>CP142458.1:57197500-67197500 GCA_038049695.1 Cinnamomum chago | reverse complement strand
GGCCAATGCTTTGACAAATCTTTAAAGATCAAATTAATTGTGTGACAGGCGCAAGGAGACCAAAATATATGACTATAAATCTTTTCGACTTCCTTACCTGCCAACTTGTAATTGGTTGCATTGTCTGTGATTATTTGAACAATATTAGATGGACCTACCTCCTCAATTGCATCTATCAATAAGGATTTTATATAAGATCCCGTCTTTTTAACACCAGAGCACTCTACCGCATACAAAAACATCGCCCCATCCTTATTTGCTGCAAGCACATTAATCAGTGGCTGATTTTTTACGTTGGTCCATCCATCAGAGATGATAGACACACCATGCATATGCCATGTATCTTTAATTATTGTAATTTCATTCCCCACTTTTCTTTTCTCCTCATCTAACAAAGATGTTCTAGCCTTTTCAAATGAAGGCGCTTTATATCCTTCAGGCGCTTTATTTACAGCTGAAATCATTTCATGAAAAAATGGAGACCGTAATATATTGAAGGGCACTCCACAAGCACATAATCATTTCACTATTGCACTGTCAACAAAATCTCTTTCTACCTTCTTAAAGGACTCCATAATTGGGTTCTTTTGCTTAACTTGTTGAAGCGGGAGAAGTGTTGAGTGCTTTAACTGTGAATGAACTCCAGATTTCTTCGCTTTCTTTACGCTATCAATAATTTCTTGTAATAATTGAGGACCTTTAGGTTGCTTAAGTAATGCTTGACATCAGGTAATATCTGATTTTTTATTTGGCCCTGGCCCAAAAAAGTGTTGGTGAATTCTTGTGTAGGAACTTTTGAACTCACGCTTACAGTGTGGACAAAGCCATAATTTACCAGTTTTTGTGTCCCCCAATATCTTCACTTCATCCCATAGTGGCTTTTCTTTAAAAGTACTTTCTTTTCCTGATGAAATTTCATCTTGATTACCTTCTATATCTTCATCACTATTCTGATTGATATACTGTTCGGCTTCTTCTTCAATACAAATGACATCATCATCTTCTTGTTGCTTTCTTTTTCTCTGTCTACTGAACATTATGCTGCACAAATTTTCATATATTAAGGAGAATATTTTTGTTACATAATAGAAACATTGTTATTCTATATCTAATTATTTGAAAACGTGGCATTTTTAAATTATAAGTGGGCCTTATCAAGTTTTAGTCCAATGTAAAAGGTTTTTCAAATCTCCATTTTATATCGTCATCAATTATTAATATTTTGTATTGGGCCTATCAATGAGCCATTTACTAAAATCCTAATGGCTCGTAAATATTTATATATTTCTTCTTGACATATGTATAAATCTAAATTAACGCTAATAAGAAATTATGCCTCCATCTGACTCATGAAATAGGTATAAATAATCTTTTTTTAATATTTTATTCACATATTTCGTAATTGGTTGATCTTATGGTTTTTTATTAAATAGGGAGTCATCTATTATGATTGAATTGGATTTTTAATAAGTAGGACCAAATTTGGAGTTTTAACAATTTTCATTAAGTTTTTAGTGAGTCAAGCAAGAAGGCAAATGAAATAATTAGGTGTAAAATCTAATAATCAATCTAACGAGGTTTTGTCTCAAATTTTTGTGAAATTTCGATCGTTAACAAAAACTTGAAGAAGATTAATTGTAGAATGGTTTGGATTTAATAAAAAAAAAAAAAAAAGAGCCATGGATAGCAATAATGATGATGATGATGATTTAATGTTTGCATTCTGATTTATTAAATAATTTAATATAGCATGTGATTAGATTTCTAAATGTATAAAATACTACTTATTGTGCCACTCATATTAGGACCCATATATAAAAATTCTAAACTAGTAAAAACGAGTTTAGCATATTATTGATTACTTTCACACTTCATTAAGAGAGGGATCCTCTGTTGATTTATTTAGTATAAATAAGTAATTCTTTTATAATGTTTTATTCACATATCTAGTAAGTGACTAATCCTTCTATTTTTTATTTTACTTTAAAAGGAAATTTAATTAAACCCCACATAAAAGGGCGCCAATTATTTTGATCAAGTGTTTCTCATAAGTGAGACCCACGTTGGGATTCACACATCCAAATTAAATATAAGATAAATCCAAAGGTGGAGAACAAACAAAGAAAAAGATAGATATGCTATCCTAAGTTTGTTAGTAAGTTAAATAGTCAAAGCTCAAAACGTACGCAGGAGGAGGGAGAACATATTATCTTTAATAGACATGAATGTGATCCTCTGATATTGTGTCTAAAATTCTAACCCAGTGCAATCACGAGTTAATACATAGTGGGCATTCATATATCAAAATCCAATCGATTCAAAATACATGCCATATACTAACATGGAGTATCTTCAAATCTTACATCGATCAGAGCTTGATCAGCCTTTAGATGGATTGCTTGATAAAAAAAATGTGACCAACACAAATTTTATGTATAATTATTTTAATAATTTTTTTAAAAAGTCAATTCAACAGTGAATCAAACTCATATTGATAAATAGTTTAAAAATAACCTATACACCTGCAGGAAAATTATTGAATATGGTTTGAATTTTAATAGGTGGACCCACTCATTTTTTCTCCTTTTACCTTGGGATTTCTCAAGATTTCTAGTGGGGATCCAACTAGATTTGATTTTTCACAAATTGAGTAGCAACGTTTGAGAGTATAAAAAGAGAGAAAATCCACTTTAATACAACCATTCAGCTTTATGGCCCACCAACCGTGCACCATTCAGGTTGAGGATGATGAGGAATCTTCTTAGCATTATAAAAATTTCAAGTGTCCCGCGTACTACCAAAACAACAAATAGCATTGAGCATTGACTTTCCATCCGAGAATCCCAATGCCCAGATTTTAAGCGATTGAGATGGAATGATGGATTGAGATGGAGAGAGAAAAGTGCATCTTCCCCTTCCTTTACTCATCTACTGTGTTTCTTCTCCTTCATTTCTACATAGTGCATACCGCAAGCCACTCTGTTTTTCACTTTTTCCCCTTAAAACTCTCTGCATGTTTGTGAGAAGAAGATGGCGATGAGATACATACCTGAAACCCGCCCTAGCACGTACTACATGGGAGATTACAAGGAGTCTGAAAACCAGAAATCTTTAGTTAAGCATAGCCACAACCCTGTGATTAAGCGATTGTGTCTGCATGTGTGGATACCAAGAGATTAAATAGGTATTTTACAATTTGAGTCCTACTCGATTTCTAAATCAGTTTTTTTTTTTTCTGATTCTTCTTCCGATTTGGCTTTCTATTTTTAATTTTTTTATGTTACTTTAATATAGATCTCTCCTCCTCTGTAACTCCTATTTTTATAAGGTTTTTCACTTCCATTACAAGTTTACAACTCTTCACTCTCCAACGCATTTCATATATCATGAAATAAGATGTCGAACTGAATCGAATCCAGCACTCTGCACACTCCGAATTTCACCGAATGGAATAGCGATTTATTCACTGCGAACGGCTCGGGATTTGGAACCCAGATCACCGAATTAGGTAACTCTGGTCGAGAACCCTGCGAACGAATCCGATAGCAATGCCCGGCGCAAGGTCCTGGTGCACTGGCCCACTGATGAGGTGATCCCCTCCTATGCACCACTCGACCGCAAGCTCACCGCACTTGGGTGGGAGTGCTACTACGACAACCCTGACCTCATTCAGTACCACAAGCGATCTTCGGTCGATCTCATCTCCCTCCCTAGGGACTTCAACAACTTGAGATCCTTCCATCTGTATGATATCGTCGTAAAAAGTCACAGTGTTTTCGAGGTTAGAGACATTTAGGGTCGCTTGGGTGCGGAGAAAACAGGTGGAGAAAACAAGCTGAGCGAAAACTGTCTATAGTACAAACTTGAATTTCATAAAAACAGTTTACTCCGTTTCATTTTCCTACCACCTGCTCTTCTTATCCAACTGACCTGAGATTGTTTAGATTGCTCTAATATGAATAATAATAATAATACATGGGTGAGTTTCTCTTCATGTATGTGTGTGCTAAGGTTGTATTGTAGTGCATGTGCGGGTTTGTATATGTACTAATTTGGTGGCCAGTCTATGTAATCTCTCTCTTTCATTATCAATGTAGTTTGCTGTCTTTTGTATGCACATTTGGATCTATGAGCTCAGTTTGCTAGTAGCTCAAGTGGTACCAGGAGAGACCCAGATTTTTTCTTAAGGGAGAGGTCTCGGGTTCGACTCCTGGGGAGGCCCCTTCTCACGGTTACGCCCACGGGCAACGATACCTGGGAGGGACAAATAAACAATTGACCCGAGTAGGCCCCACGGTTACGCCACGGCTAAGATACCTGGGGTAGGGGCAACCTGCAGGGGGTGGCCCACGGGTTCCTATTCCTTACAAAAAGGCCGGCCTTTTTGTAGGGGAGCGGGAGCCGCCGCCGCCGCACCAACTGAACCCCCGTAGGGTGCCCAGGGGTGCCCGGGGCCGTGGGGCCCTTCACCCTGCAGGTGTTTCCCCCCGTAGGGGGTTAGCCTACCCCAGGGCGTACCAGTGGGGCCTACTTGGGCCAATTGTTTATTTGTTTTCCCCCTTGGGGGGAGGCCAACCCAAGAGTCGAACCCGAGACCTCTCACTTTAAGAGTCGAACTCGAGACCTCTCACTTTAAGAGATAATCTGGGTGAATCATGGTACCACTTGAACTAGCCTCCCCCCAAGGGGGGTAACAAATAAATAATTGGCCCGAGTAGGCCCCCACTGGTACGCCTTGGGGTAGGCTAACCCCCTACGGGGGGAAACACCTGCAGGGTGAAGGGCCCCACGTCCCCTGGCGCCCTACGAGGGTTCAGCTGGTGCGGCGGCGGCGGTTCCCGCTCCCCTACACAACCCATAAAATCTGCAGGTCAAATGTGGGTCTGTTTTGTTGCAGATTTCAAATGCTTCACTGTTTTTGGCAAATGGGTTCGCCGAGTATAAACAGGTTGGGTTGGGAGGAGGAAAAAAAAAGTACAGATCACTATTCCTTTACCGACCTTTAAAAGCTGTGGGTCAGAGACGGGTTGGGTTTGTGAAATTTTCAACCCAATTAATAAATGGGTTGGCCTGAGCCAATAAATGTTGTAGACAATAGTCTTCCATCCCAACTCAATCCACTTCTAGCTGACATGATCATATTTAGAGAGTCCATATAAATTACTAGTTCATTGTAGGGTACAACAAGAATGCCACAGTGAATTATTGATTATCCCCACAACCAATATGCATCCTATATATGGTGGATGGATGGTCCAGTAATTAAGTAGCCACTTTGATCACCATCATCATTTACTCCTTTTCATCTAATTGGAGTAGTGCAAATTTAATTCCCTTTTATCATCATCATTCACTCTTTTTCATCATAAATCTCAAGTCTTAGTTTTATCTCTCTCTCTCTCTCTCTCTAAACTGTAACAAACTGCATCTGCCACATGCATCCTTCCTTTTACACACAAAGTGAGGGTGCATGCTGAAGAACAGTACATAAAAGATAAAGATGAAAATGGGTAAATTAAAGTCAAAATGGGTAACTGGAGTCACCTCTGGACCATATGTCTTAGAGAACCAATCTGATCAGGATCTTCAAAATTCTATGGTCTATGTTCCAAATTTCCAATTTGCAGGTAAGCAAGCTTTGACAGATTGACAGTTACGTAAGCGATTGCTGAAGAGCACTGATTTGAATTGGTGGATGGTGCGTCTCACTTTGAATTCTGTAGAGTCATGCAGATTGGAAGTTGCCTCAGCATATTGCAAAAGAGCTTCAACTGCCATACACACCAGGTAATCTTAAACATCGACTCAACAACATGCATGATAGAATGGATACAGTTCATGTTTTGTACCAAGAAAGGGAGCAGAAATCCAGCAAAATCATATCATATCATACCCTTCTATTCTTCCAACATGTATTATTGGTGAACAGAGCATATCTGTATGGTTTGGAGTATGGACCTAAACAGGTCGGATCCATTTTCGGACCATGGTGGATCAAGCTTTTGAGGGGCCGGATTTGGGATGTCAATGGACCTCCAATTACCCTATCACTGGGAGGACCTGGCTTAAAAAAAAATCTGGATGGACCTTTTTCCTCTCACCCCAGTTGATAATAGGATTTAGTACAGGTCCCATTTCGGGTCCAATTGATAAACGGGTCTAGATCTAGATACGGATACCCACACACCTGAGTATATAATGTATTTAATGCATTATAAATTATAATATATGTTAGAAAAAAAAATGGTCATTTGCAAAACTAAGGAATGGAGTTTTCATGCAAACAGGTTAGTTTTATACATATTCACACCATGTATTGATTGAAGCCATTCAAAACACAACCCCTGCCCTAGATATGACCTCAGATAAATTTTACTTCATTTGAGTGATGTTTATTGTTGGATCAATTTGCATGAAAAAGAAGAGACTTTTGTCAAATACTTGATCTCAAAGTTCACGTATTTATCAATCTAATAGCAAATATTACTTTTTTTCAGTGAACTTTGGGCCACTGCCTATTTATAGATTGCTTAGATCAATAGAAAGAGGTGCTATCGTGAGGCTAAGAGAAATCATGGGCATGGGAGTTCCCACGCAGGTGCATAGAATCCATCGGTAAAACGATGATATATTTCATTATTATTATATTAAATACTCATAAATATATTAGATTAACATTGTCATATATAATATAGTAAAAGATATAACAATCCACCAAGGTTGAGTCTGGGTGAATACTTGGACATGTTTGGCTTGTAGAAATTTTTACTAAAGAGTATTTCTAGAGTTTTGCTTCCTTAGGGTCCGTTTGGATGCACAAGAAAACACAAGAAAATAATATTTTTTAGAATATAATCTTTCGTTTTTTAAAGAAGAAAATCTTGTGCGTTTGGTAACTCAAGAAAAATTTGAAGAAAAGATTCGTTTCTTTCAAAAAGCTCAATATTCTCTCCTACAGCTCTCCCCTGTAGAAAACTTTCTACAAGATAAGAATATTTCAAAATAACGATTACAAAGTAGTAGAGTAAAGTAATGACTTTAGTTCAACAAATCCATCATATTGTGTATGTTTATATATATGGTAAAGTAAAGTAAAAGTAAATCTCACAGGACGGTAAAGGTGGGGTAAAGTAAATGTGGGATAAAGTATATGGTGAAGTAAAGTGGGAGGGAATCGTAATGTAGTTTTTTTTTACTTTACTTTATCACATTTTATCGTAGTTTTATATGATAAATAAAAAGTTACGTGTTTACAGGTGTGGCAAGTAAAATAAAGATTGATGTCATATCATGGTAAAATGTGAGGTAAAATAAGGTCAAATGAAGTATGTGGTAAAGCAAAGAGAGAGAGAGAGAGAGTTATAAAGTAGTTGTTTTTTCATTGACTTTACTTTACTATACTTTACCATGATTTTATTTGATAAAAAAAGTAACTTATGGTTACAACATGAAAGTTAAACTTTACTTTACCACATTACTTTTTTATCCAAACGTGGTAAATTACATATATATTTAAAATTTTAATAAAAAATATTCTGATATTAATGTAATTTATTTTAATCGTAGCACCTTTCAAATACCTCAATTTAAAATCTGTAATATTCTTAAAAAGTTACCAAACTGTAAAAAAATTATACTATTATAATATTATGTTATTGTATTCTATACTATTTTATTCTTGCAATATTTTAATCTGTAGACATCCAAACAGGGCCTTAGTCTTAGCAAATTGATTTGGTATTTGGGGTTTGGGCGCAGCCTAAAGGGGACTTTACTAAAAATTATATAAATTGAATCATGGAAAATTTTCTTCTTTGAGGAAAGAAAAGTTAATTAGGGAGTCTTGTTACTTTCCATCTCCTTTCTAAAAGAACTTTGTGTGAGCATAGAGGCAAGCAGGTGTTAAAAACCAAACATTATATTCTTTAAATAAGCATAAAGTCACATAACTTTGGAATATACAAAAAACACATATTGATATTCAACTTTTAGAAGAGAGCTTTCATACAATGTCTTTTTTTTTTTTTTCTTGAATCTTTAGTCCGATAAGAGAGTTCATTAGAAAGATATAGCAACATGCTCTTGATCGATGAGTGTTGAGAAATCCTACCTTATCAACATCAATATAGGTGGTGAGAGCTTTGGGTTTATGTTAATTGGTCAAATTCCAAATACCCAGCCTAATCAAATGTCACTTTCGGCTATCGGAATTTCAGATTTTCAACTTTTTTAAATGGATTTTAGAATTCCATATGGAAGGCAACATTTAGGAGAATTTTAAATTATCTAAACAAGAATATTTCTCTTGTAAGGAGAAAAGCCTTAAAATGGTTCTTAGCATATCATGAAGGATTATAAATCTCCATAGCTCAATCAGGCAATCATCAACCCGCCCTAAGGGCATGTTTGGATGTGTGGTGAAGTGAGATGAGGAGAGGTAAAGCCTCCATTATTCATAAAAGAAAAGGCAATGGGTCATATCAAAAGTACATAATTTCAAAATTTCCTCCATCTTTTTCAAAAAAAGTAAAAAAAGCAATATAAAAGCTTCACTTTTCTATACAAAATATCAAAAAAATTTCATACCCAACAACTAAAAACAAAACGCCATCATAATACCTTATATTTTATTATCTATTGAATTAATATTTTATCTCACCATACTTTTATTCACCATATATCCAAAGAAACCCTAAACCCGAACAATTCCATCTCCACGAGCGCTAGAGCTTTGTTGAGCTGTTCTTTTACCATTTCCTTGTTTGTTTTTATTTTTAACCTTCGTCTTTGTGCTTTGGTCAGCATGACGCAGGCACGTGGGAAAATGGCAATTCCAACACTTCCAATGCGGACACAGAGGGTGAGGTGATGTCATTACTTCTTTTGGAAGGAAAGTGCACGTGCGATCGTCACATTGAGGGTGAAGACGCAACGGAACTCGAGGCATTCGGGAGACGGAACTGCTCCCCTGCTCTTCGTAACCACTCCAAACTATACACCACCCCAAATTAAGAAAGGACTTTCTCCACCAGCTGCAGATTGCAGCCTGTCCTGATTCTCCTTAATGTTGTTGTTCAGATAAGGTCTCAGGTTAAGAGGTCGGCCAGCTTCTTTAATGGAACTTTTGAAACAAGCTTATCATGTTTGGATATTTTTCACATTATTCGTCTTATCCATGTCCGAATAATGGAGGCTTTATCTTACTTTACTTCAATTCGCCACACATCCAAACATGTCCAAAGGACTACGTTTATACTAGAATTCCTCAAATGCCCTTTCGAATATCTCGAGTTCAGCCGCTTTGTTTTTTATGAAATTTTTGGATGCTTAAACACAAAAGAGCATTATGGAATTCTAGTATATGCTACAGAATATGAAAATTCTCTGTTTGGGGATTTCATGAACTCCAGTATAAAAATGGGCCTTAAAAGTTCTCAAATGCCCTAGTAGAATCTTGAAATTCCGCATTCTTTTCTTTTTTATGAGATTCCTCAATGCTCAAGTACAAAGGAGGATTTAGAGATTCCACCACACTAGGGCATTTACAAATTCTGGAGATATATGTTCTTTGGATTCAAGTAAAGAAATAGACCATGAAATGTCTAATGCTTTTCTTTCTGACTGAGATTATTCATTGTTTCCATAGGGTGTTTTTCGCTAAAGATTGGGAAAAATGATTTTTTTTTTTTTTTTTTTTTACAAGGAGAAAATGAAAAGTTATAGTAGAATCCAACTTTCTTAATGTTACCCTGGGCATATCGTTTCAGTAATGAGGCAAGAACAAAGTCGATTTTACAATATTTTATCATTTTCATTTTGTAAGGTCTTTGACCCAATAAAACTAATCTCCTAGGTGACGTTTGTTAAACCCACATAAACGCACACTAAAAGATTTTGGGGCGGTTTTGATAAGAAAATGACAAGAGCAAATTCATGCCTTATGCCATTCCACCAACTCCCGGCGTATATAAATTTCATTCTATCAATTAAAAATCACATAAGATATTCCCGTGTTATCATGAGATGGTACAATTTCATTATGGAACGTATAAAACTCTTATACCAAACAAACACTAAATTTAGACTATAACTTGGCATTTCATATTTATGTGAACTTTCACGAATCCCATAGCATTTACAAGCAACTTTTTCTATGCATGGAACAACTTGGCCCTGGGCAGACCTACCTTTTGGGTTTTGGGGGCAGCCCCCATTTGACCTGGAAAAGGTGTCAAAAATTATGCCTGGCTCCATTAGAAATAAACCCCTGTCCCCTTTCAAGTATAAAATAACGAAGAGAATAGCATTATGCCATCATTCGCACTCTTCAAATGAAAATCTTACGTCCACCACTAAATTTAGGCAATGAGCCCCACTTATTATAAATATGACAATTATGGAGATAAAGGGGCTTCAAATATCTCCAAACTGCCTACTTGTATGCAAATTGATTAATTAATAATAATAAATATAAAAATAAGATGAGAATATCTTATCTATAAGGCTAGTGATCATTAAATTTCTTGTTTTGTTAAAAGATCATTGAAGTTGAATGGTACCGAATTTGCATCATAAAAGAGTTCTCCCCAGCTTGAATGAAAGTCAAATTTGGGTATAGGCCTTAATTTATGGAGAGTAAATATAGATATTTTAACTATATCAAAGAGTGGGCCAAGTAGATCCCAAAGGTTTGACTACTTGCAGATGATCATGATCGATCCCACACCTTTAGTTTTTAAACTTCACAGGCTCACACCACAATGAATTACTCATACCATCTACTGTTAATATGTTGACATTTCACTATTGAATTAGCTAAAAACATAAAAGCCATTGAAAGTCATCTGAGCTAGAGTGGAAATTCAATCCTGTCCATCCATTCTATTAAGAGTCATAAATTCTAAGTGGTTGCTCAATAGGCTTAAAACCACGGTTTACATTTGGAGATTATATGTTTGAAATTGCACGATCATATTGGGACTATATGGGAGTTTATTCGGCTCCTCTAGACCGAAGGGGTTAATCTCATCAAAATAAAAGTTGGAAACCCTCTTATGATGGCTAAAAAAAAATTTCTCATAAAAGTCATGGTGCTCACTACTCACACCGACATTAAACTATTTATTCTTCCTTTCTACCACCAAAGCATCCACTGTGAGACACCATGTTACAAGGATGTCATCAAACAAGGGAAAAACTATTTTAGAGTGCACCCGAAGAGCATCATAATTGTCGTCAAAGGCGAGCCTAACACGCATCCGTCTGGCTGGCAGTGAGAGGGACGCAGTACTAAAATAATATGATAAGGTGATCACCAAATACCCCCATGGTCACGGGGAAACCGCACGTGAGTCGGTGATTCGACCGTTGACATGACCTTTCCGATTAGAAAGATCTCGGTCGGTCCATCTCTCTGAACTACCTTTTTCTTCTCCTGCTCTATCATCATCTCTTTCTCATCTTTTACACTCCAACTCCACCTTTCAATTGGATGTGGGTTCCATGAATGTGCCTTTTATAAGTGCTTCTTAGGTCATTGAATGGATGCACTAAAATGAATTCCTCTGTTTTGGTCGACCCTCTTTGTCAAGGATTTAAATAAGATGTGGGTTCAATCTAAGTAGATTTTCCATATCTAAGTAGGGCCAAGGGATCTCAAAATTATGCATGGGTAAGATATTATGAAAATAACTTAGTAGTATTAATTGTGGGTACAATTGACAATTTGGGGAAATTAGGAGTATCGTACTTTGTTTTCGCCCATGTCATCTATGTATGCGGGAATTTGATTTCTCCCATGAAATAACTGCTGTGTAGAGTTTTTGGTGAACAATTGAAGTTGAAAATCGGATAGCATACTCTTCAAAAAGCTAACTCTTCAAAAAGCTAATAGTTCTGTCTCAATTGGAACAATTTTGGTGGAGCTTTTCATAGTAACAGATTTCTTGGATCAAATACTAGAATTGGTAGAACTTTTAGATACATCAATTCTTGTAACGCCAGTCATGATAATTAGTCCTAAAATGGACAAGAAGGCCATTGATTCTTTATTACAGTGGACTAAGGTCTAGCTGCATTGTTGCAAATTGTAACATCACGTCCATTCTTTTTTTCACTTCAAAACATCGTCTCCAAATTATCTCTCAGTTCGATTGATGATGCAACTGACTTCATGCTCTCCTTGTCATACTTTCTTTTCATGTGAAATATTTTTTTGTAGGATCTTACACCTCCTAACACCCGATCTACCAAGTTCTGAGATCACTTATAGGATTTTATATCCCATTGAGATACTACTTATTTTAAAATCAGTTGGTGATTGAAAACCCCGGAACGATGATGGACTTTTACCCCAACATTCTCTTTTAGACTTCACATGCCGAAGGATTTGAATGTTAAACAAACATCCAAAAAGCTGGACAACTAGGATTTTCACTGCACCCATCTATGGGATAGGATCTGCCACAGGCCTTGCATTCATATGTATCAGATGTAGGGGCATCTCCGTTGTGAGACAATGTCAAATCCATCATTGCTGACACTCGTGGCTGATTTGTTTTTTGTGATTCAGAAACACAACCAACATTCTTTTTTAACTTTCCTAAATGGACTTTTCTTCCAATTCTTGTTTTCAAGTGTCGGTTCTTCCTGCTTTCAATTATGCTGTTATCATCCTAGAGAAATCTTATCCTTGTAAGAATTTAAGGTGTGTTTGTGTGGGAAGGGGCCAAATTTTAGATAAAGGAAGATAGGTGACGTTCAAGAGTAGCGACATTGGGGCCTGATTTTGCTTTTGCGAGGTAGGCCCCACAAATCAGGTGTATAGATTCTGCAGAAATCTGATCATCCACTCTATAATTTAGCTACAAAATAAGTAGATTACTTTATCTCCCTCAAGATTGATATCTTGCCCCTATTTGATGAATTTACTTTACTAATGAAGTGAAGTGAATGATTAAATCAAGAGAAAATAAAAATTGAAGGGTTATATCATAGAGTACTAAATGATATATAAAAAAGAAATTTATGAATTTGTGTTATTTAGTGTCGTAGCTTTTTGCCTTTTTCTTTTATAAAAAGAATGAGATTTTTTGTCATTTAATGGCATGAAAAAATGACTCATTTTACTTTCTTTTTGTAGAAAGAAGAATTGATTTTTAAAATTTATTACTTTTGATTGGATCATCTTTTCTTTTATTATCTCTTGATTTGACAATTTAATTCACTTCACTGATAAAATAAATTTACCAAATAGATAACAAGCCTATTTGTTTCATATAATCTAATTCTAGGACTTCAGAATATGTAGTTATAATTAAAAGAAGAATAAAAGGTAAGTATTCAAAATAGAGCATCAAATAACGTTCCTTTTAATGAGAATTGAATCAAAGGAAGATAAGAAATAAATACACAGCCATCACTTGGGTAATCTAAATCCTAGGCATCCACATTACTACCCTACATCCTTCACCCCACACCTCTTCTATGATAATAGGTAGAGCTCATTTGATCATAAATTTCATGTAAACAAACAAACACATGGTGTTAAAAAAGAAAAAAAAAATGAAATAAAATGGTCATAGGGAACATCATTGATCACCCTAAGCTAGAGAATACTATTTTTCCATCATTCTGACAAGAAAGAAAAACGGAAAAAATTATGGTGGAAAAGTTGTTTCCCATTCATCAGACCATTGATATTCTCTTGCCTCAAATACCAAAAATTACATAAGAAGGAACATTTACAAGTTCTTGCAGTAGCTCAGAACCTGATTTGTCAACTATAAACAGAAGGAACACAACAACTTACCAAAAATGCTTGAAATAAAGAAAAGTGCCCAAAAATTTATATCTCATTGAATGAAATTAAAAACTTGATGTCAAGTGTTTAGTCAGATTCTCAACTGAGCTTTCTGAAAATGAACATCTGCGATGCTTTTGGGGACCAGGAAACAACCAATTCATTTAGGGTGATGGCAATATATAAAGACATAAAAGATTTACCATCATATCTGTATCCAAATTAGAAGTTGAAGTAGCATTTAAAGACATAATTCAACATAGAGAAGATCTATCAAACCAAGGAGGCACAACACATTTGGTTGATAAAAGATTATATTCTTTAATTACCAAGTCTTGACCAAGATCTCACAAAACCCTAATTCACATTTCCTTACAATTAGTTTTTTTTTCTTCTTTTCCTTGTGTCATTTCTCTTCCTTTCCCCAAGTTACATTTACAGTAAACCTTATGGTCCACGGAAGACCCTTCGAGGATTTTCCTTCACCGGAATTATTCTGATTCTTCTTGCAACCCGAACAAAATCCCTGCGTGCATATTAAAAATTTACAATTGACATGAATTAGATCAACATATACAGCATAACACAAGAAGAACAAAAGATGTAGATTAACAATCCCAACTATATCGTAACATTTACACAAATCCCAAACATTCATATTAGATAGTAAATTTGGTGGTTTCTTGATTTAGTTACTATAGTATGTACAAAGCATGAATTAAACGTTAGGCACAGTCATTTGTGGATATACTATGCAGTACATAAATTAGAAATGTAAGAAGTCCGATCCAAAAGAAAAATGTTGCGATGGCTTGTCTACATCTTATTTATTGAGAACTTGTTTGAGTCCTTCAATTTACAGTCTTTAACTGTTGGTAAAAGATTGTATGGTGTAGATGATGATGATGATAAACATGAAATGCTGTTGTGAGAAATCATACATACTTCCAATGGAGGTCGCCGGCGAGGAGGAGATCACCCTCCATATCCTCATAAGCAATCAGATGGCCAGGAACGGCGTTGGAGAGGCAGAGGTCGGAATCCGGCGACACCCCGGCATCGCCGTTGACGTCTACGAACATCTGACGCAGAGCCCGGGCGAGGCTCTGGTAACTGGAATGCTTGTGGAGGTGGATGCGCTGGCAGATGGACCGGCCGTCGAACACAACGGTCACCGGCGGGATTAAGGCCGACATCGCCTTATCTTCGACCCCGAAGAAATCGAGGACGTTCCGACGAGAGATGGGGAGGGATGGAGATGGATGGACGGCTGGGATTGCACCAAGCATCCTTGTGTAGAAGTTGGTAGAGCTGGAGCTTGTATTGAAGGCTTCTTGATGGGAGTTGAAGCTGTTCATGGTGGGCTGTCTTTGTTGTTTCAGTCTCTTTTTCTTCTTTTTTCTTCCAAAAGTAGATGAAGATCAAAAACTAACTTCTTTCCTTCCTTTCGGTCTATTTGTACGAGCACAAATGTCGGAAGAGTCAGCTGCTGCTCTGCAACTGCCCTTACCTCGTGCTTTCGTTTTACTCCTTCAATGCCATTAATGTCATTGATTGCCTTTGGTCAGAGATGATAGAAGCATCATATCTTGTGGTCAGAGATGATAGAAGCATCATATCCTGTATGCAGAGAGAGAGAGAGGAGGGGTTGAAAAAGAAAAGGCCAAAGATACAAGATTTAGAAAGGGATTGAGATGGGTCAGTCAGTGTCTATTTAGCAATCAAATTCCACAGGTAGAGAGAGAGAGAAAGAGAGAGAGGAGATGCTTAATCAGCTGCACAATCAAGGTCTATAAAGTGAAAGAGCAGTTACCCACCAAACAAAATAATCAGACTCAAAGAAGAAGTATTTATTTTCGGTATGAGAAAGAGACCACAAGAGATTGATTTTAAAGGTACTCAATCAGCAATTCGGACATAATCTCAGGTACCCAGATGAAAAGTGAGAGATGGAGAGAAAAACTATAAAAAAAGAAGGTAAAAAAAAAAAACCTCTATACACTGACTACAGAGACAGAGACAGACCCAGAAAAGCAAAAGAAACAGATCCAAATGTAGCCAGTGAGAAGAAGAGGAAGAAGAAGAAGGACGCTTGTGTCGTGGAAGGGGCTTACCTACATCTACATATAGGTTGTAGACAGGGAGAAGGAGAGGGCGAGAGAGAGAGAGAGAGGATGTTTGCTTGCAAGTGAAAAAGAGGGGATGTGGTTTTCTTCAACTTTGTTTTAATAATTTTTATGGAAGTGAGAGTTAAGACGCGTAAGGAAAAAGTTAGGGGGGTTTTCTTTACTTTGTTACCTTGTAGTCTGAGACGACCGCGCTGCGGTCGCCGAACGGCTCGGGCTTTGACCTCCCTATGTGGTCGGGCCGTGGGCCACCCAACCACCCACCTCCTTTACTTCTGTCTTCTTCAATAGAAATATGGAAAAATCAATATAATTATAGATATAGGAATTCTCCTAAACACCCCATTTTAAAAATGCTCCTTCTTCTATCTTTTATTTTTTTTGCCATGGAGTCCATCTTGAGGGTCATGGAGCAAAGGTTAAGGATGATCTTATGGAGTCAGAATTTTACATATATATATATATATATATATATATATATATATATATGTAGGTTTCATATACATCTTTCCATTTAATGGACATCCATGATAATCATGCAACCCAGTGGATCCAAATAGGATGGGCCTTTTTTTTTTTTTTTTTTGAAAAAATACTCGGACGCTATGTAGTGTGTACCTCTGCTTGAATTGGTGTAAGCCCCATTTACGCCCTTCATATTCCACAAGGGTGCCAATTTTTAATAAAGTTCGAGTCGATTCATAGTCACCCGCTCACCGATGGTCAATCTCTCTAACTTAATTGATCTCATCTAATCATAACTTTGTTATATTATGTGCATCCATCCCTCACCATATGGTGAGAGACAAACTTGATGGGGCTCATTTGGGGATCCACTAATCACTCGACTGTGGGGGAATGGAAAGAGACATTTTGGATGAGGCCATATATCAAATTTGGGGTCAATCCCATGCTAGTATTCCCTTGATCCATGGCTCACGAATTTAACAACTTTATATTAAAGAAAAAAAAAAGACACTCTATCAAAGGGCCATGTCCATTTGGATCAGTGAAAACTCAATGGATCCAGTGTAATTCAAGGGATTTCGTGTGAGTGGATGGTTTGGATGGATCATCAAGTCAGCCCCACTATGTTGCCCTCGCTATAATATGGCGAGGGGTAGCTGCTAGGGCTGCACAACCGGATTTCCTGTCCGGCTTAAATGAGAGGACCGGACCGGTCCAAAACGGTCCGGTCTGGACCACTTAAGTGGTCCGGACCGGTTTCATTTGTTTTTTTTTTTTCCTAAGTTTTTATTTTATTTTTTTCATTTTCAGCCTATTTCCTGCCTCTTTTTCCAGATGTAAGAAGCCAGATCTTCAATTTCACTAGGGTATTTGACTTAGGAATTTTATATACTTAAAGTTTTGTATTAAAAAAATTTAAAAAAAATATTTATTATTAATCCCGTCCGGTTCGGTCCAGACCGGTTTTTAAAAGGTCTGGACCGGACCGGATATAACCGGTCTTTCAAATCCGGTTGGAACCGGACCGGATTTGTGCTGTAAAGACCACAAATCCGATCCGGTCCGGTCTGGTTTTGCGGTCCGGTCCAGTCTGCGGTCCAGTTCTGTTCAACCGTAGTAGCTGCATATGATTATATATACAAGGATAGATCGTTGCTTCCCCATATTTGGCTAGGCCAAGTGGGCCCCGCAAAGGAGTTTTTATAAGTGGTGCTCAAGGATGGTGCTTGGGCAAGGGTGGCCCCACGGGAGATCCTTTTTCATGTACATTAGCTCTTTCCATAGCATGGTTC
Organism: Cinnamomum chago; assembly: GCA_038049695.1. Taxonomy (NCBI): domain Eukaryota; kingdom Viridiplantae; phylum Streptophyta; class Magnoliopsida; order Laurales; family Lauraceae; genus Cinnamomum; species Cinnamomum chago. Next base: position 67,179,813 of record CP142458.1, on the reverse strand, counting down.
CTCGTTCACCAACTCATGGCGTTCATGGTCTTGAATGCCTCTACACACTTGCACAAACATCGATACTACATTATGCTTTCCCTAAATCTCGCACTTACTGAGTAAAGGGATTTTGACATATTAGTTCTCTTTACATCTAATTTTCTCAATTTCATTATCAGAATTCAATTAATGTCACCAAAGTCAACTGATTCCCGTAAACATTATGTTTTTAACTATCTTGCACACATCCCATGATATCTTGGGATTTACTAGTTTATGTATCATATACTTTCTGCAACTAGTAAGTGAATTCATTCTTTATCAAACATGAAAAATGACATTGTGGAGAGTAAAGACAAACTTGACCGCCATTTCTGAAGTTCTATCATTCAGAGTTTTTTTCCCTCGGCTACTGCATAAAAACCATGATATCATGGACAACCCCATGATACCTTGGAATTTATCATTTTTGTGACGTACACTGATCCAATGATATTATGGGAATTGGGCAAAAAGGTTTTAAAAAAATATTGACCTGAGTCAACCGACTTTGACAACATAATCTGAATTTTAGTTATAAAATTGAGAAACTAGGTTTAAAGAGGACTAATATATATGTCAAAACCCTTTAAATAAACTAATTAATGTATACATACTTTTGGCATGTAACTACAAAGACGTACATTTCCTCTAGTTTAAATTAAGTTTCTACATGTGGAGACTACAGCTCAGGATCCAAGATCTTGATATCTATTCTGAGACACTCTCTATGGTCGTTTCACAGAATATCTAATGATAGATCCTAGCCACAATATGTAGTGATCCGTGTTGCATGGCCCACCCCAGTTGGGAACATACATTTTAAATGTAACTGATCCATAAGTCTTACAAACTTTTACCAAAAAAAAAAAAGAGTCTTACAAACAGAAAATAAATTAGGATGTGATTCACAGAAGGGACAGGGAATAATGAAGTCTTGAACCTGGAACAACTAACACAAAAATGTCTGAGATTTTTCACCTAATTGTGTGTGTTCATGAGAGAGAGAGAGAGAGAGAGAGAGAGGATCTTTCACCTAAGTAGAGAGAGAGAGAGAGAGAGAGAGAGAGAGAGAGAGAGAGAGAGAGAGGATCTTTCACCTAATTCATAACTTAACACTACCTACCATGTGTATGCTCGATCCAGATTGGTGAAACAAGATAGACCCCATAAAAGGACATAAGATTTTAAAAGGTAGGTTTTGTACATTTAAGAGACAAAACTACTCCACTCTCAACCTCCATTATAATCAAGTCCCTTTTGGTGAAAACTTGTTAAAGCAAGATTATCTTGGAATTGACATCTACCAACCCTTCTACTCTATGCCATGCACTCTCTTTCTTTTTGCCTTTCCATGCATTGATTAAAACCTTAAAACAAGCAAATACGCCACTCACAACTGTCAAGAACACAACACCTAGTATAGGTGAACCTCCAAATAGAACAACCCTAATTCCTAAATACTAAATTTATGGTCCTCAAGTCTACTAAATTTGGATCATTGTTATTTTGATGAGTTGACATAAGAGTGATGCCCTAGATCTTTTTCTTTTTCTTTTTTTTTTGTGATTTAATAAACAAAATTGAATGGTTAAAAACTCTTTGATTAGAATTCTTTCTTCTTTGGACCATCCTCTATGGATCGAATGATATATGGCCCAAAGTGTTAAGGATAAGGAGGAAGCATCTTATGCTTTTTGTCTTTATGATTCTCACAGCAGCTTCAAACTGATTTACTCATATGTAGGCTTGGAGCTAACTTTTTCTTTATTAGAAAGAGGATCATATTATACAGCACCATCAGGTTTATCATACTTCATTGCATATCAATTCAATAGTACAAATCATGTGAGTGGGGTGAAAAGTGAGTCATTTATTAAACGTAGGAATGCAGGGATGCATATAATATGAGTGGGATATCACAAAGGTGAGACGCAAACAAGTTAAATGAATGAGAGAGAGATTGAGATTTCAGCCAAGAGACAAGACTGTATTACTGTAAAGCAGAAAAGAAGATTAAATATTAAGTCTGTATGTAGGGTTGAAAACAAATCTAGCATATGTCATTGACAGATCAGTTCATGTGTGTAATTGAAAATAACAGTTCATATAATCTTGATGCGAGTTAGATTAACTGTTCTTCTTCGTTTGCTTATATTATTTGAGCTTATATTGTACGTACTTTATATAATTAATTATTGAGAGAGACTCTCATGTTACTCGTACACACAAGCCAATTAAATGTTTGTATATTGAGTCATTTATAAACAGTAGATGAGGAAAACAAGTGGCCAGCCCATATCTCCAGAACATGGGCCTCATTGTTTGAAGTATAAAGCAAAAATACATCCATTGAACAAACCTACCATTTAGGAATTTTCACCAAATGGAGGACGGCATACTTTTTTTCATTTTTTGGTACCCCACCAAGAGGGATGAGACCCAAAAAAGAGCCTGCATACACACGGGAAGGAGGCCTGCACAAGTGGAAAACGAGTCTGTACAAGTAGGAAGAGGTGACGTACTTGGGGTTCGAATTCTAGGCAGTTAGGTAAGAACTGAAGCCCCATGCCACTCAGGTAAGGAGCCGCACTTGAGGATGGTATACTTTAAAGGTCTCATCATGGAGAAGCTTAAGATGAAAATTGGGCCCAATCACATTATACTAATCTTTGATTTGATGGTCTTAATTTCTAGAGTCTTTTAGCTATAATTTTCTTTTCCTTTCTCAGATTTAATCCAATAGTGACTAGAGGTTCAATGAGTTTCCAATTGGAGCTTGTTCTCAGATCATATAGGGGATATCTTTTTTCCTATATGGTGGGGGTTGATTAGTGAGTGTGAAGGAGGCATATTGACAAGGGTGGCCCCAAGTGAGTCCCTTAGAACTGGACCTAGGAGAAAATCTCTCTCCCAACCATTTCATGTTATTTATTCAACTTAGACGTGTGGCTTTCATTGTTAGACCATCCATTTTAATTGACAACTTTGGAAGGTTAAAAAAAATATTGTCATGTTAGGCCTAATTACCACCCAACACTCATGGGATGCCCATGATGGTGGACCCACATGGTCTGGCCCATATTGGCCCATGGCCGGCCCTCCCAAGCCCATTTTGGCCCATAGTCCACCATTTAATGACTGTAATTAAGCCAGTTTTCACCATTCTGAACCCAGGCCATTTCCTTAATGGTAACCGAGTCAACCCTTCATGTCAAACCATTTTCAGCAGGTTGACCAAGTCAGAACTCTCATAACAACCCATATTCACCATGTGGCTTGATTCAAACCTTATCTACTTTTCATTTGAAGTGATATTTCAGATCGAACAATGTTTTTCCATCATGAAATTTGGACATGTTGTCATTGGATTATTTGAGGAAAGTAAGTAATTATATTAATGAAAAATGGGCCTGGCCACCCAGGCCCAGCACGTTGACCGGCCAGGCTGGGCTGGGCCAGGGAGCCAGTCGTACGGTCAGGCACAGCACTGCCATGGCCAAACACGGCTAGGCCCGGTTGGGCCATCCATGTTGTTTACATTCAACCCATAGGCCAGGCCCATCAATCTTTTGTCCTTGGTAATCCAGATAAGAGATTGGAGCCGAAAAGAAAGCCCTCACACAAATTCGGGAAGACAACCCGCACAAACGAAAAGAAGGCCCATCAATGCTTTACCCACCCAGTTTCACTTCTTTTCTCTTTTACTCCTCTCTTTCTTTTGTCCTCTTTATTATTCCCACTGTTACATCTAGACTGGTTTGTCATTATTGGACTTTTCTATATATAAGAACTACCAGTCTGTCCATGAAACAGAGACCAAACAGGTCTTTTCAGTCTTTGACCTATAGGCACAACCAGCTCCTACTGGTCCTCTCTCTTTATTGTGCTTAAACTCTCCCTACAGGTCTATTGCCCACCTAACCAGTATACTCAACAGCCAACACCCATAATAAGATGGCCCATTGGGCTATTGCATACATCAATAGACAGCAAGGCTGGACAGCTCAAGTCCTATGAAGCAAACCCATCTGGCTATTTTTAAAAGTTGTGTTTGATTTACAAGACTCTGTTACATAGAGACACAATAATGCAGTAAATTAGGGGGAAAAAAAAACTTGATAAGATAGAACACCCCGCAGGCCAGCTCGGCCCGCTCGCACGACACGACCCAACATGGCATGACCGGCAGCCGTGCTGGGCCGACCCCTAGCCAACTTAGGCCCGCACAACATGACCCGAAGAACTTCACAGGCCGGCATGGCTAGGCCTGGAAAGAACAAGGCCTCAAAAGCAACTCATATTTGATGTATTAAAGGATAAGAAATTCAAAAAAGAAGAATGAAAACCAATAAAGACTTCAAATGAGATTTTAAGAAAACTAAAATGATTTTAGGAGCATTCCAGGAATTGGATTAGATACGGTTAAATGAAAAAAGCAAAATCCATAAATCTGACTCCAAATTATTGCCGGTCAATGTGTAGCTCAATGGTGAGGCACCTCTCCTCCACTCAAACAATTAGAGATCAATTTTTTGTTGTAGTGCTAAAGGCAAGAGGCTGCAGTAGCATATATGTTGATGTCTGAACAAATCCAAATAACTGTAATGATGCTTCTACAATGATGATATGGTACATATGCAGGAGACCCAAACCATTGATCTTAGAGATTCCTAAGTTGGATAGGCTAAATAGTCAGTATTCACATTGATCAGACAATTCTGATAAAACTAAAGTCAATGAAACCTTACTTGACTGACTCTTATCTTTGATCATTCAGTATGGTTTTAAAACAATGAAGGGGTCAAAATATCAGTAATGAATGTGCTATTGGGTATTTGGGTTTACATGCTTGAAATATGTAATTATCCTTATTTTCACTTAATCAAATACATTATCAATAGAGAGGGGCCCACATTTGGCACATCAATTAGATCAAATAAATAAACAAGTTTTAGGTATCTTCTGTTTCTCATATTTTATTACAATTGTAGTACATGTATGAACATAAGGAATCCCTATGTTAATTGACAAATTAAGATCCTGTGAGTGTCTCTTATCATGTCCCTCTGCGGGTATCATTTTTTTCAGGTTTATGGACTGATGTGGCCCACCTGATGATTGGAAAGATCTTAGCTGATTGGCTGATGGGCCCCAGTTACTTGAAAAAGGCCCTGTTTTAAGGAATATATTATTATGTAACATGTTATTTGGCTAAATGCCTATTTTAGGTATGGATACTTTATAGGAGTGCAAATGGGTCGGGCAGGGCCCAACCTAATTTGGGCCGGGTTCGGACCTTGGGTTGTATAACACACGTCGGGTCTAATTAAAATTTTGGATTGCATGTTAAATATTTGGACAGGTTTGGGTAAAGTGACAAAAAGCCCGAACCCGGACAGGCCCACCCAAACAAGTAGTTCAATGACTTATTTGTTAAAACAAGTGATAGAAAGGCCCACCCAGCTGCCCAACTGACGAAATGGGTGTGGGCCGGTCTCGTACCAGGAACTTATGGGCTATGTCAAGCTTGGGCCAGATATGAACCTTTTTTCTGAAACTGGTCCGAGCCGGGAACTTACAGGCTATGTCAAGCTGAGCAGCCCGGGCCATGAACACCCCTACTGTTTACTGTAACCCCAACCTAGACAATAACTGGGCCAACTCAGCCAGGGGTACTGGGCCTCTTTTACACCCTATGACCAAGTACCAACCAAGAAGAACACGGTTTACACCAAGGGATGTAAACTGGGTCAGTTTTTCAGTCCAGTTCACAAGAAATCAAACCTAGGGCTGATTAAGTTTTTATGATGCTCATGATTAGATTAATTGCTGGACCTTATCCTAACCCAATTTTTCATTCAAAAAGGGTGCTGAGTCGGAATCTCATTCCAAGGATTCCTGTGGTTCCGAAGGATCTAGCTACACGAGAACTAGGAATGGGGAGGTCTTCCCATTTTTCTGCCAGACTCTTTGGTCTTAAGAATGTTGGGTTTAAGAATAAGTGATTGAGCAATTTGAATAAGTCAAATGTTCTAATATAAAGAGGTGCGGAGAGAAGGAAATAAGACGGATATATAGATGAGACCTTTTCCTAGTATTGAATTACGCTACGAAGGTTATAGCTAGAGATATAAATTTCCAATTTCGTATCTTCTTTTGATTCAATTTCTATTTGTGAAAGAAACCGAGGAGTTGATTATTGTTAAGATTAGAGACTCAATTAGAAATATAATGAAGTATATCCATTTTTTAAAGGTTGGGCCCTCTCAATTGACTCTGACATTATAAAGTTAGACTATCTAGAGTAAATGCACTATTGATCATTTCTCTCAAACACACTAAATAAGGCCCTCCCTGAGATTTTTCTTTTTGTGTTAATATTTACTGATATTTATGAAATAAAAACAGCTTCTCATTTTGGAGTATATCATTTTCTCATCTCTTCCTATCAACACTAAGGGGTTGGCTAAGTGATCAGGATCATGGTTCCTCTCCCTCTTCCGGAGCTAGAGGTCTTGGTATCGACCATCCGGTTCCCCTTCTTCAGGAATCGAAAGTTCAGTCTACTAATGCTACCACCTTGGGGCCTATCAAAATCCATGTTTTTACTATTCTTGAGGTCGGATATCATTGGGAAGCTACACTACACCTTTCAAAAGTTTATCATTGCTTAAGAAGCACTTCTAATGTTAGCAAATACCTATTTTATGCTACTTGTGTGAACTGCTAGCTAATTGAGAAAAATAAGAGGAGAGAATTCATGTTTTAGTTGAATTGTATGGCTCGGCTCAATTCGTTTATTTCCCTAAATGATCATGTAAGAATAAGACATTGTCATATTCCATATTTATTGTTGCTATTTGTGCTTTCTTGCTATACTATTTTCCATTAAATTCTACTGCACTGATTATTTCTCTTCTTGAAGAACAGTTGCCTCCTTTCAAGTAATTTGACTTTGTAATGTTTATGACAAACTACTCTATTGAATCACATTTTAACTTCTCAACATGGAAAATGAAATGAGGTACGTAAACTTACTATATGGAGCAAACTGCTTGCATCCTAAAAGTTCTATTTCCTAACTCTGTTAGAATTATATTGGTTCGTATTAATAGGTTATTTAGAGATTTCCTTTTTTCCCTTACTAGCACAGTAAAAGTCAAGTAAAGCCTTCATTTTTAGATAAGATGTCACATCAAAAACACTTTAATTCAAAACACTCTCTAACTTTTTTAAAAAAAGTCATAAAACAACCGCCTTTATCCACTAAAATACAAAAAAAAAAAAAAAAAAAACCCTTCACTTTCCTATACAAAAAGTTAAAAAGATTCCATAACAAACAACTAAAAACAAAATATCATCATAACCCACTTATATATTATTCTTTTTTCAAAATCAATTTTACTTCACTTGACTCTATTAGTAGAGGTGCCAAACTGGCCCCGAGTACTTCATCTAAACCTAACAACTCATGTTGATTTGTTTATGCTTATTGTTTACTAGTGTGGAGTGGGCTTGAGTGAAATACTGATCTATTCTCACTGCATTAGTCAAGATTTATTGGCATAAAAAATATCAAGATTCTATTGGGCACAAGACCCTTGTTGCGGGTAATGACTAGATGGGCGTAAATCCAGTAATGCATTGGGCCCACTTATACATAGACGGGCCTAATTTCAGTTAGACATTAGACCCACCTCAGATTTTTGGAAACCTCGTCTTACATCTCACCTTTGATTCCTATCATCATAAAGACCTTACATCATTATTCCATGCAAACAGGTTAGGGGATGGTTCACTATCATTACCTTTTCAAAAACCAATATCCCCAGCACTAATTGGGCTCCAATTGGTGAGGAGAACAAAATTATGGAGGAATTCATATACAAAAGCAGATTAGGTCTTCGTTATGTGACCAAGCGTGATTCCTAGGTTTAACCCATAATCCCATACAAAAAGTCTATTTGGACAAACTTTTTTGCCAGAATTTTAGACAACTCCTATGATATCCCTTGAATATAGGAATATTCAAAATATTCAAGGGATATCATAGGGGTTGTCCAAAATTCTGGCCAAAAAGTTTGTCCAGGTAGCACTACTGAATCCCATATCCCCACATTCCTTTCTATGATTTTTTATTTTATATAAAATGAGGGAATGAATGTTATATTTTGTAACACTTTTTATATGAAATTACATATTCTTTTGTCCCCTTCAAAATTACTGTATTTAGGAGATTGTGTTCATTTTCAATCTCAACATTTACATTCCTATAGGGGAGAATTTCAAAATAGGGCAAGTTTTTCCCACTTTTCAAATCAGGATAAAGTTTTCTTTATATTTCAAAAAAGGGCTTAAGTTTTCCAATTACATTTCATATCAAGACATCCGGCCATAATATGACTTTTCCAGCAAGTTTTCTTTATCTATCTACTAGAATGGATGTTAGGTCAATAATCATTGTAGCAGAAATAAAACATTACAAACTAGCAGATAAATCTACCAGACACACACTACAAGAAGGCAAGCACAATATTTTACATGGAAATCTTATCTAGAGAGAAAAACAACGATTTGAAATCAAACAATATTGAGTGAATACAAGATATACTCACAGCTCTTTTTCTCAGTCATTCTGTCGACCTAAGAGCTATAATTGTTCTTGCACAACTTCTTATGTTTCTACATCTTCCACACCGCGCACCGCTCCTTGTACTTGACCCAACAATACCTTGAGAATCAAGATGATCAAATCTTCTACAAAAGAGTAGAATCAGCAAACCTTCTAGAGCATCTCTTCAGCACAAACTCTCAATGATGGCTCTAGAGATCAAGGAATCTCTCTTAGCTTCAAAACAAAAAGAGAATAACTTCTTATCTTCTTAATCTACACTTAAGGTTGAGAGGAACGCCCTTTTTATAATCCTTAATTCATGCAAGAGGTTTCTAGTTTTAATCCAATTAGAATAGCAAGTGAAACCAAACTCTAAATATTATGCAATTTGGCCCGCACTGGGCTTCTTTTTTAGGTTCGCTAGAGCGACTAGGGATCCTCCCTATAGCAAGCCCTTACTCTTGCCCGAACTCCATGCATGTTCGCTCTAGCGAGCAAAAGCCTCGCTGTAGCAAGATTATTTTCTGGAAACTGGTCTTTCTTCATTTCAAAACACCTCAATCTTCACTCTAAGTCTTCCGGTGACACAACCACACTCCATTTTAAAAGAAATAAAAAATTACAACTCAATGAACCCAGAGTTTTGTGCAATCTATAAATTAGCCAATACATGGAAATCCTAACAAAATGCCAAAATTACCCTTGGAGCCTTTCTTCTTCCTCCCAAGTTCAAGGTCAACTTTGGTTGGCTCACTTCTAACGAGCTCGGGCTTGACTGAATTTTTTGTTTTTTCCAACCCCACCTCACCCTCCCTTTCCCAATGTTAAGATCCAGGTTTAGGTGTCTCTTAAATCAAGCATGTCAGTCTGATCTTTCAAAAAAAAAAAAAACATATGATCCATGATTCTGATCGATGCTGGAATTATTGTAATGCTTGAATGGCAAAAATGCACTTGCAAGTGGCATCCATGATATCAATCTTGAATACAAGCTGTGGTGGCATTCTACTATGGGGATCATGACGTCCAAGAAGCTCTTATTTTCTTAAAGATGGCGGGGTGGCGATCGCCGGAGATCCCCAAATTTTGTCAGATGTCCTGATTTGAAAGTATGTTTCGATTTTAAATGTAATTGAAAAACTTAAGTCCTATTTCGAAATGTAAAGTTTTTTATTTTTTCAAATTTGAAAACTGGGCAAAATTTGAACCCGATTTTAAGATTTTCCCTTCCTAAAACTTTATTCTCTTTTGAATAAAATAAAATAATGGAACAAAGCCTAAAAAGCTAAAAAGTAGAAGTGTTAAGTAATGTGATCATAACTAAAACTTCTTATACATAATCCGCTGTGGTTAGGGTGGCAATGAGATTGATTGGATTGAGCCAAGAAATGCTGCAATCTAATTAAATGTTGAATCTGATTATGGCTTTAACGAGCAGAAGAAGACCATAAGTCCATCTTCCTTAGTTAATGTAGTCTTTTAAGCTGGTTGGTGTTAAACTGTTGGAACAACCCAACCATCCATTTGAGCCTTTAGGCTCCTTGTTGTTCAGGCCCAGATCATTTAACTCTACACCAAACATTAGGCCAAAGTCTCCATGGGCTTAAAGTCTTTGTTTCAATGTAAAGAAAAGTATGGAAAAGAAAAAAAAAGATTCTCTCACTAAATGCTTTATTTAGCAAAAAAGTAAATCTATTTTTCGACTAATTTAGAAGAAAAGATTTTTGCCTTAACATGGAGAGGAAATAATGCCATTGTCTCTAGAGAAATTGTTTCTTTTTATTCTAACAATGGAATTTAACTTTTAATAATTAACTTGTATTTACAAAATTATTTTAGGATAATTGTTTTTTACATAACATTCTCAACTCAAATGAAAAAACACGACAATGGAGAATCAAGAGGTGATTGATTCTCCATAGGAGGATTTCTCACTCCTAGTTTTCTCCTCATTCATCCACCTAGTAAAGATTTTCCACTTGTCTTTATGGATATGTCCCATTGGAGAGTCGTAGATGACTTCTCCCTCTGTAATCTTTTCTTTATCTTAAAAAAAAAAGAAAAAAAAGTTATAATTCAAATATGAATGGTAGCAACAATGTCCAAAACATAGTCCAAGTTGAAAAAATCAGCAACCCAGCTTTCAATGCTAATGTGGATCGTAGTTCATTCCCAATTGATTGAATGGTCCATGCACCATGTACCCTAAATTAACCAGATCAATTTTCTCAATCACCAAACCGTGGGCCCCATGCTATGTCCATAAACACACAAGACTTAAGGACACCATGTGAAACCTTTCCAAGGGGACATTTTTCTTAATTCAGTCTAGGAATTCATGGAAAGATCATTTATAATTACAGGGTCAGGTTCGGATTGGGTCGATAACCTGATGAATTAGAAATAAGGATCTGCACCCGGGCCCCTACCCAAGTTGAGTCTAGGCTACAGGAGCCATACACAAGCCTGATTTAAGTTAAAGGCCCAAATCTAAACCTAGACCCAAATGAGAGGCATGTTCATAGGCCCAAATCAAGGCCCTGTTACTTATATACATATATATAAATATAAATATATATATATGAGCAAGGCTTTCTTAAGCTCGAGCTAAGGATAATATCTCATAAGCTCATGCTTGTGGGGTCAACCTTTGGTCCATCGAAATTGACAAAACACATGACCCCTTTAAATTGCACAGATGATAGAAATCACGGTTGTGCCTTATTTTTTGCAGAGAGTAATTTCATAGGGAGTCCTTGAAATTCCCCCCACCCCCATCCCCAAATGGGCCCCACCACACTTGAGCTACCACACTTGAGCTTACATTATCCTAAGCTTGAGCTTAGGAGAGCTGGCCTCATATATATATATATATATATATGAGGCCAACTCTCTCAAGCTAAAGCTTAGCTTTCCTAAGCTGAAACCGTGTCGGTCCCACAAATCAAAGTCGACTATCATTGTTTTTTGTATGATGAGTCTCTAAAATCAAGATAAATCCAATCAGAGCTGGATTTTCCAGTTCCATCATGCAAAAAATAGATATAATCAACTTTGATTTGCTATTTCAGCTTAGGATAAGCTAAGTTTCAGCTTAGGAGAGCCCCGCTCATATATATATATATATATATATATATATGTGGGATATTCATGTGCATTCATCCATCACCATAGGGTGAGAGACAATTACATGGCTTTCCCTATTTGCATATAAACATTCTTTTTTTTACATATGACTATATGTGGATTTTTCTCTTTTGCACATGAATATTTCCAATTATGTGTCTCTCACCCTATGGTGAGGGATGGATGCACATGAATATATATATATGGGAGATGCTCTTGTGAGAGACACTCTCACCTTACTATGAGAGATAAAAGGTGAGGGCCCTCACATTTAAGTTAACATTGGATATGGATGTGAGGCCCCCCCCACCTTATCTCTCATAGTAAGGTGAGAGCATCTCTCACAACAACACCACCTTATATATATATAGGGGCCAGCTCTCCTAAGCTCAAGCTTAGGATAAGGTAAGCTCAAGTGTGTGGTGGGGCCCACCTAGGGACCCACATGGAGATGGGGGTGGGGGGGATTTCAAGGACTCCCTTGGATCTTCCTCTCTACAAAAAATCAGCCCCAAATGAGATTTATATCATCTCCATATGGGCCTAAAAGTTTAATGGTCAACGATCCATTTGGATTGATACATAGTTAATCCAACGGTCAAATAAATTTGGATCTGATCGAAAGTTGGTGGACATGTGTAATTTAAGGAAGTCATGTGTTTGGTCCATTTGGATGAACCAAAGGTGGGCCCCACAAGCATGAGCTTACGAAATTTTTTTCCTAAGCTTGAGCTTAGGAGAGCCTTGCTCATATATATATATATATATATATGGAGAGGTTTCAAGTGCATCCATCCCTCACCATAGGGTGAGGGACACTTCTATAATTGGGCATTTTTAAGTACAAAAGTTACTTTTCAAGTACATAGGGTGGGGTACATTTCCTTGTCTTCATGTGCAAAAATGGGAAGTGTCTCTCACCCTATGGTGAGGGATAGATGCACTTGAAACTTTCCCAATACATATTTAGGAGCACCTCAATATATGTACACACACACATATATACACATATTATGGTGAGGGACAACATAGTAGGGTTGTCTTTATAACACATCTGAACCATCAACACACATAGAACACCCCCCCCCCCCTTCAGTACACTAGAGTCATTAAATTTTCATCAATCCAAATGGATTAGACCATTAGATCGTGGGTCAAATTCTTTCCTTTAATATAAAGTCATTAAATTTGTGGGTCACAGATGAAGGGGTTAAAGGAATGAGATTGACCCTAAATTTGAAATATGGTTTCATCTAAGATGTCTCTTCTAATTCCCCACAAGTCCCATGATCAGTGGGTCCCTAGGTGGGCCCCATGAAGTTTGTCCTCACCATATAGTAAGGGAAGGATGCACATGAATATCCCCCCCCCCCCCTCTTCCCCACACACCCACACCCACACATATATATATATATATATATGGAAGATGCTCCTATAAGATATATCTCTCACCTTATATTAGAGATATGAGTGGAGGCCCTAACATTTAAGTTGTTGGCATTGGATTTGGATGTGAGGGCCCTCACCTTATATGAGAGATATGGGTGGAAGCTCTCACATTTAAGTTTTTGACATTGGATATGAATGTGAGGGCCCCCACACAGTCTCTCATTTAAGGTGAGAGATATCTCTCATAGGAGCGGATATATCTCTCACCTTATTTGAGAGATATGGGTGAAGGCCCTCACATTTAAGTTGTTGGCATTGAATATAGATGTGAGGACCCCACACAATCTCTCATTTAAATTGAGAGAGATCTCTCATATGAGCATCTCCCATTATGAGAGATATCTCTCACCTTATAATAGGAGAGATATGGTGAGGGCCCTCTCATAAGAGTATCTCACATTCCTCATATAGGGGAATGTTCATATGCATTCATCCATCACCGTAGGGTGAGGGATGCTTCCATAAATGAGGGGTTTCATATGAGAGAAACCCCTCATTTATGCATCCACATATGCATCCACATATGGTGTACTTGAAACCCCTCATTTATGGAAGCATCCCTCACCCTATGGTGAGGGATGGATGCATATGAACATTCCTCATATATATATATATATATATATATATATAATGTACACTTTTAAGCAGAAAAGTAAACTGCTCTTAACTACTTTTTGTAAGAAATGAAAAAAAGAATTTTGCATTCATAGCAAGGAAAGAATTCCATTTTCTCTAGTGAAATTGATTTTTCATAAGATTTAAATTTTGACTTTTAATAATTAGTTTTAATTTATAAAATGATCTTAAAATAATTATTTCAGTATAATTTTCTCCATTCAAATCTAAACACAATGGAGATCACATTTTTCCAGCTTTAAAAGGCTAGAACAAGCAAGGCTCGATCTGTTCCAGGTCATTTGCAGCTCTAATGGACTGATGGAGCTCATTGTGGCAAGCAAGCTACTCAATTCATCTTCACCTTAAATAATTATGAATTGTTTTTGGATTTAAGGGCATAAAAGAAATGCCTTGTCCAAGCTTACCGAGACTTCAATTTGGTTTTGATAGAACCATGACTTGCTCATAATTAATCTATATGTACGTTGGGCCAATGCCTTGTAGTCTAGGTTAACCAAATTGGTCCACTGGGTTAGCTTAGAAGTAAATTTTGGTCCCGAATGAATTTTAATAATGGATCAGGTTTTCGGCTTATGACTCAAGCAAGAGAAAGTTATAAACTCTAGCTTTAAAAGTAAAAAAGAAAGAGGCTACTCTTTATTCGTAGGCAGGAGAAAAACAACGAACCATATAAAATCTCGTGTGATTTTTCTTTGTATGTTTGCTTGTGTGGTTGGTGATTGATAGTAAATTTTCACTTCCTTGCACAACATAGTATGCAAGTATGTTTTGATAATATATATATATATATATATATATATATATATATATATGAGAATGGCTCTCTTAAGTTGAGACTTACTTTATTTTAAGTTAGATTAGTGCTGATCTCACAAATCAAAGTTGATTATATCTGTTTTTTACATGATAGAATTGGAAAATCCAGTTCTAATTGGATTTATCTTGATTTTAGAGACGATCATCATGCAAAAAACAACGATAATCGACTTTGATTTGTAAGACCAACACTGTTTTAGATTAGCATAAGGTAAGTTTTAGCTTAGGAGAGCTAGCCCTATGTATATTAGTCAAGCCAAGCTCAAACTCAAACTTAAACCAAGCCTTTTAACAAGTTGAGCCGAGCTGAACACAAAATGAGACAGCTGAATGGAAGCATAAACTCCACCAACATTACGACAGCAGAAGTTGCCATTTCTCCTTTCTCTCTTTCAAATGAGGAAGACAGATTTTGTTGTACACTCTACAACAAGACAGCTAAATGTTAGAAGTAGAGATACTATCGATGATGTTGATGAGACACAGGAGTGGACGTCACTCACTACCCAACAAATTAATGTCCAAGTTGGTTCCACCCCCCATTACCTACCCTTTTTACTTAGACAGGAGATACTGTCTAAGTTCGTCCTGGGTTGACTACTCTAACTTCAAGGTTGGTTCGGGATGACATTTTGAACTTGATTAATAAATGGGTCAGGTTAGGCTTGTGCCCTCATAGGTTACCCATAGTGCTCCAACTAACCCGACGCACCCCTAGCCCTAGGTCTACAAATCTATCTTCCCTCTACTAGCCACTTGCGTACCTTGGGAAAAAGTTGTATAAAGTCTCTTCTTTTCCACTCTCTTTTTTCATTAAAAGGAAACAATTGAGAGAGTGCATTAGCTTGCATGAGATTTGATACAAGTGGTGCATGTTAATAGGATGAAACAAGGGATCCGGACTCATCTTCTTGAAGAGTTTGAATCCCTTGAGATACTATTTCATTCAATCCACATTCGCCAACATGTAAAATCTCTTCCTTGATTTTTCTCATTCAAAGAAAGCAATTGAGATAGTGCATTAGCTGGCATAAGATTGGTTTTCTTATTCAAAGAAAACAATTGAGATAGTGTATTTGCTGGCATAAGATTTTATAGAGGTGTCGAATGTGGAAATGTGGATTAGATAAAACATTATCTCCCTATTTTGAGAAACCATGATCCGGACTCATACCGAATGATGAAAGGGTGCACAGATTACACTTCTGGCAGTGGGACCTATAACCATATATAGATCGCCTATACTTGTATTGAATCCAGATCTCTGTACCCACTATTGAAATTCAGTCTGCTTAACAACACTCTCTCACTTTGCATTGTATTAGCTACGGCCAAAATTTCAATCAGGTTATCAACTCCATTGCCAGATTGGTAACATCAAATATATGTGTGATTAGGCCAACTTTTGTTTGAAGTGAAAAGAAAATATATAGTTTCTAATGTGAGGTTTTCAGGGTTTCTTTTTCAATAAAACTATTTCACTGTAAAAGAAGACAGAGATTTACATAAAACCACCTGCATTATATAGATAAATTTTCTTTTTTTGCTTTGCAAGTAACCTTCTCTATAAATTTGAAAATATTGTTCAACGACCATAAGAATTTTCTCATAAGATCTAAACTAATGGGTTAAGGAAAAAAATCATAAATCTAACTAAATTTAGCTAAGGGCACTGATTTTTTGAATTAACTCAAATTTAATGGATTTTCTCATTATGGCCTCAATGAGATTAGATCTTATAAAGGGAGTTCTTATCCTTTCAGGTCATGATCGATAGAGTAATTTACGGAAAAAAGAATAGTCGAGATAGAATAGATTTCTTCAACTGGTCAAATTCGCTATTAATGACCAAGATTTTTCTATATAGAGGTCATTTTTTTGTAAAGGTCCATAAGGGGAGCTTCTAAATGCGTAAGGCCACTAAGAGGATCTCGATTCTTAAGGGCATGTTTGTGTAACACTTTTCCGCGGAAAAGTTGACGATTTTCCTCGGAAAACCCATTTTTCCGACGTTTGGTGCGGAACAATTCCGCGGAAATGCTTTCCTGCCTAGTCAGCATTTTCCTTGATAATTGTGGAAATGGGTTTCCCATGGGGGGGTATGGGAAATGGTTTTCCTCGGAAAACTTCTCCCTCTTTTCCTTACTCTTGTCTATTTCAACCCAAAAACCTTATAACTTTTTCATTTTTTATTTCTTTATATAAATTATTATTTAATGTTAAATAAATAATATACATGTTAAGTTATTTTTCTTCAAAAAAATTATATCACCAAATAAGAAATTTTGATTTTCTAAAAGGAATCCACAGCCGCACCAAACAACATCTGCACCAATTCAATGAGGAAACTCTTTTTACACCAAACATGAATTTCTAAATTCTACGGAAATCCTTTTCCGAAGTTTTCATTTCTATGAAATTTGCTGACGTGGCAATTTCCTCTTTCCACGGAAAGGGTGTGTACACAAACGTGCCCTAAATCTTATGTCAATTTGGATTTATTTCACCAATGATTTGACTGTTTTAATAAGAAAAAAAAATATTAACATAACCTTATCATGTAATCCATCATCCTGCTTTTATCAAATCGTCAGTCAAATGGTGGAACAAACTCGGATTGACATGGATTTTGAAAATGCCCCATTTGTATAGAGAATATTTATTTTAAGGTGTTCGGATTTCAATAGATTATTGAGAGCACAAAAACAAACAACCAAGGCCTTGGAACCTATAAAATCAAAGGTCTGACAATCAAGTCCTGGATTCTATAACCCTTTGTTTGGGAAGGTGGTAAAATGAGGGGAAGGAAAAAAAAAGAGGGGGAAATTGAGGGAAAGTGAAAATTTGAGGGTGTTTAGGAAGGGGGGAGGGAAAATGGGGGTAAAATTTATGTGGGGTCCATTTTAAAACTTTCCCTTCAAAAATGGGGGGAAAGTGGAGAGGAAAAAAGAGGAATCTTTGGACTTTTACTAAAATGTCATTTTCATTTTTTTACATTTTTACAAAGTAAGGATAAATTGGTAATTTCCTCTTTACCTCACAAACAAACAAAACCCTACTTTTTCACTTTTCCTTCTCCTACTTTTTAACTATCCAAACAAGAGGACTCCCCTTCCCTTCATTTTCGTTCCCCCTCAAATTTTCCCTCCCCTCCCCCCAAATATAGGGTAAGGCCTAGGCCTTTAGATCTCTCTATTCCATATATAAATCATCCATCAGTGGATCCCATCATTAAGATTTAAACCACTTACAATCTCAGCTTCAGCTTTAAAGATTTTACTTCAACCAGATTTATATCCACTACCACATTCATCATGTGAAACACAAATATTTTAATGAAAGAAACTAAATTTCAAATCATGCGCTTTACATTTGATGATGATCCAACGGTGGGCGTAACTCCGATAGGAGAAATATTTTGCTTGATGATAGTTCCAGGTGGGACATTGATCTTGACCGTTTGATCAAGAATGTGGGCCCCACTTACAGATTTATGATAGTGAGCTTAGACAATCACTATGGACCGGCCTTATCGCCAAAAGTAGGCCGTCCTTACCTTCAAAACTCCCTCGATCTCCTTCACGCTAACCTCCAAGAACAAGTGTCCCAAAACAGCAAACACAGCTGAAAACACCGAAGCATACATAAATCTCCTTCTCTCTCTCATGCCAAAAACCATATCCACAGCAACCAAGAACACACCTTTCATATAGCATTCTCTTCCAAAACCCAACGTCATCTGAAAACCAATCCACTCACAAGAAAATGAACCAAACCCAAGAACCAAAAGACCCAGTTCATTACCAAGAAGATACCCAAGAATCAGAAGAAGAATCAAAAGTAGGAGAAGGAGAAGAAGAAGAAGAAGAAGCACTCTCCCTCTGCGATCTTGCCATCGACAAAGGAATAACAGAAAAAGAGGACTCCTCCAATGAAGCAAATCGAGCCACCCCAGATCAAGATCGGTTCGAATTCTTCAATGATCTCAAGACAGAGATGTGCTCCGCAGATGACATCTTCCTCTCTGGGAAGATTCTTCCTTTCAAATCCTCCTCCGTTACGCACACCCACCGAAACGAAGATGGTAACATGGACTTCCTCCACATGAGATCAGGGTCTCTGGACGAAACAAGATGCTCAAGAACGAGATACCACAACCTGGAGAGAGCCTCGAGTTCGAAAGAATCAACAAAGAAGCAGACCCAGATCGTGAACCGGGTCCAGAACGGGAAGCGTGTCGGTATCGGAGAAGTATCGGCAGGGAAGGTTCCGTATCGGCCGAGATGGTATCTGCTGATGTTCGGGTCGATGCGGGGGCCGCCGGTAGAGATGGAGATGAAGGACATCCGGCACCGTCAGTTGCGCCGGAATCCTCCTCCGGCATATCTTTTTCCGGCGTCTGAACGGAGAGAAGGGGCGGTTTCCAGCGGAAAGGAGGCGGAGGGGAAGATTTCTTGGAAACTGTTACGGGCGTTGAGTTGCAAAGGCCATGCAGACTCGGTCGCAACGGATCCATTCCGATACATACCGCACGTGCGAACCGTGTGAACCGCACGTGCCAGAAGTAAGCATCATTTGACGGCATTACCCATGTGTAATGGAATCCTCTTGTTGATATTTTTGGAGTGTTTGGAGGATAGTATTGTCACAGAGAAAGGTTTGAAAGGAAGGTTTGATCTTGTACTTACTAAAAAGAACTTGGGTGATAGATGATGATCCTAGGTACCTGAAGTGAAATGTGTTTTATTATTGAATTTGGGTTTCTGATCAGTTTCCTTGTTGATCCATTTGATGGGTTGATTATTGAATGGCTGTGATTATTTGATTTGCATATTGTGGCAATAGGATAACACGCCTGATTCAGGGTTAGATTTTGAGTGGTGTCACTTTGATTGCTTAATTTAATCACATCTAGGATGAAAAACGATGGATTATTAAAGAGGTGAGAAGTGAATGATATAATATATAGAAGTAAATGGGATTTTGACTTCCCTGAAATCTGAATTTATAGGGTGATGGTTTGATTCAATATCCATTTAGAGGGGTGTTATTCGATGGTCGTCTTTTAAATATTCACCCTTGGTTCTTTATTTCTAATCACTAATAGAAACACAAGGTCTTAAAATTCATAGGTATTTGATTACATAAGGGACCTGTTTGTTTCATTAAATTGAATGCCTAGTTTTGTGCGTATTTCTGTAAATAGTTAAGAATGAAGGGCTAAAAGGTGAATATCTTAAAATCACTGTCAAATAGATTTCCCTTTTATGGAAATCAAATTAAGTGAAAATGGAAGATGAATACCTAGTCAAAGCCTTAGTAACTCAATACATCTACATCTACATCTTCACCTTTTATCCTTTGCCACTCATCTCTTTAATAATCTTCAGTGGACATTCAAGCCTATTTTTTTTGCAAAAACTACATAGAAGTTAAATGCATAGGATTCAGGCCATTAGTGATTAAAAATGAAGACTAAATGTGAATATACAAAATTGACCATCAAATAACCTTCCATTTGATAAAATTAAATTATGCGAAGATGAAAAATGAATGGAATTCACCACTACATCTAGAGCTTATATCTTTCATCCCTCAACTCATATCCTCCACCCCTCGCCTTTTTAATAACCCTTTAAAAAATCTCATTTAAAAATGAAATTCATATTCAATTCCTATCTAATCTAATACAAACAAACATGATCAAAAGGTGCATTTGTATGAAGATGAAGATGAGATTGCAGTTCGGTTATATTATTTTCTAATTGCAAACCAGAAAAAAAAAAACCACATTTGAACTGTGTCCTAAATTTGAGTACAATGTTATATACCATCATGTCATTGTACAATGAAATGAAACTGTTGTCCAACCTAAGTTAATTTGAATGAGTGCTACTTTTCTTAAGTATAAAACTTAAAATATAATGCAGAACCTTTTCATGTTAACTACCGTCTTGACCATGGTTAGTTCACATATAATACATGTATTATACATGTGTACCTATATATAGTTTTTCATCAACATGTCCTATATCTTTAAAAGGATGGTTCAATACTTGGTTTTGTTCCTGGAACTGTACCGTAAGAGTTATATACACCTAGATGAATGAGACACACACACACATATATATATATATGGAAAATATTCAAGTCAGAGCTAGTTCTCACCGATTATCTGAGATTTTTTTTGCGAGGCTCAACTAGCAACCCATCTAAATTCTAACAACCAATAGTGAATCTTCTTATAGTCACTAATTCCAAGGATTGACACACATCCTCATGGATTAAACCGTTAGATCGAGAGCTGAATATTTTTTTAATATGAAGCTATTAAACTTGTGAGCCACGGATGAAGGGATTAAGGGCATGGGTTTGGGGTCAAACTTGATACTTGGGGTAGTCTAACCTATATCTTTTCATCCCCCCTGGTCCAATCCCCAAATAGAGTATACAATTGGGCCTCACAAAAAAGTTCTCATTTAATATGTGAGAATTTGTTCTCACCTTAATATTACCATATATATTATATGTTCATTTTGTAAACAACTTTTGTATGGCTCTAAAAAAAAACTTCAAGATACAAGCCACAAACAGCCTTGCTGATTTTTCACCAAAAGAACGTTATAAAAAACACTTCAGAGACTCAAAGGCACACGAGTACGCATATAAATATGTATGTGCTGCTTTTTCCTTTCCAAGCTTTTCAAAGAAACCATATTATATCCAAATATACCCAATTTGACGTCTGGCATTTTACATTGTTCTGGCAAAGAATTCCTCATCTTTTCAGTTTTCAATCAAAATTTGCACAAATCTAATTTGTGATATGTATTTGCGCAACAAAAAAAAAAAAAAAACCCGAGAGAGTAGAAACATTTTGCATGCATTACAAAAGGAAATCACAAAATAATGTAGTGGCCATTGATTAAATGGTAAGAGAATCAAAATGTTTTTGAGAAACATGGACCATTTAAGGTGGGATCCACATAATATTGTCTGAACCAATAAATGGCAACATCATTTTCTTATAAATCAATTTAGATTATTCCTTTTGTTAATAGATTATGACATGATTAGAATTCGTCTATTTAAAACTTTCATTAATAAAGAAACTATTGTCTAAGTTGTAGATACAAATATTAGGGCCTCTCTGTGCACAAACATAGAAATTAATGTCCAAATTAGTTCACTAAAAGAATATATGAGGTGGTGAGAAGGATATGACTTGAGGGGTGAAGGATATAAGGTGGAAATGCATATGTGACCTTTGATTCTTCATTTTTAACCACTTACAAAAATACAATCTGAACCTGGTCAAGTTTTAAAACAAGGACCCAACTCATATTACTGGCTTCATTTTTAAACATTTAGAAAAATACATTTTTAATCCCAAAGGGTTGGCCGAGTAGTCAGGACCACAGTTCCTCCCTCTTCCGGAACTAGAGATCTTGGTATCGACCCCCGGTTCCTCCCTCTTCAGGAACCGAAGGTTGGGTCCACTCATACTACCACGTAGGGGGCCACAGGAGTTTTATCCGGCTTCTCTCTAAGTCCGAAGGGAACAATCCAGCCCAAAGGATTGCGAACCCTCCGCTAGAAAAAAAACATAAAAAACACTTAGAAAAATACAATCCGAACCTGGTCAAATTTTAAAACAATGGCCAAACTCATACTGCTTGTGTGTGTGTGTGTGTGAGAGAGAGAGAGAGAGAGAGAGAGAGAGAGAGAGAGAGAGAGAGAGAGATGCTGTAGGTGAAGGAAATGGACACTGGATTGGCGTTTGGAAGAAGAGGAAGAGAGAGAACTGAACGTTCACGGGAAGTCGGATGGAGACTTGAAAGGTTAGTAGTAATCATAGAGTGTGTTTGGATGGGTCTGTCTTGAGAATTTATTGCCTACCCCAAATTCATATCTTTTTTTTTTGTTTTTTTTTTTTTTTTTTGGCACATTATAAATTAACTTGCCCAGAAAAGGAGACGATGTTGGACTCCAATCAATTTACATAATCCAAGCCACCCAAACAGTGGGCCCCATTTTAATTCACATGATCCAGATATCATATCCATTTAATTTTTTTTTCCCAATGCCTACGAAGGACCTGGAATGAGATCACTCCATCTTGGGGGAAAGATGGGCCACTAGTTGGGCTGTCTGCATCAACTTCCACAAATACTATATATAAGATATGATAAACACGTAACATTGAGCCATAAAATCCATGGACTCCACATTTAACACGAGTTCCATGCATATGAACCCTTTGCCACTTTCTGATCATATATTGAGTTTTTCTATTTGCTCACTGCCAAGTGATGATTTCATGGTAGTGAAAATATTAAAATCTCACCTAAGCAGAGCATGGGTTTTTGCTACCAATAACTTCTCTCAGCATCACATGTAACTTCCCATTGTATTCTAGAAATATTTTTTTCATCTCTATCTTCTCAATGCCCAACTCCCCTTTTTTATATTGGAAAGGAAAAAAAACTGCTAATCGTCTGTCCTTCAAACCATGATGGGCAAGTTTTCACTGCTTCGTTTTTTTTTCACGTTGCGTCTGTTGTGTGTCATTGTATCAGTGCAGAGTCTGAAATAGGAGACTTTGATGTAATAAAGACAATGGAAATACAAAACTTGTCAAACCAAATCTTCAAGCACTTTAAACTAAGATAAAACTTGGCCTAGCCCACACAGTCGAGAAAAGACTTGGAGCCAATGATGAGACTCGGCTTGACTCAAAAAGATTTGAACCAATGATGAAGACTCGGCGCATATTAGGTCAGATCTGCTTGCCTCAGCCAACTCAGTGATCTACCGAGTGGCTCAACCATGGATTCCAATGGGGTCAATTGAACCCACTGAGATCTGGAAAAAAAAAAACTCATTAATGAATTGAAGTTATGGGAAGTTTTTGACCTCACTCAATGCCTAAGTTAATGGGTCATTTGTCTACCAAAAAAAAAAAACACTAATGGGCCCAATTTTTATTTTTTAAAGAAAATTCTCTTTTTAAGACATTTTGTCAATAACTCTTCATTTACCATAACTTAACCTCTAAATACAATATTCTCCCCGTATTAGAAGGAAAAAACCCTAATATTATCAAAAGTAGATGACAAATATTGATAAAGGTGAAAACAAGTTTATTCGATTTGTAGCAAATAAGTCTTTTGTTGACCCCACTTACTCAAATTTCTGAAGCCGCCACTGGGCGCAACTGGGCCTGACTCGGGAAGCGAAAATAAGTTGTAAAACTAAGCAAATTCCTGATAACTTTAATAAAGTATCAAGAGGTTAACAAAAAAAGTGCCAGAGGATGAAGATCTACAGAGAGGCCATTTGGCTTTAGACTTTCCACACTCATGTGATTGGGCCTGTTTTAAGAATCCCAGGTTCATGCTTGGCATTTTCTTGCCATTCAAATAGGAAAATGGTTTTAAAAAAAAAACACCTTTTTGGAATAGGTATCTAACTACTATGCCCACCCCTGTTAGGTCATCTGATAAATGACATCAAAGTCTTTCTAGGGGAAGGAAGCAAGGTAGCTAGGTTCAAAACCTGGCTGGAATAGAGAGGTAACAGCAACCTCAAAAAAATAGGCTAAATAGGGTAAATAGAGAAGTTGATTAGGGTTACTATTAAAGCAAAATCAATCAAACCCTATAATTACACTACTAAGACACGAATAAAGTACCTACCATATTCTAGTGATGGCAACAAGTTCAGGTAAACCCGGACCCACTCGAACTTGCACCTATTCCACCTTGTACTACACTCACCTCCTGAGTCCTGACGGATTCAAGATATGCAGTACCTAACCAACCCGCTGATGGGGCACAAAATCAGGTTTGGGTTTTGATATTGCTTAAAATAATCTTTTCGAGTTTAGCAGAACCAACACTGGAGTTGAAATCTCAGCGCAAACCCGCATTAAAACCATCAAAAACACAACCAAACCCAATCCTAATCGTAGGTCACCGTTAACCCAACCCATTGCCCATCCCTCCTACTGTGGGAACAAAAGTTTTAAGTGCTATACATCAGTTCAAAAACATCCAAGACAACAAAACATAAGCAGGCTAGTACTAGGAAGCTATCAAAGCTGCAGGGTGAGATCCTGGTCTAAAACCCTGATTTAAAAGGATAAAAAGTGAACTACTCAGTGACAAGTGACCATCAATTTTGCTCATCTTTGTTGAAAACTAGTTCCCCTACTCTCTCCCCAGTTCCCCCAGTGAAAATAAACCCCAATCACCAGATGTGCTGAAATTCCATCATCTACAACCTTGCCCTACACATTTATCATTCACCACTATCATGTCAGTAAATACCTCACCATATAAAAACCTAATAATCACTTTCATTGGCTAATTACTGGCGTCGAAGGGTACAGCTGAAGATAGAGAATAATAATACATAGTTAACTGAAAACTGCAAAACATAATAAAGATTGATGGGCCTCACATAGAGGAACATCGGTAAGAGAAAATTTTAATGGGCCCAGCCTCATCACCACAACTGCAATATACATCATTGAAATTAAGTGGTCATAAATACTTCTGAACCAAAATCCAGTGAAACCCAGATTAAAATTTCCAAGAACGCAATCTCTTACAATTTCCAATCTTCTGTGGACCACATCTTCTAGATTCCTTACCAACCGAAGATATCATAACAAGTATAAATCACAATCTCACCTAACTAGGTACTGAAGGTGATGGATGCTTGCTACCACAATTCTTAATCTCAAACAGGTACACGTGACTTCCAACAGCAATATAACCAACCACCCCTTCTTTGAGGCACTTAAATACTTGCAGCTCTTTTTCTATGCTCAATCCCAATTTCTTGTCCTACAATTTTGTAAGGAAAACAACCAATTCCCACACCCCTTTTCAATTAAAACCTACAAGTAACCTTGAACTCACAAATATACATTGAATGAATGCATAGAATCACAACACAATGCTTATTCTGACAAGCTGTACAGTTGCTTGAGTTTCACTGTGCACAAGTGGGACATGGTTCAGTTAATCAAGCCATTTGCACCCTGCAAAATTTACAAATGTGCCCCTCTTTTTTTGACAATTATAAGGACACCCCTGCACAGAAATTTAAATATACACCCTTCTATTTTATGAAAATTAGATGCAGCCATTAATAGGAAATTTACAGATAACTCCTCCATTTTCTGACTTGCAAAGGCACACCCCTCCATGGGAAAGTCATGAATGAACCCCAACTTTTCTGACAAATACAAAAACAACCCACTGAGAAATCTACAAAGATAACCCCTCTTGGAAACCTAGACACCCTGACCCCTATCAGGCCTGGTTTGGTTGCTGTTGGCTGAATTTAAGATTTATTTATGCAGTTAAACCAGCTGAGTTTGGAGTCGGTTTAAAACTGAAATTTAGTGCAGAATAAGGACGTTCAATGTACATATATCAGGGACAGTTTAGTTAGATTTCAGCTGGGTTTTAGGTGATTGGGACTGGTCTGTGGATGGAAGGGTGATGGACTGGACTGAGTGAGAATTGTTTTGTTTGTGCTTGAAACCTTAAAGACGCATTTACAGAGGCATTTCAGACGAGTTTCAGAGATGTAGATTCTGTGTTGATTGTAAAGGATTTTGGGTTGCATTTAGGTAATCCAGATTTAAGGCCAGCGTTTGCAGAGGATTAGTAGCAATTCAGCAGGTGTTTAACACAGTGAAAAGGCAGTGAAGTAGTGAAGAACCATTGGCAAAAATGAAGACAACAAAGTCTCTAGTGCCAGATGGCATTATGATAGAGGCTTCAAAATGCTTAGGAGAAATTGGATGGGTTTGGTCAATCAAGCTCGTCAATAATAAATCAAACAAAGGATATATAAAGTTGCACCAATTATTGTAAGATCAAACTTATGAGTCGCACTATGAAACTAGGAAAGAGAGTGCAAAAACTCAGACAATGTAACAAGATATCTAAAAATCAATTTGATTTATGCCGGAGAGGTCAACTATGGAAGCCATCTTCTCACTTAGGCAATTAATGAAAAAATACCGAGAGAAGAGGAAAAGTCCCCATATGGCCTTCATCGATTTAGCAAGCCTGCAACAAGATACATAAATATTTAATTTGGTGGTTTTTTATCAAAGGAGTATCCCAAGCGGTTATACTGAGTAATTGACAACATTAAAGACATGTATGAGTGAGCAATAAGAGTGTGAGAAGCACTTGTGGAAAGACTTGTGATTTTGAGTGACCATAAGTTTGCATCAAGAGTCGACTATGAGCCCTTTATCTCTTTGCATTGATTATGGATGAGTTAGTTGCTCATATTCAAGAGATACCTTGGTGTATGTTGTTTGCAATTGATACAATGTTGTTGGATGACTAGAGAGACGGAATGCGTTCAAACTTGAGAGATGGTGGAAGACTTCAGAATCCAAAGGCTTTAAACTAAGTCATACAACGACAAATTATATATAAATTGCAACTTCATTGGAGAATTGAAGCTCACAAAGAGATTCATTTTGATACCTTAGCTCAATAATTAGTAAGGATGGAATCAAAGACTCAGAAGATGTTAAATGTAGGTTAAGACCTGGAGGGTTTGAGTTGAGACTTGCTTCTATAGTGTGCTTTGTGATCGGCACCTACCGACAAGGTTGAAGAGAAAATTTTACAGGATGGTGATTAGAAATAGAAGCTATTGCCTGTGGAGCAATATTGGCCAATCAAGAAGCAACACGCGCAAAAATGAGTGTAGCAGGGATTAAATTATTGAGATACATGTGCGGTAACTATGAAAGATAGAATCAGAAATACGCACTTTCAAAAGCATCTAGGGATAGCATCAGTAAGTTATAAATTAAGAGAGACTCGTTTGAGATAGTTCATACATGTCCATTGCAGTAGTGTTTAAATATTGGACTCGGACTCAGCCGAGCTGGAGTGACTCAACTAAACCAAGTTACATGTACTTTTCTTTTTTTAGGGAACTTAGTGCACACCTTTTCCCCTCTTCTTTTCTCTAAAAGAGGGCTCTCTCCCCTCTCCTGTTCCTCAAGCATAAAGCACATCAATCCCCTCACCCTTTTTCCAAGCAGCAATCATATAAAATAACGCCCCCACACTTGCAAAACTCCTCTCATTGGCATATGGTAAATGCAAGGCTCTCTTCTCAATTGCATGCTTTGAGTCTTCCTTATAAAAAAAAGTCTCCCGAAGTACTATAGAAAAACCTAGGGGATGTTGGAGCTTTCTCGATGACGACGGGAAGGAATTCCATGACTCTTTTTCCCCTTTTTTCAGAGGGAGTTTGATAAGCTAGAATTTAAGAGAAAGGATATACTGAGTTTTGTGGGATTAGAATTGGGAAAGGTTTATTGGGTTAGGGTGTGAAAGACGAAGTTGGATTAGGGGTAAGAGTTCAAAAGAGGGTTTCAAAGAAAGTTGGGGTTGTTGAGAAAGAAGAAGATGAAGAAAGAGTTGGGATAGGGACTCAGCCGAGTCGAACTCAGGCTGAGTCGAAGTCTGAGTCAATTCGGTCAAGCCGACTCAGACTCGACTGATTTTTAAAACCCTACAATGCAAGCCAACAACAATGTTCATTGAGTAAAAGTTTTTCTATACGTGTTGATGGCCCACTAAGGAAAAGGAGAAGACCGAGGAGGGCATGGACGGAAGTAGTAACAATGGATCTGAAGAATTGAAACCCATCCAAGGATTTGGATTAGGATAGATCAGAATGGAGAAACAAAATTCATTCAGCCGACTCCTACAATTTGGGACAGTTTTGATGACGATGACGGCGGCAAGGAAGACAAATTGATTATTTTGTATGAGCTGCTCTTAACTGTTAAAAGGTGTTCTTTCTTCTTGTCAAAGTACATGCTAGCTAATGCCAGATCAAAAGTCAAAGGGAAGTCAAGAACAGTATCCCCGTCATTTTGTCGATCAAAACTATATCTCCCACATGTTATGACGTATCCATTCTTTTTCATCAACATCACCATTTTCAAGGTCTCCTCTAACTAAACTTACTCCAACCAGTATATCATGCATTCTATTATCCATCAAATTCAAAAAGATCTTTTTCTCATTTTCACTTAAACCCCCGGTTTGCGCACATGCTAACAATGTTAAGGATTTTTGCACCTAATATAATCATTCCTCTTCGCCTTTACATTCTTATCCCTTAAATTTTTTTCTCAACTACAATGCCTACTCCATTTCTAGAATTTTAGTTTCCTATATAGAAATGCTTGAACCCTTCCCCAAGGTCCCAAGCCTTCTTCGTCTCCCCCTTCCACTTAGTCCCCTAAAAACAACCTATATCTATCCTCTTTTCATAATATCTATTGCAAGCTCTTTCTACTCAAGTAACTAAGTTGCAAGAGGCCCATCTTAGTTTGTAATCTACCATCATAACATGTTTTTCCCTTCAAAGGTGTGGGATCCCTTGCACATTTCTTCCTCCCCACCTGCCCCCATTTTGTTTCACTACTTCAAAGGGACGCCTCGAACCCATGTTCATGCTACAATTAAGTCGTACCCCGTCACTTCTGAAGAATGCCTTAGCATCAGGGATATATATAATACTAATGAAAAAACTAATTCCTTTTGGCTCTATTTTAATGTGTTCCACCACCAGGTTTCCTTACAGGCATGTTTCTGTACATCAAGAATTATGTGATGCCAACGAAAACATTCCAAATTTCCAAGCAGAAAGAAAACATTTTGAACTTCTTTTAGCGACTTTGCCGAAAAAGCCTTTCCATGCATGTGTGTGCAAGTGAGTTGCAACGAATTGGCTCTACGTTCCAACTCTTATTCCCCTTGGATTCCCAAAGAACCTCTTTTTTCAACCTGTTTAACACAAGTGGTTATCTGATCAAATACCAATTCCACTTGCCTTGCCTCAAGAAATTCTATAATTGTTGTTATTTTTCCACATATACAAAAGACCGTTTGATTTTTAGGCCATCCCTCACTCCTTTATAAGCTACTCTACTCTAAACCACAAAATCCAACATCATTAGGCTGAATGTCCAACCTGTTCGATATAAGAGGAACTGGAACTGCTTTCTAATCCCAGCATGCAGCATCACACTAACATGTCACATGTGTCCAGCCCTTATTCCCCCTTAGATTCTCTAAGAATATATTTGACAACTTGTTCAATACAAGCTGCCATCTGATCCCAAAACTCATCAGAATTCATTTACCAATTCGGCTGCCTAGCCTCAAGACTTTCCTTAAATGTTGTTATTCTTTCCCCTATCCATCAGAACATTATATTTATAGTCAATCCCTCACTCCTTTCGTTGCTACTATACTCTTAACCAAAATAGCCAAAATCATTATCCCACATTGAGTTATGGGAGACGAATTTACAATCTTTATGGCATGTTTGGTAACAGGTGAGGAATCTGTGAGGAATCTGGAGATTTGAGGATTCTTCACTGCCCCAAGAACAGGGAATCCTTGTTGAGAATTTGAATAGCTGAGAATTTTACATCAATATCAGTGTATATCAATGCATATAGCTAAGAAAAACTGGTATCGGTGTGTAACCCCAGAAAGATGAGGATCTCCAAATCTTATGGGTAGGGGTCAGACCAATAAATCCTCAAAAATGAGGATATCCACTGGCCCAAATCCTTGGGGATTTACAATTGCCAAACATGGGATTTCCACAACTCTGTGGAAAACTGGTGACGAATCCCCAAGGATTTGATTGCCAAATGATACATTACAAATTGATAATTTTCTATGCCTAAGAAGCAATCTATTTGTGATCTATATGAGATGCTCTTAACTGTTAAAAGGTGTTCTTCCTTCTCAAAGTGTGTGCTGGCTAATGCTAGATCGAAGTCAACTTCAAAGTCAAGAAGGTGTCCTCCATCGTTCTGCTGACCAAACTATATCTCCCCTGCAACTACAATACTTATTCCATCAAAGTACATCTTGCAATATCTCATCCATCAAGTTCAAAAAAAAAAAAAAAAATTCTCATTTTCGCTTAAACGCCCGCTTTGTGCACATAAGCACAGACAATGTTTAGGATTTTTGCACCTAATGTAATCTAGACCATTTTGACCCTTTATCCTTACTCTTCACCTTTACATTTTCATCTAAGTTTTTCTCAACTACAAAGGCCACTCCATTACTAGTATTCCAGTTTTCTACATAGAAAGCTTGAACCTTTCCCCAAGGTCCCCAGCCTTCTCCGCATTCCACTTAGTCCCCAACAAACAATCTATATTATCCTCTTCTTCATAGTATCTACTAGTTGCAAGATCTTTCCCATTAAAGTACCCATGTTACAAGAGGCCCATCTTAGTTTTACTTTAGTTGCCATCTTAACACGTCCTGCTGCTGAAGGCGTGCAACAGTGCAAGTCCTTGCTTATTTCTCTCCCCACCCGCCCCTATGGCATTCATTACTTCAATGGGCTTCAACAGGATGCCTTAACCAACCCATACTCACTAAATGCTATAATCTATTTAAGTTATAGTGCGTCATTTCAGAAGCTGCATTAGCATTATGGGTAAATATGACACTCACATGAAAAAAGCTAAATACCAGTGAAACTCATTACAAAAGTCCTTGTTTATTTCTCTCCCCAGTTGCCCCTAGTTCGTTTATTACTTCAATGGGACACCTTAACCAACCCATTCTAGTTAAGTCGTAGTGCAAAATTTTGAGAAGAATGCCTTAGCATTATGGGTAAATATCACACTCAAATGGGCTAAAAATCACCGGAACCCATACTGAGGCACAGGAAGTTTCTATAGCTGACTGCCAATCCAACACAATCCTCCTTTGTCTAGGCTTGAGACCTAACAATAAACACCACATGGCAGAAGAAGGGAGGAAAGACATGTGCATGTATATTAATATACAAACTAAGTTCATCTATACCTATAAATGCATGTAAAATAAAATTTTGCTAACAGTGTTTATCAGCAATAGCTGTCAATAAATGTAAATGAATCAACTGTATCCGTCAACTACAATATCTGAAAAAGCAGCCTCAAGTATGGATCAAGAACAGACATCTCAAGTGGGACCACAAAAAAAAAAAAAAAGGCTGTCATGAATGGTAAGGGTTAAGTATTAAGTTTTTACTGCCGGTCCCAAGCCCAGAAGGGCTGCGTTGGGTAGTTGACAGCCAGCATAAAACTTTTGTCACAATCCAAACATGAATTCGGAGAAGATCGGAATGGAAAAACCGAATTGATGTAACCAACCCCAACACAATTGGGACTTGGGACAAGGCTTTGATGATAATATCATACTCGAGCTTGGCGTGGCCAAGTCTGAGTTCAATTCCAATCAAGTCGGCTGGGTAACATGCAACTTGGCCAAGCATGGACCGAGAGAGAGAGGACTTATTGAGTTTTGTTGGCCTAGGGTTTGGCAGAGGGTTTAAGAAGAAGGGGCTTGAGAGGGGGTTTGTTAAGAAGAAGAAGATGGAGTTGGGATGGGGACTCAACTCAACCCGGCTTGATGAAGGCCGACCCCGAGTCGCCTCCAGCGATTTTTAAAACCCCCCCCCCCTCCACCCACCCGCCCCCCCCCGCCCCGGGTTGTGAAGAAGACAGAAGATGAGGATTGTGTTGTCCAAGGCCAGCCAACAAAAAGTCTCTAGGAGTCTAAGCCAACCCTAGCTAAGGAACAAAAGGCATTAGGTCTACCGCTCGTGTTGAGGAAAGAAACAAATTGAGGACCCATAGACACCCAATTTCAAACCACCCTATCGATACTATCCCTCCAAGATGTACCTCACTAAGAAAACTTGTTCAAACTCCATATGACTCTATTGTGTTCCCTTTAGTGTATGTCCCTTCTGAATGGCTTATTTAACAAAGCAATAAAGTCAAAAGGTCAGAACTAGAGATTCCAAAATAACCCCAATAAAATCAATACATCCATACTTTGCCAACCCACTATTGGATCCATACATTTGCAAGGACCCATACTCAAAACATCCATACATTGCCAACCCACTATCGAATCAGTGGCAAGGCACTTGCCCTGCATTAAGGCAGACCAAGGATTAGTCCCTGGCAATGGCAGAAAAACCTTGCCATTCTAGGGCAAGTGGCAGGCCACGCAAAAAAAAGTATCCATGTTTTTTGTTTTCTTTCTTTTCTTGATCAGTCTCAAAACATCCATACATTAAAATCCATTTTGCGAAGGCCCCATAAAGAATAGGAAAACAAGACATCAAACCGAATGCCCCACCCATCATCATCATCATGTTAGGGTATTTGGATTATGACAATTTTACGCTGACTATCAACCTACATAACGCAACCCTCCTCCCTTACCCGGGCTTGGGACTGGCAGTAAAAGCAGGCTCCCACTCCCAAGCCTATCCTCATTTTCAACAACTTAACCATCTTTTTTCCCTGAATTATAACTATTTTTTTCGTTAAACGAAATAGAGATACAAGCCCAAGAAAGGCTAATCACAAGCTAAAAAGTGTAGAATCACTATTCCAACAGCATCTCCATATATCAGATTTGTAGATGTTACCAAACTCCTTAATTAGGTTGACCTACAAAAAAAAATCACAGATTGCACCTCGTAGCAACTTCATACACTGCTCTGGGTAGATCTTGAAATGTCCTAGCATGTTCAAGCCATATAGACCATATCATATCACATCAACCAAAATAGATTTCTATAATACAGAACCCCTCCTAGATTGAAATCCAAAAATCCCTAAATTTTTTCACTGGACAAGGCATCACCAAATGACACAAATGGATTAAGGAAATGGCTACAAAACACATATGCAAATGGATAATTAATAACAAGTGAGTGGTGTCCTCTGCTTCCCACAAGTATAAGATTCACCTGCACACTATATCTATGATTTTTTTTATGCCTCTAATCAAGTGTTAAATCTTATTCAATAGCTGATGTGAACAAAAGAGGGATAAAGTCAATTAGAACATGAATGGAAAAGGAGTTCAAACTAAATGGATAGAAATCCGGCAAATCAGAAGCAGCATCAGTCGGCACAGGCCAAACTCATCAAAGCCTCACTCAACTTGGTCGGCATCTGACCTGATATGTGTCACGATGGCTAATGATTCATGTTCAACAATAAGACAAATACAGTATCTCTGAACATGAGGTCAAACAGATGTGTTAACTACCACCAGCATCCTGTTTATACAATTGACACAAAGTGTTGGATGATCCATTATCAACAAGACAGCAAGCTGGAAAATTCTCATTTGACATCAAATGGCTGTTACATGTAGATTGTATTACAAATGAATGGCTGGGATGTTGGCCAAGTGCCACTGATGGAATCACACCAATTACCCCAAGAGTGTCATATCCTCACATTTATACAGATGATAAGATGGGTATGTGCCTTAACATGAGCGCCCTTGATGAAAGAATCAAGCCAGTTTGACTAGCGTATATTGCCTTCTTATCCAAATCAACAGTGTAAATCAATAGCTGAAGGGAATAAACCCCAGCACTAACCTGATGAGCATCTGATTCCATTCATATCTGTGATATTGTCATAAGGCTGATGCAAGTAATTTTTTACTGTAATTTAACACCAAAGTGTGCAATACAGGCCTTAGTTCTAGCCCCAGAAGAGTCAATCCAAACGGCAGCATCATAACTAGCATTCAGATGATAGAATGAAAATGAACCCATGATGGAGTTCAAGCTTCATGAATAAGGTGCCAAGATGATAGAATTGAATGCATTGTCATAAATGCAGTGCAGAATTCTCCTACAGGGATGAAGAGTGCCTAAGAAAAACTCCAAAATTTCAAAAGAAACCTCTGGCATTCTACAGAAACCCAAACTAATATAATTCTTCTTCCAATCAATTAACTATCATCCAACCGAAGACTAAATATATTAAAAGATGTAAAATTGTAGCATCGGTGGACCATCTATTTCTTAATTGCAGGGTCATGCAACTGATATGGAAATTGATCCTCAGTTGGTTTGAATGCAGTGGGCTGCTCGGCCTGCTCTGATAGGCTTAAATTTGTATATCCATTTCATGCCCTAATTACTCATATGTTTGCTTTTTAGGTCTTAATTTCAATAGATTATTCTCACTTTTATCTCTTTTATGATTTTATTAGGTTTTGAATAAAACAAGAAGATTTGAGTGCAATTCATGAGTTCTGGAACATGTTTCAGTATTTCCGCAATAACTTGAGCTATAGACCTCGGAATTGGGAGATTCTTGAAGCGTTGGAAAGCTAACTCGAAGGGCCACAATTCTCACGTTCACGACTTTGCCAGATTCTGGAGTTATCATGCTCGAAATCAGCCATCTTATCTGGACAGATTTGAGCAAGAAGGAAGAAGGGAGGGCAAAACCGACTTTTCACATTTGAACTAGACCTAATTGGATCTTAGAATAAAACTTGGATCAGAATTGAAGCCCATTAGACTAGAAGCCCAACTTAGAAGTCTTGGTCCAATTTGCAAATAAGAAGAAAGTTTGGAGTCAAAGAAAGCTGGCCGAATCTTCCTATTAGGAAGGCTGGGACTTGGTGAACTAAAGGGGAGGCGGTGGAGGATTTTTGGGGATTGGAATAGAGAGTTTGTTTTTGGGAAAAAGAAAGGAAGAGACAAGCAAGGAGGAGGAATGGAGGGGCGGCTGTGAAGGGATTTTAACAGAGGGATTGAGAGATTGGAAGTAAAGGGGGGAGATAGAGAACGGTGCATCAAGATTTTGGAGTTCAAGCTTTCATTCCTTCATTGGAGTCTTGGTCTATCACTTTGTGAAGTCTTCTTATCCTTGTCTCTAGAATTCATGATGTTTAATTTTTCAATTGTTGTTTCTTTTCTTTTGAACATGAACTAAATTTATTTTCTAGGGCTAACATGTAGCCCAATTTATGATTATGCTTTGATGGATTTATGTTAAACTTTGTTAAGCAATTCTTCTCTAAGTTTTTATTATTGTTCTTATTGCTTTCAATTCTTTTGGTACCAGAGAGTTGATTGATTTAATGGGCTAGGTTGAGATCGAGAGATAAAATCTAGCCAGTCTAAATAATAATTACCGTAGGTTAAATGAATAGTAGAGATACTAAACGTTACCTATGTGACTTTTAGAAATTCCAAAAGGCTTAGTACACTCTTAGGACCTAAATTCAATTTAAAGGTATTTTAAATTGGTAATTGAGAGTTAATCCGGTAATTGTTCGAGAGAAAATGTTGGAACTTAAGGGAATTTGGTCGTTAGTGAAGGCTTAGCAAAAATAGCATAGTTTGTCAAAACATAGGAGTAAATTGGTGTGAAGTCTATGCCCTAGGTTTGGTCATATTGTTTTGCAACTTGTTTCCTTTTCGAATTGTGATTTGTTATTTTTAGTTTTCTAATCCATTCAATTTTCGTTTAATCAGATAGTAATAGGAATAATTTATTTTGGTAATTGGTAATAAGTAATTTTCTAGAGTTCATATCGTTATTTTCATACTATATTACTTGAATGATTTCGTACACTTGCGAAATTTCACACCATGCTCCCCCCAGACTATCTCCAAAATCTTCGAGACTTGGAAGACGGTGGCAAGGTCAAATGGGGGAAAGGATTATGGGATTAGTTTCATTGACTGATTGGTGATTGGTTCCAAAATCAAACATCCACATTACAGATGTACCAACATCAAAATAAAAAACATTCACACAAGTCAAAATGATCTAGAAAAATTAACCAAACACGTAGACACAATTATTATCCGAGTTGAAGTTTAAAGCACATACACACATCTATTTCTCACACCAACAGATGTTCAACACCAATATTGACAACAAACAATTCTTTCCACAAAATAAAAGGAATTGAATAATAGAAATTCGTTGCAATGGAAAAAAAAGTTACAAACAATTCATTACACCACTCACTTGAAACTGCAAATGAAAGCCTAAGAAAAAAGAAAAAGAAAAATGATGCAAACAGCAAACAAACAAGCATTAATCTGCATCAACAGCATGTATAAACCCCACTTGCGTACCTGTGATTGACTAGATAAAAGTCCATCTTTTCATCCGAAACTGGCCGTAAAGAAACCCCAGACAGTGTGTTTGCTCCTTGTGCAGAGAATTTCACAAACCCCGTAACATCAATTTCTCCCACGGCTTCTTGGTCAGCAGAATCAATGGGAATACGTGCTCTCAGACGACCAGGCGGGCCCCTCAGCGGAACTTCCTCCACATGCCATTTCAGCTCCTTCTCTGCCCGATTCAAAACAGCCTTTGGTGAGACCTTCAGCAGAGTGGGATCCACTGGTAGTTTCACAACAAATGTCACATCCTTCAAAGGCACAGGTAACTCCGGGTTTGAAGCATACTGTACCATCAATGACAGCAAAGTCCCGCTATAACGTGCAGCCAAACGAACCCGCAAAGGGATCGGAGTGAAACGAGGCTGCAGGCTGTATTTCAAAATAGGTATGGGTTCCTCAGATGGTGCAGTCCTCACATGAAACAGCCCATTCCCAAGGCTGCTAATTCGAGAGCCTTGCATCACAACTCTCTTGACCCCAGCTGTGCCATCGATACGGAAAGAGAATTCAGTGTCCTTCTCACCAGATTGCTTCGGCGGCATTGTCTTCAAATAGACAATGCCCTGTAACCCAACTCTAGCAAGCAGCGATTCCTGGAATTCCGCACTGATTTCTTCTGAGATGTACATCTGGGGACCTTTCATTTCTTCCGTTTTCTTCACCAAAAGGTTCTCTAGAGTGCCAGCTGCATCCGCAGCAGCTGACTTCTCTGCAGTGGGCTGATCTGAGGTATGCAGCAGCTCCAATCCACCAAGCCCCAGTGGTTTTGCTGTCTTTGCAGTCCCCACAAATTCTGATGCATCCAGTCCTCCACCAAAAGCATCATTGAACCCTTCGAAAGCTTCGGACAATGTCGTCTCCTCCTTTCCAAATTCAACACCACCATAGTCTCCTTCAAATCCCTCAACTCCAATAAATGTAGACTGGGTAGCAGCAGCAGGTGGAAGAGTAGTAACTTCAAGACCTGCCAGCGCAACCGCCACATCAGACGGCAACGCTTTATCCTTGCTCTTCTTGAACCCACCCACAAGCTCCTCCGGCTTGTTAATCGCATCGCTCGCAGCAAAAGGATCTTTCTCCGCCGGGGCAGATTCATCTGCCTTCTGCTGGGGCTGCTCCTGCGTCTCAGGTGGTGGAGGGGCGAGGGTGGCTGCTACCTCATCACCAGCAGCCAGAGTCTCAGGGGGCAGCTCAAAGAGGGAATTCGAGAACAATTCCACATTCGCCTGGTGCTCCACTGCCTGCCCCTCCACAGCAGGCCAGCTCTCCGCCCCTCGCGCCCTGTTCTCCGCCTCAATTGAAGAGTGAACCATCTTCGCAATGGTTTCACCATGCATAGAGGAGAGAATGGCAGCGAGGCGGGTGCTACTCAAACCGCCACGGAGAACTATATCAAGGGCCATGTAGACCTCGGCGTACTTGCGGTGTAGCTTCTCCGGAGTGACATCGACGCCGCGACAGGCAGCGACCACAACGGAGACAGCCTGATTAACAACACTGATGCACTCGAAAACGTTATTAATGGGGGAGTCATTGGATTCTACGGTGGTGATGGCGAGTACATAGATGGAATTGACGAGGCGGTAGACAACGCGGTACTTGGACTCGACGCCGACAATGAGTTGGCCGCTGGAGGCGGCAAGGGGGTCGTCGCCGAGGGAGGCGTCTAAGAAGTCGTCTAAGGCGGTGGCAGCGGTGGTGGTGTTGGGGTTGGTTTTGTTGGAGGAGGCGGAGAGGGAGAGGCGCGTCTGGCGGAAGGAGGAGAGGGCGACTAGGGCGCGGGCGGGAGGGAACCATTCGCGGGTTTGGAGGAGGATATCTGGGCCGTTGGATGGTTGCAGAGAGAGGGCCAGGCACGCCATTTCTCCTCTTCTCTTCTCTTCTCTTGTGTTTTCTTCCTAGGGTTTTGGATGGGTTTTTCGCAGATCTAGGGTTTCGAATTCGAATTTTACTCAGATCTAATGTTTGGATTTAGGTTCTTTGAGTATGAGAGAGAGAGAGAGAGAGAGAGAGAGAGAGAGAGAGAGATTACCGGAGTATGATTTGCAGAAGAAGAAGAAGATGCTGCATTTTTTCGATCGATCAGAGGCTTTGGAAATCTTCAGACGCAGTGGGAGATGAGAAGCTTCAGAAGGAAGACGGTGAATGGAAAAATGGTGTTAGTTGATCTATGGGGGTGGTTTATGATCTATTTCCTGGTCCGTGGGGTGTGACTCGGTTTAAAGGCCAAAACTCACCTTGTGTGCTATCTGAGTGAGTCATTGAGTTGGGCGATTTTAACGATTTTTTTTTTTTTTTTTTACTAGTTTTTCTTATTCTCTTTTGAGGAAACTAAAAAAAAGACCCTAGATCGCCCCTAACCGAAAAACAAGCTACTAGTCAATATGGCACCGTGTTTTTTATTCAAGATTTAAACGTGTGACCACGTCGTTGCATGCAAACCCATGTAAATCGCCTGAAACCCTATTAAACTCGTCGCATGCAAAATCATACAAATCGCCTAAAACCCCAATTTCCCCTTCTTCCTCCCATCAATTTTCCCCATAAACTCCATTTACCAGAACTCTACTCTATACTTCTTCTTCAAAACACCAACAAAGTCATAAACCTTGTGAAGGTTTGGAATGACGTTGGAAACACTCTCCTTCTCCATGCATCTCTTCACTCAAGCAATTAGCTTAGGGCATTCATTCTCTATGCTGAAATTGCCATCAGTCTCATACATGTAGAATTAGCAGGCGAATGAAACAAGCACTACATCCACATGCCCTAAGCTCTTGCCATTGTAAAATGGCTTTTCTTCGAGCTCTCCTTCCAATAGTTTTAAACAGTCGATGAACTCTTTCTTAGCTGCCTCTTGAGCTTCTTCCTTGCTCTTCTACATCCGTGACCCACACTCATATATCTGTACATAAAAAATAATAACATAGAGTTATTGTTCATTTTGGTACAGAAAACCAATAATCGCAGATGATAAAGGTCGAAGAAAATATAGATTTGACGAATTAGCTACGACGTTGACACTAACTCTTAATATTAAGCGACGACGTTGTTACTTGTTTAAAAAGGAAAAAAAAATGAATATTATGGTGAGAATACCAGTTCTGTTATATAAAAACTATGGGTACCTCTTTTTGTTGGTAGCCATTTAGGGTCATCTTTCTTTCTTTTTTTTTAGTTTTCTCCTCTTTTTGTTGAGTTTATTTAAGTTAATACTTGGTTGGACTCACTCAGGTTACCTGGGCTATGTTAATTTTCCAGACAGATGTGCCCTTCGTTTTGGGTTTTTAATTAATTATACTTTGAGCCAAAGACGGATTAAGGCTATAAAAACAAGTTGGTCTGAACTCTGTAGTAAATTAACTAAACAATTATTTAAGTTACTGAAAATTGTATCAATGAGGACTCAATTTTGGGTTTTCAGATGCATGCCAAATAACAAATTTAAATTTTAGTGCACGTTCGGCAGTTATCGACGCAGCAAAATCCTCCCGATTTACTTTGTTTCCGTGGAAAATCCACATTTGGAAATGAGAGGAAAGTTGGCGCTCAAAATCCGCACTTATGCATTTTTGAATTTTCTGAATTTTCCCAAAATTCCGACCTCCCTCCTTCGATTTATGGAAATCATTATATGCAAAGAAAGCCGAACTACAGTGATTTCGACGCTTCCAAAGAAGTTTCCCTTTTTCTAATTGAAAACCTACCTTATGGGTGCGTTTGTGCGGAGTGAGGAATTTGGCCTCAATGAAATCCTTGGTGCCCCATTTTCCTTGGTGTCAGAAAGCCATGGCAATACTAATCCATGGTATCATTTTCTAAGCGTTTGGTGCAGCAAAGAAAACAGGCCCAATTTCCGCATATGTGTTGTTTGGTGCAACAACAAATTCCTCGATGATTCCTATATATTGGTGTTTGGTGCAACATTTTGCTGGGTCGGAAAATAACTTCATGCTTACAAAAATGATTTAAATTTTATATAAAAGATTTTTTTATCTCCACACATGACAAACTGAGCTAGATTAATCAAATTCTATGGGACCATAAAGAATAGCTTAAAAATTAATCGTGTTTAATTTTCTCCCTATAAAATTATGTTGATCCAGCGAACCCATTCCATAAAGCAACCCCACGCTATTAAGCAATTGACCCAGTCCACAAACCCACCTTTGCAGTTGACCCAACCGTAATGCACATCAATAACTTCAATTTACTTCAGTTCCTTCTCAACAATTTTCTCACCTTTTCGTTTCAATTTGTTATATTACTCTCACTCCCAAATCTCCAACTAAATTTTCAAAATTTATTGCCAGTGTTTTTTTTGTGCCGGCAAAACATTTATATTTTATGGATTTTTTTTTCAAAATTTATTTCCGGCGTTTTTTTGCACCGGCAAAACATTTATATTTTATGAAAATTAATTTTCCAAAATTTTTTGCCGGCGCATTTTGTCGCCAGGAAAACATTTATTTTTTTTAAGTAATTATTTTGAAGGTGTTTTGCCGGCGAAACAATCAATATTCATTTATTGTATTTATTTGATTTTTTAATTTTTTTCCTGTATATGCATCATTACAACTTTCTACCTGTATCGTATGAAATCTAGTATCTAAGACTAAGGCCTTGTTTGGCATCTCTACTCTTTTTTTGACCGACCATTCAAAATAGAGCTATTAAAAAAAGAGCTATAAAAAAAAGATCCTAGAACAAAAAAATGTGTTTGGTAATGAATGGGTCTACTTCAAATAGACCGTTTGGTATGCCCTCTATTTACCTATTTTTAGAGGGGTTTGCCTCTTTTTAGAGGGGTATCTTCTGTCATTATGTAAAAAATAAACTTATGCACATTTTCATCAAAATATGTCATCTACACACATACCATACCATCATAATCTCTTATCATTTGAAAACTACAATCATTTCCATCAAAATATGGCCTGTAACTTGTAAACAATTTAAAAATTACCACAATCAATATTTATTTTTTTATTCATTTGATTTTTTATTTTATTTTCCTGTATATACAACAGTACATTATTACAACTTCCCATCCGTGTCATATGGAGAAATTAAAACTGTTAATTCTATTATCGATCGAAGACCAAATCTACTACACACCCAACATCCATTTCCATTCCAAAACCACCAAAAAATAAAACAAGAAAATTCATTCCACTTCATATTAATATTCAAACATCCTTCAACAAAATAAACCCAACCCAACAAAACAGTTGGTGGAAAATGAACCCCACCTTAAAAAAAAACACAAATTTAAAACTATCACTCCATAGTTGAAGAGATCGTGCTCAAGTTACATATAGTCTCTTCTGGCTCTTTGCTTCAAAAGTTGCTCCGGGCACTCTTATCCTGAAAATAGAAAGGAAGAATGTCCGTAAATGACACCATTTGATTCCCTTGATTCCTCAATACAAATAGCAAATAATTACCAACCAATGCAAAGGTTGAGATGATTGTAACATCTTCATCTAGTTGTCATTTGCATTTGTTCCAGTCTTGTGCTATTGAGCTTTTTTCACACTTCATCTAAGCCTTTCAAATACCTTCACAAGCATCTACAAAAACCCAACAAACAAACACCCAACTCTTATCTCACAAACAAGAGCTTAGCTACAAACAACAACATTCATCTCCACAACCCACAAATATCATACACATATTGCCCCCGCTGTTCCACATTGCTGAGTTATATCACTCTAGTCACTTTAATGTTTTGATATATCACTCTAGTCCATGCTGTTCCACATTACTGAGTTCCACTGGTTATCACATTGCTACAATGCTGGTTGCTGACTCAGGTTACTAGATTGCTTTGGTGGCAGCAGAATTTGTTGTGTAGAGTTTTGGTGAACAATGTATACTCTGATACATTTTCCAATATAGTCTTTTTGTAGTATTTATAGGTGAA
Organism: Cinnamomum chago; assembly: GCA_038049695.1. Classification (NCBI taxonomy): domain Eukaryota; kingdom Viridiplantae; phylum Streptophyta; class Magnoliopsida; order Laurales; family Lauraceae; genus Cinnamomum; species Cinnamomum chago. The sequence goes on along the minus strand of CP142458.1, from coordinate 67,137,154 downwards.
GCTTTCTATCAGAGTCTATATCATTGATCCACCATAGGCTTTTACATTTTTCAGGTCAATTAACTTTATTTCTCACTTTTGCACTTGTCAATTCTGCATCTATTACTTGTGATGCAACAGCACAACTTAGGGCAGCGTGTGGTGTTGGACATGTAAAGGACTTACTAGCAATTTCTGGCAACTTAAAACCTGTGCCACATTATCTTCATCGTCATCTGCAAATGGTAAGAAACACAAACAAAATTAGCAATAAAGCAATATAAAAGTAACAATTGACACACTGACTGACATGGATGAAAATCGCGGTCAGTGGTTGTACCAAATGCGAATTAGCTATAACACTACACATGAATGCAAACAAACCTGAACAAAAGAGAAAAAAAAAATTAGAATTGAAGCGCACACAAAAATGGGAATTTAAGCTGCACATAGTGGATAACATGTCAGCAGTTTACTCATGTTAAAGTTGCAAAATATAAAACAGTATCGCATTACTAGCATTACATAATTTCACCATGGTAATAGGTTTAACAACAAAGAAGAAAAGGCCACAAGGGAACATTAAAATATTAGAGAGAGAGAGAGAGAGGGGGGAGGAGATGGACAGGGGTTGGGGGGCTGGCAAGGATTAAAAGGTTTCCTCTCCTTAGTTGAAACTCATGCTGTGTTCTCAACAATTTTACATGTTGCCATGCAAATTGATTGAGGGCATATATCACCAGAATCAACATCAACATAATGGTTCAACTAGAACACACAGCACAGGCTCCTGTCAGAACACGATTGTGTATTCTCAAAAGTTTCCTTTGAGAACATCATTGCTAAGCTACATGCAACCGAACATTTAGGGATTGACTAAAAACTAAAGCCTTTGTCAAAGATTTTTTTTCTTGAATGGTAAAGATAAGTTCTTTCAGCCACATGTAAGAAGATATGTCACTACAGTTGCATACACTACAAAGAAACCACCCCACAAACTAGTAAATAAGTCCAAAACTTTCACAGCCTTATGCAGTAACACTACAAGCTTGTATGCATCTCTCACAAACAAACCAAGATGCTATATAGATCTAGACTAGAGTATAGTAGTAGTGCCCTATTGCAACAGTGAACTCTTGTATAAATAAAGATTTTATTACCACCATTCAAAAAACTCTTGTATAAGGCTATAAGCTTTATGTTCATATGCACAAGTTCCACTTTCTTAGATACATGACTCAGGAAACAATGCATAAACAGAGAAGAAAAAAAGAAGAGAAAGGGCTGGAACATTTGTTCTCTTGTGATAATCACATGAAACTTTCATCTTTCAATACATGTATTAGTCTAAAATATGTAAAGATTTATCTTTTAGAAATGAGTGAGATTTCTATTACAAAATGGACTACAAAGTTAATACAAATTTGCTAAATCCAGATACTTATGAAGTATCAACTGATCTGTAAGAATTTTCCAGGACTTTCCAAGGTGTGAATTTTACTTTTCCCGGTTCTCAGATTCTCAGTACATACACACTATACAAGGAAGGGACCCTTTCTATTGCTGGGAAAGTAATAGATGTCTTACATAAAAGCTGGAAGTGACCCTTTCAGTAGATACACACTGTACAAGGAAGTCATGCCTCCAGCTTATGTAAGAGATAAGCCATTGTCCCTTCAAACAACAAAATAACGACAAAATTAACATCATAACCATAGTCATTCAAATGAAAGGTTGTCATTGATGGTGGAATCCACAGGGACCCACCAACATCTCTATCAATTCCCCCCCACAGCCAAGCAAATCCACCATCTTTTTTCTGTTTGGCTTGACCCTATATCAGACCATAGATTAAAGAACTTTTCCAATATGATACAATTGCTAGTGTAGAACAAGCTTTATATAGATGATAAAAAAGAATGGTGGACATAAAGTAGGGGCCCCTATAAAGTATGACAACAAAAATAAAGTAGGTCCTCTAAGATGGATTTGGTTGTTGGGAAAGAATATGGACCTAGGAAAACAGGACAAAAATTACAAACATGCATACAAATATCAAACATACCAAGGATTTTGAGCATCTCTCCTTCCAATCTGGCATTCATTTTTTCTTACAAAAGCCAGATCACCTTTGGCATCTCTAAGATATTACATATACACTACCATGTTCATCTTGAATTTTCTAAAGAATAGAGCACCTGAGCACCAAACCCTTTTGATCAATCCTATGTTCTTCGTTACCTACAAGCACAACTCCATAATAAATATTCTGCTGCAAGATATTAAGGTGGGGAATTTTAAAGAAAATCTACTTCTACACCTGCATATTTGCCAATAGTAATACGTTTAGACTACCATTCAAAAAAACAAAAACATTTAAACTCCCATTGGCCACATGCATCCAAATTCCAACGTCCAGCAATTGTGACCATTCTGGACCCTTACATCCTTTACAAAGTTAAGAAACATCACATTAGTCATTTTCCCATGGAGGCATGTGTGTCAAACAACTCATGAGCTCTGATAAGAGAGGCACAAAGCCTGAAAATCAGAAACAGGAAAACCTTTGGTTTTTCAAGGTGAACACGACATTTTTCCCCTTTCTCTTGAGTGTTCATGTTCACTCAAGGCTTTGCTCCATGCACAATGGGACCCACGATTTAGACTTTTTGGTCATCTAATTTAAAAAGTGCATGTACATGTATTTAGGATCCCTATCATATCCCCTGCAACTAAAATTCTAAGAAATTGGGTTTTCTGTTCCTTACTCTTTTACACTAATGGCATCTAGAAAAAGAGGAGAACAAGACCCAGAAGTCAAATTACACATACATGGAAGACATAGAAGCAACCTCACTGGATCCTTTCTTTTAAATCATTCCTGCTAATAAATACCAAGCCCTTTTCAATTAAGATCCTTTGGGCTCTCAAGAATGAAGAAGAGGGAAGCACACACAATTAACGACACAGCCAGACCTACCAGTGTGAGTTTCACCTTGCTTAGCACAGGCTTGACCTGAAATGAAAAGGATTAAAACAAGCCAATAGTGAGAGAACCAAAAAGTTGGTTCATCAAAGGAGATAAGAACCATCCCATGCAAAGCAAGACACAACAGACCTCTTTTAAACAATGGGCTCTGCAATAAAGAGAACCTTATAAACCAGGTCTTACAAATCTCATGGTTTCCAGAAATCTGAAAAATCAGTTCTGGAAAATCTTGATCCTTCGTACTAGAACTCCCACAAAATTTTTTGAAAAATCTCACCAATCTAGGGTTCTGGAAAGATTGAAACTATTGGGTCTCATTGAGTCAGAGACAAGAGGGAAGAGGTGTTGGATGGGAAGAGGGAAGAACCATACCTGACTTGAAGATGAGATCAAAGGAGGAAGCTTCAGAACGAGATCGATGGAGAGGAGTGCAGAACTAGTTGATCGAAGAAAGCTTGCGTTTTCCATCAGAAGAAATGACCTCTTATACAAGCGCCTCATCTTGCACGGAAAAACCTTTCTGATGGAGATAGATGAGATTTCCGAATCCCCTCTGTCACGGAAAAGAAATCGGGATTCAGGGACGATTTTCCGGCGAAAATCCTGCACCGAACGGTACTCTCCTATTTCATCGAGGAAGAACCTCCGATTTTCTGCAGAAAACTCCTGCACAAACAGGCCCTATAGGTCCTACTCCTACAATCACGATCCAAACCATTAATTATTTTTAGAAGGCCCAAAATGACTGGAAAGGTAAGTATCAGCTATTAGCTGTTGATTCATCATATATTTTAAAATATTTATTAAAAAAAAAACAAATCATTGGATTATTATTTTGGAGTTCTATAAGGGCCCATTTGCAAAATCAAAATCGTTCAGTCTCACGGCTATGAGGTTAAATCCTACAGCGTGAAGACAGTGCAATATATAAATCGTTGTACAAAACCGTTAACTTATATATTATCTTTCTGCTTTGGAAACCTACTGCATGTATCCCACAATCAAGATTGGAACCATTAATTATAATTATAATGTAAAAAAACCTACAGCATGGATCCCACAATCAAGATTGGAACCATTAATTATGATTATAATGTAAAAAAACCTACAGCATGGATCTCACAATCAAGATTGGAACCATTAATTATGATTATAATGTGCAAAACGGTATCTCAAATATCCAACGTTGATCGATCATAAATGTTAAGGTATTTGCAAATAAGTTCAAACTTTAAAATATTAATTATTTTATTCCTATGGGCCCCACTTACAAGATCCAAACCATTTAAATTCTCTATAGAGCGAAGGAGAACTATGGGCGGAGAACTCAGCCCTTGAATTTTCAAGGATTTTGAAATAATAAAAAAAAATTACCATTGGATCAAACATCTACGGATGGTAGAAATCCTCTTGTTTACCAAACCTAGAAGTAAAATTTAAAATAAGATTTAGAGCTTATTATTTGGTAAATTTCCAATTTTATTTTGTAATTTAGAGCTTATTTATGATTAAAGCTTTTTCCTCTAAAAACATAAGCTTAAGTTAAAAATTAAGAAATTGAATAAATGTGGACAATGCAAAATTGATAAATATATACTTCATAATATTTTCCAAATTGCACAAATGAAGGTTTCCAAACTATAACTTTTAAAAGGTCCACCCTAATTACCTCATAAAGTAGAAAATTTATAATTTAACCGAACAAACTAAATGTAAATTAAAAATTAAAAATTAATACTTTTATTTTAGACCTTAATTTAATTAGCTCTGGTTAATTAAATTAAACTTTCCAAACAACCCCTATAAGTATAAGTAGGTAAAAGATGGCCGAATTCAGATTCCAATTGGATTTGGGCCACACTTTTCCCATTCTCACAGTAGAAAAGAACCCCAATTCAGATTCCATGTAAGAAAAACACCCCAATTCAGATTCCAGTTCTTAACATTCTCACAATAGAAAAGCACCCCAATTCACATTCAATGTAAGAAAAACATCCCAATTCAATTTCCAGTTTTTAACATTTTCACAAGAGAAAAACACCCCAATTCAGATTTCCATGTAAGAAAAACACCCCAATTCAGATTCCAGCTTTTAATTGTTGAGAGCCATTCCTTCCACACATTGCTCAAAAAATAAAAAGAAAAAAAACATTATAATCAGAAACCATTAGCCAACTTTCCTTTCATCATCAAGCCGGAGGCCAGACAATTAACACAGATGAGAATAAAACCCTCAACAGATCCAATATCTATTTACATTTCCAAAATCTCAAAGTCTCAAATTCTCCCACTAAGCTCCATGGATCTGATTTCACACGAGATGCAAACCAAAGTACACATATTTGATGAAAACCCTACCTACAATACTAACTACCTACCTACCTACACCACAGCTAAGAGATCAGAAAGAGGGCTAACCACCAAACCCATAGAGGGTTCGGCCCTGACGCTTGAGGGCATAGACGACATCCATAGCCGTAACGGTCTTACGACGAGCGTGCTCGGTGTATGTAACGGCGTCGCGGATGACGTTCTCCAAGAAGATCTTGAGGACGCCCCTCGTCTCCTCGTAGATGAGGCCGCTGATGCGCTTCACGCCTCCACGCCTCGCCAGCCTTCGGATCGCAGGCTTCGTGATGCCCTGGATGTTGTCCCGCAGGACTTTCCTGTGCCGCTTCGCTCCTCCCTTTCCAAGACCCTTCCCTCCTTTCCCTCTCCCAGACATCTTTCTCTCTCTCTCTCTTTCTCTCTGTCTCCTGCGGAAATGAAAATGAATGTGATTTTGGATTCCTTGCTTGTGTTTCGGTTTGTAGGGATGCTTTCTTTGTGTAATTTTATAGGGGAGGAGAGGGAGTGTTGGCCGTTGGATTGGGGGTCGATCCGTGTGAGGTGAGATCTGGAATGTGATTGGTTGAAGTGGCTCTTTGCGGATTGTGGTTTGAAAAAGGTTTTGGGTGGTTGAAATTGAACTGTTGAAGGACGAGTGGGGGTTTGGACTTGGTTTGTTACAATTGGGTTGATTACGACTCAGCTCATGAGCTTGTCGAGCTGGATCTGGGTTTGGTTTGACTGCCTCGCGGGTCGAGTTTATGTGGTGGAATTAGGGTCGTCAAAATGTCATATAACCTGTTAACACGACACGAATCCACACAATATTAATTAGTTCAGGTGGGCTTAATGAGTCAGGTCGTTAACGGGTCAAACCCGTTAACACGTTAGGTTAACGGGTCGTGTATGAATTTACCCAGTAACCTGCTTAACCCATTAAATTTTTTTAATCCCTAAGTGTAGCTAGAATTAATTTATATTTATAAAGAAGAAATTGAAATTTATTATTTTATAGTGGGGTTTTAGGTGGGATCCACTCGAGATCCTCACTTAAAGTTTTGTATGGCTTATATATTTTTCTCCTTATATATAATTTTTATGGATTTTCTTTTCATTTTTTAAATGACTGAATTACTTAACGGGTTAACGGGTTGGGTTGTGTAACTCGTTAAATTAACGGGTCGAATTTAGGTTGGATTTTTTTTTTTTACTCATTAAGTTAACGAGTCATGTACGAATTGAGGTGATTTTAACACAAATTCGTTAACCTGTAACTCGAATTCATTAATATGACACGATTGACAGCCCTAGGTGGAATGTTCATTTCGGCTCGATAAGATTTCAAGTTTAGTCATATTGTAAAAGTAGTGCAGACAAATGTGTTATTATAAAATAAATGTTATATTGTCAAACTTATAAGTAAAGAAAATCTTAATTGCTTTAGACATTCACATCTATCGCAAAATATCACCTTTCATTAGTATTTTAACTAAAGGCAAAAGTCTTTAGGTCATCAAATCAGACATTCAAATGAATTTTTTCTGAACAGTCCAAAACAGACAGCATTTATTCAAATTAATTTTAATAGATAGACCTAAAAAGTGGGCTTGCTGATTGACACTTTGCCAACTCGTTTTCCTATTTCTTGGGGATGAGGTACAGGGTGAAAAACATGAAATTCTTATAAAAAAAAACCAACAACTTTAATCAGGTCCAAGCACGACATTCCACTTTTGAGATCCTTCGCCTCCCTTCGTTCTCTTTTCTTCCTTAAATCCCAATTCAACAATGTTAGGACCATATCAACATCCCTTTAACACTTATAATCTATTTGGCTGTAAGCATTTATGTCAAGATTTCTTTCTGTCAGTTTGCAATTCCGAATGCTTTGTTTCGTTGAAAAGAATTCTTGAGTCTAACTGTGCAACGTTGCGGAAGAAAAAAGCCAAGCGGTACTTCATTTCCGATGAAGGAGGTGGGAAATACCAATCATCTTTGGGAGGGGAAAACGGAGAATCAAGACGAGCCTAAAATTACGAATTTATGGAAACTTTGTAGCACCGAACGGGATGAGGAAGGAAGCGGATGTCTTGTCGACTTTTTTCCCGCAGCATCTTCCATCTGCACAAATGGTTCTTTAGGGCCCGTTTCTTTTCTAGAATTTCTGGAATTCGTGTCTGGCGGCTGTCTGGGATTTTGAAATGCTGGAATTCTGAAATGCTAATGAATCATGTCATTTGTGAATTCCCTGTTTCATTGATGCCTGAATTTCTGTCTGAGATTTTCTGAATTCCCTATTCATAATTAAAATGATTTCTGACTAGAAATTTACTCCTGCATGCTTTGTTTTTATACCAATTGAACTCATCAATATTTTTTTATAACTCAATATGCAAATGTGTTTAATACTACACCCATGTGACATACATTGCAACAGAAATTTGGTCAGTAATGGAGCACAGGGTGTATTGTACAGGACAGCCCATATCCAGGGCCTTAATTAGGATCCCTGATTCAACTTTGATTATTCTTGACCATAGGCATATAATGAATATCATGATTAAAAATCTGGAAAACCTCATAAACTATACTACCATCTCAAGATATCTCTAGTGACAGAACAACCCACTACTCAACTCTTTTTCATTAAAAAAAGAAAAACATATACACAAAGAAAATGAAGTAAATAAATGGCCTGGAGATGGCAAGACACATCCATGTGAACCCGTAATGATAAGGCATGGAAAGAGACATCAAATCTAAAAATGAAGCAAAACATTAAAACTAGATGTCGTAGTCATCCAGAGTAAAGGTCTTCATATCCATCCACAGAACATAATGTGCTAATTACAATCATCCAAAAGTAAATAGTTTTCCTACATCCATCCATAACAACAAAATAAGTAGTAATTGGTTTCTAATCATCAAAAAATACTACCATCCATTTTCATCAAAATGCAAACTTCTTCTCAGGTCTGGATATCAACTAGATGAACCTGGATTAAAGTTCAAGTCCAACCATTCCAACTTCATGTCATCATCCAAACTCATGAATGTCACTGCAGTAGTGCGATCACGAACGAGGAAGTTAATTACTGTCATTTTCATATGGCGTGGTATACTTGCAAGTGAAGTAACAGATGCTGTAATCTTTGGAATTATGTTATCATGCGGATTCATTTGGTCTGCAAGAGCATAAACATCATTTGAAACCCTATCCAATGTTTCTTTTACTTCATCGCTCATCTTGGACTTATGCTTCTTGCTGGTCCTGCTTGTGCTGGTTTGTCTTGATGGGATGGATGTACGCTTTGGTGAATTTACACTATGCTGAGGCAGATTAGGCTCATCCATATCATCAAATCCATGTGGCCGGTACCCAAGATTCTCATTGATGTTTTCTTCTTCCATATCCATTTATGGAGCATTTATCTAGCTCCTTTCAACGCCAATAAGGGCTATTTCACCTTCAGCAATATCATCAGCGATGAGATCATGGATCTCCTCATAGAACTTTACAGCGATACGTTTGTACTTCGCCAACTTGCTCTTTGCCTGTATCAAGTTCATTTAGTTAGAAATGTAATTCATTGAAGATAAAGACATGAAGAAAATATTTTAATCAAATATAACTTATATGCCAAATTTACCTACTCCAAGTTGTCTCAAACATCGTCTTCAGCTGTTACCATCTTCAGGATATCGTCCCACCCGAAACCAGACATGCTAAGAAGTTGTTTCACTTCTCTATATCGTGTCCTCCAATTTTTGAACTTATTCTTAGCATTGCTTGCAGTGGGTTCCAATCCAGTTTTTTCTTTTACCTTTGCTATAGCTTCCTCCCAACAAGCATTATTGAAGTTTTTCTTAACTTTTCTTCCCCCAAGTTTCATTTCTAGAAGCATGCCCACTAAAACCCTCTCCGCTCTTGGATTCCATTTGAAATTATCTTTTTTCTGTGACCCTAATGAGATGTGATCATAGGTAATTTTTTAACTCTTTTTTCATGAAAATGAACTAAATATTGCCAATGTATATGTAAAAAAAAAAAAAAAAAAACCCACAAAAAGATTTGATGAAAGAAAGTTATCATTTAGATTAGCAACTATAACATATGCAACCATAACTATACATTTTCATAAACATATAAACAATACAAAAAATAACTACACATTGACTGTTAAAGGACCTCTTGACATCATAAAAAATAGTTGAACAAAATAAATCCTAATTTATTGACCAGGCATTGGATCAAAATTCTGGCACTCCCCTATACTATCCAAAAAGTCATGAAAAAGATATCTTTCTTGCTGCCTTTATCATTGGTCATTTTTTTTCTTGTTGCTGCTCATAATCATACCACATTTGCTCAGCTGTTGAGTCCCGAAATGCTTGCCAACTTTCTCTACTGGAACTTGGGACTGTTTCGGAGTTCCTACTCCTTCTTAAGGGAGGATCAGCTCTAGATGTTGTAGCGCTGGGAATTATTTCAAGCATTGGGTCTATTGCATTATGCATAACTATGTGGTTGTGGAGAACAGTAGAAGCAATGACAATATCTCGTTGGGTGATCAAGGAATAACCGTGTGGCATACGTAAAATCGAAAAGCGATTCTTAACAACTCCAAACACTCGTTCAATGGTGGTACGTAATGAGGAGTGCAGCAAATTAAAAAGTTCCCGCGAATTAACTAGAGGACATTCCTCAAACTCTCTCAGATGGTAACGCACACCTCTATAAGGTGTCAGAAATCCGAGCGCATTACCAAAACCAGCATCCACTAAATAAAATTTACCTACACGTGCAAATTATTTAAGTATGACTAAATTAGACTTCAATTAAGTGTACATATACAGCTAAAATGTGCATATAATTTTTTATAAAATTTTATTACCATCTGGCACTGCTAGTCTATCACCTCTATTCAATGCGAAGAAAAGCACAATAGCATCTGCTGCAAATCCTTCCCATCCCACAAGCATATTGTGAAATAACATGTCAAATCTGCATGCCATAAGACAATTCTGCGATAGTTGGCCATGCCTGTTTCGATATTTAGCTTGCAATGAAAATGGTACATGAGCAGGCACATGTGTACCATCTATTGCACCTATGCACTCCTATTGATAGAACAAACAAGTTATGTATAATAAAAAATTTGTCAAATACTTATTCATACTTACTTATAAAAAAAGAAAAAAACTATTAAATGAACTAACCTTAAAATATGGATAGAATCTAGTATTTGTCCTAATTTGCAATGGAGTTGGGGAATTATGTGGAACTTGAACATAATTTGGATAGACCTTGCAGATTGCATTTAGTACTTTATGAAAATATCGACTGACAGTAGCACCTGAATGGTTGAACCTATTGGTAATGACCCTGTTAGTAACATTATGGGCCAATGTATGGAGAAACATTGCTAACTGCTCATCTACGGTCATTGCTCGTGTGTTTTCAAGCAATCCCCGTTGCATAAGTGTATCGCGTGATTTCATAAAACACTCGGGAGTCATACACAAGTTCTCATAACACTGAGGCACGTCACTGGATAATAGCTCCTTTACCCATTCTTCGCCTGACAAATATGAAACACGTTGTTTTCTAGGTCGTTCATCTTCTAAGGATAGCCACATTGCAACCAACTGACAACATGCTACCACGGTTGCGACAATAGCAGGTATAAATCGTCTTTTGTGTGATTCTGTTGTAATGCAATACTTATGCATAAATGCAATAAAGTGAAAAAAAAAATGACATTGCAACTATCCAATGATCAAATCACACTGTTTTTTACAGCGGAATCACTAATATCATATTAAATTCAAGTTTGGGGAAGAAATATTACCTTCCATTGAGTGTTAAGCGCATGAATCTCACTAATAATCACCGGCTTTCTTATGACTAGTCCTGCAAAGGGAAAACACAAAGAAACCAATAAGAAGAAAAGCATTGGAACACACATAACAGTCTATCTCATGATTCGACTTAAACTAAATGAGGAGTATCTGTGACCACATAAGCGATCTTAGTCCATGCAAAAATCCAAAACTCACCGGGGTCCTCTCGATTGGCCAAAATTTTACTCAATATCAATAATTTCGGCCAAGTTCGGGTACCTCAGTGGCTACCTGGCTGTCAGCCGAAATTTCACTGGCGATTAGCTGAAATGCTGTTGGCGGCTAGCCGAAATTTGGTTGGCGGCTAACGGAACTTACGGTCAATTTTCCAAAAGCTGATTTTCTGACAGGGATTTCTTACTCGATTTCAGTCAGCTCAGCGGTCACCTTGCCGCTAGCCGGTTTGCCTCATACACAAGTCCCCTCTTCTTAATCGAAGACCTCACAAAAAACCCTCACCAAAAAGATACAACGAATCAGAGCCCTCTTAATCCAGCATTGGTTTGCCTCATACACAAATCCCCTCCTCTTATCATCCTAGATCCAAACCCTCATCGTTCTAGAAAATAGATAACAAGGAACGCACATAGCATAATGCCTAGACAATGAACAAAAACATGAACTCTTCTGCAACAATCTTCATACCCACTTTCATCTCCAAAGTCCAGATCTGGTTTCCAATCATTCTCAACTCCAAAGCCCAAATTTCGTTTCCAAACGGGAACACTTCTGCAACAATCTCCATACCCACTTTCATCTCTATATCTGGTTTCCAATCATTCTCCATTTTCATCTCCAAAAAAAGTCCAAACCCTCTAAAAAAAATACTATAAAACAGAAGAGAGAAGAGGGGGAAAAAATCACAGCAATCATCTGAAATCTTAGAGAAGAAGTAGAAACTGACCTTTTCTCTCCTTGCCGTGGCCGGAAAAGCAAGATCCGTTGCAACCGTTGGAGCACCGGAGAGCTCTCTCGGAATTCCTGCGTCGCTGGGTTTTGGGAATGCCTGATGGAGAGGTGGGTTTTGCAATAGAATTATGAGACATTCACTTTTAAAAAAGACAATTGGCCCTAGGTGTTTTAGAACTCCATTTGGGGGACAATGGTTAGACGAGAAATTTAAATGCTTAAAAACCAAAGAAGAGCTTAGGGCCTGTTTGGCATCATTCCTAGTCTTGAAATAATTTCATTATGAGCATAAGTTGTTCTAGAACGTTCCCATTCTTAGAATGAAGTCAGTAAAACTTGTTTGGTAAACATTCTTTCAGAATTTATTCTGAAGGAATAAAATTTGAGAACGTGTTTGGCAACGTTCTTGGATTATATTTCACTGAGAATGGACAATACAACTATTCAAGATACATAAATTAAAAATAATAAATTAATTTATAACAAAGACTATTCAATATTATATATTTCACCCATTAACTTTGGACTAATTTAAATATCATCATTGAACTGTATATAAATCAGTCTCCTTATGCACAATAATGTGCAAATAGGGCATCTGCTATATTCATCTCGTACACATGCAATCTCTTGTCGTCCTTGTGTTGTCCCTATTGTTAATGGTACTGATGGATCAATGTTAGCCACATGCACGCACTCCATCATTATCCTCAACTATAAGATCATAATTTTGGAACCGAATAAAATCTCTATCGCTTTGCATTTCTATATTTATGAAATTATGAAGTGCACATGCAACAATTACAATTTGCCTCTGTCTGCGTAATGAATAAGGCGTCATTAGCTTTAAAATGGGAAATTTTGCCTTCAGCACACCAAAACACTGCTCAATGACATTTCGCAATGATAAATGGTGATAATTAAATAACTCTTTCTTTCCTACAGGCCTTCGTCCTCGTCCACGGTACTGTGATAAGTGAAACCGCTCTCCTTTATGAGGCATAAGATATCCCGGCATACCAGTGTAGCCAAAGTCAGCAACATAATATTTACCTACAACAACATTTAAAATAATATTTAAATCATATTTGAAAGCAATATATATGTGTAAATGCCATATATACCCATGAAAAAATAATAATAACCTGCCGGTGGGTGTGGAAAATGCAATTCAGGGTTAGTTATAGCTTCCACAAAAACTCGAGAGTCATTTGTTGTTCCTTCCCAACCAGCATATACAAAAGTGAAACGCATATCAAATGAACATGCACACATCACGTTTTGGGTGACTGAGATTTTTTTGCCTCGATATGGAATTTGGTCTTTTACAGGAACTGATGCACTCACATGTGTTCCATCAATGGCCCCCACACAATCCTTCACATTATGATAAAATACATAACTATATGTTAAAAAAATCACGTTGAAAAAATAATAATTGAAAGGATGGAAGCTAAAATATACCTTAGACCCTGGATAATATTTAGGATTGTTGACAATTTCATATGGTACATCTGCAAATGTTGGAGGAGTGATAACTTCTTTTCCCAGATTTACTATAGCCTTTAAGACTTTCTTGAAATGTCGACTAATTGTTTCACCCGAATGTTGGAATCTATCTGCTACCATTCAGTTTCTAACACTATGGCCAATGGTCATTAGAAAGATGACTACTTGTTCTTCTACTGGTACAAATTTTTAGTCTTTTAAAAGGCTTCTATCTTTCAAAGCTTGACACGAATTCTGGAATACATGTTTTTCCATACGAAAGAAGTCGTAGCATCTATCCGGGTGTCCAATTAACACTTTATGCACAAATTCTACTCCCGTTTCACTTGCATTTCTAATTGGCTGCTTTGATATGCGCGAACCATGTTGACTCATTAGCCATAAGAAATTTTGACTAATAAAACTTTCCTCTTCATCAGATGACATATCAAATTTTGGCGGATCCATTGTACCTGGGTGAATTATAACCATATCAATAAACAAACACACATGAACTTAATTTTAAACTACATATTATTTCCTCAACAATTAAAGTTCAAATAAAAATACTTATTACATTTAAAGATACCTACAATAACTTTTTAGCAAAATCTCAAACTTTTATTTAAAAAGAAAAAGTATTTTTCTAACTCCAAAGGTATTAGCATAAATATCCTCATATCTTCAAGCACAGACATAAAAGCTTATCTCCAATTACAAGCTTATCTAACTCCAACTTTTATTTAAAAAGAAAAGTATTTTTCTAACTCCAAAGGCTTTAGCATAAATATCCTCATATCTTCAAGCACAGACATAAAAGCTTATCTCAAATAAAAATACTTATTACATTTAAAGATAGCTACAATAACTTTTTAGCAAAATCTCAAACTTTTATTTAAAAAGAAAAAGTATTTTTCTAACTCCAAAGGTGTTAGCATAAATATCCTCATATCTTCAAGCACAGACATAAAAGCTTATCTCCAATTACGATTTGCTGTAATAACTTGCACTACCTTCAAGTATACTTCTCTGTCAATGTTAGATATTGATGATAATAATGCAATGCAATTTTTGATCGAGAAAGCGCCCTCGCTCTCTACATATTTGTTTCAGCTTGCAAGTCTTTGTTTGTAGTATTCCATGAAGCTCGTGCAAGCTTGATCAAAATGTGTGACTGGCTTTGATCCTCGTCGGCGACTAGAAGTCTTAGAACGACTCCAAACTTGATTCTCTCCGACAAAATCAGCATCGTCGTCAAACTCCATTGCAATACCATCACCTTGATGATTATCTTGTCCCATGGCATATGGATACACAATCTCGTCATCAGTATCCACTGCTCCTTGAGTAGAGGCTCCAGCATTTTCACGTCGGGCAGTAGTGTCACCGTATATTATTTCAAGCTCATCAAACATGGGACATCCCTTCTTATGGAAGTTTTGCGCTTTTGGATTTATCTGTAGACGTTTAGTATTGAATGTGCATTAATATTTTCTATGATAAAGTTTTCAATAGAATCATAAAAAGTAATAAAATTCAAATTTATACAGTACCTTTAAATACTGATCCCAAACATCATCGGGTGCTGTAACCGTTTTTGTAATAGGGTCTCAACCAAACCCTGTTGGAATGTCACGAAGTTTCTTAAACTCTATATAGACTAACCTTAATTTATTAAATTTGTTAACGAATTGGCTCTTTGTATACTTAGTCTCAGTCCTTCTATAAAATTCATCAATTATTTCATTTCATGCTTTAGTCGAAAAGGTTGTAGTTGGCCTATTCCCTTTTTTCACTTGCTCAACCATAAGTTCTACAAGAACTTTCTCCTCCTTATGATTCCATTTTGCAACAACCACAACTTCTTTCTCTTTTTCATTAGCAGTTGCCATCTAAAATACAAGAAAACAATACAAAAAGAGAACAATAAAATTCTTTAATAAAATAACATTTATAAGCAAAGTTTAAATATTGAAAGCTATGAACATGATGGTGCCAATGATGACAACGCAGACAATAATGTTGATAAATAAGGTGACATTAACTACGGTCAACATTGTTTTTAAATGGGCAAGAATCCAACATTCCATGAAAACATACAATATTGGCCGTAGAGTAATGCATACAATGGAATGAACACAAGATTTATAATTTCCAGCTCTTACCACCTCTTGCTCAATCAAGTTAGCCAATAGAGTAATACATAACTAAAAAAAAAATACTATATTAATAAACAATACTCATGATGAGAAGGTACATCATTAACACGAACAACCATGATAACTTCAATGAACTCCCTCAATTGCAATATCCAATCGACTCTAAAACACAAAAGAAAGTTCTGAAGTAGCTCTTTTGTTTGAGAAACATAATGGGAAGCATTTATATACATTATTCCAAGTAGCAATGCTAACTGATTTCCCTTGCCTCCTTGAGATCTACACCACAAGAAATTCCAATGATATAGCAGTGTTTTATTCTGTAGCCCAAGGCCCCAAACAAATTATTCTTCTTAGTCCCTTTTTTCCCCTGAAGAAACTCTCTTTAATTTAGTCTTTACAAAATCCACGACATAAAATCTTCAAACCAAAATCCCTCATATCACTACGACATCACCAACATAGCTTGTTCATCTGGAAGATCCTAAGCTATAAGGAACTACATGGAACAAAATCAGTCTATCCTTTTAATTATTAGGCATTTAACCAAACCGGTCCATAATAGAAAATTTTGGTTTTAACCGAATGAACCCTAACCCAGGCACATCCCATGTTTGATTTCTCATGCTATTCAAGCCCAAGCTGGTTCATTCAGGATGCAATCATGTTGTCTCATAATTAATCTTCAACTTTCACCTAATCACATGATCAATTTGTATTTTTATAGTTTTCCATAATTACATCCAGTTATTGCAAACATTCTTCAAATCCCAGCAAAGAAATAGAATAAAAAGATTACCATCTCAATTATTTCATGAGCCGGAATCTCAAAGTTAAGAAATAAAAATTGTTATATGTGGCTAAGGAACTGTTATTAAGAGTGTATCTATGGGTACTAGGAGTACAACTTAGACCCTGTTTGTTCACCTTTTGTGTTTCAACAATAATGTTCAGGAAATCACACATGAAAAGCCCATTTTTCGTTCAAGCATTATATCATACACTTTAAGTTCGGGTTGAATGCTCACATCCCATACAACAAGTAAAAATATCTGGCAATAAATTACAGAAAATAGAGATAAAAATACAAAACACAATAGAGATAACCAGAGAGATAGAATTGCAGAGAAGTAAAATATTGGAGAAACTTACCTTTTTCTGCAGAGAAGTGAGGAGTGTTGCAGAAATTGTACCATTTCCCACAAAGAAGTTCACAGTGTTGCAGGGAAGATGATTCTTGCAGAGAAGGTATTGCAGAGAAAAAAAACTTGAGCAAGAGGATTTATAACCATTATTAGTTGAGATGCTGGACTTAATACTTGATCTGGGTTCTTGATGCATGGTAACGGATGGTTGAATATTTCATGCATTGTTCCGGAACAGAAAAAAACGAAATCTCATCGTTCCGATTTTCTTGTGCTAACGGAGCCCATTTCCGCGAGTCTTTCTTTATGTCCAAACACAGTTCCGTTGTTTCTTTTCTAACAGAATGCTGAAATAGTCTCGGAGCTTGATGCCAAATGGGCCCTTAATAAACCGTAGAATTCTTCAACAACATTAAAAAAAGAATTAGAATAACTCTATCACTTTTAATATTTGCTTGTCTGATGAGCTTATCTTGAGAAGTTGTAGCAAGTGAGAGGTTTCTAGCTCTAATGGGGACCGAAATGGAGTTTTGTTAGTGACCATAACATCGGGTGTAAGAAGAGATGTGGGACAAATATCATTTACATCTATCATAAAAGCTACATGCCATCCTTTTGTGATAAATTAAGGAAAAAAGATGAATGGGGAGGGCAAGAAATGGAGTGAGGGAAATGAAGAAAAGAGGAGGGAAAAAAGGAAGAACAAGAGATGAGCAACGATAGCATCCTCTAACAAAAGCAAAAAACTACAGAAGAGACTTTACTGTTATAGACAAACTATAAGGGATTTCTTTTTGCACCAGCCATCTAAAGTATTTTTTCGGTAATTTCTATGTTCTATTATCAAACTTATAAATTAAAAAAAAAATGCCTACTTGCTTTAAACATTCACATCAATCGCAAAGAACTGTCTTTTCGTTAGTTTTTTAAATATAGGCAAAATCTTTAATTTATCAAATCATACATTCAAATGATTTTTTTCCATACAATCCAAAAGACACAATATTTATTCAGATTAATTTTAATAGACCTAAAAAGTAAGCATGTTGATTGACACTTGCAAGGACTAATTGGGGTAATATGGATTCGCACATGCAAGCGAGAGGGTTGGCCAGGTTCGAAACCTAATCACCTTAGTGCGAATTGTCGCATCTTACAACTAGAGTAAGACACCGTACTGTGGCCAGAAATGATCTATTTATAGAAAATTCTAAAAAAAAACTAAAAATTCTCGAAACTTAAGAACATTCTAAGTGCTCGTGATTTATAGGGCCTTCCTTCAATATAAGGCTAAAACTTTTTTGAAAATCCCCCTAAATTAAAGGACATAGACATGCTGGTGGAGTTCATTGACATAACCAATTAAAATAATGAGAAGCCTTTTAATTTTACCAAAAGTCACAGCATTTATTCAAATTAATTTTAATAAACCTAAAAGGTAGGCATGCTGATTGACACTTGCAAGGACTAAACGAGGTAATAAGGATTCGCACATGCAAGGAAGGGCTGATCACCCTAGTGAGAATTGCCGCATCTTACCACTAGAGTAAGACACCGTACCATAGCCGGAAAGGACCTATTGAAAAGAAATTCTATAAAGAAAACAAAAGTTCTTGAAACTTAAGAACATTCTAGGTGCTTGTGATTCATAGGGCCTTCCTTCAATATAAGGCTAAAACTTTTTTAGAAATTTCCCTAAATTAAAGTACATAGACATGCTGGTGGAGTTCATCGACATAACCAATTAAAATAATGAGAAGCCTTTTAATTTTAGCTATCCCAAAAATTAGCTCATGCTAATCCAATACAAGGGTTTAAACTAGACAACTACTCAAAACCTTGCATGTAAGTGAAAAACAATCTTGCATTCTACTATTGTAACAACGGCAAAGTGTCAAAGACCTCACAGAAAAACCTCAAATGAGAAGGTCAGTCAGTTCCCAATGGTGTAGGTGAAAACTGAGTAGACCCAAATATCTTTGGGCTGCACCATAGGGCTTAAAAAAAGAAAAAAAAAAAGTACCCACGGGCCCAAGGACAAGGCCCAAAATTAACTCACATTGGCTACAGTTAGATCAAGATCCAGTGTTTTTGTGTTGGGTGCAGTAGGACCTTAGATCCACACCCACTCTTTCTACAATTCCTATGGACACTCATTGTGCAAGAGAATCTCTTCTCCAAGAGGGATCCACTTGATTTAACCATCTTATAAGAGTAAAAGGAATTGAGGCCAGCAGATTTAACCCCACATTGATTCATACAGTTCATCTCCCAGTTGGACCTATCTTGGATTATCCAATTCCAAGGACCCACACATGCCATGCTCACATAATCCATGTCCACAAATTGCAACATAGAGGTGTAAACGGGTCGGTTCCGGTTCGGGTCCATGGTGGACCCGGAACCGGAACCGTTAAGGAGAAGGTGGAACCGAATTCGGACCCGAAACCGTTTCGAAACTAATTTCTTGGCTTTAGAACCGGAACCATAACCATATATGAGACGGGTTTGGATCCGAGTCTGGGTTTAGGTAGAGAATGCTATTAGAAAAATATTATTTTTATGAGAAATTTTCGAAAATTGAGGTAATATGTTGGGTCTCGGGTGCACAGGTCCGAACCATGGTGGAACCGGACCTGGACCCATTTACTTATCGGGGCCTAAATAAGGATCCATACCTAATTTTTAACTGGTCAGAACCTCCCGATAATCGGAGAATCGGATACCCATTTACATCCCTATTGCGACGTAAGATGCATATTCTGATTTCAGTTTGGATATTCTGAATTGTATGGCCAACCAAATGGACGATTTGGATTCAGCAATTACTTAAATGATGAATTCAAGTACATTGACCATTACAGCATAAGCTTGAAATCTGTGTTACTCTCTGCCTCCAAGAACATGTACATCTTCTCTGGATGAGAAACAGTTTATCACTTCTGCAAACTTGGCAGCTTCTTTGGGGACATCTTCCATCACTCTCTCCTGACCTATTGGATAGTATATCCCTGTCCGATGATGTGGGACCCACCATGACCCAGAGTGCTCATCCACGAGGCACTCAATCTTCTCTTCTCTGCCCATCCCTGCAGCTGCCACTGCCTTGGACTCACTCATCGGGCTATCATTGTGGAAACTTTTCCATGTCATTCCCCTGAAACAAGCAAACTAGAAAAATTAGAGGCAGTTTCTCCTAAAAAAAAAGTTTAAGTATAGGCTACTATCATCATCATCATCTAAGCCGTGTCCCAAGCTGCCATATTTAACCAATTTTAAATATCCGAATATCACAACTAATTAAAAAGTTGAATCACATGAATTGGTAAGTTATAGTGCATTTAGTAGGATGGTAGGATTGGTTCAGATGGCGATTGAAATAGTGAGAATGGACTCAAACTCAAACCAACACGCTATTAATCGAATCATAAATGCGAACCCTAACCCTAATTATCGAGCTGGATTTCGATCTGATTTGGAATTGCCACCCCCAAGCACTCGGGTTATCCAAACACGTGAGCCATCATTTAAACGCAAATGAGCTAACTGAACAAGGTTTCCTTGGATTGGGAAAGACATTGAAGAAGGATTATATACTGCATTTAAATTTAATGAATAGTTTACCTTGAGAACTTGGAATTTTTGGTATAAGCACTTCTTGCCATGGCCCCAACCATATGTGTTCTCTATTTGCTTCCCCCGTTTGGTTTTCTTGGGCTTGCAATTGCTTCCACTAAATGCTAGAATTTATAGGGATGATAGCACGCATTTCTATGTTTCTGGAAAGGCATGGACACAGGACAAAAAAAAGGCAGTTGAGCATCTGTGGCATATCTTCAGCTTTATGCACCATTGCAAGCCCATGCCACAAAGATTCTAAAGATAATAAGCAACCAAAAAGATAAGGGTTGTATTTTGCAATACAAAAATATGGAGTTTGCATTGTGGATGGTAATAGATATGAGGTCCCAACTTGGCATATAAGATTTTTTTTTCCTTTTTTGAAATTAACGAAATTCATTAATAAAGCAAAACAGTACAAGAGAGTTATACTGGCAAGCTTTATTAAAAGAAAAAAAGAAAAAAAAAAGAAAAAGAAAGAAAAGACTAGACATTGGCTAAGGGAAAGGCCCAAGCGCTCCAGTTTTGCACAATCATATCAGTTGGAGTGCCCCTAAAATGTGGACTGGTAGGAACCCAAGTAGCAGTTTCGAAACTGCTGTGATCCAGAAGACTCTCCATATTAGAGGACTTTCCATCAAAACATCTAGAGTTCCTCTCTCTCCATATAACCCATTGGGTGGCATATAAGATTTAGAGAGCATAAAATTAGTTAAATCAGAATTTGGGTCTACTTTTATATGATAATACCACTAAAAAATTTTGAATTGCCGAAAGAAAATTACACCCCAATGATGATGCTAGCTATGGAGGGATGTCTTTTTGGTTTGGTATTTTCTAGGTTTCACTAACCCAATCCCGACTCATAAGTCATAATTAGGGATGTAAATGGGTCCCCGATTCTCCGAAGGTTTCGATCTGTTAAAAACCGGAATGTGTCCTTATTTAGTCCCTAATAAGTAAATGAGTCCGGATTCGGGTTAGGCATGAAAATCTAGGACGGCATAGCCCACTGAAGACCGGTCCCAGTCGTGCCTGGCTGGGCCGACACGGCCCAAGATTAATATGCAGGCCGTGCCGTGCCAGGCCCAACTCTTTGGGGTCAGACCGGCCCTAATCGAGCCTGGCCCGTGCAGCCCGTGGGCGGCCTACAAATCCCACACCCTTTAATTTATTTATTTTATAATTTTTTATAATTTTTTTAAGTCTTAGAGACTTAGACTCTTGGTCTTTGACCAATTTCATTAAAATAAAGAAATTAAGAGAAATAAATTAGTAGAATAACACTAATGATGTTTTGAAAAAATACATCAAATAAATTGTTTTTCCTTGAAATTTAAGTTACAAAAGTTCAAAAAAATCACAAGTTTGAACTTGGATCAATATATATATAATGAAATTCAAACCTTCTGATAAATAAAAAAAACAAATTACAACTTTAGAAACCTATGATACATTCTAAAAAATAAATTACAACTTTGAAAACCTATGATACATTCTAAAAAATAAAATACAACTTTGAATAGCTATGATACATTCTAAAAAATAAATTACAACTTTGAAAAACCTATGATGCATTCTAAAAATAAATTACAAGTTGAAAGCCTATTATACATTCTAAAAAAAATTATACTATGATATATGTAATGCCGTTAGTTCGTCTTCTATCTCAAACTCATCATCGATGTGTTGCTCCCTATCATGTGCTTGATACCAATCTCGTAAGCACATGCATGTCATCTCCACTCTCCTCCCAGCAAACTTCCCTTAACTTCCTCAAAATAAATCTTCCTCATACAAATTAGATCCCACTACGTCACTAATCCCTTACAGGAAAGGAACTGCTGGAAGTGAAACAGAAGAAGAAATAGACAAGTTGTAGAAAGGAATAAGAAGAGACGTATAAACATCCAGAGATTTCCGATCAGGTACTGCTTTCTAAATTCAAATTGCATATTTGCATTGCTTCTTAATAGAAAAAAACAAATAAATGAAAAAAAGAATTGTATTGATACAGGGAACCCACCTGGCAACATTCTTGAATTGTATGTGACGTATGTTCAGACATCAGTCATCTGAAAGAGTTTAATTTCATTTTTAGTGGATCCTTTCAAATTTTATGTATAACAAGAAAGCATGGTATTTTAATGAGTCATGCTGCCATTTATTTCAAGGAAAAAAATAAAAAAGGATCAAAACCAAAAATGTTCTCTGACAGATATAAGTTTCATGCATATAAAAAAAAGATAGGAAAGGATCACAACCAAAAATGTTCTCTGACTGATATAAGTTTAATGCATATAAGTAGTTCATTTGGATTTATGAAGTTACATGAGAAGCCAGCTCCATGAACCCCTTTTCTATCCAGTTGTTCTCTTCTACAGGCCTACAATTTCGTTATAGGCACAAAGCATGATCTAATACAAGAACCAAACAAATGAAACCCTCCACTGATCACATGTCATCTTCACATTTTTGTTAAAGATTGAAGTGTTTGTGTTTAAATTTTTTTATTTATAGTGGGATGATGATATCATTGTTCTTTTTGGGGACATTTGCTTCTCCATGTTGAACTCCTTGGAATTTATAGTGAGGGGTTTTTATGTGAGGAATGATGGGTGTAAGTTGGATATGAATATAGGCCACCACTACCCTAGGGTTTAACTTAGGAGGGGGATGAGAGGGTCAGCATTTCCTGTCAAAGTAGTGGACATTTGATGGCACTTTGTGAAAATTTACCTTTAATCCCTTGCTCTTAGTCAACACAAACACTTCAATCTTTCAAACAATAGACAACCATTTCCCAAATTAAAAAATCCAAGGCATGTTAAGAAAATATATTATCAAAACAAACACCACATAAATCACTATATATATCATCAAAAATAAGCCAAACTATCAGATTCAACAAAGTCAAACTCATATTCAAAATCAATATCACCGTAAAAAGCAAAGAAAAAAAATCAAGAGATACATAGGAGACACCCACAATCTAAAAATCCAAGAGAGATAAAGGAATTAAAAGAAAATTGAAATAAGACATCCAGAATCATCAAAACAAAAAACACCCACCTGGATTAACAACTCAACAACACCTATCAGAGGTAGGTTTGCTCTGTCCAATTGAGGCAGGATAGGCATAACTTAATAGATTGTAACCCCAATCAGAATAGGGCAAGTTCGGGTTCTGACCGTTATGCATGTTATGATTATTTAGGGCCGGAGTGTTTGCATAGAGTATATAGAAATTTTTGGGCAAAAGATTATTAAGGAGGTGAGGGTGAAAGAGGTAGGGGTGTTATGTAGATGCAACACTGGCTTTCTTAGAATTTAAATTACTAAAGTGATGGCTTGGAATTCATTTTCCACCTCGTCCTGATTCATTTTTTATTAGATAGGAGATGATTTGATTGTCATTTTTGAGAATTCATATTTATTTGTTTAAATTTAATTTAATCATTTTTAGAAATAAAACTTTTACAATTCTTCTGTATTCAACTATATGAAAAAGACATAATGAACTCTACTATATGAATAATGTACATGTGAAAGTTTGAATGGACTGTTGGTTCCCATCCGGTTAGAAATCTACTATATGAATGGAATGTTCATATCCAACTAAATAGCACCTATCAGAGGTGGTTTTGCTCTCTCCAATTGAGGCAGGACAAGTATATTTGAATAGGTTGTAACCCCGATCAGAATAGGGTGGGTTCGGGTTTTGACTGTTATGCATGTTATGTATTTAGGGCCAGAGTGTTTGCATTGAGTATATAGAAATTTTTGGGCAAAAGATTATTAAGGAGGTGAGGGTGAAAGAGGTAGGGGAAACACTGGCTTTCTAAGATTTTAAATTACTAAAGTGGTGGCTTGGTATTTATTTTCCACCTCCTCTTGATTCATTTTTCATTAGATAGGAGATGATTTGATTGTCGTTTTTGAGAATTCATATTTATTGGTTTAAATTTAATTTAATCATTTTTAGAAAAAGAACTCTTATAGTTCCTCTGTATTCAACTATATGAAAAAGACATAATGAACTCAACAGTATGAATCATGTACATGTGAAAGTTTGAATGGACTATTGGTTCCCATCCTGTTAGAAATCTCATGTTTGTCTTTCAAAGAGTAATACATAGGAGGCAAGAACTCTGACCCATGTGCAAGTGAATCATGAATTGGATTTCAAACTTATAAACCAACCCACAACTTAAATCTCTATGACCCAAATCATGGGTTGCAGGGATGTTATTCCAATATTGGTAACTCTGGTTCGAGCTTGATAATTTGGGTTTCATCTCATCTTGATTCAGGCTTGGGCTTACCCATTTATGATATGGGGCAGACTTTGGGTCAACCCAAATACCCAACCCAATCCTCCTACTCCATACTGAGTGAACTGATTTTCCTGCGTTGATATCGGGACCAAGGTGGGCCACCCGACTACCAGCTGGTCCATGGATCTGAAGGAGGACCCATGGGTGACCCAGTATGTGGTGGACCCGTGCGAGGTGGGCACAGTTTGATCCAACATCCAACGTCTGATTATTTGATCCACCATTCAGTAGTAGAAAATATTTTGTCCTTAGCGGAAGTGCCCAAAAAAATGCTGAAGAATGAGAACAATGGGGTGAGTGCTTGTCGGGTGGTGGGTCTCATGGGAGAGGATTGATCATAAGTGGGACATTCTGTGGCAATGTGCAAATTGCATAAAAGGAACCCAGGAATTATTGGTGCATCTTTTTGTACCGGTAGTGTGTTTTTTTTTTTTGATAACGTAGGGTTCCTAGCCCTTTGGGCCAAAATAATTCCTACGGGCCCAGGAGAGAAAGCCGGGTAAAATTCCCCTGTAGCCCCAGTGTGGTAGAGCAATTTCGAACCCACAACCTCCGGGTGCAAACCGTAGTCCTAGGCCAACTGAGCTACCCCTCGGGATTACCGGTAGTATGTTGAATGTCGAAGCCAGGAAACCAACCATCCATTGGCCAGATTATGATGGACAGAAGCCAATAAATCATACAAATCAAAGGACTCTTAGTTCCTCGCTAGTAATTGTAGGACAATCAATTACATATTTTCATTGTAAATAGAGGACATATGGCATGTTTGTGGAGCCCAATGGCCCACTAGGAAGAATTATTATACGGTCTTAATAACACGATAGATTACAATTACTCATATATTCGGTATGATTCGTTAAATAAATAATTACTTTATTTAAACCGAATAGAGGATCCACGGATCAGAATAATCTGGCCAATCTTAGAATAATTGTGGAGGGCCACAATCACAAATATCGTTCATCACAAATAATTATTCAAGGTTTGTTATTTGAACATCGTGGGTCCTCTTCAAGAGGACATTCTGCAGTTGATGGTGGGCCATCTGTGCTCGAAGGTATCTTTTATCCAAAGATTGTTCTAGCAATTATTCTTAGGGAGAATTTATTTGAACAATTCAAGCGCAGAATAAAAAATAATTGTTCATAGATTGTTCTACATATAATCAAGGATCGTGGTGGGCCATTAAATGTTCTATGGTATCGATGTCCCTTAAACTGACCATGAGTAAACCTCTTCAATGCTTTTGCAGACCACTGAGGTCCGGCCCCGCTGCATATACTACAACTGTCAAAGAGCTCAAAACTTCCATCGAACGACAAAAGGGCACGATCGTTATTTTAACAATCTTGGGATACTTTTGCCAACTTGCTTCAGCTTTACTTTTTTACTGAAAATTCTTTTAAATTTCATTCCATACTTATGTTTAATAGATATAAAATTTTATTTTGTAAACTCCGAATTCGAACAAATCTGTGATTCTTACTGTGCATTTAGAGGTTCTGTGGTCCATGCATAGAACGGGGTGTTGCTAGTTTTGACTAACAAACAGTGTCCCAACTTGACAGTCATTAAGCTTCCTATGAAATGAAAATGCATCATGATTTTTTTAATCATGGTCAGGAAAAAGTCGGTATCAAGAATAAACAGTGATGGGCTGCCTGCCCAAGCCCAGGTCCATGACCAAACACATGTAACTCAATCTAACTTGCTTGAGTTGGCTTCACTGGGTGAGTCACCAACCTAGGCAAGTCAAACAAGTCTGACCATGTCTGACTGATTTTGGCCATAAAGAGTCCTACTGATCCTCTTAAGCTTTCACTTGAAGAAATTCTGAGTTGATGAGTAAAACTCTACAGTAGCCTCATAGTATATGGGGGTATCTAAATTTCACCCCAAGAAGAATGGTTCCTACCATAAGATTGCTGGTTTGATAAAAATAAAAATAAAAAAAGTGATTAATTGTTTGATGAAAAATGTGATTAATTATTTAATGGAAGATCAATCTTACAGTCAACTTACTCCTATTTGAGTAAAATATGAGACACTTATACTAGGAGTAAGTTTATTTTGAGCAGCTCGGAATTTTACTGAAGAGTGAAGGTCATAAGGCGGAGATGTTGATGAGACCCCAATTTCCTATGATTTGACTTAAAAGGGTGATAGAAGGATAATCATTTCCTCTCTAGTTCTTCAATTTTAGAAGATTAGCTCTTCTGACAGAAAGCTATTGCTCATAATCCCTAGGAATTAAATACCAGGCAAAAAGGTGAGCCCTACATCAAATAACAACATTAGGAAAGAACACTAAGCCCCAAACCACTGGAACCCGCACTGCATAAACGCCCCTACATCTCTTTGTTTTATGTTGCTGATTCTCTGACCAGAGATGTTCACAGCTTCAAAATTTCTTCATGGGTTTCCATGTATTTCCACTGGGCCAAATTCCAACCCAATTGTGGCTACACCACATTTGTATTGGATCATGAGTCCAATTCTTGTATCTTCTTTGCAAATGGTTTGGATTTATGAAAGTGTAGTCCCCACTAAATGGCTTGCTAGGTATCCCACAGGGTATCTTGACCTGGGCCACAACATTACATCTATGATGACTTGATGAGTCAGGTTTGGGCAAGGTGGGGCAGGGTCATGCCAGATGTGAGCCTTCTCATCCAATCTAACTTTAACAAATCTGGATATGGGTCTGGTGATCAACTCAAAGTTTTCTTACTCATGACCCAATGTGGATTGGAAAGCATCTCAACTTGATAATTATACTACTGTAAGCACTAATGGATTTAGAAAAAAAACTATACTTCATTTGAAGGTTGAGAATTGTTAAACCTTTGAGGTCCAATAAATTAAGGCTTTACTCACCTTAATCCAGATTCCTTGACCCTCCTGTGATAAACATATACATATAGTGGCCAAACTAAAAATCTACTTTGGCAAAGTACATGAATAAGAAATTTTCTTTCAACAATATTTGGTCTGAGTCTAGATTAGCGTCATAGTTATCCAGTCCATCAGGAACTTTGTATCCAAACCAGTACAATGAGTCCAGGCCCAGTTGTGAGTCTTGGGCCTGACTCGAGCCATTTGTAGCCTAATGTCACACAATTATACGCTTGATGGCGGTTTCTGGAGTCATATGAGCATCATGATCATTCAAGTGGTGTGAGGTGTATGTGATTGAAAGGAGAGGGGAATGTTGAAGGATCGGTAAGGATTTTGAAGAGTCCGAAAGATTCTAGATAGATTTCAATGATACCTAGAAAAATTTCTTCTAAAAAGATTTATTCAAGAAATACTGATACCTATTTTTCTAGAGAAGTCTACTATATTACGAAAATATGTAAAAATAACTAGAATATTCTAGAATATTTTGGATAAGTAGGTTTAGATTTTAGAATAGTGGTTTAAAAATTTATATAGTAGAGTCTAGAAGCTTCCTTATCTATTGGATGAGTGACATGGAAATAGATCATAGCTGATGGTTATATAGGCTAGAAACTATAAATATGGTAAATCAGCTCTCATTTCTCTAAGAATGTTGTCTTCTTACTATTGTGTGAATGTGCACTCCTTAGTCTTTTTTCTTTTTTTTTTATCTAAAATCACATGTGAATGCTACACGTGCTTGAATCAAGAAATGTACTTTTGGAGGATAAGATGATCTATCTATAACTTTCATTATTACAACTGTTTCTTTTCTTTTAGTCCTTTATAAAAATTCCACCCAAAACCTTTGTTATCCTATATAAAGAATTCCACGATTGTTCTGTTCAAGAATAAAATCCTTCTTTGGGTTATCCGTTGCAATAATTTAGATATAATTTTTTGAAGGAGATAAATGTGGTGTAATGTAATGATGTTTTAATTATCTAATACAAACCGATTTACTTTAATAGAGTAATATTTAGTGTTTTTAAATTTTAGCAATTACCAATTAAACAATTGGATTATAATGATGATTCAAAACTTAAGGATTATTTAATTTAGTTCATATTGATTCTTTATCTCCTCTCTTCTATTCTCATGTTACTTGATTATTAATAATATCCCGTAGCATGGATATACTAGTGCATTTTCACATGCATTGAATAATAAATTAATATTAACATTGAAATTAAATATTAATTTACAAAAAGATGCATGAATTGATTGAACAATAAAACTATTTGTATAATCATCAACATATGAATTCATATTATGACATAATTAATTAGAAACCCATAGATAGTGACTACGTGAGTAAACATCTATAAATTAATTTGTGGTTCTTCTAGCGTTATCTACTTGTACGTTTAGTTAATTTTTATATGAATTTGGACTTTTTAAAGTATACTTAATTAAATATTTACTTTAGGCTACTTATATGAAAAAGATGACCGTTGAATTATCAAAATGTCCTATATGGTTGACAATCAAATCAGACTAAAGGTGGGCCCACATAAGTAACATAATAATCATTGAGGATAATGTAAATAGTGTAATGATATGGGACTTTCATAAATGGTAGTGGATCCACATGATGGTAATCAGATCCAACTAGTCTATCAACCTATGAGACCCATTGGTGAAATATGTGACCATAGGATTCTACAAAAGGGTAGATGAGTTAGATGTGATATATGGAGAAAAATGTTGGGTTATGTAAGTGGGTAGCTTACCAACGACCACCGCCTATGAGACTCATTTGGTGAAATATGTGGATAATAGGTTTATAGAAGCAACCGTGCTACTTGGCCCGACCTGGGGACCGGATTCTCGCCCGGTCCCCAGGGTCAGGCCAAGAGGGCTTTTCCTTATAGAAGCATCCATGGTTTAGATGCGTTGGATTCGTAATGTATATGGTGAGGATCCAGAATTTCTACCTATAGCAGTAGGAATGCTGGTTCTGGCTCTACACAAACGCCTCATTAGTGTTGGCTGAGATAGGTGAGACACTAAGTTTTGAGGATGAATCGTGATGTATCCATCAAATTTCATTGTTACAAATGTTTCTTTTTAGTCCTGTTAAAAAAAGGGTAAGCATCAAATATTTTATCTGAATATTGAATTTATCAGTAAAATTATTATGGATACCAAGCACTGTGGAACATTAAAATGATATTTTAATCACCACTTTGGGACTATAATTTCTCTGCTCTAAGATTTGTCATTTTTCCTTTGGAATAATCAGTCACTAAGAACATTTTGGGCACACTTAGAACTGCCCTGGGGAACTATGAAAGTCAATTAATGGGTGGAGGCCAAGAAGAAAAATCTGTATTAATGTAATGGTATCCCTCCTTAGACCTGTAATTAGGTTACCGTGACTCTAATAACATCTAACTAGCAAAATTACCCGTGCTTAGCACGGATATGGCAAACATTTTAATTTGAATATTCATGCATAAAAAATTCATAGATTTTTTAAAAAGAAAGCAACAGAAAATATATATATATATATAAGTATGTATTTATATAATTGAAAAATTGGTATCATAGAATAAAAAAAAAGAGGAATTAGAATAGAAGGAGAATGATAGAGTTTGGATTGAAACAAAGTCTATGAGAAATAAAAGCAACGAAAAGTGGATAGAGTAGTTATGAGTGGTTATGATAAAGAGATAAATAAGGTAGTTGATGTAACTTCCGGTCAAAATCATAACCGTTGTCGGCAAAATTGAATCCAAAACTTCTGAGCTTAATATATTATAATTATAATTAATCATGGTAAACAAGAAACATCTATGGTTTATCTCTAACTCAGGTCATCCAAACCCCCATAGATCAAGTTATCTACTCCTACACTTGATTTAGGAAGACCCAAATAGGCTTTAAACGTTTTTTTTTTTTTTTTTTCTTTTGGTAAGAGACTTTAAATGTTTATTAGGATGTGCCATAACCATCAAGTTTTTCCACCATTAATCATGCAGGGCTTTAACTTGTATGGGGATTTATTATGATGAACGACATCTTATCCACCTGTATATCGTAATTGCCTTTGAAATCTCCTTGCGGACCACCCATTTTGCAGTTGCAGTGGTGCATATAAGTCCAATACAAGAAAGACCCAAGTCCTGGCCCGGTATATATGTGCAACCTGACCTTACCCCCGCACAATGCATTTTAAAGTCTTGATGATTAGTTTCTCCTTCTATTTACTTAAAACCATGGATTTCTTAATCCCATAACCAAGTGGGCTTCACTTGATTTAACCATCTTTTTTAAGAGTCTAATCAAAGAAATTGAGACCAACAAAACATCACCACCGTTCAATTAAGCGGACCCCACATTGACTCATACGTCCTATCATCTCTTGAGTGGACCCATCTTGGATTATACAGATCAACAAACAGACGATTAGGATATTACAATTGCAATTGCTTAAAATGATGAATTTAAGCTCATGTTTGACATCTCTATTTCATGTCTCTATTTATCTAAATGTTTAAATCGGATAGAGGTTCGAACAATTAGAGCATTTTGCACAAGATTCTAGACTCAGTCCGCTTTAGACATTTAGAGGCAAATCCTCTAAAATCCAAATGCTCGATGGAAAATAGAGCTTTTGGGTCTTAAAAATATAAAGACGAGTGATATTTAAAACAGATCCTTGTGTTACCAAACACGTTTTTATTTATTCTAGCTTCTGTTTTTTGTGGCTCTTTTTATAATGGCTCTATTTTAGATGGATCTAACGAAAAAAAAAGTTGAGACCAAACAAGACCTAAGTACATTGACCATAACACAGATCAATCTCTGGATCATAAGCTCCAAATCTGTTTATTTTCTGCCCCCGAGAACATGAACATCTTCTTTGGATGAGAAACAGTGTACGGCTTCCACAAACTTGGCAGCTTCTGTGGGGACATCTTCCATCACTCTCTCCTGACCTCTCGGGTAGTATATCCCCGTCCGATGATGTGGGGCCCACCATGACTCAGCACAACCTTCCACGTGGCACTCATTCTTCTCTTCTGTGCCCATCTCTCCATATGCCACTGCCTTAGACTCACTTATGGGGCTATCACTGTGGTAACCTTTCCATGTCATTCCCCTGAAACAAGGTAACCAGAAAAATTAGATGCAGTTCCTATTTTTTTTTTTTTTTTTTGGTTTCATCAGAGAACCCCATCCCTGGGAGATAATATCCGCTCCTCTTGGCCGGTAAGAAACTTCGGCTAGGAGATGTAGCGTTCAATCCATAGATGCTGATGGCACGGTTCGACAAGATGCCTCTTCCGTATTAAAAGTGAAATGCTTTTCTACAATTTTAAAAGTTTTATGTTTGATGTGACCGCTTTTTTTTTAAAATAAAAAGCAGAAAAATAAACTAACTTTATGCAAATTTGCAAAAAAAAAAAAAAAATGTTTCTAATGATGGAAGGGTTGTTCATGAAATCAACTTTCTGCAATGCCGCATAAAAGTGCCCTAAGTTGAGAATCGTGGTATTCAACCAACTGGATGACCCCTTGCATGTGCTATAAGATTCATTAGATATGTAGCTTACGAGCTGAATACCGCATGATATTTATAATTGAATAACCACTGACAATATTTGTCCATTTTAAAAGGTATCTGAATGTCATAAATAATCACAAGTTTGATTAGATGGAGGTGCTGTGGTAGGTTGTAGTGCACTTAGTAGGTTTGGGTTAGATATGCACCGAATTGGCAGTTGAATAGTAAGAATAGGCTCAACCCAAATTGACGTATTTATTAATCGGGTTAAAAATGTTGACCCCAACCCTCATGAACAAGCTGGGTTTGGGTCAGTTTTGGAATTGCCACGCCCAATAACTCATGTTATTCAAACACATGAGCCATCGTTTAAACATAAATAAGCTACTTGTATTAAGTTTCCTAGGGTTGGGAAAGACATTGAAGAAGGATTATATAAATTAAATGGATAATTTACCTGAAAAACTTAGAGTTTTTGGTATAAGCACCTCTAGCCACGCCCCCAACCATTTCTGTTTTCTATTTGCTTCCCTTGGGCTTTCTTGGGCTTGCAATTGCATCCATTCAATCCTAGAATTTATAAGGATTGATGTCACACGTTTCTATGTTTCTAGAAAGGCATGGACAAAAGCCAAATAATGCAGTCACTTTTGCATCTGTGCCATATCTTTAGAAATGCCATGAAACAAATATTCTAAACCATATCTTTAGAAATGACATGAGACAAATATTCTAAAGATAACAACCAACCTTTTGGAGTTTTTTTTTTTTTTTTTTTTTGCTGTCGGAGGGTTCCCAACCCTTTGGGTTGGACTAATCCCTCCGGGCCCAGAGGGAAGCCGGATAAATCCCCTGTAGCCCTAGTGTGGTAGCGGAGTTTCGAACCTACAACCTCCGGGAGCAAACCGTGGTCCTAGGCCAACTAAGCTACCCCTTGGGGTTTACCTTTTGGAGTATTGATGATTATAAAGATAAGGTTTGTACATTGTTACATAGGAATATTGAATAAGGATTTTGGATGGTAATAGATATGAGGTCCCAATTTTGCATGTAAGATTAAAGAGAGCGTCAAAACGAATAAAATTAAAATTTTAGTCTACTTTTGTATAATCACAGCTATCAAAAATTCAAATTGCAGAAAATAAATTACATTCGGATAATGTTGGTAGATAACGAGAAATTATTTCCTGGTATGGTATTTTCAAGGTTTCCCCAACCCAATTCTTACCCATAATCTACCCGTTTCTCGAACATGTGTCTTCCATGTGGACCTACTTGATGATTTAGGCCCTTAAGACAAGTTTTAAAGGTCATTCTCAATTAAGAACGGATTCTTACCCTAGTGGTAAAAGGTGCCAGTTCTTACCATCTTGTGTCCAGGGTTTAAATTTGGGCAAACACCTTTCCTTTTTATTTTATTTTATTTTATTTTATTGATAACATGGGAACCTGCCGACCCCCCTTTGGGGGATTATTGGTAAACCCACGGATATATAGAACCACCCACTAGCCCTATGTATCAGGTAAGGCCTTAAGGATTCGAAGGCAGACACCTTTCTTTTCTTCAACCTTTCCATTATCTCACCAGAGGTCAACTCCCAAGGGTTCTCTCACCTCACCCGAGGTTTTCTCCCATCACCCGCGGGCTAGGGCTAATGCCCCAACCCCCATAAGCTAGGGCAAAAAAAAACAAAAAAAAAAAAGGCGCTCATTCTCACTTGCTTGAGATGAGTTGACCCAGTGAGTAGCTAAATTGGGTGAGTCAAATGAGTATGGACTGTGGCCACATCTGATTGAGAACTTGGCCAAAATCTCCTAGATTGCTCAGCTATAGGTGAGAGTTTTAGATTTTATTTTTTTAAATGAGGGTCAGCCATGAGATGAATAAACAGGAATGGACTGCCCTGAGCCTAGCTCCAAGACCAAAAACAGTGCTTAACTCATTCTTCACAAGCTTGGGTGAACCATGCGAGTACCATCTTTGATTGAGTATTTGGTGAGACTCACCTAAGTTCACTCAACTAGGCGTGAAATCTACAACCGGATCAAATTCATGCAGCGACATATTCATATAGAACAAAAGTAAGAAAATAAACATACGAACAATAACTGTGATCTTGTCCACAACCATTGCTCAACTACCTAGTGATATGAGTGTGTACATGAGTGCATTAATTTGAGTCTCAAAAGTCCCTATTCACATACCTATGAATCAATCTCTAATTTTGAAAGCTCCTGATGTTCTCCAGAAGCTATCATGATAGCGGCCAGGGGTGGGAAGTGACTCTTCTAACTCAATCACCCAGGCGTGTAACTGGATAAATAATTATTGAAAATTTTAATTTTTCTTTAATGAACTCAGGGAGTTATCTTTTAGTATAATAGTTTCTTTCTGTCATGAGATTAGATTTACGAAAAATGCTTTACTCAAACAAGGAGTTGATAGGTTGGTTGAGTGGGAGTGGCACATTGGACTTGTACTCTCCTTTTAGTTTGTTGTTTCCTTTCTTTAATGAAATTGTGTTATTGATAAATAAATATAAAAAACCTAATTTTATTTACAGCCCTCCTTTTCTTGAATTTCATTTTATTATAAAAGCACCCCCTGCAGAATGGAGATGGTATACTGTGAGTCAATCAATTTTAAATATCAACATGTAAGAGAGGGGGCTAACTCTAATTTTAACATTTGTAGAGAGTTCTTATGTAAATCTGAAGAATTCTAAGGGGCTAATAGTAAAACTACGCTCTGTCTGTGCTGTAAAACCCCTGTCAACGACGCAGGCTTTTGAAATTCGGCGTTGGATTTGTAAGGATTTCGCCATCGTTGTTTGATTTATTCAAGACTCTCCCAAACATTCCCTTCAACGGTAATCCAGTTCTCCTTATCTTTTTCGTTTTTTATGTAATGGAACTGAGCTTTTCACTTATCTCTTGTGTATCTCTCTTGGAGTTGGAAATGCTGTTCTGGGGTACCTGGTTTTTCGATTTTTCTTCATCATAGTCATTGTTCTCAACTGGGTGGAAGATTTTATGCATATACTTCAACTGGGTCATCTCTATTTTTGTTACTTGATATTGATTTTCAGCTGTTTGATTGGTTTCTTATGATGATATGATTGATCCATTTGCACATGAGAAAATGCATTGGGGAGTTGGGTACAAAGAAGAAAGGAACAATTAAAAGAAAAAGAAAAGAAGAACTTGCTTCCAAATTTTCAAATGCTGTATCTTTCCCATCTTATGATGGATTGTGTTGCAATGATCTTATTTCATCTTTTTGGAGAATTTGTTTTATAGTGTAATAAAAATCTTTAAGTATAGACAGAGAAGCTCTTTATTCAATGAAGAAGTCTACACTGATCAGCCACTAATATGTCCTGGTTTCTTATGTTTTTAATTTGTACATATGGGGTCTTGCACCAAAAATTTCCCAGCAGAGAGAATCCTGTTTTTTCCCTTTGTGGCTAGTAATACGCGGCTGGGAGGGAGAGGAAATACCACATTCTACAGAAAGAGGCCAACAAATGGATGGCTTTGATACTGTAGTCGATAATCGATATCTATGTATGGACCATATATGGTGGGACTGTGGTATGGAGTATGCGGCGGTCCCACTGAACCATGAACTCCAATTGTACAAACTGAATACCAAGTACTCTGTATATATTCTTTAGCTGAGCCTTGTAAAATTGGTCCTATTGATTTCCTAATTGAATTGGCACACATGGATATGCTCTTGATGGTAAATCTGTTTTTACAGTATTTCATAATACAGTTAATAAAAAAACTGTCCAGCTATCATGAACTTCATATGATTTTTTCCACATGATATACATGCATGTAAATCCAATCCATCCAAGTTGCGGGCTCTATTGTTGATGGATCACAACCAAATGGGTGGTTTAGAGAGATTTTTCGGCTTTCAACAACGTGAATTCGACAATGTTCAACAGTGTCATTATAAGAGATGCTCCAACCAGAGTAGGGCTAATGATTTAAGATCATCCAAATCAATGCTTTGTAGCTTTTTTGTTTTGTTTTGTTTTGTTTTTTTTTTTTGTTTCTTTTTTGTTTTTGTTGTTTTTTTTAAAGCATTTCAAAGAGCTTTATTTTTTTACATTTTCCAAACATGGTAAGTCCTGCAGTTCCTCAAACTGTTAGCTCACATACTGTTGATTTATTCATTTTGCTGCAGTTCTATTTGCCGGTTAACAACATGAAGAAGACTGATGCAGTTTCCTTTCTTCTTCCACCTCTCAGTGAGAAAGACCCTTTTTTTGCTAAAAAGAAGGTGGGTGGAAAAGCTTTATTTCTATTTCCTAAATATAAATTTAGTTACTAGCATTTATAGTGAAATTTTATTAATCTCTATGTTTTTTCTGGCAAAAATATTAATCTCTATGCTTGTTTAAGATAACCAGCATATAAGAGATTGGTCAGAATGGTTACAGTTCTGTAATTACAAATGTATCACATTGTCCATCTCAGTTAGTACTTCTTGCAATGCAAGTTCATTAATTGTAGTTCTTTACTATTATGTTTCCTTTATCATATATAATGAGGTTTGCAAATGGTCTTTTGCTTCCATTATGTGCATGCAAATCTAACAAGTTTGCGGTTCCTTTCCCTTCTGTTCATCATTTATATTTCTATCCAACAGAAGTTACTAGCCACAAGGAATGTTGATACTGAATTTCTTATACGACGGTCTGACTCCTCATTTCCAGGAGAGGCTCTCCAGACATTAGAAGAAATGGTCCGGGCTGCAAGAATTCTACATTTGGATGAGGTATGTTGCATGATGGCCATTTCTCATCAACCAATGTCTTTTTTATCTCCATGTCACACTGATATATTTCAATTGAGTTTGTGTAATTTGCAGAAGAAATTCAAAATCATGGTTTGCAGGTTACTGTTTTTTCAGTTTTGTTCTTCTGTATGGTTATCAGCATGGATCAACTTCTTGTTCTTGTTCTTTTATTTTTCATTTGTTTAGATGTTGACTCATAAGTGCTTATGTCCAATGAACTGTAAACACACTGCCAAAAAACAAAAGGAAAAATAAAATAAAATAAAACACCATCCTGGTTACTGTGATTCTGATCTCTGTATGGTTGGGTGATATGCACAGCATAATGAATAATACCTGTTACTGCAGTTTGAACTAATTGCTGTGGTCCTATTCATTACCACAATAACTATTGATGCAGACAGAACTATACTTCACTGGAGATGGTGATTTTGGTCCCTTCAGTGCTAGGAACGAGCTGGAGTCTCTCAACTCAGTCCTCTCCGTCATAAATCCAATGCTCTTGAGTGCCACAGATGACAACAAAGAAGTTCTGCAAGTGTTGCGGGACACCACCATAGATATGATGAAATCTTTTGGAAGCAAGAATATTGTGGAAAAGTTCGGTGAGAACTGTAATTCTGATGCTGAAAATCTGCTGCTACAGTGGGGCAAAAATCATGGTGTGAAAACAAAGTTGCAGATAGCTTGTAAGTCTTTGCCTTGTTAAGATGAGTTTAGTTTTGCTAATTAATTCAAACACCAAATTGACTTGCTTCTCGGCTTCCATTGCCAATTTAAACTCAAGCTTGGGGGACTGGTGCCCACTTTATGGAATTCGATCAGGTTCTGTTGCAGGTTCTGTTGAGTTTTGTTTAAACTGACTGATAGAGCATTTAAACTCAAGCCAATTTAAACTCTATCAGGCAGTGTGCACCAAATTAACTTTATGGAATTCGATCAGGTTCTGTTGGAATGGGTCATCATGTGTAGCTTGGCTCTAGGCCCTATTGTGGAAATACACACTGCCTGATAGAGCATTTGTTTATCTAAGCTAACTAAACATGTCCTAGCCACGTTTTGATGATCCTAATCTTTCTTATGCATCGGTCTGCAGTGGGTGTAAGATACTTCATAGCCTATCCTGTTGGATTTCCTAACCATCCATTTCAAGCCAGATTAAATGTAGACCGCTGGTTGTTATTTTCGACTTTCTACATATGGCTATAATGATAGAGGAGATACTGGGGCATATTGGGTCCCTTGATGATCCTCCCAAGATCAGCGGTTCAAGCCTTTACTTTTTGATTGAGGACCATATAATACCTTTTTTGGCCAAACTAAAATGCTAGGGGACTGCAAACAATATGGTTGGCAAGGGGTTTGCTTATCTCACTTTGCTGAAGGTGTGGCCAACTCAGCTATGATACCCATATACGGCATGGATATAGCAGGGACACGACATGGGCATGGCATGGACACATTTTTATCTCATAAAAAGTGAAGATTTGGATATGATATGACACGATGCGTTGCCCCATTTTGAAGTATCCGTGCATCATAGGTGGCCAGTAGCATGTCCTTGTAGAACTTAATTAGATATGACACTGATTACTGAAGTCTTGCTTGCATGAATTGAGCTTGGTGTGAACCATAAATAGGGTCTCGCTTTAAATCTAGAATTACCTGATTTTTCTTGTTTGCTTCATCTGTGTTTGGATTTGTGATATATTACTCCTCTCAAATGAATACTGTTCATTGGGGGTAGATTTCTCTATTTTGTTTTTTGGTTCTCTCATGTTTTGTCTGCTCCAATTTCTTTTGTCTGGAAATGGCAGCAACAAAAATCATTGATCTTACAAGTTACAACCTACTAATATCATAAGATTAAGAGTATTAATTGAAAAGGAAAACATGATTTAGGGCTTACTTCATCTTATTACTATGATCTGGTGTTATGGTCAGCTACTCCATTTAGCTTGAAAGAAATAGCCAGATATTTAAGGACTTAGAGATGGCTTGGGAATTGTTACACATTCTGTTGGGCACTATGATATTTGGTACTGTTACTAAGTAGTTATAAGATACTTTTAGAATAAGCTTAACCAATCATGCTGTTTTGTTTTTTTTATATTTGAACTCTTAATACTTTATTACATTGGCTATAAAAAAAAAATATATAAGAATGCTAGGAAAAGATCACATTAGACTTTTGTGTTACATTTAGCTTGATCTTTTGAAAGTATATTACATTTAACATTCTTGGAGGACTACTACATCTGATAAAAGATATATAAAAAAAGGAGTAGCACAGGTAGACTATTTCAAGTAAAAAATCATTAAACTAAATGTAAATAGAGAATTGAGAACCAGATACGTATATCCACATCCATGTCCTTGACTTTGGGAAGCAGGGTCTCACATCCTTGTTTATCGATATCCTTATCCATATTGGTATCTGTATGACTGTATTTGTGCCAAACAAGGATGAAAATAGCGGTAGCGGCTTACCGCCAAATCTCTAGGCGTAGCGACTTGGAAAAATCGTAAAAAAAATATGAAAAAATTCTAGAAAATCTAGAATATTAGAAAATGAGAGAAAATGTATTTTTTTTGCAAAAGTAACTAAGGTAAGGGGGAGTAGCGGTCCCCTCACTGTATGAGGTCCTGTATCGCTGTATAAATAGAAAACAATAGTAATAATCATTTTTTTCACATGTGTTCTTGTTGCTTAGTTATGCTAGCTTAGAAACTAATGAAAGGCTTATAAAAGAAAAAACTATGTCATGAAGTCAAGACTCAAGAGTACCTAGAGAAAAAAATACATCTACCAAAAGGGGTGTCTAATAGGATGTACTTAGAGAAGAATCATTGAGAAGAACTCTCTGTATCGACTGTAATTCGGCGAGATCATGTGCCTTTTGGTGTTCTTTTAAACATAAAAGGGTAGAAGAGTTGTAAAGAAATGTTATTTGGAGAGAAGAATAAAAGAAATAAGTCTTATTATGCATTTAAAAAAATTGAAAAGCAGGAATTTTTCTCATCCCGTAGCGGCCGATAAATCGGCCGTAGCGTGGCAGTGGCGGCTACTACGGCCGATATAGCGGCGGCTATTTTCATCCATGACTGCCAAATCATAGGGTATTCTGGACTCCAAAAAGGTTAAATTGAATTTTGACAGTTGCTTATTGGGAATGTGGGTCCAGCTGGCATATGATGTATTATTAGTAACTTGGATGGTCATATCTCATGTATTGGTTCAACTGAGGATGAAAATGGGTGAAATTACCTGAAGACTTGAATTTTGGGTGTTCATACTGTACTTGAATGATTATACAGAGCAAGATACTCCGTGTCATTTTTTGTCAAGCATTACTTTATATGACATTTTTGTGCTTGGGTATGATTGGATGAACATGTGGACCTAGAACTGAACCCAAAGTTTATTTGGGTCCAAGCAGTCAACCTGGACCAAATTTAAAGTGAGTCCAAATCCTGAACCCATATCCAATCTTTTTGGGCCAGGTCGTAGTTGGTGGTCCATTTTCATCGAGGTCCAATTGGTTGCTCAGACTCTTGAAAAGCTAGAATCGAAACTCTTTTAGTCGGATTAATAGCATCCCTATAGTATCCGCCTGGATGCTGGTTCATTTGCATAAGGTGTGGGTTTGCTCCCCACGTCATGTGTTCGACACTCCCCCAGATTTACCTAGTGCAGGTGTGTTGTGGGGTCGTGTGTGCGCCCAGGGGATTAGCCCTATTGGGTCGAATACCGCAGGGATACCCTTGTCAGCAAATAAAAAAAAAGTATCTCTATCATAGGAGTTTGTTGAGAATCTTGAGATAGTAATCAAAGGAAATTATCTGTGTGTTTAAGTGGGCGCCAATGGGATCCTACCCTTGCTTGGATCTCTTGAAGCCTGCATGCAAGGTGAAGGAAGCAATGGACCTGGTATCTTCTTTGAACTGTTCTCCTGCCAAAGACTGTTTCCACGTGGGTAAATTGCAAAGTAGACCCTGTCCTTTCATAATTTTTATGAGTCTCTCCCCAGTCTTTCTCTTGTTCTTCCTTGTGCATTCTCTCTCTAATTTATCATATTCAAATTTATTTTACTGAGAAAAGCTATGAGAATAAAAAACAGATACCTAGTTTTTCTGGTGCTCATAAGATCATGATACCTGGTGCTTTTCTATTCAGACTGAATGCAGCTCAGTAATTATATCATCTAACGTGCCATACTCTTTCACATTTTATTTTGCATATTATGATGCTTTCTTATCTATTGAGGCCTTTATGTGCCGCTTCTCTGTTTTCCAATTAATTATGTAGCTTATGAAGGAGCTGGAAGAGGAGCCATGGCGGCAGAAGATATAAGCATTGGTGATGTAGCTTTGGAAATCCCTGAGTCTCTCATCATATGCGAGGAGCTTGTTTTTGAATCTGACATGGTCTGTTGATCTCTTCAATTTTCAATTCAATCAATTTCAAAAACTTTTCCTGTGTCTGGATGCTTCATTCTCATCTGCTTTATTGGAGTTTTAGCTGAAGGTAAAACGGCCCCACACCACGTTTTTTGAGGGCATGTGCTTCTAGTCCGAGCGGTGTCCTGCTCGGGGGTGGGGGGGTGGGGTGGGTGGGGTGGGTGCTCAAGTAGTTAGTTTGCTGCACCTTTAACGCCTAGACATTTTGGGTGAATTGGTTAGCAGCATACTTACTATTCATGTTTAGAATTACAACCAAGAGCATAAACTTTTTTTTTTTTGGACAGTAATAAAAACAACCATATTAATGATATGAAAAAGTGCACAGAACATAAACTTACCATGCTTTTTTTTTTCCTCCTCCTCCTTGTAGTTTAATGTATTGAAGGATATTGATGGAATTACTGCTGAGACAATGCTGCTATTGTGGAGCATGAAGGAGAAGTACAATGCCAACTCAAAATTCAAGGTCTACTTTGAGACATTGCCAAATGAGTTTAATACAGGTATAAATACTCATTACAAGATCCTTTCAAGAACATACTTAGAAGGCATGGATGCGTCATTGCCTTTTACAATAGCTAGCACTTACATCCATTCTAACCGGAGAAATGCACAAGTGATAGGTAAATCTTCCATCTAAAGAGGGTTGGATGATGTGAGAGTCTGAGACTAACTGGGATGCCCAGCATTGGTCTAGCCTGCTTTGATTCCTTTTTGGGCCAGGGAATGGGCCCAGGCAAGAGTTTTCAGGCCAAATAACTAATTGGATCATGCCTTGCATAGTGACTGCTTTGATTTATTTAAACTTCATTGGGCATTTGGCTAGTAGGTAAGGCTGGGCCGGGGCCCATATCCTAAGCATGCGAGCAACATTTGGCTATTCATTAGTTCATGATCTAGGTCCGGATTAGCCTCAGCCAGCTTGGGCCAACCCATCTGCAACCCTTACCAAGAGGACTTTGGCCATTGCTTTAGTGGAGATTATACTAGAGTCATTAGACATTCTAATCTTGCCTTCCTCTAGATCCTTTGCTCCAGGGTTTTCATTGGGAGAAAAAAGAAAAGAAAAAAGAAAAGGAAAACCTAAATGCAAAATTACCATCTTGTCTTCATTTTGATTACTCATCAGTGCTCACTCCAAGTTTATTTGATTACTTATTCTTTATACAATCTTTACTACAAATACCAAAATGATAAGGTTTATATATATATATTTGGGAGGTGCTCTTGTGAGAGACACTCTCACGTTACTATGAGAGATAAAGGTGGGGGCCCTCACATTTAAATTGTTGACATTGGATATTGATGTGAGGGCCCCCACCTTATCTCTCATAGTAAGGTGAGAGTGTCTCTCACAAGAGCACTTCCATATATATATATATATATGAGCAAGGCTTTCCTAAGCTCGAGCTTAGGGAGAAAATTTCGTAAGCTTATGCTTGTGGGGCCCACCTTTGGTCCATCCAAAATGCCCCTTTTTCCACCCTCTTTTTTTGGGCATGGGGCCCACCTTGAGCCAATCCAGTCTATTCTCACACACTATCCCCCTGAATAGTCACCAGTCCAAATTTGACACTCATCCAAGTTTTCCTCACCATTGGATTGAAATCGTAAGAAAATGATGGCTCTAAAACCATTAAACTTTAGGGCCATGGATCAAAGGGTTAGGATGATCTTATGGAGTCTAGATTTTTCACATATATAGGTCTACTATAGATCTTTCCATCCAAGTGGGTCCTACTAAGAGGGGGCGTTTTCTCCTAAAAAATGCCCGGATGTTTTCTAGAGTTGCCCATATATATATATATATTAATGTTCTATCAACCTTAGCAACAGATCATTAGTAAGAGATCAACCAAATCGTAATTGATAACCTATTAACAACCAATACTTACTCTAATAATAATAATAATTTATCTTAGCACTCAAAACCTTGCTCACCTTACTCAGTGCTGTGTTATTAACGATAAAACTTATGAAATGTTTCTGGTAGATTCATTTTAGTTTTAGTTACATTTTCCAGGGTTGAGTTTTGGAATTGATGCACTTTCTGCATTAGAGGGAACGCTTTTGTTTGAAGAGATAGTGCAAGCAAAAGAGGTTATCATCTTTTCTCTTCCTGTGCTTCTTTCTTCAATGAGAGATTGCCCAAATGATCACATCATCATTATTTAATTCTTCCTTTTCAGCACTTGCGCTCGCAATACGATTCATTATGTCCAGCATTATGTGCTAATTATCCTGATATCTTCCAACCCGAGCTATACACATGGGAATGGTTTCTGTGGGCTTGCGAGCTTTGGTATTCTAATAGCATGAAAGTTGTTTTTACTGATGGAAAGTTGAGAACATGTTTGGTTCCTATCGCAGGCCTTCTCAATCATTCGGTAAGCATTTATTTGCTGGAAAAACTGATTATATTAAAAAACTAAGGAAGGAAACATAATAGAGGCTGTGTATAAACTGGCCTCTTTAAATGTCCCATATCAGTTACAAAAAGGAAACTATTTGTCCTCACTTTGACTTTCCAAAAAAAGCCTCCACTTGCTGAGGGGGCTGTACTGAAACTTTCCACGGACATTAGGTGTTCAAGTAGTCATTTTTCCGTGCACATGGCCTCATCAGTCTGGCCAAGGTGTTTGATCCTCCTGTCTGCCTAGCATTGTTGCTTGAAGATGCTGGCTCCTGTGCCGGCTGATGGTAAAAAATTTTAGTATACATCTCTGCCTTCTCCTGTTCTTCCTGAAAGACTGATTGAACTGGAAGTGGTAGAGAACCCCGAAGAT
Source organism: Cinnamomum chago (assembly GCA_038049695.1). Classification (NCBI taxonomy): domain Eukaryota; kingdom Viridiplantae; phylum Streptophyta; class Magnoliopsida; order Laurales; family Lauraceae; genus Cinnamomum; species Cinnamomum chago. The sequence continues at coordinate 67,092,776 of CP142458.1, read as the reverse complement.
CTGTAACCACTGGGATCTCATTTCTAGCCAGTAGATCTGCTACCCTGTTCGCTGATCGCTTACTTTAAGTGATTGTCCAGTTATCCAATGATGCGAGCATGTTCATTGTTCTCTTCCATAGAGCCATCACGTCCCATGTCATTTATGATAGTTACTTTTCAGTACTGGTAGAAAAAAGTAACTTTTCAGCATATAATGTAAGATAAACATTGATTGACACTCTGGCAGAGCATTACATCCATACTTATCCACACAGCCAGTCTGCCGCTGTGCATGACATGTAAGAATCTAAATCCTGCCAGTCTAAATCTTGAGTATCATTTTAGATGTGTCATTAATGGAAATTCATTTTGTTTTTTATTTTTAACAGTAAAAGAATCAGCTTTCCTTAGATAGTTTTAACACCTCATTAACACTCATTTATTTTTTTCAATTTGAAGCATTGGCTATTTTTCATTTCAATTGTCCTTTCTTTATGCTAGCCACCGGCCCACCACATTGGATTGCAGGGGATTTTTAAGGTTATCAGGGGAGAGTGGATCAGAGATCGAACCTAGTGCCTCTTCAGTGGAGGAGGGTATGCCCAAATGTGATGAACCTAGGTGTTGTTGCAACTTCAACAATCCATTTGTTAACCACCAATGAGATAATTAGGCTCATTAATACAGTCCTCTCTTTTGGGCTACACCCAAAATACAGTGAAACCTATGATTAGTATGGTGGTTTAAGAAATATGTATGTTATGTGGGCAATGATATGTGAATATTTATAGCCATACTATGCCAGTGTTACTGTCTTTACATTTGATTTTATTTCTTTGCTTCTACAGCTATGCCCACACATACTGCACTATGGTCGAGTTGACTCAACCGCAAATTCCTTGAAGTTTTGTGTATCAAGACCATGCAGACAAGGAGAGCAATGCTATCTTAGCTATGGATGCTTTTCTAGTTCTCACCTAATAAACTTTTATGGTTTCCTGCCAAAAGGGGACAACCCCTATGATATCATTCCTCTGGGTATGCATTTCACTCTAATGTCACTTGCATTGAATGGTCAATTTTTTATCTTACTGTTGGAAAAAGAAGGGGCATTGGGGGGATTGTTCAGTCTACAATCTTTTGGGCCTAATGGTTTGGATGGCAGTAGATTTTACTTGTGCGCTGAACCTTAGAGTCTGTCCCTTTTGTTGAAATATTTTGATGAGCTGTGGATACACACCATAAGAACCCTGGCATCCTCGTGGGGCCAGAGGAGTTGCTCAATGTATGTAACTGAGGAATCCTTACTCAACCAAGGTTAGTGCTTTCTTTCAACATGTGGAATAAAATCAACACCTAGAGGGATTATCTCAATATTAAAAAAAAAAAAATGGTAACTTGGGACCAGCAAACACAACTAACTACTCAAATCGAAATGACACAAAATTTCATAAAATTGAACTTGAAAATGTGCGCCGAGGGCTGCATCATGTTATCATAGTACTTGGCTTAAGGGCTGTCTGGCAAGATAGCATTCCTAAAGACTTATTGTATTTCGGAGGTGTACATACTTTAAACTAATAGTAAGTATGGGTATTCTTTTAGAATGTATCATATCATCACAATATTCTAAGAAAATATTGTCCTTTTCATGCTAAACATCAACTAAAAAATTCCTAGTATCCCACAATATCAAGAAACCTGTGCATGGTCCATCTCTTCCTTTTATTTTGGGTTGTCCGCTCTATCCTCCCAACCTGAATAATAGTAAAAAAAAAAAAAAGAAAGAAAGAAAGAGAAGCTTCTGATTTCATACTACTTACTTGAAGAAAATGCATGCATTATGTTTCCCGGACCCAAGTTTGCGCTGAGCAGTGGGAACAGTGGGAACTAGAGGCTGATTCATAGAGCGGATATGCACATCCGAAAAAAATGATGGGGACAATGTTACCTGGGTAATTCAACATGGGAAACGTATTGTGTCATATCTCATCCACTACACTTTTTATGTGTAAAATCCATGTCTCTATCATATCCATGGTGTGTCCCTACTCCCACCATATCCATGCCATATCTGGGTGTCATTGGATTGGGTATGTAACATCGACTTGGGAGGCTTCTTTGCTGGTTCAGAGTTGCTTATATTTGGCCTTGACCTGAAAAGTCTTGCTTGATGCGTTGTTAGATGTTGTTCAATAGTGCTAGCTGCAATTTTCTTGTTTACTACAAGTCCTTGCATTTGTGCAACAAGGCTCAAATCAGATTTGGCTGAGTTTTCAAGAAAACAAAATGATTTAATACTATCAGGCAGGCTTTTCTCAATTATTATTTGTATATGGATTTAGAATGGAAATATAAATTGTTCATTAATATCAATTAAAATATAAACACAATTGTTTAGGAGCATTTTCTGGAAAACTAGAAATTCTCCCTTTGAGTTATTTGCATTGAATTGTATCTAGTCTTCATTGAATGTTTAGAGTTAGTCTTCCGGAAGAAAATCATTTTCTATTGAGATTCTTGTTTTTAAATGTAAATTTGTTTCCTTAACTTGTAATTAGTTTCAAAGAGTTCACATGTTTGTAGACATTTTATACGATATTCCTCTTTTTCTTGTTTCCTATTTCTTCACATGCCAGTAGTAGCGGAAACATTGTCTTCAGGTCATAAAAGGCAATCATCTCTGACGCTTATCAATGGTGCCAAACTCATATGTGAAAGATAGCATATTGGCATAGGTTGCTTTGCTTAAGCCACTAATGTTCTGTTGCAGATATTGACACCCTTCAGGATGAAGAACGCAACATTCAACCCTCTAATAATGGAAGTGGTTGGACCACGCATATGGTCCGTGGAACATGGCTATCTAACAATAATGAGCTCTACAGTTATGGGTTGCCCTCTCCTTTGTTAGAACACCTCCGTGCAGTTCTACGTGATGATGAGATTCCAACGTCGCTTGAGACTTTTGATTGTAATGGAGTAAGAGTCTGCCTTAGTGCTTAATGTTTGCTGAATGGGCTGGACTCCGATTTTCATCTTAGGTGAAACAAAAATCTGTGGCCACATCCACCACATGTGCATTATATATTCATGCAAGTTCACGCTGTCCTAATTGTCTGACTCGTTGTGGATGACATACATCCCCAGAACCACGTTGATCAAAGGATCCAACAGTGCATTTGTTGGCCATCGAATGAGCAAATTACTGGAATGATCCATAGTCCACATTCAGTGGGCAATATTTGGATGGCTAGAATTGTCCAAAGAGTGAGTTTAGGCCATAATCCAGGTGCAATGGATTCCACTATTAGAATGGACTAGGCTGGTGTCGCTTATGCCATGTACTGGTGGATGAGATTGCTGCAAAATTTTGTATTGTGGATTCATCTACCAATGTAGATTGAACAGTTTTTTTATATTTCCCATGGTTAAGTCAGCAGCATTCATCCCGAAGGTTTTTTTTTTTTCCTTGTCTTTCTATTTTTTTGCCTTCACAACCTGTATTTATTTTTACACAGATAACCAAGGACACTGAAGTGGCAGTGCTTGAGACAATTCTCTCCATCTTCAATCCCATGATGGAAGGACTTGGTAAATCTGATGAATTTGAAAGGTAATCATTTCTTTAGATGTTTGAGTACTATCTTGACTCGAACCATATAATAAAAAAGGCATTTTCCCTTCTTAAATCTGGACTTGGTGGGCCTGCGTAATACTTAAGCAGGAGCCCATGTGTTCAACATTTCTAAATTCTTGGGATTTTAGAACTCGTGTGACATGGAAGACACACGCAGAGGGTTTAAGCCCCTGATAAAATGCTGGTGTTTGGCCCTCCTAAACCTGGGCTTTAAAAATAATATTTTTAGAAGTTTTGAGTCCTTGATGTTGCATTTCTTATCGAAATATCAGAAGTCAGAACACTTTTGGAGGATAACTCTTTTTTCTTCCCCAGAGAGAATTCCAGTTGGGATGTAAAACTAGCGCTGGACTACAAAGATTTACAGCGAAAAATCATAGCATCAGTGGTGGCTTCCTGTTCTTCTGGTCTGCAAATGTTAGACGATCTATAGTGGGAGAATTCTACAAGAAAGCAAACAATACGACTTCCCAACAACAGCTATTTGGCTTCATCCAGAAAAGAAAGTAACAGCTATTCTGTAGGCCCCAAGCATATTCCTCTCAACCAAATACATCTGTTTTGATGCTGGAAATGGGTTTTACAATGCAAATCATAGCAATCATTTGGGGCCTACTGACACATGATCTTAATGTAACATATCACCTGATAAAATAACTGTTATTGCATTCTTGCTTTAGAAAACTGGAAATTAAAATATTGTTGTCATTTATGTGACACTACAGATGATCTGTCAATATTTAAACTAGTTGGATTGATTTCATGCCTTTTCTTATTCAGGTCAGAAAGGGATTAGGATCCTGAGCCTCACCAGTGTTCTATTTTCCTAGACACAGCTTTCATATATGTGGACTCAAGTCCATTGCTCATTTGCTCTGATGGGGTTGCCCAAAAACTTCCTGGATTGGAATACCAGTCCTTTGTTCTTATGCTTATTGTTTACCTTAACCATCTATTATTAGGCCCGCTAATCATAATTTTCTTATATTCCATCATAACTTATGTTTTGGGTCATCCCCATCTTCAAAGGGGTAATTGATATCAGATGTCTGAATTAATGAACATGGGCCCACAAGTAAGAAATTGATTGTTATGGTAAACTACACTACAGCTGCAGATGTTAGGAGCATGAAAAATGTTGTGGGGTTCTTCTGTGATGGCTAATTTGATTCTCACTCTATTGATTGCCTATTTTTTCTTAATATGTTCTTGTTATATTATATGTCAACATTTGAATACTATAAAGGAAGAAGGTATGAAATGCCCTTCAAAGATGGCCAAAACTCATGTCAAAGAAAGCATGCCCCTTATATCTGAAGGTGGTCTAAGTGCTCCTGAAAAGAAGTCTTCCTACCATTATAATATGAGGATGCCTAACTTGACTGCAGCTGATAATATATTGTACCTAACAATGTCATTATCAGGCACCAAAACAATATTATATGGAATTAGTGTCTAAAATATCGGTGGATGATTATTCGTTTATTCTTTTTTTGGGTGGTGGAGGTGGTTTAACCATCAGAGTAGGTTAGAATGAAACATGTTTCAGTTGGGAAGGTGTTGTTTTAAGTGTACAATCTAACAGAAACAAGAAAATATAGAGAGGAAAGAGAATTTTTCACACTTAGAAATAACCAACCTCCCTGATTTTTACAACTCTAAACCAGATTTACTTACCTGCAAGTCTTCATTAACCACCTTGACAGGCAGGCAAAGCCTATTGTTGTAGGAGGATGAAAATTTCTTGTATTTAATCTTCTCGAAATAAATCAGAAGATGTTTTCAAGCAAAATAAAAAATAAAAAATCCGAAAATGTTAACATGAAGAGACCATGAGAAAACCCAAGTAAATCAAATTCAAATTAATGCCTTAATCTGAACTGGGGTTCATTGCTGATCAAAGTGGTTTACCAATACTTTTCAAATTAGTAGAAGTGGTTATTGTACATAAAAAAAGGTGGTGGGTCTGTGTATTTTATATTTTTCAAAGATGGAGGATAGAATGTTGGAATTAGTTTTTGGATTGGAATTGGTGGCATCATTTTTTCATCTGGGTTTTACTAAGGCCATATGATAAGTCAGTTGAGGGTGCTTGTGATTGGTAAGAACCAGATGGAGGAAGAGCACATCATGGAGGGTGGGCAAGGCTAAAACAGGATAAGGGTCAACTGGCAGACCTCTCCAAACCTTTTAACATGGTTGGTTTGTTGGATATGAACATCCAAATCTCCCACATGCATGTTAATAAAAGGAGCCGACACACTTTGATCCATCACATGGGTGGTCAACCCAAGTATTAGAGATGATCCACTCAGATGTGTGGGGCCCACAACATATAAGAACCAATCTGAATATTTCTCTTGCCCAATTTCCTTCCACATGTTTTTTTAGAGTGTGGACCCTCCACATTGGAAAATTCAAGAAAGGGCCATAAGCTAGGCATGTGATGTTGATTGGTCTATTGAATGCCCTATTGAATGCTAGACAACTAAATAGGAGTAAATATTGGTCATTTCTAACTATCTGATCGAAGACAACGAAATATGGGTGTAGGTTAATTTTTGACAAATGCCTCATCCACAACTACTCCTCTTTTGTGGGTGGGGACCTCTACCCAGATATCGTGTGACCCGTTTTTTAGTTTGCTTTAAGAAGATTTCCAAGGGTGCTCTTGCCTCTTTAGTAGAGAAACTCAAGCGCCCATTCGTTAGCGGCTCGTTGAATTTTTAGGAATTCTAAGCAATGTCGTTCAATCAAAAGGGATAAAATTTATTTCACAAACAAATATCAAATAATCTCCTCCTTTAGTCAGAGATGATTACCCGTCATTGACATGAAAGTGAAGGTCCCATCTATATCAATTTATATCATTCACTTCTTACCTCTTTAATAATATTTTGTTACAACTCAATTTAATATCCAGTCATAAGAATTCATTATAAAGTAGAAAAATAGGCCCTTAAAACTGGCAACCTTCCCATTGAATAAAATGGAAAAGTTACTAGTTTGCTGTGAAAAAGAACAGTACTATGGATCTAGAATTAGATAGCACAAGGAATCACTACACCAAAAATCGGAAATTGGAACGGAAAAGCGTTCCTAATCCTTCCGTTCCTAATCCGTTAAAGTGTTCCAATTTCCGTTCCAATTTGGTACCAACCGTTCCTAATCCAAATTGGAACGGAAATTGGAACACTTTAACGGATTAGGAACGCTTTTCCGTTCCAATTTCCGATTTTTGGTGTAGTGAATTACTATATATGAATGAATGAATGTACATAAAACAGGTAGTTCTTACAGGACAAAAGAATGCTTCTTTAAATTGGGGATTTTCTTTTCTTTTGATAATAACTTACTTTGGCAGTTTGTGTGTAAGTGGGTGTCCCTTTTGGTGTTTTTCAGCCACAGGATAAGATATTGATGAGGTGGTTGTTATGGTGGTTAAGCAATAAACATACATGTATTATGTGGTTGACAAGGATGCAATCTTGTTCCTTCCATTTCCTAACTTTCCCACCCATAAAGGGTTGGAAAATGCAGTCTGATGTGTTGAGCACTTTCATAAATAAATTGGGTAAACAAGGAGGATGTATAGGGTTTGTATTTTGAGAGCAAATTATAAGAAAGTACGGATGATTTCAATATACGGGATGGGAATTGAATTCCTATGATTTCTAACTAAGGGTTTTTACATATTAAAACCTCTTAAATTTGACTTCCATGAGCCAATGATATTAGACATGAAAATGTTATCACGGTGCCTTGATCGCAGTTCTTTACTATCTTACTTCTAACCTGCAGTATCTTGACCCACAATTTAGAAATCTTGATTCTGGGTTTGCCAAGAAAGTTGGGGAGAAGTGGGAGGAAGTAAAAAGAACGCATAGGTGACTCACAATTAGGGTTGTAAATGGGTCGGTTCCAGTCCGGGTCCATGGTGGATCTGGAACTAGAATTGTTAAGGAGAAGGTGGAACCGGATTTGGACCTGAAACTGTTTCAGAACTGGTTTCTTGGCTCCTGAACCGGAATCAGAACCATATATGGGATATGTCTGGATTCGGGTCCGTCTCTAGGTAGAGAATAATATATATTTTTTAAAAAACATGGTTTTTAGGAAAAACTTTCGAAAATTGAGGTAATATGTCAGGTCTCGAGTCGATGAGTCCGAATCAAGGTGGAATCGGACTCGGACCCATTTACTTATCGGGGCCTAAATAAGGACCTAGACTCGGTTAACGGGTTGGAACCTCCGGTTAATCGGAGAATCAGAGACTCGTTTACATCCCTACACATGATATTATGGGACAAGGGTAAATCCGCGAAAAATTGTGGTCAAGGCACTTGGTGACAACATGGCCAAATTGGTGGTAAGGAGTGGTCAGGAATGGATTATTCTCTATAATTATAGGGTTTTTGAGTTCCACAGGCCAAACTTTTACTCACGCCCACCAATCTAATCCATGTATTAAGTGGGTCGATCCTGCAAATGACCTCAAATGTTCACTAGACAATAGTCAACAGGATGCCTGTTTTAAGAGTCTTCAAGAGTTTCAAGTATTATAAGCTATAAAAGTTTGACTCTCCACATGTGCTTTTGGTAGGCTGGTGGAGAAGAAGATAATATTAAAAAGGCCATTAGGTAGCAAAGTTTAGTGAAGTTAGAATTTGTTGCATTTCATAGATATTGATATTGAAATTACAGGACTTTGGGAGCAAAGTTCAGTGAAGTTAGAATTTGTTGCATTTCAAAAATGTTGAAATGACAGGACTTTGAGCATCTAAATCTTTTGCCTTAAAAGTCAATGTTTAGAGTTAGAACTCAAGAGTACTCATAAAATCAGTCAAGATTTTGACAGATGAAATTAATGTTTGAAAACATACTTTATATTATTTAGTTTTAAAACTTGGAAATAACTTCTTAAAATTGTTGTTTGAGAAATTATGACATCAATAAATCTTTTGGAGCACTAATGCAAACACTTTTTTATCAAATAATTGTAATTTACTTTACACTAGATGACATTTGAAATTTGTCCTATGCAAATTCCACTTGTTATCAAGCCCACCTAACATCAGTCCATTCCTTCATCCCCCACCTCTCAAGAAAGCGCACACACGAACCTCCATTAATTTTATTAATTTGAAAATCTAAATTTCACCATATAAATTATTAAAATTTTAAGGGTCAAAATTAAAAGTTCGATCGTTCGATAAGGCTCATTTTTGTGGCTGAATTTGTATACAGATTCCATGCGGACAACTCTTTGCCATGCCAATTCACTAATAACTCAGTTGATAAGGCACACATCCTTTCTATCGAGACAATTAGGGATCAATTGTTGGCGGCACCTTTGATGGTGATGCATTAGGTTAGGTGTGTGCGCGTTAAAAAAGAAAGTCATTACTTAGCGTTGGTCCCGCTGAAATAGGGTCCGGAGAAGGTCCAGATTGAAGATAAACTTAACCTTCAACATTTTATACAAAGTGGCTGCTCACGAAGTTGTATTATTGATGCATGTCACCCGTGACAAACAAGACCTATAATATGATGTGTAGATGACAAGTGGTCCAGTTATATACGGCATTTCCCAACCACACATGTGGTCGGTGGCAATGGAATTGGCGTGCAGAGGGAGCAAAGCTCGTGCCAAATTCGATGGTTACGCGGCATCTTCCACATCCAGAGCCCCCAACACCACTTTTAGTTCCAGGAAGCATAGAAATTCTGGCTGGGTTCAAGCCTCCTGGCAAAAGAATATATTTAATGGATTCACTTACAAGATCCAACCAATTATTTGATCGAATATCCACAGTATGTAATGATATCTTCTTCTTCTTTTCACACTTGGGTCCAGTTTTGGCCCTCAGCATGCAATGATATCACACCCAGATTTTACTATAATAAGAGTTGAGGCCCGGGGCGTTTGGAGGCCTCTTACATTCAGTGTAAGAGGTAGTAGTTCTCACTTGGCTGCCCATAGGATTCAAATCCTGGACATATTACCTTCGCTCATCAAAAGACTTTGTCACTTCACCCGAGGTCTACTACCCTTACCTGTGGGGGTAGACACCCGATAGCTAGGGTACAAGAAAAAACTTCCAACGATCATCTTGTGTTTATTGACAAAAGAACATCTTAGCTGTTTGATGTGTCTAATGTAACCAACTAACCATAACTCAGGCACACTGAGTTGTATTGTTAGCTGAACTCAGTCATAGTCACTGTCATGTGTAACAGATTAGTTATAAGATTCCTTGGTGTAAGAGTCTCAGTATATATAAACACCGAGTACTTTGTACATTGGATGAAGAATTACAATGAATAAAATAATAATATCTCTCTCAATTCTCTCCTATCTGTTCCTCTCCTCCTCCTCCTCCTCCTCCTCCTCCTCCTTAGTCTTCTTCTATTGGTTAAAGAGTCTTGATTGTCATGCATTAAAATGGACACTTTAAAAGCAATATCTTTAACCAAGAAGAGTCCAGGACTCTAAATAGTTTTTTTTTTTTGGTAAAACAGGTCTCTAAATAGTTACGTTCCTAAATAGTTAAAAGATTTAATTCAACGCGTTCCATCAGTCCTAAGGCTTTTGGTGTATTGGCGAAGTTTATAATATTTGGTTTTAGAGCCAACCTCCATGTCACGAAAATGACTACATGGAGTAGAGTATGAGCTGTTTAAAAAAATAGAGAAAATGGCTACCTACTGTCAGAGTGAAAGTCGCCGCAGAGAGAGTTACCTAGAGCAGGGTGTGAGCCGTCCCAAGAGGGTAAAATGACTACCTGCCACCAGAGTGAAAGCCGCAAAAGACGTCAACTACGGACCCCTGAGTAAATGATTTTTCATGAGTGGGATGCGTGAACTCACCATTAGGTCTATTTGTAGATGATCGAAATCATTAAAATTAAATGTGATCCTCTCCATTAGCATATCCTTAAATTTGTATAGAAGCCCTTAAAATGTGTGTTCTATGTCTAAATATCATATTTTTCAAAAGTACACCATCATGGACATGTTTTATTTATTATTTATTTATTTATTAGCTGAAAGGCGAATTTTCTTACGGATTACATATAAAGAGTCTCAAATGAAAGATGTTGGATGTGGAGGGGATACATGGACATGTATTTTGGACAGATTGGTCTTGGAGGTGAATTTGGGTGATGGATTTGTTGGCTTGGCGGCGTCAAAGGATCCAAAGACTCCCCACGCGTATACGCGTATGTATCTCATCATCTTCAGCAGTTTCCAGGATAAGGACATAAATGTCTGATAGAGAGTAAAGGACTCATTCCTTGCCCTCCTTCTCACAAAAGTGTCCCTCTCCGGCTGATTGCATCACAGACTCACTGTGACTTCAATTGTCACCACTGCAACCCCAATTGGACTCTGGATCCTCGAGGCTTTGACTAGAAAAGTCCCTCTTATTGAAAATCTGAAATTTCAAGTCAATAAGATTTTCTTAGTTTTTAAATTTCGCTAAGTTGGACTGTTGGTCCATGGTGATTTTTCAAACTTGAAGTTCATAAGATCAATCCTAGGCATATTGTGAAAATATAGTGTCAACAGACTCAACGCAACTCAATCATGAGTGTATTGGCATGGTCCCTAAAAAGGATTGACGGTTTGCTTAGAAAAGGTGATAACACCATGTTATATTATGCATTATTCAAAGATCACATTTTTATTAAAGGGCAAGTCTAATGGTGGCGCCAACCCTATAGGGTAAAGCTTGGTGATATCCCGTACACTCTCAAGTCTCACAGGGAATTGAGTCTAGATCCTATGAGGCTATAAACTAGAGAAATCTTGGCTTAAAGAGTAGAACCCTATAGTGGCTATCATCTATTGAAATCCAAATCGATCAAATAAACTCCCTTCAGATATATTGGGTATCCTTACATTTTTGTCAATAAGAAGTTGTTCTACTATTGAGTTGACTGCTTGATTTAAAAATGATTGACGAGAACGCTCTTGATCAGAGTGGTAAGGAGTGGCAGTCCAAATTTAAATCCTGAGTACGCCACCTCTTTTTGCTTATGTAGACTCCCTTCCCACTTATCTGGACTTTCTTTCCGTGTGTTTATGGCTCTTGGGTCCCAACCCCTTTGGCTGGGGTACTGAAAAAAATTAATCAACAAAATCTTATGCTATTCATTATTGTGATTTTCATCATATGGTCAATTCAATGGGTGGTTCAAACTCTAGCTAAATACAAAATTTGTGGATACAACATATCTCTGGAGTAGGTTTTTGGACTGCTTTTAACCCAGGATATCTTAGATTAAATCCTCATAAAATCCATACTAGTTTGAATAGCTCTAGAAAACAAAGGAGGGCTTCCATTTAGAGTTCCACAAGAACCATTTTTAGGATTCAATCTCCTACTAGTCTAGCCCAAGGATTAGTAGTCCTCCAATCAAATAGAGTGAAAGTCTGCTTTCAAAATCTTTGGCATTGATCATACAGTCCAAGTGTCCAATAAGCACTCATCTTTGTCATGTATTATCCAATGGACCCCACTTATGCACCCCAAAAAACAAGTATTGCATTCGACTCCCACAAGAGTCCTCAATTCACCTTCCCTGTTTTTAGTGGTATTCTCCTTCTAGAACTCCATTAAAATTCAAACAGAGTTTACATAGGATTATTTATAAGACCATCCTAATAACATGGGGGTGGCAGTGGGCCCCACATCAAGTGGAAAGAAGGTGGTTGGATGCTCCAATGACTATAGCTGTTTATGTAATTCAATGAGTAAGCAATGCATCTTCTTCCATTATCTCTCTCTTTCTCTCTCTCTCAAATCTCTGCAACAGCCAACGCAAGCCTTCTTGTGGCCTCTGTTTCTTCAATTCGCTTCATAGCTAAAGAAGAAGAGAGAGAGAGAGAGAGAGAGAGCGAGCTATAAAAGGAGGAGTTTTGACTTTCAAGTCTCTCTTTCTTTTCTTCTCTTTTTGGTTGTTTGCTTTTTTTGCCTCTTCCTTCTCTGCTTGCTTTGCTTTCCTTTGCAAGGAAGGAAGGAAGAGGATTTTTGGTCTTTCCGTGATCCGTCTGTTTGAGAGACGCTGTTATTCGCTGCAAGATTCGATTTTTTTCACTTGGGTCTCTTGGGGTTCGAAGATGATGATGGTGGAGAACAGTTTTGATCGGTGGAGGAAGGATGTGTTCTTCTCTGCGGCTGAGGAAGTGCAGGAATCGGCGGATATGTATGTTTTCTTTTGCTTTTTGAAGGATTTCGTGATCTGGGTACTTTGCTTTATGACTCGATTTTGCGGTTTGGGTGTTGTTCCGTTCGTCTTTTCCTTTTTAGGGTGCTCTCTGATTTAGGGGGAAAAAACTGTAGTGGCTTTTTTCTCGGGGGATTCTAGGCTTTTGGCAAGGTTGGGTTTTTTGGGTTTGTAATCTATTGCCTGTTCTGTAATTATAATGATTTGGGGGACTCAGAAAGCCAAGATTTTTGTGCAATTTGATAACAGGTTGGCTAATGGTACTGGGTTGAAACAAGTTTTGTGCCTAACTACCTTCCCAGTTGCATTGTTTTTTTCTGATTTTGGGTTTTTTTGAAGAGAGATTTATCATGCAGTCGGCATGCAAGGAGTTTATCTGTTTTATTTTGGGTGTCTGCAATACCAATTTCTTTGTTTAATGTCTTTGGGACTTATTTGATAGAATCTTGGTGCAATTCAATGGTTAGTTGTATTGATTGGTGTGTTTGTGATTTGTGATATTGTGAATTGTGATACCTTTTTGTATGTTACTTGTTTTGGGTATTTTGAAGACATTAGCTGCCTAATTTCCCTATAGAAGAACTAATTTTCTGTTATTCCGTATTTGCATGTGAATGTTTCATATAATCATTGTTTGGTGAGTGGGCACTGAGCTCTTGATGTGAATTATGAGATAATTAAGTCATAGATTTTTACTTTTTTGTTTTCAGAATGGAATCTGTTTTCCGCGCATGGGAGCGGGTGCGAAGAGATGGGTTTGAATCCAATGAATCGGATGAGCTATGTAGAGAGCTCCGGACTGCATTAGGCACCACAAAATGGCAGGTGGGTCCTCAGTTTTGTGAGCTGTGAAGGTTTGATTCTCGTTTAATGTTATTGTTAATCATAAATGTTTGCTTGTTAATCAGTTGGAGGAGTTTGAGAGGGCTGTCAAAGTGAGCCATGCAAGTGGTTCAGAACATACTATAGCCAGACATAGACAATTTGTTCTAGCAATAGAAGACCAAGTTTCTCGTATAGAAAAAGCATTAAGAGATTCACTTATTGAAGAAGGGAAGCAGCCTCTCAGATGGGTGCAATTAGATGAAGAAGAGAGAGATGATCTTGCATTGTTTCTTTCAGGACCCCCTGGGTCCTCACAAGATATGGACAACTATGTCAATCTCGGGCTTTCGAAGGATAATTTTCAACAAAAGGCTGATGCAGAACTTGGAGCAGATGCTAACCAAGAAAGAAGTAGGCCTGATCCTGTAAAAGGTTTCAAAGAGATAGTAACAATTAACAATGATGCTAAGTATGTAGTTGAATTAGAAGCGAAAGAATTTCCTGGACACGATGAGATAGAGAGATATATAGAGAGACTAGATGAGCAGAAGACAACTTGGAGTTCGCCGGACATGGGGTCTTGGAGAATTGTAATTTCTGATGAGGATGTGGTGAAGAAGACAGCGGAGGAGATGGAGGAAATACCTACTCATGCAGATAACCTCTGTGGTCTTCTGAGGAGCATTGATCCTGTGGCTAAATTGAAGTGGCTCAGAAACGGCTTTGGGAAGGAAAAGGACGAGGAGCATCTGAGGTCTGGACGAGCATTGAATTACCTCAGCTTGAGAGGAATGATTCCATTCGCTCAGGTGAGTATGTGATTCCATTTCTTTGCATAGATCTCATTCGGATGCCCAGCATATATTATCCTTAAAGAATCCTTTCTCCAGCTCGATATGTGGAGCTGAAGACTGGAGCCAATTGTTATGCCAGAATGAGGTCTGCAAGGCCTGGCTTTACATTAGTTGTGTCCCATTATTAGTGTGTCCAGGCCCAGAAGTTTGTCTCTTCAGGTTGGCTATAAATGCACAAAATAATTGATGGTTTGAAAATAAATGCAACACTCTACGTTCGTTATACATGTCAGCCTGCTGACCCACCTGAAGTTCAGGCCAGCAAAGTGCAAACACATGATACAGCCCACCTGTTACACAGCTTGGATATGACACATGCGCACATGCGCGCACACAAAATTCTTTGCCTTTGGTTCATTTGATTCAGCATCACTGAAGAAGTCTGCCTTCATGTTAATATTTTCTAATTAATCCCTTTTTATAATTGTTTTAAACAGGGAATGAATCTGTTTAATGGAAGAAGTAAGAATTGCTTCAGTAGCTGCAGGGAAGTTTCTAATGTTTCTCGTGTTCGGCAACTATTTGGACGTGTTGGAGGATTTAAGAGACAAGTGCAAGGATCACAGTATTATACGCATTTTAGTCGTTCTCTACAAGTTACTTTAGTGCTCGTGCTAACAATTCTTTTACTTGGTGAGCTCCTTATCTCCTGAACTGCTTTATTTTTATACAGGACCTATCCAGTTAAAAAATATGAGGCAACTTTTTATGCAATATAAGGTTAAAACAAACTGTATTTGAACTGTGTAAATGGGATTCGTTCCCCATGCTTTACTTGCTGTACCATTTACTAGAGTCATCTATGCATGATGCATTAAGTTAAGAAACGTGGCCAATCTTTCTTCTATAGTTTCAAATGCTTTTAGTGTTAAGAGTATACTTGTTGTGGTGGTTACATGCTTCAGGTTCTAATTCCCAGCTTGGTCTTTAGCTATATCTTCTGATGGTTTTGCTTCTGTGCTTACACTAGCTTAGTCATAATATGTATCTCTTAACAATGTTTTAGAAGGTGGGTGCAAAGAAGGCTGATCTGTGATCCAATCTTACGTCCCAACTTTGAGACTTGTTCATAAGGGTTAATTTGATGACAAGAATTGATCAGCTCTATAAAAAAAATTGATGGCCTCATTTCACATGCTTTGACACAAATTGATGTTCTAGAGTGAGTTTTGCAAGACTTATTTTCCCCTCTAAATCTCTGTTTTATTGCTTGAACTGCTTTATTGGGTTTGCATTTCTTGATAAAAAGTTTGAAACTATGGGATATAGTACCAAAGACTTGAACAAAAGACATCTGAAAATCAATTTGGTTTCATGTCTGGGAGGTCAACTATAGAAGCTACCTTCTCACTTAGGCAATTAATGAAAAATACCTCACAAAGACGAAAAACCTGCACATGATCTTCATTGATCTAGAGAAAGCTTATGGTTGGAAACCTAAAGAATTAGTTTGGTGGGTTTTAAATAAAAGGAGTGCTCCAAGAGGTTATATTAAAATCATTAACGATATGTATGAGGGATCGGTAATGGGTGTGATAACTACTTGTACAGGAATAAGTGAGTTTTCGATGACCATATGTTTGCATTAGGGGTTTGCCTTGAGCCCTTATCTCTTTACATTGATTATGGATGAGTTAACTGCTCATATTCAAGAGGTACCTTGGTGTATGTTGTTTGCAGAAGATATAATTGTTTGTAAATGATATAGTGTTGGTGGATGAATCGAGAGATTGCGTGAATACAAAACTTGAGAGATGGCGGGATGCTTTAGAATCTAAGGACTTTAAAATAAGTCATACAAATACGGAATATATGGATTGTAATTTAAGTGAGCATGTATAAAGAGCTGAAATTACTGTGAGAATTGAAGCTCAAGAGATACTACAAATATATTCATGCCAATACCTTGGCTCCATAATTAGTAAGGATTGAGAGATTGAGGAAGATGTCGAACATAGGATAAAGAGCAGGATGGTTGAAGTGGAGATTTGCTTCTGGAGGGCTTTGTGATTGGCATATACCAACAAGTTGAAGGGAAAATTTCAAGACGATTAGACCATCTTTGACTTGTGGAGCAGAATTTGTAGGACGATTAGACCATCTTTGACTTGTGGAGCAGAATTTGTAGGACAATTAGACCATCTATGACTTGTGGAGCTAGACATTGGCCAATCAAGAAGCAACACATACACAAAATGGGTGTAGTAAAGATAATAATGTCGATGTGGATGTGTGTTAAAACTAGGAATGATATAATTAGAAATGAGTGCTTTCGAGAGCATTTAAGGGTGTCATTAATAGGTGAGGAAATAAGATAAACATGTTTGAGATGGTTTGGACATGTCCAACGTAGGCCAGCAACGGAGTCGATGAGGAAAAGTTTTTCTATGCAAGTTGATGTCCCACGAAGGGGAAGGCGTAGGCCAAAGAAAACATGGATGGAAGTAGTAAAAAATAGATCTGAAGAAGTGCAACCTATCCAAGGATTTGACTTAGGATAGATCAGAATGGAGAGGCAGAATTCATGTGGCCAACATGATGATGATGATGATGCAAAGTGTGAGATCCAGCCAAGGGTAAATTTTTACTGTTGAAGATTAAACCCACAACTCTGGAAATAAAGCTCAACCTCAGATTATCTCGGAATATAAATCCAAATAGAGATGATTTTGGAATGTTTCTGAATAATCATTTCCTGAGCAGCCTGGCTTCACTTTGATGACTGGTTCCAAAAGGCCATGGTTTCAGAAAACTGGGCTTTTTGTGTGCTATGCAGCTTAGTTTTGCATAAGGCTTGTTTTTTATTTTTCCATTATCCTTGACCCGCATGAAGCCTTGATCGTGCATAACAGACTGAGTTTTGGCATTTTGCGTTTACATATGATTCAAAAGCGATAGTATCGTTCTTTCACTAGTGATAGTATCTTTAAACATAAATACATAATGTTAATGTTAGATTGTGTTAAGACATGGGTTATTTGATTTTAATAAGTATGCTTCGTTGGCCTTCTGTGTGCAGGTGATATATTGGTGCTAGATTAACTGATAATGCTTTTAGGCATAATATTAATATTTGATTATGGTATTGTTTATTTGATTTTCACAAGTATCCTCCATCATGCTTGTATTTTGGTGCTAGCTTATTGCTTGACTCATGATCAATTATGCTCTGTGATTGCTACATAACTTCATCTGGTAAATGGTAGTCTTTTTACTCCAAGACTAGTTATTTGTTGCAATTCATATTGAACTATTAAATGAAATAAGCTTTAAACTTGTGCAAGATAAAAAAAAAAGCACAAAAAATGAAAATAATGGAAATAAAAGAAATTTGAATGTATAACACGGCTAAGTAGGCTTGGAGAGGGTGCTGACTGTTTTTTTTACTCTTTGTAGTACCATTTATGTTCCATTCAAATTGAGGAGCTATCTTCTGGCACTGCTACATGCACTATAAGAGGTATTCCTCCCACCTTGACAGCCATACTTTGACTTATTATTATTGCAAACTAGATAGAATTTGTATTTTGGTAAATCCCACATCTCTATTGTTGAATGATTGAAAGTTCCTTGTTTCCTGAAATGATGGGGTGAGCCTTTGTAAAGATCAAACTGTTTTAACTTTTGAAAAAGAAAATTCTAATCTTTGCATTGTTGAAAAAGAGATTGGTGTGTGTGGTATTTCATGAATAAATATTAAATAGGCTTCGTTTGTGATCATGGGACAAGGACAAGGTTTTTGTCGTGAAAGGGAGATAAATCAGCTGAATTGTAGTGTGCAACCCTGAAAAATGGGAGTGAGCCCTGAAAGTCTTCAGCTAGCTGCATCTAAAATGTTTTCTTGCTAATCTTGTTTTACCCCCAAAACCTCAAGAAAGAAGGAAGAAAACCAGTGCATTTCAATACAAATTCAAAGATTTCGTCTGTTTCTTCTGAAGGGTAGCTGCCCAAAATCAGTCTCCCAAAACCCATCAAGAATATCCGGCGAGACATTTATGGGGGATAACTCCATGTTTTATCCAAACGGCAAAATCTTTGATTTCTCTAATATTTTGTGTTAATATGCACACATGATGTTCTACTGATATCCAAGAGATGTTGTATCTTGATTTAGGTTCCAAGTCCTGGACAGAGGAAGAAGCTGAAGAGCCCTGAACTCCATGTGGAACAAGACTGCTACATGTGCATTAATCGTAGTGTCATGTCATTGCCTCCTTGGATTCCAAAATAGACTAATTACCTCCCATGAAGCAAACACGTGGTGTCCAAGAACATGAATCAGCTATCTTCTGTTACAGCTTTCTTCAGTGCATGCAAGTGGTCCAGCTTGAACCAAGACCCTGGAATCATCTTAGCCAACCATTGTCATTGTATAACATTTAGCCATTTAGTCCTTTTTGTTTTTCTATTAGACAAGCAAGCATCAAGGCAACCATGGCCTTCGAAGCCAGTGCTCAAGTTACTTTGGACCCAATACGATGTTACAGTTTTAGATCAATGCAATGATATGTGGATTTGCTCAAATTGTTTCAAGTTTGTGCAAGAAATTTACAAGTGTAATGTCAAGTTGTTCAGAATTATGATTAAGGGAAAGAAAATGGAAGATGGTTGCTGAAAGGTGGTTTTGTCATTTGTTCAAAAAAAAAACTTCATTAAAATTTTCCATTGACCACAGCAAGAACATTTTAGATATTCGCAATTCATCGATAATAGGTAAATTAACCTAGAGATAGTTGAAATTCTTTTTAGAACTCAGCACCATTCAAGAGGTTTTTCCATTTTAAGTCTTCTCATCTTCATTCAATGCAAATTTGTTGTGGCATCAATACAGGTAAACAACAGTGTTCTTAGGGATATAAATGGGTCTCCGATTACCCGAGGGTTCTAACCCGTTAAAAACCGGGTCTGGGTCCTTATTTAGGTCCCGATAAGTAATGGGTCCGGGTCCGGTTCTTCCTTGGTTTGGACTCGTGGACCTGAGACTCGAATTATTACCTCAATTTTCGAAAATCTATCATAAAAATTATATTTTTTTAATATCATTCTCTACCAAGATCTGGACTTGGATCTAGACCCGTCCCATATATGGTTTCGATTCCGGAGCCAAAAAACTGGTTCCAAAATGGTTCCAGTTCCTATTCCGGAGCCAAGAAACCGTTCCGGGTCTACCATGGACCCGGACCGGAACCGACCCGTATACAACCCTACTATTTAAAAGACATCTAAAAAGTGTAAGAACATATTATTTATACAAAACATTAAGATTTTGCCTTTTGTTTGAGATGCATGTCAATCTACAATATTGAGGATATGGCAGTAAGCTGCTGGATAAATCCAGTCTCCAAAGACCCTGCTGGTCGAGTTTTTAAGAAAAGCTCAGGAGCAGCTCCTAGTCCCCAAGAGATCAAGAAATCAGTAGATGAAATCACCTTCCAATGACCAAACTGATGCAACTCCTAGTAGTCACCAAAAGAATAAGAAATTAGCAGATTCAATCCTCACCATTGTTGATAGAATCACTTTCCAATGACCAAAACAATGTAACTACTTGGATGAACCTCAAAATATACATTGATCACCTGCTAAATTTTTGTATTTTAGCTACTGGTGACTGTTATCACGAGGTTCAGCAATTGGCAGTCCGTGTACCCCAAAAATCATTCAATGTATATGCAGAAAATGCAATATTTTGTCTAATTGAACCATACATTATAATATTGTTTGTTTGGTTGAACCAAATATTCTCTTCTGGCTCACACCAAAACAAACAAACAAATAAAGATCTTATCTGTTGGTGTGCATAGGAAACATATGGGAACTAGTTTTCATCAAATTAGGCCCTCATTCCTGAATCTCCATCCTGCAATTTTCATTATACTGTACAGATACTTCAACGCTGACCACAATTAGCAGCACCCAAAACAAGGAATTCAAGAAATGTAACAAATGAAATGTTTAAAGACTTCAGGCTTATATATTTCACATCTTACTTTCTTTTTTACATTTCCTTCTACAAATCTCTATTTAAATAAAGAAAATCAAATACCCCTCTTTCCCTCTTGATCTCATACACAAAAACAACCCAAAATATAGGAACTAGGAAACATCAGAAAAGCAAAAGAGAAACTAGGAACCAACCCCAAACACCCCTTCTCTCACAATCACAAACTCACAACTGGATTCTGGCAAATGGGGTGCAAAAACAACTTGCATCCTCCTCTTCGTCGTCATCACACCCAATTCTCCACAACTCTGATCCTCTGAACCTGAAGTGGCAATCCTACCAACCTCATTGCACCTTGACAAGAACAGCCTTGAATTAATGCAGTTCGCCCATGACAACCCCAGAGCAGGGCAAACCCGTCTCCCTGATGAATACAAGTACCCAAAATTCCCAACCTGCAGCCCATTGGCCCCATCAGAATCAATTAAGTCCACAACCTGATTAGTAACCACAATTGCAAGGCTGAACCGTTTTGCAATTGACTTCAGCTTTCCTGCTATCCTAAAGAACAGCGATGAGCGTCGTTTTAAATCACTTGGTTTGTTATCGAATTCTGACCTGAAGAGTGCGGCAATGGAGTCAATGACGATCAGCTTGATGGGTAGTGAAGATGCGCCAGAGAGGAGACTTTCGACGCGGTCTAAGAGGACAAGCAATTCATCAGGGGATTCTACTGCATGGACAAAGATGCGGTCCAAGGGATCATCACCATTGGAGGAGGGGAAGGAAAGGGAGAGCTGGCGGAGGCGACGGAGAGGGAATGGGAATTCAGAGTGTATGTAGAAGGAGGCTGCGTCGAGCCCCCCACGAGAAGCGGGCAGTTGTGCACACAGGAGGAGCTGAAGGCAGAGCTGGGTCTTGCCACAACCACTCTCGGAAACTAGCTCAGTGATGGAGTTGCAGGGGACACCGCCGTCAAGGTGGTGGTCAAGGATCGGGCAGCCAAGGGTGCATTTCAGGGTGGTGAGATTTAGGGGATTCTCTACTTTGATTGGAGGCATCTTTGGGGACAAGAAATGGTAGAGGAGCTTTTGCCTGAGACTCAGAATCTTTCCTTCTTCCCTTCTGAAAGTCTGAAGAGAAGTTAGGGTTTGTTTTCGATAAAAGTTTGAACTTTTAAGGCGGGAACTTGTTGAAGAGAAACAAGTTAAAATGCGTGCTGGAGTTGGATCTGATTCAAATATATGTAGGTGATAATACGAAAAAAAGGGAATGATTACATTAGTTTTACCACATGCATGGTCAAGTAGGATCAGATCAAATGTATACTTGTGACGTCCATTGTCCACCTTTCAAAAATCAAAGACTCAATGGTTCATGTTGTGCCCCCATCATGTTTACCTCATTAGTCTTGACCTGCTTTTCTTCTTCTTCTTCTTCACTATAAAAAGAAAAAAGAAAAGTGATATCAGCCTACAGATTAATGAAAAATGTAACTCATGAACTAATTAATAACGATTCATTAATAAATTTATTTTCTTTGCCATTCGGAATGTCCATAGATGCACATTTCCATGTACATAACTATGGATTTTCAGTCTGTATAACTTTGTAGGTAAAAGCAGGCATATAGTGAGCTGTTTGGATCTTTACAAAGTCTTGTTCCTTTCAATAGAGCCAACGAGCCAAAATTAATTTCGGCCAAAACAAACCGAATTTTGTAACACTGCTTTATAGACCGGCAAAAGACCATGTTTGGGAACTTGAAACATGGAAACTGATGATGCCAAAAAGTGTTTCGGGCACCACCGGTCAAGTGATAAGCAATTAATGTGAAAATTAATGGGGAGAGAGAGGGAGAGTTTATAGTGGTTCGGTCAGTGTGACCTACGTCCACTTTAATTGGTGAATTTACTGCTCTGGGGAAGAGATCACAAAGCAAAAGATTACAATGATAGTGAGAAAGTAGATCAGAGTTGTCCTTTTCCCAGTGTCGATGGGACTCTCTTTTTATACCCTTCCCCTAACGGATGGGGACGATTCCTCAGCGACATACGCTCCATTCTGGTGGAGTCTTCCGAACCGCCCTCAACAGACGAGCAGATAAGATCTCATCCGCAGGACTTGGCAAAGCTGGTAGATGGAACGACGCGCGCTGACTTTGTCATTCGATGGATCTGGACCCGGCCCTCAATGGGTGGATTTAGACCTGGGCTCATCACGGACTTGGGTCAGTTAAACCTGGGCCCATCATGTACTTGTTTCAGTTAGACCTGACCCGCTATCGTGGACCGAGCCACCTGGGCCTAACCCGTCATTGTGGACCGAGTCATTTGGGCCTGGCCCATCAGAAACTACTTGCTTGGACATGGCATTCTCTTCCAATACCTATTTCTATTTAACTCTGCCAAAAACTCCCCATCTCTATTTAACTCTACCAAAAAGTTCTTATTGGGTGCCTTTTGATCTTGATGTCATCCTTTCATTCATTCGTTAAACTGAATTAGTTTCTAACCTTCTTAGTTGCTCAAATCTTGGTATCCATTGACATGATGGTAAGACTCTTGGAAAAGAGTCGGAAATTTGATATAGGTGAAAGTGAAAATTTGATATAGGTGAAGGTGATTACTTCATATATATCTTTTTTAAGATTGTATTCAAGCTCTCATTGGAGTTGTTGGGTTGAGAATTCAAGATGAGATGGATCTAAGAGTGTTTTTTTTTTTTGGTAAAGGGGTCTAAGAGAGTTGTAAGAGAGAAAAATCGAAGAAGATGAATTGGAGGTTGACCTAAATTGACGATATCGTTAACTAGGGTAATTTTGTCAAAAATATATATATATACATATATATACAAAAACCTCTACGGTCATTGTATAGTTTTTATCCATAAAGTCGTTTAATTAAAATTTAAGCTTAACTTTTTTGTAAAACTCCCATAAATTTATTTTCTATGCCATTCGGAATGTCCATAGATGTGCATTTCCATCTATATAACAATGGATTTTCAGTCCAATTTGAGTGACATTAGCCAGATATATTTCACCATAGTTTTCATGTATCCAATCCAACAATCAATCTTACACCGATTGACTTGAAATTTGGGATGCATGACGGTCACGGAGGGAGAATCACAACTGCAGTTTGGACGCATGTTATGGGGTCCTCATTGCATAGAAAATCTGCTTTTACTAAACATATATGATTAACATGTGATATGGATTTTGTTTGAAGAAATGCCAAAGCAAATGGTGACTATTGCAGTGAATCATGAACCAATGTAGGTAAACACAGGCTTATAGCGAACGGTTTGGATCTTCACAAAGTAGACTACATGTGTACAGATTTGATTTAATATTACTGGACATTATGATGTGGTCTTAAATTTATATGATCATCTTAGCAATAATTTGATTAAAACTTTCTAATTAAGATTGATCAGTAATCACATTACACATCAAACCCAACCTCGGATTGCTTAAGAATCATCTGTGCTTGAAATTGTAGATTTCTATTAATTTGATGTACTTTAATCTTGCCCTAAGTATGTTTAACAAGATCAATTGCCTGTGAAATTGGGATAGTTTAATGATTAATGATCACATTCCTCAAGTCCAGCCCTCTTTCAGTCTAACATTTCCAAATTCTGTCTTTCAAATTGGGAATTCTTAGTAACTCAAAACACATTTAGGCATCACAATTGATGTAAAATAAGGTTGGGGTTGGATTAGAGTGAGGGTTAGATTAAGATATTAGGGTTTAAATGGAGTAAGAGAGATTCAGCTAGGGTTTTAACTTTTGAGAGAGGAAGAAAGAGAAGAAGTTGCAGAGAGAGAGAGATAGAGAGAGACTAACCTCTGTGTCATAAGAAGGGGATGATGGGCATAAGGACCTCGTGGCCCACTGATGATGTCTTGATTAACGAAGATGCGGAAGCCACGTGGCCGGGGGAAGGTGAAAGGGCGAAAACAGGAAAGCTTGGGGGAGAGAGAGAGAGAGAGAGAGAGAGAGAGCGGGAGCTGATTTGAGCGGGTTAGTTTGATATTTGAGATCAAAAACTTTGTGAAAGAGAAAATAAGGTACCCAACCATGCAAATGAGTATGGGACGGACCGAACCCTGTACTCAACCATGGAACCGGACCTAGAGGTGTGGAACATGGTTCGGTTCTTTCGGCCGGATTGATCACACGGCATAGTTGTCAATATCATTTCGAACCTATTTCAATATAAGTGAAAAAGATAACACCTATGTACTTGATTATTGATATCTAGGCACTTCTGTAGGTGCTAACTCGAGTGCCGCTACCTACACATTGCAAAAATCCCTTCATACACTATAATTTAAAAAAAAAAAAATCTTAAACTACCCTTCTCCCCCTCCTTCCCTCTCTCTGCTCTGACAACCCCACCTACCGCCACCCTGTGCCGACCCATCTCCCTCTTTCTCTCATTTCCTCTTCTTTTATAGCTGCCCCGCTGCACGCACCCGCCCTCATCCCCATCCCTAGCCCTACCCCCACCATCCCTTCAGTGATGTCGAAGCGGAGTGAGAGAAAGGAAGGAAGAGAAGGAGGGAGAGATGAAGACTGGATTGGGGAAGGGGAGAGTGATGAGGGCAGGGGAAGGGTTAGGAGAGGGAGAAAGGGAGGGAGAGGGAGAGGGAGAGGGAGAGGGGGGGGCGGTGGGCTAGCAGGAGAGGGAGAAGCAGAGGGAGGAGGGATTTCGGGTAGGGGCTGGCGACGAGCAAGGGTAAAGGGGGAGACAGGAAGAGCGAGGGAGAGGGATGGTGTTGCTAGAAAGGGGGGAAATGAGGAAAGGGAGAAGGAGAGGGTAGGCGGGGGAGAGAGATAGGGAGAGGAAGAAGGAGAGCAAGAGGGGTCAGCGTCGGTGACAAGGGCGGCCGAAGCAGGGAGGAGAGGGAGAGTGGTAGTTTAGGTTTTTTTTTAATTTATTTTTTTTTTAAATTGTAGTGTGTGGAGGGATTTTTACCGTGTGTATGTAGTCACTCTCTATTTTAAAAGAAAAAGACTAAGGGATCATCGATTGATAGTACATATGTGTGATACTGATATGCCAACACCAATAAAAAGGGAGCGTATTGGCTATTAGTTCCATTTTTATGTGTGCATGAATTTTTCATTTTTCATGTCTCCTTAATTTTCATAAAAGGACAAAGTATTTAATAGACTTTACCTTTTCCTTTTTTTTCCATTTTAGCCCAATTCAAACATATAGCTAAATCTCATTTCTCCTATCACATGTATAAAAGGCAAACAACTCCAACCTGTGGGCCCCTCCTAATTCAAAGTTCAAACCAGTGAATGCAGGTCAATACCCCAATTTTTGTCATGAAATGTCACTTCAAGCTTCCTTGGCCTCAGTTCAGTGCACCTAGCTGTAAATTGGAGGTTAGAAATTGAAAGAGTCTGCATCAACAATTCAAAATCATCCACAGAGAAAAGTCAAAATTTATTTCTAGCATCTACTTAACAAACAGGAACCACGTGCAAATGTGCATGCAATGCAGCGAAGTCCAAACGCACAGCAAAAACAAGAAAAGAATCCATCCCGGCGGCTGCCTCTCCTCATTGGCACAAATCCAGCACATTTTCTCAGATAGGGAGCCACCATCACTCAAATTAAAATTGGCCGACTATTATTTAGAGGCCTAACTCTCCTCAACTCAAGTTTATAATAATGTAAGCTTAAGTGGTGGGACTCACTTGGGGGGAACTCACTTGGGGACCCACATGCGGATGAAGATGGGGGGATTTTAAGGACTCCTTGAGATCCTACTATCTGCAAAAAATCAGCCTCAACCGTGATTTCTATTATCTCCATATGAGCCCAAAAGTTTAATGGTAAATATACTATTTGAATTGATAATAGTCGATCCAACGGTCCAGTAAATTCGAATCTGACCGAAAGTTGGTGGACATGTGCAATTTAGGAGGATCATGTGTTTGGTCTATTTGGATGGACCATCGGTGGGCCCCACAAACACGAGCTTACGAGATTTTCTCCTAAGCTTAAGCTTAGAAGAGCCTTGCTCTTATATATATAGGCAATGCTCTCCTAAACTTAAGCTTGGGATAAGATTTCATAAGCTAACGCTTCTGGGGCCCATCCTTGGTCCATCCAAATGGATCAAACATACGACCGCCCCTAAATTACATATGCACACCAATTTTTGGTTAGATTCAAATTTACTAGACAGTTGGATCGACTGTATATCGATCCAAATGGACCGTTGACCATTAAACTTTTGGTGCGTAGATGGAGATGATAGAAACCACGATTGAGACTGATTTTTTGTAGGAAGGAGGGTCCCAGGGAGTCCTTGAAATCCCCCCCACCCCCATCCCCATATGGGTCCCCAGGTGGCCCCACCACACAATTGAACTTACTTTAACTTACCTTATCATAAACTTTAGCTTAGGAGAGTTGGCCTTATATTTATATATATGGAAAATGTTCAAGTGCATATATCAATCACCATAGGGTGAGGGATGCTTCCATAAATGAAAATTTTCAAGTACAAAAGGGGGATTTCAAGTACATAGGGTGAAGTACAAAAGGGAGATTCATGTGCCAAAAAGGGAAAATGCTCTCACCCTATGGTGAGGGATGGATGCACTTGAAACTTTCCACATATATATATATATATATATGGGGGCTATTCAAGTGAGGGATTCTCTCACCATGTGTGGTGAGAGACTCCCTTTTTGGGAAGGTTTCAAGTATAAAAGGGTGTACTCCCTTCAAATACAAAACCCCTTTTGTACTTGAAACCTCCCAAAAAAGGGGAGTCATTCACCACACATGGTGAAGGAATCCCTCACTTGAATATTTCCCTATATATATATATTTTTATGAAAATTCTCAAAAACTCCTCTATCTCTGCCAATGATTTAAGAGAATCTATAAAAGATCCAGAGTTTTAGGAAAATATTTAGGAGAGAGAATGGATAAGTGTATTATTGATGACACATGTCACACTTTCATTGACTAAAAAAGGACTTTTTTTTTGTGTGTGAAAAACGCCTAAGGTGTTTTGTAGTGTAACTCGTATATATATATGTTTATATATATAGGAAGATGCTCTTATGAGATATATCTTTCACTTTAAATGAGAGATTGTGTGGGGGCCATCACATCCATATCTAATGCCAACAACTTAAAATGTGAGGGCCCCTACTCATATTTCTCATATAAGGTGAGAGATATCTCTCATAATAGGAGCATCTCCCATATATATATATGTATGTATGAGCAAGGTTTTCCTAAGATCAAACTTAGGAAAAAATTTCATAAGCTCATGCTTGTGGGGCCTACCTTTGGTCCATCCAAATAGATGAAACACATGATTTCCTTAAATTACACATGTCCACCAACTTTCGGTCAGATCCGAATTTATTGGATCGTTAGATCGACTATGTATCAATCCAAATGGACCGTTGACCGTTAAACTTTTGGGCCCATATAGAGATGATAGAAATCGCATTTGTGGCTGATTTTTTTGTAGAAAGGAAGATCCCAGTGAGTCCTTGAAATCCCCCCCACCCCCATCCCGATGTGGGTCCACAGGTGAGCCCCACCACACACTTGAGCTTACCTTATCATAAACTTGAGCTTAGGAGAGCTAACCCATATATATATATTGCTATCGGAAGGTTCTCAACTCTTTGGGCTGGACTAATTCCTCCGAGCGTATAGGGAAGCCGGGTGCAAACCATGGTCTTAGACCAACTAAATTAGGCCAACTAAGTTGCCCCTTGGGGTTGGCCTACTATTATATTATAAAATGGAAAGCACATATTTAACTCTAAATTATCTAATGGCGATAACAACTTTGGTAAAAATGATATTAAAATTTACTCTAAATTATCTAATGGTGAAAATAGCTTCGATTAAAATGATATCAGGCCATATTTTTATATTCACAATGTGTTTGTGCAATAAGTAAGATTTTTCGATTTTCTCTTTAAAAATAGAAAAAATGGATAATTTTTTTATATAAAAGATTTTAATGATTTTTCAATGGGAGATGTAAGAATGTGACATTCCACTCTACCATAGGAAACAAAATTCTCCTTCAACCTGTCTCTGTTAAAATAAGATACGTTTATCTAACGTCTACAAAAATTGGTTTTGCAACTTTCTATTTCTCACTCTCCCATAAATAAATGCTTTACTTCCTTGCAAAAGAGTTGTCGCACTGTCACACCAAGTATGGAAGATTTTTACATTTTCACATCACCCTGTTTTCAGGGAACATTACCGCTCAAACATATTTTAAAAAGAGACACTTTTACGTTTGGTAATAAGTGAGGAATTCATAGATCTGATGATTCTTTACTACCACTGAAACAAAGATTTCTTACTGGAGATTTGTATAGTCGAGGATTTCATATTGATATTAGTGTGTATCGATGCATATGACTAATAAAAAGAGGGTTAGGTGTGCAAATCCACTTAAAAAAGGATTTTCAAACCTTATGGGGGTGGTTGGATATAAAAATCTCAACAAATCAGAATTTTCATTCATCCAAATCCTTATAAATTTACAATTGCCAAAGATGGATCTACCCCAATTTTATGGAAATATAAAATATCTTTTCCCTAAAAATTTGAAAGAAGTATTGTTTTGTCCTATCAACGTACAGTTGGCATGATTTTGATAGGACGAAACAAAATCTCCCTGATGGATTTGAATCCGCACCGTCCATTGACATTTGTTTCCGAGGCGGCCCCACGCGAGGGCATTTCCGTCACCTAAAGTAAAAGTACAGGGGCATTCTCGTCATTCTCGTCTGATATAAAATATTCCAGGCCAGCTCGTCAACGACCTTCCCACTCCCACTGTCTTTGGTTTTCCCCCTCCATTTCCATTTCCACTTCCACTCTTTCTACTCTGCAAAGCAAAGCGCGGCAGAGAAAAAAAGAGAGTCCTGAGATCAACGGTCCCGAGACCACGGCCTCTTCAGACTCATCAGATCCAACGGCCGTGGTTTCTCAATCTCATCGCGCCTTCTTCTTCTCGCACTTCCTCCTCTCTCTCATCTCTGTAAGACGCCTCCAATCCATTCTCATCATTCTGATTGATCGTTCATCTCTCTTCGCATTGCTTTTTTCATCGAAACAAAACCCTAATCTACCGGCTTTGATTTTGACGACGCGTTTGGATATGAATAGTATCGTGATGTTTTACAATATGTTTTTGATGATATCGCATTTATAGCCAGTCCAAACGCTCTAAAAGAAAGTATCACAGTACTCAACATTGAATAAATATCGCAGTCCCCCTCTCATCTTCTAAAAAATGGCATGATCTTTCTCAGGTAATGGATGTTCTGAAATTGAAACACCGAGTATTTGGATTTTCCATGCAAACGCTCAGCGCATGATTCTATTCTGTGAGATTAATACTACATGGTCGACATGATCTCTTGTTCTAGTGCCTCAAATGCACAACTGAACAATTAGGAATTCGTTCGGCTAAAATATTCGATCCCCCATTCTTGTTAGTTCCTATAATGGGGGCATCTATCTTCTGTGACATGAATTTAATAGGCGAAACCTCAACTCTTTTGTGATTGTAATTCTTGCCATTTTAAGTTATAGTCATATCTATCATATCATGAAGGCATGCTTCTTCTTGCTTGAAACTATATCTCGCGCGCTAACTTATGATTTAACAGGTCTTTTAGTTTGAATCAGAAATGGGCAACGGTCCACCACCATTTGCACAAATTGGAAGCAAAGCAAAGGGTACGTGGTTGCTCCCCATTTTGTCAGCCACAACTTTGAGATTATATTTCCCATTGTTCCAAGTAATTAACATATGGTTCTGATGTTTGATGACCTGTTTTTTGTAAGGGTGGTAAGAACACGTAAAGATTTGGCCTGTACAGACTTTTATGTCTGTCTAGTTTATACCATTGCCACATTAAATGTTTTTGAACCCGCTTTCTGTATGCATTTTTCTTTCAAAGATAAAAAAAGATTATCAATTAAATAATAATGAGAACAGCTATCAATTTTCACAAGCTACATCATTTTCAATGAGTAGGGATTCATTCCCTTGAAGCACAAGCCTTGGCTAAATCATCTGCTTTCGTGTTACTTGGGATTAGGTTGGATAATTAAAGCCATCTGTTGCCCAACAGATAGTTCTCTGACTCTCCAAGTCACCTTCCACCATGACTGGCCCATGAAGCTTCTTTCTAACAATAAGCATTGATCCTTGATGGGTAGAATTTATGCGCTATTTGAATCAACAACACCCATTTGGCCCCCGACTCGAAAGCCCCATCAGCACCAGATGGCTTTGGAGTCTGGATTTCCTTTGGAGCTATTTTGATTTTCAATTCAAGAACCTTGAGAGGAGGATATATGCAATGTATCTCTTGGCAGATGCAAGGAGCCAAAGTAAGACCACAAATCGAGGCTAATCAACCTTTTAAGCTCCAGTGCCAATATACAAAAGAAATCTCTATGCTTGAGTCTCCATTCAATAAATCTATATTTGATTTTGACAAACACGAATACCCATGGCGAGTCTTTTCCTTCAAATTTTGTTTTATATATTTTCTTTCACACCCCAAATTTTCTGTGCATACACAGCGTTCGGACTATTTAGATTTAGTTATACACTTCTGTCACAATGACAGCTCGTGAACATTCAATGCAGGTTTGAATTTGACCAACTTAATCCTTCTCTTGTTTGTGAGGACTGTATTCAGTCAGATGAAATGTACTAAAAACATGCATTTAGAATATGAAGCCTGGATCATTTGTGCACCCTCCTAATGTAGTGCGCAAGCTGGTTGTGAATCAATGTTGGATGTTGACTTTGCTGAGCAATCAGCAATTTCTTTTTCATGGCCTGTTGGTTGAAAAACTTTGTATTTCCCTGATTAGTTGGAATAAATGTTCGATCGTCATCTTATTGAGTCCTGGTTAATCAATATATATTTAGGATATGAAGATGCCTGGATCATTTGTGCACCTTCTAATGTAGTGTGTGGTTCTTTGTGAATCAACCTTGGTGTTGATTTTGCCGAGCAATCTGCAAGTGCTTTTGCAAGGATGTTTGGTGAAAGCACCCTGTATTTCCCTGATTAGTTGGTATAGATATTCATTTATCTTATTTTAGTCCTGGGTACGGTAAGGTCCAGGGTACTTGGTTTTTGTATATTTTGAAGGTTGGACAAGTATGAGCAGGAGATATAGTTTTTTGGGTCCCAGGCTGAATGTATTATTGTATTTCCCTGATTAATTGGATAGGTATTCAATCTTCCATCTTATTGACTCTTGGTTATGGTAAATGTTACTTGGATGTCGTATATTTGGTGGTGGGACGAGTGTGGGAGGACATCCAGTTTTTTGGGTCTCAGGATGCATTTTGCCTATGTGGACATAAACCTGTTTCAGGACGTGAAAACAGCATACATTTTCAATAAAATAGTAGAGTGGTGAAATGAAAGTATATTTTTTCTATATTTTCTAAACTTGGAGTAGAAAGAAAGAAACATGCAAATCGACATGAGACAAGGAGGGTTCAGGAAGTATAAAACATTGAAATAGAAGCAGCAAAACACTTATATTTTTTCTATTTTCTGAAAATGCATTACATTTCCTTGGAAATATAGATGCCGAATGCACCTTCTATCTCTCTCACCAGTCCTTGTTCATACTTTGTAGTAAATGCCTCTTATACTGAACATATGTACTCTTTTCCCAGGAAAATTTTGATGATGTTGAAATCTTTAGGTCTGTTTGTATTGATTGTAGAATTAGACTTGAATTAAATTTTTAAACAATTTCTTTTCATAATCCACAAATATGTGTCTGACTGCTTGTCAACATCAGCAGTTGATTTTCAAAGGAAAAGAAGGAAAAGACATGATTCATTATCGTTGGTAAAACCATTAAAAAAATATTGTTGATAAACAGGATGCTATTTTGTCCTGTCTATAACCTTAAATGATCTCGCACGACTCGCCGTGTGTACTTTGCAGTATATACCTCTAATACTGTACAGATGTACTCTTTTCCCAGGAAAAAAATTTGATGATGTTGAAATCTTAAGGTCTGTTTGTATTGATCTCAAAATTTGATTTGAATTAAAATTTAAAAATTTCTTCTCATAATCCACAAATAGTCGTTGGTAAAACCATTATAAAAAAAATTATTTTGACAATGAAGGCTATTTTGTCTTTTCTATAGTCTTATATGAAAAGAATCTGCTTAAGCCAAGATCGTTAGAGAAAAACCTAAGATAAACAACACTTCATTATCTTAGTGTTGTTCTCTATCCATAATGACTTGGTCCATAAAAACTAGTGACTGGCAACACTTCATTGCTGCATCTCCCTTTTCTCTCCATAAAGACTTCGTAGCCGTTATTAAAAAATATAGTGACAACAGCTATCGAAATTGTACTGTTATTAATGTCGATGTCGTTATTCTTCGTCTTGAGGGGTCATTTGTTTGCATGCATATGAAAATTTATGCACCTGAAGAGGTGACCTCTTGGTTAGAAGAGGCACTGGTACCAGTTCCACTCCAGACAGGTCGTGGTTTCAATCTCGATCACCAACTTATATTTTTATTATTTTTTTCAACTCCATATGGACTCAAAATTTTAATTTGAACCTCCCAAATTGTTTATTGGCCCATTATACCCCAAAGCTTTCATTTTCATGTCTTAAATGTTCATAAATTTTGAGATATATGAAGATCGATCTTATGTAATTCTGATCATAAATATACCCCAAAGTTTCTTTTTTGTGTGAAAATGGTACTCCCTAATAGTATCGTGTTTCACTAGTAAATTTTAATATGCAACATTCACATATGTAAAAATTTACATACGTAAATGGCATTTTCATATTATGCGCGTAAAAGACAAAAGGCCCCTAAGTGCCCAGTGGAATGCTTCAATCACGGTTGAGCGAGTCTCCGTTGCAACCAAATATTTTGTGCTCTCTAATCAAAGCCTCAAGCTTCAAAATTTCCGGTTGCCTAACCTATTGAAGGGTAGGGCTTCTTCTTTTGACATTTCTTCCATTGAATCTTTCTTATATAAAAATGAAGGGAAAAAACAAAATTCCTGTGTAATTGTTTCATAATGATGCAGAAATTTCTCTCACTTGAAGTATGAAATGCTCATGGATAAGTGGTAAAATAATGAGAAATTATATTGATGTGTAAACCTTTAGTTGATTTTCCTCAAATACCAAATACTTTCTCCACCCGCAGAGCATGCACTTGTGGGAGGTTGTTCTTACTTTTGTTTCAGAAGAGCCATGTGTTTTTTGTTTGGAAGGATACAAAATCGGTTGAACATTTGTCAGACTTTTCATCTAGTTGGGAAGCTTGTATGTCTTGTGGGAGGAAGAAGAAGAGAGTTATCCCCTGGACCCTTTCGCTGGTGGGAGTGTTGAACTTTAATATTGACGGAGCTTCTAGGGGTAAGCTAGCTCCAGCTGGTATTGGTGGTTTGCACTGCAATTCCAAGGGTGAGATTTTGCTTTTGTTTTCCAAGAATGCGGGTGGGTTAAGGAGTCCAATGAGATAGAGGTGATGACTATTTTGAAGATCTTCGGTTATTCTCTAGTTCCTTTCAAGCTAAGTTGATTATGGAAAGTAACTTGCTAATGTGGTTTTATGGGCTATTCACTTTGATTCTAGGCCATGGAGATTTCAGTTTATTTTAAATGAAATCAAGCAGTTATCTTTCCATCTAGATGTGGTGTTTTTGTGCTTGGATCAGCAAATTCCTTGGCGGATGGTTGGGCTAAATGAGGGGTAGATAGAATTTCTCAATGGGTGGCCCATGTTTTGTAATTGTTGGTGTTGTTTGGTTGGTTTTGGTGGGTATAATCTCTTATACTCTTGTTTCTTTTTCTGGTTTGGTGTTGTAATTCCTTTCCCTTTTTTTTTTTTTCATAAAATCGTCTCACTGCACTGCCACATCCAATTTTACTATTTAAATATGGAAATTTAATTGGATGGTTTAAATTTAAATGACGTTGGAATTACTTCCTATTCCAGTTTTGTATCAATATACGTTGTAAATAATTTGAGTTGGCCTTTTTTTCATCTAACTAGAAGATTTATCACTCTACAAGTGTATTCCTGAAAGGTTTATTCACAAAATCAAGTTTAAGTCATGCATTTCTAGAACAACATTGATACAAGGAAACGTAGCGATATTGCTGACCATTTTCACTTCTTCGTTAGCGCGTGCGCGCAAACCGCCCCCCCCCCCCCCCCCCCCCCCCCCCCCCCCGCCACCCACACACACACTTGTGCACACCTTTTTGAAGCAGGCGTAATTTGCCGGGCTCATCAATAGCAACTGTGATTCATTGAGAATTAGACCTATGTGTACTGCATGAATTTGAATGATCAACTTTAGCTATGTGTCAATTCTGGAACGGCTTTTCGTTTATTAGTTTGAGCATATAGTTTCCCATTGATTGGCCATGTATTTGGTTCCTTTTTTTTTTGGATCTGTTAAATACTCACACCCCACACGCACATTAAGGTCCCACACCATCAGCACTACAACCATAGATTGATCCTTGGTTGTTTGTGTGGAGGGGAGGTGCCTCACCGCTTGAGCTACAAGTGGATTGGCCATGTATTTGGTTCATGACAACTCAATCTAATTATTTTGGTTGTTTCTTTTCTTTCATTTATCTTATTCTTTTTTAAAACTACTTGTTTCTCTGCAGATCTTTTGACCAGAGGCTACCATTTTGATCAGAAATTCGAATTGGTGGTGTTGGGTGATAATGGGTTGGTAAGAGTTGCTCTTGCTTCAAGCATCAGAGATTTTGTAGAAAATATTATATTTGAAACAAGCATTTAAAGAAAAGTGGCATTTTCTAACCATTACAAATATATATATATATATTCTTGAATGATAGTTTTTATTATAGAAACTGTACAGAATAGTAGATATGTACTGTCAAGAGGCAGGGCTTCATGAGAAAAGAGCGAAAAACTATAAAACTCAGATAATGGAAAGATAACATCTCTGAGTAATCTGACAAATGAGCAATAATTGATCCACAGATTTCATGTCTGCCAAACACATGGCATGCATTAACAATAATCTTCTTTTGTGGATAGAGGTTATCCATAGTGAGGATACCTTTTAGGACCATTGTTCGTCCAACTACGAGGACACTTGAAGGAGCCTTGATATTCCATAAACAAGCCATACCCTTTTTTCTTACCTTTATTGTTGGAACGTAAGCTCCATTGTTAAGGGCGAGCCATGAATAAAACTGGTTGTCTGCCTCAGTTAGATTCCTTCTGAAATTGGCCCCATATGAATTGGCTCCCTACCCTTTCCATAATCCATATTGCTTTTGTCCAACACTTGATGATCCAGATTGTAGCAGAATGGATTTAGGAATTAGAGGGCTAATGCTCTATCCCCGACCAAAGTCATTAGTCCATCCATTCTTGACCACTCAGTACTTCAATAGAAGGATCAGCTTTTATAATCCTTTAAAGTCAACTCCTATCCTCCATGGGCAAAAGCATGGTTCATATGTTTCAAGGACCTAAAACATAGAGCACTTCTTTTTTATGTTTGCAAACAACAGACCAGTCAACTAGGTGATCCTTAGACTCATCGTTGTACCCAAAGGAAGTAATGCTGCAATCTTCCAATGCATTTGGTGAACTCCGCTTCAAAGTTCTGACTCTTAGATGTTGAGAATTAAATAAATCCCATGGCCAAGCCTATAAATGCATTAGTGGCGCCCACTTATAAAATCCTACTACTCAAAACAAATGTCTCCATGGCCTATAAAATGAATTTGTCCCTTCTGTAGTGGCCTTGGGCCAAATTTCACTCCAACAGGAGTTGGGTTCACCATCAGATCACTTGTAAAACATGGGAATACAATGCACACATCAATGGGAGTGAATAATGTGCTTTACATATGACCGATCTAACACTGGGCCTAACTCCTATTGGGTGAAATTTAGCCCAAAGCCAACACAAGGGGGACTTTTATTTCAAGAGGTTTGGGTGTTACAGTTTATGAACCAACTGATGGATTTATAGGCTTGGCCATAGGATTATTCTGAATCATGGCATTAGAAGATTTCTTATATTTATTCACTTCTTGAACATTGGAAGTTATTCGGATGCTGGTGCTTTGGCTAAAGAGGGAGTTCTTTGTTAAAGCTTGGTGTTTTCTTATTTTGATTGCTGTTTTTGTTCTTTCTTTGGGCTGATGCTATCCAGTATTTTTCTCTTGTACTGTTTAGCTTTTACTGAAAGTTCTCGTTATTATTCAAAAAAAAAAAAAAAAACATTGGAAGTTATTCGAATAACTTCTAGCCATCCTCCAACCTTGATGGTGGGACTCTATCTTAGAAGACTTCAAAATTTGTCCATTTCTGGGCCATCAACTAGATATGCTAGACCTTGATTTGTTAACAAGGATATTCATGAGATTAATGCCTTAGATATTTATCAAGTGGGTCCCACCTTACCTGAGCATAAAAAACCTAACAAGCAATCCAAGAACAAACAAATACACTAGTGACATGACGTGGTCGGCTGTTAAACTCTTGTTATCATCACCTTAATAAAGCCTCAAACTAGGATGCATGCTGCCAGTCCATCTCAGAAACTTCTAATCTCACTTCAAATTACTTGACTCTGAAAACAAACACAACTTTTACTTCATCGGAAAGTTTTCTTCTCCTTTATACTACCACTACCTTTTCCCCTAATTTGACATTTACTTTACCCATAAATAAAACAAAAGGACTCTTCACAAAGGAAACATGAGGAGACTGACTCCTGATGTGGCCATGATGACTCTGGCTAGCGTAAATGCTGGCATTTGTCTACAATCTGCATTGCTTTTTGAAACAAGGAAATATAAAAGAGAAAAGAGAAAGAAATGATATCCCATGCTAGTTGGCTTAGAATAAAAGTATCTCATATGAAAATTCTCCAATCTTCTTGTTGTTATTTAAGATCAAGTAAGCTGGAAAAAAAATTCAAAAAGTGCACAGAGAGAACAAATTTTATTTGGTTTTCACTGATTTGTACATGTCTTCTCTTGGAGTGCACAGTATTATTGACGTTTCTCTTCATAATCTATGATGCCCAGACACGGCATGGATACGGCAAGGATACGCCGTGGACATGGCAAGGACACAGATTTTATACATAAAAAGTGAAGTATCGGATATGATACGACACGATACGATGTCCACTTTGAAGTATCCGTGCATCATAGTTCATAATTACTTTCCAAACTTTGTAATCATGTTCCAGAAACGTTGAGGTGAGAGCTTTTCTCATGGGGTTTAAATTCCTTGGTACTTTCTTACTTCATAGCGCATTCATGATAGAAAGTGGTATGGAGTTTTTACTGTGAGGGGATTCAAGGAAAATTTGTTTGGTGTTTTGACTTTTGAGTCACATTTTGAGAGAAAACTAGAGATATCATGGCCTGTCTCTATGCAGTGTTTGTTGACATTCCTTAGGGAACAGAATTTTCGGCTGAAGATATGGCAGAATCTTGTGTTTATAACCCTATTTTGTTTGTTTGGCATTATATCTGCTTACTTATATCTGTTTTAACTTGTGTTAATTTATAATAACTTCATAAGCTATTTAGTTGCGCTAACGTGCTTTCTCTATCACATGATTTTTTTTCCAGTTACTTCAAGCTCTCAAAGTGCATGCAGTGTCATCATTTGATAACAGTAATGCTTGACCTTAAAAGCAATGACACGAGTCTTATAAATTTTCTTGTTTGGTCGTCTGTTATGTGATAAACAAACTCCGTGCACAAATACTGTCTCTGCTATAAAAAAGGATAAAGTTTTTATTGATTTAAATTGTGATCTATAGCAAAACCATACCATGATGCCAAATGCATTTCTTGAGTTTCTATGTATAAATCAAACTGACAACTTGTGCAAAATGATATGACAGAGGCTTGCAACTACTGGTGTGAAGAAGGATAATCTTTTCACTGGTGACTTAAGTACGCTGTACAAGAGTGGCAACACTACGGTGAATGTCAAAATTGATACAAGTTCTAAGGTAAGGAAAGAGATCCTGTATCAAGTGAAGTGTTCACTCTCTTTTAAGAAGTACAAATGATACTTGTATGGAGATGATTGGAGCAATCCTTACGTCGCTTGTGCTGACACAGCACATGTATGAGATCCAGGCCATCTATTAGGTGGAGCTACTGCAAACAATTGAACATGCATGGCTAATAAAAAAGGGTTGGTTTGCTCATCAGGTTGTCCATGTATAACGATAAATGGAATGAAAAGAATTAATCAACAACATGTATTCATTGTACATAAGTAGCACACTGTGCATAGACTTATCTGGACCAGCCAACTAGGAGTTCTCATGGCCCATATTCTATGCACATGCATGGCTTGATGATAAGTTCACTAGCCCGTTTTACAGTAAGATAGTTTTTAATGTTGATATCCTTAGCCTGGCTAGTGTTCCTATACATTTCTTCATAAACTTGCATTCTACTTGCGTTGGACAAGTACACGGATAAATTGGGTGCATGATTTTTTGTTCTTTTCTTAAATGGCATAAAATTTGTTAGATCTGGATAGTATAAGGTGCATGGTTCTTCAAGTGCTTGGACTTCTGCTTGTTTCCTTGTCTTGTATCTTTCTTTTCCTGTTTTCTTTTCAACCCTGGCTAGGTGGCTAACTTTTTCTTTTTTATTTGAGCAGGTCTCAACAACTGTTATTGTAGATGAACTTATCCCATGTACAAGGACTACCCTTAGCTTTGAAATTCCTGATCACAAATCTGGCAAGGTTAGTACAACATGGCCTCATAGAGATTATCTAATGCTACGCTATTTTGGAAGTCAAGAAATCTCTTTATTCTTTAGCCTTTTGTTAATGCTCTGCTATTTTGGGAGTTGGGAAATCTCTTGGCCTCTGTAGACCATGGTTAAAAAACATGGACGATACAATACATATCAGCTGATAAATAAGCTGTATAGCTACCATGGCTCTAATAAATCGATAGTATGGCTCTTCACAATGATATCAGACTATTGATGTGCATTGGCTGATAAATTGATAAATTGGCCGATATGTATTTGCCATTTCGGCTGATACACTGCCGATCGAGTAATTTAAAGGGCTGAATAAACCCTTCTTTTTGCTGTTTTGCAACCTTCTAACCTCCTGAGGAGTTGCTTTGAGCTTCTTCACCATTCTAGAGAAGAGAAACCACTAAAAACTTCTCAAAATCGTCGGATCAAAGTCGATATGGAAGGGTATTCCTGAAGGTTTCTTCTAAGGTATAAAGAATATTGAGCTTCATCCTTCTTTATTTATTTATTTAATTTTTGCTTTCATTGGAACTTGTAATGACCCCAACATAGTTGGGACAAGGCCTTTGATGATGATGACGATGACGATGATTCTAACTTGTAATGGATGATGTATCATTCTTATGCATCTTTGGATAAAATTTTTGCAACTTATATGGATTTTCTGAACATTTTTTCATATTTATTTTCGGATTTTTAGAGGTTTTCCTAAAAAATAAGGAAAAGAAAAACTTTTCCATGTTGACCCAACCAAATCACTCTTAAAGTGCACATTAACTTCTAAATGTATATGTCCCGTAGATCAATCCCTTGGTTTTCTCCTCTTGTTTTATTTTTGGTCTTTCAAGTTTATTTATTGATGTAGATAAAATACTGATGAATTTTATCATATTTAAACTTTATGTATGATATCTCTAATATTTATGATTGATTATACATTTAGATAGAGGTGGAGCTAGGAAAGGAGGGGCAAAGATTGTCGACTAACATAATGTCAATCACTATTTAGCCGCATTTCTTTTTCCATTAATAATCGAAGAAAAGAAAGTAAATTTATCGGCTCTTTTATAACATGCTAATTGAGTTTTGTCAAAAAGGAGGAATTTTATTAAGTTATCTTATCTAAAAATCTCAGGTATAAAATCCTAAGTCCATTGATTCCGTCACTAATCTTCACAAATCTATTTTATGTAGACTTCTAAGTCCATTCATTTTATCAATAATCTTGACAAATCTATTTTAAAATTTATATAAAATTATAACTCCATTGGTTAATTACTAACCATGTTTATCATTATTCATCACAGGTCGCAACTACCATATTGTAGCCTCTCACCAGAACAATGAAAAGTAAAAGGGGATGTGGGAAAAAAAGGGAAAGGAGTGCTGAAGGACAACTAGTGAAAAGAAAAATGAAAGGACATGTGGCAAAATTTAAAAATAAAAATAAAATGAAATAACAACTAATAAAAAAA
The DNA here is from genome assembly GCA_038049695.1 of Cinnamomum chago. Classification (NCBI taxonomy): domain Eukaryota; kingdom Viridiplantae; phylum Streptophyta; class Magnoliopsida; order Laurales; family Lauraceae; genus Cinnamomum; species Cinnamomum chago. The sequence continues at coordinate 67,051,943 of CP142458.1, read as the reverse complement.
AGTATAAAAGCCATGAGCCATCAATGTATCCTAACAAAAAAACCCTAAAAGGAGTAAAGGAAAATCATCATTGTAAGTTGTAATCCTTATTTCTTTTCTTTTCTTAAAAGAAAAGGGCAAAGTCCCCTCAATTTCTTTCTTCGAAGTCTTTTCAATTTTTCAAGGAGGGGCAAGATGAAAAATATACCCATTTATTTTTCCAAAATCCTAAGCATAACCATATAAAACAAAAGTTGAGAGGGCCAATTGCCCCTCCTCACACCTATGTTGCTCTACCACTGCATTTAGACATTTAAACAATGTGGTGAGTTGCTTATTTGATTTTAAAAATGATTGATAGTGATGAAAGTTTTGAATAAATTATATGATCATTAACATTTTATTAGTTTTCAACTTGATATAACTGAACAACATGAATATAAGTGGAGAAATACATAGGTCCCCTGGTTGAATCGAAGGAGGTTTGTAAACCCTTAGCTCATGGTGGATTGGGTATTCGTTCTATTGAAAAGGTCAATAAAGCTTTGTTGGGAAAGTGGTTATGGAGGGTGGGGGATCCAAGCCAGGGTTTTCGGAGGTGGCTTTTATTGTGTAAATATAAGTTGGGTAATGGAGGTTGGTGAATTCCAAAACATGATTACATGGTTTCAGGTTTATGGAGGTCTGTTATTTCTGTTCAAGATGATTTTGCGTTGGATTCGCTATAGGATTCATAATGGTCATCGTGTTAAATTTTGGCATGATGAGTGGTGTGGGCAGTTTGTTGTGAAAAATCAATTCCCAAACTTATTTTTGGTGTATTGGAGGCAAGAGGCTTTTGTTGCTGAAAATTTTAGTAGTTCTGGTGGATGTGTAATTTGGAAATTTTCTTTTCGAAGAAACCTGACTGATATCGAAATTTCTGATTTTGCTGTTTTGCTTGGCATCCTTGATAAGGTATATGTGTCGGTTGGCAGTGATGATGAAAGGATTTGGAAACCTGCTGTAAAAGGTCAGTTTTTAGTCAAGTCTTTTTATAATGTTTTGGCTGACAGTTCTGGTCAAGGGAAAGGTTGGCAATCTTTTTGGGATCCCGATGTTCCACCAAGGGTTTTGGTGTTTTGTTGGGTGGCAAAAAAGCATAAAATTCTTACTATAGACAAGCTGCGAAGAAGGAAGCATTTCTTAGTAAATGGGTGTCCTATGTGTTTAAGGGATGAGGAAACGGCGCATCATTTATTAATTCATTGTTAGTTTGCTTATAAAGTATGGATGGCTGTGTTAAATTTCTTTGACATGAGTTGGGTGATGCCTAATAATGTGGAGGATCTTTTTCTTCAATGGTGTTTACGAAGTAAGTTTGTTCATGGCAATATTTTGTGGAAGTTAGTTGCTTATGCTACCGTTTGGAAATTGTGGTTGGAGAGGAATATAAGAGTGTTTATAAACAAGAGTAAATCTGTTGAGGAAGTTGTTGAGTCCATTGTTTGGACAGTGTCAGAATGGGTTTGTAATAGTAAGGACTTTATTGGTCTCTCTTTGGAAGAGCTTAATCGGTCTAAGACAGCTGTTTTTAAAGGACGTTGGCGTTCTAAATCGTATATAGAATAGTTTGGAACCATCCCCCTCCTGGTATTTTAAAGTTAAAATTCGATGGTAGTTTTGTTCAACGTGTTCAACGGGGAGGTATTGGTGGCATCATCAAAGATTGGAATGGAATCATTATTAAAAACTTTTCTGGGCCAGTGGATTCTTCTGATGCTAACGAAGTAGAGTTGTTTGCTCTTCTAATTGGGTGTCGTGAGCTGCGTAGAATTGGATGTCTTAATCCTATCCTTGAAGGTGATTCCTTTTTATTTTTTCCAATGGGGTTTTCGAAGAGCTATTCATCCTTGGAGGCTAGTGGATTGGGTGGAGGAGGTGTAAGATATTTCAAGTTTGTCGGGTGCTTCCTTCCATCATATTTTAAGAGAGGCTAATTCTATGGCGGATGGTCTAGCCAGGAAAGGAGTTCTTCGCACTTCTATTTCTTTTAATGTATAATTTCAAGTGTTTTTCCCTTGTTCGTTGTAGCTTTCGTTGTCTTTGTTTTTGTTTGGTTTCTGGTGGAATAAAATTTTATCATTTATCAAAAAAAAAAAACATAGGTCTTGGTTGGCAAATCTATATAATCTGTTTGAAATAGATTTGTTTCAAACAGAGCTGTTAAAATAGTCTTTAAAAAAAATACCGTTTGGTGAGACTTGTTTTTATATTTGATTCAATTAGATGTATTTGGAAACAATGCTGTTTGGCAAACATAAAAATAAGAGCTTATTACAAGGACATTTGTTGTCATTTTTATAAAAAAAGCATAAGGTCATCTTTTTCAACCCCATTGAAACATGGATAAATGGGGATTACATAAATCTTTCGAATTCCATTTAAGGGCCAATTTGCATCCAATCCTATCAATAGTAGTTAACTTAAACCAAAATCACATTGAGCAAAAATAAAGTTGGAGACTATTCTTTTTCAAGATAGTCATTTAACTAATGAAAAGGGGAAAAGAAAGTGAAAAACCCAATAACATTATGAATGAAAAAGGGTAGCAATTGCATTTATAATGGCTAACTTTCCATTTGTTCTTCAATATTCCTACATTGGCTTCAAGGGTGCTACTATCCTCACTGTTACTTGCCTTTGGAGATATGTCTTTTGACTCGTATTGACAAAAGAGTTAGTCTATAATAGCTTCTTTTCTAATGAAGTAGTGCACTGTCATTTAAGCAACAATCATACTTCTTTGTACAAGATATGAGTATGGAGGCATCTTGATTTTACCGTGTACAGCTTCATTAGAAATAATGTATGTTCATTGCTTGAAGTAGTGCACTGTCATTTAAGCAACGATCATGCTTCTTTGTACAAGATATGAGTATGGAGGCATCTTGATTTTACTGTGTACAGCTTCATTAGAAAAGAAGTATGGTCATTGCTTGAATGACGACATACAACTTCATTAAAAAAGAAGCTATTACAGACTAACTCTTTCGTCAATACAAGTCTGAAGACACAGTTCAAGAGGCAGGTAACGACAATGATAGTGATGCCCCTAAAACCGATATGGCTCTGAATATTTAAGAACAAATGGAGATGTCGGCCATTAGAAATGCAATTGAAGATGCCTTTTTCATTCATGTTGTTATTATTTTTTCCCCTTTTATTTTCTTTTGGTTAGTTAAATGACTATTTTGTAAACGAATATTGACACCAACTGTAGTTTTGCTTAATATGATTTCGGTTTAGGTTAAATGTCATTGATAAATGCAAATTGGACCTTAAATGAAAATAGGATGATTTATGTAGTCCCATTTATCCATGTTTCAATGGGGTTGAAAAAGGCGGGCTAATGCTTTTTTTTAAATGACAACAAATACCCCTGTAATAAGCTCTTATTTTTACTTTTACCAAACAAGCTTTTCAAATACATCTAATTGAATCAGATATAAAAATGAGCATTACCAAACAGTCTATTTATAAAACATTTATTTCAAACAACTCCATTTGACTAGTTCAGACTTCAGAGCATGAATTAGGGGTCCACAAAAGTGTAGAAAATAAGATTTATAGGAAAAGGATTCCTTCTTTTGTTTTTTCATTTTTCACATATTTCTTAAGATCTATTAAGTTTTGAGCTATGAAGCTAAACATCTTAGGGTGTATTAGTTCAATAACACATTCGAACAGTTTGCACTGCAATTTTGGGACCGTATACTGCAAAAAATAGAAGGTGGTTGATGGGTCTTTGTCTCAGGACCCATTTGAGGTAGTAATTGTATGGACACCTCTTTGAAGTGCGAGGTGCGTAATGGTTTCGCACATGGAGAGGTGTGAAAATGTTGATGTGAAATGGGCCCATCTACACACCACTTTCATATAAAATTTCGCATGCGATGCGTAAATGGGTGCAAACAAACAGGTTCATGCGTAAATGTTACACATGTATAACACTTACATATGTAAATGAGTGCAAACAAATGACCCCTAAATGAGCTGGCTGAGATGGCCCTTTCCAAAAAAGCAGCAACAAAAGATAAGCTACCTAGTACAAAGAAGAACATTATGGACCTAACAACATGAGTAATACTAAAAGAAATTAGAAGAAAATAAGAGAGATTGGAGAAAATTGAGTGTCGACTCCTTTGGAGGCCCCCTTCATTTATACTCTCATCCTAGACACATATGGTATGTATAGATATTGATTCTCCTTTTATTTGGGGCAATCACAACAATGTAAATATCTATACAGTCAACTTGCTGAGATAAAATTCATATGAGAAGATCTCACCCCAAGAAAGCACAAAGCCCATAAGCCCACAAAAGACCAAAGTCCATAAGCCCCTCCCCCCAAATTAATGGGGGTGAATTAAACCAACATCATTTTGCCAACAAACAAGCAATGTTTAACCCAAGGGAGTGCTTTAGTGAAGATGTGTCAGCACCTTCAAGATCTGTAGTAACGTGAGGGAACATGATGATCTTGTCTTCAAATGCTTGCTAAATGTAATGACAATCTACTTCAATATGTTGTGTTCTTTCATAGAAAATAAGATTAAAAGCTATTTGAATCAAGGTTGGAAAACTTGTGACTCGAACTCGACTCGTCCAATCCAAAAAAAAAAGACTCGGATAGAGTCAACGCGGAGACTCGGGAGAGTCATATTAGAAAAAAATTAATTTTAAACATATTTTAAAATGAATCCATTACTAATAAAATATAGAATTACATTTATTTACATGCCTTTATAATAATCAATTCAATTTAATAAATTTATTTATGCAAGAAAAGTACTGAAATAAGGAAAATGAAGGAAAAAAATATTGCATATTACATAATTAGTTAGTCCAAATATTGAATGTAAAAGATCAATTATAAGTTTCCAATTACATTTCAGTCACCATTTTTTAAATTATCGACTCCAAACCTTATGCATAATTACATATAAATAATCTTTAATTGTTTAAAATTAAATCTGTCTATTAAATGGTTCGAAATGCAAATAACTTATTAAAATGAGCTGACTTGGCCGAGTCTCCCTTATTTTTGACTCGGTCAATTGTCAAAATGAGATGACTCGGGAGAGTCAAGAGTCAACTTGGAGAGTTTTCTAACCATGAACCATACAATTTCAGAACATACAGAGGACATAAATTGGTATTTTGCTTCTGTAGAGGACTTAGACTTTATCTTGTTTTTGCATTTCTAAGATATCAAAGCATTGCCTAGATATGCACACTAACTCGCTGCGGACCTATTGTGTCTGGACACCCTGCCCAATCAGTGTCACAGTATGCTTTAAGACTTAAGTCAATTGTAGCAAGAAAGATGAGACTACGTTCACTTGTGCCAAGTAGATAGATACCGTATGATTCTTTTGACTACTGCCAAATGAATATTTGTAGGTCGAGTCATGAATTGGCTTATAATGTTAATGCACGAGAAATGTCTGGTCTAGTTTTAGTTAGGTATACAAGACCACCAACAAGTTTTCATAAGATTGTGGGATCTAAGAGAAGATTCTCGTCATCCTTTTTGTACTTTAGATTCAGCTCTAAAGGAGTGTCCACAGACCCAAATCCTTCATATGAAAAGAGGCATGAAAAGTTTTTTGTAGTTGTAGTATACTATCATGACTAATTCCAATGATAATGATGTCATCCACATACACCAATAGAATGGTCATACCCCAGGATGTGTAAAGTAGGAATAAAGACAGATCATACATGCTTTGAGAGAAGTGGGCCCATCGAAGCGTCTGTTTGAATTTTTCAAACCATGCTCTGGGAGCGTAGTTTAAAATAATGGCCGTTATGAAGCGATAACTGTAACGCTCCACTCTACACGCATGCATGATATTGTCCGCTTTGGCCCACGTGCCTCACGGTTTTGTTTCTGATGAGTCTCAACCCATCAAAAAGCCTCATGCAAGGTAAGGGTGTAAGCTCTACATATAACCTTATTCACTTTCCTCTCTATAATCGATGTGGGACTCCGGGGCGTCACATTCCACCCCCCTTAGGGCTGCACGTCCCTGTGTAGTAGCCTGCTAGCCCCTGTAACCTGTCAGCCTTCTTGGCCTGCCCACATGGAAACCTGCCCACTTGTACCAGACCACGGCAGGGGACCCACACTCGAACTAGTCGAGAGTCGGCTTTGATACCATTTGTAATGCTCCACCCTACATGCATGTATGATATTGTCCACTTTGGCCCACGTGCCTCACGGTCTGATGGGCCTCAACCCATCAAAAGGCCTCACGCAAGGTAAGGGTGTAAGCTCTATATATAACCCCGTTCACTTTCCTCTCTATAGTCGATGTGGGACTCAGGGGCGTCACAGTAACGGCCTATACTGTTATGATATTTACAATATAACGGTCATAACGGTCATGGTGTCAAAAAACAGTGAAAATAATGGTCCATAACGGTCAAAATATCGGTTGACGATGATTTTTTTTTATAAACTTTCTTTCCTCTTTTTTTTTTCCAAACAATTTGTGGAGCTTCTTAAGACTATGTTAGATCTTTCTAAGCTTATTTTTTCACCAAAACTCAAGTGATTTGCAAGATTTTGTGGATTCCCATATAATGGTTTCTTCCCTTCGCGACCACAATACCCTTATGTTCATACTCTGATGTTTTAATTAATTAATTAATCTTGATGTAGCAGTAAATGTTACTTGAAAGTTGAAATTCAGGCACAATTTACTTCGTTATTGAATAATTGAGTATTGTTCATCTATACTACTAGTAGTAGTTTCTTGACTTTAAGTGTTTAACACTAATGATTAGTTCAAAATTATGGTCGCAATGCATACTATAAAATTTATGATATTTGGACTTATTTTAATATATACATGTAAGCCTATTTAATTCATAGTAGTCTTTATAAGTATTAGATAAGACAGCGATACAAGATGTAATGACTTAGGGGGGACCGATATTTTTCTTTAAAGTGTTTGCTAATGGAAAAGATATTGTTTTCTAGCATTTTAGAATATTCTGGTTTTTTTGGATTTTTTTGGGGTAAAATAAATATTAGCACCGCGATACAACACGATGACCGCGATGGTGACCACGACTACGATTTTAAACCATGTCTGGGAGCCTCTTTAAGGCCATATCGGGATCGACATAATCGACATGCTTGAGATATTGGAACGTTGAGACTTGGGGGAACCTATATGTAAACTTCTTCTTTGAGATCACATGGAGAAAAGCATTCTTCACATCTATTTAAAAAAGTGGCTATGGTTGAGATGTAGCAAGAGCCAATATAAGACGTATTGTAGTCATTTTAGCCACATGAGCAAATGTCTCATCATAGTCAATTCCGTACTCTTGCCTGTTTCCAAGGTCCACAAGTCGCGCCAAGGTCCACAAGTCGCGCCTTATATCCTTCCAATGATCTTTCTGCTTTTAATTTTACTAAGTAGATCCATTTGCATCCAATTGGCCTAACTTGCATTGGACACAATACAATTTCCCATGTATTATTCTGTTGGAGAGCATCCAGTTCCTCCTTCATAGCCTGTTGCCAATAATTGTGCCCAACTGCTTGCGCATATGAGTTAGGAATATCTACAGAAGATAAGGTAGCAAGGAGGAAGAGAAGAAACCATAGCGATCAAGTGGGTGAGAAGTCTGCTAAGAGTGCCGAAGCATAGGGGGATGAGGACCAGTTCCCGAGTTGGGTTCCAGAGGAAGAGGCTCAGGTGGCCAGGTGCCTCATTATCTTGAGTATTCTGCTGCACATATACTAAACGAAGTTTAAATCTCGTGACAATGGAAGAGTCATAAAAATCAATAAGAACGGAGATGGAATGTGATGTGCCTGAACCAGTGTGTTGTTGGAAAAAATATTGATTTTCAAAGAACACCACATTACAGCAAATTCTATTGTGTTGAATACCAAGATCATAATAAAGATAGCCTTTTTGATAGGCTGCATTACCAAGAAAAGCACATTTTAGTATTTTACTGATTGGGCAGAGAATATATTTGTTCATGAGATGACAGATGAACAAAGCATGTACACCCGAATGTAAGATGGTTATAAAAAGGCCGAATTTTATGAAGATGGTAATAAGGTGACTGATTATGAATCTTAGGATATGGTAAACGATTTATAAGATGAACAACTTTGGAGAGAGCTTTTACCCAAAAATGAGATGGTGTGGAGGATGCTATGAGTGATGTTTGAACAACATCTAGTAAAAAGTCTGTTTTTCCGGTCCCGGGGGTATAGTCAACTTGCTAAGATAGAATCCATATGAGAAGATCTCAACCCAAGAAAGCCCACAAAAGACCGAAGTCCATAAATCCCCGTTAATAGGAACTACATGCCAAATTTAAGAGACTGCTGCAACCTTCCCTCTTCCCATGATGGTTAGCTACTGCATTTGTCCCTTCTAAAACGTGGTTGAAATATTCATCTTCAATACATGTACTGTATACTTTTCCCTTGGGAATTATAATTCCTTTCAGTAATGCCTAACTCATGGAAACTCAGGAATCAGAGATCCTGATCAGGCCCAACAAATCTCTGATCATGTTTTTGTTTTTGTTAAGTAAATCTCTGATCATGTAAGTTGTTGAATCCTGAATCAAATCAGAATTGCCACCTGGATGTGAAGTTTCAAACAAGGAGCCATCAGCCGTCAAAGTTCAGCTTCAAAACTTCAACTGGCAGTTACCAAACTGCTTAAATATTTGCTAACCATGGCCCTTTCAGAAATGCTTCTATTCATCCACAATTAATCTCATAGGAGAAGATCATCCTTACTGTGGGTTTCACAATGCCCAAAATGCAAAGTTTCTTGTGTCTCATCTGAAATTTTTGCTCATACATTGATTAGGTCCGTCTGTGTCTCATAACTTTCCTTATACAGTTATATGCTTCCTTTATTACCAAGGTTACTATAAAATGTTCTTCTGTGGGTGAAAAAAGAACTCTATTGAGCTCCTGTGGTTTTAAAGTCATGTATTTGGATTGTGCAGATTTCTGATTCTTAACCTACCTTGCTTGGTTGTGTAGCTAGATATGCAATACCTAAGAGCCCGTGCTGCCATTAGTTCGAGCATTGGTTTGACACCCACTCCGCGACTTGAACTCGCAGCAACAGTTGGCAGCAAGGACCTTTGCCTTGGTTCCGAGATTGGGTTTGATACTGCTTCTGCATCTTTTACCAAGTACAATGCCGGGATTGGTTTTGACAAGCAGGACTTCTCTGCTTCACTTATACTGTAAGTAGTTATCATATCTTTTATTATAGGAAACTCAAACCAATGACACGATTCACATAAGAAAGCAGTTTTTAGTACTAACAAACTTGATGAGGAGAACCTGTGAGGATTGGTTTCACTGATTCTTTCCTTTGAGTAGTTGATAAGTTTAGCAAGCAACCACTCATGGTCAAGAAAGTACATAGGATTAACCCCTTTATCAAAGTAAATTTAGCAAGCAACCACCCATGAACACATGTATCAAATAAAACCGTCTTTATCTTGTCACAGAAGGAAAATGTTCCTTCTCGATTCCAATAACATCTGGCTGTTCTAATACAAGGCCTTCTTGTAAACAATGAGAAATACTTAATCTTAATCACTAATCTGTATGAAAGGTTTAATCCCATCCTTATACAACTTTCTACAACAAACAAACTTATAAAGCAATGAAATCAAATGATTGGAAGGACATGTTCCTTGTTTTAGGCATGTGGAGCATATGGGGTGTTGGTTCAGTTATGGACCATGGGCCTCATTTTTAACTTCTTTGAGAATGTTCTTTGCATGCAATCCTTTTTAAGTGTTTTTATCCATGCATCTAGTGGTTACAGATAGACAGCTATTATAGAAATACATCGACAATCTTCATTCAGCACACAAGAGACAAAATGTTGGGTGGCCAGGATTTCCTAATATGGGTTATTTGGTTAGTTTATAGTCATGATCTCTATCCATGGTGGCCTTTAAATCAGATCAATTGTCTGAATGACTGAAGTCACTGGACCATGAAACCCAAAAATTACAAGCATGATATCTCATAATTATATCAAGGATCATGTAATACTTACATAGTTGTGCATGGTTAATTTGGTGTAGGGAATCGAAAATATTTACCTTTCAATTTTTTTAAAAATTCTTTTTAATAAAAATCCTGATTGTTTGTCCACATAAACATATTCATGATCTGTGAAACTTCGTAAAAACATGTGGTATTTTCCTTTTTGACTTGTGATTCCCATTGAAATGAAATTTATTATTATTTTACTTTGATAACTTGGGGTTGCCCACCCAAAATCTGGTATAGAATTTCGTGATGTCTTCTTTGATATCTTATGTTTATTGTGCTTATATTCTTTCTGATTGTGAAGAGACTCATGAAATGGCTTCTATGATATGTAGGGCGGACAAGGGAGAGACCTTAAAGGCTTCCTACTTTCACAATATAGATCCCATCAAAAGATCTGCTGTTGCTGCTGAAATGACCCATAAATTTACAACGTATGAAAACAGGTTTACCATTGGAGGTTCTCAAGCCCTCGACCATTTTACAACACTAAACGCACGGCTCAACGATAGTGGAAAGGTTGCAATTCTCTGTCAGCGTGTATGGAGACCCAAATCAGTGGTCACATTTTCGGCTGAGTTTGATCCAAAGGCACCTGATGGAGCCTCCAGATTTGGACTTGCTTTGTCTCTCCAACCTTAAGGAGTGAGCCCTTGTTCATACTTTTTAAAGGACTTGTTTTTTCATTGGCGTAGATAATTTTTTGAACCCTAACTGGGTTACATCAAGAAAAGCATCATAGGTATTTGTGGTAGAATTGCTTGGGAACCAGCTGAGACGTGAAAACAAATCAATTTAACAGTGAGGATACTACACATGGCTTTTCATCCATAGAATTTTTGTCAATTTTGTGAATGATTGTTTTAAGACTTTTAATGGTGATGATTAATCTTCCTTCTTGTTCTACAAAACTTTTCAGCTTAAGGCAAATCCTTGGCTGGTGTTCTACCTATGATCAACAGGTTTGTCTGATGCCACCATTCAAAAGAGAAAGGCAAAAGAAAAGAAGGGGGTTTGTCTGATGCAGATCTCATATCTTCCAGAAACATGCCTTGGTCTTAGGGCCTATTTGGTTAGAGGAATTCCTGACAGGAAATTGGGATTGTTGGGGATTTATGACATGATATGACATCTTATCCCCTTGGCATTTCTCAGTTTGTTGCAAGAATTCAAAATTCCAAACCACTTGAAAAAGACACTTTTACCCTCTTGAATTCTCAAAAATCTAGAATTTCAAATGCTAAAGGGGGGTTGAGCATTTGATATTCTACTTTGGGGGGCAGCATTTGAAATTCTCAGAATTCGCTCAGACAAAATTTTTCACAATTCTTCTAACCAAACAGGCCCTTAGAATTCGGTTCTTTTTCTCTCATTTCATTGTTACTAGAATTCTCATGTCAATTTTGAAACCCCCATTGTTTTTTTTTTTTTTTTTTCCTTGTGTTGATTGAAACTCCAACCATGAGTCTAGGGATCGACCCCAGGCTGCTGCCTTTATAGTGGCATATGTCAATGCCACTGATTTATGAGTTTATTGGCGATGTGGTCGGGTTTTTAACAATGTGCTTTGCCACTGTTAATTCGTTCATGATCTTGGGTGGTTATTATGACTGTTTCAAGTTAGATGATGAAGTCAGTCCTTAAGTAGCCTAAGCTAGAGTGTTTATAAGTATCCTTGGGGTAGTTTGGTGCAGGGTTAATATTGACCAAAGAATGGGAGTGATGTTAATAGATGTGTTCTCAGATCTGAATGGAGGAGGTTTGGTGGGCAGTCAAGCCATAAAAACATGCCAAATCAAATCTCAAGTTTACACTGGACAAAACTAACATGGACCCAATACTTAGAAAATGTTCTAATTGATGATGAATTGCACTTGTTCAAGAAATTAATGGTAGAAAAAGGGTAAAAATGACTAGGGTAATGGATTAGTCATGTGAAACAATGAATTATGTATTATAAGCCTATTTGGCATGATTGGATGATCACGACCTTTGAAATGCTCATACTTTTATTAATCTGCTTTTTATCAACTTACTATAATTTTATCTTAAGATTGTAGTCATCTTGCCAAACTGCTATAGTCCTTATTAAGGATTGTAGTAAATATAGATCTTTGTAAGTGGGACCATTGTTTGGTGTTCTAAGACTGGCCAATGCTGGGTTGGGCCACATCAAGGATCAGTAACATCATTTAGTCATTGTCTCAACAATGTTGGGGTTAACTACATGAACGCTAATATACAGAAAAAAGAGATGAAACAGCCCTGTTGGATCCATGGAACTCAGATGCTTAATGCTCAGTTTATCTAGAAATCGCTTGTTTGGTAACTCTAAAAATAAGCACTTATTAAATGATTAAGAGCTTATTAAAATTTAGAGTGTTTGATAAAACTCTAATCATGATTTCAAATTAGAAATTACATTTAGAAATAAGTGATTTAAAGCTCTCAAACATAAGCTGCTTTGAATAGCTTTTTTTTCGTAACTTTTATCTCTAAAGTTGGAGAAGTCATTTCACAATTTCTTTCTCTGCTACTTTCTCTTGGCACGACCAACCCAAGGAAGACGATGAGGACGACTTATTTAGATGGTTATCAAACACTCAATTATAAAATAAGAATTTTTTTTTTATTTTTATTTTTTATAATTTTACCAAACAGTCTAGTTCTAAATTTGAACTTAAAAATTAGATCTTTTATTTTATACCTTAATTTAATTAGCTCTTATTAGATAGATTAGAGTTACCAAATACGGCCTAACTATAGTAAAAAAACTTAAAGTTTTGGATAAAGAACAGATGAATTGTGACCGGTATCCAGACAAGAATAGAAGATGGATGAGATTCCCTTATAATGACTGTTTGGTTGGAAAATTTTAAAAGAAGAACAATCAAATCATGATTGTTCAATCTAACAAGAAATATTGCCATCATTGAATGAGACATAAGGTGATGGGTGATGATATATCATATCATATTATCATTCATCATCAGATGGAAGGTTTTTCCTTTCATGATTTATGGAAAAAACCTTCAGATGGTGATTTATTGAAAAATCATGGTCCCATTGCATGAAACATTGCAATTTATTGAAACTAGTCATTTATTATTAATTTGATCACATTTTCCTCATCCAATGGTGAATTTGTCGCCTTGATTAGGGTTGGATTTTAAGTTCACTGGGATAGAAATGGTTGAAGTATCCATGCATGGCTTAAAATTTTAAAATGTGACCCCACATGCATCTATGTAGTTTTAGGGGAAGTCACTTAACTATATCGATAAAGTAAACTTTCTATTAGCACTCTCCATTTATCATTACCTTAAAAATCTTCTATTAAGAGGAGGCTCCAAGACTCGTTTTTTTATTTTATTTTATTTTATCAGAGGGTTCCCAATCCTTTAGGCCGGACTAATCCCTCTGGGTCCAAAGGAAAGTCGGGTAAACTCTCCTGTAGCCCCAGTGTGATAGTGCAGTTTCAAACTTATAACCTCTGAGTGCAAGACTGTTTAAAATCAATAAAACAAAATTGTTTGTCAATGAGATATGAAAAATGTGTACATTCAACATTCTTAGAAGTGTTTAGATTATCTCAGACGTCCAGCAGATCCATCCCTATTCTCATTGCATGTCCGCATCCCATTTGCCCACTTGTAAGGCAGTCATTTGCTATTGGAAAAGGCCACTTGGACCGATTCTGGGACCGAACATTGGCCCGGTCCCCAGGAAGGCCACAGGATCCCAAGGTCCCCAGAATCAGTCCACCTAGCAGGACTGTTTGCTATTTACGCATAAGATATGAAAATGAATTTTACATATGTGAAGGGTTTATAAATAATATGTAAATATTGTGTATGCAAATGTTATATATGTGAAATACATTATCATGTCTAAATAAAAGCACCAAATTAATATGAGTAAATGTGCACATCTAACATTCTTAAAGTGTTTGTGTATATCACATGTATGTCAGGATCTATGAAGATTTATTATATGAAAGTGAACATCTTTATGTTTATTATTGATATAAACAGTTTGGATCACGAGTTGGAGACCGACCAACGATGTAAAACATCAGATTTATAGGTTGAAATTTTTGGACATTCACTAATTTCTCAAAAGCTATGAAAATTTTATTAAAAATGTAAAAAAAAGACCATCTAAAACCTTTGGATGTACTCATTTAGTCGGGTGAAAGTAGTGTTTATTTTTTTTTATTTTTTTTTGTGCTGCATAATTACCAACTCATTTCCTTTACATATCTAAAACCCATTTCCATATCCAATGTGTTGAAGGCAAACGACCCTAACACATTATTTGAAAAAAAAAAAAAAAAAAACCAACACAAACACAAACACTGGCGGGGGCAGGGCCCACCCAAAAAAAAAAAACCCTTATGTTTTAGAAAGTTTATAATTTTTTACATATGAGCCATGGCCCTTCCAAAAATTTCAAAATAGCCCCTGCATATTTTAGAAACTACATACAATTTTTATATGTGACCCTTCCAAGATTTTTTTTTTCACACTATGGGGGGCCCTTGAACACAAATAAGAGAGATGTTGGATAAAAAACTACTTCAACTTCCACTCTCCCCACACATTAGGCTCCACCAATCATCAAGTGGCCCACACAAAGTGGCCAATCCAATTGAACGGTCTCAATTATCCCTTTGTGCTCGATGAACATCCATTCATGGGACCCCCCATGCACCTTCCCAAAATACCCTTGTCCCCTCTCTCTCCCTGCTCGACGCACCGCCCACCCGCCCGCCCCCTCTCTGTCTCCTTATCCCTCCTCCTTCTCCCTCTCCCTCTCCCCGCTCACCGGCCAACTCCGCCCAACGCCCACCACAGCCCGCGCCATCTCCCTCTCTCTCGCCCTGCATTGTCGAACGAGAGAGGGATTATGATCGGGGAGAAGGAGAAAGAGAGAGGGAGAGAGAGACAGGGAGAAGCAGACGAAGAGGGCAGAGGGCGGAGGTGGGCACTGGGCAGAGTTGGTCGGCGAGCACGGAAAAGAAGCTGGAGAGAAAGAGGGATAGGGAGAGAGACGGGAGAATGAGAGGGAGATAGAATGAGGGAAAGGGAGAGAGACCGGAGAAGGAGGGATAAGGAGAGAGTCCATAGAGAGGGGGGGGACGGAGGTGGAAGCCGGCCTATACGTCAAGCAGGAAGAGGAAGTGAGGAAGGGAGTATTTTAGAAATGTGCTAGAGGGATCCACAAGGGTCCCATAAATGAATGTGCACCGAGCAAAAAGGAGTGTGCAAATAGTGGCTGAGAGATGCTATCTACACACTGGAAATTGCTCTCCACACACTGCATCTCTTTACACAGTGATCTTCAGTGAAGAAGATTCCATCTTTTTCTCTCTACACACTGCATTTTCCTTAAAACACCCATTACTGGACTCGAAGAAATTTCTCCCTACACTCTGCCTTCTTCCCTCCTATTTCACTTTTGTAAACCGACGTTTCGCTGCACCCTCCACATCAATTTCGATCTCGACGAGCTCCCCCATCGGACGTTTCCGCCGCACCTCCTCCTGTTCAGCAATCTCTCTGTGCTCTCTGTGCCTTCTTCTTCAAAGTGCATTACTGTGAATAGTTAACTTTCCAATCTCTGTGAGTGATTTCGATTCCTTTTGCTTGCTTAGAAATGCTTGTAGTGTTATGTTAAGATCAAGTATTTGGTTTATTCATAGTTTTTTTCCTCCCTCATGCGCCTCTCTCTCTCTCTCCCCCATTTCCAGCCATTGTTATCGTTTTTGTATCAGTTTCACGACACTGTTCGGCACTGTGGGTTCGAAAAAGAATAATGTTTTTGGCCTCGATGTACCGTAAAGGTCTAATCTTCTCGGCACTGTGGTTCCAAGTAAGAAGATTCTTTACGGCATCATAAGTCCGACCAGATTGTAATTTGACGACACTACATGACCGAAAGGGTCACATTTCCACGGTGAGGTAATGCCAAAACTATATTCTCCACACGGATAGTCAAGGCCGAACAATGTTTTAGGGCTGTGACTCAGTGTTGAACAGTGAAACTGTCTAATTTCCTGTACTGATTTAGGACTGGTTTTCTTTTGTTTGTTTGTTTTTTTTTTTTTTTTTCAGATATGGATGTGCCTAGTACCTCTAGGATTCGACCCACAGCGTCGAACAGGAGACTCCATCAGAGGTTTGTTGCTGATGTGGTCGAGGATGATGAAGAAGTAGTTGAAGAACAACCCGAAGCCCAAGAGCAAACAGAAGTCGATGAACAAGCAGAAGTACTTCAATGAACTTCAATTGATGCTCATGATAGGACTGGAGAAATCCTGGGGGGCCTACAAGTTTGAGCCTGCTACCCAGTTTCCGGACGCATATTGCTGCAAGTATTTGGCAGCAGTAGGTTTGTGATTAATCTTAGTAAACGTATATTAAATATTTATTACCTTCACTAATTTTTTTTTATTCCGTTTTGCAGGAGAGACCACCACTTAAATGCCTAAGCCATGCTCAAAAGATCAGTGAA
The DNA here is from genome assembly GCA_038049695.1 of Cinnamomum chago. Lineage (NCBI taxonomy): Eukaryota > Viridiplantae > Streptophyta > Magnoliopsida > Laurales > Lauraceae > Cinnamomum > Cinnamomum chago. Next base: position 67,035,334 of record CP142458.1, on the reverse strand, counting down.
TGGGCATGGAATTCAGAAGGAAGGCAGAATACTGTTTTTAGTAGACTCATTGGCCGTTCAGGGTTGACTCCACTGGTGGCGACATCTTATCGTTTCATCAACAAGAACATGGTGTCAGCCTTTATGGAAAGATGACAGCCTGAGACAAACACATTCCACATGCCTTTTGGTGAAATGACGATTACCCTTGATGACGTAGGCACCATTTTAGGGATCCTGGTGACAGGAAAATATGTATCAGTGGAGCAATTGTCATTTGAGCGAGCAATGACACTTGTAGAGCATGGTTTTGGGGTCACATCCCAGCATGCACACGAAGAGTTAGCAGGTGTGCGGGGCTTGTCGGTTAGACTGGAGTGGCTCAGGGACCTATTTGGAGCGGTGACCGATGCGGATCTAGAAGAGCACATTAGGCATGCCGCTAGAGCATACCTATCGTATATCTTGGGCTGCACATTCTTCACAGACAAAGAGTGACACTAGGGTCCCAGTGATTTATCTAAGGCTGCTAATTATAAACTTCGATGAGGCACGCACATATGTTTGGGGAGCTACTGCGCTTGCGTACCTATACCGACAGTTGAGGTTTGCTACCCGTATTGGAGTCTGCGGAATATTTGACTCTTCTAGAGGCATGGATTTACGAGCATTTCCCCAGGTGAAGGCCTAACCCCAACAGTACATACACAGAAAATTTACCGCGGGTGCATCGCTGGGTGCCACGAAGAGAGTTTGGGGACCAAATGTCCAACCTGCAGTCATTACGAGAGGCACTTGACGATCTTGGTGCCCATGAAGTAAGGTCTTACAATTTATAGCATAAAAATTTACTTAAATGAGTACTGCATCTTTTAACTAATGCATTTGTTGATTAATATTGTAGGTAGTGTGAGACCCCTATCGAGAGCACATGGCAGATCACCCCTTTCACGAGGTTGCTTATTATACTGGCTGTCTTAAGTGCATGGACATTGTTGAACTGTATCAGTCTAATTACGTGCTTAGGCAGTTTGGTAGGGTCCAACGCATCCCCCCCACTCCACTAGCTCCACAGCGCCACTAAGGGTGCCACCGCAAATTAGTATCGGATTGCATACAATTACCTAGACCAAAATTGGGAGAAATGGCATAACCACCTGCAGTCTCCGATGGAGCGTGGTATGCCCGTGGCACATCCATGGGACTGCGCACCCAATTATATGAAATGGTTCCTTTGAGTGTTGCACCCAATTATACAGAACGTTGTATATCGCTCCACGTTTAATCCGCGTGTTCAAGATTCTCAAGGTAGCTTCTCTATAGACCCACGATTGGTATGATGCATAACAACTTAACTATTTTATTATGTCTAGTCAACTGAACAAACTGATTAATTTGCGCATTATGTGATCCATGAACAGCAGATCGTGAACGCTCAAAGTATAATTTAGAAGATTCTAAGGAGAGGGCATAGTCTGAGTGTCTGAGATCCTGATGCCTTGTACGCGGCCCTAGAGGATGTTAATAGGCTGCTAAATGGAGCTAATCCGGAAGATCTTGTTCATAGACCGCATTGCAACAAGACACGTACTTATAGTCGCAGAGGGAGACGTGGGGTCTAGGATGTGGATTTAGCAATTGTTATGTACTTTTTAATTGTTCTGACTGAAATATTGATTTTGAAAAAAATTTAACTGATATTGTGCAATTTTTTGGATACCAAGGATGGTACATGTATATTTTTTGATATACTTTGGCATTTGAAAGTTGTATTTAGCTCTTTTTGTATGGCACCTAGATGAAATGGATGATTAAGTTGAAATAATGTACCACTGTTGGTGCAATCATAAATTGTTCTGATTGTATGCGTTCGGTGTCTCAAGGCCGACGGACTATAAATTGTTCGGCGTCTCAGGACCGAACAAAATGCTTCCATTCGGTCATGAAAGTCCGATCATTAAAGATTGGCTCGACTATACAGGGCTGTGAAATTAAGGCAATGAGGTGGTCTCCTTACTTTAGTTTTCACATCTGGCTCGATCAATGAGGTGGTTTCAGGCTTTGCTAGCTCCCTAAGCTTATTCAAGATTTGTAACTTCTTACTTGAATCATATCTTCTGAACTGTTCGACAATTAAATCTATCTCCGACATGCACCAAATGAAGACTACAGTCTTGGGCAGAAGCGGTAGATAACAAGTCAAGCTTACGCCAATGCGTATGCGTGCAATCTAGAGGAATATGATGCCCATCACTTATGTATTCCGCAATCTCATGAGCACATGGTACATCATGTGTGTGTCGAAGTACACAGCCACAAGCATCTCAATCAATACCAACTAACGATGCTCGTTTCATCTCGGCTAAGATTTTTTCTAATGCACTTATAGAAATATTCCCACGAAGTTCCTTGAATTCGGAAGGCTTGAAATTATGTTGTACAACTATCTTACTTTTTTCAAATGATGCCTTTATATTTGTATGTTGCATCTGCAGTAGGTTGTCAATCTTCGTCCAAAACTCTTCAAAAGTCCCTTGGCTTGATCCAAGCTGCCGTTTCAGCTGTGCTTGTGAACTCTCCACCCTGTTTGTTGTAGTGTTCCCAAAGTGCATGACCTTATCCGTCCATGCAGCCACAAATCTGTCCTTGTACGTGTCTAACCAAGACGCACAAACATACTGAACTGCTGCTAGATAGGTGATGAACTCCTTTCGAAATAAGTTGAATTGTAGATTGTAATGTTCCTCTGTGGACGAGGAGACCAACATGTTGCATCTCATTATAAACCGGTCCCACTTTTCCTTCGTCTCAAATAACTTCTTGCATTTAGCCAAAATATTTCTGTTGATATGCCATCTGCATAAAAAATGTTTGGCGCTAGGGAAAACATTACATATGGCATTCAGTAAAGCAAGCTCTCTGTCAGTGACAATAACACTCGAAAGAACACCTTTGCCAATAACTTTGCGCAAAATACCTAATGCCCATGAGTAGCATTCTTCAAGTTCATTATGGAGACATACAATGCATACCGAAAAAGTCTTCTTTGTGGATGTCACTCCAACAATCTCCAATTAGGGCATTCACTGCCGATTGGTCTTGTAAATGCAGTCCATTATCAACACATGAGGAAATGCACGCAATGGGTCTAGGCCGGTAGGGTGTGTGAAGAATAAGTCAATGATAGTATCTGTTTCAGGACAATTCCTATGCCACTTGATGTACTTATGATCTGCCAATAATTTCAACCGTTGCTGCATCTGACTCCGTCCAGCCCTTTCCGCAACTTTATGCCTATGACGTGCATTGTAAATGTTCTTCATTGTGCTTACATTTAATTCATTTTTATGTTTCAGTGTCACCAAGATATCCTTTGGCTAAACCATATTCTTAGACATGTCTACTAGCAATGATGTCTCTTCCTCTATTAATCTCCTTGCAAATGAGTGCCCTTCTAGGAAGTTTGTAGTTGGATGATTATGCACACCACAAACTACATGCAACATCCATTTCTCATTTGAGCCAACCACTTTGCCTTGTAACGTGAATGGACATCCACATTTTTCGAACCGATTAGCTTCAATTTCTTCCCAACGGTCTCATCTTTAGTTATCCTCGTGTCTCTATAAGACCCACTCCTCTCACACCCAAGGGTTAGCCTTGGTTTTTTATTTCTTCTGTTGGGCACTACTGATGTCTTAATCACAACAATGAAACCATTTCTCCTCCCAACGTCACAAGCCCAATTAATTAGGGCTTCTTGGCTTGTGAATATCTGCACATAACCAAACAAAATTATATTGAACCAAGTGACTACAACAATTTTAATATCGAATGATTCATCTACATTTATTACCTCTTGGTTGATAAACTCATTACTATAGTCGACCACACATTCCGAGCCAACCTTGCTGCATTCAGTAGACGCATGAAACTGCTATGGAACTAATTTTGTTAGAGTATGTAAATGATACAACTGCAGGACTCTGAATATCCGGACAAAAATTAAATTGTTCGGACAAAAACAGCCGCACAGATTGCATATGTTCGGTCAACAATGTCCGAATATAATTCTTCTGTACGACTATGTAGAGCCGTTCACTTCTGAATTGATCGGTACTATATTGCCGCTCTAAAGACATCTGATCGGATATGCTGGGCCGAACGGTCAGTCTCAAACTAATACACAAATCGCGATGAGTATGCTTACCTCGACACTGCTAGAATGATTGGGATCCATCGTTTGCTTGTCCTTTCGCTCGTCCATTGTTTAAAAATGCTAGTTAAGTGAGTATCAACTTTGAATGAAATCAAGATTAATGGGATGAAGTCAAATATAGAATGAGGTGAAGATTTAAACCGGGAGAGAAGATGAAAGAGAGGGGATAGCAATGGGACTGAGACCAAAAGTGAAATGTATTTTCAAAAGCACTGATAATTCGTCTGAGAGAGATGACTTAATATAGCAAGTAGATAGGAGTGAATCAAGTAGAAACCCTTCTCATATGAAAAATATGGGAGGGAAAACGCAGTGTATAGAAAAATTTTGGGAGAAGTGAAATGCAGTCATTCTGGTAAATTTATAAGTGGGCATTTTAGTTTCTACATAATGCAGTGTGTGGAGAGCAATTCCCACTGTGCAGATAGCAGCACTCATAGTGGCTCCCTCGATTTTATGTCCCACCTATTGATGATCCCCGAGAATGAATTTTATGACTTATGAGTCTCCTTCCCAACTCTCAAGCCTTCCTTTTCAGCTCCATTTCTTCACATCGACGTTTTGGGCCTCTCTCAACGAAGGAAAGGGCAAAAAAGTCAAAACTGCCATTCTCCCCCTCTCCTTCTTCTGGTAACCTCAAGCTTCCATTTCAATCCATTCTAGGGTTTCTCCTTTTCCATTTTCAGATCCTCAAGCCCATTCTAGGGTTTCCATCTTCGCAATCTCATTCTCTTCTCTTCTCCTCTTCCGTCGTTCCACAATCAATTGAGGTTTGCATTTTCTGATCGATTCCGATTTGGTAATTTCGGTGATAACTGTTCTTTGATCTGGATCTACTGTGAAACTTGTTGTATTATTGCGAAGATCGTCTAGATTTGTATTGATATTGAGATTTTAGTTTTTTTGTGCTGATTGTTCTTTCTTACGGTTTAGTGGTTTAGTATGTTATCTCGATCTGCCTAAGCTGATTTTAGATGATTCGATTTGTTGGGATCTGAAAGAAAAGCGGTGAATTTGGAGCTGTTTCTCTCTAACTGAATTTAGTGTAGTTTGATGTTTTCTTTTTTGCTTATTAGATGCTATTAGGTTTTGCTGATTGATTAGTTTGTTGTCGTCACTTTTGGGTGGTTGGTTGAGATCTGCAAAGGAAGCTTTTTCTTTTTGCAGATTGAAATAGGGTTCTGAAATGTCTTTGTTGTTGGTTTTGGGTGGAAGTAAGCATCCAAATCAGTAGCCTATGATAATTTCGCTGTGTTCCGTTAAGCGATTTAATTGATTTTTTTTGGCATTGTGCTAGATTTCTATTTCAACTGAATTTACTGCTTCTCTTGGCATTTTGATTTTGTAGTGATTTCCCTTCAAGTTTATATTTTGTATCTTTTTCTTCTTCTTCTTCATCTTCCTTTGTGTTTTCCTGTTGGTTGGATGGATAATTGTATGTAGATTTTGTCAGAGTGCATATGGTTTTCTTAAAATTTTATTTCTATTGATTTCTCTTACAGTGCTGAATTTTTGTCAAATTCAGGAGCTGACCTGTTTCTTATTTTGATTGTCAGATCTGCCTACTTTATGAGATCTTGCTTGTTTTCAGCTTCTCTTGTAGACAACATCTGATTTTTACAGTTTAGGGCAATCTCATAATTAAAAATGTCCCATAACGATACAGTTCCTCTCCACGCTTCTTCCCAATCGGACATTGATGAGATAGAGAACCTCATACATGCCAGTGTCCAATCTGGGCCTGCAACTGTACTGCCCGCCAGACCTCCTAGTCCCCCAAGAGCCTCCATTCCTGTTTCGTCATCCCCTTTTATCCTATCGAACATTCCTCCAACATATCAGAAACCTGCTGCCCCTCCTGTTCTGCCTGTTCCTCCTGTCAACACTCAGACGAATTCTCACCAGAATATCGCGCCAACTGGCTTTGGCTCGACTTCCAATACTCTGACTGAGCCTGTTTGGGATACGGTGAAGAGAGATTTGTCAAGGATAGTCAGCAATTTGAAACTTGTGGTTTTCCCAAATCCATTCCGCGAAGACCCTGGTAAAGCTCTGAGAGACTGGGATCTGTGGGGGCCATTTTTCTTCATTGTCTTCCTTGGGCTGACTTTGTCGTGGTCAGCATCAGTGAAGAAGGTATGTCTCAGAGTATTTATTGCAAGAATTATTTAGTGTGCATTTGGAATTTTTTTTTTTTTAGAATGTTAACGTGTATTGATCAGAAGCTCTTGTATTGACCAGAAGCTTAGTATGTCTCGGAGTATTTATTGCAAGTATTATTTAGTGTGCATTTGGATGCTTCCCAAATTGCAATTGCCTTTTGAATTGATGGGGAGAAATGAATGCATGTCATTTTCAATGCGTGCTTGCTTGGTAGTGTGGTTCTAAATCAAATTAAGCTGTACTTCTGGGCATCAGGTTAATATTAGCAACCGGTGCAGAACTGCAGATGATGGTTTGGGAGCGAAGGTTGAAAGAGGAAGAAACACAGTATCTGGCCTGCATGTTTTCCGTTACCTCACTACCTGAATGCATAGAGGAATTGATAACCATTCATTGGGATTCCTCTACTCTCTTCTTTTTTTTTTTTTCTTAATGTGTGCTTAGCTTTTGATACTGAATCCATCCATTGAGCCAAAACATTGTTAGGTTTCTTCTCTACTTACTTATTTTATACTGATACTTACCCTTTAGCCAAAACATATGTTGATTTCCTGTACTTAGTTTCTGATACTATTGTGTGCTTGTTAAAGAGATTGTCTAACATGCAATGAATTACGTCATTTCATCTGGTCATTTTTGTAAAACTACCTTCTTCCATAATCATTAGGTTCATTTATAACAATAAGGCTTTCATTATTTTTATTTGTTAAAAGAGGCTCGAAGTCTTGCACCCTTGCCCCCTATGGTGGACATTGGTGTCCATAACTGGCTAAGCTACAGCTCAGGACCGCAATAAGGCATGTTTGGTTGTCTGTATTTCCATGGAAATCAATGGATCTCACTGAATCTATATTTACTAAGCTGCTTGGCATGTTCATATCGCAATTCTTGGAAGAAAATCTGAAGAAATTCTCTAAACGTATTTCCAATTTTAGAGCAGTGATTGACTATTAAAAAATAAAAACTAATAAAGAAATAAATATTCGGAGTGAATGCACTGTGAACCTATGGTATTTTAGATTATCTCATAAGGATGGTTTCCCTATTGGATGAGGTAACCTACCGGTTATTTTAAAAGAAAAGTGGGAGGAGGAGGAAGAGGAGGAGAAGGATAAGCATGGTTTATTTCTCGTATTGAATCTTTAGCATCTAGGATGCTTACTTTTACTTTACTGCACACAAGAAAAGTAGGGTCTCAAAAGGGACAAATTTTTTTGCTGAAGAAAGGTATCTGAATGATATGATAGGGTGTGTGGCCTGTTTTGAGGTATCTGGATATCATGTAAAAGAGGATATTACTGGGAATCTGAAATGAGACTGGCATGACATGTAGTGTTTTATGCAAAGAAGGGACCATTCATCATAGAGCATAAGGATGATGAGCTCCTGACCCTCCTACGGATTTTTATTATTGTTTTTCTTCTTTTTACCTGAAAGGTTAGACTTTACCTTCTGATCATCTCATTTTGGATTACTTCATAAAAAAAATCCTGATAATCTAAAATGTATGCTTCATATGTAAGAAAGATAAAGAGTCGGTCCATTGTTGATTTATAGTGCAATGATGAGGAAAGTAGTCACATTTCTGGTATTCTGTGCATTTACCTGGCATTGTTGGAAGATGATCCTACAGGTGCTGAGTGTGGGGGATTTGGTGGAAGGGTGGATATTGAGTAATAATTAGTTTGTTACCATTTGCCTTTTATGGAGTACATGCATCATAAGAAATTATTGAATGTGTAGAAGCAGCTTTTATCTTATGGCATAGTAGAAAGCATGAGTCTGCATTTTAGAAATTGGTCAACTCTGACAAGAAATGTCCCAAGTCGAGTCACCCCTTGTCCTGAATCTCCTAGATAAACTGGTCCTATGGTTTTTGGGCCCTAGCTTCACTTGTTTCCCAATTATTTTGTTCAGAGAAACCCACATTTTGTACTGATTATGGAAGATCAAAATCACTGTCTTTTTTTATTATTTAAGCATTTAAAGATCGTCATTATTCATCTGGCTGAGTGAGATATAATTGCGAGTGCTAATAACTACTTAAATTCGTTATTGAGTAAAATACAGGTATTAAAGTTCTATATATATAGAACTCTATTCTCTATTTTTTAGAACTTTTTCTTAAATAATTTTTAAAGGGTATTGGGCTTAAGGTGTGACTCGGTTTGACTCAGCTGAGTCTCATGTTACTTGCCCAAGGGTGACTGAGTTGCCCCCAAGTCTGATTCTTAAAACAACCTCGATTGGGGTTGAATTGGTGATAGTTAAGATTCAATTTTCTGTGGAAGAAGTTGGGTCAAATTGGGCGGTTTCTTGGACTCTGCAGGGTTGAATTCAGCAACTGATATAGGTAATGATTTGGGTATTCGGCCAATGGTGTGATGGTTTTGAATGGGAGTAAGGGAGATGGGTAAATTGGGGGGTAGAAGGATAGATTTCTGTGACTGAATTGGATAAGGTTCAGGGCAGGGCAGTTCCTGAAATTTGCAGGGATTTGGGTTAAAAACTTAAAATAGGGTGGCTGACCAAAGAAGCTAGGTTTAGGATTTAGGATTTAGGTTGGCTTAGAAAAAGGGTATAAAAGGTTATGTAAGGGTTTTGAGTGAAGTTAAAGCTTGGGTTTTGTGAGGGTCAGAAGGGACCATTTCTGTCAAATACAGGGACTGTAGATATGCAGCTTTTGTGTCTGCAGAATTTGGAGAAGGAATAACAGGCTTTCTGCATGAATTCAAGAATCAAGAGGGAAATTGCAGGAACTTAGAGAGACACAAATAAAATCATATAGTCTAAGAGTAGATGATGACAATCTTGAGATTCTACAATTAGATTTAAAGTAAAGGTCATTGAGCCTAGACACTAGTTATTTTAGAAACAATATAAAATTTACTGGTTCCTCTTTGAGAGTTACATTGAACCTAGACATTTATTCAAAGAAATAGAAAGGGAAAAAATATTAACTATGAGAACCTTAAAAAAAGGAAGTAACTATGAGAGAAAATAGTAACTCAGAGAGAAAATAGGAAATCCTATTATGTTGATGATGTAGACAGCTAAGGACCATAAGCCCATTAGTGTACTCGTAAGGCTCTGCTGGGCTTGAGCTCGGGCCTGGTGGCTCTCATATGCTCAGTCTACATTATCATGATGCGATTTTCTCCACATTAATTTGAGAGGGAGTGTTAGGAATGACCATATCTATCATCTTTTGGAGCACCATATGACTGTGGAGTACAAAACTTTGCTACTCCAATGGTATGCTTCATTGTACATTATTTGTTATCTTATTCTTTTCCCTCAATCAAGGGGTGTGATTAATGAATTGTACCATGTGTTCTTAGAAGAAAGTCTATATACATTGCCTCTCATAATGAGGTCATGTTCCACTAAAAAAATATCTTTATTTTTAGTATTGCTAAGATTAATTTGACAAATGTCCGACCGCTATTGTTAAAACGGGTAATAGGGATTATGCTCTCATCTCCGTGCCGAATTTTTAGTTCTTTAGCTAGAGAATAGTCAGCTAGCTGTACTTTATGTTTGCAGATGTTCTTTACTAGCGCTGGAGTTTAGTTGAAAGGCATGTGAAATTACTACTTGTAGGATTGGAGCAGCGTCTTCCCAGAATATTTTACTCATGGATGAGGAAGATACCATTCATACGAGCTGATTAGTTTTTTCTCAGGTTATAGAATAACGACATGGATGCATATGGGTTTGCAGTTGTTTTTTTGATAGTGTAGATTCCTTTGCAGAATTGCAGTATCATGAAAGATGAATGTGTCTTTTTGCAAAGGGATTGAAGTCTATTTTTTATGGTGTGGTTTTTTAAGCATGTGAAACAACAAATAGTGCTATTTATTTTAGTTATTAAATCTTTGGAAAAGCCCTGTAGCAAGCTGTGAAATTTTACACCCACAATATTAATAATTGTAAAAACTGTAGAACTTGACAAGTGCCCGTAGCACAAAGAAGGTGCTCAGTGTTCCAAGTCATGTTACCATTAAAAAAAGAAAGAAATTGTAGAACTTATTTAACTATAGCATGTGGTGGATAAAGCTCAGCCTTTTAGTTTTATGGCTTTGCATTGAGAAAGCGCGTGCGCTCGCGCGCACACACACACACATATATATATATATATATATATGGGAGATGCTCTTGTGAGAGTTACTCTCATGGTACAATGAGAGTAAGGGGTGGGCCCCCTCACATTTAGGCTATTGGCATTGGATATGGATGTGAGGGCCCCCACCCTTACTCTCATAGTACTGTGAGAGTAAATCTCATAGGAGCATCTCCCTATATATATTGTTGTTCGTTGTTGTCATAAACTCAAAGGGAAATAATATTCTAGTTGCACAAAATGAGTGTAGCAGAGATGAGTAGCAGAGATGAGAATGTTGACATGGATGTGCGGTAAAACTAGAAAACATAGAATCAGAAATGAGCGCTTTCGGGAACATTTAGGGGTAGCGTCATCGTCATCATCATCAAAGCCTTGTCCCAACTATGTTTTTTTTTAAAACGGAGAAGCAGAATTCATTTGGCTTACCCCAACATAGTTTGGACAAGGATTTAATGATGATGATGAACTATTGTTCTAGTTATTCAGAAGCCTTGTACTTGAAAACATCAAAGCTGGTAAAATGCCCTTGTTTTGTTATGTTGAATAATGAATACTTCAAGATGATTTTATGACTTCTCCCTGTGCATTATGTTTCCTGTGAACCAATGAAGTGAGACTGTGAGACATTTAGGTGGATCTAGGAAGAAACTTCAGGTGTGTGTGCACGTCTCTTTTTGGCCTTGAACTACAAAAAGGGAAGGGTACATAGTGGATATATATTTGAAATATAACTTATGACTTATTAAATGAAACAACGATTAAGAAAAATACATTATTTGTTCCTCCTTTTTTGCTTGGAATGGTGCCTTACATTTATTTGTTCTTTTTTTTTTTTTTTGTGGATTGATGCCTCGTGTTGTTTTATTTTTATTTATTTTTTCAGTTCTGTTTGGGAGGTGTCTTTATTCCATTATTTGGACATTTTTTTTCTTTGAGCAAACAGATCCAACCTCACTGTTTCACCAGTTTGCCATTGAGAACTATTCTATCACCTCATCATTAAAAAAACAAAAAAAAAAAGCACTATTGTATCACCTCGTCATCATTGCATTTCTGGATGTCACCTTTCTGTATTGTTTAGTTGTTGCAGTGAGTGTACATCTTAAAGTTTCTCTCGTTTCCTGTTTTCTTCCGTGCTTTTGACCCTGCAGTCGGAGGTTTTTGCGGTTGCATTTGCAGTGCTCGCAGCTGGTGCTATAATTCTCACATTGAATGTATTACTCTTGGTAAGCAACTCACACTTGAAAGCCCCATTTTTCTGATAGTTTGTAGTCTACAGCCTCCCATTGGTATGAAGTGATTGGGCCATGATGAAGTGACAGGATCTTATGACATGTATCCCCCCAACTTTATGACCAATGGGGTCTTAGTTCTCTTATTTCGTTTCTCGAGAAAATTACACACTATGCATCTGAGAGATAATCCATGGTTGCATTTGTTTTAGGGCGGGCACATAATCTTCTTCCAGAGTCTGAGTCTTCTAGGTTACTGCCTATTTCCATTGGATGTTGGAGCCTTAATCTGCATGCTGAAAGACAATGTCATTATCAAGATAATTGTGGTGGGAATCACGTTGGCATGGAGCTCATGGGCAGCATACCCTTTCATGAGTGCTGCTGTAGGACCAAGAAGAAAAGCCCTTGCTCTCTACCCAGTATTCCTGATGTACATTTCTGTTGGATTTCTTATCATCGCCATTGACTAAGGCATTGAGGGATTTTGGTCAGTGACGCTATTTGTCAGTTTCAGGACCTGAAGCACACTTCTTTCATTTACATTTCAAGATCATATATGATATGAATACATAGTAGACAGTTCACATGTTCTTGTCTCTGCTTGTGTTTAGGAGGCGATTCTTGGTTTTGGCTCTTGTTTTGATCTTGTCTTACGTTTGGAGAATTAGTAAGTACTCTTGGTTAGTCCAGCATTGGGGGGGCTGAGTTACCTCCGTTTACATGAACTGTGTATCCTGTGATTTATTGTACTTTATTTTATTTTATTTTTACTTTATCGGTAAAGGCAACTTGGAAATGTATTTGGGCAACTGGAACTCTCAATAGAGTAGAACAGTTTGGTGCTGCTATGGAGAAAGCAATATCCACTACTTCTCAGGAAACCAAAATGCGTTGAACCTGTTTGGATCTTCATAATCGGCTGCCCTGGATGCAGCTCACTAGAGTTATGGCAAAGAACAAAATAGGTGGTTTCACTGATTACAGGTTGTTCAGACTTAAGGAGAATCCCTCACTTGTGCATAAACGGACTTGCCTGCAATCTTTTTACAACGGTCCAAACAGTCTTCTCTGATTTTGATTTTGGATGAAAGGCTATATTTAATTAAAGAAAAGGGAACATGAAGTTTTTTCCTTCCACCAAGGGCTACTGAAAAGATAAAACCAATAGTGATCCCAAGGTTTGGAATTTATATGAATCCGGAAGTGGACCTGTTTAGCAATGGGAATCTAAACTAGGTACCAAAAACAAACCCATTTATAAATTAGAATCTAAAATATGTTTCAAATCTGATTTGTTTTTTCACGGCTTGGAAATTCCGGATTATCAGATATCTGTTTACATCCTATCGGTATAATACAAAGGGAATAAATAATAATAAATAATATAACAACAACAAAATAACAATATTATTAATAATTCATAAATACATTTAGTGGAGTTTACTCTCAATCTTCTCTTTTTTTTATTTTCTTTTAATTTGGCCATTTATTTTACTCTGCTCTTTTTCTCAAGCAAAACAGCCATGTGTTTTTATATAAGAATAAATTAGCCAAAGGTCTCTCAACAAAGTCTTGTAAGACTTATCGTTCAACTACTTTTTATTTTTTATTTAAGGCCTGCAGTCTATACAGCTGCGAGATATTTTGGCTAGAGGTCCATTGATAACATTTTGAGAATTTTAAAAATTTAAATGTCCATTCTCCCTCGTTTCTAGGGCTAAGTTCAACAAGAACCGGAATTGTTCATACCTGTTCTTCCTCTTTGGCGATGGTCCAGTGGCTGCGGTGAGTGCCTTTGTTACAGGAGAAAAGATTTATGTCATTTTCTGCTCATTTCATATTTTTCTATTTTTTTTTATGGGAAAATCAGTTAGAATTCTATTACCGCAAATTTAGGGAATTTGTTAGAATAATACAGCTGGAGGGAAACTTCATCATAGCTTATAAATAGCTGATGAGAGGGTTGTTAGGGGATTCGGAAATTTTAAAATGAAAAATCTTTCTCTCTCTTTTCTCTTTTCTCTCTTATTCTCTCTTATTCATCTGAAATCCGCCATTAAAGCTTAAGGTGAGGTTGCCTCCCTTATCATTGGTATCAGAGCGGTGATCCTGCTGCTTATACATTCATACAAATCGTCATTTTCTGGAGAAGTTTCAGCTCTTAATTCTGGCTCCTGCTGTTACTCGCCGAGTTGAAGTAATGGAAGAACAATTCAAAAATCTGGAAAAACGAGTTGATGATCAGAATCGGAAGCTAGAAGAGCAGAATCGAAATATTGGCCGGAAGTTTGAAGAGATGATGGAAATGATGCAATCACTCAAGGATTTTGCAAGTAAGTCGATTGAAGAATCTCCTCGAAGCTCCACCAATTTTGAAAGGATCAATCCAACCAGATCCTTAGGTATGACACCTAAACTTGAATTTCCGAGGTTTAATGGTACCAATCCTAGAATCTGGGTGAAAAAATGCTGCAAATATTTTAAACTGTGTAAAATACCGGATGATCAGAGAGTGGATTTGGCATCCTTGAACATGACAGAAAAGGCTGAAAGTTGGGTGACAAATTATTTGTCTATAAAGAAGAATGTGGAAACTGATTGGAATGATTTTGTGGCTGACTTGAATGCAAGGTTTAAGGACAACAGTGGAATTAATGTGGTTGAACAGTTTAATAAATTGTAACAATTGGATGTTCTGGAAGATTACATAGATGAATTTGAAAATCTCAGATCTGTTATGCTACAGGATAATCACATTTTACCTGATGCTTATATCCTTGATAGTTTCATTGGAGGTCTAAAACCAGCTGTGAAACCATTTGTTAGAGCCTGAAGCCAGTTACTGTGTCTGATGCTATAGAATTTGCTAGATTACAGGAAGAATCTCTAAGTTTTTCAAACTTAACCACAAAAACTCAAACACAGCCTTCCTTTTCCCCTAAACCTTTACAGTTAGTGCCTTATTCTACAAACACAAAACCACCTATTTTACCTACTCCTCAAATTAAACCTACCTCTCAAGCCTTAACCAAATTCAACCCAAAAAGAAACACTAGATACATACCTGCTGATGTTAGAGCTGAGAAGATAGCTAAGGGACTATGTTATTACTGTGACCAGCCATATAACAGAGATCATAAGTGCAATTTCAAAGAGCCACAGCTATTTACAGTGGAGGTACCTGGAAACTCAGAAGCTGAAGATGACAATGGGAGTGATGATGAAGACATTGTGCAAGAAATGAGAATGAATCAACCTTGTATCTCAGTAAGTGCTCTATCAGGGAATCATAACTTTCACACAATGAGGGTTAAAGGAATGGTAAATGGGAAACCATTACATATTCTCATAGACTCAGGCAGTACTCATAATTTCCTCGATTTAAATAGGGCTAAGAAATTGGGTTGTCATTTGGATTCCATTGAGCCTCAAGCAATTACAGTGGCAGATGGGAATCACATTGCTTGCCAGGCGGTGTGTAGCTGCTTTGTTTGGAAAATGGGTGGAATAGAATTCTCTACAGAAGTCATGTTGATTCCTTTGGGAAGTTGTGATATGGTCTTGGGAATACAGTGGTTAAGTACTTTAGGTACTGTAAATTGGAATTTCAAGAAGCTCTTAATGGAATTTGAATGGAATGGCCAGAAGTTTGCACTAAAAGGAATCCCACCTCAGAAACTGAAGGTGGTGGAGGGAGAACCTTCAGCTAAGGTGCTAGAGGGAGCTGCTCACCTGTGTCTACTGCAAGTTTTGGAAAGGTCTGGAGTCACAGCTGAAAAGCAGCTACAATCAGTAGAGGTAGCAAGCTGTCAGGAAATGAATGAATTGAAGAATCAGTATAGTAAAGTGTTTGGGGATCCTACGGAATTACCCCCTCATAGAGGTACATTTGATCATAGGATACCATTGGTGGAAGGTAAGGGTCTTGTTAACATCAGACCCTATAGGTATCCACTCAAACAGAGAGATATTATTGAACAAATGGTGAAGGAAATGTTGGAAAGAGGGATCATACAGAACAGCTCAAGCCCTTTTGCTTCTCCAGTAGTGTTGGTAGGCAAAAAGGATGGGACATGGAGGTTATGTGTGGATTACCGGGAGTTGAATAACATGACAGTCAAAAATAAATTTCCAATTCCTGTCATAGATGAGTTGATAGATGAGTTGGCTGGTTCAACTGTATTCAGCAAGTTAGATCTCAAGGCTGGTTATCATCAGCTCAGACTACACCCAGCGGATGTGTTCAAGACTGCATTTAAGACCCACACAGGGCATTATGAATTTCTAGTGATGCCATTTGGCCTCACGAATGCTCCTGCCTCTTTCCAGGGTTGGATGAATGATGTTTTTAGACCACTTTTAAGGAAGTGTGTCTTGGTTTTCTTTGATGATATACTCGTTTATAGTAAGTCTATTAAAGAACACTGGCAACATCTTGTTGATGTTTTTGAATTAATGCAGAAAAATCAGATGTATGTTAAAGCAAGCAAATGCACATTTGCAACTGATAAGGTGGAGTATTTAGGTCACTTTATTTCAAAGAAGGGAGTGGAGACAGATCCTCGAAAAGTGACAGCAGTGGATTCATGGCCTGTGCCTGGTTCAGTTAAGGAATTGAGAAGTTTCCTAGGCCTAGCTGGCTACTATAGGAAGTTTGTCAAGTCTTATGCCATTATCAGCAAGCCTTTAACAAACTTGTTAAAGAAAGGAGCTTTTGCTTGGAGTGAAGAAGCACAGCAAGCTTTTGTGAAGTTGAAGCAAGCATTGGTTACAGCACCAGTCTTAGCATTGCCCGACTTTTCTAAGACTTTTGTTGTGGAAACTGATGCATCAAAAGATGGTATTGGTGCAGTTTTGGTGCAAGAAGGGCATCCACTTGCTTACATTAGTAGGACTTTAGGTCCTAAATGGCAGAGACTGTCGGTATATGAGAAAGAGTTACTAGCTCTTGTATTTGCAGTTCAGAAATGGGAGCAATACTTAATGGGAAGTCATTTTTTTATCAGGACTGACCAAAAAAGTCTTAAATGGTTGCTACAGCAGAAAATTTCCACTCCATTCCAGCAGTTTTGGCTTTCAAAACTAATGGGATTTGATTATGAAATTGAATATAGAAGTGGGAAAGAAAACATTGCAGCAGATGCACTCTCAAGGGTTCAGGGAGCAGAACTGTTACTTATGGCTATTTCTGTGGTGGAATCTGACCTCATTGATTCAATCAAACAGAGTTATCAAGGAAATATTGGTCTATTGGTCATTATTCAGCAGCTTCAAAATCAGCAAGGACCTTCTCAGTACAGTTTCCAGAATGATTTGTTAAGAAGAAATGGGAAGTTGGTGGTTGGTTCTGATCACAACTTGAGAGCCAAAATAATATCTTGGCAACATGCTTCTCCTGAGGGAGGACATTCAGGAAGAGATTTAACCATAAAAAGGGTCAAAAACCTTTTTTACTGGAAAGGAATGTCCAAGGAAATCAGGCAATTTGTGAGAACCTGCACTGTGTGTCAAGCTTCTAAATATGATCCTTCTGCAAGCCCTGGTTTATTGCAACCTTTACCTATCCCTGAGGAGGTGTGGCTAGACATTTCTATGGATTTCATAACAGGTTTACCTAAATCTATGAGTAAGGATGTTATATTTGTGGTAGTGGACAGGTTGAGCAAATATGCTCACTTCATTCCCTTAGCTCATCCTTTCACTGCAGTAGATGTGGCACAAGCTTACTTGGATCATGTATTCAAATTACATGGTTGGCCAAGAAGCATAGTCAGTGACAGGGACTCGGTCTTTCTAAGTCAGTTTTGGAGAGGGCTCTTCTCATTACATGGCACAGAATTCTTGCTGTCCTCTGCCTACCATCCTCAAACAGATGGTCAGACTGAAGTTGTGAACAGATGTTTGGAGACTTACCTTAGGTGCATGTGTGGTGAGCATCCTAAGAAGTGGTGTCAGTGGCTACCTTTAGCCGAGTGGTGGTACAACACACACTTCCACTCATCCACTCAAGTCACTCCTTATGAAGTGGTTTATAATCAGCCACCACCTCTGTAACTTCCATATTTACCAGGGGAATCCCCAGTAGAAGAAGTGGATAGAAGTATGCAAAGGAGGGAAAAGATGATAGCAGACCTTAAGTATCATCTATTAAGGGCACAATCTAGAATGAAGAGCCAGGCAGATAAGCATAGGTCTGACAGAAAATTTGAAGCAGGTGACTGGGTTTGGCTTAAGCTTCAGCCTTATAGGCAACAGACTGTGACACAAAGGAGCAATCAAAAGTTAGCTCCAGTGTATTATGGTCCCTTTCAGGTAGTAGCTGCAATTGGAAAGGCTGCCTGCAAACTAAAACTTCCTGCTGGTTCACAGATACATGATACCTTTCATGTGTCTCAACTTAAGGCCTTCCATGGTACTTTACCACTGGCATCTCATATACCTAGCTGGTTTCAAGGCCAGTCTTCTACTGCTATTCTCAAACCAGTTGCTGTATTGGAGAGAAGGGTGGTCAAGTTTCAGAATACTCCACAGGTTCAGTACTTGGTTCAGTGGGAGGGTCTTCCACCATATGAAGCTACTTGGGAAATTGCATCGACATTCGAGAGCAAATATCCAGACTTTATAGTTGAGTAATGCAAGACTTGAGGACAAGTCTCTTAAGGGGGGAAGTTGTGTTACAGGAGAAAAGATTTATGTCATTTTCTGCTCATTTCATATTTTTCTATTTTTTTTTGGATGGGAAAATCAGTTAGAATTCTGTTACCGCAAATTTAGGGAATTTGTTAGAATAATACAGCTAGAGGGAAACTTCATCATAGCTTATAAATAGCTGATGAGAGGGTTGTTAGGGGATTCGGAAATTTTAAAATGAAAAATCTTTCTCTCTCTCTTTTCTCTCTTTTCTCTTTTCTCTCTTATTCTCTCTTATTCATCTGAAATCCGCCATTAAAGCTTAAGGTGAGGTTGCCTCCCTTATCAGTCTTCTTCCTCTTTGGCGATGGACAAGAAACAGTGGCGATGGAACAGTGGCAGCGACGATGGAAACCGCCGGATCCTCCCTCTCTGGCGACGAACGCTGAAAACAAGCGAGGTCGGCCTGACCTGCAAACAGAGACGGGATGCCTCTCCTCTTCTCGTTCTGCAACAAGAAACTCGGAAGATTGCCTTCTCCTCTTCCGGTCTTCTTCTTCCTCGGCGACGTGAGGGCAGCAACGCTCCCTCCTCCGGCGTCACACAATTGTCCTCGGCGATGTGGGGTCTAGTAAAAAAAACAAGAACCCAAATCACGCCTCTGTTTCACTGCGATCTACGGCAGTGGCTGACGAGGGTCCGTGACCTCTTCTTCCTCGACGACGAGGACAGGGACTCGACTCAGGAGAAGTCCAAGACAATGGAGAAACCCAGCCAGAAGGAGTGGAAGGCAGATACTGTTAGGAATTTTCTAGATTGCAATTTGATGGATGCATTATCATTCAAAGCATCATTTGATTTACACACTTGCATTGGTTTTAAATAAACTTGAAATCTTGTATTTGAGCTTTTTAATTACATATGTGATTTTATGTGCTAAGTTCATTTGGTTTAAACCACATATCCTTTTCCATTGCATTGTAAGCATAGTACATTTGCTAAGAGTGGAGATGTTACATGATAGCTTAATGGATCATTTTAGATGAATTGGAATTAAACCATTATTCTTAATAGGTATATCCATTTATGTGGTCCATCTTCATCTTTATGTGATCCATGATGTCTCTCTCACTTCATACCTTCTTGTGCTTTCAAAAGTTATATTCTTTATTGATGATTGGTATGAGTTAGATCTTGAGTGTTGATAGATCCTCTCTATGCAAATGTCAAAGTGTTCTATGTATGGTTGTGTTATTTATTACATTTGTAGAAACCATACTAGAACTAAAATCCATCCTCTATGCTTTTATAGTCATTTCTATTTGGATGGTTATGATGTTGATTCATGTGTATTCTCTAAGTGATTTCATTCTTATACATGTTTCAACTTCATAAGTAGTGTTCTTAATCATATGAAACTCTTTGAAACCCATTTCTCATATTTCTATATGTTTGATGGATATCTTAGATGTTGAATTCATATGATTTAGACACTTTGGAAATTGCATGCTTTACCAAGTCATATCTTTTTGCATTGCAATTTCTCTTGTTCATCACTATGCTCTTTAGTTATATCTTTAAAAGTGATGAATATGCATTTATGATGCTTGATGGATTTTTGTCACATTCTTGCTCTTTATCATGTTATCAAATTCAATTAGTTTCAATTGGTATAATGTTTGATTGATTTGATTTCTTGTGAATGTGATAAATCTTGTGTGCATTGGATTGAACTTGATAAGTAATATGGTTGTTCCATGTCACACACCATTAGCATCATTATGCTCTTGTTGCCACCTCTCTTTGCTCTCATAGGTAAATCTCATGACCACCATGTTTATGTGTTAATAATATTGGTTGGTTATTATTTGAGGTTGGCTTCATGATTGAATTTCATTTCACTCTTTCATGCACTTTAATAGTCATATTTATTGATTGAATGAAATGAGTTCAAAACTTACATAGCATATGATTTTCATAAGTAATATTGATTGATGCTATGTTTGAGTAAACCCCATATCATGGATAGCTCTAATTTGGATTTTTCCTAATAGGTATATTTTTAAATCCATTTTAGAGTGATTGATTTAAATAGTCATATCCTAAATCTCAATTGGTATTCTTTGTCTTTCCAATTGATATCCATGATGGCTTTTTCCATAGACCTTGCTTTCTTTTGGCAATTTGATCATATGAGCTTGATAGTTAAATGAATCTAATCCTTTCTTTGAAGTTGACCCTCACTTGGTTAAACCATCTTCTTCTTGTACCTAATAGTTAAATCTTTGTCAAAAGTTTAACAAAAGAAGAGAATGGATTGAGGGGGAGTGTAAACCTTCATAGGAAGTATTAGTTGTGATCAAATTGACCCTAGGATTGCCTTTGAGCCCTTAGAGACTACTACCTCACATGATAGCCTGTTATGTATTTCATTTTCGATGTCATTTGTTAACAGGTGCTACTAAAGGTATTTTCTTTGTTTCATGTGTGTAGGTACCTTTGCAATTTAATGGCAAAGGGGGAGAAATTATGCAAGTTCTCAAAAGGGTGAAGAGAAAGTCCAAGCTTCCAAAGGGGAGAGTTATGTATGATCTTCTACAAAGGGAGAGAATGCATACCTTGCCAAAGGGAGAAAGAGGCATGGTCAAAGGGGGAGAGCTAATAGAAGAAAGAAGCTTGGAGCTAAAGAAGATGCTTGGATAAAGAAAGAAAGAAGAAAGAAAGCTTGAAGGTTGATCAAGCTCCAAGCATCATGAAGATTGAAGTCCAAGAGCCCAAGCTATGAGAAGAAGCATCCAAGAAGATTTCAAGCCTTGTCCAGCTGAGGGGGAGCTGAAGACTAAGTGTGTATTGTCAGTGGTGAGTGTGTTTGCCATCAAATTGCAAAGGGGGAGATTGTTAGGAATTTTCTAGATTGCAATTTGATGGATGCATTATCATTCAAAGCATCATTTGATTTACACACTTGCATTGGTTTTAAATAAACTTGAAATCTTGTTTTATTCATGCATTGCTTTTAAGATTTGTAAAAGTATTGATTTATGCATGATTTGTTTTTTCATCTTGGATGCATTTGATTTAGAAAAGAGTTTTCAAGAAATCAAGCAAGCCTTTGTTTTAAAAGTTTTGAATCTTTTTAGGCTTTTTATGTCATGTTTTAAAAACCATTAGAATCCTTAAAACATGTTTTCCAAGCTTGATTTAGTGGCCAAAAGGTCCCCCAAAGAAAAACCTTCAAATATGCAAAAGTTGCATTTTTTGCAAATAGGGGGGAGTCCCGGCAGTGTCGCCGGTCGACCGAGACACAGGTCTCGGTCGACCGAGACAACTGGAGGTAAAAACTGCATTTTTGCACTGAAACCTCCAACGGTCAGAAATCTGACCGTTGTGCCTTCCCGGTCGACCGAGGCCTGTGTGCCGGTCGACCGAGGATATAGCCGTTGGACCTTTTTGGCTATAAAATGAGTTCTTTCCCTTACCAAAAGTTGGGAATTTTTAACCCCTCCTTGAGAGGATTTGAGGCATATCAAAAGGGAAAAGAACCAAGGGATGAAGGGGAAGATTAGGAAAGCTAAAGCTTGGATTAATGAAGTTAAACTACCAAGTAGGCTCTTCCTTTCTTAATCATATGTTTGCATGCTCTTGTTTTATTTTTGGTAAATCATTTCTAGCATGTTAAACTATGTTTGTGTTGTGTCCTTAACATATTTTATGTTTTGAGTTGATTTATTGTTTTGGATATAACATCACATGATTCAATCCAAGTAGTACTTGAATTGGTAAATCAAAGTAGATCATGTTAATGAAAGAACTTTGGTAAATCATATGTAACATGATCCATATACTTGGTTGAATCATTGGTTGTTGTTTTCCATCATAAGAACATCTCTCTCAAAACTAACTTATGTTTTGGATTCAACTTCTTTACAAATCATATGTTTTCATGTTTTGTTTTATCATTGGTAAATCTTGTAACATGTTAACCTATGATGTGTTGTATCCTTAGCATGTGTTATATTTTGAATAGATCTATTGTTTTGGATACATCACCATTGATTCATCAAAGTAGTACTTTATCTTTGGTAAATCTAAGTAGATCATGTTAATGAAATATGTAACATGATTCATATACTTTGTTGAATCATTGGTTGTTGTTTTTCCATCATAAGAAAATCTCTTTCAAATGTATCTTATGTTTTGGATTCAACATGTTTACAAATCATATGTGTATTATTGTTTTAATGCTTCACAACTTGCCTTACTTTGATTGGTAAATTATTTTCAAGTTGTCTTTATAATTACATATGATTTGTCCCCTAATTTCAATCAAATCTATTTTTATGTTTTGAGCTTCATTGGTGATTTGATTGACATCCCTATGCATCACATGTTTAGAGCTAATCCATTTCATACAACTTGTGTAACTTTGATATCATTAACAAGTTGTTACTTTTAACATGTGATTGCATTACTTCCTCAATCATAAATGTTTTATGAGCTAAAACTTTCAAAAGCCTTAGGCATACATTTATGAACTTTCATTTTCAAAATGATTGAGGAACACACACACACACTTCATTTGTTTTCATCTTTGCATTCATAGTGTGAGTGTGTATTTGTATTTCACTTCCATATCCGCCTATTATAAGAGGCATTGTAATGAGCTTAATAGAATCTCCATCAAGTGTATTAAAGACACTAATTTAGTGAGATAACCAACCTATGGTTGAAGAGGTTATTGCTTAGCCTATAAAAGCATAGTGTATAGGTTGATGTTAAGCCTTGAAAAACATCATTGTAAGGTTATTGCTTAGCCTATAAAAGCATAATGTATAGGT
Source organism: Cinnamomum chago (assembly GCA_038049695.1). Taxonomy (NCBI): domain Eukaryota; kingdom Viridiplantae; phylum Streptophyta; class Magnoliopsida; order Laurales; family Lauraceae; genus Cinnamomum; species Cinnamomum chago. The sequence goes on along the minus strand of CP142458.1, from coordinate 67,012,144 downwards.
TGATGTTAAGCCTTGAAAAACATCAATGTAAGGTTATTGCTTAGCCTTGGAAAGCATATTGTAAAGGTTATTGCTTAGCCTATTGAAAAGCATAAATAGTGGAAATCCGGTGGGGTGTTGGATCACAAGCCGGTAGTGGATGTAGGCATTGAGGCCGAACCACTATAAATACTTGTGTGATGGTGCTTGCTTTGTGGTGATTGTTTTTATTAGCTTCCGCATATTGTTTGATAATCATCACTTATGACTAGTTTGTTTTAAAGAAGTTAAAATTGTTAAAATTGGTCATAAAAGAAGCTCACCCTATTCACCCCCCCTCTAGGGTTCGGATCCCCATGGACTTACAGATACCTGCGCGTAGGAGCTGTCCAAACTCCCAATGAGGGGGGGCGTTTCCGATGAGGACTAGATCGACGCCCGGTTCGCGAGCGAAGGAGAGCTCCTGGGTATGGATTTTGGAGAAGATGTTGCCGTGGATGGAGAAGAAGGCTCTAGACGTAGATGGAGAAGCCAAAGAAAGAGGAATTGGAGAAGAAGGGGATCCGGTAGGCATTGAGCCAGAGAAAGAAAGAAGACCCAGTTGGATTCTAAGGTCAGGTTCAGTTTGGGCCAGGACTGACCCGCCCTGCCCAGTCCAGAAGCTTAACGCAGTGCAGTCCTACTTTTGTAATGTGTGCTGGGGGTTTATCTGAGTTTTGTCAAATTTATTTGAGTTTTTATAAAATTTATTTGAGTTTTTGATAAATTTATTTAGGTTTTTCAAAATTTTATCAGAGTTTTGACAAATCTATTTGAACTTTTGGCAAGTTTATTTCAGTTTTTGTCAAATGTATCTGATTTTTTTTTTGTTGTAAATTTATATGAGTTTCTAACATATTTATATTCATTTTGGAAAATTTAACCGAGTTTTTGAACAAATCTTTCTGTGTTTTGGCAACTTTATCTAAGTTTTGACAAATTTAGCTGAGTTTTTTGAAATTTATTTGTGTTTTTTAATTTTATTTGTGTCTTTTATAATTTATTTGCATCTTTTTAAATTTATTTGTATTTTTTAAACAAATTTAAATAATTTGTAGGAAAAATACTTGAATTTTTGGAAAAAATTTATGAAATTTGAAAAATTATTTATCTTAGTTTTGGCAAATGTATTTGCACTTTTTGAAATTTATTTGCGTTTTTTAATTTTATTTACGTCTTTTGAAATTTACTTGCACCTTTTGGAATTTATTCACATTTTTTTAAAAATTTATTTGAATCTTTTGAAATTTATTCCCATCTTTTTCAATTTATCTGCCTTCTTAGAAATTTATTTGCGTCTTTTGAAATTTATTTGCTTTTTTTAAAAATTTATTTGCATTCTTTTAAAATTTGTTTGTGTTTCTTTAAATTTATTTTTGTTTTTGAATTTTATTTACATCTTTTGAAATTTATTTGCATCTTTTTAAATTTCTCTGTGTTCTTTTTGAAATTTATTGCGTTTTTGAAATTTAATTGCGTTCTTTTGAAATTTATTTTTATTTTTTTAGAATTTATTTGAAAATCTCATTAATGGGATTTCATTAATCCTAGACAATTAAATGGCAGTTGACCATTATTAATGACATATCCCACTAATCATAGAATATGATTTAAAGAAATGATAAATTAGACATTTTAGTTCTTCAAATTTGGAAAAATGACCTATGACACTATGAGAAAAGATTGTGGATCTTTTCTGTGACACATGTATCACCAGTGTTCTACAATGTGCCTCACATGAAACCTGACTAAATCGTCTGTCATTGTGGATATATTCTGTCTCTACTGTCTTCTTTCTCCCATGAATAAAGAAGGATAGTAGCATTCCAATATCACCAGGTACAATAGTTTCAGGCATTACTTCTTACCACTGGTCCCCAGTCTAGAAGAGAGACACTTAGAAAGGAGAGGTAAGTTTGGAGGCTCTCTTTTTGTTACATTACGTCCCGAGTTAATCAAGATTAACTCTAATTAATTGAGGTTTAATATGGTTTAAACGTGATTAAGCAACTTAAGAGTGATTAAGGATTAAAATGGATCAACTTAGTTTCATTTGAGAGACTTATACATAATGGAATGGATTTGAAAAGACTTCACTTGATTGAGTTGAAATTAAACTCCAAATGATGACATGAAGGACTTTTTCGTAAATATGAATTGGTGCGTATTTCGTCGAATGAGGTGAAATTTGATATTATCGTGTGTATCTCACTGAGTACAATCACTTTCATAATATACACACTTTCATTTGGGTTAACATGAAACAGTTGGGTCTTGAATTGACTTGAATTCAAAATAGGCAAGAAATGTGGGGTTAATATGCAAAATGCATGTGTTAGGTGTCAAGAACCCCAGTTGCATGTTATTAAGTGAGTCATCTCATTGGTGAGTCATTTCCACAATTACAACAAGAGAGAAAGAGAGAGATTGAGAGCTGTTCTGTTTCATTCCTTTTTCTTATGATCAAAAAGTGAAGTTTTCAAGTGAGTTCAAGAGATTTCATCATCTTTTCCATCACCTTCTCCATCAAGTGGGTTGGTTGTGTTTTATGATTTGACTCAAGTAGAGCTTGGAACAAAGGGGTTTTTGTGTTAGATTCATTGCAAGATTCTGTAAAGGCAAGTATAAGCATTTCTGCATAATTATATGTTATGGATTGAACTATAGATTCCATGTGAGTAGGTATGAGAGGAATTATGAGATGGTTTTGCATAGGATTGTATAGAAGTTGAATTGATTTCATTTATGAATTGATTTAATTAGAATGAATTAATTGATGGAATAGAAGTGTTTTCTTGATGAATGAATGGGATTGCATAGGGAACAGGAGGTTCTAATTTGGTTACAGGTTCTAGTTGCTAAGAACGGAATTCTGAAACAAATTCTGTTTCAGATGTAGATGCAGCCCGGTTGACCGGCTAGTAGCTCGGTCGACCGGCCAAACGTGGAATTGCTCTCTAGAAGCCTGAGCAAAACCCTGTTCCTGCATTTCACTTACAACTGTCGGTCGACCGGCCAAGGCCTCGGTCGACCGGGCCTTCTGAGACTATGAATCTTTTGAAAATTGTTTCACATATTGTAAGTTAAGTAAACTGCAATCAATAGACCCTGAGGGTATTCTAAAGCTCCATAAATTATGTATTTGGATTGATATTCAAAGGCACTTATATGTGAATTAAAAGGAACTCAAGGTTATTCATAATTCACGTCCAAAACCTAATTCGTAATGTATTGCTCGATTGTACGGAATAAACACTGTCAAAATTTAATTCTGAATTTTCAAGGCTGTTTAGGTCCTTTATACCTCCATGAGTGTGATTTCAATGTACAACATCCATATATCGGTAATGTTTATCGAAAATAATACGTATATTGAACAACTGGAATTACACTTGAATGGATGGTATTATTCGCTTTTGTCTCCATTAAAGGAAATGAAATGAATCCTTCTTGATGCTTGGGTCATGAATGATGCGCTCTTCCGCTCTATGTCAAAGAGGATAATGATATTGAATGAAAATGAATTGAATTGATCAATGAGTATGGCACTACATGGTGATTTCTTTAAGCTCTTTGAACTAATTCTGCTGCAGCAGATTATCTGGGAGTGTTCCGGAGCTCCTTGGTGATATCAGTTGTCCATGACCCGGACTCTGATAAGTCCCACAATAAATGAATCCTTCCGTATGGAAGAGAGACTTCTCTCCTTTGAGGGAGAGAGATTCCTTTCCTTTGAGGGAAATGGAATTTGAATTGAAAATAAAATGCTATTGTAGTTTGCCACATAAAAGACTCGTATTGAATATGAATGGGAATTAGAATTGAACTAATCGAACACGAAATGAAATGAATGAATTGTATCGTTAGCATGTTAAATCATGAACTTGTTTATACATTGTTGAATTGTGAAATTCATAGTGTTATTGATGGCATTATAGGCATAGCTGCCATTGCCGGTCCTTCTCAGACCACAGCGCCACCGGAGACGTTCGGCACGGTTCCTCCAGGAGGACTAGTAGAATGGAAATAAAGCAAGATTAGTTGAGGATATGAAAATGAACTTTGAGTTAGGATGGGTTGAAAACGTTTCACAATTTTGATCCTTGCATTGTATTTAAATATGCAAGGGATGGATTTTGTATATAGTGTAAAGAATTTTTGGTTTGATACCAGCAATGTATATTTGTGATTATTTCCGCATAATGTATATTGTTATCCCTTGTGAATTTTAATTCGTTGAAATTCACGGGAGTAAGTATGCGACACGACTCGGAATTATCTCGGATTAGTTCTAATCTCGTACCCGGGTCGTGTCACTTTTTATATGTGAAATGGAGTATTTTTGTTTTAGCCGTTGCAAATATTTGCTAATGTCAACTGTTAATTAGATGAAGGGGTTAGGTTGATCGAATGAGATTTTTTTTATTTAGATTTTTTTTCACATGCTTAACCCCCAACTCTCAGCAAAATGTTTCAATCTCTCTCCCTTTTCCCTCTTAATATTTAGCATTCATTAGGTTAGGTTAGTGTTCTCGTCCAACCAATCCTACTAAAATCTCGAGGTGTTTGTAGAGGCAGTGGAAATACTATTCAACATTCTTCCTTGGGTGGAGTCGTCCCAGTTTAACACTCTCCCTCGAGTGGAGTCGTTCCTCATAGAATTCGAACTTGCAATTAGTTGACTCTAAAACCATATTAAAATTTCTCCATTAACCAATCTTCTCAAAACCTTAAGGCGTTAGTTGAGGCAGCAAAAACACAATAACAATCTCATCATGTTTATGTAACATTTACCCATTATACATCTTGATTTTTCACTTTTTGGATCCTTGGGACTTAATAAGAGATGACTCCATATCAGAATTTTGGTATTTGGATCCAATGGCTTTATTTGTTTGAACCAGTGCTTTTCACCACTTCTTTCACGCAAGCCCTTGGCCCTGCATCCTTTTGCTCTATATGATCTTCTATTAAGAACTTGTCTCTTAAAATAATTAAAGGAAATCATATAGGGCCCTTTGCCTGAAACATATTGACTTCCTAGATTTTCTAGGCATTAGTTATGTATAGAGGGGCTAAATATTGTGAAGATTAAATATAGGTGGGGAGAATGGAGATGCCCAAGGGATTATTAAATTGTAAATGTACCCTTTCTATTGAAAAATCTGTCATCCTTTACTTTTCAGGCCTTGTTCATATCATCAGACATCAGTTCTCTGGTAGATTCTCTCCTAACTTAAAGTGGAAGTTTTTTTTTTAGTTGTACTTTCACATGTTCTATTATAAATAAAATAAGATTGCTGGAGGGAGCAGTCTCATACAACATAACTCACAAGTTGGATTCTCTAGACACATGAACCTTCATTTATGCATAAACTGATTTACATGTGCTTAATTTATCATGATCTAAATGAACCTCTGATAAATCAAGTCACACTAAATTGTTGGACCACTCTAGATCTCGACCATTGACCATTCATTCTTCACTCCTTCAGTACCCATTAGATACCTCTTTCCTATGAACCCATAGAAATTCAATACTAATTAGACAAATTAATAGCCCTTAGTAGGCCTTCATTGCTCCATTGCTTGCAAATGGTGTGCCCCAAGGTCAATTTTCTCCATTGATAACTATATTAGGAGGTTTGAAGTATAATTTCTTTTTGGGCCATTTTCTAGGGTGCTTAATTTCATCATTTCTTGTTTTTCCTTTTGAAAATAGTTGGTAAAGTAGGTGAAATGCACTTTCACTACTAGTTACAACCATGATCTTTTTTGGAAGATCCCTACTATCCCAGTGGTCCCTTTAGTTCACACTGACAATTCTGAAGAAGAAATGTTATTCCTTTCTTTTTACTTTTTGCAGGTACACAAGATATCATATCACATAGGCAACCTCAAGGTACAAAATGTGTCATTTAATCATCCGTTTTTTTAAAGATAGTTGTGTGGGGCATTTCTTAATGTGCAAATTAAGCAAAGGTTGGCAATAATCCCTGCTTGTGATCCGTTTCGGCTGCATGCGCCTCGGCATGAACACTAGAGCGCTTGCCGAGACCAGCACTGACGGCCACCGTCTCGGCAATATGCTGCGTCAAAAAGAGATGCGCATCTCGGCTACAGCCGAGGTGATGAGCTTGCCCGAGACGGGCATAGGCAGTCACGCCTGACATTTGGACATGTAACAGGGTTCGGGCACGCCCTGATGGGACATATACACCATCCAAGCCGTCTACCTTCACCAAATCTCTGACAGAGCCACATCCAATGGCTGTAGCCGTATTAGGACAGGGCCCAAAAAAGGATCCGATGGGACCCAGCCACCAACAAGTTAATGCGAGATCAGGCCCAATGTGACTGACATTTAATGCAGCATGGGCTGATCGGACTCTCATTTAATGCGATGTGGGCTATGATGGACCCTCATCAATTGCTCTATGGGCTAATCTGTCCCTAGCAGTCAAATCAGGAGGTCCATTAACAAATATCCAAGAACTTTCTCATATAAGGGGGATCATCACCTAGAAGAAGGTACGCACGTTCTCATGCATGCAACCATCCAAGCATTACGCTTTCTTCTCCGACCAGTTTCCTTGCACTAACTTAGGCATCAGAGAGCCCTGTGCTGCCCACAGCCCGGGTGCTTTGACTGCTTCTTCTTCTTCCCTTTCAAGTCCCAGAAGTGGTCAGCTCTCTCCGGTCATTTGGATAAGTCCTCTAAGGCTCCTTCTAGTCTTGTGAGTTGATATTTTCAGCACTTACAATAATATAGTGTTATCATAAAGAGATGAATGTTCTGTAATTGTTGCTTATTTATTTCTTACCATCTTCTCGAAATGCTAACCTGTGAAACCTTGTCATGGGATGTGTAAATTTTCTATGATTGAAGATCTTAACCCTTGTAACAGCTGCCTAGAAATAGTCAATTAAGGAACAATAATAAGAAAAAAAGAACTCTATATTCTTCTCATATGAAAAACTACAGTCATCTAAATGGTGTTCCTAGCCTATCTTGACTCCCTCTAAGTTATAATGTGACTATCTTAGGAACACCCCTTTGGTCGAGTGGTCATGATCATGATTCTTCCTTCTTCTGGATCTAGAGGTCTTAGTATTGATTTTCTATTTCCCTTCTTTAAGAATCGAAGATTGAGTCCACTAGTGCTACCATCTAGATGCCACATGAGTGTTTACTCGACTTTCCTCTGGACCCAGAGGGATTAGTTCAGCCTAAAGGATTGGAACCCTCCCATAGCGAAAAAAGAAAAAAAAACCAGCAATCTATGCTTATACACATGGTGATTGCTAACCATCCAGGTGGGCAGCATACATGTGGACAATTTAAGAAGAAGGATCACCATTCACCCAGGTCAGCCTAAATAAATGGGAATAACTTGGTCCACCAGATTTCAATAGGGCAGGAGGGCCCACATCATGCATGGAGCAATGAGGGCCACTCACTGGTTTGCAATTCTCAAGATTGTCTACAAATCAAAGCTCCAGCAGGAACCATCTATGTATAGTGAGTGTACTACAATAGCTATTCATCAATAAGGAACAAGGAAAAAGAGAATGGATCTCCTGTTTGAACCATTCATCGGGTGCCACATGGTAGGGATGTCATATCTCATTTCCTGAAAATTTTTATATTTTCTAAATTTTTTTTCCCCATGTGGCACCCCTGATTGGACCAAACAAGGTTTCCTGCTTGGTCCAAACAAGGGATCCAGATCCCAAGGGAAAAATGTGAAACTGGTCAGTGGCCAGCATAAGATGACTAGGCAGTTCCTGATCTAACATGCCACTCAGACTAAATTTGACTTGCCACCCAACCCAGGATCCGGATTCCCTGTTTGGACCAAATAGGGGGTGCCACATGGGAAGATTTTTTTTTTTTGAGGGAGATGAGATTTTTTTTAAGGAGATGGGATGTGACATCTCCAACCCATGTGGCACCCCATGCCCTGTTTGGACCAAACAGGGAATCCATTTCCCCCAACCCAAGTCCGACCTAGTAGTTGAGGATAGGGGAGTTGGCCTTGGAAATGAGTTTGACATTTCCAAGCTAAAAACAGGTGGACCTTTTTTTTTAAAATACCAGCCAAGGAGACTGGACCCTCAAGAAAACTGATTAATATATATATATATATATATATATATATGCTAACGGGGGTGTCCGAGGTCTCTTTGAGCACTTGATTAAATCCCCTGGGGTGGTGGCCTCCCCCTGTTTTTACTCACTGGGTTCATCGGGTTATAATAGCCTGGGGTCCTAACACATTGGCGGACTTCGATGCTGAGACATTCGGGTGGTTACGAAGTGCCCAACCAATGGTGCTACCAAGCATTGGTAGAAAACCAATTAATATGGGAATGAATTTGGGAGAGGATTGCCTGCATATACTTGGGAGAGGACGGTCAGCGCATGCTGAATTGAACTCTGAGCAGTTAAGTGAGATCAAGACTCCCAACCACTGGTCTATCCGTTTATCTACTAACTAAACCCAAAAATGGCTCTTTGTATTTATTACTCACTAGTTTACTGGGGCTTGGTGGGGCTTCTTAACAGTGAAAAATGTTTTTCTAATTTAAAAACTATTTTTTAAATCAATTTTTAGAAGAAAATTAATGTTGTTTCATTAGAGTGATTTCTGTGACTTAAGATTATTTGGTTATGATATAAAAAACAACTTTTCGCATATTAAAATTGTAATTAAATAATATATTAGACTTTTATAGTAAAGTAAATTATATGTGTCATAAGGCATTCATTATGTGGCATTACCACTATCATTATCTCATCGACAAAATGAGATTTAAGTGGGGCCCATTATTAAATCAAAATTATCATTTGGTTCTCCATGTTCTAGCATATAAATCTATTAGTAGTATACGGCCTATTCAAAAAAAATCTAAATCACTTGAAAATGTAAATCCTGTATTAATACTAGGAGAAATTCCACTTCTATCAAAATTTGCCTATTATTAAATTATCACATGTAAAACACTATCATTTTACTCATTTTGAATTCTTGTATTTAGTCACTTTTAATATTTAATCAATAGATGATTGGATTGGGAATACAACCCAATATCAATACGGAAGATGATCTTGATCTTAAGCTATTTAGATTTCACAGGTGAGAGAGAGAGAGAGGACGCTCCACTTTTTTTTCACTAAGTTAGCCTATTGGCAAGAAGTAATACTACTAGCCTGAAGCCATGGAAATCGATCCGTCATGTGTGTGATACCAAGGTCCAAACACCACTCAACCTTGAGTGTGTTGGCCACCATGCTCCACTTAACCTCCAACAGAAGTTAAAATGTCTCTTTTTTATTTTTTTTTATAGCGAAGTCCTTGAAGTTTACTTTTTCAAAATACTAATTTGACTTGCTTTTTAAAAAACTAATGATCAAATGAGTTTAAAGGCAAAAGCCCAAAACAACTCTTAGAAAGTCAAACAAAACACACCATAATATTTTAGATGGACCCGTTCCTTTTCGGATTTGTCTTGTTATGGAAGGGCAAGGCTTCGATAAGAAGCCCACTTGAATGTAAGATGATCAACATTTTATTTATTTTTATACAAAATTGACTTAAACCTACAATCTTAAGATAGTAACGGCGAGCACCTTTCAGTGTGCCATGGCTCTAATGAGATGATCAACATACATACAAGCTCCCCAAATTTAACAGTGACAACACAAAAAAAAAAAAAAAAGAAGGGCCCCCGCCCCCAATTTAACAGTGACAACACACACAAATAAAACAAAGCCCCCCCCGCCCCCCCAATTTAACAGTGACAACACACACAAATAAAACAAAGCCCCCCCGCCCCCCCAATTTAACAGTGACAACACACACACACACAAAAAAAAACAGCCCCCCACCCACCCACCCCCAACAAAAAAAAAAAAGAAGAAAAAGAAAAAAAAAGTTGGATTGGGTCGAATATTTCCGCCCATTCCTAAACCCAACCCGACCCGACCTGGCCTATATGGAACCACTCGGGTAACAATAATACGTAGTAGACATCCTATTTCATGAGTCATCTGTTGTGGAATGGTCCCTGGCATTGTCCAGAATCCTACTGAACACTGAACTATCATATTTCAATAACTGGAGTAGATGGATGGACCTAAATGCTCCTGAAAAGTTGACTTAGCAGAAAAGGGCACTGATCTAATCCACAACTGCTAGAGGCTGTTTCCAAATCTGGTGGATTGAGTTAGGCCGGCCCACACCCATCTGTTCTTTTCAATTGGTCAGGCCCGTATTGATGTCGGCCGATTTCGGATAGCACCTAAGTTTGTTTGGTGTGCATTTGTGTGGATTTAACAAGCACCACCTTGGATATTAGTTTTATTAGGTCAAAGACCTCAGAGATACCCACATCATAAGAAAAAAACACACAATATTAGTAAAGAAATTCTTTAGACCGAAATTCTCTGAATTTCAGTAAAAGAAAACATCTCAACATTTTTTTTAGATTGATAATTTCCCAAACACGATAATAGTGGTAATAATTTCAACCAATATTATAAAAATAAGCATTTGCAATGAGTGGGACCATCACCTTAACTTTCCAATGCCACTCCACTTGATTTAACTCAATTTGAACGAGTCTCCCAACCATTTTGAGGAACCAAGACTCGCTGAGTTACTCAACTCGGGGGTAAATCGAATGGGTGCCAAGTCAAAGATTGCAGCAAGTCCTTTAGTCGCTGCCCCTTTTCTTCCCTTTCTATTCATACCTCCTGCATTTGAATGCTTGTAAGTATTCCATTAGCAATGATAGAATGGTTTCAAATATCATAAAATGGGTCAACATGTATGGATTTTTACAGAAATCTATCCGCACACATTTGTGTAGCGCCGATGATTCCTTAGAAATAAGGAATAATTTTTAATTTTTTACATTTTATCATTTTTTTGGGTATCTAGTGCTGAGAAAATAAGGAAAATATGCCATTTTCAACTCCATAGAAAATCACTTTTTTATGAAAAGGGGTATCAATATATTTTCCATGGCACCACAAAAAGGGGAGGAATCTATGTTGGGAAGCCATGTCCTTCACATTTATAGTACTTAATTTACTCTAGATATATATCCATATGATACATTTGATGTATGTGTTGAAAGTAATTGAAACAGACTGCCATGTTTTCAGTGCGACGTACAACAGCTCTGCATCACACACATGGTCGATGCATACCATTTTGTTCCCTACCAAATGGCCCACCAAATGAGTGCTTCAGATCTCTATAGTCTATAGATTTCTATTTGGAGTTGTCCCAAAGAGTACTGAAACATAACCAAAGGGTTGCTATCTCACCAACCCTGAAACAACAAAATGGGAGGCCAGAAAACGTCATAGATTGGAGGGTGTGGTTGGTATAAAAACAGGAGAAGAAGCCATATATTGAAAAGAAATATTAAAGAACTTACATTAGGATTGTCATGGACCGACCACTTACCAACCCTCTCTCCCAGTAACACTCTCCCACATTCACCTACCACCCCCTCACCTTTTAGCATAGCCACCATCTTCAAAACGTGATCTGTCAATGATAGGCATAAGCCATTTATGTATGTGAAGGGCAATAGATACCAACTTTCTTTGATTGTTTTGGAGCTTGCTAATTAAGAGTAAATATATATAACAATACGACCATTTGTAATTAAGGTAAATATGACTATTTGTCTATATAGTTAGTGATTACCTTACCGCCGTTTGTTTGTTTGCACTCATTTATACACGAGAATAATTGATGTACATGGCTGTTTGTTCGTACTTCATACTCATTAATTTGCTCTTGTGAAGATGGTGATTTTGATAGACGTGTTAATGCAGTGATTCACATGTGTAACATTTGCTTATGTAAGATTTTCATGTGTAACATTTATGATTGTAAAACCCATTTTCCTGTCAAATAAGGTAAAAGGCAAACGGATACATATACATATAGACGACAAATTTGCATTACATTCTGTTCATGTCTATTTTCTGAAGATATATTCCAAAGCAATTGGTTTTGGGAATAGTTCAAGACTAATCTAACTTTATGGATCATAACACTGAAAAGGTTAATGAATAGAGTTCATGGTACCATTTGTTAAATACATGTGGTGCCGACGTCTTGTCTATATTTAGACTGTTGAATGATACCATATTTTATGAGGTTTAGTTTGGGGCTTGTATAATTTTTGGCTTTTTACTCTTGGTTGGCCTTTTTATTTTCAATGTTCTGACACTTTCAATCGTTTTATATACACTTATAAAATATGTACTTTGAAGCTTTTAAATAGATAGTTAAGTTTCGTGATTGTACAATTCTTTTGTATCCAGAAGTCCTTATTTATAAAGTAGAACCTTTCAATTTCACCATGATATTTGATTATCATTTGTAGTGGTGGGCCTAACGAAGATATTTCCTTGAATTCAAAATATAGAAATGGTTATTTCTCCTAAAAATGTGTTGACCAAGAAATTCATACCTAAATTGTTATAACTTATAACAAATTCTAGGGTGACTAAAACACCTCCATTTCAATGGAGGTCATGAGTTTGAGATATGGCACCAACTGAGAGAAGGAGAGAGAAGCTAAGAGAGAGAAAACCGAAGTACTTTAAAATACCTCCATTTAAACCCACATGTAATTTGTTCGAGTGGTTACAAAGTCGAGTAACGAGTTGGAGGTCTTTGATTCTCCCATTTGGGGCCTTACCTGATACAACAGTACTGCTAGTGGGTTGTATTGTATTATCAGGAATTTTATCAAAGATTGACCGTAAAAAGATCGGCGGGTTTCTCGTCATAAAAAACATTTTGTAAGTTGACTTACATGTTTAAAAGGTTTCGAAATAGGTTAAAAAGAAAGAGAAAAATTTATTGAAGCTTTCCATTGGATCTAGAGCTATTAATTAACTATATCTTGTTTAGCCATTCAAAATAAGTCACCCGGCTTGTGGCCACACCCTTGCAACTTGATATATTTTATTCTTAATTTATAAATCCCTAACTAGTCTGACGCATTATAGGTCTGATAGTAATTAAAAAAATTGAAGAACAGCTCATGTTTATTAGAAGAATAAGTGAATTTTTGTCATAAACTCCATGTGCAAAGTTGCTGCAATCCCAACATTTTGTGTGCACAAATCTCGTATCCATAACTAGTTAAGAACAGATGAGGGGAAAAAAAAAAAACAGTTAAGATAGAATGTTACAATTTTAACAAACATTTTCAGAATCTTCTTGCTCAATGGGGTTGTAGTTGTTCTACCTCTAGGCTTTCGTTTGAGAATTTTCCTCCTACCCTCAGTGAGCTTGTTTTTTTTTTTTTTCTTTTTGTGAAAAATAAATACACATTGATGTGTAGTCGATTTGATTGCACGATAAAATATTAAAAATACAATAAATACGTGTCAAGGTCTTTAAAAAAAAATTACATCAGGGAGAAATTTGTATTCATTGTAAATGGGTAGTTTTTTTTTTTTTTTTTTTTTTAATTCAGATCCATGATATATTTGGATTTTGGACCAGATTGCAATTGCTATATCTCGAACTAAGCTTGAATCAATAGACGAATGGGTGATAAGGAAAAGATAATTTCAAATTCAAGAAGAGATTCCTAATGTATCAAATGTATACACACCAACACATAAATGTACACAATTCCCATTTGGTAATCTGCTATTGCTAATGATTTATGGACATACCTCTCCCTAGAATTAAATGATAAATCAAGCCTCAACAGCTGACTTATTGAGTCTTGATCTGATTTACAATCGAGCCCTAAAAGGGTCAAAACCCGAATTACTTGGTTCGGGTCGTTTGTGTATCTAAAGGCCCGTTAAAGGCCAACTTATTCTACAAATTCGGATAGAGTCATCGCGGAGTGATTTGACTCAGTAATGTTTAATATTGAATTGGTGAACCACTACAATATATAGGAATATTGGACAGAATGAGAAGATAGGTTTTTCCATTTTTTAGATGATGCTGTGACTGTTTTTTTGTTTGGTTTTCTTGGCTAATGTTTTGGTAAAAAGTGACTGTTTTTTTTCTTGTGTTTGACATTGTCTTCAACATTCAGGCCACAGAACAACAACTAATTTGAATATGTATTGGTGAACACTGAACTTGAACAAGTTTATCTATTAATCAAATCAAATGCATCACATCTGTTACTTAGTGGAAAGAGACCCTGATTTTGAAAAAGTAAAACCTTGAAGGAACAAGACATGTCATGGTTGGTGAGGGATATTCTTGTCATCTCATCATGCTTCCATGATTGTGTCAAACATGTATGACTTGGTATGCTGCCGGCGTACCTAAATTCATGGGACCCACTAGTCAGTTGTTGTGGACAAACCCCTCTCCCCAAAATAATAATAATAATAAAAAATCTTGGATGATCCATCTCAACCGTTCATTTGGTGGGTCTTACTTTTATACCACATAATAATAGATTTTTTTTTAATTTACCAGGGTATCCATCGCCAACTCAACCTTCAGACCTTTGACCTCCGACTCATAGGGTTACCGATTCTGAATAGCAAAGACTATTTCCCCAAAGATGGACTAAAATGTAAAAATGCTCATGTCTCATCAACACAAGTATATTTTCAAGGAGTTCCAAAGACAAATGTATATGTCATTTTGGCAAATAAAGGAACCCAAACTTGACCAGACATGGATGGAGATTCCTGGTCTTGGGTAGGTGGAATATAACATTGGCCATTCACCGACTCCAGGTATGATACTTTCACTACAAAAGAATATCCAATAGTCCCATGTTTTTGTCCAGTTTCTTTGAATTCTACTCGCATGGATAATAAAAACTAGCACAATAACTCATACTAAGTACGGGCATGACCCACATGGCTTGGGTCCTTGTTTCATGTAACTACTTTTGATATTTTTCTATTAAACAATTACATATTGATGTTATTTGGTGTAACAGAAGTTAGTTATTTAAAAAGGCAAAAGGTAATAAGTTCAAACTGAATTTAATCAAATGACCCAATTAAGTGCCTTTCATGGTAGAAAGTTTTAGTTCTTCTGATCTTTTAACTTTTAAACTCATGTTTTCCAATCAAGGGCACTATGTAATGGTTCAATAGACATGATGGGAGTTTCTGCATTTTTTTTTACTAGTAAATTGTTAAAGTTAAGAGGGACTTTTAGTGGAGAGAATCTCCAACTTTTCTTCTAACTTTCATGATCAAACCAATCCTTAAATTTTGGAAAGGACTAAGGTGTCTTAATTTTTCATAAATGATCAGGTCTTCTAAATCTTATTATTCAAATTAAAACTTGATTAATTCTTTATTAGGGCTGTCAATGGAGTGGGCTGGGTCCAAGCCGCCTTTCCACAAAGCATAAGTTTTAAATAGGCCTCACTGAATCAGTTAAATATTTGGGCCACAAGTGTTTCATGACTAGCCAATTGTAAGCCTTAGCTTTTATTTGAAAAAAAAAGAAGTAATGAGTGATAGTAATAGTATATGCAAATTTCTATGTACAGTTATATGGTCCACCTCTCATCAAGTGTGTAACGTCCCACTCTACACGCACGCATAATATTGTCCGCTTTGGCTCACATGGCTCACGATTTTGTTTCTTGTGGGCCCAATCCATCAAAAATCTCATGCAAACTAAGGGTGTAAGCAATACATATAATCCCATTTACTTTCCTCCCTATAGTCGATATGAGACTTGGAGGCGTCACAAAATGAGTCCTGGAGAAAGATTTCTATGGCATCCACAAACGCTACTTTCATACCCAAGTCATGTCTAAGCATGCTTTTAAGAGAGACTCTTAAACATGGGACTGGTGGATGGCCTAAATGCAGTCAACTTTTTGAACAATATCCACATCATTGGCCTAATTTGAAACTGATATTTTATTGTTTGATTCATGTTATTAATGAGTAAATATGCATGTACTGATGTACATAATGGTTTCTACTTTCTAGGTGCTTTTAGGCAACAATAATCCTTTTAGAATGATTAAAATAGGGGGTGCCACTAAGCCGAACCTGAGAGGCATGAGCTTCAGCTTGATGAGCTCTCCTAGAACTTGGCTTGACATCCCTTGAGCAAGCTTGACCTCTATTTGACTTGAGCTCAAGGTTAGATTGAAACCATCATGGGCTTAGGCCCATAAAGACCATTAAATAAATGGGCGAAATCCACATATACTTTTATTTAAGTTGAGCCAATAATTATTGCCTCGAGCTTCTGCTTAAGCTCATCCTGACTGCTTTGGATCAAATAGTCTAGAGAATTCGATAGAGATGATTTTGTAGATGCCTAATTCACAACCCTTTCTGTATCAAATAGAGCCATCAAGCAAGCAATTTGGCTGACCAACATGGTTCATGTTGGCATTTAACTAACAATAGTTGGTTGAGTGGTCTTCTTTCTTTTATTTTGAGAAAAAATAAAGTAAAACCTTGCAATATCTTTTATCAACTAGGCATCACTTCCTTATTCAAATAGGTTGTCATAATGGCCAGTATTGGTGTGAATGTATGATAAGACTATTCTAGACACAAAGTAAGATATTATCTTCATTATGGAGAAGGTTAATGTTTGGAATACTTTCATCATAGATCAGGAGGTATATGTTTGGAACTTGGGAAGTTCCCTTGATAACTCAAATAGGAATAAACCTTTAGTAGTGTCAGAGAATTTGGCTGCACAAAAGATAAATTTGAAAGCAAAGTTAATGTATAAATATAAGAGACTGACTAATTCTACTGGTGGCTTAGGTGCCTGACAATCAAAAAAAGATAAAGAGTGGATGGATAAATATGGATTGGGATGAAGGTGGGGCGATTATCACTATGATCAATTAAAAAATAAACCCTCAAAAAGTTTACTAACTTTATATAATGAACTGTGATTTGTGATAAATTCAGTAAACGATATTCGGATTAGCGTCAAACTTAGATAATAATCCCATCCATGGAGGATAAATGGGTGCTAGGTGATCAGATTGTTCATGGTGTTTTGTGTGAAAGTAGCTAGAATTAATGGAGGCATAGGAAAAGTAGTCCTTTTATTTTAACATTCTTTTGAGGAATATTGTCATGGTCCAATGAATTCAATGATACAATAGGATTAAAAAAAATCCGTGGAAAAAGACGACTCCTTATTTGCCCCATCCATAATTTGATAGAAGAACAAAGTCACATGATCGATAGCACCCTTCAAAAATCCATGGGGCTTAGATCCTACAAGCCTTTGACTTGGAGTAGTCCACGGGTGCAAATCTATAGTAAAGTCCACCTACTGAAAATTTGAGCTGCTCTAAATAAGATCATTTTTGATATATTGGCATCTGCAAATTAAAATGGAAGAGGAGCTACCTCTACTATAAAATTGACCCTATAGTTTAAAAATGTGATAATAGAAACTACATAAAATCATGCCACTTGCTTTTTATCAAAGGTCAATCTTGTAAGGGCATGTTCTTTTACTAGAATTTTTTATGGGAATTATTGCGGTCAGCTGTGACATAATTGTTGTCTCCTTGCTATCCCTTGGTATTTTCAAATACAGTGTCTCTTTGTTAGAACAACACTAAATTTCAACCACTTGAAGTGCCTGTTACTTTAACCTTTGGATATCCTTAAATTTCATCCTCCTTGGTATTTCTCACAAGTTTAGAATGCTCCACCTGAGGGGAGGATTTAGGAACTCCACCCCATGGATAACTTTTGGAGAATCTTGATATTCTTCAAACATGAATTCTAGTAAAGAAACAGGGTCTAAAGTCATATTTGGTATGTTGCATGCATTTGAGGATATCATGCTAGAGAATTTGAGAAATTCCAAATGTTGTCCCCAAGAAAGTAGAATTTCAAAATGACAATTGTAAGAGAGCATTTAGAATTCTCAGAGAGTTTGGCTGGCCGAAAGTAACTTTCCACCCACATGGTCAATTTAGGAAACTCACCCGCCCCCCCCGAAAACCCAATCAAATAGGAATTTGGAATTCCTAGGGACAACCTTTGTACTTCTATCCGGAATTCCTAACAATTATACTATATTAAGCTTAAAGTGTTTTTGGATTGGATTTTGACCATCAGTTACGGTTTTGACCTACAGTTATCCCTCTTTGTAAAAATGTTTTACTTTTTCTCCCATAACTACCCACTCATATTCTTATTTCATTAAACCACCCACTACTTCCACTTTAGTTTTACTTTTTCCTCTTTTTTTAAGTCTCTTACTCCACACATCTCTTTTACTCCCTTTCTCCCCAAGTCTTTTTTTTTTCCAACGACATAACCTTTTTAATGTACAAATATTTAATTTATAATACATGGATATACCGTGCTGAGCACGGGTGGTTGTGCTAGTATAAATTCATGTTAGAAATGCTTTCCATCATCAAACAGGCCCCAAGGGACCTTATTTAAGAAACCAATTTTGATGTGGGTAAAATTCGGATCCGGATCCCCTGTTTGGACCCTTTGTGCCACTTGGGGAAAGGAGAGTTTTTTTAGGAGATAAATTTTTTTTTGTTCCAAACAGGAGATCCATTTCCGTAAAATTCTACAAAGGCCTTAACAAGCCACTCTGACCTACAACAGGTTGGGCCCACATGAAGTTCCACTCCTTCCACTCATATTTTTCCAATCCAGACTACACCTTGTCTGTCCTAGATATGGGAAAAAGGGAGACTAAAAGTACTATTGAAAAAGGGGGACTAACAGTACTATTCAACAACCCCCCCCCCCCCCCCCCCCTAACAGTACTATTCAACCCAACCCAACCCCCGCCCCCCCAAAAAAAAAAAAGAAAAACCAAAAAATAAGAGACAAATTAGGTACTAAATCAAAAGTGACAAAATACTAAACCAAACACCAAACAAATGAGAGGAAATTACCGAGAAAATTACCTTATATGTTCGGATAACCAAAATACCGTCATAATTTATTTATAAGAGTAAAGTCCCTACAGTCACTTTTTACTTTGGTTTGAGCAACAATATTCTTACCCATCTTTTCTTCCTAAATTGAAACAAGCGACAATATTATCATTCCAATTAAAGTGAAAAATGACTTAATACTCTTTACAAAGAACTTATAAAGGCTATTTTGGTGCACTGGACATCTAAGGGTCCGTCTGGATATTTACAGAATAAAATATTTATAGCTTTAAATATTGCAATAATAAGATAGTATAGAATAGAATAATGTAATATTATAATATTACAATAGTGTTGCTGTTTGGCCATTTTTGAAAAATTTTACAGATTTTAAATTAAGTTGTTTAAAAAGTGTTATGATTAAAGTAAATTACATTATTGGAATATTTTTTATTAAATATTTTAATTTACATGTGATTTATCAAATCTGGATTAAAAAGTAGTGTGACAAAGTAAAGTTTAATTGCCATGTTTTTATTTTAAGTTACTTTCTTTTATCACATAAAACCATGGTAAAGTATAGTAAAATCAAGTCAATAAAAAAAAAACTACTACTTTGCAACTCTCTCTCCCACTTTGCTTTACCACATACTTTACCTCACCTTTACTATGATATGAAATCAATCTTTATTTAACTTTACCACACCTGTAAATAAGTTACTTTTTATTTACCATATAAAACTATGATAAAATGTATAAAGTAAAGTCAAATAAAAATGAACTTTTTTACCATTCCTTCCCACTTTACTTTACCAAATATTTCATCCCACCTTTTCTTTACCCCAACTTTACCGTGCTGTGACATTTATTTTTAGTTTTCTTTATCATATACGTAAACAAACACATCATGATGGATTTGGTGAACTAAAGTCTTTACTTTACTCTATCACTTTCTAATTGTCATTTTGAAATATTTTTATCTTTTACAATGTTTTCTAAAGGGGGGAGCTGTAAGAGAAAATATTGAGCTTTTTGGAAGAAAATAATCTTTTCTTTAAATTTTGCTTGAATTACCAAATAAAGAAGATTCTCTTCTTTAAAAATCGAAAAATTGTATTCTATAAAATATTATTTTTTTGTGTTTTCTTGTGTATCCAAACAGTCTCTAAGATAATTTTCTCAACAAACAAACATCATGAGAGAGAGAGAGAGAGAAACAAACCTCATGTGAGAGAGAGAGGAAAAAAAAACACGAAAACCAAAACCAAAACCAAACACGCATTGATCAAGCGAAGTGACGCCACAACCGCGTCACGCGCATCTTAGCCCCTCCGGCGCAGTGTAGTAGTAGGTGAGAAAGGTCATACTGGTAGTAGGTAAAATCCTACGTGGCACCTCTACGTCTCTAGTCAACAAGGCCCTCCACCAACACCCAAACCCCCAAAGGCAGCCTCACCAACCCTCCCCCACCACCCTCTTCATTTCCTTTCACCCTTTCCACCCCACAACAAAAACCCAAAATCCCCATTCTACCCTCCTCTCTCCCTCCCCTTTCCCCTATATTAACCTTCTTCTTATCCTCCCCTTCTCTCTCAGGAGACACCCACACCCACAACCACCACCAGCACCCACAACAACAACAACAACAAAAAAGTCCAGGAAGAACAGGAGGAAGAACAGGAAGACCAAAGATCTCTCAAGAAGCTCTCCAAAAACATCAAATCTTCTCCTTGTTCAACATACCCATATCTCCAAAATCTCTCATGGAGTCTCCAAAGGACCACATCTTCAGATCAAAGCTCCCTGACATCTACGTCCCCAATCACATCCCTCTCCACTCCTACTGCTTCCAAAACATCCACCAATTTGCAGACCGCCCTTGCATCATCGATGGCGCCACAGGCGACATCTTCACCTACGCCGACGTCGAGCTCACCTCCCGCAAAGTCGCCGCCGGCCTCCACCACCTCGGAGTCGAAAAGGGCGATGTCATCATGATCCTCCTCCCCAACTCCCCCGAATTCGTCTTCGCCTTCCTCGGCGCCTCCTACCGCGGCGCCACCACCACCACCGCCAACCCCTTCTACACCCCACAAGAAGTCTCCAAGCAGGCCAAAGCCTGCAACCCACGTGTAGTGATTACACAATCCCAGTACGTGGACAAGCTGAGGGACCTCATGCAGGAGTCTGACGTGAAGGTGGTTTGTACCGATAAGGCGGTAGAAGGCTGCATGCACTTCTCCGAGCTGGCGGAGGCCGACGAGTCGGAGCTGCCGGAGGTTGATATATCGCCTGACGACGTGGTGGCGCTGCCGTACTCCTCAGGGACTACGGGTCTGCCCAAGGGGGTGATGCTGACGCATAAAGGCCTGATCACGAGTGTTGCCCAGCAAGTGGACGGCGATAATCCGAATCTATACTTCAAGAAGGAGGACGTGGTGCTTTGCTTGCTGCCATTGTTTCATATATACTCTTTGAATTCGGTGCTTCTCTGTGGGCTGAGAGTAGGAGCTGCGATTCTGATAATGCAGAAGTTTGACATTGTGGCGTTGATGGAGCTGGTGCAGAAATATAAGGTGACGATCGCGCCGTTCGTTCCACCGATCGTGCTGGCCATCGCCAAGAGCCCGGAGGTGGACCGCTATGATCTGTCGTCGATTAGGACAGTCATGTCTGGAGGTTCACCCATGGGGAAGGAGCTTGAAGACACTCTTAGAGCTAAGATTCCCAATGCTAAACTTGGTCAGGTAATTAAATCACTTCCAATCTCATCTTTTTTGTTTGATTCTGGTTCGTGGGTGTTTCTTAATTATAGTTTTTGGGTGGGTGATTTGATGATCATGGATGTCCAATTTGTGGGGTCGGTTGATTACCCCATATAAATGACTAAGGATAAGCTGATGAGGATGATTATTATTATTATTAATTTGTTCATGAGCATCCAACTTATGGGGTTCCTTGATCACACAAATTAATGGAATGGGGCTAAGATGAAAGTGATCAATATGATCTTGATTGTCGCATTTGTGGGTTTCACTGATCACAAGCTAAAATGATGATGATGATTATGGAAGGGTCATAATCATCTAATGATTTTAGTTGCATGAATTGATATTAGACCGCTTATCTAAGAAGGAAAAGGGAGGTGATGTGAACCATATTCATGATATCAACTATATTGGTGTCTAATAATTTTTAGTAGTAGTAGATAAAGTTGGGTGATAGTCCCTATTGGCTCTTTTCAACTTTTACAAATTATCGGAATTGTATGGTTGATCAGGTGTTAATAAGGTCTGATATGGACACTTATTCTAATCTTAAAATTGATGTTTGGATAAAGATGGGTGATCAGTTTATTTTTATCGGCCTGATTGATCAACTGCCATAAGTTTGATGGCTAAGATTGTTGTCCATGATTTGGATTGCAGCTATTTGTAAGGATCTGGCCTGCACTTATACCCCCAGACCTTTTCAACATCTATGTCAGTGCCCGAGGATACTGGGACCAGCAACATGAGATTGTTACATTTTCAAAAAGTCTACCCACCCCGCTGTTACAGTTTTTTTGTGTGGTTAGTCGGCCCAAGTCCTCACATTGATTTATAATTTATTTCAAACTCCGAGGTTTCTTCTACCTAGGACTTTGTTTCAGACTGATATACATAGTTTGAATGTGTAGAACCTCCTACCAGTTGGGTCTGATAGGATCAAAATTATCTTTACTTTACTCAATTCTATTAGTAAAGTCCGACACCCATCTTGCAAGATGGAGGAAACATAAAGGCAATGATGATGGACTGATGGCCATGAATAAAAACAACAGTACTGCTGTGATAATAATTTGTGACCAATGGATTTGACTCATACCCGACCCTATACTGTTGGGTTTGTGGACCAAAATGAATGAGACAAAAAGCTTGATGACAAGACCCAAAAGGCTAACTCGGCACTAGGCATTATTGAGGGATGTGTAGGGCCACCAGTATCTATGGGGCCGAGCCCAGTTGGTGGGGCTGACATGGGAGTCGACAACATCCATCCCCACTTCATCAACACTTTATATTAGTTGGCACAGGCCAATAATTCTCACGTTTGTGAGTAAAAGGTGTGGCCCACTTGTGATGGTAGATTCAATTTCTATCTATGTTGTATACACAATGTCCGAGACAAATCTTATTCTGATCCAAATTCATTTATTTATATCTCCATGGGGGCGAGGGTAACGTGACAGGAACCTTACTTGTATATGTACTATTCTTCATCTTCATTTCCGATCTGAAACACATGAATCACATATAAAATTGACCAAGTCAGACCCTATAGTTGTCGTATATGTTCCCAGTTTGTGACATTGGATGATGATTTTTTTTTTGTACTATATGCACACAGGGATACGGAATGACAGAGGCCGGACCAGTGCTATCGATGTGTTTGGCGTTTGCAAAGGAGCCATTCGAAATAAAATCAGGCTCATGTGGAACAGTCGTGAGAAATGCCGAGCTGAAAATAGTTGACCCAGAAACAGGGTCCTCTCTCCCACGCAATCAAGCTGGAGAGATTTGCATCAGAGGATCTCAGATCATGAAAGGTACAATACAAATCACACCCTTTTATGTGGCCCCACTTGGGATCAAAATCCAAATCTGTTGTTTTTGGCTCTTCTTCTTTTTTTAAGTTTTTAAGAGAGGAAGGTGTCTTTTTTAAGACATGCTTGAAAAGTTGAGAGGAAATTCAGGCCAGCATAATCAATATGTAAAAGGAGAAAGCTGGCCACCTAAACCCAAGCCAAGGATAGTTTAGTATTTGTGGTGGTTCCACCAAAGTACAAAATGTCTTGGATCAGACCCAACCAACCAGGTGAAAGTGATTCTTTCAAGTGGAGGTGACCCATCAGCTTCTCACCAACTCTCATGAAACGTCAAATTAACACGAGAACGAGGACAATCGTTTACTGACTTCCTAACTACACACTTTGTTCTACCCAATGAATTAAAAACAAAATAAAAAATGCATGTTGGGCTTGTAGATCCACCCATGTGTATTGTAGACCCACATGTCTGATCGCGATTCGAGGGTCGAAAAATGTGGCCCACAATGTTTTGAAGTAGGATTGCAAGTTGGGCTAATGGAGGCAATGTTGAGCTAAGGCTATGTTTTTGTTTTTTTTTTAATTCCACGGGGTTGGTCAAAGCCTAATTTTCTTCAACCCATTGAGGGTTGAAAGTAGGATCCAGGTCTGGCCCAATAAGGATCTTGGACCCAAAACTTACATTTGAGTCTTGCTCATTGAGCCCACCAAATGACCTGAGTCTGGTGTTTCCTGATTCGGGCTTCCGCAGATGTGGGCTTGACCCAGATCTGTTGTCACCTCTATAATGTCTTGCTTGCATTGATTGTAAAGACAAAATAAAGATTGGTTGTAATGCATGTATTAACTTTGTTAATGACAATGGATCATCCAGGCTATCTAAATGATCCAGAGGCCACAAAAATGACCATCGACAAGGAAGGATGGCTACACACAGGGGACATTGGCTTCGTCGATGATGATGATGAGATCTTCATCGTTGATCGGCTGAAGGAGCTGATCAAATACAAAGGATTTCAAGTGGCCCCTGCTGAGCTAGAAGCCATGCTCATCACCCATCCAAATGTTGCAGATGCTGCTGTTGTTCCGTAAGTATTCAAAAGATAATTAGACTTGATCAATATAATTACACTTGATCCATTGATTTTCTTTCTCTCTCTTCATTAGTTTTGTTAGGATCTGATCAATTTTGTTTGGCTTTTCAGAATGAAAGATGTTCTTGCTGGAGAAGTCCCTGTCGCATTTGTTGTCAAATCCAATAGCTCTAATATCACTGAGGAAGAGATCAAGCAATTCATAGCAAAACAGGTAAAAAAAAATGTTCCTCATAAAGATCTTGCAGCAAAACAAAACAGGGTCACATCCCCAGTTCAGCAAAAGATGTTTTGATTTTCATCAACCATCCATAGGTGTCCATTAGATGAATGATTCTTATCACCATCTAATTTGAACTAGGACACCCAATGCACTTGCTGAAAAGTTCCATGTGGGCCCAGTAGCTGATCAATTAATCTTATGTGGTTGGAACCCACTTGAAAGCAAGTGGCATGAGTCAAACCAAGATCAAAACATTACCAGTTAGTAGGGGTTGCAATTTAAACTTGGATGGGTTAGGTACTGGCCCAGCTAAAGCTTGACCCAAGTTGCTAATAGGGAGATCCATTGTACTACTAAACATTTGTCAAATACAAATTGGGTACCCTTAACAAATTGGAGTGCATACCCAAGGCCCAAAACCGAGCTCGATCCGAGTTCTATGAAGGTTACAAAAATCGGATTTGGCCCAGCCCAAGTTGCACCCACTTGAACAAGATCTTATGAATTATGATAATAATATATATGGCCTATTGATTTGGGTATTGTATTTTATGATCATGTAGGTGGTGTTCTACAAAAGGATTAATCGGGTCTTCTTTGTGGACTCAATTCCAAAGGCCCCTTCAGGCAAAATCCTGCGGAAAGATTTGAGAGCAAGGCTTGCAGCTGGTATGCCAAACTAGGAGGAGCACAATTTCTCCATAGTACTGCGGGCTGAGACTTCTCAGATGTGAATAGAGGAAAATATTTTGGCAATTCTCCCAATCATGCTCACTATCTGGGGGCAAAGCTTGAAGAAGGTGTTTAAGGAAAAAAAGGCATCTTTAAAGGAAGTGTTCACCCAAAAACAGGAACAAAGCATTAAGTTGCTATCCAGTGATCTGTGGGTTACATATCTTTCATGTCCCTGATCGAACTGAAATATATTTTTATTTTTTAAATGTCAGATTTCATTGTGTTTATATGCAATTATGAGACATTTTTAAGTTTTTTAAAGTTAAAGTATTATAAAAAAAAAAAAAACTCAATTTGTGCCCAAAGATTACATTTTTATAACTGGTTTTTACTTTCTGATCATTTGTCATATGCTCATGAGGGAAATTTGGCTGCCAATAGTTACCAAGTTCAAAATTTGTGAACACTTTTGTGGGGCTCACTGTAATGCTTTTTTTCTTGGTGGGGATGACTAAAAATTCTCCCTAATCAAATCATGGTACCCAGGCCATTGAAGGAGAGAAGACCACTTACAGATGCATTGGAGATGACATTAGAATAAAATCATGGTAGGTATAGATTTCAGATCCCCATAGA
Source organism: Cinnamomum chago (assembly GCA_038049695.1). Lineage (NCBI taxonomy): Eukaryota > Viridiplantae > Streptophyta > Magnoliopsida > Laurales > Lauraceae > Cinnamomum > Cinnamomum chago. Next base: position 66,986,019 of record CP142458.1, on the reverse strand, counting down.
TAAATGGTGATAATATATGATTAAGTTGTTTTTCTTTGGTACCAAAGTGAACCCAGGCCATTGCAGGAGAGAAGACCAATTGCAGATGCATTGGAGATGACATTAGAATCAAACACTGGGTAGTTGGGTGAGAACGGACTCCCAGCCACTAAGTTGTCTATTTATTCTCAATATACTATGGAAAAGTATTTATGCTGCCTTTACTAAGGCCTCGAGGTTTTCGTAGGAATGGTTAGCTGAGGAAATTTGATAATCAATCGTAAGTTCGAATCCCATGAGAAATGTCTCAACACTGAAAAATGCGCATGTTGAGAAATGTGCACCGATCGAGTTCCACCCTAGGAGGAGTACTCAAGAGTATTTGTGCTTCCTCTATAATGCCTCAAGGTACTAGTAGGAATGGTTACTAAGGAAATTTAAATATAAACAACTAAGTTAGAGTTGGGTGAGTTGTGATTCAGCAGAGAGGTATGAGGTGAGAAGGGTCTAGATTATGGGCTCTTATAATTGTCAGTCATACAAAAAATAAGTTGCCAGCAATGGTCATTTGTCAACAACTCAATTATTCAAATCAATGGTTATCTTAACCATCCTATCTAAGGAATTAATTATGTTTTTTTGACAATATCCGATGATTAAAGTCAATGGTTGTCATTATCCATCATCCGACCCAAGGTAATTAAATCTATAGTTGAAATGGAACGAATCTAAAAGCGTAAAAAAATCCATCCGTAGGGTCAATTTTTAGTAGGTGCCTGATCCACAACCACCCTGTATCTTTGGATATATGTGGAAGTCTTGTCAACCTCCATACCAGATCTTTAGCAAAGGGGACCCAAGATTTGCAAAGAAATGCCTTCTAAGGGAAGAAATGGAGAAGATGTGGCAACTATAAATGTTGTTTGCCTTTATTCTATAATGATGAGAAGTTTTATTCCTGAGATGATGTTCCATTAATCTGATACTCTCTACCTGCACTAGGGTCACCATCATTTTCTATTCTATTATTTATTGTCCAAGGTAAACTAATCATACAATTAAGCAAGCCTCACTCAACAAATACCAAAGGAAAAAAAAAAGTTTCACACGCAACGAATACACAAGAAGGAAAAAATTCTTTTAAGTCTTAACAACCTCTTGTTCTCATCTTTGTGATGTGTAATCTTTCAATCTCTAATCTAATCACTCTATCCAGTTAAGTGATTCTAGACAAAATCATATTTTCAAATGTACACCATGTTGTATCATGGAAGCTCAAAGTCTCGAGAATCATTTACAACAACAATGTGATCAACACTAATAATTGTAGGGTTGGGCTCCATGGTTTCATCAAGGGTGGATGAGTTTTCAAGCCCATGGGTTAAGCACTGGGCCCATGACTGGTGGGAAGAGAAGACTTTCCAGTATCTGTCAATCAAGTAAAAAATAAAAAATTTAGAAGTGTTTTTTATTTGGTAGGAAAAAAACTTAGGAGTTGGTATCCATGAGAATCAAGAAATTTTAAATAAAATATCAGGTCGCACCAAAGATTAAAATAAAAAAACCAAGATGTTAGGATTTTATTTGTGTTGACTCATTCATAGGTTGGACAAGACTCTGGGTCCACTGAGTTGTGTTTTCTATTTATTTTAGAATGGACTATGATTGTGTCACCAGAAGAGCTGAAGCGAAGATGGAGAAGAATTCAGAAGAAGTCCGGGTGAACCCATGAGTCCGATCGATCGGATGTTTGTCAAGTCACAGTTAACAGCGCTGACAGAGAGAAATTTCGAAAACAGAGGCTTGACACGATCAATCGGATGACGAGAGTTTTTCAAAATTGGGCTGCAGATTTGTTTCCTTTTGAGATTGGTGTTTCCTACTTTGAGTCATATTTGTGTTCAAATACTAAGGCACGAATTTGGGGCTATATAAAGGATATTGCTCTAAACCCTAGGTGTGCATATTGAAGATAAAAAGTGCATCAAGCAATTCTCTCATTAATGTGAGGTGAGAAAATTGTATGACAGATTCTTTGATTCTCTAGAGCCATTAAGAGGTTGTTATGAATATTTGCTCTAAAAGATTTGTTGCTTTTACTCTCTTATAGAACATTGTTCATCTTGGTTGATAATGTGTTGCTGGATCCAGTGCCGAGAATGGTGCACGGCAGGGAAGTTGTTGCAATATAAGAAGTTGTGCAAGAACAACTAGGTCGACGTACTGACTGGAAAAGGGACATATGAGTATATCTTGTTGCTGTTCAAGAGTTATTGACTTTAGATCGTTGTTTTTCTCCATACATAGGGTTTCCACGTAAAAGATTGTGTCTCCCTTTTTGTAGTGTGTGATTGGTAGATAGTTTTGCTAGTTCTATCTTATTTGGTTGATTGTTTCCGATGTGTATTGGTTATTGGGCTAACGTCCATTCTAATAAATGCACTTTCACAAGACATCCACAAGATTAACCTCGAAAACCCTTTTAACGAGAAGGAAAAGAGAAGTAGGAGTTACACCATAGGTAAGAAACTCAGACGTTGCCCTCTTCCCACGTGTGCGGGCTTTCTTTCCCAAAACACCCAAGGGTTGGGCATTGGAAAAAAAAAAAAAGTATAGAAAGAGGGCACAGGGCTTTGGAATTATGATGTAGAAAAAAAGTGTTACAAATAAAAGTAAATGAGCACAACACTTTCATTTTTTTTAAAAGTTCTTACCTTTTTTTTTTTTTTTTTTGATAACGTAGGGTTCCTAGCCCTTTGGACCAGAATAATCCCTACGGGATAAGGAGAGAAAGCCGGATAAAATTTCCCTGTGGCCCTAGTGTGGTAGAGCAGTTTCGAACCCACAACCTCCAGGTGCAAACCGTAGTCCTAAGCCAACTGAGCTACCCCTTGGGGTTTACAAGTTCTTACCTCAATGACCAAAACTTGTGTGTGATATCAAATAAGAGAATGTATAATGTTATTTCTTACATAATCTTCTTTTCTTTCTCCCCCTTTTCTTTCTTCCTTATGTCCAGAAAGCAAACACTATGACCATGTAGAAATCCCTGCCCCACTGGATCCTCTCTGCTTCCCTTTTTTCATATAACTTATGTGTTGAGGAGTGGGCTCCCCACAGGAGGAGGTATTGAAAAGTATTTATGCTGCATCTATTAACGCCTCGAGGTTTTTGTAGGAATGGCCAGCTGAAGAAACTTAAGATTATGCGGGTTGAGCCCAATCACAAATGGGCTAAACCCAACGGCATCCCATGTTAAAAAAATGGGCAGAAATAGCACCTAATCCACCTCAAAGGCTCTAGTCATACTGATGATCTGACCCAGATGAAACAAGTATGATTTATTCAACACAGAAACTAAGTAATTTCCAAATTGGACGTATTGGGCTTTACTTTAAAGCCCGCGAGATGGATCAATTAACATCTAGAAATGAGGCCAAAGTGCAGGGAAGGCCTCAATCCGGCCCAGGTAGATTGAACCAAATATCTGGGTTCTATTATACCTGGCCTAGCCAGGTGGATGAGAATGAGTCCAGTTGGACCTCTTTGCTTACAGGACCCAATCTGTAAAACTCTACATCTGGGCCCAACTTTAGACCCCAATGGTTTGGGTCTGATTACACTGACAAGTGACAACTATAAAGATGGACCATATGATAGCCTTATCATTGCATGGTAGATTTGAAAATCAAGGAATTCTTATTTATTTTAGCTACACTCTCTAAACCCACCTTCATTTTTAGCTAAAAGCCTAAACCTCAATCATCATTAGAGGGTAGCTCTAGATCTGAAAATAAGTCCATCAGATGTTGGCCTTCCTTCCATTTATTGAGTGCCTCCAAAGGATTGGGCCAAGCTGAGTGTTAATGGTTCCTTTAATCCCTCAAACAAAAGTACTATTCTAGGAGGAAATATCAAATTTCAATAAATAAAAAATGTAGCTAGCCTATTGTAAGAAATTGTGTGGCCCCATGGGTCCCATATCAGATCAAGCAGGGCGTAGGCCAGTGGAGAATACAATCTCACTTATGGTAAGACTTGATTTATCCTCATAAATAAAACTCCCAATAGGATCAGTGGATGTTGGTTTCTTGACGAAGAAATTTTCAATAAGTGTGACTCTTTGGGACTTGTCTATATAAAAATAAGAAAGCCCTAGGGTTGGATACTCTCCATTCCCATAAGTTAGACAGATGTGAAGAGATCTGCGAAGCTACCTAATCGCCGAAACGCACATAGATTTCCTGCCACGTGTCGGAGTCTCCGTATCCATATCCATCACATATTCCTCTCAAATTGGAAGCTCACCATACTCTAGAAGTTGAACTTCAACCCCTTTTTACAAAGGTTCATGTACTACATTACTTTGTAAGTCCAATTACGTATTATTGAGGGTGATTAACTCATTCTTATTATTGAGAGTGATTGATTCATTTTGAAAGTCTTTAAGAATCTAAATGTTTTGCTTGGAATCTTAAGAAGTCATGTAAGCAAAATTTTAAGTGTCTAGGTTTTTTCAATTAGGGTCAATTTTTTTTTTCTTTTTTCCTACAGAAGAGCAAATATACCATGGTAGATAAGCTATCTTAGTTAAACTCCTCACACCTTAAGTCTTCTAATCAGTCTCTATCACATTACAATCACATGCAATATGTCCAGAAACTGTTGGGACATGTCTTATGCTGTGGGTTAACTGGATCAGCAATTGGTTTAGCAAGAATGTAATAGAGTTTGAGGGTATTTTAGTTTTCATATTAAGGTATATATTGTTGTAAGTATAACCCTAACTATAAGTACAAAAGAAACAATAGTCGAGTGCTCTTCCTAGTGAATATAGGCACACCGTTGAACTACATATATTATCTTTCCTTTTTTCTTTCTTTTGGTGTGTCATTGATTGCTTGGTCCTCAACATAGATTTTTTACTGCACCACAACATAAACTATATCTACAAGATGAGATTACATTGGGAGAAGAAGAGCATATTCATGGTCCCCAATTCAGGGAGAGCAGCTTAGCATGGGCAGTGCTCAATTTGGGAGTCCCTCAATAGGATTTTTAGCATGTTTTGTTTTGTCTAGTTTATATTTTAATTTTAGCATGTATAAAGTACTTTACTCTCTTCTGGGACTCTTTGCTTTTTATGTGAATATAAACATCCCTTTCTAGGGTAAAAAAAGAAAAAGGCCACAGATTGACTTTTGTCACTATTTTCTTAATAGTTTATGCAGAGCACAAAATCTCAGCATTACATAAACAGGGGTGCTACACACCCCGACTGGGAGCCCGGGCTCCCATCCGGGCTCCCGGTGTCGGGTCCGTAGACTTTTACTTACATAAATATATCCTAAGAGGCCAGGTTATTTCCTCACAATGCATCCTCAGATGGAGCACAAACTTATTGGGCATTTCCACAAACTCAATCACCCAAACCCCTTACCATTAACACTACAACCAAAGATTGATCTCTATTAAATTTTTATAGAATGGAGGTGCCTCATCAACTGAGCTACTAGTGGATTGGCATCGGCTTACTTATTTAACAGACGATGAAAGGGATTTTTACCATAGAAATGTCCTCAAACCCTGAAATACACAAACGTCAAGTTTTAAAATACTGCTAGGTAGATGTTCCTACAATGAAGTGCGAGCGACAAATTACATTCTTGCCCTTAATTTTGTGCAATATCATGGAAAATCAAGGACAAAATTGTTATTTGCCTCTTATCCTTCTAAGCAAATAGTCCCTTTAAAATGTATGAACATTTTCCCAAAATTTTAAAATTAAGATATCCACCTCTTCATTTCAGGATTTAAAGAAACATGTAATAGCCCGATTGGTAATTTTACTCTTAAAATAAAGTGAAGTGAAGTGAAATAAAGAGAGAATAAAATATAAATGGATTATGATGGTATTTTATTTTTAGTTGTTTGGGATGAAATATTTTTTACTTTTTGTATAGGGAAATGGAGTTTTTTTGTCTTTTAGTGAATAAAGTGATTGTTTTTTTTACTTTTTTTTTTAAAGATGGGAGGAAATTTTGAATTAGAGTGCTTTTAATTTGATGTCTTATTTTACTTGACTTGGCTTCACTTCACAAGTAAATTTTTTTTTTTTTTTTTTTGTTAACATGGGAACCCGCCGACCCCCCTTTGGGAGATCCTCGGTAAACTCACGGATACATAGAACCACCCACAAGCCTTATGTATCGGGTAAGGCCTTAAGGATTCGAAGGCAGGACCTCCAAGTTAAACCTGAACTTCCTAACCACACTTCACAAGTAAAATTACCAAATGGGCCAAGGTAAAAATGTCCACCAAATGAACCCTTCTAGTCAAATGATAAAAAACCTTTGAGTTGGCTAACAGAAAAGGACAAAGAGGTAGATCAATGGCTCCCCAACCATCAGACAGTAGGCCCCACACAATGTCTCCCACTGTAAAATCATGGACCACTCAGGTTTGGTGGATCTGGTGGACAGTCCTTTTCACTTTAAATGGCATGGAATTCCTGTCTCATCAATGGATCCAAATCAATCACTACTAGTTTCATAACCCAATTTTTCTGGACATGTATGAGGATGGTTTTTTTGTCGGTGACAATGGAACAGCTAAATCAAAAGTGGGTACTTGGCAATTTGCTAGGGGTAAAATGAGATGGATGGGATTCTCTTGATCAATCTGATTAATGGGCCATCATCAAAAGAGTCACTACAATTGGTCAGGCCAGACCCAAACTCAGGATATATTATTCAAGCACAATGGTACACATGGATCCAAGAGAATCATGTAGTGGACCCCACCTCAGATAGACCAAACTCATAATCATAAGGACATGATGATCTTATCATGCTAATTGCATGACATTATCATTCGATGGACCCCATAATTTGTCATCTCCAAAAGGGCAATCTTGTGATTGTCAAAACTTCTTTAAATCAAGGTTAGGTTCATTTAAAGAAGTTTTGATTATCTATACCTACTTTGGAGTTGGTGGAGTAGCTTAGGGCGTTAGAGTAGACCTTTTACTTCAAAGACCTCAAGGATGCCCCCTCACTACCTGGAATCCTTGAAACCACTATGATCTCTCTCTAGAGTATTAGTAGCTAGATTGATATATGTGAATAGATTAGAGTGCATCATTTTGAGTGGAATTGAACACATGGGAAAGAATTAATAAATAGACGAGTGTAGAGGGTATGAGGTGCAGATATAGATGGAACTTTCGCTTTCTAAAAATCTGAATTACTAGGTTGTTGGTGGGTATTCATTTGATTATATAAGATATTGACTATTTAGGAATTTGATTTAATTAGTCATGCCTGAATAATCGTTTTTCATCTCTCCTTAATTCATTATCCATTAGAAGAAGATTATCTAAACGGCCATTTATGTATCTCACCTAACCTGCTTCTTAAAAAAAAAAAAAATTTATAGATACACTAATTTTTTTCAACACCCATCAAAATTGAGTGGGAATTTGTGGGCCATTCATCAAAGGATTAGAATCAACAAGTGGGCCCCATGCTTTGTAAACAAGTAGAAATCAACCAGATCTTTCAATTTCCCTAGACTTAATCCCATCCCTTGCTGGGCCCCACAGTAAGTGTACATGGAAATCTTTATATCACTCAAGAGATAATTATATATAAATATTGTTAATCCTAAACCACTTATCAAACTTTTTTTTTTCATAAGCCATTGAAGAATACCTACTTGTTTCAACCGATCACAGAGGACTTTGTTCTTTATGATTATGTTTAGCAACCAAATCATCGGAAAAAAGGTTTTCGCTATCCATAAAATTGTGAAAATTCCACATTTGGCAATTGTAAATCTCCAAAGATTTTTAAGAAAATCTTCTCACAGATTTATGTACCCAAGCCAATTTTTCTCAACTATATCATTCGATAAGTAATAAAATCAATATGCATCCCTCAACTATACAAATCCTTGACGATAAATCTATGTTCCAAGGCCACTAAGAAATATTTAGATTCGTGGATTCCTCGTAAATTCTGCAACCATCACCAAACGTGATCTATAAGTTGAGCTAGAATCCTTCAACAACGAAGTTCTAAATTTTTCATTGCCAAATTCATGGCTTTTGATTGGACATTATCAACCCCACCAAAAAAGAAGAAGAAGAAAAGATTGGACACTATCAACATCTGGACTTGATTTCTTGCAACTTGTTAGATTGGTATTTATAAGCATTAGAGAGCAACTTGTTACAATGCAGCAAAGTAATCAGATCAAGGGCCAATGGCCCTCCTAAAACTTTCTAAAATATCACAGATTTATGTGGTCCCCCATAATGACATTTTATTCACCACTGCCTGTTATTCTTAATCAGCTCCTTTGACTAGACTATTGCAGTGACCTTATTAAGGTCAAAATTGGGTGTAATGATTAGATAGGTTTTATGAATTCTGCACTGTCCCTTGTCCTAACAATTATGATCGCAACTGAGTCCACTGAGTTGGGCCTCAATCAACCCTACTCGTCTTACTGAGACTCTATTTGAGTATATTTTATTACCACATTGGTTGGGTCAATGTCAAGACTCAAATCACTCTCCCACTCAACCCGACCCGACCCGACTCACTGCACTTGATTTAGAATCGAGTTTTGAGTTATGAAAATAAATCCGGGTTAGAACCTCCACTTTAACTAACTAATAAAACTCAAAAATGAGTCAGGATCCTCTGAGGCGTTTACTTAGAGAAAATACGAGTTAAATGAGTCAAACACTACATTGGGTCTCCCGGTCGAAAAACCTAACAACTTAAAATGAAAGTCCTTCCAACATATATTATTCTTAAAATTTTGCTCCAATAAAAGTTAATCCCACTATATAATTGAGCATTTGAAAAGAAGAAAAGAGTAATGCTTTATGGCAAATGTTCTTATATTTTTAATATGTACCATCCATCTTATGGTACATACCACCTAGTGAAGCCCGCCTCATGAGTCATGACCCATCCCAATAGAGAACACCCCCTTGGCATCGATTTCATGGGTTCACACCAATCAGAAAATGGATTGGAATGTTGGAGGGGTCCGCAGTCAATCATATAGTGAGATCAACTCCGATCAACATAAAATTTGAAAATAATATATATAGTTTGGGACTTTCATTTTAAGCAAGCTTAGATTTTCATTAGATGAATCCTATTGTAGAGTCTCATTTCTTCAACTCGGGATTTTCCCAAGTGAGGATCCTAGCTCAAAACTCTTTTGAGTCAAACTCTCAACATTTCCACCTCTGAGAAAACAACAATAGGGCTCCTGACCACATGCTTCCCACCTTCCTCCCTCCACACCAAAGCCCCAACAGCAAAACCTTTCCTACCCTTGTCAAAACTACCCTCTTTCTTCCCCTTTCTCACTCCTAATTTGAAACCCAACCTCTCCCCAACACCACCTCCAAATCTCAACCTCTTGGGCTCTACCCAAACATCATACCCATTTAATCCCACCACCTTTCCTCTATACACCCCAACCCCATTTCTCACCTCACTCACCATCTTCAGCCTCCTCACAAACACAACCTCTTTGACCTCTTCTACCTCCTCCAATGTAGCCACAAATGCCGGATAGTTTAGCTCCCATTTCTCATCACCCACCCGACAAGACACCCGAATACCCGTCACGATCCGAATCTCTTTCTCAGTATAATTCAATCTACACAAATGTCTCACATAATCTTCATGATCCACATCATAAACAAGGCCCGGGTCGAGTGCATGATCCGGCCGCAGGTGACCCGACCCGACATCAAAAGGACTCGCTGCATGGTTCGTCCATTCGTCAAGGATGAGTGTCCTCGGGTCAGTTCTCGTGCGTGACGAAGCAGTCGTCATCAGGGCGGACTTGATCTCACTTGGGCCCCACTCTGGGTGGGCCGCTTTGATCAGCGCGGCTACACCGGACACGTGTGGGCACGCCATGGATGTTCCTGACATTATGTTGAATTCAGACCGTTGGATGTCGGGCGCGAAATTGGACGGTGCGATCGCGTCCGTCCAGGATCCGAGTATGTTGATCCCGGGTGCGAGTAGATCCGGCTTTAGTATAGCGGGCATGGCCCGATTCGGACCCCTTGAGGAAAAGGATGCCACCATTGGTGCGGGTCCCACGTCCAATCTATCCTTCCCCTCGGATAAAATTAGAGCCGTTGGATGGTTGCCACGTTTGATGTATTCATCAATCCGGTCCGCTTCTTCCACGTTGATTGCGATGGCGGGTATCACGTGCGGCTCCGCGAGGATCCCTTTCGGGTCGAGATCGCCATGCGAGAGTATCATGGCCGCCGCCCCGGCGTATTTTAGCGAGGCCCCGAGTGCGACCCGGGACACGTGGCGGTCAACCATGCAGAGCACGACTCTCCCGCGTACGGACTCGGGCGAGAAAGCGTTGCACGGAGAGGAGATTTTGCCCGCAGAGATGAGCGAGTGAGGTTTCCGAGTCAGCCGAGTCAACTCGGTGTCGGGAGCGAGTGAGACTCCGTTGACTCTTTGACCATCGCCAAGGACGACGGACGCCGGGAAATCTCGATCGATGGTTCCCGCACCAACGGTCAGGATCCACGGAGGGGAATTCACTATCGTACCCGGATCGGGTCCTTCGTTTCCCGCCGAAACCGCTACGAGGACGCCCGTTTGGAACGCCCGAAACGACGCGACAGCGAACGGGTCGAGATAGAACGGGGCAGAGGACGACCCGAGCGAAACCGATATGATATCTACACCATCCGAAACGGCTTTTTCGAGCGCCTTGCACATGTCGGATAGCAGGCAACCCGATTTCCAGCAGACCTTGTAGATGGCGATCCGTGCCTTGGGTGCCATTCCTCTCGCAACACCTTTGGCGAATCCCCGAAAACCCGCTCCGCCGACCCGAGACCCGGCCGCTACGGATGCAACGTGCGTGCCGTGCCCGTTTGAGTCTCTCGGGGACCGAAACTCTGCCGTATCGTTGATGGGTCCGACAGGGGATGCGTCGTACCCGCCAGAAAAGAATCGGGCCCCGATAAGCTTGCGGTTGCAGCTGGACCCGTCGAATCCTTCTCCTTCCTCGCACTCTCCCCGCCATCGGGTCGGGATCGGACCCATGTTGCGATCCGCGAAGCTTCTTCTCTCGGGCCAGATACCCGTATCGAGAAATCCGATAATGGTATCGGATCCGTCATGGGAGAGATTGGTGAGAGGTGAAGTGGGTCTGTCGAGGCCGAGGAAAGAAGGTGATCGGGTGGTGTGGATGTGTAAGATGGAGTCAGGATAGACGGCTAGGATTCCATGGGACTTCTTCAGGTGTTTTGATTGGTGGGGTGTTAGAGAAGCAGAGAATCCGTGGAAGAGAGTGTTGTAAATGTGGATGAAAGGAGAAGGAGAAGGAGAAGGAGAGGAGGGAGAGATGAGAGAAGAGTACCAATGCTTGTGGGACTGGAAAGGAGAGGGTTTGGAGTGGGAGTCTACAAGGATTATGAAGGTTTGGTATGACTGTGAAGTAGAGATAGAGATAGAAAGGGTTGGAAAGGAAAGAGAAAAGAAGAAGAAGAAGAATAGAAAGAGTGTAGAGAGTGAGAGAAAAGAAGACATCTTTCTGGGTTAATTTCTCTTTTGGATGTGGAGTGAGTTGATATTTTGTTGTGTATTTGTAGTATGTCTTCTTCTTCTTCTTCTGCTCTCTTGACTGCTTATGGGTTGGTTGATATGGTTTGAAGTTTGTTGGTGCTTGTAGTTTTGTGGGGTTGTATTCAATTCTACTTTCTGTGAAAAGCTTACATGAGTATAGTAACACTCCCAGTTATATATTTTTGGGACTTTTTAGAAGAGAATGCCTGACGATTGTCTCGCCACTCATTTGTCCATTCAAGTCTCTCATGTTGTTTCTCTTTCATGCTTTACCCAGTGAAAATGACTCAGCTGGAGACATCTGAATCATTCAATCAATGCACTGTGCATGATGGTTGAGGTTATTTGAGTGGAATCCTTTCTCAATCTTGGTCATCGACAGGACAGGGCACCGCCAACTTGTTTTGATTAATGGGCCAACTAACAGCAACAAGCAGCTTGTTTTGGAGTCCAGATCCCATCATGAGACTTTAACCTAGAAAATTTCTGAGTGATACTCCACATTGGAGCTCACCATTAAAATCCAAATATGAAACCTTAAAAATCAACTCCGGCCTGTTGTATCGGTAACCTATAGACCCAAGTTTTTTCCACTATTGGATTGATTGATTTATGAAAAATGTGATTACTAATATGAATATAAGATTGTATTGTATCAATCCAACGGTGAAACTAATTCAGATTTACATAAAGTTTGATGAGACACGTTATACGTGGAATGAGTTTATTTTGAACGGTTTGAATTTCGATAAGTAGGTTATGCCAGGAAGCTTCACTCATTCAACTCAAAACTTCTCTAGGTTAAAGACCAGGAGGATCCACATTCCCTTTTTAAATATATGTTTAGTTATTTCCTTCTTAATTTTTATCGGCGAATATAAATCCAAGTGCAATATTAGACATCCTGAATTACCCTATAAAAAGAAGTGAGTTTAATATGTTATCACATCCATCGCACGGATTATAGACAAAAGCCAATCATATCATATTATTTTATAGAGTTGTGCTCGTGCCCATGGACCTCCTTGAGGATGGCCTTCTGGGCACAGACAACGATGGGGAGATGGGGGATTGGAAGATCTGGATGTAACCTACTCTATATGCAGAATTTTAAGCCCATCAGATCATCCTAATCGTTCGATCTACGGCTCACAAGTTTAACAACTTTATGTACCAAAATTATTACCCTCGATTCAACTGTTCAATCCATTAGAACGGGTTCCAATCCAACTATTTCGGTGTAAATATGGGGTGGGGGTTTTCATGTTCCATTCGGATCAATGCTCATGTCGCTCCACATGGATGTCTCCAACAGAACTGTCTGTACCATTGAATAGATAGGATTGTAATATTTGTAAGTGGTTGAAAATAAAGAACCCAAAGGTGAATATCTAAAATTGACTAATTAACTAATCTCTTCTTTAATGGAAATTGAATTAAGTAAAGATGGGCAATGAATTCCCAACCATCATGACATCATCTTAGTAATTCAATATCCAAGAAAGTCAAGGTCCAATCTATGTTTATATATACCTTATATCCATTAGACCTTCACCCCTCACCCCTTTTATAATCGTTTTGTAATATGGTTTTCCTATGAACTCCTAGGTATTCAGTTTCTAGTGAGGCCCGCTTATTAAAAATTAGAGTCACTCAATATGCATGCCTAATTCCCATACCTAATGTTAGAAAGTTTTACCTCATAGGAGTTGGACTCACCTTTAGGGTCTGTTTGTGTAAAGCCCATTTCAGCGGAAATGGGGTGCCGACAAGGCACCGGAAATCCTCTTTGTTTGGTGCAACAAAGAAATCCCGGAGAAATCCCTCCAGTTCCGCTTATGAAGAGACCTTTTCGTTTGTAAATTTTTTTATCTACCTGATGAGATATCAAGAGCCGCAGAAGAGGAAACCGGATGTTGAATTCATAGAATTCAAAAGCATAATTGGGACTATTCAATTAGCTGAAACTCAAAATAATAGCAAAGAAATATAGCATTTTTAATTGCCAAGATCAGTACAATCATTCTATCAATGTCATGAATTACCAACATGACGAATTCTAGTGGGAATTCTACTAAAGAAATATGTCCTTAGATTGAGCACATAATATCATATTTTTAGTCTTACGTCCAATCTAATGGTGGGACCAACTTCTACTGAGGTAAAATTTGAGAACCATCTAGTCCACATAATAGGCATTTATTTTTAACAACTCGTATTTTTAATAGGTGGGCCCCATTAGGGAGTTCCACTCTATTGTACGTATGAATACGGAAAAGTGAAACCTGCGATCGAACAATTATGCCACACAAGAGAAAGACGAGGATCTCATATGGTTCGGCATTGCACCTGCGTCCACGACAAGAGAGCATCGATCGACTCACATCTTGACTCTCATCAGATTCTAGAGTTACAAATTACGTTATATATAATCTCTCCTTTCTTTGCATCTAAGAAAGCCCTGGTACAACGACCAACATACCTATAACCCTAAACCCGGACGTTCGTCAACCGAATGAACTATTCCAGTAAATTCTGATTACAAGAAATAAACCCAACACACTCCTTACACTCATAGGATAGTCCAAATCCTCTTCGGTTTTGCCTGCAAAATCCCGAGTTGAAGAAGTGGAGCTCCATTGTGAGACTCACCTATTGAAAATACGAGCCACTCAAAATACATGACCCTTCATTATATTGCGTGTATCCCAACATTTACTCCAATAAGAGTTAGTCCCAGCACGAGATTTTGTGATGTAACACAGTCTTAGTGCATTCATTAATCATGTACCTTTTATAAAATGGTTGATCTCATTGTTTGGAGTAGGATTTAGGGATACCCCATATGCCAATAAGGCGTTTAATTGTTTTCAATGGTTCAAGTGGGAGTCTCACTCTTTCAATTCAAGGTTTCTCTTAAACAACACCTTAGAGAATTCGGGGCTAATTCGTGCATGCAACTGAGTTTAGAACTTATCTTTGGAAACCAATTTAGGTTCTTATTGATAAACGGGTCCTGTTCTAGGTCTATATAGGTTCTAACCCGTGGACTTAGGACACATCATATGAGACTTTAATGTTGCAAACTATAGCTCAAAATTAACTTTTGTTGGACATCTTTATATTTAATAGTGAAGGTAATAAAATTAATGCATTGTTATAAGTTGAATGATATCCTTAAAAAAAAGAAGGTAAAACTAAAAAAATGAAAAGAAGCCAAAACCGGTTTTAGAATTACATCTTTATATTTAATCGTGGAGGTAGTAGAATAAATGCATTGTTATAAGTTGAATGCTATCCTAAAAAAAAAAGAAGGTAAAACTAAAAAGCTGAAAAGAAGCCAAAACCGGTTCTAAAATTAGATCACGGTCCATTAGTTGGACCTGGTTCCAAAATCCGATTCGGGAACTTTTGAAAGTAGTTCTAAAACCAACAAAATAGGTTATGAATCATAGTTACATTATTTACAATTGAATATAGATCCAAATCCAAATCCAAATCCGGTATAGTTATGACCCCAACTGCCCCATTTGCTTCCATAACTGGGGGAGACTTCACCGCAGGACCCTCCCTTCTTCTGCTCGGGCCTCAAAGATGATTCCCGAGGAATGCCAACAACATTGCTGACAAGCGTGACCAGGGCTGCCATTGTCAGGATATATGTTTACAGCTCCAGTTACCACTGCACCAAAGAATTAAGAAAAAGAATAGGCCAGATTTCTTCCGAGTGCATTGATTGGTATTTATGCATTGGGTTTTTTGTCATTGTACTATTGTTGAAATTGAGGCCAATTGGTACAGGGTGAAGTTGCCTTTCCATGGGTGGGCCATGAGGTGATCCAACGACCCCCAGATCTTCACTTTGAAATTCTAATCTTTCCATCGATTGACCCCATTACATTGGATGGCCAAGATCTTTCAAACCAATGGTAAAAAAAAGACAGAGAAAAAGGGCCCCTACATGGCCAAACCTACTTATATTTTATGACCCCAACTGTCACATTTGCATCCCTACATAGAGGAGACTTCACCACAGGATCTTCCTCCTGGGTTAGTTGGGCACTTTACTGGTAAAATAAAAGTTATGTAAATCCTCTGTTTTTTATACAAGACGTCACATCAAAAAAAATTAATTCAAAACTCCCTCTATCTTTTTTATTAATCAACCTGTTACAATGGATGGCCAAGATCTTTCAATCCATGGTAAGAAAAAAAAAAGCCCCCTACATGGCAAAACCTAGAGCTGATGAGGAAAGGTGATATAATATCTCATAACTGTAGCAATTATCTGGTCTGTGCCTCATCAAATGTATGGTTTATTGAGGACCCAATATCTGCACAAATGTGGCCCTTATTTCAGTGATCCAGGCTGTTTATTCATACCGGATTGGTGGGTTATTGACAAATTCAACTATTCTAGAAATGTTGTGGGGGCTGATGGCAGAAACATTTGTGATCATCTAGTGGTAGGCACACTTGTTATTGAACAGAGTGCCTCAGCAAGGAAAACTGTACACTGACATTGTACTTCTTACTGTGTGTAATAATGTAATTCAGGAGGAATAAGGCCATATTTGGCAGAGTATTTGCAGATCATATCCATGCATTATGCATACTTCCAAGTTCCAGTGTATGATATCAAAACAACTGTCCAAGACTCCAAGTCATGGGTCCATAGTGGGATGGATCATATAAATCCTCTGAAATTGATCAAGACAGGAAATCAAATGCTCTGTCTCATGGGTTTGGGCCTTGAACGTTGGATGATGCAAATGTCCTTCACTCGATCAGCAAAGCATCAAATTAAAAGAAAATAAAATATAAGGAGATTATGATAATATTTTATCTTTAGTGAGTTGGTAAGGAATTTTTTTTACTTTTCATGTAATAGTGAGTGGTTTTTTTTCTTTTTTTGGGTCATTTAGTGGAAAAAGGAGATTGATGTTTTATTTTATTTTTAAAAAGGAGAGAATTTTGAAGATGTGTAGATGACCCATTTTCTAAAAAATGAAGACTTTACGTTACTTCTACTAACCTAGTAATTTTGAAAGGTAAGTTTATGCTGTCAAAGAAATTCTGAATTTGTACTACGTCTTATATATATATATATATATATATGAAATCAAAATTCCTTTCTCTATCAAAGAGATTATTTATTTTTATCCTTTTTCACGAGGAAAATGCTTTCATCAAGCAATCCGAAAATGACTACATGAAAAATCAAAATAATTTTCCTCTCCACGACAGATTCCTCTCAACACAAAATGCGCCCATAATGGAACAGTGTTGATCTTCCTCATGATCATCAGTCCCACCAATCAACCATTCACCAGTGTTGATCTTCCTCATGATCATGGGTCCCACCAATCAACCATTCACCAGACCATGAAGCCAAATGGGTGGATAATGTTATTTGGTCTTACATTGCATGGTTAAAAGGATGAAGGATGGCATAAAAACAACAAATGTTTGGTAATGGTGGGTATGTAATTGGTATATCCACTCCTCAGGTGAGGTGGAGACAGTGGGCCCAACACAGCTAGTACTGGTCCCCCATGCGCTGGTGACTGTCCGATCACATCATGCATGCAGCCGTTATCAGCACATGCACCACCCTGTTCCCCAGTCAAGAGCAGCAAATTCTACCTTTTATCTTTGAGTAATGCTACATGGACAAACTTTTTGGCCAGAATTTTGGCCAACCCATATGGTTTCCATTGAATATCATAGTGATATTCAATGGAAACCATATGGGTTGGCCAAAATTCTGGCCAAAAAGTTTGTCCAAGTAGACTTTTTGTTTATCTTTCACATGTGGGCCCCACCTTTGCACGTTCAGATCGCAGCCGCTATCTACATTCTTGTAAAAAGGGTCCAAATCAGATGGACAGGAACATCCAATTAGCTGGGTTAGTTTTTGGGCACTTTCAATCAATTTACCCGGGAGTAATTTCAAGAGTCGAGACTCCAGATCGTCTTAAGCTTTTGACTAGGAGAAATCCTGAGTTAAAAGGAGTTTCACTCCTTTTAAGTGGGGAACGCCAAGGGGTTGGCCGACCACGATTCCTCCCTCTTTCAGAAATAGAGGTCATGGTATCAACCCCATGATTCCCTCCTTCCCTCCTCTTCAAGAACCGAAGATTGAGTCTACTTGTATTACCACCTAAGGGCCACAGGGATTTTACCCGGCTTCTCTCTGGGCCCGGAGGAAATATTCCAGCCCAAAGGATTGGGAACCCTCCATTAGCAAAAGGTGAAAAAAAAGAAAAAGAAAAAAAAATCCCAAGTGGAGCCCACCTAATGAATATTTGCACTTATCAAAATGAGTTTGTCCAAGATATGGGATACCACCAACTTAATCCCAATAAATAGCCCTACTGTAAAATTGACCATTTGATTAAATAAAAAGTAATAATATCACTTTTTTTTATTAAACGATAAAACTTACGGTGGCACCACTCTTATTAGAGTACCATTTTGAGATATTCCATACACTCGGACAGCTTTTATTTTGAAGGTCTCGGATTTTTGATAGGCAGGTAGGTCTCAGTGTAGTGTTCCACTCCTTTTAACTCAAGGTTTATCCAAGTCAAAGACACATAGGATCCGGACTCGAATTTCATGGGTCTCCAAGTCAAGATTTATGTCATTTTTTCTTTTTGACTCCAGTATAGAATATCATATCCATATCCAATCAGGCTCCTCAAATCACAATCTTAAGTCATCTAATTTGGCCTGGCCCCATTGAAACAGGCCATTATTCATTTTCAGTTTCAACTGTCAATGTGAAGGCCACCAAGGACTGAGGATTCTCCAACTAATATATTTCTAACCTAATTGTCATCAACAATGGGCCACACAATTTGAAGACTACCTCTCCATGGAGCACATAGACTAAAACAAGGAAAAAAAAAAGCACTGAACAATCTGAACCACTGGCATCATCAGCCTTGGTCATGGATAAATGTAAGAAAAGTACATCACCTAATGAACGACAAACAAAAATGCACCTGCCCTCAACTGCTTACCATCCTGTTTTCTTCACCATTTCCTTCATCAATTTGCTTCTGCTTCGACCCTCCACTGGCCGCTCTTCTTGCTTCCCTTCGAGCATCCTTTCTTGCGAGTTTCAGCTCTTGGAAACCTTGTTCGAGCTTAGCCTCCTCCTCAGGTGGGAAGAAACCCACCTCCATCATGCCAAGCTCTTCATACATCTTTTCGATCTTGGCCTTCCAGAACAAGCCCATCTCAGTGTCCATCTTGTGGTATGGCGTCTTCAACAAGTACTCATCAATCCCACCGGCTTTGTCAATGCACCGAAGTGCATGCATGGTGACTTTGACACGAATATGCCGATCAAGGATATAACTGAAAAGGCGCTTCTCTTGTACATTAGGTTTCCAGGTTCGCCTTGACCTAGAAACATCACCAATGAATTATCGCTGGGTGACTGCGAAGACTTCCAGAGATTTGAAAAACATCTTGTTGCAGGTGAAAAATATGATGAAAATTCTTAACATTGAAATATAATGTCATATAAATAAGTTTTCAGTTTTCCACTCCATCAAATGAACAATGAATCTGATATTTGAATATATAGATCCAACACAACATGTGGTTTTAATTATTTTTTTAAAAATTAGTGTAAAGGCAAAAGGCTCCAAAGCTTCTTCCAACGAAGGAAATAGAGAAAAAAAAATGTGTTAAAAGCCTTTTTCTTTTATACAAATCAGTGAGAAGGGGGAGGGGGGTTGCCTTGACTCAATTGATTCTTAAAACCATGTGGTTGAGAGCAAATATTCAAACCACGGAATCCACATGACCAGCATACATTGAGCTTCTTCTAATCCATATTTGGTGACAAGAAGCACCAATAACATTGTATGAAAGGCGGCCCTAGATTGATGGGATAAGAGTTTGATGATTCTGATGATGAAATACAAGCAATCATGATGCAGGCCCTAGGGTTAGGGTTTGCGTAGGTGCCAAAACACATGCCAAAAGACACTTCAAATCGTCTCCACAGAGACTTAAAACACACGAGGACTCACCTCTCCGAGGGAAAACCCACAATTCTATTCAATTTCATAGTCTGAGTTTTCATCTCTACAATGCAATATAAATAGGAAAGCAAACTTAGGGCCTAAGCAAACCTAATCTAATCATGGAAACTACCTTAATTACAATTAGAAACATACTAACTTGTAATTAAGGAAAATAAAAGGAAATAAAGAAATATTCCTAAGCTATTTTTGGCGAGACCAATTGAGGTATGGCCCGTTCTGCATCAAATCAGATGATCAAACTACAAATTTCTTAACAAAGAGTGTCAGGCAGGGCCAATTGCATCACTTTTTTTTTTTTTTCCCTCAAGCTAAGCATGATTGACATTTATGATCCAGCTTGAGTATTTAAACTTTAAAGAGCAATTCCTTAATTTAAATGTGAAACTTTTTATTGGGCACGCAATAATGTATGCCAAATCGCCAATCATAAGGTAAGGGTGACGGATAGGCTACATGTGGATTCAGGGAAGGCCATAAAAGGTCAATCAAATCATCTGTATCTTTTTCTTTTTTAAGATACAATGGTTTATAGTAATCCTATAAATGTCAAAACTGCATGACTGCCAATACATTTGTGTGCACTGGGGTTATTGAGGGTTGTATTAATAATAAGAGGGCCCATTCCATGGTCCTTTTCTTTAGAATAAGGAACCAGTATTCACTTGAAAATTCTCAAATATGTGCATCTCACAGTTTTATGATCAATGGGTCTGCCAAACCCAAACGATTGACGGGTTGATTTGTCTAGGATGCTAGGTCGGTTGATCGAGCAGGTCAAAAATCTATTTCTCCAATATTTTTGTTCATCACCAAAGCCTTGTCCCAACCATGTTGGGGTCAACTACATGAATTCTCTTTCACCATTCCAGTCTATTATGGGATAAGTAAATAACGAAAATGTAGAAAAGAACAAGTAAAAGATTAAAAACACAGTTCCCTATAGTACCAAATTGAAGTGGGAAGACATGGGAGAAAAGGAATACAGAGATGGTTCTACCCTCCCCAAAAGAATCTTGCCGCTTAGAGAAAAAATGATTTCCCTATTCATCTCCAACCTTCCTGATGATATGTCAAAAGTTGAGTTAGAAGCTATGTTTTGCAAGGCAAGTAAAATCCTTGACTCTCCTTCATTCCTATAGATAAGCTTGTAAGGTACCAAGTACCAACCTAAAAGCTTAAGCTGATAGGTGGAAGGCAGCTTAGAGAAAAAAATGATTTCCCTGTTCATCTCCAACCTTCCTGATGATATGTCGAAAGTTGAGTTAGAAGCTATGTTTTGCAGGGCTAGTAAAATCCTTGACTCTCCTTCATTCCTATGGATAAGCTTGTAAGATACTAAGTACCAACCTAAAAGCTTAAGCTGATAGGTGGAAGGCCCAAACATGAAGGCCTGTCAAACCCATTACTCGGGTGATATGGGATGTGGGACTTTCCCAACAAAGAGGATTCAAGTGATGAAAAAAGGGTTTGCTTTTGTGATATTTGGTTCAGTTCAAGAAGCAGAAAAAGCAATGGATATTGCTCGTGGTAGGTCCTGGAGGGAAAGAAGATTCAGGTGCAGATCTCCAGATACAAGCAGAGTTCTACCAGTGTTACAGCGACCAGAGTTTGTGATGCACCAGGAGTGTTGAAGCCAAACACATGGTCAGGTGAGTCAGTCTGGAATAACAGCGGAATTGGAGATAAGGGGTTTTCCATCATAAGAAATGTCAGTTGGATTATAAAGGATGGGATTCAGACGGGTTAGAGTAGTTCCATGTGTTATTAAGGCAAAGAAGATCTGAAATTTAGCATGGCGGGTTTCTTAAATCATGGAGATGGATTCAATCAGGTAAGCCCTTGGCTGGAACAAAACTGGGGCAATATGCCTGTTGATATAAAACTAGTAGGTCCAGATGTGGTATGGATAAAGCTTCGCTCAGATATATAAGTGTCTTGGTTCTTCGATGTGCTGCAGAAGCAAATGATTCCCCTTTTCTGGGATTGTAAAGATGGATGGAGGTTCTGGGAAGCCCTCCTCGTGATTGTTGGGTTAGGTTTAGAGGAGTTCCATTGCACGTTTGGAGAGAAGATATTTTCTCTTTGCTCGACGACTGTGGGATTTCCTTCACTATTTGATGAGAAAGATTGGGCTTTGGTCTCAAATGGAGAAAATGGATTTTGGAGTGTTCAAGATCGGCCACCTTTTCTATTCTCTTAAATGGGTCCCCTAAAGGCTTCTTCTCCGGTTCTAGAGGTTTTCGTCAAGGAGATCTGCTTTCCCCCTTTTTCTGTGATCGTTGCCGAAGCTCTCAGTTGAATGTTGTATGCAGCCACTGATGTGAATCTGATTACTGGCTTTAAGTTGCATTCCAATAGTCTGGCTATTATCCATCTTCAATTTGCCAATGATACATTCCTCTTCTGCAATGCTGATGAAGATCAAGTTCGTAATGTGAAGGCAATTCTGATTTGCTTTGAAGCTGTGTCAGACCTTAGGATTAACTTTTTCAAGAGAGAAATCATTGGAATTAGGGTCAATGAACATCCTCTTGCGAAGCAAGCATATATCCTGGGATATAAAACCGGCTCGCTGCCTTCTACTTACTTAGGTCTTCCTTTATCTATTCGAGCCTCTTCTTGCAGTCTTTGGTCTCCAATGCTTGAAAGATTGGAAAAGGAAACTCTCTTTATGGAAGGCTAACTACTTGTCTCTGGGAGGAAGAATTACTCTCATTAAGGCAGCTATGGCTAACCTTCCGATTTATTATTTGTCTCTCTTCAAATGCCCAATGAAGGTCATCAAGCATATTGAAAAACTGCAGCGGGATTTTCTTTGGCAAGGTAATTAGAAGAAAAGGAAATATCATCTGATAAATTGGTCTCGAGTTTGTAAACCCAAAAAAAGATGGGGGATTGGGGATCAGAGAAAAGAAGCAAATGAACCTTGCCCTCCTTGGCAAATGGTTATGGAGACTTGGAGATGTCAGTGGTGGCTTATGGAAGCAGGTAATTATGGGAAATATAGCATATCTAGAGATGGGTGGTTAGTTGATAGTATTTCTCCAAGATCTTCAAGTATTTGGAAAGGAATCCTTGAAATCAAGGAGGATTTCTTGCAACATATTAGATATCGTGTTGGCAAGGGTGATAAAATTTTGTTTTTGTCAGATATTTGGGTTGGAGATACCACTCTTGCAGCCTCCTTCCCGGAGTTATACTTCTGTGCAAGAGATCAGAAAGCCAAGGTATGTGATTATATAGAGAGACTGGGTGACCGAGTTGTTTGGGGGCCCATTTTGGGATGGAGGAATCTCAATTCCAAGTTATGATGATGCTCCTTGAAAATGTTTACATCCCAAGGAATGGTAAGGATAAAAGAATTTGGATGGCCTTTGTGGATGGATCCCTCAGTCGCCTCCCTTTTTCTTTCCCTTATTAAAGACAATGTTGTTGCTCCCTCTCATATGAATAGGCTGTAGAAGTTGAAAGAGTCATTGCATTTAGTTGGCCAGCTATTCTTGGGGGTATATTAACGATGGAAAACCTTGGCATGGTGGTTGTGAATGCAGGCAGAGGCGAAGTCGGTTGATCACCTATTGCTAAATTGTAAAAGTGCGCAACTATTGTGGAAATCAATTTGGGGTTGGTTCAAGTGCAGCTGTCCTCTTCCAAACTCGTTGCCCCAATTGTTTGATTTTTGGTGGATGGGAGTGGGATCCATAATAGGTAGGATAATGTGGAAGTTTTCATTCTTGGCGGTTGTTTGGTCAATTTGGAAGGAGAGAAATAGCAGATGCTTCGAAGGTTTGTCTTCGAGTGATTCCCAGCTGGTGGACAAAGTGAAACACTTAGTGGCTCTTTGGTCCTATGTTCTACCTCAATTCCTAGTCTTTCCCTTGACCACTATCTTATACAGGTGGAAGGAAGTGGTTTTCTCCTATCCTCATATGCATCTCCCAAATCCTCACCAGACTCCACCTTCAACAGGTGCATTTAAGCTGAATTTTGATGGGAGTGCCAGGGGCAATCCGAGTGCATCAGGTGTGGGAGGAGTGATCCGTAATCATCAAGGATCTATTTTTTTGTCATATTCAGGTCCAGCTGGTTTATGTTCTATCAATAAAGCGGACCTTTTAGCACTGA
The DNA here is from genome assembly GCA_038049695.1 of Cinnamomum chago. Classification (NCBI taxonomy): domain Eukaryota; kingdom Viridiplantae; phylum Streptophyta; class Magnoliopsida; order Laurales; family Lauraceae; genus Cinnamomum; species Cinnamomum chago. The sequence continues at coordinate 66,962,210 of CP142458.1, read as the reverse complement.
AGATTGGTCTGCGTGAAGCCAAGAATCTCAAAGCATCTCATCTTTCCATTGAAGGTGACTCCTTTTGTGCGATCCAATGGGCTGAAGAGAAATCAAAACCCCCATGGTACTTGTTAGACATTATTGAAGAAGTGATTGATGTCTTTAAAAGCTTGAAGGTCTCCTTCCACCATATTAATCGAAGCGCAAATGAGGTTGCAGATCGTCTAGCAAAAGAGGGAGTCTCTAGACAATCACTTCTCATCTCTTTCTGTAATTAAGTTTTGTTTGGTGTTCTCACCATAGTGTTTTTTCTGTTCTTTTTTTCAGTATACTTTTCTTATACTGTATAGTTTTGGAAGTTATGAAATAGTCACCATTTCACAAGAAAAAAAAATCCCTGAAAACATCTACATAGTTTCATATGAATTTTATTTTGATTTTTCAAATACCATTCTAATATTGCAAGTAAAATATGACAATTCAGCCACAAAAAAAGGAAAAAATATGACAAGATTAGCAACAATTGTTAAATGAGCACCTCGATTCTCTCTCAGTAAGCGAGTAGCCAGACAAATCACCATGTGCATGAACCTAAGGTTTGCACAGGTAGGGTTCAGGTCAAGTGGATTCTAATGCACAAGAGGTTATGGCCCAACCTGAACCCAGCCCGTTTATTCATCGGGTTGAGTGCTCTGACCTGTGAACAACCCCTCAAATAAACAGGTTAACCCGAGCCAAGCTGACCAAACCTTAATTAGAAAAGCCGTAACTGTAGTTAACATCTACACTAGTCAAGAATCCTAGTAAAAACACTAATAAAAAGTTTCAATCCATTCCTAACCAGAGCACCTAATCGAAACAAGCTGGACCAAAATCAAAGCAAACAAACATTCACATTACAAGTTTACAACCCTCAATTGACTGATACTGAAACACCTATTAAAGAACTCCAATCATCTCTAAGCATCTGTGCATCCAACACCAATCTTGATATTTATAAATGGAGCAACCACAATGTTTTATGGTGCAAATGGATGGAATAAATTATGCCTACAGTTTTATGATGCAAATGGATGAACCAATTCTGCCTATTGGTCCAATCTAATGCAAAAGTATTGCAAGGGATTAAATTGTAAAAAGGCAAACAGAGCTGAAGCAGACGAAAAGAGTTTGGAGAATTCTGTGTCTAGACACCATAAGAACCTATAAATAAGGGGAGTCGCTCGGTGATTACTCTAATTAATCCTCTCTGAAGAGATAAAAATAATCTTGAAAGACAGCTATAGTTACAATAAGCTTATCTGCCCTATCTTGAGACCACACCAGAGATGACCCATAAGCCATAACCAGGCCCATTAGCCCATTTTTCCCAGGCCCAGCTATGTCTCCTCTTTACATGAGGTAGACTTGAATTGTGTAAAAACCCAAGGTTATTCTTGTGAATAGCAGAGGCGTGTAAAAAATTATAGAATAGGGTGAACAGGGTGGAGTTGTGTAGAAGTAAATAGAGTAAGGTCTAGAAAGTTCTACCCATTGGACAAGTGATGTGTTTATTGAAATTGACCATAGGGGGTGTGTGCGCATAACCTTGTGGTGTGAGTTCTTACTCTTAAGGGTCAGTCACCATTGGGGAAGGTTGATTCTTTAACACACGGGGCATAGTTGAGAGCCACACGAGCTAGAATCAAAGGGATTTACTTGTTCCATCACAAGGTTCTAGGATGTTTCCATACGGAAGGATGGATTTTTGTTGATTCAACAGATCGGGCCATAAGAACCGAACCCAACCCGATGGTTAAGCAAGTCAGGTTTTCCAACAGACTAACCCAAGTGGGTTGGTTTTGGGTCAGGTTAGATTTTGCCATCCATAAATGAACAGATGAGTGAAGGCAGTGAAACATGTATGATGGGGGTGCAACTGGACCCACCCCAAGTAAAAGAGGGTTTGTAGATAAGGTATCTACCTAAAACCACCCCACTAAAAATTTATAGCCATCCAATCAACGGTGACTAAGCGATGTTTAACATAGAAACAAGTGAACAGCTCACGTAAGAGGAGTTTATTGGCCAGTTAGCAACTAGAGGGTTTTTTTTTTTTTTTTAATAAAAAATCTAATCCATGAGCTCCATTTTTTCATGTAGCGAACCCACTAGTCCCTCCAACAAGCCATGTGGCTCATTTGACAGAGCTATCAGTTCATGGCACACTGTGATTCTTTTGGCTATCATGATTCACATGTTTGAAGGAGGCATTTTGAATTCCGTAGGCCCACTGTATGTAAAACAGGAATGAGCACTAATGCCCCTTCGTTTGTTGTTTCAGTGCTATTATTGCAATGGGATTATCAGTCTGTTCATCAAGTTCAATTTCCAGAACCCCTTTCAGCCTTGACTCGTTCAAGTATCCACATCTCTCATCTTCTAGTCACCACATTTCCAGCAACAGTCAATTGTCTTGGAGACTTGACATGTGAGAAGCCCAGCTGATGGCTGTCTTGATCTCACATGCACGTAAATTCTTGTAGCCACCAGTTGTAATTTATAGACACAGCAGTCAGCCTACAAACAGCATTTTTTACTGGCATAGTTGCCGACTCTTATCTTTATCGAGTTCAAGCTACATGGGGTTCTTAGACTTTTAGGTTAATTATAAGATGTTTGAGCATGTGTTTGCTTGATGGATTTTGGCTATCAACGGCGGAGATTATCTTTTGGGGTTGAATAATGTGAAATCAACTTAAAACAAAGCGACCTTAGTCAATTTGGTCTAACTTGAGTCTTGTCTGGGCCATTCCAATATTGCATTTTAGTGGTGTTAGAGCATTCCAGGTTGCAATAGTCTGGATTGCAACACCTACCCTGTTACAAGTCAGTTATCATAATAAAGGATTCTTGGTCAGTTCACATCCAAACACTTCAACAAAATAAACCTAGAGAGTAAAATACCCTAGATACTTCCAAGCAGCTATTAAAGATAACAGATAAAGGATAGAAACTAGAAACTAGAAATTAAACGAATGGCAAGGAATTAGAAATCTTTCTTACTTGTTTCCACCATCTTCGCTGACCTTATTACCAAACTGAATGTGTTTGCCAGCGTATATCCCCCGTTTGGCTCTTCCCATCACAACCTTATTGTCTGGAAGATACTTCTTCAGAGACTCCTTCACACCTGGTGCCATTGAATCAGGCTCCACCTTCCGAAGGATCTGGTTGAAAAGCTCCCGAGATCTGAAAGCCATCTAAGGTTGTTCGCTATGTCAGACCAATGATTGGATAGATGGATGTAACTGTTCCTGTCAAGGTTAAGGGAAAAGGGTAAGTTACTAAGTGGGATACTGGTAGCAAGTGTTAACAGAGGGTATTTGTCAATTTCATGTCAAAAATGTAACATTACTCTCCTGAGTAAATTTATGTATAAGAGTTACAGATGTTAAGAATTTTTTCCATGTTCGTCTACCAGCACCGTTTTTGTACCATCTACTAATGTAATATAGTCTATGATGCACGGATACTTCAAAATGGGCAACATATCGTGTCATATCGTATTCGATACTTCACTTTTTATGTGTAAAATCTGTATCCCTGCCGTGTCTATGGTGTGTCCTTGCCGTATCCACGACGTATCTGTGCATCATAGAATATAGTATATAACAAATTGCTTTAAGATGTGAATGTAGATATTGGAATTAAAATGCACAAGATTATGTTCAGCATCACTCCATCAAAATAAAAAAAAAAATAAAAAAAAATAAAAAGAAGGAAAAGAACACTCATCTACCCATGTAATACAGTATGCCTGGTTTCTTAGAGGAATGAAAAATGTATACGTTTGGAATTAAAATGCATAAAACTTGTTCAATCTAACAAATAACAGAGAAATTGCGGGGAAAAAAAGAGGTACTCTATTACAACCAACATCTACAAACATCTATGTCACCATTGTCATTGACAATTGGCACTATTTGGCCTGAAACCAACTAACAAAAAGAGAGAAAATAAATATATGGGAGATGCTCCTATGAGAGATATCTCTCACCTTATATGAGAGATAGGGGTAGGGCCCTCACATCCATATCGAATGCCAACAATTTAAATATGAGGGCCCCCACCCAATCTCTTTTTTAAAGTGCGAGATATCTGTCATAGGAGCATCTCTCATAAATAAAATCCCAGTTCTTTTAAATAGATCCACCTACCAAAACTCAATCCATTACATCTCTTAAAATAACTCCTTAAAATGGTTTCACATTTCAGTTCATGCGGTTTTGTCCCCCATCATCATCATCATCAAAGCCTTATTGAACTGAAATCTTGAACCGTCCGTCCAACTAATCATAACAATCATCATCATCATATATCCCAAGAGTGTATGGTTTCAATTTTATAGTTGTGTAAAAGAGATCCGGAACTTAACCCAGATCAAAGAATGCAATGCAACCAAGGGAGGCTATCGATTATGTGTGTTCTAATTTTCCTTTTATATGATTCAAAGCAGGACTTGTCTACATTGACAGTATGAATCATTCAGAAGTGGAGAAAGCTATTTAAACTGTTAAGACGAAAAAAAAATCACGTCTTACTCCTCGTCCAAACGTATCTAATCAGTGAAAGTTTCACAAGGAAACTGTAAGTATTAAACAAAGAAACATACATAGGAGTGGGTTAACCCTAGATAGTGTTGAGTGGGAAGAGAAATGTGTGATTTGATGTGGCAATTGGAAATGAATCACTTTGGGAAATGAAGAGCGGCTTCGATTCGATCGAGGAGAGGAGAAGGGGGAGAAGGAAACAGAGGCGGACCCAGGATTTTCATTTAGGTGGGGCTAAACTTTTGCTAGAATTTTTTCACATCAACAATAACAAAAGAAAAAATGTATTCCATGAAAATAGACACAAAATATTTAACTATATTGTTGTAAAAATTAGTACCTCGTTATTATTTCCTTAAGCTCCAAACAGTTTCTTAATCATATGAATCCAAATGAGAGCACCTGTATTTATAATTTATAGATGAACATTATCAGCATAATCATAAACATCATAGTATAGGCCATGAATAAAGTTTCCAAAATGAAAAGGAGAAGAAGAAATAAGTAGTTAAAGCTTAAACATAGATCAAGACAATTAGATAAGACTTGCACACAACAATTCTAGATCTATTCGAAACCAGGACATAGAAAATATGGACAATTCTAGATCATTCAAAATCTTTAAAATAAATTTTAATTTACACATTCCATAGTTTTAATGATCGTATGTTTTATATGTTTTGTTTGTAAAAAGGGTCCTGCCATAGGGGAGAAGTTCATAAATGGATATGGTGAACTGGTGAAGAGTTAGGGATGATGGGTTGTTAACTACATTCTTTTCAACATTAGTGCTCAATGGTTGTGCTTGAGTTTATTGGGGCACACTCATAAACTTACTAATTCTAGTTCTGATTGAATGATCTTTCTAGTTGGAGATCAAATGATAGATAAGCAAACAAATACAGACAACACTTTTGAGGAATTATCAAATCTTGATGCAAAATTTACATACGGACCAATTTAGCCTGGCCCACTGAAGTAGGGGAGTGTCTAGAAAATAATTGGAGAGCACAGATCAGACAGAATAGCTTTTTTGAGTCCTTTCCTTGCTGTTCTTGCTATTTATTCTGCTGTCTACTCCAAAGCAAGGATGTCAAGTGGGCTAATTTCAATGAACGATCACTATTTGTTAGAAGGCATCCCATGCCAAGAATACATAGTGAAGTAAAGGGCGGGCTCAACCTTGGGTGTTAAAGTGTAGGCCCACATATTCAAATTATAAATACAGATACGATCTATATAAATTTATCATAGGTGGGCCAATTGTGTTGATTTTATAATTGGGAAAATACTCCATTTTCAAAAGTGACATACTCCCCTTCTTCAAAATCCTTGGAATGGTCCCACCACTCATGAAAATAAGCCCATTTATGACAAATTCATGAGGCTAAAGGTGCCATAGAAAATTCACTTGAGTCCCTCACTGCTGGCTCAACTTGTAAGGGACCTCAAAGAAGTCTACGGGAGGCTTACCTACCATAACAAATTCAGCTGACTGCTAGCTCAGCTGACAAGAGAATAAATCTTGAATTTGGACGGGAAGCATTCAGTAGGGGCTCATTTGATTTGAATGTTAGGATTTCTAAGACTACTTTGGCTTTTTGTCATTTTAGGGAGATGGGAAGGACTGTTTTTATTGATGGTGTGGGACGTTGAACAGGAGTAGGAGAAGGCTATAAGAAGAGCTCTTTTGGTCTGACTAGAGGCCCCAGTTGCAGCAAGAAAGCTAGATCTTTCTGAGCTTCTTCAAAAGCTGTTCTGTTCCTTCATCTCATCATATCATCATCCCTCCCTCATTGAACCCAATACTATCATGGCCTCTTCCAACAGACACTGGAGTGGCCCAGCATGTTTAAGTCCCAAGCCTTGCAACACTCATCACCAATGGCAGCACGACATCAACTCATCTCTCACATCAAATTTATACCAGAAAGCAACTGAAGTTTTATCTTCAAATTTTCTCATCAGTCCAGAGTGAAGAAATAAAAGATGTGCTATAGAACTGAGAACATCACATATTCACATGCATCTCCTTATCTCATTTACCCAAATCAAATAAGAAATCACAACTAAAAGAAGCAAGCAAAAGCATAAATGTGAATGTGATCGAGTCAGTCAACAATCAAATCGCCCTTTTCCCCATAATTCCCTCCATAAATGTAATCAAGTCAGTCAGTCAATCAACGATATCTCTACACTTTGATTTCATTTCCCTCATTCCCTCCATTTATCAGAGAAAGAGAGACAGAGAGAGTCAGAGAGAACATATTCTTCTCAATCACCCTTTTCTCATTTTTGATAGAACAGAGGCCAGAGAAACTGAAATCATCACTTCAAAAACAAAAAAGGAAACCTAAAACATAAACCCTAATGTGCAAAGGAGGAAGAGAGGAAGGAAAAGAAGAAAGGAAACTGCACAAACCCTAGCCAGAGAGAGAGAGGGAGAGAGATTTACCTGAACCGTGGAGCCTCGAAGGAATAGGGTAGGTCGGAAGAGCGAAAGAGCGGTAGAGGGAATCGGGAAGAGCAGAAGAGCCAAAGAGGATTCTGAGCTTTTTTTTGCTTTCGTTCTCCCTTCTGGACCTGGGCCGTGGATTTAGTTGATGTGGGGCGTGGGACAAGGCCCAACACTATTTCAAGAGGAATTTGGAATTTGACCTGGGACGGTCATTACAGAAAACACACCCTAGCCTGAGGAGAAAACACACCCTAGCCTATTCTTTGAATGGGTTTCTGAAAAAGCCCTAATAAACGTGTGTGTGTGTGTGAGAGAGAGAGAGAGAGAGAGAGAGAGAGAGAGAGAGAGAGAGAGACTACCTGGGGCTGGAGGGAGAGCCGCTTCTGGTGGAGACTGAGGCGTTGGGATTTGGAGAGAAGAAGAAACAGTCTGGTTTTTGAGAGAAACGGGTGAGGAGGGCATTTGCGTCATTAGTTATCTACACACTAAATATCACTTTGCACACACCCACTATTTTTATTTTTATTTTTACGAGTGCTGCTATTGGCACACAAAATTTTACTTTTCAAATACAGTAAATTTATCTTTTTTTTATTACATTCTTATCATTTTATGAAATGACCAAAATATTTATTATCCCACAAAAAATCAAAACTCATTCTCTTTTCACATGCAAGTTCATCTTCTTCTCTCGCCCATCTCAGTCTCAACTTCCTCTATCTTTCTTGGACAACCCATCTTCACTCACAGTCCTCAATTTTCTTCTCCTGGGCAACTCATCTCACTCTCCACTTTTCATTCTTCACTTCCTCCATCCTCTTGGGCAACCCATTTTCACTCACATTCCTCCATTTTCTAGTGCATATAAAGGAAGAAAACAACAATCAAATGGTGCATTTAAATCAAAGCAACAATGGAAAAGGTCTGTTTCTTAGTCGCCTGGAATGAGTTGCAGATTCTCGAAATGTACGATCTTTCAGGGCCGAACAGATGGCATGTATTCGGATGTATAGTTCCAAAATAATGCATCTTTTTGGAACTATAGTTGCGAACATATACTATTTGTTCGGACCTTTAAGACTGAACGGTGATATTTGACTTGAGTGTCTGAACACTATTCTTTTGTTTGGACACTCAAGTCCAAACACCTGCAATATGTTCGGTCACTCAGAGACCGATTAGAGTTGCGATTTTTGAGTTAAAAACCATTGCGACGATGGATAAAATGCAACCCAAATACATGAAAAAACACTAACATTGTTTGTAAAAACTTACATTGAATGAGAATCTACTCCCATAATAAAAATTTTATGGAAAAAAAAGTAATCTAAGATGAAAAAAATGATAGAGAAGAGATACAGAAGAAGAATAAATTGTAATGTTAGAGGGATCCATTTACCTTTGGAATATGAGATGGTGGAGGGGATTGGGAATGCCGGAGAAATCGAGTCGCCGGTGATGTGGGAGAAACGGATGAGAATGTGTGTGGGAAGAAAGAGGGAAATGGAGGGATCGGTAATTTAGGAAATTTTGGTGTGTGTAAAAAGAGCTAATGTAATTTTTAAATTATAGGAATGTGTGTAAAGAAGATTTGTGGGAGAAAAGTAAAAATCCGTGTGCCAGTAGAAATTTCCTTTTTTACAAAGAAACTTCCTAGGCTAAAATAAAATAAAAAACACCCCCCTCTGTCTCCCGCTAATCGTCAGCCGCCGCCCACGCTTATTAGGAGGACTCCATTTCTATGTACTTATTAGGAAGCATGTTTTATGTAATATTAAAAAAAAATTAACTGGTATGATGTTGTAGATATGCCCTCCACGAGTGCATAAGTGAAACAGATTTGAAACCTGAGTGCAGATTGTCTTCTTGTTGTGAAAAAAGAAGTAGGGAGGATTTAAGAAAAGGCCTTAAGGTTCTGCTTTATTTTTTTTAAAAAAGGACACAAGTTCTAAATATTTTTAAATTAGTCTCTAAGTTTTTTCGTAATTTTTTAATTAAGAACATCCAACCATTCAAATGTATTTTCCAGTGACTTTTTCCTTCAATATTTTAAAAATACTCAAAGTACCCTTTATTTAAAACCATAATAGTTTCCGCAGCTACTACATTCAACCAATCGTTGTGAGAGCACTAGTTGTCCTTGATCACCGTAAGGATGCTAATGAAAAAAATGAACAGAATATAGAAAATTTGAAGAAGAGTTTTATTTCAATGAAGGGTAATTTTTTTTTTTTTAAATTGCCTGAAAAAAGTTTTAAATGGACAGAGTCCTTAATTGAAAACTTCCAAGAAAACTTAAGGGCTAATTTGAATTTTTTTGAAATATATATATATATATATTTATTTAAATAAGGCAGAAACATAAGACCGTTTTTGAAAAAAATTATCTCGCTCCCCATCCGGTCAACTCAACCTCTTTGGCCGTAGTCAAACAGGACACGTGAGGCCCCCTATTTGGTGCCTCGTTCAGTGCTTCATAGAAGAAGCGAAGAGAGGGTCGATCTCTTTGGATGTCGAAGAGGAGCAGAATCAGAGAGGATGGTGGAGTTGCTGTTGCAGAGAGAGATTCCAGGTACGCCATTTCTCCTTTGTTTTCTCTTCTCTTTTGCTGCTCGTCTTCTTCTGCTCTTTCTTTTTCTGTAGCTTCTTCTAACTTGGGTTTGGCGACGGGATTAGGGATATCTCAAGGATTTGGTACTTGGGGCGATTGGGAAGTTAGGGTTTTCTAATAGATTTAGGTTTCTGATCTTTGGGGTTTTGCGTTACGGTGTTAAATGGTTACAAGACTTCAGTCGAATCGTTCCGTCAGTACTTAAAGACTTTTGGCGTAGGTACATAACATTTGGTATCATAGCCAACCTCCACGTCTCGGATTCGAATCACGGAAAGGGGAAAGGGTTATATAGAGTATGGAGTAGAGTGAAAGCCGTCTAAAAATATTGAGAAAATGGCTATTCACCGTAGAGATGTAAATGGTACCCGATTCTCCGATTAGCGTGAGGTTCTGGCCCGGTAAAAACCAGGTAAGACCCGAGACATATTACCTGAATTTTTGAAAATCTCTCTCAAAAACCATGTTTTTTTTTTTTTAATATCACTCTCTAATCCAGACCCGTCCTAGGTTCTGAGCCAAGAAATCGAGTTCCGAAACGATTTCAAGTACAAACGGTTCCAGTTCCAGGTTCATTATGGACTTGGGACCGGGATCGGAACCGACCCATTTTACAACCCTACCTAGAGGAGAGTGTGAGCCGTCCTAAGAGGGGAAAGGGGCTACTGCTGCTAGAGTGAGAGCCGCTGAGGACGTCAGCCGCGGAAGCATGGTCGTATGTTACGGTGCTAAATGGTTATAAGACTTAATTTGATGCGTTCCATCGGTCCTGGGACTTTTGGCGTACTGGTTAGGTACATAACATTTTAATTGGGGTTGGTCCGTGTGGTTTTCGGATTTGACGGGTTTGGGTTTTTGATGTTGGGATATACTTCCCATGATTTGAAGGATTTGGGTTCAAGACACCAATTTAATGGTAAGGATCAAGGGGTCATCTATTTGCACCCATTTACTACATATGTATATGCATACGTAACTTTTTTGTTTGTTTGTGTTCATTTACATATAAGATATTATATAACCGAGGTGTGAAAATGTTCTTTCAGTTAGACAATTTTTCTAGCACAAAATGTTACACATCTCAAAGTTTAAACCATCACACACCTTATGCCTCAAAGAGGTTCCAATAATACACTTACTGCGAGCAATGGGTAATAGGATCTAATTACATCAACCTACATGCCTGATACCTCAAAGAAGCTCCATGACACGTCCCACAGCCTAGACCCTTTGGACCCTCAGAATTCGTGATGCAATGGTTCCATCACAAGGCACGTGCGGTCAAGCTCTAAATGAGATTTTCTAGTAAAATAAATTAAAGAAATTTTACAGCTCAATACTTACTGGGTAAATGTTAGCACACAACTTTCTACTCACACAAAGGAATGAAAACAACAACACCTGGTTGGAGTCCTAATCATTACATTCTGTCCCATGAAAACTAATAAAATCAATCAGACCAAATATCTCTAGAGGAATCTGCTAAAAACTAAACTGGTGATGCGCTACTCAAAGTCACACGTTCCCGTGAGGCCATCTACTGCTCCTTAGTCACAGGATCTACCTCGAAATCTGAAAAAAAAACATGACAACACGCATATGAGTATAAAACTCCGCAAGTAAAACCATAGGAAATGGTTAACAGTCAATTGAGAGCAATTTTAGACTATGAAATATTAGTACAAGCTTCTCAAAGGTAAATGCTCAATTACATAAATTATAGTAACAAGAGAAATAGATCAAACCATAATAACGAATATCGTTATTATTCGCGCGTATGTGATACAAATCATGGGGCAAAATCCTGAATCTAGGATTGGCATATCCTTAGTATTAATCAAACATGAACTTAAGGTTACCAATGAGATTTTAACTCAGAACTTCAATAACTCGATTTTTAACATCTTTCTTACTGCTGGGTGTAATCCCAAGAGCTTCAGTAACTCAATTTTAACCCTTTTTGTTACCTCTACTCGTAATACGAAGAGCTTCATTAACATGTTACCGTTGGGCGTGATCTCGAAATCTTCAGCAACATCAAACAAATACGCTAGCTGTAGTGTAGTGATAACGCATAAAGGGGTACCAATCCCAATGTCAAACCCAAGAAAATAAAATGGCTAAATATTCGCGCGTGAGTGTCCCCACGTTGCGTTGCTCATACTTCAACTAATGCCCTAGAGGGGCCAAAGGTTCACCGATTAACAATGTATTTCTAGATTCTGATTGAGTTCTCAAGTATGGATGGGTTCGAAAACACTAACAAAATTAATAGGATCACATCCTAACACATTCAAAGCTCCATCCATTAATCTCAATTGATAGCACATGTAAGGACATTTTCTAGCAATAGTTCAATTATCAAAATTCAGGTTCTATGCGAAACATCAAATATACGTAAGCACAAATGTTAGACACAAAATTATTAATGATGATGAATACAATTCAATTTACGTGATCCAAGCCATTGTGGTTTCATTTATGGACCTTACGATGAACTATTTCAAGCAACATGATTTATCATTGAGAATTTAGGTCACATAAGGAATATCAAATTTATAATATTAAAGGAAACGTCACTTTGCAAGCCCTAAACCATTCAATGGAATTCAATGGTCCTAAATGCAATAAGGTGCTGGGATCGGGCCCATTGGCCACGCAATCCTGGCATAGATCAATAAGGAAATACACAAAAACAAGAAAATTCTAATAATAGGGAATTAGAGTAAGTTTACTTGCCTTGATTTACAGTAGGATATCTGATTCGACGGTGGATGATGAAAGTGATCCACTTGGGTCGCCCGATCCAATCCTCTTGATGGTGCGGATTATATATTCTTGATATGGATGGTGGGTCCTGGTGTTTAGTGATAATAAATTGAGAGTGAGATTTGGAAATGGCTTATTTAGGGTCTTGGGTTAAAATGAGTGATGGGTTGGCACGGTTTTGAGACATGGTGCAGCTCCGGATCCTCGATTGAGTATATCAACCCCATTTGAGGCATTAATCTACTCACGTAATTGAGTTGATTGAAGAAAGTATAACCATTACGATAGGGGACGACTCTATATATATAGAGCAGTACCGTACCATTTCTTAATAACCAGGACATTCTAAAATAAGAAACTATCTCATCTTAATCAAAATAGGATTTAGGAAGCACATATACTAAACAACTCTCCTAATTTAGAGACTATCTAAACTAATGATAGTGATATCAAAATCAGATATCATGTGGATCCCATCAGGTGGGTCCATCAGGGCATGCGGGTCTTGGTCTTGGGTCGGGCTGCATCAAGACAAGTTTGGATTAATAGGTCTTGCAAGTGGGGTTAGCCAGTGAGTTGTTGTATAGAAGTGGGCTCAGGCCGGCTTGACTTGAGAAGTCATGTTGATGAGTGGACAGGGCAAGTGTGGGCGTGAGCGTGGGCGTGAAGGGTTTGGTGTTTATATGTGCTCGGTTGCATGTTCGAAGGCACATGGATGTCAGCTACTATGGATGGGTAAACGGGCTATAGAGATAGCCTCATGTGGAACATGGGAGAGGGGTGTGGCAGTTTGGGGCTTTGGTTTATGGGCATTCGGTAAATGTGAGATAGGGTATTTGGGGTTGAGTGAGTGGGTGGATGATGAATGGTAATGGCAGCGTCTGGATGGTACTATGTGGTGATAGTGTCATCTGGGTTTTGTTAAGAAGAGGCCAGTTCTGTTATGGTGTTTGGCTAAGAGGATAAACCGGGACTGTTTGGTTGCGTGGATAAAGTTCTGGGGCTGGGTTCTAATTTGCTGAAGGTGGTGATTATGGATGGCTATAATGGGGTAGAAAGCAGATTATATGGTAGATGAAGGACTGAGGTTGAGGATGATGAATGGGTTTGGTTGGCATACCTTAGTAAGAGGTGAAGTTTTGGCTTTGTTTTGGGATCAGTACAGGGGGAAAGTGTGGTTTGGTTCAGTGGATTGGGTGATGACCGCCTGGGATTTGGAGTGTTTGGTTGGCTGGTTTGGATATGGGGATTGGCTTAAGGCGATGGTGATGCGAGAGTGATGGTGGGGCCAGCCACTTGGTTTGGTCTTGTAAGTTGTGATGATGGGGTTAAACAGTAAACTACACTAGAGAGAGAACATAATAAAAGAAACTAAAATGAACAATAACCATAACAATTCATACTGGAAAACATGGAAAAGAGGAAACAAGGAAAAAGGAGGTGAGAGTGTACCTGAGATAGAAGGGGAGTTTGTGAGTTTGAGATAGTGTGGAAGGGGGGGTGGGGTGGGGTGGGGGGAGAAACTATTTATAGAAAGAAAGAGAGAGTGGGAGAAACTTTTTATAATATATATATAGGGAAATTCTCAAAAACTCCCCCATCTCAAAAGGAGAGTTTCTGCCCCTATCTATTAGTCAAGGATTTAAGAGAATCTATAAAATATCCACAGTTTTAGGAGAATATTTAGGGGAGAATGGATAATTGTACCACTGATGACACGTGTTACACTTTCATTGGCTAAAAGAGGGGTTTTTTTGTGAAAAATGCCGGGGGAGTTTTGTAGCGTTACTCATATATATATATATATATATATATATATATATAGAGAGAGAGAGAGAGAGAGCCCCTCTCCTCAGCTCATGCTGAGGAGAAGGTCCGCTCATCACGTGCGATGTTGAGTGAAACATGTCTCTCAAGTGTGGACCACGCCCAGTTATTTCGTTTCCCCGCTCTCCATCAACGCCAAAATCAAATCCTCGACATCACCCCTTCTCCTCTCTCTCCATTTCGAATGCTCTGGAACCCTTTTTCTCTGCGACTGCGACTGCGACGACGATCTCTCTCCGCCGGGGACGCGACGATCTCTCTCCAACGACAAATCGCCCCATTTCCTTCACTGGCTCTCCTCTCTCTCTCTCTCTCTCCAGTTCTGGAACCCATTTTCTTCCTCGACGATCTCTCTCCGAAGGCGTTGCAGTGATCTCTCTCCCAGCGACAATCAGCGACACCGCCCCTACCCAGCGTCTCTCCCGCGAGACTGCGAAATACGAATGTCCGACCCTCGTGCGCCCGTCGGCCTCTCTACCTATCTCCTGCTATCATCCATCCGGAAAGGAGCGAGGTTTGAAGCGACGACGCACCGTCTCCTGCGATCCTCCGTCGGGAAATCACCGCGACGCGCACCAGGTGAAGAATCCTTCCCTTTCCTGTTCTCTCCCTCTCCTCCCTGACCTCTCTGTTATTTTTTTTTTACCCTCTGAATCGATGATTGTTGGTTTGTGTTTTGGGACACTGTTATTTCCCATTTTACACATGGTTGGCCTCATGTATCTCAGTTCTCTCTCTCTCTCTTTGTTTCAGTTCTCTCCCTCTCTCTGTTTCAGCTTCCTCCCTCTGCAACCAGCATAAACGGAAGATTTTTATTTTATTTTTTTACTTTATCTTATGTATTGATCGAGGACACCGTTTCTGTCCTCAATGACAAAGCACCATCCACCATTTTCTCTCCTCCATTCCAAAAAGCCCCCATCCCAAACCCATTTTCTCAACAAGATGTCCTCACCTCCATCAGGAAGGTATTTCTCGAAAAACAGGAATTTTTTTTTTATCAAACTGTCATTTCCAAACTGTTCAATTTTTCCATTTTTTTATTCCTTTTTTATTTGTGAAATTGGGGATTCCATGTGTGGAATTGGGAAATGGTATCAGTTGGGCATGACATAATTCTCAGGAGTTGGGATGACATAATATGTTGTAAGATTTCTGGTTTTGTTTCTTTTTTCTTTTTTCTTTTTGGATGATTTGCTTGCATTGGTTTATGGAATCCAATATCTTAATTGGATGATTTCTGATTTGCTTGTCATATGGATACTCTGCAAATTCAATGCAGAAACAATGGAGTGTGAGAGCTATTAATCAATTGCCTGGCTACAGCTGTGGTTGTATTTTTAGCTCTTTCATTTTCTCTGGTACAAACATGATAATCAGCAGCAGTTTAAATTTAATAGAGATTGTAAAAAAAAAAAAAAAGATTAACTCTCTCTGAATAATTCCCTTGATGGACTGGGAGTTAGATCATCTGACTAGAGGGTACTATTAATTTAATAGGAAACTGTCTTAAGCAGTGTAGTAAAAAAGTTACCTGAACAAACTAAATGATCTCATCTTATTTGTTCAAACAATCTTCCTTTGGGGGTCAAAATGTCTTTGGCTTAGATGTTTGAAAGAGCTTGCTATGCAGCACCCAAGCCTGGAAAGTTTGGTTGAATGAATATCATCTGGCACGTGGTTTTAACCCAAAAGCTGAAGCCTTAGGACTAGTTTTGAGGTTGTTCTGGTTCTTGTATTGCTCCTAATTGCCGTGTTTCCAGCCTTTCCAGCGTGTATCTGTATCACTTTTTGATGTGAAAAATTGGAAGTTATTTTATGGTGAAAGGCTAAAGGTCTTCTTTGGATTCTTTGGGTGATCGAATTCAATGAGGCAAAAATCATTACCGCAGTACTTTTCATTTCTTTGCTTTTTTAATCAATAGAAAAACTTATTTTATTACCACAAATAGGAGAGGCTATGAGAAAGTGGCAGTACGAGAGTGTTACACCAAAGGCCCAACAAAAAACAAGCAGCAACAATGGAAATACAACTACATTAAAGGATCAACAAAAGGAACATCTTCATTGACCAGCATGTCTGCTGCACAATTGACTTCCCTAGTCACAAGATGATAGGCCACCTGAAGAGAAAATGACCAGGCTTTGATCTCATTTAAAATATTGGACCATTAAAGTTTTGTGCATGATTTTGCTATGTGGAAATTGATGACCACACTAATTTGGACTCTTCCCTACTAAAAAAACATTTTTTTGGGGTGCAGGTGATCATTTAGAGTGAAAGAGTGATGCTGAGAGCATCAAAGCCAGCTTGGAAATTGATAAGCATTAGAGTGAACGGTCTCATCACTTTGGAATCTCCTTTTTGGAATCCAGCAAACAGTAAGCCTTTTGAGCAAAAACATTACAAGATGATATCATGGAAGAGGATATAAATGGTGATGATGAAGATTACTCTTAGCATTTCAGGCACTAGAACTTGTCACTAGAAGTCTGCAACAAATTGTTTGTGAAAGGTATTTGTCTCCTACTTTGTAATGTTCTGGTGCTTGAGTTGATTATTGAAATCTTTGGTGCCTCCATGTCTTGATTTGCATGCTTTTAAGTGTGTCCAAAGTACTACTCATAACTTAGTATTGTCATCATTTTTTTTTTTTTAACTTATAAATCTATTTATGTACACTACATGATTATTGCTTATGTCTTTTAATCTCAACATTTTTAGATTCAAGGTTTATGTCATTCTTTATGCAAGCCAATATTTGTTGCAAGGTTTATCAGCATTGACTTGTTGCAACAATGCTTGTGTTTCCTCACTGAATCATCATCTTCACCCTTTTAAAATGCTTGGGACCCACACTTTGAGCCTTTTGAGTATGGAACAGGAGTATAGGACTCTTCAACTAGGGAATCAAATGGAGCCTTGACAATTGGAAAAGCTTGGAGCTTGGAGTCCGCACCAAAACTAAAGAACACATGATATTGCAAAGATAAAAGTCAGATATATTCTTTCCTTTCAATGTGCCACATTTAAAATGTAAAAAGATCTGGAAGGCTTTCCAGAAGGCAAGACTAAAACAACTCCTCATCTGAAGCATGTTTGACCATCCTCTTTTACACTATCTCTGGAAACTGAATCTGAAAGAAACTAAACCTTTTTACTTTGACAAATAATAGATAATAAGATATAAATATAACTCCAGCCATGACAAAGATCTTTTGACTAGTCTCAACGTGAACCAAATGAAGATGTTGTGTGCATGTTGGAGTGCCCTTTGAGTCTGCACAACAGCATGTGATAACTATTTTTTTCTAGCCTTGGATTTGCATCATAATGGCTGTTGGGACATCCCCTACTTTGTCAACATTTAATTGAACTTTGATGTTTACAATGTAATAGCAATGCAGTGATTCACTTGGGATTCTGGGGGCTGTCAGTTGGGATTTTGGGGCTGTTTTAGGACAATTATTATTGCTGGAATTCCTGAATTGTAGCTGGGATTATTTTCTCTACTTCAGATTTTTGTGACTCTATGGTATTGTTTGGCAAGCAATCAAATAAATTCCTGCTCTCAGTCAGGGATGGTACAGATTGTTCAGGGTCAACTTGGTTTGTTTGGTCAGGATGATTCCTGACTGCATCATATCAAGCAACTGACTTCTATTGTGTCAATCTTTTCAAGGTCACCACTATGAATATTACCTAATTGTTCTCTTTTCTTTTTCAGTTGGGGCATCGACTGAATCATCCTAATGGAGTGATGGCATCTAGCAGGGAGCCTGATCAAGGCTTACCAGTGAAGAAGCAGGAAGCAGTTCCCCAAAATGTGAATCTCCCACCCATGCATCCGAACAACAAGAAGAAACCTTATCCAATCCCTCTGAAGAAGATACAACGGGCTGCAAGAGCTGATAAGAAACTGGCAGAGAAGGGAATAGAGAAGCCTCTTGGACCTCCAAAGAATGGAGAAATTATTATATATGAATATGTAAATTTTCTTTGGCATTTGAATGTTGGTACATAGTAGAATGTTAGCATTTGTTTTAATTTTGTAATGGTAATGGTAAAGTGTTTTCAATGTTGTAAGGATGTTTGAATATTAATATGAAGTGAAATGAATTTTCTTGTTTCATTTGTTGATGATTTTGGAATGGAAATGCATGGGGTGTAAGAAGTCCAATTGTTCTCCATAATTGTAGAAGTAAATGAACTACACATGGCAAAAATCAAAATTGCAGAAGTGGAGTCTCACTATTTTTTCTCATCAAACACCATCACAAACAATGAGTCTAGTCTAGATCATTGATTTTGGTACTGACACATTGTATGACTGGACTGAGATCCTTAGTGGATATGTGAAACACCTGTACATTCATTCATTTTCAACAGTTGGATATTCTTTCTTTCATTGCAAACATGCATCCCTAGGTTTGTAGCATTGGGAGAAAGGGTAGCCTTGGTGCCCCAAACATACAAGCATTCAAGAAACAACGCCATGTAACCTATTCTTCTCACATTCAACATCACCGTGTTATTGAGCATCACCATTCCACATTCAACTTGGAATGTGTTCCCTTTTATATTTGTGCTTCAGAACTCATCATTCAGCATTGTGAATTTCCATACATGCCATAAACACTCACAACCTGAAATAGAACCTTAAACACTTGACCTGAACAAAAACATCATGTTACATATAATGTGAACATGGCTTGAAGAACCTGTACAATCACTACCAGAGACGAAATATCTTCACTCAACATCTACTCACATTCAAATTAAAAGCTGATATAAAATTCAACATTGAACATCTGCATAAGAGAAAATATATTAAAATCACAAACTCAAAAAAAAAAGAAAAAAATACAATAACAATCCACAACAAAAAAATAAAACATCCTATAACAACTGGTATGAAGCTGCAAGTACCTTGAAACAAATACATTCAAACTTTACTTCAAGAACAAAATACATTCTATTAGATTCACTTTGCATCCTAATTCAATCCCAGCACAATACATTCCATTGAAACAAAAGGAAAACAAAATGTATATAACAGTCACCCTCGAACCCTCACAGGACATCTTGAAACTGGTCGCATTCCATGGCATCTGCAGGTTTATGATCATCCACAAAGACAAAAAAAAAAAAAAGTCAACATCTTGAAACTGGACCACAGATCATAAATATTATGGTACTGAATTGTTCATATAAATTCAAACTAAAAGGCATGCAGATATTCAAAAGTCAACAAACATGCTTAAGACATTCAAACCAAATCAAACATGTTATCTATACATGTTACCTAAAGACATTCAAGGACTGTTGAGTCCCAGGATCACCAATGAAAACACCCCCTTCACAAGAAGAGATGTCTTCTACAGGGAAAATAAAAGTAGGCTCCTTTAAAGAAAAATAGTAAAAAAGGCTTCTACCAATCCCCTTTCAAAACCCAAAGTAGTCAGTAGCCAGCTCATTGTCGTTTTCATGGCCTTAAGTTGGTATCTCTAACATTGGATAGACTGATTTTTTATGGAATTTGATGCTAACCCCCAGGCCAGTGTGATACAATCAGATCTACTGTTAAGTTTAACAATAACAACAGAGAAAAGATAGTTAAACCTAGAATCAAATCAGCATGTAAATTATAATAGCTGAGGTCTTATTCTTCATATTCAGCATGTCCTGTCTTAAACTCACTATCTTTGCTTGTGAAAGCAATAGATTCAAATTCAATCCAAAAATCATCATCATTTGTGCTTCATGTTGCCTTTGTTTGGATTCAGGCTTGGCCAATCAGATTTAGATTCAAGCATACATGGGCAAACAAAGATCTGTTGATAGTCCTAAGGGCCCACCAATTGGGTTTTTGTAAATCAGAGCAGGTAAATCTGTTAATATCATTAATGATGATTACTGTTTTTGGATAACCACAGTGACACAACTGTATTGAGTTTTTGCCATGACCAATTAAGTACTACAGGATACTAGAGTTGCAGGTAATTTGAACACAGGGCAAGAGAAAGATTCAAACAGGGCCTTACCAATAATAAAAAAAGAAAATCAAATGTGGGTGTAATGTATGTATTCCTTATGGCAACTCTGGAAAACCATTTCGGTCAAAGACCTTTTTATCCTTTTATGACTTATTTTAATTGCAGTGTTTAATTAGTCATAGACTATTCAAGTTTGCTCATTGCTGATATTCTGCATCACCTGATATGTTGCTCTGCACATGTCACAAATAAATTTGCATTTCCAGTCTCTAGTCTCAACAACAATAGTACCGAGACATGGCAAGTGGTTGATGGAGGTGAGGACATCTTGTTGAGAAAATGGGTTTGGGATGGGGGCTTTTTGGAATGGAGGAGAGAAAATGGTGGATGGTGCTTTGTCATTGAGGACAGAAACGGTGTCCTCAATCAATACATAAGATAAAAGTAAAAAAAAAAACAGCAATCTTCTGTTTATGCTGGTTGCAGAGGGAGAAAACTGAAACAGAGAGAGAGAGAGAGAGAAAACTGAAATAGAGAGAGAGAAAAATGAGATACATGAGGCCAACCATGTGTAAAATGGGAAATAACAATGTCCCAAAACACAAACCAACAATCATCGATTCAGATGGTAAAAAAAAAAACAGAGAAGTCGGGGAGGAGAGGGAGAGAACAGGAAAGGGAAGGATTCCTCACCTGGCGCACATCGCGGTGATTTCCCAACGGATGGATGATAGCAGGAGATAGGTAGAGAGGCCGACGGGCGCACGAGGGTTGGACATTCGTATTTCGCAGTCTCGCGGGAGAGACGCTGGGTAGGGGCGGTGTCGCTGATCGTCGCTGGGAGAGAGATCACTGCGACGCCATCGGAGAGAGATCGTCGAGGAAGAAAATGGGTTCCAGAACTGGAGAGAGAGAGAGAGGAGAGCCAGTGAAGGAAATGGGGCGATTTGTCGCTGGAGAGAGATCGTCGCGTCCCCGGCGGAGAGAGATCGTCGTCACAGTCGCAGAGAAAAAGGGTTCCAGAGCATTCGAAATGGAGAGAGAGGAGAAGGGGTGATGTCGAGGATTTGATTTTGGCGCTGATGGAGAGCGGGGAAACGAACTAACTGGGCGTGGTCCACACTTGAGAGACATGTTTCACTCAACATCGCATGTGATGAGCGGACCTTCTCCTCAGCATGAGCTGAGGAGAGGGGCTCTCATATAGATATATATATATATATATATATAGAGAGAGAGAGAGAGAGCCCTAGGGAAAAGGATAAGTCCTAAGGGGGATCATACCTCCTTGTGATTGGCCACAATTAGGTAATGAGGAGGGAGGATAGAATTGGATCTGGAGACTCAAGATGGGGGAGAATTTTCAAAAGATTGATCCTACCTTGGAGATGCTATCTCCTTTTAACTCAAAATTTCAAAATGATCTAATCTCCACATTCAAAACGCATCTTAAAAATTCAAATTTCTTTCATCCAATCATGGGTCCCACTAATGACATCATAATGATATGATAATTATCAAGATAATCTAAATTTAACTTAATGAAAAAAAAAAGGTTAAATGGATGGGGTCCACACGTGATCATATCTACGGTCAAAGTTAATTAAATCCAAAATTTTGGGATTGGGTCTTTACATGCCAATACACTTACTGCTTGCAATGGGTAATAGGATCAAATAACGTCAACCGCCGTCTATGTTTTTGTAGTCGTGCAAGCCCGGCCCCTAATTAGTAATTTGAACCATTCTACATTTTTTATTGAACTAATAACCCCAAATGTTTAGTTTCATTTAATCCTCATAGATTTTGAAAAATATATGAAATGCACTTCAAAAAACACAATAACCATAGGTGTTTACTTTTGTCCCCAAATCCTGATCCAAACCAGTCAATATTCTCGTATAAATGACAAACCTCAGGACATGAAGTTTCATATTCTAGATCCTTAAATTTTGAGAAACATATGTAACAAAAAAAAGAATCCCATATATATATATATATATATTTATTTTAACGGTAACAAAGATTTCATTAAAAGAAGGAAGAAAAGAATACATCAAAACTTTAAAAAAAAAAAAAAGAAGAGTTGGAAGGTGCAAGAGAGAAGCACCAGCCACGACTTCAATTACAAGATGACACCAACCCAAGGAATTAACCTATCCATCCCTTGCTTTGCTAGCACATCCGCCATTAAGTTGGCGGTTGGCGGATCTAATCTCATGACGGAAGGAGACATTAATGCGAGCTAAAATTTCCCTAATTTCATTAAAGAGGAATTGAAATTTTCATGGGTTAGACTTTTGGTTAGATACCTACGCAATCGCATTTGAAGAATCACTTTCTAACACGAGCACCACTGTATCTTGCTAAGAACAATCTAAGACCTTCCAAAATTGTTAGCACCTCCGCTTTCTTAGAGTCGCACACACCACCATGCTTGGAGAACATAAGAACGACATCACCCTTGCTATTGCGAAGCACTCTTCCAATCCCCACTAGGCCCGGCTTACCCCTTGAAGTACCATCCACATTAAACTTTAAAACTCCATAAGGAAGGGGACTCCAAGTAATAGATCTCCTCTCCTTATGCGGGCAACATCCCATGCAAGCTCCCCAATTAGAAAGAATATCATCAAGAGAAAACTCAAAGAACTCATTTCTAATCAAAGCCCATTTCACATTTCTGGACGTGATTTTAGATATCAAAACTTCTAATGAGGAAGAAGTGCTCCTGAATATCCTTTCGTTCCTTTCCTTCCAAATATACTATAAGATGGCAAATGGGATTATCCTCCACAACACCCTACCGCACCCCAGAAAGCACCCTCCCAACCATGATTAGACCACCTCTGGAATATTCTTCGGGCAACACCAAGCAAGACTGCATCTCCCAATAAAGTTGCTCCAAACATAGGACGCCACCGAATCCCATAGTATTAATGTGAAAGTAATGCTAGCAAACAAACATTGTTAGATGTTTCATATATGAGAAATTTGTTTATGTAAATCTTATTTTCACATCCCATGTTTAAAAGAGAAACGACCCCAAGTATTCTTAGGTTTTTAGATAGCTAGTCCATCTAAAATGTAGCTGACGATTTTGATAGTCTAAATTAACTAGTTCATGGGCCACATTTATATTGGACACAACATCTACAAATCTGTACTTAAAAGGAAAACTGCCACAATGGAATCCACATAATCAAACATGTATGAGCTAGTATTTAAAAGGAAGACTGTCAACCACGATGTACGTCACACAACTGAACCATATGGAACTAAAAGCATAATAGAAACACCCAAAATGAGAAATGTAGTACCTGTGTGAGTCACAACTTGTTGCAGACGTTATGGTGCTTTAGCAGAAATTCAAAGCCCCATGGCCTCAATTTGAGGAGATGGTCGCAGATTCCTTCTTGTTATTTTAGGACAGTTGGGGACGCTCAGATTTGGACATTTAAATTCATGGTAGTGTTTCAAGGCAGGCAAACCCAATTTGCGAAGACGAATTATGCTTCGTAACTTTGGTAATTCTGATAGTTTGAGAGAGACTAATTTTTTTAACGGTTCCTCATCTTCTTTGGGTTTTGAGTCACCTTCGGTACTGCTTTTTTTAATCTCACCTTGATCTTCTGTATCTTCTTTTTTGGGTTTTGAGTCGCCTTCGGTACTGCTTTTTTTAATCTCACCTTGATCTTCTGTATCTTCTTTTTTGGGTTTTGAGTGACCTTCTGTACTGCTTTTTTTAATCTCACCTTGATCTTCTGTATCTTCTTTTTTGGGTTTTGAGTCGCCTTTGGTACTGCTTTTTTTAATCTCACCTTGTATAATCTCCTCTAATTCATCACAATTACGTACATCAAGGTACTGTAGCTCCCCTAAATCTTCAACCATTTCAGACGAGAAGAGACTTTTTAGCACTTTACAATGTCGAACTACAATTTTTCTCAGCTTTTTGAGGCATACCTTTGACACTGGTTCAAATAGCTTCTTCAAATCCGGTAACATATAGAGATTCAGATGCTCAATATTTTTCAGTGCATTTTCTCCAACATGTGTATGATCTACAATGCACTCTATTTCCCAACACGAGTGGAAGAAAAGTATTTTTAAGCCCTTCAAGCTCTGTAAATCACCCACTAACTGTGAAACAAGTTCTCCATGTACAGCATGCAACATTAAGCCTTCTGTGTGTTCTGCAATCACCTTAACCCCATGATCAGTATAATTTTTGCCACCATCCATTTGCATCTGCCTTGCACAAGGTAAATCCTCAATTAAAGGAAATTGGCCAATATTAATTTTGAATTTTTCCAATTTTGACCATGGCCAATGGGGCGCATGTTCTTCCACACAATTAATGTCATGGATGTATATCTCGAGAGAAATCAAGTGTTTAAGTTTCGCTACCTCGCCATAAGTGGCGTTAGTTGCAGCTTCTGGCTCACTTTGTTTAGCCCACATTACTTTTGTCATCATCAAACGCAGATCTACCAGGCTAGATAACCCATATATAGTATTGGGTGGAATTATTAGCTCTGCATCAATATATGACAGATCTAACCTCTTTAGTTTATGCAAGTTTCGCATTTCACAAGGCAAGGTGATCATGCTAGAGTATGACAGATCTAGAATCTCAAGCTCTTTTAGCTGCCCTAAAAATCTCAGATCTCGTAATGCTTCACATTTTTTTAAGAGGAGTGCACGTAACTTGGGCAATGAAGATGAGGAAATCACTAACGATTCAATGTTAGTTGCAGACAGATCAAGAATCTTTAGTCTTGGCATGAGTTCGAAGAAGCTACAAGGGACATAGGTTATAGGATTCTTCCTCAGAAACAGCGAGACTAGATTGCAACAATTGGGCCCAGAACAAAGTTCATTGATGGCACTGTCCATCAACGAAATTATTTCAATATCTTCTGTCTCTTCAAGGGGTGGCTTATTTAAGCGCTTGCCTGCTTTAACCAAGAATTTTGATTTTGGGCCTCCTTCATGGGAAGGTAAAGATGTGATCCATACTGCGAAGCTGCGAATTAAAGGATGCATCTTAACATTATTATGATGTGAAGTCCCTCCCCCTCCCTCCAAAAGGCATTTATCCTTGAGCCTGTCAACAATTTGATGCCCCTTATTTGACCCTTCCACCAAATTATGGGCCTTATCAATAAATCCTTCTATTGTCCAAATATTAACTAGGTCATCAACACATATCTCATGACCTTTTGGAAATAATGAACAGTATAAAAAACACATCTTTACCTTGTGATCTTTCAACTCTTCATAACTCTGCTTCAAACACTTTTCAAACACTTCAGTCTCCATGCCTCCAATCTCATGTGCTGCTGATGCTTTCAACAACGTTAACGTGTTTTCCCATAGCTCTTTCCTGGTCTTCTCTCGCATTGCCTTTGCAACTGTTGTGATTGCCAACGGCATACCACCACACTCCTCCACAACGTTGGCAGCAATGTCTTGAATATGTGGCTCCCAGTCCGCCTCCCCAACATTGGCAACAAACAAATCCCATGCTTCCCCTTAGGTGAGAGTCTGCATTCTTATCTTTGCATCAGCCAACATATCATGGCAGACATGGACGAGTCGCGTAGTTATGACAATTTTGGATCCATTTTGCCTATTGGGCACTGGAATTCCAACATTTTCCAAGTCAATCTTTTCCCAAAGATCATCTACGATTAGCACGTAACTACTTTTGCTCATGATTCGAGATAATTGCTTGGACCTGCTATCGTAGGTTTCATGTTGATCGATTAAGTCCATGCCCAAACTTTTCATAATTTCCATTTGAAATCTTTCATGGTTGAAGCTTTTGGACGCAGTCACCCGAATCACCTTGAATTTTTTGGTACCTTTGAGCTCTGTTTCAATGGCTGTCATGAGATGGGCCTTCCCTATTCCTCCCATGCCATACACGCATATGGTGCTCTTGAGCTCGTCGTACAAGTGGCCCAAAACCTCCTTCATAGTTTTTTGAAATGAGGCCTGACCAGGAGCTGCAGGAATGGTGGGCGCCTCCTCCTCCCTTGGTGATTTAAAAAACAACTCTTTCGGTAAGGAGCTGCGTCTTTCACTATGGACTCTGACATCTTGGAGCTTCTTAGCAGCCCTTCTACCCAGTTTGTAGCGAGACAAAAGGGTCATGGTCCGCCTTTGGTCGAAATCTGATTTAATGGAATCGATTTCGTCTAGCAATTTTTTGGCCTGCTTGAGCCAGACCTTGACTTGCTCCTTGGGCTCCTTACCTTCTCTTACTGCACGCTCGGCTTCTCTTTCTAAGTCACGGCACTTGGCCGGTAATTCAGCTTCTGCACTAAGAGCGCCTACATTTTCATGGAGATTTCTCAAGCTAGCTGTTTGGTTGGAGATATAGGTGATGAGTTTTGGAATGATCTGAATGATGCCAACAATAATTTCCATGATGGATGGATGAATGGACAGATCAATAAGAGGTGTGTGGATGGATTAAAAAAGCAAATAACAGAGAATAGAAATAGTTGTGTGTAGATTGTAATGTCTCTTCTGTTGCAAATCCTTCCCTTCAAGGATGGGGAAAGGACGAGAGAGCATATGTGCCATCTCGTCTTTCTTTTGCATTAGAACAAAAAAGATGAAACATATTCAAATGTTTGTGGGCCAACTGGCCCCACCAGGTAACAGCTAAGGTCAAGAAAGGTTTTACAGCGGATGAAGTAGGAAAAAAGCAGATAGATAGAATAGAAACATTTGGGTCGAATGTCTCTTTTGGCAGAGCTACAGTGCAGCGTTGTAGTACAATATGGTGCAGAACCCTTCTTGAATGCATGGTGGGGTATACATTTTCAAATTCCAAGCTGATTATAGGCCTTAACACCCATTGTATTCGTTTATATAGAAAAAAAAAATCATCATATTTAATGTATCTTAGTCTTCAAAGTTAGCTTCAACAACTGTTGGATTGGTCACACACGAGGAACTCCCTCCATTTCTATCCCAAACAAGAGAACAAAAAATGCAAGTTCGTCATCTGTTCCAGTAGCCATCTTACTTAATTTAGTGAGAATTTATACACTGATCACTACATAAGGTGTTAGGGCCGATAATCAGCTTGGATTTTGAAAATGTAGGCCCCACCATCACCAAGCATTTGCCCGTGCCTCTTCTTAAGCAAATCCTTGTGCCTTCAAGGATGAGGAAAGGACGAGAGAGCATATGTGCCATCTCTTGCCTTTCTTTTGCTTCAGAAAAAAGATTGATACACATTCAAATGTCTGCGGGCAAACTGCCCCACCAGGCAACATCTAAGGTCAAGAAAAAAGGCTTTGAAGCAAATGAATCAAGGAAAAAAACAGATGGAGAGAATAGAAATTGTGTGTAATGTCTCTTCTTAGCAAATCCTTGCCTTCAAGGATGAGCAAAGGAGGCGAGCGAGCATATTCTCTTGCCTTTCTTTTGCTTAAAAAGAACTAGCAACAATGCCCTGTGCTTAGCTCGGGGCAAAACGTAAGATATTACTTTTTAAATTTATGAGATATCAAAATTAATTATAAATATATAAGTACATATTTATGCATATTTATTTAAAAACGATCAACACATCTTCACTCACAAATATAAGTGGTCAAAATCAACAATAAACTATTACAAAGATAAAGTTTAAAAAATTTCATTCAACAACAACATAAAAATAATAACAACAACAATAATTACTAAAGAAGATATAGAAAAGTGAATTTTGTTAATAAATATATTATTAGTAATAACAAGTGCATTCAAGTTTTTGTTACCCGTTGATAATTTCAAAGCCCAATAAAACAAAGCCACCACATTTGGACTTATTTGTGCAAGAAGATGATTCTAGTTTATGCATATTTTTATTTTCTCATGAGAATGAAATTTTGTATTTTCGTAGAAAATCAAAGTCCTCTCTATTAAGGAAAAATGATTCATTTTTTTCTTCTATGCAAGGAAAATACATCACACAAAAAAACATAATATTGTTAACAAAGAAAATCATAAAAATGTGCAATCTTCTCGTTGCACAAATGCACCATTTTTTTTAATTTTCACAGAGGCCAATGGTCATTTCAATCCCTCCGCATAAATTTCTTCTCTACCCCTTAGAAGTATCACAAATACCATTTTGAACTGTTCAAACCATTTTTTAGCTATAGATTTTTAAATATATATATATAAATATCTTAACTTTAAAAGCCATAAATTATGAGACTTTAAAATCATAGGCTAGTGTTATTTGATCCTAGTAATAATTAGCCCACCTTTGATCAATGTATTATCTCTTAATTATGAGTCTATGTGGGCCCACGGAAGTGTAATTTATGGTGGGCCAAACCTAGGGTCCATACATCTATATAATCAGATCAGAAGAGGATGCCTATAAGATTCAACCAAAAAACTCCAACCTCAAAACATTTTTATTACAAGCCTATCCATGAGGTGGTCTATCAGACGATCAGGTTTGATTATTGTTCACATGTGACAATCTCTAAATAGAGTAGAGTTGTATTTTGAAACTAAAAGAAAATGATATTTTTAATGAAAAATTTCTTAGTATGAATTGCAGATAGGTGGGCCCCAAATATTAAAATAAAAAAAAGACAATCTTGAGAGGATAGAAGATAGATGGTGTTGAGAGAAAGAATAACTGTAGCAAAATAAAGAGATTTTAGAGGATATTGATTGAGGGACTTTATGAAATAGAGGATATAGATAAAGAGATTTTTTTTTGAGAAAAAAATTGTGGCATGTGATGACATGGCACCTTAAAGCATTCTATTTTTTTTTATTATATATATATATATATTTATTTGAAAGGAGAATGATTGGGTTGTTGAGGTGACACCCCTCACAGCCCACTTCCCCATTTGCTTTAATATATATAATTATAATTATGAGTTTTTTTTTTTTTTTTCATGTCTAGGGTCCACAACACTTTATTATTATTAATTTTTATGACCTAGGGTATCTTTGCCAGCCTTCGGACCTTTGGCCTCCAGCACTTAACAGGCTTGATTAGCAACTTAGCCTGTTGGACTCTTATGAGGCCCATCAAATTCTTCAAACAATTTTATTCTGTCTTCCCATTTTGGGTTTTTCATATAATATGGGCATGGCCCAATTTTTACCTATGTAATTCCTTCTCACTCACCAACCCTTGGATTAGCGCTAATCCTAATTTCACACTGCTATATACATTCCTCAAACCTAAAAATTAAGTGCAGCTAGGGTCATTTGATTGACCTCATATTCTTATCCCACTGGATCCAAGCATTTTCCATTAACGCACCTGCCTCCATTGTCATTCATCAAGTGGCCCCCGACTGAAA
Source organism: Cinnamomum chago (assembly GCA_038049695.1). Lineage (NCBI taxonomy): Eukaryota > Viridiplantae > Streptophyta > Magnoliopsida > Laurales > Lauraceae > Cinnamomum > Cinnamomum chago. The sequence continues at coordinate 66,932,630 of CP142458.1, read as the reverse complement.
GTGGGGACTTTTAGAGAAACATCAAGGCTTTTTTTTTTTTTTGCAGCATCCTTGATTATATGCATCTATATATGCGGAAATTTTCAGGAGCGCGCATTTTCCTTGGGTCTTAATGTGCACACCTTTCAGTGGGGCCCACCTGATCACCAATCCCATTGGACCATATATACACACGTGTCTTGATAGTCACTAATCCCATTTCTTTTACACCTTGGATATGTTGGAAGTAGGTGTGCCTCGTTGATAGGTTTTCAAAACTTTTGACCCACTTAAAGTAGTGATTAAGTATCCATAAGGCCAGAAACCCAATGTAGGATCCAAAACCTCTTTCTAATGAAAACATACACTATCTAAAAGATAGAAAACAGCAATAACAAGCAACTACAAAAATCTACAAAAGAGATGCTATAGATCTAACCTTGGGAACCTGGCTGTGCTCTAATTGAGAAGTTGATCACTTGGCTTGTTGAGAAACTCTTTTGCAAGAACAAGAAGGATCTCTAAACACCTCTTGATCTTCCACGCTATGACCCTCTATAAGAGATTTTCTCAAGGAGAATTGTGGGATCTCCCAAGAGAAGAAAACCCTAGAATCTCTAGAAGGGAACCAGAGGAGAAAAAAAAGGAAGAAGAGAGGGGCTTGGGTGTGTGTAATCAATCATGGACATCCAACCCTCTCCTCTTTTATAGCATGAGAGCACCTCCCCTCTTATTATAATTAGAAGTCTCACTTCTACTATAAGCATGTATCTTTCTCCTCATTCCTTAAAGAGTTCAAATAGGATTAGAAACAATATCTTATTAGGGCCACCGTGAGGACCAATGGGAATTCCTTAGAAGCTGACTCCAACTGAAAAATCTGGACCCCACATCTCATGTGCAATCCAGACCCACAGTTAATTGTAAATAACTCCACTAAATAAATGCAACTGAATTCCAATCTTAGGAATAAATTACAAAAAGATCATAATCTTTCCTATTACTACAAGTAAGCCCCTCCATCAATTATATCCATTAATCAATTGAATTAAACTTGTTCAACCAAGTTAGGTCCATATCTTATTATTCTTGTGATCTAATTAATTACAGTGATCATCAATACCATTTAATTAACTCTTAATTGAGATGGGTGCGCCACCAATAATAAATTCATTAATTGGTACAAGGGGATATATCTATAAAAGGATAGATTCTATCTTGATAATTATTTGTTCCCACAGTCCTACTACCACGTACCCAAGACACCGAGACCTACAATTTGGCTTCACTCATTGGTGACTCAAAATAAATGCATAGCAAGAACTTGAGTTCATTAATCTCTCAGGATTAAGAGCCTATTGCTAGGGAATTATAAGAGCAGTCCTTAAATCAAAGATAGATTTGTATAACGTGCAACTCATGGTCCTTCAGGACATATATGATGTACTAGTACAATGATCCAGAGTCCTACACTCTGATGATGGAGACAAATCACACTATTTCATAGTGATCATAATGCTGCAACCTTGTCAGATGAGATGTCTAATCTCATCACTGGTTGTTAATCAATTCAAGTATAAGATTTGTGATATATGTTTTTTGTATGTGGATCTCATCCGCACATTTGGATCACATCTAATATACTTGTGAGTTCATCTCATAAACCATCATGTCATATCGTATAGGTCATGTGCAAACAAGGAATAAAATACCATTAATAAAGCATGATTATATTCATTAAGAAATAAATCAATTTATTTACATCATCCACTGGATTGAGACCATATAATCTAACACGATCAACATTCAATGGCCCATTTTTTTCATTATATAAAATCATTAAACTTGTGGGCCATGGATGAAGGGACTAGGATGATTTGATGGGCCTCAAATTCTACATATATAGAGTTAGGGCCAATCCAAATCTTTCAAATCCCCTAAAATCACATTGATTGGTGGCCCAAGTGGGCACCACAATGAGATGCGCAACATAAGAGTTGCACCGGTGAACAACCCACACACACACTCACTCACTGGTGATCTAGTGTGCGAGGTGCGCTTGCCTAGTGGGCCTCGCACCCATCTGAGCAGCCCACACATAGGAACTCCCATGACAGCAGAGGCGGACCCAGGATTTTCGTTTAGGTGGGGCGAAACTTTTGCTAAAATTTTTTCACCTCAACAATAACAAAAGGAAAAATATATTCCATGTAAATAGACGCAAAATATTTAACTAGATCAACTTAATCTATTTCTTATTTGAAATGATGACTTCATTTCTCTAAAATTTACAGTACAAGAGAAGTATATTGAAAACAAGAAAGTCTCTAAAAAAATGAGGGCAAACCAATCATCCTAAAAAAGATAGGGTTCACAACCTTCAAAAAATTAGCACACAATTTGACAAGGAAACTACAACAATAATAAAGAAACTCTAAAGAAGTAATACACATTATCATATAAAAATTAGTATCTCATTATTATTTCCTTATTTTTTTCTTTCAATGTCCCCTTTTTGACCTGGGGCGTTGTTTTAGTTGATGTGGGTCGTGGGCCAAAGCCCATCACTATTTCAAGAGGGATTTGAAATTTGACCTGGGGCGGTCGCCCCAGGTCATTCTAAGGTGAGTCCGCCTCTGCATGACAACCATCAATCCTGTGGGTTTGCACCGACCCAAATGAACTAGAAAATATTGGTGGCATGGTTTAAATTCTCGGTTGATACCGCCTTGTATTGGACCATACTGGTAAGATAATTTGAAGTGTATCAGTCTTGGTGTCACTCTATTAAAAATTTTTCATACGTTGCCCTATTAAAAAATCTCCAAAATATCAAATATTATCTGTCGATATCTCAAATTATTGGTCTTAACCGACACATAGGCCTGTTTTTTCCGACTATATTAAAACTTTTTTTTTATTTTTTTATTTCTCTTATTCTACTTTTTTCTTCCTTCTTCCAAATACATCAGATGTTGCCATTCTTCTTCATTGACACCTTTTTTTTTTTAAATAACTTCCTCAGCACCAATTTCAATTCCAAGCCGTAATAAAAAAAATACATATTTTTTGTTGATTTGGTCCTGAAAAATCATATACAATTCTACTGAGGTTAGCATTTATTATTAGTTTTTGAAATGCTTTTATAAAATTATGTAGATATAACTTAGAAATGATGATTGCATGCTCTTTTTGTTGTAGATATCTTTCATTACCATTTTGAGGCTAGATCTACTATTTGAGGTTTTAAAAATTAGGGTTTTTGTTAAAATCTTGTAAATCTTTGTAAAATAGTTACTCAAAATTTTCATTATTTTAAATAAATCATAAATGTTTAATTGCTTTGTGCTTTATCATATTATCATGATAAAATATGCTATTTTGATAATCACAACTGACTCGATGATTGAGTGATGAGTACAAACTTTATTTTCTTAAATCTCGCACTAATAGTAGCTCATAAGTCAGAATCATGGTTGCATTTTATAAAACTTATGATATTTTAACTTATTTTGGTATATATGTCTAAATAAACTTAATTATAAATAAAATTTATGCAATTTTTGAGAGACCGATAATTTGATTTATAGTTGTTATAACTAATGGAAAAAATATATTATTTTTCAGTGTTTTATAATATTCTAGATTTTTTTATATTCTTTTCTAATTTTTTTGGACTAAAAGAATTCACGCTGTGTCGGACCGCAAACTGTGACAGGTATCGATACAATATCGGTTTTTGGGGCCTGCTGATACTGCGACCGATAATACAAGTTTGAATCATGGTGGAAATTATTGATATAATTTTAGCAATATTATGTAATACGATTTTGAGACCACTCTGCAATATTCCGCCAGTAAGGACCGATATCGGTATCTATCAGTATCAGCTGGTATTTTAAACCATGATCCTAACCCTTTTGTGCCTCTAATTTGTGTTCTTTATAAAAAAAAAAAAAAAAAACCTTCTAATTGGAATAGAAATGCTTGTACGTCCCCTCCTTAATCGGATTGGTCCCATTTTGTTGAGCACAAATTTCTTGGTCCTAAATGAGGAACTTCTATGATCTTGGATCTTGGTGCACCCGAGGGTCAATCCATATGGTTAGGGCTCAATGTATTTCCCAATGTGCCCAGTTTGAGTTCAGAGATATTTTTACCCAATTTAGGATAATTTAAATTCAAATTTGAGACTTATGTTTGATTGGGGCCTGATTTAAATGGATTAAAATGACCAATCAATTTGATCCAAATAAATCAAATATTGATCTAAAACAGGCTCCAAGAATCTTGGATCTTGCACTCTTGGCATCAATATCTTAAAAATGAGTCCGGATCACCTATCGTAATTGTTACACCTTCACCCTGAGTGAACCAATAACAGTCCGCCACATCATCTAAAAATTTAGGTGGTTTTAATTCTTCTTATTTAAACTTCAAAATCACTTAAATTTTTGGATGACGCGGTGGACTGTTATTGGTCCACTCATGATGTAAGTGTAACAACTGCAATTGCAATAGGTGATCCGGACTACTTAAAAATGCACATAGTTTTCCAATTTATGCACTCTTGTGGGGTCCAATTTGTGTTCTGAACTGTTCCATATTTTCATAGACCCAAGGTGTAAAAGCTTTGTATCTTATATTCTAATGGATTTTGAGAAATATGCCTATTTTTCTGATTTTCTACCCTCGTTGGGGACCCGAAATCATGATTCACAGAAAAATCTACAAGGGGAGGGTCTGATGGTTTTTGTGTTTATGTAAGTGGTTAAAAATAAAAATCAAAGATCAATACAGAAAAATGACTATTAAATAAAAATGAAAAAAAAAATCTTTTGTAAAAATGACATTAATTCTTTTGTAAAAATGAAAGAAAATCTTACCTTTAAAAAAAAAAATAATACAAAAAAATGACCATTAAAAAACTTCCCATTTAAATGGAAATGGAAAGGGAAGATGAAATATGAAATACCCATTCAATCATCACCTTATTAATTCAATACCTTGGAAAGTCTAGGGCCCAACTACATCTCCACCCGTTTTTTCTTCCACCCTTTACCTTATTAATAATCCTATGGTCGTTATTAAAGAAAGAAAAATCTTATGATTAAAGCTCATTTCACCATGAATTCCTTCGTATCTTATGCAAATGAACGGGACCTAAGAGAAAGCAAATAGTAATGGACGAATATTTATAGTTCAAAGTAGATTTCGAGTCTCATGACGCCCACATGCATGCGACCCATCTTTGAACAGCTTGTAGTAATTTAGTTATTTTCAGTTCCCTCTTATTGAGCATGTAATTTTACTTTCAATTTTTTTCTTATTAGGGGTGGCAACATTGCGGGTTTGGTATGGATTGGGGTAAACTCAAATGACAAATCCGCCCATCCCAAGTTTACATCATCCAAACCCAACTTCGTGACGGGTCATTAGAATGTGATACCAAACCTGCTTCGTTTGGTTTGGGGCCGGGTCGAATTTAATGCTTAAAATATATTAAATATATAAATGCATGGAAATGAGTGTGGAAGGTAATGCCCAATACCACTTGTACCGCATGAGTTTTGTTTATATCTTTAGTAATAAATAAATAAATATATTATATACATGGGGGTGGGCAAGATAGAACAACAAAATCCAAATTCGCCCTTAACGAAAAACATCACTACCAAACCCGCCCCTAATAGGAGCGAGTACGAAACAGGAAAATACTGTTTCATCCAATCCACATTCGTCAACTGTGCATAATCTTATGCTAGCTAATGCACCCTTTCTATTTCTTCTTGGAATGAAAAAAAAAAATCAATGAAGAGATTTTACACAGTTGGCGAATGTGGATCGGATGAAACGGTATTTACTTGTTTCTACAAAATAGGGGATCCAAACTCTAATATGAGCAGCTCGGGGCGGTTCCCATTTAAACCCAACCCATTGTCATCCTTACTTATTATCATTGTTATAAGAAAAAAAAAAAAAAAAAGGGGGGTCATGAGGAGGTAGAAGAGGAGACAGTTAGATGTTTGTAATAGATTCTATATGTTAGCAAGAACAATAGTAAATGCCAATCAACTGGTAGCTCAGTTCGTGAGGCACCTCTCTTCCACACAAACAACTATGGATCAATTATTAGATGTAGTGTTGATGATGTTCACAAAATTTTCAAAATACATGAAGAATTAAGATGACAACATTTTCCTCTTTTTTAGCTATATAAAAAAGATGAATGGTTTCGATCATGAATTAGCAGAACATAAAAAGTCCAGAAAACTAAATCTCTAATGATATAGAGATTTTCAGAAATTTATCAAAACAAAAAGTATACTTGGCCCGACTGGGGTGACCGGATTTTGGCCCGATCCCCCAGGAGGGCCATTGGATCCCAGGAGTGGGTGACCGGGTTTTAGCCCGATCCCCCAGGAGGGCCATTGGATCCCAGGAGTCCTGGGATCCAATGGCCCTCCTGGGGGATCGGGCCAAAACCCGGTCACCCCAGTCGGGCCATGTAGCAATGCTCTTATCAAAATCCATGAGGAATAGACAAGAAATTTGATCGCGTTGCCATTTTTAAGATGAATGATTGGGATCATGAATTAGGTGGTGTAAAATCGTGTCCTTTAGTACTACTCTATGGGCCTCAAGAAAGAAAAAGTACAAAGTGAATCACTGTTCATAAACCGTACCAAAATCTTGCATCAGGTGGTGTGAAACCAATTAGTAGGGGCAGGGGTGAAAATGAAGCTACGAAAATGGACTTATTTACACCGTTTTCGTATCAAGATTTATACGTGTTAATCATTTACATATATAAATAAATGACTCATTATAAATAATAATGCACCATAGTGGGATCCACCTATTAAAATCTAAACCCCATGATGAACGCGATAGTCAACATTCACTCCAATATGCTCTAAGGCCTACCATGAGATTGGTCATTCATAAAATACATAAATAAATTATTAAACAAATTATGCATTTATACATAATCAATTTGATGGTGTACCTATCTTAAATCAAAGTGGATATTTGCCAAACCCCATAGTAGGGCATTTTAAAGTTTTAATTGGTGGAACCCACTATGGGAGTCCCAAGTTTAGCATCAAAGGATCGTTTTAAAAATATCCTTTCTTTTAGGTTTCTCTTCTTGAGTTAGATCCTCTTGGGTTGTGACTAAAAAAAATAAAAAATAAAAAATAAAAAATTGGTGAGGATCCCTGGCCAAAGCCATAGAGGATCTACACTTCAAGGTAGGACCCCAACTCCAAAGTAGTAGGACTTGTAGCAGAGATTGTCCCACCAATAAAATAAAAGAGAAATTTGAAATTCACCTATCTCAAACAAGTTAATAAAAAAAAAAAATGAAGAAAAACCAGTGGGATACTGTTAGTTGTCCATTGAAAGTCATTAAGTGGACACTAAACAAGTAAGGCTCCTTACCCAAGTGGTAAGGAGTGACAGTTATCTCATGGTTGCCAAGGATTTGAACCCTGAGTACCCACCTCTTCTCACGTATGCGGGCTTCCTTTCCCACTTGAGTGAGCTCTCTTTCAGTGTGTATGTGGGCTTTCAATTTGGCTAAAAAAAAGTGGACAGTAAACCAAGTTTCTATCTTCAATTAAAGATATAGTCCGGATCTGGTGAGGTAAAACCATATGGTGACCATGAGCGGACCATTCACGATCCGTCATGTCACCACGGGCAACCTGTCATGCATCCGAGCATGGTGACATGGCGGATCGTGAGTGGATCCTAAGTGGTCCACTCATGGTCACTGTGCGTAGACCCACTCAGAGGATCCCAACTCTTGAATAAATAGTTGATAACATATGTTTGGCTTGATCCCTTTTTTTAAAATTGTTAGATTCTAATGACCTATATCTAACACGTCAGCAAATTTAATAAGGCCGACCCTGATAGCATCTAAGATTATTAAAACAAGTCTACACTATTGACCCTAGATTTTAACAATTTTACTAAGTGCAATTGTTGTAGTAGTTTAGCCCAAATATTGACAATGGAGAAATCATTGTCAAATTCAGTTAAATGAGAAGTAACAAGAGGGTTTGTGTGTGTAGGGTTTGGATCAAACATAGATGGACCATAGCCACAATAAGACTTAAGGGATTGTTAAGGGTAGAGACCCTTGAACAAGGAGTTAAAATAAATCTAACTGGGCTGAAGGTCCAGCCAATTCTAACCCATCATGGCACAGTTTCATTGCCTCATCCCTTCTAAGTGATGTGCATGAGCATCTATCTAAGCAGGCCCTACAAAGAGGGAGCACAAATCATGTATCAACTTGAGTTTGATTTGTGTTTATGCCTTTCAGATCTAGAATTGTGACAATTGTACTGTGATGTTCCATATAATAATCACATCCTTAATTGTGATGTAACATTGGATCCGAACAATCTATATCAGAGATCAGGATTAAGACCCTCTTTTGTAACTTCAAATCCTTTCATATAAATCATAACCCAATAAACTAGTGAATCAAAGAATCCAACAAAAATTACTTTACATCAATCTAACCATGTAAAGGGAGAGAACAGACACTCAAAGGAAAAATCACTCTCTAAATAAGATAATCAATCTGTTACAAGAGTGATCAATAACCCAATTACGTTCGTTGGATCAGGGTCATGATCCAATACCCGATGGGCCTCACAAGTGTGGACCCAACTATAAACCAAGACAAAATATATATAGGGCCTCAGATCCAAATCTTGGGATTGGATAATTGGGGTTATCTTCTTGGGATTGGATAATTTGGGTGGTAAGTAAATCAAGTGTGCACCCTTTGAACTTTATTTTAAATGGAGGGTCAATTGGTCAAGAGTCTGAGATTTAAAGAAACCCCAAATATTTAGGCAAAATATCATTTTGGAGTGAAAGGCACGCAATCATTTCTTATCAAAGGAGGAACTTTTTGATGGTAACATCTACTTTGATCATTCACAATTAGCGCCAACCATGCATGGCCATTTCCAAGGAAGTCCTAGAAAATTTGGCAGCTGTAGATCTGATCACCACCACCACCACCACCACCACTACCACTAAAGTTCCAACTATGTTGAGATCAGCTGTACAAATTCTATTTCTCCATTTAAATATATCCCGAGCCAAACCCTTGGATATGAGATGATTTTATCTTACCCTTTCGAATGGTAAATAAAAGAAGAATTGGCTAATTACCCTCTCTACTTAAAAACCAAGAAAGAGCTTGTGATGACTACATGATCTGAAAGTCTGGCCACCCATATGCTTGGGTTATCTGAATGTTCCTGATGGAGCCATGATCAAATGCCATGTGTGGACCGCGGCCCACTGCTGGTCTGATATAAGGATCTATTGTTCAAATATATAGAGATTGCCCCTTGAAAATTTCAAGGGCCATAAAATACTCATAACCCAAGGCATTCACCACACCTTAAAATACTATGTCTCATTTACAGCAGGTGTATGTGTCTCATGTCTCTCTCTCCAATGTGAACACAAAAATACCCTTTGTATCTCCCCATTTGTGCATCACAGTACCCCTTGTATGAACAGAATCTTCCTAACAATACCCTACAGTACCCCTTGTATGAACAGAATCTTCCTAACAATACCCTGCAGTAATATATATTTCAATGGACCCAGCAAAACCACAAAAAACATTTGATCCCAACATGTATGTGTGATCTCATTGGATATATGTTTATTAAAATAGACGTACATCACTCTTGTATACTCAAACTAGAGAATGTTAATCAAGGCAAGTCACTTAACTCTATAAATACTCCTGCAATTCTCCCAACATTATCAAAACAAGCTTATTTAAGTGATCAATGGCTTCTCTTCAACAAACAATGGGTGAAACCTATGTGCCCACTGAGCTCCTAATTGCTCACATTGCCAAAATTCATGCAAGCATCAGTAGTCTTGAGTCCCTGAGGCCTTCCAAACCTGTCAACAGCCTCTTCACTCAGCTTGTAAAGCTATGCACTCTTCCCTCATCCGTTGACGTCCGGTGCTTGCCGGCCGACTTGCAACGCATGCGCGAGAGCCTCATTAACCTCTGCGGGCAGGCCGAGGGCCTCCTAGAGCTTGAATTCTCCACTCATCTCAACAAACTCCCACACCCCATGAGCCATCTCAACCTCTTCCCCTACTACACCAACTATGTCAAGCTGGCTAGCATGGAGCACCAAATCCTCTATGACAGTGGAGTGGTGGAACCGAAGAGTGTCGCCTTTGTGGGATCCGGTCCCATGCCTCTAACATCTATTATCATGGCCACCCATCACATGAAATCAACCCAATTCGTCAACTTCGACATTGATGGGTCAGCGAACACATTGGCCCGCCAGCTCATCAAGAATGATGATGATTTGAAGAAGAGGATGGAATTCAAGACATGTGATATCATGGATGTTACAGAGGAGCTTGGGTCATTTGACTGCATTTTTCTAGCAGCTCTGGTGGGGATAAGCAAGGAAGATAAGGTGAGGATATTGGGCCACATAAGGAAGTGCATGAAGGGTGGGGGGACTTTGTTGGTGAGGAGTGCAAATGGGGCCAGGGCATTTCTCTACCCCATTGTTGAAGAGGATGATTTGCGTGGATTTGAGGTTCTCTCCATCTTCCATCCCACTAATGATGTAATCAATTCAGTCGTTTTGGTGCGCAAACCTATCTATTAAACAGGAGCTTAGGAGCTTCAATGTGTTTATCCCTCTGCAGGCTGAAGTCCTAACAAGTGCTAGAGCCTAGAGGTAGTATCTATGTAGTGTTTTCTCTGTGGTGGGTGGGGTATATTTACTAGGTTTCTTTCTCTCTATGTTTGCTTATTGAAGTGTTTGGGGAATGGATTTGTGTTGGGGGCGTTACTAAATGATTCAGCATCTACTGAAATCTTCAATTTGCCTTTGTGCAAAATTTCTCCCTTTAGCTTTCTTTCTTTTCATTTCAAGACTTTGCTTTTATCAGACATTTAATAGACATGATCATCCACAAAATGAAAACAAATTAAATCACAAATGAGCAAGAGAGCATTCAGTCCCATTGCCTGGATCGATGACAATGGAAAATAAGAATTCATGTAGCAAACTCTAAAATAGTTGGGACATACTAGGCTTTGATGACGATGGTTAATATGTGATCAATGTGAAGGTAGGCCAACTCTAGAAATTTGGCTGATGAAGGGAAAAGCAAGATTTTGAGTGATTCTGCCCCCCTCTGATTGATTCAAACACAATTGGTCCAGATTTTGTTTCCATTACCTTCTCAACTTGTATAACTGTGAGAATAATTGAAGGGAAATGACTAGGTGTATCTACAACTTGACTTTTGTGATGTTTCAATGTGGAGATTTTTTATTAACCATTCTCACCTCTATTAAAAAAGGAAAAGAAAAGAAAGCTGAATAGAAACCTTGATAAGTTGACTAAGCCTTGAAACAAATAAACTGAAAATCTTCACCAACTTCTGACTGGGTCATGAATGGATCAAGTGTTTTCATCAAGCCACTCAAAATTTGACTGACTTAAATTTCTGAATTTTTACATCTAAGCATATGCTTGGAAATTGGAATGTGTGCTATCTGCTCCCATCAATCATATTATTTTTCAGAAGACTTCACCAATTCGAAACATCTAATGTGAGGATCATTCGATGGTACCCCATCCACAGCAAGACAAAGGGCCAGTTTATTTCATGCAAATGAGTTTCTAAATATTTTAGAAAGTGCATTCATAATTGAAGAAACAGGTGAAAACCCATATATCTTAGGAAGGTAAAGGTCCAATCAGTCTCTATGTTTTCAATCATGTGCGTAATCATATGGTGTGCCACACTCTTATTGAACTGAAATCGTTGGATAAATCCATGGAGGGCATGGGATTCATCTTGAACGGTCTAGATTACTTTTATGTAGGGCCCACGATGGAGTTTGGGGACACTGGTGATCACTGGAAAATCCTACAGTAGTCCAGACTGTATATGCAGTATATTCAACCTGAAGAAGAAAGAGGGTCTTAATAGAGATTTTTCAACCTTCACTAATATTGTCCCTCCTTTCAGTGTGGGTCCCCCTTCTCCAGGAAAAAAACAAAAGAAGTGTGGGCCATATGGCCTGCATGCCAACACACTAAGGACTATCCACATTGGGTCCCTTACAGCTAGAACCACATTCCACCCATAGAACTGGACCCATCTAATTTGGACCATCCTAATTAAGAACTATCTACTTCTAACTACAAATCATGAGTACCGGCTCTCGGTTGGGGGGGCGGGGGCTTATCGCTCTGGGGAGGGAGCCCGCAGGCGAGGGAAGTAAACCTCGGGTGAGGTGGGGTAACCCATATGACCTCTGGTGAGGTAACACAGCATCGGGTGAGGAAAGGTATATACCAGTTGAGATTTGAGCCCGGAACAGGCAGGGAAGAACTACCACCTCTTACCACCAGGGGTAACAGGCCTAGTTGTTGAGAACAGCATACTTCTATCATCTTCACAAGGGGGCAGACCCAAGTAGTGCCTACCTGGGGCGGTTGCCCCATCCATTTTTACTAGAGCCATGTGCGTGTGGTGATAGCCCTGCAAAGCATTGTATAGACATTACTCAGTACAAGCTTGATTGGATTCCTTGCAGTCAGTTTTCACTGGCTTCCTAATCCTGCCTGAATTTGAGGTGTCATCAATTAAATGATTGAAACCAACATACAAAAAAGGAATGTGTAGTAGAAAGCAAAATTTACAGAACACAAGAATCAGGGAGGATCTCAAATCAAAACGTTTTTCTTCTTAATTGAAGAAACCTACAACCATTCTTCATAACCATTCTTCATAGGTAGGTTCCTTATTACAATATCACACACACACACACACAGAGAGAGAGAGAGAGAGAGAGAGAGAAAGAGATCTAATCTAATATTGGAGTGAAATAGGGAGCTCATTTCTGGGGGTCTTCTTCATTCAATCCATCTTTTTCATGCTCTAAACCTGAAGCCCCATGAAGTCACACACACTTATCCCTCATTATATAGGGCTGTGTAAACAAAAACAGAAAGAAGGGGTGATAATAGCGATCAATGGGTGCAATCCCAATAACTTCTGTCATTTTAAGGGATTTGGAGTCTTCGTAGTTTATGATGTTTATCTGTGGGAGTTGCCTTTCGGCGTCCGTTGCGGGCCACATCTCTCCATTTGTGGCAAAACAAAAGACCATAAATGGTCGTCACTTTAGGTGAAGCAACCTTGGAAGTAACAACAAGGGGGGAGGACTGAGTGATGATGACATTTGAGCTCCATTTTCAATGTACCGAGTCCAAGTAAGACGAATCTGATCCCTTGGATATTTGTGTCTGGAGGATCCACAAACACAAAAGGTTCCCTATATGGAGTAGAAGGATGTCACCTCAATTGAATCATCTGATTTGTTGTCTTGGAACGGATGGTCCAACCATCAAAGATGAATCATTTTATTATTATTATTATTTTTTTTTTTTTTATTTTTATTTTATTTTTTTGCATTCATTGATCAATGCCAAAGATTTAAGATATGGCCCATTAATTGATGATCTATCAGATCAATGGTCAACAGACCATATTGCTTGGGACTTCTACTCGCCATTTGAAAATTCTTTTCTTAGCCCATAACCTCAATTTTGCAACCTTCCATATACTTGTTTAATGTTCACTATAGTCGAACTGTTAAAGATTAGTAAAACAGAGATAGGTAGGGATTTAAATGGGTCAGTTCCGGTCTGGGTTCTTGGTGGACCCCGAACTAGAATCATTAAGGAGAATGTGGAATCGGTTTCGGAATCAGTTTCTTGCCTTCGGAACCGAAACCAAAACCATATATGGAACACGTTTAGATCCGGATCCGGATTTAAGTAGAGAATGTTATTAAAAAAAAAAACATAATTTTTAGGGGAGATTTTCGAAAATTGAGGTAATATGTCGAGTCTCAAGTCCATGGGTCCAAACCAAAGTGGAACCGGACCCGGACCCATTTATTTATTAGGGCCTAAATAAGAACCCAGATCTGGTTCTTAACAGGTCGGAACCTCTGGATAATCGGAGAATCAAGTACCCATTTACATCCCTAGAGATAGGGGTAGGGATGAGGTTTTGAAAATAAGGGCAGGTTTTTTTTTTTTTTTTTTGATCATTTACCAAGTGACAACTCTTTTTATGGAAATCCCACAGCTAACATGGGTCAGATTGGTGGGGGGAGGAGATTGTTGGTTAAAACTTCACTGACCAGGAGTCTATACTATAAACCAATGAATCCTAGCAAACCAATCTTAGTAGATTAAGAGTGAGGAAGTAGTATTGACGATTCAATTTTATAGTTGTCTGAATGAGAGCCGGAACTTGACCCACAGCAAGCGAATGCGATGCAACCAAGGGAGGCTACCAACTAGATGTGTTCTAATTTTTCTTTTCTACGATGTGCATGTGCCACTAAATATGATCCAATTCCTGGGGTCCAAGTAAAGAACGGCTTCTCCACATAGCTCAGATGTGGAGAAAACTATTCAGGAATCCTAGTTTAAACTGTGGACACAATTTTTTCACCTTCTCTCCTCGTCCAAACACATCAATCATTGAGAGTTTTACAAGGCAAATGAAAGAAATTCAAGTAACATGGAGCAAGCATACAAGCCTTTAAAATAATAATAATAATAAATACCAAACATGACCAGAGATACAATCAGACAACACCCTGTTACCATTCAAGCTAACGTAGTCCAGGACAATTTCATAGGGCAGGTCCAGCAACACTCTTCTTGAATTACAGTGCAATGTACTGATTACAAAATAATAGGATAGGATATTGCCTACGGAGCTGCACTTAGACTAGAGATACGTTCTCTCAAACAATATAGCACACATTGTACTGTGCGATATCCTAGGACCGTGCGAAATTACATATATCATTTTGTGCGACATCCTAAGGCCGTGCAATATACACTATTATTATACGAACAATTTTGCAGGAATTATGAATTATATAAATATCAATTGTTGTGAGCCAAATGCTAGATGTAAAACCAGACCTACGGTCAATACCCCAAAAATGAAATTAAAAATTAAAAATGCTTACCTTGTAACTTCAATAAAGAAAAAAAACAAGTGGACTTTTTATTTGGACTTTGAAAACTGTGATTGGAAGCAGTGGCGGACCCAGAATTTTCGTTTGATGGGTGCGGATGATGATCAATTGAAAATGTCAAAATTTTTATTTTCTTATACTTTCTTCACATTAATAATGACAAAAGAGAAAATGTATTGCATTTAAATGATTACAACATATTTAAGTGTATCAACTAACATTTTCTCATGAAAAAGTCATCTTCACTCTACAACAAAGTTTTTACAATTGCCCTCAAAATCGAAAAGAATCAAAATCTTAGTTGGCCCATCTACTCCATTAACTAATTTGGATTGAATGAGGCAACTGAATATATATCGTTGCTACAATTATCCCCAATCCCTCAGGCTTGTTTGGATAAATGAAGAGTGGAGTAAAGTTATGTAAATTTCACATAAGGAGTGAAGTGGGTCTGTTTGGATAGGCAAAAAATAGAGTAAAATAAAGTTAAATAACCCGGAGTTAAGGTGATTGTGACACACAGAGAAGGTTTGATTTTGGAACGTGCAAATGTAAAATATATTTCTCATTGAATGTGTGATGCAAAGAGCTTAATAAAGCTTTATATTGAGTACTGTGAGGAAATGGCATGCATTATAATTTATAAATTAAAGTGATCTCGGAGAAAATGCACTACAAAATATTAACATACTATGGCCTATGGCTTAACAGATTACTGAAGTTGCAGATCTCAATTTGAAAGAGAAGTGCCAAATGGATCCATTCAAAAGTTTAGAAAAATTATTATCTTAAATCGTAAGAAAAATAAAAAATCTCTTCTCCTCCAAAATGGTGCAATATTTAGATCAATTAGAGACCATATACATAGAAGATTATAAAGAAT
This sequence comes from Cinnamomum chago, assembly GCA_038049695.1. Classification (NCBI taxonomy): domain Eukaryota; kingdom Viridiplantae; phylum Streptophyta; class Magnoliopsida; order Laurales; family Lauraceae; genus Cinnamomum; species Cinnamomum chago. Next base: position 66,916,656 of record CP142458.1, on the reverse strand, counting down.
TAGAGGAGACCATAAAAGAGATCAATCCTTACCTAAAAGGTGACTAATAAGCATTATCATATATTTTTTTGCTGGTTTAGTTGTGGGGGTTTCTATCAGTGCTGGAAAGACTAATAAGCATTATCATATATATATATATATATATATTTTGCTAGTTTAGTTGTGGGGGTTTCTGCCAGTGCTCGAGAGAGAACAAATATGTAAAGGATACACAGGGTGGGGGGTTGGTATCCTTTTGGCTCTATCTTCTACTATTTTTTATCTCTTCAATTGCAAGACTGCAACTCTACATGACTAAGCCTTTGGGATTAAACCGCACGCAAGAGAGAGAGGGGGGAGGGAGGAAGAAATGTTGTTGATTTGCTGCTTCGATGGACATATGAGAGGGACAATGGTTTTCGATTTTGGAAAACAGAGAAGGATTCCAATTCTTGAGGCGAGTGGGTGCATTTTAGCTACATGCCTTAAACAGGGGGTGCAAGATGAACTTTTAACTGGGGCATGGGCTAAATGACCCATATCCCTCTAAAGGTTTTTAAAAATCTACCGGATGCACCTGCACCCAGGTGATAGAAGTTGTGTTCGCCCCTGATTGGAAGGTATGTTCATCATCATTATCATCAAAGTATTGTTCCAACTACACATGAACTCTGTTTCTCCATTTCAATCTATCACAAGCCAAATCATCACATAAGTTGCATTCCTTCGTATCTTTTACATAGATATTCATCAAAATCTACTAAAGAGAAATTTGATCTCTATTTTTTCCCCTCTTGGTATGATCTCCATTTTCTTCTTCTTTTGTCAAACATTTTGGCACTGCACACCATGTGGCCTATCTCTCTGTGTACAATCCACCCTTACATATTAAAGAGAAATTTGATACAATGAACATATTCAGAGTGGTTGTTCATGTAATCAACTTTAAATAATGAAAGGTAGGCCTAGAATAGGACAAATTAATTATATCTTTAATTTTTAATATAAAATTTGGTCTTTTTTCCATGGTTCGAATATTTTCTGGACCCTAACTTCAAAAATCACATTGATTGATAGATAGCAAGGATGGAAGACGCATAAATCTTCAGTTGCTTGTCTTACTTAGCGCCAAAATGGGCTTCAGTACACATTAGACCAAACATTTATGAAATAATAACGGAAGATGAACATGGATAGTTTCACTGCCACCAGCAAGTTGCAAATGACCTGACAAACGACCCTGGAATAGCTAAAGCAATCAGTAAAAAATATAGTAAGATCCGCAGGATGTGTAGAATATAGGTGTCAATGTTGAATAGCACAAACCATATCCCATCAAACTGGAGTGGCTGAATAGAACTCGGTTTGTTTCACAGGATATTCTACAATCAACATATGCTCCCTACAATATGACTCCCGAGTCCCGACCCTCCTTTATCCACACTACTTTATTTTCTTTTTTTTATGAGATCCTTTATCCAAGCTTGAGATTGGTGAATGGCATTCCAGCCAAACGATAATGTCAAGCATTAAATAACTTCCAAAGCACATGAAATTTGTGGAAAAAGGGTTGATTTCATCTCATTACAACATTTTTCCTCTTATGTCGATCAAGAAATTTACCCACACGGAACAAAAGTCCATGGTAGTTACGTGAGTTCTACCTTTCCACTCAACACCATCTATAGCCAAGTTCTCTTCAACACCATGATAAATCACACTTATTGCTTCATTTGAGGATTTTAACATTCCACTGAGTGGCAGGTTGAGCTTCATTTCCAAGTGAGGATTGCACTTTGCAATGATCAAGTAGGCATCCATGCTTCCCATTTACAAATCAAAATTTCAAAATTAGGATGAATATATCACAATAAAATTCTAATATGCATGCTATTTGCAGTTTTGCACGTTCTTTTTTAAGTAACATGTTTAACCTTAACAACAACAACTAGAGAGAGAGAGAGAGAGAGAGGATGAACTTTACCTCAATGGAACATGAGAAATGCCTGTGGCCTAATATAGAACATCATTGACGGACTAAAGAGTGTTTAGTACACTGAACAGTCCAATTACTAAACGAGAAGTCAACATAGTTATAGGTGTCGGGTAAATCATTAAAACTGACCCCGACTTGGAATTTGTCCATAAAAGCCAAAAGCATGCAAAGGTAAATATTATCTTAATGGATGAAGCACAGGTTGACAAGATACTTACTGTACAAGGTAAGAATTGTACAAGCAGAGTGGCATCCAATAGCTTCAGCTGAATCAGTTAAAGTGATTGGAATCCAACACCAGAAGCTGAAGCTGGCGAAAGCATCCAGAAGAATCCCAACAATGACTTGGGCCAAACTCTTCAAGCTATCTGGGTGCCATGTAACTGCCATGCCAGGTCCAGGAAAAAGAGTGGGAACTCCAAAACCACAGCATCAACAGGTATTAACCACTAGCCTTCGATCTCAACAAGCTGAGCTCGCCTCTCAGCTGCCTTCTTCCTGATAAAGATGCCCCACCTCAGAGCTGCCTTCAGCTTGAGCCATCCCACAACTGCTTTGCCCGATGACCTGCCGCGATCCTCATCAAAGTTATAGGCTGGTAATGGGTCTGGCGTGTATGGTGGATATGCATAGCTATCTTCAGTTACATTGACAGGAGCACCGCCCATATTCAAGATGCGGAGAAGATTCTGCATGTCTTCATTCTCAAGCATTTCGTGGCTTCTCATGCGTATCTCTTCCTCTGAAAAGAACGCATCATCAGCCCTGTTGTCGCGGGGGCGGGACCAGTCATCATATGGGTTGAGATTTGATTGCTGGACAGGACCTAAAGACTGGAACCCCAAACCTGTCGATTGTGGTAGGCCCAGCGCCAGCCCAACCGAGTTATCATTTCTTGTGATCTGAGTCTGCTGGGAGGAGCTCACCAATTGGTTTTGAGGTGCAAATGGCGGGCTTTCAAACTGAATTTGGGCATTCGAATGGAGAGAATGAGTTGCGTATCTGCTTGATGAGCTTTCATTATACCCTGTGCCTCCTGACAGAAACATAAACAATAACCAACACAAAATCTGCTGTAGTGTCTTCGTATTTCCAATCAGTGTCATAAAACTTAATTCTTGGAAAGCTTTATAGGAAGATAATTTTCTTGGATTCTACCAGGATGTATAAAGGAGCATCCCACAGAAAGGGGAAAAAATGGGAATTCTTAAATAAAAAAATGGTTAAAATGAAAGAAATTAAAGATTCTAAAGAAAATCTTACAGAAGATATAATTCAAAATGCTAAACATATGTTGAAAAACTATTGATATTTTTGTAGTGGAAAGAAATGAGAGTTGTAGAATAACAGACAGTTCAGGAAATACACATCAAACTAAGAGTGCTGCTACCTACACTGAAAATCCCTTTGCGCACACGCACTTTTCTTTTCTTTTCTTTTTTAACTTCCTACCCTCCCTCTCCTTCCCTCACCCCGCCTGCCGGCCGGCCGCCCCCTCTGCCCGACCTTGCCACCCACGGCCTGAAACCGACCCCTCTCCCCGCTCGTCACCGGCCGCCCACCCTCTCCCCTTCCTCTCTCTCCCTTTCTCTCCCTCCCTCTCCTCTCTCTTTCCCTATCCTTGCTCATCCCCGGCGCCGCCATCTCTCTCACTCTTTCCCTCTCCCTCTCCTTCTCCATGTCTCGCCACCTGCTCGCGGAGGTGGGCGGTGAGACAAGGAGAAGAATAGGGAGATGGTGGCGCGGGCGGTGGCCGGGGACGAGCAGGGTTTATGATGCAGTCCGGTCCCTATTCAAGACAAGGTCCCGCAAGCCTTGATGGAGCCAATTGGTATCAGAGCCGAAGGCCAATCACCGGGGAGACGTCAGTCCTTCCCGGATTTTCTCTCGTCACCTCCGTTCATCATCTCTCTTCCACCCTCCATTGTCGAAATCCACCATCCAAATCCCAAACCCACCAAACCATCCCACATTCTAGAACCCAATTCCCCTCCCTGCGTCCCCTTCACATCCGTCTGCCATCCCTATTCGAAATCCCTACCAGAAGTGGAAAAAAAAAAGTGCAGAATTTTTTGTCCGAGTCAGTGGGCCTAATTCAAATCCCACCCGTTCAGAGTGTCATTAACCAAGCCTATCAAATCAATATGAGACACATTGAAGCTGTTATATATGAGTTCACATATGGAAATCAGTACCATGAGAAAGAGTTCTACTTTGAGCAGAACATTAATTTGAAGCAATGTAACTTAACTGTTGATGAACATACCTCTCGATATCAAGAGTTGGAAACTTTATGTGGCTTATGGGAGAGCAATAAGAATGGAGCTCGATATATCAAAGGGTTAAGACCAAGCATACGAGCAAAAGTAATTTTTTATGAAACCATTCTAGAAGCTATTCGTGTTGAGCAAATGCTTCGAAAATCTCGATGTGTCAATTTCACTGTCGAGAAAGAAATATTCAGCAAAGATCAAAAGCTCAGGTTGTGGAAAGACTTTTCACAGGAGAAGATAATCCCACTCTTGTCATTCTTCGACTACTCAATACAAGTGAAAAGGAAGAAGAAGAATGGCGACATGTTAAGAAATTCCACACGCGGGTAAGAGTTGAAGACGAGTCCACTAATTTTATTATAGACAATGGTAGTGCAATGAATTTTGTAGCGCAAGAGGTCATTGACAAACTTCATTGGCCAATTGAGAAGCTTCCTAAGCCCTACCAAGTCACATGGTCTAATGGTCATGTTATCTCCGTGACTCAGAGATGTTTGGTATCATTCAAAATGGGCCATTATGAAGACAAAATTTGGTGTGATGTGATCCATATAAATATTGCTCATATTATTTTCGGACGTCCATGGCTTTTTTATCGAAATATTCACCATGATAAAGAGGCAAATACATATACCATTTTGTGGAATGGAAAAAGGGTTATGCCCGTTCCAATGACATTAACAACCTCATCTTCGTCTACATCATCTCCTTCCACCGAACCAAAGAATGATCCACAAGAAGAGCAAAGAGTTGAAAGAGCAGTCATGATTGTACCACAAGAGATACAAGTCATGCCAGCAGACATCAAGCATGCAATAGATGATCAAGGTTAGGGCCAAGCTGATCTCATGGAAAATTTGGAACAAGTGCAAGATGATCAAGTTCGAGTTCCTCAAAAGCCACAAAGCGTAGAAGAAGAAGGAGAAGCAGCCATTGAAGACTTTGACCAGGCTACCAAACAGAGTGAACATCCGATGGATCCCATTGTCATCTCACTTTCAGAAAATCCAATTGGGTCCATCAAGGCTTGCGGGTCCTTGTCTTGGATAAGGACTGGACTGCATCAGTTTAGCAGGGAGACGGAAAGAGAGGGAGAAGGAGAGGGAGAGCGAAAGGCTGCATTAGTTTAGCAGAGAGACGGAAAGGGAGAGGGAGAGGGAGAGGGAGAGGGAGGGTGGGCGGCGACGAATAGGGAGAGGAAAATAGAGAGGGAGGAGGAAAAGGGAGAGAGAAAGGGAGAAGGAGAGAGGGTGGGTCGCAAGCGACGGGCAGTTGCAGGCAGCAGGTGGTGAGGTCGGGGCAGAGGGGGTGGCCGGCCGGCAAGGAGAGGGAAGGAGAGGGAGGGGTAGTTTAGGAATTAAAAAAAGCGTGCGTGTGCGCAAAGTAATTTTCAGTGTGTAGGTAGCAGCAATCTCAAACTAAAAGTAGAAGGAAAACGATACCCGGAAGGAAAAAAAAAAAAAAAAACCCACAAAATATAGGATACATCATGAATTCCCTACCAAAATGAGAAATTTTTTGGGGTATGTAGTGGAATCCTGTCAAGTTACTGTGATAAAAGAAAAATAGTGGAACCCAGTCAAGTCACTGAGATGAAAAAACCTTGCACCCAAGAACATGCCGACATGGAGCACACGGGCAAGACTCGGCCCTTTCAACTCCAACTAAAGGTGGAGAAATCAGCCTCCATATTTGATGAGCCACACACCAAGAAACTTCTGCTAAAAGTCGGTACGTTTTTGCCAGTTATATCAGAAAAGTGAAAAAAAAAAAAAAGGGACATTAATAGAGACATAACCATGGTCTGTCGACCTACATAAAACATAAACTTGTCTACCTCATAAGGAAAGCATTTTCATCTTTCAAGGACATAGATATGGTGAGGGGCCCTTCTGAAAGAGTGGATCTTGTATATGGGCATTAGATTATTTTGAATCACAGTCGCTCAGCTGAAATAGCAAATTCCACTAATGGGCTTTTGCTAAAAAAAGAAGAAAAAAACCAGCAACAAACACCCAAATGGCATTCATTTGTACAATTCATGCAGCAAATGACTTCAATATGTTGACTATGAATGCTACAGTAATTGTGATTTCCAAACACCCAAGGAACAATTAGAATAAAAAAATTCAAATGAAAATACGTAATTAGCCCAAGTACATGATTTTTATGCAATGAGAGGGTTCCACTCTCCGTGGATTTCTATTTCCATAGGAGGGAGGAATCCTACATTCTTACCCTCCCATAGGAAATCAAAATCCTCTCTACCAAGAAAATCAGTACATCTTTTTTTCCTTTTCCATAAGGAAAACATTCCGCACCAAACAACAAAATAGTTGGTGGTATGGAAAATCAGAACATTTTCCTCTCTATCACAGAATCCTCTCTAGCACAAATGCACCCTAAGTTTCCCAAAACTTGGTAATTCTACATTCCCTGGAATTAGCAACATGGCAGTCTTTAACAGTAATAACAATTTCTCACCTACAACAGTCAGACTTGGATCTTCTGAAGGCTGCTCTGGAGGAACTGAGATCTGTAGACGGGGATATGAGACCTGTTGATCCATGGTGGGAACGTAATCCGCTGGACCCATTGGAACTTCAGTTCGGGAACTACTGGCCCTTCTGCTCTGTTTTGGGTTAATAAATGCCCTACCATCATATTCTATGACATGCATCCAGTTATCATAAGCTTTTTTTACCAATGTGTCAACAAAGACCTGCCAAAAACACAAATATAAACCTTCTCAAATCCCTTTCATGTGGTTTTCTTTTCAAAGTCAATATTTTAGATTAAAGTTTTAACTTAAACCTTATGACGAAATCAAAGACAGTATTTTTAGTAGGGAAGAGTTATAAAAAAAATAAAATAAAATAAAATAAAAAAATTCAAGAAGATTCAATAAAGTTGCAGTATCACATGGTGAAAACAAGATGCATGGCACCCACCTTCTGACTCTCAGAAAGAGTTTCATCTGGGTAAAACTGTCCACCTGATATAAGGCCACGCAGCTCATAGATATTGTTAAAGACAACACCCATGTTTCTTGTGTCATCAGGGTAATAAACATAGTGCTTCCCACTCAAGGCACAAGTTTTTGCATGCTCTACAAGGACCTCCCACATCTTATTTGACATGCCACTTCCAAGGATCTGCAACCAGGAAAGACGAGGTAAGAGAAACAAAAGTGCAAAATATGGAACATTTTACAAAATAATTGGTACTTAGATCTTACAGAACGCAATCTTTGGGGGTCCTTAACCACAAGTCGAAGAAATTCTTCAACTGTGTAAATCGCAGCCTTAGTTAACCTCTTGTGGAAAGACCCATCCTTGCCAATCTTTTCCAATCTCCATACTTCATCATTGAGTGAAGGCGGATAGTGTTTTTTGTATACTGTGAAGGATAAAGAAATTAAGAAACAATCAAAAGCAAAAGACATTAGACATTAGACATTGACAGAATAGATAGCGGTGGGCCAGAGACAGCCCAGGACTTCAAAGCCCAATTATTATCCAGCATGAAACTCACAACATAGACCAGTCTTATGATATCAATAAAATATAGATATGGGCTTGGGCTAAACTTCAACAAAAAAAGGGCCTCTAGAAGCATGAGTCCAACCAATTCACCTAGCGCCTTAAAATAATGCCCAGCCCCAGGCCCAATCCATCGTGAAGATCATGCTCGTGCATTGTTCGTGACAGTCTAGGCACAGAAACTCAAGAATTAAGCTTGCTCGTTGCCATGCCATTTTGCTAATCCACTACTTGTAAATTCAAAGATATGTTCTAGTGGAACAAGGAAACAATGGTAGCCTCAGACAAAATGCTCAGAATCATAATATACAGCACAAGAAAAGGGTGGAATGTTCCATACTTCCATTTATTTTTCTTTCTCTCTTTTTTCCTTGAATGGTTTTGAACTTCAATTTCCTTTGTAACAAGAACAGGAAGATTATGAAATACTAGTTGAAATGATGCAGGAAACATACATTCTCCTCTGTGATCTTTGACGGTGAATGCATCAGTTTTAGCCTCACGAATACGAACACCCTCACAGAAGCCTGAGGTAACTTTTAGGCCAAGCCTAAATTTCCTGCTCCGTATCCAGCTTGAATTGTCAGTAAAAGATAGGTCTCCAAGGGTTCCTACACCTTCTTTCAAGGAAACCTGTAACTCTCCGGTCAGCAGTGGCCTCTTCCCCTCACGTTCTTTCACCACATGGCTTTCAAAGTCTTCTTGGGTCCAGTCATCATCATCTTCATTGTTAAAGTCACCCTCAAGAACAACAACATCAAGTTTAGCAGATGACTCAGGTCCTGATGTAACAACATGGCCAGTGTTTGCATCAATCAGCACCACATGAATTGCTGCACCATGCTCCCCTTCTACTTTCCCTCCAGTAAAGAGGGGAAGGGATAACCTTGACCTGAAGTGCAACTGCAAGCTTCTTCCATCGGGTCCTTCTATTCGTTTTGGAGAGGACCTGGATTTCTTAAAGCTTTAGAGGAGCATTCTTGAATGCTGGGAATTCAAATAATAATGGATAAATAGACATCATGTACCAGAAGGAAAATGGTGTAAAATGAGTCAGTTGAAAGCGGAGGAAAAACACTCCATCAAAACCTTTTACTAAAATTATACCATGTCTTAAAAAATTGTGAGCTAGATGCTCCTACATTGTCAATACTATCATTTAATTCGCTATATGACAACACCTAGTTCACATATTGATGACTTCACTATCAGAATAACATTGGTGAAGAGACCAATTTGCAGAACTGACCAGCTTTTTATATGGAAATTTTACTTTTTAAGTTATCCCCATATTGGACATATAAAAAGCAGATATAAGTAACTCCATGAAGAGATCCATTCTCACCAAATGAAAAGATAAGTGATAATTGATAAATATATATAGGAATGGAACTACTATCTTGAACTGACATATTTTTTTTGTCCTGAAATCCCTTAATATTTCTTTTTTCCTGATGGTAACATGACTTGAACCAGATATGGTGTGGTTGAGCCCATGAGCTCCTTCCAACTTTGCCACAAGATCTTGTCAACTCGCTCTCAAACATAGCTTCAACATAATGCCAAAATCAAGTTTTGCAGATGTGTACAAGGCGTGAGGCGGTGGACATTCCATAGTCTTATATGCAAACATTATCCTAATAGAGTGTGAATCATTCTTTATGATTCCGGATTTGTATAGTTTTGTTGGTTGTCACATGCTACACTAGAATCAAATCCAGACAACATTCAAACAGCTAAGCATAACTTAAAATCAAAAGTAAAGGTATCTTTGTATGAGTTCATAAATAGCTAACAATCATTTTTTGAATGGAAATAGTAAATAATCATTGATTCATGAATCAACACAATCTGCTTCCATTGTTCATTTTGACAGAAAACAGGAACATAAAGAGGATAATATGGCAAATCTTCTCTAAAGGGCAAATAAAATTAAAAAACCATTCAACCAAAGTAAGTTTTTTCATTCATATCAGAGCAATACCATACCTCCCAGTCCCACCAATCCTGGCAGGGCCTAACTTTGCCAACGCTCGCTCAACTTCCTCACTAACCTGTAAGACAATCAGTGATGATAAGTATCAATGCACCATCAGATAAATAACTTTAAAAAAGCCAAAAATGACATCAAGAAAGCTACTAGATGGATGGCCGCATTCCATGTGCAACAGAAAATGCATACAAAATGAGGTCCGGCCTTCCTTCTCACATATCAATTATTCATAACTTAAATCATAATTACACACCAATTACTATCAAACACCATAGAAACAAGTAGACACTTAACAATATTTTGATAGAATAAGATGATATTTTTATTGGTAATAAAATAGAACACTATATTTTCATTTTCCTTTCTATGCACTTTCAATCCTTGCGCTAATTAGCTCGTTTCTTGAATCACCGTTACCTTATATCAACACCATATTTTCTTTTCTCGATAACTGGTAAATTGTATTGAAAAGAAAAGGACACACAACCAACAAGGCAACAATACAAAAAAAAAAAAAAAAGTGAAACCCAAGGTATAATAGAATTATACCATAAGCAAACAACCAAAAAAATAAAAAGCTCCAACAAACCAACATAAAAAACCTACAAACTGATATGATCCTTCTTTCGACAAAAATCAGCCACCTCATTAAATGAGCAGAGAATATGTTGGAATTCTACCACAGATAAAGACAAATACTTAATTTCATTGAGAATGTACTGAAGCTTTCAGGGTCCCCCAACCACACCCAAGGCCCAAGAGACTACATCAATCAATCAAGGGTTCTTGGAACAAAGACAAATAGCTTCACAAAGCTTCTAAAATAGCCAAATATATGAACCATAATAATCCAAAACAAATTAAGCTCCACATACAACACACACATTTATAGCTTCAACATGCAACAAAGATGTATCTCAAGTACTCAATAGAAAAGAAACAAGATGTCAGGCTGTCAGCCAGTAAGGCTTCTTGTCTTACCACTCTACGGAGAATTGGCTCTAATGAGGAGCAAAGTTTTTGCAGGCTATCCACTTTGAGAGCCTCCACAATTACACTGCACAATAATTTCTTTTCAATAAAATAGAAGCATATATTGATTAATGATGAAATTAAACAAAACGAGGCATCAAGTTAAAAGGGAAAGGTCACTGATACAGCACAAGTCCTTGCTTTTAATTTTGAAACTCATTAGAACAGCACAAATGATACTTAAAAGCCAACTCAAAAACAAAATACTTACAACTCATCAATTTGGCACAATACAGACAAGGAGCTTTGCAAAAACAGTGCAACTGCACAAGCTGCAGTGTGACACTACTTTTTATAGAAATTAAGAATTCAAAAACAATGGTGATAAGAGGGAGGAAAAAACTTCAATAAAAATCACAATACCGAACTGAAAATGGGAGAAGCCAATAGATGCCAATAGATGAGAACCAAGAAAAACATAGCATGTAAATTTTGATATCATCATGCCCAGCATTCAATCTTATCATAAAGTAAAGGTTTACCCTTTTTTTTTTTGGTGCTCAGTAAAGGGTAAGGTGAATTGAACCCACTACCTCAAGATGGATTTACCAAGTACTGGAAAAGAAAAAAGTGTGTGTCGCATATATTGAGGCGATAAAGGATATATATAATAGAGCCGTGACATCTATAAGAACGACTAGCGGAGAGACTAAAGAGTTTCTTATCACGATTGGTCTACACCAAGGCTCAGCGCGTTAAGCCCATACTTGTTTGCCCTAGTTACGGATGAGATTACAAGACATGTTCAGGATGAGGTGCCGTGGTGTATGTTATTTGCAGATGACATTGTTTTAGTGGATGAAACGAGAGAAAGAGTGAATGCTAAGCTCGAATTTTGGCGAAAAACGTTAGAGATAAAAGGGTTTAGGCTAAGTCGATGCAAGACGGAATATATGGAATGCAAGTTTAGTCAAAGTAGGGCACTTGGTAACTTAGAAGTAAGTTTGGGCACACAAAAGATTGTAGAGAAAGAAAAATTTAGGTACCTTGGCTCTATGGTGCAACACGAAAGAGAGATTGATATTGATGTAAGTCACAGGATTCAGGCCGGGTGGACCAAATGGAGGAGTGCTTCGGGGGTCTTGTGTGATCGGAAAGTCCCCCTCAAGGTTAAAGAAAAGTATTATAAGGTGGCGGTACGTCCAGCGTTGTTATATGGATCAGAGTGTTGGGCAGTAAAGCATAATCATGTTAAGAAGATGGAAGTTGCGGAGATGAGAATGCTAAGATGGATGTGCGGGATCACAAGGAGAGATAGGATTAGGAATGAGGAGATTAGGGACAAAGTAGGAATAACACCGATTAAAGATAAAATGAGAGAAAATCGACTGAGATGGTTCGGCCATGTTAGAAGGCGCCCAACGGAGGCACCTGTTAAAAGGTGTGAAAGCATGGAGATTGCCCGGAGTAGGAGAGGGAGAGGTAGACCCAAGAGAAGTTGGAAAGAAACTATTAAACATGACCTTGCCTACATGGATCTAACGGAGGACATGGCCCTAAACAGATTTGATTGGCGTCGTCAAATCCATATAGCCGACCCCACCTAGTGGGAAAAGGCTTTGTTTGGTTTGGTTTGGTCTAAGAGACTGTGGGAAATGTCTCAGAATTTATCTTTTAGAGGAAAGCTTAAGGAATTTTGATGCAGCAGCACCGTATATTGGAGACAGACGAGTGGGACACATGTGAGACCCATTGAAGCATAAGAGATATTCTTATTTTTAATTGTTTCTAATTTTAGTAAACAATTGTGATTAAAAATAGGTTTCTAGTTTTAGTGGGATTCTTATTTTATCCTGTTTCCTAGTTTGATTAGGATTAGACCTTAAGTTTCTTATATATATGGCATTGTAGAGATTATCATTTCAGAGATTTTGGAGTTAATAGAATTTCCCTTAGTGGGTTTATCGTTGGAGTGTGCCTTCATCCTGTGATTGTTTCTGTGGAAACCCTAATTGTGTCTGTGGAACTTGCGATCCTAACCCTAGGATTGCATCAACTTTGAATCTCGCATGGCATAGTAGTTGATGAGAGTGCTTGGAGAGGTAGCATTCCTGTTTAAGGGGCAAGATGTAACGCAAAATGAATGTCAAAGTCCCTTGGGATTTTTCAAGAGGCTTGTGTCACATTTTACCATTCACTCATCCACGCACATTCCTTGCAAAACAATTTGGTGTTTAATAGCTTTGCCAACAGTTAAAGGTTTCTGTTGGATGACCTTTTTAGATAAATAAAATCTTAACCTCAACAATCTCAAATATCAAAAGTTAGCTCTTCCAAATATCTGTTCCATGTAATGGTCTAAAGAGGATGTGGTTGATCATTTTTTACTTCATTATATAAATGCTCACATCATTTAGTGCTCTCTTCTCTATCTGTTGGGTGTTTCATTTCTTTTCTGACTTTCTTTCAGCTCTATTCAATGGCTGGTGCATGTTCCATTTCAAATTAGAGGCCAGATATTTAATCTGGGGGATGAAGAAGAACGAGGTCACACATGAACTTCGTCTAGGTCTCCAACCTTCACAATCATCAACAAAGGAGTTTCCAGAGGAGAATCCACACACACAGAAAAGGGTTCTTTAACTCCTTTTTCTTAATGGTGAGGTTCTTCAAAACACACGAGAGAATGCATAGATGAGAAATTTCACTCACTTGTTGGGACAAGGCTTTGATAATGATTATGGTGTGAAAACGAGAGAGGTTACATCCTAATGTAAACCACTTGGACATATTATACTAGTATTACAACTTCCAAAATGACTCAGTCATAACTAAGTAACACCTTGCCAATAAATGAATCACACACAATAACTTCACCGAGTCATGTCAGACTTGCACAGTCTCATGTTTGTTGAATAGGAAACTAAATGACCCATCAAATCTGCATAGTTTAACACCTGAAACATCTGCTCATCTTTAGAAAACACGGCATTTGATTCTTAAGACTCCTAACTTGACAACTGTCAGTAAAAGTATAACTAATCTACTTCTATTGACATGTGAATAACAATTCCACCCAACTTATGAATTAAGCACGTACATGATTCAAGCTTCATTCAAACCCATTATATTGGGTGTCTATAGTCTTTGGTGTGCCTCCTGAGTTATCAGAGTGGCACCAGGTCCTGGACTGAACAAATGGTACAAAGAAATTTATGCTGGAAGGTTTTTTTTTTTTATGCTGGAAGTAGCCTTGTGAATTTGAAAGGAAATAGATATGCACATTTTAAACAGGTGTATTTTCTAAAGTAAAGGTTACTTCCATGAAAGCAATAGGATTCTTTCTGAAAGATGAATGAATTTGTTACAGAAAATCAACATAATCAAACAAACAAATTATACATCATATAGAAGAGTGGTGAAAGAGACACCCCTTCTTGCCAACCTATCTGCCAATACAATGGTGTCCCTACCAGAATGAGAAAACACAGAGAGAGAGAGAGAGAATTTCAAGGAATACAGTAATTGATCGTGTAAAAGCAGAATTGCTTCAAAGGGGATTACATGCAAAAGAATTTAGGGATAACTCAGTCTTGGATTTCCAAGCATTAAAAGTATTTTCAACTGGGCTCACTCATGCGTAGCCATTTAAGGCTTGAAATTAACAAGCATTGTATCAGTAAGCCCAGCCCATCTAGAACATGCATATCATAAAAACTGATAAAGGAACTTGATATTGGTATTTCAGTAACGATTGGTTCAGATATTGACATAGATTTGAAATCATAGCATAAAATGAAAATTATTTAATAAATGCTTGTTTGGAGAATATTTAGTCATTCGGCACAAGGCAGAAATTTGGAATGAAATATAATAGGGTATAATTTGGATTGAGGTTTGAAAATAAAGTTAACAATTTAGCCATAAAAAGGAGAAACACCGATAACCAGATACAAACACATTCAGATATAACATGATTTTTCTTTTACTTTTTTTAAAGCAGGATTAAAAACTCAGCAAGTGTCTCAAACCTTTTTTGGTGAACAGTATTTACAAATATAAATATGATTTTTAGATTTAAGATGATTATATATGTCAGGGAATGCGGGTCTCAAAGTTTATTTTGTAAAAAAAGTACATCATATTGTTTCTAAATGAAAAGTTTTTCATTGGAGGGAAGTTATCTCCTCATGATCAGTGGTTTTTCTTTCCTTTTTTTTGGCTTTTGTACAGTTTTTTTCCTCCCTTTGGGTGATTACCATTTACACACAAAAAAGAAAAAGTTTTTAAATTAAGCATATTATGTTTGACTCCATGTCAAGCCTTTCCTTGGAGTTATATGAGAAGTTTTTCTCAAAATATGCATATAATTTGTGTACAGTACAATTTATTAAAAAAAAATTCATGGATTAACTGGTATCTTTTAAAAGATGCGGCATGTGGATCATATTTTTAAAAACCCAGTATGTAAGTATGCATATAATGCAAATACTATAGGCAAACTGACTATGGTTTGAAACTCTTAATTGTTGAAGCCAATTCACTGAAAGCTACCAGATGTACACAAGGTATCTCCCACATTCCATGGAGACTAGTTTTGATGGTAAAGTAGATTAAGAAGATGAGTGGTTAAATGAAAGTATTTTTTGTACATATTATCATAGAATGGAAAGAAGATGCAGATGTCTTGGCAAAAGGAGAAGCTAGATCTGAGATTTTAATTGGAAACTCTTTTTGGTGATTTTGCCTTGTTTTATAGAGGTTATAGAGGTGGATGCCTAATACCTTAATAAGCTGCTCCTTGATGGTGTGTATTTTAAATCTTGCATAGAATCATTTCGCACTAGTTTTGGAGAAAAACATAGAACTCAATCAGCGAGTGATAACCAACAACGAAGTTTAGAAACACCAAATAAAAAGCAGGTCAGCCTCACAAGACTATGACGGAGAAGTGTAGCTACCAGGCCTACATATTATCCACCAAATCATTCAAAATCTTGATAAATTAGGAATTTAAATATCCTTGTCAAGCAGTAGTAGAAATGCATAAATGCAATGATTATGAATCCAACAGAAAAAAACAAATCCAAGAATAAACATTCAATTCAATCAATGATCTAACAATTACAGTATCACTATCATCACTATAAGAAAAGAAAGGATTCCAATAACTTGAATCAATGGGATGAACATCAATTGTCTCCAAAAATTAGTTGTAGTAATGATCATTGGAGTTTTTCATCCACTTGATGATTTGGATTTCACAGAAAACACCAAGCCAAGCGTCAAAAGCTCGAGGAAGTTGATGACTTGATAGTGAGTAGGAATCATTAACTAATCTCCATGGAAGAGGTAAGTATAAAAATCTTGGGCGCTGTCTCAGAAAAGGGGGAAAAGACTCTGTGGTAGACATTATTATGGAACCCGGATTAGGAGCCACATAGTTTCGTTATTTAAAAAAAAAGGAGCCACATAGTTTCATTTCTTTCATTACTTCTTCCATTTTGAGCAATGAGAGGAATTCATGGTAGAGAGGAAACTTGTTTCGATTTTCCGTGCATCCCCTCTCATGGGCTTATGGTGCGAAAGATTTTCCTCTTGGAAAAAAAAAATGAACTGAATTTCTTGGGTAGAGACGATTTCAATTTTGGATGTAAGGGGTAGGAATGCAGAATTCCGGTCTCACGGAAATGGAAATCTGTGGAGAGCAGAATCCTCTTATAACACAAACACACCCCAAGGAACAATGGCCAACACCAAGCAAATCAAAAGAGAGAACACAAAAAATCCAAAGCACATGAAAACACTCATCAAAAGCTTGTACTACTAAAATTTTTATCATTCAAAAACTAACCAGATCACATTTCACTAGAAACAGATAATATATATACTCAATACAATTCTTCCAGATTAACTATTCAAACTCCCCTAAATGCTTTATTTTCACATCATTTGGATTTCTCATGAATTGTGACATTAAAGGTAAGAACTAAGTTTAAAACCTTTGCTTTATTCCACTTCATACTAATTTTTAAAGCCAGTTTTTCATCACTTCTCTAACTTCTCATCAAAATTACGCACAGAGTACGATATCAGTCTAACAGAGGAGTGGAGGGGGGGAGCAAATTTAGTGGTAGCCATACTATAATCATTAATAAAGCCCTTTCAACACTACTACACTGTTCATGAGGACTCATCCACTCCATCAAATCTCACTCAAACAGCTCAATACATCCACAAACACCAAAGCATTCAAATCAAATTCAACATAATCACATCAAACTACCAACAAACAGACGAAAAACACCTAAACCTAGAAACAAACAAAAAAACAAACAATCTCAGAAGCCTAAGAAAATCATCACACAAACAAAAAAACAAACAATCTCAGAAGCCTAAGAAAATCATCACCTGGCGAGAGCCGGAACCTTCTGCTTCTTCGGTTCCTGCTGCGACTCGTCTCCGTCGCTCGGATCCAGCGCCCTTTTCTCCCTCGTCATCGTGTTCGATCTGTCCAAGAACCTGCTCGGCCGCTGCATTTCACCGAAACCCTAGAACTTCCCAGATCTGCAACAACAATCACCAAATCAAAACCCCTTTCCTTCTCCAAACCCCGATCAGAATCGAAATCAACAAGATTCTGCTACTCAGATCCTTAATCTTCAAATCAAAACCAAAATCAAGATTCTGAAATCCCTCAAAGAAATTGAGAACAAGAAGAAGAAAATCAAGAGATAAATACAAGTTTCTTACTCTTCCGGTGTATGTGCTTTCTAGAAGAAGAGAAATCGAAGGAGAAGAGAGTGAGAGAGAGAGACGTTAAGCTTTCGCTCTTCTCTTCTGCGTCAAATGCTGCTGCTGCTGCTGCTGCTGCGGATGATGATGATGTTGTGAGCGAAGTCCTCGTAGTTACATTTATCTCCTGACGGCTTATGCGGTGCTTATGTCTTTGGTATGCTCGTTGACTGTGGGTCTTCAATCGAGTGATCTGGGCCGTTGATTTGATATGAAGTTGCTCTTGGTTTCGTCTCGAAACTTCCCCGAAATGGCCTTTTCGGTTTCCATGAAATTACAGGTGGAGTATAATCCAAGGGTTTGGCTAGTGCTGCTGCATGGGAGCCACAAAAGTGTTTAGTCAGCTTCTCAGCGAGTTCGGAGGGATGAGTCCAGCCTAAAGAGTTGGAAACCTTTAATAGTAAAATAAAAAAAAAGTAGAGTCCAGATCCTCTTTCGTTGTGGAATAAGAACTCCTTGTTTGGACCCACATAGAAATAATCTCAGTCGTTCAAGATGAATTCAATCCACTTATATATATATATATATATATATATTCGAGTTGGAAGTTAATAAGGAGTGAGTCTAACCATACGATTGAGTGTTATGATGGGAGCATGACGTCAATGAACATTACATTTTTGTCATACTGCTCGATTTGATCACGAGACTGGTTTCATTTGAGATTTTTTTTCCTTTTTTTTTTTTAAGTTAATAAAGGTTCTCAACCCTTTGGAATGGACTATTCCATTTAAGCCCAGAGAGAAGTCGGGTAAAACTCCTGTGGCCCCCAAGTGGTAATACTAGTAGACTCAACATTCGATTCCTGAAAATCTGAGAACCGATGATCAATTCTAAAACATCTAACTCCGGAAGAGAGAGGAGCCGTACTCCTAACCACTCAGCCAACTCCCTTAGGGTCATTTCATTTGAGATGAGACCTAAGAATATATATATATATATATATATGTATGTCTATGTGTTTTTTTTTTTTTTTTCTATGTTTTTTCCTTGCAAACCTAGAGAGTAAACCCACTTAATACAAAGCAAAAGCCTAGGTAACGTATGGGATTCTCATTTTAAAAGGTCTAGATAATGACAGTGTGGGCCAAAATGGAGTGTCACGCAGTTCCGTGTCATGGTTGTGCCAAATTATCAGGACTATTCCAAGTGATGGCTCTGGGGAGAAGGTTCCCGGAAATGGCCCTGGGTTTTCGGAGAAATTACATGTGTGGTTTCGATGAGTTTTGGATGGGTTTCGTGGAGCCAATCGTTGGGATTTGGGAGATTCTGTATGGGCCACGATAGTGGACAAAGGTGATAAGGGGAGGGCAGTTTGGTCTTTTTATGTGGAAAAAGAGGAAAGGGATTGAGAGAGAGAGAGAGAGAGAGAGAGAGAGAGAGAGGAATTTGGATCATTATTCATGATTCATGAACATCAGTCCCACAAATTAGTAGTGAGTAGAGAGCAGCTTTGGATTTGATCATATACAAAAACTATTAAAGCACACAAAATCATGTCAATACTTGCAGGAGACAAAAGTAATTGTATATTATAATTGGAGTCACAATTAAATTGATCACTTAAAAAAATAGCTTTTGTAATGTATTAATCATATGGATATGTTCACTGGCAGACGTACATATAGGACAAGAGGTCCATGACCCCCTTAAGGTTTCAAAATGTTATTTTCGCCTTTAGAACTTTTGTAATTTTTTATTTTGCCCCTTATAATTTAAAATTTTTCTTTTAATAATTTTTGTTTGGCCCCTCGTGGTTCCATTTTCCGGGTCCGCCTCTGGATATGTTTTATGTGTGCGGTCAACTTAATGAGGGACAGGTTAGAGAAGAAAGAAATAAATCACATACCGTATAGCCGTGCCCTAGATTTGCAGTTCGTGGGTAACCGTTGAAGATTGAAACACACCATCGGAATAACAAGCTTCTCCGGAAATCCCCAAATCACTCGAATGTCAGGAAGCCCTCTGGCATTCAGAAATCCCACAAAAAGTTGCTTTCTGAATGCTAGGGACTTCTCAAATCCCAAATAGCCTGCACCCAAATGGAGAATTCCTGACAGGATTTGCAAGAATTCCCGACGGCCGGAAATCCTGTCAGGAATTCTTGCAAACAAATGGACCCTAATGTATTAATCATATGGATAAGTTCACTAGCGGACCTACTTATAGGACTAGAGGACCATGACCCCTTAAGGTTTCAAAATGTTATTTTCGCCTTTAGAACTTTTGTAATTTTTTATTTTGCCCCTTATAATTTAAAATTTTTCTTTTAATAATTTTTGTTTGGCCCCCCGTGGTTCCATTTTCTGGGTCCGCCTCTGGATATGTTTTATGTGTGCAGTCAACTTAATGAGGGACAGTTAGATGGGTAGCTTGAATATGAATATTAAAAAATGACCATAAGGAGGATGTCTTCACCCTATGGAAAATAAATGAAAGATGAAGTGGGTAATCAATACCAGCCACCACCCTAATAAATCAAATCCTACCAAGGTGAAGACTGATGCACATGGCTACCTTGTATCTTTATCCCCTCCATGTCACATCCTTCTCCTCTCATCTCTTTAATAAGCCTCATTGAAGTTCCTTTGACAATAAATTTCATGTATTCCATACATACAAACAGGCCATTAGAGATCAAATGATACATTATAAGTCAAGATAAAGTCCACTGCTCCTTTTAGTTGCATACTTGCATTTATTGATGCACATTTCTAGCAAATTTACTCTAAGGATGCATAGACATGCTAGAATGAATAATAATTTGTTTTGAGAGTCAGCTAGGCTACAAGTTTCCAATAAAGGCTGATTATCTTATAGAGCCCAAATCCACAACCCTTGATGCACTTTCTGAGACCACTGTATCCTACCAAGGTGCCAAAGGTATCAGCTGATGATTAAGCAAAAATAAAGCCTTCATCTACTCAGTAGGTTTATTTTTCAGAAAAGAACAAATAACAGAAAATTCAAGTGGCCCATATAGTCATCTTATTATGCATTTTTTGTATTTATATTTGGCCTTCAGATGGTGCCCGCTAAACTGACACTAAGCAAATTTGGAGCGGGTTTAACTCAAGAAATAGAGAGCAAACCCACGTCTTATACTACACAATCAAATACCACGTGGGCATTCATGCTTTTGAATAGTTCTTATTCTACTTTAAATTTTTTGTACTCCAGGTTAACAATCTGTCCTGTTAGGCTGGGAGATATTTAAAAGAATCAGTATCCTAGTTTGGACCTATCATTTCATTGAAAACACCTTTTTGTTATGTCTTTTAAAGCCACTTTGATTGACAAGGTGTCTCAAAGACACAAAAGAAATCAATGAGGCCAAATACATGGGAGAAAATTAGTTGGCCTCAATGTGATGGTAGTCTAGGGCTAAGAGACTTACATCTTCAATCAAGAGCTCTCATGGTGCATACAATTTGGCAGTTTATTAAAAAAGGACAAAATGAAGCTCAAACTGTTATAAACCAATAATATATCTAAGAAATATGCTAGAACCACAGATAGTTCAGTGGGTGATTGAGGCCAGAGACGACAGGGGTTCTATCCCTAGTATCCTTGGTTAGAACCACCCAATGGGATGGATGTCTCTCTGCATGGACTTCCTCATGGGGCTGCGCACCTTGGGACATGTCAATCATAAGGGAGGTTGAGGATTGAAAGATATGGCAACTTTGTTAGATAATTTTAAATAGAGGGTTTTTATCCGAAAAAACACTTAATTAGGCCATTGGATTGAATCAGACAAATTATGTAAACATACACCCCTAAAATCCTTTTTTTTTTTTTTACCACCATTTTGGATGGTCGATATCGACCCTCATTTTAAGTGTTGAGGGTCGATATCGACCCTGGGCGGATAGAAAGCAATAGTTTTC
This sequence comes from Cinnamomum chago, assembly GCA_038049695.1. Taxonomy (NCBI): domain Eukaryota; kingdom Viridiplantae; phylum Streptophyta; class Magnoliopsida; order Laurales; family Lauraceae; genus Cinnamomum; species Cinnamomum chago. Next base: position 66,895,216 of record CP142458.1, on the reverse strand, counting down.
CTCATTTTCTTCATTCTTCCTCTTTTCCCCCAACCCAATTCAATAATGGAAAAACAATTTTTGGGGCCTGTTTGGATTTGTGCTTCTCTTGGTAGTCTTGAATGTTGATGACGGTCATTTCTCGACTTCTTCAGGGGTAAAGAAGGAGGCTTTTTGCACATTTTCCAGATTTGGGAATAGCAAATTGGGAACATGTAGAAACTGCCTGGGTTTGGGGTGAGGAGGGCTTCTTTGAAGATCGAAGGCTTTGTGTTAATGAAGCCAGAGGAATTGGAGAAATGGGTGTTTTTGTTTTGCTGGTATTTGAGATGAATTCTTATGTTGGAGATATTAGGGAGTGTGGATGACGAAGAATCAGAGAGTGTGGATGTTGAGATGGGTTCTTATATTGAAGATGAGTTTCGTGTTGGTGATCAAAGTGTGTGTGGATGAAGAGAAGTCAGAGGGTCAGCGGAATTGGAGAAATGAGTCTCTTGATTTTAATGGTGTTGGAGATGGGTTCTTGTGTTGGACGAATACGGATGAGAGATTGGGTATGGGGAAAAGAGGAAGAATATGAGGAAAAATATTTCTTTCTGTCTGCCCTGGGTCGATATTGACCCTCAACACTTAAAATGATAGTCAATATCGACCATCAAAAAAATGGTATAAAAAAATGGGTTTTTGGGCCGAATTGCCCTATTCAGTGCAAGTTTAGATAATTTGTCTAATTCGGTCCAGTGGCCACATTAAGTGCTTTTTCGAGTAAAACCCACTTTTAAATAACCCTCAAGTTTATTGGTTTTTAAAGGCATCAATTTTTTAAAGATTTCAGTTAGTAGCAATTTGATGACCTTCAAATTTGCACTTATACCAAATATATTTTGAGGATTGATCACAGGGAGTTCCATGTGCCTAAAAAGAGAAGGATGCACACTATATTTCTCATGGGAGACTCGAGCCACACACATACAATAAAATAACAATGGGTGAGTGTTTTTTTTTCAGTTTTTGGTAAATCAACATTGGGTGGGTGTTTTTTTTTGGTAGAAGACACAGTGGGCCACCTGTTAATTCAATTGCCCAATTGCTGACACCATTTGGAGACAATTTCATAATATTGCCCAAAGCTCAATAGTATTCAATTCATTCTAGAGCTTCATTGGTCAATTGTGGTGTAATAATCACAGTTTCATGGAATATATTTCAAAAATCAGAAATGCTCTTTTTTTTTTTTCCAATATTCTCAAGCTTTGTGAATGCAATTTGGCTCAAGGAACCCCAATTTTAGGTCATTCATTTCTGGACAGGCAGGAGCAGCAAATCCATCCAAGACTCCTTCATTTCTTACCATACCAGCACTTTACTTTGTTATCCTTTTCTCTATTCTTCTTGGGCATATCCATCCAAGACTTGGTTCATTTCTTACCACACCAGTACTTTGGTTTGTCTTTCTTTTTCTCTGTTCTTCTTGTAGTAGTTTTGATGGTATTGATGTTTTTAGTTTAATCAGTTATATTTAAGCAAAAGAAAACAAATCCCCTTTCATATTTAGGACAATAGGCCCAACCATTATCAAAAAGTTTAAAGACATAAATCACTGTGATTACCATGTGATTAGAGAGACATTTGGCCTTCACCTAATCAACACCATTTCCTTCTCACACCATTTGGCTCTATGAACAGCATTCATCTAGGCAGGGCCCCATACAAAATGAGCATGCTTTTGGAAAGCAAACCCAAGTTCCTTCTAACATTCCCTCAAAATCAAATACTCCTCTCCTGTCCCCACAAAAATAGCATGGTGGTAGAGAGAGACTTTCCCAAGGGGAGTTACAAGGTTAAAGCAGAGCTCAACCCATTGGAAGTCAGTTGTGCCAGTCAAGGTAGCAGCCTAAGATAATAGTCATAATATTATTATTAATAATGTTTAAATCGTTACAATTTCTGCTTATTGAAGGAACAAAAATAAATAAACTGCCACTCAACCAGAGATCACAAATCTGATCCCTAGAATTTGCAAGCAAGGGACAAAGGAAAATTTTATGTCATCAATGATGGATTCAAAATTTGCTAGAATACAGACTTTCAGAGGAGAAGCTATCTTTGATGAGACCTATTATAGCAGAGGCTCATACCTTCATGGAGTATATAATCATTAAACACTAGCATGGCTCAACTCATCTATTCGTTGGCATATTTTGCTGAGTACTTGATTGCACACCTGTGGAGATGTACATGGGCCACACATGAAGTAAATAACATTACCAAGAGGCCTCGTATAAATGCCATCTCCACGGAGCTTCCGGACAAGAGAGAGAGAATATAGTGATGCATACCTGCAAAAAGCTGAAGCCATAAGCGTCGAGGAACACCTTTACCATAAAGAAGGCGGTGTTGGGGAATAGAGCAGGCGATCACTATTATTTTATAAAAGACCAGTACACAGATTTTTCAAGTGACAATAAAGCTTCACATAAAATCATAGAATTTGACAACCACACTGCATTTTTAAGAAGATAGATCTGAATGGAGGTATGCTAAGCCCAGACATGACCTGCACCTGCCATGATCAATTCCTGGAACCGAGGAAACACCATGCAGATCGACTTGCTTGTAAAAAAAGGCAGGTTCATTCAGTAGGCCACCCGTTTACAAAAGATAAGGGTCGTTGTAAAATTGTGTTCCATTTTAACCATTGATTTAGTTCTAAAATCACACAAGTGCACACAGCCATACATGGTCGAGCATACATGGTGGGATCAGAATATGTGAGCGGGATGATTAGCAAACCTCATTGGTCAAACTGTTATGCAAGAATATCTTTAGCAAGAGGTGAACCGAGCGTTTTAGACAATGTTAACCACTTCATGGCGTTTAATCAGTTCATAAAGATAAAGAAAGTAAAAAAGAAAACTAGGTTTCGAGAACAAAAGAAACATTCTACAATAAAGAAAATCGAATGCAGATTATTACATATCAAAATTTTAGAAAAACCATATAATATTTATTATCACTTTTTTTTTTCTTTTTTGAGGTGCTCAAACTAACATTGTAATTGTTGTTAGTGCAAGACTTGGAGTGTCAGTAAGTTGTAAAAACAGCAGGAAAATAGAGTTAAGGATGCACTACTACAGTTGCGCAAACATGCAATTGTGTACTTCGGCATAATTTGTTTAGTTCCTCGTACTTGAAAATATTTCATAATGTATCTTTTCACAGCATCATGGAAAGGCAGCAAATCTTATCATACCCAGTATCAGAGCTTTTGGCTTTGAGCTCCAAGGCAAAGAGAGTTCCAAGCACGATCACTCTTAGCACAGCTGGATGGGATGATATTCGAATCAGGAGCTCATTGTCCCATAACTGCAAGTCATTTTACACAGAACATTACTAAAAGCCAGAAACTGTCACATCTTGCTACTAATTAGCTGAAGTATGCATTTGAATGAATGCCCAATCAAACTAACTAGGAATGTTTGGAGTAGCAGTACAGATCAGATAATTCTTTGTCAATAAGATGGAAATAGGAAACCACCCAAGTTGATTTTTTTTTTTTTTTCAGTTCTGTCCCAAACCATTCAGAGCAGATCAAAAAATGTAGTTGGGGCACACAAAGAAAACATCCCACCAAATGTCAACCACAATCCAAAATGAAGCGCGTTGCAAAAGGAGTACCCATCTTTACAAAGATATTCTAATCGATTCAAATTTGGGGATCATCAGTGCATATCCCAAGGGCAACTTTAGAAATAGCCATAGATTCCACCATCTTGGGGAATCCATTTTGTAGTTTCTCCATGGACATCAAGTGTGGATTCCACACCCATAAAATCTGAAATTTTCTTTTGGGTGCAATGCTGGTAAGAGGCAAAGGTTGCACATTTTCCACGAAAAAGCCACAAGTCCAACCCTCCCTCAGACCTCAAAATCATGGATATTTTCTAAATTATTATTATTATTATTATTTGAAGATTAAAATTTATTAACAGCTCCCAAAAAGAAGGGCTGGAAAACCCACTATACAAACTGAATCACTTTTAACTTGCTACTGCACCCCGGGAAAGGCGACCAGCATATGACAACCTACAGCAGGTAGAAGCAGCAAGAGGAAAGCCGGAAAAAAAAAAAGGGGGGAGAAGCAGCCCACAATCTAGGCTTGCAATACAGGGAAAAAACTGAAAGGAAAATACAGGTATTGCAAACAAAACAAAGAGAACCCAGACCAAAGCCTGTGCGGATGGTAGGAGACCCGAAAAGAGCAGCTCAAAACCACCTAGGAATGATGGCCCAGGACCCCAAATAAGAAGCACACAGCAGAATCACAAACATCTTATTAGCACAAATCAAAACTTTTCCCCAGAAAATTTCTGCTCTAAACATCAGTTTCGCACAAATCCACAGATAACTTTGACGTGCCGTGGATACATCACTGCACAAACATGCCCAAAATCTATTTAAATAAAAATAGTCCAGTTTTTTTTTACTCTCTGATAATATAGAGCAATCCAACTTTGCAACCAACAAATGAAGAGTGAAATGGGGTAAAACTGAACTATCAACTTTGAACCGGAAGGAATAGGATGTGCCCCTAAAAATGATCAAATTATTGCCAAGTACTCTGCTCAGAGACTTTGTGCGACTGAACATGCATTGACATCAATGATAAGCACCCTTTTGAGAACAATGTTGACAATGACAACCATCAATATGCAAAGACAGATTGCTGAAGACCTCGATCAAAGAATAAGACTGACTAATATTATGGAGGAGGATTTCCTTATATATATAGTCAGATATAAAAAAATGTATGAATTATATATAATTATATAGTTAGATATAAAAAAATATTATGAATTTCCCAGAAAAGCTATGAGCCACAATGAAAAAATTGTATCTCAGGATACAAATCTAATCGTTAGGTGAAGATAAAGAGAATACGAGCACCCGCCCAACCCTGGCCAATGATAAGATAGGCCGTGCATTAGGCAGACCTCACTGACTACACCACAGAGCTCAACCTGAAGACCTAAATTGATAGTGTAATACTGTGTATGGGACCACAAATAAAATAAATAAGGAGATGAATGTCAAAGAAGTTCAATATGGGAGTCAAAGATGTAAATTGGTATCAACTAAATCTTTAACTCAGGAAATCAGTTACATCTATGATGATGAATTCAATATTCAAAAGAAGATGAGAAAGAGCATGGGATTTATTATCTTAAGCCCTTCTGTAAATAAGATGCAACACAGTGCACAACTTTCAGAACAAGTACAAGTTACAAAACACTCAAAAGATAACGGCAAAATGTTTCAACACAATAAAGCACTGTAAGAAGAAACAAACTCTATCATACTTCTCTCAGCCGCATTGCTTTAGGAATGATATTTAGGTTTGTTTGAGAATCCTTGAACCACTGTATAGCTTTAGTGGCAGCTGTGCATCCCATGGCATGTGCAGTGTATGAGTGCCCATGTAAAAGAGCCATCAGCTGGTGGGAAAAAAGAAAAAGAAACGGAAGAACTGTATTCATAGTCTTTACAATTTCACCATTCAGGAAAAAAAAAAAGTCCTTACATTTTCATATGATAATGCTTCTACTTAAATCTTCAGTATTATTCAAAATTCAAATCGCATACTTTTGAATCTCCTTTAAATGCATTGAAAACAGCATCTGTTGCCAAGGTGGCTGCCAATGGTATAATCCCTCCCGTCATTAGCTTTGCAAAGCAGGCTATGTCCGGAGAACAATCAAGCAACTCAGCTGCAGACTGCGTGAAATAAATTAAGATTCCAGTCAAATCTCAAAGAAAGAATGACAGAAAGGCTGCAGCAGACATAATTATACAAGCAACCTACCTCAGCTCCAAGACGCCAAAAGCCTGTAAATACTTCATCAAAAATAACAGGAATTTTTCTACTTTGGCACTCTCTAACAAGCACTCGCTGGAAAAGAGGATCTATAAAGTGCATTCCACCGGCTCCATGGATAACTGCAACAAACATTCAACATTTGAATACACAATATTTGGTCCTGACCAAGCTGAGTCAGGGCTGAGTCACCTTTATAAAAACAAATCGGCCGAGTTCAATGGGACTGGGCCAAGTTTGAGTCCTGATCATTCGAATCCCATTGCTACTGATCCAAGTCCAAGTCTGCTGAGTCCCATTCTAAGGGCTTCTTTGCAAGGTTTATGGGGGCCCGGGGGCAACTTGGTCCAACTGAGCCAGGTTGCATGCTACTTTGCTGACTCAACTCGACTCGAGGGGGAACCAGTTGCCCTCGAGTCCAAGTTTTTTAACCTCCAAATTGTATTAGACAAAAGCTAATAGGCTGTCACACTTCCCTATCATATGCTATGAATCACAATAGATGATACTATCACTATAATTCTAGAGGGCATTCAAAAATTCTTTAAGTCCTTTTTTTCCCTTTTATAATATGTAATCATCTCACAAGTGGATTATAATAAAGAGACAAAGGAATAGAGTAAACTAAAGATAGATCATCAAGATGCCTTTACTTTCAAGTTCCATTGATAGATGTGCCTCTTATTTCATTCTCACATTACTCATGAATTATTCTTTTGAGCAGTAAATGTTCTCTCGTGACTTCATACTTGCAAATTGCCACATTTAGAACAACAAAAAACAAAAAGAACGATGATAATAACAACAGCAACAACAACAACAATGGTCTGAAGAGTGCGATAAAATGAAAAGGCCTTAATGAGATACAACAAAATTCAAAGGGGGAATCATGAATTACTCAAGACGTAACATTATTCCTAAATATAGAAACAAAGGCCCTCAAACAAGGATAAAGAACAAGGAAGTCAGTATAACTTGTCCCAATCCTTAACAAATTTGATCTTTGAAGAATTTGGTTGCCAATTACAATGAAATTAGAAAAATAGAAGGGAAGAAAAAAAAGGAATCCTCACAACTGTTGCAGCCCCCATCCCCAACCCAGTTTAATGTAGACTTTTCATATTATTTTATTAGATTCCTAGTGTAGGATCATTAGATCTAGATCAGAGCAGTGAATGATAGGCATCACATCTATGGAATTGGATGCTACAGCACAGCTGTTGGGTAAAACGCATGCATTGCATGTACATGAGCACCATGAGAAGTCAAGTACAGGATCATGAAGAGTAAAATCTTCATTTAGTTTGTTCAATAGATATCAAGGTATAAAGTGCATTATTCTTATAATCAGTACAGCAGTAGAAGAAACACAGTAACAGGAATACATTATTTGACCCTCATTCCTGATTTAAGGAGTATCTTCATTTTTTTTTTTATTTGATACTGATTGTTGGCAATAAATAGAGTTCAAGAGAAGTTTGGCTGAATTCACAAACTACTACACATTAATAGTAAACTTACTGAGGTAACAGATTTAAAAAGAAAATCATCTTGCCTGGTTCTATAATCAATGCCGCAATATGATCAGAATCTTTTGATTGTGAAAATAGTAACAACTGCAGTGATATATGTGCCAAATAACTTCTAGCAAGATCAGAGTCGTCCCTTCTCCCACAAAATAGCTCATTGCGCGATACAAATGCTGTTGAGAACATCAGACAGATTATTCCATATGTGAAGAACTGAAGATAGAAAACAAAAACCTAACCAAAACATGGCAAACACATCCTCACCTAGTTCTTCAGGTTTCAATGTATCAGACTGTATATCTACAGGTAAGGAAAGAGTCCAACATCCATTGCGCATAAAAACTGTTGGAGGATCCAGAAAAAGACCTCTTCCCGAATACCTTCCAAAATCCAAAGTTAAAATTTGAAGGTTAGCTGCACTTCAGTAAATCCAATGCATCCCTTTTTCTACTGTTTTCATTATTCCATAGTGAGGTCAATGGATCCAATTTAACACAATGAAAATTGAGTTACTAGGAGATGATAAGCTCCATTACATGCAATATTTGTTTCATATGCAAGGTAATTTCTAAAAAGATAGTATCACACCATCAAAGCCACACAAGAAGAGTGGAAGTCTCATTGCACTGCCAAGAGTCGCACCTTAAAGTGCTAAGCGCATTTCCCTCATCTTATTTTAAATGATCAAAACAAAATTCATTTCATTTTAGCCATGACTAATGATCATATGACATGTTATCACTATGACTTATGTTCATGTTAGTATCCTTGACACATGGCATGCACTTGAATGGAAAAGAAACTAGAGAAAGCACTTGTGTCAAACATACATAATGGGTTCTCGCTTGTGGCTAATCACACAACTGCTGTCTACAGATGCACCTAATCATGTAGGTGAACAGTGAACTTAGACAAGACCTCATACCCAAGTCTGATTTTTACATCATTTTGAAAACCCCAACTCTGGAACTACTTCCAAGCAACGAAACATGTATAGATCTTTTGCACTGTTTTCAGAAGCGTCTAAGGTGTATGCCCCATGGCACGCCCTGAAGCATAGCATTTCAAATACACCCCAAAGCATAAACATGGAAAGTATTTTGTATTTGAGGCATACCCTTCTCTGCATGGGGAATATTCTTCGGGGGCACACTTTGAAGAATACACCCACATGATGCATACGAGGCAGCATGGAGAGTTGAAAAGAAAAGGAAGAAATAAAATTAAAAGCATTATACTTTCATATAATGGAAATGGAAGAGAGTGATTTTCTACTTTCATCTGCAGATAAAGACTTAAGAAATAAGTATACATTCTACTCCTTAGCACAACAAATAATTTGTAATCTATTGAAACGCATACATACCACTACTACTTAGCGCAACAAATAATTTTTATCCACTTCAAAAGTATACATCCCAGATCCCACCACTACTCAAGACAACTTTCTTCAATGATGCTATTCATTTTGATCACCAATTTTTATTGATCTAGAGAGAGAGAGAGAGAGAGAGAGATGAATCTTTTACATCTTAAAAAAAAAAAAAAAACTACTAAGACCAAACAATTTTTTTTATATAATTTCACCTTAGAACTGCAGAGAGAGGACAATTTTCTTCAATGACATGCTTCGTTTTGATCATATGATTTTCTTGAGAGAGAGAGAGAGAGATGAACCCTTACATCTTCAACAAATTAACACGAAACAATCAGTGTTTGATTTTTTTCTTTTCTTTTTTACCCTCGAATGGGAGAGCAGAGGAAGTGGAGGGGCGCCCACGCTACAAGGTTCCTTCTCAGTTCTCACAAAGGAGAAGAACAAATGAGGCCATCTCATAATGGAAAGACCGCCAGCAGAAATCCTGCTATCTGACGCAGGAGCAGATGGCTTGGATGGATCACGTGGTTCAGAGAAGTTGGTTTCAAAAGGACTACCAAGTGGGGCCCATCATCCCTAAAAGTCTCAAGCCCAAGTTGATCCAATGCATAATTCATACAAACAAGATATGGCTGAGTTTCTGTGTATTTCTTCACCTATTACATGCCTAGGATGTCTAAGATGCAGCAAATAACTACTAGATTGCTCAATCAAATATCGTGGGCCTGCTGATCTAAATGCAAGCTTGTCAAGATCCAAAGTCATGAACGTGTGCAAGCTTCTTAAATTTTCTATTCAATCAAGAGCACTTCCCTTTCCAAGTATAGCTGAACTCTTTTAAATGACTTGACTTTAATGTTTTGAATTATAGATAGCTAGATTATAGGCTAGGTTTATGGTTTCTTTATTATTGGAAATTGAATCTAGATATAGGCACTTGTTTGGAACGACCAACTCTCTTGGATATTTTTTATGAAATTGAATTAAATTGAAAATATTTTGCAATTGATTATTATTTCTTCTTGGTTGAGCATCTCCCAATGGATTGAAGACATCCACAGTAGAATTTTGCAATTAACGGTAGGGGTATTTCTACATATCTTCTTGTGTGAGTTGATTTTCTGTGCGATTTAAGATCAAGGTTCATTGGGCCCATAATAAATCAGATTTGGCTTCCCTGGATGCGTCACTATCCTACTTAACAGCTATTAAGATGAAACTGAAGTTGATTTTAAAAAAAAAAAAAAAATGTCCATAAGAAAAAATCTGCCATGGATATTCAGGTATAATAATGTTAATAATGGATTAAATTATAAGGGTGTAAATTTTGTTAAATCATTGTATATTCTGTAAAATGGCCCACCTGCGATCAATCCAATCCTTTCACATTCATTAATCCCTTATGAAGTGGCATTCTGCACAATTTTACAATCATGTTGTGTATATTCACAGTTGGAATGAACCTAGAAAAAAATGCATGGTAAAGAAACTGTTAAATTTGAGGCTCAAATTCATTTATTAGAATAATTAGATGGGGCTGACCTTTTGTTTAGTCAGTATCATGATGAGACCTTTGCATCTGTATGGCTCAGATGATTTATAGACATCCAAGTGAGCCCCAAAGCTGTAGTCCAATGGCTAGGAGCAGGAGCTCATATTAATCCAGCTGGTAATAGCCATCCCGATCTAACATTTTAGTCCAATGGCATACATGAAAAGGTGAGATGAGGATGATTGAAAATTGTAACTTGTATCCTATTATTTTGTCTTTTTATTTTTATTTTTTTACAAAAATACCATTGAAAGACTTTCAGTGTGTGTTGAAACAAGGGCATTAGTGGTAATTCTGAGTCTTCATAATCCTCTATCATACAACATGAGCAAGAAGTGAGTTAAGTTTCTCATCTTGTAGGGTCCACTGTAGCCACCTGTATGCATTATACTTTGGCTGGATCTAAATTATACAATGCTACATATATACCCCAATCAAAAGCAATTAATATGAATGATCAGAACAAATTGTATTAGCCATTTATCTGGAGAACCCTCATATGTGATTATATTCATCAAATAGATGTAACTTTTTTTTTTTTTATAAACACATACTACATGAATCCTCTCCCATACAACTATCATTTATACATAAAAACTTAATTGAAGTGGGCCCACATGATGGTATGGATCAAATTGTATAAGCCCTTGAATGATGTAAGAATGCTACTGGATGGTGAAAAAGTTAATGGTTAAGATCATTCGGTGAGTTTGAACAATCACCATTCATGAGATATGGCCCACCATGTAAACTGAAATTGATGAAAAATTGAGTGGACAGTTGAAGCATGACGAAATATGCAACTATAAAAAAAATTTATGAATGTCTACGACTTCCTCTACTTTTTATATTTATCTTATTTGCCTTCAAATTAATATATTTTTATATTTATAAAATTATTTATACTAAGAACAGGAATGCTCATGAGGTTTACGCCTCACATGTTGGGGCTTATGACTCATGCTTTGGGCAATTAGAACGCCTCACCTCATGCTCATTTTAAAGCAGGGGTCTGTTATAATGATCACGATTCACTAATAATGAAATTGAATGGCCTTGCAATGCCAAATAAAAAGAAAGTAATGACTAGAAGATACCAACGTCTTGGAGAACACATGAACAATAAAAAAAACAAAGAAAGAAGTAAATAAAATTAAATGCTATTCAAATATAAATAATCTAGTCAGTTACGATTCCAGAAGCTAAAATGGTCATAAAATCGCACCAAGGTTGTTGAAGGAAACCCGTATAAGAAGATGGTGCCTGTGCTTCCATAGCCCCCAAAGTGTCACCATGATAAGACCCACTAAGAGCCAGAACCTGGATCAAAGAAACAAGGATTCACCTTTGCTTAAAATAAAATAAAAAACTCATGTTGTACCAACATGCACAATTGTACTAGAAATTGTACTGTAGAATAACTACTGTTTTATAAATTTAATGGTCATTTTTTGAAGGAAAACTACAACTAACTACTGCACAGTTGACCAGTAAGGACTTGATGCTGCCATTCCCAAGTCACATTGAATTTGGACATTCAAACTGAGATGGGGATATTACTGAAGGCCGAGAACTATTGAATGCTTCTTTCTTCAGCCCTTAAAAGTTATAAGGAGATGTGAAGCATGTTTTATGTGAGCAGAAGGCAAATGAAATAACCATGGCTACTCTCCTTTACTGTGAGCAAATTAAACATTCACTGGAGAGACAGAATTAGTTTCAACAAACTCCCCACCAGTTACTAGTTAGATTCAAGATTAATGTTTTCATATGACTAATGAGTAATACACAACATGTCAATCAGTTTCTATATCTACCCTTTCTCATGCTTAAAGCAGAACCTTCCAAGCACTCTCCAAAAGAAGGTTCCAATTTAGCAATATGGTATTCTACAGAACTGCATTGTACTCTTATGGTTGAATATAATGCATGTTCTGTACAAGTCAAGGATGAAAATAGCGGTAGCGGCGGGCGTAGCGGCCCGCCGCCAAAACGCTACGAAGCGGGCGATACGTAGCGGCGTAGCGGTGCAATTTGAAAAAATCGCCAAAAAAATCTGAAAAAATTCCAGAAAATCCAGAAAATTGTAAAATGATAGAAAATGTATTTTTTTTGCAAAAGTAACTAAGGTAAGGGGGCGTAGCGGTCCCCTCACTGTATGAGGTCTAGTATCGCTGTATAAATAGAAAATAATAATAATGATAATTTTTTTCACATGTGTTCATGTTGCTTAGTTATACTAACTTGGAAACTAATGAAAGGCTTACAAAAGAAAAAACTATGTCACGAAGTCAAGACTTAAGAGTACCTAGAGAGAAAAAATACATCTATCAAAGGGTTGTCTAATAGGATGTACTTAGAGAAGAATCATTGAGAAGAACTCTCTATATCGACTGTAATTCGGCGAGTTCATATGCTTTTTGGTGTTCTTTTAAACATAAAATGATAGAAGAGTTGTGTAGAAATGTTATTTGGAGAGAAGAAGAAAAGAAATAAGTCTTATAATGCATTTAAAAAAAAAATGGAAAGTAAGAATTTTTCACACCCCGTAGCGGCCTATAACTGTCCTGTAGCGGATGTAGCGGCCGCTACGGGTGCGACGGCCGATAAATCGGCCGTAGCGTAGCGGTGGCGGCCGCTACGGCCGATATAGCAGCGTAGCGGCCGCTATTTTCATCCATGGTACAAGTTTTTCCAGATACTGTAACAGTTACATCTAACAACATTATATGTGACACCTACATTAAAGGTTAACTTCTCTTAAACATTGTGTATTTTAGAAAAGGTGTGCATCTTTAATAATAGTAGTAGTAGTAGTAGACTAGTAGCAGCAGCAGCAGTATGAACACAGTAAGTGCACCCACCATTATCGTCATCTTCTTCTTTTTTTTTCTTTTCTTTTCTTTTTTTAAATTGGTAAGTCAACCTTCAACATATGAGCACTTTCCAAGTATGTTTTGTGCTCTTCTTAGTTCACCAACTATTATTTAGTATCCAAATTTTACTACAAAAGAGCTTCATGATCGTATTAACTTCATCCATCTCATAGCATGATAAGGATTTCACCCAATTAAGCAATACTTAAACGCTATTATCCATGTTAAAAAAGGGTAAAACTCCTTTTTAGAACAAAACCAACTGGTATATAGCATAAATTACCCAAGAAAATTTCTCTGTGACAGGAAAGACTACAAAACAAATTCAAATTCATGAGACTACCTTGAACTCAATGCGTTTCTCAGCTAAGTTTTCTTTTGAAGGATCCGAAAGGATCCCATGATCTACTGAGAATTTCCGAAATGCCATCTTGAGAGCAATTTCAATCGCAGTAGATCCATTATCAGAGAAATATGTTCTAGAAGCCCAACCTGACAAGTAATGCCATTGTAATCTTATATTAACCACAAATAACAAAAATTAATTGGAAATGGAAAAAAAAAAAAAAAAAAGAGCCAGCACCTAGTCCCCTTCATGATGCCACGGGAAGACTCATCTTAAGTGAAAGTGACATGAAAAAGTTTCTACACTTTGTAAGGGTACAAATAGAGAATGTTGATCTCTCTTAACTCAAAATATTATCAATACAGATAGGGCATCGATTTGTTCCAGTGTATGCCTAAGTGGCGACATCCAAAAACTTAGTCTCGAACTTGCACGTGAATCAAGTTACTAGGACTTGGTTTAAACATGCCAAAATCGGCCCTTAAAGTTGAATAACCATAGCAATTACGAGGAACTCAGGGTGCCAGCAAGTTTCACTCATTGAAGAGATGAAGTCAATGGGCTGATAAGCTCTAGTTCAAGTTGAGGTAACATGCGAATGAATACTAAAGCTTACCTTTTCCAACACCTTCAAGCAAATATTCTGCGCATTTTAAAGCTGGCTCATAGACATTCTCTGGAAACATCACATGCCCAAACCTTCCAGTGGCATAGCCCATATCTCTTGCAAGCTCAATCTGAAACCGCCTAATCACATAGCCATAGTGAAGAAAAATTTAGAGCATTAGAACTAAGAGGAATACAGCATATATGGAAAAAGAAAAATGTAAGAATGGTGAGGTAGATGGAGAAAGAATATATTTAATGTCTGCAACCAAGCAAAACTAGAAGATACATCTTACAAATAAAAAGAGAACTGACGTCTTTTAAGAATTACAAGGGGGAAAACATCGAACTTTGGGAGTCTGTAGATTATATGTTGGGGAGATTTGGGTTTGGCATTAGGCGGTGAGGGTGGATCAAAGAGTGCATTTCTTCCACATCTTTCTCAGCTGTTGTTAATGGTTCTCCATCTCAGCAATTTATGGCCTCAAGAAGACCAAGATAGGTTGATCCATTGGTGATCCATTGCCTCCATTCCTTTTTACCATAATAGCAGAAGCTTTGGGAGCTGTTCTCACAAAAGCAAAGGAAAGTGGCTTGATTAGTAGATTTGAAGCCCATGGGGGAGGAGAGGCAGTTACACAGCTTCAATTTGCAGATGACACGATTTTATTTAGCTCTACATGGTGGGAATAAGAAGAGAATTTTAAGGTGTTTCCAAATAGTTTCAGGCCTAAAGATTAATTTGCCAAAAAGTTTCTTAGTGGAGGTGGGGTGCCTGGAGGAGATCATTCAAATATTGGTAGACAAATTACATTGAAAAAGAAGTTCCTTTTCAGTATTTGGGGTTGCCAATTGAGGTGAATCTCAAGTCATTATCAATGTGGAAACCAGTAATCAAAACCTTTGAGAAGTAATTATCCACTTGGAAGAGGCAAAACCTTTCTCTTGGGGCTATAATCACTCTCATTAAATCACCTCTGCAAGCCTACCGGTATATTACATGTCTCTTTATAGGATGCCAGTCGTAGTTATTAATAAATTGGATCACATTCGGAATATTTTTTTTTTTTTTTGGAATTCAATCATGAAAGAACGAAGATGGATTTGATGAGGTGGAGTAAGCTGTTAAAGCCAAAAGAAGAAGGGGTTTTCATGTTAGGGAATTTGTGATTAAAAATTTGACATTATTAGCTTAATGGTGATGAAGGTATGGGCCATGGGGAATAAAAGGAGGCATTGTGGAGTAGGATTATTGTGTCCAAGTATGGGGAGGACAAATGGGCATAGGTTCCTAACAGAGTCCCTAGGTATAGTTTGTCAGGGTTATGGGCTGTTATTTCAAGTTTTGGGGATGTGTCAATTTATTACTATTATTTTCTTTTTTATGTTTTTTATTTTTTTTATTTATTATGGGTTTGGTTTACATTTTTATAAAGGTTTGGGTTTCAAAGTCTGGGGTCGCAAATTTTTTTTTTTTTTTTTTGGTATGATGATTGGGTGGGTCCAAGCTTTGCAAGGTTGTTTAGGTAGTTTCTAACAAAGAGTCTTTATTCAAAGAGTGAAAGAGTGTTATGTCTGGTTTGGGGATAAGGTGTATTGGGAGGTGAGTGTGAGGAGGGTTCTTTGTCAGTCAGAGTCGGTTAAGTTTGAGTTCTTGTCGAGTATTCTTGCAAACATTTTCTTATGCGGGGACATTGTTGAATCTCATATTTGGAAGCTAGATTCTTCGAGGTCCTTTTCCTCTAAAGATCTAAACGATGAAGTTTGTTGGTTGACGATGGCAAGCAAGATTTCTAAGTCAGATATTTCGCAGGAGAGGAGAGGGGGGGGGGGGGGGGGGCGTTTGTTGGTTGACGGTGGCAGGCAAGATTTTAAAGTCAGATATTTCGCAGGAAGGGGGGGGGGGGGGGGGGGGGGGGGGGGGGGGGGGGGGGGGGGGGGTGGGGGTGGGGTGTTGGGGTGCTATCTTAGATGTGTACTGTGAGGGAGAGGGAGTCGATAGACCAATATTTGTTCATTGTGATGTTGCATCATCTATTTGGGGGCATTTTCTCAAAATATGCGGAGTGATCGGTGTGTTACAGGGTTGTTGGCTGAGTTGTTTGTGATATGGAGGGGGACTCCTTTGGTCGGGTGTGGTATGTTATAGTGGAAGATCATCCCTTTTTCCATTCTTTGGTCTCTTTAGAAGGAGAGGAATGGCACAATTTTTAGTAGCAAAGAATCAGTGTGGGAGAGTCTTATTTCAGTCGTGCCTTTGAGGATTGCTAAATGGGCTAGTGTTAGAAAAGAATGTTCAGATCTTAAGATAAGAACTTTTTGTATAATTGGTAAGCTTGTTTAAAGACGGGAGCCTCAAACAAGAAAAAGAAAGTTTCTTGGAGTTATACCCCATTTGGAGTCCTAAAGTAATGTGGATGGAGCTGCATGGGGAAATCTGGGTTGATTGGTATTGGCAGTGTACTAAGAAATCAAACGGGAGAAGTATTGCAAATGTTCTCTAAAGTCTAAACACGTTAGGATCAAAGACTCTAATGAGGCAAAAGTTTTGGCCATCTTAGAAGCTCTTAGCATTTATGGTAATTCATTTCAGAATAGTCTTATAGTGGAGAGTGACTCAGCAAATGCCATATCTTGAGTAAAATCTTTTAGAGGGCCATGGAAGATGCAGTTCCTACAAAACGAAATTCATTACTTAGTGTCCCTTTCCTGAGTCTGACTTCAGTGTATTAGTAGGTCTACAAATGGAATGGCAGATTGTCTAGCTAAGCAAGGGGTTGATCATCAGTGTATTTTAAGTGCTAATGTCATGTAATTAAGGTCGGTGTTCAGTATACATCTCTTACACCGATATGGCAGTATGAAGTGTATTATGTTTCTGTTTTGGACTAAACCTGATTGTAATTTCTTCATACTAATATAGTCCTTTGTTGGCAATAAAAAAATAAAGAATAAAAAACACAGAAGCCACCTATATGACATGAACATTAACGATGACATGAACATTAGGTATAATCAAGGAATAACCAGTTGAAACTTAACAAATATGAAAATGCATAGCAGTCGGATGAGTCACATTCATCTCCGTCCGGTGAAGAAGACTGAATTGTGACCAACATGGACCGAGTCACACCCAGCAAATCCACCATAAGTGAAATTGGGGTTTAAACCATTTTGCTGTTGTGGTGTGTGGTGTTGGCAGCCAACTCCGATGCCTTCCCACAATAAATATACAAATTCACAACAATGTGGAAATTGTAAGGTTACTATTCACCCAAGACCCAGAGTGGCTTTTTGAGTAAAAAGATGCATGGTCTCCAGTTCTTTGTAGATTTTATTACTTGCAACGGAATCTAATGAATGCATCCATAGATTTGGTTCAGATCTATAGAATTATGAAATGCTCTAATGACCACATACATCGATTTGGTTCAGATCTACAGATATGAAATGCTTTTATATAAATTCATCTTCTTTTGATAAGTTACCATAGGACGAATACAAAGGGAAACTTTTCACATGGTTGACCTGTAAAGTAGCATCAGGTCCTTGAGTCCACCAACTAGCACAGGCATCAAACTGCTGGTAAATAAGCTCAAAGTTCTGATGATTCTGAACCTACCATAAAAAGGAAAGAAAATAAACAACTGAAAACTAATTTTAGGGAAAATTAAAAGATATACATCTAAAAAACCTGAAAATTTGAGAGAGACAAGGGGCTTAAATGCTATATTATTTATTTATCAACAACCAGATTGTGTTCGTGTGGGAAGCATGTATAAGATCCAAGCTGACCACCCACGAACGCCCACAGACCTTTAGATGTGACAATGAAACAGTTCAAAATTCACTGATTGGAAAACTATCCATTTGTTGGGAGGAAATTTCCAACAAAATAGATGGTTAATCTAAAAGTCAACAAAATGCTGTTCATGACCCGTTTTAGTCCATTTGATGAAAGGTTCAAATTGCTCAATCAATGTAGATCTTGCATATGAACCATCAATTGTAACTCTCGTAGGATGAAATCATCAGATCATAAAGCAAGTGTGCCACATGTAATAAAATTGAATCACTGGAAACTTCAGTTTAAAAAAAAACATGTAATATACTCTAGGGCTCCTCTTAGGGTTAGTTTGATTAGAAAAGGAGGTAGAGAAATGTCTTCTGTATTAGTGGTTGAGAAATGTTTGGCAGAAAAATGCCATCTCTGCAGAGCATCCCTTCTTCTCACATTTGGTACCCTTTTTCTCCTGTTTGATTCTTATTTTAGGAAAGAGAAGTCGTCCCACTTGAAGGCCTTCTCTCCTCAGAAAGGAGAAATTCGCTTCTGCTTCAAAGTCCTACAGAAAAAATGCTGGTTTCCACTCATTCATTTCACTCCTCCACAAGCAACATGGAGCAGTTGCCTGAGTCCCATTCCCTCACACAAACGGCTCAACTGAAATACAAACCATCCTTGTCCCTGATCTGCATCATCCAATGCCCAGACTCACAGCCGTAGAAAGTAGTAAAAAGGTTGCAGAGATGGAAGATGAGAATAACCAAATTGGTAGAAATCTCAATCTCAATTAATATTCATCTGTCTTGGTACTGGGTCGAATAATCATAAGCACCGAGGTTATATTTTCATAAATACAATGATTCTCAAGATGCACTAATCAAACACCATTGTCCTGGTTATTTGACTTGCAAGTTGAAACTCCGATATGGTATCCTCAAAATCTGAGATGGTATATTAGAAACAAGACATTTGATTCAATAGGAGCGCCACTCCTTTTATGATTTGTTAAGAAGCATCTCATACAACAGTAAGTAAATCTTTTGATACACCCACCAATCATGATGGGGTCCAGCACATGAGCAGTGTGGACTACTGTAGATCACCAGAAAGTTAGAAGACCAAAGGTCTGTATGGCATTATACAATCTCCCCTTGATCTGCGTGTCAGCATTTCCTAGTTTCTAAACCAACTGCAAGCCTAAAAATAGACCAAGACGTATTAGTAAAAAATGTATGTAAGCATTGAAAGTAGGTAATGCATATAGCAGTCTTGGTCGGTCTTAACAGATTCACTTGTACTAGATAGGCTTTCCTCAAGATTGGATAGGCACAAGCCCTTCAATATTAATAGCACGAGTAATACATACATACTTTTTTTCTTTTTTGGTGGGCTATTCGTGAATAAAACTGTTAAAAAAAAAAAACGAAGCATCTGAGACCAGTATTTACTCACTTAGACATGGCAATTTTTCACCTTGGAATGATTGAATTACTTTTGATTTCTTGTACATGTGTGTATTTCGGAGAAGAAAGATTGACCCCATCTGTTGAAGCATCACATGTTTTATTGTCGATCATATGGATCACATTACGAATTCCCAACATTAGATGGGTCAAATAGTGGATTACCAAATCAGTTGGTTCACGTGTTTAAACGTGCAGAAAAAAAAATCCCCTTTTGAATAGATTCTCCTCTTTTTTTATCCAAACAACAAAAGAAGATCACTAGATAACAGACATTCTCCAACTCTACTTGGTGAACAACGAACAGGACTGAAGTGAAATGCGGGGATTCCACATGGAAGATTCTCCACCTCCAGGTTTCTCCATATTTCTCCACCTAGTGAGAATCCACATTTCTCCTCATCCAAGCAAACCCTTAAGTTAAAAATCAGTGTCAAAGGAAAATAGGAGGTACTCAATTAAGCTAAAACAAAAATCACAATTACAAATAAAACAAACAACTAAAAATATTATTACAGTGCATTACATGCAACTCATACAAAAAGATACAAAGACCCACTTTAAGTTAGAAAATTGCAACTATAACCTTTGCGTATTACAACAACACTGTAAAGTAATAGACCCACAGGTCAGCTCAACCTAATGGGTCAGTTTGACCCATGTATTGGGTCAGCCTTGTATGAGTTGTAAACAGATTAGATAGATATTAGTTGCCTTAGTTAAGGCTGTAATTGTGTAATCAGATCTCTAATGAGATCCTCTAATCTAGGCTTTTGTGTATATATATGTATCATTCGTCCATTGATTCAATACAGAAAAACAATTACAACTTCTCTCTCTCTCGTGTATGCTCTGTGATATCTCTGGCTTGGTTCAAGTATCTTCTACATGGTATCAGAGCCCTAGAGCACTGATCGTCTATCCATTCCAGCATAGGAGAAGACCTGTGACGGTTCTGATTGCTTGTAAAAGCACTGTATCGGCTGTGATCAAAGGTGGCCCACCTATTGATCACCCACTGCCCAGAGAAATCCTCCCATCCTGGTCGACCATAATTCCTGGGAATTATACACATTTTTTCCAGATTTCTTGATCATCTGAGGTAGGCCATTCTCTCTGCTTTGTACTTCTCCCGTTTGTGCACATAGTTTTAATCACGACCGTCCAATTTTTTGGTCTCTCAAGCTTTTATCAAAATTCCACTTGGAGGTGCTTCGGATTTTTGATACAGAGATCACTGTGTGATCTGATCTTCCTCTTGATCATCCAGTGGGGCCCACAGAGCAAATCTGTGCCCCAAATCAAGGACGCCTGGGCCATTTTTTTGGGTCTTTTGGACTGGTTTTGATCTGGTTGCTTCCTGTGACTGTATTTCTTCATCTGCTCATTCAGCGGGACCCATAGCACTCATCTGTGATCTATTTCAAGTGCCCTGGACTCATTTCCTTACATTTATTCAAGATCTGTTTTGTTCCTGTGGTTGGATTTCAATTCTGTTTTGGATCTGGGACTGGATTTCCCATATATTCAGTCTGTGATCACTGTGTCTTGCTCAAATGTCTTCTGATAGACCTGTAACGGGTATTACTATTATACTTGATGGCTCAAATTATCCATATTGGTCCCATCTCATGCAAAATTTCCTCAAAGGTCAAAAATTATGGAAATATGTTGCTCAGCAGATCCCTCCACCAGATAGTAAGGATGCTAAGTTTGAGGAATGGGAAGCTTCCATCGGGAAAATTAATTCTTGGATTGCCAATTCAGTCAATCCATCTATTGGGAATCAATTGGCTAAATTCAATTATCCTAAGGACGCTTGGGATCATTTAGCAAGGTTATACACTCAGTCTAATGCTGCTCGAAGGTATCAATTAGAATGGGATATTAAAAATGCAGATCAAGGAAATGACTCCATTCATGATTTCTTCATCAAAATGACTGCCTTATGGGACCAACTGGCTCTAATGGAACCCAACTTTAAAACAACTGAAGATGCTCACACTTTTGAAGTTTATCGGCAGCAGACTCGTCTTGTTCAATTTCTTATGGCCCTCCGCCCTGATTTTGAACATGTTCGCGGTCAATTATTACATCGGTCACCACTACCTTTTGTGGATACGGCACTCTCAGAACTTTTGGCAGAGGAACAAACTCAGCTTTCTCTTACAAGGAAGAAACATGTGGAACCCACACATGTACTATCAGCAAATGTTAGTATCCCAAGGAATGATCGCTCATTTCCATCTGGTACCAATGACTTTTGCAATTATTGTAAGAAGAAAGGGCACTGGAAACGGGATTGTCCTACCAGACCCCCAAGGCCAACAGATAAGAACAGACCCTCTGGTCAGCAGCCCAATCGTGGTCCCATGCAATCTTATCAACAGCGACCATATGCAGCCAAAGTTGCTGAAGATGATAGTTTTCTGCCTCCGCAACTGGATCTTACATCTCAGATTCAAGCTATGGTTGATGAGCGCATGCAACAGTTGTTTCTGGCTTCCTCCACTGGTTCTGCCTCTCAGATGGTCCCTACACCCTCAGCCTCTGGTTCTGCCATGACCATTTCTGGTCCGTCAGGTACTCTTGATTCTACATGGATCTTTGACTCTGGTGCATCCTATCATATGACAAATGATGTTTCCATACTTCATAATTGTCATACTCCTGCTAGCTCTCTCACCATCCATACAGCTGATGCCACTCCTCTACCAGTCTCTCTTATTGGCTCTGTTTCAAATAAGTTGATCTCTCTCACTAATGTTTTGTGTGTTCCTCACCTATCTATCAACTTAATCTCTGTTAGTCAATTGACTTCATCTGGATTTCTTGTCTCATTTTCTTCTACTGGCTGTTCTGTGCAGGATCCGCGCACCGGGAGACAGATTGGGACCGGCCTTAGGTCAGGAGGACTCTACTATCTCCACTCACTGCATCTTCCATCTTCCAGCATTTCACCTGCCGCACTCGTTTCATCTCATTCACCCTTTGCCCTTTGGCACTCTCGTTTAGGACATTTATCTTTAAATAAAATGAAGCTTTTATTTACTAGTGGTGTATTTGGAAATATTTCTGTATCAGACATTTCTACCTGTTTTGGTTGCCAATTTGGTAAACAACATGCTTTACCTTACAATAAAAGCACTTCTTTTACTAATGCTCCTTTTGCTTTGGTACATTCTGATGTCTGGGGACCTGCCTCTCAGCCAACAAAAGGTGGTTCCATTTATTATGTGCTGTTCATTGATGATTTCACTAGATATACTTGGTTGTATTTAATGAAAAATCGTTCTGAGTTATACAACATCTACACTGCTTTCTCCACCATGGTTTCCACTCAATTTAAAACGAGGATTAAAATATTCAGGTCTGACTCCGGGGGAGAATACATGTCCCACAAATTCCGTTCTTACCTGACCAGTCAAGGAACTCTAGCTCAATTATCATGTCCTGCCACACCACAGCAAAATGGTGTAGCAGAACGGAAACACAGACATATCCTTGAAACTGCTAGATCCTTGATTTACTCCTCACATGTTCCTTTGCAATTTTGGGGGGAAGCAGCCCTGACTGCAATCTATCTGATTAACAGAACACCATCCTCTGTCTTATCTGGCACCTCTCCCTATGAAAAATTGTTCTCCTGTAAACCTGACTTGTCCTATCTCAAAGTTTTTGGTTGCACCTGTTTTGTTCTGTTACATGATAACGAGAGAACCAAACTTTCCCCAAAATCCACTGTCTGTGTCTTTTTAGGGTATGGCATCGAACAGAAAGGCTATCGATGCTATGATCCTAAAACCAATAGATTACGGGTCTCTCGTAATGTCACCTTCTTGGAACACATACCTTTCTATTCATTACCTACCCAATCCTCTACTCTTGCGCAACCTACAGTCTATCCTCTTGATCCCTTTCCAGACCTGTTTCCTTCCGATACCCCTTCTACTCCACCCCTGCAGGTATATCATCGTCGGCCCAAACCTCCGTCTGCTCCTTCGGAATCTGCAGCCCCACCTCCTCCTCCTGATCATGGGCCTATCTCCTCTGCTTCAGATGTGCAGGATCCTCCTCAAACTCGAAGGTATCCAGTACGCACCAGAATCCCTCCCTCTAGATTTGGCTTTGTTTGTACTGATCATTTTTCTCCATCATACAAGTCCTTCCTTGCAGCAATTCATACCTTGGCAGAACCACAATCCTATAAGGAGGCCATTGCTCATCCGCACTGGAGGTCTGCCATCGCAGATGAACTTGCAGCTTTGCAGAAAACTCACACATGGGATCTTGTTCCTCTTCCCCCTGGGAAACGGGCCATCGGCTGCAAATGGATATTTAAGATCAAGACCAAAACTGATGGATCTGTTGATCGATACAAAGCTCGCTTGGTTGCAAAGGGCTACACACAAGAATATGGGGTCGATTATGAGGAGACTTTTGCTCCAGTTGCTAAGATGACAACTGTCCGTACTTTTATTTCTGTTGCCGCTGCTAGGCATTGGCCACTCTATCAGCTTGATGTCAAGAATGCATTTTTGAATGGATTTCTTCAGGAAGAAATATATATGCATCCTCCTCCAGGCGTCGTGAGACCTCCTCATTCTGTGTGTCGACTCAAACGTGCTTTATATGGACTCAAACAAGCCCCTCGTGCTTGGTTTGAACGGTTTAGCACCAGCATTATCAGCATTGGGTTTTCTCAGAGTACTCATGATTCCGCTCTCTTCACTCACTACTCACGATCTGGCTGTGTTTTCTTGTTACTCTATGTCGATGATATGATTATCACTGGCAATGATGCTACTGGTATTTTATCCTTGAAGAATTTTCTTCATCGACAGTTTGAGATGAAAGATTTGGGCCATCTGCGTTACTTTCTGGGCATTGAGGTTGCCTACTCTCCCGAAGGATATCTTTTGTCACAAACAAAATACTGCAATGAAGTTCTCCAAAGAGCTGGCCTCACAGATCTTAAGCCTGTCTCTACTCCTATTGAACATAATTTGAAGCTTCGAACTACTGATGGAGATCTTCTTTCTGATCCGACTCGCTATCGTGAGGTGGTCGGTTGCTTGGTTTATCTTACCATTACCAGACCAGATATTGCCTATGCGGTACATGTGGTAAGCCAATTTGTTGCGCAACCCACTCATCTTCATTGGGCTGCTGTACTGCGCATATTGAGATACTTACAAGGAAGTACCAACCGCGCCCTCCTTTTTTCCTCCAGTCCGAATCTGACTCTGCGTTGCTATTCTGATTCCGATTGGGCAGGCGATGTCAATGACCGTCGCTCTACAACAGGCTTCTCCATTTTTCTTGGCTCCTCTCTCATCTCTTGGAAGAGCAAGAAACAAGAAGTTGTATCACGGTCATCCACTGAAGCTGAATATCGTGCTATATCTCACACTACTGCTGAAATCATTTGGCTTCGCTGGTTACTTAGAGATTTAGGAGTTCTAGTTCCTAAATCTACCCCTCTCTATACGGACAGTGAAAGTGCACGGAAACTTGCCACAAATGATGTCTTCCATGAACGATCCAAACATCTTGAAGTTGACTGTCATTTCATTCGTCAACATGTTCGGAGTGATACTATAAAGCTCTTCCAGCTTTCATCAGCGGCTCAAATAGCAGATTTTTTCACCAAAAGTCACTCAGCATCTCGTTTTTTGGAGCTAGTTTCCAAGCTCTCGATGGTCACATTCTCCCATCCAAAGCTTGAGAGGGGGTGTAAAGTAATAGACCCACAGGTCAGCTCAACCTAATGGGTCAGTTTGACCCATGTATTGGGTCAGCCTTGTATGAGTTGTAAACAGATTAGATAGATATTAGTTGCCTTAGTTAAGGCTGTAATTGTGTAATCAGATCTCTAATGAGATCCTCTAATCTAGGCTTTTGTGTATATATATGTATCATTCGTCCATTGATTCAATACAGAAAAACAATTACAACTTCTCTCTCTCTCGTGTATGCTCTGTGATATCTCTGGCTTGGTTCAAGTATCTTCTACAAACACAACCCTCACTCTACATTGCTTTACTACTCACCTTCACTCGAGACACCTTTCACTTATTTCACCTCCCATCACTCAAGACACCTTTCACTCACATCACACTATCACCTACACACACTGTACCTCACTTCAAGGCACTTTCTTCACACTACACTCAGAGAACTCACTACACACTCTTAGGGCACTCACTAATCACCACACACTCTCCTCCAAAAGACACAAAGGCTTCATATATATAGGCATGGACTAAGTCGGTGTACTTTATGTGGTGGAAGATTTGGCCTCATGTCTTCCTTTCTAAGGCCAATTGTAGAGTTTGTTTGCATAGAGAGTCGGTTTGAGTGAAGCTTCTAAAAAGGGGTGGCATGGGAGATTTGATGCCATGTGATTGAGGCGGTGAAGGGTAGTGTTGCCCAACTATGTCGTGCAACACTGCCTTTTCCGCCGCCTCAATCAGCTGCCCATATTCTAAAAACATCAAACCGACCATCTCCCTTTTGCAAACTGACTCTACAACCGCCTCATGAAGGAAATGTGGCCCATCTTTTGCAACCACAAAGCTCGCCACCAATTCAGTATATGCCAATATATATACATATATATAGTAATGCTCTCATACAAGCTTCCCTTATGGTGCAAGCCACCTCATGGGGCCACCTACTAGCCATCTAAGCCGACCATCCAAATCCACCCCTCTTATTTACACGGGTCCAGCCGAGTTTGATAGGTCTGAATGGAGTGAACCGTTGGATCAAGAGGGTCAATTTTATTGCTTTATATAAAGCCGTTAAACTTGTGGACCTTGGATGATTTGTGGGGTCCCAAGTGGGCCTCATGAGGTGGCTTGTACTGTAAGACTGTAAGGGAAGCTTGTACGAGAGCATTACTCATACATATATATATATATATAAATGAGGGCATTCAATCATTTGGAGTGGTGTGTAGTGAGTGCCCTGAGTAAGGATTGGAGTGTCTTTGGAGTGCCTTGTAGTGTGGAGTGATTGTCCAATAGTCAGGTGTAGGTATTTTGAGTGCTTTCTAAGCGAGCATGTTTTCTAAGTGACAGTATTATGTAATTGGTGTGTGGATAGAAAGTGTTGGAAGTGTGTAAATCTTCATGTGGGCTTCTTTTTTTTTAAATGGTTACTTTGATTAATAAAAGCAAACAATACAAGAAATGAGTACTGACAAGGAAAAACAGGAGAGCTAAAAACCAAAATAATAACAAGATCCCAAAAGCAACCGCCTAAGGCCCTGCTTAAGAGAAGGCCAGCTCTTTCCATTGATACACTATTTGATCTATGGAGTACCCTTTAAAAGACGTGTTGATGGACACCCAGAGAGCCACTAAAACTTCGTTTTCTCCACCAAACTACTTTCCATGGATGATATCCCTTCAAAACATCTTGAGTTCCTTTCTTTCCATATCATCCAAATTACTGATAGAAATGTCAATCTCCACATCTCCTTGCCTCTAGGATACCCGAGTGGAGCCTTCCAGGCCTGGAAGAACTCGAGGAGAGAATTAGGGAGGACCCAGCTACAGTCAAACCACCATACCACTGTCATCCAAATAGATTGAGCTGTTTTGCAATTCAGCTTGAGATGGTCCATGGATTCCTAGTACCTCAAGCACAAAGGGCACAATGGGCCTTTGTATTATTTTTATTAAGCTAAGTTGTTTGTATTATTTAAAATTGTAAGTTATGTTTAAGCTTGGGTGAGTACCTCCTATTTTCCTACAAGTGTAACTATATTTAAGGAGAATGAGAATAAATAGGGTAAAAATGAGAACTCTATAAATCCACGTGCACCAAATCTAAATTATAAGAAATGACACTGAGGTAATTAATCATAAAACCAAAATGAGTAACTAGTAATCAATTTAAACTTACAGCACAAACCTTATGTACTGCAAAATTTTCACCACAGCGTGAATCTATCACTGTAACAGACTCTTCAGGTACAAGACTATGCTGAGTGAAAGGCCACCAGAAAATATTTACTGCCCTCTTTGGCATGTCATGTAATCTCTTTACCCTTTCTGAATAAGCAGCTAGCATTATCTCCCGAAGGGAACTAAAGACTTCGCAAGAATCATCAAACCATTTCATAAGGTTGTCAGATGGATCACGTGGAATTGGTGGCAGCACAAGAACATCAACCCTAGGAAAAAGAAAAAGTTTATCCAAATCAATTTTCTACTCACTTTCAAAATTGAGATACATCCTTAATATAGAAATTGTTTAACATTAAACTTTTTACTCAAATTCACAGATTACCCTTGACCCTAAAGCAAAAAAATTACATCAATCGAAGGAGAGCAACAATAGCAATCTAGCACAAATGGTTGATAGAAAGAAAAACAATTTATAACATCCAGAATAGATGATCAAAAACAAGCAAAGGATAAGATGAAAAGAGGTGCATTACCCTTTTCGCAAATAAGACAACAAGGCCAACTCATTTAGAAGGCCATGATCCTCCAAAACAACAGCCACAACATCATAACCTCTAAGTTTCAAGCTCTCATAGGCAGTAACAGTTCCAGAAATACCACCCAATTTTCCATCTCCAACAAGAATGGCCGGTAACCTGAAAGGCCTGAATTGCCACAAATATTAGAAAAACCCGCAACCAAAGGGAATTGAAAATAAAACTATTACAGCACTCGAAATATGTATACACATATACGATCAGTAGCAAATTATCGTAAACATCATCACTTGAAACATATAAGCACTGACTAATGGAATAGATCAAAATATAAACAAATAATTCATACCAAAATTTCAATTCGAAAAGCCATCTCAGAGCTAAGTATAAACTACAAACACTCCGACTTTGGAAGTCCCTTCTATTTTTATGTTGAGTTATAATTAGTAAGAAGCAAATCCTAGCCAAAACCTTGACCTACTTGAACATGGCCCTCAAAAATGAGTCCAGAAATTCAAGGACTCCATTTTCCTAAGTCCAACTTAAACAAGTCCTCCATTTCAACCGAGTTGTGCAATGCAACTTTTTATTTCTTGAAAAGTACATACAACTTGTCACATACAAAATAAAGGAAATTGATTTTCACTTTTCAGAACTCTACTTTCATCTTTTATTATTTTATTTTTCTTTCTAAGGTTTAGAAAGAGCTATTTAAACATTGATAATTTCATTGCAATTACAGTGAAAAGGGAACAGTTAAGAATTCTTAACTAGTTAATAACTTAATTATTATTTTATCTCAAAGATCAAGTTATATATAGATTTAATTGAATTGATTCCCACTAGTTATTGCCTCTTAGTACAATATTTATTTTATAGTATATCAATTCATAAATTAAGAGCTATGAATAACTTGTATGCTAGATGGCTTACCATGACACTAAAGAGGAAGATGAGAGTGTCAACTGCCAACTACTTGAATGAAGGATCACTCAGGCCCCACCTCGTCCCTGATTAGCTTTTATCACTGCACTATATAATGCTTGTGCTCTCTGTTTCTCAATATTCCACCCTTCCCAATCAAATCAGGATTATGCTCGCATTAAGAATAGCAGAACTTTGTTCTTTGCTCTTACTACCATTTAATACTATCCCATCCTCAAAGTACAATAGCATTTAGTACTACCCAGTCATAAGACTTAAAAGTAGCTACATCCTCATCATTAAACACCACAGCTCCTTGAAACATTTTCTTGGTTTCATATAAGATTTTGCTAATTTATGTTAATGGTCAAAAAGCATATATACCAGATCATCTATTTCTTTCCACCTAGTTAATCTATGACACATTGGAACACCCCTCTCCCCCCTTCTTTTTCTCTCTCTCTCACTCACCCAAGTTTGACACTCATCAGTAGATCAAAAACATGAAACTTTGAGGCCGAAGGATGATGTGATGGAGCTGATTATTTGCACAGCCTAAAGGCATGTTTGAGATCTTTCCAATCCAATCCGCAACAAGCCAACCCCCAACCCAAAAGAAGATAATGAAAAATACAAAAGAAAAAATAAAATAAAATAAAATAAACCCACACCCCCCACAGAAAAAATGATTGCCATGTATCCATGTGGGTTTGCAAGTCAGGTCCATAAGTAAGTTGCATGAACAGTGAACAACAGATCACTGTCCTAATGGTGGGGCATGTAGGATCATGCAAGATGAAAATCAAAGTTGGAGGGAGGCTTTGTTTGATTTTTTCCACCTTGTAAATGGGTTGGATCAGACATGAACAAGTGAGTCATTCCTCTAAGTATGACTCAAAGATATGACCCAATCAGATTTGGCTAAAGATCCTAGGGTTGATACCCAACAAATCAATTCCTAACTCGACAGGCCATACCTCTATCCTGACCAGATAAACTGTACCTCAATACTGCAATGGATATTGTTACTATCTAAGGTGGGGAAGAAAAGACATAACACAGCATCCCACCAACCACATGTCCAATTCCCATCCAAATTGGAAAAAAAAAAAAGAAAGAAAAAGAAAAAGAATGATAACTCCAAATATCCAAACTTCAATAACTTAGACAGTTAAGAGTTATGTCCAATTGCATATACAACTTATATCAGTTTCTTTTTTTTTTTTAATTTTTCAGTTCAGAATCTACCAACTCTCATTACAAAGATATTAAATATTACTGCTCATTTCTCTAATGTTCTACAATAAAACATGAGGAAGAAGAACACTAGAATAAGCACACACCTGTATAAATCACATTGCAGAGTACCTGAAGGCCCAGGACTTGCAATGCCCCCAGCAGTCTCGATCACAGTCCAAACTCCCTCCTTCCCACCACAATCTCCTCCCACCAAAAACTTCTGCAACGAATCCCGCAGCAAAGAATCCTCCACCACCGCCCCTTCTCTCTCCGCCGCCAGATGCGGCGAGACCGCCTCCTTCCACCCGTAAACCGTCTTACACGCCAACACCGAAACCCCAACATCGCCTTCCTCGCAACGAATCCCCTTACCCTCATACCAACACAAATCCCTCAACCCCCCACCACCACCAACAACCTCCAATCCCTCATCCCCAATCCCAACACCCGCCATCTCCTTCGCCGCAGCAGCCGAAGCCCTGATCGCCTGATTCGATGCAACAACGCCGAGCGGCGGTTTCCGGCGGATGAAAATGTCGGAGACCTTCCGGTAGACGAAGCGGGAATCGGAGTCATGGGGGAAGCCGGTCTGGATGGGCTTGATGTAGGTGAATTTGGCGGGAGTTGGGGAGGAGAGGACGGAGGCGGCGACGCCGGTGGAGACTAGGGTTTTTCCGACGCCAGTGTTGGAGCCCCAGATCATGTAGATGGGGTGAGAGAGATCTACTTGGAGTGGAAGTGATGAGAAGTGTTTGTAGAAGTGACTGTGAGAGAAGGGCTTGGAGAGTGACAGACGTTGAGAAGAGCGATGGAAGAAGAGTAGAGAAGGCATGGTTGAAACCCTAACCCTAACCCTAGTTCTGATGCTTTGTAGAGAGAAAAGAGAGATTTCTGCAGCTGCAGTGTAAAACCCTAGCTGGGGTTTTGGCGGAGAAGACGAGGGACCGCGAGAGGGCTCTGAAAGCACTACACATTTGAAATTTGGTTGGAAGGGAAGCAGTACACAGGGTGGTAGCTCATCTGCCTTACACGTGGCATTATGTTTGTGTCTATTTATAAGGCTTGATTGAAGTGGGTGGAGTTGGTGGAAATCAACGTGGGGCCCACCTACTGATGATCTGAACTGTTTAAATCCGAATTGGGTCCCCTCTAGTAGCATTTCTTCAAATCTTACTTCCATGTGTAAAATTGAGTGCATGGTTAATAATATAATTAATGTATAAAAGTGTAATCCTCGTATTATCTATTATGTTTTCAATATAATGGTGTAACTGTCTGCTAATGAAGGGAATTTCCTTCGTTTTTTAGGGCACGTTTGGCAACGGTCTGAGGGTCGGATTCCTCGCCCAAAATCCACGCTAGCGCGGATTTTCATGTTTAGTTCAGCGTGGATTTTACTAGGATGGACTGAAGACTTCTGCTCTTTTGAATATTTCAAGCGTCGCACCTCTCCCCCCTCGGGTCCGTGGAATCATCGCTATGAAGAATTTGCGGAGCTACAGTGTTCCTGGACGGTAATATAGGGCAAACCAGTTTTTGCGTTTTTTTGGTTTTTATGGGCCCCAAAATCAAGATCTGAACCGTTAATTGTGTTAAGAAGGTCCATAACGGCTATATCCCAAAATTTCAGCCATTGATTCATCTTAGATCTTGAGATATTTGCAAAACCATGAGGGGCAGTGACGATAAGTGACAGTGAAGGTAAGTGGTAATGTGACCCTAATAAGTTTTTGCTTTGGAAATGTACCTTTTAGTTTCCCTAATCAAGATACAAACCGTTAGTCATCTTTAAAAACTCCGAAACGGTCACTTCACCAAATATCAGCCATTAATTCATCTTAAATCTCCAAATATGTGCCAAAATGTCTTACTGTGCAAACTATTATTGAAAACAGTCCGTTTTTTTTCATTTTTGGGTTTATGTGGGGTCCATGATCAAGATCAAAACCGGTCATTAGTTCTGGACGGTCAAACACGGTAAGGTGACCAAATTTCAATCGTTGATCCTTACTGTATCTTGAGATATTTGTATAAATATCAATTGGATCATACATTCTACAACTTATAAGAATCCTCCCTCCCTCCATCCAAACATGAAACTTTCATTGGGAATCCTACTTGAGAATTGTGGCTTTCTTTGGAGATGGAGAGAATCCTCTAAATACAAGATTCTTCACCGTTTACCAAATGTGCCCTTAAGGTATGAATTATCAATAGGTGGACTCCATGGTGAGTTTCATGAATCCCACTCATGATAAGCACAAAAGAGCCTGACCAACCACTCAAGGGATTGGGACTCCGTTGAATATACTCCAATTGGGGTTGAGTGAGCCATGCATTACTTGATGTGATTCAAGAGAGTGTCCACATACTCACATAAAAGTAGCCTACTCAAATAGGAAAGAGGCGGCTCGCACAAGTGAAAAGAAAGCCCACAAAACAGGAAAAGATAACTTAACCGGGGTTTGAACTTAGGGCAGCCACGTAAGAACTTACGCTCCTTACCACTTGGATAAATCTTAGATTTCAACATTATGACACATATATATGAAAAATCCGAGAAGCTCATAATAAAGGCTCCTCCGATTCGGGGGGCTATCCACATGTTTTGCCCTAATTAGAGTTAAAATTAACTCTTTGAAAAAGAAAAGGCGTTAAGTCATTGCATTTTTTATATGTAAGCAGTCAATTCTATGGTGGGACCAACTTCTTTTAAATAATATTTAGAGATAACCCATGCACCGAGAGAGCCTTTATTTTAACTGGCTCAAATTGTCAATATATAGTCCCACCCACTGTGGATTTTTTATGCTTTTTAAGAGAGCATTTCTATAGAATCTATACAAGTATGATGCGTGAGTCTAGATCCTATGAGGATTTATTCCATGGTGACGGTGAGTGGACCAATCACGGTCCACCATGTCACCGTGGGCAGCCTGCCATGCATGCGAGCAACTTGCCATACATTCGGATAGGGGCTATCCAAGATGACGTGGCGGATCTTGATTGGTCCACTTACTGTCATCGCGGCAAAAATCCTCAGATAATTCCGATTCCTGATGCGCTGCTTGTCCAAAAATCATGCCAAAAAATTCGGAACACATGGACGGCTATAACAACGAAAGGCTTCAAAGCGACTACTCACCTAGCTGGTAAGTGGTGGCGTGAGTCGCCTGATTACTCATAGTTTGAATTTTAGGTATGTTACATCTTTTTATTTGTGTGGGTTTTTTTCTTCTGTGTGAGCTTCTTCCCCACTTGTGTAGATCTTCTTTCCGCTTGTGCATGCTCTCTTTTTACATTTGTGTGGGCTCTCTCGGGCACTGTTGAATCCGACCCTCCTTGCTGGGTGAAAAAACAAAAACCGAAAAGCTTGGCCAACGGCTGCTGGTGCTCCTTCTGGATGGGGGTAGGCCGTAGGTGCATCTGCTCCCAACTGCCCCATTATTACTCTATACTTGTGCCTACCCCCGTCAATTACAAGGCCAGAAAGGTGTAACTTTCACGCACTAGGTCAAGAAGTGAGCCCATTACCAAATGTCATGTACATTTGATGTTGACATTTTCATCTTAAACATGGTCTCATTAAGTAGTTTAAAATTGAAGTTATTTTTATGGGTTTTTTTTTTTTTTTTCCTTGTGTGTGTGTTTTGAAATGAAGATATTTGGAGTCTCATGTTTTGTATACTATTGGAATGTTATATAAAATTTTGAGGTTTCATTGATAATTAGTGTTTTTTTTTTCCTTTTTAAAATAGATATTGTTGCAAATTGTAGGTATATTGATGAGTTTTGAAAATATTACAATGCAATTAGAAAATGCTAATTTTCATATTACATCATGATATAATACAAAATATAATAAAAATGAAACCGTAGAAAAACATACTTCAATGGTTATTAAAGTGGAAGAAAGCTGTATCAATGATATAGAAATTATACTTTAAATTATGTTTATTTCAATTTTGTAACTTTTTCTTATTTTATATTTTATTTAGCCTCAAGCATTTCCCTAAAATATCCCATGAATTCCAACATTTTTTCAGGATAATAATTTTCAGAAAATGATATTCGTGATAAGGGATTTCGACCAAACGATTGCCTTTAGACCTAGTATTTTCCTTAGAAAAGTCAAAGTTTAAATATTTTTTGTAAAGTTGTTCTTACAGTAAGGATGTGATATCGCATTGCCTTTAGATATTGCATGAATAGTTATATGAGAAATACTTAAATTTTTACCACTCAGAGTCAAATATTAGATCTAAGGACAGGCAATATCCCCATGTGATCATAATATTGATTCTAAAAATTTAAGTAAAAAACTTGTTATAGCCCAAATATTACTCACAGGCAAGAGAACAACTTCTCATTCTGTTAACTCCACCCCGAATGCTTGCAGCCAAACAACCGTTAAAAAGGACACTCATTTTTTTTTTTTATTTATAACCTAGGGTATCTCCCACCCAGTCCACTCGAGAAGAACCTGAGCCCGAAAACACTCCTTAGACAGCAGAGAAAGAAAGAAAGAAAGGACACTCTAATTCAGAAAGAAAGAAAGGACACTCATTTGACATCTGGGCCAACAGCCCCAGAAAGTTTTAAGGATCCCTCCTACCAAAAGCTATTCATCTGCAGCTTGATTTGGGTCAAGTGATGTTGATCAAAATTCTCAACAAGCACCTGGCAAGAATAGGATCCAGCAAGATTAAAACCTGGGCTGGCACATTTCAGGATCATTCCACTGACAGCCCAACACTGTCCATTGCCATCAGACAGACAGGATCAACCAATATGAAGAACAAGACTGGCATTTGCTAATAGTTTGGCTCAAAAGAAATGGAAAAAAATAAATAAATTTACCAACTGACAATTATCTAACTAAATGGACAAATGCACCAAATGAAACAGGCCATTTTCTCAATTAAGAGGGAAATAGTACAAAGTTTCTCAGAAAAAGTAGACATATCTGTTTCAGGGTCAACAGCAAATACTGCATTTGATATGATAAAATGCAATAACACCGCAATTATTTTGAGACCTGTCGCTTGTTTCTGCCCTTCTTATTTCCTCCCTTCTTTTGCAAGGTGGACTTCTTGGGCTTCTTCCGCGATTTCTGTTTCACCACTCTTTTAAATGGTTTCTTTTTCACAGGAAGGCTTGGCTGCCGCTTTTCCAACCCACTCAACATTGGGAATACATGTGTTGCCTTCAGATTGTCATCTTCGCGAGAGATTTCGCTTGTTGTCACCATGATGGTAGTATCACCCGTGTCATATATTTTTGTTCCTTAAAATGCAAGCACCCAGGAGATATTAGTTCCCTGGTGCATACTAATAGAATGCAAACATGAAGCATTAAAATGATAGCAACAGAAAAAGAATTCTTAAAACCATCTTCACAGAGACTAATTTCAAAAGGAACTTAACCCATGTTTTTTTAAATAAAATTTTGTGTAATAGATCCACTCAAATACTACTTCCAATGTTGGATCCAGCATAATGATCGGATCTTGCCTGTCCACAATCGGACTTGGGGCGTTTTCCCTAGAATCAATTAGGATCATTTAATACAATTTCTTTGTAGGGATATCAAAATTAATCCATTGTACAAAAATCAAACTGTTGGGCAATTCAGCCATCTGATCACCCAGTTAGATGTGAATTTTAGGCTATTTTTGTTTATATCCACTTGTTTGAAGCCTGTTATCATAATGCATATAGTTTCCCAACAATCTTAAATTTATAGAATTGACCATCTACAGCAATTCCCGTAAGGTTAATGATCCGCAGCATCCTCTCATTCAGTATCATTGCCTGAAAAGCATTACAACATTATCTGACAGCATCCTTCTTCAATACAACTTCCGAACGTTAGGAAAAAATCTTCAATCATGACACTGGCTTGCTAAATGTCGCCACCACGAGGTTGGAAGTTCCGCCGTTTTTTTGTTGGTAATGTGATATGAACTCACGACCTCAAGGTTGCAATAGTGATGATTGCTATTTTTTTTTTAATAAAGACATGGTAACGATCAATGTAAAATGACAATTATAACTATTATCACATGGTGTTTGGATCCTCAAACTCAGTGTGGAAGCTCTCATTTCCTGGAAAGTTCAGGTGCTTGGATATCACAACCGAAAGGGGTTCAGTTATAGGGACTCAACTCTCCCTCAGTTTTGAGAGTTTGAGACTTCTTCCGCACGCACATGCATGCGTGAATGCACACGCACTCAGAATCTGAGCTTATGCTTTTGTAAAGACAATCTCTAAAACCAGATCTTCTGCTTTCATAAAGAGAAAACTCTCTTCATTAGTAACAGGGTGAGCCAAATAGCGTAAACCCATGCTTGGGGAACCAGGATTTTAAGAGGTCTTCCTTTCGAATTCAGAAGAAACACATGCCCATCATGGATGTTTGGTTCATCAGATCCGAAATCACAGACACTATGGTGACGAGAAACAATTTTCAGTTTTCATATGAATACCTTACCATAATGCTTAAAGGGGCTCAAATGCCAGAATCAGCAAATTTATGTTACGGAGTATGATGGTGCCCAAATACTCGTTACCAAATATCCATTTATTGCTCTAGTTTACAAAAGGGAAATGGATAAAAATACCTGAAACTGACGCATTTGGTTCAAGGCCATCATCTTCTTCAAGGTCACTGGCACGTTCCTCTGGTCCTGAACCAGTGCCTGAAGGATTTTCCACTGGTAGAGCTCCGCCATATAGAGCTAATTCTCTCTCCAGCTTTCGCTGCGTGAAAACATAAAAGCAAAATAAGGAAGCAAGCAACAAGATAAAATACAGGGAAAAAAAATAGTTTCTTCTCTAAAGACATGAATTTCTCAATGAGCAAAGAAGAGTAGTTTTTCTTGATATCATGTTGGTCATATTTTCTAAACTTGTCTTGGTAAAGGATGAATGAAAATATATAAATTAATAATGGAAATGATTTTGAAAAAACTGTGAAAATAAAAATCAGTTAAAGGATTGCCCTAAATTGGATGGCTAGAAAACCCATATAAAGATAATTTTTCGTAGGTGGCCAATCGACCTCCTCTTCCTTGAGCTCATGTGGCAGATGGGCCTATTAGCAATGCCATGAGTTGGCAAGCTAAAGCTGGTCCCATTCAGTGTTATGAATATATCTAGCAAGTTTCTATGAAAGAAAATATAAGAGTGTAGCAATAATGTAATACCAACAG
This sequence comes from Cinnamomum chago, assembly GCA_038049695.1. Taxonomy (NCBI): domain Eukaryota; kingdom Viridiplantae; phylum Streptophyta; class Magnoliopsida; order Laurales; family Lauraceae; genus Cinnamomum; species Cinnamomum chago. The sequence goes on along the minus strand of CP142458.1, from coordinate 66,857,996 downwards.
AAAAGTCTGTGCAGAGCATGGTACAATATGAGATATTAAACACTGTATAGTGGGGCCCAAATAATAATCAGTCCAAAGCCTTCCACAAACACCTACCCCGTGAATTGGCACTCTTACCAATTAATACTGATCCAACCATCACATACCGTCATATTGAGTCACAATAACAGATACACTTATTAAACTGTTGAACTTTGAGGCCTTGAAGTCAAGAGTTAGGATACCTTGATTATGTTGATATTTATCCAAGCCCTAATCCACACCATAACTTTGTTATTCCCTCTATCCCTTTGATTGACATGCATCCAAGTGGGTCCACACATATTGAGACATGCTTTTGAAGAGCAAATCTAGGGTTATACTAGCATTCTCTTATGGAGCCAAATTCTCTACAGCAACAGGAATATATCTGTGTCCTTGCTAATTTTGGGTAGAAACTAGAAAGCCAAGGAAATTTGGTCCGGATCTTACACTTTCCTATAAACGCTCCAACTTCTAATTCAAAACTTTTAGTGAGATAGCTCATTATGAACCAAGCATATTCTTCCTGAACACAGAGTAAAATTCAGAACTATAAATGAAGGATTCATACGTGTGTGGATATCAATTGGAGACCAAACCTTTTTACGTCCTTCAATACGTTTAAGTCTGTCCTTTTCTTGTAACTGCCGTTGTGCTTCTTTTCTCCTTTTCTTCTTTCTCTTGTGAAACCCAGTTACATAATCCCTATTAAATTGGAAAATATGAAATGCTGGTTAGTTTTTCAAAGGTAACAAGAAACTGGAGTTTTTCAAAGGAAACAAGAAAGTTTTAATGCAAGAAATTCATGGATATAAGACTATAACAAAAGCAATTATGCAAAGGCAATCAAAATGGCACCATTATACATCAAAATTTAGTAGGCCCTACACCAAATACACTAAGTCCCTATCTACCCAATGTTTCGGTAAAATGTTGGTTACTAACTATGCATGAAAATATAGCTTATATAAGGGACAAATGGAACAAGAAATATTTCTGAACATACGTATGGAAGAGGAAAACAATTGCCAAAAACAAGTTTCAGCCTCAACATTCAACCCATTAAGAGAATTACACGATGCCATTACGGCCGCATTACCCCCTCTTAACATGCAATAGCATTAAATTTATTAGAAGAAATCATCATCACCAAACATGAGAAAAATAAACTTGAAGTGAAGAAGATAAAACCCTTAATCTCCTTAAAGATAGTGTTGCAATCACCAAGGACCCCTCTCCACCAAAGACACCCAACGAATCGAATTAGAAGAATCACTTTCAACTATCAACCATCATTCAAAGAAGATGAAGACGAGAAAATCCGAACGCTTCCAAGATGGAAAACACTTCCATCTCACTAGAATCTTTGTGACCAACATACTTGGAGAACATGAACAAAGCAAAATCAAGAGGACTATTAAGTATTAACCTCACCCTTGCTATTACAAAAGCAAAATCAAGAAACCAAGAGAACAAGCAAAATCATGCATCATCATTCACTAAAAACCCAAAAATGTATGAACAAAGCAAAATCAAGAGGACTATTTAGTATTAACCTCACCCTTGCTATTACAAAAGCAAAATCAAGAAACCAAGAGAACAAGCAAAATCATGTATCATCATTCACTAAAAACCCAAAAATGTATGAACAAAGCAAAATCAAGAGGACTATTAAGTATTAACCTCACCCTTGCTATTACAAAAGAAAAATCAAGAAACCAAGAGAACAAGCAGAATCATGCATCATCATTCAGTAAAAACCCAAAAATGTATGAACAAAGAAGGCTTCAAATTCTCTAAACCAATGCATTAACACACAACATACAAACATAATTATGGCCTAAGTTTGTTTACATGTACAAATGACTAATATTACAATGTAACAGCACCAAAACAACATCCAACTGAATCATTACAATACTTTTTACACTAAGAATCATCACTCCATCTGCTTCAATTACTCTTACTCTTACTTCACAATAAACCTATCCACACGTCCGTTCGACTATTAGAAGAACTAGTCGACCAACTCGGAACTCAGCCGAGTCCACCCAGCAAACCACCTTGATTCGATTCCCGAATCCCGAATCCAATCTTGGGATTGTTATAGAGCGTTAAGACAACTCGGTGGGCACTTCCTAATCCTAACTGTTGCGCATTTCAACTCGGCACTTCCAAACGAGTCGAGTCGAGTCGAGTCCTAGCATTTCAGGCACTGTGTGCAACTCGTCCGAGTCCTGGACTCAGCGAGTCTTGGGACTATTCTAGGGTTTCAGAAACGAATGCAGAAACCCCAAACAAACAAGAGGGAAAAAGAAAGAACGGAAGGGGAAGAGGAAGAGGAAGAGAGAGAGAGAGTCATGGGAATTGGTGTACCTGAGATCTTTGTCATTGAAAGAGATAGAGAGGGCTTTGTTCTTGAGGGCTCTCTTATTGATGTGGCGCGCGGCCACGTTTGGTGCTCCTTCGCCCTCTTCTCCTTGTTCCATCCCCACACGCTCTCTTTTCTTTCACTGGAAATTTTCAGGGATGATGTCCGTGTGCTGTTTTGTGGAGAGTCTCCCTAGTGGGTCCCACAGGAAAGTGGGCCATGGTCCACTTTTTTTTTTCTTTTTGTCTTTGCTTGGTGTGGCCTACTTAAATGAAGATGAATGGATAAAGATATTGAAATGTATAACTATATATATATATATATAAATTTAAGGGATTTTAAAGGTCATTTGAGACTTATTAAAAAGTTTTGTCTTGGATTAGTACCAAAGAGAAATAAACAAGGTGTATCAAAAAAAAAAAAATTCATATGAAAATAAATAAGTGCAACTAAATGATAGACTTCATTTATGATTGACATGTTTCAAGTATTGAACTCAAAGAGTTCCTGCTCTCATAATTTATCAATTCGTGAACATCTGGAGTTGTTTTGATCATCTTTGTACTTTAGCATCCAGAAATTAAAAACAAAGCAAAGTAGCTGGATTTTCAAGAATTTCAAAAATCATTTGAGACTTTTTAGGTAGTTAGAAATTTGAAATTTTGGTGAAGTAAATGCTTCGGGACAGACTATCATATCATGTTGATTAACTTTTAACACACCAATTTCTTTTTGTTAGAAATTATGGGGAAAAAATCCCCTAAATGAGCGTAAATAATAAGAGGAAGTGTTCACCTATTTACTTGTAATCTACCTTGTGGGCCTACTTAGCTCAGGTTTACCAATGGGAGGAGGACAGATTTAAAGGTCTCCGTGAACTGGATGGATCCAAAAATAAGCTTCACTAAATTATCCTAGCCCTCAATTTAATACCCTTAAAATTTAGTGGCATTTTAACTATAAATTTTGTTGATATTCAATCTCCAACACTAGTGAGAATTCTCTGAGTATAAATTTGGGGATAATGTCAAATCAAAGGATGAAAAGGCCATCAAAGGAGCTGCCCTGTTAAAAGGTGGACTGCACTTGCAGTTGCTAAAAAAAAAAAACATTTTTCATAGATAAGACTGCCAAAATGTAATGCATGTGGAGCAACCAGAGGATCTAGATGTTTATGTTGCTTGCCCAGCATATTAATGGACCCCACATGTGAATTGGCCATAGTCCATCCTTTTCACTTGTGGCCCATTAGATGAATGGTAAAGAATGTTGAACCCACTTCAGATGAATCACAAAAAGGCTGACTAAGGTTTAGGATTGTCAAAAGTCTGTATCCTAGTCCAGGAGGGTGCATGGTCTTTTAATGGACTTTTGGGCCTATGTATCAGTGTAATTAAAGTGTTGATACTAGAGATCCCAGTGCACTGCCTGTGGTGATGCAATTGCAAAATCACAAGAATGATAAAGGCCATCTGCCAATTTGCCTTTTTTTTTTCCACCTGGGACTAGTTGCATCTAAATTTTTCTCATGTCATTGGGGATTGCAATGGGTCGAGTTTAAACGGGGACACACTTGACTTGCCCCATTTCTATTTCTTGGTTTGAGGTGGGTTTGAGTTTTGTTACTATACCCGCCCCACCCCGCCCCACACATATAATATATATATTTATTTCTTATTAAAGCTATAAGCAAAACTCATGTGATTCAAATGGTGTTGGGCATGAATTTAATACATGTGGAAAAAAAATTGGTGTGTTTCAATCTCTACCACATTTATTTTCATGCATTTAAACTTTAAATTTGACTTGAATCCAATCCAAAAGGGTGATGGATTTGGTATCACATACTAGTGGGATGGGTCAGATTTGAACGAGATAAAGCTTAAAACAGTGTGGGTTTGGGTTTATCCCAACCCATACCAAGCTCTCACTCTGCCATCCGCACTTGCCACCAACTTCTGATGTAAAAGGGTATATGGTTAAATAATGCTCCTTCACTAATAAATGTGTCACACTTTGGGGTTCTTTTTTTTTTTTTTTCTTTTTTTATCAAAATTCCAAGAATTCATGTCGGAGAGAATTTCAAATTCTCCAAAAGTTGTCACCTTAGGTGGAATTCCAAATTTCTCTTTTTGAAGTAGGATTTGATATTCCAACAAATGGAATAGAGAGTGGAATTCCAAAAAGGCCTTTTGGGTGGTTCGAATTTGAAACTCTAATGAAAGAAACACAGTATTTCAAATGCCAAGGGACAAGATATCACATTATGTCAAAAAAAAACCCCAACATCTCAAATTTTAGTCATAAATTTCGGTAAAGAAATACGCCCCAAATGTCAAAAAAATTTGGGCCACTAAAAAAATTCAAGTCCATGTTAAAAAACTCGTATTACATAAGAGCTCTTTTTTCTTTTTTTTTTAATGGGTGTCATTAGTAACAAGGATCTAGATTGCCAATTAATAGGCTTACCATTGAGCTCCAAGGCTCCAACTTACCCTCTGCTTGGGCGAAAAATGGAGGGAAAATGATTTTGGAAGGTGTTTGGGAAGGGGGGGAGGGAAAATGGGGGAGGGGGAAATGGAGGAAAAAATGAATTGTTTTCCTCAAAAAAATTTCCCCCAAAATTGGGGGGAAAATGAGGGGAAAAGAGGGGAAAGTGATGGAAATGACTAAACTGTCCTTTTACTCTGATTGAATTTTTTTCAAAAGTAAGGATAAAATGGTTTTTGTCTCTGTACCTCACAAACAAACAAAATTATACTTTTTCACTTTTCTTCCCACTACCTTTTTACTTCCCAAACAAGAGTTTTCCCTCCCCTCCCCCTCATTTTCCTTCCCCCTCAAATTCCCCCTCCCCTCCCCTCCCCTCCCAAACGGAGGAGAAGTCTTGAGTAGGGGTGTTCATGGGTCAGGCCAGGCCAAGGCTTATCAGGCCTGGCCAAGGGAAGCCAAAGTCCAAGCACAAGCATCTGTCGTTCTGTCATTTTGTAGGTGGAGCGTGGAAAGCTAACGGTCACATGTGGAAAGATTCAAAATTTGAAAAATGCCTCCTTCAGCCGACCACAGATGCCTCAATGCTTCTTTGCTGTACTTTCCCTTTTAAAAGCTGTGGTTTGCTCTCTTTGCCATCTCCAATCCTCTATCTCTCTCTCTCTCTCTCTCTCTCTCTCTCTCTCTCTCTCTCTCTCTCTCTCTCTCTCTCTCTCAACAATCACAAATCCCAATCCTACCATCATGATAAAAGCTCTGAGGAAAATCAAGATCTGGTCATCTAGAAAGAAGAGAAGGAAGAGCAACATCTACCAACCCCCCTCATATCCCCACTGCTGCTCTTGCGGCACGCCACCGCCGTTGCCGCCACTGCAGCCCACCGCCCCTCCTTTGCCTTCATGGCTCGACTTCGACTACCAGCAAGATGCAGCATCTGAGTCTGCTCCGGCGTCAACTTTTCCGACCCAACATCAATTTGAGCTCCAGTCACCTGAAATCGCATCGTCGGAGATTACTCCTTTATATGTTCCTCAACCCCTACCAATTGCCACCTCTTATCAGCAATACTTGGCCCCAGCCCCTGTATACGGCATGCCAGTTACGCCGAGCACGCCGGTGAATTCGACGAGGAGGGGAAGTGGGTTCTGTGGATGGATTGCTAGTGTAGTCAGTCGCCTGATTAGATGCTTGTGTCCCTGCATTCAGTTTCACCAGAATCTGAATTGATGTCTGTTCTGGGGGCTGTTTATATAACAGTTTTAAGCATGTTTGAGGATTCAGGTACAAATTGATTGATTAAAGGGTGTGTTCTTTGTTTGTTGCTTTATTTTTATGAAAGTGTCTGCTTAGAAACTGAATTCTCTGCAATTTACATGCAGATCAGTTGCTAACATGTTTTATTCAAATCCATCAACAATGAGAAGGACTAGATTCAGAAAGTGTAACTCTGGAACTAAAACCTAAAGGGCCCTAGAGGAGGCCAAAGATTTGATCAAGGATAGCAATGGGTTAGCTTAAATGGGTGATTTTGATCCACCAATATCCTCATTTAGTGGTTTTGATGACTTTAGGTTAGTAAAGATTCATAGATTCGATCCAAAATAGGTTAGCTGTGGGCTTGAATTTTACCTGCCTGAACCCACTCCTCTCTGTTTTATTTAAGGCCTACTTGCATGTTTGTTAATGAATATATAAAAAATATTTCATCTAGAAATGTTGTGGAGGTATGCATGCAAAAAGAGGTGCATGGAGTCCCTCCTTTCTTTCTTTTTTCAAGGGAAAAATAGGATAGATTAGAAATGAGTACAGAGACAACTTGTAAGCATTACTCCCATACATAAGAGGGAAATGTCGTTTGAAATGGATTTGTAACTAGAACAGAAAACCAAAAACTAAGACTAAGAAGATCAACAAGTATCATACTAAAAATATACATGTTCAAAGAACTAACGAAAAAGGGATGCATGTTCCACAAGTCTCTTTCTTGAAAGTGCGAAAAGCAAAGTGAGAATTTGTGGTATTACACAAACATGTCCAAAGTATGCGTTCGTTCGACACCGATGATGTCATATAGCATAGGAAGAATCCATGGTCTGTTGCCGAATTCTAGCATTGCACAAATGTGTCGTTAAATGAAATAGTAAGAAAAAAAGACTCAACAAAAAAGGGATGAGATGCTGGTTCCCAGAGTGGGTGACTTGGTTTGGGTATCTTCTCCAAGAAAAAAAAAAGTACCCAAAATAAAAAAACACTGAGGAGAACAACAATACCTTTTAACTGTACTGCATGTCTAACATGTCTTGGAAATTGATCAATGGTTGGAATGATAATGCGGCCCGGACAGTGGAGATCAGGGATATACCTATTGGAAGTAGGTGGACATCGTGGATAGGTTTTCAAAACTTTTTAACCCACTTGACTTAGGGATCAACTATCCAGAAGGCTATAAAACCCAATTCAGGATTCATGTCCTCAATCACAACCATCATGATCAGTAAATAAATCTATCTAGAAGATAGTACAGCAGCCAATAAGCATCCATAAAAATCTACAACATGCAAGGAAGTAGATTATACCTTAGGAGTTCGGTTGTGCTCTAATGGAGGAGTTACGTCTTTCTTCGATGATGAAACTCTTTCATGTATCAAATAAGAATCTCCATGACCAATTGATCTTCCACGCTATGACTTGTTTATCAGATCTCTTTTCTCAAGAAGATAGGTGAGATCTTCAAGAGAAAACCCTACTAGAAACTCCAAGAAACTAGAAGGGAACTAAAAGAGAAAGAGAAAAAGGAAATTTGTGCAACTCTTGCACTAGAGAAGGGGCTGGGTGTGGGATACCAAGGATGGATGTCCAAGGGGGATTCTTCCCCTTTATATAGCCCTCGAAACTCATTTTCTTTCTCTCTTACTAATTGTATTAGAAGTCACACTTCCACATTAATTAGTAGCTTACTATTACCACTATTAGAAGCCCACTTCAAATAGAAATTGTAACTTTCTAATTCCTTTCTTTTGGAGTTCAAGTAAGATTAGTATCTAATAATTTGGGCTAACGTGAGGACCACTAAGGATTCCTTAGAAAGCTGGCTTGAACTGGGACACCGCGACCCCACATCTCATGTGCAATCCGGGCCCACAGTTAATTGTAAATAATACCACTATATAAATGCAATTGCACTTCAATCTTAGAAATAAATTACAATGAAGACCCTAAACTTCCACAGTACCATAAGTAGGCCCCTTTATCAATATCCATGAATCAATTGGAATAAATCTGTCTCATCCAATCTTATATTCACATCTTATTATCCTTGAACCCCAATTAATTACAGCAATCATCAATACCATCTAATTAACTCTTAATTGAGATGAGTGCGTACTTACTAATGACAAATCCATTTATTGCCATAAGGGGATAATATAGATAGATTTCATCTTGACCATTGGATGTTCCCACAGTCCTACTATCACGTACCCAAGATACCGAGGTGTTGACCTACAATTAGCCTCACTCATTGGTGACTCAAAGCAAATGAATAGTTAGAAATTTGAGTTCATCAATGTCTTAAGATTGAGAGTCTATTGCTAGGGAATTATAAGAGCAGACCTTAAAATCGAGACAATATTTCATAAGGTGCTTCTCATGGTCCTTCAATACATCAATGTACCAGCACCGTGATCCAAAATCTTTCATTCTAATGATCGAGACAAATCACACTATCTCATAGTGATCAAGGTGCTGCAATCTTATTAGATGAGATGCCCAGTCTCATAACTGATTGTGAAGATATTTTTAAGTATAAGATTTGTAACACATGTCTCTCGTATGTGGATCTCATCCATATACATATATCACATCTAATATAGAGATCCAGTTCATCTCATGAATCATCATGTCATATGTATTGGTTATGTGCATTAAGTAATAAAACACCATTCATCTCATGAAAAGAAAGCATGATTTTATTGATAAATAAAAAAATTAATCAATTTATTACATCAACTGATGGATTGAGACCATACAATCTAACAATACCCTTATAAATTCTCTGATTATAATCTTATCTTTATTGCACTGTTATTGCAATGTTTAAGTGCTGCAAACTTTTTTTTTAAAACCATTTTATCAGCATATTCATCATTCAAGTTATTAATATGGTATGCTCAATCGCAAGGTGAGACCAACTCCTTTTGGATTAAATTCTGGGAACATTCCATACACTGGCAGAACATTTTTAAAGAATTGGGATTTCAGTACGTGCGGTCCACTCCATAAACTCAGAGAAAGCCCAAGTGAGACCAAGTGAGACTCTCAAGAGGACCTGGACTCCAATTTGTTTGATGAGTAGTAACAGACTTAACAATTGCACTCCAGTCATTCATTGTATCAATTAGATATCCCATGAGAAGATTATATGCTAATAAAATGAAAAATCACATGAGAAGAAATATACATAATTAGGAGTGTCACAGATTTATTGTTGCAAGAGTAAGCAATCAGTGTACGTGTGCATGAGAAAGTGCAGAAGGCAGTGTTTCTCCTCTCCTTCATCACAATACCTTCAAATTCATGAAACAGTGGGAAACTGGCTGAATGAGAATAATAAATAGTGAACTTTAATATATTGGATAAAACTAAAGTTAATTGTAACAACGACACTGAAATTATTTAAATCACTTTTTAAAATATATACCCAGCCTGATGCACAATCCTACCCAGAATGCAGTTCTTCTTGCCCAATAAAAGACCGCTGAAAAAAATTCCAAGCTCGAGCCTTGAAACAGCCAGCTAATGCACAACAACAAAAACAAGAAGGTTTTGACATTGTATTACACGAAAAAAATGATGGAAGCCAGCCGAGGATGATGATGAAAACACAGCTTTAGTCGAAAATCAGTGTGACATCTCTCTTAATGTTGGTGGATCAAGGAACTAGAAAGTCCTTGAATATTTTTTTATTTCATACATTATGGAGGATATGGAAACCAGATCCTTGTTCATCGATGAGCCGCCTTCAATTCGCTTTATGCAGTCTGAAAGCCTGGTGTAGTAAAGTAGCAGCTGTGTCAATGCAGCTCTCAAGATCTCCATGCCACACAAGAAGTTGCTGAATGAGGTAATGACATCTTTGTGCATTAGCTCTATTGCAGCTTTCCATCTGCTTGCAAAGTCCTTGACCAGTGGCTCTACGTCAGCAACAGTGATGGGCTTCTCTGGGTTGGAACTTGGGTCTTCAGCTGATAAAAATAGCATCCAAAATAAACCATGTCAATGATTAAGAACATCATGTAAAAAAATAACTGAGATGCACTCATATACAAGGTCTAGGCTGTTCATCAGATGAGATCCTCCGTGAACATCTCCAAAATCATGATGCTTTGGTCATTTGGCAGACCACATGTGCAGTGGGAAAAGGGAAATTAAAACAATAACCAACAGTCCACATTGAAAGTACTCATGCCAACCAACAGAAACACGCATAAGGCTCACTAGATGACCTTATTTTCAAGCCTTTAGAACGATCAATGCACCAGGTGTTTTCACATATTGACATGGATTCTCCTGTCAGATTCTTATGCACTGCTTAGCATAGTTCTCAAATCAACATGGATTCTCCAGTCAAGTTCTTCTGCACCATTTAGCATAGTTTTCATAATATAGGCTTTTTTCAATAACGAAGCAGCTCCTTCCTCAACCCCTCTTCCAACTAAGTAAACTACAGTGCAACCCCTCTTCCAACCAGCTACTGGCTGTAACTGGATAAACTTATGGAAAAGAGTGTTTGGATAGATAGATCTTAATCCAAGGGAAGAGATCAAAAGACCCTTTTCAATGAAGTGCGGTCTTCATATATGCCATTCAAAAAAAAATATTATTTCATATATATATATATATATATATCAAATTAAATTACTAATGCTGGTGACTTCTTGGATCTTCTTTTTAAAATGTTTGCCGAATCTGACACATGCATCTATCATGCAACTCAGGGGCCAGGGCATGTACGGGAACCAAAATATGGTAAGCCATGAAATGCAATCTCAGTCATGTCAACATAAAAATCCTCCACGTCTTCAAAATTCCAGATGGATCGTAAAAATTTAGAATTAAGTTCATTTCAATACTAACAGGCCCGAGTCTTCACAAATTTGATCAGATCGCTAAATTGCTCTAGCAGCAACTCTTCCTGCAAAGGAAAATCAGTCAAATTCAAGGTCAGAAGAATCTGAATTAAAAATAAAATAAAATAAAATAAAAACACCATCAATGCACAAGTGATGGGCAGAGAACTGACTAAAAACCATCAAGGTCTAAATGAGTAGTTCTTATGATTTGTTTACATGCTCACATTGTTTGGTACAACTTCAACAATAGATCCATTTACACAGTACATTAGGTTCTTCTACGTTGAGCGTGTTTTACATCTACTTTTCAAAAGAAGCATTCCCTCAATCAAGTATATTTGGAATTTGGTGCAGAACCTCAATCAAGACTTACAGGCAATAGCCCATCGAAGGCCGACATGGAGTGTATACATCATAAAGCTCATGGGTGGTCCAACTTATGCATTGGGTGTTCCACTTAAGTACGCACCCTTGCCATAATACTAAATGTTATTAGGTTTGATGAGAAAATAGTGGTGTGAGATAATGATAGATGGACCCCTCGTGGTGCCGCAATCCAATTGCTTACAATCTATCAAAGGAGACATCATCTCCAAAGGTACAGTATTTACAATGAAGTTGGTGTCGAGCGTTGACTTCCGGTTGATCGCCAAACAAGGAAGCCTCTGTCATTCTCTCAATTACAAAAGTAAGAATGAACGAGAGTCTTTGAAACAATATTGTATTAATTTCTGTGTGTCTCCTTTGGAGATCAAGCTTCAATATATAGAGTATTACATGCCTCAATCAAGGCTGCTAAGTTAGGAAACTAGCTAATCAAATCAATTGCTATTCTAACTTTAGGAAACTAACTAATTGAAAGAGAAAATCTAGTTGAGAGAATAAGTACAGCTGTTACAAGTTGACCCAATCAATATCCACGTGAGATGTGATATTCTGGACAGGATATGTTCATGGGCCTTGGGCCATCTTAACACCCCCCCTCAAATTGATGCGGGAGAATCAACGAGCATCAATTTGCCAACCAAGAATTGATGGCGAGGTCGGGGAAGACCTTTAGTAAGAATATCAGCAATCTGAAGCTCAGTGGAGACATGCGGAAGGCTGATGACATCACGTTTAAACTTATCTCGTATGAAGTGACAATCAACCTCGATGTGTTTAGTACGTTCATGAAAAATCGGATTTTCAGTAATCCGAATTGCACTTGTATTATCTGCATAGAGGGGGGTAGCTCCTGCTGCAGGAAATCCAATGTCAGAGAGCAGACCACGGAGCCAAAGTATTTCGGAGCAGGCAACAGACATAGCTCGGTACTCAGCCTCGGTAGAGGATTTGGAAACTTTGTCATGTTTCTTGCATTTCCAGGAAATCAGACTATCTCCCAAGAACATGCACCATCCTGTGGTTGATCTGCGAGTATCCGGACAACCAGCCCAATTAGCATCTGAATAAGCTCTGAGAGAAAGAGGATTTGCTGATGGAAAAAACAACCCGCGAGATGGTGTGCGAATAAGGTACCGAATGATGCGACGAACAGCAGCCAGATGAAGATGACGAGGAGTAGTCATGAACTGACTCATGAGATTGACCGCAAATGAGATATCAGGACGCGTGATCGTGAGGTAGATCAAGCTACCCACTAACTGGCGATATGCGGTAGGATCCGGAAGAAGATCACCCTCCTCTTTATTGAGTTTAACATTCAGTTCTATCGGCGTATCGACTGGAGCTGAAGAAGTAAGCCCAGCCAATTCAATAAGATCAACCGTATATTTGTGCTGATTGAGAACTATACCTTTAGGCGATTGATGAACTTCAAGACCAAGGAAATAGTGTAAGGGGCCTAGATCCTTCATTTGAAATGTCTGATGAAGAGAAGCTTGGAGTGCCTGTATCATTTGTGCATTAGGACCAGTAATGACTATGTCATCAACGTAGACCAGAAGGACAGTAATCCCGGACGGAGCATGATGTAAGAACATGGAAGGATCATACTGGCTCGGATGAAAATCCAAGTGCAGAAGGGCAGCCTGAAATTTCTCAAACCATGCACGAGGAGCTTGCTTCAGACCATAGAGGGAGCGACGGAGCTTAGCAACCAGACCCTTCCCAGATGAGGACCCCGGAGGCAGACGCATATAAACGTCTTCTTTGAGATCACCATGAAGAAATGCATTTTTTACATCCATTTGATAGAGAGGCCAAGATTGAGATGCAGCAACAACAAGAATGATGCGAACGGTGGTCATCTTGGCAACGGGAGCAAAGGTTGCATCATAATCAATGCCATATTCCTGCCTATTTCCGAGAGCAACAAGGCGTGCCTTGTAGCGATCTAGAGTGCCATCTGATTTTAACTTTAGAGAAAAAATCCACTTGCAGCCAATTGGTTTGATACCCACAGGAGAGGAGACAACATCCCACGTATGATTTTTCTCCAAAGCATCCAATTCATCTTGCATAGCCTGGTTCCAACATTTGTCCTGCACAGCCTGAGAATAGGATTGGGGAATGGAAGAAGAGGACAAAGTGGCCATTAAGGAAGTGTGGGAGAACCCATAGCGGTTGGGAGGTACCGAAATGCGAGAGGAGCGGCGCAAGGAATGACGGCTAGATGTATCAGATGCCGAAGGTGGACCGGATGCGGGAAGAAGATCAGGAGGGGGATCCCTGGGAGGCGCATCGTTGTTCCGTCTGCGATACACAAAGTGAGGATTAAAGCGAACAACTGAAGTGTTGTCCGAAAAACCAGGTAAAGACACCAAGGATGAGGAGTCAGGAGGTTCAATGTGTTTTTGAAAAAAATACTGATGTTAAAAAAAAACAACATTCCTGGAGGTCCGCAAGCGACAAATGTGAGGATCGTAGCAGAGGAACCCTTTCTGGAAGGGCGCATAGCCTAAAAACACACATTGAGCAGATTGTGCGGTCAGTTTGGTTCTCTCAGAAGGAGGTAAGTGCACAAAACAAACAGATCCGAAAACATGAAGATCATCATAAGATGGAGATGTCTGGTATAATCGGTAATATGGGCTCTGATTTTGAAGAGAGGTAGAAGGCAGACGATTGATAAGATGAGCTGCTGTGGCTAGTGCCTCAACCCAAAAACGGGTAGGAACTGATGATTCAAGAAGAAGAGAACGAGTGACATCAAGCAAATGTCTATTTTTTCTTTCAGCAACTCCATTCTGCTGTGGAGTATAAGGACAAGTTCTCTGAGAAATAATTCCTTTGGTTTGCAAAATTTTTTGAAAATCAGAGGACACATTCCCCACCCGAATCAGATCGCAAGATTTTGATGCAGGTGGAAAATTGATTCTCAACATAAGCTAAAAAAAGTTTAAAAACTGTGAAAACTTCAGATTTTGAATGCAGAAAGTAAACCCATGTGAACCGACTAAAATCATCAATAAAGGTCACAAAATATTTGTAGTGAGCATGAGAAAGAGCTGGAGCAATGCCCCATACATCGCTATGAACCAAATCAAAACACCGAGTGCTGTGTGAAGTGGAAATAGGAAAATGAAGAATTTTGCTCTTTCCCAGTTTACAAGTAGCACAATCAAACGGTACACAGGAAGATAAACCAACAGATTTATTTAATAAACCAGAATTTAACATAAGGGACAAAGCCTTGGAATTAGGGTGTCCGAGTTTTTTATGCCACAGTTGGCAATTATCTCTAATAGAAAGACAAAACACATTATTGGCAACTTTAGTCCTAGAAAGATTAGAAAAATCCAGTGGAAACAAGCGTCCACACTTAGGTCCCCTCGCGATCTCCTTCCCGGACATCTGGTCCTGCACAACACAACCAGAAGAAGAAAAAGAGATGTTACAATTATTTTCAACAAGTTGTCCGACTGACAATAGGTTTGAAGTTAAATTTGGACAAAGGAAAACATTTTTCAATGGGATTGGACCAGGGAAGTCTCCGATGGCAGTAATGGGAACAGTGCCTCCATTAGCAGTTTGGATCTGAAGATTACCATTGTAGTTTGTCACATTGGAGAGAGGGTTACTGGAATAAGTCATGTGATTGGATGCCCCGGAATCAAGAAACCAAGTAGAAGATGAAGGCGAGGTACCTGAGAGACCGAAAGCAGAAAGGGCATTGACAATCATTTGCTGTACCAATTCAGGAGTTAGAGAAGATGAGGACTCAGACTGTGAGGATGCAGATGTAGAAGCAGGCATATCCGAAGAAGCAACATAAGCATGTGGAGTATGAGACTGTGGAGGCTGATACTGCGAAGCCTGATACTGTGGAGCCGGATGCTGGAAAAACTGATGCTGAGAAGTCTGCTGCTGGGAAGTCTGACGTTGTGGGCGACGGCGACATTCAGAGATGATATGTCCCGACTTTTTACAGTAACTACAGATTTTCTGTTTGCAATGAGATGCAAGATGTCCAAATTTTTGACAGCTGTAGCATTGTGTTTTGCTCAAGTCCCGAGGCGGAGGCTGAGAACCCTTAGTGGCGGAAAACGCGACGGAATAGGTCTCAGCCTTTTGTTGAGCTATATGGGCTGAGGTGGAAATGCGTTGTTCCTCGCGTAAGAGTTCATTCAGGCAGACATTCAAGGAAGGTAAAGGCGTCCGATTCATCAGTGCTGATCGGACACTTTCATACTCAGTGCGTAATTTCATCAAAAATTGATCCCGCTGACTAGATGCCTGAAGATCGCGAATTACGATCAGAACGTCGGGAGCCACATCTGCATACTTAATACTATCGTATTCCGACCATAGGGTTCGGAATCCTGAATAGTAGTCTTGGATTGACAAGGTCCCTTGTGCATATTCAGCAATTGCACACTCCAGGTGAAATTGTCGTGCTGAGTTATCTTGATGGTATACTTGCTTCAGATATCCCCACATATCTTTAGAGGTGGGGTAAGGTTTGAGGTTCATTATCAGATGGTGTTCAATGGAACCCAATATCCAAGTTTTTATTTTTGCATCTTTAGTAAGCCATGCGGATATCTTCTTCTCATCATCCGTGGGTTTAGGGTCAGATCCAGAAATATACCCCCACAATTCCTTAGCCTCAAGATAAGTCTGGAATTGAAATGACCAGGCGGGGTAATTTTTTCCCGTGAACCGGATCAAAGTAACTTCAGATTTTTCCATCTTTAGTCTTGATTTGGCCAAAAAAATGAGTGAAACAGTAGAGAACCAGCAAGGAAAGCTAGCAACAGTGAAGGGATGAAGTCTAAATGTTGATAACAAATTATACTGTGTGTAGTAACCAAGATCCGATCAATCAGATAAGAGAAAGAATCAACACAGAACCAGAAATAGCCAAAAAAAATCACAAAATCACCCCAGGCGACCCTGATTTTGGCTGCTGAACCTCTACGTGGGCCCCACTGATAGATCTGGACAAAGATCAGATTGTTGATCTGAGGAAGCCCAGTAATTTGCCTTCTACTGAAAAAAGAATAATTGAATTCCACCGCAGATCCAAGATTCTGGACGGTCCAGATGAAAACAGTCTTAAAAATCTGGATAATAACGAAAGTGAGTAAATCACCAACCTGGGAGTGCTGAAAAATTGTGAAAAAATCTCCAATATTCCTAGAAAATCCAGACGACCATGTCTGGATATATCTCTGATGGTGGTTTGATGATCAGAGGTGGGCCACCATGAAGATGAGATGTCGCAGAGTCTGAACTCGTTGAAACAGATTCCTGATCTGTCGAACTTCACAAGGGAGATTGAAATCTCTCTATCTTGAATGTCTTGATGCTATATAAGATCAAGAACATGATTTTCTTGAAACCTGGGTGCTCTGATACCATGTCATTCTCTCAATTACAAAAGTAAGAATGAACGAGAGTCTTTGAAACAATATTGTATTAATTTCTGTGTGTCTCCTTTGGAGATCAAGCTTCAATATATAGAGTATTACATGCCTCAATCAAGGCTGCTAAGTTAGGAAACTAGCTAATCAAATCAATTGCTATTCTAACTTTAGGAAACTAACTAATTGAAAGAGAAAATCTAGTTGAGAGAATAAGTACAGCTGTTACAAGTTGACCCAATCAATATCCACGTGAGATGTGATATTCTGGACAGGATATGTTCATGGGCCTTGGGCCATCTTAACAGCCTCAAGGTCTTGCCTTTAATTTCTTTGATTGGAAGGTTTTGCCTTTATTCAATATATAACATAATAAAAAGTACTTAAGACTTATTTTTTCGATTAATGGAATGTAGTGGGAAGAATGTACTATTTGCACGCAACTTGGACACGCAAGGGGGACACAATAAAAAGTACTTAGACCAATTTTTACGATTAATGGATCGAAGTGGGAGGAATGTACTATTTGCGCGCAACTTGGACACACAAGGGGGATTGTATTGTTTGCATGTAACTTGCAAGATTTGGACATTAGTCAAGGTCGATGAGGCAAAGAGGGGGAATTAATAACTAATAGGTGCGTGTGTATGATGCATGGATACTTCGAAATGGACAACGTATTGTGTTGTATTGTATCCAATACTTTACTTTTTGTGTAAAATCCATGTCCACAGCATGTCCTCGCTATATCCATGCCATATCTGAGCATCATAGGTGCGTGTTCAAGAAAGAATAGTAACATTTGTTGCTACAACCATTGTTCTGAAAATCAAAATAGCATTGCAAATTGTTCAAGGGATCAAAGAATTGTGAAATGTATTGCGAGTCTTGGGATTCTTTAAACTTTTTGGTCAAAAATAAAAATATATAATATATTAAAAAAGAAAATATTAGCTATTCATAATCCATCCATTTCCATTCATAGCTAAATCAATTTAGTGACAAATTAGATTCATACAATCATATAAAGAACATTAATATATATATCTATATATATTAATATATGATGCATGTAAAAATACAAAATACTGATAAAAATGATCTTAGTAAAAACAAACCAGGTGCATATTTTTTACTGTTCTCTTTGAATCGAAAAAAAAAATCCAAATAAACATTACATGGTTAAGACGTGTTGCCCCAAGTTTAAGAAGTAATTTATGTGGGGTAAAAAAGAAGAAAAGAATGTAATATGCAACAATCCTTGGCTGGAACAGTTGCTTCCTATTCGGGGGTGTGGTTGATGGGAAACCTAAAAGTTTTATGGATTCTGGAAACCATGAGATTTTCTCCGGTCCTAGAGCAGAACGTAGCCATAAAAAACTTAATGTAAAGCCATTGGAGACTTGCCACAAAAATAGCTGTATTGCTCTTCAGTAGTTCTTCAAAATGCAGTTGGGTCTTGCCACCTTCTGTACCCGCTTCCTAGAAATCAAATATCACCAAAACTATTAAAAGCATCATCATCATCATAATCAAAACCCTTGTCCAATTATGTTGGGATCAGCTATTAAAAGCATAATATGAATTTTAAATTACATAAATCTATAGAAGCAAGTACACCAGGTAAAGAAAAAGTTAACTCTTACCTTCAAAACCGCAATAGTCATATCATAGTTGTTTATGAGAAATACTGTTTGCTGCTTTGGTCTTGTGAATGTTCTAGCCAGCTTAATTAGCAAGTCATCAACAGCCATTCGTAGCCGATCCAAATTCAATTCAAGCTACAAGCAACAGTTGAGCAAAAAATGATTCAATGATCCAACTTTGCCAGGTTCACTACAAGATATAAGGGGATGGTAACATTGTGAAATTACCAATAAAAATAACACATTTTTTTATTGCTAATCAATAAAAAATTACATTGTATTCTTTTATTATGTAATTTGATGTGCCCAAAATCAGAAGATTTTCTAGTGTTTTTGCAGAATAACTTCAACTCTGAATCAGGCAATCAGCATGTATATAGACACCACTTAGGAAAAGGTGCTGCCTTTCTTCTTTCGCCCTTGATTTTTTAATATCTAGTTTTCACCAGCAACTATGGTTTGGGGTAGGAATGTTGAGAAATTTCAATTACACAATGGAACATGAAATACACTATTCTATCAAAAGATGCAACATAGGGACATGGGTTATATCTGAATACTCCAATGAACTGAAGTTGTAATTGAAGGAAACCAATTGTAAGAATAAAGTGGTAAAAAAATGATGTATAATTGTATATTATCCCAAAATGTAAGGCCATGCACTTGAATTGAATTTGGCATACCTGACCATCTCCATATTCAACATTCAGATGAATGAGCGAAGCTGTGAATTCGGCATAACGCCTTATGACATAGTGGGGATGGACATCATCTTCCCATAATGTCTTCACATTGGCATTGCGCAAGCTGCTGAGATGCAGGTCAAAGACCATTTTAAAACGTGGCCACAGAGCAATATTGACCTGTTTAAATTAGAAAAAAGGGTTTAGTTCAACCGATTAACGTGAAATTTTTTTTTTGAAGTAGCTTGGCAGTTGGCACACATGCGTAAACTCAACTTTGGATCAAATGCCAGAAATTCACAGGTTGAAGTGTACAACATAAACAAACCACAATTGTATACAAGGATAAGCATCCATAAAGTAAATCAAGACTAAAACGCCAATGGATTGAAGTAAACAACAAAGAAACAGAAAAGGATTGTATAGCAAAGAAAATGCTAGCAATTTCAAGGAGGGACAGAGTGCAAGGTGCTAAAGGGAAATGGATTTGGAATTTGGATCAAACAGTAATTGTGATCCCCTTCACTATTTCTGTCAACATTAGCTTTTTTAATGGCATTCTGTCAGCCTATGTAAAAAGCTAACCAATTATTGGATGGTTTACATGATATGTTTCAAGAGTAACAGTAGTAGTCCCACCAGGACAAACCATTTTTTGTAGCTGTTATCCATTTATTACAAAGGAGCAAAGGGTTAAAGACATGGACTATGAACGTTGACACATTAATTTTTGGCGGTCATCAGTGTTGATGAGTAATAGGATAGAAGACTGTTAGCTGTATCACTCAGATATATTTTCACATATCATGATCTGTATGTAATTTTTGCCATATATATTACATAGTTCTAAAAAAAAAAAAAAAAAAAAACCATTGTCATATCGATGCACCAAACAATGTCAGATTAAATATCATTCAATATGGTATGTAAAACATGATACGAATTGCATTTTGGAATAGAATTGTAGCTATCGATTTTAAAATCTGTAACCATAACATTACTACCTCCAATGAATAATGTATATCGTTTTAAGTCTAACAAGATAACTTTATTGCATACACACCTTATCCAAGTATGAATCCAAGCATGGAATCCGGCGCCGTGACATAATCAGCTGAAGATGAAAAGTCAGAGTATTAATTGCTTAAATAATATCGTTCACATCAAAGAACCACTATACTGGACAATGGCAAAATGATAGTAACGTTACACCAAATTACAGATGCAACTTAAGTTATATGTCTGAACATCATGCCACATTGGGTTCATCAGTTACAACTATTTTTTACATTCAACAGGGTGGCACCATGGGTTTCATCTACTTGTCCTTCCGAATAAAAACTCATATAACTTCAGTCAAATGTCAAGAATACTAAAAAAAAATGAATAAAATGAATAGGAAAAAGGAATTCATGGTTACTTCATTTGTTAAAACTTCCATTTTTTTTGGAGGAGTGCCAGGTTCTTTGCTTTTTTGGGTGTGCCATATTTTTGTGCATACATACAGTATAAAATTTACTACAAAGACTTATTTTTCGATCACACTTTTACATTTTCAAATAATATAATTCAGTTACTTAAACAAAGAACAAAAAATAAAATAAAATTGTAAGCATCCACAGTAAATTGATGTATTTGCATCAAGGAAATACATGTGCATATACAGAACACAAGGAGATATTCAAAGATAAAACGACTACCAAATCTTATCAAACCTACCATAGAACTCTTCTAAATCTTATAAAGTCGAGTAGATAATCAAATTAATATATTGAAACAATCATTTATTATTCTAACACTACCCTCAAGCTCAAGGTGGTTAGAGGAAGAGCAATTTCAGTTTAGAGAACTCAGAACAGATGATTAGCAGTTTGATTTGACTGCCTGGCTATCATTGACAATTGATGGCTCAAATGATGCAATGCATTAGTGGTGATGTTCAAAAGCAGATCTAATAGCGGATGAACAATTAGCAAGTTCCTTATTAAAGCCGTATCAAGAGGAAAGTTATCATATGCGTCATCCGAGCTGGGCATAGTAGATATTTGTGTGCCCACTTGAGGGGGTGTGTTAAGAAATAATGGTGTACTTGTAATTTAAAAAAAAATAGACTGATGTAAATATTGAGATTCATGGGGGGTTATTTGTAATTGTCAAAAATATAATAAACTATAAATACATGGTGTAGTCCAACCCTAAAACCACCGTCATCTTCTTTGATTTATCCCATTCCATCTTTCTCTTGCTTTGTTTTTTTTTTTTTTGGCTATCGAAGGGTTCCCAACCCTTTGGGCTAGACTAATCCCTCCCATTCTAGGGTTTTCTTATTTCGTGTCAAAACATTGGAAAAATCCAAATTAGATGTTTTAACTAAATCAAACCAGATTTGTTAGTCAGGGTTAGAATCTTGGGTACGTCACCTCTTTTCATTTGTGTGGGCTCCTTTCCCGCTTGTGCGGCTATCTTCCCGTGTGTGTGCGGGATCATGGGGGGTTATTTGTAATTGTCAAAAATATAATAAACTATAAATACATGGTGTAGTCCAACCCTAAAACCACCTTCATCTTCTTTGATTTATCCCATTCCATCTTTCTCTTGCTTTGTTTTTTTTTTTTTTTTGGCTATCGAAGGGTTCCCAACCCTTCGGGCTGGACTAATCCCTCCCATTCTAGGCTTTTCTTATTTCGTGTCAAAACCTTGGAAAATCCAAATTAGATGTTTTAACTAAATCAAACCAGATTTGTTAGTCAGGTTAGAATCCTGGGTACGTCACCTCTTCCCATTTGTGTGGGCTCCTTTCCCGCTTGTGCGGCTATCTTCCCGTGTGTGTGCGGGATCGGGTCCTAGCCCCCTTGGCTGGGTTACCAAAAAAAAAAAAAAAAAACTAAATCAAATCAGATTTGTTAGTCAGATGAGTGGCGTGCATTGTTGGTGATGGAACTGCAGTTGATGGATCAGAACTCAGAACAGAAACAAATGCAATGGGAGGCAATTCGTAAGCAGCAGACAATAGAGGCGCTTCTTAGATTGATAGCATGGAAGCGATACCAAAGGCAGACCACAAGGGTACAAATAGGGCCCCTTCGTTCAGTTGTGATGGACTAAAAGAATAGATTGAATGATTGATACTTTGTTCTTCAAGCCTGGCATAATGGGAAAAAGCAAAACACTGAAATAATTTCATGGAGATGGAAAGAAATCAGGTGCTCATGCTCCTTCACTAATGGACAAGATCAGATGGAGGAGGACCTATCTTGGCTTGAGGGGGTGATATTGGATGGGCAGGATGGCCTTGCCGGATGAAGGACCTCTGTTGAAGGAGTGAATTGGCAGTTGGTGAAGCATGTTTGCTAGGGGAAGAAGACTGGGACTGCTGCAGTAGGTGGCAGATTCCGGATTTTGATCGATTGCTTTTACAGCAGATGTGAGTAGGGCATGGTAGTTACAGCATTGCTCTCCAGAGTATAAATGAAAGAGGGGTGGTAATAGATAAGGGTAACAGAGATGGGTCGGGTGAAGGTATTAATGTTGAGACCAAGAGATGTCAGTTGCCTTCCGAGAGAAGGTGCAGATAGAAACGATGACTGTAAGGAAAATGTTTTCAATGTAGATGGCCTACCAAGGGGAAGGGGTAGGCCTAGGAGGAAGTGATTGGAAGTAGTAACAATAGACTTGAAGAAGTGCAACCTATTTGAGGATTTGGGTCAGCTGATCCAAACATTATTGGGACAAGGCTTTGATGATGATGCTGGCGACTCCTTGTAAGGTAACAGACGGGACCCACTTGAACACCTATCCAAATTCCAAACCGACCAGAAAACAGGGAACCACACCCCCACCCTGCGTGCAAATCACTGGGTTTTGCTCCCATCAGAATGGATTAGACCGCTGGAACGAGGGTCATTTTAAAAAAAATATAAACCGGTTAAACTTGTGGGCATGGAACAAGGGGATAGAAGCATGAAATTTAAGCCAAGATTTGATATCTGGGACCATCACGAGTGGATCTTCCCATCTCCTCGGTCCGATCCTCAAAGAGGCCTAGGGCATCCAGCTACCTTTCATGGAAGCTCCATGCGAGGTAAATGATTAAGAATAAAATTCTTTAAACAATACTTCAATATTTGAAAAAATAACAATGGATTTGGAGACCATCACATGACAGCTTAGGTAATGGTAGAATGACTCAAAATTGAAAATAACTAGAATAAAATCACCCCGACTCAAGACCCTGCTTAATAATATCTCTGTTTTATTGATGCTCTTTTTATGCACATATATATGGACCAATTTGCAATTTTGTTATATCAAGTTGATATTATAATTAGAAAAATCGGAATCAGTACAGGCAACGACCTAGCCATAATTTCCAAAAACACTTTCAAGAAAAAAAAATTTGGAAAAAATACTATAATTTGTTAACTTGTTAGCATGAGTATTTATTTTGGTGAATGTGCAGTAACTTCTTTTAATGCTTCAACACTTGCTAACCAACATACCATGTATATGGAGCATTCTGAATAAAGAACCATAACATGGAGGGAAGAAAGGCATATTGCAATTGCACTACCTGGTGCTGGTGTATTATGCGGATCATGAGCATCAAGCCTATTGCATCATAGCAGTTTGGAAGGATTGAATTGAAATGCTCGTCGATCACTGCAAATGGGCCTGAAACAACCAAACAGACAAACTATTGGTTCACTTGTCCCTTTACAATAAAGCTCAGAAGCTTTCCTAGTAATGAACTCCGAGGGATCATTGATGTAGCATGCTGGTACATTTCTAAAGAATGAAACTAAAAGAGACTTTTAAGTGAAAAATAAATTTACAGATTTGGTGCAGCCACATATGAAGCAGCCAAGGAATTATCATTTTCCTCTCATGCACCATTCAAAGGCATTTTCATTTCCTACTCCCTCATCAACCCACCCACCCACCCCGCAACCCAACCCCAACATAAAAATAAAAAATAAAAAGAAAGAAAGAAAGAATGAAAGAAGAGTAACTGGAGCACTTTTTCTGCTCAGTTTCCACATACAACTGCACTAAACTACTAGTTTTTAAATTTTTCATAGGAAAACCTCCCTTTCAGTAATAGATTCATAACACCAAGATTAAAGGGAAGATTTTACAGGACAATGATTGGACCAGCCATGATCTATGGAATATAATGTTGGCCTTTCAAGAAGGAGCACATGCACAAAATAAGTATAGTAGAGATGAGAATGTCGAGATGGATGCGTGGTAAAACTAGGAAAGATAGAATCAGAAATGAGCACTTTCAAGAGCATTTTGGGGTAGCATCAATAGGGCATAGTTCAAGAGAGACTTGTTTGAGATGGTTCGGTTGTTGCCCAATGTAGCCCAACAAAAGCAACGCTAAGGACAAGTTTTTCTATGCAGGT
The DNA here is from genome assembly GCA_038049695.1 of Cinnamomum chago. Taxonomy (NCBI): domain Eukaryota; kingdom Viridiplantae; phylum Streptophyta; class Magnoliopsida; order Laurales; family Lauraceae; genus Cinnamomum; species Cinnamomum chago. The sequence goes on along the minus strand of CP142458.1, from coordinate 66,833,436 downwards.
TGATGGCCCATCAAGGAAAAGGTATAGGCCAAAGAGGACATAGATGGAAATAGTAAGCATAGATATGAAGAAGTGCAACCTATCTGAGGACTTGGCTCGGGATAGATCGAAACGGAGAAACATAATTCATGTAGCCGACTCCAACATAGTTGGACAATGCATTGACGATAATGATGATAAGATTTACTAGTTAATATTAATAAATTCATGAAATGCAGAAGTAGAAAAGATTTTCAATATATAAACAGTAGTGACAATTTGAAATCACGGTTTAACATAATAATCACTTTAAGTGCATGTTTGGCATTTTCCTAATCGTTTCCTAGGAAATAGGCATTTTTCAAAGGAGATAGACAGCCTTGCCAATAGAAATAAAGCCATGGATGGTGAACTTTCTGATGCAAATGGTTCTCCACCTCTTCAGAAACAACATCAAGCATATGAGAGGAAATTTGATGTTCACTACCAGGTCTCCAATGTTGGCCCTGCACCATTTGATCAAAGCCCCTTTCTAGGAAAGTAAATACAAAATGTAACCTAAGACTCCATTGCCCAGAAAGTAATAGAATTCATACTGTATTAGCGTTAGAAATAATGAATGAAAAAAGGAAGAGAGACAAAAGAAAGAAACAGTTCTACTTATAAACCGGCATATACATTGCAATTACCTGCAAATATTTCATAGAACATAGATTCTTCCCCAAAGAAATCATCACAAAAATGATACCTGTGGACATAGATGTCAGAGCTGTCAGTATGCCAAGCTATGCAAGTGAGCAACTATTTGGCACATTGAGGAAACTAGATGATGAAAGTACTCTGAAGTAGCAGTATCCATCAGAAGCTTGTGCAGGCTCCTAAAAAGAACTTCATAAGGGAATTTCAGAGAGCTTGCTTCAGCAATATGTGGAATCAATGCAGGCTGATCAATTTCCTGAGCACAGTGAAAGATATCAAATCAGAAATTAAATAATCTTTCCAAGAAAGAATATAATAAATTTATTAGTTTCTTAGCCAGCACATCAACCCAACACTTAACGCAAAAATTTTAGCCATTCTCTCAAAATCCCACCCAACTAGCCTGCAGAATGACTAAGCTGAAACTAGTTACCAGAAAAGGGAAAAAATTAGGAAACTGGTTTCTCAATTAAATTAGATACACTTTGTCTAAATATGCAGGAATATTTCTACTATTTTAGTAAGAATATCCTAGAAAGACATAAACATGTACAAGCAGCAGAGATACATTTCTACTTGTACACTTATTTTCTCTTTAAAAATAAACGCATTCTAAATTTCTAATACTAAAATGTTGTACTTAAAGTTTATCTGTATTTGTTTGAAATGTATAGCTAATGCAATTCTTAACAGTTATATTTTCTAATGGCGGTTTGTAACTGCTAAGATCATTTTGTATCTACACGACTACACTCATAGCAATATCCCCACCCAAACCTTCTTTCGGAAACAACATTAAAACCGATAATCAGGTGGGATTTGTCATCTTTAAAAAAGCAATCAATTTAAGTTTCTGAAAGGAACCTGCAAAAAATAAACATTGCAGAAAGATGCAGAATTTGGAGTTCCAGAACATCAGCGTTCTTCGGAATGAAGATGAAAAGCTATCCAATAAAATAAGTGGAATTCCAAGAATCGATCATATGAAAAGGTTAAATACTCATCAGATCATACAAACTGTAAGTTCTATCCAAAGAAATAAGCAGAAATACTATTCAAAACAATAAATAATAAACAAGCAGAAACATTTCAAGGATACATAAAATACAAGAAGTTTAATACACGTGATCATTCAAAACTGGATGTTGCTAGATCATTTCCAGGCACTGAAGTACCTTTAAAATGTTTATTCTCTCACCCAATGCAAAAACAGCAGAACGGTTTTTCAAGGGTTCTCTTCCTCTTGAAAACAGACTAGTGGCCCTAGTTTCAACTCCAATCAAATCACTTGATGTTGCTATATCCAATTGTAACTTCTCCAACGCTTGTATGTAAGCACGGAAATGAGCACTTAGTACCTGAAAATAAAATGGGAGTACTTGCTAAGGTAGAAGGGTAAAGCTAAAAAAGTTATCTAGCACATCTAAAAGTAAATTTGCTGTTTGAAAAAGCGTCCAGTATCATCAATAGGAAGACTAGGTTCTAAAAACTCATTAATTTAACAAGGATCATCAAAGAAACCAAGGTAGAAATACGACAAATCGGTGCAAAATATGTTTCAGAGGTTTCTGAATTCAAGTTGTTCAAGCTTTTGCAAAAAAAAAACTGACCTCACTGGGTAGATAATTATATAAATCAAACTCCCAGTTAAATAAAATCAAGTTAGTTATCAATTCAAAAACAGCTATTTCATTATGCTTAATTTTTTTTGTCATCTTGAGCATCAGAAAGAATAATTGAGTTGATAAAATGTCAATCTGATAACTTTTTGCAACAAAGACGGTTTTATATTCTTGAGTTGCAGATATCTAGAAAACCATGTTACTTGGCTGAGTATTGTCCCCAGGCAAAAAGTTTCTAAACCATGTAAAAGATGGTTCAAGGTGAAAATCCTTTAAACAATGCATGCAAGCAAGTCAAAGTAGGCTGTGCAACCATGTATTCTGATGCTCCACAACCACTTCAAGAAAGGATTCCTGCTTTGCCAATTTCAACAATTTCAAACAGTTATCTTCTTGAAAATTATTTTTTAGTCGGGTTGTCGCCTGTTTTTTGGGGGGTTTCAACCCTTTTTTGTAGGGATGATTGGTTTTGCCCCTCTTTTTTGGTTGTTTTTGGTTTCAGTATATTGTCCTCTTATACTGTAAAGGCTTTTTGGTGAAATGAATACACTCATCCTCTCTCTCTCTCTATATATATATATATCTTCTTGACAATTAGGCCTATTATGAGAAACCCTTGCTTTATTTCAAGAGATGAAAACAGTAAAACAATAGTCATGAATATAATCTTCACATGTAGCTTTACGTGTACACACTCATGCTTTTGAACAAATTGCAAAACCACTAAGAACTTTTTACCACGAGTGAATTGCTTATGTTTAACCATAAGGAAAACACAATTAAATCAAAAGACAAACTTTCTTGTACTAGGACATCTAACTATTTAAGAAGCTATAGAAGCGTCATGGCACAAATCAATTAAGGTTTTTTTTTTTTTTTAATATATAAGGATATCATCTTCTAATACATCAAATAAGACACTTGAATGAATATAGTACACGAAAAAAAATCACATTGGAATTTCTTCCTTTAATCGCCAAATGCTATATTGTTCTTTTGATGATAATTGAGTTTCAATTTCCAATCCATTAGCAAGGAAGAACAAAATGCAGTTTGATCGTATCATTCTTATTTAATATCTTATCCACTTTTTAGAGAGAGAGAGAGAGAGAGAGTTGATTGACATTGGGATTTCATAAAGCCCAACTACAGGTACCTTGTTCATTGTATCAATGTATGCCCCACGAACCTCGGTATAGATCTCCTTACCATGTTCTTTAAGAAAGAGAACCACATACCTACATTTCCAAAGTTTACAGCAGTGAAGATGTAAATATATCACTCTAAATGATCTTAATAACTGTGCTTAATACAAATTAATAAATTATTTGTAGAACTAGGTCATATTCATCCTAGACATGTAATGAAATTCATACCTGATAATTTATTACGGATAAAAGACTAACAAAATTATTCTTATCTTCTCTGCTTAAACAAAATTATTATTAATTGTGGTTATTATTCAGCACATTTTTTCAGGGATATCTTTAAGCAAACAACAAAACAATATAAACATTTGATTTATTTCACAACATCAACATCATTGTCCAACTTGGAATGGCAACTCTTTGGATGGGGATTGATGCAAACTCTAAGGGCACGTTTGGTAACAAGAATGGAATCCTCTGTCTAGAGGATTGCTAAACTCTTCTTATACTATGAACTCCTCCATGCGGATTTCTCACGAAGAAAATCCACGACAATCCATGTTTGGTAAACAATGGAGAATTATGCATTTGCATATATTAGATCCAAAGGTCACAAATTTTTTGCCTTTTTTCTTGTAATCTACCATGAATCAAGTCCTAATATTTGAACCCCGGGCCATTTTATGCCTTTCAGAGATGATGGATGGTTTAGATTTTCATTGTGGGTCCCACAAAATTTTAAAATTATTTTTTAAGTTGTGGGCAGTTTTGTCAATTTCTCAAACAATATAACGAATCAACAGTTGAAAATTGGTATGCTGGCCGTTTCGAATTTTCTAAAGATGATGGAGGGTTCGGATCGTGATTTTGGGCCCCATAACATAAGTTTCCAAAGCCCGTAAAGTTTCAAGTCTATAACCGCCTGTGTGTGTGACTGTCAGGAAACATTACATTTTGGGGTGATCTATGGTCATTACGTTTTTTACATTTTTCTCACTGTCTATGATGAATTATGATTCCATATTTCACCCCATAGCCGTTTTGGGCCTACTTAACAAACTGGACGGTTCCAATTGCACATATATGGCCCACAAAAATCCAAATCTTATGATCCAATGTTTTGGAGTGTTTTACAAATATCTGACAAACTACAAAACATCAACGGCTGAAACTTCATGACAGAGCCGTTATTTATCGTTTTAATGCAATGAGCAGTTTGGATTGTCAGTATGGGACCCAAACGTGGGTTTCCAAATAAAAAACGGATAACCACATAGTTAGCGTCATTTCCACTGTCCATCCGCGTTTCTGCTAACGTGCGGATTTGCGGAATTTCGGGGGGGGGGGGGGGGGGTGGTCCGACCGGCAAATTCGTTGCTTGCGAGGATTATTGAGGTATTTTGAGAAATCACCTCATACGGTCGGATTTGTTACCAACAGTGGGTTTTCCGCGATCATGGAGAAAATAGGCAAGGATTCCACTACGTGGATCATTGCCAAACGTGCCCTAAAAGGGTTTTGGACCGAAGCATTTGCAAAGTGCCAAAGCACGGAAAAAAATGTCTCCAAGAGACTTTCACAAAAAGGAAAAGAACTTCAAAAGAGAGAACTGGATCTTTATTAATCTTCAGAAACTACCTATAATGTTCTACAATCTCATGTGTGTGTGTGTGTGTATATATATATATAGGAAAAAACCCTAAAATAGAAGACTCCTAAGGGAACTAGGAAACGAATCCTAATGACAACTGATTAAAAAATATATAAAAAAACTCTAGACCTCTTTGGGTCCTGCATGTGGGCCACAGGCCTGGCTGCGTCAGCCCAAAGGCTTTGCATCATGGATGCATGGTGATATTATTGTGGATACCATTTTTGAATGCAGGGAAGAAATAATAGAAGTCATATTAGTTCTAGTGAAGGACGATGATTTCAAAGAAAGGTGGAGGGAATATTTTAGCAAACTTTTAAATAAAGACTATATAGGAGACATCAGAACAAGAGAGGATACTTCGTTAGCAAAACATACTTTGTCCTGCAAAATTAAGATGGTGGAAGTGAGGAAAGCATTGAAACAAATGAAGACAAGAAAGGCTACGGGTCCATATGACATTCCGAGAAATGCTTAGGAGAAGTTAGGGGGATGTGATTAACTAGACTCTTCAATAAGATATTAATGGCAAAGAAAATGCCAAATGAATGGAGAAAAAAGTTTACCTACATCTTAGAACAAGATATACAAAATTGTACCAACTATCATGGGATTAAACTTATGAGTCATACTATAAAGAAATAGGAGAGAGTACTAGAGCAAAAACTTAAATAAAAAACCAAGATATCTGAAAATCAATTTGGTTTTATGCCAAGGAGGTCAGCTATGGAAGCTATCTTTTCACTTGGGCAATTAATGGAAAAATATCAAGCGAAGAGGAAAAATCTGCATATGGTCTTCATCGATCTAGAAAAAGCTTGCCACATGGTACCTAGAGATTTAATTTGGTGGGTTTTAAATAAAAAGAATGTTCCAAGAGGTTAGATTGAAATTATTAAAGTCATGTATGAAGGAGTGATAACGAGTGTGAGAACTACCTGGGGGAGGGATAGGTGAGTTTCCAATGATCATAGGTTTACACGAGAGGTCAACAATATGCCCTTATCTCTTTGCGTTGATTATAGATGAGTTAATTGCTCATTTTCAAGAGGTGATACCTTAGTGTATGTTGTTTACAAATGACATGGTATTGGTGGAAGAAACAAGAAATGGGGTCAATGCAAAACTCGAGAGATAGCGGGAAGCTTTAGAATCCAAAGGCTTTAAAATAAGTTGTATAAAGACAAAATTTATGGACTACAACTTCGGTGAGCGTACATAAAGAGATGAAATTGTTGGTAAAGTAAAGCACCACATCCCACATCGCCTAAGTAATGTCCTTGGCGTTCATATATACCTGTTTGGGCCTTCCACCTATGAGCTTAAGCTTTTGGATTGGCGTATGGTTTCTTACATGGTTTCAGAGCGGGTTCCGATCCCATTCTTCTTATGTAGCCCACGTGTTAGGCCCGTCCATGAAATCCGTTGGGCCTGCACGTGAGGGGGAGTGTTGGTAAAATAAAGCTCCACATCCCACATCACCTAAGTAATGCCCTTGACAATGCTTCATATATACCTTTTCGGACCTTTCACCTATGAGCTTAAGCTTTTGGGTTGGTATATGGTTTCTTACAGAAACTACTGTGAGACTTGAAGCCTAAGAGATACCACAAAGAGATTCATTATGTTATATTGGCTTGATAATTAGTAAGGATGGAGAGATTGATGAAGATGTTGAGCATAGGATAAAAACGGGACGGTTGAAGTGAAGATTTGCTTCTGGAGTGCTTTGTGACCGACAAATGCCACTAAGATTGAAGAGAAGATTTTACAGGATAGAAATTAGACCAACGATGACCTATGGAGCAAAATGTAGGCCAATCTAATGCACAAAATGGATGAAGATGTTGAGGTGGATTTGTGGTAAAACTAGGAAGGATAAAATTAGAAATGGGCGCTTTCAAGAGCATTTGGGGATAACATCAATAGAGGATAAAATTAGAGAAACCCTTTTGAAATGGTTTGGGCATGTCCAGCATAGGCCGGCAACGGCACCGGTAATGAAAAGCTTGGCTATGCAGGTTGATGGCCCACTAAGGGGAAAGAGTAGGGCGAAGTGGACTTGGATAGAGATAGTAAAAATAAATTTGAAGAAGTGCAGCTTATTTGAGGATTTGGTTCAGGATAAATTGGAATGGAGCAATAGAACTCCTGTAGCCGACCCGAACATAGTCCGGATAAGGCTTTTATAATGATGATGATATATAAGCTCATCACCCGTGCGGTCCCACCAAAGCAAGGTCCTAGGAGGGTTTAGACTGGAGACAAACCTAACCTTCGGCAATTTTGCACAAAGTGGCTGCTCGTAGGTGTCTCAAACTTGCATTATAATGGATGGCACCCAAGACTTTTACCTTTGAACCAAAGCAATGACCTCGATGATGATGATATATGATAAAATTATTAATGATAAAAGACTAATAAAGTTATCATTAGTTGTGGTAGACGACCTCTTCAAATTGATGCAAGACTGTCCTAAAAGACACTGCCCGCCTCCCATCCACAACTTACGACTCTTCAACCAATATATTTTTATTGGACACCACCCTAAACAACCTAGGAAAGAGAATGCACAAAGGAATGGCCTGCATCTTGTAATCAAACTCAAAACGGGCCCACCTCCCATCCCCGACTCTAAAACCCACCCATTTTCTAAACACTTCCCCTCTCACATTAGATCATCCTCTAAGACTTGATACTTGGGAATGTTATAGGGACCCAACCCCACTCATCCTCACCATACTTAGACACAATTGCTCTTATCCAATGAGTGTTGATATAAATTGTTCTGTCGTTCAATAACAACTCAAGCTTTTAGTGTTATTGGTTATTAACATGGTATCAGAGCCAGAGGTCACGAGTTTGAAACCCTTGAGAGGCATTTTACCTCCATCTGTCTGTTTGGTCTATTTGTTCCATCTGTCTATTGGGTTTCGAATTTGAATAGTTTCCCATTCGAGGGGGGTGTTGATATAAATCGTTATGCATTCACTAACAACTCAAGCTTTGGGTGTAACTAATTATTAACAACAAGCATCTTTTTCTTCCCCAAACCTCCACCACCATTTAGCCAATAATGTCCAATTCTTTATCTAGAGGCATACTAGCCCAAGTTACCCACGTTCTCAATTTAACCACCTTGCTTTACTTCATAAGATACAGCTTCCTCATATAACTCTGAGTGTCACATAAGAAATTCCTTCTTAAGCAATCCAGCCTATTGAGCACTGCTTTTGGCATATTAGATAACTTCTCCACCATGGCCAATGAAAGAAAATAAGATCCATGGTAATGCCCCAGTATTGCAGGAGGATGGAGACCCAAGAAGCTACAAAGTGCTTCAATTTGTCACACAAGGCCTCATCATTAGAAGAACTTCCATTTTAAGCATCTAGAGTTTCTTTCCTTCCAAATTAACCACATAACCGGCATGAAAGAAGATTTCAACGGTCTTCCCACAGACTGACCCAACCCCCATTTTCCAGGCTGCAAAAAGATTAAGAATAGAGTGAGGGAGCACCCAACCGCACCCAAACCAATTCCAAAACGAATTCCACATCCTTTGTGTAACCCTGCATTTTGTGAAAAATGCATTCGCGCATGGAGAGTTAAATGAGTGTCTCTGCCTCCGAAATTTACACCGCATAACATGGGATATGTAAACATATTTTTATCGGTAACAATAAATTTCATAATAAGAGAAATACAAGAATAGTGTAAGAGATACCGCAACCAAGAAATACAAACTTAACCAAAATCATATCAAAAGACCAATAGAAGGGTCAGCCCTATCTGACCCTTACTCTGCCAATAAATCTGCAATCTCATTTTGCAGATCGAAGAACATGATTAAATCTCACCTCGATAGAAAATGTTAGAAATTTAATCTCATTCAAAATGTATTGGAACTTCCATGGATCTTTATCTAAATTTACCACCTACTTAATAGCAGTAGAGGATCACTCTTAACAATAATCACCTCGTGATAAGAAAAGGAATAAATTCTCAAAGCCTCAAGGATAGCGAAAATTTCCACTTCATTGGAATCCTCTACACCAACTTATTTAGAAAAAAGCAACCAAAACCTTCGCTTTCTGCATTGCAAAGCCCCCCAACGGCCCCATCAACATTGATTTTTTTTTAACTGTAAATTTTATTCCAAGAAAGGAGAACAAAACAGGAGAAAATGACGAACAAAAGAAAAAACTAAACATCAAAATAAATGTTTAACCAAAACACTCCTTCTCTCAATAGGCCATAAACATTGAATTTAAGAACTTCATATAAGGGAGGACACCATTATATAACCTTACTCACCTTGTAATATCCACAAGCAATGATGCCAGATACAGATATGGGGAAGGACATAGATACAAGGATTAGGGACACATTATCCAAGTCACAGACAGAAACCTCACAAAAAACCCTAATCTGCAGAGCATCTGATATCAACAAGGTGTTGATTGTGCCCGATAGTGTTGAGCATAGAAGTTGAATGGGATTCAAATGACAGAGTCGATAAAAGAATATAACGATTAACGAGGTCCTTGATCCATTTGGAGAAAACATGGAAAAAGGCTCCACCAAAGAAGACAATGCACAGAGCTTTGACTGGATAGAGCAGCTGTCAATGGGCCTTGTTGAACTCCCAAATCTCCCCTAAGGATATATGTACCACCAAACTTCACAAATCAATAGAAGCCAAAATCTACCATCGGTAGATCAATCAAATAAGAGAACCTTGATAGACAACATCTGTATCACCGAAACTCAAAAAATCCCCTCCTAATCAGTGACGAGAGGAGGAAAAAGACTAAGTTAATTGGGCTTTGATACCATATCAATGTAAGAGAAAATCAAGAGAATAGGTTTTCCCCAAAAAAATTGAGTGTTACCCTTAGGACTGGTCCCCTCCTTTCTTTTCTTTTTTTTATCATTGGGGTGAATACATGTCAATCATATCCCTAATTAGGGAATATCCTAATCAACAATCAAACATGTCCACACTGCCATTCTAACACCTTCTACTTAGAAGAAGGTAGGCAAAACAAAAGTTATTGTGCATGTTGATAATATTGTTATTATGGGTGGCGACCCAACTGAAGTTCGGTGCTTTAAAAAGTTTTGAGCCATGAATCTGACATTAAGGATCTTGGACCACTAAAATATTTTTTAGTATTAAAGTGGCTTGGCATCATAAGGGTTCTTTTGGAAAAAAATAAGTTCTAGATCTTCTCTGCAACACTAGTCAAGTTATTGTCTGTCCCATTGTAAACTACTGTGCAGAATAAAAAACTCCAGATAGATTGTGGTGAACCTCTATTAGATCTCAGCCTCTATCAAAGATTGGTGTTAGAGTGCATTGTATTTATCAAAGATCTCAATCTCCGCTAGATTTCGGTCTCTATTAAAAATTGGTGTTAAGAGGGCCAATTCACTTTCCAGAGATGGGATCATGAAAATGTCCCCTTTCTTTGCCTCATTCCCATTATATAGTTTTCCCTTTTAATAAAAATTCCATGCAACCAGCAAAAATAAAAAAAAGATATTCATGTCTAGCTTTGCTGATATGGTTAATAAGGCAGATTGTGGAGATTAAAGGACAAAGTTATATTCATCTAGAATCTAGACTGACTAATTATCAGACCATATAAGAAGTGGCTAGTGGACACTTCAGACAGAAAAAGGAATCTGATGATAATGCAATGAACTCTACTTACTTGTACTTAAGAAGAACACTTTGTTGTAGAATCTGAATATTTGTTTTGGGTTTTCTTAAGGCATAAAGCTTCTGAACAATGAACTCAAATACCTTCACAAAGATAGAAACAAGTAAATATTTTCAAAAATTAGAACACACAATATCTAATTTTAGCATTTACGGCTTCAGAAATATACAAGAGAGCTATAAACTCAATGACCAGTAATAGTGATGGCAAGTAATGTTGCATGTGACCATATGAATAAGGCATCTGAAAACTTTAGATTTCAACCTAGATCATAATCCATATACCTTTAGTGAAGTGGTCATGATATTGTTAGACAGCAAACTAAATGGGAAAGAAATAAATTTGAAATGGAGTTGCAGTTGGGCAAAAAAATTGAAACCAGCGCTAAAGCAGAGCTAAGCTCAGTATGAAACACTGTTCAAAATGCACACCTCTGAATTAAATGAAAAATGTATTCCCTCAAAAGAATAAAGAGAATGTAGCTTCTAGTTTTAACAAGCTAGCTGACTTCTAATAACCATCTATAGAATAAATGAACCAAGCACATGAACCTTTTCAGTAATGGATCACTCAAGTAATTATCCAAGGCGAAACTAGTCCAACATGCATCTGATTAATCTACTTAATAACCTTTGAAACAGCCTTTTGACGAAGCCTTTCCAACTCAGGCTGAACATCTTTCAAAGCTATTGATGTTTTGATCATGGGATCCACTTCAACAGACTTCAGCTTCTTACTTAATATCTCAAGAGTTCTCATATATTCATCATTCACCTGCACAAGAAACAATGAAATACTATTCTAGCAAGTTGCATAGTATTGAAATGACAATGATACATGCAAGATATCACCTGAAAGTCAAATTAGAAAATAATTAGTGCATTGCAGGTTAGCCAATCTACTATCAGAGTATCAGTAATGAAAAGATTTTACTAATACGAAGTAAAATTTGTCTATATGATACACAAATGCCAAATGAAGCATAGATTCACATGAAAGTGAGAAGAGATGACTTGGATATATGGTCCCCCTATTAACGCCATGTTTCGCTGAGATGGCCACATTATTTGCTTCCCTCCAGCATGTGAAAATTCTAATATTGACACATACAGCCTGAAACTTGCCAACAAATGAAAGCAAATCTCCACGAAGTGTTAGCTTTCCAAAATGCCTACTAAATTTCATGCATTCTTCTCCAATTCCCATCATCATCATCATTAGCATTGTAGCCTTATCATATCTACTTGGTATAAGCTTTGTGAATCATACTTTTTTTGGATCATCTTTTTTAGGTCTTTTGATGCAGGCCAGACCCATGACCCATGGGTCGACCAACCCATTAGGCACAGTCCACAGACCCAACTGGACGAGTCATTTACTTAGTAGTTTTAATATATTTAGAAGTCTTTAATTAAGAGATCTAGTTTTATTTGGATTAATTTCAACAAGAAGTTGGGAGATTCGGCTTCCTTTTACTAGAGAAGATTTAGTTTCCTTTTTGGATTTATTTCAACAACAATTTCAACATCCAACTTCATTTTATATATTTGGGAGAGACGGCATTTGATTATAAAATAAAAGATTTCTCATTTTCATTGTGTGTGAGTTTTTCCCCAGTTTGAGAATGCTCGTGTTGAATCCCTAGGCGATTCAGCCAAGCCTCTTTGGAGCTTGGTCCATCTCAGAATCCTTCGTGGGTTTAGCCAAAACCCTTCATGGAATTGTGCCTTTTTCTTCTTTTTTTTCATTCATGGATCCAGGGCTGCGTCAATATGCTAGGTGCTTCACTCACTTTTTCGTTTCCTCTACCTTTGTGTTGATTACATGATGAGCACCTAAGCCATTTAACTTTAAGAGCATAAGGTTTCCGACATTCAAGGATGATCTTAACTTGCTATAGAGTATGGATGATAGGGTGCATTTTGAAACAGTTGTGGATTCCAATGCTTGAGAAATCCAAACGCGTCCCTTTTCTCTGGACTTTGAAGAGAGGATTCCCCTCTTGATAACTTTCCACGGTATGTTTTGGCATTTTCACAAGACTGAATAAAATATAATAACGAAGAGATTGATCTCAATGTGAGTATTCATCCTCTCACATAGATCTTCTTGTACAGTATGAATAATTACATTCCCTCAATAAGGCAATTACAACGGGCAGTTACAACCCTCAATAGCGCAATTACAACCCTTAATAGGCAATTTACAAAAGACAGTTACAACCCCTAATAGGTAATTTTGGATTCAGTTAAAAGAATATAAAAAAGGTTTTCATAAGTATGATACAATGAGGATGCATGCAAAAGTGTAGATGATGCATGTTAACATGTTTTGTGCAATGGAACGTAAAGAAATGGAAAGGAAGAGGAGAAATCAGAGAAATGAAAGGATATTTGTAAGACACTCAAAATACAGACTTGGAGACAGTAACAAGAAATGCCTTACAAAAGAAAGTTCCATCAAAAAATAAGTCCAAATTTTTCATCTTTCATATCATAACAGAAGTAATGAAAACTTTTAATGATCCACCATAAAAATAAAAAGAAATAAAAAAAAAAAAAAAAACCTCCATCATCTTACACACGAGAAAGGTCCTCTAGATGTTATTTGCCACATTGACTTCCCTCCAAACAACTCGTAAGACTTATATGGCGCCTCAATTGAGAAACTCAGTACACCCTCAGATATTAAAATTTATATGACTAGTGTAACGTGATTATTTGACATTATTAAATTTGTTCAACCCATTCTTTCCTCAATATAAGTCCATCAGTAACAATGAAATCAATTGCCATTCACATAAAAAAATGCTTTATCAATGAAATAAGATCTACAGGCTTAACATACAAAGTATCACAACTGTAAAAATACATAGGCATTACAATAACTAAAAAAGACGCTATATGTGAGAAATAATATCATGAACCAGTTTCAAAGATATTGACCAAATTGTTTTAAGCAGATACGAAAATGAAACTAGAAGATACCTCTCCATCAACAATTATGTCCACCATCCGTGGGGGGACAATAATATCTTCATTAAATCTTGCCAATTTCAGCTCTGCTACCTGTACATAATCAAACAAAATAAAACTACAAATGAGTCCAATAATAGTTTTATTTATTTATTAAAATAATAGAGAATAGAGACTGACTTTATTACCAGAACATGGAAATGACATACTTGGTCCAATAATATGGTAACTGTAACAATATAGCATTAAATTCTTAAGGGGTCGTTTGTCTTTTACGCGTGAGATATGTAAATACAATTTACACATGTAAAAGATGAATATTCAAATTTTAAGTATGTAACATTTACACATGCGTTTCTTTTTACAACGTTTGTCTATTAACACTATTTTCGCATCATTTGCACATGTGATTCATTTTTCTATTTTTATTTCAATGATATATGCATATGTATTAAATGATTTTGTAAATGATACTTATGAATCATTAAATTATATTCTACTATAATGATATGAAAAGGAGACAAAAAATGTCTGATTTATATCAAAGTTTTCATTTGCATTTTAAATCCTTGAAAAAGAACATCTCTTTCAACATGAAATATACTTTTCAAAAATAGATATTTCTATCAATGATCACCTTTAAAAAAATGCATTCCAACATGTTTGGTTAAGGAAATAAGAATTTATAGTCTGATGGTTAAGAAAAATAGGATTATTATTAATATTTCTATTAATTAATATTTTTCTAAATGTGTTAGAGGGAGGTTTCGAACCCAAAACCTCTTTGACGGAAAGTGCCTTAAAACCAAACCGTCCGCCTCCAACGGGTATTCTTTGAAATCACATGTGCTTTGGTATTATCTTTTCCCACCTGAACAGGTGTTCAAATTTTGGTGTGAAAATGTGCTCATTTTCACACCATTTACACATCTGATGTACACAGAAGATGCGTAAATACTTGTAGACAAACATTACTGATGCGTAAATATTACGCATATTCACCATTTACATATATAAAGGGGTGTAGACAAACGACCCCTAAGTGACAAGAATTTACTTAGTCCAATAATATGGTAACTGTAACAGTATTGCATTAAAATCACAATTTACAAGAATTTCTTGCTGATGTATTAATAAGCTTCAGTAAAAGCATGTTCAAAATGGAATGCAACTTGACTATAATTCCACTTAACACCCCAAATAAGTGCAGCAGCCAGCCAACTGATCCAATATAGTAAGAGAGGAAGAGATCGTACACTAAGGACTAGTATTGTCAAAATGAAGGATTCAAAGTGAATCATATGGATCTCAATTCTAATCAAATCATAAGTACTATGATCTGAATCGCATGTATAAAGAAATAATAGGACTAAACTGTAAATTCATATTGGAATTGTGTGATGATAATCGTGAATGACACGAGTTTGTTAGAACTTTCTATTGGATGGCTTAATGAATTTACAAAAAACATCAACTATATTTCTTGACTTCTTATCAGTTTCATGCATTATTCTTGTTTCTTTTCCTTGTTAGGATTTAGCTATAGTTAAATAAAAGGATAAATAATAGCAATTTAACACTTAATGCGAAGGATTTTTTTCAACATTGAAAAAGAGATTGCTCGTCAATTCACGCTCTTGAGGCTAAACAGAAGATAAAAAAAAGACTCATGGACAGAAGCAAGAATGTTGCCAAATGTGATCTGGATTCTTTTTCATCATCAAAGCCTTATTCTGTTATTCATCTATTTGGGATTGTCTATTTAGATTCTAAATAGCAACGCCATATTCAAAGAATTCTTCTGCAAGATTATTGAACTTTGATCAATATCAAAGAGATAAGCTATGAAAGTGATATTTGAATTACTTTACATTTATGATATTTTAATAGTTACTTCAATGAACATTCATCACTGAGACAGTTTTATCTAAGCCATAGAGAAGTCACTGTCTGCTGCTCTACTGACCAATCTCTCAAGTTCCTGGTGAAGAGTTATGTTGTGGGATACAAACTGTAAAGTAGATTCAATTTTCTAACGAACATACCTTGCGATTCTTCAGCTTCAGGCCCATATCCATGGATTTCTCTTGCAGACTTTTTATTTCAGAACTTATAGAACCAATCTCAGCCTAACAAGAAATGTATAAATATTAAAGATTGATTTTATTTTATTTAAATAGAAGGAATCTTAGATATTGAATTATGAAGATGAAAAATAAGCGAATCTATTTAAATACAAGAAATCATGGAGAAAAAGCATCAAATATGCATAACAATAACATAGTCATGTCAGTATACAACACACACAACCAAAAAATTAGAGTTACCGTGGAAGTTAGAAACATGCATTCTAACTTCAACCAGCAATATAAATGCCGTCTGCTTCTGATTATGCTCAATTCACAACCGCTGCATATTTATTTATTTATTTTTAAAATGTTGACTGTATTCAGTCAAGATTGTACAGTATAAGAGAGGTATACTGAACACAAAACAAAGGAGGGAAAGGACAGCCAACAGAAAGGGGTCTGGGCTTCAAAACCTACCCAGGACCCAGGACCCAGGACCCCTCCCCCCCCCCCCCACCCCCCAAAAAAAAAAAAACCAAAAATAAAAGGAGATTAACTATCTACAGAAATTAGTAGCTAGCCACTGCATATTTTATAGAAACCAGGTAATCAGCTAAGTCTCATCTGCTGTCACAAAGACATGGAACTTCACAGGTTTTCTGTTATGTAGACAAGTCAACATCAGAGGCATGTCTGACTTATGGAAACAACTAAAGATGAAAAATTAATATTTTATAGTACATTCTTTTTTTTTAATGGTAGTACATTCTAAAAGTTAACACTGAGATGATACTAATTAGTGTATTTTAAAACTTTTCTATTTTATTTTGGGGACATTTTTATTTTTATTTTACTTTGTTTGGGATGCAGTAATCTGATAGATTAAGTGAAGTTAAAGAAATTAAACAACTATATGTTAAACAAGTCCAAGCACGTTGGTCATCCCAATTGGAGGTGGATAACAGTGCCATATGTATAGATCAGAAGTGGTGCCATGTGGACCGTCAGCAAGATCAAAGGTGTCAGCCACCTTAGCCAGTAACTGATCTGGCCCTCTTTGGCTCTCTTAGTCCAATCCAACATGTCCATGAACGTATCGCAAAGTTAAGAAAGTGTTTATGAAGCAAAAAAACCAAAATAGATAAAAAAGAAGAAGAAGAAGATATGGACAAGCACCGTACGTACAGTCGAATGTTTTAGTTAAATGCATGTTCTTTATTCATCTTTAAAACCTTATCAAAGCCGCAAAAAATTCTTACGAGGTTTCATTAACTACTAAATAACCTTTTAAAAATACAAGCAATAAAAGAAAGAGAGAATAAAGAAAGAAAAAACGTAAAAGATTATTAACATTTACTTAATGGCTATAGCCATTCTCACTTAGCCGAATCGCTTGATTCGTAAGATTCGATGAAACAAGTATCTAATCGTAGGATTCACACCTGAATCCTAAGATTCATTTGTAAATGGGATTCATTGCATAGATTCGAATCGTTTTCCTTAAGATTCGAGATACGAATCGTAGGATTCTGATAACTATGCCATGAACTAATCTACCAATTCTAAGACAAGATCACTTTGTTGATCATCATCAAAATCTAATTTTGAACATTTCTATAGATTGCTATAGATGAGTTACTAGGTCCAGTTTCTAGAAGATGCATAGTGCCACTAAATTTTGAACACCACCAACAAAGATGGTCAAGTTGCATAGCTAGGTGTTATAAGCAGTGCGTTAGAAATTAAACTCAAAATTCTCAAGCATTTGATGTCCCAATTGTAACGTAGGTGAAAAGAGGCATGCAACAACTTTAAAACTTTTTGGAAGGTAGAAGTTGGGCTAAGAAGAAATGGCTTGGAAATCACTTCTTAAAGGTTTAAAACTAAATGCTTTTTTTCACCGCGATAAGTCATCCGCACCATATACCTTCTCTAAAAACAAAGGTTGGTTAAAATCATAACGAAACATTATTTAAAGCACCCACCACCACCCCACCACACCTCACCTCACCACCATCTTTATTTATTTAATTATTTATGGCACCATATGACTTGAACCCGCAACCTCGTGATCACAACAATGAGCACCTTCCAACTGTGCTACAGGCTTTTGTCCCCCTCTTCAAAATAATAATTTAAGTTCAAAGGTTTTTGAGATATATACTATATTTATAGGGAAAACCTTGTGCACTAGGCGCCTTTTTTCCTATAGGGAAAACCTCTGCTGAGCACCGGTGCTCAACACAACTAGTGGGCCCACCTTATGATCCGTCCAAGTGGACCATAAAACAACAACCCCCTAGATGGTCACCAATCCCAAGTTTGGCAACCAAGTGGGCCCCACAAGGAATGGTGTTCAGCATAAGGTGAGCATCGGTGCATTGCAAAGAGGGACCAAATAGTGGCTATCGCATGTGCCTGGGGCCCATGTTGGACACTCCTAATGAGGTAAATGGACCACCAAAACCCCCCTCCCCCTCCCCCGCAACCCCCACCCCAAAACCCAAAACAAAATAGTCACAGATCCCATCGGGTTTGTACCCATGCAAATGGACAGGACCGTTGAATCGACTGCACACCCCATGCGAATGGACTGAACTTGTGGGCCTCGGATGATAGGTTTAGGATGATCGGAAGGAGCCGATTTTTTTTGTATAGAGGAGGGCCCCACCTAGATCTTCAAATCCCCCAGGTTGCATCGTGAGGTGGGCCAGTAGGTGGGCCCCACAGCGCGGCACACACGGATGATAACTCCTCTCTCTCTCTATATATATAGAGAGAGAGAGAAAGAGAAAGAGAGTTTTGCCAATGTTAGGATGGGTTGATTGCAAATCCATCTCCGTTCCAAGACCTTCTAGTACCTGCCAAAAGGTACATAAGATCTATCAATCAACAAGGATTTGCCTAGTTTTGAATGAAAGATCACCCTGCTAATGATGCCAACCATTTTTCTAGCAATCCTAAAGCCTATTAACTTTATCAAACAGTTAAATGATCTATTTTCATATATGACTTCCCACTGATGAGAGACAAAAAAGTGATGGTTGGTTTAAATCATAAACAATGAATTAATGAAAACAGACTTAACTGATCCTCAAAGCTGTGACTACTCATTGCGACCATCAAACTTGTGAGTACTAGTATTGTTTTAAGTAATTTTAAGTTTAGAAATAGGCTCCACAATATCAATATTCCAATTTAAAGTTAAAGCATCCTATCATGCATGTTTTATTCACATCAATAGAGCAAGATCATCATCAGAGCCTTTTCCACACAATGCATGGTCAACTTCCTACCTAGAACTTTTCTAGTGAAACCCATTTGAAACCACATACTGATAAAGTTCACAATCTATCATGACTCGTCTTATCACTTCTCAGGACATTATTTTTCCTCTGAACTTGTAACAGTTCAATACTTCTGGTGGGTTGTTATGATGTTCTACTGCCTAACCATCATCTCATAAAATTTCCCATTCAATCAAAGTGGAACTCAACAATTGCACATCCACTACCTTTTCTCTCCATTGTTCACTTTGCAATAATCATATTTGCAATATCTAAATCAAACATTCTAAATTTGTTCAATAGATACCAAAATCTATTCCACTCAGACGCTAGACAATTTTCCATTTTAACTAACTCATCTTTCCAACTTTCTATCTACTAAACTTTTAGTTAATATATTCTCTCTATTCTACCAATCTCAACCATTTCACTCAACATCTGTTCTCTGAAGCTCTAGGTTTTCATTTACTTGCTATCTTATCTAACTTATAAGTATCAAATCATCTCCATCCAGTGTTATCTTGGATATTTTTCTTCAAGTAGTCATAACTGTGAAAGACAGCAAGGGAAGAAGATACAATATCCTTTGTGAATTCGATGATCCTTTGAGGGTCTCGATCTCTGATTATATAGATAAAAGTTGCTATATATGTTACAAGGATTGAGGCAATTAGCTAAATTACAGTCATTCTAATCTAATCAGATCTCCTAATAAGGCAGGAAATAATTTACATAGCTGTACAACCGATGCTTGTTTTGACCCACAAGTTGGGCCTTTTCTGCTATGGGTTGTGACCCACTGACCCATTGGACCATGACCCACTGACCCATTTGACACCCCCCCTCAAATTGATGCGGGGGAATCAACGAGCATCAATTTGCCAACCAAGAACTGGTGTCGTGGCCGAGGAAGTCCCTTGGTAAAAATATCGGCAATTTGAAGACTGGTAGGGACATGAGGAAGAGTGATAGCTTCACGCACAAATGCATCACGTATGTAGTGGCAAGTCACTTCAATGTGCTTTGTGCGTTCATGGAAGACAGGATTTTCAGTAATCCGTATGGCACTTGTATTGTCCGCATAGAGAGGTGTGGGGCCAGATTGTGGAAATCCAAGCTCAGAAAGGAGACCCCGAAGCAAGACAATTTCAGAAGTGGCGGCCGACATCGCACGATATTCGGCTTCTGTGGAGGATTTGGAGACTTTATCCTGTTTCTTACACTTCCAAGAGATCAACGAGTCCCCTAAGAACATGCACCAGCCCGTGGTAGACCGTCGACTATCTGGGCAACCAGCCCAGTCAGAATCGGAGTAAGCGATGAGAGAAGTCGAATTTCCCACAGGAAAGAACAGGCCACGAGATGGTGTATGAAGAACATAGCGAAGAATGCGCCGCACAGCAACAAGATGGAGATGGCGTGGTTGTGTCATGAACTGACTAACCAGATTCACCGCATATGAGATATCAGGCCGAGTGATAGTCAAATAGATTAAACTGCCGACCAAGCGGCGATACATTGTTGCATCAGGAAGAAGATCACCCGTATCTTGTGCGAGTTGAAGATTGGCCTCAACAGGAGTATCCACAGGAGTTGAGTTTTGAAGGCCAGCCGTCTCAATGAGATCCATAGCATATTTGTGCTGATCGAGGATAAGACCTTTCGCGGACTGATGAACCTCAAGACCTAAAAAGTATGTGAGAGGCCCTAAGTCTTTCATATGAAAAGATTCATGTAAGGAAGCTTGGAGGTGAGTGATCATGCCAGAATCTGTTCCAAATATGATGATATCATCCACGTACACCAAGAGGACAGTAATCCCATGTGAGGAGCGATGCAGGAACATAGAAGGATCCGAGGCACTTTGAGAGAACTGTAGATGAAGGAGAGCATTCAGAAATTTCTCAAACCAAGCGCGCGGGGCTTGCTTAAGACCATATAGAGAGCGTCGTAAGCGCGCGCAGTCACCTGCCGAGACTCCCGTAACTCCTTGAGGAAGCCGCATATAGACTTCTTCCTTGAGATCACCATGAAGGAAAGCATTCTTAACATCAAATTGATAAAGAGGCCATGAGTGAGAAGCAGCAATGGCCAGAACAGTCCGGATTGTGGTCATTTTTGCCACTGGAGCAAATGTTTCTTCATAGTCGATGCCATACTCCTGTCGGTTGCCCAATGCGACTAACCGTGCTTTATAACGATCCAACGAGCCATCGGCCTTAAGTTTGACGGAGAAAACCCATTTGCAGCCGATAGGTCTTGCAGAGGAGGGACATGGAACAATATCCCAAGTATGATTCTGCTGCAGTGCATCTAATTCTTCGTGCATAGCCTTTCGCCAACAGTCATGCTTAACCGCCTGTAAGTAAGAAGTAGGAATAGCAATGGAAGAAAGGGTAGCAAGCAAGGAAGTGTGAGTGAACCCATATTTGTCTGGAGGCTTAGAGACGCGAGCAGAGCGACGAAGTGGAGGTGGAGATGCAGCCTCAGGTGATGATGCGGGGGCAAGATCAGGTGCCGGCGAGGGATCGGGAGGGGGAGGCAGTTGTGGAACCTCTTTGTGACGACGGCGTTCATAAACAATTAGTGGAGAAGAGATTGGATCAGAAAAAGCTGGTAGATGAGAAAATGAAGGTAAATCCGAGGAATGTGTAGAAAAAAACTGTTGATTTTCAAAAAAAGTAACATTTCGAGAAATTCGAATGCGGTTGATCACAGGATCATAGCATATATACCCCTTCTGGTGAGATGCGTAGCCAAGGAACACACATTTGGCGGACTGAGCAGTTAATTTGGTACGTTCAGTAGGAGGAAGATGAGCAAAACACACACATCCAAAGATGCGCATGTGGGTATAAGTAGGATCCTTATGAAAGAGACGAAAGTATGGTGTGTGATTGTGGAGGCGAGAGGAGGGTAAGCGATTGATTAAGTGAACCGCAGTGGCTAAAGCTTCGGGCCAAAATCTCGCGGGAACGGATGATTCTAAGAGAAGAGAACGAACAGTATCGAGAAGATGTCTGTTTTTTCGTTCTGCAACTCCGTTCTGTTGAGGAGTATAAGGGCACGAGCGCTGTGATAAAATCCCGTGTTGTTGCAAAAAAGTTTGAAACTGATGGGACATATATTCCCCTCCGGAATCAGATCGGAGAATTTTTATGCGAGTAGAAAACTGATTTTCAACATATGCCATAAATTTTTGAAAAACATCAAAGACTTCAGATTTAGAGTGCAAGAAATATACCCATGTGAATCTACTATGATCATCAATAAAGGTGACAAAATATTTGAAATGTGTATGAGAGATTACCGGAGTAATCCCCCAGACGTCACTATGAATAATGTCAAAGCAATTAGAAGCCATAGTAGAGTTTGAAGGAAAGGGAAGAACTTTGCTTTTTCCAAGTTTGCAAACCGAACACTCATCAGAAATACGACTAAAAGAAGTTGTATTTTTATTAAGACTACCAGAGTGTAACATCAAAGATAACAGTTTTGAATGAGGATGGCCTAATCTATTATGCCAGAGCCTCCAAACATCTTGAGGAGAAAAACAAGAAAAAGCAGAAATCTGATTATTCGGAGAGAAAGGCATAACAAGAGGAAACAGGCGTCCACACTTAGGCCCCTTCGCAATCACCGTCCCCGACACTGGATCCTGCACAACACAACCAGAACGAGAAAAGGAAACATTACAATTATCATCAACAAGTTGTCCAACAGACAGAAGGTTTGTGGTGAGATGGGGAGATAGAAAGACATTTGTGAGAGGTAATGAATGAATGATATCACCAGTGGCGGTAATAGGAAGCTTTTGACCATCAGCAGTATGAACTTGCAACTTGCCATTGTATGGTTGCAGGTTAGTAAGATGATTGGGGGAGGAGGTCATGTGATTGGAAGCTCCAGAGTCAAGAAACCATATGGAGGAAGAGGATTGGTAGTTACCTGAAATGCCAAGTGCAGAGAAGGCATTGATGATCATTTGTTGAATAAGCTCAGGGGTGATCTGAGGAGTAGTATTGGAGGCAGTAGGTGGTGAAGGCATGACCGGTGTTGAAGGACTATCACTGGAAGTAGAGACATCGGCAGTGTTGACATGATATGCCCGTGGAGTGCGATTCTGTGGTCGCCTTTTGCACTCATTAATAACATGACCATTTGATTTGCAGTAATTACAAAACTTGGTCTTACACTGCGAAGCATAGTGTCCATAACTCTTGCAGCCAAAACATTGGATTTTGCTAAGATCCCTTGCAGAGTGTTGTCCTTTAGTAGTAGACGCAGGACCGTGGGAGACACCCGGGGTGTAACTGGCAATGGCAGGATATGCGACATTAGACGAGGTGCCTGAGAACTGTTGCTTCAAAGCATGCTGAGTAAGCTGACTTTGTTCCTCTCGCAAGAGTTCATGAAGGCACTCATTGAGGGATGGAGATGGAACTCGGCTCATCAGATTAGAACGAACGATCTCATATTCGGATCTCAATTTCATGAGAAACTGATCTCTATGAGAAGTTGCCTGTAATTGTTGTATTTCAGAAAGAGCCGCCTCAGAGACATGGAGGTATTTGATTTCATCATACTCTGCCCACAAATTAAGAAAACCCGTATAATAGTCCTGGATGGAAGAAGTGCCTTGGGAATATTGAGCAATCTCCAGTTCAAGTTGGTATTGTCGGGCAGAATTCCCTTGGTGATACACTTGTTTCAGATATTCCCACATCTCCTTGGATGTCTTGTACGGCTTGAGGTTCAAGATATATTGTGGTTCCACAGAACCAAGAATCCATGTTTTTATCTTGGCATCCCTGGTATTCCAAGAAAGAATTTTTTTCTCATCCTCCTTAGGTCGTGAATCCCATCCGGCAACGAGTCCCCACATCTCCTTTCCTTCAAGATATACTTGAAGTTGATAGGACCAGGAAGTATAATTTTTCCCATTAAACTTGATCAATGTAATTTCAGTTTTATCCATGTCAGTAATCTGATCAGATGCCTTAAGACAGCCCACAGCAGCAATATAAGATAGCAGATACAGTAACAGAGGATTCCAAGTAGAACCAGAGCACAGAATGCAAAAAAATTGCACTAAAACAGCCCAGGCGACCACAAAAAATGGAGTGATAGCCTTGCGTGGGACCCACAGAAAGATCTGAATGATGATCAGACCAGTATCTAGAGACTAGGAGAAAATTTTCTTTCCAGCAGTACAAGTTTTATCCAGATCGGATCTGAATCAAAGATTTTGTACGGTGGTGATGAAAACTAGTTAAAGAAAGTGATTAATCACAAGAGGGAGCAAATCGCCTACCTCTGCTCACTGAAAATTGCTGAAAAAATATCCAAAATAACCAGGAGGGGTGGTCGACCAAGGCTGGAGTGAAACTTGTGGACTGTGAGATGATCGTAGGTGGGCCACCAGTTGATCAGATGAAGAAACAGCCACGAGATGCCTTTGCAGAGCACAGATCCTTGATCTGTGTGAAGAAATCCTCAACCAATGTCCTCAATCACCAGAGGAAGCAAACGACCACTTAATATTGTTGATCTAGGGTGGGCCACTTCTGATCACGCCTTGATCTGACGACTTCCAATGCTTGGAAGATGAAGAAAGATACTCAGAGAGTCTCTAAGAGACGATGACAACTTCCAATACTTGGAAGATGGAGAAGATTCACTCAGAGCTCTGATACCATGTGAAAGACAGCAAGGGAAGAAGATACAATATCCTTTGTGAATTCGATGATCCTTTGAGGGTCTCGATCTCTGATTATATAGATAAAAGTTGCTATATATGTTACAAGGATTGAGGCAATTAGCTAAATTACAGTCATTCTAATCTAATCAAATCTCCTAATAAGGCAGGAAATAATTTACATAGCTGTACAACCGATGCTTGTTTTGACCCACAAGTTGGGCCTTTTCTGCTATGGGTTGTGACCCACTGACCCATTGGACCATGACCCACTGACCCATTTGACAATAACCAAGGCAAACAATAGGAGCTCGAAGCAAATCCTTGGTGCAGTCCAACTTCAAACAGGAATTTAATAGAGCAAGAAGTTTAATTTGGGTAATAACCCAGTGTAGTTAGACCATGAATTGATGGGAAGAGGCAATCTGACTGATGAATCTGGTGGTAATTACCGCTTGCTTAGATATAAATGTTTAACTCCACGAACAATTCCTCACACACAAGATAGACCCTAACATGTATGAGCTTTCCCCAAAATTCAAAGAAATTAAACAACTCTACTAGCCTTCACTCAGCAGTAGGATCCACTTAAAGTTAACTTTCGGATACAACCAACCATGATACACCCAGCAGATGGACATGCAAGAATTTTGATTTTGTCCACGTGTGTAATAAATGTCTTCTTAGGATTTCAAGCAATCAATCTCATAAACAGATATATTAAACTTTCAATGCAAATCAAGAAATAAAAAGGAAATATGAAAAGTATCCCAAGTAGAGACATACTTGAAATCCACTAAGAAGAGTTTCCATCTGTGATAAGATGCTATCGCAGTCGAAAATTTGATCGTGCAAAGAGACTAAGTTGTCACTCTCTTTTATGTAATCCTGCATGATTAAAGGGAAGGTCAAACAAAACAGAGGTCAGTAGCAGGAAAATTGTTGTATATGGTTAGAAACATGTAACCGCCAGTTAAAGAGGGGAAAAGGTTTCCTTCTCCGCCTCTCTTCCTTTCAGTTTCTTTTCTTGAACTTAAGGTTTCACTTGGTTTTACTCCCTTTCTTATCCGTCCTACATTCAAGAGGAAGAAGTGCCTTCCGTTTGCATATTGAGTCAAGGTAGCAAATTGAAAAAAAGACTTGTAGATTAATCAGTGCATTTACTATTCCCACAACCAAACAATTTACCACCATGCAACATGAGAAAAACTAATGCAGACTTCAGATGGTAGCTTGAAAAACTTGAAAGCCCAAATCAGGTGAAAAGTTCATGGAATCATGTCACAACTCCCGTGCATATATATTGTTTGTGTGTGTGTGTGTGTGAGTGTTGTGTGTAGACTGTAGACTTGTAGATTACTTGTAGATTAACAAGATGAAGATTAATCAGTGCATTTACTATTCCCACAACCAAACAATTTAGCACCATGCAACATGAGAAAAACTAATGCAGACTTCCGATAATAGCTTGAAAAACATGAAAGCCAAACTAAGGTGAAAAGTTCATGGAATCATGATAATAGTTGTGTGTGTGTGTGTGTGTGTGAAACTAGACCTTCAAAAACTTGGTCAAGTATTCATGAGTCAATTCAGGTCTTATCATGACCAGTTAAATAGAGAGTGATTCTAAGTGAGTCAACAAAGCAGAGTACCCTTTCGAGGTTTTGATCGCCTATACTTAGATCCAGTCCAGCATGATTGTCTTGTGTGCTTTGATTTGGTCAAAGATTACACAGTTGTACATATTATCTTAATTAGATTGGTTTCCTAACTTAGAACATAATTGATGTAATTAGATTGATTTCCTAACTTAGAGCCTTGATTAAGGCATGTAATACTCTATATATTGAGGCTCGTTCTCCAAAGGAAGACAAGCAATTATAATACAAGTTCATAGCTTTATGCTATTTCAACTTCCATTCGTGAGTTGTCTTGAGTTTGTCATGGTATCAGAGCGAGTTTCAAGAACACCTAGTTTCTTCTCTTCCAAAGCATCAAGGCAGTAGGATAGAGAGGAATAAAACTCTCCCTCGTGCAGAATAACAGATCCAAGCATCTGTTCAAGGATTCCAGCGTCATTCACACTCTGCGACAATTCCATCATACTGGTGGCCCACCTCTGATCATCACATCATCTTCAGCAAACTTTACAGACATGGTCGCCTGGTCTTCCTAAGAATATTGGAGATTTTTTCAGAATTTTTCAACACCTTCAGGTTGGTGATTTGCTCATTCTCGAGATTTTCCAGTTTTCTTAAACTGTTTCCATCTAGACCGTCCAAAATCTTGGATCTGTGGAGGAATTAGTTCATTCTTTTTTCAGTAGAAGCCAAATTACCGTGCTTCCTCAGATCAGTGATCTGATTATTGTCCAGATCCATCAATGGGGCCCACGTAGAAGATCAGCAGCAAAAATCCAGGTCGCCTGGGTGGTTGTTTTGGTCTTTTCTGTTCTGTGTTGATTTTTTCTCCTCTCTGATCGTTCAGATCTTGGTTTCTATTCTCAGCACAATTTTTTATCGACATTTATACTTCATCTTTTCACTGTTGTTAGATTTTTTTTGCAATCAAGATTGAAGATGGAAAAATCTGAGGTTACTTTGATCCGATTCATAGGAAAAAATTACCCCGCCTGGTCGTTTCAGTTCCAGATTTACCTTGAGGCTAAGGAGTGGTGGGGCTATATTTCTGGATCTGACCCTAAACCCACGGAAGATGAGAAGAAGATATCCACCTGGCTTACTAAAGATGCAAAAATAAAAACATGGATACTGGGTTCCGTCGAACCACATCTGATAATGAACCTCAAACCTTACCCCACCTCTAAAGACATGTGGGGATATCTAAAGCAAGTGTACCATCAAGATAACTCCGCACGTCAATATCATCTTGAATGCGCAATTGCTGAATATGCACAAGGGACATTGTCCATCCAAGACTACTATTCAGGATTCTGAACCCTATGGTCGGAATACGATAGCATTAAGTATGTAGATGTGGTTGCCGACGTTTTGATCGTCATTCGCGATCTTCAGGCCTCTAGTCAACGGGATCAATTTTTGATGAAGTTATGGACTGAATATGAAAGTGTTCGCTCTGCCCTGATGAATCGGACACCTTTACCTTCCTTGAATGTATGCTTGAATGAACTCCTCCGCGAAGAACAACACATTGCGACCTCGGCCCATATGTCTCAAAAGACTGAGACCTATTCAGTCGCATTCTTGGCAACTAAGGCTTCTCAGCCTCCGACTCGAGACTTGAGCAAAACGCAATGTTACAGTTGTAAAAAATTTGGGCACATTGCTACTCAATGTAAACAGAAGGTCTGCAGTTATTGTAAAAAGTCGGGACATATCATCTCTGAATGTCGCCGCCGCCCACAACATCCATCATCACAGTATCAGCCTCCACAGTCTCAGACTCCACAGTATCAGACTCCGCATGCTTATGTGGCTTCTTCGGTTATGCATGCTCCTACATCTGCACCCTCACAGCCTGGGACCTTTTCCTCTCTCACTCCTGAATTAGTTCAGCAAATGATTGGCAATGCCCTCTCTGCCTTTGGTCTCTCAGGTAACTCCCCCTCCTCTTCTACTTGGTTCATTGATTCTGGGGCTTCTAATCATATGACGTCTTCACACATCCCTCTATCCAATGTGACAAAATACAATGAGAATCTTCAAATACAAACTGCTAACGGAGGTAATGTTCCCATTACTGCTCTCGGAGATATCCCTGGTCCCCTCCCATTGAAAAATGTTTATCTTTGTCCCACTTTAACTTCCAACCTATTGTCAGTCGGGCAACTTGTTGAAAATAATTGTAACATCTCCTTCTCTTCTTCTGGTTGTGTTGTGCAGGACCAGATGACCGGGAAGGAGATCGCGAGGGGGCCTAAGTGTGGTCGCTTGTTTCCGCTGGATTTTTCTAATATTTCTAGGACTAGCTTTGCCAATGATGTGTTTTGTTTCTCTATTAGAGATAACTGTCAATTGTGGCATAAAAGACTCGGGCATCCTAATTCCAAAACTTTGTCCCTTATGTTAAATTATGGATTATTGAATAAATCTATTGGCTTATCTTCATGTGTGACTTTTGATTGTGCTACTTGTAAAATGGGAAAGAGCAAAACTCTTCCTTTTCCTATTTCTGCTTCACGCAGCACTCGGTGTTTTGATTTAGTTCATAGCGATGTATGGGAAATTGCTCCAGCTCTTTCTCATGCTCACTACAAATATTTTGTGACTTTTATTGATGATTTAAGTCGGTTCACATGAGTTTACTTTTTGCATTCCAAATCTTATGTTTTCACTGTTTTTAAAAAAAAATTAGCTTATGTTGAGAATCAATTTTCCACCTGCATCAAAATCTTGCAATCTGATTCGGGTGGGGAATATGTGTCCTCAAATTTTCAAACCTTTTTGCAAAACAAATGCATTATTTCTCAGAGAACTTGTCCTTATACTCCACAGCAGAATGGAGTCGCTGAAAGGAAAAATAGACATCTTCTTGATGTCACTCGTTCCCTTCTTCTTGAATCATCGGTTCCTACCCGTTTTTGGGTTGAGGCACTGACTACGGCAGCTCATCTTATAAATCGTTTGCCTTCAACCTCTATTCAAAATCAGAGCCCATATTACCAATTGTACCAGACATCTCCATCTTATGATGATCTTCATGTTTTCGGCTCCATTTGCTTTGTGCACTTGCCTCCTTCTGAGAGAAACAAACTAACCGCCCAATCAGCTCAATGTGTGTTTTTAGGTTATGCGCCCTTCCAAAAAGGGTTCCTTTGCTACGATCCTCACATTCGTCGCTTACGGACCTCTAGGAATGTCGTTTTTTTTTTAACAGCAGTATTTTTTTCAAAAACACCTTGAACCTCGTCTTTACCTGGTTTTTCTGACAACACATCGGTTATTCGTTTTAATCCAAACTTTGTGTATCAACGACGGAACAGAGAAGCGCCTCCCAGGGGCCCCCCTCCTGATCCTCCTCCGGCATCCGGTCCACCTCTGCCACTTGGTCCATCTGGACATCCTTCATTGCGTCGCTCCACTCGCATCTCAGTACCCCCCAACCGCTATGGGTTCTCTCATACTTCCTTAATGGCCACTTTGTCCTCTTCTTCCATCCCCCACTCATATTCTCAGGCTATGCAGGACAAATGTTGGAACAAAGCTATGCAAAAAGAATTGGATGCTTTAGAGAAAAATCATACATGAGATATTGTCCCCTCTCCTGTGGGTGTCAGACCTATTGGCTGCAAGTGGATTTTTTCTCTCAAGTTAAAATCAGATGGTACTCTTGATCAATATAAAGCGTGCCTTGTTGCTCTCAAAAATCGACAGGAATATGGCAAAGATTATGATGAAACTTTTGCTCCTGTCGCCAAGATGACCACCGTACGCATCATCCTTGTTGTTGCTGCCTCTCAGTCCTGGCCTCTCTATCAAATGGATGTCAAAATGCGTTTCTTCATGGTGATCTCAAAGAAGACGTTTATATGCGTCTGCCTCCGGGGTCCTCATCTGGGAAGGGTATGGTTGCTAAGCTCTGTCGCTCCCTCTATGGTCTGAAGCAAGCTCCTCGAGCATGGTTTGAGAAATTTCAAGATGCCCTTCTCCGCTTGGATTTTCATCCTAGCCAGTATGATCCTTCCATGTTCTTACATCATGCTCCGTCCGGGATTACTGTGCTACTGGTTTACGTTGATGACATTGTCATTACTGGTCCTAATGCACAAATGATTCAGGAACTCCAAGCTTCTCTTCGTCAGACATTTCAAATGAAGGATCTCGGCCCTTTACACTATTTCCTCAGTCTTGAAGTTCATCAATTGCCTAAAGGTATAGTTCTCAATCAGCACAAATATACAGTTGACCTCATTGACTTGGCTGGGCTTACTTCTTCCGCTCCAGTAGATACGCCGGTCGAACTGAATGTCAAACTCAGTAGAGAGGAGGGTGACCTTCTTCCAGATCCTACCGCATATCGCCAGTTAGTGGGTAGCTTGATCTACCTCACGATCACCCGTCCTGATATCTCATTTGCAGTTAACCTAATGAGTTAGTTCATGACTGCTCCTCGTCATCTTCATCTGGCTGCTGTTCGTCGCATCATTCGGTACCTTATTCGCACACTGACTCGCGAGTTGTTTTTTCCATCAAACAATCCTCTTCTCATAGCTTATTCAGATGCTGATTGGACTGGTTGTCCGGATACTCGCAGATCGACTACAGGATGGTGCATGTTTTTGGATAATAGTTTGAATTCCTGGAAATGCAAGAAACATGACAAAGTTTCCAAATCTTCTACCGAGGCTGAGTACCAAGCTATGTTTGCTACGTGCTCCGAAATCCTTTGGCTCCGAGGTCTGCTCTCTGACATTGGATTTCCAGCAGAAGGCGCTACCCCTCTCTATGCAGATAACACAAGTGCAATTCGGATTACTGAAAATCCGATTTTTCATGAACGCACTAAACACATCGAGGTTGATTGTCACTTTATCCGTGATGAACTTAAACGTGATGTCATCAGCCTACCGCATGTCTCCACTGAACTTCAAATTGCTGATATTCTCACCAAAGGTCTTCCACGACCACGCCATCAGTTCTTGGTTGACAAATTGATGCTTGTTGATTCTCCCGCATCAATTTGAGGGGGGGTGTTAAAAAAGCCCCAGGCCCATACTTAGATCCAGTCCAGCATGATTGTCGTGCGTGCTTTGATTTGGTCAAAGATTACACAGTTGTACATATTATCTTAATTAGATTGGTTTCCTAACTTAGAACATAATTGATGTAATTAGATTGATTTCCTAACTTAGAGCCTTGATTAAGGCATGTAATACTCTATATATTGAGGCTCGTTCTCCAAAGGAAGACAAGCAATTATAATACAAGTTCATAGCTTTATGCTATTTCAACTTCCATTCGTGAGTTGTCTTGAGTTTGTCAATCCGGGCCCTAGGTCCCGTAGGCTATGATACCTAGATACTTGTACAAGCCCAACATATCCGTATCGGACCGATACGATACTTGTATTGGTACCTGATACTGCATCAATACTTTTAGGGAACAAATTTAACATATCCTTCTTATAAAGTCCATGATTTCAGATAGCTCTTTTACTATTTTTACTTCTCACCAAAAAAAAAAATCCTAGAAATGGACGAAATCAATGATTTCAAAAGTGATCTAAAGAAAAAAAAAATTAGAACACCCGTATCCGTATCCTAGATTTTCAAAAGGAGTCGTATCCCCGATCCACATATCAGTGTCCTTATCCAGATCCGCATCTGGGCATCATTGACTACAGGTCGAGTCAGTGAGGTGGTATTGCTTTGGTTGGGGATGTGTCAAATGTGCGGAGAAATTTTGTCCAAATGGGTGGCTTTTGAGTGGGGAATGGGACGGATGTGAGGTTTTGGTTGGATGATTGGGTGGGGGTAGGTGCTTTGTGTGGGTTGTTTCCTAGGGTCATGAAAGTGATGTCTGAAAAGGAGTCTTTTATTAGTGAATGTTAT
The DNA here is from genome assembly GCA_038049695.1 of Cinnamomum chago. Classification (NCBI taxonomy): domain Eukaryota; kingdom Viridiplantae; phylum Streptophyta; class Magnoliopsida; order Laurales; family Lauraceae; genus Cinnamomum; species Cinnamomum chago. Next base: position 66,801,048 of record CP142458.1, on the reverse strand, counting down.
GAGGTGAGGTAGTTGTGTTTGTGGGGTGTGTCATTCACGAGAATTCTTTGTCCGTTGAAGTAGGTCCATTATGGGGAGTTGTTAAGTCTTCTTATTTTTGTGCAAGAACTCTCAAGGATTCAAGGATTTGGAAGACATCAATTTTCGGGGAATTCTCGGTGAAAGCATTTTACTTAGCCTTGGTGGGGAGCAACCATCCTAGAGCTTCCAACTTCCTCTTCTCTTGCTTGGTTGAAGACAGTCCCCTCTTTAGGTCGAAGCTTTTTATTAGTTAGTAGTTGCGGAAAAAGTTTCTATGGCTAACATTTGTGAAGAAGATGGTCGACTTCAACCAACATCTCAAACATTTGTGTGATGTGTCGAAAGGAGGAGACAATTAACCACCTTTTCCTTCACTGTGAGGTTGCAGCTGGTGTTTGGAGTCACCAGTCTTACTTGGTGTTGTCCGAGACTATTCCGAATGTGGCAATCATGGTTAGGAGGGTGTTTCTTTTGGTGTGGGCATATTATATGGAGGATGATTCCGTTTTCTATTTTTTTTAGTGTATTTGGAGGTAAAGGATTGATAGAATCTTTAGAGGCTCGACCTCTTCTCCAGTAGAGTTGATTGCTAGTCGCTTTAAGGACTGCCAAAGAAGGCTTTGGTTAGAAAGGAGTTTTTAATTTTAATATAAATGATATCCTTGTGAATTGGAAAGCTTGTATGGGGCGTAGCCCAATTAAGGTGAGGAGATCCGTTCTTTGGTTCTCACACCCTCTCCTCTCCCCCCAACCTCTTGGAGTGCTAAAACTCAACGTTGAATCATTGATGGGAGTCGTGAGAGGTATGCCGAGGCCGGTGGGAATCGAAGGCGTGATTTGTAACAACAAAGGTGGGTGAGGTTTTATTTATGTTCTCTAAGCATGTTGGCGTTTGCAATTCTAATTAAGCGAAGGTGTTAGCTATTTTGGAAGCTTTCCTATGCTTTTCAAGAAATCTTCATGGCAGCCTTATTGTTGAGAGCAATTCTTCTAACGCGAACGCATGGGTGTCAAATAGGAAGGTGAACCCTTGGGATTTTCAATTACACTTAAATGAAATCTGGATTTTATCTTCTAACACTAATGTAGACTTTTGTCAAGAGCTTAGATCAGTCAACTCTATGCCAGATGCTTTAGCCAAACAGGGGGTTGAAAGGATGTCTCCTTGGGGAGGGTAGTACTATGTAATTGAGGAGTAGGTGGTGGTTACTATACTCTTGTACCTTTTTGTTCATTTGCGCTCTCTCTCCTTGTCATCTTTCTCCTTTCAATGAAAACTTTAGTTAACAATTCAATTAAAAAAAAAAAAAAAAAAGAACAAAGCTAGTTGAAGAATGATGTAGATGAACGCTATACTATGCAAAAGTGTGCATGAGTGATTTTTTCCCTCATTCATTTTTAATCCACTGCCATGGATTTTGAAAGCAGGGATTTCTGCTTTCATGGATTTCATCTAAGGAAATAGTCACTTTAAATTTTTTTATAGCAACTATATCTTTTTTATTGAAAAAGGTTTGGGTGCAAGGTCTGGCATACACATCCAAATCTGGGAATACTTCATCTAAGACTGAGACTCAGCTGAATCTGATTAAATTTTAAAAGTGCTGGCTCTTGACATTGTTTTAGTGGATGAAACGAAAGGAGGAGTGAATGCTAAGCTAGAATTGTGGCGAAAAACATTAGAGACAAAAGGGTTTAGACTAAGTCGATGCAAGACGGAATATATGGAATGCAAGTTTAGTCAAAGTAGGACACTTGGTAACTTAGAAGTAAGTTTGGACACACAAAAGATTGTAGAGAAAGAAAACTTTAGGTACCTTGGATCTATGGTGCAACAGGATAGAGATATTGATACTGATGTAAGTCACAAGATTCAGGCCGGGTGGACCAAATAGAGAAGTGCTTCGAGGGTCTTGTGTGATCGGAAAGTCCCCCTCAAGGTTAAAGGAAAGTATTATAAGGTGGCAGTACGTCCAGCGTTGTTATATGGATCAGAGTGTTGGGCAGTAAAGCATAATCATGTTAAGAAGATGGAAGTTGCTAAAGATAAAATGAGATAAAATCGACTGAGATGGTTCGGCTATGTTAGAAGGCGCCCAACGGAGGCACCTGTTAAAAGGTGTGAAAGCATGGAGATTGCCCGGAGTAGGAGAGGGAGAGGGAGACCCAAGAGAAGTTGGAAAGAAACTATTAAACATGACCTTGCCTAAATGGATCTAACGGAGGACATGGCCCTAAACAGATTTGATTGGCGTCGTCAAATCCATATAGCCGACCCGACCTAGTGGGAAAAGGCTTGGTTTGGTTTGGTTTGGCTTGGCTCTTGACAAGGTAGGACATGATCCCAACCCAAACTCTTTAGAGTTTAGAGCCCTAGGCAACTCCAAGATAGATCGGAGTGAAAGTGCTTCTTCAAATGATGAAGATGAAGTGATCAATTCTCATGCTAGACCTATTGGAAACATAAAAGTAACGAAACTACAGTCATGGAGCAGATTCATTAGAAATTTAAAAAAAATAATAAAGATATGAGCCAGTTGAACAGGATCAGCCCCATGCTACCAACATCATAATTGTTTCCCCCCAGGTTTAGGAAAACTGAACAAACTATATATTTTCTTTGTCTATTAATCCAGCCGTTGTGGAGTGTTACATTCCTTTCTTAACTTGCACCATCAATCTGTTCTCTCATTCACACAAACACACAGAAAGAGAGAAAGTAAATGAAAAGCAGCTTAAATAAAAGTTGTTTGCAGCTTAAATAAAAGTTGTTTTTTAATTTTGTTTCTGCCTTTAGAGTTGCAGACATTAAAATGACATGAGCATAACTTTACTGTGTCAATTCCAAATTGCCATTTACCACAAAATGTCTCATGTGCAGATTCCACATGAAAGAAAAGAAAGATTGTCTCAGAAAACAAAGATCGTCTCCTACAGATGTAGCTTTGACTCTTTATATTTCAAGCGCCAGATTGCTGTATAGAACATCTGACAACAAGTTCTGATATGCAATTCACCTGCTCTGTCATTCAAAGATCACACAAATGTGTTTCCCATTCTTATGGCATTTCCTTACCACTAACTATAAAGTTTTTTTTCCCCAACCGGTCTAGCTCTGAAGGTTTTAGAACTAGCAAGTGAACTTTGCTATCTTTTTCTCATCAGAAGGTGAAACTTGCTCTACGTCCATCATTTGTGTTCACTCTGTGATTACCAGCTTTGTGCATGATCAGTTTATCTGGTGAATTTATCTGGCACACAGTTAATAAAAATATATCAAGCAAGAGAATGCAAGTATGCAATTATCCCAGAGGAATCCAATTGTAAATTGTAATAAACCTGTATTACATTCATAACATATAACAACAATCATTCTATCCTAAAATGTTGTTTTAATTCTCTACCAAATAAAATAGGGCTCCAATGAGAAAGAAAATAATTATGAGATTTCAAAAAAGCAATTAAGTAAGTGAGCTTACTTTTATCAAAATGGGTTGACTAAAATATTGCCATCAAGTGAGAATTTGTAATAAAAACAATATAACATTGAAGTTTAAAAGAACCAACCTGGACTGAGTCCAATTCATTTTGACGTATATTGTTTTCAACACCCTTTGCATACTCCCGTGATTTTGTGCCTCTGGCTAATATATTTGCCACAACCTACAAGACAAGGAATTTTGCTTCAAAATAAAAGAAAAACATTAAAAGAACGTCTTGATAACAATTCAAAATATGCATATCAGCAAATGCTATTCAAATTACTTACATCATCACCCTTACATTCTTCTAATTCTTCCTGCAGCCCCTCCAACGACACATCATCACTGCCACAACAGAAGTGCAGATGAAGAGCAGTTTCGTGTCACATTTTTTTATAATGAAAACATAAAAAGAAATTTCCAGGATAGAATTCCCAATGATAATGAAAGGAGGAGAAGCAGCACTATCCAACCACTGGCTGGGAAAATGGTAAAAAGAGTACATGAAGCAGCATATGATTTAAACACCATCAAATGGAATGAGTCAAAAAATCTTTTTTTTTACCTGAATGGTAACTAAATTTTATCAAATAGCACATCAGTAAGGGAGAAATATAATACTGGCCACAAAAATCACCCAAATCATTGGCTGCTTAATTATATTTCTTCAAGTCTACCTAATTCTGCACCATCTTTTACTGTGTAAAAAGATGGACTCTTTCTTGGTGATGAACAACACTCAAGAACAAGGAAGACAAGTGCATTAGAATATAGTTTCAGGTCAAAAGACTATCATTAACTAGCAACTAGCAAGTAATCTTCCCATGTGATGCAAGAAGAACTCATCCACATGTTGAGTCACATGGATCCATCATGTGAGATTCATTGGCCCAAAAGCATGAACCTATTCTACCATATGTGTCGTCTTTGTCCATTATAAGTCTATTTAGTCTTGGAGTTCATTAATCTTAAATGAGGAAGTTCCCTAAAGAGTCAAGGAACCTATCTTTGAAAGAAAATGATGGGATGACCATCACTTTTGGCTATTAATTTGATTTTTAGTGATGATTAAAGGGTTGCATAATTATAGCAATTATTTAGATGTTTTGAAGAGGAGAGAACCAGAAAAAAACTTGCAATGGCACATCAAATCAGAGGAAGAGATGTTCACGAAATCAAAGCTAGAATTTCTTCCTCAGTAGAAGCAAGAAACGAATTCAAGGAGATCAGCCCATCAGGCATTTTAGCAAGTTGAGGAGGTTCAATGCTAAGCAACAGGAAGATAAATTGTCCATGAAACATGGAAAACTGCCAAGTTTCTTTTATGAGGTGGTGGAGAAGATTGAAGATTAGGAAATTGCAAACATTTTGGGAATCACTATTAAGGGAAGAAAGAGGAGACGAGACAAATGAAATGGTTTATCAGTTATTATTGAAAAAGAAAGGAGGATGTGTCAGCAAGGAGCCTATGCAGCAATACTCTAAAGGAGCATAGGGTGAGAGCAAATTCCATGCTCACCATTAGCTAAGAGAAGACTAGAGAGGAGAAGAGGGGTTCAAATTACCTGCCAAATGCGGCTTCGCTCATGGAGTGTTCAGGGAATAAGGAATGTCCTCAGAGCATCGTCTTATTAAAAACTTTTGCAAAATAGGAAAGTGGGTGCATTGTTGATCCAAGAATCAGAACAGCTATTACCCACTGATGGTCAACAGATGGTAGTTAGTCATATTCAATTACATATGGTCCCCAGTGTGCCATATTCTCTAGTGTATCACCCATATTTGATAGTCTCTCATGTGCCATACATTTTCTTAGACTCAAGTAGTTAGTCAAACCTCATTGTACTTATGAACAGAAGCTTATTGCTAAGTGTATATAAGACTCCATTATACATAGAGTGGTTGGGAGCATTAACCCAACACAAAAAGTTCTCCAAATCTCTCATTTGCTTTGAGTTGTTTCAATAGGGATGTAAATGATCGGGTCCATCTCAAGATCTGACTTGTTCCAACCATAAACAACAGCTCATCCAATGGGTGACGTCTAGGTCAAGGGAAAACAAGATTTGATGGGCAGAATACTATGTTGATGGACCCAACTCAGAGCCAAATATTATATCTTAAATGCTATAGACAGTTCATTTGATTACTACTTATCCTGTTAGATTATAACCGCCAACCTGACCTAGACACAAATCAAACCAGATTAAATATAACTAGATCCTGATCCATGTATGTATCCTAGGATTGGTTGCACGTGGTTAAATATAAAAGGTCCAGGTCCAGCAGGCTCTGCCTGAAACTAACCCTTAGAGATAGTGATCATGAACAAATGCTTGGATGTTGAAGAAGATTAAAGAGAGAGAATAAAGAAATGGAGAAGGACAGATGTGCTGGTCAACTAGGATATTTGGCTAATGGTTCCATTATTTAGGTTCCTATTACAAAATTACAAATATAACATAGCACAAAAGAGCCCCATTTTCCATCTCCAAGTATTAAAAATAATCAATATACTCCAACACAATCTTCTAACTGCCATCGGCTGACCTGGCTGTGCAGTTGTTGGTTACCCTTTCAACTTCCCCGACTTCTCACAACTAACTCTTTCGTTTTCCTTTTGTTGCCTTACTTGGCACTTCCTTTTTTTTTTTTTTGTTTTAGGACTTATTACTCACGTTTAGTATATTCCGCTGCTTTTAATAAAAACAACCTATTATTCTCGGGGTAAAAAATTGACAAAAGGTGCCCCAAAGGTATATTTTACGTATAGAGAATGTGAAGAATTCAAATGAGAAAATACCTGCTAGCATCATCCTCAAAAGCCAAATCTCCAACAAATACTCCTAAATCAAATCCATTCTTTTGGATATCACGAGTGGTCTCATCGTAAGATTCACCCTGCAGCCATTATTAAAAGATAACAATAATAATCAATACTCAAATAGTGTTCTAACCATCAAAGATAATATTTAAGGCAACTAAGATACCAAAGGTCGAATCCCCCCCCACCAAAAAATAAATAAAAAAACTTTTTTTTCACACTTAAACAATATGAAAACACCTTCCTTCCCCTCCACTATCTCCCTTACCACTTTGTTCGACACAGCAGCCATCTTATCAATACTTCAACAAAAACACATCTCTGTATTCCTAACCAAAACAACGAAAATGTCAGGACAAGAACCACAATACCAATCAGTTATAAAAGCATACAAGTTCAGCACACTGCAACTGTTCAGATATTTAACTGACAACTAAAATAAAAGGAAAGAAAATGTGATTGTCCAAATCATACAATTCACATTTTTCTGACTTCATGAGTAGATCGCATTTAAGTTGATCATGATGATGAAATCAAATTGAATCCAAATAGATTTGTGTTGTGTCACTTAAATGAATTACTTTCCAGATGAATCATACATTATTATGTGAAAATCGATATTAGCATGAATTGCAAAATTTACTATGCAATTCATACAAATCAAACAAGAGAATTGCATACATGGTAAATTCACTAGTTAGATTTTCACCTGCACACTCTTATGTTAATTTTTCAAAGCTACCACAATTTTACACAATACGAAAAGCATTAATCAACAACACAAAGCCTCATCAGAACTGGATCAAACTCAAAGCAAAGAACAAGATGTGACAAAAACAACAAACAACAAACAAAAAACCGGAAAAGATCTCGTTTTTAGGAATTACTTCGCAGATCAGAGACAGAGAGATTACAAACGAGATCTGGAACGAAATCAGATCTATCTCTTGATCTAGTGTTTAGGATGGAGACAGAGAGAGATGTAAAAGAAAGGATTAGGGCATGGAAAATGAGAAGAAGGAGAGAGAAGTTACCTGGAGCGCAGATTCATTCGAATGGCGTCGTTGCTGCGAACGAGATCGAAGGGAAGATTTGTTGGTCCGTGTGGAGTTGGGGATCAGCTGGTTGAAACTTGAAGGTGGCGCGTTGGTGGGCCCAAAGTTCGGGATAAACACCTGAGAGATCATCTGGACCGTTCAAGCTGAAGAAGGTGATCTCCTCCAATCCGATGTCCTCAAGTTTCTAATTAAAAAAAAAGAGTGGGTCCCATCGTAAGATTAAGAACTTAATCAACACCTTATTAGTTGTCATGTCTGCATCTAATCATGTTTCATGGTGATCAATTGGACAGCTATGCGGGCCCGCCACTTGCCCGAATGGTTAATTAATCTGAATTTCTAACTATGGAGCTTACTTATTGAAAATTTAACACATATATGCCTACATACACGCATTTATATGTATTTGTGTATTTGCCTTGAAGTTTTCTAGCGATTCATATGTTTTTAGAAAAAAAGACAAATCCCTAAAATTAGCTTACTCGAGATGATTTTATATGTTGCGGTGAATATAGTGATTTTTATATGCTACCTAAAGATCAATGCATGGTCAGGTAGGTTTAGGTAATACCCATTAGCCATTAGGCCAAGCGAGCAAAAAAAAAAAAATTATAGTCATAAATGGTTATAAGACTTAATTTGACGAGTTCCATCAGTCATTAGGCTTTTAGCGTATTAAATAAATACATAACATTTGTTATCACAACCAACCTCTACGTCTCGAGTTCGATGGCTTTCACTCTAGCAGTAGATAGCCATTTTCTCTATTTTTTTTTTATATGGCTCTCACTAAAGTCAAATTAAGTCTTATAACCAATTAGAACCGTAAATATAGGCTAGAAAAAAAAAAGTGAGACCTTTTGTATCTTGAAGTATTTCAAATTATATTTTAAAAATTAAGTATATTAGAAACAAAAAATCATGAAGTTATAAGATTGATGATGTGGGTATCCCTGACAATATGTATATGTTTTTTTTTTCTTTTTTTTTTAATTTGCATGTGTACATATTCTGGGTAAAGCATAATTTTACAGAAATTTCCAAGTATTGATATGTAAGTATGGAAAGATAGAGACATATGGGATGTATATTGTGAGAATTTTGAGTATAACAATCATACCGGTTGAATGATAAGAATGGACTAGAGTCACTCTCAGCCCATTTATGAACCAGTTCAAAATCATTAACTTGAAGGATCAACTTCAACCTGTATTACCAATTGGGGTTTGGGTTAGGTTGTAACAGGGGAGTGTAGCCCCATTATATTTGTTTACATAAACCTAGGCCCAATTTAAATGGACCAAAACATACCATACACAACTTGGACCCAGTTGAACTGTCCAAGGTTTTGAGCCCACATTCATAATTTGATAAAGTGGATCATGCACCTCATCCACTAGACCAATATTAGTAAAGTAAGAAACAAAATAATAAGAAACAAAATAATCTCAAATATGATATAAAATACAATTATACATCTCAAATGATTGAATATTTAGGTGCATAACCAATAGAGTCAGTTGGCCTAGGACCACGGTTTGCACATGGAGGTTGTAGATTCGAAACTACACTACCACACTAGGGTTACAGAGGAGTTTACCCAACTTCCCTCTGGGCCCGGAGGTAGCCCAAAGGGTTGGGAACCCTCCGATAAAAAAAATTAAATAAATAAAAACTAATAGAGTCATATTTAGGCCCAAACCCGATTATAATGGATTAAAAAAGAAGGTCCATATCAAGACTTTGCGAGCTGAAATGCAGCTAGATAACTGGAAGTCCATTCACAGCCTTCCTTGGTGGGTTGAGGCAAGAATCAGGGCCTATTTGGATAAATGAAGATTGAAGTAAAATGAAGTGGATTTTGCATGTAGAGTGGAGTGAAGAGAAGTCAATTGAAATTAAAGTAGAGTACTTCACTTCACTCCATTTGGATGCTTATTTTGAAGTTAAAGTTTGGAATATCATCCACTTTTACTCAAAGAAATAGAAGTATTTAGAGTTGAAGTGAAATGGGTACATGTAGCTCACAACATTACTTCATCTATCAGGTCAGACTAATCCAAACGGGGTAGAGTTGGAATTTTAGATGATTAGAATCCATTTAACTTCACTCTATTCTAACTTTTGCCTATCGAAACAGGCCTATATTGGCTCATTTACTGTAACTACTATATTAGAAATCTTTATTTTAAAAATCAAAGAATCCAAGTATCAAAAATAACTGAAACATTTTTTATATTTTTTTACCATGGAGGGCATTTGTGCAATTTGTCAAGTGTGATTTGAGCAAAATGATCATACTTTAATAGATTGGCAGACTTGCAGAGTGCAGACTAAAGAATGATTATCAATAATAGCATAGGGACTTTTGAATAATAATATCATAAGGCAGGGAATAATTTTACTAAAATAGATATATTAAAAAAAAAAAACTCTATTCAGTTCCATCAAAATAGCCACATCAGTTGTATTTTACTGAGTCCGGATTCCATGAGACTATAACCTAGAGAAATTCTGAAATAAATGAGTGAAATTCAACAATGGAGCTCATTTATTGAAACTCTAACTGTTCAAAATAAACATGGTATGAGCATGTATAATATCGTCAAATTTTACATCAAGCGGAGTTGCTTCCCCCGTTGAATTGAACGCTTAAAAGAAAGTCAGATTTTTCTTTCAAATCTCAACAAAACCTTCGGCCTCCCTTTTTTTTTGTCTTTTCCAAACCTGGTTTGACAGTGGGACCCACCCAAAACGATGTACTTTTGGTGGGATCCACCCTTTAGGCTTTAATCATGGTGGGCTCCATCCTGCCAAGATTTAATCAAGGTGTCTCCTCATGTGAATATGATTTAATCAAGGTAAGCTCTAAGCTGCCAAGACCATGTGGGGGGCATCATTTAGATTTCATATTCTGGGGTGGGGGCGGGGCCCACCGGAATTCCATTATGCAGACGGAGGCTCACTAGAATTACATAATTTTGAATGGTAGGACCCACCCTTAAGGGACAGAAGTAGAACACCTTGATTTCCTGTTGTTTTTCAGAGTACAATAAAGAAAAGAAAGTGAGAAATGTCCCACTCCCCACAATATTTTAATTGGGGGAAGACTAAAGCCAGTCAAGATGTTGATGCCTCTTTCCTTGTCCCGGCTATTAATCATTTAAGTTGTGTTACTTAATCACTTCTTTTGGCTCTCCCAAGTGGGCTTCTTTCTTCTGTTCTTATCTGGGAAAAAAAAAAAAAAAAACAACCCACATCTTCTGCATTTCTTCTCAATAAACTATCTTTTTTTCTTTATCTTGTGTTTTTTTTTATATATATATTTTTAGTACCTTAATCATATCAAACTAAGATATGAATTTTGGGAGTCCATGCAACAACAAAACCATCACTAATTAAAGCATGGTTAAACAACTGATAAACTCTACTTTGGTGCGACAAGGATTGCAAATGCATGTCGAATTATCCATGTATTCATGGCCCATGTTTGAACATCTCTATTTACAACCTCTATTTATCTAAATGTATAAAGCGGAAAAATGCTTGGAAAATAAGAGCTTTTGGCACACGATTCCACCCTTTACCCGCTTTAAAGAAAGAGAGGCAAATCCTCTTAAAATGAAATATATATATATATATATATATATTTCTGAAATCGTGAAAATAAGAGTTTTAGTCTCTTTTTTTATGGTTCCTTTTTTTATGCCTCCATTTTGGATGGTTTTATTGGAATAAAAGTAGAGATGCCAAATAAGGCCAAGCCTTCAATTCCAAATAAAGCATAAATGAACTTATTTTGAACCCTTATTGAATTAGGGAATCAATTTAGTAGCACATGCATATTAATTTAAATGTATTTGTTCACTTGCCTTTACTTTGGAACACTTGGGGTGAAGAAAATCACAGAAAACCATTTTGAGAACTCAAACATCAAAATGGAATTCAAGCTCAACTCCTACAACAAAATCAAAGAGAAAGAAGAATTTAGGCCAACATGTAACATTTCTAACTAAAATGAGCTACAACTACCATGAATTAAGGAAAATGACTTACCAAAGATAGAAAAAATGGAAGAAAACAAAGGAAACGATGATGGCACAAGCTGGGAGATGCTTGGAGAAGGTCAACAATTAGGGTTTGTAAATGGGTATCCGATTCTCCGATTGTTCGAAAGTTCCAACCCGAAAAACCCCGAATCTGGAACTGATTTTAGGTTCCAATTCATAAACGGGTCCGGTTTCATAACCTAATTTAGGTTCCGATTGATAAAAAAAATCGAGTTCGGTTCCGGGTTCATATAAGTTCTAACCCGTGGACTCGGCATATGAGTCTTTGATATTGCAAAATGTACCTCAAAATAAACTTTTATTGAACATTTTGATGTATAATGCTGGAGATAGTAGACTTGATGCACTGTTATAAGTTGAATGATATACTTATTTTAAGTGAAAACGAAAAAAATTGAAGAGAAGTTAGAACCAATTTTTAAACTAAATCCAGTTCTCTAGGTAGATCTGGTTCTGAAACCGGATTCGGGTATTTTTATTGGAACCAGGTCTGGAACAAACAAAACAGGTTCCAGGTCAAAATTGGAACCATTATTTAGAAACAAGTCCAAGTCCAATATTGTTCCGACCCGTAACCGTTCCATTTGCAACCCTATCAATGATGACTTGAAGGGCTTGAATTGGTCAATAGAAGCAATGGATTTGAGGGATAAGAGGAGAGGAAAAGAGAAAGTGAAAGGAGAAAGGGATGGGGATCGGTCCCTTTTGCTAGTGGATGAGTTTTTCAAAATTACAAAAAAGTCATTGGTCCCTTAAGTGACTTATAAAAACAATGGACTTACGAGTGTCATATCAATGAAAAAAATGAGAGAAATGATAAAATCTACCCAATACACCTAAAATCGGAGAATTCTGAATTTACGAAAACCCCTCATACTTTTTCCAAAAATTACAAACTACACCTACTAGGACCAAACTCACTGTCAACCAAACCAAACTTCTCACACTTAACCCAACTTGCACAGCCACTAATCCCAGAATATCTACTATCAAATTAATTAATTAATAATAAATATGTGATTAGGGTGATCATGATCTTACAGGTCTACTGGCTAAGAGTGATTCTACTTATCTGAAGACCTAATGATCAATCCCTGGGCGTGTGCATAATACCGAGGAGCCAATATCTAAGTGTTGCCTACTTAGGGCTTGATTTGTTAGCATAGAATAATAGCAAGTCGTGTTTAAATGATATATGTATAACGATTGGTGAGGGATACAGTATCAATGTAGATAGGGGATCTTGACTTTCCTCATATTTGAATATCTAGGGTGATGGTTGGATGTTCATATCCCATCTTTCATGGTGATTTTTTTTAAAGGTGAGATTATTTGATAGTCATTTTTTGATATTCACATTTGATCCTTCATTATAAACCACATACGTTACATTTGGTAATAATTGAGGAATTCATGGATATGAGGGTTTTATATGTTTCCCCTTCCAATTAAGGAATTCTCCCAATCAGTGGGGTGGGGTTTGAGAATCCTAAGAGATAAGGATTTCAAATGGCTTACATCTACGGCTTCGTGGAAAGTAAAAAAAAGAAAAGAATTTCTAGGAATTTAGTCAGAGAACTTTTTTTTTTTATGGCATGGGTATCTCTGAATTCTTAACCCAATATGACTAATCTCCGAGGTGGCGCCTGCTAAACCATAGCAAGACTTCTAATTCAATTACATTAACCATATAGACTTAACAGAGAACCGACTCTTCTATGAAGGGCAGACTAGGGTAATAAAGCAGTGCACAACTGCACAATACCATCACAGCATTATTTGAGCATCTCTCTTCGAACCAGCCTTGATTGTGCAATTAAGAGGACTATACACTATAAACCAGAGACCTACTAACTTTTATGAGAGTTGCTTCATTGCAGTCTCCTTTCTCTGCCCTAGCACTTAGGCCATTTGCATTCTCATAGAACAACTTTCAACAAAATGACATCACCCACACAAAGGAGCAGTAAGTGAGAAAACTGGGAAGAAGTATGTAGCTTTCTTTTTAAGGACCTTTTCTGCTATTTCACATCCATCCATTCCATTCTATTGTATTTGTATGCAGCAACCGATCTTCAGCTCTTCTTCTTTGGTTTATTTCAATTTTAACAAAAGCTAGAGAGAAGATTGCATCTTTTAGGACCTTATCATTGACCGACATTAACCCACTCCATCTCCTTTTCATACCCAAAAGAAAAGAAAATACAAAACCACTCTCTTCCTTTCAGACCATCTTTCTGGTTTGTTCATGCTCATATTGCGGAAAGTTAGGAAGACATGTCCATACAATTAGAAAATGACGGCCATTATTACTATAGTAGTAGCATGTGACATGAGCTGAAGCTATAATTTTTTTTAGGTAAAAGACAATGATTGAAGTTGATGTGTCCAGCTCCAGGAACATCATTTGACCAATAAATACCAGGTCCTAAAATCCCAAGTTGGGCACTACCAGGAATTCCTTGGCAGCAAGCAACAATCCATTTCTATTCATCCAAATCAATCAATCGGGCAAATATATGAGAGGGATTATGATGCACGGATATTTTAAAATGGGCAACGTATCGTGTCGTATCGTATCCAATACTTCACTTTTTACATGTAAAATCCGTGTCCCTGCCATGTCTATAGAGTGTCCCTGCCGTGTCTGTGCCGTATCTGGGCATCATAGGAGAGGACAACTCAAGAATGGAGAGACTCCAGCTGCGAAAATTCATCTCTTGTGTTAATAATGCAGGGGAGATTATAGGGACTCTGACCGGTGAAAAATTCACCTCAAGAATATCATTTAAATTCAAAGTTAAATATATAATATTAATTATCCGGTGCGCACAGTGTCAATGTGGGGCCCACCTAAGACCTCACTTGGGGATAGGATATGTGGGGATCTCTTCATCTAGTTGGGGTCTACCTGTGTATAAAATATGGGTCCCATCTATTCATCCTTACTCCATCAACGGCCAACAAGTTTCGGCCTTTTAGTATTTGACATGTCGATCTAACGGTATAGAATATTTGGCTAGATGTAAAAAATGGGATCCGTATAATTCAAGGGTGTATTGTATTGTGGGTGATCCATTCGGATGTGTTATCGGGTGGGCTCCATTATGAGGTATGCATGATGTGTAAAAGAAAAAAAAGGAAAAGATGTGCACGTTGCACATAGTGTACACTTAAATGCAATGCATATATGCCGATGAAGTTTTTCTTTTTTTTAGCTTTTTGTATGTACCCACCTAAGGTTTGTAGGATTTGTAAATAGGCTCCTGAGGCTTTAATATTTGTAAAAAAGCCCCGACATTTTCTTTTTAATACCTTTCATGTCCCTAAAATCAATATTCCTAACAAGAATGGGTAGCCACCATGGGATCTGTGTGGGAGTTTTATATAAATGACAACTCTGCCCTAACATCCATTAAACAAAAAATGAGTATATTATTATTTACAAAAATACCATTATTTTATCTCAAGTCCATATGGTTTCTCTCAATAACTCTCTCATGCACACAAGAAGGGGTGGACCCAAGACAAGGGCCTGGGGCGTAAAGCCTCCACCCATATCTGAGAAAAGTTTAAAATCTCACCCCCCCCCCCTCCAAATATATTTTATTTTACATTTGCCCCTTCCCCCAATATTTCTTTTATATAGAGCCAAACACCACCCCACATCACAAATTCTAAAAATTAACATTTTCTTCTTCTTTTTTTTACATTTGCCCATTTCCCCCATATTTCTTAAACATGTACTTAGAAACTTTCATCAATTCAACGGTAGGTGATTGGATAAATGATAACCAGTTATAAGTACATGTGTTGATTACTGTCATGATCAGTTTGGACTTAATGAAATAAACATTGTATTGATAAAAAAAGAAGTATATATGGGTTATTCTCTCCCACTAAGTGCAATTGTTAATGTTACATGCTTTATAAAAAAAATTGAGCCAAAGCTTTTGAAAATATGCATATAAGGATAAAAGAGATGAATGAAAGTGTCATTTCGCTCTAAGAACCTACGATGGTCGAAAGATTATTGATTTTAGGGACATGGATGGTATTAAAATGAAAATAAAGGGGCCTATTTGTAAATACTAAAATCCTAAGGGCCTATTTACAAATAATATAAAACTTTGGGGGGTATATACAAAAAACTCTTTTTTTTTTCAAAAATTGTCCCTCCCCAATTGGGCCCACTATAGTAAATGACAATCGCAGAATGCCGCTAAATGAAATAATCTAGATGAGATTTACCCTACATGAAAATTTTCAACTCCATTAGATTATCCTAACCCCTTGATCTATGGAGTTTAATGGTTTTAGATACCTCACTTTCTTGTAATTTCAATCCAACTGTGAGTAAAAGTTGGATGAGTGCCAAATTTGAGCTTTATACCAATTCACGAGGACCGTGGGAGTAGGGGCAAGGGCCGGGGAGGGGGGTAATATGTGTGAAGTGATTAGATTGGCTTAATGTGAGCTCCATGCCCTAAAAACATAGAGAAGCAAAAATGGAGTTTTTGAGAATATATATATCGCGAGGGATAACATAGTAGGGCTACTTTAGGATTCATCCAAATCATCCACACACATTGAAGCCCCTAAATTACAATGGATCAATTGAGTTTTCATTAATCCAAACGGATTGGACAGTTGGAATATTGAGGGTCAAATTTTTTCTTTAATATAAAGTCGTTAAATTTGTGGGCCACGGATGAAGGGGCTAGAGACTTGGGATTGACCTCAAACTTGATATATGGTCTCATCTCATATGACTCTTTCCATCACCCCCCCCCCCCCCCCCCCCCCCCCAAGTCCCATGATCAATGGAGCCCTAGTTGGGCCCCATTGAATTTGTCCCATACTATATGGTGAGGGAAGGACGTGTTAGGGATTTTGTGTTTTGCAATTTGATGGATGCATTATCATTTTAGCATCATTTGAATTTTCACACATGCATTGATTTAGAAAATCTTGAAATCTTGATTTACACATGCATTGGTTTTAAGACTTTTAGAAATCTTGGTTCATGCATGTTTTGATTTTAAACTTGGATGCAATTAATTTTGAAAAGAAGTTTTTCGAATCAAGCAAGCCTATGAGTTTTAAATCTTTCAAATCATTTTAGGCTTTTTATATTTCATGTTTTTAAATCTCTTAGTTTGATTTAAAACATGTTTCCAAGCTTGATTTAATGGCCCAAAAATTTCCAACCAGAATCACTTTGAAAAATGCTATTTTTAGGAAAAAGGTCCCTGGACCCGGTCGACCTGTAGTGTGCTCGGTCAACCGAGCCCATGGACCCGGTCGACCGAGCATACATGCGGTCGACCGGGAAAGAGCCGTTGGGCTACTTTTTCAAACAGTCAAATTTTTTACCGTTGAATACCAGGTCGACCTGGGGGTCATGGGGTCGACTGAGGACTAGCCGTTGGGCAGTTTTTAGTATAAAAAGAAGCTCATTCCTAAAGAAATTTTGAGGAACTAAGAGGCCCTCTTTGAGATGTTTTGAGGCTAATCAAAGGGGAATGAACTAAGGAATGACAGGGGTCATTTGGAAAGCTAAAGCTTGGTTCCATTGAGTTAAATCACTAAGTAAGCTTTATTTTTCTTAATCATATGTTTTCATGCTTTGCTTTAATTATTGATAAATCTTTTCTAGCATGATAAACTATGATTTGTTGTGTCCTTAACATGTATATGTTTTTTAATTGATTTATTATCTTGGATGCATCACCTTGATTCAAACCAAGTAGTACTCACATTGATATATCTAAGTAAATCATGTTAATGAAAACATCTTTGAAATTATATGTAACATGATTTCTATACTTGATTGAATCTTTGGTTGTTGTTTTTCATCATAAGAAAATCACTTTCAAATCTATCTTATGTTTTAGATTCAACAACTTCACAAATCATATGTACTTTTGTTTTAAAGTTTCACAACTTGCTTTGATAGGCATATCATTTTCAAGTTGAATTTTTAATTACATATGATTTGTCCCTTAACTTCAATCAAATCTATTTTTCTGTTTTACACTTTCAAATGCTTTTAGCATACATATATTGAGCTACATTGTTAATTTGATTGAAATCCCTATGCATCACATGTTTTGTTCTTAGAATTTCACAACTTGTTTAGAATAAATAGGTATATCTTTTACAAGTTATTTTTAACATGTGATTAGCATTCTTTCCTCAATCATAAATGTTTTTATGAGCTAAAACTTTTAAAAATCCTTTGGCATACATTTATGAGCTTTTACTTTCAAATTGATTGAGGACATCATGCATATACATTGTGCATTCATCTTTGCATTCATAGTGTGTGTGTGAATTAGATTTTCACTTTCATATCCGCCTAATTAAGAGGCATTGTATTGAGCTATAAATTGTATCTCCATCAAGTGTATTCTAGACACTACTTAGAGAGATAACCAACATTTTGGTTGTAGAGGTTATTGCTTAGCCTAAGGAAAGCATAGTGTAAGAGGTTATTGCTTAACCTTGGAAAGCATAATGTAAAGGTTATTGCTTAGCCTATTGAAAAGCATAGATAGTGGAAATCCGGTGGGGTGTTGGATCACAAGCCGGTAGTGGATGTAGGCATTGAGGCCAAACCACTATAAATCATTGTGTGATGGTGCATGCTTTGTGGTGATTGTTTTTGTTAGTTTCCGCATTTAGTTTGATAATCATCACTAGTGACTAATTTAATTTTAAAAAGTTAAAATTGGTCATTAATTTGAAGCTCACCATATTCACCCTCCTCTAGGGTTCGGATCACTGACTTTCAGGATGCACATAAATATTGCCATATATATATATATAGAGAGAGAGAGAGAGAAAGAGAGAGAGAGAGAAAAGAAATGGAGGTGCCAGCACCATTGATCTAGCAATTTGTTGGCTTCAGTCATATTCATTGTTGGATGGAACATTTTTTTTTTTATGAAACATGAGTGTAAGCATTGACCAATGAATCTTTCGTCGAACCAGTACTTTATCCAAGCAAAATAACCTATTATTAGTGGGCTCCATATTGCTTAGATGCAGTTTAGCTTGTAGGTTCCACTTAGATTCACATCTATCATTGGGAGGAGGGTAGATGGAAAGTTCCAAAAAAGTTTAAAAAATCAACTCCACCATATTATCTTAGCCGTTGATTTAACAGCCTTAATATTTATTAGCATCATAGCCGTAGATTTTTCTTGAGATTCCATTTAACAATGAGTGAAGGTTCAATGAGGGTAAAATTAGCCTGATGCTATCTCGTGAGATAAAAAGATTATTGAAGGGACTATTATGATCAAAGGTGGCCCCAAGTGGGCCTCATAGTAGTGGACTATGTAGGATCTTACACTCCATTGAGCTACCATAATTATGAATGCTCAGGAGCGAGGGTGGATGTTGACCTCAACAAAATGCCCCATTGAGCTACCATTTATTCCAAAACCAATTGGTGAAACGAAATGGCACAACACTAGTTTTATGGTGAGATTGAGGGTAGACGTTGACCTCAACAGGCTACACATGCATTTTCTTACGGGAGAACATTTTTCCCTTATCCAAAGGTCGGTGTCATTCCAACTAAAATCACATTGTAAAGTATTTAAGCTCATGTAAATGCTCTGTGGTGAACAGTGTAGATGAATGAGAGGTGATTTCCATCATGTATTACAAAGAGGGCGCCACGAAGGAGTTTCTCGGTAGCTCCCAATTAAAAAGAGGGAACACAACCATGAAATTGGAGTCACATCTTACACGTGATTGAGTCCTAAAAAATCAAGAGAAAGCAATACTTTTAAGCAAAGGATTCACATTATATTCGAAGGATATGATATCTGTGTAGTCTTTACAAAGCAATCCACTCTCAATGTTTATAGTTACTTGATTTCACTCTCAATATCTGTAAAGATCCCTTATACCTAAAGCATTTAGATCCTCCTAAAAAACCCTTCATATATAGATGACTTTAGAAGCATAGAAATGAGAAAAATCCCACCAGAAGTTCATATACTCTGAATGGTGGAAGTTGAAAAAATACATGCAAATGCATCACACAAAATATGCAGAGATCGAAAATAGGAATGGCTCAAATCATCTAGGGCATGTTTGGTAACAGGCGAGGAATCCATAGATCTTATGATTCTTCACTACCATTGGAACAAGGATTCATCGCTGGGGATTTGTATAATTGAGAATTTCAAATTGATATTGGTGCGCATTAATGAATATAGCTGAGAAAAATGGGGTTTGGTGTGCAAATTCACTTAAATGAGGATTTTCTATTCTTATGGGGGGGTTTGGTTGGATCTGAAAATCTTATCAAATGAAGATTTTCATTCATCCAAATCCTTAGGAATTTACAATTGCCAAACATGGATTTACTATAATTTTAGGGAAACCGAAAATATTTTTCCTAACGATTTTGCTGTCAAACGTGACCCTAGGAATCAAACATAGTTTCACATAAGCTATTGCTTACTTTAGACTCATGACTCATAAGCAACATCCCTTTCAGATCATATTTTCTAAATCTATAATATAATGTCCAATTTACCTTCATAGCTACGTAATGATAAGCACTGATGTAATTTTATATGGGTTAACCCGATGACTAATATTGGACTTGATTACACTCACAATGCCTGGTTGGCACTCAATTTAAATTTACACTCAATTAATGACTATTGGCCTTGGATTAAACATGAAAATATTATTTTTATGGAGAGTCTGGATTCCCTGTTTCTACCCCATGTTTCGTAGAAACAGGGAGATATTGTTTCATCCAATTCTAAATCGCCAATTGTTTTAAATCTTATGCCAACTAATACACCATATTAAGTACTTTCTTGGAATGAGAAACTCAATGAATAGATTTTACACGGTTGGCGATTTAGAATTGGATGAAACAGTATGAAATAATGAAACTTATAGATAGGACGAGTACTCTTACATTTTATCAGAAGTCACTTTGAAGAAAGTCAAAATATTATTTTAGCATTTTCTTTTTCTTTTATTCATCAAGTATCAAAGAAACACCTTTCTTGTTGATGGGTGAGTGGTACACAACTTGTGATACAACCTGCCTGCCGAAGAATCGATTATTGGACAGTTGTGTGAGATAAGACACCCTTGCGACTAGTGTGTCTCAAGTTTCTCGAAACACCTTTCATTAGAAAAGAAGGTTTTTCTTATTTATTCTTTTAAACAAATGAACCCATTAGTGTTGTCTCTGCCTATAACCTATGCTTGTGCTTTCGGGATGTCATTGTCTGAAATATTTAGAAACTAAAGATATGTGTAATATCTTTTTTGTGGTTTGGTAAATCATGATTTTTTGAGAGAAAAAATCAATAAATAAAAGAAAGAAATTATGTAGTGTCGTAGAAATTTATTTTCTACAGAGCATTGGAATTTTTTTTCACAAAAGAGGGAAACTGGAAGTCCTCCTAACTGTTTTCCCATGGACGTTATGTGAAAGTGACTAAATATAGTTTATTATAGTTTATGATAATCAATTAGTAGCATATCCATAACATCATGCTAAGTTATAGTTTTTCTGGGTCTCTACAAAGGATCAGCCTTGTCGGATATTCTAGGTCATTTGATCTAATGTGATCAACAATTGCAATGACAAAAGGAGACATTTTGATCGTATTGTGGGGTGGTGGACCCAGAATTTTTGTTTGGGTGGGGCAAAATTTTTACCCAACTTTGCTAACTTTTTGGACATTAAAAATACTAAAAAGAAAATGTATTGCATTTAAATAGACACATTGCATTTAAAATGCTCAGATCTCTTGCCTAATTGAAGGGCTCTCCCATTGTCTCCCAAATTCAACTGATCATCAATTTAACTTCATCAAAATAGCTAAGATAACATTTCCTTTAATCCTAGGTGTTTGGATGCCTTGAAATAATGATTTGGGTTAGCACCCAATTCGGATTTCCAAAGGAGTTCTATTTCGATCTAAAATATTTGGTTTCCTGCACTTACCTAGCTCTAAAAATAATTCCCTATAGTTGGTCATGGGCTCATGGCAAATAAGAATAACTTCCACTTAAATGTAACTCAAGTTATCAAACATATGAATCCTAAGACCTGATTTATTTGTGAATTGAAGATTAAAGTGTGTCCGATGGTGATTTGGTCATCTTCAGACTTGTAGATGTGTTAGATTATGTGATTTAGGGCTTAGAGTTTAGATTAACTTTTGGGGATTAAGGGATTGAAATTAGAATTTGGAGATTAACGACTTAGATTTGGGTATAGAGTGATTAAGATTATACTAAATCCGATGAGAGGGGGGAGATTGTTTTGTTTATGGCTATTTGGTGAGAGACAAACCACGAGAGGACTGGCAATGAGAAACTCAATCGGCACAAAGAGGACCTCAAACTCTCAGTAAAAAGAAGATGTCGAAAGAGAAAGGCGGGAATAGAATATGGTACTTTCAATCACTAAGGTTTTATAACATGGGGCGATAACAATATTTAGATGTGGGGCAAGATATACGTGGGACAAGTGATCAGACCCATTTAAACTATTAGCAATTTCAAAATCAACATGGGGCACCTGCCCCAGGTTGCATGTGTGTAGGTCCGCCACTGGTCTTATGAGTGTTTTAAATTATGTTTTTAATTAAATAAATGCTATGTTTCACCCTTTTTATATGGTCAATTAGATAAGTGCAATGTTTGCCCATTTTCTTTATATATATGGAATAGTGGTTTTGTAAGGACCGTCATTACCACCTTGTGGGGCCCATCCTATGACTCATTCAAATGGACCACACATTCACAACCACCCATAGTCACTGATCTCATGGGTTTGCATCGTTCTGAATGGATTGTATTGTTGGATTGAGGAGCCGATCTATTTTTGTTGTTTTATATAAAGTCGTTAAAGTTGTAGACCATAAATGAAGGGGTTAAATATATTAAATTGACTTCAAATTTAATATCTAGGTTAACCCCACTTGGATCTTTCGATATGCACATGGAAAGGCAAGCAAACTACCATTGGGGTATGAAGCAACAATTACCCTTAGTCAAGTATGTTTTAAACTTGTGAATTTAGGAGTTGTTCATACAATGAGAGGATTTTGCGTTCCATGAATTTCAATTTCCACGTACAAGAGAGAGTAATCATACAGTCTTACTCCTCCCATAAGAAATCAAAATCACTTTATGAGGAAAATAAACTCATATTTTTCCTTTCTCACAATGAAAATTAGTATCACCATAGAATAAATTAATAAGCTGCATGGAAAATTAGAATAATCTTTTTATCTATCACGAAACCCTCTCATCGCAAAAATACACCCTTGAAAGCTCAAATGCTCTCTATTATTGTTTTAATTAAAACAAATCACTCACCAAAGACTCTTAATACCCGATAGATGGATTTAAATAAGTGGACGCCCAAAAATTTTTGAAGGGCTTGAGTGTAATTCAAAGTAATTTGAAAATATAGGAAATATGGAAAATAATGGTTTTAGATGAAATTCCTCATTTCATTCATTTTCTCGAATTTATTTTACATGGGATCGAACGTTTTGAACTAGTGGGTGCAAGTTGTTTACATTACATTTTCACAGCTTCCACATCCGGCCTTGGATGACCTCATAATTATAAAAATATAAAAAAGAAACGCAAAAATGTTAGAAAATGCGGTGAGCTGCCGATTTGTAGTTTGAATGCAGTATCTCTTCTCCTCCTTTCTCCTTTGAGTTTGTTGGAAAACTCTGATGAATCTCTTTGAGTGTGGTTGTCAAAATAAGGGGTGGGTTTAGATGGATTCTGACATCATTAGATAATCACAAGCATATTACTTATTTTCTTAGGGGTTATGAAGTGCGAGTACATAAGGGATTTGTTGGTTTTTCTGCCAACCGAGTGTCTAAGGTTGTGTCGTTTTGAGGGCGATGGATGACAAATCAGAAAGTTGTACACATCTAAGTCAAGGACATCCAAAACTCCTTACGTGAAGAAAACAAAGTCCTAAAAAGACTAGCAATTGTGTTGGTTTATTGGGTTTGGCATGGTCAAGGCACTAAATTGAACTCTTTGATTATAATTTCAGAGGTTAAGTCCTTGTTGTTGATATTTTGAGAGGTTCATAGAGGTTTCAGAAGAGTTTTCCCTTGGTAGACGAAGGACTAAATGTTTCTTTAGAGTTTCAGGATACTATAGAAGTTTGGAGAAGCGATTGTGTGCAGTATAGGTTGCGAGTTCATGCCTGAAATGTTGCCCAAAGATTCTATTATAGCCTTCGGGAGCGGTTGTAGCAATTAGAAAAAGGTTTGGATTTGAAAAGGGTGCCAAAAAGTTACTTTTGATCGAATTGTCGATTGGATCTTTTGATTAATTGGTGATTATCCTGACAGAATGTGCTTGAAACTGCCTAGAACTTGATGAAACTGCCTATGGCGATTTGACTTGTTTTATTAGTGGTTCAAGCTTCTGGTGGTCGATAGTTTGGGTACCTGATTGTGCTTTTGTTCACTATGCGGTTCGAAGTCAATAGTTGTATTTTGACCTTTTTAGTTGATTTTGACCTCTATTTGCCTTGAAACTTTGAGGGGACCTTATTTATTACACTTTTGCCTTAATTTAAGCTTTAATAAATATTTTGGTTGTTAAGGTTGACTGAACGTTTGACCTTCCATCTGTTTTGTTGATCTTTGACTCTCATCGCAATTGAGGCCTTATTTACGATCTCATTTTACCCAAAAAAAAAAAACTACGTCAAGTTCCAGGACCTTTGCCTTAACAAAACTCTCGAATTAAAATTTCAAGCTAGGAACATGACTCAAATAAAAATGCTCAGGCCCAGTACCATAGAAGTCTAATAAGTAAAATCCAATTCTCCAGATAACCCACTTTCCTAGTGCCCTTGAGTTTCATTCTTAGGACCATCTTTAACCATTATATTCGTTTACACAATAGCCTCCTCCTTTGAATTAGCACTAACTCAAATTTTATACTCATACATACTTTCTCACCATTGAATCTTACCACAACAAATTTACATATTATATTGCAATTAAACTTTGATCACAACAAATTTGCACATTATATAGCCATTAAATTTAAGGACCTAATGAAGAACTTAGATTTGTTAATCACTATAGTATAGCGTTTTCGCCTCATTTAGGTTCAAACCTTTTTCATAACCGTACCTCCTTGGTCGTCACGTATCTCAGTTGGGACACACTGAAAGTAGCATTTTTTCTTAAGTAACTGCTTAGTGTTTGTAAGAAAATTTACAAGTAAATATTCATAAATACTTCCAATAAACACATAAATATATACATTATAAAATCTTCACACATCTCTAACTTAAACACTCTTAAATTCACTTAAAATACACATATAAATATATACGTTATAAAATCTTCATACTGCACTTGCAGTACAACTCAAAAACAAATGTTGTTAACTTCGCTTAATGCAAACTTATCATTATATACGATATAAAATCTCCATACAACACTTGCAGTACAACCAGTACACCTTAAACGTAAACATTCTTAAATTCACTTACTATATACATATAAATATATACGTTATAAAATCTTCATGCAGCGCTTGCAGTACAGCTCAAAAGCAAATGTGGTATTTCACTTAATACACACTTATCATTATATACAATATAAACTCTCCATACAACACTTGCAGCACGGCCAGTACATTTCAAATGTATACACTCTTAAATTCACTTAATATACGTTATAAAATCTTCATACAGCGCTTGCAGTACAGCTCAAAAGCAAATGCACGCTGTTAACTTCACTTAATACACACTTATCATTATATACAGTATAAAATTTCGATGCAACACTTGTAGCACGGCCAGTACACTTCAAACGTATACACTCTTAAATTCACTTAATATACGTTATAAAATCTTCATACAACGCTTGCAGTACAGCTTAAAAACAAATGTTGTTAACTTCACTTAATACACACTTATTATTATATATAATATAAAATCTTCGATCAAACAATTACTTGCAGTACATCTAGTACACCTCAAACATAAACACTCTTAAATTCATTTACTATACACATATAAATATATACACTATAAAATCTTCATTCAACACGTACAGTACAACTCAAAAGCAAATGTTGTTAACTTCACTTAATACACACTTATCATTATATACAATATAAAATCATCATACACTTGTAGTACAACCAAAACATCTCAAACGTAAACACTCTTAAATTCACTTACTATATACATATAAATATATACGTTATAAAATCTTCATACAACACGTGCAGTACAGCTCAAAAGCAAATGCTGTTAACCGCACTTAATACACACTTATCATTATATACAATATAAAATCTTCATACAATACTTGCAGTATAACCAATACACCTCAAACGCAAACACTCTTAAATTCACTTAGTATACACATATAAATATATACATTATAAAATCTTCATACAACACGTGCAGTACACAACTCAAAAGCAAATGTTGTTAACTTCACTTAATACACACTTATCATTATATACAATATAAAATCTTCATACAATACTTGCAGTACATCCAATACACCTCAAACGTAAACACTCTTAAATTCACTTACTATACACATATAAATATATACGTTATATAATCTTCATACGACACGTGCAGTACAGGTCAAAAGAAAATGCTGTTAACTTCACTTAATACACACTTATCATGATATACAATATAAAATCTTCATACAACACTTGCAGTACAACCGGTACATCTCAAACGTAAACACTCTTAAATTCACTTAATATTCACATATAAATATATACGTTATAAAATCTTCATACATTGCTGGTAGCTCAGCTCAAAAGCAGATGTTGTTAGCTTCACTTAATACATACTTATTGTTATATACAATATAAGATCTTCACATATAAATATATACGTTATAAAATCTTCATACATTGCTGGTAGCTCAGCTCAAAAGTAGATGTTGTTAGCTTCACTTAATACATACTTATTGTTATATACAATATAAGATCTTCACATATAAATATATACGTTATAAAATCTTTATACATTGCTGGCAGTACAGCTCAAAAGTAGATGTTGTTAGCTTCAATTAATACATACTTATCGTTATATACAATATAAGATCTTCACATATAAATATATATGTTATAAAATCTTCATACATTGCTGGCAGTTCAGCTCAAACGAAGATGTTGTTAACTTCAATTAATACATACTTATCGTTATATACAATATAAGATCTTCACACATTACTTGCAAATACATCTCAGAAGCAAATAATCTTTAATCCGGTTAAAATATAGTATAAAAAACGTCCATTATAAAATCTCCATACATCGATTTAGTATCGTTAATACGTAAATATCCATAAATACGGTTAATAATATAAAAAATATATATTCTAGAAAATCTTCATACATCACTATGAGTACAATTCATAAGTAAATACTCATAAATACACCCAATAAAAATGTATAAAGGTAAATATTATAAAAATCTTGGTGTATCTTATCATTTATTTTATTTTAATCTCCCTTTGCATTCCTATTTTATCTTCTTTTGCTCTGACGTGACAGGTCTCTCGCAGTCTTAGATCCAAATCTCTATAAATTGATGCAACCACCACTCCAGCAGCCCAACAACAATCACACTTTACAACAGTAGTGGTGGTGGTGGTCTGCGTTTGAGAGAGAATTCCAAGGAAACTGATTTCCGTGCTTTAGGCCTTCTTCTTCTTCTTTCTTCCTCTGAGAGGGAGAAACGAGTGAATTAGATTTCCATCGTATCCCTGTTTTCTGCAAAACCGTTTGTATTGGCATCCATCATCGCTTCGTTTCAGATTACTCTTTCTATTTTAAATCTCGTCGTTTTCCTTCGGATTTCGCGGAATCCTCTCTCTCTCTTTCCATACAGCCACCACGTATACTACACAATCCTTCTAGAAGATCAGAACCAGACATTAGAAAAAAGCAGAGAAAGAGAAATCCTCGGATCTGCTGCTGCTTCTGGTTCTGGTTGTTGCTTGTTTTCTTCTGTGTGTTTGTTGCAAATGGCGATCTCTGAGATTTCGAAGAAATCTGCTGGGCCGTTGATTCCAGGGCTACCAGACGAGATCACAGAGCAGTGTCTTCTACTTCTGACTTTCCCAGAACTGACAGTGGCTCGATCTGTATCGACGGCGTGGAACGGAGCGATCTCAAGCCCTAGCTTCGTGCAGGCGAGGAAGAATCTGAAGCTTTCTCAGCCGTACATCTTCTGCTTCTCCTACCAAAGACCAAAAACCGGTATCCAGTGGCAGGCCTTCGATCCCCGATCGCGCCGCTGGTTACTACTCCCGCCGATGCCCTGCGAGATGCCGGTCACAGCGCCGGCGTTCGCCTGCGCGGCGATCCCGCTCGAGGGCGAGCTCTACGCCCTCGGCGGCAAGCGATCCGACACCGATGCCGAGTTTCGGAGGATGGTGACGTACCGGACCGCCACGAACTCGTGGACTGTCGGGCCGCCGATGCGGCAGAGGAGGGCGTACTTCGCGGCCGCGAGCATAGACGGGAAGGTGTTCGCCGCCGGCGGGAAGGGGGCTGTTCCCGGGAAGTCGCTGCCGTCGGCGGAGTGCTACGATCCGGAGCGGGGGGGGTGGGGGCCGGTTGCTAACCTGCGCCGGGGGCTGATGAGGTATGACTCGGCTGTGATGGGGCGGAAGCTGTACGTGACGGAGGGGTGGTCGTGGCCGTTCACCTACTCGCCACGTGGCGAGGTGTACGACGTGGACAAGGACACGTGGCAGGAGATGAGCGCGGGGATGAAGGAGGGGTGGACGGGGACCGGCGCCGTCGTCGGAGACAAGCTGTTCGTCGTCCCCGAGCACGGGGACTGCAGGGTCAAGGTTTACTCGCCCGAGGACGACAGGTGGCGGCAGGTGATTGGGGAGGGAGTGCCACGCCAGCTTCTGAAGCCGTACGTGGCCTGTGGTCTGGATGGCTGCCTCTATGTGATGGCAAGAGGCCTCGATGTTGGGGTCGGGAGGCTGGAGATGGGCCCGGGTGGGGAATGGACCGTCGATTGGGAGATCGTGGCGGGCCCCCCCGGATCCGTGGATTATGGCCCGTCCAATTGTCAGGTGCTCTATGCCTGATGAAGCCTTTTGGGACTCTTTAAGATTTTGCAGCAGCCCCTTGATTGGGCTAGCCATGTGGATGTGGGGCCCACCGTCACCATCACATTCTCATCACTGTTGGCATGGTTTGTTTTGGGTCAAACGCACATGGGTCCTACCAGGATTGGGTGCAGATGCAGAGATAGATATTTGAGCTCTTTTGTTTCTTTCTTGTTTTTATGAATATTGATTTGTGTTTCTAGATGTGGAGGGAGTAGGGACTGTCTGGCATATGTATGATGTATGATGTATGATGTATGATGATGATGATGATGATGATGGCAGTAACTTTTGTATTTTTTGTTTTTTTGGCCTTTTGATTGTGCTCTGTGTTGTTGAGTGTGTATGAAGGTGGGTTGGTGTATAACAACTGTATATGCTAGGTTAGCATGATACCATTTTGCATGTAATTGTTCTAAGCTTCCAGGCTAAACTGCCATTATTAGTATCTAATGTTTTTATAGGGAGATAAGTCATTTGCCAAAGAGAATAAATCAAAGAAGTTTGCATTACATTATTGTTGTATGGGCACTGCCAAATTAAGTGGTTTTCTTTTTCTTTTTCTTTTTTTCTCCTTCAAAATTGTTCAATTGATGTGGGATGCTAAGAAAAGCAAATCATAACCTTTGTCATGTTGTGGTATGGTTGAGACAAGATTTTGATGATGATGAGACAAGATTTTGATGATGATGAGGACAATAATGATAATGACGACGACTTTTGTCACGGCCCTCTAATTCGAAGTCGGGACGAAACATATTACATCCCCGTATAGGAGAGTATTTTCCCAACCGAGTGAAGTCCCTATCTACATCTCAACGAGTGAATCTAGACACATAACAAAAAGGCAGTAAGGCAGTATTGACTGGGGTCAAACTAGCCATTGGTACTTTGGCGGCTAACCGCCAACTACTTTCTATTTTAATTCTACCTTGCAACCAGATCGGAACATGTAAAGATTTCGAACTAGATGCATTTACCAATTGAGTCTTAAAATGAGTTCCAAACCTAGACCCATTTAGTAGATGGGTCCAAATATAGGTTCCAAACTTGGTTTTTAACAGGTCGAAACCTCTGACTCATCAGTTAATTGGGTATTTGTCTGGATCCCTAATTATATTTAAGTTTAATTTTCGGCCATAAAAAGCCTAAAATTCAAAAAATATTAAACTACTATATCTTTCAAATTGACTTAGGTATGTGAGTTGATGCTAATCCGACTCATTTAAATGGATTATGCGGGCTATATGAGCCAACTACCTTTTTAATCTCACTATGGGTTAGATTCATTTGACCCATGACTAGCTTGTATATGATGTGGGTTGGGTTATGCGGGTCAAATGCAAGTCGGATAAGAGGTGAGATTGTAGGTTAGGTCATACTTTCACACCCCTAGTTCCATTCGAAGGGTGTATAGGTTGGATGTGATGGGTCCCACATATACAGAGACAGAGGATAAGTTGGATAAGTAGGTTGGATTGTGAATGAAAACTCTCATTATGGCTCCTAAAAAAGAAAGATTTTCGCCTTCCTTTAATTTTTTGTTTTTTCAACAAGTACAGCTTTAGATATAAGGTGAATTCTATTGACACTACCACTACATAGAGATGACACTACCACTACATAGAGATGACTAACATCTAAGGGTTCCCAATTGGTTGGAAACCCCACTTTTCACCCACATAACTATGGATTGAACCCTGGTCTCTCCCTCCTCACATGTGCATTATGCGTCTCCTTGTACGTGTGAGTCTTCCTTTTCCATGTCTGCAGATATCAACTCTTAGCATGTGCGAGTTCACCATTATTGCTCGAATACAGGCAAGATTTTCGCCTTGCTTTAATTTTTTGTTTTTTCAACAACTACAACTTTAGATATAAGGTGAATTCTATTGACACTACCACTAGATAGAGATGACTAACATCTAAGTGTTCCCAATTGATTGGAAACCCTGCTTTTCATAACTATGGATTGAACTGTGGTCTCTCCATCCTCACATGCGCATTACTCCTCTCTTCATTCTCCACATGTGAAGATATCATATCCTAGCATGTGCGAGTTCACCCTCCCAACTTGTGGGGTGTTTTCTCCTCACTTGTGTGAGTACTCTCTCCCCACATGTGCAGGTGCTCTCATTGCTTCGACTGTGGCGTAAAAAAAAAAAAGAGAAAAGAATGAAAAAAATAGAAAAAAGAGAGCTAACATGCTAACCAAGAAAAAGTCTGTTGAGATGGCTATACTTAATCTTTTTAGTCAAGAGCCCAAGAAAGGGATTTTGAGATCAACCATAAACATACGAGACCATACGCGTTTCTGTTGGTGGATCACATTTAAGTAACGTCTCTTTCAAGGGAGCAGTCAGTATTAGGGATGACATTTTTAACCCGCCCCGCCCCAACTCGGAGTGCCCGCCCCGCCCCGTACGGGTTTTCCCCGCCCCGACTCTTAGACAGGGCAGGGACGGGGCAAAAAATTATACCCCGAATCCGGGGCGGGGCGGGGATGGGTATGGTTCTTGCCCCGCCCCGAAATACCGCCCCGTAACCCACCCCGAAATACTGCCCCATGCCCCGCCCCAAAATACCACCCCATGCCCTGCGCCGTAACCCGCCCCGAAATTAATAATCCTCTAAAATATATATATATTAGATTTTTTTTATAATAAATAAACATATTTATATGTAAATGTATATATTGATTTTATGTTGTTATTAAGGGTTAAGTAGATTGATTGAAGACTTTTTTTAAAGTTAAACATGTAATTGAATGAGACATTATAAAAGCATATAATATGATCACATTCCCTCTAATTCAAATTTAATGAAGTTAAAGTTGTTAAAAAATCTATCTAAGCTTATTTTACTTTAATCATATATAATGTTAAATTGTGACAAGATAAATCATATTAAATAAAACGAAGATAAATATATAATAGAATGATGGATCATGCTTTAATAGCAAAGTAAATTATAGTAACTTATAATAGCAAAGTAAATTATAGTTAGTAACTTAATATGATTCTAATCATACTAACAACACTATAAATTATACTAATTTTAATTATATGTAATCAACCTCTTTATTAGTAAGTGGAGTTCATTGGTCTTAAAGTGAGGTTCCTGCCAAATCAATGAGATTTAATGATATTGACCATCAACTATTAATAATTTTGACTCGACTTGATCCTCGTTAAGATCTTCCAATCTTTTTCTTACCTGTGGTTGGTATGCATATGGTTGGGGCCCACCGCCCACATCATGGAAAGTTGAAGGGAAAATGAAAGCTTGTTGAGGGAAAATTGGAACATATATCATGTAGTCAGTTCAATACCATAAATGGAGTGAAACCATGTATTGATGGAGTTCATGATATTTTAGAGAGATATTGTCTTTTTTTATAAAGAATGTCTCAAAGCATATATGATATTTTCAAGTGTATGTTAGTGGCTTTCATGGGCTTAGAGAAAATCTTATAAGAATAAATCTCACTTTAAATAGGTAAAATCTCAGGAAAAGAAAATTTTATATTATTAATATTAGATAATTGTAAAAACTTTAAACAATCTAATAGTGCCCCACACTTATAAAATATTTATGTAATCAACCTCTTTATTAGTGAGTGGAGTTTAATACCAGAAATGAAGTGAAACCATGTATTGATGGAGTTCATGATATTTTAGAGAGATATTGTCTTTTTTAAAAAGAATGTCTCAAAGCATATATGATATTTTCAAGTATATGTTAGTGGCCTTCAAGGGCTTAGAGAAAATCTTATAAGAATTATTGTTAGTAACTTAGGTAAATTATAGTTAGTAACTTAATATGATTCTAATCATACTAACAACACTATAAATTATACTAATGTTAATTATATGTAATCAACCTCTTTATTAGTGAGTGGAGTTCAATACCAGAAATGAAGTGAAACCATGTATTGATGGAGTTCATGATATATTAGAGAGATATTGTTTTTTTTATAAAGAATGTCTCAAAGCATATATGATATTTTCAAGTGTATGTTAGTGGCCTTCAAGGGCTTAGAGAAAATCTTATAAGAATAAATCTCACTTTAAATAGGTAAAATTTCAGGCAAAGGAAAATTTATATTATTAATATTAGATCATTTTAAAAAATTAAAACAATCTAATAGTGCCCCATACTTATAAAATATTTATGCGGGGAGATCTTTTTATTCTATTTTGGGAGATTTTTTTTAATATTATTAAAGGCATAGAGACAACATAGATGAATCATTCATGTGCTTTTTACCATGTAAAATAAATTAATTTACCTTTTTTATTATAGTCAATTCAAAATTAATTTAATATATTTATGATTATACCACATCGGGGCGGGGCGCCCCGCGGGGCATGTCGGGGTGGGGAAGGGGTATGTAACATACCCCGAATTGCGGGGCGGGGGCGGGGCGGCCCAATTCCGGCCCCGCCCCACCCCGTTGCCATCCCTAGTCAGTACCTGCTTGGAATCTATTGACCCTTTTTTTTTCCCTACTACAAGACCAAAAATTGGAGCCCCTTGAAGCAAGTAGCATGCTTACAAGGGCAGGATTTAGAGATGGGCCCACCATGGTTAGATAGACAAGAATCTAGATAAGGACTAAATAAAGGCTCATTTGGGATTTGATTGATGATCTGAACATCCAATCCATTAACAAGTTTCATGAAACCAATGGGAGCAAATGACTCAATGGGTCATTGTCTATTTGCTTGGAAAGGTAGGAAAAATTCTTAAAATAGGTGGGCCCCATTTTGATTTTCATAAAGCAAGTTTCATGAAACTAGTGAACATGAGTTAGGAATTTGGATAAGCTTCATGTTATCAAGTGGCATGGGGTTACCATGTCACTGCAAGGGTGATGGTGAAATAAATCAAGTGAGCCACACATTCAGTTGTGAAAAAAGTGGTCCTAGTAATTGGCCTTTGAGCCAACTATGGGCTTCCTTGTGTGTATTCTCAGCCTTATGTTTCTGGGTCTTTTATTTATTTTTTATTTTTTGTGTGTTTTTTAAGTGAGTACATGTTTATTTAACTTTCATAAACACAGCCAATGAGACACGTGTAGATATAAGCACAACAAATGAGATGCATGAGGCGCACACAGCACATCTTTGCATTTTACTAGTATAAATGGCAATCTTTATTTTTACAAAACCAATGAGTAAACAAGGTGTTCGATGTCCTAGTAGTTTTTTTTTTTTTTTTTGGAAAAAAAGATCGAACCCAAATCTAGATCCATTGTATAGAATCCAAAAGATTTTGCATTTAAATCCAAACTAAGTGAGAATGATCTTGAATATAATTCTTCATCATCATCATCATCATCGTTATCATTATCAATGCCTTGTCCTAACTATTGCAGGGTCGGCTATATGAACCTATTTTGGAATTTCGGAATAACCTGAGCTAAATCTTCAGATGAGTTACACTTTCTTTAATCTATTCTATCATTATATTTCCATCAATCGGCCATAATCCTTTTTTTTTTTTGTTTAATTATATTTTAAGAGTCCAAGCACCTTAAATCACATTGTTGCTAGCTTTTCAAAAGCACCACCTTTTTTTTCTTTTGTTGGTAAGGCACTTGTTTTCCTGACCATTCTATTTAGGAATACATTGCTCAAGATGTACTGATGTTATCCTCATTCTTGTCTCCAATTCACAATTGGAACATTATTTTTATTTAGTCAATCTTCAATTTGGAAACAATTCCATCACAAAAAAGCAAAAAGATTCAGGTACACCCCCAAATCTCACCCGTTTATTTTCCTCTACTGTGATATGAGGATCCAAGATAAAATTTTCTAAATTTTCCTCAAAGGTCGTTGTCTATTTGCTTGCAAAGGGAGAAAACTTAAAATCCTGGCAATTTGGATGGAAACTTGAAATTGGAAAAGCAAGTGGTAGAGAATCTCTAGCTAAAAGAGAAAAAGGTGCACAATTCAAGTGGAGAATCAACTTAAGTCATGACCAAGTGT
This sequence comes from Cinnamomum chago, assembly GCA_038049695.1. Classification (NCBI taxonomy): domain Eukaryota; kingdom Viridiplantae; phylum Streptophyta; class Magnoliopsida; order Laurales; family Lauraceae; genus Cinnamomum; species Cinnamomum chago. The sequence continues at coordinate 66,766,426 of CP142458.1, read as the reverse complement.
TTTTCTCCACTTGATCACATCTGAAAGTGGCTTCACATCTTTCATTTATTTCTCACCCACAGCAGGAGAGAGAATGGGGGAATTCAACCACCAATCTTTTGTGGGCACTTTTAAGAAAATTCAACATGGGAGTAAGGGCTAAAGTCTAAAGAAGATCGGCTAATGAATCTTAACAGGATATTCACTTTAAAAAAGTGAGTTAATAGCTTAGCCAATCAGTTGATTAAAACATAGTAGAATCAACAACCAGGGTGTGTAATTAGTGTGTATAAATTGAGAGGATTATCCCTTGTGAAAGTTATGGTGAATTTATCAAGTGGTATAGTGTCTCTCTTGTTTGTTTCAACACATTTTTCTTGCAAAAATGGAAAATGATGAGTTGATTCTCCTTGATAAAGAGGATTTCAATTTCTCATGAGTGGGGTAGGAATCCAATATTACACTTTCCCATTGAAACAAAAATCCATAGAGAGCAAAACCCCCTTGTTGCACAAACAACTCCTTATGTTCCATGAATTTGGATCATCTTTTTCAGTGGCGCACGGTGACCATGAGTGGACCAATCACAGTCCACCATTATAAAAAAGTGATTTTTAGCGGCATAAAAGAAAAGGGTACACCGCTAAAAGTTTCTCATACTTGGTTTTTAGCAACAGAAAATTATTTCCACCGCTAAAATGGGCAGAACCTTTTAATGGTAGGAGAGGGGCAGAAAACAGTAGTTTTAGTGGTGGACCCACTGCCATAGGCCATTTTTTCGGCCACAAGTTAATTTTTTTGGTAGTGCTTGAACAATTGTAATAATTACGTGCATATGTCCCATCCAACTCATCAAGGTATTTACAATGACGTGATGGACCGTGATTGGTTCAGTTACTATCACCGTGAACTACAACAAGATACACACTCATGTTCCCTTCGCCTGTGGACCCACATGGGCTCACACTTGTGGCCGTAACACCTTAAAAATGACCCTTGTCTTGACCTAGTCCACATCATAGGCCTTTTAAGAGAACTTCTTTTCTCAAGTGAGGTGAAGATGATAGAAAACCGTTTTCGAGGGGTACCTACTGCCTAGGTATTAGACTACTTTGTTATTGAAAGATTCTAACCCAAAATAATTAAAGTATAAATCTTTTGAGCCCAAATTACCCAAGTAATAAGAATATATATAGAAAACGTCATATTATATTGAATATAGGACAAATTCTCTTACGAGCAGACCACATATTACAAATATACCGTCTAACTTATAGAGCCCACTTAAATACATGTCTATGAATGGATATGCATAAGATTGCATTCATCATTCTTTTTAACCCACAGTCAATCCAATAGTGGATGACGTGAAATTTAAGGACACCCCATACTGGATGGTTGTTTTTTTCCGAACAATTTATATAAATAGGTGGGCTCTACTGTAGAATTCTACTCCTCTAACTCAAAATTTCTCTAGGTTAAGAGGATCCGGATTCATGGTCGACCTTGGTCCTGTGAGTGGTTCACCGTTCACCATCTTGTAGAACCTTTTCATGGGACAGCCACATCCACGGCGCATGACAGAAGTGGTTAGGGGACCAACATCTCTGAAAGCAGAATCATGTGCTCCTTACTGACTAGAGCATCCTTTATCCATCCCATTGACCATTTATGTTTGACATCTCTAATACAAGGGTTAGAGGCATTTCTGCCCAGGAATTGGATTTCTTTAGAATTTATGACATGATGTGACATGTTTTGTTTAAATATTTTAGAATTCAAAACCACATGAAAATGCACTTATGAATTTCTAGAGTTCCAGCATTCCAAATGCTAGAGGGAGCATTTGGAATTTTACCCTAAGCTGGTAGAAAAAGAGGTCACACTAGTACTACACTATTCTTGGTGATTGGAAATGGAACAACTGTTGGGTTGAAACTTGAAACTTGTGTAGGATCTTACATCCTATTGAGCTGCCACTTTATTCCAAAATCAATTGGTGATAAGAAATGACACAACAATAGTTTTATGGTGAGGGCAAGGGCTTGACCACAATTATGAGCACTCAAAAGCGAGGGTGGACGTTGACCTCAACAATGTCCCTTTCCCTACCTTCTTGAGCATGTTCCAGTTCAAAAGACATACCTCTTTCATATTATATCTATTTAGTTCCCATACAGCAATATTCCTTGGCCTTTTATTATCACCTTGCTCTGTCTTCCTGTGCTTTGCCAACTTCCTCTCATTTTTTTTTCATTTTACACATAAAGCTACATATATATATATATATATATATATATATATATATATATATATATATATACTCCTCCAGGCTTAGAGGGAAGTCAGGTAAACTCCCATGTAGCCTCAATGTGGTAGTGCAGTCTCGAACTTACAACCTCCGGTTGCAAACCGTGGTCCTGGGCCAACTCAGCTACCTCTCAGACTTAAAAGTTACAATCCACAATCATTGACGCTTGCATTACATTATATTCATGATTATATTCATGGTCTAACATGTCGGCCAATAATAGTACCACCAATTTAAGCCCGTTTATTGATTTTGTTTTGTTCTTCTCAATAATTTAGGATTGGTTTGTTCTAGCCACCTTAATAATGAATTACCCTTTTAGCTAAAAACATAGAAGTAGTGGTATTTCATGGTTTTTAGTTGGATCCATTCCGTATGATTTTGGGTAGATGGCTAGTGAGACAAGTGGGCTCCACATGCTGTCCAAGGAGAAGGTTGTCTAGGACAGGGACCCCATGATAGGCTGTAATGTCTCGCTTGAGGCTGCATAGGTTACTGACCACAAACCTGACATCAAAAGTGGGCCACACTTGGTTTCAATTTGGAGAACTTATGATGCTCAAATACAGATACGGTTAGTTGGAGATATGACTCCTCACTTTTTAAAGTTTTTAAATACGGATACGGTGTCATAATTTTTTCTTTAAATCACTTTTGAATCAATGAAATTATTATTGTTTTCATCACTTTCTAACATTTTTTATGATAAGAAGTAAAAATATTAAAAGAAACTACATGAAATAAAGAACTTTATAAGTAAGGTATGTCAAACTTATTCTCTAAAAATACCGGTGCGGTATCAAGTACCAATACAACTGTCATATCGGTCCGATACGAATACGTTGGGCTTATATAAGTATCTGGGTATCATAGTAGAGAACTCATGCCTGGGAGTATTAAGATTGCCAATTATTGGGATTCTTATTTCTCTTTTATTAGTCTTTTTAGTAGAAGAACTATTGGGGGTTTTAATCTAGAAATATGCATAGGGATCCTCTGAGGACAATTCTCATAAAATGCATTGTGCATCCATAAATAAATCCATCAACATGACCTGCCTATAAAATCCAAATTGCTCAAGATCTCTATTGTCAAATCTCTTAACACTGCCAAATCACTATCCAATTTAGCCAATGATTTTGCATGGTTTGGATTTTTTTTAGTGGGCTCCACAGGGATAGTAACATACGAGGATCCAATTAATGGTTGATATTATATATATATATATATATATGTGTGTGTGTACGTATGTGTGTGATATTTTCTGTGCTTTCACCTCGTATGGAACAGTCAATCACTGGCGGACCCAGTATTTTTATTTGAAGGGTAGACCCAACCAAACAAGTAATTGAGTTTGGAGGTAAACCCAAAATTTTCATGTGAGTTTTGGGGGTAGACCTAGGTCTAACGGGGGCAGTGTATGTAGGTCCACCCCCGGATATGAGGTAGCGCGTGGGGCACATGTGCAGCTCGGCACTAATTTGAATTGAGTTTTCACACATTCGAATGGACTGAACCGTTGGATCTAGTGGACTTGACAAAGGGATAGCATGGGTTGCATTTGGAACCAATATCTAAGATCAAGTTCCAAATATTTATGCTTAGGAACCAAAAATAGGTATCATATCAGATCAATTCCTTAGATATTCCCAGTGTAAACCTTATCTAATGGGTTTGGGGGATAAACAATTTTAAACTTGGAGATTCAATCAATCAATATTAATCCTCTGAAAAAGCTCTGTGAGAGAATGGAGCTTAGGACTTAGAATTGAAAATCTATGGTTTGGCACATGCTTAGAGTTGAAAAAGGAAGCCAAAATATGGAGCATGAAAAATGGTGTTTTGACACATACTTAGGAATCCTGGTTAGAAGAGCAGAGTCTGTAGCAGAAGACTAGCACCTGTCGTGTATCTGATGTTAGAGGCCTCCAGTTTTAATGCCAAACGTTTAAAAAACCTTTACAACTGAGCAAAAACTGCAAATCATAGGCAAGTGAGGCATGGGTGAGGGCCTGAGGCAACCAGGAACACTTAGGTGTGGCAAAAGGGTAAGTTTGGGTTGGGAGGTGAGTTAATGGACTTAACCCAAAATTAACCTTTTTTTTTTTTTGCTATCGGAGGGTTCCCAACCCTTTGCGCTGGACTAATCCCTTCAAACGCAGAAGAAAACCGGGTAAACTCCCCCTGTAGTCCCAATGTGGTAGTGCAGTGTTGAACCTACAACCTCCGGGTGCAAACAGTGATCCTAGGCCAACTGAGCTACTCCTTGGGGTTAAAACCAAACTATTTATTAACCATGTCAAAAATGCCTACCAAACACCAAAAACCAGGTCTAGTTCAGGTTGAGTTAGAGATTAGTCTAGTCAAGTTGGATTGAATAGCTCTAGACTAGACCCAACCCAAACCCAAACCATTTGTTACTTTTATTGAAAATGTCAACCAGGAACAGACCTACATATGAAAACCCTGAATCACAAGCTCATATTTTATTTAGGTGGGGCACTACTTTCCCAATATTAACAGGATAGAACAAGGATGACTTGAGCTTTCTGTCTATTCCCAACTCTCTCAAGTACATATGCAAGAAAGAAGTGCCCTCCTAAGAGAACCTTTTTCTTCTTCTCTTTTTACATATTAAAATAGGTTTATCTTAAGGAATTAAGAATTTTTAAAGCAAGATCTTTCACTCTAATCATGAAAATGAGACATACCTAAGGCTGTCTAAGAATTGAGCAAAGCTAGAGCTAAGGCCTGTTGAGCTCAATTCTGCTCAAGCTCAACTTGATTTAGGGCTTGGCTCAATCTCAAGCTTCAGCTTAGCTTGATTAAATTAACATTATATATGAGCCCAAGACTAAGACCAAGCTCAAACTAGGCTAGTTAAGGTGCATAAACCGAGCAATGAAGGAAAGGCAATCCTAATCGCAAGCTCGAGCTCTGTTTTTTTTATTATCGAGCTTAAGTTCGATCTTGATAAAATGACGAGAGCTGAGCTCAAGCTTACCCTACGTTTCCAAAACTTTGAGGATAGTTAAAATACAAAAAATGATATGGCTCATTATAATGAATTCAAATCGCTTAAAATAATCATTTACACCTTGTTCTAACATTGAGAAAATTGCATCTCACTCTAGCAAAGTAGGGCCTATATCATATTGATCACACCTAATCCAATCCACCTGCAATTAATTAATGAGAGCTTTTGATCGGTTACTTATGACTATTAATGCGCCACGACGCCTATGGTAGACATGGATAGTTGAAAATCTATTAATTGGTTATTTGTGATTGGTTAATGGGGAGCGATGCCTACGGTAGGCATGGATGATTGAGAGCATACCACTTACCATTAACTAACGCAGTAAAAAGGCAAAGAGTCAATGTCAAATATTTGTAGAATAAACAGCCTCTCCTTAAATAAACTTTCCTTAGGTTTACTTCAATAGGATTTGGTCTCACCATAAGACTAAGAACATCGCATTTTAATTGTATGCTTAAATAGGTGGGACCAACTCTTATTTAAATCCAAAGGGTAGCCCAGATACCTAAATCCAGCTAATTGTAGAGAAAAGCTTTTCTCAAAGTGCCCTAGAGGACAAAAGTTTCTTGTGGAGACTTTCATTTTGAAGAGAAAAGGGACGTATGGAAGTAAACTAATTGATTGTAACTCTCCTCAAAACTTTGGAGAATGATGGCTTATCTTTTGGAAGTAAGTAAAAGACAAAAGTAACAACTAAGACTTTTTAAATTCACTCCTTTCAAAAAAAAAAAGGAAAAAGCAAATGAGGAGAGGTAAAATTGCAAAAGACCAATATACGATAAAAAAAAACTTTACAACTAACCCCATGTATTCTAATGAACTGAAAAAGAGTGAAGTAATCCAATGTATTCTAATGAACTGAAAAAGTTGAGCGTCCCTCTCCATGTAAACCCATGTATTCTACTGAAGTGAAAAGGTTGAGTGCCCCTCCGCATGTAAACCCAAGTTTGCTAACATAAGGGATGTGGGCAAGAGATTTAAATCATCAAAAGTTAAAAACTATAAAGGAAAAAGAATACTTTACTATAATTGTAAAAAAAAATTGTGATGTTTCACACAACAAGCATAATTGTCTTGTATTAAAACCAAAGTTAATATAGATTTTTATTATTTAAAATTAGATTTCTCTTACTTAATGGTTTTTTATATGTTTTCATTTGCATTAACATTAACTAATTTCAATTTTACAAATGAAAATGTGGTAGACACACTTGTAATAACAAGGCTACGGTGGACACACTAGCAATAATAAGGCCACCCGAACATCTACACATCATGGAGTCCACTTGAAGTGTACATGCATTTAACATCTACTTTTGACGCTAATATACATGATTCTAACCCGTCCGACGCTCAATTTTACCACCTATTATACAAAACACAGCTAGCATACTTACTTAGTTACTTGCTTACAAATAAATGTCTAAGACCATATATACTAATGGTGAGTAACTTCTAGACACTTTTAGAAATTTCTACAAACCTTATCTTAATCTTACTCTCATCCTTAAAAAAATAAAATCATACTCTCATCCATAGAATGCTCCACACATTTAGATGATAACTTATTCAAGAAAATCCTAGAGTTTTCTTAAATCCTCCCAACCTAAATCGCCATGGATATGGTAAAGATTCTTCTGTCCGTCCGTCTTATAATATAGTATGGGGGATAGATTGCTGAAATATGGAGAAATCGATCATCTTGAGTGTTTTGGATTCACTATGATTAGCTATATTATTTTCGTATTTTAACTGCTCTTACAAAGTTTTGAAAATTTGGATCTTTAAAAATGTTGAGATATTTTCAAATATAGTTTTTCTTATCTTATTAAAAATTTCAAAAAGTAATAATTTTGTAAAAATAAGTAAAAACTTACCATATATAAAATAAAGGATGTTTATAAAAAAAAATCATGTTAGGTGCACACTATACCAAAAAAGCCCTCTTAGTTGCGGTCGCCGGTCGCACGGAAGTGGTCATGGGACCACTTTCATTTTTTTATTTTTTTTAATGAGAGGAGGGTAGATCGACCCTCGGCATGCGAAAAACACAGTTTTCGTTGTGTTCCTCCTCTGTTCCTCAAGCCCAACCCAATAGGGAAGACGAAATGAAGAGGAGGTGCCATATCACACGGGAATCTCATGTGATTGAAAAAATCATATCATCAAACTGACATGGCCCTTTCTCCTTATTTGGTCTTCCCCATTTGCTTAGATTTGGGGAAGAGACACCGTTGGGATCAGACTTGGAAACAAATATTAAGAAAAAAATAATATTGTAGGATACCAAAATGAATATAAAATGATATAACGAAAGGGTTTCACTGGCACTTGGGTTTGCAAGATGGAATTGTGATACTTTACTTTGAGACCAGAAATGAACTTTTCCCAAATTACCATTGAGGGCTTCTAAATATACAATGATTTTAGCCCTTTACTCACAAATTCTACCTACACTCAGCATAAAAAATTTAAAAATTCTGATTTTGCTTCCACACACTCAAAACATACTTAAAATAATCCTATTCCCTTTCTCTCTACACACAACTTACCGCCATCATTTGGAGCCCTCCTTCCAATCGGTAAAACCCCTCATTATTTTCTTCTTCTTCCTCTCTATCTGTCAAATGGTGAGTGTACTCAAGATCATCATCTTCTTCGTCTCCTTCTCCTCTATCTAATTTTTCATCCATCCATTCATCTATCATTACCATTCTCTCTTGCCCCCTTTTTTTTTTTTGCTTAAAGGGTAAGTATATTGAAGAGAAAGAGAAAGAATATACAAGGATCAAATTGGACCCCCAAAAGCAGAGCTGAACAAAAAGAAGAGCCAAACAGAGAGACTAAAGGCTCCTTACATTTTCAAAAAAAGACTTAAAGCCTTGAGCTGGGGACTACTCAGGGGCTTGGAGAAATTCTTAAGGGAGAAGGAGATTGCTTCCTGCAACTGCACAGAGATTTGGTTGATGGGGAGCTTGAGGTCTTTGAATATAGAACTATTCCTAGCCTTCCAAAGAGAATAGATCACTTCCAAGAAAACTGTCGCCATAAACTTCCTGCCTGAGAAGTCGGTGTCTTTGGAGAGGGAGAACCAAATAGCTGCTGCTGAATTGTACTGAGGGGGGGGCAAGTTAACAGCTTTGAATAGCCAAAACCAGAGCTGACTAGCTAGGGGGCAGGAGAAGAAGAGGTGGGGAGTTGTTTCCTCTGCAAGGAGGCAACCACTACATCTAGAGGCTATCGAGAGACCCCAGCCTTTGAACAATGAATCAGTTGGTGTTTTTTTGTGCATCAGACGCCAGCCAAAGCACTGCAATTTTGGGAGGGAGAAGGAGTTCCAGATGAGCTTCGGCCAAGGGAGAGATGAGCCTCTGCTTCTAACTAAGTCCCAAGCAGAGCTCATGGTGAGCTGACCGTTTGGAGAGTCTCTCCATCTTAGAGAGTCTCTAACTTCTTGCCTGGGACAGAGTCTGGAGAGCTGACTTGAGAGCTGGGAGTGAACTGCAGGTTGAGTACCTCAGGAATGAACCAGGAGCCCAATCGAAAGATGGAAGAGAGGGGTTGATCCTGGGGAAAAACCATGAGAGGAAACCGAGTAGAGAGAGGGATTTCTCCGTTCCAAGAATCCAACCAGAGGTTTATCTCTGTACCATTACCAACCTCCCAAGTTGATCCACTGTGAAGGAGGGGAGCCAGGCTTCTCATCTTTCTCCAGATGCAGGAGCCATAGGTCGAATTCTGAGGGTGCCAGATGGGTCTGAATTTAAAGTATCTGTCCTTGAACCAGACTGTCCAAAGAGAGGAAGTTGTGGATGCATGCCAGCATAACTTAAGGAAAGAAGCTTTGTTGACTTCTGCTATTTTCCTTATACCAAGGCCTCCTTCATCCTTTGGAAGAGTAACAGAGCCCCAGCTAACATAGTTTGGTCTTGCTTGAAGAGCATTGCCTGACCACAAGAAGGACCTCATCTGTCTCTCAACTGCTTTACATATTGAAACAGGGAGAGGTAAGGATGCTGCTAAGTGAATTGGCATGCTGGAGATCACATGTTTAATCAAGACTAGACGTCCTGCAAATGAAAGAGATTTTGCCTTCCAAGCGCTGAGCTTAGAACTGATAGAATCCAGAAGCTTGGAGAAGTGACGCCTTTTAGGAGTTCCAAAACAGAGAGGAATTCCTAAGTAGGTGAACTGGGACAGAGACTCCTTGATGCCAAGAATGGAGCTAATTCTGATTTTCCTCCTTGTTCCACATTTCCCTAGAAGAAGTTGGCTCTTGTGGAGGTTGAAGAACTGACCTGCTGCAGCCTGGTATTTTTCCAAAAGATCTTGCAGAACTAAGACACTTGAAGTTACTCCTTTCATGAAGATGAGTATATCATCTGCATAAAACAGGTGACAAGGGGTTGAGGGGACTGAGGAGATCTGTCTAAAGATCCCTTGAGATAGAAGACTTTGCAGCTGGAGGCTCAAGATTTCCTCTGCTAATATGAAGAGGTAAGGAGACAGAGGGTCTCCTTGCCTTAGCCCACAGGAAGAACTGAAGAAACCTTGAGGAGTCCGGTTGACAAGCACTGAGCACTTTGAGGTACAGACACATTCCTTGATAAGGTTTATCCAAGCATCAGAGAAGTTGAAAAATTGGAGGGCTTTGAAGAGGAAGGGCCAGTTTAGCTTGTCAAAAGCTTTTGTAATATCTAGCTTTAGGCAGAAGCTTCCTTTGGATTGATGAGAGTTCAACTTCTGGAATAGTTCGAAAGCCAATCCTGAGTGGTGTTGGATACTCCTACCTTTGATGAAAGCAGCTTGATGGTTGGAGATCAGCTTAGGAAGAATAATTGCAAGTCTGTTGGCTAAGATTTTTGAGATAATTTTGTAAGAGAAATTCAGAAGGCTTATTGGCCTGAAATCAGCAAAGGTTGAGGGGGACTTAGTTTTGGGGATGAGGGCCAGGAAGAATGTGTTAGAGGCTTTAAGAATTCTCTTGGAGGTAAAAAAGTGCTGCACTGCCTTCGTTACTGAGTGACCAATGATGCTCCAAGCTGAGGTGAAAAAAACTCCGTTGAAGCCATCCGGACCTGGGCTACTCTGCTGCTTGAGGCTAAAGACCGCTTCTTTTACTTCTGCTGCAGAGGGGATGGAGGATAAAACCAAATTCTCTGAATCTAAGACTTTGGGGCTGTCCACCTGAAACAGAGAGGGGCTGTGGAGGCAATCCTGTGGCTGGTAGAGGTTTGAGAAGTGATCTACTGCCAGAGCTTGAATTGTAGCTGGGTCTTCAAAGGTCCTGCCGTTAACTGAGATATGGTGGATGGTATTAAATGAACTTCTGGCTCTGGCTGAGTGGTGGAAGAATTTGGTGTTTTGGTCTCCCTCCTTCATCCAAGTAATTCTGGATCTTTGGCGCCAGTGGATCTCTTGGGCTTGGAGAGCATCGTGGAGCTCTGCTCTGGCTGAGAGGAGTTCTGCCCTGGCTAACTCAGAATGAATTGAATCAAGTTGCTGCTGACAGTGGAGAACTCGGGCTTCAGCTGCTTGGATATTTTGGTACAGGTTACCGAATGTATCTTTGCTCCAATGCTTGAGGGAGATCTTCAAGGCCTTTAGCTTTTGAGCTAGGATATACTGAGGATTGCCTGAGAGAGGAACATCCCAGCTGGATTTGATTACCTCTAGGAAAGAAGGGTGCAATATCCATTTGTTTTCAAATCTAAAGGGAGCATTAGTGGGAGGGGCTGGGTTTTTGTAAGCTAGGAGGATTGGGCTGTGGTCTGAAGAAATCCTAGGCAGATGGAGAAGAATGGGGTCTGGAAAATTAGCCAACCATTGGGAGTTAACTAAGGCTCTATCGAGTCTGGCTGCTACATAGGAGAGACCCTGTCTGTTGTTGGCCCAAGTATAATTGTTTCCTGAGAAAATGACTTCTGACAGTCCAGCTTGAAGAACTGCAGATTGGAAGTCTCTGAGGTTAGTGGGATGAGATTGACGAAAACTAAGTTTATCTGCCAGGGAAAGGGAAGCGTTAAAATCTCCTAGGACACACCAAGGGGAAGAAGTAGAGGAGGAGTCTACGAGCACTTCCCATAGCTCTTTTCTGTGAGAGGAGATGGTGGAGCAATAAACTCCTGTTATGAGGCTAGAGAGACCTGTAGATGGGTTTAGAATGTTCATTGAGAGGTGCTGGGTTGAGAAGTCCCGGATTGAGATGGAGAGGTAGTGGGAAGACTGAGAGAGGCACCATAGATTGGTGACTGAGTCAGGAGTGGCGTTGGAGTGGAAGGTGTCAAAACCAAAACTGCTCAAATTAAGGGAGGAGGCTGAAGAGAAAGGGGTCTTAGGTTCTGAAAGGAAGATAAGGTCTGGAGAATGCTTGTGAACCAGGTTTGCCAGAGCTCTTTTGGTAGGGGAATTGGCTATACCCCTACAATTCCAGTAGAGGACTTTAATCATGGAGACTGGTTTGGGCGGGAGACTCTACCTCTTGTTCTCCTAGTAATTGGTCCAGCAGAGGAGTCTTTGGAAAGATTAGGCCTTCCTAAGACTTTGCATTTGTTTTGATGGCTGGGTTTGGTGGTGACCACTTTTGAGGGGGAGCTGAGAGGTTCTGAGTGGGGCTTGGTTCCGGAAGGGGAGGTAGCTGGAAGGGGGGACTGGCCTAATTGTTCTACTGAGGACTGGACAGCTAAAGGAGGGGAGAGGGGGCCAAGTGGCTGTGGTACTTGAGGAGGGATTGGAGGCTCAAAGCCTGGAGGAGGTTCTGAGGAAGTAGGAGAGTTGCCTCCTAGGAAGGTTTGGAGATTGCGGCCAAAAGTTGAGGGGTTCAGTACTGGATCTATGAAAGAGCATTTATCTAGGATATCAAAAGCATTAGAAGTATCAATTGGTTCAATGGGAATCCTTTGGAGGACCTCTGTGATTGCATCATAAGGCAGGTCTGAGAAAGATAGGGAGGAGGATTTTGGAGTGGAGGAGGTATTATTTGAAGAAGTGATAGGAGGTGGAAGAAGGGGACTAGTTACTGCTGGGTTGGGTTGGGATTGGTTAGAACTGGAAGGTGGTTGGATTAGATCCTGAAGTTGGGGAGATGGCCTAGTTTGGGAGAAAGCTAGAGGTTGGGAGAAGGCTAAAGGTTGGGAGGGTTGCCTAATCTGGGGACCTGAAGGAGTTGGAAGTAAAGCAGGGGAAGGAGAGAAGATAGGGACAGGGGTGGAAGAGTTGGAGAGTTGGTTTGGGTTAGCCAGACTGGCTGGAGAGGGATTGGTTTGGCCTGGAGGGACTTGATCTGAGGATAGAAGGGTTAAAGGAGATGAAGAGGAAACAGTTTCTGGAGAGACTGAAGCTGCGCTGGTTTTGCCTATTGGAGAGAAGGGGCAGGAAGAGAACTTGTGGCCAGCTGAAAGACAGTGAGAACAAGGGAGATTTTCATATTCGATGGCTATCTCCAGTTCTGCCTCACCTTGTAGTTCCACTAGGATTGAGTTAGGTCTGGTTTTGGACAGATCAATATTGATTAAGACTCTGGCAAAAGAGAGGATTTTTTGACTCATGGTGATATTGTCAAGCTTGATAGGGAGACCTATTGAGTTGGCTATTGAGAAGATGATATTTTGGCTCCAGCAATGGTAGGGCAGCCCTTTTAGTCTAATCCAGACTGGTGCTAAGGACGGCCATGGAGATTCCTCTTGACCTGGAGACCAAGGCAGGAAGAGGACTTTCAGCTTGTCCATTGTGAGGGGAGAAAGACCTAGGATGTAGGCTTTATCTTCTGGTGAGTTGAAACGAAAGAGAAAGAAACCTTTGATTGTTAGGGAAACCATGCATGGCCTTGAGAGAGGCCAGAGTTTGGCTCTCTCCTCGACCCATTCCAGAGAAGGGCGCCTACCTACAAATCTACCAATGACAGCATTTGTGAAAGACTCTTTGCTAGAAGAGATCATGGATTGAGGGATTGTAAGGGACGGCTTACCATTTTTCCAAGAGGAAGCTGGGTAGGATGCAGGAGGCAGACTGAGGGTAGGAGGTTGCAGAGGAGTTGAGACGAACAGATTTGCAAAAGAAGGCCTGAGGAGAGAGGGAGAGCTAGTTGTCTGGGGGACAGGTGGGAAAACTGGGGAAAAGTTTGAGATCTGGGAAGCAACTTGTGGAAGTGAGAGCTGACTATGCTGGGGGTAATAAGTGTGTTGGTTGGGTTGACAGGGGAGGGGGGGGGAAGTTATGAGGGGAGTGGACAGGTTGGGGAACCGATTGGAGGGCTGGTTGGGGGACTGGTTGGGGGATTAAAGGGGGGACTGAAGAGGAGGCTAATAGAGGAGGGAAGTGGTGGGGATGAAAGATCAGTCCTTCGCTGCCGGGAACGGGGGGAGCTATGGCCGGAGAGGACGCTGGAGGCTGAGAAGAAGAGGTGGGCGGGAACTTCAAATTCAAATTTTGAGACAGGTCCATCGTTCCTCTTGCCCCCTTCAATCAAGTAATGTTTGCTACGTTTTCTCCATTTTTTGTTCATCTCTAAATGTATATTTGAGCTTCGTTATAGATAAGGTCATCATAGACTATGATCTATTATGTCTAATCAGGATTTTAGCACTTACAACCAGTCCACAATAAAACCCACAATAAACTCGTTGTTGATTACAAAGTAAAGGAAAAGGAGACAAAAAGAATCGATATGTTCAGCCGTATGTGGCTAAACATAAACTTTTTGTTCAGCCAGATACAGCTAAATAAAATTGATATGTTCAGCTATAAGAAGCTGAACATTGGTAGTTTATTCTGCACTGAAAATCCGAACGTTTTGCAGCAACAAAAATTAAAAAAAGGCTTTACAAACTTCAAAAAATGGCAGAAGTCAAAATAAACAACACAACAACAACTCATCTTCTCACTGATGTTATGTTTGGGAATTACATTTTGTTTATTGGTTTGCTCATCCATTAGACAAAAAAATAATATTGAGAGTGAGGTTTCACTAAAAAGTAATATGTTTGACAATGGTGGGATATAAAGGGAGAGTAGAATAAGATAAATGGAGAGATGGTGACGTGAAAGGAAGGAAGAAATTGGAGCAAGAAGGAAATGAGAGTGAAGAGATGAAGAAACTGTAAAATGGGAGGAATGAAAGTAATGAGAATGGAATGATGAAAGTAAAATGAGACTGTATGCAAAGAGAAATTAGAGGTTCACGTGTAATAAGTGATTATGCTTTTTGGTCATTTCATTTAAAGGTATAATTGTAATAAAAAAGTTTTTAAGAATTTTGTGTGTAAAAGACAAAAATCATTATGTATTTAGAAGCCCTCTTACCATTTTCTTCTCCTTCCTTCCCAAATTACCATTTTCTTTTCGTTGCTCCTTTCAAAATTACCTCTCCTCTCTCGAGAGAGGAGTGAAACACTAAGTGGGTCCTGCGGATTAAAAATCTGAATATGATCCGCTCAAATGCATATCCTTGTCTTTTATGGGCCACGGTCAAATTTTCTTCTAATATGAGTTGACCCCAACTTATCAAATATCAACAAAATTCTCGTCAGATCCACAGCAGGCCATCTTACTTAAAACCCGAGCCACTTACAATAAATGCCAAACCTGATAAAATTTCACCTAAGTAATTTTAGAATCCACCATAAAATTTATCTTTTCTCAATATACTATAGAACAAGGAAATTTAACATCAAACTCATGGTAGGCCATCTCCTAAGCTTGGTGAGCACCTTCATGAGAAGGAGCGCATATATTTTGAGCGATTTAGATTTTTAAACAGTGTGCCACATTGTAGAACCTCAAGAAAATCAATTTAAATATTAAATAAGCGCGCTATATTGTAGAGGCCCACAAATTTGAAAAGAAACAAAATCAATTGAGCCAATTAAAAGAAGGGAGAGGTCAATAAAAGCCAGGCACTGTTTGTTAAATTATTAAGGTCTTCCGTCAGCTGTCAATGCTTGCCCTAACATTATGTACAACATCAATGGACTGATTAGACAAATAGTACCCAAGATCACCCAAGTAACCAAAAACCTACATTGGGTTGATGGAAAGTCTCTTCTGACAAGAGTCACAGCCATGGTGGATTCATGAGGCTAAGTGGGATAATTCATGAGAATTTCCTCCTAATTCCAATGAGGACGATTCCTCCATCAGAAACTATCATGAATCTGAAAATTCAACAAAAGCAATTACCCTGCCGATAGTTCTTGAACCTGAAAGAACAGCCCATTCCAATTTTCCTCTTAATGTTGTTCTGTGCAAGTTTAGGCTTGCGTGCGGGATTGAACTATCTGAAAAGGTCAGCTTCACATCTGTTTCCAGAGCTCTAAAAATAGAGATTTTCAGATGAAACACGCTGAATGCAGCTGCTGGAAACCACTGCTCCATATAGACACAAGCCCTGTCCAGTTCCGAAACCACTTCATTACTGTTATAGACATACCGGATCCAAGAACCATCGACTGGGCATGTACATGGACTAAATCAGTTCACGTGTGAGGCGGTTTAGCTTTTCATCTATTGACTGTGCCCCCGCTGTCATTAGCAGGGAAGAGTATGAAGCATCTACATGTGAAAACCTAAAATGATGAGGGACGGCATCAGCTTGCAGAGATTCTAGTTGGAATAAAGAGTCTCAAACGCAAAAGTGCACACAAAACAGAGAGAATTTATAGCAATGTCTAGCTAGACATCATAATTTGGCCACTGGCCTGAAGTGCTAGGCTGGCGAAAAACCTAACATCTACATCAGGATCCTCGCTGAGCTCAACCAAAGTAGGACGAATTGTCTGCTCCACCACCTGCAATGTAAGAAACCCAAATAGTCCCAAATTTAGTGAAGCCCTTCAATATCAGCAAGAGAGTACATGTTAGCAAAATAAGGCCCACAATGGACCATATGAATCCGTTGGACTTCTCAGTCTGACTTGGTGAAAGCCATTGCTTGGGCCTATTTCTAGGTCCAAAGATCAGGTGTCCAAATTAGAAAATGAGCTGTTACACCCAGGTTTCATTTTTCCAAATGGGCCAATAGAAGGTTAGAGGTGAATCTATTTTAGGACCCACTGATAAATGTACCAACCGCAGCTCTGTCGGAAACCAGCCCACAACCAACCCAACCAGAATGCCACTGCAACTACTTACAGAATGCTCAACGATAGGAATGAGGGACTGCAACACTTTGGCCACATTGAATTTGATGTTAGGTACCCTACAAAATGTTACAATCATGATCAGGAATTCAAGCATATAGAATATGTTCAATTTCTGCAATAAGTGACTTGTTTGTTTCAAGTATTCAACATTACCTGTCCTTTGAGGCATTAATAACCACAGGCAAAAGTGTTTGGCATGTGATATCCGAGCCCATGACTGGGGCAAGCAGAGAAATGGCATGTAGAATGGTCATCCGATACAAATAGTGAGGGTTGTTAATCATGTTCAGCACCTATGATGGTCAAATTTCATTTGTCAGTGAATGGTGAGAAAAGGGGAGTGCCACCACAACAATTGCAACAAAAAACTGGGTTTGCTTTTCAAAACTTTTTTTTTTATTTAATAGGTTTGCTTTTCAAAAGTGAGCCCCTGCTTGAGTAGGGACCACTCGATATATGTCAATCAAAGGTAGAGTTATGTGTAATGAATATCGTGGATTAGGAGTTGGCAAACATCGCTCTCTAATTAGATCATTCTACACTTGTATTAAGGCCTCAAAATTTTAACAGTCTTCTCGGTAATTTTTATCGTTAATCAATCCTACTGTGGATAATGGGTGGATCAGTGTCAAATAGGAGAGCCATTGGCAGCAATTCCATCGCTAATCTTTATAACATAGCATATACGAGTACAATCAGGTTAAAAAACTCAACAGATCGGGCTATAAAAATAGAAACCAAAACTTTGTTTGTAGCAAGATTTAAATTCAAATGAAAATAACCAAAAGGTGAAAGTTCATAACCTGACTCAATCAAGAGTTGAGTCTAAGAAAAGGGGAAAACCTTACCCTTATCCAAGTGTCTATTGAGTAGTTGTTTGTGCAGTTTCCCATCACCAATTGGTATTGGGATTGCTGGCTAGCAACCCTGACATGGTATCAGGGCCAATACGTTTTGGGTTTGAAATTAAAAAAAGCACCATGCTACGCTGTGTTTGTGCGGGCGCAGGCATGGTTCAAAATAGCAACCGCTACGTAGCGTATCTGCCGGATTATTGGCCGTAGAGGTCATGGCTGCTGCGCTATTTTGAAAATAGCGGTGCTACGGTTTAAAGCCTAGAAAAGCCAAGCAATTTTAATTTAAAACATGTTTTTTTTCTGTTTCTTCCCCTCAATAGCCTTTCCTAAAGTTATCTCTATCCTTATATGGTCCCAAATCACTAAAAAACACAAGATTGGCTCCTACAAATTTGAATTTTTTTTATCACTTGAAAAATTGACAGTGTCGCGTTGCTAGGTATCACCCACTACATAAGCGTTTGGGCTATTGGCCTCTATGCTCAACGCAACCACTATTTTGATCTTTGTGCGCATTCCCCATCATAGTCTTGTGCGGGCTTGTGCTTCAGGTCTGGACGGTGTCCCACCCGAGGGAGGGTGTTAAGTAGTTATTTGTGCAGTTTCCCATCACCAACTGGTTGAGATTGGGATTACAAGCTAGCAACTCTAAGAATGTCAGGACCAGGTGCTTTAGCCTTCTAGAATACCATTTGTTGTGGTCCGCGGATTGATAAATAAAATTACATTTATGTCGTGTATAAATAATGGAAGTTACTTTTATGCTGTGTGTATATATCTTCCTTCTAAAAAAGAACACATTATCAATCAAGAAGAGAGAACATTTGTATTATGGTTTCCTTTTAAGGTTTGACACTCAAATAGACTTCTAAAGGGTGCAATGTCATCACTAATATAGTCAAACATCGGTCAAGTTGTACCTTTTGTTGGCATCCCCAAATAAGTGTTGTGCTGCTTTTGAGTTAATAATTTCCTTACAACAAGGCATAGGAGGGATGATTTGGGAAAGTGCACAAGGGATCATCCTTTTTTTTTCTTCTGACCTGGTGGGCTCTTGCAGTAAAGAAGAATTGGAAGCTATGGTGGGTTGAGCTTCGTAAAGCTAGGACCTTAAATTTCTGGCATATTCTAGAGGAAGGAGACTCTCTTGGCAGTGTTAGGTGAATGGGTAGGCATTCAGTTTGTGTAGGGCTCCTTGAACACTGGCGGATGTAAAGGAGCGACTGATCTAGGCAAAGTCTAGGATGCATCCTTCTCTCGTGTGAAGTGCTATGTAGTGGCAGATTATCTTGCTAAGGAGTCAGTCAGGATGAATCTCCTATTCCTCGTCTAAGAATTTTCTCATTTGTGTTTTTCTGGTGGTCTTGTTCAAATAGTCTGTCTGTATATTTCTCTTGTACTGTTTAAGCTCCTTTCAATAAAATTAGCCACCATCCAAAAAAAAAGATGGCATGACTCCAACAAGTGTAAATAAATTAAGAAAATAGAAACTAATTGGTCGGCTATAAACAAACAAATGGTAACTGGTAAAAAAATTTACACTCAATTGAGTAATCAAAATAAACCTGTGGAATTATATGCTGCATGCCCCACTCAGGACCAAATTCCTCTGCAAGCCGCTTCAAATTATTAGCAGCCGCATCACGAATTGAGTAAACCTGCAATGTATTAAAATAGGTAATGGGTTTTTATGGAATAAGATGTTGTGAACATTGTAAGATGAACAATTATTGAACCAAGTGAGAAGGATAAAAGCAAAAGAAAAGAGATTATATCATTTGCCAAGACAATGAGAAAGGGTAAAAGGAAAAAGATCGTATCATTTGCCAGAAAAGGAGAAGGAACAATTTACCATGTACTATGCAACTTGGACCAATACTTGTTGGTGCCAAATAAAATGTAATATGTGCAAGGTGGTAGCTTCTAGAAGCCAGATTTATCGACATACCTTACGGATGCATTAAATTATTTACCGGTACTACAATAACAGTAATAACATTTCTAACAACATAACTATATGCCAATTAATATTATTTTAGTTCAAACTACTACGACTTTCAAATTTTTGGTTTATTCTGATACCTACGCTGTGTCCAGAGTGTCTGAAAAGCATATTTACGCTGACAGGACAAAAAACTAATTGAGTTGGCAGACCCAAAAAAAACAAAAAGGCTTTGACAAGAGTGCATAGTTAAGAAAATTATAGCCATGTCCATTGAAGGGCTAAGAAATGCTTACTTTGAACCACATGCCAACCAAAAGAACAGTTTGATACTGTTCTAAATTTATAATAACACTGATACTAGAATCTCTCGAGAATGTCCTGCCATTGTTGGCTTTGTAGAATAATTATTTCACCTACAATTATTGCTATTTCCATGGAAACATTTATGTATTATCTTTTGATGTGACCACATTGTCAGAACAGAAAACCTACAAGACTTGAGTTCTGCAAGAAGCATATGTTCAAAATCGATAAACAGTAATATTAATAGGAATAAGATACAGAGAAGAATCTCATAAATCTTCAATAGAAATCTAGGGACAGACTGTGATATAACCTTATCTTCTAGCCACTGCATGCAAAGAGCACCAAGCTTATCATCAAAGAACCGCACACCCAACTGGCTTGCCAATAAAGGAATGTACTCAATTATTGCAAGCCGAACCCTCCAATGTCTATCTTCTGCAAGTTCCACAATGGCTGGTAACAATGACTGGGACAACAAATCAATCCCAATAACCTGCAAAGAAACTGGATGTCAACACATGCAAGCAACTAAAAAAATAGATATTTCTTTTAGAAGTATCAAAATCTCCACAATTCACGAGTCATTTATAGTGATACTTATTTTATTCATTTGGAGAAGATAGTTGGCTTTGTCATCAACTATTAAAAGACTGAATCATGCCACAAGAAGAACATGGGAAGTATGGTCTAAATGACTAGTGCTGAAAAGGGTTTTCTTGTTTACATCAAGAAAATAGATTTGCAATCATAGCTACTTGGAAACCCAGGAATGTTTGATGTGGGCAGGGTTCTGCACAGGCTACGAAACATCAAGATACAGTATACCAGATCTAGTCAGAAACAACCACCAAAAAAAAAAAAAAAAAACCTTAAAAAGAAAGTGTCTATGAATAACATTCATTTCTTTTCTTTTTGAAAACTAATGAACCCAAATAACCATTAGAGGATGTACTCATATGAAGATGATGCCCATAAAAAATATCCATACCTGATTAACTTGATCAAGCTTGCTAATAATATTGAGCCGAACGTCAGGAAATTCATCTTTTAAGAGAGAGAGAAAAATTGGAAGAAGCTGTTCAATGGTTGCATCCTACATAAACCACAAAAAATGGCAGTCAAGGAATAATGAAAAGGATTTCATGGAAATCAATAAAAGATGGTAAGTAATTTAAACGCTAATACAGACTAAAGATGAGAATGTAATCATATTTCAGTAAAGATTATACACACACACACACACACACAGAGAGAGAGAGAGTTATGTACCAAGGTTGGCAGGCATTGGACGTGTACTAATAAATCACAAAGGGGAAGCTATGTACATGTTTTCTAAGCATGTCGGGATCAAAGACTCTAATGAAGCAGAAGTTCTAGCCATTTTGGAAGCTCTCCGTATTTATCATACCTTATAATAACAAAATCTTATTGTGGAGAATGACTCGGCAAATGCCATATCTTGGGTGAAATCATTGAGAGGGACTTAGAAAATACAATTCTTATTCAATGAAATCAGTCATCTAGTATTTGACTTGTGGGTCTCGTTTCAGCATGTTAGTAGATCTGCAAATGGAATGGCAGATTATCTAGCTAAATAGGGGGTTGTTCGGTCATGTAATCTAAGTGCTTCTATAGTGTAGTTTTAGTAGATTTGCAAATGGAATGACAGATT
Source organism: Cinnamomum chago (assembly GCA_038049695.1). NCBI lineage: Eukaryota > Viridiplantae > Streptophyta > Magnoliopsida > Laurales > Lauraceae > Cinnamomum > Cinnamomum chago. The sequence goes on along the minus strand of CP142458.1, from coordinate 66,745,178 downwards.
ATCTAGCTAAATAGGGGGTTGATCGGTCATGTAATCTAAGTGCTTCTAATCTTCTATAGTGTAGTGGTGGTGGGTGAATGATATATTTCTCTTATAATAGGTCACCTATTAAAGGTTTTTTTATGTATGCTTTTACATGAGTTGTATCGTTTTTCTCTTTACAGAAATATTGCTATTACCGATATGCGAGAGAGAGAGAGAGAGAGAGTGGCCTTGCAAATTATTCCGAGACAAGTGTGATTGCAAATTTACATCCTTTTCAGGAATAAAAAAGGGAAATGTGGATTTGGTGGTAGTGGGTGATAGTTGTATAAAATAGTTTCTTAAGCTGAATCGCTTGAAACTTGAATAATTAACTTAAATGAGTTTGGTATCTAAAAATTTGTGGCACTTCACAAGTTAACTTCATTTTTATTTGATCATTCAAAACAATCAAACAAAAAACTTTACTTATATTTGAGCCATGACTAATGATAAACATTCTATGCTACATACAAGTTATTAAGGTGTGGTACTTAACTTTATTTAATTTATAAGCAATATTGATGAACAAGACATAAATTTGGTGTTATTGATTTTACTTTATTTTAATTTGTAAGTAATTTTGGCGGGAGGTCCTTAGAATTCAAGGGCTTTAAAATAAATCGTACAAAGGTATAATATATGGATTGCAAATTGCAACTTCAGTGGGCATGTCAAAAGAGCTGGAACTATTGTTAGAATTGAAGCTCAAGAAATACCACAAAGAGACTTAAATCGAAACCTTGGCTTGATAATGAGTAAGGATGGAGAGATTGAGGAAGATATAGAACATATGATAAATCGGGATGGTTGAAGTGAAAACTTGCTTCTATAGTTCATACCAACAAGATTGAAAGGAAAATTTACAAGACATCAATTAGACCAGCTTTGAACTATGGAGTAGAACGTTGGCCTATCAAGAAGTAACACATGTACAAAATGAGTGTAGAAGAGATGAGAATGTTAAGGTGGATTTGTGGTAAAACTAGGAATGATAGAATCACAAATGAGTACTTTCGAGAGCATTTAAGGGTAGCATCAATGGGTGATAAAATAAGAAAAACCCATGTGAGATGGTTAGTACCTATCAAACGTAGGCTAGCAATTGTGCCGACGAGGAAAAGTTTTTCTACACAGGTTGAAGGCCCACCAAAGGGAAAGGGTAGGCCAAAGAGGACATAGATGGCAGTAGTAACAATGGATATGAAGAAGTACAATCTATCTAAGGATTTTTCATAGGATAGATCATAATGGAGACATTATTCATATAGCCGACCCCAACATAGTAGGGATAAGGCCTCAACGATGATGTAATCATGTAAGTAATTATGAAAATGGTAGAAAGGATTGATCTAGAGAAGTGCAACCTATTAGAGGATTTGGTGCAGGATTGACTATAATGGAGAAACAAAATTCATATAGCTGACTGCAACATAGACTAGTTCAATCATTTGATGATGATGGTATTGGTAGATGTGTTATTATGTGTGGTTTGGTTTTCTGCAGTTAATTTCCTTTCAGTTTTCAATTTTTAAACAGCCTAGGTCAATTTTTTTCTTTTAAATGATCTGATGCACTGACTGAAATATTCCATGAAAAATAGATGAAACCCCAAGATGTTTGAGTTAACTAAGAATAACAATGGCCTCTTTCTTATCAATGTTTACTATCATAATCTACACAAAAATACATGACTGTGCAATGTTTCTTTTACTTTTTTTATATTTATTTTTTTCTCTTTCTTCTGGAATGACTACATGCACCATCACTCTGCTGCTAACCTTTCCTAAAACTGGTGCCATTCCCATAATTACTGATGCTAAAGCAGAGCGCACATGCTGTGAAGAATCTGAAGACAATTCCTGCAAATAAAAATAAAAACATGTCATAAACTCTATCAGGAAACCATTAGAAGGAAGAGGTCACAATAATTAGGTGTAAGCAATGACATAAACACAGACATGAAAGGACAGCGCATCATGCCAATAGATGAAACCTTGAAAGAAATAACAACTTTCTGAATCCGTCCCAAGGCATATATACCTTAACACAAGGAAGGATGTGTTGAATTGCAAGTTGTGCATTCAAGATCCGGCAAAACTTTGTCACTTTCCCTGCAGCTGCTATTCGCACTTCAGCCTCATTATCCCGAAGTAGTCGCACATATGCAGGGACCAAGTCCGCTCTTAAAGAGTACCAATTAAAATCACCATCAGAAAGACATTCATAAAAACTTATAATAGCCATGAACAACATTCACTTTTATATATGATCTAAAATATAAAAAAGAAGGTTTCCCTTGATCGGTCTTTAAAATATTAGAAAGCATCTAAAATGAACCATTTGACAAAAAGACTTGATGACAAAATGGAACATGTGGCAGAGATCAAACATTAGAGACAACTATGACAAAAGTACCTGGTGGGCTCAGGGCCAACAGCTTCGCACAGCTCATATAACTGATTCGCCACCATATAACGAACACGCCAGGATTTATCCTGTTCAAGAAAATCACAGTAGATGAAATACTTAGACTTCAACGAACAATTGGCTCAGATATGAAAAATCTTCTCACACCATTCTCATAAACACACAAAAGTATCTGTCAACTAAGAATATTCACATTGCAAATGGATGATTAGAGAACATGTCGTAATATAATAGCCATAGGAAGAACTCTAAGCACCCATAAAAGAGAACCAGCCAAAACATAGAAGCAGCATTACACAACAAGATAGCGTAGTTCCTATGTTTCATCAAATATAAATATACATTTAAAGTTGTAAATGTTATGTAATATTAACCTTTCTTCCAAAAAATATAAAAAAGGAACTACTATTTTCGTGAATGGTAACAAATATGACTTGATCGAACAACATAAGGGTTGCAATAGTGAGCACCATCCACCGTGCCACAGGCTCATGTCAAAACCAACATAAAATTTCAGTCAAGCAACACAATCAATTGGATTTAGAGGGTTAGCATGCTTTGGTAGGCCTACCTGAGAAAAACTAACAATGACAGGAAGGATATGTGCTACACAGTCCTGTGGCTCCAAGAGTTTTCCAAGTGCTGCGCAACCCTCAACAGCCAACAACCGTACAGAATCTTGATCTGAAATAATGAAAATAGAAATGTCACAGCAGTACCAGCCAGGAAAAAAGCACCATGACGTCATGCAAGGGCAGAATAATACCATGAATTTGACTAAAAGCTGTAAGTTGTAACCACTGTAACGTGGAGAAGCACAAAGCAGCAAAACCAAACAAGCATTTTCCAGTGAGAAGTTGGTATCATTCACATTTAAGCCAGGAAAACACTAGAAGTTAAACTCAAACTATGATAAGTACTTTTGGAAATGCATTGGGTAAACCAACTACACTGGGCAACAACTACAGAAACATAAATTCTTCTTCTTCACAGAAATAAATATTTTTTAATGCAAGATCATGAGTATGATAACAAATCAATCTATACACTAATTTGATATTCAAATGATCTAATGGTCATCATAAGAATTTTTTACCATCTTGTGTCAAATCCTCAAATATAGACATGATGTCAGTTTTTAAATGGCTTGGTTCAACTGTAGCAGCAAATTTTCCCAAATTCGAGGCAGCGGATCTTCTCACCATAGGCATGTCATCTTGACACAATTGACCATATATAGACCGGAGTTCTGCCTTCAATAGCTCTGATGCACTTGGGTATGCTATATGAAACAATCCACAAGAAGAAACTCGAGCAGTGAACCACTCACCAGCAGCAAGCCTCTGGAGCAAGAAACTATAGCTTGTTTAGAAAAATCAGGAAACCGAGTACAATCAATTACAAGAAATAATAACTAGAGATAAACAAGTCGAAAGTGTAGTTAAAACAATAATGTAGTTCATATGAATAGGGAGAAAGATGCAGATCAAGCATTGAAAAGGATTAAACTTTTCAAACCCTTAATAAAATTGCTTAGTTTATTATAATTCAGAAATTAATCCAAATATCTTTTTGTCCAATTTAGGCAGTCAAAATTCAGAACATTAAAAAGCTAATGACACGGCTAATATGAATGAAGATAATTTGAAACTGAAGTCTTCTACCAATACATTGTTTCAACACCTAAAAATAAGTGGATTGCTCAATATGTAGGGTGTTGAATTTGCGCTCAACTTTTAAAGAGAATGCTGAAGATCTGATGTAGCATAAATCCAGGATATATGTACATATAGTATATATAGGATCAAGGGTCAATTATTTTTTCATTTTAACCATGAATTCCTATCTATTCAATTCCTATGTATGCAAACAAAAAGTCCCTTAACAATGGAATTCATGGAGCCTGGTGATGTTTTGAGGACCTGAGTTAGAAAAAGAATAAAAAAGTGTCAAAGAAAATGTTGTGAGGAAGCATTTATAACCATTTATTATTGGTCAAACTTGGATATGAGTTCCTTTCACCATAAAGAAAGATGATATATATGTGTGTGTATATGTATGTATATATGTGTATGTATTTGAATATTAACATTCATTAAAATGACAACCGGCTTGATGATGATGATATATGAAGTAATAGGTACTTCAAATTGAGAGTTTTTGCATTTCTGAGGATTCAATATGCCCAAAGTAGAAAACCAACATCAAAATCGAAGCCTCAGTAAACAAATAATGAACAAAGATTTATATGACTTATTTTCTTTCTTCTTCTTTTTTTTGTATTCTCAACGGTGTTACAAAACTCAAATTTTGTTGTTACAAGGCCATTGCCTTCCAAGAGGAAAACTTTGTACTTGGTTTTCCATTCATGATATTTATAGCTTGTATCTAAGATCATTTCCAAGATCTAGGGTGGATATCTTTGCATATTTTATGAGATTTCATTGTTTCAGGCCCCGTGATTTGGTCCACAAGTAAATGACATAAATGATGACAATTGAATTTTTAAGGGGCATTTATCTAATTAGTGATAATTTAGAGTTTTTCTGATCAGGTAAAAGTTTGTGGTTTAAAAAAAAGATTTATATTAGTGTTAATAATTTGTACACTTCAATGAATGTTATACTATATTTGATTTCTGGAGTTTTTCCACTATGAATAGCCTGGACTGATTATATAGTTACTCCTGTTTGTAAATGATTAGGGCATGGACCATCAATCAGTGGATTCGGTCAACTATTTGCCGCATAGAACATTTTGAGATTATCCCTACCTCTCTTTTCTTTTAATAACATACCCCACATGAGTAGAAACACAATAACAAGATGCTTCCCTGCAATAGGCGTTGAAAATGTCCCTCTCAAATAAGAGCTAAACAGTCAAGATTCGAGAAACGCTGCTATAGGATTGAAAGGTCCAGGCACATAGACAAACTAAAGGCGCTATGGAACAATGTATGGGGTAAAAATGTAGAATAAGAGTCCAGATTCTATGCCTACTTCGTTGGGTCAAAAAATACTTAATCATGTAATCTGTACATATGTGTGTATGGTCTTTATTCTTGTTTCCACCTTCCAAGAATTGATACAGGATTTAACTCCCACAAGACACCTAATCATTGCCGCAACATCAATTTTTTCATATCAAAATCAAATCTCAACAGAAGAAAGACAGGAAGACAATTAATAAACAACTATTGAATAAATAAAACACTAAAGCCATAAGTGAGCAACATGAAATAATCTACCTTGACCAATGGGATAAACCAGTCTACTAAATCGCTTTCCTTCATTTGGGCCCCAATTCGGCACAGCGATTCTACAGCTTTGTCCCTTACACAAGTTTCCTCCACAGTACAAAGAGTTTCTAAAGGGGGAAGCAAAACATGGGCATAGTCCACTCCCCCAACATAGGGAATAAATACCCCCAATTCTTCAGCCATTGCAAGAAGCACCTCATCATCATCGTCATTGTTTTCACTAAGAAAAGGAATCAATTCTTTTCTGGTTCTTTCCTCACCGAGAGCTCTTGCAATTGTTGAAAGCCTCCGGATAGAATTCAATCGCAGATGAATGTCTTCATTCTTTAGTTCGTCAATCAAAATAGCAATTGGATACAATGGCTCATCAACCATAGCCATTGGATTTCTGAAACCTGCCAAGAACTTGGTAATGTTGAGCTGAATAAAAATTTAAGAATCAAATTAGCAGCAAATGCATAGAAACAAAAAATGCTGCTGGAAAAATCCCTGGATGGCCATCCCAAGGATGACTGGAACTGGCACAATAATCATGAATAGAAAGAAAAAAAAGAAAAAAAGGAGAAACACTTGAATCGCTCTATGGGCCCTATCAGTGTCTGCAATTCCAGCAAAGTGGAAATTATGGCAATGCTCATTAGGTTAAAAATCACCCCATCCTTGGAAGCCGAAGCTTTTGTAATCTATTAACAAAAGCCATAAACTAGGTGCATTCTCAATGCAGTCTTTGGAGACCAGCTAGAATCATGGAGAAAAACAGAGACTTGGTTAAACCAAATATCAGTGAGAAGTGCATCGAAACAAGACCGCATGATTTGTGTAAAATTCAAGCAAAAAAGCCAAAATGTAATAATGCTTAGAACCCCTATGGACCGTCAAATCTACTTGCTTGTAACTCTCTTTTCCTCTTATTGGTATTATCAGAGAGGGAAAAAAAATCAGTCGTTTACAGGTAAATCAGCTCATCGAAACCCACGAACAATCGTTTGCGAGAAAACCTGAGTCACCTGCACTCGGTTGCCAAAACAAAACAACAGACCCTTAGCAATTAGGATTCACAACGACGACCTATCACACAAAATGACACGCACATTTCCTCAAGCCAATTCAATCTGATGCAAATCGCAATTCGTGCAGTCTATTCCATTCCACGAACCAAATTATCACAATCCGATCTGATTGAGCACCCAAACGCGACCTAAATTCCTTCCATCCATCCATCCATCGACCGAGAAACCTTCCGATGATTTCTCAAACAGATCCAAAATCAGTTATTAAGAGATCATTCGAGAGCGGATCCGGAAACCGATACGAATTTCCACACAGATCGGGAATTGAAAATGGCACGAAGAACAAATCCGACCGAAACCGATCACGATCAAGATGTTGCGATCACAGAAAGGCAAAAACACATGGATTTGGAAAAAAATAGAGCCCGTACCTGAAGAACACGTAGATCTGCAGAGATGAAAAACCCTAGCTTTCTCGATTTCTCTCTCCCTGTAGAAGAGCTTTTGAGAAGATGTTATAGAAGGCCAGATCGAGAAAGTGGGAAAGCGAGGAACGACGCCTCAGTTCAGTGGTCCGTCAAAAAACCAAACAAGAAAGGCCGAAATGAAAGCTTTTGAGGCCTTTTTGAGGCGCGAAGACCGGCTGCGTGCTCCGCGGGAGCACGGAGGTTATGGTGCTCGTGCTACATGTGGGGCCCTTTTTACCTTGCTGCTTGCTACACCTGTGGCCCACATGAGATTTGAGAATCAAACCCCATTTGTTGAACGGTTAGGATCTTCCAATAAGGAAGATAGGGAATCAAACCTCATTTGTTGCGGGCCCGTCAATGGATCGAGTTCTCCATAGGGTTTTTGGGCTGGGCTGTAGAGGTAGGGATGTAACAGGTCAGGTTCGGGTTAAGCTTGACCTGTTCTGTCTCTTACACGCTTTCCGTGTAATAGTTTACTAGCATAATTACCCATGCTAAGTACAAGTATGACCAATACTATAACTTAAATATTCATACTTTAAAAAATATCCATAAGTTTAAGAAAGAAAGCAAAAATAAAAATAATAATAAGATCAGATTATATGTTCATGTAATCTAAGAGCTAACAAAATAGAAAGAAAAGAAAAGAATTGGAGAAAAAGGAAATGATAAATAGACCTTGGGTAGAAAGAAAGAAGGTATCGTGGAGAAAAAAGAAAAGTGGAACTTTGAAGTACGCGTGATTGGTTTTGATAAAGAGATAAGGTAGGTAGTTTGCATGAGATAAGTAGGGAGAAAATTAAAAGAATTTGAAAAAAAAAAAAGAATACTTTCAAAATCATAACCGAAAGTGAAAATTAAAGTCAAAACCCTTGGCTTTAATATAGTATAATTGGAACTCCACGGTAGTGTCTATGTAAGGATCCTCTCAAGTGGCATATCATATAAGTTCACTCAAATAGAAGTTGATCCCATTATAGGGTTTAGCACATAATAAAAGCGGAATTGATGAATGTAATTAATAATACATAAGATTGTGCTACTCGCATTATCACTCATGTGCTCAATCTTACAGTGAGACTAACTATTATTGAAATGAAGTTTGAGAATATATCATTGGAGAGGATGGAATTCATCTTTAATAGTTATAATTATTGTAATGTGGCCCATGCTTAGGGATGTAAACCGGTCGGTTCTGGTCTAGGTCCAGGTCCGGGCCGGGGTTTAGGTAGACAATGATATGGAAAAAAACCTACTTTTTTAAGAGAGATTCTAAAAGATTGAGGCAATATATCAAGTCCACGGGTCCGAACCAATGTGGAACCAAAACCATACTTGTTTATGTCACGAATCCAAAAAAGGACTTGGACCCATTTACTTATCGGACCCAAACCAAATTTTAAACTAGTTGGAACCTCCAGATAATCGGAGAATTTGTGAACCATTTACATCCCTACCCATGCTAGAGTTCCAAAAGTTTGTAATAAGGAAAGCATATAAGAGACACAAGAGGAAATCTGTTGAGTTCATGAATTTGCACAATTACGCATCATATTAAGATGAATTAGAGATTTAATTAGGTGAATTGCATCATTATTCATCTAATTTCATCATTTCATGCATTTTCACCTAGGAGCCTGAAATTTCATACTTTTTGTATATTTTCTGCATTAACTTAGATTGTTTTGCAAATTTTCTCCGAAGAGTTCCAATTGGAGTAGAACTCTGTCCGGATGGGTCCCACTTCAATATGGGCTCTTCACTATTTAATATGTTAAATTAGAATGTGCAGAAAATGAGAATTGCAGACCTCTGTCATGGAGCCCACTTTTAAACACACAAGCTATATGCAAATCAATCGAAGGAGGGGTTCACTCATCATGTCACTTGAAGAATCCTAACTACAGAAGAAGACTTCTCATAGGGCCCACTATTCAAAAAGATGAAATGTCTCACATGGCAGGGTCCACAGTGGTTGCAAATTTGAAATTATTAATAGATAATTCAAAAAGTATCATTCTGATTGGAACAAAAGAAGAAGAGTTTGAATCATCCACATCTGATGTCCTTTCGAAAAACAAAGTTGTGCAGAGATAGAATCCATTGCAAATCAAATTTTAAAAGCTAATCCCGTTTTTCTCAGGACAATTAATCTTCAAATGTCCATAACTTTCAATCCAACCGTCGGATCGATGAAATTTACCTACCGTTGGAAAGCTTATTCAAAGTAGATATTTGTGGAGCCCAAGAACGTGCAAATCGGAGCTATATTGATAAAGTTATGGGTCCGGAGATTTTCATGTTTATTTTTAGACGGGATTGTAAATTAAATCCACACCGTTGATAATCAATTGTTGCACATCTCTTGTGGGACCCCATTCGAAGATTAGCCAAGCCACCAAGAGGTTTCCAGAAGCTTTCACCTCATTCAAATCAAAAAAGGATAAGAGATATACCTTATTAATAAAGATAAACCAAATCTACAGAGAATGTATCCAGATTCAATGTATCTTATAGATAACCGGAGAAATAAAAGGAACAAAAAAGTAGCATACGGAAAAAAAAACTCCCTCCCCTTGGACGTGCATTATCATTCTCTCCTCTTTTTCTTCTTTTCTCTAATCAATAGATTGGAAAAAGTATTTTTGGGTATTCTGGAGCCCTGTTCCAGAAATTAGGATTTTTAGAAAAGAGATTTATGAGAGATCATTGTACAAGGAGATGCTATCAATGAAATTACTTATGGAGTTCTTTTCAATGGCTGGCTAGATTTCTGGATCGGAGCACACAAATGAATTTAAGTAGATCTTTAATTTAATCTATGTTATTTTTCTATTACCATTTTGTCTCTTTTGAATGCATGCTCTATTAGAACAATAGATCTGTCTTCATGCCTTAGGCAGCCTCTGTTTTGATTTCTAATGAAAATAGTTTGATGATTTATACTTATTTTGATAGATTATGCTTAGGGCTGAGATCCTTTGATAATTTATGCTTAATTTGATGAGTCATGCTTGTGATTTTTCATTCTTTTATGAGGAGAAGGAGATCTTGGGTTGACCTTATTCTTTTTATTAAAAATTAATTTTTGTGAAAGACAAATCCTCCGGATCCGAAACATTGATTTGTTTATTATCTGAGTTATTTTGAGACAAATAGTAGAATAATTGCATGGATGGATTAATTATCTTGCTTAGTGGATTCTGGATGCTCTGATCTGTTTTATATATTTGATTGGTTTGTGTTTCTGAATTTTTCTAGTTTTTCTTAGATCTCAAATATTTATTAATCTTTGATAAAAAATTCAGATTTTTAAATTTTAACTTAATAATGCTCCTTGTGGGATCGACCTGTAATTTCCACTATCTCAACAAGATAACTGTGCACTTGCAGTAATTTTAATGGATTAATTTAATTCACATCAAAATCTGTACTCGACCCCACAATTAATACAACACTAACCCACATTAAGTTTGTTAGTTTAGGGTCAACAAGCAGAACCCAAATGACTTATTTAAATCGGTTGTGCTATGTTTGCCCTGCATGTTTAGACCCATTTAAAAAATTATATGGTTTAATACTTTGGTACTTGAAAAGGTACATTTTTAATGGAATTAGCCGAGCTTCTGTTGCACATTTCTTGGCCTCGGGTAGGGTTAAACAAGTTGGCTTGCATAGGTCAAGTCAAGTTGGCTCACAAGGCATGGGTTAAAGTTACTTGATCTGTTTGAAAAACAGGTCGTATGTGAGTTAGAACTCAATCTATAGATAGCCCTTGTTAACCCAATCCCTTTTGACTTGACCCAGTAGGGCACCAAACCAGTGAGGTTAACAAATCTAACTTGCAAATAGTAAATGCATCGATTCATCTCCATTAGCACATAATCAACTTCCCAGCCCAAACCCGACCTGGTAATTCAGGGTTGGGGTCTTATAGATAAAGAAAGTTCTGGGAGTTAAACAGGCATGTAATGGACAAGATTTGGCGCGACCTGACGTGGCTCATAACACCCGTTTCAATTCCTAGCCCATAATTCACAGGGCATGTCTGCTTGCATAGAATACATTGAATTGAATACAAATGGATTCATGGTCAAATGAGCTCCACCTATATTAAGGAGACGAGTCGAGTCCTGTCCTTCCTTTTCTTTCTTTTGTGCACCAAGCGCGAGACCCTAGAGTTAGCACGTGTTTGTTACAGGAGCTGAGCCTTTCTACGTGTAAGTTCGGGTCAAGCCCGACGCAGCAACAGGGGGGGGGGGCATGGTTCAAAATCGCGGTTCGCAGTCATCTCGGTCCATCGCAGGGTGATTTTTATGTGATCCAGAAAAATCCAAAAAAAAAATCCAAAAATTCAATATTTTTTTTTTCATTAGTGCACACTTTGAAGCAAAATAATAGTCCTCTCAAGTTATAACATCATGTTTCATGGCTTTATCGATGTATCTACAATTTAAAATACTAGATCTAGAGAAGAACAAGTGAGTAACATCAAATCTAACTCAATATAAAGCCTTTGGTTTATTTATTACACAATCTTTTAAAAAAATTTAAATCATTCAAATTTAAATAATAAAAAATAAAAAATATTACAAAAAGTGTTAAAACTTGCAATTTTTTACTCCAAAAGTATAGATCTAACACACCTCAGACATCTCTAGGTCATTTTGATGTTGAATCTTGAAAAGAACTCCAAAAAATAAAAATATAAGCTTACCAAAGAGGTCCATCGAGTTTGATTTGATTTTCCCACAAACAAATCTACTCAAAAGTGGCTTAGATCTAAACTTTTAGGTACTTAGAGGCTGTAGTAGTGCTTAGCTCCTCTCAGAGATGAAAGGCAGCTTAAAGAAGTGAAAGAGAAGGCCACAAGGGTGGTTTAAAAAAAATTCCCACCAGTGTGTTATGCGGGTCGAGTTGTGCGGGTTATATGCAGGTCGGGTCAACTTTTGTCAACTCTAGCTTCAACAATCTCACATACAACAATGTAAATCTAAAAAAAAGAAGGTCCCAGAAAAGAAGAATAGCTCATATTGTGGAATCACATTTTTCAGGAGAGCATAATCCCAGCTTGTCATATGTTGACTTCTCACCACAAATGAGAAGGAAGAAAAATAATGGAGACATCATGCAAAATTCCAAACACGAGTAAGATGTAAATGCAAGTTAGCTAACCTAATTATTGATTGTGGCTGGGGGTGCACGGCGGGCGGCTTGGGCGGTCGGTTTAGGCAGTTTTGTTTTATGACGGTCTATAAAAAGTAGAAAATGGAACTACCCAAAGTATAGGCGGTTTGGGCGGTTTTTTAGCAAGCGACTTAAGCGGCATGTTGGGCGGTTTGATATTTGTACTTATCTCTCTTTTTTTTTTTTTTAATAGAATGTAAATAAAGTTTCAAAGTACTTAACATAAAGAATAAAAATTAAACATGATTTTTAATAAAAGTCAATAATTAGTAATAAACAAAATTTTCAACTGAGTACATGAATGTAAAATTAAAGTCCAAAGGCATCACCAAAATTAAAAAATACAATTTTATATAATCTAATGTCCAAAAGTCAAAAATCTAATAAAGAAACATCTAAATTCAAAAATTCACTGTCTAAATTTCAATAAATAAACCTCCAAATTTCAAATTTCAATTTCCAAATTCTAAAAGAAATTCAAAATCTAAACTTCAAGTTCGTAAAGATCGATATATAATTTGAAGCAATCCTGCAACAAAAAAAAAAAAAACATAGTTAGAATAATAATTGATAATTGATAATAAACATCAATGTTTAGTTTAGTGATAAAATTATAAGGTTGTCAAACTGTCATACAATATAATCTAGACTTGTATTGGAGTTGCACTAAGATCATGAGGAGTGAGGGGATCCATACGAATAGAAGTGTTATCTGTAAAGGAATATAACTCTTCTCAGTTTATAATTCTTAATATAAAATATAATAAAAATTAAAAGTAGGAAATGAGCGGGCGGGGCGGTTTCTACTCAAATGTCAAACCGTAACCGCCCGCTCATTAGTATAGATTGAAACCGCCCCGTTCGCCTAAAGGCGCTTTTGATGTATATCCACTTGTAGCGGGGCGGGGCGGAACGGAGCGGACAGGTTAGCGGGTTACGGCTATTTTTGTGCGTCCCTAATTGTGGCAGCATGATAAAATTTGTTGCGCAAGAAGTGAATGACAAGCTTCATTAGCCAACCGAGAATCTCTTAAAGCCCTATAGAGTTACATGGGCCAATGATGTAATCATTCTAGTAACTCATCGATGTCTAGTATCTTTCAAGATTGGCAATCATGAAGACAAAATTTGGTGTGATGTGATCCGTATGAATGCCACTCGTATTTTTCTTAGAAGACCATGCCTTTTTTATCTGAATGTGCATACTGAAAAAGAGAAGAGCATATATTCTTTTCTTTGGAAAGGACAACCGGTCGAGTTCATTCCGTTGCCATCAACAACACTTTCTTCGTCTGCATCTTCACCTTCGATCAAAGAATCAAAGCGTGAGAAGAAGTGTCACAAGAGCCCCAAAACCATGATGAAAGACGTCAAGGATGACATTAAAAAGCAAGATCAAGAAATTGATGTTGTTATGATACAGTAAGATGGAATAACATGCAAAACTTCTATTGTGGAGCGTATTTCAAAAGAGCTATAAAATCAAGGGACTCAAATTATTCCTATGGACTGTGCTGATCAAAAGAGGCAAAAGGCAAATGAAGAAGAACAAATCGTTGAAGTCCCCCATATTGATTTCATCTTAAAGGATCAACGATGGATATTCAAAGATCATGATCTGTTGGTACACATAGTTCTAATGGTCCGATCGCATATCTGCACTAAATGCAAACAATAGAAGAAGCGGTGCCTCCAATCTACTTCTCAATGGAGGAAGAAATCAAGTCAAGTTCCTACACTACATGAAGAGTTAATTTGCAGATCAATAACTTCGGAAGTTTGTGCGCTTGATTTTTTACCCACGTGGACACTTTTGGGACCGGAGGTCGAGTTCTCTCCAAGGAGGGGAGAATTGATGCAGGCCAGACCATGGGTCGACCAATCTATTGGGCCAAGTCCATTGACCGGACTGGATATCTTGTTAATTAGAGAGTTTAAGTTAGTTAAGAGTCTTACTTGAGAGTTCTGCTTTATTTAGAAATCTTTACATTAGGAGTCTTATTTTATTAGAAACATTAAGCAAGTTAATGATTTAATTTTCTTTATTGTTTAGGAAAGGGGATGTCCAACCCTTCCCATAAATATGTAATCCCTCAATTAAGAGAGTTGTCCATTATTATTCAATAAAATTTGGTATCATTAGCTTGCCTATGGCTATGGGTGTTTCTCTTCGATGGAATAACACTCGTATGCGTTGGGTTCCAAGAGGAATTCAACTAATTCTCATTTATGGAGTTGCTCCTCACTGGAATCCATCTAAGATTCAACAAGTTCTTCTATAGAGTTTGTCTACACATGTTCCATCACTGCTTTCGAATCCAAGGCTGCATCAATGTAGAGCCATAGACCAAAACAAAATCACAACTGAATGAAATCCTTACACTAACTAGCATGAAAGTCACATTTAACAAATGTTCTTAACCACCCGACGAGTGGCCATCAAACGGACAAACGAGATAAGCGGAATCCAATCCAGTCCAATTCACCATTATACACGAAATAAAGGAACAAATATTGGTTACAATAAATAATATAGGGAATTTTATCCTCTAAACCAGTTATAAAAAAGCAAAGATAAATCTAAAAAAATAGAATTTATTTGACGATTTAGCTCAGAATAGATAGAAATTATAAAACAAAGTTTGTTTAGTAGACACCAATATAGGTCTTAGAGCAACTCCAACAGAGGAGTTATTTCTCCATGTCAGCATGAGTTGACAAGAAATGGTCAAAAATGGCATATGGGGATGACCTCCAACAGAGATGGTAAAAGTGAGGTGGAAAAGGCATATGGGTTGGTATGTTTTTTTTTGCATATGGAAATGCAACCTTCATTTCTTACTTTTTCAATATAATAATACAAGTTAGTGGTTCTTAGGAGATATATGTAATAAAGCAAATGAAGTTTAAATGAAAAAAGAATAAAATAATAATTTGACATCTCTCTTGGAGTTGCCCAAGTGAGATGCCAAATTTACATATGCCTTTTTTGCCACATAAGCCTTTATTTTTGAAAAAGGCATATGGAGAAATAAAGTAGCTCTTGGAGATGCTCTTAGACGGCCTTATTGGCTATACTGGTACTATTTACAGACTCACAGCAAGCCTGAGTGAGAGCCTCTGGTAAAGTGGACTGTATGTAGTTGGTTCCAGCGATCATGGATGAGAGGATACGGTCACATTTTCTACAGTCTTGAATATCCTTCTAGACTTCCACATGTCGTGTCTTTAGAACAACATGACATTTATAACTGGCAACTGCTGCGTCCAAATCCTATTGATTCTCCAACCATGCTTTCTCATCAAGTGTAATTTTACAATGTACAATCGAATTCCGAGAGATAGCCAAGTTTGTCTGAGACCACAGTTTTCATCCAGAGGTTGTGGGTTCGAAATTACACTACTCTACTGAGGCCAAATAAGAATTTTATCTCTCTTGTGTCCGTAGGGATTGTTCTGGTCCAAAAGACTAGAAACTTAAAAAATTTGATCCCATTTAAATAAGATTTAACATATGATTAATAATAATATAAAAAACTTATAAGATCAATCTTATTAATTACATATATTGATTATATGTTCAATCCTGTGGTGTAACTAATTTATATTGAAGTAGAATATGAGGACATCCAATACACAGATAGGATATTTATGTTTTTAGGGAATCGGACTTTCAATTGGTGAGACTAGTCACTGTTGGATTCCACTGCTTCCACTCTGGCTTGATTGTGACATTCGCCGGACCGACTTGTAACTGCTGCTTTGACTCGGTTGTTTGTTAGCCATGTGACGGTTAGCTATGGTGGGCCAGGGTTTAACAAAATTAGCGCTACATGGGCCCCACATTGGTGGGCCCTCCTATTTAATGCAACGTGCGATGCCCCCAATGCAAAAACAAGAGGGAATCACGGGTGCTTATGAGAGTGCTTTCACGGGTCCTTGGCGGACTTTCTTTACACTAAAATTTCCAATTTCATACGCATAAAAAAGAATTCAATGTACCCATCACCGTGGAATTTGCACGAGTATGAGTATGACCCTTCATGACTTGGCCCCACCATTGAAAGATCATTCAGAGAAAACAACAAAAATGGGACATCTTAGATTCACAACATGCAGTTACCTAGAGGTAGGACGTTATAGGTTCGAAATTATCCTACCACACTGGAACTACAGGGGAGTTTATTCGGCTTCCTTTTGGGCCCGGAAGGATTAGTCCAGGCTAAAGGATGGGAACCCTCCGATGGCAAAAATAAAAAAAGAATAAAAAAAAAATCATGCAGTTACCCAACATTTTGGTTGATCTTTGGGTCCTGTTTGGGGGCTTTACTTATAGAGTTGAGTGGAGTGGAGGTTATTTTGAAAAAATAATAAAATATAAGTGGATAATGATGACATTTTGTTTTTAGTTGTTTTTTGTTGATTTTTTTATTGAAAAGTGGAGTTTTTTGTCTTTTAGTGAGTAAATGAAATTACTTTTTGACTTTTTTTGAAAAAGTATGGTGGTAAATTTAATGTAAAGTACTTTTGGTGGGATGTTTTTCTTGAAAATAGGGCTTCACTTTACTTGACTCTACAAGTAAGGTGCCCAAACATGCCAACAAGAATGGGAGATCACAACAAACAGTTACCCAACATTTTGGTTATCTCATGTGTACTCTGGAACATTGCTGCAAGTTTTTTATTTATTTTTGATTTTGTAATTTAATTGTTAAATTCATTTTCATAAAGAAAAACTGTGATAGTTTGTACATTTTGTATGCAAAATGCTAAAATCTTTATTTATCCGCTGATAAATTGATTCTTAATCACAGTTTGTTTGTTGCAAAACACAGTTACTTGTTTTCCAGGCTAAAACTACTGTATATAAAAGTATTGTACTTGTCCGTTTACTTTTGTCCATTTTATCTTCTCTTTAGGGTAAAAGAACTTAGTTTTAGTAAACTTTATGTTTTGCATATCATTAAAAGGAAATACCAATAAGGTCAAAAACCATGCTATTAGTGACGTCTAAATATATCTATCTGGGTGTTGGTTCATTGGCATAAGGTGTGGATTTGCTCTCCGTATTGTGTTTTCGACACACCCCTAGATTTTATCTGGGTTGTGCGTGCGCACAAGGAATTAGTCTTGCAGGGTCCAGTACCATGAGGAATACACTCATCATAAAAAAGAGAGAGAGATATAGATATATACACTGCATGAAGTGAAAACATAAATTCGGACATTATATAGGTTAAAGTTGAAACTTATATGTATTGGCGAATATATTAAGCCTTAGTTTGGTTCATAGTCTCTCCTCTAGGTTACTAAGGGCTTGTTTGACATCTCTACTCTTTTATTTATAGATCCATCTAAAATAGAGTCATTAAAAAAAGAGCTATAAAAAAAAGAGGCTAGGATAAAAAAAAAAACGCATTTGGTAACACATGAAACTATTTTAAATACCTTGCCTCTATATTTTAAGACCCAAAAGCTCTATTTCTCATCTGCCCACTTTTGGAGCATTTGGATTTTAGAGGATTTACCTCTAAATGTCTAAAGCGGACAGAGTCTAAAATCTTGTGCCAAACGCTCTAATTGTTCAAATCTCTATTCAATTTAGACATTTAGAGAAATAGAGGCATGAAATAGAGATGCCAAACATGGGCTAAAACTAAAAAGCAAGTCCTACATCGATGGGCAGTGTGTGTTGGTGGTTTAAGAGGCTCACTGAGCTTAGGTTACCTAGGCTTTTAAGTATATTCAGATGGGTTTACAGGACTCTAGGTCACTAAAACAAAAAAAAACTAAAAATGAAAAAAGCCTTAGTTTAATATTTGGATTTTTTAATCTTTTTTTAAAGAAATGAATTTGAACATTCTGTCCCCATCAGGGGAAGAGACAAAAAAGAAAAAGAGCAGTTTGAAGCAACAAACAATGGCCCCACCCTTGCACATGCAATGCCTGAAATTACTACAATCTAAATCTTCTCCCTCTATAAATAGCCCCTCAGAATACCATAACCATATATACCACAATCTCCCATCATCATCATCATCATCTCTCTCTCTCTCTCTCATAATGATGCAATTCTCACTTCTTCCTTCCTTCTTCCTCCTCCTGCTCTTTATATCACCCCAATTTTCTCCTACATCTGCAACAGGACGAATGAAAGCCATTAATAACGAAACAATATACAGAGTCTCAAAGGGCTTATGTGGGGGCTGTGCATCCGAGTCCCTACAGTTCTTGTCCGACCACAACAAGGTGCGAGCCGCACATGGAGAGCGCCCTCTTGCATGGGACTTTCAGCTGGAGAAGTACGCAAAATG
Source organism: Cinnamomum chago (assembly GCA_038049695.1). Lineage (NCBI taxonomy): Eukaryota > Viridiplantae > Streptophyta > Magnoliopsida > Laurales > Lauraceae > Cinnamomum > Cinnamomum chago. The sequence continues at coordinate 66,726,487 of CP142458.1, read as the reverse complement.
GTGGGCAGGACAGAGGAAAGGAGATTGCAAGTTAGAACACTCATTCCCTGAAAATGACTTCAAATATGGAGAGAACATCTTCTGGGGTGGTGGTTCTGCATGGACCCCAACTGACGCTGTCCATGACTGGGCAGACGAGGAGAAGTACTATTCTTATAAGAGCAACTCATGTGCGGCTGGCCAGATGTGTGGCCACTACACCCAAATCGTATGGAACAGCACTCAACGGCTCGGATGTGCCCGGGTTGTCTGTGACAGTGGAGATGTCTTCATGACTTGTAACTATGACCCTCCTGGGGATTACTTTGGTGAAAGGCCCTATTAGGGGAGTTTAGTGGATCGATTAATATTAATTACTAGGCTATATATATATCATGCTTTCTAATTTGATCTTGGATTTGTGGCCCACCTTTGATCAGGACGAGCCGTTGGATAATTTGTTTTTTTAACAGTCTGCTTCTATCAAAGGTGTGACTCAGTTTCCAAATTGACAGTGGAAACATGGTTTAGCCTGGTAACATATGATCTAGCTCACTCTATATCTATCTATGTAGTAATAACGTTCACAAGCACATGGTGGACCACAACAGTAGTGCATCTCCTCAAAATCCATGTTGTGAGGACCCCTCATCACCAGGCTGCACCACTGTATCAAACCCTGTTCTTATTAATGTTCATGGTCTCAAATATTACTAGAATTGCAGTAAAATTGACCGTTGGATTGAATCAACAATCATCTTGTGGATTAGTATATTCCTCCTGGTAATATTTACGCTATGGCCATTTGTTAGAAGGAGAGTTTGAATCCTCTGTTAGTCCTTGATGATAAGATCAACGACTACTGTTGTGCGCCCTGATGCATGTGAACATGTCTCATGTTATAATATTCACGGGTCTTAATTATATGTGTGATTCATGTATGTGTCCAGTAGCTGTTTGGCCTTGCATGGATGGATGGATTGGAAAGAAAGCAGCAGTGTGTTTGGAGTGGACATGAATGTAGAAGCTGTGGACCTTGTACTTTTGTTGTAATTCATGGTTTTTGTTGGCTATATATATAATCTTGTTGATGTGTGACTTTCCCTGTTCAGTTCTTAACTTTAGCTGAGGGCCTTATAGCACAAATCTTCTTCATCCCAAGGGCATCCTTATGCCATGTGGCTAACAGTAGGTAGATCAAGATAGCATGATTTCAGGGCAATGTTTGGTGCCGGATTAGTTGCTGCTATACCTTAGAAAGTAAAAGTAGGTCTCTTTTCAAAGGTTCTGATACATTTTAAGGAAATTCATGTATTTCCAAACAGGTTTTGCGGCTTTAACCTCGGTGAGAATCACTTGATAAGTCAATCTCAATTATAAAAGAACTAAGCCAAACTTACGCCTTAAATTCTGCCAAGATAGAGTGAGAATTGGTTTTTCAATTACATAAATAAATAACATGATCCTCCAATCACCACTCCTTGATATCCTATAAGGTGGATATTCCAAGCAAGCCTTCTATACTGACCTACCTCCTATAAAATACCACTTACCTAGGGGGTGCTCTTGGGCCGGGCCAGCCCGAGTCTGATCTGGGCCTAGCCCCCTTTGGGTTGGGTTGGGTTTGTATAATTGGGCCGGCGGCTTGTATAGTGCTCTAATGTCCACAAAAGTGATGAAAAGCCCGGTTCAGCTTGGCCCGATCGATTAAATGGGTGGGCTCGGGCCTAACTTTTATGGCTTGTGTCAGGCTTGGGCCGGACCTGGATATGCCTTGGCCTGGCCTGGCCCAAAAACATCCCAACAGTTACCCATGTTCGACAGTAATTAAACTGTCGGTGAGAACCAGTAAATCTAATAATAAAAGGTCCAAACTTAATCAAATTTTGATATTTTAAATTAAAGTCGAAGATCATCTTTTTGGACTCTTATTTTGCTCCCCACTTATCCTCAGCACCCTACACATGTGGCAACCATTTCAATGTATGAAAAGCATTTAAGGGCATGTCAGCGGGCAACTTTTTTTGTTTTTTATTGAAAAGCAATTTGGACCCCTTCCTCCAAAAGAATACATGTGTTTTTTTATAGACTTGTGAAAAAATATTGTCTTCCATCAGTTTGTGCTGTGAAAAAAATTATCATACCGCTTCTCAACATGTACGTAAGTGAACCCCCAAAGAAGGATTTGACCCACTGCCTATCCTCCGTGCTCTATGTATATCACCCATCTGCTAGAAAGATATTGCTTTGCAATCTTAGAAATTCCGTACTATCAAAAAAGGAAGTCACCATAGAATAAAAAACAGAAATAGACTTATTCTATAATACTATGTGTTACGCTAAAAACGGAGGGATTACACATGACCATTTATATTCTTGACAATTAATGCAAAGAACCAAAAAACTTGTAATCTCATTGAGCCACTCTAATCAATAACCAAAGGTTGATTTTCCATTTTCAATCCGGCCGATGAATCGAATTTGTTTCGTAAAAAAAAAGGTCCCCCCCCCCGACCTAATCTAATTTTGTCACGACCCGGGCCCGATATCTGATAACTCTGAGTGGTGAACCCATACTTACTCCTTTAAACTTCGAATTAACTGAAGTTAAAACAGAATTCACAAGGGATAACATTCTCAATTTATCTGTCAAATACACAATTTTTGCGGAAACATTTATATTTGACAATATTAATTTACGATTTACATGTATACAAAAAAATAAAATCCTTATACATGTATCTTTTCCATCATTTTTTTGTCAAACACTGCATATCCAAAACACAATGCAATAATAATTAATTACATTTCAAAATTATTATACAAAATAACTTTTCAAAATGATATAGTTCTTTCTCGTACTCAGATACTCATATCAAATGGTATCTCATCCATTCCATTCGTTTAGTCATCCTAAAGGAACCGGAGCAGTCTCCTCCGCTGTCGCCGGGGGTGCTACTGGACCGGCAAGGGCAATCGGGCCTGTAATGCTATCAATAATACTAGTGAACACGACGATTCAACAATGTATAAACAGATCTTGTAATAGCACATGTTAATATGTATACTAAATTCATTAAATCTATTTAATAACAATTACAATTCTAGACAAATTTAGATAATTTTTACAATGACAATAGGTAAACTTAAGAGTTAAACAATAGACATGTACAAGATGGTCACTACCATAGCTTTCATTTCATTCATTTCATTTCATTGCATTTCATTTTATTGCATTTCATTTCATTTCATTTACCATCTTCCCTCAAAGGAAGGATTCATCTTCCAAATGGAAGACATCAATCAATACTCATAGATATGATCCAAATATGTGAGACTTACCAGTGTCCGGGCTAGGGACAACTGGCATCACCATGGAGCTCCGGATGCCCGAAATTCATCTACTACAGTATGATTAATCATTCGTTTCATTTATTAATTCATTGAACTCATTTAGAGTTCTAATACAATAGTTAGGTAGTACTAAACTTAAGGGTCAATGTTTTCCAATAATCAATCTATTTCTGAATCCAATTCAATTCAATAATTTTCTTCATAAGAAAGGAAGGGGATAACAATAATGCCAATCTCATTAGATTGGAACACAATGATGCTGAATACGATATAATGTGAAAATTTACTAGTCATTTATGGTTTTACCTAATTCTATCGCAAACCTAAACAACCATTTAGGTGTAACCATTGGTTCCCAAATGTAAGTGTTATTCTCGATGGGCATCACATATATATGTTTAATGTGTACATTGTATAGTTCCCGTAATTATCACCCATGGAAGTTTAAACTTAAAACTAATTTCGGGAGCACTTATATTCACAAGAAGTACTCCAAATCCATGCAAAAATCTAAAATCCACTGTTTCACTCACAATTAATGTTTAGACCTGTATCAGGTTGGTTCGAGCGAACTACCTAGAATTCCAACTCCGAAATTGCTGAACGTTCACTCTGTCTCACAGAACGTTGGTCGCTCGAGCGAACTGCTCAGAATTCCAACTCTGAAATTCTGAACATTCACTCTTTCACTCCCATTTCAATCTCCACCTGCAATGAAACTTGGAACCTCCTGTTCCCTCCTCATACATCATCCATTCACAAAACAACACTTCTAATAATTCATTAACAATTTCATACAATCCATAAATAATCCCAAACTCAATGGAAAATGCACAAAATCATGAAAGTTCTATGAACTTCTACAATGATTAACACTAATCACAAATAAATGTTTATACTTGCCTCTCTTGAAGCTTAGTGGCAAAAGCCCTCTTTTCCTAACTTAGTTTGACACAAATCTTCCCAAAACTCAAACCCTTCTATGAGCCATTTGTGCTAGAAATCACTACAAAACAACCAATGGAACTTGAAAATTCTAAGAGAATACCAACTACTTACTTGTATCTCCAAGCAAAGCTGGTCTTGAGTTCTCTTTCAAGCTTCAACACTTCAAAAATAGAGGCAATGACTTGAGGAAGAAGACGAAGATGATGCCTCTCACTCAAAACCACATAAATCTCTCATAATCTCACTCTTGATGAAGAAAATGGAAGAGAAAGGGAGAAGATGAGCCTAGGGTTTGCTTGGAGTAGAATGAGTTTATTTCCCTTATCTCATTCTAATATAAGGCCCTCTTACACAAAGCCCCCCTTTTAATAAATTAAATTACATTTCGAGTCAAATGAAGCCTCATTTGGTCCATTTGAGGTCAAATGAAATCACGTCTATTATGAAAGTTAACGTACTATTCGAGATACACATGTTGGTATCAAGAATTTCTGTATTTGAAAAAATACACGAAAATCCGTATTTACGAAAAAGTCCTTAGTCTACCTTGTTTGAGTCTAAACTCATTTCATCAAACTCAATTTCATTCCATTATGCTTAATGCATCATTTGAGATTAATTTGTCTCTCTTTGGTCATTAATCTTCATTAACACAATTACTCATGCTTAACTAGCATTAATCTTAATTAATTAGCCTTAATCATGATTAGTTTGGGTTGGGGTGTAACAAATTTAGACTAACACGAGTGCCTAGACATCACACTACCAAATCAATCGATTATAGTAAAGCGAGTTTATTCATTTACCGCGATGTTTCTTGTTGCATTGCATTGATGGTCCTAAAACATCTCGCTACTAAATCAATTGATTAAAGCGAGTTTACTCATTTACCGCGATGTTTCTCGTTGCATTGCATTGATGGTCCCAAAACATCATGCTACTAAATCAATTGATTATAGTAAACCAAGTTTATTCATTTTCTACCATGTTTCTCGTTGCATTGCATTGGTGGTCCCAAACTTATATAAAAGGAGAGTTAATGTCATGTTTACACTAAGTGCCCAATGATTGCGAGCTCTTTAGGCCTCGGGCCTTGTGTTAGCTTGCGAGGGCCAAGGCCGAGTAAGGGCGTAAGTAGGGTTGCATACGGGTATTCGATTATCCGATTACACGGAAGTTTCAATCCGTAAAAAACCAGGTCTAAAACCTATTTTAAGTTCCGATTGATAAACGGGTTCGGTTTCGAGTCCATATAGGTTCCGACCTGTGGACTTAAGACCCGGCATATAAGTCTTTGATATTGCAATTTGTGCTTTAAAACCAAATCTTTTTTGGTATTTTTATATATAATACTGGATGTTAAAGATTTGATGCGCTGTTATAAATTGAATGATATGCTTATTTTAAGAATAAAGAGAAAATATAATTGATTTTCAAATTAGATTTGAGTTCTCTAAGTGGAACTGGGTCTGAATTTTCTTATCGAAACTGGGTCCGGAATCATCAAGACAGGTTTCGATTCAAAATCGGATTCGGAACCGTTATTTAAAAAAGGGTTTGGGTCCTGGTCCACTATGATCTGATTTGGAGCCGTCCCATTTGTGACCCTAGGCACAAGTAGTACATGCCCTTTGAGGGCTTTTGCCTAAATTGGGCCTGGTCTGCATATAATGAGTTATATGAATGTACTAATGAAAGCCCAAGAATCTATTTTGGGGAGGCCCAACTTCAAACCATCCAAATTTACAAATCAACGGAACTCGTGCGGCTTACCCTCCAACATCAGTAACACCTGAAGAGAAGAGAGAGATTGGAGCTCTAATGGCCGTCGATTTTCCATCCTCCGTCATCCGAGAAATCCAGATCCAGCTCCGGAGAGGCGCCGGCGTCCCGTCCTACGATCCCGGCGCTCCGGCGGCCCCTCTTCAGACGCTCGGAGAAGCGATCGCCGCCTTCGATCCATCTCCTCCCTACCTCAGATGCAATCGATGCCGTGGAAGCCTCCTCAGAGGCCTTCAGTCCTTGATCTGCGTCTACTGCGGCGCCGAGCAGCGGAGAGACGCCCCTCCGCCGCCGATCTCCTTCACTTCCACCTTCGGCTATCGCAGACTGCTCGAATCTCTCCATGCCGACGGATCCGTGAGTTTCTTCTTCTCTTTCTTCTTTGATTTCTCATTTTGTTTTTTTTGTTTTCTCTGATGCTGACAGTGAAAGCCGATGCCTTTTTGTTGAACTGTATGATCACTAGAAGCATTTGTGGAAATGTTGGAAATTGGGATTTAGGGTTTGTTAGGAGTAGAATCTTTTTTGAATTGAAACGAAATTTAAGCAATGGGTGCTGATATGTTGATCCTGGCCGTTAATGGGTTGGTCTCATTTCGCAGTGGTTTTTGTGGAAGGAATATCAAATGCCCACTTTAAGCAAATGCTCTTAAATGTTTTGATGCAGTGAGACCTGACACTTTTGCAAGTGTCTGATGATCTCGACCGTCATTTGGGTTGGACCCACTTGGATGGGATGAGGCTTGATGAAAATTGTGGAGTGAACAGTATCTGTGTCTGATTGTGGGTTGAAATGCCCCATCAGCAATTTGGTGAAGTGCACAGAGTAAGAATAATGAAGCACTTCGCTTAAGTTGTTGAAGTTCCTCTTTTTAGGAATGTTTATTTCTTTTCTTCTACTACTTGAAAGTTTTGGGTAGTGAAATATTTTGTTGGAGCTGCAGATATGGCTCATCACAATGTTCTGTTGATTTTGGACATTCATTTGATGGGTTTTATTGAATGGTCATCAATGAAAATTCACTAATGAGGAAGTGATTAGCAGTTAAATTTGTTGTAGTGGTGCGCATGGAAAGATGAAGAAGCAAATAAAGAGCTTTTCAACTACCTGTAAAGAGGAGAAAAAGATCAAGGGGATACAAAGCGTTCAGATAAAACGAAACCCACTTAAGGAGAACCTTTCAAAATAAATAAATAAATAAATTCAGTGTTCACTCAGAATTCCTTCTCAAAGAGATTTCCTTTTTCTTTCTCAGTGATAGCACCTGAACAGGTCTACCCTAACACTTAAGGAGAACGTTTTCTTTTTTAAAAGGAAAAATCCGAAAGGGAGTGAAATTCTATTGAAGTTAGTTTCTCAAATGAGCCACTTATCACAGTTAATTTCTATATTTTCAACAAGATTGGTGGAACTACTAGTTCTATTTGATTTTGAAATGATAATGTCAATAATTTTTTACCATCCATTTTCAGGTTATTAGTTGGATTTTATAATTGACGAGGGATTGAGCTTTGGTCTGTTTGTGGCGGTAGTGGATCTCTGACTGATTGCATTGCATCAAATATTTCAAGTTGATGTCATTTGAAAGTGCTCCATATCACAGTCTTTTTCTAGATCATTAATTGTTAAGTAAATCTTTATGGGTTGTTTTCCTGGATCCAGGAGTTCTAGAGGTTGTGGTTCACTTTCTCCTTTATTCTTCATTATAGTGGTGGAAGGTCTTGGCTAAGTAATTCATAGTATGTTAGAAGGAACACGTTGACATTTTCAGATCTTTGGCTGAACGTACACAGTAGTATTATTATTATTTTTACTGATGCTTATGAAGAAGATGAGTATTATCTAAATATGAGCATTTCTCAAGTAATTTGAAATAGTGTGGTAAATTTTTAAGGAAAGGCTATCTTAGAGAAGAACATTCAGGGGAAGAAGTAAAAAAGAAGGGTTTGAGGAAGAAGTGGGGTATAAAACACGGCCATTGGTCTCCATATATTATTAATTTCTTCACTAAACATTGTCAGCAACAACTCATATAAATCTACTTACATGCAATGAATATAACCAACCAGACATGTTTAATTCACACTTATCAACACTCCCCTTCAAGCTAATGAATAGACATCTATGACTTCCAGCTTGTAGATTGAAATTTAAGCAAGTTCATCCAGTGGCTAAGATATCTCCGACTCAAACTTTTTTTTTTTTTTTGGCATATGAGATGTAAAATATTGCCATCAGAGTGTTATAAAAAAATAAAAAAAATTTGCCATCAGATACTTTCTCAACTAAAGCGTAGAGTTAGCACTAATGTGCTTTGGCCTTTCATGAAAAACAAGGTTGGAGGCAATGTGAGTAGGGGATTTGATTATCACAAAACACGTATAAGTCCTTGTATTCTGCATCCTTTTTCACCCATTGGCTATCTCTGCTATATCATCTTGCATAGATGTGAAACATAGCTTTGCATTCAACTTCAATATTGGACTTGTCTACCTGTTTGGTTCTTGGTTTTCCATGTTAGAAAAATATCTTCTACAAAATGCTATACTCAGTGGTGGAACAATGATCAGAGGCAGGTGTCTCCTGGGTTGATCTTCGAATAGCTAAGAACAAGAAATGCTGCATCTAGGTGAAAAGACCCAAGTGATGTATATACTAGCTAATAGAACATACTCCAGGTCATATGATTTTGAGATAAATGGAGCTGTCAACCTGCCACTGCTACATATGATGATTGTCAAGTGGATCACCACTATCACACTCCGAGTAGTTCATTCCATAGATCAATCTATATGTCTTGATCCAAGTTATTGACACATATGACTATATGAGGATCATCTTGAGAATTACCACTTTTGGGCCTTTTTTTTTTTTTTTTTTCCTTGAGAGGAGACTTGACCTCAGACACTTGCCCCCTAGTGGGCATTGGTGTCCTAATAAGCCGAGCTGCAGCGGAGGATCCCTCAAATGGTAATTTTGTTTAGGTTTTTGCTCCATGTTTTCCTGTGGCTTGGTGTGGGGCTGGTCTAGCGTCTTCTGATCTGATTGTGAGTTTTTCCCCCCTCCATGAGAGTCGTGTTTGGGATTACGAGCTCATCTGGGGCCTTTTTGGGTTCTGCAGGACCTCGGATAGGCCTGACTAAAGTCTGTGTCTTCTCCAAAGGGCTGGATTGAAAGTCACAAAGCATTCATAGATTTTGTGAGCTGGCATAGTGACAACATAGTGACATACATTGGCAACAAGAAGCGAAGAAGAAAGGATTAAATCCTTTGAAACTAGTGATGGTCATTTCCTTTTGATAGTACAAAGGAACCATCAGCAAGTTTCACTGGCCTTTTCCTTGAAGAATAAGAAAAAAGAATTTGGCAAATGAGACTTGTCATTTATGTGCTTGAAAGCACCAGAATCAATGACCCACTTGGTAGGGCAAGTGAGAAGGGAGGTGTGAAAAGGGCCAGAATCAATGAATGCATGATTTATGTGAAAATACAAAATATAATGATTGCACAATTTATGTAAAAGTACAGACATGCTTGCAAGGTCACTTTCTTGTAGTAGAGAAAGCCCAGTTCAGTTCTGTACGTTAATCATGTGCTGACAAATAGTCCTGCACCAACTTTAGATGCTGGGGTGGTATTTTGATTAATAATTCCTTTTCAATTTCAGTGGTAGATGACAGTTGTTTGGTTATTCTCATGAATTGCATGACTTAGAGGTGTGTTTGGCTCCTTGCCTCTTTTGGAGAAGAGAATCTCCTTCCTGATTTTGGGTGTTTTATAGTAGAAAATTACCTTGATAACTGCAACTTAATTCTCTCCGCCAAAACTTTAGGGAATCCAGTGCAGCCTGGCTGAAATATTGATATTATTAATTTTACTTTTGTATTTGTTGCGTAATGAATGTGAAGATAACTGGTGGTGTTATTTTCCAGGAGGCTGTTGCATTCACCACTTCAGATGGTGATTCAACTAGAGGCCAGGTTGCATCAAAGGATGGGATGCTGTTGTTTGATCTATTAAATTTAGACTTCAAATGGCCGGAGGAATCAAAGAATATTCGTGGTGGCACTGTGAACAAGGTGCCAGATATGACAGGAGTTGATCTGGACAATTTTTTCTCTCGTCCAAGGACAGAAATGACTTTTGATGCTGCTAAGGAAATCCCAGAACCCAATGAACAGATTGGAAGTACAGAAAGCCTCACACCCTCTGCCCAGGAGAGCCCTAGTATGTTTGAAAATTTGCAGTCTTCGATACCCGGTAATCAGATAATAGGAACAAGTCATGTTTCTTCTACTCAGGAGAGCCTTAGTATGTTTGAGAACATTCTGTCTTCAGGTGAGACTATTCACTCAGCAGATTCTGAAGGTAGTGGGTTAGGTGATTCTTTTTCTGCTTGGGAGGCAGAGTTCCAATCTGCTAGTTCTGGAACTCATCCTGTAGATTCCGATTCAGCTGATCCTTCTCTGATTTCATCTACAATTAATCCTGCTAGACCAGTGGAGGCATCTGCTGCCTTTGATTCTGGCATGGATATGAAATTTGAGACAAACAACCTAGGAAATAATGGAGACATTGAAAAGACTCCGGATCAGGTTTCTTCCGTGGCCAACAATTGGACTCGAGATGATACAGGGCATGCCAATGACACAAAAGTATCTAACAAGATGGAGCACTTTGAAGTCTCCAACATAGCCAATGACTGGTTCGTTGATGATCTGTGGCAGTCTAGCACCACAAGGGTATCAAGTAATGCTGAGAAAACCAATGAAACTGATGATTCTTTAGACCTTTTGAAAGATTTTGCAAGCTCACGAGATCTATCCGATCCTCTGTCAAGTTGGCCGCAAGTGGGTACTCAAACTACACTTACTAATGGACATGCTTCAAAGCTAACTGATGATTCAAACGAAATGGAGTTCAGTAGCTTTTCACAGGCCGATCTATTTTCAGGAGAGTCAGGCGTTCAGAAAGGTTCAAATGGCATGAATGATGTGCTGTTGGAAACTTCCCCTTTGGACCGGTGAGTACGAAACACTTGCTGTTTGTTTTTCTCATAATTCACAATTTTAGAAGACTATTTTTTTTCTCCGTCAATTAATTTTGATACTGTTGTTTGCCTTCTTAGATTTTGTTATCATATAACAATAATATGCATTATTATTATTTTAATTAACCCTGTGTCTTATGTATTGACTGCTTGGGAATTGCTATTTAAAATGATATCGGTATGAATTGGTGATTGCTAGATTATTTAGCTTGTCCTTATGTGTTAACTGAAGATTCAACCACAGTTCAATTAAATCTTGACACAATTTATTCAGTGGATTTTAATTTATTTTATTTTTATGATGATACGTTGACGAGTCAATAGGTCCTTTGCCACTACTGGTTGAAAACAAACCCATTATGACAGGTCCTTGGAGACACCAAAAGGCCCAAGTTTGACAAAGAAATCAGGGAAGTGCATGCAGTATGCTTGCAATAAGGAGTTAAAAAGGGATTTGGGGTTCAAGGATAAACTTCTGCATGTCAATGATTTATTAGTGAACAGAACTGAATCTGAACCTGTTAGCAGTTCAGGAGAGTGGAGTCTAAGAAAATTTTAACATCTGTAGTTTGCAATGTGGGGAGAAGAATACGTGACTTTTACTTGTCTTTAGAAAAAGGAGGAAGGGGGTGGTTCAAGGATAAACTTCTGCATGTCAATGATTTAGTAGTGAACAGAACTGAATCTGTTCCTGTTAGCAGTTCAGGAGAGTGGAGTCTTACGAAAATTTTAACATCTGTAGTTTGCAATGTGGGGAGAAGAATACATGACGGTTACTTGTCTTTAAAAAAAGGAGGAATAAATGGATTGTGATTTCTTTTTTATTCCATTTCTTGGAGCTTTTGGAGCATTGCTAGTTTTCAATGAATAGATTGTGTACAAACAAATACAATCACCTCTTCCATTACATATGTCAAACACATACCTTAAAGTGGATGAACTGGAAAATAGCAGCCAAAGTATCTTTTTTCCCCATGTTTCTGGAAGTACTTGTTAATTGATCTTTTAATTTGTGACGGATGCTTCCTTTCACAAAGCAAGAGTGGGAGCAAGAAGTTAAAGTGCAAAGGTTTTTCTTCTTCTTTTTCCTTTTTTTTTTTCTTTTCATTTTTTTCCTTTTTCCATTTCTGTTTCTGCCGGAGTTGGTGGGCGTGGGGTGGGGTGTGTGTTGTGTTGTAGGGTATCTCAGGAGTACGGATGACAAGGAAGCGGGTTATGTAGCAAGATTCCAACATAAAACCAGAAGCAGACATGAATTGTGAGAAGATTGGTGCTTCTCTACCATAACAAACCAGTTTATTATGGTAGAGAAGGTTATTTTATCTCTGTATGTAGTCCCATGCTATATTACTTTGTTTCATTAAAAAGTAATATATATATATATATATATTTACCTAAGCTTGTTACATGTAAACTCTATCATGGGTCAGGATTCCTTCTTTGAGACTTGAACTGAATATGTGTAAGTGGGTGCGAAGACTCTGTGTTTCTTATTTGAATTTTGAGCTACTAATACTGAAGAGACTACAGTACATTCATGGTTTTTAAACATGGACACTTTGCAATGATTTCGTTTTCACCATAACAAACCAGTTTTGGTAGTGACAGTTACTGATTTTGAGGTTGAAACAACCTGGAAGATAAACTCTGTTAGCATTCGTTCTCCACCATTATATCAGATTTTATCTATGTATGAAACATTCTAAAAGCTATAATGATCGAGATTTCAGATTTCCATTATTTATTTCTCTAGCTTCTTTTTTCCACTGAAAAAGACAGAAGGGGGGGCTATCGCTACAATTAAACTGTAAATTTGGCCTTTGCATAAATAGTTTCATTCTGACTGGTACAGGGTTTGAAGCGATTGTTACAAGCATGCTTAAAACCCCAATTTGAGATTAATATTGGAAAATGCATGTATGATTTTTCTTGGGAGTTGTAACCAATAATTGCCACTCCAATCTTGGGAATTTGTAGTTTAGACTTCAGATTTTAGTGCTTCCAGTATATTCATTTCCTTACATGTACTCAACGGTTCAAAAAGAAAAAAACTTGTACTTGTGCTTGGGTCTTTTGTTTTATAGATCACTTGGTCTGCGATTAAGCATGTCAAGTTCAAAATAACTCCTATATCATATGACCGGCATCATGCTAGAAGGCTAGTCCTCAATTTTGGAGTTCACAATGAAACATTTGAGTGGGCATTTCATGATTATATTGGTTGACATTAATGACTTAAGCTAATCATGTGATAGGTTTTTCTCACACATTTAGTCATGCATGTAGGAAAGAGAGGAAGGAGTTGAAAACTGGAGTAAATTCTGGAAGACAAATAGCAGAAGGTAATGTCGGTAGTTTTACTGCAACTTCATCAGTGGCATCTACTGATCCCAATGTAAAGATGTTGATAGCTCAGTTGCATGATCTTTCTTTCATGCTTGAGGACAACCTTTCCATTCCCCAAAAGGTTGAAGGTACTGATTCTATCTTGTGAACTTAAACCTCTTTTGAGCTTTCATGCTATGTTCATAGTCAGATCTATTCTAAAATAGTGTGTTCTTATTTGCATGCTTGAATGGCATTATTGGGTTCCATTCTAGGAGTCTGGTTTGACGTGGCACCTTGTAAAAGTAAAGTTGTTCAATGAATATTAATATGTCATGAGGTCTGAATATTTAATCAGTTATATGACCTCTTTTAATACAAGATATGATATGATGTAAGAAGAATTGTGTGATATCTGCTTCAAGGATATGCAGTGTCGTCGATCTTCGAAGTATCTGAAAGCAGGACTAGCTTTGGTGATTCAGACCATTGATGTCTTGTGGATCATATAGTTAAAGATTGCCCTGAATTTTCAATGTGGGACAATCTGCACTTTTTTTATTGGTAGTTATTAAGAATCATATCAAAGGACCATAGTTAACCAAGGCCAATTATTAGATTGCTAAGATTTCAATTTTTTTTTTCCATTTTTCCAACTTTTTTACCCCTCAGAATCTTGGGTTATGTTTGGACCATTTCACACATTGGGTTCCATCTATTCTGCATAGTTAACCAAGGCCAATTATTAGATTGCTAAGATTTTGAATTTTTTTTTTTCCATTTTTCCAACTTTTTTACCCCTCAAAATCTGGGGTTATGTTTGGAGCATTTCACACATTGGGTTCCATCTATTCTGATTATCTTTCTGGATCACAGAACCGTAGCTTTCACAGCTTCCAATTTTGAGGCCGGGGATAGGTCATACTGTGCTTTTATACACCCCACACCCCCCGCACCAAGTAGTTGGCATTTTTTTTAGGGGAATTATTCTCATAATGTATCAAAATCATTAGTGCAGTGATGCTCTCATAGTTCCGTTATGTGCAAGTTTGGGGCCACTATTTGATGACCCAGATCATTAATCCTACGGGACCCACTATGGGTGGAGATGGCCAACATGTTTTCCAGAATAGAAGATCTTGGTGCTCAGTCTTTGTCCTTCACAATCAGATGATTATGAAGATCAAGTGATGGACACGAGTACCGAGTATGTAATGAAAATACTGGATGTGTTAATTTTGCCTGTCTAAAGTGGGGCACATGCAATCAACAATCTAGATCACCATGCCATTGGCCCAGGTTGTGCTGAAGCATGAATGAAAAGAAAAGACTATTCAGGTATAGCATTAATGTACTTATGCAATACTGTTTTATCTAAGGAATATCCTGTGTATTTAGCTGCAGTTATTTTAGACAATAATGGCTGTTCCTACACAAGCATTACTCATTACAAAGATAATGCTAAAATCTTTTTTTTTTTTCCCTTAAAATCAAGACCAGAAATTATCTGATAGTATCCTTTTTCATGTCTTATATTTTATTGTTTGAGTTGACTGGATGTGTTTTAATTTTAGTGATGGATATGCCTTACACGTTGGAAGATATAGGTAGAGAATTGCAGGCATTTATTTATTTATTTTTTATGACTCAGGGTATCCCTCGCTAGCCCAACCTTCTGACTTTGGCCTCCGGCCCGGGAGGGTCACCCTATTCTGACAAGCAAGGACTGTTCTTTTGGGGCACATACGTGGCCGCACATCTCGTACCTAGATAATGCAAGGGATGGGAGTCGAACTCGAGACCTTGGGGAGCAAGCCCAAGGCTCAAACCAACTAAGCCACGGCCTTGACGACATTGTGGGCTTTTCTACTAATAGGCATTTCCCTAATATAAATTACTTATCTCCTTAGTAGGTAGAGAATTGCGGGCATTTTTTATTCATTTTTTATGACTCAGGGTATCCCTTGCCAGCCCAACCTTCTGACCTTTGGCCTCCGGCCCGGGGGTTTACCCTATTTTGACAAGCAAGGACTCTTCTCAGAGGGCACATACATGGCCGCACACATCGTACCTAGATAATGCAAGGGGTAGGAGTCGAATTCGACACCTTGGGGAGCAAACCCAAGGCTCAAAGCCTCAAACCAACTAAGCCACCGCCTTGACAACATTGCGGGCTTTTCTACTAGTAGGCATTTCCCTAATATAAATGACTTATCCCCTCAGTAATACAAACGGCTCCTTCCCTTTTGATATCTACAAAAGTATAGCACGTATCTTGACCTCAGAAAAGTTAGTGACGGCAGTCAGTTGACTGTGGCAATGTTTTTAGATGGGTCATTATACCATTAACTCTCTCTCTCTCTCTCTCTCATATCCAAATCTGTGAAAACCAAATAAAAAAATCCAAATCTGTGAAGCTAATATTTTAATAAGAGACTCGAATCAAAAGCCCAAATTTAAATAACCAACTAAACATTAATGGCCTTATGGGAAACTCCAATTTGTTTGAAATAGAGTTGATACAATTAGATTTGTTTACAATAGAGATTTTTTAACTAGAGTACTTTACAAATAGATCGTTCGGTAAGACTCATAAAACATAATATCGATTCAATTGAAAAGGCATCTTTTACATATAGTAAAAATTACATAGGCAAATTTGTCATTTAGTAAGAGGAGTATAAGGCAAATTTTATCACATAGAAAAAGTAGAACATGTAGACTGGTCATATGGTATAAGTTACAGAGGTAAACTTCTCAGAAGGAAAGAAAAACGAAGGTTTTGTCATACACATAGATGTCTGATTGATTTCTCTTCCCTTTTTGTTACGTTTTGAGAGAAGGCCAAATGTCTAAATGCGTATTGAATCAGAGAGGAAAATAGACTTTCCGAAACAGTATGAAGAGCTCAAATATCTATTTGGATTAGTTTTGAAGTCAATTAGAACCCTGTTTAAGCTACCAAACGGCACCTAAATGTATATAACCCAAAATGATACATGCCCTTTGTAGTGTATATAACATATCATATCTCAATGGCTATATGCATTTATGTAAGCATGTGGTTTTTTGAATGTTGTCACTTATTTGAGTTCCAAAGACCCTTGGATTTATTATGCAAACTTGGCACTCCAACTTTATCTAATGGTTGAGGCTATTAATTATTACTTCCTATGATGAAACGGCTTTCAAATCTTGCAAGGTTGGTTATGGGGAGACCTTACACCCTACCCCTCCATGATTGTCATTCTCCTAGGTGGGTCTCTCACAAGTCATAATCTAGGCTGTTCAATGCTTAGGAACAATGTGGCAGTTTTGGAATGCATCACAGAAAGGGCTGAGATTGTTTCATCTCAGAGTAACCATGTCTGTGAGAGGTAACTCTAGAGTGAAATTGGGTATATCTGTGTGTGTGAGAGAAAATCATGTGTATATAACAGATTCAGAGCTCTCAATCCAAATTGGAACTCATTTTATATTGAGTTTTTTTTTTTTTTTTGTATATACCCCCCTGGACTTTATAGAATTTGTAAATAGGCCCTTGTGGTTTCAATATTTGTATATACCCACTACCTTTTCAATTTAATACCTTCCATGTCCCCAAATTTACTATTCATAGCGACCACCAAAAGATTTGTGTTGAATTTTTTTTAAAATGACAACTATTCCCTTAAGTTAAATTAAAAAAAATATAAGTATGTCATTATTTATAAAAATACCATTAGTTTATCCCAAGTCCCAATAATCTCTCTCAAATTCTCCCATGCACGTGACACCTAATCATGTATTTAAGACTTTTATTAATCTAATTGGGGGTTGTGCACGGATTGGGTCAATTATAACCAATTATAAGTACAAAGTGTAGATTTTCTTTGTGATTAATTTAGATTTGATGAAATGGGTCACGTATTGATAAAAATGGATTTATGTGGGGTTACTCTTTCCCTCTGAATGTACTATAGTAATTGTTAATATTAAAAGATTTAAAGAAAAACAAACTCAAGCTTCTGAAAGTAGGGGTGTACACGGATCAGATTGGTGCGGATTTGCCCAAATCCGTCACTAATCCGTTACCTACGGATTGACGGATTTGGAATCCGTTACCAATCCGTAGCTGTTAAAATCCAGTTTGATGATCGAATTAATCCGTTCAATCCATTCAATCTAAAGTTAAAAGAAAAATATCAAACATGTTGTAAAAAAATTACATTTTGACCCCTTAATTTTTTTTTCTTATTTTAAATTTAGACATCTTATTTTATATTTAGACCTCTTATATATTTTTTATTTATATTTAATATCAACGGATCGGATTGAATCCACGGATTGTGGGTGAAATCCGCCACCGATCTGTTGTTAACGAATTACAAAATTTTCAATCCGTCATCCATCCGTTAACCTTTAGATCGGATAAAAATCCACAGATGGGATCAAATTAGATCGTAAATGACGGATTTTTTGTGCACCCCTATATGAAAGTATGCATATATGAATAAAGAGACGGGCAAAAATGTAATTTTACTCTAAAGTACTTATGGTGATTGTAAGGCTACTAATTTTGTGACATGAAAGGTATTAAAATGAGAGTGCGGGGGGTATATATAAATATTGAAACCATAGAGGCCTATTTAGAAATTCTATAAACCTTGGAGGGGTATATAAAAAAAAAACTCTTATATATTTTCTAATACTATCAAAACAAAGTGGGAAACAAATGGATGGGAAGAAATTCTGTCGTGTCCGGATCACCTATTGCATTTGTTATACATTTACTGTGAATTGACCAATAATACTCCGCCACGTCATTCAAAAATTTAAGTGATTCTCTTTCATTTGATTTAAACTTTTTAAATTTCAAAATTACCTAAAATTTTGGATGACATGGCAGAGTATTATTGGTCCATTCACGATAAATGTATAACAAATGCGATAGGTGATCCAGACTCAATTCTAAATGTGTAAAGCTTGCAAAGTATATGGAAATGTTTGTGCATAATAGATCTTTTTTCTGAAATTGTTTGTGCATGGTAGATTTTTTTGAATCTTTCTCAATACAAGAAACATGTGTGATATTTTGGTTTGATTGGAGACTTTCCATTGTGTGGGGTCTCCGCCTGGGTGGGTGGTTTCGCATCACGGATCTTGTCGAGAGTTGAAGCAGAGTGGATTGAAACCTACTTTGGACCTAGGGTTCCTGACTCATAGGGTGTGTGCCATTATCAATGTGGGATCCAGATCCCCTGTTTGGACCAAACAAAAACCCTGTTTGGACCAATCAGGGATTGCCACGTGGGGAAAGGATGTCAAATCAATGACAAGCCATTTCCTTCATAAAAAAAAAAATTGTTCTTATCCCATGTGCCCTTATTTGTCCAACAAGGTTTTCTTGTTTGGACCAAACAGGGATCCTTTTCCATCAATGTGATTATTCTCGATCGGCATTTAACATGTGCTCACAAGGAATGCTATGGTGGGACTTAGGTGCTTCAGTCAACAAAGTTGATGTGATGAGATAGCTCTTTGACAGTAATGTTTTTGGCTAGACAATTTTGTTAGTGGGTGCCAATGAAGTTTGAGTACGGATGTGGTGAGGCTTTACCCCTTTGCGAGCATGGGTCGATGAATCACGGTCCACCAGGTCATTGTGGGATGGGCCCTTTGATGGACCCTGGTTGTGTTCATGGCAGGGCCCGCCCCACGGTGACGTGACGGGTCCACCCACGCTCACCGTGGGTCAAATCACTCAGAGGATCCCGATTCATAACGTTAACTTTTTTTCTTTTTTTCCTAGGTGTCGATGCCGACAATCATGGGCATCCTTCCCTCACCATATGGTGAGAGCCAAACTTATTAGGGCCCATGCTGAACATGGGACTTGGGGGCAATGGAAAGAGACATTTTGGATGGGCCCACCCATATACCAAGTTTGGGGTCAATCCTATGCTTCTAATCCATTCATTCGTGGCTCACAAACTTTTTGTTCTAGTAAATACGGGGCCTAGAAATTTAATGACTTTATATTGAAGTAAAAAAAGACCTTCGATCCAATGGTTCAATCGATTTGGATCGGTAAAAACTTGATGGATCTAGTGTAGTTAAAGGAGGTCGCATGTGTGTAGATGGTTTTGATGTATCATAGAGTCAGCCCCACCAAATTGTTGAGAAGTTAAAAATGGGATGTGAATTTTTTTTTGTCTACCATATCCAAATCTCATGGTATCTATTGGATGGTGGTGAGATTAACAACAAAGGCATCTGGTATGATATGCACCAATGTCTCCTCCAATAAGGTGACTTCTACAGTTTGATAAATATATGCGACAAGGATAGGGATATTGTGGATCATTGAAATATCTCACCTACAATATGCTTTGTTATGTAATAATGCATTATGAAAATGAGATGAGATTCATCAAATAGGAATGTCAAAAGGCTTTTTGTTTAGAAAAGCAAATGATTTTCTGTTTGGTACATTGGACCCATCTATCATCATTCCAAACCCTACACCTCCCACATAAACCTAAACCAAACCAAACCAAACCAAACCAAGCATTTTCCCACTAGATGGGGTCGGCTATATGGATTTGACGACGCCAATCAAATCTGATTAGGGTCATGTCCTCCGTTAGATCCATGTAGGCAAGGTCATATTTAATAGTTTTTTTCCAACTTCTCTTGGGTCTCCCTCTCATACTCCTGGCAATCTCCATGCTTTCACACCTTTTAACGGGTGCCTCCGTTGGATGCCTTATAACATGGCCGAACCATCTCAGTCGATTTTCTCTCATTTTATCTTTAATCAGTGCTATTCCTGCTTTGCCCCTAATCTCCTCATTCCTAATCCTATCTCTCCTTGTGAGCCCGCACATCCATCTTAGCATTCTCATCTCCGCAACTTCCATCTTCTTAACATGATTATGCTTTACTGCCCAACACTCTAATCCATATAACAACGCTGGACGTACCGCCACCTTATAATGCTTTCATTTAACTTTGAGGGGGACTTTCCAATCACACAAAACCCACGAAGCACTCCTCCATTTGGTCCACCCGGCCTGAATCCCGTGACTTACATTAGTATCTATCTCTCCATCTTGTTGCACCAAAGATCCAAGGTACTTAAAGTTTTCTTTTTCTACAATCTTTTGTGTGCCCAAACTTACTTCTAAGTTACCAGGTGTATTACTTTGACTAAACTTGCATTCCATATATTCCGTCTTGCATCGACTTAGCCTAAACCCTTTTGTTTCTAACGTTTTCCGCCACAATTCTAACTTAGCATTCACTCATTCTCTCTTCTCATCCACTAAAACAATATCATCTGCAAATAACATACACCACGGCACCTCATCCTGAATGTGTCTTGTAATCTCATCCATAACTAGGGCAAACAAGTACGGGTTTAATGCTGAGCCTTGGTGTAGACCAATCGTGATAGGAAACTCTTTAGTCTTTCCACCAGTCGTTTTAATAGATGTCACGGCTCTATTATACATATCATTTATCCCCTCAATATATGCGAACACACTCTTTTCTTTTCCAGTACTCTTCATAAAATCTCTCTAGGAACCCGGTCATAGGCATTCTCCAAATCAATGAACACCATATGTAAATCTCTCTGACATTCTCTATACTGTTCCATTAACCTTCTTAGGAGAAAGATAGCCTCCATGGTTAATCTCCCAGGCATGAAACCAAATTGATTCTTTGAAATGTTTGTTGTTCTTCGTAATCTTCTCTCAATACCTCTCCCATAATTTCATTGTATGGCTCATCAATTTAATCCCGCGGTAGTTCGCACAGTTCTGAATATCTCCTTTGTTTTTGTATATGGGTATAAGAATACTTTTCCTCCATGCATCAGGCATCTTCTTGCTCTTCAGCACTACATTAAAAAGCTTTGTTAACCAACTTATGCCATCCTCCCTCAAGCACCTCCAAACCTCAATAGGAATACCATCTGGCCCAACCGTTTTCCCATTCTTCATCATTTTCAATACTTCTGTAACTTCTTCCCTACTGATTCTCCTATAAAACATATGATTCGATTCTTCCCTAGAAATGTAAGTTGCCCCAATTGTATGTCACTACTACTGCTATCGTTAAATAACTTGTAGAAGTAGCTATTCCAACGCTCCTTTATCTCCTCATCCTTTACTAATATCTTTTCATCCTCATCCTTAATGCATTTAACTTGGTTTAAGTCCTTGGTCCGCCTATCTCTGGCTTTGGCAAGCTTGAATAGCTCTCTTTCGCCTTCCTTAGTGTCGAGTCGCTTATATAGCTCCTCAAAAGTCTTTGCCTTTGCTTCACTAACTGCCTTTTTGGTTTCTCTTTATGCTTCTTTATACCTTTCCAAGTTTGCTTCATTTCGATCATTTTACCAAGTTTTAAAGTACTCTCTTTTAACTCTTATCTTGTTTTGGACGGCCTTGCTCCACCACCATGCCTCTTTCTGTGCCGGAGCACCCCCTTTGGATTCTCATAAGACTTCTTTCCATACCCTCCTTATACACTCTGCTACCTTATCCTACATATTATTTGCACTCTCATTTACCGCTCAAACGTCTTTTTCTAGTACTTTTTCCCTTAATGTTAGCTGCTTATCACCTTTCAAGTTCCACCATTTAGTCATTGAGCATTTATACAACTTCTTTTTTCTAGTCCACCTTTGTAGCTGCACATCTATGATCAACAACCTATGTTGGGAAGTCAAGTTCTCCCCCGGTATAACCTTGCAATCTTTACAAGCTAAGCGGTCTCTTTTCCTAGTTAAGAAGAAGTCAATCTGTGTTCTTGAGGAGCCACTCTTATAAGTCACCAAATGCTCCTCTCTCTTCCTAAAAAAGGTGTTAGTTACCATGAGATCATAAGCCACTGAAAACTCCAAAATATCCTTCCCTTCTTCATTTCTATTACCGTATCCATGTCCCTTGTGTACTCCTATATATCCATCTACGTCGCGTCCTACATGACCGTTCAAATCTCCTCCTATGAAGACCATCTCGCCTTGGGGTATCTCTAGTAGCACTCCTTTCAAGTCTTCCCAAAACTTCTCCTTATGTCCATCTCCTAAGCCCACCTGGGGGGCATAAGCACTAATTACGTTCACTATTTCTTCTCTTAACACTAACTTAATTGCAATAATCCTATCTCCATGGCGCTTTACACTAACTATATCTTCCTTTAAGTCCTTACTTACCACCATGCTGACCCCATTCCTTGATCTATTAAGTCCCGTATACCATAACTTATACCCAGTCCTCTTAATCTCTTTAGCTTTTTGTCCTACCCACCTTGTCTCTTGGAAGCAAGCAATTGCGATTCGTCTCATTTCCATTGTATCCACCACTTCCATAAGTTTCCCAGTTAGGCTCCCAATGTTCCACGTACCTAATCTCAGCCTTCTATTTTGGACTAGCTTCCTTACCCCCCACACTCGTCCTAAGTGTGAGGACCCTTGCCTATTTAGCACTGCACCCGGGCATCGATGCAGTGGTCATTGCTCACTTATCATTGTACTTGGACCATACAGCGCGTCGCTAAGTAGAGGACGCCCCCACGAAATTTCATTAGGTCTCAAATCTATAAGGAAATCCGATTGAGTATTGTGCTGGTTGCCGGCTACCTAACGCACAACCCTCCTCCTTTGTCCGGGCTTGGGATCGGCTATGTCAAGGATACCCCAACATAGGCGGAGTTGCCTCCCACATAAACTTACCACATGAAAATGGTGCTTTGCCAGTTTTACACTGATCTGATCAAGATCCTATGGAATGAAAATGGACTTTTATGAAAGTTAAACTTTTGAGGCCCTAAAAAGGATTAGGATGACCTGATTGAACAGATTTGGCCACTCAACTTATTTGATTCACTAGTCTACCCATGCACATGAAGTTACCATGTTATGGATGGGCAGTTCAGTCTTGTGGGTCCCTCTTTGGAGGAAATATAAACCTTGAATATAATATGGAGCATTTTAAAAAAAAGGCCTATGAAAAAGATCTGTCTTCATACTTCAAAAGGGACAAAATTCAAGAAATTGAAGGAGAAACCATGGAAATTGGTTTTTAATGGATCATTTCACATGTACTTTGTCCATTAATTATATCATGAAGGCCAATGGTGAAAGTGTGAGCAAAGTGACTGATAGAAAAAATTTCTTGGATCCTTAACTGAAAATTTGAGCACGTTGTATGCTCAATTGAGGAGCCAAATAATATTGAAGAACTATCTTTTGATAAATTTGGGATGGAGGGTTGGAATCCTATTCATCAAAGGATAAATCAACATCCATCTATTGAGATAAGAAGGAAAAAGAAAATGCTTGGAGCTGCTATTCTCTTTTCTGGATTGCTAGGGTATATGGTTTCTCACTTGGTATTAGAATGGGTTTCAATCCTGTTGTTCTTTTGTAACCCACATGGGAAATCTGTCCATGAAATCTATTGGGCCTGCACATGATGGGAGTGTTTACAAAGGCTTCATATTACCTATTTAGGCCTTCCACATAAATGCTTTTGGGCTGATATATGTTAGAGTCTTCCATACTCCTTTTTGCCATATACATATTCTGTCGAGGCACATAGCGTCTTCCATGTGTGGCTTACCTGTTTTTTTTTTGCTTGTTAAGATTTGCATATGTTAAGGAGAAGACAAAAATACACAACAATAAAACAGATTTTAGATACCGTGAGCACAACCACCCACAGCACAAAAAAAAAAAAAAAAAGATAATTGGAAGCCTACAACTGGACAACAAACCCACAAAGCATTAGGTGGGGCCATTGATGATGCAATTGTGGTTTCTAAGATGAGCTGCAGACCAGGACCAAGCAGAAGCTTCTTTGTTAAAGTGAGAGCAGATGGTTAAGTTAAGACTAGTGAAAAAGAGAGTCATCTAACGAGCTTGGAACCTATGTTTCCAAGGAGAAAGGTTTGGGTTGGTAAGTACATCAAGGGACATTTTTCGTTTGTAAGTACTTTCTGTTGTTTGAAGCTATGAAAAATGAAACCGGGTAATTGTTGGAGGAGGAACTTTCCAGCTTTGTGGGGCCCACATAAGGCCATATTTGATCATTGCAGGGCCTTTATCCACTCTCATCCTGCATATTGGCACCCTGCCCACTTTCACTCCCATCAAACCTTTATCCACTATTGGATTGAATTTTAAAAAAATCTATAATTGAAAGACCATTAAACATTAAGGCTATTAAATTAAGGGTTAGGATGATCGGATCGGACTAAGTTAATTTTTTTGTTAACTCATATTCATAAGGAGACCTTCTCATGTATTCCACCGCCACTAATACGAAAGTATCTAAGTGGGGGCCATGAGCTCCACTGCATATAAGTAATATGAAGTCTGCTAATTTTTCCTTGGAGATAATGTTCTAGAGATAAGATTAGGTCGGTTAGATTGATTAGAGACTTAGTTCATTTAAATTCGAATAATCTTATATCTTGCATGGGTCATTATTATTCACTATAAATTGAGAGGGTTTCCTCCATTGAAAGCCATTACAATGTCTTTTAAATTTCCATATGGTACCAGACCTGTGACCCGTTGGTGATCTTGTGATTCAACCGGCCATGGTTCAGCTCTTATGCCTTGGCAATAGTGTCATTGTCCGAATTTTATTTCTTGAATAAAAATCAAGCATCCTCCCTCTTCCATGCATATATCTGGACCTTATAACCTTCACCATCTTAATCAAGTCACATGGTGAATGAATGCCTTTGGAAGATTCACGACAGATCTAATCTAGTGAGCCACTAGAATGAGGCGTGTCACAGTGATAGACACGCCTTTCATGAAATAACCATGCGATAGCAACAGAGATTGTTTTAGGGACTTAGTTGATTTAGACTTGAATAATCTTATATCTTGCATAGGGTTGTTATCAGTCCTTATCAGGTGCGCGCGGTGCATATGGAGCTCTCCAAGTGCACCTTGATGTGGGGCCCAATGAGTTGGGGTTTGAAAGATTTGGTTGTGGCCTACCCATGTACAAAAAATCGACCCCACCTTATCATCTTAACCCCTTGATCAATGACCCATAAAATTTCACCATTAAAAATAGGTACACAGTTGATCCAACGGTTCAAGTCCGATGTAATTAATGGGGTCTTGTGTGTGTGGGGTCCATTCAAATGAATCATCAGGTATGTCCCACTATGAGATGCTCATGGGCCCGTACAAAAGAAAAAAGAAGAAGAAGATGTACATAGGATAACTTACCCGGTTTTTACCAGGCAGTATAAATTGAGTTGAACTTCTACACTATTCAGTTAAAATCTCATTTTTTAACACCTTGATCAGTCGTCCGATATGTATCAGTCCCTTCGAATCCTAATTTGGAGGAGCACATATTTTTTTTTTTTTGGGTTCACAGTATGAATGGCATTCATCCACTATAAAAGGCCCCACATGAGTTGCAATCACATGGTAAGCTTTAGCTGTTCATGAACAGTTCCATTCGGTCATCTACATGATACCATCTTTATCACAAAAGTCATGCTTAAAAAATAAACTAGATGTCTCATGCATAGTGATGTTTCTTTTCTTATTGTCACAACTACAGTCCAAATAAATTGGCATTCCATGATTAAAGTAAAAGTGATGTAAAACATCAAATTAAGAGAATAAAATATAAGGGGGTTATGATAATATTTTATCTTTAGTAATTTGGTAGGAAATCTTTTTGACTTTATGGGTAAAAAATGAGTTTTTTTTTCTTTTTTTTGTGTCATTTAGTGGAGAAATGAGGTTTTTTTTTTTTTTTTTTTTTCTTGAAAAAAAAGAGCGAATTTTGAAGATATGTGCTTTTAATATGACCCCTTGTCTGAAAAATAGAGGATTTACATTATTTTTACTAACCTAGTAAACTGTCAAACGAGCCGTGTTTCATACAAGACTGCTGTTTTCGGTAGGGATGGCAATTTTGCCCCGCCCCGCCCCGCCCCGCACGGGTTTTCCCCGCCCCGATCCTTAGGTGGGGCGGGGACGGGGAATAAAACTATACCCCGAAGGCGGGGCGGGGCGGGGATGGGTTTGCTCTTTTCCCCGCCCCGTGCCCCGCCCTGTTACCCCGCCCCATTGATTAATAATCCTCTTAAATATATATTTTAGATTTTTTTTATAATAAATAAACATATTTATATGTAAATGTATAGATTGATTTTATGTTGTTATTAAGGGTTAAGTAGATTGATTGAAGACTTTTTTTAAAGTTAAACATATAATTAATTGAACCCTATACATTATAAAAGCATATAATATGATCACATTCCTTCTAATTCAAATTTAATGAAATTAAAGTTGTTAAAAAATCTATCTAAGCTTATTTGACTTTAATCATATATAATGTTAAATTGTGACATGATAAATCATATTAAATAAAACAAATATAATAGAATGATAGATCATGCTTTATGCTTATTATAATATAGATGATTAGAGATAGCAAGGTAAATTATAATCGGTATGATTCTAATCATACTAATAACAATATAAATTATACTAATTTGATATAATATTACAAAATATATCATGCTATACGCTTATAATAACTTATATGATTAGAAATAGCAAGGTAAATTATAGTTAGTAACTTAATATGATTCTAATTATACTAACAACACTATAAATTATACTAATTTTAATTATATGTAATCAACCTTAGTATGATTAGAATTATTGTACTAATGATTTAACATTGCAAGTTAAGTGTCACATAAATAAGTAATTATTTACCTAAGCTAATATGATCCACATGCTTGGAAAGTCAAAGCGGTTGAGGTTGTTTGACACTACAATAATCATATCCACATATTGATAGGTCATTTCTCTTATCTTTGTTTTGAGGGTTTTTTTTTTTTTTGAGTGATTTGCAACTTGCAAATAAATTGCAAACCCACGATTACCTCTTTATTAGTGAGTGGAGTTCAACACCAGAAATGAAGTGAAACCATGTATTGATGGAGATCATGATATTTTAGAGAGAGATTGTCTTTTTTATAAAGAATGTCTCAAAGCATATATGATATTTTCAAGTGTATAAATATGTATGTAACAATCTTGAATATATGAATATATTTTAAATAAGGTAAAGCATTACAAGAAATGAAGTTTGGTCTACTGGTAAGACAAACCTCTAGTTACTTTCCCACCCAAGTTCGAATCCCAACTCCTGCATATTTAAAAATTTTATAATTGCGGGACGGGGCGGGGAACCCGTGGGTGTGTCGGGGCGGGGACGGGGCACCCCAATTCCGTCCCCGCCCCGCCCCGCCCCGTTGCCATCCCTAGTTTTCGGCAATCACTGATCTACATTGCATCTATCAAATCAATGTTCTGTATGCCTAGAACAAGATAAACATATAAAGAGAGAGTAAATCCATAGGTCATTGTAGTAGCTGAACTTAATTTAGAATGTTTCACATGGTTCTCGTGGTTGTAAAAGGTCCTTCCCTTTACACACCCATTAGCTGGAACGACCTTTAGTAGACATCTATCCCTTTGAATTGTAATGGTGATTTTTTTTTTCACTTTGATCTATTGTTGGTCTATTAAATTTTATGTGCGCATTAGTAGCGGCAGTGGATATATTTTTAAACACTCTCTAAGTGGAACTTAGTCGGGGCACTTTTGACAACATACACATTATATATATTAAAGCAATAAGGGAGGTGGGCTGTGGGAGGTGCCACGTCAGCACCCAATTATTCTCCTTTCAGAAAAATCACTTAGAAAATAGTGAGAGAATCTTTGCCTTTCAAGTGGGGCCTTCTCAATTCCCCTAAAATCTCCTAAAATCTCTCCATTCCCTCCAATCTTCCCTAAAATATCTCTCATTTAGTAGAGTACCTAAAATCCCTCTAACTTCCCCTCAAATCTCTCCGATCGATCGGACCTGGAACGAGTTGAGGTCCGAAAATTGATTTTTCTCTCCCTTTTCATTCCTCTCTTTTCTACATTCAAATCACTTCCATCCTACAAGGAAATAGAACTTCATGTTCCTTTTTCATACATCATCCATTAACCATTTCAATCAATCCATAAATAAATTTCCAAAACTTAATGGAAAATACATAAACTCCAAATCCATGGAAAACTCAATGAATTTTTACAATGATTAACACTAATAACAAACAAATGTTTATACTTGCCTCTTATGAAGCTTAGTAGCAAAAGCCCTCTTTCCTTAGCTTGGCTTGACACAAGTCTTTTCCAAAAACGCAAATCCTAACCCATAAAAACATGACGATACATCTCATAAGCTATTTATGCTAATAATCATGCCTAATCACTCATTATTACTTGAAAACTCATTAATAGTTCCAAGTACTTATCTTTCCATCCCTTCCAATCTTCCCTAAAATATCTCTCATTTAGTAGAGTACTTAAAATCCTTCTAACTTCCCTTCAAATCTTTCCGATCGATCGGACCTGGAACGAGTTGAGGTCCGAAAATTGATTTTTCTCTCCTTTTCATCCCTCTCTTTTCTACATTCAAATCACTCCCATCCTACATGGAAATAGAACTTCATGTTCCCTTTTCATACATCATCCATTAACCATTTCAATTAATCCATAAATAAATTTCCAAAACTTAATGGAAAATACATAAACTCCAAATCCATGGAAAACTCAATGAACTTTTACAATGATTAACACTAATCACAAGCAAATGTTTATACTTGCCTCTTATGAAGCTTAGTAGCAAAAGCCCTATTTCCTTAGCTTGGCTTGACACAAGTCTTTCCAAAAAATGCAAACCCTAATCCATCAAAACATGACGATACATCTCATAAGTTATTTATGCTAATAATCATGCCTAATCACTCATTATTACTTGAAAACTGATTAAAAGTTCCAAGTACTTACTTGTAGCTCAATGAGAGAAACCTTGAGATCTTTCTCAAGCTCTACACTTCAACAATGGGGGAAAATGGCTTGAGGAAGAAGATGAAGATGAGGCCTCCCACTCAAAACCACTTTAACCTCTCCTAATCTCACTCTTGATGAAGAAAATGGAAGAGAAGGGAGAAGGGGAAAATGACTCTAGGGTTTGCTTGAGTGAAATGAGAGAATGACTCATTTCATTCTAATATAGGGTCTTCTTACACAAAAACCCCCTTTTATTAAGTCTTATTACATTTTGTGTCAAATGAAACATCATTTGATCCATTTAAGGTCAAATGGAGTCACGTCTATTATGAAAGTTAACGCACTATTCGAGCTACACACGTTGGTATCAAGAATTTCTGTATTTGACGAAATACGTGAAAACTCGTATTTACGAAAAAGTCCTTAGCCTACTTTGTTTGAGTCTAAACTCTTCTTAACTAATTCAATTCCATTCCATTATGCTTAATGCATCATTTGAGACTAATTTCTCTCTCTTTGGTCATTAACCTTCATTAATACGATTGCTCACCCTTAATTAGCATTAATCGCTATTAATTTGGATCGGGGTGTAACATCTGCAGAGAAGGTGTCCAGATTTAATGTATTTGTAAGATAACCGGAGATATAAAAGGGACCAAAAGGTAACATAGAGACACACTCCCCCCTTGATGTCTTAATTATTCTCTCCCATCTTTCTCTTCTTGCCCTAATTAATAGAATTTAAGAGTTATTTGTAGGTATTCTGAGCCCTATTTCAGAATTAGGTTAGAAGAGTGTGAGAGAAAATTGTAATTGCCATGAAGTTCTTAATGAAAACCACATCTTTTGCAATGGAGGAGTAGATCCCTGGATCAGAATGTCAGATGAAGTTAAGTGTTTCTCATCGTTGATCTATGTGATATTTTTTGTCTCTTGCGTATTGATTACAATAATAAATCTGCCTTCTGTCATTGGCAACCTATGTTATTCAGTTTATTTATTTATTTATTTGAGCAATGCTTTAATCATGTATGTTTTCTTAATAGATTAATCTTAGATTGAAATTCTTTAATAATCTATCTTTGATTAATATGTGATATTTAGTTAAGTTCATAATTTCATTAGGTGAAGGAGATTTTTGCCTTAAATAAATTGTGAAAAATTGTGCCCTTTGATAAACAAATTATCCAAATCAGAAACATTGATTTGTTTCTAATTTGAAGAATTTTGGAGACAAATTTATTTTATCTATTGCATAGAATGATGGTGGAATTACTTAATGGATTCATGATATTCTGATCCGCATTTTCTCATATTTTATTGGTGCACTCTAGATCTAGCATTTTCTCAATCTTATAACTATTTTTCTTTTCTTTATCTCTCTTGTCGTTATCATTGATAAAAAAAATCAGATTTTAAATTTTAACTTAGTAGTGCTCCATGTGGGATTCGACCTGTACTTGCCGCTGTCTCAAAAGGACAGCTGTACACTTACAGTATTAAAAGATTGAATTTAAATTCACATCATGTACAAATCCATTTTCTCTAAATCACCCATTATGTGCTTGGGCTTCCAACAACTTGGTTCTCTCCATTTTTTTTGTGCCTTACATCTTATAGTTCGATTTCAAGCTTCACCTTCATCTTCCTTTGTCTACAACGCAAATAAGAGTCTTCAATGTTCTAGCACCATTGAAAATGATAAATCTTCACTTTTGACACCTAGTGTAGGACCTCTCTCTCTCTCTCTCTCTTCCCACAAAAGGTTTTGTAAGTGCCTAAAAATTACGGACTTGATTATTAGAGGATTAAGCTCTTGATTTGGAGATCTTGGGAAGATAAGGGGAAAGGATCGAGCCTCCGATAACCTGAAAGGAAGAAAAACGGTAAGAGGCCTTGGCTGTATGTAGCCGAAGGCACTCCGATGTTTTAGTCAGTATGGGAACTGAAGAGAATAGAGGGAGAGATTATGCGTACCTCACATGGTTTCCCTTCATGCAATACATAGACGTGAAAGTCATCATTGGACTGCCCTCATGAGGGGACGGAAGTCCTATCAGAGTGTACTTCTTATATCCTGAGTGGGGGTAGGTGAAAGGGGAATGTCCCATCGGACCGTCATCTCATGCCTATGGACATGACCGTAAGATAAGGCGTGCCCCTTATCTAGGTCCGGCGCCCACTCTGCCTGTCAGTTCGCCGTTTCCGTCACGGCAGCGCATTTATGGCTGAATGACAGGAGACCGAGATCAAGCTTAAGGCCGAGACCGAGGTGGACGCTAATGAATGTGGCAACTGAGTCGACCCCATGCGTGCCCGAGATGGTGCCTCATCTGAGCTTGGAGGACACCGAGACTGGAGATACCCCCGAGCTTGAGGAGCGGTCCCACCCAAGCCTGTGATTACGGAATGCCCCCACACAATTGCCCCCTAGCTCTCGACCTCTTGGTCCTCCCGAGGTCGGGAGCTAGCGATTGGACGGAGGGGCTGGCCCGATCTTATCGTATCCAGCTTTTGAGATTCTCATCATGACGCCTCTTCGTTTGCTCAGGCAATACATAGGCATCATAAATGCTCTGCTATGGTGGGCACGTGGGGCGCCGTCCCGTATGCCCGAGGTGATAAATGTCGTACCAGAGGCATGGCGAGAGACGAACTGTCGCTGCCACGTGGAGTCCTCTGTCTGGCCGTTCGCCGGGATCGAAGCGACTCGTGGCGAGTTCGAAGAGACGCTTCGCGTGCGCGAGAATTAAGGAGGGCGTCCCTCTATAAAATGGGGGTGCCCCCCGTCTTCGGGATGACGCGGTGTGCTTGGAACTTTCTAATAAAGGAGCTCCGCAGTTGCCGCCAGCTTAAGACCGACCCAGGGGGGAGCGCACAAAACCATTGGAGTGGGAGGTCGCCCAGACTGGACGAGAAAACCCTACAGTTCAGGAGATCGACGTCCCCCCAAACCGACATCCGTTGAGTGAAATGTCGTAGGTGTGCTTCGGGGTCCGAGGCTCCGTCATAGAGGACGAACCTCGGGACGTTGAATCTCTCTGGGAGAGAGAAATCTTTAATCTCCTGCGAGAAGGGGGACATGCCCTGATCGTCTTCTTCTTGTTCATCAGTTTGGTCTCGGGCGAACCCGATCTCGGTCAAACGGGCCTGGACCTCCTGCCTGACGTAGTGATCCAGCAACTCCTTGAGGTCCGTCTGGTGATCTGGTCTCGGGGACTCTTGCTCGGGCCGCGATCCCCCGATCCCACTAGGCAGATGACTGCTGCTCGAGCCTTCCTCCTCGCATCGATATCTTCTTCTGCTGTTGAGGACCTGCCTCATATCTCGGTCGCCCGAATGGTTCGGCTGTCGCCTGAGGGGCGGAGCACGAGATCTCCTTCCATTCGCCTTTAGCTGCTCCTGGAGACGACGAATCAACTCCTCCTTCTCCTGGAGGACCTGATTCTGGGCACCGAGCTCTTTGAGCAGGGGGTCGTCATCTCTTACTCCATGGGTTTGATGAAAAGACTGGCCGTCGTCGTGGGCGCGATGGTGAGACTGACGGGATCTCGCCCTGACGGGGGTTTTGCCTCGTCGTAGAGGATCCGACGTGGAGGCGTTCTGCTGCGGGCCCCTGTGTGGCCGCTCACCAGGGTGGTGAGGAGTCTCACGACGGTTATCTTGGCGAAGGCGCGTAGTCATGGGCCGAGACGAAGAGTCCGACTGGATGATGCCCTCCACGTATGCGGCACCCGACTTTCCCCCATACCTCCTTTGGCGCGGGATCCCTGGTGGCTCCTGTCTGACGGGAGGGACCCCGGTCGGTCCAGGAGGGGGAAGAAGAGCAGAACGAAGGCCAGGGGTTGGTTCCGGAAGCACCGGCTGGGACGGTTGCGGCTGCAAGAATGGCGGAAATGAAGGTTGCTCCAATAGTGGGAAGGACGATGCTTTTCGGGGCTTCGATGGTCCTCCGTCATCGTATCTGGTCTTTGGAGGCATGGCTTCTGTAGAGGCTTTGGCATAGATCCTGTTCCTACAGACAGCGTCAACTGTAAGTGCCTAAAAATTACGGACTTGATTATTAGAGGATTAAGCTCTTGATTTGGAGATCTTGGGAAGATAAGGGGAAAGGATCGAGCCTCCGATAACCTGAAAGGAAGAAAAACGGTAAGAGCCCCTGGCTGTATGTAGCCGAAGGCACTCCGATGTTTTAGTCTGTATGGGAACTGAAGAGAATAGAGGGAGAGAGCTTTGGGAGGGAGAGATTATGCGTACCTTACATGGTTTTCCTTCATGCAATATATAGACGTGAAAGTCATCATTGGACTGCCCTCATGAGGGGACGGAAGTCCTATCAGAGTGTACTTCTTATATCCTGAGTGGGGGTAGGTGAAAGGGGAATGTCCCATCGGACCGTCATCTCATGCCTATGGACATGACCGTAAGATAAGGCGTGCCCCTTATCTAGGTCCGGCGCCCACTCTGCCTGTCAGTTCGCCGTTTCCGTCACGGTAGTGTATTTATGGCTGCATTTATAGTTGAATGACAGGAGACCGAGATTAAGCTTAAGGCCGAGACCGAGGTGGACGCTATTGAACGTGGCAACCGAGTCGACCCCATGCGTGCCCGAGATGGTGCCTCATCCGAGCTTGGAGGACACCGAGACTGGAGATACCCTCGAGCTTGAGGAGCGGTCCCACCCAAGCCTGTGATTACGGAACGCCCCCACACAGGTTTCATCCAATATATCATATTATTCTTTTATTGTTATAAGGGTGGCATCTTTACATATTTCATTTAGAAAAGATTTTCAATATTGTATGTAAGAAGAAGGGAGAATACTCTCCTACACCTTTGATCAATGTAGCCCCTTTGATGCTCTTGCCTTCCCATCATATGGCATGAGGACCAATTTTAGATCCATTGAAGCTTTACTCTCATAAATACTTACGGTTAAAATGTTTTTAAACTTTAAGACTATTAAATGAGGAACTAGTGTGACTCATTGTAGCTCCTTCCCACTTTCCACAAAGAGACATTTTCATCTCCCTCTTCCAATTGAGAGACATGGGTCTTATAAGTGGGCCTCATGAGCTGTCATAGAAGAATATTGTCCAAAAAGAAGAGGTTATTGCTTTTTTACATACTAACGTGTCACTACCAGAAAAAGTGACAAGTAGGGGAGGACGACTCAGGCTTTAGCGGCGGAGATCTTTTCCAGCCGCAAAAGGTGGGGGTTCATTAGCGGTAACAAACTGCTACTAAAGCTTGAGTAATTTAAAAAAAAAAAAAAAAAAAAAGCTTGAGCAGTTCGTCGCTATTTATCACTTTTTTATAGTGTGTGCAAGACTTGAAGCAAACTAAGAAGCCAACATGCTGGTGGTCAAGTAGGGACCAATCTCCGATTTACGGGTTGATTGTATCACTCCTAGTCAATAGGCCAACCTAGCACATAGAGGGAAAAAAAAAAGAAAAAATGCTAAGGGGCTAAAAATGCTTAGAGGCTGGAGCTATCTTTTCCACATTACTATGGTTTTTGTGCAAGTCTTGTACTCTTGCACTTTTTCTATTTTGGGAAAATCTCAAAAAGGTCTTAAACTTTTAGCTCATTTTTAAGAAAGTAGATAAAGATTTAAATATTTTAGAAAAATATAAAAGTTTTCCACAAATCTTTCAATCAAGTCCTCTCCATAAGAATTATTTGAGAAATGAATAAAATACCTCTATATCATTTTCCAAAAACTCCCTTTAATAAATAGCATAAGAGAAATGATAAGTCCAATCCAAGTCAGGGGCGGACCTTACATGATATAGACCTGGGGTGATACCCCCAAGTCTTATCCAAAATGGCCTATGGCCCGTGCCCCATCCTAGTAAAGTGGTCGCCCCACCCTAGGATATGAGTCATTTATACTTAATTTGCCAAAAAATTAACAATAAAAACTCATGTGTTCAATAAGTGGAGATTATTGTCCGGGGTTCGAATCCCGAGTACGTCACCTCTTCCCGCTTGTACGTGCTCCTTTCACACTTGTGTAAGCTTTCTTTCTGTTTGTGCGGACCTCCTTCGCACTCGATGAGCTACCTCCCCGTGTGTGTGTGGGGCTCTCTCTTGGGTTGCAGCCCCCTTGGCCGGGGTATAAAAAAAAGCGGAGATTATTGCTAGTTGGTGTTAATTTTGACGTTTTCAATTCACCATTATCCGCCCCACCCAAATAAAATTCCTGGGTCCGCCACTGATCCATATGACTTAGTAAGGTCCATTTCAACTACCTTTATGCATGAATACATGGTTTAAAAAGGGGATTTCAAAAGATTAAAAATCTATTTTCATTAAATGGTTATGATGATCAAAATTAAAATGGCCAGTTTTGGAGAGAAAAGAGATTAAGAAAAGATGAAAACCTCTCATAATGGAAGGATACTTTTGTCATTTCTAAAAAAAAAAAACCTTTAGGAAGAAGACTTGATTGAGAGTCGTAGCAAACTTTTATATATATTTTTTAAATATTCAAATTATCATGTACTTTTTTTAAAAGAAACTAATTTTTTTTCTCTTTTTCCTCCACCTATTGACACTCATCGCGTCATCCCATGTTGACGTGTGGCTCACCGTCCTTTTTCGGTTCCTGCCAAAGCCTGAGTCAAATTGTGAAATCATCTCATGTTGAACACACATGGGATTTTCCATGGTGTCAAACCATGATGACCTATGCCATGCTCTCCTTTGCTCGATCCAAGCTATTCATGTCATATTTGAAATGATATTTCTCTTTAAGCTATGAAAAATTAGATCAGTTATTGAGTTGAGTTCTCAAGTAAATAATGGCCCACATGGGTTGCAATCACATGAAAAGCTTCATGTGTTTCTGAAAAGTTGCATTTTTTTTTTAGGATGTCCAGCCTTTTCAAAAGAATTGATTATTCACCCGGGCACATAAAGTTTCCGTCTCTTTCACACACAGGATAAATCAGGCTTTTACTTTAGCAAGTGAAGAGTTCCATTTAGCCATCAACAAAAGTACTGCTTAAAAAATTAAAATAGCTGTTTCATGCATTACAGAATGTTTCTTTTTTATTATCATGAGTATTTTTTTTTTAGGATGTCCAGCCTTTTCAAAAGAATTGATTATTCACCCGGGCACATAAAGTTTCCGTCTCTTTCACACACAGGATAAATCAGGCTTTTACTTTAGCAAGTGAAGAGTTCCATTTAGCCATCAACAAAAGTACTGCTTAAAAAATTAAAATAGCTGTTTCATGCATTACAGAATGTTTCTTTTTTATTATCATGAGTACAGCCTAAAAATCAGCATTTCAGGAATATCTGCTGGGATGTTTCATATGACCTTTCTGTTTTCGGCTATCATGTCTACAGTGGTGCCATCAAATCAATGGTCTTGGATGACTAAAATGAGAGAGAGAGAGGGAGAGAGAAGATATTTCGTTTTAAATAGCTCAACTTAAAAGGGTCACCAAGCTCAGGAGTACTGAAAACGAAAAACCATAGCATGTTTGTGTAACTGAGAGTAAAGATGGCTACACAATAAATGGGTTAAGTTTTCTACGGTTCCTCTGTGTGGTGTGGGGGAGGGGTGGAATGGTTGTTGGTTGGTTTTGGGAAAGAGTGCAATGGCTTAGAGGTGCGAAATGGCGTGATAGGTTGGACAGTGCAAATGGAGTTTTATTTGATAGACAACATACAGGTGGAGTGGTTGCAAGTAGGGTTGGCTTAGTGAAAAGTCAAATCTTTTTCAGGATCTCAATTTGAAAACTGAAGGATTTGTTTGAAAGGCACTTCAATCGAAAGCTGAACTATTTAAAAGCTTAACTATATCTTGTTTTTCTTTTATTTATATTATCAATTCATACAACATTTCTAGTAATCAGGTCGAGATTTAGGGATTATTTTTAGCATAGTGATACATCAAGGTGGGTGTGTGTGTGTGTGTTTTTTTTTTTAACTATATATGTGTCACAGTTTTCTTGAGAAAGGTTTCGAGGTGTAGTGCAATAGAGAGTTATCAAAACCGTTCTTATAAATCCATCATAGCCCACAATCACATTTGAAATACAAACTAGTCAAGATTATCACCTGCCGCCCCATCCCCCCTATTAGCTTTGGGACAAAGCTCTCTTTAGCTAGAGTTTGTTTGTTTGTTTGTTTGTTTTTTTTGGTAAAGTAAAAAAGCACTCTAGTCCAATTGGGTTTGTGAGACATGATCAATAGGACGGTAGGCCCAATCCTAATCAGCTAGAGTGAGATTTTATTAAAATCTAACAAAATGATGTGAATGACTTCATCATACAGTTTGGATTTGAAATTGGGGCTCCACTGAAGAACTTATAGAAAACTTTTATGCTTGCTCTCTTGATTCTCTATTTTACTGGTCTTTTTAGTGTACTCACATGTATACCCTCATTTTTTACTTTTACATGTAATTTATAGTTGGTATCCACTCTCTTTTAATTTATCATTGGCTGAAAATATCACAATTTGATCATGGTGATTGTGTGGGGTCGATTTGTAATCACGGATTTCTGTGGGGACACTCCCCGATTTCGGACTATCCTTAGTCTCGGTATTATCCAAGCCCGGCAGTTGCACCATCTCGGGGGAGCCTGGAGCCCGTTTTGGTGGCTACGTTCACGAACATCCACCCCGGTCTCGGCCTTAAGCCCGATCTCGGTTTCCTGTCACTCAGCCATAAATGCAGCTATAAATGCGCTGCCGTGACGGGGACGACAACTGATAAGTAGAGTGGGCGCCGGACCTAGATAAGTAGCACGCCTTATCTCAGGGTCACGTCCATAGGTATAGGGAGATGGTCCGATGGGACGTTCCCTTTTTACCTACCCCCACTCAGGAGAGAAGAGTACATACTGATGGGACTTCCATCTCCCCCCCGGGGTCCAGTCCGATGATAACTCTCACGTCTATATATTGTATGAAGGAGAACCACATGAGGTACGCACATGGTTCAAAATCTCGGTCTCGGTCGCGGTATCGGCCGGGCCGAAAAACCGATATGATATCGGTATCGGTCGCGGATATCGGTCCGTCGCGGTCATCGCGGTGTGAATTTTTTTTAATCCAAAAAAATTCACAAAAAATATCCAAAAAATCCAGAATATTAGAAAATGCTGGAAAACTATATTTGTTTCCATTAATAACAACAATAAATCAAAATCTCGGTCACCTTAAGTTATGAGTCCTGTCTGTATCGCAGACTCGCAGTTCACTGTCTTTTTTCCAGTATTTCATATAATGCAAATATTATTGATACTCTGCTCATGATCAATTTATTAGTGTCAAATCATTTACACATCATACAATGATCATGAATCATTAAAACAACATATTTATGATGAAATCCCCAAAAAATGATATATTATAATTCAAATATTAAAAAATCCGAAAATAAAATAATTAAAATAAAAATCTAAATCATGTTTATGACTATGAGTAGATGTAGATCTATTATCTACACACTATTAATAAGCCTTTGGTATCACAAATATCATAACAAGTAACAACAATTATTTTTTGGAAAACAAAAATTAATAAAATCATTTTCAAAATCCTAAATATATAGATCTAACATAAAAGTATGTAGATCTATCATTTACACACCATAAAATGATCATGAATCATTAAAACAACATATTTATGATGAAATCCCCAAAAAATGATATATTATAATTCAAATATTAAAAAATCCGAAAATAAAAAAAATTGGAAAAAAATTTCAAAATCATGTGTATGAGTAGATCTAGCATGAAAGTATATAGATCTAACTTCTAAATGAAGAAAACAACACAATTACACAAGTGAATAAGTGACAAACCTCTATGCTTCATCTATAAAAAAAAAAAAAAAAAACATAATACCGATATATCGGCCGATATATTGAAAATACCGAGATAATGGTCATCTCGGCCGAGATGGGCCGAGATAATGGAGAAAACAGCCCGAGACCGATATCTCAGTGAGATATCGGCTCAGTCTCGACCGAGACCGGTTCATCTCGGCCGAGATTTTGAACCATGGGTACGCGTACGCAACAAGCCCTCCCCCTATACTGCTCCTTCTCCATTTACCACACCGACTTAAGCATCGGAGTGCCTTCGGTTGCCTATAGCCAGGGGCTCTGACCTTTATTTCTTTTCCAGGTTATCGGAGGCCCGATCCTTTTCCCTCATCTTCTCCAGATCATCAAACCGAGAGCTTAACCCTCTCTTAACCAAGTCCGTAATTTTTAGGCACTTACAGTTGGCGCCGTCTGTGGGAATAAGATCTTTACCAAAATCAGACCAGTAAAAGCCATGCCTCCGAAAACCAGATACGGCGGCGAAGGAGCGTCGAAATCTCGAAGAGGTTCATCCTTCCCTCCGCCGGAACAACCTCCATTTCCACCGTTTTCACAGCCTCTGCCGCTCCAGTCGGTACCTCTAGAACCGCCCACTGGTATTCGCTCTGCTCTCCTTCCCCCTCCGGGACCATCGG
Organism: Cinnamomum chago; assembly: GCA_038049695.1. NCBI lineage: Eukaryota > Viridiplantae > Streptophyta > Magnoliopsida > Laurales > Lauraceae > Cinnamomum > Cinnamomum chago. The sequence goes on along the minus strand of CP142458.1, from coordinate 66,686,667 downwards.
GGGTCCCCCCCGTCCCGTAGGGGCTGTCGGGGATTCCCCGCCAGAGAAAGTCTGGAGGAAAATCCGGTCCCGCATACGTGAAAGGTGTTGTCCAGTCGGACTCCTCGTCCGGACCTCTAACGACACCCCCCTGTCGTGGTGACCATCGGGAGGCCCCTCGCCACCCAGGTAACCAGCTACCCAGGGGCCTACAGCAGAATGTCTCCACGTCAGATCCTCGACGACGGGACAAGACCCCTGTCGGGGCGAAATCCCACCACTCTCATCATCGCACTCACGACGACGGCCAATCTTTTCACTAGGCCCATGAAGCGAGAGATGACGACCCCCTACTTAAAGAGCTCGATGCCCAGAATCAGGTCCTCCAAGAAAAAGAGGAGTTGATTCGTCATCTCCAGGAGCGACTCAAGGCGAATGAGAGGAGGTCTCGTGTTCCGCCTCCTAGGCGACAGCAAAACTGTCCGGGCAGCCGAGATTTGAGGCAGGTCCTCAACAATAGAAGGAGAGATCGCTGCGAAGAAGAAGGCTCGAGCAGCAGCCACCTACCTAGCAACCTCGGGGGATCGCGCCGCGAGCTAGAATCCCCGAGGCCAGAGAACACGACGGGCCTAAAGGAACTACTGGACCATTACGTCAAATAAGAGGTCCAGGCCCGACTAATTGAGATCGGTTTCACCCGAGACCAGATGGAGGACCGCGAAGAAGACGACCAGGGCATGTCCCCCTTCTCATAGGAGATAAAAGATTTCTCTCTCTCTGAGAGATTCAGCGTCCCGATGTTCGTCCTTTATAACGGGACCTCGGACCCAGAAGCACACCTACGACATTTCACTCAGCGGATGTCGGTCTGAAGGGATGTCGGCCACCCGAATTGCAGGGTCTTTTCCTCAAGCCTAGGCGACCTCCCACTCTGATGGTTCTGCGAGATCCCTTTCGGGCCGGTCACGAACTGGCGGCAGCTCCGAAGCTCCTTTGTCGAGAAGTTCTAGGCACACCGTGTCATCCCGAAGACGGGTGGCAACCTCATGACGATCCGGATGAAGGACGGTGAAAGTATCACTGCATTCGCCAGGTGATTCTGGACGATATACAGCCAGATCACCGACGACAACGATGACGTCGCCATCATGTGCTTCCGGCAGGCTTTACTCCCAGGAAACGAACTCCGAAAGGACCTGGTCCGAACTCCTGTGACCACGATAAAAGCGCTGATGGCAAGGGTGAATCAGTACATTGAGCAGAAAGAGGACGAAGCTCATGGCAATGAGCGGTTTGGACTCCCGCAGAAGAACCAAGCCTCCAGGGGGGAAGGGATGTTCTCCAAACAAAGGCCAGATAAGAAGAGGGCCACCAGTTCGGCATCTTTCTCAACCTCCGCCTCAGGTAGCAACAAGAGACCGAAGTTCCAGCCTCCCAGGCCGGCCGACGATCCTTACCGGGCCGTCAATGTTGTCTTCAAGGAGCCCATTTACAGACTCCTTAACAAAATCAAAGCGGAACCCTACTTCCAGTGGCCGCAGTCGATGAAGGGCGTTCCATCCACCCGAGACCGAAGCAAAAACTGCTCCTATCGCAAGCTGCACGGGCACATGACCGAGGACTACATGGCTCTAAAATCCCACCTCGAGAAGCTCGTCAAGGACGGGCACCTCCAGGAGTACGTCAAGGAGGGAGAGAGGGTCAACCGAACCCAGCAGCACGCCCCACCAGATGATGATCAGGACAGCGACGAACCAGCAGGTATCATCAACGTCATTCACTTGGCTCCCTCTCCAAATGAGGGAAGTACCCGAGCTCGGTCAGAAGCCAGGAAGGCTGCTCATGGTAAACAGGTGATGTCAGCTGAGTTAGAGAGTGCTCCGAAGAGAGCCAAGAAAGAAAAGCCTAAGATCTGGTTCTTGGACGAGGACCTGGGAGGGGTCCAGCTCCCCTACAACGACGCCCTCATCCTCACCCTGCGGCTTAATAACTATACTGTGAAGCGCGTCCTTGTAGATCCAGGGAGCTCATCCGAGATCCTCTACTTTAGCTGTTTCAAGCAGCTCGGCTTGACCGAGTCCGATCTGCAGGAAGCCCACGTGCCTTTGGTAGGATTCAACGCCAAGCCGGTGTATCCCAAGGGGAGGATTTCGCTTGAAGTCCGGATAGGAGGCAGCACGAAGGTGACCGAGTTTTTGGTGGCGGACGCGCCATCTCCTTACAATGTCATAATGGAGCGTACTTGGCTGCATGCCATGGAGGCAGTGCTTCCTCCTTTCATCAGAAGCTCAAGTTTCCACTAGAGAAGGCTGGAGGGATGGTCGAAATAGTGACCATATGGGGAAATCAGCAGATGGCCAGAGAGTGCCTCACAGCCGTAGTGCTTGGAGAGACGGAGCCGAGGCAAGTACATATGGCCGAACTTGAGGCCGAACTCGAGGATGTCGGACGAACAGCAGAGCAGAAGAGCGTAGAAGAACTTACCGAGGTCAGAATCGATTCCGATGACCCCGAGCACTATTTCTTAATGGGAAGCCCGCTCTCCGACATCGAGATGACTGAGCTGCTAGACTTCCTACTGCAAAACAAGGATGTCTTCGCTTGGACTCCATATGAAATGACAGGGATCGACCCAGAAGTCGTGTGCCACGAGCTGAATGTTGATCCCGGACACAAGCCCGTAGTGCAAAAAGCCCGCAGAACAGGGGTCCCACAAACAGAGGCAGTGCTTGAAGAAGTCGACAAACTCCTCGAAACTGGGGCGATCCACGAAGTGCACTATCCAAAGTGGCTGGCCAACACAGTGGCAGTTAAGAAGAAAAATGGAAAGTGGGGGGTCTGTGTGGACTTCACTAATCTCAATAAAGCCTACTCCAAGGATTGTTTCCCCCTCCCAAAAATCGATCAGATGATCGATGCCACCTCGGGACATGACAGAATGAGCTTTCTCGATGCCTACCGAGGTTACCACCATGAACGGACCTGATGAGGAGAAAAACGCGTTCATAACACCTCGAGGCATCTACTGTTACAAAGTGATGTCCTTCGGGTAAAAGAATGCTGGGGCAACGTAGCAAAGGCTGGTCACGAAGATGTTCCAAGCCCAACTCGGGAAGACGGTGGAAGTCCACATCGACGACATGGTGGTCAAGTCCAAGAAGTCGCAGGACCATCTGGCAGACCTACACCAAACATTCGCCGTCCTCAGAAAGTTCCACCTCAAACTAAATGCCTATAAGTGTGCGTTTGGCGTCAGTTCCGGCAAGTTCCTGGGAAGCCTGGTGACCAGGAGAGGGATTGAGGCCAATCCGGAGCATATTGCAGCTCTTCAGGCGATTCAGAGCCCGACCTCGGCCAAACAGGTCAAAGGCTCATAGGGATGGGTGCTGCACTCAACCGCTGAAAAGGTGCTTCGGACAAATGTCGTCCCTTCTTCCAACTCCTGAAAAGGTGCTCCAAATTCCAGTGGACCTCTGAATGTGATCAAGCGTTGGAAAAACTCAAGGAGTACCTCTCTTCACCAAAGCTATTGTCCACTCCATCACCAGGTGACATCCTCTATCTCTACCTAGCAGTCTCGGACCATGCAGTGAGCTTGGTGTTAGTTTGAGAGAACGACAAGCAGCAGTAGCCCATTTACTACACAAGCAAGATCCTACTTGACGCCGAGACTAGGTACCTGCCACTCGAGAAGCTGGCACTGGCAATCATCAGCGCCTCTCGAAAACTCTCCCACTACTTCCAGACATACACGGTGGTTGTTGTCACGGAGTACCCGCTCAAATCCCTTTTTCTAAAGGCGGACTTTTCCGACAGAATCTTCAAGTGGACCGTCGAACTGGGGCAATTCGATATCCAGTATCAACCTAGAACGACGATCAAAGCACAAATTTTGGCAGATTTCATCGTCGAATTCACATCTCCTAGTTCGACACCGACCTTACTCGATGTCGAACTGGGGGGCAACAGGGACAATGAGACAGCCGATACCGAGCAAGATAGATCTTGGAAACAGTTCCTTGGGTCGGCCTGGAAGGTCTTCGTCGACGGATCTTCGACATTTAGAAGGGCTGGCGCTGGCATAGTTCTCCAGTCACCAGAGGGCCTTGTCATCGAACAAGCCTGACCCTTGACTTCAGAGCCTCCAACAATGAAGCGGAGTACGAAGCGCTGATTGCGGGTCTCGGTAGCGCAAGAATACTGGGGGCACATCGGCTAGTAGTCTTCAGCGACTCCTAGTTGGTGACGAGCCAGCTAAGCGGAGACTATCAAGCCCGAGACGAAAGGATGACAGCCTACCTAACCCACACAAAGCAGCTCCTCTCACAGTTCGAGGGAGCAGAAGTCAAATAAATAAGCAGAGAATCCAACTGCCACGCAGACGCCCTCGCCAACCTAGCCTCAGCTGTGGAAGCAGGAAAGAAAAGGATAGTCGACGTGGAGACATTGGAAAAACCGAGCATAGAATCCTCCCGCCTCGTCTCGCTCCAAGCTGGATGGATCCGATCATGACATTCCTCAAAGAAGATAGACTGCCCGAAGAAAAAAATGAAGCCCATAAGGTCAGAATGAAAACAGCTCATTTTTTGCTTTCCCCAAATGAGAAGCTCTATAGAAAGTCCTTCACCGGACTGTATCTCCAATGCGCTCATCCGAGCAAGGTAGAAGACTTCCTTTTTTAAATTCACGAGGGAATCTGCGGAAACCATATCGGGGGAAGATCACTGGCGTACAGAGCCATCGGCTAGGGCTATTGGTGGCCCTATATGCAGAAGGATGCCCAGCTCTACGCCAGGAAGTGTGCGAAATGTGAGAAGTTCTCCCACTCCTTGCACCAACCAGCGCAGGACCTGAGTTCTATCTCCAGCCCATGGCCCTTCGCTCAGTAGGGGCTAGACATCGTGGGACCTCTTCACCGAACTCCAGGAAATAAAAGGTGGCTGATAGTGGGCACTGTCTACTTCACCAAATGGATAGAGGCAGAAGCCTTATCCTCCATCACCGAGTAGGACACAAAGAATTTTGTATGGAAAAACATTGTCACAAGGTTCGGGATCCCCCGAGCTCTGGTCTCGGACAACGGAATCCAATTCGACTCTAACTTTTTCAAGAACTTCTACCAGGAGCTCGGTATCAGGAACCTCTATGCGACCCCGGCCTTCCCACAGAGCAACGGGCAAGCAGAAATCTCGAATAAAGTGGTATTGGACAGACTCAAAAAGAGACTCGACAGAGCCAAAGGTAGATGGGTAGAGGAATTACCAAGTGTCCTTTGGGCGTACCGGACCATCCCGAGACGATCTACTTCAGCAACCCCCTTTTCCTTGGCATACAGAATGGAAGCTGTGATCCCTTTTGAGGTCAGCCTTCCGACCTTGAGGTCGGATCTCTTCGAACAGGGGCAGAACGAAGTGAATCTGGCCAAAGAGCTCGACTTGGCCGAGGAACGAAGGGAGGCATCATTCGTGCGCCTGGCCTCCTACCAGCAACGGCTATCCAGGGGATACAATCAGAATGTCAAAGAAATGAAGTTCTCAATCGGGGAACTAGTCTTAAATATGGCGCTTCCAGTAGACAAAGATCCTAACGAAGGCAAGCTCGCACCAAACTCCCTGAGCTCGGTCATAGGGTCAGCTCCCAAGGCTCCGGTCCTCGCACCAGCCTCCTTGAGCTGGTCATAGGGCCAGCTCCCAAGGCTCCGGTCCTCGCACCAGCCTCCTTGAGCTCGGTCATAGGGCCAGCTCCAAAGGCTTCGGTCCTCGCACCAGCCTCCTTGAGCTCGGTAATAGGGCCAGCTCCCAGGGCTCCGGTCCTCGCACCAGCTTCCTTGAGCTCTGTCATAAGACCAGCCCCCAAGGGTCGGCCCTCGCGCCAGCCTCCTTGAAATCGGCCACTGGGCCGAGACTTTGTTCCTTGCTACAGCCTCGTTGAGTCCGGATGTCAGGCCATTCCCCTTGGAACAGGAACACAATCAACTATCTAAAACAAATTCACTGAAGTCACGGAGTTTGGCCTGCCTTTGAGTTCAGCCAAACCCCCCGGGTCATCAAAGTTGATGGTACGACCCCAGCTCTCCAGCAACAGGGTCGCACCCCAGGGTGTGGGTCCAAAGCTAACTACAAGTTCTTTTAAGGCGTTTCCTTCGGATGCACGTTGGTAAAGCTTACCCTTAGGGCCAGATGTTCACCGATCTCGCCCACATAAAGGTTCGAAGGATCGATCAAGAGACAGCGAGCCTTGTCATCACCCAGTCTTACGGACTCACTGACCTTAGCTACTTGGAAAGTTCAAAGACAAGAGGGGCTCATTCTCATTCAATATCCTGAGACTGGAAGGATAAAGTCCAGTTTCAAAGCCACTTGCAGGTTTTGGTCATGTTTAAAACATCAGAACATCCACACACCATTGCAAGAAGAAAGAAATGAAAAGACAGCTGGAGAATTAAAAGAAAAATTGTCTTTCATTGATAAGAAAAGATGATTACAAAGCTCTGTACACTCAGGAAAAAGAAAAGTTACATCAAGGGAAGGAGAAAAGACAGATTCCTATTTGCTCTACTTCTCGGGCGCCGCAGCTTTATTCTTCGGCTCTGGAGGGACGGATGCAGTGGGGGCGCCTGAAGCCTCGGAAGGAGGAGCCATGGAGGAAGCCTGGGCCTTGTCGCCCTCGGCAGGAGTCGGGGGCGGAGGAGGAGGGCCTGGAACTTCGGGAGGGGCTTCCGGAGGGTTGGAGTCAGGCTCTGACTCTGGACTCGGCATGACAGACTGGAATTGGGGAAGATTCGCGAATATGGGGTCGTCCTTAGAAGGAGAGCCTCCCTGCATCCCATCTCGTACAATACTGAGCTCAGGTCTGTGATTTGAGCCACGTACTCCGCCGACGCCCAATCCACTCCTTCTTGATATGCCTTTACGGCCTGAGCGCGCAGAGTGGATTCGACATCGGCCCGCTCTTTTCTAGAGGACTCGAACTCGGCCTCTTTTCCAGCCAACTCGGTTTCCTTCTTGGCGAGCTCGGCCTCCAGTTGACTCACCCTCCTCGCCTTGTCCTCGGCTGCGCCCTTTAGGTGCTTATTCTCGCCTCACAACTTGATTATCTTGGCCTTCGCCACCTGTTGTACCGTTGCGAACTCGGCGATCTTCTCCTCCACCTTCTTTATTTTTGCCGCACTAGCTTCCAGGGCATCCCCCATTTTCTTTTTCTCCTTATCCATCTCGATAACCCGAGTGGCTGTCTCTGTCACGTCCCCAGAACCCGATTAGAAAATAAACCGGATTCGGGGAGTGAAATTTTGAGCCAATTAAAATTTTTTGCCCTTTTTGGCCCAAGGATCGTAAGTCCGCTGTGAGGATAATGTATTTCAACCTCAAAACATAAAACAATAGCGGAATTCATACATTGATATCAACAATGGATAATAAATCTCAATTAAATTTAAAGTTGTAAGCAATAATTAAAGCTAAAGTGAAAGTTAATTTAATTACTATGACCATCCCATAAACTAAGGCCATAAAACAACATAGAGTCAATGAAAGAAAGTTCAACGAAGAAATAACAATGAATTAATTAAAATATAATATTTGTCCCAAAGTGAGTCTCTCATGTGCCTGGTATTGATGACGCTACTCTACGTCATCGACACTCCACTCCCGTGCCTCCTCTGCTGGTTGGAGATCCTCTAGGATCTCCTCACCGGCCTGCTCCTCGTAGTAGTACTCACCTGAGGAGTCTGCACACCAAGGAACCGAGTCAACGACATGTTGAGCAATAGATAAGCAAGATATAATTAAAACATAACATGCATCAAATATAAGAGTAATGACAAATACAAGATCGTAGGAATACAAGGAACAATACTAGGCATGTAGCGTGAATAAATATCATCAGAATCATAAACAGGAATCCTAGCAATACTAACAATCACCACTACCAATGTAATGCAATGCACAAGAGGGAGACTCCGTAGATGTCCAAGCCACCTCACGGGGTACCAGTAACAATCCTATTCGGACTACTGATACCAAAGTCCGGCTCCAGGGGGATCCAAGCTCCCGGTCCTGGGAATAGTTGCACGGTCCAAGCCCGCTCCCAACTATTCAACGCCATGGATGCCGTCCAAAGCCGACTGCCCACTCCGATGTCCAAGTAACCTGCCCATCAATAAACCCCAAACTGCAGTTGGTCATGATATGCAAATAGTAATAATAATAATAATAAAGTGGTGTTGACACGCGGGGAAAAACCAAGACAAGCAAGTCTGGGTAGTTCAGCAAACAAAGCATGTTCTTTGGGATTATATCATTCAAGCAATACAAGTTAGACCATCCACACGATAATCCCTTACATTCTAGCCAGTCATGTTTATTAATACACGATACATGGTTCCTAAGGTACACTCTAAATCAGGTCCTTGTTCTAATTCTACAAGAGTTTATGTTTCATAATTAATTATGTGTTTTATGCCAAGAGAGTGTACAAGGATACAAAATCAACGGATACGATTAACAAATCAAGGAGAGATTACAATCCAATCATAGGCAAGTGTTGTCATCCATGTACCATATGTGGTGTAACGGAGTGCGTGGGGATTTCGAATCATCAAGGCTTATAAAGAATTTCCTTGGTGTACAATCATGTCGAGCATCGATTGATTAACTTCCGTACGCATTCGGTTAGACCATACACAATACACGAATACCTAGACAACTCATCGAAGCACACCAAGCCACGTGCTACGATTTCAAAACCCTATTAATGGTCACGTGAGAGTGGTTTCATGGTTTCCAATCTCTAAGGCCCAAACCTAAGCTAACAATCTTGTTACTAACAAGAAAGTAGTCTAAATAATTAATCTCCTTAGCTACCTCCCTACCTGATCTCCAATCACCGCGAGACATGTATCATTGGATTCTACGCTCAAAGAGCTTTCCAACGGTATATGGCTTGCGAAATTCCGACATATGGTTCAGAAGTTATGGCCCGTAGAACTTTAACCCTTTATATATATATATAAAGCGCGACGGACCAACACGTGTCCGATTCATCGGATGGGAGACACAACAGTAGCCATCATCATGTCAGGCGGCCATTCAACATTCTGTTTCTTTTTTTTTTTTTTTTTTCACTCATTTACTTGGCTGACGTCCTGAACATTCAAGCCATCAGTGAACGTTTTTTTTTTTTTCCTTCTGAGTGACTGACGTTCAGAACGTGAACGTTCTGAACGTCAGTTTGATTCTTCTTTTTTTTTTTTTTTCTTCTTTTCTTTCTGTCAAATACAGAACCCCATTTTTTGTAGTTTTTCATCCAATCCATTCCAACAATTCACCTGCACAAAACTGAGCCACCGTGCTCCACCAATAATCCATTCCATCCAACATAATTTCTACTTACATCAAATTAACAAACTAAAATTAACAATTAATTAAATAAACCCAAATTAATAACAGAACAGGCTTGGAATTAGGGAAAACTAACAAGAAAACACATCTAATCAATAGAAGACATACACACATGCTTAATTATAAAATGCAGATCTACTTGCCTCAACCAAGAAGAAGATTGGAATTGGGAAAATCTGAGGAGAAGCCCTACAACTGCAGAAACCTCGATCTACCCCGACCAAACGCAATCTAACACGCAAAGAAGAAGAAAAGAGAGGAAAAGATCAAGATCTAACCTAAATCTAAACCAAACAGAATTGATTGAAAAGATGAAAGAGAGGGAAATCTTACCAAACTGACGTCAATGGAAAGAAGAGATCGCGAGGAAGAAGGTGAGCGGCTCGGATCGCGGAAGTGATCATTCAGGGAAAGAGTTCTGGAGCCTTGGAAAAATGAGGAAGAAGAAAGGTTACTGTAACTTCATTCGTTGCAGAGAATGATTAAGAGATTAGGGTTAATCTCTTGTTAAGAAGAAGGGAGGGAGAAAAGAATAAGTTACCCTTTAAGTGGGTCCGGAGAAAGAATTAATTATTAGAAATATTTCTGGTCGTCGGATCGTAACGAGCCAGAAGACAAAATTGATCAACGCGACGAGACCTTTCCAACAAACCCAAAATCACGGCGATAGGAATTTTTCGAAAAAACACTTAATTTTTTCCTAATTTGCAAACTACCCCCCTACTAGGGTCAAACGAACTCAGAATCGCACGAAACTCCGTATGCACTATTCTAACACTAAAAGAAACTCGCTGACCATCTAAACCCACTTAAATATCTAATAAAATAATAATTATAATAATAACAAAATAAATGGGTCAACGGGCCGGTAATTGGGCCCAACTGACCCAGTAAGGTCGCAGACCTTACAGTCTCCTCCGTCATCTCCAGTATTATTTGGAGCCTCTGTACATTCTGTAAAAGGGGAAAAGGGGCAGGAAGTCAGAACGGAAAACCAAGGCATAAAGTTCAAAGGCAGAGGAAGCGGGAATCACCTCGAGCGACGCCTTCATCGTCGAGTAGAGCAGGCTTATTGTCCCGGATTTATTGTGCCTCTCCATGTCCAAAGGGAGTGCACATCCCCGGGCAACCGCCGAGGATGTCCTGGTGGAGGTCCCCATCCGATCCTCCACTGTCATAGGCTCGCAGAGGTTGAGGTCGAAGTTGGGCCTCAGGGCATCGGCTTGTAAGGCCGGGCATGTGGGTCCACTTCCTAGACCCTCTCCTCCTCGCCCCCCACGCGGGGCCTCTTCTCGGGTGAGGGCCCCTCACCCTCCTTCTTGGCCTCCGCTGTCCGTAGTCGAGTTTCTCTCGGCAGCGGAGTCTCCTTCTCGGCCTCCGCTACTCGTGGCTAAGTCTCTTTTGGCGGTTGGGCGTCCTTCAGAGGCTCTTCCGACCTCCCCCTTTTCTCCTATGGGGGGCCTCTCACGCTCTTGCCTTTAGCGGAGGAGGAGGTCCCTGCTGCGCCCGAGGAACCAGAGGGGGCGCTGGCTGAAGAGCCTTGAGCAGCACCAGGCCCACTAGGGGCACGCTTCGGGGTGGGGGGGACTCGGCCCCTGAGAATCATGGCCCCCAGGTTCTTCCAAGGAGGGCGCGGCCCGTCCATCTCCTCTTCTTCTTGGTCTCGGGTGGGGGGGCTGTCAGCGACGATGATCGGGCCTTGGGGCTCCGAAATTTGTCCACTGGTTTCAGCAAGCGTGAGGACGATCTCCCCTATCGGCTCAAGGGGGATCTCGGCAGTCTTCCTAGTGTAGGACTGGTACCGCGGCTTGCACCTGAGTAGAGAAAAGACAGTCCGATCGTGGTGACCGTGGTAGCGGTAGATCTTCTCTAGCCACGCGTCGTTCCTTTTCCAACGATCAAGGCCGGCCTCTCTCCTCCTTCGCTGAACACCTGTGCAGAAAACAGAGGACATCAGCTCGGCAAGTCGACGTGCAAAAACAACACAAATAAGCCCGGAGAAACAAGTATTTACTCGGAGGGGTCCCAGGTTTCCGAGGGACTTGGATTCTCCACTCCTCCTCGGTCTCGGTCTCCCCGAACTCCTAGTTCCCCGAGACCAGTATGCGGTCATCCCCGGCATACTTGGTCGAGTCTTCTAGGGCATTGATCAAGGGCCGGCGTCTTGCCTTCGCCCAGAGATAGTACGAATCCTCACCCCCCGCGGTCTTACAGATGTCGTAGACATCCTTTATATCATGTACACCGAGGTTGATGTCGAGGATCTAGTTCAGCTCCGCTACTCCCATTATAATTTTAAACCCATTTGGCATCAACTGGAAAGGGCAAATCCGCCACGAGCTGAGGCAGGATCGGAGAAGTAGGTGGGTAGGAAACCTAACCCCACCCTCGCATACCGACAACAGAGGGAAGGGCATCCAATTCTTGTATCGGGTGAGGCCGTCGAAGAGGCCCTGGAGGTCGTCGGGCTTCACCAGAACGTCAGCAGGAATCTTAAACGCAGCCCTGAATCCCTCAAGGGCTGCGGGACCCTCTAACCAGTGGCTCTAGATCCCCATATTCTAAAGGCTTAGGGGGCAGAGAGCAAATGAGAGGAAGCGAAAACTAGAAGAACCTAAGGGGCTGAAACCCTCTAAAACAAAAGGAAAAAGAGGCGAAAGGAGAGAAGAGAACTCACAGAGAAGATGTGACGATTTGCTGAGAATGAAAAGCAAAAGGTGAAAAGCAAAGGGAAAGAAGTCTCCGGGTTCGGTGAGGTTCTGTCTTTAGCAGGATGGCTTCAGCTAGATCTCTTCTTCAATAGAGTCTCCTTCGAATGAGAGCAGAAATAAGAAAAGAAAGGGAAGGGAGTGTCCCTATTTTATAGAGGAACGCCCCTCTTGATTGCCGCGCACGCGAAGCGACGCTTTGAGCTCACCACAAGCCGCTTCGATCCCGGTGACCGACCAGACGAAGGGTTACACGTGGCAGCGCCGGTCCGTCTCCCGCCATGCCTCTGATACAATACTTATCACCTCGGGCATACGGAACGGCGTCCGCGTGCCCATCTTAGTGAAGCAATTATGACACCGCATTTATCACCTAGGGCAAACGAAAGGGCGTCATGATGAGGATCGCGCGACGACAAGATACGATTAGACAGGGTCGGCCCATCCTTTCAAATCTTAGCTTCCGACCTCGGGGGGAACCCAAGAGGTCGAGAGCCAGGGGCCAATTGTGTGGTTTCGTTTTGTAATCACGGATTTATGTGGGGACACTCCCCGATTTCGAACTATCCTTAGTCTCGGTATTATCCAAGCTCTGCAGTTGCACCATCTCGGGGGATCCTGGAGCCCGTTTCGGTGGCTACGTTCACGAACATCCACCCCGGTCTCGGCCTTAAGTTCGATCTCAGTCTCCTGTCACTCAGCCATAAATGCAGTCATAAATGCGCTGTTGTGACGGGGACGGCGAACTGACAAGTAGAGTGGGCGCCGGACCTAGATAAGTGACACGCCTTATCTCAGGGTCACGTCCATAGGTATAGGGAGATGGTCCGATGGGACGTTCCCTTTTTACTTATCCCCACTCAGGAGAGAAGAGTACATACTGATGGGACTTCCATCTCCCCCCGGGATCCAGTCCGATGATGACTCTCACGTCTATATATTGCATGAAGGAGAACCACATGAGGTACTCAACAAGCCCTCCCCCCATACTGCTCCTTCTCCATTTACCACACTGACTTAAGCATCGTAGTGCCTTCGGCTACCTATAGCCAGGGGCTCTGACCTTTGTTCCTTTTTCAGGTCATCGGAGGCCCAATTCTTTTCCCTCATCTTCTCCAGATCATCAAACCGAGAGCTTAACCCTCTCTTAACCAAGTCCGTAATTTTTAGGCACTTACCGTGATCATATTCATCATTAATGAAGTGGATGAATGAAAAATATGTGATCAAATCTTATGAGTTAATCAAGGTTTCTTCATAGGCACAATTTGGTGCACTCTCCATATTATGACCAAGTATGGACTATTTTTTCTACTTTTGAAGCCCTTATATTATCTACTTTACTTTGATGCCATCAATCATCACTAAGCCTCTACTTTACTTTTTAGGCCATCAAATCCTAACTCATTAATTAATGTCCTCTCTCTCTCTCTCTCTCTCTCTCGCTCTCTCTCAAAACATCATCAGCAGTCAGGCCTGCACGTGTTTCTCAAGGTTCTCATTTCCCTTGCTTATGCCGTTTAAGTGCCACTACCATCACTGCAAATCTACACTCTTTTGTGTTTACAAGGTTCTTATTTCTCTGAAGAGATGTAAGTGCCCTATATATGCCGACTAAATCTACCAAATCCCAATTGAAAATATTTCTCATTCAACAGCTCTAATTTGGATTCCCTTTTATTCTTTCAGCTTCTCAACTTCTCATTTCCTTTACTTCACTATAATACATAACTTTCAAGTCTTGCTTTTGTTGGTGATATCATAGGATTCATGGCGATCTCAAGGTGGGGTTCTTTTGAGGTTTCTTTGATCAACGGTAAGTAGAAGTTCATTCATAAGAAAAGAGTTTCTAGTTCTAAACTTGTGTTCTTGATGTCCTGATTTTTTATTTGCATAAACTAATTCCAAGGCTTTCACATATTAAAAAAAAAGTTCTAAAACCAATACACCTTGTTGGGTTGGTGCTAATTCATTGAATTATAATATCACTTAGGGATTGCAATATATTTGGATTACAATCCACCTTCATGAGAAGTAGGCTGAGGCTGCCATTAGGCTTGGTCCATGCTGAGGAAATGAATATCGAGATTTTAAATGGGTTTAGTTTGATTATGTTGAAGACTGAGTCCTCGATTAGCACGGGTTCGAACGGATTGACAGCTCTAAATTGGACCCTAAGAGTATATTTGAGTTGAACTTGTTAAATTGTACATTTACTTGGTGTAATTGTTGCAAATCTCACTCCACCATTTTTTGTTTTAGAAATAATTGGGAATTAAGTTTCATAAATCTTTATGATAGTATTTGGGAAAGCCTCACTAAGACAAAAGTAAATCATAATCTGAAAACTGATTTGCTTATATTTTTATGATTTTATATATATTTTTGTCTAAAACATAAATATTTATTCTACTCTATATTACTAAATCATTCTCCTTCTCTCTCTCTCTCTCTCCCTCTCCCTCTCTCTGTCTCTCTCTCGAAGTGTGGGTGGCAAGCCACTCTCTCTCTCTCTCTCTCTCTGTGTGGGTGGCAAGCCATAGAAACCCAGGTTTGCTTTTAAAAGAACTCCCTAGTTTGTGTGAAGTCCACCTAGGTCCATACTAATTACAGGGGTAGGGAGATGAGAGGTGTATGATGCGGATTAATTAGGGGGTTCACCAAATCTAAGAATATTATCCTAATCCTTGATTTGTAGGATGAGAAGCGTAATGGTTTTGTAGCTGTATATATTATATATTGAGATTCAATTCAAAGATGGATAATGGTTCAATTTGTGTCAAAATGAGATGGTACCAATTCACGACTCTGTCGAAGGACTTGGACTTATAGCATATTGTTCCTATTGTAAGAAATAAGACGGATCAGGAGTTTTGTGCATATAGATATTAAACATTTTAAGTATTTTATATGAATTCTCGGAAACATATTGTAATGATGTCTAAACAATATGATATTTTCAGGAAAATTAATACATAATATGATCAAATAGAATAGTGATCATTGTAATTGAAATTAGAGTAAATATAAGGAGAGAAAAAGGAAATAAATGTGCGAAACACTTTGTACAAAATTCTGTTAACTTGGTATTAATTATTATTTTTTGTTCATTTCAACCTCCCACCTGTCAAGGCATCTACTACCCAAATATCACTCTGTCGATACATATTCTTTGCAATGAGGGTGAGCTTGACATGTTCAATACATGAATGATGTTTCATGTTTAGTATCCAAATGAATCTCTTGGCCACTTCATTATATAGACGAAGGAGCTAGAGCGGAGGGATTTTATTGTAGAAGAATATTCATGTGCATCCATCCCTCACCATAGGGTGAGAAAGAGGAAAAACTATGTAAGTGTCTCTCACCCTAAGGTGAGGGATAAATGCACATAAATGTCCCCTTTTATTATATTAAGTAGGATTTAAGGTGTGTGAATAGAATTAGAGGTTCTCAACCACTGATGTGGCTTAATGAGCCAAGGTATGTTTTTTTCTCCTAGCCAATGTTATAAGAGTGGGATAAACTTTGATATTGAATTACTGATAAGTCTTTCAGTATTGAAGGACAACATAACTAAAAGATCACTAACCTTATCTCAATCTCTCACACATTCTTGTCTTTCTTCCCTCTTCTTCTCAATGAAAGAACCCAGACTCTCTCTCTCTCATAGCATTTTCTCCAACTAGTTTTAGTTTTACTGGTTTAAGTTCATGCTATTTATCATTTTTGTTTAACCTGCAGGCCAGTTTTTCCATCTAGTCAGATACATCCAATATTTTTCCAGTAATTTGTATATTTTAGAATCCGGATTCTCTGATGCCAAGAGTCAAAGAACTTGTATGGCCAGGTATATCAATCTGTCAATGAGGCATTAACCAACAAAATCCAAACCTTTCAAAAAAAAAAAAAAAACCAACCCCTTGGCCAAGTTTCATTTTCACATGATCAGTGTAATTTACGTTAGATTGATCACGTGTAAAATACATAATTTCACTCGTTTTATTTAGCATATTTTATTCACTTGTTTTATGCATAGGGTTAATGTGATGGTGGTTCATAAGTGCAAGATTTGCTCAAGAACCAATATACAGGAGGTTTCAAATTTCCGTGATTCCTACGATCAGGACAATTCTATATTTCATAGCATCCGAGTTGTAGAGCATGATTCTAAAACCCAACTTGTTTCAGTCAGAAGAGCATTATCAAATAGGTAAAACAAATTTGACTGAGTTTCTACTTTCTAATTAACTTTGTTAGATTGGGTTGACTCATCCTTTTAGTTGATCAGTCGCAAGTTAAATCAAGTTTTTAATAAGTTTTCTTAGTTAGCCATTCCTATCAAAACCTTGTGGCATTATTAGATGCAGCATGAATTTTTTTTATTACTCTCCTTGGGTGGAGCCCACTCCAACACTGTCCCTCAGGTGGAACTCAGCCCGTGTTCTTTTTTAGCGACACGTTTTTTTTTTTCCAATATTGAGTCGTTTCTCTTGTGATTCGAATTTATAATCAGTTGGCTCCGATACTATCTTAAATTTCCTTAACTAAGCATTCCTACGTACCCAAACTTTAAGGTATTAGTCGAGTCTCGACAATAACAACTAGAAAAGAAATTGCCTTCTGCAATAGAAAAGAAAAGAGCACCTTTATTTCCTTTTTTAAAAATATTTTTCTTGCACCCATATAAAACTTAAAACACCATTAACAAATCTGCCTCTAATAACCCATTAACATCATTGCGAAAATAAACATGAGAGCCATTTACACATGAAATCCACGAATAGTTATATAAAAAAAGAAAATCATTGATTGACCAGACTAGCTAGTTAGTGAGTATTTCTCAGCTAGATCATCTATTCATTGGGTTTGCCTAATACATGGCTTGGACAATGTAATGATCTTCATAGTAGAACACCGAGGGGTAACTCAGTTGACTTAAGACTACGGTTTGCACCCGAAAGTCGTGGGTTTGAAACTGTTGTACCACACTGGGGTCATAGGGGAATTTTACTCGGCTTTCTCTCCTGGGCCTGTAGGGATTATTTTGGTCTAAAGGATTGGAACCTGCGTTATAAAAAAAAAAAAATCCTCAAAGCATTCATTAATTGAAGAAGCTTTAATCTGCCTGACAACTTATAATGGGAAAAAAACCTACTCTTGCCTATCTTAAATGCAACCTTGTCTTCCAAGAAGCAGCAAAATGGAATGTTTCAATGACCTGGCTGTAACAAGCCAAGGTAAGTTGGCTCATCTTGATCGGACTTGATTTTTTAGCTCAGCTCATCAGCTAATTAAGGTGGCCTACCTCAAGTAAATTGCCTCCTAAGATGAGTTCCTGGCATTGTTCAATATGCTCGGCTTAAGATTGACTTGAGGTTGGGCTTAGAGACTTAGACTTAACTCATTAAAGAGCTCAACTTGAACTTTTTTCCTATGAGAATTCCACACAGCAGCCCTGCTGGAATTTTAGTGAGCATCTTTATTTTGGGGAGATTCTGCTTTCGCGAATGATGGGAATTGAAAATCCCACACCATCAGTGAGTTTGGCACTTTATTAATATAGTAAAAATCAAGTAAAGCATTTATTTTTCAGACAAAATGTCACATAAAAAATACTTTAATTCAAAATTTCCTCCATTTTTTTCAAACAAGGTAAAAAAGAAACTACATTTATCTATTAAAATACAAAAAAAAAACCTCAACTTTCCTATACAAAAAGTAAAAAAAGATTCTATAACAAACTGCTAAAAAAATAATACCATCATAACTCACTAGTATTTTATTCTTTCTTCAAAATCAACTTTACTTCACTTGACTCTATTAATAGAGTTGCCAAGGGATGTCCTCAAGTGAGATTTGTCTTAGAAGAAGATATAAACAAATTTATAGATATAGCTCATTTAGTTAAGGGGGATTTTCTCACGCAGAATTTCACAAAAGGAATTTGTGAAGCACCATTAATTTAAGTTCGTAGACAAGGGGAATTGAAAATCATGCACTTCCAATGGTGAAAACTTCCTTCAATTAATGGGCTCGTACATGGTTGAACTCCAAAAATTGAGCCATGCTGACTCGAGCTTAAAAATATGTCATACAAGGTAAACTATTTTCATGAACTTATATTTGACTCTACTAAGCTTTCTATTTTTATTTTCGTGGAGATGATTTTCCTATAATATAAACTTTAAAATCAATGACCAACATGGGTGCAATTTAACAATATGCTATTTTGAGAATATCTTGATAATATGTACATTACTTTGATCACGTCGGGCAAATAAATTCTTGTGGAAAAGACTCTAGTTTTCCACAAAGTCGTGGAAAACCCATGTTTGATAATTTTAAAGTTTTGAGGATTCAGACTAATAAAGATTTTCATTTTTTTGAAGATTTTAAAGTCCTATCTCCCTCCATAAGACTTAAAAATCCTCACTTTGTGGATTTTCTCATTGAAACCAATTTTTCTCGGCTATACGCATTGATATGCACCGATGTCGATGTAAAATCCTCAACAAGAAATCCTTATTCAAAAGGCAACCATGAATCCTCATATTTGCAAACTCTTCATCGATTCCTCCCATGTACCAAATGTTCTGTGAGGGCAATATGCCCATTTCATTTGATATCATAAAATATCATTAAGATTTAAAATATAATAATACTATAGCATTTTGTAGTACTATTTTTTTATTTAAAATCCAAACGCTATAAAAAAATTAACCAAGAAAAACCAACATTTGCGAACATCCCAGAAAAGGCACTAAAAAATATTCTACGAACCTACCTATTCAATACACCACCTAGAGTATTATAATTTGGGTCGCAATAATTTCGTTTATCTGTCAATTCTCATTATCATCATCATCGTCATCATCAAAGCTTTATTTTTATTATATTGAGGTTAGTTGCATGAATTCTATTTCTCTATTCTAATCTATCTAAAACCAAAATTTTTGATAGATTTATAAATTATAATATTAAACTAATTACATTATTTTGGTTTTAATCTTAATCAAGTTGGAGTTAATTTTGATACAACATCCCAGGAGAGTGTGTCATCTCACACACTCACGAGAATCGATCGCTAGGCAAATAGGTCTTCACATAAGTATTGTACCATCCACCCATCTTGCAACTATGATAGTATTAATAATAATTTATGGCCAATTCTTATAACCTAATTTTGAGATTATAAATTAGATAGGATTTAAGAGTTAAGCTCGTAAGTTTAATTTAATGACTCGATATCCTATATTTAAAACTTAAAATTATCTAATCAATTAATGACATGAACCGTACAAAGCATTCAATTTCAACAAGAAGCTGCGAATAGTGTTGTAAAAGAGAAGTTAGACATAGAATCAATTCAGGATAAGTCAAGTCAGGATAAGATGTGGGGTATATATCTTAATAAATGTCCACGTGATGGGTTGGAGAGCACATGTTCTCAATTCCCATGACAAGCATGTGCATTTAACACGTGTTTTACGTGTATTGCAACATGCTTTACATCCTCATGGGATTCCTTTTCTTTACTTAGGATCATGAAAATTTGTACAGATTTTAATGTCTTTTTTTACTTGGATCATAAAAATCTTTCCCACAAAAAAATACATATCTCAATTTATAGCCGCATTTTTATAGAATTGTGGTTGCACAAATACGCCGTATTAGAAGAGGTTTCGGAGAGATAATTATTTAAGAGTGTGCATCTGGAGTGTCACCAAAGGCAGGACCCATCGTCTGAATGTCACTCATAAAAATCTTTCCCACAAAAAAATACATATCTCAATTTATAGCCGCATTTTTATAGAATTGTAGTTGCACAAATACGCCGTATTAGAAGATGTTTCGGAGAGATAATTATTTAAGAGTGTGCATCTGGAGTGTCACCAAAGGCAGGACCCATCGTCTGAATGTCACTCAGTCTTACATGATGAATGGCACCGATGTGCTATACGTAGGAGAAAATTGTCCAAGTTTGATAATAGGTTTATTGGGTAAACGGTAGAAGATTCAATGGTCAATGATAATTGTATCCACTTAAACCTTAAATTTTCTTAATTTCAATGATTTGTAGTTCTTCACAAAAGATGAAAATTTATAGTCATTATCACTGTTGAGCCTACACTTTCACCTATCACTTGTTGTCTTTCACACAAGAAATCTGAGAATTTTTGTTGAGTGTAATTATGAATTTTCTAAATGTTGTATGCCACCTTGTGTCACAAATGTTGAAGTATAATGTAGCATTTTGAAAATTGAAATTCTAAAATCTCTATAGGCTAATATGATCATATTTTCTTTGGTATGTTATTAAGAATTATCACCATTCACACAATTTTTTTTTCAATGTTCTAAAGGTACAACAACATAATTACTATCACAAAATCCTGACATGACATAGGGAAGTTCCTTAAAAGTACAGTAAAACAAACACGCCCTTACCTTTTTATACAAATCATTGGTAGCTTGAACACTAATTCCTCTCTCTCTCTCTCACTTTGTTTTTTTGGTTTTGTATTTTGGAATGTTCTTTCTCATGAAAGTCAGACTTAGGAAGCCAAAGGTCCACTGGCCCTCAAGTCTTAACACTCTGACAATTATAATTTCTCACATCATCATCATGATCATCATCTTTATCGCCATTTTAGGTGGCTTGTCCTGACAAACCTAACCCAGCTTAAATTTAGATTCGCATATAATTTCTCGTACAACATGTGAGAACTAAGTTTTCAAACATGGATGATAGCTTGGTATTAGAAAAGTAAATGGATCTTGTTTGTAAAATTGATCTTAAGTTTTCGAGGCTCGTATTTAACTCAAACACCAAAAGAGTCTATACTTTTCTTTTGTTACCCCCAACCTAAGTGGTTCAAAGCCTGGAACCCAAAAATGTTGACATAATGAAAAGAAAAAGCCGATGACGTGGAAAGAGTAACATACTCAAAAATTCATTGTCAAGTATCCGAGTGGCATGTGGGGTTATTAACTAACGGAATAACTAATGAGTTATCAAATGAGTCTATAATTGTAGCTCTAAATTTGAATTTAGATTGTGAAATAGGCACAAAATATTGCCACACCTAACTTTTTTAGGCTGATTGCTTATAACAACCTACAATGACAAAATTCCAAATATTTGATAGACCCTTGTAAATGAGTGCACTTTTGACCATTTGGCTCTTCACTCTTTTGATAGAAAGCTCCATCTCTAGAAAATCAGTTGGAAGTTGTCACTTATGCCCTTAAAAATCGCTGTCCCACAAAGTGAGGATTTTTCGTATCCCACTCCAATAATGCACGTTCACATTGGGAAATGGAAATGTAGATTTCAGGCGGTTGAATACCATTGCCTCAAATTATTCAAATTGCGTGTACTTGAGGGCACATGTAAAAGCTACCTAACAATGATGTGTACTCACTATTCAATTGACCTGTGCACAGTAGATTATTAGCACATTAGTTTTATGTTTCTTATGTGGTTGTTACAAATTTTTATGGGGATCAAAGTAGACACTAAATTGAAAGTCTCACTAATCTATTCAAAACTCATTGAAATACTTGTGTCAATGGTGTTGAGATTTTGGTTGTGATTAAAGGGAACATTTGTTACAATGTAAATCCCACTGCCCTATTAGAAATGCCTTTCCGTGCGAATAAAGAAAAACATACGACTTTTTATCGTTTTCTTTGCAAAAAATGCTGCTGCATAGAATGCGAGAAAAACGACTCATTTATCAACTCCTTTTTCGTGGATTTACCTATGCACAAACACATTTAAGTTCTAATATTTCTTCTTCTTCTTTATGTACAAGAAACCCAAAGTGAGACGTTTTTTTTTTTTTTTTAACTCAAGACCTTGAAAAATTATATTTACATGAGCCTTATAAACTAAAAAAAAAAAAACACTAAGAACTATGAGTAACCCTTATATTCCAAATCATCTAAACCTTGTGGAATTATATTATTTTGTTGGAGGAGAGCTATATATAGTTTCATATTAGGACTTGTATTTCAATTGTTTAGATCTCAAAAAACACCACATTGAAGAAGAAGAAGGGGGGGCACTCGTCATATCATTGAAGAAGAAGAAGTAGTAGTAGTGTAAAGAACTGCATTTTAAATGTGAGATAACCAAAGGGGTATGTTATAAAAAACCAAAACAGAGGCGTCATTTCGAGGTTTTAAGAAAAAGTGAGGGGTTACATGCAAAATGCACTCCCTATCTATATTATAATGCCCGATAAAGACATTTCCCGCCATCCCGCACTCTTATCTGATAAGGTCGTTTTAAATGTGAAATGACGAAACTACCCTTACGTCCTCTCCCTGCAATTCCCGTAACAAAAACCCCTGCAACGACTGCGCTCGTCCCCGCAACATTCCGCAGCTTTTGGCGCGAGCAGAAACCCTAAAACCCTAACCCTATCAGAGACTCCACAAGCTAAAATCTTCGAAAAACCCTAACTTTTTGAAAGAGAAAGTGTTCAGTCGCTTGTAGAATAAGAATATATTCTCTATTGCGTGGAATTGCAGATCTATCTTTTGAGATCTAGGGTTTTAGCTCGTTCTTGTCTTCAATCTCCAATGCTGATTCCTCTTTGATAAGCCGTGCTTGGATTTCAGGAGCTCGACCAGGTCCGCCACGCATGATCGGCAGCAATTCACTGCTCGGATCGGCGAAGCTAGGCGCGGAGATCCCCGGCCGCTTCCAGCTCTGCTGCGGATCGAGTCGAATGGTATGCGTCAAGCTAGGGTTTGGATTGAGATCAAAGCAGAAGAAGGAGTTTTCGGCCGAGAGCCGATCGATGAATGTTGTTTTGGGCTGCTTCAAGCAGCGGAAGAGTAGGAAGCTGAAGAATGTGGAGGTGGAGTCGTTTGAAGGCGGTGAGGATGTGTGGGATTCCGCGTCCGCGTCCGCAGATGCCAAGTACAAGTACCCCGAACATCTTGTTGTCATGGTCAATGGCATTATTGGGAGGTAAAAAGATGCCTTATCTTTATTTCTTCTTTAAACGACTTTAGCTGAATCATGGTTTTTTGAGAATTTGGTTTGAGTTTGTTTTGTGTTATTTGGGGTTTGGGTTTTTATTGAGAAGGGTAGAATTTGAATATTGAGGTTTGAATTTATCTCATGCACAATTTATGAATGAGAGAACTTAAATAAATGACATCGATCAATGAAAAAAAAGTTGATATTAGCAGGCATTGTTTTTAAAGCTTACGTGCTTTCTTTGTTTCTGGATTGTGCAAAATTTTGTACTCTGCTAATGGGGAAGATAGAAAGACAAGGGGTGACCATAATCAATGGGTGTATTGTTTTTATTATCAGAAAATGAAAAGAAAAGGAAGAAGAAATAAGACATTTGGACTTGTACATGGATGTTGCTGCACTGCCAACATGGTTTCTTTACCCCCAGAAGAAACTTTTATGGTCAAGCCCTTCTAATCTTTCAATGACTGAAGCTGGGCATTTGAAGCGGGGGAGGACTGTGATTAATGGCTGCCCCATGTGCTTAGGAGATGAGGAATCTGTGGACCACCTCATGTTGAACTGCAAAATTGTTCAGTCTATTTGGAGGATGGTGGTTGGCTGGTTTGACTGCTGTTGGGTCTTTCCCAACTCACTCTTAGAGCTCTTTCAGGCTTGGAAGGCTCCAATTGGGGTTCGTAGAGGAAAGGAATTGTGGAGATTGACATTCCTTGCTATCATCTGGGTAATATGGAAGGAAAGGAACTCAAGATACTTTGAAGGGGTAGAATCCAATGTTTGCTGCTTGGTGGAGAAAGTGAAGTTTTTAGTTGCTAACTGGGTGTCCTTATTCCGTAAGCCCCTCTTTAAAGGATACTCCACAGATCTAGAAAAATGTTTAACTGGAAGGAGTTGGCCTTTTCTTCTGCAGGGCCCTAGTTGTTTTGTTTTAGGGCCCTCTCCTTTTCATTTGTGTTCTCCTATTTCCTGTTTTTACTTCCCAGTACTCATCTCTTGTACTGCTTGCTTTCATTAATAACAGTAGCCATTAAAAAAAAAAAAAAAAAAAAACACATGGTTACTTTACCTGTTAGAGGTCTATGAGAGATGGTGCATTAAACTGATGAATGACAATGTAGGATAAGAGAGGCAATTGTTGGGAGGGAGTTGGTATGTAAGCAGAATGGTCCAGTATGAAGCCTTTGCACCACCATCATGGGACCACAGATGAATTGGGTAGACTCTTGGATTTGAAAGGGTGTTAGGTCTACAGGCTATCAATCACCTTGATTAGATGACCTAAGTCTGTTCATTAAGGGCACACAAAATTGTTAAGACTTACCCATTTGTTCCTACTGTCCATGTTGCAGGCACTTGATAGAGGTTAGGACAAACTGAGATAATAGAACTGTAGAAGAGAAAGTTGGGCATCAGTGTAGGGATGTAAACGGGTTGGATCCAGGGCAGAACAATGGTGTATCCAGAATTCCAGATCAAGTTCTGTCTTTTATAGGATGGATTCAGATCCATATCCGGGTCCTACAGGATCCTAGATGTTGGATCCAAATTAAGCATTAACTACTAACCAGATATTTAGATGGTGATCCGGATCCAAGGCAAGAAGTGGTGCAAATCTGAGTATGCTTGGACTGGTGGTTTCCAAGATAGTTTGTCAAGCATACAAGTGGGGCCCTTAAAGTGGTAATATTATATTAAGATTTATATACTCTAAAATGGCAAAATGATTCAAGATTTGTAGAATCTTACAATATATTTTCTTGAAGACATATATATTTGGTTTTGGATTTGGAACCTTGGGTTCTAGATATGGATTCAAAATTCCAGATCCTATGCACAATGATCCGGATCCAAATTTGTTTTTCTCTTGCATGAAGAAAAGGTTCCACAAAAGCTTTTCCTAAGGTCGGAGACTTTGGATATTTTGATATCTGTTGACATCCCTTCATCAGTAGCCTTCTATCCATTAGAGGTGGTGGAGGAAGGGGTCGAATTAAACTATATTCAATTTCCAAGTTGGAGCTTGAGGATAATGTTCAAAATTTAGGACATTCTCCTATGATTGAAGGACACGGCCAGCAAGTAAGAGAAATCTTAGCCTTTTTTTTTGAATGGTTCAAATCTTAGCTTTTATATCAATTAATATAGGGAATTAAAGCCTACAAGCGTTTTTAAGGAGAACTGGGTGTCCACCCCTTTCTTGTAATCTAGCTAGTTCAAACTAGGACCTGTGACTCTCTATTGAACTTCAGTGAATCACTACTTGTATGTAAATGAACGAGGACACTTTACAACTTGAAATTTAGAAAACAAAATAAGAAAGTCACTTGTAGCTGATGGTTATGGGGTCCTTAGGCAATAAGACAAGTGACTAAAATAGTCACTTAGAGTGAAGATGGGCCCCATTGTCTGTGCTGCAACACCAGGAGGTCCTTTGGGTCTCCTTGTGTAAACAAAAGGCTTGGAAGGGACTGGCCTACATCAAGAGATGAAGCCCACTGAGATCTTTGCTTTATGAATTGGGAGTGAAGGCTTCTCAAATAGGTCATTCATCTGAAAAATAAAATTGACCTATGATACTGAGACATGGACATGGATATGTGTACGGGTTGAAGTGTCGAACAAGATGCAATATGGATATGTGAGTATTTTTTGATGTCATAGATGCATGCTTTCTTAGGTACATATCACTTGGGAGAAGGATTACTCTCATCCAGGCTACTCCTACGGTCCTACCTCCCAGTTTAATAAATGTTGTTCAGAATCCCATCATGGGAGAAAGATTGAAAAAATCCATAGATATTTGCTTTTGGAAGGAAAACAGCCATTAAATAAAAACACCTTTGCCATGGAACACATGAGGCCCGCAAGTTCATCTTCTCACATGCGGGAAATTTGTAAATGAACAGGAAACAAGTGAATTACTTACTAGTAATCTCAGGCTAAGAGTAGGCCCCTCTCCTTTAAATGGCATTGGAATTTCAACTTGCGCAGGTGGTGGTTGTGGTTAAGATATGAGCTTTCTCATAAATGGCATTTTTTTAACTTACCAAGATTGTATCATGAGATAGAAAGTGTGGTATTCAACCTAAGCACGATATGGAATCGAACCAGTGAAACCTCATATGAGTTCTCCGAAGGGACTTCACCTCATGCGAGTTCTCACTTGATTATATCACAATACCAGCAATACAGAAATAACTAAAAGTGGTTAAGATAATAACTACATGAGAGTGAGGAATTTTTTTACATGTGATAATCTTACACAATTGACTCGTAGACACTTGCTTTATGAATAAAGATACTAACGTAAGTACCTACTATTTAGCCTCATGTGGTTACATAGTAGCTGCACGTAAGGATGATATCTAAGTTTTGTCAATATGTTCAAAAACCATACATCATTTATTATTGGACAAGGAAATAGCTTTTTGAATGATATGTGGAAAAGCAACTTGTCTCTCAGTGCTGTATTTCCCTCAATCTATAATGTCTTCTTGATGATAGAATTTGTGTTCAGGGAAGCATCGTGGTTTTGGGATGGTCATATACAGATGGAAAGATGATGAATGTTGCGATTACAACTGGACAGAGTTTCTTTCTTTCCTAGAAAACTGCAATGTATCTTAGTCTTGGTCCTGGCTGCATGGAGGAATTACCTTTTCATTGAAGAATTCCTTCACCCTTCTTTTCTCGAAAGGCACCCTAAACAGCAAAGGTGTTCGATGAAAAAATGGAGCTCCTTTGAAAGTTGCAACCTTCTGATTTATGGTTATTTCAGATAATATTGACATACACTCACATGAAGGGTAGAAAGGTTATTAGCGGACACGTGCTTATATATGTGGGTCAACGCCTCAACGGTGACTTTGCACTCTACCTTCTACTAAACCGCTTTGATGCAAGACAGTACACATTTGGAGCTTCTTCTTCTTCTTCTTCTTCTTCTTCTTCAGGCTTTTCTTAACATTAAGTGGATCTCCCTCAACATTTGAATACCACTTTTGTTTGAGGGACAAGTGGTGCAAAGGTTATGTCAAACGTTCAGACCTTTAATGATGCTTTGCTGCCAAGAAGATAAATATCTCAACCCTTCATTTGATTTTGTCCTAGAAAGAAGTGGTGATATCCTTTTGGGAGGATATGACCATGTGAAGCTCCATATTTGGCACTGGATAGATAGGTAAGGTTCGATGGAAGCGGAAGTCACAATGATTCACATCCGAGGTGGATATTTTTCCACTTAATTTTCTTAGTGATGTTTTAGGATTACTGTATTCTATTTCCTATAGTTTTCCTGGTTCCCTTGAGTCGGTGGATAGCTCATCCTCCTTATCCTTATATTGAGTTTTTGTCATAATATAACTTTCGTTGCTCGTAAGATTAAAAAAAAAAGAACATAAAAATAATGTTTCACTAGTATCTTCCTTTTCCATCAAGGAAACCTTAGTCCAGTACACTGGAGACGTGATTATTGTTATTTATGGTCTTTCATTTGTCAGATTCTCAGAGTTCCTCAGGTTTAGTTACTGTTTGACTTGTTCTTCTAAAAAAAATAAAAAATAAAAAATACTGTTTGACTCGTCAGCCTTTTAAAATGTCAAATCCTTCATCCATGTTAATATGCACTGAAAACTTTCAATCAGAAAAAGGAAAAAAGAAAAAAAAATGTTAATTTGTACTTAGGAATTTGTATCTTAAGATGATTTCACCCGGACGACATTGATGGATGTTACACCCAGTTCTTCATTTTTGTGTGGACAGTGCAGTCACTGAAATTTGTTGTAGTTTTTTTTTTCCTGTCTTGAAGAATAGTTTCAACTGCTTCACAGATTAACACAGTTTTAACTGACACTTCATTGTTTTGAGAAACCTGAATTATCTACTGTTTTGTTTAGTGCTAAAACAAGGTGAATGCTTATGTAAACATCTCACGAATTGTCTTCCTATGTGGTAGAATATGAAGGTGTGCACACCTTTTTTGTGCATTATTGTGTTTTCAAATTTTCATTTGCTATCACTTCTATATATGAAATTTAAGGGAACTTTCATGTCATGGCTCTAACCTACACATTTTACATGCATTCAGTGCAGAGGATTGGAAATATGCTGCAGAGCAATTCGTGAACAAGCTTCCTGACAAAGTTATTGTGCACCGTGAGTTTTTTTTTTTTTTTTTTTCCGTTTCTTTTTTCAATATATACATATTAATGTTTTTCTTTACCTTGCAATCATTTATTGAACCTACTTAATGCACATATCTATATTTCTGTATGGGAAGCGACTTGCATCTTACACTTTATGAGTGGAAACATGCACCCACTTCTTAAAATCTTTTCAATGAACTTATGATTAATTCAACCCTGTCATGCCACATGCCTTCCAAGCCTCCAAAAGCACTCATCCAGAACTCGGTCCAATCAGAGTGCACCCTGCCATTGGATTGATCAAATATAAATATGCTATTTATTCCATTCGACTTTATCGTGTACATGATTCTCACTTTGGTTGATTTTTTTTTTTTTTTTTTGTGTGCTTACATATGCATTGCTGTGTGATATGAGCTATTTATTTTCATGTATAGTGGGCCCATTATATTGGTACTGGAGAAGTAGCTATATGCACTCTCTGTGTGTGGAAAAGTAGAAGCAAGTTATACAGTATGTGCCAAGTAAAAAAAACAAAAAAAAAAAAAAACTTGGACTTGGGGTGTGTGACGACGCAGGTCCACTATCTACATGATATTGTCTGCTTTGACCAAAGTCTCACGGCTTTAAAACACGTCAGGTGGGGTTAAGGTTGTTAAATAGTTAGTTTGCCTCACCTTTAACGCCTACTTGCCTAGGCATTTTGGGTGTATTGGTTAGCAACTTGAGATGGTATCAGAGCCAACATGTCATGGGTTTGAATCCGCACAGGGCAAAAAAGGCCCCATGCCACGTCTTATGCGGGCGTGTGCTTTGTGCCTAGCAGTGTCCCGCCCGAGGGGGTTGATAAGTAATTAGTTGGCCACACCTTTAACTCCTACGCATTTTGGGTGTATTGGATAGGCCAGGTTGCACATATATGGCCATGTTCAAGACGTGGATGTTTTTTATATGGGACTTAGTGTAGTCCAAAGTCCCTTGGGAAACAAGCAAGCCCAGACAGGTATGATCTCACTCTCTCCCCCACCAGAAACAGAGTTGTCCTTGGCTCTGGTACCTTTTTTGATGACCTAGGTCCACTATCTGCATGATATTGTCTGCTTTGACCGAAGTTTAACGGCTTTAAAACACGTAATGTGGGGTCAAGACCAGGCTGCACATATATGCCCTTAGTCAGGACTTGGATGTTTCTGATATGGGACTTAGTGTAATGCAAAGTCCCCTAGGAGACGAGCAAGCAAACAAGACAAGAAATCCTAGGCAAGTAGGATCTCACAGGGTGTGACTTGGTTCCTCTCGACTCGAGTTGAGATGGTCAAGTCGCATGGGACTTTGCCGAGTTGGATTGAGTCACCCCCGAGTCCCTAAAACTCCCTAAAAAATATAAAGAAAATCATTAAAAAAGAACAAGTCAGTTCCATGTTGGAAAAATGGAGAAAAGGAAAGAATACCGTAGGAGTGCTAGCCATAGTTGCAGTGAGAAACTGCAAGCATTAAGGTAAGGACTACTGAGGTTGTGGCACTGTGAAGAGGCAGCGAAAACTGCGCAACACCTCAGTTCAACGGGAGACCTGAATCTTGAGATTCTGAGGGTTGCAGAAGCTCTTGATCAATAACACTTAGAGAAAGTAAACGAAGGAAGATGAAAGAGATTAAAGACCTAAGAAGTGAGGATGAGAAAAGGGCTTCGTTTGGGGGAGAAAAGGGCTTCGTTTGGGGGAGAAAGGGGCTCCATGTTTGACTTCAGATGTGAGCTTCGCAGCTGCATTTCACAACGAGGAGTGGAAGATTGACGTTGCGCAAACTACTACGGCCATAGATTAAGTCAGGAAGGAGATGAATTAACCTTACTCTTGTTGTTACAAGGAGGAAGGGGATATTAGATGGTTTGTGGCTTTACCAGGCTCGCATGTGTATTATGGGGTTCCACTTTGATTGGCCCAAAGTCGAGTTTAATTTGAATTTGAGTCTAAGTAGACCTGGACCCAACCGGTAAGGATCGAGTCAGAGTTGATTCACCCAAGTCAACTCGTACTTGGCTGAGTTTTAATACCATGGTGTGTGCATGGTCATGTGTATGTGTTTGTGCATGGGTTTGGGCATGCAGGAGTGGTTGGTGTGTGCATGTAGGTGTGTGTTGGTACTCTATATGCAAGCATGCTTGTGTGCATATTTTGTCTACATTTGCTCAACGTGTGTGTCCATGGGCATGCATGCGGGTTTGTGAAACCATCCAAGCTTTGCACTGTTAGAGAAGACAGATTTGTGGAATGAGTCACAGATCCTCTTTGAGGATCGACCCCCATAGTATATTGATTGTGTTGCCTAAATTAGTTTGCAATTACAATCAATCAATTACAACTGTAAACATCTACAGCTAGGTTTACAGCTATACACCATGTGATAAAACCCAGTAAAAACCGTGTGGGTGAGCTGGTCCTCCCACTGGTCAAGCCGTGTGGGGCCTACTGTTATCCATTTGATATGCTTTGGGCTGGATCACTCTTTCTACAGCTTTGGGCTAGATCTTGGGCTGGATCACTCTTTCTACATGCACCCCTCAATGTAACCCACCCACTCCCTCCCCCACCTCGACCTTGCCAGGATCCCTCTCCGTTGGCCCCATCTCCTTTGAGAGAAAGTGTCGCAGCCTCACAGGGGTGCCACAAGGCACCACTCACACCCCCAATATACCATAGAAGGACGTTATAGATCATATATAGAGGCATTTTTAGGTGCATACATGCTCATGCAAGCAATTTGCGCACAACCTTGTGGGGCCCACCTGGGGGCATGTCAATTCATGGGAAGTTGGGAGTCAATAGATCTGGATGTGATTGTTATAAAAAAAAAAAAAAAAAGAGACCTGGATGTGACCCACTTGTGTGCAAAAGTTCCAATCCATTTGGTGATCCTGACCCCCTGACCCCTTGATCTTTGGCCCTCAAGTTTAATGGTTTTAGAATACATCATTGTTTAAAAAAAATAAAAAATCAATCCAACAGTTAGTCCCATTCGGACAGGTGTAAAAAGCATGTGATCGGTGACAATGTGTGCACGACACGTGGAGTGTTTTTTTTTCCTTTCCTTCCTTTTTTTTTTTGGGTTGGGGGTTGGTGGGGTGGGGGGATGTTTTTGATTGTGTGTTTTCCTATTCAGATTTTGATCTGTACACATCTAAGCTATTTGCGCACGAGCACAACTAGAATTCTCTCTCCCTCTCTCTCTTTACACACACACACATATATGGTATATATGGTTGGGACAAGGCTTTGATGATGATAATGTATATATATATATATATATGAGCACATGTGTATACACAAGTATTTTGTAATTCACTTCACAAACTTTTCTTTATGTTGATTCTTTGTTATGATCTACAACAAAAGCATGAGATTTCATCCTTTTTTTTTCTATACTTGCCCAATCATATTGAGTTTTCTGGGGCATTGATTGTTTCTTCTTTGCTTTGATTGGATATCAAGATTGCCATTTTCCCTTTTTCTTCTATGCTGTCTTTTTTCGCTAGTATTTGTTATTCAATTCTTGTCATCTTATGTGTTGTGGTCTTCTGTTGATGGTTTGACTACTTGCAAATGTGTTTATTATACTTAATCATTTGTTTCATATATCAATAGTTTATGCAAGTTTTTGCCTTTCTTTTGTCTAGTTTGCAATGAGTTCTAATGTAAGGGTATTATTTTGAATAATTAAATTTGCTTATCTGTTTTTCTGTTTTTGCTTAATTAAATATTTTCAAGCAGGCAGTGAGTGCAACTATTTGAGATTGACTTTTGATGGTGTTGACTTAATGGGAGAGAGGCTAGCAGAAGAGGTATTTAATTTTGATTAGTCCCTCCTGTATATATTTTGATAGGATACAACTAGGGTTAGTGATAAGATTCTTACCACTCTTGCTTCTTTTTATATCTTCTCTTGTTGTGGACACTTTCAACCGCAAAGTTATTTTCAATGCTTTGGTTACAACTATGGTCGTATTTTCAAACTTTGTTCATCACCACCACCACCATCGTCATCATAATCAGCTCTGTGATGACTACTTTTCCATTGAACCCTATTTAAACTCATATGTTGTCACTAGTAATGTCTTTTTTGACTACTTCATCCAATTGTTTATTAGTCTCCTATTAATTCCTTAACACTTCTTTGCTAAGGTTTGTATGTTTGGATATGTGCCGAAACCATCTCACATGATGTTCCTTGATTTTCCCTTCTGCTGGAGCCACCTGTAGATTTCCTCTTGTATACTTATTTCTGATCTTCACATCCAACCTTATTTAAACTCATGTTCTTTGTCACTACCCAATTAATGTCTTTTTTTACTACGTCATCCAAGTCTTTATTAGTCTCCTTTTAGTTCCTTACTTCCTTAGTACTTCACTTCTTTGCTCACATTTGTATTTTTGGATATGTGCGGAAACCATCTCAAATGATGTTCCTTGATTTTCTCTTCTACTGGAGCCACCCGTAGATTTCCTCATATATACTCATTTATAATCCTATCCTTTCTTGTTTCTCCATCTTAGCATGCTCACCTTATTGTTATTTTGGTTACCCAGCATCAAGTTCTATATAGCAATGCAGGTCTAACTGGTTGGTTGCCTTACAGCCCCTTTTATCAATGTGGCAATAAGCGAATGCGCAACACTTATGTGTCTTCTCCCCTTTGTCGACACATTGGAGATCTTCTCTGTGATGTGAAACTCAAGCCCTCCTTTTTGTTCTATGGTCTCCCCCCATATGTCAATATCCATTGAACTATGTCATTTAGTCATTTTCAGGTTTGACCAACTTATCTTTTATATTCTAAGATCCACTAAACTTCCACTTCATTTTGTTTAGCAATGATGAGTCTAGTGGTACCACCCTCAACTAATCATGAACAGTCCAAATTCATTGTCTTTTTTTATTTTTTATATTGGTAAGTTCATGCATAATTCGCCCCAAGTGAACTGCCACAATTTACGTTGGGATTGTCAATATTTGGGAATATGTATCCCGCTTTTTTATCTTAACCATTCATTTTTTTTTTTAATGGTCTCTGTACCATTCATATTGCCTTTCCTTTTATTTTATCTTTGATTGTTATGTCTAGGATTTGCTTCTGGTAAATTTTGGCTAAAATCAGAAACACTTTTCCATGGATGTGGACAATTGCACTGCTTTTGATGCTCACCAAATGATGGAAAAAAAGGCTTTCCGTGGAAAAACTTTCTGCTTTTCCTTTTTGTTTCTGCAGAAAAGAGGTTAGATAAATGAGCCCTAAAGATGCCAGAATAACTTATAGTTATGATAAATAACTCTGTCAGTACAGTGATTTATTCAAAGAACATTGTGATACACTTTCTATTATATTCGTCAATCGTCCATCTGGATCGGTAATATGATTTTTAACAGTTACCTTCCAAATATTTCCTATAATTTTGAACTTCTATAAGGGAATTTTGCAGCTTTCCTTAGTTCTTTGTGTTGTGCTTATCTTTCTTCATGCCATGAACTATGTGGTGTTTGAATATTAGGATAAACTATTATATTAGATGATTCATCTGACTTTTTGTTTGAGAAGATTTATCTGACCTTTGTTAGATGTAGGTATTGTCTGTTGTTAGACGTAGGCCAGGAGTGCAGAAGATATCATTTGTGGCTCACTCATTAGGTGGCTTAGTAGCTAGGTATGCTGTTGGAAGGCTTTATGCACCGGTTTCAGATAGGGAGGTTATGGTTGTTACTGGAAATTGCTCAAGTGAGGAGAATTTGAGCTATGCAACACAATGTCTTGAAAAGCATCAAGAAAGTAGGGTTGCCGGGTTAGAGCCTATGAATTTCATAACATTTGCGTCACCCCATCTTGGTTCGTGGGGTCACAAACAGGTAGGTGATTTTTTTTTTCTTTTAAAAAAGAGTTATTATCATGTAGAATAAAGAATGCTATTATATTATATGTTATTTGTCAATTGAACACTGTTATGTTTTGCATGGCACATACACTGTTCTTGCATAATTAAATACAAACTTGAAGATGCTTTGAATAAAGATCGTTTCTTTAATTAGATAAATTAAAGATTTGAAAGTAGTTATTGTCACGCCTCACCCTACACGCATGCATGATATTGTCCGCTTTGGCCCACGAGCCTCACAGTTTTATTTCTGATGGGTCTCAACCCATCAAAAGGCCCCATGCAAGGTAAGTGTGTAAGCTCTACATATAATCTCATTCACTTTCCTCTCTATAGTCGATGTGGGACTCCGGGGCATCACATTTCACCCCCCTTAGGGCTGCATGTCCTTATGCAGTAGCCTGCCAGCCCTCTTGGCCCGCCCACATGGAAACCCACCCACTTGCACCAGACTACGGTAGAAGCCCACACTTGAACTAGTCGAGATTCGGCTTTGATACCATTTGTCACACCCTACCCTACACGCATACATGATATTGTCCGCTTTGGCCCACGGGCCTCACGATTTTGTTTCTGATGGGCGTCAACCCATCAAAAGGCCTCATGCAAGGTAAGGGTGTAAGCTCTATATATAATCACATTCACTTTCCTCTCTATAGTCGATGTGGGACTCCGGGGTGTCACAGTTATAAGCAACATCTTGGATTGTGGGATGACAGAGAACTTAAAAAGGGATCAATGGAGAACTAGAAGTCACAACCGGCCCCAAATTAATGGGATAAGGCTTCAGCAGTGATGATTCAGATGTCAAAACCTGTGCATCATGTGCGTACTAAACATATTCAAGTCAATTGCAACTTTATGAAGATTTCTTCCAAGGATATTTGAATGCTCTGCCAAGAATCTCAGGATCAACTGAGAATGTGCTAAGTATCATTTGCAAAGATTTTTTTCAAAGGCACTAAGAAAAGAGAATTTTCATTTCAAGAAATCTCTTATTATTGAAGGAGATTTCCATCGAGATCATGCTTTATAAAAAGATTTCTTTTATTTGGATATGGACTGGAAATCTCCTTCAGTCATGACTGAAAAAAAATTTCAGTCATGACTGAAGGAGATTTCCAGTCCATATCCAAATAAAAGAATCTTTTTATACAGCAGGATCTCGATGATTCTGGAGTACTGGGAATTTTGCATTTCTCTAGGATAAGATATCCCCTTTTTTTCTGGAATTCTAAGGATCCAAACTGCATTCTGTACTGTACCAAAATGTTAAACAAATGAACATTTTCTTATAGAACTGGGCTAAGCTCATCAGTTTCAATCAATTAGTTTTCCCTGTAAGATCTTGCATTGATTCTTATCAGAAAATGAATCATGGACTACTTTAATGCATGATCAATGATTGTTTCTCTTTGGCTGATTTGTGTTATTATCTTGATGTTAACCTTGCTTTTTTCTTTTGAATGTTTTGAGCCAACTGTTCTTGCTATTTAATGTCAGCCATGATAAAAGAGAGAGAGAGAGAGTTAGTAATGACTCCTACAATATCTTATTAACTATGCTTAAGATAATTGCAATTAATTCTATGCTGTCTTAACACTGGAGAAGTTTCTCTTCTCATGTCTTTTCTCCCCTTATTTTTTCCTCTACTGTTTCATGTTTTTGCAGCTACCTTTTCTTTGCGGTCTTCCATTTTTGGAGAGAAGGGCATCTCAAACTGCACATTGGATTGTTGGGAGGACCGGAAAGCATCTCTTCCTCACTGATAATGATGAAGGCCGGCCTCCACTACTCCTTCAAATGGTCAATGACTCTGATGACCTAAAATTCATGTGAGAACTATAATTTGTCATTATACTCTTACTAAATTGACGTTCTAAATTCCTGCACGTATCTATACAAGTTCATGCCTCATGTAATTATGCCTTTTGCAGATCAGGTTTACGTTCTTTCAAGCGCCGTGTTGCCTATGCCAATGCAAACTTTGACCGTATCCTATTTCATAAGTCAATAATTAACCTCTCTCAGATTTAAGATTTTTGCTATTGAAAATGTATTTGCCTGGTCTGGAAATTTTGCATCAGTGTAGTTCCGTAACTAACTGAAGATATAGTAGGGTGGAGAACATCATCAATCCGTCGTCAGCATGAACTTCCAAAGGTTTGTTTGGTTACTGTCTAACGGACTTCTCTAATATTCTTATACATGTCTATGATTAATATGCTCCCTTTGTATCACTAACACGTATTCTTTCCTCCCTTTCTACAAACAGTATCATCTTCTTGTAAAGGATCACAAATATCCGCATATTGTGTATGTAGAGAGAGAAAAATCTGAGATGCATCCAGTTGCATCTTCCTACGTTGGAGGCCAACCAATCGACCTGGAAGGTTTATC
The DNA here is from genome assembly GCA_038049695.1 of Cinnamomum chago. Taxonomy (NCBI): domain Eukaryota; kingdom Viridiplantae; phylum Streptophyta; class Magnoliopsida; order Laurales; family Lauraceae; genus Cinnamomum; species Cinnamomum chago. The sequence goes on along the minus strand of CP142458.1, from coordinate 66,650,115 downwards.
AACTTCTCTATTGTTGCTTTGATTAACTATAGGACTTCTCAAACTGCTTTTAGTTCTGAAATTTCTATCTTTTATGTGGGTTTTAAATTAAAAAAATTTTAACTTCTGATTTTCGGTTTTGGAGGCTATTAAGTATGTTTCATTAGAGGAATATACAAAGTACAAGTGTTGAGATGACTATATGATAAAAGAGATTTATATTTACAATATGCACAAAAAGATACTACACATCAGCACTGGCCCAACTAGGGTTTTTTTTTAAATTTGGAACTTTTGGATTTGACAACCCCACACCCCCCCCCCTCCTTTTATTGTCTCTTGAAATGACCCTTCACCACACTTCACTAATAAAATGAAGTTACCAAACAGGCCCAGCCAGATTAGGTCCAGCCATACCCAGTCCCAACAGTTATGTACATAGCCTGGTCATCATCCAGATTGGATCGTATCTTAAGATCCATACCCAAATACGAGATTGATGCAGGACAGGCCCATGGTCACCCATGGGTCGACCGCAATGGGCCCAACCCAGTTATCTTGTCGAAGCCTTTGGGCCCAACCCATGGCCATCAGAGATCGAGAGAAACTCAATTTTGCCATGTCTGGTGAAACTCCCAAAGCCTTTGCTAGTTCACTGATGGGTTCAATGGCACAGGCATACCGCAATAAGGGGGCAACCTGGGGTCGATTCCCCCACTCTTATTGTTGGTGTTCCATTCCCATGTCAATGAGGCACTAGACAGGAAAAAAAGAGAAAAAAAACCTTGCCTTGATTAAAAAGTCCCATGAATCTTGATTTCCATTAATAAGGGATAGGGTAGACCACTGAGTTGATGGCATTGACCAGCTGGGATGAAGGTTTGATGGTCTTGGTTATGAATCCTGGTTGGGATGTGACGAGAGAGGCAATCCATCATTTTTTTTTCCCTTGGATTATATATATTGTTTTTGTGTGTGACATGTGAGTTGCATGGGGGGTTAGGCTGTGTGGAGACTAGAGAGTGATGAGAGAGTAAGAATGGTGAGGATTCAGAGGAAGTGATGGTTCAACTGTTGGAGTAGAAATATGAGAGAATGGGGGAGGAGGGGTGTGTGTGTGCGCCGGGCGGCGGGGGGGGGGGGGGGGGGGGGTGTTTGGGGGGGCGCATAGGTTTCCTTGTCCTGACATGTGAGTTACACGAGGGGTTAGGCTGTGTAGTGTCAATAATAGACGCATGTAAAGAAAGAAAACATGTACCCCTTTGGGTTCATCCATTCTCATTATATAAGGGTTGATGACCCTATTATTAGTATCCTAATACAATCAGGATCCTAAGTTATATACTTAATAGAGGAAGTGTACATGTATTATGACTATACTAATTCCTAAATTATAGCGAACTAATGATACATTGGCTGGATTGACAGAGTGATGAGAAAGGAAGGATGGTGAGGATTCAGAGGAGGTGATGGCTCAGCTGTTAAAGCAGAAATATAGGGATATTATGTAAAAAGAAAATGTTATCTTTTTTATTCTTTCTTTTCTGGAAACGCAGTCTTGCAGAGCACAGGAACTTCATATTTTAATTACAACCTTTTAGTTGAAGACTAATGAACAACTTATCCTAGAAACCTTGACTTTCTTCTCTTCCTCTCTAAATGTAAATTCATGCTCCAAATTTTAACCTATATATAAGCTAAGATCTAAAAGGGGAAGAAACTTGTGAGGTGTATTCCATATGTTGGAAACATTGAAGTGCCCTTGTGTGGATCCATTGATCTGAGTTTAATTTGTGTTTTTCCACCACAAGTATGCTTGGTCTTCTGTAGAACAATCTCCTGGACTTCCCTTATTCCAGAACTACTAAAGAACAGAAGAAACTGAAACGCTGGATTCCTTATTTGCCTTCATGTTCTATGTTTGTTTAGCAGTTCATGTCAAAAGAATGTTCACTGTAGACAAATTGAATTGCAATGGAATGATCTCCCAAGGATCGATTAATATCTCTATATATTAATGTACAATCCTTGATTTAGGCTACAATTTAGTTATTGTCTAGTCAGCTATATCCTAAGATAGTATGTAGTATCTGTACAGTATATTACAATTTGACTAAGCAAATGAGCCGGGCTTTATGCAAATGAGTCGGGCTTTATGATGGATTCGGCCCACTGGATTTAGAATCATTAACAACCCCCCTCAAATTGATGCCGATGAATCAACCAGCATCAATTTGTCTGTCAAGAACTGATGACGTGGTGGAGGAAGTGCTTTGGTAAAAATATCAGCAATTTGAAGACCGGAGGAGATGAACGGGAGAGAAATAACATCGCGTAGATATTCATCCCCGATAAAGTGGCAGGCAACCTCGATGTGTTTAGTTCTCTCATGAAATACTGGATTTTCTGTAATCCGAATGACACTGGTGTTATCTGCATGTAATGGTGTGGGAGATGTCTATGAGAAGCCAAGTTCCCCAAGGAGACCACGAAGCCATATAATTTCTGAGCATGCAGCAAACATGGCCCGGTATTCTGCTTCAGTTGATGATTTAGATACTTTGTCCTGCTTTTTCACTTTCCATGAAATATGGGCATCACCTAAGAACATGCACCAGCCTGTTGTGGACCGACGAGTATCAGGGCAACCTGCCCAATCAGCATCAGAATAGGCAGTCAATGTCATTGGAGAGCCAACAGGAAAAAACAAGCCTCTGTGAGAAGTGCCAAGAAGATATCGAATAATTCGTCGAACAGCTGCTAAATGGAGATGATGATGCTTAGTCATATACTGACTCATCAAGTTTACTGCATAACTGATGTCAGGCCGAGTAGTAGTCAAATATATAAGACTACCGACAAGCTGTCGATAATAGGTCGGATCAGGAAGGGGATCACCACTGTCACTATGGAGTTTAAGATTCAGTTCCAGAGGAGTATCCACGGGTGTGGAGTTTGACAAGCCTGCTGATTCAATTAAATCCATAGTATACTTATGTTGATGCAAAATCAACCCCTTCTCAGAGTGATGAACTTCCAATCCCAAAAAATATTGCAGAGGGCCCAGATCCTTCATTTGAAAAGATTGATGCAGAGAAAATTGGAGATCTTGAATCATGGCTGTATCTGTGCCAGTGATTATGATATCATCCACATAGACTAGAAGAATGGTGATTCCTGTTGATTTCTGATGCAAAAACAATGATGGATCATAAGGACTCTGTTGAAACTGCAGCTTGAGTAAAGCAGCCTTGAATTTGTCAAACCATGCTCTTGGTGCTTGTTTAAGCCCATACAAGGACCGTTTCAAAAGGGCAACTTGTCCTTCTGATGGTTTTGGAAAACCTTGAGGCGGTTGCATGAAAACTTCCTCTTTAAGATCACCATGAAGAAAGGCGTTTTTCACATCAAATTGAAAAAGAGGCCAGGATTGTGATGCAGCTATGGCAAGGATGGTGCGAATTGTGGTCATCTTTACGACAGGAGCAAAAGTTTCTTCGTAGTCGATGCCATATTCTTGTCTGTTGCCAAGGGCCACAAGCCTTGCCTTGTATCTATCCAAAGTACCATCTGCCTTCAATTTGATAGAGTAAACCCATTTACTTCCAACAGGTTTAACCGAGGCTGGGCATGGAACAACAACCCATGTTTGGTTCTGCTGTAAAGCATCAAGTTCTTCGTCCATAGCCTTTCTCTAGCATTCCTGCTTTGCTGTTTGTGAATAAGAAGTAGGAATGGAAACAGATGATAACGTAGCGAAATATGAAGAATGAGAAAAACCGTATTGATCTGGTGGTCGAGAGATACGAGAAGAACGACGGATAGCAAGTTGAGGTGAATCTGATGCTGGAGCAGGATTCGGGACTGGTTCTTGCAAAAGGGGCAAAGTAGTGGCATTTGTTCCTTGTCGACGAGCATACACCTTATCCGGATGAAATCGCAGAGGTGAAGGAAGGCATTCATCATCAAAGGATGGTACTTTAGAAAAAGAGATTTCTGGAGATGAATCAGGATAAGACTGAAATAAGTACTGGTGTTCAAAGAAGACAACATTTCTGAAAATCCGAATACGCTTGGATGTGGGGTCATAACAAAGAAAACTTTTTTGTTGGGAAGCATAACCAAGAAAGGCACATTTTGCAGATTGGGCGGATAACTTGGAACATTCATGGGTGGGAAGATGAACAAAACAAACACAGCCAAAAGTGTGTAAATGTGTGTATTGTGGTTCAGTTTGGAAAAGACGGAAATGTGGAGATGTGTTTTGAAGTTTTGGAGAAGGAAGGCGGTTGATGATATGAGTACCAGTGGTTTAATGCTTCTGGCCAAAATCTAGGTGGAACGGAGGATTCTAATAACAAACACCTGATCATGTCTAGAAGATGACGATTTTTCCGTTCTGCAACACCATTCTGTTGGGGGGTGTACGGACAGGTCCGTTGGGATATAATCCCTTTGTCTTGTAAAAATGCCTGAAATTTTTGGGACACATATTCCCCCCCTGAGTCTGTACAAAAAACCTTATTACATATTGAAAATTGATTTTGAACATAATTCAAGAATTTTTTAAACACATCAAAGACTTCAGATTTGGCATGTAGAAAATAAACCCATGTAAAACGGCTATAATCGTCAATGAAAGTCACAAAATACTTATATTGCGAATGAGAAACAATTGGTGCAACACCCCAAACATCACTATGTACTAAATCAAAACATTTGGTAACAGAAGAAACATGTAATGGAAAAGGCAAAATTTTACTCTTTCCCAGCTTACAAGTGGTACAATCAAGAGCAACATCTGATGATAAAAACTTCATTTTATTAATATTACCAGAATTTAACAAAGATAACAAAACTGTGGAATTGGGATGGCCTAATCTATTGTGCCACAACTGCACATCATTCTTAGAGACAACTGATGAAGCAAACAAAGACATATCTGGATTCGGTGTTACTATGGAAAGAGGAAACAAACGCCCACACTTAGGCCCCTTCGCTATCACCTTGCCCGTCTCCTGATCCTGCACCACACAACCAGAGGAGGAAAAAGAAACATTGCAGTTATCATCAACCAATTGACCGACAAAGATTAAATTGGTAGAAAAATTTGATGAACAGAAAACATCGTGTAGGGGTAGAGAATGAGAAATATCACCAAAAGAGGTAATTGGTATTGTAGTACCATTAGCAGTATGAACCTGAATCTGTCCATCATATGGTTTAATTGTGGAGAAGTTTTTTGATGTGATGTCATATGATTGGAGGCACCAGAATCAAAATACCAGTGAGAGAGAGAGTGATTGTTACCAGAGATACCAAGAGTGGAAAAGGCCTGGAGGATCATCTGTTGGATCATGTCAGGGGTGACTGGAGCAGCAGAAGCAGGGGCAGAAGAAGATATGGAAGATGAATCAATAGTGCCAGCAGTAGCAGTAACAGCCTGGTAAACTTTTGAATTTTTGTTTTGAGGACGTTTGCGGCATTCATTGATGGAATGTCCAGATGCTTTGCAATAATTGCAGATCCTCTGCTTGCACTGATTTGCATAATGACCGAAATTCTAACACTTGAAGCACTGCACTTTACTAATATCTCTACTTGGTTGCTTTCCCTTGGTAGTATAAGCAACATTTACTGGTGAGGTCGGTGGTTGAGATAGAGTGGATACACTATAGGCAACATCAATTGCACCAGGACTTGCTTGTTGGAACACACCAGATTGAGTCAATTGCCTCTGTTCCTCTCGCAGTAATTCATTGAGACACTCATCTAGTGATGGAGAAGGTACCCTACTCATGAGATTAGATCTGACCGATTCATACTGAGGCCTTAATTTCATGAGAAATTGATTTCGATGACTAGTCGCTAGTATTATTTGCAATTCGGGAAGAGCCTGTGCAGAGATATTGGCATATTTGATTTCATCTAATTCTGTCCATAAATTCTGGAAACCAGAATAATATTCTTGAATGGAAGAAGTCCTTTGTAGATAATTGGCAATTTCAAATTCCAACTGATATTGACGGGCAGAATTCCCCTGATGATACACCTTTTTCAGATATTCCCACATATCTTTGGCAATTTTGTATGGTTTCAAATTCATGAAAAATTGTGGTTCCATGGACCCGAGAATCCAAGTTTTGATCTTAGCATCTTTTGTATTCCAGGACACAATTTTCTTCTCATCTTCTGTTGGTTTTGGATCAGTTCCAGAGATATGGCCCATAATTCTTTACCCTCTAGGTAAAGTTCAAATTGAAAAGCCCAAGATGGATAATTTTTACCATTAAACTTGATTAAGTTGATTTCAGATTTCTCCATTTGTAACAAATATTCAGATGAACTCACAATAAGGATGAACAAAACCAATCACACAGCAACAAAGTGACTCGAAAAAATAGAGAACAAACTCTTTGATCAATATGTAAGGCACTGAAAGTATCTTTTTTTCAAACCAGATGGGCCTAAGGATGGCCAGATGCAAAAGAATGCACACAGAAGTGATGCGCTGACAGGAACGGTGCAGAAAACACAGCAGGCGACCTTGATTTTGCTGGCGAGATCTATCTGTGGGCCCCACTAATGAGTCCAATCACAGATCAGAACAGATCAGACTGTGAGTGATCCAAGTTACTACCAGCAGTCCAAACTTGAAGTGTATTGGATATAAATCCACAAATCTGGACGGTCTTGATTAAATTGATTTGAGAAAAAATGCCCAAACTCGACAGATGAAGAAGGATGGAAAACCTACCTCAGATGGTGATGAAAAATCTCCAGAAAAATCACCAAAAATATCTAGAAATCCTGTCGATCAAAACTTCAAAATTGCAGAAGGATTCAGGATCATCGGTGGTGGGTCACTTTTGATCAGGCACAGATCGGCTGTTGCTGTGACAGATCTGTGATGAGAAAACGTTTCTTCAAATACTTCTTCAAACACTGATCGAAGGGAACTCCTTCAACTGGAAGAGCTACAACTTCTATCTTTCAACCTAGCTCTGATACCATGTCAAAAGAATGTGCACTGTAGACAAATTGAATTTCAATGGAATGATCTCCCAAGGATCGATTGATATCTCTATATATTAATGTGCAATCCTTGATTTAGGCTACAATTTAGTTATAGTCTAGTCAGCTATATCCTAAGATAGTATGTAGTATCTGTACTGTATATTACAGTTTGACTAAGCAAATGAGCCGGGCTTTATGCAAATGAGTCGGGCTTTATGATGGATTCGGCCCACTGGATTTAGAATCATTAACAGTTCATTGGTACAGCTGATACACATTAAATGTGTCAGTCCATATAGTCTATTTTTCAACGCGCCTGATACATCGCAATGTTTTGTATCAGGGGCACGAATCCGATACATATCACATCATATACTCTTTCCAAAAGATACACATCAGGGTATTTAAATCATGATGAATAAATATCAAGATATCTATTTAGAACATGATTGGGAGAGTGAGTGGATTTGCTTGAGAGGGAGATTGAAGTGCAAGAAGTCAAAAAAATAAATAAACAAAAAAAAAAAAAAAACAAAAACAAACAAAAAGAGAAGTCTTGTCAGGTTATATACTACAGAAAACTGTCACGTCCCAAATCTGGGGCCCATTCAGATTCCGGATCATGACTAATAAGCGGCATAAACCAACATAAACTAAACCCATGACATTCAAATCATTCCAGCATTTTATTTGAAATAAATAGTAACCATTATTAAGTCCACAACTAAAGGAAAACTTAAAACTCTATTGAATAAAACTAAACAAGTCTAACTGAAATAAAATAAAGTTGATCAAGTTCAAATCTAGATCAAATGAAGAAGGCTAGTCCTCAAAATCCACTAGTGAAGCGCCTCTCAGCCATGGATGTCAAAATCCAGTTCTTTGATCATCGCAGACTGCATAGTCTCTTACATGCTGGTTACCTGCTATGGACAAACCAGGGATTAGTATGAACTGAGTGAAAGGAAATTTCTAATTACTTGTGTATTGATGTGTGTGTACACAACATAAACTTAATAAAATGCACAATTTAAATATGGTGCAATGTAAGATCTAAGTTCATCACATGGTTATGGTCACATCCGATGACTACCAACTAACTGCTTGGCAGCACATGCCCACAACAATTGCATCCAAGATGCCATTCGAAACATGCATCACGTGGATGCCTCAAAAGCATATACATTCCCAAAGATACCTCCCACGACCTCATGTACACAACAGAATGACCATAATGTTCCAAAATCACCATATGAGAACCACCCTTCCAACAATCTGACCTTAGTCCATACTTGCCCCAAATGGCCTTTGTCAACTTATATTGTGCTGGTAGCCTAGGGGTGTCCAAAGGGTACTAAATAACAATTAGGATGGACTGATTTGTGTGGTATGCCTACATTGTAGATCCCTACCTCTGTAGGGAAATAACTCTGAAATCAGTTCCATACTCCCTACTCTGAATTTCACTTGCCCTGAGGCCCTGACCGGATCATTATTGGTATTCAGTAGTGTATGGTAGGTCCCATAACTATACCCTTTTGGATTTGAGATACCACTTGTAACTCTAATTAACAAAAGAGATTTCATCTCTGGTCACCATATCAACTGTTGACAAAATATATGAAAACAGAAGTTCATCTATATGAGAACCATATTAAACAACTTGATACATGAATGATAACATAAAACACCAGCCACAAAAATTCAGATAATCAGGTTATCTGTTATACATATTCAGTTACAATATCCCCAATTCCATTATTATAGACTTCAATCAATAACTTAACTCAAATCGAGAAACTGGGCATTGAACCAAGGTCAAAACTAGGGCTTTTATTTAAGTTACAGTCCCCATCCCTATTTGGCTGTGTCAGGCTCATCGCTAGCATATTGGGCTCCTTCATTACTCATGTATAAAAATTCAAATTTCACTATAATGTACTACAGCAGATTGGCATCATATAAATAAGAATGGATCATAACAGAACAGTTTGTAATCAGGTTATAAGAGGATTTCAGCTCTGAAATAATAAGAATAATATTGCGACATGAATACAATAGGGCTGTCTTACATTCGGACAGTCTACACACGGATTTGGGTTTGGCCAATTGGGGCAGAGCCATTCCTCTGGTTATGTTCTCAATCAGAACCTTGATATGGGGTTTGATTAAGTCCAAAATCCAATATTGGGGGTTCAGTCAACCCATAAATCCCCATTCTTAGGTTTGGCTATGGAGATCTAGTCTCCATATGTGTTTTCCATCACATATATTTGGGGTTCAGTCAACCCATAAATCCCCATTCTTACGTTTGGCTATGGAGATCTAGTGTCCATATGGGTTTTCCATCACATATTTCATAAACAATACATCCTAGCATGGATTCAAGTCTGAACCTAATAGATCTATATGCTTAGTGCTGCAAAAGATGATAAATACCACCAAGACAGTTATTTCAAGATCTCCACTCACCTTGTATAAAACTTAGTTGCTCTGTTAACATGCGGTAGACTATAGGTATCACGACTTGTAGTGCGGGGCCCTATCAGATTCTGAATTGTGACTCTTGGACATCACACGCCATGCATAGGTTAAATAAAAATCATATAAAGAATCAAGCATTTACCTACTTAAAACCAATCTTTCATTAAAGTGTCCTATCTAACAATAAAAAAAACATCATTCCAAATAAAACTATGAAAAATCCCATACATAACCATCAAGTTTAATATCACTAAAAGTAAATCAACTAAAACTTTAGAGGCTAATCCCTTGAAGCTAATAAGTCTTGAACTGCTTTCTCAGCCACACATGTCGAAGCCTATGGGCTGATTGTCACCATACTCCTGTTCACCCATGTCCCGATTACCTGAAGGGGGTAGCCACTTATCAATACATACTGGTGAATGAATTTCCTACTCTAGCATGCGTACAAAATAATAGATACATATAGTGCACAAAATCAATCATAAAAGAAACAGCAATGGAAGTCACCAAAAATATCTGTTCCGATTACTGTGTCTCACAAGAGTGATTATTATCATTTTCCATCGTATATGTCTTAGAGACGACGAAAGTGCGAATCATCTCCTCCTTAACATTAGCATGGTTAGAGAGGTTTAGCTTGCGGTCCTGTCATGGTTCGAGATCCATTTGGTGTAATTAGAGGATATTAATGCCCATTTCAATACTTGAGACAAGGCTTCAAGTTCGTCAGGGGTAAAATTCTCTGGTTACTCTCCTTTGTTGTGACAAATTGATTTGTTTGGAAAGAGCAGAATTATAGATGCTTAGTGCTTAGACCATAAAGCCATGTGCTTGTTAGGTTTGGTTGCTAGCATTTGAAGGCAAGTTTTCTCTTGGGCATTGGCACTGAACTATCCGTGGAGGTTTCAGCAGACATCTTGGACCTGAAGGGTTGAGGTAATAGAAGATCATAGAGCTTCCACTATCCAGCTCATCTATTGTTTGGAAGGAGAGGACCAATAGATGCTTTGACAGGTGACAGAGAGTCATGCACTCATTGGGTTTAGTTAGTTGCATTGGAAGGCAGGTCATTTGATGAAGTTGGTCACTGACCCATTTTGTGGGTTCCAGTGGGCATCTCGGACTGCAAGTGGATTCAGATGGCGGGAGTCATAAAATTGTCGCTGTCACACCTCTTGGTCGCTAGCGGTGGAAGCTGAACTCGATGCTTGTGCTTTGTAATTTGGGTGAGGTAGGGGTTGGAAGGCTCGTCTGTAATTCGGAGGTGATAGTCTACTTTTGGAACATTAACATTTATGTCTTCTTTTTTTTTTCTTCCTTAGTTAATTAGTCAACAACATCTGTGAGATTTGGTTTTCCAACATCAGTTCACTGTGCTTATTTATGCGAAGAGATCTAGAGAATGTTGTTGTTTCTCTTCCATCCTAACTTACACAGCTTTTGATGAACTTTTTTCTGTAAAATATGCAGAGGAGATGATTAGGGGTCTCAATCAAGTTTCATGGGAACGTGTGGATGTAAGCTTTCTGAAAAGTAGACAAAGATATACTGCCCACAATACCATCCAGGCAAGGGCTTCTACTGATTGGTTGTCCAATATGCCACACAATAATATCTTTTTTAGTTTCTTCCTACATTGCATTTAAATCTTGATACAAGCATATATATAACATAAATCCAAATTTTGATGCCTTCCGTATATTTATTTGAGCTCTTCGATTTACATTTTATTTTTATTTTTAAAGATATGCTTTATATGGGATAGATTTGCTACGTTTATCATGTTTTAGTGGAAGAGTTAGGTTTAACTTAACACTCTGTAAAACCAATTCCAGCTGGATTAGTATCTTCTTCGCAGGTAGCATAGTTATTAATTCCATTCCAGTTACCGTTCCTGTTTGACCCTATAGTGGAATGTTTAGGCATTCCGGTCAATTTCGGTACTCCGTTCCGGAAAAGACATGATTGAAAAAATGAAAAAACAAATATAAAAGAATACCTAGAATTGAAAAAATAGTTGAATGGTAAAATAATACTAAAAATGCATACTTACATCGCTTAAATTAAACTACACTCTACAATTGACCTTTTTCTAGTTTTCACTACATATGGATGGAAGTATGAAACCTTGGCCGGAATGGGGTGGAATTAGTCCGGAATTGGAGATGGAATTGGGACCGGAACGTTCCGGAATTAACGACTATGGCAGGTAGCAATAAAATCAATAATTACCCCTTTGGCACAGTCCAAGAATGTTCTAGTTCTAGGAAGCAGTGAAAAAGTCTAAAATATTTGTTTCGACAGATTTCGTAATAATGACTACTATGACAACAATAATAATCATCATAATGTTTCTTTATTGTTTTCTCCTTTCAAGTAATACTTCGGCATTCCATCACATTTTTGTTAGTTATTCCACTTTTATATGAACATCCATAGCCAATAATCTGTACCGTGTTGTTAATCTCTCTCTTAGAATACCTTTACAAATACCTTGTTCTACTAATAGAAGGTTTCATCTACTTAACTGAATGTGCTGCAGAGGAAAATGTTCTTCAAAAGGTTATATTGTTTGTCTTAGGCTGTTTGGAATTTGCATTTTCTAGTACCTTTTTCACTATGAAAGTATTAATCTGTTTTACTTAAATCTCAGTTCTCCATCATTTCTAATGTCAAATTTCTATTCCTGATCTATGAGGAAATGCGACATTCTCATATTTCAAATGAATCAATCTGAGATTCCTTGTTTGCTAGTATAGCTACACACTACATACTGGAATAGTGATATAGTGATTATTGGTCTATGGGTTGCTAATATAGAAAGTAATAATAATAATAATAAAGTTGGGGAAATTTTTTGACTCAAATAGTATATTGCATCTATAGACCATAAAAAAATTGAAGACTTGGTCTGGCCAGATAAAGCAAGATTTGACCCCTGTAAATGACGTCAAAGGGACAATATCTAATTACCATACCAATCTTCCTGTCGAGAGCTTTATGGTGATATATAATAATTGGAAATCCACATATGGATAAACTAAATGGGTCAAAAGAGAGGAAAACAAGTGGGACTGCCCCGACATTTCATCCCCAACTCCCATATAGATGACTTTAGATGGGTAAAAACTATCCACTATTTCGATCTGCTTGTCAAGAGCTTTATACAATATGTGAAAATCTGATTAAAGAATAAAAGTTATGACTTTCAGAAGGCACTGCAAACTACAAAGAGGAGGAAGGGCCTGTCTCCCAGCATCAGCAACAGGCATTAGGGTGCCTCTGGGACTGGCGCTAGGTGTCCAAGAAGGACCTTCCATGAGGTTGGATTCCCTATTTTTGGTCCAACACTTCCCAGAACCTTTTTCTTCCACTCCAAGCCACTCAAACTCATGGGAAACACTAGAAATAGGGTAGGGAGGAGGACCAAGCCTCATTCATGCCCAAGAACCTCTCACAAAAGATTCAAAAGCATTTTTCAAGAGATCAAAAGCTTTCAAGAAAATAGAAGATGTTCAAGTTTGAAAGCCTTAACAAGGAGATCCAAGGAAGACTAATTTGTCCCATTGTAGAGGAATGGTAAAGGGTTATTGGAGATTCCTGAACTTTAAATCAAGGATCCACCGATTACTTAGTGCTGGTTAATAAAATTCTATTTCTTCCCATCTTCTTTTTTGTTCCTCATTTTATGGTTTGTTTTATTTCATTCAATTAACTCATCCAAACAGCATCAAACGAACTATCTGAGTATATAAACTATAATATTGATCATCTATGTGAACTATCATGCAAGATGTCTTCCGTTATGTCTGAATATCGGTTTCCGACCTATGCCTCTCTCTCTCTCTCTCTCTCATATGCTTCATGCTGTGTGAGCAACAGTGCCACCATGTCATTATCTTCTTGAAAACAATTTTTGACTGGGAAAGGGTCCTTTTTTTTTTGTTTAACAGTTTATTTATTTATTTATTTTGGTTGATGATTCTTTTTCCTTTTCTGCCCTGAAATATGTCCAGGGAAAGGGTCCTTTTTTTTTTTTAACAGTTTATTTATTTATTTATTTTGGTTGATGATTCTTTTTCCTTTTTTGCCCTGAAATATGTCCAGGTGAAGAGCTACTGGATGAACTCAGATGGAGCAGATGTGGTTTTCCATATGATAGATAACTTCCTTGTCTAGATCCTACTGCAAAAAATGTGTGTTCCTTGCAGTGGCAGGAAAATTGGTTAGACTGCTTCCCACAACTGTGTAACATGTACATTAAATAATGTCTGATTTTTCTTTGAAACATCACATCTTTGTATGTTATTTATATGATCAGTTACTCAGCTATTCGTTACAATGTCAGTAGTTTGCTTGTCGCATATGTTGATTGTGAAGGCCATTTAAATTATTAATTCCCTCAGTTGAAAATGAATTGCCGGAATTTTTATTTATTTTGATGAAAACTTAGTGCTCAAAATGATCTAGTTAGTTCTACTGACATGTCTACACCCACTATGCTTCTAGTGTTTGATCAAATTTTAATTCTATAATTTTTCTTTGCTAGTTGATTACAGAGGCTCAAACTTTTGTCCATTTTATTAGACAGCCACCTTCCATGTTAGGTTTTGCATCCATTAATTTTCGAGCCAGTTCTAATAAGGTTTAATGGAGCATAAGCTATAATCAATATACTTACATGTTTGATTGTCCTAGCCACAAAATTGCATGCCAAACAGTAAGAAATAAGGGAACCTTGACTTTCTACAATTGTTGTAAGTACAGTTATTTCTGTGTTCTTGTTGATGACATCCAATTTGACCATGTGATTCTTTTGGCCTCGAAGACTATCTGGACAAGCTGGATCAATCCAAACGGTCCAAGAAGTAAGAGATAGCTAGTGGAGAGACCCACTCATTGCATACCTAAGAACCCCATTGTCCATGATAGGGTCTTACACATATAGTGTTGTGGCAACTGGCAACATTGTCGCATGTGTGGACCTTCCATACTCGGTCTCTAGCCATTTTCATGTTTGTTGCAGCTCTGGTTTTGTTTATTCCACTGTCTGTGTTGTTTCCAAAATCACTAAAGAAGTATGGGCAATTTAGATAATTTACTTTTCATAATGCTTCTGTTACCAACATTAAAGCATCTAAAGCCATATCCAATGGTTTATATGTGCTTTAGGGCGTCTCCTTCGTTCCTAATCATATATAAGATAACCAATATGAAGGGTTGAATGTCCCATTTGTTTCCTATTATCATTCATATTGTCTCTTTTCTTTCTCTAAACATGGGATTCGGTGAAAACACTTGTTTATGGGGATTTTGGGTGCATGAATCAACTGTGCACAGCATTCTATAGAAGTCCTGCCCATTCTTCACTTAAGTGCTTCCCTTATCTTCCCTTATACTTAAATCTTTGGTTCAGTTGGTCATACAAAGATCGAATCTTGGTTTTTCTCTTGAACTAGATTGCATCAATTGATGTAAAGCCACAAGGTTCTGCACTTTCTCCATCCCAAAAATTTTTGGCCTATGCGGAAATGCCACCAAAGCTTCTTGTAGTAGCGGAAACCATGTCGATGGAGTTGATCCACATCTCAAACCACGAGATGAAGAGATTCAAGAGCTTCGAAGACATGCGGAAGCTCCTAACCAAATCCTTGTGAGGCTTGGAACTAAAGATCGTGATGAATGGTGAGGGTCCCCATGGGGAGTTTAACCCATACTAATCAATATCTAGTACATCTAACATCTTTTCCCAAAGCTGGGGATAGAAGTTGAAGATCTGGAAATAGTATGAAGGGTGAAGATCGAGGAATACATTTTTAATTGCAGGATTTTCTGAGTGTGTGTTTGGGAGGGCACAATGATAAAAAACCAAGCCAAACCAAACCAAGCCTTTTCCCACTAGGTGGGGTCGGCTATATGGATTTGACGACGCCAATCAAATCTGTTTAGGGCCATGTCCTCCTTTAGATCCATGTGGGCACAATGATAGTCGATCAATAATATCAACAAAATAATTTAGCAAAAAAATGCAGAAGATTTTAAAAGATTACATTCAATAGTGGGTCCATAAGAGTAGAGAAGAATTGAAAATTGCATGATTTTAGCACATTTACTCGTGGTAAGTATTTGCTTGCACACTGCACATCCGAACTATCCCAGAGGCGGGACCACCTCCGAATTTAATGTATCACATGTGACGCGCAATCCAAATCGGTGGTTGATTATAGTTACAAAAAGAAAAGAAAATTAAATCACTTATTTACATCATTATATAAGGTTAATGTAAAAAAAAGTCTTGATCTTTGGCCCATTGTTTAGAACTCAAATCCTTTTACTACTTAAACGAAAATGCTAAAGTCGATGAAACCTTTGGGGCATGTAATGTAACTAATTAGTGTAGCAAAACCCTTAAGAACCTCTATTTATAGCCACATGAAATATCTTACTTATGAATTAGATCTAATTTATTCCAAGTTTTGAATTAAATTTGTAATAATTCAAAATCTAATCATAACTTAATGCGAAAGCTTTCAAAATGTGCTGATTATAAGTTCCAAACTTTAGAGGTCCTGAATTCCACACTAAATAAAGGGCAAAGAATTTAAAAAAATAATAATAAGGAGTGCACCATGTATATCTTATTTGAGCATAGGGTAGGCCTTGGTGATCGGCTCCCATGTGAAAAAAAAAAGAAAAAGAAAGAAAATACATAAGAAGAAACATATGGAAGCTAGTGTTTGATGAATTGTCTTTCTTATAAAAGTAACAGGCAAGATTGTCCTTATATATTTTGAAAATTCTACTTTTAGCCAAAGGAAAAAAAAAAAAGTTGACAAGAGAGGGACGGTCAAAGAGAAGAACACTAAAATACACATGAGCATACTTATTAGAATCCTACAATTCATATCCCGAATCCCAAATCCCGATTTGTATCCTGAATATTAAAGAAAACGATTCATATCTATGTATCGAATCCCATTTACAAATGAATCTTAGGATTCAGATGTGAATCCTCCGATTCAATACTCATTTCATCGAACTTAAGATTCAAGCAATTCACCTAAGCGAGAATAGCTACAACCAATAAGTTAATATTAATGATCTTTTACCATTTTTCTTTCTTTATTCTTTCTTTCTTTTAGCGCTTTTATTTTTAGAAGGTGATTTAGTAGTTAACGAAACCTCCTATGAATCTTTTTGTGGCTTTGATAAGGTTTTAAAGATGAATAAAGAACATGCATTTAATTAAAGCATTAGATTGTACGTACAGTGCTTGTCTATATCTTATTCTTTTAATCTATTGTGGTTTTTTTCTTCATAAACACTTTCTTAACTAAAAGAGATATCCTACTTTGTATGATTGATGGTTTGGATTTTATTTTTATTTTTATTTTTATATTTTGATTTAAAGATAATATATATATTGATACTTCAAATTTATTTAACTATTTACACATTGTTTATTTTATATTTATATATATTAATATATGTCATGATGTTCTTGATATGATTGTATGATAGACTAACTTGTTATTATATTTATACTGCTATAAATGGAAAAATGGATAGTTATGAATAATTACTTTTTCCTTTTTTAAAATTATTAGAAAAAATAAAAAATACTATGATTCACGATACGATTCGCAATTCGTTTCGATTCATGAGTATGAATGATTTGCGATACGATTCCTATTTTGAAAACTATGCACATGAGAGATTTTCTCCTATTTTAAAGGAAAACAAAAAAAGTTGAGAGGGGCAAAGAGAATAACACCCAAATACACACTAGAAATTTTTCCTATTTTAAAGGGAATAAAAACATTGCCTCTCCTCAACCTTATGTGGTTTTGCCAATGAGCAGAGGGAAGAAATGCACTTGGATGGGCTTCTTGTGTAAACATAGAAAGATAGGAAGAGAGTAGAAAGTAACAAAAGGAATATGATGAGTTGTCTTTTGGATAGAAGCACAAAAAACAAAAACAAAAACAAAACAAAACAAAAAAAAAAAAACCCCTTCCTTAATGTGTTTTGAAAATTATATTCTTTAACAAGAGGGGAAAAAAGTTGATGAGGGCAAACTAGAAACAACAAAAAAAAAATTTGAGGAGGGGCAAGGAGCATAAGACTAGAATGCCCACAATAGGAGTCAGATTTCCTTCTAGGGGTGTTTTGGGGGGGGAGTGGGGGGGTGTGGTGTGGTGTGGAAGGATGAAACAAACAAGGAATCAAGAATGTGGATGTCTATGCAGAATAGTCTTCAGCATTTGATAGCATGCAATGAAAGACCTAGCTGAATCCGAAGAGTAACTTGTGGCACATTATTTACATGGATCATAGCCATCATTAGAAGAGGTATTGGCTATCCATCCACCGTGGGCTGTGTTGGAGGCTGAACATGCACTAGCAATTGAAAATACCATATAAGAGGTCCGTGAGGGTTAGATACTGTGTCAAGCGGATCAATGTGCCATCTAATCATGATGAAACAGGTAGCCATGGTGCACCATGAGTTAGAGATGACTGGTTATCCATGGAAGCAGCCTCACATGCATTGGAAAGCCATAGGACGGTTAGTTTGGATAAAAAGTTGAGTAAAGGCATAGTCAAATGCTTTAATTGGCATGCAGGGTTCAGGATATAAGGAATATCAGGAATGACATGCAACATATTGTTCATAAAGAGAAATGGTTTATAAGTTACCATTTCGATTCTTTATGTAGATGACATTATTGTTACAGACTTACAGGGAACAATATGGTAGAGGAAGAAAGGCAAAAGGAAACATCTATGCTTTGAATTTGAGATTAAGGATCTCAGGGAGTCAAGGTACTTGGTCTATTGGAAGATCAAAGAAGGGTATTGTGATATGCGGACGGGAGTTTACACTTGATCTATTTGAAGAAATAGGGTTTCTAGGAGCAAAGCCTACAGACACTCCTTTTGAGCAGAATCATGATAGTAGTGTAGAAAGTGGAGAGCTACTCAATGATATCAAATCTAATCAGAGACTAGACGGATGTCTGTTATATTTTAAGATAACTCCTCCAAGTATTTCTTATCCATGAATATTATTAGTCAAATGCTCCAAGGACATGAAATTTAAACGTTGTATACAGGATTTTGAAGTATCACAAGAAATCAACAAGACAAGCAATTCTATATTAAAGAACTGGTTATTTGATTGTAGAAGCCTACACCAAACCAGATTGGGCAGGATCAAAGATAGAAGATCAACAACAGGTTTTTGCTATGGTGGTCGGAAACCTAGTGTTTTGGATTGGTAAGAAATAGGCTGTATTAGCAAGATCTAGTTCTGAAGTTGAATACCGATCTAGGGTACTTGGAGCATGTGAATTATTATGGCTGCGGATCCTGCTGGATGAGTTTGGTTTTCTACATAAAGGCCCAATGGTGCTGCATTTTGACAGCACATCGGTGCTGCAGATTGCAACAAATCCAGTCTTTCGTGACTGTACAAGACACATAGACGGTGATTGCCATTTTATTAGAGAAAAATTGAAGACAAAAGGATCAAGCAGAAGTATTTGCACACAAATAAGCAATTGGCAGATTTCCTCACTAAAGTAGCTCCAAGGAAGAAGTTATCAAATTCATTGCCTAAGCAGATATGTATTCACCAGCTTGAGGGGGAGTGCTACAAGTTGGACATAACTGTAATTCTAGGAAATAAGAATTGTTTTGTAAATATGGAAATATGAAGGGTTTTTTTTTTTTTTGGAATTTACAAATTAATAAACTATATATTGATATGGTCTCCCAGCCTTAGGCGCCACAATCAAATGAGAGTTTTCTCTCAAAGCTCCCTGCATTTTTTCTTCTCTTAGTGCCCTAGAAATCTCCATATGAGAAGATTCAACACTCATCACATACGATTATGAATCTCTGTAAGTGTGCCTTTTGTTTTCTTTCTTTTTGCTTGCCAGGTTTCTTTGGGTGTTTGGCTGGTCAGTATACCTCTCATGTACTTTCTTTGCCTCTGTAATAAAAACTTTTACCATTAAAAAAAAAAAAAACCAACACTTAAAACTATGGAAATCCCTGTCGAGTGGAGAAAGCTGGAGAAGGTGGGGTACTGGAAAATGGGAGGGATTAATTATTATCTTGTTTGGCATCCGTAGACGAAACTGAGGTGAAACTGAAAGTTCTCTCTTTCAGATGGGTTAGGGAAAGATCTCCATTATTTTCCTTCGACCTGAATCTTTGTTCTGGTTGCTGGTGGAAAGATCAAATCTCGGTTCTTTCAACTATGAGAATCCCTGTCAAGTGAAGAAAATTGGAGAAAGTGGGGTACTGGAAAATGTAGGGGAATAATTGTTTGTCTTATCTGGCATTGATAGACAAAAGTAAGGTGAAACTGAAAGTTTTGTCTCTCTCCTAAGACAATAGAAATGGTGTTTTCTTTCTTGGAATTAAGGACTTCTTAAATAGGAGCAAAATTGGTTTCCTTTACCCTTCTATTCTCAATGACTTTCCTCTATAGGGCTGCTTTTCATGGTCAAATCTTCATTGCCATTTGCACATGATGACCACATGTTTCATGAAAAATTCCTATATGTTTTCTTTCATGGAAAAAATGCAGCACTATGTTTCATAACATTTATTTTATCTTTGTTTCAACCTCAGAGAGAAATTTTACAGCCATTCTCACTCTGTCCATTTGCATTCTCTCTACTTTTGTTATCTTAACTAGATTATAATCTTCTTCTTTTTTTTTTTTTTATAATGGAGGGTGTCCCAATATTTGGGCCAAACTAATCTCTACAGGCCCAGGGGGAGCCGGGTAAATCCCCTGTGGCCCCAGTGTGCCAGTGTGGTAGTGCAGTTTTGAACCAACTAGATTATAATCATTACACTTGTGGTTTACCTTATCGAAGTGGTTTGATCTCCAAGAGGGAGAAAATTTTGTTTCTTAATAGTTTATAATTTCCTTATGTAATCTTTGCACAATCAGGTCCCACATAGTTCAATTTAAATTTGCACTGCCGTCGTGGTTCTCCAATTTTTTTACCATCTTACAGGGATGTTAAAAGTGATAAGCAATACATTATTATGTTTGATATTACTTTATCAATTATCAAAGTGATTTGACCTCCAAGAAACTCACTCTTCCCTCATGCAAACCCAAAGGTATTGTTTGTACTTGAAGCATCCAGTAGTTCAAAAACTTAAAGGAAATTATACCGAGTGTGCTCTAGACAACAAATTTTCCAATATTTGTTTGACTACAGGGTCAATGAAGCCAAGCAACTGCATCTTAGACCTTAAGTGGATTTGTGTACCCAACTCAGTCTTCAATCCTTACAGATCAATGGCATTTGCTGTAGAAGATAACAAGGGCCCATTACAGCCAAGGCCCAAGACCCATTACAGTATCCCACTCACGTGGGTTGACTGTGTCAAAGATTGTGTATATTTTGTACTCCTGATTTCTTGCTGATTGTATTCCTTGTATAGAGTAGAATAGATCACATATCTGTATCATTCAGAAGCAAAACGTGGGTGAAAACTCACTGTTTTCTCAACGTGATCATAGTGGCCCACCTGCGATCATCACAAAATCCACAAGTCTCCCTCCAGCCTTGGTCGCCCATCTCCTCTTATCTTTTTGGAGATTTTTCCAGAATTTTTCAGAGATCAGAGGTAGGTCGTTTGATCAATCTTGTGATTATTTAACTTTCTGGAATAGTTTTCATCACAGCCGCACAAAATCCTTGATTCTGACTGGATTTTGATGCGACCTTCACTGCTGGAAAGGGATTTTCATCCTGGATTCTAGCCTCTCATCTGATTATCCATCAGATCTATCTGTGGGTCCCACGAAGGGATCCAGACACTCAAATCCAGTTCGTCTGGACTATTTCTGGGTTGATTTTTTGTTGGAAAATTGCACCTGTGTGTGCTGTGTATGACTGGAAGCATCATCCACTACTATTGAAGTGCTGTCTTGGATTTGGGCGTTGTTTGAACTCCTTACTCACTACTATTGACCTGCTGCTGGCTGCCTTCTTCTTCAAATAGCTACTGTCTTAGTTCTTGTCTACACTGTGCCATGGAAAAATATGATGTTATCCCGATCAAATTTAACGGGCAGAATTATATGTCCTGGTCTTTCCATTTAAAGAACTTTGTTGAAGGACAAGGGCTTTTTGGTTATCTTGATGGGTCGATCACTAAACCAAAACCTACAAGTACCACTGATTCCAAAAACGTAGCCACTTGGTCCAAAGAAAATGCGAAAGTGATCACATGGATCCTTAACTCCATTGATCCATCTCTTGCTGTGGCTCTTCAAGCCTACACCACTGCTGCTGATATGTGGGCTCATCTCAAGAAAGTCTATCATCAAACAAATAAGGCCAGGAAATTTCACTTGGACAGTGAAATTGCAAAGTATAATCAAGGGGATAAATCTGTGCAGGAATACTTTAATGGTTTCCTCACCTTATGGACTGAAAGAGATTCCATGTTGATCCAAACAGTCTCTCCCGGATTTCTATCTGAAGCTCTCAAGTTGCAAGAAGAAACTCATATTAGCCAGTTTCTTATGAATCTACGACCCGAATTTGAATCTGTAAGGTCAGCTCTCATGAATAGAGAAAATTCTGCTAATCTTGATACCTGCTTTCAAGAGGTCCTTCGCGAAGAACTCCGTCTCACCTCCCAGCGTACTATTCTGGAAGAACCAAAAGCCTTTCTTGCACCTCTTCCCGCTGACTCGGCTCTTCTGGCAACCCCAACTCCGAAGCAGACTCAATGTTACGAATGCAAAGGCTTCGGACATATTGCCAAAAATTGCCGCAAGAAATTGGTGTGTCGATATTGCAAACGGACTGGTCACCTTATTGAGGACTGTCGCAGCCTACAGCGACGGAATGAGACACAGCCTAAGAAGCCTCCCTCTAATATGCCCCGACAGAACATTCCTGCAGCATTTCAGGCTCAAGCACCCTTATCTGATACAGGTAGCACGTCATCCGGGGCTATGTCCATGACTCCAGCCCAGATTCAAGAGCTGATCCAAAACACAGTTACTTCTGCTTATGCGTCTATGGGCTTTTCTGGTGGTCGGTATCAAACTCATTCCTCTATAGCTTTTCCTGCATTCCATTCTTCTGCCTCTCTTTCTTCTCCTATCACCTCATCCACATGGTTCTTAGATTCAGGAGCTTCCAATCACATGACATCTGTAGAACATAGCTTTACAGATTCCCACTCTTATGTTGGAAAAGAGAGGATAACCACTGCTAATGGTGATCAACTACTCATTTCTGGAGTTGGTACGATTACCTTAGCTAGTGCCTCTGGCCAATCCATCACCCTTCCCAATGTTTACTTTGTTCCAAAATTATCAGCCAATTTACTTTCTGTAGGACAACTTATTGATGATGGCTATCTTGTTCACTTCTCTTCTTCTGGTTGTGTTATACAGGGGCGACAAACTGGGAAGGTGATCGCGACGGGGAGTAAACATGGACGCCTGTTCTTGCTGGACATTGGACATCATTCTTTCATTGCTTCCTCTTCTTCTCACACTTTCAATAAATTGTGGACTGTTTGGCATAACCGTCTTGGTCATGTAAACAATGCCCATTTGCTTTCATTATTTAAGATTGGTTGTTTGGATTCTAAAATTGATAATAAAATGATGTCTTCTTTCTCTCAATCAAAGTGTGAAACTTGTTGCTTAAGTAAAAGTCACATTTTGCCTTTTCCTGTTCATAATTCTCGTGCATTAGCATCATTTGACATTATTCATTCTGATGTTTGGGGTATTGCTCCTACCTTGAGTAGGACGGGATTTCAGTACTATGTGACTTTTATCGATGACCATTCTCGATACACGTGGATTTACTTTATGCGCTTGAAATCTGAAGTCTTCACTATTTTTCAAAAATTTTATAACATGGTCCAAACCCAATTTCAGAGAGCGATCAAGATTCTTCGATCAGATTCTGGTGGAGAATATATGTCTCATGAATTCTCTGCCTTTCTTTCTGATAAAGGCATTCTTCATCAAAAATCTTGTCCACATACCCCTCAGCAAAATGGAATTGCAGAAAGGAAGAACCGACATATCCTTGGCACTGTTCGTACTCTTTTAATTGCATCCTTAGTCCCTCCCATATTTTGGTGTGATGCTGCTCAAACTGCTGTGTATCTTATTAACCGTCTTCCCAGCACTGTTCTAGGAAAGACTACTCCGTACGGAGTTCTTTTTGGTAGTACCCCTTCATACTCTTACTTACGTGTTTTTGGTTGCTTGTGCTTTGTTCACCTTCCTCCTAATGAGCGCTCTAAGTTATCACCACAGGCGGCCAAGTGCGTTTTTCTTGGCTACAGTAATGAGCACAAAGGTTTTCTGTGTTATGATCAGTTCGAGAAACGCATGCGCATATCTCGCAATGTGATCTTCTTGGAACAGATTCCTTTCTTTTCTTTACGCTTAGATCATCATCCTATTGCTGTGTCCTATTTACCACATTTTCAGGCATCGGCTTCTTCATCCTCTGTTCCCAAAGTCTATGTCCGGCGCAACACGGTTCCTCCTGTGGTGACTCCCTCTCCTGATCCTCCCCCAGTGACGTCTTCTGAACCGGCAGGTAATAATGCTCCTCTTGACAATACCATCTCTCTGCGACGCTCTAGTCGTCCATCTGTTGCCCCTGACCGTTATGGATTTCCTGCTCTCTTTTCATCTTTAGATAGTGCTCCTATCCCCACCTCATATTCACAGGCCTCCAAAATAGCTTACTGGCAGGATGCTATGAATGAGGAATTGCTTGCTCTTGAAGCAAACCAAACATGGGACTTGGTACCGACTCCTGCAAAAGCCTCTGTGATTGGCAGCAAATGGATCTACTCTGTAAAAGTTAACTCGGATGGGAGTCTTGACCGCTACAAAGCCAGATTGGTTGCGCAGGGTTACAAGCAGGAGTATGGCATTGACTATGAAGAGACATTTGCACCAGTGGCCAAAATGACCACTGTCCGTACTCTTCTTTGTGTGGCTGCAGCCCGCAACTGGCCTCTATGGCAAATGGATGTCAAAAATGCCTTTCTTCATGGTGAGTTGAAAGAGACGGTCTACTTAAAACCCCCTCCGGGATATGCTTGTCCCCCTCAGCATGTTTGCAAATTGCGGAAATCTCTTTATGGCCTCAAGCAGGCTCCCAGAGCTTGGTTTGATAAATTCCGGGCTGCAATACTTCAAGCCGGCTTTCGTCAGAGTCATTCTGATAGCTCCCTATTTCTTCGATGGACACCAAAGGGCTACACATTCCTTTTGGTCTATGTTGATGATATGATCATCAGTGGCAATGATACTACTGGCATTACCGATCTCAAACATCATCTCACTCGCCACTTCCGGATGAAGGATCTTGGTCCTCTCACCTACTTTCTGGGGCTTGAGTTTTTACGTAACAAATCAGGCATTAGGGTTCATCAGCGTAAATATGCTACTGATTTGATCACTTCGGCAAGACTTGGTGCTGCTCACTCGGTTGATACGCCTATGGAACTTAACAGCAAACTTAGTATGGATGATGGTCCTCCTCTGGAAGATCCCTCTGTGTTCCGGCGGATAGTTGGGAGTTTGCTCTACTTAACTATGACTCGGCCTGATATTTCTCATGCAGTTCATACGGTTAGCCAGTTTATGAGCAATCCTCACAAACCCCACCTTGCTGCTGCTTTGCGCATACTCCGATATGTTAAAGGCACTCTTCACCATGGTCTCTTCTACCCTTCTGGCTCTTCTTTGCGCCTCTCGGCTTATGCTGATGCCGACTGGGCTGGTTGCCCTGATTCTCGGCGATCCACCACTGGCTGGTGTATGTTTCTTGGGGATTCTCTGATTTCGTGGAAGTGCAAGAAGCAAACTACAGTTTCCAAGTCTTCTGCGGAGGCTGAATATCGCGCGATGTCGTCTGCTAGTGCTGAAATCATCTGGCTACGCCGTCTTCTCTGTGAATTCGGTGTACATGTTGGTAGTTCTACACCTCTTCATGGGGACAATACCAGTGCTACTAGGATTGCTAACAATCCAGTCTTTCATGAAAGAACAAAGCACATCGAGATTGATTGTCACTTCATCCGCCAACATGTTGTTACTGAGAAGGTCACTCTGCCTCACGTCTCTACTCTTAACCAATTGGCAGATATATTCACAAAAGCCCTCCCCAGAACACGTCATCAGGATCTTACTAGCAAATTGATGTTTTCTGTTCTACCACATCAATTTGAGGGGGAGTGTAGAAGATAACAAGGGCCCATTACAGCCAAGGGCCCATTACAGCCAAGGCCCAAGACCCATTACAGTATCCCACTCACGTGGGTTGACTGTGTCAAAGATTGTGTATATTTTGTACTCCTGATTTCTTGCTGATTGTATTCCTTGTATAGAGTAGGATTGATTCTTTCTATTCTTTTATATATTCTAATTTGTACACTTGACATAATTAGTGCCTTGATTAAGGCCTAACATGATTATAAATAGAGCAGTGGATCATCCAAGGATGGTATCACGTTTTCTCCAAATCTCTTTCTTCTCATTCTTCTCAATCTAACATTTGCAACATAACTTTATTATGTCTGTTGCAATGGATGAATGGAGGATTCTCTAAAGAAGCCTCTCTCGCTGCGCTACTGTTGCTCTTGTTATCGTTACCTTATTTCTTTCTGTTATTTGGTTCCCCAAGAAAGAGAATGCAATGTCACAAATTCATGGTATGCAAAAAGCATGTAATTTGAAGGGATCCAACATTGTTATTTATCATCTTGATCAAATATTACAAAAATCAAAATTTTGGCAGGAATTTAAGAGCTTCAACCAAAAAATAAACTGTTCTGGCCTCACTATGGGCAGATGGATATAATTTATCCCGCTCTTTATGTATCATTAATATTTTCAAGCACTATCTTCTCATTCACTTGCACTTTACATGGTTTAGTTAATTAGCATGAACTTGGGTCAGCAATGTTGTTGAGATTAGCTTTCAGGAAGAAGAATAGCCCCGAAGGAATTCTTTAGTATCCCTGTTGGTTTCTTCCTCTTTGGAGCTGCAAAATAAATAAATAAATAAAAATGATGAGAATGCTGTAACATCTATATCTTGTAGTACGTTGCTGAAATGGATCTATTACTACCTTCCATTCTGTTGGATATCTTTCCCATTAACCCTTTTTGCTGTGGAGGACAAGTGGAGCATTGTGGAACCTCCAGGATTCTCTTCGAGTACACTTGATAAGCTTTTACAGAACTGGTTTCATGAATGAAAGATCGTGATCACATGGAAAATACTAATGTTTGAGGGCTAATGTAAATAGAGAGAATAATTTCACACCTCTTTGTACACCCATAGTTCCCCATTTGATTGTGTGATTTCTACCATACAATGAGTTGGTGTCACCTCAATTACCTGATTTCACAATGAAATCCCAAGTGAGGCTGTGCAAGATGGACCACACTATGTTGAGTACTTCTCTGATGCTTAAATTTTTTCAAGGAAAAAATATGGTACAGGCTTTTGCTCAACTGCACCTGAATATCTTATGCTAAAATATATAAATGCTACAAAGATATGAGTAAAGTTGTTTATTAATAAATATATTGATATTACATATTGAGCGGAGCCATGTTCCAGTACCCTGGGATGTGACTGCAATTAGTCAGTTGGGTTAGACACATATAACATATCATTCATTATAAATACTACTACCTATTACCTCTGCTGATACTGTTAATTGTTGTTTAGATCTTGTCAACTCTCTCTTTCCAAGAAGTTTCACCTGAATCCATGACCCATTTATGAGAATCTGAATCCGTCAAGCTTGAGGGCAAGAGAGAGATGTTACCTTGGAATTGTTCATCCTTTCGACGGAGAGCCTTACAAACTTTGCGGCAACCTCAATTTTTTCTATGGTCTCATTAATAGAATGCTTTGAGCCAAGCCTCATCCTTTGTTTGGTATCATCCTTGCGAGAAAATTGGTTAAACAGGCGCTAAAGATTAGGTAGAAAACATGAATCTGAATTCAACTGGATTTTGGAGCTTAGGTAGAAAACATGAATCTGAATTCAACTGGATTTTGTTGTACCTGTTCTTCAAAAAGCCCTGATAGGTCTAGGTCACTAGACATTGCTATCAATTGAAAAGCATTGATGAAACTCTGGGATGGAGCTTTGTCCATATTGGTGGTGCTTCCCTATTTTCAGTTTCACAAATCTAATTCTATGAACTCCACTTCCTTTGCCCACATGAATTTGAAAATAATTTTAAAATAGTTACTGAAGTCCTTACTACCATGCCATCGAAAGCAGCATTGAAAGCATCCAAATTTACACTTTTCTCATGATCTGTGCCTGTAGAAGGCTGGTAATCAATTTTGAACCACTTGTCTTCAATAATCTCTGATACTGTCATCCGCTGTTGTGAGAAAGGATGAAGTTATTGCTTGTAACAAGAAGATGGAAAATTGAAATTTTTGTTGCTTATTGAGATCTATTAGAAGTGTTAGAGAGGATATGTTTTGAGTGTACCCATGTTGGCACAGGTTCCAGTATCCTGAAAATTAACTTTCTTTGGCTTGCCGAAAACCACTCAGGACATGTGTATTCTGCTCTTGATATCTTTGAAGTTTGAACAGAGAAAAGAATCAAAAGGCAGGTATAATGGCAACAATTTAGATGGTGGTGGAGGAGTTTTTTTTAACTGACCTTCCTATACAGATTCATTAGGTTTTGATCATTGAAGGGTAGATAGCCAGCAAGCATTTCAAAAAGGATTACACCACAAGACCAAACATCTGCAGCCGATCCATTATACTTGTTTTTAGAAATTACCTGTTTTAAATGGCCAGAGGATGAGGGATGTTCTTTTCAAAATATTCTGAATACAGTATGACAGAGTATTGTTCTCGCTACAATTTGCAGTTTTATTTTCTTCTATTGCATCAGATGATTTTTGAGTTTTTACTGCCTGCAGTTAGCATTCTTTTGTTTGGGCAGTAGTACAGGGAATGTTCAAACCTCAGGAGCAACGTAGCTTGGAGAACCGCAGGCCGTTGCTAGTAAATCACCAGGCTGCCAAAAGATCTGGATTAGATTAATTTCGCTCCATAAAATCTTCCCCATGCATCCACCAGAAGCTACTCAAGATAGTTGGAACTCACCTTGTGCACCATGCTGAGTCCAAAGTCAGAGACCTTTAGATTTCCTTTGCTATCTATAAGCAGGTTTTCAGGCTGTTGTGTAAACATACCGGAGAAACATGAGAAAATGCTAATTAAGTTGAGGGTACTCGCTTTCTGCAAGTTCTGTGGCGAAAAGGAAAAAGAAAAAAAAAAAAAGGTTCTGACCTTTAGATCTCTGTGATACACTCCTCTGCAGTGGCAATACTCCACAGCATCGATCAATTGCTGGAAGAATTTTCTGGCTTCTCCTTCACTTAATCGCTTGAGGTAAGACTGGATGAAAAGAATCAAAAGGTGGTTAGAAATGAGTACTCCATGAACTAGAGAAGCTCCAGACATGGTTTTCAGCCCAGTGGTACTACACCCACCAACTTCTCCGTGAGTGGCCCTCCTGAAACGTATTCCATTACAAGGTAAATCTTTGTCTTTGTTGCAATCACCTGTAAAAATTCAAGAATGATCATGGAAGAAGGATTTATAGCCCAGATTTCCAGAACTCTAGACCAATGTAAATTTTCAGTCCACACCTTAAACAAACCTCATATATTCGGACGATGTTTGGATGGCACAGAAGCTTCATAGTACTAATCTCTCTCTTAACCTGGGGTTCAAGCAGTTTAAATATTTTGAAAAATACGGGCTAATGTTTTTCATGATGCATTTTTTAGTTGACATTCTGCTAGGTATTGTTTCTCTGCTTTATGTTTCTAAACCACTCGCTTCAGGACTTTTAGCTTTGATTTGGGTTGGAAAAGCTTCATAGGCATTTTCAGATTACATAAGCTTGTTTGGATGACAAGAAAACAGGAGGAAATGAGGGTGGAGAAAATATCCATGCAGTTCAAATTTGAATAGTGCAAGAGTCCTCTCCTTGTTTCTCCTCATCCAAACGACTCCTTTGCTGCAAACCTCTGAAATGCAATTTGGGCTTTAGATTCAACTGCACTGTAATGGTTGCTAAAGTAGAATTATTTTCCAATGGCATCAGCTGCATGCTTAACACCATGCAAAAACCCCGAAAGTGCATTGAACCCTATAGAATGTGAAAGCAAAATTGATGAGAAGGAAACATGAAAAACCACCTGCTCCATAAGCTTGTTATCCATGACCATCTGCTTATCAATGATCTTGATCGCAGCACTCTGGCCCGTCTCAGTGTTCACCGCTGCTTTCACCTTGGCGAAGCTGCCTTCACCGACAGTTCGCTCGAGCCGGTATTTTCCAATGTTGGCTGCACAACCCATCTTTCCTGGAGTGAGAAGTCCGAGATGCTTTTGCCACCCCCACCAGCAAAAGCACCCCTTTTCACCTTGAGTAGAGTTTGTGGTTCAAGAGGCTCTTCTGTTATTGAAGATATTGGTGTCCTGTCCTGTTTGTATAGAAATGGTGACTCGAGTAGTGCTTGCAGGTACAGCTGCTTTGGCTTTTGGTAATTTGGGAGTTTGGAATTCTGGTGGGAGGTTTGAAAACGTTGCATGGAGGGAGGGCAGAGAAAAAGAAAATCAGTTTGGTGAGTTGCACGTGATTTTGAAGGGTAGGTCTTGCTGTTATGGTCTCCGAGCCTTTGTTTTGGGTAGTTATTCCTACACTTTACTTTTGAGTAGTAAAGTTCTGCCCCTTTTTTAAATCCCGGATTATACTGTGCCAGCACTCGAGGAATTCTGTGCCCAACCCTATAAATCAATTTGTGGCCCACATCTAAAATCCGATGAATTAGAATAAAGCACAGCACTCTCCCTGCTGCACTTAGACCTAACATACGCCCGGGCGGTCTAAGTTTAAGTATTTCCCATTGATCATGCAATATCCTAGGGCAATATACACATCCGGTGTATTGTGCGATATCCCAAGGTCGTGTGATATTGCACATATTACCATGTGCAGTATCTTAGAGCTATGCAATATTGCGTAATTATTATATGAACACCTCAGTAGGAAATATTTAAACTTAGTTACATGATCAAAATTACAATAATAATAATAATGAAGATGATGATGATAATAGGAGGGGGCCTACAAAGTACAAGACAGAAAAATGCTAAGGAAACAATGAGAGCTTCTGGATCGGACAAAACAAAGGCTTTTATGGGAAAAAAAAGGTTGGGAAATGATCAGCAACGTTAAAATTTAAATGACAGACCCGGCCATTATAATAATATATTAAGCTAGAAGGTTTTGGATTCAATTTTAATTGCACTTTTCATTTTGACTGGAAGTTACTTTGAGTTTTTACAACTGCTAACATACTCTCCCTCTACCTTCCACTAATATACTTTCCTCACTTATGGACTCACATCTCCCCGTTTCTAACATACATAGAATCTTACATGAGTTATATCTTCATGCATACCGGTGATTAGCACGGGATTTTGTGCTAGTATTATTTATATTATGCGGGTTAGGTACTAGGTTGTGACTATGTTTAGAGGTGTTTTAAATTTCAGTAACTCTCTCCCATCTTCTCTGTCTCTCTCTCTCCATTTATGATTAATTTGCATATTCGGCCCTATTTTTAAATAGTGAAAGATTGTTAGCCAATCAAAATTTGAGCCAGAGCTCAACCAACAAATGTGGGTTTGGTTTGGATTTCAAAATGGTGGGACACACATGGCCA
The DNA here is from genome assembly GCA_038049695.1 of Cinnamomum chago. Classification (NCBI taxonomy): domain Eukaryota; kingdom Viridiplantae; phylum Streptophyta; class Magnoliopsida; order Laurales; family Lauraceae; genus Cinnamomum; species Cinnamomum chago. The sequence continues at coordinate 66,618,804 of CP142458.1, read as the reverse complement.
AATCAGTGCCTTTAGGGTGAGGGCAGTTTAATCGTGTAGCTATATAGTACATGTTTCCATAAATCTTAAAGGGTCCCACTCTGTTAAACAAATCTTCTAAAGAATACAACTAGTGTTATTGTGCATTAAACTTGATATGTAAAATCTGACTTAAATCACATTTAGATCTATGATCAATTCCATGAATTATGGTTTCACTCTATTCAAGATGATGGTTTTTTTTTTTTTGAACGGTCAAGATTTATCAAGCCCCCACCCCCTAGAGATGGACCACAAGTCCAATGTAAGGTCGCTCCTCCGAGTCAACATCACACATTTTTTTCGTGGGAGAAGAAACAGAATCCTCACAGGAAAGCAGAGGATAAATGAAGAAGAAAGTGGGAAAGAAAAGGTAGAAAACAATAATGAAGAGATGTTCACCCACCAAACTAATGGCAGGTAGCTATGCACATGCGTAGATGACGCACCTCAATTTGTTACCTACTCGAATGTGACTTGCTGACCATGTTCTGAATTCAGGGGTAGCTTCATAAATTCAAGTCACTGGGGTTAACAAAAGACTTATCTTTCACAAGTCAAATAAATTTATTTATTCTTTTATCAACATTTGTCATCTACTTTCGATAATGTTAGGATTTTCTCCTTCTAATACGAGAAGAATATCGTATTTAGAGGTTAGGTTAGGGTAAATGAAGAGTTACCGACAGAATGTCTAAAAAAATGAATTTTCTTTAAAAAAATAAAAGTTAGGCACATTAGGTTTTATTTTTATTTTTATTTTTTGTTTTGTTTTGTTTTTGTAGACAGATGGCGTATTAACTTAGGCATTGAGTGGGGTCAAAAGCTTCCCATAAGTTTAATTCATTAAAGAATATATATACATATATAATATTTTTTTGAAATCTCCTCAGTGGCGTCCATGGTCCTGATTGAGTCCAGATCCTCTCAAGCTTTTATTTAAGAGGAATCTTGACTTGATCGAAGTGCAGCTCCATAGTGGAGCCCATCTATTGCAAATCCGATACACTCTAGATGAATGCCCTACTTTTTAGTGTACGTGAAATCCTCCAATTTTACTTTAATAGGTGATGATCTCACGGTTAGATTGACCATTTTATTTTTCAAAGGGTGAGCCTTGAGGCTGACCCGAAGTGGTCACATGCACCCACGTAATTCAAGAAATCCTTTTAATAGTATATTAAAAATTTTACTTTATTATTAAACTTCTTCACTTGACCATTGCTCGCCACCCAAATAAAAATCCTAGATCTGCCGTTGGTGAGCCCCACTATTCATATTATTTCTTTATAGGGTCAATTATCGTATGGACGGTCTTAAAGCTGACAATTGCTCCAAAAAAGCCGGAAAATATATATTTACCGCAGAGCTATTTGAGCCGTAGGACATCACAAGCTGCGATATCCTAGGGATGTAGGATATCCCACAATCACTTGAAGAGTCCGTTTCTTTCTTCTTCTTCTTTTTCTTTTGACTGTGGGACCAATGTTCTTATAATTTGCAAAACAACGTGACTTTCTTACAAATTTCTTGATAACTGTGATAGATCAATGATTCAAATTTAGTGCGATATTAGTTCATACACTCATACAGTCATCCAACGGTTTGGATGGTGGTTTAATGGTCCCACGGTCAAGGAAAAAAAGAAAGAAATGGATTGTTTAAGTCTTCCCGCTTTTGATTATGGGATATTTTATATCCCTAGGATATCGCAGCCTGTGATATTATATGGATCAAATAGCTCTACAGTAAATTTATATTTTTCGACTTTTCTGAAGCAATTGCAAGGTGTAAGATCGTCTATACGGTAATTGTCCGTTCTTTATATCCCTATATATAAAAGCATATGGGAGCATGTAAGAGACACCACAAGGGATCCAACTTCCAAGGCTCTTATAATAGGATAAAATTAAAGGCACTAGTTTTACACGTCATCATTATAAAGGTGTCTTATTACAGTAGATTTTTGTTCTCAATATACTAGGTTAAGGTGAGACAAATTGTAGCAATTTAGATTTTAACTGGGGTCCCTCTGCTGACCATACCCTTTCTAGTGGAGACCATTTGAGGCCCCACATGGGGATGGGATAGGGGGATGGAAAGATCTCCCTTCGACCTACCTGCGTATGGTGACGGAGGTTCGAATCATCAACCTAACCACTTGATCAACTACCAACAAGTTTTCACCATTCAAAATAAGTTCATGTTGATCTAACGGTTCAATCCATTAAATGGATGCTAAGCCCGAAATCAATGACTACAATGGAAGGTCCTTGTTTTATGGTCCACTTGGATGGTTCATAAGTTATGACCATGTAGATGTTTTGGCACCTGTCCATTGCTTGGCAGAGGTAATAGATCTCTTCTTGAATTTATAGCCCTGGCCAACAGGATATCTGAGTCTGCTGTATGAGGAAAGTAGATGCAGACGTTGAGGGAAAGTTGAGGCAGACATCCAGGAATAAATGGCAAGTGGGCAACTTGAGAATTTTACCAAATGACTTTTATGATGTTTGACTGGGGTAAGTAACTGTTATTAAAGTAAATGGGTTAGTTGCTTGATAGACTTTTGAATACTTTCTAAAAGCATCTTCCTACTTTACTCTTCAATGCACTTTACTCTTCAATGCACTTTACACCACTCCAAAAGCTAGCAATTACTCTTCCTTAAAATGTATAATTTCTTTATGAAATATAATTATGATGATAAATTGAGTTTATTGTGACAATATCGCAACAAGAACATGATGATATTTACAATATCATTTGCAAGCAATTAACCCATTGGCTTTGATTATTCCGCCTTGGTGCCGTTTAGCAAGATTAATGCCCGTTTGGTATCATTTCTTAAAAATAATTCTGCTTTTTTATTATATTGGATTTATTTTATTTTATTTTATTTTTTTGCTATCGGAGGGTTTCCAACCCTTTAGGCTGAGCTAATCCCTCCGGGTTCAGAGGGAAGCCGGGTAAACTCCCCTATAGCCCCAGTGTGGTAGTGCAGTTTCGAACATATGGTCTTAAGCCAACTGAGCTACCCCTTGGGGTTAAAAATACATATTGGAAATAGAAGAATACATTATCTCTCTCCCTTTTTGTACATCTATAAAATATTTCACTCTCTATCTCCCTCATCTTTCTATCTCTCTAGATTATCTCTCCCACAAAATGCTTGACAAACAAGTTTTTTTTTAATTCATTTTTAAAATGATTCAAAAAGATGTTTGTGTTATAAGATATGGATCTTGGGTGGATACCCACTTAACATAAGTTAGGAATAGAATTAGGATTCCTTTTTTATGATGTTACTTTGCCTATAAATAGGCTTTTCTTATTGTATTTGTACATAGATAATGAAATAACAGAAAAACTCTTTCTTCTCTCTCTAATTTTCTTTCTCTTAATCTCTCTTTTTTTAACATGTTATAAGCACGATTTTTTTGCGTGCATTGAAAAAAAAAATCACGAAGACTCAACGTCAGTTTTTCAAAAAGCAGGATGGAGTCACTGTTTTTTTTTTTTTTTTTTTCCTCTCAATTTGCGTGCGTGAACTAAAAAAAAAATTGACAGCAAAGCGTTTGGTTTTTTGTTTTTTCTCCTTTGGATTTGCGTGTATAATAAAGGACCCTTTAGTTTTGATTTTCCTGCCAAGTTTCTTGGTTTTGTTTCAAACTATTTTGCGTCCGTTTGCATGCAAAGAAAATAAAACCATAGCCTGAATCGGTTTGCATATGTTTGCATATGTTAATCTCACACCATACAATCCGGGATCCCATCACCTCGCCTAAAGAAGCGTGCAACAATTCCAAGCAGCCCGGGAGTCAAATATATATTTTTTTCCTTCCTCTCTTGCCTTGGGTCACGCCACGGCCCACTGAAGCTGGGCCCAGCCGTGCCCGGGCCGGGCCGGCACGGCCCATGATAATTATGCGGGCCGTGCCGTGCCTGGCCCAGGGCCTCTGGGGTCAGCCCAGCACGGCCCAGGGCACGACTCTGGTCGTGCCGTGCTGGGCCAGGCCCTAGTCGGGCCTGGGCCATGCAGCCCGTGGGCGGCCCACATACTTTTTTAATTTTTTTAAGTTCTTTAAGTCTTAGAAACTTAGACTCTTCACTCTTGGTCTTGGACCAATTTCATTAAAATAAAGAAATTAATAGAAATAACAAATAGAATAACACTAATGATGTTTTGAAGAAATACATTAAATAAATTGTTGGGGGGGATTTTTTTTAAAAAGAGCCATTTGGGGCGGGCCTCATGCCGTGCCGGGCCGTGCCTCGGGCCTGGCAGCCTTGGCCCAGCACGACCCAGCAGGACTGGCCCGGCCCGGCCCGTTGACCAAGTCAACGTTCCCAGGCACGGTTTTTTCGTGCCAGGCCCGTGCTGGGCTTGGGCTGCTGGCCCAGATTTTCACCTCTAGTCACGCGCCATAGCCGTGTAGGAGTCTCGTTTATTAACTTCTTTCATCCGAACTTCGATTGACGAATGGGTTAGTTGTCCAGATTCGTAACGACAAGCACTACCTAAGAGACGCAACATATCAGCATTTCAACGGTATTTTTTTTTTCTGAACTACAATCACGGTAAGTAGTATACAAACTATAGTTCAAATTCATTCTATTAGAATGCATAAAATTAGTTTATGATACTTATTTACCGCAATTATAGTGTTTGGTTATTGTTCATCATCTTGCACGATTTTTTCTCTTTTAATTTAAATTTATTAATACTATGGATGGATCACAAAATAGAACCAGAGGTTCTAAATGTGAACTTAAAGTTCTCCTATCCATAGACCAGCAGTCCTAGAAATTGGAATAGTGATATGAACCTGCAGATTCATATCCAGAAATCAAAACCTGAAGTTTTTGTATTCAAATCCAAATAAATTATATGGCCATGAAATTCAACATGAAAATTTGACAAAACCAGAAGTTCTGATAATTTGTTAAAACTAGAAATTCTACTTAAAACTTAAAGAATTGACAGAACCAAAAGTTCTGATAATTTGAAGAAACTTGAAATTCTACTTCAAACCTGAAAATTTGACAAAACCTACAGTTCTAATTTCATGTATTATGAACTTGAAGTTCTAAATCAAGCCTGAAGTCTTAACAATTCTGATTCTCAAAGTTGTTAACTTGATGTTTTAACTTTTCATTAGCCAATTTTTTTTTTTTAGGATGAGGACAACCAGCTTCTGGATAATGAGGCATTTAGCAATCTCTTGGGAGCACCCCCTGGCATGGTATAGAAAACCAATAATTATTTAAACTTCACAAACTTAAATTTATTTATTTTTTAGTTCATTTGAGATGTATGTTACTTAGACTTTTCCTTTTTTATGGAGAACTTTATTTTTATTAATGTCCTAATTTATGGTGAATGTTTTAATTACTTCAGTTTTAATCATATGATTGTATAGTTATTTGATTTATTATTTTTATTTAAGGTATGTATCATGAAACTGATGACAACATCTGTTTGGTAGATAGTGCGACAACATCTGTTTGGTAGATAGTGCCACAACACACACCATTCTAAAAAATCAAAAGTTTTTCTCAGAATTAATGTTCATTCAACGAAAGGTGTCCACCATAGCTGGGGCCTGTGCAAATAATTGAAGGCTCCGGAAGAGCCCATATGATGTTACCTAATGGTTCTCACCTATTCATTAAAGATACTTTGTTCTAAAAAAGTTTCGAAAGAAACTTGATTAGTTTCAAGGACATCAGAATGAATGCGTACTACAATGAGACTGTAAGTGACGGTAACAAAAAATACTTATGCATCGTTACTAGTATTAGAAGCCAGAAGCCGATAATAGAAAAACTAAGTGTACTCTCCCCAGGGTTATATTATACAACAATCTCCAGTGTTGAATCACATTCAGTTATAAGCAAAATAACAAAATCAAGCCTGAAGCTTAATGATCTTAAGACTTTACATCTTTGACATGACAGGTTAGGTCACCCTGGGGCTACTATGTTGAAAAAAATTGTAGATAACTCATTTGTGCATTCCTTAGAGAACCATTAATTGACCATACCTGTTTAGAAATAATCATTCTGGACCCATAGGGAAGCCGGATAAACTCCCCTGTAGCCCCAGTGTGTAGTGCAGTGTTGAACCTGCAACCTTGGGGTGCAAATCGTGGTCCTACGCCAACTGAGCTATCCCTTGGGATTAAAATATATATTAGAAATAGAAGAATATGTTATCTCTCTCCCTTTTTCTACATCTATAAAATATCTCACTCTCTATCTCCCTCCTCTATCTCTCTAGATTTTCTCTCCCACAAAACGCTTGCCAAATAAGTTTTTTCCATTCGTTTTTTAAATGATTCAAAAAGATGTTTGAAAGCTTTCTATTGATCAGGAGGATGTGTAATTCAATTTAGAAATAGAGGCCTGTATCTGGCCCAGGCCCGAGCCGACCCATTTAGTAAATCGGGCCTAGCCGAGAGGGGTTATTGATTTTTTGTTCAGGCTTTCTAGAAATTGTACAAACAATGAGTCACTAAATTACGACTATGTTTCTGATTTGGATGATAGGTTTCAATCATGTAATCTATTTGAAAATGAAAAACTACACTCATTCTTCAAAAAAAATTTTTTACAGGCATTCCTTATTCGGGATAGGGTTTGGGCTATTAAACACGCTCAAATTATATGTCCAGGCCCAGTCCAAATCAGGGTTGGCCCGGCTAATGAGCACACCCAAGCAAGTGAGAACGTCCTAGAAGATCTATAGGCTACTCTAATGTCCTTACCCAAACCTCAATTTAAACCAAAGGCCCAAATCAAGACCTGAATAAGAATAAGGGGCTTGTGTCTGGTCCCAATTTTAGGCCCAGATGATGTTATACTATTTTCTCTTCTTTTTAATTGAGTACTTGACCCCAAATTGCTCGGTTGGTTGGCAATCCTGCATGTACCCCAGATGCCCAGAGATCGATCCTTGGGTACCATCTTCCCAGAAATGTGGGCTTCTACTCTCACTTGTATGGGCTCTCTTGGGGGCTGGGGTATACATTTATATGTATAATGTGATGTCCCAAGCCTCCTGGCATCGGATATTCAAGCCATCTGGTTTAAAATCCATGGACCTGAATCTGTATCATTTTATTCAGGGTTCTTGCAATGAACTAGAAGATCGAATTCAAATTAAAATTGGGTCCAATATGGTTTCTCTTTTTTGAATTAAGATCCTTCAGACATTTGGGTATTTAGGAACCCCTTTTCATCTCTATTGGGGGAGTAAGCCAATTACAACCACAGTTCATACTCAATATTGTTTTATAATAGAGTCGAAGAACCTGACTCTTACCCGATTTAAAACCTAAATGCCCAGAGCACAGAGCGGGACGGGGGCAGGAGCGGGCGCACCAAAGTGCTAAATTTTAAAATAATTATATGTCCAAAGTGCCTATACAACATAGTGCTTGTGGGTTTATAAGCAATTAACTAATGGATGCAAATATATCTTATTCATATACTCAAGTATAAAAAATGGAGAAAAGATTTAACTTTGCAATTTGATCAAATAAAATAGACAATAATTAATAAGTAAGAAAAAGTTTCTTCATTCAAAAGATAAATGTCAAGCTTACAGAAAAAGAAAATGTATATAAAACTAAAGATTCTACACGGTTCGCTCTATATTCAGTCAAACCGTGCTACAAGGATGGTTCCACTTTTAAAACGTCGATCCGTGTTTTCTAAGAGGGATCAAGAAGGCTGAGAGGCGGTTCAGGCACTAAGCTTAAAACATCTAGGTGTTGATTTTCAAAGCTAGCCTAAATCCGAATACAACCAACCTAAGTTGTTTGGTTGGGTCATCTCAAATGTATTGAACTGTGGGCTCAAGTCTACTACTTATAGTATTATACATAAAATTGTCCAAAATTTTTTTGACTTTCAGATGCAATTTTCAACATCTTAGGCTCATATGCCGTGTTCCAAGTCCACGGGTCGGAACCTATATGGACCCGGACCCATTTTTATCAATCGGAATATAAATTGGGTCCCGCAATCGGAGCCATTTATGAATCGGAACCTAAAATAGGTATCAGACCCGGTTTTTTGCGGGTCAAAAATTCTGGGTAATTAAAGAATCGGATACCCCTATCTATGGGGACAATATATTGTACAAAAAGGGCACATAACAGGTCCTCTATCAAGTCTATGCCAGAGTCCAACATACCAAAAGAAAAGGCTTCCACACAAAGCAATTACAGTGGTTGCATACTTGCATTTCTCTGGGAAACTCATAAAGATGTCTTTCATAATGATAACTATCAAACTCATGCAAGGAACACAGCCAGGGCCTAACTTGGGTCTGGTCCAAATTACATTTGGGCTTTTAGAATCAGGCCTGAGCCAGAGTCTAAGCTCGACCATACCAAACACAGATTATTATGTCTCTGCATATCTTTTAATAAGCAAAATAAGAAAACCTAATCAATCTAAACCATTAAAAAGAAGAAAATGAAAGGCTAAGTCCTAATTATCGAAACATATAAAAATAGAAGTGCCAAAATTATATCTAATTAAATTAGTAACTCTCCTACACCTTATTATAAAATTGGTCAAAGTTTATGCATACAAGTCATAATCATATAAACTTAGGCTTGATGGAAACGCTACTGATAAGCAGTCTATAATCAATCCAATGTAAGATGATTTGACATTGTTTGACAATTTCTCGATCCGTAACCACACAAATAAACTCAGTTTAGTGCATATAACTAGACTTTGATTTAACTCTAGTCCCACCTCAAACATCATATGAGTTGATTAACACAATATTTATTAATATGTATTTGTCACACTCATCCTTCTTGTGAGAAGTGAAACTCCATGGTAGGGCTCACCATTCGAAAATACAAACGCGCAATATGAACGCTCTCCTCTTATATGAGATATTGTGGAATTTTACTCTTAAGTTGAGTTGGCTCAACTCTAAAATTGATGTGAACAAGATATTAAATTTGAACCAAGAATCTTTTTTAAATATCTTATTCATGAATATTTTATTCTTTAGTTATGTATGTTTAATATTATGATGGAGCCAATTCTTATTGGTGCGAAATTTAGTGATAAACTGATAATACATATAAAGAGGAGGTATTCATTTTCAGTCATTCAGATCTTCAATTGTGTAATAAAGGATAAGTAGGCTTTTGATAAAGTAAAAATGTGTTTGCTTTTATGAGGTAAAGTAATTTAAAGTGAGAATAGAAGCCACCAAATAGCAAAGTAACAACTTTACTTGTATTTTATGGAGTCAATTTTTTCTACGGTTGGAAAGTTAGAGCAAATAAATTTGGCGCCTAATAAAATAATTGTAAGATTTTTACGCGGTTGGTAGGGGCAAACTAGGAAGTTAGCCATTTAGATGCCAAAAACCCGTGGTAAGGGGCATTGGTTCTCTTTGGGAGGTCCACGCTTTGAAGATGACTTCCCCACTCCTTGTATATGTGAGTTGTTATTTCCTCATTTGTGTGACTTGTGTTTCCTCGCATGCGTGTACTCCCATCACCTCACATACGAGAGTTCTCATCACCTTACATGTGTGAGTTGTGTCTCTTTGCATGTGCGAGTCTCACATGCTGCTAGACCCTTTGATAAAATACACCAAAGAAAAAAAAAAGACATTAGGGGTTTGCCTTTTTGTTATTTTTTCTTTTCTATTTTTTTTTTTTTGGTTGGGGGAGAGCATGGCATGGCCGACCCCAGCCTTCACATCCCACCTACTCACCAACCTGCTATTTAAAGAGAATTTCTAACTAGATTATGTGATGTTGAGAATTCATAGACTTGATGTGATGCCTTATCTTCTTTGTATTTACAAATGCTTTATTGATTTGCTTGAATTACAAATTTCAGCCAACTAAAAAGTTTCAAACGCCCTTTGGAAGAAATTATCAAGATTCTAACCTATTTGGTATTTGCAAATCCTCTACAAAAAAAAAAGAATTCAGGAATTTCACCATTGGAAAGAGCTTTTGGAGAATTTGCAATTTCTTCAAACATGAATTCATTGTTTTCTTATAAAGAGATGGCATAAATTTTTTTTACTAAAATCTCTGATGTTGGGAATTTAGAGATATGATGTGATGGTTGACCCCTTGCATTTAAAAATATCATGTTCCTTACTATAATTTCAAATTTTGAGCTACTTAGAAAGCCTCATTTAACCATTTGAATTCTCATAATACCAACCTTGGCATTTACAAACCCCTGAAACCCCCCTCCGAGTGTTACAAACCCTCCATCCGATAAGAGGATTTATGAATTCCACCCAAAAAAACACAGCTTTCAAAGAACTTGTAAATTTCCCCTACATGATGAATTCTTTGAAAAGAAACTGACCCTGAATGTGGACCCCACGTCTAGGCGACGATCACACTCGTGTCCAAGTTATATGAATGGCGGTTTTTCAGCTGCTGCTCTCTCCAAAGGTAAGTTTACGGTGGACAGTGAAGGGACCCCAACTCTATAAGATCTGATCTGGCCAACAATGTCACGCCACGTATCTACTACAACACGAGTCCGAATCTAATGAGGTAAAATCCCATGGTGATTGTCTGCCACATCACCATAGTGCATCCTACCATGTGCCCGCATGCATGGCCAGTCCGAATCCTATGAGGATTTTCACCACGGTAAGTGTTAGTAACTAATTACGGTCCGTCATGTCTCGAGTGGGCATCAGGCAAAAACCGTCCAGATTACGTGATGGACCATGATTGATCTACTCACGTGAAAATCCACAAATAATCCTAATCCGTGCTTATTGCGATTGGTCCACCCAGTGTCACCAATCCCATTCAGACGATTGTGATTAAAAATATAAATGCTGACCTTGTAGCAGTTGGTGTATATCGGCCCACGTGCGAATTTCTACTTGAATCTGTGCTCCGCAGCCCTACAGTTCCAATTATGCTCATCCTTTTTCTTTCTTTCTTTAAAAAGTCGCCAACTCCCTTGATGGTGGGGAGCAAAATGACAAACAAGTCTCACTCACTTCTCCATAAACACTCTCTTTCTCTTTCTATTGTTTTTTGGGTTGTTGGTTTGTCAGGATTACAATCTCAACGTGATTGCGGTCGCTTTCACTTGCCTATTAAAATGAATCTTTGGACCAATCATTGGGGCCTTGCCTCGCGTGTGGCCCTTCATTCGTCCAAATTGAATTCCTAATTTGGACTAATAGGGAATATGTATTCGATATTTTGTTTGGACTAAATAGGGATCCGTTTCTTAAAATATTCTACATGTACAGAAGACCTCAATGTAAGCATACAATCGACTTTCCAATGATACATGGGTCATGGTGGAAAAATTCAATTTGGAGTTTGTAACTCCCCACAAGCACAGGTAAGGTTGGAAACAGGCTGGGCTCAATGAGTTGAATCTCAATTGACTTTCCAATGATATATGGGTCATAGTGGAAAAAATCAATTTGGAGTTTGTCACTCCACACAAGCACAGGTAAGGTTGGAAAAATACAATCGACTTTCCAATAATATATGGGTCATGGTGGAAACATTCAATTTGGAGTTTGTCACTCCCCACAAGCACTGGTAAGGTTGGAAACTGGCTGGGCTCAATGAGTTGAATCTCAGTTGATCCATCCAATTAATCAATCAAACTTTGACACCCATTCCATTTTAATGCTTGGGATGTTGAATCTAAGTTGATCCCGCCGAAATTTTCTTTGCGGCTAGACTTAAACAATTAGTTGGGGTTTAGGTGCAAATCCAAGTTTTTTATGTGGGGTTCGGGAGATGGCCTATGATTTTCATGTGAGTTTTGGAAGCGGACCAAAAAATTTTATTAGAGGCAACCACCATATCTCTACTAATCGATTGATACTCAAAATGATACCTATCATTAGACGGTTTAACATTTTTCGCTATAGGTCTAGTATAGTAGATATTTAAAACCCTTGAGGCCATGATTGTCATTCTTTAGGTGGGCCACATTGGATAGACCATATCTAAAGTTCGTCGAGCTTGACAGTTGAGGCTCATGTTTGGATTTGATACATTAGGATTTTGAACCTAACTATGAGATCAATATATATATATATAGGTATAATGAGAGTAAGGGTGGAGGCCCTTACATCCATATCTAATGCCAATAGCCTAAATGCAATCATTATTCTCATAGTACCGTAAAAATAACTCTCACACAGAGAAGTCAAACGGGCCGTGCCGGGCCCAACTCCGGCCCACCCGTGGCCCGGCCCGCCCCAGCTAGCGGACCGGGCCGCACGGCCCGCCAGGGAAAACCCCTAGCACGGCACGGCCCGCCCCTGGAGCGGGCCGGGCTAGGCGGGCCTGGTCTGTTTTTTTTTTCTTCTTTCTTTGTTTTTTTTCCTTTCTTTCTTTCTTTCCTTCTTTCTTTGTTTTTTTTCTTTCTTTCTTTCTTTGTTTTCTTTCTTTCTTTCTTTTTTTATTTATTTATTTCTTTCTTTCTTTCTTTGTTTTTTTTTTCTTTCTTTGTTTCTTTGTTTCTTTGTTTCTTTTTTTTCTTTCTTTCTTTGTTTTTTTCTTTCTTTCTTTCTTTCTTTCTTTTTTTTTTTTCTTTCTTTCTTTCTTTTAAGTATTAAAAAAACATATATATAACACGAATACACAATTACAGAGAATGACAAAGATATTTAAGTGGTTCGGTCAAATTCGACCTACTCCACTGAGAAGAGAAAACCATTTGGATCTTAACTTCTTGAAGGTTTCTAAATAGGATTACCTTCAAAACCTTACAATCTTTTTAGAAAAAAAAAAAAGAATGTTAAACTTATAAATTTAAAAATTACAATGAAGGAAAAAGAAAAAAATCAGACGTGTAGTCCACTGAAGTATTCTACTGGATCATAATCTTCCATTGATGTCAACTGCCGTGCCAGGGTATTTCCATATATTTGACCTTTAGTAGAATAAAAATGCTAACATATTCCATCGGACCCATGAATGATGATGGTTCATGGTCTGGACCACCCAGTGTACAATCATTGAATAACAGAAAAATCCAACTGACTGGATAGTTTTAAACCATCTGATCATTGGCTACAGGTTAAAAAAAAAAATGTGCGCACCACCTCATCATGCGTGCGCACACACACATGAGCGTTTAGATACTTTCACTTTCACAAATATATAAATAATGATATTTCACAAAGAATATGAAACAAATAAATATTTCAAGACCATCTGATTAATATAAATTTTAAGGATATATCATATTATAGGCCCTTTGGTGGGTTTACTTTTTTTGTTTTTTTTAACTCGAGATTTCAACAAGTTAATTAAAGCTGGGAAGAATCTAGAGTAGAGAGAGAGTTTTTTTTTTTTTGGTGTGTGCGTGCCGTATAAATAACACTAATAAATTTAGAAAAAGAATAGGAGGGTTATATTATTATAGACTTTGTCAAATTGAAAAGGACACAAAACCCCTTATATGATCATTTTATGGCTGTTTGGAGGGGGTAAAATGAACAATTTTTATAAAAAAATCACTTTTGGGCGGGCCAGGCGGGCCGTGCCTGGAGGGCCTGGCGGGCCACAGAGGGCAGCCCACATGCCTGGCGGGCCAACGGGCCCAGCCTCCTCGGCCCAGCACGGCCCGTGTCATGGGCCGTGCCTTGCGGGCCGTGCCAGGCCTCGGCCCGTTGACTGGCGGTTCGGCCCGGCCCGGCCCATTTGACATCTCTACTCTCACATGAGCATGTCCCATATATATATATCGTCCCTCTCTTCTTCTTTTTTGTCATGAGGTCTATGTTGAGTTAATCTAGCATTTTCACATACACTACCCCCATGAATGGTCATAAGTTCAAGTTTGACACTTATCCAACTTTTTTTCACCGTTGGAATAGAATCATGATAAAATGATGCCTCTAAACCATTAGATTTTAGGGTCATAGATTAAAAGGTTATGATGATCTTATGGACTCAAGACTTTGCAGGTAGGTAGGCCTCTTATGGATCTTTTCACCCTATGGACTTCCATGATCATCGTGCATCCCAATTTGCCCAATTAGGAAGGGTATTTTCTCCTAAAAAATGTTCGGACACTGTGTAGCAGAAACTTCCTTTTGAGACAGGGGAGTTTTTTGAGAATTTCTCATATATATATATATGGGACATTTATGTGCATTCATCCCTCATCATAGGGTGAGAGACACTTACATAATTGAAAATATTCATGTGCAAAAGGGAAAAAGTCATATATAGTCATATGCAGAAAAATAATGTTAATGTGCAAAAAGGTTCATGTGCAAAAGGGAAAAGGCCATATATGGTCGGTCATATGCAGAAAAATATTGTTCATGTGCAAAGAGGGAAAGTCATGTAAGTGTCTCTCACCCTATGGTGAGGGATGGATACACATGAATATTCTCCGACATATATATATATATATATATATATATATATATATTCAGGTCAGTGCTAGACTTGGGCCAGACCGAGACCGCTGCTCGGGCATAACAACAAGCTTGGACTTCTAAATTTTAATTAAAACTCCAATTTTTAAATTAAGGAGATCTAGCGATGAGCTTTATAGACTATGAACCACTAATTCGTCCTTTTTGTTAGGGGCTTATATAAGTGCATGACCATGATGACTACTTTCTTATCCAAATTTGAAAATTGACAAAATGACAGATAAAGACATGGGGAAAAGTTTTATGGTGCTGCTTTCTACAGACCTCGCGAGCTACCAATTCGGATGGTCTCCTTCTATCTAAGCAATATATCATGGTAGGACCTAAGTAGGTAGTGATCCTACTCAGAGCCCAAAACCTTCTTCGGTATTATCTTTTATAAATCTATGCAAGCGTATTATAACCCTCAGGTGCACACCAAGTTTTTACTCAGAGCAGAGGCAGTGAGGCACACCATGTGGCAATGAGTAGGGTCAAGTTGCCCGTCCAGGAAATAAGAGGGGAATGTTTTCCTTGCATAAAACAGAGTGACAAAATGGTTTTAACTTCAATAGTGTATTTACCAAGAAAAAACTTTAGGGTTTGTTTTGCAAAAATACTTGTAGGGCGAACAAAAGTGAAGTGAAGATTGACGAGAATAAAATATTATGGGGTCTCATAATAATATGATGAAAATTGATTTTTAGTGACTTGGTAAGGAATTTTTTTGACTTTTTGGGTAAAAGATAATTGAAATTTTGTCTTTTAGTGGCTGAGAATGTTGTTTTTTAACTTCTTTTTTTTTTTTTAAATGAATGATGAAATTTTAAAATTTTGTACTTTTGATATGAACCTGGTGTTTTATTGTATGATGAAAGAAGGCTTTACTTCACTCCACTTTATTAGTGAAAATGGCCAAACAAACCCTAAGACTAGCTAGGAGGAAATGTGGAATTTCTTTTAATACAAAGGGAAGGGCCAAAACTAAAGAGAGAAGAAATTCCAAGTTGAGGAGTGGAAGCCCACCCCCATTTAAATATGAGCCCTCAAAATAGACGCCCTCATCATAAATGTGACATCTCCAAATTTAATTGGAATATGAGTTGGTTCTACTATAAGATCGATCATTGATTAATATTGTGATTAATGAGTAAAATTAATAATATCTTAATCATGCTCATAGTTGTATAATAGGAACTAGTTCTCAAATAGGCCGTAGTTCCTCGTCAGCAAAAAAAAAATCATGCTCAAAATTACCAACTCCTAATGCCATTAAATCTAAAAATACCTTATGCAAGACCTAGATTTGTAATAGGTGAGAGCTCCATACTCAAATTTTTTAGTCTTCTGAGATTTTTAATAAGTGAATCATTGTGAGCCCCATCAATTTAACACTAGACCCAAGTGACCCAACCTTCCAATTCACAAGATTGCAAAAGTCACTTTTAAACTACAAATATTCCAACTCTCTAGTCATGC
This sequence comes from Cinnamomum chago, assembly GCA_038049695.1. Classification (NCBI taxonomy): domain Eukaryota; kingdom Viridiplantae; phylum Streptophyta; class Magnoliopsida; order Laurales; family Lauraceae; genus Cinnamomum; species Cinnamomum chago. The sequence goes on along the minus strand of CP142458.1, from coordinate 66,602,873 downwards.
TAATAGTGATCTTTTCAATGCAACTTCTTCTCTTCTTAAAGAAGCTTTCAAGTATTCCAACTCTCTAATGGTGCCAGCATACAGGAAATTAATCAATTCTACTCTCACCAACCCAAACCTTTCCCCTTGAAAATATAGGTTCCAAGCTCGCAGGACGTCTCTCCTTTTCACTAGTCTTAACTCAACCGTCTGCTCTCATTTTGACAAAGAAGCTTCTGCTTGGTCTTGGTTTGCAGCTCAACTTAGAAACCACAATTGCATCATCAATGGCCCCACCTAATGCTTTGTGAGTTTGTTGGCTCGGCCATGTGGGCTTCTTGTTTTAGCCAGTTGTAGGCTTCCAATTATCTTTGTTTTGTTTTTTTGATGTTGTGGGTGGTTGTGCTCACAGTACCTAAATTTTGTTTCTCTGTTGTGCATTTTTGTCTCCTTAATATATACAAATCTTAACTTGAAAAAAAAATCAGAGTGGGCCCCACCTAGAGATGTCAAATGGGCCGGGCCGGGCCGAACTGCCAGTCAACGGACCGTGGCCCGGCACTGCCCGTTTGGCACGGGCCCGCCAAGCCCGCCTGGCACGTGGGCTGGAGGCACCAGCTCGCCAGGCCCGCTGGGATTGGCCCGCCCAACGTCCATATCCCATTTTTTTTTTTAAAGTCCATTTTACCCCCCCCCCCCCCCAACAACCATAAAACAATCATATAAGGGGTATTTTGTGTCATTTGCCATTTTACAAAGTCTATAAATACCCTAACTGTCCCATTCTCATTCTTCACCAATTTACACAACTCTTTCATTCTCTTTATATATTCTCTAGCTCTCTTTTAAAGCATTCAACTCTTTCACTCTCTCTAAGAAGTTTTTGGAGGGTCAAAGATGAAGTCATCAAGAGACAAGACAAAGGGGTCTTCAAAGATTTAGAGGTATTTATATTATTTAAATTTGAAATTCCATATATATAAGTTTATATTATATTGTATTAACTCTCATTTTCTCTCATTTCTTATATTAATTATCACAAAAGAAGGCTATTAGAGTCTATTACTGTTATTATTTATAAATTTTATTTTTTGAAATATGGTTAGAAGACTTCCCACAGAATCTTCTTCAGTTAATTTTGGGGGGGGGGGGGGGACAAGAAAATTTTATTGAATTACAAGATGAAGTAGGTGATTTACCACCACCCTTTCCTCAGAGTTCCCGTAAATCAACCAAGAGGAATAGAACTTCAGCAGTTTGTGATATATTTGAAAAATGGAAAAACAGTTGAAAAGGCAACATACAAATTTTGTAGTAAGATTTACGGTGCCTTGTCAAAAATGGGTATCAGCAATTTGACAAGACATAAGCAAAAATGTCTTGCCTTACATAAGCCAGCGGATGCAGGGACAGAGAGGCTTGGATCATAGACCCAAATTTCTAGTACTGGCGGTGGTGGTGGTAGTAGCAGTTTAGGTCTTTTTTCTTTTAATGCACAAAGTTGTAGACAAAAGCTTGTTAAAATGATTGTGTTATCCGAATTACCATTTTGTTTTGTTAAAAATGAGTTTTTTGAAAAATGGGTCCAGAAATACTGTCAACCGCAATTTCACAGTATTTCAAGAAATACAGCTAGAAATGATGCTATTAGACTCTGGCAGGAAGAAAAAATAAATATAAAAAATTACCTTGCAGAAATTCCTGACAGAATAGCCATAACCACATATATGTGGACATCTTAAGGGGGTGAAAGTTATCTTTGTATTATTGCACATAACATAGATTCAAAATAGATTATTAATAAGCGTATAATTAGTTTTAGCACTCTTGAATGGCCACACTGATAAGTCCTTAAAATTGCATATTTTTGTGGCTATTCTTGGTAAGTTTAAGGACTTATCAAGCCAAGAGAGTCTCATTTAGTATTATATCATGATTTTATACATTTTTGATCCATTGTAGTGCATTTATGCATAATTTGCTCAAAAATCAGCATTTTTTTGCATCAAATCATGAAACCTGCCATTTTTGTAATTTTATTTTTTAAATGTGTTTTCATTCATCTTTTCATGAGAGATGGGTCCACAGTCATGCATTCATGAATTAAGGGTAAATTTGTCTTCTTACATAAAATTCACATTTTTTTTCTGGCTTGCAGGAAATGAGAAAAAGGGTCTCACACATGCACATGTGTAGGTCACACATGTGGGGCGTCCAAGAGGGGTGTCCACTTTCTTTGCACAAAAGCCCAAGTTTATTTTTGAAGATAATTTAAGATAATTAAAGAAAATCCATGAAGGGCTAAATCAAGAAAGAAGATTTCCAAAGAGACAAAAGTGGAAAGAATCTATACATATTGGGCATTTAATTTTCTCTTGATTCCAACCTAGAGTTTACCATCTCATGTATCTCTCATAAATGTCAAGTTAAAGGAAGATATGCTAAATAAGGAAATATGACAAGTGCAAGAAGATAGAGTGGAGAAAAGAAATGAGAAGACTTACCAAGTGAAGAAGATTCTTGCAACAAAGTAGGGACTAGGGAGAAATAATAGGGCAGCCCATGCCCTATTTAAAGAGGTCATGGACGTCCACTCCCTTTCATGAAAGAAAAGACCCCCTCACTAGTGTAATTTCTCCATCGTTCTTCCCATCTCCTTTATCTACCATAGCTCATCTCTCTTCAAGAAGGCTTGTCCCAACTTGATGCTTCAACTAGAGAGGTTCCTTTCATCCTAATATGTAGTTGTTGTTTTTTTTTTTAATTTTATTTCTCCATCTTTTATGTAAAAACATTGCATATTAGTAAAAGTGTAATTTTTTTTAATTATTCTTTTTCTTAGGTGATTAATGCTTGAATTGTGTTTTCCTTGTTGTTGTTCTTGGATTGACAACCCAAGATCCTAATGGCATAAAATAAGTAATTATGAATACGATTTGAGAATAAAAGAGAAAAAAAGAGAGCACACTTATCACACATTTATTTTTACTGTAATTACCACACATTTACTTTTGTTTGAAAAATCCACACATATAATTTCTTGTTAATGCCACACATTTAATTTTATGCAATCCACACATTTATTTATTTTTACACTACACATTTAAATTTGTTGTTTTCTTTTCTTCTTACGCTTCTTATATGTTTATGGAAATTTTTATGCATAGTTTATGGTTGGAATTAATTAGCATTGTATGCATATTCGTATTGGTGTAGTTTAGATATGTTTAAGGTGCTAGAATTGGAGTTTGAAATTGAATAAGCAAGAAAAATCAGAGATTTGAGCCAATAATCTCAGCCAAAAAAAATTTTGGAAATTTGGATCCCAATATAAAGTGCATCATTCAACACAATTGTTGCAGGAATTTCAGGACAGATTTTGTGTAAAAAAATTGCGATTAGAAACCTGATCACATTGTTTTTCAATGAAACTTGAGGAAATTAAAGTTTGATCAGTGTACTTTCAAACCCCAGAATTTCAAGCAAAAATAATTTTGGAAAGATAGTGAACCAGTGGCTCGAACATGGCTGGTCGAACCCACCTGTGTGCAGAATTTCTGCACAGTTTTTTTTTTTAAGTCATGTTTATACACTCATATTTCATTCGTTTTAAATCGTTTTTTACTTCCATTTTTTTATTTGATTCATGCATCATTGTAGTTCAAAACCCAGCCATTAAACTCAGTTTTAGGTTGCATTAGATTAGGAAAAATCATGCATAAAAACGGCCCTGCATACTAGTTTTCTAGACTTGGAATTTTTCAGCATCTCATGGCATACATTGCATTACTAACTTTCTAATTTTAGGATTAGTTTCTAATTTTGTGTTTTAGATTATTTAGATAATTTCCAGAAATAAAAGATCTTTCTAATTTTTGTTAATTGAAGATTTTAACTTAGGAGGTTTCTCAAGATTTGGAAATTCTAACATAAGGTATGATTGACTTAATGTTTTCTAAATTTGTTATGACTTGAAAATCTTTATTTATTTGGAAAGGCCTTAACTTTAGGGAGTTGATTAACTCAGTTCACTAACTTAGAAAATATATTAACCCTAAGTGACTAACCTAGTTTCTAATTTAGGAAACTAATTGAGTAAGGTTTTCATGCTAATTTTAGAAAGTTTGTTGTTTTCTTTTTGAGTGATTTGATTTGTTACCAATCTTTGATTGATTTGGTTTCTAACTTAGGCTCATTTTTTGTTTCTAATTTAGCTTCTTAATTTTGTTTTATTTTTTGGTAATTTTTATTTTTGGATTGTTTCTAATTTGATGTTCTAATTTGTGTGTTCTTTTGTAGCAACTTGTGATTCATTTTAGATTAGGTTTTTAGATTTAAGAAATTTTTATTTTTGGATATTTAATTTTAATTTAAAGTAGGAATGATGAATGTACTTTTCTAGATTTTAGGCTAAAATTAGATTTTATTTAAAGCAGGTGATAAAGTTGGAAAGCCTTATTTCTAAAGCTCCATGTGGATCGACCTAGTCTTACTAGTTATTACTGCAATCGAAGCTCTACACTTGGAGCCGCGATCAAGTTTAAGTACATTTATTTTGGAAAAAACTAGATGAATATAATATTAAAGAAATTTTTTTTATTTGTAACTTTAGATAATGTCAGTAATAATACAGTGGCTATTGAATTAATGAGAATGTAGATGCCACTTGCAACTTTGATAGATAGCTCTATCTTTCAAAATAGACGTGTATGTCACATCTTAAATCTCATTACAAATGTTGGTTTAAAGCATATTGTAAGTTACACAGATTCTATTAAAGACATTGCTAGATTTATGTTCACCTTCACATAGAAAAGACAATTGTATGCCCAAATATGTGCGAGGCAAGGCGTATTAGCTATTAAAATACCCAAGGAGGTAGAACATAGATGGAATTCTATGTATTATTTGTTAAACAAGACACTTGACCGGAGAACTGTTTTGAATGAATTTTGTGCTTTTCATGCACAACATTTGATGATTAGTGATGAACATTGGGAGTTATGTGTACATATAAGGGATTTATTAGAAACTTTTTATACTTCAATATTATTTTTTTCCGAGATATATGATCCCATATCTATTGAAGCTTTTTAAAATTACTTTACAATTCAATAGATTTAGAGATCGTTTTTTACTGAGTACCCCTGTTAAAAACATGGAAGAAAATTTTAATAAATATTGGAAAAAGACTCCAATGACATTTTCTTTAGCTGCCGTATTTGATCCTAAGTTAAAATAAGTGATGTATAGTTTTTTATTAATGGAATAAATAAAAACATGGATTATATAGATTTAAATATTTTTTCAACTATTAAGGCAAATTTACAATCACTTTTTCAATTTTATTGTGAGCAAATGAGTACAAATAGGCTTAGTATGGGCCATTCATAAGTCTGGCAAACAAGTGTTGGTGAGTAGGATGTGTGGTATTCTTCCCTGTCTACGGGCATGGCATCCAGCTCAAGTTCAAATAACACTATGATGGAGTTATCATCGTATCTTGACGTCGGTGTAAAACGGGTGTATGATGCATCTAGTATTGAACTTTCAGCTTGGTGGAAGCAACAAGAAAGTGTTTATCCGGTGTTAGCCGCCATGACTTGTGATCTATTGATTATTCCAATGTCTTTTGTAGCATCAGAACAGACTTTTAGTGCAGGTGGACGTGTGATGGATGACAAAAGAACCAATCTGACTGAAGAAACTGTGGAGTGTTGTGTTTGCCTACGAGACTGGTATTTGGCAAATAAGAGGGAGCAACAGTTGACATCAATGGAAGATTATGATCCAGTAGAATACATTAGTGGACTACACATCTGATTTTTTACTTTTTCCTTCATTGTAATTTTTAAATTTATAAGTTTAACATTCTTTTTTTTTTATTTTCTAAAAAGATTATAAGGTTTTGATGGTAATCATATTTAGAAAACTTCAAGAAGTTAAGATCCAAATGTTTCTCTCTTCTCAGTGGATTAGGTCGAGTTTGACCGAACCACTTAAATATCTTTGTTATTCTCCGTAATTATGTATTTTTATTCTATTTTTTTTAATACTTTACAAAAAAAAAAAAAAAAAGAGCGGGCCCAGGCCCGGCATGGCCCAGTCCTCTCCCGCCTAGCCGATGGCGGGCCGTGCCATGCCATGGTTTTTCCCTACCTGGCCGTTTTACGTCTCTAGCCCCACCCCGATCCCGAGTTGGAGGCGGCCTTCAATGCCTATCCCCCAATCCCCAAAAGATCCGGTTTGGTGTTTCCACGCCTCCGTACCCGATGTCAACATTTTTTCAAGTGCTCCCGACGTGTATGCTTTCTCCTTGTTGTGATTCGTCAATTCGCTTGGAAAGTTCGTACTCCCCTCCAAAGAAAAAGGATCGCTTTCCTTTCCCCGTCCAAACGAAACTAAAAACATAGAAAGCTTTGACGACGGCTTTCGATCCTTTCTTTCTCTGAGCCAAAACATCAAACACATAAGAGTACAAAAACCATGGCATCTGCATCTGCAACTGCAAAAGCCATTTCCTTTTCAACTCTATCTCTTCCCTTAAACCCTAAATCTCCTCTCCTCAAATCCCAACCCTTCGTCTCCTTCAAAACCCTCTACAGATCTCCGTCTCCTTTCCTCGGCCAGGCCCTCCGAATCACACATCCGCCGTTGACCTCCCTCTCCCAACTCCCAGTTCTGCAGATCCGGGCCGTTGACTCCAAGCCGACGGTCCTCGTCGCCGAGAAGCTCGGACAAGCCGGTCTCGATCTCCTCCGAAGCTTCGCGAACGTCGACTGCTCGTACAATCTCTCTCCCGAGGAGCTCTGCTCGAAGATCTCCCTCTGCGACGCGCTGATCGTAAGGAGCGGGACTAAGGTGACGAAGGAGGTGTTCGAGGCGGCGCGTGGCCGGCTGAAGGTGGTCGGGAGGGCCGGCGTTGGGATCGACAATGTCGATTTGCAGGCGGCGACGGAGTACGGGTGCCTCGTCGTCAACGCGCCGACGGCTAACACGGTGGCGGCCGCCGAGCACGCCATCGCGATGCTCGCCGCCATGGCGAGGAATGTCGCACAGGCCGACGCGTCGATGAAAGCTGGTGAGAATTCGATACGTTTGGACTCATTCTCGTCTTGAATTTTCGTGAAAAAAGTTGAGATTTTTTTTTTTTTTTTTGGGTTTTAAAGCATGGATTTTGTTAGATCTCTGAAGAAAAAAATAATGTTAGATTGTGTGTTTGGATGGGTTGAGACTTTTAATTATTCTGAGATTTTGGATGATGCTGTTTGGTTTCTTAGTTTGGTTTCAGATTAGAGGATGGATTTCACGTTTTGATTTCAATTATCTTAAAATTTGATTGAATTACTTATAGCTGCTAGTTTGATTTAAAAAAATCCCTAGTTCTAGTCTTTTCTATAAGAATAATGCTAACTTATTTAGTTAACCCTAGGACTAGTTCTGTTGGTCTATGACTGCACTTTACTCCCGAGCGTTGAGGGTTCGAGACACTGGAGACACTGGGGATTTATCCGGCTCTCGCCCGAGCGATTAATTCGGCCCAAAGAGAGGGTGGGCCGGCGGGCTGGGACACCCTCCATAGGGAATTTACCTGGCTCCCTCGGCCGAACGGATTAGCCCATTCCGGCCTAATGGGCTGGGACACCCTCAGTTGTAATTAAATAAATAACCAATTTAGTTGGTAATGGTAGTTTGATTCAACCATTGTTGTTATTGTTATTTTTAGTAGAATTCTTGTTATTGTTGTTGTTGGCGACTTGGCGTCTTCCTATTAGGATGAATAACCTGTCTTTTGGATCTAGATACTATAATGCCCCTCCTAACTTCTTGCAGCCTAAATTTATATTGTGGGGCCTATCAATATCCCCTGTGAATTGTAATGGTCCGAATTTAGAAGGAAAGGGAGTGGGCCACACCAGTTGGTCAGAGATAATTCAGTGAGATGGTGGGATTAGCTCGCATGGGATGCCTGACATTATACGGTAGGTTGGTGGGATGGGACCTCCCTCAATCTGCTCATGATTTAATGGGATGGTGAGCATACATCTTGTGGAGCCCATATGTCAAAATTCGCAGGGGTAGGTGTGAGAGTACCTTGGGTGGCAATGGGCCTAAATATGGCATCTGAAGGGCCCAATTACAGTGGGCTTGGGACAGATATGTAACCGATGGGCCTTGGCAAGAAGCCCACGTAGTAAAATTGGCTGGACTTGGGTCCACGTTATAGGGTCCATTGGGTTATGTAGTTGACCTGTTTAGCCTGAATATGTCTGCATCTTGTCATTATAGAGAAAAAAAAAAAAACATATATACTAATCCATAAGCTAATGCTCACCATTGGAATTCCCAAATACTGAATGCTATTGTTAGCTGAGGGTCATAGAGTTAGACATTATCCATTCCTGTAGCTGGGTAGCTGATCCCAATTGAGAGTGATAATCCATAATGCATAAAATATAGTTTTTTTTTTTTTTGTTTTGTTTTGTGGGTAAATGAGCATTTATTCATTAATAGGGAAGGCAAACAACAAAGGACAGAGGACAAGCACATGGAACAACACCAAATGAAATTAGCCCCCAGATAAGATAATAGAAGCCAATGCATAAAATATAGTTGGGTTCATGTTTTGCCTGAACATTTTCCACCGTGTGAAACTCATACCCTATTAGCTGTAACATTTCATATGGCCTTTTCCTTTGTGCTACGTGCAATGAATTTTCTTTATATGTTTTCTCTTTTATTTTTTCAAAGAAACAAAATCCTAAGTAGTTTGTCATGAAATATGTGAAAAAAAATAAATCCGAAGTAGGTTTTGAGAAAATGTGCTGCTTTTCTTAAGCCAACTTTAAACCTTTCTGCGCATTTTTCAGGGAAATGGCAGCGAAACAAGTATGTTGGTGTCTCTCTAGTTGGAAAGACACTGGCAGTAATGGGGTTTGGGAAAGTTGGATCAGAAGTTGCTCGACGAGCGAAAGGCCTGGGTATGCACGTCATTGCTCATGATCCATATGCTCCTGCTGATAGAGCCCGTGCTATTGCTGCAGAGCTTGTATCTTTCGATGAGGCAATATCAACTGCTGACTTCATTTCACTTCATATGCCACTCACTCCTACCACTTCGAAGGTCTTCAATGATGCATCTTTTGCAAAGATGAAGAAGGGAGTGCGGATTATTAACGTTGCTAGAGGTGGAGTTATAGATGAAGATGCTTTGGTGAGAGCACTCGACAGTGGATTAGTTGCTCAGGTAATCTTGACTTGGCTTACTGAAACATGTCGGGTGGTTTCATGGTGCAGATTATTGTGTGATGCATTACTGAGAGAAAACGCTTCTCTTGTATCATTGTATGTGTCCTGCCTTACATCCCCAGTGTCGTATATTTCTTAGCTATATCGGGTTTGTGTTCGGCAAACAGATAGCTATAGCCAATTTTTCACGGTTAACAGAGGCCAAATTGGCAAGTGGGATCATCCAAGAGTGAGATAAGTCCCTCCCGTCCTTGATAGGGCCATCAGTTAAATGTCTTGGGTGACTCAGATGTTTGTCATGAATGTACAGTTGAGACTATAATGAAAATAGAAATTCTTCATTTGGCCGTGACTTTGGTCATTCATGATGTGCATGCAATGTCCAAAAGAGCAGAGGCATATTCAAAATCTCCTCTGGCATGTTATTCCAAACAGAACAGAGAGAAACATACAGAATCTCCTTTGGCGTGGAATACAATGAAAGTCACCTTATTTTACCTTTGCATCCTTGATGCGATTATTCATTCATATCATGTACTTGCATTCTTACGAGATTATTTTTTGGTGAAATTCATAACCCTTGTACTTGTCATCTTAAGTGCTAAAACCGCCATGATCACGGGTAGATTTGTAAATCTGTTTCAAGAAACAGAGAAGTTGAAAAATCATAGTGCCAAAATTGACCTGCACCAGAAGGTTTAATGTTTGTTTTGATGAGTCTTCTTATTTTTTCCATCATTCAAGAAGATCAAAATCGTTGGAAATTCATTCCTAGTGCATCATTATATTCTACGGAAGGGATCTTTCTCACTTGATCTTAATGCCCCAAAAGAAACTCATTGATGCATGCTAAATGGTGTTAACAGGCAGCACTTGATGTATTTACGGAAGAGCCTCCACCAAAAGACAACAAGTTAGTGCAGCATGAGAATGTCACTGTTACACCTCATCTTGGAGCAAGCACAGTGGAAGCTCAGGTCTGTATTTTCTTCATGAGATTTCCTTGTCATATAATCCATTTTGATTTCCATTGCTTTTAACCATTTTGCATGCTTGACAATAAACTACCATGAAAATTCCAGGAGGGTGTGGCCATTGAAATAGCGGAGGCTGTTGTAGGAGCATTGAAAGGGGAACTTGCTGCCACTGCTGTTAATGCCCCTATGGTTCCTGCTGAGGTAAACATTAGTACACATTTTCCCACTGGTCCAGGATCTGCAGTTACTGATCGCTGTAGTTCAAAAATCTGTGGAGTTAAACCTGAACTCAGTTGGCTTGACTTATAAGTTTGATTTCAACTTGAGTCACTTCACTGGCCAGTTTGCCTGATTTAAATGGAAAAAAGAGGAATAGTTTTGCTAAAGGAGTTTTTTTGTGCAGTATGAATTATGCACACAACCTTGCTACACATTCTAAATGATGGATTAATCTCTCACACATTATAGTTTAAGATATTATTTAAATACCTAATCAAGTCTTAGAGACAAAACATCGATGTTGGATTGCCAAGGTCAAGTTTCGGAGCTATGCTGTTTAGGTATTTACACATACCAACATTTTCGTCCCAGGTTCTGTCAGAGTTGGCACCATATGTTGTGTTGGCAGAGAAGCTGGGCAGGTTGGCTGTGCAGTTGGTGGCTGGTGGAAGTGGCATTCAGGGTGTCAAGGTAGTCTACACATCAGCTCGGGATCCTGATGACCTGGACACAAGACTGCTCAGAGCCATGGTGACCAAAGGCATCCTTGAACCAATATCTGATGTGTTCATCAACCTAGTTAACGCTGACTTCACAGCAAAGAAACGAGGCCTCCGGATCAGTGAAGAGCGCGTCATTCTCAATGGTTCCCCTGAGAGCCCGATCGAGTCTATCCAGATCCACATGGCCAATGTGAAGTCCAAATTTGCCAGTGCCTTATCCGAATCCGGTGAGATCAGGGTAGAAGGCAGGGTCAAAGATGGCATACCGCATTTCACACGTGTGGGCCCGTTCAGCGTCGATGTGAGCCTTGAGGGGAATGTGATACTATGCAGACAGTATGATCAGCCCGGATTGATTGGGCGGGTAGGGAACATCCTGGCAGAGCAGAATGTGAATGTGAACTTCATGAGCGTGGGTCGCACTGCTCCTGGGAAGCAGGCGATCATGGCAATAGGAGTGGACGAGGAGCCGGAGAAGGAGACTCTCAAGAATATTGGAGAAGTACCTGCCATTGAAGAGTTTGTGTTCCTTAAACTATAGCAAGGTAAGAGAATCTAAGTTAAATGATGATGATTCTTCTGCCTTTTTTGAGAGCCAAGTTTTCTCTGTAGTGGGTGAGTGCCAATAAAAGGCTTCTGGCAAGCTGTTCTTCCTTCCTTTTTCTCTCATTAGGAAACGTTGAGGTTATTAAGTCTTATGTTACCTGCCATTTTTTGGTGTCCTTCTGCCTAAGCTAGAAAGCAGAAGGTGAGCACATTTTGGTGTTCTGCAAATGGCAACCTATTTGTGTATTGTTTTTGTTTTTGTTGTTCACGGTTGCTAATGTTGCTGATTCAGGTAATGTATGAGCTTATCTCTGTTTCATGTGGAATGTCTGCATTTTCAGCAACTAAACTGTTGTAATTGAGTGATTCTTGAAGTAATGCAATAATTTTTTTGTGGTTTAAATTTTGTAACTTACTGTGTTGTCTTTTGTAATTGAATGCTTTGGCGTGCAATGACCTTATTGTTGTCCTTTTGTACTTCGCCCAATGTGGTTCCACCATGACCTTCAGGGGGCCCCAACTTGACCATTAAGTATAAGAAATGATCTTATTCTGATATTAGGTTTGCCCTGACTGCCTATGTTTGACAGGTGCATCCCACCTTTGGTTGATCAGACCCAGTCACACTGCATGCCCCACCCTTGTATTGGCTCAAATTTCACTCTGCATTGGTGTGGTTTATAGCATTTGACTGATCAGTTTTTAGAAGTTAATTTCATATTTTAAACATTATTAACCTTAAAAAAATTAAGCATTATCAATCCAACTGTTTTAAGTGACTCTAGTTGGAGTGGTATTTGCACTAAAGTGAGGAGTGTGATGTGAATGGGTTTGATCAAACAAAAGTGGGCTCTTTGCCTGTCAATAGATGGTCAGAATAGTGTTGATGTTAGGCTGAATGAGTGGTTTCCATTGTGGGAAAATGATCTTATATGAAGTCCGGCTCATGGGGCCTGATTTTTTAAGTTTAATGGTGTTTTAACTATAAATGATTTCCTTCTACAAAAAAAAAAAAAAACTATAGATGATTTCAAGATCCAATTCAACAGTGAGCGAAGGTTCAATGAGACTACAACTGGGCTGATGCCAGATCATGGAACTGATAGTAGTGTCATGAGGGGTTGCACTGATATCAAAGGTGGGCCCAAGTGGGCTCCATAGAGTTGCCGTGCACATGCAGTTTGTTCATATGAGGGCATTGTGATTACTAGAGTAAAATCAAACCCTGATTTCTCTGTCATTATGATAATAAAAGAATATCAAATAAAGTAATATCAAATAAATGTCAAATCATTATGAAAGGTAAGAGTGGTAAAGTAAAAATGCATTTGTTTTTATGATGTAAAGTAATTTGAAGTGAGATGAACAAGTGGTATAGTAACCACTTGTGTTTTTAGAGTAAATTTCTTTGGGATTAATAAAGTAAAAGTAGTCTTTTTGGCAAGCCCAATCAAACATGGCTAAAATAAAATTTCTTTCGTTGGGATTTCTTACCACATATTTCATTCCGCAAGTTAAAGGAAAAGAGAGAAAAAAAATAAGGAGAGAAACTTTAGAGAGAACTTGCAATTTAGGATGTCACACATTCTATCTGTGTAACTGAAAGCTATTTATAGATTTACAACTAAATTATATAAGCTTTAAATGAGTAATCATTAACTCTTGTAAATCTTGTCATTCTAACTAAAAGGTTATCAGTTTAAGAACTTCTTATGTATTATCTTATCAAGATGCAAACCACAACTATTTTAACTTATATTTAAATAAGTAAATAAATAAATCTCAAATCAGCCTCTGAATCTATAGTAAATTCTAATTAACTCCGAGGGGTAGCTTAGTTAGCATAGGACCACGGTTTGTATCTGAAGGTTGTGGGTTCGAAACTGCACTCCACATTGGGGCTACAGGGGAATTTTACCTGGCTTTCTCTCTAGGGCCTGTAGGGATTATCTGGCCTAAAGGGCTCAAACCTATGTTATCAAAACAAAAAAAAAAAAGAGTAAATTCTAATTCAAGTGGAACAATTCTTTGGGTCACCTATGAAATAACCTTCTTAGCCTCCCAAATTCCTCTCTAACTTTGAAATCTCAAATGCTAAATCTCAATAAGTGTAGGTTGGAAGCATCGGATTGCTTTCCATGTGTCCACTAGAATGATTGGAAACCTATGACCGCAATGGATGTGATTTCAAACAGCCAGGGGTCCAAACTCCAAAGTAGATGTACCAGAGAGCAATCCACAAGCATCATTTTCTACTAGCAAAATATGCCTGTGCTTAGCACGGGCAATATAATCCACAATATAAAAAAAATTGTAAAAAGTAAACAGTTTAAAATTTTAAATGAAATTTAAAATATGATATTATATCTCTTATATTGATAAGGAAATTTTTATAGTAAATTTAAAATATTATATTGTTCGGTTGGGGGCGAGTTTGGTAGTAATAACGAGGGGAAAACGTTTAAGAGGATGGTAAATAGATATATATATATATAGAGAGAGAGAGAGAGGAAAATTTGATAACCGTTTTGAAGAGTTATGAAACTAACATCAATCCATTTTGCCTCTATTAACTTACCAGTAATATTAATTAACTTAATTTTAATTAGGTTATAATTATTTTTTTTGTGTGTGTGTGTGTGGGGTGGGCCGGGGGGGGGGGGGGGGGGGTGTTGCTTGCTTGAAGAGACATGCCACGAGTCAAAATTTTAGATTCTAATTAATGTGGGGAGGTTGATGATGTGATGAGCCATTTTGGGAGTCAATTATTTAGAGAGCGTCAAAATCAATTGATGTCAATTGAAATTGAATTGATGTTGATTTTTCAATTAAGATTAGTCCCTTGAGGGGTGGGAAGGACTTGAAGAGACATGTCACGAGTCAAAATTTTAAATTGTAATTAATATGGGGAGTTGAGGATGTGAGGAGACATTTTGGGAGTCAATTATTTAAGGAGCGTCAAAATCAATTGATGTCAATTAGAATTGAATTGATGTTGATTTCTCAATTAGGAACAACACAAATGTCTAGATAACCATGAGCCCATGACCCTAGTAAAAGATAAGAGAAATAAAGTATCAATTGAAAAAATATGAAATAAATAAAAGAGAGAGGCAAAGAGAACCTCTATAAAATAATAAAAATACTTTACTACTTGAAGGATGGGGGCATAACTACCAGAAAGAGATCATTTCAGTTGAGGGGGCGACACTCGATCGGTCTTTTAACACTTGGAGGATATGTTTGTCTTTTAACACTCGTAGGATCCGGTGGATTTTGCATCAATGTGAGAGATTAAATGGGTGTTTCCTGTTTCCCATCAATGCTGAGAGGCGTTGAGTGAGATATTCACGGGTTTTATTTTATTGCCTTAAAGAAGATTAAAGAAATTATTGCTGAAGATAGCCATTAAGTGGAGGAGACGAAAGAAAATGGTTGGTCAAAATCAATTGACTAAATTGAGGCTGATTTCTCAATTGGAAACAACCTCTTTCATATATATAAATTGTCCCCATGCCCTAGGATGGAAAACGATAGCACAATCAAGTAATTGAAAACTTGGATTTCAAATCTCTCTTCTTCTTCCTCAGACAAAGAGGCATCAAGAAAGAAAAACAAAGATTCAAATATTAAAAATTGGAAAAGGCTTGAGATAATACCAAGGTGGCTCCTCTCCTCTGTTTATATAAGCCATTGGAGTTATCCAAGGAGTCTGCAACAAAAATCAAGAGAAACAGAGGGACAAATTGTTGGAAAAATGGTTAAGAGCACCACTATTTTTGTCAACTTTGAGCCAAAATCTAAGTGGGACCCACTTATCATTTTAGGTGGGAATGCATGAGAATGTAATCTACCCCATGAGTAGATTAAGAACATGTATTGGGTTGCTCTAATCCATTAAGGAGTGAATGGGAAATTGCCTACTAAACACCACTACTTGCCCTGCACCGAACCGAGCCGGACTTGGGCTTCACGCGAGTTGGGCCTGGCTCAGCCCACTACCCATTTATATATTTTGGAGAAATTTCTTTTTTTCCAAAAGGGATGTGTCCATTCGCATATGAAAGGGTGTGTCCAAAGTGATGTATCCATTCGCATATGAAAGGATGTGTCCATTCACATATAAAATGATGTGTCCATTCACATATAAAAGAGTGTGTCCAACCTAAGAGGTGTGTCCAAAGAGAAGCATCTGTTCAGTGAACAAATGTAACCCCATGAATAGATATGAAGCAGGCTATAAATTTCATCTTGTCCATGCCTTCTTGCTCATTCCATTCACTACAACTGCATTGAATTTGGGTCATCAGTCTGAGTCAAGAGAGAGTTCTATTGCACGATTGGTTCGCCTGTCACATAGTTTATAGTGTTGCTACTGTGTGAATCGATCATTGTATTCTGGGAGACAAACGCCATTGAAGCTCGTAAGCACCATTGTGGGGGCAAAATTTGTCTTAAGGACATAGTGTTAAACACTAGCCTTGATCAAACTTCTTCTGTGAGTTTCTAGACTTCATAACTTCAACAACAGTACGTACCTTATTTTTTGTCTTTAAACAGTAATTGAATTTTCATTCATAGATTACATTCTGTAATTCTGTTTTACTGTTGTTTTGTTTCACTGAGTTCAAACATGTTTCCTAAATACTAAACTATTACTGTATGTACTCGGAACAATACAAATCAACAAGGACATAGAGACTGGTACAATAACCAAGTAATCTCAGTCCATTTAGGGCTGTTTGTTTGCATTAAAATAGGTAGGAATTAAATGGATAAAATTTTTATCGTAAGTGGTTAAAAATGAAGATCACAAGTTCTTGGATTTCAAATCTCTCTTTTTCTTCCTCAGACAAAGAGGCATCAAGAAAGAAAAACAAAGATTCAGATATTAAAAAATGGAAAAGGCTTGAGATAATACCAAGGTGGCTCCTCCCCTCTGTTTATATAAGCCATTGGAGGCATCCAACGAGTCTGCAACAAAAATCAAGAGAAACAGAAAGACTAATCAACAGGGACATAGAGATTGGTACAATAACCAGGTAATCTCAGTCCATTTAGGGCTGTTTGTTTGCATTAAAATACGTAGGAATTAAATGTATAATATTTTTATCATAAGTGGTTACAAGTGAAGATCACAATTCACAAGTCAATTTTTACAATTTTAAAAAATGAGTATCAAATAACCTTTTCTTTTCAAAAATAGAATCAAAGAAAAATGGGAGAAGAATAACCAGCCACGTCTTAGTTATTCATCTCTCATCTTTCTTTAATTCTTATTTATGAAAAACTCACATTTGGCCTTTATTATTAACCGCCTATAGCATAAATCTTATGTTTTCAATTCCTATGTATTGGAATGCAAACAAACAACCATGGGAATATTTTTTTTCATTTAAGCGGGACAAAAAAATTGGAAATATGTTTGGTATCACTTTCTCAAGCATTCTCATGGAATATTTCCTTGGAAATCATTCTTTCAAAATGAAAATTAAGTGGTCATTTTGTTGCACTCATTTACATGTCTAAATATTGTTACACATGTATAACTTTTATGCACAAACATGTTTGTTAGTAGCACTCATTTATGCATCACATGCGTAAACTTTGGTATAGAAATGATGTGTAAATAGGGCCATTTTCACACTCCCCAAGGTTTGAAATCATTATGCATGTTTTACCTCATAGAGGTGATGATATGCAGGATAGAAAAACCATCAACCGCTTTCTATTTTTTCTACAATCTTATAGGTCTAAAAGTTGGAAGACTGTTAAAAATATTTATTGGACCAAAAACGAATATACCCAAGATATTTAGTTGCGTTCCTTAAATCCTTGTAGATCTTGAGAAATATGAAAAAAATAAAAAACCTTAATCTTATGGAATTGATTTATGCACTTTTTTGTGGGCCCCTAATTTATTTTCTGAACCATTCAGTATTCTCATATAAATGATAAACATCAAGATAAGGGGTTTCATAGCTTAGATCCTCACATATTTTGGGAAATATAAGAAAACCACAAAAACATTTATCCTAATTTATGATAATATATATGAAATTCTGTGGGGTTCCAATTCATGATTGAAACCATTCAATGCTCTCATAGATATGATAAACCCGATGGATGAAGTTTCATATTTTAAATTGTCATAATTTTTGATAAAATATGTAACACGCACAAAAAAGAACCACTCCCACAGTCCATTTTTCTACACTTTTGTGGTCCCCCAATTCATGAGCAAACCATCGCTATATTTAAGACCCACTATTTCCCTTTTTTATAAAAGTTTGGGGATCATGGGGCCCACTAAATTCATTAAGAACTGCTGTAGCTTATTTTTTACTCATTTTATTTCCGGTAATCATTTTTCTGATAACTTCTTTCTACTATTGAAAAATAAAAAACAATGCTTCAAAACAAATATGGTAATATGTTATGTAAATTCTACGTATCTAAAATTTGCATATGTGATTATCATTTTCATATCCCATGTGTAAAAGACGAACTACTCCTAATGAACAATTATAAATTGTTTCTAATGTAAGAGTGATAGGTGGAAATGAATCTTAACATAACCCATGCTAAAGATATTTATGTAAGGGAAATGAAAAAAAATAAAATAAAATCATTTGCTGCACAAGAATGCTTAAACGTGAGGTTTTATATTACGGAGATACTAGGTGGAAATAATTTTGAAGAATCACTTGCCCAAACAAGTCTAACACATCACTTTTTCAGAATGGACACGTTCTCCTTATATTCCAAGCACAAGAACAAGAAAGATGACAAAAAGTTGACAAACCAAGTGGGGAGGAGAGATGTGAGGTGCAATTTCCAAATGAGCTGACAAAGTTGATGAAATTGATACTCCAAGGCAGTTCGAGAAAATTCTCCTTTGGGGTCTATGTAATTTTTTTTTTTTTTTTGAGGGAAGGGACAAATGTAAAAAAGAGAGAATACCCTTTTTTCTCATGTGAAACATGTTCTTCCTTTTACGAAGAAATGTAAAAGTGTTAGAATTCTTTTATTAGTGAAATTGATTTTTTCTGATTATATAAATTGACATCTAACTACTTAAAAAATATTTTTGAAATGTTTTTTTCCAACATAGCTTATCAATTCAAATTGAAGCATAGCATCATTACTAGAGAAAAATGATGAATCTTCATAATTGGATTCTCCACCCCACCTTTCTCCAGCGTTTTCTTTACCAATAGGTTGAGAAAACTGTTATATCATCATTAACATGAACCCTAAGATCGTGAACAACATGATAATCACAGGTAAAGTTTAATCTTAAATAAGTTGAAGAGTACCTCCAGACATCCTGATGCAGAGAGCTTTCCGATCCTGCTGTCTGGCACTGTTGTTGAGATCCGTCGAAGAAGAGACTGGATGAATGGTTTTGGTTTCCCTCTCCTTGCCTATAAACCTTAATGTGTTGATTTTGTGTGTAGCCTTTGTGATGGACCAAAGGCTTTATTTATAGGTGGAGAGAGGACCAAACTTCCCAATTAGGTTTACTTTAGATTTAATCTCAACCGTCCATCAAGGTAGAGAATATTAAGGAAACTATCTCATTAGGAAACCATATTTGAGTAATTATAGAATATGTATCCTATGAAAACTGAATTCCTATTATGACCACACTTCTAGAAAGGAAAGGACTTGTGGTCCAAGTAATGGGCCTAAATTAATTTCCTTACAAAAACTACTCAGGGGAAAAACTTTTAAAAATCCTAAAAAAAACTATTTAAATAGCCAAATGTCAACTTTTGTAAATAAGAATTTCAACTTTACTGGAGAAGAAATGGTGTTTTCATCCTTTCAAAGAGGGAACAATTGCTACTTCCTGCAGATGTTTTAGTGAAGCCAAAACACTACTTTTTTTTTTCGTTGGGTGTATTTGTGTAAACTGTAGTGAGAGGATTTTGCTCTCTATGAATTTCATTTCCACGAGAGAAAGAAATCCTATATTCTTGCCCTGTATGTACAAAACTAAAATCCTTTCTATAAAAAAAAATTAGTTCATATTTTTTTTCTCTTTTACAAGAAAAATACATCTCACCAAATGGCTGAATAATAAATTTTATCCCTATTGCGAAATCCTCTAATCATTAAAGGGCACCCAAAAGTGAATAATAAAAAAGGAAGAAACCATTTTTTTATTAAAAAAATAGAGAGCAGCTAGATGCACACTAAATTCTTCCTCCCATGCACTGCTTCTCTCTACTCTCACCATTTAAATTAACAGAGTACCAAAATTACTTTCTACAAACCCAATATTACCTAAACTAACCTCTACTCTTTACCCTCCCTCTCCTTGCCCACCCCCGCCGGCTCTCCTCCTTCCCCCTGTTTATCTCCCTCTCCCTGTCTTCCTCCCTCTCCCTGCACGCCTCTGCCTGCCAACTCCCTCTCTCTCTGTGCCTCTCTCTCTACATCTCCCTGTCCTTGTCCCTCTCTCTCTACATCTCCCTCTCTCCCCCTCCCCCTCCTCTTCCGACGGTGCTGTCGGAGGGGTTTTTGGTGGCCAGGTTGGGGGTAAGTGAGTGTAGAAAAAAAGTTGGGGAGGTAGGGAATTTGATAGGTGTCCTTTTGGGTAATTTACTACATGGATATATTGGTTGTAAAAAAATCTCAATGGGTGGAGAGAAAATGTCAGTGTGCAATTAGTAGATTTAAGAAAAATAGAGAGTTGCTAATGCCACATCCTAAGCTGCTCTAAATACATCCCTTCTCTCTACACATCCTAAGTAAGTGATACTTTTTCCAAGTTTTTTCTCTACACACCTCATTGTTCCTAAAATACCCCTCCCTCTACCTTCATTTTCTCAGTTTACTACACTTCTTCCTCATCTCCCTCTTTTTGCCGCCGCCCTCTATTCCTCTCCCTCCCTCTCCTTGCCGCCGTGCTCCACCCTCTCTCCCTTTCTTTGTTCTTGTCTCTCTCCCTCCTTCTCTCTATCCCTGCCGCCGCCTTCTCTCTCTCCTTACTCACCGCCTTCCGCCCTCTCTCCCTCTCGCTATATCTCTCTGCGTCCCACTCCCCCTTAGAAGTGCTGCGAGAGGGGACAGTGGTGGCTGGGCAGGGATTTGGGGTGAGTGTAAAAAGAAGTTGGGGGAGGATAGACTTTTAGGTAATTTTAGACATAAATATATTGGTCATAAAATATGGGGGATTTTACCCAAAAAATCCCCCAAAATATGGTATAGATCAAAGAGGGAACATTAAACTTCTATGGCCCAGAGTGGTCCCAAGGGCTGTTTTTGGTTCATTTGTTTGTTGCTTTTCATGGGCAGCGATAGCGCCACTACTTAAATCAAATGAACGGCGATAACGCCGCTCGTGTATTCTCATATATATATATATATCTTACGAGTTCCTTTCTCCTTTCTCGTTTTGCCCTTTTCTCCTTTCCCTTTATACCTTTTTCTGGTCAGAACGAGGCTTGAGGTATGTCTGCAACTCCTTTCTCTTCCATTTGACCTTTTGGGTATTTAATCTATTTTTACTTCATTAAAGGGGAGGTTTGACTCTTTTAAAGGGGATGTTGGACTCCATTGAAGAGGTTGGTAGATACATAACTCAAGAATATAATATATGGGTTTGAGGGTTTCAAATCAATTTTTAAAACTTTGTATTCAAACCTATAATTTCTTTGTTGATTAGTCAGTAGTTTATACTCCACTAAGGAGTTTGGTCAATTCCATTGGTAGCACTTCACATAGGCATGGAGATAACACACTACAAACCTAGGTTCCACTTACTGAAATAACACATGTCTTTCAATACCACTTTCACAGGTCTTATTATGGATAATACATCCCACTTGGTTTTCATTTGTTTTTTCATATTGTTGTAGTCCTCCTTTTTTGTGTTTCAACAAGAATATTTAATTCTACCAAACAAATTTAGAATATGTAATTTACCATGTGATGAAAATTTTATTTATTTTCTGTCATAAACTCTTGATATACATAGTGACCCAACCATGACACATAGAAGCAAACAGTTTAAAGATATCAAAAGTAATTAAGTTGTTAATAGGCATTGCTAATGGTATGTCCTCGTTGGTATTTTTAACTTTTTTTTTCCATTATAAGTTATGAAGTTATATCAATTTATAAGGTTGCTAATACAAGTCAAATGATTTGTATCATGTATCAATAGGATGCCAGACGATGAAGCTTTGACCATATTCCACTATGATGGAGAGATTGATTATGATAGTACGCGTCCTTCTTATAAAAATGGAAAACAAAAGATGAGGTATCTCTCAAATGACATGTCATATACATCGTTGCTTAATATTGCACTTGAAGTATCTAAGTGGGAAGAACCTGGTGAGAAGCTGACTTTACAATACCTTTTTCACAATGGAATTGCATTCTCGTATATTACTATAGAAGAAGATGTGGATGTGAAGGCAATGTTTAGAGCATCGGAAAGTATGAATGGGTTATATTTATACATTAGCAAAAGTGCAAAGGAGAAAGCAACTAATCCACCTCAAGACCAATCCAGGTACGTGTCCTCTTTAGAAATTTGATACTGTTAAAAGAAAAGTGCCATATTTTGTTAAGTACAACTTTTAATTCTTGTGTTTTTGTTGTATTGAAGGTTTCAACGAATGTGTTTAAATGGGACAAGTCGTGATGGGTGTAATATGCGGACGGAAAACATCAAAGAAAAGATGGTTCATACACCCGTGCAGGAATATCCCACGATAAATCTTCATGAAGACAATGATATTCATTTCTCGGAGGCACCTACTTATGATGTCATTGAGCAACTTAAAGAAGCTGACCGTGTTGTTGAAGAAAGGGAGGATGAAGAAGCAGTTGTTAATATACCATTGGATAGAAACTCAATAGGCGTTAAGGGCCCAAATGCAAAACTCGCTAATCCAGTAAATGATGCGGACGTCTCAATGTTTGTGCCGAATGCTAACTTAGAGGACACCATGGTTCCTCTAGAGCAGATTATGGAGCCATATCAGATGTCTGCACGAGAGATGTGGTTAGGGAGAAAGTTTCCGGATCGCGACACGTTCCGCAAAACTCTAGCGAAATTCGCAATTTACAATCGTTTCACTCTAAAGCACTTGAAGACGAACCGCACCAAAGTTACAAACCGTTGCAGTGATAATAACTGTCTTTGGCGTATTCATGCTTCCATGGTGGAATCTGGGCCACAATTTCAAATACGAACGTATTATCCAACACATTCTTGTTCGAAGCCAATGATGGGCATGACACATCGGCAAGCGTCTGCAGAACTGATCGCAGAATTCATCTTAGATAGGGTCCGATTTAATAATAAGTTGACACCAAAGGAGATTATTAAAGAGTATCAAACAGAGTTCGGATGTCTTATTACTTACAGGAGGGCACACAAAGCAAAGGATATAGCCCTTCGTGCAATTCGAGGATCCTATGAAGAGTCCTTCCAGATTCTCCCTCTCTATTGCATTGAATTGAAGAAGACGAATCCAGGTACAGTGGCAAATATTAAAACGGCAGATGACGGCACCTTCCAGAGATTCTTTTGGGCTTTCGGACCATGCATCCGTTCATTCCTGTCGACGTTGAGGCCGATGATTGCTGTTGATGGTTCACACCTTCGAGGTAAGTATCCAGGTGTGTTATTAGTCGCTGTAACCCATGATGGGAATCATAAGCTCTTTCCTATTGCCTTTGCCTTCGTCGAAGCTGAACGACGCGACAGTTGGGAGTGGTTCCTCGCAAATTTATTTCTTGCCCTCGATGAGCCCCTGAATTTGACCATTGTGTCTGACCGGCAAAAAGGGCTTGTACCTGCTCTTGCCAACACCATTCCAAGTGCACGACATTGCTATTGTTGTCATCACATTGCTGAAAATGTGAAGGGGCATTTCAAAGATGATGCTATTGTTAGGAAATTCTGGTTTTACTGCAAAGTCATATAGGCCATGTGAGTATGAGGCATACATGAATGACATTCGAGCTGTTGATGAACTTGCTTATAATTACATTCACGCAATTGGGAAAGAACACTAGGCAAATGCATTTGTTGCAGGACGACGCTATGATATGCTCACAAGCAATGCAGCCGAGTGCACAAATAGTCTTTTGAAGGACATACGTGTGCTCCCCATAACAACACAAGTGGAAGAGATACGTGCCAAGCTTATGGAATTCTACCAAAAACGTCAATTTGAATCTCAATTGATTAATACTCGGCTAACTCCTTGGGCAGAAAAAATGCTAAGCCATGAGGCTGAAGAATCTCGCCGAGTGCATGTTCGTGTTGCCGGTCTGGTAGAATTTCAGGTTCAATCTGCCGAGTTCATTGATGTGGTTGATCTAGCTCAAAAGAAATGTACATGTCGCAAGTGGGAATTGCTAGGAATCCCTTGTTCACACGCACTAGCGGCAATGCAAATGAGAAAATTAAATCCATATGATTTCTGTGAGCAGTGGTTCTTAACATCTACTTATCGAATTGCGTACAATGAGGTTTTGCATGCTACATGTGATAGAAGACAATGGGAGCATAGCTCAGACGAAAGAGTATTACCTCCACGTGCTACCAGACAACCCGGTCGCCCAAAAAAGAATAGGATTCGAACCGAAGATCGGACCCGGCAACGCAGGGTGGTTACCTGTTCAATTTGTAAACAAAGGGGACACAACCGCCAAAGATGTCGCAATCCACCGGTGAATCCTTGATTTGCACATTTCATATATGAGTTTGTATAGTTTTTGTAACATTTTGAAAAAAGAAACAGGATGTATATGGGTTAATGTGAATGTTATAAAAGCACCATTTTGTGTCGGGTTAATGTGACCTTTTTTTTGTTGTGATTTTTCCAGTCTATGTGACTCTGAACTTGCTCAAACTAGTGGACTTGTGAAATGTGGGTGGAGGATGTGAATGTGGAGATGCTTGTACAAATCGTGGAATGTAATGGTGTTTAGTGGGTTTTACAAAAGAAAAAAAATGGTTTAATGTGGGTGGAGGATGTGTTCTGAAGACCAGTTGTGCAGTGTCTAATGGTTGATTTTGAATATAAAATATGGACCTGGCATGGTTTATCCCCTCCTATGAAAGTTTTTTTTAAGGGCTTACAGCCACTTGGGAGGGGATATCCTTGCTCAATTTAGTGAAGATTATATTTAAAGAGTGGCGATATCCCCTCTCATGACAGGGTTTTTCCTTGGATGAACACACAGCTGGGAGCTTCATCTATTCTGTGAAGGAAGTTTATATTCGATGAGAGGCGATATCCCCTCCTATGACAGTTTTTTTAAGGGCTTACAGCCACTTGGGAGGGGATATCCCTGCTCAATTTAGTGAAGATTATATTTAAAGAGTGGCGATATCCCCTCTCATGACATGGTTTTTCCTTGGATGAACACACAGCTGGGAGCTTCATCTATTCTGTGAGGGAAGTTTATATTCGAGGAACGACGATATCCCCTCCTATGACAGTTTTTTTTAAGGGCTTACAACCACTTGGGAGGGGATATCCCTGCTCAATTTAGTGAAAATTATATTTAAAGAGTGGCGATATCCCCTCTCATGACATGGTTTTTCCTTGGATGAACACACAGCTGGGAGCTTGACTATTCTGTGAGGGAAGTTTATATTCGAGGAACGGCGATATCCCCTCCTATGACAGTTTTTTTTAAGGGCTTACAACCACTTGGGAGGGGATATCCCTGCTCAATTTAGTGAAAATTATATTTAAAGAGTGGCGATATCCCCTCTCATGACATGGTTTTTCCTTGGATGAACACACAGCTGGGAGCTTCATCTATTCTGTGAGGGAAGTTTATATTCGAGGAACGGCGATATCCCCTCCTATGACAGGTTTTTTTAAGGGCTTACAGCCACTTGGGAGGGGATATCCCTGCTCAATTTAGTGAATATTATATTTAAAGAGTGGCGATATCCCCTCTCATGACAGGGTTTTTCCTTAGATGAACACACAACTGGGAGCTTCATCTATTCTGTGAGGGAAGTTTATATTCGAGGAACGGCGATATCCCCTCCTATGACAGGTTTTTTTAAGGGCTTACAACCACTTGGGAGGGGATATCCCTGCTCAATTTAGTGAAAATTATATTTAAAGAGTGGCGATATCCCCTCTCATGACAGGGTTTTTCCTTGGATGAACACACAGCTGGGAGCTTCATCTATTCTGTGAGGGAAGTTTATATTCGAGGAACGGCGATATCCCCTCCTATGACAGGTTTTTTTAAGGGCTTACAGCCACTTGGGAGGGGATATCCCTGCTCAATTTAGTGAAGATTATATTTAAAGAGTGGCGATATCCCTTCTCATGACAGGGTTTTTCCTTGGATGAACACACAACTGGGAGCTTCATCTATTCCGTGAGGGAAGTTTATATTCGAGGAACGGCGATATCCCCTCCTATCTTAGAAAACACAAAAAAAACTTCATCTTTGTTGCACGAACATAGTATCACTGGTTGCTACAACTCGCTCAAGAATTTCTTTATATCCAATTTGTAAGCATTCTTTTCCCAGCTCCTTTTGAAAATGTCTACCACTATCTTACTTCTATAATATGCAATGTCAGCTTGGTTGAAAATGGTCGGCCTGCGGAAAATGCAATGCTCTGCGAACGCTAGCGTGAAAACACCACAATCATTGCCATTGTGTTGATGAGGAATGTTAGACATCGCATTTGTTGTCCACAAATATGGATCTGCCCAACCATAGTCACTAAACTTTTCATTCAAATAGTCGATCTACAGATATGCAGCAAACATTAAAAATAGCGCGCATCAGTAGGACAAATTTTGAAGTATAAAGGGAGAGGGAGGATAATACATTGAAAAAACATAGTTCACATATACTTACGAATTTCTCACAATTGGTTTGAGAGTAATGATCACTTAATGAGCTGTTGTAAAACTCCCATTTCTTCTCATCTGTGTAACCTACGAGTAAGGTGAAATGATTTATATGGTGTAGTACAAAAACTAGCGTTCTGTACGTTCGCACCAACACCACGTTTTCACCATTCGGACCAAATATATTCAGATCAGCGTGATGACACATGTCCTTATCCTACCACCGACTCTGCATGTTATTGTAATTGGCGTTAGGTGTATTTCCCATGAATGTTAATTCACAATACAAGTATATCAATTTATAGTCATAAAATTTAATTCACTTACCGAAACACTAGGATCAAACAAATATGCATCTCGACACCTTTCACCCAAAATCTCAAACCAATAGTACATGATGTTGGTGCACAACCACGTCCCTTCTTCTAATGCTTTCTTGAGTTCATCACTGGACACTAATGTACAATATACGTCCAATTCTGCCTTGCTGTGACGTTATAAAAGATCACCCATTAATGAAAAGAAAATTTTAAAGACATGTAAAGTAATCAAATCACACATAGGTGCATGTTAGGCAACCTTTCTTTATACAGCTTCCTAAAACCTTTGATGAAGAACTTATCCAATTCAGTCAATTGATAATCCGACTGCACTAGCGAATGTGAGTAGTCTTCAAATTTTATTGGTATCTTCTTCATGCGGGGCAATCGTTTGATCCTCCAAACTAATGACTCTATTGAAGTGGTTGGAGTAGACACCACTATTGCCTGAATTGGATCTTCATGTGAGGGAGTGGAAATGATCTCTAGAATTGGTGCTTTGAAAGGTTCTTCATGTGACTCAGACATGATTTCTAGAATTGGTTCTTGGATAGATCCTTCATGTGAGGGAGTGGACATGATTTCTAGAGTTGTTGCTTGAGAAGGATATTCCAGTGAAGGAGTTGTGATCTCTAAAATTGGCGGTTGCGGTCTCATGAAGCGTGGAGGAGTTGAAAAGATTAACTCTATTGGAGGCAAGTTGGGCTCGGGAAATTGTGAACCATGAGATGGTGGATTTGAGTGAGATCCGGGCTCTAACAACAAATTCGATTCAAGCATTTTTTGTGGGGATCTGCCCTTACGAACTGCTTTCTTAGGTCTCTTCTTCTCCCTTTCCTACATTGCAAAAAAAAAAATGTGGTAGCATACAAAATTGTTTTCATTAAAGCATGAATACACAAGATAAATTACCTCTTCACCAGATGAATCCGATTGAGAGGTGCTGCAGTTATCCATACTGAAACTCTCGAAGGCTGATGTAAAACCGGTCCTAAACCTTTTGATCTTCTTGCGCATTGAGGCCTTAAAATTTTCGAAACTTATTTTTTTTCGATCTGACCGATCTATAGATCTCTCCATGTGCTCCAAGAGTTCCTTGACCTACACAATTGGAAGAACTATTAGTATCATTTCATGATGATGACCCCAGTGCACAGTTAAGGTGGGTTATAAGCAAACACTGATTACATGCTTCACTGGGCAGCACGTCTCATCATGGTTGGTAGTTGGTTGTCTATTTTTTTCATGTTCAGTAATTTCTGCATCTTGTCCCGATTCTATCCTTTTAACTCGACCGATTCGCATGCGGGTGTTTAACTCATACCAGTTTTGATATCCTTTGGTATGCACAGTTGACGCATCTTTCTTTCCTTTTATCACCAAATTTTGCCTTTCTACCCATAATGGTTTAGCCTCGTGCATTATCTTGGTATAGTCACATGACACTCTCTCTAATTTTTCTACCCTTAAAAATGGCATCTGAAACAGTGGAGGGACCAATTGCATTAGGCTGAATTGTTTCATCACCCGACTGGCATTGTGTCTTTCCAAAATCCAGTAATGAATCAATAGTACATCAGATGCAAAGAGTCCACGATCAACGTCTGGGACATGTTCTGTAAAAACCTTTTTGAACTTAACATATGGCATCCAGACAAACTACAATGCAAACACAAAGAAGTTAGAATTGTTGGAATTGATAGCTGCATATTTACAATTTAATGAACATGTTTTCAATTTCGGATAATTTACCCCATTAGCTGTCATGTGATTCAGCTGACGACGAACCTCTTTGACTGTGGTTAAAGAATTGTAACCAGTTAATCTTGCTTCCCATGTCTTGAATAAAGGGAATTGAATGTCTTTCTTCCAACCATCTATAGCTGGAGGACACCGTCCTATTGACATTCGGGAGTAAGCCCAGATCTGCATGCATAAAACACAAACATAAGTACACATTGAGTAGGCACAATGAAATGACAATGAAGGAATAAGCCATTCACTGGATCTCACTTGAAGAAGTTGTAGAGGACCAGTAAGGGTTTTAAACTTGTCTGGAAAAGGATTTTTCTTCATGTGCTTTGCAGGGGACCGTTCGTCTTCTTCTCCACTCTCAAGTGCATTACCGTCGGACCTCCACTTGACCGCTCTTGCCAACATTCGGTACAAATTGGCAATACATGCAGGGCCCCAAGCAAATCGCTTAAATTCTGTGAAGAGTTCTAGGAGGTACGCTGGCCCTCGCGATCCCGATGAGTTGGTGAAAATTTGGCCAGCAACCAAACGAAAGAGGAAGGCCCTAGTGTAACAGATCTCAGCCTCTTTGGAGAGCTTCTTTGTCTTCTTACCCTTCGACTTACTATCCAATGTTGTAAAGTTATCATCAAGCCACTTAAATTTTATACATAAACCTTGTGTATCAACCCCCGGCTTGGGACTCTTCCCAAGCAAATTTACACATAAATCCACAACCTTCGTTTTGGGGTGTGTCCATCCAACGACAGGTGGGCCATCAATCAGAAGGCCATATATGTATGCAACATCTTCTAAGGTCACCGTGGCTTCACCGAATGGAAAATGAAATGTATTCGTCTCTGGACGCCATCTCTCAATCAAGCCAGATATCAATGCATGGTCAATTTTCATTGCGTCTATCTCTGAGAGATGATGTAGACCGGTCTCTCTCACATACTCCATTTGATTTTTAGTGAGCACCCATTTCTTTTTGTTTGGATTAGTAGGAATACATCTATACCGGTCAGGTTCCTTTCAATAATAAAATAAAGAAGATGGTAAGTAGTTAGAGATAAGATAAAGTAAAGACAGAGAGATTATTACCAACAAATTATAAAGAGATCCATGAATTCCTAATCAATGGTAAGAAATTGTGATTTTTCCAATAATGAGCTACCAAAAAGTCTGGACTTAACTTTCAGTAAAATACACATTTGAGATAATCTTTTCAGTAGAGATTCAAAAAACATAACTAAGAACCATATTAATATAAAACAAACATTGATAATGGAGACATACCAATCCATTAGCAATTGCTTCAGATATATGGTTTTGTTGGTCATACAAGAGGATATTCTCAGATCCCTTCGGTCTTTTTTCTTCAAACTGCATGATCCAAACATCATTTACCTTTCAGTTCTCAATATCAAATAAAATTACCGTTGTAAAATACTAATGATGGACATGCAAATGATGCAGATGCTTGTTTTCACTGAACTGTACAACCTGCTTAAGATGATCTAAAACTCAATAGAATGGCTGAAATTTGAACCTTGATGCTCCATGAATCCAACAAAAAAAACAGAGAGCAAAAATCTTTTAAACCGAGAAAGTTATGACTATTTAAAGACGCTCAATTGAAAATGCGGTGCTGCTGAAATCCAAATCTGCCTTGCTGAGTACCCCTGTTCGTGCAACTGTTTGACCCACTTCCCAATCGATTCTTGGGCTGAAATTTGGGGGTCTTAAAGTTCTCATTATAAACTAGAAATCTGCTATTTTTTAGGACAAAACAATCACATTTTCCTGATTTTCAACTCGCACACTTTTGGAACACAGTTAGACTGAAATAGTGCTGTCTTTTTCAACTTTCAGCTTAATTAGGATATGCCAGGTCCAGATTTAATGAGCTGACTTCTATCAAGTATCGATATTCCCATTTGGGCTGGTGGACCCAGATTTGATCCTCTAAAAGAACGGTCCCTTTGCTCATGAATTAGGTATCCCCATTAGTACGACCATTTAGGTGACCAAAAACACCACATATGGGAAATTAAATCTCACTGTGTTAATAATTTTCTTTGTACCAACCATTTCAATAAAAACATATCATTTTGAACCTTGTAATGTTCAATATTAACATGTTTTTCTTTGAATTGAAATTTTAGAATTCAAGAATTTGAGAATCAGGATTGGAGGGTCATTACAAGATCAAGTACTATATAATGTTGGAAAGTCAGTTGCCAATTGCACTCATGGATTCCAAGAAAATAAAAAAGGATTGTTTGGATATAGCACGGGTTGTCTAACTATGGAAAGATGGGATAAGGTCAATCAATTTCTAAACAATTCAGGGTAAAGATCTCTTCACTTCCCAAATAAACATATAAGTAAACTAGGACCATAAAATCTGTTGATAGATGGGAAGAGGAGCATGCAATGAAGGGATGCTGCTGCTATATATATGTGTGAAAAATCTATATATATGTTCTTATCCTGTTCTTGTTATTCAACTTAGTAGGGGATACTGATAGTTCAGAATTTAGATAGCAGTTTAAAAGTTAATTGTAATATTTATCTTCCAATTGCTTCATAGTTGTGGCCACATTTGGGTTGAATGCACTTTATGGGAGAAAAAATCCTACAAGTCAAGGAGACCCTTGGACAGGAGCATGGAATCCCTCAAATGCCCGCGACTTCATTCAATACACCAATTCTAAGGGATATCAGATTGAGTCATGGGAATTTGGTAATTAAAACCATAACCTTGGATTTTAAATCCAAGTATCCATCTATTATATTTTTTTCTGCATGAGTTGTCAGTTTGACTAAATTGTTCTACATCCCATCAGGAAATGAGCTATGTGGAGGTGGTGTTGCTGCAAGGGTAGATGCTTACCAGTATGGAAAAGACATGGTTCTCCTTAAATATCTTTTCAATGAGTTCTATCTGAATTATGGCATCCAACCAAAGATTTTAGGCCCTGGAGGTTTCTTTGATCATAAATGGTTTATTCAGAATCTTCAAGTGTCAGGACCTAATGTTGTTGATATAATATCTCATCATATCTACAACCTTGGTCCAGGTTAGTGATGCATTTTGTTCAATTCTTTTCTATACCAACACATTTCTAATCTACACCTATGAATAGATATTTTATGAATTATGTATCATGAATGTTCATGTGTTTAATGTTTAGGTGTTGATCCTAACTTATTTGAGAAGATGCAAGATCCATATGTTCTAGATAACACTGCTCAGACATACAAAGATGTTGATGCAACTGTTCGGAACTCTGGCTCTTGGGCATCCTCTTGGGTGCCGGAGTCGGGTGGTGCATACAATAGTGGAGGCAAACTTGTGTCGCATGCCTTTGTCGATAGCTTCTGGTTGCGACTAATTTCCCCCATTATCTTTTTTTCTTGGGTCATTGGTATATTTCAATGTTGGCTACTTTTTTCTTTATGCGAAATTTCGGTCCTAATCATTGAAGCCTAGTCCCATCTATCAAGGTCAGCTTTGTGAAGTTAAAATTTCCACATAATCTTTGATTTCCTATTTTATTGGTGTTTCCTGTTAGGTTGCTATTTTTGCATTGGATGGATAATTAGTGTATTTGCTAATAAATTCCTACAGGTACCTGGATCAACTTGGCATGGCATCATCTCACAACCATCAGGCCTTCTGCCAACAAACATTGATTGGTGGTAACTATGGTCTTCTCAATACAGCAACAATGCTGTCCAACCCAGATTACTATAGGTAACTCTCTGTTTTAATCAGTTTTCTATTGCATTTCACACTCATATTTTTACCCTTCTTATAAAATATTTTAATTAATCCTGTTGTTCTTATTGTGTCTGATTGTGTCAACACTCTTCTTTTCCATCACTTAATGGGAACTCGTGTTCTTGATACCACTCATAATGGTTCTCCTTACTTCCGCGCATATTCTCACTATTCTAGGCACAAGGTATTTGGATTTTACTGTTATCATTTTGCTACTTAGGAAGGTTTCTACTATAGTTGTAATTTAATTTGTCTGTTCCAATATTGTATTTGATTTCTTTTTTGGCCAGCATGGAGTTACGTTGCTGCTGATTAATCTATCCAATTCAACTTCACTCAATGTTTCAATTGCTAATGATTTGAATTTTTATCCATATGAAGTTGCTATAGATTCTTCAGTGGGGCAAGTTGAAACAACAGGCAGAAGAGAGGAATACCATCTGACTACGAAAGATGGCAATCTGAAAGCACTACAATGCTGCTAAATGGAATTCCATTGGAGCTTACTTATGATGGAGAAATTCCTCCCTTAAAACCAGTTTATTCCAATGTTGCTGGGCCTTTTATTGTTGCTCACTCCTCCATTGTTTTTGTCACTCTCAGGGAAATCAAGGCCCCTGCATGTTCTTAGTTGACTGATGTGCTATATATGCGAGTTCACACAATTCGCTTTCAGATATATCTTTCTATTATTTTTCCCTCTTCCTTCAGAAGTAGGAAAAAGATATGTTGATTTCGATTACTGTTGTGGTCTTCCAATGCAAGGAACGTACGTGGTCTTCATATGAGAAAGATAATGGAAAACCACTTCTATCAAACATATTCAAACCTAAAATCAAATACATTAAACAGAGGGATGGAACCTACATGACATTGAAAGCAAAACCAAAATAGAAATTGGAATACATGCAAGATACATACGTGGTTTACCATGACGTGGAGCAGTGTGGTATACTATTGGATTTTGATTTCTGCACAAACCCTCCTCGATCTTCAAGCTTGGGGGCCACGAAGAGGAAGAAGACAACGAAGAGGAAGAAGCCAACTGAGATCTTCACGTGGTTGGTAATAGGTGAAAATGAGAGGAAGAAGAAGTGTTGAAGCAGATGGGGACCATTCGAGTTGCAAAGGAGGGAGGAGGGAAACGAAAAGGGAAGAAGTTGAAAAGGAGGATGGGCAGGACCGATCATACAAAGGAGAAATAAGCAGCGATATCCCCTTTCTGGGTTAAGTGATAAAAGATAGGCCTGATCAGACCTGTGGGACCATTGTGGTAGATGGAATTTTTTTGGGCACTTTTTGATCTTCAACCCATCTTAGAGGGTTTTTCTGGTAAAATCCTCTAAAATATGGGATGTGTTATGTGAAGCTTGGGCTGTGTGGTACTAGATGCTCTCTAAAATTACTCTCCATGCTATCTATTTATTCCCAAAACACCCTCAAGTCTTAATTCATTTTACACCTATATCATCTTTCTCTCCTCTTCCCTTCTCCATTTCTCCCCCATTTCCACCTAGAAACAGGGGGTCTGCTCTGCAGATCTCTAAGCTCTCTCTCTGTATCCCTCGAATCTTAGCCGTTGGATCTGTGCTCTGTGCACCGATCGCCTTGAACACAATGGGTATCTTGTTTACCCGCATGCTTTCGTCGCTCTTCGGCAACAGAGAAGCCAGGATTCTCGTTCTCGGCCTCGACAATGCTGGAAAAACTACAATTCTCTGTATCCTTTACTTTACTTTCTGGGTTTGCGTTTTTTTCCCTCTCTGGTGGATTTTCTGGGCTTCTTTAATTCTCTGTTGATCAGATCGTCTTCAGATGGGAGAAGTAGTCTCGACAATCCCAAGTAGGTTTTTCTTCTCTAATTCCCCTTTTGTTGATTTGGGTCCTTCCCAATCTTCTTGTTAGAGATTTCTGCTCTGTTTTTTGTTTTTGAATTCCTACTTTGAGTAATGATATTGGGTTGGTTTTGGTCATGGTTGCAGCAATTGGGTTTAACGTGGAAACAGTGCAGTACAACAATATCAAGTTTCAAGTTTGGGATCTGGGTATGTTGATCTCCTTTCTTTATTTGACATGCAGTTCTCCTTAATTGCTTTTGATTTGATGAATATGTGAGAAAAATAAGAATGGCATTGTGGTTGGAATGCCAATTGCATATGAAGGGTAGTTGTTATTTTCATTTTGGGACGTTTTAGAGAGAGGTGCCCAAGTGGGCGATGTCTCTGAACTCATTATCATTTTTGGGTTTTGGGTTTGAGAGACTTACCCCAAAAAAGGAGAGAAAACTCATCAAGTGAGATTTTTTTTTTCTTTTCTGCGCTGTGTACAGAATTGATTTGTTGCTCATTGTAGGGTTTGAGAGGACAACATCCCATCCATCTCTGAAGGAGGACATTTAGTCCCAAATGGGCACTCAATTCACTGGATTTTTAGGATTGGTTAAGTTTTCTGATAAACAGTGCACTTTTCCATTGGTACACATTATTGGATGTTAAGAGTTTTTAGAAAACCCTGCTGGGTACCTCCTGAAATCCCTAGTGGAATGGTGGTCCGCGATGTAGGGGTATGGAATGTGGATGAGTTTATGTTTAACACAGGGCTTGGAAAACAAAAGAACCGCATCTATTTGGTTCCCTTCTCATGGTATGAGATTCGATTTTCAAATCCTATCTCAGACACTTCTTCAATGAGCTTGGATAGAGAGCATCCCGCTTGCCCTCATGTAGATGGAACAACAAGACATACCGTTTGTGCATGCAGTTTTGACTTGGGCATCTTTTTTTTTTAGTATCTGTACTTGAGCTTCTTAGCCATTTTAGTCAATTTCCATTGGCCCTTCTGTTTTGTATGGTTTTGTGACTTATATTTAAAGATTCTATATGGACCTTTCAAATTCTTATGGTGGCTGTGAATTCTTTGTTTGTTTCTTGTGCTACCAACTGCATCTATGTGTTTTGGATGGAATATAGTGAGGAATAGCTCTAGGGCAATTTGTTTTCCAACTTGTGACCTCAAATCAGTTGTAATGATTGGGGGTGGAAGGGACTGGGAAATGGTATATAATCTTTTATGAGGATAATCACTCACTCATTCTGTGAAAATATTAGACCTGCTCGTTTTTTAATTTATTGCTTGAAGAAGAGTTAACTTTATTTATTTTAACTGTTTTTACCTGCCACTTCTTTATTGTTGGTGCTAATGTCTGGTTCTGACATTCATGTATTGGCTGTGGAACAGGTGGTCAGACAAGCATCAGGTAATGTTATTTTTTTCTCTTTTTCTTATTCAGCACTAAATTTCCAGATTTTGCGTCTCATTTTGTACTCGTTCGAATTATGGGGCAGTTTTTGTTTATGAAGAGAAAGGCGATTTATTATAAATCATTTAATAACATGAAAATAGATTTCATCATGGTTGCATAAAGACATCCATTTGTTGTGAACTTTAATAGGAATTTTGGTGATAGTGTTGCATGAAAATTAACTTAGGAGTGGATTCTTGTATGTGGATTTTCTTAGCTCCTTGATATAAAAGATAACAAAATTGTTCATGACTAAACAATGAGGATTGAGGACGCTCCATTTAAAAAAAAAAAATGTTTGACTTATTAAAACTACCTATCATTTATTCCCTAGTAACTATTTAGAAGGCCAAAGTATCCCAAAAAGATGAAAGCAATGATCTCAATTTTTTCTTTTTGAATGATAAAAACAATGGAACTCATAGAACCAAGGTTTGGAAAGCTGTGGATGGCTTACACCTTGAGATTTGCACTTTCATGCTTAATGCACTTGATGCATATGCCTCAACTAGTGAGCTTTATTGGAGGGTTGTACCACTTTAAACAATTATTTGCCTTTGTCAAGGGGCTTGTCTTTTCTTTTGGGGGCTGAAATATGGAAGAAAGTTTTAAAATTTTCTTTTTCTTTTTTGCTTTTCTTCCAATTCCCTAACTTGAATTATGGGAGAGGTTCAAGAAATCATGTTTATGGGCTTTGATGATAGATATCTTAACCACCTTAATATTTTTTGTAATATGACAGTAAATGAACCTGAACATTCTTACATTATTTCTTTATTGTTCACTGTTGGTACTCTAGCATTATTTTAATTATTTTTAAAAAAGAAACTATCTAGTGCTTGATGCAGGACCATGAACACCCTAGGATGAGGGTTCTGATATCAATTGGCGAATTAATAATCATATATCAGATTGTAAAATAGCATTAAATCCACACTACGATAAGCAGAATTCTCTCTCTCTCTCTCTCTCTCTCTCTCTCTCTCTGTGTGTGTGTGTGTGTGTGTGTGTGTGTGTGTGTGTGTTTGAACACTAACAAAAAAATAAATTTAGAAAGGAAAGGAAACAAGTAGGGATCACATAAGGAGAACTACATGCGAGGGTCGAGTGGTAAATGAGCTAATACGGTAATACCCCCTCCCAAACAAAGAAAAACAAGAAATTACAAGGAAATAGAGCAAAAAAGAAATAAACTACTGCGCAGCCCTCTCTTAGCCAACACATCCGCCTCTTCATTTGCTGAGCGAAGAATGTGTCTAAACTCCACCTCCAACTGCGAGGAAAAGAACTTGATTTCATTGAGATAAAAATTAAACCCCCACGGGCCCTTAGCTGAATTCGTCACCCAAGAAATAGCATTAAGAGACTCACTTTCCACGATCAGGGGATGATTTAACGAAACTTTATCTAACCTTAGAGCTTCAAGGATGGCTAAAACCTCAGCTTCATTTGAGTCTTTAACTCCAATGTAAGAGGAAAAAGAAAGCAGAGTATGACTGTCATGATTATGAAGAACACCACCTATACTTGCCGGCATTGTTATGAAATTCGGTTTGTTTCGGCTGAAATTTCTGAATAATACCGAAACGAACGTCACCCTTGTAATTATTTGTCCCATAATTCATTCCAATTCGTTCGATTGAGTCCAAATTTTATGACTTCAATCAATTCGTCCGATTCATCCAATTATTCATCCCAGCATGTAGGTTGCCTTTAAAATAGAAAAAAAAACTGAAGGGACTAAACATATTTTTTTAACTTAAAAGTAAATGTAAAAATACCTTTTTGGGCCTTTTGGCTTTGAGAAATTAGTGGGCTCCTTGTGGAGCCGCTCATCTATTAAAATCTAAATAACTAAATGGGCCCTATCCCCCTAATAAGATTTTATTTCAATAAAAACATTTTATTATGAATAAGTTAGCCAATTTTCAGTTTTATATGAAATAGCCCATCAAATATAAATCGACATATTGCATTAATTTAGTACAATAAATCAAATGTATCATATATTATTTTTTCATTTTAATATATGTAATTTTTTTCCAAAATATTTCACCGAAATTTCTGAATCGGCCGAAATATTTCATTTGGAGGCCAAACCAAAATGGCGTCCGAACCAAATTTGTAACACTGCCTGCTGGGCTTGGCTTCCCTCTAGCAGCTCCATTCACATAAATTTTAAGGTACCCACAGGTGGAGGAGACCACCGCTCAAGATTTCTCAGCTTGAAGGAGCCACCAATCATACACGCTTCCCAATTGGTAAGAGTGGAATCATTGAATCAAAATTGGATTTCTTAAACTCTTTCCTAAGCATCACCCATTTACCAATTCTCATCTTTACCAAATTTGAAACATCACAATAAGAGGCCGATACATGATTGAAAATCTGACCATTTCTTTCTTTCCAAATGGACCACATAATAGAATAGGGAACAATTTTCCAAATAATCTTCCCACAACCCGGAAAGATAACCATCCTCCAAGAATAACACACTTCATTTAAAGACCAAGGCATGCACCAAGAAACTCTGCACCCTTCCAAAAAGGAGCTCCATAAACTAAAAGAGAAATCGCAATGAAGAAGCAAATGAGAAGCCATCAAAGAGAAGCCCTCCTCCTAAGGACATCCACCATAGAAACTTTACCGGCCGCTGCTAACCAACAAAGTACCTCCGCATGAGGTGGGACCAAAACCTGTCCAAACGACAGATAAAGGATGACCCTCCCCATTAGAAGAATCTAATGCTGAGTAAAAAGACTTCATCGAGAACATGCCTGATGGGTTTGGTTTCTAAATGAGATCATCAACGCCATCCCTGCATAAAAAAGCATTAGAAAGAAGACTCAACAAAGTCTCATACTTAGACTCTTCAAACTAACACAACCTTCTTCTAAAAGACACTCCACACAACTTTACTCCCTTCCAAGACATAACACTCTTTTACAACTACATGTTTATTTGACACCACCCTAAAAACTCTTGGGAACAACACCAACAAAGAATCCACACCCATCCAATCATCTATCCAAAACCTAACTCGACTTCCTTCCCTGACTATAAAACCAACCCCCCCTTTGAAAACACCTCCCCACTAAAAGCAGACACATCTCCCCCCCCCCCCCCCCCCCCCCCCCCCACCACCACACACACACAGATCTTCTGTACCTATGGACTCTACTAGGAACCCACCCCCTCTCACCCTCACCAAACTTAGAAATAATGATTCTCCTCCATAAAGCATTGGTCTCAACTCCAAATCTGCACCACCACTTTGCAAGCAACGCATGATTCTTAAGAACAAAATCTCCCAAACCCATACCACCTAGAGCTTTAGCCTTCACAATGTCACTCCAATTCATCAAATGCAATTTCCTTCTATCACCGTTTCCATCCCATACGAAGTTCCTCCGAACGTGATCCAACCTCTCCATCACTCCCAAAGGCATCTTATATGGGCGGACCTGTCTACAAGGGTTGGGGGTTGAAGCTCCCATCCATATCTTCAAAATGTTTAAAATTCTCAAGAACCCCCTGCAAATTCTGAAAATTAATATATATTTTTTTACATTTGCCCCTTCTCCCAATATTTCTTTACATAGAGACAACACCCCCCCCCCCCCCCCCCCCCCCCCAATAGAACGGTTTTGGCCCCTTCGTGGACAATTTTTTCTCAAACTTCTCAACTATGGAATCCCAACCTTTCTTGGATAGAATTCACCCCTATTGGTACACCGAGATAAAGAATTGGAAGATGACCAGCTTTACAATGCAACCCATCTGCCTATTATTTCACACTCCTCCAAGCATCCCCCTCCAACCAACAAGCTTTTAGATAGTAACACTGTGTCATCCGCAAATTATAGGTGAGATATAGAATCTCCATTTCTACACACCTTGAAATCAT
This sequence comes from Cinnamomum chago, assembly GCA_038049695.1. Classification (NCBI taxonomy): domain Eukaryota; kingdom Viridiplantae; phylum Streptophyta; class Magnoliopsida; order Laurales; family Lauraceae; genus Cinnamomum; species Cinnamomum chago. Next base: position 66,563,478 of record CP142458.1, on the reverse strand, counting down.
CTATCAATCCAAGAGATTTCACCCTCAAGTAAAAAGCTCCCAACATGTAGTCTACTAAAGTCCAATCAACATGGTCATAAGCCTTTTCAAAGTCGATCTTAAAAGTGGCGCCCTCCAATCACGATGTCATTCGTGAGTTAATAAGTTCATTGGCAATCAATATCCCATCTGGAATCTTCCTTCCCTTTACAAAGGCCCCTTGAAATGGGTGAGAAAGAACCACCCTTAGTTTCTTAGCCAAAATCTTTGAAAGCAGCTTGTAATCACAACCAACTAAACTAATTGGCCTATAGTCTTCTTAACTCCACTGGATTTGGTACTTTAGGAATTAAAATTATAAATAGTAGCATTGAGCTCTTTATTTAACCGACCTCTATTATGGAATTCAGAGTGCATCTTGCAAAAGTCATCTTTTAGGAAGTCCCAACCAGCTTTGATGAAGGAGAAATTGAAGCTATCCGGACCTGGAGCTCTATCGCCAACACAGTCTACAAGAGCTGAACTAATCTCCTCTTATTGAAATTCTCTCTCAAGCCAAACTTTCAAATAAAGAGGCAACAAAGGAAACGACCCTTCATACAATGTCTAAAAAAAATACAATCTTGAATGAAGTTAACTCTTTTCCTAACAATAGCCAAACGATGGAAGAATTTGGTTTTCCTATCTCCCTCCTTAAGCCCCAGAGATCTTAACTTTTGATGCCATGAAATTTCCGATTTAGCTCACATAATTTTTTGGCTTCAAAAGTCAAGATCTCTGTGGCTTAAGGTTGGAGATAGGAATGCAAAGTTCTTTCATCTTATAGCTAATGTTAGGAAGAGAGTTAGCTTCATTTAAGATTTTTAGAAGAGCCGAAAGAGGTGAAAGGAGAGATTGCAACCTTTTATAAGACATTGTATACAGGGGCTAGCTTTCATAGACGAGCGCTTGATGGAGTTGCTTTTCCTTTGTTGCCTCTTGATTTGAAAGTTTGGCTTGAGAAGGAATTTCAAGAAGAGGAGATTAGTTCAGCTCTTGTAGATTGTGTTGGCAATAAAGCTCCGGGTCCGGACGGTTTCAATTTCTCTTTCATGAAAGCTAGTTGGGATTTTATTCAGATGAAAACGGTTTCAGTTATTTTCTGCATATTCAGATGGGTGGCATTGAGGGTGTTATTCGTGACTTCTCTGGAAAAATTGTCAAAAACTTTGCGGGTCCTGTGACTTGTGTTGATTCTAATGGAGCTGAGATGTATGCTTTATTGGTGGGCTGCCGTGAATTACTTCATTTGGGAGGCTTTCATGCAATTATTGAAGGTGATTCTTTCTCTGCGATTCAATGGGGTTCTGGGAAGTCTTCTCATCCTTGGACTTTAGCTGAGGTGGAGGAGGTGCAAGATATTTCATCTCATCTAGGAGCTTCGTTTCTTCATATTCCTCGTGAAGCTAATTCTTTGGCAGATGGTCTAGCTAAGGAAGGAGTTTTTCGGCTTCACATTTCGTTTGATGTTTAGCTTCTATTCCTTTTTTTTTTTAATAAAATTTACCGTTATAAAAAAAAATCCAGTTGGGATTTCCTAAAAAATGACTTTTGCGAGATGCTCTCTAAATCCCACAATAGAGGTCGGTTCAATAAGGAGCTCAATGTTACTTTTATAACTTTAATTCCTAATGTACCGAATCCAATCAATTGGGCTTACAAGCTGCTTTCGAAGATTTTTGCTAACAGACTAAAGGTGGTTCTTCCTCATATTATTAGCCCATTATAAGGGGATTTTTTAGAGGGCAGGTAGATTCAAGACAGACTTTGAAAAGGCTTATGACCATGTTGATTGGACTTTCATAGACTACATGTTGGGCAGAATGGATTTTGGCATCATGTGGAGGGGATGGATCATGCAATGTATTTCTTCGTCTTTCTCTTGTTTTGGGAATGGATCTCCTTATTGCCTTTTTAAGGCTCACAGACGTCTTAGACAAGGTGACCTTTTGTCGCCATTTCTTTTCACCATTGCCGTAGAAGCTTTGGTTGCTCTTTTCTTGAGGGTGAAATCTCTTGGATTGATAGATGGTTTCAAGGTGTGTAGAAATGGAGTTTCTATATCTCACCTACAATTTGCGGATGACACACTGTTACTTGCTTTGGTGAGGTAGGAGGAGATTGTTACCTTTCAAAGAATTTTAAGATGCGTTGAGATTGTCACTCTTTAACCAATATTACTTAGAGATCAAGATAAGCGGAATTCTAAGTTATCAATTAAGCAACAATTGCAAAGCCCGGTCTCTGGTTATTTTTTTTTTTTTTTGAATAATATTGCAAAGCGTGGTCTTATATAGTGAAGTGAAGTGAAGTGAAGGGTCACTTTTAAAAGAAAAGAAAAGAAGAGGCGTCAAATAAAAAAGTACCAAATTTCAAAAACCGCCTCTTTTATTTATTTATTTAAATAAAAAGATACCTTCTCATGCCCCTAAATGACAAAATTCCCTCTTCTTTTTACCAAAAAAGTAAAAAAGGTACCTTCTCATGCCATTAAATGACAAAAAGCCATGACTTTTTGTCATTTAACACCTTTTGATTTGACTCTCATCTTCTTTTATTCTCTCTTGATTTGACCATTCACTTTACTTCACTATACAAGTAAACTACCAAAACAAGCGTTAAGGATTTCAAGAATAGGCTACGCTCAAAATAGGACCAGCCACATAGTATATGACTGTGATTTAATTGATATGAAGTTATTGGCAAAAAGAATGTTCACCAAAACAATGAATAACAAAGGACAACATGTAAATACCTTAAGGTGCTCAAATATATAGGATTGGCCGAGTAAACACTAGGACTAGTAGCTTCAGATGATGTTTAGTGGGGTGTCTATTACATGTCATTGTTTGAAATGGAGGTAGCTAATAAGCTAGAGATTTTTTTTTTTTTTGATCGGTAATAGTAACTAGAGCGAATTTATAGAAGCTTCCTTGTGGGAAGGAGTCATTATGAAGTGGAGCAAGGTATCCAAGCCAAAGTTCGTAGGCGATCGGGGGGTTGGAAACTTGAAAGAAAGGAATTGGGCTCTTCTTTCCAAGTGGTGTCCAATATTTGGGGGGAAGAGGGAAGCTCTTTGGAAGGAAGGTAGTAGTGAGCAAGTACGTGGGACCTTAAGTGGGGTTGGTGACTTGGTGCCCTAGGGAGTTAGCAGTAGGTATGGGTTTTGGAGCGTGGAAAGATATTTTGTCATTTGGTGATGATTCCAAGGAATTGTGAAGGGTGGTTTTGAAAGGGATGAGCTTTAAAATTGGCAACAAGGATAAAATTAGATTTTGGTTTGATTGGGTTGGGAGGGATTTGATTTGGTGGTTGTTCAGGGTCTTCTTTTACAAAGATGCCTAGGTTAGGGATTGTTACGAGTGATGGAGGATATAATTTCATGGGGAGTGAGTTTTAGGAAGAATTTGATGGAGCGAAAAGAGGAAGAATATGCATCTTTGTTTTTACTAACTAATGTTTTTATTTGTAGGGATGAAGAGGATCTGAGGATTTGGAAACTGTGTCCTGGAAAATTTTCATCTTGTTTTTACAAAGGAACATGGTTTCCATTCCTTCATCTAGTCATTGGTGTTTGTTCTCTTGGCAAAATCTAGCTTCACCTAGAGTGGAGGTCTTTTATTGGTTGCGCGTAGTAATTTTGGTGGCAAACAATCTTAGGAGAAGGGGGTTGCCTTGTATACTATTTTGGATATTTGTCGCATGTTAAAGGAGGAAATGAGTCCATTGACCACCTCTTACCTCTTTGCATTGTCTCTTGTCGGGTGTGATGTCATTTGTAACATAAGTGTGGTGTCGCTTGGTGTATTCTAGGTTCCTTACAGGGGATGTCACAATGTTGGTCTGGGACTCCTTTTTTGAGTGTAGCAAGATCATTGGCGGACATCTTTTGGTTTGGGGTTCCTTTTTTGAGTCTGGCAAGTTCATTTGGTGGCCATCTTTCTTTGGTGCTTTGTGGATTATTAGAAAGAGATGAAGATAGGATTTTCAATGTTAAACAGGAGCTTTAGGGCCTGTTTGGTTAAAAGAATTCCTGACAAGGAATTAGGCTTGTTGGGGATTTATGACATGACATCTTGTCTCCTGAGGCATTACAAATGCCCTGTTCGTTGCAAGAATTTAGAATTCTAAACCACATGAAAGGCACTTTTAGCCTTATGAATTCCGAGAATTCCAGCATTCCAAATGCTAGAAGGGGGTTGAGCATTTGGAATGCTACCTCAGGGGGTTGCATTTGGAGTTCTCAGAATTCTCTCAGACAAGAATTCCCACAATTCTTCTAAACAAAAAGGCCTTAGTGAAATCATTTCCACCATCTTTCTTCAGCTTGAAAATGGACCTTTTTGGTGTGAAGACTTTAAGGACTTGAAGATTGATGGCTTCTTGAATTGGAGGTTTGCATGACGTGTGGAAGAGAGGAAGGTAGGAAGATTTCATAGAAACTGCCGTGGCTTGGTTCTTTGGAATTTAATGTAGATGAGACGGCAATAGGAAACTAGGGCCAGAGGTATTGGGGTTGTTCCGTGGAATGAAGACGATGCTGCTAATTTCTTTCTCCCATTTGGGTTGAGAGACTATAATGAAGCAGAGGTTTGGGGTATTAGAGCAAATTCATGTCCTTTTATTTGGGACCATCATTGTTGTATGTGACTCATTATCAACAATCAGTTGGGTCTCTTCAAATGTGGGGCATGCCATAGGTAAAGAAGGCAAGTACTTGTGTAGTTCCCTTCAAGTGAAGTTCTTCCATTCGTGCAAAGAAGGCAACAATATGGCATGGCATAGGCAATCTAGGAATTGATGTCTGTTCCTTATGTTGTTGTATTGTGTAGTTATGTTTGCATGGCTGTTTTGTTGATTATTTGTTCATTAGAGCCCATGTCTAACACAATGATTTTAAACCCACAGCAGCAGTCCCTTCTTGAGCCTGATTCAACTTCTGAATTACTGTTGATTTGAGTTTTAATGTGGAATTTAAGCGAGCAGTTTAGGATTCTTCAGCCTTGCTTGATTAAATACTCTTGGCCAGTCCTTACAATCTCGGTACACCAAGTGAAACACTGAAATTATCTTGGGTCTTCTTTTCCCGTTTTTCCCATCTCAAAACAGAAACTAAAGGAAATAAGTGTTGGCTGGAGGTTGACAGACAACCATAGTTGGCTGCACCTTTAGTTTAGTTTGCCGTCGAATTCAAGTGCCATCTTGGATCTAAAGCTTAATTTGAAGGCATGGTTAATTGGAAGATAAGCTAGTACAGGTTTTTTCAGTGTCTAGAACACGCATCTCATCTCCTCCATTGTGGCTGTTGTGGTGAATTGATCTCATGCATTTGAGAATACAAAATCTATTTCTTTTTGGTAAATTTATGTGAGTTGGTCGATTGAATTATTATTGAAGAATACCTGTCATTGTCCCCTTTGTGCTGTCTTGTATGAATTTGTTATGCCTTTCGATGTTGGAATGGCATCATAAGCTTCTGATGCATATTTGTTCATTGTATCTAGTAGATTCTCTTTCTCAAGTAAGACAGTTAGTTATTGGTAGATGAGATGCTCCTTGGTTACTGACTATGTGAGTTGTGTCTGTTTGTAGGCCATATTGGAGATGCTATTTCCCAAATACTCAAGCTATTATATATGTTGTCGACTCAAGTGACACTGATAGACTAGTGACAGCCAAAGATGAATTTCATGCTATTCTGGAGGTACGATGTAGCTGCGTAGTATATTGAAAGCACAGCATTTTCAAGGACCACCTATAAATATTATAGAGATATTTCCCCTTTTTCTTTAAGATATTATACTGCAGTTTGGTAAGGCCCACTTGGAAAATGAACACTTAATTTCTAGGACTTCATAGGCAATGGGCTCGTATGAAAAAGGTTTAAGAGTGAAGTTCTACAAGATAACATCAGAAGTTTCCTCTTTGGTAGACAATTAGCATTTGCGCTTCACCATATGAAAAATGAATTCTAGGAATTTGATAGTCTTGTAAATCTCCGCCATTGTTCATCACCTTTTACCTCTTTTCATGTAAACTCCTGTGATAGGATTTCATTGTAAGTTGTTCTTCTTGTTTTAATCAGCAGCGACAAAATTTTATTTAGGAGAGAGGGCTCATACAACATGCAATGTCGACCAGAAACGAAACAGCACTAGGGTATAAGAGCATTATACCCAATGCTAACACAAACAATATCCACAAGCCTACATTAGTGACCCTATACCTAGAGCATCCACCATATCATTTACTGAACGACCCCCATGACAAAACACCACCTGGATAGAGGATGAGAAAGATTTGTTCTTATTGAAATGGAACTGAAATCTCCAAGGAATAGAAGCCAAAGAATTCACCCATGATATAGCATTGAGTGTATTGATTTCCACAATTAACTTATCCAAAAAAATACTTGGAGTATAGTAGAAGCACTTCCAAAATAGCCAACACTTCAGCTTCATTCAAATCTCTAACCTCTTTGTGCTTAGAAAACTTGAACAACAATTCCCCTCTACTGTTGCGAAGAGCACCTACAATACTTGCTGGAACCAACTTGCCCTAGATCCATCATTAGCATTAAACTTCAAGGAGCCTAGAGTTTGTAGGCGACCAAGATTCCACTTTCATTACCTTGGCCAGACCACATTCTATGCAAGTGTCCCAATTATGAATAGCATCATTCAGCTTAACATTCACAAATTCCTTCTTAACCAAAAGCCATTTTCCCAATCTTACTACCACAATTGATATTAGAGAATAAATAGATAATGACTTATCCCTAAAGATCCTATTTTTCTCTTTCCGGATCGATCATAAGATAGCAAATGGTATATCCTTCCATGGCAACAAACCACAAATGTGAAACGCCCCCACTCCCTGGCATCTACCAAATCACATTGAGAACTAGGAAGGCACCACCATGTCAGCCCATGCCTCTCAAAGAAATGATTCCAAAGCTGCAAAGAGAAATCACAATGAATGAAAAGGTGGTTAATCATCTCCCTCCTCACATAAACGAACAAATGCCCGCAATATTCTTCTTGGAATATCGACCATAGACACCTTGCCCGCTGCTGCCAAGTGCCAACCAGCAAAAAGCCTCCGAGTGCTGAGCCAAACTGATGCAGCCCGACAAAAGACTAGGGCCCGCAGGCCCCCTTGATGGATCATCTAATGGGGTCCACATGATCCCTGATTCAATCAGAGATCCCTATCCATCTAAATTAGTATATCAATTAGTTACTTAATAGGCTAAAATTCTAATTTGATTAGGAATAGGTATGTTGCTAATTCCAATATTATGATTAGTTTTAGAAATAGAATGTTCTATATAAACAAAAGAGATATATTGTTTTTATTATGCTTATTCAATCAATAAACCATCGTGAGTTATTCTGGAGTATAGTTTTGAGTGTTCTTTGTGTAGAATCCTTTCATTGGATTCGATCAACCTCATTTGAAAGGTTGGCCTACTCGATCGAAGGTCTGGGGCTGCGCCAAATTGGTATCAGAGCCTAGATCCGGTCGCCGGAGAAACGATCGTCTTCTCTGGTTCGTCATTGTCCACCCGTCCCTTTCTCTTCTCCATCTCCTCTCTATGCCAACCCTCTTGCTAAACCCTAAGCCACCCAAACAGTCCACCGAAACCCCATCAATAGCATATCGAAGCCCTAATTCCATTAACCCCATCTTCTAGAAATCCCGCCCCCTTCCACCACCTCCCAACAATACCGAAACCCAATCCCACCTTCCCAAACCGTAATCCATCGTCCACACCTACTGAAAACCAAATCACTAAAAATATCCCGAACCCTAATTCCCTAATCCGAAACTCCCAGCAGTCACTTGGACCCTTCGTCGGCCTCCCCCACACCAGAGAACAGAAAAGAAACAGAAAGAGAGGTACAGAAGAAAGAAGCAGGAGATCTGAGTCCAAGCAACATACCTTGCACCGACGACGAGCCCTCCTCCAAGCTCCATCACCATCTGCTGCATCGCCCAGACTAGTCTCTGCTGCATCGATTCGCCATCTGCCTCTATTGCAAAGCTCAGCAGCAGCGCGCGAGATCTTCTCCTCTTTGTGTTGATCTTCCAGTTGAAGGTACGCCTGCTGCCATCGCCAATCGTCCAGCTGTCTTCGTTCGTCAAGCTGTCTTCGTGTCTCCTTCTTGCAAGTCGAAACAGGTAAAGCCACAACCCTTCTTATTTTCTCTCTGTGCATAGAGCCCAAGGAGGGGCTTCTTTCCTTCACAGGACTCCATTGGGCCTGTGTTTTGGACCTGACTTGTAGTTTGGGCCCGATTTGAGTCCAGGCCAGACCCAGCCCTCTTAAAAAAAAAAAATCAGCCATGCCTAGAAAAGGTGACAATCTCAGTCATTGGCTCACGGACAAGGAACGTGATGAACAATTGTTCAAATTGGGCCAAGATATGGACGAAGTAATGGATCGTCTATGCACAGTAGAGGCTGCACTTATTGAATTGCAAAGTACACAGTTGGTTGCAAAGGAAGGGTCTTCCACCACCGCACAACTAGTCACACCCATCCAAACAGAAAGGCCTGAGCAATGTGAATCCATGCGTGACTTTGTACAGCATCTCATTGCTGAACGAGACACTCAGGGTCCCATAGTTGCACACCGCACTGATGACATCACAAAGAAAGTTAAAATTGATATGGCTGATATCTTTGGAGATGTCAGTCCAAAAGTTTTTGTTGATTGGCTTAATTCCCTGGAAGACTATTTTGCTTGATATAACATGAATGATGAACAACGGATAGCCTTTACGAAGGTGAAACTTAAGGGTCCTGCTAGAATTTGGTGGTATGGTGTTGAAAATAATGAACTTGCTTTGGGACAGCCCATTACCAAATGGGTCAATATGAAAGAAAGGCTCAAAAGCAATTTCCTTCCTTCTGATTACATTGACACACTGCACCAAGAGTATCTTACTCTCCAGCAAGGCAATCTATCTGTGGAAGAATATACAAACAAATTTCGCAAATATATTGTTCGTTGTAATTTGAAAACAGATGATCGTCTCACTATCACTCGATATCGAGATGGATTGCGCAATGATATCAGATGGGAAGTTGCTATGTTTGATTACACCAGAGTTGATGAGGTATTTTGTAAAGCGCGCAAAGCTCAGCATGAACTTCAGTTGCGGAGACGCAACACTTTTCAAGTCGGGGAGTCTTCCACTAGAAGAGGACCTGAACCACCTATTAGCTGTACTCGGATGCTAGGTTTTCGTCCTCCTCCTAAACCATTCCAGCAAGCACCACATAGGCTACAACAAGCCATTCAGCAGAGGCAAGCTTTGCCACAGCCAAATCAGCGGGTGCAGCAGAATCAGAATGATAACCTTGCCTGCGGAAGGATAGATAAGAGAGAAATCATTTGTCATGCCTGCAAACAAAAGGGACATTATGTAGCCGAGTGTCCCCATAGAAACTTATATGCTATTAATGAGCCAGAAGATGATGAACAATATGATGAGGAAATAGAAGTAGAGCATGCAGAGCCTCAAAATGAAACCACAATAGATCAATTCCAAGATACAGAAGCTGATGACGGCATCCCACTGCTTTTCCTTGATCGTCGTCTCCTAGTGGCTGATTCAATGGAAGAAAATGAAGATTGGAATCATGCATCCATTTTCCGGTCACGAGTCAATTGCAAGGGCAAGTCTTGTAACATGATCATTGATGGTGGTAGCGCGATCAATGTTATTTCTCAAGAGGCAGTCGAGAAACTCAAGCTACCTACTGAGAAGCATCCAAGACCTTATAAAGTTGCATGGGTCAACAATTACTCCATTCCTGTCCGTAAGCAATGTGTCGTCCCATTCAGAGTCGGCAATTATGAAGATACAATTCGTTGTGACGTCATTCCAATGAATGTTACACATCTCTTCGGACGACCATGGTTAAAGAAACTTAAAGTCATCACAGATCATGAGCACAATACTTATTCTTTTAAATGGAAAAGGAGGCAAGATTAGGTTGCTTCCATTGCCCTCTAAATCGTCCTCCACATCTGATACAGCTCCAACACTTCTTTTATTGACCATGGGGAAGTTTGAAGATGAAAGCAAAGAACATGGCGTCATGTATGCATTGATTGCTAGGCAAATTCCAGAAGAATCTCCTGCTACATCTGTCCCACAAGAAGTAGAGCCACTTCTGAAGAAGTTTGCTGATCTAGTTCCAATGAACGTTACACATATTCTCTTTGGTTCTAACTATGCAGACCTCAGTAATGGTGCTATGGGTAAGCATCCTCACTATAGCATTCATGAAGATTTTTTGTTTAAAGGTACACAACTTTATCTTCCAGCTACATCCAGTCGTGAATATGTTATTCGAGAGTTGCATTCGGGAGGATGTAGTGGCCATTCAGGACGCGACAAAACTCTTGCTCTTGTCAGCGATAGATATTATTGGCCCCGAATGAAGACTACCATTATTCGCATTTGCGAACGTTGTAGGACATGCAAGCTAGCCAAAGGTAATAAGAAGAACACTGGACTTTATCAGCCTTTACCTGTTCCTCATACTCCATGGGAAGACATTAGCATGGATTTTGTGCTAGGTTTGCCAACGACTCAAAGAAAAGTTGATTCTATTTTTGTTCTCGTTGATCGCTTTTCAAAAATGGCACATTTTATTCCGTGTACTTCCACTGTTGATGCCTACAAGGTTGCAAATCTCTTTTTCAAAGAAGTTGTGCGCCTACATGGCCTTCCAAAGACTATTGTTTCGGATCGAGACACCAAATTCATGAGTTATTTTTGGAAGACTTTATGGATGTTGTCCAATACCAAGCTCAAATTCTCTACAGCTTACCACCCTCAAACTGACGGCCAAACCGAAGTGGTAAACACAAGCCTTGGACAATTGTTACGATGCCTTGTTAGTGATCACATCACAACTTGGGATCAAGCATTACCTGTGGTTGAGTTTGCCTATAATAATTCGGTCAATCGGTCTACTGGTACTTCTCCATTTGAAGCTGTTACAGGGGTTCGGCCACGACTACCTGTTGATCTTGTCCCTTTGCCAGTAGATACCCGGATAAGTGCCGATGCTGAATTTTTTTTTCACCATATGCAACAAGTGCACAATGAAGTCTGCCGCCATATATCTGCTAGTAATGCCACTTATAAACAGCAAGCAGATAAGCATCATCGATTTCTTGAATTTGCTAAAGGAGATATGGTCATGGTCTGTATCCGTCCAGAACGTTTGCCTCCAGGCGCTTATAAAAAGTTGCATCCACGGAATGCTGGTCCATACAAGATTCTCAAAAAGATTGGTTCCAATGCTTATGTGCTTGATCTACCATCCGATTTAGGAGTAAATTCTACCTTCAACGTTGAGGATCTTACACTCTACCGTGGTCATGACAATGATGGTGAAACTGAAGAGCAGACTATTGCTCTCCCTTCAAATCTTCCACTTGTTGACGAGATTGTTGATTTGCTTGATGATCAGATTGTTTCCACTCGTCGAGGAGGTTTTCAAAAGTTCTATGTTCGCTGGAAGAATTGCCTTCTCTCCGATGCTACATGGATCACTGCAACAGATTCTCAGCGCTTGAATCTAGATTTTTATGAGCGCTATCAGGCGATTAAATCACCGGAGTTGAGTTCTTTCAAGCTGATGAGAGTTGATGCAGTCCGACATAAGACTAGGGCCCTCAGGCCCCCTTGATGGATCATCTAATGGGGTCGACATGATCCCTGATTCAATTAGAGATCCCTATCCATCTAAATTAGTAATATCAATTAGTTACTTAATAGGAATTGCTTTCTAAAATTCTAATTTGATTAGGAATAGATATGTTACTAATTCCAATATTATGATTAGTTTTAGAAACAGAATGTTCTATATAAACAAAAGAGATATATTGTTTTTATTATGCTTATTCAATCAATAAACCATCGTGAGTTATTATGGAGTATAGTTTTGAGTGTTCTTTGTGTAGAATCCCTTCATTGGATTCAATCAACCTCATCTGAGAGGTTGGCCTACTCAATCGAAGGTCCGGGGCTGCGCCACAAACCCAACCTCATACTCGCACTCTTTAGGTTGGCAGAGACACTTGTAAATTGGAAGATTGATTTACTTCTGTTTTTTTCTCATGAAACCACAAAATCTAGAAATTGCAGGAAAAATAAAGAGAAAAATAGAAAAAAGAGGGAGGAAAGGAGAAGAAAGAGAAAGAGCTTGGTCATCCAATCTGTGTTTGGGTAACCAACTGACGCAGAGCGGGGTACCTGGTTTGGGGTGGGTAGAGATGCAGGGAGGAGGGTGTAGGTCAGGCTTTCCCCCAAAAAATGGCCTCACTTAAAACTACCCACTGCGGGTGAGGAAGAATATAGTACTATGGGAAACCCCAAAATCACTCAAGTTTTTTTCCATTAATCATTGTTTGAATAACCTAGGATGCTTTACAATGCTTAAGTAGGAGAAAACATAACCCTAAAGTTAATCTGGACCATTCAAACATATTGATGGCTAGAATTAAAACATCCAATCTACTGAAAACTTTAACAACGAAATAAAAATAACTCTAAGTAGACTAAAGATAGGTGGGCTGGGCCCAAAGTTGGGCCAGCCCATAGGGACCACAGGCCTCTCATGCATCTCTAACATTGTATTCTTTCCATATTAAAAAAGTAATATATTTGTATTTAGGAAACCCCCTAGAGTTTTTGATATTTAAAAACACTCAACTTTTCTAAAATTACAGTCAGTCCACTTTGCCTCAACATTAAGGAAGCAAGACCCTTCCAAAGCCTATAGAAGGATCTAGCAGAAAACTTCCCCAAACTAGAATGCTTCCAGATGTGAAGATCTGTATCGTCCTTGCAAACAAATTTTTTTGCAAGCAAACGCAACGACAACACATATTCAACCTCCTCAGATTGACAAGACTCTTGAATAACACTTCCCAAGACACCACACTTCCCCAACCCCTGTAACATTCTTTAATAGAAGATACTTTAGTGAAAACCACTTTAAAAACTCTAAGAAAAAGACTATGAAAGGAATCCACCCCATCCAATCATCAAACTGAAGTCGCACATGCTTCACGTCTGATGTAAAACCCGTCTGATGACGGCCGAAAATTTGTATTTCGGCCGAAATGGTGCCTTCCGTCCGGTATTTCCGATATGGGTTTTGAGTTAAAAAAAAATAAAAATGAGGGGTCTTCCATTTTCGCCAAGGAAGAGAGAGAGAGAGAGAGAGAGAGAGGAATGTACATCACCATCACCCGCTCTGTTGTCCCCCCCCCGGGTTGTCCTCCTCTTTTCTCATTTGCTTTCTGTGAAATGTCTGCGAACCGGCACTCTTGAGACTTCCGAACAGTAAACCAAGATGAGAAAGGGTTTTAACTTTTGAGAGACTTCATCATCTTGATATTTGGTCCAGCATGGTATAGAAATTTGTGGACTGGGATCCAACTGAAAGGTTAAAATGCCATGACTCCTAAGTCCTAACCAAATGCACTAAGCAGTTCTAATGTTACATTGTCCCATAAATGATATTTTAATTTAAAATATCCCACTTAGAAATGAGTCTAGCCAAATTGATATGATATTTTTAAATTTAATATTTATTTTATTTTTATATCTATCTGTCTATATATTTATTTATTTTTATATATTTTTTGAAAAGTTACTCCGAAAAATTTCACTGAAATTCTGAAACATTTCATTTTGGTGGTTAGACCCAAATGGAGACGAAAAAAAATCGACTTCTATGTTCCTGTCCCATATTTGAAAACCCCATCCCTTTGCTAAACACTTCTTCCTTGTTAGACACATTCTCCACATTGGACATAACACCCCATAGACCCGATAACCTATACCTAGAGGCTGACCTTGGAACCCAACCCCCAACCATCCTTACCATACTTAAAAAATGATAATCTTCGTCCAGAAGACATCTTTTTCCTTGCTAGACTTGCATCACCAGTTGGTTAGCCATGCCCAATTCTTAAGGTGAAGGTATCTTAGACCCAAAACCTCCTCTTGCCATTTTGACCCTCCCATAAGAAATTTATTCTAATATGGTCCAATCAATCAAGCATAGCCCGACATTTTGAAGAGTGACATATCATACACTGGCAAACGAGACAATGTAGCTATAATTAGAGCAATTCCCTCCGCTGGATAAATAGTCTTATGGGAGCAATTGGAAAAATAGTTGTTCATGTGGAAAGGATTTCCTAGAAGTTTAATACAAAGTTGCATTACATGTGCTAGTGTATTCATAATATTCATGGTGTGCAATGTGCGAGATTCATGCCAATCATTAGCAGGGCCCACCTTGTTGATTTCTAGTTACCATATGGGATGATCCAAATCAAGATGACCACTTCCATGATGCCTTTGGGAAAAAAAAGTACATGATGGAGCAACTCATGAAACTCAAGTGTCAATTTGATATTGATGTGCTTACATGCATGGCCATCAAGGATCAAAATAGCGGTTGCAGCGGGGCGCAGTAGCTGGTGGCCAAAACGCACATAGCGGTAGTGGCGACATATAGCAACATAGCAGTGTGAATCGAGAAAGTTGTCAAAAGATTTTGAAAAAATATCCAAAAAATCCATAATATTGGAAAGTATTAGAATTTGATTTTTTTATTCCTATAATAACTAAGACTAGCAAAATTACCCGTGCTTAGCACGGTTACGACTGTATAAAAAATTCATAGATTTTTTTAGAAAAAAAATAAAAGAAAAAAAATTATGAATATGTATTTATATAATCAAAGAATTGGTATCCTAGAATGAAAAAAATGAGAATTAGAGTCTTTGAAAAAGAAAAGTGGAGAGCAGATATGAATGGTTATGATAAAGAGATAAAGAATGTAGTTGATGTAACTTCCGGTCAAAATCATAACCGACGGTCAAAATTAGATCCAAAACCCCCTAGCTTAATATATTATAATAGGGGGTGTAACGGTCCCTTCAGTGCATAGAAGTCCTGTATTGTTGAGTGATTATAAAAAAAAAAAACAATATTGTTCTAATTTTTCCCATGCATTCATGTTAGTTAGCTATACTAAGTTTGATTCTATCATGTATTTTAGATTCTATTATGCATTTCTAGGTTCATATTTTAAATAAGCAATTAGGTACAACGGTATTTAACAAAGGATATATAAATTATGAAATAAGGGGAGCGCTACATAGCGCCTGGGCGTTTTTTTTCTAAAAAGCGCCCCTCCTAGTTTGGCCCATTAGGATGCATGATGATCATGGAAGTACATTCGATGGAAAGATCCATGAGGCATACCTATATGCAAAATCTTGAGCCCAAAAGATCATCCTCACCTTTTGATCCATGGCCCTAAAATTTAATGGTTTAGAGGCATCATTTTGTCATGATTTCAATCCAACGGTGAGGAAAAGTTGGATGAATGTCTAACTTGGACTTGTGACTATACATTGGGAGGTAGTGTGTGTGAAAAGACTTGATTGACACAACATGGTCCCTATGACAAAAAGAAAGAGGGGCGCAAAAATGGGCATTTTTGAAGTGGGGCGTTTTTTAGAATTTCCCATAAAATATTGCTTAAATAAAGTTCAAAGTTCAAGCCAAGTAACAGATTAACTTTCATCAAAACAAACAATATTTTTTTGTTGAGTGAAGAGAAAAGAATACCTCTACCAAAGGGGGTGTCTATCAGGATATACCTAGTAACCTAGAGAAGAGCCCTTGAGAGGAACTCTTTGTATCAACTATAATTCGACGAGATCATATGTTTTTTGGTGTTCTTTTAAGTATAAAAGGGTAGAAGAGTTACGTAGAAATGTTATTTAAAGAGAAGAAGAAAAGAAATAAGCCTTATATGCATTTTAAATTTGTTTGGAAAGTAGCAGTCAGTCTCACTTTGTAGCGGTCCGTAGCAGCCCCTATGGATGTGAGCGACGCTAAATACCATTTAACTTTGCAGTCTTGACCGCTACACCAGATATAGCGGCCGCTATATTATGTAGCAGACTAGCAGCAACCATTTTCATCCATGGTGGCCATGTCCTGGGTAAAAGTGGTAATTGGAGTCCTCTTGTTAGAATGTGGCCAACCTTTGGCTGATACTAGGAATTTGGTGACTCGTGGATCTCAACCTTTGCCCTTCACTATTTAGTTTTTACCCCTTCTTATATTAGTCTCTTCCCGACGAACTCGGTTGGAATCCTCCAAACATGCCCTAAGTGTATTCTTATCTTTCCCCATGTACATATATGGACAACCATGATGCGCTATGTGTGAGATTCAAGTGGGTCATTAGCAGGGTCCACCTTGTTGATTCCCATGTCATATGTGTATTGATCCAAGTACCAGCATGAGTTTCTTAGGTGGTGCCTAGGGATAGAGAAATTGTGGTAGATGGGACATCTTGTTAAATGTTGAGATTCAAAGAGATGGGCAATTATCCATAGCATAGTTGAAACATGTGTGTTGTTGCAGCAATGAGTTTCAGTTGGAACATATATATATATATATATATTGTTGCAACCATATGAGAGGGTTTGGACTTTGGATCCTCTGAGGTTTTGACTTAGACAAATACCGAGTTGAAGGAGTGGAATTCCACAATGGGGCTCACCTATTAAAAAATTCAAGTTAGTAAAAAAGAATGCCCCCTAGTGTTTGGGATATCCTCAAATGTTACTCCAATAAGAGTTGGTCCCTGCATAAGATTGACCATTTGATTAAAAGCGTGGTTAGCACAATACAAGTCCTATTAATCAAAATTGACCTTTTGGATTAAAAAAGTGATTAACACAATCTTACAAGTCTCATTAATCACTTTATTTATTATTATTATTATTTTTTATCAATAGATCAATCTTACGTTGGGACGAACTCCTATTGGAACTAAACTTGGGATGTCCCATATACTACTAGGTGCGTGGGGGAGAGTTCATTTTGAGTTGCTCGGATTTTCAATAGGTGGCCCCTGCTGTGGAGTGCTACTCATGGTTTTAAAGTTCAGTGCCGATGGGGACCGGGACGAGTTGGTGCTGCCCATTCTGGTCCGTGGCACTCATGCCAGACCGGTACGACCATGCCAGTACTAAAGTGTCAATTTTTTTTTAAATATGTAAAAATAGAAAATAATAGAAAACTAGTAAAAATGTGAAAATTAAACTATTTAACAAGTATTCAATCTGATAATATGATTGAGTGC
Organism: Cinnamomum chago; assembly: GCA_038049695.1. Lineage (NCBI taxonomy): Eukaryota > Viridiplantae > Streptophyta > Magnoliopsida > Laurales > Lauraceae > Cinnamomum > Cinnamomum chago. Next base: position 66,546,243 of record CP142458.1, on the reverse strand, counting down.
TGAGTAGCTGACGGTTTAGCATATCACTGCTAGTTTTTCTATGGATAAATGATATAAATAGTTTTTTTTTTTAAGCTTACCAAATTTCAGTAACTCATGTCACTTTTGGTGATCCCACCGAATTGCATAAAAGATTAAGAGAGTATGTCAATTGACAGTTGTGGATGTAGTAGAAAATTTGTATTATCTAGCCATTCAAATGATCCTATCCTTTTGTTTTTGGTCTCTAAAATTTTAAAGGGAAAATTATCTTTTTAACTCAAAGGATTAGCCATTTGAGTTTTTAAGGATAAATTGGTCAAAATAAAAAAATTGGAAGGTTTCATTTGAATCTGAATTAGAAAATATGTAATGATAATTCATTCAAATAATCTTGGCTTTTGGTTTTTGGTCCTCAAAATTTAACCGACAAAATTATTTTTTTAACTCAAGGATAAGTCATTTAATTTTTTTCAAAGATAAATTGGTCATAAAAATGAAGGGTCCCATTAATTTTTGCCTAATTTAACTATTACTGAATGGAGATTTTAATAAAAAAAAATTACAATGCACCTCCCATATGGTAGAAAAAAGTGTAAGGGCCCTTTTGAAATGTAAATAACAGTAAAAATACGTTTACCTTGTAAGCATTCGAACTCAGGCACTCACAGAGAGACCATAGCATCTCTACTGTTTGAGCTACACTATTCTTTAAGCAATTTTGTGCAATATTTAATAAATGTATCAACTTTTTTTTTTCGGCACAACTCCTTTATGCCACTGCCTAACCCGACTCGGTCCTGGCCGGCACGGGCTAGTTGACCCAGTGCCGGCCGGAATTTAATACCATGGGGCCACTCCAACTTAGGATTTCTCTGAGTTAAGAGCCTGAGGGAACTCCTACCTGATATCCTTCATCCCTCACCTCTTTAATAAGCCTTTGGTGGAGCTCATTTGACCATAAAATCCTATGTATTCAATTCTATGTTTTTTTTTTTTTGGCTAACAAATTGGCCCTAGAGTTGGTTCCAAGGTGCTCTTGTAGTTCCTCACTTACACTAGTTTATATACCCAAATTAACTGTCATATGATGAAAATTTAAGAACCAACCCACCGATAATCAATAATGTGTAACCAACTACTTTATAAATTGCTCGACTCTAGAGCATTTTAAGGTTTCTGCTGGGAAGGTTGATTTCTGATTTTAAATAATATTTTGGCAGGAGGAGGAACTAAAGGGTGCAGTTGTTCTCATTTATGCTAACAAGCAGGTTGGTATAGATATTGAACCCCGTCTCATCTTCATTTGCTTATTGTTACTTCTGATTTTTATAAAATATCACTGTTATCTATCAAAAAGTGGAAAAACACGTTGCCATACTGTTATTTCTCCCCAGTGCCATCTCCGGTATAGACTATTCTCTGCTGGAAGTCAAACATAATAAAATATGACTTTGTTTTGACTAAACTTCAAAACAAAGTCATATAAAAGGAATCGTCCAAGTAGTTTGCTAGAAAAGCTTGTCAGTTTCCCGGCAATCTGTCAACTGAGTGCATATATGCAGCTAAAAGAACACTCTATGTTGACTAAATCCATCATCTAATAATAGCTTGATATTGACAGCAATTCTTCTAAATCAAACCCTGAACCTTTTGGTAGTTCATTTACTGTTTCTCCTTGGTATAGCATTTCTATGGACTGTAATTCAGTTCTACATCATATACTATATTTTCTTCATTTCTACGGACTAATTAATTTCATCATAAACTATATTTTCTTTCTTTGGAATCATTCATGTGCCATATCACAAGCCATTTTTTTCCACCTCATGCTTCATTTATAGATAGGAACCATAGAGCTCTGTCGGAATTATCGAAGAGCACATTATGTACTCTTTGAAAAGATAGCAGTTAGGCTGGCATGTTTTATAGAGATGACGAAACATTAAGAAGCTAAACATTATGTGCCTGAGACATGCACGCTCAGAAGGATGTGTAGTGTCACTATAGAGGATATAGCATCTATGATGCACAGATACTTAAAAATGGGTAATGTATCATGTCATATTGTATCTGATGCTTTACTTTTTATGTGTAAAATCCGTGTCTTTGCCGTGTCGCTGCCGTATCCATGGATACTTGGAAATCTTTTGATAATTGTGATTGAGGTGGGCACAAAATAATATCCTTTAGATGGTTTGATCACATTTACAAAAGGCAAGAAACTGCCCCTGTAATACGACTTGAAAGGTTTGTGGAACATACAATTAGAAGAGGGAGATCAATAGATCATTCAAGACCTTGGGTGAAAAGATAAGGCGAGGCATGCCGTTATGTGGAGTAACTTAGCGCATGACATTAAATAGGGTAGAGTGGAAGTATAGAATTCACATAGGCAACCCTAGGTAGTTAGATTTGGCAATGTCAAAGATGAGTATGTGTAATTGTGTATCCTTTAGCTTGTAAAAAGCGGTGACAATCTATTGCATTTATCATATACTAGGCGGAGAAAAATCTCATTTTCACACATTTACGCATCCACACAAGTGTGCACACATAGAGACCTTGCGTTCTTGCTTGCTACCTCTAGGTAGGTTCGGTGGCGGACCCAGGATTTTTATCTAGGTGGGGCGGATGATGATCAATTGAAAAGGTGAAAATCAACACCAACTAGCAATAATCTCTACTTCGCATGGTTTAAATACATGATTTTTTTTATTTTTATTTTTTTTGGAAAAATCAAGTGTAAAGAACTCATATCATATTACTAACACTCAATTCTACATAATCTTTTTAACTACAATAACAGTTTTCTCAAGAAAGTCTTTTATTCAAATCAGTAGGATGAGAATTAAACTAGCAATAAGAAACTATAGAGAACTCTAAAGTAAAATCATTATCATACTGAAATTTTACCTCTTTGATTGTTTCCTTAAGGTCCTAAGAGTTCCTCTATCATAAACATCATATTGTGATTCAAGAAAAAAATAAATTCAAGAAAATATAATAAGAAAGCAAAAGGAGAGTAGCTAAAATTCAAGACTCGACCTATAAATCACACAAAATCCAAGGCAGGATGTTTCAGGGGGAAATTGGAGTATTGGGTCATTGTCATTGAGTTAAAAATAGTAAAATATAAATTACAAAAAAAAAAAAAGCCAAAATTCAAAAATACATCAATAATAAATCAAACCCCATTAACACAAATATCATATTAGTAAAAACTAAAAGAAGAAAAAAGAGCAATAAGATTATATGAAGCAAATACTCTGATAGAAAGAATGAGCTATATAACCAAAATGCAACCAAACTACCCAAACAACTTGCATATAAATGGTTTCAATGCATATGGTGTGCGTTTGTAAGAGACAGCAACTTTGTTTGTGTGCAGAAACAACGACATACATTTTCAAGAGAAAAAAAACAAATTAGAGATTTAATTCATTGAATCCATTTGCAAGAATGCATTTTTCCCATACTTATTTGATTCAAATGTAAAAATCTCATCACTATCTCTTATTTGTATAGAGAGAGTGGTGGTGTTGGTGAATCTAAGTGAGGAGGAAGAATCATACCATTGTGTAGAAGTTGGACTGCTTGAGTCTGAAGTGGAAGGAGAACAATTGAGCGGAGGGTAAGGGTTGCGAGGGAATCTATTGATTTCTTGAGATCTGGGGTGGGGCACGACTTTACTAGAATGGGGTTTGGGCCAGATGGCCATGCAAGCTTTGGGCCCTTTTGGATCAGACCTGGGGCGGTCTGTATAGTGTAGGTCTGCCCCCGGTGAGTGAAACTATTGATTTTTCAGATCTGGGGCGGGGCACGACTTTACTAGAATGGGCCTGGGCCAGATGGCCCATGCAAACTTTGGGCCCTTTTGTATCAGACCTGAGGCGACTGCCCCAGGTCTGTATAGTGTAGGTCCACCCCTGGGTAGGTTTGTGATCTTAGTTTTGTTGGATTTTGTTCCCCATTTTACTTTTGCTCTCTTTCTTCTCTTCCTTGGTGAGGAGTTTACAGTCTTTTAGCTGACCCCCCCAAATTGATGGGATAAGGTTTTGATGGTGATGAAATTTTTGCAGTGTTCAGAACCATTTAAAAAATGGAATTAACCATCAAACTGTTTCCACGTTTCTTTAGAGCATTTACTCAAGTTTTACAACTGGAAACACAAATCCTTAATGTTTCCAATATGCATGTCCTTTTCCAGTTTTATGATGAATGTCCCAACTTTCAATTTCATAGGTTCTCAGTATGTTTCTCATGGTTTATTCGATTTTCCGCTTACTTTTCTCCGCTCTCTTTGCATCTTTTTTATTCCTCAGATTCTCTCTTTGTTTATTGAATCTCACATTTATAAAAAATTTCTCAGTTACTCATGGTGGGAACCCCCTGCCCAAAATGAATGGCATCACGATGGTGGCCACCCAATCTTGTAGTGACTAGTAGATTAACCAAATGATGGAAACAGTTGTCTATGTCCACGAACATGAAATCATGGCAGGCTCAACCCAGCCAAATGTACCATGGTTCCATATTTAGGTGGGTGGTTCCATCATGATTCCATCATATGGGTGGGCAGGTAGCCCCCTCCATCATTCTATTATGTGGGTAGACAGGCCCAGTGTGATTGCCGGGATCATCATTTATTAAGCCCTTAACAGCTACTGTTCAGTGCTATATTGACATCCATTGGTCGAGGAATCTATATCTATATATTTTCTTAACCAATTATTGTATATTTATCAGCAGGTAGATATTTGTAGAATGGGTTAAACGGTTATTACAGGGAAAACCAAAAAATGGTGCTATACAAAATGAGGACCGTCAACTGGAACCTGAGAAGTGAGAACCTGTATTTCTTCATTCTGGGGCAGGACTTAATAGAACCAAACATCTTTTTTTGTTTTTTTTAATATTTTTTTTTGAAAGACTTCTCTCCCTCATTGCTTTAGAATCTTAGTTTTCTTCAGTGAGCAGTCATCCATCTATTCGTAGTAGCAGTTGCAGAACTGCATTGTATCTGACATATATACTGACTTTAATCACATTGTTGCTGGTACTTCAACAGTCTTACTGTTATAGAGTTGTTCTTTTTGTAGGTTGATGAAATTAATAACTTTTTGTTAAAATTGTTGTGACAGAAAAAATCCATGGGATTCTATCCTTAGAATTTTGTATATAAGATATATTAGTTATTCTTTTTTTTTTTTCCTAGTCAACTAGCCAATGCTTCTTTACTTATGTGCAGGATCTCCCTGGTGCACTGGATGATGCTGCAGTAACCGAGGCCTTAGAACTGCATAAGATTAAAAGCCGTCAGTGGGCAATTTTTAAAACTTCAGCTATAAAAGGGGAAGGCCTCTTTGAAGGCTTAGACTGGTGAGTTCATCAAGATATGATCGCTTAGAGTGGTTTCTTCCGCTATTTAAGCACACCATATCCATCACAGATCTCTCTCTCTCTCTCTCTCTCTCTCTCTCTCTCTCACACACACACACACACACACACACACACACACAAAAAAAACTCTGCTGTCCATTTTAGTCTGCTCAGCCCTCATTGGGTTGAGTTTTAGGCCTGTCCATGGGATGGGCCCATCTCTTTCTAGCCTGATAACTAAATATCTGAGGCGATTGGCTGACCAACGGGGGATATTTAACAGAATGGACATAATATTTTGCATGTGTTGGCAGGCAGCCCACTTCTTGTCTCTATTCCTTAAATGTACAAGCCTGAGTAGTTAATGGTTGTTGAAAGCATGGGACGAAAAATTGAATTTTGCCATTCAAAACAAGGCTTTATCAAAGAAAAAATGTTGGATTCTATTTCTTTAGGTTGTTTGTTGCGGGCCTGTTTTGTAAATTCACTTTACTATTGAAGTGGGGTGAATGGTCATTTCAAGAGACAATAAAAATTTCAAAAAACACCTCTACTTTTTACCAAAAAAATCATGTAAAAAGTAGAAATTTACTTTTCCATGCTACTAAATGAAAAAAAGCCATCTTTTTTTAAAAATAAAAGTAAAAAAAGCTACATTCTCATTTCACTATATGACAAAAGGCCATCACCTTTTATTCAACCTCGTTCCTTTTCTTGTCTCTTAATTTGATTCTTCACCTCACTTCACTTTGCTAGTGAAGTTACCAAATAGGTAACTTCAGGATTTGTAGCAAAACCTTAGATGCTTCACAAAAAAAAAAAAAAAAAAAAAGGAAGCTGTTTTGATTGTCTTATATTTGCTTTGAAATGTACTGGAAGTTTTGCAATGTGAATTGTTAACATATTTCATTCCGTTTTGCATGCAAAAACAGCGCCAACAAAGTTCATGCATTAGCGCCATCGATTCATGGACTGTAGAATGCATGTACTAGCTAATTACTGTTATGCTGCAGGCTAAGCAATACTCTCAAATCTGTTGGTGGCTAGCTTGTTGGAGGAGAATGGAAGTAGCCATGCTGCTTTCCATTTGACATATGAAAGAGAGAAGATAAACCACATGGTGAGATTGAAACAGTATGCATTTGCAGGTTGGGTAAAATTACCATGATACATCGCATTTTTCAGGAACAGTTAAAAAGCATTCAGTCATGTGCTTTGGCATGTAGCATTGTTGTTAGAGGGTCTGAACTCTGAATCTATGCTATTCTACATTATTTGTTGTTTTGTATAGATCAGGTTTTTCCTGCGGGCACCCTTTTTTTTTTTGAATTGGTAACATGACTCAAACTCAGAACCTTAAGGTTGCAATGGCGAACACCGTCCACTGTGCCATGTGATTCCTTTTCCTGCAGAGACAGTATGAACATGATCATTCTAACCGGTCTTCAGATCTGGTAACAGGAGTTAGTGCTGGTTACAACCTTTGACTGAAGATGGAAATTATGTTGTGACCTTTTATTTTTTATGGAGAAACAATGGCCTAGTGATTTTTATCTCAACAATTAAAGGAGTCTATTAATCCACTAGTTTGCTTTTAAATGTAAAGCACAACAAAATCAAATTTGTGGATGAGGATTTTCCAGTCTGTAGCCAAAGGTCTTAGCCTGCTGCAGCTTTTACCCATCCATTGCATCCCATTCTCCTCCAAATTGCGGAAAATAAACGTACAGTTTTTCTTTATTCTATTCATCTTAATCTTCATTGATACTATACTATAAGGAAAGGTGAGAATTATCTTATGCCCATTTTGCTGTGTTCGTCAATCTCCACAGAGATCTATCTAATGCCCATCTTAGTTTGTGTGCAAGTGCATGAGCTGCCTTTATTGTTCACCCCTTAGCTGTTTAATATTCTTTGTTTAGAAACCATGTTACCATGAATTGATAGGATTTCAACACAGTGCAAGCTAATGGGCCCTAATTTTAAACGTTGAAGGCCGTATTTAGGCCTAGTTTCCTGACCTGATTTCTAAATGGACCGGACCTAGATCAATTTATTCTTGAAGGCCCAGCTTTGCCTGACATAGTTTACACAGGTATATATGTATTTCCAAGTGGACTGGGCCTGCGTTTGACTTTTATGTATGTGGGTAGGACATGGGCCTGAACACTAGGCCTGATGAATAAAATGGGCCTGTTTAGACAAGCTTTGGCCGCACCCAGCCTCTGATAAAAATGGAACCTTCTGATTACGAGAGGTAGGTTTTGAGCGAGCGTGTCAATGGGCCTGATCTAGTCTCGGGTCAACTCAGATGTGGATCTGTGTAGACAGATTTGGATATGCATTTTAGGCCCTTTGGTTTAAACCATATCCCAGATTATGTAGAAATTTTCAGGAGTGATGCTGTTGTTCCTAGCTTATGAGTGGTCCAAGCCTTTGGGGCTCATCTGCTTCCCTCTCTGATCAATCTAAGCTCTCTCCCTCTCTCCCTCTCTTTCTATACAACCAGCCAAAATCTTTGGTATCCAAAATTTTATGCTCCTCAATTGATCAAGCAAAAATTGACACAGATCTAGAGCTGAAGTGTTGGACAACTTTCAGGCCCTCTTAGAAAGCATCTCTATTCACATTTTTCCAGGTTGGTAGAGAGGCCTGTCAAAACCCTGCATGTCCTATGAGTGTTTCCAGTTTGGTTGTTTGTGAAAATGACCTTATTTTGTTATACCATATAGTTTTTTTTAGAAAATTATACCATATATTTATTAAACACAATAACACAAACATATAGGCATTACCAAAAAAACCACCAACATGTAGGAACATGTTCTCACGTGGGATGGGAGAACAGAAAAAACGGATCGGTGCCCTTTGTCATGGACCCATTCCAATTCCCAGGGTTGTTTGGAAGTTCACTTGTAAAGTGAATTCAAAGTGAATTGTCACTTTTAAGAGATAAGAAAATAGTCACTTTTAAAAGACAAGAAAAGAGGAGGGCAGAGGGGTCTTATCAAAAGTAAAAAAATTGTTCTCAGTTCTGCCTTTTGACGGTCAGGATGGGTGGGTTCTACCATGTATACCGTTGATTGTAGGAGAATATTTTTGAACATATAATACACATAATAAAAATAGGAAAAAGGGATTTTTTTTAATTATTATTTAGAAATACTTTTTGGGGCTGTTTGGTAACGGATGAGGAATCTGCGGGGATTTTTTTGCTGAGAATTTGTATAGCTAAGAATTCTTTTAGCTTTCCTGTTTAGCTCGCAATGTTAGAAATGTGGAAATATGATTTGAGGATTTCTGCAATTCACGTTTGTGCAAAACGCCAAAATCAGTGTAAAATAGACAACCTTAACATGAGACCTTTGAAGATTAGCCATGACTAGACATGAGAGGGTCTTAAGCGGGGCCCAGCTTATGATATAGAATAAACTAAAAGATCCTTTATCACACATGCACAAATGATTGACCCTTTAGGGAATCACTTCTTTTTTTTTATTGATAATCAAATCATATTTGGCCGATGAAATATTATCTTATTGATTGAACAATTGGGAGCCCAAAATTAACTACATTGCCACTCTACTAATTTAATTTTTAAAAGTCACATTGTGAAGTAACCTAATTAAAATTCCATCATGTACAATAAGAAAATGATGTAAATAAAAGTAAAAAAATGTTCAAAATAAGAAACCATTGTCCCACATGTGCTGACCAACTATTTAGCATGAGAAACTCCACTTGGCCCGACTAGGGTGACCGGGTTTTGGCCCGATCCCCCGGGGACGGGGGATCGGGCCAAAACCCGGTCACCCTAGTCGGGCCATGTAGCACGTCTGCCATATTTAAATTACTTCTATAGCTTATTTTAATATTTTTATATGAAAGAGCAAAACTTAGAAAGGGACATCAAAATCTCTAGGGAGAAGCAGAGTATCCATATTTTAGTGTAGGTAAGGGTGAGATTAGATATCGGTATTTGGTGCATTGAAAAGTTAAAAGTAAATTAAGATAAGCAGCAGTGGCCCCAACAACAACAACGTTGAGCAGTAAACATAGTACCAACAATGATAGTAAAGGAGTAATAATAATAATAATATAGAAGAAGCAGCAAGAACAATAATAATATCAGAGGTGCTATGTGGACCGAATGGGGGGACCGAATTTTGGCCCAGTCCCCCGGAGAACTGCTGGATCCCAGAGAGAATTCCAGGTCCCCTCATTCAGTCCAAGTGGACTTTCTTTAATAATAGGGACCCCCTCACTCGAGCATCGATGCCCACACCCATTTTTTGTGGGGCCCACCTGCTAATGGAACCTATGGGAGGGGGATTGAAAGATATCCCCTTATCTAATTGTGTATAGTGACGGAGGCTTGAATAATCATCCCAACCACTTGATCAACGGTCAACAAGTTTTTACCATCCAAAACAAGGACATTGTCATCGTCGATCCAATGACTCGATCCAATTGGATGGGTGCCAAACCCAATATTGGTGACTCTAAGAAGGGGTCCCTTTTACGATTCATTTGGATGGATCACTAGGTTGGCCTTACCTGTGGTTTTTTCCTTAATAGTAATATTATTATCAATTAAAGACCGGGACATTTACCAAATAATCAAGCTTATAGTGTAATTAATCAATTTTATGAAGAATGATAACAAAGCCACCATTTAGTTGTTCGTACCTTTTTTTTTGACGAAATTACCCAGTTGATGATACCGCCAACTGCTTGTGTTTAAACCCACGAATTTTCTTCTTCTTCGTAAAACCCTCTAAGTTTCTTGGATTAACCTGTTATGGATTTTTTTGGTTGTATCATTGAATAAAATGTGGACCGGAAATTTAGTTAGATAGTAAGTTATTTGTGGGTTTCACGAAGAAGACCCAAAGAGAGAAGAGTGTTTCGTGAAGAAGAAAAAGAAAATCCGTGGGTTTAAACACAGGCAGTTGACGATATTCTTGGGGGATTTTCTTTGGCAACAAAATTTAGACTTGAAAAATCATTTAATCCATAGCCAAGAGTAACAACCAAAAGAGAACAAATATTGCCAACCATGTGTTTAAACCCATGAGTTTCATTCTTCTTCGTGAAACACACTTCTCTCTTTGGATCTTCTTCGTAAAACTCACGAATAACTTACTATCCAATCCAATTTTCAGTCCACATTTTATTCAATAATACAACCAAAAAAATCAATAATAAATTAATCCATGAAGCGGAGGAATGGGTAAAAGAAAGAAGAGGGTTTCACGAAGAAGAAGAAGAAGAAATTCGCGGATTTAAACACAGGCAGTTGGTCGCCAACTAAGGTAATTTCGTCAAGAAAAAAGTACTAATAACTAAATGGTGATTTTATTATTATTCTTCATAAAATCGATTAATTACACTATGAGCTTAATTTTTTTATAACTGTCCCTTAAAAATACCCTACTGAAAATCTCCTGCAGTCATTGTAGTAGAAAAGGATCTTTGATTCTACTGATGGGAGTTTGAGATTTGACAAATGAAAGAAATCCTTTCAATCTACAACATATAAAGGTCCGTCCCCACTTTGGCTGGCGGTGACCGGAAAAAGTCGGTGAAAAGATATGGCCCACTCTATCACTGGCTACCAAAAGCTGGTTAAAAGGGAGGAAGAAAATGGGCCAATCATCAGAATCGGACAAATATGACACAGGAAGCTTAGCATGTCTGACATTTCTAATTTTATTACTTGGTTATCTGCAACAGGGATGACAATGGGTTGGCCGTGGTTGGCAAAATCTACTGCCCAAAAGATCGGTGCCAATCATCACGTGTGAAATTCAGCTTTTGGGACAGTCCTTGGACCATAGAGCATCGAGTCCACGGTGAAAGACGCCTGGCATGCATGTGGCTAGGGCTAGAGCATCGGCTGTAAATTAGAGCACTTTAGTATGGTACAAGCTTATAAACCCTGTCCTGTCCGTCTTTCCTGCCCAATTTAGAAGTTGTTCCACACACGAACTCCAATTTAGAATTGGGCAAGATCAGTTGGTGTTATCGTCCCTCCTAGATACACTTTATGTTGTGATAATGAAGAATTAGAACTCTATCTCTTCTTTTTTTTTTTTTTTTTTTTTTTTGTTTGTCGGTTCTCCCTCTACCTTTGGAGTTAGATTATATCATTCATAGGTGGATCTCTTCCTTCTCATCCTTCTCTTTCTCGCTTTTGATCAATCTTGTCAGTAGGAAGGAACACGATTGAGAGACATTGGGTTGCGCTTGCTTTCTTCCACCTCATCTCCCTAATTTGGTTACGCAGGGATGGAGCTATTTTCAACGGTAAGAGTGGTTTCTATAGAGGGAGTTAAGCTGAACACCTTCCTGACTAAATCTGAGCCTAGGCAAGTAATGTTCAGAGGCGTCTAAAGATGCTCTCTTTATGTTTTTGAGGATCTCTGTGAGGACCCGTTCCTAGGAATTCCTAGTGAGATCCAATTTGACCAAGCCAATCATATGTTATCCTATTTAATAGGCGATTAGTATGAGAAGTTAGTAATTTTCCCATTAATTAAACCTAGTTTATAGGATTGAGACCCTTGTGAGATTAATAGTGTGAAAAATTCTATATGGGCTACCAGAATGGATTACTAGTTCTATTTAACCAATCAATGCAGCGGAAATAAACCAATCAGACAATATAGAACTAGCTATCTACCAATCACACACCACAAGAAGGCAGACACAATATTTAACGTGGAAACCCTATCCAGGGAGAAAAACCACGAACCAGAAATCAAGAGATAACGAACAGTTACAAGATATACTCACAAGCTCCTTTACCTAAGTCTGTACCTCGACCCAAGGACTGTAGTTATTCTTGCAAAGAATCCACTGACACGACATCCACCGCGCCCCGTTCTCCTTACTTGATCTCCTCACACCTTGTCAACCAAGATGATCAATCTTCTACAAGAAAGTAGAAGCAGCAACAACTTTCTAGAGCAGCCATTCAGAATAATCTCTCAATGGCTCTAGAGATTAACTCTCTCTAAAATATCTCTGACTCAGATCAATGAGAGTTGTGTTGGTTGTTTTTAGGGTTGAGAGAAACACCCTATAAATAGCCCAAAATTCGTGCCTAAGACTTAGTGCACAAGTAGGACTCAAACTGGGAAACAGAGTCTCAAAAGGAAACAACTTCGTGTGAAAATAGGAGACTTTCCCGGAATCTGCACAGTGTCCGATCGATCGGTCATGCAGGTCCGATCGATCGGCCTGACATTTAACTGAGACCTTTTTCTGACCGATCGATCGGTCTGAGGCTCCGATCGATCGGGCCTGGGAAAATTCGCCCGGTCTTCTTTTTCCCTTCAGCTCTTCTGGCGACGTAACCACAGTCCATTCTAAAATAAATTAGAAAATACAACTCAATGGACCCAGAGTTTTGTCCAACCCATGAATTAGCCAACAAAAATACTAACAATCTCCCCCTTTGGCAATTCATGGACAAAACTCCCTAAAACAATACAAATGATCTACCCAAACGAAAAACCCAAAATACATTGAATTTTCAAAAAAAACAGCATCTGTAGATCTTTGCTTGTTTCTCCCCCTGGCTTCAGTATTCTCCCCCTTTTTGTCCACAATTGACAACCAATTTTCTTCAAGTAGCTTCTGTCAATCTGGATTTTGTAGCTCTCCCTAAATAGACTCCCCCTCAAGATGATCTTCGTATCAGCACTGGGGTGGGGGCTTGATCATGTAGATCAGGGGTGATGAAGCTTTGGCACACACACTTGCATTTTCAGATAGTTCAGCATAGTGTGTACTAAGACAGATGGAAGGTCTTCTTTCTTGACCCAGACAGTTTTGGTTTTCATAGGTGACGCTTCCTTCTGCTTTTTCCATTGCTTTTGTTTTGGAGACTTTCGCAGCTTATTGCAATGGGGTCGAATGTGTCCTTTAATTCCACAGTGATGACAAGTGGGTATACGTTCAGGGCGTGGCACATTCTTCTTCTTGGCATCTGTATGTGTAACATGACCAACAGAATTAGTAACAACTGAATTTTGAACAAAACAATTATTACCTTTGGCTTTTGATGTAGATGCTCCGTCAGCGTAGCCAATGCCATGCATGTTATTCTTTGCCTTTTGACTGCACAGGATGTCATCAAGTTTTTTAGACCCAGCATTCATCCTGTTTAGGGAAGCCTTGCTTGTATCCAACTCAGAAAGAACCATCTTGAGTCTTCCTTGCAAATCGGTATTTTCAGCTTTCAAGATCTTCATATCATGATTAATCAAAACACACTTCTGTGCTTCCGCAGTCAATTCATCTGCCAATTTGTTATTTTCAGCCTCTAAGTGACTTACTTTTGTAAGAGCTTCAGACAATTCAGTTTTTAAAGAAGTATTCTGCTCTTCAGATTCTTTCCAACTTGTAGTCACTTTTTCATTCATCTTGAGCATCTTCATGGTCTTTGCAAACAATATATGATATTCAGCTTGCCAATCATGTTCTGTCTCTGACTCACTAACATCTGGATCAGTCTCTTCATCAGAAACAAGTGGAGTAGCAGAAACTGATGTTGCCATGAATGCCATGAATTTTTCTTTGCTAGCATCAGGCTTCTCAGACTCAGATTTTTTATCATCTTCCTCAGAAGTATCATCATCCCAAGTCAGATTGAAAGCCTTCTTCTTTGGTTTCTTGTTAGCACAGTCACTAGCAATGTGTCCATAACCATGACACTCAAAACATTTAATCCCTTTAGTAGTTTTCTTCTTTACAAAATTTTTAGGGATCTTCAAATTACTTTTCTTCCCCTTCATGAACGCTTGAAATTGCTTCATAAACTCAACAGCAACTTGGGGATCAATCTCCTCAGAATCAGACTCAGAATCACTAGAAATTTTCTTGTATGATTCTTTGGAGGCTCTCAAAGCAACACCTTTGGATTTTGATTTTCCATTGTTCCTTAGGTTTGCTTCAAAAGTCTGAAGGTTGCCAACTAATTCTTCAGCTTTGAGAATATTCAGATTTTTATTCTCTTCTATGGCCACAACCTTTGCATCAAACCTTTCTGGAAGAGACCGCAGAATCTTTTTTACAACTCTATTTTCAGGAATTGGCTCTCCCAAGGTAAAGGTATCATTCACAATTGTATTCAGCTTTGCATTAAACTCATCAAAAGTTTCATCATCCTCCATTTTTATGGTTTCAAAGGCTGTATACAATTTCTGAAGTTTCGACTGTTTGACAGTTTCAGTCCCTTCATGCACAGTCTGCAGGATATCCCAAGCTTCTTTTGCAGTAGTGCATGTAGAAATTCTACGAAACTCAGATATGCTAACTCCATTATAAATAGCATTTAAAGCCCTAGAGTTGCAAGTGGCAGCCAATTCTTCATCCTTTGTCCACTTATCTTCAGGTTTGGGTTCAGTTATCCCATCAGCAGTAATAATGGGCAAAGAATAGCCATTCACAACAGATTTCCAAACTTTCAGATCTATGGCTTTCAAAAAGGCAACCATTCTGGCTTTCCAATAAGCATAATTGTTACCATCCAACAGAGGAGGCTTATTGGTTGAAGTGCCTTCACGATAGGTATCCATTCTAGCAATATTTGGATCAACACAATAAAATAGTGCAACCCGCTCTGATACCAATTGAAAAATTCTATATGGGCTACCATAATGGATTACTAGTTCTATTTAACCAATCAATGCAGCGGAAATAAACCAATCAGACAATATAGAACTAGCTATCTACCAATCACACACCACAAGAAGGCAGACACAATATTTAACGTGGAAACCCTATCCAGGGAGAAAAACCACGAACCAGAAATCAAGAGATAACGAACAGTTACAAGATATACTCACAAGCTCCTTTACCTAAGTCTGTACCTCGACCCAAGGACTGTAGTTATTCTTGCAAAGAATCCACTGACACGACATCCACCGCGCCCCGTTCTCCTTACTTGATCTCCTCACACCTTGTCAACCAAGATGATCAATCTTCTACAAGAAAGTAGAAGCAGCAACAACTTTCTAGAGCAGCCCTTCAGAATAATCTCTCAATGGCTCTAGAGATTAACTCTCTCTAAAATATCTCTGACTCAGATCAATGAGAGTTGTGTTGGTTGTTTTTAGGGTTGAGAGAAACACCCTATAAATAGCCCAAAATTCGTGCCTAAGACTTAGTGCACAAGTAGGACTCAAACTGGGAAACAGAGTCTCAAAAGGAAACAACTTCGTGTGAAAATAGGAGACTTTCCCGGAATCTGCACAGTGTCCGATCGATCGGTCATGCAGGTCCGATCGATCGGCCTGACATTTAACTGAGACCTTTTTCTGACCGATCGATCGGTCTGAGGCTCCGATCGATCGGGCCTGGCTAAATTCGCCCGGTCTTCTTTTTCCCTTCAGCTCTTCTGGCGACGTAACCACAGTCCATTCTAAAATAAATTAGAAAATACAACTCAATGGACCCAGAGTTTTGTCCAACCCATGAATTAGCCAACAAAAATACTAACATAGTGCTTTTCTTGGAATTAATTAACCAATCAGAGGCTTTAATTGTAATCCTAATTATAGATGTGTTTCCCTTATAAAGTGGTACAATTTATTTTAGAATGACCCTACTACTTATGGCCTAACTCATTAGCTCATTTATCATATGAGGGTACTCTAGTATTTCCTACAACACTTTTTCCCTCCTTTTTGGAAATCTCAATACCATAAATGACTTTGGCTCTTTTATTCTCTACCAAGTAAACATGTGCACTTTTGTTATAATAAATAGCCTATCTTCATTGCCCTTTGGCTCCTTTATTCACAACCACTCATTTGATGATACTTTAGTCATTATATGTGAATAGTCAAACTACCCTAGTCCTTATCCTTTATTTCTATTAGCAACCAAGGACCCCTTGGTAATTTTATTATAACCTTCCCTAAATACCCTCATCCTTATCATAAACTTCCACTAGCAAGAGCGGGCATTTTGGACTATAATCCAACAACCCCTATAAAAGAAACCCCTCTTATCTCTTCCTCTCATTTCGCTATAATTTTCATCCCATCTCTCTCACTTTCTAAGTTAGAGATTATGGTCTCTCTTTCTGGATCTTAGCCCTCCAATTACTAGAAGCAAGAGCCTCATCTACATCTAGCCATCTACAAGTTAAGGTCATCATCTCATCTCCTAGATCTCTCTTTCCTCTTCAAGTAAAGGTAATCCTTATTCACTCTTTCCAATTCCCTTGTAGTATAGCCTTTTCTCTTAAAGTTCCATTTCTTATGCATTTCTCTATTTGGAAATGGGTGTAGAGATTGTAGATTCAGCTATTGGGGTGATCTTAGAGCTATTAGAGTGGAGCCGAAGCTATTTGAGGAGATTTCTTCCTAATTAGGCAAGTAGACATGCTTAGATTCTTTAATTAAAGTGATTAATATGCTTAGATTGCTACTTATTATCTTTTATGGATATTTGGTTTGATTTCTGTAATGAGATGGTTGTATGTATGCAATGTTGAGTATATCTTTCTTTCTAAGCCTTTTTATGTGTTGTTGGCCATTGATGGATGAGAATCCCTCATTTGGAAGATCAATGGCCCATGTGTGATGAGATCGTGATCTGGGAGGTGTATTTGATTATTGGTAGTAATTGGTGAAGATATGGGATGTATTTGATGAGGTTTTGATGGAAAATGGGAGATGACAGAATCTTGATTTTTAGGATTTCATGTGTACCCGGTCGACCTGGTCCCTCAGGATGTCGACCGGGCACACAACGGACTGACCCTCAGCTGGGAGTTGAAATCACCTATAGGGTACAGAACTTAATGTACCTAGTCGACCGGCCACACTGTAGTACCCCCCACCTGCCAGATGTTTGTGGTAATTCCTGCAGTTTACCCGGTCGACCGAGGTACCCTTCAGGTCGACCGGGAACACTGTAAAATGTGATTTATGTCTCCCAGTTAACTGTCCACTTCCACAATGTAACAGGTCGACCCGTGTACCCATGATGTCGACCTGGTACACTGTAAATAGTGATTTTTCAGATTTAGTTTCCTTTTATGATCTGATCATGTGTGGGCCCTGTTGACCATCCATTTGGACTGTTTGGGGTACGCGAGACACAAGTCAAGGGCCGGGCTTAACCTTGACCCGTGTAGCCATGTAAGTAGGGTCTCGGGTTGTAAACGGAACCCGATTCAATGATTATGGATGTCTTATGATGCTAAATACCTACAGGAGCACCAAGGATACTTAATAAGCATCTGAGACTCTGTGATCACTGTCTTAGGTGAAGTGCCCCTAGACTTGAGAAGGGCAACGATTACCGATATATTTGTGATACATGACACTTATATTATGGAAACGGATACTGCGGCTGGTTGGTAGGTCCGGACCTTGGATGTAGGCCTTGAGAGATATTATAAATCAGGGCATTGCACTTAGGCTCTGATCCATGATCACGGTCCGTACTGGATGATATGTCGGGACATGGCACTTGAAGTCCTGACCTGTAATATTGGAAACTTAATGGTAGATATTGATAGACAGACTGTATAATAAGATAATACTAATTAAGCGTATAGAGAAGCAGAGTTTATAAGGGTATGTGTTATTAGATGTTGATAATCACAAGGATGAATTAACTATACCCGAACTTCGTACCTCGTACCCTTGACTATTATCATCTTATATTAAGGATAATAAGGCTATCCAGTTCGGATTACCCCCACCTAGTGATCTGTAGGATTTATGGATGTACGATTGGTCTGCCTAGAGTTATGATGCCGACATGGACATTGGTATTGAGTATTGAGTGACTGAGATATGGTTGGGTACAGTAGGTACCGATGGTGATCGGGTACCGAGACCGCCGATATTTAGACCCGGTACATATGGATGGATATAAATCTAACACGTAAGACCAATGGCTGGGACTTGACAGTGGCTATGGATATTGATGGACTCTTGTACGCTCTTATTCGATGTGATGGTAGCGATGGGTGGCTATGACCCCCATGACTAATGTCCATCAACAGTTGTTGGGACAACGACGATGAGCTAGCTCTAACCCCTCACGTCCCTTGTACTTCAATTGTGGACGTACCTTTATATGCTCTTTGTGGATGTATATTAGATGTATGATTATTATGTATTGTGGATGCTGTTATTTATTGTCTGTAACTGTCGACATTGTTATGATTGGATCTTGATACGATGGTTACGTATATATGGTTAGGATACTTTCTCAGGTTATCTAAGTTACTGGTGACTTTGATGTACTTATATGATTTATATGATGTCTTAATGATGATGACTTCTCTTACCTAGTTAACTAATATGATGCATCAAACATCTGTTATATAAATATCTCGATTATCGTTCATGCACTACACTCTACACCGTTTTCTGTTGCACTTTGATATTCTATATTATTATCGAGATACTAATCACGCAGGTACAACTGGGATCTGATATGGTATTCTTCCCTATCTATTAATATAATGTAATACCATCTAAACATGCCTATTTGCCTGGCTCATCGAGCCTGACCCAATCCTTGGTGTTTTCAAGTATCTTCTCTTCCGCTTTCTTTGATTGGTAGAATTATTTGGCGGTTGATCCGTTGCCGCAGGGTTCAAAGAATGATGCAGTTGGTGCATCGAGAGGCGTCTGACACTTAGATCTCTATTCTTTCCTTTTCTTGTAGCTAGCTGTGTCGGCCTAAGATTGAATAGTTAGTTTAATTACGGAAAGTACCTTGTAATCTCTTAAAGTGAAATAAAATTATAGAGCTTTGTCCATTTACTTGCTCATATGAGATTCACACTTGATAATATTATTGGATTTCCTGCATCTCTTAGGTACTTTCTCGTAGCGTACCGAAATTCGAGGCGTCCTTATTTTGCGGCGTTACAATCTCTCTACAACAACCTTTTGATCTTTATGTTGTTATAACTTTTCAATTTTTGGTGCTCTCATGTAGGTTGTACAGTTTTTGCTCCCTCCTTTTGGGGGATATGTGCCTAGGGTTGCAAACGAGTATCCGATTCTCCGATTACATGGAAGTTTCGACCCGCAAAAAATCGGGTCTAGAATTTATTTTAGGTTTTAATTTATAAACGGGTTCGGGTCTGGAACCCAATTTAGATTCCGATTAATAAACAGGTCCAGTTCTGGGTCCATATAGGTTTCGACCCGTAGACCCGGGACCCGACATATGAGCCTTTGATTTGCAATTTGTAAATCAAAATCAACTTTTTTTTTTTTTTGACATTTTTATGTATAATACTGGAGGTAGTATACTTGATGCACTGTTATAGGTTGAATGATATACTTATTTTAAGAAAAAATAAAGAATGAAAAAAATTTGAATTAATTTTAAAACTAGATTCCAGTCCTCTACGTGGAGCCGGTTCCGAAACTGGATCTGAATTTTCTTATCGAAATCGAGTCTGAAACAAATAAAGTACGTTCTAAGTTAAAATCTGATTCAAAACCGAAACCGTTATTTAGAAACGGATTTAAGTCCAAGTGTACTATGGTTTCCATCCCAAATTGTCCCCTTTCCGCCCTATACTGTCCATTTCTTTCTTTTCTTTTTAATACAAAAACTTGCCTCTTAAGCCAAAAAAAAATTGGGTCGTTCGAGAATTTGGAGACCAGACGATTTGCCACTCTAGTCAGCAATACTGCCTTATGTAGCAGGAACGAAGTGTTACTTAAACCAACGTGTTTTCTTGGAAATTCAATGGTCAATCCTTGCTATTAATGCCAAGGCAGGCTACTTTTTCCCCAGTGCATGTAGGTTTACTCAAAAAGATCTGCCAAACAAACGGTTAGATTAGGTTATCCATTCCATTTTGGATCATTGTACATCTAAGATTGCAAGACATTCTTACAGATTTTATGGCCCAGTTTAGGTCGATTTCTTGA
The DNA here is from genome assembly GCA_038049695.1 of Cinnamomum chago. Taxonomy (NCBI): domain Eukaryota; kingdom Viridiplantae; phylum Streptophyta; class Magnoliopsida; order Laurales; family Lauraceae; genus Cinnamomum; species Cinnamomum chago. The sequence continues at coordinate 66,525,949 of CP142458.1, read as the reverse complement.
AGCAGGATATGCCACGTGTACGGTTAGGGGGGTTTCGGAATCACACCGTATTTGGAACAAACAACTTTCAGTTCAGGTATGGCTTATGAGAAGGGCAGCCATGGCAAAGGTGCTACTGCTACCCAATTCGTGGGCCCACTTGCAACCAATGCCTGGGGCAGAGTGGAACTGGAAGGTCATGTACACTTCATAAGAGGGAAGGCTCGCTAAAAGTTTATTTCTGTTAGGTGATGATACATATCAATTTTAAGGTAAGGATTTGAGCTGTCCAAATAGAGTTGGCAATCGAGGGCAACGTGTGGAGGCACACTTTATTAAACATGAATGGCCCAACTATCAAACCCTATGCTTAAGCACTCATTCAAAATTTTGGGCTTGTTTGTTGGAACTCAATACATGTAATTTACCGCTGAGTGGTTGAAAATGGAGATAAAAAGGTGAATTTTTAAAAATTAGCATCAAATAATTTTATTTATGAAAATATAATCAAATGAAGATGAGAAATGAATAAATAAGGTATTTTGGGTAGTGAACCATTTTCCTAATTAATCACTCCAAACAAGGGTTCTGAATATCACTGAAAGCGAAGGTCCTCTATTTACCCGCATCTACTATATTATATTAAACCCAAGCCTTCTAAAGCCAATTTTGATTGTAACCATTTATTTTGATCGGGACTTATATATCTTCTCTATAAATAACCCACATTGTCTCTCTACTTCCAAATGCAACCACTATACTTCTTCCCACTTTTCACTCTTGTCTTTTCAACTACTTCATTTCCATCCCAATTCTCATATACACTTATTCTATAATTATACTCCTCTTTTCTTTCTACCGATTCTACACGAAACACTTAGATTAAAAAAAAAAGGGTACTGTGGTACTATCATAATCCTTTTTTTTTTTTACTGTTGGTAAGTATTTAGGATGATTCTATGTGATTTGACTTCCTATTTAATTGATTTTTATTAGTAAGTATGCCCATGCTTAACAAGGGTTAGTTAGCTTGCTAGTTAGTTTATTATGATGAATAAGCATGGAAATACAATGACATCGAACTAATGGAAATTATGTTGGATCCTCTACACCTTTCAATAAAGAAGTCATGTCCACTTCTTCCAAAATGGTTGATACTTTTATGCCTGTGTGGGCCAATATATGGTCCCTTGTAATAAAGGAGGATCTTTATATTAGTTATTTACCAAACCTGAGATGAATATGAGTTTAAAGAGAGGGATTTCCCAACTTCAACCATCTGTACAGTTGCTTTGGATTGGACATTCAGAGTACATTCAGGAATCAGGCTCTGAACACCAAAACTCTTGTTAACCTACCATCACAATAGTTTGTATTTGGGTACTGGTGAGTTCCCTTTTAGACAAAAAGCACGTACTCATCCATAAAAATCAAAGTTGTTGTATTCGGTTCCAGAAATAAAACAAGGGTAAGCAAAAAGTTTTTGTTGACTTTCTACTTGATGATGTTTGATTACGTGATTATCAAATTTTCAATGGACTTAAAACTATCAACCGAAAAAATGGACTTAAAAACTTTCAACCGTAAAAATGGACTTAGACTTAAAGTTTTGAGGAATTTACCGCATAGGATCCCGTAGGACTCCAGATCACTCTTGAGGTTCTAAAAACACGGTATATATGGATAAGGTCCCTAAGGTGTTTTTTTTTTTGGCAATTGTTTGATATCGACCATTATGCGTTGATTGCTTTCGATTTGCAGAACCCAAATATTCGATATCAACTATTATGTGGTGGTTGTTCTTGATTTACAGAACCCAAATAGAAATTTGATTTTCCAGGAGGGAGAAAAAAGGGAACGAGAGGAGGAGGGAGAAGAGGGGATGGGTGGTAAATTCCTCTAGAGTTTTTTACCATTGCTAATCCTCCAAGGCCCAATTATCACGATTGGGCCCAGAGACTCTGGGGAACACACAGCCGAATATCTGTGCAGATCCGTATTCTTTTTAGGGGTGAAATTATTGGACCCACTCTTGGGCCTCATGTCTTCCATTTATGAGTCCGTTTACTGAGTCTTTGACCTGGAGAAATTCACAAGTTAAAGCAGTGGAAATTCAAGTAGGGCACACTTGTTGAATATCTCAGCCACGTAAAATTAATGCCTTTTTCAACAAATGGGCCTAAATCTTTGACCCAGTGAAAAACGTGACTAAGAGTGTGTTTACGTACAGTCACGGAAAACCAGCTCTTTATGCTTTTTTTTAACCTCTTCTATGAAAAAAATAAATAAATGTTCTAACCAGTAAGAAAAGCTTTGATGTAGAATCATGAAAAACTTAGTTTATTTTTATGTATTTCTTTTCAGAAAAGTGGTTACACTAATGTAGTATAGAGAAGCATTTCCACGTTTCTGACCTTTTTAAAGAAAAATTAGCAACACAAAAGTAATTTTATCGAGAAATCAATTCATATTGAGTAACATTTGGAGATAGATAAAGATATTTATTTTACACAGTTAAGATCTTTAAATAAGCAAGTGCTAGAGTCCCACACCTCCTTAATTCAAGATTACTCTCATCAAAAGTCTCATAATATAGTTGTCAGTCTGGAAATTTTCATTCAGATCCTCGACGAAAACAAAATAGAAGCAAAAAAAAAAAAAAAAAATTTGCATTCCAGTTCATTTCGGTCATTTTGGTCTATTTCAGTGGTCCATTTTTTATTTGTAGTACAATTTTAACTTTTTTCTAATTTCTTATTTAATATTTATATCGAGAAACAAGTATAATTTTTTATATTTTTATATCTATATATATATTTTTTAATTCCTTATTAATTTGAGAATTTATTCTAAAAGGTCTTAATAAAATTTTAAAATATTAAAATATTTCATTCGAAAAAAAAAATACAGTAGAAACCTCTGTATCCAAACCCGGATAACATCTCGGCTACCTATATCTCCCTTGTCCCTTCACATAACATGAATATTTTTTCTTCTACTTACAGCAGGTCCAAGGCCCCTTCACATGGGTCCCACGTCGGCACAGACAATTGACAGCTGCTCCACGCTGTGGCATTTAATATATATAAAAAAAAGCCAAACCTTTTTAAGTGGCTAAGACGTCTCCACGTGTCCCACTCCTACTCGCCGTGACCGATCGCCTCACTCTCACAAGATAGACTCACAGTTGAAGAAGAACCCCACGAGCAGCTCGAGTACAGAAAGAGAGAAAAGAGTGAGAGATAGAAGGAGAAAGAGAGCATTACTTACAGATGATGAGAGCGAGCGAGCGAGAAGAGCGAAGCGGCGCGTTCCCAAGCGGCTGGGCCATGTCGGCTCGAGCCTGTGACTCGTGCAAGACTGCATCGGCTCAGCTCTTCTGCCGAGCCGACTCGGCTTTCCTCTGCATGGGCTGCGACTCCAAGGTCCACGGCGCCAACAAGCTGGCTTCGCGCCACGAGCGCGTCTGGATGTGCGAGGTCTGCGAGCAGGCTCCTGCCAGCGTCACGTGCCGAGCCGACGCCGCCGCCCTCTGCGTGACGTGCGACTCCGACATCCACTCCGCCAATCCCCTCTCCCGCCGCCACGAGCGCTTCCCTGTCGTCCCCTTCTTCGACTCTCCTTCCGTTAAACGTAACGCCGTTAGCCTCCTCCTCCCTGACGGACTCCTCAAACCCTCTGACGACGACGAAGATGACGAGAATGCCCTCCAGCACAATAACCACCACCAACACCACCGTCGTAACGGACATAACGGAGAGGATGAGGAGGAGGAAGAGGAGGAAGAAGAAGAAGCTGAAGCGGCTTCATGGCTGCTCTGCAACACAAACCCTAAGCTGATGGACGGTCCTGATCTCAAGTCAGGAGAATACTTCTTCTCGGACGTCGATCCGTATCTCGATCTCGACTACGGGATCGACGCTCGATTCCACCTCCAGCACCACCAGAGCTCCGCCGCTGCAGACAGCGTCGTCCCCGTCCAGACCAAGCCCCTTCCGCCGCCGCCGATCCACCATCCGACCTCTGAGAACTGCATCGATTTCGATTTCTGCCGTCCGAAGCCCTCTTTCAGCTATAGCCACAGCGTAATTTCTAGATCTGAACAGAGAAAGAAATCAAATCTCCAACCAGATCCTAAATTCTCTCTTTTTCTTCTTCCAATCTCTCTCTCTCTCTCTCTCTCGCTAATTCGATCTGCTTTTTATTTTTTCCAGGTTTCGTCGTCTTCTTTGGATGTCGGAGTGGTGCCGGACGGAAACACGAGCAGTGACGTGACGAATCCGTTCGGATCGGGGATGAAATCCGGCATCGGAGGCACGGATCTCGTTTCCGGCGGTTTTCCAGCGGCTGCGGCGACGCAGCTGTCGAGCCTAGATCGTGAGGCGAGGGTTTTGCGATACAGAGAGAAGCGGAAGAACCGGAAATTCGAGAAGACGATCCGTTACGCGTCGAGGAAGGCCTACGCCGAGACGCGGCCGCGGATCAAAGGTAGGTTCGCGAAGCGAACGGAGATCGAGGCGGAGGTCGACCGGATCTACTCCGCAGCGCCGCTGATGGCCGAAACCGCCGGATACGGCGTCGTCCCTTCGTTTTGAAGGCTCTCCGTGTAAGATGCTAAGATCTCTCTCATTGGTGTTTTTGCAAGCTTTCTTTTTTTCTTGTCTTTTTTTTCTTTCCCAGCTACAGTTGCTGGATGATAATGATCATGATCATGACGATGATATTGTTCTCGATCGATGTTGTATATTAAATGACTTTGGTTGTTGCCGTTTTGATATTTGAAGTTTGAACTGACCGTGGATTTGCAGCAGAAGCTGTTCAGTGTATGCTTTTGAATCTAAGCTGAGCGTAAAAGCTCTCTGTTGCTTTTCTATAGAATCCTGGAATATGCGAATTGTTTGGAGTTTTCTTTCTCTTGATCTTCTCTTTATGTGTTGGGAGAGATAAGATACGATACAAGACGAGAGAGACAGAGAGACAGAGAGAGCTTTTTGGCTTTTGGGATCTTCTTCTGGTGTGGGATTGGCTTGATTTACTTCATGGCTGGATTCTGTTATTGTTTATTGAAGGTGTTGATTGTTGGGGACTTAAAGTGCGATTAGAATAATTAAACAAAAGGTTAGAGGTCTGTATATATAATTATATTGGATCCAGATTCAAGATTCTTTGTGGTCCTTAATTTATCCACCATTGCCTGGTTATACTAGGAAGACTCTCTTTTAGATGGATTGTTTATATGAACACATGTGAGTGAGTTTCCAAGGATTTTGCTCATGATAGATTGGATTGAATGGAATAAATAGAATTTATATAGCTGACCCCAAACACCCATACAGTGTCTTTGATGAGGATGATGATGTTGTTGGATTGAATTTGAGTGTGGTCAGTCCCCAAATACCCATATCTCCAGGGAGATGATGAAAGATACTTTTACAGTCTTTCCTGTGCTCAGTCTGAGTTACTTCCACCATAGTGCTTTGAGTGTATTGGCCTCCAGAGACCATTCACTGGAAAGATCTTGGTGTGTGCAAAACATTAAAACTACATGAGATCATCCAGACTCTTTTTTTTTTTTTTTTGATAACATGGGAACACGCGGACCCCTCTTTGGGAGATCATAGGTTGCTAATACCCTCATATGTATGAGCTGTGTGTCTTTCCTAACACGTGTGAGTTTCTATCATCTTACATGTGTGAGTCTCTCGGCCTAGCCCATTAGTTATGATACCTATACGTGGAGACACCCCCACTTTAAATATTGCTACTTCACCAAAAAAAAGTAAAAAAATACCCTACTTTAAATATTGCCCCACCTTGAGTTAATATAATTAATATTTTTATACACACTACACCCTCGCCATAAATAAACAATTGCAAGTCTAAACTTAACATCATCCAAACTTTTTCTAATAGAACCATCCACAAGCTCTACTCTATATATCGGGTAAGGCTTTAAGGATTCGAATGCAGGATCTCCAGGTTAAAACTGGAGTTCCTAACCACACGAATATTTTTAAATGTTGGTAACATTTTAACTTATGTTTTTATATTTAAGTTAATAGTTTTAGCATTTCTCCTCGCACATATAAAGGTTGTTGTTACCCTCACATGTATGAGCTGTGTCTTTTCTAACACGTGTGAGTTTCTATCATCTTACATGTGTGAGTCTCTCGGACCTAGCCTAGTCCATTAGTTATGATACCCATACATGGAGTTCTCCAGACACCCCACTTTAAATATTGCCACTTCACCAAAAAAAAGTAAAAAAATACCCTACTTTAAATATTGCCCCACCTTGAGTTAATATAATTAATTTTTTTATACACACTACACCCCCGCCATAAATAAACAATTGCAAGTCTAAACTTAACATCATCCAAACTTTGTCTAACCGTTGGGCTGAAATTATAATAAAATAATGCGTTGGGAAAATGACAGGGAGTATAGATCTAATAATGTGGATTCAAGATTTCGCAAGTAGATAGGTCTTGAAGTAGCCTTTTCGGCTTATTGACTTTTATAATCTTCATGCATTCCAGCTGGATTAAGGGCAGGCCCTTTTTAGGGTTTCCATTTAGATAATGTGAGAACAGTACTGTTATTTTTATCTTTTATTTTTTATTTTTTATTTTTTATTTTTTATTTTTTATTTTTTATTTTTTAAATGAAGTGGCCATTAAATGACAAATTTGGGCTTTTTGCAATTAACGGAGGTGAGAGGGTGCTAGATTATTTTATTACTTAGATGCCCTTGATTCAGAACCTGCTTCTTACATCGACCACTCTCATGCTTTGAAAGTGGAACCGCATTAACTCTACTTTTACTGCTTCGGAATTATGATGTTCTGTGCTATTTTTAAGTTGACTGGTACGGCCACTTGTCTCCTGGTTCAAGTGGGTTCACTATTTTTCAAAAGCATGAAATGGGGTAGCGTTTGATAGTCCAAATCCTTTGAACGTAATGATCTCTACCTCTTATACTTCAGAACTTTTTTTCTTTGTTGTTGTTGTAAGAATCTAAAATTCAGAACTTTTTCAGTGAATTTGAATTATGTTTTGAGATAGAAAATTGTCCAAAGGTGTAAGACTCTACAGTATAGCCCATCTATTGTGGTTACGAACATGCATAACATCGGACTAATCATATTTTTAATCAATCAAACATTCAATCTCATAATAGGATCATTTCTTATTTTATTAACACTTAGGATATTTCATATGCTAATAGGAAAAGTAATCACACCAAACGTGAATTTTCTTTGCCGTAGAAAAGCCTAACAGTGAATGTAGACCTAATAGTTGATCAGTTGCTTCTTTGGGTGGGTGTAATTATGTTAGTACGGTTGGAGGTGGTGCATTTCTCCTTCACATCCCCTTCTTCTTCTTTTTTTTTTTTTTTAATACTTTGTACCTTCTTCTCTTTGAATGAAATTTCATTACTGTATAAAAAAAAAAAAAGGGCGGATGTGGTGAATTGGGCATTGGTCTTCATTATATGAAATTGAGATATCCCACCAAAATAATGTTGGAAATACAAATGCTATATATTGGCGGCATTGGTCTAGTTCTCACACTCATCAAAGTGGAGCCCACCAATTGATTTGTGTGAAAATAAAAGCTCACACTGTGAATGTGAGAAACACAAGTATATTGGGGCCGGCCTTATTCTTACGTTACCAAGGTACAGAGCACTCTTTTTCTTGTGAAACCATCCCTTCTGCCATTTCACATCTAATTTGGTGCTGTTGGCTTAGGAGTTGATCATGGGCAAAGCTACCATAGAGCAATGATGTGTTATAGTATGATGCAGTGGCATATGTAAGTGCGTGGAGCCCACCCTTAAGAAATCCAATCCATTCATTGGTTCTAACACCCATTGGTTCTAACACCCACTGTAGGATATACATATAAAATCTTATTGAAATCAACAATATGCACACCATTGGATTAATTAAATCTTGAACACATGACTCAACTTTATTAACTTTCTGTCTTTCCTTATGGAAATAGTAGTTGGGCACATATTTAAAAATCAACAGGTCAATCTAATGGTAGGTCCCATGAAATACACTTAAAAGTTATACATGCAAAGAATAGAATGTGTGTAAAAGATGATGGATGGATTTGATTTCTTAAGGGTGGGCCCCACTCACTTGCATATGCCAAGCGCTGCATCGTACTAAGATGCAGCGCTCCTATATGGTAGCTTTGCCTGTTGATCATTTATTAAATAGAGATTTCCGAGAGCATTTGTGGAGAGCCGCGGCCGTACTCGACAGAGTGCCGATTTTTTCGGACCAAGGAATTATCACTGCACCAAACAAAGGTGCTTGAAAATCTGGTGCCATTTCTAACTATTTTTGAGGAATCCCGGTCTGCACAATCGCTCCCTAAATGTATTTGGATAAGTGGATAAGAAAATTAACCCACCATTGCGGATGGTAGTGATTAAATAGGATTAATAAAGAATTTAGCTCAAATTAAATTAATTTATCTCCTCAGGAGTCAATTTCCACTAAATCGTATTAGGATAGAATCGAGACCATATGAGGAATTCTCCCACAGTGACCATGGGTGGACCAATCACGGTCCGCCATGTCACTATGGACAGCCCCTACCCGAATGTATGGCTGGCTGCCCGCGGTGACGTGGCTTGGTCTACTCACGGTCACAATGGGGAAATCCTCAGAGGATCCGGAGTCTACAAGGATAATGTAGAATTTGAAAGACATGGAAAAAAATAGGGAAACTCAGCCCGGAGAAAAATGAAGTAGGAAAAAGGTGAAGCGACAAAGGAAATAAAGAACGAGAAGAAAAGAAAGAGATTTTTTTTTTTTTTTTGCTATCGGAGGGTTCCCAACCCTTTGGGAAGGACTAATCCATTCGGGCTTAGAAGGAAGCCGGATAAACTCTCCTGTAGCCCTAGTGTGGTAGTGCAGTTTCGAACCTACAACCTCCCGGTGCAAACCGTAGTCATAAGCCAACTGAGCTACCCCTTGGGATTAGAAGAAGAAGAAAGAGATGAAAACATGAAGATGAGGTAATAATAAGGTTTTAAAAGTGGGACTCGGAGTTGACTCAGTCAACATCAAGTCTAGTTGACTCTGCCATGTCACATCGAACTCGGCTGAGCTAAACCAGGCCTATTAAACTTAAAAACAAAAATAAAAATAGTTTTAAAAAACCACAAATTTTTTTATATTTGAATCTAGAGTTTAAGACCTGTTATGTTTCATTTAATGATGAACTGTTGTAGGTACGCAACTTCAACGTTATACCTATTTTTTATTTTTTATTGGGGGGGGGGGGGGGGGGGGGGGGGGGGGGACTGACTTTTTGCTAACTCTTTTCATATTAACAATAACAAATGAGAAAATATATTATATTTACATAAGCAAAACTTTTTTTTATACCCAAATCTCTTGCCTAATTGAAGGTCTTCCCATTATCTCTCCCAAATTCAGTTGATCATCAATTCATCATCATCAAAACAACTATGATTACATTTCATTTAATCATAGGTGTTTGGATGCCTTAAAATTGTGATTTGAGTGAGCACCCAATTACTCAATTTGGGTTCCTTTCCAAAGGAGTTCTATTTCGATCTAAGAAATTTGATTGCCTGCACTTACTTAGCACTAAAAATAATTTCCTATAGTTGGTCATGGGCTCATGGTAAAGAAGAAAATTTTTCATTTAAATGTAACTCAAGTTATTCAAACATATGAACCATATTCCTGGTTTATTTGTGAATTGAAGATTAAAGTGTGCCCAATGGTAATTTGGTCATCCTCGGACTTATAGATATGCTTAGATTAGGTGATTTAGAGCTTACGGTTCTAAATTAGGATTTGAAGACTATGGTTTTGAAATTAGAATTTGGAGATTATGCCTCGAATTTAGGTATAGAGTGATTCAGATTATACTAAATCTGATAAGGGAGAGAGATTTACTTTATTTAGGGTTATTTAGTGAGAAAGAAACTAATCATGAGAGGACTGGAGAAGCCCAATCAATGCGAAGCGAATCTCGGACTCTCGGTAGAATATGATCTGGTACTCTTGGGCACCAAGGTTTTGTGATGTGGGGCGATCACAAGGTTTAGACGTGGGTGACTATTTATTAGATATATGTGGGACATGTCATGCCCATTAAAATTTCTGGCAATATCAAAATTAACATGGGGCACCTGCCCCAAGTTATATATGTTTAGGTCCGCCTTCTCCTATGAGGAATTCCATGTGCAGTCAAGCTCTGGTGGGTCAACATGGGTTCTCCTTTGATCCCTTTCACACTCTCATCCTCTCATGAACGGACACCAGGCCCAATTTTACTCTCACCAAACCTTTAGTTACCATTACACTAAATATCAAAGCTATCTATGGTTAAAAGTTCAATAAACTTTACAGCTGTTAAATCGAGAGTTAGGATGATGCGAGGATACCGAGACCATTTGATCTCGTCCACCCCCATTGATGCGCAGGCATCTAAGTCAGCCCCACGAGCTTGACCACGTGGGAGCAGAGCATGAAAACCCCCCCGGCATCTAAAGTCTTTGCGTTGGGAAACAAACATCACAGTACCAGTTTTCCTCCCAAAGTATTTGCCGTTGAAGTTACTTTTAATGGAGAAGCAATTTAATGGCACACAGTGGCAACAGAAGAACATGTCATTAGCCCGCCCATTTTGAGGCTCTCAAGTCCCTCTCAAATATAACATCCTAGGTTCATTTAGAAGATGCTCAGTGTGAAAGGGCTGCCATGCATGCCAGACAACAGTCCCTGCATTAATATTGTTTTCCTGATTTACTTAAGTACATTATAAGTATTTCTATAACTTAAAACAAACTTTTAGTAATATTTTAAGATATCTCATTATTAGTTTTTTGTTGATATTATCAGCGCCGGCTTTACCATAAGGCCAACAACCATAAAAGCAACTGACATCTTTTGAAATTCCAAAAAATCAAACTTGCCAATTGTCATCCCTTCTTTTTCCCCAAAATATAACGCTCCATAATAACTCTATCTTGAGAAGATAAGACCAAGATTCTCATCAGGCATCAAAGTGTTATTTATGACCTATTATATTTCCAAATCTGCCCATTATATTTTTATTGGTAGGAGTCCAATTGATTTGAACACACCATTATATTTTTAGCAGTCCATGTGTATCAAATCTCAACCATACATTCAATCATGAATTTGCTTCACAAGCATTTCTCATTATATATGTGTATCTTATTTCAATAGGGGCCCATTTAGATTTGATCCATGATGTGGTTATAATAGATCTATAGATAGAGATTTCAGCCCTAATAATAGATCTTAAGATTTAATATAACCAATGGACCCCGCCGGAATTTATTCACTTGCCCACCGTGCATATGAGCATCATACATCTAGAACATCCAATACGTAGGGCACACATCTAAAATCCATCTTGGATGGTCTTGACTCATGGTGCATATGGACATCGTGCGCAGGTGAAAATGATTCGATCCTCACTAGTGGCAGACTCAATATTTTTGGACTGGGGGATTGGAGCCAAATAGGTAGTTGGATTTTGTGACCCAAGATTTTAATGTGCGTTTTGGTGATGGACACAAAATTTTCATGTGAATTTTGGAGGTGAACTTAAGACAAGTCAACAAAACTTGAATATAAAAACGTAATTAGTAATTTTGCATCATAAAAAAGCAAAAAATATAAATTTTAAATAAAATATTTATAATAATATTAAAATATAGAAAATGTCTCATTTAGGATTTTCTCTTCAGCAGGCACTTGATAATATGCAACATCGACTCCATCAAATCCTAGGTAAGAATAGCCCACTTGATAACAATAGGTCAGTGGTAAGGGCATCTAATTCTCACTGATAATGACGACAGGGATAGACCTTGACACCAGCAGGCGGGTGTAAAGGTACTATGGCAGAGCACTAGAGTGGGTATATGTTGGCCGAGCATGCGAGCATGGAGCACTAAAGTGGAGCACCTTGAATGGTCCTTGAGACTGTAGAGTAGACTAGTTTATAACTGGGTAGTCTACCATTCCTATCCTATGTTCAAGCCACAAAGGAAAAAAACAAAGTTAATGGAGTTAAAACTAGTGTCTTTTGGTCTGTAGCAGCACAAGTAGCTGGGGGTGGTCCTGGCCGTCCCTCGGATGTACACTATCTGTCACTTTGTGCAATCACACCAAAGCAAAAAGGAAGATGTAAAAAAGGGAGGGAAAAAAAAAAAAAAGGATGACACAAAATAAAGGGGATTTTACCAGAAAACCAGATTAGGTGACCATGATTCCAAAAGAGAAATTTTAAGTGCTATTGCATCAAATAAGTCATATTGCCCCTTTTTCATATTTTTTTTAATATTCTTTATTAGGGTCTTTATCAACCTTTATGTTTAACGTTAATGGTCGATTAAGATCCTGCGTTCGACCAAACATATTAGAGTTTAGAAGTCTAATTTTCTTTCTTATTTGTTTCCTTCTTCTTCCTCAGCGTCGACTGTGACTCCACATCAGTTGTCAGTCGCATTTACGGTGGTTCCCAGTGCTCCTCTATCGTTCCATTGTGGTCCCCTTCAATGCCTTCTTTGTTGAATGTATGTTTTTTTTTTTTTTTTTTTTTATCAAAAAATCCATTTTTTAAGTTTTCGTTTTTCATCTTATGATCGACTAAGTTGTACCCTTGCCATCCCTTTTGAGATATCGCCTTTTCTCTTACCACACACCTGCTATCCACTAGATAAATGCATGCATGCATGGTGACATGGAATTAGGAATTATGAAAAGGGTTTTTGAAAAGTAAAAAATCATGTTTTAGGGTAAAGTACAAACTCCACCTTTCCATCGGCCTGCCCCAAACAATAACATATACGCACTTCAATGTTCTCCACCAAACAACGGCTTTTGATTTTAATGGTCTTCAAGAGGTGTGAATATCCTACGGGGAAGCAAGTTGAGCATGGTCGTTTTTTTTTTTTCCAAAAATAGGGAATGAGGGATGAGTTTCGTACATTTATAAGCGTATACCATAGGGTCGATAGAGACCCTTAACATTACAAATAAAGGTCGACTGAGACCCTACAAATAAAGTAAATGAGAGTTCCGTGACGGTTAGGATGGACCGCATGACCTCAATCGATCCTTAACATTGCAAATAAAGATCGATAAGGACCCTAGTAGAGAATATTAAAAAAAGTATGAAAAACGGGCAATATAATTGGTTTGGTGCAAGGGCATTTAAAGTTACCTTTTCGATATAATGGTCACCTAATCTATTTTTTCCTGTAAAATCTTTCAAAATAAAAGAAGAGGTTCATTAAAATAAATAAATGAGAAAAAGGCTCTCTTTCACTAAGGGGAGAGGAAATTGCAGGCTCTCTTTCACTAAGGGGAGAGGAAATTGCAAGCTCTCTTTCAGTTTATTAGTAAAACATTTATAAGAAGAAAAAAAAGGAGAAGAAAAGCCGTCTTTCAGGGACCCCATATTGATGCATTTATAGACAATACGCATTTATAGACAAAGGGTCCAAGTGGCTAATCTTATCTATTTGAAATAGAGCTGATTCAATTAGTTATGTATGAAATAGAGTTGTTCAAGTTAGACCATTTTACAAATAAATTATTTGATATATCTAATTTAATCAAGAGAGGAAAACTTGTCATATTATAAAAATTATACGACAAAGTTGTCATATAGTAAAAGAATAACATGCAAAATTTCATGAAAGAATAGTACATGTAGACTTGTCATATACTAGAAATTATATAGACAAATTTGTGTAAGAAAAAGCTAAATGGTGTTTAATTGGGCATTAATGACGTCTATATAAAAATATTACCCTTATGTTACTTTTTGAACAAGAGCTGAAATACCTTAAGCTATTAATTCAGACATTCACAAAAACTTATTCATACTGAAAGCATTGAAAGATCTGTTTGAATCACTATTAAGGCGAATAGACTTAAAAATTGAACCTTTGCCAAATGACAACGAAGTCGTGCATTATATCTTTCAAGATAATTCTCTTAGTACTAAAAAATTGTTTAAGATCTCATTGTAACTTAAATCTTCATATTGGGACATGTACCAATATAAAATATAAGAAATATAAGAGAAAAGTAGGCAGAGAGTACTTAATTAAGTAATGTGCATGCCGTGATAAGTTAATGTGCATTCATTAAAAGAAGGCATATTTCACATAATAACATTATAACTCATGAGATTATTTGTTCTTCTAAGAAAAAGAAAAAGAAAAAAAAAAGGGAGAATTTCAAAAAAGTCCTAAGTTTCGGCCTTATTTCAAAAAATGAAATAAGTTTCAAAACTTTTCAAATTAGTCCATATGTTTTTCAACAAGTTTTCAATTAAGGACATCCATTTATTTAAAGTCATTTTTCGGCAACTTTTTTTCCTTTTTTTTTTTTTTAAATATACAAATTATCATTCATTGTAATAAAAATCTCCTTTATTTCCTCTATATTCTCCTCATTTTCCTCGTCATTGTCCTCACAATGATCAAGAACACTCAGTATTCCCACAGCGATTTGCTGCATGTAGTGGCTGCCGTAACCATGCCATGACTTTAAATGAAGGGTAATTTGAATATTTTCAAAATATTGAGGGAAAAAGTCACCAAAAAATACTTTAAATGACCGGATGTCCTTAATTGAAAATTTACTGGAAAGCTTAGGGACTAATTTGAAAAGTCTCAAAACTTGTGTCCTTTTTTAAAATAAGGTAAAAACTTAAGGCTAGATTTGAAAATTTCTCCTAAAAAAAAATCTTTTTTAGGTGAGCAAATAATCTTATTCCACTCCATTCCATCGCAAGATTTATGAATATTCTCTCTCTCTTCTCCAACGGATTCTCCTATTTGGATGAAAATGCTTAAAGAAGGGTATTGCCTTAAGGTCTATTGTTAATTCTAGCCTATTTGTGATGCAGAGATGGACAAAGTTGAGCAATTATTCCATTGTAGTCATGCATAAGCAATCTGGTTTGGCTCAAGTCTTAGGATGTTATCTCATTATATACATTCTAATATTATCACCTTGGTGGATTAAATGATCATTTGATCCTACTTAATCGAATCACCCTTTACTCAATGATCCTTTAACAAAATCATGGGTTTTGGCTTTATGGTGGGCCATTTTGAACGCACAAAATGAGCACATGATGAAAGGTAAATTTCCGAATCCTTTCCAAACTATTGAGCTTGCCAAGGGTATATCATGATGAACTCACTTAGAATTGTTGGTGGAGATCAGGATTCTTGAGCATTCCACAAACCCATGGTCATGTTTGAAGGCAAATAGGGATATGGTTTATGTTTTTTCAGATACCATGCATGTTTAAACTGTTGTTGATGTTAATTAATGGTACGTACTTTTTGCTAATGTGCCTTCAAAGTAGCCAGACTTGCTTCGTCTAAAGAAGCCAACGCGGAGATCAATTCTCTATGCAATAATATTGGTCAAAAGACAAGATTTTGAAAAGATTATTGTGTTCTCCAATGTTTTGGAAGTAGTAAACTCTATTAAAGGGATCAGCAGAGTGGTCCATTGTGAATATGGTCCTTGATACTGTGGTGGCGGCTAATAATTTTGGTGGCATTGAGTTTTTCTATATTCTTAAGAATCTTATCTAGCAAAGCATGCCCGCACTAAACTCGAATCCAGAAATAAAAATACGTCTAATTTGTAGATATTTTATGAGATATTAATTAATGAGAAAATAAATATAAAACAAACAAATATACCATTTATTACGGTTCGAAGCATGGTCCAGCTCGACATTTGTACAAAGTAAATATTACTTTTTATATAAATGAGTATAAAACTTCAAGTCTTATGTAAATTAACATTTGTAAAATTGCATGTAGCCCCATCTTTAGGAATTAGAATATGAGGATCACTTTAAAAAAATTTATTATATGTGGAGCCCATATGTATAAATCACTATCAATGATCCACTTTTAAAAATTACAAACATTAAGGATTTTCTAACTATAATAAATATATTAAAATTCTAAATCCACCTAAAGAAGACTCATTTTAACTTGGTTACATAAAGTTATTGAGCAAAGTGAATTTTTTTATTTGGACTCTTTAATCACCTATCCATAATAGATATATATTAAAATCTGAATTCACATAAAGAAATTTAACTAAAGTAGACTCTGAATTGATTGATAAAGCTTATCTCTTGAAATTGATTTAAGATTAGAGTCCAATTTGGTAATCAATTGCGAAATCAGATCCTACGTCTATAATATATAATAATGGTATTTCCCATAAACTCATTGAGTTTAGGTTTCAATCCTATCAATTAGAGTTATAAAAGAAAATCAGAAAACCGTCTAATCAAACCAAACCATGATTAATAACCGTGTTTCACGATTCGGTTACGATTACGGTTATTAAAATCGAAAAACTGTACTTCACGGTTTGGTTACAGTTTTCAGTATTGACTTATAATTATTAATCGAATTGAACCGTGAAGTACGGTTCGGTTAACCGGCACACGATTAAATGTATCATTATACTAGTTAAAAAAAATAAAGAGCCTACAAGAATATGGTTCGGTTACGGTTTTTAAAGGCTAACCGCGATTTTATTTTTAATGGTTTTTCCGATTACAATTTTCAAAACTAAAAAACGTAATTTGATTCGGTTAACGGTTCTCCAAAAAATGAACGGTTAACCAAACTGATTTGTCCCTACAGTGTCAATAGTCTAAATAAATTGCTTTCTCATCAAAACTAATATGCATGGCACCTACACATACCGGTAAATTTAAAACTGCTCATTCATAAGTATGTATCCAATCAAACTCTCTTTTGTAATGATCCAAAACTTCTCTATGAAGGCAAGTGGATGTGACTTGTCAACTCTGTTGAATCCTATCTCCTCAATCTTTGTCTATCAACCTATTCATTTCCTGGTTTTTCATTAACCTGACCATATTATGATCAATCCCAACCCATCACTTGCACCCACTCTCTTGAAAAAGATTCGCTCCTAATATTTACTATCAAATTTTTTTATCAAAATAAAATTGTACTCTTGATCAATTAAGTGTGTGGGCTTGTCTGTTTACATAAGAGGAGGAGTAAAAGAGGAGTAAATGTCACATTTTAAGTAAAGTTAATGAGGAGTGAGTTAAAATAAATGGGTAAATAAGCATTTCGAGAATTGGTGTAAAGTAAGAAAAATAAATAAAAGATTTTATATAAAGTGGATAGAGTAAAAGACACTTTATTATGCATTGTGAGAGTAATTTTGGGGGGAAGGAAGAAAAGTGGAAAGGGAATCTACATCAGCAAATATGTTTACTCCTCTTGATTCTTCAAGGCGTATAAAACATATTGAGGAGTTGAATTTTCAATGGCGAGGGCTAGTTCTACTCCTCATTGACTTGACTCAAGTGCAAACAAACAGGCCTGGCAGTGATGATTTTTCCGTACTCTTGACTCCTTGATTTTCCTAACCATAGATGGAAAAACTATTAAATTGAAAGAATGGGTATGTTAGGTTTGAGAGATTCTGACTAAGTCGATGTCTTGGAAATTTTCATCAATCTCCACTCTCCATATGTTTTCTTCTTTACTATTCAACAGTAAAAGGATAGGAGATGTACTTTTGATGGCCATGATCATTTTGAGAATATCCATCTCTACACCAGGATGATTAACTAACGATCCGGATCACCTGCGCATGCTTCTTGTAAATCACAGCCACTGAACCGACCTAGTTTGGGCTGAAAGCATTAAATAGCACCTGATGTCTCGGTTCAAGTTAAGGCATGTTAAAGAGAAATTTTTACACAAAAGGATCCAACATTTTATACAAATTTAATGCTGTATTTCTTTCAATAGAGTTTTAAATTCCAACCATCCAAAAGTCTTTTTGGAATTCTTAGAATTTCACTTTCTATATTATTTATTGGAATTTCAAATCTTCCATCAGACAAGGGAATTTGAAATTTCACTTATGGGAATAACTATGGGTGAGCGTCTGTCTAATGAACCGAAGTTTCGAACCGAACCAAACCGAAATTTTTTATTTGGTTCGGTAATACGGTTAAATTGGTTAGGTTCGGTTAAGATTTACAGCAAATTTGGATAATATAGTTCGGTTCGGTTTTGGATTTTTTTCACCAAATTAACCGAATTAATCGGATTTATTAATATACATATAAAAGTTTGTATTTTAGATATATAAAATATATAAACTCTTAAGGCTGATAAACAGTTGAACACTTGGATTTAATATCTTTTTTATTTTGGATATTTAGAATTTGCTAGTTGTCTATACTTTGGGTTTTTTTTTATTATAGAAATGTTCCCAACAAATTTGGGCCCCATAACAAAGCCCAACATATGACATTTCGACCGAATTGACCGAATACTCACCCCTAGGGATAACTTTTGGAGAAATTGAAATTCTCCCGGACATGAATCCTTGGAATTTTGATAAAGAAATGCAGTAAAAGTGTTTCTATAATTGTGTTTATAATAAGATTTCCCTTGACTAAGAGTTAAATTGTCAGAGTACCTATGCTCTGAGATAATCCGATCCACTTGATTTTACATGTTTTCCTAATCCACCATGTCCATAAACATGCCTCACATAGTCGCATCAGGTGGGCCCCACCTAGCAAAGGGTACGTTTATCATTTGTCTATATATATCTATAAAAGCTAATGGATGTTTGTTTCACAGAATTAGAGCGGTTTGACTGTGAAATTTGGGTCATTTTCTATATGGGCCAGGGGTGATATGATTATGTTTGCGTATGCGTGAAGGTTGAGCAGGCACAGGGTAGATCAATTAAATAGCCATCAACAACAGTATAGGATCAATTCTCAACAGTCAACACTCATTTAAGAGAGAGAAATGGTATTTTTTTTAACAACCCTAGTGGGTTGGACCCCTGCCCTCTGGTTCGGTGAGGGAGGTAGAACAATTTTGTTTGAGGGTAAATGACTTTCCAATTGAATCCTAGACACGTAGGTAAGAATTGATGTTTTTTTTTCATGAGGAAAAACTTAGTTCCCGAAATGGTCTTATGTTAACATCCGCACGAGAGTTATTAGGCAAACGACTCGCCATATACTCGTGTAGATTACTTTTTCTTGGTTTATATCCTTTATGCCAGACACCCCTAAGTCTTACTCTAACTGAAGTAATATTCATTGTTAGATGGATCATTATGTACAAAATTGAGAGTGACTACTGGACATACTGGTTTTATTTTTCACATATTAACTAATTGAGGGTATCCTTATAGCATTTGACTAGATAGGAATAATCCCCGGGAGCACATACAAGCCTGCAATACAAGCACGCCCCAGTAAATCTTGGGGCCATCGAACACGGGACATGGGGAATAAAGTCATGCCTAATTCCTTTTGCCCCGTATTGATCATTTTGAAAATAATTAGAGGTGTAAAAAAAAAAAAAAAACCGAAAAACCATTTAATCGGCTGAACCAAACCGAATCGATGGTTAATAACCGTGTTTCACGATTCGGTTACGGTTATGGTTATTAAAATAAAAAAATCGTGCTTCACAGTTTGGTTATGATTTTCAGTCTCGACTCATGGTTATTAACCAAACCGAATCATAAAATACAATTCTATTAACTATTTTCCCAAAACACAGTTAACCGAGCCGTCATACTAATAAAAAAATTAAAGGGCCTAAACGTATTACATGATAGATGTTTTATAATATCATTTTAGACTTTTAATTGTGTTTATTTTTATGAAAAATAGTAGTGTTGTTTTGTTTTATTTGGTATGTAAAAAATGATTGAGTTGTTCTGCATGCAGAGTCAAAAGGCGATGATAGATTTTTTTTAAGTGATAATTAATCGTAACCGAAACGTTTAATACGGTTAACCGCGGTTCAATTTTTAATAATATTTTAGTGTGCCTTTACGATTACGATTTTTAAAAACTGAAAACTGTAAAATAAGGTTTGGGAACGATTTTTCTAAAACAATTGGTTAACTAAACTGTTACACCTCAAAAACATATATACCCATAATTGAACTAAGATTTAGATGAGCCCATCTTTTTGAAGTCCTTTCATACAAATGACTTAGATCAAGTAAAGGTTTTGCCTACTTAATTAACCCAATTCATTTGCTCTCATGCATATGTCAGCCTATGCTCATTTCTAAAAGAAAAATATATAAATAAATAAATAATAAATATTTTTTATTTATACATATCTCTTTCTACATTTGTCTTATTTATCCTCAAGCTACCTTGAAGATAAGAACGACGTTAGAGTCGCAAACTCATGCATCGATGTCACTTTAGAGGGTTATTTTGGTCAATTTCTTTTGTTTTAGGTTTGGGACTTTGGAGGTTGGAAGAGGTATTATTGGTATGATATGGAGACTGATTTTTTGGGGAAGGAAAGGGATAAATGATTGGGGTGGGGGGCTGGGGGGGCATGTGAGGTTTCCAACTTTTATGTGACCATACCTTTCTGGTGGGCCCCCTGTGCTGTTTCCACCTAAGCACCTTCACGTGTGTCCCACGTGTACTGTGGTCCACCCTCTCATGCCCTTGTTTCCCGGCAAACATGCATTGTTTTATCTTTTGGGGAAAGTCGCCTCTTTTGACCTTGAGCGGTTGTGTGGATCCAACCCACTTTAGCTTACTAATAGTGGGCTTATCCTTTATTGGACCGACCCGCTTATGTCACATGGCCCCCAAGTATTACTCTAAGCTAGCTCAAGTCCCATTGCCCAATCCCTTTGGGCTCATAGGGAAGCCGGGTAAACTCCTATGTAGCCTTAGTGTGGTAGTGCATTTTCAAACCTACAACTTCTGTGTGCAAACCATCGTCCTACGCCAACTGAGCTACCCCTTGGAGTTAAGTCCCATTGATATATATATATAGACACACACACACACTAATTGATATATATTGATTGCCCCATTGATAATAGTGATATTCAAATTTATCCTAATATCGTGTGAAGAAGTTTTTTCTAGGAGTGGACTGCATATTTAGTCTAGCTCTATGGGGCCTACTTGGGCGTACCTTTAATCATTCCAGTGCCTTTCACGATTTTATCTCCCCATGATATGGCCTCATGCCCATTGAATCTTAATTTACTCATTGTTGGATGGATTCTAAAAAATAATCTACGGATAGACCATTAAACTGCAAGGCCCTTAAACCAAGGGCTAGATTGATTTGATGGGGATGATTTTTTTGCATGGTTCTTACCTGTAAAGAGTTCTTCCCATTCATCCTACTATCAATGTTAGGAATACATCCAAGAAGAAAGTTCCATGAGTTGGACCGTATAGTCATGATATGTAATTGTTGTGTAGATTATATCTTTATATTCTTGGGCCTGGGCTGACAACTTGCCTCCTTCACCATAATGATTCCCTATGTCTTTCTTGTTGTTTGATTTGATTGTTGAACTCTTTCTTTTTTGGGTATCGGAGGGTTTCAACCCTTTGGATTGGAGTTATCCCTCTGGACCTAGAGGGAAGTCGGGTAAACTCTCCTAAAGCCCTAGTATGATAGTGTAGTTTCGAACCTACGACCTCTGGATGCAAACCGTGATCCTAGGCCAACTCTTTTTTTTTCTTAATTATATGTTTTTTAAATTGATTTGTTTGGGGTTTTTAGGATTTCTACATGCGAGATTTGTATCTCTCACTAATGTTGATTTGGTGGTACTAATGTTGATTTCAAATAGAAGTTGGAAAAGGGTTATATGTGCTTATATGCAATATCAGCACACCCATAAAGATTTTTTATGCAGGTCTAGATTTTCCTTTTGAGTTCTATTCATTGCTATTTCTAGGGTCTGTTGCAGTCACAGCTGCCAAGTCTCTCTACAAATGATTTGCTTACCAATGCTACTTTGGAGTACACGGCCTACTACATATTTAAGACCTATTTTCAATGCACATGGTTGTATCACTCATGATATAGTTGAACACATCTACTTGATGAAGCCACAAATGCAAGGAAAGATTTACATCTAATGTTTACTAGACGATCTTGTGGTCTATCTTAACCTATGTTGGACCTGATTTTGCACCAACAAATCAATAGATATGGAGACTTATATAATATATTAATAATTTTGCATGTCATAATCTCAATAGCTATGTAGGAAACTATCTATCATTTACAGAATTAGAATTCTGGTTTTTATTTGCATTCACAATCTACTTCATTCTTTTATTCTTTTTCAATGTGTGAAAACCCTTTGTGCTATTGTTAGATTGTAGCAATCTGTTGACATTCATAACATTGCCTTAAGGCAATGGATCATCTATTTATTTCAAAATAGATTATTGAACAATATTGAATCAAACTTTTCTTAGATCCATGTATTTGGTTTGAATATTAGAAACACATTATAAAAAATCATTTTCAAAATAATGTATTCTGAGTTTTAATTTTACTTTTAGTGATAAGTTTTAGCTTTTTTTATTTTGTAGTTGATTTGAAACCTTATCTATTTTCATTTAGAGAGAAATTTCGATTTATGATGAAATAATATTTCTCAGCCCGAGTTGGGCATGTTCCTCCTTTGCTAGTTGAAGATATGTCAATTGTAGACTGACAATTTATATTTGTAAATTATGCACATGTATAATGGTTAGGTATCATCGGATTTGATGCATAATTAGGTGAGCAAATGTTATGTAACTAAGGTCATTTTATGAGAAAATTCTCACACCTAAATAAATGGGAAAGTCACTTTTATGTCTTACACTTGCAAAAGGTGCTAATGCAGTTTTCATACGTACGCTGATTGCATTTGGTCATGCAATTGGTTCAAGGGATCAAATCCCATCAATTACCATTATTTTTTTGTGGGACCCATATGTTAACCAAACGATTAGATTTATTTATAAACCAATTATAAACCACAAAATCTTTAAGTTATTATTTTAAATCTCCATAGATTTTAAGAAAATTTATGAAAAATGGCTAAAAACCCGGCCTATAGAAATGTTTCCTGCACTTTTGTGGGTCCTCAATTCATGATTCAAATTGTTTTATGTTGTCATATCCATGGTAAAATTCAGGATGTAAAGTTTTGTATCAATATATCATGGATCCTCATAAAGTTCGATAAATATATGAAAAAAAAAAAAAACTAAATCCCACTTTTTCTTTACCTACATTTTTGTGGCCCTCGAATTCATGGAACAAACCGTTCAACGTTCTCTCAGATATATTAAAACCCTAAACCCTGTGCATGAGTCTTCATACTTTAGATCCTCATGAATTTTGAGAAATATGCAAATAACACAAACACAATTAAATCCTACTCTTTAATCCTATACACATTTGTGGACCCTCAAATCACGATGCGAACCGTTCACTATATTTGAGACCTACTACTTCATGTACGGAAAGTTATGAGTCATGAGACCTAAATTATATAAAAACTAATATGTGATTCTCATTTACTCGTGTGAAAATGGTACAACCAAATAAACATCCACTTTGTTTCTAACATGCAAATGTTGCCTGTGTGGGGTCGTTCCGTGCTCGCGGATTTAGGTGGGGCCATCCCCCAGCCTCGGTTTACCATTGGTCTCGGTACCATCCAAGGTCGGCCGCAACGCCATCTCGGAAGAGTCATGGAGCGAGTCTCGGTGGCTATGTCACGAGTCCCGATCTCGGTCTCAGCCTCTGCCCGACCTTGGCCCCTGTCACTCAGCCATAAATGCGGCCATAAATGCGCTACCGTGACGGAAACGGCGAACTGACAGGCAGAGTGGGCGCTGGACCTAGATAAGAGGCACGCCTTATCTAAAAGTCATGTCCATAGGCAAGGGGTGATGGTCCGATGGGACATTCCCTTTTCACCTACCCCCACTCAGGAGATAAGAGTACATTCGGATATGACTCCCATCCCCTCAAGGGGACAGTCCAATGATGACTTTCACGTCTATATATTGCATGATAGAAAACCATGTAAGGTACGCACAATCTCCCCCTCCCAGAGCTCTCCTTCTCTATTCCCTTTCAGCTTCTATACTGACTTGAGCGTCGGAGGGCCTTCGGCTGCCTATAGCCAGGGGCTCTGACCCTCGTCTTACTTACTTTTAGGTCACCGGAGGCTTGATCCTTTCCCTTTGTCTTCTCCAAATCTACAAATCAGGAGCTTGATCCTCCCCTAACTAAGTCCGTAATTTTTAAGCACTTACAGTTGGCGCCGTCTGTGGGAAAATGATCTGTGCCAAAACCTTTACAGAAGTCATGCCTCCAAAGACCAGATATGGTGGCGGGGGATCGTCGAAGTCTCGAAAAGCGTCGTCCTTCCCGCTGCCAGAACAACTTTCATTTCCACCATTCTTACAACCGCAACCGGTGCTTCCGGAGCCAACCCCTGGCCTTCGCCCTGCTCTTCTTCCCCCTTCGGGACCTACAGGGGTTCCTCCCGTCAGGCAGGAGGTAACAGGGGTCCCGCGCCAGAGGAGGTCTGGGGGAAGGTCGGGTGCCGCGTACATGGAGGGCATCGTCCAGTCAGATTCCTCGTCTCGGTCCATGACTGCCCGACTCTGCCAGGATAGCCGTCGCGAGGCCCCTCTCCACCCTGGTGAGCGGTCACAAAGGGGCCCGCAGCAGAACGCCTCCATGTCGGATCTTCGATGACGGGGCAAAACCCCTGTCAGGGCAATATCCCATCAGTCCCACCGTCACACTCACGACGACGGCCAGTCTTTTCATCATACCCGTGAAACGAGAAATGACGACCCTCTGCTCAAAGAGCTCGATGCCCAGAATCAGGTCCTCCAGGAGAATGAGGACTTGATCCGTCGTCTCCAGGAATAGCTGAAGGCAAACCAAAGAAGACCTCGTGCTCCACCCCTCAGGCGACAGACGAACCACACGGGTAACCAAGATCTAAGGCAGGTCCTCGACGACAGAAGGAGATCTCGCTGCGAAGAAGAAGGCTCAAGCAGCAGTCACCTACCTAGTGGCCTCGGGGGATCACGGCGCGAGCCAGAGTCTCCGAGACTAGAAAACCAGACGGACCTCAAGGAGTTGTTGGACCACTACGTCAAGCAGGAGGTCCAGGCCCGTCTGGCCGAGATCGGGCGCGCCCGAGATCAAACGGATGAACATGAAGAGGGCGATCAGGGCATGTCCCCCTTCTCGCAGGAAATTAAAAATTTCTCCCTCCCTGAGAGATTTAGCGTCCTGAGGTTCGTCCTTTATGACGGAGCCTCGGATCCAGAGGCACATCTGCGGCATTTCACTCAGCGGATGTCGGTCTGGGGGGACGTCGGTCTTTTGAACTGCAGGGTTTTCTCATCCAGTCTGGGAGACCTGCCCCTCCGGTGGTTCTGCGCGCTCCTCCCCGGATCGGTCTCGAGCTGGCGGCATCTCCGGAGCTCCTTCCTTGCAAAGTTTCAAGCACACCGCGTCATCCCGAAGATGGGTAGCAATCTCATGGAGATCCGGATGAAAGACGGTGAGAGTATCACTGCCTTTGCCAGGAGATTCTGGACAATATACAGTCAGATTACCGACGCCAACGACGAAGTCGCCATCATGTGCTTTAGGGAGGGCTTACTCCCCGGAAACGACCTCCGCAAGGACCTGGTTCGGGCCCCCGCGACCACGATGAAAGCACTAATGACGAGGGTGAATCAGTACATTGAGTAAGAGGAGGACGAAGCACACGGCAAAGAGCGGTTCGGATTCCCAAAGAAGCACCAAGCCTCCACGGGGGAAGGAACATTCCCCAGGTTGAGGTCGGATAAAAGGAAGCCCGCCCGCTCTTTCTCAATCTCCTCGGATACCAGCAAGAGACCGAGATCCCAGCTGTAAGACCCCGACCCGAGTGATCCCGATTAGTGCTAATTAAGTTGCGTTTTAGTGCTAAGCTTGATTAGTGTTTTTGGTCTAATTAGGTTTGGAATAGTTTTGATTCTAGTTTTGGGCTTTTGTTTGCTTTGGTAGCTTGTGGGGCCCTTTGGGGGTTCCCTTTTCTGCTTTGCTTTTGCTTGGTGGATTTTCCCGATTTGTTTCGTATTGTGTTTTTGGCCCGTTGCATTCATCTTGTGGATTCTTACAACTTTCATGTTGATCCCGTGTTCATTCGAGGCCCCGAAACCCGATTTTCATAGCCTTGAGGGTAAAACAGTCATTGCACACCAAATCTGTAACAAAAACTTGATATTCTCGTAAACCGCGAAACATACACTTTTTGGAAAGTAGATATTTCGACGAACATTTCTTCCTTCTCCGTCGAATTCATCCGAGGACCCGAGAGAGATGATTTCAACCAAATAGCTTCTTTAAGCTGTGGGACCCAACCACCCAAGTGTTAACAAAGATGAACCCTTCCCCTCTTTCTCCATTCTCTTGTTCCAGCACACATATGAACCTAGGGTTTTCTAGCAAGTTTCTTCTTCTTCTTGCTTCTCCATCTCCAAGCCTCACCAAGAGCTCATCAATCAAGGAATGGAGATTACCAATCTCTTCCTCATCTCACAAGCTTCCTCTTGATACTATTTTTAGAAGAATCCATCAACTTTGAGACTTCCCTTGAGCTTACCTTGTCCATTAGGGGACCTTGCAAGTAAGTGATCTTATTCATCTCCTAGATTAGTGATCTTCTAGCCTTAGGGAAGCTACATTTGCATTATTGGAAGTTCTTTCATTTTCATTCTTTGTGTAACCCATTTTAGGAAAAAGGGAGAAAAATCAAAGTTCCCGGACCTGCACTGCGCCCAGTGCCGATCAATCGGACCTACAGGCCGATCGATCGGTCTGACTTTTAACTGCAAGGCTTTTTGGGCCGATCGATCGGACCCTGTGTATTTCTGGAAGAGTTTGAGTCCAGTGGATTTTGAGATTTTTATTTTTTCTTGGTTTTAGGTGGGACCTTGGCTACCCTTCTTGGACTCATTTGACCATATGTGAGGACGTCTTGAGCCGATGCTCCTCACGGTTGGTTTGGTGACATCGATGTTCACTTCACTTCAATCTTGAACGGGACGGAATGACGCGATATCTCCTTTATATCTAAATACTAGACCTTTTCCTTAGTTATCGCGAATTCTATTCCTTTCAATGACTGAGTAGGTTGCTCGATGTCTCCAAATTAACATCATGCTTAGGATGGACCGTTTATAGTATTGATTTTTCTATCATAACATTTAGTTATAACCATAAGCTCATTTTAAGTTTTGAAAATCGTAAAAGTGCATAAGGAGCCCGGAATGTCTTCAAACTCAAGGAGTACCAAGTCATATCTATGATCGACATACGGGACCCCTATTCACTAAATTAGATCTTAGAATCTTTATCTTTCCCGAATTGATATAGTTCATCATAATTCTCTATTTCCAAACATTTCTTTACATGAGCTGTTTTCCCGAAAACATGATAGTAGCATTGACTTGTCTCGAAATGCATTGCCCGACATGAGATGACAGTGTGCCCTTGAGCAACCCCGTTTTCCCCGTTTGTTACTGTACTTGATTTACTTGCATATGTCTCGATTGGTTTTGACCTATGAGTCGGCATCACTAAGCTTGGATACCTTGTCGGTTTGATCCACCGACTTGGAGATCCCTCTCCCGTCCCGCCAGCTGCAGTTTGGATTCCGATACCCGGTTATTACCGTGGTCCCGTCCCGATACCCGGTTCGCTACCGTGGTCCCGTTCCCGTATAATTATATTGTATATATGTATACGTTGTTTCTCCTCACCTTGTGTGACTGAGATCAACGTCCCGTGATACTGTTGTCACTTTCGTGACAGAGGACTTAGCTTTATGTGATTGCCACCTTGTTATTCCCGATTCCTTGGTTACCTCATATGTTTTATCTTGTTTACTTGTTTTATAGCAAATGATTTACCTGCTTTATGAGAGTTCTTGCTTAAACAGATTTATATGCTTTTCAAGAGATTTCCTCTATATTATTGTTGTTGTATCTTGTCATTCTCTTGCCAGACCGTCGTGTCTGATCCTTTGCTTTGGTACTCAGGTCCCGTTGCCGGTTTCCTTGAGGAGGAGCCAGAGGAGGCGGTTGGTGAGCCGCAACCTCTAGTCGAGTGGCGCGCTGACGATGTCATGTAGACATCGAATTGCTGTGAGAGGCGTAACATTTTGGGAAGGACTTGTTAACCATTCTTTTGGGTTGTTATTTTGTAATATTGGCCTTTGTTGGCCTCTAATTTTGGGGAATGTAATTAAATGATATTTTGTCTAATTTTAACAACTATTGGGAAACATTGCTATATATCATTGCTCATTCTGATACAGTATTTAGACTTGTTGTTATTGTCTTCATGACTAATGATAGTTGGACTATTTGATTTGCTACACGCTTCCGCACTTAAAAGAAATGTTCATTAATGGTTGTGATATCCTCACCGCGGACACCTGTGGGAAATTAAAATAAAAATGTATATGTTGTTGGTTCATGACACATTAGTGTCCCGATCCCGGATTAGTCCTGCGGGCCCGGTCCGGGGTCGCGACACCAGCCCCCCAAGCCCGCCGACGATCCTTATAGAGCCATCAGTATTGTATTCAGGGAGCCTATTTATAGAATCCTGAACAAGATCAAGGCAGAACCGTACTCCAGTGGCCTCGGCCGATGCCAAGCGATCCATCCACCCGAGACCGACAAAAGAACTGCTCCTATCACAAGCAGCACGGGCACATGACCGAGGAATGTGCGGCACTGAAGTCCCACCTTGAAAGGCTCGTCAAAGACGGGCACTGTGAGGCCCCACCCTTTGTGGGCCCTCTAATTACTATTTTATAGGCTAATCTATGCTAATTTATTCTAAATATTGCTAATTATTGTTAATTATTACTAATTATTGCTAATTACTATTTAATTAGGCTAATTAGGGGTTGATTAGAGAGATTAGTTGGATTTCCTAAGTTAGAGTTAGATTAGCTTAGTTGAGTTGGTATTTTAATTAGTAAGGGGTTTTGTTAATTCTAGGCTAATTTGTGTGGAGTAGGCCTAGTTAGTGATTTTAATTAATTAAGAGGGGGTTTAGTTTAGTGTTAATGGTGCTCTTTTAGAAGATTCCAGCCAAAGACCTAATTAGCCCCAGCCCTAACCCTAATTGCTTGATAACCTAAAGGGTATTATTGTCATCAACCATCTCCCCCCCTAAACTATAAAATGGCTCTTATCCCAAGGAGAACCCTAAACCCAGCCCCCACTGTTCATTATAATTTCATCTTCTCCTCTCCCTCAATCCTCTCTTCCAACGACTGATATTGTGACTAAGGCTGGGACTCTTTCCTAGTGGAGCTGCTACAACAGTTGCTACTACAACCTCCTTATTCATTTCTCTCTACTTCCTTTCCCAGTTCCTCTCTTCTTCCTCTCTCTATTCCCTTCCCAGTTCCTCTCTTCTTCCTCTCTCTATTCCCTTCATTTGAGCTGAGACAGCCACAGTTTCTGTGCGGAGATTTCCCTAAGAGCTTTGCTACTACTTCTACTCCTCCTCTGCTGTGCTGGAAGTCACCATCTCTGTGCTGGAATTTCTCCAGTAGTTGCTGCTACTATTCCTCCTTCTTCTCCATTGGGCTGCTGCTACTGCTACTACTTTGCTGCTGTGCTTCTTCTTCTTATTCTCCTTCTTCACTGCTGAGTTGGGATTTCTCTCTACAAACCTTCCTTCTTTTACCAAAAGGCAAGTGCATCATACTGATAACTTAGGATATATGTTTTAATTCTTGATTTCAGTAGTTTCATTCCATGTTTGTGTTCAATTAAGTTTTAGATTCTACCTGGAGCTCTGTTGTTGTTTGGATGGATTTTGGCATTGATGGATGGGGGTTTCACCCCCCATTTGGAAGATCAATGGGTCCAAATGAGGTTAAATGATGGGCATTGGAGTTATTTAATGCTTGGAGATGTTTTGGTGAAGTTTGGAAGTGATTGGAGGTGATTTGGATGTAAAAAGAGCCAAAACGGAAATTCTGCAGAAACCCGTTCGTGTTCACAGTCGACCGGCGGACTCGACCAGCAGTGTTCCCGGTCTACCGGGACCTGCAGGCCGGTCGACCGGCAACACTGCAATTGCAAATTTCTGCTCCCAGTTGCGAACTTCTGCAGACTGATTTCCTTAGTATTCCTGGTCGATTGGGACCTATCCTGGTCGACCGAGAACACTGAAAAATTCATAATTCTGCTCCCAGTTGGAATTTTTCCTGCAGACTGAGTTTTAGTGTACCTGGTCGACTGGGACCTACCCTGGTCGACCGGTAACACTGTAATTCATGAAAAACTGGCCCTCAGCCATTTTCTTGCAGAAAATTCTATTTCTAATAGCCAGGTTGACCTAGGTTGACCTGGAACACACTATCTCTGCAAGAATTGACTGAAAGTTGGTTTTTCACCTGAAACTCAGACTCTTTACACCCAAATCAACCTGATACTTAGGATTTACATTTATAAAGTGTTTAAAGCTGGGACATCAATCTTTCTAAGGTTCTTAAGTATTCGGTCAATCATCCAGGCCAGGAGTTTGACCGGAAACGCTGGAAACCTTTAGAAAAGAATTAAGTTGTCCAGGAGGCCTGATTCAGGTAATTTAGTGCACTCGGTTGATCCACCAGGCCAGGAGGTCAACCGAGCTCACTACACATCAGGTCCACCTGGAAAACTCTGATTTTCCAGTTTTCAACATTTAGGAGTTGTGATCGGATGTGGGGCCCATTGACCATCCAAATGAGCATTTATCGATGTTCAAAGCCCGAGTCAACGGTGTGGCTCAACCTTGACTCGCGGGGACCACTGATTAGTGTTTTGGTTATTAATCTAAGATGATTCGATCTCTAAGAGTTGTCAGAGATGCCCGTAACCACCTAAGCACCAAACACAATATTTTATGGTATTAATGACTTCGTTTAGAGATCGAATTACTGAAGATGGACCTGAACCTAAGATGGCCCATTATCTAGGATTGGACCGTTGCTTTTCCCTGTTGATTCTCTTGTTGGAGTTCATACTTCACTTCTTTTATATGCTGTCATTCTTAGATCTTTAGAGTAGCTGTTAACTGTTAATTAATGGAAATTGGAAGACCTAAACCTAAGATATCTTAGAGGTGACCCGATAGACTGATTTGGAGATCACTGACCCGTGTCTGTGTCTAGGCGGGCCCTTATTGGGCCTAAGTGTGGGATGTGTACCTTTAGATGGAAGAGGTAGTTTTTGTTGGACTGTTAAGTCATAATGGATTAAAATGAACTGTTTATCAGTACTAAATGGATGGTTGCCTCGTTTGGACAGATTTAGAACAGGCCATGTGCTGTTGGGCCTTGGTATGGATCCAACGAGTGGGCTTGGACCTTGAATGAAATCCATAGACTGAATTGGTATATGTAGACCTCATAGAGACATTGTTAGGACATTGTTCACGCAAGGCAAAGCCTAGACAGACACAGACCCTTAGAGTATTCTCGAGTCGGCATGAACATTCACTCGGTTGATTTAAGCTCAGCCTGTGGACTGATCATCCCTGGTAGGAGCTAGTTAGTGTTGAGGAGCTATCATGATGAGCTGTGTAGTTAAGACGGACGGTGTGATACCGTGTCCGGTCTTGAGATGATGAGATGTTTTGCGGGATTAGTAATTCCCAGCACTGGTGAGATTTCCCCGCCGCAACTGTGTTCAGTATGGGAGGGCTGCGGCATAATATCCCGCGGTATTCCAGCTCGTGTGAATGTGCCGCTTTGTTGTAGTAGTTTAGATGTATTCTATTTATCCTGATTCCTTATGATTAAAATGCACAACTGCTTAGCTCTTTTCCTTGTTATTCATTTAATGTATTTTACCTGTCTCTATTTCCTTTGATATATATGTTCTATGTTAGTAGTATGCTGTAACTTGCCAGATCTTTTAGATCTGACCCTTCATTGGTGCTTAGGCCTTGACCTAGAGATCTCTGATGATGCATTAGCTCTAGTGGAGGCACCTGTCGCTAGAGAGTTCGCGTGGGGCCCGGCCGACACGGATGTCGAGCCGGAGGGCGAGGATTTTATACCAGGGTTTTGAGAGCTCTTTATTTTGGGTTTGAGTGGAAATTTTGTAGTGAGTTGGGTGGAAACCAATATGTATAACTTTTGATTAACAACTGATACATTTAACTTGACTACTGTTCCGCTCTTACTTAATACATATATTGATACCTATTGCTTCCGCATTGTTTAATTATTATGCTTCCGCAAGTTTTAACCATTGAGTATTATATCGTCCAAAAGTTTTAAATTGGACCTCACTACGGCCTACGATCTTGAAGTTCTCGGGTTTTCCGGGAAATAGCGCGCCAACTTCGGGTATTCGAACGAGTATATCGGTATCCGGAATTGGGGCGTTACAGGCACCTCCAAGAGTACATCAAGGAGGGGGAAAGGGTTAACCGAGCCCAGCGACTCGCTCCACCTAATGATGGCCAGGACGATGACGAACCAGCAGGTATCATCAACGTCATCCACCTGGCCCCCTCTCCAGGCAAAGAAAGTGCCCGAGCTCGGTCAAAGGCCAAGAGGGCTGCCCATGGCAAATAGGTGATGTCGGTAGAGTTAGAAAGCGCCCCGAAGAGGGCTAAGAGGGAGAGGCCCAAGATTTGGTTCTCAGATGAGGACCTGACGGGAGTCCAGCTCCCTCATAATGACGCCCTCATCCTCACCCTGCGGCTCAACAATTACACTACCAAGCGCGTCCTTGTGGATCCAGGGAGCTCCTCCGAGATCATCTACTATAGCTGTTTTAAACAGCTCGGCCTGACCGAGTCCGACCTGTAGGAGGCTCACGTCCCTTTGGTAGGGTTTAGCGCCAAGCCAGTATACCCCAAAGGCAGGATCTCACTTGAAGTCTGGACCAGTGGCGCGACGAAGATGACAGACTTTATGGTAGTAGACGCGCCATCCCCCTACAATGTGATAATGGGACGAAGTTGGCTGCATGCCATGGGGGCAGTACCCTCCACCCTTCATCAAAAATTCAAGTTTCCATTAGAGAAGCCTGGTGGAGTGGTCGAGATCGTGACTGTGTGGGGAAATCAGCAGATGGCCCGAGAATGCCTCATAGCCGTAACGCCTGGTGAGGTGGAGCCGAGACAAGTGCATATGGCCGAGCTCGAAGCCGAGATTGAGGATGTTGGGCGGACAGCAGGGCAGAAAAGCATAGAGGACCTCACCGAAGTCAGAATCAATCCTGAAGACCCCGAGTGCTACTTCCTGCTGGGTAGCCAGCTCCCCGACACTGAGAGGGCCGAACTGCTAGACTTCCTACTTCTGAATAAGGATGTCTTCGCCTGGACTCCATATGAGATGCCAGGAATCGACCCCGAGGTCGTGTGTCACAAGCTGAATGTAGACCCCGGGCACAAGCCCATTGTGCAGAAAGCTCGCAGAACAGGGGTCCCGCAGACAGAGGCAGTAGTCGAAGAGGTGGATAAGCTCCTCGAGGCTGGGGCAATCCGCGAAGTACACTATCCCAAGTGGCTAGCCAACACGGTGGTAGTGAAGAAGAAGAGCGGCAGGTGGAGGGTCTGTGTGGACTTCACCGACCTTAACAAAGCTTGCCCCAAGGACAGCTTCCCCCTCCCAAAGATCGATCAGATGATCGACGCCACCTCGGGACATGACAGGATGAGTTTCCTAGACGCCTACCGAGGTTACCATCAGATCCCACTGCACGGACCTGACGAGGAAAAAACTGCATTTATAACACCTCGAGGCATCTACTGTTACAAGGTGATGCCTTTCGGACTGAAGAATGCCGGGGCAACGTATCAGAGGTTGGTCACGAAAATGTTCCGGAACCAGCTCGGGAAGACGATGGAGGTCTATATTGATGACATGGTAGTCAAGTCCAAGGAGTCACAGAACCACCTGACGGACCTATGCCAAACATTTGCCGTCCTCCGAAGGTTCCAGCTCAAACTGAATGCTTCCAAGTGTGCATTTGGCGTCGGTTCTGGCAAATTCCTAGGCAGCCTGGTGACCAGAAGAGGGATTGAGGCTAATCCCGAGCAGATTGCAGCCATCAAGTCAATCCAGAGTCCCACCTCGGCCAAGTAAGTCCAGCGACTCACGGGAATGGCTGCTGCACTCAACCGCTTCATCAGTCGGGCCTCGGACAAGTGCCGCCCATTCTTTCAGCTCCTGAAGAAAAGTTCCACGTTCCAATGGACTCCTGAATGTGACCTGGCACTGGGAGCGCTCAAAAGGTTCCTCTCCTCACCACCACTATTGTCCACTCCGTCGCAAGACGATTTTCTCTATCTCTACCTTGCAGTCTCGGACTATGCGATGAGCTCGGTGCTGGTTCGAGAAAGCGACAAGCAACAGTACCCTATCTATTACACCAGCAAAACCCTGCTCGATGCCGAGACCAGGTATCTGCCGCTTGAAAAGCTAGCACTAGCTCTGATCAGCGCCTCCCGCAAGCTCTCCCACTACTTCCAGACGCACATGGTAGTGGTCGTCACGGAGTACCCACTCAAGTCACTCTTTAGGAAGGCGGACTTTTCCGGCAAAATCTCCAAGTGGGCCGTAGAATTGGGCTAGTTCGACATCCAGTATCAACCCAGAACAGCAATCAAGGCACAAGTCCTGGCAGACTTCGTCGTCGAATTCACCTCTCCTAGTTCGGCACCGACCTCGCTCGATACCAAACTGGGGGACTCCAAGGGCAATAATGAAGATAAAACCGAGACCGAGGAAGACCAGTCTTGGAAAAAATTCCTTAAGACAGCCTGGAAAGTCTTCGTTGACGGATCGTCAACAACCAAGAGAGCAGGCGCCGGCGTTATCCTTCAATCTCCAGAAGGACTAGTCATTGAGCAAGCACTGACCCTGGACTTCAAGGCATCAAATAATGAAGCAGAATATGAAGCACTGATCGCTGGTCTCGGTAGTGCAAGAGTACTGGGGGCACGTCGGGTGGTAGTCTTCAGTGACTCCCAGCTGGTGACGAGCCAGCTGAGCGGAGATTACTAAGCCAGAGACGAAAGAATGATGGCCTACCTAGCCCACACCAGGCAGCTCCTCTCACAGTTTGAAAAAGCTGAAGTCAGGCAAATCGGCAGGGAGTCCAATCGCCATGCAGACGCCCTAGCAAGCTTGGCCTCGGCCGTAGAGCTGGGAAGAGAAGGATAGTTGATGTGGGGACATTGAAAAGACCGAGCATAGAGTTCCTTCCAGTTCGGCAAGTATTGTGCACCGATCTCGGTCCAAGCTGGATGGACCCAATCGTGACATTCTTGAGAAAAGATAAGCTCCACGAAGACAAGACTGAAGCCCACAAGGTCAGGTTGAAAGCAACTCACTTCTGGCTATCCCCGGACGAAAAGCTCTATAGGAAATCCTACTCAGGACTATACCTCCAATGCATCCATCCGAGCAAAGTGAAAGTCTTCCTCTTTGAAATTCACGAAGGAATCTGTGGAAGCCACATCGGAGGAAGGTCACTGGCTTACATAGCTATTAGCCAGGGCTACTGGTGGCCCTACATGCAAAAGGATGCCCAGATCTACGCCAGGAAATGTGAAAAATGCCAGAAGTTCTCCCAATCCCTTCACCAGCCAGCTCGGGACCTGAGCCCTATCTCCAGTCCTTGGCCCTTCGCTCAATGGGGGCTAGACATTGTGGGGCCTCTTCACCGAACTCCAGGAAACAAAAGATTGCTGATGGTGGGCACCGACTACTTCACAAAATGGATTGAGGCGGAAGCGTTATCCTCCATCACCGAGCACGACACAAAGAATTTCGTATGGAAGAACATCATTACACGATTTGGGATCCCCAGGATTTTGGTCTCGGGCAACGGAATCCAATTCGATTCGAAATTCTTCAAAAACTTCTGCCAGGAGCTCGGCATCAAGAACCTTTATGCAACATCGGCCTACCCACAGAGCAACGGGCAAGCAGAGATCTCAAAAAAAGTGGTCCTGGACGGACTCAAGAAAAGGCTTGATAAAGCTAAAGGCAGGTGGATGGAAGAATTGTCAAGTGTCCTGTGGGCGTACAGGACCACCCCGAGGCGGTCTACTTCGGCAACCCCTTTTTCATTGGCCTACGGGATGGAAGCTGTGATCCCTCTCGAGGTCGGTCTCCCCACCTTGAGAACGAATCTCTTCGATCAAGGGCAGAACGAGATGAACCTCGCCCGAGAGCTCGACCTGGCCGAGGAACGAAGGGAAGCGGCATTAGTGCGTCTGGCCGCTTGTCAGCAGCAGCTGTCCCGGGGATACAATCAGAGGGTCAAAGAAAGGAGGTTCTCGGCTGGAGAACTAGTCTTGAAAAAAGCGCTCCCAGCAGATAAAGATCCAAATGAGGGCAAACTCGCGCCAAACTAGCTTGGGCCCTTCAAAGTGGTCTCGGCCTCAAGCAGGTCGACCTACAGACTTGAAGGGATGGATGGCAAGGAATTACCACGACCATGGAACGCCGTGCACCTCAAGAAATATTACTTCTAGTTGTATTCAAAATGACAGATCAATAAAGAAGGAACTTTTTGGCAAGGATCCGCCTTATGCCTTTCCAGTTATGACCAAGGCTCCGGCCCTCGCGCCAGCCCCTTTGAGTTCGGTCACAGGACCAACTTCCCAAGGCTCCGGCCCTCGCGCCAGCCTCTTTGAGTTCGGTCACAGGACCAACTCCCCAAGGCGCCAGCATACTTGAAGCCGATCAGAGGGCCAGGATTCTACCCCTTGCGACAATTTCAAACGATGGGCCACGTCCCAGGGTATGAACCCAAAATTAATTCCTTCCCAAGGTATTCCTCTCGGAAGCATGTCCCCA
This sequence comes from Cinnamomum chago, assembly GCA_038049695.1. Taxonomy (NCBI): domain Eukaryota; kingdom Viridiplantae; phylum Streptophyta; class Magnoliopsida; order Laurales; family Lauraceae; genus Cinnamomum; species Cinnamomum chago. Next base: position 66,489,146 of record CP142458.1, on the reverse strand, counting down.
AAGCCTATTGGTCTAGAGGCAGCCTAGTGAATTCACTAGAAGGGTCCGTCATCCTAAGGCGGAAGGGTGGGTTAAAATCTGAATGCTCCACCGACCTCAGGGACTTGTTAGTTTCTCGTCACATTATGGCGCCAGAGCATACACACCACATTGCGGAAAGAAAAGAAATAAATGAGCAGATCAAGAATTGAAAGAAACGAGTTTTTCATTTATCGGAAAAATGGTTACAGAACTTTGTACATTCCAGAAAGACAGAAAAAACAAAAATACATCAAGAAAAGGAAAATCCTATTGCTTCTCGGGCGCCGCATCTTTATTCGGCTCCGGAGGATCGGATGAGGCAGGAACATCAGATGGAGGAGCCGTAGGGGGAGCCTAGGCCACTTCGGCCTCGGCGGGGGTCGGAGGAGGAGGAGGTACGTCTGGGACTTCGGTAGGGGCCTCAGGAGGGTTGGAGCCAGGCTCTGACTCCGAACTCGGTACCACAGGCTGGAACTGAGGAAGGTCCACGAATATGGGGTTGTCTTCAGAAACCTCATACTTGTGGAGGGCCTCCTTGCATCCCATTTCGAACAGTACCGGGCTCAGATCCGTGATTTGAGGCACATACTCCCCCGATGCCCAGTCCACCCCGTCTTGATAAGCTTTCGCGGCTTGGGCCCTCAGGGTGGACTCGACATTGGCCCTCTCTTTCCTGGAGGCCTCGAGCTCGACCTCCTTCCTGGCCAGTTCATTCTGCTTCTGGGCGAGCTCAGCCTCTCTCTTGGTGAGCTCGGCCCCTTTTTTGGCGAGCTCGGCCTCCAGTTGGGCCGCCCTCTTCGCCTTATCATCAACGGCGCCCCTCAATGTTTTATTCTCGCCCCGCAACTTAATGATCTCGGTCTTCGCCGCCTGTTGGTCCGTTGCGTATTGGGCGAGCCTCTCCTCCGACTTCTTTATCTCAGCCCTGCCGGCCTCCAGCGCGCCCCCCATCTTCTTCTTCTCCTTCTCCAGGGCGGCGATGTGGGCAGTCCTTTCCATCAGCCTCTCCATCAGTACTTGAGTCCTCTGTACATTCTGCAAAAGGATAAAAATAGTAAGGGGGTCGATTCAGGCAACCAGGAGGCAGAAATTTGAAACCAGAGGGAGGGAAGCTACCTCAAGCGACGCCCTCATCGTCTGATGGAGTAGACCCATCGACCCAACCTTCTTATGCTTCTCCATGTCCAGGGGGAGGGTACATCCCCGGGCAAGGGCCACGACCGACTCCCAGCTGGCGCCCAGCCGCTCCCCCATGGTCATGGGCTCGTTGGGGCTGAGGTCGAAGTTGGGCCTCCAGGGTGCCGGCACGGAAGGCTGGGCCTGCGGCTCCGCTCCCTGGAGCCTCCCCTCCACGCCCGCCAGACGAGGCCTATTCTCGGGAGGGGCCCCCTCACCCTCCTTTCCGTTTTCCACGGTCCGAGGCCGGGTCTCCTTCTGCAGCTGCGGTGGAGGCGACAGTGCCTCCTTCTCGGCCTCCACCACCCGGGGCCTGCTGTCCTTAAGCGGACGAGGTTCCTTGGGCAGCCGGACCTCCTTGGAGGGTTCCACCGATCTCCCCTTAGCTTTGGCGGAGGAGGCCCCAGTCGCTCCCGACGCTGCTCCCGACGAGGCAGAGGAAGCAGCCGCGCTGCGGAGCCTTGGGAGGCGCCTGACCCACTGGGGGCACGCTTGGAGGTCGGGGGAGCTCGACCCCCGAAAATCATGGCCCCTAGACTCTTCAAGGGGGGGCGTTGTCCGTCCATCTCCTCCTCTTCTTCACCTCGGGAGTGAAGGGGGCTGTCGGTGATAATAATCGGGCGTTGGGGCTCCGTGGCTTGGCTGCTGGTCTCGGCGAGTGCGAGTACGATCTCCCCTATTGGCTCAGGGGGGACCTCGACAGTCTTCCTGGTATAAGACTGGTACCTTGGCTTGTACCCGAGCAGAAAAAAGGCAGCTCGGTCGTGGTGACCGTGGTAGCGATAAATCTTCTCCAACCACGCGTCGTTTCGTTTCCACTTGTTGAAGCCGGCCTCTCTCCTCCTCTTCTGAATACCTGCGCAGGGAAAAGACAAGGGCGCCAGCTCGGAATAACAACGAGCAAAGGCAATACAAGCAAAACCTAGAGGAACGGGCATTTACTAGGGGGGGTCCCAGGTTTCCGCGGAACCTGGATTCTCCGATCCTCCTCAGTCTCGGTCCCCTTGAACTCCCAGTTCCCCGAGACCAAAATGCGGTCATCTCCAGCGTATTTGGTGGAATCCTCCAGGGCGTTCACCAAAGGACGGCGCCTGACTTTCACCCGGAGATAATAGGCGTCCTCGGCCCCCGCGGCCCTGCAGATATCGTAGACATCTTCTATATCGTGCACACCGAGGTTGATGTCCAGAATCCAATTCAACTCGGCCACACCCATTATTATTTTGAAACCATTTGGCATTAGCTGGAAGGGGCATATCTTCCACACGCTGAGGCAGGATCGGAGAAGCGAGTGGATAGGGAACCTGACCCCCCCTTCGCACACCGCCAGTAAAGGGAAGGGCATCCACTCCTTGTAGGTGGCGAAGCCCTCAAAAAGGTCCTGGAAATCGTAGGGCTTCACCAGGACGTCAGCCGGGATTTTAAAATTTGCCCTAAAAGCCTCCAGGGCTGCAGCGCCCTCCAGCCAATGAATATAGATTCCCATGTTCTTAAACACAAAAGGAGCAAAGAGGAATCGAAGAAGAATGAAAACCAGAAAAACCCCAAGGGACTAACAACCTCTAACACAAAGAGAACATGGAGCACAAAGAAGTAGTAGGGAAAGGAAATTGAACTCACAGAAAGGATGCTGAAGGTTACTGAGGACGAAAAGGCAGAAAGTCAGAGAGAAAGGGTTCTCGAGATCAGTTGGTTTCTTTCAGCAGCAAATCAGTGGCAAGTCTCCGTCTTCAGCAGCGCTCTCCTTCTCAGACAAACAGCTAGGGTAAAAGAGAAAGGGACAAGGGGCATTTCCATTTTATAGAAGGACGCCCCTTGATTGCCTGGCCACGCGTCGCTTCGATCCCGGTGAACAGCCAATCGAATGGTTCCATGTGGCAGCGACGGTCCGTCTTTCGCCACGCCTCTGGTACTGCATTTATTGCCTCGGGCATACGATCCGACGCCCACGCGCCTATCTCTACAGAACAATTATGGCGCATTATTCATTGCCTAGGGCAGACGAAGGGGCATCATGATGAGGATCTCATAAAAGCAAGATACGAAAAGACGGCCCCATCACTTCCGAGTCTTATCTCCCGACCTCGGGTAAGGCCCAAGAGGTCAAGAGCTAGGGGGCAATTGTGTAGGGTCGTTCCGTGCTCGCGGATTTAGGTGGGGCCATCCCCCAGCCTCGGTTTACCATTGGTCTCGGTACCATCCAAGGTCGGCCGCAATGCCATCTCGGAAGAGTCATGGAGCGAGTCTTGGTGGCTACGTCACGAGTCCCGATCTCGGTCTCAGCCTCTGCCCGACCTTGGCCCCTGTCACTCAGCCATAAATGCGGTCATAAATGCGCTACCGTGACGGAAACGGCGAACTGACAGGAAGAGTGGGCGCTGGACCTAGATAAGAGGCACGCCTTATCTAAAAGTCATGTCCATAGGCAATGGGTGATGGTCCGATGAGACATTCCCTTTTCACCTACCCCCACTCAGGAGATAAGAGTACATTCTGATAGGACTCCCGTCCCCTCAAGGGGACAGTCCAATAATGACTTTCACGTCTATATATTGCATGATAGGAAACCATATAAGGTACGCACAATCTCCCCCTCCCAGAGCTCTCCTTCTCTATTCCCTTTCAGCTTCCATACTGACTTGAGCGTCGGAGGGCCTTCGGCTGCCTATAGCTAGGGGCTCTGACCCTTGTCTTACTTCCTTTCAGGTCACCGGAGGCTTGATCCTTTCCCTTTGTCTTCTCAAAATTTACAAATCATGAGCTTGATCCTCCCCTAACTAAGTCCGTAATTTTTAGGCACTTACATTGCCCATGTAAAGCCTACTTTTTTTCCCCTTCCATGTAAAAAACAACTTTAATATATCTCATGTGGTAAAAAAAAAAATTGATGATGATGATGAAAGACAAATGGTCAATAATAGAGGTGTAGCCTGCTTTTCCAATCACGTTTTGGAATCCCAAGTTTGAGTATGATGGGGACCCTCAGTGGAGATATTGGTTCGCGCTCACTGCACCAGGTCGGCTGGCTTGTTCTGAGCTCGCGCATGTATCACATTGACCAACATGTTTGGATCCATTGACGTGCCCTCCTTTTCACACTAGCAAGCTTTGAAATGTGACCTCACTTTTCTGGCAAGTCAAGAAAGGGACAAGCATTTTTGTTTTCCTGCGTTTAGTTTAGTGGTAGGTGTTAAGGTTTTGGTGCATCTGATCATCTTAATAATTAGGCTTGCAGTTATGAGAAATTTGTGGGGGCTCCTCAAGTTTGATGACTCCCTTCTTTTATGGGGCCTTGGACTCCCATATAGGATAAGTTTACTGGGAGATTGATCATTTTAAACACATGAAGATCAAGGTCGGTTCTGAATTTTTAGGGCCCAGGGCAAGAGTAAAAGTTAGGCATCTTCAGCCATCATATATAATAATGTCATTGGTGGGCCCCACTTATGTGAAAAATTGGCAATGGGTTGATGATGCCCAAGTATAACTATTTGAGAAAAAAAAAAGAAAAAAGAGAACCCAGACCAGAATTTAAGTATCATAAGCACTCTCAGATGATTTGATGATGGGTCTATTGATGCCCAGGACAATGGAATCCATTAGATGAGCCCTGCCCCCACCAAATGATTGAAAAGAAAATAAAAGGATTAAATCAGTGATGTCAGTAGGAGCATTTTCTACAATACTGCTCATTCTACCACAGATATAAATCAACAGATCCCAAGAAGATATCCCAAATCTAAAAACAAAAGACAGCATAAATTTTAATATATAGTATAAAATGACTGCTAGAGTCTAATGTTAATCAAGCATAGAATAACATTTACATCAGACAAGGAATACAAAAATCTTATCAGAATTATGACCCCCCCTGAAAAATGGGCCCTGGGCAAGGGCACTTACAGCCCCTGCTCAGGGCCGGGCCTGATGAAGATAATATTTTGAAAGATCCAAGTGTTACTGATCAGTCTAATGGGGGGTGTGGGTTTATCTTTTATTAGAGTGAAATTTATAAATGACCCGAAAAGAATAAAGGCCTTTGATGGAGCCCATAAGAGAAGAAATCAATGTGTGGAGAGACTGTACCAGTGTCTTTTTGCAAGAGGCATATGTAAATAATTTTAATTACCAACTTTTTGGGTATGTAAATTTGGTGTCTAGATGGCTAAATTGCACACCATTTTTACACCTCATTTAAAGAAAGATAAATGAGTGCAGGCAAATGTGATGACGCATATTTATTGTATATGTGAATCATTAGTGTATATATATGATGAAGAGAGAAAATCACAAAAGAATTTTATTCATTTGAATTCTGAAATTTTCATACAGTAGTGATTGAATCAATGGAGTCTTCATGTTTCTTAGGTCCCCTTTTAGGGAGCTTAGTTTTGGATGTTTACTTAGGTAAAGCCCTGTGCAATGAAACATGCAAGCACGGGCATTTTGGGGTTGCCAATTTCATTTAGGACTTGAGAAATTCATGACAATCCTCCATTGGCATGAGTCATGCCCTAGTATGGTTCTCAAGGTGGCAGACTTTTCAAAATCAATCCTTGCCTCGATCTTCTGGCTTTAGGAGAAGAAAAAAAGCCCTCGTTTTTCGAGGCTTTTGTGGGCTAGGTCGGGTTAGGTCCACTTCTCGGAGGGTTGGATTAAGAGGCCTAGTTTTAAGTATATAGAATAAGCATGGGTGCTCATGGGGCAGACCACCCCAGGTTCGATCTGCAACTTGCTTTGGGCCAAGCTTGGATATATAATCTTGGTCCATTTAATATTTGAGTCGGCTTTGGATTGAGTGACAAAAAGCCCAAAGTCTGGACCCTGAATAAGGAGTGCTTGTGGTTTTGTGACAAATTTGCCCAAACATTATTAGTAAGCCCAAACACGTGATAAAAAGTCTGACTATGTGCAACCCAATCTACTAAATGGACAGGTTCGGTCCTAACAATTATGGCCCATGTTGGACTTGAGCTGGATACAGGCCTGGGTTTCTAAGGTAAGGATGGGCCTGGATATGGCTCATCCTGGCCCAACCCATCCTATGAACACCACTAAGAACACCATCAGTGTATCAGGGTAGGGAAGGCAATGTAGGTTAGGTAAAAACAGGTTACCCTCCCTCCATAGAGATGCAAAATGGTATCTGATTCTTTGATTATTCAGAGGTTCCGACGCATAAAAAAAAAGAGTTTGAAATTTTAGATTCCGATTCATATACGGTTCCATGTCTAGATCCCCATTAAGATTCTGATTGATAAATGACTCTTGATGTGGATCTATACAGGTCCCAATCCATGGACTCGAGGCTTGGCAAACGAGTATTTAATTTTGCAGACAATAGTTTAAAATCAACTTTTGTTGGACATTTTTATGTTTAACATAGAAGACTTGGAGCATTGTTATAAGCTAAATGATATCCTCATTTTAAGAAAAATAAAATATGAAAAATTAAAAGAAGTTAGAATTGGTTTTGGAATTAGATTCCGATCCTCTAATTGGACTTAGTTGCGGAACCGAATCCGGGTCCTCCGATCAAAACTGGGTCTGGAACCAACAAAACAGGTTCTGATCCAGAGCCAAAACTAGAACTAAAACCAGAGCCGTTATTTAGAAATGGGTCCGGATCCAGGTGCAGTATGATTTCGACCAGGAACTATCCCATTTGCAATCCTGCCCTAGTTATATATTTTATATATTATTTTATAAGACTTTTATGCATTGTTGTTAAACAAAACTGGTAATAAGAACTCTCATGATATTAGGTTGCAGTTTCAAGTCCCGTCCATAATACGACGGAGGAAATGCTTTTTTATTTTTAATGGTCGGATCCGGGGAAGGCCCATCCACAATCAATTTCATAGATCTAACAAATTGGCTAGATCAAACACTGCTCACGCTTAAACCTGCGTTGTCACACATGCCACCCGAGATTTTTACTATTGCACCAAAGCAATAAACCTTGAGTCCGAAATACCGATATTGCAATTAAAGGTGCTACTCGGATGGATCAAATCGAGTAGTGGCATAACCTAACCCTGATGCCAATTGTACAGTGGGTAAATCCAAACTGAACTTGACTATTTGGAACTGGACCCAAATTGTATATTCTCTATACCAGTGAATTCAAATTGACTCGGGTTTACTTTCTTCTCAAAGGGTTCCAGTTTAGGAAACGTATATATATTCTACATATGTTGTCAAGCGGTGTGCATGTAAGCTTTTGCTGTAGTGGGTCACCTGGGCCCCACTTTTGGATGGGAAGGGGGATCTCTTCATGTGACTGGTGCTCACCTGTGAACAAAATATGAGCCCCACTTGTCAACCGGCACGGCCTGCCCAAATCCCGGCCCGAACAGGCCACGGGCCTTGCCATGCCTCTGTGCCGGGCATGCCTTTTTAATTTTTTTTTCTACTTTCCGGTATTAGTCCGTGCCGTGCCGAAACGGGCTGGCGCGGCCCATTTGACATCTCTACATGCGCACCATGTGCACTGGATAATTTATATATAGCCGACCCTATCTTGGGCCCATGTGTAGAATCTGTGGCCAAGAACAATTTGGGTTGGGCCAAGTTGACCCGGGAGTACCTACAGTTGCGGACTCACCTTATGTGGACCTGGGGCAGACTCCCTAGGTCTGATCCAAAAGATGTTAAAAGTTGTATGGGCCATAGGGCTCATGCCCTATTCCTATAAAGTAATCGCCCCACCTCAAGTCTCAAAAAACCCATTGTTCTCGGTCTCGGAGATCTCCCGAACCAAAAAATCTTGAAATCCTTTGTTCAATCGTTGTCCTTCTTCCACTTCAAGCTCATGCAGTCCAGTCTCTACACAATAGTATATAGCATTCTGTACCTTTACACAATATGTGGGGAAGCAATATGTTTATTGGTGGTGGGATATGAGTTCTTTATATTTAATTTTCCAAAAAAAATAAAAAAAATTAATGTCTTTAAACCATGTAATAAGTGGAGATTATTGGTACTTAGCGTTGGTTTTGACATTTTTAATTTTTAATTGACCATCGTCTGCCCTTGATGAAAATCCTAGGTCAGCCGCTGAGTACCCAAAAAGTTTGGTTGTCTTTGTTTTCAGAGGGGATCCGGGTAGGGTCGGTCGGGTTTGGTTTTGGGCCACCCGGGTTACACCGTCACAGTTACACCGAGGCATGTCAGTATAAAAGTATAAAGATGGATGGTTTAAATCGGTACGTGCTAATTTACGAGGGAGCTACGTTTAGCCTAAATGAATCTTGCAGACCACCTGCTCGACGAATTGCCTCAGTGAAATCCCTTGAATAGGCATTTATTTATTTATTTTCGTGATGAGGGTGTCCCGCGTCTTCGAGAACGGAAATGCGTCCCCCACCCCTGGGTAAGTCAGACTTTCTTTTGCTTGGACAAGTGATCCAAGGGAGAGAGCACGAGTTCAAAACTACAACATCCGGTTCATGTGCCGTGGTCTTAGCCAACTATGCTACCCGTAAGGCTAGTAAGTAGTATTTATTTATTTTATTTTCTGAAATAATGGTATCTCTGAGATCCTTTTTTGAATTTGTTGATGATAATATATACTTTTTTTGGGATTTTCACCAAGAAAGTTAGACTTGAACTCTAAAAATGAATAAGTAGATGAAAACATAAAAACAACCGCAGCAAGTGTAGTTCCTTTTCTTTTGACGAAAATGCTGATAAGGCAATATCGCAACTATCTCTTTGATCCTCTGGCTCTTTTCAAAGAAGCTGCAAAATGGAGAAAAAAAAAAGCTTATGTTCATTATCCTGTGAACCAAGTAGTTTGCAATAGAATTTTTTTCTTTCTTTCTCTGTTTTGGAGCGTGGGAAGGAAGAAAGTGATGGGTTTAAGAAAAAATACACGAACAGTGGCACGCATCTGTTCGCATTTTCACAGAAAAAAAAAGTACGACACCCACTGCTGTTGTTTTTATGTTTTTGTTTACTTATTTGTCTAATCACAGTTTAAGCCTAACTTTTTCGTAAAAACCCCACCCAGATATGGTGGTATATATAATGCATTGGCTTCTGGGGTGATTTTGGAACTGCTTTTCAGATATGGTTTTGGATGTTGTCCAACAGTAATCAAATTTGAGGTTTGAATTCAATAAGGTGATGTGCAAGTGAAATTTATCTTTGCACAAGTCAAGTCTTTTTTTTTTTTTTGAGGTTTGAGCTGTCCATGCTAGTGAGATGAGGGACAGAACTGCTTCTTTTAATGAGTGAGGAGCTATCTGAATCTGGTTTTAGAGCATTGCAGCAGTTCTGTTGAGACCCTCAGCCTATGTGATCTAATTATCTCCAGATATATTGACAGTAATAATGAATTGGATAAAAAAAAAGGAAAAAACATTGATAGGCTCCACAATGCCAAAACATCTATGACATACATGGATATGAGTAGTCTTCCGTATACTTACGCTGCTATCAGTATTCTGATCCTACAAGTAACAAGGAACCGAAGACGGCCTTAATACCATGAGAAAAATTCTCAAAAGTCTGAAAACTAGGAGTCTTTTATAGTAGGAAACTATTAAACAAAGATTTGTATTAATCCTTGTAGATGTTGGTAACTATACCATAGAATAGTAGTAGCAATATTTAAGCACTGGGATGGTAGTATATTGGGCATGCTGCGCTAGGCCATGTTTCCATGAGTGGATTAAGAAATTACGTGATGGTCAATCATCTCATTTGGAAATGGGGCAGGCAGGCGGATTGCCCAACCATGGAATCATTAGCCCAACCTGTCACTTTAGTTTGGATTTCTGCTTCAATTTATGGACAATATGATTCTTTCTATGTCCAGGCCTTTTTTTGAGCCCCAGCCATTAATAGGCCACCCACAAATTAAATGAAGTGTGACGATAGTTTAAGAAGAAGTATGCAAAGGTGAGTGACTCCTCTTCTTGATTTTTCCACCATTCTTCCTTTGTCATAAAAATAAAGATTGGACTGAATTTACAGGAACAAAGGATATTACAGACAGCCCAAAACTTAGAAACTGATAAATTACAGTCAATTCAATGAAAGAAGTAATAGCTACTTCTTTTTGAACTCGTTCTTACAAATGACCTACACTCACAGCCAATCTTTCTGTTGAAACAAACCTATCTAATCTCAAATGAAGCTATTTGACTGGTCAAGCTACTGATCCTCCTCCGAACTATAGCTACTTAGGAAATGGAAATCGATATCTGTGGTATAATCATCCACTTCATCAGCTTTGCATTCCGACATCCTCCGGCTTTGTGTTAGCTCCAAGTCGTGCCCTTCAGTTATAAGCTGCAATACCTGCAACCCCATGTCCAGGTCCAAATGTTATTCAATGACATTGTTACATGATTATGATTGATTAACGCATAGTATCAAGAATTTTCTCTTTTACCTCACTCATAGAGGGGCGCCATATTGATGACTGTCTTATACAGTATGAAGCGATGAGAACTAATCTTTGCATCTGATCCATGTCATATTTACCTTCGAGTTTTGGATCTGCTAGCTCGTTGATGTTTCCAGACTCTATGAGAGGTTTTGCCTGCACAGTGCTTGTTTATGTAACCCATGAACTAGAATAGGGACTAGGTGTTAACTTTCCTCCCCCCCACCAAAAAAAATAAAAAATACCTTAGGTGTTTCTTGTTTGGTTTCTATTTAAGGTGTTTTAGATGTACTGAAATCTCTGCTCGTTGAATATTGTGGCAAAACGATGGTTATATGTCTCTTACAAGGATATTGGTACAGGGCTGGCAATTGGAATTGCTTTGCTGTCAAATTTTATGGTACATGAGTATGGTATGATACTCTTACCAATTAAACCATCAACTCCTGGAACCATATTCCATTTAACTACAGATGGTTGATCGATGCATCTGTAGAAGCAGACTCAAGATTTTGTACTAGTCACATATAAGCTATATGTATATATATACTTTCAAAGTGATACAATACAGAAGCTCTGATACAGCTGAGCCCTACCAATTCAAGATCTCGTGTTCATACTTATGTCAACTGAATTCAAGAAATCATGTCTGACCAACTGTAATTAAACAAATATTTCTTGCTGCCAAATGTGTGCACAGTTATCGTTATCTTTTGCTGACAATATCTTTATCAGCACCCATCACTGATATTTTGACTGGAGGTGGAAAAGTTTGAATATAACATTCTATTAAATACTAAATATGACTTCCGACATCCAGTGTGCAAAAAATTTATAATGATTGTGGTTTTGTATACATTGAACTGCAAGCTTAAGGTATGATTCTGTTACTAACCCACAAGAGAAGGTTCTCCTTCGAAGTGTCCACGGGTCTCCTACCAGTAATGATCTCCAACAGAAGAACCCCAAAGGAGTAGACATCTGTTTTCTCATCAACAATTCCATGCATGAAGTACTCTGGTGCCAAATACCTGTAACAAACAATCACTTTATTCTAATTCTATTTCTATTTGAAACTTTGCAATGTGGATACCTATTATATGCAAAATCAAGAGCATGCCCAAGGTCAAGGTCATTGTATTTCCTTTACTAAAATATACTCATGCAAGTGCTAAAAGACAAATAAACATGTCAGGTTAGATCGTTCCTGACAGATTATCTAGATCTTCAAGACATCACCTTGAATAGATCCCCAGAATATTGAAGTTGATATTTTGGGTAGGCAAGGACACCCTAGCAATTGAGCCAAGATTGTGGGAAACATAGTTCATTCACTACTTGCACTGCTTTCTTTGATACTCTGAATTTCTGGTGGTTCTAGAACCTCATTTAATAGGTATCACAGGATCAAAGGGACAGGATTTCAAGGTTTATAATGAGGATCAAGGGGATAGGATTTCAAGGATATAATGGTAGGATTTCTCCATATTAAGGGATCATGCTTGGTCTTATTCACTCTATCCCAGTAGATCATGTGAATACATCCATAAATATCGTACTACCTCAATCATTGGTTCTTGCCAGGGTGACCAATAATGCCTACCACGGGGTCTAAATCATAATCTTGCCTGCTCTAAATTAGATTTATAAGGCCTTGTGCACCATCTTTCACTCCTCAGTCCTCACAATAAAATCTGGTATTTTTCACACTTCACAATAAGATCAAATTATGAGAACTAGCATTTGTGCATGGCCACTTCTGATATCTATGATGCCCAGGTATGAAACAAGCACAAACATGAATATGTGGAGTCCAAAATCTTAACACAGAATGTGTCTTATTAATACTTTAATACCATGGGAATTATGCTAGGAGTTCCAAGTATATTTAATTTTGTATGGAATAATTTTAAATTTCAGTATGCAATGCTCAATGCTGAATCATGCCATATTTTTGCCTCTGCAACTGCGCTACTTTGTGACTTTCACAACGAGGATAGAAGAGGTTACCCAAATGTGCCCTCTATTGGGATAACAGAGTGATGGGTCCACTGTGTCGGAAGCCATTTTGCAAGTCCAAAGTCTGAAATCTATGAAAAGAGAACGCGGCTGAGTTTGAGCATTGTCAGAAGAAATACTTTAAATACCAGTTTAAGAAAGTGAAATCATCTGCCTTACCTGTGGCTCAAAGTTTGGTCCGAGAAGAACATTTGAAGCTTTGATGTCACGATGGATTATACGCCGCTTGCAGCCTTTATGAAGATAGTGAAGACCTCTCACAACCCCAATGACAATCTTGTATCTGACCGGCCACTCAAGTGTCATGCAGTTCTTACCTGATATACATTGTTATTTCAGTTTAGAAATTCCATGTGATAATTAGGGCCAGAAATACAGATATTGGTGGGCATGTCCAGATAGAGATAGGTTCAACAGGAGCTGGAGCTGATCATGCACGGGAAAGCCCGAGCTTGTGTTGGGCCAAAGTTTTCTAGGGCCGAGCCTATGTTGGCCCAAAATTCTCTAGGCCTAAGTCGGATGAAAGAGTAATCAAGTATGTAGTCTGAACTATGAATTAAACTGGAGCCTGGCCTGTTAAGTAATTGGCCTTTAACTTTTAGGCCCCACTCAGTTCATACTCTAAATAGGCTGAATAAGGTAAGGGAAGGGATAAGCCTCACCATGCAATGCTGATGCCAAGCTCCCATTTGGAGCCAAATTGAATATCAGATGGAATCCATTTTCAAAGCAGCAGCCAATCAAGTATGATGTGTTTGGGTGGCAAACATGCCCTATAATGCCCAATTCAGTAAGAAATTCTTTTTCCTTGTGTTCATCTGTGTTGTCGTTGGATAATCTCTTTACCGCTATCTTTCGTCCATCGTCGAGATCTCCCCTATATACTTCTGAATATCCTCCTCTACCAACCATATTATCTGCCATGGAAAACAGTCATGGGTGTTTACAAGTACTTACTAGGAAATGACGATCAGTATATTCGATGTCATTATTAAATTGATTATATGATCCTCGACAGAGCAAAATGATGGACCTGGGTGGAAGTTATTTGTGGCTTGAGAAATCTCATCATAGCTGCAGCACCTCCATGAAGGATGCAAGTGCCCTTCGCCGGGTAAGCCTTCGTCATTCTCCTTTCTGGTTCCGGCAGGTGGAGAGCGAAAAAAAAGAAAGAAGTGCTTGATCACAGAAAAGTTCTTCCATGTGTTGTTGCGGTGGTGTCCCCTGATTCCACGGTCGGATTCACTAAGCTTTGATGCTGGTGTAGTGCACTCAATGTTTCTGAAATCACCAATGCCAAAGCAGTCATCGGCATTGTGGGTTCCTTCTTCAGGTCCATCAAAAACAGTTATAGGCGATGCTTTCTGATTGATGCTTTGGGTTGGGGAAAGCTGGTTTCTACTGCTCACATTCTTTTTGTAAGAATTGTCCTTTCTCTCAGATATGGAATGCTTTGGCAGAGGGGATATTGTGTTTCCAACATGATTCTCTTTGTTAGGTCCTTTGAAGGTCACTTTATAGAATCCTGCCATTGAGTGTAACACACTTCATGAATCTAAAAATTTGGCTGATGCATCTAAACATGTTAAGAGACGCGTTCGCACCCAAGTTACAAATTGTTTTGATTATTTTGGCACCACAGTTTGATGTGGTTCAGAAATTGGAAACTACTCAGGGAAGGTTTTTTTTTTTTTCCCTCTACTTTACCCTCTTTAGCCACTGGTCAGTATAGGCAGAATAATTGGAAAACCAAAGTACAGACCTTCAGTGCTGCCAAAATATTTAATCTTATTTTATTTGGGACACGACTAAATGTACAGTAAATTCAAACTGGAGGGAAGTGATGATGCCAACCTTCATTAGGCATATACTCCGAACCTCTTTCTTGGTAAAGCTGGGTCTTATTCCTGATTGCAATTACTGAACACTCTTCTGGTGCATGCTTGAAGCAGTACTTCGTAATATCGAGCAATGTTCTGTTTACAGAAGAGATAATTATGAAAAACTACAATCTAAGCAGCCTTTATTTTCCACTCAATGCACACTCTTGAAGCAAGTGCCTCACCTCTCTGATCTGTTTCTTGTGCCACAAACTACAAGAATGCTTGCTCTAAGGAATGCTGCTTCCTCAATGAGACCCTTTCCGATACTGGAACTTTGCCCGACTTTTGCTTCTAAGTTCACCTGAGAATGGAAAATCGATGAACAGTCAATTTCTAATATTTTGGAGGTTAGTCAATTGTGAGTTGTGACATGCATTTAACATCTACCTGCTTAGATTGGCAGAGCGCAGCAAATTCTCCAAGCATGGATATGACAAATGCTTTTGCTCGGCGCATCTTCGTCTTGTCAACAGTATCATTCTTCTTCTCGTTTTTGCGAACTGTTCGTTTGTCAAAGGTAAAATTGCACATGTCCCAAATCCAGGCAATATCAAGTTGATAGTAAAAAGTTAGTTTAAGCATGCACCCCAAAAACAAGGGTTTTTGAATACTAGGCAGAACAGATATCAGTGCAATTGAAGTAGCACAGAACTTTATAAGAGAGCTATGTGAGATGTTTTAATGCCACCTTATCTACCCCAGAAGGTGACCATGAGTAGATGTGGAGAAGGCAGTAAAACAGCATTCGACCCAACGTGATTCCCAGTTTCAGTAAAAACCCATATAGCTGCAGAAACAACTATTGTTTCCTAGTACTATATTAAAACCAATTTTCATAAGGGATACATCCAAACACACCATAAACTAAGAATGCTGATTGTGCTATATAAATTTACCGAGGACATGCAGAGCAACGACACTGTCGTTCGGATGAGCTACTCTTACAGCCCATGATAGAAGCTCAATTCCAGCTCCAACATCGAGTGGCAGGCCGACGAGAATATTAGCTGAAGTAGGAACCATGGTCTCTAGACTAACAGGAAAGCAACTCTCCTTGCTTCAACAGTACAGGACTTTTTTTTGTTTCTTCTTGTTAAGAGGAAGTTGAAGCCAAACGAATTTGATGGTCAAATTTGTAAAGCTTGAAGAGCATGATTGAGATCCAAAGAGTGGTCACCATTGCTTTCAATTCAAAACTCCCTTGATTAAGAAGCATAAGAAAGGCTTCTAATGTGGAGAGAGGAGAAGTGAGATCAGTGGAGTAGTCTGTTGTTATCTTATTACCCTTTTATGGATTACAAATGATTGTGGGTTTGGGTGCTTTGGAATGGAAGCAAAGGTGGGAATGATTTTAGTCTTGCCATTCAAGCGAAAGCAGCTTCTAACAAGTGAAAAGTAAGCTTTGTTTCTTTTATCATTGAGAGGACAGATATCCCATGTTTGGATCTATGATAGAAACATAGAAATCAATCCCTGATCCTCTCAAATCAGTTTCCAAGATAGTACACCAAGCTTTTGCATGGAATTTAGCCAGCGTGTGATCATGAAAATGACTTGGCTATAGTTTGTGTGACATTTGATTCATAGATCATAGATGGAGGACCATCCAAATGACAAACCATAATCCTAACCATTCAAATGATAGTTCCAAGTAAAAATGACCTAATATTTTACTCATACTGAAGAAGTTAATATACCCAAACTGTCTAAACCATGTTTGACAGGTGTGGGGTCCCGTCTTAGATTAATCTAACCATTATAAGAGTGTCCCAAATTTCACTCCAATCAGATTGATACACACTATTTGATTGATTGATTATGTTTTGAAAATATAACTACACATTTCAACCAGAACCAATCCTATAGTGTAAACAACATCTATAAACATCAAATTGGGAATCCTAATTTCAGAAAGGCTCCTGGTAAGAGAGACAAATCAGCCACATTACGTATCATAGTGGCATCAGGGCACACAACTAGCTAGAGAGGGTTTATGGATTAGTCATGTAATTAGTCACTACTATTGATCAGATCACTTTGCTAATGTTGTCATTATTTTCAATATGGATATAAGGAGATGAAATCAATTAATCATCATCATCATCTTAGCCTTTTGGTTTGAACAGAACTTGGGCGAGGAACAGAAATATTCGATGCCCATATAAGATGATAAAATGGACGGCTGAAATAAGATTTTTGTGAAATGTTCATAATCGCTGCTATCGATACGATGGCTAGCAATGTCCAATAATTCAATTTTTAATATCATTTTGTCTCGCGTAACAAGTGGATATATGGATGTTGGCACAAACAATTTGAGATTTTTTATAACCTTTTATCTCATAAGACAAGTGGATATTTGGATTTTGACCTTGAATGATGCCAACAACCGCATATGAGGGGAATGATGAGATCCACTGCCGCAGAAGGCACAATTATTTTGCAAAGCTGCATTGTACAAATGTTGTGATGGATCCTAACCACCGGGCACAGCCAGAACATCTCAGCCATCCAATAAATGGACCTTTACTCATTTTTACTCACTTCTTTGTTAAATGGAATTTCATCATATAGCCCTGTAATGATAGAACACTGAGTGAATTTCTGGGGTGTTGTTGATGGGCAGGTAAAGCCGAGTCAAATCTTGTACAAGCCCAGTCCATTAGGTTTTTGGGCAGGTAGGCTTTAAGGGATTTCTCTTAGAAAGATCTTTTAAAACTAGTTAGTTCGGGCCCATTTGCATAATACATATATGGAAAATCTTCTCCTACACTCTGGATGGTAGGTCCCACCGCTGAATTTCATGTAGGCAGGGTCACGATGTGCAGTGCGTGGGTGAATATTTTGTATACATATATACCTGTCAATGTACCAAATGTAGGGTGTTCAGGGTTTTCTCTGTTTTGAATTCTCTCGAGGGCACTAATCGTGTTTCTACTCTAGGGCACGTTTGTGTAGGAGAGTTTCCGTAGAAGTGGAGCTCGATTTTTATTCTCTAACATGGTACTCTGGTCAGCACACACAAGTCCCAGAAAATGGGGAATTTAACCTAGTCCCACAATGTTTTTATTTTTTTTATTTTTTATTTATTTTCCTACAAGAGAGGAAAGCCTAGTTGGACCCACCTTTGGAAATCTATTTATGTTAGGATTGTAAACGGGTCGGTTCCGGTCCAGGTCCATGGTGGACCCGGAACCGGAATCGTTAAGGAGAAGGTGAAACTGGGTCCCGATCCAGAACCATTTCGGAATTGGTTTCTTGGCTCTGGAACCGGAACTAGAACCATATATGGGACAGGTCTGGATCTGAGTCCGGGTCTAGGTAGAGAATGATATTAAAAAAAATGATTTTTAGGAGATATTTTTTATAATTGAGGTAATATGTTGGGTCTAAAGTCCAAGGGTCCGAACCAAGGTGGAACCGGACCTAGACCCATTTACTTATTGTGGCCTAAATAAGGACCCAAACCCGGTTTTTAATGATCGGAACCTCTGGGAAATTGAAAAACCAGGGACCCATTTACATCCCTAATTTTTGTAGAGAAGGAATCTGAGCCTTCACCTTCAAAAATCTGTTTCCATAGAGGAAGAAATGAGACTTGTTATAAAATATTACACAAACAAACCCTCAAGACCGTATTGATTTTAATCTTTGCCTAGACCGATAATGAAGTTATGATGTAATCAATGAAAATAAAGTGTTCGAACCTGTTTGATGATAAATAAAAAACACCAAAAAAATCAGTTAAAACTGGTCAGATTCCCCATTTCATTGCCACTTCAACTGTAATTTTTTTTTTGGCAATGTACCATTTCTAGACCATTAAAGGTTTTGGATTCAGTGTCCAAGGAACAAGATTAGGTCAAATGGATCCAACTGGGAGGTCCAGTGCAGTTTTTATAGCACATTTAATTATGGGTTAAAGTTTTTTTTTTTGGGTACCCAGGTAATGGGGATGGAACCCCATCGAGCCCTCGTGTTAGGAAAGTAGACCTTGGGTGAGGGAAGTAGACCTAAAGTGAGGTGAAGAGCCCTCGGGTGAGGAAGGTGACATGGCCAGCGGTCGATCTCTAGTCAGCTAGGTGAAAACCAACGCATCTTACAACTATTACAACTAAGGGAAGAGGCTGTTCTCAATTATGGATTAAAGTTAGTTGTAGAAGCAACCCAATATAGCTGAGAGAAGGCTATGAAGATAATGAGAGAGAAGTGGTAAGGATGGGCTTTTTAAAAACCTAACCAGAAACCAAGTCGCTCAAGGATTGATGGTTCGGTCCAAACCATTTCAACCATTAGTTCAATGCAGACCAAGCATGACACATTAATAATAAACTAAAACATAATTAGTAGTGACCCAATATAACGAGCCAAACCTTATGATTCATAATCAACTGCCAGTTTGTATTCATTTAAAAAAACTCAATCAAAGCTTACTTGACTGGGCAGATTTTACAGATAATAAATAACTCCAAATTGTCAAGACTAAAAACACAGCTGATTCAGACTCGGTCAGAGCTCACCTGAATCGGTCAGTCCAATGTTGAAGATTATCAGTTTGTTAGGATTTTAGGGATCAAAAAGTCTACTTGGACAAACTTTTTGGCCAGAATTTTGGCCAACCCATATGGTTTCCATTGAATATCATAGTGTCCAAGTAGCATTACTCTTTAGGGATATTAGTAGGTTGTACTTATCCTTTAGATATGGTTAGTTAGTATTTTTTTTATAAATGTAATATTTTCTGTCAATGAATCTTAAGGTGAAATTTATGGAAATTTATGGAAAGAAGTGAGTTTGAAATTCTTTATGGTATCAAAGTGTGGGCCCAGCGATGATCTTGCGATCAAGCTGGGTCTGATCCTGCACCGTCGATTTTTTCTATTTCAATAAAGAAATGATCATCTTCTCCTACCAACTCATTCATCTAATCACTACGATCTCACCATCTTTATCAAAATTGCACAATCGCAACATATCTGATCTAGTGGGCGACCGGAAACTCAGAAAAGAACGGGTTGCGACAGTCATGGATCCACATACAGACACCAAGAAAATTTGTCAGAGATTAAAGGGTTCTTATTTTTCAGGTTTACAATCACAAACACTTTCTTTGAAAGTACCATGTGATTGTGATTGAGGGGTGAAGATTATCAGTTTGTTAGGATTTTAGGGATATTAGTAGGTTGTCCTGATCGTTTGGATATGGTTAGTTAGTTTTTTTTTATAAATGTAATTTTTTCTGTCAATGAATCTTACAGTAAAATTTGCTCCTCACTTTTTGGCCTGGAGGAGCATGAGACAACATTTTCCACTTACAAAAGAATATTGGTATCAGTACTAACAAATCCGATACTAGCATGGCACCATGGCCTGGTGAGGTGAGGTAGTATAAGAAGAACCGTTGAGGTCTGTGCTCTGTAATTATTGGGTTGAGTTTGGCAACACCACAATAATACGACGCCACCTTATCTGTGATTCAGCAACTGCCTGATCATCAGAATCACCTCTATCAGGCTCCCTGCTGTTGACTACTGCTCGAGACAATTTGAGGTCTAAAGCAACAATTCTAAATGGGGTCTCAAATTATCTATTATTTTTTTTCTCTTTTTTTCTTAAAGTTTTGAGCATTTGGATTCGTATTTTCTAATAGATACATTTGTCCTTTATAAATTATAACTAATAATATTTATAAATAAAACGAACACTAATTATAATAAACATACAATACAAGCATGGAATTAAAAAAATCTTAAAATCATAAAACAATAGAACCTGATTTAGTGATTTATCATTATTGGCCATAAAAATTGTAGATGTAGATGAATTTCGAATTTGATCCAGCTTTTTCATTATAAGAAAAAATGGATTATATTTGAGTTAGTGGGTTATGATTAACATATATTATAAAAAAGACTCACATATATTATCAGAATATATCCACATATATTATTAAAAAGAAGACAAAAACAGATCAATAAATCTTTAAAGAAGATTGCTTTAGAAATAAAAAAAAGTAATTATAGAGAGAGGCAATCTATGAGAGAGACAGGGGACGAGAGAGTAAAGAGTATGTGAAATGGAAAAGTGTTGGTTGATAACGTTCATTTGAAAAACCTCACTGGTGAGGTGGCAAGGAGGTTGACTTGAGATTTGTTGGGATTTAAAAAGACACTGTGTAGAGAAAAAGAAGGATGACACTTGCTTTGTTTTGTTTAAATGTGAAAAGATGACTTTAATGAGATGTGATACTAATTACTATTATGGGGTCTTCGGAGAAAAAAAAAACTATGACAATTGCTTAAATGTCTTTTTAGAATTTGAAAAGATGATTTTTATGGGGCCTTATTTTTTGGGGGGCCTTAAAGCAAGGGCTTTTCTCGCTCAATGGTTGAGCCGCCCCTGCTTCTGGCTTCTATGGTGGTAAAGCTGCAGTTTTCCCTCGTGCATTCAGCCCATTAGCATCTCGGTCTTCCTTGTGCTCAACCACTTCCACAATTGCACTACATTAACTAGTTAAGGAAGGAAAACTTTTGGAGCATGAAAGAATAAAGACACTACAGAAGAGGAATGGTTTTGGGGGGCTCAAAAATATAATCAGACAAGATAAACAGTGAAAAGATTTATGGGGCCCGCAATTTCTAGATTAGTCTACTCAGACAATCAACCCAAAAGTGTGTAGAAATAAATAATATGCAACGAAAATAAACAAACAAGTATACATCACAAGGACACCAAATTTAAGGTGGAAAACTCTAACCGGGTGAAAAACTACCGATCCGAACTGGATTAAATCAAACACTATGAATCTCGCAATTACAAAAAACTCGGATCTCTTCCCCAAATATCCCCTACCCAAGGACTGAAGTTACCTCGTGTCGCTTCACGTTTCAACGACTTCACACCGTTGATTGCAACAGATTCAATCCAGCGCTTGACTCCTCAAATCTTCTCGCAAGAAGATAATCTTCTACAAAGAATGCAAAAGAACTAGCTCTAGAGAACTTTTCAGCACAACTCCTTAATAAATCTCTAGTATTGAACGACGTGACGATGCTAGGCGGCCTTGATTGTAAGGGCTTAGAGAGGGATACCATTTCAATTGTAAGTGATTGATATGATGGATTTATTGATTAAATTGATTTGAACGATTGTTGGAAAAGTAGTCCCCTCATGATTGTGGAATTCTGTTCATGCAGGATAAGCCCAACCATCACTAATTGTCTTAGAATTCTAGTGTTGGGCACCACTTAGTTGTTAACCTCTTATACAGAGGGGCACTTCTGTAGGAGGATCGTAGATTGATAGATGAATTTGAGCGACTGCAGATTGTATTGGATTATTGTTCCGGGTGGCAGCCCGATGAAGTGAAGTTCCAATTGAAATGGCTTTCCTATTACAATCCTAGGTCATTGGATCTGAAAGAACTAGCTGGTCCCAAATGGGTGTCGGAACTAAACTCGCTGTGAACCTTGTGCATTCCGGTGTGGGGTAGACACTCGCTGCGAATGCTCTCATTGGATAATCACTTATATATCACTTATATAGAGTAGCAATCCCACATCTCCAGATCAAGACTTGTTGGGAGTTCATCCGCAGCACATCGTCGGGCTCTAGACTTATTGGGAGTTCATCCGCAGTACATCGCCGGGCTCAATCTGGTGTGGGCCCAATGGCAGTCGGGCCAACACAATTTTCTTAACAGGATCCACTTGGAAAGTGGAAATCAAGGTCTCCAGTCTCCTTTTGGAGTCTAATGGTCAGAGGCGAACCCTTTTTTTTTTTTTTTTTTTTTGTCCACTCAGAATTTTTCCTCCGCAGTGCTCAAAGGAAAATTTAAGGTGGAAGGGACTACCTGGTGGTTGTTGGTGTCACCTAATTCAGCATAGTGCCAAAAATTAAGTAGAGCTGAGTAGCATAAATGGTGTAAGCAACTATTTATGGGATCAAGCACAAGGGTGAACCCAGCCTCACTTTTCCAACTTGGGCCAATCTCTATGAAATTTTGATAACTTCAGGTGCAATTTGTTGGACTTTCTGGAGGCTACATTCTTTTCTATTGAAGTTAGTTTTCATGATTTATACTGTAAGAAAATTATTTAAATTTGTTCAAGCTTCAAATACAATCCTGAGTCACAAATCCAACGTCTACCCCCAATAGAATTGTTAGGTTGCCAGTTCACTCTGTTTGAAGCAGTATTCACTTTCAGATGAAACATGTACAAAACATGCAATGAGTTCCCGTTTAGTTGTCAGGGTTAACTCGTTTTACATGCAGCCCAATACAACAGACAATATCACACCAACCTTAGGGCCTGTTTCTTTCCTGGAATTCCAGGAATTCTAGTATGGGGAATTCCTAAATTCCCAGACATAGTGGAATTCCTGAATTCCCCTTGGGCTTGAGCATCCATGAATTCTATAAAAATGCGAAGGGAGTGAAATTCCTGGATTCCCAAAGGTCAAAAGGGAACTTTCAAGTGGTTGGAATCCAGAAATGCTACTAAAGAAACATGGGATTCAGAAATTCCAGGGGACAACATGTCACATGATGTCTAGGAATTCCTGAACATGGTGAATTCCTGACAGAAATTCCACTAAAAAACATGGCCTTAATGATATCTTAGGGCCTGTTCATTTACCAGAATTCCTAGAATTCTTGTCTGGGGAATTCTTGAATTCCTAGACAAGGTGGAATTCCAAAATCCTCCTAAGGGCATGAGCATTTTGGAATTCCACCAAAGATGCAAAGAATGTGGAATTCTAAGAATTCCTAAAGGTTATCATGTGCTGGAATTCATAAATTCCTGTAAAGAAACATGGAATTTGAAAATGCAAGGGGCATCATATCTCAAAAACCTCAACCACTAGAATTCCAGTCAGGAATTCTAGTAAAGAAACATGCCCTTAGTATCTGATTAAATGGGATATATAGAGTGATGGAAGGCAGGTCCCATCACCACAAATTTAGATTGCAACTAGCAAAACATTGCTGGTTACATTTTGACAAAATCGATTCCAAAACCATTGATTCAGCCAGGCTCTGGTCAAGGTCTCATTGATTTGATGGGCAGGGCATAACATATGCTTTCTTCCACGTAGTTTATATAAATTTACAAATTAGCATAGACCACAAAAAAAAAAAGAGAAAATCCTAGGAATACTGATTTGGGCTTTCAAGATTCTTGACAGAAAAAAAAATTCATCATCTTTGATCCAGGTTCAACTCTGCTCAATTAACCCCAAGAGGTAGTTCAGTTGGCCTACGATCACGCTATGCACCCGGAGGTCGTAGGTTGTATTATTGACCTGACCCGTGCAGAGAAGCCTAGAAGCAAAGCCCGCAGAAAAGGTACTGGTACAGTGTTGACGTTAGCAGATCCGTACGGTCAAAGGCCGTTTGACCATATCGAAGGATGAAGTTTGTTTTCGCGATATCTTGACAATCCAGAGTCTGATCGGAGATCTGTTTAAACCTACGGACTCGTTGCGAGCTTACGCGGTTGTGGAAGAAGATTGGCTGTTCAAAGTTCAACAAAGGAGATTGATTGATTGGAGCGCAGAAACTTGTTTCTATGATATCTTAGCCATCCGGAGTCGGATTTCAGATCCGTTTCTTCCAGCGTGCTCGTGGTGACCAAATCTACACAAGTACTGTGAAAGATTCGAGGAATGACTACGAAGTTTGAAATTGAGAAATTCAATGGAAACAACGACTTCGGTCTTTAGCGTTTGAAGATGCATTCTTTGCTAGGTCAGAATGAGTTGCATAAAGCTTTGAAATGAAAGAATGCTTTGTTTGAAAAATTATCAAATGAAGAGAAGGATGAGTTGCTGGAAAATGTGTACGGTCAGATTCTACTTTTTTTAGCAATGATGTATTGTGAAAGGTTGCTCAGGATAAAACTGCTGCTGTCATATGGCAGAAGTTGGAGAACTTGGACATCACAAAGTCTCTCACGAATCGCTTGTACCTGAAGAAGCGGCTGTTCACGTTACAAATGCAGGAATGTACGTCTGTTTTAACTCACCTTGATTCTTCACTACCACACTGGGGCTACAGGGGAGTTTACCCGGCTTCCCTCTGGGCCCGGACGGATTAGTCCAGCTCAAAGGGTTAGGAACCCTCAATTCGCCAAAAAAAAAAAGAAGAAGTTATGCTCAATCAATTCTCAGTAAAGCAGATCATGATTGATGAATCAATGTTTAATTTAATATGGATTCTAATATGTCACATTCATAGCAAACATGATTTCATTTTACATTATTTCAGTTTAAAAGTGATCCATGCTATCCTTGGCCAAGCCCTATATTTCTTGGAACCATTAGATGGCTGCACCACATTGAATCAAAACAGGGATTTACAAGTGTTACATAGAGCATAGAGGCTATACAATTCCTTAACAACAATAGAGTAGAATATCTTTTGGTCTAGTTTGTTTAATAGAATTACTAGTGTGAGAGGCCTGTGCCCAACATGGGCCAAAAAAAAAAAAAAAAAAATCCAATATAAAAGCAATATCTGCACATATTAAAGAAACCAATTGAAAGAGAGATGCATACCTCCGTGAGATTTGTGAGGTCTATTAGAGGAACGTGTAAAAACGAAATCACAAATAGAATCAGAAAAGCACGAGCTTAACACTATGATATTTGAATAAATAAATATAAAAAATTATACTTAAAATTTATTCTAAATTAAACAACCATTTGTAAAAGAATTCAAAGATAACATAATTAAACTATGTAAATAAAGCTTGAAATCACATGCCCAAAAGTAAGCACAAGATCAAGCTTCTTAATACACATATGGGTGGCAAGGCAGAAAATAGATACTAAGTAAGAAAATTCCAAGGAACCCTCCATCGTGGCACCTGTATCCCATTGATGATTGGAGAAGTGAGCCCCATACCTAGTTGAAGAGAGCCCCACACCTAGCTGAAGTTGAAGTGACAAATGAAATTGGGTCTCGACTTTTCTGACTTGAAATGCTTTTGGAGTAATGAGCCGAATGGCCATCCATCTAATTTTAGACCAAAATTATGTGGGCCATCAATTATATAATTACAAACGATATGTGTGATAAGGATAGAAAGAGATTATTTAAGATAAATTTTAAGAGATATGATATGGATGAAGTTGAAGTAGAATATGATTAGAAATTACGTGTTATAAGGATAGAGAGAGATTATTCAAGAGAAATTATAGGAGATATGATAAGGAAGAGATTGGTGTACCACATGTTACTGCGAAAACCCAAAAGAGAATGCCACATGTCACTTCCTCACGAACATGGCTTGTTGTTTTAATATATACTAGCGCTTCAGGGGCCGTCCAACGCGAGCCTTTAATTCATAGTGGGAAAACCCAATTTAAGTTAAAAGGAAACACCGAGTACATAAACAAACTCTATTTAAAATAATTATTTATAAAATTCAGAATTAGTCATCATCTTTTGGAGAACCCCCATACCTTTATCCCTTCCCATTAATGGGGCATGGATATTGGACGGAGAGATAGGTTTGTTGAAAGTAAATTTAAATAGGAACAAATTGATTATCAAGTGTAATTGAGAGGCATGCTTATTTTAAAGAGGCAAATTTATTAAACAAAATCTAATATATAAATCTAAATCAATCATCAATATCAAAACATTGAATCATATTCGAGATCAAACTGACCGTGTTCTTTATGATATCAATGGCGACGATACTAGAGCTGTCTGTGCTAGTAGTTGGAGATGAGGCTGATGTTGACGCTTCATTCTACAATAGAATAACTAAAATTCCTACTTTCATACTATGCATGGATGTTAAATAAACCTTATCGATTGAGAAAGAGAAAGAAAAATGGATAGCAGCAAAAAATACAAAAACTTAAAAGCAAATATTTTAATGATTAAGTAAATTGAATGAGTATATAGAATATATATAAAAGAAAAACATTAACTAAAACATAAGAAAGCTTCTTAATTACATACAGAACATATAAATTACCGTATATTGTATTTTTTTTTTTATGTCAACTAAAGTCTCAATTGCAATTCTCCTCTTGTTATTCTTGATAAGCAGACAACGATCTGAATATTCAAACATAGGAAACTGTACATTTTGAAAAATTAATGAGAGGTAGCAAAACGATAAAATCGCAGGACAATTTAAACAAATATCAATGATGAAAAAAATAAAAAATGACAACTTATAAACAAATAAAAATGGAAAGAAATAAACTTCTTCAAATGCTCCATTTAATAGATGAATTCAAAGTTTTTTTTTTTTTTTGGCATTTCTGCCAAACTAACCCAAAGACTATACAAAATGACTAACTTTATTATTATGACCCACCAACCTAACCTGAACTTCCATGTTACATTGATTTCATGAGTATAACCCACCAACCTAACCTAAACTTCCATGCTACATTGATAATAGTGTTTACATTTTCAATCCTATTAATAAATGGGCAAGCATTAGGTTAGTAAAGTGATTTGGATTAACCAAAATTAAACCTAACATGGGTTGGAAATTATAAACCTAAACATACCCTATAATATATGGGTGAGGCTTAGGTTAGTAAAGAATAAACCTAAACCTAAGCATTAAACCTGACTTTCTATAGAATGTAGTAATTAAATAGAAAGGAAAAGAATAATTTTAAAATAATAAGGGGAACTTTCAAAAAAGTATGAAAACTATATTTTATTTTCAAGAAAGTACAATCTATTGTAAAATGACAAAATTTTAGAACATATTAAACAAAATATAACAGAAGAAGACAAATTAAAGATGAGAAACAATTCATTTTAGTTTATTTTAAAAACTGCTTGGACCACGATATCCTACATTTTCCTATATTCATATCCATCATGCAATGATGGTTGTTTCTTCATAATTGTGGAGTCTAAAGACCATGTCCAAAGATTATTATCTCTCCTTTTTTTTTATTATTTTTCAATTTTTCCAAAGAGAAGATCACTCTAATTTCCAAAGATCCAACAATTGATATCCTATATTTTCCTATATTCATATCCATCATGTAGACAGCCTCTATGGATTTCTTATAATGATTTTGCTCTAAAGCTCTAACTATCCCGACTGATTTTGGTGGCTTCTGTGGCATGGGAGGAAAGATGGTTGTTTAAAAAATTTCTCTTCTAGCTACTTTGTTGGTGAATGGTCCAAATGATCAATCCAACCCAATCACTCACCTTTTTGGGAATTTACATGTCACATTTTTCACTGCTACCAATACAATCAATTAGATATAAACATCTCTTAAAATAAGATTTAAACAATTAGAAATATTATTAAAAAACAAATCTAAAAGGAATATACAAAGTTTGAAATCCATTCAACAATGTAACAAAAAAAAAAAAAAAAAAAACCTAAACCAAATAGAGAAAAGTAATGTTATACCAACTACATTGATCAAGTGCATTTACATGTCACATTTTCCACTGTTACCAATGCAATCAATTAGATATAAACATCTCTTAAAATAAGATTTAAACAAGTAGAAATATTATTAAAAAATAAATCTAAAAGGAATATGCAAAGTTTGAAATCCATTCAACAACGTAACAAGTAAAAAAAAAAAAGAAAAAAGAAAAACTAAACCATATATAGAAAAGTAATGTTATACCAACTACATTGATAAAGTGCAGCTGTTTGTACGTTTGTACCTTAATCCATGGGGCCCACCTCAGCCCTAGCACCAAAAACAATATGCAAACGAAATCCGAACCAATGAAAGTGAGGGTCCCATGCTAGATTTTTGAGATGATATTAGGGCCCACCTTCCAAAAAAAAAAGTTACTTACAAACGAAACTGGTTGAGATTTGAATAGTGTTAGCTTTTGGAAATTCTTAAGATTCTATTTTGTAGGAAAATTAGAGAATAGTGATTTGGTGAGATTAGATTAGAAGGGCAATTCCAGAATGAAGCCGTACAAAAAGCTTGAGGTTGCGCCACGTGTCGCTCTTCCACAAATTCACCTTTTGTCTTTTATTATATAATAATATAATACTATTAGAAATTCTAAGTAATATATTCCCATAAAAAGGGATAAAACTGAAAGAATAAATGTGAAAGTCAACAAAGAGACCTAGAATACCTTCTCATACCTTCTCCTTTCATAGGTAATGATCACCTGGCTGGCTATGATCCTAATGGATCCTTTTAATCACAAAATCATTTTTTCTGTGTTCAAATATATAAAATGCTTCACCTACTGAGCTCATTTTTCAACCAAGCAGAATTTTGACCCAATTAAGTGAGTGGGCTAGGCATAGGAATATTTCCTATAGGCCCAACTAGATGGCTTAGCCTGACATGATTCATTTAACCTAATTAGGCACTTGGTCCAAGCCTGATTTCGAGTCCGAGCTCCATATATCTTTCCATGATAATAGGTCCAATGTATGAGTGGACTCACTCACATGACGCTAAGATTAGATTGTCTGGAAAAGATTTCCGAGTCTTTTGTGTAGTGAATGTAATTTCCATAATTGTGAGAATAGGTCAAATTGATTCACAGTGAAATTAAAAAATAAATAAATAAAACATCACCAATTATTATATATGAAATGAAGTGGTTTCAAATTGAAATCAGTTCCATTTTGACTCATACAATTTACCAATTTAATTTAGTTTGATCCTAGCAATTACGGGTCGGATCGGGGTAATTTAAGTCGGGCCAGAGATGAAGAACACTTTTTGGACCCAACCTGACCCGTGTATTTTTAATGACATGTTAAAAGGTAATCTGGTTTGTGTTGAGACTCAAAGTCCCAATATCATCATATTTCTATCAAGCAATAGCATTTGAGTGTTAATGGGTCCCAATGTCTATAAGTGCTACTACTCTAAGGAATTTCAAGTATTTTTGTTTCTTTTAATTATATGATTTTTTTCTTTTTTTTAAGAATGAGAAATGCCGATTTCTGGGTTGTCTGGTTTATTTAATCATTAGTCTTTTTTATTTAATCCACTCTTGGTTCTGAGTTGTCTGCTTTTTTTTTTTTCTATTGATTTTGATTGTACACTTTTTTTTAAGAATGCGAAACTAATGGTAAAAGGAATCTCCAATAATATTGGTCCATCTAAATAAAGAATTATGCTCATTCTTATTCTTATTATTATCATTTTCTACTTTCTCCAATATAATTCTATTTCTCTATGTCAACAAGAGAACTTTCATTTTTTCCATTCATTTACTTTTAAGTTCATTGTATTTGTTTAGAGAAACTTCAATAATTTTTTTTGTTTCTTTGTATTTCTTTTTAGTACCGTCTCATATCTCATTTGCATGCTTATTTTAGATCAGTGTTAACTCATTTTAAAATGTGAGCATCTTAAGACAATTGGTACAATTATTAAACATTTCAATTTGAGAGGTAAACATTTTTTAATTCATTTACTTTTGAGTTCATCATATTTTATTTGAGTAATTTTAGTTATGTCAAGTTAATATAATTTATACAAAAGAATCATCATTTTAAAATTTCTATAGATTTGCAATATTTTTATGGTTTGTAATTGTATGGTTTTTATAGATGGTGAGTTTCTTTTTTTCCCCTTTTTTGTTTCAACTTTTGGGTATTGGGTTCTTCTTGGGTTTTTTTTCTTCTTTTAAATAAATTTTTATCATGGGATTTTATGTGAATTCTCATTTTTCTAATCTATTTTTTAAATCTTTTTAATGCTTAATTATCATTATGAGTTAATTATTTATTTTACTTCCATTGGGTTCTTTAAGTTCTCTTTGTGAAATCTTTTTATGGATTTTTCTTATTTCTTTTGTGGCTTCAGATTTTCATTTTTGAGTATTAGATTATCATAATTTTGTTTGGTTCTTCTAAATTTCTTTTATCATTGTATTGTCTATGAATCTTTATATATATATATATATTTATAGCCTTTTTAATAAAATTTATTTCATTTTATTTTGTATTTCTTATATTATAATTTCTCACTTGTGATGGGTTTTTAGTATTTTTTATGATGGTTTTTCATGAATTTGTGTGTTCTTTTGTCTTTGCCCTTCTGTACTCCATTTTTAGTTGTTTTATCTCTCATGAGTATTTGATTCTTTTAAATTGCTTATGTTATTGAGTTGATTATGGATTTTCATTTCTATATTTTATTTCTATGTGTCTTTCAAATTTCATTGGATTTTATTCATAGTTTATATTGTTTGTTTGTTTTGTTTTGATTTTTTTTTTAGTTTTCTTGATCATTAATCTTCAATTTTCATGGGCTTCTGTTTTTTTTTTTTTAATTATATGGTATTCAGTATTGAATTCTTATGGACTTTTTCTTTTCTTTTCCCCCTCTCAAACTAAAACCTTTTACATTTAATTTTAAAGAAACTGATCATAAATTTAATTTATAAATTTTAATATTATGATTATATTGGCACTGGCGTGTTTTTCTAGTCATGTTAGAACAGAGCACAAGTATTAATAAATCCTGTCTAACCAAATGTGAAATGAAATCAAACTATCATAAATCCTGGACCAATTCAAGGGTCTTATTACAGTAATCCATAAGCAAATGACTAAATCAAAAGAAAACTAGTAAAGCAAAGGAGGGTTAAAATAAATCTCAATGGTTGTATTCTTTTCCCCATGAGGTGCTTGTTTGAATTAGCCCAGACACGTGAAGTAAATATGTCTGCGGCAGTTAGTCCAACCCAACGCTTTCTCTCTCCCAGTTATGTGGAGAGACCATAGTAAAGTTGGTGGAGTAACTCATTCTCCATTCTCTTTATCCAACTAAATGTAAATCTAAATTCTTTTAATTTACACCAACCATCCAAATGGATAAAAAGTAATACGTCTACTAATTTATTTCAACCTACTCCTCTTTGACTTTATCCTAATGTGACATTCCACTCCTCTTCTAATCCTCCCTTAATGCAAGCAAACAGGTCCTGAAATTTCATGCCTATCATGAGTTCCCTAAAATATTGTACATGGATTTTATTTGATAGATAAGATTTTAAAATAGGGCTGAAGTTTTGCCCAAATTTCAAATTAGGATAAAAAAAATCAGATTTCAAGAAAGGGCTCGGGTTTTCCAATCACATTTCAAATCAAGACTTCCTACAACATTTGGGGTTTTCTAGCGACTTTCTTTTCTTTTCTTCCAAATACCCTTAGACCCTTTCATCTCCCTCCACGATCACCCCACCTCTCCACCTCCCACACCATGGGGCCTACTCAAGGGCAATCGATGGTACACATTGGTTTTTAGCTATATGCATGATTAGGTCTACGGTCAAGAGTATCGACGCAACGTGGGGGGAACTTTTCTCATGTATGGCGGGGGCTTAACCCCTCAGACCCTTGTACTTGGGTCCGCCCCTAGGTGTCTCACATATGTTCCTATACAATGTAAATTAGTGGGTCGAGAGGATGTATGCCATGAAAGAAGCTCAATTGGATTTCACCTAGGTTCATCATGACGCAATCAATACTTGCCAGAAGAGGAGAGAGGTGGGGTGATGGTTGGAGGCATAGTTGTCAAAGAAGCCCTCTTTTGTTTCGATCGTCGTTTCGGTTTGGCCTCCAAATGAAAATTTTCGCCCGATTAGGTAATTTCTGCGAAACTTTTTGGACTTATGTTTATGAGAAAAAAAGAATAAATCTATATATATATACACACACACACACATATGTAGAAATTTGATTAGGGGTTTATTCAATTGAAGTTTGATTAGGAAATATATTTTAAGTGGAATGCTTCTTCTTCTTTTTTATTCCTTTATTTCTATTCGAAAGAGGGCTTAGGGTAGCGATTGGGGATTTTCAAGAATTTTTTTTGAACAAGTCCTTTTTTAAATAATTTTGACCAAAATTTTAGAAATCCAGCGAAATTGATTGAAATTGAACAAAAATAGCCGGAATTTGCTGAAATCTGAACAATAATTGTGTAGGGATGTTTCATTCCGGTATGTGTACCGAAATGAAATTTCTCAGAAATTTCGTATGAGACGAAACGAATTTCACAACTATGGTCGGAGGAGAACAACAAAATAGAAGAGGATTTGGGGAGGAAAGGCCAAGGGAATTTTGGGCATTTGGGAAAAAATAGAAAATAGAGTCCACAGACAACCCAAATCTTAGGGGATGTCCTAATTTGAGATGTATTTGGATAACCTGATCCCTACCTACCTTGAAAACTAAGATTTTTTTAAATCCAGAATTAAAACGTGGACAAAATTTCCCTATTTGAAATTAGAGTTTTTTTTTGTATATATACCCCCTAAGGTTTACATGATTAGTAAATAGGCCCCTGTTGTTTTAGTATTTGCATATAGGTCCCTAAGTTCTCGTTTCAATACCTTTCATGCCCCCAAAATCATTGTTTCTAATGAAAATGGGTAATGATCATGGGATTTGTGTTGAACTTTTATAAAAATGACAACTTTGCCCTTATATCAATTAAGCAAATATGAATATATTATTATTTACCAAAATTACATCATTTGTATCCCTATTCCCAACGGTCTCTCTCAATAACTTTTTTATGCAAATGAAGCCTAATTATGTATTTTGAAACTTTCATCAATTTAATGGTGGGTCATGCATGTATTGGATCAATTGTAACTAATTATAAGCACATGCATCGATTGTCATTATAGTGGATTTAGATTTAATGAAATAGGCCCTCTACTGATAAAAATAAATTTACATACGGTTATTCTCTCCTACTAAATGTAATTATCAATGTTATAAGCTTTAGAGAAAATAAATTCAAGCCTTTGCATTTAACCATATAAGGAGAGAGAGAAGGGCAAATGTGTTATTTCACTCTAAAAACTTTTGATAGTTGGTTGCTACTGATTTTGGGGACACGAAAGCTATTAAAATAAAAAGGCAGAGAGCCTATCTGTAAATACCAAAACCATAGGAGCCTATTTACAAATCCTACAAACCTTAGGGGGGTATATGCAAAAAGCTCTTGAAATTATTAAATAGACCTTTCAAACGCAATTATACTATATTAAGCTCAAGCGATTTGTCTTTAATTTTGACTGGTGGTTATTAATTTAACCATTATTTTAAATCTTTCAATTTTTTCACCCCACTTCCCAACTCCCCAGTTCTTATTTCACTCCACCCATTTTATCTTTTTTTGCAACAATGTAACTGCTCTATAACTACTCTACATTTTAAAACTTGATTGTCTTCTTCTAAATAAGATGAAACGGTTTGGATTCTTCGCTTCCTCATCCTAAAAAAAATGGCGATGAAGATTGTAAGTGCCTAAAATAATACGGGCTTGGAAGGATGGATTATAGATGGATTAGGATCTTTAGGAAGTTATTTGGGGAAGATTGGATGCTTGAAACTTGAAAGGGAAGGAGAAACAAAGGTAAGAGACCCGGGCTGCAGTTAGCCGAAGGCTCCCGATGCTTGAGTTAGTGCAGTCACTAGACAAAGGATGAAGAAAGGTGTAAGCATGAGCGTGTCTTCTTTGGTTTAGCTCTTATATAGAGGTCAAGAGTTAACTTTTGGAGGTGTAGTCCCATCGGATCTTTTCCTAACATCTTGGGAGTAGAGTCCCAATGGACCTTACCCTAATGTAGACGAAGCCACCGGGTAATGATAACTTTTATCCCCATCCAATGCATGTCATCATTACTTAACACGTTTTGTAACGTGGTTGAGCCTTCATAAAAGTACAGTTGTCATGCTTGTCTTGGTTAGCCGAACTGAAGACGATACCGAGCTGGTGCTTCTATCTAGTTGGTGCTATCACCGAGCTGGTGTTGTCACCGAGCTGGTGCTGTCACTGAGCTGGTGTTGTCACCGAGCTGGTCCTACTACCGAGTTGGTGCTGTTCTCGAGCTGGTACTACTACCGAATTGGTGCTGTCACCGAGCTGGTGCTTAATATGGGAGCATTCTGGCACTATCACCGAGACACATAAAACTGAAACCAAGACATGCTTAGCAGGTACTTTTACTGAAACTAAGATAATCTCGGTACTGTGGAGCCCATCTCGGTATCTTGAAAATACTCCACACAATTGCCCCTAGTTTCTGACTTCTTAGAGTTTTTTAACTCTTTGAGGTCGAAAGCTAAGTATTATGATGAGAGAGGCTTCTGAACGTGGAGTTTGAAGCTCACTGTAATACATCTCGGTGTCGATTGCTGACATCTGATCCTTATCACGGTGTCGCTTCATATGCCCGAGATAATTAGTAGCACGTTGCAGAATATGTACTAGCGACACCACGTGTCACCGGCTGGTTGATTGTCCAATCGCTTTGAAGAGACATGTCAGTCCTTGAGGTGACGTTCCACAGAGAAAACAAGAGGCCCACCGAGTCGGTTGGGCAAGGAACGAGTACAGCTACCGAGGCCACAAATACTGGAGCTGCTTGGGTGCTTCTCAATTACGAACCGAGGTACCACCCCTTCATCAAGAGGAGGTCCAGTCAACCGCGGATAAGGGAAGGGCGCCAGGTTTACGCTGAAGAGTAAATAGGAGAGCCCGTGTAGTCCCCAACCGACGTAGAACACCGGGCCACTTCTAGTGCCGAGGCCAACAATTTCGGGTCTGATTTGAAGTCCGCTGAGTCAGCCGAAACCCTTGCTGCTGAGACCTCCTCGAGGTCAAAGGGATCACAACAAGTCGTTCATTCCTCCAACTCTTCATCTATCTTCGAGGAAGAAGAGGATATGCAGCGGCGTGGACCTGCCTTGGTGGTCAAGAATTTGGGGGCCCTTGCACTAAGAGGACGAGCTCCTCGTGCCCCCCCTGCTGCTGCTTTTGTCGCTGCTGTCGGAGTTGACAAATCAATTCATCTTGCTCTTGGATAACAAGGTTTTGGGCCTTGATATCCGCGAGAAGTAGATTGTCGTCGTCGTCAGCATCGATCTGGGATTTGTCTCTTCAAGGATGCTTCTGAAGAGGATCATCTTGTCGGGAATGCTCCAGCAGAACGTTATCTTGTCGGGAAGGTGTCGTCACCCTCCTTGAAGATGAACTTGACTAAGTTTTAGGCCCTTCCATGCTCACCGTGCCAGATTTTGCCTCGAATCTGCTCTGGCGAGAGACTGGCGGTGGTGGTAGGGTCTTAGGTGATCCTTCGCCTTTTCTGGTTTTTGCAGGCATGGTTTTTTGTGAGTTTGACTCAATCGATCCCCACAGACGGCGCCAATTGTAAGTGCCTAAAATAATACGAGCTTGGAAGGATGGATTATAGATGGATTATGATCTCTATGCAGTTCTTTGGGGGAAATTGGATGCTTGAAACCTGAAAGGGAAGGAGAAACAAAGGTTAGAGACCCGGGCTACAGTCAGCTGAAGGCTCTCCGATGCTTGAGTTAGTGCAGTCACTAGACAAATGATGAAGAAGGAAGAGCTTAGAACGTTGATATGTGTAAGCGTGAGCGTGTCTTCTTTGGATTAGCTCTTATATAGAGGTCAAGAGTTGACTTTTGGAGGTGTAGTCCCATCGGACCTTATCCTGACGTCTTAGGAGTAGAGTCCCAATGGACCTTACCCTGAAGTAGACGTAGTCACCGGGTAATGATAACTTTTTATCCATATCTGATGCATTTCATCATTACTCAACACGTTCTGTAACATGGTTGAGCATTCATAAAGGTACAGTTGTCAGTGCTTGTCTTGGTTAGCCGAACTGAAGACGATACCGAGCCGGTGCTGTCACCGAGCTGGTGTTTCTTCCGAGCTGGTGTTGTCACCGAGCTGGTACTACTACCGACCTGATGCTGTTACTGAGCTGGTACTACCACCGAGATGGTGTTATCACCGAGTTGGTGCTTAATATCGGAGCATTCTGGCACTATTGCCGAGACGCATAAAACCGAGACCAAGACATGCCTAGCTGGTACTGTCACGTCCCCCAAAATACGAATTGGGGAGAAACGTGAAAAATTAAATTAAATTCAAATTTCCTATGTTTAATACAACACAAGCTTCCAAAAATGGACCCGCAAAAATTTCAACCTGTGATGAGTCAAAATAAATTTCATTAAATGCAGCGGAAGCTTATTCAATTGGTATTCAATGATCATAAATAAGATCCAACACGAAAATCAAATAAACATTAATTGTTAAAGTTGTAGAATGAATAAAACAATTACTAAAGAAAGGTTTATCATTAAAGAAAGTTCATTTAAAGAATTGCTAAGATGACGTTCACTCTCATGCAGGCTCAAACGGCTCCGAAACCGTCTCCGGCATCCCACTTGGGTTCATCAGTTGGCTCAAACACTTGAAACGCTTGATCTTCCTCCGTCTCCTAGGTAAAATAGGGTTCGGTACCTATGCACCAAATATTACAAAGTAAACAGCAAGTACATAATATCATAATTCAAAATTTAATACAACAACGAGAAGAATATAAACGAGAGCGATCATATAGAAGTAATAATAGTAATAATGACAAGAAAGGACGTATAGCCTAATCCAAATAAAACAGAAGGAGCAATATGATTCACACGAAGACAAATGTCCCCGTTTTTGTAGTCGGCCCTAAATAAATCGGGAGAGCCCGTCCATAACGTCGGTGGTCATAAACCGATCGAATTAAAAACAAATCAAGATAACTTGTTCACATTCAAAGCGGATTATATAGTGATCCGGTCACATCGGTGATCAACCGTCCATATATCGATCTGCAGTCGTCCATAAATGACCTACATAAACATAAACATATAAGCATAATAGACTTGAATAATAAAGCTCCGACACAAGAGTCCTAAGTCAAAGTAAAGTGCTGGCCATTCCACATCCCATATCATAATCAAATCGTCATACAAAATTTGCCGAGCCACTTTATAGTCCATAATACACAATAGGGTATGCATCTAAAGGAGTACATATCCTAAATCAACATATATATGCATGCGAAGGTTAAGATGTAGATACGAATCGATCCTAAGGTCAAACATAAGGTCTCGTACGTACCCCACAACCATAGAAATCTCTAATAAATATAAGATCAACGCATCCCTTTTCCATCAATGGTGCATAGACCCACTTAAGGGTTTTCCAATAGAGATGGGTAAACTCGAATCCATTAGGATTTCCCCAAGGTCATTCGAGGCATTAAACCCCATGTTGGTAATATACCGTTGCTCGGACAGTAGTTACTCGGTCCAAAGATTCAATTAATAAAAATATAATTTTAACGCATTAAAAACTAAGATGTCATTTAATATTAATTTGCAAATAAAAATAATATTTCTCTATAATTTTAGAAAACTCAAGGACCCACCTAAGATATCTCCCAAATCAATTCTTTATAAAATAAGTTAAAGGGTCTAATTTGAATTCATTAAAACTAATGGTCCTCTTTTTAAATTCAAGATCTAATGGCCATAAGTTTTAAAAGTCAACATGCCATGTCCCTGTCACAATAATTGTAACAGGTCATCTCTCTCCTTTTTTTTCTTTTATCTCATGGCCAGGTGTTATAACTCAACATCACTCATGTCATCTATCCCCACACGTCTCCATCATTCTCTCTCTCCTTATCCCCCTCACATCATCATTCTCTCTCCATCATTCTCTCTCTCCTTATCCCCCTCACATCATCCTTCTCCTTCCTGCAACAGAACCGAAACCGAGTTCTGTAATGAAACTCGACACCAACAGGAACTGGGCCACTCGAATAGTGGTCACACTGATCAAGAGCACACGATCAGTCCCCATCATTATGGTCGCCCAAGCCCACTCCTCAAGATGTAGGGACCCGATCTAAAATTAATGGTCCACATGGGTCCCACAATCCCAAAAACGAAACTAACCCAAACCCTCTTCAATACCTTCAGCCCTCCTCTTTAGTTGCTGGATGGTGGACCAAACCAGGCCCACCTCACATGGGTCCGTCATCCCTATGGTCGCCCGTGGGTCCACTATTAGATCTATGGCCTTGATCAATCATCAGTGGGGTCCACCTGGCCACACAACCAATACACAGTGACAAAGCCTTACGATTTGCTTCCGGAAACCAGTGACAAATCCGGTCACCTCTTGGGTTATTTAGTGGATCAACAGTAATGCTTAAAAACTAAAAATAAGCAAATCAATGGATGATCTCCGTTCTTCGATCTCATCACAAAAATAATTAACATCATAAAAAGGGCATCAAAGGTTTCTATATGCATCACAATGGAATAAAGAGAAACACATGTATGAAATTCACAGATTATGTTTAGGTACTTGCCTTTCACCGGGGTTGAAGAAAATGCACAGATCCTCACCAATACCCAATCCGAGATTACCACGGCACTCAATCACAATCCTAACACCAATTTGATATAAGAGATGAGAAAGAAATACCCGGTGATCAGATCTATGATATTCTTACCAAAAACCTAGCATTGGAAAGAAAAAGGGGATAACCCAAGAATACAGATCTACTCCTAATGATTTGAGGAGAGAGTTACCTGAGATAAGAAAAACCTGACAAAAATGCTGGTATCCTCTGATCTTGATTCTGATGGCTGAATCCTAAAGCTGGAATGGCTTGGGAAGTTGAAAGAGGAAGAAGATAAAGAAGTTACGGGAGGAGTTGCAGAGAGAGATAAGTGGGGAGGGATAAATCATGCGATTAGTTAAAATAGGGATTAGGTTAAAAGGGAATATCCTCTGGGCTTAAGTCATTGGGTCAAAACTACGGGTCAAGTCATCTACCCATTAACCCAACTTACTGATCCAAGAATCCTATTTAACGTGTGACCCACTTAATCATACCCACTTAAATAACTAAAATACATTAAATTAATATAATACTAATATTTTAATAATAAATATAATTAATGGTGGGGCCGGATCTTACATGTACTTTTACCAAAACTATGATAATCTCGGTATTGTGGAGCCCATCTCGGTATCTTGAAAATACCCCACACAAAGATCAAGGGTAGAATTTTGAATTTCATAGCCTACGGTTCTTGTAATTAAATTTGAAAACCTTCCATTTTATCATCATCTTTTGTTAATTTGGTATTTTTATCACAACTTTTATATATTTACACACGGGTGTGTTTTGCTTGTTGATCATTATATTAGTAGGATAAGAGAATAGTGGACTACATAAAAACAAGAAAAGACGCTGCTATTCTTCTCCAACAAAGCTCTGGTTTTCATCAGATTTAAGAGATGGAGAAATTCAAATCCTTTTCCCTTTCATCTCCTCTATTCATTTTCCACGCTTTTCTCTTCATCTCCTCCTTATCTCCTATCTCTCCTGCAGGTTTCTCCTCTCTCATGTTTTCAATGATTTCTATGTTCTCTTTTATCTCTCTGATTGTCTTGTTTTGCTTTTGCAGGAGGAAGAAGACACTCCTACAATGAATCTCTCTTTGACGCCACCCTCCTCCCCAACACCTCCTCCTATGACTTCATCATCGTCGGAGGAGGGACCGCCGGCTGCCCCCTGGCGGCGACCCTCTCTCAGCACTTCAAAGTCCTGGTCTTGGAGAGCGGCGGAAACAACCAAGACTACCCCCAGACAGCCACCCAAGACGGTTTCCTCCAAATCATTGACGACGCCAGCAGTGGCGTTGCCAACTCCCCTACTCAATCTTTTACCTCCCTCGACGGCGTCAGCAACGCCCGCGGTCGGGTCCTCGGCGGGGGCTCCTCCGTCAACGGCGGCTTTTACGGCCGCGCCGAACCCGCCTTCTTCGAGGCCGGCGCCGCCGCCGGGACAGTGTGGGACATGGGTCTGGTCAATGCGTCGTACGAGTGGGTGGAGAAGAAGGTGGTGCACCGGCCGGAGCTGGATAGCTGGCAGACGGCGGTCGCTGGTGCCCTCCTTGAGGCGAATCTAAGGCCGTTCAACGGGTTCTCCGTAGAGCATCTGGAGGGTACCAAGATCAGCGGATCGACATTCGGGCCCGACGGCAGGCGGCAAAGCGCGGCGGAGCTACTGGGCTACGCCAAATTGACTAACTTGGTGGTCGCACTTCGCGCCACGGTCGAGAAAATCCTGCTGGATTTCCATCCCGGTAAGTGATTTCAGTTCTTTTCTTGGCTTTCTGGTTTCTTTGTTTGTTGTTTGTTTCAATTGATGGATTCTATTTACTCAACCATGGAAATCTTGGTTTCTTGTTGGTAATCTCAGATGTCTATTGGCTGTTAACGTTGTGATTATAAGATGGGTACGTGAGGGACCAGGGACCAGGGACAGAGGAAGGGGTAGTGGGGTTGCCTTTGGCAGCTTTTTTTTCTGACCCATTTGCAGTGGGAATTGTCAGTTACTCTCCCCGTATTTCCGAAAGCAGAGACCCTGCCTCAGCAGGGTCCTCATTTGACAAATATATAAATGAATCATTTTCACTTCTTTATTTCTGTTCTAAGACAACTGCTTAGATATGGTTGTCAATTACAATTTTACCTTCTTTTGTGAATTGAAGTATAATGGGGAGAAGCATCAAAATAAAAAAAAATAAAATATAATTTGTTATGATGGGGTTTTGTTTTTAGTTGTCTGACATGGAATCTTTTTTGACTTTTTGTATAGAAAAGTAGAGTTTTTTTTTTTTAATCTTTTAGTGGAGAAAGGACGTTTTTTTTACTTTTTTTTTTTAAATTCGGAGGAAATTTTGAAATTGTGTACTTTTAATATGACCCATCGTCATTTCTTGTCTAGATTTACTTTACTTCACTTTAACTAGTTAAGTGCCGAACACGCCCTACGGAGGTGCTAGACTTTGAAAGCTGCTAATCAAGTGCAAGGATAATTTGTACAGGGTTGATTATTTTATTTCCACTTGTCCATCCAATGGTCTGTTTTTCAATTTACTAGATTAGTAAAAGTAATGTTAAGTCTCATTTTTAGACAAGAGGTCATATTAAAAGTATACATCTTCAAAATCCCCTCTTTTTTAAATAGAATGTAAAAAAAAAAAAAAACTCTTTTCTCCACTAAAGGACAAAAAAATACTCACTTTTCACAAATAAAAGAAGTAAAAAAGATTCCCTAACAATCCACTAAAGACAAAATACCATTATAACCCTTCTATATTTTATTCTCTCTTGATTTGATACTTTACATTACTTTTAATTTAATAACAAACAAGCACAAAAACCCGTGTTAATCACTGATATGCTTGAAGAGATAGGATTCTATGTATGTTAGAAAGGGGAAGATGGAAGTCCATAAATAGGAGAAGTATATTAGTGGAAAGTGGAGGGAGAGTATTATTGCTAGTAGTTGTAGAAACCGAAAATAACTTCTGGTCAAATTTAAAAATTAAAGTCAAAATTAGATTTAAAACCTTCTAACTTAATATATTAAAATTGTCAAACGGGCCCATGTGTCCTCCCCCATAGGTAGACATCGATCGAAGTTGGCCCCACAATCTAGATGCATATGTAGTCTGCTTTTAGGAGAACATTGTCCGTGGTTTATAGGCTATTTTTTTCCTTATTTCATAGGAATTTGGTCTCTTATCCAAATGTAGGCCAAAGATAAGATGCTTTAGTCGACCAGTGAGTGATCTACAAGCCACCCAATTAATGGTTTTGATTGGAGATAAAGAAGTAGTACGTCCACTTTGAAGATGGTGCACCAAATAACCGAAGGATGAAGGTTCTACTTACTGGAATGGATGCCAGTTTTAAAAAACAATGCAGCGGAAACAAAACAAAAGCAAACTAGCAATCAGATCTGCCAATCACACACCATAAGAAGGCAGACATAATTTTAACGTGGAAACCCTATCAAGGGAGAAAAGCCACGATAAGAAAATCAATCATTGTTGAACGATTACAAGATATAGTTACTGCTCCTTTTCCCGATGGTCAGTACGTTGAAGTAAGTACTGTAGTTGTTCTTGCACAACTCCTTATTCCCACAACTACTTGCCGCGCACCACTCCCCTTGCTTGATCCTCCAACAATCATATTGAGGACCAAGATGCACAAATCTTATACAAAGAAGTAAATGCGCCTAACCTTCTAGAGCAAATCTTCAGCCCAATCTCTTAATGTTAGCTCTAGAGAACACGGAATCTCTCTTAGATTTTTTTTTCACCTTAGAACAAAAGAGAGCAACTTCTTGTCCTACTTAGGGTTGAGAGAAACTCCCTTTTTATAGCCCCAAAATCGCGCAAGAGTATTCTAATTATATCCCAATCAGAATTGTAAACAGGACCAATTTAGAAGTCAAACTTGTGCAAAGCTCTTTCCCAGGCTCGCTATTAGAGAACGCCTTCTCTGTCCCGGGTGCTCCAATCACTTCGCTCTAACGAACTAAA
Source organism: Cinnamomum chago (assembly GCA_038049695.1). Lineage (NCBI taxonomy): Eukaryota > Viridiplantae > Streptophyta > Magnoliopsida > Laurales > Lauraceae > Cinnamomum > Cinnamomum chago. The sequence goes on along the minus strand of CP142458.1, from coordinate 66,446,400 downwards.
GCTTTGCTAAAGTGAGCTTGTGTCCTGGATTTTGGCTTCTTCGCTCCAAAACACTCTAATTCTCGCTTCAGGTCTTCCGGTGACTCAACTACGGTCCATTCTAAAAGAAAATTTTCAAAATTACAACTCAAAATGAATTAGCCAACACGAATAAAATCCTAACCAAAATGAGATTACTCAGGAGATTTATCAGTCAACTCAGAAAGTTTTTCAACCATGATTGATATCCCGTATCATAAGTTTTAATTGTTTAGAAGTAGTAGAAGGTGTATAATATTTCATTATGTTTAAGAAATTACCGTAATTCACAAAGGAAGTTGCCTATTTAAATAAAAAAAAAATCAAAAGGCTCATATGGCAAAGGATGCACTCTTGGATTTGTTATATAATTGGGCTTGCATCTAAGAGTATGAAGCTGAGATTAAATTGGCCACACGAGCTGAATTAGCATCATCCTCTAAGTAAATTGTGTACTCTTTTGTTTTAATTGAGAAGTGTAACAACACCTATTTCTTTTGTCCTTTTTATACTTCTATTTGACAAAACCTTTTAGCCCTTTAAATTTTGGCCCCCATAATATTGCATTGACATATCCGAGAAAGTCGACCCTTATGTATTTGAAACCCATGATTTTTAAATTTTATTCATGTATTCTTTCTAAGTTTAATCTAATTGTGGGGCCAACTCATAATAGAATAAAATTTAGTTACGTCTTATGAAAAAAGAACATGAATTTCAACTCAAGAAAGAGAAAATAAAATGAAAAAGAGGGAGATTTTGGAAAGAGATCCTTTTTATTCTCAGGAAAAAGAATAGTGTCAACTGTATGTGGTGAAAGAGCTACTACACGGCCAGTTCTGATCTTTTGTTTCCTTCATTTCAAAACCATTTCGTATTCCTAGCAATACTCCTTTTATATATATATATATATATATATATATATATATATATATATATAAACTTGAGAAATTCTTTCATTTTCCTTACCATGGAGAAGCTCTAGGAAAAATTAGAGTTTTTGGAAAGATTGAGGGAAAAATCATTTTTAGAGGTAAGCTACCAGTCAAACATGTGTAACTTGGTTTAAGTCCGGTCAAGATGCATACCAGAAACTCTTAAGTTTAGTTTGTATTTAAAGTATGAAATATAATAATTAATAACTAGTACACACAGCATACAATACTTATATGTATCTTAATATATATATAATTCTGGGTCTCCATGTCAAAGTATTCCAAGCCTCACATCCAACTTGAATGATGAATGAATTCCTCACTTTTTATATATATATATAGCTTTACTACCTGAGGTCCCGGGATTCAATCCGAAGCATATATAAGATACCAATGTGCCGACACTACTCAACAATGAGTGTGTTGACACTTGAATCCCTCGCTTGGTTGAGTCGGGTCATGCAAGTCTGGGTTGGAACCTACCTTAGAAGCACCCACATCATCTTTTCTAATTCTTCTTTGTCCTTGAACAATGGATGATAATGCAGGAGGCTTGAAGAAACCATTTGCAAAAGGTGTAATGTACAGAGACTCACTCGGACGGCCCCACTACGTCTTCCTCCGGCCACAGGGGGAGGTGATCCTTTCCGCCGGCGCACTTGGTAGCCCCCACCTCCTCCTCCTCTCCGGGATTGGCCCCCCAAACCTTCTCAGCCCCTGGCACATTCCCCTGGCCGTCTCCCACCCCTTTGTTGGCCAGTTTCTAGCCGACAACCCCCTGGCAAAAGTCACCATCATCTCCCCCGTCCGCCTCCCCACCTCCCTCAGCAAAGTCGTTGGCATCTCCAATTCCTCTAGCTTCTACATTGGAGCCTTAACAAAAAACACCTCCCACCACCCTCAAATCTCCGCCGCTTCCCCCAGCCTCAACCACACTATTGCCGACCTTTTTCAGAAAGTCGCCGGCCCTGTCTCCACAGGCTCCCTCTGGCTTTCCTCTGCCGACGTCCAAGATAACCCGGTTGTCCGGTTCAACTACTTTGCTAGCCCGGTCGACATGGGGCGGTGCGTAGAGGGAATGAGGACGATGGCGAAGGTGTTGAAGTCGCCGAAGTTGGAGGGGTTTAAGTTCCCGGGGGTGCTCGGCGGGAAGGAGTTCAGGTACGTGGGGCCGGAGATGGTGCGTGATGAGGAAGATGATTTACAGTTGGAGGGTTTGTGTAGGAAGAGCCTCGCCACCATTGCGCACTACCATGGTGGATGTCTGGTGGGGAAGGTGGTGGACAGTGAGTACCGAGTCATTGGAGTTGACTCACTCCGAGTAGTGGATGGGTCCACCTTTGCTGTCTCCCCTGGGACCCATCCCCAGGCCACAGTCATGATGCTTGGAAGGTATAATAATAATATACAATTTTTCTCATTTTTCTTGATTTTAAATATTATATAAAAAATTTAGGAAAATAGCTTAATCTCACTTTTTAGTATTATGTTATCTTGTGGCCTCTAAGTAGAGATGTCAATCGTTCCATGCCGGCACGGCACGAACCATGCTGGCCCATGCGTGCCGCTGTGCCTTTTGAGTCGTGCGGGTTCATCAAAGCAATGAGTTGGTTACTAGTTCTTATAGTTATTAATTAGGGGCTGGTCTGTTTTTTGAATCACAACCTTAAATAAAAAACCAACAAGTCACACACTAAGCATATCAGTTACACCAAAAGGTCAATCGAATTTTTATTCAACCTTATAAAATTAGAATTGCTCATTTTTCATTTTTTTTATTGAAGTGAAGAGGAATAGTTTGTAGTTTTTGTTCTATCACTAAATAGAATGGCAAGCAAAGGAAGGGTCCATTATTGCTCGTCTACAAATATCCAAATTTTGATGCCCAATGCCCCATAGGCAGTTTGAATTGTATAGGAACAATGATCAATTTTAGCTTGAATGGTTTGGAGGGGAACCCTACCTTCTCTGATCCATTTGACACGTGCAATTTCTTTTCCGTCGATACACCCTGCAATTTCCACTTGAATTCCTTTTATGTCTGCTTGTTCAATTAATTCAATAGCTTTTTTCATTGTCCTTCAAAACGAAACCTTATTCTTTAATTTGGTACCTTTTGGATTTAAAAAATAAGTTCTTACACTAAAAAAATTAAAAGATACACATAAAGAAGAGTATGACAGACATATTTAAGTTATTCAGTCAAACTTACCTGCTCCATTGAGATTAAAACTATTTAGATTTTTCTAGTGAAGGTTTTTCAATATGATTATCTTCAAAACCTTTATAGTTTTCTCAAATAATAAAAATATTAAAAAAATAAAAGACTATACTTTTTATATTTACACTAAAAATACTAAATATCCCGTGTCGTGCCGTGCCATGCCTTTGGTGAGCTGTGTCGTAGTCATGCCAACGGGCCTCGGACCTTGGTCTAGTCATGGGCTGTGCCGTTGACCATGTCGTGCCGTGCTGGGCCGTGCATTTGACATCTCCAGGTCCAAGTTCCTTATCCTAATCGTTTAACATTTTCATAGAAACGATAAATTACACGGGTAAGGTTTTATAGCTTCAAAAACATTTGAAAAATGTATTAATATTGTAATACCCACTTTTTATTTTTTATACTCCTATGGGCACTAGAATTCGGTAAAACTTTAGAATTTTGTATAAATAGTTTTAACGTGGAGATTCCTTTGTTTTTCTTTTCAATTCTATAGATTCATTTTTATTCATTATGATTATCATCATTCCTGAATTTTAGATTGGTTTTTCATATCTATATAGTAATGAAGAAAATGGGACTAGTCTCTTTAAATTAGTGGGAGTTATTTTTCTGTAAGTTCTTTTTATCATGATTCTCTTAAAACTATATATATGGATTGAAGTTTTTTAAGGGGTTGAGTGCAACCTCTTCTACGAGTACATACCTTATCCTTTTTCAGCCATTTCAATCTCGGGCCACTCATTTGGAACATATTTAATCTTTCTGTGATTTTAAATTATTTTCATTTTTCACATCTGATCTGATTTTTCATTTTTTATAATTAGAATGCATACATTTTTTTTGGAAAAACATAATGATTTATAGATATATAAAAACTATAATTAATTGATTTTGATCCTTAGTAATGTTTAAATTAAGAAATGAAATATTTTTTAATTTTTGAAACATGTTTCTCTGCTCTCTTTTCTTTCTAAAATTACATTGAAAATAAAATTACGTGGAAGTTTAAGAGCTCGAATTTGATTTGAGTTTAAAAAAGATTACTGCACTTTTTCTCCTTTAAAATATATTTTGATATATACATATATTTTTATTTTAGGTTTGTTTTTTGCAATTATATTTCATAGATAATTTAAAGTACAGATATATTTTGATTTTGCCTGGGCTTAGCATGGACCTTTTTTCCTGCATTATAATCAATAGCAGTTGTCAAACAATTTAGTTTAAAATGTTTTGCATTCTTCAAAAAAATTATATATATGAAAAATATTCATATGCATGCTGATAGGACTTTGGGGGTACATTTTAGATGCCTCAGATATCAAGTTTGGAGTCAATCACATGCCTCTAACCCCTTCCTCTATGGTCTACGAGTTTAATGATTTTATATGATAGAACCCACCCTCCTAACCCCTTCCTCTGTGGTCCACAAGTTTAACAATTTTATATTATAGAAACCCCCCCCCCCCCCCCAACACACACACACACACACACACACACACACACACAACTTGTTTTGTTGTCATTATAATAATCTTATACCCCACACACACACACACACACACACACACAACTTGTTTTGTTGTCATTATAATAATCTTATACTGATTCTTGGTTTTCTTGTTTGATTTTATTTATATTGTCTGGACATTGATCTTTTAATATGCTTTTATTATTCCTTAGACAAGATTTTAATTTTACACTATCTATTTACTTTACTATAACAATAGTTAAACTTCCATATATTTTATTCTCCACGCATTTAAATGGACCCTAGGCATGACAATTAGCTAAACGCCCTATTATAATCTATTAAAGCAGAAGGTTCTGATTTGAATTTTGACCAAACCACTTTCAATTTTGACTTTTTTTACTGGACCTATAAGTTAGCATATTTGATCTCATCACATTCCCTCTTACCTTTTTAGATAACTAACCTAACCACTACACCACAAAATACTCGTGTAAATATTTGTCAAATTAGTATCAAAATTAGTTAAATGGAGGAGGGACATTAGCCCGCGTCGGTCATGCTCGTAATTAGCACAGGTTACTTTGCTAGTATAATGTAACCCCGTGATCCCTTGCCATGAAATTTTTTTTCTTTGGTAATCCAGCCAAAGGGACTGTTACTTGTGAGAGCACCTATATAAGAGGGGAGAGAACACTTGTATTAAACAAGGTGAAGGCAACTCGCACGCTCTCGATGATAGGTTGCTCCCACACATGGGGAGTGAGCACCCACATATGGGGTGGGGTGGTTTTCTGAAATTTCAGAGGGGAGTCGTGGCCACTCCCATTTCTACCCCCGGCTTGCAAATGTGGGGACCGGAGAGAGGTCGCTTGCGAATGTTAGGAGAGGGCATACCCAGAGATCGATCACTTTCTATGAATTAAAAGCAGTATCAAAATCTATTTATGAAAGCATTTCCTTATTCCACTCTTTTGCAGGTATGTGGGCTCTCAATTGACCAAAGAGAAATGGATGCCAAATAGATTTGCTGCAGGAAAGAAGCGTTAAAGGGTGAAAATACGAAGCTTAATCCGTTATTAAGTTATTTTTATGCATACTTATTCTCAGTATCCATGGCATTATCCAATGTATCTGAAGTCTAATGTCATAATGCTTTGCTAAATTCAAGTTGTTCGTTGATAATTTATCCTCATGTAAAATAAAAATAAAAAAGTCTTCAATCCGATGGGAGAGGTTAAAATCCTATGAACTTTTTTTCCCTATATTGTAATTCTGTGTACTTTTATTTAACTTGGGATCGTAGATGTTAATCGACTTGATTACCTGGTTACCAGAAAAATCCAACTCATAAATTTGGGTATGAAGATGGATCTAGCTAGGTTCGTGGCAATTGATTGGGCCTAGCTAGTTAATAATCAAGTCTAGAACCAAGTCCAATAAGGTCCATGTCCAAAAAACCCATGTGCATGACGACATAATAATTTCATCACATTTTTATGGAATTGGCCATGTTGTAGGGCCCACCTGGATTCATGAAAATATCGATTTTATGGTTTGAAATGTTTCCTTATATGACCAAGGGTGGTAAAATTGGCCTAACCCAATCTACATTTGAACCGCGCGCATAACCTAACTCAAAATGTAAATGGGTCCTCACGGGTTATGAAAACTTAAACCACAATTTAAAAAAAAAAAAAAAAAAGAGTAGGGTTAGGTCTACCTGCTCGACATGCATAATCCACCTAAACCTATTTAAATGGGTTAGTTTAAGGCCAACCCACATGCATAAACCCGTTTAATTAATCTCCTGGTTTAATACTTCGATGTTTAAGAATGGTTAATTTTATATGGGATGAGCTAAGCTTGTGTTGGGGTTTTTTGGGTTGTATTTAACTCAAATATAGCCTTAATATTTGATGTGGATTGGGTTTGGGTTATGCTTCTATAGGTCAAGTCGGGCCATACAAGTTGATCTGCATTGAATGAGGGTTATGCAAGTAAGGTGGGGTTGACCTGCAATGGGTGCGGGTTGAAGTTACTTGACCCTGTTTTAAGTTGATCAGAAGGGGAGAAGGAGAAAAGTGTGTGTGAGAGAGAGAGAGAAAGAAAGGGGAGAAGGCGAAAACCAGAGAAATGGACAAGAGAGAATTGAAAGAGGGAGAGAAAAGAGTGAGCGAGAGAGAGAGAGAGAGAACTGAAAAATATGGAGAAGAGAATGAAGGAGATTCATTTTGAATCTCATTCCAGTAATGGTTTCATCATTTACTATTAAGGCTGACTCTTCTCTACAACATATTCTACTTCATCCAGCTCAATTTGAATGGACTGTGCGGTTTCAAGTTAGAAGAATTCATGTCGTGATTACAAATCATGAGAAAGTGCATTTCTCTTTTCTTCATCCTGAGACTATGCGTATTAGTAAACTCATAAGCAGAAGTTTGGGAACTCCACCACTGAATATTGATATTTTGTATAACTCTTTAAGGCATGGAGTTTCTAGATGATAGTTAGTACTTTTTTATATTTTCATTTCATATTGTATTTGAGTGGGTATGCCCTTTTTTGGAAGTATACTCAATCTTTCGGATGATATACTTCTATTTCTATATATTATCATTGAAAAAATGAAGACCTAACTTACTCTTAAAAAAAGAATGAGGGAGATTCTAGAGAGAGAAATTTTCAAATTAAAAGAGTAATGAGAGAACCATAGAGTAGAGAGATACTTTACAAAGATTCTATCTGGACAAACTTTTTTGCCAGAATTTTGGACAACTCTTATGATATCCCTTGAATATCCCTATGATATTAAAAGGATATCTTAGGGATTGTCCAAAATTCTGGCCAAAAAGTTTGTCCAAATAGCGCTACTGGAAATTTTAAGTCGGTGAGCTTTTATTCCATTTGAAAAACTATTATCATTGTTTCCAAATTCTCATCGATTTATTCCGAGAAAGGTTTTTTTGTAAAATATTACAAAACACCACCAAATATGTTTTTCAATATTTTTGTTTCTTAGAAATGAAAAAACATTTCTAAAAGATTATGCCAAATGAGCCTTCTGTCTCCCCACGGAAATAGTTTTGGGCGACTTATATCCCTCCATTAGATACTATTCACTTGGTCTAACTTTTTTCCTTTTTTGACAAGGGCGTCCGGTCTCTTTGAAAAGTGACTATTCTCCGGGCATGTGAATTTCTTGCCTCTCCCATCTATCTGGTAAGTCATGCTTTTACTTGTGCAAGTGGCCCAGGGAGAGAGCGCGGGTTCAAAACTATAATCTCTGGCTTCCGAACCGTAGTCCTGCTAGCTACGCTTTGAGAAACTCCAATAAAAAGAGAAAGGCGGTAAGAAATTTTGAAAATTGTGGGAGTGCTGGAAATTTTCAAAATAGTATAGAACCATTTATGCCTTATTTCTAGAATCCCACTTCGGATATGATGGAAAACAAAATGTCATTTATTTATGCTTCTTAGTGTAACTCTATTGAGTTGATTTGAAAGGGCATGGGCTGGGGCTGGGGCTGGGGCTGGGACTTCGAGCTATACTAATCATTAAAAGGAGCCACAAATCAGAAGGAACTCCTACGTCCTAAGTCATAATGGTGTCATTTGGATCCAATGAACTCGGTTACTAGGGTGAAGGAGGTCAAGGCTCGAAGGCCAGAGCTACATGGACCTTAGTTTAAGCCTGGCAAAAATTAAGAGTCCCATGTCTGGTATGGGTCTGACACAGACTTTTAATTCCAGGTCCGAGCCAACAAGTTTGATGTCAGGGTCCGATGAAGGCCCATGTCCTCTTAAAGCCTGATTCTTTTGAAGAGTTTTTTTTTTTTTTTTTTAAATTATTTTCTGTAATATTCATTTTGCTCAAAGAGCTCCCTTCATACCATTTAAATAATTTCTTAAAAAGTATAATATAAATTTGTAAGATCTTGATCCCAAAAATTCAAATGATACTGATTTTTTACCCTAGGGTCAATCACGAGTGGACCCCCACACTTTTCACTCACTAATCACTTAATTTTATTTTATATTTATTTTTGAATAGTTAAGATCACATTTTGGAAAAATCATGCTCATGCATCATAATAGACCCAACCCAGACCCAAAGGAGAAAAGGGCAAAATTGAAAAGGGCAAAAGTGCAGATATAGGATGTAAACGAGTACCCGATTTTTCGATTACCCGGAGGTTTTGACTCGTTAAAAATTGGGTCTGGGTCCTTATTTAGTCTCCGATGAGTAAATGAGTTTAGGTTTGGTCCCACCTTGGTTCGGACCTGTAGACCCGAGACTCGACATATTACCTCAATTTTCGAAAATATTTCCTAAAAACTATATTTTTTTTAATATCATTCTCTACCTAAACTCGGATCCGGATCAAGACCTGTCCCATATATGGTTTTGGTTCCAGTTCCGGAGCCAATAAACCGGTTCCGGGTCTGGATCCAGTTTCACATTTTCCTTAACGGTTTCAGGTCCAATATGGACCCAGACCGGAACTGACCCGTTTACAACCCTAGGTATACTGTTGACAGCCTTACCAAAATGGGACGAGGGGGGATCTAGGTGGGACCATCTTAGAAAGGAAGTCTTAAGTCAATCTAATGCTTTTAATCCCTTAATCTTTTATAGAATAAAGCGTTTGATCTGTTGCACACAACTTTAATGCTTTAAATTTGAAAATAAAAAGATGACTGTCGGTCCAGCTCCTTAGTATCTATCCATCACATATTGGCTTGAGGGAGAGGAGTTGAGGTGGTGTTGGATGGTCCATTCGGATTGATGATCAAGTGTAACCCGCCCGAAAGACACAAGCCAATGCATCTCTATGTATGTGTGTGTGAATGTAATCGTCCTCTATCTTGTTTCTTAAGTTGGAACATACAGGGCTCGAATTCCATTTCTGAGCTTTTTGGACCCCTATATGCATGGATCCATATCCATACCTAAATATCTAATGGATCCAAAAAGTAGGTCATGTACCCGTTTTATTCATATCTTAAGTAAGGGCTTTTAAGTTTTATTTGGATCCTAAGTAAGGGCTTTATGGGTTGAACTGAGGTATATCCACTCCAATCCAACTTTAGAAATAAAAAGCCATTGCCTGCTCAAGCTCTAGCTCAACCTACGTTATAAATGTCAGGTTAGACCGAGCTTACTAATAATTTGATGGGTGAATCAGCCACTAAACTACACGCATTACATTTATGGGTTGGGCGCGAGCTTTGGGTCAGTAAATTACTCACTAAACTACATACAGTACTTTTTTTAGACAGGGTGAACTTCAGGCCTCTTATCACTTAATCCAAGACCGGTCCATATACTATATATGCCAAATAATTAGATCAATGTACCGCCCTAGTGCTAAAACCCAAGTTCAGAACCCATCTGCAGCGGTCAAACCAATAATTGGACTCATGCTGTCCCTACCCTTAAGCACCCCCAATCCGAAGACTTCAACTGATAAACAGATAACCACTTGTAGCCCCATTTCATCTAAACCCCACTCCTAATCTCTATTTCTTACATCCTTATCTAATGCTTATTAGATTTGGGAGAAATCCAGACTTCTTTCCTAAAAAATCTTAGAATTCTTTTTAAATTCAAATTCAAACTCAGGTTTTCAAAAATAGTCTTTTCTTTTAATATGAAACATCCAATTATAAAAAGTCTTATGTACTAATGAGTCTTATTTTTGGAGAATCCTACCAGCATCTTAGTAGGAGTTTTAAGTTGTACTATAAAACTAATGATAGTGTTTTAGTATGAGTTACTAGGAAACTAATGGAGAGTTCAAATTCTACAAAATAGACCCCCAATTGGACATCCGACTTTTTATTTTCTCTTCTATTTGCACGCTCGGTTTGTCATTTTGGATTGAGAAAACTCTTTGCTCATGGGCCAGGTATTCCTAATCAAATTGAGTGAAATTCTACGATTCCAGATGCCTACAAAATTTTATTTCTCAGGTAAATGTTTCTATTTTTCTATAGATTCTTTGTGTTTTTCGATTTTATCAATTTTGGATCCTTCAAAATTTCAATAACATTAATTAGGATTTTGTCAATTACCAGTGACCCCAAACCCCCAACACACCCCAAAAAAAAAATAAAAGGGAGAAAAATTTCAAGTAAGTCCTTAACTTTTTACCTTATTTTGGAAAAAAAGACATAAGTTTCAAAAAATTTCAAATTAGTCCCTAAATTTTTCAGTAAGAGGAGAGGAAAATCGTTTTTTGCTAGGATGTGTACAGAATAAATCCAAAAGCCTTGAAAGTACTGCTGGTGTCCATTTTCGTTATTTTACATATGGGTATGTTGCTCTTAAAAAATTTAGACGTGCAATGATCAATGAAGGGTGTGTTAACAGCAATTCCAAAGAAAAGAAAGAAGAAAAAAAAAAAAAAAGTAAGCCATCAAGGACTTATTAGAAATAGTTTCAATACTGAGCTGCTTGGGTGCTTCTCAATTACGAACCGAGGTACCACCCCTTCATCAAGAGGAGGTCCGGTCAACCGCGGATAAGGGAAGGGCGCTAGGTTCACGCAGAAGAGTAAATGGGAGAGCCCGTACAATCCCCAACCGGCGTAGAACACCGGGCCACTTCTAGTGCTGAGGACAACACTTTCGAGTCTTATTTGAAGTCCGCCGAGTCAGCCAAAAGCCCTGCTGCTGAGACCTCCTCGAGGTTAAAGGGATCACAGCAAGTCGTTCATTCCTCCAACTCTTCATCTATCTTGGAGGAAGAAGAGGATATGCAGCAGCGTCAACCTGCCTTAGTGGTCAAGAATTTGGGGGCCCTTGCACTGGGAGGACGAGCTCCTCGTGCCCCCCTGCTGCTCTTGTCGCTGCTGTCGGAGTTGACGAATCAATTCATCTTGCTCTTGGATAACAAGGTTTTGGGCCTTGATATTCGCGAGAAGTGGATTGTCGTCGTCGTCAGCATCAATCTGGGATTTGTCTCTTCAGGGACGCACCTGAAGAGGATTATCTTGTCGGGAATGCTCCAGCAGAAGGTTATCTTGCCGGGAAGGTGTCGTCACCCTCCTTGAAGATGAACCTAACTAAGTTTCAGGCCCTTCCACGCTCACCGCGCCAGGTTTTGCCCCGAATCTGCTCTGGCGAGGGATTGGGGGTGGTGGTAGGGTCTTAGATGATCCTTCGCCTTTTCTGGTTTTTGAAGACATGGTTTTTTGTGAGTTTGACTCAATCGATCCCCACAGACGGCGCCAATTGTAAGTGCCTAAACTAATATGGGCTTGGAAGGATGGATTATAGATGGATTAGGATCTTTATGAAGTTCTTTGGGGGAAATTGGATGCCTGAAACCTGAAAGGGAAGGAGAAACAAAGGTTAGAAACCCGGGTTGCAGTCAGCTGAAGGCTCTCCGATGCTTGAGTTAGTGTAGTCACTAGACAAAGGATGAAGAAGGAGGAGCTTAGAACGTGGATATATGTGTAAGCATAAGCGTGTCTTCTTTGGATTAGCTCTTATATAGAGGTCAAGAGTTGACTTTTGGAGGTTTAGTCCCATCGGACCTTATCCTGACGTCTTGGGAGTAGAGTCCCAATGGACCTTACCTTGAAGTAGACGTAGTTACCGGATAATGATAACTTTTTATCCATATCCGATGCATGTCATCATTACTCAACACGTTCTGTAACGTGGTTGAACATTCATAAATGTACAGTTGTCAGTGCTTGTCTTGGTTAGTCGAACTGAAGACGATAACGAGCTGGTGTTGTCACCGAGCTAGTGCTGTCACCGAGCTGGTACTACTACCGACCTAATGTTGTTACGAGCTGGTACTACTACCGAGCTGGTGCTGTCATCAAGTTGGTGCTTAATATGAGAGCATTCAACACTATTGCCGAGACGCATAAAACCGAGACCAAGACATGCCTAACTGGTACTTTTACCGAAACTATGATAATCTCGGTATTGTGGAGCCCATCTCGATATCTTGAAAATACCCCACACAAAGATTATCAAGGGTAGAATTTTGAATTCCATAGCCTGCTGTTCTTGTAATTAAATTTGAAAACCTTCCATTTTATCATAATCTTCTGTTAATTTGGTATTTTTATCACAACTTTTATATATTTACACACGGGTGTGTTTTGCTGGTTGATCATTATATTAGTAGGATAAGAGAAGAGTTGACTACATAAAAAGAAGAAAAGACACTGCTATTCTTCTCCAACAGAGCTCTGGTTTTCATCAGATTTAAGAGATGGAGAAATTCAAATCCTTTTCCCTTTCATCTCCTCTATTCATTTTCCTCTCTTTTCTCTTCATCTCCTCCTTATCTCCTATCTCTCCTGCAGGTTTCTCCTCTCTCATGTTTTCAATGATTTCTATGTTCTCTTTTATCTCTCTGATTGTCTTGTTTTGCTTTTGCAGGAGGAAGAAGACACTACTACAATGAATCTCTCTTTGACGCCACCCTCCTCCCCAACACCTCCACCTATGACTTCATCATCGTCGGAGGAGGGACCGCCGGCTGCCCCCTGGCGGCGACCCTCTCTCAGCACTTCAAAGTCCTGGTCTTGGAGAGCGGCGGAAACAACCAAGACTACCCCCAGACAGCCACCCAAGACGGTTTCCTCCAAATCCTTGCCGACGCTAGCAGTGGCGTTGCCAACTCCCCTGCTCAATCTTTTACCTCCCTCGACGGCGTCAGCAACATCCGCGGTCGGGTCCTCGGCGGGGGCTCCTCCGTCAACGCCGGCTTCTACAGCCGCGCCGAACCCGCCTTCTTCGAGGCCGGCGCCGCCGCCGGGACAGTGTGGGACATGGGTCTGGTCAATGCGTCGTACGAGTGGGTGGAGAAGAAGGTGGTGCACCGGCCGGAGCTGGATAGCTGGGAGACGGCGGTCGCTGGTGCCCTCCTTGAGGCGAATCTAAGGCCGTTCAACGGGTTCTCCGTAGAGCATCTGGAGGGTACCAAGATCAGCGGGACGACATTCGGGCCCGACGGCAGGCGGCACAGCGCGGCGGAGCTACTGGGCTACGCCAAATTGACTAACTTGGTGGTCGCACTTCGCGCCACGGTCGAGAAAATCCTGCTGGATTTCCATCCCGGTAAGTGATTTCAGTTCTTTTCTTGGCTTTCTGGTTTGTTTGTTTGTTGTTTGTTTCAATTGATGGATTCTATTTACTCAACCATTGAAATCTTGGTTTCTTGTTGGTAATCTCAGATGTCCATTGGCTGTTAACTTTGTGATTGTAAGATGGGTAAGTGAGTGACCATGGACAGAGGAAGGGGTAGTGGGGTTGCCTTTGGGAGCTTTTTTTTCCTGACCCATTTGCAGTTTGAAGTGTCAGATACTCTCCTCAAATTTCCCAAATCAAAGATCCTGCCTCCCCAGGGTCCTCATTTGACAAATATATAAAAGAATCATTTCCACTTCTTTATTTCTGTTCTAAGACAACTGCTTAGATACGGTTGTCAATCTGGAATCAACTACAATTTTATCTTCCTAGGGCCCGTTTGGTAACTTTACTAATATAGTCAAGTCAAGTTAAATATCCCATCAGAAGCACTTTTTTTTATCAAAACTCCCTTCATCTTTTCCAAAAAAAGTAAAAAAGCAACTACATTTACTTACTAAAAGACAAAAAAACTTCATTTCCCCATACAAAAAGTCAAAAATATTTCATCCCAAACAACAAAAAATAAAATACCATCATGACTCACTTATATTTTATTCATTCTTTTCATTTCACTTCACTCCACTTTATTTTAAAAGTAAATTACCAAACGGGCCCTAAAGGTGGTGCTAGGCTTTGAAAGCTGTTAATCAAGTGCAGGGATAATTTGTACAGGGTTGAGTTTTTTACTTCCACTTGTCCATCCAATGGTCTGTTTGTAATTTACTAGATTAGTCAAAGTAATGTTAAGTCTCATTTTTCGGACAAGACGTCACATTAAAAATATACATCTTCAAAATCCCCTCCTTTTCAAATCGAATGTCAAAAAAAAAAAAAAAAAAAGCTCATTTCTCCACTAAAGGACATACTCACTTTTCACAAATAAAAGAAGTAAAGAAGACTCCCTACCAATCCACTAAAGACAAAACACCATTATAACCCTTATATATTTTATTATCTCTCGATTTGATGCTTTACATTACTTTTACTTTAATAGCTAACTAGCACAAAAACCCGTGTTAATCACGGATATACTTAAAGAGATAGGATTCTATGTATATTAGAAAGGGGAAGATGGAAGTCCATAAATAGGGGAAGTATATTAGTGGAAAGTGGAGGGAGAGTATGTTAGCAGTTGTAGAAACCGAAAATAAATTGTTAGTAGTTGTAGAAATTGAAAATAACTTTCGATCAAATTTAAAAATTAAAGTCAAAATTAGATTTAAAACCTTTTAGCTTAATATATTATAATTGTCAAACGGGCCCATGTGTCCTCCCCCATAGGTAGACATGGATCGAAGTGGGCCCCACAATCTAGACGCATATGTACACTGCTTTTAGGAGAACATTATCCGTGGTTGATAGGCTATTTTTTTTTCCTTATTTCAAAGGCATTTGATCTCTTATCCAAATGTAGGCCAAAGATAAGATGCTTTAGTCGACTACTGAGTGATCTACAAGCCACCCAATTAATGGTTTTGATTGGAGATAAAGAAGTAGTATGTCCACTTTGAAGATGGTGTACCAGGTAACCGGAGGATGAAGGTTCTACTTACTGGAATGGATGCCAGTTTTAAAAAACAATGCAGCGGAAACAAAACAAACGCAAACTAGAAATCAGATCTACCAATCACAAACCACAAGAAGGCAGACATAATATTAATATGGAAGCCCTATCGAGGGAGAAAAACCACAATAAAAAAAGTCAATCATTGTTGAACGATTACAAGATATACTTTTTGCTCCTTTTCCCAATGGTCAGTAAGTCGACCTAAGGACTGTAATTGTTCTTACACAACTCCTCGTTCCCACAACTACTTGCCGTGCACCACTCCCTTTGCTTGATCCTCCAACAATCATATTGAGGACCAAGATACACATATCTTATACAAAGAAGTAGAAGCGCCAAACCTTCTAGAGCAAATCTTCAGCCCAATCTCTTAATGATAGCTCTAGAGAACATGGAATCTCTCTTAGAATTTTTTTTTTTCACCTTAGAACAAAAGAGAGCAACTTCTTGTCCTACTTAGGGTTGAGAGAAACACCATTTATATAGCCCCAAAATCGTGCAAGAGTATTCTAATTATATCCCAATCAAAATTGTAAACAAGACCAATTTAGAAGTCAAACTTGTGCAGAGCTCTTTCCCAGGCTCGTTATTAAAGAATGCCTTCTCTATCCCGGGTGCTCCAATCACTTCGCTCTAACGAACTAAAGCTTTGCTATAGTGAGCTTGTTTCCTGGATTTTGGCTTCTTCGCTCAAAAGCACTCCAATTCTCGCTTTAGGTCTTCCAGTGACTCAACCATGGTCCATTCTAAAAGAAATTCAAAATTACAACTCAAATGGAACCCATGAATTAGCCAACACGAATAAAATCCTAACCAAAATGAGATTGCTCGGGAGATTTATCAGTCAACTCAGAAAGTTTTTCAACCATGATTGATATCCCGTATCATAAGTTTTAATTGTTCAGAAGTAGTAGAAGATGTATAATATTCCATTATGTTTAAGAAATTACTGTAATTCACAAAGGAAGTTACCTATTTAAATAAATAAAAAATTCAAAAGGCTCATATGCCAAAAGATGCACTCTTGGATTTGTAGTATAATTGGGATTGGATCTAAGAGTATGAAGATGAGGTTAAATTGGCCCCACGAGCTGAATTAGCATCATCCTCTAAGTAAATTGTGTACTCTTTTGTTTTAATTGAGAAGTGTAACAACATCTATTTCTTTTGTCCTTTTTATACTTTTATTTGTCAAAACCTTTTAGCCCTTTAAATTTTGGCCCCCATAATGATCTCAATTTTCTATATTGAAATGGATTATACTGCATTGACATATCCGAGAAAGTCGACCCTAATGTATTTGAAACCCATGATTTTTAAATCTTATTCATGTATTCTTTATAAGTTTAATCTAATTGTAGGGCCAACTCATAATAGAGTAAAATTTAGTTACGTCTTATGAAAAAAGAACGTAAATTTCAACTCAAGAAAGAGAAAATAAAATGAAAAAGAGGGAGATTTGGGAAAGAGATCCTTTTTTATGATGCTAAAAAGTGGTTTTCGGGCACCACCGGTCAAGTGAAGAGTAATTAATGTGAAAATTAATAGAGAGAGAAAGAAAGGGTTTATAGTGGTTCGGTCAGTGTGACCTACGTCCACTTCAGTTGATGACTTTACTGCTCCGGTGAAGAGATTACAAAGCAGAAGAATACAATGATAATGAAAAAGTAGATAAGAGTTGCCCCCTTTTCTCCAGTGTTTGTGGGACTCTCTTTTTATACTCTTCCCCTAACGGATGAGGACGATTCTTCAGCGACGTACGCTCCATTCTGGTGGAGTCTTCCGAACCGCCCTCAACAGACAAGCAGGTAAGATCTCCTCTGCAGGACTTGGTAAAAGCCGGTTAAGGGAACGACGCACTGACCCCGTCATCTAGTGGATCTGGACCCGGCCCTTAACGGGTGGATTTATACCCGGGCTCATCACGGGCTCGGGTCACTTTGACTCGACCCGCCATTGTGGACCGAGTCATTTGGGCCTAACCTGTCATCGTGGACCGAGTCATTTGGGCCTGACCCATCATTTGCCCCCCAATGCCCATTGTCTAAGAAAATTTGGAGAAGGGGCATTAGCTTGAATTTTTTAGCTCTGGGTGGTGGAGATTCCCTCGGTAAACACCTCAAGTCTTTTCCATTTTTTGAATGATGGGCCGTTGTTGGGCGTGTAGCTGGAGTGGATTTGGTTGGGCGTGCAGCTGGAGTCCAGGGCGCCTGTGGGGGCGACGCGGGAGAGGAGACCCAGGCGGAAAGGGTGGCAATCCAGGCTAGGGGCGCAATCCAGCCGGACGAGCTGGTTGTTTGCGCGAAGGGCGCTGGGAGCGCAGGCGCGGGCGAGGAGCGCGGGCGAGCTACCTGGCGCTGGGAGCGCTGCTGCTGTTGGGCGAGCATCATACTTTTTTTTTTTTGGTATATGCGCCCGTGTCTCTTTTTTCACTTTTTTTTTTCTGTCTGTTGGTGGGCGATCACGTGGACGAACCACGGCAAGGGGCGCCCAGCCCTGTTGCTGGTGTGGGCGAGCAGCTGTTTGGCGAGCAGTGTTTTTTTTTTTTTTTTTTTTTTTTTATTGATGGGCGACGAACAAGTGGGCGCCCCTTGTGGCGCTGCTCTTCAACTGAATAATCTATCCTTACAGATCCTGTACAAGTGTCGAAGTATCCAGTTACGCTTATCAGGCGTAGACAAAAAGATACTTGCCATTTCCTTGTGAAAGGTGGGCCACTCATGCAACAGCTCAACTTTGGCAGGATTCAATTCTCTGCTTTTTACCAACTCTTTGATGACATCAGCCACTATCTTCTTGTTTGGGTTTGTGAGGTTGGTCAAAGTCTTCTAAAGTCAGTCAGTTCAGTTTATTTGTCAACTGAAGTTAAATAATTATTTTACTGATAAGACATGGTTTGGTCATTGGTGTAGGCAAGTGCACTGGAGACCTGGGCGCCCCAGGCGTTGCGCATGACGGAAGACGGGGCGCCAGCCTGGGCGCCCCAGGCGCTGTTGCTCGAGGTGCTTCTGCTGGCGGCGGTGCTCCTGGCACTGCTGCGAGCGACGGACGGGGCTGAGGCGCCACCTGTTGTGTGCCAATGTGGGCGAGTACGCGGGTGAGCAGGCTACTCTAGTCCGTCATGCACCAAGGGATGCTGATCCAGGCGAGCAAAAAGGTATATTATACGCCCCGTTTGGAGCACCTTGGGCGAGCCTGGGCTGCCTTGAGAGCTTTGGGCGCTACGGAGGGGGCTGGCCTTGGCGTGCAGGCATCAAGAGGCACTACTTTGGGCGAGCTAAGTGGATCAGGCGCTGCTAAGCTAGAGATAGGCTGCCTGTTTGAGAACAGTGCAGAGGTAGGTCAAGCTTTTTTGGCGACCCGCGAGAGAGCCGCTAAGCTGGAGATAGACTGCCTGTTTGAGAATAGTGCAGAGGCCAAGCTTTTTTGGCGACCCGCGAGAGAGCCGCTAAGCTGGATATATAGGCTGCCTGTTTGAGAACAGTGTAGAGGTCAAGATTTTTTGGCGACCCGCGAGAGAGCCGCTAAGCTGGAGATAGACTGTCTGTTTAAGAACAGTGCAGAGGCAGGTCAAGCTTTTGGCGATCCACGAGATGATTCACCTCGCCTGGACCGGTTGATTTGCTCAGCATTTATATATTTTTGAGCTTTTGCCAATAGTTCTGGCATGCTCTTTGGTGGTCGCTTCGTTACTGAAAAGAGGAAGCTTGACGAGCGAAGGCCTCCCAGGAAGGCTGTCATGGAGACCTTGTCGTCGGGCTCCTCGACTTGGAGTACCTCCTCGTTAAAACGAGTGAGGTAGCTCCTGAGGCTTTCACTTTTATCCTGCTTTATGCTGAGCAGGTGAGTGGCGGGCTTCTGGTGGCGGCGTCATCCAATGAAGTGTGACACGAAGGACTTACTTAACTCTGCAAAGGTGGAGATGGAGGCTGGGGCCAGACTGGAGAACCATTGCCTTGCGGAACCGTTCAATGTGGTAGGGAATGCTCTACACATGATCTCGTCTGAGATGTTGTGTAGTTGCATTAGAGTTTTGTAAGTTTCCAAGTGGTCCAGTGGATCCTTTGTCCCATCAAAAGTCTCCATGGTTGACATTTTGAACTTTTTAGGAAGTGGGTAGTTCGCCACGCCGGGTTTGAACGGTGTGTCCGTTCGTTAA
This sequence comes from Cinnamomum chago, assembly GCA_038049695.1. Taxonomy (NCBI): domain Eukaryota; kingdom Viridiplantae; phylum Streptophyta; class Magnoliopsida; order Laurales; family Lauraceae; genus Cinnamomum; species Cinnamomum chago. Next base: position 66,426,862 of record CP142458.1, on the reverse strand, counting down.
TTGTACCAGGTAGTCTATTGATTCTGGTACCTGTGCCTTCATGGCATTGAAGACATCACCAAGCTGGTTCTGCATTTCCTTGATCTTCTCGTCCCATCGATTGGGGGCTTCTCTGGACTGACCTTGGAAATGACTCTCGTCTTCCAGGCTGTGATTTTCACTTCCCCCCTCCTGAAAATGAGGATCTTCATCGTTGGAGGCCGAGGGAGGAGGTGGAAGCCCGCCGCGACTTGACCCTCCAAGTGGGACTCCACCCGGGGGTGGAGGCACGTCGAGATGAGCGCGGCCTTGAGGGTCGACTAGGAGTCTCTCATGCGGAGCGACACGGGGAGCTCCACCAGAGGCGCCCTGGGCGCCATGGGAAGGGGCGCCCAGGTGTACTCCTCGACCCTGGCCGCCATGGGGATGGGCGCCCAGGTGAGGATGTGGGCGGGAGGCTCCTCGGCCCCGGGCACCATGGGGCTGGGTGCCCGGGGGAGGTGCTCCTCTACGTGGAGCAGTCCGATGCGCCGGGCGCGGTACTTCCTGCGATCCTGCACCAGCTAGTGCTCCTCCTTGCCCTGCCAACATGAGTTGCAGTATCTGCTGGTTCTGGGTCACCAGCTGCTGCATGGTCTCCAACATTTGTTGAGGAGAGGGAGCAGGAGCATTTGGTGCAGGGTTACCCTCGCCTTCCCGGGAGGGGTTGTCATCTTGACGTCTTATTGACCTCGTGGTGATCACCATAATGTCGAGAAAGGAAATCTTGTCGGATTCCCACAGACGGCGCCAAACTGATGATGCCAAAAAGTGGTTTTCGGGCACCACCGGTCAAGTGAAGAGTAATTAATGTGAAAATTAATGGAGAGAGAAAGAAATGGTTTATAGTGGTTCGGTCAGTGTGACCTACGTCCACTTCAATTGATGACTTTACTGCTCCGGGGAAGAGATTACAAAGCAGAAGAATACAATGATAATGAAAAAGTAGATAAGAGCTGCCCCCTTTTCTCCAGTGTTGGTGGAACTTCTTTTTATACTCTTCCCCTAACGGATGGGGACGATTCTTCAACGACGTACGCTCCATTCTGGTGGAGTCTTCCGAACCGCCCTCAACAGACAAGCATGTAAGATCTCCTCCGCAGGACTTGGTAAAAACCGGTTAAGGGAACGACGCACTGACTCCGTCATCTAGTGGATCTGGACCCGGCCCTTAATGGGTGGATTTATACCCGGGCTCATCACGGGCTCGGGTCACTTTGACTCGACCGCCATCGTGGACCGAGTCATTTAGGCCTGACTCATCACTTTTTAATCTCAGGAAAAAAATAGTGTCAACTGTATGTGGTGAAAGAGCTACTACACGGCTAGTCCTGATCTTTTGTTTCCTTCATTTCAAAACCATTTCGTATTCCTAGCAATACTCCTTTTATATATATATAAATATATATATATAAACTTGAGCAATTCTTTCATTTTCCTTACCATGGAGAACCTCTAGAAAAAATTAGAGTTTTTGGAAAGGTGGAGGGAAAAATCATTTCTAGAGGTAAGCTACCAGTCAAAAACTCTATTTTTATCCTCACATGTGTAACTTGGTTTAAGTCCGGTCAAGATGCAATATACCAGAAACTCTTAAGTTTAGTTTGTATTTAGAGTATGGAATATAATAATTAATAACTAGTACACACAGCATACAATACTTATATGTATCTTAATATATATAGTTCTGGGTCTCCATGTCAAAGTATTTCAAGCCTCACAACCAACTCGAATTCGCCCTACTTGAATGATGAATGAATTCCTCACTCTTTTTTTTTAGATAGCTTTACTATTTGAGATCCTGGGATTTAATTTCCGAAGGTACGTATGATACTAAAGTGCCAACACCATTCAACAACAAGTGTCTTGACACTTAAATGTCGCTTAATTGAGTCAGGTCATGCAAGTTTGGGTTGGCACCTACCTTAGAAGCACCCCTTGTTCTTTTATAGTTCTCATCATCTTTTCTATTTCTTCTTTGTCCTTGAACAATGGATGATAATGCAGGAGGCTTGAAGAAACCATTTGCAAAAGGTGTAATGTACAGAGACTCACTCGGACGGTTCCACTACGCCTTCCTCCGCCCACAGGGGGAGGTGATCCTTTCCGCCAGCGCACTCGGTAGCCCCCACCTCCTCCTCCTCTCCGGGATTGGCCCCCCAAACCTCCTCAGCCCCTGGCACATTCCCCTGGCCGTCTCCCACCCCTTTGTCGGCCAGTTTCTAGCCGACAACCCCCAGGGAAAAGTCGCCATCATCTCCCCCTTCCGCCTCCCCACCTCCCTCAGCAAAGTCGTTGGCATCTCCTGATGGGCCAGGCCCAAATATCTCGGTCCGTAGTGGCAGGTTAGGCCCAAGTGGCTCGGCCCACGATAACGGGTTAGGTCAAACCGACCTTAGTCCATGGTGAGCCCGGGTCGTCATCTACCCGTTAAGGGCCGGATCCGGATCCACTGAAGGACGAACTCAGCATGTCGTTTCATCTACCTACTTTCACCAAGTCCCGCTGAGGAGATCTTACCTGCTCATCTGTTGAGGACAGTGCGGGAGATTCTACCAGATTGGAGCGCACATCGTTGGAGATCGCTGAAGACTCTCCCTACCCGTTGGGGAAAGACTATAAAAGGAGAGCCCTACTAACGGAAGAAGGGGGATTGATTTTTCTCACTATCATTGTATCTGACTACTTTGTAATCTCCTCCCCAGAGCAGTAAAGTAATCACTTTAAGTGGACGTAGGTCACACCGACCGAACCACTATAAACCTCCTCTCTCTCTCTTCATTAATTTTCATATTTATTGCATATCACTTGACCGGTGGTGCCCGAAACCACTTTTTGGCATCATCAGTTTGGTGCCGTCTGTGGGAAACGAAAAGAATTTCCTTTTTTCAAAAAGCCATGCCGATCACCAGGTCAACAAGGCGACAAGATGGTATCCCCTCACGCGAGGGCGAGGGTAATCCTCCACCGACCAACCCGGCACCGAATGCTCCCGCTCCCTCTCCCCAGCAGATGCTGGAGACCATGCAGCAGTTGGTAACACAAAACCAACAAATACTGCAGCTTATGCTGGCGAGTCAGGGAGGAGCACTAGGTGCAGGACCGCAGGAAGCACCACTCTCGGAGCAACTGGTCGCTCCACGCAGAGGGGCACCTCACCCGGGCGCTCGTCAACACGGTGCCCGGGGCCGAGGCGCCAACCGAGGCCGCCTTCACCTGGGCGCCCAGGGTGGAGGACTGCAGCTAGGCGCCCAAGCCATGGGCGCCCAAGCCCTGGGCGCCCATCCTCATGGCGCCCTGGGCGCCCGTCATCATGGCGCCCGCGCCCAGGGGACGTCTGCTGGAGCTCCGCCGGTCGTCCCGCACGGAAGACTCCTGGTTGATCCTGAAGGCCGCGCTCATCTCGACGTACCCCCTCCCCCGGGCGGGTCGAATCGCGGTGGGCTTCCACCCCCTCCCTCTGCTTCCAATCATGAGAATCCTGATTTCCAGGAGATGGGAAGTGGAAAATACAGCCTGGAAGACGAGAGCCAATTCCAAGGTCAATCCAGAGAAACTCCCAACCTTTGGGACGAGAAGATCAAAGAGATGCAAAATCAGATTGGCAATGTCTTCAATGCCATAAAGGCGAAGGCACCGGAGACGGTAGATTATCTGGTTGGGCGAACGGATTCGCCGTTTAAACCTGACGTAGTGAACTATCCACTCCCTCGGAAGTTCAAGATGCCATCCATAGAGACCTTCGATGGAACGAAGGATCCACTGGACCATCTGGAGACGTACAAAACAAAAATGCAGCTGCATAATATCCCTGACGAGATAATGTGCAGGGCATTCCCAACTACATTGAAGGGTTCCGCTCGGCAGTGGTTTGCCAATCTCCCCCAAACATCCATAGCCACCTTTGGAGAGTTGAGCAGATCTTTCGTCTCACACTTTATCGGTAGGCGCCGCCACCAGAAGCCTGCCGCACACCTACTCAGCATAAAGCAGGATCGGGATGAGAGTCTGAGGAGTTACCTCACTCGTTTTAACGAGGAGGTCCTCCAAGTCGAGGAGCCCAATGACAAAGTCGCCATGACCGCCTTTCTGGGAGGCCTCCGTTCATCTAGATTCCTCTTTTCAGTAATGAAGCGACCACCAAAGAGCATGCCAGAACTATTGGCAAAAGCTCAAAAATATATGAATGCTGAGGAAATCAACAGGTCTAGGCGAGGTGAATCATCTCTTGGGTCGCCCAAAAAAGCGTGACCTGCCTCTGCACTGTCTTCAAACATGCAGCCTATCTCCAGCTTAGCGGCTCTCTCGTGGGTCGTCAAAGAAGCTTGGCCTACCTCTGCACTGTTCTCAAACAGGCAGCCTATCTCCAGCTTAGCGGCTCTCTCGCGGGTCGTCAAAGAAGCTTGGCCTACCTCTGCACTGTTCTCAAACAGGCAGCCTATCTCCAGCTTAGCGGCTCTCTCGTGGGTCGCCAAAAAAGCTTGGCCTACCTCTACACTGTTCTCAAACAAACAGTCTATCTCCAGCTTAGCAGCTCTCTCACGGGTCGCCAAAAAAGCTTAGCCTAACTCTGCTCTGTTCTCAAACAGGTAGCCTTTCTCCAGCTTAGCAGCTCTTTCCTGGGGCGCCAAAAGCACGGCCTCAAGCTCTCTCACGAGCAATCCTCAGACTCTGTCTTTGCTCTCACGCAAGCAGTCTACTTCTTTCACCAGGTCATCTGCAATCCTCAGACTCTGTGTGGCCACCCAAATGAGCCAAACCAGCTAGAACAACGCCTATAAGGGCACTTGACACTGTCTACTCGCCCAAAATAGTTTTCCTTTTGCTCGCCTGGATCAGCATCCCTTGGTGCCTAATGGACCAGAGTAGCCTGCTCACCCGCGTGCTCGCCCACATTGGCACGCACCAGCTTGGCGCCCAGTTCCTCCTCTGCGTAGATCACGGGTACCACCCATCCATGACTCATCGCAGCGCCCCTTCTATCGCTTGTTGCAGCCTTGCCCTCGCCCAAGGGGGCGCCCCGGCCAGCAGCCTCACCTGCGCCAGCAGCAGCGGGCGCCCAACACCAGGCGCCCAGCACCCAGCAGCGGGCGCCCAGCACCGGGCACCCAGTAGTGGGCGCCCAGCAGCACCAGCGCCCACTTGTTCGTCGCCCACCCAAAAAAAAAAGTACCAAGTGATGGCCCCATCCAAGTACTTGGGCGCCCAGCTTGTCTTGGGCGTCCTTGCCCCACTATAAAATTTTTTTTTTTTTTTGAAAAGTACCACATGAAAAGAGAAGTAAAGGATACACTATAGTCTGTGGACGGAAGATTTTGATGGAGAGATAGTTTGGTCAAGTGCAACTGTAGATGGGAGATTTCAACTTGAAACAATAATGATTACTAGGAACCTATAAATCTCCTTTGAACAACTATCAAATAACCTTTACACATAAGGACTACTTGGTTGGAATCATTGACTACACTTCATTAAGTACACATCAGTCGAGACCGTCCAATCATTGTGTTAGTATTGGATGCACAATTCATTAATCAACCTCATCTGGCCACCTGATTAAGTGGCATTTGCGTTGGAAAATTGATCTATGAGAGTAGGACCATCAAAAACCTCTCCAAATGTCACCAGTTGTGTCAGTCTTGATAAGGAACAAGGGCCCCACTCATAATGGGACGGTAAATCAGAGAATGGAACTGTTCTATCCAGCTACAGGCTGGGCGCCCCGCACCAGCAGCAGCGCCCAGTAACAGGCTGGGCGCCCACCACCAGCAGCCACATGGGCGCCCTCTTCATGTGCACGCCCACCGAGACCGAGAGCTACACGCCCAGCAGCAGGGGCGCCCGGGCCCCTGCCTCGCCTGCCTGCAGTAGGGGCGCCCCGACTTGGGGAGCCCCACGTCTTGCCATCGTCGCCCACCTGGCGCGCGCATCGTGGAGCCTCGCCCGACACCAGAGGCGCCTGGCCGCCCGTCGTTCGCAACCGCATCGCGTGGCCGCCCGAGCCCGGGGCGCCCCCACCTGGGGCGCCCGTGGCCTGCAGCCCTGAGGACTGGCTGCCTGCGCCTGGGGCGCCCATCTCAGCAGCCACAGGGCCCTGGCTGCCCGCGCCAAGGGGGTCGTCCGCCTGCACGCCCGCGCCCGGGGGGCCATCCGCTTGCAAGCCAAGAGGGCTGCTCGCCCGATCGTTTGCCGTCTGCCGCAACTGGCGCTCGCCCACTAGCGCCTGTCGCGCCTGGCGCTCGTCCACTGGCGTCCGCTCGGCCACCGGTGCCTGCTCGCCCGGGACCGCGCCGCCCGCAACCTGGCCGTCGCCGCCTGAGGCGCCCAATGCCTGCAGCAGCAGTGCTTGGCCGCCAGCGTCCGGGGCGCCCAGGCGCCTGATCGTGCATCGCAGCCACAGCGCCCCCACCTCCAACGGTCTTCTCGCCAGCAACCTGGGGCGCCCCGTCCAATGGTCTCCTCGCCAGCAACAGGCGGGCGCCCCGTGTCTCGTCCCGAGAAGCGTTCAACGCAGCAGTCCAAGTGGGGTCCAGCGGCGCCTCGCCCTTTCCCAGCTCGCTGCCTGCAGCAGCCCGTCCAACGTCCCCATCGCCTGCTGGCCGTCCGTCGCCGGCACTTCGCGGCGATTGGTGGTCTCGTAGCTTCCTTTGCTGTGCCATGGGTTTTTCTTTCTCTGAACAACAAGGAGTATCAATGGCTGCCCTCTCTCCTTTGTGACAAGCAGAAGATAAAGAAAAAAAAAATTTGGGGGGGGGGGGGCAGCCCCTAGCCGGGGGCGCTGCCCCCTGGACCCCCGAGAGCTGACCGGCCAGCTCGACCACCGCCGGGGGACACCCCCGGACCCCCTCTGCGGAGGGCATATATTAAAAGGGGGTTCAGTGTTAAAAAAAAAAAAAAAAAAAAAAAAAAGAAGAAGAAGAAAAGAGTTACAAATCTCTTGACATGAAGAAACTTGTGTTTTACTAATGTCTCCCTTTCAAACCCTTCTTTGGCACGAGACATTGAGGGGCAAATGATGGGCCAGGCCCAAATATCTCGGTCCGTAGTGGCAGGTTAGGCCCAAGTGGCTCGGCCCACGATAACGGGTTAGGTCAAACCGACCTTAGTCCATGGTGAGCCCGGGTCGTCATCTACCCGTTAGGGGCCGGATCCGGATCCACTGAAGGACGAACTCAGCATGTCGTTTCATCTACCTACTTTCACCAAGTCCCGCGGAGGAGATCTTACCTGCTCATCTGTTGAGGACAGTGCGGGAGATTCTACCAGATTGGAGCTCACATCGTTGGAGATCGCTGAAGACTCTCCCTACCCGTTGGGGAAAGACTATAAAAGGAGAGCCCTACTAACGGAAGAAGGGGGATTGATTTTTCTCACTATCATTGTATCTGACTACTTTGTAATCTCCTCCCCAGAGCAGTAAAGTAATCACTTTAAGTGGACGTAGGTCACACCGACCGAACCACTATAAACCTCCTCTCTCTCTCTTCATTAATTTTCATATTTATTGCATATCACTTGACCGGTGGTGTCCGAAACCACTTTTTGGCATCATCATCTCCAATTCCTCTAGCTTCTACATTGAAACCTCAACAAAAAATGCCCCCCACCACGCTCAAATCTCCACTGCTTCCCCCAGCCTCAACCACACTATTGCCGAACTTTTTGAGAAAGTCGTCGGCCCTGTCTCCACAGGCTCCCTCTGGCTGGCCTCTGCCGACGTCCAAGATAACCCGGTGGTCCGGTTCAACTACTTTGCTAGCCCGGTCGACATGGGGCGGTGCGTAGAGGGAATGAGGACTATGGCAAAGGTGTTGAAGTCGCCGAAGTTGGAGGGGTTCAAGTTCCCGGGGGTGCTCGGCGGGAAGGAGTTCAGGTACGTGGGGCCGGAGATGGTGCGCGACGAGGAAGATGATTTACAGTTGGAGGGTTTGTGTAGGAAGAGCCTCGCCACCTTTTGGCACTACCATGGTGGATGTCTGGTGGGGAAGGTGGTGGACAGTGAGTACCGAGTCATTGGAGTTGACTCACTCCGAGTAGTGGATGGGTCCACCTTTGCTGTCTCCCCTGGGACCAATCCCCAGGCCACAGTCATGATGCTTGGAAGGTATAATAATAATATGCACTTTTTCTCATTTTTCTTGATTTTTTCTATTATATAAAAAATTTAGGAAAATAGCTTAATCTCACTTTTTAGTATTATGTTATCTTGTGGGCTCTAAGTAGGGAAGTCAAACGTGCCGCATCGGCACGGCTGGCTAGGGTGCCGGCAGGCCGAGCCGTGTTGTGCGGGTTCATCTAGTTCAGTATCTTTTGGATTTAAAAAGTAAGGTATTACACTAAAGGGGAGGTTTCAAGTGCATCCATCCTTCACCATAGGGTGAGGGGTACTTCTATAATTGGGCATTTTTAAGTACAAAAGTTACTTTTCAAGTACATAGGGTGAGGTACACTTTCTTGTCTTCATGTGCAAAAATGAGAAGTGTCTTTCACCCTATGGTGAGGGATAGATGCACTTAAAACTTTCCCTACACTAAAAAACTTAAAAGATACGTACAAAAGAAGAATATGCCACACATATTTAAACATATTTAAGTAGTTCGGTTAAACTTGACATACTCCATTGAAAATAAAACTATTTGGATCTTTTCTAATTGAAGGTTTTTAATAAGATTATTTTCAAAATATTTGCACTTTTCCCGGATAATAAAAATATAAAAAATAAAAGACTATACTTTTTATATTTATACTTAAAATACTAAATATCCCGTGTCGTACCGTGCCTCTAGTGAGTTGTGTCGTGTCGTAGTCTTGCCAATAGGCTTGGGACCTTGGCCTAGTCATGGCCGTGCCGTTGACCATGTTGTGCTGTGCCATGTGCAGTTGACTACCGTGCTGGGCCGGGCCGTGCCATACCAGCCCGGCCCTTTCGCATCTCCAGCTCCAAGTTCTTTATCCCAGTCATTTAACATTTTCACAGAAATGATAAATTACAAGGGTAAGGTTTTATAGGTTCAAAAACATTTGGACTTATTATTTTTTATACTCCTAACTAGAATTCGGTAACACTTTAGAATTTTGGATAAATAGTATTAACGTGGAGATTCCTTTGTTTTTCTTTTCAATTCTGTAGATTCATTTTTATTCATTATGATTATCATCATTCATGAATTTTAGATTGGTTTTTCATATCTATGTAGTAATGAAGAGAATGGGACTGGTCTCTTCAAATTAGTGGGAGTTATTTTTCTGTAAATTCTTTTTATCATGATTCTCTTAAAACTATATATATGGATTGAAGTTTTTTAAGGGGTTGAGTGCAACCTCTTCTATGAGTACATACCTTACCCTTTTTCAGCCATTTCAATCTTGGGCCACTCATTTGGAACATATTTAATCTTTCTGTGATTTTAAATTAATTTCATTTTTCACATCTGATCTGATTTTTCATTTTTTATAATTAGAATGCATCTGCAAATTCATACATTTTTTTTGGAAAAACATAATGATTTATAGATATATAAAAACTAGAATTAATTGACTATGATCCTTAGTAATGTTTAAATTAAGAAATGAAATATTTTTTAATTTTTGTAACATGTTTCTCTGCTCTCTTTTCTTTCTAAAATTTCATTGAAAATAAAATTACGTGGAAGTTTAAGAGCTCGAATTTGATTTGAGTTTAAAAAAGATTACTGCACTTTTTCTCCTTTAAAATATATTTTGATACATATATTTTTATTTTAGGTTTATTTTTTACAATTATATTTCATAGATAATTTAAAGTTCAGATATATTTTGATTTTGCCTGGGCTTATCATGGACCTTTTTTGCTGCATTATAATCAATAGCAGTTGTCATTTTAAGATTTATTGGATTCTTCAAAAAGATTATATATATGAAATTTTTTTATATGCATGCTGATGGGACTTTTTTTTTTTTTGGGTGGGGGGAGTTTAACATGCCTCTAAGCCCTTCATCCGTAGCGCACAAATTTAACGATTACTAAGAAAATATAACAAGGTTTTAATTTTACACTATCTATATACTTACTTTAATATAACAATAGTTAAACTTCCATATATTTTATTCTCCACACATTTAAACGGACCCTAGGCATGACAATTAGCTAAATGCCCTATTACAATCTATTAAAGCAGAAGGTTTTGATTTGAATTTTGACCAGATCACTTTCAATTTTGACTTTTTTTTATTGGGCCTATAAGTTAGCATATTTGATCTCATCACATACCCTCTTGCCTTTTTAGATAACTAACCCAACCACTATACCACAACACACTAGTGTAAATATTTGTCAAAACAGTATCAAAACTAGTTAAATGGAGGGACCCTTTGATCCCTTGCCCATGCTTAGCCCGGATTACTTTGCTAGTATAATGTAACCCTTTGATCCCTTGCCATGAATTTTTTTTCTTTGGTAATCCAGCCAAAGGGACTGTTACTTGTGAGAGCACCCATATAGGAGGTATTACGCAAGGTGAAGGCAACTCCCACTCTCGATGATATGTTGCTTCCACACATGGGGAGTGAGCACCCACACATGGGGTGTGGTGGGTTTCAGAAATTTCTAAGGGGAGTCGTGGCCACTCCCAGTTCTACCCCTGCTTGCAAACGTGGGGACTGGGGAGAGGTCGCTTGTATTTGTTAGGAGAGGGCATATCCAGAGATCGATCACTTTCTATAAATTAAAAGCAGTATCAAAATCTATTTATGAAAGCATTTCCTTATTCCACTCTTTTGTAGGTATGTGGGCTTTCAATTGACCAAAGAGAAATGGATGCCAAATAGATTTGCTGCAGGAAAGAAGCGTTAAAGGGTGAAAATACGAAGCTTAATCTGTTATTAAGCTATTTTTATACATACTTATTCTCCGTATCCATGGCATTATCCATTGTATCTTAAGTCTAATGTCATAATGCTTTGCTAAATTCAAGTTGAAAATTTATCCTCATGTAAAATAAAATAAAAAAAGTCTTCAATCCGATGGGAGAGGTTAAAATCATATGAACATTTTTTTTTTCTTATATTGTAATTCTGTTTACTTTTATTTAACTCGGGATCGTAGATGTTAATGGACTCTTGATTACAAGGTTACCAGAAAAATCCAACTTATAAATTTGGGTATGAAGATGGATCTAGGTTTGTGGCAATTGATTGGGCCTGGTTAATAATCAAGTCTAGAACCAAGTCCAATAAGGTCCATGTCCAAAAAAAACCCATGTGCATGACGACATAATAATTTCATCACATTTTTGTGGAATTGGCCATGTTGCAGGGCCCACCTGGATTCGTGAAAATATTGGTTTTATGGTTTGAAATGTTTCCTTGTATGACCAAGGGTGGTAAAATTGGCCTAACCCAATCTACATTTGAACCGCATAACCTGACTCAAAATGTAAATCGGTCCTCACGGGTTATGAAAACTTAAACCACAATTAAAAAAAAAAAAAAAAGAAGCATAGGGTTAGGTCTACCTGCTCGACATGCATAATCCACCGAAACCTATTTAAATGGGTTAGTTTAAGGCCAACCCACATGCATAAACCCATTTAATTAATCTCATGGTTTAATACTTTGATGTTTAAGAATGGTTAATTTTATATGGGATGAGTTGAGCTTGTGTTGGGGTTTTTTTTGGGTTGTATTTAACTCAAATATAGCCTTAATATTTGATGTGGATTGGGTTTGGATTATGCTTCTATAGGTCAAGCCGGGTCATACAAGTCGATTTGCATTAATGAGGGTTATGCAAGTAAGGTGGGGTTGACCTGCAATGGGTGCGGGTTGAAGTTACTTGACCGGTTTTAAGTTGATCGGAAGGGGAGAAGGAGAAAAGTGTGTGTGAGACAGAGAGAGAAAAAGAAAGGGGAGAAGGCGAAAACCATAGAAATGAACAAGAGAGAATTGAAAGAGGGAGAGAAAAGAGTGAGAGAGAGAGAGAGAGAGAGAGAGAACTGAAAAATATGGAGAAGAAAATCAGGGAGATTCATTCTGAATCTCATTCCAGTAATGGTTTCGTCACTTACTATTGAGGCTGACTCTTCTCTACAGCATATTCTACTTCATCCAGCTCAATATGAATGGACTATGCGGTTTCAAGTTAGAAGAATTCATATAGTGATTACAAATCATGAGAAAGTACATTTCTCTTTTCTTCATCATGAGACTATGCGTATTAGTAAACTCATAAGCAGAAGTTTGGGAACTCCACTACTGAATATTGATATTTTGTATAACTCTATAAGGCATGGAGTTTCTAGATGATAGTTAGTATTGTTTTATATTTTCATTTCATATTGTATTGAAGGGGTATGCCCTTTTTTTGGAAGTATATACTCATTCTTTCGGATGGTTTACTTTCATTTCTATATATTATTATTGAGAAAATGAAGACCTAACTTACTCCTAAAAAAAATAAAAAATGAGGGAGATTCTAAAAAGAAAAAAAAGGAGGAAGATTCTAGAGAGAGAAATTTTCAAATGGATAGAGTAATGAGAGAACCGTAGAGTAGAGAGATACTTTAAGTCGGTGAGCTTTTATTCCATTTGAAAAACGATTATCATTGTTTCGAGATTCTCATCGATTTATTCTAAGAAAGGTTTTTTTGTAAAATATTACAAAACACCACCAAATATGTTTTTCAATATTTTTGTTTCTTAGAAATGAAAAAACATTTCTAAAAGATTATGCCAAATGAGCCTTCTGTCTCCCCACGGAAATAGTTTTGTGAGACTTATATCCCTCCATTAGATACTATTCACTTGGTCAAACTTTTTCCTTTTTTTGAAAAGGGTGTCCTGTCTCTTCAAAAATCGATTATTCTTTGGGCATGTGAATTCCTTGCCTCTCTCATCTATCGGGTAAGTCGGGGGGGGGGGGGGGGGGTTTCTGAACCGTGGTCCAGCTACGTATGCTTTGTTCAAAGAGAAACTCCAATAAAAAGAGAAAAGCTGTAAGAAATTTTGAAAATTGTGGGAGTGTTGGAAATTTTCAAAATAGTAAAGAAGCATTTAGGCCTTATTTCTAGAATCTCATTTCGGATATGATGGAAAACAACTTGTCATTTATTTATGCTTCTCAGTGTAACTCCATTGAGTTGATTTGGAAGCGCATGGGCTTGGAGGTATACTAGTCATTAAGGAGCCACAAATAAGAAGGAACTCCTACGTCCTAAGTCTTAATGGTCTCATTTGAATCCAATGAACTCGGTCACTAGGGTGAAGCAGGTCAAGGGTCGGATTCGGCCAGAGCTACATGGGCCTTAGTTTGACCCTGACAAAAATTAAGAGTCCCATGTCTGGTATGGGTTTAATTCCAGGTCCGAGCCAACAAGTTTGATGTCAGGGTTCGATGAAGGCCCATGTCACTTAAAGCCTGATTCTTTTGAAGAGGTTTTTTTTTTTTTTTTTTTGAAAGATTATTTATTTATTTATTTTCTGTAATATTCATTTTGCTCAAAGAGCTCCCTCCATACCATTTAAATAATTTCTTAAAAAGTATAATATATATTTGTAAGATCTTGACCCCAAAAATCCAAATGATATTGGTTTTTGACCCTAGGGTCAATCACGAGTGGACCCCCACACTTTTGAACACTTTTCACTCACTAATCACTTAGTGTTATTATATATTTATTTCTGAATAGTTAAGATCACATTTTGAAAAAATCATGCTCATGCATCATAATGGACCGGACCCAACCCTGACCCAAAGGAGAAAAGGGCAAAATTGAAAAGGGCAAAATTGTAGGTATAGGATGTAAATGGGTACCCGACTCTCCGATTACCCGGAGGTTCCGACTCGTTAAAAACTGGGTTTGGGTCCTTATTTAGGCTTTGATGAGTAAATGAGTATGATTTCGGTTCCACCTCGGTTCGGACCTGTGGACTTGAAACCCGACATATTACTTCAATTTTCGAAAATCTCTCTTAAAAATTATGTTTTTTTAATATAATTCTCTACCTAAACTAGGATCCGAATCCAAACTTGTCCCATATATGGTTCTGGTTCCGATTTCGGAGCCAAGAAACTAGTTCTAGGTCCGGATTCAGTTTCACCTTCTTCTTAACGGTTCCAGGTCCAACATGGACCCGGACCGGAACCGATCCATTTACAACCCTAGGTATACTACCGTTGACAGCCTTCCCCAAATGGAACGGGGGGATTTAGGTGAGACCATCTTAGAAAAGGAAGTCTTAAGTCAATCTAATGCTTTTAATCCCTTGATCTTTTATAGAAAATAGCCTTTGATATGTTCCCCACAACTTTAATGCTTTAAATTAGAAAAGAAAAGATGACGGTCGATCTAGCTCCCTAGTATCTATCCATGACATATTGGTTTGGGGGAGAGGAGTTGGGGTGGTGTTGGATGGTCCATTCGGATTGATGATCAACTGTAATCCGCCCGAAAGATACAAGCCAATGCATCTCTATGTATGTGTGTCTGAATGTATTTCTTAAGTTGGAACATACAAGGCTCCGTTTCCATATCTGAATTTTTTGGACCCCTATATGCATGGATCCATACCCGTACCTAAATATCTCATGGATCCAAAAAGTAGGTCACATAGGCGTTTTATTCATATCCTTATAAGTAAGGGCTTTTAAGTTTTATTTGGATAGTAAGTGAGGGCTTTATGGGTTGAACTGAGGCATATCCACTCCAATCCAACTTTAGAAATAAAATGCCATTGCCTGCCCAAGTTCTAGCTCGGCCTACCTTATAAATGAGAGGTTAGACCGAGCTTTCTAATTATTTGATAGGTGAATCGGCCACTAAACTACACACATTACATTTCTTAGTTGGGCGCGAGCTTTGGGTCGGTAAATTACTTACTAAACTACATGCAATACTTTTTTTTTTGGATAGGGTGAACTTCAGGCTTCCTATCACTTAATCCAAGCCCGGTTCATAAACGACACATGCCAAAAAATTAGATCAATGTACCGCCTTAGTGCTAAAACCCAACTTCAGAACCCATCTAGAGCGGTCAAGCAAATAATTGGACTCATGCGGTCCCTACCCTTAAGCACCCCACCGAAGACTTTAACAGATAATCATATAACCATTTTTAGCCCCGTTTCATCAAACCCCACTCCTAATCTCTATTTCTTACATCCTTATCTAATGCTTATTAGATTTAGGAGAAATCCAGACTTCTTTTTCTAAAAAAATATCAGAATTCTTTTTAAATTCAAACTCAAACTCAAACTTAGGTTTTGGAAAATAGTCTTTTCTTTTAATATGAAACATCCAATTATAGAAAGTCTTATGTACTAATGAGTCTTGTTTTTGGAGAATCCTACAAGCATCTTAGTAGGAGTTTTAAGTTGTACTTTAAAACTAATGATAGTATCTTTGTATGAGTTACTAGGAAACTAATGGAGAGTTCAAATTCTACAAAATAGACCCCCAGTTGGACATCCAACTATTTATTTTCTCTTCTATTTGCACCCACGGTATGTTATTTTGGATTGAGAAGACTCTTTGCTTGTGGGCCAAGTATTCCTAATCAAATTGAGTGAAATTCTACGATTCTAGAAGCCTGCGGAATTTTATTTATTAAGTAAATGTTTCTATTTTTCTATAGATTCTTTGTGTTTTCCGATTTTATCAATTTTGGATCCTTAAAAATTTCAATAACATTAAGTGGGATTTTGTCGGTTCCCAATGACCCCAAACACCCAACACACACACACACACACACACACACACACAAAAAAAAGAAAAAAAAAGAAAAAATTTCAAGTAAGTCCTTAAGTTTTAACCTTATTTTGAAAAAAAAAGACATATGTTTCAAATCTTTTCAAATTAATCTCTAAATTTTTCAGTAAAATAGAAGGAAAATTGTTTTTTGCTAGGATGTGTAAATAGCAAGTCCAAAAGCCCTAAAAGTAGTGCTGGTGTCTATTTTTGTCATTTCACAAATAGGTATGTTGTTCTTAAAAAATTTAGACGTTTAGACGTGCACTGATTAATGAGAGATGTGTGAATAGCAATTTCCAAAGGTAAAAAGAAGAAAACAAAATAGGTAGCCATCAAGTACTTAATAGAAATAGTTTCAATTCCAATGGGGCTTTCATAAATATTTTCAAATAGTAGGGTTCTTTCTTCGTTAACGTAAATCTAAAGCAACTCCCAACATAAATTACACAACTTTCGCCCTAATGTCTATGTTCTCATCTCTCTCTCTCTAGTCTTTCAACTGCTGGATATTGCTGGAACCTGATTTCGATTGCAGGTGTGTTTTCTACTTTTCTACCCCTTCTTCTCCTTTCCTCTTCCTTCCTTCCTTCTTCTTCTTCTTCTTCTTCTTCTTTTCTCAATTGACCATCAGAACCTTTGCTCCTTATATGCTATCTTAACAACCTCTTCTATAACTGCCCATCAGACCCTTTGCTCCTTATATGCTATCTTAACAACCTCTTCTATCTTCTTAAACAATCTGAGTATAGGACCTTTGTATCCATATTCCTCTTCTCTTCAGAACCCACAAAACCATCCATCTACTGACTACTCGTACTAATTTCTCTAGAACCAATCAAACCCGGTAATGGGTCTCTTTGCGTGGAGCATTTTTCACTGAAAAAGATTATCGTTTTTACCTTTTCCTTTGTTCCTTTTTAATGTGAACACTCCATCAGTTTCCATTTTCAGAGGTGAAAGCATTTTCTAGCCTTTTTTCTAATTCTTTTGGGTAAGCAGATTGAGACCCAAGAATTGGAAACATATTTCACCGCGGAAAATGGTTTGATCACACCAACTAGTATGAGCTGAAAATGCATAGAATCGAAGCCTTTAGTTTTTAATTTTCTGTAGAAAATGAAATTCACAGCTCTGTCGTGCAGTGCGTGCACAAACATGCCTTAATTTGGAAATGAGTATTTTTGCCCTTGTGTTAGACCGATGCCCCTTTAGAAGTAAACAACAACAATTTATTAGTGTATGCAAGAAATTTTAGATGAACTTATAAGGGGGTAATTGTAACCTGCTTTCGAATCTGCTGTAGGACTCTAGAGCTACTTTCTGCGCCCCAAGTTGGATTCCTGATGCAGAATTTCAGTAGAAAGTAATTGCAGTGTCAGTTCTCTCATAGGCGGGGTCTCTTGATAATTCTTCTTTGGATAGAGCACAAAGTAAAGAGAAAGAGCTCCCTTTTGTAGTCTTTATTTTTGTTGTCTTTGGAAAGAGGAATTTTGGGCGATGGCAATGCCATGGAACTTGGCTCTGTATATAATGAGGATAGTGTGGATGGGTTTGAATGGGTTGATTTCTTCATGCCTGTCGTTCGCCAATGAAATTGCTCGGTCTCTCAGAAGTGGTGATGTTGGCCCTTTCCATGTTGGGTGAATTGTGGGAGGTTGGATTCTCTCTTTTCTCTCTCTGTTTGGTTTGGTTGTAGGACAAGAAGCAGGGATTGTTTCTCATCTTCTTGAAAAAGAAAAGGAAATTATAAAAATAAATAAATATTAGTACATGAAACCACTAGCATGAAATTGTTTCAAAGAATGTAGTATTATATTTTATCTACAGTCACTATAGTGAAATGACTACAATGGGTGTAGGTAATTATCCATTCATGAGGTTGTTCGTTAACAGATAATGTCACAAATGCAAGATGATGGGCAACTTGATAGCATTCACATATCACATGAAATGCGTTAGAGAGACACTGTTGATTCAAGAAGATTAATAGTAGTGCACCAAGTGATGATAAAAGATTGTTATATCTTGATATTAATTTGGGTTATGAGTTAAATGTAGATCCTTTTCAACCCACCCTTAAGTCAATTGGTTAAATGTTCCATGTGATTTCAATTTTATGTTGGTGGCCTCTTTTATGCTTCCATCCGGAGGATGATTCATCTTTAATCTTGGGTCACGTTTATTAAGAATGCATTTCACAGTATTATGAGCCAGGCTAATAAGGTCATACCAAGTCCAACATGTGGTTTTAGCCAAATGAGTAAATTGTGACTTTGAAGCCTAAAAATTTTGTTTTATTGATTATCACCCTGTTTGTCTGCACAAATGCACACATGCTAATATTCAAATAAAGGATCGAGTTGTTTCTCTCTGGCTACAGGCATAAGAAGTAATCATTCTGCCCATTGCAATGTACACATAGCCACAAGAGTGCTTTGGCAAAATCTATTTTTTTTTTTTTTATAAGTTATTTGGAATTAAGTTTTTGTTCTGTTCTCTTTTCTTGGAATTGATGGTTGGGCAAATGGTTAAATTGGTTATGTTGTTATCTTTTTTCTGCAAGATGTTATGGAACATAAAAATGTAATCCTGTATTGTTACTGAACTCATTTATTTCTCTTCTAGGATTCTAGTTTCATGCTGAACAGAGATGGAGGAATCTGATTTCAATGGTTGCCAGAGAATTCGAAACATTTGCATTCTAGCCCATGTTGACCATGGCAAGACGACGCTTTGTGACCATCTGATCGCATCGTCCGGGGGTGGAATCCTCCACCCCAAGCAAGCGGGGCGACTTCGCTTCATGGATTACCTCGATGAAGAGCAGCGGCGGGCAATTACAATGAAGAGCTCTTCCATTGCTCTTCACTATAATGACTACTCCATCAACCTCATTGACTCTCCTGGCCACATGGACTTCTGCAGTGAAGTCTCCACTGCTGCCCGCCTCAGTGATGGAGCCCTGATCCTCGTGGACGCCGTTGAGGGCGTTCACATCCAGACTCATGCTGTTCTCCGCCAGGCCTGGATTGAGAAGCTGACGCCTTGTCTTGTTCTCAACAAGATTGATCGCCTGATCTCGGAACTGAAACTGACTCCCATGGAAGCCTACAACCGACTGCAGAGGATCATTCATGAAGTTAATGGTATTATCAGCGGTTATAAATCAGAGAAATACCTGTCCGATGTTGATTCCATTCTCGCAGGGCCTGCTGGCGATGTGGATGGTGAGAATCAAGAGTTTGTGGAGGATGACGAAGAAGTTACCTTCCAACCCCAGAAGGGGAATGTGGCCTTTGTCTGTGCACTAGATGGATGGGGATTCTGTGTTGCTGAGTTTGCTGAATTCTATGCCTCAAAGCTCAGGGCGAGCTCCACAGCGCTGCAAAAGGCCTTGTGGGGGCCACACTATTTTAATCCGAAGACGAAGATGATTGTGGGGAAGAAGGGTGTGGGGGGTGCGAGCAAGGCACGGCCCATGTTTGTGCAGTTTGTGCTTGAGCCACTCTGGCAGGTTTATCAGGCAGCTCTTGAACCTGATGGGGAGAAGGGGATGCTTGAAAAGGTGATCAAGTCGTTCAATTTGGCAGTCCCATCTCGTGAACTCCAGCACAAGGATCCAAAAGTTGTGCTTCAGGCAGTCATGAGCCGTTGGCTTCCTTTGTCAGAGGCGATCTTGTCAATGGTAGTTAAGTGTATGCCCGATCCAATTGCCGCTCAGTCCATCAGGATTTCACGCTTGCTTCCGAAGAGGGAGTTTTTGGATAATGATGTCAGTCCAGATGTTCTTGCTGAGGCAGAGCGTGCAAGAAAGTGTGTTGAGATATGTGATTCTAATGCAGAAGCTCCTTGCATTGCTTTTGTTTCTAAGATGTTTGCAGTTCCTTTGAAAATGCTCCCACAGAGAGGTCCCAATGGGGATATCGTTCAGAACTCAGTGAATGAAGCTGGGGAATCAGATGAATGCTTCCTTGCATTTGCTCGGATTTTCAGTGGTGTTCTTTCAGCGGGGCAGAAGGTTTTTGTGCTCTCTGCTTTGTATGACCCTACAAAAATTGAGTCGATGCAGAAGCATGTGCAGGGAGCAGAACTGCATTCCTTGTATCTGATGATGGGACAAGGTTTAAAGCCAGTGGCATCTGCTTCAGCAGGGAATGTTGTGGCAATTCGTGGCCTTGGGCAGTGTATATTGAAAAGTGCAACACTTTCATCCACAAAAAATTGCTGGCCTTTCTCAAGTATGGTGTTTCAGGTTGCCCCGACTCTTAGGGTGGCTATCGAGCCTTCAGATCCTGCAGACATGGGTGCACTTATGAGGGGCCTGAGGCTGCTGAACCGTGCCGATCCATTCGTAGAGGTAAGTGTCTCTGCAAGAGGGGAACAGGTTCTTGCGGCTGCTGGGGAGGTGCATCTTGAGAGATGCATTAAGGATCTGAAGGAGAGATTTGCAAGGATAAGCTTGGAAGTATCGCCGCCTCTTGTATCCTATAAGGAGACCATTGAAGGGGAAGGTTCTTTTCCACTAGATATTTTGAAAGTTGCATCAGGTAGTGCTGATTATGTTGAGAAGATTACTCCAAATGGAAGATGTATTATTCGGGTGCAAGTCATGAAACTTCCAATTGCTCTGACAAAAGTTCTTGATGAAAATGCTGATTTACTTGGAGACATTTTAGAAGGGAGATCTGCACATAGAAATAGAAATTTTGGAATGCAGAAAGAAACCAGTGTTTTGGAAGATGGAAGCTCAGTTGAAGCATTGAAGAAGCGAATCATTGATGCGATAGACAGTGAAATGGAGTGTGCCAGTAAAGAGATTGATAAAGACAAAGCTGAGAGGTGTAAGAACTTGTGGTTTCAATTTCTTCAGAGGATTTGGGCACTTGGGCCCCGGCAGGTTGGGCCCAATATTCTCCTTGTTCCAGATGTCAGAGGAAGGGGTACTGATTGCTTTCAGGGAAAAGATCGTGCTCTCGTATCAGGCTCTTCTCGTGTATCCAGAAGACTGGGTTTACTTGATGCTTCTGATTCAGAGGACGGAGATAATCATATGGGTTCTGAGTCATCTTTGGGACCCTCTCAGTCACTGTATAGCGAGGCACAGAGCCTTGAGAGTAGTGTGTTATCAGGTTTTCAGTTGGCTACAGCTTCTGGGCCACTGTGTGATGAGCCTATGTGGGGCCTGGCGTTTCTTGTGGAAGCTCACATTTTTCCGACAGGGAGCCTGTCTGATGATTCTGAACCTGCTCAACAACATGACCAATATGGTATCTTCGCTGGGCAGGTTATGAACAGTGTCAAAGAGGCATGCAGGGCTGCTGTCCTTCAGAAGAAGCCCCGGCTTGTGGAAGCGATGTATTTCTGTGAATTGAATACAACGACTGAATATCTGGGCCCTATGTATGCTGTCCTTGCCCGCCGGCGAGCCAGAGTCTTGAAAGAGGAAATGCAAGAAGGGTCTCCATTGTTCACGGTGCATGCCTACGTGCCGGTAGCCGAAAGCTTCGGGTTTGCAGATGAGCTCAGGAGATGGACTTCGGGAGCAGCAAGTGCTTTGCTAGTACTTAGCCATTGGGAAGCGTTGTTGGAGGATCCCTTCTTCATACCAAAGACAGAGGAGGAGATTGAAGAGTTTGGAGATGGTTCCAGTGTTCTGCCGAACACAGCAAGGAAGCTCATTGATGCTGTGCGGAGACGGAAAGGTCTTCCAGTGGAGGAAAAAGTTGTCCAGCATGCGACAAAGCAGCGGACTCTTGCTCGGAAGGTGTGAAACTTCATTCAGACTGTATGAATTGATACTCAGTTTCACTACTACTTGTAAGTTGATGTACTTTTAATTTTTCATAGCAAATGATTCAGGGAAATAATAAAACTGGTCAAACTCAATTTTGAGCGTGAGCTTGATTCTTGTATCTGATTATGTTGTGGATAACATCAGATTATAATGAGTAAGGTTGGTTACTTTGAGATATAAGAGTTTGCCATTGAATTTTATTGTTCTTCTTTATTGTCTATATAAGCAATTGTAAACTAAGCTACCATGTAAGTTTGGAAATGCAAAATTTTCACTCCAAATCTTTCTACTATATTCAAACGGAAAGTTTCTAGCTAAGTAATGCAATTACAAGCAATGTGTAGTGTCCATTCATGTGCCTTACTCCATGAGAGAATGCATCCAACTGAACTTATTTTTTATTTGGTTTTGTGCAGTTCTTACATTTAGAACTATATATAAAGGAGAATCCCTCTGCTTTTGACAAATGCAGAATTCAAACCCCTATAGAGGACGAAAGAATGCACTAGCAAAAACACATAAGAAAGAGATTAGTCGTAGCAAGTCTTTACACAATTATATACACATAAGAGAATCCTATCTTCAAAAGAAAGCAGCTTGTCACTAATATGCTTAAAGTGGTCTAATAGGTCACAACATTGCTTGTATCCCGGTGCAAAAAAAGCCACTGTAATTCCTAAGTCTCCAGCGATGAGCTGATTACGACTGATTAGAATGTTAGCCATGTATGATGGGTTGATTCAGATTGACATATGAGAGATGTTAAATTTATTTACTTTCTTGAAAATAAGCCAAAAGTTTTATATCATTTTGAAAATTCCCATGCATTTAAAGCCATTGAAAGTACTTGTATACTCATGTGAAAATGGAGATTTTGACAAACATGATAACGTGTTTCACTCGTAATAGGCAAACCACCTCTTGTAAAAATGTCGGAAGTTTTTATGTTTTTGAGTACCACTCAACCACCTTGAGTTGAATGGAATATTGTTTATAGAAATAATGATAAATGATGATTGGATGGCTTTGATTCTAGAGTCCATGAGCTTGGGTTCAATGAGTATATTCTATTAGTAGAAGAAGCAATCGGGGCAATTCCACCCAACCCCACAAAAAACTTTTGCCCGGATCATAGTTACCTAGTTTCCTCAAGAGGCCTTAAAAAAAGTTTTTGGAAATCCAATGAAGGGGCTGAGACCCTGAGACTCATGACACCACTCACACATATGAGGTAATGGAGACTCACACATGGGACTCATATATGCAAAGATGAAGGAGGCCGATTCCAACTCAAGACCTCCCAATGAGAACTGCCACTCCTTAACATGAAGGTAAAGAGCCGTTCTCAAGAGACCTTCAAATTGTTGAATAGTTCATTTTGAATAATTCACAGCCGTCTAATAGTGGTCCATTTACTATTTGAAAGTCAGTCTGAAAAATTTATGTCCTCGATCTTTATGTGTCCAGGTTAGATGGGCATTGAAGCATACAGCCAGTAACAAATGTAACTGTCGAGTATGAAAATTACGCCCAAAGTCTCCAGCCCACGACTCTAAGCACACACTCCATATATTTACCACATTATATATAAACGGGTGCTTTTACCTGTTTATAGGGTAGAGTAAAATAAAATAAAATAGAATACCAAATTAAAAAAAATAGAAAATGGAGGGAGTTAGTCATAAAAGCACAACATGACGAAAAATGTATTTTTTATTGCACAAATAAAAAAATAGATATCTTAAAAAAATACAAAATGACAAAAAAGCTCTTTTACTCCCAACTCCCTCTAGTTTATTTCTTTTAAATTTGGCACTTAATTCATTTTATTTTATTCCAACCTACTTATAAACATGTCCTATGCAGTATGTACCACATCATAACTAAATGGGTGCGAACAAATATAACATGCGTAACAGTTAGGATGTGAATATTTACACAAATGTAAATGAACTCAAACAAACGACCCTCTCCCAAGAAGTTGACTAATATAGTAACCCAGGCCCAGGTGGTTATATGTGAGAATCGAAATTGTCAGTGATCCTCTGTAAATATCTGAAAGGGAAGGGAAGGGGGTGTTATGTAAATCTAACTGCCCACTTGGGTCCCTTCCCTTTGAACCAACACCACCCCCACCCTCCCCACCCACCCTCTGATGTTTCTTTTATCTGATGTTTCTTTTATCTAACCGATCTACTGCCCAGGTCAGATTTCCTGTCTGCACAGGTCAGATTTCCTGTCTGCACATTTGATCAAACTCTTCGACGTGCAGACAGCAGTCGCTGAAGGCTAGTGCAGTAGCATATTTTTCTTTTGTTTGTTGGAAGAACCCTTAAGAAGTGGAAAAGGTTAGTTCTCATTCTTCAATCATCACCCATATTAGTTTCTAAAGTTACAATCTTTAATGTTTCCCTTCTCCTTCACAAAGCTTAGCTGATTAAGGGTTTACAGCATTTCCTTTGGTGTAGAAATCAGATACTATAGCAACCCATTTCAGTGGGAGGCAAACACATACATGGTTTCCTTGTAAATATGCAAGCCTCTTTTGTGAGACCCACTTGCATGCATGCCAATTGCCAATGATAAGGGATTGTGTGGTGGAAAGGACATGGTTTTCCGCTGGGGGGGGGGGGGGGGGGTGGGTTGGAAATTAATCTCAATCATATCCATGCAATCATTGATTTAGGGGATTCTTCTATTGAGGTATTTAACTAATTTAAGACGTCAGTATTAAAAAGATGATGTGGCTACTTTACTTTGTGCAAAGACAGATGGAGGAGGAGAAAGATGTGATTTTTCCCACTTGTTCTGAAAATGCGCCCTCAAATTCTGGGTGATTTTCATGCTAAAAAACCCAAACTAGAATTCCCTTCAACAAGAATAGAGATATTATAAGTAGCCATATTTTCAAAGTTGGTGGCTTTAGAAATCACCAAAAACTCTTTGTATGACGGTCCACAACTGGTACAATCATGGAAACTGCTGACATCATGTATGGCAGCGTGAAGTCTCCATACTTTGATCTGTTGGATGTGATTGTTATATCTCCCACAAGTCCATCATATCTCTTCACTGATTATTCAAGATTAGAATGAAAACAAATAACGTAACAGGCCATTGCAGGCAATGAGAAGGATGGATAAGTTAAAAATTAAGAAAAGAACTCACATTGAGTTTCATTTGCTGAATGAGTTCATCGTAGTATCCCATATCATTTGAATGTCCTTTTTTATATGAACAGAACTTTTATGAAACTCGATAAGGCAAACTATCCATCACCTCTTTGAACACATATATAGAGTAGCCACTCATGATCATTCCGTTGCGTTTGGGATAATGATCTATTTGATGAACTCATGGAATGTGTCTTTTGTGGGAACAAGGATCCTTAACTTCATATCAGTCTTCCCATTTTTGACATTTGTGGTGGATCTTTTATGTTCAACAATTATGCGCGTAGGATCTCAAAGCTTAATGAATTGTTCACCTTGCTGATGTTGCTGTACAATTTATAAATGATTCTACCATTATATTCTTCTTCATCTTTTTGGTTTTCATGTGGAGAGAACTCGCCAAAAACCTTGTATGGAAAAGGAGCCACCACCCATTTTGACACATCTACGGAGAAACTAGTCTTGATTAGTTGGTTACCTTTTCAAATTGTGATTCAACTTAACATACTTAAAAACCACATATTTAAAGGGATTCTAGCTCTCAGTTTCTTGTAAATCTTCTCTCTTCCAGCTTTGGTTGCATATTCTCCATCTTTGGCAAAATGTTCAAGGTCGTCACTTGGCAATGAATTATTCTTTTCCTTGCATTTTTTTTAGATCCATCCACCAGCCATATTGGTGCTGTTATTTCAAAATGCACCCGGTTCAGGTGTAACATCTTCGATGTTAGGTTGTAGCTTCTTTACATTCAACATAGAAGTAGAATTCTTCATTCTTTCCTTTTCTTTTGGCAGTGATGTGAGAGGTTGTGATTTGCATTATTCCAGTTAGAAATTGACATTTCAGTCCAAAGTGAAACATCCTCTGAGCTTCCTGTTTGTTGTTTCCATTCAGTTTCTGGCTGTGGTTGGCTTATTCCTTTTGATGTTTCACTCTGTTAATTTACAAGGCCTAAACAAGTTTTTTTTTTTTTTCTCTTATCTAAAGTTAGGGTCGTTTACTACTCTGTTTCTCTATTATTGGTATCCATCTAAGCGTGCACCCCACAAGGAGTGAGGTCATTTCTCCTCATATGAACCATTACAGGTACTTTTGGGTAAAAAATTATACGTGCCATAAAAATGCATCATGTTTTATATGGTTTTGTTCAGACAGACGTTGCCTTTAGAACTATTAGTAAAGGGAAATTCCTTTGCATTCTATAGAGGATGAAAGATCAAATCAATATTTACACATAAGATAAATATTAGTCGGTGCAAACCAATACATACACATAAGAGAAATCCCATCCCTGTAAGAAAGAATGTCAATGTGACAAGCCATGTAGGGAAAAAACCTCCACAGTAATTTCTCCATTTTCAGTTGTTGAACTTCGACGGGAATGCAGAATCTCATCACAAGTGAAGGATTTGTTTTGGAAGGCTATCACCGAATGGCTACACTCATTTTGTTTAACTGTCACCTCGAGAGGACTGTCATTTGGTGTGGCTTGATTATTTTCTCCTTGGACAATATGAGAACCTTGATTTATAGGACTTCCATTCATTTCAGCATAAAATCTATTAGAAAAATCTTCATTCTTTCGGGCTTCCACTGCTCTGTCAGATGATGGGCTACACTTGGTTTTCCAGAATCTGCATTTGTTGAAAACGAAGGAGATGATAGCTATTGTTAATGGGATGAGTTCAGAGATTATAAAGACGCCAAGGAAAGCATGTAGAGACAATCTCGTGTTTCTTTCGCAGTTTTGGGGTGGGGGAGGATTTTGCTCGCTAGAGCCAAACCATTTGTTCTCCAGCTCAGGCTTCTTTTCTCCTTCAATGAATTTCTGTACAGCTCTAGAGATGTCGGGCACGATTTCACAACCTCTATGAAACAACTGTAGAAGTAGAAAATGAGAATGGTGATGCTTAAAGCATATGCATGTATACATCTCAATGTATTATGAATTGTAAGAATGACTGTAGCATACATCACAAAATTGATTTACATCATGTAAAAGTGATGGGTTGACAGTTGAATAAAAACCTATTAAAGGCTCATAATCATTGTATATGATCTAAAAGTTACACTGTTTGATGTGGTTGATCAACATATAGAGAGAAAGCAATGTGAGATTTTATGTGCATACTTAGTTTATAAGGTTATAAGGTCCAGCATAAGAAAGGCTTCGGTACTTCAGAAACTTAGCATATAAGGTGACTATAAAAATTTAGAGAAGTTATCGAAGCTTAAGATAGTGCCAGAAAATAATAGCGTCATATTTGAACCATTAAACTATATGAAAATCTATAGTCAAGACAAACTGAGAGTATCCAAGTGTTCCACCATAAAAGAACAAGGTACCAGTATGCTTTTTTGGTTCAAAATGTGGATGACAAAAAGATGATGATAGACTTGCGGTGGAGTGGAGGTCCACCTGATTTAACTAATGTTTGACTTGTGTATAGACTCCAAACCAGCTAAATGAGTATACTATGTGGAGCCAATCTACTCTCTATTCATGAGTTACTTTTCATATTTCTTTTTCTATTATTATGTATTTTATTATGAAATTAAATTAGTTGTGCTGCTCATGCAATACTATGCAAATAAATTGAATATTTTTAACCAATAACCAATATACCATTCAAAACACAAGTGTGTGTGTATAGCAAGGCTCTCCTAAGCTCGAGCTTAGGATAAAAATTTATAAGCTCATGCCTGTGGGGCCCACCTTTGGTCTATCCAAATGGACCAAACACGACACCCCTAAATTGCACATGTCCACCAACTTTGGATTAGATTCGAGTTTAATGGATCGACTATGTATCGATCGGAATGGATTGTTGGCCATTAAACTTTTGAGCTCATATGAAGATGATAGAAGTCACGGTTGGGGTTGATTTTTTTTTTTTTTTTTGCAGAAAGGAGGATCTTAGGGAGTCCTTGAAATCCCAAAACAAATGCGCCCCCCGCCCCCCCGCCCCCCCACACCATATGGGTCCCCAGGTGGGCCCTACCACACACTTGAGCTTAGGAGAGTTTGCCTCATATATATATATATATATATATATATATATATGAGAGATGCTCCTATGAGAGATGCTCTCACCTTACTATGAGAGATAAGACGGGGGCCCTCACATCCATAACCAATGCCAACAACTTAAATGTGAGGGTCCCCACCCTTGTCTCTCATAGTAAGGTGAGAGATACTCTCACAAGAGCACCTTCCTATATATATATGTAATAAGTTAAAACGTAATTACTCTTTTTTTTTTAAATTACTTTTTCTTGAGTATATGAGAAAGAGAAATGATTTAAAGTTTTTCTTAATTTCTCTTATTAAGAAAATGAAAAATATTATTAAATCTTCACTCAAAACCTTTAAATTTAAGCCATACTAAGTACTAACATCCTAAAGTAAAAATCTAAGTCACTTTAACACATTACATGCAAGTATTTTAGGCATATTATTTTGAAAAAGAAATTTCATAAGTTTGGGTTAAATGCATGAAAAATTAAAGAAGTAATAAAATGTTCCAAGATTTGGTTTCAAGTTACCAAATCTTTTGATTTTAACTGATCTCTAGAGAAATAACTGAAAACACAAATAAGCAATGTTCAACCTTGCCAAACGGTTCTGTTTTGTTTTTTTTTTTTTTCACATTTTAGAAGGAATAAATCATATCCCTCTTCAATTTCTCACAAGCTTCATCTCTAAAGAGGACAGAGAAGTGAAAAATGGGCCTTAAATAGGCTTGCAAACTGATTGTTTGAATTTCTCAGCTATATCAGCTGGTACACCAAGTATTTTACGGACATTTTTGGGGATAGTCACACTGCTGCATTAATGTCAAAATACCAAATACTGATGTGCTTCGTATCATCTAGATTGTGGCATCTTGCCCGATATTTTGAGTCCTGGTCACTAGACTGAATTCCACTATTTCAAAGTAGAAGACTACAATAGATTGGGATCTTCATCGGTTAGGCATTTTATGTTTCCATAAGCTTTCATAGTAGCTCTAGCTTAACTAACATGTAGTGAGCTGAGTGAGAGACTTACAAAGCCAAAGCCACCTGGTCTGAGAGTCGGCCCAGCCATGGTATATCTACTAGAATACTTGGCAAGGAAAATCTTTATATATGGGATCTCATCAATAATTGCAGATACACCATTATTGTGACTTCCTCTTGATAGGGCCGTTGCATATTCCTCCTTTGAGGAATAGGCCTTGAGCTTCTCTCTTTGGAACCCCATGTGCTTTAAAAGGCCATAAACAAATGATCCTTTCTGATACCCAACATAGTTCCCATTCAAAATTAATTGCTCTATGTCCGAAACTGCAGGTGTATCATTGTTGGATGTCATCATCGATTGCAACTCGGCAGCATAAGATGTTGACAATACAAACACTCCAAATATCCAAAAGATCATAAGCAACTTTGAGTAGTTGCTTTTGAGCTTGTTATCTGCAATCAGTAGAATAGAAATAAAATATATATATATATATATATAAATAAACAAATCAACAAATAAAAACTTCTTGCCAATTCAAAATTAAAAATAGTGGAACACTCATGGAATTTAATTTAAGACATGATAAGTAAAGAGATGACATGGCTACTTACCTTGTGCTAAGACAAAGATTGAGGAGAAAGATAAGATTTTCCCCATATGTTCTAAAAATGTGCCTTTGAAATCTTCGTTATTTTCACGCTCAAAATACCAAAGGAGAAGCCCCTTTGACAAGGACAGAACTATTGTAACTAGCCATAATTTCCAAGTAAATGGCTTTAGAAACCACCAACGATTCTTTATGAAGCTGTCCACAGCTGGTACAATCATGGAAACTCCTGATGTCATGTATGGCAGTGTGAAGTCTCCATACTTTGTTCTGTTGGATGTGATTGTTATATCTCCTACGACTCCATCATATCTCTGCACTCAAAACTCAAAATTAAAATGAAAATACATAAAGAAGAAGACCAATGCAAAGAATGAGAAGGATAATAAATGGTGAATTGAAAAATGAACTCACATTGAGATGCAATTGCTGAATGAGGTCATCATAGTATCCCATATCATTGGAGTGGCCATTTTCATATGGAAAGAACTCATAGGAAACTGGATAAGGCAGACTATCCATGACCTCTTTGAATGCATCCACAGAGTAGCCAGTCACGTTCATTCCATTGCCTTTGGGATCTTGTTCCGCTTTCACAAACTCATGGAATGTGTTTTTGGTGTGAACAAGCATCCTTAATTTCACATCAGTTTTCTCATTTTCGACATGTGACTGGGACCTCTTATGTTCAACAACCATGCGCCTAAAATCTTCAAAGCTTACCGAATCATTCACCTTGCTATACAATTCATAAACGAATTCACCAGTGTATTCTTCATCATCTTTGTGATTTTTATGCGGAGAGAACTTACCAGAAACCTTATATGGGAAGTTGGCAACCAAGGAGAGACTAGTCATTATCCGGAGTTTGCCTCTTGATTTTTCATTCAACTTAAGGAACTTGTGAACCATATCTTTAAAGGGGATCCTAACCCTCAGTTTCTTGTAAGTCTTCTCTCTTGTTGCTTTGGTTGCATATTCTCTATCCTTGGCAGAATTTTCGCTATCACCACCTAGTGATGGATTATTCTTTTCCTTGCGTTCTTTTGAGATCCACCCACGGGCAATATTGGTACTGCTATTTCGAAATGCACCTGGCTCGGTCATAACATCTTCAGTACTGGGTAGTAGCTTCTCAACATTCAACATGGAGTTCAAGCTCCTAGTGTAACTCATTGCCAGTAGAGTAGTAGTCAGCAACATCAAGATTAAAATGAGTTCCAAACAGACTCTCACTGATCTTACATCTGCAACAAGTAAAGGAATGAAAAGAGAGAGACAGAGTGACAATTTGGACGGAGTTTGCTAAAGAGGAGAGTTGACAAAGTGAAATAGAAAATCAACCACATTTGATGGGTAGCCTGTAGCCATACCTTGATTGTATATGATTCTTTTATGACTTGATATCCAGCTGAAAACTTTTTTCAACAACTTCATGATCCCCAAGCAAGTAAGGTGAATAATGGCAAACTTCAACAATTCCCAGGTGATCAGATTGATGTTGATCTCTATCGAATCACTTTCCTCAATAAATTGATGCATTGAGTCTGAATAATTCAATGTATCTGTTGTGGCTATTGCATGCCCAACAACTTGATCAAGTGCCTGCTTATAATAAATGTGTTGACCATGTTCCAGAGCTTCTTTTTGGCCATTCTTGTTTGCAAAATACTCATGGGAGATCAGATAAGGTGATGTCATGTTCCTTTCATTGTTAGGGCCAGGAGTTGGAATGACTCTTTTGGAGTATATATTTTGTGCCACAAACACAGAGTAAGGAAATCCAGTTGGCAACAACGAAGAGCTGTTGGCTATGGCGATGAGGGGAAAATTAACTTCATTTTCACCGTAGGTTGTGTCATGTAGTTCGGATCCAATCATCCCTTCCAGTAATCCTGCAAATGAAAAACTATGAAATACAAGTTTTGCTATCTATCTTCATCTCCACATCTTAGCCATGTCCAATCTATTTGTAATCATCTTTTATGAGTTCTACTATGAAATTCAATAATAAGCTAAGCTGTCCAAGAGGTACCCTTCACAGATTTGCGTGATAGGTACCCTTTTTACCAAAACGGTTATCTTGTTGGGCTGTAACTAAAACTACCATGATCATGGAATCTGAAATTCAGGTGTGGCCTGAATTCCTGAGACTTTGTACCATGCTATTACTAAGGTCAAATCTAGTTTCATAATACTGAGAAATCAGACATCTGCACCAAGATTTAGAACCTTGAATGCCTTTCTCTGCAGGAAGATGAATTAACCATACCTGATGCTCTTCGCATGAAGCGACAAGGAGACTGTCTATTATCTTTCCCTCTATGCCATCCACAGTACTTGAAGCCATTGGTACTGTTAGCTAGCAGCCCATGGGCAGTGCTTTCTGCTGCTGTTGAGAGCAGGGAGCAAAGCACCAGCAAGAATAACATAGTCATGTATGTATTGGTGTAATGCCCGAAACAACGGTCAGGTGGTAGAATTCTTCTTTCAGTGTTTCTTTCCTTCTGTTTTTGGCAAAGATGTGGGAGGTTGTGAACTGCATTATTCAAGGTATATATAGAGATAAAAAGTTGAAGTGAAACTTCCTCAGAGTTTCCTGATCAGTTGTTTCCATTAAGTTGCTGGCGTTCCTGATCAGTTGTTTCCATTGAGTTGCTGCCCGCGGTTGGTTTATTCCTTTAGATGCTGGTTGATTACTTTTTGATGTTTCACTGTGTGTGAATACTTCAGGCCTATACAAGGTTCCTTTGTCTTCTTTTTTTTTTTTCCCACCAAGTTCTTATCTAAAATGAGGCCCTTTATTACTCTGTCTCTATTGCTGGTATCCATCTAAGTGTGCACCCCACAAGGAGTGAGATTATTTCTCCTCATATGAACAAACTTTTGGGAGAAAAATAATATAGTATATCTATACTGGTGTGTTTTATGTTTCTTTTCTATTTTATCTTCATCTTAAAAATCCTAGGAGCATGTATTTGAGTGAATTATCCTCCACATGTTTCAATGGTTGTTTCATTTTTCATAGAATTAAAACTTCAAAGACTTTTAACACTTTTGCTGCTCAAATTTTCGGCATGTGGTGTGATGCAACATTTTTCACGATGTAGTGTGTTTCTAACAGTTTTGTAACATAAACAAAACTGGGTTTCTGTTTCTTGAGATCTATAACCCTTTTTGTAAAAACCAAAAAAAAAAAAAAAACATTGAAAGGCTAGAAAATAATTCTACCCCATTAGAGTTGCACTGTCGAATAATAATACGTTTGGCTATGATGCTCAGATACAGCATAGACACGTCATTGATATAGCAGGGAGACAGATTTTGCGCATAAAAATTGAAGTATCCAAAAATGCTATATGACACAATACATTATCCATTTTGAAGTATTCATGCATCATACAGTTTCGGCCACGACGGGTTTTCACTTTTTCTATTTTATGTTGGTATTTTGTTTACATCTAAAATACCTTAAAAACAATAAAAATTTTTGAGATGGGCAAGAGGAAAAAAGAAAAAGCTTTCGGCTTTGACGTGATCTATAATCATGGCCCAAATACTTTGCACTATCATCACTTCCCAACTTTGTTTTAGAAAGAAACTCACATGCAATTACACACCAGGTGCACAGAAAAGAGCACCAGGGGCCACCATTGCCGTCTTGTCCAATCCATAAAATTCCCAGAGTATGTAATCAGGGGAAGAAATTTGGTGCAACGCGGTCCAGTTTCTCGCATAATGTGAACAGCAGCAGGACTTTACAATGGAAGACCCACCGACACAGGTCGTTTGGAGGCTAGTGGATGGCTCATATGGATTACATTACAGATTGACCGATGGAGGAGCCCAAGGCAGTTTTAACAGTCAAAGTCATTACTTGAACTGGAACCCATTGTGGTGATTTGGGTCTTATGCTAGACCAGAACCTGGACCTTGACCCGGTTGACTTGACTGGAATCAGTCCTGGATCATTTTATCCATTTACTAATTGGGGTAAAAACATTAGCTCCTTAGTACCCATATGGATACATGCCAATCATTGGAGATAGTGTGATGAAAGGGTCTAGTTACAAATTAATTTTTGGACAAAAAAGTTTATCTCAATCGAATCGTTACAATCATTGATTTAAGGGCCTTAAAGTGTAATGGTTTCATAAGAATAATTTTTATGAAATGCAAACCTAGTGTATAATTAGTGTGAAATTAGGGTGAGTGAGAATTCATGGGGTTTAGTGAGTGTGAGGGGGTTTAATTTATGATACATTGGTCCCATGAAGTATTGAGATTAGTACCTTATATAAAAATTTAGTAAGTCTCATAAACGGAAATAATGAAAATTCCTACAATAAAGCTGGAGTATGTATTGTCTTATCAAACAGTCAATCCTTTTTTTTTCTTTTTCTTTTTTTTTCTTTCCTTTTTGCTGATTTGGCCCAATGGCCAGAGCACGAAAGGGAACCTGCCCCTCTAGGGATCGATCATTGGAGAGTGGTGTGGGAACGAGTGTTGCTATCCACAACAGCACCCTATGACAACCAAACAGTCAATCCTTGGATTGGACTAGTGGAATAGGATTTTGGGATACCCCATAAATTGAGAGGGCATTCATGTTAAGCAGCTCAAATTTTCGTAAGTGGAACTATACGCTCCTTCAACTTTGGGTTTATTTGAGGCCGTCTGTTTTGCATAAAATACGTTGGAACTTGTGATCAAATGAGCTCAATTGAAGGAGGTGAAGAGTGAATTATATAAGGTGAAAATGTAGACCTTAGCTTTTCTAGGTATTCAATTACAAGGGTAATAGCCAGGGGTAATTTTTCATCTTTCTTCAATTCAGTTTTCATTAAAAGCATTGCTGCACAAAAAATCCGGTATCACCGCAAAACCAAACCGAACCGAACTGACCGAACCGGATGGTTCGGATTGGTTTTTAGTAGACCGGTTTAGTTAATGGTTTGAAAATCATAAAAACCGCTTACATCGGTTGATTATTAGTTTGAGTCTACGGTACGATTAATTGCTTAAACCGAACTGACCGTATGTAGTAACTTAAGTGTTGCTTTTTTACTATTTTAGTCTTAGGGTTTCGTTTTTTACTACTTTCAACGTTACATTCCACAACTCCATTCTCACATGAACTCAACCGTCAACATTGCCTCAGTGCATCTCTTCTAATCTCTCAAATGCTTTTTGATACTTCATTGCAGATTGAGGGGTTACTGTACATGCATGGTGTTTTCCTTCTATCATAATTCATACCTCGTTTCAATGAAGTTTTTATTAGAAGGCTGTACTCTTGAGAATGTTAGAAAAGCCAGTAGAGCCTAACCTTTTGATGGTTGATTTTGGTCTCATCTAACCCATGTGTTTCTAAGAAACCTTCATTTTAAA
Organism: Cinnamomum chago; assembly: GCA_038049695.1. Classification (NCBI taxonomy): domain Eukaryota; kingdom Viridiplantae; phylum Streptophyta; class Magnoliopsida; order Laurales; family Lauraceae; genus Cinnamomum; species Cinnamomum chago. The sequence continues at coordinate 66,392,148 of CP142458.1, read as the reverse complement.
AATACAGTGGGTTCTGATACAGATTTCGTTTGTGTGTTATTTTTTTTTACATGAACTATTATTCTATTGTAATTCCAAATGGTATCATGTGGAATGAATATTTCACTGCAAGTTGGTTATTGTTTTTTTTTTTTTTTCGCGCTTGCGTTTCATCCAAACTCTTTTTTTGGAGTAGAATTATTTTTTATATGCGTTTAGTCCAGTCTGAAATGTTGGATTTTTATGTTTGCACTAAACATTGGAATAAATGCAAAGGACGAGGTATCATCATTTTGAAATTTTCAATGTCTGATTTTCGAAAAATAAAATAAGAAATAATGGTTAAACCGACCGAACGGTTCGGTTCGGTTCGGTTTGGTTTAAGCCCTCTCCATCGGTCGGATTGGAACGGTTAATTAAAAAACCGACAGGTTCGGTTTGGTTGTTGGTTTTAGTATTAAACCGATCCGAACCGCCCATGTGTAGCTCTAATTAAAAGGGAGGGTACTTGATATTAATTAAAAGGGACGATGACTGTGAGAGGTTGGGATTGAGAGATTGCAGACTACTGAATCCACAATTTTGATTTGGTGTGTAACCACCATTCAAGGAGATAAGAACGTGCACAAATCCTCAAAAAATGCTGGTGGGTGCTTTTTCAGGTCACATCTGCAGAAAATATCCCTTATGTTTGCAGATCCTTTTCCACAGGAAATGAAATTAGTTTATGAGGAATAATAATTTTATAATTTCTTGTCAACATCTTTTATGGTTGAGCACATTTGGACCCAATGGATAGCGATTGTTACATACAGTTTACTCAAGGTAGAAATGCATTGATCACAGAAAAGTTTTGCCGCACCAAGTATTTGAAAGTGAAATCATAGAAAAATGTTTTCTTAATTTCCATTTTCCATAAATAGAAGTACCATCTCTATGAAGTTGAAATTCTGCAAAATCATTGCACTCAAAAGGGGAAAAAATAAAATAAAAAACCCAGAAGGAAAAGCTGTTATCTTGTTGGGCTGTAACTAAAACTACCATGATCATGGAATCTGAAATTCAGGTGTGGCCTGAATTCCTGAGACTTTGTACCATGCTATTACTAAGGTCAAACCTAGTTTCATAATACTGAGAAATCAGACATCTGCACCAAGATTTAGAACCTTGAATGCCTTTCTCTGCAGGAAGATGAATTGACCATACCTGATGCTCTTTGCATGAAGCGACAAAGAGACTGTCTATTATCTTTCCCTCTATGCCATCCACAGCACTTGAAGCCATTGGTACTGTTAGCTAGCAACCCATGGGTAGTGCTTTCTGCTGCTGTTGAGAGTAGGGAGCAAAGCACCAGCAATAATAACATAGTCGTGTGTATTGGTGTAATGCCCGAAACAACTATCAGGTGGAAGAATTCTTCTTTCAGTGTTTCTTTCCTTCTTTTTTGGCAAAGATGTGGGAGGTTGTGAACTGCATTATGCAAGGTATATATAGAGATAAAAAGTTGAAGATAAACTTCCTCAGAGTTTCCTGTTCAGTCGTTTCCATTAAGTTGCTGGCCGCGGTTGGTTTATTCCTTTAGATGCTGGTTGATTCCAATTGATGTTTGACTCTGTGTGAATACTTTAGGCCTAAACAAGGTTGCCTTTTTTCTCCTTTCCAGAATCTCATCTAAAATGAGGCCCTCTATCACTCTGTCTCTATTGTTAGTATCCATCTAGATTATTTCTCATATGAACCATTAGAGGTACTTTTGAGTTTTTTTTTTTTTTAGAAAGTACAATATATATACTGGTGTATTTTATGGTTTTTTTTTTCTTTTTTTCCATCTGTAAAGTCCTGGGGGGATGTACTTGAGTGAAGTATCCACCACATGTTTCAATGGTTGTTTCATTTTTCATAGAAATAAAACTTAAAGGACTTTTAACACTTTTGCTGCTCTAATTTCCAGTACGTGGTGTGATGCAACGTTTTTCACAATGTAGTGTGTTTCTAACAGTTTTGCAACATAAACAAAACTGGGTTTCTGTTTCTTGAGATCTAAATCCCTTTTGTGAAAATAAAAATAAAACTAAAAAAATAAAAAAAATAAAAACATTGAAAGGCTAGAAAATAATTCTACCCCGTTAGCCGAGTTGCACTGTCTAATAATAATACTTTCCTCTACGATCTACAGCATGGACACGTCATAGACACTGCAGGGATTTTGCATATAAAAAGTAAAGTAATCAACACTATATAACACAATATGTTGTCTATTATGAAGTATCCATGCATTATAGAGTTTCGGCCACACCGGTTTTCATTTTTTCTATTTTATATTGGTGTTTTGTTTACATCTAAAATACCTTAAAAGCAATAAAAAATATTGAGATGGGCAAGAGAAAAAATGAAAAAGCTTTCGGCTTTGACGTGTTCTATAATCATGGCCCAAATACTTTGCACTATCATCACTTCCCAACCGTGTTTTAGAAAGAAACTCACATGGCAATAACACACCAGGTGCACAGAAAAGAGCTCCAGGGCCCACCATTGCCATCTTGTCCAATCTGTAAAATTCCAAGAGTATGTAATCAGGGGAAGAAATTTGGTGCAAACGCGGTCCAGTTTCTTGCATAATGGGAATAGCAGCAGAACTGTACAATGGAAGACCCACAGACACGGGTCGTTTGGAGGCTAGTGGAAGGCTCATGTGGATTACATTACAGATTGACTGATGGAGCCCAAGGCAAATTCAACAGTCAAAGTCATTACTTGGACTGGAACCCATTGTGGTGATTTGGGTCATATGATAGACCAGGACCTGGACCCGGTTACTTGACCGGAATCAGTCCTGGATCATTTTATCCATTTACTAATTGGGGTTAATGAGACAGGTAAAAACATTAGCTCCTAGTGTATAATTAGTGTGCAATTAGGGTGAGTGACAATTCATGGGGTTTAGTGAGTGTGAGGGGGTTTAATTTATGATACATTGGTCCCATGAAGTATTGAGATTAGTACCTTATATAAAATTTTAGTAAGTCTCATAAATGAAAATGATGAAAATTCCTACAATAAAACTGGAGTATGTTTTGTCTTATCAAACAGTAAATCCTTTTTTTTTCTTCTTGCTGATTTGGCCGGGCGGCCAGAGCAGGAAAGGGAACCTGCCCCTCCAGGGATCGATCGCTGAAGGGTGGTGTGGGAATGGGTGTTGCTATCCACAGCAGCACCCTATGACACCCAAACAGTCAATCCTTGGATCTGACAAGTGGAATAGGATTTTGGAATACCCCATAAATTGGGAGGGCATTCATTTTAAGCAACTCAAATGTTCATAAGTGGAACTATATACGCTCCTTCAACTTCGGATTTATTTGAGGCTGTTTGTTTCGCATAAAATACGTTGGAACTAGTGATCAAATGAACTCTATTGAAGGAGGTGAAGAGTGAAGTATAAAAGGTGAAAATGTAGGCCTTAGCTTTTATAGGTATTCAATTACAAGGGTAATGGCCGGGGCAATTTTTCATCTTTCCTCAATTCAGTGTTCATTAAAAGGGATGTTACTTGATAATAATTTTTGGATCCCCTTTGGTTCTTTGTTTTTAACCACTTACAGAAATATTATCTTGGATGGTCAATTACATGAAACAAATAGGCCCAAGTCAACGCTTTTCAGAGGACCCACCCAGAGTTTTATCTAGGTGCGGCAATTAGAACACAACCTGAAAGTTGAAAGAATCAATCCAAACCCACCACAAGTAACAGGTCAGCTAAGGTTGGTTTGATGGGTTACTGTGCAATTTTCTGGGTTGGTCAGCCAGGCGATTGGTGGGCTCGACCCAAATTCTGACTCGTCGAGTAACTGGAGTGAAACCAAATTCAACCCAAAAAAAAATCCGGTATGGCAGAATTTTTGGCTTCTTCTTGTCCATAAGGAGACCTTTCCATTTGGCCTTCTCCCATTGATAGACATACATTTAAGCGGGGCCCATGAGCTTGGAATACATATGAGCAATATGCAGCCGGCTCTTAGGGGGTCATCGACATCTGTAAGAGCATATATGGTCCAAGTGCTCAGTGCATGTGAGAGCCTAAATGGTCCAAGTCACTTAGATCAAACTCCACTATAAATATATGCTAACCCGGACCAGGACCTAGTTGACCCAGCTGGAATTGGGCTTGGATCATTTACCCCTTTACTAAAATACATTATTAGATGCAATATCAGGTGTAATGTGTACAGGGATGCAAATGGGTATCCGATTCTCCGATTACCCGGATGTTTCAACCCGTTAAAAACCGAGTTTGAGTCCTTATGAAGACCCCGATAAGTAAATGGGTCAGCGTCCGGTTCCACCTTGGTTCGAACCCGTGGACCTAAGACCAGACATATTACCTCAATTTTCGAAAATTCTCCTAAAAACAATATTTTTTTTAATTTCATTCTCTACCTAAACCCGGACCTGGATCCAGACCCGTCCCATATATGGTTCCGGTTCCGGAGCCAAGAAATCGGTTCCGAAATGGTTCCGGTTCCAGTTCCACCTTCTCTTTAATGGTTTCGGTTCCGGGTCCACCATGAACCCGGACCAGAATCGACCCGTTTACAACCCTGAATGTGTATTTTGTTTGTACAATTTGGTTTATAATGTATCTTACTAATATTAGGTTCAATTTACATGTATAAAAAAAAATGGAATCTATATCTGAGATGAAACCAAGTAATTTAGCCAATAAAAGAGGACACTCTCTAAAAATAGAAGACAATATTAGATAGGTATCTATAGAAACGTTTAATATTTGTCTCTTATAAGAAAATCACATAAGAGAAAAGTGTAGGACCACTTGGATAGATGAATGATCCAGCTCATTGATTTAGTGGCCCACTTGTGATAGACCCCAGCTTGAAAGATCTTAACCATCTGGTATCTGGCCAACTTTGCAATCAAATTAACCCAATGAATTAGTGGCTCAATTGGAGTTAATTAGGTTGACAGATCCTTACTATCCAAATTTTTACCCTTGCTATCCAATCTCATAGCTCAAGTTGTGATCGACCCATAGTGGAGCTCACCATAGATCTTAGGTCCAAAGAATAACAATGGGGCTTTTGAACAGAAGAGAGATAATCAAAGATTCTCTACAATCGTTCTCTCAACCAAAAGGCCAAGATCTGTGTATTACATGCATATATATTTTATGAGGAAAATATACAAGATAAGTGGAAGACAGAACAGGGTCAAAATCGAGATCGAAATCAAGACGAAATTGATAGGTCAAAGTCAAAATTAATGCAATTGAAATGAGCGTATATGATATATAATAATAGGTTGATGCAAGGTCCAATGATAGTTAATCAAAAGCTGGCTGTTGAAATTGAATCAAAACTGTTTTGCTAATATATAATAAGAATTCTCCTGTTCCATGCATGTATCTGCTTAAAGAGGCCAATGACCACCACAAGGGGTGATTATCCAAAGTCCAAATAAGAGGTCATGACCAATTGGGGTTCTCAATCCAACCAGGGCTATTTGGTAACCCAAAAAAATTAAAAAATCTAGCTATGGTAACTTTTTCTTTTTCTCAATGGACAAGTGAGGGTAATCTCTTTTATTTAACAAATGCAGGATTTAAACCCCCCTTTAGAGCATGAAAGATAGGACCAACATATATACATGTGTGGGGGCATTCCCCTAATATCGAGATAAGCCTTGGTTTCGGTAATTGTACCAATTAGGTCTATCTTGATCTCGGTTTCTTGAAGCTCGGTAACAGTACCGCTTCGTACCGAACTTGAGCCGGCTTCGGTAAAAGTACCAGCGGAGCTCATCTCGGTCTAATACAGCTCGGTAATGGTACCGACCCTGCGCAGTTCGGCAGCGGTGCCGACGTGCATCCACAGAGGCTATCTTCCTCAGTTCGGTCCAATTGACCGAAGTGAGTACGAGATTTCAATCAGCATTAATAAAAGCATGGCTACGTTACAGAACGAGCCGACAGATAAGATGGGCGTCGAATATAGATACGGGGTTGTCCATATCTGAAGGTCACATCAACAATCATGCAAAAGATCAAAGTATGGTCCGATGGGATAGTACCTCCACCTACCACCACTGAAGGAACGGAGTACGGTCCGATGAGACAGTACCTCCACCTACCTCCACTAAGGAAGGATCTGAGGTGACCACCACCTATATATATGCAGGAGGTGAACCCCATGCTTATGCTTACACATGCTCATATACCCCCATTCTCACTCTCTCTCACTCATCCTTTGCTTAGTGATTGCACTAACTTAGGCTTTGAAGTGCCTTCGGCTGATAGCAGCCAGGGGCCTCTCACTTCTATTTTCTCTTCCCTTTCAGGTTCCAGGCATTCAATCTTTCCAAAACAAGCTTAGCAGCAATCTTGCGAGTTTTATAATTGCTTAACCAATTCCGTAATTTTTAGGCACTTACACTACACAAAAGAGACATGGTATATACTAGTCTATGCTAACATTCACAGCAATATACAAATAAGAGAAATCCCATCTGTTGAAATCAAATCAATGTAGACTAACTACTCAAGAGCACCTGCTGGATTACAATGTCGCTAAAAAGCAAGAGTAATTCCCGTATCATCAACTGATGAGCGAGCAGGGGACTACTATTTTACTAATAGCATTTAACTATTAATAGCATTTTACTATTTTACTAATTTTACTACTATTTTACTACTATTTTACTAATAGGACCACTGAAGACTACTAATAGCATTTTACTCATTCACTAGTGCTATTTGGACAAATTTTTTGGCCAGAATTTTGGACATCCCCTATGTTATCCCTTGAATATTATAGGAATATTCAAGGGATATTATAGAGTTTGTCCAAAATTCTGACAAAAAAGTTTGTCCAGATAGGCTTTTTGTTACTCATTTCATCACCTGTAAATGATTTGTCTTGATAGGCTGTCTCTGAATGGCTACACTCATTTAATGTAGCTTCCACCTCTAGATCATTGTCATTTTGTGTGGCCTGATCACTCTCTATGACAACAACATGATTACCTTCATTTAAAGAATTTCCGTTCACTTCAGCGTAAAATCTATTACTATATTCTTCAATGTTGTCGACTACTATTGCTCCATTGGATGATGGGTCCCTCGCGGTTTGCCAGTGTCTGAATATGGTGACAACGATGAACATGAGAACTGCGAAGCCTGTAATGGATTCAGTAATCAGTAAGACACCACGGAAACCATATGTTGACAATCTCATGTCTCTGTATGGTATTTGAGTTCGGGAAGGATTTGGTTCTTGGGAGCCAAACCATTTCTTCTCTAGCTCATGTGCCCTCTCTCCTTCAGTGAAGTTCAGCACGGCCCTCGAAACATCATGCACGATAGCACAACCTCTCTGAAACAACTGTAGGAATAAAAAAAAAAATGGAAAATGATCAAGCTTGAAGCATAAGCTTATAAACATCTCAATGTATTTATGAGCTATAAGAATTGCTAGACTATACATCTAAATCTCAATTTACTACAATTGAAGGTGATGCAATTGACAGTTTAGTAGAAACCTTGAAAGGTTCATAAAGTTATATATTGAAGGTGATGGGGTTGATCGACTTATGACATATAAATATGAGTCTGTTCTACTCATACTGTGTGAAGTTGTTACACCCCAACCCAAATTGATTTTAATTCGTGCTAATTAATGAGGAGTTAGCTTGATTAATTATGCTTAGTTGTTAATCATCAAAATTAGTACCCATTGATCTTTTTAGACTGAGTCAAGTGAGAGTCTTGGGAATTGATTAGGTGAGTGGCGTAGAATTGACTCACTTGGGTAGAGTCAAGGACTTTTTCGTAATTATAAATTTTCACATTTTGTATCATTTTCACGTCATCTTGGCGTCATCGCGTGTATCTCGTTGAGCACGTCAATTTTCGTATTCAGCTTCACTTCATTTTATCACCCGTTGAAGAAGTGGGATCGTTTGACTTAAAATGGAAATACATAAATGTTGTGGACTTTTCTGCAAAATTTCCATCCTTATCACTCACAACAACTCCTTTTCATTCTTTTTCATTCCTTTTCCTCTCTTCCTCTCTACGTTCTCCTTTTTCTCCATTCTTCTCTTCTTTCTTTCCTTCTCAATCATCAAGAGACATTGGCAATTGCATTTGGGAGCTAGGAGAAGACCGTTCCTCTTCCTCTTCCCCTTCCTCTCTTTCTTGGTAAGCAAGAAAAAAACAACCCTCATCATCTTCCAATTCCTTCAATCTCAGAATCATTACAAGAGGTAGGCTTCAACTTCTTGTTGTTTGGATTTTTGAGTTGAAATGGAATCAAGAGACTCTTGGGTAGTCTTTCATAACATTCATTGCAGTCTTTTTATTTGATTTGTGTTTAGGGTTTGAATATTTGGGAATTTAGGGCTCTTTAACCCAAGAGTGTAGGAGAGGTTCTGGAAAGCTTAATTCGAGGCAAGTATAAGCATAATATGAATTTACATTTTGTTACTTCCATTGATTCAATGTTTTACTCATGACTCTTAGTATTCAACAATGTAAGATTGGATTTAAATTGTATGTTGGGCTCTCCTTATGTATTTAAAAGGTATGGATTGCTTATATGTTGGACATGGGAGCAAGGAGGCTCCATTGTTATAGAAGGTGAGGAGAAGTGTGGAAATGGAGGGAGGAGAGAGAGCTTCAGATTTGGCAAAACGAAACAGTGCCGCAGGCCACGCGGTCACCTTGCGGTTAGTTGCGTGATCCTAGCGGCTAGCCGAACCCCCACGGTTACATTTCCAGTAGCTGACATTTCTGTCAGGAAAACCGCGGTTACCTGGCGACTAGCCGACTGTTCTACAGGCGGCTAACCGCCAGCTGACTGAACCCCTGAATTTCTAAATTGTTTTATTTTATTTCGAAGGCCCTCTTAGAGCCATGAATTGATACCCTAACCTCTTAGTTGCTTAATTGAAGCCCTAGGAACTTGAGTAGCCCTAAAAATCAGGATTTTATCACCATGCCATAGATATTAATTTAATGAACTTTTTATTAAACTGTGACTCTAAGTAAAGGTTCCTTAAATGTATATCGAATTGGATGGTGAGGAAACATTAGAGGATTAGACTAGATTGGCTAGTAAATTCCTTGATTCCTTAAATTATTGCATTTCATATTGAATTCTATTTTCATTTGGTAGATCGATCATTATAAATAAATAGATCATTGCATCATCAATATCATTTGAGGTTTAATTACTCTATTTTTCCTCCGTCATTCTTCAAATATTGTATATCGAATATCGATTCAGTACTTATTTGAAATGTGGATTGAGTGAGTATACAATGATATATGAATTGAATTGATTTTTTATTATAGATAGTTTGAGATACAAACTCACTTGAACCCACTTCTTATTTCGATTAATTGATTCGATTGAGTCGGCACTACCTAGCTTCGACCTTGTGATACCCAACGGGGTTTGAACTTGGTTTATTTATTAGAGACTACTGCAGTAAGTCGTCTGGAGTACCGGAACTCCATAACCGGGTAGCTAGTTAGCCTTTGGTCGGGCAGCTGGGGATATCCCAACTAGATTTGCTCTCTTTGAGAGGATGAGCTTAAAGTAGTAGCTAAATTAGTCTGTTTTCTTATTAATTAATTCACCAGCATGATTATTCGAGGTTTGCACAATTTGCGTAGTTGATACTTATCATTACTATCCACTAATTTACTTATCTTAATTTCAAATTGCAACATTATGTAATTTCTTATTTGGCCTAAACTTGCTAAATCATCATATTGAGATACTACATTTGGTGTCACAGACGCAGATGCAGTTCCCGGTCTTGAAGAGGTCCCGGAGAGAGAGGAGGTTACTCAAGAGGTACCTTTAGGATTAGAAGAGTGGTCAGGACAAGGGTCAGCTTTGATTCTACCTCCTCGGAGTGCGTGCTACACTTACAAATATCATAATTCGTGTGACTAGCCCTTTTTGTGTGATCACACGAAATTCTTTTGCATATACTTTTGGTAGTGGATGTATGGGGATTCTTTCATTGGTCCCTCTTTTGTAACTTAATGTATATACTTGTATAATTCTTTTGTATCAAACTTAAATGTTTAATTGTACTGAATGGGAGATGATACCTTTTGTAAATGAATTACGACTTCCGCTATATTAAATGTTATTTGTTTGTATTAGTGAGCTAGACTCACATGTGGAATAGTCGATTTTCTCTCCTTCGTGTGTTGTAGTTGGCTCGAGACAAGTACAACATTCGGAAGTACGTGTGCCACAACTCGGGGATTACCCTAGGCCAGGGTGATTTCGGGACCGGGATGTGACAGAAGTTCAGCATAACTGCCTAAGAGAGACTTTTTTGGAGCGGAATTTTAGAATAATAGGGAAAAAATTGTTCAATTATTTGTTATACAAGGCGACTTTAAACATTTAGAGAAGGTATCCAAATTGAGAAGTGCCCTGGAAAATACCCGCAGAAAGATTGAAGCATTAAGATATTTGCAAATCCATGGTCATGTAATTAGGGTTACTAGACCATGAATCCCAGGTTTTCAAAGTAAAAGATCAGAATTTATTGGCACTTTCATAGCTTAAGCATTATATGTTCCCTTTCCTAAGAAAAAAAAAACATTATTTGTTTCCTTTTGAGTGTTGCTTTAACTAATTAATATGTAGTGAGTAGAGTGAGAGACATATATACAAAGCCAAATCCTCTAGGATTGATAGTTGGTCCAACCATCGTATATCGGTTAGCAGACTTGGCGAGAAAGAGCTTCACATATGGAATCTCATCGATAATTGAAGAGACACCATTCCTGTGGCTTCCACTTGATATGGCTATTTCATATTCTTGTATTGAGGAGTAGGCCTTGAGCTTTTGTTCCTGGAAACCCATTTGCTTTAACAGATCGTAGAAAAATGAGTCTTTCTGATACCCAACATAGTCCCCATTCCTAATTAGCTGCTCGATGCCCGTAACTGTTGGTTGATCATTATTGGATGTTAGCATTGATTGCAACATGGCGGCATAAACTGTCACCAACACAAACACTCCAAATGTCCCAAGGTCTACAATCAATCTGGAATAATTGCTTATGAGCGTCTCCTCTGCAATCAGTAAGCTAGATGCATCATGGTAAAAAAGAAAAGAAAAGGAATAAAAAGAAAATGTGCCTAGGAAGTAATATTGAGTAAAGAGATGATTTGGATAATTTACTTCGTGCAAAGGCGAAGATGGAGAAGGAGAAAGAGAGGATTTTCCCCACTTGTTCTGGAAATGCGCCTTTGAACTCGGTTATTTCATGCTCAAAAATCCAAACCAGAATCCCCTTTTGACAAGAACAGAGCTATTATAAGTAGCCATAATTTCAACGTTAATGGCTTTAGAGACCACCAAAGACGCTTCATGTGGCTGTCCACAACTGGTACAATCATGGAAACTACTGACCTCATGTATGGTAGTGTGAAGTTGTCACGACCCGGGCCTGAATTACGATAATCACGAGCGGTGAGCCCATAATTACTCCCATAAACTCCAAATTAACCGAAGTTAAAAACGGAATTCACAAGGGATAACATCCTCAAGAAACCTGTCAAATACACAATATTGCGGAAACATATATATTTGACAATATCAATTCAATTTACATGTATACAAAAGAATCGAGTCCTCATACATGTATCATTCCCATAATTTTTCTTGTCAATTAGTATGTACCCAAAACACCATATAGTAACAATTAAATTACATCTCAATGATTAAACAAATAACTTTTCAAAACGCTTCTCAAAATGTGATAGTTCCTTTTCACACTCGAATACCATATCAAATGGTATTCCATCCGTGTCATTCGCTCAATCCTCCTGGAGGAACCGGAGTGGTCTCCTCAGCAGCCGCCGGGGGCGCTGCTGCACCGGCAAAGGCAATTGGGCCTGTAATGCCATCAATAACACTAGTGAACACGACGGTTCAACAATGTATAAACAGATCTAGTAATAGCACATGTTAATACATATATTGAACTCATTCAATCTATTTAATAACAATTCCAATTCTATCAAGTCCAGATAATTTCTACAATGACAATGTACAAGATAGTCACTACCATAACTTTCATTCATTCATTTCATTTCATTTCATTTCATTTTATTTACCATCTTCCCTCAAAGAATGATTCATTTAATTTAATTTACCATCTTCCCTCAAAGGAAGGATTCGTCTTTCAAACGGAAGGCTTCGTCTTCCAAACGGAAGGCATCAATCAATACCCATAGATATGATCGGAATATGTGGGACTTACTAGTGTCCAGACCAGGGACAACTAGCACCACCACGGAGTTTCGGAACACCCCAAATCCATCTGCTGCAGCAGGATTAATCATTTGCTTCATTTATTAATTCATTGAACTCAGTTAAAGTTCTAATACCATAGCTAGATAGTGCCAAAATCAAAAGTTAATGCTCTCCAATACGCAATTAATTACTGGATTCAATTCAATTCAATAATTCTCTTCGTGACAAGAGAAGAGAATAATAGTGATACCAATCTCACTAGATTGGAACCCAATAATGTGGCGTACAATATAATGAGAAAACTCACTAATCATTTATGGTTCTACTTAACTCTGTCTCAAGTCTAAACAACCATTTGAGTGTAACCATTGGTTTCCAAATGCACGTGTTATTTCCGATGGACATTACAATTATATATTTAAAGTGTGCATTGAATAGTCCCCGTAATTATCACCCATGAAGTTTAGCTCTAAAACTAATTTTTAAGGAGTACTTATACTTACAAGAAATACTCCAAGCTTATGCAAAAATCCAAACTCACTAGACTCAAACTGAATAATCTGGTCAGGTTCGATTACCTTGGCGGCTACCAGGCGGTTAGCCGGAACTGCACTGGCGGTTAGCCGAAACCTCGTTGGCGGCTAGCTGAAATTCGGATGACGGCTAGCCGAACCAAGTTCGGTTAGCTTACGGTCAGCTTTCCAGAAGCTGATTTTCTAACAGGGATTTCTAACTCAATTTCGGTCAGCCCAGCAGTCACCATTCGGCTAGCCGAAATTAATCGAAATTCGGCGGTAAGCTTTCTAGAGACTGATCAAATTGGGGTTTTCTGGCCGTTAGCCTTGTAGTTAGCCCTGCGGCTAGCCGAAATTCACCCAGAACAACATTTCTGAGCTTCAGATTTCTGAGCTTCAGATTTCTGAAGCCAATTTCTGTACATTGAATCCATTGAACTCCAAACACCTCAATAACACACAAAATCACAAATATATGTTTATACTTGCCTCTCTTGAAGCTTAGTGGCAAAAATCCTCTTTCCTTAGCTTGGGTTGAGATTAAAATCTCCAAATTTCAAGCCCTAACTCCATGAAAACATAAAAACACATCTCATAAGCTATGTATGCTAATAATCATGCCTACTCACTCATTGCAACTTGAAAATTCATTAAAAGTTCCAAGTACTTGTAGCTCAATGAGAGAAATCTTGAGATCTTTCTCAAGCTCTACACTTCAACAATGGGGAGGATGGCTTGGGGAAGATGATGAAGATGAAAACACACTCCTCACAAACTACTTGGATCACTCCTAGCTTCTCTCTTGAGGAAGGAGATTGGAAGAGAAAAGGAGAGAATGAGTCTAGGGTTTTGCTTGAAGTGAAAAATAAATGAATGATTCATTTCATTCTAATATAAGGTTCCTTCACACAAAAACCCCCTCTTAATAAGCTTTATTACATATTGAGTCAAATGAAGTTTCACTTGGTCCATTTGAGGTCAAATGGAACCGCGTCTATTATGAAAGTTAACATACTATTCGAGATACACGCGTTGGTATCAAGAATTTCTGTATTTGACGAAATACGTGAAAACCCGTATTTACGAAAAAGTCCTTAGTCTACCTTGTTTGAGTCTAAACTCATTTTAACCAACTCAATTTCATTTCATTACACTTAATGCATCATCTGAGGCTAATTTATCTCTCTTTGGTCATTAACCTTGATTAACCCATTTATCCATGCTTAATTAGCATTAATCTCAATTAATTAGCCTTAATCATGATTAGTTTGGGTCGGGGTAACATGCCCCCAAACTTTTAGAACCATTCGGTCCTCCGAATGCAATACAATTCAATAGCTAATTCAAATTCAAATTTACCTAAACGAATAGCTCTGGATACTTTTGAGCCATTTGCTCTTCAAGCTCCCATGTAGCTTCGCTGGGGTCATGATGATCCCAAAAGACTTTAACCCATCTGATTGTCCTCGTGCGAAGGACTTGCTCCTTGGTATCAATAATTTGAGTTGGCTTCTCAACATACGTGGTATTTGGCAAAACTTGGATCTCTTCATGCTGAATGACATGTGAAGGATCGACCGCATACTTTCGAAGCATTGATACGTGAAATACATTGTGAATGCCAGAAAGCTCTGGTGGAAGCTCAAGGCGATAAGCCACATCTCCAATTCTGCTTTTAATCTTGAAAGGTCCGATAAATCTCGGTGAAAGCTTGCCCTTCTGACCGAACCAGATAGTACCTTTCATTGGAGAAGTTTTCAAGAACACCAAGTCATCAATGACGAACTCCAGATCACGCTGACGATTGTCAGCGTAGCTCTTCTGCCTTGATCGAGCCACCTTCAGTCTGTCTTGTACTTTCTGAACTCTCTCAGTTGTTTCAGCAATTATAGTAGGACCATGGAAACTCCTTGTTCCAACTTCTTCCCAGCTAATTGGAGTCCTCGATCTCCGACCATACAGTGCTTCAAAATGTGTCATTTCAATGCTAGAGTGATAGCTGTTGTTGTACGCAAATTCACATAACGCTAAGTGTTCATCCCAGTCACTGCCAAAATCCATAACACTGGCACGAAGCAAATCTTTCAAGGTTTGAATAGTCCTCTCCGATTGTCCATCTGTCTGAGGGTGATATGCGGTGCTAAACCGAAGTCTAGTACCCATCGAATTTTGAAAGGATTGCCAAAATGAGGAAACAAACTGACTATCTCGATCTAAAACTATCGAGACCGGTGTTCCATGCAATCGAGTTATTTCCCTGACGAACAGCCTGGACATCTCGCCGAATCCCATATCTTTTCTAAATGGAAGGAAGTGCGCGGACTTCGTAAGACGGTCAACAATCACCCACACGGAGTCATGCTGCCTCCTCGTCCTTGGCAAACCGGACACAAAGTCCATAGTCAAATGCTCCCATTTCCATCTAGGTATATTCAGAGGATGAAGTAGACCAGGCGGTTTCTTGTGCTCAAACTTAATACGCTGACATGTTAAGCAGGAAGACACATAGCTTGCTATCTCCCGCTTCATGTTATTCCACCAAAATCTATCCTTGAGATTTCTATACATTTTCATACTCTCCGGATGCATAAAATATCTAGTGTGATGAGCTTCAAACATTATCGCCTGTTTCAAATCCTCTTATGCTGGTACACATAATCTGTCTCTAAAATACAGAACTCCTTCCACCAGCACAAAATCTAGTCTAGTTGCAAGGTTGTCCTTGATCTTTACCAATTCAAGGTCTTGAAATTGCTTATCCTTGATTTCCTTGATAAGCATTGGTTCAAAAATGGACATTGCTGCAAACATTACTCTATCGTCCACCATTTCAACAGATAAGTCCAAATCTCTGAATTCTTCAATTAGATCCCATTCACCGACTAGCGAGGCCAAGTCAGCAGATTTCCGACTCAAAGCATCCGCTACTATATTCCCCTTCCCAGGCACATATGTGAATGGAAAATCATAGTCCTTGATGAGCTATAACCAACGACGTTGTCTCAAATTGATATCCTTCTGAGTGAACAGGCACTGGAGACTCTGGTGATCACAATGGACTTCAAAAGTCTCTCTGTACAAATAATGTCTCCACTGCTTCAAGGCAAACACAACCACCGCGAGCTCGAAATCATGTGTTGCATAATTCTTCTCATGTTCCTTCAACTGACGCAAACCGTAGGCGATTACCCTACCATTCTGCATCAACACACATCCCAATCCAACTCCTGAAGCGTCCGAGTAAACCATGAATCCTCCTCTTCCTTCAGGTAACGCCAAGATTGGGGCCGAAACCAACTTTTGCTTCAAAATTTGGAAACTAGACTCACATTCATTATTCCATTGGAATGGAACGTTCTTCCGAATCAACTTCGTTAATGGAGCTTCTATCTTAGAGAAGTCTTTTACAAATCTCCTGTAATAGCCCGCCAACGCTAAGAAGCTCCGAACTTCCGGCACATTTTTCGAACTCTGTCATTTGGTAATTGCTTCAATCTTAGCTGTATCAACGGCTATCCCATCTTCGGAAATTATGTGGCCCAGAAATGTCACCTGCTGCTGTTAGAAATCACATTTCTCTAACTTTGCATACAATTGATTATCTCTGAGCGTCCGCAAAGCTATTCGTAGATGATGTGAATGCTCTCGCTCTGACTTTGAATAAACCAGAATGTCGTCAATGAAGACCACAACAAACTGGTCTAGATATGAAGCAAAAACCCTATTCATTAAGGCCATAAAAACTGCAGGTGCATTGGTTAGACCAAAAGGCATTACTAAAAATTCATAGTGGTCATATCGAGTCCTAAATGTAGTCTTCTATACATCTTGATCTTTAACTCGAATCTGATGGTATCCAGATCGAAGATCAATCTTGGAAAAGTAAGCTGCACCCTGGAGTTGATCAAACAACTCATCGATTCTCGGCAATGGATATTTATTCTTGATTGTCACTTGGTTTATTTGCCTATAATCAATACACATACGAAGGGTGTCATCCTTCTTCTTCACAAACAGTACAGGTGCTCCCCAAGGTGAGACACTCGGTTGGATAAAACCCTTGTCCAGTAAATCCTGTATCTATTTCTTCAGTTCAAACAATTCTGACGGTGCCATTCTATACGGTGCCTTTGATACTGGTGCCGTACCCGGCACGAGTTCTATAGTAAAGTCTACTTCCCTTACTGGAGGGAAACGGTCTTGGAACACTCGTGGTCTTCGCCGTCCAACTCCGTGTAGTACTAAGGATTCCGATGTTATTGGGCTACAAGGGAACCCTTGGTGTTACTTAATTTGGACGTCGAATCCCTTGGTATAACACATTTGGTTCGGAATACAATATGCAGATTCACGATGTTCCTTGAGGGTGTTTGGTAGTTTACACCTCACCCACATGAATTACAATTCTATTGGGTATGATTTAGGGTTCAAGGGATCCATCCTTAAGGTGCACCTATAGGGCCAAAACCATCTAAGCATCCCATGGTTCTTCACTTGGCTCGCGGTACATTCCGGTTGCCAAAATTCTTAAATCCAAATATCCCCTCTCTCTCTCTCTCTCTCTCTCTCTCTCTCTCTCTCTCTCTCTCGACCTCTACTCAATAAGTTGTATGGACTATTAAATTCTACGCTTCAAGAGCTTTCCAACGGTATGTAGAACTTCAAAATCGAACATACGGATCAAAAGTTATGATCGTTCGAAAATCTGCCAAAATCCGTGAAAATCTATTTAAATTTCGTTGGGCCGAACAGGTGGCCGAAGGCCTTTGGCTGGCCGAAGATTTTTGGCAGAACCACGAGTTTTAAGCCTAAAAAACCAATCTCTAACAATCTTTCACACTCATTACAAATGCACCAAAAGGAGTCTCCAATACATTCCATTCCATCAAATACCACCAATTAAAAGACATCACCAACCTTATACAAGAACTCACTTACAAAAATCAAATCAAACTAACACATGAGCTGGAATTAGATTTCTAAAACATGAATCAAAGTAAAGAATCATTGAAATGAAGGTGCATGCACAAGATATAAATTGCTTTACTTGCCTTAAGGTGCTTGAAGCTAATAATTACAAATCCAAGCTAAAATCAAGCTCTATTGCCCAAACAAGCTCTCCAAAAGAAAAACTCACAAATGCAATGGAGAAGATGAAGTCCTACAATGGCGAATGAAAAGATTGGGTTTGAAATCCACATGCAACACCAATATACCCTTTTAAATTCGGATTTGAACAAGGATACATGAATCTTAAACCAAAAAGCTTACCAAAGGTGTTCAGAAATGAAAAATAGAGTTGTTATTGACTTGACAGTTGAACCCCTTGAATGCCAAAGGAAAGAAAAAGGACTGATCGATTGAAGGGATCAACTCTTCAAATCAAAACATTTCCTGGGTTTTGCATGCAAACCCAAGTATGTTCTAGAGTTTTCAAAAAGTGGCTTTATGCAGGAAATGGGCTTAAATGGGCTGGGAATGGGTCAGTTTGGGTTCGAATCAATTAGGTCAAAACATAAGAATTACAGCCCATGATATGCACTATGCAATGCACCAAAAACTCCCAAAAATCTAAAACACACATATAACCCAAAACACTCCAAAAAGTCATAATCTACTTAGTCAATGGTCAAACCCAACTAATTCTAACTAATTAAGCCCAAATACAGTCAAAACATCCATTAAGTAACTAATATCAATTAATTAACTATTACTCGAAATTAAGGCGGGTCGAGGTGTCACAGTTGTTTGATGAGTTGTCTTTCTTATACAAATAAAAGAGATAATTGCCCTTATATATAGTGGCAGAACCATGAGCTTCTTTTAGAGGGGGCAAGGATGATCAACAATATATCAATGGAGCCCACTTATGAAAAGTCTAAATCATTCAAAAATGTTCCTTCCTTCGTAATCTTCGTAAGATATCCCATTAATAGTCCACAATTAGAATGATAACTTAAACACTTAGATAAAATTTAGAACCGATACAAATACTTCATAAAAATCAACTTGACAGTGGGTCTATATTGTTTTGAAGTGAAATTTCTCACAAAAAGGAGGGCAATTGTTTTGTGGCCCACTAATTTTATCTACATGCTAGAGATAGGAAAAACCAAAGAGAAAATAAAGAACGACAGAAAAACTCATGATGATGGGCCCACTTATAAAACATCTAAATAATTAAAAAATGACCTCCGTAAATAGCCCTCATCAAATTCCCCCCAAATGACAGATTAGTAACTTTAAAACACCCAAATAAATTATTATAAATGGTTTAAGATTTTCACATAGATCAAGATAACGTTGGGAATAGATCATATTTAGTTACATCTTTTTTTAAAAAACCCAAGGCAATTCTTTTGTGGTTAAGATTTTTTTTTTTCAAGTGGGCCGGTCAAGAGAATGATCCACTTTCTAAGTCTATTTTTATTTTTCCTAAGAGTCTTATATAATAATCTAATGAAGAACTCATGTGAGAAAAAACGAAAGGTACAAGAAAAAAGAGGGTCTGGATGAAATAATATTCTCTATTTGAAAGGCATAATAATCAACAGGAAAGAAGACTTGTATTTAGGACGATATGGCGACAAAAATTCCCTCATCACTTTTTAAAATTCTCTCTTTAAAATATACCTAAGAAAGTTGAGGGGCAAAAGAGGCAAAAGATGAAAATCTCCTTATCATTTTTAAAAACTCCTCTTAATTGAAGAAACGAAGAGAATATCATCGATATTCATACATGAAAGATTTTTCCTAATCTTAAAGAAAATCTAGTAGGAGGAGAAAGAGAAGCTGGATGAAATAATATTCTTTATTAGAAAGGCAGAATAATTAGCAAGTAAGAAAAATTTTAGGAGAAAAAGATGGGATATGAAATGTGTACTGTTCTCTTGTATTTAGGAAGATATCAAGAAAAAAAAATTGCCCTAATCACTTTTTAAAATTCTCTCGTTTAAAATAGCTAAGAATGTTGTGGGGCAAAAGTTGAAAATCTTCTTTATCATTTTTAAAAACTCCTCTTATTTTAAGAAACGAAGAGAATACCACCGATGTTCGCACACGAGAGATTTTTCCTAGTCTTAAAGGAAATCAAAAGGTCAGGTTGGTCCGCTCCTGCTGGTAAATAGAAAATTCACTTCAATTTTTTACACAGTCTATATATATACACCTAATGAGAGATAGAGAGATAGAGATGGCAACGTTTGCACCAATTTCATAAACGCAAGCATCTCTGTGCTACTAATGTCACGACCCAGGCCCAAATTACGATAACTCCGAGCCGTGAGCCCATATTTACTCCCGTAAACTCCGAATTAACCGAAGTTTAATCGGAATCCACAAGGGATATCATTCTCAATAACCTATCAAATATACAAATTTTGCGGAAATATCTATAATTGACAATGTCAATTTACGAATTTACATGTATAAAAAAATAAAGTCTTTATACATGTATCATTTCCATCATAGTTCGTCAATCGGTGCATATCCAACACCATATAATAACAATTACTTACATTCCAAAAATGAATGTACAAAATGACCTTTTAAAACATTTCTCAAAATGTTATAGTTCTTTTTCGTACTCGAATACCCATATCAAATGGTATTCCGTCCATTCCATTCGATTAGTCATCCTGGAGGAACCGAAGCAGTCTCCTCCGCTGGTGTCGGGGGCGCAGCTGCACTAGTAGGGACAATCGGGCCTGTAATGCCATCAATAATACTAGTGAACACGACAGTTCAATAATATATAAACAGATCTAGTAACAGCGCATGTTAATACATATATTGAATTCATTAAATCTATCTAATAACAATTCCAATTCTAAACAAGTCCAGATAATTTCTACAATGACAATGTACGAAATGGTCACTACCATAACTTTCATTCATTCGTTTCGTTTCATTTAATTTATCATCTTCCCTCAAAGGAAGGATTCATCTTCCAAACGGAAGGCATCAATCAATACCCATAGATATTATCAGAATATGTGGGACTTACTAGTGTCCGGACCAGAGACAACTAGCATCACCACAGAGCTCCGGAACGCTCCAAATCCATCTGCTGTAGCAGGATTAATCATTTACTCATTGTTACCTTTAGTAACTATTCATTATTCAGTGTCATATTTAGTGATCATTCATCAGTCATCAATATAACTTGAAAACTTTCCTAATCACTCGTTATAACTTGAAAACTCATCAAATGTTCCAAATACTTACTTGTAGTTCAATGAGAGAAACCTTGAGATCTTTTTCAAGCTCTTTCACTTCAACAATGGGGAAATGGCTTAGGGAAGATGATGAAGATGAGGCCTCCCACACCAACCACTTGAACATTTCCTAATCTCACCCTTGATAAAGGAAATGGAAGAGAATGGAGAAGAGGAAAATGACTCTAGGGTTTTTCTTGAGGTGGAAATGAGCTCACCCCGCATCTCATTCTAATATAAGGTTCTCTCACACCAAGACCCCCTTTTATTAAGTCTTATTACATTTTGAGTCAAATGAAACCTCATTTGATCCATTTAAGGTCAAATGGAGTCGTGTCTATTATGAAAGTCGACGTACTATTCGAGATACACACGTTGGTATCCAAAATTTCCATATTCGATGAAATACGTGAAAACCCGTATTTACGAAAAAATCCTTAGTCTACCTTGTTTAAGTCTAAACTCATTTTAACCAACTCAATTCCATTTCATTATGCTTAATGCATCATCTGAGACTAATTTGTCTCTCTTTGGTCATTAACCTTGATTAATCCATTTATCCATGCTTAATTAGCATTAATCTCAATTAATTAGCCTTAATCATGATTAGTTTGGGTCGGGGTGTAACAACTAACGTCACAGAAAAGTGTCCGACAGAATTCATACCTCTTCCTATATCCAGTGAATTTGGCGGAGTATCAACTTCTTCAGCCGCTGAGCAAGTGGAATCTACACTATGATCGACATTCCCTCTGGAGGCTACCCCTGTATTGCCCAAATTGATTTGGGCATTTGCCATCTGTGGACTATTGTCAGTTGGTTTGGTCTGATCACTCCCTACTGTTCCAGGATGAGAACCTCCATTTCCAACACGTCCAGTCATTTGAACTTCAGAACTATAAAAACTGGTCACCCCTGTATTGCCCAAATTGATTTGGGCATTTGCCATCTGTGGACTATTGTCAATTGGTCTGGTCTGACCACCCCCTTCTGTTCCAGCATGAGAACCTCCATTTCCAACACGTCCAGTCTTTTGAACATCAGAACTATTCAAATTGGTTTCCCGGCATTTGGAGACGATGAAGCCGACAAATGTCAAAACTGTGATGGGTATGGTAATCAGAAGGAGACCAAGGAAATCACGTACAGACAATCTTTGTGGGGTTTGGGTTGAGGAAGGATTTGGTTTGTGGCAGCCAAACCATTTCTTCTCTAGCCTGGACATCATTTCTCCTTCTTTGAATTTCAGTACACCTTCGGAAACATCACGCGTGATAGTACAACCTCTCTTAAACAACTGTAGATATAGAAAACAGAAATGGTCATGCTTAAAGCATGTACAAAAGTATATCTCAATGTACATGAATTTTGAGAATTACTGTCAATATACATCTCAATCCCAATTTGAGATGGAAATCACTTGATGGAAAAGATTCCTTGGTGGGGTCCATTAGGAAGCCCTCTTCTTCTTGGACCGCACTACATCAGCCACATGGAATTGTTGGAAGCCCAAGGAATGAAGATTTGGAACCCATTAAAGACTCACTACTTCATTGGAGTAGAGGGTCCCTTTTAGGCAAGCTGAAATAGAACATGGAGGTGCCTTTCTCTTGGTCAAATGTTGGTGAGTTGTCTAGTAGCCCACCTGGGTTCAAATTCCGAGCAGCTCGCCCAATTTCTTATGAAGTGGCAGGACCTACCTAAGTCATAATTATGATCATTATAAGTTGGAAAATCATAAGGTTTTTTTTTTTTTTTGAATAATTGAACATCATAGGGTTGGGGTGGCCTAAAAAGAGAATTGAGGTGAGAAAACTGATTAGAAAGCATAAAATTGATATTCTTCTTATTCAAGAATCTAAAATTGTGATGAATATTGAGAAAGTCATCCTGGATATTTGGGGTTCTAAGAGTTGTAGTTGGGAATGGGTGTAGTTAGAAGGTGAGGCTGGGGAATTGATCTCAATGTGGGATGCATATATATTTGAATTAGAAAATGTCCAAGAAATCATTTGCTGTAAAATTGAAAGGTACGTGTTGTTGATGATTTGATTTTGGCGGTGAGATATGTTTATGGGCCTGATGATGATTCAGAAAGAAGTGATTTTCTGAAGACTATTTAAGACTCTAAGAGCAATTATGGTCAGTGTCATGGTGTATAAGGGGTGATTTTAATATGGTTAGATTTCCATATGAGAAGAAATGAGGTCGAAATTTGACTTCTAGTATGAAGAGATTTAAGGACTTTATCAACAACAATGAATTGATTGACTTGCCTTTGGTTGGTAGAAAATATACTTAAGTCTAACAATCAAGAGAGACTAGCTATGAGTAGGATAGATCATTTCCTAATTTCAAAGGAATGGGATGAGCATTTTGATAATTTTGCTCAACTAACTCTCCTAGACAGATATCGGATCATTGCCCAATCAAGCTGTTCCCAAATAAACTTAACTGGGGCCTTTAGGTTTCCAAATTGTTTGGCTCCTACATAAAGACTTTATGGTCAAAGTGTTAGAATGGTGGTCTCAGTTGACAATCCAGAGATTTGTAGGTTTCAAGATCTCTAAAAAGATCCAAAATGCTTAAAGAAAAAAATATAGGAGTGGAATAGAAAGGTTTTTGGTAAATTTGACTCCAATAGAAATGTTATTACCGAAGAGTTGGAAGCTAGGGCCCTTTGATCGAAATCAAGAAAAGGGCAAGAGGGGAAGCAGTAGGTAAGTTATGGGAGGTTTATCGCATGGAGGAAGAAATCTAGAGTCGTGGCTCAAGGAGGGTGACAAAAATTCAACGTATTTTCATAGGATGGCAAATGCTCGGAGAAGAATTAATTACATTGGCAAGATAAGGAGCTGAGATAGGAGGAAGTGAAAGAGGGGATTGTAGAGTTTTTTTTAATCCCTTTACTCTGACTAAGATTTTCATAGGCCCACATTGGAAAGTCCTCTCTCTCCTCTGGTTTCCTACTAGAGAGCTAGGATTTTCTTCTACTTGGATATTCCACCACCTTTGGAAGTTCTCTAAGAAGGTCATAGCGTGGAAGAACACAAAGGCAAGGGAGATCAAAGTTTGCGAAAAGAGTTTTCGTAGAGATCAAGTTTCAAGTTCTCAATTAGAGCACAGCCAAGCTCCTCAGGTATAGATCTACTTCTAGTTGGTTTTAGTAGATGTTCTATACTTGTGTTGTTTGTTTCTTGATCTATCTTGTTGATGGATTATTTGATCTTAATGCATGAGATTAGGGTTTTTGATATTGGGGTTGGGTTCTTGGCCTTATGGATATTTGATCACTGCTTCAAATGGGTCAAAAGTTTTTGAATACCTATCCACGAGGCCCACCTACTTCCAACAGTTATTATGTGAGTATTTAGCTCTAATACCTTCGCATGGTTTCTTTTTTTTTCTTCTTCTATGGTTGTACCTTTCTTAAGTCTTTAATATAATTTACCGCTGCTGATAAAATAAAATAAAAATATTATAAAATTTTTGGCTCAATACCACCACTAAATCAAAGGCAAACTAGCAACCCATGAGCCAAATCTAGATCACTGCAACACAAAGCATGTAACTATTTTAGGCATATTAAAAAAATAATAAATTCGAGTTAAATACATGAAAGTTAAGAGTCTTACAAATCTCCCTAGATTTCATTTCAAGTTGTATAGTATTTCCATTATAACTAACCTGTAGAAGAAAAACTAAAAGCACAAGCCTATGTTTATACCTTTGTGAAGCTCATTCAAGGCAAAGACCGGTCAACCTTGTTGGAACACCCTTTCAGTGCTTTTTACTTTTTTTGTTTTTCACAAAATGAAGCTATGAGAAAATAAACATCAACCCATATATAGATTGTTGGCTGGAGGGCTAATAATCCCTTAATGCTTGTGCATATGTGGGCCTATGAACACAAATTCACTTCGTGGAAGCAGATATTTTCTAATATTTGTTGATAATTGAACAAGGATGATTTGAGTATATTTTCTTAATAAAAAAATCTGAAGCACTCACGTGTTTTCTGGAATTCCGGGCATATGTTGAAAGGGAGAGTGGTATGAACTCAAGACTTTAAGAACTGACCGGGGTGGTGGCTTTGTAAAGATGTATGAATAAGAAGAGAACTCACAAGCAAGCTTCACTCCACAACAAAATGAAGTTGCAGAGCGAAAAAAATCAAAGTA
Organism: Cinnamomum chago; assembly: GCA_038049695.1. NCBI lineage: Eukaryota > Viridiplantae > Streptophyta > Magnoliopsida > Laurales > Lauraceae > Cinnamomum > Cinnamomum chago. The sequence continues at coordinate 66,366,951 of CP142458.1, read as the reverse complement.
TTGTGGAAGCAGCAAGATGCATGTTGAAAGAAAAGGGCCTTCCAAAAACCATGGTAAGTAGAGCTTGAAACTCGCTTTTTCAAAGTAAGAGTATAATGGATTTGCATTTTAATAGGTTAAAGCAAATATATGTTGCTTAAGCAGTTAGTGTTCCTCTAGCTTAAAAATAAAGTGAGTAGAGTGAAGACATACGATGCCAAATCCACTATCCGGTCTGAAAGTTGGCCCAGCCATGGTATAGTGAACATCATACTTGGCGAGGAAGAGCTTTATATATGGGATCTCATCAATAATTGCAGACACGCCATTGTTGCGACTTCCTCTTGATAGGGCTGTTGCATACTCCTCCATTGAGGAATAGGCCTTGAGCTTTTGTTCGTGGAATCCCATATCTTTTAAAAGACCAAGCACAAATGATCCTTTCTGATATCCAACATAGTCTCCATTCATAATTAACTTCTTTACGCATGTAACAACTGGACCATCATTATTGGATGATGCCATCGGTTGCAAGGCGTTATGATAGAATAACATGGATGCTAACAGTTCCAAAATCAACATGCATTGGATCGATCTTGACCAATTGCTTTTGAGCTCCCTAGCTGCCATCAGTAAGACAGATAATTAAAAAATATACAAAAAAGTGGAACAATTATGGAATTAAAGACATACTAGGTAAAAAGGTGAAGTCGCTGCTTACTTTGTCCAATGCCAAACATGGAGAACCCCAAAAGTAAGGTTTCCCACACTTTCCCTAAAAATGTGCCTTGGAGTGCTGGGTTGTTTTCACAATGATCAATATACCAAAGCATAAGCATCTTTAACAAGAATAGAGCTAGCATGAGTCCCCATAAGTCCACAGTAAATGGCTTTAGAAACCACCACAAACTCTTTCTGCCACCCACAACTGGGACAATCATAGAAACACCTGCCATCATGTATGCCTGTGTGAAGTCTCCGTACTTTGATCTGTTGAATGTGATTGTTATATCTCCCACAACACCATCATATCCCTGCACTCATATTCAAGATTAGAAAAAAAAAGAAAAAAGAAAAAAAGAAAAGGCCAATGCAATGAGAAGAATAAATAAATAACAAAGAAAGAATGAAACTCACACTTACGTGCAGTAGCTGAATTAGTTCATCATATGAGCCATTGTCACATGCAAAGAACTCAAAGGAAACGCTTTTAGCCAAACTATTCATCACCTCTTTGAACACGTCAACAGCGTAGCCAGTTACCATTATTCTATTTCCTTCGGGATCATGATCCACTTTGACAAACTCAGGGAATGTGTTTTTGGTGAGAACGAGCATCCTTAATTTCACATCATTTTCCCCATTTTTGACATGTGTAGTGGTACTCCTATGTTCAACATCTGTACGTGTATGATCTTCATAGCTTTCTGAATTGTTCACCTTGCTCTGAGATTCATCAATGAGTTTGCGGCCATAGCATTGTTCATTACCTTTGTGATTTTCATGTGAAGAGCACTCACCAGAAACCGGATGTAACAAAGAGTCCTGGATCGACATTTTAAATTGACCATCGTCCCACACTCTCAAATGAAAATCCCGGATCCACCCAGGGGTAGACCCAGGTTTTAGGTTCTGGGGCCAGTCACCCCTGTCAGACTTGGAAAAGGCCCCAAAGGGGATATGGGCCAAATCCCCTTTCGTTTCATTTCCAGATTGCATTTCAAAGATTGAACTTTTCGATTGACCACCGTCCTCCACCCTTGGACAAAAATTTTGGATCCACCGTAGCCACTCAAGGTCAACATTGGTACCGTCATTATTAAAAACACTCAGTTCAGTCTTATCATCTTTGTTGTTGAATATTGGTTGACCAGCAATCAAATTAGTGGTCGGTGATATAACAATGAGGAACAGAATCAAGAAGAGCAACGTGCGCATTAGCGGATCTAGCCTTCTCATTTCTGGCTTTGGGCGAGTAACAACTACTGCAAAGCACAACACAAAAGCTTTCTTTCCCACTAACCCAAACTAGAAACTGACTCAAAACATCTTTGGAGATCTGAAGTGCTGTTAGATTTAACATTCAAGAAAAATTTTGTCCTGGGCACGCGCTCCCACGGAAGCGTCAATCTGGACCGCCATCAAAGGCGGGTCCCTAGCCTGATTTTTACCAACTCCCAAGTGAGAAAGATTGGGATGCACAGTGCACAAGAGAAAATCATCCCTCACATTCATGCCACTTTCAGTTGAAAAGTTCAATCTTTTCAAATAAATTTTGCACTAGGACACGTTTGTGTAACCCATTTTCATGGAAAAAAAACGTAGTTTTCTACGGAAAACTCTTTTTTCATGTATTTGGTGCTGCAGTTTTTTGTGGAATTACTTTTTCGTCACGTCAATTTTTTCCTTCTTAGGTATGAAAATTGACTTCCTATGGGGGGTATGCTAAGTCCATTTCCATGGAAAAATGACCTCCCATTTCCTCACTCCCACCCCCACTCCACCCAGCCACCATCTTTCTTCTCCCTCCATTCCCAACTCCACCCACCCCATGCACATACCGACCCACCCACTTAGTAATTTTCACCAAACAGTAGTTTTTACTAAAGAAATCCGCAGCTACACCAAACAATATTAGCATCAATTCATCAACGAAAAACTTTTGCACGAAACATGAATTTCTAGCTTCCTTATATAATCTTTTGTAGGGTATTTAAAAACCATAGAATTTGCCCTTGTGGTAATTTCATCTTTCCAACTGGTGGCTGGCCTTGTGGCTAATGCAAAGAGGGGCGCCTCACCTGTGGCTGCGGGGCAGAAATTATTCCTGAATAAATCCGAATAATACTTCGTGTTGAGGTAACAGCACTTGGAGACGAGATCCCGAAACTCTTTACCGATGCCCATCTTCTCTTTTTCTGTTTATTATATATCAAATCAGAATCAGAAGAATAAGCCTTCCTCTCGTGTCTCTTAAAAGAATACAAACACATTAATCGCATAAAACATATATCTGCATCAAATAATGAAAATTGAATCAGCAGAGAGTTTATATTAAAAAAGAGATCTTCTAAATGCAACCCCATTTGTCTCTGCACACCCAGTATTTTAAGTTTAGAAGCTCTTGAGAAGCTCTAGGGGTGTCCAAATAGAAATAAGCTCTCTTAAAATAGTGTTGTTTGGGTTAGGCGTAATCGGACTCGGTCCCCTATTTTTCTGCAACACAGAGACTGTTTTCTTCTGTACAGAATTAAGGAGATCTATGAGCCTGTCTCGGCTGCGATCAGGGCTACTGCAAATCGGGCAGCCCCGATCCTCTTCTTCCACAATCGAGAAGGCCACCCTGACGATCTAATCTCACTTTGTTTCCTCCAATCTTCACAACAACATATGTATCGACCCAAACCCTACGCCGAGCCTCCCCCACCCTCGCAAGATAGATCTTTACGATCTCCACGACAATCCTCGCGAAGATCGTCACCAAAGAGGGAGAATAAAGGGAACACAATCAATCAAACTATTTTAAAAAAGCAAACCTACCTACCTACCCTAATATAGACTCTTAACCAAATCAGGAAAAACAACAATCAAAGATAATTACAAATCTAATCGTCAAATAACAAAAATCAGTACTAAGTACTAATTTAATTACCGTCTGCTATTCTACCGATATATCTACAGACATCGGCACTGATATTTAGAACACTGAATGCTGAATGCCATTTTTTCAGGTATAGAAACTGACCTTAAACTGAGGCGATTCTCAAAGAAAGAGATGACCTTCTCCGTCAAGTACGCGGAGCATGTTCTTAGACGGCAGTTGGTCACAGGAAAGAAGGAAGAGGATCCCCTATTTGGACCAAACAGGGGCCTCTACGGGGGAAAGAGAGACTGCCTTTTCTTTTCCTCCACCCCTTCCGCCCCCACGTGGAGGCCCTTGTTTGGTCCAAACAGGAGATCCGAATTCAGGAAAAAAATAAAAGTACCAGCAGCTGCTACGAAGTTTCTTTTCAAGTTTGTTTGACTTTCTTTCCGCGTTTGTTTGTTTTTTTTTTCTTCTTTTTTCCTTTTAGGGTTTTTAACTAAAAGGCCACTATATTTTCACGATACCTCAAAAAGGGCCTCTACTTTCTATTTTTTACTTAATGCTCCCTTGACTAGTCAAGTCTAACCATAACTAACTAGTGTCTAGGGATGTAAATGGATATCCGATTCTCCGATTATCTGGATGTTCAAACCTGTTAAAAATCGGGTCTGGGTCCTTATTTAGGCCCCGATAAGTAAATGAGTCGGGTTCTGGTTCCACCTTAGTTCGGACCGATGGACCCGAAACTCGATATATTACCTCAATTTTCGAAAATCTATCCTAAAATTCTTTTTTTTTTAATATCATTCTCTACCTAAATCCGGACCTAGATTCAAACCCGTCCTATATATGGTTCTGGTTCCGGTTCTGGTTCCAGAGTCAAGAAACCGGTTCCGGATTTGATTTCACATTTTCCTTAACGGTTTTGGTTCCTGTTCCGGGTCCACCATGGACCCGGACCTGAACCGACCCGTTTACCACCCTACCAGCGTCCCTCCTCTCCTTTTTTTTTTCTTTTTTATATTCTCATTTTGACCCTTTCATTTGTTGAAAAAAGAAAATGACACTTTTCACCTTTAAACCTCACAACTGCCTCCCTCACAACTGCCTACCCTATTTAGTTGTTCTCACTTCCCACCGTCGTTCTCATTTTTTATTTATTAATTTTGTCTCTTTCATTAATTAGAAATTGGAAATGATACGTTTGACCTATGAACCCAATGGCATCCCACCTTACCTTCCCACAATCATACAGACAAATTACATGGGCCAAATATGGGCCAAATATGGGCCAACACTTATTAAGCGTTGGGTTGCGTTGTCCTTTTAATAGATGGACTGGACATAAGGGATTTCATCCTTTAGACCTTTCCCCTTTCAACACAATTTTTTAATTCTCAATTCCTTTGTGTCTAACACGCCAAGCACAACCTATGGCCCATCCTTGTAATCAGGTAGCTGATTGTGATCCCGCTCATGGTGTCATCCTCATAATCATGTGCTTGATTTTGATCCCGTATGTAGTTACACTCCCTCTGGCCAACAGACAACTTTTGTTACTGGGATGACTTTTAGACCCATCTTTAATTCAACCCAAGATTTCACCCCACATAGTTCAATGCAACTTGTCCACATGAAGACCCTCATGCGGAGATTAGTATAAAATTATTTCTCTATACTACATGGATGTAGAATGGGAATGAATTTCATTAGGGCCCCATTTAGTGGGATGGAACCCAGACCCAAATTAGAAATGGGTCTAAACGTTGGACCCTTATCTAATTTTTTAAATTTGCGTCCTGCTAGTATTTGGAACCATACTGAAGACTCCTTTTCAATTTTCTCATTAGAGTCCTTTGAGTTTGAAGTGTTACCAAATTTGGATGATAAGGTTATTTGTGATAATTTGTTGGAGGAAGTTGTTAATAATCTAACAAATATACAAGGCATAATGAATGAATTGTCAAGATGGAGGTGACGATAGAAGCATGTAGGAAACAGATTTTCACATGAAATGGATAAAATGAGTTCATAGAGATAAAAAAAACTTGTTTCACATATGAAGACTTTCACGAAAAAGAAAAAGGAAAAGGCGAAAAAGAACATATGTTGTCATCTGTCATGACTTCCAAGATGAGTAGTATAATTCTCTGTAGGTTTCTTTTGAAGTATTTCTATTTTCAGAGGAGAGAGATAACATAGGGTTAAAAGAGTCATTTTATCTTTCCAATAAATACAAGGAGAAAGAAAAAGAGGAGGATGGAAACGGCAATTTTTTCCCCTTAAGTTTACTGTCAGTCAAGGGAGCATTAAGAAAAAAAAAAGTAGAAGAGCCTTTTTGAGGTATCGTGAAAATATAGGGGCCTTTTAGTAAAAAAAACTCTTTTTTTAATGTCTTAACGTGTTTGAGAAGGAACCGGCATGAAACTCCTGCGGCCTGCCACGCAGGGTTAAATATATTTCAAATGAAATAATTAATTAATATTAATATCTAAATTAATTATCAACTAAGAGAAAAGGGGCAGAAATCATTCAATTAATCTTGAATAAAAATAAGAATGTCATGTGCGATGCACGGTTAAGTCCCACATAAATTGATTTATAAGTTAAAAGAATATGTAAAATAAAAATAATTAATACAAAGGTTAAAGTACACCCAAAATTAGTGTCGCCCAGGTCAAATACTAATTTTACTCAATAACCTAAAAGGAACACACCCAAATAAACTACCATAAGTACTAACATGTATGTGGATGCACAAGCATATACATGAAATTAACCAAAAACCATATGAGAAAGCCCGACAAGATTATTTTATCTTTTACAACACTTTAAAGAGAATTCAGAAAGATGAAAGTGTCCTTAAAATCAAAGTAAAAATAAATGAGGAGAAAATGCTCTTAAACGTGCTTCTGAAAATGCTGCATTTATGCTCATTTAATTTTGAATACTATATAAAAACCTGAAAATCACCTTAATTTCTAAAGTTGGAAGGCATCCCTTAGAATTGGGTCACATCCACACAAATGGGCTTAAGAGACACATCTTATTAAAAAGAAGCAAATGAAAAGGCACAAATGTATTTTTGAAAAGACATAAAACTTAAAATATATGAAATGAAACATTTAAAGTCTTAAGTGCCTTTTGAGATATATTCACAAGTGGATCTAAGAATTTAAGCCAGATTTAAGGTTTTTTTATTCCAATCAAAATCCAGCTTTAAAGAGAAAGAATTGAGCTTGAGAATTTCTAACGTGAGTCCTCATCCCCTGTTCAAGATTCATGTTCTCCAATCTACACTTATATGGTACATATCCAAGTGCCTTTTGAGATATATTCACATTTGTCCGTTCCCCTAATATTTCTTTTACACCCTCCTTCACATGAAGCATAATCATGTATTTTAAGACTTTCATCAATCCAATGGCGGGTCATGTATGAATTGGATAAATCATAACCGGTTATAAGTACAAGTGTTGATAGTCGTCGTGGTCAATTTGGATTTAATGAAATGAGCCATGTATTGATAAGAGAAAATGAATTTATATAGGATTATTCTCTCCCACTAAGTACAATTGTTACATGCTTTATAAAAAAAAATTAAGTCAAAGCTTTTGAAATTATGCATATAAGGATAAAAGAGACGGATAAAAGTTTCATTTCGCTCTACATACGTAGAGTGGTTGGAGACTATTGATTTTGGAGACATGGAAGGAATTAAAATGAAAATGTCAGGGCCTATTTGCAAATACTAAAACCTCAAAAGCCTATTTACAAATCCTACAAACCTTAGGGGGTGTATACCAAACGCTCTTTTTATTTTTTTTTTGGATAGGTTAGGAACATTCCTGATCGGATGATTAAGTTATTATAGGTATCCCTCATTCGTGTCTTCAAAAATATTTAATTAACTGTGGGTCCAGAAATATTGAGTGGATGGAGGGGCACTTATTACGGGGCCACCTATTTACACGAAATAGACACCCACCAAAGGGAAAACGAGTATTCTCAGATTTTACCTCAATGAGAGTTGTTTCCACCATGAGATTGATTGTTTGGTATAAAAAAAAAAAAAGCGATTAGCGAATATACATAGTTTTAAATAAAATCGTCAATCTTGCTTGTGTGACCAACCAATTTTAGAGAAAAATATGATGCACTAGAAGGGCGTTTATTTTTTAGTGGTTATTAATTTTTTAATAATTAAGTCCCACTATTGAGTTTCCTTGCTGCAGCTTGAGATTTATTTGAGTCAAAGCCTAAGAAAATCCATACTCCACAAATATCCTCTATGGAATACATAGTGTCAAATTGTTTTTCAACCTTAGTGGGTTTTTTTTTTTTTTTCCACATATAAGAAGAATGTGGAGGAGAATAAAATAATTTTAATTAAAAAACATGCACGGGTTGAAAAACTATTTTTAAATATTCATAACTTTGGTAATATTTTCAAAATATGACACAACCACTAGGAAAATGTTGTTTTAAAATATCACACTAACATTAGGAAAATGGTATTATTGCGCAAATATAGGGATATTTATTAATGAAGTATCAGTTTTAATGTCATAAGAGGATGATCCTACAATTCAAAATAATCAATAGTGTTGCAGTCAAATTCGTCCCTGGGCATGGAAAGGAGAAAGGAGTATATCATATAAAGGTAGATTGAAGTTTAACATTTCACACCTAATGTGGGCAAGGTTGACATGTGGCGCATGGGGATTGGCCCGAATAGCTCTTCTTACATGCCTTCACCTGTGGCGCATGGGGATTGGCCCGAAGAGCTCTTCTTACGTGCCTTCACCTATTGTCGACTGAGTATTTTAAATACCACTAGTGGAAAGTACATGTGAGACAATGAAAGTGTGGTTATAACACACAATAAAAATCCAAGTAAGTGGAAGCTATCATCGATTTAAAAAAAAAGAAAAGAAATCTGAAGCTCCCGAGAAGATATATAACAAGTAGAAATTATCATCGCTTCAAATAATGCCCGTGCTTAGAAACTAACGACATTTGCAACAGAAATCTGTTAATATAGAGGCGATGAAGATATATTAATTTTTATTATATACATATATATATATAAAAATGCAACCAATCCCTGTAGACACATTGGTACATGTAAAACTGGTGCATTCACATGCATTTAAATTATTTGAGAGATTTTACAACATATATAGTTCATTCAATGACATAATGAATTAGAAGATATTCACTTTTGGAATAAGTAGTTATCTATCTATAGTTCAAGTGTATAAACAGTCTCAAGTACAAACCTTTCATAACTCAATTTTGATACATGTGTTGCAATACATGTGTAATTATGGAAATAAATAAAATAAGATCATAAAATACGATAGATACCATCAAAATTTCATGGTAAAATTATAGTTGGGATTCAAGTATGCAAGTAAATAATTGTGATAAATATTAAATAAATATAAATATGTATGAATATAAGGATTTTGTAAACTGAAATTGATTGCTCAATCTTAAAAAAATATAAAGTGTTTATGCATTGCCAGAAAATCATAAAGCAATATGATAAGAGAAATTTTGAATAAAAGATCAGGGGTATAATATATTTTATAGAATGTTAGTAGATCTCCACAGTTTTTTTAAGCACAGACACTTTGTAGGAGATGCTTGAGCAACTTGTAGTGCTGGAGTTAAGAGGATAAATGGGTAGCATGATAAGCCATTCCAACCTTCCTAATTTATTGTGAGTATATCAAGAATATAAATTTCTTTAAGATGAAGAAGTTAACTAGTAGATTGGATTCTGCCATGAATATAAATGTCATAAATTCATTGTGGTAATCATGATTCCAAAAGAAATTCCAATCCTCAACATTGAATAAAAGCCCTTTTATATGAATTCAACATAATATCAATAAAAAGGCAAATAACATGAATGCCTTCAAATAACTTGTTCTCGTATCAGGAAATTTTTTTGCTCAAAGTCTTTTTTTTTTTTTTTTTTTTTTTTTGACAAATTCATACTCTATTTGGGTTCCGGGAAATGATCAAAATGGGATCTAAAAATATAATGATCTCCTCTTCAACAATGACCTTTATTTCACTCTTACAAGTAATTAGTGTCCACTTTATAAGTAGAATTTTGTCGCGAATTGATACTATTTGGAATTCCAGATTCCTTTCAGACCATGCCACTGTGTATTCTATGAAATCTATTTTAGTGAAATAAACGTCTAAAATCATCATGATTTTCTACGGTAATAACATGCTCCAAAAGAAAGTGATATCACAGTATTTTAATTAGAATATTTAACACTTCTTGAAAATTTTAACAAACTATAAAAATAAACAAACAAATAAATAAATAAATAACAATTAAACATCTAGAGAACAAACCCATAGATTTTGCACCAAATAGATAAAATGTTATAAAATGTGAACATATTTGAACTAAGACAACCTTAATCCAAGATACTACCTCAACTATTAAAAAAAAAAAAAGGAAAGAAAAGAAAAAAGAATACATGATCAAAACTATGAAGGTTGGATAAAACAAAAGGTCAGCGTCAATGTCATGATACGTGATGAACTATTGCTTACTGGTTGTTAATGTCAAATGATTCAAAGTAAATGTAGCTAAGATAGTGTTGAATCTCCAACCCATTAAAAAAAAAAAGAAAAAAAATAGAGAGAGAGGAAGAAATGCAATTCCTTCCAAAATTCAACTAAATTACTCGATGGGAAGAACTCCCAACTCAGCTATAGAGGTTTAAATATTTTATTCATAGAAAAACAAGGAAACTACCAGCCCACCGGAGACTCCAGAGTATATTGGAATCCTGGTTATTTAAATCAATTATGTATAGGTGGAGGAAGTTTCAATAATCTTAAAGGAGTAAAATGGCCATATTGGCCGACATTTAAAAAAGGAAAAATCGGCAATTAGGTACTTGAGACCATCTATATAATAATATATATTCTTTCTTTCTTTTTCCTTTTACTTTGGCAACATGAATTATGAAATACAAGTTTAGGCAGTGATCTTGTCGCCTAGAGGGACAATGACTTGCCGATGGCACCAGTCATGCAACCAACCTACAATGAAGATATAATATGAAAGTTTAGGGTCACAGTAATTAAGAAAGAGTCACACTTACAGTTAGCGAGTTCTAAGCAGAGGGATCAACCTAACAATGTATATTACCTTCATTTGTTACGTGAACAGATCGTGTGAATTAAATAAAATAAAATTAAAAGAAGCAAACCAACTAACAAAAAGGACATATGCTGCTATCAGTGGAAATACATCAAGCTTTCTTGATTGGGCTTCTGTTTTTGCACTTTGAAGATTGACTGTCCCTTAGCCTTTTCACTTTGAAGACTTACCCAAGCTTGAATGTTTACTTATCTTTATAATCTGCAGATCACAACAAAAAAATGCAGTCACCAAATAAGATCACACAAAACAACAAAGAAAGCTACAAATTGTGATACGCAAGCAGCACAATCTACTTTCACAGTTGGTGAATATCAATCCTAATTTAAGGTGGCGCCTACAGATTGTGATATGCAAGCAGAGCTATCTAGTTTCACATTTGGTGAATATGACTCCTAATTTAAGTTTAAGGTGATATGGATATCCAGATACTTCAGTCAGACCACTCATAAACTTGGGCAGAGAAGTTCATTGCTATCGTAAGTGCACAAAAATTTGAGGGGTCGAAAATGACTATCACATACGCAATCTTAATTTGTTTGAAAACCTAATGCACAATGGTTACTACAATAGTCACCTGAATGGATATATATATATATATATATTTATATATGTTGATCATTTCTAGTTCTATACATGGGACTCTTCATTAAAAATACATCTATAAGATTTAAGATAAATTAGATATGAAGAAATCCTAATCTTCTAGGACATTTTTTTAAATAAATAAATAAATAAATAAAGTCAAGATTTCCTAAATTTCATCTACCTCAACTGAATACCGTGTTACGGTTGAAACAAAGGTAAAGCTAATTACATAGTTTAGATAGGTTGATATTATGTGGATGGACTCAAGCTAAAACCCAACAAAGGTTGAAACAAAGCGAGGATTGATTTAGCTCGGTCTCCAAAATATATCTCCAATATATATATATATATATATATATAGAGAGAGAGAGAGAGAGAGAGAGAGAGAGAGAGATCAGTCAAGTTAATAATACATGAAATTAAATTTAGTTCGGCATTTTGGTCCAATCACTTATTATAAAGAATTCAGCACATAGTCTGAGGACAAATATTGAAAGATTCCAAGTTGTGCAACATAACATTGGTGTAAGCTACGAAGAAATACCTTTTTGTTTGTTTTGATTATATGATTTATTTTTTCTTTTTTTTTTTAGAATGTGAAATGTCGATTTCTGGGTTGTTTGGTTTATTTAATCCTTAATCTTTTTCATTTAAACCACCATCGGTTCTGGGTTGTCTGGTTTCTTTTTTATCTATTGATTTTGGCTGTACATTTTTTTGAGACTGCGGAACTAATGGTAAAAAGAATCTCCAATAATATTGGTCAATCTAAAAAAAGAGTTAAGCTCATTCTTATTACTATCATTTTCTACTTTCTCCAATATAATTCTATTTCTCTATGTCAACAAGAGAATTTTCATTTTTCACATTCATTTACTTTTAAGTTCATTGTATTTTTTTAGAACAACTTCAATAATCTTTTTGTTTCTCTATATCTCTTTTTAGTACTGTCTCATGTCTCATTTGCATGCATAGTTCAGATCAGTGTTCAACTCATTTTAAAATGTAAGTATCTTGAGACAATTGATGCAATTATTAAACATTTCAATTTGAGAGGTAAACCTTTTTTAATTCATTTACTTTTGAGTTCATCATATTTTGATTTGAACAATTTTAATTATTCATTTTAATATGATTTATACAAAAGCATCATCATTTAAAATTTCTATAGATTTGCAATATTTGTATGGTTTGTATTTGTATGTTTTTTATAGATTGTGAGTTTCTTTTTTTTTTTTTTTCCTTTTTTTTTTCAACTTTTGGGTATTGGGTTCTCCTTGGTTTTTCTTTTTCTTTTTCTTTTAAATCACTTTTTATTATGGGATTTTCTGTGAATTCTCATTTTGTTGTTGTGTTTTTTTCATTTTTTTAATGCTTATCATTATGAGTTAATTATTTATTTTACTTCCATTGGGTTCTTTAAGTTCTCTATGTGAAATATTTTTATGAATTTTTCTTATTTCTTTTGTGGCTTTAAATTTCCATTTTTGAGTATTAGATTATCATCTAAATTTATTTTATTATTGTATTGTCTATGGATCTTTATTTATATATATATATATATTCTTATTGCCTTTTAAAAAAAATTATTTCATTTTATTTTCTATTTATTTTATTATAATTTCTCACTTGTGATGGGTTTTTAGTTTTTTTCTTTTATGATGGTTTTTCATGACGTTGTGGGTTCTTTTGTCTTTGCCCTTTTCTGCTCCATTTTTTAGTTTTTCTTTCTTTTTTTTTTTTTTTTTCTCATGAGTGTTTGATTCTTTTAAATTGCTTATGTTATTGAGTTGATTATAGATTTTCATTTCTATGTGACTTTCAAATTTCATTGGATTTTATTCTTAGTTTATATTGTTTGCTTGTTTTGATTTTGTTTTTTAGTTTTCTTGATCATTAATCTTCAATTTTTATGGGCTTGTTTTTTTTCTTTTTTAATTATATGGTATTAGGTATTGAATTCTTATGGACTTCTTTTTTTTTTTTTTTTTCCTTTCTCCTAAACTAAAACCTTTTGCATTTAATTTTAAAAAAAAAAAACAGAAAGTTTTATTTTTATAAATTTTAATATTATGATTATATCTTCTTGACTATACTTTGGATTCTATTACTCTTCTATCTCCACCATCGCTAGAAAAATGCCTGTAACAACAACGAATTTGACAATGATGATGGCAAGGATGGTAATGATAACAGCTACAACAAGAAGCATGATGATAATGAACTTGCCTATGCTACATATATGGATTCTTGATTTGTACAAACACTATAATTCATGGGATTTGTAGGTTGCTGCTAGAGATTCAACAAGCCTTCATTTTCTGGCCATATTAAAGGTGACCAGTGTAATAGGATTGGTACATTTATTCCATTTACTTTGTGAAATCTACAAAAAGATATTTGAACTTAGAATAAAGAAAAGTCTGTATAAAATGGATCATACTTATGTTTGTTATTATATTCAAATGAAGCAAAATCTGTAGTGCAAAGTCAAACTATGTTCCCCGACCATGATAATTGTGTGCCTTTGATGAGCAAGCATATAAACCATTACCCCAAGTTTTGCCCCCCATTGTATGCTAAGGACACCATTTTTAAGGGCACACTCATAATAATCCACATATGTTATTACTTAGATGCATCATAATAATTTGTGTGAAGCCTACATAAAAATAGCATAACTACCTATAAGAATGAAAATTAAAAGGAAAAAAAATAAAGGATGTATCATATTGAATAGCTCAAACGAAAACATAGAGAGAAAGTCTCATACAGGATATAATCTAAAAAGCAATAAACATTCAATATGGAAAAATATAAGAACATATAATTTTATTTTACAAAATCAATCCTTATGCATACAAAAGACACAGAAAAAGATCTTACTATATACAATTGGAGTGAATAGGATAAAATAGAATGAATACAACTTGAAATATATATATATATATATATATATATCAATATTTACTTCTCAATTGGAATTATGTTCGCTTAATCCAAGCAGAAAAAGATAAGCATATCATGATGAAAAGCAAGTAGACTGTAGACAAACTAGAGCATATTTTAAGTAGTGCCGGGTTCTTCATCTTCTGTATCTAGAATAGTAGCTAAATGTTTCAGATCAAAACTAAATATAGAAAACGACAATAATGTTTGTAAACAATCACATTTATAACTACTTAAATGAAAATCGCCCATGAAATGAAATGGTAGGAAGGGAAAAAACTGAATGCAGATGTACACATTTAGGAGAAAATATTTTTAATTACAAAATTATTTCAATAGTATTATTAGTAGAATTATGTAACAGATGTTCCAGTTGTTGCATAGCAGTGAGAAGAATTGAAAATATTCATGAAATAGGTACTTATAGCCTACACACATAATATGCAGAAAAGAACAAATGATCTAAGAAAGGGAATTTTACCTTATTACACTAAATATTGACTATTTTTGAAGAGATTTTAAACTAATGACACTTAAATTCCTGCTAAACTATATATGTATACAAAACTTCAAGCATGATTTTCCATTCGCAATTCCTTAATCATAAGTCAATTGAAAACATAAGGTATTTCTTGTATAAATTTTTTTGTTTTCACAGAAAATAAAAAGTACAGCGGTGCAAGTAGGACATTATTATCTATGGCCAAAGCAACCATGAAACCAGTTCTCATGTAGTCCAAACATTGGGTTCTTATAGAGCATGAATCAAGGGTATCAAAATTAATAGAAGGCACATCATGACATGGTTATCTAAATTGATAGATGTATGCAACAGAATCACCCATCCATCCTAACCAATTTCAGGCCATTCACAAACCCTTTGATACATAAAACCAGGTCCTTAATTTCAGTGAAAGAAGATGGGCAGCCATGTGCCATTTGAATTAAAGCCCAAGCTGGTAGAAGTTTTTATAAGGAAGTTGCAGTAAGTCTTCTATTTTTCTTTTTTTAGCGAGGACTACTAAAAGAACAGATTATGAATTAATGAACATCTCAGGCTACATGACATTCGAAGTTTTTTGTTTTCCAAATTTCAATACAACAATTAAATTTAGCCAGTATGACCAATACAATGATGGTATCAAATTCAACCTGCATTAGATTCTAAGGTCCTCCAATACATAGCCGCCACCCCCTCATGTACTTGAAACTCAATTGCATGGAAAAGGTGGGGAAGGAAAAAAAAAAGGGCCCCTCTGCAACAAGGAAGCAGCTCAAAGTTTATATATTTTAAAACACAAGCATTAAAAAAGCAGAATATATGTTTCTGAACTCATAAAGAAAATATATGATGAGTAGAAAAGATGATACAAGCAAGACATTATTGTCTATGACCAAACGAACCATGGAACCGGTTCTCATGTAGTCCAAACATGGGTTTTTTTTTTTACAGAAAATGGATTAATTAATTGGAGTTTATTATGAAAAACACCTTTCACTCCTTGTTTGTGTTCGCTAGGTGTCAAACAACTCCACCGTTTCCTTTACATAGCTTGAAGACTCTTTCTTTTTCTTTCCTTTTCCCACCATATTAACAGACATGATGGGTTCTTCAGGCTCTTTAAGTACCCACAACGAGGTCACCTTTACCTTATGTTTTTGGGCCTTTTGTGCCAACTTTCTCTTTCTGCGAACTGTTTTCTCTTGTATCTTCTTTGTCATTTGTGCGCCATGAGTACTTTCTTCTTTTACTTGAATCACCAAAGACGGTGATGGATTCATTTCTAACATATGCTCAACTGGCATATGGGCCAGGTCGATGGGCTTCTCTAGTATTTCAATTTGAGATGGATCAACTTGCTTTACATGGACTCCAGCTTGTTTGCAATGTGCCTGAGATTGTCGAATCTTAGTCTGGGTCAAATGGGGCTTGGCCCATAAAGTATTTGGATTGGTATTCATTATCAGTGGCCCATTTGTAGTAATCCCACCAAGTTGATGTGAAAGTTGTCGCATTTTCAACCTTTCTTTATGAGCTTTGGATGGAGTACTTATGTGCTTCACCTGATTATTGGTCAAAAGACCACTTTTTCCTTCATTAGTTCTCCTTCGAGGACGAAACTCTGCCGGAGCATATTTCTTTTTGAGAATTCGCGGCTCATTGGAGGCGGGTGAGAATGTCACCATTAATGGACCTCTCATTTTCTTAAGGGGCCGTTGGGGAATTTTCTCTTCATCTTGGATGCTTTTATCTTTTAACATCGCAAGTAAGGCATATGAATTTTTGGTGGGAATTGATAAGCGATCCCACACATTGGAATTTCTGGTAGGGAGCGACAAGCGGTCCCATATCGACATATTTGCAGCCTTCATTGTCACATGGCCATGGAACCTAGCTATTGGGGTGAACTTGCATCCTTCAAAAGTATGACATTTGCGTGGGCTTCCTCCATAAATTTGGGATGCTTGCATGCGAGCTTTCAGAAATTCATTGAACTTTGATTCGTCAAAAGTAATGACAAGTTTGGTTACCATTATTGTTCCTTTGTCAGCTAAAACCTGAAAAGAGGAAAAAGAAGCGGTGAGCAAAATGGTCCCACCAGGTGTGCCAGTTTTTGTATGAACAAAAACGGAGACAAATTCTTGTATTTGAATATCATTGAATCAATATTACAAGAAAATCCCCTATTTATTTTTGGGGTGGATTACAATGCTCAAAACCAAAAATACAATGTCCTAATCCGAGAAGGAACTTGCTTCTGGTCCTTAACCTGCTTCTTTCTTTACAAGAAAAACAAAAGGAAATTTATAAATGGCTAATTTGTATTATGACATGATCTTTTGTATCTCTTCAGCAGATTTTCCATCATTGGATTGATTATCCATAGCGATCCATATGTACACTGGGCTCATAACCACATTTTAACTCACTATTAAACATATAGCAGTTCATGTGTTAGGCTTATAAAATTATAGCCTACATGTCAATTGGTCACATAAATGGCCCGTAGTAGCCCATATGCATGCTTATAACTATCTCATATATATCGGGCTCGAAGCCCACATGTCAAGCCTGGAGCAACTTGCACATCAGGCTTATAGAAAACAATGGCCCACATGTCAAACCCATATTTAAAAGGAATCTGTAAGCCATATATATATCGCCCAACATTAGGTAATTCCATAAAATATGTTCATATATGGGTTCATTTCATGAACTAGATTTGAAATGGGTTCAGACCATGGTCCACTCTTTAAAATAGTTTTATGCATTTTTTTTAGAGCCCATTATGGCCTATGCATGATCTCTTTGGAAATGGTACTTAGGCTTATTTTCTAAGTAGATATGGACTGATGTAGTGACTTGTTGATAAACATTACTATAATCAATCAGTCCAATTCTGACCATTGTTTGGGCCATGATCCAACCCAATTTCAGTCACTATTTGGGCTAAAATCTAGCCTAATTCAGTATGAATTTGGGTTAGACTCAGCCTAATTCCAGTTGCTGACTGGGCTGTCTTTTGACCCATTCAAAACCATCATTTAGACTGAGTTTTCATTCTACTTTCAGCCACTAAGTGATTTCAAGACATCTAATTTAACCAAATTTAAGTCTTTATTTGGGCTGATTTTTTGGTCTATAATTCTGGCCCAATTTTGACCCAATAGTTTAGTTTGGTTTAGAATTATAGGTCTGAACTGGTTTTGGCATCTATAATTCTGGCTTAACTCAGATTGCAATTTTATCATGGGTTAGACCCAGAATTATGGCCTGAGTTAGGTCCAAAACCTGTCTTGGATTAGACCCAATATTCTGGTCTGAGTCAAACCCAAAACCTGACTTGATTTAGACTGCATTCTGGCCTAATTTTGGCCTCCTATTTTTTTAGCCATAAATTTGGCCTGATTTAGAATTATAAGTCTAGACTGGTTCTGGCCAGACTTGAATCTATAATTTTGGCTTGAATTATATCTAATATTCTGACCTTAGTTAGACTCAGAATTCTGGCCACATTTATAGAAGCCAATTTGGGTTAAGTTTTAGCCCATTCATGTTTATTGTTTTGGTTGTACGGATGTGAGGATCCAAGTCGTTTGTTTATCAGGATTCTTATAGTTGCTATCAGGTTGATTTTCAACCCATTTGCAACATACATGTAGGCCATTTTTCAGTCTTTGTTTGAGCCAATTCTTGAACCCATTTATATCCACCACTCAGGTTGTTTGAGTTTTGAAAACTCTGCCTGTTTGTTTGGGCGGATCCATGTTGTTTTTCAACCCATTTGCAAATATGGTCCGGGCTGATCATACTAACGGATCTAATCTTTTTTCTTTTCTTTTTTTTTTTTCTTGCAGTTGAAGTTTGTTATTTTTAGCCCTTTTTAGGAATTTTCCACTTAAAATGTAGCATTTTGGCCTCCACCACCAGTTGTTTGGTCCCATCATGGAGATTCAATGAGTATTTTTTGTTTATACATAACATACTACTTTGATAGATTTAGCATGTTTAAATCATCTCATGCCTCAAGGAAGACACAGAGTAGTTGGGTGGCAGAAATCCATGTGTTTTATATGTTGTTTCTACATGTTTCATGCTTATTTCAAACACGTCATTCATACTATATTACAGCCACCACTTGGAGAACACTTTGTCATGAGATTTTTCCCTGGTTGCATCCCATTCATTAACTGAATTGGATGACTTTGAAGCCTTCCATATCACATATGAGTTAAATTTCTAACAAGGACTTGTGCAAAACATCTTTAATCATTTGAGACCTTGATAATCAGTCTTTGATGAAAAAAAAACTTTGAAGAACAAATCCTCTTAACATAAGGACCTTAATCTTCATTTTAGTGGAGGGTGGAATCCTCTTTAAAAGAGGCTCTGAATCTCCATTTTAATGGTGGCCATGTTGCATTACACATGGGAGTTTGGTGGAGGGCAGAGACCTTTTTAAGTAAAGCTCCAAGTCTCCATTTTAATGGAAATGAAGTGGTAGGAAAGATGAAGATGGAGTCGGTACCCAATTGGTAGGAGGACAGAAACCTTCTTTAAGGATCCGAATCTCCATTTTAATGGGAGGAAAGTTGCAACATATGAGGATGATGAAATGACAAAGATGAGACGAGGGAGATGAAATGATGGAGATGGAATGGAGGTGATGTGGTGGCTAGAGGGCAGAACCTCTCCAAAGAGGGCTCCGAATCTCCAATATATGGCAGTGGGGAAGATGAAATTGATGACATGCATGGAAAAGATGAGATGAGAAGATGGAGTGGGGATATGATAGAGAGTGGGGATATGATAGAGAAGATGAAAAAAAAAAAAAAAAAGCTTCATTACCTTCTTCTTTACTTCTCTTCTCTCTTTTTCTTCTCTTTTGTTCTTCTCCTCTCTCAGCTAGCCCCCAAAAACGAACTCCCCTTTCTCTTTACTTCTCCTTTTATTTCCTCCGTTTGAGAAGTTATGTAACTTCCAAACATCATGAGATCGTGAGAATGGGTGGAGAGTTTTAAAAACTTCCCATGAGTTGGTCAAATGGCCTAGATCATTTTGTGGGGCCCGCATTTGGATTTTGAGGAACAAAAATAGTCTATGTTGGGATTTGAACACCCACCATTTCACATATTACAAAGACCATTAACCAATTCACCTAATAGCATTGATTGTATAAAATTGGCTAAAAATATTTTTTAACAAGGATTTACTCCATCTTGATTTATTCTCATGCCTCATAGGTGAAGCCTTGATATTTTTGCTTGTCAATAGGACTTGGGTCCAATTTGAGCATAAGCGAGCTCAAATGAATTATTGGGTTCGAGCCCATTTGATCATGACCCCAACTGAGTCCACATAGAATAGAACTTTGGCAAGAGTTTTTTTTATATGCCAACAGTAGCGGGAATACCAGTTCTGTTGCATCAAAACTATGGATATCTCTTTTGATTAGTGGACCTTGAAGGTGCTTTTTCGGGTAAAATTCTCATAATCTTAAATTAGAATTAGATTGATAATCTTAGAGGATTTTACAGGAAAATTCCCCTTATACTCGTTTAAGACAAAAAAAAGGCCTTTAAATTTTACTATAGATGGGTCCTCCCACCGCTTTTTTGTCCTTTTTCATACATTTTCGTTGAGCAGAATCGTTGTTTGTTTATACATGAGAGGAGATACCACTCTTTTGTCCTTTTTCGCTTTTTCGGTGAGCAGGAATATCCCCGTTCAGCCATTCACGAGTGGCAGAATTAAAACACGTGCCTGAGTGAGTGTTTTGACTATGCTGGGCGAGGATATCCCTGCTTAATTGGGTGTGCAAAATGTGCCGAGCGGAGAATATCAGGTGGGGTTCTATTTCTTTTCTTCTTCCATCTTAATCTTAAGAAGAAGAATTGCTAAATGTGCTAAATGTGTTGGTAGGGAATATCAGGTGGGGTACTTACTAAATGTGCTAGGCGAAAAAATTCCCTTACAATTACTTAGGGTTGGCCATGGTTGAAGGAGAAAGAGGGAATAGTAAGAAGCAAAGAGGAAAGAAGGGGAAAGAGGGAGGGAAGAGAAGTAACTTGGGGCCACCACTCGCCATTGATGGAGGAAAGCAGAGGTTGAAAATGAAAGAAGGAAGAAGGAGATGAAGAAGAAAAAGAAAACTTGTGCAGGAGAAGAGAGGAGGAAGAAGAAGAAAAGAGGGAAGCTAGTGGAGGGGAATAGTGGAGAGAAAGAAGAAAGCTTACGGAGGAGAAAAGAGGAGGAAGAAGAAAGCTCATGGAGAAAAAGAGATTTGGATGGGTTTTAAAGAATACCGAAGCGGGAATATCACCGCTCAAGAAATTTAAAAGAGAAAATGGAAAGGGCCCCTAAGATGACTGTCGTGGATAACTAAACTTTGGGTCCTTTTTTTGCCTTTTTGACATGGGATTGAGCAACGATAGTGTCGCTTTTGTCTTCTCCTTCCTTTTCTCCCTCCAGGCCTTCTCATTCTCCATCTCCCACACTCTATTTCTCACCCAACCTACCACCTAAACACCTTAGATGTAGAGTTTATATGCTCATGCTTCTTTGTTTTCCAAATCCTATGGGTTCATATAATTCTTTGTTTCGTTGATGGGAGTTCAGTGGTTTTTTTTTTTTTTTTTGGTTTCCTCATTATTTTGTATTTTATCTTGTTTTCCATTATGGAAAGGGATGTAAACAGGTCGGTTCCGGTCTAGGTCCATAGTGGACCCGGACCTGGAACCTTTAAGGAGAAGGTGGACCTAGATCTATTAAGGAAAAGATGGAACAAGACCCGGAACCATATATGGGGCGGGTTTGGGTTCGGGTCTAGGTAGAGAATGGTATGGAAAAAAAATCTAATTTTAAGGAGAGGTTCTTGAAAATTGAGGTAATTTGTTAGGTTCCGGGTCCATGGGTCCAAACTAATGTGGAACCAGAACCTAACCAATTTAGATCACAGGTCCAAAAAAAGGATCCAGATGCATTTACTTAGTGGGGAGTAAATAAGGACTCAAACCCGGTTTTCAACGGCATGGAACCTCCAAATAATTGAAGAATCGACGACCCATTTATATCCCTAATTATGGACCCGTTTGGGTTGTTAACTTAAGTTTATCAAGATTGTCCAACAATGTGTGAACAGTGGCTCTATAAGTTGACTGCTTAGCCCGGGATTGGAACCTTAAAAAAATTGTAAGTCAAAATGGTCCTTTTTAACATCTGAACAATCCGCCTACATAGTTGAGCAAGTGCGGGGTTATTTAACATCCAATTGTAGATCCCTCAGTTTGGAAAGGGAGGAAAATGGGGGTGAGGAAAAAAAAGAGGGGAAAGTGGGGGGGAAAGTTTTTTAGAGGGTGTTTGGGAAAGGGGGGGAGGGAAAAATGGGGGGTGGGGGGAGGGGAAAATGGGTGAAAAAATTTCCCTCCCAAAACAGGGGGGAAAATGGAGGGAAAGGAGGGGGAAAGTTGAAAAATTTTAAAACTGCCCTTTGTCTATAAAATATAATTTTGAAGTTTTTATAAAAGTAAGGACAAAATTGTAATTTTCTCTCTATCTCACAAACAAACAAAACCCTACTTTTTCACTTTTCTTCCCCCTATTTTTTGACTTTCCAAACAAGAGGAGGGAAAATTAATTTTCCCTCCCCTCCCTTCCCCTCCCCTTCATTTTCCTTCCCCCTCAAATTTTCCCTCCCCTCCCCTCCCCACTTCCCAAACATAGGGTGAGGGATTCTCGATATTTCTGCGTGCCATATGTGACTTCCCCAGTTCTATATTCCTTTCTTCTTGCATATATGTGTTTGGTGTTGGCATCATATGACGTATATGGTAGAGAAAGATGACACAAAGGGCCTGTGTTTAAATCAGAACCGTTCGATTCTTATGACAGGCAATGCTTGGATGTATGTTTTGGAACGGAACTCGACTGCAGCATCTACTCTTACAGAGCATTAGAGGAGAAGAGTTATTATGACACCAACATATGGGTGAGCTCTATGATGGATATCTCCATGGGCACCCTACTCTCTCTATATGCCCTTATGGGTATTTAGAGTGGTGGGTTGGGCGAAAAAATGGGTGGGGGAGATGGAGAAAGAGGATCGGGAAAGGAAGGACCAAGGAGAGGATAACACGAGCAACCATATCATTGCTCAACTAAAATGAGTGACGATGTCATTGTTGGATCTTTGTTTTAGTTTGTAATTGTTGTCAAACCTAGGGTGTTGGCATGGTGTTTGAAAGCACTATGATGAAGGTTGCAGGCATTCAAAGTGAAACTGGGCAACTGCATGTTCAAGTCATGTCAGTTAAGCATGTTGTTATGCTTATATCTTCTCATCTAACATTTGGATTAAAAAGTGGCCAACATGACTTTTGTGCATCAGTGAGAGAACTTGATTTTTGGTTTTGGAATCAGGTCGATCTGACTTCAGGTTTTAAAGTTATGGCCCAGACAGCGGGACAACTCTGCTTCACTCATGTTGTTGTTTTTTCTGTGACCAGTCAACTTTAAGGTGATTTTATACTACTTTACATTCAATATGGGTTAAATATCAAAAATGAAAGTTGTAGCCCTCTGATAAATCTTTCATTTGGCTCAAGAATCATGTCGTTTTGAGTTCAGAAGAGGAAGTTATGAATTTTCTAGTGGAGACAAATTATGCAATTTTTATACACTGCGAGATTAATTCTTCTTGGTACTTTGTTATGGGTCCCATTATGTGTTGGAATGTTATCAACAGATGGCCCATTAGATTCATCTGACTCAAATAGTAGGTCAGCCCAGTCCAAACGAGGAATTGCTTGTTGGGTCCTTTGTTTGGCAAGAAAGTCAACAAAATATTCTTCCTATCTTTTTTAATTGTTAGCAACTTCTCTTATTGGCTAGAGATCCAACTTTTTAGGATCTGAAAAATGAGCTTTGAAAACTGAATGTTAAGAAAAAGAAAAAACAGGGAAAGACGTGCTGAGTTTTTGTATTATTGGAGTTTTTCTGCAACAATATATGGGCGTTGGTTGCTTTCTTCATGGATTGACGTGCAGTTTATGAAAGAAAAATGAGTCTAGAACAACAACTGCTGTGTAGTGAGGGGTAATTTCTAAAATAGTAGTGTGCTGGTTTTGAGAAAATTGCAGAGTGCTGTTTTTTAAAGAAAAGAACCTATAATGAAGAACGGTTTCAAGTTGGTTATTCGTGGATTTGTTGCATCAGAATTTAAATAAATTCCTATTTCTGCATTAGATCTGTCTTGCATCTCTACATAATGCAGAATTCTGAATAGTGGTGTGCAAGTTTTTCATTGTGGTTTCCTTGTTGGGTTCTACTGCATCTGAGATTGTGTTGAATTGTTTGGATCAGACGAATATTGCAAGATATACAGGTGTTTGTTTTGGCTGATTGAAAATATTGTAAAACATCTGCGTATGCTATATTTTTGTGTTGAAATCCTATAAGGCATCTGCGTATGCCATTGGAATATTATTGTAAGACACCTGTGTGTGTTAGATTATTTGATATCTTGTAATCACTCAAGTTGGGGCTTGAGTGTAGAGGTTGGTGCTCCTGTTCGTTGCTGCGGGCAAAAATTGTAAAGGGGTTGGTGCTGCTAAATAGTGGAAGTGTGCACTTTGCACACAGTGGACATAGCCTGCGGGTGAACCACGTAAAAATCCCTTGTGTTCTCTTGTGATTGTGTGATTGCCTGGTTGATTGCTTAAGAAAGTGCTTATTTAATTTGCAAAATTAAAATTGAGATAAATTCGCAGATAAATGACAGTCCCCCCCCCCCCCCCCCCCCCCCGGGACCAATTGAACCTAACAGTCGTCTCTCCGTAAAAAAGGCAAAAAAGAAGAAGTTAAAGTTGGTAAAAGGGTCTATTCCGTGCAGTTAGAACTATAAGGTCCTTTTTCGTGCATGGACCATCTAAGGGTTTTTTTTTCCATAAAATCCTCTTTATTATATTAACTGAATTAATTCATAAAATTAGAATTTTTTTTTTTTTTAGAAAGTCCATACATATTAGATATATCATAAATCCGTTGTGGTTTGACAATTACAAATTCATTCCTT
This sequence comes from Cinnamomum chago, assembly GCA_038049695.1. Classification (NCBI taxonomy): domain Eukaryota; kingdom Viridiplantae; phylum Streptophyta; class Magnoliopsida; order Laurales; family Lauraceae; genus Cinnamomum; species Cinnamomum chago. Next base: position 66,342,074 of record CP142458.1, on the reverse strand, counting down.
CGTGCATCTAGATCCCATCTCCATAATCTCTGGCATGCGGAAGAAGTTTACTAGAAGCATAAGTCCTGAGTTTATTGGTTCAAAATACCTTGCTGCAAAATTTAGAGGCTATAAGAACAAAATTGATAGGATTGCTTACAACTCCATCTATTTTGAGGACCCAAATCAGATCAAGAAATGAGTGGTGGATTATTTTACTTGTCACGCCCTCAAGATTAGGTTGGATCCTAACTCAACCTCAAGGGTGTGAGAATAGAGGCCAATTAAAAAGTTTTTCCTACTAATAACAATTACGTCCCCAATTTTGGGTAGATCGAAGTCCGCGGTGTGATTATGTATGATGATCAGTCACCATAATCTAATCACGGAAGCATCAACACATATAACCTCTGCAAATGGTAAAACAAACACCATAAAGATAACAGAGCATGCATACAATATTATTCATGTCCATTTACTTCCCTCAGCTCAGTTGTGTCCAAAAACCCTTAGAGCTATGGTTTCCTCAATCCTTGCCCTTCACGCCTCCCCAACTCAAATTAAGTGGAAAACCACTCCCTACAAACCAAAAGAGAAGAAAAACTCACTAGATCATGAATGCATGGCCCTAGCATTGAAGGAGTGAAACTACATGAGCTTTGGGGAAGGGGTATGCTTGCCTAGAGTTGAAGACGAGGATGGAGGAGGATGAGGGAGATGATGGGGATGCTCTCAAAGCTTGGGAAAGCCTTGGAAGTGCCCGAACTTGGTGATGGAGAGAAGAACCAGAAGGAGTACGTAGAGTGCTAAAGGGAGAGATGAAATGAGATGAGAAAATGGGGTTTTAGGGCTTAATAGAGATATTTTGGAAGTTTCCCACGTAAGGCCTAGGATTATGGGGAATAAGGTCCTTGGCTATTGCGTGTGGGCTCATATGTGGGTCTTGGGCCACGGGTCCAATGTCATGAATGATATGCATGGTCCACTACCTAATACACCTCACACCACTAATCCTAGAACGCTAAGGCACCAAATCCAAATCAAGTGCCTGTATTCCTGGTAATTAGCAATTAACCTACTTGATTAAGGCCCAGGGCCATACATTACTGCTTAATTAACTTGACTTTGGATGGGCTTGGGTATAGAATTTAGGCTCGTTTAGTAATTGGGCCAGACTTGATTAAGTGATCGAAAGCCCAAAGCCGGGCCTAACAAATAAATGCTTGTAGTTTTCCTTAATTTATCCAAACAATTGGTTGAAAAACCTGATTTAACCCAGTCCAGCCCGACCAATTGACTAAATGGGTGAGCTTGAACCCAACGTTCATGGCCCATGTTGGGCTTTGGCCAGACCCGAGCTTTGTTTCAAAAGTTGGGCCGGGCCTGGACATGGGCCGGCCCATGGACACTCCTGTAAAGCACCCTTGTTGCAATGAGTTCCCAAACTATCGCAAGAAATCACCCCAGGCCGCCCCCCCCCCCCGCCCCGATTGGTATTCTGACTGGAGTTGCACTCCCACGCCCGAGTTTTCTCAAGTTTTCGTAGAACATTGAACCTTTAAATGTAAATAATTTTTGAGAAATTTACCGTATAGGACGCCGTAGGACCCCATACCACTCTTGAGATCCCAAAAATACCGTATATATGGATAAGGTCCTTAAGGTGCGTTTTTGTATATTTGTTTTGTTGATTAGCGATTGGTCGATATTGACCGTTCTATAGTCGTTGCTCTTGATTTGCAAAACTCAAATAGAAACTGGATTTTTCAGGATGGAGAAGAGGGGAGGGGTGTTGCTTCATAGGAAACGTCTCCCGGGGATCAACTTCTAATTGAACTCCAGGCAATGGCCAAGGGAGTCAAAATTCCGGATCTTTTGGGACATTTAGAAACATAAGAAGGGCATCATTTTGAGGGTGACCACCTTCATCCATGTGAGGCCCCTGCAACAGTGAGGTGCACTATCATGGAGGAGGTTGCTGAGCATTTGGTGAGAAGTGAGGCTAGACCTTTCAAAGTTCACAAAGTTTGGCCACTGGAAAGATCGCTTATGTAGAACAAACGCCAACAAGGCAGCCAACTGCCTTGCCAAATTCCATCCTCCCTTCCCAGTTTTCTTCCATCATGCATACTTCAAGCTTTCAGCATATTCTATTAGAAGATACTACTTCAGCTGACCAATCTAACTTGATGTAGGCGATGAGAACTTGAGTCTATCATTCATGCACAGACGATCATCTTCCATTGAGAAGTAGAAGGAAACAATGGCTTTTCAGCCCCCTTTACTTTGTTTTGTTCCATTATGTATTCTGTTTTCTTCAATGAATTGTCATGAAAATAAAAATAAAAAAAGATTGAAAAAGGGGTAGAAATCCCTCCATCTATGTCATCATTTCCTTTTCCTTTCTTTTCTTTTTATGTTATACCATCATCACTTCTTACAATTACCCCTATGCAACACCACCCCTCCCCTCTTCTCCCTCCTAAAAAACCCAATTTCTAGTTGGGTTCAGCAAATCGAGAGCAACCACCACAAAATGGTCGATATCAACCAATCGCTAAATGACAAAAAAAAAAAAAAAAACAAAACAAAAACGCACCTTGAGGACCTTATCCATATATACGGTGTTTTGGGGACCTCAAGAGTGGTATGGGTTCCTACGGGGTCCTATGCGGTAAATTCCTCATAATTCTTTATTCGTACGTGAGATTCTTGCTCACAATATGCTGTTGGAAAACTCATTCCGAGTATATATTCATAGAGTTTAAGATTACCTCGATCCAAGCCTTTAGAAAAAAGCTGATCCATTTTTTAGCAAGGGAAGAGTTCTCTACGGCCAACTTTGTTGTTGGGGTACATGGATCTTGGGCATGGGAGTGCATGTTCTGATACTCTATTTTCTACTTATTGAAATCTTCATAAGGCCCTAACTTTTTATCTGTCCATCAAAATTTTTCCCACAATATTCCGTTGGAAAGCTCTTTTTAGTAGTATCTGTAAAGCCCAAAATTTCCTCAATCTGAATTGTATTGAGGGAGATATGACCCTTGGAAGATTAGCATAAAGCAATTTTGTCTTCCTCATGTTGGAAGTGGCTTTGGATTAACTTCATAGCTGAATTCAGCTTGCCTAATGAGATTGGGTACCTTGAGACATTAGTAAAGGCAGCGGAAATACTTTTCAATATTCTCCATTGGGTGGAGCCCACTCCTCAATACTCCCCCTCAGGTGGAACCTGGCTGGCACACTTTTCGTGACACTATTTTTTTATTTTTTTTTTTGTGCCGAGTCGATCCTCCTAGGATTCGAACTCACAAATTGTTGATGATCTTAAATCTCTTTCTCATCCTAGCACTACTTGCCCTGATTTGATCCATTGGGAGGAAGCCTGGAATTAGAGGTACTTTCAAACCCTCGAGTATTCTGGTTTGCAGTAAATTCACCCGCTTGGCAGTTCTTCCTCAGGAAAATCCTGTAGGGGATAAAAGAATTGGCATCACCACCATCCCAACCTATCCAATGTGTCTGCAGCAGGAAGAGTCCCTGTCCACCTCCTTTTCCATTGTAATCTTGCTGAAAATCTTTGGTGTCGGCTTCTCCAGGCATCACATTCATCCTCTTTCACTTGAATCTATTTGGCTTGCTTCTGCCTCAAGTTGTAACCAGGTTCGACTGCCCAGGCATTGGCACTATTTTGTTCTCTTGCTATTTTTGCGATTTGGAAAGCTAGGAATATGTTGATCTTCATAGCCGTAGAGCCTTTTCTAGCTTCAAGGCATCAAGGAAGAAGCTCGGGATGTTTCTAGGAAAATGACCAGCTCATATGACTGCCAAATGCCAAGCCCCGTTGTTGCTTGGCCTCTTTTGCCCCTGTTTTGGTTTTTGGTTTGTCCATAGGTTACTGGATCATGCCTGATTTTTTGCAGTCTCTCTCTTGTTTCCTATGAAGACCACAAAAAGGCCGCCAAAAGGTAGCGAAGAAGGATGTGGACAAGCCCCATCAGTTGGAATCTTTTCTGCTGATGAAATGAAACAGTAAATTAAATTGTATTTGCAATCATAGTTAGGGGAAGAAGGATTCAGTAACAATGCAATGCGAGTGTTTTCTAGCTGAGTAATGCAATGTAAGCGAGCTAGGTGTGGACACATCATGTGCAATAAAAAGAATGCATCCAAATACACATGTTTCTATTTGGTTTTGTTCAGACCAATATATACACATGAGATAGATATTAGTCAGTATCAATGCAAATGTTAACACAAATGTAGACCATAGTAGAGATCTCATCCCTGTAACAAAGGATGTCAATGCCACTAGCATCCCAAAAAGGTTCTGATTAGTCCAATCGCATGTGCATGGGAAAAAGCTGTATAGTAACTTCTCTATCTTCAGCTGTTGAGCCAAGGGGAATGTAGCACCTTTTAAATTTCATCATGAGTGATGGATTTGTTTGGGAAATGGCTAAAACCATTTTGGGCAACTCCCACCTCACCTCTAGAGGACCGGCTTTTGGTGTGGCCTGATCACATTCTCCTTCAACAATATATGAAACTACCTTTGTAAGACTGACTTCCATTTCAATATAAAATCTATTGGAAAATTCTTCAAAGCTGCTGGATTCAACCGCTTTGTTATGGTGATGTGCTCCTTCCTCCAGGATTCCAAGTATTTGCACACAATGAAAACGATGAAGATGAAAAGTGCTACTGAAGAGATGGGTTCACTGATCAGTAAGACGCCAAGGAAACCATCTGTTGACAATCTCATGTCTCTGTGGAATTTGAGGTGGGTAAGAATCTAGTTCATGGATGCCAAACCATTTCTTCTCTAGCTCAGGCATTTTTTCCCCTTCAGTGAATTTCAGTACAGCTCTTGAAATGTCCGGCACAAGGGTACAACTTCTATGGAAAAACTGTAGAAACAGGAAATGCAAATGATCGCTCTTAATGCATATGCTTACAGAAAGTGGAAATGCTCCATGCATCCAGTGTGCACGATACTATTGGGTTTCAGATAGGGACCCACAGATCATGGGACAACGGGTATTCGTCAGTCGTCACACTTGGTTCGCTTCGCTCGGCAATCAGAAGTGCGATGAAGAAAACATAAAACATGGCCAAGCAAGCATAAATGAAATATGATTTTCTTGCGATCTAACCTAAAAGATCAAGGTGGAACCACCTAACCTTAGATATAAAGTTTCAAGTCAATCCAATGTTTCTAACCCCTTGATAGGTGGTCCACAGATTGAATGGTTCTTTGTCATAAAAAAATTTGACACTTGATTCCACAGTCCAGTCCATTGGATTGGTTTAAACCCATGGAATCCATGACACATTGTGGGGAGTGTTGGATGGTCCATTCAGATGGATTGTGGCCTGTTTGGTAATTTTACTTTTCAAAAAAACTGAAGTGAAGTTAAATAAAGAGAGGGAATAAAATATAAGTGGGTTATGATGGTATTTTGTTTGTAGTTGTTTGGGATGGAATATTTTTAACTTTTTGTATAGGGAAATAGAGTTTTTTTGCCTTTTAGTGAATAAAGGTAGTTGTTTTTTTACTTTTTTGGAAAAAGATGGAGGGAGCTTTGAAATAAAGTGTTTTTGATTTGATGCATGACTTGACTTTACTTTACTTGACAAGTAAAATTACCCAACGGGCAGGGTCTATTTGGGAATTTCACTAGTGCAGTGGAGTGAAATAAAGCCTCCGATTTTCACATGTACACATTTTCAAAATTCCCTCCTTTTTTTAAAAAAAGTTGAAAAGTAACCTCCTTTCTCCACTAAAAGACAAAGTAAGAAAGATTCCCTACCAAACAACGAAAGACAAAATATCATCATAACACTTTTTTTTTTATAACAAAGGGTGTGATCATAACACTCTTATAGTTTATTCTTTCACTAGTTGAGGCTTTACTTCACTCCACTCTCCACGTAAAGTTCCCAATCAAACCCTTAAGGTGGCCCCACCCATGGAAGTAAATATCGGCCGATACGAAGCGTATCGGCCGATATATCGGGCGTATCGGCCATGGCCGATACGCTTCAATGAAATTATCGGCCGCCACGGGTGTATCGCACCCGTAGCGGCCCGTATCGGCCGATACTCTTGAGTATCGGCCGATACATACCGCCACGATACGTGGCGGCCGATACACCCCCCCTTTTGGACTTTTTAGGATTTTTTACCCTTCTCTTTCATCTCTTCCCCTCTATGGTTGCTGTTTTCACCTCTTTGTGGTCCATCCTGCGTAAGTTTAAAAAAAAAATCGAAGAGCCATCGGACAGCCCTCCGGGGCTCGGCCTCTTTATCAGTACTTTTCATATATTGAATGATCTATCATGAATGCATGCAACATATAATGTTTATGTTCATATTAAGCTAATTTTGATCACCAAAGTTTTATGCTTAGGGTTAGGTCTCACCACAGTGACCCTAACAATTAAACACTGCTATTTGGCTCTAATAGTACCATCATGATGTTTACATTACATATTGTTCAAATGTATGAATATAAGTGTCTCCCAAATCCCTTTTGGTGGTGATCAAGGTATTCCTAATTTCCTATTTCTTTCACTAACTCTCTACTCCCTTTGTCATTTCTAAATTGGTGCTGAATGTTGACTGTTGATCACTTCATAGTTCATTCACTTGATTGAATTTGAACCTTGAATGCTGAAGTATTGATATTTGATTGTTCAATGTTCACTAATGACCTAACTCTTAAGTCTTCTTAATTCTTATGCCTTTATTTCATGTTCTAATTTTTTTTTAATGAGCTTTTCATTACTTTTTTAAGTTAACATGACTAAGAAACATGAATACATGTGAAAAAACTAATCATTACTATTATTTTCTATTTATACAGCGATACAGGACATCATATATTGAGGGCACCAATACGCCCCCTTTTCTTACTTACTTTTGCAAAAAAAACCACATTTTCTTTCATTTTACAATTTTCTGGATTTTCTGAAATTTTTTCAGATTTTTTTGGCGATTTTTTAAAATCGCACCGCTACGCCGATACGTATCTCCGATACGCTACGTATCGCCCGCTTCGTATCGGTTTGGCGGCGGGCCGCTACGCCCGCCGCTACCGATATTTCCATCCTTGGCCCCACCAACAAATGCTATATATATATATATATAGCTGAGGGGGCCACCTATGGATGGGACTTGGGGGGGGGGTGTAAAGATCTGGGTGGGATCCTCCTGTCACAAAAATCAGCCCCATCCAATCATCCTAACCCAATCATCTAGGGCCCACAAGTTCAGACCATTCTGATGAGATGTGCATTGATCCAACAGTCCCGACCATTCGGATCAGAAATTATCGTGAGGTGGGTCCCACAGCTCATCATCATCATCACAGCCTTGTTCCAACTATGTTGCGGAGGTGGGTCCCAAAAGCTGTGTGCGCACCCTTAGTTGGGCCCACCTGATGGTGCATTTGAGTGGACCATCCAAACCAACCCCCACCCTAGTGAGGCCCAACTACTGATCCATCTAAGTGGTTATCTGCTTGAAAACACCATAATGTAGATGGAATAATTAATTTGAGGGATGGATTATGGAGTAAGGATTTTAGATTAGGGAATTAGTGTATGGACCTATGATTTAAGGATTTAGTGAAAGGGGATTGCGGTGGGTTTCAATTTGGGATTTTGGGATTTTGGTTTGGGTATAAGGATTTGGTTATTATGCTTAGGGTTCTTACTTAGGACTTGGGGATTTATAGAGTTGGTTACCCAAAAATGCACAGTCCCTTGGGGGCATGTGTGTGTGTGTGTGTGTGTGTGTGTGTGAGAGAGAGAGAGAGAGTATCATTACTTCTGAGGCAGAAGTAGGGGTGTAAATTGGGCCGGGCCTTGGGCACACCGATCAACAAGCCATAGCCACACCTGACATGTTGACTGGAATTGCCCAGCCTGACACTGCCAATGGGCAGGCCATGCTGGGCCAAGGCGCCCTGGGCTGTGGCAAGACATGGCACGTACCAAAGCATTGGTTGTGTCGTGCTAGGCAAGGGTGCCTAGCCACGGCACGGCATGGCACGACACGGCCCCAACAGTCAAAACTACTGCCTCCCCCCTTCAAAAAATTATCATAGTTGTAATTTGTAAATTTTATTTCAAGTTATAAATTATCGTAATGCTTGTAATTTTATTTTTTTATTTAAACTTCTTTATAGTTGGAATTGTCATCATACTCGTAAATCTTATTTGAAGTTAAAAATTATGATCAAAGTTGTTGTAAACTTTATTTCAAGGAATACAAAATAATTAAAACTTTATTTTTATTTGAAACTTAGCATCAATGTTTGTGCATTTATTTTAGTAATTTCAATTTCATTTCAAGTTGAAAACCATAATAGTCCATAAATTCATTTTCAAATTATATAAAAATAATAAAATTTAGGAGGGGCACGGGCCAGCCCATGGGTGGCATGACCTAGCCCGGCCTGGGCTAACCCCCAGCCGACCTGGGCAAGGAACGGCACGGCACGGGCCAGGCAACTAGCGCGTAGTGTCGTGCTGTTTTACTCCCCTAGAGTGGAGAGAGAGAGAGAGAGCGCCAATCGCACAAACGATGGAGAGATGAGTTACAAAGGAAGAGCTCTCGATGGAGAGATGAAGAGCCCACCATAGGGTATTTTTGGGCTTTTCATTCCTGTCCAAATGAACCTCTACAGCCGTTGGATGAGGCGTAATCGAACAGCTTAGACTCCATCCATAACTTATTGCATTCGAACTTCACCTCGTATATATATGGTGCGAGGCGTTCCTATCCAAAGAAATCTCAAGTATGTGTGTGTGCCCACGCGAGTGCACGAATGCATTATGAATTGTAAGAATTATTGTAGCATATCTCAATCTAAATTTATTTAATTTAAGGTGATAAAATAGTTGAATAGAAACCTATTAAAGGCTCACAATCATTACGTTTGATCATGTAGAAATATTTATTCAATTATAAATCCAAATTATTATCAGAATCCTATGATTTGTATCATGAATCCCGATTCGTATCCTGAATCTTAAGAAAAATGATTCGTATCTATGCAATAAATCCCATTTATAGATAAATCTTACGATTCCAGTGTAAATCGTACGATTCGATACTCGTTTCATCAAGTCATACGATTCAAGTGCTTAGGCTAAGCGAGAATAGCTACAACCAATAAGTTAATATTAATAATCTTTTACCTTTTTCGTTTCTTTATTCTTTCTTTCTTATATCGCTTTTATTTTTAAAAGGTTATTTAATAATTAACAAAACCTCCTAAGAATTTTATGCAACTTTGATGAGGTTTTAAAGATGAATCAAGAGCACGCATTTAATTCAAGCGTTTGATTGTCCGTATGATGCTTTTCTATATCTTCTTCTTCCTTTTAATCTATTTTGGTTTTTTTTCTTCATGTATACTTAAAGAGATATCCTACCGTGTGAAATTGATGATTTGGATTTTATTTTTATTTTTATTTTTTGATTTAAAGATAATAATATATATATTGATACCTTAAACTTATTTAACTATTTATAGCTACACATCATTTATTTCATTTATATATATATTAATATATGTTATGATGTTCTTAATATGATTGTATGATAGGCTTTCTTGTTCTTGTATTTATACTGCTATAAATGGGGAAAATAGATGGTTATGAATAATTACTTTTTTCTTTTTCTTTTAATTTTTAATAGTTTTTCATTTTTATTAGAAAAATAAAAAAATCCTACGATTCACGATATGATTTGCAATTCGATTCCATTCGATTCATGGGTATGAAGCATTTGCAATACAATTCCTATTTTGAAAACTATGGGGACAAGGCTTTGATGATGATAGTAAATCATTGCATTTGATCAGAAACTTAGTGGTGTTTGGTGAGGCTAATCAACATATGAAAGAAATCGATAAGGGCCTCTTTGTTTGCATTAGATTACATAGGCATTGAATGCATAATAGTTCATGGCGAAATAAGCTCTCCACCAAACAACTATTAAAACGGATATGGTTGAAGGATATAAATTGGAAAGTAAATGGGACCTTGACTTTCCTAGTTTTAAATTACTAGGCTAAGGGCTAGGTATTCATTTTCCATCTTCCTGTCATTCAATTTCCATAAAGGAGAGCTTATTTGCTGGTCATTTTGTACGTTCACCTTCAATCTTCATTGTTAACCACATATGGAATGAATTCCTATGTATCCCTCGCAAACAAATAGGCCATAGGAGATTGCGCATGTATACTAGTGTGTGAAGCTCGGTGTAAGAGACCTGGGTAAAGCAGAATTTCAGCATACTTGGGCAATCATAGCTCAATTCCTTTTCATACCGAAGAGGACATGGATAGAAGTAGTGAGGATAGATCTGAAGAACATAAAACCTATCCAAGGATTTGGCCCAAAATAGACTCGAATGACGAAACAAAATTCATGTAGCTGACCCTAACATAGTTGAGACTAGGCTTTGATGATGATGATGAGGCGACATCTATTGAGAATTGTCGCAGGTCATAAGTAATACTGGCAGCATGATTGATATAAACTATGCATGATTGAAATAAACTATCTACGAACGTATAGATGCCACCTTTTCAAAGTAAAAGACTCGAGTGGATTGGCATCTTCCTAGGTTACGCATTATATGTTCCATTAATTTTGTTAGTGTTCTAATTTAACTAAAATGAGTGAGAGACATACAAAGCCAAAGCCACCATGTCCGAAAGTTGGTCCAGCCATGGTATATCGATCACCATACTTGGCAAGGAAGACCTTTATATAGGGGATCTCATCAATAATTGCAGAGACGCCATTATAGCAGCCTCCTGTTGATAGTGCTATTGCATATTCTTCCTTTGAGGAATAGGCCTTGAGCTTTTCTTGTTGGAACCCCATGTGCTTTAAAAGATTAAAAACAAATGATCCTTTCTGATACCCAACATAATCCCCATTCATAATTAATTGCTCTATGCCTGAAACTGTAGGTTGATCCTCATCAGATGTTATTGTCGACTTCAACTTTGCAGCGTAAGATGTCACCAACACAAGCACTCCAAATGTCCAAACGACTGCAAGCAATCTTGCGTAGTTGGTTTTGAGCTTCTCCTCTGCAGCCAGAACAACAGATCCATCAACAAATTTAAAAATAATAATAATCATAATAATAATGCCAATTGAAAACTAAAACAAGTGGAACAATTGTAAAATTTTAGACATGATATGTAAAAAGATGATGTGGCTACTTACTTTGTACAAAGACAGAGATTGAGAAGAAAGAAAGGATGTTTCCCTCTTGTTCTGACATTGTGCCTCTGATTTCTGGCTTCTTTTCATGCTCAAAATACCAAAGCATAAAGCCCTTTGCCAAGGACAGAACTATTATAGCTAGCCACCATTTCCAAGTTAATGGGTCTAGAAACCACCAAATACTCCCTTTGTAGGTGTCCTTGACTGGTACAATCGTGGAAACCCCTGACATCATGTATGGCAGTGTGAAGTGTCCATACTTTGATCTGTTGGATGTGATTGTTATATCTCCCACGACTCCATCATATCTCTGCACTCATAATTCAAGATTAAAATGAAATTAAATAAAGAAACAAGTTAATGCAAAGAATGGCAAGGATAAATAAGTTAAAATTTTAAAGACAAAAAAAAAAAAAAAAAAAAAAAAAAAAAAAAAAGAACTCACATTGAGATGCAATTGCTGAATGAGTTCATCATAGTATCCCATATCATGAGATTGGCGATTTTCATATGGAAAGAACTCATACGAAACTTGGTAAGGCAAACTATCCATCACCTCTTTGAACACATCCACAGAGTAGCCGGTTGCAGTCATTCCATTGCCTTTGGGATCATGGTCCACTTTGACAAACTCATGGAATGTGTTTTCAGTGGGAACAAGCATCCTTAATTTCACAGCAGTCTCCCCTTTTTTTACATGTGTTGTGGAACTACTATGTTCCACAGGAATACGCCCAATATCTTCAGAGCTTACTGACTTGTGCTCCTTGACATGTATTGTACTAAAACTACTAAATAATGCACCTGGCTCAGTCGCAACATCTTCAGTCTTTGGTTGTAGCTTCTCATCAATCAACAAGCTTGCAGTGGAATTCATTCCCATTACGGCTGTAATCACAAATATCAGGTAAAGTAGTGTGCGTTTTGCAAATTTTACATCTGCAACGATTATAAAAAGAAGAGAGTTAAATGACTATTAGGAAAACATAGTATGCTAAAGAGGAGAATCGACTGAGCAAAAATAGCAAATCAAGACACTTTATATGAGTAGGCATACTTTGATAACATGTGGCTCTTTTATGATCCAGTATCCATTTGAAAATTACTCTAAACAACTTCAACATTCCCTGACCAAGTTCAGCAAACGATAGTAAACAATAACAATGCGATCACTTTCATAATAATTTTTGTGTAATCAATTCCCCAGTAAAATGATGCATTGAGTCTGGATAATTCAATGTATCTGTTGTGGTTATATCAACATCAAATCCCCGCTAATTGTTAATGAGTTTGTCATGTTCCAAAGCTTCTATTTGGCCACTTTTTTTTTTTTTGTAAAATGCTCAGTGTATGAGAAGAATTGCAAAGGCAGTGCATTGAGAGTCAAAAGAGAAAAGACTCTAATAAAGAAACCTTATAGTAGAGTGCAAAGGTTAAGGATTTCATTAGAGAGAAGAAGTTTGCTTCAAGCAGGGGACTAAGAATATGTAAAATTATAAAATTTTGAAGAAAGTAAAGAAAAAAGTTAAAGTTTTAAGAAAGCAGCAAGGCACGCAAAGCCCAAAGCAAATAATAACCTATATAATAAGCTGGGAACAAGAAAAGGAAATAAAGATACATTCAAGCTTGCAAAAATGAGGGGGAAAAAGAGTAGGGACTTAGATAGTGTCAGATGTATAAAGAGCGAGACAAGAAGGATCTAGTGAAAGGCAACGATATTAAAGAAAGATGAAGAGAACATTTAAACAAACTTTTAAATGATATAAGAGGCTTAGGAACAGTAGAGGATAATTCGATAGCAGGACATACCTTTTACCGTAGAATTAGGGTAGCAAAAGTGGGAAAAAAAAGGAAAGAATGAAGACAGAAAAGGCTATGGAGTCAATTGGTATTCCAATAGAGACTTGAAATGCTTTGCAGAAATTGGATAGGTTTGGTTAACTAGGATCTTCAATAAGATAAAAAGTACAAAGAAAATGCCTACCATAATACAAATGAAACTTATGGAGAGTAGTGAAGCAAAGACTTAGAGAAGTGACTAAGATATCTAAAAATCAATTTGGTTTCATAACGGAAAGATTATCTCCTCACTTAAGCAATTAATAGAAAAATACCGAGTGAAAAAGAAAAATCTTCATATGATCTTCATTGATCTAGAGAAAGCGCATGACCGGGTATTTAGAGATTTGATTTGGTGGGGGTATTAGATAAAAAAAGTGTCACAAGAGTTGTACAAATTCATTAGACATGTAAGAGGGAGCGGTGCCAAGTACAAATTCATTAGAGACATGTATGACGGAGCGGTATGACGGAGCGGTAATAAGTGTGAGAACTAGTTTTGGACTAGTTTTGGAGAGAGCGATGAGTTTCCAGTGACTATAAGTTTGCATCAAGGGTCAGCTTTAAGCCCTTATCTCTTTGTGATGATTATGGATGAGTTAATTGTTCATATTCAAGAGTTACACTGGTGAATGTTGTTTGCAGACGATATAGTGTTGGTGAATGAATCGAGAAATGGTATGGACACAAAACTTGAGAGATGGTGTTTGGGGTGGGGATGTTGTTTCGGGGGTCTAAGGGTGTTAAAATAAGTTGTAAAAAGACAGAATATATGAGCGGGTATTGTTTGTTTGTGTAATTTTGTATTGCAAAAAGCAGTAAATAAGCAATGCAAAATAATAGAATGCAGTGATTGGTCTGCATTTAACAACTAGATGATCTGGATTAGTGCTGGACTCCCAATTGACTTGTTGGTCACCAATATCCCTTTTACCAAAAAAAAAAAAAAAACAAAAGGAAAGCGCCAAGTGATTTTGGTATCTCAATCTTGTGAAAACAACTCCTTGAATTCTTGCTCGACCAACTCGCTAATCAACTGATGGATCCCATCCCTGTTTCTGAGGACCAAGGGTCTTATTTATAGACCTCTCCCTGGAGTATAGCGATGTACAGTAGATATTTTCTCATGGCCGTTGGCGGTAAGATTAGAAATATTTATTGGTCCCCCTTCACTACCTATCTGTCAAGCAATTGCCTTGCAGTGACGTTGATCTTATCTGCTTGGATTGGGCAACTGTGCCCTTCTCATAGGGCTGCCATTGTGGGCTTTATGTTATTTGGCCCAATATGACTATCCTATTTAACTTTTAGAGATTCTCCTTTTGCCAACTTGAGGTTGATTTTGTTTAGGCCTGGTCTTCCATGTCTTCTTTTGTCTATTCCTAGTTCCATTCTCAGTTTTCTTTCTCAGAAGCAGGGGAGCTCATCATTTTTCTCTCATCTCGATTTCATTTGGCACTGTCTTTATCAGATTTGTATCCTTTCATCCCCTTCACAAAGAGAGGAAGGTGTTCATATTTACAGTAATTCAGATGGTTAGCGCCATTGATAACACTCAAGGAGGGTACTTGTGGCAATGTGTCACCATCTTTCAACCACCGTAATGGTTATCCCGCATCGGTCAGTGGTGCTCATCGCGTCACTAGCCATCCCTCGTCCGTTCATCATTTTGTGAACTTCCTTTGATTGCCAAAATGTTCAACTTGATTTGGTTAGTTTTTCCACTTTCCCTCTCATTGACAGATGTTGTAATCAATTCCAAGGATGAGGATTGTTAAGTCCAAGGAATTACACCATTTATGCATCATTTTAGGGTGAATTAGGGAGTTAATTAGGTTAAATGCACCAATTTTCACTTAATTTCATCATTTCTTGCATTTTTTTTTTTTACTTAGGAATTGGAATTTCCACATTATTCACACATTTTCTCCATTATTTAGTATTTTATGCAATTTTTCTTCGAAGAGTCCTACTTGAAGTAAAACTCTGTCCGGAAAAGTCCCACTTCAAATTAGGCTCTTCATCATTTTACGGGTTGAATTAGAATGTGCAGGAAATGTAGGACCCGCAGAACCCTATAAAAGACTTGGAAATAGTCCTAGGAGCATCAGGCCTTTGCAATGGGACCCACATCCCTATGGGACACCCCACACTCTCCCCTCTCATACTGGAAGATTCCAGAAGCCTCCAGATAATTCCCCTATCCTTATCTCTCAAGAAGTTTGAAAGTTGAAGAAATTACCAACAGAGAAAGATTGAGCAAACTGAAGCTAGAAATGGGCCCCACTCCCTCTCTTTCTCATCCTAAGCATCAAATAATTTTTCCTCTCTATCTCTCTCAATCCCAACCAGATTTGAAGATAAGAAGGATAAATAGAGTTGGACTCAAACTGAAAGAAAGGCAGAAGAAACAAGGAAACAGAGTCCAAAAAGGACTCCACACTTGTATGGAAAGTCCAACACTCTCCCATGGGCCCCATCTCTCATGTATGGAAGAGTCTTATTGCAAGAAGAAAGTCAGCCCTATTTTTCTCAGGACCGCCTATCGTAAAATTACCAGAACTTTCAATCCGACCGTCAGATCGATGAAATTTAGCTACCGTTGGAAAGCTTATTCAGAGTAGAGGTCCATGGTGCCCAAGATCATGCAAATCAGGACATAAATGACTAAGTTATGGCCTCAGGAAGTTGGCTGTGAATTTTCTACCCAGGATTACAATTAGTTACAACAAAAGTAGGCCCAATCTTTGTTCAAAATTCAAATTAATTACAGAAAGGTTAGGAGATTGGAACTCTCTCTCATCTTATCTCATCCAAACTTGCAACCAAAGGGATCCTCTCTTAAAGATAATTGCAAGCAAGAGAAAGGATCAAGGACTTTGTGTTCATAAAACTATTTAAGAGGAACAGCCCCCATCTGGACTAAGATGCCTTTTCCTCCCTAAGGTGGGACGACCACCATTCCACTCTCTCCTCCACCTCTCTTCCCTCCATTATTTTCTGAATTTATTTTTTTAAAGGTATTCTGGAGCCTTGGTCCAGAAACTAGAATTTTTAAAAGAGAGTTTTCTGATAGACCATTGTAAAAGGAGATGCTATCAATGACATAATTTTTGAAGCTCTTTTCAATGGCTGGCTAGATTTTTGGATTGGAGCATGCAGATGTAGCTAAGTAGATATTGGATTTAAACTATGTGATTTTTCTATTTCTTTCGTGTCTCTTTAAATGCATGCTCCATTAGAATAATAGATCTGTCTTCATGCCTTTGGTAGGTCTGTATTGATTTCAAATGAAAATAGTTTGTTGATTTATGTTTATTTTGGTAGATTATGCTTAGGGCTGAGATCCTTTGATAGTTTATGCTTAATTTGATATTTCATTATGTTATGAGGTGAAGGATCTCTTGGGCAGTGATCTTATTCTTTTTATTAAAAATTGGTTTTTGCAAAAGACAAAACAAAACCCCTGGATCAGAAACATTGATTTGTTACTTATCTGAGTTATTTTGAGACAAAAGGTAGAATAATTGCATGGATGGATTAATTATCTTGCTTAGTGAATTCTGGATGCTCTGATCTATTTTATATATTGAATTCGATGTACTTTTGATTAGTTTGCGTTACTGACATTTTCTAGTTTTTCTTAGATTTCAATTATTTTTATTAATCTTTGATATAAAAAAAAAGAGTTCAGATTTTTATTTTTAACTTAGTAGTGCTCCCTGTGGGTTCGACTTGTAACCGCCGCCGTCTCAACAAGACAACTATGCACTTGCAGTTTTAATGAATTTAAATAAATCACACCAATTTTTTGGCGCCGTTGCCGGAGAGCCAAATGGCCCAAATCTGAGTCTATATTAAAATTTTGAATTTTTTTTATTATTAGATTCATATGCATGCTCATTTTTAGGTTGCATTAGTTGTTTAGCCATCTCATTTGCATTAGTAGCTTTCCTTTGCAATTAGTAGTTGCTGTTATTTCACTTTTCTGATTTTTCTGATTTTTTCCCGATTTTTATGATTTTTTTATATATTTAATTGAATTTTTGGAATTATTAATTAATTAAATTTAGGATTTCTTCTAATTCCGAATTTCAGTAAATAAAAACACACAAAAAATTATTTTAGATTAGTTTACTAATATTTTGATAGAATTAGATTAAGATAGATCGGTTAGATAGAGTTTTAATTTTTTAGGACTATAGGTTGTTTTGATTAAATGTGTTAACTTTTGAATTTTGAAAGTAGAGTAGTTAGAAAATTTAAAAGTCTATCCCTTATGTTGTTGAATTGGATAAAATTGGATATCTGATAATTGGACAGTTTTTGAAAACTCTAACCATATCTAGACACTTGAATGGCTAACTTAGGATTTCTGATTTTTTAGATAGATTTTTTTATTTTCTCACGAACGTAGAATCCATTTTGGTTAGAGTTATGATTAACTCGGTTGTCTTTTCTCTTATCTCTTTTTCTAGATTTGGATAAGAAAGAACTTTTAGGCTAAGAGTTTGATTTGGTTTGTAGACTTACGATTTACTAATAAGAGTTTCTTTAATAGGTTACCTTGCTAATAGGAGAGTTGCACAAAAATAAGGAATTGTGTGGAGTTGCTTTAAGCAAAGAATGCTCACAAAAGTTCAAAAATTTGAAATTGCTTGCAATAATTTGCTATAAAAAAAAGAGAGAGATAAGCTTGCACAGGGTAAGATTTGCATGGACCCGCGGGATTGCAATGCAAAATCATAAGGTCATTTCTTCCCTTTTACCTCCTACCATTTATTTCTCCTCGTATTACATAATCTTTTTTTGCATTACATGCATGACATCGAGGACGCTATCTAGTTTAGGTTTGGGGGTGGGAACAAGCACACTTGTCCAATTTTAGGCAAATTTTTCGCCTTTCAAAAAAAAAATCAAAATAAAAAAAAATGGTTTCTCAGTTTTTGTCTGGCTGAAGTCTTTTAACTTAGTGCTTACTGGGAGGCAACCCAATGGTTTCCAGTTTTCCTCAATGTGTTTGGTTTGTGTCCAACCTTGATGCCCCTTCCAACATCGAGTTCATCATCATGATGAAGATAAGGCCGACCTTCGAACAGGAAATGAACGATTATAAGTTTTATTTAGGGTAAATTTCAAAACAGGGCTCAAGTTTTTCATAGATTTCAAATCAGGACGATGAAAACTTACATTTCAAAACAGGGTATAAGTTTTCCATTTACATTTCAAATCAGAGGCATCCGGTGAGAAAGTGGTTTTTCCGGCGACTTGCCCTTTTTTTTTTCAAAATACCCAAAATTCCCTCAAGCCCTTTCCTCGTCCTCCTGCCTCTCTCCCAGTCGGCACCACCACAACTGCAACGTCTCTAGGGTTGGGCACAAACCCAGATGCTCCATCGGACCCAGATCGACGTCAACCCTTTTCCATCCCTCCATCCTCAACGTCTTTAGATTGGCGTAGAAGGAGAGGGTGGTCGGCCAGCCACCATCCACCCGGTGGTTGCAGAACGTCAACTCCTCCAGCATGGGGCAGCAAGCCCGGATGGCGCCGATGCCGTCGTAGCTCCCCTCGTAGCCGCTTAACTCCAGCTTTACCAACCGCCGGCAGCCGTGCACCAAGATGGTTAGCCCAACATCCGAAATCGCCAAATCATCATACAATTCCTCAACAAACGCAATTACCCTCAGGATCTGGAGATTCTCAAAGGAGACGATCCTAAAGAGGGCGCGTCGATGCAGCGGTGGAGCTCGAGCTCTCGAAGGGTGGGGCACTCGATGGCGACTAAAGGAGAGGCCTACCTCGGTTCCGACAATGAGGGCAAGCTTCCCGAGATTGGGGGCAACTGCAGGAGAGGGTTAAGTCCGATGTCAATGCAATCCGATGGGAGGAAAAGATCATCGAGGAAGAAGCGGGTGGTAGCAGAGGCCAAGTCGTCGGAGTGGATGGGGAGGAGAGAAATGGGAGGGTGAGGAAGATGCCGAAGCTACTGCGAGGGGACTAGGAATCGACGGAGTCGGAAACGAGGTTGATTTAGGTGAGGTGTGGGAAGCGAGAGGTGAGACGGCCAGAGTCGAGGAGCTTGAGGGAGCTACAAAGGCAGCTATGGAGGGTGAGCCACCGATGGCAGAAACATATCAAAATCCAAGCAAATGCGGCGCAAAGATGGTGGTGCGAGGGAGGAAGAGAGGGTTAAGGGCATTCTGAGTATTTTGTAAAAAAACAGAGAAATAAGTTACGGAAAACTCATCCTCCGGCGGGATGCCCTAATTTGAAATGTAAATGGAAAACTTAAGTTCTTATTTGAAATGTGAGTTTTTCTTTGTCCTAATTTGAAATCTAAGAAAAGCTTGAGGCTTGTTATGAAATTTTCCCTTTTATTTACTAGTTATTTATTTATTGTTTGAAAAAAAATGTTATTACTCGTGAAAAACCCATAAACAACTTGGAAAAAGCTTCTAAATGTTAGATATATACTTTCGATAGATCAATCCACCACATTTTGCATCTATTTTGAATTTTTTTTTAAATGGAGGATTTAGCAAAAAAAAAAAAACTTTGTGGCCAATTCACCGAACAGGGACCTTTAGCCCAACTTGAAGAAAATAGGAAATCCGTACAGAAAAACCAACTTTTTTTACCATTTGTTTTTTTTTTTTTTTTTGGGTCGACGCCGACCTTCATTCTTTGTTGAGGGTCGCCGGCGCCCTTGCTATAGCAAGGGAGGTTCGCCGTCAATCCTGAGCAGGCATGTTTCCTAATCTTCTTCCTTCTTACTCTCTTCCTCAAATCCAATGTAATGATGGAGAAATTCACATGTCCGCCCATTACCCAAAGTAATATCTCTCGCACATAATTGATTTGGAGTTGGGCCACGAGTTCCATGGTTGTCAAAGGCCTTATACCATTTTGAGCTCGACAAAATACTTTTGGATGAATGGTGAGAGAGGGGGAGGGGAGATCTTAGATTTAACTGGAGATTGGTGGGGTTTGAAGAAAGAGAAAAAATGTAACTCCATCTCCTCTTCATGGATTGTTGATCGAGAACTAAGATTTGGGTGGGCCAGGGGATGAGGTGGCCCACCTATGAATGACGATCAATGATCAATGAGCCCATCATGGACCATGTGCCCCAATTGAAAAGAAATTAGGACAGTTTGTCCCGAGGATTAGGACTATCAGAAAAAAATTGGGCATCCAGTCCTATCATGATTCAAAGCACGAACTTAAACATGGACTGGGAGAGAGTTGAAAATTTTGGTAATGGGATAGTGGGCAGCTTTGATATCCTGTTCCAATGACAGCATGAAAGTTCAGTAGTGGGACACTTAAAGAAGGAAAATCTCCTATCATCAGTGTGCAATGTGGCCCACCTGATGAGAGCATGTTATCACGTCTGGATCCCCTATCGTGACTCTTGGAGGCTTCTCTATAATAGATGTATGGAACTCCACCTTGGGGCTCACATAATTGTAACCGGGACCATTCAAATCGAATTTCATCACAGTGGCATATTCTTAAATTTCACTATAACAAAATTGGGGCGGATATGTGAATTTCTCCATCATTGGATTGAATTTGCGGAAAAGAGGAAGAAGGAAGAAGATGAGGAAACATGCCTGCTCATGGTCGACGGCGACCCTCACTTGTTATAGCCATGGTAGCCACCGACCCTCAACACAGAAAAAGAAGGCCGACATCGACCACAAAAAAGAATTAGTAAAAAAGTTGGTTTTTCTATACGGATTCCCTGTTTGGTGAAAGTTGGGATAAAGTTCCCTGTTTGGTGCCCTAGGCACATAAAGTTATTTATTTTATTTTTTTTGGTAAAATCCTCTTTTAAATGTGATTACTCATGGACAACCCATGAAACCACTTGAAAATGGCTTATAAATGTTAGATCTATGTTTCCCATATATCATTCCAACACATTTTTCTTGTTTCTTAATTTTTTTTTTTTTTATTCAGGTTTTTTTTATTTATTTTTTAGTATTTTTAATAATGAAATACCAATCAAATGTCTTGAAAATGGCTCCTAAATGTTAGAGGAAATGGATGAGGCAGAAGTCCACCCACCCAAAGAGAAAGCACAAGTGCACAACCACAATCGAAAGGGAAAGAACCTGCTAATACTGTGCCATCTTCTAACAAAAGTAGTTCCACTGTCTCTTCGAGTAGCCATGGTGGAGGAGATGGTGGAGAAGACACTAGGACAAGTGGTACTAATGAATTTTATCAACATGATGACGAAGATGTCGTACCTATAGAGAACGTACCGGAGTTTCAGGAAAGAATGGATCCAAACCGTGTTCATCAACGCCATCGGACTCCTAACAATGTGGACAAGGACCATCAAGATATTTTCAATATGGTCAAGTGCAACAAGAAGAACAGTTGTCGGCTTCAGAGTCATACTCATATGGTGACTATGGTCAAACGCAATATAGATATCCACCTCCTCCAAGTTCCTATGCTACCTTCTTCGCATTTGAGGACCCCTATGCCCACCAATATCAAATCAATACAGTGGGCATATGACT
The DNA here is from genome assembly GCA_038049695.1 of Cinnamomum chago. Taxonomy (NCBI): domain Eukaryota; kingdom Viridiplantae; phylum Streptophyta; class Magnoliopsida; order Laurales; family Lauraceae; genus Cinnamomum; species Cinnamomum chago. The sequence continues at coordinate 66,320,457 of CP142458.1, read as the reverse complement.
AGTGGCAATAGAAACGATAACACTAATGGGGATGAGAACAACGATGTCATAGATCCTAGTAGACATTCCCTTTGGTATTAGAGCGGAGTCGACTAGCCAAGGTATAAGGTATTCCTTCACCAACTCTCCACTCTTTAAGTACAGCAGCATATTATTATTTTTTTAATAAAGTCGTTCCTTAATTGTTGTTGATCACTTGATGGAAGTATTGATTGTTCACTTCATTGGATATTGTTTGTCATTGAATTCCTAAGAGCTAACTATTAGGTCTTAAGCCTTTACTTCATGACATGGTAATTTATTTATTTTAATGAACTTTTCATTAGTTTCAAAGTTAGCACTAGTCAATACATGTGAAAAAAATCATCATTACTATTATTTTATATTCACATAGCGATACAGGACCTCATATAATGAGAGGACCGCTACTACCCCTTATCTTAGTTACTTTTGCAAACTAAAAAAAAAACACATTTTGGGTTCTTTTTCTTTTTTTTCAAAATGCACCATGCTTTACCCCTCCAGCTGAGCTGGGATTTTCTGCACAGGAGATAAAATTGATCACCAGCTAACCCATTTTGGACGAATTGTATGAGTACATACTGTGTGAGGATGAGTTCACCTCAATTGCGAGGGACAATCTCAAGATTTCAGCTGTTCTGGATGCCATGTTCGACTACCATATTCACTGAGTCATTGAGCACAAACAATAATGTTACATACCTGATCGCTGGATGGGGAAATTCCAGGCTATCTTCACCTTCTCTACTCCAACAGGCATTTCCAGCTACCACAAACAAATTCTTCCAAGCATGGTTGTTAATATCCTACAATTCACGATACAAATCATATGATTTGTATCTCATCGGCTGGAAAACAATTCGAATCGTACCCCTGCAAAATGATTCGTATCATACCCCTTGTAACCACAAGATACTAAGCCAGGCCTATAGGGCCAGGGTGCCAGCAGAAATAGAAAAGGTGGGCTCGTGATAACGGCCAAGCAACGTGTAACCCGATGAGTGAAGGAAGCAGGGCTCTCCCTTGAAGAGGAGATAAGGCCTGCCTACGTGGGAAACCAATGGAGGCAGAGTCATGGGTTGAGGTTGCCTCCACCCGGAGAGGAAGGCATCAAAACCTGAGACGCTGAGATGACATTGGATAGTCTATAAAAAGGGCACTGATCCCAATGGAAAGGACAGAAGGTCTCTCCAAGGATAGCAGTGGCTGAGACTCCCCCAGGAGCTCTCCCAGACTATTCTCAGAAAAGACCCCACCGATACTTAGTCTCAATATTGGAAGAAGACTGGAGCGAGCTCTACCGAGTCTCCTCCGACTTTCCCACTCGGTATTGAGGCTGGTCGGAGACATCAATGATTTCTTTGTAAAAGGAGTATTGGCAGTCATCTTACTGACAGACCAGAAGCATAGTGTTAGCCCGGAGTCTTTGGTCATGCAATAAAAGTACATTGTGGCACATTATTATCTTTTCTTTCCCTGCACTAGCACAAGTTCTTTACTTTTTCGTTTGCATATTTTTTGGCCACTCTATTTGGGACTCAGGGCTAATCGTTATGTAGTCTTAACACCTCAAAGAGAGCAAAGGGGATGTCTTCCACATCGGACTCTTCCTCGCCCTCTCCTTCATCGAGGAAGAAGCTAATCCTGTTATTCGACGAAGCCCAATACCAAGTGATACTTGGCTCGAGAGCCTCCGGGAAACTGGCAGAGATACTAGACAACAAAGAGACAACCATCAAAGTATCTCACAGGAAGGGATCATTCATCCAAAGCCACAATCATCCTACTGACACAGCCCAATATCAAACGGTACTTCGCTCGAGAGCCTCTGGAAAACTGATAGAAATGCCAAGTAACAAAGAGACACCGGTCAAAGTATCGTGGAAGGGATTCTCCGCCAGACATGATCGTCTAGATCCCGCTAGAATTGCGGGAAGTTAACTAGCAATGGCCAAGAAAGTATTGGCCAAGGCAACATCAAGAGTGGCTAACTTGCCAAAATAAAGAAATGTCTGAGACGGATTTGGGAGGATAACCACTGACGAGGGAATCAGGACAACCGTCCCTGGATCAGCCCCTACCCCAAGCAAAGGATGGGAGAGGGATGGAACCTCGGACGTGTTACCACGACAAACTAGAGGTCCCCTTAACAAAAAGAAGCACACCAGGGAAGAGGGTTGCCTTAGGAGGGACTGGAAAAAAGTTTCGAGGCAAAGTCTTGGTCGACACTGCACCCGACCAAAGTCTGTGTGGTCCCGCGGCTACCACCTACAGTATGATGAGGCACCTGCCCTAAAAAACACTTTTCAACTATTAAGTGGTCCCGGAGAAAAGTTTGAAAATCAAGGGCGACCAACAAGACATTTGGAACAGGACCAGTCCTCATATAAGCTGGGCTCCTAGCACTAACACCATCCCAAAAGGGGGATTTCCGTAGGAAAAAAAAATAAACAGACTAGAGAAAAAAGAAAGGCAATCGTGCGCCATCTGGAGACCAAGCATGAGTGCTTCCGCCCCGTAGAGAAGCTACTGTTGTAAAGGAAGAAAACACAAAATGCCAATGGCCCTCACTATCCGAAAAAGGAGAATAAGACGGTGAAACCACCTCTTCGAGGAGGTCGCGATCTGTCACTGTCTGCATGGCCGAGGTCAGTGAAGACATGAGCCCTGAGGCTAGTCCAGGGGAGGTACGTACCGGAAGAGTATTTTAGGGACCGACTCAAAAGGCAGGAGGATCAGATTGGGAACTGGATGGAAATGATGATGGAACTAAAGTAAAATATGGAAAATGCCGCTGAAAGAGAGAATCTAGAAAAAGAGTCAGCTGGCTCCGACGGAGGGACAAAAGAAATGGGTCCAAAACAAAAAACAGGACATTCCCATATCCAGTCGTTGGAAGCATACGTCGGCGGGTCTCAGAATCTTGAAGGACGGGCAATAGCATGCAAGGCAGAAGTCCAAGCGGAGGCGTGATGATCATAGTTAAAGTAGGAGGGTATCACCCCACCACGGGGAAACCATATCCCGAATGGATGGAGGGGGTCCCAATCCCAAAGAAATTTAGACGGCCACACATACCCACCTTCGACAGAACAAGGCCAGCTCTACATCACTTATGGCATTTTTCTATGAGGATAGGAGGGCCAGCTCTACTCGAAAATGATGCTCGGCAAATCATGTTATTCGCCACCACCTTGGTGGGAAACGCCTTCCAACTATGATGTACGGAAGGGAGTCTCGGTGGCTCTCATTTCGGAACCCCTCCACCTCCATCAGCAAAAGAAAGGATTCACTGTTCGTGGCATCCCCCCAATATGGCAAGAAGAAGAAAGAAAATGTAGGGACGGCCAGGACATCTGATAAGAGGAAAGAACCAACCACTCAGCAGGCAAGGAGACATGATTTCAAATATCACGAAATGGAGGGAATTTATGAAGAATTACTAAAATCTGGAAAAATACAGCCACACACCCAAACAACTTGAGGAGGTGGGGTGTATTGACGACACTAAGTACTGTCGGTGCCACCAAATAATTAGTCATCCCATTATAGCCTCAGTAACACCCTAAAAAACACCATCCAGAATCTCATAGGCACCGGGATTCATACCTTCAAAGAAAAATCCGGAGTGCGTTGACAAAAGCACTATCCGTACAAGGCAGATCCCCAACCAAGGAGATGCTGATTGCCTCCTTACACGGGTCAAGGAAAACATATCAATCACCTTTGGTCATGATGATCTATTATTAGGGAAAAGCAAGCACAGTCAATCCCTATATTATACCGGGAATATACAGGAGGTCAACGTATCCTGGATACAGGTAGACCCGGGGTCAGCAGTGATCATACTCCCTGTCCAGACTATGAAGTACGTGGGCCAGGCTCCGAAACTACTAAAAGACACTATAGTCAGCATTCACGACTATGATGGCTGCGGGAGTAGGGCTCTGGCAAAGATCCGAATCAAGTGCCTGATATGATAGCACACCCCACCTGCTATGTAGTTGAGGCACAGAACAGATATAGTTTACTCCTGGAAGATCCTCGATTCATGAAAGCCACGACGTGCCTTACACATGGCATCAATGCGTCAAAACATAGAAAACGACCTTACCATGAAAAGGCAATTTGCGGACAAGTAGCCCTTTTAATGATTGGGAGTATACTGCTCAGACGCCGCACCGTATTTGCATTGGCATGCGATAAAATGTCGGGCTTGACCCAGCTATTGCGGCTCATCAACTGAATATAAGGCTCAAAGCACACCCCCAAAACCAGCTTCACCGCAAATACACCCCATACCGTATAATGAAAATAGAAACAGAGGTCCAAAGTTTATTCAGGTAGGGTTCATACGAGAAGAACACCACCCCAATTGGTTAGCTAATATTGTTCCCGTTACAAAAAAGAATGGCCATGTTAGGGTGTGCATTCACTTCAGGGACCTCAACAAGCCATGTCCTAAAGATGATTTCACCCTACCCATCACAGAAACCATGGTCGATAGCTCCTATGGGTTTGAATGGATGACTTTTATGGACGGGTTCTCGAGATACAATCAGATAAAGATGAACCCGTCCGATGAAAAGCATACATCCTTCAGTACACCATTTGGGGTTTGATGCCTTTTGGACTAGAAAACGCTGGCACCACATATCATGTAGGGATGATGAAGATCTTCAAAGATCTGCAACACAAAATTGTGGAGTGTTACGTGGATGACCTAGCGGTAAAAAGCAACAAGGGGAAAGATCACCTTAAAGGATGTGAAGGAAGTACTTGAACGGCTAAGGAAGCAGCATAAACTAAAGATGAACCCACTCAAATGCTTCTTTGGAGTCGCATCTGGAAATTCCTCGTGTTCATCATTAGAAAGGACGGGATCTAGGTGGTCCCTCCAAAAGTACTAGCTATAGTAGAAATGCCTACATCAGGAGGTTTATCTCCAACCTCTCCGGGAGATGCAAACCCTTTTCCGAGCTCATGAAAAAAGGGGTCACATTTAGATGGGATTCGAACTGCGAAGGAGCTTTTCAAGATCTCAAAAAGTACTTGACAAAGCCTCCAGTTCTAATGGCACCGGCAATAGGGAAGGACCTTATCCTCTATACTAGGGCCCTGGATCACGCTGTTGGCACCCTCTTGGCCCAAAAAGATAAAAATGGTCATGAAGTTGCCCTGTATTACTTAACTCGGGTAATGATAGGCGCGAAGCATAATTACACGCTAGTCGAGAAAGAATGTTTGGCCCTAATGTACGCCATTCTTAAGTTGCGACATTATCCAGTGGCACATCGGACACAACTGATATCAAGAGTAAACCCGCTTAAAGTACTTATGAATAGGCAAGGATGCTTAACTCTCGATTGGCTAAATGGTCTATTCTGATGTCCCAATAAGACATCGACTATGTCCCACAGAAGGCTGTGAAGGTACAGGTGCTGGCACACTTTTCAGCAGCACCCCCCCTCCCTATAGGGTACCCTTTGGCGGACCCCATCCTAGATGAGGTTTCCTCACCTATAGAAGCCTTGATGGTAGAGGAGGCACCGTAGCAAATGTTTTTCAATGGAGCTTCCCGAATTAATGAGCATGGCATTGGGACCTCAAGAGCAGGGATACTTTTTGTCTCACCTCAAGGATACCTGATACCACATGCCTTGACAATAGCTAAACATTGCTCAAACAACATTGCGGAGTATCAAGGCCCTAATTATGGTGACGGAAATTGCTCGATCAATGCAAATCGCTCACCTAGAGGTGTTCGGTGATTCCAAGTTAATAATAAGTCAGTTGAACTGAGAATATGAGGTGAAGAAACCAGACATCCTGCCCTATTACCGCCGAGCCAAAGCCGTATGCATTTCACCCTGATTACCATCAAACACGTGGCTCGAGGACTCAATTCGAAAGCCGATGCTTTGGCAAGGATGGCAGCTACAAAGGCCGTACCAGAAGGGGATAAATGTGACGTATCAATCTATGAGTGAAGGCTGATACCTGACCCAGGCACTCTAGACGCCATAGTCGATTGCGCCAGAGAAAACTCTTTAGTCACCAGGGTCGCTATCGTCCCAGCAAAGGGTGACTGAAGACAACCCTTCATAAGTTACCTGAAATACGAAATATTGCCTGAAGATTTGGAGAGAATCAGCATTGAAAGAAGAGCGCCTCGGTTCTACTTCAATGAAGAGCTAAGAACGCTTCAATAGAGGTCCTACGATGAATTGCTGCTAAGATGCCTCTTCGAAGAGGAAGGAAGCAATGCCCTAAAGGAAATGCATGACGGATTGTTTGGGGCCCATCAACCAGGACCCAAGCTCTACAAATGTATCCGAAGGCAGAGGTATTATTGGCCATCCATGGTAAAAGACTCCGTCGAATATGCAACGAGATGTGATGATTGCAAGAGGCATGTCAAGTATATCCAGTAGGCGCCATAGCCATTACACACTACCATACCATCATGGCCCTTTGATATGTAGGGAATCAATATAATCTGGTCAATCGCTCCACCCTCAAGCCGAGGGCACAAGCACATATTGGCTGCAACAGACTAATTCAGCAAATGGGCAGAGGCAGTTCCCCTCACAGAAGCAAAGACCACACAAATCCTTGACTTTATCAAGAAACATCTAGTATTCAGATTTGGGGTACCAAGAAGAATCCTTCATGACAATGGCCCTCAATTTCGGGATTACCACTTTCAAAAATTATGAAGGAAATTCGGTATAGAAAGTCATGCCTCCACCCCGTACAACCCAGCATCGAACGGTTTGGCGGAGACATTCAACAAAACCAGTTGCAAAATACTTAAAAAGGTAGCTTCCAAGAACATAAGGGAATGGAGCGAGCAACTGCCAGAAGTATTGTGGGCTTATCGCACCACTGTTAGAGGCCCCACTCAAGCCACCCCCTTGGCCTGAGGCAGTCATGCCCCTAGAAGTACAGCTCCAAAGCCTCCACGTAGCTATCATTGATTGCCTGACAGTAGGAAAAAACGATGAACTACAATTAAGGGAGCTAGAATCACTCGACGAGGCACAACTAGCGGCCCGACAAAAGGTTGAGTTGTATTAGGCAAGGATGAAGTCCTTTGACAAAACAGTGAAACATCAGTCCTTCAAGGAGACCCGGTCCTAACCATTAGAGAATAATTAGAGTGATTTTAGCAATTATGCATTAATTAGATTTCTCCTTATTAAGCCATTCCTCAATTATAAATAGAAAGGAGCTTTTGATTGTAATGCATGCCATGGATAATAAGAAATCTTCAGTGTTCTCGTGAGTTCTTTTGATTGTCTTCATTGAGTGGCCTTAGGGCTTGAGTCCGAAGACTCGATCCCACAGCTAGAGGTGTTGATCTTCGATTGATCGGTGAAGCCAAGCAGTTTGGTGCTCATTATTACCCTTCAAGAAATGATGATGACAATGACATCGAGCCAGAACGTCGCTCATTCTAGAATAAGCTCAGCCCCTGCCTCTTAAGCATTCAAGTCTCCTCCTAGAAATCAATGTAAGATATCTATATTCCACTACTTTAACTTAACTAATTAATATATCTTGACGTGGTAAATGTTACTTGAAACTTGAAAGTGAGCACACTGTCGATTTACTTGATGATTGAATAATTGAGATGGGTATTGCACTATTAATGGTAGGTTATTTACTTTAAATGCCTAGCACTAATAGTTTGCTCAAAATTATGGTTGCATTTGAGATGTTTCAACTTATTTTAGTATATACATGTAAATCTATTTAATTCGGAATGAACTTTAGAGGTTTCATATACGACAGCGATATAGGATGTTATAACTTAAGAGGACCGTTATTCTTCTTTTTAAAGTGGTTACTAATGGAAAAACAATATTGTTTTCTAGCATTTCATAATATTTTTTATTTTTTGGATAATTTTTCAGAATTTTTTGTTGAATAAAAAACTCGCACCGCAATGCGTCATGATGACCACATCCGTGATTTTGAGAGAAATCCTAGAATTTGCTACCGAATGAAATCCAATGGTGGGGCCCACTGATTGATCTTAAGCAAGATCTCCTCTGAAACTTTTTTCATCCACATGGGCCCACCTGTAAATTTTCCATTGGTATGGGACCACTGGTTGTGGGACTGTGGCGAATTCTTTTTTTTTTTTTTTTTTGCTATAAGTTTTGTTTCTTCTTTTTCCTCATTAATCTATGGGGCCTACATGTGTACTGCAATATGACGTTTGATTTCACATGTGGGCCCCACTAATGGGCCTATAGCATCCTTGTTATTCGTGTGGCTGTGGAAAACTTCATTCTTTCTTGGGGATTTAACAGGAAAAACCCTTCTACACGGGCATTGCTTTAATTTGGCCCCAATAAAAATGGGCAGACAGAATGGGCCCTAAATTTACATTTCTCTTTCTTTTTTTTGTCTTTTAGCGCTATAGTCGATATCGATCATCCCTACATGTATACTAAAGACCGAAACCCCTTTATTCGCCATTCCTCTTTTTCCCCTTTCTATTTCCCATTGTCCCCCACCAAAAAAAAAAAATCAATGTTGGTTGGAATTCAATGGGGACATTCTTTTCACAAATGAGTTAAAAGAAGCCAAATCTTGGATTTTTCAGCTTCGAAGAGGAAGATAATTGTTTTCGAAAACGGAGATTGGGTTCCAGAAGAAGAGTTGCTATTTTAGAAGGGGCGTTGAAGAAGATGGGATTGGAATTGTCACATGGGGTTTTGGGGGGTGAATGGAAGTCGAAAAGAGGGGATTTTGTTGGGTTTGAATCAAAGAAGGGTAAAAGGTAAGGATTTTTACAGACACTACTTAGAAAGTTGAGATTTTGGGAGATGAGTTTTCATCTTTTGAGCTGTAGTTGAGTTTGGGCTACTAGTATTTTACGCTGGCAGTATTTTTCATGGATGTAGTTATTGAGAATGAAAGGCTCTTGTTTTCTTTCAGAGGCTCGTGGAGATGCGTTTTTCCCAATATTGCAAAAGAGATCTAAGGAATCAAGTGGAAAGAGGAATGGAATGCAAGTTCGAAGCCCTTAAACCGATCATTTAACTGTATCCATATCAAGCTGGAGGGGTTTTTATAATAAAGCCCTTGAAAGAGAGAAGTAAGAAATTTGGAGAATACCTAAAAGAGAAATACAGTGGAATCTTGTAAGAAATTTGGAGAAGCTATGAGCCACAAATCTGTATTGGGGTAGTTTCCATGAAGGAGTTCGATGAAATGACGAAGCGAAAGGAGAATGAGATTTCACGGTCATTTCTCTTATTTTTGTCATAGGAAAGAAGTCTGTTGTTATTATGGGATTTGTCATCCCTTGATTTTGCTTACTGAAATATTGGAGGAGAAGAATTAGAGAACATAGGTGGGGTTTTCATTTCTTGATTTTTGTAATTTTCAAATAGATTTCATGTATATATTTTTTGAAATGTAAGGTCAAGACACAATGAACTTGTAATGTCGTGAATGGTTTCCCCCTATCTGAGATGTTTGAAATGTGTTTGAAGTGTTTGAAATGTCCAAAACTCTTGAGCTTTTGAAATGTTTGAGTGAAGGGCCGCAACCTTCCCCACCAAAACTCTCTACCATGACGTCAAAGGATGAAATTAGTATTGGTTGAATCACAGAAAGCATTAAAAAAAAAAAAAAAAAATCCCTGCACCACTTCCGTAATCGGCAACATTATCCCAAATCCCGGAAACCGAACTCCATCCCCCAATTAGAATTGCCAACTCCAGGGACACTATCGACCTCAAATCCCTCTCAATCCGGAAACCCTCACCCAATTTTCCCCAAATTCCTTAACTATTTTTCCAAAGCTCTAAACCAAAACCCCAAATCTCGCACCTAAACATTCCCAAAACCCATTCGATCCTAACCTATTCCTTCTAACCCTAACCGCTTCAGCGGGGACCTAACCTCATCAAACCCAACACATTCCCCATCCGCTGCCACACCGACTCCATCTACAATTGATCCTCAAACCCCCCCAAACTTAATTCCATCTCCGTTCCAAAAACAACCCCAAAATCTCTTCACTCACCCGCGGCCCCGAATCCACCATTTACCGACGCCATCCTTCGAACCTCATCCATCCGTACTCCGAAAGCCCCGTCCCAGAGAAAAAAGAAAGAGAAGAACAGAGGCTGGAAAAAAAAAAAAAAAAAAAAGGAAAAAGAAACAGAAGCAGAAGAGGACAGAAGCGACACCAAACAAACCCAAGTTTACCGTTACGATTCAATCTGAAATAAAATTGTGGCCTAAATGCCCGAGACCTGGTGGAGTTGCACGATACTAACTCCAGACTTAATATAACAATCCAGTCATATCTGATCAGAGTTCTACGATGGATATTGATATTATCTTGAACGTTGAATGCCTTATTGCAGAAAAAAAGGGAAAAAAAAAATCATACCTGATACCACACCCATTGAACGACTGGTTCCCTTCCCTCTTATGCCGCAGGGCAGTGTCAAAAGTCGTCTTTGTTAAGAGGAAAGTCTAAACACGAAACTTCCTTCTCGCCCGATAGAAACCTTTTTCTTCTGAGCTTTTTGTATACATCACCTTATGTTTGTAGCATTTGTAAATAAGCCCTTGGGATTTTAGTATTTATAAATACTAGCACTTCATGGCCCGCACAATTCATCGAAGGTAAATTCAATTTAAATTGAAAGCAGATACCTAGTAAATATACAAACTACATTTAATACAATTATATATGAAATTTAATATTAGTCACCATCTTTTTTAGAACCCCATATATGTTTATGCCTTTCAATTTACATGGCATGGATATTTGATAGAGAAGGGTTAGTTGAAAGTGAATTTAAATATAAATTGGAAGTAATTGTTGGTCAAATGCATATGGGAAGCACGTTTTTTTTTTTTATAGAGGCAAATATTTTAAAAGAATCTTATATAAACAACTACATATAGTAATGGTATACATATAAAATATTATACCAACTACATATAAAATATTTTAAAAGATATATAAAATTAATGTTATACCAACTACATACCTGATTTGGGGTTGATCCAAACGTCTCAAGACACCTATAAAAAATCATTGTAAGAAGATCTTTACCCTCCGTTTGGGAAGAGGAGAGGAGAGGGGAGGGGAGGGAAAATTTGAGGGAGAAGGAAAATGAAGGGAAGGGGAGGGGAGGAGAGGGGAGAGAAAATTAATTTTACCTCCTCTTGTTTGGGAAATCAAAGAGTAGAGAAGAGAAAAGTGAAAAATTAGGATTTTGTTTGTTTGTGAGATAGAGAGAAAATTACCGTTTTGTCCTTACTTTTGTAAAAAGTTCAAAATTATCTTTTACATATAAAAGGCGATTTAGTAATTTTGTCCATTTTCCCCTCCTTTTCCCCCATTTCCCCCTCGTTTTGGGGGAAAAAAATTTGTACCCTTTTTCCCCCCTCCCCATCCCCCCCATTTTCCCTCCCCCCCTTCCCAAACACCCTCCAAAAGAATTTTTCCCCCACTTTCCTCCCTTTTTTTCCCTCCCCTTCATTTTCCTCCCTTCCCAAAACAGAGGGTTAGTGTAAGAAGATATTTTAATTAGATCTCAAGACACCCAACGCCGGCCATGATAAAAAGTAAACAATATTTTAATTAGAGGTATTTATAACTTTTAAATCAATTATAAATAAAAATTAATATATAATTCATAATACAAACACAATTAAAAATGAACTTCAAATGTATTAAAATATCAAAGAAAAACAAACCTATGATGAAGAAATAAAATTTTCAAGTTTTGGCTTATTATTTAAAACATCTAATAAGAGTCTAAATTTTTAGATAAACATCATACTATGTTAATGCAACGAAATAGAATCATTAAATTAAAGCTAATGCAAAATAATCAATATTAAATCTAGTTGTTGAAAATTGTATTCAAAGAAATGTTGAATATGGATGCATATTCGAAAAAAAGAGGCTACTTTTTTTAAGTGGGATTTTGGACGAAAAAGTGAAAAAAAAAAAAAAAAAAAAAAAAGGCGACATTATCAACCCGTGAAAACCCCAACTTAGGATCCAAATAAAATAGTTATATTACCTATTTTTTGTATCCTTCAAAAATGTAGATATGGATCTGATCCCATGCATATAGGTTCAGAACATTCAGATATGGAATTGGGTCCTTGTATGTTCCAAATTAAGAATCTAAATAGAGGATGATTACATTTACACATAGTCACACACACAGAGGCATTTGCATATGTACATCTTTCAGGTGGGTTCCACTTGATCCCCCCCAAACAATCCACCCACCCCCTCAAAATAATAATAATAATAATAATAATGAAAAAATGAAAAAAATGAAAAATCCAATATGTTATGGATCCTAATGGGCTTGATCGATGAACATCTTTTATTTTCTACTTTAAAACAATAGAGTTGTTTAGGTCAAGGGATTAAAGGGATTGGATTGACTTGAAACTTATATATATGGGGTCAGCTCTCCTAAGCTCAAGCTTAGGATAAGGTAAACTCAAGTGAGGTGGGCCCCCACATGGGGATGGGGATGAGGGGCATTTCAAGGACTCCCTGGGATCTTCCTCTCTACAAAAAACCAGCCCAAAATGTGATTTTTGTCATCTTCATATGGGCCTAAAAATTTAATGGTTAACGGTTAATTTAGATCGATACATAGTCGATCCAATGGTCTAGTAAATTCGGATCTGACCAAAAGTTGGTGGACATGTGCAATTTAGGGAGGTCATGTGTTTGGTCCATTTGGATAGACTAAGGGTGGGCCCCACAAGCATGAGCTTACGAAATTTTATCCGAATCTTGAGCTTATAAAAGCATTGCTCTATATATATATATATATAGGGGTCAGCTCTCCTAAGTTGCAGCTTAACTTATCCTAAGCTGAAACAGGGCTGGTCCCACAAATCAAAGTCGATTTTGCTGTTTTTTACATGATGATGGTCTCCCAAATCAAGATAAATCCAATCAGAACTGGATTTTTCAGTTCCATCATGCAAAAAACAGATATAATTAACTTTGATTTGTGGGACCAACACTATTTTAGCTTAGGATAAGTTAAGCTGCAGCTTAGGAGAGCCATGCTCATATATATATATATGCAACAGTCTCATAATTGATTTTGCAAAACAAACAATGAAGTGGGAAGCAATTACCAATGCCATCACTAATATGAGCAAAGTATACTTTCAACACGCAAGTAACATCTTATAAAAAAAACATTAAAATAATAATAATTACCATTAAAAAAAGCTAACATGTTATCAGTGAGAAAGTTTGAATAATAATGCACTCAAGATACCATAGGCATTCATGTTATCACAATTACATGAGCCGATGTGTTCAATTTGGGCCCTTAATGCTGTGAGCCAACCCATTGTTATTCATGAGAGAAGATGTGCTAAATTTACCCCACATTGGTTCCCACAACTTGTACAGACATATGCATTGAACAATATTAATACAATAGCGCCCATGAAATAAAGCTTACAAGTAGTATGGCAAGAGCTTGTAAATTATCATTTGCATGCAACACACGGTTATAGTGGGGCTATAATTTAGTAAAATCATAGCTAACCATGCAGTGGAGCATGCGAACTGAAAGCGGTAGATAATATGTAGGAACATATGTGCATAATTCATTGATTAAATGAGCTCACTATAAGGTAGTGTTCTAATATTGTGGATTAATTGCAATTGAAATATATGCGGAGTTTAATTATGTAATATGTAGAAACGTATGCAAATAATTGGTTGATGATTAGGTGGGCCCCACAATAAAATGTGGATGAAAGGAAATTTCAATTTGATGTGGCAATTTAATTTTCCATATGGGATTAATTGGTTGATGATCAATAAGATAAGTGTCTTAATGGCTATGGAAGAAGAGAGATTTTTGGCTAAAGATTAGATGAAACAATGTAGCTGTGGCTGTGGTTTAATAAGAAACATATTAGATTAGGGAATTGAATTTTCCTATATTGTAGGAGTTTAGATCCCCTATTTCTAAGAAACAAAGAGATAGAGTTTCATCCAATTCGCATTTGCCAACGGTGTAAAATCTCTTCTGAGGAGATACAGATTCTTAGGATCCTTTTTTGTAGGAAAATTAGATTATAGTTATTTGTTGAGATTAGATGAGAAGGGCAATTCCGGAATGTGGCATTACAAAAAGTCTGAGGATGCGCCATGTGTCGCTCTCCCACGAATTCACAAGTCTGAGGATGCGTCATGTGTCGCTCTCTCACGAAAAGGCTACTGCTTTGCTATATATAATGCCTCTGTTTTTTTTTTCTTTCTAATACATTTCATGTCCCAAAAATCAATTATGTATCGTGAGGGAGCGACACGTGGCGCATCCTCAAACCTTTTGCAATGCTACATTCCAGAATTACCCTTCTAATTTAATCTCACCAAACTAACTCAAATTCTCCAATACTCCATCACCTAAAATATCTCAATGTAAATATAAGATATTCTTGAAATAAGATATTAATCCCTTCCCTAAAACATAGCATACAATAAGAACTTCTCTTTAGTTAGTTACCTTCAATGGGCCCCACATATTATTAAACTAATAAAAAACAAGAATAAAGGCTCTTTGGCTATGATTTAAGTGATTGGTGAACATGTATGTTTTTAATGTTGTTGCATATCTATTTGTGGACCCTCATGTCAGATCCAAGTTGCAAAAAATTTGGGGCACTTTCGTAGGCAGTATTTTGGTTTTTTTTTTTCCTATTTTTTCTTTCGGTATTTGGCATAGTTAATCCGTGGGGACCATTGTGGAAGCAAGTTAATTTCAAAATCCACACTTAATATATAATCATTTATATTTACTAATTTAACCAAATAAGTCTGAGTCCCATTATGAAAGCCAAATCATTTTTCTTTCTAAACTAACAATCTACAGGGGCCACTTTCATAGGCTATATTCTGCTACTTTTTTTTCCTAATTCTCCTTTCAATATTAAGTAAAATTAATTTGTGGGGTCCATTATGGAAGTCAATTAATTCTAAAATCCACATTTAATTCTGAAATGGCACTCAATTTATGGCTAAGCACAAATATTATCAAATCAATGTCCTAAAATCTTTACTATTTACTTGATATTTTCCTAAAATTTTCTAGCTACCTAAAATTTTTCTAATGAGTTTCCATCTTTATTGTGAATTATATATTAATATTTATTTCTAATTAATTTAAATATTTAAAAATACTTTTAATTAAGAATCTTAATAATTTTTTAATTATAGGCCTATTGCACTAATATTCCTAACAAGAATGGGTAGCCACCACAAGATTTGTGTTAGGTTTTATATAAATGACAACTTTGCCCATACATCCATTAAACAAAAATGAGTTTATTATTATTTACAAAAATATCATTATTTTATCTCAATTCTCAATGATTTCTCTCGATAACTCTCTCATGCATATGACTAAGGGTGGACCCAGGTACATAGGCCTAGGGACTAAAGCCCCCACCTATATATAAGAAAAGTTTAAATTTCACCCTCTCCCCCCGCAAAATCTAAAATGTGATTTTTTTTTTACATTTGCCTCTTCCCCTTATATTTCTTTTACATAGAGCCAAACACACACCCTCCTCGCAAGTCCTATTTTTTTTTTTTATAGATTGGATAAATCATAATCGGTTATAAGTACAGGTCTTGATTGCTGTCATGATTAATTTGGATTTAATGAAATGAATCATGTATTGATAAAAAAAAAAAAGAATTTATGTAAGGTTATTCTCTCCACTAAGCAATTGTTAATGATACATGCTTTATAAAAAAAATTTGAGTCCAAGCTTTTGAAATTATGCACATAAAGACAAAAGATAAGGGCAAAAGTGTCATTTCACTCTAAAAACCTATGGTGGTTGGAAGACTATTGATTTTGGGGACACGGAAGGTATTAAAATGAAAATACAAGGGCTTATTTGTAAATACTAAAACCTCAGGGGCCTATTTACAAATCCTACAAACCTTAGGGTGTATATACAAGAAGATCTTTTCTTCTTGGAAAAATTAAAAATAAGACTTTGAGTTTTTTTTTATTTAAAAAAAAACAAAAGTTTCAAAACTTCTCAAATTATGGCCTAAGTTCTTTTTAGTATGTTTTTAATTAAGGACATTTAGCCATTTAAACGTATCTTTCATGACTTTTTCCATCATTCTTTGTAAAATACCCAAGTTATCTTTTATTTAAAGCCATGTTCCGGGTAGCCACTATATGCTGCCAATCGCTATGGGCATGTTAGTTGTGATTAACCACTCTCAGAATGCTAGTGACGAAATAGAAATAAAAATAGAGGAACTAAAGGAGGGTTTTGTTTTAATAAAATGTAGTTTTGTTTTTTTAAAAATTAAAAAAAAAGTCGTAAGAAAATACTTTAAATGGCTAGATATCATTGATTGAAATTTCTTGGAAAACTAGGCCCTAATTTGATGACTTTTGAAAGTTGTGTCCTTTTCTAATATAAGGTAAAAACTTAAAACCATATTTTAGAATTTTTGCTTCTTTAAGCCTTTGGGTGTAAATAATCCATTTTATATAATTAGAGTATTTTATGGTTCTATTTTATTTTATTTTCGTTTTAAAAAGGCACATTTTTCATGTTGAAATATGTTGCTGGCAGTTTTTATAGTGCAAAAATTATTATCTTCCTCCTCATCTAACTCTAATTTTTTAAATAAAATTTGTAAAATTGCCTTTACTTTTCTCCTTCTCTAGTACATACTCACACAGCTAAACACACTCTATCCAAAGTCTCTAACCAACAAACCCAAAGATTGATCATTTGTTGTATCTATGGATAGGGATGTTGAAGTCATTGCTGACTTAACACAAGCAGCGGAGGGGTTAGGCCGGTGACGCTATCTAGGGTAGAATTATATTTAGCAAATTGCTTATTTTATTAGAATTGGGTTTCATATTGTGAGCAATTTTTGTTACTCAGCAAGTTTTCCAACTTAAATAAATAAATAAATGAATCACATGTTGTCTCCAGCAAAGTATATACTATTTTCATCTTTTATCTTCCTCTATTATACAAGTTATCAAGTAGCCATACAATATTTTTACAAAACCAACGCCTCCCCACCACCCCCACCCCCCACCCCCACCCCAAGCAACTAACTATACAATTAAAATGCAATGAACAAGATCATGTAGGAATGAAAATGTACAAAGCTTATGTAGGTTATCATGATGATCCTCTTCTTGTGTAGGTTTATGAGTCATTTCAATCGACAGAGAATCAGTTGTAGCTTCTTCAATGCTACAAAATTCTATTTCTGTTTCTGACTGTGGTATGATCTGGGTCCTGGGACCGATGGTTTGAAGAGTTTGTTTGTAATAAGTACCCTGCCAAGTGCCAAGATCAACTGCCACAATCGTCTTTTCATTAATTTATCTATAAAGCCAACTATCTACAAAGCGAGAGCTGAAGCAGATCATGCAATAATGAAGATGCTACAGAGGCTATAGAGGGGTCTCTTTTTATCTACAGGATTATCTCAATCGGGACATTTTGTTTAGTCTCCAAACCATTTCTTTTCCAGCAGTAATATGGCCTCTCCTTCAATCAAATTCAGTACTACCGACGATATATCTGGAACCAATGCTAAACCTCTTGGAAAAATCTCCATAACAAAACGAATGTGCAGTTTTTGAATTAGTACTTTTATATGTTAATCAATTACATCAATTCATATATGATCGAGTTAAGATTTGGGTGTCTGTAAACTACATTTGAAGCTTGAATATTAGGCCTGATAGATAATGTAGCTCTCTTTTAAAAAGCTTTGGCCTGGCCAATTTTCCACTCTTTAATTTAGAAGTTAGAGGACACTTATTTAGCCAACCCCTCGGATCTGTGAGTCCATTGAGCCTTGATGTAGTTTCTACAATGGTGATTGAGGAAGACGTTGATGTATGGAATCCCATCCACAATTGCGGCAATTCCATTGTTGTCAGTTTTCCTAGATAACCCGTCTCATATTCTTCCATTGAGCCATACAACTTGAGCTTTGATTCTTGGAATCCCATAGTTATTATAAACTCAAATACAAATTATCCATTTTGGCACCAAACAGTCTCCATTGCATTTGGGTTGGTTGATATGATATCTGTAATGAATAGTTGTGGCCACTCAATTGTCAATGTTGACGAGAGGTTCGTGCCAACACTTGTGACCAATACAAACACCATGAACATCCAAATATTTAGCATTATGGAAAAAGACGAAATCCAAATATCTAGGATCTCCTTTTCAAAATAGTATGCAAAATCAAGCTGGCTCAAGATTCAACACCAAAGATGAAAGAAGAAAAACCATAAAAAAAATAAATGAGGAAGAGATTAATTTCATTTAAAGATAAAACATTACAAGTTTAACTTTGAGCCACCGCTTGCACAAGATACGAAGTTGTTGTTGGTGTAAATTCACACTCCTCTCTTACTTGTTCAAGGGTTTCATGGACATGGTTGTGAAGAGATCACCCACATGAATATATATAGGTGATTGATTAAAGTTGCTATCTTAATGAGGTAGATATATGGGAAAAAAGAGAGGAAAACGACGGAATCCAATCATCCGGAATATACTTTTCTTATTTCATGCTACACTTCCAAGTTATGGGCATAAACTTGAGAAGAAAAGAATTTGCTTTCTTTTATAGAGGATTTTTCTAGAATTTAAGTTAGGATACTCGTCAAAGTCTCACCCAAGTAAAATGAAATTGTTAAAGTGTATTGTAGTGATGATCTTGCCCTCATTTTTAAAACCTAACTCGTCCTGATCCTGTTTCATGCTTACTAATGAAGGTGATATTAGGGTCGTTATTGGACTCAGTCGGGCCAAACTCACATGGTCCTACTAGGGTGCAGCAGTTGCTATGACCTATAGAGGATATGGACTGAAGACAGACATTGCCTGTATAAGCAAAAGCAATTTGAAACTAAGCTACCATGTAAGTTGGTAAATGCAGAATTCACTTCAAATCTTTTCCCCACATGCAATGGAGATTTTCTAGCTAAGTAGTGCAATGTGAGTGAGCTAGCTGTAGCACACATCATGTGCCATACTCCATGAAAGAATGTATCCAAATACACCTATGTTTTATTTGGGTTTGTTCTTTTTTCTTTTTTTGGAGAACAAAACCCAAATAAAACATAGGTTTATTTGGATATTTAGAAATTTAACTAAGGGGCATCCCTTTTAATTCTACAGAGGGAAAAAGCTCACACCAATGCATACATACAAGACAGATATTAGTGTAAATGAACAAATACATTGCATAAAAGCCACAGTGCATTTTATTGAAACAAACTTCTCATTTTATACAAAGAGAGAACATAATTCAAATTCAAACAATACTCACCTCTCACAAACTCTAACTAATCCTTATCTCTAAATAACCTATTCTAATTATCTCTCACATATCAACCTCTAACAATTAGTTAGTGCAAATGCTAACACCAATATATACACATAAGAGAAACCCCATTCCTGGAAGAAAGGTCTCAAGTCAGTTCTGATAGGTCACATAGCTTGTGTACAGGGGAAAAAGTTTCAGAGTAATTTCTCTATCTTCGGCTGACAAACTAGGAGAGGAATGTAGCACCTGTTAAATTTCATCACAAGTACTGGAATTGTTCTGGAAAACTATCTCCAAATGGCTACAGTCATTTTCTGTAACTCCCACCTTTATTCAAACCAATAAAAACTATTGTTTTCAATGTTGCTGGCTTCAACCACTCTATTACATGATGAGCTCCTCTTGGATTTCCAGTATTTATGAAGATGAGAAGTGCTACTAAAGAGATGGGTTCGTTGATAAGTAAGATGCCACGGAAACCATCAGTGGAAAATCTCATGTCTCTTGGTGGGATTTAGTCATGGAAGGCAAACCATTTCTTCTTTAGCTCAGCCATCTTTTCTCCTTCAATGAATTTCTGTACAGCCCTTGAAATGTCAGGCACAATGGTACAACCTCTACGAAACAACTGCAAAAGCAGAAAATGGAAATTGTCATCCTTAAAGCATATGCTTATATATATATATATATATATATCTGAATCTAAAATGAACTGTAAGATTTACTATAGTATACATCTCAATTGCAACATACTTTAGCTGAAGATGATCCAGGCAATTGAATAGAAGCCTTTAAAAGGCCCACAATCATTGCATTGATAAAAAAGTCAGCAATGTTTTATGGGGTTGTTCAACATATGAGAGAAATCAACAAGAGATGGTGTGTGCATACTAAGTGTGTGAAGGTCAGGTAAGAGACCTTGGTACAACAAAATTTCAGCATGCTTGGGAAAGAATAGCTCAATTCTTTTTTATACCAAAGGGGACGTTGATGCAAGTAGTGAAGATAGATTTGAAGTGCAACTATCCGAGGATTTGGCCCAAGATAGATTGGAATGAAAAAACATAAAAAACAAATATAGCTGACCCCACATAGTTGGAACAAGGCTTTGATGATGATGATGATTATAAGGCGGCATTCAAATTTAGAGAGGTTTATCTCAATTGAGAATTGTTGCAGGAAATGCTAGCAGCATGGTTGAACAATAAAAACATATGGATCCCACCTTTTCAAAGTAGAAGACAAAAATGGATTGGCATCTTCATAGGTTAAGCATTGTATGTTCCATTTAAGCTTTTAGCATTCTAACTTAAATGAGTAAGATACATACAAAGCCAAAGCCACCAGGTCCGAAAGTTGGTCCAGCCATGGTATATCGATCACCATACTTGGCAAGGAAGACCTTTATATATGGGATCTCTTCAATAATTGCGGACACACCATTATTGCAGCTTCCTCTTGATAGGGCTATTGCATATTCCTCGTTTGATGAATAGGCCTTGAGCTTTTCTTCTTGGAACCCCATGTGCTTTAAGAGATGATAAACAAATGATCCTTTCTGATACCCAACGTAGTCCTGATTCATAATTAATTGCTCTACGCCTAAAACTGTAGGTCGGTCATTATCAGATGTTATAATCAATTTCAGCTTGGCAGAATAGGATGTGACCAACACAAACACTCCAAATATCCAAAAGATCAGGAACAATCTTGAATAGATTCTTTTAAGCTTCTCCTCTGCAGTCAGCAAGGCAGATTTATCAAAAAGGATAAATTAAAAAAAAAATCTTGTCAATTGAAAACTAAAATAGTGGAACAGTCGTGGAATTTTAGACATGATAAGAAAAGATGATGTGGCAACTTACTTTGTGCAAAGACAAAGATGGAGAAGAAGAAAGATTGGACTTTCCCCATTGGTTCTGAAAATGTGCCTTTAAATTTTGGGTTATTTTCATGCTCAGAAATCCAAACAAAAAGTCCTTTTGACAAGAACAGAGATATTATAAGTAGCCATAATTTCAAAGTTAATGGCTTTAGAAACCACCAAGGACTCTTCATGTGGCTGTCTGCAACTGGTACAATCATCGAAACTCCTGACATCATGTATGGCAGTGTGAAGTCTCCATACTTTGATCTGTTGGATGTGATTGTTATATCTCCCACAACTCCATCATATCTCTGCACTTGCTCGTAATTCAACATTAGAACCAAAGCAAATAAAAGAAACAGACCACTGCAAAGAATGAGAAGGATAAATAAATTAAAAAAAAAGAAAAGAAGAAGAACTCACATTGAAATGCAATTGCTGAATGAGTTCATCGTAGTATACCATATCAAGAACGTGGCCTTTCTTATATGGAAAGAACTCGTAGGAAACTTGATAAGGCAAACTATCAATGACCTCTTTGAACACATCCACAGAATAGCCAGTTACGTTCATTGCATTGCCTTTTGGATCATGATCCACTTTAACAAACTCGCAGAATATGTCTTTGGTGGGAACAAGAATCCTTAGTTCTCTAGCCTTAGCAAACCAGTTGGGATCATCACCTAGAGATGAATTGTTCTGAGAGATATTTGTACTACAACTCAAGCTTGGTAATGCACCTGGTTCAGTCCTAACATCTTCGGTGTTCGGTTGTAGCTTCTCAACAATCAACATGAGATTCACGCTCTCAGTGGAATTTATCCTCGCCATGGCTGTAATCAGAATTATAGGGGAAAGTAATATGCATCTTGGAAATCTTACATCTGCAACAAATAGGGGAGAGAGAGAGAGAGAGAGAGAGAGAGAGAGAGAGAGAGAGAGAGAGAGAGAGAGAGAGAGAGAGAGAGAGAGAGAGAGAGAGAGAGAGAGAGAGTCTATTAAGAGGATGAAGAGGAGAATTGACAGGGCAAAAACAGTAAATCAACCACACTTCATGGGTGGGCATACCTTTATAATATGCGGTTTTTTTATGATCTGTTGTCCGTTTGAAAATTATTCTTGACAACTTCATCATTCTCAACCAAGTATCGTAAACAATATTAAACCATAACAGTAACAATGTGGTCACTTTCGTAATAATTTCTGTGTAATCACTTCCCTTGGTAAAATGATGCATCGGGTCTGGATAATCCAATGTATCTGTTGTGGTTATTGCATGCTTCAAAACTTCATCAAATCCCTGCACATTGTTAATGAGTTTGTCATGTTCCAAAGCTTCGATTTGGCCATTCTTGTTTGCAAAATAATGTGTGCATTTTTCATGGAAAATGAAAATAGTTTATGACGAAAAATGAGTTTTCATTATTTCTTGCTAACATCTTCTACACCATACCTTTTTTTTTTAAGTCAAAAGTGTTTTTTGCAATTTATGTGGAAATCCTATTTGGATCCAAGAGTGACTGGATCATGAAATACAATCACATAAGAGGTAGAAATACGTTAATTGAGATCTGTTCTCAAGGAGTCACTGTGAGAACTCTTTGTGGGGCCCACCTGTTGTTCCCACCTAGGGATGGGACCATGAGGGATGGAAAGATCTAAGTGGGACCACACTATGTATCAAGTTTGTCCCCAATCCCATGCCCCCTAAACCCTTCATCCATGGCCCACAAGTTTAATGGCTTCATATTAAAAAAAATTCAACCCTACGTCCAAAAATCCAGTCCATTCGGATGAGTGCCAGACTTCGGGATCATTGACTACAGGAGGGGTCCCTATTTGTGCACGGTTTGGATGAGTTGCTACGCGTGCCCCACCAATAGTTCTCACGGAAGCACATTGAGAACTAGTTCTCATCTGATTATCTTCGTAAAATGATTATGTGCACCAAGTAATAGAAATTTAACCGTATAATGAATTATTTAGTTCATTAGTAAGGCATCAAGGCATCTCCCTCTCCACAGGGATCAATCCGTTGTATCGTCATGTTGGTTGGGAACATGTCAAGTGTGAGCAATGAGCAGGGGCGGACCTATGTTGGAGCGATCTAGGCAGTCGCCCCAAGTCGGAATTGAAATCTCCATAAGTTGAATGGGGCCTTGGAGCATGCCCCACATGTCTAAACTTGTCACTACTCACCCCCACATATGTCTAAAGATAGCCCCACATATGTAAAGCTTTGTTAGTAAAAAAAAAGAAAAGAAAAGAAAACATTATAGAAACACATCGCTCCCTCTTCTTTCGAAACCGTTTTACGCCTATTGTCCGTATAGTGTAGACTACTGCATCTTCATCTACAGAACATATCAATAATAATCCTACCCAATCACTCTATACCTAAATCTGAACACTTAATCTACAAATCCAAAGATGACCAATTCCATTCCCGTTATCATGCCTTATTACCCCTATTATGATTCAAAGATAAAATTCCACTCTCATTATCCAAAGGTTGGAGGCTCTGAGCAAGTGAAAAGGGAAAGGAGAGGTTTTTTAATGTTCTTATATTCAATTTTTTCTCGTAGACCCACTCACCTTGAATTTGTAACAATCTCCATTGGGCATTGATTTTGACGTATAAACTTAGTGAAACAAGTTAATGTGAGTTTGAGCATCTAAAATCAAAGTTAGAATCATCTTTTATCCATCTAATGATTTTTGTACTTCTGATTAACATCCTTATTCCTAACCTCTTCAATGCCCAATCTTCAATGACAGTCATGCATCTAGTTGAGCTCCACGAGTTGGACATTTTCTAAAGAAAAATGTGTAGGTGCTATTTAGTAATGTGAAAAGGTCTTAAATTTTTTTTTTCAAATGTTAAGTGCAGCAAAATTTTACCTCCACCCAAACGAAAATCCTGGTCTGTCCCAGAGTGTGAGTGACAGCAAATTATCGTTTTGGGGCAACTAAAAACCTAGGACTAAAGAAAATGTTTATCTTAGGTTGTTGTGATGATAATAAATTGATGATCACCTAAATTTGGGAGAGGTAGTGGGAAGACCTTTCAATTCACCAGGAGAACCGAGCATGGAAAAAAAAGTTGTCAATTTAAATGGATTTTTTTGATCGTTTGATCTTGTTAATGTGAAAAAAAGTTCGCAAAGTCGAGTAAAAGTTTAGCCCCACCTAAACAAAAATCCTGATAAAAAAAAAAAAAAAGAGTTCTCCCTAATGGGCAGAGATGAGAGGAATGGGTGAAAGAGAGACGGATACAGAGACGAGAGACCCGAGAAAGATGAGAACGAAGACAGAGACTGCTATAAAAAAAAAGGGAGAGATTTCGGGGTGCAGGAATCACAAGACATCATGCCAAATCTGTAAGTAAATTGTGGCCTAAATGCCAAGACCCGGTAGAATTGCACGATACTAACTCAAGATTTGATATATAACTATCCAATCATATCCAGGCTATTCGACCCAGTTGAGTTCTACTGAGTCAGACATGAGCACAAGCCCGTTTTCTTTTAATGCCTTTTGCAGGTATGTAAACAGACCAACCTGATGCCTTTCCCATGAAACGACAAGGAGATTGTTTCGTACCTTCGCTCTTTCGGCATAAGCAGCACTCGAAGCCATGGGGTGGTGTTAGGACTATGGAAGCTCTATCAACCCTTCCAAGGAGCAAAGAAGCAGCAATAAAAGCTCTATCAACAGAGTTTCCTACCCTGTTTCCTACTTAGCCTCCATCCATTCTTCTTCTGATTGGTTTCATGACCGTCTTACATTTTTTCTTTGATTTTTTCTATGTGAAACTTCCTGGAGTTTTCCATCTATTTCTATCCAGTTTACTAGTCCCTCCCTCCGTTTTCATGTGGGACAATCCAAAGTCCCTACAAGGAATCAGTCCTGTTTTTCTTCTGATAAGATTACCTGGCTTTGTCTATGTGAAACTTCCTCGAAGTTTCCTAGCTGTTTAATAAGTCCTTTTTTCTTCTGACAAGATTACCTGGCTTTGTCTATGTGAAACTTCCTCGAAGTTTCCTAGCTGTTTCCATTCAGTTTTCGTTTGATTTTTTATTGGTAAAAGTCATTCAGCCGAGTCATTTCAAAGTCATTTTTTTTTGGTACAAGTCAAGGGCAAAGCTAAAATTAGGCTCGTCAAATTTAGCCTGTTTAAATGGGTACCGGCCCAGCCCAAGTTCGTAAATACAATGCTTTTAAAAAAGTTTGAGCACAGCGGGCAGCGCTTGATAATTATTTAAAAGCCCGGCCAAAATGGCATTGGGAATGGACAGAACATGTCCAACCCGGCCCGTTCGCAGGTTATTTTATTGGTTTTTATATATTTTTCTAAAATTACCCCTTAACAGTTAAAAAAGACCTAATTAAGAGGATTATTTTTATAACTTCGCTCACATAAATCTCTCCATAAAAGGCCATCCCTTCTTCAAGACGAAGATTGGTTTAGTTACGACCCAACTAGTGATGATGATGTATACAATGATGAGAATGCACTAACTGATCTTTTGGACATATTAAAAGAAAAATAATTTCTATTGAGTTCTTTTAGACATTACTTGACCAACAAATGATACTCATTTCTATTGATTTTCTACTGTCACCGGCAAATTTTTTTTTTTTTTTACTTTGCCATGATGCTTGTTGCATTGCATTACCAATCTCAAGCCGGGAAAAAATGAGAAGGGCTTAAAGTCCGGTGGAAGTATAGGAATAATTAGAGAATGTTGATTTTGTGTTCAAGATCCTGCTAAAGCCCAAGCCCAGCCTGAGCCCGCACATGATGGGATTTGACATAGGCTAGCTCAATTTAGGGTCAGGATTGGACAACCCCCGATAAGGCCGTCCAATGTACGGGACATGATTGAACAACCCATGCCCAGGCCCAACCCGTCCCATTGACAGGCCTATCTAAAATACAGTGGGGTTGCATCCTGACACATGCACATGGGTGGATCCAAACCCTTCATTGGTTCTAACACCCATTGTGGTATATACATATAAAATGTTATTCAAATCAACAATATGGACACGTTTGGATTTAACTAAATTCTAAACATATACTCAACTTTATCTACTTTCTCTATCTTTCCTAAATGGAAAGAGAAATTGAGCACATGTTTAAAATCAATAGGTTAATCTAATAGTAGGCCTTACGAAATACCCTTTAAAGTTATAGATGCAAAAAACATGATTGGGGGTAAAAAAATGATGAATGAATTGGATTTTTTTAAAGGTGGACCCAAACTATGCCTATATTCCAGGCACTGCATCATAGTACGATGCAATGCCGCTCTGTTAGCCCTACACGAGTAATAAGTCCTTTCTTCTTACGTTTGACTTTGTTTATGCCTTATTTGACTAATTTTATCTCTATGAAATAGATCTGTATGTAATAGATGTATGAATAAATAGACCATTTGGTACGGCGAAAAGTCTCTTTGAAATAGGCTTTTTAATTTGAATCCAACGATTTAGGTTTTTTACACAAAATTCTAGAGATGCACAAAGAATTAATGGCACAAAACTGAACCCATTGTTGTTTATAGAGGTCTAAAAAGGATCAACGGTTCAGATCTACATTACCTAGACCACAATTAAACCCAAAAAAAAAAAAAAAAGACTAAAAAGGGCTGAAACTCAATCACATGAGAACCCAGCCACTACATAGATGTGTACATCAACGGTTCAAGATTTTTTAGTTATTTCTTAACATCCACTAGACTTTAATGACTGAAAATAAGCTCTATAGTCGTTTTTAGTGATTTAAAGACAATCAATAATTCATATCTTAAATATGAGGCCCACAAAAGTCTAAAGTTGTAAAGATATAATTCTGGATTTCTCTCAAATATCTTGAGATCTGTGGCAAATCAAAGGTTAAAACTTGACTCAGTGGCTGTACTTGATGTTATAAAGGCATCCTAAGGTATAGATCTTGATTATTTAGCCCAGAATTAAACAAAAAAAAATAAAAAACGGACTGGGACTCAATCACATTAAAACCCAGCATTATACATATATATCTATATCAACGGCTCATAGTTTTTCGGAGATTTCTCGAGATCCACATGGAATTAGTGTCTGAAATTTTAAGTCATAAGTTTGTCATTTTAAAGAAAATCAACGGTTTGGATCTTGATATGAGGTCCCACAAGAGTTTAGAAATACATATTTAACTGTTTATAGTTCTTCACAAATATCTTGAGATTCGTGATGTATCAATAGTTCAAATTTTGCATGGTGCCCGTGTTTAAGATTGTGAATACTTACATCGGCCCAGATCCCAGGTTAGAGGCCCATAATCTTTAAAAAAAAAAAATAATAATAAAATGATCGGGCGTCCATCCATTAAATTTAACCCGCTTTAGACATTTGCATCTGTTTTTTGGATAGACTCTTTTTACCTCATTTTTGCCATAGACATCAATGTCTATAACATTGATTCATATAGAGATATTGAGTGCAATTACCAAAAAGTCTATTTTCAAAAAGAAAAAAAAAGTCTATTTAAATTCTTTTCCAGACAAATAGACGTGTGAAAATAGAGATGCCAAACGGGCCCATGTGAAAACGAAATAACTTTTCCTTTTTATTTTTTCGGGAAATTTTCATATATGGCCTTAAGTTTTTGCCTTATTGCAAAAAAAGACACATGTTTTGAAACTTTTCAAATTAGTCCCTAAGCTTTTCAGTAAATTTTCAATTAAGGACATCCGGCCATTTAAATGTATTTTTAGGTGACTTTTTCCTTCAGTATTTTAAAAATATCCAAATTACCCTTTATTTAAAGTCATGTCATGGTTTCGGCAGCCACCATATGAAGCCAATGACTGTACGAATACTGGGTGTCCTTGATCACCGTGAGGACATCGGCGAGAAAAACGAGGAGAACATAGAGGAAGTGAATGAGAGTTTTATTACAATGAATGGTGATTTGGGCATTTAAAAAAAAGGAAAAAAATTGCCGAAAAATAACTTTAAATAGATGGATGTCGTTAATTGAAAACTTCCTGAAAAAGTTAGGGACTAATTTGAAAAGTTACGAAACTTCTGTTCTTTTCTGAAATAAAGTAGAAACTTAAGGTCTTTTTTTAAATTCTCCTTTTTTCTTCCACAGTTTCCTACCCAATTTCCGAGTTAGCCCACCTCCTTTCTTCTCTGATTGGTTTTAATGACCCGTGTTACATTTTTTATCTGACTTTGTGTGTCTGACACTTCAAGGAGTTTCCCAGCTGTTCACATCTAGTTTACAAGTTGAAGGTCCTTTCTTTTTCTAGTAGGATTAATGACCCGACTTACCTTTCACTTTTGTCTATGTGAAACTTCCTCATTGTTTCCTAGCTGTTCCCATTCAGTTTTCTTATTCTTGAGCAACAATTTACAGTAGCTTCCTTTGACTGAAATGAAAATGAGAAGTCTTCTTTTTTGTTCTTTCAATTTCCAACGTTCAGCACGAGAAATACAACATACTAGTGTTACATCTAATAGCTTGGATGTGGGACTTATTGTCTTTCTTTTAAAACAGGACACTTCATTTTCACACAATCTAAAAAATACTCAACAGAAGCTTAGCAAAAGAAGTTGAGAGACCGACATTCTCCTTTATTTATTGGGAGACATTTCTCCACTACCACATGTTGCATCTTGTGTTTATTTTCCTCCTTTGGGGGGGGGGGGGGGGGGGGGGGGGGGGGGGGGCGGGGCACTCAGAAGGGCTTCTGTAGTTCTCCAGGTGTCTTCTCACTGGGGCCTTAGGCCTTCGTTTTTTCAATACTAAAGAAAAGAAAAGAATCAGGTCTAAATGATAACAATATGTAAATCAAATAAATCGCATGCATACTTCTCTTCATGTCTCTCCACTTCAAATTTACTCCACAAGTGAATTATCCAAACAGTAATTTAAGTGAGACTTTCCTTCTAATTAGTAACTTGAGCAGGACGTAGCCAAAATTTCCGAGTCCAATTGGTTTCTAAAATACCAAATATGGAAGATTCTTTTATTTATTTACATTGGATATCCAAGTGGGTTCCATTATAAACAATATGGCCCATATTCCAACAAATATTATGAACAATATATATACAGTAATTCTAAAAGGTCATCACCCAGTATGGTCCGTCAAAATAGGATCGCAGGAGGGTCCAGTCTAAAAACAGACATGACCTTTTGAGAATTTTACACAAAGTAAAAATTCTATCAATCATGAAATCAGAACATATCAAATGTACATGTAGGACTCTTTCAATCTACGGTTCCTACGATCCACGCCAGCAGGAAAAGAGTCAGCTACTATGCTTGTGAGTTGTGTCCAAGCAGGACCCTCAAACAATTTCTCTCCCATCACCACCCCCATCAGCTGAGTAGTGAGCAGGGGGACTATACATTGTTCTCATTTCAACACCATCGGATATGTTTTGAGGAGGTATATTCGAATGGAGGCTTTCATCTGATGGATCTCCTGCTTCTATAATAGTGTCATTTGGTGTGATTTGATCAGTCCCTCCTCCCCCATCAGGAGAACCTCCATTTGTATGACTACCACTCAACTGTCCATTCAAAGATTCTTCAGTGTTTATGGTTTCCGCTGCGCTGTTTGCTGACAAGTCCCTCAGTCTTTTCCTTTCTTTAACAATGAAGATGAGAACTGCTGCACCTAAAATGGGTACAATGCTCAGTAAGAGGCCACGGACATTATATGCTGACAATCTCCTGAAACTTTGTGAGGTTTCAGGCGGGGAAGGATTTTTTTCCAGGGTACTAAACAGTTTCTTCTCTAGCTCAATTCTCTTCTCTCCTTCCAAGAAATCCAGTATACCCCTCGAAACATCCGGAACAATAGTGCAACCTTTCCGAAATAACTGTAGAAGTAAACCAAAATGGAAGGTATAAACCTCAATGTTAACTTGTGAAAGGCTCACAGTCATTGCATTTAGTAAAAAAGCTAGCAATATTTAAACTATTTGCAAATCCATAGTACTCAATTATTTGGGTTCTAACTGATGAATCATACTTTTTAAAGTAAAAAGACTATAGTGGATAGGCATCTTTAAAGGGCAAGCATATTAAATCTCATTCTACCAGAAAAGCTTTTAGTTGTCAAGAGTCAAGACACAGGTCATGCCCAACCCAATGATTCCTGTCAAAACAATGGGTCAAGTTAGCCAAAATGGTTAGACTGTAAATTTGTTGTGATTGTATTCTTTTTTTAGTTCGTAGATCTAATCCTTGTCCTTGATATAATATGAATGAGTGTAATGCCTCGAAGAATGCAAGATATATATACATACAGTCTAATTATGAGGGCCCCTTCTCTTACTCTCATATTAGTTTAAGAGTTACTCTTATTGCTTTTGAAAATTTAGGACACAAATACAAATACGACTGTCCTAGTCTTTCTTTAGATCACTTTAGAATCAATGAGATTATCATTGTTTTCGTCCATTTCTAATATTTTTTTTGTGAGAAGAAAAAATATTAAAAGAATAATATGAAATAAAGGACTTTATAAATAAGATATGTTAAATTTGTTCCCTAAAAGTATCAGTGGAGTATTAGATACCGATACAAGTGTCTTACAATTCGATATGTATACGTTGGACTTGTACCAGTATCTGGGTATCACAGGCTTATACTATACTCTTCAAACATCTATTTATTGTGCCCTAACATGTCCTTTTACTCTAAAATTGATGGAAAATAGACATCAATTCTTATATTCCCTTTGAGGCATCATTCAATTTTCTGAAGCTGTAAGGTTTTCATAGGGTTTATTCAGTTTGTAGAGTGGATGTGTATGGTCAAGTGATCTAATCATGCTAATATGGTGGCCCCGACCATGGATGGTCCACTAATTTGGGTAGTAGACCATGAGTCCCAGTACCTTCTCAAAATAAAAGGACTACAAGGGATTAGCAGCTTCATAGGTTGAGCATTGTATGTTCCCTTGTGCTTTTAGTGTTGCTCTAGCTAGCTTAACTAAAATGTCGAGAGTAGAGTGAGAGACTTACAAAGCCAAAGCCACCAGAGTTGAAAGTTGGCACAGCCATGGTATATCTATCAGCATGCTTAGCAAGGAAGACATTTATATAAGGGATCTCATCAATAATTGCATATACACCATTATCATGACTTCCTCTTGATAAGGCTGTTGCATATTCCTCTATTGAGGAATAGGCCTTGAGCTTTTGTTCTTGGAATCCCTTATTCTTTAAAAGGTCAAAAACAAATGATCCTTTCTGATATCCAACAGAGTCTCCATTCATAATTAACTGTTCTAAGCTCATCACAGTTGTTCCATCATTATCGCATGATAGCATAGACTGCAAGATGCCAGCATAAGTTGTCACCAATAAAAACACTGGTAAAATCCAAAGGCTTACAACCAGTCTTGCATAGTTACTTTTGAGCTTCTCCCCTGCAGTAAGTAAGACAGATCTATCAAAAACATTAGAGAATGAAGGATAAAAAAAATGAAAAGCTTAGAAAGGGGGAACAGTTGTGCAACATAAGACGAGTAAAAAGCTGATGTGCATATATACTTACATTGTTGAAAGACAAAGATAGAGGAGAAAGCATGGATTTTCCCCACTAGTTCCAAAAAAGTGTCTTTGGATTCTGGGTTATTTTCATGCTCAAAATACCAAACCAGACACCCATTTGACCAGGATAGAACTATTATAAGTAGCCATAAGTCCCAGGTAAATGGCTTTAGAAACCACCAAAAACCCATTGTGCAGCTGTCCTTAACTGGTACAATCATAGAAACTCCTGGCATCATATATGGCAGTGTGAAGTCTCCATACATTGATCTGTTGGATGTAATTGTTATATCTCCCACAACTGCATCATATCGCTGCACTCATAATTCAAGATTAGAATGAAAACAAATAAAGGAACAGCCCAATTCAAAGAACGAGAAGTATAAATAAATAAATAACAAAGTCAAGAAGGAACTCACATTGAGTTGAAATTGCTGAATGAGTTCATCGTAGTGTCCCAAATCGAGATAGTGGCCATTATGACATGGAATGAACTCACAGGAAACATTGTAAGGCAAACTACCCATCACCTCTTTAAACACCTCAACAGAGTAACCAGACACAATCCATCCATTGCCTTTGGGATCATGATCCACTTTGACAAACTCATGAAATGTGTTTTTGATGGGAACAAGGACCCTTAATTTCAAGTCAGTTTTCCCATTTTTGACATGTGTAGTGGATCTCGTATGTTCAACAACTTTGCGCCTAAGATCCTGAAAGCTTAGTGAATTGTCCAGTTCCTTCTCATTACCCAACGTGGAAATCAATCTGCAATTTCCATTATCCAGCAGAATGAATACAATCACCACTATGAGACTGAGTCTGGCTGGTTTGCTATCTGCCACAATTAGGAAAAACAAAAGAAAAGGAGAGAAAAATGAGAAAGACAAACAGATTGACAATTAGGAGGATAGAGTATGCACAAGAGGAAAGTTGACGAGGTAAAAATAGGAAATCAACTGCACTTGATGGATAGGAATACCTGTTAATCAATGCGGTGCCAAGAAAGGTCTGGGCGCCCTCTTCATAGTTGCTCTCTACAGCTTATGGAAAGAAAAGAACATGGTTCTCTTCTCTAACAAGGTGTCTTCTCTCCAATCTGTGATTAATTTATTTTTACAGAATGCCTCTATTTCTCTAAGTTATATGTCTTCTTCCTTCTCTGGCAGCTCTTTAAACTCTTTCTTTCTTCTTTGTAATCAGCCTCCTCAGGGGTTGAACTAGTGTTCTGTTGTTTCTTTCTGTTGTTGCTTTTCTTTTCTGTTTTGTTGTTTTTTGGATGTATTCTTTGCCCTCTTTCTTAATTCAATTTGTAATTTAGCAAAAAAAAAAAAAAAAAATGCGGTGTTTTTTCATTTTTTTTTTTCATCATCCAATGTCGATGTGAAGTCTCATGTCGACAAACTAAGGATTGCGCAGAAGATTATGGAAATGATGGAAAACTGCAAGAGTTACCATGCGACCAATCCAATTCATGCTGTTCTTTGCGGAATCGGTTACCCTGGTAAATTGATGATGATGATGATGGTGATGCTTGATGCTGATTCATGGAGAGACTGCTCATGGTATTATGAACCGTTTGTCATGCAGGGAGATCGAATAAGGCGATGATGATGTCATATGTTCCTCCCACTGTCGAAGGCTGGGATTTGTGAGGACTCCCATGGAGACAACTTCAGCTGAGCTGTTGGCTATGGATTGTAGAGAAGTGTAAATGAGCCTTATTTTCGTTGCAGGCGTGATATCTATGCACCGATTAATAGAAGTTAAAACCATATAAAATTTAAAATCTCTACCTAAGAAAATCAGAAACTCCATGAAAAGCTAAAAGATGCTCTTGAAAAGAAAGAAGAAAGAAACAGGAAAAGATATGCTATGATCATGTTGTAATGTACCATACTGAAGTTTCAGCTATATCTAAAACCAGAACTGCCTTTCTGGGAGCAGGTGGATAAACTGATCATACCTGATGCCATCATAAAACGGCAGGGAGACTCTCAGTTGGCTACTATATCTTTCACTGCACTGTTAGTTTCCAACCAATGAGCAGTGCTGCT
This sequence comes from Cinnamomum chago, assembly GCA_038049695.1. NCBI lineage: Eukaryota > Viridiplantae > Streptophyta > Magnoliopsida > Laurales > Lauraceae > Cinnamomum > Cinnamomum chago. The sequence continues at coordinate 66,286,550 of CP142458.1, read as the reverse complement.
GCTGTTTGTGCTCTGGGCTATAGGGAGCAAAGAAGCTGAAACAAGAACAAAGACGTGGAGGTTATTTATAGAGGCTTAAAGCGATGTGTGAAGTTGTGATTTGCTCATTCTTCAGGCATAAGTATTTGAAAAATATTTCTCTACAGAGGGTGGCGGCTCTCGGTAGGGGTGTCAATTGGGGCCGGCCACCCAGACCTGGCACGACCCGGCACGATGGTCGGTCAGTCAGACACTGACTGGTTTCATCCACATGAAACGCACCACCGACATATGCCCATATATATTTTATATGGAGACATTTATAAAGTCTATTTGTTTTTTATAAAGTGGGTTGATGTATATCTCATTGTCCAATAAAGTGATATCAAAGCCATCTTCCAACATGGTCAATGCTGCCGTGGCATTTCAAATTAATTGAGATTAATGATTCCACTGGAACATATAGTGAAAAAGGAAAAATGCCTATTTTGTAAAAGAACTTTACTTTGTCCAGGTAGCTTTTTCAACTTTTAACATTTGGATCCCATGATATTATAGGTTTTTAAACTCCCATGATATCATGGGATCAAGGGAAAAAGAGTAAAAAAAAAAAAAAAGTGTACTAGAGTCAAACAACTCTGGTGACATTTATAGAATTTTAGTCACGAAATTGATAATTTAACGTTTAAGGGGCATTGAAATGTCAAATCTCATTATATATATAGGGGGATATTCAAGTGAATGATTCCATCACCATGTGGTGAGGAACACTCCCCTTTTTGGAAAGTTTCAAGTACAAAAGAGAAGTGTACTTCTCTTTTGTACTTGAAACTTCTCAAAGAAGGGAGTGTCCCTCACTTGAATATTACACATAAACCCATATATATATATGGGATTTATTCTTATGGGAACTGTTCTCACAGTATATGTGAGAACTCTGTTAAGAGCCGTTGGATCATTAAAGTGAATCTAACGGCTCTCACGTTTTACATATAACATCAGTTTTTGTTGTGGACGCCCAAGACATTTCATTTCCCCCTTTCGTTCCCTTGAAAATTTCACAGCCCCTTTCGTCTTGCAGAACCCTTTCGAGGGCTTGAAAAATCCAGCCAAGACATTCGATCGGAGCGGTTTCCTCTCTTCGAAAGGGTTCTCCGGCTGCAGCCTCTCCGCTCCATCTCCATCTCCTCATCTTCCTCTCCATCGCAGAGAAGAGATCGAGTTTCTCATCGAACCGAGAGACATCCAGCGATTTCAGATCTCTTCCCCCCTGCCGCTACGCTTGCCGGAAGCTGTCCTCTCCTCTCCTCTCCTCCAGAACGACGAAGCTCGTCTCTCGCCGAAGATATGGGGCAGGCGCAGTGCTAGGGTTCGATTCCTCTTCCCCCCTTTCATTTTTTTCTAATCGAACCCATTTCCTTCCATCATCCTGCTCTCTCCATCTCCATCGAGGAACCGAAGATATGGAGGAGCTGAGCCCATTTCTTTGTTGAAGGGAAGCAAAGAGGACTCACAGACCAGAGCCATAGAAGTCTGCATCTCTCTCAGCCGACCCAGCGAGGAAGGAATGTCATATTTCTCTTTTTTCTATTTTTTTATTTTGTTTGGAATCCATACATTTGATTTTGGCTCAGGTCTGGCATTGTTCTGTTTGATAATTTGAAGTTCTGTTTTGTTTGGCATGAGATTAATGGCTTGATTTGTTTGGTCAAATTAACATATTTCTTTGGTAGTGGAAATTCTGAATCTTGATTGGTAAGGTACAACTTTTGTTCACAGGATATTCTTTTCTTTGTAGAAATCCTTAAAAAAAAAAAATCTAGATGGAATTTTGTAAAGTGCAATCCCATTTTGTGGGGTTCTCTTGGATGGGTGTGGATTAATGGGTAGAGGGGTTAGTAATGTCTTGGTATGGATTATGGAATCATTCCCATCTGATGAAGATTAACATATGTCAAATGACCCTTACTTGTATGCTCCTTAGAAAGAATTGTGGCCATGGTTTTTTTTTTTTTTTTTTCAAAAACGAAAAAAGAATCGGAAGAATCTTTGCATCACACATAGTCTGACATCGTTTACATAGATTTTGAATGATGGATCAACTATCTTTTTCTATGAATATGTGTTATAATGGATCAACTATCTTTTTCTATGAATATGTGTTGAGATGTTCATGAATTCCCAGTAGGTGAACATTAAATCTGTGAACATCAACAAAGCCATTCACATTCAAAATCAAATCTGGAATTCACATTCATGAATTCCCACTAGGTGACAATTAAATATGTGAACATCAACAAAGCCATTCACATTCAAAATCAAATCTGCCAATGTGATGGACCACCTCTTAAATGGGGCATAGCCCAAAAAACCAATTTCAGTTGTGTCTCTGCCCAACCAAGTGGGTCGCTCCTGATCCTTACTCATCAAGCCTTTAAAACCATACACAGTATCAGTGGCCACCAAAGAGGTTACCCACCAATCCAACAGTCCATTTTCAGTTCATTGATTTCTTTGTTCTTTGATAGTAGGTCTCTTCTTATCACTGTTAATTGAAATTTCAATTATTTTCCAAGTTCTCATCACTCAGAATTTCTTGATAACATGGTTTTAGTGTGTTGGGCCATGGATGGTAGTGTTTATTTGGATTTGAATCTTGCTTGTGGCTGAATTGAACACATGTGGAAACTTGGTCTGGATGCTAACTCTTCGTGACGGGATGTCATCGTCCAATTCTTATTCCACCGAATATGCGCCAAAATGCTCTTGTGGAGAGATGATTTGTCTGACATCTCGTACAACTTCTAATCCAAATAGAAAGTTTTGGAGATGTCCTAATTGGAAAGTAGGTACTTTATATTTTTGTTTTCAGCAACAATGTTATAATGTGCAAATTAGAATTAATCTTAAATAAACTATATGTTATTCTTTTTGTAGGATGGAAAAGGTTGTGGTAGATTCATATGGAAAGATGAAGCGGACAATGGAAAGAATTTAGCCGAGCTTATCGAAGATTTGAGGAATACAATGGAGAAGCAGAATGAAATTTTATGGGCAGCAGTTCAAGAGATGAAATATGCATCCGAAGTTGGGAAAAAATCAAACAAATTTCATTGTATATTGGTGTTTTTCTGTTGTCTTATAAGTTTAATATGCATTATGAAAACATTATGTTAAAATGTATGTTTTTGAGAAGTCAATATCTAGATGTTTGATCATAACTAGATTTTGTATATGTTGATGAACCCAAATGAATGGATATTATATATGTTCAGGAACTTTCAGTTCTGTATGTAGCTGATCTTCTCTATATGTTCCAAAAGGGTGATCAATTTTGGCAGCGCATAGGACTAAATGAATCAAACCCCATATTTACTTTACTTTGGCAAAGCATTTTCAGCAATGGAGTTTGTTTCTACCTGTTGTGTGAGACTACAAAATTTAGTTTTCCACACTGAATAAGGTTGCCCACACACAACCAACTCATGAAACAAATATTCTAAAGAGCAAAATTGCTACTATAAGATGATCCAAGGTTGTTGGTTGTGGCCATCCAACAAAAGGTTCAACTCTCTGGCCACTAAAGAACTCCAAACACAGTTTCAAAGGGAAACATATGGTGAATTGTGAACAGAGTTAAAAGGAAATCTCTCCAGTATATAATGAGTAGAATGGAAAATGCATCCATTAGACGTCAGCTTAGGGTGCACTTGGCTACAACCAAATCAAAATGGCTGGTATATTTCGGCAGAGTGAGTAGTTCTATACAATTATTTTCTGCTTGTGAAGCGGGCACAGTAGAAATCAGAGGACATGTTGTTACTAGGATGTGATGCTGCTCACCGAGCTCTTCCATTCCAAATCAATATCAATCATCACCAGAAATAATTAGTGATTTTTGCATGGCTATTCCATTATCCACCTGATGTGTTTCAGATTTCCGAACCACCCCTACAACAGCATAGATAATTATTAACTGTCATTTGGTCAAAACAACAAGACATGTTCAAACTCACCAAATCCACATTTGTTGTGTGTCTTTCATTGAACTTAATGTTCAATTGTTTTGAACTTTCAGACTACTGTTAACAAGTCCATTTCTTCTAAACACTTTGATGCTTAAAATGATAACGAACAGGAATAAAAAAAACTCACCTTTGTATAAAAGCATAGTCATTCATCCATGCCAACACAACATACATGAGGTCGAACATCAACAAATTTACACAAATTAACTGTTTTTCTGCATCTCAATATCAAACCACATAGTTGAAAAGATATTTCTTTTCTTTCCTTTTTTTCCCCTTCCATGAATGACTGCATTCATAGAAGGCCATCTACTGCTGTCACTAAGAGAATGAAGAACAACAGAAACAGTTCTCCAATCATTTTGCTGGTTTTATCGACCATAAACCATGCAAAAATATATAGCATGCTGTTAATTCAAAAGCTATGAGACGCAAGTTAAAAGAGAGAAAAAAGAAGATAAAATTGAAGAAAAAGAGCAAGGAAACACTGTCTGCAACTTCATGCTGCTTGATTATATAGAAAAGAACATTTGGGTTACCGCGGTTTTGCACCACTGCGCTGCCCACTGGTTCTCTTGATAGATTCAATCCTCTGAAGTCTGATTTGCTCCCTAAACTTGGCAATAAACTCATCAGCCTTCTTATCTACCTCATTCCCATCAGGCCCCGCATCTACAACAGAAGCAGGGGCAGAGACTTCTCCATCAGAGCTTTCATGGAGTTTGTCACCATCTGAATCTTCAGGCCCAACAAAAAACTTCTGAACAGATTCCTTGTTTTGAATTTTTGGTGGAGAGAAACGAACAGAGCGAGCTTGTTTCTCAATGCTAGTTGATAACTGATTAGAAGCCGTCCTAGTTCCTGTTTTCTCAGCTCCAAAAGCATCTACTTCCTTGGGTCTTCTCATCCCACCTTAATTCAATCAATCATTCATTCATTCTCAATTCAAACATGTATTATCAAAACATCAAAACTAATACATCAAAACTAATCAAACACATCAAAACAACACATCAAAACTGCACCTAAATTAAACCAATATCCACTCATCCATGCACCTGTTTTAAACCTGTAGAATTCATTCATTCAACAAGACACCCAAGTTGAATTCATTCATTCATTCATTCCTTTTCAATTCAGTAACTTATACATCATTCATTCATTCCTTCTCAAAAGTTCAATCTCCACATTAATTGGTAAAAACAGCCAGAACTCTAAAACAGCCAAGAGAAAGAAACCACCACAACAAAAAAAACTCCTAAAAACAACCGCTACTTGGCTGGCCGCTACTTAGCTACTTAGCTGGCCGTAAGGCCCCAGCACACCTGCCATGAGCATCAATTAATATGATAATCCAATTCATCCTGAGAGAGAGGGAAGGACCCAACATGAGCATCAATTAATCCTGCGATCAAACATGGACTGATTAGTATGATAATAGTAATCTAAAGAATCCATTACTATCAGAATAATTATTTTTTTAAAAAATGGACTGATTAATTAGAAGGGAAAAATGTATACCTTCTAATTGTGTTAATGTCTCGTCCTCAGAGGATCTCTCCAATGCCTCATTTTCATTTAATGGCTCAGAGTTGTCATGTGCAATACTAAAAAAAAAGGGAGGCAAAATTAAACAAAGCCTGTCAATGTATATTAAATTAAAAAAATTCATAGCTGAATGGTACCTCTTGTCAAGCCCAGGGCAATTGCGTCTGTCATGTGCAATCCCACGCTTGCCACATCCGCGGCAAAGTCGATCTTTCTTCCTGGCTTTTTCCTTAGAGGACTTCAATCTCTTAGGACGACCCTTTGTAGTTGCTTGCTTCGGAGGAAGATATCTCTCTGTAGGGCTTGCATTTTTCTTTTTTCTCTTTGGATCATCTTCTGCCATCACCGTTTTTTCATTTATCTCGCGAATCCTTTGTTTAAGGTCTTGTAGAATTGATTTTGCATGGTGATATGCTTCCTTAGACAATGATGCTTCATCATTGATATTTGCAGCATCATATGATAAATCACCGTGCCGTGCTAGCAATGACCCGTCAAATTCAGAGCATGTACTTTTATCAGAATCATCATCTACCCTCGCATACCTTGTCCATCTTTTCAAAATGTATTGCTCAGGCAGTGTGTATATTTTCTCTTGTTTCAAAACGCAGATGATGTGTCCACATGGAATGCCATTGAATTCAAATAGTTGACAAGAACATTTTGCATATTTTTCATCCTTTTTGAAAATGATGACCCTTTCAATTTCTTTGTTATCTTTGAATGATGAAACATTATATATTCTTTGTTCCATATCATCGTTTACAATTTCAGCAATGCCGGATGTTCTGTGTACATGAATTGATCTTGGAACTTATAAAACAACTTCTTTGTGTATATTTGTGCATTTGCCTCTCCATTGGCAAGTCCGTCATCAATTTTGGCCTTCCATTAGAAGTGTCGTGAATTGCCTTCAATTGACGGTACTTTTGAGTTGCAATCCCTTGGTTAAATCGAAACATAAAACCACATAGACCATTCTTTTGTGTCACATATTGCTTTACAAAGGCATTAATACTTTCACTCGTTCCGGTTGTAGACATCCCTCCAAAGAAAAGGTGTCTCATATATATAGGCACCCACATATGACGGATATCGTACATCCCATTTAGCCAATCGTTGCTTGTAACATCCTCTTTTATCAACATCTTCTGCCAACCCGATTCAAATTCCTCAGTTGTCAAAGAGTTGAATGCGATTTTTTTAATTGTTGGGATCAAGTCATTCTTATGTATCGCAACTCCACCTAAATTCTTTTGTAAATTTTTCATGATATGCCACAAACAGTAACGGTGGCTCGTAGTTGGAAGAACAAACCCAATGGCTTTTGTCATTGCAAGGTCCTGATCTGTCAAGATGGACTTTGGTGGGTCTCCCGGCATTGCTTCAAGTCATTTATTGAAAACCCAAACAAATGTATCAAAAGTCTCATTTGAGATTAAGCAACATCCAAAAATGATGGACTGATCATGATGATTAATTCCAGTGAATGCGCCAAAAATGAGACCATATCTGTTTGTATTGTACGTTGTATCAAACGAGACAACATCGCCGAACTCCTCATATGACTTCTGAAAATAATAATCAGCCAAAAAAACATGTTTTATGTGGTCCTCATCATCTTTCTCAATAGCAAAAAAATTCCTTGGATCTCTCTCCTTCCATTGTCTAAAGTGTTCGTAAAACATATCACCATCATTGTCCTTTGTTTCCTCATTTTTGTCTCTAATATGATTTCGAAAGTCTGTTTCTGTGAAACCAACTTTATCTCTTCCACCTAACTGCAACACTAAAATCCCCATTTGTTTATTTGGTCTAATATTAGCAGCACTATAAGTATCTATCAATTTTTTTTGGGGGGCGTCAATCTGACGGTGTGACCGTATATAACATGTGGGTCTTTCTAGGGGTACTTAATAGGTGAGAATGTTCCACAACAATTTTAAATACAATCCAGTGCCCTCATTTAATTTTTTTTAACTGAAGACATGCACCACAATTCTCCCGTGTATTTGAGGTCCGTCTTTCACCACCAAGTCTTTCTTTCTTACAACCTTCTTTAGAGAACACAAATTTTTTTCTCACTACTTCGTTATTGACCCTCTTCTCCGAGCTTCGTCTAATGCTAAAACCCACCGCTTTCGCATAGGTGTTGTAAGCATTGTAAGCATCCTCAATATTTTCAAAACCTTGACCTACTTTTGGTAATTTCTCCTCATCAACTTGTGGCACAAATGTTTTAATTGGTAAAGATGCTAAATCGTCAATCTTTTGTATGTTTTAAGCACACCATGACAATACATGCAAAATAGAATAAAAAAAAGGAAAAGTAATTAATCGCAAGTTTTATCATAATAATATTTTTTTGTGGATAGAGATAGGAGAGAAATAGAGAAACATAGATAGTAAATTACTTGGCTGCCATCGAATTCTGAGGCTATCGGAGACTGTGAATAGATTGGAGACTGTGAATGGATCGGAAGCCAAAGTTGCAAATCGAGGTCAGGATCATGAGATGGATCTGTGTCATCCATTAGGGACTATCTCTTAACAGTTCAGAACTCATTCCTGTTTTCTCGCAAAAATGAAAGCATTATCAAATATTAAATGAGAAATGAAATCATGAGAAATGACATCAGAGGCATATTTGGAAGATTGTAACATATGAGTCAATGTTTTTTTTATTTAATAACCATCTTTACAGATGCATTGTTTTTTTTTTTTTAATGGTATCTTTTACAGATGAATATGTTATACGCTCACAACCCATTGGCTGATGCAGCCTTTGGACGCTTGTGTGGTTGGGGTCTTCATTGTTACATATTCACAGTTAAACTGATTTGCATTCTGAATTCATAGTTTGCCATCTAAACCAATTGGAAAATTTGATTTAGCAGGCACATTTGATATATAATTCAAAATAGATGCTAATGATTCATGTCTAATTCAATATATGTAGTTTGCAAAGTTTTCTTAAATGCTACAAAAGAAGTATGATGTTTTGACCAAATCACATCTGCCTTTTTTTATATGAAAAACTTTTGCATACAACATATATAGAATCAGACATGAATCATCACCATCTATTTTGAATGCCAAAAAGAAATATGTTAATTTGACCAAACAGATCGAGCCATTTGGTGGAGTGTTTGCATCAAATTATCAAACAGAACAATGCATGAGATTATTTCCTACAAAACCAATAAAAGCTACTTTTCAATCTGCTCTCCCCTTCAATGCATAAAAGAAAAGGATATATGCCTTAAATGAGGATAACAGAAAATGCCCATATAAAAAAATATATATATGTAATTCTATTCCATATTAGTTCATTAGATCCACACAAACAGTACTGAATGTTTCAATGAAGAGAAAAACAAAAACCCAGATGCAAAAACACAACAATGCATGAAAAAAAATTATATATATCCTCTAAATTAGTCTTAAAAAATACAGAAACCAATACAGAAAAAATGAACACACAAAACCATCTCCACCAAACCATTTAAGGATCAATATACTCTACTGATTCATTACTTAGATCCACAAAAAGGCAAAGATATACTCTTCAATGAATGTTACACCCCGACCCAAACTAATCACGATTAAGGCTAATTAATCGGGATTAATGCTATTTAAGCATGAATAATTGTGTTAATGAAGATTAATGACCAAAGAGAGACAAATTAGTCTCAAATGATGCATTAAGCATAATGAAATAAAATTGAATTGGTTAAAGTGAGTTTAAACTCAAACATGTTAGGCTAAGGACTTTTCCGTAAATACGGATTTTTACGTATTTCGTCAAATACGAAAATCCTTGATACCAACGTGTGTATCTCAAGTAGTACGTCAACTTTCATAATAGACGCGACTCCATTTGACATCAAATGGACCAAATGAGACTTCATTTGACCCAAAATGTAATAAGACTTTATAAAGAGGGGTTTTGATGTAGGAAGGCTTATATTAGAATGAATGAGCCTTTGCATTCATTTCACCTTAGAGCAAACCCTAGAGTCACTTCCTCTTCTCCTTTCTCTTCCATATTTCCCCATCAAGAGTGAGATTAAGGGTGATTCAAGTGGATTTTGAGGATTGTAGCCTCAACTTCATCTTCTTCTTCAAGTCATTTACCCATTGTTGAAGAGAAAAGCTTGAAGGAGACCTCAAGATCTCTTTGTTTGGAACCACAAGTGAGTAGTTACTTCCCTTTTTGGATTTTCCTAGTTCTATTGGTTATTTGAGTTGATTTCTAGAACAAATGACTCATAAGAGTTCATTTGCATGTTTTCATGAAGTTAGGGTTTCATTTGGGTGTTTTTATCTCAAAGCCAAGACAAGGAAAGAGGGCTCTTGCTATTAAACTTCATAAGAGGCAAGTATAAACACTTGCTTGTGATTAGTGTTAGACATTGTGAAAGTTCATTGAGTTTTCCATAGAGTTGGAGTTAATGTGTTTTCCATTTAGTTTGGTAATTTGTTTTTGGATTAAATGAGATGATGAATGGATGATGTATGGAAGAGAAACATGAAGTTCCATTTTTCTTGTAGGATTGGAAGTGATTTGAATGTGTAAAAGAGAAGTAAGGAAAAAGGAAAGAAAACTGAGGTTTTCCCGGACCTGCAACACGTCCAGGTCCGATCAATCGGACTGTCAGCTAACTGAGAGGTTTTTCTGGCCGATCGATCGGATTGTCATCCGATCGATCGGATAGGCTCGTAACTGGGAGGTAATTCGAGCCGATCGATCGGACCGTCAGTGGAAATTGAGAAATTTTGTGAACCAAATTTGTTTTCTATGGTTATTAGGGGTCTATAAATTAGTGTTGGAACTAATTATGCCATAATCTAAGATTATCGAGATTAAGGAAAATAAGAGAAAAAAATAGTGACAATTAAGTACTAATTCTTCAAATGGTTGTCTAAACCTATATGAGTGTTAGCTTAGGTTATTGGAATGTACAAACTACTATCAAAAGTGATGTTCATCAAGAATAACACGTACATTAAATAACAAGCGTTTCACCCATTTGTTTGGTTTAGAAATTTGATTGTGAACTTGAATAGAATTAATAGATATGATGCAAATTCTGAATGTGGCACTACTTATTGATCCCTTAAGCTTGTTACTGAGCTGAACTGAACAATATAATGAATGAATGAACAGTTACTAAAGGTAACAATGAAATGAATAATCCTGCTGCAGCAGATGGATTTGGAGGCGTTCCGGAGCTCCGTGGTGATGCTAGTTGTCCTTGGCCCGGACACTAGTAAGTCCCACATATACCGATCGTATCTATGGATATTGATTAATGCCTTCCATTTGGAAAAATGAATCCTTCCTTTGAGGGAAGATGGTAAATGAAAGGAAATGAAATGGAATGAACGAAATGGTAAATGAAACGAAACGAAATGAATGAAAGTTATCATAGTGAATGTTTATTGATAAACTTTTATGTTATCTATTGTCATTGTAGGAATTATCTAGATTTGTCTAGAATGGTAATTATTACCTAATGGATTGAATGAATTCAGTATATGTACTAACATGTGCTATCACGAGAATTGTTTATACATTGTTGAACTGTCGTGTTCATTAGTGTTATTGATGATATCGCATGCCCGTTTGCCATTGCCGATGCGGCAGCGCCCCAGGCGCCAGCGGAGGAGACCGCTCCGGTTCCTCAGGGAGGATTGAACGAATGGAATGGCTGGAATACCGTTTGATGGGTATTCGAGTGCGAAAAGGATTGTAACATTTTGTGAAACGTTTTGAATAGTCATTTTGTACATTCATTTTGGAATGTAAGTAATTGTTATCGTATTGTGTTGGGTATGCACCAAATGACGAACCATGTTGGAAATGATACATGTATAAGGACTCGATTCTTTTTGTATACATGTAAAGTGAATGGATATTGTCAATGTATATGTTTCCGCAAAAATTTGAATGTGTTTGACAGGTTTATTGAGAGTGTTATCCCTTGTGGATTCCGGTTAACTTCGGTTAATTCGGGGTTTACGGGAGTAAGTATGGACCCACGGTCCGGGGTTACCGTAATTCGGGTCCGGGTCGTGACAATGAAGAAAAGAGAGAGTACCCCAGATATGAAAACATGGAATCAAAACTAAAAAAATAAAAAAGATGTATTCTTTTCAACAATGGGTTAGTTTTTTGGATCTCTAGTTCATGTACCAGAAACCTAATCACAAAAGCCAAAGATGATATGAGCCCAAGTAATAGAAATAACAGAGAGGAATTAAATAGAGGATTGTTGTACATACAGACGAGAGAGAGGGAGAAAGATTCGTTTGTGGCGATTCATGGGGTTTCTCTTTGGCGAGAGACGAGCTTCGTCGTTCTGGAGGAGAGGAGAGGAGAGGACAACTTCCGGCAAGCGTCGGGGGGGGGGGGGGGGGGAATATGAAATCGCTGGATGTCTCTCGGTTCGATGAGAAACTCGATCTCTTCTCTGCGATGGAGAGGAAGATGAGGAGATGGAGACGGAGCGAAGAGGCTGCAGCCGGAGAACCTTTCGAAGAGAGGAAACCGCTCCAATCGAATGTCTTGGCTGGATTTTTCAAGCCCTCGAAAGGGTTCTGCAAGACGAAAGGGGCTGTGGAATTTTCAAGGCAACGAAAGGGGGAAATGAAATGTCTTGGGCGCCCAAAGCAAAAACCCATCGTTATATGTAAAACGTGAGAGCCGTTGGATCCACTTTATGTCACGACCCGGACTCGAAATCAGAGTCATTAGGGTTAACCCCCGGGTCGCGATCTTAATCATACTTACTCCCGTAGATCCGAAATAACCGAAGTTAAAACGATTCTACAAGGGATCTTGCATAATACCTGTCAATGTACAGTTGTGCGGAATACCAATAAAATACATTGACAACCATGTATCAAAATAAATTAAACACTTTACTTTAAAACGGTACAGTCCATTTACATCGTTTCATTTATCCTACTAATCAACCACTGCATATTTAAATACAATGCAGGGGACATCATATACAGCACATACAATACCAAAATGAATATATAAACAACTTCTAAAAAGTTTCCAAAAGACTTCAATGAACCCGCTCTCTAATTACGTCCATTCAACTAGACCTCTTGGAGGTAGCGAATGGGCCTCCTGCGCTGGCGGGACGGTCTCGGAGGGACCGGCACGGGTAACTGAGCCTGTAATATCATCAGTAATACCGTGAACACGACGGTTCAACAAGGTATATATATATATTTATAACATATTTACAATTCCTAGCAATTCATTGTTTCACAGTGCTAAACAATTCATAATAATGACAATAATATGACAACTACACTAGCATTGGTTTCAACTCCATTCTATTCATTTAATCTTCCAAAAGGAAGAAATTCATATTCATTTATTCATTAGGTTCAACCTTTATTAATGGCTTTTCAGTGTATGACTTTTCAGTCAAGGACCTTTCGGTCCAAATAAGGTGGGATCTCCCAGTGTCTTGATCAGAGATCACTGGTGTCACCACAGGCTCCGGAACACCCCAATCTCATCTACTGCAGTAGGAATAATCATTTCATTCATTTCTCATTTCATTCAATTCAATTCCATAATGAGTTCGGAAACCACTAGGTAGTGCCAGACTTGTTAATAAATTCACTTTAATCTCATTCTAAGTCTCAAGTAATCCTCTAACCAACCATTAAGTGAAACGATCATTATCGATGCACGTATTACTATTGATGATATTACTTAGGTATTTGTGCATTATGATAACCCTCGTTAACACTTAGGATGGTCTAAACACGATTAACATTAATCTCTAAGCTTAAACTTCTAATCCTGAAAATTCGGACTTAAACTACACTTTCCAGACATTTCTCAGTGGGCCAGGTCGACCTGGGAAGGCCCGGTTCTACTTGTCCCCATATCCACTTCATCTCCCAATCTATGCTCACTAAGAGGTGCATACCATTGGTTTCTACGTTCCAAGAGCTTTCCAACGATATATAGAACTCAAAAATCGAACATATGGGTCAAAAGTTATGGCCGTTCGAAGTTGGCCTTTTTGGCCCAATGGGCCGACCCACTCGGGCAGGCCCAATTCTGGACAAAAAATCATCAAACACAACCTGTTTCAGGCTGCTGAAACTGATTTTCTCCTTCCCTTCTTTACATTCAATTCATAACCTGTAACAACTTTGAAATCTCTTATTCCCTCTTTTACCATATCACTTAAACTAGTCCAACACATCTATTCATCCAAACACTATAGACTCAATCCCTTCATCTGATATCAGGTGTCTACATCTACTTTTCTTACTTCATATGAGCAATACATCACTTCAATCATGACAAATTGTTATACGTGCCCTGTTGCTGTGAGTCCACACCAAAACCTTTGTTCCCAGTTCAATCTTCATGTCAGACAAACCACAACCCTTCTATTCAGTCATCAGAATCATCCATATCATTTTACCACATGATTCATGAATGTTTTTCTTTCCTAAATTATATGAAAACTACATCAAACAACATTCAATTAGTCATAAAAGTTTATACTTGCCTTAAGTGAAGATTGGTCTTTGATTAGCTAGCTTGAGAATAGAAAATCCTTTCTTTGAAGCTTTCAATTTCACTAAACACTTAAGAAAATGGGAAGGAGGATGAAGATGGACTCTCTTTCATGTAAATCAACTCAAACACACACACACTAGATGAAGAAAAGCTTGAAGGAAGAAGAAGAAGAAGAAGAAATGTTGAAGGGGAAATGTTGCCTAGGTTACAGGAGATGAATCCCTTCATCTCATCTTATATAAGTCCATTTTGCACTTAACCCCCCATACATTCTATTAATTCCATTCCAAGTCAAACCAAGTCCCATTTGATCCAATATTCATCGAATGAGTCCAAGTCTTTTATGAAAATCATCGTACTCGTAGAGATACACGTGCGAGTATCAATACTTTCCGAATCCGACAAATACGTATAAATCCGTATTTATACCAAAATCCTTCCTTTGCTTCATTAAGCTTCATTATCCACTTAATTCTTTTCAATTCATTCCACAAGCCTAATCACCATTTCATTAAGCCTAAATAACCCATAGTTAGGCTAATTCAACTTCATTTGGTGATAAACCACTATTAATTCCTTTAAACCGGCTTAATTAGTCTTAAACTCAATGAATTAGAGTTAATCGAGATTAACTCGGGACGGAGCCTAACACTTTAATGATCCAACGGCTCTTAACAGAGTTCTCACATATACTGTGGGAAGAGTTCTCATATGAATAAATCCCTATATATATATGGAGCCAGCTCTCCTAAGCTTAAGCTTAGGATAAGGTAAACTCAAGTGTGTGGTGGGGCCCACCTTGGGACCCACATGAGGATGGGGGTGTGGGGGATTTCAAGGACTCCATGAGATCCTCCCCTCTAAAAAAAATTAACCCCAACCGTGATTTCTATCATCTCCATATGGGCCCAAAAGTTTAATGGTTAATAGTCCATTCGGATCGATACATAGTCGATCCAACAGTCCAATAAATTCGGATTTGATCGAAAGTTTGTGGACATGTGCAATTTAAAATGGTCATGTGTTTGGTCCATTTGGACCAAAGGTGGGCCCTACAAGCATGAGCTTACGAGATTTTACCCTAAGCTTGAGCTTAGGAGATATATATATATATATATATATATATATATATATATATCTGGGGTATTCAAGTGAGGGATTCTCTCATCATGCGTGGTAAGGGACTCCCTTTTTTAGGAGGTTTCAAGCACAAAAGAGTATACTCCATTTAAGTACAAAAGCCCTTTTGTACTTGAAACCTCCCCAAAAAGGAAAATTCCTCACCACACATGGTTTGATTGAGTGAGTCCGTCGGTGGGAAAAAACCAAAACTTCTTTCCTTGGATCACCTCTCCTCCCCTTTATTCCACAACGTCTCTCTTCTCTCCAACCTTTTTCTGAGTCCCACCTACAACAATCATTCATTGGTGTCGGCACCCAGAGTTGCATGGCTGTCGAACTCCAATTCACAAAATGATTTAAGCAAATGATGAACCATTGTAGAGTTGAGATCAGAGACAAAACAACAAAGTAGCTGTAACAATTATAGAACAATGGATATCCTAATTAGATTTAATAGTGTTCTAATTCAAATTATTTTGGATAATTGGTCATCTATGTGGCTACAAAGAGTACTTTTTTTCTTTTTTTCCCAATGTAGGGTTTCCAATCCTTTGAACTGGACTATTTTCTCCGTACTAAAGAGAAATCGGATAAAACTCATATAGCCCTTAAATGGTAGCACAAATGAACTCCATCTTCAATTTGTGAAGACATGAAAACTGAAGGAAGATACTGAATCATGTAACTCCGAAAAATAGTAAGAACGCACTCACAATTCCCTCTTGGAGTGAATCACTGGAAAGTTTTGTGGCTACTTTCTAAATTTACTTTTCATTTATAGAGGAAGGGTGAAAGGCCCAAATAGAAAACCAAAAAAGCACTCGTTAATCAATGTAATTGCTTTTTCTTTCCCTCAGTGATCAGTTTCGAACATCTGCTGCGTTGGGATCTGTGTTCAATCATATTTGCCAGACAAGTATTTGAAAATAGCGTACTGAGTGTCGGCATTCGGCAAAAGGTGCTCCAGGCCCCATAAAGGTTTTGAGGTTAGATTAAAATACGTACATTTTGAACACTTGCCCATTTAAGTCGTGCTATAATTTTGAGTTTTTGAAATATTAATCAAAACTTAAATTAAATATAACTAATCTAATTTTCAAGTATAAATCTTTATGTCACTAGAAATTTTAGAAGCTTTGAGCTCTAAACGTCTAATGGGCCAAAGATCACGACCTTTGTTTTAGGGATAATAGTAGAATACCTACCTGTATTTTGCTTCAAATACAGACCACCCCCGGGTCTTTGGTTTTTTGTACTAAACCCACATGTATTTTAAATCATAATGCAAATAGAGATGACATTGACGGAAAATGTGGAATGACGAATTTACCCCTCCATATATCATATGCGGCGTTTATGGTTATGATATAGAAACAATGGGTGTGTGTACGTACGGTGGGTTTAGGTCTGGTGGTTGGGTCGAGCTAAGAAATTTCCCAGGGTCCACTATGTTAAACTATACAATTCTTTGACCCGAAAGACTCAATGTAGACAAAAATTAAAAAAAAACTCTTTTACCATAAATGGGTTTTTTGAAATTTCTGGGGGATTTCTGTCCCTGTCTTGCACAAGTGGCAGTGGATATTTAAGACCGAAGACTTGAGTAGTTAGAGATCCAAATCAAGTTATAATGGGCCTGTTTAAATTGTGCAAGTTTATCTATGTTGTATTTGTTGTATAATTATCTTAATCAATGTGTTTTGACTATGAGTACTCAACACTCAATACTTCACCAAACGCATCCATGATTTTATTTTCATAACAACAATGAACTTATGAAGCTGGTTTTATTATTATTATTATTATTGTTATTAATTATTTTTATTATTTTTATTATTTGGTTTGTTCTTTTGTTCCCACCAACCCTACCTAGCCTGACCATCTAGAACAGGTTTTCAACATGATCATATAATTGACTGCTGCTTTTTATTATTATATTAGTGGATCAATACATCGTCATGATCCACCAGGAGTCATGCATGACATCATAAGAGTATGTAAGCTTAGTATCTAAGTACTGCTATCAAATAGTCGGTGGAATCAAAACTTTGATTGATTTTCTTTCAGATCAAAACCCATTAGCACTAACGTCAACAATTGCAAATATAATAATATATACACTCTCTTTCCCGCTGGACACCGTGTGAGAATTATATTGGTTTTTTTCTTGGTGCATGACGTTTACATTGGTGAAATGGATCCGGTTTGGATCAAGCAGGGAAATTCTGTTTGGACCAATCGGGAGTGACACATGTGTCATATCCTATCTCTTAAAAAAGAATTGTATCTCCTAAAAAAAGTTTTTTTTTCCCATATGACACCCTTCAATTGGACCAATCTTTATCACTCTCATTAGAGTGAAATTGATGTATTCTTGAAGGTGAACTTGATGCACCTGGTTGAATCCGAGTCAGCAGGCCCTGTCAGGCACAGTTTGAGCCTAACAAGTCCAGTCTCAATGTGAGCCCAACAGAACCCAGCTAGGCCTTGCTTAAATCACCAGCCAAACCTTCACAAGACTAGCTAAGCCAAGATGGGGTGCAGTTGGCCCTGCTGGATGGTTCCATGCCAAATGACTTCAGCAGAAAAAGCAAAAAGGGCCTTTTAGGCCTGGTCAACAGAACCCCACGGGGTAGCTCAGTTGGCCTAGGACTACGGTTTGCACCAGGAGGTTGTGGGTTCGAAACTGCTCTACCACACTAGGGCCACAGGGGGATTTTACCCGGCTTTCTCTCCTGGGCCCGTAGGGATTATTCTGGCCCAAAGGGCTAGGAACCCTACGTTATCAAAAAAAAAAAAAAAAAGCCTGGTCAACAGTAAAAAGGGAGTACACCATGGTCTAATCAGTGGAGCCCACAACTCAATGAAACCAATAAAAGTCTGAAACAGTTTTGATGGAAGTAGGATACTATATTTTTGAGTTCGATGTACTTGAGTGTTAACGAAGGGTTCTATGTGGAGTTGAGTCTTGTGGTTTTGTTTAGAGTTAGGAAGTTTCAATATATATCACAACAGAGCTCTTTAACTTCATACTTATCCTACATAATGGTTTTTCAAATCAGGTACTTTATAGAGATCCTGTGCTTTACAAATCATTTGTTTCACAAATCAGGTATGTTTTATACTTCTATATATTTTTCCTTTTTTACCTACACAATTGTTGAATGTTTATCATAGAAAGTGCATTTATAATAGTTGTCCAATTCTTGTATCTTTTATTGTAGTTACATATAGCTTTAATATATACAATTGTAGTTACATATTTTATATATTTTCCTTTACTGACCGAAATAAATATACTTTTTCATTAACATGAAGCAAATATGTTACTTCAAAAGGATGTAGATATATGCAAAATTGTGAGATTACAACGTGTGAAAATAGAGATGCCAAACGGGCCCATGTGAAAACGAAATAACTTTTCCTTTTTCATTTTTTCGAGAAATTTTTATATATGGCCTTAAGTTTTTGCCTTATTTCAAAAAAGGACATTAGTTTTGAAACTTTTCAAATTATTCCCTAAGCTTTCAAGTAAATTTTCAATTAAAGACATCCGGCCATTTAAATGTATTTTCAGGTGACTTTTTCCTTCAGTATTTTAAAAATACCCAAATTACCCTTCATTTAAAGCCATGACATAGTTCCGGTAGCCACCACATGAAGCCAATGGCTGTAGGAAAACTAGGTGTCCTTGATCACTGTGAGGACACCGGTGAGGAAAACGGGGAGAATATAGAGGAAGTGAATGAGAGTTTTATTACAATGAAGGGTAATTTCGGCATTTTAAAAAAAGGAAAAAAAAATTGCCGAAAAATAACTGTAAATAGATGGATGTCGTTAATTGAAACCTTCCTGAAAAAGTTAAGGACTAATTTGAAAAGTTTTAAAACTTTTGCTCTTTTCTGAAATAAAATCAAAACTTAAGGACCTTTTTTAAATTCTCCTTTTTTCTTCCACAGTTTCCTACCCAATTTCCTAGTTAGCCCACCTCCTTTCTTCTCTGATTGGTTTTAATGACCCGTATTCCATTTTTTATCTGACTTTGTGTATCTGAAACTTCAAGGAGTTTCCCAGCTGTCCACATCTAGTTTACAAGTTGAAGGTCCTTTCTTTTTCTAGTAGGATTAATGACCCGACTTACCTTTCGCTTCTTTCTATGTGAAACTTCCTCGGAGTTTCCTAGCTGTTCCCATTCAGTTTTCTTATTCTTGAGCAACAATTTTCAGTAGCTTCCTTTGACTGAAATGAAAATGAGAAGACTTCTTTTTTGTTCTTTCAATTTCCAACGTTCAGCACGAGAAATACAACATACTAGTGTTACATCTTATAGCTTGAATGTGGGACTTCTTGTCTTTCTTTTAAAACAGGACACTTCATTTTCACACAATCTCAAAAAGACTCAATCAGAAGCTTAGCAAAAGAAGTGCAGAGACCGTCTCATGACATTCTTCTTTATTTATGGGGAGACATTTCTCCACTACCACATGTTACATCTTGTGTTTTTTTTCCTCCTTTTTTTTTTTTTGGCTCAGAAGGGCTTCTGTAGTTCTCTAGGTGTTTTCTCACTGGGCCTTAGGCCTTTGTTTTTTCAATCCTAAATAAAAGAAAAGAATCAGGTCTAAATGATAACATTATGTAAATCAAATAAATCGCATGCATACTTCTCTTCATGTCTCTCCACTTCAATTTACTCCACAAGTGAATTATCCAAACAGTAATTTAAGTGAGACTCTCCTTCTAATTAGTAACTTGAGCAGGACGTAGCCATAATTTCCAAGTCCAATTGGTTTCTAAAATACCAACTATGGAAGAATCTTTTATTTATTTACATTGGATATCCAAGTGGGTTCCATTATAAACAATATGCCCATATTCCAACAAATATTATGAACAATATTTATACAGAAATTTTAAAAGGTCATCACCCAGTACGGTCCATTAGGATCGTAAAAGGGTCTAGACTAAAAACAGACATGACCTTTTGACAATTTTACACAAAGTAAAAATTCTATCAATCATGAAATCAGAACATATCAAATGTACATGAAGGACTCTTTCAATCTACGGTTCCTGCGATCCACGCCAGCAGGAAAAGAGTCAGCTACTATGCTTGTGAGTTGTGTCCAAGCAGGACCCTCAAACAATTTCTGTCCCATCACCACCCCCATCAGCTGAGTAGTGAGCAGGGGGACTATACATTGTTCTCATTTCAACACCATCGGATATGTTTTGAGGAGGAATATTCGAATGGAGGCTATCATCTGATGGATCTCCTGCTTCTATAACAGTGTCATTTGGTGTGATTTGATCAGTCTCTCCTCCCCCATCAGGAGAACCTCCATTTGCATGACTACCATTCAACTGTCCATTCAAAGATTCTTCAGTGTTTATGGTTTCCGCTGCGCTGTTTGATGACAAGTCCCTCAGTCTTTTCCTTTCTTTAACAATGAAGATGAGAACTGCTGCACCTAAAATGGGTACAATGCTCAGTAAGAGGCCACGGACATCATATGCTGACAATCTCCTGAAACTTTGTGAGGTTTCAGGTGGGGAAGGATTTTTTTCCAGGGTACTAAACAGTTTCTTCTCTAGCTCAATTCTCTTCTCTCCTTCCAAGAAATCCAGTATACCCCTCGAAACATCCGGAACAATAGTGCAACCTTTCCGAAATAACTGTAGAAGTAAACAAAAATGGAAGGTATAAACCTCAATGTTAACTTGTGAAAGGCTCACAGTCATTGCATTTAGTAAAAAAACTAGCAATATTTAAACTATTTGCAAATCCATAGTACTCAATTATTTGGGTTCTAACTGATGAATCATACTTTTTAAAGTAAAAAGACTAGAGTGGATATGCATCTCTAAAGGGCAAGCATTTTAAATCTCATTCTACCAGAAAAGCTTTTAGTTGTCAAGAGTCAAGAAACAGGTCATGCCCAACCCAATGATTCCTGTCAAAACAATGGGTCAAGTTAGCCAAAATGGTTACACTGTAAATTTGTTGTGATTGTATTCTATTTTTAGTTCGTAAATCTAATCCTTGTCCTTGATATGATATGAATGAGTGTAATGCCTCGAAGAATGTAAGATATATATACATACAGTCTAAATATGAGGGCTCCCTCTCTTACTCTCATATTAGTGTGAGAGTTGCTCTCATAGGAATATAGAAGTAAGCCACAGAAGATGAATCGGTTTAATCTCTCAAATACCCTGGGATATTCTGATAAATTATTATGTAAGTGCAGCTCTAGATTGTTAACTAAAATGTAGTGATAACTGAGAAGAGGGAGAGAAATACAAAGGCAAAGCCAGGGGAGCTGAAAGGCAGTTCAGCCATGGTATAATGATCAGGATACTTGGCGAGGAAGACCTTTATATATGGGATTTCATCAAAAATTGCAGACACGCCATTATAATGACTTCCTCTTGATAGGGCTCTTGCATATTCCTCTGAGGAATAGGCCTTAAGCTTTTCTTCTTGGAACCCCATGCGCTTTAAAAGATAAAAAACAAACGATCCTTTCTGGTATCCAACATAGTCTCCATTCATAATTAACTGTTCTACGCCGGTTGGTCTATCATTATCGATTGATAGCCTTGCTTGCAACTTGGCACTATAACTTACCCCCAGTACCAACATTACGACTATCCCAACAATTACAACCATTCTTGAAGACTTACTTCTAGGCATCTCCCCTGCACAACTAAAACAGATCCATCAAAAAATAAAACATAAAAAAAATCAAATAGAATATGGAAAGAGAGAAAAGTGGAATAATTGTGGAACTTAAGACCTGATGAGTAAAAAGATAATGGGGTTACTTTACATTGTTCAAAGACAAAGATGGCGAAGCAGAAAGATAGGATTAACCCCACTTGTTCTCGAAATGTGCCTTTACATTCTATGTGACTTTCATGCTCAAAAATCCAAACCAAAAGCCCTCCTGACAAGAACAGAACTATAATGAGTAGCCATAAACCCCAGGTAAATGGCTCTAGAAACCACCAAAGGCTAAATGCATGGCTGTCCACATTTGGTACAACCATGGAAAGCCCTGTCGTCATGTATGGCACTGTGAAGTCTCCGGACTTTGATCTCTTGGATGTGATTGTTATATCCCCTACGACTCCATCGTATCTCTGCACTCATAATTCTCTGTTAAAATGAAAGCGGATAAAAGAAACAGGCAAATCCAAAGAATGAGAAATAGAGAAAATTCTAAATATGGCCTTTAAGTTTTTGCCTTATTTTAAAAAATGACATAGATTTCGAAACTCTTGAAATTAGACCATAAGTTTTCCAATAAGTTTTCAATTAAGGAGATCCAACCATTTAAAGGTTTTTTTTGGCAACTTCTTCCTTTCATATTTTGAAAATATCCGAATTACCCCTCATTTAAAGCCATGACATGTTTTCGGCTAACACTACATACAGCTTATCACTATGAGAACACTGATTGCCCTTTATCACCGTGAGAATAGCGCTGGAGGAAATGAGGAGAATGTAGAGAAAGTGAATGATGGTTTTATTTCAATGAAATGTAATATAGATATTTAAAACAAATGGAGAAAAAGTCGCCGGAAAATAGCTTTCGGGATTAATTTAAAAAGCTTTTAAACTTGCTATCTTTTTTGAAATAAGACAGAAACTTAAGAACTTCTTTGAGATTTTCCCAAAATTGAAAGAAAAAAAAAAAAAATGAAAAGAACTCACTTTGAGATGCAATTGCATAATGAGTTCATCGTAGTATCCCATATCAAGAGAGTGGATACTTTCATATGGAAATAACTCATAGGAAACTCGATATGGCAAACTATGCATCACCTCTTTGAACACATCCACAGAGTAGCCAGTCACAGTCGTTCCATTGCCTTTGAGATCACGATCCACTTTGACAAACTCATGGAATGTGTTTATGGTGGGAACAAGCATCCTCAATTTCATCTCAGTCTTCCCATTTTTGTCATTGAGTTCATCATAGTATTCTTTATTATCCTTGTGATTTTCATATGGAGAGAACTCCCCAGAAACCTTATAAGGAAAAATCACCACCATAGCAAAAATGGAAGTGGAAAAATGGTTGCCTTTGAATTTGTGATTCGACTTGAAGATCCCACCCTCCAGTTGAGATCCAAAGTTGCCATTTCCCAGGATCAACAGTGTGATTATAGCCAGCAACATCATCTCGATCTCTAATTTTACATCTGCAACAAATAAGAGAAAAAAACAAGAGCAACAAACAGAGTAGCAATTAGGAGGGTGGATGATGCTGAAGAGGATAATTTATGAATCGAAATAGGGAATCAACCACGATTAACGGGTAGGCATACCCAGAGTTACCTAGTTCGTTCACAAGGCCTTCGAACTCTGAACAGTTCATTTCGAACAATTTATAGTTCGATTCACGAATATCATCAAACTAGTCTCACATAGTTCTCTAAATAGAGTCCTTAGTTCATCTACGGTGCCCCTCTAAAAAAAACTCAGGCAATTCAAAAGCATGGCATCCCTATCTATTAGTGCTAATCCACATCTGACTCCAATCAAAATGACACCTAAAATTGCTTACCAATAAAACATTAACTTTTTACTTTGGTTTTAATTTTGACCATGTAATTTACATTCAATCAATCTATATAGGCCCAACTCTAATTAGTAAAATCCCACCATAGTAAATGTAAAGAATAGGTATCTTGGTGATTTTGGATTTTAGATGTGGGCCCTAGTGATAGCCTAAGCATGGACACTAATGAATTAGTTCATCTAACTTATTGAAGTCGAACTGCGAATTAGATGAATTGAGATACGAATCAAATGAACCTACTCTATCGAATTCATTGATCCATCAAAGACTCGAATAATGAATTGCAAACTCAAATGCCAAATACGAATTAATCGAATTGCAAACTAGGTAACTATGGGCATACCTTGATCACCTGTGGTTCTCTTTTCAACCAACTTCCTTGGGAAACATTGTCGAAAGAAAATTGTCAAGTAGCATAGGCAGAATATGGTAAAGAAGAACAGTGCCAAATAGGTTTGACCCATCATGTTCATCTCCATGGAATCACCTTTCCAGTTAAATTCTGAATAAGTCGATGCATCTGTTATGATTGTTGCATTCCAAACCACTTCATCAAATGCCAGCTCATGTTTCATCATGAGTATATCTTGTCCCTCATCTTCTATCTGGTCATTCATATCTGCAAAATACTCATCAGAGGCCGGAGAAGGCAAAGATGTCAGGTTCCCTTATTTCAATAATAAGCTGCTCTCTCTCAATATTAAGCTGCAAATAAAAATCTGTGAGGCCCACCAGATCACTCATCCGATCTGACCACGAAACTGGGAGCCGCCCTAACAGTCACTAGTCCTTCGGTTTTGTACCCGTCCGAATGGATTGGACTGTTGGATCGTGAGTTTTTTTTTTACTTTTTTATGAAGTCTTTGGATTGTGGGCTGTTGATCAAGGATGAGTGGGTGCACTCCATATTTTGTGCACAGTAGGGCCCATATAGATTTTCGAAGCCCACCCAGCCCCAAGTGATAGAAATTGAAATTATCATATACGGTCTCACACGAGGTAGAAACACAATTACCACTGAAAATATCCGTCCCCACCAAGTAAAATAAATTGAAACCATAGAAAAATAATACGTTTTTTGGTTTTCATTTCCTGTAAAAGACGTAATCCCAGTAGAAACCAAATTCTGTGAAATGATCAGGCTCAAAGATGACTTTAGAAAAACAGAAAGGAAAGAACACTGCCCTGGCCGATATTTTGTAGGGGTGATGCCTGAGAGACTATTTCTAGAGTAAGAAGGTCGAGTCCGGATCCTCTGAGGGTTTTCCCCACGGTGACCGTGAGTAGACCAATCACAATCCGCCATATCACCGCAGACCAATCAAGGTTCGCCACATCACTGCGAATAGCCTGCCATACATCTGAGTAGGGGCTGTCCACTGTGATATGACGGACCGTGATTGGTCCTCTCGCAGTGATCACGGGAGAAATCCTCATATGATCCTGATTTTAAGAAGGTCAAATTTAGTCTCTATCACTCCGCTGAGTTATACCAATCTTACATGGGCACCCATAATCAGGACCTGGAATGATTTTCAGCAAGAGGAAGATACCTGATGCTATTTGCATGAAACAACAGGGAGACCGTCTAGTGTCCTCGCTTGAAATTTTGTAATTCTTTTTATATAACCCCTCTTCCTTTTTTTGTCTTTTAAAATCACACATTACCTCAATTCACTATACAAGTGAATTGCCCAAACACTGCGCAGCTGCAGTGTTATATCTTTTTTTCCTTTTTGGGTGGAGGCTTCCTGGTGCTGCTAAGCATCAAGAAGAACAAAGCCATAAACGAATTTGTACAGGCTGAAAGCTGGGCCTTATTTGGTTCTTCTTAAGAAAGACGAGATAGATTACCTGATCATGCCGGAGAAACTTCATGTTGTGAGTCTATCCTTCACGCAAACGGGAGACCTTCTGAGAAACTTCATTTGGTGCGCATTTTTTCTTCACCAATTAAAAGTCCACTGAGTTTTTATAAACACTTTCATGGATCAAGATAAGTGTCACATCTATTCATGATGTTGTATGCTTAGGACGTCGAAGCTTCCTATTTAATGATCGAGGAAAGGTCCCACGTTAGGTCAAGCAGGGTAGAGGCTAGCAGAGGATACAATCCCATTTAGAATAAGACTTTCCTACAATAAGACTCCAAATAAGATTAGTGGATTTGAGTTTCTTACCGATCAACTCTCCACTAAGTTTGATTCTTCCAGCCACGTGTTTGAATATTCATATACAGATCCATGAAAAAGGGTATATGAGATTTATATGATGGAGATGGAGTTGTTGCAAAAGAGCAAAAAGTACCGAGAAGAAGACTTGAGTTATTTCATATTGAAAGCAGAAGAACATGGATAAGTTTTAGATAGGGCTATATCTTCCAATCAAAATTACAAGTTAGTACTGTCAAAATTAGCTTTAAGAACCATGGCTTTAATATATTATTCTTGATCTGGCAAAGAGAAAGGGTGAAAAACTTGGGCTTCACACTACGGGTTAAAAATTATACAACTTGAGGCCCTCAAACTAATTGAAAACATGTTTTGCATTTACTGTACCCTAACTGATAGATCTTAACTTCAGGAATTAACAACTTATAATTAATAAGTTCTGAGCAGAAATATCACGCTGATCACAGAGGCATGATTCACTTTAATGGACACTCTGTTTTTTTATCTACACGAAGACGACCTTATTGAGGAATATCCAGGCCCGACCCAACTTCTAAATATACCTTTTTCCTGAGTTTTGCTTAATAGGAATTTTTAAAAAAGCTTTCTTGTATATGTCCAAGTTGTAGCTCGAGTGTTTTTATTGCTCATGCATGTGTGATATTAAACATGTTCAAACTGATGCATGCCTAAATACCTAGTGTGGCCCACCTTGTGATCCATCCAAGTGGACAGTCATAAAACAGGGACTTCCTGATAGTCACTGATATCGGATTCTAGGACCAGGAAAATGGTGCATGCTCCAGTTACAGCCTGAAGGACAGCCCCAGGCCATGCATTTCTGAACTCTTTCATTACGACCGCTACATCTTTTCACCTCCAAGGAAAAGATACAGACAAACCTAGGAAAAAGTATCTGGTAATATGTTTTTATTTTTTTTTGCTAACGGAGGGTTCCTAACCCATTGGGCTGGACTATTCCCTCTGAGCCCACAGAAAAGCTAGATAAAACCCCTGTGGCCCTTAGGTGGCAGTACAAGTGGACTCAACCTTCGGCTCCTGAAGAGGGGGGAATCGGGGGTCGATACTAAAACCTCTAGCTCAGGAATGAGGAAGAACCATGGTCCTGACCACCCGGCTAGCCCCTTGGGGTTAATGTGAACTGGGATTCGATATCAAGACCTTTAGCATAGGAAAAAGTCATCGGGGTTCGATATCAAGACTTTTAGATTACACCGGGGTTCGATATCAAAACCTTTAGATTACACCAAGGATCGCTAGATTTTAATGACTGAAAATTAGCTCTATAGTCGTTTTTAGTGATTTAAAGACAATCAATAATTCAGATCTTAAATACGGGGCCCACAAAAGTCTAAAGTTGTAAAGATATAATTCTGGATTTCTCTCAAATATCTTGAGATCTGTGGCAAATCAAAGGTTAAAACTTGACTCAGCGGCTGTACTTGATGTTATAAAGGCATCCTAAACAAAAAAAATAAAAAACGGACTGGGACTCAATCACATTAAAACCCAGCATTATACATATATATCTATATCAACGGCTCATAGTTTTTCGGAGATTTCTCGAGATCCGCATGGAATTAGTGTCTGAAATTTTAAGTCATAAATATGTCATTTTAAAGAGAATCAACCGTTGGATCTTGATATGGGCTCCCACAAGAGTTTAGAAATACATATTTAACTGTTTATAGTTCTGCACAAATATCTCGAGATTAGTGATGTATCAATAGTTCAAATTTTGCCTGGTGGCCGTGTTTAAGATTGTGAATACTTACATCGGCCCAGATCTCAGGTTAGAGGCCCATAATCATAAAAAAAAATATTAATAATAAAATGATCGGGCGTCCATCCATTAAATTTAACCCGCTTTAGACATTTGCATCTGTTTTTGGATGGACTCTTTTTACCTCATTTTTGCCATAGACATTAATGTCTATAACATTGATTCATATAGAGATATTGAGTGCAATTACCAAAAAGTCTATTTTCAAAAAGAAAAAAAAAGTCTATTTAAATTCTCTTTCAAACAAATAGACATGTGAAAATAGAGATGCCAAACGGGCCCATGTGAAAACGAAATAACTTTTCCTTTTTCATTTTTTCAGGAAATTTTCATTTATGGCTTTAAGTTTTTGCCTTATTTCAAAAAAGGACATAAGTTTTGAAACTTTTTAAATTAGTCCCTAAGCTTTCTAGTGAATTTTCAATTAAGGACATCCGGCCATTTAAATGTATTTTCAGGTGACTTTTTCCCTCAGTATTTTAAAAATACCAAAATTAACCTTCATTTAAAGCCATGACATGGTTTCGGTAGCCACCACATGAAGCCAATGGCTGTAGGAATACTGGGTGTCCTTGATCACCGTGAGGACACAGGCGAGGAAAACGAGGAGAATATAGAGGAAGTGAATGAGAGTTTTATTACAATGAAGGGTAATTTGAGTATTTAAAAAAAAAGAAAAAAAAATTGCGAAAAATAACTTTAAATAGATGGATGCCGTTAATTGAAAACTTCCTGAAAAAGTTAGGGATTAATTTGAAAAGTTTTGAAACCTGTGCTCTTCTCTTAAATAAAATCAAAACTTAAGGACCTTTTTTAAATTCTCCTTTTTTCTTCCACAGTTTCCTACCCAATTTCCTAGTTAGCCCACCTCCTTTCTTCTCTGATTGGTTTTAATGACCCGTGTTCCATTTTTTATCTGACTTTGTGTATCTGAAACTTCAATGAGTTTCCCAGCTGTTCACATCTAGTTTACAAGTTGAAGGTCCTTTCTTTTTCTATTAGGATTAATGACCCGAGACTTTCTTTTTCTTTTTCTATGTGAAACTTCCTCTGAGTTTCCTAGCTGTCCCCATTTAGTTTTCTTATTCATACAATAAGACTCTAAATAAGGTTAATGCCACTAAGTCCATGTTTGGCATCTCTATTTCATGCCTCTATTTCTCTAAATATCTAAATCGGATAGAGGTTTGAACAATTAGAGCGTTTGACACTAGACTTTAGGCTCTGTCCGCTTTAGACATTTAGAGGCAAATCCTCTAAAATCCAAATGCTCCAAAAGTGGGCAGATGAGAAATAGAGCTTTTGGGTCTTAAAACATAGAGGCAAGGTATTTAAAATAGATTCATGTGTTATCAAATGCGTTTTTTTTTATCCTATCATCTTTTTTTTATGGCTCTTTTTTTAATGGCTCTATTTTAGATGGATCTATAAATAAAAGAGTAGAGATGCCAAACAAGCCCTTAAGTTTGACTCTTCGCGAACACACGTGAGGTTCCAGCCCCGTGTTAGAGTATTCACGTACAGATCCATGAAAAAGGGTATATGAGATTTATAAGATGGAGATGGAGTTGTTGCAAAAGAGCAAAAAGTATCGAGAAGAAGACTTGAGTGATTTCATATTGAAAGAAGAACATGGATAAGTTTTAGATACGGGGTATATCTTCCAATCAAAATTACAAGTTAAGTACCGTGAAAATTAGCTTTAAGAACCATGGCTTTAATATATTATTATTGATCTGGCAAAGAGAAAGGGTGAAAAACTTGGGCTTCACACTACGGGTTAAAAATTATACAACTGAGGCCCTCAAACTAATTGAAAACATGTTTTGTATTTACTGGACCCTAACTGATAGATCTTAACTTCAGGAATTAACAACTTATAATTAATAAGTTCTGAGAAGAAATATCACGCTGATCACAGAGGCATGATTCACTTTAATGGACACTCTTTTTTTTAATCTACACGAAGACGACCTTATTGAGGAATATCCAGGCCCGACCCAACTTCTAAATATACCTTTTTCCTGAGTTTTGCTTAATAGGAATTTAAAAAAAAACTTTCTTGTATATGTCCAAGTTGTAGCTCGAGTTTTTTTTATTGCTCATGCATGTGTGATATTAAACATGTTCAAACTGATGCATGCCTAAATACCTAGTGTGGCCCACCTTGTGATCCATCCAAGTGGACAGTCATAAAACAGGGACTTCCTGATAGTCACTGATATCGGATTCTAGGACCAGGAAAATGGTGCATGCTCCAGTTACAGCCTGAAGGACAGCCCCAGGCCATGCATTTCTGAACTCTTTCATTACGACCGCTACATCTTTTCACCTCCAAGGAAAAGATATAGACAAACCCAGGAAAAAGTATCTGGCAATATGTTTTTATTTTTTTTTGCTAACGGAGGGTTCCTAACCCATTGGGCTTGACTATTACCTCTGAGCCCATAGAAAAGCCGGATAAAACCCCTGTGGCCACTAGGTGGCAGCACAAGTGGATTCAACCTTCGGCTCCTGAAGAGGGGGGAATCGAGGGTCGATACTAAAACCTCTATCTCAGGAAGGAGGAAGGACCATGGTCCTGACCATCCGACTAACCCCTTGGTGTTAATGTGAACCTGGGTTCGATATCAAGACCTTTAGCTTCGGAAAAAGTATTGGGCAATATGTAAATTGTACAGAAAATTCATGTACAATTCCTGGAAACTGCTAATGGAGGTGGCATTGGCCCATCGCTTTAATTAATCACTCTCTCCTGCTCCTGGGATTTATTTCAAAGTCCAAACACTAGGCCGGCCATGACCAACTGGGGATGTCCCTATCTCCATTTCACTCAAAAAATATGTGGACCCTTTTGTTCTGTCCTAATTGGTAACTGCCTGGCCTCCAGGTCCAGCTGATCAATTTGGATTTTTCAAGCTCCGGTTTGGCCATGATCAACTTTAACCACCAGGAAAGGGAAAAGTTGTTAGTGGCCCCCCTTCAAATCAAGAAAAATTTAGATATTGAGCAGACCCGATCAATAATGTGAAAGGAAGACATATATATAGTTGGATTGAGCCATCTTGAGTTTACATGTTATTAAGGCCATAATATTTTTCCCCTTGTGAATGAGCTAGCTTTCATTATGCATAAATGAAAAGGACAGTAGGTGGCCCAAATATTAAATGGACCAAAGATTAGATCTAGGACCGACTCAAGCACTAAAATTCGAGGCCCAAATCTTGGCCAAACAGGTAGGGCCGGGCTGGCCTGACCCATTTGCACCCCTAGCTCTTTTTTGTTCCATGTTCTTTGTTTTCTTTCAAATTCTTGATCATATCCAACTAAAATAAATAAACGCACGCCGTCTCTGACATACTCTTCTCTAAAAGCCGTAGACGTGATTCACTCTTCAAGATCCAAGGGCAAGGATAGACACCCTGGACGTAGAAGATGATGACAGATAATTGTAGATCTATAAAGGAAGAGAGTGATCTTGTGTTAGGGAATGATCTATTGAGAAAATTATTTCAACTGATATTCTCCTCTGTATTTTTTCCTCTTGTATATAAGTTATCAAGTAACCATCCAATTTTTTTTATTATCGAAAAACCAATAATAATAACTATACAATTGAAATTTGCAATGAACAGGGTCCTGTAAGAGTGAACATGTACAATTCCAGTCTATTAGAAAACATGCCGGAGAGTCAGTAGTGAGAGCTATTTTACTTGGTCTTCTACCAAGTCTATAGCGGCACTTCTCTGGAGGAACCCCATCTGAAGAAAAATCATGGGATCCTTATGCACCTCTTTCTTTTTCTACATTTGCTTGTTGATCTTCTTCTTCAGCAGGTTTACGACTCATTTCAATTACACAAGAATCAGCTGCAACTTCTTCAATGGTACTAAGTTCTAATTCTGTTTCTGACTGTGGTGTGATCTGGGAGCAATGGGTCGACGAGCTTGTTCGCTGAAAGTACCGTCCCAAAGCTAAGATCAACCACCACAATCCGCTTCCCATTAGTTTATCTATCAAACCAAGTATTTTGGTTTTATACAAGTATCGGATCAAGTAGATGCAGACAGCAAGTGCTGAAGCAGATCCCGCAGTAATGAAGATGCTACGAAGGCTACGCAGTGGTAGTCTCTTATTATCTACAGGAGAATCAGAGTCAGGACATGTTGTTTGATCACCAAACCATTCCTTTTCGAGCCTTGACATCTTATCTCCTTCAGTGAAATTTAGTACTGCCCGCGAAATGTCTGAAACCAATGCTGAACCTCTTGGAAAAACCTATACAACACAAATTAATAAATAATGTTATCAATTGTGCTACTTGGTACAAAGAAAGTTTAATGATCACTTTTATATGTTAATCAAATACATCACGTCACATATGATCGAGTTAAATATAATTGGGATGCCTGTAAACTACATTTGAAGCTTGAATTATAGGCCTGTTAGTTAATCTAGCCGAGCTCGACAAGTTTCAGCCTGGCCAATTGCCATACTCGTATTAATCTAGAAGTATGAGAGGGGGACACTTACAAAGGCAAGCCCACCAGATCTGTGAGTCCATTGAGGCCTGGTGTAATTGCGACAATGGTTCTTGAGGAAGACTTTGATGTATGGAATCTCATCCACAATTGCAGCAACTCCACCCTTGTCATTTCCTTTAGATAATGCGTCTGCATATTCTTCGATTGTTCCATACAGCTTGAGCTTTTCTTCTTGGAATCCCATTGTTTTTAACAACTCAAAAACAAATGATCCTTTTTGGCACCCCACATAGTCTCCATTCCTTTTTAATTGGTTAATATCTGTAATAGTCGGTTCGAGCCTCTCAACTGTCAGCATTGATGTGAGGTTGGCGCCATAACTTGTGACCAATACAAACACCAAGAACGCCCAAACATTTACAACAAATCTAGAATAGTTTTTGTTCAGTTTCTCAGCTGCAATTCATAAGCAACCATTCGAGGATTAGTTGCAAAATTAATTTATGAGGGGGAAAGATTGGTTCAGAGAGATTTTGGCTTGACTACTTACAGTTAGCAAACACAAAAATGGAGAAAGAGAAATAGAGTACTTTCCCCACAATTTGCGAAAGAGAACCTTGAAAATCCGGGTTGTCTCCATGCTCAAAAAACCATACTAGGAATCCCTTTAAAATTGAGAAAGCAAAGGTGGTCGCCCATAATTCTGTTGTTAGTGGTTCCATGAACCACCAAGGACTTGAAGTGTCATCATCTCTCACCGGCACAATCATGGAAATTCCGGCCTCCATATATTGATATGTAAAATCGACGTAATCTGATCTATTAGCTGTTATTGACACATCTCCTACAACTGCATCAAATTCCTGTAAAATTTATGATATTTGTGAGAAGTTATTGAAAGCTTCACTGGAGAGACTTAAAGCTAGTTTGGAGCCTACAATCGAGTGATCCAGATCATTCAATTAGTGAACAGCCTTATTTGAACTTGAGAGCGTTACTTACCTTGAGATATACTTTGGAAATAAGTGAATCATAGTATCCTGAGGAATCATAGATGGCAGGAGAGCTTGCATTGCCTAAAAATGGGATGAACTCATATGAGATGTTATATGGCAACATCGCCATGACTTCATCAAATACGTCAATGGGGAAACCCTTCACAATTGTATGGGTGTCCGTTGATCTTCCTTCCACCGTCATGAACTCATTGAATCCATTTTTTATAGGGACACCAATCTTCAGTTTCTTATCAATCAGCTGATCTCTACTGGCACTCATGGCGGATCCTTGCAGCCAAAAAACACCTACGTACAACATCTTCTATGTTAATACAGAAACATGTCTAAGAAAACTGATAGTAGGCCAAAATTTCCAGTGTTTCTGTTTATTCTAATTGCTTGTATGTTTATTCTAATTCTATCTATTCTTGTTTTTCTAGGTTTTTGAAAAGCTGAACAGTGATCGGATTTCTACCCGTATATTTGTTTGTTAAGCTTTCTAATTATAACAATAAAAAGAAGGTGTGTTTGGATGTATTGTAAATTTCAATTGGATAGAATACTTTGGCTATTGGGGGAATTGCATTATATGGAATCCCATTTTAATTCATACCCACCTTGAGATTTGACAAAATACTCAATCTGTGGAGATTGAGAGGAAAGTCCTCTCATCTAAGTAAAATAGAAGAACACCCTAATTGTAAGATCCCGTCCCTAAAAATGGTTGTATTAGTGTAATTTAGGGTGTAATAGTTTGCTTGATTTTGTGTTTTAGTATAATTGAGTGTGTTTAGTGCTTAGGTAGAGAGACTTGAGAGCATTAGAGTTGTTTTTAGAATTGTATTAGCCTCTTGGTGCAATTTCCCCTTAGTGGCTAAAGCTCTTGCAGAGTCGATTGTCTATGTTTTGGCATGATGATCGTCTCCAAAATCAAGATAAATCAAATTAAAACTGAATCTTTTAGTTCTATCATGCCACAAATAGAGATAATCGACTTTAATTTGTGTTTGCAGCACTGTTTCAGCTAAGGAGAGCCTAAGCTGAAATGATGTTGGTTCCACAAATCAAAGTTGATTATATCTGCTTTTTGTATGATGGAATTGGAAAATTCAGTTCTGATTTGATTTATCTTGATTTTGGAGACGATCATCATGCAAAAAACAACAATAATCGACTTTGATATGCGGAACCAACACTGTTTCAGCTTAGGATAAGTTAAGCTTCAGCTTAGGAGAGCTGTCCCCTATATATAAATAAATAAATATATATATATAGGCTCTCCTAAGCTTAAGCTTAGGATAAAATTCCGTATGCTCATGCTTATGGGGCCTACCCTTGGTCCATCCAAATGGACTAAGCACACAACCCCCCTAAATATCACGTGTCCACTAACTTACGGTCATATCTGAATTTATTGGACCGTTGGATCGACCGTGTACTGGCCCGAATGGATTGTTGACCATTAAACTTTTGGGGCTCAGATGAAGATAATAGAAATCATGGTTGAGGTTGATTTTTTTACAGAGATGATGGTCTCAGAGAATCCTTGAAATCCCCCTTGGAATCCCCCACCCCCCTAATCCCCATCCCCATCGCCATGTGGGTCCCCTGGTGGACCCCACCACATACTTGAGCTTACTTTATCTTAAGCTTAAGCTTAGGAGAACCTTGCCATATACACACACACACACACATGAAAATTCTCAAAAACTCCCCTATCTCAAAAGGGGAGTTTCTGCCCCTATCTATTAGCCAATGATTTAAGAGAATCTATAAAATATCCACAGTTTTAGGAGAATATTTAGGAGAGAGAATGGATAAGTGTACCATTGATGACACGTGTCACACTTTCATTGGCTAAAAGAGGGTTTTTTTTTTTTTTTTTTTTTTTGTGAAAAACGCCCAAGGAGTTTTGTAGCGTAATTCATATATATAGGGGGTCAGCTCTTCTAAGCTGCAACTTAACTTATCCTAAGCTGAAACAGGGTTAGTCTCACAAATCAAAGTCGCTTATGCTGTTTTTTGCATGATGATCGTCTCTAAAATCAAGATAAATCCAATCAGAACTGGATTTTTCAGTTCCATCATACAAAAAAAAAGATATAATAAAATTTGATTTGTGGGACCAGCACTATTCCAGCTTAGGATAAGATAAACTGCAGCTTAGGAGAGCTCTGCTCATATATATATATATATATATATATATATATATATATATAAGAAATGTTCTAAGTTCATCCATCATTCACCATAGGGTGATGGCACTTTTCCTTTTTTGCACATGAATCCCCCTTTTGTACTTCACCCTTTTGTACTTGAAAATCCTCATTTATCGAAGCATCCCTCACCCTATGTGTGTGTGTACATATATATATATATATATATATATATATATATGAGAACCCCCTATCCTCAGCGATAAGGGTGTCCACTCAATGGTCTGTGGCCCACCTGGGGACCCAACATGGGAATTGGGATGGGGGATTTGAAGGACACACTAGGGCCCTCCTCTTTATAAAAAAATTTGCCATATCCTTGGTTTCTATCATCTCCATCTAGGGCGCCACAAAAGCTTAACTGTGTACTGTCCATTTGGATGGGTGTCACTCGATCAACGGTCCATTTTAATCGGATGGGGCCAAATTTTTGTGGACATGTGCAATTTGGGGGGGGTCCATTTGGATGGACCAAACAGTGGGCCCCACCCTAGGTAGAGAACAACACTCTCCCATCAGCTCGAGCTGGGGAGAGGGCTGGCATATATATATATATATATATATATAAAATTGTGCACGCACATACGTGCGCCCCTCATTAATTACGTGCTAAGGTGCACTGAGCCTCCGTGCGCACCTAGCTATGGGGCCCACTTATGGCCCCACTTGGGTGGGGCCCTCCTTTCTATAAAAAAAATATCCCAATTAGATCATCATAAACTTATCATTGGAGGCACACGAGTTCAGGTTATTTGGATGGGTGAAAACCTAGGGGGAAGTGTAAAACTTAGAGGAGTATGTGTACAGTCCAATCGGATGGACCATCAGGCGGGGGCCACTAGGGGTGCACAATATGCACATCAGGTGCATCCATCCCTCAATGTATTATGGTGAGGGATAATTTGATGGGGCCCACCTAGGGCCCCATTGGTCACGGGACTAGAAGGAATGGAAAGAGATAATTTGGAAGGGCACAAATAACAAGTTTTGGGTCAATGACTTCCCTCTAACCCCTTCATCAATGACTTTATATTAAAGGAAGAAAAAACTGGCCCTCGAACTTGGATCCGATGCATTCCAGGGGGTCCTGGGATGAATTATGAAATTGGCCCAACCATGTTGCCCAACCAAGTGTCCTTGATCCTATTGTGAGAGATTGATGCACGTGAATATTTTTCAAACAAATAAGAGATGAAAAAGAAAGAAGTATAGATATTGTTGGAACATGGTCTTTCCACATAAGGGACTCCAACAACAATCTGGGCATATATGAAGTATGGGTAATGGATCCCACCTGCACAAACTCAAGGACCCATGATCTAAGGCATGAAGATATGATAAATTTGTCACATATCTATGGAACTCAGTTCATATTCAAACAATATATATGTATATTTACTTTTTTTAAAAAGAAAGGAGAAAAAAAAACAACTCTGCTAACACTGATTGGATGTCGTGAGAACATGGTCTATCCACAGAAAGACCCTTCATGATATAAATGATGAGTGGTGGGGCCCGCCCACAGACACAAACTCAGGGCCCATGGATGGATGGAAGGACCATATATAAATTCATATATGAAATCTAGAAACAATAATTTAACACCAGTCTGAAAATCATACCTGAAGATGCTTCTTCATCAATTCTCTTCTGAGAATCACATGGAGTGTTTGGTGCCTGTGGTCGACGGGAGGGGTCTGCATAGTACTGATGTAGTGCCATTGACATACAAGAACTATTGACAGCATCCAAAACATCAACGGTCACAGATCCATCTGTAGCTGCTGCCTCTGCTCCAATGGCCCACCTCATCAAACACGAAAGCAGGAACAAGATCCAGTTCAATTGAAGGTGCTTCATCTCTCTTCCTCGGTTGCCAAGCTTGTTGTTTTCATTACAGATTCTTTCATGCGATAGATAGCAATATAAAGGTCATGCTTTCAGAGGATCAAAGTCAACATCTGGATTCTGGACTTCGTCCAGCCCCAGTCAAAAATTTCAACTTCCAAGCAACCCCAGTTTTCTTTTCTGGAAATAAAAAAAGAAGAAGTTCTGATTCAGTGTAGGACCCACCTGGATTCATTTTAAGAACATGTAGATGGATCAGAAGGTAAATATCACTCTAATCATATCATCCAAACCCTTGAATTTTTTAAGGCCTCAAAACTCAATGCATGGCTTTGTCAAAAAAAAAAAAAAAATTGTTTTTATTGTGGCCTAATCCAATGAGGTGGTAATGGGAATGAAACAGGTATGCAAGAGGAGGAAAAAGATCCTATCATTGACTTGATCGTGCTATCACAGAAGTTTCTTCCAATGACCATCGAGCATTGACGGTTAGAATTTCCACTGGGTGGGATTAAAATTCTTAGTTAGTACTTATCATTACATTCTGGGTTGACATTGAACTGGTAGAAGTTCCACCATAGCCTTTGTTGAGATGTTCCCACACGCCCAATTGTCTTTTCTAATCTTTGCAAGTAACCTCCTCTATTTTCACTTTTTAACATATCGTCACATTTTCTCTCCTGATGATCGATATCGGTTAACCACCTTTTTTTTTCGCATAAACTAGTTGGTGATAAACTTCATCTTCAATTTTTTCTTCTTCTATCAGTAAACTTTGTGTTTGATAATGCTTAGAAGAAATCAAATTGAAATAATGAATTACTTCGCATCTTTGACTGTTAAGACTGTTGTAAGGTGGGAAAGGTATCTTGAGATTTGCCTTCTATTTCCGTTAGTCATGAATTCGGCTACTTTTTCTATTCCACAGTTTTCACATTACAGTTGCATCATGGTGGCACGGATTAGCATATTATAATTTCATTACATAAATCCAGAATCAGAAGATGATGTTAAGAGCCAGAGATCTATTAAAAGTGCATGAGTGTAATTTCTTCCATTTCATCACCAGTGCAGAATTCTTTCACAAAAAACCATCTTCAAACAGTGGCATCAAGATAAGAGCCAAGCCCAACGGCTTGATAACGCTAACTCATTGAGCAAGCTAATGAGCCTGCTAATATGGCACGCCAAATTTAGAACAGGTCAATTTGAATTGTACAAGATAAGGCAAGAGTGATCAGCCTAATCTTGTCCATTAGGTGGCAAGATTGTTTAGGAGTTAGTCAGCATAATCTTCTTTCTTATTTAGTGATAAGTTAGTCAGCATAATCCTCCTATAAAACATATAGAAAATAGGATCATTCACAGTTGCAGGTGCCAGTTTCTTGGGGACAAGAGTAGTGGCCAGATCAAATTAGTGAGAAATGCAATTCTCATTAATTGAGTCTTTAATCCTAGTGGCTTCTGCTGCTGTGATGGATAGATGAACATGCTTGGCTTTTCACGATTAACATACGAAGATGTAACGACTCAGGCCCACTATCCACGTGATATTGTCCGCTTTTTGACCGAGGCTTCATGGCTTTAAAATAGGTCATATTGGGGTTTTGTTCACACACATACACCCTCATTTCTCTAACAAAACAAGGCTTTTTTCTTGTTCGGGCTACATTCCAAAGAAGATAGAGATTTTCTCCTCAAAGAATCCTGGAGAAGAGGTAGCTGCATATCATTCCTTGGGATTCTCTTCGGTGGCCTAAGCATGCTGTGGTTTAGATACATCTGAGATGAACCCTTACCATTGATGGAGCCAACATATTTATTTTTTCCTTGGCAAAGTACCATCGTTGACCAATCATTGGACGAGTTTACTGCCACTCAAAAGGATGCTGATAGCTGGACTAAAGGCTGGCCAGAGGAATTACTCTTGTGATGGTTAGTGAAATAACAGCCTTAGAGCTACCTTTTGGGTGCGGGGAAGGAACCGTCAAACCCAAACCGCTCTTCCCCCTTCATTTTGTTCTGCGACAGAACAAGCCAGACCCTCTTCTTCCTCTCCGGCGACAATAGAACCGGTGATGGTAGGGGTTGACGCCAGGAGATGGAAGAAATAGAAGGAAACCATAAGTGAACACTCAAGGATAACACAACTCACCACCCAATGGAGATCCACCAAAAAGATACAGAGTAATAACGAGAAGAGGATTTATTTTAAAAGCCAGAGGCCTATGACATTCAACTATACTTGTAAATACCAAAACACATAATTCGACTTCCAAAGTCTTTTAACGCTCCTGCATCATTGGTTTCTCTTTGCAACACCTCAATCTGATCGGCGTGGCTAGGCCACCGACAATTATACACCAACCTAAAAGCTTAAGCTCATAGGTGGAAGGCCCAAACATGTATATATGAAGCCTTGCCAAGGACATTACTTAGGCGATGTGGGATGTGGAGCTTTACTTTACCAACAATTATCTGCACAAGCAATAGGAAACTCTACCATGCAAGTTTGGGACAATAGACTTTTAGTCCAAATTCTTTTTACAATATTCAGTGGTATATTATAGATAAATAGTGCAACTACGAACTAGGTGTAGGATACATGCATGTGCCATACTCTGTGTAGGATACATTCAGTGGTACATCTAGAACAATACATAGAGGAGAATCCTTCTGAATTTAAAAAATGCAGCATTTAAACACCCTACGGAGGACAAAAGATCACCCCCACTATATACACATAAGAGAAACTCCATCTCAATGAAGGATTTGTTTCCAAAGGCCATCTCTGGAGGAAAACCAACCACAACTAAGGTGAACACCCAAGACTCAAGACAACACACTCTACTCTAAGTTATATATAAAATAGACCCTGGAATTTTATTAATATAATTTTTACATGATACACATTACACCTCTCACTTACACTTCACTCACTGCACTCAACACTTGCTACATACTCGCTTGCACTCTACACACGTTACACTTACTGCTTGTACTGCTCGAGACTTGCTTGTGTCCTCCAAATGAGGTAGTACCACCTATTTACAGGCATTTGATAGTCGGTGGAGAGAGAGAGGCCTATGGCTGTGGAATGGTCCACGTGACCCCACTATCACCCATTCATCCATGTCGGTTTGGTGAGGCTTTTGGAAGTTGGAGGATAAGAGTAGAAAAGGTGAGGGGACCAAAGAACTGTTGTGATCGTGTGTGCGGAAGCGTGCGATCAACAAGCAAACAAAATAAGCCACACAAAAGAGAACACAGATTTACGTGGTTTGGTGATTTCACACCTACGTCCACGGACAAAAACTCGTCTCCTTCTACTCCACTATTCAGAGTTTTTCAACATCTTAGGGTTACAACCAAAAGAGATAATATGTAGTTTTTAACAAAGACTAAATTACCCCTCACCCTAATATAAATGAATTGGGCCTAAAAACGAGCCAAAAACCCAAACCCATAAACCTAACAAGAACATGACATGTGATGCTTCTAGAAAATCCTAGTGTCAAGGGAACAAAGGCCCAATGTTGCTGACATTTCTCTCCATCAACACTGGCCCTCTTTGATTGTTGATTTTCTAGCCATACCAACCGCTTTCCAATGTTTGAATAATGTTGTGAGGTTCAATCCCTTAGTAAATATGTCAGCGACTTGATCTCTTGTTCCAATCGGTGCCAGTGTTATCCCTTCTTGAAGCACGATGAAACAGATAATAGCTAAAAGACCAAAGATCAAGAAAGATACTGTTGAGGGGGAGAAATATTAGGCAACAGTGTCCTCAAGGCCCTTTTGTTTCCTTGACTCCAGCATATTCTAGAAGATGCAATGGTTGTCCACATCACCAACTCTCTATAAGACTCCAACCCACTATGCATATACCGAACTCATGGTATGGACCAGAAGTTCCACCCAGCCAACTTAGGTGAATGGAAAACAATGAAGACACGTGGCCCACTAACTTGCCCATTTGCCCTGCACAAGCAGGGAGTGCAGGTGATGTGAAGTGAAGAGTGTAAGAGAGAAGTGCCTGAGTGATATAAGTAGATGAGAGTGCAAGTGCTGGTGTAGTAGTGTGTGTGGTAAACAGAGTGTAGTACATGGAGAGTTTTGAGTGAGAGTGGCAAGTGCATGTGGTAGTGTGAAACCGGTTGTGTAGTGTTGTCTAAGTGCATGCCAATGTTTCCATTTGCATAAATTGTATTAATAAAATTCAAGGGTCTATTTTGTATAATCTATAATAAGTATGATATGAATTTTTTGTTTAACCTGAGCTATGGTCACTACACCAAAAATCGGAAATTGGAACGGAAAAGCGTTCCTAATCCTTCCGTTCCTAATCCGTTAAAGTGTTCCAATTTCCGTTCCAATTTGGTACCAACCGTTCCTAATCCAAATTGGAACGGAAATTGGAACACTTTAACGGATTAGGAACGGAAGGATTAGGAACGCTTTTCCGTTCCAATTTCCGATTTTTGGTGTAGTGGGTGTTGCTATAATCTTAGGGGATATAATCTTAGATGGGAGATTGCACCAAAAAGAGACCTTTTGTTGGATGATAATTAATGATGATTCTTTTATTACAAAAAACACTACTTTAAATACAAAAGCTTCCACATGAATATAGAGTATGCAATGAGTGTACTGTTGACATTTGTCCAAAGAAGTGTGTAACATGCCACCAAATAAGCTAACAACCTTCCAACGTGACTCCTACCTATTCAAAGAGTAACTTTGTCACACAACTCCTATTATTAAGGATCATTTCAACAGTTTAAGTCCACGATCTTACATGATCCCACAAAAGATGATGCATGTGACTTGCCAGACATGCAACAAAGCTGGGCACTAAAAAGTTTTATGCGTACCAAAGTATGTTGTCTTGAGTCTTGGATCTAAGTTGGAGTTGGCTTTTCAACAATCTCCAAATGGCTGCATCTCATTTTGGGTGACTCCCACCTCTAGAGGATCATCATTTGGTGTGGCACGATCACTCTCTCCAGCCACAATATCAGAACCTTCATTTTTTTTACCCTCATTCATTTCAATATCAGAACCTTCTTCAATGTTGCTAGTTTGCACTGATCTCTCGGATGATGGGCTCCTCTCAGTTTTCCAGTATTTGCATTTTTTGAAAATGATGAAGATTAGAAGTGTTACCGCTATGATGGGTTCGGTAATCAAAAGGACGCCAATGAATCCATGTATAGACAGTCTCATGTCTCTTTGCGGCGTTTGGGGTGAGGAAGGATTTTTTTCATTGGAGCCAAACCATTTCTTCTCTAGCTCCAGCATTTTTTCTCCTTCAGTGAACTTTTGAACAGCCCTAGAAACATCAGGCACGATGGCAGCACCTCTCTGAAACAACTGTAGAAATAGAAAATGAAAATGGTCACATGCTTAAGCATATTCATATATATATATATATATATATATATATATATATATATATATATATATATATAGTTCTTAATGCATATGAATCAGAAGAATTGCTATAGTATAGATTTCAATGGCCATTCAGATCATTTAAAGGTCATGGATTGATAACTAAGTAGAAGCCTGTAGAAGGCTCGCAATCAATGCACAAAAAGTTAACAACGTCCAAATCAACAGATGGGAGATATTAAGAGACTGCATGTCCATACTATGTAAGGTCGGTAAAGTAGAATTTCTATATGTTTAGGAAAAACAACAGACTCCAGTTCCTTATAACATCTATTTAACTTGTTCTT
The DNA here is from genome assembly GCA_038049695.1 of Cinnamomum chago. NCBI lineage: Eukaryota > Viridiplantae > Streptophyta > Magnoliopsida > Laurales > Lauraceae > Cinnamomum > Cinnamomum chago. The sequence continues at coordinate 66,243,454 of CP142458.1, read as the reverse complement.
ATCTATGATGCCCAGATACTGATACGAGAATCGGGAATATGCGCGACTCATTGCTTTTGAAAATTTAGGACACGGAAACAGATACGAGTGTCCTAGTCTTTCTTTAGATCACTTTTGAATCAATGAGATTATCATTGTTTTCGTCTATTTCTAACATTTTTTTTATAAGAAAAAATATTAAAAGAATAATATGAAATAAAGGGCTTTATAAGTAAGATATGTTAAATTTGTTCCCTAAAAATATCAATCGAGTATCAAATACTAATACAAGTGTCTTACGGTTTGATACGGATACGTTGGGCTTATACAAGTATCTGGGTATCACAGGCTCTTACTATACTCTTCAAACATCTATTTATTCTGCCTAGCATGTCCTTTTACTCTAATTAAAATTGATGGAAAATGGACACCAATTCTTATATTGCTTTTGAGGCATCATTCAATTTTCTGAAGCTGTATGGTTTTCATAGTGTTTGGTCTTCATAGGGTTTGGTCAGTTTGTAGAGTGGATGTGTATGGTCAAGTGATCTAATCATGCTAATATGGTAGCCCCCACCATGGAAGGTCCACTAATTTAGGTAGTAGTCTTAAAATAGACAACCCATGGGTGGAGTCCACTCCTCAATACTCCCCTTTAGGTGGAACCTGGTCGGCACACTTTTGACGACATGCAAATTTTTTTTTTACGCCGAGTCATTCCTCTTGGTATTCGAACTCACGACCAGTTGGTTTTGATACCATCTTAAAATAGACAAGATTACAAAAAATGTAGAAAATATGAAACCAGGTGTTCACTATTTTTTAGTGAATTGAACGCTGGTAGACTTAGCTTTTATAGACTGATTTTAGTACATTCAAAGATGATTGATACAAATGCAACTACTCCTCCCATTTTATGCTCAACAGTCAATGGTAGGTGGCATAGAAAATCAGAGAGGTTGCTCCACTTGTTTGCATTTGACTGAGCACCTATTCGACTGAGTATTATTAGGTTGATTCTGACTTGGGTCTATGTTGGTTCTGACCTAAGTTTGTGTTGACCCACTACCTTTATCAAGTTGACCATGAGTCCCAGTACCTTCTCAAAATAAAAGGACTACATGGGATTAGGTGCTTTTAGTGTCGCTCTAGCTACCTTAACTTATGTTAATTTGTATGGCTCAATAGAATTTAATAATTCTTTGTTAACCGGGTCCCTGTTTTGCCCAAGTTGTACTGTGATTAGAAGTAGGATTTGAGTGTAACAGGGTTTGGAGCTGATATTATAAATAGAGACTCAGAGTCTCTACGATGTACACCTTTATTCTCATTACATAGTAATTTCTCTCGTCTTTCCCGTGGACGTAGGCCAAAATCCGAACCACGTAAATCTCCTGTGCTCTTGTATGTGAATGATCTATTCTCGTAGGCCCTAGATAACAACAAACTTAAATGTCAAGAGTAGAGTGAGACTTACAAAGCCAAAGCCACCGGAGTTGAAAGTTGGCACAGCCATGGTATATCTATCAGCATGCTTAACAAGGAAGACCTTTATATAAGGGATCTCATCAATAACTGCAGATACACCATTATTATGACTTCCTCTTGATAGGGCTGTTGCATATTCCTCTATTGAGGAATAGGCCTTGAGCTTTTGTTCTTGGAATCCCTTATTCTTTAAAAGATCAAAAACAAATGATCCTTTCTGATATCCAACACAGTCTCCATTCATAATTAACTGTTCTAAGCTCGTCACAGTTGTTCCATCATTATCGCATGATAGCATAGATTGCAAGATGCCAACATAAGTAGTCACCAATAAAAACACTGGTAATAACCAAAGGCTTACAACCAGTCTTGAATAGTTACTTTTGAGCTTCTCCCCTGCAGTAAGTAAGACAGATCTATCAAAAACATTAGAGAATAAAGATAAAAAACAATGGAAAGCTTAAAAAGGTGGAACAGTTGTGCAACATTAGAGTAGTAAAAAGATGATATGCATATATACTTACATTGTTGAAAGACAAAGATAGAGGAGAAAGCATGGATTTTCCCCACTAGTTCCATAAAAGTGTCTTTGGATTCTGGGTTATTTTCATGCTCAAAATACCAAACCAGACACCCATTTGACCAGGATAGAACTATTATAAGTAGACATAAGTCCCAGGTAAATGGCTTTAGAAACCACCAAAAACCCATTGTGTGGCTGTCCCCAACTGGTACAATCATAGAAACTCCTGGCATCATATATGGCAGTGTGAAGTCTCCATACATTGATCTGTTGGATGTAATTGTTATATCTCCGACAACTGCATCATATCTCTGCACTCATAATTCAAGATTAGAATGAAAACAAATAAAGGAACAGCCCGATTCAAAGAATGAGAAGTATAAATAAATAAATAACAAAGTTAAGAAGGAACTCACATTGAGTTGAAATTGCTGAATGAGTTCATCGTAGTGTCCCAAATCGAGATAGTGGTCATTATGATATGGAATGAACTCACAGGAAACATTGTAAGGCAAACTACCCATCACCTCTTTAAACACCTCAACAGAGTAACCAGACACAATCCATCCATTGCCTTTGGGATCATGATCCACTTTGACAAACTCATGAAATGTGTTTTTGATGGGAACAAGGACCCTTAATTTCAAGTCAGTTTTCCCATTTTTGACATGTGTAGTGGATCTCGTATGTTCAACAACTTTGCGCCTAAGATCCTGAAAGCTTAGTGAATTGTCCAGTTCCTTCTCATTACCCAACATGGAAATCAATCTGCAATTTCCATTATCCAGCAGAATGAATACAATCACCACTATGAGACTGAGTCTGGCTGGTTTGCTATCTGCCACATTTAGGAAAAACAAAAGAAAAGGAGAGAAAAATGAGAAAGACAAACATATTGACAATTAGGAGGATAGAGTATGCACAAGAGGAAAGTTGACAAGGTAAAAATAGGAAATCAACCGCACTTGATGGATAGGAATACCTGTTAATCAATGCGTTTTTTTTTTTTTTCATTTATGATGGAAAACTGCAAGTGTTACCATGCGACCAATCCAATTCATGCTGTTCTTTGCGGAATCGGTTACCCTGGTAAATTGATGATGATGATGATGATGATGATGATGGTGATGCTTGATGCTTATTCATGGAGAGACTGCTCATGGTATTATGAACCGTTTGTCATGCAGGGAGACCGTAAGGCGATGATGATGTCATATGCTCCTCCCATTGTCGAAGGCTGGGATTTGTGAGGACTCCCATGGAGAGAACTTCAGCTGAGCTGTTGGCTATGGATTGTAGAGTAGTGTAAATGAGCCTTTTTTTCGTTGCAGGCGTGGTATCTATGCACCGATTAATAGAAGTTAAAACCATATAAAATTTAAAATCTCTACCTGAGAATATCAGAAACTCCATGAAAAGCTAAAAGATGATCTTGAAAAGAAAGAAGAAAGAAACAGGAAAAGATATGATATGATCATGTTGTAATGTGCCATACTGAAGTTCAGTTATATCTAAAACCAGAACTGCCTTTCTGGGAGCAGGTGGATAAACTGATCATACCTGATGCCATCATAAAACGGCAGGGAGACTCTCAGTTGGCTACTATATCTTTCACTGCACTGTTAGTTTCCAACCAATGAGCAGTGCTGCTGCTGTTTGTGCTCTTGGCTATAGGAAGCAAAGAAGCTGCAACAAGAACAAAGACATGGAGGTTATTGATAGAGGCTTAAAGCAATGTGTGAGGTTGTGATTTGCTCATTCTTCAGGCATAAATATTTCTCTACAGAGGGTGGGGGCACTTGGTAGGGGCGTAAATTGGGGCCGGCCACCCAGACCCGGCACGACCCAGCACGATGGTCTGTCGGTCAGACACTGACTGGTTTCATTCATCCACATGCAACACACCCACCGACATATGCCCATATATTTTATATGGGGACATTTATAAAGCCTTTTTTTTTTCGTAAAAATTATAAAGTGGGTTCGTATATCTCTAATTGTCCAACAAAGTGATATCAAAGCCATCTTCCAACATGGTCATTGCCGCCGTGGCATTTCAAATTAATTGAGATTAATGATTCCACTGTAAACATATAGTGAAAAAGGAAAAAGGCCTATTTTGTAAAAAAAACTTTAGATTTATAAATCTTCAAGGTACCATACACTTTAATAAACACAGGCGAATGTATATGCCCACATATACTAGAGGGAATGTTAATCTGGCAGCAGATAGTAGTGGCATGCATTCACACTCAACTATCTAAAAGTTCTTTCTCTAGTGTTTTAGGAGTTTTTATTTATAACCCTGCTGTTGCAAGATACCAACTTATAAATTTATTATAATTAATCAATTACCATTACTAGTTGCTGACAGTGAATCCTTAAAAGAATTTGTAAACCAATCGTTCACCTCTATTTTTAAAAAGATTTCTAGAGATTCTGTTACAAATGATGCAGTTAAAATTTTAAAATAGAAATAGAGACTTAAGAAATTCCTCTTCAAAACATACTTGAAAAAATAGGATTAACTTCAGATTTATAGACCTCCAAGAAAACTATTAGGTAAATTTTAGTAATTACACATTATATTGATAATGTCTGTATTATGTAGAAATGAATGATTTCATTCTCTTACTTGAGTATCCACACACTGGTACAATCCTATAAAAAAAAGAGAGTATAATTTTAAAAATACAATAATTTATATAACTTTAGATAATGCAAGCTCCAATATATAATAGCACAGTTGATATACTAAAATCTTTGCTCCCACTTGATATAAATGGGTTATGTTAATCCACAATAGATGTACATGTCATATCTTAAATCTTATAGTACAAGATTACTTAAAACTTATAATTAAACCTATCATACAAGTAATAGGTTACATTTTTTAATCTCCATCAAGAAAACAACATTGGAAGGAAATATGTAAAAGTCTTAATAAAAGTCCTAAAAGAAATTCAACCAAATGTAAAATATAAGTGGAATTTTACTTATGAAAAACTAAAAGAAACTTGAAGTTATAAAGCTACAGTTAATCAATATTGTGCTTTATATTTATCACAAATATTAGATATTTCTATAGGTGAAGGAAATTGACAAGTTTTTTAAATAATAAAATATATTTAGAAGTTTTTTGTGATGCAACCTTATTTTTTTTTCTGAGTATAGTATCCCACATATCAACTTAAGTTTTGAACCACTTTTATGAGACTACTAATGCTTTTGAAATATATAAAGATGTATTGACTTTTAAGGATGTGAGTACAGTAATGGAAACGAAGCTTTCACAATTGACAAATGCTCCATTAATTTTTTGTTTAGCCTCTATATTAGAGCTTAGGTGTGTAGAAACATTACTTGAATTAAATAATAATATGAATGTCATTAACATAAATAATATTTCTATAATCAAGTCATATTTATAACAACATTTTATAGAATATTCTACCCAAATGGATAGATTGGAAACACCCTCTTCCCCTTTGAGCCCTCTCCAACCACATGGAGGATAAAAGAAGGCCGTTTGGAATATTTTTAGAAACTCTCGAGGCAGCAGCTCCTCTTCCTTCAGATCTAGTCCTGTTGTGAATGGAGTTAACGGTTTATCTACAGATTAGTCTGGTTGAAGTCCCAAATAATGATACCAGTTTCTACCTTGGCCTAATGGAAAGCAAGTGGAAGTAGGTTTTTTGTGCTTTCCGCCATGACTCATGATTTATAAACAACTCCAGTGTCTACAATTGCATCGGAGCAAACATTTAGTGTAGGTGGATGACTTATTGACAACAAGAGAATGATGTTATTAGAAGAAACGGTGGAAATATTCATGTGCCTACAAAGCTCGACCCAAGCATGGCTCGGTCGACAAGCTATTGGCACGGCCCGTTTTACATCCTTAGGGTGGGGTATGGGATTCTTTTGGTTTTCTATTAGAGTCATATCACAAATTACCTAACTTCATGGGGTGAGTATGCAGTGGTGGATGATGCTTCTACTATGTAGATCTCATTGCTACTTGTGTGCCCCACAAGAAGATCATAAATTGGAATAGAGATGACCTCAAAACCTTTTAAGAAAAAGGATTTGTATAGCTAATGATTTTTCATTGATATTGGTGCATATCGATGTATATAACTGAAAAAATTAGTTTTAGTGTGCAAAATCTCATAAATAAGGATTTCCAAATCTTGTAGGGCGGGCGGGTTGGTGTGGGGTGGGGTGGGGTTTGAGAATTCTCAAATATGAGGATTTCCATTGGTTCAAATCCTCAAATTATACAATTGCCAAATGTGGGTTTTCCATAACTTTATGAAAAGCGAAAATCTTTTCCTCACAAAGATTTATTTGCCAAACATGAACTAAAATAGGGCTAGTATTTGGGTGGATGCTGTGCCTACAAAGGATCTACACGGATTGGGTGAACTCCAATTCAAGTTGCTATACCGTTACAGTTTGGGAACTTTTCATGTAGAATGAAGTGAAGTAAATGCTTAAATAATGAAAGAATAAAATATAAGTGTGTCATGAAATATCATGATATTTTGTCTTTAATTGTTTGATAGAGAATCCTTTTTACTCTTGGTTTAAATTTTTTTTTTTTTTTGCTTTTAGCAGAGAAAAGAGTTTTGCTTTTTTACTTAAAAAAAAAAAAAGAACTAGAGAATTTTGAAATATTTATACTTTTGATATAATCTTTTATATAAAAATTGGAGGCTTTACTTCACTTCATTCTCTGAGTAAAATTTCCAAGTGCACAGTTTTTTTTTAAAGCTAATGACGGAGTGATACATTAACTGGAGGATCAAGGGTTGAAGAGTTCGATCCATGGTATCTGTGAAATTAAGGTACTACTGCTAACAACTACTGGATCCTATCTCCTCTCCTCTGTCCCACAACGTGCCTCCTCTCTCCAGCAAGCAATCATTCATTGTGGGAACCGGATTCCCTGTTTGAACCAAACAGAGAAGAACATGTAAGGGGACGGAGGTGGGGGCGGAGGAAAGAGAAACTTCATTGCGGTGTGGGAACCGGATTTTGCGGGGCTCCTCTCCTCTGTCCCACAACGTGGCTCTTCTCCATAGCAAGCAATCATTCATCGTGGTGTCAGGCAACCAGATTTGCGTGGCTGGCACATGCTAAAACATAAAATGGGTGAAGAAGATGATGAAATGTTGTAGGGTTGACATCATAGACAAAACTACCAATTAGCTCTAACAATTATAGAACAATGGAGTTCCTCATAAATTAGGATTCCCAAATCAAGTCAGAAGCACATCCCAGGTATTCAAACACATGAATCCCATACCATAAATTTTTTTTTAGAAGCTCTAATACCACATTAATAATTATCAGATACACCAAAAACTCAAGCCATTAGCAAACAATTAAATAATATATAGGGGGTTTTACATTTCAATGCCCTTTAAAAATTCGATCCCCAATTTCATGACTAAAATTCTCTACATGTCACTCTGGTTAATTTTTTTTGTTTTTCACCTTTTTGTCCCATGATCTCATGGGATCCAGGTAGCTTTTCAACTTTTAATATTTAGATCCCATGATATCATGGGATCGAGGGAAAAAGAGATTAAAAAAAAAGGTGTATCAGAGTCAGACGGCTTTAATGACATTTACAGAATTTTAATTATAAAATTGAAAATTAAATGTTTAAGGGGCATTAAAATGTTACATCCCATAATATATATCATAGGATCCTTTAAAATTTACACTTGTGTTGGTAAAGCGGTGTGGTTTGATTTGAATGGGTCTGTCGTTGCAAAGTGGGAAAAAACAAAACCTTTTAATTTGTCCTTGGATCCCCTCTCCTCTCCTTTATCGGACAATGTCTCTCCTCTTTTTCTGAGTCCCACGTCCAACAATCATTCATTGTGGTGTCGGCTGTAAAACTCCATTTCACAAAATGATTTAAGCAAATGATGAACCGTTGTAGAGTTGAGATCAGAGACACACAAAAACAAAAAAGAAAAAAGAAAAAAGGCTGTAACAATTATAGAACAACGGATATCCTAAGATTTAATAGTGTTCTGATTCGAATTATTTTGGATAATTGGTCATCTATGTGGCTACACAAATCTTTCTTTTTTTCTTTTACTAGTGGAGGGTCCCAACCCTTTTAGCTGGACTATTCCCTCCGGCCTAAAGAGAAGTTGGGTAAAACCCGTGTGGCCCCTAAATAGTAGAATAAGTGGACTCAATCTATAAATCCTGAAGAGGTAGAAATTGAAAGTAGATACTAAAACCTCTAACTCCAAAATAACCGTGTTAGTGACCACTCACAAAGCCCTCTTGGAGTGAATCACTGAAAAGTTCTAACTTCTGTGGCTACTTTCTAAATTTACTTTTCATTTATAGAGGGAGGGGAAAGGCCCAAACAAAAAACCAAAAAAGCACTCGTTAATCAATGCAATTGCTTTTCTTTCCCGCCGTGATCAGTTCCGAACATCTAGGATCTGTGTTCAATCATATTTGCCAGACTAGTATTTGAAAATAGATTCCATGGCAAAGCGCACTGAGCGTCGGCAAAAGGTGCTCCTGGCCCCATAATGGTTTTGAGGTTAGATTAAAAATCTTCTCATGTTTGTCAAAATACGTACATTTTGAACACTTGCTCATTTAAGTTATGCTATAATTTTGAGTTTTTGAAATATTAATCAAAACTTAAATTAATTAGAACTAATCTAATTTTCAAGTATAAATCTTTATGTCACTAGAAATTTTAGAAGCTATGAGCTCTAAATGTCTAATGGGCCAAAGATCAAGACCTTTTTTTTAGGGATAACAGTAGAATACATACCTCTACTTGGCTCCAAATGCAGACCACCCCCCTCGTCTTTGGTTTTTTGTACTAAACCTATTTGTATTTTAAATCACAATGCAAATAGAGATATATAGGAGTGACGGAAAATGTGGAATGACGAATTTACCCCTCCATATATTAGATGTGTCTTGGCGTTTTTCATCATTTTCTCTCTTTTCGCTTGCGGCTAAGGTTTTTTTCTCCCTAAAGTCCCACTTCATCTTAATCCAACTCCAAAACCTTAATTCCCATATGCCCAAGTCCAAGATTCCAACTTTCCTCTCCTCCTCCTCCTTCTCCATCTTCCTATTCTGACTAGGGTTTCTCAATCTCGCCCTCTTCTCCATTTTTATTCGGTTTCAGTTTCAGAATCAAGAGGAGGAGAAAACCTGAAGTGAATCTGCAGTGAAAACATTGTAAATCACTGATGGGAACATGAAAGCCCTTGGAAATGAACATTGACCCATTTACCCCTTTGTCTTTATCTATGTGTCATTTCTGTTTTGCTGTCTCTTTGTTTGCCTGCCACTACTTTGGGAATCCATACTTTTATTGGCTCGCTCTCTCTCTCTCTCTCTTCCCCCCTCTGTGTGTGTTGTGGAGAAGTTATTACTTTTTACTGTAGTGAAAGCCGTTTGTCATGGTGTCCTTTTGAGTATGGAGTTGAAGATTCCTCAGCGCCAACTCTTGGTATCTTCGTATTCATTTTTTTGCAATTGATATATGTGGCATTGTCTAACATGGTAAAAAGAGGAAATAGAAGAGGCTTTGTTGTGCATGTGGATGAACATTTTCACCTAACCTTTTGCTGCTGTCAAATGTTAACATGATTACAATACCACCATGCACAAGATCCTAACTGGCTAATTTTCCTACCTTCGATTGTGTACCTTTGATTGCGGTGCACACATGCTTGCCACAATTTGATGGATGGCGTCCGATGCTGAAAATGGGCCATGTTTGTACCCAAGCTGGACCATTAACCATTGAGATGGCTCAAGTTGCTGAAAGAAGGGCATTGTCTCCGTGCTCTGGTTTGAGGATTTCTTCTAGAGGCCTTGGTTTGATGGCGAAGAGCTTGGAAGTGGTGGCGGGGAGATCTAGAGCATTGGATGAAAGGGTATCCCTCGCTTTATGACGGGGATTTCTCCTAATGGTGATTGTTTAAATTTTTCTCCTCAATCTTCTCCTCAGCGTATCTCCATAGTCATCATCTGGGTAATCTCCACTTTCCGTATAATCTCCACTTTTTATAGGCTAGGTTCAGGGGTAAATAAGTCTTTTTGGGCGAGTAATTTGTTGCCAGTATGCACCAGACACCATTTATATGACCTACGCCGTTAATACTAATGAAATCCGTTCAATTTGCATGTTAATTAGAACTACATGTAGGTTTAGTACAAAATACAAAAATCCAGGGAGGTGGTCTGTATTTGGAGCAAAGTACAGGTAAGTAGTCTGCTATTATCCCTTTTTTTTTTTTAACATCAATCCTATTTAATGATTTCCAAAAGAATAATTTAGTTCTTTTGGTAACCATATTTATGTATCGGCCCACAAAAAAATACGCTAAAATGCGCGATTTTGAATTTTTCTCTTGACTTCTATACCCATTGTTGAATGTTTTCAAGTGTGGAAAGCAATAAAAAAAATTCATCATTTTTATCATTTGGATATATTCTAATAAAAACGTAATTGTCTGAATTTTTTTTTTTGGTTTTTCCCGAAAATCCTAATCCATAGTGATACCTTTCAATCACAATAGCCCTTCATGATGGGCATGCATCCAAATGGGTTTCACATGGAGCTTGCAAAGTTACATATATTTGTATTTATATATATTATATGAGGGAAAGGGTACATGGGATACAGGTAGCTTCTCAACTTTTAACATTTGAATCTCATGATATTATAGGTTTTTAAGCTCCCATAATAGATGGGATCAAGGGGGAAAAAAATGTGTACCAGAGTCAAACGACTCTCGTGACATTTATATAACTTTAGTTATGAAGTTAAAAATTGAGTGTTTTATAGATATTGAAATGTCAAATCTCATAATATATATCAAAGGATCCTTATAATTTACACTCGTATTGGTAAAGCAGTGTGGTTTGATTTGAATGAGTCTGTCGTTGCAAGTGGCTGAGAACAAAACCTCTTTCCTTGGATCCCCTCTCCTCTCCTTTATCCCACAACGTCTCTCTTCTTTTTAACCTTTTTTCTGAGTCCCACCTACAACGATCATTCATTGTGGTGTCGGCACCGGAGTTGCGTGGCTGTCAAACACCAATTCACAAAATGATTTAAGCAGATGATTTGTAAAGTTGAGATCAGAGACAAAACAACAAAGTAGCTGTAACAATTATAGAACAATGGAGATCATAATTACATTTAACAGTGTTCTGGTTCGATTTTTTTTTTTTTTTTTGGCTAACGGAGGGTTTTCAATTCTTTCAGCTGGACTATTCCCTCCGGGTTCAGAAGAGAAGTCGGGTAAAACCCTATAACTCTTATGTGATAGCACAAGTGCACTCAAGTACTTTCAATTTCTGAAGAGGTGGAAACCTTCAGGAACTCGGAGATCTATATCAACACCTCTAGTTCTAGAAGAGGGACGAACCGTAATCCTGACCACTCACAAAGCTTTCTTGGAGTGAATCAGGTTTCGTGTTTGCTTTCTAAATTTACTTTTCAATGCAATTGAGTAAGGCCCAAACAAAAAACAAAAATAATCAATGCAATTGAGTTCTGAATATCTGCTATGTCGGGATCCGTGTGCAATCATATTTGCCAAATAAGTACTTGAAAAGAGATTCCATGGCAAAGGGCATACACACCATTTCAACGAAAAGAGGAAATTGCCACATTAGCAAATTTCATATAAATGAAAACCTCGAAAAATGATTTCCGTAAAATTTAGAAATTCATATTTGGTACAAAAAGAGTTTTCTCATTGAATTGGTACAGATGTTGTTTCGTGCGATTGTGGATTCCTTATAGAAAATCAAAATTTCTTATTTTCGTGATATAATTTTTTGAAGAAAAATAACATAACATGTATAATATTTATTTAATATTAAGTAATAATTTATATAAAGAAATAAAAAATGAAAGAGTTATAGGGTTTTTGAGTTGAAATGGACAAGAGTGAGGAGAACAGGGAGAAGTTTTTCAAGGAAATCCATTTCCCATACCCCCATGGGAAACCCATTTCCACCATTATCAAGGCAAATGCCGACAAGGCAGAAAAACATTTCCGTGGAATTGTTCCACACCAAAAGCTGGAAAAATGGATTTTCCGCAGAAAACTGTCCACTTTTCCGCGGAAAAGTTGACGGTTTTCCGCGGAAAACTCATTTTTCCGGCGTTTGGTGTGGAATAATTCCGAGGAAATGCTTTCCTGCCTCGTCAGCATTTTCCTTGATAATTGTGGAAATGGATTTCCCATGGGGGGGTATGGGAAATGGTTTGCCTCGGAAAACTTCTCTATCTTTTCCTCGCTCTTGTCCATTTCAACCCAAAAACCCTATAAATCTTTCATTTTTTATTTCTTTATATAAATTATTATTTAATGTTAAATAAATAATATACATGTTATTTTATTTTTCTTCAAAAAATTATATCACCAAATAAGAAATTTTGATTTTCTATCAGGAATCCACAGCCGCACCAAACAACATCTGCACCAATTCAATGAGGAAACTCTTATTGTACCAAACATGAATTTCTAAATTCTACGGAAATCATTTTTCGAGGTTTTCATTTCTATGGAATTTGCTGACGTGGCAATTTCCTCTTTCCACGGAAAGGGTATGTACACAAACGTGCCCTTAGGGTCGGCAAAAGGAACTCTAAGCCCCATAAAAAGGTATTGAGGTTAGATTAAAAATCTTCTCATGTTTGGCACTCAAAATAAGTACATGCGCTCAAAATAAGTACATTTTGAACGCTTGCCCATTTAAGTTATGCTCTTATTTTGAATTTTTAAAATATTAATCAAAACTTAAATTAATTAGAACTAATCTAATTTTTAAGTATAAATCTTCATGTCACTAGAAATAGAAGCTTTGAGCTCCAAACGTATAATGGACCAAAGATCAAGACATTTTTTAACATCAATCCTATTTAATGATTTCCAAAAGAATAATTTAGTTCTTTTGGTAACCATATATACGTACAGGCCCACAAAAAAATACGCTAAAATGCGCAGTTTTGAGTTCTTGTTTTGACTTCTATACCCATTCTTGAATGTCTTCAAGTTCTTTTTTTTTATTCCTGAAATCCTAAACCATAGTAAGACCTTTCAATCACAATAGCCCTTCATGATGGGCATGCATCCAAATGGGTTCCACATGCAGCTCGCATAGTTACATATATTTGTATTTATATATATTATACGTGGGCAAGGGTACCTAGGTGTGGACCATTATACACACTAGACTTTGACCCAATTATATCTTCGGACCATGAAATTCTCCATGCTCAGGTATCCCAGGCCTGGCCGAGCAAGCAAGTATTAGGGCCTACTTATTTATTGGCTCAAGGGGAGACCCATGCATATCTGACCTCTTCCACTACATTTCCTGACGCTGTACTCCATCGGGGAAAAATGTAATTCATGTCTGGAAAATATTCACTCCAAGATCCAGGTGGCGCCATCCTCTCCACGGACGCGCAGAAGGTAGGGTCGCGTAATTGTTTTGCCAACGCTATGTGCGTCGGCTAATTAAACACATTATTTGTGACGTATTTAGACTGCATCGGCAAGATTAGTCGGCAACTATGCAATTTGTTATAGTGTAGGAAAGGACACGGCAGAATCCAGGAAAAACCATCTATCAAATACATAAGTTTTATAGAGATTCCATGTACAATCTGCCTAACAGGTTGATGGCTTTCCTGCTCATGAAGCCATTCCAGCTCCAAACAGGAGGTCATGAGCAAAGGGGGATGTCCATGGACCCCTGATCGCTCTGTTACCAAAAGACCCTATTTTTGGTCCAACTGATAATAGGGTCTGGGTCCAAGACCAGTTGGGTTTATGACTCTAGGGTGATTTTGTCCTACCAGAATCCTGCAGGGAAATTCAGTGGGCGCCTTTAGCTTTGGGCTTTTGTGAATGACAGATATTGAAAATCCATCACCATCTCTTTTGTGGACTCGAATAAATGAAGATTTTGCATTAAGTCTATTGAAACCTGTTTAACAACTATAAGTATTTTATGATGTACTAATAATATGTCATAATCATTAGGAAGGAAAGAGATTAAAAAAAAAAGTGTTGAGATAAATTACTTGCTATTCTAACCATTAAGTTAGATGCATACTAAGAAGCAAACTTGAGTAATTCGAATTTTCATACACACACGTATATAAATAAATTCTTATATTCATTATATTTTTGATAAATTCTAAGATGCATTATTATTTTTATTATTTGAAATAGATAAATCTATTGAAATGTAGAATAAATGAAAAAAAAAATTGAGTTGAATGAGGAGGAAATATCTTCCATATCAATTCATATCAAATAGAGAAAATTGGAAAAAAAATGGAAAATGAATTAGACAAAAATTGATATCTTGTTTTTTGGATATATTATTTATCATTTTTAATAAATTAAAAAATAAAAATAAATTAAAAAAATCTAATATATTATTTATCATCTTTTTTACTGAGGAGCAAAGTTGGTTAATTCCAGTTTCCACTATCTACAACTCCTCATATTTTTCAAAAAAATTATAAATCCTCATGTGCATTATTATTATTAAAGAAGTTAGATCTATTCAAATCCACAAAAAATAAAAATAGTTTTTTAGTGCATCCATTCATATGCCATACTCTGTACATGCATCCAAAAACACATTTTTTTTATTTAGCTCCTTTCAGACCTTACATCTAGAACTATACATAAAAAAGAATCCCTTTGATTTTGGAAATTTAGGATCTTAGCACTTTATAGAAGACAAAAGATGAGGTCAATATGTACACCTACAGAAATACCATCCCATGACAATAGTTCACAATATTGCATCTGTCTGAGCGAAAAGAGCCATAGTAATGGTTCCTATATCTTCAGCTGATAGGAGGGAATGTAGCATTTTTTTCTTCTCCTCATTTCATCACCATTGATGGGTTTGTTTTAGAAGGCGATCTCCCAATGACTACAATCATTTTGGGTTAACTCCCACCTCTAAAGGACTCACATTTGGTGCGGCCTGATCACTCTTTCCTTGGACAATATGAGAATATTCATTTGTATGACTTCCATTCATTTCAATATAAAATCTAAGAAATAATTCTTCAGTGTTGCTGGCTTCCACTGCTCTGTTTGATGCTGAACACCTCTTGGTTTTCCAATATTTACATGTGATGGAAATGATGAAGATGAGAAGTGTCAAGACTGAGATGGGTTCAGTAATCAGAAAGACACCAAGAAAATCATGTGTGCATAGTATCATGTCTCTTTGTGGGGTTTGGGTTGCGGTAGGATTTGGTTCATGGGAGTCAAACCATTTCTTTTCTAGCTCGGTCATCTTTTCTCCATCAATGAATTCCTGTATAGCCCTTGAAACATCGGGCACGATCGAAGAACCTTTTCGAAACAACTGTAGAAAATAGAAAATAGAAAATGGAAATGGTCATGCTTATGCAAATATATGCATTTCAAGACTGGTTACCCCCTATTTACACAGGTCCCACCAAGTTTGCACCATGCAAATGGACTGTACAATGTTAGATGGACTGCACAATCCTAGGTGATTGGACTGTTCACCATTAAACTTATGGGACCCATACGAAGATATAGGATGATCGGATGGGCTGCAACATGGTGGGTAGATAGGGCCCGAGTTGCGTACGCATGCACAGTGCATGCGGGGTGGTTACCAAAATTAACAATTATCTCAGAAAATATTGGCAGCATGTCTGAACCATTAAATTATCTGTAAATCCATGGACAATAGGAAATGAAGGTATCCAATAGTTCCACAATAAAAGAACAAGGTACCAATGTGTTTGTGCTATATGCAAGCAGGGTCCATTTCCTTAAACATCTATTTATTTTGTTTCTGTCATGCACTTTAAACATCAATTTTTTATATCCCTTGTCATGCTCTTAGTATGAAGCTGATGCAAAATGGAGACACCAAGCCTGAAGATGCAAGGTTTTCTTAGGTTTAGTTGGTTTGTACAGTTGATGTCTATGGTTAAGTGATCTAATGATGCTTTAGTATGATAGCCCCGACCATGGACCGCCAATTTGGGTCTATAAGCAGTGTATCAAATTATTTCCTAGGTAAAGAGACTACAGTGGATGGCATCTTCTTAGGTTGAGCAATGTTTGTTTACTTAATCTAGGTCTTGCTTTAGGTTAACTTAAATGTAGTGAGTGGAGTGAGAAACATACAAAACCAAAGCCACCAGGTCTAAAAGTCGGTCCCGCCATGGTATATCGATCAGCGTTCTTGGCGAGGAAGACCTTTAAATATGGGATCTCATCAATGATTGCAGAAACTCCATTATTGTGACTTCCTCTTGATAGGGCCATTGCATATTCGTCAATTGAGGAATAGGGCTTGAGCTTTTGTTCTTGGAATCCCTTGTGCTTTAAAAGATAAAAAACATATGATCCTTTCTGATACCCAACATGGTCCCCATTGATGATTAGCTGCTCCATACTCATAGCAGTTGGTTGAACACTGTTGGATAGCGTCGATTGCAAGATGGCAGCATAAGTTGTCCCCAAAACAAACACTTCATATATCCACAAGTTGAGAAGCAATCTTAAATAGTTGCTTTTGAGCTTCTCCTCTGTTATCAATACAACAGATCTATCACAAAAATTAGAAGTACTAAAATTCTTGCTAACTGGAAAACCAAGAAGAGAGTGGTATAACTATGGGATGACATGATGAGTAAAAAGATGTTGTACTACTTACTCTGTGCAAAGACAAGGATAGAGAAAGAGAATGCTAGGGTTTTCCCCACTTGTTCTGAAAATGTGCCTTTGAATTCTGGGTTATTCTCATGCTCAAAATACCAAACAAGAAACCCCTTTGACAAGGACAGAACTAGTATGACCAGCCATAATTTCCACGTTAATGGCTTTAGAAACCACCAAAGACTCTTTGTGTTTCTGTTCACAATTGGAACAATCATGGAAACTCCTGTCATCATGTATGGTAGTGTGAAGTCTCCATACTTTGCTCTGTTGGAAGTGATTGTGATATCACCCATAACTCCATCATATCCCTGTACTCACTCACAATCCAAGATTAGATTGAAAATAAATAAAGAAAAGTCCAATGCCAAGAATGAGAATTATACATAAATTACAAATTACAAATGAACTCACACTGAGATAAAATTGCTGCAGAAGTTCTTCATAGGATCCCATATCATGATACAGGTCATGCGGATTTAGATAAAACTGGCAAGAAACTTGGTTATGCAAACTATCCATCACCTCTTTGAACACATCTACAGAGTAACCAGTCGCGATCAAACCATTGCGTTTAGGATCATAATCCACTTTGAGAAACTCAGGGAATGTGTTTTTGGCTGGAACAAGTATCCTTAATTTTACTTCAGTCTTATTATTTTTGACATAGGTTGTGGATCTACTATCTCCAACATCTATGCGCATAAGATCTTCAATTCTTTCTGAAATTTTCACCTTGCTATAAAATCCATAAGTGAGTTGATCATAGTATTTTTCATCTTTGCGATTTGCACTTGGAAAGAACTCACCAGAAACATTATATAGAAAACTAGTGTTTATCAGTAGGTTGCCTTTGTATTCGTGATTCGACTCAATAAACTTTCGACTGTAAGTCTTCCCGCTTCTGGGTTGGGTTGCAAATGCTCCATCCTTAGCAAGTTGTTCATTGCCTGACGATGAATTGTTCATTCACAAGCAAACATGTTACTACAATTTTGATACACACCCGCTTCAATCCTAACATCTTTGGTTCTGAATGCTAAAGAGGAGATCGAGTTGACAAAGCATTACAGCAAATCAACCACACTCGATGGGTAGGCGTTTACGTTGATAATCTATCTTCCCTTCATCAACCAATATTCTATTGGAAATTCTTTTGAAATACTGGATGATCTCCAACCAAGTGGAAATCAACAAATAGTTAATGAGTAAGAACGGTTTTCTATAATTTCTTGTTAACATCATCTACAGTCTTAGGCAGGAGGAAGAAACACATTCACCATATTAAGTCTTAAACAACCAAGCAAAAGAAATAGAAACCATAGAAAATTGAATTCTTCAGTTTCTGATATCTCTGTGAAAATCAAATTCCATGAAAAAAAAAAATCATCATTCTTGAACAAATCTTTTGAGCATAAAAAAAAAAAACCTTCTTTCTTCTTGGGTTGTAACTAAAACTACATGATGATGGAATCTGAAATCAAATTGTGGAGTGTATGCCTCAACAGAGTTTACTATTCTAAGGTCATTTCTATTCTCTGTGCCTCCTATGAGTTATACTGAGTGAGATATCAGCACCGATATTTAAAACCAATGTGTTTCTACTAATATATAAACTGCCATACCTGATTTTCCCATGAAACAACAAGGAGACTCTCTGGTATCATTCCTTATGTTCCATTCACAGTCCCTGAGGCAATGACTACTGTCAGCTAGCAACCCAGGAGCAGTGCTTTCTGCTGCAATTGGGCACAGGGAGCATAAAAGCAGCAATAAGAAGAAAGACATGTACATATGGGCAAAGCAGAAATAAAATCCATTGGCAGTGCCCATGGTTCCGTTATAAATAGCCATTGCTTCCCTCATCTTCTCTTTAGTAGTGTGATGTTGTCATTATCTCATGGTTCCGTGTATAACTTGATATTTTATTATGAAGTGAAGCTTCCTCGGACTTTAATTCATACCTACTCTCCATTCATTTTCCCCCAAAATGTCATCTCAAGAGACCAACCTAGTTGACTTCTGTCTCAAAACTCTAATTCAGAATTAGTTCTCTATGATTCACATTGATTTAAGTGAGTACCCCAAAAGGTGTTATATTGGGTTCTCTTCTCATGAAGACATGAACCATGAGAGATATCTAATCCATTATATGTAATTCGTATATTTTATATTTTTATTTTACGTTCATCTAATAGCCCTAATCGTTTGGTAACTTTACATGTTGAATGAAGTGAGGTGAAGCCTCAAATCAAAAGAGAATAAAATATAAGGGCAATGGTCTTTTGTTCTTTAGTGGCTTGGTAAGGAGAATTTTTTTAAAATTTTTGTGAAAAAACTAAAAATTGGATTTTTTTTTTGTCATTTAGTGGATTGAAAATGTTGGTTTTTTTACTTTATTTTTTTGAAAGAAGTTTGAAATTTTGAATTTATGTACTTTTGATATGACTCTTAGTCTTTTTATATATAGCAAATAGAGGCTTTACTTCACCTTCACTTTAATTGTAGATTACCAAACGAAAAGGTATCTATTTGCTCGACAATTTTCCAAATCTTTTTGGACGGTCTTTGTTTCATTTTGTGTGAAAAATGAAAACTTAAGTCATCGTTTTTGCTATTTCATTTTCTTGAGTTTGGTGCGACAAGACACCTTTCAATGTCTAAGATTTGTTTATATATATATATTTTTTTTCAATTTTCTACCCTTTTGGGTTTAAATTTGCTAGCCTTGACCTGGGTGCAGTTGACTCACTGGAATCAGGCCTGAATCATTTACCCACATACTAATAGATGCATTATTAGATACACCAAAATATAATGCATATATATATATATATTTTTTTTTTTCACAAATAGCATATATGATATTATATATTACTGTTCATTTTACATATATTTATATTTGATATGGGTGTGTTCCATTCAGCATACTAGACCTGGACCAGGAAAATGGTGGATGCTCCAGTTACAGCCTCAAGGACAGCCCCATGCATTTCTGAACTCTTTCACTACAACAGCTGCATCTTTTCAACTTCAAGTTAAGGACACAGCTTTCTACCCGGCTTTCTCTCCTGGGCCCGTATGGATTATTCTGACCCAAAGGGCTGGGAACCCTACGTTATCAAAAAAAAAAAAAAAAAAAAAAAAAGTTAAGGACACAGCAAGATCCAGGAAAAATCATTTGCCTAATATGTAAACTGTACAGAAATTTCATGTACAATTCCTGGAAACTGCAATGGCCTATTGCTTTAATCACTATCTCCTGCTTCTTGGTATTATTTCAAAGTCCAAACAGACAGGAGGTACATTTCAAAAGACAAAAAAAAAAAAAAACAGACAGGAGGTCATGACCAACTGGGGATGTCCCAATGTCCTCATTACTCAAAAAATGAGTGGACCTTCTTGTTCAATCAATTTGGGTCGTCGTCCTCCTTGGATTTTTTTCAAAGTCCAAAATGGAGGTCATGACCAACTGCGGATGTCCCTATTATACTATATTAAGCTAGGAGGTTTTTGGATTCAATTTTGACAGGCGGTTATAATTTTGACTGCAAGTTATTCGGTTTTCAAAACTTCTCTCCCCACTCATATAACTACCCACTTTATCTCATTATAATCAAAAGTCAAAACCACTTATAACCACTCCCCACTTTTATTTTATTGCAAAAGCTCCATTTTAATCCAAGTTCTGCATTTCCCTTTCTACTCAAATTCTCCTCTTCATGCCACTAGCTCTTGAATTGCATAATAAGGTACTCTCATAACCTTCCTATTCTTTAGCTTTTTTTCTCTAAAATCTATGAACTTTTTAATGCATGAGTATTTAAATTGCAATGTTGGCCATATCCGTGCTCAGCACGGGTTATTGTGCTAGTTATTATATTATATATGAAGCGAATTGATTCCTAATTCGATTTTGAGTCTAATTACTAATTTGATTTTGACCTCTTCCTTATTTTGACTCCTCTTAAAGACAGAAAGTGTTCTAAAAATGGCAAATTAAAATGGTTATTACATTATAAATGATATAATTGATATAAATCTCCATAACCACCTCTATAAATGATATAATTGATACAATCTCCATAACCGTCCCTATGTACCCTATATAGTGTAATCAAGACCCTATAAATGATGTAATTGAAAATAATAACTAAAAATTATATATAAATGATATTTTATGGAAAATAATTATTTTTAATTTACATATAAATGATATTCTCTTTTGTAACTGAAATGTGTTAGGGATAAATCTCCATGACCATCCATGTGAGTTTGTATTATGACCGAGCATTGTTTTCTCTTCTTCTCCCTCTTGCTTAGAGAGGAGATCCTATTGCAAAAGTCCTATATAATGAAGCTGACCCTCGCAACATTTGGACTCGTCAAATCCTTCCATCAAATCATTGAGCAATGTGGTAACAGTCACGCCATTTCTCATTCCCAACTCCTCCTATATATCCTCTCAAGTTCTTCTAAATCTCCTTTGATTTCAAGTTAGCTTCTAAGCAATTCGTAGACTTGTCAAATGCATTTCATGTTCAGTGGTTATGAAGAAAAAAGGAAAACTCACATAGAAGGGCCTATCTTTTTCTTCTTTCAAATAATTAATTGCATCATAGGGAAAGAAATCAAGTTTGAAGTTTTTTCAGGAAGTTAATTATACATGTTTTGTTTGTAGCAACTTTGAGTTGTGCCGAGGAAAAGAACTACAAAAGATTTATTATTTTTCTCCGTTTCTTTTTATTTTTATGATAATTAAAATGTGAAAAATCTGCTATAAGGAAAACTCACATAGAAGGGCCTATCTTTTTCTTCTTTCAAATAATTAATTGCATCATAGGGAAAGAAATCAAGTTTGAAGTTTTTTCAGGAAGTTAATTATACATGTTTTGTTGACTTTACCATGTTTAACCATTTTAGTGTGAGGTTAAGAAAAAAAAACTTTATTTTTAGGTATCCTCACTTAGAGGGGTTGGCCCCTAACCCTATGGTGAGGGAATTGGATTTTTAATGAGGTATTACAACTTCGAATAAGGAAACGTGTATGTCAGGATTCGAATTCAGGACAACCAGGTAAGAAGTGGCGCCTCTTACCATTTGGGTAAATGACAATTTGAAGTAAAGTTTGTGGTAGAAATATTGCAGTAGGACTTTATTCAATTATACTACTTTTTCACCCAAATAATGAAAAAGAAGAATATCTCAGATTTGGGTGAATTGTACTTACATCTTTGCAATCTTTGGCAACTTAGGTTGGGGCCTATTTGAACAGTTGAACTGTTGGATACATCCTTTTTCCAGAAGGTGACAATGCCATACATTAACAGAACATTAAATTCCAACTACTCCAGAGACATAGAGTATGGACTGGGAAGCGGATCCCCTGTTTGGACCAAACAGGGCCTGACACCTGGATTAATTTGCCAGCTGATGACTCTTCTGTAGCTGAAAAAACACCTGGAATGAATAAAAGCAAAGGGCAGGGTCTTTTTTATAAAAAAAAGAAAGATTGTTGCAAACAGAGAACCTAAATCGGTGAATGAAAAAGGGCTAACATCTCTCCTCTGGTTTTCTCCCTTCCCAAACGCTCCTCCACATCGCCTCCCTGAATCTCATCTCTCTCGCTCTCGCTCGACGACAGCGCGCAGCACCCTCTTGCATCAGCAAGAACCTCGGAGCAGCACCCCCTTGCAGAAGCACCCAAACATCTCTCCTCCACATCGCCTCCCCATCTCTAATCTCTCTCTCTCACTCGGATCCAGCGCAACACCACCCTCTCTCTCAGGTAATAAAAACAAAAACTATCATCTTATCAATATTTTGGGATTATGGTGTTGGTGATCAAATTAATACTCTCTTACATTTTTATTGTCCGGTGATTTTCTATTTTTTTTTTGTTTTCTAACATTGATCTCATATTTATTGCAGGTGGTGTACAGAATTGCTTGTATAGAAATATCTGTTCATGTGAGGGAGTTCAAGAGATTCTGAAACGATGATGTCCTTATTTTGGGATTTCAGAACTTCAGTCATTCAACCTTTTTTTGGATCGAATACAACCTAGGCTCATTTGAGAATATTAAATATCAACTAGCCACACTCCAGGCTCACTTGATATACAATGCAGGATCAAGTTTTAGAAGGCTATTTTGAGCTCCTTGTGACAGATTTTGTATAGACAACTTGCAGATATCTGTTAATTAATCTCTTGTATATGACTGGAACAATCTTTCAGATTGGATGTTATTAATGTAATTATTGTAAATTTGATCAATCTAAGTTGTGTTTCACCAGATTACTTGCCAATCTAATTGGTCCCCTTTTGTATCAGATGTAAAATATTGGTATTAGATGCCATATGTGAAGGTCTAACAAAACAAATTCACAGGTTTCAATTCTGTGTAATAAGGTTGGATGAAAGAAATATTGTGTTATTATTGTTTCATTCAGCAAACCCTTGTATTGGATATAAACTCTTCAGACTTCAAGATGGCAGGGCAACACTATGGTTTGAATCTTTATATGCGTAGGTTCAACCCGGACTGAGAAGGTTGAATGAATAAAATTCAGTTGGTTTCTGGGTGGTCATTAGGCAAAGTCCACCTTTATTCGATCTAAACTCTATTTATTAGATGGTATGCCTAGGTCTCAGAAAACATATTCGCAGGTTTCAACTCTATGTACTAAGGTTGGCTGAATGAAATAATATGGTTCCAGTGTTTCGTTAGACTTGACCAACCTGTAATCGATATAAAACATTGGGGATATGAGGTCTGACAAAGAATATTAATAGGTTTTAAAACTGTATACTAAGGATATATACAATAAATACTGAGGTGGAAGTGTTTAATGACCCCCATATTCGATATAAATTTTTGAATATATGGCAGGGCATATACTGAGGTTTGAATCGTCATATACTGAGGTTGAGCCTCTGTGTGAGAAGGTTGAATGAATAAAATACTGAGGTTGCAGATTGGTCATTTTGATGAAAGTCCACATCTATTCGATGTAAAATCTATTTATTATATGGTATGCGCAAGTCTCACAAAACATATCCGCAGGTTTCAACTCTGTGTACCAAGGTTTGTTGAATGAAATACTGAGGTTTCATTGTTTCGTTAGACAAGAGACCAACCTATATTCGATAGAAAACCTTGGGGATATGAGGTCTGACAAAGAATATTAATAGGTTTTAAAACTGTATACTAAGGATATATACAAGAAATACTGAGGTGGAAGTGTTTAATGACCCCTGTATTCGATATAAAATTTTGAATATATGGCAGGGCATATACTGAGGTTTGAATCGTCATATACTGAGGTTGAGCTTCTGTGTGAGAAGGTTGAAGGAATAAAATACTGAGGTTTCAGAGTGGTCATTTTGATCAAAGTCCACATCTATTCTATGTAAAATCTATTTATTAGATGGTATTCGTAGGTCATTCGTAGGTTTTAGATGGTTTTATTAGGCCTACTCATACCATCTAATAAATAGATTTTACATCGAGTAGATGTGGACTTTGATCAAAATGACCAATCTGAAACCTCAGATTCAGAATTTTGATCAAAGCCCACATATATTTTGAATCTGAGGTTTCAGATTGGTAATTTTTATCAAAGTCCACATCTACTCGATGTAAAATCTATTTATTAGATGGTATGAGTAGGCCTCATAAAACCATCTAAAACCTACGAATGACCTACGAATACCATCTAATAAATAGATTTTACATAGAATAGATGTGGACTTTGATCAAAATGACCACTCTGAAACCTCAGTATTTTATTCATTCAACCTTCTCACACAGAAGTTCAACCTCAGTATATGCCCTGCCATATATTCAAAATTTTATATCGAATACAGGGGTCATTAAACACTTCCATCTCAGTATTTATTGTATATATCCTTAGTATACAGTTTTAAAACCTATTAATATTCTTTGTCAGACCTCATATCCCCAAGGCTTTCTATCGAATACAGGTTGGTCTCTTGTCTAACGAAACAATGAAACCTCAGTATTTCATTCAACAAACCTAAGTACACAGAGTTGAAACCTGAGGATATGTTTTGTGAGACCTGCGCATACCATATAATAAATAGATTTTACATCGAATAGATGTGGACTTTCATCAAAATGACCAATCTGAAACCTCAGTATTTTATTCCTTCAACCTTCTCACACAGAGGCTCTGTGAGGTCCCACCCTTGGTGGGCCCTCTAAGGGCTATTTTATAGGCTAATTAATCTTAATTTATCTTAATTATTGTTTAATTATGTTAATCTTCTCTAATCTTTGCTAATTACTTCTAATTACTACTAATTATTGCTAATCTTGGTTAATTACTTATTTGTTTGGGCTAATTAGGGGCTTAGTAGAGTGACTAGTTAGTTTTCCTAAGTTTTTGGTTAGACTAGGTTAGTTTGGGTTGATTTCTAATTAATTGGGTGTTAGTGTTAAACCTAGACTATTAGTGTTGGTTAGGCTCTTAGTTGAGCTTAATTAAGTTAATTAAGTGGGTTAGTGAAAGGTGCTCTCCCTCCTCTAGAAACTTCCTAGCCTAATGACCCAACTACCCCCAAACCCTAACCCTCACTTCACTAAACCCTAAGGGCACTATAGTCTTCAACCACTCCACTAATACTATATAAAACCTCTCTTAATCCCATTGCAATAAACCCTAAACCCTAATCCCAGCCCCCATCCCAAGAAACCTTCCAGCTCTCTTCCCAAGAAAACCACCCAGCCCAACTACCTCTCTTCTCCATTTCCTCCCCACCTTCCATTTGCAACTCTTTCCCCTACGTATGAGCTGAGGGCTGGCAAGAGTTACTGTGCTGGATTTCTACATCAGGTTCAGCCATCTTCTTCTTCATCTTCTTCATTCTCTTGCTGTCACCCTGCTGGAATCACTCTCTGAGAACTGCTGCTAGGATTGGACCGTTGGATTGGACCGTTGGATTTCCCGTTGATTCTCTGATTGAAGTTTATACTTACTGTTATCATTTATTGTCATTCTTAGATCTTTAGAGTAGCTGATTACTATTAATTGAATAAAATTGGAAGACCTGAACCTAGGGTATCTAGAGGTGACCCGATGTTGTGATTTCGGAGATCATTGACCCGTGTCTGTGTCTAGGCGGGCCCTTACTGGGCCTAAGTGTGGTGATGTGAACCATTTAGCTTGAAGAGGTAGTTTCTCTTGGACTGTTAAGTTATATGGATTGAAATGGAACTGTTTATCAGTAATAGTGGATTAGTTGCCTCGTTTGGACAGTTTTAGACCAGGCCATGTACTGATGGGCCCTGGTATGGATCCAACGAGTAGGCCTGGACATTGAATGAGATCCAGAGACTGAATTGAGATGTGTGGACCTTATAGAGGTATTGTTAGGACCTTGCTCACGCAAGGCAAAGCCTAGACAGACACAGACCTTAGAGTTATTCTCGAGTCGGCATGAACATTCACTCGGTTGATTTAAGCTCAGCCTGTGGACTGATCATCCCCGGTAGGAGCTAGTTGAGTATGGTGAAGCTATCATGATGAGCTGTGTGGTTAAGACGGCAAGGTGTCATACCGTGCCGATCTGGAGTGATGAGATGATGAGTTGATGAGTGATATTCGGGATTAGTTATTCCCTGGTGAGATTCCCCACCGCGACTGTGTTCAGTATGGGAGGGCCGCGGCATAATATCCCGCGGTATTCCAGCTCGTGTGAATGTGCCACCTTGTGTAGTAGTTTAGATGATTTCCTTATACTGATTCCTTATGCTTTACATGCACGATTGCCTAGTTCTCTTTCCTTGTTATTCATTTAAATTATGTACTCGTCTTTATTTCCTTTGATATATATATGCTATGTTAGTAGTATGCTGTATCTTGCCAGATCGTTTAGATCTGACCCATTCTATGGTGCTTAGGCCTTGACCCAGAGATCCATGACGACGCATTAGCCCTCGTGGAGGCACCTGTAGCCGGAGAGTACGCTTGGGGCCCGGCCGACACGGACGTCGAGCCGGAGGGCGGAGACGAGTATCCACAGGGGTTTTGAGAGATACTATTTGTTTTGGGTTTGAGTGCTTTTTGTAGTGAGTTGGGGGTAGAACACAATGTATAACTTTTTATTAACATTGAACCATTTACAAAGTAGACTGTAGTCTTGCTCTTACTTTATATATACATGATACCTATTGCTTCCGCTCTATTTAAATGTTATGCTTCCGCAAGTTTTAACCATTGAATGTTATTTGGTTCAAAAAGTTTTAAATTGGACCTCACTGCGGCCTACGATCTTGGAAGTTCTCGGATTTTCCGGGAAGTAGCGCGCCAATTTCGGGTAATCGAGCGAGTATATCGGTATCCGGAATTGGGGCGTTACATTTTATGGTATCAGAGCGAGCTGGTCTCTAGGAAATAAAACACACTAGAAACCATAGGACGTAGTGAGGATTCGAGCGATGGGATACGTGTAAGGACGATGGATTGGGTAGAGTCAGTGTAGTCTTAGGTTTTGGACTTACCACCCCAGATGCCGAGTGCAAATCGGGGAGTGCATTTTGCTTGCAGATCTGATCGTGCTACCCATGCATGACTTCGACGTCATTTTAGAAGGACGGATCGATGAGGATGTGCATCGACTACCGGCAGCTGAACCAGGCAACAGTAAAGAACAAGTATCCTCTTCCCCGGATCGACGAGCTTTTCGACTAGCTTCAGGGTGCGCAGTTCTTTTCGAAGATAGACTTGAGATCGGGATACCATCAGCTGCGAGTCAGAGATCAGGATGTGCAGAAGACAGCGTTCCGATCCCGTTATGGCCATTATGAGTTTCTTGTGATGCCGTTCGGGTTGACAAATGCACCAGCAGTGTTCATGTCCCTGATGAACAAGATCTTCGCTCCGCACCTCGACAGCTTCACAGTGGTCTTCATCGACGATGTTTTGGTCTACTCCAAGACCCGAGAGGAGCACGAGCAGCATTTGAGGACGTCTTTGCAGTTGTTGCACGACAACCAGTTGTACGCGAAGCTCAGCAAGTGCGAGTTTTGGTTGGAGCAGGTAGTCTTCCTTGGACACATCATCTCCAAGGATGGACTAGCAGTGGACCCAGCGAAGATAGAGGCAGTGACGAACTGGGCGAGACCGAAAAATGCCACGGAGATTAGGAGTTTTCTCGGCTTGGCAGGCTACTACCGCAGATTCGTCAAGAGTTTCTCCACGATCTCAGCACCGTTGACCAAGCTGACACGGAAGGATGTACCGTTCGTTTGGTCCGATGCTTGTGAGAACAGCTTTCAAGAGCTGAAGGAGAGATTGACGACAGCACCGATCTTGTCTTTACCTTCTGGCAGTGGTGGATTCGTAGTCTTCACCGACGCTTCAGGGACCGGTCTTGGATGTGTTCTGATGCAGGAGGGCAAGGTTATTGCCTATGGATCGCGCCAGTTGAAGGAGCACGAGAAGAAGTACGCCACTCACGACTTGGAGCTTGCAGCAGTCGTTTTTGCCTTGAAGTTGTGGCGGCACTACCTCTACGGCGAGAAGTTCGAGGTGCACTCAGATCACCGCAGTTTGCAGTACCTGTTCACGCAGAGCGACCTCAACAACCGGCAGAGGAGGTGGATGGAGTACATCAAGGACTACGACTTCCCCATCAAATACCATCCTGGTAAGGCGAACGTCGTAGCAGACGCTTTGAGCAGGAAGACCGCCCTCGTCAGTTTCCTAGCAGCAGAGGGTGTGTGGACCGACGTCTTCAGCAGCTTAGACGTCCAGTTTCAGCCACTCAGCGAGAGAGTTTTGCTTGCCACCATGTCAGCGTGGGAACCAGAGTTGCTGGGCAAGGTCAAGGACAGCCAGTGCAACGATCCGAAGCTTGTCAGAGTGATCGAGCAGATTGACCAGAGGCCAGAGTTCAGACTGATTGGAGGAGTGCTCTACTATCAGGACAGATTGTGCGTGCCAGACATTCAGGAGCTGAAGGACGAGATTCTTGCAGATGCACACCACAGCAGATACTCGATTCACCCCGGCAGCACCAAGATGTACCAGAACCTGAGGAGCTACTACTGGTGGAACAACATGAAGAAGGAGATAGATCGCTATGTCTCCAGGTGTTTGACGTGTCAGCAGATCAAGGTCGAACACCAGAAGCCGCCAGGACTACTTCATCAGCTTGAGATTCCTCAGTGGAAGTGGGAGCACATCACCATGGACTTCATCGCAGGACTTCCAGCCACCAGGAGGCGCCACGACGGCATTTGGGTGATTGTGGATCGGCTGACCAAGTCAGCCCATTTCTTGCCAGTCTCGATGAGAGCAGGACTCGACGTCCTTGCTAAGCTGTACGTCGACCGGATTGTTTCTTTGCACGGAGTTCCAGCTTCGATTGTTTCAGACAGAGACCCGAGGTTCACTTCTCATTTCTGGGAGAGTCTTCAGCAGGCTTTGGGCACCAAGTTGAGCTTCAGCACAGCCTATCATCCTCAGACAGACGGCCAGACAGAGCGCACCAACCAGACACTAGAGGACATGTTGAGAGCCTGTGTCTTGGATTTCAAGGAGAACTGGGAGGATTCCTTGCCGCTTTGTGAGTTCGCCTACAACAACAGCTTCCATGCGAGCATCAAGATGGCACCGTACGAGGCTTTATACGGGAGGAGATGCAAGACCCCAGTTTGCTGGGAAGAAGTTGGTGTCAGGAGTTTCCACGGTCCATCCATAGTCAGCGACACCAGCGAGAAGGTTCGGCAGATAGTTGAGAACCTGAAGGTCAGCCGCAGCCGACAGAAGAGCTATGCAGACAACCGGCGCAGACCTCTCGAGTTCGAGAAGGGAGACAGAGTTTTCCTGAAGGTTTCTCCAGCTAGAGGTACCCTGAGGTTTGGTGAGAAGGGTAAGTTAGCAAGGAGATATGTTGGACCCTTCGAGATCAGATCGAGAGTTGGAGATGTTGCTTACAAGCTTCAGCTACCGCCAGAGCTTTCGGGAGTGCATGACGTGTTCCACGTCTCCATGCTGAAGAAGTATGTGGAGGACCCGACCCACATTCTTTATCACGAGCCACTCAACATCCAGCCAGATGCATCGTACGTCGCCAGGCCAGTCGCAGTCATCGACACCAAGGAGCAGGTGCTCCGGACCCGAACCATTCATTGGGTGAAGGTTCAGTGGGAGCATCACACTCCGGAGGAGGCTACGTGGGAGCTACGCGACCAGGTGGAGAAGGACTATCCGCATCTTCTACCCCAGGTATGTTCTAGTCTTGTTTTACATTTGGGGACAAATGTTTTTAAAAGGTGGGAATGATGTGAGGTCCCACCCTTGGTGGGCCCTCTAAGGGCTATTTTATAGGCTAATTAATCTTAATTTATCTTAATTATTGTTTAATTATGTTAATCTTCTCTAATCTTTGCTAATTACTTCTAATTACTACTAATTATTGCTAATCTTGGTTAATTACTTATTTGTTTGGGCTAATTAGGGGCTTAGTAGAGTGACTAGTTAGTTTTCCTAAGTTTTTGGTTAGACTAGGTTAGTTTGGGTTGATTTCTAATTAATTGGGTGTTAGTGTTAAACCTAGACTATTAGTGTTGGTTAGGCTCTTAGTTGAGCTTAATTAAGTTAATTAAGTGGGTTAGTGAAAGGTGCTCTCCCTCCTCTAGAAACTTCCTAGCCTAATGACCCAACTACCCCCAAACCCTAACCCTCACTTCACTAAACCCTAAGGGCACTATAGTCTTCAACCACTCCACTAATACTATATAAAACCTCTCTTAATCCCATTGCAATAAACCCTAAACCCTAATCCCAGCCCCCATCCCAAGAAACCTTCCAGCTCTCTTCCCAAGAAAACCACCCAGCCCAACTACCTCTCTTCTCCATTTCCTCCCCACCTTCCATTTGCAACTCTTTCCCCTACGTATGAGCTGAGGGCTGGCAAGAGTTACTGTGCTGGATTTCTACATCAGGTTCAGCCATCTTCTTCTTCATCTTCTTCATTCTCTTGCTGTCACCCTGCTGGAATCACTCTCTGAGAACTGCTGCTGAGACTCTATTGCTGGGATTTCATCCTGAAACTCTATTGCAACTGCTTCATCTCTCCTGTGCTGGAATTCTTCTTTAAGGACCAGCAGCTGTCGTTTCTAGCTCCTTCATCATCTCTGCTGCAACTACTTCTTCACTGCTGTGCCACCACCTTCTTCATCTTCCCCTCCATTTCCCTCTTCTTCCACCCTCTTTTCCCTCGTTTCCAGCCTCTGTGTTGCTACTGGATCCCATTTTCAGAGCTGCTGCAAGGCTATCTTCTTCCTCCTATTCTTCTTCACTGCTGAGTGGAGACTATTGTGCTGGGAACCCCATTTACAGCAGCTGCCATCTCTCTCTCTTCTTCTTCTCTTCATTATCTCTGCTGGACAGAACCTCTGCTGGAACCAACAGTCAGCTGGGATTTGTCTTGGAGTGCTGCTACACAAGCTATTGCTGCTGTACCCTCCTTCTTCTCCTTCATATCACCTAGGAGTAAGAATCCTCCCAGCTACAGCTGCTGCTACTGCTGCTCTTACACCTTCTCTGATCTGCTGGACTGATTTCTGGATTTCCCTCTAGCTCTATTTCTTCTCTACGAATCAATTCTCAAGCAAAAAGGCAAGTGCATCAAACTACTAACTTAGGATATGTGTTTTATTCTGTGATTCCCTTGTTTTCAGTTCTTATTATGTTCAGTTGAGTTTAGTTATGCTTGAGCTCTGTTTTTGTATTTTGATGGAAAGGTCACTGATGGATGGGGGTTTTCACCCCCCATTTGGAAGATCAGTGGGCCATAAGGTGATGGATGGATGGTTTTTGTGTTGTTAATTGATTAGAAGTGTTTGGGTGAAGTTTGGAATGGATTGGAAGTAGTTTGGGTGGAAATGGAGCCAAAACAGAGTGACTGCAGAAACTGGGTTTTGTCCCAGTTTCGTGTAACCGGTTAACCGGTTGGTTAACCGGCAGTGTAGCCGGTTAGCCGGGCTTTGCAGGCCGGTCAACCGGCCACACTGAAATTGCAGAAATGGCAGCTCCCAGTTATTTCTTCTGCAGGAAGTGCTGCAGTGCAGCCGGTTAACCGGACTATGCAGGCCGGTTAACCGGCCACACTGAGATTTCCTGGAAAAACTGGCCCTTAGCCATTCCTTGCACAAATTTCATTTCAAATAGTCGGGTTGACCTGGTCTCGCACCGGTTGACCCGATTCACGCTGTTTGTGCAGGAAGTGACTGAAAGTTGGTTCTTCAATCAAACTCAGACTCCTTACACCCAAATGGACTTGATACTTAGGATTTTACTTTAGAAAGTGTTTAAAGCTGGATCATCAATCTTTCTAAGGTGTTCAGAGTATGCGGTCAATCATCCAGGCCAGGTTGTTTGACCGGATACGCTGTAAGCCTATAGAAATGAATTGAGTTGTCCAGGAAGCCTGATTTAGATTAGCCAGTGCACTCGGTTGATCTTCCAGGCCAGGAAATCAACCGAGCTCACAACCCGTCAGGTTCACCTGGATAACCTTGATTATCCAGTTTTCAACATTTAGTAGATGTGATCAGTTGTGAGGCCCATTGACCATCCAAATGAACGTTTATCAGTGATCTAAGCCCGAGTCAATGGTGTGGCTCAACCTTGACTCGCGGGGACCACTATTTAGAGTTTTGGTTGATAACCTAAGATGATTCGACCTCCAAGAGTTGTCAAAGATGCCCTTAACCAACTAAGCACCAAATACAATGTTTTATGGCATTAATGACATCGTTTGGAGATCGAATTACCGGAGATAGACCCGAACCTAAAGTGGCCCATTACCTAGGATTGGACCGTTGGATTTCCCGTTGATTCTCTGATTGAAGTTTATACTTACTGTTATCATTTATTGTCATTCTTAGATCTTTAGAGTAGCTGATTACTATTAATTGAACAAAATTGGAAGACCTGAACCTAGGGTATCTAGAGGTGACCCGATGTTGTGATTTCGGAGATCATTGACCCGTGTCTCTGTCTAGGCGGGCCCTTACTGGGCCTAAGTGTGGTGATGTGAACCATTTAGCTTGAAGAGGTAGTTTCTCTTGGACTGTTAAGTTATATGGATTGAAATGGAACTGTTTATCAGTAATAGTGGATTAGTTGCCTCGTTTGGACAGTTTTAGACCAGGCCATGTACTGATGGGCCCTGGTATGGATCCAACGAGTAGGCCTGGACATTGAATGAGATCCAGAGACTGAATTGAGATGTGTGGACCTTATAGAGGTATTGTTAGGACCTTGCTCACGCAAGGCAAAGCCTAGACAGACACAGACCTTAGAGTTATTCTCGAGTCGGCATGAACATTCACTCGGTTGATTTAAGCTCAGCCTGTGGACTGATCATCCCCGGTAGGAGCTAGTTGAGTATGGTGAAGCTATCATGATGAGCTGTGTGGTTAAGACGGCAAGGTGTCATACCGTGCCGATCTGGAGTGATGAGATGATGAGTTGATGAGTGATATTCGGGATTAGTTATTCCCTGGTGAGATTCCCCACCGCGACTGTGTTCAGTATGGGAGGGCCGCGGCATAATATCCCGCGGTATTCCAGCTCGTGTGAATGTGCCACCTTGTGTAGTAGTTTAGATGATTTCCTTATACTGATTCCTTATGCTTTACATGCACGATTGCCTAGTTCTCTTTCCTTGTTAATCATTTAAATTATGTACTCGTCTTTATTTCCTTTGATATATATATGCTATGTTAGTAGTATGCTGTATCTTGCCAGATCGTTTAGATCTGACCCATTCTATGGTGCTTAGGCCTTGACCCAGAGATCCATGACGACGCATTAGCCCTCGTGGAGGCACCTGTAGCCGGAGAGTACGCTTGGGGCCCGGCCGACACGGACGTCGAGCCGGAGGGCGGAGACGAGTATCCACAGGGGTTTTGAGAGATACTATTTGTTTTGGGTTTGAGTGCTTTTTGTAGTGAGTTGGGGGTAGAACACAATGTATAACTTTTTATTAACATTGAACCATTTACAAAGTAGACTGTAGTCTTGCTCTTACTTTATATATACATGATACCTATTGCTTCCGCTCTATTTAAATGTTATGCTTCCGCAAGTTTTAACCATTGAATGTTATTTGGTTCAAAAAGTTTTAAATTGGACCTCACTGCGGCCTACGATCTTGGAAGTTCTCGGATTTTCCGGGAAGTAGCGCGCCAATTTCGGGTAATCGAGCGAGTATATCGGTATCCGGAATTGGGGCGTTACATTTTATGGTATCAGAGCGAGCTGGTCTCTAGGAAATAAAACACACTAGAAACCATAGGACGTAGTGAGGATTCGAGCGATGGGATACGTGTAAGGACGATGGATTGGGTAGAGTCAGTGTAGTCTTAGGTTTTGGACTTACCACCCCAGATGCCGAGTGCAAATCGGGGAGTGCATTTTGCTTGCAGATCTGATCGTGCTACCCATGCATGACTTCGACGTCATTTTAGAAGGACGGATCGATGAGGATGTGCATCGACTACCGGCAGCTGAACCAGGCAACAGTAAAGAACAAGTATCCTCTTCCCCGGATCGACGAGCTTTTCGACCAGCTTCAGGGTGCGCAGTTCTTTTCGAAGATAGACTTGAGATCGGGATACCATCAGCTGCGAGTCAGAGATCAGGATGTGCAGAAGACAGCGTTCCGATCCCGTTATGGCCATTATGAGTTTCTTGTGATGCCGTTCGGGTTGACAAATGCACCAGCAGTGTTCATGTCCCTGATGAACAAGATCTTCGCTCCGCACCTCGACAGCTTCACAGTGGTCTTCATCGACGATGTTTTGGTCTACTCCAAGACCCGAGAGGAGCACGAGCAGCATTTGAGGACGTCTTTGCAGTTGTTGCACGACAACCAGTTGTACGCGAAGCTCAGCAAGTGCGAGTTTTGGTTGGAGCAGGTAGTCTTCCTTGGACACATCATCTCCAAGGATGGACTAGCAGTGGACCCAGCGAAGATAGAGGCAGTGACGAACTGGGCGAGACCGAAAAATGCCACGGAGATTAGGAGTTTTCTCGGCTTGGCAGGCTACTACCGCAGATTCGTCAAGAGTTTCTCCACGATCTCAGCACCGTTGACCAAGCTGACACGGAAGGATGTACCGTTCGTTTGGTCCGATGCTTGTGAGAACAGCTTTCAAGAGCTGAAGGAGAGATTGACGACAGCACCGATCTTGTCTTTACCTTCTGGCAGTGGTGGATTCGTAGTCTTCACCGACGCTTCAGGGACCGGTCTTGGATGTGTTCTGATGCAGGAGGGCAAGGTTATTGCCTATGGATCGCGCCAGTTGAAGGAGCACGAGAAGAAGTACGCCACTCACGACTTGGAGCTTGCAGCAGTCGTTTTTGCCTTGAAGTTGTGGCGGCACTACCTCTACGGCGAGAAGTTCGAGGTGCACTCAGATCACCGCAGTTTGCAGTACCTGTTCACGCAGAGCGACCTCAACAACCGGCAGAGGAGGTGGATGGAGTACATCAAGGACTACGACTTCCCCATCAAATACCATCCTGGTAAGGCGAACGTCGTAGCAGACGCTTTGAGCAGGAAGACCGCCCTCGTCAGTTTCCTAGCAGCAGAGGGTGTGTGGACCGACGTCTTCAGCAGCTTAGACGTCCAGTTTCAGCCACTCAGCGAGAGAGTTTTGCTTGCCACCATGTCAGCGTGGGAACCAGAGTTGCTGGGCAAGGTCAAGGACAGCCAGTGCAACGATCCGAAGCTTGTCAGAGTGATCGAGCAGATTGACCAGAGGCCAGAGTTCAGACTGATTGGAGGAGTGCTCTACTATCAGGACAGATTGTGCGTGCCAGACATTCAGGAGCTGAAGGACGAGATTCTTGCAGATGCACACCACAGCAGATACTCGATTCACCCCGGCAGCACCAAGATGTACCAGAACCTGAGGAGCTACTACTGGTGGAACAACATGAAGAAGGAGATAGATCGCTATGTCTCCAGGTGTTTGACGTGTCAGCAGATCAAGGTCGAACACCAGAAGCCGCCAGGACTACTTCATCAGCTTGAGATTCCTCAGTGGAAGTGGGAGCACATCACCATGGACTTCATCGCAGGACTTCCAGCCACCAGGAGGCGCCACGACGGCATTTGGGTGATTGTGGATCGGCTGACCAAGTCAGCCCATTTCTTGCCAGTCTCGATGAGAGCAGGACTCGACGTCCTTGCTAAGCTGTACGTCGACCGGATTGTTTCTTTGCACGGAGTTCCAGCTTCGATTGTTTCAGACAGAGACCCGAGGTTCACTTCTCATTTCTGGGAGAGTCTTCAGCAGGCTTTGGGCACCAAGTTGAGCTTCAGCACAGCCTATCATCCTCAGACAGACGGCCAGACAGAGCGCACCAACCAGACACTAGAGGACATGTTGAGAGCCTGTGTCTTGGATTTCAAGGAGAACTGGGAGGATTCCTTGCCGCTTTGTGAGTTCGCCTACAACAACAGCTTCCATGCGAGCATCAAGATGGCACCGTACGAGGCTTTATACGGGAGGAGATGCAAGACCCCAGTTTGCTGGGAAGAAGTTGGTGTCAGGAGTTTCCACGGTCCATCCATAGTCAGCGACACCAGCGAGAAGGTTCGGCAGATAGTTGAGAACCTGAAGGTCAGCCGCAGCCGACAGAAGAGCTATGCAGACAACCGGCGCAGACCTCTCGAGTTCGAGAAGGGAGACAGAGTTTTCCTGAAGGTTTCTCCAGCTAGAGGTACCCTGAGGTTTGGTGAGAAGGGTAAGTTAGCAAGGAGATATGTT
Source organism: Cinnamomum chago (assembly GCA_038049695.1). Classification (NCBI taxonomy): domain Eukaryota; kingdom Viridiplantae; phylum Streptophyta; class Magnoliopsida; order Laurales; family Lauraceae; genus Cinnamomum; species Cinnamomum chago. The sequence goes on along the minus strand of CP142458.1, from coordinate 66,206,879 downwards.
GGACCCTTCGAGATCAGATCGAGAGTTGGAGATGTTGCTTACAAGCTTCAGCTACCGCCAGAGCTTTCGGGAGTGCATGACGTGTTCCACGTCTCCATGCTGAAGAAGTATGTGGAGGACCCGACCCACATTCTTTATCACGAGCCACTCAACATCCGGCCAGATGCATCGTACGTCGCCAGGCCAGTCGCAGTCATCGACACCAAGGAGCAGGTGCTCCGGACCCGAACCATTCATTGGGTGAAGGTTCAGTGGGAGCATCACACTCCGGAGGAGGCTACGTGGGAGCTACGCGACCAGGTGGAGAAGGACTATCCGCATCTTCTACCCCAGGTATGTTCTAGTCTTGTTTTACATTTGGGGACAAATGTTTTTAAAAGGTGGGAATGATGTGAGGTCCCACCCTTGGTGGGCCCTCTAAGGGCTATTTTATAGGCTAATTAATCTTAATTTATCTTAATTATTGTTTAATTATGTTAATCTTCTCTAATCTTTGCTAATTACTTCTAATTACTACTAATTATTGCTAATCTTGGTTAATTACTTATTTGTTTGGGCTAATTAGGGGCTTAGTAGAGTGACTAGTTAGTTTTCCTAAGTTTTTGGTTAGACTAGGTTAGTTTGGGTTGATTTCTAATTAATTGGGTGTTAGTGTTAAACCTAGACTATTAGTGTTGGTTAGGCTCTTAGTTGAGCTTAATTAAGTTAATTAAGTGGGTTAGTGAAAGGTGCTCTCCCTCCTCTAGAAACTTCCTAGCCTAATGACCCAACTACCCCCAAACCCTAACCCTCACTTCACTAAACCCTAAGGGCACTATAGTCTTCAACCACTCCACTAATACTATATAAAACCTCTCTTAATCCCATTGCAATAAACCCTAAACCCTAATCCCAGCCCCCATCCCAAGAAACCTTCCAGCTCTCTTCCCAAGAAAACCACCCAGCCCAACTACCTCTCTTCTCCATTTCCTCCCCACCTTCCATTTGCAACTCTTTCCCCTACGTATGAGCTGAGGGCTGGCAAGAGTTACTGTGCTGGATTTCTACATCAGGTTCAGCCATCTTCTTCTTCATCTTCTTCATTCTCTTGCTGTCACCCTGCTGGAATCACTCTCTGAGAACTGCTGCTGAGACTCTATTGCTGGGATTTCATCCTGAAACTCTATTGCAACTGCTTCATCTCTCCTGTGCTGGAATTCTTCTTTAAGGACCAGCAGCTGTCGTTTCTAGCTCCTTCATCATCTCTGCTGCAACTACTTCTTCACTGCTGTGCCACCACCTTCTTCATCTTCCCCTCCATTTCCCTCTTCTTCCACCCTCTTTTCCCTCGTTTCCAGCCTCTGTGTTGCTACTGGATCCCATTTTCAGAGCTGCTGCAAGGCTATCTTCTTCCTCCTATTCTTCTTCACTGCTGAGTGGAGACTATTGTGCTGGGAACCCCATTTACAGCAGCTGCCATCTCTCTCTCTTCTTCTTCTCTTCATTATCTCTGCTGGACAGAACCTCTGCTGGAACCAACAGTCAGCTGGGATTTGTCTTGGAGTGCTGCTACACAAGCTATTGCTGCTGTACCCTCCTTCTTCTCCTTCATATCACCTAGGAGTAAGAATCCTCCCAGCTACAGCTGCTGCTACTGCTGCTCTTACACCTTCTCTGATCTGCTGGACTGATTTCTGGATTTCCCTCTAGCTCTATTTCTTCTCTACGAATCAATTCTCAAGCAAAAAGGCAAGTGCATCAAACTACTAACTTAGGATATGTGTTTTATTCTGTGATTCCCTTGTTTTCAGTTCTTATTATGTTCAGTTGAGTTTAGTTATGCTTGAGCTCTGTTTTTGTATTTTGATGGAAAGGTCACTGATGGATGGGGGTTTTCACCCCCCATTTGGAAGATCAGTGGGCCATAAGGTGATGGATGGATGGTTTTTGTGTTGTTAATTGATTAGAAGTGTTTGGGTGAAGTTTGGAATGGATTGGAAGTAGTTTGGGTGGAAATGGAGCCAAAACAGAGTGACTGCAGAAACTGGGTTTTGTCCCAGTTTCGTGTAACCGGTTAACCGGTTGGTTAACCGGCAGTGTAGCCGGTTAGCCGGGCTTTGCAGGCCGGTCAACCGGCCACACTGAAATTGCAGAAATGGCAGCTCCCAGTTATTTCTTCTGCAGGAAGTGCTGCAGTGCAGCCGGTTAACCGGACTATGCAGGCCGGTTAACCGGCCACACTGAGATTTCCTGGAAAAACTGGCCCTTAGCCATTCCTTGCACAAATTTCATTTCAAATAGTCGGGTTGACCTGGTCTCGCACCGGTTGACCCGATTCACGCTGTTTGTGCAGGAAGTGACTGAAAGTTGGTTCTTCAATCAAACTCAGACTCCTTACACCCAAATGGACTTGATACTTAGGATTTTACTTTAGAAAGTGTTTAAAGCTGGATCATCAATCTTTCTAAGGTGTTCAGAGTATGCGGTCAATCATCCAGGCCAGGTTGTTTGACCGGATACGCTGTAAGCCTATAGAAATGAATTGAGTTGTCCAGGAAGCCTGATTTAGATTAGCCAGTGCACTCGGTTGATCTTCCAGGCCAGGAAATCAACCGAGCTCACAACCCGTCAGGTTCACCTGGATAACCTTGATTATCCAGTTTTCAACATTTAGTAGATGTGATCAGTTGTGAGGCCCATTGACCATCCAAATGAACGTTTATCAGTGATCTAAGCCCGAGTCAATGGTGTGGCTCAACCTTGACTCGCGGGGACCACTATTTAGAGTTTTGGTTGATAACCTAAGATGATTCGACCTCCAAGAGTTGTCAAAGATGCCCTTAACCAACTAAGCACCAAATACAATGTTTTATGGCATTAATGACATCGTTTGGAGATCGAATTACCGGAGATAGACCCGAACCTAAAGTGGCCCATTACCTAGGATTGGACCGTTGGATTTCCCGTTGATTCTCTGATTGAAGTTTATACTTACTGTTATCATTTATTGTCATTCTTAGATCTTTAGAGTAGCTGATTACTATTAATTGAACAAAATTGGAAGACCTGAACCTAGGGTATCTAGAGGTGACCCGATGTTGTGATTTCGGAGATCATTGACCCGTGTCTCTGTCTAGGCGGGCCCTTACTGGGCCTAAGTGTGGTGATGTGAACCATTTAGCTTGAAGAGGTAGTTTCTCTTGGACTGTTAAGTTATATGGATTGAAATGGAACTGTTTATCAGTAATAGTGGATTAGTTGCCTCGTTTGGACAGTTTTAGACCAGGCCATGTACTGATGGGCCCTGGTATGGATCCAACGAGTAGGCCTGGACATTGAATGAGATCCAGAGACTGAATTGAGATGTGTGGACCTTATAGAGGTATTGTTAGGACCTTGCTCACGCAAGGCAAAGCCTAGACAGACACAGACCTTAGAGTTATTCTCGAGTCGGCATGAACATTCACTCGGTTGATTTAAGCTCAGCCTGTGGACTGATCATCCCCGGTAGGAGCTAGTTGAGTATGGTGAAGCTATCATGATGAGCTGTGTGGTTAAGACGGCAAGGTGTCATACCGTGCCGATCTGGAGTGATGAGATGATGAGTTGATGAGTGATATTCGGGATTAGTTATTCCCTGGTGAGATTCCCCACCGCGACTGTGTTCAGTATGGGAGGGCCGCGGCATAATATCCCGCGGTATTCCAGCTCGTGTGAATGTGCCACCTTGTGTAGTAGTTTAGATGATTTCCTTATACTGATTCCTTATGCTTTACATGCACGATTGCCTAGTTCTCTTTCCTTGTTAATCATTTAAATTATGTACTCGTCTTTATTTCCTTTGATATATATATGCTATGTTAGTAGTATGCTGTATCTTGCCAGATCGTTTAGATCTGACCCATTCTATGGTGCTTAGGCCTTGACCCAGAGATCCATGACGACGCATTAGCCCTCGTGGAGGCACCTGTAGCCGGAGAGTACGCTTGGGGCCCGGCCGACACGGACGTCGAGCCGGAGGGCGGAGACGAGTATCCACAGGGGTTTTGAGAGATACTATTTGTTTTGGGTTTGAGTGCTTTTTGTAGTGAGTTGGGGGTAGAACACAATGTATAACTTTTTATTAACATTGAACCATTTACAAAGTAGACTGTAGTCTTGCTCTTACTTTATATATACATGATACCTATTGCTTCCGCTCTATTTAAATGTTATGCTTCCGCAAGTTTTAACCATTGAATGTTATTTGGTTCAAAAAGTTTTAAATTGGACCTCACTGCGGCCTACGATCTTGGAAGTTCTCGGATTTTCCGGGAAGTAGCGCGCCAATTTCGGGTAATCGAGCGAGTATATCGGTATCCGGAATTGGGGCGTTACATTTTATGGTATCAGAGCGAGCTGGTCTCTAGGAAATAAAACACACTAGAAACCATAGGACGTAGTGAGGATTCGAGCGATGGGATACGTGTAAGGACGATGGATTGGGTAGAGTCAGTGTAGTCTTAGGTTTTGGACTTACCACCCCAGATGCCGAGTGCAAATCGGGGAGTGCATTTTGCTTGCAGATCTGATCGTGCTACCCATGCATGACTTCGACGTCATTTTAGAAGGACGGATCGATGAGGATGTGCATCGACTACCGGCAGCTGAACCAGGCAACAGTAAAGAACAAGTATCCTCTTCCCCGGATCGACGAGCTTTTCGACCAGCTTCAGGGTGCGCAGTTCTTTTCGAAGATAGACTTGAGATCGGGATACCATCAGCTGCGAGTCAGAGATCAGGATGTGCAGAAGACAGCGTTCCGATCCCGTTATGGCCATTATGAGTTTCTTGTGATGCCGTTCGGGTTGACAAATGCACCAGCAGTGTTCATGTCCCTGATGAACAAGATCTTCGCTCCGCACCTCGACAGCTTCACAGTGGTCTTCATCGACGATGTTTTGGTCTACTCCAAGACCCGAGAGGAGCACGAGCAGCATTTGAGGACGTCTTTGCAGTTGTTGCACGACAACCAGTTGTACGCGAAGCTCAGCAAGTGCGAGTTTTGGTTGGAGCAGGTAGTCTTCCTTGGACACATCATCTCCAAGGATGGACTAGCAGTGGACCCAGCGAAGATAGAGGCAGTGACGAACTGGGCGAGACCGAAAAATGCCACGGAGATTAGGAGTTTTCTCGGCTTGGCAGGCTACTACCGCAGATTCGTCAAGAGTTTCTCCACGATCTCAGCACCGTTGACCAAGCTGACACGGAAGGATGTACCGTTCGTTTGGTCCGATGCTTGTGAGAACAGCTTTCAAGAGCTGAAGGAGAGATTGACGACAGCACCGATCTTGTCTTTACCTTCTGGCAGTGGTGGATTCGTAGTCTTCACCGACGCTTCAGGGACCGGTCTTGGATGTGTTCTGATGCAGGAGGGCAAGGTTATTGCCTATGGATCGCGCCAGTTGAAGGAGCACGAGAAGAAGTACGCCACTCACGACTTGGAGCTTGCAGCAGTCGTTTTTGCCTTGAAGTTGTGGCGGCACTACCTCTACGGCGAGAAGTTCGAGGTGCACTCAGATCACCGCAGTTTGCAGTACCTGTTCACGCAGAGCGACCTCAACAACCGGCAGAGGAGGTGGATGGAGTACATCAAGGACTACGACTTCCCCATCAAATACCATCCTGGTAAGGCGAACGTCGTAGCAGACGCTTTGAGCAGGAAGACCGCCCTCGTCAGTTTCCTAGCAGCAGAGGGTGTGTGGACCGACGTCTTCAGCAGCTTAGACGTCCAGTTTCAGCCACTCAGCGAGAGAGTTTTGCTTGCCACCATGTCAGCGTGGGAACCAGAGTTGCTGGGCAAGGTCAAGGACAGCCAGTGCAACGATCCGAAGCTTGTCAGAGTGATCGAGCAGATTGACCAGAGGCCAGAGTTCAGACTGATTGGAGGAGTGCTCTACTATCAGGACAGATTGTGCGTGCCAGACATTCAGGAGCTGAAGGACGAGATTCTTGCAGATGCACACCACAGCAGATACTCGATTCACCCCGGCAGCACCAAGATGTACCAGAACCTGAGGAGCTACTACTGGTGGAACAACATGAAGAAGGAGATAGATCGCTATGTCTCCAGGTGTTTGACGTGTCAGCAGATCAAGGTCGAACACCAGAAGCCGCCAGGACTACTTCATCAGCTTGAGATTCCTCAGTGGAAGTGGGAGCACATCACCATGGACTTCATCGCAGGACTTCCAGCCACCAGGAGGCGCCACGACGGCATTTGGGTGATTGTGGATCGGCTGACCAAGTCAGCCCATTTCTTGCCAGTCTCGATGAGAGCAGGACTCGACGTCCTTGCTAAGCTGTACGTCGACCGGATTGTTTCTTTGCACGGAGTTCCAGCTTCGATTGTTTCAGACAGAGACCCGAGGTTCACTTCTCATTTCTGGGAGAGTCTTCAGCAGGCTTTGGGCACCAAGTTGAGCTTCAGCACAGCCTATCATCCTCAGACAGACGGCCAGACAGAGCGCACCAACCAGACACTAGAGGACATGTTGAGAGCCTGTGTCTTGGATTTCAAGGAGAACTGGGAGGATTCCTTGCCGCTTTGTGAGTTCGCCTACAACAACAGCTTCCATGCGAGCATCAAGATGGCACCGTACGAGGCTTTATACGGGAGGAGATGCAAGACCCCAGTTTGCTGGGAAGAAGTTGGTGTCAGGAGTTTCCACGGTCCATCCATAGTCAGCGACACCAGCGAGAAGGTTCGGCAGATAGTTGAGAACCTGAAGGTCAGCCGCAGCCGACAGAAGAGCTATGCAGACAACCGGCGCAGACCTCTCGAGTTCGAGAAGGGAGACAGAGTTTTCCTGAAGGTTTCTCCAGCTAGAGGTACCCTGAGGTTTGGTGAGAAGGGTAAGTTAGCAAGGAGATATGTTGGACCCTTCGAGATCAGATCGAGAGTTGGAGATGTTGCTTACAAGCTTCAGCTACCGCCAGAGCTTTCGGGAGTGCATGACGTGTTCCACGTCTCCATGCTGAAGAAGTATGTGGAGGACCCGACCCACATTCTTTATCACGAGCCACTCAACATCCGGCCAGATGCATCGTACGTCGCCAGGCCAGTCGCAGTCATCGACACCAAGGAGCAGGTGCTCCGGACCCGAACCATTCATTGGGTGAAGGTTCAGTGGGAGCATCACACTCCGGAGGAGGCTACGTGGGAGCTACGCGACCAGGTGGAGAAGGACTATCCGCATCTTCTACCCTAGGTATGTTCTAGTCTTGTTTTACATTTGGGGACAAATGTTTTTAAAAGGTGGGAATGATGTGAGGTCCCACCCTTGGTGGGCCCTCTAAGGGCTATTTTATAGGCTAATTAATCTTAATTTATCTTAATTATTGTTTAATTATGTTAATCTTCTCTAATCTTTGCTAATTACTTCTAATTACTACTAATTATTGCTAATCTTGGTTAATTACTTATTTGTTTGGGCTAATTAGGGGCTTAGTAGAGTGACTAGTTAGTTTTCCTAAGTTTTTGGTTAGACTAGGTTAGTTTGGGTTGATTTCTAATTAATTGGGTGTTAGTGTTAAACCTAGACTATTAGTGTTGGTTAGGCTCTTAGTTGAGCTTAATTAAGTTAATTAAGTGGGTTAGTGAAAGGTGCTCTCCCTCCTCTAGAAACTTCCTAGCCTAATGACCCAACTACCCCCAAACCCTAACCCTCACTTCACTAAACCCTAAGGGCACTATAGTCTTCAACCACTCCACTAATACTATATAAAACCTCTCTTAATCCCATTGCAATAAACCCTAAACCCTAATCCCAGCCCCCATCCCAAGAAACCTTCCAGCTCTCTTCCCAAGAAAACCACCCAGCCCAACTACCTCTCTTCTCCATTTCCTCCCCACCTTCCATTTGCAACTCTTTCCCCTACGTATGAGCTGAGGGCTGGCAAGAGTTACTGTGCTGGATTTCTACATCAGGTTCAGCCATCTTCTTCTTCATCTTCTTCATTCTCTTGCTGTCACCCTGCTGGAATCACTCTCTGAGAACTGCTGCTGAGACTCTATTGCTGGGATTTCATCCTGAAACTCTATTGCAACTGCTTCATCTCTCCTGTGCTGGAATTCTTCTTTAAGGACCAGCAGCTGTCGTTTCTAGCTCCTTCATCATCTCTGCTGCAACTACTTCTTCACTGCTGTGCCACCACCTTCTTCATCTTCCCCTCCATTTCCCTCTTCTTCCACCCTCTTTTCCCTCGTTTCCAGCCTCTGTGTTGCTACTGGATCCCATTTTCAGAGCTGCTGCAAGGCTATCTTCTTCCTCCTATTCTTCTTCACTGCTGAGTGGAGACTATTGTGCTGGGAACCCCATTTACAGCAGCTGCCATCTCTCTCTCTTCTTCTTCTCTTCATTATCTCTGCTGGACAGAACCTCTGCTGGAACCAACAGTCAGCTGGGATTTGTCTTGGAGTGCTGCTACACAAGCTATTGCTGCTGTACCCTCCTTCTTCTCCTTCATATCACCTAGGAGTAAGAATCCTCCCAGCTACAGCTGCTGCTACTGCTGCTCTTACACCTTCTCTGATCTGCTGGACTGATTTCTGGATTTCCCTCTAGCTCTATTTCTTCTCTACGAATCAATTCTCAAGCAAAAAGGCAAGTGCATCAAACTACTAACTTAGGATATGTGTTTTATTCTGTGATTCCCTTGTTTTCAGTTCTTATTATGTTCAGTTGAGTTTAGTTATGCTTGAGCTCTGTTTTTGTATTTTGATGGAAAGGTCACTGATGGATGGGGGTTTTCACCCCCCATTTGGAAGATCAGTGGGCCATAAGGTGATGGATGGATGGTTTTTGTGTTGTTAATTGATTAGAAGTGTTTGGGTGAAGTTTGGAATGGATTGGAAGTAGTTTGGGTGGAAATGGAGCCAAAACAGAGTGACTGCAGAAACTGGGTTTTGTCCCAGTTTCGTGTAACCGGTTAACCGGTTGGTTAACCGGCAGTGTAGCCGGTTAGCCGGGCTTTGCAGGCCGGTCAACCGGCCACACTGAAATTGCAGAAATGGCAGCTCCCAGTTATTTCTTCTGCAGGAAGTGCTGCAGTGCAGCCGGTTAACCGGACTATGCAGGCCGGTTAACCGGCCACACTGAGATTTCCTGGAAAAACTGGCCCTTAGCCATTCCTTGCACAAATTTCATTTCAAATAGTCGGGTTGACCTGGTCTCGCACCGGTTGACCCGATTCACGCTGTTTGTGCAGGAAGTGACTGAAAGTTGGTTCTTCAATCAAAACTCAGACTCCTTACACCCAAATGGACTTGATACTTAGGATTTTACTTTAGAAAGTGTTTAAAGCTGGATCATCAATCTTTCTAAGGTGTTCAGAGTATGCGGTCAATCATCCAGGCCAGGTTGTTTGACCGGATACGCTGTAAGCCTATAGAAATGAATTGAGTTGTCCAGGAAGCCTGATTTAGATTAGCCAGTGCACTCGGTTGATCTTCCAGGCCAGGAAATCAACCGAGCTCACAACCCGTCAGGTTCACCTGGATAACCTTGATTATCCAGTTTTCAACATTTAGTAGATGTGATCAGTTGTGAGGCCCATTGACCATCCAAATGAACGTTTATCAGTGATCTAAGCCCGAGTCAATGGTGTGGCTCAACCTTGACTCGCGGGGACCACTATTTAGAGTTTTGGTTGATAACCTAAGATGATTCGACCTCCAAGAGTTGTCAAAGATGCCCTTAACCAACTAAGCACCAAATACAATGTTTTATGGCATTAATGACATCGTTTGGAGATCGAATTACCGGAGATAGACCCGAACCTAAAGTGGCCCATTACCTAGGATTGGACCGTTGGATTTCCCGTTGATTCTCTGATTGAAGTTTATACTTACTGTTATCATTTATTGTCATTCTTAGATCTTTAGAGTAGCTGATTACTATTAATTGAACAAAATTGGAAGACCTGAACCTAGGGTATCTAGAGGTGACCCGATGTTGTGATTTCGGAGATCATTGACCCGTGTCTCTGTCTAGGCGGGCCCTTACTGGGCCTAAGTGTGGTGATGTGAACCATTTAGCTTGAAGAGGTAGTTTCTCTTGGACTGTTAAGTTATATGGATTGAAATGGAACTGTTTATCAGTAATAGTGGATTAGTTGCCTCGTTTGGACAGTTTTAGACCAGGCCATGTACTGATGGGCCCTGGTATGGATCCAACGAGTAGGCCTGGACATTGAATGAGATCCAGAGACTGAATTGAGATGTGTGGACCTTATAGAGGTATTGTTAGGACCTTGCTCACGCAAGGCAAAGCCTAGACAGACACAGACCTTAGAGTTATTCTCGAGTCGGCATGAACATTCACTCGGTTGATTTAAGCTCAGCCTGTGGACTGATCATCCCCGGTAGGAGCTAGTTGAGTATGGTGAAGCTATCATGATGAGCTGTGTGGTTAAGACGGCAAGGTGTCATACCGTGCCGATCTGGAGTGATGAGATGATGAGTTGATGAGTGATATTCGGGATTAGTTATTCCCTGGTGAGATTCCCCACCGCGACTGTGTTCAGTATGGGAGGGCCGCGGCATAATATCCCGCGGTATTCCAGCTCGTGTGAATGTGCCACCTTGTGTAGTAGTTTAGATGATTTCCTTATACTGATTCCTTATACTTTACATGCACGATTGCCTAGTTCTCTTTCCTTGTTATTCATTTAAATTATGTACTCGTCTTTATTTCCTTTGATATATATATGCTATGTTAGTAGTATGCTGTATCTTGCCAGATCGTTTAGATCTGACCCATTCTATGGTGCTTAGGCCTTGACCCAGAGATCCATGACGACGCATTAGCCCTCGTGGAGGCACCTGTAGCCGGAGAGTACGCTTGGGGCCCGGCCGACACGGACGTCGAGCCGGAGGGCGGAGACGAGTATCCACAGGGGTTTTGAGAGATACTATTTGTTTTGGGTTTGAGTGCTTTTTGTAGTGAGTTGGGGGTAGAACACAATGTATAACTTTTTATTAACATTGAACCATTTACAAAGTAGACTGTAGTCTTGCTCTTACTTTATATATACATGATACCTATTGCTTCCGCTCTATTTAAATGTTATGCTTCCGCAAGTTTTAACCATTGAATGTTATTTGGTTCAAAAAGTTTTAAATTGGACCTCACTACGGCCTACGATCTTGGAAGTTCTCGGATTTTCCGGGAAGTAGCGCGCCAATTTCGGGTAATCGAGCGAGTATATCGGTATCCGGAATTGGGGCGTTACAGGCTCAACCTCAGTATATGACGATTCAAACCTCAGTATATGCCCTGCCATATATTCAAAATTTTATATCGAATACAGGGGTCATTAAATACTTCCACCTCAGTATTTATTGTATATATCCTTAGTATACGGTTTTAAAACCTATTAATATTCTTTGTCAGACCTCATATCCCCAAGGTTTTCTATCGAATACAAGTTGGTCTCTTGTCTAACGAAACAATGAAACCTCTGTATTTCATTCAATAAACCTTAGTACATAGAGTTGAAACCTGAGGATATGTTTTGTGAGACCTGCGCATACCATATAATAAATAGATTTTACATCGAATAGATGTGGACTTTCATCAAAATGACCAATCTGAAACCTCAGTATTTTATTCCTTCAACCTTCTCACACAGAAGCTCAACCTCAGTATATGACGATTCAAACCTCAGTATATGCCCTGCCATATATTCAAAATTTTATATCGAATACAGGGGTCATTAAACACTTCCACCTCAGTATTTATTGTATATATCCTTAGTATACGGTTTTAAAACCTATTAATATTCTTTGTCAGACCTCATATCCCCAAGGTTTTCTATCGAATACAGGTTGGTCTCTTGTCTAACGAAACAATGAAACCTCAGTATTTCATTCAACAAACCTTGGTACACAGAGTTGAAACCTGCGGATATGTTTTGTGAGACCTGCGCATACCATATAATAAATAGATTTTACATCGAATAGATGTGGACTTTCATCAAAATGACCAATCTGAAACCTCAGTATTTTATTCATTCAACCTTCTCACACAGAGGCTCAACCTCAGTATATGACGATTCAAACCTCAGTATATGCCCTGCCATATATTCAAAATTTTATATCGAATACAGGGGTCATTAAACACTTCCACCTCAGTATTTATTGTATATATCCTTAGTATACAGTTTTAAAACCTATTAACATTCTTTGTCAGACCTCATATCCCCAAGGTTTTATATCGATTACAGGTTGGTCAAGTCTAACGAAACACTGCATATTATTTCATTCAGCCAACCTTAGTACATAGAGTTGAAACCTGCAAATATGTTTTCTGAGGCCTAGGCATACCATCTAATAAATAGATTTTAGATCGAATAAAGGTGGACTTTGCCTAATGACCACCTAGAAACCAACTGAATTTTATTCATTCAACCTTCTCAGTCTGGGTTGAACCTACGCATATAAAGATTCAAACCATAGTGTTGCCCTGCCATCTTGAAGTCTGAAGATTTTATATCCAATACAAGGGTTTGCTGAATGAAACAATAATAACACAATATTTCTTTCATCCAACCTTATTACACAGAATTGAAACCTGTGAATTTGTTTTGTCAGACCTTCACATATGGCATCTAATACCAATATTTTACATCTAATACAAAAGGGGACCAATTAGATTGGCCAGTAATCTGGTGAAACACTACTTAGATTGATCAAATTTACAATAATTACATTAATAACATCCAATCTGAAAGATTGTTCCAGTCATATACAAGAGATTAATTAACAGATATCTACAAGTTGTCTATACAAAATCTGTCACAAGGAGCTCAAAATAGCCTTCTAAAACTTGATCCTGCATTGTATATCAAGTGAGCCTGGAGTGTGGCTAGTTGATATTTAATATTCTCAAATGAGCGTAGGTTGTATTCGATCCAAAAAAAGGTTGAATGACTGAAGTTCTGAAATCCCAAAATAGTGACATCATCGTTTCAGAATCTCTTGAACTCCCTCACATGAACAGATATTTCTATACAAGCAATTCTGTACACCACCTGCAATAAATATGAGATCAATGTTAGAAAACAAAAAAAAAATAGAAAATCACCGGACAATAAAAATGTAAGAGAGTATTAATTTGATCACCAACACCATAATCCCAAAATATTGATAAGATGATAGTTTTTGTTTTTATTACCTGAGAGAGAGGGTGGTGTTGCGCTGGATCCGAGTGAGAGAGAGAGAGATTAGAGATGGGGAGGCGATGTGGAGGAGAGATGTTTGGGTGCTTCTGCAAGGGGGTGCTGCTCCGAGGTTCTTGCTGATGCGAGAGGGTGCTGCGCGCTGTCGCCGAGCGAGAGCGAGAGAGATGAGATTCAGGGAGGCGATGTGGAGGAGTGTTTGGGAAGGGAGAAAACCAGAGGAGAGATGATAGCCCTTTTTCATTCACCGATTTAGGTTTTCTGTTTGCAACAATCTTTCTTTTTTTATAAAAAAGACCCTGCCCTTTGCTTTTATTCATTCCAGGTGTTTTTCAGCTGCAGAAGAGTCATCAGCTCTTCCTCAGCTGAGATGGCAAACTAATCCAGGTGTCAGGCCCTGTTTGGACCAAACAGGGTTCCCCTGTTTGGTCCAAACAGGGGATCCGCTTCCGAACTGGCATAAAAGTACTGATGTGGGGCCCACTGCAGCAGATGATCCCACTGTGATTTTGGCAGAGGCTAATTCATACTATTATTATTCTTCCCAGATCACCCTTCATCTGTCTGAATAACTATGAGATCAGTCATTCAGGATTTGGGACCAGGGGACCTAAGAATCTGGCCTTTGATCACTTGGGCCCACTGTGGTTGGATTGTGGTTCACTATTTTAGCCCACAAACAAGTAGTATGTTGAATAAAAAATAGGTTAAGATAAAGAAATATTTTTTGGGACATTCGTGCAAGATAAAAGCATTATAAATATAATAATAATAATTAAAAAAGTGATTTACTGATTTTGAGATAAGCCTACCAAACTGCCCATTGATACTATAAAATAATCCTACCAGACAGCGCATTGAAAAATATATCTAGTTTTTTAATCAAAATACAAAGGAAAAAAAAAGACTATAATTGGATAACATTAGCAAGGATTTCTAATTCAGTAACCTTGAGAACAAATTTAATAGACTTATAAATCAATATAGTTGATAGGTTTTAAGATGTCCATTTTTTTTTCTTTAGGAAGGTGTCCGGCCTCTTTGGAACCGATTATTCACCGAACATGTGAAGTTATCGAGTAAGTCAGGCTTTTACCTGGCAAATGGCGGTAGAGAGAAAGAGCGAGTTTTAAATTATTGCCACTGGTTGCTTATCGTGGACAAGGATGTCTAATCAGCTGACTACAACAATATTTTCAAAATTATCCATATACAAATAGTCTAATTGTCTAAAGTTGCATATTACATCAAATAGAGGGAGGGATTTTTAGCTGACCCATGTGGGTGGACAGCTGTGGGTGACATTTAAGTGTAGCTGCTCAATCCATAGCTAACCCCAAGTTGGGACATTTATTAATCTGGTTGGAGCTATAGGGTGGAACAAGTTGGATTGGTCACTTTGGCTGGTTTGAGCACCATGGGTAAATATGTACAGCAGATACTCATTTTTCTAAGAGAGCAGCTAAATGCACACTATTTTCTTCTTCCCATACTCACTTTCTCTCTACACCCGGTCACCCACCGCTGGAGCGTGAAGATTTCAAAATTTTCTTTGCACACCCCCATCGTTCCTAAACTAACCCCACCCCCACCCCAGCCACAGCCGCCCCCTCCGGCAACACTACCGGGGAGGGAGAGAGAGAGAGAGAGAGAGAGAGAGAGAGAGAGAGAGAGAGAGGAGGCTGGCAAGGAGAGAGAGAGAGAGCGAGTTGCACACCCCCATCGTTCCTAAACTAACCCCACCCCCACCCCAGCCACTGCCGCCCCCTCCGGCAACACTACCGGAGAGAGAGAGAGAGAGAGAGAGAGAGAGAGGAGGCTGGCAAGGAGAGAGAGAGAGCGAGAGCGAGAGCGGGCAGGGGCGGAAGGGGGGGGGGGAAGAGGGAGATGGATAGTTTGAGAATTTCTACAAAAGTATATTAGTAATAATTAAAAAAAAATGGTGAGTGTGGAAAGGAAAAAGTGGTATGGATTTAGCAGCTCTCTTTTACTAATAATATTGAAGATCTCAACCAGTCCTTAATTAACAGATTAAATTTGAGTTTGAGTGGTGGATTGTGATGGGCCAGGCCCAAATAATTCGGTTCGCAATGACAGGTTAGGCCCAGGTGGCTCGGTCCACGACGACGGGTCGGGTCAAACTGACCTTAGTCCGTGATAAGCTCAGGTCTTGATCTACCCATTGAGGCCGGATCCAAATCCACAGTATGACAAAGTCATCACGTCGTTTCACCTACCTGCTTTTACCAAGTCCCGCGGAGGAGATCTTGCCTGCTCATCTGTTGAGGACAGTGCGGGAGACTCTACCAGACTGGAGCGTACATCATTGGAGATCCCTGGAGAATCTCCCCACCCGTTGGAGAAAGACTATAAAAGGAGAAGTCCTGTCAGAGAAGAGGGGGATCTCTCCAATTCTACTTTCACATCATCATTGTAATCTCCTACTTTGTAATCTCCTCCCCAGAGCAGTAAATTCACCAATTAAAGTGGACGTAGGTCACACTGACCGAACCACTATAAATCTCCTCTCTCTTTCTCTCTCTCTCCATCCATTTTTCCATTAATTATTTATTACTTGACCGGTGGTGCCCGAAAACCACTTTTTGGCATCATCAGATTGTATTGTGCTATTAGTCAGATTGATAGGTTGGCAAGTAGAATAGCAAGAATATTTTTAATGTAAATCCAACCTATTTGTTAATCAGGTTTGAAATTTCATCCCAAACCCTAATTTACCAGATTGGGTTAGGCTCAAGTTGGCATGCTAGTTAAAAATTTGCTAGCTGTTGTTGTAACTGTCATCTCTAATAATATAACCTGAGGGTTAAAGGTGTAAACTGGTCAGGTTCAGTTTGTAATGTTGGGTAAGTATGTAATCAATTGGGTAAAGTAGGCCTAGGGCCAACATGAACCTAGCCCATTCCTTAGAGCTAGAAATGCCTACCCTAAACCAACTCCAAACTAAAATGGAGTCAACCGAGTGAGGTTCAAATTATAAATTGCCACTTTCTTTTTTTTTTTTATACGTGCGTATTCATGAGGTCCTTGACCCAACATGCTAATCACCTACGTGGCACTTACTAAACCCATATAAGCGCATGTCGGGTAAATCTAAAATGAGTTTCGAACAAAAGAAGTGAAGAGCAAAGTAGCAAGCCCGTGCCTTATGCCATTCTACTAACTCCAAGGTGGGTATAAATTGTCACCTTAAATTATTAAATTAGATGCATTGTAGGTTAGGTGCTTTTTGTCCATTAAGGTATATGAAATTCACTTGGATATAATTCTTTTATATTAAATGGAGCGCCAGTTTTCACTTGGCTCTCTCTATGTATGTGTGTTGGATTTTGGCTGTTTGACTGCTATGAAATCCAAGTAGCATCCATTTTCTACCCCAATAAATAAATAGAAGACACTACATGATTTGATGATGAAGATGATGGTGACTTCTCATTTTCTTTTCTCCTTCATTAGCTGCTATTGGCCCACTTCAAAGGTGCAACAATCAAAGCTTACCCCTGCCCTTAACTTTTTTTTGTTGTCTGCCGCCCTCTCTTAAACAAAACAATTAATTTTTTTGTTCACAAGATGATGATGACAACAAGAATCTCCAAATGGCTTGAAATTCTCCTTCCCTACTGTTTTTTCTTGTGAACTTAATAGTTTTCTTCCAAGATCATGATTTAGATAATGCCTTACTGTTTGGTGATATTTGCTTTTCACCAAAACATAAATTATTCATCCATCACCCAAAATTTGGGTATTCAGAGTTCCCTCAAATACTTTCCATACGAGTCTGGATCCTCTTAGGATTTCTCTTACGGTGACCATGAGTCGACCAATCAAGGTCTGCCATATCACCACGGGCAGCTTGGCATACATCCGGGTGGAGAGTCTAGATCATCTATCGTAGTTGTTACACCTTCACCGTGAGTGGACCAATAACAGTGCGCCACGTCATCCAAAAATTTAAGTGATCTTGAGTTAAAAAAAAATTAAATCAAATGAAAGAAGATCAAAAAAAAATTTTGGATGACGTGGCGGACCGTTATTGGTTCACTCATAGTAAAGGTGTAGCAACAGCGATAGGTGATCCCGACTCCCGGGCAGGGGTTGCCCACGGTGACGTGGCGGACCATGATTCGTCCACTCACGGTCACCGTGGGGGAAATCCTTAGATGATCTCGATTCTTTCCATACAAACGAAGTGGGCTCCATTATGTTTTTGTTCTTCAAAGAATTTTTTTTTTTGCTACAATCAGCTGTAATTACCAAATGTGAGCCTCAAACTTGCTTGAAAGGTCTTCCTTTTTCTTAGATTATACAAAATTAGTATAATTCTATGATGGTAACCATCTATTTAAGGCCTCAAATTCAATGTTTATTTATGTATTTACAAACCAATAGCCCATTTGTAATCGGTAAAATTGATAATAAACTCATAGAATTTGTAAGCCAAGAAGAATTAAGGACACATTTGGTAATAGTTCAAGAATCCATGAGGAATCTGTAGATCCGAGCATTCCTCAGTGTCCCTTCAATGAAGATTATTCATTGAGGATTTATGTACCTGAAGATTTGACATTGTTATTGGTGTGTGTCAATGTGTTTTGCTAAGAAAAATTGTTATTAGTGCACAAATACACAAGAGGATTTTCAAACCCTATGAGGGCAAGCAGGACATGAATATCACTGCAAATAAGAAATCTCCGAGAATTTGTTTGCCAAACTTGATCTAAAGGTAAGGATTTAAAAGGGGCCTTTATCCCTTATTTGCATTAAGTTTGAAGGTAGAGAAAACTATTAGCAAGTGTTTTGAACTTGTTTTCTCCACATCCAAAGGTCCAGTTAAGGAAAATATATATAATAAGAAACTATGGCACAATGAGCTCAGACTTGGACCATTGCAATAAATATAATAAGAAACTATAGCACAATGAGCTCAGACTTGGACCATGGTAATCACATGAAACACCTTCAATAATGGAAACATGTATAGCCTGTTTGATGGGGCTTTGGAATTCTTCTAGATGTGTAGAATTGAAGAAGTCAGCTTCTACCATGCTTACCCATATATCTAGCATTTAATATGCTAGCATACACCATCCAACCATGCAACTTTTTCAAGTTTTCTTATTTAGATAAGATATGTTTATGATTAGGCTTTGTTTAAGGCTTGGATTGATCAATTATTGTGAGATAACTTCCAGCTTCCTGATGGAACAGTGGAATGGAATTCTTTGTATGGAATAGAATGCATGGATTTAGAAAATGTCCAGGTGGGATAATTCCCAATTTTTTGTTTGGTAGGCATCAAAATTCTAACTTGTGATGAACAGTCTCTTAGTGATCCTTTGCTCAACTCCCCCTCCCCCTAGTTGATTCTGATCAATCAAGATCAATGGTGCACCTTTAAATGAATAACTTGGGTTAGGATAAAATTCTACTTTGGGCATGCCTGTATACCTGCAAAAGAGGAAAGGAAAATCGTTTGGCTTTTCCCTGTTTATCATCCCTTGTTTGGTGTAGACAAATTTCCTTGGGAAAAAGCAAAAAAGCAATTTTATTTTTTGCTGTTCGTAGAAAAGTATTTCATATGCACCCTTACCATGTTCTTAATCAGTTGAGCCACAACCATATTCCATAAGTAAAATAATAAGAACATAATAGGAGCAACATAGGGCCCCTTTTTTTTTGCTAGAATTCAAGGAATTCATGTCTGGGAAATTTCTGAATTCTCAGACAAGGTTAACTTTTTTAGATGTTCCCTTGGACTCGAGCATCCAGAAATTCCACTAGAATGCAAAGGAGTTAGAATTTCTAAATCCATAGAAGGCATCTGAAACTTTTCAAGTGACTGGAATTTAAAATACTCAGCAAAAATACAAGGCATTTGCAAATAATGCAATGAGACAAGATGTCGCATTATGTCCCAAAGCCTCAACATCCTCAATTCAAGGTTTGGAATTCTAGTAAAGAACTATGCCCATAAGATTGACCATATTATAAATAATGTGATTGAAATAATCTTATGCTTGTTGTTAATCACGATAATCGTATTTATTTATTAATCACGTTATTTATCATGTGGTTAATCTTGTGGCGGGCTAACTCCCATATGAGTAGAATTTTAAGAAATCACAGATGCAATGAAAGCATCATTTTGGGTAGATGAACGATCAACAAGTGGGCCCCATTAATTATACATGTTTTGTTTGTAGCAACTTTGAGCAATGCCGCGAGGAAAAGAACTATAAAAGATTTATTATTTTTCTCCGTTTCTTTTTATTTTTATGATAATTAAAATGTGAAAAATCTGCTATTCTAGATACAATGTACTAGAAACTTGATCTTTATTGTCACGGGTGATATTAAAAACACAGACAATTGACTCTACAGGCTAGATCTTTTGTTTATTGTTCTTTTTTATGTTTACTTCTATTTTGGTTTGTTTACATCGGTTATTTTATACTTTAGGTGGATGCAACTTGATTTTTCTTTTCCAAAATGTAAAGTTAATAAACATATCATTTATTTTTTTTCTGTTGACTTATTATTTTAGGCCTATGAATTATAAATATCATGGTATATTTTGAAATTTATAATACTTTTTTTACATTTAATATTACTAATTATAATACTTTTTTATATTTAATACTTCTTATTATATTTAATAATACTTTTAGCTAGTCTCCTTATTACTCAAAAAATCTGTGGACCCTCTTGTTCAGTCAATTTGTGTCACCTTCATTGTCGTCATCGTCATCATAATCATCATTAAAGCATTGTCCTAACTATATTGGGGTTGGCTACATGAATTATGCTTTTCCATTCCGGTCTATCTTGAGCCAAATTTTCAGATATGTCACACTTCTTCTTATCCATTTTTACCACATTCATCCACGTCCTCATTAGGATTCCCCTTCCCCTTGTCAGCTATCAACCATCATTGCCAAACTTTTTCATTACTGGCGTTGTTACTGGCCTACGTTGGATATGCCAAAACCATTTCAAATGGGTTTCTTTAATTTTATCCCCAATTGTTGCTACCCCTAAATGCTTTCAAAACCACTCATTTCTAGTTTTTTCCTTCCTATTTTTACCTCACATCCACCTCAATATTCTCATCTTCACTACATCCACTTTGTGCATGTACTACTTCTTGATTGGCCAACATTGCGCTTCATAAGTCATAACTGGTCTAATTGTTGTCCTATAAAATTTTTCCTTCGATCTTTTAAGCATTAGTTGGTAACAAAAAATAGTTGGGTCTACAACTAGTTGCTACTTGGATTTTTCAGGCTCCGTTTGGCCATGATCAACTTAAAATCACCAGGAAAAAGAAAAGCTGCTAGTGGGCCCCACCTAAATCAAGAAAAACTTAAATCTTGTTTTGAACGATCTGGATTTGTTCATAATCATGGCACCCTGAAATTGATTTATAGGAAGTTATTGTGAACGGAAGACATACATATATAGTTGATTTGAACCACCTTAAGCTTACACTGTTAAATTTTTAGGGTGGAATTTGTTTTTCCCCTCTGGATGAACTAGCTATCATTCTGCATGGATTGGAAAGGACAGTGGGACCCAGCTTCCCAAATCAACTCACCCCCTTCACACTCACTGTCCCACCTTATTCTCTAGCGAATTGATGCTAATTTGCAACAATATTATCAAGGAAGGTTCCCAACCCTTTGAATTGAACTAATCCCTCCGGGCCCAGAAGGAAGCCGGGTAAACTCCCCTATAGCCCCAGTGTGATAGTGCAGTTTCGAACCTATAATCTCCGGGTACAAATCATGGTCTTAGGCTAACTGCACTACCCCTTGGAGTTGAAATATTACTCTGATCACTTAGGCATGATTCACTTTCCGGGTAGACAAATTAAGCCACATTCTGGAATCATTCAATCGAGCAGTAAAACGTGGGTAAAATTGATGAGGCACCTCATCTATCAATGTGGAGTGTTGAGATCCTGCAATTTGCTCACATGAAACATGAGCCCACATTCAAGAATCGGGTGCAACTTGTGTTGAGCCAAACCCCAACCACAAGGCTCTAGGTAGGGATGTTCATGGGCGTCGCTAGCCGGGCTACGTCATATCCCAGCTTGAATCCTCCCCAAGCACAATATGGGCTGTAAGCACTTGGACTGAGCCAATCCACCTAAAGCATGTTGAGATCAAGCCACCCATTTAGCCAATCAAGCCAGGAAAAAAACAATCAACCAAGACAGGAAACCCGGGCTTTTCTATCCCTTGTATGGGCAAATGATCAGTTTGCTAACTATAAGAACTAAGTATTCAGTCCAGACTTCGGACTTTCTATCACTTAATCCAAGCTTGGTCCAAATATTAAATGGATCAAATTTAAGAACCAGGCCCGGTTCAACAACTAAAACCCGAAGCCCAAACTGATAAAAAGCTGGTTGGGCCAGGCTTGCCTGACTCATGAGCACCCCTGTTGATTGTTCCTTGTTCTCTGTTTTCTTTCACCTTCTTGTTCTTATCATAATTTCCAACTAAAATAAATAAAGACACATGTTGTCTCCATCTTACTCTTTTCACCTTATATTCTCCTGTTGTACATAAGTTATCAAGTAACCATAAATTTTTTCTAAAAAAAATGTAATATAAGCTATCAAGTAACCATACTATTTTTTTTTTTTTACCAAAAAAAATATATACATTGTTTTTGGGTAGAAAACTATACAATTAAAATATGCAATGAGCAGAGGGTCCTGTAAAGGTTACTGTGAAAAGGGATGGAGACACCTGCACCTTCATGGTTGATGTTTGGTGTAGCACGGAATCTACAAAGGAAAGTGCCCAAAAGTGCCTGATATCTGGCTTTGATACCAGTTTGTTCTGATCTAAGGAATACGAGAAGAGATCAAACACGCATAAGAGAACATAAAGATTTACGTGGTTCGACTTTTGGCCTACATCCATGGAAGACGGGAGCATTCAATATGCAATCAGAAGAGGTGTACATTATAGAGACTCTTAGTCTCTACTTATAATATTAGTCTCAAAACCCTGTTACACCCAGACACTACTTCTAATTACAGTAAAAGTACAATAATAGACCTACTTCTAATTACAGTAGAATATGGACAATGCAGAGGCCCGATTTATCAGATTTATTACTTCTATTGAGCCATACAAGTAACATCAATAGTGACAGCCATTTTACTTGGTCTTCTACCAAGTCGATGGTCACATATCTCTAGAAGTACCTACCCCATCTGAACAAAAAAATGTAGTGTCCTTACCTTATGAACCTATTTGCTTCTCTGTATTAGCATGTTGAACCTCTTCTTGAGTAGGTTTATTAATCATTTCAATTACACAAGAATCAGTTGCAACTTCTTCAATGGTACTAAATTCTACTTCTGTTTCTGACTGTGGTGTGATCTTGGAACGATGGTTCCACGAGCGTGATCTCTGAAAGTACCTTCCCAAAGGTAAGATCAAGCTTTTCCACAATCCGCTATCCATTAATTTATCTATCAAACCAACTATTCTGGTTTCATAGAGGTGTTGCATCAAGTAGACAATGAAAGCAAGAGCTGAAGCAGATCCTGCCATGATGAAGATGCTGCGGAGGCTATACAGAGGCAGTCTCTTGTTATCTACAGGAGAATCAGAGTCGGGACATGTTGTTTGATCACCAAACCATTCCTTTTCAAGCCTTGACATCGTTTCTCCTTCAGTGAAATTCAGTACTGCCCGCGAAATGTCTGGAACCAATGCTGAACCTCTTGGAAAAACCTATACAATAGAAATTAATAAATGTTTATCAAATATGCCTACTTGGTACAAAGCTTTTTGGATGACTGCTGTTTTATGTTAATGAAACACACTGCATCGTATTTGATTGAGTCAAGTGTAAATTAAACACATCGCACTGTATATGATTGAGTTAATTATAATTGGTTGATAGGAGAAGCAAAGAAGAGGAAGAAAGTGACTTGGAGCCCTCCATTGTCCAGTTTTTTAAAGTTAAATGTGGACAGAGTAGGCTACTCATGGTAAACCAGCCCCGTTGGTATTCATAGTGTTCTAGAAATCAGAAAGGAGAGGTATTGTGAGGTGTTGTACAGGTTTTGAAAAAATGAAGGGAGTTAAAAACTCTAATGAAGCAGAAGTCTTGGCCATTTTTGAAGCTCTTCGTATTTAGTGTCGCTCATTCCATATTAGCCTCATCGTAGAAAGCGATTCCTTCAATGTCGTATCTTGGGCAAAAGCTTTCAAAGGCCCATGGAAAATGCAGATCTATTTAATTGAGATTAAACATCTTTCATTGGAATCTTGTGTTTTGTTTTCAGCATATTAGGAGGTCTGCTGATGGCATGGCATACGCTTTAGCTAATTAGGCTAGGCAGGGATTGATCGTGTTTGTAATTTAAGTGCTGCCATTGGATAGGTGTCAAGGTGGCGCCTTGTACATCTCTCTTATACCAGCATCACTTTGTCTTTAGCTTTCAGTGCACTTCTTTGTGCTAACTTTTCATTTTAATATATATCATTAATATTACTTCTATGAAAAAAAAAACCTATATATCATGACGGGTCTTTTTACTCCGCGAGAGTTGGAGACCAAAAGGGCTCCTTACATGGGCTTTATATCGTGTGTGCTCTTTTATGTGTTTGATTGATCCCCTCATAAATTCTGAAGATTGATTTATGCTTGTTTGATTTGGGATTGGCACTAGTAGCTTCTTTGTGTAACTGGGTTGCATTGATTCACGCGTAGACCATAGCATTGGTGGCCCAACATATCAAGCCTAACAATCAGGGGCGGACACAAATATAACGCGTAGACCTTAGCATTGGTGGCCCAACATATCAAGCCCAATGGTTCGGGACGGACCCAAACAGATGGGTTGACTAGGGGCCGAAGCCCCACCCATACTTGACAGGTTTTGTTTTCTTACATTAGCCCCTTCTCCCAATATTTCTTTTATATAGAGCCCCAAGTTCAATTTCCTAGGTCCGCCCCTAATAACAATAGGCCTGAGAGTTAATCTAGTTGAGCTTTGAAAAGCCTCAGCCTGGCTAATTGCCACTCTTATCTTAATCTAGAAGTTTTGAAGAGGAGACTTACAAAGCCAAGCCCGCCGGATCTACGAGACCATTGTGGCCTTGCATAATTGCGACAATGGGTCTTAAGGAAGACCTTGATGTATGGAATCTCATCCACAATTGCAGCAACTCCACCCTTGGCATTTCCTTTAGATAATGCGTCTGCATATTCTTCTATTGTTCCATACTCTTTGAGCTTTTCGTCTTGGAATCCCATAGTTAGTAGCAGCCCATGAACAAATGATCCCTTTTGGCACCCAACAAAGTCTCCATTCCTTAGTAGTTGGTTAATATCTGTAATGGTCGGTTGCAGCCTCTCAACTGTGAGCATTGATGTGAGATTCGCACCGTAACTTGTGACCAATACAAACACCAAGAACGTCCAAACGTTTACCACAAATCTAGAGTAGTTTCTGCTCAGTTTCTCAGCTGCAATTAGCAAGCAACCATTTGAGTATTAGTTGATAAGTATGTTCATAAGTGAAAATGATTGGTTCAGAGAGATTTTGGCTATACTTACAGTTAGCGAACACAAATATGGAGAAAGAGAAATAGAGTACTTTACCCACCATTTGTGCAACAGAACCTTGAAAATCTGGATTGTCTCTATGTTCAAAAAACCACACTAGAAATCCCTTTAAAACTGAGAAAGTAAAGGTGGCCAACCATAATTCTGTTGTTAGTGGTTCCATGAACCACCAAGAACTTGAAGTGTCATCGTCTCTCACAGGCACAATCATGGAAATTCCAGCCTCCATGTATTGATATGTAAAATCAACGAAATCTGATCTATTAGCTGTTATCGACATATCTCCTACTACTGCATCAAATTTCTGTAAAATTGATGATATTGGTGAGAAGTTATTGAAAGCTTCACTATAGAGACTTAAAGCCCCACAATCAAGTGATCTAGATCATTCAACTAGTGAACAACCTTAGTTGAATTGGAGAGCATAACTTACTTTCAAATACACTTCAGAAATAAGAGAATCATAGTATCCTGGAGAATCATAAGCGCTTGCATTGTCTTCATATGGGAAGAACTCGTATGAGATGTTATATGGCAATAGTTTCGTTACTTCTTTGAATACATCAATGGGGAAACCCGTCACATTTGGCTGGTTGTCTGTTGATCCTTCCTGTACAGTCATGAACTCCTTGAATCCATTTTTTATAGGGACGCCGATCTTCAGCTTCTTATTAATCAACTGATCTATACTGGCAGCCATCGTGGATCCTCGCTGCCAAAACACACCTACAACACCTTCCATGTTAATTCAAAAACATGTGTCAAAGAAAACTGATAGAAAGCTAAAATCTCCAGTGTACATGATTTTGTTTAATTGAGTGTATGTTTATTTTTTTCATATGTGGTTCTTTTTTATGGTACGTTAGTTGACCAAAACTGAACAGTGATTGGATTTCTTCATATGTTTCTTTGTCAAGCTTTCCAATTATGACATTCAAAACAGAGTGTACTTGGATGTACTGTTAATTGCAGTTGGATAGAATACTTTGGCTACTTCAGGCAGTTCCAATGTTTAAAAATTGCTTTATATGGAGCTCCTTTCTACTAAATACCCACCTTGAGATCTGAACATAAGACTCGTTCTGTGGAGATTGAGCAGAAAGGTCTCTCATCTGAGCTAAATAAAAGAACACCCAAATGCATTGATCTCCATGTTTCTAATCTTCCCTCATATGTTCACTGAAAACTATTTCTTCTACCTCTAAAATCAATCCAGTCATTTCATACACACTACCCCTTATGAATTGGTATAAACCCCAAATTTGACACTCATCCAACGTTTACTTATCGTTGGATCGAAATCACAAGAAAATAACGCCTCTAAAACCATTAAACTTTAGAGTCATGCGCGAAGAGGTTAGGATGATCTAATGGAATTGAGAATTTTCACATAGGTAGATCTCATTTAGATTATTCCATCTAGAAGCATTTCATGGTTGTCATACACCATTGTAGACCCCACTAGGAGGGACGTTCTTTTGTAAAAGAAAAAAACTCCTCGGGAGTTTTCTCTCTCTCTCTCTCTCTATATATATATATATATATATAAATACTCCTATAAGTTAATTTTCACCGTCTTACTGTGAAAGATACCATGATGGGACCATCTATCACCAATCCGAGCTATCCACACACATAGGAGGCTCTTGAATTACACCGGAACCCGTGGGTTTTGATCCGAGCTAGTCCATTCAAATGGTTACAAACCCATGGGCTTGGGTGTAATTTAAGGGGTGTCTCGTTTGTGCAAACGGCTCAGGTTGGTGATAGATGGGCCCTGTCATGGTGTCTTTCATCATGAAAATTAACACTCACATGAGCATCTTTCACAATCTAAAAACATTGGTGATTAAAAATGAGAGCCTTTAAAATGGAAGAGTTTTTAAGAAATATT
Organism: Cinnamomum chago; assembly: GCA_038049695.1. Taxonomy (NCBI): domain Eukaryota; kingdom Viridiplantae; phylum Streptophyta; class Magnoliopsida; order Laurales; family Lauraceae; genus Cinnamomum; species Cinnamomum chago. The sequence continues at coordinate 66,180,166 of CP142458.1, read as the reverse complement.
TCTTCTCCCTCCTCTCTCTCTCTCTCTCTATATATATATATATTTTATTTATTTATTTTATTTTTTGTTGGAATATGATCAATCCAGAGATGGGACCCAGACAACAATTTTGACATATATGTATGCGTGATGGATCCCACCTGCACAAACTCAAGGAACCATGATCTAAGTTGTGGACAAATGATAAATTTATCACAAATCTATGAAACCCTGATCATATTCAAATAATATCATATACATTTACTTCTATAAAAAAGAAAAGAACAAAAGAAAAACCTCTGCAATCACAGATTAGAAGAGAGAACTTGGTTTATCCATGGAAAGACCCTTCAGATAAATGAAGCAGGATAGTTAGGGCCCACAGACACAAGCTCCGGGGCCATGGATGGATGGAAGGACCATATATAAATTCATGCCATCTATGATATCTAGAAACAGTAAATTAACACCGGTCTCTGTCCTACCAAAGAAGTGGGAAAAAACACACTCCAGTCTGACTGTCTGAGAATCATATCATACCTGAAGATGCTTCTTCATCAATTTTGTTCTGAGAATCACATGGGGTGTCTGGTATCTGTGGCCGAAGGGAGTAGTTTCCATAGTACTGATGGAATGCCATTGACATACAAGAACTGTTGACATCAACGGCCACAGATGCACCTGTAGCTGCTGCCTCTGCTCCAGTGGCCCACCTCATCAAACACACAAACAGGAACAAGATCCAGTTCGATTGAAGGTGCTTCATCTCTCTTCCTCGGTTGTAAAGCTTGTTGCTTTCATTACAGATTCTTTCATGCGATAAATATATATATATAGAAATATAAAGGCAATGCTTTGACAGGATCAAAGTCAACCTGTGGACTTTAGCCGGCCCCAGTCATAATTTTCAAGATTCTTTTTGGAAAAAATCAAAACAAGCGTCTGATTCCGTGTTGGACCCACCTGGATGCATTTTAAGCACAGGTAGATGGATCAGAAGGTAAATATCAATCTAATCATATCATCCAAGCCTTTGATTTTATGGTCTTAAAACTCAATGGTTTTGTTAATTAATGAACTTTTTTATTTTGACCTAATCCAGTGGTACTGGTTAATGGATGTGTCGGTGACAAAGTAGGATCAGTGCTAGTTCACATGGTTAGCTGTGCACGGGAAGGTTTTAATTGATCATGGGTGGGCCCTATTGAAGGAAATAGAAAAGGTTTGACTGTCTAAAAGTCAAGTCTTTGGCTGCCATTCTTCTTTGAACGCCCAGGGCCTATGAACATGTTCAGTTAGGTAGGAAAGAAAGAAGGACCCCTCTCTCTCTCTCTCTCTCTCTCTCCCTCTCTCCCTCCCTCCAAGTGGTAATAATTGGAGGAGGTACGCAAGGGAAGAAGACATTATCTCTCATGTAGTACATCTCTCTCTCTCTCTCTCCAAGTGGTAATAATTGGAGGAGGTACGCAAGGGAAGAAGACATTATCTCTCATGTAGTACAAAGAAAAGAAGATACATCTTGCACTCCACGCAAGGTGTCATACTCATACCACCATAGAGATTCTATCATTGACTTTGATCAACTCACAGTAGTTTCTTCAATGACCATAGAACATGAACGGTTTGAATTTCCAGTGGGTGGAATTATAATTGTTAGCTTTTGGGGAGAAGTTTCCACACAACCAAGGGAGATGCTATTTACGCAGCTAAAATTGCTCCCTACGCGTCTATCCATGGATACGCGATGGGCCCTATGTAAAAAGACCAAAATACCCCCTTCTTCTCTCTCCCTCTTCCTGCTCGGCCACCCACCTCCCACCTTTCTCCCTCTCCCTCCTTCTCCCTTCTCTCTACATGTTTGTCTCCCTCTCCCTGCTCGCCACGTAACTCCGCCACCCTCTCTCCTTCTCCCAGTCCCTCCCTATGACCAACTGGGGACGTCCCTATCTCCTTTTTACTCAAAAAATCTGTGGACCCTTTTGTTCAGTCCTAATTGGTAACTGCCTCCAGGTGCAGGCCAATTTGGGGGTATCTACCAAAAAATTAGTTGGGTCTGCACCCTTGCAACTTAGATTTTTCAGGCCCCAGTTTGGCCATGATCAACTTCAATCACCAGGAAAAGGAAAAGTTATCAGTGAGCCCCATTTAAATCAAGGAAAATTTAGATTTTGCGTAGACCCAACTGGATTTGTTCATTATCATGGCCCCCATGAAATTGATTTATAGGATGGTAATGTGAACTGAAGACATACATATATAGTTGGATTGAACCATCTTAAGCTTACACTGTTAAATTTTAAGGCCGGGATTTGTTTTTCCCTTATGAATGAACTAGCTATCATTCTGCATAGATTGGAAATGACAGTGACCCAGCTTCCCAAATCAACTCACCCCAAGCCTGGCTCACTAAACTACAAGAAGTACTTATTCGGCCCACTTGCATCGGAATTTCTATCATTTAATTCAAGCCCGATCCAAATATTAAATGGACCAGATTATAGATCCAGACCCAGCTCGAGAACTAAAACCCCAAGACCCAAATCTGTCACAAAGCTGGTTGGTCCCATGCTTCCCTGACCCATGAGCACCCCTAGCTCTTTCCATGTTCTCTGTTTCCTTTCACCTTCTTGATCATATCACAATTTCCAACTAAAATAAACAAATAGACACATGTTGTCTCCATCTTCCTCTTTTCACCTTCTATTTTCCTCTTCTATATAAGAGATCAAGTAACCATAACATTTTTTTCTACAAAAATTAAATGTAATATAAGTTATCAAGTAACAATACAATAAAAAACAATTATACATTTTTTTTTTTTTTGGTAGAAAACAATACAGTTACAATATGCAATGAGAAGGGTCCAGTGGGGGACATCTGTGTGTTACCGCCAAAAGGGAAGGAGACGTCTGGCGCCTTCGTGGTTGGTGTTTGGTGTAGCAAGGAATCCACAAGGGGAAAGTAGTACCTTATTTCCATGAAGGAGACTATCAAGACTTCCTATCTAGGATGGTGGAAAATACAAATATGCAGGTTTTCTCTTCCGTGGCATTTACCAAATGTCAGAGAATCAACAATGAAAGCCATTTTACTGGTCTTCTACCAAGTCTATGCTCACATATCTCTAGAAGTACCTACCCCATCTGATAAAAAAACTCACACTATCCTTACCTTAAGAACCTGTTTCCTTTTCTGTATTAGCATGTTGACCCTCTTCTTGAGCAGGTTTATTAATCATTTCAATTACACAAGAATCAGTTGGAACTTCTTCAATGGTATTAAATTCTACTTCTGTTTCTGACTGTGGTGTGACCCTAGAACGATGGTTCGACGAGCGTGATCTCTGAAAGTACCTTCCCAAAGGTAAGATCAAGTTTTGCCACAATCCGCTATCCATTAATTTATCTATCAAACCAACTATTCTGGTTTCATAGAGGTGTTGCATCAAGTAGACAATGAAAGCAAGAGCTGAAGCAAATCCTGCCATGATGAAGATGCTACGGAGGCTATATAGAGGCAGTCTCTTGTTATCTACAGGAGAATCAGAGTCGGGACATGTTGTTTGATCACCAAACCAGTCTTCTTTGAGAATTGACATCTTATCTCCTTCAGTGAAATTCAATACTGCCCGCGAAATGTCTGGAACCAATGCTGAACCTCTTGGAAAAACCTATACAGCACAAATAAATATATGTTTATCAATTGTGCCTACTTGGTACAAAGATTTTTGAGTTTTTCTTTTATCATTAGAGATTGGGGTTGTAAAGCACAAAGAAGTATGCTAGTATTTCTTTCCCCATGACTTATGTTAACTCAAATGTTGGGTATAAACTTAAGCAGAGATCCATTGTAATTTTTGTACTGATTTAGTGGATTTAGACTGAAGCTTTGTTAGTATTTTTGTGTTGGCTAGGGTTGGACAAAACTCTGGGTCCATCGAATTGTATTTTCTATTTTATTTCTATTTTATTTTAGAATGGGCTGTGGTTATCTCGCCAAAAGAGTTGAAGCGAAGAAAAGGAAGAAGTCCTGGTGAACCCACAAGACCCAATGGATTGGACAAAGTTCGGATCGATTGAATGGCTGGAGCCTCCTAGTTAACCATGAGGACCGACCGATCGGATGGCGGGAAGTCTCCAGATTGTTGCACGGATTTTGTTTCCTTTTGAGACTGGGTTTTCCACTTTGAGTTTTATATGTGTTCTAACTCTAAGGTATGAATATGGGGCTATATATAGGGTTTTCTCTCGATTCTAAGACACATCAATTAATTTTCTCATTGATATACGGTAAGAAAACCCTAGGAAAGATTCTTTGGTTTCTCTAGAGCCATTGAGAGGTTGTGCTGAAGATAAGCTCTAGAATGTCTGTTGTTTCTACTCTCTTTTAGAAGATAATTCATCTTAGTTGACAAGGTACTGCTGGATCAAGTACGGGGAACGGTGTACGGCGAGGAAGACGTGGCAATAACAAAATTTGTGCGAGAACAACTACAGTTCTTAGGTCGACGTACTGACTAGGATAAAGGAGCTATGAGAATATCTTTTAACTGTTCAATAGCTCTTGATTACAGATCATAGTTTTTCTCTCTAGATAGAGTTTTCATGTTAAAAATTATGCGTGTCTTCTTGTGGTGATTGCTTTGTAAAGAGTTTTGCTAATTATATCTTATTTGGTGGGTTACTTTGGTTTGGTTGATTGCTTCCGTTATGCATTAGTTTGTGGAACTAGTAGCCGCTCTAGTAAGTTTCAACTTTCAATCTTGCCGGTTGTTTTTCTCTCATCAAAAGGGGGCTTTCCACGTAAAATGTGTTCTATTGATTCCCTCGCAAACCCTATAGATTGATTTATTACTTGTTTGACTTGGGATTCGTACTAGTAGCTTCTTTGTGCAACTAGGTTGCATTGATTCACAACTAGACCTTAGCATTAGCTGCCCAACATACCGAGCCGAACAATAGGCCTGATAGTCATAATTTTTAAATCCAGCTGAGCTCTGAAAAGCCTCGACCAGGTCAATTGCCACTCTAATCTTAATCTAGAAGTTTTGAAGAGGACACTTACAAAGGCAAATCCACCGGATCTACGAGTCCATTGCGGCCTTGCATAATTGCGACAATGGGTCTTGAGGAAGGCCTTGATGTATGGAATCTCATCCACAATTGCAGCAACTCCACCCTTGGCATTTCCTTTAGATAACGCGTCTGCATATTCTTCTATATTGCTATACTCTTTGAGCTTTTCGGCTTGGAATCCCATAGTTAGTAACAACCCATGAACAAATGTTCCCTTTTGGCACCCAACAAAGTCTCCATTCCTTTTTAGTTGGTTAATATCTGTAATGGTTGGTTGCAGCCTCTCAACTGTGAGCATTGATGTGAGGTTTGCACCATAACTTGTGACCAATACAAACACCAAGAATGTCCAAACGTTTACCACAAATCTAGAGTAGTTTCTGCTCAGTTTCTCAGCTGCAATTAGTAAGCAACCATTTGAGTATTAGTTGATAAATATGTTCATAAGTGAAAATGGCTGGTTCAGAGAGATTTTGGCTATACTTACAGTTAGCGAACACAAATATGGAGAAAGAGAAGTAGAGTACTTTCCCCACCATTTGTGCAACAGAACCTCGAAAATCCGAGTTGTCTCTATGTTCAAAAAACCACACTAGAAATCCCTTTAAAACCGAGAAAGCAAAAGTGGTCACCCATAATTCTGTTGTTAGTGGTTTCATGAACCACCAAGGACTCGAAGTGTCATCGTCTCTCACAGGCACAATCATGGAAATTCCAGCCTCCATATATTGATATGTAAAATCAATGAAATCTGATCTATTAGCTGTAATCGACATATCTCCTACTACTGCATCAAATTTCTGTAAAATTGATGATATTGGTGAGAAGTTATTGAAAGCTTCACTATAGAGACTTAAAGCCCCACAATCAAGTGATCTAGATCATTCAACTAGTGACCAACCTTATTTGAATTGGAGAGCATAACTTACGTTGAAATAAACTTCAGAAATAAGTGAATCATAGTATCCTAGAGAATTATAGCTAGCAGGATCGCTTGCATTGTCTTCATATGGATATGGGATGAAGTCGTATAAGATTTTATATGGCAATAGCGACATTACTTCATTGAACACGTCAATGGGGAAACCCTTCACATTTGGTTGGTTGTCTGTTGATTCTTCCACATTCATGAACTCCTTGAATCCATTTTTTCTAGGGACGCCGATCTTCAGTCTCTTATTAGTCAAATGATCTATACTGGCAGCCATGGTGGATCCTCGCTGCAAAAAAACACCTACAACATCTTCCATGTTAATTCAAAATCATGTATGTGTCAAAGAGAACTGATAGTAAAGCTAAAAGTTTTAGTGTTTCTAGTGTTTATGTTCATGCTTAATTGCGTGTAAGTTTATTTTTTCACATGTGGTTATTTATTTTTGTACGTTCGTTGACCAAAATTAAACCGTGATTGGATTTCTTCCTTCATATGTTCTTTGTGAAGCTTTCCAATTATGACATCCAAAACAGAGTGTACTTGGGTGTACCGTAAATAGCAATTGGATATAATACTTTGGCAACTTGGAGGCAATTCCAATGTTTTGAAATTGCTTTATATGGAATTCCATTTTACTTAATACGCACCAGAGATCTGAACCGAAGATTATTTCTATGGAGATCGAGCATAAAGGTCTCTCATCTGAACTAAATAGAAGAGCACCCAAATGCACCAAAGAGCTATTAGCATTGATCTCCATTATTCTAATATTTCCTCAGATGTTTACCGAAAACTATTTCTACTTCCTCTAAACTCAATCCAGTCATTTCACACACACTACCCCTCATGAATTAGTATATAGCCCAAATTTGACACTCATCTACCTTTTACTCACTGTTGGTATGAGAACTTGGTCCGGGCGACACCCTTAACCACGGGGCACAGTGTGTCAACTACGGGCCTCAAACGGTAAGTCTCCGTCAGCCCGCATTAGAAATATCCAAGTCCAAACCCAAGGCTTATAAGTCAAACCCCTTATTAATTTAACAAAAGGCCTTTTAAAACCGTGCTGCCTCGGAAACCGTATAAACTCCGAAGTTAAGCGTGCTCGAGCGGGAGCAGTACTAGGATAGGTAACCTCCTGAGAAGTCCTCCTGCGTGCAGGTGGGCCAAAGCGGACAATTTCATGTTGAGTTGGGCGGGGTTGTGACAGTTGGAATGAAATCACAAGAAAATGATGCCTCTAAACCATTAAACTTTGGAATCATTGCTCAAGAGGTTAAGATGATCTAATGGAGTTGTGAATTTTCACATAATTAGATCTCATCTGGATTATTCCATCTAGCAGTATTCCATAGTTGTCATACACCATATATATAGTAGACCCCACTAGGAAGGGTTTTTTTTTTTAAGAAAAAAACTCCTCGAGAGTCTTGTAGTGCGCTCTCTCTCTCTCTCTCTATATATATATATATATATATACACACACACGGGGTAAGATTCAAGTGAGAACTAGTTGTCACATATTATATGATAACATTTTTATGGGGCCTAATTGTGGGCCTCATTTGGGGATGGGACCAAGGGGATGGAAAGATCTATGTGAGACCACCCCAAATATCAAGTTTGACGCCAAACTCATGCCCCTAACCCCTTTATCCATGGGCCACAAGTTTAATGGCTTCATATTTGAAAAAATATTCAACCCTTAATCCAACGGTTCAGTCCATTCAAATGTATGTCAATCCTTGGGATTAGTGACTATCAGGGGGTTCCCTATTGGTTACTAGCTTTGGATGGGTTGCTAATTGGGCCCCGCAAAAATTAAAGTTCTCATATAATAGGTGAGAACTAGTTCTCACTCGAATATTTTCTATATATATGTGTATGTATATGTGTATATATATGTATATATATGTGTGTGTATATATGTATGTCTATACATTCATATATATAGACGTATATATACATGGAAAATGCTTTTATAAGAGTTAATCTTCACCATCTTATGGTGGGAGACACCATAATGTGGCCATCTATCACTACTCCGAGCTATCCGCACACACTGGACCCCCTTAAATTACACTGGAGCCCATTGGTTTTGATCCGAGCTAATCCATTCAGATGGGTACAAACCCATGGGCTTGAGTGTAAATTAAGGGGTGTCTTGTGTGTGCGAACAGCTTGGATTGGTGATATATGGGCCATATCATTGTGTCTCTCGCCATAATACGATAAAAATTAACTGTCATAGGAGCATCTTTCATCTATCTATCCAAATGATGATCACTAGAAAATTCCTGAGGATTTTGCTTTTTTTTTTTTTTTTTTACAAAAAAAATGCTTGTCATAGTGGTGTCCACTATGGTGTATCACAAGTATGGAATGTTGCTGGATGAAATAATCTAAATGAAATCTACTTTTGTGAAAATTCTCAACTCCATTAGATCATCCTAACCCATTAATCCATGACCCCAATGTTTGATGATTTCAAAATCATCAATTTCTTGTGTTTTAATCCCATGGTGAGTAAAAATTGGACAAGTGTCAAATTTGGACTTTGTATCAATTCATGGGGGATAGTGTGGGTGAAATGATTGGATTGACTCAAGGTGGGCTCCACACCCTAAAAATATAGGTGAGCAAAAAGGAAAGCCTTTAAAATGGAGAGTTTTTAAGAATTTATTTTCTTTCTCTATATATATACTCTCTCTCTCTCTATATATATATATATATATAAGTGTGTGTGTGTATGTATATATATACGTATGTATATGTACACATTACACTGTGTGTGTATATGTGTATATATACACATTACACTGTGTGTGTATATGTGTATATACACACACACACATATATATATATATATATGTATATATATATATATGTATATATATATATATGTATATATATATATATGTATATATATATATATATATATATATGTATATATGGAACATGCTCTACATCCAGAGATGGGACTTAGACAACAATTTTGACATATATGTATGCGTGATGGATCTCACCTGCACAAACTCAAGAAACCATGATCTAAGTTGTGGACATATGATAAATTTATCACAGATCTATGAAACCCTGATCATATTCAAATAATATCATATACATTTTCTTTTTTAAAAAAGAAAAACCTCTGCAATCACAGATTAGATGACAGAACTTGGTTTATCCATGGAAAGACCCTTCAGATAAATGAAGCAAGATAGGTAGGGCCCTCAGACACCGATGAATGGAAGGACCATATATAAATTCATGCCATCTATGATATCTAGAAACAGTAATTTAACACCAGTCTGTCTTAACAAAGAAGGGGAAAAAAACTCCAGTCTGACTGTCTGAGTATCAAATCATACCTGAAGAAGCTTCTTCATCAATTCTCTTCTGAGAATCACATGGAGTGTTTGGTGTCTGTGGTCGACGGGAGGGGTCTGCATAGTACTGATGTAGTGCCATTGACATACAAGAACTGTTGACAGCATCCAAAACATCAACGGTCACAGATCCATCTGTAGCTGCTGCCTCTGCTCCAATGGCCCACCTCATCAAACACGAAAGCAGGAACAAGATCCAGTTCAATTGAAGGTGCTTCATCTCTCTTCCTCGGTTGCCAAGCTTCTTGTTTTCATTACAGATTCTTTCATGCGATAGATAGCAATATAAAGGTCATGCTTTCAGAGGATCAAAGTCAACATCTGGACTTCATCCAGCCCCAGTCAAAAATTTCGACTTCCAAGTGACCCCAGTTTTCTTTTATGGAAATAAAAAGAAGAAGAAGTTCTGATTCAGTGTTGGACCCACCTGGATGCATTTTAAGCACATGTAGATGGATCAGAAGGTAAATATCAGTCTAATCATATCATCCAAACCCCTGATTTTATGGCCTTAAAACTCAATGGTTTTGTTAATTAATGAACAATGGTACTGGTTAATGGATGTGTCGGTGGCAAAGTAGGATCAGTGCTAAATCACATGGTTAGCTGTGCATGGGAAGGTTTTAATTGATCATGGGTGGGCCCTATTGAAGGACATAGAAAAGGTTTCACTCTCTAAAAGTCAGTCTTTGGTTGCAATTCTTGTATGAGGCCTTTGAACATGTCAATTACGTAGGAAAGAATGAACATGTCAATTAGGTAGGAAAGAAAGAAGGATCTCTCTCTCTCTCTCTCTCTCTCTCTGTCAATTAGGTAGGAAAGAAAGAAGGATCTCTCTCTCTCTCTCTCTCTCTCTCTCTCTCTCTCTCTCTCTCTCTCTCTCTCTCTCTCCAAGTGATAATATAAGAAGGATCAAGAAGACCTGGTATCATAGAAGTTTCTTCAATGACCATAGAACATGGACGGTTTGAATTTTCACTGGGTGGAATTATAATTCTTTGTTAGGCCTTTGCTGAGAAGTTTCCACACAACCAATCGTCTCTTCTAATAATATCTAAAAGTAGCCACCTCTATTTTCAATTTTTTTACATACAGTCCACCTATTCTCTCCTACGGTATGCATGGATCAACCACCTTTTTTTTATATATATAAAGAGACAAAAATGATGTTTCCATAAACCAGTTGGTAATAAATCTCTTCTTCCTTTTTTTTTTTTTTTTTTTTTATCCTCTCATCAGTAAACTTGGTGTTTGATGATGATTAGAATAACACAAATTGAAATAATGAATTACCGCCCTTTCGCTTGAAATACTACTGTCGCCATGGTATTTTTACCACATGCTAAATTTAAATAACTGGAAGGCAACCTGTAGTTGAAGGGTACTTTTGCCCTTCAAAGGAACTTTCTCCGGCCATAGGCAATTAAATGGTGACTCCAACTGTTGAACGCGTGCGTGCGGAAGTGCAAATACCTACGATCAATTAACCATGCCACATAAGAGAAGAGAGCATAGAATCACAGCTTAACTCTCTTAAAATGACCAAAATACTCATGACCCTGAACCTGGTCCAATGAAACACTCCGATAAACTGAAATACAAGATATAAACCCAACAATAACTAATTCTTCTTTGAGTTTTTATTCTGTAATTAGAATAAAGCAATGGGTCATCACTGTAAATCTACCTTTGGGTGGATAAACAACATGTAAATTATTGCCTTTCATAATTAATTTGTCCATATTAACAAATGTGATATAAATTAAAATTATCACACCTTTGGGTGTAAATCAATTAAAAGTTTATATCATATTGATAAACATGTCAAATTCCAATTTCGAATGGTTGATGATCTCACCTTTAGATAAACCTCAATTAATAAAATCGCAACCTTTAATTAAGTGTTGTCATAATCACTCAAATAAAGGTGATTCCTTAAACTCAATTAAAGAGATTTTTCATTTTTCATAACTGGGTTGCTTTGGTGGCTAACAAGCTACTAAAAAGTTAATTTGTAATTGATACATACGATAACACTTAATTTATCATTTACTTGCCAAATAAAAAAATGATCAACTAATTGGGGACAACCTTGATTACACCAAATGAGTGTAATAGAATTTCATTTGACATGCCACCCCTACACTTCAATAACATGCCATATGTCTACGGTCTACCATTGGACTGGGTCATTCCAACTACAACCCAATTTGAGCTAGACACAGGTCGGGCCTTGGCCTCAAAAGGATGCTTGAACCAGCCCAAAGATTTGACACTTGGACCCTAGAAGTCCAGCGATCAGGCCCCTCTGCTCCTTCCTAATTGTATTTCTAGCTACATTCCACAAAGTTACATCAATGCTGATGATCATATAAACGGTTTGAGATGCACAAAAAAAAATGCTTAGGTTAGGATAATATCTTGTGTTATAGGCTAATTATATGTCACATATATAACAGTATGCTTAGGTTAAGCATGCCATGATCGCCATGCAAGTAATTGTGTAGATCGAGATGGCAATGGGTTAATTGGTCCCCCAATTGAATGACCTTGATTTACTGAAAGACGTGCCATGGACCCCGCACTACAAAATCTATATTACTAAGGAAATGTAGTCTCCCTTACATGAAGGCACATGTCTGCCTTCATGAAGAGTACACATGTCATCTCCACTCTCCACTCCCCTCCAAACAAACTTCCGCATAACTTCCTCCAAAAAATCTTCCTCGAAAAAAATAATTAAGGTCTCACTACGTAACTGATCTAATACTGGAAAGGGACTATTAGAAGAAATAGAGGAGCAGCAGAAAGGAAGAAGAGGAGACGTATAAACATCCAAAGATTTTCGATCCTGATCAAAGACGTGCATTGTTTGTTCTTCTAAGGTACTGCTTTCTAGATTCTATTTGCAGATTTGCGTTGCTTCTTGAAAAAGAAAATAAATGAAAATTAAAAAAATAGTATTGGTACAGGAAACTGATTTTCCTACATTGATACTGGGACTCAGGTAGGCCACCCGATGACCCATCTAATTCGTGGATCTGAAGGAGGACCCACGGGCGACCCAGTAGGTGGTGGACCTGTCCAAGGTGGGCCCTGTTTGGCCCACCATCCAGCGTCTAATTAGAGAGGGGAGAGGACGTATTTTAGATGTCTTAGAAATCCAAACAATATAGTGATTCCCAAAGGCCTTATTTTCTTGTGTTGATACCGGGACCTAGGTGGGCCACCTGATGACCCATTTGATCCGTGGATCTGAAGAAGGACCCACGGGCGACCCAGTATGTGGTGGACCCATGCGAGGTGGACATTGTTTGGCCCACCATCCAGCGTCTGATTAGAGAGAGGGAGATGACGTGTTTTTAGCAAGATGATGTGTTTCTAACAAGATACAATATGCTAATAGAGAAATATTGTTTTCCCAGGTATTGATTACATCTAAGATTACATCTAAGGCAAATATATAATGAAGAAAAAAAAACTATTTGATTTAAATTTGATCAGATGATCAGCATGACCCAGTAGAAACAAAATCTGAACTTGATGTGGAAATATGTAAAGTATTTGCTTCTTCATTATTCATGTGGAAATAGAGATACATTATTCTGTGGTCCGTGCATTCCCTTAGTAATATAGATTTGCCAGGTGGTGGAGGTCCATTACATATTTATATAATATCAACTAACATCTAGCCATTTGTCTCATGAATGTTTAGATATTTCTATATATTTAAAAATGATATCATTTATATAATAATACATGGGAATATTATTATAATGAATATACTAATAACATAGTTTTATTCATTATAAAATATTGGTCATTTTATAAGTTTTATAGTATACAGGTAATGAACATTATATCATTTAATCGTTCCCAGGTAATATAACATTAAATAATGATTATTTAATATTGACAATTTAAAAATTATCATACATTATATGGCAAAATGCTTTGTTGCCCAACGAAAATTGGATATTTTTTATAATATCTTTGATAATTACATTATAATATATTGTAATATTTCATTACAATATTTCCCACATAATTTCTATACCATGGTAAATGGGATATTCATGACACAGGAAATATTTTGTAATAATATGTAGGCATACTGAAATAAATGTGGAACAGGGGGTGTTGATAACCACCATTATTGTACAATATAACATACATATTATATCCATTATTGGATATTAAATATATATTAGTATATTAATATATTAATAATATATATTAAATAGTATAATTTAATATATATTTAGAAATATAATTAGATATAATTATATGTAATTTAACAAGCCTGTGATTAAAATAGTATGTCCAAAAATGAAGATGTACGATGACTCTTTGGATATTACCTTTTGTACACAATAATATAAATGTGTATCCAATTAATTGGATAATATTGATATAATTATTAATTTTATATCATTATTAATATAAATATTATCTGAAGGTAATATTTGTACCCGTGTTTATTTATACATAATATACACATGGGTCCCGGCACAAATATATATATGTACACCCGTATTTAAAATTTAATAATTTATTAAATGGTATGAATATTATTATATTCATTGTTTTGACCTAATATATTAATAATGTAATTTTATTATCTCTAATAGTACTATAGATATATCTACAATATATATTCAAAATAGTACTATAGATAAATAAGGGATAATATATATATAAGATCGTATATATTAGTAATTACATATTTTTAATTGTTATAATATATTTAATAGTATATTGTTCGTTTGTACAACTTAAGCTACTATTTTTCTCCATTGTAATAATACACCACTTAATAGTATATTTTTTCCAATATACATATAATTAATGCACAAGTACCTATTTATAAATTGATATAAACTATAACTATAGACATTGCCACTATAATTTATATAGTGGCAATAAGTCAATAGTTTTATTAATATATTATAGGGCAACAAGGATATCAATATGCTCCGATCTTATAATATTAAAATATTGATCATTATTAAGGGACAAGAATATTAAAGTTTACACTAAAAAAATAAATATCTAACACGTTTATGGCCGTGTGAGTATATGGGCGACACAATTATTAGTATATTCAGGTAATGAATATACTAAAAACATATATCTTATTAGAGAGGGAATTTATCGTCCCATGGCTAGTCCGTGCTAGCAGCTTATGATGGTTTGTAAACAATTTAATTAAATAATGCAAATATTCCCAACATGTATATTCATTATATAAATATTCATTTTCCACTCAGGATTAACGTGCTAGGCACGATATTTCATTATAGGCGGCAACACCACCTTAGTAAGGTGAATTTCATTTTACATCTGCCCTAGCAACACCCCGTGATGGGGCACGTTATGAACCTATTAAAACAGTATTAATATACTACGATAAAACATGTCTCCACCTAATTGTTGCTAGGGCAGCAACCCGTGCCCGATCAGAGTATATTAAATATCAATGTTATCATTCCCTGCATAAGGCTACTCAAATGATCTGATCCTCCTTTGATTATGTCCACCGCTAGACTATTGGGTCATTTTGCCTTCCTCTTCGGATCCCCGTGTACAGGGAACTGATTTTCCTGCATTGATACCGGGACCCAAGTGGGACACCCGATGACCCATCTGATCCGTGGATCCGAAGGAGAATGTTAGTATTTTTATTAGCTAATTCATGGGTTGGACAAAACTCTGGGTCCATTGAGTTGTATTTTCTAATTTATTTTAGAATGGACTGTAGTTGTGTCACCGGAAGAGCTGAAGCGAAGAATAGAAGAAAAAAGCAGACCGGGCGAAATTCCCCAGGCCCGATCGATCGGAGCCTCAAACCGATCGATCGGTCAGAAAAAGGCCTCAGTTAAATGTCAGGCCGATCGATCGGACCTGCAGGGGCGATCAATCGGACAGGTGCGCAGAGTTCGGGAAATCTCCAGTTTCTATCAGATTTAATTTCCTTTTGAGACTATGTTTCCCAGTTTGAGTCATACTTGTGCACTAAGTCTAAGGCACGAATTTTGGGCTATTTATAGGGTGTTTCTCTCAACCCTAGATCACCACCAACACAACTCTCATTGATCTGAGTCAGAGATATCTTAGAGAGAGTTTATTCTCTAGAGTCATTGAGATATTATTCTGAAGGGCTGCTCTAGAAGGTTGTTGCTGCTTCTACTTTCTTGTAGAAGATTGATCATCTTGGTTGACAAGGTGCGAGGAGATCAAGTAAGGAGAATAGGGCGCGATGGATGTCGTGTCAGTGGATTCTTTACAAGAATAACTACAGTCCTTAGGTCAAGGTACAGACTGAGGTAAAGGAGCTTGTGAGTATATCTTGTAACTGTTCGTGAACTCTTGATTTCTGGTTCGTGGTTTTTCTCCCTGGATAGGGTTTCCACGTTAAATATTGTGTCTGCCTTCTTGTGGTGTGTGATTGATAGATAGCTAGTTCTATATTGTCTGATTGGTTTATTTCCGCTGCATTGATTGGTTAAATAGAACTAGTAATCCATTCTGGTAGCCCCTCATAGAATTTTCAATTGGTATCAGAGCGGGTTACACTATTTTATTGTGTTGATCCATATTTTGCTAGAATGGATACCTATCGTGAAGGCACTTCAACCAATAAGCCTCCTCTGCTGGATGGTTCTAATTATGCTTATTGGAAAGCCAGAATGGTTGCCTTTGTAAAAGTCATAGATCTGAAAGTATGGAAATCTATTGAGAAAGGCTATTCCTTACCCACTGTCACTACTGATGGGATAACCAGTTTTAAATTTGAAGAACAATGGACAAAGGATGAAGAATTGGCAGCCACTTGCAACTCTAGGGCTTTGAATGCTATTTATAATGGAGTTAGCATATCTGAGTTTCGTAGAATTTCTACATGCACTACTGCCAAAGAAGCGTGGGATATTCTACAGACTGTGCATGAAGGGACTGACACTGTCAAACAGTCGAAACTTCAGAAATTGTATACAGCCTTTGAAACCATAAAGATGGAGGATGATAAAACTTTTGATGAATTTAATTCAAAGCTGAATACAATTGTGAATGATACCTTTACTTTGGGAGAGCCAATTCCTGAAAATAGAATTGTGAAAAAGATTATGCGGTCTCTTCCAGAAAGGTTTGATGCAAAGGTTGTGGCCATAGAAGAGAATAAAAACCTCAAAATTCTCAAAATTGAGGAATTAGTTGGCAACCTTCAGACTTTTGAAGCAAACCTAAGAACCAATGGAAAATCAAAATCCAAAGGTGTTGCTTTGAGAGCCTCCAAAGAATCATACAAGAAAATTGCTAATGATTCTGAGTCTGATTCTAAGGAGATTGATCCCCAAGTTGCTGTTGAGTTTATGAAGCAATTTCAAGCTTTTATAAAGGGGAAGAAAGGTAATTTGAAGATTCCTAAAAATTTTGTAAAGAAGAAAACTTCTAAAGGGATTAAATGTTTTGAGTGTCATGGTTATGGACACATTGCTAGTGATTGTGCTAACAAGAAACCAAAGAAGAAGGCTTTCAATCTGACTTGGGATGACGATACTTCTGTGGAAGATGATAAAAAATCTGAGTCTGAGAAGCCTGATCCTAGCAAAGAAAAATTCATGGCATTTATGGCTACATCAGTTTCTGCTACTCCAATTGTTTCTGATGAAGGGACTGATCAAGATGTTAGTGAGTCAGAGACAGAACATGATTGGCAAGCTGAATATCATATATTGTTTGCAAAGACCATGAAGATGCTCAAGATGAATGAAAAAGTGGCTACAAGCTGGAAAGAATCTGAAGAGCAGAATACTTCTTTAAAAGCTGAATTGTCTGAAGCTCTTACAAAAGTGAGTCAATTAGAGGCTGAAAATAAAAAATTGGCAGATATGTTGACTGCTGAAGCACAGAAGTGTGACTTGATTAATCATGATATGAAGACCTTGAAAGCTGAAAATACCGACTTGCAAGGAAGACTCAAGATTGTTCTTTCTGAGTTGGATACAAGCAAGGCTTCACTAAATAGGATGAATGCAGGGTCTAAAAAACTTGATGACATCCTGTGCAGTCAAAAGGCAAAGAATAACATGCATGGCATTGGCTATGCTAACGGGGCATCTACATCAAAAGCCAAAGGTATTAACTGTTTTGTTCCAAATTCTGTTGTTACTAATCATGTTGTTAATGTTACAGCTGCCAAGAAGAAGAATGTGCCACGTCCTGACCGTATACCCACTTGTCATCACTGTGGAATTAAAGGACACATTCGACCCCATTGCAATAAGCTGCGGAAGTCTCCAAACCAAAAGCAATGGAAAAAGCAGAAGGAAGCGTCACCTATGAAAACCAAAGCTGTCTGGGTCAAGAAAGAAGACCTTCCATCTGTCTTGGTACACACTATGCTGAACTATCTGAAAATGCAAGTGTCTGTGCCAAAACTTTATCACCCCTGATCTACAAGATCAAGCCCCCACCCCAGTGCTGATACGAAGTTCATCTTGAGGGGGAGTCTATTTAGGGGGAGCTGCAAAATCCAGATTGACAGAAGCTGCTTGAAGAAAATTGTTTGTCAATTGTGGACAAAAAGGAGGAGAATACTGACGCCAAGGGGATAAACAAGCAAAGATCTACAGATGCTGATTTTTTTTAAAATTCAATGTATTTTGGGTTTTTCTCTTGGGTAGATCATTTGTATTGTTTTAGGGAGTTTTGTCCATGAATTGCCAAAGGGGGAGATTGTTAGTATTTTTATTGGCTAATTCATGGGTTGGACAAAACTCTGGGTCCATTGAGTTGTATTTTCTAATTTATTTTAGAATGGACTCTATTTGTGTCACCGGAAGAGCTGGAGCGAAGAATAGAAGAAAAAAGCAGACCGGGCGAAATTCCCCAGGCCCGATCGATCGGAGCCTCAAACCGATCAATCGGTCAGAAAAATGCCTCAGTTAAATGTCAGGCCGATCGATCGGACCTGCGGGGGCGATCGATCGGACAGGTGCGCAGAGTTCGGGAAATCTCCAGTTTCTATCATATTTAGTTTCCTTTTGAGACTATGTTTCCCAGTTTGAGTCTTACTTGTGCACTAAGTCTAAGGCACGAATTTTGGGCTATTTATAGGGTGTTTCTCTCAACCCTAGATCACCACCAACACAACTCTCATTGATCTGAGTCAGAGATATCTTAGAGAGAGTTTATTCTCTAGAGCTATTGAGAGATTATTCTGAAGGGCTGCTCTAAAAGGTTGTTGCTGCTTCTACTTTCTTGTAAAAGATTGATAATCTTGGTTGACAATGTGCGAGGAGATCAAGTAAGGAGAACGAGGCGCGGTGGATGTCGTGTCAGTGGATTCTTTACAAGAATAACTACAGTTCTTAGGTCGAGGTACAGACTTAGGTAAAGGAGCTTGTGAGTATATCTTGTAACTGTTCGTGAACTCTTGATTTCTGGTTCGTGATTTTTCTCCCTGGATAGGGTTTCCACGTTAAATATTGTGTCTGCCTTCTTGTGGTGTGTGATTGATAGATAGCTAGTTCTATACTGTCTGATTGGTTTATTTCCGCTGCATTGATTGGTTAAATAGAACTAGTAATCCATTCTGGTAGCCCCTCATAGAATTTTCAGAGAACCCACGGGCGACCCAATAGGCGGTGGACCCATGCGAGGTGGACACACATCCAACGTCTAATCAGAGAGGGGAAATGAACAAATTCAGTGGTCCGTGCATATCACGGGAGTTTTGCTAGTATTCTGTAACACAAATGACAAGTCAATTCCTTGCATTCAACGTATAACAATCACAAAGCGCCGGGGGCCATCCGACACGATACAAACGAGAGAGGTCAGGAAGATTCGTCGAAGAAGATGGAGGTTTTAGCCTTTGTGGATTCGGGCCCACTGCCAGCAAACTTGGCCGCAACCACAAATAGGAAAACGCTCCTCACTTTGATCCTTTCATCAGTTTCCTCTTCTTCAACGAGGGAAAGGAAAATGCAATTGAATCTCATTTACCCTTTCTTCGATGGCTATCTGCACCATGGCTATATAAAGAGGATGCAGCACTGGGGAAGATCACATCCCCATCTTCTTCTTCCTTCTTCCTTTTGGTATCACAAATGATTACTTCCACCCACCCATTAGCTCATTCATCAGCCATCCATCCTTCCGCCTATATGGATACTAGGGAGTGAATGAGTGGGAGAGATTTCCAATGATTCTCTTCTGATCTTTTGACAAATACACTACCTCATCCTTCGTGAAGATCGGCCTCTTGTGTTGTAGCGGACTCGTGGCAATCAATCTTAAGCTTCCACAACGATCTCCAACCAACAGGTAGGAGTAAGATTCAAATGGGTTGGGTCGACGTGCAAGGGGCACTTCCAAGCTTCAAGTTTTTGTATCACGATGGATTTGATTATCTTTTTTAAGTACAAACACCATATTCTATGTTATTTCTTTCAGAAATCACATGGAGAAAGGAAAAGATTTCTTCTTCTTGGTGGTGTTGTTTTGCAAGATATCCGGGGCAATGGCAGCGGAAGAGAACCCAGTTACTGCATCAGCAGTGGCAATCAATGTCGGTGTTATTTTGGATCAGAGGATGTTGGTTGGAAAGGTATATAATAGCACCATGGATGTAACATCCCGAAATTCGAAGGTTGTAATTAGCTTAGTTAATTGTGTTTTTAGCTAATTAAGCTCGTTTATAAGCCAAACAGGTCCGATTAATCTTTAGGGTCGCGTGTACGAAGTTGGGTTGAGATCCGAGCCCGTTTGGGTACAATAGGCGGGTGTGTCGCTTTTTCCGGAGAGTTCCGAGGGCTTTTTAGTATTTTTCCACTTTTCGAGATTTTGGTACCGTTGGGTAGATGTTTTTATTTCCTAAACTTTAGTCTTCTATCCCATCTTGATCCGGACCCTCGAACCCGACCCAAAACGTGACCGGGCCCAAACCCATTAAACCCATTCCTTTCTCTCTCCTCATTTCTCTCTCTCTCCTCACTCATTTTCTCCTCTCCCCTCACCCCACGTACATGGACAGCTGCCCCTCCTCTCTTTCTTTATTCTTTCCTTCCTTCTCCCTTATCTTCTTTCTCCCTCCATTCTTCATTCTCATTCACTCCTTCACAACAGCCGCCCTCCCCCTCTGTTTCTCTCTTCTCTCTCGTTCTCTCCATCTCACTCTCATCACTGCCGCCGGACGACGTCGCCACCGGCCACCGGCCACCACAATCACCAAGCTCTCTCCCTCCTCCACCCTCTCATCTCATCTTTCAATCGTTTCTCCCTCACCCAGCCATGCTGCCCCATCGTCCCAGCTTCATCATGTCACTGCCGGACCCACCTGCACCACCGCCGAGCTCCCCATCTCCGGCGAACCAGCCCACTTCATCTCTCTTTGTTTTCCCCCATTTTTCCCCTTCTCTGTTTCTCTTTCCCGTTCTCTGTTTTCCTCCCTTGTTTCTCTCTTTCATTCTCTGTTTCCCTTTATTTCTTTGTTTCTCTCTCTTACTTTCTTTCTCTCTCTCCCTTGCTGCCAACGATTTTAGCCACACCCATTTCATTCCCTCTCATTTTCTCATCATCTCATTTCATTTTCTCTCCATCTCATCTCATCTTCCTCACCCATTCCACCCATATGATCTGTCACTTATTTCCTCTCTCTCACTCCCCTGCCAACGTGGAACACCCCACCCACTTCCATTTCACTCTCTCTCTCTAATTCATTCTTTGTTTCTTTATCTCTTTTATTTCTCCATTCTTTCTTTGTTTTGTTTTCTTCATTATTCTTGTTAATGGACCCATGACCCTCCATCACCACTAATTTAGTGGGCCACCAATCAAGTGGGCCCCACAACCTCCGATGATCACTACCATCTCCGAGTGGACCCCGCAAGCTCAACAATCTTCAATTTGCAAGCCACCACTCCATTCCCATCTGTTTGGTAAGCTCTCATTCTCCTTAGGTTTGGGTTAATACACTTTGGGTGTAGAAATGTATTTGGTAGCTTAGAGCTTCCCCTCTAGTAATTTTATATTTAATTTAGTTTTATTTTGTTATTTATCCCTTAGGCTTGGTTCGTTGGGCTATGGAGCTAGGATTTGTGGATTTGACATTTTCAACCAAAGGCAAGTAGATATTTATATATATATGCTTGGATATGTTTGTCTTTTCATTGATTTGATGATTGATGATGATTTAGATGACCACATATGCTCATTGATACTTTAAATGTGGAAAACATGATAATATAAATGAAATGGTTGGATTGAGATAGATGTTGGTTGGATGGACTTGATGAGAGGGGGTATGGATGTATGTGGAGAGGGCAAGGCCCTATTTGCTTTGTTTGCAGGATTAGAATGGAAGGGTTAGGCCCTTCATATTGACTGATTACATGTTCTGGGATTTTGGAAAGGGGTTTCCACCCATTTCACTTCAGTTGCAGAACTGAGGTTCTGTAACTGTAGTGTATGTGGTTGACCGACCAAGGGGACCGAGTCGACCGGCCACACACAATGAGGCTCTCTGGAGCCTGATGGAAATCACTGTGCACTCCATTTGTTTACAACTTCCGATCGACCGGACTGGGTCGGGTTGACCAGGTACTCTGTGTGGGATGTGGACCGGGCCCAATGATGGATACCTTTTAAAGGGTCCTTTTTACTTTGTTCGGTTGGACTTAGGTGGAACCTTGGTTACCTTTTTGGACTCATTTGACTATATGTAAAGATGTTTTGAGCCGACGTCTTTTACGGTTAATCCGGTTACATCGGTTACAACCTATCTCAATCTTGAACGGTACGGGACAACGGGATACCCTCTTTTATATCTATGCACGAAGGCTGTTTGTTTGGGTATCGCGAACCCTAATTCCCTTCGTTGACTGAGTATGGTTGTACGATGCCTCGGGTTTAACATTATACCTAGGATTGGATTGTTTATCGCTTCTGATTCCAGATTGTACCGTCTGGTACTTTTCTACATGCTATGTTCATGTTCCTTAGCTTCGTTTGCTTTGTTTTATTTTTGGGATTTCTTGATGAACCTAGGTGTTGAACTTAGGATCCCTTTTGATGTTCCGCTTGTTTTGACGATTGATAGAGGTGTTGAGGCTAGGTGGCTTTGATTGTAAAAGCTTGATGAGGACTACTTATGGTATTGACATTTGAATAAGCTTGCTTGATTGATCTTGACTTGATAATGGAAAGTAGTCTCTCTTTTGATGATAAATCTTGTTCACGCAAGAAAGCCTAGCCCCTCACTATTGTTTGTCTAGGGATTCTTGTGTCAGGCACCACTCAGCTGTATATCGCCCAACACAGATGGGGCACCATCTGTGTGAGGACCTTGATGAACGTCTGCGCAGTACGACCTTTTACTTATTGATGGATCTTGCTTGTTTGCCGGGTCATTACCGTGCCTTGTTGCCAAGTTACTACTTGTGCCTTGTTGCCGAGTTACTACTCGTGCCTTGTTGCCAGGCTTTAATCCTGTGCCTTGTTGCCTGGTATATCCAGTGCCTTGATATCTCCACCACAACTCAATGGGAGTAGGGAGGGCAATGACACTATCCCGTGGTAATTAGCATATGTGGACCGCCTATCTTGCTAGATGTTTAAGTTAGATTGATATTGATTCAAATGCTATGCACTTCTTACGATCAGGATGCTATGCATGTCTTATGATCTTGTCTATCGTTTACTCTGATTCGTTCTGCATATCTATTGATGTTTTATATTTATATCTGCCTGCCGACCGTCGTGTCTGATGCTGCACTTGGTGCATAGGTACCGGATACATTTACCTTTGGGAAAGTGGAGGCGTCGCTTCAGGCAGTTTAGCCTGATGGTGAGTACGAGTTGTGTGTCGACGGTATTGTCGTCATGACCAGCACACGAGTGCCTTCATACTTCGGTTTATATTTATTCTCTTTTGGCTTAGGTTTTGTTAGAGGCCATTAATTAATATACTTTTGTTATCTTTTGTTAAACTGGAACTATAGAAAAGAAAGATGTGCATACTCTGAAATGTTATATTGTACCATCTGTTTAATTATGATGTTCCGCTGTGTTTCATGGTTATCGAGGAAACATTTATACCTCACCGCGGACTTACGATCCTATGGGACATGATTAGGGCAAGTTACATTTGATTAATGTTGGAAAAAGTTTTAATTGGCCTTAATCTCACGCATAACCCCGGTACCACTTTTGGGGGCGTGACAATGGAGATGGCGCTGGAAGATTTCTACGCGAAACCGGGTTACAGAACTCGGTTGGTGTTACATGGGCGTGATTCTAATAGTAGCATCACAGCGGCTGCAGGTGCAGGTAAATGTTATGGGAGTAAATTCATGGTAGACAAGGATTTTATTGGAGTAAATTTAAAGTTTAATGAGTTGATGTAAAATGGGATAATTTACTTTCCTATATGATTTAATTTAGTAGAGTAAGAATGGGGTGACACATGCCCAGGAGGGGTTGGGACGGTGATGCTATATATGTTAGGCTATTATGACTTTCTAAGTTAGATTTCCTCCTCGGCAAGTTAATATTTTGTGGTTTGTTTTATCGTGAGAGGAAACCCTCTTAATTTATACAAGAAGAATAATCCACTGGATTATTCTTTAAAATTCAAATTAAGCTAATCTTTCTCTCACTTACCTAATGCCTCCGTAACAATCATAATAATCCTAACAAAGATACGGTTACCTAATGCCTCTATGATTGTTGACATTAAAAACAAAAACCCTTTGGACCTGTAAAAAAATAAATAACCAACAACAGTAAGGATTATGTCTTTTAGGGGATCGCCGCCCGTTTGTGGATTCATCACTATTGCAACCCGCTCCTGTTGAGTCTCTCACTACCGGTGGTCCATCAAATCAAATCTTGCGTAATCTCTTCCATAAGCTTTGATTGTGCAAATTGATAGAGATGGAGATGATTTGATTGAATATGTCGAGATGGTAAGGCTTGGTCAGTTAATAGATGGATATGAGAGGATGCTAATCTTTTTTTTATTGAAATAGCAAAATTAACGATGATAACCTGCTAAATTGGGTTCGTTTGTTTCTTCTGAGTTGTTTTTATTATAAGATTACCTATGGACTTTTGTTCCCGTAATTTATTTTTTTGTGCTTTTATCAATTTTATTGTATTTTATTTTATTATGGATTTATTCATCTGATTTCAAAAGAATGTTCGAAGTAAAACATTCAA
This sequence comes from Cinnamomum chago, assembly GCA_038049695.1. NCBI lineage: Eukaryota > Viridiplantae > Streptophyta > Magnoliopsida > Laurales > Lauraceae > Cinnamomum > Cinnamomum chago. The sequence continues at coordinate 66,155,564 of CP142458.1, read as the reverse complement.
TTGATTTCAAACACATTAAAGTGCTCTCGAAATTAACCAGGTATTTTTTCTGTTATTATTATATATTTTGATTTTGATTGCAATATTTAACGTCTCAAAATAATTTAAGCTAAATTTTATTTAAGATTTTATTAGTTTTAATATTATAAATTATATTGTCCGCGCTAAGCACGCGTATGTTTTGCTAGTTGTGTTTTAATATGACTTGATCCGTAATAGACAAGTTAGGGATGCAGATGTATGTGCATGGCATTTGAATTAAAGTAGATTGCCGGCACAATAACATGTGCTAATCATCAGCATCTTCACCTATGATATTTCTTGAAATAAATATAAAGACAAATGATTATGCTAATTTTTTAAAGAAAGATGACTTAAAATTGAGTTCCACGGGTCCACAGACACAGATCTACAGCTACAGATTTGCTTGGTTCAAATGGTCGATGGAGACCATTGTTCATGGCAAATTTGACCCACCCTTTCACAAGACAAGAAGCAAAAAAATAATAGAACGAAAGGGTGAATCATCCATAAGAATGAGGCCCAAGGTCATTGATTAAGCTGATGTCCGCTATAAAATCGACCATTCATTTGGAAGAAATTAAAGAAGCTGATATCTTAACCACCGCATGGCTTCCATACCTGGGTGTTTAATCTAGAATTAAATTAACTTGTTGAGTAAGCTGCCCTCACCTCTTAATTTTAGGTAGATCATGTGCATCACTGTTGGATCAAGACAGTACCAAAGAGTGTTGCTGCTATTAAGTTGGTACACTTCACCGCATACAATTGTCAACTGCGCAAAGAGAAGATCTTTTTGTATTGTTCTTAATGGACTGTAGCATGTCCATAGCAACTTAGTGTAAGTTCTGAACAGACCGACCTGACTGTATGATTCATGTGTTGTTTCTGTAACAGCATTAGATCTAATGAAAGAAACTAAAGTGCAAGCAATCATAGGTCCGCAAACATCAGAACAGGCCAATTTCATAGCTATTATGGGGAGTGAATCACAGATTCCCATCATTTCCTTCTCAGCAGTCAGCTCCTCACTCCCTCCCTCCAAGTTTCCTTACTTTGTTCGCATCGCGCAAAATGACTCATCGCTGGCAAGGCCCATTGCCTCTGTCATCCACGCTTATAGGTGGAGAGAAGTAGTTATTATCCATGATGACAGCAAGAGCGGCATTGGGTTGATTCCATACCTCATAGACGCCATCCAAGACATTGATGTCAAGGTCCGCCATAGAGTAGTCCTTTCATCCACGGTGAACAAGTCCATGATCCACGCTACTTTGCGCAAAATATCAGAGATGGGAACAAGGGTGTTCATTGTGCATTTGTCATTTTCACTAAGTGAGAGTTTTTTCATTCATGCACATAAGGCCAGAATGATGACAGATGGTTATGTATGGATCATTACATCTGAGCTCTCCAACCGCTTAGCGTACATGGATTCTACAATTGTCAATTCAATGCGGGGAGTGTTGGGTATTAAGGCTTTTGTGCCCGAATCCAACAGGCTCAATGATTTTAAGATTCGATGGAAAGAACTGTTCAGGAGAAAACACCCAGAAATTGAAATCATAGATGTCGATGTGTATACACTGTGGGCTTATGATACAGTGTGGCTTATGGCAATGGCAGCGGAGAAGTCACTGAACTGGACAAATTTGATAGACATTCCGAGTTTGGATGTGTCTTCAAATGGTGAACATTACTTGAATTCTATCTTGGACACAGAATTCAGAGGCCTAACGGGTGATGTTCGATTGGTAGATGGGCAATTACAGTCGACTGATTTTCAGATAGTAAATGTGTTGGGAAATGGTGGGAGGGGTATTGGGTTTTGGACGCCGAGGGTGGGACTTTCAAGGAGTAGAAGTTCTAAGGACATGGAAAAGAACTACTCTGCAAATATGGAAGATCTTGATGGTGTTATCTGGCCGGGAGGATCAACAGAGACACCAAAAGGTTGTGTAGCTGGACGAAAGCTTCGGATTGGTGTCCCTACTAAAACAGGGTTTAGTGAGTTCATGAAGGTGGAGAGAAATCCCGAAGACAATAGCATAATTGCGAAGGGGTTCTGCATAGATGTGTTTGAGAAAGTGCTGAGGTCGTTACCCTGTCCAGTGTCATTTGAGTATATACCATTCAAAAATGGACATGAAGAGTGTGTGGGGGCCCATTTCTTGAACCTGTTCCTCTTGGTCTCGGCAAGGGTGCGCTCGGATATGCTGACGTGTAGGAGCCATTTCTCTTGATCTCGGCTACGATCCGTTCCATATCGGTCTCGGCACTACGTGCTGGTCTCGGCCAAACAGAATTCAGTTCGGCCGCGCATACCGTTCAGTCTCGGCAATGCAGAATTGCGCTTGCAGCTAACAGCCACGGCCCTATCGTGGCAAGGCCCAAGGAAGGGATCTGATGGGACTTCAGCCACCACCAGATCAGGGCAAGATCAGGCCCAATGTGACTGGCATTAAATGCATTGTGGGCTGATCGGACCCACATTAAATGCAAAGAGGGCTATGATGGACCTTCATTAATGACTTTGTGGGCTGATGTGACCCAGGTCACATCACCAAGCCCACTGGCACTCACCCAAAGCTGTTCCATATATAAGGCACGAGCCAAAGGGAGCAGGGGGGTAAGCAATTCTCACAGAGACACAGTCTTTCTTCTTCTTCTTCTTCTTCTCCGATCCATTGCTGACTTAAGCATCGGAGAGCCCTGCGCTGCCCATAGCCAGGGTCCTCTGACCTTTGTCTTTCTCCTCTTTCAGATTCATACTGTCGCAGCTATCTCCTCCATGCATTGAGTAAGTCCTAAGAGGCATCCTGATCTTGTGAGTATTATTATTTCTGCACTTACAATTGGCGCCGTCTGTGGGGAAGGATTTCTATAATCTTTCCTATTCCTATTCCTAAACACCATGACGAGGAGAGCTGCGAAAGATGGAGAAACTTCCAAGACAAAGCGTGCAAGGCCGCCCCCTGCCAACCAGAGGGCTGGGAAGCAACCAGTCACAGAGGACGATGCTGAACGTGCTCTCATCCGGATCAACGTTCAGGAGCGTGACCTCCGCTCGGAGTCCGCTCCCGGGAAGGGAGACACCCAGCAGCCTACAGGTCTCCTGACGGGGGGAGACCAGCGGGATAAGTCTCCAGTGATCGATGGATCACGCCCCCCGGGCCAAGTGGAGGACGTTGAGGGCCGGGTGGAGGACGTTGAAGATACTGAGGATGAAGACTACAGCCCTGATGACGACTTGGACTCTACCCTTCTGGAGATTAAAGCACAGAATGAGGCCATCAAGGAGAGAGATGCTCTGATCTGGCAGCTCCAGCAGCAGTTGGAAAGAGCTACTGGTTCGGCAAGGCAGCAGCAACGGACTCGTCAGGAGCAGTCCCAGCAGCAACGGACTCGTCAGGAGCAGTCCCAGCAGCAGCGGACTCGTCGGGAGCAGTCCCAGCAGCAGCGATCTCGGCAGCAGCAGCGATCGCCACAACACGAGAGGGGAGTTACTCGTTTCACGCGCATCTCTTCCTCAAAGGAAGACCTGAGGGACCACTTGAACAGGAAAAGGGACGACCGAACCCGAGATGAAGGCACGAGCACTAGCCGTAGCTACTCGAGGAAGGCGTCCGAGACCATTCCGGAGGGTATGTATCATAATCAGGAATGGCTGGACGCGCACATAAGGGAAACGGTCCAGCGCAACCTGGAAGTAGCCGGCTTCGGCCGAGACCAAAAGAATGCTTGCTGCGACCCCGTTGATCTCGGCGCGTCTCCTTTCTCCCAAGACATCAGGAGGTACCCCTTACCGAAGAAATTCACCGTACCAAGATTCGTCACCTATGATGGGGTCTCGGATCCAGCTACGCATCTCAGGCACTTCTCCCAGAGGATGTCTGTCTGGGGAGACGAAGGCCATCTGAACTGCCGAGTCTTTTCCTCCAGTTTAGGCGACCTCCCCCTGAAGTGGTTCTGTGCGCTCCCAGAGGGATCCGTCTCGAGTTGGCAGCAACTCCAGCAGTCCTTTATGAATAAGTTCCAGGCCTACAGAGTCCTTCCGAAGACAGATGCAGACATCATGGCCATGAAGATGAAGCAAGGAGAGAACGTCACCCAGTTCGCCAAGCGGTTCTGGGCGGTCTACAGTCAGATCGAGAACTCCAAGGACGATGTAGCCGTCTTCGCGTTTCGGAACGCCCTGTTACCAGACAGTGACCTTCGCAAGGACTTGGCCAGGAACCCGGTGTCTTCCATAGCGGCGCTCATGTCCATCGCCAACCGGTATATTGCTCAAGAGGATGACCAGGCCCGTGCTCGGGAAAGCCATGGGACCATGCAAAGAAACCGAGACCGAGGTGAGAGGCCCCCCAAGAAGGACGGAGGACCGTTTCTGAGGGATGAGCCTCGGCGAGACGAGCGACGAAGAGGTGACTCAGGCAGGAGTTGGGTGCCTACAAGCTCGGCATGGACTCAGACGTTCGCCTCGGCAAGGAGCAAAAGGCCCAGGCTATCCGAGGACGCGTATCGGGGGGTCAACACGGTCTTCAAGATGCCGATCCACCGTATCATGTATAAGATCAAGAGCAGGCCGTATTTCAGATGGCCAGAGCCCATGCAAGGCGACCCTTCTATCCGAGATCAGACGAAGTTCTGTTCCTATCACAAGGAGGGCGGCCACAAGACTGAAGATTGCAGGATACTGCGGTCGCATTTGGAGAAACTTGTCCAGGATGGACACCTGCAAGAGTTTGTCAAGAGAGAAACCAGGGCCGACACCCGAGCCCCGCGCTGAGACGAGGGGGGTCACGACAGCGACGGGACAGAGAAGATAATTGACGTTATCCATTTGGCACCCCCGCCCAAGGGGAGTAATCAAGCCCGTGCCGAAGCCAGGAAAGCCGCTCACGGCAAGCAGGTCATGGCCGCCGAGCTCGGCCCAGCACCGAAAAGGGCTCGGAGGGAGTGTCCCGAGATCAGATTCACTGATGCAGATCTGGAAGGGGTGCAGCTCCCCCACAACGACCCCCTGATCGTCACTCTGAAGTTTGACTGCTCTAAGCAGAGCGTGAAGAATTGCACTGTGAAGAAAGTCCTTGTTGACCCCGGCAGTTCTTCCGAGGTCCTCTATTTCGACAGCTTTCGAAGGATGGGACTGACGGAGAAAGATCTGTAGGAGGCTCGAGTTCCCCTTATCGGCTTCAGCGCCAAGCCTGTTTATCCTAAGGGGAAAGTGACATTCAAGGTCGAGGTCGGTGGCGCGTCTGTCATGGCAACCTTCATGGTGATCGACGCACCCTCTCCCTACAATGCTATAGTGGGCAGGTCTTGGCTCCACAGCCTGGAAGCAGTCCCTTCCACCCTCCATCAGAAGCTGAAATTTCCGTGGGAGGGAAAGAGCGGCCGAGTTGAAATCATCACGGTCAAAGGAGATCAGCAGGCAGCCAAGCAGTGCCTGACCGCTGTGGTACCCGGGGAGCAAGAGCCCAAGGAGGTCAATGTGGCCGAGATGGAGAAAAACCTGGAGCAGGGGCTGGATGAGCTCGGCCAAGACCCAGGCAGGAAGAGCGTGGAGGAATTGACCGAAATCCGGATCGACCAGAAGGACCCGGATCGGTTCTTCCTGCTCGGCAGCCAGCTCGGGGAGCCGGAGAGGTCCGAACTGGCACAGTTCCTAGTGCAGAACAGAGATGCCTTCGCCTGGACACCTCAGGAGATGCCTGGCGTCAACCCCAAGGTAATGTGTCATAGACTGGATGTTAACCCTAACCATAAACCTGTGATGCAGAAAGCCCGCAGGACTGGGGTCCCTCAGACCGAAGCCGTCGTCGAGGAAGTGGGTAAGCTGCTTGAGGCCGGTGCAATCAGAAAGGTTCAATACCCGACCTGGTTGGCCAATCCGGTGGTCGTCAGGAAGAAGACTGGCAAGTGGAGGGTGTGCGTCGACTTTACCGACCTCAACAAAGCCTGTCCCAAGGACAGTTTTCCCCTACCAAAGATTGACCAGTTGATCGACGCCACGGCCGGGCACGACAGAATGAGCTTCCTCGATGCCTACCGCGGCTATCACCAGATCCCATTGTTTGGGCCAGACGAAGAGAAAACAGCTTTTATCACGCCCAGGGGAACCTACTGCTATAAGGTGATGCCGTTCGGACTGAAGAATGCAGGAGCCACCTACCAGAGGCTCGTTACCAAGATGTTCCACGATCAGCTCGGCAAAACCGTAGAGGTCTACATCGATGACATGGTGGTCAAATCCAAGCAGGCGCGGGATCATCTGTCAGACTTGGCCGAGGTCTTCGCCACTCTAAAGGAGTTCCGGCTGAAGCTTAACGCCTCGAAGTGCGCCTTCGGTGTTGGCTCTGGCAAGTTTTTGGGCAGCTTAGTTACACGCAGAGGCATTGAGGCAGACCCAGATCAGATCTCGGCTATCCTTAGAGTGCAGAGTCCCACTTCGGCCAAGGAGGTTCAGAAGCTTACAGGGATGGCCGCGGCACTGAATCGCTTCATTAGCAAATCTTCAGATAAGTGCCGACCTTTCTTTCAGCTTCTTAGAAAAAATTCTAAATTTCAATGGACTCTAGAATGTGACCATGCCTTGCAGCAGCTCAAGGCTTACCTTTCTTTACCACCGTTGTTGTCAACCCCGACCCATGGGGAGACCCTGTATTTATATTTGGCGGTCTCGGATCATGCGGTCAGCTCAGTCCTCATCCGAGAAGAGGACAAGGTTCAAAAACCAGTGTATTATACGAGCAAGACCCTTATCGATGCCGAGACCAGGTATCTGCCTCTTGAGAAGCTCGCCTTGGCGCTCGTTAGCGCCTCGCGAAAGCTCTCCCATTACTTTCAAACCCATTCTATTGTGGTTGTCACGGAGCACCCACTCAAATCTGTTTTCAAGAAGGCTGACTTTTCAGGAAGAATCTCCCGATGGGCTGTCGAACTAGGGCAGTATGAGATTCAATATCAGCCACGGACAGCAATAAAAGCCCAGGTTCTGGCGGATTTCCTCGCCGAGTTTGATTCAAGTTCGGCACCAACCCAGCTCGGCACCGAACTGGGGGGTGAGGAGCATGAGGTGCCCGCGGGTTCGGAACAATCACAATGCCATGCCGATACCCCAGTTTGGAAGGTCTTCGTCGACGGATCTTCCACCTCGAGAAGAGCCGGAGCAGGAGTTGTTCTCCAATCGCCAGAAGGACTGGTCATTGAGCAGGCTCTGACACTGGACTTCAAGGCGTCAAACAATGAGGCTGAGTATGAAGCCCTTTTGGCCGGACTAAATAGCGCCCATATCCTCGGAGCTCAACAGCTGGTGGTCTTCAGCGATTCACAGTTGGTGACAAACCAGCTGACTGGGGACTATCAGGCTCGCGACGACCGGATGGCCGCGTATTTGGCCCTGGCTAAGAAGCAGCTCTCTCAGTTCCACACGGCCGAAGTCAAGCAGATTGGCAGAGAAGTTAACTCTCACGCAGATGCTCTTGCGAACTTGGCCAGCGCTGTTGAGGCAGGAAAAAAGAGAAGCATCGAAGTCGGATCATTAGCTGCACCCAGCATTGAACTACGTCCACCTCGGGATGTGTTGTGCCTCGGTCTCGGCCCGAGCTGGATGGACCCCATTATCACCTACCTTAGGGACGACAGGCTTCCCGAAGACAGTGGCGAGGCCCACCGGGTCAGAGTCAAGGCAGCTCGGTTCTGGCTATCTCCCGAGGTCAAGCTCTACAGGAAATCGTTCTCGGGACCGTACCTCCAGTGCGTCCATCCAAGTAAGGTCGAGGACCTCCTTTTCGAGATACACGAAGGAATCTGCGGGAGCCATATCGGAGGAAGGTCCCTAGCCTACCGAGCCATCAGCCAGGGTTACTGGTGGCCGTATATGCAGAAAGATGCGCAGGTATATGCGAAGAAGTGCGAGAAGTGCCAGAAGTTCTCACACTCTCTCCACCAGCCCGCGCAGGATCTCAGCCCACTCTCTAGCCCGTGGCCATTCGCCCAGTGGGGGCTCGACATAGTGGGCCCGCTCCACCGAACTCCAGGGAACAAGAGATGGCTTATTGTGGCAACAGATTACTTCACCAAATGGATTGAAGCAGAGCCACTCTCATCCATCACAGAGCGAGACTCCAAGAATTTTGTGTGGAAGAATGTCGTCACAAGGTTTGGCATTCCCAGAGCGCTGGTTTCGGACAACGGAACTCAGTTCGACTCTAAACTTTTCAAGACCTTCTGCCAAGAGCTCGGCATCCGAAACCATTATTCCACTCCAGCCTACCCACAGAGTAACGGCCAGGCCGAGATCTCCAACAAGGTGATCCTCGATGGGCTCAAGAAACGGCTGGACCAAGCAAAGGGAAGATGGGTGGAAGAACTGCCGAGCGTCCTGTGGGCTTACAGAACTACTCCGAGGCGTTCCACTTCGGCTACCCCCTTCTCGCTCGCCTATGGCATGGAAGCAGTCATCCCTCTGGAGATCGGCCTCCCCACTTTGAGGTCCGAACTCTTTGACCGGGGACAGAACGAAACCAATGTGGCCAGGGAGCTAGATTTAGCGGACGAGCGAAGGGAAGCAGCTGCAGTGAGGCTAGCCGTCTACCAGCAGCAGCTAGCCAGGGGCTACAACCAGAACGTCAGAGAGAGGAAGTTCTCTGTAGGAGAGCTGGTCCTCAAGAAGGCTCTCCCAGGGGACAAAGATCCGAATCAAGGGAAGCTAGCGCCGAATTGGCATGGTCCGTTTAAAGTCACTTCCATCGCTGGACGGTCGGCTTATCGGCTCGAAGACATGGAAGGACGGCCTCTTCCGAGACCATGGAACGCGTCACACCTCAAGAAATTCTATTTTTAGTTTGTATGTTTGTACAGTGCTTCTGGATTTAATAGAACTACGTTCGTTTTGGGGCAAGTTGATGATCAATGGCAATGTGACAGCGACAATGGTGCGAGTATGGAAGACCGTCTAAGGATGGCACTCAGCCACCTAGACGAGCTGCCGAAACGGCCCATGTCTAAGGATGGCACTCAGCCACCTAGACGAGCTGCCGAAACGGCCCATGTCTAAGGATGGCACTCAGCCACCTAGACGAGCTGCCGAAACGGCCCATGTCTAAGGCTGGCACTCAGCCACCTAGACGAGCTGCCGAAACGGCCCATGTCTAAGGCTGGCACTCAGCCACCTAGACGAGCTGCCGAAACGGCCCATGTCTAAGGATGGCACTCAGCCACCTAGACGAGCTGCCGAAACGGCCCATGTCTAAGGCTGGCACTCAGCCACCTAGATGAGCTGCCGAAACGGCCCAAGTCTAAGGATGGCACTCAGCCACCTAGATGAGCTGCCGAAACGGCCCATGTCTAAGGATGGCACTCAGCCACCTAGACGAGCAGCCGAACTAGTTAAGGTTATGGTTGGCACTCAGCCACGTAGACCAGCCGAAACGGCACCAGACGATAATGGCACCCAGTCTTATCACTGCCTTAGGCCTGATGCGATTCTTTGTTTTCGCCGAAGGGGTCAGAGCGCTCGCGGGGAACCCTAGTCTGGTCGGCCTACTCTAGTCCGAACTCACATCCATGTTCACAAAACTTGCGGAAAGCGCAAACAGAAGGCAAATAAAAGCCACACCACACAGGAGACAAATATGAGAAAGGGCCTTTCATTGATAACATTGATAGATACACTGGAGCTTACATTGAAATAGTTTGAAACAAAGACTACATTTTATAAGAAGAAAGAGGAAGTCAAGTCGACGGCCCTGCTTCTATGTCTTCGATAACGACCACGGCGGCCTCGGCTTGAGGAGCTTCTTCAACGGGGTCAGGCGTTGGCTCGGAAGGGACTTCAGCCGGAGTGGCAGGGGTCTCGGCCAGGGCTTCATCTAGGGGCTCATCTCCGAGCTCGGGGAGATTCTGATATATCGGATCATCTGCAGGAACCCCCATCTTCTTCAACACGGCCTTGCAGCCGAGTCGGTACAGCTTCGGGCTGAGTGCCGTGATTTGATCAACATAAATTTTCGCAGCTTCCTCAGTCCCCTCCAGGAAGGCGGCATCGACCTCGGCTTTTTTCGATGCAAGGAGTTCCTCCTTCGATGCAAGAAGTTCCTCCTTCGCCTTCCTTTCCAGCTCCAGCTCAGCCTTGAACCCCGCCGACCTCTTTTCCTCTGCCTGGAGCTTCGTTTGCCGCTCGAAGCTCTCTGACCTTGCTTTGCAGAGGTCGCTGGCCATTATATCTGATTGAGCATTGAGCTCTGCAGTCTTGGCCGCCTCCGCCTTCAGCTCCTCCTTGGCCGCCTTCAGTTCGGCTTCGGCTCTCTGCTTTTCCTTTGCTAGGCGGGTCAGCCGGTTGTCCTCTTTCGTTATTCTGTCAGCGACTATCTGGAGCCTTTGGACAGCCTGCAGCGGAGCAAACGAAAAAAGCTCAGCACGAAAGCAAGAAATATCAAAAGATAGAAACACCTGTGACCAGGAAAGTCGGGCACTTACAGCGAGGGAGTGTTGTATGGTCCTCATAAGCAGCAGGGGGGAGTCTTCCGACCTGTGCCTCTCCATGTCCTTGGGGAGTGCACAGGCTCGGCTGAGCGCCGCAATGACATCTGGGCTCCCCACCAGTCTGTCCTCAGCATTTAGGGGCCTCCCCTTCCTCAGCTCCATGTCCGGCCTGAACTCGGCCGGTTCGGCACCCGAGGACGTTGCCGCCTGGGGCTCGGAGCGACTCTCCACCAGAGGAACCGCCGGAGTGGGCACCACGTCCGCTGCCCTCTCCCTCGCAGCTTGGGGTGAACGTTGCCGTGATCGCTCCTCCTGATCCAGCCCCTTCCCCTTCGCCTTTTTCCTCGGCCTCTCGCTTTCCGAGTCTGGGGGAGGTCGGGCCTCAACTCTGGCAGGGACGATGGTCCCGAAGGAGGGCGGGGCAGTGCGGGGTGCGGCAGCCTGTCTACCGCCACCGAGGACGGCGTCCGCCAGATTCCGCGGCTGAAACGCGGGCCTGCGCCTCTCCATATTGTCGGCTTCGGCCTCGGCTCCGGAAGAATAGTTCTCAACTTCCCTTGTCGGAGAGTCTACCTCGGCTCCGGAGGTATAGTCTTCAATTTCCCTTAGCGGGATGCCCGCGACCACGGCCAATGTAGTGGAAGCTCCCACGACCGAAACGGTCCCGCTGGTTTCGGCTAGATCGGGGGCGAAGTTCTCCGGGTTTCCGGATTTCCGTGTATAAGACACGTATCTCGGCTCGTACTTCAGAAGGGAGTAGGCAGCCCTTGTGTGGTGGCCGCGGTAGCAGTACACCTTGTTCAGCCAAGGTGCGTGCCTCCTCCAACCGTTCAGCTGGGCTTCGCGCTTGCGTTCAGAAAGGCCTGCGAAAAACAGCCGAGTTAGAATCCGGCAGCAGAAATCAAACATAAGAAAGAAATCGGAAACCCAGGGGGTTAGGTCTTTACTCGGTGGAGTCCCGAGGCGTCGAGGGACTCGGACCCTCCTAGTTGCTTCGGTCTCGGTCTCGCCGAACTCCCAGTTTCCCGAGACGAGCAGGCGGTCATCTCCGGCGTATTTATTGGAGTCCTCCAGCGCCGTGACGAGGGGTTGGCACCTCGCCTTGACGCGAAGATAATAGGTGCCCGCCTCCCTAGACTTGCAGAGGTCATATATATCCTCTATATCATGGACGCCGAGGCTGATGTCTAGAATCCTATTCAGCTCGGCGATGCCCATGATGATCTTATACCCATTAGGCATTAACTGACAGGGGCTAAGGTTCCAGGTCTCCAAACAAGACCTAAGAAGGGGGGCCAAGGGGAATCTGACCCCACCCTCGATCACGGCTATCAGGGGAAACGGCATCCAGCCGTTGCGAAATGAGTAGATGGAGGGGTCGGCTGCCATGATCTGGACATTGTCTGGGATCATGTAGACTCTCCTAAGAGTTGCCAGGCCCGACTGGGAATCTATCCAGTGAGTAAAAATCCCCATCTCTGAATCTAAGGAACCCTAACAATCTCTAGAGGTCTAAACCGTGGAATGTCTGAGAAACGGAGGAGACCCTAGGTAGGGTCAGGACAGAAATACAGAATGAAAAGAGAAGAGAATCGAGGTAGGAAGACTCACAGACTCGGGCGAAGTCACAAATCAGGCCGTTGATCCCTCACCGGCCCGCAATGAAATCCTGGACGAAGCTAGGAGGCGATGGAGGTGTTTCTGGCAGTGAAGGTTCTGACGAGCAAAAGTTCCAGCAGAGCTTCGACAGGGTTAGATTGCAGAGATGACAAAGGAGGGAGACGCAGGTGAATATAAAGGGTAGGAATGGGCGCCATTCCGGAATTCGAAGCGGGACACGCGTGAAATGTCGCCTCGGCTTGCGTCGCACGCCCCCTCGAAAAGACAAGAAAACCTACCAGGCAATAACGCGTGGCGCTGTGGCGATGATGGTCCGCCTTCCCATGCTAATCATAGCCCCGCATTTATTGCCCCCTTTTATTATCTCTGGCAGACGAAGCAGCGGCGGCGTCTGGCGCCGAATGAGTCAGAACCCTTAAACAAAAGCGGATGGAAGGCGAGCACTATCCGTCTCGGGAGACCGGTTCAGTTCTTAACCCTAGTGCGGGGGATCAGTCCAGCTCTTAACCCTAGTGCCCGAGAGAGCCCTAGAGGTCAAGAACTGAGGGGCTATTGTGTGGGGGCTCATTTCTTGAACCTGTTCCTCTTGGTCTCGGCAAGGGTGCGCTCGGATATGCTGACGTGTAGGAGCCATTTCTCTTGATCTCGGCTACGATCCGTTCCATATCGGTCTCGGCACTACGTGCTGGTCTCGGCCAAACAGAATTCAGTTCGGCCGCGCATACCGTTCAGTCTCGGCAATGCAAGCTCGGCAATGCAGAATTGCGCTTGCAGCTAACAGCCACGGCCCTATCGTGGCAAGGCCCAAGGAAGGGATCTGATGGGACTTCAGCCACCACCAGATCAGGGCAAGATCAGGCCCAATGTGACTGGCATTAAATGCATTGTGGGCTGATCGGACCCACATTAAATGCAAAGAGGGCTATGATGGACCTTCATTAATGACTTTGTGGGCTGATGTGACCCAGGTCACATCACCAAGCCCACTGGCACTCACCCAAAGCTGTTCCATATATAAGGCACGAGCCAAAGGGAGCAGGGGGGTAAGCAATTCTCACAGAGACACAGTCTTTCTTCTTCTTCTTCTTCTTCTCCGATCCATTGCTGACTTAAGCATCGGAGAGCCCTGCGCTGCCCATAGCCAGGGTCCTCTGACCTTTGTCTTTCTCCTCTTTCAGATTCATACTGTCGCAGCTATCTCCTCCATGCATTGAGTAAGTCCTAAGAGGCATCCTGATCTTGTGAGTATTATTATTTCTGCACTTACAAAGAGGAACCAGATTATTATGACCAATTGGTCTATCAAGTGTATGTTAAGGTAATTCGTTTTTCTTTCTAGATTGAACCAAGAAGTTTACACTGTATTTTACCGGTTTTCCCAAGCCCTATACACCTTTGTTTTTTCTTTTGCCGCTCCCATTGCACATCTAATGCTATATGCAGGATTTTCTAGCAGCCAATATATAATACCCTATTTTAACAGCCTGTGTTGTGGGGCCCCATCAATCCCATACCCCTTCACTACCTCCTAATTTTTTTCTCCAACATGCACACAAAAGAATTAGTACTTATCCCAATTTGATACTAATAAAACCTGCATGAGCCATCAATTTATCATTCAAAAGAAAAGGCAAATCATTGTAAGACTGAAAACTGTCCAGCTTTGAGATCCAAATCAGATATTAAGACCATCTGATTGTCCCCATATGATATGGACCTTCCCCCTCTTGCAAGTCTGAGCCAACCTTTCAGATCAGTGGCGGAACTGTGTAGAGGCCCGGGGGGGCCCTGGCCCCCCCCAGCCTTTGAAAATTTTTTTTTTTTTTTTTTTTTTTTTTGAAAAAGTCTTTTAAAACACCAAAATGGCCCCCCTCCCAAGGTTTTTGGATTTTTTTTCTAAGTTAAACCCCACCCCACCCCGGCCCCCACTCCCAACCCTTTAAACTTTCGAAAACCTCTCCAGACTCCAATCTTAAGCCCTAACCCTCTTCAGCTCTTCCTTTTTTGTTTTGTTCGTCTCCTCTTTTTTTCCATTAATCTCTCATCTTCAGTGGTTAAAATTTTACACGCCGTCTTCTCTATGTCCAGCATTTTCAAGGAACAAAATCATAGTTGAACTTATAACTATGTCAAAAAGGAAACTTTAAAATATGATAGTTATAATAATTGGTGAAATAAAATTTTATTCAAGTTTTGGCCCCCCCCCCCCCCAGTGGCGGATGGAGTTCTTTGTCACTGGCCCCCAGTGACTTTTTGGGGAAAAAAGAAAATGTATAATAAGTTAGGCCCCCAGTGACCTTTTGGGAAAAAAAAATGTATACTAAGTTAGGCCCCCAGTGACTTTTAGGGAAAAAAAATATGTACACTAAGTTAGGCCCAAATCAATTAGGCCCCCAGTGACATTGAACCAGGCCCCCTAATGAAAACTCGTAGAGAACAATTGTGATAAATAAATATGTCTTGTTTTATTGCTTGAAATTATTATATTATATTTGTTCCATATAAAAGGTTTGGGGTAAATCTGCACACTATTTGTCCTTGCTAGGCATGATTTGCAATGCAGTGGAAATCTACAAACTATCTGTCTTTGAATGCACCTTTCTGTGTATTAGTTACTGATAGTGTATGCAAAAGGTACACTATTTTTTTTGTGTATTGTTTTTTCTCAAGCATGAAGAAAAAAAGAAGAAAAAATCATTTGCAATCATATAAATAACCCAAAAAAAAATTCCGGGGGCGTTGCCCCCGGACCCCCTACTACTTAATCGTACCCCCAGTGACTTTGAATCCTGGATCCACCACTGGCCCCCCCCAAGATAAAATCCTGGCTCCGCCCCTGTTTCAGATCGACTGCTGCCTACCGTGGGAACTTCCTCTGCTTATAGGGGTGGCTGACTCAGTGATCACACATGCTTGATTCTGGGAGAGCAAAACTTAAAACATATGTGATTATCGACTCAGCCTTCTTCAGTTGGTATCAGGGCTGTTCGAATGAGGATAATAGGTGATAAAAAACCAGCCCACATTTCAAATATGTACTGTATAAATCTTGACTGCACTCCTCTTGTTTTCATCTGTTTTCTCCACCCCTTTGTTACTAAAATTACCTCTGCTTGTTCATAAACACTGATAACCACAAAGGTAAGTCATGCTCCTGTTATGCGGATGATCCCGAATCAAAGCACTTGACAGTCGGTTTACTATTGCTAGAGAGAGAGAGAAAGAGCTCTTTTTTATGCTTTTTTTTTTTTCTGTGATCTTGTTCTCGTAAGCATCATATGTGTTTATTTGAAATACTTTTGACCTTCTTGCATCTTTTCTTATTAAATGGGACTTTGCTCTTATGATACAGAATTTTGATGCGGTTGTAGTAGACACAGCAATTACAGCAAACAGATCAAATTATGTAGACCTCACACAGCCGTATCTGGAGAATGGAGTGGCAATGATTGTTCCTAAACGAACTGATGACAGCACCCATAGTTTGTGGTGGTTCACGAAGCCATTCAAATGGACCTTATGGGTGATTACATTTGTTGTCTTTGCAGTGAGTGGTTTTCTTATATGGCTTTTCGAACATGGGGAGAATCCCCACTTTCAAGGCCCTTGGTCTCAACAAATAGGGACGACTCTCTTTTTCAGCTTTTCCCTATTTGTCTATGCACATAGTAAGCCTCTATCTCTCTATATACATGTGTGTGTGTGTGAGAGAGAGTGTGTGATAACAAGTTAGTTGTGTTTGGAACAGGTCCAAGGTTTACCTGGCTTATGAAAGAAAATATGCCAAAAAGAATTACTGTGGTACCATTTGAGTATTCAGGACCACGGGTATAGATCTTATGTTATGTGTTGAAACTGTCAGCAAGTATTGATGAATGACTTTTTTCCATGTAAAAAAGGTGTTCTTAAGGGCATGTTTGTGTAACACTTTTCCGTGGAAAAGTTTACGGTTTTCCGCGGAAAACCCATTTTTCTAGCGTTTGGTGCGGAACAATTCCGCGGAAATGTTTTCCTGCCTCGTCAGCATTTTCCTTGATAATTGTGGAAATGGGTTTCCTATGGAGGGGGTATGGGAAATGGTTTTCCTCGGAAAACTTCTCCATCTTTTCCTCACTTTTGTCCATTTCAACCCAAAAACCTTATAACTTTTTTATTTTTTATTTCTTTATATAAATTATTATTTAATGTTTAATAAATAATATACATGTTATGTTATTTTCTTCAAAAAATTATATCACCAAATAAGAAATTTTGATTTTCTATAAGGAATCCACAGCCGCACCAAACAACATCTGCACCAATTCAATGAGGAAACTCTTTTTGCACCAAATATGAATTTCTAAATTCTACGGAAATCATTTTCCGAGGTTTTCATTTCTATGGAATTTGCTGACGTGGCAATTTCCTCTTTCCGCGGAAAGGGTGTGTACACAAACGTGCCCTAAATGATTCATGGATAACAAAATGTGGAAAATAACATTAAAAATCATACTTAATGCAAAATGTGTAGCAACAGCTCTAAATCCCTGAAGTTTTTATGTGCCTTGAACAGGAGAGAAGCTATGAAGCAATTATTCAAGAGTGGTGGTGATTGTATGGACATTGTATATATTTATAGTGGTGACGAGTTATACTGCAAATTTGACTACGATGCTGACTGTAGAAAACTTGCGACCAGCTTTTACAGACATAGATTCATTGATTAAAGGTGGGGATTTTGTTGGTTACCCAACTGGATCATTCTTGTTTGAGCATTTAAAGCACTTGGGGCTCCAAGGAGAGAAGCTCAAGCCTTATTCCACAGCAGAAGAGTACGCAAAAGCTGTGTCTCAAGGGAGCAGCAATGGCGGAGTCTCTGCCATTGTAGATACAATACCCTATATCAGAATCTTCCTGGCCAAGTACTGTAATCAATATACCATGACTCCATAAATTTACCAGACGGCCGGCTTCGGCTTCGTGAGTCTCTCTCTCTCTCTCTCTCTCTCTCTCTCTCTCTCTCTCTCTCTCTCTCTCTCTATATATATATATATATATATATATATATTATGGGGCATATTCTTGTGCATCCGTCCCTCACCATATGGTGAAGGACAAATTTAATGGGGCCCACCTAGGGACCCACTGATCATGGGACTTGTGGAGGATGGGAAGAGACACGTTGGATGGGACCATATATCAAATTTGGGGCCAGTCTCATACCTCTAACCCCTTCAATAATCGTGGCCCACAAATTTAATGACTTTATATTAAAGGAAAAAATTTGACCTTCAATCCAACGGTCCAATCCATTTGGATATGTGAAAATTCAATGGGTCTAGTGTACTTAAGGGGGTTCCATGTGTGTAGATGGTTCGGATGTGTTATGAAGTCAACCCTACTATATTGTCCCTCACCATAATATGGTGAGGGATGAATGCACATTAATATTTTCTCATTATTCCAACCTCATCACTCTATCTTCTTCTTCTTTACATTCTGTTCCTATATATCTCCGTCAACTACAATGCCTACCCTATTATTAAAAAAAAAATCAGTTTCAATAGGAAAATTAGTGTTATCCCTGCCCGTTTCTCTTTCTTCTTTCATGAGGTTATGATAAATAAAATAGTTGTTTTCCTCCTTTCAAAGTAGACCCAAACAAGCGAAAATCGATTGCCCTTCGATCCCACTTTACGCATCTAGATAACCCTGCGTGAAAAAATAATTTGCATTTATTTTGGTTTTATATACATGTAAATCTATGCTCTGAAAAAATAAATGAAGGGGACAAAATTTAACCATTATATTGGTCTACCTAACAATCTCGGCCAGAGCCTAAGCAGGCATCAACACTTTCTTTGTATGATTGTGAGTGACCAGATTTTCAACCCCAAAGGGTTGGCCGAGTGGTCAGGACCACGGTTCCTCCTTCTTCTGGAGCTAGAGATCCTGGTATCGACTCCCGGTTCCCCCCTCTTCAGGAACCGAAGGTTGAGTCCACTTGTGTTACCACCTTAGGGCCACAGGAGTTTACCCGGCTTCTCTCTGGGCCCAGAGGGATTAGTCCAGTCCAAAGGATTGGAAACCCTCCTTTAGCCAAAAAAAAAAAAAAGTGACCATATTTGATGATCAATTTGGGCTGAGAAATGATCTTTTGCTGACATCAGTTCAGTATGGTGCACAATGTATGTGGCTGACCACCTGATTCAACCTATATGGGCCCTCCTTTGGCTCATTAAAGCTGCTCATCTCTTGTTCCTGCTAGCTATAACTAGGCCTAAATAGAGCTTCAGAATAACATGTACAGTTGGATTAATCATGTAGAGACAAATATAGCTATATAATAATGTATATTTAATACATAATCAATACAATTGTACATATCACTATAATTGAATTGAGTTTTACAGATAGGCACATGTTATGGGGTGAGTTAGCGGGCCCCACACCAGTTAAGTCCGGTGTCAGCTGCCATGGACAGCACCATACTTAGAGCCAGCACAGTATCATTTCTCCTCTAGACCACCCTCCCAAATATTCTAAGTAGATTTTTGCACGATGAGAAAATCTGCAATAGAGAGGAAATTGTTCTAATTTTTGTGTGGTCTACACTTCCGTCGTCGTTTGGTGTGACAATTTTTCTTCTAGAGAAAAAAAAAATGAACTTATTTTCTTCAATGAAGAGGATTTCGATTTTCTATCTCAAGGTAGGAATGCAGGTCTCGTCTTTCCTTCCAAAACATAGCTATGTTGAATGCAGTATCCTCAGGTCGCATACACCCCTTATGTTTCTGCCATTTCTTCTTGCGTGGAAAGTAGCTAACACTGTTTCCTTCATCATCTTCAGGTGTTCCCCATAGGCTCTGACATGGTTCCAGATGTTTCTAGGGCAGTTCTTAGATTCAGTGAGTCAAAGGAAATGTCTGACATCAAGAAGAAATGGTTTGGATCCATTGCATGTACGAACTCGCTCGACGACTCTGTTCCTTACAGGAAACCCTCTATCTATACATTCCGCGGCATCTTATATATCCTCTTAGGTGTTTTGTGCATGGTCATTTTTGTCTTCATACTACTCAGAGTACGCAGCCAACGACAACCACTGTTCTACTCTTTACTAGGAGGGACCTGCCAGCCCCTCCCCCCGCAAGAAATTGAACAAGTTGAAGCAGCGCCAGCTAGTTCAGTGATTGAATTAACTAAGCTCAGAAGTAAAGAGGGCATCCATAGTGAGATCCAATGAAGGACAACCAGAGGTGGTGGCAACTCCAACTTCTAGCCATTGCGACATTGAGATAATCACCGAGGGAACACCTGCTCATCCATCTAGAACATGAAGCTGTACCAGTTGGGAGAGAGGTAGAATACAATGCATCATTTCAATTTTCAACACCCATGCATTTCACAGTTGTTTGATAAATAGAGCATAATAAACAGGATGTAGATAGACCACACTTACATATTCGACATAAAAATAAAAACACAAGCATGCTTTATTTTTTGTGTCGTTTTTATTACTTGTCATAATGCGCCCACATACAATGGCGGACCCATGATTTTTTTACTTTTTTTTTTTGTGGGGTGGACTAACGATAGTTAAAAAAGAAAACCAATCAGTATTTTGCTATACTTTTTTTTATATTGTCAATGGCAAAAGTGCAAATGTATTACAAAATTTAGATAGATACAAACGACTTAATTGCATCAACTAACGAACATTTTCCCACTAAAATTTAGTATTCCACACCTTTTTCTCATTTCTGGTTTTTCCTTTTCACAGAAAAATTGATGTATAACATTTTTTATAATGCTCATGGTAAATGTGTAGGTGGGGAAGATTTTTTACAACAACTGCATATATTTTCAACATAAATCCTCCTTTGAAAGTTAAAAAAAAAAAAGATTATACATTAACTAAAGAATGGAAGATGCCAAACTATAAGTCAGGCCTTCTGTTACATGCATATACTATGCTACAGACAAGAATGCTAAAAAAGTTGTTCTTAGAATGAGAAATTCATACAAGGAGATTCAAGTCACAAATGGAGTTTTAATATCAAAGTGGCATCACTAATAAAATAGAAGTTAAATAAAAAAGGTAGCAGTCAAGATACAAACCAAATATTGTATTACATGTTTAAACAGAGAAGCCATGGTCTCTAGCAATTGCCAAGTATAATTTCAATTCCCAGGTATTGAAAATTATATTGATGAAATGGAGCTGATGATCTAAATAATTTCTTCTTTCACTAATAAAGTTTTCAACTGATCCAACAAAGCAATTGAGGCTTGTACTGCTTAGATGCTCAGAGTCCAAATGGATGAACAACGGCATAAGCCAACAGTCTCGGCCCACTTTAGTTTCAGGGCATGAGAACATTCCTTACCCAATCTAAGTCTTGGAATGACACTTGCGACACAATCAATAAACAAATGGCAACTCTATTTGGCTCATTATATAGGATTCCTATTTAGATTGGATTAAAAAAAAAAAACTGCCCATCAAAATATGTAGAAATCATAGCTTCCAATTGAGCATATCAAATTGAGCATATCAGTTAGAGATTTAGGGATTGGGGATTGAGTTTCAAGATTTAGGGATTGGGGATTGGGGAAAGTGATAACTGATCATGGTTGGCATTTAGCGATTGTAGTTTTGGTATTAAGATTTAGGAAAAGGGAATAGGGGTTTCTGGTTAAGGTTAAGCATTGGAGTTTAGAAATTTAGGGATAAAGGAAAGAGTCTGTTTTGGTTGTGGCCTATGTGTGTATGAGAGAGAGAGAGAGAGAGAGAGATATAGAGATAGGCGAATACTTGCTGAGCCGCCGGTCGGAGAGGGAGGCAGCGCCATGCCGCAGACGGAGTAGCTCCTAAGAACAAAAGAAGCCTTCTTGTTTGGGGTAAGAAAGATGGTGCGAATGATTTTGAACTACGGGTGCAGGGTCAGATGGTACAAAGCCCTCTATGGGGTTTTTTTCGATTTGGGTGGGGCGGATGCACCCATGTGCCAATACATGGGTCCGCCCCTGCCCACATGTTACTTGTCATCAAGGGCGGACCAAGAAAATTCAACCTGGGGCCTGTATGTAAAAGAAAATGTTTAATATTTCTTTTAAATGAAAAAGAAAATGTAGGAAAACCTTTATTGAACCCGACCCAATCCATATGGGGTTTACTCCAACTCGTTACTATCCTTTGCTAGGAGTTTCAATGGGGCTACTGGGCTAGGGTTCAGCCCAACATCACTTTACTCATTCTCGGAGCAAAGTTGTGATTAGAGTAGGGTGGCAAGATCTGACTGATCCACAAATCCGACCTATATCTGACACACAATAAAATGGGTTGGGTTAGGGTTGATCGGCATAACCCATTTAAATGAGGCAGTTTAGGGTCAACCCACATATCTAAACTAATTTAAACAGTTTGGTGATTCAACATTTTTGCACTTTTTGGGCTCTTTTGGCCTACAACTAAAATATAACCTCCATACATGAAATGGATTGGGCTGGGCCAAACTTTTACGGGTTGGATGAGGTTGGGTTATGTTCAATGGTTGACCCATGTTGGATGCAGGTTTTGCAGGTTGGGTCGCATTGACCTATATTCACTGTTAAATTGCATTTAGCTTAAGACTGTTATTTGGATGACATGCAGTAACTTTTTATGTGCTTCTGATGGTCATTTGAGAATCACAATCTATGGATGGGGTTTGTATAGTTGGAGCCTGGAGGTGGTATGTGGGCATTTGAGAGAAGCCCCTTGAGAGTATTGTTAATTACAGGATTTCTTGTTCCCTATATTGGGGTTGAAGCTCTACTAGATTTTTCTCATTTATGCCTCATATAGCCTCAACATTGGAGGTTGCAGCAACTAAATACTCACATTCAATTCCCTTTTCTTCATTTCTCTCTGTTGATTGATTTTGTTAACCTTACATTCTCTGAGTCTCAGAAACTGTGTAAATAGAACTCCTCAGAGTTAGCAATGTATAAAAGTGGATCAACAACTATATATCATGATTTTTTTTTATTGAAATTTATCTGTTTTACCTGATCTAGATTGATTATGATAAATCATATGTGAAAATAGTGATAAATGATAGCAAACTAACATTTGTGCATAGTGGTTGTCCAGTTTTGTGTGCAGCTACATTACTCCATCCACTAGTATCTCAGGTATGAGATAAGTTTTTTCATTGATGAATTGATTCAAAATTGGTACTTAACACCAAAATATGGTTGATGTTCCTGAATTGCAAATAGCTATGATGTGGTCTTTTGTTGTGGTAGACTCTGATAACAATGATATCTTCTCTTCTTTTTTTTCCTTATATGGTTTGATGATGCCAAAAAATGGTTTTCGGGCACCACCGGTCAAGTAATAAATAATCAATGAGAAAATTAATGGAGAGAGAGAAAGAGAGGGGATTTATAGTGGTTCGGTCAGTGTGACCTACGTCCACTTTAATTGGTGAATTTACTGCTCTGGGAAGAGTTTACAAAGTAAAAGATTACAATGATGATCTGAAGAATTCGAGAGAGAATCGCTTCTCTGATAGGACTTCTCCTTTTATACTCTTTCTCCAACGGGTGGGGAGATTCTCCAGGGATCTCCACTGATGTACGCTCCATTCTGGTAGAGTCTCCCGCCCTGTCCTCAATAGATGAACAGGTAAGATCTCTTCCGCGGGACTTGGTAAAGGCAAGTAGACGAAACGACGCGTGTGCTGACTCTGTCATTCGATGGATCCGGACCCGGCCCTTAACGGGTAGATGACGGGCTCATCATGGACTTGGATCAGTTGGCGTTGACCCGCTATTGTGGACCGAGCTGTTTGGGCCTAACTCGTCACTACGGACCGAGTCATTTGGGCCTGGCCCATCATGGTTGATTCTAAAAGTTGCTTGGATTCATTCATACTAAAAATGTAGGATGTCTGAACCAACTAGCTCCGAAGCTCTTCAACCAGATAGAGTTACACGAAACCTGAAGTGGAGAGGTGCACAAGATTATATACTCCATGTGATGCTTAGATATGCGTAAACAGGGGGAGTTCTTTCCCAGGAGATTTACATCCAAGGGATGGGGGTCTCATCAGCACGAAGGAGATGGAAACCAGATATGGACCGAAAATCACAAAAAATAAGTTGAAGAATAAGTTCAAAAGCTTGAAAAAGTGGCATAGTGGGATGAATGTTGTGCTAAATCTGAGTGGATTTTGATGGGATAAAGAAAGAAAAAGGTCATTCAGAAGAGGGGGTAAGGGATGATTATGGCCACATTTTCATTTATATGGGTTTTTTTTTTTTTTTTTTTATCATGATTTGCAAGTATGGATTGTGAATTATTATGGATGGAATGCAGGGCATATTTTGGAGCAAGTTTGTATAGGTCTAAGCGCGTGCCTGACTACCACGTCATGTAAGAAATATTCGACGACTCAATTCCCGATGCTCGAGATGGAGTTGCTATGAATGACATTCCTCAGTGACCCCGCTCTATGCGTAATGATGAAATGGTGGGTAATGACATCCTCAACTCACACCTGCCCTGTCCCAATCTGACCTTGACAATTTGTAAGTGTGATACCAATCTAAGTCTATGACGTGGATGCCAGAGTTCTCTTTCATGTTGATTAAATATTAAGATTTTAAAAATTAGATTATGCTATTTTATATTGCCTATGAAAAGACTTGGCCAACCACCTATATCACTCTAATCCTTTCAAATGTCCTCCACCAATTGCATTATTCATCATAATTCACTAAGGCCCCTTTGTTCAAATGGAATTGAATCCTAGGAATTTATTGTAAAATGGGTTCCTCCAACAAAGGATTTATAAAGAGGTGTGGGGTCAAGAATATAAGGTAGAAATATAGATGCGACCCATATGCCGCAAAGATTTATTTTATAAGGGTGATTACGGTATTCTTTTTCGTCTCTTCTTATTTTAATTTTTCATCGGAAGAAGAAACTATTTGATGTTCATTTATGAATCTTCACTTCTATATCTTCAATCTTAACCTAAGTTATCAATAGTCTTCTTTTGGTTTTCTTTGAGAGAACCATTAGGCTTCTTTGAATACAAACATATAGTCTTTATGTGTAAAGTTTATATTAAAAAAAGGATAGAACATGTCTAGCAGCAGAAGCTCAAACCCATTCAGAGGCTGAAAATTAACCACCAAACCCATTGCCATCTCTAATTGTGTCACACAGCAAGTGGGTAACACAAGGTCCCATCACATATCATGGCATATCATGCTTGCAACTTCTGACATCAGGGTTCAGAAATATTCAAACAACAGAGGATTGTGAAAGCCACAAGTGGTACAGAGACATGAGTGTGAGTGGAGCCACTCCTCCCTCCTCTTTCACCGGAAAAAAAATCTATAAGTAAATTTAATTAAAAAAGAGGGATTTTGGAACATGAAATGCATGTAGATAGATTCATGAAGTATTGTTGCCCACTGTCTCAAGTAGAAATTTCTGGTCAAGTTGGGTCATGTCCTGTGTCCTGTGGCCTGTGGTCCTGGCTCTGACCCATCCCATTTCCAGCTCTCCCACCATAGGCCTTGGAAGATACATATCCATTACTGCATTCTGCTGCAACACTGTTTCCCACAACAAAAGGCTCCCTCCTCAATTCCAGGGAAGTGATGTCCACGTGTACCATTGCAATTTTTGTGGTAAATTCATGTCAATGGAAAGGCCAAAGCTAAACTATTTCGATCACTAGGAGTAGGATATGTATCATCCATTTTTAGAGGAGGAAAGCCAAGTGCCCATGATTTTCTTGGCTGAGGCAGCTTCCAATGTTCCCAATTTTCAATTGAATCCATGAAGAGTAGTTTTCAATCCTTTTGGGAGAAACAGGTATGAGAGGATGTTTTTGTGATGTTGACCCATTGACGACATGAGCCACATATCCTTAGCCAATGTCATGGTTTTCTAATATAAGACCATCTTTTGAGCACCACTAAAACATGGGTCTTTGATTTTTATTCTTTTGTTGAGAGAGAGAGAGAGAGAGAGAGAGAGAGAGAGAGAGAGAGAGAGAGAGAGGATCTAATCCTTATCATAGTACTAAAAAAATGGACTCAAATGTCCAATAGATGAAGTCACAAATAGAAGGAACAGAACACATGAGAAGATTTTTAAGACCCAATTGCATAGAAGAAGAATCAAAGTCAGGACGCACTAATCTTTCAAAAAAGAGAAAAAAACAAAAAATTTGATGCAACTGTAATTTTCATATGCTTAGATATAGTAACTTCTGTAGTTTTTAATAAAATCCAACTAATCTCAATCGCTAACAGTGCCTTCATTGGTACAATTGCCAATTGTAATATAAAATACAATCATGGAGAAGTGATAATTAAATTAGTCTCAAAGTTAAGAGTCCTTACAATATACTGCAATACTGAAATCCAATTTGGAAAGACACAAATGTGTTATTCAATAAAGGCTCTAAAATATATTTGTCAAACATTGTTCCGGAGGATATTCCTGTGCTTCCTTTCCTCACCATATGGTGAGGGACAAACTTAATGGGACCCACCTAGGGACACACTGATCATGGGACTTGTGAGGGATGGAAAGTGACATCTTGAATGATACCATATATCAAATTTGGAGTTAACCTCAATCATATGCCTCTAACCCCTTCATCCGTGGCCTATAAATTTAATGGCTTTATATTAAAGGAAAAAATTTGACCCTTGATCCAACGGTCCAATCCACTTGGATAGGTGAAAATTCAATGGGTCTAGTATACTTAAGGGGGTTCCATGTGTGTGGATGGTTCGGATGTGTTATAAAGTCAATCCTACTATTTTGTCCCCCACCATATTATAGTAAGGGATGGATGCACATGAACATTTCCCCATTATTCCAATCATATGGTTTTAAACCATAACTCTGGCCTCCACTATTGGAGAAGAGGTTAATAAGGCAAAATCTCAAAGTTTCGTTTATTCTTTATAAGTTTGCTTTTCTTTGAGATTTGTTTTCTATCTGATAATACTCATTATCTAAATCTTAATGTATTTTACATATTTAGGTATGGGCTTAGCATTGTGTAATGTCTGGTTTTAAAGGCAGAAAAGTAGAATTTGCAACTTTTCCTCCACTGAGAGGAGGAAATCTTGCAACTTTTGCAACTTTTCCTCCACTATGAGAGGAGGAAATCTTGCAACTAAAGGAGCAAAACTTGCAGCATTTGCAAGTTTTTCTCCACTCAAGAGGAAGAAAACTTGCATTTACGGTTGTGCCGCAGTAAGGTTGTAATCATTTTTCCTTCTTCATATGTGGGTCGGTTCACGGGTCTGGGTCTAGGGATGGGCATGAATGAATGATTAACGTTTAAATGCAATAACACTAAATCACAATGAGCACGCAATAAATTGCTTGTTTGGTAAATTTACTTTACCGATGAAGTGAAGTGAATGGTTAATACAAAAGACAATAGAAGTAAAGGTTTGGTATAATCAAAAGGTGAAAGAGTACCTTTTTGAAATTTTCTTTTAAAAGGAAAAGTGTTTTTTGTAAGGGTGCTCATTGAACTGGCTCGGCCCACTTTGGGTCGAACATTGGGTTTAGATTATAACAGATGGGTCATGGTCAAATTTTATTTATTTGGACTTGGTGGTTGAGAGACGGAATCCGCCCTGCCCAAATATACAAATAATTATAAGGGATGGAGTAGTAATGGAGGGACTTGAACCTATGCCCTCTCTCATAAGGTGAAATGACCAGACCAATTGAGCCAGCTTAGGACTGGGTAAGAAACTCATTTTGTTTTTATAAGTCTATCATGGGTCAATCTTGGGCTTGATCTTTTCCATGCGAGCTAGGCTCAAGCCAGCAACTTCAGCCCTGACTCATGCTTGGGCCAAGCTTAGTATTCTAGTACTTATAATTAATTTGAGTGAACGCTCATACTATAACTCATGCCACTATTTGTTTTAAATAGCAACAAAGGCCTGGGCTTAATAAAAACATATTAAGATTTAAGAGTTTTTTGAAACATTATTATGACAAAATAAATTTAAGATAATTTTTTTTAATTATCTTTGAATATTAAAATTTATTATCTTTGAATAACAAGTACAAATTGCTATTCCAGAGGATCCTATCTCTTCAATGATTCAAAATGAAAATGGAAATCAACTCAAATCTAATATGTATTCTTGTTACATTCAAGAATTACAAGTCCCAATTAAGGAAAAAGAAAAAAAAATAGCAAAGCCAGATTCACCTAGCTCGGCCCCTTGTCTTTGAGAGGCTAGGGGCCCACATAGCCCACTTGCTGATCAAGTTAGGCCTACCAAATTCAAGGCCACCCTTAGTGACCCAATCATGAGCTGGGTTGATTCATGGGTTTGGCACATCTTTTAGCAAGAAAAAATTATAAACTTCTCGTCCAAGAACTTAGAGTTAGTAGTAGTTTTTTTTTTTTTTTTTTAACCCTGCTAAACGGCCCGACTGGGGGGACCGATTTCTGGCCCACCCCCCAGGAGGACCGTTGGGCTTAATCATATGTGAAAATAGTGATAAATGATAGTAAACTAACATTTGTGCATAGTGGTTGTCCAGTTTTGTGTGCAGCTACATTACTCTATCCACTAGTATCTCAGGTATGAGAGATAAGTTTTTTCATTGATGAATTGATTCAAAATTGGTACTTAACACCAAAATATGGTTGATGTTCCTGAATTGCAAATAGCTACGATGTGGTCTTTTGTTGTGGTAGACTCTGATAACAATGATATCTTCTCTTCTTTTTTTTCCTTATATGGTTGATTCTAAAAGTTGCTTGGATTCATTCATACTAAAAATGTAGGATGTCTGAACCAACTTGCTCCGAAGCTCTTCAACCATATAGAGCTACACGAAACCTGAAGTGGAGAGGTGCACAAGATTATATACTCCATGTGATGCTAAGATATGCGTAAACATAAACAGGGGGAGTTCTTTCCCAGGAAATTTACATCCGAGGGATGGGGTCTCATCAGCACGAAGGAGCTGGAAACCAGACATGGACCGAAATTCACAAAATATAAGTTGAAGAATAAGTTCAAGAGCTTGAAAAAGTGGCATAGGGGGATGAATGTTGTGCTAAATCTCAGTGGATTTTGATGGGATAAAGAAAGAAAAAGGTCATGCAGAAGAGGGCGTAAGGGATGATTATAGCCACATTTTCATTTATATGGGTATGTTTTTTTTTTTTATCATGATTTGCAAGTATGGATTGTGAATTATTATGGATGGAATGCAGGCATATTTTGGAACAAGTTTGTATACGTCTAAGCGCGTGCCTGACTAAGAAATATTCGACGACTCAATTCCCGATGCTCGAGATGGAGTTGCTATGAATGACATTCCTCAGTGACCCCGCTCTATGCGTAATGATGAAATGGTGGGCAATGACATCCTCAACTCACGCCTGCCCTGTCCCAATCTGACGGGTGAGGGGGGTCTGCTGTAGTTAAACTACAGCAGACCCTGCTGTAGGTTGGATCCAAGGGCTGTGGGTTAAACCCACAGCATCCAATGGTTGGTATTTTTTAAATAAAATAAAATTAAAAAATATCTTATATTTTAAAATATTTTCTCTCTCTTCAACTCACTTTCAAAAAAAAATTTCTCTCTCTTCAACCTTTTCTCTCATCCAATGGCTGATATTTTCTAATGTGTGTGATGGAGATTTAATGTGTGTGATGGAGATCTGATGGCCGGGGAAGTTGGATGGATGGTGGGGATGAATGTGGCCGGAGTGGATGAAACCACAGCCCTTGGGATTGCTGTGGATCCAACCTACAGCAGGGTCTGCTGTAGTTTAACTACAGCAGACCCCCCTCACCCCAATCTGACCTTGACAATTTGTAAGTGTGATACCAATCTAAGTCTATGACGTGGATGCCAGAGTTCTCTTTCATGTTTATTAAATATTAAGATTTTAAAAATTAGATTATGCTATTTTATATTGCCCATGAAAAGACTTGGCCAACTACCTATATCAATCTAATCCTTTCAAATGTCCTCCACCAATTGCATTATTCATCATAATTCACTAAGGCCCCTTTGTTCAAATGGAATTGAATCCTAGGAATTTATTGTAAAATGGGTTCCTCCGACAAAGGATTTATAAAGAGGTGTGGGGTCAAGAATATAAGGTAGAAATATAGATGCGACCCATATGCCGCAAAGATTTATTTTATTAGGGTGATTACGATATTCTTTTTCGTCTCTTCTTATTTTAATTTTTCATCGGAAGAAGAAACTATTTGATGTTCATTTATGAATCTTCACTTCTATGTCTTCAATCTTAACCAAAGTTATCAATAGTCTTCTTTTGTTTTTCTTTCAGAGAACCATTAGGCTTCTTTGAAAGCAAACATATAGTCTTTATGTGTAAAGTTTATATTAAAAAAAGGATAGAACATGTCTAGCAGCAGAAGCTCAAACCCATTCAGAGGCTGAAAATTAACCACCAAACCCTTTGCCATCTCTAATTGTGTCACACAGCAAGTGGGTAACACAAGGTCCCATCACATATCATGGCATATCATGCTTGCAACTTCTGACATCAGGGTTCAGAAATATTCAAACAACAGAGGATTGTGAAAGCCACAAGTGGTACAGAGACATGAGTGTGAGTGGAGCCATTCCTCCCTCCTCTTTCACCGGGAAAAAAATCTATAAGTAAATTTAATTAAAAAAGAGGGATTTTGGAACATGAAATGCAGGTAGATAGATTCATGAAGTATTGTTGCCCACTGTCTCAAGTAGAAATTTCTGGTCAAGTTGGGTCATGTCCTGTGTCCTGTGGCCTGTGGTCCTGGCTCTGACCCATCCCATTTCCAGCTCTCCCACCAAAGGCCTTGGAAGATTCTGCATTCTGCTGCAACACACACAACAAAAGGCTCCCTCCTCAATTCCAGGGAAGTGATGTCCACGTGTACCATTGCAATTTTTGTGGTAAATTCATTTCAATGGAAAGGCCAAAGCTAAACTATTTCAATCACTAGGAGTAGGACATGTATCATCCATTTTTAGAGGAGGAAAGCCAAGTGCCCATGATTTTCTTGGCTGAGGCAGCTTCCAATGTTCCCAATTTTCAATTGAATCCATGAAGAGTAGTTTTCAATCCTTTTGGGAGAAACACGTATGAGAGGATGTTTTTGTGATGTTGACCCATTGACGACATGAGCCACATATCCTTAGCCAATGTCATGGTTTTCTATTATAAGACCATCTTTTGAGCACCACTAAAACATGGGTCTTTGATTTTTATTCTTTTGTTGAGAGAGAGAGAGAGAGAGAGAGAGAGAGAGAGAGAGGATCTAATCCTTATCATAGTACTAAAAAAAATGGACTCAAATGTCCAATAGATGAAGTCACAAATAGAAGGAACAGAACACATAAGAAGATTTTTAAGACCCAATTGCATAGAAGAAGAATCAAAGTCAGGACGCACTAATCTTTCAAAAAAGAGAAAAAAAAAAATGCAACTGTAATTTTCATATGCTTAGATATAGTAACTTCTGTAGTTTTTAATAAAATCCAACTAATCTCAATCGCTAACAGTGCCTTCATTGGTACAATTGCCAATTGTAATATAAAATAAAATCATGGAGAAGTGATAATTAAATTAGTCTCAAAGTTAAGAGTCCTTACAATATACTGCAATACTGAAATCCAATTTGGAAAGACACAAATGTGTTATTCAATAAAGGCTCTAAAATATATTTGTCAAACATTGTTCTGGAGGATATTCCTGTGCTTCCTTTCCTCACCATATGGTGAGGGACAAACTTAATGGGACACACTGATCATGGGACTTGTGAGGGATGGAAAGTGACATCTTGAATGATACCATATATCAAATTTGGAGTTAACCTCAATCCTATGCCTCTAACCCCTTCATCCGTGGCCTATAAATTTAATGGTTTTATATTAAAGGACAAAATTTGACCCTTGATCCATCGGTCCAATCCACTTGGATAGGTGAAAATTCAATGGGTCTAGTATACTTAAGGGGGTTCCATGTGTGTGGATGGTTCAGATGTGTTATAAAGTCAACCCTACTATTTTGTCCCCCACCATATTATAGTAAGGGATGGATGCACATGAACATTTCCCCATTATTCCAATCATATGGTTTTAAACTATAACTCTGGCCTCCACTATTGGAGAAGAGGTTAATAAGGCAAAATCTCAAAGTTTCGTTTATTCTTTATAAGTTTGCTTTTCTTTGAGATTTGTTTTCTATCTGATAGTACTCATTATCTAAATCTTAATGTATTTTACATATTTAGGTATGGGCTTAGCATTGTGTAATGTCTGGTTTTAAAGGCAGAAAAGTAGAATTTGCAACTTTTCCTCCACTGAGAGGAGGAAATCTTGCAACTTTTGCAACTTTTCCTCCACTATGAGAGGAGGAAATCTTGCAACTAAAGGAGAAAAACTTGCTTTACAACTTTTCCTCCATTCTAAGAGGAGGAAATCTTGCAAGTGTAGCCTAACTACTTCGGATAAGTAGCATTTGCAAGTTTTTCTCCACTCAGAGGAAGAAAACTTGCATTTACGGCTGTGCCGCAGTAAGGTTGTAATCATTTTTCCTTCTTCATATGTGGGTCGGTTCACGGGTCTGGGTCTAGGGATGGGCATGAATGAATGATTAACGTTTAAATGCAATAACACTAAATCACAATGAGCACGCAATAAATTGCTTGTTTGGTAAATTTACTTTACCGATGAAGTGAAGTGAATGGTTAATACAAAAGACAATAGAAGTAAAGGTTTGGTATATTCAAAAGGTGAAAGAGTACCTTTTTAAATTTTTCTTTTAAAAGGAAAAGTGTTTTTTGTAAGGGTGCTCATTGATCTGGCTCGGCCCACTTTGGGTCGGACATTGGGTTTAGATTATAACAGATGGGTCATGGTCAAATTTATTTATTTGGACTTGGTGGTTGAGAGACGGAATCCGCCTTGCCCAAATATACAAAATAATTATAAGGGATGGAGTAGTAATGGAGGGACTCGAACCTATGCCCTCTCTTAGAAGGTGAAATGACCAGACCAATTGAGCCAGCTTAGGACTGGGTAAGAAACTCATTTTGTTTTTATAAGTCTATCATGGGTCAATCTTGGGCTTGATCTTTTCCATGCGGGCTAGGCTCAAGCCAGCAACTTCAGGCCTGACTCATGCTTGGGCCAAGCTTAGTCTTCCAGTACTTATAATTTGTTTGAGTGAACGCTCATACTATAACTCATGCCACTAGTATTTGTTTTAAATAGCAACAAAGGCCCGGGCTTAATAAAAACATATTAAGATTTAAGAGTTTTTTGAAACATTATTATGACAAAATAAATTTAAGATAATTTTTTTTAATTATCTTTGAATATTAAAATTTATTATCTTTGAATAACAAGTACAAATTGCTATTCCAGAGGATCCTATCTCTTCAATAATGCAAAATGAAAATGGAAATCAACTCAAATCTAATTTGTATTCTTGTTACATTCAAGAATTACAAGTCCCAATCAAGGAAAAAGAAAAAAAATAGCAAAGCCAGATTCACCTAGCTCGGCCCATGAACACCCCTTGTCTTTGAGAGGCTAGGGGCCCACATAGCCCACTTGCTGATCAAGTTAGGCCTACCAAATTCAAGGCCACCCTTAGTGACCCAATGAGCTGGGTTGATTCATGGGTTTGGCACATCTTTTAGCAAGAAAAAATTATAAATTAACTTCTCGTCCAAGAACTAGAGTTAGTAGTAGTTTTTTTTTTTTTTTTTTTTGAACCCGTCAATGAGCTGGGTTGATTCATGGGTTTGGCACATCTTTTAGCAAGAAAAAATTATAAATTAACTTCTCGTCCAAGAACTAGAGTTAGTAGTAGTTTTTGTTTTTTTTTTTTTAACCCTGCTAAATGGCCCGACTGGGGGGACCGATTTCCCCCCCCCCCCCCCCCCCCGAAATCGGTCCCCCCAGTCGGGCCGTTTAGACTTTTACTTTTTTTTGTTTTCTTCATCTCAATACATGCGAGGCACCATGCCATTGTCCTTGAGTCCTTATAGAACCATAAGAAACTTATGAGAAAACAAAGGATTGCATTTTTATCCCTTCCCGGGTGGTATTGGTATCAGTTTACCCTTGCATGTAACTATTTATCACCACTTTAAATTGGTGGGAGGCGGAAAATGCCCTTGTTTATATTAAACGAGCAGAAACAACATGTGAGCAACTTGATGAAAATGGCGATGACCATAACGTCTGGATCAACGGAGGAGTCGGGATTTTCTTTCAGCGGGGGGCAAAAAATATCTCTTACCGAGAAATTTGACAAAGAATTTAAAAATATTAAAATATTAACATTAATCAGAAAGTTGAAAATTGTGTTCAACCCAATTTAACTCGTAATATAGCTATTAGATTATACCAAAAAAATATAAAAATGATTAATTTGTGCTATTGTCCATATCAAACAACATTCAATCATGGGTCCAAAGGATTAGAGAAGAATTACAAACTGTATGATTTTAGCTTATTTACTTGTGAGCATGTGTTCATAGTTTAAAAAATAAACTTACGTAATTTTCATCTACATCATAATATGGGGTTGATGTTGAGAAAAAGTCTTGATCTTTTACAAATTGTTTAAAGCTTAAGTTATTATATAATTACTTTAACAAAAACATTAAGGTTGATGGAACCTTTGGACATGAAATTAGTATCGAGAACTTTTAAGCACCTCTCTTACTTACGAATTATATTTGGTCTAATTTAATTCAAAATTTGAATTAAATTTTTAAATATTCAAAATCTAATGATAACTTAATGGAAAAGTATTTCAAATATGCTAATTTTGAGTGTCAAATTGGAGAGGATTTGAATTTTAAAATTATTAAAGGGTTAACAAAAGGGGAAAACAGTTCAAAAACAAGAAAAAAAAACAAAAAAACAAAACAAAGAAAGAAAGATGACCATAACACACCAACAAGGGAAAAAAATACGTCGGGGACTAAAAAAAAAAGAAAAAGTTGAGAAGGGGCAAAGGACCGAAGTTTGCCCCTCCTCAACTCCATGTGGCTCCGCCCCTGGTCCGGATGATGCATGGACAAGGGTGGATGCTTTTTTTTTTTTCTAAAGAAAAAAAAGTTGTTATTACTGAAAAATTATAAGAAACAGAATCATAGCTGGCTTGATGGCAAGATCACCATCAAGCCACGGCTCTGACACCATTTGGACTTCAAGAGACACTACCACTTTGATAAAATTATTCCTATTTTTTTTTTTTTTGAAAGGGTTTTTTTTTCTTTTGAAAGGTAATTATTCTAACTTTGCTTAACACAGGGTATTCTATGTATAGAGAAGGAAGCAATTAAAATCAAATTCAAACTACTCCAATCATAATGAAGTTAACCAATCCTTATATTTTACAAAACTGCACCTATTATCTCTAACAAACTGTAAGCCTTCAAAGGTTAATTAGCGCTGATGGGTGAGGGACCTAGGTAGTGTTTGTATGCCGTAGGTGTGTGAGAATTTACCAGAAAAAAAAAAAAAAAAAAGTTCGAACATCCTTAAAGGTTCATGTGTTTGGATAACTTGAGTTACACATGAATAATAACATTAATTTTCTCGTTCTTTGCCATGACCAATTGTAGCTAGCTAATTAAAGTTTAAACTACATTTTTGTTACAGGTAACTTGATTCCAAGCTTTTGGTAGATTGCTACTAAAAAACTCCTTGATAATACAGCCTCATATTATGATGATGTGGCCATCTTTTGGTATCCAATTTGCTAGTTAGCTAATGTTTGAATAGAATTAACCATGCAAGGATTTCATTGCAATCAAATTGATTTGTTATCTGTTGGATGAAAACATGGAATAAACAAATCAATCTCTATGTTAACTTGGAATCTAAACCCATTTTTTAAATGTGATCTACCAACCGTTGTCACAACAATTGTTGTGTCGCTTGGATATCGGCAGAATGAACGGCAAAGTTGATGAGAGGTAGGGCCCATCATCTAATATCAAGGAACCCCTTCAAGATTTTGTTTTATAATGCTTTTATTTCTTTAAATTATATATATTACTCTTTGTGTTTGTTCTTTTTTTTCTTAGCATTCATTCACTCGTGAGGAAAGAAAAACCGATGAAATAAGACTGACATTCCATTTATTTGCTTGAAATCAAATTCCTGTGCATTCAAACTAAAATTAGTTATAACAAATGATTATTTAAGAGGTGAAAGGCAATTGAAGGATAGAAGGTAAAGATATAGATAGGACTATAACTTTTTTTAAGATTTGGTTTGGTAGGGTGATGGTCGGTTGTTTATGTTGCATCTCCCGTTAATTCGTTTTCAATGAAAAAAGAGATTGTTGGATGGCCATCTCCCCTTGATTAATTTTCCATGAAAGAAGATTATCATATGGCCTATTTCTTTACCTTTGCCTATTCAGTTTGAGCTAAGGTAGATGGGAGTGTGTGTGTGTGTGTGAGAGTGAGAGATAGAGAGAGTGATTAAAAAGCATTTTTTTGTCTCAAATTTAACTTTACTACACTTTATCACAGTTCTCTATTGTAAAAAAGAATGGCTCACCCAAATATGATGAATATAAAAGACGTTGCATCTCAACCAACTTTAACTTTATATTTACTCCTCCACTTATTAAGGTCTATGTGGTTATGAATGAAATAAAATCACTCTATTTCCAAAACTTTGGCGATTTTATATTGCCATTGAATTAATTCTAAAAATGAGAAAAAAAGAAAGTATCAAAGATTTTCATCAAAACTAATCCTAGCTGCAATACCATAAAGTGTGCTATATTGGTACGAGATGGAGACCCCTAAAAGTACCATCATTTTTTCTTACTAATCAGTAGATAAAAAGACCAAATTACCAGCATTAATTTCTCACTTAACTGTAAATCAAAAGGCTACAAAACTATTAATTTTCCTTTCCACCTTTGTTGCATTTTTCAAAGCTAAAAAGTTGTTTCCTAGGACAGCAAACATAATAATAAAAAATAAAAACATTCCCTTGTACCTGTCACCATTTCAGCATTACAAGGGAAAACCCACGGCTTTCAAAACCTCTCCCAAGAAATCTCATTCCATTCTTGAATTTATTAAATTAATCCAAGAATAAATTTTTTCGTTTTATACTCCATTCTTTTAAATGGGTCCCCATTCGGGAGCATTATCTCATTGCGAGGTCTAAGGCAAGGAGACCATTTATCTCCTTATCTATTCAGAAGCTCTCTCTAGACTTTTAACTAAGACTGCAACTTAAGGTAAAATTTACGATGGCAAAGCTTCTAGAAGAGCTCCGATCATTTCGCATTTATTATTTGTAGATGGTAGCTTCGTCTTTTGTAATGCTCCCTTGCTGAAAATTAGAGCGATTAAAAGAAATTTTTATAAATATTACACCATCTCAGGCCAACTATCTAATTTTAATAAATTGATCTCTTATATTTAAGTAAAGGTAAACTCTTTCCTCACCTCCATTCCCTCTTTTGAAGAGATAAAATTGGTTGTCTTCTCCCTCAATAAGCATAGCTCCCCTGGCCCAGATGGTTTTAATGGGGCCTTTTTCACAGCATCTTGGAGTATCATAGGGAATACAGTTGCTGCAGCAGTGCAGCATTTTTTCCTCTCCAAAAGACTGCATAGAGCCACCAATTCCTTCTTCCTAGCTTTAATTCCTAAGATGAAATCTCCGTCCTCCTTAGCAGATTACAGACCCATCAACCTGCTGAACTTCTCTTACAAAATTATCACTAAAATTCTCTCCACCAGACTCTCTACTATTATTCCCAACCTGATCTCCCCCCACCAAGCTGCTTTCATTAAGGGCAGAACCATCCAGCACCACACTGGTTTGGCCTTTGAGTTATTCCAGAAACTGAACTCCAAGATTTCCAAGGGCTCCATCTGTCTTAAGTTAGATATCTCCAAAGCCTTTGACAAGTTGAAGTGGTCCTTCCTCTTCTCTGCTCTCAAGTTCTTTAACTTCTCTGAGGATTGGATATCCCTAATTAAAGAGTGTGTTTGCACTACCAAGTGCTCAGTGCTCCTTAACAGCAGGCCTCAAGGCTTCTTCAGCTCCTCCTGTGGCATCAGACAGGGAGACCCCTTGTCTCCTTACCTTTTCATCCTAGCAGAAGAAATTCTGAGCCTCCACCTCAACAACCTTCAGCTCCAAGGCCACTTCCTTCCTCTCTCCAAGGTCCTCTCCACCCCCTGTCATCTGCTTTATGCTGATGATATTCTCATATTTATGAAAGGGGCTGCCACTAGTGTCTCTATCCTTCAAGACCTTCTGGAGACATACCAATCAGCTGCAGGTCAATTCTTTAACTTGCAGAAGAGTCAACTGTTCATTGGCAAATGCAGCTCAAGAAGAAAGAGAAGAATCAGTTCCACCCTTGGAATTCAAGAAGTCTCAACCCACCTCAAGTATCTGGGCACCCCAATCTGTTTTGGGACTCCTAAAAGGAGACATTTCCTCCCTTTGTTAGATGCAGTCCAGGCAAAGCTCTCTGCATGGAAAGCCAAAACGCTGTCTTTTGCTGGCCGACTAACTCTCATCAAGTTTGTCATCTCTAGCCTTCCAGTCCACTTAGCAGCAATTATTCCTCTGCCTGCTTCTGTTTGTAAAGAGATTGAGCGTCTGATGAGGCAATTCCTCTGGTCTGGGAATGCCACCAACCACAAGATCAACTATGTCAGCTAGTCTACTGTCACCCTCCCTAAGGCTGAAGGTGGCTTGGGCATTAGGAAAATAGCAGATGTGAACACTGCTTCTTTTATCAAGCTTGGATGGCAAGCCTCCACCTCAGACTCTCTCTGGTCATAATGGTTTAAGAACCGTTACTTCAAATTTCGCCCCATATGGAGCTCAGAGAACACTGGCTATGGCTCAAGCATCTGGAAGAAAATCCGCAGATCAACTCATATTATCCACCAAGGCAGCTCCTGGATTCTTGGCAATGGCCAGAGCATTAACGTCTGGCATGACTCCTGGTCAGACAGTGTTCCTATTTCAACCAGCTTCCCTGGCCATCCTTTTCCTAGAGACCAACGGCTCTCTTCCCTCTATCAATCAGGGACCTAGGTTCCTCCAGAGCACCTGCCGTCCTCCATTCAGCAGCACCTCCTTCTTCTCCTCAAGGATCTATCTCCAACTCCAGCCTTCAGAGATTCCCTCAGATGGAGAGACACTTCAGATGGAAAGCTTTCTTTGAGCTCAGCATGGCAGAGAATCAGGCACAGAGCTCCTCTTCTCCCTTGGCCAAAGCTGATATGGAACTCCCTCTCCCCTCCTAGAGTCAATTGCTTTGGCTGGCGACTGATGCACAACAGACTTCCCTCAGACACTTGGCTGAAGCGGCTGGGATTTTCCCTTGCCTCCAAGTGCATTCTATGTAGAGCTGCTGAAGACTCCGTGGGCCACCTCTTCTTCAACTGTGCAGTAGCAAAAGCTACTTGGTCCTGGATACTCCAAGCGGCAGAGGCTCCTCCTCCTCCCATCTTCTCTACTTCCTCCATGTGGTCGTCCTTCTCCAAAGCTTCAGATGCCAATGGCTACAATCTCATGGCTACTATATTCATCATTGTTACCTACTTCCTATGGAAAGCCCGAAACGAAGCAATTTTTGATGCTAGAAGGCCCTCTCTCCACTCCATCCAGGCCCAACTAACTGAAGCTATCTCCTTCTCCCTCAAGCAGATGACTTCTCCTTTCGTCAGTCTCCACCTCAATGCCTTGTTTGCTTCCTTGAGAATCTCTCCAGAGCATATCTAGCAGAGCCTCCATGCAGATAGGCTGGAGTGCTCTATTTTTCTTTGGTTGAGGTGTTTAAGATTTCCTTGTTGCATTTTCATTTTCTTGGTTGAGGTGTTCTTATTTTTCTTGTCGCTTATTCATTTTGGGGGTCATCCTCTGACCTTTGTATTCTTTTTTCCCTCTTCCTCTCTTTTCAATACAATTTACCCTTACAGCAAAAAAAAAAAAAAAAAGTAAAGGTACTTGTCAGCTAAGAAGTGAAAAACTCACTACTATTCTAGGTGTTAGAAATATGAACGAAAACAAAAGATGTATTGAGAACTCTATTTTATATAAGAGATACAAAAATCTTTGTTTTGATACCGTTATCTTAAAAATTAAGAAAAAGATACAGTCCTGGCAACCCAATGTTTTATCTCTTAAGCTAGGAGGAAGACTAACTTATCTTTCAAAATATATATATATATATATACACATCTTAATTAAATATATGGTTTCGTCCATTCCAGTTTACAATATGTCAGCTCTCTAACTGCCAAATAAAACTATTCTTTTCCTTGGATACAATGATGGGGAAATTTTGGTGGGGAGATGGAAGTGACAAAAAAAGGTCTCACACCATCAAATGGAGTGAATTATATAAGCCTATTGAGTAAAAGGGGCTAGGCATTAGAAATCCAAAGAAAAAAACTTGGCTATACTAGTGAAAACAACTTGGAGATGCATAACTAATGAAAACTTTTTGGGCTCTCAAATCATCAAGGCCAAATAATGTCCTAATTAATTAATTAATCTCTTTGGGTGGCCAATTTCAATTCAGGAAGCTTTCGGTTTTGGATGGGTTTTATGAATTCTGTGAATCTATCTCTCTAAGGGAATGTTTTTTTCCCTTCATTTAACTACAGGCCTCCATTTTAAGAATCCTCATTTTTTAGAACACCTGAATATAGGTGTCAACACCTCATTCCACCCTCCACTCCCCTCTCTCTCCACTATCCTCTCTTTACAATAATTGAAATTCATAACCTCCTAAAAAAAATCCGGTACTTCTAAACTGCTTGCTTTGTTTAGTTCTCGCTCTATAATTTTGCAGGATATAGCTTTTTTCGTTGCTACACTTCAAGGGTTGGCTCTCTACATATCATCTATTTGGGCTCTGCAGGAGAGCAGATTTTCGTCCTTCTATAATATATTCAGTACGTTCATTGTATTTAATATTTCTCCCTCTCTCTAATCAGACGTTAGATGGTGGGCCAAACGGGGCCCACCTCGCACAGGTCCACCACCTACTGGGTCGCCCGTGGGTCCTCCTTCGGATCCATGGATCAGATGGATCATCGGGTGGCCCACCTAGGTCCCGGTATCAACGCATGAAAATCAAGCCCTCACGAAATCCTCCCAACCAAACACCCTGGAATAATCAGAACCCAACACCCAAATAAATTCAAATCCCCCTAAACAAACAACTTGGGTCCTTGACCAGATCGTCAATCAGATCAACCAGTGGGTCCCACAACCATCTACTGCAAAACTAATTTTGTTCCTAAAACACCTCATCTCACTCTCTTTGATCAGACGCTGGCCCACCTCACACGGGTCCACCACCTACTGGGTCACTCGTGGGTCCTCCTTCAGATCCACAAATCAGATTGGTCATCGGGTGACCCACCTGGATCTCTGTACTAACGCAACAAAATCAAGCCCTCACTGAATCCTCCCAACCAAATACCCTGGAATAATCAGAACCAAACACCCAAATAAACTCAAACCCCCCTAACAAACAACTTGGGTCCTCGACCAAATCGGCGATCGGATCAACCAGTGGGTCCCACAATAATCTACTGCAAAACTGATTTTGTTCATAAAACACGCCATCTCCCTCTCTCTGATCAGACGCTGGATGGTGGGCCAAAAAGCGCTCACCTCGCATGGGTCCACCACCTACCGGGTCGCTCGTGGGTCCTCGTTCGAATCCACGGATCAAATGGGTCATCGGGTGGCCCACCTGGGTCCCGGTATCAACGCAACAAAATCAAACCGTCACCAAATCCTCCAAACCAAACACCCCAGAATAATCAGAACCAAACACCCAAATAAATTCAAATCCCCCTAAACAAACAACTTGAGTCCTTGACCAGATTGGCGATCGAATCAACCAGTGGGTCCCACAACAATCTGCTGCAAAACTGATTTTGTTCCTAAAACACGTCATCTCCCTCTCTCTAATCAGACACTCAATGGTGGGTCAAATAGGGCCCACCTCGCACGGGTACACCACCTACTGGGTCACCTGTAGGTCCTCCTTCGGATCCACGGATCAGATGGGTCATCGGGTGGCCCACCTGAGTCCCAGTATCAACGCAACAAAATCAAGCCCTCATCGAATCCTCTCAACCAAACACCCTGGAATAATCAGAACCAAACACCCAAATAAATTCAAATCCCCCTAAACAAACAACTAGGGTCCTCATATCCAAACAAGCTGAACAGCTATAAAATTGAATGAGCTTAAAATCTGCCCAAACAATGACCGAAACTTGACTAGATTTTATCTCAAACAATTGCTGAAATTGGGCTGGGTTACAACTAGATTTCAACAACAAATGGGTTGGGATTGAGTCAAAAACCACCCCAAATAGGTAGATGTGGTGGGCTGAAACACAGACTAAAAGTGAGTCCTAAATGGACTGAAAATTGGCTCAGCAAACTACTATAAAAAAAGCTAAAAATCAGTTATGTGAATAGACTTAAAATTACTCCACAGTTTGGCTACAAATAGGAATTGGTTACAATGGAAGGGCTAGAAAAAAAAAAAAAAAAGAGGTTTTTGATGAATACAGGCATGAACCCTTGACCAAGCAGGCTAAAAAAAATGGCCAAATAAAAATGGGTTGAGTTTAATGACTCAACCCAAGTTTGTCCTTAAAAATGGGTTAAAATTAGCTAAAGTATGACTTCAAATGGGCAATCTGTGATCGGGTCCCAGTGGGATCCAATATCCTGCCACCCAAATATAACTCCGGATGACGGCGCTGGATTTGTCAGGCATGGAGGCCTGGGCCATCCAGCACCTTTGTAACGCCCCAATTCCGGATACCGATATACTCGTTCGATTACCCGAAATTGGCGCGCTACTCCCCGGAAAATCCGAGGACTTCCAAGATCGTAGGCCGCAGTGAGGTCCAATTTAAAACTTTTTGACCGAATAATAATCAATGGTTAAAACTTGCGGAAGCATAACATTTGATTTGAGCGGAAGCAATAGGTATCATATATAATAAAGAAAGCAGAACAGTGGTCTAATTAAAATGAGTCAATGTAAATTTAAAGTTATACATTTTTATCTTTCTACCCTTCTCACAACAAGTTTCACTCAAAACCCAAACAAAGTGAGTCCCTCAAAATCCCTGAATAAACTCGTCTCCGCCCTCCGGCTCGACATCCGTGTCGGCCGGGCCCCACGCATACTCTCCGGCTACCGGTGCCTCCACGAGTGCTAAAGTGTCGTCGGGAATCTCTGGGTCAAGGCCTAAGCACCATAGAATGGGTCAGATCTAAACGATCTGGCAAGATACAGCATACTACTAACATAGCATATATATATCAAAGGAATTAAAGACGGGTACATAATTTAAATGAATAACAAGGAAAGAGAACTAGGCAATCGTGCATTTAAATCATAAGGAACCAGTATAAAAGAAATCAACTAAACTACTACACAAGGTGGCACATTCACACGAGCTGGAATACCGCGGGATATTATGCCGCGGCCCTCCCATACTGAACACAGTCGCGGTGGGGAATCTAACCAGGGAATAACTAATCCCGAATATCACTCATCAACTCATCATCTCATCACTCCAGATCGACACGGCATGACACCTTGCCGTCTTAACCACACAGCTCATCATGATAGCTTCACCATACTCAACTAGCTCCTACCGGGGATGATCAGTCCACCGGCTGAGCTTAAATCAACCGAGTGAATGTTCATGCCGACTCGAGAATAACTCTAAGGTCTGTGTCTGTCTAGGCTTGCCTTGTGTGAACAAGGTCCTAACAATATCCCTAAGAGGTCCAAACATCTCAACACAGTCTCTGGATCTCATTCAAGGTCCAGGCCCACTCGTTGGATCCATACCAAGGCCCATCAGTACATGGCCTGGTCTAAAACCGTCCAAACGAGGCAACCAATCCATCTACTACTGACAAACAGTTCCATTATAATCCATATAACTTAACAGTCCAACCAGAACTACCTCTTCAGGCTACGGGTTCACATCTCCACACTTAGGCCCAATAAGGGCCCGCCTAGACACAGACACGGGTC
The DNA here is from genome assembly GCA_038049695.1 of Cinnamomum chago. Taxonomy (NCBI): domain Eukaryota; kingdom Viridiplantae; phylum Streptophyta; class Magnoliopsida; order Laurales; family Lauraceae; genus Cinnamomum; species Cinnamomum chago. Next base: position 66,112,305 of record CP142458.1, on the reverse strand, counting down.
AATGATCTCCGGATTACACAATCGGGTCACCTCTAGAAACCCTAGGTTCAGGTCTTCCAATTATGTTTAATTAACAGTAAACAGCTAATCTAAAGATCTAAGAAAGACAGAACAATAATAAGGAAGTATAAACTTCAACATAGGAGTCAATAGGGAAAAGCAACGGTCCAATCCTAGGTAAATGGGCCACTTTAGGTTCGGGTCTATCTCCGGTAATTCGCTCTCTAAACGATGTCATTAATGCCGTAAAATATTGTATTTGGTGCTTAGTTAGTTAAGGGCATTGTCTGACAACTTTTAGAGTTCGAATCATCTTAGATAATCAACCAAAACACTAAACAGTGGTCCCCGCGAATCAAGGTTGAGCCACACCGTTGATTCGGGCTAAGGACACTGACAAATACTCATTTGGATGGTCAATGGGCCTCTCAACTGATTATAACTCTTAAATGTTGAAAACCGGATAATCAGGGTTATCCAGGTGAACCTGATGTATCGTGAGCTCGGTTGATTTCCTGGCCTGGAAGATCAACCGAGTGCACTGATTAATCTGACTCAGGCTTCCTGGACAACTCAATTCATTTCTAAAGGGCTTACAGCGTGTCCGGTCAAACAACCAGGCCTAGGTGATTGACCGCATACTCTGAAAACCTTAGAAGGATTTGATGATCCAGCTTTAAACATTATCTAAAGTAAATCCCAAGTATCAAGTCCATTTGGGTGCAAAGAGTCTGTGTTTCAGGTGGAAACCAACTTTCAGTCAGATCTTGAACCAATAGTATGGACTCGGTCAACGGGTACAAGGCCCTGTCAACCTATTCATTAAAATGAAATTGGTACAAAGAATGGCTGAGGGCCAATTTCCACAACCTCTCCTGCTTGGCCAGATGACCTGGGTAGGGCCCAGATCAACCTGCCCAATAGGGATTCAACCAGCAGGAGAACAGGGCTGAAAACAGAAAAGTGCTGCAAAACTGCAGTGTGGCCGGTAGACCGGCCTGCATAGCCCAGTCCGCCGGCTGCACTGCCGGTTGATGGCCGGTTGACCGGTGCAGCAGATTCCTGCAGAAAAGAATGCTAACTGGGAGCTGCCATTTCCAGTTTTGTGTGGCCGGTAGACCGTCCAGCACAGGCCGGTCTACCGGCTGCACTACCGGTTGATGGCCGGTTGACGACCGGTCAACCGGCCAACTGCAGAAACCGGGAATCCCAGTTGCAGAGCCTTTTCCGTCTTGCCTCTGTTTACACCCAAATCACTTCTAATCTTCTCCAAACTCAACCAAAACTTCTCCAAACATAAACCAATACAGTAACCATCCATTAAACCACCTTATGGCCCACTGATCTTCCAAATGGGGGGTGAAAACCCCCATCCATCAGTGACCTTTCCATCCATAAACATATAATAAAGCTCAGGAAGAAACTAGACCATAACTGAACATCAAATGAACTGAAAAACTACTGAATCATGAAATGAAATATACAATCTAAGTTATGAGTATGATGCACTTGCCTTTTGTAGCTTGAGAATTGATTTGTAAAGAGAAGAGGAAATAACAGAGAGTTAACCCAAAAATCAGTCCAGCAGAAATGCAGAGGAAGAAGAAGAAGATCCAGCTGCTGTATTAGTGTAGCAGCAGCTCCAAGTCAGTGGAGAAGAAGTAGACAGCAGCAGTATCTTCGAGATTAAAGTCCAGCAGAATAGCTCCAGGAGGTTTCTCCAACAAAGTGCAGATGAGAGAAATGAAGAGAAGGAAAAGGAAGGTGATGTAGGAGGAGTAAGTGGTTGCAGGAGGTGTCTTCAAGATGGGATTCTAGTGCAGCAGAGATGAAGTAGCTGCAGCAGAGCCCAGGGGGAAATTTCAGCAGAGTGACAGCACTGCAGCAGGGCTGAAATGGGGATGTAGAAGCAGATGATGACACAGCAGCAGCTTCAATGGGTTCCAGCAGAGTCTTGGAGGAAATGAAATGGGGAGGAAGAAGAAAGAGGTGGCAGCAGCAACAAGTAAGATTTCCAGGTGATATGAAGAGGGAGAATCCAGCAGGAGCTGTAGCAGGGTGTAACAGCAACACCTCCAGAAATTCCCAGCAGAGTGATGAATGAAAGAAGAAGAAGAGGAACACAGCTGCAATTCCTCAAATTCCAGCAACAGTTGCTGTAGCAACTCCTAGCTCAACGTATGAGAGTAAATGAAGGGAGGAAATGGAGAGGAGGTTGGGCTGGGGAAGTTATCTTGGGAAGAGAGCTGGAAGGTTTCTTGGGATGGGGGCTGGAATTAGGGTTTAGGGTTTATTGCAAATGTTTAAGAGAGGTTATATAGGATTAGTAAAATAGTTAGGGACCATAGTACCCTTAGGGTTTAGTGGAATTAGGTTTAGGGTTTAGGGTTAACTTGGTCTTTAGGCTAGGAAGTTTCTAGAGGAGAGGGCACCTTTCTTAGCACTACTAAACCCACTTAGTCACTTAATTAATCTAACTAAGAGCCTAATTAACTCCAAGGGCCTAGGTCTAACACAAAAACCCAATTGATTAGAAATTAACCCAAACTATCCTAGTCTAACTAAAAACTTAGGAGAAACTAACTAGTCAATCTAATTAGCTCCTAACCAGCCCAATTAAAGAGTAATTAACCAGGATTAATAAAGATTAGCAATAATTAGTAGTAATTAGCAAAGATTAGCGAAGATTAGCGAAGATTAACATAATTAAGCAATAATTAAGATAAATTAAGATTAATTAGACTATAAATTAGCCCTTAGAGGGCCCACCAAGGGTGGGACCTCACATCTTGATCATGGAGAGGACATGTTTGAAGAATAAAAAATTGTTTGGATGTCTTGGACAGTGGGACCCAATGGGTGATCTAATCAGAGGATTGTGTTTCTTATTGTCTTTAATCAAACATTCACATTTAATTAAAAGGCCTGGGCCATCCAACACATTGAACAAGGGGAGGGCATGTCAGGAAGGGAAAAATAAAACATTCATGTTTTTTACACCTCCATCTAAACTTGATTGGTTGGAAAAATCAAAGAGAGGGGCTTCATGTCAGCAATGTTTTTGAAATGTTCTTGACGAGACATTGATTTTTTTTTTCCAGATCTACAGTTAACTATATCATCAGACCATCAAGGCTCTAAGAAAAAACTCATCCTCACAACTCATACTAGAAGTTGGAAAAAGGCTGGATCTGTATTCCTGTTTGCAAACCGTCCGAGCAATAAATACATCATTTTCATATAATCAGGTAATCTTTTCTACTACTCCATACAATAATATCAAAATAGATGGAATACAATATGAGATTTGATATTTGATGAATTTAATGTATAGATATATCGAGACAAAAACTAGTTGAATTGTTCTTAAATTGTCGATAATTATATTTTATTCTGCGGTTGCTTATTTGTCGTTATGTTTATTTTATAGGTATTTTATAATGTGTGCCAAGTTAATAACTTGCTTACTATGTTATTACTAATTTGATTGAACTGTTGTTGCTTTCATTTAAATGACAATTTATAAATTAATATTTTAAATATAAACCAGATAAGATTGAAACACCTCTCAAATATTGTCGTGACAATGACTCTCTACGTGTTAGGGAGTGAACAAATGAGTTCGAACATAAACCATTTGAGCATGGCACCCTAATAGCGAAGCATGGCTCACGCAAAATACAACTAGCTCAGTGGCTGAGAGTGTCACGTCCCCCGAACCCGATTAGAGAATAAACCGGATCCGTGGAGTGAAATTTAGGGCTTATTAAAAAATTTGCCCTTTAGGCCTAAGGATCGTAAGTCCGCTGTGAGGAGATAATATTTCAAGCCTCAAATATAATAAGAATATGCGGAACTCATACAATTTTACGCATATTTGGATATCAACAAGGAATAATGAATCTCAATATATATTAAAGTTGCACAAGGAATAAAAATAAAATTTTAACAATGAAGTTAATTTATTACAATGGCCTTCCCACTAATCAAGGTCATTTAAAACAATAGTGATGTCAATGATATAAAAGTTTCAACGAGAGATAAATAAAGAATAAAGAATCTAATGAGGTCCCAATGAATCTCTCTCGTGCCAGGTATGATGACGCTATTCTACGTCATCTGCACGCCACTCTCGTTCCTCCTCAACCGGTTGGATCTCCTCACCTACTTGCTCCTCGTAATAGTACTTACCTGAGGAGTCTGCACACCAAGGAATAGAGTCAACGACATGTTGAGCAATAGATAAGCAAGATATAAATAATCATGACATGCATCAAGTATAAGAGTAATGACAGGCATAGTAATCAAGAGAATACAAGGAATCAAATCTAGGCATAAAGCATGAGTAAATAACCATCAGGATCATAAATAGAAATCCTAGCAATACTAACAATCACCACTACCAATATAATGCAATGCACAAGAGGGAGACTCCGTGGATGTCCTAGCCACCTCACGGGGTACCAGTAACAATTCTATCCAGACTACTGATACCAAAGTCCGGCTCCAGGGGGATCCCAGCTCCCGGTCCTGGGAATAGTAACACGGTCCCAGCCCGCTCCCAACTATTCAACGCCATGGACGCCGTCCAAAGCCGACTGCCCACCCCGATGTCCGAATAACCAGCCCATCAATAAACTCCCAAACTGCAGTTGGCCATGATATGCAAATAATAATAATAATATGGTGTTGACAAGAGAATAGACCAAGACGAGCAAGTCTGGCTAGCTCAATATACAAGACACGTTCATAGGGATTATCTCATTCAAGTCAATACAAGACAAATCCAATCGCATGATAATCCCTTCAGTCTAGCCAGTCATGTTCATCAATTACATAACACGGGGTCCTAAGGTACACTCTAAGTCAGGTCCAAGTCCTAATTCTACAAGGGATTATGTTTCATAATTAATTAGGTGTTTTATGCCAAGAGAGTTTACAAGGATACAAAATCAACGGATACATTAACAAATCAAGGAGAGATTACAACCCAATCCTAGGCAAGTGTTGTCATCCATGTACCATATGTGTTTTAACGGAGTGCGTGGGGAATTCGAATAATCAATGCTTATGAAGAATTTCCTTGGTGTACAATCATGTTGATCATCGATTGATTCAATTTCCATACGCATTCGGTTAACCATACAAATACACGAATACCTAGACAACCCATCGAAGCACACCAAGCCACGTGCTATGATTTCAAAACCCCATTAATGGTCATGTGAGAGTGGTTTCATGGTTTCCAATGTCTAAGGCCCAAACCTAGGCTAACAATCTCGTTACTAACAAGAAAGTGGTCTAATAATTAATCTCCTTAACTACTTCCATACCTGATCCCCAATCATCGCGAGACATGTATCATTGGATTCTACGCTCAAAGAGCTTTCCAACGGTATATGGCTTGCGAAATTCCGACGTATGGTTCAAAAGTTATGGCCCATAAAAGTTTGCCCCTTTATATATATATATATATATAAAAAGTGCGTCGGACCATCCATCCGTCCGATTCATCGGATGGATAAACAACATACTCATATGCATGTCAGTAGTCAGGCCAGCCAACGTTCTTTTGTTTTATTTTATTTATTCTTTTTTTTTTCATTCATATGCACTTATGTCATGGGCAGAAGTTCCATCAGTGAACGTCATTTTCAAAGCTGTCACAACTTATCAAAAAAAATTGCCCTCCGATCAATCGGACAAGAGGTCCGATCGATCGGTCTGAGATTTGTTTCAGTTAACTGAGAGCAATTTCAATCCGACCGATCGGACTGAAGGCCCGATCGATCGGCAATGTAGCTGAGCCCGAAAATGGGTTTTTCTTCTTCCTTTTTCCTGCAGAAAACGAGCTTCCATGCTCCCCAATCATTTCAATCATTCTTTCCATCCATTCTATCAAATTAAAAACCTCCAAAGCTACCATTTAACAATTAATCTAATCAAAACCACAAATCTAACCTAACATGTCAATCGCAATGCAATACCAACAATAAGCTTGGAATTTGGGTAATCTAACAAGGATACCATTGCAATCAAAAGAAAACAACACACACATGATTAAATATAAAATGCATATCTACTTGGCTCAACCAAGAAGATTAGAAATTGGAAAAGCTTGAGGAGAAGCTTGCTACCACGAAGATCACAATCTACCCCGCTCAAAAGTAATCTAGAACACCGAGAAGAAGAAAGAAAGAAAAAAGATCATGATCCAACCTATTCTAAAAAAAATAGAAAACGAATGGAAAAGTTGATGATGGGAAAAGGCTTACCAACTAGTATCAATGGAGAGAGGAGATCGAAAGGAATAAGATGTGCGACCCGGATCACGGAGGTGATCTCTCCCGGAGGGAGATCTGGGCTTGAGAAGATGAAGAGGGAGAAGAAGGGCTGCTGCAGCTTCGTTGCATAAGTGAGAATAAGATTAGGGCTAATCCCTGATTAAGAAGAAGAGAGGGAGGAAAAGACCAATTTGCCCTTAAGTGGGTCCGGTAAAAGAATAGACTTTTTGAAGGATTTATGATCGTCGGATCGCGACGAGCTAGAAGATAAAAATGATCAGTGCGACGAGACCTTTCCAACGAACCCAACATCACGGTGATAGGATTTTTTTCGAAAAAAAACACTCAATTTTCCCTAATTTGCAAACTACCCCCCTTCTAGGATCAAACGAACTCGAAATCGAACGAAACTTCGCAGACACTATTCTAGCACTAAAAGAAACTCACTCAAGGTCTAAATCCACTTAAATATCTAACAATACAATTAATTATAATAAAAATAAAAATAAATGGGTCAACGGGCCTGCTATTGGGCCCAATTGACCCAGTAAGGTCGCGGACCTTACAGAGAGTGTGTAGAAACTCCATCCCTGAAAGATATATAATGATAAAAATTGATAAGACATTGCCGTCAGATCAGCCTGGGATGCTGCAATAAGGAGGATATTTGAAATCTTGCGACCGTGGCATGCAATGGAGTTTGTCGACCTATTACAATCATTTGAAAAATATATTCAGCCCTCATGGATACAGTTCAGGAAAGAGAAAATGGTTAAAGGAACATGTGTTAGGGAACATTTGTTGAACAAGGAACAGTTATTCTACGATCTCAAAAGAAAAGGATTTGAACTAAATATTCCAAATTTGGTACGTTCCATAGTAAGCACTCTACCACCTCCTTGGCCGGTACAAGACATCCATGCTAAGCTGAAGACTAATTTCGTAGACATGAGGGAATTAGGGGAGATGTTAGAAGAGATCGAGTTAAACCTTACAACGTGAAGGCTTTAGAAGATTTAGATGATGGACTGAACAGCAACAACACTATATGAAAGTAAATCTCCATATTTCAGGTAAAAATGCCCGCTTGTGATGACTACTGAGATAGTTTCAATTGAATATTTTTCATTAACATAATATTTAATTAATTATTAAATTATTAAACAGGTTTTCATATGCCTACAGGTCCGCCGCGAAGTACTTGAAAGATGGAGTTACAATTACTCGGTATGAATAGTTTGTTTGATATTGTCTGTGTTATAATTTGTAAATATTTTGGATTTCTAGAGGTTAACGTAAACGTTTCAAAATTTTGATTTGGTGCCTTCTCATTTGTATAATTCGTACGAATGTGTATATTATGAACTCCGTGTTTTTAAAATTACATTTACTTGCTTTATTATGTTGTTTTATTGTTAATATGTCTTTCATTTAATTTTTTTTACATATGTCCGAGTTTCAGCAAGCTTCATTTACACCTCGCGTGAATAATAAAACATTTGGAAAGACACATAAAAATCAAATTAGCAACAAAAAAATGACTCAACTGTTTACTAATTAAATTATTTAATAAAAATAATACGTATGAGTCTGTGCATTTAGTGATTCTGTAGTCCGTGTATAGCACTGAGTGTTGCTAGTTATATTAATGAGAATGTTGGATGGGCCATTAGTGATGGCAAAGATATTTCGGTTTGGGACTGTAGATGGATTCCATACAAGCATAGTTTTAGAATAACTTTGTCCCAAATTTCAAATTCAGATCTAAAAGTTAAAGATCTCTAGAATGATCATAAAGTTTAAAAAAATAGAGTGTTTGGCACTACCTTTGAGCCTGTACATAACCATAGAAAACTCAATTTGTTGTTCTACTTCTCCTCAAAAAAAAAAAAACCCAATTGCACCAAACATAAAATTTACTATAACTTGGAAAATCCTTAATATATGCTTTCTACTGTTTTTCCACCAAAAACCGCATATGCAAACGCGCCATCACAATCTAAGTGAGTCAAAATGAAAACCCAAAACGAGGTTCTCAAAAATGACCATCAAATGATTTCCCCTTTAATGAAAAGTAAATCAATGCAATGCAAGATGAAAAAACCCTCATAATCCCACACCTAGGAATCCCAAGATCCCATCCACATAACCTCATTCATCATCCACCCCTCACCTCCTCTATCATTCACATGTGTCCTTCATTCAAAGATGGTTTCTTTTGAACTCAAAGTTAAAAGATTTTCCTCTAAAATCACGTGAAGTTGCATCTATCAAACAACCCACAAGTGGCTCTTTCTACTCATAATTACAGTGCTACGGAGCTCTACACTTGTCTCGCGTCGCCGCTTTCGTACACCCGCGTACAAGTACACACGTGTCCTTCATGTGAAAACGATCGGCCAGGATTATGCCACGTGTCTCTGATTACAATCCCCATCTCCGGTCCTTCTTCCTGCCCTGTGTTCCGTAGTCCTGTTTCCTATTATTTGCCAAATGTAGTACCGCAGAGAAAGCGGCAAGGAAAGGACTTCTGCAACTGCACTTTCTCTTGCAGCTTTCCATGAGAGAAGTGATATTTTTACCCCTTACTTTTTGATGCATTATCTTGTGACCTATATACGTTGCTAGATGCTAAGCCATTTATTACTTTTCAACCCGTTTAGGGCTCAAGTCAAAAGAGCATCATTAAAAGGAAGTAAGGGCTTATTTATCAAAAGGAAGGGCTTGAAAAGTAATAAAGAGCATGATAAAGGAAATGAGGCCTTGTTTATCAAAAAGGTTGGAGTTTCATTGATATAATTTCCCCAAAATGCCACATCTATATCATTAAAATTAAAAGAGCTGTTCAAAAAGCAAGAAATTAAAAGGGAAAGTGAGATTTGCATGTAAACACCTCTATTTTTAATGAGTACAAATAATGGGATTTCTTTTTAATTTCTTTCCAAATAACAACCTCTATTAGTTTCATAATCTCAATCAATCAAACACCTTGTTTGAAACCAAGTGAGGATTTGGAACACTTGTTTAATGAAATTTGACCAACTTTACTATAGAAGGATGAGAGATTTTCTTTGATTTAACTTAATTAACATTAAGATCAAGCGCGTTGTTCCAGATTAAATTCATGGATTTAATAGTTTTTTCTTTTTCAAAATCCAACATGACAAAATGAGTATTTTTTGTCAATCAATTGAAAACAAGCCATTGGAAAACAGTGAACACCTCTGAACTAATTTGATATTTAGATTAAAAGAGATGGTCATTTGTAAAAGCAAAACAAAAAAAAAAAAAAAATGCAAGTGAATATTTATAGTTATTAAAAACAGGTGGTTATATGTAACACTAACCAAAAAGATAAAACAGACTAGAAAAGCAAAAGGAAAAGAAAGCTTTCCTTTTTCATTACACCTCAGTAATTTACATTTGCCGGCTACCAAAACACAAATTACAAGAAAGAAGAAGAAGAAGAAGAACCCAAAATCATCCAACCAAAAGCTCTTTTCAGAAGCCACAACCAAAACCTGAAAAACGAGCTTCTTCACAATACCCCAGAAAGAAAAATTCCCAAACGGACCAAGAAAATTCGAGATCTCACACGTTCTGGCTCTGGTCCTGGTCCTGGCTCTGGGTCTGGGTCTGGGACTGGGACTGGGAATCAGCTGTCTCCTTATTCTCACTTTCCTTCTTCTGGGTCTCTGTCTTGTCCCCAACTTTGTTATCTCCAAACGAGGAAGCCCTGCTAGAGATGGGTGTAGCCAGGTATGTTGGCTTCTCATCTCCAGCCATAATCACCACCACCTTGGCCTCATAACTCGTGGGTATCTTCATAGAATCCACAGGCTTCTCATCTCCGTTCTCAACATCTCTTTCATTGCTATCTCCATTCTCCAAGTACCCAGAAAGCTTCCAGTAAGAACAGGCTAGAATTAAGAGAGCAAATGCGATGAGACCCAGCATAGCTGCAAGACCACCAAAGAGATATGGCACAGGTGAGTGCCACGCCGAATGCTGTGTAATGGTGGCTGCAGTTGCATTCAAATTGCTACTAACAGGTCTCATTTTCTTTTAAGATTTGAGGAAGAGGAAAAGAGAAAAAGGGGTCAGAGAAAAAGATGCAATTAGCTGTGAATAAATGAAGCCTGTGAGGAGATGGAGAAATGATAGATGGGTGATGGGGTATTTATACTAAAAAGATGAGAGAGGGGTGTTTTTGGAATAAATCTTTATTATGCTGATTATGTTGGGGTTTGGGTGATTTGATTTTGGTGGTAATGGCGTCACAAAGAGATACCTTTTTCTAAGTGGGGGTGTTTTTTGAGAAAAAAAATATGCTCTTTTTTTCTTCTTCTTTTTCCACTAGTGGGATGGTTTTTTGGTTTTTGCAACAACTTCTTGTTATGGTGGGAGTAATTCAATTTGCCTTTTTCTTTTTCTTATTGGAAACTTATCCAGGAAGGGCCCCACACCACTCTCTCTCTCTCTCTCTCTCTCTCTCTGTACCTATATATTATAGGTATTTGTATAAATATCTCAAGACATCTATTGAGCACAGTAAAAACGCACTGGAGAGGGGGCCTATTTGAGGGGGACAGCAATGATATGAAATGAGAATGTGAGGTAAAGAGGAGGGGATTTCTGTCATTATTTGGATGGTGATTTGATTGAAGGATTCTAACTTACAAAACTAACCTCTATTATGCAGAGTTGGAAGCTATGAAAAGAGGAGAGAGATGGGTTGGGTTGCGGGCTTGTTCGTTTGCATTGTACAGGGCAAATCAAATCATGGATTTCAAGCATGCATACCACCCAACACTGTTCAGATGATGGGTGCCAATGTGGATGATGCATTTGCCAATCATTCTAGTCGGTGGTCATAGCCTCTCATTGATGGTTTTTTTTTTTTTTAAGCTAAAACTCATTGATGGGGGGTTGTTATACACTTATACATGAAACATTAAGAAGGAAGTGCTGGTCAATTCATTGGTGTTTATGCAATGCAATTGGAAAGGTAGATTTACTTTAAAGTATTGCGCTTTGTGATGGCATAAACCAGTACAAGGAGAATGATGAAGGCCATCAAGTTGATAGATTTTTTTGGGGAAGCCTTATAAACCTAAAAGTGAACCTATCTCTCAAATGAAGTCCTCGCTATGGCGTAGTCTGCTAATCTATAAGCACTAAACCATAGTTTAGTTGAAATTAAAACCTTTGTGAGATTGGTCACTTCCAATATGTGTTAGAAATTATACAAGTACATTAGTGAATTAAGTAGAAAAGTGGGTGATAGATTTTGTGTTTATGAAAGTTAGAACGGAGTTTCTAGTAAGATATTAAGGGCCTACATGTTTCATGTAATTTAAATACCTGAGGTCGCATTTCTTTAAGTTTTTTTTTTTTTTTTTGTAAATTATAAGTGGTTAAAATTAAAAAAAGAATCAAAGTGGATTTTCAAGAATGACCATCAAATAAGCTGTCCTTATATGAAAATTGAATCAAGAAAATATATATGCGATCACCTTAGTGATTCAATACTTAGGCAAAGCTCCATCTACATCTCTACCATATATATCCTTCAACTCTCATCTCTTTAATAATCCTTCAATGGAGCTCATGTCACTATGAATTTTCATATATTCAATTCGTACGTAACTAATGGTTTTTATCTCCATATACCAACCAAAACTCGGTCAATTATTGAGTCAAGTCAACTTAAAATTAAAACTAAGCACATTAACTAGGTGGGTCAAAAAAAAAAAAAAAAAAAACCTAGGAGGGTCAATACGTTGATTTTATATATTTATAATAATATGCATTTATGATAAATATCATAGCTATAAATTAATATGTGAAATTTCAAAGATAACTTTTGATAAATAGTTTTCTAGCTTTGTAAACTGGTCTCTATTCAATATGATGAAAGACTATTAACTGTAAAAACTAGGGAAAAGCCGACTAGACATTGTATGATGTAAGAAAGAAACGTAAGAATATGGGGCGAAAAGATCATAGATCCAAATAAAGATGAGTTGAAAAACATAATTCACAAAAGCAACCCTAAATGACTAATTTAAGTGGCATCCATTCACACCCTAACACACATACCCCTATATGTATAAGATAAGATTTATGATCAATGCATGACTTACTTTATAGATATAGTAATAGAACTTCCTTTAGCCAACACAACAGTAACTCCATCCAACATGACTCAGATAGTGATGATGATTTATTTATTCTTAGTTTCTACCATTCTACTAATTGGTATTTGGTGGTGTAAGAAAGGTCATAAGACAAGAAGTCAAACTAAAATGAGTTAGTCTGATCAGTAATTTAACTCAGCAAGTCAATTCATTAGAGCCTTATTAAAAAAATTAGAAATAAAATAAGAAACTCATCAAGATCAAGTTCAATCCAACCCTATCACCATGTAAGTAATTGGGTCAAGTGGGCCACCAATTAGTTATTCTTATTAAGAAGGAAGTTACAGGCAACCATATATACATCCCTTTTTTTTTAACAATTTGTGATCCATATTTAGCAAAAGACTAGTGTCAGCCACACAAATAGATGAAGCCAACTTAATTAGATCAATCAATATAGCTTTCTACTTTCCAACCAATTGATGAACCTGAACTTTTATCACACGCAAATTTATAATAAAAGCCACAAGTGCAAAATAGTTATCTGTCATTTTCCAAAGGCAAATCAACTCAATATACCCCATAAGACTTCCATTTCAGAAAGAATCATATCCATACGTGTTTCCCACTGCAATATGACATAAATCAACTATTTGCAAATTCCAAAGGCCATTAGTTAAGAAAATGAACGGTGGATGATCAAGCATACTCCTCACATTTGTGGCAGGAATCAACAAGTTTTGACATTCTCCATTTCTTAATGTGAATCAGAAAAAGTTGGCAAATTCCACTTATCTAAATCTCAATATTTCAAAGTACCAAAGCAAAGCATCTTTACATCAACCTACAAACGTTAGAGCATTTTTCACAGATACTTCATCCCAATTCCCACCCCATGTTTTAAAACTATAACTAGAGCTTCTTCTCCTTTTTTTTTTTTTTTACCTAAAGAACCAGATTTTTGTCATGCAAAGCATCTATCATTTTAGGATTGTTTATGGTAAGGCTTCAATGATTATATCAGAGGCACTGTATTATGACTAGAGGGAGGGGGAGGAGGTGGTGACTGTGGGAAGAGTAGGGGTATTTTGGGAATGTGAGGAACTACTTTTGGTGAGGATAAAGAGAGAGAGGGGGGGAGAGGGAGAACAGGTCGGGTCAGGTTAGGTTGGGGTAGTTTTGGAAGCAGTTGCAGTTTTGCTGATATGGAACGTATATTTGGAGTCCACGCAACCCGCATTTTTTTTTTATGCTTGGGCCTCTCTCTATCATGCAATCTGAGCTGTATTCCTCCTCTGATTCGGCTCGGCTCGGCTCGGCGCCGATTTCGGATTGGCTTCACTCATTCAAGGGGATAAAGGAGAGGAACTGAAGTACTGAAGCTATGGATTAAGACCTACTTTATACCTGGATTAAGACCTACCCCACTCGGGTCTAAGGTAGAGGACCCAAACATATTATTCATTAATCATAAATTCAATTTTACGGTGAAATAAACTTTTACGATTTCTCACATATGAGTTATGTGTTCATTTAGAGTGACTTAAATTTTTAATAGATGAATGCTATGGTATAGTCCAACTCTCCCTATATAGAGGATGCGACTGGTTAGCAAATGCATGGGTGAGGGCATCAAGGGTTGTAGAACCCAATATTCTTCCTTGGTTAAAGGTTTATTTCGCTATAAGTCGACCGTTTGATTATATTTATTATTTTTGTTTGAGGGGTGAAAAAGCTGATCAACTCCTTTAATTTGGGGGTTGTGTATTTACAACTATTTACATATGTAAATGATACACATAGGTAATGATTGTGCATGGTCATGTTTTTTTTTTTTTTGCCCGTACATCATTAATGAGATATAAAAATAGTATGTAAATAAGACAATTCTTATATGAAAATTTATACACTTAAAGAGGTCGGAAAGTATTAAACGTCACTTTGGCTAAAAGAGTATTCATATAAGTGTCTTGTTTGATTTGTTGTGATTTCAAAAATCTGCCTTTTATTTAGAGGTTTTGACATAGAGATAATGTTTGATATGTAATCGAACCATTCAACATTTATTAATGAATAAATGGTCACTACATCCAAAAAAAAATTTTAATTAGTTATTTTAGTGGCGAAAAAATGCCTTTAATGGTAGTTTTTCCCGCTGCTAAAAATCACTTTTAATGGTGGTCATTGCTTTCTACCACTAAAAGTATCATTTCCACCCCCAACACCCACCACCTAAGAGTTTTCGTCTCACATTTAGGAGTGGAAAAACAATTTTTTCCATTAAAAAGAGGACTTCACTATCTTTTAGCAACGAGAAAAATTGCCTTTTTCCTGAGACTAAAAACCACTTAATTTTGTAGTGTGCTCCCAAATAAAAGGGGAAATGTGTTTTAACATTTATTTATACATATGCTGATTCTATGCAAACCCTATTTTCATGTTCCATGTGTAAACGACAGATAATCTTGAAAGGAAAAAAAAAAACAAATCATCATATACTGTGACGAGTGCTCCCTGACATGGTAATGAACTTGACTTCATTAGATTAGTGATGTTATAAAAATTAAAGTTCATCATACAATAGTACTAACCCTCAAAGTTAAAAAGAGATTAAAATGGAGAATGAATATGAAAGCACTCGTCATTGATCAAATGATAATATGGCTGATATATGTTTTTAGAGAAATAACCCATCCAGTGCTCTTCTATACAATAGGATCTGTAGGCTGCAAGCATTTAGCATTTTGGAATGTGATTATGATGGTAACAAGTTATCGAACCTGAGTGATAGATATGAAAAGAATGAAGGGAGAGCATCTGCACGGAGACAAAGGCTGGTGTTGATGGGACATGGCACCTCCAAGAGATACTTCCCGACAACACATTCCTCTGGTCTAAACATTCCTTTTCTGCTTGAGTGCTGATCACATCACCTTCTTAGACCATGCAAATATCACTTAGCCCACTGTGGAGGAGTGTGACCCACCACTACCCCCACCCCTGATATTACCAGGGGCCAGGAAACCCGAGGAGTGCGGCACCTATACGTGGTTTTATCCCACGGTCACCATGAGTGAACATATCACATCTGTTGCGTCACTACGGACAATCTGCCATGCACGTGGGGTTGATGTTCTATGCAAAACCATAATAACATGGTGTACCGTGAATGATCCACTCACTACTCAAACTGATAACGTGTATCTCCTAGTCTTCCACTTTATATCCATTCGTTTGCATCCAAGTTCCTAACCAGAAATGTTCAATTCTATAAGCATATTTATCAAGAAGGCACGCATGCAACAAAATATATTCCCGGATCACATTCATGGCATGAAAGTCTATGGATTTGACAGCTAGGATTATCCAATCTTTGCAGGTAGTCTTAATGCAAAACGAAGGTGGAACCACTAAAGAGGTACTGGTAGTTTAGATAATATTGATGTTTAGGACTATACAAATGGGCAAAAAGTCTAATTAGGATCTCAACAAATTAAGCGGGTAACCAATCTATATTTTGGATTTGGGAGAAATTTGTATCTAGGTCCGTTCTATCATTATAGGATCTGAAATCGGATCCTTGTATGCTCTAACTCGATGAACCAAATTCAGGGCGATTTCATTTACATTCTATTGTTTATTTATTAGATTTCCTTATTAGAATTCTAGTGGTTGGGGTTTTTAAGACATCATGTCCCTTGGCATTTTTAAATTCCTTGTTTCTTGATAAGAATTTATGAATTACACAGTACATGATAAGTCTTAATTGGCTTTTAGAAATTCAGGAATTTCACCTTCTTTGTATTTTGGTGGAATTCCAAAATGCTCATGCCCTTAGGAAGATTTAGAAATTCCACCTTGTCTAGGAATTCAAGAATTCCCCAAATAAGAGTTCCTGAAATTATAGTAAATGAACAGGCCCTAAATATATAAATATTATAAAGCCTAAAAAGCATGATTTATAGTCAGATTTAGAGCACTTTAATCATAAACCATTTAATAGTCACGCTTATATATTTAAATAAAATGATCAAACAATACTAATTCACTCTCCTCCTTATTTTGAATTTGGATTTGAATTCAAAACTAAATCCTCTTTTTTTATCCAGATCCTAAATTAGATCTACAAAGATGGATCCAGGTCCCAATCCACTGTGGTTCTTCCCTGGATCCAGCCCATTTGCATCCCTTATTGACATCAAGTTTCCACTAAGGATTGCAAATCACATACTCTCTCTCTCTCTCTCTCTCTCTCTCTCTCTCTCTCTCTATATATATATATATATATATATATATATATATATATATATATATAGCAAGAATAGGACTTGGGCCAGAAAGGGTCAGCTGAGGTGAGCAGCTTGGCTTGAGCCATGGGCTCAGGTGGTTAAATCATGACAAGGGGTGGGTCCTGGAATAGGACACTCAGTGGGTCCCACCACCTCATGCACTTGCCTGCCACAACCAACGCACCTCTCTCTCCCCTCTTCGATGCCTTCCCCATCAAAAGGTAGGGCTGGGCCCCAGATGAGTCCATTTCATTATTATGGGGCCCACCACCTGTGCCTTTGCCTTCCCCAGCTAGTCCCATGTACAGAAAGGACTCGCACTCATGCAGCTCCACGTGGCCTATTTTTCTCATGATGTTGTGGGTCCCACCCCTACGTCAGAAAAAAAAAATTCCAAGTACTTGCTCAGTACAACCTCAGGTCCTCAGCATATGCCTTCCCAAACCCATATCCTCTCCAACCTAATAAATTACAGCTGCAGGACCACTGTTTCACATGATCTCTCACCATCTTTTGTTCCCAAATGATAGGGCTCTCACTCATCTGCTGGGGGTCCTAAACTGGCTTTCACTGAAGCCTTATCCAGGCCCATGTCCAGCCTACCATTATAAGGGTACGTTTGTGTACACATCCTTTCTGCGGAAAGAGAAAATTATCACGTCAGTAAATTCCATAGAAATAAAAACCTCAGAAAATGATTTTTGTATAAATTAGAAATTCATATTTGATGCAAAAAAAAGTTTCCTCATTGAATTTGTGCATATATTGTTTGGTACGGCTGTAGATTCCTTATAGAAAATTAAAAAAATTTATTTGGTGATATAAGTTTTTGAAGTAAAATAACATAACATGTATATTATTTATTTAACATTAAATAATAATTTATATAAAGAAATAAAAAATGAAAGAGTTATAGGGTTTTTGGGTAGAAATGGACAAGAGTGAGGAAAAAAGGGAGAAGTTTTCCGAGAAAATCTATTTCCCATACCCCCCATGGGAAATCTATTTCCACAATTATCAAGGAAAATGCAGACGATATAGGAAAGCATTTCCGCGGAACTGTTTCACACCAAACGCCGAAAAAATGGATTTTCCGCAAAAAACCGTCCACTTTTTAGCAGAAAAGTGTTACACAAATATGCCCCTAAATGTTGACAGTTTGTTTTGGGCCTGGGGCTGAACTACATATCACATTTTATGGTGCACCTGCTTGCCATCTTACAGTTTCTCTAACTTAAAGAATGAGAAAGATACAAAGGAATAAAAAAACAAATGAGATATGATGAGATGAAAGAAGTACAGGCATCTCCAATGAATGTGTTATTTTGGAGGTGCCAAATTCCATTTCAAAGCTTGTTTGGTAATTTGGGAGTTTGAAATTTGGCATCTATTAAGGTAGTAACTCCATCTAATAAGCTAATTTTATTATAATTTGATTATATTTTTGTCTTTTTATA
This sequence comes from Cinnamomum chago, assembly GCA_038049695.1. NCBI lineage: Eukaryota > Viridiplantae > Streptophyta > Magnoliopsida > Laurales > Lauraceae > Cinnamomum > Cinnamomum chago. Next base: position 66,094,135 of record CP142458.1, on the reverse strand, counting down.
AGACCCATATCATAAAAGGAAAAAAAAAAAAGATTACATATATTCTTGCATTTTTTTGGACCCTCATTGTATAAAATAATTTAAAAATAATAAAAGGCTTTTTCCTTTTATATACTTTAAATTAGGTAAAACTATCGGCCATACCAAATGCGACATCATTAATGGCATGATTGTTAGAAACATGGTCAATGCTATTTTTTTTTTACCGTTGGTACCTTGACATGTTCTAAAAAAAGAGTCCTGACTATTTTATTTATTCTAGGTAGATGTCCTGACAGAAGTTGTAGCCCATACATGTGGATGCAGCCCACATTAATTACATAAACATATACTTGATTGTTGGATAAGAACTTGAGAAGAGCTTTCATTTTTTTTATTTTTTTTTTATTTTTGGTGAAGAAGAGGAGCTTTCTAGTGGTTCATGAAAAGGAAAGGAGATGAGAAAGATTGGAGTCATCTGTTGATCACAACCATGATATGATTGATCTCTAATAGAGACAATTGTGGGCATTCAGTTCAATCATTCATTTTGGATGCTGTTAATTCAGGAACTATGATCATCAATTAATTTATACTATAAGAGAATGCTCTACAGAGGCAATTCTGGATTGATCATGATCTTTCTCACCACTCCACTGTAAATCAGCACTAACCCAAAATTGATACTTATTCAAGCTCTGTAGGCCATTCAATTGCATATAAAAGTTTCAGCACTTATTTTCATATATTTTTCTCTTTGGCACCGAGTAATTCCTCCGGGCATTCGAACTCGTAATCGATTGGTTAATTCTAATAGCATATTAAGTTTCTTATGCTAGTCATTACTACCAAAACCTCGATGTATTAATAGAGGTTGCATAAATACTCTTCAATATTCCCCTCGGGTGGAGCCCACTCTCTCAAAAATTGAGTAGTCGTAATTAAAACGAGAATCTTCCAATGCAAAAAATAATAGGACCCATGACCCATCTTTTCATGGTAATTCTTAAAAATGACTATAATCAGCATTTTCTCTTTCCTATCCGACCACCACTATGCTTGTAAGTAGCAGCAGTTGGCCACAACATGGACCTTTTTTTGAAAGAATTTTTTTTTTTTTTGAAAGTTTTTTTTTTGAAAGGTTTGGACTTGATCATCAAGTAAAGGAAGAAGTCACATCCAAATTCCAAACCAAAGCCTCAAATTTCTGTTTGGAATATTCTACAAAAAAAAATTATCATCACAAAAGTAGACATTTGCTTCCTTCCCCATAGGTTCCATTCCAAATGCTCTCAATACCTTTCTCTTTTCTCATTTCTCATTTCAAAGCTTATGTTTGTGATGTGGCCTTTCCCATCCGCTCACATCAGCAGCATAAAAGAAATTCCTCTCTTTTGGATTTACATAACCCATTTTTATAATCAAGATTAGTGAGGTAGCCACCATGAATTCGACGTCCCTACGCATTTGATTTCTTTTGTTAAACAATTAGATATCCCTAACAAATCATATCTTTAGTTTTTAATGTGGGGGCACCTGAAGAAAATGGTTCCATGTTGTGGATTTAGGCCAAACAGGTGCATTTGTTTAATCGTGATTTGCGAATTAGTTTAACTAAAAGGCGCATAACAAGTGAGATAATGTTGGAATCTTTCATCACAAAAAAGGAAACTAGAGGCCAGAGCATCTGTCTCTTTTCTGTGTGTTTGTCCAAGTGCTAATGAAGTGATTAGATCATTAGCAAAACATGAATTGAAACACATTCAATGAACGTCAAATCTTTGGTTTTGATAGAGGTGAAGAAAAAAACTCTATTTTACACATATACAATTGTATATATAGGGTTTTGTTATGCTAATACGCTTCTCTTTAGATGGTGTGATGGCAACTTTTTTACCATCAAAAGTGACACCCCATGAAAAATCCAACCTCCCACATATTCGCTAACCTTCATGAATTGTCACTCATCCTAATTCAGCACTAATTTGAACTATACTCATTGTTGGATTAAATTCTATGAAAGATGCATCTTAAGGAAATGTTTAAGGTTTGAGACTGCTAAACAAATGGTTGTGTTCATCTTATTGAGATGATTTTTCGCCCAAGATCATATAATCAATGATTACTTTTTATCATACTATGCTCCCATGATTGAAATGCATCAAATGGGTCACACAAGAAGCTTAGATTTTTACCTTCCATGCAATCAATGAGATGTACCTCTTAATAGAGTGTGACCCATATAGTATATATCTCTTATACCATATCATTTTTTTATTTACTTTTGATTGACTTCATATTGGTAGTCTAACATGATAGAAAGGGAAAAAACAAAGAAAAATAAAATTGAGATTTGGGTTCTTGGATCACAGCATGTGACGCCCGAAAGTTCATATCGACTATAAAGAGAAAAGTAAATGAAGTTATATATAGAGCTTACACCATTAGCTTATATGAGGGCTTTTGGTTAGACCCATCAGAAACAAAACCGTAAGGCCCGTAGGCCAGAGGCTACCGTACAAGGATGCAGCGTCTCCATGTGAGGCTACTCGACTATAGAGAGCGGGTCTCCATGTGAGGCTACTACACAGCTTACGGCCTCATAAAACACCCTTACCTTGTATAAGGCCGTGATTATCCCTAATGATGTTAGCAAGCATGGTTTTCACAATAAATGTGTTGGATGGAGTGCAAGCTAGCCAATGAAAAGGGAGACAGACACAGAATGTGGCACTAGGGTTAAAATATATATATATATATATATTTTACAATTTTGTTCATAGGCTAACTATGGATAAGGGTCCATAATTTTCTCTATTATGACACCCACCAGGCGCCTTTTCTAAATCTCATCATTAAGGACACATAATCTCAAATACTAAACGCTTTATCGTTCTCCATCCCACAAATTTACTGTTTCTACCCAGTAATTTTGTTGGAAAGACGCGAAATTATTCTCTGTAGATCCTCAAAGTTAAAGGGCACTAGGGTCACTTTACCCCTCATCCAGGCCAATTAGAAGGATTGTTAGTGAAGAGAATAGCCATATTAAACCTCAGTCAGGCCCAATTAAAAGGTTTGTTAGTGAAAGTTTCATTATCAGTGACTGAGAACAGTTAGATAGATATACTTCTTCTGGTGTGATCCAACCAAATTTAAGCATCTCTTCTGCTGTACATTGTTTTTTATGATAAAGTTTCCCTATCAGGCATATCATGACATCTTTTACATCACCAATCAAAGAAGAAAACAAAACTAGGGGGGAGAGAGAGAGAGGAGGCTGGATCTTTTTTTTTTTAAGAGATTGACATGACAGTGACAGTCATTAATCATGCTAGTTAATCTTAATCACGTCGGTAAGTAAGTCCTTGGCTGGATGGAGTGCAAGCTGACCTATGAAATGGGTGATTACGACGTTGGGTCAATTTTAATTCAAATGTGGCACATGTGGGTCAATTTTAATCTTTTCGTAAGCAGCCAGATTATGGATAAGTGCTCCTAATCTTTAGTATTATCATCAAGAAAGCTCAATCTAAATTGAGTACTCCCCTTCTGCTTGCTTTAAAGATCCCGAAAATGACTAGTTATGCCCATTGGTTTATGGCAAACATGGGGTACCATTCTCTGTGGACCCGCGCAGTTGAAGGGTATGATGGGTTGGTGAAGCCTAATTTAGACTCTATTCTATTATAGGGGTTATCTGTAATTTGTCGGTTTAATCTGGATCTTCTGATATAAGGCCAGATCCGACGGTTATAGGTGTCTAGAGGTTTAGGGCTTCAAATATTTACACTTAGTGGTGGGAGCATTATAATTAATGGTGAGATTCAGAGAAAGTAAGAGAGACGGTGAGTGTTTGTACTCTTGTGGGAATCTCCTGTGAACGTAAGCAATCTTGCCGATCACGTAAACCTGTGTCTCGTGGATTGATTGTGTGATTGTCTCCTAGATGGTGCGTGTGTTTCTGATCCTAAACAGGGTAAGAATGTCATTTGTCCCTCATCTAGGCTATAGCCAGTGAAGAAATAAAATCTTCATGACCTTGTGTGTAGTGATGGAATATGAGATTTTATTTCTTCCAATGTGAATGGACTGGGTGTAAATGGTTTTCAGTTAAAAACATCCTGGGTCATGCTGTTGTCGTAGAGGCCCAAACAAGAACAGAGGAAAAAACAGAGGACCTTTCAGCATTTAAAAGAGACTAGTGATGATGTTTTGGAAGACTTGTCTCAGGAAAAAGACAGATGGGCCTCCTAATAGAGAATAGAGATAGATATAGGAGCCATGACTGACCATCCATCCTTCCAAAATTCACCCCATAAATGAATTCCTTGTAACCATAAAAGACTGAAACTCAATTTTCTTTCCAAAATTTACAGTATATGAAAAATGTCCCAAGATAGACTTGGCAAGCTCCTCAAGATGATCTTTAGTCAATCATTCAACTCGAGCAATCATCATCATCATCATCAAGTAATCCCATCAACCTGGGTTCAGCTTTGTGAGATTCAATTTTGCACCCAAGCCCCACTTTAAATTGAATGTTGCTACCTGCACCTGCCCCTTCTCTTTTGAAAAAGAAACATCTCTATTCAAGTTGTGTACATTCAACTGCCTAAAGTCTCTAGACACAATCAGTTAGCCAGCATGATCAGCAGTTAAAGGTAGGAAAGAGGGCCTTTTGACTCTTTTGACTATTTTGGCTGAGGTTTATTTAAAGTCATTCAAAAACTTTTACAACATTCAGCCTCTGAAGTTTACCCTTTTGCTAAGCTTTACCTTGAAAAACAAAGTATGGGTGTTTAGGAAAAATGTTCTCTTACGAGCAACATTGCGAGTTGGACCCATCAAAGGCACAGGATGAATGATTAAAGGTCTAATAAGAATTAAAAGAAACCAATTGAAGTATTTTCCTTTGATGGGAGGGGATTGTCCACAGCTAAAATCCTATAAAATTAGAATCTTAAGACTCCAATGATTGTTCCCTTTAGATTTCCACCCTTGAGACCCTTTTACTACTTTGAACCCAAAATGAGGATGGAAACTGAAAGAAAATTGCAAAAAGCACAACAATAATTGGTACCTGTGTTTTCTTTCAATATGGGCTGTCACGAAGTGGCAGGCCCTTTCATTCAAATCAATATGAACTTCTGAAGGTGGCAGTTGCGTGGTTCAGTAGGGATGAAATGAAACGGGGCCCACCCATGCCCCTTTCCAGCACACTTGCAGTAGAGTCGAGGACTCAAATTCTCTTTCTAAATGAGCTTTTTAGGATTAGGAGGGGAGGGCTGAGGGCATAATGAAAACGATATTATGGTGTACAATTCAGTAGATGAGCAATTCAAGGACATGCATGAATTGAATTAAGCAATGATGGTGAAAATGGGTTTTGTATTCATTAGATTATGTAAAATTTACACATGAAACATATTATTACATGTTTGTTTTGAGGCACTAGTTTCTACAGGAGTAAATGATATGAGATTTACTTCTTTTGGGGCTTTTCACGTTTTCCTCAAGATTCATGGGAATCTAAGATATCAGATTTTTGAGTATGGGGGTTTGTCTTTATATGAGAATATTGAATGGTTTAGATCATGAAGTGGAGGACCACAAAAGTGAAAATACCTAAGTTGTGTTTTCCATCTTTCTTAAACATTTTCATGTTTTTTTCAAGATCTGTTAAGATTCATGATACAAAAAAATTAAACATCTTAGGACTTTATTAGTTTGATAATAAAAAAAATTCAAATGGCAAAGATTGCTTTAAAATAAAAAAAAATAAAAAAAAAACACAACACCACAGGATTGGAGAAAGATATGAGGTAGATGACAGGGTTATGATCTTATGACCCATTGGAAGGTTTAATTGTACCAACACCTCCTTGAGGTGTGAGGTTTATAATGGTTTCACACTCTTGAGGTTTGAAATTCTTGTTGTGAAAAAAAACCCAGTTATGAAGCCATTTTCAAACCAAAATACACGTCATAAGTGTATAATGGTTTCACACTGTTAAGTGGTGTATTGTTTTTTGTTTGCCTTCTTTTTATTATCATGTTTTAGTTACCGTTAAATATATATATATATATATATATATATATATATATATATGTTGAGTGTGAAAATAACCCCATTTATGAACTATTTTCACACCAAAATACACACCATGAGTACTTGAGCGCAAAGAAATGTGTTCACACAATAACATTATACATTTAATATTTACATGCGTAAATGAGCGCAAACAAATAACCCCTGTAGATATCCCCCAAGGCCTGGGGCGATATAATTGGAACAACTCACTCCAGCCAAGCAATATGCTACAGCACCAGACTAATGTGTCTCATTTGTAAACTTCAGCATGGTGGTATAAACAGTTCACACAAGGGTCATACATATGAGCCTGAATCGTCTTATCACCTTTGTTGCAGGGTGACCGTGAGTGGACCAATAATGGCCCACCACGTCAGCAGCAAAGACTGGATTTTGAAGTTTGAGTTGGATGGGCAACATGGGTAGAGTTGGAATAATGCCAAGGCCTAAGAGATCCTGTGATCGAATGGTATTCACTCCTGTTTTAGGGAGTTTGAAAGTTCAATTATTTTCCAAGTGTAGCCCCACTTTTGATAGAGACTCAATTTAAGAAGACAGGTAGCAGTTGAATCATTACCAAAATCAACTATTTGATGATAAGGATTGATCTTAATATTGGAGCAAGTATATCCATCTGCCCATGCACGTTCTTAAAATTTGTTCCTTTTTTTTTAGAGTTGATAGTTAAGAGCCTCTATAACGGTACCTACTTGAGAATATGGATGAAAATAGTAACAATAGATTTAAATAAGTACAGCTTATCTAAAGATTTGATGACGGATAAACTGAAATTCTCTTAATATAGCCGTCCCCAACAAAGCATTGATGATGATTGGTACCAATCTGACCTGACCCAACCTGACCTGAACCATTGGCACAAAACCAGATCCAATTATCAATCAGATCTACGCAAGCAAGAAAAAAAAAAAAAAAAATGGGTCCATACAACCTAAACTTTTTGGAGAAAGTACTTTAATGATCGAGCAAAGAGAATCTACAGTTTGTTCAAGCAAAGGGACAAGAGAAGCCCATAGTTCAGTGACCCAAATTGCTACTCTGGTGTCAGTCTCAATGGATAAGGTGAGATATTGATCAACTGCAAAATACCCACCACTCAAACCATTGGAGATTTTATTTCTCTAATTGCTGTCCACATTGGTTCCCACCATACCAACCTGAATCTCTGATGGGGCCAACTGTCCCCAAGACATGCCAGAAGAAAATACTCAGCCAACACATTGCATTGTACATCTATGTCTCCATATATTTCCAACTGAATATAAATACATATGACAACAATGCTACAGGTCACATCTATCAAAGAAGTGGAGACAAAGATCAAAAGAAAAGGAAACAACAGGGTGAACCATGATATAACACGTTAGAAGCAGTGAGTTTTTTCCCCATACGTTTCATCCACAACAAAAAGAAATCTAAAGAGAAAAATTCACCATTATAACCAATCTAATCACCCTTCAAACAGAAATCTAAATACTATCAAGCACTCACTTCTTAAAAGGAGGAAAACAATTCCCATCATTCATAAAGTCATTAAAGTTGAAAGTGTCAAATCAATTTTTCTACTCAACCCCAGATGGGCAATGCTGTAATGATGTGATGATGACGTTTTCCCCGAGGGACTCGACTTCAATTGCATTTACAGTCAAGATTGTGATAACCACAATTCAGTGTTTGAAAAAGTAGGGTAAAATAGTAACTCAGTTTCCAAGATAACTTTTAGACCTAGAAAAGCCAAGTCTAGATATGGAAGGATGAAGCCTTGATTATGATTACTGTTGACTTCAGACTGAGGAATTGAACTATCATATGATAATGCATGGTAGAATTTCAGTCGATGCCATGTACCAATTAGGGCAACTCTCATTGGCTGAATCACATAAGAATCCATGGACTTGATGGAAGATCCTATCACTTTCTACAAATGGGAGTCCATGGACTAGAACCTCAAGCCATGTGTACTCGAGAAAATCAATGAGTACAGGAGCCATTTTAAACTTATAAAACTGGATTATGAACTAAAATGTGTTTAAAGTCAGAATCTCTGGTTTTCCAATAATGTGGATTGAACTGTAAGTCATCAGTACATTCTAGATAAGATGGGGTGGCTAAAACACCAACATGAGCCGATTTGTGGACACTATTCAGCTATAGTGCTATAGTGGAGGAATCAGCACCTCATGTGTTGCTACATAATAAGCAGAATGTTGGTCAATCAAGAAACAACACGTTTACAAAATGAGTATAGCAAAAGCTAAGAATGTTGAAGTGGCTATGCGGTAAAACTAGGAAAGATAGAATAAGAAATGAGCGCTTTCGGAAGCATTTAATAATAATATCAATAGGTGATAAAATAAGTAAAACTCATTAGAGATGCTTTAGACATGTCCAACGCAGGCAAGTAATGGTATCAGTGAGGAAAAGTTTCTCTATGTAGGTGGATGGCCCACCAGGGGGTAGGCCAAAGAGAATGCGGATGGAAGCAATGATAGTAAATCAGAAAAAGTGCATCATATCCGAGGATTTAGCTTAAGATAGGATCGGAATGGAGTTATAAAAAAAATAAAAATAAAGAAAAAGGATAGATCGGAATGGAGAAACAAAATTCATGTAGCTAACCCCAACGTAGTTGGGAGAAGCCTTCGGTGGTGGTGGTGATCACTTCCTTGAATTGAAACACATGGAACTCAATAATATCTCTGTCCACAATTATAACTGAGTTGCTAGGGGCCGTAACCACATTTCATTAGGCAAAGTGGGTGCGGCAAAGTCGCATCTCCTCAACCACAATGACCCGTGGTGGAAACAATGTTTGCTTCCGAAGTAGGGTGGGGTACAGATTTGGCATGAAGCTTGATTTCATAAAAGCTAAGTCAAGCAAAGGAAACCGTATACAGTGACTCAGTGCAAAGGACAACTCCGTGGAATACTATGCATGTGTTCAGAAAAAGAAATTTTACCACCTTCGGAGTCAAGAGTCAAGTCACAGAAAGATGCCTGAAAGCAAACTCAGGCAATTGCAATGAGATATTGATAGCAAGGTGCCAACACAAGGCTATTTGATTAGAGAAGAGCGACAACATGCCCCTTATCCCCCAAGTAAGATGCCAAACACAAGAAGACAGGAACAGATAGTGTAAAAGCAGGCAAGGATAATCTTTTTCCATAATGGAAATCGCACAACAGGTTTTCAACACAGCTGGAGGGGCTATTATGCCAAACGACCGGAGTAAATCCTTTCACAATATCATCAGAGGCAAGCAGGGATTTGTTTATGTTATGCCTCCCCATAAGAATGGCCAAAAGAGCTTATTTGAGTTGATAATCGATGACCAAAAAAACGGCAAGAAACTCTTAACAGGAAAAGAAGTCCTGTCAGGTAAAGAAAACCATCATAAAATCAACCCTACATAATGTCTGTGTCTATTAGAACCCAATATTTAGGATTCTAGTTTAGAACACCAGTATGGGTGACAAACATTAATTAAGAATTGTGGAGTGACATTTTGGAATGGGAAGAGTGACTGAACAAAAGTATTTCCAAATTAAATGGAAACGCAAACTCCCACTAGATAATGAAGTCATGGAATTGGAAATTTAAGAGAGATTCTGGATGTTCTAACAAAGTGGAGATTTGAGAAAGAACAATAAGCACTGTTGAGGAAAGATATGGCAGCAAAACATGAATGCAGGGCTTTCTATCTCCACAGTCCCATGTTCCAAAATCTATTTCTATATTTAACGACTACATGGGTCAAGTGCTCTGCAGACAGTGTTTTTAGTCCATAAAGAATTATCTATTTCTTGAAAGGAGTTAGGCTATGGGACACTCACTTGTCCAATGTGTTCTATGATTGTACTCTTTCACATTTCCAAGCAAAGATGGTGTTTGTTGATTAAGAACCCCAGAGAAATTCCTGTGGGAAGAATGTGTGGAACCTTGTTCTTAAGGATTCTACTGCTTCAGGATATCGTGTAAGAATCTCTTTGCATGGAAACAACCATGCTTTCTTTCCAATCAAAGTACATAGAAAAGTTGCCCTTATCGTCCATGTTGAGTTCACATATAAACCTTCTTTTCTCATCCATTGTTTAAAATATTGAATTGTCTTCCAACTGTAGCAGCCTGAATGCTTAGGATCCACTGCAGATCAAACTTTCATTTGGGCTTACAATATAAAATTAAAGTCAAGATCAAACACCTAAAAAAGAAAGGAATGTATCTTCACCAAATATTTGCTGTGTTCAACAACCCTAATCCAGAACCACTTTCTTACACTTCTTTCCTTCAATTGGTTTGTCCACCTGTCTTTCCAAGCCCTGATGAAAGATTGGAATCGGAAGGCGGAAGCCCTTCTAAGGAGGAGGGCCTCTGTTGTTAATATTATTACCTCTTGTGATCAGTTATGGTATGTTTGTGGAGCATTTTCAGGGGGAAATAAAAATGATTTCCAAGGGAGAACGATTTCCGTTGTTCAGTGTTGACATGTTATTCAGTATTCATTTTCTGAGGTAAAGGCATTCTCTGCAATTTTTTGTGGAAAGCAGCAGCAGACCCAGGAGGTTGAAAACCATTTTCTGGACTCTTACACGAGATAGAAACACAGTTCAAAGGGAAAGATCTACTGGGGCACCAAAAAATAGAAACTGAAAATAAAGAGAAAAACAATCTTCAGTTTCTATTTTCTGCAGAAAACATAATCAGCATGGAAATAATAAGGTGTGGAAAACCGTCAAAGGATGAAAGGATTTTCAAGGATCAACTATAATGAACCATGTCCTTCTGGCTGATTTGGTTCTAAAAGTGATTAATTTAAGGCATGTCTATTTTTCATTTTGGTTAGAATCAGGAAAGGAGCTCAGTGACTTAAAGTTGTAGGGATAGGTAATGTTTAAGATGATATGCACTCCCGAGGAGTATTTTGACACAGAATGTTAATGGCAGTTCCAGCCAAGAAGTGAGTCCATAAAAAATGGGTGGGATTGCATATTCAGCAGAGAGACTTACTTAAGGCCCTATTAGGTCCAGCTAGCATCTTTGCCGGTAGGGGTGTCGTAATTACCATCAAAGAGCTAAAACTGTCGTGTGAAAAAAAAAGCCCAATAACATTGCAGCTAAAGGTGGCGCTATATCATAAAATAAGAGATGTCGAGGGTGAAAAGAGAGAGAGCACAAAAGTTGGCTTGTGACATTAGAGCCATAAAAATGTTAGCTGAGAGAGAGAGAGAGAGTCTCCCTAACACTACTAAAAACATTATGACAAATGAAAATTCATTTGGGGCTAGTTTATATCAAATACCAAGAGTTAAATATATTTGACAGCCACATTGAATAAGGGAAAGCAGTTTAATAGTCATTACGGAGGCATAAGCCAAAGAAGCAAACCAATATTAGTGGTGTAGATAGCATATCCTGCACCACCTCATCCCAACACCACAAAGAACCCTAATTTTCCCTGGATCTTTGCCAGTTAGGCTGGAATACATCAGATGTACATGGCAACCTATTTACCTCAATTGAATACTTTAAGGCCTGCCAATAGAGTAGCATCTAGGTCTCAGACCTGTCCAACACCAACCGTGTGGCACTTGCGTATAAGCCTGCCACTACTAAGCCAGAAAGTACTAAATGTCAGGATAAAATGGACCACCCTGTTCGACCTCTAGGAAATATGGACCTATGTCTCAAAAAATTGGAAGGCCTCTAATCCAAGCCCAGTATCAACCCACAAGACTATAACTCCCAGTTCAAATAGAGCCAAATTCAGGGTGGGGAGGCACAAACTTCAACTAGGAGTATACATTTCAACCATGTCAAACCATCTCATTTGCTGTAAGTTTTATTCAATGCCCGATGAGTCCGATGACTCATTAAGTATAGGTCATCCATCCCTAATTCAAAGTGGCCACATAGATTGTATTTAAGCCAACTAGCATGATATCTTTTAAAACAGTAAACAGGAAGCAACTACAAAGGATAAGAAGCAATGCCAACAATCCAAGGAAAACAATGTCAACTGGCTATGAATGAAGGCAACCGAAATGATACATAAAACCAATTTGCTCAACACAAAGCATATGCTCGAAGCTTAATAGCAACTATGAGTAGGTTCTTAAGGAACAGAAGGCAATAAAGCTACTTTGAGTAAGTGTTTACAACCATCATATATAACCTAGGTTGATTCAACATAGTTCGCCTCTACTAGGTAAGTGAGAATGTTAGCCACCATGCTTTTGTAACAAGCTACAGCACACTCACCTTCACAGACTACAAATACCTCGGATTAAAATTATCACTTCCCCCTGACAAGCACAAGAGAAATGTCAAAATTTTAGGAGGCAAAATGAAAAACTATGCATGATCGAGGGAGAACTTTCAGTTCACTTACGTGTTCATCATCAGAGTGATATTGTCTCCTTTCAAAAGAATCCGCCCTAAGAAAATATCATGAAAATTCAGAAAAAAAAAAAAATTAACGAAGGAAATAGGGAAGGAAACACAGCAGTTGCACATGTCTTGACCAACCTAATGGCTTTCTAGTATTTTTCTTGACGTTCAGTTCATCAGCATCATCCAGAACCAGATTCATGTACTCATCAAACCCCTACAAAATTCACAAGAAATCAGTAAATTAGCATTTAAGACTTCAGGTCCAGAAACAAAGCTACAAACAAAACCCATAAATTATACTATTACATGCAAATATATCTCGCAAGTTATACAGATTTACTTGTATCACAGTTTATATTATGTAACAAAGATCTGCTAATTCTCAACATTTTCTAAGCGGCCCACAACTCATTAAGTTGTTATATATGTTTCCTAAATACTAATAAATGTAGATGTAAAAAAATAACTTTTTTCCTCAAAAATAGCATAAATAAAGAATCACAAAGATTGTTGTCGTAAATAAAGAATGACATTGTCGTCGCTTTCAATACTGGCAAATTCAAACTAAGTAGTAGCCATATACTTCTTTCTACTAATGCAAAAAGGTCTCAAGTAAGCAACATATTAGGAAAATCAAAAGATTGAAATGAACTCAATCTTCAAATAAAAATAATAATAATAATAATCATTATCAGAGCCTTATCCCATCTTGGGCTCGCTTAAAAGAGTTCTACTCCCCTCACTTTAAAAATAAAAAAAATAAAAAAAATAAAAAAAGGGCTCCAACAAAGCTAAGAGCACTAAACCTATGAGCATGTATGTATGTTAAAATGATAAATTCTCTTTCCCTCGCATATGAATACATGCTGTAAGTTGTCACCCTCTGACTAGCTAAGGATACACCTAGTTATCTTCAACATTGTGAAACCATACATGCTAAATATGAAATGAAACATAGCAATTACCTATCTACTGATAAGTTGAAACATAGCTAATTACCATTTAAAAAAAATTGGCTTTTTTCCATATTGGTAATGTTTCAGGTCAATTTCATTGTTTAATCGCATTTCTTGGATAAGGACTCCAAAAGTCTAAATGTTCCCATGCATTATTTTAAAATATATGTTAGATATGAAACACAAATGCAACAAACCCCATAGAAAATAGATCCCTTCTGACCCCACAACATCAGGTATTTGTTGATTAGTAACACAGTTGGACAAATTGCTTCGGCATGTACTGTTGGTTGTCATGAATCATGTATCCAGTGCGTTTACAAGTGATAAAAGGGCATCGATGAAGCACTGGAAATAAGAAGCTCAATTCTAAATATAAGTTTCACAAGCCTCACAGAAACAACTGGACATATATGGATTATTTTAAAATATATGTTAGATATGAAACACAAATGCAACAAACCCCATAGAAAATAGATCCCTTCTGACCCCACAACATCAGGTATTTGTTGATTAGTAACACAGTTGGACAAATTGCTTCGGCATGTACTGTTGGTTGTCATGAATCATGTATCCAGTGCGTTTACGAGTGATAAAAGGGCATCAATGAAGCACTGGAAATAAGGAACTCAATTCTAAATATAAAATTCACAAGCCTCACAGAAACAACTGGACATCATATGGATTCAAGTAGATGTTAGAGCTGGGGTTGAGAAAGAGGATAACCAGTATCCTGTGGTTTAGCCATTTCATGAAAGACATTTACCGGTGTGGTCAAGGTAATTGGCCATGACAAATATGTGACCAAGAATAGGTCCAGTGCATATACTGGATCACCTAGGATCCTATTGGCCAGTATCAAGTCGTTGAAACTTGAAAGATAGATCACTTAATTTTTTTATAATAGTAAAAAATGTATTGCTCTCAAAACAAACTAAAAAGTAAAAACTGGTACAAAACTAAATAGAAAATAGAAATTAAACATCAAAAGGCAGAGAAGAACAAAAAACTTCCTCCTTTGCAAGATTATCAGCTACAGAATTTGCCTCCCATAAAGTGTGATGAAATAAAGCACACAACTGACTTGTGATAAACTAAATCTTCTCAACCCAATATGCCGATATCCATGGAAAACAAAACTTTCCTGAACCCCATTGAATCGTCAAGAAAGAATCATCTTCAATAATAACATTAATTCCCCCAATCTAGATAGTTCACAACAAACAATCAAAAGAGTGAAAATTTCAGCATCATTTGCATCCAAGGACTTCACTGGTCCTAAAAAGCTTAGAACAATTCTGCCAGACCATCACGAATAACACCTCCAATTCCTCCTTTATTAAGAGATTTTGAAAAGCTACCATCAAATTCTAATTTAAGCACTCCCATCAGAGGGCTTATCCACGAAACTTTATGCAAGGGCTTCACATGAAAACAAACCCCCCCTCCCCCCCTTCTTCCTCACCTCTTCCCTCTCATGTGCACTCACTGACACAAACCAAATAAAGGATTCAACAATATCCTCCACTGAATGACTTTTGTTCCGGAAAACTCTATTATTCCTTTCCAACCATAACTTCCAAAGCGTAGCATACAACACTAATTTCCAAAGAAGTTTACCACAAACAAACTTGCACCCCATCCTCCATTGGCAAAACAGATCGTCAACATGTCTTGGCATAACCCATTGCAAAGCAAACAAATTAAGAATGGCCAACCCAAACACTGTGAGCAAAACTACAGTGAATCTGATGCAGCAGCAACAGTTGCCAACGTGAGACAATCATGGGCAACACGTGGGACCCATTGATGCTTAAGAGTTTTGCTTAATTGTTATTAGTTTTAATTATAGCAAAGATTGTAATTAGGACTAGTTTCTAATTTGAATAGGATTATTATTTTGTTTCTAAGTTTGATTAGGATTGTTTCTTAGGAATTAAGCATCTTTTATTATAAATAGAGCATCATAGAGATCAATGATCTCAGATTTTGGAGTTAATAAGAGTTTCCCTGCGTGGGTTCGTTGCAGATTGTCTTCATCGAGTGATTGTTCCGGTGAGAACCCTAATTGTGCCCCAGCACTTGCGATCGTAACCCTACGATTGCATCAATTGGTATCAGAGCCGAACGATCCCCAATCGTCAGCGTTGATTACCCCTATACATCCATCCACCCCATTCCATCCCCGTAACATCACCAAATACACAAATCAAACCCATCTACCATATTCACCCATCACTCCAAACTGAGACACATTAGCCCCATTCCCTACCAATAGCCACAACCAGTCCCCACCATAACCAATACCATCCCAGCAGTCTCCGCCACAAAACCATTCCGATCTCCCAATCCATAACCCAACCCTTGGAAGAAAAAAATTTCCTGCTCCCAGCTTCCCCCACCCTTGAAAGCCACTTCCCAAGTAAAGCTTTGTTAACTTCTATCAATGGAACCAATGTCCAAACCACCTTGAACAATAGGTTTGAACAGTGTCTCCCATTTAACCAAGCGATACTCTCTTTTATCAATAGAGTCATTACAAAAAAAAAAAAAATCCTGCTGATTTTTTTCAATTCATCGCATAACACTTTTAGGACATTTGAAACAAGAAAGAAAACAAATAGGGATGCTAGATAGAACCGAGTTAATTAAAGTAATCCGACCACCCATAGACAAATACCTTCCCTTCCAAGAACTTTATTTTTTGTCGATCCGTTCCACCACCGAAACCCATAAATATTTCTTAGGCAACCCCAAATACTTAGAAGGAATTTTCCCAACCCTACAACCAAAAGAATGAGGTAAGGAAGTTACCTGATTTTCAACAGTCCGGGCATCCATCAACTAATACTTACCATAAAAATCCAAATGTGAAAGATGTTCTTTTCAACATCTTTAACGTAGTTACAAGTAAATAGCAAGTCACCACTTACGGTAAAGTCTGACATGTAATGATATGCCCATCAGTCATTACATGTACTATAGACATGATTGACAGAAGCAAAAAATTAATTAAAGCTTAAAGTCTTATAAATGAACTGGATCATATGCCATGTAATTTTAAATCATTTACTTTTATGACCCAAACAAACTGGCCCACTCTTCACCATGTGAGACTCAAAACACCCAAGCCCCAATCCATCATGCATTGGATCAACATTCCTCAATCCCGCCACTCAACATGATCGTCCCTTTATTGGACCTCATATACACAGAACATAGTATCACATCCTAGTAAGATACGAGCACTCACTGAGTTAATACGACAAACCAAATCATATTGGACTTGGTCAGGTAATATGGCTGCTGTGCTGACCGGGTCAAACACTGGCACAAGAACTTAATAACATGTCAGAGGACCACACCATTATATCACATCTGCATCTCAGCCAGTGACCATCCCCAGGCCCACACACATTAACCGACCATTTTACCCAATTATGTCTCCCTGGAACCTATGCTTTCAAGGTCCTTATCTCCTCCATCCACAATAATCCATGCTGTATTCGTCTATAAGCTAGAAACTTTTAGTTGCGGTGCCCAACATCCATTTCATAACATTCACAGTTCAAACCAGCCGAGTCCCCCATCTGGTTGGCACCAACTTCATTATCCCCTTTATAAATCCCAATCCCAACTCCCATCTTAGTAGTCCCATGACCACCGATCCTACTCTACTACAGCTCCTGCCCCAAGTTACTGACTCCACCACTGATACTCATCATTCGTCAGGCAAAAATAAACAAGACATAGGTGAGTAGGACAAGAGAATATGTATTAAATGAAAATGAAGCGGAATAAATTGCAACCCTCCACACATCTTGGATCAAATGACATTGTTCATGTTCCAGAACCCCACAACTTCAACAAGTCCATGGAACCCAATCCAAGAAATTCGGAGCATCTTACAATTAGACAAACAACTAAAAATAACCCCTTTCAAAACTCAATTAGGCAAAGATACTAGGTTTTATTCCCCATTCGAATTCGTACGCAAAAGCTTTCCAAGGAGCGTAGGATCGGAACTTCCTACGTGCACTTCTCAAAACAACATCCCCTCTTCCCCTCACATATCCACCTTACTGCACTTAACCACACTAATCCAGCCCCAGTTGGAAGCAGTTTTCCAAACAAACATAGAAGCACTAACCCATGCAAGTATACAAAATTTCCCATCAGCTACCCCCACAAAAGTTCAAAACTGACCATCAATTCTCCAAATCCAGAATACCCAAAAGAGAAAAACAATCAAAAACAAACAACGAAACCGAGATCGAAGCATGCTTACAATGATACGGCCTTCAATCCTCGTATCCTTCTGCTCAAACAGCCAAATCTGAATCCGAGCTTTCTGTAGAAAAATCCACCCAAACAAGAAGCCCAACCATTGAAAAATTGCAAATAAACACAAAATCACAAAATGGGGTGCGGAGAAAATTCGATTTCACTTACGCTCTGAAGAAACCGGAAGATAAGATTCTGTTTCGAGCCCAAAAACAAACAGAAAGAGAACAAGTTAGAAAGAGAAAAAGGAATGGAGAAGATGATGAAGAGAAAGAGATGTTTGTGTGTTTGAACGTACGATGGGTTGGGTCATAATCCTCTGGACTCTGGTGGTCGCCATGGCTGCAAAAATAGGGTTGAAAGATCTTTGCTTCCTCTTCGATTCGGCTTCTGCTGGGAACTGCGAAAACCCTAAACCCTAGAGTAGAAATGACCGGGAAAGGGAAGAGAGGTTCTTTGAGGGTATTCGTTTTAGTGTGAAGGATACTTTGGTAGTTTTATGTGCATTTGTGGTTTGGTGGGACCCAAGGGCCAAGGGCCAGTTTGATATGTGGGCCACATCGTCTGAGTCCGTTGATCTTGTGGATCTCATCTAGGCCTGTCAATTCGGCCCTTTGATGATGGAGGACAGGCCCCCCAAGCTCGCAAAAGAAAGTGCCTTTTTTTTTTAAGTCCAGATTCTTGTTTGGTTGAAACATGGGGGATATCGTTACCATTTCATCATATCAACATTTAGTAGCGGTATAAAATTTCTTTTTTTTTTTTTTTTCATTCCAAAAAAGCAATTAAGATGGTGCATTAGCTGGCATAAGATTTTATACAGTTGATTAATGTTGATAGGATGAAACAATATATCCATATTACAATGAAATTGGGGTTTGGACTCTTCTTTTTTTTATGTACTAAAGTCAAAAGGTAGAATAGGGTGTTATTTAAATAGAATTCCTAACTTCTCCTCTTAGGTGGTGAATATGAAATTCTAGCAAATGCTATGAGATTATATCTTGAATTCCAAAAGGTCATTTGATACCCTTTAGTTGGTTGAAATTTGGAGTTCTCGTAAAACAAACAAGGCATTTAATCACGTTATGTCCAAAAAATTTCCAACAAACCAAATTCATATTGGGAAATCTAGTAAAGAAACGGAGAGACTTGGAGCATTATTGCAAATATATAAACATTAAAATGATATACATTCTTATTAACTTCAATTGAAATTAACATATGAGTCAAGCCCAATGCTATAATTGAGATTTCATGATAATTTCCAAACTGTCTGAAGTGTATTTTGTTAACTATCTTTGAATGAAATTCACTCGATGTGTGGGCACTTATTAAATTATTAGATTGTCTCCACTCTTATACAGACTATGTTTCCTTGGAATGTCCTTTTTTTAGAGAAAATTAGTGAAAGGTCCCTAGTAGAGGTCTTGTAATGCCTCAAGTCCATCAACTTTTCCTCTAAGGCCTGTAGTTCATACAGCTAAACATATTTTGGCGAGAGGTCCCCGAATACAATTTTCATAACTGATTTACCCTTTCAACTATTTTAGGTATAAAATTTTCAAATTTCAAATTTCAAATCTTGTATTATCCCTCCTTTTGGGACAAGCTAGTTCTTTCAATTGGCATTGTCTTTATGCGTTTGATGGTTTAGATCTTGTGATAAGGCTGCGGATCAACGGCATCTAAGCATGGTTCTTTGTGAGTTTCTCCTCCTTGGTTCTCTGCAAAAGAAACGAAGAGGAAGAAGACTCAGTTCTTCTCCTCGGGCACAAAGACCGAGACGAACACATCAGACAGCAGCAATTGTTGCAAAAGGGGGTCAGCGCCAGCAGAGTGGCAACCACACCATTTGTGTGTTGGTTCTGCCTCGGGATTCGTGCGAGATGGAAGGAGATCCGATGGCCTAGTTTTTCCGCTACTACCCATCTCTCTCTTTCTGCAATTTCAATTTCGTCTTCCTTTTCTTGTTTTTCTTCTTCTCGTTTTGAGGGTTTTTTAAGGAGGAAGAATATCAGTCTTTTTATCTTTTTCTATTTGGTTTTCGTTAATTTGTGGTGGTTGTGGAGGTGGGGTTTTGATTTGCAGTTGTAACGCCCCACTCTTCACACATGCATGATATTGTCCGCTTTGGCCCGCGTGCACGCGCAGGGACTTCCTAGGAGGTCACCCATCCTAGTACTGCTCCCGCCCGAGCACGCTTAACTTCGGAGTTCTTACGGTTTTCGGGGCCGCACGATTTTAAAAGGCCTCATGTAAGGTAAGGGTGTAAACTTTACATATAACCCCATTCATTTTCCTCTCTATAGTCGATGTGGGACTCTGGGGCGTCACATTCCACCCCCCTTAGGGCTGCACGTCCCTGTGCAGTAGCCTGCCAGTCCCTGTAACCTGCCAGCCCTCTTGGCCCGCCCACTTGCACCAGGCCACGACAGGTGACCCACACTCGAACTAGTCGAGAGTCGGCTCTGATACCATTTGTAACGACCCACCCTTCACACATGCATGATATTGTCAGCTTTGGCCCGCGTGCACGCGCAGGGACTTCCCAGGAGGTCACCCATCCTAGTATTGCTCCCGACCGAGCACGCTTAACTTCGGAGTTCTTACGGTTTTCGGGGCCGCACGGTTTTAAAAGGCCTCATGTAAGGTAAGGGTGTAAACTTTACATATAACCCCATTCACTTTCCTCTCTATAATCGATGTGGGACTCCGGGGCGTCATAGCAGCCGCTCCCACCGCTGTTTGTCACCGTTCATTGTCGGACATTAACTGTTCCCAACGTCGGAGGTTGATTTTTGCAAATTTATGAGTCTTTGATAAATTTAACTGAGTTTTTAAAAAAATTATCTGAGTTTTTGGCAAATATATCTAAATTTCTAACAATTTTTTTTTGAATTTCTAACAAATTTATATGAGTATTTGTAAAATTTATCTCAGTTTCTCGCAAATATATCTGAGTTTTTGGCAAATTTTTCTGAGTTTCTAGCAAATTTATCTAAGTTTTTTTACAAATCCATCTGAATTTATCGAAAACTTATTTATATTTTTTGAAATCTATTTGCATTTTTTAATTTTATTTGTGTCTTTTGAAGTTTATTTGCGTTATTTTAATTTTTAGTCTTGGAAAAAATACTTGAGTTTTTGGCAAATTTTTCTAAAATTTGGAAATTTGGTTTATCGTAGTTTGGGCAAATGTATTTGCGCTTTTTGAATTTTATTTATGTCTTTTGAAATTTATTTGCATATTTTGAAATTTCTTTACATTTTTTTTAATTTTATTTGGATCTTTTGAAACTTATTTGCGTCTTTTGAAATTTATTTCCATTTTTTTAGATTTGTTCGTGTTTTTTAAATTTATCTTCATTCTTTTGAAATTTATTGCTTTTTTTAAAATTATTGTATTTTTTTGAAATTTTATTTATGTTTTTTGAAATTTATTTGCATCTTTTTAAATTTATTTATGTTTTTTGAATTTTATTTGGATCTTTTGAAATTTATTTGTGTGTTTTGAAATTTATTTGGATCTTCTGAGATTTATTTGCATCTTTTTAAATTTATTTGCTTTGTTTTAAAATTTATTGCGTTTTTTTTAAATTATTGCATTTTTTGAAAGTTATTTGTATGCTTTTGAGATTTTTTTGTGTTTTTTTAAATTTATTTGAAAATCTCATTAATGGGATTTCATTAATCGTGGTCAATTAAATGGCAGTTGACCATTATAAATGGAATATTCCACTAATCATAAGATATGATTTTAAAGAAATCATAAATTAGACATTTTAGGTTTTCAAATTTGAAAAAATGACCTATCACAATATGAAAAAAGATTGTAGATCTTGGGCAATAAAGTTAAATGTTCAAGGACCCGTCGCCGAATGTCCCTTTTTTTTAATCCCTTTCCCTGTGCTTTCTTGGTGACAATCCATTTTCTTTTCTTTTTTCTTTTTCCTTCTTGCTAAGAAATAGTTATTATTATTTTCCATGATAGTCATAGAGTGATTTAAATTTACATTAAAAAGAATTCAAGGAAACTGAGTTCCAAGGATCCAGACACCGAATATACTAGGTTTTAAAATCACTCCAAACAAATATGCATAATATATTATATATTACATAAATGTAAACATTAATAGATAAAAGGATTGGGACGGGCCGAGTTAGGGTTTGAAGTTACGTACTTTTCAAAATTGGGCCCTACTATACCTTCAAGCTTTAGGACAATAATAAAAGCATTTGCTTTGCGGGCTTTTATGAGCCGGGCTGGGCCACCTCATCAAAGGGCCGGATTGACAGCCATTTGACCCGAGACCCCGTCCTTTAACATAATAACATATAATACAATGTACTATTGAGAAATACCCACTCCAAGACAAACCATGCAGTGAACCATCATCAGTACAAGGTGGGTTAGAGTTTGTTATCAGTTTGACTGATGAAAGATGGTATGTTCATATTAGTTGTTAGCATTTTCAAATACAAAATTGAAAATGCAAGATGAACAGTGCTTATAGATAAGGTAGGTCTTGCCACACACATGGTTGAGCGGTGTTGACAGTTTAATATCGCACAAATGCCTTGGGATTGATTCCCGAGTCTTTCAATTCAAAGTATCACTAGCCTAACTTAGCAATAAATAAATAAGAATAATAAAGTAGGTCTTATTGCATGTTCAAAAGAAAATGAAGAGAAAATCTAATTTTGGAGCTATGAATTCTTCCATGTTTTATTGCAACTATATCAAAGCTGCCTCAGGACCCTGTTGCTGTTTGTATGACTGTATTTATATGAGTGGGACCATGCTTCGGATAACCAAACCAATCATGATGAGATATTAACCCTGCATTGATCATACTTGGGAAATTCCCAAGATGAGCTATGGTCCCAAATGAACAAATGGACAAATGACAATGGTCCAAAATGAACAAAGATGAGATGAAATTATTGAAATAGATTGCTAAGATCAGAAAACTGCTGCAATTATATGTTTTGTACATTAAACAGGCTCCAATCTGTTGGGAAATTTTTGGTGCATGGGGGCATTGGCTGTAGTTTAATCATATAAATGAGACATGATCCGTAGAACTTCTATGAATCTCATCATATAGAATTTACATATCCCACGTAGTTGGCTATGTTTTGGTTGGTCATTGAATGGTATTAGCATCAGGTTGAAAGTCTACGGTTGTATAGAAAGAAAAATATTATCTATATATTTAAAAAAGAATTTTCTTTTTTTCTTTTTATTTATCATCGCTCGTCCTTGAGGGGTAGGATAAAGGCTTCGGTGTTGTACGTCCACTTAGGGCGCGAAGGTTTTGGCTCGATCTAGGCTCAGCCCGCATATATGAAGGTCGAGTAGGCATTGACCTTGACTCGGTCTGAGCTTGGCCTTTTGACCGCCCTAATCTCATCTATGATCTTCCCATTTAAGTGGCCCCAACTGTTTAAGAATCCTTAATCTGGATTAAGAGATGGCAACTGACCCTGTTAAAAGGGTGATTAGTCTGCTCCTAGTATGAATAGTTATAGTACAGAAGCAGGGCCTGTCAGTGTGACCCGACTAGAAGAGCAGCAAGCCAAACCCTGCAAAAAGGGGGCCTCTTTTTTTTCCCTTGTCATTTGGACTGTTTGGAAAAGCTTAGGTGAATGCATGAGTTAAGTAACTTAAAGACCTTTTTGCCTCTTATTCAAAACCTTAAAAAATAGTACCTTTTTCAAACATTTCTTACAATTCAGGCATCTTTTAGGCTTCTTTTTTTTTTTTTTTGTTTTACCACCATTCCATAAATTAAATTTGCCTGTACTACATTTACCATAAGACAGCTTTGGCCAAATAACTTTTAGAATATTATAAGTTTGTCTTTTCTGATTGAAGCAGTTGTACCATACAACTTTTAGAATATAACAAATTTGCCTTTTCTGAATGAAGCAGCTGTACCCACACAACTTTTAGAATATAACAAGTTTACCTTTTCTATTAATTGTGCCAAAGGGTCTATTTATAAAATGTTCTACTTGAAAAGGTGCTATTTCAAACAGATATGTTTCAATCAACTCTATTTACAAACATCTTTGGCAAGTGATTTACAAACATCTATGGACTTGCCAAAAGAGGCCCTAGTGTTTCCCTTCTAGTTATTCTCTATCAACTTTATTTTGTTTTTCTTTTCTTGTTCGCGTTCCTTCAATTAGGATGCCTTCTAATTAGTGGGGTGGGATACGTGGAAAGGTCTCCTTAAAGATGAGAGCCAACGAAAAAATAGCCCCATAAGATAATCCTAGCCTTTGATTTAATAACCTTAATGTTCAGTGGTCTTTAAAGATGTCCTTGAAAATCAATCCGAGGTGGAAAAAGATTTGATCACTTAGAAATTGGTTCCGATACAAGATCAAGGGGTGATGAGTGTGTGATACAGCCTGCACTGATTAAAGTTGCGCCAAAGGTTGCTGGACTGCACAAGCAAGTAGCTCCTAGGAGAACATTTCTCTTCCTTGGGCCCGTACCCTTTAACAGACCTACATTCCACAGCTCGTGCCCGAATGCGGGACGTTGTTGCTCAGTTGGGCATGGACATGGTTTTGTCAGTAACATTCCTTTCTCACTTGAACACCATGCCTATATATTTCCTTCCACCTTTCTTCCTGAACTGTTCTCGGGAAGGTTTTAACTTCAACTTTCTTCACTAGGTTATAGATAGTGATTTGCTTTTTTCCTCTCAAAACACAGACCAAAAAATGCCCACATTCTATTTTTTAGGTAAGGAATTAAATGATATTTTTGTACAATACGAGGTATCAATGGGCTGGCAAAAAAAAAAAAAAAAGAACTGATACGTTGATTACAAAACTTTCCTGGAGGACTACATTTACTTTATTAGTTTACAGAAGAATTAAATTAGATTACAAGGAAGGAAGATATTGCTGAAGACAGTGTCTCAATTTCTGAAACGTCACAGGCTTGGATACAAATGAGTCCATACCATTAGCAAGGCATTCTGCTGCGCTCTCCGCCAAAGCGTTTGCCGTCATCTGCAGTTTGGATGATAGATGTTTGTAAGATAACAGTGTCCTACTCGGCTACTCCAAACATTGCCATTTCTTTTCCTGTTTTATTTCTAGAGATGTAAATGACAAGTACAACCCTTCCCATGGTCAAATTTTTGGTACCAGACCAGAGATACTACAAGCCCATTCAGTGCCAGAATGAGCAGGATAACAGCTCCGTAGCAGTTATCACTTGATTTTGCGTTTTGGGTGCTTTGAAAAGGGACAGCATTTAGTGCATCTGCAACCAATGCTGGACCAAATTTCTCTACGTCTCAAAAGCACAGCACTACAGATGCACAGATGTTGCTGTCATCTGAATGCCCCAAAGCTTATTCTAACTTGTTCACTCAAATAAACCAGCAGTAATAATGCACATAAAAAATATGACAAATAATTGCACATCATTGGATAGCAGATGGGCGCAGAGAACTAATTAAAGCGATCATCTTGATGATGCCTTCTGAAAGGCTTACAAGTCAAATAGGTTGAGAATTAGAAGATCAAAGAAATAACACATGGAATCCAAGTATATTGGATCTCAGAGTAGTGAAGATGAATTGGTAGAAATTGAAAATAACTTGGCTGACACAATGTGAAATATTTCAATTTCTTGGAGCAGCTACATCAAAAACAAAGGGTTTGAGTCGGATGTACTAAATAGATCAATGTAGGGTGGGCAAAATGATGAGGACATCAGAGCGTCACAATTTATAACTTATCAAAGGAGGAAAAAGAGGGTCCCGCATGAATATCATTATGGTTAGATGATATTTATTTGGGCTCAGTTCAAGGTTTCAGAGAGGATCCACTGTTGCATCATGATTTTATCATAGATCAACAGCCAGATCAAGCCAAATCATATCCACGTGATCAGTCGAAGACCCCACATTGTGATGATTAGAGACAAAAAACCTCATATGCATGACATCAGGAAGACGCCACCCTGGGAAGATGCACATGGGCTGCTACTAGAGAAAGTTGGGCCCATTGAGTCCAACTTAAGTAGGACACCCAGCTCAATAAGGGGGGACAACCACTTTAGGACTTGCATTAAGTTTGTTTTATGTCCACGTGATCAGTCGAAGACCCCACATTGTGATGATTAGAGACAAAAAACCTCATATGCATGACATCAGGAAGACGCCACCCTGGGAAGATACACATGGGCTGCTACTAGAGAAAGTTGGGCCCATTGAGTCCAACTTGAGTGGGACACCCAGCTCAATAAGGGGGGACGACCACTTTAGGACTTGCATTAAGTTTGTTTTATGTTTTTGTGGACATTTTTGAAATTTTCGGTTAAGTTGTTCTATGTTTTAATCTTGATCATTGATGTGTTCTAATGGTTTGGAGTGGATCTAGAGTTAATAAGCCAATATATATTCATCATAATGCTTTGTTTTGGGGTTACTGAATACATGAATAAGATGAAGCTTCTGAGATCTCTCCAGTGATTGGCATATGGTGTGAAGATGCAACTCTAAAGTAATCCTCTATTGTTTTTGTGTTATTCTATTGAGGTTAACAATATAATTTTTTCATTTGATGCAAATCCAAGGTAATCAATCCTCTATTGTTACTGAATACTGGTAATAGTCGAAGAAAACTCATTGTCTTTCTAATTTTTCTCATTACAATTTGTTTTTACTTGCTTTTTTTCTTAGTTTTGCACCCTTGATAGATTACTTTGTTCGTACGGATTGTTCTTTTTATAAAAGATCATTGTTAATTATTAAAGAAAAAGGGTGCAAAGACCGCAATGATCAGCACCCTCCACCAAGGGAGTAGAAGGTCCTATAATCAAGTTCACAAGGACTGTACTGGTTTCAGCTTTACCTGAAATGAGTATATAATGACCAAAAAATATTTAAATGGACATACAAAGTCTAAAAGTGAAAAACAGAGGAAATAATAAGATGTCTAAACTACTTACCGCAATGATGGGGATCCGCTTCCTAGGCGTCGTTAGATCATGACAGCTTGGTGATGAATCTGAACTGGGTGTAGCTAGATCGATCTCAGGTTCTACAGCTGCGTCCCAGTTACCATTTTCTTCAAAAGAACGAATCAACCTTGTTGCTTGAAGGCCATCCATTACTGGCATGCAAACATCCTGCATGATAGTATGGGCACCTTTGAGTTCACAGTTTTTCACCACTTTCTGTATATTCAAGGCCTTAAGGTTGTTTGATCTATAATATATCTAGTTGATCTACCAAGAAAATTCAGTAAAATCCACGCTTGACCCACACACACACGCACAGAGATTCAGTAAGATCGACACATGCGACTTCCCCCTATGAATGTGTGTGTCTATATATATATCCCTCTATATATGGGAGATGCTCCTATGAGAGCATCTCTCACCTTACTATGAGAGATAAAGGTGAGGGCCCTCGCATTTAAGTTGTTGGCATTGGATATGGATGTGAGGGGCCCCACCTTATCTCTTATGGTAAGGTAAGAGATGCTCTCATAGGAGCATCTCCCTATATATATATAAATATATATATATAGAGAGAGAGAGAGAGCGAGAGAGAGAGATTTAATAGATTACCATAAGAATGAGATCAAATGTATTAGATTGAACTGCACGGATTGCCTCTAGACCATTACTCACAACATTTATACTGTGGCCCAACTGCTTCATCATGGATCGTGTTACCATTACATTGATCTTGTTATCTTCAACAAGGAGAATTTTGGGTTCTGATGGAGATTTGGGCATCTCAGAATCAAGATTGGATAAACCATGAATGTTTCCACTGGATTTTTGACCTGTCTGGCTATGACTTGTACCCTTTAATTCAGTATTCTTTTCATCCATGCGTACTTCCTCTACACTTCTCTTTGTACCTTGTTGAGAATCTCTGCCACTGCGAGTGCTACCCATCTCCATATTAGAGCTGTGGTATCTATTCATAATAAGACCCTTTACATCAGGAGAACGTGGCTGCCTTCTTCCAATAGAGCTTTTAGTGTCTGTATCTATGGCCTCATCCATTTGACTTTCAGAAAATGTCTCTGCAGCATTAGACATTGAGCAGGCATCCTCAAGTGAAGCCGACCGTCTTGGTGAACACATGAATGAGGTGGGTCCCTCTGATAAACCATTTAGTTTCTGCAAAGGATTACAAACAATATTTGCAGAAGATATACTTTTAATCATTGCCATTTGTCCATCAGAGCGGAGTAGAGAGCCCATCGTACGAGGATGGAAGTGGAAATGCCCAACATGGGTGTCATCAGTGTTGGCATCAGATACAATTTCTTGATCAATATCTGACAATTCAGGGTCATCAGACTGTTCCTGTTTTGGAGAAACCTTGCAAGGTAATACAAATGTAAATGTTGAACCGCGGTGCTCTTGGCTGGTCACATTGAGTTGACCGCCCATCAATTCCACCTGCCTCAAATGGAGAATTACATGTTGAATCAAAAGTTGGCAGACAAGAAAGTATAAGAAGCTTGAAAAATTTTAGGGATAATACATTACAATCTGAAACTTTGTTTTTTTTATAGGTAACAGAGAAGATTTAAGTTAATTAAAACACAGAAGACAACAACAATATGAAAATTAAACAGCAAGAAACATGCCTTTTTTTTAATATTGGTAACATGACTTGAACCAGTGGCAGAGAGAGGATTTGCTTGTGGGGGAGGGGCAATCAATGGTCAACAGATGAGATTTTATATTTATTGAGTGATTACTAGTCATTTAAAAACTAATTTATTTTTGCAGAATTTTTTAATAATATGCAAAGAAATTTTCTAAATTTCAAAAAGGCCCCAACATTTTCCACAACATTTTCCTAAGACTTTATGCATAAATATGGAAATACTGTGCTCACCATAATAAATCTAAACCATTCAAAAATCACTTTCTACTTGTTTTAGCACTGAATTTTTATCTTACTCCAATCAAAGAAGGACTCATGTCGGATCAATCACATGTAAATCAACCCCCTCACAATTGATTAATGAAAATCCGTTGACTGGTTAGTTGTGATCATTTGATGGGCCATGATGGTCGGTAGGCATGGATAGTTGAGAGGCAGCATTGAAAGGCGTTCACCAAGTCATGATAAGGTGAGCGGTGAAGTTGTAAATGAAATGATAATGCAAAGTTAGGATTTTGAATCCTCTTAGTGTCTCAGGCATGCTTCTGGTGAGGGGAGTGAAACCTCACAGTGGACCCCACCTACTGAAAATCCAAACTGCTTAAGAGTGAAGACCCTCCCCAGGGATAAGCACAAATTTTACTCTAGTGGGACCAATTCCTATTGGAGTAAAACTTGGGCTCAGCCCACTAGATGGGAGGGCCTAAATTTTGAGCGGTTTTGACTTTTCTCTAGGGTTTCACTCTCCTTATCGCAGCCCCCACTTGGCTCCGCCAGAACCTGTAAGTCTGTAACTTCAAGATTGCAATAGTTAGCACATTCCATACACTTTAATATTTGTATCAGTTGGAATGTATTATTTACAGATTTTTTGGGATCTTCTATAAGTGGCTGATGTAAAGAATATGATAAACTGATGTAATTGCTTCTACTACAGCAAAGGAGCAGTGTTATCATCAAATTAGTATATGGGGCTTGCAGATGGTATAATTAAAATATGTTTCAAATATTAACAGATGAGAAAGGATCTCTCCAAGCAATTTTGACAATAAAAACAAAGAATAATGAAAGTAAAACATAGAATAATGAATGTACAACCCACCAGTTGCTTGCAGATTGCAAGGCCAAGTCCTGTCCCGCCATACTTCCGTGCATGATCTGCACTGACTTGCATATATTTTTTAAACAATGTAGGTAACGCCTTTTCTGTCACATGGAAACAACAAATATTCAGTACACCAGAACAGATACTTATGAAAGGAGTTAATCTAATGCTGGATGGAAAGCATCAACATGATTTTGCCACTCGAAGAAAACTGCAACTAAAAAGATACCTGGAATATCATTTAAAAAGAAAAGATACCTGGAATGCCAATTCCGGTGTCATATACATCACAGCGTAGCCACACAACTGTTTCTCGTGAGTGATGATTCTTTTCTATTTCTTCATCCATAGAAGCTGGTATTTTAATTGGTGTTCCTGGTCCATCACTGGGGGCACCATGTTGGTGAAGATCTTCCTTAGAACTCTGACGATATCTGGTTTCTCTACAGCAGTTACTTTGAGATGCTGCAGAAGTACTTTCCTCAGCTACTTCCTCTTCTGAAATTGCAGATCGATGTCGCTCTGCATGTTCAGAATGTTGTTCTGGTGCAATGTGAAGGTTTATCCCAACCTTACCTTCATGAGTGAACTTAATCGCATTGCTGAAATTAAGAACAATTGAGAAACTTATCAAACCCACCCCAAACAAGTACATAATTATTGCGAGCAAATGGTGAGAAAATGTCGTCAGGACTAACAGCAGCAGAGCATCATATGTTCAACCAAATAGTTGAGCAGATTCTTATGGAGCTCACACAAGGTTTTGTGGATCCATATTCATAGATGTGGCAGCTGTGCAACAAATGAATGTCCCTAATCATTTCATCATCATTTCTTAGATCTCTTAAGAGGGAGATAGATAAAAACTTGCTGCAAAGAAATTTACATATGCCCAAAACACCGACAATGTCACAGCCAGGGCAAAGCATTCCAATCAATTGAAGAAACATTTTATTTATGAGCCCCTTCATAATGCATCCAAACCCCTAGGACCTACCAGAGAAGAGGGCAAGCCTGCCTATCTTGCCCAATCGAGCCAATCCTAGCTGGTTAGGCCCACCCAAGATCAACCCAGGCCAGCCAGACCTAGCTGAGCCCTACCAGTCCTCTGCAGGCCCATCCACAGGGCCATGCATGTCCTGCTATCGCAAAATATATATATATATATATACAGGGCCTGACAAATCCAGACAAGGACTCTTTAGGCCCATAGCCATGGGACCCACAATGAGTCAAACAGTGGGACCGACAATCTACAGTCCTGGTGTGTCTCATAGAGTAAGCCTTTGAATTTAATTAGGGTGATTTATTTTATTTAACTTATGCAACTAGAGTCAAAGTAGGAAGTTTTATGAAATTTGGATAGTAGGAGTTGCGTTTGTGTTCCAAACAGGAACCTAGGAGTTTTTCTACAAATTGACAGTGAGTCAACCAGCTGTACAGTTCTATTATTCACAGATTCTCCATACAAGTGAGGATGTTTCTATAGAAATACAGAACAGTCACAGTCAAATACATTTCGGGTTTACTGGTTTGATTGGGAAAACCATTCCCTTCTCTTTGCTGCTCCCAGTCTCCATGGTGATGAAGGCCAGACTAATGGGCCCCGCCTAAAGGTCTATACCAGGAAGCCCAAAGCCCACAAGGCCCATCAATGAATTCCCAAGATTTCTCCAATGGCAAATCCATGAAGGATTCTTTCCTATGGCAGTTCCTAAATTTTCTATCTTCTAGTAGATTTCTTAGATTGTGCAAAGGGTTGGTCATCTTCATCATCATCTTCTTTGAGTTTTTGGAGCCATATAGAGAGGGAAATCTCAGAATTTTCCTTTTCTTCTGGTCACAGTAAGTGTTCAGCCCTTAATATAGAAATCTTGAGTTCTACTATTTGATTTGAAATGGTTTGTAGTATGAATAGTTTGAGAAATTCGTTTTGGGGTTTGTTCTTGATGTTAGGTTATCAAAGAGGGTTTCAATTGAGATTTTGATCTCAAATTTCAAAGCTAACAAAGGGGGTTTTTGTATCAACTTTACTATAAGGCAAGTATAAACATCTTAATATGATTAGATGCTGATTTTTATAAATTGTATTTGATTTAGTTGTGATTATAATTCAGTTATGTTTTGTATTGAATGGAATATTGATTTGGATCAATCAATTGATATGGAGATGGATTATTTGATGAAATAGAAGTGATGTTTTGATGAATGAAATGGGATTTGAGTAGGGAACAGGAGGTTCCAAACTTGTGTTGTAGGGTGTGATTGGATTTGGAATGAAAAGGGAGAATGGTTCAGAATTTCGAAAGGGAATTCTGAAGCGTTCGCTCGAGCGAACAGATGTCAGCTCGAGCAAACCATCTTTTGTATGCATCCGCTCGAACGAATGAATATCCGCTCGAGCGAACCTGATGACTGTTTGTCATCATTTGAGAGAGTGATGAGCGACCAACTTTCTGTGAGCCATCTGCTCGAGTGAACCTGAAGCAAATGTTCAGGTCTTTTATGCAATTGAGATGT
Source organism: Cinnamomum chago (assembly GCA_038049695.1). NCBI lineage: Eukaryota > Viridiplantae > Streptophyta > Magnoliopsida > Laurales > Lauraceae > Cinnamomum > Cinnamomum chago. The sequence continues at coordinate 66,062,115 of CP142458.1, read as the reverse complement.
AATCTTCTTAGTTTAAGAGTTTGTGGGTTTGTGGTTTATAACTGAATTTATGTTCAGTTAAACCAATGTTTAGGTTGGTTGATTAAATTGTTAATCAAATATACTTAGAGAATAGTTGAAATTTCCATAAGTGGTATTATGGATTTCAATGTTGACAATAGCTTTTAAAGCTAACCGATAGATTGTTGAATAGTTAACAAAACTAATGAGATTTCAGAATTAATTTCTGAATTTAAGTGAAAAGAGCCTATTGATTATGTCAAAGCTATTAATATTGTTTTAGCCTCCATGGGTGTTAATTAAGGGGACTTTAATGTACAAATTTTATAAAATGTGGTGTCCATCAAGAATAACACGTACATTAAACAACTGATGATTTCACCTAAATGGTTGGTGTTATTTACTAAGTTTGTACATTGAAATGTATTCATTAAATTGTAATTGAACGGAGTTAAATGTTAAACTGTATTGATACTTAAGTCTGGCACTACATAGTGATTTCTGTAAGCTCACTAGAGTTGTTACTGCTGCAGCAGATTATTTAGGAGTATTCTAAAGCTCTGTGGTGATGTTAGTTGTCCCTGGTCCGGGCACTGATAAATCCCACAATATATGAATCCTTAGGTATGGAAGAAGGAAATCCTTCCACTTTAGGAAGATGTGATGTGAAATGAAATGCTATTGTAGTTTGCCAAATAATAAAGACTTTCATTGATTATGAATTGTATTTGTATTGGTGTAACAATGAGTTAGACGGATTAAATGTGTAATTAGCATGTTCAATCATGTAATTGTCTATACATTACTAGATTGTCAAATTCATAGTGTTATTGATGGCATTATAGGCATAGCTGCCCATGCCGGTCCTTCAGAGGCCACAACGCCAACGGAGACGTCCGATCCTATTCCTCTAGGGACTAGTTGAGTAGAAGTGAAGCAATATCATATGATTATGATATTGAAACGAAAATTGAAAAGAAAACTTTCGATAATGGAATTTGTTGGAAATGTTTCGTACTTTTCATTGCTTGCATTGTAATTAAATGTGCAAGTGAATGTTGTTTATATTGTAAATGAGTTTTGTTTTATACATGAGAAATGTATATTTGTTTATATTCCGCATAATGTGTTAGTTGATATCCCTTGTGAATTTTATGTGATTAAAGTTCACGGGAGTAAGTATGCGACGCGACACGGGATTAACTCGGATTAATCATAATCTCGGGCTCGGGTCGTGTCAGAAAATAACTTCCATAGTTGACCTCCCTGGCGAGAAATCCATTAGTTAAAAAAAGAACTACAAACAACTAACATGGGACATGCAATAAAAGAATGTTGAAGATTTCAGGACACCTGATCTACAATGCAAGAGACGTTGTCATCTAATAAAAAAATGGTTTATGGTTTTCCACCAAAGTAAGTGCAGTTTTCTGAACCTCTCATTTCCAAACTTGCAAGATCTAGTCCTCAGTGATCCAAACTATTTATATGATGGGTTCAATATGATTCCCAAAGAGTGATAAGACTGTAGCTTTAAATGGAAGCCTAGAAGTAACACTAAAGAGTCAAATACAGCAACAACTTTGTGAAAACATTGAAAAATAAATCATGGACCATGGGAGATTATGATATCGAAATGGTTGGCACATATCCAAGGACAGGCCCATCAGCTGAGAAAAAATGTATTTTTGAGAAACCAGTAACTTATTTGTAATATTTAGTAATTATGGACTAACTTGTAATTATAGAAACCTGGTGAGAATGAGTTTTTTGTAATTTCTGAAAAATAGTGAAATATAAATAGAAGTGTTTGAGCTGGTCACATTTGGGGTTGGATGAACAGTCCTCATGGTTCTTTTTATATTATTTCTCCTCTTAAGCCTCAATCTTCTTCTCTAACTTCTTCCTCTTTTTTTCCCCTTTAACACTAACTTCTTCCTCTTCTTGTCTAATATTTTCGGTTTTGAACCTAGCTTTCTTGTGGATTAGAAGTTTCAACTTGTATCACCAAACCATAGGCCCCATATGTATGGAGCAGAGAGAAACAGTCTCAACAGTGTTGTTGATGCAGAACTGGAACCAGTGATTCCTCTCCATCAAAATCAGTATGTAGTCATGATATTTATGTGATACATGATGGCATATAAAATTACCATATGGAAACACTTATTTAAACTGTAGGCATATGCATAAAGTACATCACCAATAACCTAGAAAAACAAATTTTAAAAATTTTCTTACCTGATCAGGTTTGTGAGAATTTGACGAATCCTTAGAACATCACCAATAACCTAGAAAAACAAGATTCTAGTAATGAGATCAACTAAAAAAAAAAAGTACAAGATTATGAACCATATCTCAATGTAAACTATCGAACATGGAATCAGAAATGGGCAACCATGTTAAAAGTATAGTTTTGAACTACGATGCTTTGCAAACTACATGAAAGCAAGACATGGTCAACTTGTATAATGAACCAATAAGGAGTTTAATATATATCAGAAACTGGAAAACAGATTTCTCAGAAGACCTTTAGAAGAATCTTGAAGTAGGAAGTATGCAGTACTCAACAATTTCAGAAAAAATAATCGACATGTAGATTAATTGCTGAGAGTTTCAGAGTGAGTGGGGGTCCTTTTCTGATTTACTAAGTGAGCATCTTTATGCAATTGTCTATAACTACTGCATCTAATCCAGCACAAGTAATCTAATGATGAATGTGACCCTGGAACAAATAAATCTAGGCATTAGCAATAGAGGGTGGCAAAAAACATTCAAACTGGCGGAAAACCTACCTATGACGAAAAGGCTGAATGGCTGACATAATCATTTCTCGGCAGAAAGCTTTTTGAAGACATAAGTAGAGTTCAATGATCCCACTGCAGAAAAGAAATTCTGTTTCCTGGATCCTATATGTTTTGGGGCTATGATGCACAGATACGTCATGGATACGGCAAGGACACGTCGTAGACACGCAAGGGACACGGATTTTACACATAAAAAGTGAAGTATTGGATACGATACGACACGATACATTTTCCATTTTGAAGTATCCGTGCATCATAGCTTTGGGGGCTTCATTGGGTAAAAAATCTGAAAGTGTATTACCAATTCTTGTGTGGAATAACATGAAAGTTGCTTCATTTAAAAATTTCCATTTGAATATTTAGCGCTGATTTCTTCTGATTCAGAGCATGTTTAGCACTTCTCCTTTTTTGAGGCTCTTTCGTTTCGTAAAATTTCATCATAACGCGTTCCAACTTTCAACCAGAGTTATGGGCTTGAAGTGATGCCTAACAGAATGTCAGAATCTTTCATGCATGATTTTCTCTTCCATATTTGAAAAGAGGGGATTGCCAGGAGCCCCTCATTTGGTTCAACAGTGTAGTGCTTGGTTGATAACAGTTAACTGGAGCTATTTACTTTGAGGCTAGGAATTAGGATATTTAAGGTAATTTTTCTGGGGTCCCAAACCCTTTGTCAAAGATTAAATACATGTATTGTTCAGCTCAAAAATCCAACTGTGCAGGTTACTCTTAAGTTGGATGCATATTAATATTTGTATAATGGTTAGAAACTATCAAATCATTTTGCAATATTAGCAATGATGGAGTGGATGGCCTGGATTTAATGGATCCTGTGATTGATCTTATTTGGGTCAATTTGATCGATCAAATGGCCATCTGATCCATCTCAATTGGAGCCCAATCAAGAAAAAGGGCTCAAACCAAGTTTTTAATGGCCAAGATAGATTGAAAATGGGTCACAAATTCGAAGTTAAATATGCTCAATTTTAAGGGGGTCCATATCAATCCTTTAATGGGCCTGATCGGCCATCTAACCAAGCCCAAAAGGATCCAATTGGTCTGAACAGGCCACCAATAATGGACTAGATGTTGGCAAACTTTGGGCCCACTTGAATCTAACCCAAAGCAGACCCAAGCTGGTCAACCAAGCAGGGTCGAACAGGTCAATCATTGGCTAGTCCACTAGGTCCGTTCGGTTTTGTTAAGAAACAAGTAGTTTCTAATTTGAACTCTTTCCTACTTATTTTATTAATATAATAGAAGCTGGATAAATACTCCTTAATGGTCAACACACTCATTGCTGAGTGGTATTGGCACCTTAGTTTCACACACTCATGGTTGAGTTGGCAGTTGGCACCTTAGAAACTGGAGGTATTTACACATATTTTGGACAAAAATAACCTCATAAAATTTTCAAAATGATGCAAATGTGGGTTCTACATTGTAATTTTTAAAAGGGCCCTTGCCTCATGAAATAAGAGTTTTTTTTATAATTTTACCAAACACACTAATTGAAAATTAGAACTTAAAAATTAGAGCTTTTATTTAAAGACCTTAATTTAATTAGCTCTTATTAATTATACTAGAGTTTCCAAACAGCCACTACGAGATTGTATTAAACTTAAAGGGATCTCCAGTAATTTACGTAAAACGTACTAAACCATAAATAAAACCGAGGTTCGATTACAAGGGTTCCACCTCCTAGGAAATGTAAGACAGCATAAGATGAAGCCTAGTAGCAGAAGATTGTATAAACTGGGACTCTCACCTCAACAGGAACATCATCTGCCACATTTCCCTCCAAAGTTAGTTCCTTCTTCAATGACGCTGCAGCAGTCTGTAACACATGTTTTACCACCTCCCTTGGCCGAAACTTTGTAGCTTCCAGCTTCATAACTCCTAAGGGAAACAAGGTAACACATCAACAACTATCAATATAGTCAAGCATAGCATGACCTTTTTTTTGTGGAAAGGTAGCATAGTATAACCATTACTAACATTGTTTTGAGTAAAGGATATCATAATGAGACTTTCAATAGGGGAAAAATTATAGACTAGCAAAAAATTGGGACTGTTTGCCAAAAGTGTGCTAAATATGGAGACAAGGATGAGAAGAGAAAATACTATAATAACTTCTTCGATACTTTCTTTAGGTGAAGTTTCAGTTCTGATTCTAATCAAGTTACCACGGAGAATTAACATCTGAATGTACTGAAGGCTGTAACTGTTATTCACGAGCTTGAAGTAAGGCTGTAACTGGGATGATTGGAAGGGATTATTCAAGTCAAAGCTTGTCCATCATGCCCAGACCTTTTATCTATTGGCCTGATATTCAAGATCAGGTCTTAAATGTCTGAAAGCGAGGAAAAGGCATAGCTTTGAACAAAGGACTAGGCCTATCTAATTAGAACAAGGCTGTGCCAGATTTATTGATTGGACCTTTAGGCATACAGCAGCTTGGATTGAACCCTTGTCAGGCCAGAAGCTCATGCCCAACCCTTTCCAAAAACCAATACACTAATCCATGTTGCAGAGTCTGGCCCCGATCAAGCTAGGATTGGGGCATGCTGGGGCTGCCCCCACCCACTTGCAGCCCAAGCCAGAAGTCTGTCCTTTGATGAAGATGCAAAGGTTGGTTTGCATTTTGTTCTTCATTTATCAAGTCTATTAGTTAGTGTATTTGCAACGGCCTAGTTTCAGTTTAATTACATTCTTCCACATGGCATAGTTAGACGGACATGAAACTGAGAAATTGACATGTAATGTGCATGTCGGCAGTCTTGCTATAAACAATGCTAAAGGCTTTCGGTCTGAATACTGCTAATAAAGCAAGATTTGAAAAATGAGTTTTTTGAAAAAGAACAGTTGAAATTGTCCAAGATACCCTTAAAAGGTGATGGATGACTAACAAAAACTATCCAACAAACAATTACAAACTGAAAAAAGGTTCTGTTTAATTATATTCTTCCACATGGCATACTTGGACGGACACGAAACTGAGAAATTGACACATGTAATGTGCATGTTGAAGCAATCTTGCTATTAACAATGCTAAAGGCTTTTGGTCTGAATTACTGCTAATAAAGCAAGATTTCAAAACTGAGTTTTTTTTTACAGAAAGAACAATAGAAAATGTCCAAGATACTCTTAACAAGTGATGGATGCTTAACAAAGAGTGCCCAACAAACATTACAAACTGAAAAGAGGTTTTGCAACCATCGGCAGTTGCTAAGAGGAATTATTACGAAGTCCTGGAATTATAGCATTCCAATACCCACCTAGATGCATGACCACCAAGGGAAGCAAGGTGATGTACAACTGTAAATTTGTGGAAGCGGATTAAGGATACGTGAAATGTCAGGACGATCAAATGATACTTGCCCTTATATTCAGGTCATCAAAATTTAATGGTTATACATTGTGCAAACTTATTGTGATAAAATTCAATGATGCCTAATGCATGGATCCGTGTCAAATTAGGATCAATACCAGCTCAAGGGGGTCAGGCATGTGCAAGGGGATATATTGCGGGTCCCATATGTAACGACCTAGCCCCAGAAATTATATTTAAATAATACTTAATTAATATTAGCAAGTTTTTTGAATTAAATAATAAGTAATAATGTGTAGAATTCAGCCATTGGGCATTAGGGGACAATTAGGGCTTGATTTGAGCGTGCTTAATGAATAATTAAGATGATTATTTTTTAAGAAAAATTCGGCCACTTGGGAAATTAATTAAATAATTAAATAAATCATGATGAGACCACTTGGGACCCATCTGTACAATAATGGGTTGGTTGAGTGCCACTAGCTGTTTTGGCAATATATGTGTGGTGGCATGCCATCTGTGGTATTATGTGCCATTAATATTTGAGACTGATGCCGAGAATGATAGAGGAACTAGAAGTCTTAATTATAATAAAAAAAACCAACAACCATTAACCAGGGGAAACTAGAAGTCTTAATTATAATAGAAGCCAACAACCATTAACCAGTTAGAGTAGGCAACTAAGTCCCAATTTGAATAGGGCAAAGGAGAGAGACCTCAACCACAATTAGAAGTCACTGTTAGACACAGAGGGAGCCCCAAACCATAAAAGGACTTTTGCACCCATTCCCACCCCACTCTACACGCCTCTCTGGGGCTTTTACACCCATTCCTGCCCAACTCTACATGCCTCTCTCTCTCTCTCTCTCTCTCTCTCTCTCTCTCTCTCTCTCTCTCTCTCTCTCTCTCTCTCTCTCTCTCTCTCTCTCTCTCTCTCTCTCTCTCTCTCTCACGCACACACACACTCACTCTTTGCACGCCCATTCTTTCTCTTTCTTCTTTTGACCACTTCATCAAACTAGAAACCCTTGCAACTTAAAATTTGGGGAAAACAAGGTAGGAGAAGAAGATTGCAACCTAGGTAGCAAATCTGACATACGACAGGCTAGTAAACAAACCTGATTAATTGAACATGCATGATTCCCTTTTTGTTTCTGGTTTGATTCAATTCTAGAAAACCCTCAACAAGTCTAAACATGTGATTGATCTAATGTGCATATGGGAATGACCCCGAAAACCCAAGATCCTAAAGGATATGGGCTCAAACCCAAGGAGGAAATGCAAGACAGGGATTTCTCCTTTGGTCATGAGCCACATTTGGGCCCCACATTCAGGCCAAACCTGGTCGCACGATGATTTTGGGTCATGGAATTTAGATCTACTAGGGTTTGGTGACTTTGGGGTTCTTTGTCCTATTTACACTAAGGGTTTTGCATGTTTTCGATGTTAGATGTCGTATCCATGCTCTTCATAGTTAGATACTTAAGTATTTCAGATCTAGTTCAGCAATTGGTATTTTTGTTAGTTTTGATTTATCATTATGTATGTCTTACATGAAAAAAATGCTTAAAAGTTAACAATCCAGGATGTAGGAAACCATGATCCCCATAATATGCAAGATTGGATGAACTAGGGCTTGGCCGTGGACCCCCATGGGAAGATCCATGTTGGCCGAACCCTATGGGGAGTGATTTTGGGGTCTTACGGTCCTAGGGCATCATGGGAGGTGTGTTTTTTGGGTATAGCCTTGATTTTTTCTAGTAACGAGGGTATCGCCATTGTATTTTACCTGCCAGGACTATTCTCCTGGCCGCATGCACGACCTTGGAATTTAGACTTGATTAAGGATGTGTCAATCTGGCTCCAGCAATAGGTGATCATTAAGGCTTGGTATTCATCCCATAAATTATGGATTTGCATGCGTAAGATGACGTGAAAAAAAAGGACGTCATAATGATTCCAAACACATAATAACTTCAAAGGTGACAAATTAGATCGGCAAAGACCTAATTTGGAGATCCTTGTGGTTGTCGAACGTGGTATTGGGCAATCATGTTATGTATAGGGTTTTATGAAATCATAGGGTTTGTGTTTGTGTCGATCCTTGCATGTGAATGATAATTCTAAACCTAGGGTATTGTATATTTAATTAGTACATCTGATTTGTAATTCGCTTTGATATTGCCTTAGCATGCTTGTTTAGGATCTCTTGTCTTACAGCTGTGAACTGTGTCCAAAATTCAAAATGTAGAAATTACTCCATCCTTGATTGGAGTGCTTGTCTAAACCATAGAATTTGCCTAGTAAACCCTAGTTTTAAGTTTTTGGTGGGATTGTGATTCCACAGGTATTTTAGGGATGATTGGGACAAATGGGTATTTGAAAGGGGCAAATTAGGAATTTCCAGCAAAAGGCAGCAAGCGTGAGGCCCACTTTTCGAGGGTCAAACAATGTCTGAATTTGGCGATCTATGGTTCAATGGATTTGTCTCGTCACAGGGGATTTACTTGGCTCCCCCAGGCTAGTAGGGATTTTTCTGGCCCAAAGGGCTAGGACACCCTCCGCTATAAATAAATAAATAAAATGGATTTGTCTTGTCGTCAAGTAGTATGAGATCAATATACAGATCATCAAAATCGAACATCATATGAAAAAGTTATTAGCTATGCAAGGTTACAAATAAAAACTGTCTACTGCTATAAATTTCGCATTTGGTTCCTAACTTGTTGTCTACGAAATGCATACCAAAAAATTCTAAGACACTAATTGGATCACAATAGACCGAATCTAGAGACCGAAGTAGCTTGTCTAGAAGTTTGGTGAGATTATTTGTTTATTTGTTACTAGTAAGGCTACTCAATCGAAGTATTAACTTGATGTACTTCTCTATTGTTCATGTTTTGCCGAAAACATTTGACTCTTGATGAGCTGGCATCACTAAGCTATAAATAACCTAGCATGTATGGGACACTGATGTGTTGGGGATTCTTGCACTTATTTATAACTAGTTGCAGTTTAGTCTTGTTAAAGCGATCATGAATCACTTGGCACCAACCTGACTTTTCTTTATGGCCATAAATAAATCCCTCTAAGGAATCTTGGATGTCAGTCTTGTTCTAGCCATAAAAGAAATAAGGAGGGTTAAATAATATCCATGGCACTTTGCAAGCTTGGTAGTGGGGCTGGAAACACCACTCCTTTAGCTCATGTGGATTGCCATTTTGTTTAGTAGTTTGTTATTTGTTCTAACATGTTAACCAAAAAACATTGCACCACCCATGGTTCTAGCTCCATCCAACACTCCATGAGGGTGGAGGTAGGCTCCGCAAAAAAAAATGTGCTCACAATAAACACAATCATGTCCGCTCAGCAAAACTTTAGAAGTTGGACTCGGAAAAGGAGATGTGGTCCCTCATCAGGATGAGTCAACTCAGCCGATTCATATGGACTCTGTTGAGTTGAATAAGTCGCACCCTTGAGCCCAATAGATTTTAAAAAATATGAAAAAACAACAAAAAAAATCTTAGAAAATAGAAAATATAGTTTTATTAATTTTATAATTGTAAAACTCGTGTTTCATTTATTAATAATGAACTTAAGTTGACATAGGGTAATTCATTCAGTCAGATGAATATTTGTTAATCTTCAAATGCTTGGATCTTCTTAAAAAAATAGTAGTTTTGATCTTCTAAAATCGATGCAACATGTCCCAAAGAGCCTCCCACAAGAGACTCCCATAGTGTTTCACAAAAGAAAATTAGGAAACAAGTGTGTTTAAGGCCCAAAAACAATGGAACTTAACCAACTATTAGACTCGGGGGGTTGACTCGAGTTGCCATCTGCTGATTCCAATTCGATTTTGTCGATTCTCAAAACCATGCATTAAGCAGATCCAAGTTGTATATGTCAGACAAACACAGGCGCCCTTTGTTCCTTAATCCATACAATTGTTAGGACAAGAGAAACCATGAAATAGAATTCTAAAATAACTCCTAAAATGAAATAATCTAACCCTTTGGTTGATGACCCACAAATAGAAGGTTAAAAAAGGAATAAAATAAAGGTATAACTCATTTTATTGCCGATCGTAAACCCGGATAAAAGAAGGCTTGTGTCAGGTTGACAGCCAGCATAAAACTTTGTTCACATCTAAACCATGAATTCTGAAACATGTCGAAATAGAATTCATGCAGCTGACCCCAATATAATTGGGACAAGGCTTTGATGATGATGAAGTAGGCACAAAAGTGGATCACTATATCTTCTAACCTACCATAATTTTTGAAGAATCCCGCTATCATGGTGGCCCCATCACATCAACCCACTAGATCCCTAAAACACGGACCTCATGAACTCAGATGCATCAAATACAGGGAACCAAATACTTAGCATTCTCTGTGACTCAGAATGTTTGTTTTCTCCAAAATAAATTTTATAAGCAATCTGAAGAAGTGCAACCTATCAACCAATCCAAGGATTTGGCTCTGGATAGACTAGAATGGTGAAACAAAATTCATGTAGCTGACCCAAATATAGGTGCATAAGTCACTCATTTCTTTTTATTTTCTTTTAAAGAAACAGTTAGACTCCCCAAATCAAGAAAAATTAAGGTTTTATGCACATTAGGATGCAAGCTTTATCCAGTCAGTTTTCCTAATTCAAAACACCAAGTTAAAATTGTTTCATTTATCTTATTCTTAATAAGAAAGCTAACAGAATGATGTGCACATTTTGTTACCCAAATTCTTGTATCAGAAAGTGCTATGGCACTCAACAGAAAATTCACCATACCTGATTCAACCTTGGAAAGGTCAAGAATGTCATTAAGAAGTTGCAAAACCAAGTCCCCAGAAGACAGCATGACATCCAGCAACTGTCGTTGCTCTCGATCCAATTTTGTAGCGGCTAGAACCTCGGCCATACTAACAACCCCTGAGAGGGGAGATCTAATCTCATGGGACATAGTTGCAAGCAATTGCTTTGCCCTCATAGTTTCCTCTGAAGAAAGGACAAAAGAAAAAACCAACAGTGAATTAACTGTATTTTTATAGTCATATACAGCTAGATTGAAGATTTATGTTCAACATACTAGTAACTGCAATACCTGTAATGTGAATTGTTCTATTGAGTTCTTTCTCCTTGGCTTTCTGCACTGCGATCTGCTCCCGTAGCATTGCCATCTTTTCTCTTTTTATAACCTGTTATTCAATCATAAACATATGTTTTATCCCTTCTTGAGGAAGCACACTTGACTGACCATGAAAATGTAGAATGGGAAAAGGAATAGGTTGCCTGAAACCACAGAGCCAAACCTATGAGACAGGACATTCCATTTTCTGAAAACAGCTGACACATATACACATGTAATTCCCTGTTTGACTTGTTACAATGTCATGTCTTCTAAAACGGCGTATCATCCCTTCTCATCTACTGCTGCTAGTCATGTAGTTTTAATCTGGTTTTATTGTACTTTAAATAATCTAATTCTTACTAAAACATGTTTTTCTATACCTCATGCAGTTATAAATTTAAAACCTATATATTAATACATCTTAATCACATGTACTAATTTACTGCCCCCAAATAGATGGGACTTCACTGATGCTGCTGCTGATGACAATAACATTATTCTAGAGCATTATGTAGTCATCTCAGGTTTTCTAAGGTCTCCACATCTAACAGATCATGTGTGCATCTAAACTGACGTGCATCCAATCCCAAGCTATGCAGGGCTAACCCAATAACAACTGCATGATTATTACATGAAATAAACACTTTCTCCGGAGGGACCCAGGCACAGTTTAAAAATGCAGAATCAGACTTGGACTTGGCCTGAGCCAAGTGGGTCAGGTCGATTCCCTTTTTTATTTTTATTTTTCTTTTCAAAAAATTTGAAAGAGAAGAGGGATAGTGGAAAATGCTAGAAGACTTAGGGCTACTTTTGAGATTTCAAACAAGAAAATAGGGGTATTTTCGAGATTTTGAGAGGAGAGAAAAAGCAACTTTATGAATGAAGTGATTTCTTGCAGCTTTTGACAATGTTTCAAGTACTTTCACCAGACAAGACGTAAATAATAATATACACAAGTCAAGTACAACAGTAAAAAGGAGAGAGAAAAAAGAATCTCTCTCTCACAAAGAGGGACTCAGTCCTGTACTAAGTGAATCGGCCATGTCCGAGTCCGAGTCCGAGTCGACCCGGACTCGGTCAATCTTTAAAACCCTGGACCCAAGGCAAGATTACAGATGCATTTACAAATTGTAGCAAATCTTTCTAAGTGAAAGGTCACCAGTGACTGTGAGATTCAGTCTGCAATACTAGAGAATAATTTAGTTTATTGTCATTAGATTCTACTCCATAGAGATGATAGATGAGACTTTAATAATCATATCAAGTCCTTCCTACTTATGTTCAGTTCATTCAATCATCCAAATCTTCGCAACAAATCTGTTACATCAATTTCATAATTCTATTCAACACAAATAGAGAAACCAAAATAGAAACTCCTAGTTCAAAGGGCTCTATAATCAAATTTGGAATCCTTTTGATCCTCCTATTATGACAGATTCCAAAAATAATATGATAGAATTCCTTGAAAAAGCACATGATCAAGAGATGAGTGTTGGTCAAAAGAATCAAATAACTCTTAACAAAGCTCCTTTTCAATTGAAAAGTTTGTATTCCTATTTCACATAGCTGCATAGTTTTCTTTGTGGATTCCTTTCAAATAAATTGAGAATATAACTCATCTAAAATGATAAAGATGGCTACTCCATATTGCTATCACATGGAATGCACAGAAGATTCAGTAGTGAAGACTTCTAATAACAAATGTATTTCAAGATTTCCGTCTCTCCTATGAAGATTGAGAGGCATAAGAGAAAACAGAACATTTTCAAAGCGTGTAGTTCATTAACTGTGTTAGTATACTGAGCAGAATTTTTCAATTGGGTCGCTACTAGTCCAATGAGTTGAATCATTTGTGACCAGAGTCCAGAGTCATTGCCTCATAAAGTAGCATATTTTCCGACATTCATCAACCAATATGATATGCAGCCCACTTATACAATAAGATAGAGTAAAGCAGGTAAGCTTGTCAAGGGGCTTATATCTGGCCAGGTTCCAGATGAGTCTGGCCCACTCTTAGTCAGATCTGCGCATGGATCTGGGTCTGATGCAGCAGTCAGTTTGGAAGGCTCCCATGGGACCATATGGACACAGATATGGGGATCTAGCCAGGATTATTTTTTGTTCGTTTTCTTTTCTCCAAATTAGTCTGTATTTCAACATTAAGTTAGTAGAACTGCATTAATGCCACCATAGGGTTTAGAATTTTAGATAGTCTACTTGTAAAAATGACGTAACACTCACAACATCAATTAACAAGTTAGAATATAAATGTCCAAGCTCACATACTCACCAGAGAATTTTCATTTGGAGAATCTCTTAGAATTAAATTAACTTTGCTACAAAATTTGGTTATGACTTGAGGCTACCTACCGGCTACCGATCAGAAAAAACTTGAGGCCACTTCAGTAGAAGTAATATGTAGCATTGCACAAACATAATTACACAGAATGATATGATCTTTTTTATCACTGGATTTACTTATGAAATTTGGCAGTGGCGTAGAGCAACTGATAATCTTAATAATGTAGTGGAATTGAAATTGCAAAATAAAGTTTATATAGACAATAATTCAAAAGTAAATAAACAAACACTACACATAGAGGTGAATTTAAGTTTAATTGATAAATTACCTGGTCAGTTATATCCATACCCATATAATTCACACCTATGGTTTCTCCTGCTTTGCTAAATACCGGTTCAACATGTATCAAGAAAGTTTTTGAACCAAATAATTCTGTCTCAAATGTAATTTCCCGCTTTGAAGGCAAACCCCGCTCCATGACTTCTTTTTTGAAGTCCTGTGATTCCTTAACACCAGATCCAGAGAATATCTCCACGTCAGTTCTACCTATAATGTCCTGAAATATCAGATATTTTCCTCAAATCACATCCATACCATTGCCACCAAATGATAAAATAAGTAACTTTCTTGAAGGAGGGGGGGCCGGAGAGAGAGAGAGAGAGAGAGAGAGAGAGAGAGAGAGAGAGAGAGAGAGAGATCAATTTGTCCTTTCAGTAAGGAAAAAGTAACATTGCTTGAATCATAACAAAAATGAGCAAATTGTAAAGAAAAAAGATTACGCATCCCTTAAAGACAGTATTTGTAACTTCAATACAATGCAAAGCAATAAAGAATAGTAAATATTGCACATTCTTATCAAGGTAATTTGCAGTCAATTACCTCCTCTTGCAAACTTGGAAAGTGATTATATATGAAACGATACCGCAACTCCTTATCCTGAAATTTCAAAAACATTATTCCCTTAGGATAAACAAATAAACAAATCTTATTAAAGCCACAAGTTCACAACACATTTAGACACAGGGTCAGTAATCATACAGAAAGAAAAGAAAAAAAAAAAAAAAAAACAAACAAACAAACAAACAAAGAGCAAGATGGCATTATCCAGGAAATGGAATTATAAAACTTGTTCTGCACATTAATTGCATTTTTTTTTCTTGGCATCTAATGTAAAAATGCCACAGAAAGAGGTAAAAACATGTGTCAGCAATTCAACATGCAGCCGTCTTATATGGAATCATGGTGCAGAGCTCTTCATTGAAATGCACCCAGATGAAGTGACCAAAGTGTCTAACTATAATGTACGAAATGTTAATGAAAAGCCAATAGTGGTCAAGGTTAGAAGCAGAAGCAACCATATTTATGCTCACAAATTTTTGGGCTATTCATAATTTTTGGCTCTTTTCAGATGCCAAACAGACTTCAAAGGTTGCGAATTGGTACCTTTGTATGGGTTGATTTACCTACCCAACAAGTTCAAGATCATGCAAACCCTACAAGAATTTATCAACAATTGAGTGATTTATGGGTAAATTATGGGGTCGTCAAAAAATTAGAGAATTTGTTATATTTTTTACAATCTACAAAATATATGGTTAAGATCAGGCATAGTGAAGGGCTAGGACTTATTAGGGTTTTCTTTGTTTAAGGGAAAACATATATACTCATTACAATCTCTCTGAGATGGATTAATAAATTAAGTAAATTTTTCATGGGACTGATTCTCTTGCTTGTTAATAGTAATTCCATAGCTAATTTTGGTGTGAAGCTCAAAGAAACTGGCGTGATGTTGATTGGTAGGTGTGAGGAATGACTACTGAGGCTAACCTCTTTGAAGGTGTGAATCAATAAATCCTGCAATCCAATTGTAGAATTTTTTTCCCCAGTGAATCCGTTTGAATCATAAGCAGACCAATCATCAAGATCCAACTGAATGCACTAGATTATGACTTAAAAGAGTGTCTTTTAAGCACATATCGCACAATGCACACATGTATGAGACCCGGGACATTCATCAGGTGAGCCCACCATGTAATGGTTGAGCTTGAACATATAGGCTACACATGTACCTTGACCATTTTGTTCTAATTGTCCTTCCTCCTCACACATGTATGGCCCATCTGACGATTCAACCACCGCAGGCCATCAAATTTCTGTGGTAAGCCAAATGGACAGTGACTAATTACTGATGAAAGAGCCAGATGTCATATACATGTGGCATAATGGAGGATTTACTGAAAAGCTCTTCTTCAACCATTTTCACATATTCCTTGCCTTTCTCAAATCAAAACTACCTGATGGCCAATGACAACTGGTGCATTCTGAAGAACAAAATGCAAAAAGTTATCTGCTCTTTTCAATATTTGAGACAGTTCTTCAACTGGAGAGGATTGCTTTTCCAGGTTCTTAATGATCTCTTGCAACTTCTCCTGAAGTGTATGCTCCCTTCGAACACTTGCCTCTAACATTTTCTCCTGCATCATGGCCCGCTGCTTCCAGTACTTGATGGTGTCATCATACTCGGCATCTATTTCAACTTTATTGTTATGTACACTGACATCATCTTTTTTGCACGGTACAGCTTCCCATATATCATAAATTTCATCCAGTATTGAAACAGTCTTCTTGTCACCAGCAAATTTATCTTCCTCAAATCTATGCTGCTCCAATATCTCCAATTTCTTGAGCTCCGCTTCCTGCCTTTGTTTTCTTAGGATACTGAGCTCTTCATTAAGAAGGCGAATTGCATAAGCCTGCTTATACTCCCAGTGTTTTACAAGGAATGCCAGCTGAGAGGAGCCCTTCTCACTATAACTTGTTAGCTCTAAAAGACGCTTAAAATCCACGATAGAAGGATCCTCCATAATTGTGACCTCCTCCAACATATCTTGGTCCATCCCAGGTTTTTCTACATTGAACTGCTTTCCAGGTCCATTTTTTAGATCTTCAGGCCACATGGAAGGCTGGACATCGAGGTCCATTTCTTCAGAATAATCACCACCCATCTCACAACAGTAAAAGGAAAGAAAATCTCACATCAGATGCTCCATACTCCTGAGATTGAATATACAGACAGCACTCTGTCTTAATGGACCACTGACACTCCACAATTTAATTCGTCATTAACATGCCAACTTCATCAGATGAGTGAACAGGACTAATGGAGAACACCTGAAAGCATTAGTAGCTCCACGGCAGCCTCTTTCGGAATGGAAGATTTAGAATCAAATTCAGGAACCTACACAAGAAATTTATGATCAGGAATTGTGGCTCATATATCACCATGAAAAATATAAGGAAACAAAAAAGATGAGTCAACATGAATGATGCATTGATGCTATGATTCTTGTGTGGAGTGATTTAATAATACATACCCAAAGAGTCAGTAACATATCGCTAAATGAGCAAGCAAAATAAATCATATTGACTGGATTACAGAAGACAAATAATGAAGATGGTCTTAAAACATTCATGGTCAACAATTTAAACTATTAAAGAAATGCAGAGACAACTAGAGAAGATAAAAACAAAGGGCACTTCAGTCGCATTTACTGATATATTTGAAACTTAGGTGACTTCTTAAATTTGAAAAGATCCACAGCTTCTACATAATTTACACATACTGCCATTTACAAGGTTTGGATAGCAGTGAAAGCATACATCTAAGTTTGTCATCAACCACACCTGGGAACAATTGGCATATGAAGTATGAACTGAAGCAAAGCCCAAAAATCAAAGCTATTAAATAATCTTAGCCACTGTTTAAAGACATTTAACCATTAAATGTCATCCAATAGACGAGTTTTTCCCTAACCATTCATTTATGAACCCTGAGAGTCCTCCTTTAGTAATCTAGGAACATCTTTCAACTCCACTACACCAACAACAGGGTTCAGAAAATGAATACTTTGTATCTCAAAGATTAGATTTTTCCTCCATGAAATCAAAGACGTGACAAGCTTGCCACAAGAAGCTATCCAATAAATATTAAAATGATATCTAAAGGGAGGTCACAACAAGAAACTCTGGTATCTGCATCCAACAAAAATACTGTATAGAAGCCGATATTGAGAAGTTCAGATTTCGGGAAAACTCAGTGTCATTTTAAAAAGTAACACAATAGATGATGAATCTGAATCTACAAAGTTCTTGAAGATGGTATTAAAGATATAACTGAAACCACTATAGGGAAGTACATCCATGCAACAGCAGATTTTCCTACTTCAGCCAGGAAAATTAATATAGTGTAGAATAATACTGTATGGTGCAAAAATGTTCTTATCTCCCCAGATCCCTACATAGCCAAAACCAAACATTAACTAGATGTTATCTACTCACGAAGTGAAAAGGTGATAGCCCAACAAACCTATCCATAATTCCATACATCATCCAAATTTAATTCTAGTGACAGAGGAAGAAGACCCAGATAATTTTAGGGATGTTGACCGTACAGTTGCCCTTAGACCTGACATTTGCCCCTGAAAGATCAAAGTTTTAATATTTTTTGTAGCGCTATTCGTACAATAAATGTGCAATATCCCACGGCCCTAGGATATCACATAGTGCAATACGTGAGATATTGCATGGCCCTAGGATATCGCATAGTGCAATATGTGCGATATCGCACGAACAACTATGTGGGAATTTGTTAAACTTCAACCGTTGAGGGGCAAATTTCGTGTCTAAGGGCAGTTGTACGGGCAAAATCCCATAATTTTATATGTAACCAACTGAAACACTTACACAATGCAGGTGCTTATGATGAATTCATAAAGAGACAAAATGCATATTATGGAAGCTGTCACAATCAAATGTACATAAGAAATGAAGGTCAATGAGATATTCTAATGGACATCAACAACTGAACACTTCTCTCTACGCTTCAATAAAGATAATCAGTTTTTTTTTTTTTTTGGGCAAGAAATAAGATAATACCAGTTAGAAAATTTTATACAAGTTCAAATGCACAAACCAATTCAGGATTTGAGATGATGATTGGAAAATCACAGATGCATTCGAAGGATTTAATCTCCGGGTTTTTTTTTTTTTTTGTTTCTATAAATCACTCTGTAAAATCATAAACTGATTGCTGCAGGAGATATTATAGTATGATGCACAATATGTAGTTTTTTGTTGAACCAAGAACTGATATTATGGTAAGGTCAGGCCAGCAATGGAATGAACAGTATTCAGCCCAGTAGTATAGTCCAAGTACTCCACTGATTAACACCAATTGTTCACTGTGAAACAGAGGTCCAAACATATTTTTAAGACCATCAGACATGAAAAAAAGATCCAGTGGGTCTTTCACCTACTACAGGATCTAACATTCAATCAACAGCAATCTCTAAAGTGTGGCCCCAAATCCACAGGACCCACTGAACCAAGCAAATTAAGCCAATCAAAAATCGCATCCACATTTTAACAATGCTCAATAGTTCGCATAAAGGTACCCAATTACAGATCTGTAACCAACCCATTCATCAACTAAACCCAGAATTCAGAAATCCGAGCTTCATCTCATCAAATCAGGGGGGAGCTCAAAACTATAATTCAAGATAACCCATTGCTGAATTTGGCTTCTTCCATCTCCAAATCAAAGAAACTTCTTTGCCAAGCCAAACCAGCAATCTAAAAGCATAAAAATCCCAACTTAATACATGCAACTTCATTTCAACCTTTCGCCATAAAAGAATCCTTTAACAGAAAGAAAAAGAAAAACAGAAATGCAATCGAATTTTTCCAACACATTGTCAAAAGCAGTCAAAGAATCCAAATTCCCCATCTTAAAGCCATGGGTCGATTCCAAGTACCTGACATCCGATTCCCAGATGCGCATTTGAAGGGCGCGTTCGATCCAATCCAATCCAATCCGATCCGATCCGAATTATTTTGATTTCCAGGGGGATGCAATCGAGCAGAGATCTCTGAGAGGGGAATTGGGGGGGTGAGAATGCAACTCTGAGATTGATTGATGGAATTTGGGTTTGGTTTTGGAGGAATAGAGAGACAGAAAGAGAATCTGAACAAGTGACAGATCTGAGATGTCGGAGGAGAGAAGAAGAAGAAGAGAGAGAAAAGCATGTGAGGAAGGGAAGAAACATTAAAGAAAGAGAAGGAAACGAAGGGATCCATGTGCAGGAGTAGTCAAAATATTGCAGGAAATGTCGACTGGGGATTGCTGTGTTTTTAGGGTTTTGTTTTTTTAATTCGTTCGGTACATGAAACGCTGAACTTCACTTGGCATTTGACGCGCTCTCTTCGCTTCTTCTTCTCTCTCTCTCTCTCTCTGCTTTGGAGCAAGGAGCTTTTAAAATATGGGATGGTTATGAAATGGTAGACACCATTTCATGGAATTCCATTAAAGTCCATATGAAATCCACCCGGAAGAAAAGTAGGGACGTAAATGAGTCGGTTTCAGTTTTTGTCCATGGTGGATCCAGAACCGTTTTGGAACCGGTTTATTGGCTCCGAAATCGGAACCAAAATCATATATGAGACGAGTCTGGACTCAGGCCTAGATATAGAATGATATTAAAAAAAAATATCATTATTATGAGAGGTTTTTGAAAATCGAGATAATATGTTAGGTCTCGGGTCCGAATTAAGGTGGAAATGGATCCGGACCCATTTACTCATCAGGACCTAAATAAGGACTCAAACCCGATTTTTAATGGGTCGAAACTTCCGGGTAATTTGAGAATCGGGAACCCATTTATATCCTTAAAAAAAAGATATTGTGTTCTATGTATACTATATTCATCCAAACTTAAAATTTCAAATGCTTCACTCTACTTTAGCATTCAGAATACTAGAATTCTGAGCATTCAGAAGGATAAAATTGGGTTTTTGCAAGAGCTTGTACTCATCTAATTAAAAAAAAAATTGAATCAAAATGTTTAAAGGACGTCATCTAATACACTAGTAGAAACTTCCAAACATGCCCAATTCTCAACCAGAAATACTAGTAAGCAAATGGGTTTGAAATTAGAGTTTGCTTGATACAAATTTAAACCATTTGAAAAAATGCCCCCTTTTTTAGTAGTTAGAGAGATTTACTCCAATAGGATGGGCTGATAGCTAGATTAATCTTGATAATTTTTTAAGATTTTATAATATTTTATTTAGATATTTTAAAAGCAATCGATATAATGGTGAGGCCGACTCTTGTTTGTGTGAAATCTTGCGAGAGACTATATTAGAGGTTTTTAGAGTTTATTTTTCAAATGGTTTAAACTTGTATAGTGGTCTCGATAAGCCAGGCTCCCATATTTTTTAAGATTGAGCGGTTTAGAGGGTTCGAACTCTATTGTTAACAGTAGCAAAATAAAAAACCTATTTAACCAAAATGAAAAATATGGCACACACATCTTTTGTGTCAAAATTAGCTCAAATTTCACCTGCGATAATGATGAATGCCACTCTAGTTAAAGTAAGATTTAAGTCATTTTTAAACTTATAAGAAAATATTTCATGTGAATGCACCGAGAATGATATTTTTTTTCCCTCACGAAATTAAAAACACCACTTATAACAAGAATAAGAAAACTATATTTATTCAAAAAATAAAATTATGATGTCAAATTGCCTTTAGTTAAAAGTAAAAAAATCTAATTGATTTCATTGTCATCACTCATCATACATCTTTCTCAATTTTTTGCAAGCAATTGACCTATGAGGGGCTAGGGCTTCACTTGAATATATACAGTTAGATAAAATTGTAAGGGGTGATTTCATAAGTTTTCTTAAAATATCCATGTCCTACTTTTTCTTTGTTCCTGCCCTGACATGGGTCGGTGAAGGCGTCGGATAGTGGAGTCGAGTTCAATCAAGTACCGTTATTTGACGGCTGGAAGTTTGAGTTTGACTGGCACTAAAATCATTGACCGTAGCTTTCGCAATCATCGATTGCTCCGAATTTATTTCAGCAATCAAAGGGTAAGGGCGGCCCATTATTGGTCTTATCTACACCATTGGATCTGGAGGGCCCACCTTATATCTTGTAATTAGATCTCATCTAATCAGCTTGCTCCGTTAATGAGACGCTATGGGCCTCTCTTGTTTTCTCGAATTCCAGAAATTTCTGTTTGAAGAATTCCTTAATCTTCTTTTGGGCTTGAATCTTCAGGAATTTCACCAAAATGCAAAAGAAATGAAATTCTTATATTTTCAATTGTCAAAAGAGACATTTTCATGCAGCATGTTACACATGTCAAATGGTAGAAATTCTACTAAAGAAACCGGGCCTATGACTCTGATATAGTTCATTAGGAGCGCAAGAGGGACTATACAATGAATTTTCACCTTTATAATTTTTATTTTTCTTTTTTTTATTTTTATTTGCGGGCACGTTTAATTAGTATAAGAGAAAAGTACAGAAGTCGAGGTTAAATCAAGAAAAAAGTTAAAAAGATGAGAAGGTAAAGGTAAGAAAATATTATAAGGCAAAATTCTACTTCTCCCATTTCATGAATGTGAAAAATATGAAAATTTTTAATTTTAACTTTACACATAGATATCAAGATTCTTAAGCTATATATACTAATGTGAAATATTCAATTATACAAATCCTTAATAAGGGCCTATTTCTTTGCTAGAATTCAAAGAATTCTCCACCATAGTGGAATTCTTTAAATCCTCCCTTTTAATTGAGTATTTAGAGATTCCACTAAAATTCAAAGGGGATGGAATTCCAAAATTTTGTCATGGTTTGTAACCTTTTAGGTGGCTAAGATTTTAAAATTCTAGTTAAAAAAACATATCATTTGCAAATGCCAAGGGAAAAGCCATCATATCATATCCAAAAATACTCAACACCTCAAATTCATGTCAAAGAATCTAGCAAAAATAAATATGCTTTAAAAGATGCTAAAGTCTACCTCAACAATGAATCCTTATAGAGTTCTCATGGATTTCTCATGTGATCCTAAGTTGAAAAGGTGGAACTCCACTATGGAGCTTATTTATTAAAAATCCGAGCCGCTAAAAAAATGACATGATATCTCATATCCTCAAAATTTAGCCAAATAGAATAGATTCCATAGTAAGATTGATCGCTTGATGATAAAAGAAAAATGTGATTATTGCTTACCTATAAAATTATATTAATTACATTTTAAAACGAAATGAAATTTTGCATGCAACCAACTCCTATTTACAGTAAAACCTCAACATAACCCATTCGATGAAAGTTTCGAAAAGTGGTCCCACCATTGAGAGTCAAAGTCTCATTGCCATTGGATCTGGATGCCATCTTGTGGGGTCCACCAAGTTGTTAGGCTTGACAGACACAAGTATTTATGATACGATATTCTCGTTATAAAATCTCGCAAAACGCACGAGAAATTGGCCGATTAATATAGTAGTAGTATTTTTAAATGAGTTCCTGAAATGCAGTGAGCCACGATGCATTGAATGTCAGGTGTAAAGCACGTGATTAAAACTTAAATAAATAAGAGTACCATGTGCTCTACTTCTGCCTGGGTGGGCCCCACTGAGATTGGGTTGACTATGGGCCCACTGATCAAATATAATGATAGGGTTACTGGTTTTTTTTTTTCTTAGGTTTCTCAATCCTTGGTCTGGACTAATCCCGCTGGTTCAGAGGAAAACCGGATATACTCTCTTATAGTCCCCATGTGTTAGTGCAGTTTCAAATTTACAATCTTTAGATGCGAACCGTAGTCCTGCTTTGTGTCAAAATTGGGCCTTGTTGATTTTTTATTTTACCACCTTACTAGACATTGGTAATCTTAGATCAAGGGTGATGATTTTATAATAAGGAACAGCTCACAAGGCTTAATAGCATGCTGCATGCCATATGGTATTTTTTTATGGACACCAGACCTAAAATCTACATTTTAATGTAACAGAGCGAGTGTCGTCATGCCAGATGTCCTCATGGACAGATTCTTAAGTCGAATAATTTATTACTTTTAACTTTGCCTAACATTTAAAATATTTGGGATCGCAGAGGAATCTCATCTAGCTGTTTTTTCTTTTTCCTCCCTCCACGCACCGAGTAAGTCAGGGTTTTACCGACAAATAGTCCTACAACGAGAGAGCAAGTTCGAAACTACAATCTTGGTTGTTTTTGAGCCATGGTCATAACCAACTTTGCCATCCATCGGTGTTATCTCATCAAGTACTTTCGTAAACACATAGGGCACATTTGTATAACCACCTTTATGTGGAAAAAGTGTCAAAAGTTGGTTGGTTTTTTCTATGGTAATTTTTTTTTTTTTCGTGTAGTCAGATATCCAAGAATAAATACATGAAAAATGAGGAAAATGATCCCTTGTTTCCACCCAATAGGGAAATCCGGTTTGGACCAATCAGGGGTGACATATGGGAGGAGATGTCAAATCTTATCTCCTCTAGTGAATAAAAAAAAATTCATCTCCCCCATGTGTCACCCCTTAATTGGTCCAAACATGCCAAACAGGGGATTCGGTTCCAAAAAATGAGCTAAATTTTTTGTGATTCTATATATGGGGTACGAAAGATTTTATTTTTTAACACAGGAGAGGAAATGCACATGTAACCGGTTACAAAATCTACACAAATGTGCCCGTACAAATGGTTAGCACATGTGCTCATGCATTAAAAAAAAAAAGAAAAAGTGAGATGTGTGAGATCCAGTTGTATGTAACTATGGGGTCTTCTCTAGGTGATATGAAATGCTTAATTTGATCAACTTACCCCACTCACACTGGCCTACTACTCTATTCCAACCAGTCTCTCATCATTGGATTTGAAATCCTAGGGACCAAAAAAAAAAATGATTCCTTTTAAAACCTTATCCTGAAGGTTTAAAATTCATGGCCTATTAAGGTCCATATCTTTATTACACTTTAGGTCTCGTTGTTAGCTTTCTAACCACCCATGATTTGCAAGGCCCAAGATGGTCCCCATAGGCTAGCCCACACCAACTTTTGCGGATGATTCTAATTTCTGGCTTACCTAATTGTCTCTAGGGACCACTTTTAGGGAGTGATTACGCAAAGTTAACAACATATATAGTATAATCAAGCCCAACAAAGAGAATGAAGGGTGGCACAGTTGGAGGGCAATCCCGCCTCTCACCCGTATGATTAAGGATTGATCTTTAGTCTCTCACAACTCCTTGCTTGCGTGAGTTCTCACTCTATATGAGTGCAAAATACTCACTCCCCATGGTTTAGGTTCTCTCCGCTTGCTTGTACCAGTTTCTCTCCCTATGTGTGCAAGTACTCTTGTCGGTCTCAGCCCCCTTGCCGAAAAAAAAATAGAAAGAAAGAGAGTAAGTCAAGTCCAACAAAGTTTAAGCTTGTGGACGATCTTTCAAATATCCATTTAACTTGCATGGCTTTGCCTTGTTTGCTTATGATAAGCTCGAGATTGCCTCCTGAGTGAAGTAAACAGTTGGATTGAAGAGTAATGGGCTTAAGTTAACTCACTAGACAATAATGAGTGTTATCACTAAATTATTATTTTTTCGTGTACAATGGAGCTTATGTTGGGTTTTGTCTTGTATTTTGGGTTAGCCGAATTAGTCAATTGGGGTTAATCTAGGTGTAATTGAATTCAAGGGTATTTTCGTATTTTTATCAGGGTTTTTTGGGGCTTGCTATTGGCACACAAAATTTAGCTTTTCCCACATAAGGAAACTTCTTTTTTTTTTATTACATTCATGCCCCTTCATGAAAGGACCAAAATAGATCCCTCCCTCCTCTGCCTTCTCTGGCACGACCTGCAACGCGGTTGCGGGTGGCCAGTTCACCGTGCGCTCAGCCACAGGTTGGTCGGCTTCTTCTGGTAATTGGACTGCGGTTGAACGGTGACGACGAGCAAACAATTGCAGCAACGTCCTTCTCCTGCCAAAGTCACCTACAAACAACAATGAGTCCCTTTCTGCCCTTCTCTGCAGTTCCTTGTATGGCAGCGACGATGGCAGAGGCGTGCGGCCAATTGTGGTCATGGATGGCGGTCGGGGCGGAATACTCCTCTGGTCAAACCTACTGCAACCGAAGACTCCCTTCTCTGTGACAGAGGATTCAGCAACAACAGTGCACCGTTGGCAGCAGTGGAACTCTCCTTCTCTGGCGATGGTGATCCCCCGCAGGCCTGACCCGTCCCGTTCCGTCGTCTTCTAGATCCGAGAGTCTGGATCCTTCGCGTCTCCTCTAGTGACGTCAACCGAGAGTGGCACACTGAGATCGTGCCTGACATCCAATTTGTTCGGACTTTAAGGTCCGAACAAATCCGATTTGTTCGGACCTGAAAGTCCGAACAAACCGTCCTTACTGTGTGGAAAAATAATGGCGATGATGGTGTAAAACCAGCTCAAATGCATGGAAAAACGTCACCATTGTTTGTAAAAACTTACATTGAATGAGAATCTATCCTCATAACAAGTTTTCATGAAAAAAAAGGTAATCTAAGATGGATAAAATGGTAAAGAAGGATACCCATTTTTACAAGAGGCAGAGAGGGCTAAAATGGGGATTTCTGCTGTGTGTGGAAAGAAAAAATGCCATTTTTAAATTATTGTCATGTGTGTGGAGAGAAATTGTGTGAGAAAAGCTAAATTTTGTGTGCCAATAGCAAGCCCCGGTTTTTTTGGGGGCTAAGAAACTCTTTCTTAGAGGCCAAGAAAATAGAATTATATATTGATTTAATTTAAAACCCTGAATTCCAAGCAAAGTTGCATGGACCACAGCAAAAGTGATAAAGGAATCGATGAACTTTCTCTGTGGAAGTAGGTGGTTTTGCATAACCACGTAAATCGTTGTATTTCATCTTTTTCATGGATTGATCGCTTGGTTGTGTGTGATTTATAAGTAAGACTTATACTCCATATAAATCTCAGTTAATTAGAGCTATATCCACTGTCAACTTGGACATTTGGTAAGGTTATGAATGGTCCAGCTATAAGTCAAGTCAATCTCTATATACTACATATTCTAGACCTAGTCCAGAATCCAGACCTGAGGGACCTGGTTGGACCCAAACACAGATCAGTTGCACGATTACTATTATTCTATTAAACACAATATTATATGGCATAGATAATATAATAATGCATAGTTAATGTACATAAATATATACAATATACTGGACAGAGAGTACCAATCTCTTGAGTGATAGTACTGGGTGACACTAGCCGACATGCCTTTGGGACCCACTTGTCAAATTAGTTCAGGGTAGAGATGGGAATTAAAAGGTCACTGTTTCAAGATTAAGGGCATGTTTGTGTAGGTCCGTAGAAAATGGGTTTTCCTCCAAGCATAAACCAGTTTTCCGGTCATCATCCAAAATGCTTATATGCATGAATTAGAAGATTTATGCCTTTTCTCACAAAAAAAGTGATTGCATCAAACGTTATTCATGGTTTGATTGAGCACACATTAAACACATGATTAGCTTCCAATCTATTTTAACAATCCAACAACACAAAAAAAAAAAAAAAAAAATTCTCAGAGAGAGTCCTATCAAACTTTGATTATAAGTTATAACACTGGACTTGAACATAGTTACAGGAAACTTCCTTTCCCTCAAATTAGGTGCATCATGCATATTTTTAAGTTTCTCGATTATCGCTTACAATTCACTCTTACTCATAAATCCTAATACAAAAATGTTACAAGCACAAGGCAATTCATGCATCCAGACAGTCAATATTAAGTCCAGATTCAAAGAATAATTCAGTAGTCCTTTCTTTGGCTGAAGTTCGATTTTAACGGTTTGGATTAACCAAAAATCGGCCCCAACATCATCGATTGGGAGCATCTACCCTATGTTGGCATTTGTGATGGGGCTCACTTGTGTTTACATGTGGGAAGACCACATTCACTAAGAGACACCCCTCACAAGGGATCTCATGGTGATATGAATAAGAATAGTTTGAGTTTTATCCAACTCTCTATCATTATCATATCTCCGTTCAAATTCAAATTGAGAGAGTTTGATCCAACATATTTTCATTTTCATCTCTTCATTCGAATTAAAATAGAGATATTATCACTCATTAGCCAAAAGGACTATATATAGACATGTGAGATATAGTTGAAACAATTCTTCTCAATAGATCATTCCCTAACACAAGATCACAATTTTCCTTTATATCTACAATTGTCTGTCATCATCTTCTACATCCAGGGTGTCCATCATTGCCCTTGGATCTTGAAGAGTAAATCACATGTGACTGATGTCTCGTAGACAGTCACAATATCCACAACTAGTGCATGATTCAACCCGACGCAGTCCTTATCGCGTTTGTAGCAACTAGCTTATTTAGATCCGTGCTTCCGCAGCATCTACAACCTACATTGGTATCAGAGCCTTCATTGGCACGCTCACGTGATGATTGGATTGATTTTGGTTGCGAATCGGATAACCCGAAACCTTGGTAATAATATTAGATTGTGTGGAAAATTTGACCATTTTTTTTATATGATGTTCGTGTGATTGGCATGATCTGACTTGGATTGATAGATCATGAGTGTTATTAAATTAAATATTTTTTATGCATTGGCCTTCCATATCCTTACCTTTCCTAAAAATATTAGATAAAATGACTAATTTACATGCATGTGAAACACATGTATATGTGTGAAATAGAGTCATCAGACATGTATGTGAATGCATTTGATCATATGAGTGTACGGGCGGTGCCTATGGCTGTACATTCTTACATAGACATGTATGAGAATATTTTATAATTTAGTCATGATGATGAATTTAAAAATGACTATTTTGTCTTACCAATGACTCATCAATTCACTTACTGTGTGGAATCCATGAGAAACCTACGCCATTTATATTATTCGATCAATTTCTATTTTCTCTCTCTACATGGGAAAGCCTATTTAGATCCGTGGTTCCGCAGCATGTACAACTTACACCCTAGAGTTCCAAATTCTTGATCTCACGTTTCATTTATTTTGAATTGTTAAGATTTCAATAGATTAGCCTCATTGTGGATTTCTACTCCTTTTAACTCAAGATTTCTCAAGGTTGCAGTCATAGAGGATTCAGACTCATGTATTTTATCTCATGTGGGCCCAAATATTTGTCACTATTTTTTTTTTCTCACAAGGGTGTCCGCCCTCTTCAAGAACTGACTATTTCTAGAGCATGTGAAGTCCCCGCCTTCCCTATACATATGGTAAGCCAGGCTTTTGCATGCGGAAGTGGCCCCAATGAGAGAGTGATAGTTCAAAACCGCAACCTCTTGATCCTAAGGGCCTTTTTGTAAAGGGCGGGTTTGAGCGGAAACCTACTGCCGACAAGGCGCTGAAATTTCCGGCACGTCCTTCTCTTGTACGGTGCAGCCATGGAAATTATGCATTTTCTGACCTTTTATGCTTATTTTCCACGCAGGGAGTGGATTACGGGATCCCAACATGATGGTAGGAAACGTCTTCCACAGAAGAGGAAACGACGCTTTCCTCTTCCGCGGATACGCACAAACACTCCCTAAGCCATGTTGCTAGCTAACTGTGCTATCCCTTGGGGGCTGCAGTTATATTTCCTCATGCTCCCATGTGATTCTTCACAGAATCCCATAAGTGGATCCCGCCTATAAAATCCAACTTGTTTGGGAATTGAGTTTGAGCCGTTCGATCTCATTTAGGTGGGCCCCACTGATGGATTTACAGGGCAGTTGGCTTGGAGAATTGAATACGCTCTTCTCTTCTTGGATGGATACATACATATAAAAAAATGGCTTGACTGCGTCAGCGCTTGCATCATGCGGGGCCCACATGCCTCGTGCTGGGGAGGGTCCTTGGAACATTTCTTCATGAGCGCCTTTGCTAAGAATCCCTAGGGGGGATGCACCGGATCATTCCTATTAAATAATAAGATTGCACGGTAACATGCCTTTGTGGGGCCCACTAGAAAGGGCATATGATGTGGACCACAGCCAAAAGGAATATTGTTTTGGTGGTCATGGGTTCCATTGGTCTCATTAGTGTCTTTGGGGTTATCTGTAACTGTCTTATTAAGACGTGGTCTGTTTTTAAACCATTTTTTTCCAATGGTGCTGACCACCGTCACCAACTGTAGGTGGGCCCATATTCACAATTTGGGCTGAGACTAATGTGGTTAGGAGCCTTTACAGGGTGATAGCATGTGAGTTTAGATTCTCACTAGGAAAACAGGAGGAAAGAAATCTGCTATTTCACTTTGGCAATCAAAACCTTGGGGATTTTTCATTGTTTTTTTTATTCGCAATCATAAAACAAATTCATCTTTGGCAGTTGTAAATGCTCGAGAATTTGGCTAGTGGAAATCCTTATTTTTGACAAATTTTTCTCTATACACTGACATTGACGTGAAATTCTCATATATAATATATACACACACACTAGTATAATACGCCTGCGCTGGAATTATAAGAATTTCTAATTAGAAATATATTTAAATATTTAAAATATTTATAAATGAATATTAATATATAATTTATAATAAAGACAGAAACTCATTAGAGAAATTTTAGGTAGCTGGAAATATTTAGGGAAAGATCAAATAAATAGTAAAGATTTTAAGACATTGATTTGATTATATTTGTGCTTAGCCAAAAATTGAGTGTCAATTTAGAATTAAATGTGAAATTTGGAATTAATCGGCTTCCACAATGAGCCCCACACATATAAATTCTTAGTGAGGCATTCTTTTTCGACGGGTAGGAGATATCCTCAAATGTGCACATTCCTCACCCGTCACCTAAGGTGCCCTTACCTCACCTTTTTAAAAGGCTTTCAGCTAAAGTATTGTTCTATGAAGTCTCTAACTTTTTACAATTATATTTTATAAAATTGATGGGATTATGTACTTGGGTGAATTATATTTCTCTTCTTATTCTTCCCTCCTTGTGATTGGTCCACTCACCGTCTCCGTGGGGGAAATCCTCATATGACCCCGATTCATGCACTCTTGCCTATTCGTAACCACCTCAGCTACAGCCTACAACCCATGCACCCCAAAACACATGATTTCTTAGATCCAACCCTTCCCAAGTGAAGCATCAAATGCCCACCATCTCACTTGTATTTTGAACCAAGCACTCTTAAAATCTTCACCTGAGTTACATGGCCACCCTACCCGGCAATTAGAGTACATCACAACCAGTTCCATTTTTAATTATGTCAAGTTTAGAGTTTTAAACTCGTTTTTTTTTTTTCAAAGATGAACATAATTTTATGTTAAATGGTTTATGACCGAATAATAACATGAGTTTAGATCATCAGTGCAAGATTATTAAGTTAATTTTAAGAGTCTCAGCCAAGTAATTGAATTCTAGGAGGGCTCAGTTGAAGACTATATGATAGTTTTATCATCAACTGGTGATAAACTATTAGATCTGAATGTCCAAAACCTCCCCTTTATAAAGAATACACAAGCAATTCAAACAACTGGATGTAATTTTAGATTTTGTCTATAATTTAGTGATGAATCTCTTTTTCCTCTCTATTTGGTAAAGAATCCACTGAACATCCTTCTGGTCAAGACTGATAGTTGGCCTTAGTTGAAGGCAAATTCATCTTCTATAATGCCACTTGTAAAGTTAATTTTTCTTTTTAAAGTTATGAGACCCAATTAATATCTTATTTACGCTAAAAAAAAGTAAGGCTATAATTACATTATTTAGCCACTAAATAAGCAAGATTTAAGATTTAAGAGTGAGACTAAAAGACATATAACTGAAGATTAATAAAATGAATAGAAACAATAGAATGGGTGGCTGCATTTGGCTTCCTTTATCCCCATTGAAAAAGATTCCTACATAACATGAGAATAAGGTGCATTTTCAATTGAAAAGTAGATGGATAGAAAGAAAGTACATTTCACACAATTCCCTCTCTTTCTCTTGCATTTTTAAGGTAGAAAGAAATGGATGCACCCGAGAACAAATTACAAAGCCGGACTGCATCAGAAAGGCCCTCCTCCAAGGAGAACAGTCCAGCTACAAGGAAAAAGAACAATCAATTTTGAACATCCCTTGGCTAATCATCATTCATCTATAGCACAGATATCATGAGCTATAGATTCCTTACTAAAAAGGAAGTGTGTCCCGTGAATATGAGGGTCTGAAATTTGCATTCATCTCAGAGTTATGAATCATCGATTTTAATCAAGCTATTACAAAATTTATGCCTTCAACATGAATAACCTCCTGACAAAATTTACGCTTTCAACATGAATAATACATAAACCACTGTGAGAATACATACAAGTTCTGTTATTTGTATTTCCACATTGTTAAAATAGAGTCATAGATGGGGAATATGGAAATGATTATTGCATTTCTTTGTGCATTGTCTACTGGTACATTATTAATTCATGAAACAGTGATTTAGGAACCACATAGAATACAAGGCACGCCTAGTAATGGTAACTGCTATACACATTTTCACAACTACTTTGGAGTTTACAACAAACTCGATTTCTAAACCTGAATTAATGGCAAGAAACTGGAATCACTCTCCATTAATCAAAAGCGATTAAAAGGGCACACTTTCAAACTTTATGAGTGTTGAATCGTTCCCAGCCTACAGACATTTTCACAACTAATTTAGAGAGTAAAACGAACTCAAGAGATCCGAACCTGGATAAATGGCAACCAAATGGAATCACTCTCCACCAATCATAAGCGACTGATGGGGCACCCTTTTGATCTCTACGAAAGTTGAATATTCGCCACTTATCGGTTGTTTCCACGGCTCTCCGTCCATCTGCATATAAGCATCGTGCCACTGGCCACCTCTAATTTCCAATCTAATCGATGCTGCCTGAAAGACAATGACAAATAATACATCAATTATTGCACCTTTATATATTGTTGTTGGTATCAAAGATCTCCAGGGATCAGTGTTCAGTATTTCAAGAACTATGTCAATATTAGAGCGATACCTGAGCAATGTGTTTAGCAGAGATGAGCTCAACCATAACAAATGAAGCATGCCAGCCTTGCTTTAGGCCAAAGATTTCGAGCAACCCATCATCAGCATGAGCCTCAACAAATCCTCTCTGAAAAATGAGTTGACAATTATGTCTTAGATCATGTCCATTTGGCAAAATCCAGAACTCAAAGAGATGCAAGAAGATAGAAACAAATAGACTATTCCATTTGACAAATGAAATAATGAGTAAATCTGTTAAACCGAAATGATCACCAGTTTCCTGTCATATAGGATACCAATTAAATGAGGGGAAAAAACGAAACAAAATTGATCATGACAACATTTTGTTCAAATGTACTACTCAGAGAGAGGGAGTGAGTCATGAAATCCCCCATCAATATAGAAAAGTTTGTGGACCCCAATCCAACATGTCGATGTTTTAGCCTTTTTCATTTTACCAGTTCACAAGGACAACTATCAGGAAAAGAGAAAAACTCACAAGATTATCATTTTGGAGATCACAGAGCAAGCAAGATAATACTAGTACAGAGCAGAGAGCCAGAAATCAAATCTGTTTCGAAGAAAAACAATTGTTCTGTGATAAAACAAACCAAATAGAGCCTAATGCAATATACAAGGCCTTTGCACAAATGTTAACAACCAATTGGCACAGGAAAGTCATTCAGGTTTCATCATCTTCCCATTGAATCTTTCCATTTTTTCTATCGCATTCACAATGTTCACTGACATTTGCTCTTTGCAATTTCTGAAGCTTAAAAAAAAAAAAATCATACAAAGAAGAATTCATGTGCATACACAGAGCACACCTTCTCTAAATAGTCTGGCTTTAGATTGCCCCATGGATTCCTTCCACTTCCATAGTTGTGAAGATTTAATGCCACGACTGCCCTGACACTGCAAGCAAAAAGCATTCTCATACCATATGGCATTGTAAACAGAAGATTAAAGAAGCAATCAGTGTAAATATTGGTGAGAAATGAAAAGACATTGAAAATTTCGAAAGATCTTCAGAAAAGGAAGGTCTGGAGAGGACATTTGCCAACATGGAACGCATGCAAGATCCAGGCCACCCTCATCAGTATCAGGCTCACACTGACAATGCCCTCACAAAAAATCACCCGGTTTGCTCATCAGGTGGGATGTGCGTGCAGTTAGAATGTCAGAAACAGTCCACATTCAACACACATGATACGCCTACATGATGGAAAAACTGGCCTGATTTTTAAGCTGTGGCATGTTGAAATATGGATGTCAATAGGGCCAAGAATGGGTGGGTTCAGTGTAGACTTTGAAACAGCCAAGTGCAACTGATTGTATATTTTGAGCTTCCTTGCTGGAGTTGGGCAA
The DNA here is from genome assembly GCA_038049695.1 of Cinnamomum chago. Lineage (NCBI taxonomy): Eukaryota > Viridiplantae > Streptophyta > Magnoliopsida > Laurales > Lauraceae > Cinnamomum > Cinnamomum chago. Next base: position 66,028,289 of record CP142458.1, on the reverse strand, counting down.
ATCGAACAACCTAAGTGCATAGCATTCCCCACTATAAGAATACTCGACTTATAGATGTACCTCAAACAAAAACATTAGGGAAACAAGAACCAATCTGAACTTGCCTTGAAGGAACTCGAATCTGCTCCCATTCTGAGCAGTTGACCTTTTTAATATGCAGACGCAGTATGTTGTTAAGTCCCCTACATGCATTAATTTTGTCAGAAATAAACCAAAATCAACATCTAAATATGGATTACTGGAAGAGTAAAACCAAAAAGACAACCCAGATACCATACCATCAATGATGAAATTAATGAAGATAAGACTGCCATTTAGTGAAGAATATTACATTACATTATGAAAATGTTTATCATGGCATGCACATGCAGCTTTATAAAGCCAAAGACAACCACTTGATTGAAAGGGATCAAAGATTAGGACGACATAATTTCAATAAAAAGAAGAAAGAAAGAAAGAAATGTTAGAGAATACACGTGTACTGATCCTTGGGGACACCTTACTTTTCCTTGTTTGTGTATTTACACTGTTACTCTTTACTAAAGAATATATTTGTGTTATGTGAGGTGTAATTAACTTCTGATTCACGATAAGAAGAATCGCTCAATCATATGAATTGACTCTTGTTTCCATCCCTGGAGAAAACAAATGTACTGGGATCAACGCTCTTATTCTTTGTGATGGGTGATATACAGAGATGAGGAATACACCACCTCAAATTATCAGGCTCTCACATGTAACTATTTAGGATACATAAAATACATACCGGCCACTTTTCTTAACCATGTGAGGAGCAGAAGTTGCATATGGAAGTGTTGCCAGCTATTGGGCAACTAGGGGGTATGAGGGGGCCAATATGTGTGAAGACCATCCTGCTATCTATCCATTAAACTATATATCCATCTGCTTGTCAGGATATGACTAAAGTATGAACACCATCCCACTATCAAGCCACTATCTAATATCTATCCATCTACTTGTCAGGAGGCAAAACAATTAATTCTCTCTCAAAAAACAACAATAGGTTAATGTCAGGTTATGGCTTTTGCACCAATGGCAGGTGTGGCATCTATTTTAAGACTTCCTTGTGACATATCCTAGATCGATAGAAAAATTCTATTGACAAGAATCAATAGATTCTTGATTTCTAAGGAATGGGAGGACTATTTTGTAGGGTTATTATTCAGTCAAATTTGTCAATACCAACCCCAGATCACTCACTGAATTTGCTCAAAATCTAGAAGAACATGTGTCTCCATGAAGTTAGAGAAGGTGATGACACAAAAGTGTAATTGAATAAGGGTAAGTGAAAAAAAGGCTCAGGGCTACAGTTGAGACTTTTGTATATGGAAGTACTTACTCACATATGAGGTTTGAGAAAGCGGAGGAAGCATGAACCCTCGTGAAGAAATACTACAAAAATTCTCTTCCTATAAAAGGAGAAATATACACACTGCACTTGTGTGACACACACATGTACACACGCATGGGCAAAACAAGATCGATGAATGAGGAGGTAAAATGCAATATCCAAGCTGAGAAAGAAAGAAGGAGGATTTAGACAACATGAAAAAAAAATAAGGATTTTTTGAAAGAGGGTCTGAGGAACAGGGAGGGAATTGCAATTGCAAAATCTAGTAGAAACTTTGTGAGATTGTCATACTAGATTTTAAGAACCTAAATCCTCCGAGAATAAATTCTTGTGTGGGTTAATCTTGAAAAAGAGGTTTTTCAAGAGGTTGCTTACATTAAAACTTCAGTAGTTGTTGATGTGTTTGCAGATTTATGAAGTAGATACTTTCCTATTCTAGGTCATTCATCAACTTAATGTGTTGACCTCCATATGTTCTTGGAAATGTACCATTTCTCCTTTAATAATACATGTATGTGTTGTTGCCAATATATGAGCCATTCTTCTCCATTGCTATCAGTTAGATCCTAAAGAGAGATGAGACTCCTTTTGAAGTACTATTTCATTTTGAAAGAAACCAAGGTTCATCCAGCATCCTTGGACATTAAATTTCATCATACTTAAAAAGAACCAAATATAGTGGCAGACCTTGATGCAACCAAAGAGGAAGCCTCCATGAAGGCCAAGCAACACGTCAAGACAAAACAAAGATCCATCTAGGTTTTATTTCTATTATTTATTTGTTTGTTTTATTTTATTGCTACAGTGGAGACTCAAATTCACGCACTTTTACTCACACTCCCATGTCCCTGACCAATTGCGCTACAACCAAGCTTTCATTATTTTGTGTTGTTAATAAATAGTCTAATTTGATGCAACAAATGGGATGAATTCGGACGGATGGGTTATTGAGCTAGATTTTTAATGATCCCAATTTTGTGAAATTTCAATTTCATTTGAGAAAGCTATGCCCCTTTCTAGGTAAGACATAGGATTGTGATGAATTTAGAGCATTTAAGTCACTTCTTCTATTTTTGTTATGTTTAAGGGGCAATATTAAAACATTATTAGGTTAATTTGATGGTTGAGATTATGTTTAGGTCTTTTCTCTTTATGGAATAACATACATAATCAATAACAGGGCCGAAAACCATAGCTTTTAGTTTGGTAAAGATATTGTTATCTACAGTAGTAGTACACACTCAACCCTTGCTAGGGTGCATTCGAACTTTGGAGTTGGGGAAGGAATATCTAAATTGGGATTGAGGTATTCTTCTTCTTGGTTTTTGCAAGTCCTCTGCTTTTATGGTTACTTTCTTGAGTCTTGTCGGGTAGATCTTGGGAATAAGTCTCAAGGGGTTTAATCCAGTTATAAGTTCTCTTGAGGTTGTTGTAGTCTAGATTGACCTGCATCAAATTGGTATCAGAGCCTTGCTCTTTCGCCTAGACTTCTTTGGGTTCCTCCATAATGTCCAGCATGCCATGTGGTCGAGCCAGAGGCCAAGAATAACGAAGGATACTAATTATTAGATCAACAGAAAGAAAGGATACAAACCATTAAGAAACAGTTACACACCATTATCCCACAACTAGTTGAGTTAGCAGTGGGATCTGAACCTCCAGTCCAAGGTGATGTTAATGGATTATCAGAGCGATCCATGTGATGACTGATGAGCCACCACAAAAGGGATGTAGAGAAGACGTAAGTAAATATCAACATCCAATATGATTGTTAAGGAGATGGCTAATGTTGAGGTCAATATAATGGTTTTGATGATGGTCCGTCTGACCCTTGATGTATACCCAGGTGGCAATGTTGATACTATGAATTTGTATGTTTACTAACTTGTTGATAGAGACCTAATAAACTCAATGGAAAGTCTTACCTAGGCGATTTTAACTTAGGCAGTAAAGGGGCATCATGAAACATTTGGTCCCTGAATGCGACAGATGAATCTGTTAAGATCCATTTAAGCAATCTTCTTTTCAGTTTCATACATGGCCTGATTATACAATGTTTTTTTTTTTGGGTAAAAGATTATACAATGTTAAATTAAGTATTTAAGTTACTTTGGGCAGATTAGATGGATGTTCTACACTGCTTTTGCAAATATACCGCTGTTCACAAGTGCAAGGGCAAAGATTTTCCCACAAGAATAACCAAAGTGCAATTGATTCTCCTCCAGTATCGATATGCAATCCGAATTAGAGGGCGAATTCTTTTTCAAGTGGGTAAGAATGATGAAACTGAAGAAGCAGCCACAGCCCAAGCCCTAAGCCAATCCACCAAGCCCACACATGGATCCATCCAGGCTTTATTTTCGTGGCTTCAAACAAGCCCAAGTTCCTATGATTCCAAATTCTTTTTAAAAAGTCATTGCCCATTTTCTTGATAGGATGTGTAGTAGTGACGAATTTAGGGAATGCTGGTCATTTTTATTTTATTATGTTTTAAGGGGTACACGGGGGACATTGATGCAGAGCAGAATGTTTATTTTTAGTAACTTCTTAATTTTATTGTAATTAGGATTAGTATGCTGATTTATTTGGTTTCTTAGTTTGATTAGGATACTTTCTATTATTAGATTAGGTTCTCTTAGGCCCTAAGTTACTTTGCCTATTTATATTACATTGTAGAGATGATAATCTCAGATTTTGAAGTTGAATAAAGATTGGGATTTTCCCTTGGAGAGGTTTTCCTCGTGTTAGAAATCTCTGCGGAGATAATTTGAAGTGTTTTTTACACGTGCTTTGGCATCTACGCAAGCCCTAACCCTAGGGTCTGCATCAATTGGTATCAGAACGAAGATCCATGTCACTCCGATCCGTCTCCGGTCACCAATCGGAGCATATCCATTGTCCATCCTTCATCTCCGACACACACCACTGCCATCACGCCCAACCATTGCTCAAACCGAACCCCTATCCGTCTGTCCCTTCACCATTACCCCCTGCTAATCGAGAACCCACGCCCACTACCACCAAAACCCCCTTCCAAAATCGGCCATTAAAACCCACCCCGCGAAACAGCCTAATTCCTGTTCCATAGAACCCTAGCCACACCTAATCCGCCCAACCCAAACCCATCGCTGCACTCCTCTCGTCTTGAACCCCAACCCAGAGATTACAAAAAAAAAAAAAAAAAGAGTAGCAGAAGAAGGAAAGAAGAAAGCAGCGGTAGTAGAGGACACGAAAACGTACCTGGCACCGAAGTCATTCAACTCTAGAGCTCTTCCCTGCCATTCACCTGCTCCTCCTCCTCGTCGTCGTGCATCATCCAATCGTTATCATCAGCCTCGTCGATACCCATCGTCATCGTCGAGCGCCAATCATCATCGCCGAGCTCCTCGCCGCAACTCCATCGCCAATTGCCAGTGCCCGCTCCATCTTCTCCTATTGTTTCGTGGAAGCAACAGCAAGGAAGGGCTTCAGCCCCTCTTTCTTCTTCTTTCAGGCGCTCAGATCGAAGCAGGGAGGAGTGTGTTTCTGACTTTGGGCCACTTGAATTTGGGCCAGGCCTGATTTTCAAGCCCATCTGCAATAACACAGCCAAGACAACGTAGTGCTACCATCAATAACCTTAAGGCTAACATCATCATTGCATCTCAGCATCCGATCAATCATCCAGCCCCTTGACAAAGATCAACGGTTGAGATTTCTTCTGACGATATCGGGCTCATCCACCGTCCAATTTCAGATCCATTTTCGCCAGCGTGATTGTGACGAGCAGATCTACACATCAGGTTCGTCCGACATTTTAAATTTGCTTTAAAAAAAAATGCCTCCCAATAGAAGCTGAATCTTCCTCTCACAATGATGATGAATTGAGGGGAACCATAGCGGAATTATCAGCAAATGTTAATCAACTATCCGCCATCATGGTCCAAATGCAAGACACTCTTGCCAGAATTGACACCCGATTAACTACTTTAGAAACTAATCGGCGTGAGGATAATCATCAAGCTCATGGAGGACATAATCGGAATCAACGAGATCCACATGCAGTCAATGTTGATCGTGATTTGGGCATTAAGCTCGTAATTCCCGAATAGGATGGAAAGTTGAAACCGGAGGAATTCATGGATTGGTTAGTGTGTGTTGAAAATATTTTTGCACACAAGCCAATGACGGATGGTCATAAAGTCACTTTAGTGGCAACTCGATTGCGCAATTATGCTGCGATTTGGAAGGCCGAGTTGCAAAAGAAACGAAGAAATCAGAATATTGACCCCGTTGAAACATGGATTGAGATGAAGAATTTATTGAAGCAAAAATTCCTCCCTGTGAATTATTCAAGAGATCTTCGTTCAAGTTTTCAAGATTTAAAGCAAGGTTTCAAAACTGTGATTGGATATTCTGAGGAGTTCCTAACCATGCAAGCTCGTTGTGGCTTGAATGAAGATGATGATGTGTTGGTTGATCGATATTTTCATGGGCTGCGTATTGACATACAACATATTCTTACATTCAAGAATTTTGATAATGTTGATGAGATCATCCAACATGCGATCAAAGCGGAAGACATTGCTAATTATCAAGCTCGGAAGTTTAGTGTGTCTAAATGGCCCGCACAAAAGACCCCAGCAAAGCAAGACTTCAATCCAAGTGCTAATTCCTCATAAAAGTTTGCCTCCAAGTTTGAAGATCAGAACAAGTTCACATGCTTTCATTGTAAGCAAAAGGGTCACCGTGCGTTTGAATGCCCAAAAAGAATCAATTTAATAGAAGGTGCACCAGAAGAACCGGAAACAAAAGATGATCCTAAAAGTGAAGACTCCAATGAAGTGGAGGACATTTCAGCTGACACAGAGGGTAAACTTCTCTTGGTGTAACAAAAGTCGTTTCCCACTGTTGAGAAGAAATGGTTGCGGAAAAATATTTTTCGTTCCACAGGTAAAATACATGGGCAAAATTGTACAGTTGTCATTGATGGTGGAAGTTGTGAGAATATTATCTCCCAATCTCTTATTGATCGCTTGAAGTTGAAGGTTTACAAGCACAATCGTCCATACTTTGTCAAATGGCTAATGAGAGGTGATGAAGCGCATGTGCGGCATACATGTCAAGTTACTTTTCAGTTGGTGATGATTACAAAGATACAATTTGGTGTGATGTGCTACTAATGGACAGTGGAGATATCCTATTGGGTCGCCCATGGACGTATGACAAGGATGGTACTCATGGGATGCGGAACACCACGTATACCTTCATACACGGTGGACAAGAAGTTACTCTTCATCCAAAGAAGCCAGAATCACCGACAAAGAAATCAAGGGCCCCTGCTACAAAGGAAGTGCTTCACGTACATCGTATATATAGAGGCAACTTGAAGCAAACCCGAGTTTGAGGTCGAACTCTTCTTTCAACCTGAGGGGAATGATGCAGAGCAGAATGTTTATTTTTAGTAACTTCTTAATTTTATTGTAATTAGGATTAGTATGCTGATTTATTTGGTTTCTTAGTTTGATTAGGATACTTTCTATTATTAGATTAGGTTTTCTTAGGTCCTTAGTTACTTTGCTTATTTATATTACATTGTAGAGATGATAATCTCATATTTTGGAGTTGAATAAAGATTGGGATTTTCCCTTGGAGAGGTTTTCCTCGTGTTAGAAATCTCTGCGGAGATAATTTGAGGTGTTTTTGACACGTGCTTCGGCATCTACGCAAGCCCTAACCCTAGGGTCTGCATCAGACAAGGATACGGTAATAGAAATGAAGGGAAGGATATTTTGGAGTTTTCAGTGGCTTATGATCTCATGGTAACTAACACCTTTTTTAGGAAGAGAGGAGCATTTGGTGACTTATAAGAGTGGCTCCTCAAGGACACAGATTGACTTCTTCTTAACTAGGAAAAGAGACCGCTTAGCTTGTAAAGATTGCAAGGTTATACCGGGGGAGAGCTTGACTTCCCAACATAGGTTGTTGATCATAGATGTGCAGCTACAAAGGTGGACTAGAAAAAAGAAGTTGTATAGATGCTCAAGGACTAAATGGTGGAACTTGAAAGGTGATAAACAACTAGAATTAAGGAAAAAAGTACTAGAGGAAGACGTTTGGGCGGTGAATGAGAGTGCAAATAATATGTGGGATAAGGTAGCAGAGTGTATTAGGAGCGTAGGGAAAGAAGTCTTAGGAGAATCCAAAGGAGGTGCTCCGGCACAGAAAGGCATGGTGGTGGAGCGAGGCCGTCCAAGACAAGATAAGAGTTAAAAGAGAGTGCTTTAAAACTTGGCAAAATGATCGAAATGAAGCGAACTTGGAGAGGTATAAAGAAGCAAAAAGAGAAACCAAAAAGGCGGTTAGTGAAGCCAAGACAAAGGCATTTGAGGAGCTATATAGGCGACTTGACACTAAGGAAGGCGAAAGAGAGATATTCAAGCTTGCCAAAGCCAGAGACAGGCGGACCAAGGACTTAAACCAAGTTAAATGCATTAAGGATGAGGATGAAAATGTATTAGTAAAGGATGAGGAGATAAAGCAGCATTGGAAAAGCTACTTCTACAAGTTATTTAACAATAGTAGTAGTAGTGACATACAATTGGGGCAACTTACCATTTCTAGAGAAGAATCGAATTATATGTTCTATAGGAGAATCAGTAGGGAAGAAGTCATAGAAGTATTGAAAAGGATGAAGAATGAGAAAGCGGTTGGGCCAGATGGTCCCCTATTGAGGTTTGGAGATGCTTGCGGGGTAGGGAAGAAGTTAAAGAAATATTGAAAAGGATGAAGAATGGGAAAGCGGTTGGGCCAGATGGTATCCCTATTGAGGTTTGGAGATGCTTGGGGGAGGATGGCATAAGTTGGTTGACAAAGCTTTTTAATGTAGTGCTAAAGAGCAAGAAGATGCCTGATGCATGGAGGAAAAGTATTCTTATACCCATATACAAGAACAAAGGAGATATTCAGGACTGTATGAACTACCGCGGGATTAAATTGATGAGCCATACAATGAAATTATGAGAGAGAGTTATTGAGAGAAAACTAAGAAAAACAACAAACATTTCAAAGAATCAATTTGGTTTCATGCCTGGGAGATCAACCATGAGGCTATCTCTCTCCTGAGAAGGTTAATGGAACAGTATAGAGAAGGTCAGAGAGATTTACATATGGTGTTCATTGACTTGGAGAAGGCCTATGACCGAGTTCCTAGGGAGATTCTATGGAGAGTACTGGAAAAGAAAAGAGTGTGTGTCGCATATACTGAGGCGATAAAGGATATGTATAATAGAGCTGTGACATCTATAAGAACGACTGGCGGAAAGACTAAAGAGTTTCCTATCACGATTGGTCTATACCAAGGTTCAGCGTTAAGCCCGTACTTGTTTGCACTAGTTATGGATGAGATTACAAGACATATTCAGGATGAGGTGCCGTGGTGTATGCTATTTGCAGATGACATTGTTTTAGTGGATGAGACGAGAGGAGTGAATGCTAAGCTAGAATTGTGGCGGAAAATGTTAGAGACAAAAGGGTTTAGGTTAAGTCGATGCAAGACAGAATATATGGAATGCAAGTTTAGTCAAAGTAGGACACCTGGTAACTTAATAGTAAGTTTGGGCACACAAGATTGTAGAGAATGAAAACTTTAGGTACCTTGGATCTATGATGCAACAGGATGGAGAGATTAATACTGATATAAGTCACATGATTCATGCCGAGTGGACCAAATGGAGGAGTGCTTCGGGGGTTTTGTGTGATCGGAAAGTCCCCCTCAAGGTTAAAGGAAAGTATTATAAGGTAGCAGTACATCCAGCGCTGTTATATGGATCAGAGTGTTGGGTAGTAAAGCATAATCATGTTAAGAAAATGGAAGTTGCGGAGATGAGAATGCTAAGATGGATGTGCGGGATTACAAGGAGAGGTAAGATTAAGAATGAGGAGATTAGGGGCAAAGTAGGAATAGCACCAATTAAAGATAAAAAGAGAAAATTGACTGAGATGGTTCGGCCATGTTAGAAGGCGTCCAACGGAGGCACCTGTTAAAAGGTGTGAAAGCATGGAGATTGCCAGGAGTAGGAGAGGGAGAGGGAGACCCAAGAGAAGTTGGAAAGAAACTACTAAACATAACCTTGCCTACATGGATCTAATAGAGGACGTAGCCCTAAACAGATTTGATTGGCATCGTCAAATCCATATAGCCGACCCTACCTAGTGGGAAAAGGCTTGATTTGGTTTGGTTTGGTTTGGTTTGGTTTGGTTTATGTTCTAAGGGTTAAGATTAAAGCATTGTTACATTAATTTGATGTTTGAGATAGTGCCCGGGTTTTCCTCTTTATGCAATAACATACATCTAAGAGGGTACATTCAAACTTTGGAGTTGGAGAAGGAATCTCAAAATCAAGATTGAGGTATCATCTTCTTGGTTCGTGCAAGTTTTGTGCTCGTCTAGTTATTTTTCTTGAATCGTTTTTTGGTAGATCTTGAGTATAAGCGTTAAGGGGTTAATCCAATTCTAAAATCCCTCCAGTTTGTTTTAGTTCAAATCGGCCCAAATCAACCCCTTGGCTAAACAAGGCATATTAGAAGTTCCATGTACTAAAGCCCAATGATTTGGCTTCTCTAGTTGTTCACATTGTTGGTGTCCTCATGGTTGTAATCTAGCTTGCTTTTAGTAAGTGCTCCTACGCTGGTTCTAGTGGTTGTAATCCAATTCACTACTTTGAACAAAGTTATCTTTGTTACCAAGAAAAAAGTACTTGTTTCCAATAAAAGAAACATATAATAATACAACTAGAATTAGCAAAGATCAAAGTCGCACATAAGAACAATTACCCACTTCCAAGAGAGCGGATGTTTCTACTAATTTTCTCCAAAAGAATTTGAATAGATCACTCCAACCAAATGATCACACATAATTCATATACATGTAAACATTTGAAGATATTACTGAAAATATGAGAAACATAAAATGACGATACTGCCAGCTTGCTATGTAAAGAAAGCTAACCTTAAAGTTGGATCACTCATGCAAGGAGTAAAGAACCAACCCTGGGTGCAAGTATATCCAGAGTAGATCAACTGTAATAAGATACCAGATGTTATGTTTATTTTTAATACTTGCAGATGCATAATGCCCGAACTTTTCTAAGTGCAACAAAGTGTGCCCATCCAAGTTAACAAGATGCCTTTCTTAGTAACAAATTATCAAATTCAACAAGCCTAGAAATCAAGAAATAAGGAGATCAGCTTATCGAGAAAAAGATTTCTTCTAACCATGAAAAATGAAGAAATAAGGCGATCAATTTATCGGGAAAAAGATTCTTTCTGACCATCAGCAATATCCAAGAACTTCTGATAAGAAGTGCATGCTTTTGTGCATTTTCAGCAGAAAAATACCAATCTTCCACAATAAACTATAATGATTCAAACCCTAACAAGCAAACTGCTAGTGTTCTAAAAATGTAGTAAAAGTAAGAGATACCCCAATCCATCCATTCAACATTCCCAGTGAGCTACATTGTAGTCATGGCCCCTCTAGTTCTGCTGAGCTACATACGTGTGAAGCTAGTTTTAGCTTTTATTGATCCAGGACAGACCCATGGTCCCCATGGGTCGACCCACCAATGGGCCCAGCCCATCCATCTCAACCAGTTCTTTGAGCCCATCCCTCATATCTTTAGTCTATTTAGAGTTTTATTTAATTATTTATGTTTTATGTTGGATGTTTAATTCTGGCCATCGATGTGTTAGGATGGTCCATATTAGATCTAGGTTTGGTTTTCAATTATAAAAGCATTGTAATGCCTCTTTGAGGTTTAGTGAATGATTAACGAAAATTTATGGAGTGATTTTGGGTTGTCCCAAGTTCTCTCTTCTTCCTCGCCCACGATGGGGAGTTTGGTGTGAGGCCAAGATTTTCAGGTGAAGCCTGACCTATCCCCCCTCCATCTTCCATCTCTAGTCCCTCTCCCTCCATCTCTACCCGCCCCGCACCTGGTACCCTGCTCTACATCATTTATAGTCTAGGACAGTAGGACTCAAGTTTACAGGGGGCACCTTGATAGATTAGTGACCATTATGCATTAATGAGTAATCTTAGCACATTTAGCCAGCTACCTTAGGTCAGCTATGTCCAGACCGAACTGCATTATCACCCCCTACTCTTTCACAAGCAAAACAATGTGAAATAGAATCACTATACATTATAAGCCGACATAACTTAAAGGAGAATTTTCTCCCATGACCAGATTAAATGTATAGTCCAGCTCTAGAGATCCCACTTAAGGCCACCTTTAAGGCTTTTAACTCTTAACCTGTACTTGCCATTACTCACCATTTAGAAAGGGTATTTTTATACTCATCGAACCTTTGCTCACCGTTGTATTGAATCTCAAAACAATTATATGGTTAAAAGACAATTAACTTTGACGATGTTAAATCAAGGGCAACGATAATCTGGTGGGGCTGTTTTGTTAGAAGACCTTATCAGCAAAGACACCTTTCCATCTATCCTGCACCCAATGATAGGAATGCATCCAAGTGGATCCCAAGAGCTGGACCGCATAAGCACAGTTTGTAGTATGTTCTTGTGTGTAGATTTTCGTAAGTTAAGAGCCTGATTAAATTAGTAAAACAGGTCCAACTAGCTTTTCTAAATTCATTTTCTAAACATCTTATAGATGACAGTTTTTAATTGCTAGATATTATTAATTTTCTGAAAATATTTCAAATAGAACACTATCATACAGTTCATATGTAAATTAATATCTTATAGATAACAGTTTTTAATTGCTAGATATTATTAAGTTTCTGAAAATATTTCAAATATAAAATTATACTTTCTTACAATTGTAAATCAACATTTATACAGAGTGCTTCACACTTAAGCTCACGACCAGACACAAAGGAAGCATTTCAGACAGTTAATTTAATTTTAAAGAATGTTTTGTCCAACTACTCCAATTGTAACTTTGGAGGCTATTGTATAACTAGCCAAGCCAAGAGTAAGACAGACTCTTGTTAGGAATAAAATTAGTTTCCATGAGATGTTATGCAGCTTGATTAGCCCCCAATAATATGGATTGTAAATGTGGAGCCCCACTAGTCCATATATATGGCATGTCAACATTTAAGAGGTTTTTTTTATTTTTTTTTCTATTTTTTTTATAATTACAATCTTAACAACCAGATACCCAAGGATATTTTTTGTTACAATAGTTTTAGAAAGATTTAGGCGTAAATTATATTAGTTAATTTGGTGGCTTTAGAAGAGTGATGAATTCAAGAAGATAAATAATGATATTTTAAGACTTTTAGCTATTTTTGGTGGGATGCCTTTAGAAAGATTTATATAGGTGTAAATTGTATTAGTTAACTTGTTGGTGAACTATAATGATACCCCCCCCCCCCCCGCGCCCACACACACACAAAAAAAAAAAAAAACACCCCACCCTCTCTGCCTACCATATTCAACTTGCACCTATCTTGATTATCATAGTCGAGGATTACCTTCTATTGATCAGGATGCATTGGTATTGGAGCAAGTTTTGATCCCTAGATGGATTTCAAACTTCTCGGAAAAAGATACGTTAGAAGATTTGGTAAATAATATAATGAAGCTAATGAAGCATGTCTTATTGAGCTTGGAGAAAATGGTAAAGAACTTCAACAAAGTCACAAGGAAGTCAAGAAAAAGCATGAACTCGATTTGTAGGGTTTTAAATAAATTGAAAAGGTGAATGCATTATCTAATGATTTAAAATCTTGCACAAGATCCATAGGCAAAATATCCTATAGATTATTCTAACGCACAGAGCCTATGTATCATCAATTCATCATGGAGATTAAGACGGTTAAGTCAACAACTGTGATGATTGACTTGGTCAATGAAGATTGGGAACAACAATCCATTGTTCATCTAACAATCGAATGAGCGCATTTGATAAACTTGGCAATTCAACGATGGTTGTACAAATAGTCACTTTTTTTTTTTTTGAAACAGATACAAATAGTCACTTGAGCAAGCTAGATCACAGTTTCATCAAGACAATAGAGGAAAGATAACTGTTAATGGTAAGCAAGTCAAAGATAAAGTAAACTCGATTTGGTAAAGAACTTCAACAAAGTCACAAGGAAGTCAAGAAAAAGCATGAACTCGATTTGTAGGGTTTTAAATAAATTGAAAAGGTGAATGCATTATCTAATGATTTAAAATCTTGCACAAGATCCATAGGCAAAATATCCTATAGATTATTCTAACGCACAGAGCCTATGTATCATCAATTCATCATGGAGATTAAGACGGTTAAGTCAACAACTGTGATGATTGACTTGGTCAATGAAGATTGGGAACAACAATCCATTGTTCATCTAACAATCGAATGAGCGCATTTGATAAACTTGGCGATTCAACGATGGTTGTACAAATAGTCACTTTTTTTTTTTTTGAAACAGATACAAATAGTCACTTGAGCAAGCTAGATCACAGTTTCATCAAGACAATAGAGGAAAGATAACTGTTAATGGTAAGCAAGTCAAAGATAAAGTAAACTCCAAATATGCCTTTGTGCAATTGGTGTTCAATCCAGAAGGTGATAAGCAACCATAAACTCTAGGGTGGGTTTCCTCCAACCAAAGTCAAATGATGCAGCTAGAGGCTAGCCCAATTCAATGGACCATCAGGCATCAACCATGTATGTAGCCCACTAAGCTAGAGACATTGAATGCCCATATTTACAAGTTTTTGTATAAGATATTGTAATGTAAGTTGGTACTTAAATTAAAATAGAAAAGTACTTTTTCCTAGGACTTCGGATAGCTTTAGATTTTCTTTATTATTATTATTATTCTATTTTATTTTTTGCTAAGTTGGATTAGGACTCTAAGGTGTAAAAGAGTCGTCTTAGCAGCTACAGGTGTCAATAGCTAATGAATTTAGAGTGACTGTAGTAATTCTTTGAGATCTTTGTTTCTCTTTGATGATCTCTTTCTCCTCTCTAGGTGGATTCCCATCACCTTCTCTCTCTCTCATTCTAAATGTCATCATGGACTATCCCTTCCCTTTTCATTTCTCTGCATTCCATTTCCTTTTTTTCACGATTAACTCTTCAAATTGCATCAATCTTGGCTATCAAAGTTCAAGATTACCATTCGATGGACCCAGTATCCTAGACTACATCAAGATGAGATACTTTACATTAACAGTAGATTTTTTGGGATTTTTACCGAAATAAAAAACCAATAAAGTTGATAAATATGACGGAGGGCCCAAACACTTCATAATGACAGCAGAGGACCTCTATTCCATGATATCATGGAATAACCTACATCCAAATTCCATGAAACAAGGGACATTTGTATGTCTGATTATTCCATCATATCATGGAATCGGGGCATTTGTATGTCAGATTATTCCATTATATCATGGAATGTCGGGTTCTTCCATGATATCATGGAATAGAGGTTCTCTGCTATCATTATGAAGTATTTGGGCCCTCCGTCATATTTCTCAATTTTAAGGGGTTTTTTCTGTAAAAAATGCTAGATTTTTGTTAACTCTTTTCTTGAGCTCCTCTCCTCTACACCATTCCATTTAGTAACAAATGCAGGGACAACATCAGATGCAACAATGTCTACGGCTAACTATAGTCAAGAAAAATTTGAAGAGGAGGTGACCAAAGTGAACACTGACAACCAAGATATGTCAAAAGTAAGAGAAGATCATGCTCAAGTAGTACAAGAGCGAATGAAATCAAAGTCAGATGAGCTAGAAGAGGTGAAATTAATTGGTTCAATGCATTTGCAAGCATATCCAATCAGTGAGGCTCCCCACATTGGCTTTATGTTTGGAGGCCCGCAATTAAATGTGAATGATTGTGATCTGGTGATACGGATTCTGCATCCAATCATTCAAGCGAGCACCCAAGCAATTTCAGTCCATTAGGAACATCCAAGCATTCTATCTATTTCTAGTTTGAAAAATTCATTTCTGATGTCCAAGCAATGCGCAGAAAACGAAGAACAACCGGAAAATCAGGAGTTCATACATTGGATTTTCGATCTTGGAGGACACCTGTACAAAACGAGGTCGAGCTCTCTCCAAGTCGAGGAGAGTTGATGCAGGACAAGCAATCCGCTAGGTAATCCCTTGAGGCAAGACCAGGTCAAGTGATCCTGCGAGCCAAGAAAGGGGAATCCGCAGGGATAAGGGTGGAGTGCTTCGGTAGTACCGTGAGGCTTTGTCCAAGTCCCACATCGGAAATATCCAAGTCTTGACACTAGGCTTATAATGTGCGACATGACCTTAACCCCAAATGCGGCCTTTTAAAACCATGCGGCAAGATTGGGTTGGAATCAACCAAAGCAAACGATATCATGTGGAGAGTGCGCCCGAGTCATCACAACAGGCCTATGACCCACGGGTCAACCCGTCCTTTGGGCCCAAACCCATTTAGTTTATATTATTTTGTGATATTGACCATACGACTGGTCTTACATCTGACATTTTCCCCACAACAGTCAAACTTTAAATATTTCCCGCAGAATTGTTCGTACAATGATGTGTGATATCGCACGGCCCTCGGATATCGGACAGGGTAATATTTGCGATATCACACGGCCCTAGGATATCGCGCAATATAATGTGTGTGATATTGCACGGCCCTAGGATATCGCGCAATATAATGTGTGATATCACATGAGGGAAATACTTAAAGTTTGACCTCTCATGGGTGAATGTCAGATCTAAGGGCAGCTCTCTAGGCAATATCCCTATTATTATTATTTTTTTATTTTTTTTGGATTTGTTTTAATGTTTATGTCACTTAATTTATTTCAGTTAAGATGTTTTAATCTTGGCCGTATGTTGTTTTAGTGGCTGAGATTAGTTATAGGGTTTCCCTTCAATCAAGAACAAGAGAAAGTAACTACTCACTGCCAAATTTACCATGAAAGCAATGTTTTGCCTATACATGTTTAGGAATCTGAACTGGGTAGCTGGAGTTATATATTATTTCGATAATGACTCTGAGATTGGAAAATGGGAAAACCTCAAAGCCCCGCCCCCAAAAAAAAAAAACGGAACAAAAAATAAATAGATAAATAAATAAACAACTCAAGGTAGATGGTGCAACAAGAGTAAAGACATGGCCAGCCGTATCAGAGTTCTTTGAAACAATAGAAGGGAGGTGGTGTTTGTTTTTCTAAGTTTGTTGGTGTCACTGTCAAACTCTAATGAAGCCAAGGAGTTGGTCATCTTAAAGGCTCTAAGGATCCATTTCTATCTCATTTCATGATATGTTGATAGTGGAAAGAACACTCCAATGATATTTCTTGGTTTTCTGGTTAGAACGAGAGCCAATCAAACTTCCAATATCATCTACATGAGATAAGATCACGTGTTATTTAATTCAGGTGGTCCTTCAGCATGTGGGTCAGGCAGCTAATAACATCGTGGATATATTGGATAAGCAAGAGCGGATAGAGATGATCCTTTGGTTGGTCCACTGCTGCAGTTTTTGTTTTTTCTTTTTTTATGGATGTTTTTGGCATAAGGCTCTTATCCCTCTTCTAGATTTCTGTTATAGCTTTTCAGTTTCTTAGTCCAGTATCATTTCCTTCTCTCTTTTAACAGAAGTTTCCAGTTACCAATAAAAAATGGTATTACATAACAAAAATAGTTAACATTATGATAGGCCATAAATATGTTGAAGTTAACAAAAGGATATGGAAAGAAATATTCTTCAAGACTGTTAGACAAGATCAATAGGAAGATCATAAAAGTATACCTTGTTCGCGATTGGACCTTGTGCAAGGTATGGTTTTTCATCACGTAAATGGTGGAAGCCATAAGCAACTTGTGCATCCATCCCTGTATTAAAGTAAAGAAAAAAAAAAGTCTATTCATGAAGGATCTAAAATCAGAATAATTAACTAGCACATGAAAGAAAATCCAAAAATGAGACAGTGCCATTGCCCTAATGGTGTGATTGAACGTTCCACGATTGTGATAATGAGCATAACACTACACTTTACCCTCCGAAAAGGCATACAAATTGGACGAGCAACAGGTAAGACACAAGCATAATAAATGCCAATACACTGAGGCCTAAGAAATGTTTTCCATCTAGGAAGCTAAAAATGTTATGATATAGAAGATAGCAAAACACTATGGATGATGTTGTTCCCTGAGGATAAAAAACTAAAAATATAAGCAACAGCTGCAATGCCTCAAGGTTTCAAAAAAAAAAAAGATCTAAAATATGTGCTCCATGGTCTTTTCCAATTCATCTTCAGTCCGAATGAGTGTAGATTCAATCCTATACTAGCCAAGATAAGCCCCCACATAAGCATGTATATACCATCATCATCATCAAAGCCTTGTTGGCTACATGAATTCCGTTTCTCAATTCCAATCCATCCTGAGCCAAATCCTCAGATAAGTTGCACTAATCTCAGAATGTTGTTACTTTAGAATTTATCTGAGCAAAATCCTCAGATAAAACTCCGCCGATATTTATTGCCAGTCCCAAGCCTAGGTAAAGGAGGGGGGTTGCATGATGTAGGTTGACGGCCAGTGAAAAATTTTGTCACAACCCAAACATTAGCTTGTATATAGCAACTTTCACAAATTTACACTTATTGAATATAGAAGAAAAACATGTGCAATTTCCAAATAAAATAGAACTGATTACATAAAACTTAAAATGATCACGAATTGATTTAAGTTCCAGTATACTGAATTTGAAATTCATGATGCAAAATATAGTTACATGATACACATCTAATAAACTTACCTATGCTAAAATAGTTGTAAAACACTCCTTCAAAACAAGAAACTTTCTCGGGCAAATCTCCTTCAATGTCACCTTCCTACACGCCATCCAGCATTAATGCATACAACTAAAAAATCAAAACAAATAACATAAAGAATAATATTCTTTTAATAACAATAAAAAAAATTATGCAAGACTTCAAAAGACTTATTTAATAAATCAAACACAAGGATAGACAGTAAATCAACATATTTATTTATGATCTAAGGAGTGGCAATTCTTGACCCAAACCCAACCCACACCCAATTAAGATTGGTTGAAGGTTGGGCTTTACCAACCTAAGAAAACAAATCAGGTTCACATTAGGCTCACCAGACCTAATGGGTCATAATAACACACCCAAGGCACCAATCCCACCCTCTAAACCCCCCAAAAAAAAAAAAATTAAATAAATAAAGATAAACTGAAACACATATATGAGAATGTCATTTTTCATCTCAAACAAAAAAATGACCCTAGACGCACTTTCCCTTTCTCTTTTCCTTCCTATCCACTTAAATAATCAAACCACCGAAGGTCAACTGCTCTCTCTCTCTCTCTCTCTCTCTCTCTCTCATTGAAATAAACCATAAAATGAACTAAAATAACTCTAATTGAAATAAAATAAAACATCAAGTAAATGGACTGGGCCCAATAGACTCAGACGACCCATGGGGTCATGGGTCTGTCCTACGACTTAGGGTGTGTTTGGGTAACCGATGAGTTTTGGGTGAAAACTGATGATTAGGGTTTTGATTGGAAATGTTCTCTTATTGATATTTTCCAACCATGCTTGTCATGAGTTTCTAGTTTAAATCCCAACCTTCAATTCCATTGGTACGCACTCTAATAAACACTCAGATGCTTATATTTTGATATGCTATTGCAGAATTAAGTCTTTGTCAGTCTCATTGTTATTGCATCCAAGGGTCAAAATGAATCAAGACGAGTTGAGCTTAGCCTAGCCTGAGCTTGACTTGAACATCAATCAAGCCAAGCCAAGCAAAAACTTGGCTTGAGAATGCAATGCATGAGCTCATAAAGAAGAAGAAAGACAAAAATGCACACAAATGCAGCTACATAGACCATGCAAAAGCATTGAGAAAATCATTTAATCATCATAAGAACACAAAGTAGTTATTCTATGTTTACAACCTGACTGAAAGGGCACTCCTCCAGATACCTCAGAGAATGTGGAAGTTGTACAGTTTCTCCCGCTGGCATCGATACCACAATGTGCCAGCTGCAGCAAAATAAAAACATATCTCCATTATGACTGCTCAAATTAGGACATAGAAAATCTGATGAACAAGAACTAATGGTGCGATTAATGGAAAAAATAGTTATGGATCCAGAAACACGAGGGCACATAAATCTACTTACAATACAGGTATTTTAAAGGACATTAACAACTATCGACAACATTTAAGGGTTCATCAGGAAGAAAATCTCAGATATCCTTCAATTTCAAGATACCCAATCCACTTTTTTTAGAAGATAGAAGTCTAGGAAAGACTCTTGGGTGTAGCTTCCTGGGTCACCTCTTTTTCTAATATTCTTTTGTTGTAGATCCAGGGCCTCTCTCCAGGGATGTATCAAATGATCACCTGTCAAGACGGCAAATCGGACCTGTAACAGCCCTATGTAGAGAGCGCTTGACTGCTGACCTCCATGCAAAAGGAAATGAACCACCCTAGAAATAAATCAAGCTACAACAGTTAATAACAAGCAAATACAGCAACAAAACGCAAAACCATGAAAATGAACTCTTACCCAACCAAAACTCCTAGATAGATCATTGCCTGTGCCAAGTGGAATGATCCCAGTTGGAGGAACAGGCTCTCGGCCTTGCTTATAAAGTTCTGAAAGACTTCCCAATACCCAACCCACTGTGCCATCACCTCCTGCTACCTGCCAATAAGAAGTGCATATTTTCCAACATAAGATCTAAAAGTCAAACAAGAATGTGAATTATGAAATGCTGAATTGCAAATTTATGGGGGTGCGATATCCACATAAACAATATCGTGCTGAGACATGAATTCCCAGAGGCAAGAAACATGCAGTAAGTTATGGGTCACAATTTAGATGACAACACATACAAAGAATACAACTAAAATGATAGAAAACTCTTTTGAGTCCTCCATGTAGGAAAAAAATGATACAAAACTCAAACCGAGTACCATGACCCTCAGCTTGTCACGAGTCTCCTTTGCACATTGGTCACCAAGATCAGCCATGTGCTCCAAGCAAGCCAATCCATACTGAACAAAGTCAGAAGGCTTCACATCTTTCAGATCAAAAACCTGCATTACATGTGATTTTTAAGTCAGTGAGATACATAATGTTATACAACAAAGGAGCTACAATAATGGCAAAGTGGAAGCATCCTCAAGGTGTAGGTCCAACATCCCATTTTTCACAAGTAATGACAAATTTCTACAAGAGAATATCCAATTAATTTCCTAATAAAACAATGAAATATTACATTTACAAGATAGACTATCACAGACATGTTCACATATAAGACAATGCAGCTATGCTTTATGTATAGAACCAACATCCGGTGAACAACTTATCAGTGTATTAAACCATAAGTTACCAAAAGAAACAAACATCAGAGGTAAAACATATGATCAATTTAAGAAAAGCTGCAAGCAGATGTTAGAATGCACAGAAAATATTGTTGAAAGAATCACCAGCATTGCAAAGACAGTAAGGAATATTGGATCAAACAGAATTAAATCAATAAAAAAAATGTGCCATTATGAAACAGAACTCAGATGAAAGCTTTTCAACCACTCAGAATATTGGATGTTGCCACCTACTTGCCTCCACTGCAACTGTATGCTATCATGTTGCATCATATCCGATACTTCACTTTTTGTGTAAAATCCATGTCCCTGCTATGTCCATGCCACATCTGGGCATTAGAGATATATGAACTAAAAGTTTGATGAAAAGATTACCATGAACTAAAAATTTTAAGAAATTGCCATGATCTTCCAAAACACCAAACTTCTTCCTCATACACTCATCAACAAAATGGATTTACTAAACAGAAAATCAGGCATTCGTTGAAAGTTACGTAGGCTGCTCTCATTGGGATGCAAGTGCCAAAGATTAAGTGGTACAAAGTCATTCTTAAAACAACCCTTTTAATTAATAGAATGCCAACTCAAGTTCATCATCATCAAAACCTTGCCCCAACTATGTTGGGATCAGATACATGAATTTTGTTTCAACATTATAGTCGATCCCAGGCCAAATCCACAAATATAATACATTTCTTTAGATCTATCCTTACTACTGCCATCCATGTCGTCTTCGGCCTACCCCATTCCGTTTCACCATTCTTGTCGATCCCGGGCCAAATCCACAGATAGGATATATTTTTTCGGATTTATCCTTATTACTTCCATCCATATCCTCTTCAACCTAACCCTTTTCCTTGATGGGCCATCAACCTTCAAAGAAAAACTTTTCCTCACCAGCACTTTTATTGGCCAGTGTTGGACAACACCAACCCTTGTTCTAAATATAAAATAAACGATTAAAGTCTTAAAATCAGAAAAACCATGTTTTCCATTTCTTCAAAGTTGTCTGGGTGTATACGCTATGCTTTGGTCATATAACAGGATCTAACAAATCCAAGTAAGGACCACAATCTCTAAACTATGTTCTCTTGCGCTACTCCACTCCCAAAAAGGGTACAAAAGCTTGTCACTCATGTTACAAGAAAAAAGTATTGTCTCAAAACATAAACACAAAATAATGATAATAATAATAATAATGAGAACATACTACAAACAAAACTAATGCAAGTATTGCAAGGGGGTCAATGGGAGTTAAGTTGATATTGTGTAGTGTTATTTCATTAATCTAGTATTGGCTGAAAGATTTTTACTTTAAAACTCAATTCAAACATATCCAATCTCCAATCCAAACAATTTGTTCAAGTGTGACCCCCAACAAACCTATTACACTATTGTTGTCGTTGTCATCGAATCATTTTCTACCAAAGTAGAACTGTGGCAACTTCTTGCAAAAGCTTACAGCTTATTTGACTCCAACCTTCCTCCTCCATAGTCCATACAAGCTTGTTGGGACCGCATACATGACAAAATCACAACACATAGCAGGGTCATTTCCAACCCATTTCATGGGTTTCTTCAAAAACTTACTTCACCAATCATGAACAAGCCATGTGATAACACAAATGAATCCACAATCAAAAAACACAACAATTCAAACAATTCATTTCTCCTATGAGCTCTAAACCCACTTTCCTACCATTGAATTAA
Source organism: Cinnamomum chago (assembly GCA_038049695.1). NCBI lineage: Eukaryota > Viridiplantae > Streptophyta > Magnoliopsida > Laurales > Lauraceae > Cinnamomum > Cinnamomum chago. Next base: position 66,005,820 of record CP142458.1, on the reverse strand, counting down.
AATCAAACCAGAATAAATATAAACCAAAAGGACCAAATTCCAAACAAATTGAAACCTAAACCTCACCTGTTCTTCCCCCATGAGCTCCTGAAGCCGCACTTTGAGAACGGACCCATGCCGCCCGCCGCTCTTCGAATTGACAAAGACGACCATGGGTGCCTCAGGCGCCTCCGGAGGCGGGTCCGGCGCGAGTAGTCCGACAGGTATCGATCCGTCCTTGGATCGGATGGCCTCCTGCATGGCCCGGCGGAGGTGGTGGGGCATGAGGAGCCGCCGCTTCAGATCCTCCTTGTCGATGCGGATGCCGGAGAGCCCGCAGCTCCGGAACGAGTCGACCAGGGACGATCGGGCGGCGAATCGGACGGAATCTCCCGCCGGAACTTCCATGCTCTTGTCTCTGCCTTCGGAGCTGGACATTTCCGATTGCAGAGACACAAAACAAGAAGAAGAAGAAGACAAAAATAAATAAAATAAAAACCCTAATGAGGAAGATGAGATGGAGAGAGAGAGAGAGAGAGAGAGAGAGAAGGATTCTTTGCTTTTCCTTTCTCCTGTTTGATTCCTGTTGTTATCTTCTTTGGAATTTGATGGAGATGGCAGACAGGAAGATTATGAAGGAGCTTCTTTTCTTCATAGCACCCTGAGAGGAAGGAAGGAAGAAGGAAGGGAGCTTTTATTTATTTTATTTATTAATAAAATTAATTAATTTAGAGGATTTTACTGAAAAATTTTCAAAATATAATCATTTATACAAAGGTTATCTCCAAATTTTTAGCACTAATGAAGTCATCTTGTCAATTTTTTATATTTTTTTTATACTTTTTTCTGAGCGACAATAGCGTTACTACGGGTGACATTAGCTACGCTCGTCACACTCACCTTTTTTTTTCCTCCTCTTGTTTCTTCTCTTCCTCCGTTTTTAGAAAACCCTCATTAGTTTATTATAATTAGAAACTAAAATTAAAAAAGTACATAAAGATTTGAATATTCTAAAACAATATAAAAAATTTCTACAATCTTTTTAATAAATTCTCTTCCTAAAAAGATATAAAATGACCAAAATACCCTTTTCTTTAATCATTTCCCTCTCAAGATTTGGTGAAGTGGGCCCATTGGGTCATTTCGACAGGACTCAATCATTTTTCTTAAATGATTTATTAAATAAAAATTTTAAAAATGTCATAAGGGTGCTTTTGTCATTTTGTAAACTTTTTTAGATCCGCTAATGCCACAGCCAAAGCTTCTCTCTCTCTTTGGACCGTGGACCTCGGTGACTAGGCTGGGAAGCTGCGTGAGTGACTGTAGAAAGAAGGAAATGAATGAGAGATTTTGATATACCTATTTTTTTAGGTAATTTTACGTGTGGGAGTATTTTAATCATTAAAAAAAGGTTATATGAAAGGAGAAGCTTTGGTTGTCAATTAGCAGCTCTTTAATTGAAGAAGAAACATAAAAAATTATCCTACTCTTTGGAAGTATTAAAGCTTTTATCTGCTTCTTAAAAAACATGAGGTAAAAGTTTTCTGCCATTTTGAGAATTTCCTTTTACCTTTAAACTTTCTTTGGTAGGTTGATTTCCAAAAAGGGTTTCCTTTGAGGTAATGTCTGGCTATATGCTTTTACTCTCAGAATTTGGATTCTGAGATTAGGTTGGGGTCAGTGAAAAAATGCCCCTTGGATTCACTTATTTTACATATGACAACTCACTCCACCCTATCTTCGCTAGACCCCTTGATAGGAAAGTCCAAAAAGGTAAATGCCAATTAAACCACCCATGATTTGAAATCGTCCACAACCAGGACATGGTTGCGAGGGGTTTGGATCCTTTGAGTATTTTCCCCATGGCGATCTTGAGTGGTTCAATTAAGATTTATCATACATCCTAATAGGGGCAGTTAATGGTGACGTAGCGGACCGTGATTGGTCCACTCATGGTCACCGTACTGAAATCCTTAGATGATTCCGATTCTAAGTGTGAGTGGAGTCAAAATCATGTGAGGATTTACTCAATGGTGACTGTGAGTAGACCAATCACGGTCTGTAACATCACCTCGAGGTAGCTTGTCATACATTCAGGTAGGACTGCCCACCGTGACATGGCAGACTATAATTAGTCCACTCATGATCACCGTGGGGAAAATCCTCAGATGATCACAATTTGTGTGAGTGGGATTGCATGAGTTTGAGTCTCTAAAGTAGGAAATAAAAAGATTTGAAAGATATTGATGAAAAAACAAATTAAGTTTATAATATTGCTCCATTTATTCCATTAATATCATTAAGAGCGCTAATTTTTTTAATGTAATTGAATTGCTATAATTTATATTTTTAAAAGTGATTAAAAATGAATAAAGTAGAGGGAATGTAAAGAAAATGATCATCGAAGAAATTCCCTTTAATCTAAAATGATCATCAAATACCATTATGGCCTCCTTACTCTAATGTAATTGAAGTTTTGGAATTTTAAGATCTATATTTTTAAAAGTGGTTAGAAATGAAGTAGAGGCGAACATAAAAATGAAAAGAAGAAACCATTGAATAATATATCTCTTTAATGGAAAATGAATCGGGAGAGGTGTAAAATGAAAATCCAACCATACTCTAATAACGAAACTCAAGATCTCATCTACATCTCTATTTTATATTCTTTACCTCTTTGATAATCTTATTTTTTTCGAATCTTGTTTGACTATTAATATAATTCACAATGCGAACAATTAGCCCATGTTGAGGGAGCACTTTTTAGAAGAAAGAAAATATATATATTTTTTAGGTTTTTCTCTCTTTTCTCCTATAAATATATCTATTTTGAATTCTCTTATCCCTCTAATTAGACGGCGTCACCTGTTTACATTTCCAAGTTGGCTTGCAACTATTCCATTTGTCCTAAATGGAGAAAAATCTTGTGAGAGAAAAAGACTTGGAAGACTTAGAAGTCACAAGCAGAGACTTTGAATGATAACATTCACTCAGCCTGTCTCTATGGACTTTTCAGATGTGGGTGCTAGCTCAGCAAAGAATTCTTGTTCCAATTCTTGTTCCATTTGTAAGTTGTTCCTTGAGAGCATTAAGATTTGTACTCTCGCGAGTGCTTTTGATCAAAGTAATCTCAACCCATGGAAGAGAGAGTGTTTAGTCGCAAGATTTGACTCCAATTAAGGATGTAAATAGGTCAAGTTCGGAATTGGTTTGTGGTAGACTTGCGTCTAGACCCAAACTTGGTCTAGCGTCCGCGACACGAAATATTAGACATTGGTTGTTTGGATTAAAATATATAGGAATTAAATATATGATGTGATTAAAAATGAAGATTAAAGGTGAATTTTTCAAAAGCATCTAATAACATATTCTTTTGACTTTATATATTAAAAGAAAATGTTATTAGATGTTTATTTGTGGAAATTCAATTTTAATCTCATTTTTAAGCACCATATATGTATCTAATGTAAACAAACATGCCCTGAGGGCATTTTGGTAATAGGCGAGAAATCCATTTATTTTACGATTCTTCACTACTACTAGAATAAGGATTCCTCATAGAGGATTTGTATAATTGAGAATTTCACATTGATATTGGTTTGTATTGATGAATATAGCTGAGAAAAATAGAGTTCGGTGTGTAAATCCATTTAAGTGAGGATTTTCAAATCTTATGGGGGTGGTCGGATCTGAAAAGCCTATAAAATGAAGATTTTCATTCATCTAAATCCTTAGCAATTTACAATAGCTAAAACATGGATTTACTACAATTTTAGGAAAATCGAAATTTTTTTTCCTAAAAATTTAATTGCCAAACGTGACCTTAATGTTTAAGGGAGAGGCTGTGGACCTCAGCAGGCGATTTTGACATTTTGACTAGAGTATGGGGTGTAGGGTTTCATGTGCTAATGACGAGTATGCTTATCGGGATGGGGAAATCTCATTCTCTCTATTCACGTGAGTCGAGCCCAGAGGAGGCTAGTGTGGACACCATTTTGAGAAAATGCCTCCGTCCCTACCGGACCCGACCCATTTGTGAAGGTGGGTGTACAGAGGACAATTCAATTATTCTTCTTCTACTTTTTAACAATAGAGCCCCCATTCACATGAATTCCAGCAAGGCATGGCCTACATTTTTCTTTTTCTCCTTTTTTCTCACATGAGTATCCATATCCTGAATTTTCTAATACAAAACGGGAGTAATCATCCGATTGGTGCCCGCTAATTCCACACAAATACGTAAGAAATTTTAGAGTAGGTTTTAAACACATAACATAAGGAGCAAATCTTTTGGCACTCCACCAACTCTCACAAAATCCCTAGTTGAAGGAGTGGAGTTTCATAATGGGGCCCACTTGTTGATAGTTCATATACCCAAAATGATGCTTTCATTGCATCTGTGATTTCTTAAAATTCTACTCATATGGGAGTTAGCCCGCCACAAGATTAACCACATGATAAATAACGTGATGAATAAATAAATACGATTATTGTGATTAACAACAAGCATAAGATTATTTCAATCACATTATTTATAATATGGTCAATCTTATGGGCATGGTTCTTTACTAGAATTTCAAACCTTAAATTGAGGATGTTGAGGTTTTTGGGACATAATGTGACATTTTGTCCCTTTGCATTATTTGCAAATGCCTTGTATTTTTGCTGAGTATTTTAAAATTCCAGTCACTTGAAAAGTTTCAAATGACTTCTATGGATTTAGAAATTCTAGCTCCTTTGCATTCTAGTGGAATTTCTGGATGCTCGAGTCCAAGGAAACATCTAAAAAAATTAACCTTGTCTGAGAATTCAGAAATTCCCCAGACATGAATTTCTTGAATTCTAGCAAAAAAAAAGGAGCCCTATGTTGCTCCTATTATGTTCTTATTATTTTACTTATGGAATATGGTTGTGGCTTAACTGATTAAGAACATGGTAAGGGTGCATATGAAATACTTTTCTACGAACAGCAAAAAATTAAATTGCTTTTTCGTTTTTTCCCAAGGAAATTTGTCTACACCAAACAAGGGATGATAAACATGGAAAAGCCAAACGATTTTCCTTTCCTCTTTTGCAGGTATACACAGGCATGCCCAAAGTAGAATTTTAATCTAACCCGAGTTATTCATTTAAAGGTGCACCATTTATCTTGATTGATCAGAATCAACTAGGGGGAGGGGGAGTTGAGCAAAGGATCACTAAGAGACTGTTCATCACAAGTTAGAATTTTGATGCCTACCAAACAAAAAATTGGGAATTATCCCACCTGGACATTTTCTAAATCCATGCATTCTATTCCATACAAAGAATTCCATTCCACTGTTCCATCAGGAAGCTGGAAGTTATCTCACAATAATTGATCAATCCAAGCCTTAAACAAAGCCTAATCATAAACATATCTTATCTAAATAAGAAAACAAGAAAAAGTTGCATGGTTGGATGGTGTATGCTAGCATATTAAATGCTAGATATATGGGTAAGCATGGTACAAGCTGACTTCTTCAATTCTACACATCTAGAAGAATTCTAAAGCCCATCAAACAGGCCATACATGTTTCCATTATTGAAGGTGTTTCATGTGGTCCAAGTCTGAGCTCATTGTGCTATAGTTTCTTATTATATTTATTGCAATGGTCCAAGTCTGAGCTCATTGTGCCATAGTTTCTTATTATATATATTTTCCTTAACTGGACCTTTGGATGTGGAGAAAACAAGTTCAAAACACTTGCTAATAGTTTTCTCTACCTTCAAACTTAATGCAAATAAGGGATAAAGGCCCCTTTTAAATCCTTACCTTTAGATCAAGTTTGGCAAACAAATTCTCGGAGATTTCTTATTTGTAGGGATATTCATGGCCTGCTTGCCCTCATGGATTTGAAAATCCTCTTGTGTATTTGTGCACTAATAACAATTTTTCTTAGCAAAACACATTGACACACACCAATAACAATGTCAAATCTTCAGGTACATAAATCCTCAATGAATAATCTTCATTGAAGGGACACTGAGGAATGCTCGGATCTACAGATTCCTTATGGATTTCTCACCTATTACCAAATGTGTCCTTAATTCTTCTTGGCTTACAAATTCTATGAGTTTATTATCAATTTTACCGATTACAAATGGGCTATTGGTTTGTAAATACATACATAAACATTGAATTTGAGGCCTTAAACAGATGGTTACGATCATAGAATTATACTAATTTTGTATAATCTAAGAAAAAGGAAGACCTTTCAAGCAAGTTTGAGGCTCACATTTGGTAATTATAGCTGATTGTAGCATAATTTTTTTTCTTTGAAGAACAAAAACATAATGGAGCCCACTTCGTTTGTATGGAAAGAATCGAGATCATCTAAGAATTTCCCTCACGGTGACCGTGAGTGGACGAATCATGGTCCGCCACGTTACCATGAGCAGCCCCTGCCCAGGAGTCGGGATCACCTATCGCTATTGTTACACCTTCACTGTGAGTGAACCAATAACGGTCCGCCACGTCATCCAAATTTTTTTGGTGATCTTCTTTCATTTGATTTAATTTTTTTAAACTCAAGATCACTTAAATTTTTGGATGACGTGGCACACTGTTATTGGTCCACTCACGGTGAAGGTGTAACAACTACAATAGATGATCCGGACTCCCCACCCGGATGTATGTCAAGCTACCCGTGGTGATGTGGCAGATCTCGATTGGTCCACTCACGATCACCGTAAGAGAAATCCTAAGAGGATCCGGATTCATATGGAAAGTACTTGAGGGAACTCTGAATACCCAAATTTTGGGTGACGGATGAATAATTTATGTTTTGGTGAAAAGCAAATATCACCAAACCGTAAGGCATTATCTAAATCATGATATTGGAAGAAAACTATTAAGTTCACAAGAAAAAACAGGAGGGGAGGAGAATTTCAAGCCATTTGGAGATTCTTGTTGTCATCATCATCTTGTGAACAAAAAAATTAATTGTTTTGTTTAAGAGAGGGCGGCAGACAACAAAAAAAAGTTAAGGGCAAGGGTAAGCTTTGATTGTTGCACCTTAGACAAGAAAATGAGAAGTCACCATCATCTTCATCATCAAATCATGTACTGTCTCCTATTTATTTATTGGGGTAGCAAAAGGTGACCTATTGCTGATCCACTTTTGGGATGCTACTTGGATTTCATAGCAGTCAAACAGCCAAAATCCCAAGTGAAAACTGACGCTCTATTTAATATAAGAGAATTATATCCAACTCAGGTGAATTTCATATACCTTACTGGACAAAAAGCACCTAACCTACAATGCATCTAATTTAATAATTCAAGGTGACAATTTATACCCGCCTCAGAGTTAAGTGGAATGGCATAAGGTGCGGGCTTGCTACTTTTTTTTTTTTTTTTGCTGTCAGAGGGTTCCCAACCCTTTGGGCTGGACTAATCCCTCCGGGCCCAGAGGGAAGCCGGATAAATCCCCTGTAGTCCTAGTGTGGTAGCGGAGTTTCGAACCCACAACCTCCGGGAGCAAACCGTGGTCCTAGGCCAACTAAGCTACCCCTTGGGGTTTCGGGCTTGCTACCTTGCTCTCCACGTCTTTTGTTCAAAATCTGTTTTAGATTTGAATGTTTGTGTGGGTTTAGCAAGTACCACCTAGGTGATTAGCCATGTTGGGTCAAAGACCTCATGAATACGCATTTAATTAAAAAAAAAAAAAGTGGCAATTTATAATTTGAACCTCACTCGGTTTACTCCATTTTGGTTTGGAGTTGGTTTGGGGTAGGCATTTCTAGCTCTAAGGAATGAGCTAGGTTCATGTTGGCCCTAGGCCTACTTTACCCAATTGATTACATACTTACCCAACATTACGAACTGAACCTGACCACTGGTCAGGTTCCAGTTTACACCTTTAACCCTCTATAGGTTATATTATTAGAGATGACAGTTACAACAACAGCTAGCAAATTTTTAACTATCATGCCAACTTGAGCGTAACCCAATCTGGTAAATTAGGGTTTGGGATGAAATTTCAAACCTGATTAACAAATAGGTTGGATTTACATTAAAAATATTCTTGCTATTCTACTTGCCAACCTATCAATCTGACTAATAGCACAATACAATCCACCACTCAAACTCAAATTTAATCTGTTAATTAAGGACTGGTTGAGATCTTCAATATTATTAGTAAAAGAGAGCCTCTAAATCCATACCTCTTTTTCCTTTCCACACTCACCATTTTTTTTTTAATTATTACTAATATACTTCTGTAGAAATTCTCAAACTACCCATCTCCCTCTCTCCCCCTCCCCCCCTTCCGGCCCTGCCCGCTCCCGCTCTCGCCCTCTCTCTCCCTATCTCTCTCCTTGCCAACCTCCGCCCTCTCTCTCTGGCAGTGTTGCCGGAGGGGGTGGCGGTGGCTGGAGTGGGGGTGGGGTTAGTTTAGGAACGATGGGGGTGTGCAAAGAAAATTTTGAAATCTTCAAGCTCCAGAGGTGGGTGACCGGGTGTAGAGAGAAAGCGAGTATGGGAATGAAAAAATAGTGTGCATTTAGCTGCTCTCTTAGAAAAATGAGTATCTGCTGTACATATTTACCCATGGTGCTCAAACCAGCCAAAGTGACCAATCCAACTTGTTCCACCCTATAGCTCCAACCAGATTAATAAATGTCCCAACTTGGGGTTAGCTATGGATTGAGCAGCTACACTTAAATGTCACCCACAGCTGTCCACCCACATGGGTCAGCTAAAACATCCCTCCCTCTATTTGATGTAATATGCAACTTTAGACAATTAGACTATTTGTATATGGATAATTTTGAAAATATTGTTGTAATCAGCTGATTAGACATCCTTGTCCAGGATAAGCAACCAGTGGATATAATTTAAAACTCGCTCTCTCTCTATGGCCATTTGACCAGGTAAAAGCCTGACTTATTCGATAACTTCACATGTTCGGTGAATAATCGGTTCCAAAGAGGCCGGACACCTTCTTCAAGAAAAAAAAATGGACATCTTAAAACGTATCAACTATATTGATTTTTAAGTCTATTAAATTTGTTCCCAAGGTTACAGAATTAGAAATCCTTGCTAATGTTATCCAATTGTAGTCTTTTTTTTTCCTTTGTATTTTGATTAAAAAACTAGATATATTTTTCAATGGGCTGTCTGGTAGGATTATTTTATAGTATCAATGGGCAGTTTGGTAGGCTTATCTTAAAATCAGTAAATCACTTTTTTAATTATTATTATTATATTTATAATGCTTTATCTTGCACGAATGTCCCAAAAAATATTTCTTTATCTAACCTATTTTTTATTCAACAACCTACTTGCTTGTGGGCTAAAATAGTGAACCACAATCCATCCATAGTGGGCCCAAGTGATCAAAGGCCAGATTCTTAGATCCCCTGGTCCCAAATCCTGAATGACTGATCTCATAGTTATTCAGACAGATGAAGGGTGATCTGGGAAGAAGAATGATAGTATGAATTAGCCTCTGCCAATCACAGTGGGATCATCTGCTGCAGTGGGCCCCACATCAGTACTTTTATGGCAGTCCAGACTCTATGTCTCTGGAGTAGTTGGAATTTAATGTTCTGTTAATGTATGGCCTTGTCACCTTCTAGAAAAAGGAAAAATTAGGATGTATCCAACAGTTCAACTGTTCAAATAGGCCCCAACCTAAGATGCCAAAGATTGCAAAGATGTGAGTACAATTCACCCAAATCTGAGATATTCTTCTTTTTCATTATTTGGGTGAAAAAGTAGTACAATACAATAAAGTCCAACTGCAATATTTCTACCACAAACTTTACTTCAAATTGTCCTTTACCCAAATGTAAGAGGCCCGCTTCTTACCTACTTGTCCTGAATTCGAATCCTAGCATGCACGTTTCCTTACTTGAGGCTGTAATACCTCATTAAAAATCTACTTTTCTCATCAGAGAGTTAGGGGTCAACCCCTCTAAGTGAGGATACCTAAAAATAAAGTTGTTGTTTCTTGACCTCATACTACAATGGTTGGACATGGTAAAGTCAATAAAAACAGAAACTGTGTTACCACTCTCTCCTATGTTACTTTTTTTTTTATCTCACCTCTATTTTACCAACTAGATTTCGTAACCACACGAATACAGGACTCTTTAGAAACTTCACTAGTAGAGTGGAGTGAAGTAAAGCCTCAAGTTTTCAAACAAAGCATCACATCAAAAGTGCATATTTTCTCCTTTTTTTCAAAAAGAAAAAGTAAAAAAAAAAACCTCATTTCTCCATTAAAAGACAAAAAAACACTCACTTTTTAAAATAAAAAGTCAAAAAAACTCTCTACCAATCCACTAAAAATAAAATACCATAATAACTCACTTATATTCTATCATTTCATTATTTGGCTTTACTTCACTTCATTCTACATGTAAAGTTCACAAACAAATTAAGGTTGGGTAATGATAAAAAGGAAGGAGAGGGTGGGATTTCATCCCTTTCAATGGTTATATATAAATTATACAAAATATGTATGATAGGGCAGTAAAGAGTATGAAAAATGTGGGGGGTACACATTTGATATTTTAGCCTTTACTTAAATTACACTCAGGCTTCAATTCGAGCTCCTATTCATACACCTTAATTACGAACCCCTTAATTCCTTGTGTGTTTCATTTGTAAATAATGTATCGCTCATTAGGACATGTCTATAAAAAGTCCCTAGATTTCATGGCATTTGAAACCAGCCCTGCACCTTTTGCCTTGATATCAAAGGTGTAGGTTTTGCACTCTAGAATCATCAATCTGTTGGGTGTAATAGTGGAGGAGAGAATTCACTTCTCTTTTTTTTAATCTAATAGAAAGTACATGATATAGAGGTGCACCTGTAAAGAAGGAGTTCCTAGAACATTCCAGATAGAATCAGAAATAAATACTTAGACATAAAACTTGAGAACAGCCAAAAGATAGGAGTGCTCTTGTTTTTTCTATTTTTGTACCCAACCAAGGGCTAGGGACTCATGCGAGTCCTCCAGTCATGGGGAAAGAAGTTTACTCATACAAGAAAAAAAGTCTTATCAACGTTAAAAAAGCCTGCTTCCATAGGAAAATGAATAGGATTGAGCTATGTCCAATTAGATGAGAAATGGGGTACCCATAGGAAAATGAATAGGATTGAGCTATGTCCAATTAGATGAGAAATGGGGTACCCAATGGAGTCACCCCATGTTCGCTGGAATACTCCTGTTGGTTCCAATATTAGATTGATCCATTTAATACAGCATGATTTTAAATATTTTTTATTTCAAAGTGGAACTATTAGTGATGTAAATGGGTCGGGTCTATGTTGAACTCAGGCCTAACTCTAATTAATAGGCCCAATGGGAAGAAAACAGGTCGGTTCCATAGTGGACCCAAATCTAGGAAATGGGCAACCCAACCATCATTTCTCAACTGTACCTCCTTAACTCCTCCTTTAATGTGGACCCAAATCTAGGAAATGGGCAACCATCATCTCTCAACTCCTCCTTTAATGGCCTGTCAGTCCTCTTTAAATGCCAGCAAATGACCAGAGGCAAGTTGGTCACTCATTAGCATATAGAATCAATCATGTGTGTTTACAAAATTTTATTTTGCAAGGAAGAAAGACTCTTGACTCTCCCAAGTCATTTTATTTTGATAGAAGAAAGATTCTAAAATAAGGAAGACTCTATCGAGTCATCTCAGTTTGATAAGCTGTTTGCATCTCGAACCATTTAATAGATCTACTTTTAAATAATTAAAATTGGGAGATGCTCCTATAAAAGATATCTCTCACCTTAAATGAGAGATTGTGAGGGGGCCCTCACATGCCAACAACTTAAATGTGAGGACCCCCATCCGTATCTCTTATATTAGGTGAGAGATATCTCTCACAGGAGCATCTCCCATTAAAATTTATTTATAAGTAATTGTGCATGAGATTTGGAGTCATTAATTTAAAAATGATGATTGGAATGTAATTTGAAACTTATATTTGATCTTTTACATTCGATATTTGGACTAACAAATTATGTAGTCTGTAATATTTCTTCTTTTGTTCTCTTTATTGTTCTACTTTTCTTGCTTATATAAATTTATTAATTTAAATTGATCATCGTAATGCATGTAAATAAATATATTTTTATATTTTATAAGTACTAGATTCATTTTTAAGCATTTTTAAAATCATCTTTTGAAAACAGGACTCCTCCGAGTCTCCGTGTGGACTCTATCTGAATTAGGTTTTTTGCATGAGACGAGTCGAGTCAACCTTGATAGGCCATAGTTGAATCTGGCTTACAATGAGTTTAGCTAGAACACTCTCTCTCTCTCTCTCTCTCTCTCTCTCTCTCGAGCCCACTTGAGTTGCACCATTGTAAATGACAGCCCACTTGAGTTGCACCATTGTAAATGACAGCGCAAGATTTTATTACATTTATATGTTTTAAGTTGCCCACTGATACTAGGAGGGGGGAGATTTGAAGGGCCTTTTCAAGGATAGAGAGAGGTCAGGTTTCAAACCTAGCTGAACATTCTACTATTGTCATTTAAGCAGTTGAGGACTTAATAATTGTTAACAGCTAAGATCCATTGGGGTTGAAACTTAAATAAACCCCCAAACCATATAGACCACTTCACATCCTCTATCCTCATATGTACCCCATAATTATGAACCTTAAAATTATGTGGCGTGAAGAACATATGCATTTGAGGAGTGACACTGATTACACCCGAATAACAGGTATGCCTAAAGCCCACACCTAGTAGATTATGAGCAGCTCCACCATAGGGATAGCCTACCCATTTACAGCCCTAAATACAAACATAGCTGTCCGGAAATCTGTTTCCACACGCGTGTAATCAAACCTTTGAATACAGGAATTAGATTACCATGTATTTAGGCTGCACCTGACTTTATTTATCAATAAAAGGGAATGGCAAAACAGTATTCGTGTAGCCGACCCCAACATAATTGGGTAAGGCTTTGATGATGATGATCAAGATGACAATAACAACGATGACTGTTAAGGCTTGTTGAAGGTCGAAAGCACTTTCTTGCTACTGACTCAGGTTATCCAAACACAACTGTAGGCTCACGCATACCTCAAAGTTGCAATCTAACTTGTAAAGATCCAAACAAGCACTGTAGTGTAGCTACAATGGCAGAAACATTTCACCTTGATGCAGAGAGTCCCCTTAGCTGAGGCTCACATGCCAATCCATTGTTAGCTCAATGGCGAGGCACCTCTCCAAAGAAAATATCCTGTCATAGCGCTGATGATTATGGACTTGCTAAGACTGTGGGAGTGGGTGTATGAGTGTGCCAGAGACCAAAAAACACTTAAGGAAAAAAAGGTAAAAAAAAGAGACACCCACTAGACAGTGTGGTCGCCCTCATTACACACATGTTAACAAATTCAAGTCTACTAAAAAAACACATTTAACCGACCATATATGGTGAGATCAAGAACCTACCATAAAACATGGGTAGCCCCACTTCAAATTACTCATGATCAAGATAATGCAATCAATCCAGTGATCCTAAATCATAAAACAGAACTTACAGCTAATTGAATATGGATTGGAAATCGTGGCCCTGTGATGCAACGTGAGCAAATTTGTGCCACCATCATGAGGTTCTACTACTGTATAGAAGTTTTCCACAGTGAACATTTCACATCCTTCTTAAACATACAGTTACGACAAGAGGCAGGAAGAGACGCAAATCTCAGTTTGTTTCACTATCAAGTTTGTCCCTCCACATCATGTAATTGCAATGACTCGTACCCCTTTTGAGGCCATTGGAAAGAATTGCCTTCTCTACAATGACAACAGAGTTATTGTCAATTCTGTACGAAACATCGATCCATTCCAAGATCAAGTGATATATTACATTCCCAAGGTCTTCCACGATCCCTTCAGAAACATCATCAGACTCAGCATCACAGCCATCTTCCCCATTTGACAATGGATTATCTTTAACGTGGGGTCCTTTCTTCAAGAAAGTAACATGTGGGCGGTTGCGCTGAGAAACTGACCTTATATCCCATGAAAGTACCTGCTTGATCAAACTCTGAAATTCATCAGGCGAAGAATACAGTGACTGCTGCTCCTGAAAAAAATCATGGATGTCTGGTAAGAGTCACAACATTCCACATATTTTAAAATGGACAAGGTTACTCAATTCATCATCTGCAACTCAAAACTTCGTGGCAACTCATACACAGTGAAAGTGGTGCACATGTGCATCACACCAGATCGCCAAGATTGTGGACCCACTTTGGATAGAGAGACATATGCTTTATACCCACTCGCTAGTTTGTAAAATTTAAGTTTGCTAGTAATTTGGTTGGGGAAATGTGTTCTTTAGATAATAAACTCAAATCAAATTAAGGCAACCCATAATATATTATAAATGGGTACAGAAGACTACCATGGAGATATTTCAGAGCACCATTGGTGAGCTTCAGGAATTAGACAGATTGATGAGTAATTTCAGTCATTATGTGGTAGGTGAAAGAGTTAGCTAATTCTATGGGTAATGGAAGGTGACTGGTTTGTAACTATGTAATTCAGAAGTTCTTAAAACAGAGTCATTCCAGATTTATAGCTCAAAAGTAAACCCAGAAAGGCGTTTTTTAATGTAAATAATCAGCACATCAATCTTGAAGTGATAGGAGTACAACTTACAATAGTTATCCAGCAACTGGCAAGAGTGGAATAGAAGTCTGGGGAGAAGTTAACAGATGCTACAGCTAGGGAACTGTCTGCCTGCATAGAAAATGTGGTATTAACTCCAGCATAATAGGGGCTAAAGATTTGTTACTTAACAAGCTTCCAATTGAGTCATAGGTACACAACAATTATCCCAAGTTTTCTAAGCTCAAGCTTGATTGTCCAACCCTAGCTCTAACCATGACAAACTACTGCTTTTCTTCATCACCAGGCATTCTGCAGTGGGCGGGACAAGTTCATTTACAGAAGTTTCTTAAATCGTGCTAAAATTGGACCAAAAAAGAAAAAATGTCTGTACTGCTGAAACTGCTTAAATGCATTCTAACTTCACCAGGTTTTCTCCAGTGGTACATGGAGAAAATCTCTGGAAGTTTCTTCATTAATGTTCTAAACCACAGAAACAAAGTTCATTCTACCTCACAAGTCCTGTAAAATATGAATGCCTCTACTCTGAGAAAACTTTTACATACAATTTTAGTCTCTTGACAATGAGAAAATACTTAGGATTAGATTATCCCATATGCTCTCCCGACAATGAAAACATATTCTAGGATTAAATTATCCCACATGCTAATATTAGTTTCATCACAATGAGAAAATATTTTAGGACTAGATTCACCTACATACTAATATTAGGATTCTCACTCCCTTGCAGTCGGAGTTAGGACTGGGTTATACTTGTCCCTGGTTTGAATCCACACCTGACCCATTATGTTACAGACTTGTCATCGAATTGGGACTTTTCAAGGCTCGGGCTCTTCTCTTTTTACTTTTATAAATTTGAGGCTGGTTAAGCACTGGAAAAACTAATTCAAGATATGTTAGCACCATCTGACCCAAGGCCCATGTACAATAGGCCCATACTCATCTATCACGTGGGATTGGTTGATTCATCACCAATCCGTTTATATTCTCATTCCATGTATAGAAGATTGTAATTTATATTCTTTATATTCTTTCCTCATACATAGATTGTAATTGCCTTGATTAAAGCTAGAAATCATTATAAGTAAAGAGAGGACTGATCGACCAGATCATCCAATATTCCAAAGCTTCTTCTCTTCATCTCAAAGTTCTGAATCTGACATGGTATCAGAGCCTTTCTCCTTCTTCTTCTCCTTCTAGCTTTCCTCTTCGACCTTGTTGTCGAATCTTGGTGATATAACAGTAATAGGCACCTTGCTTGTGACTGTTCGTGCATGTTAACATAGTGTTATCATCAACCTCTAGAAGTCTGATCACTGGTGGCCCACCTCCGATCAGTCCAAGTTCATCAAGGACATCATTCGATCTAGATCAACAGTTAATCAGAGACTTGTGGACCTCTGTATTGACTCAGCAGAGAACTCTGAGTATTATTTTGGGTTCAGGGAACCAATCTCGTCAGCCGTTTGGAGCAACTCATCAGGGGCCCACCTTAGATCAACACAGCAGCATCAACAGACTTCACCATCTTGGTCGACCACTAATCCTGGATTTCTTGGACATTTTTTCAGAATTTTTGGCTCATCAAAGGTAGGATTTCTGATTGATTTAGTGGTTTCTTGTTTTGGTGCATACGTTTTCATCAAATGCTCATAACATCATGGATCTGTAATCGATTGGAGTGAAACTTGGCTTGTTTTGAAGAAAAAATGAGTACTAGACATCCATCAGATCTGATTAGTCATCAGATCATCTACTGGGCCCCACAGTCCCTCTTAGAACACAAAAAAAGGGTCGTCAGACCTGTTTTTTTTGTGGAACCATACCTGCAGCCTGTTTTTTGGGATTTTGTTCATCTCCGGACTACTTGAGATCCAGTTGTGTGGCTGGAGATACCTTAAATCACTTCCTGATTTTACAGAAGATATCACTCTAATAGATCTGAGTTGAGATCACTATTGTCCTTTGTTACATTGGCTTGGGCCAACTCCTAGAGTGAAAATGGACAAAAATGAACTTTCAATAGCTAAGTTTAATGGAACCAATTACACATCATGGGGATTCCAGTTTGAAAATCAATATTTTTTTCCTCATCATCTAGATCATGATACATCTCCTGTGTTTTCACTTGTTCCTAACTTTGCTGATCCTCCTGTTCCGCCTACGGAAAATGTCAGACCTATTCTTGTGTATGAAAGGCGTAGACGGGAAACTACTATTGCACCTGAGCCCCCTGATCTGTCATCTTCCTCGGCACTTGACCCAGCATCTGCTCCAGACATCTCCCAGTTAGTTCCCCGTCGCTCATCCAGGATTTCCCATCCCCCTGATCGGTTCGGCTTCACCCATACATCCTTACTTGCTACCTAAGAAGCACGGACACGGACACGGGACACCGACACGACACGACACGGACACGCCGACACGGCATTTCTCAAAAAAGTAGGACACGGACACGTCGGGGACACGTTAATAATAATAATAATAATAATATATCTAATAATATACTAAAAGATACTATCATTTTAACTTTGTAATCAATTTAGCAATCAAATAAATAAAAAATCAAGTACCACTGTACCAACTAACAAACAAATCAAATTATCAAATAGCAATACAAAATTGAAACATAATTAATAATCATTAAACATGAAATATCCGTAGTTCCATAAAATTCATACAAAGAAAAAGGGAGAATCATCAATTTCCTTTACAAATAACCCTCTTTGCTTTTCTTTTTTTAAGGATGACCCTTTTATTCTATTTTTTTTTCAATTAAAAAGAGGCCCAGCGTGTCCGGACGTGTCCTCAGCGTGTCCGGACGTGTCCCCAGCGTGTCCGAACGTGTCCCCAGCGTGTCCGAAATATAAAAAATTAAAAAATAAACTGGACACTCTTTTTTGCGTGTCCGACACGTGTCGGAGCGTGTCCGGAGCGTGTCCGTGTCCGACACGTGTCGGACACCGACACTCCGGCCCCGGAGAGGTGTCCGTGCTTCCTAGCTTGCTACTCTGTCTTCTATTCATATACCTAACCATTTTTCCCAATACTTGCTACTCTGTCTTCTATTCATATACCTAACCATTTTTCCCAAGGAGTGCAACATGAGTGTTGGCGTCAGGCCATGCAGGAAGAACTTGACGCACTGAAAGTTAATCACACGTGGGATGTTGTTCAATGCCCTCCGTCCATCAAACCCATTGGATGTAAGTGGGTTTTCTCTATCAAGCTCCATCCTGACGGTACTTTGGCCCGTTATAAAGCTCGGTTGGTAGCACTTGGCAACCGTCAGGAGTATGGCATTGACTATGATGAGACATTTGATCAGGTCGCCAAGATGACCATTGTGCGCACAATTCTTGCTATTTCAGCATCACGCTCATGGCCTCTTTATCAGATGGATGTCAAGAATGCCTTCCTCCACGGAGATCTAAAAGAGGACGTGTACATGTGTCTCCCTCAAGGATACGACTCTACTTCTAAAAATGAGGTCGCAAAGCTCCGTTGCTCTATGTATGGTCTTAAACAAGCACCCAGAGCTTGGTTTGAGAAATTTCGTGCTACTCTACTTCACCTTGGATTTGCTCAAAGTCCTTATGATCCGTCACTATTCATGAGTAAAACTGCTCAAGCTACCACAATACTTCTCGTATATGTGGATGATATCATCATAACAGGCACTCACAGTAATATGATATAGAATCTTCAATCCTCACTTCGAGCTGCATTCCATATGAAAGATCTGGGTCCGTTAACATATTTCTTGGGCCTGGAGGTTCAACAGTCTAGAAAGGGACTGTTTCTACATCAACATAAGTATGCTACTGACCTAGTTGACCTTGCTGGCCTCCATGAGGCCACACCTGTGGATACTCCATTGGAAGTAAATGTGAAGCTCAGGAAAGATGACGTGGATCTCCTATCCGACCCCACATTTTACAGACGCTTAGTCGGCAGTTTAGTCTATTTGACCATCAGTAGACCAGACATCTCCTATGCTGTGAATGTTGGTAGTCAATTCATGACAACACCGCGGCATCACCATCTGGTTGCTGTCAAACGAATCATTCGGTACATTCTTGGTTCCCCGACACGTAGATTGTTCTTTCCGGTTGGCACATCATTGACACTTACTGCGTATTTTGATGCCGACTGGGCTGGCTGCCTAGATACTCACAGATCCACCGCAGGCTGGTGTATGTATTTGGGTGAATCACTCATCTCAAGGAAATGCAAAAAGCAAAAACGTGTCTCAAGATCCTCCACTGAATCTGAATATCGTGCTATGTCCGCTGCTTGTTCCGAAATCCTTTGGCTTCGTGGCTTCCTTACAGATCTTGGTTTTCCTCTGACCTCGGCTACACCACTTCATGTGGACAATACTAGTTCCATCCGTATCACTGAGAATCCATTTTTTCATGAACGTACGAAGCATATTGAGGTGGATTGTCATTTTATTCGAGATGCATATGATCGCAAGGTCATTAGTCTTCCACATGTCTCGAGTGAACTCCAACTTGTAGACATCTTCACCAAAGGACTGCCTCGGCCACGTCATGAGTTCCTGATTCGCAAATTGCTACTAGTTGACGAGCATCAATTTGAGGGGGGATGTTAGCACCATCTGACCCAAGGCCCATGTACAATAGGCCCATACTCATATATCACGTGGGATTAGTTGACTCATCACCAATCTGTTTATATTCTCATTCCATGTATAGAAGATTGTAATTTATATTCTTTATATTCTTTCCTCATACATAGATTGTAATTGCCTTGATTAAGGCTAGAAATCATTATAAGTAAAGAGAGGACTGATCGACCAGATCATCCAATATTCCAAAGCTTCTTCTCTTCATCTCAAAATTCTGAATATGACAAGATACACATGCTGCTAGGTGTTCTTGCCAAGTTCTTGCCAACTGGGGCTTCCTTTTCACTTGACACAGAATATTTGGAATTTTAGTTTAATGGTTCTTCGGGTATGGTCCTCTTAGAAGGCCTCCCCTAATGGGGCAATGCCTTTACCATTGCTTAAGCCATATGGTAGGCACAATGCTTTTTCTAACTTTAGTTGAGGTTTCTTTTACAGCACAGATGTACAGAAAAGTTTATCAAAGCATAGCGCTCTATCATTAGAAGAATATTCTACGAGCACTTTAATAAAATTTACTTGTTACAAATAAAAAATAAAAAAAAAGGGAAACTACAAGTAGTCCTGTGCAGAGAATCATCACGAAAAAATATTGCAATGCAAATAAATCTAGTCAGAACAATGAGAGGGGTTAACGATTCTAGCCAGTGTATATGTATCAAATATGTAGACATTAAATAGGAGTAGGATTTTAACTCATGCAGACATTTCTACTGCAGCAGAGTTGTAGAATACATACTGTCACCCACTGTGGTACCGTCGCTCCTTGAATGCAGTCGGAGTATGGTAGATAAGGTTTTATATCGAGTACTGGCTGTTTGATAAAGGTCAAGCCGTGAGCACAAGTTCAGAACTAAAACTGCCAATCCACAAGTAAATGCAACTTAGTTCTTTGCTAATTAAGAAAACAAGAACGACAAACCGATGGAATAAACATTTAACTTTGAAGGGAAAATTCATACCGTGCCGTTGACCAGATCTACACCAGAAAGTAGAATGACTTGCCCATGAACTGCCTCAACCTATAGAGAACAGAGAAAAATCGTCAAAGCATAGGTCAGAGCTGCACTTTGTGGTCTCCCTTTCTCCCATTCGATTAAGGAACATTCACAGCAGGAGAAC
The DNA here is from genome assembly GCA_038049695.1 of Cinnamomum chago. Lineage (NCBI taxonomy): Eukaryota > Viridiplantae > Streptophyta > Magnoliopsida > Laurales > Lauraceae > Cinnamomum > Cinnamomum chago. The sequence continues at coordinate 65,985,427 of CP142458.1, read as the reverse complement.
AAATCTGGTCCTGCTGCTGCACTTAGGTCAGGAAAATGTCTAATTGGAGCTACGCAAATGGTTGCACCCCCACCCCACCGCCCCCACATCAAAGAAAAAAAAAACGACCACCACCAAAAAACCCCAAAATAAATAAATAACCCAGAGAAGAAAAAAGAAAAACCCACAATGGAGAGTTAAAAGGGAGAACTTCTGCCACAAACAGCCCAAAACTTCCAATTAATGGATAATTAGAATTTAGAAGTGTCAAACTGTTCCGGTTCAAGTACATTATAAGAAAGGATAAAATATTTTGTAGGGAGACATTTGGTCTAATCTCTCCATGGTGAGCCAAACCAGAAAAACCATTTTGGTTCCCCTAAACACTGCCACAAAAAGGGAACATGTTTCCAAGCATTTTGAGAGAGAAGAGATGGTTAGCTGATCCTAGATACTTTAGATATGTGCTGGTGCTATCCAGAGTGATCTCACTTGCAGTAGACTTAAGTTGCCTAAGGGATAGCAAGGACAGAAACCACATACCACACATGGACTTGATGTGGTATCCACTGCCAGCAGTGCTTGTTCAAGATGAATTCCATGAACTGCAACGGACAATATAGTCCGGAAAGAATCTGAGATTTTATGATAAGTGTTTTGGGATGATGTGTCAGAGCCTACTTGAGCCTGACTGATTCATATATAAGAAGGTCGAAACAATGCTCATGTTGTTGAATGTAGAACGATAATTTGCCTCTCACAGACCAATTAAAGGAGATTAGAGAGCAGAGAAGTGATGTTTCTTCGAGGAGATTATGGACTAGAGAACTAAAGACTGATTTCTTTTCTCTTGTCCCACGAAGGGCATTACTCTATGACCTGTGTTGATAGAACTCAATGGTTTTTTTTTTTTTTTTGGAATTTGTTCCTGTTTGTGGTAATTTATCTTTTCCATTTACAATAAATTTCAGTATTTAGTCAACTAAAACCTTGAATTTTTCCACTTTCATAGCCTTGACTGATTTCTCCTTAACCTACAATTGCTAAATTAAAAATAAGATTTCACTTGCTATCTTTGGAGGGAGGGAGGTAGAGTCCGCATGCCCATCTCCTTGAATGCTATATGGAATTTCAGATACAGACACTGTCAGAATATACTATTAGATGCAGACACTGTTAGAATTAACTATTAACCAATAGAAAAGCCCCATTCAAGAAGTTTTCCTCCAAACAAACAGAAAAAGGACAATTCTGATGTGTTGTGTTTGAAATTCAGACTCATTCAGGAATGCTCACTTGGTGCTTAACGGCATGGGGACTAGGAGGGCATGGGGACTAGGAGGTGACGAGTGGATTCAGAGAAGAGCTACGAAGAACAGGTTTTTCATATGGGAAGATTTGTTCTCGGTTTTTGTGGACATATGCCTGATTTTACATCATAGGAATGGCTGAGGAAGTCTTTCTCCACTTTCAGCAAGGTGTATGATCCATTCATCCCTGCCTCTAGCAGGAAAGAGAAATAGCTTTGGATTTGTCCGCTCTGTAGTTCGTAGGTTGGTGATAAAATCAATAGATTATATTAATGGTAGCAGCTTGCAAGGAAGGAGAATCATGGCGAAGTTGGCTACCTTCAGGTGGTCTCAAAGATATCAGGAAAAAGGTCAAAGCCAGTCGTGTAGATTGATGAGATCAAAATTTGCTCGCTCAAAAGCGAGGTTTGCAAAAATAAATTAAACCTAGCTACTATCTGTACTCGTGAGAATAGTGAGGTTAGCCGGGTGTCGTATCCACTTGAACAAAAAAGGCTAAGTTGCATTGTATTCCAAATTCAATTCCTAAATTAATCCTAAGAGAGAATGAAAGATTGGTTTGGGGTTTTAATTCCTAAATTATCGAATTAAAAATGAACGTTGATTCAATTAAAGAACGGCCTTAGGGTATGAATCCACCCTAGCCTCATACAATGGCAAGTATAGACCTAGGGTTTCCATATTAATGCTTGAAAGACACATTTTGGCTACAAGCCTCTAGTGATACTCTTTCGAGTCACGCTTTGAGGAGTTTGCCACTCACACCAATACTCTTTTTGACATGCAATCTCTAGTGAGAGGTCTATGTTTGCCACTCGCACTGATACTCTTTTTCACATGCAATCTCTAGTGAGAGGTCTGTGTGGACGTTCCCTAGAGGCTTGTAGCCAAAATGGGTCTTTGAAGCATTAATATTGAAACCCTAGGTCTATACTTGCCATTGTACGAGGCTAGGGTGGATTCATACCCTAAGGCCTTTCTTTAATTGAATCAAAGTTCATTTTTAATTCGATAATTTAGGAATTAAAACCCCAAACCAATCTTTCATTCTCTCTTAGGATTAATTTAGGAATTGAATTTGGAATACAATGCAACTTAGCCTTTTTTGTTCAAGTGGATACGACACCCGGCTGACATCACTATTCTCACGAGTAGATATAGTAGCTAGGTTTAATTTATTTTTGCGAACCTCACTTTTGAGTGAGCATAGATCCAGAAGCTAATGCTTTGAAGACAAAGCTTCTTTCCTTTCCCAAGGACAGGTCATAGAAAGATTCATCGTATCTAGAAGGAAAGAAATAACAGAATATTTAGGGGCTCTTCATCTTCGGTTGTTCCTTTAGTTGTCCTTGGATTGGAAAAGTGGTTGTTGATCAAGAAAGAATTTTCAGATGTGAAGCTTGATGACATTTTCCGAAATTGAGACGCTTGCATGACTTGTGGTTCATACAATGAGAAAAAGTTAGTCTTTTGGTTGCCACCTCCTCTTCTTTGGAATCACAAAGGGGAGGTCTTATTCATGTTCCCAAGCATGTGAGGTAAATGATTCCAACAAAGCCGAAGTGTTAGATATTTAAGAAGCTTTACACACATTAGAGGTGTTAATTAAGGAAAGTGATTCCTCCGATGCCATTTCATGGGTAAATTCAATTGAGGAAAGCCCATGGAAGTTTCACTTCTACTTTAATGAGATAAAATCCTTAATATTTTCTATTAAGGCGGTCTTTCGTTATGTAAGTTGGTCCATTAATGGTATGGCGGATGCTTTAGCTAAGCATGGAGTTGATAAGGTTTGTGCATTGGAGGCATCCCTTATCTAAGTGATTTTTATACCTAGTTACCTATGGTCGATTGTTTCGTGGATTTTGGTTATATAAGTAGTATGGACAGCTTTTCTTCTTAATACAATTTTACACAGCATGCCTGTTCCCACAGTGTATATTGCCAGTCTTTGCTTCTCATATTTGTCTATACTTTTAAATTGCTCACTTAGTATAACACTATATTTTTAATTAATCAGTTAAGGTGGCATTCACATTAAAGATAATGATATGTACACTGCTTTAGAAGATTTAAATTTGACAATGTTTTTTTTTTTTTTAATTGGTAACAAAGGGATTTCATTGAACAGAAAAGGAATACAGGAAAAAAAAAAAACCATATAGTGGCACTGGTAAATACATTCATTGCACTAAATTTGACACTAGTAAAGAACTGCATTAATGGCAAAAAGGTTTTCAGGAGCTAAAAGTGTGGACTCATGCATTGAACTCAGTTTGTCATCTATAAACCCACATAAGCCCTGACCCATCAAAATAAATACCAATTATCAACTCACTCCGATAGGGGCTGGTTAGGGTGGCTCACCCATTTAACCCAATTCATTACCATCCCTCACTAAATTTCCAAATGTGTGGCAAATACAGATGAAAAATTATGGTCAGTTCATTGAATCTACCAGATGTCTAACACTATTGCCATCCAGTAATGTGAACAAGTGCAGATATCATTACCTTTGCAACAGTAAGACCAATAGGGCAAGGTCGATGTGGAGATCGTGTAGCAAGGACTCCCATCTTACCCCCTTTCAGTCTCGGTACTTTCACCTATCCATGTTACCTTAAGAAGCGATTAGAATGAATGGAACTAATCAATTCCGAATATCCACTTGTAACAAAAGTGAACATGCAAATAAGAATACTAAACATACTAGACCACCAACCTTCGCCTTAAACTTTGATCTAGATGGCTCCTTCCAAAGTTTTTCCAAGTTTGTGTTCAGATGGAAAACATACAGGATCCAGCAATGAGAGTATTCTGCAAGACCTTCAAGTGCTTGTGGAGGAACCCGGCCTGAATCAAGTAACAAGCATGCTCTTGCAAGAGGTACAATTAGAGGTTGCCTTGGTGTTCCATTTCTGCAAACAGATGAAAAATGAATTTCTTTAGAGTTATGGAAGTGTGTGCACCAATGTTTTAAAATGCTGAGGTATGAGGCAAGCTATGGTGCAAGGATTCTTCAAAATGGGCAACATATCTTGTCATATATTATCCGATACTTGACTTTTTATGTGTAAAATCCATGTCCATGGCGTGTCCATGCCAGATCCATGTTGTATCTCGGCATCATAGGAGGCAAGGCATTCTTACTGACTAAAGCAGGAGATAATTCTCAACGCATGGGGCAAAACAGTCAGCCTTGTGAGTGTTCTTCTTTTAATAAACAATCAATTATATAGGATATAAATATGTCAATAAATTGTTCAGAAAAGAAAAAAAGCATATGTTGAGATAAGTGTGACTTATAAAGCCTTTTGATGAGTTAACTACAACTGAACTAAGTTGATCCTAGTTACATTTGTTTTAAATTAAAAAAGCTTTTTGTGAGTGTTCTTCTTTTAATAAACAATTAATTATATAGGATATAAATATGTCAATAAATTGTTCAGAAAAAAAAAAAAAAAAAAACATATGTTGAGATAAGTGTGACTTATAAAGCCTTTTGATGAGTTAACTACAACTGAACTAAGTTGATCCTAGTTACATTTGTTTTAGATTAAAAAAAAAAAACCACTCTTTAAGCTCTTAAAAGTTATATGCTCCTCCCCTTCACTTAAAAATATGCTTGTTTGTGAAGCATGCACCAACCAATTAAAGGCGAGCCTGAAATGCATTTTTCATCTACGGCATACACTTCAAACATCTCATATAATGTGGCATGAAACCCAACTTGCATGCCTTACTCATGCACCCATGGGCGTTTTTAGGATGCCTCACTCTGAGGCTAGCTTCAAGCTTTAATCCACGTGCTTCTAAAAGCACTGGTGTGCATATATGCATAAGTACATGTTTTGATAGGTGTAAATATATCAAGCACATCAATGTGACATTGTGAAATGTGTGTAATTGTAAGCTAATAAAGGCACAGTATCATTTTGACCAAAACCATTGTGGAGATTCAGACCATGTACCCCAAGTCCTGACAACATACCAGTGTAATCCGGTCTGGAAGGATACCTTGTACATATTGGCCAATTTTTGGAACCATGATCCAGATCCTCCTAAGGGTAAGCTCAAAGATTTCTGAATTGTTCCACTAGAGGCCCAGCCTCTAAAATCCAAACAGCTCAAAATCATTGTCCCACTATGTAACTCTTTTTAACTTTATGCTGGAAAAAAAAACCTTGTGTAGAAAAATCTCTCTCTTTATCATTTGATTTTAGAATGAATGAGAACAGGTCCAATTAATTCACGTGCATATTTATTTTGTCTACTAACTATTAGACCTTTGATATGGTGGAACGGAACCCATTACCATTGGTTTAAATGCTGGAGTATATAGTTTTGACAAATGAAGAAAACATAGTGCAAGTACTAAAATAACAGTACCCAAGACAGAGAATTAAATGAGCCAAGCTGAACTGAGATTAGCAAAGGTTGAGTTGGCTTGAGCTTAGCTCAAGTTTGGCTATATATTGACATATACATAAAATAATATCAATGAACTATATATATACACCCACACATCTATAAAGTAATATCTATGGATGGTATTATATTATGTTATATTGTATTATATTACTTCAAAAGGCGCTACTTAAAGATGAAAGGTGAACCTGGCGAGTAGCCCAACAGCAAAGCGTACCATTAAATTATATGTAGAATTGATATATCATATATATGATATCTTTTATAATATATAGTATAGATACTGTTTATTACATGTTCTTACTGAGCAAGCAAAGCTTACTCTTTTTAAGCAAAGCTTACTTTGAGCCCAACTTGACAAGCATCGAGCTCTCGAGCCTACTTGAGCCAAGCAAGCACTCACAATCTTAATCATAGCCTGAAGGTGCATTTTACCAGTACATCCACAATGCATTATATAAAAAACAAAATATCAACTAAAAGAATTTAAAGTTGATTGACCTTAAAAGTAAAAGGCAACTAATAGTAACAACAGTTAAATAATCACATGATGCATCTAAAAAATACCTGGTTGAAAAGCAAGATTGGATCGTAGCAATGGGCGTCATGGGGTAAGAAGCCGGATTCAGTTTGTTGGAGTCACATTGCCCCAGTGAGTTTCTCAAAGCCTGGAAGAATCAAAATCCAAACAATCAATAATCACCACCATGTAATCCAGCATGTATGGTGGTTCATGATATACTCCTTAAAGGTTTAATGTTAAAGACGCTGTCCGCGTGTCAACCCCAAAGAAAATAAGCAATCAATGATGAAGCCAACAATCTAAATCCAAATGGAAAATTTACAAAGTGGGAGATATTCGAGCCGCCGGAATGAATGGTCTAGATGTCAGCAATATCGGTTGGTCATCTGTACAATAGCTCAGCAGCCATTTCATGTTGCAATTGTATGAAATAAATAGAAGCATCACTGGAAGGAAAAACCCTAACAAAAACATCTGATCAACTACAGTTTTTTTCAAGTTGGGTATGAACCCATTGTCCATTTGGATCATTCTCACAACAATAGTATAAAATAACTAATTTGAAGAAGTCCCACATTGTAAGATCCTAGTCGTCCAATCTTAAAAACATTATTTTTTTTCACTTGTTCCATTTTCTTCCTCAACCGTGAATCTCCCAGCCAAAGAGAGGATTCTCCCATCTGGGTCATGGTGTTGGCTCAAAACTAAGCCCCCCCAAACCATTCAAACATAATATGAGAGAGAGAAGAAGAGACCTGTTGAGCCCTGATTCGACCTTGTCTTTCAGCAGCACATATCTTAGAGGAAGATTCGAGAGAAATTTCCAGCTCTTGAATCCTTGATTCCAAACCTCTCGATTTCTTCCTGATCGCGTAAACTGAATTACAAAGCAGAAAAATAAAATCACATGTGAGATTTAGGGTTTTTTTTTCTTTTGTATGAGCTATGCATGAGACCGTCGATGTCGATCATAGATTGCATCCAACCATATTGTACATATATGAAAGAGAGATTTATACAAGAGAAAGCTGCAGTTGCAGTTGCAGAGATTGCAGCAGTGACAGTGAAAGCTAGAAGGATAGTCTCCCGTAACCATCTGCTATTTTCAGATCCTGCCATGACTATGAGAGAGAGAGAGAGGGAGAGAGAGGAGTCTCCGCTCCAAAACCCTCTCCGGCTGACCTAAATAGATGTTTTTTAAATGGGCCCATTTAAAACATTTTACTGTAGAATGTGAAAGAAAGTACGGTCCAATTTTGCATCGTTTTTGTGTTGTTTTCTATTTTTAATTTTGTGTTCAAGATCAAATTGTGTTAAGATTCACTGGCAATATAGTCACCAAAGCTTATTTGAAAACATTATATGAAATTTTTCTACATGTTGTACAGAACTTATTATATATATTAAAGCAAATTATATATATAAAGACGACCTTTTTGCAAGAGTGCGACACGTGGAGCATCTTTAAATTTTTTATTTTTTTCAATGGTGCCATGTGGGCATCCCATAAAAAAGACCCATGGCATCACAAATAAAAGTCCTAAATCTTCTCCAACTCCCCTAAAATTCCTCCCATTATTTTTTTTTTATTTTTCAAGAGCACCATTTGGGATCCAAAAAAAATGACACATAAATATGAACTAACTCCCCTAAAATTCATCTCATTCAATTTTAAACTTTCTAACATCACCCCTAATTCTACTACCTCCTAACTTCACCTCTCTCTAATCTATTGTTTTTTATTAATCTGTGGTGCCCACTGTTAAAGCCAATTTTTTTTTTCAAAGTTTGAATAATATATGGGTCCCATTGTGAAAGCTAGATTTCCTTCCTTTCCAAACTAACAATTAACGGGGCCACTTTCATAAGTTGTAATTACTACATTTTTCTTCTTATTTTCGTTTCAATATCGGTATGATTATTATATGGGGCCCATTATGGAAGCCAATGGATTTCAAAATCCACATTTAATACTGACACTCAATTCATGCCTAAGCACAAATATAATCAAATCAAGCTTCTAAAATATCTACTATTTACTTGATATTCCCCTAAAATCTCACGATTTTCCATCTTTATAAAAAAAAATGATTATCACAATTATATTTACTAAATTAACTAAATAAATCTAAGGGCCTTATTGCGAAAGCTGATTTTTCTCTTTCCAAACTCACAATTAAAGGGGGCCACTTTCATAGTCCGTATTTACTACTTTTTTTCTCCTTATTATCCTTTCAATATTTGGTGTGAGTAATTTGTGGGGCCCATCATGGAAGCCGATTGGTTTCAAAATTCACATTTAGTTTTGAAAGCGACAATTAATTTATGCTTAAGCACAAATAAAATAAAATCAATATCATAGAATATCTACTATTTACTTATTATTTCCCTAAAATCTTTCAGCTTTTTAAAACTTCATAATATTTCAGGTCATTTTAAATACTTATAAATATTTTTAATTAATTAAAATTTTAATTATTTTTTATCATGACTTGCATTGGGCGAAAGCCTGCTACACTAGTTATATATATTAAAGCAAAGGGGGAGGTGGGCTGTGAGGGATGCCACGTCATCCTTAAAAAGTCTCTCTTTTTAAAGATGACTACTCTTTCTCTCTTAAAACCTCTCTCATAAGAGATTTTTATGAACGTTTGAATTTGAGTTCGATTTCTTACCATTATTATCCAAATTATATGCAAATCTTTACAGTCGGTTTGTTTTCTTTTCCTTAGATCTTTAATCATCAATGTGTCTCATGTTAAATATGTTTTGTGGGCCATACCGATGATTGAAATCCAAACTGTTGTTCCTTTACTCTCCTTTCAGTTTTTTCCCCTAAATGGATAGATTCAGTAGTGGGCACCAGTTTGTATTAAATATGTTTCAATATTGGACTCCAATATTTGATGAAATCCCAATGGCCTTCTCTTAACCCCTTTTTTCTAAGAGTCGGCTCTACTGATGGAGAGAGGCAAACCTATTGGCCGTTGTCTGGTTTCTTAATGGATGCAAATCAATTAGTAGGCCCCGCACATTTAACTTACTTCTGCAGTGGGATCCACTTATGGATTATGTATAGATATTAGTTTTCTAGGTCAATGTGGATTATGGATTATTCTCTCTCTCAACACCATCTATCTCACATCCTCTTAAGATTGTCATCTTTTTATTTTAATATTTGGGGCCCACTTTTCAACAATTCACACTGATAAATTTTTCATTAAAAATATCATTTTCTTTTAGTTTCCAAATCGAGCTCTACTCTATTCAGATATTGTCACACGTGAACGAAAATCATACCCGACCTTGTGGTAGACCACCTCATAGAAGGGCTTGTGATAAAAATGTTTTGAGGCTAGAGTATTTTTTATTGAATCTTATAGGCATCATTTTCTGATTTGATTATATAGACAAATGACCTTAGGTTTGCCCCACCATAATTATACTTTCATATGCCTACATGGATCCATAAGATCAAAGTGGGCTAATTATTACTGGGATCAAATAACACTAGCCCGTGCTTTTAAACTCTCATAATTTATGGCTTTTAAAATTAAGATGTTTATACAATATTTTTTTTTTAATCTAGAGCTGAAAAACGGTTTTATCAATTCTAAAATGGTATTGATGCTACTTCAAAGGGGTAGAGAAGAAATTTGTGCGGAGGGATTGAAATGACCATTGACCTATGTGAAGATAACACTTATATTTATGATTGAAATGTGTTAACTGTTTTTATATAAATATGTATCAATATATTCTTATATGTTTATAATTAATTTTGATATCTCATAAATTAAATATGTAATATCTTAATTTTTGCCCCGGGCTAAGCACGGGGTGTTGTTGCTAGTTTGGTAATATTATAAAAAAAAATTGTTGTAAGGAGTGAATATAAGATTTACAATGTGGTCCATCATTATAATTTTATAATATGGGCCTGCCTTTTGTGACTGTGACAATGTGACCCACCTTTAGAAATTACAATGAGATTCCTATTTTTAGAAATTGAAACATAGGGTAAGTGTCTGAGGTGTGGAATCATTTCCGATTTTCCTCATTTGCGATGACAACCCATATTTGGTTAAAGGTGCAGCCGTATAAGAGGAATCCATGAAATACCATAAAAATCGCCCAACACACTGAAAGTTAGGATCCCACCTCCCTACATCTGATATTTTCTCTCCACGGAAGCCCCTAAAGGCGCTGCTACAATAACTTGACGGTAATACATGAGTTATCGATTTTTGTTGTGAAACCTACCTTATAGGTCCCATAATGAAGATCTAAACCGTTAGTCTTGTAAAGAATGGCCAACACGGCTATGTGATAAAATCTAAGTCGTTGATTCCTTGTGTATCTCGAGATATTAATAAACAAGCCCATACCGCTGGATCACCATTTCTAACTTTTGTGGGGGCCTTTTTCAAAATCCAAACCGTTCAATCTCCTCATCAGGTCTAAAGCAACTACTCTACCAATTCTGGCAGCCTGACTCAACATGAATCATGTGCAGATTGCCAAAATCTCCTTGACCATTGGGCTTCCTCTCCCAGAAAAAATACTCAAAACCCTTGCACTGTAGCAGAGGCGATAATAAGAATGTTTCGCTTTTTTATGTGGAAACATACCTTATTGGTCCTAGTTCTAACATCCGAACCGTTAATCTTAATAATAAAGTCCAAAACGACTATGAGAACAATTTCTAGCCGTTGATTCTTTGTAGATTTTGAGATGTTTTCAAAAAATCCCACACCCTATAAATTTTTTATTTTTATTTTTGTGGGTTCCATTTGAAAGATCTGAACCATCCATCAATTATTGAAGGCTAAAGAAAGCTAGGTGCTCAAATTTTAGGGCTTGACTCTTCATGGATTGAGAGAAAATGGCAACAAACTTTTGACCGTCAGATGTAGTATAGGTAAATCCTCATATTCCTGGGTTTGCCAAACTTGGAATTGTACGAGAAAAAATCCTTACTGAAGATAACATTATATAAGAACAGCTTTGCCCTTACATCCATTAATGACAGCTTTGCCCTTACATCCATTAAATAAAAATGAGTATATTATTATTTACAAAAATACCATTATTTTATCTTAAGTCTAAATGGTTTTTCTTAATAACCCTCTCATGCACATGACCAGGGGTGGATCCAGGTACAAGGGCCTAGGGACTGAAGCCCCCACCCATATATGAGAAAAGTTTAAATTTCCCACTTTCCCTCTTACAAATTCTATAAATTATTATTATTATTATTATTATTTTTTAACATTTGCCCCTTCCCCTTACATTTCTTTTACATAGATCCAAACACCGCCCTGCAAATTCTAAAAATTAATATATATATATATATATATAGATATAGATATATGTTTTACATATGCCCATTCTCCCAATATTTCTTTTGCACCCCTTACACATGAAATATAATCAAATATTTTTAAACTTTCATCAATCCAATAGTGGGTCATGTATGGATTGGATAAATCATAACTGGTTATAAGTACAGGTGTTGATTGTCATAATGGTCAATTTGGATTTAATGAAATGAGCCCCGTATTAATAAAAAAAAAGTGAGTTTATGTAGGGCTATTCTATCCCATCAAGTGCAATTGATAATGGTACATGCTTTATAAAAAAAACTGAGTACAAGCTTTTGAAATATTACATACAAGGGTAAAATAGATGGATGAAAGTGTCATTCTGCTCTAAAAACCTATAGTGATTGGAAGACTATTGATTTTGGAGATACACAATGTATTAAAATGAAAATACAGGGACCTATTTGTAAATACTAAAACCTCATCGGCCTATTTACAAATCCTACAAACCTTAGGGGGGTATATATAAAAAACTCTTGCTTATATGCAGTCAGTCCCCCTCCTGGGAGAGCATTCCCCACTCAAACTGCCTCTAGGAGAGAATAAATTATCCATCCATAATTGAGCTTCTTGTACAAAGATGGAGCTCATTTCACAATGAATTTTTACATATTCAACTCATGTGTATTATATTGCAAACAAACAGGCCAGGTCTCATGAGAATTGAATACATAGACATTCATGAAAATAAACTTGTCTAATGAGAATTGAATACATAGAAATTCATAAAAATAAACTTTTACTCGGACCCAATTTTCAAACTGAGTCCAATTGGCCTGAGAGTTTGTGCAGGCTTCCAAGTCACTGCCCATTTACAGTCGCTACTTGCAGGAAACATGATTTGGCCTAAAAACACCAGTAAGTTCAATATCCTGCCAGTTGTCTATTTTCAAACGTTTATCACAGTTAAAAAAGTTGGCCCCAGTCAGATAAAAATCAACTCACATACTCAAGTAGGCAGAAGATTTGATGAATCAAAAGAAACTCGGTTCTTAAGAGCCCGTTTCTTTACTAGAATTTCTAGAATTCATGTATGAAGGTTGTCTGGGAATTTCAAATGCTGGAATTCTAAAATGCCACTGAATTCTGTCATTTATGAGTTCTACGTTTCATTTCCATCTAAATTCTTGTATGAGAATTTCTAAATTTCTGAATTTCATAAAACTCCAGTTTCATTGTTACATAAATTCTATACTGGAATTACACATTTTATGCATTGTAGTACATGGGACCCTCCTTTTTGTGACCCACCTTTTGTGGTTGTGAACTTGGGGCCCAATTGTAAGAATTATAATGTGGACCCACCTCAGGTATATGGTACATGGGCCCATCTTTTAGAAACGAAAGTGTGGGACTAGTTTTAGAAATTTGAACATGGACCCGTCTTGGTAGGAATTGCATGGGTCCAATTTTTATAATTGTGAATATGGGGCTCGCTTTATTGTGGGTAGGGGGGTTCACAGTTAGGTGCCGGAGTTCTAACCAAACTTCTCGGAGTTCCAGAATTCTGAAATGCTCTTGGAGGGACTAGTATTTTGGAAGTCCACCTTTTTGGCATTTGAGAATTCTTGCCGCCTTGAATACTGGGAATCCCATTAAAAGAACATTAAATTTCTGACAAGAATTCTTGAATCCACAAACAACCTGAATTCCTATAAGAAATGCTTGTAAAGAAACAACCTTAAGTGACTAGCTTCAGGTCAACTCGGTCAATCCTCAGTTGACTTAACCAAAACTATTAAATAATTACTGATTGACTCAGTGTAAACTCAATACAATAAAATTTTGGATTTTTGAACTTGGGCTTGTAAAGGTTTGCCAATAGTGCAAGGGAACATATCCATTAAGTGCCCCATCCTGCTTACACTGGAACAGGATTTTACGCCTGTGGTTTGAAAACCCATTAATTACATGGACTGGTTTGTGGATTTCATAGCCTAATAGCCCAGTTAAATGTCCCAAGCAGGGACGGAGGGAGATTGGGTCAAGCCCCCTCCTTAACTTCTTTTTGTGTTTTGTTTAAAATGGAGAAATTTTAGGAATCCAAATGGGCATTTTAATCTTAAAACTTTTCGCCCCTAAAATTATAAAAGGACCAACCATTTAGCATCCTCTATCTTTGCAAGATGTTTTCCTTGTCATCCTCCTTAAATGGGAGGAGTGGGCATTTCAAATCCAAACCCTTCTCTTTAGATTTCAGTTAAAGTTTATAAGGCTCTTCGGTGGAACTCACTTCAAAGTGGACTACTAAAAAGTATCTAAACCTTACAAAAGAAAATGTTCTATTTTCTACAAAAAGTAACTAAATATGATTTGGGCCCAATGTCAAAATAATTTATATGAAATCCTTGATTCATTTATATTATTTTATTTGATTGTTCATAAGTTATTAATTTGAAGGCGGGTCATTTGAGTAAAACCCGAGGGGGGTAATACCGTAATAAATCACATGGGAATAATGTTTTTTCAATAATCTGGATGTTCATAAGTGGGCACTGTCAAAGAACCACTCTACATGATTCAATAGAATTTTTTTTTTTTTTTTTTTTGCCGTGTAGTTAACTTTGATAGGGCTTGAATGAGAAATTTCACTCCTATACGACGTAGGCCCGTCAATAAATCTCTACAAAATATTTATATATTTTATCTAAATAATCTGAGTGTTATTGTTCTAACTATGGACCATTTAAGTAAAAATCTTATAAAGATCATATAGGGGGGATGACTTTTTTTTTTAATAGTTCTAATTTTTCATTAGTCCATTGATATTCTTGATCCATCATCCTTGCCCCCTAAAAGAAAATCCTGAGACTCTGTCAGGAGGCACAAGCCAGAACGAGGATACTATCTTTTGCAAGTGGGCTGTATCAGATATCAGCTGCACTTGCACAAGGGCAGTTGCAGGCCTAATCACATTTTGCGATTGGTGAGGAATCTGCAAGGAATCCACCACACATGACAGATTTGAGGATTCCTCGCCCAGATTTGATTCCGGTTCATTTCCAAGGATTTGATTGCCAAACATGTCCTAAATTTTATGCATGATTCATGCATGAGATTCATCCATCACCACCAGAGAAGCACACAATTGGCACAGGTGAACAATATTTGTCCCTTTTCACCTTTTCCACCCATATAAATCTCAAGATCTCAAGACACTTGGAACACTGAGGAAAAGTGGTACCTACGAGATTGACCTCACTAAAAGTTGAGTGTAAATGGCTATATGATAAAAGACACAAAACAGCTCCATAGAACTCAAGAAACAAAAATGGCTCCATAGAACTCTCTTCCCTGTACTCCCAGGTAACCGGCAATTGACATTGGGAAAGAAGTCAAGAACAAAGTAGTAAAACTTTATCATCGAGCAGCAATCGTGGGAGAAGAAAGATTACTTCACTCAGTTGCTAAGAAGATCTAAATAGGGCCATAGTTCTGCTACCATTTAAGCCATTGGAATTGGAGAAGAAGGCAGCATGATGCACCTTCAGGTGGAGAGAAAAATACAGAGTATGATACACTAATGGTTTTCCAATGAAAGCACATATCCATCTGCTGCTATTTAAATGCAAGCAAAGGTTTGCAAAACATCCAAATTTGGTTGGCAAGGAAAGAAGTTGAATTAGTTCAGTGTGATAATAGTCATTATCTTATTACCAACCTCAAAATAAGATTGTCTGAAAAATTTTCAGGCCATGACAGTATCCTGACAACATCAAGCACAACTAAACAGATAGAACTGAGTTCCCCAAGGCAGCCATGACCCTTCTTATATGTCTTCCTGAAGTCACTCCTCAGGTGAGTCCGATCGAAGTGCTAGCAAACAAAACAACAGGATAAAAAAAGAAGAGTAATCAACACAGGGACTAATTTAAAATTTAAACAGGGATGAAGAGAAAATGATATATTGATAATAGAAAAGGAAAATAGTAAAACAATAAGGCAGTGAGAATGCTATAGCTTTGATAAATTCTCACCTTCCAAAGTGAAAAGATAAAGGAGACATGATCAATGTCTAGATAACCATCAAACAGTATAAGATGAAAACAAAGAACACAGCCAAATTTAGGTCATTTTGCATATTCAATTGAAAATAGCCATCACCATAACATGGAAAAAGAAAGCAGAGATTTTAGAGACACTGAATAATATAGGAAAGATTTTAGAGACTGATTAATATGATTGGCTCATCATGAGGTCAACTTCCAAAGGCTATTGTTCATGATAACCAAAGTACATGTCTGAAAACTGAAATAGTCTAACTGCAATCATCAGTGATATAGTTGATGGAGCACAAAAAATAAGGGAGATGTAGAGCAAAAGGACTAGCGGATCATCTCTATTAGCATGTATTTGTAGAAACTGTAAGCTGTCTGGTACTGGGATAACATTACACAACAATCTAATATATTGATTGTTCCTTGTGTTCAGTCAATATGTGAAAGTGTGCAGATAAAAGTTTCCACCGCGTTTACAGCAGATAAAAGGTAAATTACTCTCAACCTGTTTTACTCTATATCCAGTGCAAGCTGTTAATGGAACTTACACTTGATCATACAGCATCAAGTTCCAAACATGCCTGGAAAAGTAATTGCAGCAAGTTTCACTAAACCACCAATCAAGCAGTTAAATCTCCTTGCTCATCTGCCTGCCTTTCATGAGTGTCTATCACAATATCATCTCTCAAGGGTACCCTCTTCCACAATTGTCATTGTCATCATCATTCCATCAATCTGGTGTCAACTAGAGTGGTACTACTGAACTAAAAAAATGCTGAGTAAAATTCCTAACCACATACATGATACATGAAAGTGAAGTCACACCATGCACGTGCATGCGAGCATTGACAATGAGGGAAGGGATGTAAATAAAAGATAATGACATACAGATAACACTCCAAAAGGGGACATCAAGAATTTGGGGTATTCTCTCTACCAAAATTTGTTAAGCACTAGCAATGTTCCCCTCTAACTTGTCAATTATTTGTAAAAGAGCAAACAATAACGTCATCATTATAACCTAGTCTCGTCTACCTAGAGCAATCTTTGTGAGTTTTTTGCTTTCTCAGTCAACAAACACTTCTTTTTTTTTTTTTGAAAAGAGTCAACAAACACTATTTGAAGCAATGTTCTTTACAGCTCCACTCTTTAACATGCCTGCCTTCACTATTTCACCCTGGATCTTTATTGGTCGCCACCCTTCTAGTTCTTTGAACTAGTAACCTTCTATTCATCATATAAGGGATGTGTCCAGCTTTGTACAAGCATGCTCAAACCATCTTATATGGCATTCTTTGATTATTCCCTCTCCCTTCTATAGAAGCTGCAATTCCTTTTCTCTCGGATGCACATTCCTAATTCTATTACTATTCAAAAAAGTCAAAAAAAAAAATCCTAATTCTAACCTTTCCTGTTACTTCACACTTGTCTTAGCATACACACCTCTGCTACATGTACCTTTAGTTCTTGCCCTTTTGTTTACTGCTTCATACAACAAAGCAGGTCCAATTCTCCACTTGAAAATTTCCATGTGCATGCTACCCAAAATATAAATAAAAAACCTGCAAGACGCTTTTCTACGGAAAAGTTCTTCCATTATTTGGTGTGAATGCTTTTCTGCTATGAAAAGCATCAAAAGCAGTGCAATTTTCCACAATTTTGCGGAAAAGTGTTCCGTCTTAGGTTTTTCCCTATTTTGAGGGAGGTTCACTAAAATTTCTTTTTTTGTGATAAAGTGAAAGTCTGCGGGCTTCCGTTTTGAGGGAGAATCAACACAAATGTGCCCTTAATGTGTCTCCCCTTTGCCACCAAATGTTGATCTTCTTTGCCATATCTAACTCAAACGCTCTATTCTTTTCGAATTTCTAAGGGCGTGTTTGAGTTGCTACCGCTTGGACTTTCGCTTTTCCACAGGAAATTTGTTTACCTAACCAAAAAATAAAAACACTTTTCCGCGGAATCACGAAAAATTGCACTGCTTTTGATGCTTTTCCTTGCAGAAAACCATTCACACCAAATGATGGAAAACTTTCTTCAGAAAAACATCCCGCTTTACAACGTTTCTATAGAAAAACGGTTACACAAATGAGCCCTTGGATATCAAAATCTTTCACATTCTGGTGCTAAGTTTCTTTCACTTATGAAAATATGCACTCCATATATTATGTTCTCGATCTGCTAATTACAACTGATTCAACCTAGAAAACCATCCTCCAAAGTTCTAGAGGTTCTAAGCATCTCATTTGCTTGATCTCAGCTGCTTGTATTGCCTTGTTCTAGCTAATTAGTACCACATCCTCATACACCTAGAGATGTTAATTTGGATATCCGTTGTTACAGTGTCCATAAACAGACACAATCCCTTAGAAAAGATGTCAATTCTTTCAACATGTTATATGTGACTCGTAAAAAAAATGTAGGAACTCTTTATTTGAAAGTTGGAATTAAATGGCAACAACTAGTAAGTGATAGTTGAAGCATACAGGTTATCTGATACGAACGTCATTTTTCACCAATTTCCTAGAATTTTAATTCTTGCTATGCATTTGCTTTCACACTGTGCATTTTGGAATAATCAATGTATGTCTTTCTAGTTCACATTGTTCCAGGCCCGTTTGGTAATTTTACTTTTAAAATCCAGTGAAATGAAGTGAAGTAAAGCATCAAATCAAGATGGAATAAAATATAAGTGAGTTATGATGGTATTTTGTTTTTAGTTGTTTGGTATGGAATCTTTTTGACTTTTTGTATAGAAAAGTGGAGTGTTTTTGTCTTTTAGTGGATAAAGGTGGTTGCTTTTTTACTTTTTTTTTTATAAGATAGAGAAGCAATATATAAAAACACACACACACACATATATTACACTTGGAACACATATATATTACACTTGGAAGTCAGTTCCTCATCCAATAGCAAGTGATGCAATTCCACTTCTCCCATCCTCCTCTAGGGCATGTTTGTGTACATCGGCGGAAAACCAGTTCCACGAAAATCTTTCCTCTTCCACAGGAAAAAAATTCCAAACCAAACCCCCCCCCTCGAAAAAAAAAAAAGGAAAGGCTTTTCCGAGGAATTGCAGAAAATTTAGCTCATATTTGTGCTTTTCCTCGTAGAAAAGCAACCGCACTAAACATGAAAAATTTCCGCTACGGAATAGAGACCAGATTTTCCGTGCCTTTTCCACAGGAATATGGCCACAAAATGTGCCCGTGCACGTTTTGTGTACACGATTTTGTATGAAAAAAGTGTGGAAAGTGGAAAATGTTTTCCGCGCTAGAGTAAATTCCATGTTTGGTGCGGCCGCTTTTCCACGAGGAAAAGCAAAAAAATGAACTAAATTTTTTGCAATTCCACAGAAAGCCGGTTCCTATGATGGGGGTTGAACTTGGCATTTTCTGTGGAACACGAAAAACTTTCCACGGAAGCAGGATTCCATAGAACTACACAAACGTGCTTAGGGCATGTTTATATGATCACCTTTCCGCGGAAAAAGTATGGAAAGTGAAAATGGTTTTCCGTAGTGCTGAAAGTTTCACATTTGGTGAAGTCGCTTTTCCAAGAGAAAAAGGCAAAAATTAACTAACTTTTCCTTGCGTGAAAATTTATCTCTTTTTAACACTTTTCCTCGCAGAAAAGCGGCTGCACCAAACGTGGATTTTACTATAGCATACCGTAGTGCTGAAAGTTTCACATTGGTGAAGTCGCTTTTCCAAGAGAAAAAGGCAAAAATTAACTAACTTTTCCTTGCGTGAAAATTTATCTCTTTTTTGCACTTTTCCTCGCAGAAAAGCGGCTGCACCAAACGTGGATTTTGCTATAGCATACCGTAGTGCTGAAAGTTTCACATTTGGTGAAGTCGCTTTTCCAAGAGAAAAAGGCAAAAATTAACTAACTTTTCCTTGCGTGAAAATTTATCTCTTTTTTGCACTTTTCCTCGCAGAAAAGCGGCTGCACCAAACGTGGATTTTACTATAGCATGGAAAAACTTATCCACTTCCACGCTTTTTCTGCGGAAAAGTGGGTAAAAAAACGTGCACTTAGGGCTCGTTTGTGTAAATTCACAAAAGAGGAAATCCATGTTTCCTATAACGCGCAAATGAAATTGGAGGGGGGCGTTGAACCCCTATTTTTGTGCTAGACTAGAAAATCAACTCAAAATCTCCCAATTTATTTTGCACCAAACGAGGTCGTCCAAATTGGAAAATGGGTTCCACTTCCTTGGAAACTGAGACAAATGTGCCATAAAGGTTATTGCACGTTTGTGTACATTCCATGGCTCTTCCACAGGGAGAGGATAATTCAAACAAATAGGAATTTATTTTGCTAGGAATCATAGAAAATCAGTTCTGCAATCCTCAATTTTTTTGCAAAAAAAAACGGCTACACAAACCTACCCTTTGGGCTCGTTTGTGTACATATGGAAAACAAGTACCACAGAAAACTTCCTTTTCCACGGAGAAAAAAACCCCCCTCCCCCTGGGATTTATTTTCCGAGGAATCATAGAAAACTAAGCCCATTTTTGCACTTTTCCAAAAGGAAAAGCGCCCACACTAAACATAAATTTTACTGTAGCACGGATTTAATTTCCACAATCCTCACTTTTTCCGTGGAAAACCAGCTACACAAACGTGCCCTTAGTGTACATAAATTTTACTGTAGCACGAAATTTAATTTCCACAATCCTCACTTTTTCCGTGGAAAACCAGCTACACAAACGTGCATCATGTGGATCAATTCTTCTTCTTTAAAAAAAAAGGCATTTCATTCAAGCATACTTCAAGGGAAGGATATAGATACAATACTAATGCATTCAATGTCAAGCCATGATCGTCCACTTGAGACTAATATTTCGGTCAAAAGCACCAATTCTGATAAGCAGGAAGTCATATTCTTAGTAAATAACAATGGAGAATTCAAATTTTGATAACATTAAAGACCAGCAAGTAACCTGGTAAATACTTTGAATAGCTTCCTAGAGGAACAGATATGGAAACTAACAAAAATCACAGCATCACACATAACACCATCCCATTAAGAAAAAGTGAGCATCCTAAAAGGATGTTTCTAGTTCAATATATCTTTAAGGGGGTGTTTGGATAAAAGAAGAACATAATATCACCAAATTTAAATATTGTAAGATTTCATTATCACATAATAAAATAGTGACATATTATAATATTATGTCAATTATGGTGTTTGGCAATTTTTACAAATTTCAATATACCTTAAAGTGTTTGGCAATTTATAAAATTTTCACTAGATGATGCACTGAAATAAAAAATGAATAGAGAAACCTAAACCCACTAACTAGCAGTCATACTAGATTGATTTAATATCGGCAACCATGGTAGGGCCCATCTAATTAAAAAATCATTAGACCGAATGTTAAAACCCACGAGGAATGTATTTTAATCAATGTGGGTCCACCAAATGTTTATAATTATAATGTAATACATCCAATGGTGATTATAGAAGAGACCCCTATCGAGTGTTAAACATCATTGAATCCATTTATGAAAAATCAACGTGGGACCCATTTGATGTTAACAGTCATATTAACCAAGCTAATTATAGTAATCACTAGGGGGCCATTAATGTTGGTAATCATGGTAGAAATTGCCTAATGTAATATTTGTAGGACCCATCTAATGTTAGTAATCAATAAAGAAACTTTGTAATTATGATAGAGCTATGGGACCCACTTAAAATTTATAAATACCAAAGGGCCCATCTAAGATTGAGTCATAGTAGGATTCCCATAGAAACCATCAATATTAAAAAAATGTAGCTGGCCACCATGGTAGGAGTTTCTTATAAATTTTTACTTTTGACCCTTGTTTTGGTTAGTTTTCTTAACGAAAGATTTTTTTATACAACATATACTTGAATATTACAATATGAAGATTTTTATAGGAAAGTGAGATATTGTAGAATACTTTCAAAGTTATCCAAACACCTAGTTTTTAGGTATGCATATTACATTCTAAAATAGGAGATAATGTAGCAAAATCTTTAAAAATATTTGCTTTCCAAACACCCCCTAATATGGAAACAATATATAAATGATAGACACAATATGATCTTATGAATGCATTTAAATCATCAAAATCGACGTGCCATCAAATCTAGAAGTTGTTTCAGAATTCTATGCATGGTTGGCCAAGGCAGCTTCCTATTTGATAGGAAATCCAACACCCATTGCCACCCAATTAGCCAAATCACACAAGTTTGTACAAGATTACAAAATCACGATCGACAAAATTAAATGAGGTGGATGCGGCGTTATTTCCCAACTCAGTATGTGTTAGTGAAGCCAGGAAAACCTTGAGACAGTGCCATGCTAGCCAATGATTGCTGAAGAAGGCATATCAGTGTCTCTTTTTTCTAGAAACTCTGCTAAGAGAAGAAACTATGGAGATCATTTGATGTGCATCAATCTGTTTGGGCTGGGCTCTTTGGATTTTTGTATAGGATTGTTTGGGCGATGTTTTAGGTCTTGGACAACAAATGTATACTTTGGGGCTTAAATGGTTTTATTAGGGATTTGATTTGGAGGAGGAAAATTGGGGGTTTTGTTACTCTCTCTTATTCTCATAAACAGATCAGATCGTGTTTCAAATCTTTAAAGAAAAAAACTCAAAACAAGGGAAACATCTGCATCTCCACGATCCAACTTCTTCCCCCTTACAACGTGTACAGATCTGTAAGATCTCTAAATTGGAAACCCTAGCAGCCCTAGAAAGGTAGAGAGAGAAATAAAGATATACAAAAATACATACATGGCCTTTCAGGCTTTCCATCAGTCCATTTGGAGACTGCGAAATGGACTTTTTCACGGGAGATGGCTTCGGATTTGTGGGGTTCTTTGAGGCAGCTGCGGACGAGGGAGGCGCAGATGTTGGAGTAGGTTATGTATGTCATCCCTGCCGATCTCCAAAACGGTACAGCTGCTGTCGATGCCATTTTCTTCTTCTTCTCCTCTCTCTCTCTCTCTCTCTCTGCTTCTTCTTCTTCCTTTCTCTGCTGGTTCTGCTTTTCACCCATTGGGGTGAGAATATATAAGGAGGCAAAATTTCAATCACCCCCCTCTGTACTAAAGCTCGCTGTAAAAATTGTAAATAGGTCCTTCTTGTTTTTTTTTTTTATATGTGATGGAGTTTGAATTTCTTGAAGGTTGTTTTTGTTTTTTGGAAATGTTTTATGTTGGTTTAAATATAGACTATGCACATCAAATACAATTTTGTGTGGAGTTGTTATTGGAATTGTGTTTTTGTTTTTGTTTTTTTTTATATATAAAATGGTTGTAGTGTTATTTATGTAAGAGTGTAATTTGTGTATGGTTTTATATAAACGAGGCAAATTTATATAGGGGCATATGACTAACATCTAAAGTGGCTGACATTAAATTTGTGGTATTGACAAGAAGCTTAGTTTTCTAATTACACCTTTTTATTTATTAAGACCTTGTTAAAAAAAATTAACTCTTGGAGTGGAAGGAAGAACCGTCATTATTTGTATTTGATATCCACCCTCTATTTTCAATCAACTAGATTAACATAGATATTGAAAGTTTACAAAAATGACACTGCCTCGAGAAACTTAAAGATTTATATGTAGGGAAATATTTAAGTGAGAACTGGTTCTGACCTAATATATGATAACTTTTTTGCAGGGCCCAACTAGTAATCCATCCAAACTTAACAACAATAGAAACCCCCTGACAGTCACTAATATCAAGGATTGTCACACATCCGAATGGACTGAATCGTTGGATTGAGGGTTAAATATTTTTTTGAATATGAAGCCATTAAACTTGTGAGCCACGGATGAAGAGGTTAGTGCCATGAGTTTGGGGTCAAACTTGATACTTGAGGTGGTCTCACATAGATCTTTCTATCCCCAGGGTCCCATTCCCAAATGGGGCCCATAATTAGGCACCGCAAAATAAGTTCTCACATAATATGTGAGAGCAGTTCCCACCTGAATATTACCTTATATATGTATGTATGTATATATATATATATATATATATATATATATATATTAAAGCAACAATCTTTTTGTGAGAGAGCGACACGTGGCCCGTATAGTATCATAGATGGTTGTATTTTGTCATGCAGCCAGTCATGGAATTAAATCTCCTTAGACCACTTTTTTATTCCATTCTCATGCCCCTTGTATTTATAATCCGAATAATTTACTTATCTTACTGAACTAATAAACCCTAAGACTTTAGGTTTAGTATATCAAATATTCATAAAATTTGAGTAATTTACAAATAAGTCCCAAAAATCTAAACCTACCGATATACAGGTCTCCAATTCATAATCTAAATCGTTCAATATTCTCATATCGATGATAGCCATCAATTCAATTATTTTCTTATCTTAATTCTTTATGAATTTTGAAAAACTTATCAAAATATTTAAAAAATCTAAACACATTTAAAATTGTCAGATGTACCCATTTACTTACGTGAAAACTAGCAAAAGACATCCGTACTTAGCACGGGCAATATAATTCATAATATAAATGATAAACAAAATTCTTAAAATTTTATTAGAAATATAAAATATGATATTTTCATATTTTGGTAGTGAGATAGTTTAGTTTAGAGCGGGTATGTGTTTCTGGACTTTGACCCGAGCATCATCCAAAAAAAAAAAGATCGTGAACACCATGATGTCAACTGTCAAAAAAACCTTTAATTGCTAGCAATTGTAGCCTTTGAATAGACGGTTTAGACATTAAAAAACATAGCAAAGGTTTGATTACGGTGCCTCTGCAAAATGTAGTATAAGAAGACAAATTGCAAAATGAAATCTACTCTTGCTTTAGAAGCTTGATAGAGAGCACTATACGAGTATAAAATATAGAGAAAATATCTATGCCCAACACAAAGGGAGCCCACAAACTAGGAACAGAAAAACAAAAGAAACTACTAGCCCATGAAATAAAAAAAGGCATGCAGCCCAGCAAAAAAGCTCAATAAAGAGAGATCTCCATTATTATTAGCATCTACCTGTCAGAATATACATACTACCTCGACTGATAGGTAAATGGTTAGGCCCTCAAGAAAAAAACGGTTTTGATAAATAAACCATGGGCCACATACTGAAGGTATTATGAATACTCTTGGGACAATGGATTAAATAATTCCTTCTTCAAGCAACCATTAAGATTGAGAAACTGCACACATGGAGTATGTGTCCAAACTCCAAAGTAATGCAGTAAATATATGAGAGAGGTTGAAAAGGTGTTCTTAGCTTGCAGTGTTTAATCTTCAAGACTAGGAATTAGAGCAACCCATTACTCCTAAATCTCAAGCAAAGAGAGCTGAAAAACATTAAAGTAGAACACCTTTTCGCTCTCTTCCTTTTTCAACAAAAAGAAAAATGAAACATACAGAGTTGACAGCTTCCCATGTGATATATCCAAAACTGAAAATGGGAAATCCATATACATACAGAGTTGAAAGCTAACAGCTTCCCATGTGATGTATCTGAAACTGAAAATGGGAACTCCGTATACGTACAGAGTTGAAAGCTGAAATATCAACATAGGTTTTCTGCAGTTTCATGGCAAAAGTGGTGAAAACTGTATATGTATAGATTTTTATAGAGGATATTAGCAACATGGGAAATCTCAACCATGTTAAAAGGGAAATCTGTTTGTTATTGTGTATCCAAATTTCTAAAGAGTAAAACATGGGAAAAGCACGTTGTATACACAACATATGAAATATGTTTCCATATGGCAACATGGGAAAAGCAAGGTGAAAATGGGAAATCTGTTTGGACATGGCATTTCTGCTTCTTCATACAGACCCAGAGTCAACAAATCTTCATATGATTAATTCTAAAGGCCATAGGATATTATGAATACTCTTGACAGTGATCAAATAATTCCTTGTTCAGGCAACCCTTAGGATCGAGAAACTGCACACACGCTACATGTGTCCAAAGTAATGTAGTAAAATATGAAACATTTTGAAAAAAGTGTTCTTAGCTGGCAATATTTAATCTTCAAGACTGGGAATTAGAGCAATTAAAAAATTAAAATACATATACAATAATATGAATTATGAGCAACTGGATATAAGACTTTTATGAAGCAGAAGGTATCAAATCGGAATCATATTTTTAAATGTTAAGCATCACTAATAATCTGAATTGTCAGTTCAGTGTTCAATGTGAATAATTATAAGTTTTTTTTTATAAAAAAAGCCATCTCGTGCAAAATTCGAATAATAGTCAGTCTTGAATCTGGGCTGTTCCCTACTAAAGAATTCATTGCCAAAGATGTATGCCTCATTTGTGCATCATCCACTTCTTTTTTCTTCAAGCTTTCTCAAATTAAAAAAGAAAATTAAGCAGATTTCCGATCACTGTGGCATTTTGTCAAACACCATATGCACATAGAGCTGACTAAAAATGACCAACATAAGAAGAAAAAAAGTAGGAGAACACATGACATTCACTGCACATATGGGCATATATTAATATCCACATTGATCACCTAGTGGGCCTGAACATAGATAGATAATAAACAAAACACAAAAGCCATTGATTAATCCCAGCCATTGGAGCAGTGGGCTGACCAAAAAAGACCAAAATAAATCAAAAAACAAAACCCAGAAGAACACCATAACATTCCCTGCAGATATGGCCATATATCAATATCCACATGGATTATCCAGTGTGCCTAAACACAGATAGGTGATAAACAGAACTCCAAAGCCATCGAATAATAGAACAAAGCAAGAATCCATCTAAAGAAACAGAGATTGAAATACAGAGTATTAATCAACTAAAAACAGAAATAAAACAGAGCAAGAACTCATATAAAGAAACAGATATTGAAATACAGAGTATTAATCAACTAAAAACAGAACAGAAAATAATCAACTGATTAGAAAATATTGGCAATGAGAGAAAGATTTGAAAAAAAAAAAACACATAAGTGGGGAAAATCTACATACTTGAGAAGGAAGAAAAAAACAAATAAGAAGAACATGAATTAAGGAAAAATCTCAAATACTCGATATCCGACCAAAAGTCAGAGCAACTCTTGTTTGAGAGTTGAGAATACTTGAAAGACCTCCAAAAATCTGAGTGACTATTGTGGGGAGGGCTTCGGACGGAAAACAGCTATCGAGCGAAGAAGATAGAAAGAAGGAAAACGGTGCACTGATCTTGGGAGAGATCGATAGAGAGAGTTGAATCTTATCCATGATTTGAAACCATTACTCAAATTTAAAGAATGAAGAGGATGAAAGTTATGATAAGGGAATAAAGAGGAGAAGAGTAGAGTAACGTACCTGTGGAAGAGGAAATGCGAAGAGGAGTTACGGTTCCAGGGTGGGTTTGAAATTGCATCCACACATAGAATTAATATTAAATGCGCCATTAATCAATAGGGTTAAAATGAGTCGTTAGTTAGAAAGGGCTGGTCTGAGGTCAAAAATCAGATAGTCAAAATCAATCTCAAATTGGCATGGAATTGGGAATTGAATCCAAGTTCGCTTCATATGTAATAACTAGCAACAAAGGCCATTGCTAAGCCCGGGCAAAAGAAACTTAAAATATAATCAAGTTTAGTGGGTTTTTTTTTTAAATATTACTTATAAAAAAATTAATTAAAAATAAATAAACATATTATTTAGCAAAACAGGTCTGCAATAATTTTTTTTATTATAAAAGTTAGATTGAAACACTAATGACATCTAGGTTTGAAACTGATATAGAAGAATTATAGAAAGAGAGAATGATGATGATGATGATTGGTGAAAGTCTTATTTAAATAAAGTAGAAAAATAATATCTCTATAATTTTCTACATTTGCATGAATGTGTTTGTTCGAATGTAATATAAGGCCCACAAAATGAAAAATAAAAGCACCCCAATACCTATTTAGTAAAAAAAGCAAGTTGATTTATAGTAGTAAATGGCGTTCCTAGTCCAGCATTGATTCTAAATTATTATAATTTTTAATAAATTAGAAAAAACAATCCACCTAAAATGAGAATAAAAAGTACCATTTAGGCATTTACTACCTTAATTTGGAGCTCCAAATCGCATCCATATAACCCTCAAATATCCAAAATGTAGCAGTAGTAGTAGAAACACCAACAAAGAATACACGAGAAATTAAAAACTATTAATATTGTAAAAATAAGCATAAATAAAGAAGTAAAAAGAATGGTAGATATGACAGCTAGACTATTCATGGATAAATGACATTTTTGGAACTCGGGCACTCCATGGATTGAATTGCAATCTTTTTTTTTCTTTTTGTATGGCTTTCCAAAATAGTTTATAGTCTTAGGTAAATTTATAAAGACTAAAAAAAAAAAAAGAATAGCAACATTAGTCTATAATTTGATAATTTGAAACTTGGAAGTGAATCAAGTAAAAGTAATTATATTTTCATGCATTTTGAAATTACATTCTTACTTTACAAAATGTTATAAAGGCTTTCGTTTTTTCTTTTTGGTTTTTTGTAGCTTGTATGACTCTATTTAATTCATATGACATTTCCAAAGCAGTCAACAATTTTGGTTGAAATGAGAAAGATTTAAAAAAAAAAGAAAAGAAAAACACAACAATATTAGTCAATGATTTGGTGTGATGAAACTTAAAAGTAAATCAAATAAAAGAATTTATATTTCCATGCTTACTAAATTTGCATTCTTGTTTTGCAAAATATTCTAATAGCTCTAGAAAAAATTACTCATTCCACACCCTAAGTCATATGACTTTACCATAAGTAACAATAATAAAAAAATAATTATTGACCAGTTACTTGGTTTTGCTGACATTGGTAAATAATAATCATTTATTTAATATATTTCTCCGAAAGACAACAACTAACACCGTTAAAAAAACCATAAAAAACTATTAACGTAGAGACGGGTAGAATTCTCAAATCAAATAATTTTCTAGTGTATGACAAAACCAACATGATGCATAGTTGAAATAAAGTTCATGAAAAAATTATTGAATTGCTAATACAACCTATCTTACCTCAATCGCAAGAGAATTTCTATAAAAAAGAAGAAGATGATAATATGGTATGATAGTGAACATGGTCCAATCCATTAGTCTCAATGTCTTCCACAAAAAGGATTTGAATTTATAGTTTTAGAGTTGAGATTTCAAGAGAGGCTTTTGCGTATTTGGAAAAGAGAAAAATAAGAAAGCATTCCACTCCGTGAGAGATTTAATAGTGTCATTTCCCATTCATAATGGGTGGGGAGAGAGTAGTGACATTTTAAAATAAAAGAACTAAAATGGAAAGAAATGAATCTAAGAGACAAACATTAGTATTAAGTTTTGAGGAAGTGATTATTAGTATGGAATATTAATACCAGGTCAAGATTCTAACGGAGGGTCAATATCAAATCGGAAATCAACTTCAAAATTGATTCTAAAAATAATTCGCTTCATATATTATATAATTAATTATAATAGTGATTTTGACAAATACGATCACTCGTTTCATATGTGTAAAAATTGTACACATAACATTTACGTATGTAAAGTAGAACCTATTTCCAAACAAATGGGGGTTAAAGGCAAACAACTGAAACTAGGAGGTCCTAATTCTAAATTCAGAGAAGGTTACATCTTCTAAATTCACTATGTCGACGAACAAAACCCTATCCCTAAAACCTTGTACAGCAACACGAGATGCGAAGATGCATATCTCCGTTCTTTCCCTCGATCTCCCGACTCTTCTGCAAATCGTCTTATCGCCATTCAACTCCTCCACTTGGTGAAGGTCACGGCCTCCAGGTATTTTCTGCCGACGAGAAATTCGAAGGCACCATTGAATTTCACGCAGAAGACGAAGGCATTATGTTCTGAATTATACCTTCTTTTTTCATGATAACTTAACGATTTTGGTAGTTTGATAGTAGTTTTGAATTGGGATCCGCATTAGGTTGGATGCTACTTGCTGTTCGTTCTTAAAACTGATTCTGACGCTATCAAAATGTGCATTTCTTGGTGTGGGTGTTCTTCATCTTTGGTTTTAACTTTCGAAAGTGAAAAATTATAACAGCTTTGATGATTTAACAATGAGATTTTAATGCCCAGAGGTGCCATTTTGTGGGTCTGGATGGAAAGGAAAACTTGGCTATGAACAGTCCACAAGTTCAAAACTTGCGGATCGTTATTTGGACACCACCTTACCAATCATGGATTAGGGTTAGGATTGTGTAATGGTACTCATCGCTATCTTTTGTCTTCATCCTCGTCTCTATCTTGCTTGGCGGTGTTCCTCCGCGATTGGGGTGGCGGAGGAAATAGGGTTGGAAATGAAGCGGGTTTTGTGATGGTGTGAAGGGGATGATGGGGTTGGGCTTTAGGAAATGTTGGGTTGATAAAAGTGTCCAATGGGTCTGGGAATGGAGGTAAGTGGTTTAGATGGGTGTGGACTAAATAATAATTCAGGGTATCTGGATGTTTTCTGAAATGGTGGATGAACTCTTATAAAAGCTGTAGAGGAAGGTTTTAAACTATCTGGATCAGATTCAAGAGAGAGCTAGTTTTGGGTGCAGAGAAATGAATTTTGGACAGTATGTAGGATGATGTGTGGGTGCACTGGTTTGATAATTGCGAGGGGTTCAAGCAGATTGCAGGGTCGTGGAGATGATTGGTGTTTGATGTTTGGATAAAATAGAAGAGTTGGTTGGAGGAGATGATGATGTCAAATTAACCCAAGCAGGCAAAACCGGCTCCGAATAGTTACTGAAAAAGGATTTTAGGTTTCCTCTTAAGGATTTATGTAGTTTCCTTCCTTAACTAACATTCCACTGATTAAGGAGATAAGGATAGGGGAGGAGATGAGGATGAAGATAGAAGAAGAGACAAGGATGAAGATAGAAGATGAAGATAATGATCTTACAAATTGGAAGCTCTAGACTGGATTATGGATATTTGAAAATTCGGTATGATTTGGCAATCATGACCATCTATTTAAGGGCCTCAAAGTTTAACGATTTATATAGGTACTTGTAAAGCCGTTAAACTTTGGGGCCTTTAAATAGATGGTTATGGTCATCAGATCATACTGATATTTGACCAACCTTAAATCAATATAAAGAGCTTTCGATTTCACTCTAACCACATGATTAGCATGCATCAGGGTGGGCCCCACAGAAAGGTTCAAAAGTTTCAAACTCACTATTGTTTCATAGCTTGAATTTGCCTCTTGATTAGAATTGGAACATGTTATAGGAGTGTTTCTTAGAACTAGTTTGTGATGGTTTATGGCTTTCAAAGCTATTAAGATTTGTTGTGGTGCTATTACTATTTTAGAGGGTTAAGAGGTGATAGAATTGATCATGGTACTGGACATTTCGAGCAACATGATTTGTGAACTTTGGCTGGTGATTGGTTACAAAGTTGAGCTAGCAATTGCTCATATTAATATACATAAAGTTTGATTGGTAGTTAACTTTTCCAGCATGTTCAGCTGTTTTATAAAGCTTTTTGGGGCCTAGTGGAATGTTGGGGCGATGGTGATGCCCCTTTCAGTTTAAGGGGTAAAAAGTGCATTGGAAGCTTTCCTCTGCAGCTGTTGTATGGACAGTTTGGGTGAAAGGAATGGCTTCATCTGTTTGAAGCCAGTGTTGCTTCCTGGGATCTTCAAGGGCAGACTATGACAGTTGCTATTTCTTTTAGAGATTGTAGCTCTTGCACGGTTAGGGACACAGAAAGTCACTTGATTCCCCTCACTTTCATGTTATTGTATGATGGTTGTTTCTTGTTCAGCCCATTCCTTTTTTTTGTTCAATTTTATCCCTTTCTTGTGACTGATATTGTTGGAGAAATAACTCCTCCCTCCCTCAGACAACAAGAATGGAGGAACCTACTATTGGAGTTCTTGCTCATGGAAGTTCTAGATAATTAGTTACATATCATATTTTTTTTTTGAATTATCTCTCAGCTATTTTTATCTTGATTGGTATTTTCTTCTTTATCAGTTCCAACATTGGAAAGTAGATCTCAAATTAAAATCCAAGGAAACCGAACTTTATGACAATGTTCATTTGATATCCTCTGCTGGGAGTGCTTACGCATGGGGAATTTCTAGATGGGTGGATAAATTCTCTAGCGCAGCGTCATTGATGCTTGACCATACAGTTTATAATGGGCTTTAGCACCAAGGAAGGTGCCTGGTTTAATCTTATTCTTTAAACCAGGAAATTGAACTCCTTTTGATAGTGTTTATTCTCCAAAAACTGGCGATGGGTGACACATCTTATGTTATTATCTCCAAAAAAAGGCATGCTTATTTTGAACTTTGGATACAGTTGAGCTCCTTCAGCTTGGTCTGAGTCTCATTTAGTAAATGAACTATATTTTTGATGTTCTGTCCTTTTCTATTATTATTATTATTACGATTATTATTATTAATGTCATCAATGTTATTTCTTTTGTTGGGAAGATAACACAAGGAAGCTAATTATAGAGTTTAGCGAACTCCTGCTATAAACCAACTGAGAAAATGAAACACTATCATAAGGTTTTTTTTTTTTTTTTTTTTTTTCACTACTTTCCTGATTCCTCCTTGTGATTGCTTGAGTTGCTGTTGATTTGGGTTAAGGGATTGGAATTGAGTTTTCTGATCAAATGTGGCTCCCTCTTTTGATTGTGTTGAACGTTAACTGATATGAGAGCAATCCAATCCATTTGATTTAATTGTTTCTTCTGGTCTCTTAAACCATGCCTTCCCAATGCGCATGAGGTTATATGCAATTGCTTGAGAGCGACGTATGAAT
Source organism: Cinnamomum chago (assembly GCA_038049695.1). Taxonomy (NCBI): domain Eukaryota; kingdom Viridiplantae; phylum Streptophyta; class Magnoliopsida; order Laurales; family Lauraceae; genus Cinnamomum; species Cinnamomum chago. The sequence goes on along the minus strand of CP142458.1, from coordinate 65,953,015 downwards.
GAACTTGACCCCATAGTGACATCCTTGAATTTGCAGCGAGGCTGTGTACCATACTATTTGGACTTTTAAGAAAGAAAATCTTAAAACGACATTTGCCCCTTTCAGTTTGACTGAAAGAAAAAAGTGGGAAAGGAGAGAATGGGAGGAGAAGAAAAAGAAGAAGAAAATGAGGGAAGAAGGAGAGAAGGAGCGACTGGTAGGCAAGCGGACAGCTCCAGTACTGGGTACCTCCATCCCTCCCCTCCTCTCTATGTGCACGTGCGCAACTCAGAGGCCTTTTTTTTTCTTCTGATTTTCAGCCATTTGGGAAAGTGAAAAAAGAGGGGGAGGAGGGGGATAAAGAGGGGAAGAAGAGAATTTTTAATTCTGTTGAAACTGATAATTTGGCTGATAGTTTGAAAATATTGAGCTAGATGACTGATATTTTGGGAGAATTTTGGTGTGACTGATATTTTGGAAAACTTTTGGTGACACGAAGCCAAGACCGATAAGTTGAAAAACCAGTGTGTGTTGGCCGATTTTTTAAAACCATGTGACAGGTCTGATGGATGGATTGGAGGCATTGGCTGGTCCCAGACTTCATTGATCTGTGAGTGTGTCTCCCAAGGATTGAAGAGTGAATACTGTTCCAGTGGTAGGTTGTAGATTTAGGGTAAACTTTCTACTGCTTTTCTCCTTGTGATTTCTTTTTTTCTGTTGATTAGGGTTAGGAATTGGAAATGAATTTTCTGATCAATTGGAGCTCACTCGTTTGACTGCTTCAACGATATATAGATGGAGTGTGCTTTTTTATTTTTTGCTCGAGAAAAAAGTCAAGCTCACTCTCCCTTGTGCATTACAGGTGGGCATTGATGTCTCTAACCAGTGACCTACAGCCAAGGACAGATGGGGTGCACTTTATATGTATCATATCAATAGAGACTAGGATAGTATCTTTGTTCATTGTTATCCCTTATTAAGGGCTGATAAGAGTCATCTTGCTGTAAATATCTTTTGACAAATTATATAGGTTGTGTGCTATCTAACAATGAGAGATTCAACAGTTCTCCAAACATCTGCTCTCTTATTCTTGCTTTCTCTCTCATTCACATTTTATTTTCTACATCCCCATGGTGTGGAACATTGTCCAAGATCAGCAAAGCTCTTATTCCTCTCAAAGGCTTCTTCTATCAGTTTGCGTTTTGCAGAATCTAAAGTATGTGAGATCGCTTCTTTCTGGAGTGGCCCACTTCAACTCTTTTAAAGCGTAATTCCATAAGATTTTTGGTGATCGTTTCTGAGGATCTTTGGCAGTTACAGGTCAGCTGTCAGCCCTGAGATTCAGGGAAATGTGCTTGTGTTGCTCATCCCATCAATTATTTTGTTTCTTATCCTTTATTGTCTCTAAGTAATAGGCCTTTTTCTTACTTCATTTGATTCTGTTCCAATTCCATAATGGGTTGGTCTTCTTCTTTCTCGCCCTTCCTGGTTACAAGCTATAAAAGATGAAATGATGACTTTGGAGAAAGATAAGATGTGGGAAATGATTGATTTTACTATAGGAAAGCATTCAGTTGGCTTTAGATGGGCTTTCACACTTAATCGCAACCCCGATGGGAGCATCTCTTGTTAGAAGGCTCATCTAGTGGCAAAACATTTCACACAAACATATGAAGCAGATAACATGAAGAAATTTGCTCTGGCCGCTAAGCTTAACTCCATGTGAACATTAATATCTATTTGCACCAAACTGTTGATAGCTTTTTCACTATCGGATGTGAAGAATGCTTTCTTCTATGGTGATCTACAAGAAGAGTCATATAAGTCACTATCTTCTGTATTTATTGGAAGGGAGAGGAGAAAAAGGTTTGCTATTTGAGAAAGGCAGGATGTGGGAATGAAGCAGTTTTTGATTGACTAGTTAGAAAAATTCAGCATCACTCTTCACCATTGGATTTCCAAGATGTAATTTAGATCACTTCGTGTTTGGTAGCTGACGGCATAACAACACTTCTATCTTGATTATGTAGATGGATATAGTTCTGACTAGAAATGACTGTATGTTAATGAAATAGTGCTTAAGAGAAATGACAATGCATTAATGCAATGACTAATGAAATAAACTTTTATCAGTGCAAGTGATTTTACATCAAGGATCTGGGGCCCTTAAAATACTTTTTGGTCGAAAGAAGTTGCTAGATCAAGAAAGGTGCTCTCTCTCTCTCTCAAAGAAAGTATGTTCTTGAATTGCTCCAAGATGTAGTATGGCCTGGACATAGGACTACTGATACTCCACCGAAACTAACTGATAACTTTGAGAGTATATGGTGGAGATTTACTAGAGGACCTCAGCTTTATCAGAAAGATTGTTGGGAAGTTAATTTATCTGATAATCACCAGATCATATATAGCTCTTCTGTTTAACATTGTTAGTCACTTTATGGCTGCTCCTCGAAAATCTCATCTTGATGCGTTGGGGCAGTTTACTTGAAAGGATCCCTTGGGTCTGCTATGCTTTACTATTGTCATGTGCACTTACAAATTCATGGCTAATTAGATGCTAATTGGATAATATCTCCTAATGCTCATTGGCCCATACACTGAACTTAATGAGAAACAATAAACTTTATATATATATATATATTCCACTTAGAATATCTAGTTAATATATGGAATACATATATTGAGTAAGTTGACAAGAGATAAGCATGGAATTTATCAACTAATGATCCTGTCAATGATTTTAATATAACCTAATCTAGGTCATTCGGGCTTACCTGATATCATATTTTAGTATATCCTCATACTCTGACAACACCCCTCAAACTCATGATAACTGAATATTGAGTTTGATAAGAACTAATCTAAGGAATCCTAAGGCAAAGAGATCCTTGTTACTGTTTCTTTTCACCATGATGATTGAGGGTTGTTCGCTAAAGCTAGCAAATTGGACACGTTCCCTGGCTTTGAAGCAGTCCTGTAATTTCACACCTTCAATTTGTGGGTTAGTGTGTCTACCGGGAAGGTGAAGATATTGTTAAAGCAAATTCTTAGATTCTTTGATTTAATTTTAAACCTCAAGGTTAATATGTGGAAAAGCTCCTTTGTTGGTATCACTATGGAAGAATCATGATGTAGTGTGCTGGCAAATAGGATGAATTTCTGATGAGGACATTGACAATTTGATGAACACAGAACTTTGAAAGCAATGGTTTTGAATACACTACTGAGAATGTATTGTCGTGTCCTTCATTGGAGAGCATTCATCACTATATAAAGGTTTTACATGCCTCAATCAAGGCTTAAAGTTTAGGAAACTAGCTAATTACATCAATTGCTATTCTAAGTTAGGAAACTAGCTAATCAATAAAATATGTACAACAGTATATCCATTGACCCAATCAATCCCACGTGAGATATATGTGACAACAGTGAATCTTCTCATGGGCCGTGGGCCTGATTAACACCCCCCCTCAAATTGATGTGGGAGAATCAACAAGCATCAATTTGCCAACCAAGAACTGATGGCGTGGTCGTGGAAGACCTTTGGTGAGAATATCAACAATTTGAAGTTCAGTGGAGACATGTGGTAGGCTGATGACATCACGTTTAAGTTCATCACGGATAAAGTGACAATCAACCTCGATGTGTTTAGTGCGTTCATGAAAAATTGGATTTTCAGTAATCCGAATTGCACTTGTATTATCTGCATAGAGAGGGGTAGCTCCTTCTGCGGGAAATCCAATGTCGGAGAGCAGACCACGGAGCCAAAGGATTTCGGAGCACGCAGCAGACATAGCTCGGTACTCAGCCTCGGTAGAAGATTTGGAAACTTTTCCATGTTTCTTGCATTTCCAGGAAATCAAACTATTACCCAAGAACATGCACCATCCTGTAGTCGATCTGCGAGTATCCGGACAACCAGCCCAATCAGCATCTGAATAAGCTCTGAGTGAAAGAGGATTGTTTGATGGAAAAAACAACCCGCGAGCCGGTGTGCGAATAAGGTACCGAATGATGCGACGAACAGCCACCAGATGAAGGTGACGAGGAGCAGTCATGAATTGACTCATTAGGTTAATTGCAAATGAGATATCAGGACGGGTGATCGTGAGATAGATCAAGCTACCCACTAACCGGCGATACTCGGTAGGATCGGGAAGAAGGGCACCCTCCTCTTTACTGAGTTTGACATTCAGTTCAACTGGCGTATCTACTGGAGCCGAGGAAGTTAGCCCAGCCAAGTCAATGAGATCAACCGTGTATTTGTGCTGATTGAGAACTATTCCTTTAGGCGATTGATGAACTTCAAGACCGAGGAAATAGTGTAAAGGGCCGAGATCCTTCATGTGAAAGGTCTGACGAAGAGAAGCTTGGAGATCCTGAATCATTTGTGCATTAGGACCAGTAATGACAATGTCATCAACGTAAACTAGTAGCACAGTAATTCCGGACGGAGCATGATGTAAGAACATGGAAGGATCATACTGGCTAGGATGAAAATCCAAGCGGAGAAGTGCATCTTGAAATTTCTCAAACCATGCTCGAGGAGCTTGCTTCAGACCATAGAGGGAGCGACGGAGCTTAGCAACCATACCCTTCCCAGATGAAGATCGAGGAGGCAGATGCATATAAACGTTTTCTTTGAGATCACCATGAAGAAACGCGTTTTTGACATCCATTTGATAGAGAGGCTAGGACTGAGAGACAGCAACAGCAAGGATGATGCGTACTGTGGTCATCTTGGCGACAGGAGCAAAAGTTTCATCATAATCAATGCCATATTCCTGTCGATTTCCGAGAGCAACAAGGCGTGCTTTATATCGATCAAGAGTGCCATCTGATTTTAACTTGAGAGAAAAAATCCACTTGCAGCCAATAGGTCTGACCCCCACAGGAGAGGGGACAATATCCCACGTATGATTTTTCTCTAAAGCATCCAATTCTTCTTGCATAGCTTTGTTCCAACATTCGTCCTGCACAGCCTGAGAATAGGAGTGGGGGATGGAAGAAGAGGACAAAGTGGCCATTAGGGAAGTATGAGAGAACCCATAGCGGTCGGGGGGTATGGAGATGCGAGTGGAGCGGCGCAATGGCGGAGGTGGACCGGATGCCGGAGGAGGATCAGGAGGGGGGTCCCTGGGAGGCGCTTCTCTGTTCCGTCGTTGATACACAAAGTTGGGATTAAAACGAACAACCGATGTGTTGTCAGAAAAACCAGGTAAAGACACCAAGGAGGAGGAATTAGAAGGTTCAAGGTGTTTTTGAAAATAATATTGCTGTTAAAAAAAACCGACATTCCTAGAGGTCCGTAAGCGACGAATGTGAGGATCGTAGCAAAGGAACCCTTTCTGGAAGGGAGCATAACCTAAAAACACGCATTGAGCTGATTGTGCGGTGAGTTTGTTTCTCTTAGAAGGAGGCAAGTGCACAAAGCAAATGGAGCCGAAAACATGAAGATCATCATAAGATGGAGATGTCTGGTACAATCGGTAATATGGGCTCTGATTTTGAATAGAGGTTGAAGGCAAACGATTTATAAGATGAGCTGCCGTAGCCAGTACCTCAACCCAAAAATGGGTAGGAACCGATGATTCAAGAAGAAGAGAACGAGTGACATCAAGAAGATGTCTATTTTTTCTTTCAGCGACTCCATTCTGCTGTGGAGTATAAGGACAAGTTCTCTGAGAAATAATGCCTTTGTTTTGCAAGAAGGTTTGAAAATCGGAGGACACATATTCCCCACCCAAATCAGATCGCAAGATTTTGATGCAGGTGGAAAATTGATTCTCAACATAAGCTAAATTTTTTTTAAAAACAGGGAAAACATCAGATTTGGAATGCAAAAAGTAGACCCATGTGAACCGACTGTAATCATCAATAAAAGTCACAAAATATTTGTAGTGAGCATGAGAAAGAGCTGGAGCAATTCCCCATATATCGCTATGAACTAAATCAAAACATCGAGTGCTGAGTGAAGTGGAAATAGGAAAAGGAAGAGTTTTGCTCTTTCCCATTTTACAAGTAGCACAATCAAAAGTCACACATGAAGATAAGCCAATAGATTTATTCAATAATCCAGAATTTAACATAAGGGACAAAGTTTTGGAATTAGGATGTCCGAGTCTTTTATGCCACATTTGACAGTTATCTCTAATAGAAAAACAAAACACATCATTGGCAAAGCTAGACTGAGAAAGATGAGAAAAATCCAGCGGAAACAAGCGACCACACTTAGGCCCCCTCGCGATCTCCTTCCCGGTCATCTGGTCCTGCACAACACAACCAGAAGAAGAGAAAGAGATGTTACAATTATTTTCAACAAGTTGCCCGACTGACAATAGGTTGGAAGTTAAAGTGGGACAAAGATAAACATTTTTCAATGGGAGGGGACAAGGGATATCTCCGAGAGCAGTAATAGGAACATTACCTCCGTTAGCAGTTTGTATTTGAAGATTCCCATTGTATTTTGTCACATTGGATAGAGGGATGTGTGAAGACGTCATATGATTAGAAGCCCCAGAATCAAGGAACCAAGTAGAAGAGGAGGGGGAGTTACCTGAGAGACCAAAGGCAGAGAGGGCATGGACAATCATTTGCTGAACTAATTCAGGAGTGAGAGAGGAAGAGGTCCCAGGCTGTGAGGGTGCAGATTTAGGAGCAGCCATAACCGAAGAAGCCACATAAGCATGCGGAGTCTGATACTGTGGAGCCTGAGACTGTGGAGGCTGATACTGTGATGATGGACGTTGTAGGCGGTGGCGACATTCAGAGATGATATGTCCCGATTTTTTACAATAACTGCAGACTTTCTGTTTACATTGAGTAGCAATGTGTCCGAATTTTTGACAACTGTAACATTGCGTTTTGCTCAAGTCTCGAGATGGAGGCGGAGAAGCCTTAGTTGCCGAGAATGCGACTGAATAGGTCTCAGTCTTTTGAGACATATGGGCTGAGGTCGCAATGCGCTGTTCTTCGCGGAGGAGTTCATTCAAGCATACATCCAAGGAAGGTAATGGCGTCCGATTCATCAGGGCAGAGCGGACACTTTCATATTCACTGCGCAGTTTCATCAAAAACTGATCCCGTTGACTAGAGGCTTGAAGATCGTGAATAACGACCAAAACATCCGCAGCCACATCAGCATACTTAATACCATCGTATTCCGACCACAGTGTACGAAATCCTGAATAGTAATCTTGGATGGACAAGGTTCCCTGTGTATATTCAACAATCGCACATTCAAGATGAAATTGACGTGCTGAATTATCTTGATGGTATACTTTCTTCAGATACCCCACATGTCTTTTGAAGTGGGGTAAGGTTTGAGATTCATGATCAGATGTGGCTCGATAGAGCCGAGGATCCATGATTTGATCTTCGCATCTTTAGTAAGCCAAGAGGAGATCTTCTTCTCATCTTCAGTGGGTTTAGGGTCAGATCCAGAAATATAACCCCATAATTCCTTAGCCTCAAGGTATATTTGGAACTGAAAAGAGCAAGCGAGGTAGTTCTTCCCCGTGAATCGGATCAAGGTAACTTCAGATTTTTCCATCTCAATCGATATGAGCCAAAAAAATGAATTGAACAGCGATAAGGACCAGCAATAGTAAAGAGAAACTATAGGAAACCCTTTCCAGTGGGTAGAAAACAATTTCCAACCAAACCAGAAGAGATAGCCAAAAAACAGACAAAAAATCACCCAAAAATAGCCCCATACGACCTTAAAATTGACTCAAAATCACTATGTGGGCCCCACGATTGGTGCTGGTCAAAGATCAGAGGACAGATCTGAAAAGTTCCTCTGTTCTGTCTTCTACTGGAACCAGAATGATCTGATTCTACTAAAAATCCAAGAATCTGGACGGCCTTGATGAAAACAATATGAAGTTTCTTGAAAACTTTGAGAAGGAGAGAAACACCAACCTGGATGTGTCAAAAAATTCTGGAAAAATCACCAAGAGTTCTAGAAAAACCAGGCGACCAAAGCTGTATGGATTTCTGGAAAGGTTGTGATGATCCGGGATGGGCCACTTTGAAGATGAGGATGCCGCAGGGTGTATCAGGGGCTGAGACAGATCCTTGATCTGTTTTCCTTGCACGAGAGATGTATTCTACTATGATCTTAATGCTTTGTAAGAAAGAAGAACAGATTTCCTTGAACCATGCTCTGATACCATGACAATTTGATGAACACAGAACCTTGAAAGCAATGGTTTTGAATACACTACTGAGAATGTATTGTCGTGTCCTTCATTGGAGAGCATTCATCACTATATAAAGGTTTTACATGCCTCAATCAAGGCTTAAAGTTTAGGAAACTAGCTAATTACATCAATTGCTATTCTAAGTTAGGAAACTAGCTAATCAATAAAATATGTACAGCAGTATATCCATTGACCCAATCAATCCCACGTGAGATATATGTGACAGCAGTGAATCTTCTCATGGGCCGTGGGCCTGATTTCTCATGGGCCGTGGGCCTGATTAACAGACATCACGTCTCCTTCCTTCAAAGTCTACCAATGGAAGAAGAACAAATCACAAAGGTAGGCCAGGTAGGCCTCTTTGTGGTTAGATGGTTACTTCTTGGTGTTTCATCGCAGATTCGATGAAGATCCACTGTTGGATCGCAAATCCTCTGTAGATCTACTGTTGGATTGCAAATCAAATGAAGATTAATTGTTAGATTACAAATCTAATGAAGACCCGCCATTGGATCTTAATCCCGATGTAGGTCCACCGTTGGATCTTGATCCCGATGTAGACCCACCGTTGGATCCAACCAAATCTAACATGTGACCCCATGATCGAGATGAAGACCTCATGCGGCAGGCATCAAGAAGGCTCTACATCGGGATGTGCCACATGAGAGGGACCTGTGACAAAAGAAGCATAAAAGAAGATCAATATCAAGAGGGGCCCATCAAGGGGCCCGCAAAGTGAGCCATACATGGGCCGTACAACCCATTCTCGAAGAATTCATCTCCACTTTTTTTTTTCTTTTTATATGTTTGGTTTATTTTGTTTATGAGTTAAGAGTTTTTAGTTGTGGGTCCATTGGTCTTAAGTAGTTGTTTTAATCTTTTCACATGTTTCCTACTGTTGAGATCAAGCTCAGGGTTAGGGTTTATCTATTTAAACATTGTAAAAGACATTTTTATAATGATAATGATGATGAATGATTGAATGCGTTAAGTGCTAATACTCTCTCCATCCTGGAAAGGATTTGGCGCAAAACCACTTGTGGAATCCGGCGAAATGAGGTATCTTCTTCCCCTCCTCTTTCCTTCCATTAAGGTTTTGTTGGTTTGTTTTCCCATCAGGCTTTCCACAATCGAGCAGCTCTAAATCCCTTGGTTGTACAAGGCCTTTGCACTAGATCCAAGTTCCAAGCCAAACTCCCAAAGCCGAGCATCATATTACCCAAAACCCAACTATTGACACTCTAATTCATCAAAACCCAGTGGCCGACAGACCCTACTCATAGATCTGGCTCGACAGATCTTTCATTGACTTTGTTTGCATCTGCCGAACTCCATACATATAGCATCCCAAGTGGCCACAAGCCATACCCCATCAGATCCCCAAATCAGCCCCCAAATCCCTACTCTGCCATCCATCGAAACCTCAAACCAGCCACCTATTACAACCGGTAACCAAATCCTATTAATCTGACACCTCTCAGGACCCCATTCACATGTCAAAAGTGCTCGCATCCAATAAACCAAGCGTCAGAATTTCCCACACCTCATAATCCACCTACCACCACTATCTCTGCATCTCAAATCCCACCATTCCACACAACAGAACTCAGATTCAATTTAACCAGAACCCAGATCCAGCCACCTGTGCCTTAGACAAACCAGATCCAAGCCATATCGGGCCCAACTGAACCCAGCCAGGCCCATTCCAGTCCCAGCTGAATCTGACTTTCAGGTTATTTAGACCCATCTGAGCCCTCTTTCAACTTTAGTTTGCTGCTAGTCAGGCCTGAAATAGCATATGCTGATTTAATGATTTAACTGCAGATTCCACAAATTAGATTAATCTGAATTTTCTTCTTCCAACTTATTACACATCATCTTTGCTCAAAACTTTTGAACTTGGCCTTTCATCAAATCCTACTTGAAATTACTCGATCCCTAAGCTGGTGGAATGGATTCTCTTCCATTGAGACCATGATCCTAATTTGTGGGGTTCATATTGCGGGATTGTGATAAGGTCTAGATTCATCTCTAGAGTCTAGCCTCTTAGTTGAAATTTGATAAAAAAAAAGGGTAGAATTGAATTTAATTTTATATTTCAGATTGTGATTGTTAGTAACTCCTGATCTCATTAAATCACATAGGTTAGCGTTGCAATGTCCTGCATCGATTACTAGGTTGGATCGTTGCTCATTATGTATCTTGGGATGTCTCTAGGAATTAATCCATATTGAAAGCCATTTGAGATCTAGTGATCCTGAAGTTTGAAAATAAGCTGTCTTCTTGGAAACAACAATATCTCTCTTTGGTGTTTAATTGCATTGATTAAAGTGACATTGGCCAATCCATGGTCTACCGTGTGTCTTTGTTCAAGATGTCAGTGGGGGGTTGCTAACTATAGAGAACTTTTAAATGTAAGTTTTTGGGGGACGGTGCGGAGTTTAAAAGGAATCTACACTTACTGAAATGTGATGAGGTGGTTAAATTGAGAGGGGAGTGGTGTTGGATTGGGAGAATGTTATATGAGAATGGGGCATATTTCCACAAGTGGCGGTGGAGGTTTGGGGAAAAGCAGGATTTCACTCTGGAGGATTGTTGTTGAGGGCAAAAGATGTTTGGGGTGGATCCTGCGAGAGCTCTGCAGTTCAGAAAGTCTAGAATTTGCAGGCTTATAGTCACAAAGCAGATGAGTAAGGCGGGAGGACCTTTTACCAAAGGAGTTGGGTTCAATGTTGGTATCAGCACTAGAATGAGCTTTTGGAGAGATGAGTGGGTTGGAGTGATGCCCTTGTGTTAGAAATTCCCTAGGCCTTTTGGGCTGGTTTGGAGTAGGAGCTCTATGATGTTTGATTGTTACAAGTGACTGGTAAGTTGGGAGCTTGTCTTTTAGGAGAAGCTTGACAGAAGGCGAAGAAGGTGATTATGTATCTTTGTTGAACTATCATCCAATGCTTTGCTCTGTTGGCCATGTTGGATGAGAGAGTTTGGAGGCCATTTCCTTGTGGGAAATTTTCTCCAAAATCTTTTTGGAAGGCTTTGGTTCCTCCATTTGGTGTCAGGCCATTGCGTTCTTTGGTTTTGGGCAATGGTGCTCCTCCCAAGAGAGGAGGCTTTTTGCTGGTTAGTTATAAGATGGGAGAATTTTCAGTGGTAGACAATCAATGGAGGTGGGGTATAGCTAACTTGTCCATAATTAATCAATGCATCTTTTGTGATGAGGAGCCAGAGTCCATGGATCATCTTTAGATACATTATTGGTTTGCTAGAAGATTGAAGCTGCTGCTTCATCTCTCATGGGGTCTTTTTCTTATCTCTGTGATTTTTGCAGGAGCTGATATTAGCTTGGGTAAGGCCCTTTCCCCAGCAATGGTTCTATCATTTGGAACCTCATCCTGCGTCCATTCTATGGGTCCATATAAAAGGAAAGAAATTCCGGTATCTTCCTAGGAAAGTGTTCGGAGAAAGAATAAGTTATTGATTTGGTTGATTTTGATAGGGCAGAATGACTATATAGTCTAAGAAATTTGAGGGGTACAATCTCCTTGATTGGGTGCTTAATTTGTTGGTAATAGGGTCTTGCAGTGCATTGTGAAGTGGCCGGCTTTGGTGTTTAATCTTCCAAAGAAGGTCTTTGGAAAAGCGATTTCCTGCTTAGTTGGTGATGGGATCATGTGGCCTCCCGTTGAAGAAGATGGCTTCAATGTGGTCCCCTTCTCTTCCTGGGTTCCCAAATTAGTGTCCTATGGCCTCCTGTCAATGGGGTGTTGTATCCAATGATTATGGAACTGAGCTGCTGTTTTGTTTCTCTATTCCATTTGGTGTTAGAGATTCTTATGAGGCCATCGGGCGATCATTATTTTTTCCCTTGGTCTTGTTTTCCAGACTCCACTCCTTTCAGTCTCTAATGCTATTGGGTGGGTGCCTTCCACGAAAGATCTTCCTTGGAGACTTACGCTGTATGTTTATTGAGATTGCAAGGCTTTGAAAGTATAATCTTGGTTGGCTTTATTCATGTGGTAAGGGAAACTAATGATGCAGATTTGCTGGTGAAGGGTGGGTGGGAAGGGAGCTTATGTATGGTGGTCCACCAGAGTAGGGTCTATGTGTCTTTCCTCTCTTTCTTATTTTGCAAGGGCTCACACCCTTGTATCACGGGCTGTGCTTTTGTCTCTCTTTCATTTGGGCTTGTGGTTCTTGTTTATGGGCATTATTGCACTCATGTACTGCCCTTTTCTGTTTCTTTACTAAATTTTTGGTTACTCTTCCCCCTCCACTCCCTCCACAAAAGAGAAACATAAATATATAAAAAAGAAAAGAAAATAATGGAATGACGTAGGCTGTGAAAAAGAATTTGGAGACATCCTTGGTGTGTAGCGAGTAGTGACTTGAGGATGCATTTGTCTTGAGGTGTTTCGGCAGAATTAGAATGAGAGTGCCCGTTCTGTACAATGGAGACGTGTTCGGTGCCGTGCAAATCCCGCCGGAAAAAACTTAAAATTTCTTCATTTTTCTTCTTTAGTGTGGAAAGTGGACTCTGAACCATCCTCCACCACCAATCCGGTGTTACACAAATGAGTCCTAAATGTTTCTTAATTTTCTGGAGAGATTTGATCAGTTTGTTGCTTCAAGCATGAATGGCCAATATTAAAGATAGGCAGGGTTGTCCATTAGCGAGGCTTGCATGGGCACAACCAACTGAATGCCAAGTTTGGACTGATCTTCAAGGCCCATTAATAGGGCTCAGGCCTGAAATTTGGGCTCAATTAATGATTGGGCTAGACTTTACTGTTGCTTACTAGGCCTAACCCTGGCTGGCCTGTTTAGTCACAAATAATTTAGATGCAATTATATGGTATATTAAGTATTGTTATGCGTGGTTGTATGTACCGTGTCCTTTTGATATATGAATATATCTCGGACCAATACAATCCATATTTTAAACCAAGCAAAAACATCTCTCTCTAATTTGGTGTAGGTCTATCTATTAATGGGCATCGGGGTCAGCTTTAAGCCCTTCTCTCTTTGCACTAATTACGAACGAGTTAACTGCTCAGGTTTAAGAGGAGTTACCTTGGTGTATGTTGTTTGTAGATAGTAAAGTGTTGGTGGATGAATCATGAGATGATTTGAATGATAGACTTGGGAGATGGCAGGGGGCTTTAGAACCAAGGGATTTAAATTAAATCGAATGATGACAAAATATACTATTTGCAACTTTAGTGGGGATGTGCAAGGACCTGAAATTGGCGTTCAAGAGATACTACAAAGATTCATTCCGATACCTTAGCTCAATAATTAGTAAGGATGGAAAAATTAAGGTAGACACCGAATATAGGATGAGAGTGGGATTGTTGAAGTGGAGACATGCTTGATTGGCGCATACCCAATAAGATTGAAGGAAATTTTTTACAGGACATTGATTAGACCACCTATGACTTATGGAGTAGCCAATCAAGAACCAACACGCACAAAATGAGTGTATTGACCGATACATAGGGTTAGTGGGTGGTTCTTTGTATCTGTGGGTTTACCAATGATCAACCGAAGGGGGGTCGGCGGGTTCCCATGTTATCAGAAAAAAAAAAAGAAAAAAAGAGTGTATTGGGTATGGAAATGTTGAGATGGATGTATGATAAAATTAGGAAAGATGGAATCAGAAATGAGTGCTTTCAAAAGCATTTAGGAGTAGTATAACTTGGTGATAAATTTAGAGTCTCCTGTGTGAGATGGTTCGGACATCAGTCCAAAACAGATCAACAAGGGGAAGAGACTTTCCATGTAGGTTGATGGCCCACCAAGGAAAAGGGGTAGGCTTAAGCGGACATGGATGAAAGTAGTAAGTATAAATCTGAAGAAGTGTAACTCATCGGAGGGTTTGGGTTAAGATAGATTGAAATGAAAAAAAAAATTCATATAGCTAACCAAACGTAGTTGGGACAAGGCTTTGTTGATGATGATGGGCCCAGGACCTAGATTAAATCAGTAAATTTGGGGCTGATTTCAAGTCAGTAAGTTTGGGCTCATCTTGGATCTTGTTGGTTTCATTATTTGTAGAATCCGAGGATAACCATAATGCTGTGCATGTACATTGCAGGTGGCAAAGATTGGGTTATCGCTGATTTAGTCAGTGAAGATAATCAAGTGAAATGAGACGGAGCAATGGATTTGGAATGAAGATAATCAAGTGAAATGATGTGGAGCAATGGATTTGGAGACCCGAACTTCTGACTAGGAATCTAGGAGAGCATTAGCTAGATTTGATGATTCAAGGTGCACTCTTTCCATCTTCAAAGAATTTTTGTGGTTCCACTAGAAAGAAAGTAATTGAATTGGCAGATCTGGATCTTGTGGGTTTCATTATTTTTAGAATTCTAGAAGCTTCCATGCCAAGTTACTCATCACATTCATCTAATGCTTATAAATGCTCATTTTGTATATCTTTTGGCTCTTTTTCTATGATGTTATATTTTAGAATTTAAGTAAAAGATATATTATATTAGCCTGGATTTGAACTTACATGCTTTTGTTGTGGATGTTCAATTGCTAGAAACCAGTGAGGCAGTGAGATCATACCAATACATCTACATATTGATTTAAAATTGCATGCTTATGTGTCATCTTTTTTCCTTTTTGAATTCTACTGGGTCTGGTAATATGCATTTATTATATACGGTGTAAAGCACTCATTAAGTCTGTAACTGTGCTGCTGTTTTCACTTTCTATTTGTTGTACAGATCATCATATTGTTAGTGGGCAAAATTTCATGTGGACGCGACTGCATCCTCATAGCTTGAGAAGGTGGAGGACCAGTGACACGAAGGCCCTGATTTGATTTCCCAGATGGGACATTTAAGTCAAAATAGCTAATAACCAATTCTTCTTTTTGATTATTGAAGAAAAAACTTTACTAAACTGAGCAGCACATGTGTACAATCATTTGAGCTTGGTGGATATGAGCAAGCCCTATCCTAGTGAAGCAATTTGTGAGATATTACTTAGCTCAATGATCTTTGCCTTCATGGATACGACCAATCAGTACAACCTGGGGTCTCAAAATTCCTTTACAAGCGTATCAAATAAGCGTCGGTGACCCAACCGATATTGACTAAAGAGATGAAGTTATCATAAGCTTTTTGCAGAGATGATGACCCAATTCACCTTCATGCCTTTTTTCCGCTCAGAGGTTGAGAGATGCTGACATTTGAGCATCAGAGATGCTCATGGTTAGGTTGGGATGGGGTCCCATGTGTTGGGTTCCTGATTGAAGTCCCTACCCAACTTGAAATTCTCTCTCTCAGCTATGAAACATCAAATCAGAGCCCTGAATAAAATCCTTGTTTAAACCTAATCATCTTATGTTGAAGAGCTGGAAATGTAGAATTACTGGAGCAGTAAACATCACACATGATCCCTTTTTTATTCTTATTTGTCATTTATAAAGACTTTGGATATCTGGATCAAAATTGAGGAGAGTCCCCCAGTGCAAGGAACTTGTTTGTGGGCAAAATCAGTATCTGTGTTTGGATAACCTCAGTTACATTTAAGCTGCAGTTTTGTTCTCTGCTACAATCATTTCTTGATAAAGCAGAGTTACTGGTAACCTTAAAACTTGGAAAGAAGATCCCAGCTAAAGGGAAATCCAGTCATTATGCATGATTACCATCATATAAGTTCATTTTTGAGATGACCCTTGATGTGTGTAGTGTGTAAAATCTTTAAAAGGTTGAATATAATGCCTTGTCTTTCTGGCAGTCTCATTGGGGGGCCATCCATCAATCAATTAATGTGATGTACATTCTAATGTTCACTCATGAAAAGAGCAAATAATTTCTAGACTTTAATAATCACCTTGTTGACTGTTGAGAAATTCTCAGTTTTCCCGTTGTCTTTAGGATTCTATAATTTCAAGTTGAAATCACAAGATTATAGATTCGACTCAGGCTGCCTAAATAGAACAAAAAAGCTACATATCACAAGGTGCAGAGAAGAAAGCACTACTCATAGAGCCAACCCAAAAGATGGTACTAGCTTTCAATGCTGAGGATCAAGGATACTGTAGAGAATGACCCAAAATCAAAGTTCTGCACTTAAAATTGTGAGATTGAATGATAGATTAGCACTGCCAATCCACCATACACCTCTTGAAGATGGTTCAAAGCTTGCAGTTGGGGATTAATTAGTTAGCACATTTGGGGCCCATATTTTATCAGCCTGATCATTCATTTTTGATCCATAATGGATGGTCTACGGAACAAAATCTAAAATATTGCAAGATGGCCATCTTTTGAGTGTTTATGGATTAGTAAGGACCCTTTGTCGTATTTACTTTTTAACACAAATCTACGAACTTATTTTCAAGTGGTCATTGTTTTTTGATGTGTAAACCCAAGGTCCAGCTTGGTGAATGATTTGGGTCATTCAGGTGGGCCTTAGTTTGGCCCGAACAGATTGTAGCTTTATGAGACCCATCCGTTTCATCGTTCAAGAACTCGACTCACTATTAGTGATTCAGAACCAGGGGTGATCATGGGCCAGTCGGAGCTTGCCCATGTCAAGCCCATTTATTTTCAGGCTGAGATCCAGCCATGGGCTGAAAGCCAGGCCCGGCCTAGCTCATTTACACATGTAGCCTTTTGTGCTTGATATGCTGGACTGCGCCGGGCGTTAAAATATGTAAGTCCAAGCCCAACTCTTTCAACTGTCGGCCTAGAAATCAGGCCTGGGCCCAGCTCACAGGCCTAAAAACAACAGCCCAGATTCAGCCCAAATTCAGCTCACAGGCCCATTAGCACCCACTATTGGAAGGTGGGAAGGGATATATGGGGTAAAGTGACTTGAGTGGGTGTAGCAAATTTTGTGATAAGACTCACTGTTTTTCTAGTAGAATCGACTTGGTCAATGAGGGTGAGTCAAGCTGAGTTTTTGAACCATACAGTTGGGACTTGGCAGTAAGTGACAAAGAGAAGAAAAGAAAGAAAGAATGAAAAGAGAGAGAAAGAAGAGTCGTGAGAGTAAAGGTTAAGAAAAGGTGTGGGCTCCACATGTTAAAAAGGCCAAGATGACAATGTCCTTTTGGGTATTGGAATTGAGGATGTTTTGATTCTTCCGGATGCCTACAAAAGGAAGACTTTTGTGGGAATAAGAACAAATAGATAGGTAGAGGAGGCTTTGTGAAAGTGGGATAAAAAGCCTTGGATCTTGCATGTTGCCACACTATGCTGTATATAATAAATTACAAAAAACATATAGAGGAAGATGATGATTTTCTTTTTAAAATTGTTGTAAGTTGGAGCAGTTGGGTCACCAAAAGGTTGATGGAACCTTTGATTTATTTATACATTTGGGGTTGTGGTCTTGTTTAAGAAGGTCCAAGCCAATTTGTGTAAAGCAAGCTTTTTTCTTTCTTTTTTAATCATTGATCATGTTCCAGAGCCGGCAGATCCTAGCCATTCAAAATCTAGGGCCTGTGTTTTTCATTCTCTTAAATATAAACTGCTACCTCATGATATATATATATATATATATATATATATATATATTGACTATCGGAGGGTTCCCAATCCTTTGGGTTGCACTAATCCCTTCGGGACCAGATGGAAGCCGAGTAAAATCCCTTGTAACCTAGTGTGGTAGTGCAGTTTCGAACCCATAATTTCTAAGTGCAAACCATGGTTATAGGCCAACTGAGCTATCTCTTGAGGTTATTGCTGCCTCAAGATACATCCTAGAGCTTACACTTTCTATTTGAATGTTTATTTATATAAAGAAATTATTCTAATGTCAAAACATTTTTCTCTTGATGTTATCCTGATGAGAACCAAAGAAAGTTGTTGAAGTTATCCATATATCATGTAATCATACTCAGATAACAGTAATTAATACAATGCTTAATCCCAAAGACAGATGACTAAAAAACTATTTAAAAGCAAAAGAAGCTTGGGGTCATGTTTGATTTGCATAATGACATACCTTTTCTTCAAAATTGTGTTACCATAAACTAATCAATAAAGAAGACATGAAAAGGACCAAAAGTTCAGTGTCTTCCATCACTTGTTATATTATCACTTGTTATATTATATTAAGGAGAAACAACAAGGCGTGGTTTGCCAAAAAGCCTGCAAATCTTCATAAAGACCAGCATTAGGGCATGTTGGGTCTTGTCCTCTCCTTGTTATTTTATACCCCCATCATATTCAAACCTCATTAGTATTTAATATTCCCATTTGCCTCTTTGATCTGCTTGGAAGAGAAGGCATGCCAAAGATTACCAAATAAATTAAGATGGAATTATACTGCTTGGGATCCTAAACATCTTCCTGCTTTTGATGTCTTGGGAGAAAAAGAAAGCTGCTTTATTCATTTAAAACACAAGACCCTCTTTATGACTTAATCTGTGCACCCTTACTCCTATTTTTTTCCCATCAGTTTTCTCTATCTAGTAAAATTGATATGTGCCATTGAATAACCCCAAAGGATAGCTCAATTGGTTTAGGAATACGTTTTGTACCCGGAGGTTCTATGTTCGAAACTGTACTACCACATTGGGGCTACAGGGGAGTTTACCTGGCTTCCTTTTGAGCCTGGAGAGATTAGTTCAGCCTAAAGGGTTGGAACCCTCCGATAGAACTGAATACATTGTGTGTGAAGTAAATATTTACATTTCTTTTCTACACAAGGTCAATCTAATGGGGTCATTTTAGCTGGGAGTAAAATTTAGGTTAATTACTGTACAGAGGTTAGCGCGTGACATGTGCTATTTTAATTAAAGGTTAAAACAAGTAGATAGCTGCTGTCAACACACTGCTTAAGATTATTCTCATTAAACAATAGCCAATAAATTCCCAACTCATATATAATACTGATTGTAAATATTCTTGATTGAGACTCTAAATGTGATTAGTGGGGGTAGTCCCCCACTTTGGGCGTTGAGACATTCTTTAGGAATTTAGTATGCAAACTCATGTCACAGAGGGAATTGGGGTGTTTGGATGTATCAAAAATTACAAACTTTGTGAGATCATCCATGCCATTCCACAATGTCCTTGGGGAATTAACAAATAAAGACCAACTGTTGATTTAATTTGGGAACATGGATTGATAAGCCACAACAGACAAGGGTTGTGGAATAATGTATGCTACAAGCTGAATCCACAAAATTTTGTGGACTAGTTCCATCAGAAAAAACCCTAATATGAACAGTATTGTTTTTGTATTATGTTACTTAGTACTTATCCGGAATAATGTATGCTACAGAGGGCATATACAAAAAGCCTAATCAGAGTCCAATGGGCTTGAGACCAGACCTAGATCAGGCCCATTAACATTAGGGGTGGCAAACAGGCAGGGTTGGGTTGATCAGGGGTGTCTACGGGTTGAACCATAACTCGTTTCTGGCCCGCTTTAAAATGGGTCATATAACCCCATCTACATGATGCAGGTCAACCCAAGTAAACCCGCATAACGCACATCCAAAGTGGGTTGACCTGTTTAACCTAACCCAACCTGTGTATGCTTGGGCCAAGGCCTATCCATTTCAAACAAGAAGTCTGCATTTGAGTTTGGTTGCAGGCCAAGAACAAGCTCAACACAAGCTTGATTCATTCAATATAAAACACACTACTATGAGTACCAAAATAATAAACCACCAAATCGACCTTAAGCAGATCAATTTAAATGGATTATGTGGGTTATTTGGGTTGAGCCAAATTTTTCCTTCCCTAATCAACATGGATCTAAAAACAGCTTGCTACTCATATGCCTGCTGAGTGCTGAGGCCTTCATAAATGTACCTGAATCCAGATTGGACCCAGACCACATGAGGCTCATTGGCCAAGTTTAAAATGCAACTATTCCCTTCCTTGGGTTTGGATGAACAAACTGAGTTGATGGGAGAAACAAGGGGGGGGTCAAAGTACTCACTAGGATCAAGTTTTGGAAGAATTTTTTTTTTAATATCTAATCCTAGTTAGGACTTAGGACTGCAAATGTGCTGGTAGATGAGAATAAAACACGCATTTGTCTTGGCATTGACATCTGTTTCCTTGGTAGAAGTCGTGACATTGACATTGGAGGTAGGAGTGGGAAGCTTTTCTTTCTAAACGCGTTTTCATCTTCATTCTTTTTGAAACTGAGTCACATCAGACTACTAGACGTGTCAGTCTACTTGCCTTTTTCCATTCAATCTCCTACTTTTCTCTACAAGAAGTCTCATTGACATGATAGAATTCACACTATTCTTCATTCACACTACTGGAGCTAAGTTTGCCTTTCAAGTTTCGGACAAAAGAAATAGCCAAGTGGTTGGGTCGTGTGGGAGCTCTCTTGTCATCCAACTGCTAAGTGTTTGATTGCTCAATTCTGTCCCATACATGTGCATGTCCCAAAAAATAAAATTGTTTGCCTTTTAAACTTCTCTTGGTAAACGTTGTCTTATTAATTGAATGCACATACCATGCCTCTTGCGAAATGGGTTTTATTAGCTCTTTTCTCATTGAGCTAATCAAATCAGCACTATTTAAACATATCATAATTTTCAAAGGTGTCCTAGTTATTTTAGGTTAGAATAAAGATTACATCGAAAATCCATGCTAATTTGAATCACAATATGGTGGAATTTATTGCTTTTTTCCCCATGGATGTGGGACTGAATTTGACACTTTGAGGATGAGATTTAACCCCAAGGGGTAGCTTAATTAGTCTAGGACTACGGTTTGCACTGGAAAGTTGTAGGTTTGAAACTGCACTACCACACTAGGGCTATATGGGAGTTTACCCGGCTTTCCTCTGGACCCGGAGGGATTAGTCCAGCCCAAAGGGTTGGGAACCCTCCGATAGTAAATAAAAAAAAAAAACCATGAGGATGAGATTGTTTTAGCATGTACATAAAGATTGTAAATAGACATCCCTACATGGAAAATAGAGAACAAGAAAAAGTGACATGTTAGATAGTAGAGCAACAATTTCTTTAAAAGAAAAGGAAATAAAAGAAAAACCCACTTTGAATTTTGCCCTTTTCACTTTTGATAGAGAACACTAGGCCAAATATCCCTCCCATAGGCCCACCTATCTTGAATTAGAACTGGACCCAATTAGGTGCTGGTTTGATTATTACATGCTGTTGGATTTAATCTAAACTCTCCAAGTTCTTGACCTATGGCCCAATCCTAATCAAGCCCAGTTGGGTTTGGGTTGGGTCCAGCAACAAATTAAATTCTTCTCAACAATATGACAAACACCACCCTGGGACCCAAATTCAACATACATGGTAAAAAAAATAACAGGGGAAAAGGGAAACATCTACCTCAGGAAATCCATTAAAAACAAAAAGGTATAACAGATTGATAGAGATAGTGAGAGAAAACAATTAATACTCAACACAAAAATCCCTAGCAATGCAGATTGCTTAGAGATAAGGAGATAAGGGGCAAGATGCCATGTCAACATAAGATGGGGACAGTCTGCTTTTTTGGTTGGAAAACTGGTGGGTGTTTTGAATACATCCAAAAGAAAGCCTTTAGATGAATGAGAACAAAGAGGAACCTTTTCAAATGAAAAAGAAGGGACTAGAAAAATGTGGAATGGGGGGACAAATGCAAGCCCACTGGAACACATGCACCAAAGAGATTAGCTAGAGGAGTGGTTGGGTTTCTTCTTCAGTTGAAAGTAGTTGGGGTTGATGAAATTTCACAATCTTTTGTTTTTTAGACACAAGAGGTGGGTCTCTTTGAAATGGAAGAGGAGAAAAGTAAGGAACTCCAATTTAATTACTAATACCCCTATTAAGTATTTGAATTGATTTTTTAAGCTATTTAAACTTAAAACACTACTGTTACTATAAAGATATTTTAATTAAAATCTTCTCAATTTCTTATTACTTTTAGTCATTCTCTTGTTAATAACACAAAGTCATCCAAACTTTTGAGAATGTCTTGTTAGTAACTACCATCCATGTTATTTTGGACAAAGATTGACAAGTCAAAAACCCTTCACAAAAGGTGGATGTTCTCATTAATGCAATGGCAAGGTTGTGTATTTGAGTCAAACTTTGAAAATAGAAAGGAATCTACCACATTTAATACTTTAATTTTGTTGCAACTAATTCTATATTCTTGAGTCATATCTTTAGGTTTACAGTGTTAGTATATGGATTAGAAATATGTAAGGCTAAGATATGAATGATCTCCACTATTAGACACTGGACATTAGATGTGTGGTTGAGAGATTGGATTGATGAGATCCAACGGTTGTCTATACCCAAAAGCCCTCCAATCAAATGGATTCATAGTCAAAGTGGTGTTGTATTTATTTTGATGACTACCCATAGACAGAAAACTTTTTTCTCTATTGAGAATTCTTAGGCTTCTTGATTCAATTTCATATTTCATGCATAAATACTACTACAAAAGCTTAAAATCATTCATTTCAGGCATTTGATATTTGCTTTGTTTTTCGCTTGTCCAATATCCTATATTGCTTGTAGAACCATTAATAGCTCAGTGATAGAGGCATCTCACTTTCCTAAGATAACAGGTAGGGTTGCAAACGGGTATCCGATTCTCCGATTATCCGGAGTCTTGACCCGTAAAAAATCGGATCTAAAACCTATTTTAGGTTCCAATTCATAAACAGGCTCAGGTATGGAACCTAATTTAGGTTTCGAGTGATAAACGGGTCCGGGTCCATATAGGTTCTGACCCGTGGACCTGGGACCCGACATATGAACCTTTGATATTGCAAATTGGACATCAAAATGCTTATTTTAAGAAAAATGAAGAATAAAGATAAATTATAATTGATTTTGGAACTAGATTCCAGTCCTCTAGGTGGACCCAGATTCAGAACCGGATTTGGGGTTTTCTATCGAAATCGGGTCTGGAACCAACTAAACAGGCTTCGAGTCAAAACCGGATTCGGAATCAAAACCGTTATTTAGAAAGAGATCCGGATCCACTATGATTCTAATCCAGAACCGTTCCGTTTGTAACCCTGATGACTGGGCGTTGATCCTTGATATCCTAGGTTAGATTTACACTAATATATATCACGGATAAATTGTAGAAAAAAGAAAAAAAGAAAAGAAATATTGCTAAGTTTATTATATTTGGTCATTGAAAATAGGGGGCCCACCAGACATTCCACTCCCTTTCAATGGAGACAATGGGATCCACTTGCACATGGGTCCCTATTCCCCAATTAAACTTTGTGCTCTTGTTGTTTGTACTAGTAAAGATGAATGTTGACCAAAGCAAATTGGTGGTCCTCTTGTGGTGTTTTGATTTTTTTTCAAAATTTTAATTATTCTGATTACTTGTTTATTTATTTATTTTGTGGAGGATGTGGAAAAAGAAATTAAAGTGAGCACTTGTAAGGTAGTTGTGAATGCAAAGTGGTCTCTCATCCTTTTGCTTTGATGACTCTTGTGCTTATACTTGTCTTTTGTTCACTGCTAGTGCATGTCTCTTGCTAAAAGACATCCCTTTCAAATGGCTGTCCCATTAATTGCTGGGTCATGCAGACCGACTTTAGGTCTATGACAAAAACATTAGGCACTTGCTTGCATGAATTGAGTACCATTTTTCAAGAACATTGTCCCACCTTCTTTAAGAATATTGTAAAGAATCTAGATTTAATTTATATCTACAATTAGAGCCGGCAAAAGCCAACATGACCCGCTAATCTGGTCTGACTTGAACCACACATGACCCGCACACAACCCGACCTGCATAATATATGGATCGGTTACATGTCAAGCTTTCCTAACCCGCATTTAAATGGGTCAGATTAGGGTCAATCTATTTAACCCGCATAATCCGTTTGTATTTTTTTTGCATCTAAAACTTATATTCAATGCTTAATTCTATGGAGTGCATCTTTTTATTTTGATATAATATCTTTTTTTTTACTTTTATGAAAATCTTATTTTATTTCTATTAGTTTTGCTATTCTATTTCTTTAGTCACCATTTAAAAAAAATGTATACTATACTCATTATATAAATAATTGAAGATTTTACCGGAAAATCATCCTTAGATTCATTATAAACCAAAAAGGACTTAAAAGATATGAAACGACTGTAATAATCCCAGGGCCCCTTTTTGGTTATTTTTTTAATTGTTTTGCCGAGTGGGGATGCCCCCACTTATTTTTCCTTCTTCTTCACAGTGAAGCAGCGATATCACCACCCAAGTCAGATAAAAAAAATAAAATAAAATCTCAAGTGATATCCCCACTTGCTCGCATCCCTGCTCATTTATTATTTTTATTATTCTTCTTCCTCCTCCTCCTTCCACCTCGATCAACTTACCCCTTTTAATAATAGATATGTTTGAAATAAAATCGTTTCAATTAGACCCTTTTAAAAATAGTTTATTTGATATTTGTGTGATTTGGTTATAAATGTAAATTTGTTATTATGTAAAAATTATATGGATGAAGTTATCATATAGGAAAAATAGTCAATTGTCATAAAGTAAAAGCAGCAAAGACAAACTTACCATACTATATATGAAAATAATACACGTAAAAACTAAATGACACTTTTCAATAACAAACAGCGGTTTGATTGATTTAGACACTCCCTTGTATATGAGAATGTTACATTTTGTTAATTTTTGAAAGAAAAACTCTTAGATTATACGACATCAATTTGCACTTTCCCAAGTCTATGTTTCTCGGATATCTTCTTGAATCAGGTTTAAATCAAATGTACAAATTAGAGAAGCCTAACTTCCTTGGTGTGTATGGGAGGTAGAAACTTCACGTGCCAGGGGAAATAGTCAGTTCTTGAAGAGGCCGGACACCCTCGTCAGCAATAAAAAAAATAAAAAATGGAGAGAATTATTGTCCTTAAAGCTCTAAAACTTGTCTTAGTCGATAAGGGTATAATTAGAGAGCCCCTAAAATGTGATGGAAATTGGAAAAGTCCTTTATTATGAATGAGACGATAAAAAAGAAAGCCATCATTATTTGATAATCATTAGCTATCAACTAAAGAGCTCTAACTATTGGAAACGGATCTCCTGTTTGGACCAATCAGGGGGTGCCACATGAAGGTTGATTGCCATGTTGGGACCAAAGAGGGGATCCGGATCCCTAACTATTAGATTGTAAACTTAAGTTAATCCAACCATAAATATCACTTTTTTTATTAAACATCAAATTTGAAACAATGTTGATACAAGATATAAAGATGGAAAATATGGGGTAGAACTAAATGTGCATTTCTAAGTGAATTTGTTCGTTCCAGGAAAATTAAATGGATGACCAAATTAAGTATTAATTAATAAAAAAAACTTGTTTGCTTTCCTCTTTTTTTCATAGATACATATATATATATATATGTAAATATAAATGTTCAAGTGCATCCATCCCTCATCATAGGGTGAGGAATGCTTCCCTTTTTTGCACATGAATCCCCCTTTTGTACTTCACTCTATGTACTTGAAATCCCCTTTTTGTACTGGAGAATTTCCATTTATACAAGCATCCCTCACCCTGTATGCGCTTGAACATTTCCCATATATATATAAGGCAAATCATTCTATGAGAACTCATCTCAAGGAAGATTTCCATAAGAACTTCCAGCAGGCCTACGTTATGATACGTCTGAATCGTTCACACATACAAGATCCTCTGCATTCCTCTTTTTTATAGATAGGCAAATCTTTCTATGAGAACTTATCTTAAGGAAGATTTCCATGAGAACTTTCAGCGGGCCCAGCTTATGATCCATCTGAATCTTTCACACAAATAGGTCCCTCTGTAGTCACAAGACCCCAAGGGTTGGACACCGAATGGCTGAACCATTGGATATGAGGTTTTTTTTTTTTTTTTATTTATTTATTTATTTATTTATTTATAAATAAAGCCATTAAACTTGTGGGGCCTGAATCAAGGCGTTAGAGGCATGAAATTGACAGTAAATTTGATATCTAGGCCCAACGCATTAGAATCTTTCCATCCTCTCCCTTAGTCCCACAATCGGAGGGGCCTAGGTTTGCCTCATCTAGCAACCTCGCA
The DNA here is from genome assembly GCA_038049695.1 of Cinnamomum chago. NCBI lineage: Eukaryota > Viridiplantae > Streptophyta > Magnoliopsida > Laurales > Lauraceae > Cinnamomum > Cinnamomum chago. The sequence goes on along the minus strand of CP142458.1, from coordinate 65,926,811 downwards.
CACAGGAATATCAACCATATAATATATATTTTATTTGGGCCCCCCTCTTGTTAGCGCCAATGCTCACCTTATGGTGTGAGCCAATGCTTGTGGGGCTCACATTGGACCCCACTCGGGTATGAGACTAGGAGGGATTGAAAGATTCCCCACAAGGCCTTGTCTGACCTCACTTGATCTACAACAAACAAGTTTTTACCACTCAAAACGAGTGTACACTTGATCTAATTATCCGAATCATTCAGATGGGTGCCAAACCCTGAGATCCTGACTATCGGGGGTTCCTATTTTATGGTCTACTTGAACGAATCAAAATGTGGGTCCCACCACGTGTTCCAGACATCATGACCTATTTTATATTTTAAACTTTTAATTAAAAACATAAAAGATAATTGACTCTACTTGACCAGAGTGGCATGTTTCTTCCTTGACAACAGGAGAAGGAAGGAAGACCTGCCGCAAAACATGCACCCTGCACGTGGCATAAAATGGGGACCCATCAAATCTGTCCAAATCAAAATTGACCACTAAGGGATGGCATTGGTCTATGCCCCATTAATTGATAATTTGAAAGAGAAGTAAATTTTCAATGGTCCTTATTGAATGGTCCACAACACACACACCATAAGTGGGACCCACAATTGAATTGTATATGTTTCTAAGGACACCAGCGTGTTTGGCATTATCGATGAAAACGTGATGCATGGCCCCGTCTCTGTCCAGCCCTTTATGTGAAATGAATGAGTAGAAGGTGGGTGGGCCATGAATGATTAAGGTGTTTGGATCCTCTTGAGGCTAATAACTCATCATAAATTCATGGAGCCCACTTATTAAAATTCTAAACTCATTCAAATAGAAAGTCTTACCTCTTATGTGGGGGTTGACAAATGTCTTTTTTTTCTTTAACCTGTGAAGGGAGTTGGGACCCAAGAGAGAGCTTGCACGCATAAGAGAAGACAACCAACACAAGCGGAAAGAAGTCCCACACAAGTGGAAAAATAGCCCGCATAAGCATATAGAAAGCCCATACAAGTGGGAAGATGTGGTATACCCAGGGCCTCGACAAATGTTAGTTGGGGCCAGCTCTCCTAAACTCAAGTGTGTGGTAGGGCCCACCTAGGGACCCACATGGGGATGGGGGTGGGGGATTTCAAGGACTCCTTGGGATCTTCCTCTCTACAAAAAATCAGCTCCAAATGCGATTTCTATCATCTCCATATGGGCCCAAAAGTTTAACGGTCAACGGTCCATTTAGATTGATACATAGTCGATCCAACGGTCCAGTAAATTCGGATCTAACCGAAAGTTGGTAGACATGTGTAATTTAGGGAAGTCATGTGTTTGGTTCATTTGGATGGACCAAAGGTGGGCCCCACAAGCATGAACTTACGAATTTTTTTTCCTAAGCTTGAGTTTAGGAGAGCCTTACTCATGTTAGTTTTAATAAAAGTTGAGTCCAAATCCCTTGTGGCATCTATTACATGCTCTCTAATATAGGCTTGGAACTCTACTATAGGGCCCACATGATGATAATATGGACAATTGAAGAGGAATCTCATCCTCTCGGTGATGTATCCTCAAATCTCACTTCATTTCAGGAAAAAAATGGGTTCACATAATCCCATGACCAGTCATGTGTTCAATTCAACGGTGGAACGAACTCCTTTTGCAATAAAATTTGAGGATATGTCATGGGAGGGAAAGCGTGTAAGAGATGTTGCAGAGGGTCCCGATTTATAAAAGCTTGATCCACTGTCCTGCCATTTTGACAAATATATGAAAAATAGCTATTCATTCATGTGTTCCTTATGACATCCTACTATGTGCATGCACAAGAGGAGAGCTTTTACTTTGTGTAGGGATGTAAATGGGTTCCTGATTATGTGATTATTTGAAGGTTCCGACCCTTTAAAAGTTGGATTTGGATACTTATTTAGGTCTCGATAAGTAAAATGGTTCAGGTTTAGGTCCTTTTTTTTTCCCAGTGATCTAAATGGGTCCATGTCCAATTCCACTTTGGTTCCGACTCGTGGACTCGGAACTCGACATATTACCTCAATTTTTTAGTATCTCTCCTAAAAATTAGATTTTTCCCATATAATTTTCTACATGGACCCAAACCGGCCCGTCCCATATATGGTTCCGATTCCACTTTTTCATTAACAGTTCCATTTTTAGAACTAAGAAACTAATTCCAAAACGGCTCCAGATCTTGTTCCGACCGACCGTTTACATCCCTATTTTGCCGTTTAGAGTTATATTAAGTAGGTCACACTAGGGAGCCTCACCAAATACCCTTTTTTACCAAAATATATTAAGAGTAATATTGTGCTGTCTTTAATGAAATACCCTCTTTTTTTTAAAAAAAAAAAAGAGCCTCACCAAACTTTCAGAATTTTATATTCATAGTGGATATTGATTCTCACATTTAAGAGGTTCATGTGTACATTGGATTGGATTCCAACCATTGTCAATCTAAGAGCCGTGTGGACCCCATAAGAGGTGGTTCGGGCTGTGGCTTTGGCCATTTGCTCGATTGGGATGGCTGGGCCAGGTGGGGTATCTTTACTTTCTCCTGTCAAGACAAAAACTTCCTCTTCCCACACCTTATTCTTTCATCTTTAATCATAAAACATGGAAAGCCTCACATGAACGACTCTTTCTCCGGACACATGAAGTCCCCACTTCTCCCATGGAATGATTAAGTCAGGCTTTCGTTTGCAATAGAAAAGAGGAGAAAAGCACAAGTTTAAAACCGCAACCTCTCCGGTTCATAAGCTGTGGTACTATCTAAGTACACAACCTTCAGTCTTATTAGTAGTTCATTGGACTTCACATAACTAATTTTTAGATTATATATAGTGTAAAACTTTGCCAAAAAAAGATTGTAGTCTAACCACAGCCTATCTTGTTATTGGGTCTAATAACCTTTCTTGAATCCTGGCCATCCTAGCCAATGGGCCATCAGGCCTCTTCCCCTATTGGTGAGACATGGGGCCCTATTGTGCTGAATTAGTTGGTGGGGAAGCTAGGTCATATTATAAGGCTCAGTCCATTCAACCATCAGGCTAATAAATCACAAGGTCAATCAATATATGCAGCTTAAAGTGAAGGCCATACAAGTATATTAAGATATCAACAAGTTTGTCTACCCTTGTGTGATTCTAATTGATTATTAAAATTAATGTAAGATAATTTCAAAGTTGAAAGACATGTTAGTGTAGCATCCGTAGAAATGACTTACATTTTTTTCAACAGACACTTTATTTTTTTCCTATCCCTTTTAAGTACTAAATGGCTGAAGAGGTTATCCACTAAAAAGTATTCTATTTTCCCAATCCTCTGATGTGGAAAATGTGTTACACAAATGTACCTTCCATGCGCATCCTACTTTTACTCTTTTTAGTGTCACATTGTTCATGCAAACAAGAAAGTAAAAAAGAACAATCTGACTTTTTTGCAACAAAGAGGATTCCTCTTTCTTACAAAGGAAATGGGAACGCGCACAAGATTCCTTTTTTAAAGGTATATTTGCATGATGTGATGATTCTATGGTTTAAAGGAAAATCGTCGATTTTTCGTCCCATGCACTTTCCTGTTATTTTGGTGTGACACATTCTTACACAAAGGAAAAAAAACTGAACTGATAATTAGAAATCCACAAATGATTTTAGAACTTTATATATTGTAGAATTCTCTAACTGCACAAATAAGTCTTCGGACAAAGAAACTTCTCGTTACACATATGCATAAGTGCCAACTTGGGAGCTATAAGTCTAATAAAGTATAATGCCAGATTCCATGGAGAAAATGAAAAAGAACGTTGTCCTAAATTGTTTTCTAGTGGTGTATTTTTTTAAAAATTTCGTTAGAATTTTCAAAGAGATTCCACATGCACCTTTTTCCTTTTTCGTTTTGCTTATAACTGATTATGTGACATCTTCCTTATATGTATATTATCAAATAAATTTTTCTTGTTACATTGAAAGTCAAACTCATGCAATCGAAACTCAATAAACATATAGAATAGACAAACCAGGCAGACGAATGGGGGGCAATCAAAACTCAATAAACATATAGAATAGAAAAACCAGGCAGACGAATTGGGGGGGGGGGGGGGGGGGGGGGGGGGGGGGGGGGGTGGTTTTCTTAATAACTAGAAACACCAAAAACTTGAACTGTTATTGAACGCCTTAATAATTTATATCAACAAGTTTATCCTTAAAAGTGTAATAACGAATGAAGCTGTATATCATTGGATTTAGCCTTGATCAATTAAGCACCCCTAACAAGGCCAATCTGTAAAAAAAGCATTTGATGAAAGTGAAGATGAAAGAGACTAATTTAATTACTTATTTGTAATTTGATCAACTCCACTAGTTTACAACTGGTCTTAAGCGCAAATAAAAGGGGGCTATATTAGGTTGACAACTGGTGTAAAACTTTTTGTCACATCTACAGTATGGATTTTAAGACATTGTTCTCTACTCATGTTAGGGCATTCCCCGTCATAAGCGACACATTGCTAGAGCGCTTGATTGCATTTGCGGTGATAGCAAGTAAGGGTTTCATAATCATGCGTTTGGAAGAACTGAAGGCATGGCAGAAGACTTTGAAATCTAAGAGCTTTAAAATAAACTTGGTTCAGGATATATAAACTGAAATAGTGAAATAGAATTCTTGTAGTCAGCTCCAACATACTTAGGACAAGGTTTTGATGATGATGATTTGTATTCTGATCAAGAAAGTACTTGAGCATTTGCCATTTATGAGAAACTCAACCCATACACACTTATCCCCAATAAATTGATAGTTATCCAAATTTAAACTCACCCATTCATCAGGGGAAAGTCATTCTTCAAAATCATGACATTGAACAATCAAAAGTCGGAATGATGTGATGAGGCTAATTTTTTGTCCAACCCTAATCTATAAAAAGGTTTTGTTATTTCTAGTATTATTGTTCTTGATGAGAATTTGTCATGTCAGGAATTCAAAGACTATGATGTGGTGGTGGTCCCTTTTGACATGTGGATACAACGTTTCTTTGCTAGATTGATCTGAACTCTAAGTACTTGACAAACAAAATTAACATTTGGGATTCTTAGAATTACAAACTCATTGGCACTTTCAGATTCTCCAGTGGAGATGAGGATTTGAGAATTCCATGCAGGGAACAATATTTACAGGATTCACAAATTCTCCATATATGAATTCGTTGAATAATGCTAGGGAAATATGCCCTAATTAAGTTCGATTGCTTGTGATTTGGATGTGTCTAATAAGTATACCCCAAATGAAGGTACAAATGCAACTTACATAAGCATGGTGTGAATAGTTTCAATAGAAATAAGGTAAGGATAATGTTTACATTATTATTGTCTTAAGCTTAAAGTTTTCTTTTTCTCACAAATGTCAAAATGTCAAATAGGAGGGAATGCATATGAAGGCTAGTTATTTCTTTCATCAAAAGGCAAGAAATGTATGAGTACTATAATTCAGAACTAACTTGTGTAGTAGATAATTTGTTAGTAAACGTCAAATGCCTGCAGAGCCCCCCTCCCACATGGGGCTACATGCAATTATGTGCATGAATAATACCATGTCCAAACCAAGCTATTAGGTAATGAGCTTGTATAAGTGGGTCCCATGATTGAGTTATCCACGCCATCAATCTGATGAATGTCAATTTGATTAGATTGTATGTCTGAACCTTCCTACACCGTGTTTGTTTGCATTAAAATACATAGGATATGAATACATAAGGTGGTTGAAAATAAAGATCAAATGTGAATTTAAAAAAATGAGCATCAAATAATATTTTCTTTTGATTCTATTTTCTTGAAAGAGGCTGTTATTTGATGTTTATTTTTAGAAATTTACCTTTAATCTTCTGTTTTAACCACCCTACGTATTCTATTCTTATGTATTCTAAAGCAAACAATCAGGAGGCGGGAGGAAGGAATTTTTGACGTTCCAGTTTCAATATTTCCACATGTTAGATAATCAGATCATTTCGATCCCAAATAATCTTAATGTATAATTCTATCCATAACGTTGCCCCACTTGCACAAAATCAAGACCCACCTGATAAATGGTGTTAGTATTTTTGAGTGTTGGCTAATTCATGTGGTTGGACAAAACATGAGATTTAATGTAATTTGAGAATTCAAAAGACGCAGAAAATAACAAGATTTCATCAGATAAGTCTGTCTGATCGATTGGGCCCCATGACCGATCGATCGCCCCAGAAATGCTCTCAGTTAAAAGTCAGACTGATCGATCGGACTCCATGACCGATCGATCAGACCAGAAATACTCTCAGTTAAAAGACAGACCGATCGATCGGACCCCTTGACCGATTGATCGGACCAATTTTTGTCTCAGTTAAAAGTCAGTCTGATCGATCGGACATCGGCGAATCTCACCTATCTTTTAGGAACTTTCCTCTTCTGCCCTGTTTTCCAACCTATTCCAACCTAATCTCTCCTATACGTTTCCAAAAGCTTATTTAAGGGTTTAACCTCTTTAAAAGAATCCACCTCTCTCTCGGTTCTAAACCCCAGATTATTTTTAGATAGATTACCTTCCTCCAGAGAGTCCCTTCGAGAGATTAATGTGCTGAAGCTTTGTGCATCTGGAGATTCATCATCTACGTTTTAAATCGATTCGTCTTGTTTAAGGCGTGGAAATCGAAGTGCTGGAGAAGGTGAACAGCGTGGTCGTCGGCAAGAATCACTGTGATCCTTAGGTTGAGTTCAACTGTAAAGGATATTGAGTTTCTCTTGTAACCTTTGATTATTAGTTCTTTATCTTTATGGACCGGTGCGAGGTCCCGTGGTTTTTTCCCTATTCAGGGTTTTCCACGTAAAATATCATGTGTCCATTTTCTTGATTGCTTGATTGAATAACTTAGGTTATTGTTTCTTTCTATTCCATATTTATATCTGTGTTGAGATTTTTATTTTCTGTTAGGGTTTGTGATTATCAACCCTCTAGAAGTTTTCAAATGGTAATGACATGCATCTTCTTGTGTGGAGGATCACATGATTCGTTGTGTCTGCTGAGCACTTGAAGACTGCAAAATGCAAAGGGTGTCTCTTTCTTCTGTTCCTGAAATATGACAATGCATTCATGATTCATGTTGAGGTTTCATTTTGTGCTGTCCTAGTAACATCTCTTGTTGTCCTAGACACATCTCTCTCTCTCTCTCTCTCAAATTTAACAGAAGGGTCTGATCTGGAAAACAGGGGGAAAACATCTCATAGACTTAGCTTTTAATGTGCAGGGAAATTTGCAAAACATCAAACAATGGGACACCTAAATGATGAGGTCACTATTTGGTATCCAAATAGTATTCAGGTTTGAATCTTGATACAGTTGGGTTCACACCCTGATTGCCCATTTACCAGAGTATACAATATAAATATAGGGAAAATTTGATTTCATAGAATTGAATACATATGAATTCAAGGTCAAATGGGGTCCAATAAGGATTATAAAGAGGTGAGGAGCGAAGAAAATGAGAGCCGGGTATTTATTTTCCATCTCTCTTGATTAATTTTCTATTAAAGGATAGATTATTTGATGATCATTTTAGGACATTCACCTTTGGCTTTTCATTTATAACCACTTCTATATGTAATAGTCTAAGAATTTCCCCGTATTCATTGGCATGAAACAAACAGGGCGTATGCATTTTTCCTTAGAAGCACCCCCCCTAGCCCTTTGGTAGCCTGCATCCATGCATGAACATGGAGAGTGGCAGACTGGGAGAGGAATGAATTGTTTGGAGTTTGAACATGGATTAGAGGTGAGCAAAAAGTCAGTCCAATCAAATGATCTGTCCTTAACTTTAGGCCCTCAAAGTTCCATTTAAATTCACTATGATAAAATCTCTGGATGAAGGTCAAAATTTCACCAGTGCCAATTCAAGTAGCTGGGTATAAGTTTGTGTTCTTCAAGAGATTAGATTGATCATAGGTGGGCTCCAATAAGGATAGATGTCCAGGATAATTTTCCACATATATACACATTATATTACACATATAGTAGTGAGATATTTTATAGTCAATCAATGGACCCCATTGATAATCATGTTTGCGTTGATATACACAATGGAATATACCCATTTGCAACCTTAAATTCAGCCTTTATCAGTTGATTATGATAAAAAAAAAGAAGTTAAATGATTGAAAAGTTGAAATTAAAAAGTACTTGTTTAGGTGCTTTGGTTAGGAATATGACAAATATGAGGTACAGCTTAGAAATAGAACCTATTCTCCATTGAGAACATTATGAACATCATTTTAGCCAGTGTGGCGACCATTATACAAGTATGATGAGGATTACAGCTCAAACCATTACATTGGTCCTTTTTCTTTGTTTTTTCTAAATTCTTAAGATAAATTACATTAGACATTTCCATCTTAATGGACATTTTAATTAGGGTGTTGTGTTTCTTTTGTGGAATTTCTGCCAGGAATCCTCCATGTTGGGAATTCCTTGACATGATGTGGCTTCTTGTCCCCTAGAATCTCCAAATGCCATGTTTCTTTGCTAGCATTTCTTTAGAAATTCAGGAATTTCACCATTTTTGTATTTTGGTGGAATTCCTGGATACTCAAGTCCAAGGGAGCATCCAGGAATTCCACTATGTCTGGGAATTCAAGAATTCCCTGAATTCTAGAAAAGAAACGGGCCAGACAATTGTAGATCCATATGCTTTTCCAATTTGCCTTCTTAAATAAATGGATGATAAGAAATATTTTTAAAATCAGTCTACATGTGGTTTGGTTATTGGTTTTTTGAGAAAAAAAAGAGAGAAGACTTAGTCATAAAAAAAAAAAGTTTCTAAAGTGAACCTCTATCCAATCATGAAGGGAAGAAAATTATGCCGTCTGTTTGCGTCAAGAACCAATATGGAACATGTGACATTGTGGCATGTTAGGTGGAATTTGTACCTCCCACCCCCTTTAGATAGAATGTTGAAGGGGAAATTACGATAAAACATATTAATTGGATTTTCATCTCATAATTATGAATTGCAAGGCTAACATGATGCATAATCTCCTGTATTCTATGGTGATTGATCTTCTGTATTTTACCGCACACCGGCTACAATGGGGTCACCGAAATTAGCCTTTTCTGAAAGGCGTTCGGAGAGTTAAACCTTATAAATTTTGTAACCCTAATTTCTCAAAGACAATGAAAATTGATCTGTTTAAATAATGGATATAAACATATTGTTGAACCACGTAAATCTTACTGTGACCTTCCAATGTTGTTTATTTATTCGTTGCATTGTAATTGGATAGGTTTGCAACATAACAAAACAGTTAGGCAAATTTTGTTGGAATGTGGTCTTGGATCAGGAGGTGCTCAAGCTGAGAGAGTCATTGGAAGAAGGGAACATGGGCATGTAAGGATATTATGTGGTGATAGATGGAAGGCAACAAGCTCTTGTTTTCTTTTAACCTAATGGGAAGCATACAGAAAACTTTGGCTAGGAGGAATATGTGGACCCTCTTACTAGACGTGTTACTCCATCTTTTGGAAGAAGTCATGGCTTCTAGGACACCAACTCATTTGTTGAGTCTGGACAAAGCCTTTGTTCCAACCATCTCCATTTCGCACAATGAAAAGGTCCAACCATAGCTTTTTATCTGGGTCCCAGTGTGTGTGGGTCAACATTTCCATGTGAAACATGGTATTGGCGTGTGGAAAGAAGAATGCAAATGAAAAGGTGACAGAGAGAAGAAAAAGATATCAAGCAAAGCATTTATATTAGTTCCCATTTCTCAACCATCAAGTTGGGCCTACTTCACTGTACAATTTGTTATGGGTTTTGCATGTTTGGTCATGTGGGTAGTAGCTGCAGTCAAACCTGTGCCTTGGAGGAGACCCCACAGGTTTTAAGGCTGTGAGAGGTCCTCAAATAATATCCTTGCAAAATTTGGTAAATTTAGAAAATTCAGAGGCTAAAAAGGCATTTTACATCTTTTTGTACCTTCAGAAACCTTGCTCTTTAACATTTTTCAGATTTGAGAAGTGGTGGAGTAACTGTAAAGTAACTTGGCTTTAGTATAAATACAAGTGGGATTTGAGTATTAGCTATCTATGAAAACTAAACCCATTGATCATTGCTAGTAGTCCAATCAATTGACTATGTTTAATGAAGCTGAGTTTCTTTAGATGGTTATTACTTAAAGCCCTGCTTCATTTGACAAGACTTGGCATTGAATCTTATCTTGTTGCAAAAGCTGTAGAAGATCCACACATATGATAAAAATAGCAAAGTTTTGCAAAATCTGAGAAATGGGGAGGAGAGACGCAGACTGTGGATTGAAATTCAAATAGAAAAATTCTTATGAATACTCCACTAAACAAATAAGCTTTGTGAGATAGAAATCTACATTGCAAACAGTACATGGATCAAAAATCTAAAAGAGAATTTTGTTACATGCTTCATTTTCAGAGGATACAACAAATAGCAGAGATGCTTTTGATTCAGGAAAGTGCTTTTTTATTCTGCTTCTGCAGTTCCCTCCCAATGCAGCCAGACAAAACTATGCATTGGTAAAAGGCTGCATTACAATCTGTTAAAAAATCCACATCATCAGCAGGACTTGGCACAATCATCAGTTCAATTAAATAAACCTACCCCTCAATTTTGGGTTTACAAGAGCTCAATTACTCTAATACCCAACTCTAACTAAATGGTCAGATCAGTGTCAAGTACTCAAATTGGAATAAATGACATTTCCATGAGGTTACTGTGTGGACTTTGACAAGAAGCAATGGCAAAAGAGCAGATTAAAAGATATAAAGAGGATCTTATTAACCACATCACCACATATTACAATAATAATAAATATAAAAAAGGTAAAAATAATAAAATCTTCTTCTCCTTCTACCAAAAGAAAGTTATAGATTCCTTCTTCTCCCCCTCTCTGCACCAAATCAGACGCCTCCCTATTTACATCTCTAACCGCCTAAAAGATACAGATATCGACCATTATACCCTCCCTCACAACCCTTCTACAACCACACCATGCCTCCCTTCAGAAACTGCTGAGTGGCCATCCTTCATGGGAAGCAGCCTAACGACCGTACTCCCATCTTCTGGTACAATGCCTTCTCCTTTCAACTGCTGGAAACCAGGGACCAAAACTCGGTCCACCCACTCCTCAAACCTGGTCTGGCCAAACCAGGCCCCTCCCACAATCTTCTCCAGCGCCTCATTGTCCACCTCAATTGACCACCTGTCACCAATCACACCCGCAAACTTCGCTGCAACTGTGGTTGCCACCTTGGTCCGTAGAGGGGTGAAGTCGACGGGCTTGAACACAACCATGTCATCGGCCCAGTCAAGTAGCTCGTTGGGGGATATGGATGGTGGTAACAACAACTTGTTTGTTGGGCCATGTCCATGGCTGTGGCTGAGATCATGCCCGTGCTCCACGGTGAGGTCACTTGAATTCTCGGTGCCATCGTCTTCGACCACATCGACAGCTAAATTCAGATCGAACGATAGACCAGGACCTGCATCTATTCTTGGCTTTGTTAGCCTGTCACTGTTGTCACAGGACCATTCAGCCCGTCGCTTGCTCATCTTTCCATCCAGGGATATGTGTAACTGCCACTTTCGCCCTGCAGCCGCCGCCAGCTTGTGTTCTTGGAGAACCTCTGTATTCGGTATGCTCTTGAGATTATCCGGCAACCAGTTGGTTGTGAGGACAAAGATCACGCTCCCCAGAGCAATCTCACGCCCATGAGAATCAGGCAGGCGTCCCCTTTCCATTGCTCGCTTGATGCTTCCATGGAGAAGCATGTCGGCCCTATCAATATCCTCAAGCACAATGACAGAGAAAGGGTTGCGGCGCACTGCCTCTGCTATCCGATCGAGCACCGTCTTACCACGGAAAGTCACTTCAGATTCCTCATCATAGTCATCAGTTCTCGACCCAAGTCTAATGGTGATGGGGCTTGCAGAGCAAACCAGCTCAGACAATGCCATCGCCATCTTCCTTTTACCGACCTTATCAGGGCCAACAAACAACAGCCAGGTATCGCCCTTCGCCCCATTGCCACGCCGCTTCCCATTGCCAGATTTGGTCTGTATGATGGTTGATGCCACAGCTGATGCAGCATCTGTCTGCCACCCGACCTTCTCAGTGAGGCCCTTGAAGAGCCTCTTGAAGGAGTCTGCATCTAAGACAGTGGCGTGTTTCTCATTAGGCTGGTTGGAGATTTTATCAGGCCATGTGAAAGGAATGCAGCCAGTAGGATCTCTGTTACGCTCTTGACAAGTTTTCTCCATGCAATTTTCTTGGACCTTTGGGCACCCAAGAACCAGTTCAGTCGCGACGGGGCTTCCAGGTGCAGTGGTGGGACTTTCAGATGGGTTAGGCAAAGTATTGGGGTTCATCTGCAAGGTGGGGAGATTTCGCAAATGTGGTAACTTAGGTTGTAAGGATTGATGTCCGAGCAGGTTTGGATTACACATGCTTGTGATTGAGAGGGCAGGTGGCCTCTCCAGTCCAGCAGCTAAATGGAAGCTTGGATGGAGTTGGCGACAAGTTTCATTCCATTTCTTCATCAATTCTTCAGTTTTCTGCTTATAAACTAGTTCCTGATCCCTGGTCTGCAAATTCCACAATAAATCCAATTACCAAAAGCAAAGCAATCAAGTCCTAAAGCCATATGTACATCAACAAGGAGAATTTGTATGTGAGCCCTACAAAAGTGAGTACCTGCTGCTGATCAGTTGGTTTGGTACTTCCATTATTGAGCTTTGCAGTCTGCATCCACTGCGGCAAGGCCTGGTGGACTTCTGGTTTGGAATCAGAAGATGATTTCTCATACTCCTTGGCTACAAGCTTGGCCAGCTCTTGTTCATAATTCTCCATACAAACGGGACAGCAGGTGGTGGACCCTCGAGTCTGTTCTGTGTTCTCAGGCTGGCGTCTTGGTGCAAGAGCAGCTCCCCCCATCGAGATACCCTTTAATGGTGGGGTGAGAGAACCAATTGAACTGCTGAGAATCCCATTGCCTCCAAGCCTTGAATAAATTTAGAAAAAACATAAACTTTAGAAAATAAGGAAAACTGTTATAAGAGGTTTCTGTATTTAACATGAAAGATGATGTATGAAATATAGCTAGTTTAGGGACTTATTTGGACGCTCATTGGTTGGTGTCAATCATGGCTGATTTTACTGATCTCATCTATGAATGGACCAGCAGAAGTAATTGGAAAGTCAAGGATATTATTTTTTGATAACTCAAGGATACTATACTTCTATTTACAATACTTCTTTCATTCAGCAAGGCACTGAACAGAGGATGGTTCAACCCACAGAAGAAAGCTGTTGTTTTCCTTGTAAAAAACTCAGTACACAATAAACTACTATTCAATGTAAAGCTCAACTGTTCTTTTAATACTGTTGATGGGGATGATATAAAATAAGCAAGATTAATCTCAACCCATGCCAATTGAAGAAATAAGACAATAATGGAATTTCAAGACCTGTAATTGCATAATTGAAGACAAACAACCTACCTTGGAAACAGCCCAGGTATTGGTAATCTTGCTGTAATAGGCACGGCCTGCAGATCCCATTCATTCTCCATTGTTGGATGGTAGACCTGGCACCGCAGATATGTCTCGCAAGTCGCAGTTCCGATCAGCCACAGCCGACTATCACCAGTGCCCTCTCTGAACCTTGCCAATAGCTTCCCCATCTCTGAAACTGCAGCACGACGTGTCTCTGATACAACCTGATGCTGAATTGAGCCTGAACCCGAGACCCCAATCATTCCCGTCTGCTCGACCAGCCACTTCAGGTCTCCTAAATCAAGAATCACACCACTACTGCTGCAGGCAATTGCGCTGCTATTGATCCGGGTCTCAATCAAATCCCCCAATTCCTTCATCTTCTCAGGGATCTGAGACCGGTTGGAACCAAATTCCTTCTCCAAAGATACCACCTGAACACTGCGAAGTAACCCTTCATTGACCTCCCTCTTCTCAATCCTCTGCAAAAGCTCTCTCATAACCACCTCAGGTTCTGTATCTCCAACCAAAACTGGATTCCTCTTCCTGGATTTCAACAGGATATCGATCACCCGCTTCACCTCTTCCCTCCTCTGCTGCCCCGACGGCTCGCAACTTCCCTGCTGCTGCAGCCGAGGGTTCAGATACACATTCCGGTTGATTGGTGGGGATGGGCGGAACGCCAACCCAGCTCCAATTCCACCTGAATTCATGGAATTTGACGAATTCAATGACTGTTCAATTGTAGCCTTGACAGCGGGACTAGAGAAGCTGGCCTCCCGCATCACCCGGCTCACGCTTGGATCATCAAGGATAGATACGATGAGCTGCTCGAGCTCGACCTTCACAGCCAGCAGCGGCTGCTGCTGCTGCTCAGGGCAGCCACGGCGCTGGTGGGCCTGGGCGCGCTTGAGGGCAGCCATGAGTGCATTGGAGATGGGGGGTTCCATGCCCGGCGATAGGTTCTGGGCCGAGGGGAGGCGCTCGAGGGCGACGCTGAAGCAGAGCTCAAGCGCCCTGCATTGGAGGGGGTGTGATGAATTGGGGTGAGATCGGATGCACGCCTGCCGGAGGTAGCCGGAGGGGGAGGCAAGGAGTGTGGCGGCGACATGGAGAGGGGTGGTCTGGCCATGGTTCCGCCGCCCTGCCTCTGCGATTGAGTGGTTGAGAACGCTTGCTGCTTCTGGTGTTAAGGTTTGTTGGATTGTACTCAATCCTGCTCTCATCTCTCCCAATTGAAATAGACCCAGTTCCAATTCTCAAAATCCTAAAAACCCTAGAGGGGTACTTGAAATCCTTCAAATCCAACAGAAGCTTCAAAGGCATAGAAGAAAAGCACCCAATTTCACCTTCTTTTGTCTCCAAAGCAGAGGAATTACTTCTCTATCTGTTTTCAAATTGAGGGCTCTCATTCGAGTGAATGATGGACACAACCGACAAAAGGGCACTATGATGTAAAACTCAATCCCCTTGGGACTATGAATCCGACCAGAAATGAAGAGAAATTAAGAAACCCAGATCGGATCTACCTTCAAATCAGCAAGAAAAGGAAAGATCATGTCTTCTCCCTTCACACTTGCCCCATTCTTCTCCACCTGACCTGTGAAGATAAACACCGCCTTTTTCTCATTTCAGTCCCAATCTCGATAGAAAACAAAAGTGCAGTAAATGGTAGAAGTTACAGCAAGTAAAAAGAAAAAAGCCAAATATTCCTGCTTCTCACAGTAAGATGAAACAAAACTGCAGATGGGTGTTCTCCAAAAGCATCTCAATATCAGAAATACAACAAATTTTGAAAGAAAACAGAAGAATAAGTGGAAATTGGAGTTGGGTTTTGCTTGAAATCATCATATAAGAGAGAAAATCAATGAAAGAGAGAAGAAAATAAAATCTTCCTCTTCTTATTCTAAGATGAAATTATGAAAACTGCAAAGGGGGTCATCAGAACCATATAGATTTCTAATGAAAACGAAGAACAAAGGGGAATTGGATTTGGGCTATCTCAAAAGCAGTCAAAAAGAAAAAAAAAGCAAGAGAAAGAGACTCTCTTTTCACCTGTTTGGGGCTGGGATCTCTGATATGAGATTCTTCTATTTCCCACAAGCAAAGAGAAGAACAGACGAAAATGGAATATGGGTCACTTGCAGGAAAGCCTCTGAATAACGGAAATAGAGAGAAGAACCGATACAAAACCGACTTGGGTCTTGCTCGAATTGACGATTTAGAGAGAGAAAATGGTGTCTTCACCTCTCTGGGATCTCTCAGCTCGAGAAAAAGATTGTCGTTGCGAGGATTTCAGGACATTATGCTTTCTCTGCACAGCTCCATCTGCTCACCCTTTTTTCCCTGTCGTCTTCTCCTTCTATCGAGAAGAAGATTGCTTTTTTAGAACCCCCCCTTTTTATCTCTCCGTTTTCCCTTTCTCTCTCTATCTCTACACAATTGCTGACTGACGATTGACTACGCCTTTTCTCTCTCTCTCTCTCTCTCTCTCCCCTTTGCCTTTCTTCAAACCAAATATCTGCTTTTCACACGCAACCGCTGCCTGGAAAAAGGAAGCGCACGGATTTAACCTTTTTCTCTATTCGCATCTCTCTCTCTCTTCCTTTTTCTTTCACTGCTTTTTTTTCATTTTCAAGAGAGGGAAAGGTTCGGTTTTTTTTTTTGCAAGCTACTTTTTTTCTCGCTGCTTTTGAAGTCATTAAAGTCGGCAAAACGAAATCATCATATTCCTTTCAATCGAACGCACGCTCTCTTCTCTTTTACGCGTTTTTCGAGACCTTCTTCTCTCTCTCTCTCTCTCTGCTGCTACAGAAAGAGATTAAGAGCTTTGCTTTTCTTTACTTGTTTTCTAATCGTTGTTTGTTTGGACGAGATTACTGCTTTTATCGGGGAGTTTTTCTAACGCTGTTGGTGCAAAAAGCAGTTACGGAGAGGTGGGATGCGCCGCGGGAGCATCGTTTTCAATTTTGAATGTGGGGGAAGATTTGGGCTGGGTCAAGACTAAGGCCCTCCTAGTAGGGATGTAAATGGGTCTTGATTTTTAATTTATCCGAAAGTTTCAACTCGTTAAAAATCGAGTTTGAGTATTTAATTAGGCCCGATAAGTAAATGGGTCAGAGCCAGAGCCTTTTTTCGGACTTGTATTCTAATGGGTCTGAGTCTGAGACCCATGGACCTGAGATTCAACATAGTACATAATTTTTAGTGAATCTCTTAAAAATTAGATTTTTTTTCCATATCATTCTTTACCGAGACCTAAACTCGGATGCGGAAACCGTCCCATATATGGTTCTGATTTCAATTCCAGTTGTATATTCTAATTTAACGATTCCGGGCCCGATTCTACCTACTCATTAACGGTTCAGGTTATGAGTCCACCATGGTCCTGGGCCGGAACAATCCATTTACATCCCTACGCCTTAGCTTTGCATGGCTTGGGCTAGATGAGTAATGGGGCTTCATGTGGGCCCACTAGATGTATCATGTATGCCTATGGTGCTAATTCTTGGGTTGGGTCATGACAAAGAGGTAGTGTGTGATAAGGGATAACTTGATCATAAGTGGGTCATCTATAGTCATCGCACCACCATTGTGCATAGTGTTCATATAAGGCAATGTATAAAGTTTTGTTTGTGAATCTCTCACACCATGTGAGATGACTTGGAGAGCCATATGTTCCAACCGCCAACCCTGTGATTCACTTTCACCTCCTAAAATTATTATCCATCCCAAATTTTTTAACATCAATTTCAATGGACTGGCAGTCGGATTGGGAAAAAAAAAAAAGATGCATGTTAAAGCGGTTAAACTTGAGGGCCACTAGATAAAGGGTTAGCATAACAAATGAACTTAAGATTTTATATAAGTGGCGAATGTGGATTGGATGAAACAGTAATTTTCTATTGCTAGGAAACAGGAGATCCAAACTCTTCACCTATATCTTTTAATCCCACACCTCCCCTATTATTAGATAGGGCAATCTACATGGAATCCATCCCACGCAAGACATCATCCGCATTGTAGCAAGGTCTAGATATATACCCCTTACAAACACTACTCCCATGTGAATTGCCACAAGCCTTCTAATAATGGATTGAAAGTTATTAGAATGATGCTTTCTAAAACTATTAATTGGAGGGCCATAGTTCAAGATGTTACGATAATGTAACACGGTCCATTTAAGAAAATTGTAACGTAAAAAATGTAGAATAATCGGATTATTGTCTTTTGTCCCGGAACAACCCTAATCCAAAAGGAGGTATTTACTTTTCTTTAGAAAAAATAAAAGATCAATTGCATCAATTTCTGTTCCAAAGACCCTAAGTCTCACTGAATATGTATGTCTTAAAAGTAAATAAACTTTACATTCTACCCTGACCATCAATCTAATATCAATTAACCTAGAACTTAGAAATCCTAAACAAAAGAATTAATGAAATGATAAGTAATTAATTTAAGCATTAAAAAAAATATCATCCAAAGTTTACTCCAGTCATAATTCGTGTGTGGTACCCTTGGGCTAGTTCACATATTGCTTTATACTTTGCTTGTAGAAAAATATGACCCTGGTATAATATCAATCAGCTCGATCCTGACAGTTTGGATTTCACCTGACAAGTGCTCACCCACATGCAGCTTTGGCCGAGCTTGCACTGGCCGAATGGATGGCCTGACCCCCTTTACCTATAGTTATAGGGGCTATTTTTTATTTTATTTTTACATCTAGAGGTAAGCACCGGCACCCGCACCCGCACTCACAGGTCACAACCCACAAACTCACCCAAGTCTCTATACACTATAACGAAAGATTGATTTCTGATTGTTTCTCAAAAGATAGGTATGCTACCGCTAATGATTGATTCCTAATTATTTTTTCTAAAGATAGGTGCCTCACTAACTGAGCTACCAGCTGATGTGCATGCATTAGATTACAAAGGAATTGAATATAAATGAATTCATCGTCAAATGTGCCTCCATGAGGTCTTTAAGGAGGTAAGGGGTGAGAGATACAAGAGAGGAGGGAAGGTAATAAAGTAAAACGGTAGATGAGACATTGACTTTCTTAAGTATTGAATTATGAGGGCAATAGTTGGGTATTCATCTTTCATCTTCCCTTCATTCGGTTTTCATTAAAAAGGAGGTTATTTCATGTGCATTTTTGGATTTTCACCTTTAGTCTATATTTTTAACCACGTATGACATGAATTATTTAAGAAAGAAGGATCAATCCTTAAGTGTTGCACTGTCAAGGTGAGGTACTTGACGTAGTGCTTACAAGTACTTACCTTTCAAAAAACTCTTTGGTATTCTAATGCTAACAAAGAGGCCTTAATCACTCTTAAGGAAAAAAAAACATGTACCACTTGATCGGTTTCAAATGACCCATTTAAACTCTTATGATCAGCTATTTTAGCAATGGATCGACTATGCAAGTGTCACAACTATTGTTCTCAGGAAATTATCATCTTGAATGATGTCACAGTAATTTCAGATGTGTTGTTTTGGATATTAATATAAAAATGTAGAAAATATAATAAATTTTCTATAATGAAAAAAATAGAAGTTACAATTAAATTATTTTATATAACCTCAAAAGTTCTTTTTCCCCTTTTATATCTATTATTCACATTTCTTGTAGTTTTCTAATGACAATTTCAATTTTGTGATATCATAAAGAAATTAAAAGTTTCTGATATAATCATGATATTTTTAAAAGTATAACTAGCATTTGTGACGCGGCATCTAGCAAAGGGAGGCCATATTTTGATAGTATTACAATATTTTCACTAGAAAATATCAAATCAAAATAAATTAGTCGTCTTCATAATCATCAAAGCCTTATCCCAACTATATTGGGGCGGAAATTAGTATTATCATCATTATATTTATTATACTGAAAGAAATGTTAATATTGTTATATCTTGGCATACTTTAGTAACATTGACATAAAACCTTTATTCTTTGGAACTTATGGTTTTAATGAATTTAAATTTGTTGATAAATCTTTTTATTTTTCAAACCGAAGTTTGTTCATGGTATCCTTGATGAAAGGCAAAATTTAAAAACTCCTCTCTTTTAACCAAAAAAATGCCAAGAATAACATTTATATATATGTCGTTAAAACCAATTTTTGTATTGGTTGGGTTGTTGCAAGCCAGAGTTCTTCGTATCCAGAGCCTGTGTGTATGCATGGAATTGAATTCCTATATATACATAGTAAAATAGGTTGCAATTAAAGGATGATCAGAGAGGGAAGGGGTGAATGATATATAGTGGTGAAGTAACAGGACGCGACTTTCCTAAGATTTCATTTGATAGGGTGGTAGCTGGATACATATTTTCTAGTGAAAGGAAAATTATTATTATTTCTTGGTACCCTAGCCCAGGGGGGTGGGACTCAAGAGAGCCCACACTAGTGGGAAGTGGAAGTCCACACTAGAAAAGGAGAACTCACAAAAGTGGGAAGAAACTTTGAATAGTCACGTGACAATTGGAGTTGCCAACCAACTAAGCAAACCCTTGTTGTTGAAAGGAATATTATTTGATGGTCATTTATAGAACTTCACTTTTGTTTTTCTAATTTTCGACACTTGATAAAAATATATTTCTTAGAATTCCTAGGAATCCAAATCCATGCGAACAGACGCAGACTTGGTGAAAAATCCTTATCTTCATTTTTGCCTCCCTATAACATTGTTGGAATAATGTGGTTTTGTTAGTGGCACTTAGGACCAATAGCAAACTCACACCATAATCTATCTCACCTAATCTATCATACATTTCCATCTTGAGAGAGGGAGGTGTTGGGAAAAAAAGAGTTTGGAACTTAAGGCAATATTTGTCATGAATTTTGTTTTAACTCATGTTTGGTTAGTCACAACAAGTGAAAAATAATGTCTCAGCCGCTGTGTCCCCAAATTATAGTTCAGCTAGTAAGGGATGCAAATGTATGAGTTAGAGTGCTTGAGTTTGGATTCTTAATGTATCGAAAAAAACCTGAGGGGTTGTGGTTTCGGACTCATACTCTCTCCCTGAGGCCACTTGCCTAGGCAAAAGCCTGATTTATCGGGTACATGGGGTGACATGAACTTTACATGCTCGGAAAAATAGTCAGTTCTTGAAAAGAGGCTAGACACCCTTATCAGAAAAAAAAAGTACTGAAAAAAGAAAAAAAAAAGGTCCCCACCATTAAACAAATCTTACTTTAACTTTAGTACCAACCAAAAAATCTTTCCACATAAAATTCAAGTAACGTGGTTACTTTACCACTCTAAAACTCCTTGTCTCCTTTATTTAGAATTTTCTTTTCTCTGGATTTGATATTTACTCTTCCTTACTTTCCTGGCAAATAAAACAGACACGCCTGCGTCCCCCTCACAATTCTTGTGAGTGAAAGGTGTGGAGCTCCACAATGGTGGCCACCTATTGAAAACTCAAGCCACTCAAATTGATCTCCTTTCCATTTTAACGGATATCTTCAATCTTACGCAAATATGAGTTGGTCTTTTGAGGAGATTGAGCATGTGGTTAAGAATGCCAATAATACAAGTCTCATGCAGTATTAATGATTTGCATTACTCACATTCTTAGTTATATATTCAGTCTTACAATGGGACAAACTCCGATTGTGGTAAGATTTGGGCATATACAATAAATAAGAAAAACAATCATTTTGAGTGGCTCGAATTTTCAATAGGTGGGCTCCAATATGGAGTTTTGGACCTTCTACTGATGGGATGCACGAGCGAGACACACACGATCTGGACTGAAAAGAAAGTATGGAAAAGGACTAGGGAGAAATCTGTAACAACATAAAAGATCACTATTGCTAATGTTCATGGGAGATTTGAAATGTGAACATGAGATGAGATTGCTACACTGAAAGTGACTGGACCTTTTGTAGCAGTAGTGTGAACCATCCAGTTCATATATTTGAAAGAAAAAAGTGTTCAAAAGAATCATGAAAGAAATTAGTTGGCCCATCAAAGGCAGCTAACATCAACCCCTCTCCCCCTCCTTTTAGAAAAGTTGTTGCTTTAATTGGAGAGTGTATGAAGTTTCCTTGATGACCTTTTCTCCCTTTTGTCTCTACCAAACCCACATCTTAAGCATGATACTGTAATAATACCTTTCCACTCGAAGAGCCACAACTTCATCACTCCATCTCACACCACTTTTTATGGATCCTTAGATCCCTTGTCATCATTCTTCTCCCACCTTGTTTTTTCAAATTCTTACCCCCCCCCTCTCTCTCTCTCTCTCAAAAGTTGTTAAGCCCCACCCAAATTGGTTTGGGATCAATCTGGATGAGATGCTTCTTTTTGTACGTTATGCATTCCAAAGTTTTTTTAGGCATAGTGATAGTGTGTAGAATGAAGATCGTGTGGATGGGAGTGATAGTGTGTAGAATGAAAATCGTGTGGATGGGGGTGGGTGCAGTGGATCAAATGATCTTAGCACCTAATTTTAGTCTTCGTGACGCATGGCTATACACTGTGCCAACTAATTGTAAGTAAGATTCAATGGCCATTAATGTCTAGATTAGTGTCAATTAAAGGTGAAACAATGTGTAAAGAGATTGGATTGATCATAGGCAGACTAGACCTTCACATTAAAATGAGAAAAAAAAAAAAAAAAACACACCAATATAATAAGGGTTGGAGCATTTCCATGGATGATAGCTACTCCAATACACTGTAAAGTGGAACAAATTTACTGGGGGCAAGAGACTTTCTCCACCTTCAAGGCAATTCAATAACAATGTATGTCTTAAGATTTTGTTGCACAAACTCGATTGTGTTGAATTTCAACGTTGTGTTCTGGCTTCCTATATTTTCCTGGAAATATACTGATGTAATACATGATAACATGGTACATAATCAATAAAAAGAAGTGAGTGAAATGAAAGTAAATCCACCCACTCTCTCTATTTCTCTAGCTAGAAAGAAGTAGAAACAGGGGAAAAGAAACATGATCTACAGAGAAAAGGAAAACATCCAAACTTCTTTACTTTTTGTGTGTTATTGAGATAAACATTGTCAAAAAATTCATTTGGCATTTCAAAGTTTGATCTTTATTTTTTTACATAGTGAAAAATCATTTGGAGAATGGCCCAAGTGAGCCTTTGAATTGACCCATCAAGTCCAGCCAGGTATAAAATGAATCATTGGTACAACAACTCGGATTATCTTTACAGTTTTCTAGTTTCTCTCCCTTCATTGTCCCCTTGTTATTGTTAGGTTCACTGCAGAAAAGGTTTCCCATCTAAAGAAATCACATGCCTTTCCTTCCCATCCAATAATTGTAATCTTCATGATTCTTTGGACCCTTGATATTTTGGACAAGCACTTGCAGTTGCATATGAATGACCCAACTGGAAGGGTCTTGCCGGGCCTCAATAAATCTCATGACATCGCTGAACAAGCAAGAAAGCTCCAAAAGGCCAAGGACCCTCCAGCTCAGAGCAGCTCCCCCAAGTGCTCAATTGATGGAAAATCATGAGACATGAGGGTCCATAGGCCTTTTCACTAGTGTAAGCCACCACCCATGTGGGTGCTCATCCCACATATGATATTCATGTCATCAGGGTCAAAACTTTAAGCAACATAAACAATCAAATTGCTTGGAACATTGAGACCCCAAAAAGGTTTTGGTAGCTTCTTGCACCCAAAGGGATTGCATCTTTGAGGCCCCCTTTTTAGTTTAGAATAAAAGAAAGTGGATTTGCTTTCCAAGCAGTTAAATTAGGCACGAGAGACACCAATGAAACAAGGAAAGACCATTCATTCTCTTTAGAAAAGAGTTGCATTATTAAAAAGAACCTATTGCAAAAAGTAGCAAAGGAGGTGATGGTCATTCTCAACTAAGGGCAGGCACCCCCTATGAGAGATTCCCCTCAAAAGTTTGTTTGTGAAAGAGCAAGGCATCTTTCCTCTCTCTTTTTAGACGTGGGGTTTCCTTAAAACTTGCCAACAAAAGAAATCCAAGTTACATGAGCTTCAAAAGTCTTTCTTTTTCCACTGTATTGTGGAAAAGTCTTTTCTTTAGCACAAATCTTTACATCATTGAGCATTTTTATTGGCAAACTTAAAAAACAAGCATTCAACTTTTTGAGGTAGGCTTTCCTGGAAGACTTTTTAGAAAGTTAAAACTTTTCACGACTAAGCTCTTCCACCCTACACTTGGCATGCTTGGATGGAAATCTTGACTGTTGTTATGGGGGAATTTGTCACTTTGCTCGATCTGATTTATTGCCACAATTGACTCATGTCAAAATCTATCAAATAAATATGAAGTATGAACTCCAAGTTAGCGGTCTAAGCTTACAAGCACTAAAGCTTGCTTTTAGAATCTTGGGCTTGATCATGGAAGGATTTTTTTGTAAAAACAAAAAATCATACCAATTGATGCAACAATATATCTGATGTGCTTGAATTTGGACTGTTGATCATTTTGTTCTTAATAATTTTCTTGATTGTCACTTCCTTTTAGGATCTGTTTGATAACATGATTTTGAAGAGTTCTTATTTGGAAAGTCTCAAAACCCCTTCAAATTCTTGTGAGAAGCTCTTCCATTGGAATTTTCTCAAACATGTCTCTTTAAAAAACATTTTGAATTCAGAAATTTGGATAATTTCATAGGCTATTTTGACTATTTTATTGTAATATCTAGATTTTAAATTTTTAGGATTTTACTGGAAAATTTTCATTACATGGGTGTTGCACGAAATGATGTATCTTAATTCGGGTAGTACAAACGAGTACTTGAGAGGAGTGACGTTAACGTCGCTCGTCTCTAATTAAGCGATGCTAACGTCACTCCCTATAACTACGGGAAGAATACTTTCGTGTTGCGTGAGTTAAGAGGCACTATTTCGTGCAACCCCCACGTATTAATGAGAGATTTTCAGTGAAATCCTTTTGAATTTTTCTTTGTCGAAAATAGAATTTAGAAAATTTAAGAAGACAAAATCTAACAAGCATTTGAAAGTTCCGGACGCCATGAATATCAGTTAGATATTCTAATTATCAAATAAAACCTTATGTAGGACCTAATTGTTTCACTTAAAAGTCTTTGCATTAAAGACACATACTTCCAATTTTGATCCCAAAGATTAGGATGTTTAAAATCATTTGGTCAACATGATTTTACAACAATAATATATTATTAACAATGGGCCACACTTAGCTTTGTCAATATGGATGGATCCTTGCGGATGTATAATTTCGGTGTTTATGCTAGATGGTGATGTTAGAGGTAAACCGCTAATGTCGATTTTCTACATTAATCAAGGCCACTCTGTATCTATAGAAGATTAGGGGCTTCTTCGGCTGACCCAAACTCACTCACAGATTCTCCACATCCAAATAGGATTAGTACTCCTAACCCCAAGATGAATACAATCACATAGGTTAATTAATAACAACTCTAATTATATTACTAGCAAAACATGCCTGCGCTTAGCACGGGCAATGTCATTTATAATATTAAAAAGAATATAATTTTTAAATAATATTTAGTTTATATTATATTGAGATGGTAAAAGTTGCAATCAAAATTAAAATATATAAGAAGGCACGATGTAGCAGTCTACTTCATATATTTGACAATCATGGTGTGGGGCCAGATTAGATAGATCTCAATGTAGATAAAGGGATAGTTTTGAATTTGAAGAAACTCTTTAATCTCATGACTATAATTGATATTTTAAAATTTTAAATTCACCTAAAGAAGGTTAACAAAAGTGGACTCTCGATGTGAATCTTAATTGGAGTTTCAATTTCGCAATTTAAAATGGAAATTGAGATCCAATTTCTAAATCAATTGTGAAATTAGACTCCAATAGACTTGAGAGTTTGGGTTTAAGGTGGATACGTAGGAGAGTTCTTAAGAGTTTGGGTTCGAGGTGAATAAACTGAGAGTTTGGATTTGAGTTGGATAAGTCACCTGAATTGATTTGATTGATAGAGCTTATCTCTTGAAATTGATTTGGGATCCAATTTCTCAAATTGATTTGAAATTAGAGTCCAATTTTGCAATCGATTGCGAAATTAGACTCCAATTTCGAAATCGAAGAATGTGATTAAGAGTCTAATTGCATGCACAAGCCACAAGCCTATCAAGCTTTTGCACTACATGTGGGTGCAGTCCCTACCACCTTTTGCTTTGTGAGAGACTAACATAGGAGTGTAGTCCATACTTTTAGAAAGAAACAAGTAAATGCTTCTAAGAATAAATAACATAATTTCTACGTGAAGGCATATCTTACATAAACATTTTGTACTTTTGACATTGGCCAATCAAGCCATAAAGTTAGGGTTTCTGAAAAGTTAAGTAAGCTTTTACAACCTTATCTCCATGGGGACCTAACAATAAGATTTCATTTTGAAGTATTCCTAGGATAGATTTATTTTTCCACAGCATCTTAAAGTATTAAGGATGTTATAAAGGTTATTGGGGACTGGGGTCATTCAATGTTCAACACTTCTACTCTATTCTTTCCTAAGTGGAAGGAAGGTCATCAACTGATAATCCATCTCTAATATGACATGGAGATGGGGTTAAGATTAGATGTGGTTGTTTGATATGATTCTTATATTATACCATTTTCAATGTAGATGTATTACATGTGTGGAAAATTTGTCAAGGACTTTTTGCAAAGAAACATCTATATTTTTCAAATTACAAAAAAACACCTAACCTGCTCTCTCTGTCCACAAATGATAACCTCTATCAATCTTTATTTTTCATATATATTTTGATAGTCAACTGACTTGAACCCACAATCTTGTTGTGCAATAAGAGAAACTTCCAACCATAGACAATCACCTCTATTAATCTGGAAATATCTGTCGATCACCTTGTCTGAAAGGTTAGAGGCAAGTTTTCTACCATTTGACAAAATCTGACATGTTTTATCATTAAATGATGAAAACTCCTCAACATGTAACCTTGTTTAAGCTATAGTTTCACCATTAAAGAAAAGTAATTAAGACTTGAGTCAATTTGACCAAAGTAAACTTTTGAGTTAATTTGAACTAAGGATAGATCTAAGAGTCTTTTATCTAGGGGTATAAAAGAAAATCGAAAAACCATCTAACCAAACTGAACTAAACCGCAGTTAATAACCGTGTTTCACGGTTCGGTTATGGTTACAATTATTGAAATCAGAAAACCGTACTTCACGATTCGGTTACGATTTTTATCTTGATTCACAGTTATTAACCGAACTGAACTATTAACCACGGTTCGGTTAACCGTATTCCCAAAACAAATGGTTAACCGAACCGTTTCACTAATAAGAATAAAATCTAAGGGCTTAAATGAAAATTATTATTATTATTTTTTTACAGTAACATATCATGCCATTCTCCAACTATGGTGTTTTTTTTTTTTTTTTTTCACAGTAAGTTTGATTGGTAAATGAAAAAATTCTCACAAATTTTTTTTAAGTGACAAGTAACCGTAACTAATCCGTTAACCGCGGTTAACCGTGGTTCGGTTTTTAACAGTTTTTTACGGTTCGATTATAGTTACGGTTTTTAAAAATAAAAAACAGTAAAACACGGTTCGGTTAACGATTTTTCCAAAATGAACGGTTAATCCAACCGCTACACCCCTACTTCATCCTTCTATAATGAAATGCATTGGTTCTCATCATAGGGTAAGAATATAGGCCTTTCACTGCAGTTCAAAGCGGTTGACTGAGGCTTTCAGATTAATAGAGATGATGGTTATTTTAAAAGATAAAAGAGACAAGTGGTTATTTGTAATTATTACTTTAAAAAAATAGTGGTTTCTTTGTACAATTCCCTTTCTTTATTTTAATATGTGAAACAATTGAAACATGCGCTCAGGGGGCATATGTAGTAGTTATGAGACCAATAAATCTACCTTGATTGCAAGGACCTAACACAAAATAAACAATGTCCTGTTGGGTTGTTGTTTTCAACTTTGTAGTTGTAATAGTGCCTTGGATTCATATAATAAGGACAATGCATTCAATTCAACTGCATCTGTTGCTCTCTATTAACTTGACTAGGGCCTGGATCCATTGCTTCTATAAACATATAAAAACATGCATCACCCCACATCTCCAGAAGCAAACTTACCTGATATAGATTAGGTGTAAAATATGGATACAGTTACAGGTATATATGAATACAAGTATAAAGATGGTAGTTCCAAATTAATGACAACCCGGAATAGTATAAAATTAGAACACAAATACATGTATTCAAGTGTACCTTGGTGACATGTGTTATATGTGTCTTTAATGCATCAGTCCAACTTGAACTGCAAAGTTGGGTTGCAATCAACTTTTGTGGGTGATCCTTACATTAAGATCAAGTAATCCAATAGAGATTTCAATGTAACTGTTAGAGAAGGAGGGTGTAAATGCATCTTATATAAGGAAAAACCTTTAGAGCACATTTGAATTGAATTGCTGAAAAAGATGGAGGTTCACATCCTTTTGGATAGAAATAAAGTCACTGGTCTACATCAGCTTTGATCCAATCCCTACTATGAAAGATAAAATCCTTGTATACTACTTTCCACCATTGATGTGAATATCAACCATAAAATGTTAGGAGAAAGAGGATATAGAGTGAGTTGGATACATTGGTTCTGAGTATGGTACCTGATAGCAATTGGCCATAGGTTAAAACTTATGTTTCAGGGCTTTTAATTTCATCCAAAAGTGTAACATATTAGCCTACGCTAGACTGTGTGATACATAATTGTAAATGGATATCACACTGATATATATATATATGGGGCTAGCTCTCCTAAGCTCAAGATTAAGATAAGGTAAGCTCAAGTGTGTGGCGGGGCCCACTTGAGGACCCTCCTGGGGATGGGGATGGGGGGAATTTCAAAGACTCCTTGGGATCCTCCCTGTAAAAGATTAGCCCCAACCATGATTTCTATCATCTCTATATTGGCTCAAAAGTTTAATAGTCAATAGTCTATTCGGATCGATACATAGTCAATCCAACGGTCCAGTAAATTCGTTTCTAATCGAAAGTTGGTGGACATGTGCAATTTAGGGGGGGTCATGTGTTTGGTCCATTTGGATGGACCAAAGGTGAGTCCCACAAGCATGAGCTTACGAAATTTTATCCTAAGCTTGAACTTAGGAGAGCCTTGCTCTCTCTCTCTCTCTCTCTATATATATATATATATATATATATATATGAGAAAGTTTCAAGTGCATCTATCTCTCACCATAGGGTGAGAGACACTTCCCATTTTTGCACATGAAGACAAGGATGTGTACCTCACCCTATGTACTTGAAAAGTAACTTTTGTACTTGAAAATGCTCAATTATGGAAGTGTCCCTCACCCTATGGTGATGGATGAATGCACTTGAAACCTCCCCTATATATATATATATAGAGCAAGGCTCTCCTAAGCTCAAGCTTAGGAAAATTTTTTCGTAAGCTCATGCTTGTTGGGCCCACCTTTGGTTCATCCAAATGGACCAAACAAATGACTTCCTTAAATTATACATGTCCACCAACTTTCGATCAGATCCAAGTTTATTTGACCGTTGGATTGACTATGTATCAATCCAAATGGACCGTTGATAATTAAACTTTTAAGCCCATATGGAGATGATATAAATCTCATTTGGGGCTGATTTTTTGTAGAGAGGAAGATCCAAGGGAGTCCTTGAAATCCCCCCTACCTTCATCCCCATGTGGGCCCCACCACACACTTGAGCTTAGGAGAGCTGACCCCATATATATATATATATAGATATATATTTTTACTGAGGGTGGTAGACCTTGGGTGACGTGACAGAGTCCTTTGGTGAAGAAAGGTGGCATGCCAGGGGTTCGAACTGGGACAACCAGGTGAGAACTATTGCCTCTTACCAGTGAGGTAAGAGGCCGTTCTTGGATATCATACTGATATTAAACGAAATGTATGGCCTGTATGATGATTTTTGGCTGGTAGAGATCTTAACCTAAGGTTTGATTGTGCTCGATGAATAATTAATTCTCATAGCTTAGCTTGTAATATGACTTTGAGAAAGTCTGATGATTTCAATGGTATGGGCTAAGGTGATTTTTCCTTTTGTTTTTGTTATACCTAATCCACCCTCTAATCTACCCTAACTATCTTATATTTTATTAGGAACTCAACTAGTCAGCAATTTAGGTGGGCCCACATTTGTTGGCATGTGGGTGGGCCCAGTCCCATTGGTGGGCAGCTACTCAGTAGCTTTGCTCTCATTCCTTTCCCATTTTGGATAATTCCCTAATTAATCCTCTCTCTGGTATTTGTGCACTTGCATGAAATTAGTTTGTTCTCTCTTGGAACTTCCAGTGGATTAGAGCATCCATTGCAACTCTAACTATACCTTTAAAAGAAGTTAATTCTAGGAGATCTCATTTGTCCATTACTTAGCTCTTCGATCAAGATGTCCATTTTATCTCTGGGATTGTTTTTTTTTTTTTTTTTTTTTTTTTTTTTTAAGCTATTGGAGGGTTCCTAACCCTTTGGGCTGGACTAATCCCTCCGGGCCCCGAGGAAAGCTGGGCTGGACTAATCTCTCTGGGATCGTGTAGAGTGAATAGACAATAATCTTTTGTCCCCCACAAAAGTTATTTAATAGAAATTGTTCAAGTTCAATCTATATAATGTTTAACCTGATCCCTGGTTGTGGGATTTTGATTTTGGATGAGTTGGACTGTTTCTTCTTGATTGTAAATTGGGGTATGCCCCAATGGGAATTGAAATTCCTGTTTTTGTACTTTATGCTTTTGAAATTTGAAAGAATCACTCATCTTTCAAAAAAAAAAAAAATTTTTTTTTGTCCCCACAAAAGTTGCTTGATCTTACCCAATACACAATTCGGTCTTCATTATTGTGTAGCGGATACTTTTCAAATGATCCAAAGCTTCTTTAGTGCTAAAGACGAAGCACAATTGACGGAATTATCGTTGTTTTAATAAGGGTTTAAATCTTGCTATCCATGCCTCCCCCATAAGGACTTTTATATATTAGCGGTGTAAAGGGTAGCCATATATATTGTTTTTTTGGTGCCCCACCTAAGGGGGCTGGGACCCTACCTCACCAATGGGAGAAGCCCTTGAGTGAGAGGAAGAGACATCTGGTGAAGTAAGGAAGCTCTCAGATGAGGAAAGGAGACGTGACAGAGCCTTTGGTAAGGGAAGGTGGGATGTTCAAAAGTTGATCCTTGGATAGCCAAGTGAGAACTGACACGTCTTACCACTGGGGTTAGGATTGCGTTCTTGGCTATGGTAATTATTAATCTTTGGATTTTCTAATCTAAAGTTGTCTCCCCATTGCACATTTATTTATAGAAAATGAAGTAGTTTTCTTAAGTAGGATTATTTATTTATTGTTTTGTGTTAATATTTCCGACGGATTTTATTCTTTTAGGTAAAGTTATTCAAACCAACTTTGGACCCTAAAAAATCATTCATGCTATCCTTACACAATGGGTGGAAACAAATTTCAGCTTGAAAAATGTTTCAATGAAACTTCACCAGAAACTGAAATTTGCTAAAACATGTGCCTAGTTTTCACATTTCAAAAACATGTAAACAAAAGAAACAACCACATAAATTTATTCCTTTGAAATTTATCACTTGTAAAACATGTCTTACAGTTTTAGTTAGTTTTTCAGAAGTTGAAGGGGTCTTCAACTATTTTCTCTAATCAAATGGGGCATGATTTTCAGGAACAACTATGTCATTTCTGAGAAGAGCTCAAACTGGATTCTGAGGCCCACCTGGTCTAACCTATGATAATCTAAACTCCTTTCAAATAGCTCATGCATAAATTTGAAGGGCTACTTTTGCATAATTTTGATTGGGCTTACTTTAGATATTCATAAATTGGGTGCATGTAGCTTGATTTGCACATAAATGACATCGTAGTTTGTGATGCATGCATTTGAACTATACTTCTAAGTTATATAAATTGAGTTCTAGGGATCAAAACATGGACTTTGATTTGAGGAAGCAAAATGCTTTACTCTGTGGACCAAAAACTTGTCCTATTCAGTAATTGAACCATCTAACTTGTCCAATTCAGTAATCTCACTGTGGGCCTATAATGATCTTCTTAAGCTCATGCAGCAGACAGGTCAAGACATTGAACCAACTTCTTTATGTTGGGAAATCTAAAATCTTCCCATCAAAATGTGAATTAAATTTGAAATTAGCCCACAAGTAGACCAAGAAATACAACCATGATACAGATCAACCATAATGAAAAAAATAAATAAAATCCAAGCGGTTGGCCGAGTGGTCAGGACAATAGTTCATCTCTCTTTTGGAGCTAATGGTCCTGATATCGATCCCCGACTCCCCCCTCTTTAGTAACCAAAGATTGAGTCCTGCTACCACGTGAGGGTTACAGGGGTTTTACCCGGCTTCTCTATGGTTCGAAGGGATTAATTCAGACCAAAGGGTTGAAAATCTTCCGTTATGCTCAAAACTTGATTTATTCATCAAACCATAGATTTATTTCAAGCTTAGTTGAAGGAATCAGATGCCAAGGAGACACTGAGCTTCAATGGGGATCACAATGTGAAGAATGCACCAAAAAAAATAAAAAATAAATAAAGAAGTTTAAGTAGTAGTGGAGCCAACCGTCAAAGGGACTAGAAGACTAGAACCCTGCGACGACCGGACCTTGAGTGATGCCCACGTCTAACACTTTACACATAATATATATTTAATCTCCATTCAAAGTATTGGTATGAGGTTTGCAACACACAAAAAAAGGGCCTAATTGATAAAAACCACACTGCAGGGGTAATTCAACTTTTGTCGAACCTTTTCTATTAATTAAATCTCTACTTAAAGGAGAAGATTCCAATGTCAAACTCTAGTGCTAGGGTGCTACGATAAAATGTTCATTGAATCTGCCAACACACCCATGATTGAGTGGTCTGGGGTGGAATTAGCAATTTTGTTGCAAAAGAAAAATAAATTTTAAAAATATTATAAAATTTAATAATGAAATACGTAATAATCAAATTATTGAAGTTGTGCCCGGCGTTCTTTCGTTGTTGAAAATATATAATGACATGTAGTGAAATTAGTATATTTATACAATTTAAAAAAGATTTATAAAAGAAAAAGTGGGTTCCTCATGTTTTTTCTTTATTCATTCCTCAAAATCTCCCCAATTCTGCAACCTACTACTCTTTTTAAGATCACCAATAAGAAAACTGCTTTCTTTTTTTCCTCTCTTGAATCATACTTAAGATTTGGGGCAAGTGTAGATAGGTTAGAATGAAAATTGAAAAAAAAAAAAAAAAAAACTCTTCTCAAATCTCTATCAAGCATTCCTTGTTTGTTCTCATTTCTTTTATTTTTTGTTTTTTTATTTTAAGTATTCCCTAAAATGAAAAATATTTTTATTTCCTTTTTCTAAGAGTCAAAATTACTTTTAAAAAATTCCTAAATGATGGAGAGGCCATCCATTAAGCTTGATTTGAGAGAAGTTTCAAATGTATGGGGGGGCCATGGCCTCTGCTAGGCTCCCTAGGTCCGCCCCTGTGTGTGGTTGTATTTCCACTTTGGTATCATACACATGCCCAGGAATCGATTCTAGGATCTTTAGAGGTTGTTAATATAACTCTTAGTTAGTAGGCCAATTTAGTAAAGAAAAGTTATTTAAACTTCAAATGTATGAAGTGGGGGGGGGGGGGGGGGGGGGGGACCCCAAATTCTTGCCATCAAGGGGGGGGGTGGGGGGGGACCCCAAATTCTTGCCATCAAACATTCCAAAAGGCTTGAGCAAAAGATGGGTGAAAGATAAAACCAAAGATATGACAAGTAAAAATAAAAAAAAGAGAAAAAGGAGAGGAATAAAATAGGAAATGATATTTTCAACACATTACATGTGAAGAAAAAGGGGTTACATGAATAAAAAGGACAGGAGACAAGTCCATCTTTATACGAAAGATACGCCACATGAGAATAAATTAAGTCTTAGAAAGTGTAGAGCTTGTGTCGGATTTTGTCAAAAGTGAATAATATAAAGTATGTTGTATTGGGTGGACTGTCATATTCTCATGTGGTCTGAGAGAATCCCAATCTTTCTCAACATCTATACCAATCACTAAGCATGTGATGCTGTGATCTTAAGCCAAAAAACATAACATTACATTATTGTACAATCCAATAACTGATGATGCTTATATTAATTGCTACAGTTGGGCTATTCTTAATACATTGCCACAGTTAGAACAATATATTTTCCTTTCTTTTCTACTTTATATATATATATATATATATAGAGAGAGAGAGAGAGAGAGAATATTTTAGTTCTAGATCAGGAATTGAAGGAAGGTCACTGTAATAGGTTGAAGCCTAGGGATTGAAGGTCACTGTAATTGGTTGAAGGTTAGGGTCAAGTCATCATTAAATTTGTCTAATCCTAGTAGAAAATCGTCATGTGAGGACCACTGCATGTAGTTGGTGGGGGGCTCAGCAGTTGAGCATAGGTTGTGGACCCACATGTGACAACATTTTGACCAAGGTGGGTTGACATTTAAGGTTAAGGGGTTAAGGTTTAACAATTTGCTTAGACTGAAAACTTGGTACTGTTGAAGGTGGATTATTCTGGATAACTACAACATAAAGCTCATAAACTATTAAGGAAGAGTCAGGTCTACAGAATACAAATTGCCTTGTTGGTAAGCACCACCTATTTGATAAGGCAGTCCATAGGGGGCCTATGCAACTAGGATGAGAGTCAAATTTGGAGTTGTGATAATTCAAGTGATGAGCATGAAGGGCTTACATTGATTGGATTGAAGATAGTGCACCACCTTTTGTAGGATTCCCATGGAGGAAAAAAAAAAGATGTACTTAGGGCTTTCTTTCAACAAATTCATGCATGAAAAATTTATAAATCTTTCGAAAGCTATTCTCTGAATAGAATTCCTGAATCCTCCCCTTGATTGGAGCATTATATGCTTACGGGGATTGAATTTGGTACTCTAAAAAGGATGAAAGTAGCTTTTTTAGGTGATAGAAAGTCAAAATCCTAAAAAAAAAAGCGTCATAAATTCCCGTGTGGAATCCTTCTAAAGAAACCGGGCCTTAACAAAACTGTTTTAAAGCCCACTGATTCAAATATATCTCTACTATTCATCATTCTTAACTCAAATCTAAATAGAACTATATCTTATCTTCGATTAACATGCTAATGGCCAATTGAAAAATGAGTCTAAATTAGAATACACTATTAATCTTTTTACCAAGTGCGTATCAACCATCCTCAAACCCATGCGGGGTCAAAAGATTGTGCTACATTTCATGCAAAAAGCATCAATTTGGTGATCCCCCTAACTACTCCACTTGCATTGTAATCCCTCTTATTATCAACCGTGCATACATATTTAATGTCTTTAACCCTCTCATTGTTGACTTAAGCATTCCCCTCTCCCTCTCTCTCTCTCTGCATCAAAAGAAGTTGTAGAAAGGAGAGAAAGACTTTTTAATCCTAATACTAGTCGTAAAGATTCTAGTTTTACATTTTAACCCTAATACTAGTCCTCAACTCTTGGCACTTCCTATTAAGTTTATGGCATATTTGTGTACCGCCCGCAAAAAAGGATATTTTGCTAACTTTGTCTTTTTTGAGTATGGAAATCTCTTTTCTGACTTTCCACTTAATTGCAAAAAATAAAAGTTACTTTGCACTTTCCCTTGACAAAATTGTGCTAAACCAAACTCTAAAAAGTAGGTGAATGTGGAAAAATGAGCTTTTTTCCACAGCTATCGTGTGGAAATAGAGTTAACACAGACAAGTCAAATATACTTGGATGCTATTATATGGGACTTGCTTCTCAAGGTCTAAAATGCACAAAGGTCTTTGTCAGGCTTTACTATCATAAAAGTTGATCCACTAACAGGTAAATCATGAGTACATTCTTTTACAAGATTAATCTCAAGTGAGATCATCTTTATTTATTTCTTTATTTTATCAGAAAAGTGCCACACACTCATGTCCCTCACCATCAACACTACAAGGAGGGATTGATGGTTTGTTGTTTTCACAAAAGGAAGGTACCAATTGAGCTATTAATGGATTGGCTACAAAGAGGGGTCGTTTATTTTGTGCCCTTGGTTTTAGTAACCCCCACTGACAATCCTCAAAAAAATCTCATGAGCCCAAGCCGAAGCAGAATGGGGTCTTTCATTTAGGACAAACAAAAATAAAGAGTTTGCACAATCTTATCTCTAAAATATGCACTTTTTGTATGGCTCACCTGAATAGGGGAGGAGGCACTGTAATGAATAGGGTTGGATGCTAATTAGGTTAAGTAGAGTACTAAGCCCGTCAAATGATTTTAGTCCTAGCTCAAATCTTATGCTTTCAAAATGCAGATTCAGTTGTGATAAAATTGAATAATAACCATGGATCAATGTGTGAGTATAATCAAATATATTTGGACTCCTATATGAAAACAAAAGAGCACCAAAAGAGCAACAACATCCAAAAAAAAAAAAAAAACAACAGAGAGAACCAAAAAGATGTGGGGGATATGGAGAATTTGCAGAAGAGTAGGGGTGTAACACAGACTGGTTTTTGAGCCCGAGTATAACCTGAGTTGTATAAAACCCAAACCCCAATTCAACCCAAACCCATATTTTAAATTTGGTTTTCTTTTCATGTATAATGCTTTGTAACTGTGCATGAAGCATATGCATTATAGCTATATATGTTATGTATTACAAAACATAAGCCCTCATTCTATGCGCGAGCATAGGAGCATTCCATGCACTCCTTGCCATGGGGACAACCTACAGGCCCACTTCAAGATATGGCTTGGGGGATTTGAAGGTCTGGGTGAAGCCCTCCTACATATAAAAAATCATCCTCATTTTATAATCCTAACCCTATCATACTCAATGTACATGTTCAGTCCATTTGAATGAGCATATAGTCGAATCAACGGTCTAATCCATTTACTTCGGTTTAAAGTTAGGAGGCATGTGACCTATAGGAGAGGCCCGCGAGGATTTATTTGTGTGATCTAGTTGGATGGACCATCCGGTGCCCCCACTATGGCTGCATACAATGCATACTATGCGCATAGGATAATTTTCTTAAAATATATATATATATATATACATAATTTATAAATGAGTTGGAAATCCAGTATTGAATTTGAGTACCCAATTAAACCCAATACAAATTCCATGCGAGTTTCACAATTCATGCCCGAGCCGAACATGAACCTCAAATGCCCAACCTAAATCAACTTTTAGTCAGGCTGGGCCATGAGACTTCGGATTTGGCCCAACCTAACTATTGCCTTGGCTCATTTCGTAATTTTCTCGTAAAATAAAAGTAAAGTAAAACATCAAATAAAGAGAGAATAAAATAAGAAATCTTTAAGACTTTTTTGTATAAAAAGTGAAATATATTGTCTTTTAATGGTTTAAAAGAGTTGTTTCTTATTTTTATTTGAAAAAATAAAATAAAATTTTGAATTTATAAATTTTTAATATGACCCATCCAAATTTTTAATATGACCCATCCGTCTTCTCATATATTGCAAAAGGAGGATTTACTTTGCTTTGATTTTACAAGTAAATTGACAAAGGTGAAGAACAGTAAAAAACAACAAAGAATATTTGGTATCCGGGTTGATCACTGAACAGCAGAAAAAAGTGCTGCTACTGTATTAATTACATATGCAGACTTCACTTTTTCCTAAAGATTGAATTTGACCCTTCTTTCCCATTTAATGGTTTTTGTATTTTTCTTCCTCCTTTACACTGTACTCATTCATTCTGTGACCACATTAAATGCTTAAAGGCTTCTTTTCCTTGTTACATTAAATTACTGCCACCATTGTCACCAAAAGAACAGCATTACAACAACTACTGAAATTGTGGCAGGCCCACATTATTTCATTTCTAAGACCCTAGTGGTTGGATTAACATGGGCTATGGTGTGAGTCTGCTACTCAGTACATGTAAATGTATTGCACAACAATACTGCTAGCCAACAAGTGGCCCACTAGGAATGGCAACGGGGCGGGACGGGTTGAGGCGGAATGGGGTTGTCCAATCCTTGCACAGCCTCGTAATTTGGGGTATATTATATATCCCCTCCCCCACCCCAACATGCCCCGCGGGGCCCCGTCTTGATGTGGTGCAACCACAAACATAACAAATTAAATTATATTTAACATTAAATATGATTAAAGTCAAATAAGCTTAGATAGATTTTTTAACAATTTTAATTTCATCAAATTTGAATAAGAGGGAATGAGATCATATTATATGCTTTTATAATGTTTAGGGTTCATTCAATTACATGTTTAACTTTAAAAAAAGTTTTCAATCAATCTACTTAATTCTTAATAACAACATAAAATCAATATATACATTTACATATAAATATGTTTATTTATTATAAAAGAATTCTAAAATATATATTGTTTAGAGGATTATTAATTTCGGGGCGGGGTAAGAAACAGACCCATCCCCGCCCCGCCCCGGATTCGGGATATGTTTCTTGCCCCATCCCCGCCCCGTCTAAGAGTCGGGGCGGGGAAAACCCGTACGGGGCAGGGTGAGCACTCCGGGTTGGGACGGGCGGGTTAAAAATGTCATTCATATGACCCATCTGTCCAAATTGCCTCCTAAATAAAGGTGGGCCTACCCAACCCCCGACTGTTTGGAGCTCATGTGCCCATATCCCATGGGAGAATGTGTTATCACTTCATGGCCCATTTGTTTGTTTGATGGAAAACTGAGAATGTTTTGCTTTATTTTCTTTTTTTAGGAAATCTTTAGGACATGTTTGGTAAAAGAGAGGAGTTTTCTGTCCAAAGAATTCCTTTATTTAAGAGTCATGCTATCCTATCCAAGGATTTTTGAGGAGATGATTCATTGCATTCTAGGTTTGGATTACATCTAGGAGATGTCACTCGTTGTCACTTAGGTGCTTCTTTGCCTCCGTTGATTTACAAAATTCGATTGAGGAAAGTGGAGACCGAGGAATCAATAGAAAAGATGATTTTTGATGGATTTGAGAAATCCTCTCACTTTTTCTTTCTTTAACCAAATCTGAGTTTTCCTCAGAATTAAGGAAAGCCAGAGGATTCCTCTTTGATGACATTATCCAAACATGTTATAAGCCCTCTAAATATTGTCTCTCAAGTCTCAACTAGATTTACTAATATTTAAAGATTACTTAGCATTTGAAAGCTAAGTAATTTATAAGGCTGAATGTGTAAGTTAATAAATTAAAATCACAACC
Source organism: Cinnamomum chago (assembly GCA_038049695.1). Taxonomy (NCBI): domain Eukaryota; kingdom Viridiplantae; phylum Streptophyta; class Magnoliopsida; order Laurales; family Lauraceae; genus Cinnamomum; species Cinnamomum chago. The sequence continues at coordinate 65,887,976 of CP142458.1, read as the reverse complement.
TTAGCAGCAATCCTTAGTTGTAAGTTGTGTTAGTTTCACATAGCCTGCTGCTCTGTTTGTTGGTTTTCTTTCTTTCTGGTTTTTTTTTCTTGGAGCCCAGCTTGTGGGTTCTGTTGGTTTTTTTTTTTTGGGTTGCCCTGCCTGTTGGTTTTTTTGAGGCAGCCAAGCTGGTAGGTTGCATTAGGTTAGCTCTCTCTTGGTTGTGTCTGTCAATCTGGGAGAGCAAGTGAGACTGAGGTTTGTCTATTTCTTCTTTGTTTATTGTACACATCCTTTTGAAAATATATACACTTATCTTTTCGGAAAAAGAAAAAAACAGCATCTTATATGCTATCAGAAATTTCCAACAAGTAGAATTCATGTAAAACAAATGCCTCCTCGGGTTGCCATCGTGGCCGAATGTTGTGCTTATTTTGGAATAACTTTATGGGCTTATTCGTTTGCAGTAGTAGTTGAATACATATAATTCATTACATAAGTGGTTAAAAATGATGATCGGATGGAAATTTAAAAATGAGAATCAAGTAGCAATTCCCTTTAGGAAATAGAGTAAAAAAAAGATGGAAAATAAACTACTAAGGCGATGGCTAGTAGTTCATATCTCATCTTCTTGTGATTCAGTTTTCTAAGAAAAAATGTTATTTGATATACTCTTTTTTTAAAATGCACCTTTGATATTTATTTTTAACTAGTAATGACATAAATTCTATTTATTCAATTTCTATGTATTTTAATGCAAACAGATAGGACCTATATGTCCATGGGCGGGTCCAGTCCCAACTTCTCAGACCCAATGTCAGAAACATTAGGATGTGGATCTGGGCTTGGGCCTGGGCCTTGTATATATACATCCAGGGCTTATCAATTCCTGCCCTTCGTAGCTCTGCTGCAATTCTAACTATATACATCCAGAATTACATTAAGCAGATTAGTACCTTCCTATATTCCCTGGTTGGTATGTGCCACCATCATAAATTGTCATGATATGCTCATGAATCTTCAAAATCAATACCAACTACTTGGCTGCTGGGACATATCCTTTAGACAAGAGTGCTGATGCATGGCCTCTTCATAATAACTTTTTAATTTAAAATGAGATAAACACCAGAAGCATTTTCTTCCGAGTTCACACTATAAATATATAGGGATAGCTTAGTTGACTTAGGACCACGGTTTGCACTCGGAGGTTGAGTTTTCGAAATTGCACTACCACACTGGGACTATAGGAGATTTACTAGGCTCCCCCTAGGCCCGTAGGGATTATTTTGGGCCAAAGAGCCGAATCACCCTCCTTTGTGAAAAAGGAAAAAACATAGAAAACCTAGAATGTGTAATTGAATGATCATTTATATAAAGCCTTCACCTTAACTTCATGCTATGTATATTTCTTTGTTTTCTACTTTGCAGTGGGAAGAATTTTATCCCATCCACCTGAAAGATTCCTTTTCGAACAGTGCTTTTGTAATTGTATTTTTCAGCTACAAATGCAAAACCATGGTGTTTTGATTTCTTAATATGTGTCAATCTTCCTGTAATAAAATGCCTTCTAATTGTACATGTTAAGCAACCATCTAACCAATGCATATCCCATCATCATCCAGACCAATGGGCCACCTCTCTCTCTCTCTCTCTCTTCATAGTAACTGTGCAAGGTGAATATAATCCTTATGAAAGACTACCAAGTTGAGTGCACCTCAGAAAAACTATACATGATGATCACAGCCTGAATAATTGTTCCTAAACATTGGTGGTGATGTCTGATCTTGAAAATCAAATTAGGGTAGTATCTATTAATAAATGAGCAGGGACTAGCTGATGTTCTACCATAAAATGTTGGACCTTATTTATAAGGTTTAAAGCATGATGGATGGTCTAAAAGCAAACTGGTGTTCTCAGCTAATTAGGATGCTAGGAAGAAAGAGAGGTAGAGAGGCTTTCTTTACTTGGATTTTTGTCTTTGTAAAGGAGCATTTGTTGGGAGGACTTTTGGACAAAATTTCCTTGTGTCCACATTCAATTTCTGGTGGTGCTTTAAAAATATTTAGAGTTTCCTGTTTGGTTAGTGACATATCACAAATTCACCCCAATATATTATTGCTTTTGGTTTATAAGATTCTTCAAATTTCAACTTTCAAAATCTACAGCATCTCGAGAATTCAGACTACCAAAAAAGAAATTCTCAAATGTCATGCAAACAAAACCATAGCAAGATTAAATTAGAAAAGGAATCTTTTCTCAAATCTTCTCTAACTTCAACTTTTTGGAGGGATTTCATGAAGGCTGCAGTTATAGATGGGCCCAAATTAGCCTTTCTGGGAATGGGACTCACTCCAATACCCCAACAAGACCCAGCTTGTAGTGACCCATGATCTGTGTACCCTATTGTGTGAACAAGCTGGATAGAAAAGAATGTTTTATACACCTCTCTTCCATGTATAACTTCCACAGCAATCATTCCTCAATTGTGGAAGTACCACTGACTGATATAAACCCAGCACAAGGCCAGCATCAAACCAAAAAGTGTAGGACCCTTTTCATAGCTACCATGCATGTGCTCCCATTCATTGCCTTTCTTGTTCAACTTTGAATCCACATAGTTTCCAGTGCTGCCCTTCATTTCTCTAGGAATTGCCCAAAACCCCAATACGTGCTTTGGAAATGTAGGGTCCTCCATTGCTCTCTACAGATGTGGGGCCCATTCTTCATCCATCTTTACCATTGGAATGATGGGCCATATTGTGGATTGAGATTGACATCTTAAAAAGGAGAAAAGGAAATGATTGACGGCTATGGGATCCCAATCTGAAAGGGTTCCAAAGTTGATTAAAGTCAAATCTCACATTACTACATAATTTTTAAAGTGGGAAGGATAGCCCATACAAGAAGGAAGAGTGACATATTTTAATTGCAATATGGAGATGCTGTTTCAATCAAGATTTGTTAAACGTGTCAAATCTCATCTTTTTTTATTCATTAAAAGAAGTAATTGAAAGAGTGCATTAGCGGCATGAGATTTTATACAATTGGCAAATCTTGACCGGATGAAATAATATCTCCCTTTTCGACAAAATAAGGGATCACGACTCATCCCTAAGTAGCCAAATAAAATGTAGTATTGACAACCAATTGAGCAACCCCTTTATTGTCATAACTATATATATGTGTTAATAGACCCCATGGGTGAAGTAGGATAAGTTCTTCAAAAATAATAATAATAATAATAATAATAATAATAATAATAATAGTAGTAGTAGTAGTAGTAATAATGATAAGTACTAGTTTGAAAATTAACTGAGAGGGATGAGCATAATTGCTAATTTCAAAATAAAGCTCCAAGGATATGTATAAGTGCTAGTTTTTGCCTTATGGGCAGTGTTGACATTGAAAATCCCACGCTGGCCTTTGTGCAGGCTTTCATAGGTGAGAATTTGGCTTTGTATTTGTAAATTCTATTCACTACTATATCCAAAATTTTATAAAATCTCATATGCTCATCGAAAATCTATTCTATAGTCTCTTCTAATTGCCCACCCATATAGATACCTTCTGAATCCCAATAGGTAGCTCAGTTGGTGTAGGACTATAGTTTGCACCACATGTTGTAGGTTCGAAACTGCACTAACTACACTAGGGCTACATGGGAGTTTACCCGACTTTCCTCTTAGCCCGAAGGGATTAGTCCAATCCAAAGGGTTGAGACCCCTCCGATAGCAAAAAAAGAAAAAAGAAAAAAGAAAAAGAAGATACCCTCCGGGTAAAATCCAAGTTTTATGCCAATGCACCATCACCCAAGTGGGCCCTTTATGCTTATTCTTTTTCAGTATTTTTTCTGGTAACTCTTTTCCAATAGACACCCATTTGAAATTCCTTTTAACAGGAGGAATCCATCCTGAGCTTTTTTTGATAGAAGCATAATTTTGTTTTATTAAGGAGACTTTGAATCTCATTTCCAACTCACACACACACAGAGACAGTTTGAGAAAACTGTACATTCTCATGGGCATGTGCACTTAATTTGAAGTAGATGGAAAGAGGTAAAAAGGGTCTCAGGTGGTATTTTGGCAAATAGAGGAGATATTCTCCTCCTTTATTGTGCAGGCCCAAAAAGGCACAGGGCTAGTCTTGTCTGAAGGTAGAAAGGAGAGGTGGGTGTGTTTGGTTTCCATCCCTAACACCTTTATTCCTTTCTGCTTTGTTTATTACCACTCCATGCAGCTTTTGAGAATCAAAACAAAACCCAACTACTCCTTTTTACGGAAATTCACTCAATCCCTCTCCTTTTCCCTTCTTTTGATACTGCAACTGCAACCCTTTCTTGCTTTGTTCTTATTCAGCTAAAAGGGGTCCTTTTGGACACATTCCAAAAGCATTACTTTATCCTCCAAAACCATCAATTATAAAGGTCTAATTAATTCATTAGTCTTTCATGTCCCCCCCACCCCACATTTGACATGCCACTTACCAAACTCCTCAGGTGCACGTGAAAAGACTGGTGGGGTAAGTTGAATTAAGAAAAGAAAAAACTTATAATTAATGATTTTCTTTCTTGATCTTTCATTAGATTTAGACTTATGGTCATAGATTAACTATTTCCACGCGATTTGGCGCCTTTTTCTTCTTCTCCTTCTTTTTTTTTTTTTTTCCTCCATTCTTAATCCAAGTCCTAATTCTCATTGATTCTGAAACTGAGTCCATGTTCTAACTAGCTAGGCTTATTAGAGTTCAAACCCAAAATGGGCCATCAAGATGAGCCAAAGCCCAGCATACTTGTCGAGCCTTTAGGCGGGTACATAGATGCCCAATTCCAGATCAGATCGGGTTGGGCCGGATGTCACTGAACTTAATCCAGTAACATTGGTATGGCCCAACATAGAAGACAAACTGCCCTTAATGAGAAAACATTTATTCAATATGTGTTGAGCTGATTCTTTCTTCAACCCACTTAGTTGGGACAAATTTGGCTTAATCTTCATAGTATTATTATGGGAATATTGTGGAAAGTAAATTTAATTTTCAAATAATTAAATAGCTAGTTTGAGATTGAAAATAAAATGAATAAGTTGGCATCAATATTAATTTTGTATAGTTCTTATCGTTGGGTGTGGAAAATATTTCCATTTTCTCGCGCAACGTTTTAAAAATTTTCTGATTTCTTTTTTAAACTCACGATATCATCGAAAATTAAAGGTTTCTAAATAACAATTGTAGATTTATCACAGTTTTTATGAAATATCCTCAATTTTTGTGACAGTGATTGAGTTTGATGATGATGATGGTGGTGAGCAAAAAACAAGAGATTTTTTTTTCTTGGACAGTAAGTATGAACCATGGAAGTCCAAATTAGAACTTATGAAGAATTATAGAGAAATCATAGATTTTCACTATTGGGCCCACGACCCAGTTGTGCAAGCTGTTGATACAGTTGGGTATGGTCCATTACCATGCAATCAATGAAGAAGACGACGACCTGACAACTTGTAAGATTCCATAATAGCCTTTTTTTTCTCTTTTGAATGTTGACTTGTAATTTCCTTTTTAGCTGCCTGTCATGAGCTAGGATTCTCTAGTGGGTAGAATTTGTGCTCATGGGTTATCAAATCAGACCTGGAATGTGGCTGCTACAGGTGCAAAGTGAGAAGAGAATCCAAGCAAAGCAATCCAAGGGACATTGTATGTTGCTTGGAAAGGAAAACCAGAGGAAAAAAATAATGTGAAACTAAAGGCTATAAGTCAGAAAATCACATCAGGACTCAAAGTGTTCTTCTAGAGAAAAAGGCCTTTGGTCCACTTGTATTTGCATTTGATGATAGCCATCTTTGGATGTTTGAAATATGCAAAGTGGGGGAAAAGACTTTTGACAGTTGACTCCAGTGTTGCAAATATCATTACCATTATAATTTTGGAAAAATGCTTTTAAATAACTACATGAAATATAAAAGTCAAAGTATATTATAGTAATAAGAAACTCCCAAATGTATTTTGGAAACTGTGTTGAAACGGTTGGATATGCTTTCAATGTGGGCCACTTGTCTTTGAATGACCATTTGAATGGTATTTTGTCTCAAATCTAGCCTTTCTACTTGGTCATTTGAATCTAATATTGTTTGTTATTATATTTTTTGGTCATTCAAATCCATAGTTCATACTTGGTCTACGTTTCATCATTTATGTCATGTTGTGGATGGTTACATGCATTGTTCTACTTAACATCATTAAGAGATTAATATGGAAAGCATAGAGAGGACAAGAGAATATAAAGGAGATGGAAAAAAACTCACATTAAAAATAAATATACGTATTTTAAAGTTCTATAACCCTAAAAGAATTTAAAAGATATTTGGAGAAAATGATACTTTTACATTGAGGGGATATTAATAGGGGTCACATGCTTTTTGGGTGGACTAAAATGATGATATGAAGAAGTTGGGAAGCTAGCCAAAGGAAGAAGATAAATGGTGGGGAGAAAAGTGATTGTCACAGTCATATTCAAGGGATAGTGAAAACCCGGCATTCCATGATATCTTGAAATAATGTGATCTTCTAAGATATTCTAGAATATGAGTAAAGATGTCAAAAGAATAAAAACAAGGAGGGAGGTCCTCTCATGTTGTCCTCAAGAGTTTTGATTCTCATTCGTTTAGGGGACTTTTTCATAAAAACCCCTAAACCATGTGGAGGATAAATTGATACTTATAAAGTACAACAAAGATTGCCTAATCTCATCAAAACTCTTTAAAAAGACCTAACAACATTATAAATATAATCCATCAATCTAATGTGATCTAATTTTAGCCGCACCCTAATCGCAAATCTCATCTACTTCTAACACCACTTTATCACACGAATAAATTTAGGGGCTACATCTCACTGTTTTAAACTCAATAAATTGATATTTATAGAGTTTAATGAAAATCACCTAATCTCATCAAAACTCTCAAGAAAAGAACCACATTATGAGTCCAACACCTCAATTCAACCTAATCTAATTCTAATATAACATCATGCGAAAACCAAACTAATTCTAATCATATCATAATCATCTAACCCTTAATTAATACTAACCCATCATTTTCATAATAACCTCCTTAAGATTAAATATTCTCTTTTACTTGCTAGCTTAGATTCTTGACAACTCTAAAACTGCCAATGGACCAGTTGTAACTGGTGACAACATTGATCAATTGATCAAAATACAATTGGTAGCATGCCAGCTGATATTGCAGTTATTATGCATGATCATTTCTCTCTCTCTCTCATTGTAGAGGATTCTCTTGAGCAGCTTTCCAGAAGCTGTTAGTAGGCAGAGGAACATTGATCAGACCCATCAACGAACCCACCTGTTATTGCTATTGATGTTTCAAGCTCTCAGCCAAAAGCTCTCTTCCTCTTTCTTTGATGCAGTACAGAAACAGTCTGTGAGAGATAGGATGTCTGTACAGTACCAACCTTCTCAACCCATCTCTAGCCTGCATGTAGTGGGTGAGGGTCTGCTTTGCATTAGCTATCATGCGCATCCCTGCCAAAACTGCAAAAAAGTAGACCCACCCAAACCCAACCTCACTCTTGTGAATTAACAGCACGTAGGAAAGAATATCAAAGAATGAGGAGAGAGGGCACATGTCTTTATGCAGCATTGCTACTCTAGTTATAGAGGCTGCCAAAAGCAGGAAAATTGTATCTCTGTCTCTTCTCTCTATCTTCATTGTCCTCTGCTTTTCTTTTAAAATTGAAATCCTCACACCTCCTTTTACTGCACTGGACTGTCTCCACCACTGCCATCTCTGATACATTAATTGTATAAAGGTCACATTCACCAGAAGCTCACATGAAATGCTACCTCGATGCTCCCAACTTTCGATTAATGAAAGGAATGGTCCCGGTCAGCAATCAGCAGTTGGCCCCACTTCTGAGCTTGCCCATGGCAAACCCACACTTCTTCATATAGGCCGTCCATTTTAAGGCTTCCATTTAAATGGGGGGCATAATAGGAGCAGCTGAGGCCCAGTTCAATGGGGTTTTAGATTTTGACCCGAGCCGTGTTTTTGGGTGAATTCGGATAAATAAGATTGTCATGTGTGTGTGCGAAAGTACAAGTACCTGCGCCACACACAAAAAGAGAGAAAATCAAAGAGGGATTTGATTTACGCAGTTCTGCAGAGTACCTACGTCTACTGCCAAAAGAAAATCCACTCTCTTTTACTATTCCACTCTTTGGTCTAGAGTTATAAGTTACACGGTATCTATATACAACTCTATCTTTCTTAGACCCTAAGAAAGCCCAGTACAATGACCAAAATACCCCTGACCCAAAGCCCGGTCCCTGGCTAATCCAATGGACCAATCCAGTAAATCAGGAATGCAAGACATAAACCCAACAAAATGATGTGTCAAAGTGATGTTTGGGGTGAATTCGGGTAAATAAGATGATGGGTCAAAGCAAGGTTTAAATTAACGGCCGTTATTTTGAATATAACGGTCGTTATATTCAAAATAACGGCCGTTATATCGGCTGACAGAATTTAAAAAAAAAAAACCGTGTGTTGTCTTCTTCTTTCACTTCTTTCTCTTTCCTGTGAGCTTCCTAAAGGATTGCTACAACTTCTAATGCATAGAGGATACCTAAAAGCTTAGATCTAAGCTATTTTTGGGTGGATTTGTATGTGGGGAAAGCTAATCAAACTCAAGGGACCTCTTTAGTAAGCTTTTTTTTTATTTTTATTTTTATTTTTTGGAGTTATTTTCAAGATTCAACATCAAAATAACTTAGAGGTGGTTGAGATGTGTTAGATCTATACTTTTGGAACAAAAAAATTTCGAGTTTTAACACTTTTTGTAATATTTTTTTTATTTTTTCATTATTTAATCCAAATTATTTTAGGTTTTTTTTTTAAAGATTGTGTAATATATGAATCAAAGGCTTTATATTGAGTTAGATATGATGTTAGTATACTCGCTAATTTTTCCCTAGATCTAGTGTTTCAAGGTGTAGATTTAGATTTTTTTTTTATTTTCAAAATTTGGGGCTTTTCTTGATATCATTTACATTTTTCAAATTAGTGTTCAAATGCATTTTTCAAACAATTTGGTGCCTTCTACCCTTCAGGAAATAATGATGATGATGATGATATCGAGCCAGGACGCCACTCGTTCTAACATTAGGCATATGCACTAACTCTATTAGTATTTATTGCTTGATTGTAGACTTAAAATGTTTAAGTGTTAACACTATTAGTTTGCCCAAAATTATGATTGCATTATGTCAAATTTATGATATTTCAGCTTATTTTAGTATATAATCGATACAACAATGAATACAGGATGTTATAACTTGAGGAGACCGTTATTTTGCTTTTAAGTGTGCACTAATGGAAAAAAACATTAGTTTCTATCATTTTATAATATTATGGATTTTTTCGATATTTTTTCGGATTTTTTTGGGTCAAATAAAAATTCGTTCCGCGATGGGCCGCGATGACCGCGAACCGCGATAACCGCGAACCGCGACACGATGACTGCGAACCGCGATTTTAAACCATGGGTCAAAGTGATGTTTGGGCCTTGAAAACAAAATTACCACCATCCAAACCTTGTGATTAGAATCTTCTCAATTGGGTTTATCATAACTAAGCAGAGTCACAAGGAGAACAGGGTAGCTGTCCAACCTTGTGATTAGAATGTTGATAGCAAATGCTTCACCCATGACTCAATCCTGGTTGGCTTGCAATGGGTCTAGGTCAACTATTACTTTAAGCCTATAAAGGGTGTATGTTTCTTTAATTTATTGGATGGTTAAGATCATTTTAAATTAGGGTTCATTTTCAGCAAAAGAGTATTTAAGTTGGCTTTTGGATAAGAGTACTATTGGAATAATAGAGTCCTGCCAGAAAACTATGTCTAGCCAATGGGCCTAAAAACAGAGCCCAAATCCAGCCCATTGCAGGCCATACTCAGTTCTGGGCCTCTGCCTCACCCCCACCAATCCCAACTAAACTCAATAGTGTGAACAAGCAGGTCCTGGACCATCTGCGAAACTTACCTCACTTGAAACCATTTGCAACCCAGCCCAAAAGCCCAACCTGCCTAAGGAGGCTGGATTTGAATCACCTGATGGTATGTGCTTCTAGACAAGCAGCTCACCTTTCTAATTCCAAATCATTTGTTTTAGCACCCGGCCCAACTCATTACCCGATTATAAAATCATAATACATATTTGGAGCAGGACTTTGGGCTGCAGAGAGGACCAGGCCTGATTTAGAATTAAACCAAGAGCCGAGCTAGAGCTTTACCAGGCCCAGTCCCTAACCAAACAAGCAGTGAGGCCTACATCTAGGGGGGTAGGGAAAAGTGAAGCCAGGTTGAGCATTCTGGGCAACATGTATAGGCTCAACCCATTTATCAATCAGGTTGAAAATTTCAGCCTGGGCCCTGAATTAACAGTTCGGATTTGGGTTTGATGGCCCGTCAAAGTGCAATAAGTTGGGCGGGGTCAGGTAGGCTAATCGAAATAGGAATAATGAACTCAACATCACCAACCAATTTATCATCAGTTGGGTCAAAAATTGGCACCACAACCAACTTCCTTCTTGAATTTTTTTTTTTTTTAAATGTCAACCTGAAAACCCCAAGTTACCATCTTACCAGGTCGGGTTTGGGTTGGATTGGTGGGCCAGGTTAGGATTTATAACCCCATCCATGGACCTATGATTTGCTTAATCTGTGAAGAAGATAGGTCTGGATGGCTTATTCAGTGGAAACCTATCAAATGGTTAAACTTTATGGTCACTTGTATGTTCTAAATTTCCAATGTGATCAAATGCCACTTTTCCTGGACAGTAGGGAACCCTAGATCAACTAATTAACCAGTGTAATTCAAGATAGTGGGCCCTGGCACTTAGACCCATTTTGTCCAGTCTTGAACACCCGGAAAGAAAATAGAGTAAATCAATAATAATAATAATAATAATCTCGCAATCAACAAGGTCTTCTAGGGCAACTTGTTTGCATCGAATTGCATTTCTAAAAATCCCAAGATAGATATTACTGTCAAAGTGGCCAAAATTGAAGAAATAAATGTGAAAATCCACAAAGAGCCATTTAGGGGAGTTTGTTGAATTTCAAATATCAATGTTAAATGTTGTTTATGTAGCATTTGAAATTTCTTTTTTTTATTGCTAGAATTCCAAAATCCCAACAAATATTAAGGATGCATGTGGGAGGATTTGAAAAGCCTTCTAGAGGACAACGGTTCATAATTCTCCATTACAGGAATTCTCTGAATTCTGACAAACAAACAGGCCCTCAACCAAATTCTAGCAAAGTTAAGGTCCATCTTTCTCAGACTCATTTTATCATAAATTCCTATGAATTCAACTCATGCAAACAGTCAGGCCCATAATGAACTCCCATTCACCTTGGAGCTCATGTACTAACTGAGGATAACATAATGGCCCCACAATGTAAGTTGTGGGAATAGAAAATTTACAGATTCCTTAGACTTGGGACCCTATAATTCCTCTCCTTTGTGATCTGTTCAGCAGATCAGGTACAATCAAATAGCCAATCACACTGTTGAGGAAGAAGCAAGACTAAATTTCTCTAGTAAGGGAGTTATGAATTATATTACTGCTGTCCTCTATAAATAACAATTTTCCTGATACATGACTAAATATTTCAAGGACAAGGAACATTTGCTGGTGAAAATGCAATTAGCTTCATCATTGAAAACTCATCATTGTTTTAGTGGCCTCAGTAACTGCTGATAATCTGCCAAAATCGAAAATAAGTTCCTAGGAATATTGCACTCAAGATTCCCAGAACAACTATAGTGATGCTCACCCAGACCTCCAGCCCCCCAGTTTTTCCTCCCCCCCCTCCACCCACCCAGCCTTTTTGTCCCTCCCAGCTCCCAGCTTCAAATTTTCAAATCCCCATAGTTCCCGCCCTCCCGCTCCCAACTCCTGTAGCAGGCAACAATCTTGGCTCTCTTCCCCCTCTTCTTAGTCAGCCCCCAGGTCTGTCCCTCCCTCCAGCCAGACCCACCATCCAGGTCAGATCCAACTGACCAGCCAGGCCCGGCCTCCAGACATTCAAATCTCTACCTCTCCCGCCTTTCCATCTCTGGTCTTCCCCCCTTTCCTCAATCAGTTTTCAAACCAGAACCAGAATCTCCCAGCTTTCCCGCCCCTGCCCAGCTCAACCTCCATTCTTCAACCTCCCCCTCCCCTCAATCAACTCCCTTCTCAACCAGCTCCCCCTCTCTCCTTCGCCAACTTATTCTCTGCTCCGCATCCTCCCAACCTTTCCACCTATCCTCAGTCCACCTGGAAAAATGGCATACCATCCCTGTCCATCCCCCTTTCGATGATATCTTCTAGCAAAGAATCTTTTTCCTGTGCTGTGATTGGGAAATTTGCAGGCAAACGCCCCTCTCTGGAATGGGTTGAAGCAAAAGTCAGATTATGGCCTCTCTCTAGACCTTGCCTGGTGTCCCTCACCATTAAAGGTAATTTCATTTTCAGGTTCAACTCTCCTTCAGACAAAACTCTGATCCTAGGTCAATCCCCCATGCTCATTAACAAGAGGAAAATCTTCTTCCTCCCTTGGTCCCCAGGTCAGGATGAATCTGTCTGGCCTTCTTATGCCCCAGTCTGGGTTAGGTTCTCAGGGCTCCCCTACCACTGCTGGAGCCAACACATAATCTTCTCTCTAGCTTACTCCATTGGCCAACCCATCAAGTTGGATGATATAACCTCCTCCCAAAGGATTTTAACCTTCGCCAGAGTCCTCGTTAATATAGACCTCTCCAAACCCAAACCTCAATCCATCCTAGTAGAGCTGCAGGGTGAAGGAGAACTGGAAATTTCGGTCTCTTATGAGCATTATCCCTGTCCTCTATGTTTTCAATCTGGACACAGCTCTGAAACCTGTCCACAAGTCTCTCACCCCTCCTCTCTTTCCCCGGGCATTACCAGTCCTGGCTTAACCAGCCCAGTCTCCCTTTCACAGGGTCTCCCAGCCATTACCTCCAAGACCTTAACAGGCCATTCTACCTCCTCACAATCCTTGCCCCAACCCCTTCTTAATCCCATCTCTCCCTCAGTCAACCATCCACTTGAGGAGGTCCCTCCCCCCCTCCCCCCTCCCCCTTTAGCTATATCCTCTCCAGCAACTCTGGCCTCCTCTCCACCAACTCTGGCCTCCCCTCCCCTTCCTGCCTCTGCCATCTCGCAGGTTTCTCTCCAACCTTTCCTCTCTAAGATTAGAACCTCTACTCCTGCTCAGTCTGAGATTTCCCAGGGCACTCCCTCAATCAATGATTTGCCTTATGATGTAGTCTCAGTCATCCTGGAGAAAACCACTTCCCCTACAATTGACACCTCTAACCCTTTTGATATTTTGGAGAACTACTCATTCTTAGACCCTGTCTCTAACCCTCAAATCTATGGAAGAAACCTCCAGGCTTACTCTGAGAAATCTTCCTCCTCTCCCCCTCCTGGGTTTGAACCCACCAGCACTCTTTCCCCTGCCACTGCTCCCCTCTCTGCCCCTGACTCTTCCATCATTCCCTCCTCTGCTCCTACCTCCCCTGCCCCTACCAATGCCATTGCTTCCTCCCCTGCTCCTTCCTCGGTCTCTGCCCCCTCCACTGCTCCAAACTCAGCCCCTCCTATCCAGGTTGTCCCTGTCTCTTCCCCCCTGGTTTCCTCTCCTCCTACTTCTCCTATCCTTCCTAAGCTCCCAGCTGGCACCAAGTCAAATAAGAATTCAGAGATTCCCCCCTCCTCCAGCCCCCCTCCCCCAGGAAAAGGGAGACACTTCCCTACCACATCTGGTACTGGCCCAATTACTAGGAGGACTAAGAACAGGCGCCCCTCCTCCCCTCACTCCCATCCATGTTAAAAGTCCTATATTGGAATTGTAGGGGAATTGCCAATTCCCCAACCATTAGAGCCTTGGTTAATTTAGTCCGCAACCATCACCCAGACCTGATTTTTATTTCAGAACCAATGACTTCTTTCTCCTCCATGCATTCTCTTGGCCTAACCAATTTTGGCTTTGATTCTTTTCACTCTAACTCCTCTTCCATCCCCCCCCCCAATCTCTGGTGTCTATCCAAGTCCTCTCATCCATTTTTGGCTTCAATATCCAAAACCTCCTCCCAGCACCTCTCCATGTTCCTCCTTAACCAAATCTCAGGTCTCTCCTACCTCATCACTGGGGTTTACGGATCCACCAATCCCTCTATCAGGAAAGACCTTTGGAAAGAGCTTATAGATTCTTCTTCAATCTCCATTCCCTGGTGCGTCTTAGGAGATTTTAATGCCACCCTTGCCCACCATGAGAAGCTCAGTCTTCGCCAGGCCTCCCCTTCTTCCCTCAAAAGCTTCCAATCAGCTGTCCTGCAAGCTGGTCTCTCAGAAATTCCCTCCTTAGGTAGCAACTTTACCTGGTCCAACAACAGACAGGGTCTCTCTTACGTGGCAGCCAAACTAGACAGAGTGCTAGTAAACTCCCACTGGCTTGACTCCAGCTCTGACCCTACAGTTCTCCATCTCCCTAGGCTCTCCTCTGATCATAGCCCCATCCTCCTTAGTCACTCAAATCAGGCTGTCGTCCCTAAAGCCCCTTTCAGATTTGAAAACAAGTGGCTTCTTCACCCCAACTTCCTTGAAGTGGTTGAGTCAAGTTGGAGCACTCCAGTTGCGGGGAATCCTCAGTATATTCTCGCCCATAAGCTCCAGAACCTCAAGCTAACTCTTAAATTCTGGAGTAAGAACACTTTTGGTCAAGTCCATCAAAATATCCTTGAAGCTGAATCCTCCATCCTCAGGTGTCAACACATCCTAGACTCCTCTCCCTCTGAGTCCTCAAGACTAGAGCTCCAGGAAGCTAAGCTAAAGCTCCACGAAATTCTAAAAGCCCAGGAGATCCACTGGAAGCAAAGATCCAGGATCTCTTGGCTCAAAGAGGGAGATTTGAATACCAAATTCTTTCATCAATCAGCCAAAGCCAGAGGATCTTTCAACAAAATTCACCAAATTTCAGTCAATGACCACCTAACAGCAGACCCCCTTATCATCCAAGACCAAGCTGTCCTATTCTTTTCTAATCTTTTCAATTCGCAAGTTGCCCAGCCCCACCCTATCCTCTTCCAATCTGAGAGCCCAAAAGTCTCAGACTCTGAAAATACAATGCTGGTTTCAATTCCTTCCAACTCTGAAATTAAAGAAGCTGTTTTCTCCCTTAAGAAGAGCAGCTCCCCTGGTCCTGACGGCTTCAATGGAGTATTTTTCACTTCCACATGGGGTATCATTGGCCAAACAGTTACTTCAGCTGTAAAGAATTTCTTTCAATCCAATAAGCTGCTTAGGGCCTCCAACGCCTACTTCCTCTCTCTCATTCCCAAATCCAACTCCCCCTCCACCTTTGCTGATTTTAGGCCTATTAGCTTGTTGAATTTCTCTTATAAAATTATATCAAAAATTCTCCCCTCTAGGCTTTCCTCCATCCTCCCCTCTCTTATCTCCTCAAACCAGGCTGCCTTCATTAAAGGCAGATCCATCCACCATCATGCTGCCATTACCTTTGAGCTCTTCCAAAAGCTCAAGTCTAAGCTAAGAAAAGGTTCCCTCTGCCTCAAGCTTGACATCTCCAAAGCCTTCGACAAACTTAGTTGGCCCTTCCTCTTTTCCACCCTCAGATTCTTTAACTTCTCAGAAACTTGGATTTCACTCATTATGGAATGCGTTTGTACCTCCAAATGTTCAGTTTTGATCAACAGTTCTCCCCATGGTTTTTTCAGCTCTTCTAATGGCCTAAGACAAGGAGACCCCCTTTCCCCTTACCTGTTTATCATTGCCGAAGAGATCCTAAGCCTCCATCTTCACAACCTGCGTTCCCACGGCACAATCTCTCCACTGTCCTCAATCCCAAATACCCCTTGTCACTTGCTCTACGCTGATGATATAATAATCCTGATGAAAGGTGCTACAAGTGCAGTCCTTGCTCTCCAAGACCTCCTGGAGATATACCAAGACTCCTCTGGCCAGCACATAAACCTCCAAAAGAGCCAGCTTTTCTTTGGCAAGTGTGGTAATAGGAGAAAGGAGAGAATCAGATCCATCCTTGGTATCCAAGAATCTCAGACCCAGCTCAAATACCTGGGTTTCCCTATAGTTTTTGGTTCCCCCAAGCGAGTCCACTTCCTCCCCCTGCTGGATTCAATATACTCTAGGCTCACAGCCTGGAAGGCAAGATTTCTCTCTTTTGCAGGTAGGCTCATCCTCATCAAGCACGTCCTTTCTAGCATCCCTATGCACAATGCTTCAATTCTCCCTCTCCCAATCTCTCTCTGTAAGGACATAGAGAGGCCGATGAGGAATTTTTTATGGTCCGGCAATGCTTCCTCCTCCAAATTCAGCTATGTAAAATGGTCCCAAGTCTCCCTTCCCAAGCAAGAAGGAGGTCTAGGAATCAGGCGAATTTTAGAAGTCAACAGCGCTTCCCTGCTCAAGCTAGGCTGGCATGCTTCCACCATGAACTCTATCTGGTCTACTTGGTTTAAGACCCGTTATTTCAAAAATACTAACATCTGGGACCCAGCCAACTCAATCTATGGCTCCTGTATTTGGAAACGGATTCGTCGCCTGGCTCATCTCCTCCATCAAGGCAGTGTCTGGTCTTTTGGCAATGGAGAAGACATCAACCTCTGGCATGACTCCTAGAGTGGAGACAAGCCTCTAGCAGAAGCCTGGCCCAGTCAGCATTTCCCCCAGAACCAGAAGCTAGCTTCCCTTTTCTACTCTGGCAGCTGGCACACCCCTACCAACTTGCCAACAGAGGTACAAGAACTGCTATCCTTTGCAACTTCCCTGCTCTCTCCTAGTCCATTAGCTCGGGACTCCCTCCTCTGGAAAGACTCCACCAATGGTCAGATCACTCAGCTCAGTGCTTGGGATGCAGTCAGAACTAGAAGTCATCCCCTCAATTGGCCTCCTCTGATCTGGAATGGTATCTCTCTCCCAAGAGTTAGCTGTTTTGGATGGCGTTTGATGCTTAACAGGACCCCCACTGAATCTCATCTTCAACACCTTGGGTTCTCCCTAGCCTCTAGATGCAGCCTCTGCTTCAACGGAATTGACTCAGCTTATCATCTGTTCTTCTCTTGTTCATCAGCTAAATTACTCTGGAAATGGCTTCTCAGGGCAGCTAACGTCCAGCCTCCTTTCCCTTGGTCCCCATCTTCGATATGGACCTCTCTCTCAGGAGGAAATGAAATGGCAGGTAAGAAGTTTATGGCGTCTTCCTTCCTCTCGGTTCTACACTCTCTCTGGAAGGCTAGGAACTCAGCAATTTTCGACAACCATCAAGCTTCCATCGTCCAGATAATTGGCCACTTGCAGGAAGACTTAAGCTCCTCTCTGAGGAAGAAATCGGTCCCAAAATGCAGTCAGCAGCTCCTCTCCATTCTCCATTTTTTGAAAATCCCAGCTGATTAATCCTGGTCTCCTTTAGTAGCCCAGATCTAAGTTGGTTTTTGCTTTGTTGTTCTGTCTCCAGTTTGCTTCTTTCTCCTCCCTATTTGGAGGTCGCTTTCTTTGCTTTGTTTTCTCTTGTATTCTTCTTTCTCCTTTCTAATACATTTACCCAATTATCAAAAAATAAAGGAACACCTGAACATTACCAAAAAAAAAAAAAAAAAAAATCAATGGCAGAAAAGTAATAGATGGTATATATACAATTTAAACTCCTATGGAACAAAAGGAAAATCTCCAATGGCAGACAACTTTTCAATCAAGATGGTTTTCTAAAATGAGATTTGCAACATAAAAAAACACATATTTGAAATGTTGCCTTTAAACATGAGCATGCATCCATCAGAAAGATTCAGGTTACCTGCTAAGGTGTTGCTTTTTTCCTTGCAATCTTTAAGAAGCATAGAGCTGACATTATAACAGCCTACCAAGAATTAGAGCATATTCAAATGAAATCATAAAGAACATAAAGAAGGGAGTGCAATAGAATAATTTTGATTGAGAAGAAAAGGCATGGGAAACAAATGTTTCATGCAACTATACACGTGCATGAATGTTCCTAACCCTTATAGAAGAATCAATAATTTCGTAGAACCCAAGATACATTTAGTTTGGAAATTTCTCAGAAAATATAGGTCGTGCAAGGCCATGAGATTATTAAACACATACATAATTGTCATGGGCCGCATTCTCACTTTAAGACTAGCAAAAATGTTGTGCAATGCATGGGTTAAATAATATATGAAATAAGAAAGAAAAGGTTAAACGATGATAACAGAATGAAGAGTCAAATATATGTTGACTGTAATGAAAATAGATAATAGATAGACAGCTGTCAAAAGTTGTCTAAGAATGTCTATTCTCTCTTTCTAGGCGATTTTAACGGGAAACTCCCCATATATAGGATTCCCGCTGACCGAAAAGGCCAGACACAAGTTAGCCCTAGCTAGCGCAAGCCTTTGAGAGTCCTTTTCGCCAACTCAGATAGGCCAACTCGGGAGACAGAGAGTGGTCTAGTTAGGACTAGATCAATTTGGTTAACCTATAATCATCCTAAATTGAGGCAAGCATTGCCTTACTGAATCAATTTTTCCGTGTTCAGTCCATCTTGTACTTGGTTTTAGAGAGCACATTCCGCTGCTACCTATTCCATAGTGAAACCCACTCGTCACCTCCAAGGGTCCGATCCAAAAAGCCTAGATGTTGCTGATTTTTTAAAGTAGGATTTAGTCACGAGTGGACACAACCCTATTCGTCGACTTATCACTCACAAACTATTTCATATTTGGTAAGCTTCCTTTACCAGTTAAGTAAAGTGAAGGGCTAATACGAGAGACATTAAAAAGAGAGGGTCAAATAAAAAACATATTAGGTTTCGAATACCATCTCTGACATGAAAAAAGAAAAAGGTTAAAAGGACACTCTCTCATGCAAGAGAATGATAAAAAAAGACTAGGGGTGTTCATTGACGAGGTAGGGCTATTCCGAGGAATGCCCAACACCCACTTCTAAACTAGAAACCTAAACCTGGCCCAAGAAAGAGTCATGCCTGAAGTTGTTGGCCCGAACCCAAGCCGCATGGAAATGATGAAGCCCGGGGCCGACCCATAGAAAAGAAAATTAAGCTTCTTACCAAGTCCTAAGCCAGCACAACTGCTCTGGTCATATCACCTTCTCTTTGAGGTTATGGGCTTGAGTCCCCGCATTGCTGCTCCCTCCCTCCCTCCCTCATGAATATATATATTTGGGCGGGACGGGAATATCGGCTCTCAAGCACTAAGTGTAAATAAAAAATAAAAATAAGAAATTGAGCACGGCCTATCTATTAATAACTGAACCCCATGCCCAAAGCCCAATCCATGAGCTCCCATAAAAAATAAAATATAAAAAAAATACTCTACTTTTTAAGAGAAAAAATAAATGCTACTCTCACCTTTTGATTCTACTACATCCTTACTCTTGTTCTCTGTTATATTGACCAGTTACTCCACTTCACCGGTTAAGTAAATTTACGATTTATTTTATTTATTGTGATTTGATATTATTTCATCCAATTGTTATTCACACATGTCCCTCCATCATATTGAGAACTAAGCCCAGACCCGTGACCCTCCAACAAGTAAAAGAAGGGAAAAAAGCCTAAAAAATCGGTTTACTGGATTACCGCCGTATTCATCCGCGGTATTCCTGCAATTTCCGGTTTTCCTCCTCTTAGAGAGGAGGAAAACCGGAAATTGCGAATTTATGAGGACGAAAATTGGAAAATGCGAATTTACCGCCCTTACCAGCAGCGGTAAAGCTGCGTTAGTGTCCAAATAAAGTCCAAGGACCTTTCCATTTCCAATTAACATAAAATAGAATGAAAGAATCCACAGTTGCGTTTTTTCTTGTAGCCCATATATAGTGAACTCCCATATGATATGAATAGAGAGAGAAAAAAAATCGAACAAGCTGACTTTGGCAATTGACACATGTGGAATTGATTTTCTAGTCTTTTTAATATTTATACTTCCCCATAAATAAAAGTAGAAATATATAAATGGTCATCAAATAACTTCCCCATAATTAAAGTAGAAAATCCGAGATATCGCTCTATTAAAGCAATTTGCTCCTGTCTACAACTCCATCCTCAAACCTTCCATCACTCGCAGTCTTTAATGATCTTCGGTGTGATTCACTGGATAATAAATTCTTAAAAATTCAATTCCATGAAAACATAGGGGCCCTTAAAAGAACACATCTATGAATGAAATTATAAAAGCACTTAGTGTTATCACGTATCTAATCTAAAGCAATGACACGAGATTTTGCAATCTTGTAATCAACATCTAAACTTGGTTTTCGTTGACATGCTTAGATTTGGGAACTCTCTGGATCCAACCAACAAGCCGAAGGACTTATGGAACTGGTCAAATAAAGCACGATAACTATTTAGGACCGTAGCTAAACACCACATAGTTGCTTACATGTACAGAAAATCAGTGATGTGTCGATTACTAGGGCAAGTTTGTAGTGTTGCAAACGGAACGGTTCCGGATCGGAACCATAGTGGACTAGGATGCGTTTCTAAAAAACGGTTCCGGATCCGGTCTTGACTCGGGACCTTTTTAGTTGGTTCTAGACCCGGCTCCGATAGGAAAACCCAAAACCGGGTCCACCTAGAGGACTGGAATCTAGTTCCAAAATCGATTCTAATTTATCTTTTTCCTTAATTTTTCTTAAAATAAGCATATCATTCAGCTTATAACAGTGCGCCAAAGTCTACTACCTCTAATATTGTATATAAAATTGTCCAAAAAAAGTAGATTTTGAGTTACACTTTGCACTATCAAACGCTCACAAGCCGGGTCCCGGGTCCACATGTCGGAACCGGTTTGGACCTGGACCCGTTTATCAATCGGAACCCGATTTAGGTTACGGACCCGGACCCGTTTACGAATAATCGGAACCTAAAATAGTTTCCAGGCCCGGTTTTTTATAGGTCGGAACTTTCGGGTAATCGGATACCCGTTTGCAATCCTACAAATCAGCGAGGATAGGCTTTTTTTTTTTTTTTTTTTTGTCCTGGTGAAATGAAGGTTTCGCTGGTTTCACGTATATTTAGTCAACCTATAATCATCCTAAATTGAGGCAAGCATTGCCTTACTGAATCAATTTTTCCGTGTTCAGTCCATCTTGTACTTGGTTTGAGAGAGCCCATTCCGCTGCTACCTATTCCATAGTGAAACCCACTCGTCACCTCCAAGGGTCCGATCCAAAAAGCCTAGATGTTGCTGATTTTTTAAATTAGGATTTAGTCACGAGTGGACACAGCCCTATTCGTCGACTTATCACTCACAAACTATTTCATATTTGGTAAGCTTCCTTTACCAGTTAAGTAAAGTGAAGGGCTAATACGAGAGACATTAAAAAGAGAGGGTGAAATAAAAAAAAATATTAGGTTTCGAATACCATCTCTTCCATGAAAAAAGAAAAAGGTTAAAAGGACACTCTCTCATGCAAGAGAATGATAAAAAAAGACTAGGGGTGTTCATTGACGAGGTAGGGCTATTCCGAGGAATGCCCAACAACCACTTCTAAACTAGAAACCTAAACCTGGCCCAAGAAAGAGTCATGCCTGAAGTTGTTGGCCCGAACCCAAGCCGCATGGAAATGATGAAGCCCGGGGCCGACCCATAGAAAAGAAAATTAAGCTTCTTACCAAGTCCTAAGCCAGCACAACTGCTCTGGTCATATCACCTTCTCTTTGAGGTTATGGGCTTGAGTCCCCGCATTGCTGCTCCCTCCCTCCCTCCCTCATGAATATATATATTTGGGCGGGACGGGAATATCGGCTCTCAAGCACTAAGTGTAAATAAAAAATAAAAATAGGAAACTGAGCACGGCCTATCTATTAATAACTGAACCCCATGCCCAAAGCCCAATCCATGAGCTCCCATAAAAAATAAAATATAAAAAAATACTCCACTTTTTAAGAGAAAAAATAAATGCTACTCTCACCTTTTGATTCTACTACATCCTTACTCTTGTTCTCTGTTATATTGACCAGTTACTCCACTTCACCGGTTAAGTAAATTTACGATTTATTTTATTTATTGTGATTTGATATTATTTCATCCAATTGTTATTCACACATGTCCCTCCATCATATTGAGAACTAAGCCCAGACCCGTGACCCTCCAACAAGTAAAAGAAGGGAAAAAAGCCTAAAAAACCGTTTTACTGGATTACCGCCGTATGCATCCGCGGTATTCCTGCAATTTCCGGTTTTCCTCCTCTGAGAGAGGAGGAAATCCGGAAATTGCAAATTTATGAGGACGAAAATTGGAAAATGCGAATTTACAGCCCTTACCAGCAGCGGTAAAGCTGCGTTAGTGTCCAAATAAAGTCCCAGGACCTTTCCATTTCCAATTAACATAAAATAGAATGAAAGAATCCACAGTTGCGTTTTTTCTTGTAGCCCATATATAGTGAACTCCCATATGATATGAATAGAGAGAGAAAAAAAATCGTACAAGCTGACTTTGGCAATTGACACATGTGGAATTGATTTTCTAGTCTTTTTAATATTTATACTTCCCCATAAATAAAAGTAGAAATATATAAATTGTCATCAAATAACTTCCCCATAATTAAAGGAGAAAATCCGAGATATCGCTCTATTAAAGCAATTTGCTCCAGTCTACAACTCCATCCTCAAACCTTCCATTACTCGCAGTCTTTAATGATCTTCGGTGTTATTCACTGGATAATAAATTCTTAAAAATTCAATTCCATGAAAACATAGGGGCCCTTAAGAGAACACATCTATGAATGAAATTATAAAAGCACTTAGTGTTATCACGTATCTAATCTAAAGCGATGACACGAGATTTTGCAATCTTGTAATCAACATCTAAACTTGGTTTTCGTTGACATGCTTAGATTTGGGAACTCTCTGGATCCAACCAACAAGCCGAAGGACTTATGGAACTGGTCAAATAAAGCACGATAACTATTTAGGACCGTAGCTAAACACCACATAGTTGCTTACATGTACAGAAAATCAGTGATGTGTCGATTACTAGGGCAAGTTTGTAGTGTTGCAAACGGAACGGTTCCGGATCGGAACCATAGTGGACTAGCATGCGTTTCTAAAAAACGGTTCCGGATCCGGTCTTGACTCGGGACCTGTTTAGTTGGTTCTAGACCCGGCTCCGATAGGAAAACCCAAAACCGGGTCCACCTAGAGGACTGGAATCTAGTTCCAAAATCGATTCTAATTTATCTTTTTCCTTAATTTTTCTTAAAATAAGCATATCATTCAGCTTATAACAGTGCGCCAAAGTCTACTACCTCTAATATTGTATATAAAATTGTCCAAAAAAAGTAGATTTTGAGTTACACTTTGCACTATCAAACGCTCATAAGCCGGGTCCCGGGTCCACATGTCGGAACCGGTTTGGACCCGGACCCGTTTATCAATCGGAACCCGATTTAGGTTACGGACCCGGACCCGTTTATGAATAATCGGAACCTAAAATAGTTTCCAGGCCCGGTTTTTTATAGGTCGGAACTTTCGGGTAATCGGATACCCGTTTGCAATCCTACAAATCAGCGAGGATAGGCTTTTTTTTTTTTTTTTGTCCTGGGGAAATGAAGGTTTCGCTGGTTTCACGTATATTTAGTTAACCTATAATCATCCTAAATTGAGGCAAGCATTGCCTTACTGAATCAATTTTTCCGTGTTCAGTCCATCTTGTACTTGGTTTGAGAGAGCCCATTCCGCTGCTACCTATTCCATAGTGAAACCCACTCGTCACCTCCAAGGGTCCGATCCAAAAAGCTTAGATGTTGCTGATTTTTTAAAGTAGGATTTAGTCACGAGTGGACACAGCCCTATTCGTCGACTTATCAGTCCCAAACTATTTCATATTTGGTAAGCTTCCTTTACCAGTTAAGTAAAGTGAAGGGCTAATACGAGAGACATTAAAAAGAGAGGGTCAAATAAAAAAAAATAATAGGTTTCGAATACCATCTCTGACATGAAAAAAGAAAAAGGTTAAAAGGACACTCTCTCATGCAAGAGAATGATAAAAAAAGACTAGGGGTGTTCATTGACGAGGTAGGGCTATTCTGAAGAATGCCCAACAGCCACATCTAAACTAGAAACCTAAACCTGGCCCAAGCAAGAGTCATGCCTGAAGTTGTTGGCCCGAACCCAAGCCGCATGGAAATGATGAAGCCCGGGGCCGACCTATAGAAAAGAAAATTAAGCTTCTTACCAAGTCCTAAGCTAGCACAACTGCTCTGGTCATATCACCTTCTCTTTGAGGTTACGGGCTTGAGTCCCCGCATTGCTGCTCCCTCCCTCCCTCCCTCATAAATATATATATTTGGGCGGGACGGGAATATCGGCTCTCAAGCACTAAGTGTAAATAAAAAATAAAAAAAAGAAACTGAGCACGGCCTATCTATTAATAACTGAACCCCATGCCCAAAGCCCAATCCATGAGCTCCCATAAAAAATAAAATATAAAAAAAATACTCTACTTTTTAAGAGAAAAAATAAATGCTACTCTCACCTTTTGATTCTACTACATCCTTACTCTTGTTCTCTGTTATATTGACCAGTTACTCCACTTCACCGGTTAAGTAAATTTACGATTTATTTTATTTATTGTGATTTGATATTATTTCATCCAATTGTTATTCACACATGTCCCTCCATCATATTGAGAACTAAGCCCAGACCCGTGACCCTCCAACAAGTAAAAGAAGGGAAAAAAGCCTAAAAAACCGTTTTACTGGATTACCGCCGTATGCATCCGCGGTATTCCTGCAATTTCCGGTTTTCCTCCTCTGAGAGAGGAGGAAAGCCGGAAATTGCGAATTTATGAGGACGAAAATTGGAAAATGCGAATTTACCGCCCTTACCAGCAGCGGTAAAGCTGCGTTAGTGTCCAAATAAAGTCCAAGGACCTTTCCATTTCCAATTAACATAAAATAGAATGAAAGAATCCACAGTTGCGTTTTTTCTTGTAGCCCATATATAGTGAACTCCCATATGATATGAATAGAGAGAGAAAAAAAATCGTACAAGCTGACTTTGGCAATTGACACATGTGGAATTGATTTTCTAGTCTTTTTAATATTTATACTTCCCCATAAATAAAAGTAGAAATATATAAATGGTCATCAAATAACTTCCCCATAATTAAAGTAGAAAATCCGAGATATCGCTCTATTAAAGCAATTTGCTCCTGTCTACAACTCCATCCTCAAACCTTCCATCACTCGCAGTCTTTAATGATCTTCGGTGTGATTCACTGGATAATAAATTCTTAAAAATTCAATTCCATGAAAACATAGGGGCCCTTAAGAGAACACATCTATGAATGAAATTTTAAAAGCACTTAGTGTTATCACGTATCTAATCTAAAGCAATGACACGAGATTTTGCATTCTTGTAATCAACATCTAAACTTTGTTTTCGTTGACATGCTTAGATTTGGGAACTCTCTGGACCCAACCAACAAGCCGAAGGACTTATGGAACTGGTCAAATAAAGCACGATAACTATTTAGGACCGTAGCTAAACACCACATAGTTGCTTACATGTACAGAAAATCAGTGATGTGTCGACTACTAGGGCATGTTTGTAGTGTTGCAAACGGAACGGTTCCGGATCGGAACCATAGTGGACTAGGATGCGTTTCTAAAAAACGGTTCCGGATCCGGTCTTGACTCGGGACCTGTTTAGTTGGTTCTAGACCCGGCTCCGATAGGAAAACCCAAAACCGGGTCCACCTAGAGGACTGGAATCTAGTTCCAAAATCGATTCTAATTTATCTTTTTCCTTAATTTTTCTTAAAATAAACATATCATTCAGCTTATAACAGTGCGCCAAAGTCTACTACCACTCTAATATTGTATATAAAATTGTCCAAAAAAGGTAGATTTTGAGTTACACTTTGCACTATCAAACGCTCATAAGCCGGGTCCCGGGTCCACATGTCGGAACCGGTTTGGACCCGGACCCGTTTATGAATAATCGGAACCTAAAATAGTTTCCAGGCCCGGTTTTTTATAGGTCGGAACTTTCGGGTAATCGGATACCCGTTTGCAATCCTACAAATCTGCGAGGATAGGCTTTTTTTTTTTTTTTGTCCTGGTGAAATGAAGGTTTCGCTGGTTTCACGTATATTTAGTCAACCTATAATCATCCTAAATTGAGGCAAGCATTGCCTTACTGAATCAATTTTTCCGTGTTCAGTCCATCTAGTACTTGGTTTGAGAGAGCCCATTCCGCTGCTACCTATTCCATAGTGAAACCCACTCGTCACCTCCAAGGGTCCGATCCAAAAAGCCTAGATGTTGCTGATTTTTTAAAGTAGGATTTAGTCACGAGTGGACACAGCCCTATTCGTCGACTTATCAGTCCCAAACTATTTCATATTTGGTAAGCTTCCTTTACCAGTTAAGTAAAGTGAAGGGCTAATACGAGAGACATTAAAAAGAGAGGGTCAAATAAAAAAAATATTAGGTTTCGAATACCATCTCTTCCATGAAAAAAGAAAAAGGTTAAAAGGACACTCTCTCATGCAAGAGAATGATAAAAAAAGACAAGGGGTGTTCATTGACGAGGTAGGGCTATTCCGAGGAATGCCCAACAGCCACTTCTAAACTAGAAACCTAAACCTGGCCCAAGCAAGACTCATGCCTGAAGTTGTTGGCCCGAACCCAAGCCGCATGGAAATGATGAAGCCCGGGGCCGACCTATAGAAAAGAAAATTAAGCTTCTTACCAAGTCCTAAGCCAGCACAACTGCTCTGGTCATATCACCTTCTCTTTGAGGTTATGGGCTTGAGTCCCCGCATTGCTGCTCCCTCCCTCCCTCCCTCATAAATATATATATTTGGGCGGGATGGGAATATCGGCTCTCAAGCACTAAGTGTAAATAAAAAATAAAAATAAGAAACTGAGCACGGCCTATCTATTAATAACTGAACCACATGCCCAAAGCCCAATCCATGAGCTCCCATAACAAATAAAATATAAAAAAAATACTCTACTTTTTAAGAGAAAAAATAAATGCTACTCTCACCTTTTGATTCTACTACATCCTTACTCTTGTTCTCTGTTATATTGACCAGTTACTCCACTTCACCGGTTAAGTAAATTTACGATTTATTTTATTTATTGTGATTTGATATTATTTCATCCAATTGTTATTCACACATGTCCCTCCATCATATTGAGAACTAAGCCCAGACCCGTGACCCTCCAACAAGTAAAAGAAGGGAAAAAAGCCTAAAAAACTGTTTTACTGGATTACCGCCGTATGCATCCGCGGTATTCCTGCAATTTCCGGTTTTCCTCCTCTGAGAGAGGAGGAAAGCCGGAAATTGCGAATTTATGAGGTCGAAAATTGGAAAATGCGAATTTACAGCCCTTACCAGCAGCGGTAAAGCTGCGTTAGTGTCCAAATAAAGTCCCAGGACCTTTCCATTTCCAATTAACATAAAATAGAATGAAAGAATCCACAGTTGCGTTTTTTCTTGTAGCCCATATATAGTGAACTCCCATATGATATGAATAGAGAGAGAAAAAAAATCGTACAAGCTGACTTTGGCAATTGACACATGTGGAATTGATTTTCTAGTCTTTTTAATATTTATACTTCCCCATAAATAAAAGTAGAAATATATAAATGGTCATCAAATAACTTCCCCATAATTAAAGTAGAAAATCCGAGATATCGCTCTATTAAAGCAATTTGCTCCTGTCTACAACTCCATCCTCAAACCTTCCATCACTCGCAGTCTTTAATGATCTTCGGTGTGATTCACTGGATAATAAATTCTTAAAAATTCAATTCCATGAAAACATAGGGGCCCTTAAGAGAACACATCTATGAATGAAATTTTAAAAGCACTTAGTGTTATCACGTATCTAATCTAAAGCAATGACACGAGATTTTGCAATCTTGTAATCAACATCTAAACTTGGTTTTCGTTGACATGCTTAGATTTGGGAACTCTCTGGACCCAACCAACAAGCCGAAGGACTTATGGAACTGGTCAAATAAAGCACGATAACTATTTAGGACCGTAGCTAAACACCACATAGTTGCTTACATGTACAGAAAATCAGTGATGTGTCGACTACTAGGGCATGTTTGTAGTGTTGCAAACGGAACGGTTCCCGATCGGAACCATAGTGGACTAGGATGCGTTTCTAAAAAACGGTTCCGGATCCGGTGTTGACTCGGGACCTGTTTAGTTGGTTCTAGACCCGGCTCCGATAGGAAAACCCAAAACCGGGTCCACCTAGAGGACTGGAATCTAGTTCCAAAATCGATTCTAATTTATCTTTTTCCTTAATTTTTCTTAAAATAAACATATCATTCAGCTTATAACAGTGCGCCAAAGTCTACTACCACTCTAATATTGTATATAAAATTGTCCAAAAAAGGTAGATTTTGAGTTACACTTTGCACTATCAAACGCTCATAAGCCGGGTCCCGGGTCCACATGTCGGAACCGGTTTGGACCCGGACCCGTTTATCAATCGGAACCCGATTTAGGTTACGGACCCAGACCCGTTTATGAATAATCGGAACCTAAAATAGTTTCCAGGCCCGGTTTTTTATAGGTCGGAACTTTCGGGTAATCGGATACCCGTTTGCAATCCTACAAACCTGCGAGGATAGGCTTTTTTTTTTGTCCTGGTGAAATGAAGGTTTCGCTGGTTTCACGTATATTTAGTTAACCTATAATCATCCTAAATTGAGGCAAGCATTGCCTTACTGAATCAATTTTTCCGTGTTCAGTCCATCTTGTACTTGGTTTGAGAGAGCCCATTCCGCTGCTACCTATTCCATAGTGAAACCCACTCGTCACCTCCAAGGGTCCGATCCAAAAAGCCTAGATGTTGCTGATTTTTTAAAGTAGGATTTAGTCACGAGTGGACACAGCCCTATTCGTCGACTTATCACTGACAAACTATTTCATATTTGGTAAGCTTCCTTTACCAGTTAAGTAAAGTGAAGGGCTAATACGAGAGACATTAAAAAGAGAGGGTCAAATAAAAAAAAATATTAGGTTTCGAATACCATCTCTTCCATGAAAAAAGAAAAAGGTTAAAAGGACACTCTCTCATGCAAGAGAATGATAAAAAAAGACTAGGGGTGTTCATTGACGAGGTAGGGCTATTCCGAGGAATGCCCAACAGCCACTTCTAAACTAGAAACCTAAACCTGGCCCAAGCAAGAGTCATGCCTGAAGTTGTTGGCCCGAACCCAAGCCGCATGGAAATGATGAAGCCCGGGGCCGACCTATAGAAAAGAAAATTAAGCTTCTTACCAAGTCCTAAGCCAGCACAACTGCTCTGGTCATATCACCTTCTCTTTGAGGTTATGGGCGTGAGTCCCCGCATTGCTGCTCCCTCCCTCCCTCCCTCATAAATATATATATTTGGGCGGGACGGGAATATCGGCTCTCAAGCACTAAGTGTAAATAAAAAATAAAAATAAGAAACTGAGCACGGCCTATCTATTAATAACTGAACCCCATGCCCAAAGCCCAATCCATGAGCTCCCATAAAAAATAAAATATAAAAAAAATACTCCACTTTTTAAGAGAGAAAATAAATGCTACTCTCACCTTTTGATTCTACTACATCCTTACTCTTGTTCTCTGTTATATTGACCAGTTACTCCACTTCACCGGTTAAGTAAATTTACGATTTATTTTATTTATTGTGATTTGATATTATTTCATCCAATTGTTATTCACACATGTCCCTCCATCATATTGAGAACTAAGCCCAGACCCGTGACCCTCCAACAAGTAAAAGAAGGGAAAAAAGCCTAAAAAACCGTTTTACTGGATTACCGCCGTATGCATCCGCGGTATTCCTGCAATTTCCGGTTTTCCTCCTCTGAGAGAGGAGGAAAGCCGGAAATTGCGAATTTATGAGGACGAAAATTGGAAAATGCGAATTTACCGCCCTTACCAGCAGCGGTAAAGCTGCGTTAGTGTCCAAATAAAGTCCAAGGACCTTTCCATTTCCAATTAACATAAAATAGAATGAAAGAATCCACAGTTGCGTTATTTCTTGTAGCCCATATATAGTGAACTCCCATATGATATGAATAGAGAGAGAAAAAAAATCGTACAAGCTGACTTTGGCAATTGACACATGTGGAATTGATTTTCTAGTCTTTTTAATATTTATACTTCCCCATAAATAAAAGTAGAAATACATAAATGGTCATCAAATAACTTCCCCATAATTAAAGGAGAAAATCCGAGATATCGCTCTATTAAAGCAATTTGCTCCTGTCTACAACTCCATCCTCAAACCTTCCATCACTCGCCGTCTTTAATGATCTTCGGTGTGATTCACTGGATAATAAATTCTTAAAAATTCAATTCCATGAAAACATAGGGACCCTTAAGAGAACACATCTATGAAAGAAATTTTAAAAGCACTTAGTGTTATCACGTATCTAATCTAAAGCAATGACACGAGATTTTGCAATCTTGTAATCAACATCTAAACTTGGTTTTCGTTGACATGCTTAGATTTGGGAACTCTCTGGACCCAACCAACAAGCCGAAGGACTTATGGAATTGGTCAAATAAAGCACTATAACTATTTAGGACCGTAGCTAAACACCACATAGTTGCTTACATGTACAGAAAATCAGTGATGTGTCGACTACTAGGGCATGTTTTTAGTGTTGCAAACGGAACGGTTCCGGATCGGAACCAT
The DNA here is from genome assembly GCA_038049695.1 of Cinnamomum chago. NCBI lineage: Eukaryota > Viridiplantae > Streptophyta > Magnoliopsida > Laurales > Lauraceae > Cinnamomum > Cinnamomum chago. The sequence continues at coordinate 65,857,182 of CP142458.1, read as the reverse complement.
AGTGGACTAGGATGCGTTTCTAAAAAACGGTTCCGGATCCGGTCTTGACTCGGGACCTGTTTAGTTGGTTCTAGACCCGGCTCCGATAGGAAAACCCAAAACAGGGTCCACCTAGAGGACTGGAATCTAGTTCCAAAATCGATTCTAATTTTTCTTTTTCCCCAATTTTTCTTAATATAAGCATATCATTCAGCTTATAACAATGCGCCAAAGTCTACTACCTCTAATATTGTATATAAAATTGTCCAAAAAAAGTAGATTTTGAGTTACAATTTGCAATATCAAACGCTCATAAGCCGGGTCCCGGGTCCACATGTCGGAACCAGTTTGGACCCGGACCCGTTTATCAATCGGAACCCGATTTAGGTTACGGACCTGGACCCGTTTACGAATAATCGGAACCTAAAATAGTTTCCAGGCCCGGTTTTTTATAGGTCGGAACTTTCGGGTAATCGGATACCCGTTTGCAATCCTACAAATCTACGAGGATTAGGCTTTTTTTTTTTTTTTTTTTTTTGCCCTGGTGTATTGAAGGTTTCGCTGTTTTCACGTATATTTAGTTAACCTATAATCATCCTTAATTGAGGCAAGCATTGCCTTACTGAATCAATTTTTCCGTGTTCAGTCCATCTTGTACTTGGTTTGAGAGAGCCCATTCCGCTGCTACCTATTCCATAGTGAAACCCACTCGTCACCTCCAAGGGTCCGATCCAAAAAGCTTAGATGTTGCTGATTTTTTAAAGTAGGATTTAGTCACGAGTGGACACAACCCTATTCGTCGACTTATCACTCACAAACTATTTCATATTTGGTAAGCTTCCTTTACCAGTTAAGTAAAGTGAAGGGCTAATACGAGAGACATTAAAAAGAGAGGGTCAAATAAAAAAAATATTAGGTTTCGAATACCATCTCTTCCATGAAAAAAGAAAAAGGTTAAAAGGACACTCTCTCATGCAAGAGAATAATAAAAAAAGACCAGGGGTGTTCATTGACGAGGTAGGGCTATTCCGAGGAATGCCCAACAGCCACTTCTAAACTAGAAACCTAAACCTGGCCCAAGCAAGAGTCATGCCTGAAGTTGTTGGCCCGAACCCAAGCCGCATGGAAATGATGAAGCCCGGGGCCGACCTATAGAAAAGAAGATTAAGCTTCTTACCAAGTCCTAAGCCAGCACAACTGCTCTGGTCATATCACCTTCTCTTTGAGGTTATGGGCTTGAGTCCCCGCATTGCTGCTCCCTCCCTCCCTCCCTCCCTCATGAATATATATATTTGGGCGGGACGGGAATATCGGCTCTCAAGCACTAAGTGTAAATAAAAAATAAAAAAAAGAAACTGAGCACGGCCTATCTATTAATAACTGAACCCCATGCCCAAAGCCCAATCCATGAGCTCCCATGAAAAATAAAATATAAGAAAAATACTCTACTTTTTAAGAGAAAAAATAAATGCTACACTCACCTTTTGATTCTACTACATCCTTACTCTTGTTCTCTGTTATATTGACCAGTTACTCCACTTCACCGGTAAAGTAAATTTACGATTTATTTTATTTATTGTGATTTGATATTATTTCATCCAATTGTTATTCACACATGTCCCTCCATCATATTGAGAACTAAGCCCAGACCCGTGACCCTCCAACAAGTAAAAGAAGGGAAAAAATCCTAAAAAATCGGTTTGCTGGATTACCGCCGTATGCATCCTCGGTATTCCTGCAATTTCCGATTTTCCTCCTCTGAGAGAGGAGGAAAACTGGAAATTGCGAATTTATGAGGACGAAAATTGGAAAATGCGAATTTACCGCCCTTACTAGCAGCGGTAAAGCTGCGTTAGTGTCCAAATAAAGTCCCAGGACCTTTCCATTTCCAATTAACATAAAATAGAGAGAGAAAAAAAATCGTAAAGGCTGACTTTGGCAATTGACACATGTGGAATTGATTTTCTAGTTTTTTTAATATTTATACTTCCCCAAAAATAAAAGTAGAAATATATAAATGGTGATCAAATAACTTCAAGAAGAAAATCCGAGATATCTCTCTATTAAAGCAATTTGCTCCTGTCTACAACTCAATCCTCAAACCTTCCATCACTCGCAGTCTTTAATGATCTTCGGTGTGATTCACTGGATAATAAATTCTTAAAAATTCAATTCCATGAAAACATAGGGACCCTTAAGAGAACACATCTATGAATGAAATTTTAAAAGCACTTAGTGTTATCACGTATCTAATCTAAAGCAATGACACGAGATTTTGCAATCTTGTAATCAACATCTAAACTTGGTTTTCGTTGACATGCTTAGATTTGGGAACTCTCTGGACCCAACCAACAAGCCGATGGACTTATGGAACTGGTCAAATAAAGCACGATAACTATTTAGGACCGTAGCTAAACACCACATAGTTGCTTACATGTACAGAAAATCAGTGATGTGTCGACTACTAGGGCATGTTTTTAGTGTTGCAAACGGAACGGTTCCGGATCGGAACCATAGTGGACTAGGATGCGTTTCTAAAAAACGGTTCCGGATCCGGTCTTGACTCGGGACCTGTTTAGTTGGTTCTAGACCCGGCTCCGATAGGAAAACCCAAAACCGGGTCCACCTAGAGGACTGGAATCTAGTTCCAAAATCGATTCTAATTTTTCTTTTTCCCTAATTTTTCTCAAAATAAGCATATCATTCAGCTTATAACAGTGCGCCAAAGTCTACTACCTCTAATATTGTATATAAAATTGTCCAAAAAATGTAGATTTTGAGTTACAATTTGCAATATCAAACGCTCATAAGCCGGGTCCCGGGTCCACATGTCGGAACCGGTTTGGACCCGGACCCGTTTATCAATCGGAACCCGATTTAGGTTACGGACCCGGACCCGTTTATGAATAATCGGAACCTAAAATAGTTTCCAGGCCCGGTTTTTTATAGGTCGGAACTTTCGGGCAATCGGATACCCGTTTGCAATCCTACAAATCTGCGAGGATTAGGCTTTTTTTTTTTTTTTTTTTGCCCTGGTGAAATGAAGGTTTCGCTGGTTTCACGTATATTTAGTTAACCTGTAATCATCCTAAATTGAGGCAAGCATTGCCTTACTGAATCGATTTTTCCGTGTTCAGTCCATCTTGTACTTGGTTTGAGAGAGCCCATTCCGCTGCTACCTATTCCATAGTGAAACCCACTCGTCACCTCCAAGGGTCCGATCCAAAAAGCCTAGATGTTGCTGATTTTTTAAAGTAGGATTTAGTCACGAGTGGACACAGCCCTATTCGTCGACTTCTCAGTCACGAACTATTTCATATTTGGTAAGCTTCCTTTACCAGTTAAGTAAAGTGAAGGGCTAATACGAGAGACATTAAAAAGAGAGGGTCAAATAAAAAAAATATTAGGTTTCGAATACCATCTCTTCCATGAAAAAAGAAAAAGGTTAAAAGGACACTCTCTCATGCAAGAGAATGATAAAAAAAGACTAGGGGTGTTCATTGACGAGGTAGGGCTATTCCGAGGAATGCCCAACAGCCACTTCTAAACTAGAAACCTAAACCTGGCCCAAGCAAGAGTCATGCCTGAAGTTGTTGGCCCGAACCCAAGCCGCATGGAAATGATGAAGCCCGGGGCCGACCTATAGAAAAGAAGATTAAGCTTCTTACCAAGTCCTAAGCCAGCAGAACTGCTCTGGTCATATCACCTTCTCTTTGAGGTTATGGGCTTGAGTCCCCGCATTGCTGCTCCCTCCCTCCCTCCCTCCCTTATGAATATATATATTTGGGCGGGACGGGAATATCGGCTCTCAAGCACTAAGTGTAAATAAAAAATAAAAAAAAGAAACTGAGCACGGCCTATCTATTAATAACTGAACCCCATGCCCATAGCCCAATCCATGAGCTCCCATAAAAAATAAAATATAAGAAAAATACTCTACTTTTTAAGAGAAAAAATAAATCCTACACTCACCTTTTGATTCTACTACATCCTTACTCTTGTTCTCTGTTATATTGACCAGTTACTCCACTTCACCGGTAAAGTAAATTTACGATTTATTTTATTTATTGTGATTTGATATTATTTCATCCAATTGTTATTCACACATGTCCCTCCATCATATTGAGAACTAAGCCCAGACCCGTGACCCTCCAACAAGTAAAAGAAGGGAAAAAAGCCTAAAAAATCGGTTTGCTGGATTACCGCCGTATGCATCCGCGGTATTCCTGCAATTTCCGGCTTTCCTCCTCTGAGAGAGGAGGAAAACTGGAAATTGCGAATTTATGAGGACGAAAATTGGAAAATGCGAATTTACCGCCCTTACCAGCAGCGGTAAAGCTGCGTTAGTGTCCAAATAAAGTCCCAGGACCTTTCCATTTCCAATTAACATAAAATAGAGAGAGAAAAAAAATCGTACAGGCTGACTTTGGCAATTGACACATGTGGAATTGATTTTCTAGTCTTTTTAATATTTATACTTCCCCATAAATAAAAGTAGAAATATATAAATGGTCATCAAATAACTTCCCCATAATTAAAGAAGAAAATCCGAGATATCGCTCTATTAAAGCAATTTGCTCCTGTCTACAACTCAATCCTCAAACCTTCCATCACTCGCAGTCTTTAATGATCTTCGGTGTGATTCACTGGATAATAAATTCTTAAAAATTCAATTCCATGAAAACATAGGGACCCTTAAGAGAACACATCTATGAATGAAATTTTAAAGCACTTAGTGTTATCACGTATCTAATCTAAAGCAATGACACGAGATTTTGCAATCTTGTAATCAACATCTAAACTTGGTTTTCGTTGACATGCTTAGATTTGGGAACTCTCTGGACCCAACCAACAAGCCGAAGGACTTATGGAACTGGTCAAATAAAGCACGATAACTATTTAGGACCGTAGCTAAACACCACATAGTTGCTTACATGTACAGAAAATCAGTGATGTGTCGACTACTGGGGCATGTCTGTAGTGTTGCAAACGGAACGGTTCCGGATCGGAACCATAGTGGACTAGGATGCGTTTCTAAAAAACGGTTCCGGATCCGGTCTTTGACTCGGGACCTGTTTAGTTGGTTCTAGACCCGGCTCCGATAGGAAAACCCAAAATCGGGTCCACCTAGAGGACTGGAATCTAGTTCCAAAATCGATTCTAATTTTTCTTTTTCCCCAATTTTTCTTAAAATAAGCATATCATTCAGCTTATAACAGTGCGCCAAAGTCTACTACCTCTAATATTGTATATAAAATTGTCCAAAAAAAGTAGATTTTGAGTTACAATTTGCAATATCAAACGCTCATAAGACGGGTCCCGGGTCCACATGTCGGAACCGGTTTGGACCCGGACCCGTTTATCAATCGGAACCCGATTTAGGTTACGGACCCGGACCCGTTTATGAATAATCGGAACCTAAAATAGTTTCCAGGCCCGGTTTTTTATAGGTCGGAACTTTCGGGTAATCGGATACCCGTTTGCAATCCTACAAATCTGCGAGGATTAGGCTTTCTTTTTTTTTTTTTGCCCTGGTGAAATGAAGGTTTCGCTGTTTTCACGTATATTTAGTTAACCTATAATCATCCTTAATTGAGGCAAGCATTGCCTTACTGAATCAATTTTTCCGTGTTCAGTCCATCTTGTACTTGGTTTGAGAGAGCCCATTCCGCTGCTACCTATTCCATAGTGAAACCCACTCGTCACCTCCAAGGGTCCGATCCAAAAAGCCTAGATGTTGCTGATTTTTTAAAGTAGGCTTTAGTCACGAGTGGACACAGCCCTATTCGTCGACTTCTCAGTCACGAACTATTTCATATTTGGTAAGCTTCCTTTACCAGTTAAGTAAAGTGAAGGGCTAATACGAGAGACATTAAAAAGAGAGGGTCAAATAAAAAAAATATTAGGTTTCGAATACCATCTCTTCCATGAAAAAAGAAAAAGGTTAAAAGGACACTCTCTCATGCAAGAGAATGATAAAAAAAGACTAGGGGTGTTCATTGACGAGGTAGGGCTATTCCGAGGAATGCCCAACAGCCACTTCTAAACTAGAAACCTAAACCTGGCCCAAGCAAGAGTCATGCCTGAAGTTGTTGGCCCGAACCCAAGCCGCATGGAAATGATGAAGCCCGGGGCCGACCTATAGAAAAGAAGATTAAGCTTCTTACCAAGTCCTAAGCCAGCACAACTGCTCTGGTCATATCACCTTCTCTTTGAGGTTATGGGCTTGAGTCCCCGCATTGCTGCTCCCTCCCTCCCTCCCTCCCTTATGAATATATATATTTGGGCGGGACGGGAATATCGGCTCTCAAGCACTAAGTGTAAATAAAAAATAAAAAAAAGAAACTGAGCACGGCCTATCTATTAATAACTGAACCCCATGCCCATAGCCCAATCCATGAGCTCCCATAAAAAATAAAATATAAGAAAAATACTCTACTTTTTAAGAGAAAAAATAAATCCTACACTCACCTTTTGATTCTACTACATCCTTACTCTTGTTCTCTGTTATATTGACCAGTTACTCCACTTCACCGGTAAAGTAATTTTACGATTTATTTTATTTATTGTGATTTGATATTATTTCATCCAATTGTTATTCACACATGTCCCTCCATCATATTGAGAACTAAGCCCAGACCCGTGACCCTCCAACAAGTAAAAGAAGGGAAAAAAGCCTAAAAAATCGGTTTGCTGGATTACCGCCGTATGCATCCGCGGTATTCCTGCAATTTCCGGTTTTCCTCCTCTGAGAGAGGAGGAAAACTGGAAATTGCGAATTTATGAGGACGAAAATTGGAAAATGCGAATTTACCGCCCTTACCAGCAGCGGTAAAGCTGCGTTAGTGTCCAAATAAAGTCCCAGGACCTTTCCATTTCCAATTAACATAAAATAGAATGAAAGAATCCACAGTTGCGTTTTTTCTTGTAGCCCATATATAGTGAACTCCCATATGATATGAATAGAGAGAGAAAAAAAATCGTGCAGGCTGGCTTTGGCAATTGACACATGTGGAATTGATTTTCTAGTCTTTTTAATATTTATACTTCCCCATAAATAAAAGTAGAAATATATAAATGGTCATCAAATAACTTCCCCATAATTAAAGAAGAAAATCCGAGATATCGCTCTATTAAAGCAATTTGCTCCTGTCTACAACTCCATCCTCAAACCTTCCATCACTCGCAGTCTTTAATGATCTTCGGTGTGATTCACTGGATAATAAATTCTTAAAAACTCAATTCCATGAAAACATAGGGGCCCTTAAGAGAACACATCTATGAATGAAATTTTAAAAGCACTTAGTGTTATCACGTATCTAATCTAAAGCGATGACACGAGATTTTGCAATCTTGTAATCAACATCTAAACTTGGTTTTCGTTGACATGCTTAGATTTGGGAACTCTCTGGACCCAACCAACAAGCCGAAGGACTTATGGAACTGGTCAAATAAAGCACGATAACTATTTAGGACCGTAGCTAAACACCACATAGTTGCTTACATGTACAGAAAATCAGTGATGTGTCGACTACTAGGGCATGTTTTTAGTGTTGCAAACGGAACGGTTCCGGATCGGAACCATAGTGGACTAGGATGCGTTTCTAAAAAACGGTTCCGGATCCGGTCTTGACTCGGGACCTGTTTAGTTGGTTCTAGACCCGGCTCCGATAGGAAAACCCAAAACCGGGTCCACCTAGAGGACTGGAATCTAGTTCCAAAATCGATTCTAATTTTTCTTTTTCCCCAATTTTTCTTAAAATAAGCATATCATTCAGCTTATAACAGTGCGCCAAAGTCTACTACCTCTAATATTGTATATAAAATTGTCCAAAAAAAGTAGATTTTGAGTTACAATTTGCAATATCAAACGCTCATAAGCCGGGTCCCGGGTCCACATGTCGGAACCGGTTTGGACCCGGACCCGTTTATGAATAATCGGAACCTAAAATAGTTTCCAGGCCCGGTTTTTTATAGGTCGGAACTTTCGGGTAATCGGATACCCGTTTGCAATCCTACAAATCTGCGAGGATTAGGCTTTTTTTTTTTTTTTTTTTTTTTTTGCCCTGGTGAAATGAAGGTTTCGCTGTTTTCACGTATATTTAGTTAACCTATAATCATCCTTAATTGAGGCAAGCATTGCCTTACTGAATCAATTTTTCCGTGTTCAGTCCATCTTGTACTTGGTTTGAGAGAGCCCATTCCGCTGCTACCTATTCCATAGTGAAACCCACTCGTCACCTCCAAGGGTCCGATCCAAAAAGCCTAGATGTTGCTGATTTTTTAAAGTAGGATTTAGTCACGAGTGGACACAGCCCTATTCGTCGACTTCTCAGTCACGAACTATTTCATATTTGGTAAGCTTCCTTTACCAGTTAAGTAAAGTGAAGGGCTAATACGAGAGACATCAAAAAGAGAGGGTCAAATAAAAAAAATATTAGGTTTCGAATACCATCTCTTCCATGAAAAAAGAAAAAGGTTAAAAGGACACTCTCTCATGCAAGAGAATGATAAAAAAAGACTAGGGGTGTTCATTGACGAGGTAGGGCTATTCCGAGGAATGCCCAACAGCCACTTCTAAACTTGAAACCTAAACCTGGCCCAAGCAAGAGTCATGCCTGAAGTTGTTGGCCCGAACCCAAGCCGCATGGAAATGATGAAGCCCGGGGCCGACCTATAGAAAAGAAGATTAAGCTTCTTACCAAGTCCTAAGCCAGCACAACTGCTCTGGTCATATCACCTTCTCTTTGAGGTTATGGGCTTGAGTCCCCGCATTGCTGCTCCCTCCCTCCCTCCCTCCCTCATGAATATATATATTTGGGCGGGACGGGAATATCGGCTCTCAAGCACTAAGTGTAAATAAAAAATAAAAATAAGAAACTGAGCACGGCCTATCTATTAATAACTGAACCCCATGCCCAAAGCCCAATCCATGAGCTCCCATAAAAAATAAAATATAAGAAAAATACTCTACTTTTTAAGAGAAAAAAATAAATGCTACACTCACCTTTTGATTCTACTACATCCTTACTCTTGTTCTCTGTTATATTGACCAGTTACTCCACTTCACCGGTAAAGTAAATTTACGATTTATTTTATTTATTGTGATTTGATATTATTTCATCCAATTGTTATTCACACATGTCCCTCCATCATATTGAGAACTAAGCCCAGACCCGTGACCCTCCAACAAGTAAAAGAAGGGAAAAAAGCCTAAAAAATCGGTTTGCTGGATTACCGCCGTATGCATCCGCGGTATTCCTGCAATTTCCGGTTTTCCTCCTCTGAGAGAGGAGGAAAACTGGAAATTGCGAATTTATGAGGACGAAAATTGGAAAATGCGAATTTACCGCCCTTACCAGCAGCGGTAAAGCTGCGTTAGTGTCCAAATAAAGTCCCAGGACCTTTCCATTTCCAATTAACATAAAATAGAAGGAAAGAATCCACAGTTGCGTTTTTTCTTGTAGCCCATATATAGTGAACTCCCATATGATATGAATAGAGAGAGAAAAAAAATCGTGCAGGCTGGCTTTGGCAATTGACACATGTGGAATTGATTTTCTAGTCTTTTTAATATTTATACTTCCCCATAAATAAAAGTAGAAATATATAAATGGTCATCAAATAACTTCCCCATAATTAAAGAAGAAAATCCGAGATATCGCTCTATTAAGGCAATTTGCTCCTGTCTACAACTCCATCCTCAAACCTTCCATCACTCGCAGTCTTTAATGATCTTCGGTGTGATTCACTGGATAATAAATTCTTAAAAACTCAATTCCATGAAAACATAGGGGCCCTTAAGAGAACACATCTATGAATGAAATTTTAAAAGCACTTAGTGTTATCACGTATCTAATCTAAAGCGATGACACGAGATTTTGCAATCTTGTAATCAACATCTAAACTTGGTTTTCGTTGACATGCTTAGATTTGGGAACTCTCTGGACCCAACCAACAAGCCGAAGGACTTATGGAACTGGTCAAATAAAGCACGATAACTATTTAGGACCGTAGCTAAACACCACATAGTTGCTTACATGTACAGAAAATCAGTGATGTGTCGACTACTAGGGCATGTTTTTAGTGTTGCAAACGGAACGGTTCCGGATCGGAACCATAGTGGACTAGGATGCGTTTCTAAAAAACGGTTCCGGATCCGGTCTTGACTCGGGACCTGTTTAGTTGGTTCTAGACCCGGCTCCGATAGGAAAACCCAAAACCGGGTCCACCTAGAGGACTGGAATCTAGTTCCAAAATCGATTCTAATTTTTCTTTTTCCCTAATTTTTCTCAAAATAAGCATATCATTCAGCTTATAACAGTGCGCCAAAGTCTACTACCTCTAATATTGTATATAAAATTGTCCAAAAAAGTAGATTTTGAGTTACAATTTGCAATATCAAACGCTCATAAGCCGGGTCCCGGGTCCACATGTCGGAACCGGTTTGGACCCGGACCCGTTTATCAATCGGAACCCGATTTAGGTTACGGACCCGGACCCGTTTATGAATAATCGGAACCTAAAATAGTTTCCAGGCCCGGTTTTTTATAGGTCGGAACTTTCGGGCAATCGGATACCCGTTTGCAATCCTACAAATCTGCGAGGATTAGGCTTTTTTTTTTTTTTTTTGCCCTGGTGAAATGAAGGTTTCGCTGGTTTCACGTATATTTAGTTAACCTGTAATCATCCTAAATTGAGGCAAGCATTGCCTTACTGAATCGATTTTTCCGTGTTCAGTCCATCTTGTACTTGGTTTGAGAGAGCCCATTCCGCTGCTACCTATTCCATAGTGAAACCCACTCGTCACCTCCAAGGGTCCGATCCAAAAAGCCTAGATGTTGCTGATTTTTTAAAGTAGGATTTAGTCACGAGTGGACACAGCCCTATTCGTCGACTTCTCAGTCACGAACTATTTCATATTTGGTAAGCTTCCTTTACCAGTTAAGTAAAGTGAAGGGCTAATACGAGAGACATTAAAAAGAGAGGGTCAAATAAAAAAAATATTAGGTTTCGAATACCATCTCTTCCATGAAAAAAGAAAAAGGTTAAAAGGACACTCTCTCATGCAAGAGAATGATAAAAAAAGACTAGGGGTGTTCATTGACGAGGTAGGGCTATTCCGAGGAATGCCCAACAGCCACTTCTAAACTAGAAACCTAAACCTGGCCCAAGCAAGAGTCATGCCTGAAGTTGTTGGCCCGAACCCAAGCCGCATGGAAATGATGAAGCCCGGGGCCGACCTATAGAAAAGAAGATTAAGCTTCTTACCAAGTCCTAAGCCAGCACAACTGCTCTGGTCATATCACCTTCTCTTTGAGGTTATGGGCTTGAGTCCCCGCATTGCTGCTCCCTCCCTCCCTCCCTCATGAATATATGTATTTGGGCGGGACGGGAATATCGGCTCTCAAGCACTAAGTGTAAATAAAAAATAAAAATAAGAAACTGAGCACGGCCTATCTATTAATAACTGAACCCCATGCCCAAAGCCCAATCCATGAGCTCCCATAAAAAATAAAATATAAGAAAAATACTCTACTTTTTAAGAGAAAAAAATAAATGCTACACTCACCTTTTGATTCTACTACATCCTTACTCTTGTTCTCTGTTATATTGACCAGTTACTCCACTTCACCGGTAAAGTAAATTTACGATTTATTTTATTTATTGTGATTTGATATTATTTCATCCAATTGTTATTCACACATGTCCCTCCATCATATTGAGAACTAAGCCCAGACCCGTGACCCTCCAACAAGTAAAAGAAGGGAAAAAAGCCTAAAAAATCGGTTTGCTGGATTACCGCCGTATGCATCCGTGGTATTCCTGCAATTTCCGGCTTTCCTCCTCTGAGAGAGGAGGAAAACGGGAAATTGCGAATTTATGAGGACGAAAATTGGAAAATGCGAATTTACCGCCCTTACCAGCAGCGGTAAAGCTGCGTTAGTGTCCAAATAAAGTCCCAGGACCTTTCCATTTCCAATTAACATAAAATAGAACGAAAGAATCCACAGTTACGTATTTTCTTGTAGCCCATATATAGTGAACTCCCATATGATATGAATAGAGAGAGAAAAAAAATCGTGCAGGCTGACTTTGGCAATTGACACATGTGGAATTGATTTTCTAGTCTTTTTAATATTTATACATCCCCATAAATAAAAGTAGAAATATATAAATGGTCATCAAATAACTTCCCCATAATTAAAGAAGAAAATCCGAGATATCGCTCTATTAAAGCAATTTGCTCCTGTCTACAACTCCATCCTCAAACCTTCCATCACTCGCAGTCTTTAATGATCTTCGGTGTGATTCACTGGATAATAAATTCTTAAAAACTCAATTCCATGAAAACATAGGGGCCCTTAAGAGAACACATCTATGAATGAAATTTTAAAAGCACTTAGTGTTATCACGTATCTAATCTAAAGCGATGACACGAGATTTTGCAATCTTGTAATCAACATCTAAACTTGGTTTTCGTTGACATGCTTAGATTTGGGAACTCTCTGGACCCAACCAACAAGCCGAAGGACTTATGGAACTGGTCAAATAAAGCACGATAACTATTTAGGACCGTAGCTAAACACCACATAGTTGCTTACATGTACAGAAAATCAGTGATGTGTCGACTACTAGGGCATGTTTTTAGTGTTGCAAACGGAACGGTTCCGGATCGGAACCATAGTGGACTAGGATGCGTTTCTAAAAAACGGTTCCGGATCCGGTCTTGACTCGGGACCTGTTTAGTTGGTTCTAGACCCGGCTCCGATAGGAAAACCCAAAACCGGGTCCACCTAGAGGACTGGAATCTAGTTCCAAAATCGATTCTAATTTTTCTTTTTCCCTAATTTTTCTCAAAATAAGCATATCATTCAGCTTATAACAGTGCGCCAAAGTCTACTACCTCTAATATTGTATATAAAATTGTCCAAAAAAGTAGATTTTGAGTTACAATTTGCAATATCAAACGCTCATAAGCCGGGTCCCGGGTCCACATGTCGGAACCGGTTTGGACCCGGACCCGTTTATCAATCGGAACCCGATTTAGGTTACGGACCCGGACCCGTTTATGAATAATCGGAACCTAAAATAGTTTCCAGGCCCGGTTTTTTATAGGTCGGAACTTTCGGGCAATCGGATACCCGTTTGCAATCCTACAAATCTGCGAGGATTAGGCTTTTTTTTTTTTTTTTTGCCCTGGTGAAATGAAGGTTTCGCTGGTTTCACGTATATTTAGTTAACCTGTAATCATCCTAAATTGAGGCAAGCATTGCCTTACTGAATCGATTTTTCCGTGTTCAGTCCATCTTGTACTTGGTTTGAGAGAGCCCATTCCGCTGCTACCTATTCCATAGTGAAACCCACTCGTCACCTCCAAGGGTCCGATTCAAAAAGCCTAGATGTTGCTGATTTTTTAAAGTAGGATTTAGTCACGAGTGGACACAGCCCTATTCGTCGACTTCTCAGTCACGAACTATTTCATATTTGGTAAGCTTCCTTTACCAGTTAAGTAAAGTGAAGGGCTAATACGAGAGACATTAAAAAGAGAGGGTCAAATAAAAAAAATATTAGGTTTCGAATACCATCTCTTCCATGAAAAAAGAAAAAGGTTAAAAGGACACTCTCTCATGCAAGAGAATGATAAAAAAAGACTAGGGGTGTTCATTGACGAGGTAGGGCTATTCCGAGGAATGCCCAACAGCCACTTCTAAACTAGAAACCTAAACCTGGCCCAAGCAAGAGTCATGCCTGAAGTTGTTGGCCCGAACCCAAGCCGCATGGAAATGATGAAGCCCGGGGCCGACCTATAGAAAAGAAGATTAAGCTTCTTACCAAGTCCTAAGCCAGCACAACTGCTCTGGTCATATCACCTTCTCTTTGAGGTTATGGGCTTGAGTCCCCGCATTGCTGCTCCCTCCCTCCCTCCCTCATGAATATATGTATTTGGGCGGGACGGGAATATCGGCTCTCAAGCACTAAGTGTAAATAAAAAATAAAAATAAGAAACTGAGCACGGCCTATCTATTAATAACTGAACCCCATGCCCAAAGCCCAATCCATGAGCTCCCATAAAAAATAAAATATAAGAAAAATACTCTACTTTTTAAGAGAAAAAAATAAATGCTACACTCACCTTTTGATTCTACTACATCCTTACTCTTGTTCTCTGTTATATTGACCAGTTACTCCACTTCACCGGTAAAGTAAATTTACGATTTATTTTATTTATTGTGATTTGATATTATTTCATCCAATTGTTATTCACACATGTCCCTCCATCATATTGAGAACTAAGCCCAGACCCGTGACCCTCCAACAAGTAAAAGAAGGGAAAAAAGCCTAAAAAATCGTTTTCCTGGATTACCGCCGTATGCATCCGCGGTATTCCTGCAATTTCCGGTTTTCCTCCTCTGAGAGAGGAGGAAAACTGGAAATTGCGAATTTATGAGGACGAAAATTGGAAAATGCGAATTTACCGCCCTTACCAGCAGCGGTAAAGCTGCGTTAGTGTCCAAATAAAGTCCCAGGACCTTTCCATTTCCAATTAACATAAAATAGAATGAAAGAATCCACAGTTGCGTTTTTTCTTGTAGCCCATATATAGTGAACTCCCATATGATATGAATAGAGAGAGAAAAAAAATCGTGCAGGCTGGCTTTGGCAATTGACACATGTGGAATTGATTTTCTAGTCTTTTTAATATTTATACTTCCCCATAAATAAAAGTAGAAATATATAAATGGTCATCAAATAACTTCCCCATAATTAAAGAAGAAAATCCGAGATATCGCTCTATTAAGGCAATTTGCTCCTGTCTACAACTCCATCCTCAAACCTTCCATCACTCGCAGTCTTTAATGATCTTCGGTGTGATTCACTGGATAATAAATTCTTAAAAACTCAATTCCATGAAAACATAGGGGCCCTTAAGAGAACACATCTATGAATGAAATTTTAAAAGCACTTAGTGTTATCACGTATCTAATCTAAAGCGATGACACGAGATTTTGCAATCTTGTAATCAACATCTAAACTTGGTTTTCGTTGACATGCTTAGATTTGGGAACTCTCTGGACCCAACCAACAAGCCGAAGGACTTATGGAACTGGTCAAATAAAGCACGATAACTATTTAGGACCGTAGCTAAACACCACATAGTTGCTTACATGTACAGAAAATCAGTGATGTGTCGACTACTAGGGCATGTTTTTAGTGTTGCAAACGGAACGGTTCCGGATCGGAACCATAGTGGACTAGGATGCGTTTCTAAAAAACGGTTCCGGATCCGGTCTTGACTCGGGACCTGTTTAGTTGGTTCTAGACCCGGCTCCGATAGGAAAACCCAAAACCGGGTCCACCTAGAGGACTGGAATCTAGTTCCAAAATCGATTCTAATTTTTCTTTTTCCCTAATTTTTCTCAAAATAAGCATATCATTCAGCTTATAACAGTGCGCCAAAGTCTACTACCTCTAATATTGTATATAAAATTGTCCAAAAAAGTAGATTTTGAGTTACAATTTGCAATATCAAACGCTCATAAGCCGGGTCCCGGGTCCACATGTCGGAACCGGTTTGGACCCGGACCCGTTTATCAATCGGAACCCGATTTAGGTTACGGACCCGGACCCGTTTATGAATAATCGGAACCTAAAATAGTTTCCAGGCCCGGTTTTTTATAGGTCGGAACTTTCGGGCAATCGGATACCCGTTTGCAATCCTACAAATCTGCGAGGATTGGCTTTTTTTTTTTTTTTTTGCCCTGGTGAAATGAAGGTTTCGCTGGTTTCACGTATATTTAGTTAACCTGTAATCATCCTAAATTGAGGCAAGCATTGCCTTACTGAATCGATTTTTCCGTGTTCAGTCCATCTTGTACTTGGTTTGAGAGAGCCCATTCCGCTGCTACCTATTCCATAGTGAAACCCACTCGTCACCTCCAAGTGTCCGATCCAAAAAGCCTAGATGTTGCTGATTTTTTAAAGTAGGATTTAGTCACGAGTGGACACAGCCCTATTCGTCGACTTCTCAGTCACGAACTATTTCATATTTGGTAAGCTTCCTTTACCAGTTAAGTAAAGTGAAGGGCTAATACGAGAGACATTAAAAAGAGAGGGTCAAATAAAAAAAATATTAGGTTTCGAATACCATCTCTTCCATGAAAAAAGAAAAAGGTTAAAAGGACACTCTCTCATGCAAGAGAATGATAAAAAAAGACTAGGGGTGTTCATTGACGAGGTAGGGCTATTCCGAGGAATGCCCAACAGCCACTTCTAAACTAGAAACCTAAACCTGGCCCAAGCAAGAGTCATGCCTGAAGTTGTTGGCCCGAACCCAAGCCGCATGGAAATGATGAAGCCCGGGGCCGACCTATAGAAAAGAAGATTAAGCCTCTTACCAAGTCCTAAGCCAGCACAACTGCTCTGGTCATATCACCTTCTCTTTGAGGTTATGGGCTTGAGTCCCCGCATTGCTGCTCCCTCCCTCCCTCCCTCATGAATATATGTATTTGGGCGGGACGGGAATATCGGCTCTCAAGCACTAAGTGTAAATAAAAAATAAAAATAAGAAACTGAGCACGGCCTATCTATTAATAACTGAACCCCATGCCCAAAGCCCAATCCATGAGCTCCCATAAAAAATAAAATATAAGAAAAATACTCTACTTTTTAAGAGAAAAAAATAAATGCTACACTCACCTTTTGATTCTACTACATCCTTACTCTTGTTCTCTGTTATATTGACCAGTTACTCCACTTCACCGGTAAAGTAAATTTACGATTTATTTTATTTATTGTGATTTGATATTATTTCATCCAATTGTTATTCACACATGTCCCTCCATCATATTGAGTACTAAGCCCAGACCCGTGACCCTCCAACAAGTAAAAGAAGGGAAAAAAGCCTAAAAAATCGTTTTACTGGATTACCGCCGTATGCATCCGCGGTATTCCTGCAATTTCCGGTTTTCCTCCTCTGAGAGAGGAGGAAAACTGGAAATTGCGAATTTATGAGGACGAAAATTGGAAAATGCGAATTTACCGCCCTTACCAGCAGCGGTAAAGCTGCGTTAGTGTCCAAATAAAGTCCCAGGACCTTTCCATTTCCAATTAACATAAAATAGAATGAAAGAATCCACAGTTGCGTTTTTTCTTGTAGCCCATGTATAGTGAACTCCCATATGATATGAATAGAGAGAGAAAAAAAATCGTGCAGGCTGGCTTTGGCAATTGACACATGTGGAATTGATTTTCTAGTCTTTTTAATATTTATACTTCCCCATAAATAAAAGTAGAAATATATAAATGGTCATCAAATAACTTCCCCATAATTAAAGAAGAAAATCCGAGATATCGCTCTATTAAGGCAATTTGCTCCTGTCTACAACTCCATCCTCAAACCTTCCATCACTCGCAGTCTTTAATGATCTTCGGTGTGATTCACTGGATAATAAATTCTTAAAAACTCAATTCCATGAAAACATAGGGGCCCTTAAGAGAACACATCTATGAATGAAATTTTAAAAGCACTTAGTGTTATCACGTATCTAATCTAAAGCGATGACACGAGATTTTGCAATCTTGTAATCAACATCTAAACTTGGTTTTCGTTGACATGCTTAGATTTGGGAACTCTCTGGACCCAACCAACAAGCCGAAGGACTTATGGAACTGGTCAAATAAAGCACGATAACTATTTAGGACCGTAGCTAAACACCACATAGTTGCTTACATGTACAGAAAATCAGTGATGTGTCGACTACTAGGGCATGTTTTTAGTGTTGCAAACGGAACGGTTCCGGATCGGAACCATAGTGGACTAGGATGCGTTTCTAAAAAACGGTTCCGGATCCGGTCTTGACTCGGGACCTGTTTAGTTGGTTCTAGACCCGGCTCCGATAGGAAAACCCAAAACCGGGTCCACCTAGAGGACTGGAATCTAGTTCCAAAATCGATTCTAATTTTTCTTTTTCCCTAATTTTTCTCAAAATAAGCATATCATTCAGCTTATAACAGTGCGCCAAAGTCTACTACCTCTAATATTGTATATAAAATTGTCCAAAAAAGTAGATTTTGAGTTACAATTTGCAATATCAAACGCTCATAAGCCGGGTCCCGGGTCCACATGTCGGAACCGGTTTGGACCCGGACCCGTTTATCAATCGGAACCCGATTTAGGTTACGGACCCGGACCCGTTTATGAATAATCGGAACCTAAAATAGTTTCCAGGCCCGGTTTTTTATAGGTCGGAACTTTCGGGCAATCGGATACCCGTTTGCAATCCTACAAATCTGCGAGGATTGGCTTTTTTTTTTTTTTTTTGCCCTGGTGAAATGAAGGTTTCGCTGGTTTCACGTATATTTAGTTAACCTGTAATCATCCTAAATTGAGGCAAGCATTGCCTTACTGAATCGATTTTTCCGTGTTCAGTCCATCTTGTACTTGGTTTGAGAGAGCCCATTCCGCTGCTACCTATTCCATAGTGAAACCCACTCGTCACCTCCAAGGGTCCGATCCAAAAAGCCTAGATGTTGCTGATTTTTTAAAGTAGGATTTAGTCACGAGTGGACACAGCCCTATTCGTCGACTTCTCAGTCACGAACTATTTCATATTTGGTAAGCTTCCTTTACCAGTTAAGTAAAGTGAAGGGCTAATACGAGAGACATTAAAAAGAGAGGGTCAAATAAAAAAAATATTAGGTTTCGAATACCATCTCTTCCATGAAAAAAGAAAAAGGTTAAAAGGACACTCTCTCATGCAAGAGAATGATAAAAAAAGACTAGGGGTGTTCATTGACGAGGTAGGGCTATTCCGAGGAATGCCCAACAGCCACTTCTAAACTAGAAACCTAAACCTGGCCCAAGCAAGAGTCATGCCTGAAGTTGTTGGCCCGAACCCAAGCCGCATGGAAATGATGAAGCCCGGGGCCGACCTATAGAAAAGAAGATTAAGCTTCTTACCAAGTCCTAAGCCAGCACAACTGCTCTGGTCATATCACCTTCTCTTTGAGGTTATGGGCTTGAGTCCCCGCATTGCTGCTCCCTCCCTCCCTCCCTCATGAATATATGTATTTGGGCGGGACGGGAATATCGGCTCTCAAGCACTAAGTGTAAATAAAAAATAAAAATAAGAAACTGAGCACGGCCTATCTATTAATAACTGAACCCCATGCCCAAAGCCCAATCCATGAGCTCCCATAAAAAATAAAATATAAGAAAAATACTCTACTTTTTAAGAGAAAAAAATAAATGCTACACTCACCTTTTGATTCTACTACATCCTTACTCTTGTTCTCTGTTATATTGACCAGTTACTCCACTTCACCGGTAAAGTAAATTTACGATTTATTTTATTTATTGTGATTTGATATTATTTCATCCAATTGTTATTCACACATGTCCCTCCATCATATTGAGAACTAAGCCCAGACCCGTGACCCTCCAACAAGTAAAAGAAGGGAAAAAAGCCTAAAAAATCGTTTTCCTGGATTACCGCCGTATGCATCCGCGGTATTCCTGCAATTTCCGGTTTTCCTCCTCTGAGAGAGGAGGAAAACTGGAAATTGCGAATTTATGAGGACGAAAATTGGAAAATGCGAATTTACCGCCCTTACCAGCAGCGGTAAAGCTGCGTTAGTGTCCAAATAAAGTCCCAGGACCTTTCCATTTCCAATTAACATAAAATAGAATGAAAGAATCCACAGTTGCGTTTTTTCTTGTAGCCCATATATAGTGAACTCCCATATGATATGAATAGAGAGAGAAAAAAAATCGTGCAGGCTGGCTTTGGCAATTGACACATGTGGAATTGATTTTCTAGTCTTTTTAATATTTATACTTCCCCATAAATAAAAGTAGAAATATATAAATGGTCATCAAATAACTTCCCCATAATTAAAGAAGAAAATCCGAGATATCGCTCTATTAAGGCAATTTGCTCCTGTCTACAACTCCATCCTCAAACCTTCCATCACTCGCAGTCTTTAATGATCTTCGGTGTGATTCACTGGATAATAAATTCTTAAAAACTCAATTCCATGAAAACATAGGGGCCCTTAAGAGAACACATCTATGAATGAAATTTTAAAAGCACTTAGTGTTATCACGTATCTAATCTAAAGCGATGACACGAGATTTTGCAATCTTGTAATCAACATCTAAACTTGGTTTTCGTTGACATGCTTAGATTTGGGAACTCTCTGGACCCAACCAACAAGCCGAAGGACTTATGGAACTGGTCAAATAAAGCACGATAACTATTTAGGACCGTAGCTAAACACCACATAGTTGCTTACATGTACAGAAAATCAGTGATGTGTCGACTACTAGGGCATGTTTTTAGTGTTGCAAACGGAACGGTTCCGGATCGGAACCATAGTGGACTAGGATGCGTTTCTAAAAAACGGTTCCGGATCCGGTCTTGACTCGGGACCTGTTTAGTTGGTTCTAGACCCGGCTCCGATAGGAAAACCCAAAACCGGGTCCACCTAGAGGACTGGAATCTAGTTCCAAAATCGATTCTAATTTTCCTTTTTCCCTAATTTTTCTCAAAATAAGCATATCATTCAGCTTATAACAGTGCGCCAAAGTCTACTACCTCTAATATTGTATATAAAATTGTCCAAAAAAGTAGATTTTGAGTTACAATTTGCAATATCAAACGCTCATAAGCCGGGTCCCGGGTCCACATGTCGGAACCGGTTTGGACCCGGACCCGTTTATCAATCGGAACCCGATTTAGGTTACGGACCCGGACCCGTTTATGAATAATCGGAACCTAAAATAGTTTCCAGGCCCGGTTTTTTATAGGTCGGAACTTTCGGGCAATCGGATACCCGTTTGCAATCCTACAAATCTGCGAGGATTGGCTTTTTTTTTTTTTTTTTGCCCTGGTGAAATGAAGGTTTCGCTGGTTTCACGTATATTTAGTTAACCTGTAATCATCCTAAATTGAGGCAAGCATTGCCTTACTGAATCGATTTTTCCGTGTTCAGTCCATCTTGTACTTGGTTTGAGAGAGCCCATTCCGCTGCTACCTATTCCATAGTGAAACCCACTCGTCACCTCCAAGTGTCCGATCCAAAAAGCCTAGATGTTGCTGATTTTTTAAAGTAGGATTTAGTCACGAGTGGACACAGCCCTATTCGTCGACTTCTCAGTCACGAACTATTTCATATTTGGTAAGCTTCCTTTACCAGTTAAGTAAAGTGAAGGGCTAATACGAGAGACATTAAAAAGAGAGGGTCAAATAAAAAAAATATTAGGTTTCGAATACCATCTCTTCCATGAAAAAAGAAAAAGGTTAAAAGGACACTCTCTCATGCAAGAGAATGATAAAAAAAGACTAGGGGTGTTCATTGACGAGGTAGGGCTATTCCGAGGAATGCCCAACAGCCACTTCTAAACTAGAAACCTAAACCTGGCCCAAGCAAGAGTCATGCCTGAAGTTGTTGGCCCGAACCCAAGCCGCATGGAAATGATGAAGCCCGGGGCCGACCTATAGAAAAGAAGATTAAGCTTCTTACCAAGTCCTAAGCCAGCACAACTGCTCTGGTCATATCACCTTCTCTTTGAGGTTATGGGCTTGAGTCCCCGCATTGCTGCTCCCTCCCTCCCTCCCTCATGAATATATGTATTTGGGCGGGACGGGAATATCGGCTCTCAAGCACTAAGTGTAAATAAAAAATAAAAATAAGAAACTGAGCACGGCCTATCTATTAATAACTGAACCCCATGCCCAAAGCCCAATCCATGAGCTCCCATAAAAAATAAAATATAAGAAAAATACTCTACTTTTTAAGAGAAAAAAATAAATGCTACACTCACCTTTTGATTCTACTACATCCTTACTCTTGTTCTCTGTTATATTGACCAGTTACTCCACTTCACCGGTAAAGTAAATTTACGATTTATTTTATTTATTGTGATTTGATATTATTTCATCCAATTGTTATTCACACATGTCCCTCCATCATATTGAGTACTAAGCCCAGACCCGTGACCCTCCAACAAGTAAAAGAAGGGAAAAAAGCCTAAAAAATCGTTTTACTGGATTACCGCCGTATGCATCCGCGGTATTCCTGCAATTTCCGGTTTTCCTCCTCTGAGAGAGGAGGAAAACTGGAAATTGCGAATTTATGAGGACGAAAATTGGAAAATGCGAATTTACCGCCCTTACCAGCAGCGGTAAAGCTGCGTTAGTGTCCAAATAAAGTCCCAGGACCTTTCCATTTCCAATTAACATAAAATAGAATGAAAGAATCCACAGTTGCGTTTTTTCTTGTAGCCCATATATAGTGAACTCCCATATGATATGAATAGAGAGAGAAAAAAAATCGTGCAGGCTGGCTTTGGCAATTGACACATGTGGAATTGATTTTCTAGTCTTTTTAATATTTATACTTCCCCATAAATAAAAGTAGAAATATATAAATGGTCATCAAATAACTTCCCCATAATTAAAGAAGAAAATCCGAGATATCGCTCTATTAAGGCAATTTGCTCCTGTCTACAACTCCATCCTCAAACCTTCCATCACTCGCAGTCTTTAATGATCTTCGGTGTGATTCACTGGATAATAAATTCTTAAAAACTCAATTCCATGAAAACATAGGGGCCCTTAAGAGAACACATCTATGAATGAAATTTTAAAAGCACTTAGTGTTATCACGTATCTAATCTAAAGCGATGACACGAGATTTTGCAATCTTGTAATCAACATCTAAACTTGGTTTTCGTTGACATGCTTAGATTTGGGAACTCTCTGGACCCAACCAACAAGCCGAAGGACTTATGGAACTGGTCAAATAAAGCACGATAACTATTTAGGACCGTAGCTAAACACCACATAGTTGCTTACATGTACAGAAAATCAGTGATGTGTCGACTACTAGGGCATGTTTTTAGTGTTGCAAACGGAACGGTTCCGGATCGGAACCATAGTGGACTAGGATGCGTTTCTAAAAAACGGTTCCGGATCCGGTCTTGACTCGGGACCTGTTTAGTTGGTTCTAGACCCGGCTCCGATAGGAAAACCCAAAACCGGGTCCACCTAGAGGACTGGAATCTAGTTCCAAAATCGATTCTAATTTTTCTTTTTCCCTAATTTTTCTCAAAATAAGCATATCATTCAGCTTATAACAGTGCGCCAAAGTCTACTACCTCTAATATTGTATATAAAATTGTCCAAAAAAGTAGATTTTGAGTTACAATTTGCAATATCAAACGCTCATAAGCCGGGTCCCGGGTCCACATGTCGGAACCGGTTTGGACCCGGACCCGTTTATCAATCGGAACCCGATTTAGGTTACGGACCCGGACCCGTTTATGAATAATCGGAACCTAAAATAGTTTCCAGGCCCGGTTTTTTATAGGTCGGAACTTTCGGGCAATCGGATACCCGTTTGCAATCCTACAAATCTGCGAGGATTGGCTTTTTTTTTTTTTTTTTTGCCCTGGTGAAATGAAGGTTTCGCTGGTTTCACGTATATTTAGTTAACCTGTAATCATCCTAAATTGAGGCAAGCATTGCCTTACTGAATCGATTTTTCCGTGTTCAGTCCATCTTGTACTTGGTTTGAGAGAGCCCATTCCGCTGCTACCTATTCCATAGTGAAACCCACTCGTCACCTCCAAGTGTCCGATCCAAAAAGCCTAGATGTTGCTGATTTTTTAAAGTAGGATTTAGTCACGAGTGGACACAGCCCTATTCGTCGACTTCTCAGTCACGAACTATTTCATATTTGGTAAGCTTCCTTTACCAGTTAAGTAAAGTGAAGGGCTAATACGAGAGACATTAAAAAGAGAGGGTCAAATAAAAAAAATATTAGGTTTCGAATACCATCTCTTCCATGAAAAAAGAAAAAGGTTAAAAGGACACTCTCTCATGCAAGAGAATGATAAAAAAAGACTAGGGGTGTTCATTGACGAGGTAGGGCTATTCCGAGGAATGCCCAACAGCCACTTCTAAACTAGAAACCTAAACCTGGCCCAAGCAAGAGTCATGCCTGAAGTTGTTGGCCCGAACCCAAGCCGCATGGAAATGATGAAGCCCGGGGCCGACCTATAGAAAAGAAGATTAAGCTTCTTACCAAGTCCTAAGCCAGCACAACTGCTCTGGTCATATCACCTTCTCTTTGAGGTTATGGGCTTGAGTCCCCGCATTGCTGCTCCCTCCCTCCCTCCCTCATGAATATATGTATTTGGGCGGGACGGGAATATCGGCTCTCAAGCACTAAGTGTAAATAAAAAATAAAAATAAGAAACTGAGCACGGCCTATCTATTAATAACTGAACCCCATGCCCAAAGCCCAATCCATGAGCTCCCATAAAAAATAAAATATAAGAAAAATACTCTACTTTTTAAGAGAAAAAAATAAATGCTACACTCACCTTTTGATTCTACTACATCCTTACTCTTGTTCTCTGTTATATTGACCAGTTACTCCACTTCACCGGTAAAGTAAATTTACGATTTATTTTATTTATTGTGATTTGATATTATTTCATCCAATTGTTATTCACACATGTCCCTCCATCATATTGAGAACTAAGCCCAGACCCGTGACCCTCCAACAAGTAAAAGAAGGGAAAAAAGCCTAAAAAATCGTTTTACTGGATTACCGCCGTATGCATCCGCGGTATTCCTGCAATTTCCGGTTTTCCTCCTCTGAGAGAGGAGGAAAACTGGAAATTGCGAATTTATGAGGACGAAAATTGGAAAATGCGAATTTACCGCCCTTACCAGCATCGGTAAAGCTGCGTTAGTGTCCAAATAAAGTCCCAGGACCTTTCCATTTCCAATTAACATAAAATAGAATGAAAGAATCCACAGTTGCGTTTTTTCTTGTAGCCCATATATAGTGAACTCCCATATGATATGAATAGAGAGAGAAAAAAAATCGTGCAGGCTGGCTTTGGCAATTGACACATGTGGAATTGATTTTCTAGTCTTTTTAATATTTATACTTCCCCATAAATAAAAGTAGAAATATATAAATGGTCATCAAATAACTTCCCCATAATTAAAGAAGAAAATCCGAGATATCGCTCTATTAAGGCAATTTGCTCCTGTCTACAACTCCATCCTCAAACCTTCCATCACTCGCAGTCTTTAATGATCTTCGGTGTGATTCACTGGATAATAAATTCTTAAAAACTCAATTCCATGAAAACATAGGGGCCCTTAAGAGAACACATCTATGAATGAAATTTTAAAAGCACTTAGTGTTATCACGTATCTAATCTAAAGCGATGACACGAGATTTTGCAATCTTGTAATCAACATCTAAACTTGGTTTTCGTTGACATGCTTAGATTTGGGAACTCTCTGGACCCAACCAACAAGCCGAAGGACTTATGGAACTGGTCAAATAAAGCACGATAACTATTTAGGACCGTAGCTAAACACCACATAGTTGCTTACATGTACAGAAAATCAGTGATGTGTCGACTACTAGGGCATGTTTTTAGTGTTGCAAACGGAACGGTTCCGGATCGGAACCATAGTGGACTAGGATGCGTTTCTAAAAAACGGTTCCGGATCCGGTCTTGACTCGGGACCTGTTTAGTTGGTTCTAGACCCGGCTCCGATAGGAAAACCCAAAACCGGGTCCACCTAGAGGACTGGAATCTAGTTCCAAAATCGATTCTAATTTTTCTTTTTCCCTAATTTTTCTCAAAATAAGCATATCATTCAGCTTATAACAGTGCGCCAAAGTCTACTACCTCTAATATTGTATATAAAATTGTCCAAAAAATGTAGATTTTGAGTTACAATTTGCAATATCAAACGCTCATAAGCCGGGTCCCGGGTCCACATGTCGGAACCGGTTTGGACCCGGACCCGTTTATCAATCGGAACCCGATTTAGGTTACGGACCCGGACCCGTTTATGAATAATCGGAACCTAAAATAGTTTCCAGGCCCGGTTTTTTATAGGTCGGAACTTTCGGGCAATCGGATACCCGTTTGCAATCCTACAAATCTGCGAGGATTAGGCTTTTTTTTTTTTTTTTTTGCCCTGGTGAAATGAAGGTTTCGCTGGTTTCACGTATATTTAGTTAACCTGTAATCATCCTAAATTGAGGCAAGCATTGCCTTACTGAATCGATTTTTCCGTGTTCAGTCCATCTTGTACTTGGTTTGAGAGAGCCCATTCCGCTGCTACCTATTCCATAGTGAAACCCACTCGTCACCTCCAAGGGTCCGATCCAAAAAGCCTAGATGTTGCTGATTTTTTAAAGTAGGATTTAGTCACGAGTGGACACAGCCCTATTCGTCGACTTCTCAGTCACGAACTATTTCATATTTGGTAAGCTTCCTTTACCAGTTAAGTAAAGTGAAGGGCTAATACGAGAGACATTAAAAAGAGAGGGTCAAATAAAAAAAATATTAGGTTTCGAATACCATCTCTTCCATGAAAAAAGAAAAAGGTTAAAAGGACACTCTCTCATGCAAGAGAATGATAAAAAAAGACTAGGGGTGTTCATTGACGAGGTAGGGCTATTCCGAGGAATGCCCAACAGCCACTTCTAAACTAGAAACCTAAACCTGGCCCAAGCAAGAGTCATGCCTGAAGTTGTTGGCCCGAACCCAAGCCGCATGGAAATGATGAAGCCCGGGGCCGACCTATAGAAAAGAAGATTAAGCCTCTTACCAAGTCCTAAGCCAGCACAACTGCTCTGGTCATATCACCTTCTCTTTGAGGTTATGGGCTTGAGTCCCCGCATTGCTGCTCCCTCCCTCCCTCCCTCATGAATATATGTATTTGGGCGGGACGGGAATATCGGCTCTCAAGCACTAAGTGTAAATAAAAAATAAAAATAAGAAACTGAGCACGGCCTATCTATTAATAACTGAACCCCATGCCCAAAGCCCAATCCATGAGCTCCCATAAAAAATAAAATATAAGAAAAATACTCTACTTTTTAAGAGAAAAAAATAAATGCTACACTCACCTTTTGATTCTACTACATCCTTACTCTTGTTCTCTGTTATATTGACCAGTTACTCCACTTCACCGGTAAAGTAAATTTACGATTTATTTTATTTATTGTGATTTGATATTATTTCATCCAATTGTTATTCACACATGTCCCTCCATCATATTGAGAACTAAGCCCAGACCCGTGACCCTCCAACAAGTAAAAGAAGGGAAAAAAGCCTAAAAAATCGTTTTACTGGATTACCGCCGTATGCATCCGCGGTATTCCTGCAATTTCCGGTTTTCCTCCTCTGAGAGAGGAGGAAAACTGGAAATTGCGAATTTATGAGGACGAAAATTGGAAAATGCGAATTTACCGCCCTTACCAGCAGCGGTAAAGCTGCGTTAGTGTCCAAATAAAGTCCCAGGACCTTTCCATTTCCAATTAACATAAAATAGAATGAAAGAATCCACAGTTGCGTTTTTTCTTGTAGCCCATATATAGTGAACTCCCATATGATTTGAATAGAGAGAGAAAAAAAATCGTGCAGGCTGGCTTGGCAATTGACACATGTGGAATTGATTTTCTAGTCTTTTTAATATTTATACTTCCCCATAAATAAAAGTAGAAATATATAAATGGTCATCAAATAACTTCCCCATAATTAAAGAAGAAAATCCGAGATATCGCTCTATTAAGGCAATTTGCTCCTGTCTACAACTCCATCCTCAAACCTTCCATCACTCGCAGTCTTTAATGATCTTCGGTGTGATTCACTGGATAATAAATTCTTAAAAACTCAATTCCATGAAAACATAGGGGCCCTTAAGAGAACACATCTATGAATGAAATTTTAAAAGCACTTAGTGTTATCACGTATCTAATCTAAAGCGATGACACGAGATTTTGCAATCTTGTAATCAACATCTAAACTTGGTTTTCGTTGACATGCTTAGATTTGGGAACTCTCTGGACCCAACCAACAAGCCGAAGGACTTATGGAACTGGTCAAATAAAGCACGATAACTATTTAGGACCGTAGCTAAACACCACATAGTTGCTTACATGTACAGAAAATCAGTGATGTGTCGACTACTAGGGCATGTTTTTAGTGTTGCAAACGGAACGGTTCCGGATCGGAACCATAGTGGACTAGGATGCGTTTCTAAAAAACGGTTCCGGATCCGGTCTTGACTCGGGACCTGTTTAGTTGGTTCTAGACCCGGCTCCGATAGGAAAACCCAAAACCGGGTCCACCTAGAGGACTGGAATCTAGTTCCAAAATCGATTCTAATTTTTCTTTTTCCCTAATTTTTCTCAAAATAAGCATATCATTCAGCTTATAACAGTGCGCCAAAGTCTACTACCTCTAATATTGTATATAAAATTGTCCAAAAAATGTAGATTTTGAGTTACAATTTGCAATATCAAACGCTCATAAGCCGGGTCCCGGGTCCACATGTCGGAACCGGTTTGGACCCGGACCCGTTTATCAATCGGAACCCGATTTAGGTTACGGACCCGGACCCGTTTATGAATAATCGGAACCTAAAATAGTTTCCAGGCCCGGTTTTTTATAGGTCGGAACTTTCGGGCAATCGGATACCCGTTTGCAATCCTACAAATCTGCGAGGATTAGGCTTTTTTTTTTTTTTTTTGCCCTGGTGAAATGAAGGTTTCGCTGGTTTCACGTATATTTAGTTAACCTGTAATCATCCTAAATTGAGGCAAGCATTGCCTTACTGAATCGATTTTTCCGTGTTCAGTCCATCTTGTACTTGGTTTGAGAGAGCCCATTCCGCTGCTACCTATTCCATAGTGAAACCCACTCGTCACCTCCAAGGGTCCGATCCAAAAAGCCTAGATGTTGCTGATTTTTTAAAGTAGGATTTAGTCACGAGTGGACACAGCCCTATTCGTCGACTTCTCAGTCACGAACTATTTCATATTTGGTAAGCTTCCTTTACCAGTTAAGTAAAGTGAAGGGCTAATACGAGAGACATTAAAAAGAGAGGGTCAAATAAAAAAAATATTAGGTTTCGAATACCATCTCTTCCATGAAAAAAGAAAAAGGTTAAAAGGACACTCTCTCATGCAAGAGAATGATAAAAAAAGACTAGGGGTGTTCATTGACGAGGTAGGGCTATTCCGAGGAATGCCCAACAGCCACTTCTAAACTAGAAACCTAAACCTGGCCCAAGCAAGAGTCATGCCTGAAGTTGTTGGCCCGAACCCAAGCCGCATGGAAATGATGAAGCCCGGGGCCGACCTATAGAAAAGAAGATTAAGCCTCTTACCAAGTCCTAAGCCAGCACAACTGCTCTGGTCATATCACCTTCTCTTTGAGGTTATGGGCTTGAGTCCCCGCATTGCTGCTCCCTCCCTCCCTCCCTCATGAATATATGTATTTGGGCGGGACGGGAATATCGGCTCTCAAGCACTAAGTGTAAATAAAAAATAAAAATAAGAAACTGAGCACGGCCTATCTATTAATAACTGAACCCCATGCCCAAAGCCCAATCCATGAGCTCCCATAAAAAATAAAATATAAGAAAAATACTCTACTTTTTAAGAGAAAAAAATAAATGCTACACTCACCTTTTGATTCTACTACATCCTTACTCTTGTTCTCTGTTATATTGACCAGTTACTCCACTTCACCGGTAAAGTAAATTTACGATTTATTTTATTTATTGTGATTTGATATTATTTCATCCAATTGTTATTCACACATGTCCCTCCATCATATTGAGAACTAAGCCCAGACCCGTGACCCTCCAACAAGTAAAAGAAGGGAAAAAAGCCTAAAAAATCGTTTTACTGGATTACCGCCGTATGCATCCGCGGTATTCCTGCAATTTCCGGTTTTCCTCCTCTGAGAGAGGAGGAAAACTGGAAATTGCGAATTTATGAGGACGAAAATTGGAAAATGCGAATTTACCGCCCTTACCAGCAGCGGTAAAGCTGCGTTAGTGTCCAAATAAAGTCCCAGGACCTTTCCATTTCCAATTAACATAAAATAGAATGAAAGAATCCACAGTTGCGTTTTTTCTTGTAGCCCATATATAGTGAACTCCCATATGATTTGAATAGAGAGAGAAAAAAAATCGTGCAGGCTGGCTTGGCAATTGACACATGTGGAATTGATTTTCTAGTCTTTTTAATATTTATACTTCCCCATAAATAAAAGTAGAAATATATAAATGGTCATCAAATAACTTCCCCATAATTAAAGAAGAAAATCCGAGATATCGCTCTATTAAGGCAATTTGCTCCTGTCTACAACTCCATCCTCAAACCTTCCATCACTCGCAGTCTTTAATGATCTTCGGTGCGATTCACTGGATAATAAATTCTTAAAAACTCAATTCCATGAAAACATAGGGGCCCTTAAGAGAACACATCTATGAATGAAATTTTAAAAGCACTTAGTGTTATCACGTATCTAATCTAAAGCGATGACACGAGATTTTGCAATCTTGTAATCAACATCTAAACTTGGTTTTCGTTGACATGCTTAGATTTGGGAACTCTCTGGACCCAACCAACAAGCCGAAGGACTTATGGAACTGGTCAAATAAAGCACGATAACTATTTAGGACCGTAGCTAAACACCACATAGTTGCTTACATGTACAGAAAATCAGTGATGTGTCGACTACTAGGGCATGTTTTTAGTGTTGCAAACGGAACGGTTCCGGATCGGAACCATAGTGGACTAGGATGCGTTTCTAAAAAACGGTTCCGGATCCGGTCTTGACTCGGGACCTGTTTAGTTGGTTCTAGACCCGGCTCCGATAGGAAAACCCAAAACCGGGTCCACCTAGAGGACTGGAATCTAGTTCCAAAATCGATTCTAATTTTTCTTTTTCCCTAATTTTTCTCAAAATAAGCATATCATTCAGCTTATAACAGTGCGCCAAAGTCTACTACCTCTAATATTGTATATAAAATTGTCCAAAAAATGTAGATTTTGAGTTACAATTTGCAATATCAAACGCTCATAAGCCGGGTCCCGGGTCCACATGTCGGAACTGGTTTGGACCCGGACCCGTTTATCAATCGGAACCCGATTTAGGTTACGGACCCGGACCCGTTTATGAATAATCGGAACCTAAAATAGTTTCCAGGCCCGGTTTTTTATAGGTCGGAACTTTCGGGCAATCGGATACCCGTTTGCAATCCTACAAATCTGCGAGGATTAGGCTTTTTTTTTTTTTTTTTGCCCTGGTGAAATGAAGGTTTCGCTGGTTTCACGTATATTTAGTTAACCTGTAATCATCCTAAATTGAGGCAAGCATTGCCTTACTGAATCGATTTTTCCGTGTTCAGTCCATCTTGTACTTGGTTTGAGAGAGCCCATTCCGCTGCTACCTATTCCATAGTGAAACCCACTCGTCACCTCCAAGGGTCCGATCCAAAAAGCCTAGATGTTGCTGATTTTTTAAAGTAGGATTTAGTCACGAGTGGACACAGCCCTATTCGTCGACTTCTCAGTCACGAACTATTTCATATTTGGTAAGCTTCCTTTACCAGTTAAGTAAAGTGAAGGGCTAATACGAGAGACATTAAAAAGAGAGGGTCAAATAAAAAAAATATTAGGTTTCGAATACCATCTCTTCCATGAAAAAAGAAAAAGGTTAAAAGGACACTCTCTCATGCAAGAGAATGATAAAAAAAGACTAGGGGTGTTCATTGACGAGGTAGGGCTATTCCGAGGAATGCCCAACAGCCACTTCTAAACTAGAAACCTAAACCTGGCCCAAGCAAGAGTCATGCCTGAAGTTGTTGGCCCGAACCCAAGCCGCATGGAAATGATGAAGCCCGGGGCCGACCTATAGAAAAGAAGATTAAGCCTCTTACCAAGTCCTAAGCCAGCACAACTGCTCTGGTCATATCACCTTCTCTTTGAGGTTATGGGCTTGAGTCCCCGCATTGCTGCTCCCTCCCTCCCTCCCTCATGAATATATGTATTTGGGCGGGACGGGAATATCGGCTCTCAAGCACTAAGTGTAAATAAAAAATAAAAATAAGAAACTGAGCACGGCCTATCTATTAATAACTGAACCCCATGCCCAAAGCCCAATCCATGAGCTCCCATAAAAAATAAAATATAAGAAAAATACTCTACTTTTTAAGAGAAAAAAATAAATGCTACACTCACCTTTTGATTCTACTACATCCTTACTCTTGTTCTCTGTTATATTGACCAGTTACTCCACTTCACCGGTAAAGTAAATTTACGATTTATTTTATTTATTGTGATTTGATATTATTTCATCCAATTGTTATTCACACATGTCCCTCCATCATATTGAGAACTAAGCCCAGACCCGTGACCCTCCAACAAGTAAAAGAAGGGAAAAAAGCCTAAAAAATCGTTTTACTGGATTACCGCCGTATGCATCCGCGGTATTCCTGCAATTTCCGGTTTTCCTCCTCTGAGAGAGGAGGAAAACTGGAAATTGCGAATTTATGAGGACGAAAATTGGAAAATGCGAATTTACCGCCCTTACCAGCAGCGGTAAAGCTGCGTTAGTGTCCAAATAAAGTCCCAGGACCTTTCCATTTCCAATTAACATAAAATAGAATGAAAGAATCCACAGTTGCGTTTTTTCTTGTAGCCCATATATAGTGAACTCCCATATGATTTGAATAGAGAGAGAAAAAAAATCGTGCAGGCTGGCTTGGCAATTGACACATGTGGAATTGATTTTCTAGTCTTTTTAATATTTATACTTCCCCATAAATAAAAGTAGAAATATATAAATGGTCATCAAATAACTTCCCCATAATTAAAGAAGAAAATCCGAGATATCGCTCTATTAAGGCAATTTGCTCCTGTCTACAACTCCATCCTCAAACCTTCCATCACTCGCAGTCTTTAATGATCTTCGGTGCGATTCACTGGATAATAAATTCTTAAAAACTCAATTCCATGAAAACATAGGGGCCCTTAAGAGAACACATCTATGAATGAAATTTTAAAAGCACTTAGTGTTATCACGTATCTAATCTAAAGCGATGACACGAGATTTTGCAATCTTGTAATCAACATCTAAACTTGGTTTTCGTTGACATGCTTAGATTTGGGAACTCTCTGGACCCAACCAACAAGCCGAAGGACTTATGGAACTGGTCAAATAAAGCACGATAACTATTTAGGACCGTAGCTAAACACCACATAGTTGCTTACATGTACAGAAAATCAGTGATGTGTCGACTACTAGGGCATGTTTTTAGTGTTGCAAACGGAACGGTTCCGGATCGGAACCATAGTGGACTAGGATGCGTTTCTAAAAAACGGTTCCGGATCCGGTCTTGACTCGGGACCTGTTTAGTTGGTTCTAGACCCGGCTCCGATAGGAAAACCCAAAACCGGGTCCACCTAGAGGACTGGAATCTAGTTCCAAAATCGATTCTAATTTTTCTTTTTCCCTAATTTTTCTCAAAATAAGCATATCATTCAGCTTATAACAGTGCGCCAAAGTCTACTACCTCTAATATTGTATATAAAATTGTCCAAAAAATGTAGATTTTGAGTTACAATTTGCAATATCAAACGCTCATAAGCCGGGTCCCGGGTCCACATGTCGGAACCGGTTTGGACCCGGACCCGTTTATCAATCGGAACCCGATTTAGGTTACGGACCCGGACCCGTTTATGAATAATCGGAACCTAAAATAGTTTCCAGGCCCGGTTTTTTATAGGTCGGAACTTTCGGGCAATCGGATACCCGTTTGCAATCCTACAAATCTGCGAGGATTAGGCTTTTTTTTTTTTTTTTTTGCCCTGGTGAAATGAAGGTTTCGCTGGTTTCACGTATATTTAGTTAACCTGTAATCATCCTAAATTGAGGCAAGCATTGCCTTACTGAATCGATTTTTCCGTGTTCAGTCCATCTTGTACTTGGTTTGAGAGAGCCCATTCCGCTGCTACCTATTCCATAGTGAAACCCACTCGTCACCTCCAAGGGTCCGATCCAAAAAGCCTAGATGTTGCTGATTTTTTAAAGTAGGATTTAGTCACGAGTGGACACAGCCCTATTCGTCGACTTCTCAGTCACGAACTATTTCATATTTGGTAAGCTTCCTTTACCAGTTAAGTAAAGTGAAGGGCTAATACGAGAGACATTAAAAAGAGAGGGTCAAATAAAAAAAATATTAGGTTTCGAATACCATCTCTTCCATGAAAAAAGAAAAAGGTTAAAAGGACACTCTCTCATGCAAGAGAATGATAAAAAAAGACTAGGGGTGTTCATTGACGAGGTAGGGCTATTCCGAGGAATGCCCAACAGCCACTTCTAAACTAGAAACCTAAACCTGGCCCAAGCAAGAGTCATGCCTGAAGTTGTTGGCCCGAACCCAAGCCGCATGGAAATGATGAAGCCCGGGGCCGACCTATAGAAAAGAAGATTAAGCCTCTTACCAAGTCCTAAGCCAGCACAACTGCTCTGGTCATATCACCTTCTCTTTGAGGTTATGGGCTTGAGTCCCCGCATTGCTGCTCCCTCCCTCCCTCCCTCATGAATATATGTATTTGGGCGGGACGGGAATATCGGCTCTCAAGCACTAAGTGTAAATAAAAAATAAAAATAAGAAACTGAGCACGGCCTATCTATTAATAACTGAACCCCATGCCCAAAGCCCAATCCATGAGCTCCCATAAAAAATAAAATATAAGAAAAATACTCTACTTTTTAAGAGAAAAAAATAAATGCTACACTCACCTTTTGATTCTACTACATCCTTACTCTTGTTCTCTGTTATATTGATCAGTTACTCCACTTCACCGGTAAAGTAAATTTACGATTTATTTTATTTATTGTGATTTGATATTATTTCATCCAATTGTTATTCACACATGTCCCTCCATCATATTGAGAACTAAGCCCAGACCCGTGACCCTCCAACAAGTAAAAGAAGGGAAAAAAGCCTAAAAAATCGTTTTACTGGATTACCGCCGTATGCATCCGCGGTATTCCTGCAATTTCCGGTTTTCCTCCTCTGAGAGAGGAGGAAAACTGGAAATTGCGAATTTATGAGGACGAAAATTGGAAAATGCGAATTTACCGCCCTTACCAGCAGCGGTAAAGCTGCGTTAGTGTCCAAATAAAGTCCCAGGACCTTTCCATTTCCAATTAACATAAAATAGAATGAAAGAATCCACAGTTGCGTTTTTTCTTGTAGCCCATATATAGTGAACTCCCATATGATTTGAATAGAGAGAGAAAAAAAATCGTGCAGGCTGGCTTGGCAATTGACACATGTGGAATTGATTTTCTAGTCTTTTTAATATTTATACTTCCCCATAAATAAAAGTAGAAATATATAAATGGTCATCAAATAACTTCCCCATAATTAAAGAAGAAAATCCGAGATATCGCTCTATTAAGGCAATTTGCTCCTGTCTACAACTCCATCCTCAAACCTTCCATCACTCGCAGTCTTTAATGATCTTCGGTGCGATTCACTGGATAATAAATTCTTAAAAACTCAATTCCATGAAAACATAGGGGCCCTTAAGAGAACACATCTATGAATGAAATTTTAAAAGCACTTAGTGTTATCACGTATCTAATCTAAAGCGATGACACGAGATTTTGCAATCTTGTAATCAACATCTAAACTTGGTTTTCGTTGACATGCTTAGATTTGGGAACTCTCTGGACCCAACCAACAAGCCGAAGGACTTATGGAACTGGTCAAATAAAGCACGATAACTATTTAGGACCGTAGCTAAACACCACATAGTTGCTTACATGTACAGAAAATCAGTGATGTGTCGACTACTAGGGCATGTTTTTAGTGTTGCAAACGGAACGGTTCCGGATCGGAACCATAGTGGACTAGGATGCGTTTCTAAAAAACGGTTCCGGATCCGGTCTTGACTCGGGACCTGTTTAGTTGGTTCTAGACCCGGCTCCGATAGGAAAACCCAAAACCGGGTCCACCTAGAGGACTGGAATCTAGTTCCAAAATCGATTCTAATTTTTCTTTTTCCCTAATTTTTCTCAAAATAAGCATATCATTCAGCTTATAACAGTGCGCCAAAGTCTACTACCTCTAATATTGTATATAAAATTGTCCAAAAAATGTAGATTTTGAGTTACAATTTGCAATATCAAACGCTCATAAGCCGGGTCCCGGGTCCACATGTCGGAACCGGTTTGGACCCGGACCCGTTTATCAATCGGAACCCGATTTAGGTTACGGACCCGGACCCGTTTATGAATAATCGGAACCTAAAATAGTTTCCAGGCCCGGTTTTTTATAGGTCGGAACTTTCGGGCAATCGGATACCCGTTTGCAATCCTACAAATCTGCGAGGATTAGGCTTTTTTTTTTTTTTTTTTGCCCTGGTGAAATGAAGGTTTCGCTGGTTTCACGTATATTTAGTTAACCTGTAATCATCCTAAATTGAGGCAAGCATTGCCTTACTGAATCGATTTTTCCGTGTTCAGTCCATCTTGTACTTGGTTTGAGAGAGCCCATTCCGCTGCTACCTATTCCATAGTGAAACCCACTCGTCACCTCCAAGGGTCCGATCCAAAAAGCCTAGATGTTGCTGATTTTTTAAAGTAGGATTTAGTCACGAGTGGACACAGCCCTATTCGTCGACTTCTCAGTCACGAACTATTTCATATTTGGTAAGCTTCCTTTACCAGTTAAGTAAAGTGAAGGGCTAATACGAGAGACATTAAAAAGAGAGGGTCAAATAAAAAAAATATTAGGTTTCGAATACCATCTCTTCCATGAAAAAAGAAAAAGGTTAAAAGGACACTCTCTCATGCAAGAGAATGATAAAAAAAGACTAGGGGTGTTCATTGACGAGGTAGGGCTATTCCGAGGAATGCCCAACAGCCACTTCTAAACTAGAAACCTAAACCTGGCCCAAGCAAGAGTCATGCCTGAAGTTGTTGGCCCGAACCCAAGCCGCATGGAAATGATGAAGCCCGGGGCCGACCTATAGAAAAGAAGATTAAGCCTCTTACCAAGTCCTAAGCCAGCACAACTGCTCTGGTCATATCACCTTCTCTTTGAGGTTATGGGCTTGAGTCCCCGCATTGCTGCTCCCTCCCTCCCTCCCTCATGAATATATGTATTTGGGCGGGACGGGAATATCGGCTCTCAAGCACTAAGTGTAAATAAAAAATAAAAATAAGAAACTGAGCACGGCCTATCTATTAATAACTGAACCCCATGCCCAAAGCCCAATCCATGAGCTCCCATAAAAAATAAAATATAAGAAAAATACTCTACTTTTTAAGAGAAAAAAATAAATGCTACACTCACCTTTTGATTCTACTACATCCTTACTCTTGTTCTCTGTTATATTGACCAGTTACTCCACTTCACCGGTAAAGTAAATTTACGATTTATTTTATTTATTGTGATTTGATATTATTTCATCCAATTGTTATTCACACATGTCCCTCCATCATATTGAGAACTAAGCCCAGACCCGTGACCCTCCAACAAGTAAAAGAAGGGAAAAAAGCCTAAAAAATCGTTTTACTGGATTACCGCCGTATGCATCCGCGGTATTCCTGCAATTTCCGGTTTTCCTCCTCTGAGAGAGGAGGAAAACTGGAAATTGCGAATTTATGAGGACGAAAATTGGAAAATGCGAATTTACCGCCCTTACCAGCAGCGGTAAAGCTGCGTTAGTGTCCAAATAAAGTCCCAGGACCTTTCCATTTCCAATTAACATAAAATAGAATGAAAGAATCCACAGTTGCGTTTTTTCTTGTAGCCCATATATAGTGAACTCCCATATGATTTGAATAGAGAGAGAAAAAAAATCGTGCAGGCTGGCTTGGCAATTGACACATGTGGAATTGATTTTCTAGTCTTTTTAATATTTATACTTCCCCATAAATAAAAGTAGAAATATATAAATGGTCATCAAATAACTTCCCCATAATTAAAGAAGAAAATCCGAGATATCGCTCTATTAAGGCAATTTGCTCCTGTCTACAACTCCATCCTCAAACCTTCCATCACTCGCAGTCTTTAATGATCTTCGGTGCGATTCACTGGATAATAAATTCTTAAAAACTCAATTCCATGAAAACATAGGGGCCCTTAAGAGAACACATCTATGAATGAAATTTTAAAAGCACTTAGTGTTATCACGTATCTAATCTAAAGCGATGACACGAGATTTTGCAATCTTGTAATCAACATCTAAACTTGGTTTTCGTTGACATGCTTAGATTTGGGAACTCTCTGGACCCAACCAACAAGCCGAAGGACTTATGGAACTGGTCAAATAAAGCACGATAACTATTTAGGACCGTAGCTAAACACCACATAGTTGCTTACATGTACAGAAAATCAGTGATGTGTCGACTACTAGGGCATGTTTTTAGTGTTGCAAACGGAACGGTTCCGGATCGGAACCATAGTGGACTAGGATGCGTTTCTAAAAAACGGTTCCGGATCCGGTCTTGACTCGGGACCTGTTTAGTTGGTTCTAGACCCGGCTCCGATAGGAAAACCCAAAACCGGGTCCACCTAGAGGACTGGAATCTAGTTCCAAAATCGATTCTAATTTTTCTTTTTCCCTAATTTTTCTCAAAATAAGCATATCATTCAGCTTATAACAGTGCGCCAAAGTCTACTACCTCTAATATTGTATATAAAATTGTCCAAAAAATGTAGATTTTGAGTTACAATTTGCAATATCAAACGCTCATAAGCCGGGTCCCGGGTCCACATGTCGGAACCGGTTTGGACCCGGACCCGTTTATCAATCGGAACCCGATTTAGGTTACGGACCCGGACCCGTTTATGAATAATCGGAACCTAAAATAGTTTCCAGGCCCGGTTTTTTATAGGTCGGAACTTTCGGGCAATCGGATACCCGTTTGCAATCCTACAAATCTGCGAGGATTAGGCTTTTTTTTTTTTTTTTTTGCCCTGGTGAAATGAAGGTTTCGCTGGTTTCACGTATATTTAGTTAACCTGTAATCATCCTAAATTGAGGCAAGCATTGCCTTACTGAATCGATTTTTCCGTGTTCAGTCCATCTTGTACTTGGTTTGAGAGAGCCCATTCCGCTGCTACCTATTCCATAGTGAAACCCACTCGTCACCTCCAAGGGTCCGATCCAAAAAGCCTAGATGTTGCTGATTTTTTAAAGTAGGATTTAGTCACGAGTGGACACAGCCCTATTCGTCGACTTCTCAGTCACGAACTATTTCATATTTGGTAAGCTTCCTTTACCAGTTAAGTAAAGTGAAGGGCTAATACGAGAGACATTAAAAAGAGAGGGTCAAATAAAAAAAATATTAGGTTTCGAATACCATCTCTTCCATGAAAAAAGAAAAAGGTTAAAAGGACACTCTCTCATGCAAGAGAATGATAAAAAAAGACTAGGGGTGTTCATTGACGAGGTAGGGCTATTCCGAGGAATGCCCAACAGCCACTTCTAAACTAGAAACCTAAACCTGGCCCAAGCAAGAGTCATGCCTGAAGTTGTTGGCCCGAACCCAAGCCGCATGGAAATGATGAAGCCCGGGGCCGACCTATAGAAAAGAAGATTAAGCCTCTTACCAAGTCCTAAGCCAGCACAACTGCTCTGGTCATATCACCTTCTCTTTGAGGTTATGGGCTTGAGTCCCCGCATTGCTGCTCCCTCCCTCCCTCCCTCATGAATATATGTATTTGGGCGGGACGGGAATATCGGCTCTCAAGCACTAAGTGTAAATAAAAAATAAAAATAAGAAACTGAGCACGGCCTATCTATTAATAACTGAACCCCATGCCCAAAGCCCAATCCATGAGCTCCCATAAAAAATAAAATATAAGAAAAATACTCTACTTTTTAAGAGAAAAAAATAAATGCTACACTCACCTTTTGATTCTACTACATCCTTACTCTTGTTCTCTGTTATATTGACCAGTTACTCCACTTCACCGGTAAAGTAAATTTACGATTTATTTTATTTATTGTGATTTGATATTATTTCATCCAATTGTTATTCACACATGTCCCTCCATCATATTGAGAACTAAGCCCAGACCCGTGACCCTCCAACAAGTAAAAGAAGGGAAAAAAGCCTAAAAAATCGTTTTACTGGATTACCGCCGTATGCATCCGCGGTATTCCTGCAATTTCCGGTTTTCCTCCTCTGAGAGAGGAGGAAAACTGGAAATTGCGAATTTATGAGGACGAAAATTGGAAAATGCGAATTTACCGCCCTTACCAGCAGCGGTAAAGCTGCGTTAGTGTCCAAATAAAGTCCCAGGACCTTTCCATTTCCAATTAACATAAAATAGAATGAAAGAATCCACAGTTGCGTTTTTTCTTGTAGCCCATATATAGTGAACTCCCATATGATTTGAATAGAGAGAGAAAAAAAATCGTGCAGGCTGGCTTGGCAATTGACACATGTGGAATTGATTTTCTAGTCTTTTTAATATTTATACTTCCCCATAAATAAAAGTAGAAATATATAAATGGTCATCAAATAACTTCCCCATAATTAAAGAAGAAAATCCGAGATATCGCTCTATTAAGGCAATTTGCTCCTGTCTACAACTCCATCCTCAAACCTTC
Source organism: Cinnamomum chago (assembly GCA_038049695.1). NCBI lineage: Eukaryota > Viridiplantae > Streptophyta > Magnoliopsida > Laurales > Lauraceae > Cinnamomum > Cinnamomum chago. The sequence goes on along the minus strand of CP142458.1, from coordinate 65,816,709 downwards.
CATCACTCGCAGTCTTTAATGATCTTCGGTGCGATTCACTGGATAATAAATTCTTAAAAACTCAATTCCATGAAAACATAGGGGCCCTTAAGAGAACACATCTATGAATGAAATTTTAAAAGCACTTAGTGTTATCACGTATCTAATCTAAAGCGATGACACGAGATTTTGCAATCTTGTAATCAACATCTAAACTTGGTTTTCGTTGACATGCTTAGATTTGGGAACTCTCTGGACCCAACCAACAAGCCGAAGGACTTATGGAACTGGTCAAATAAAGCACGATAACTATTTAGGACCGTAGCTAAACACCACATAGTTGCTTACATGTACAGAAAATCAGTGATGTGTCGACTACTAGGGCATGTTTTTAGTGTTGCAAACGGAACGGTTCCGGATCGGAACCATAGTGGACTAGGATGCGTTTCTAAAAAACGGTTCCGGATCCGGTCTTGACTCGGGACCTGTTTAGTTGGTTCTAGACCCGGCTCCGATAGGAAAACCCAAAACCGGGTCCACCTAGAGGACTGGAATCTAGTTCCAAAATCGATTCTAATTTTTCTTTTTCCCTAATTTTTCTCAAAATAAGCATATCATTCAGCTTATAACAGTGCGCCAAAGTCTACTACCTCTAATATTGTATATAAAATTGTCCAAAAAATGTAGATTTTGAGTTACAATTTGCAATATCAAACGCTCATAAGCCGGGTCCCGGGTCCACATGTCGGAACCGGTTTGGACCCGGACCCGTTTATCAATCGGAACCCGATTTAGGTTACGGACCCGGACCCGTTTATGAATAATCGGAACCTAAAATAGTTTCCAGGCCCGGTTTTTTATAGGTCGGAACTTTCGGGCAATCGGATACCCGTTTGCAATCCTACAAATCTGCGAGGATTAGGCTTTTTTTTTTTTTTTTTTGCCCTGGTGAAATGAAGGTTTCGCTGGTTTCACGTATATTTAGTTAACCTGTAATCATCCTAAATTGAGGCAAGCATTGCCTTACTGAATCGATTTTTCCGTGTTCAGTCCATCTTGTACTTGGTTTGAGAGAGCCCATTCCGCTGCTACCTATTCCATAGTGAAACCCACTCGTCACCTCCAAGGGTCCGATCCAAAAAGCCTAGATGTTGCTGATTTTTTAAAGTAGGATTTAGTCACGAGTGGACACAGCCCTATTCGTCGACTTCTCAGTCACGAACTATTTCATATTTGGTAAGCTTCCTTTACCAGTTAAGTAAAGTGAAGGGCTAATACGAGAGACATTAAAAAGAGAGGGTCAAATAAAAAAAATATTAGGTTTCGAATACCATCTCTTCCATGAAAAAAGAAAAAGGTTAAAAGGACACTCTCTCATGCAAGAGAATGATAAAAAAAGACTAGGGGTGTTCATTGACGAGGTAGGGCTATTCCGAGGAATGCCCAACAGCCACTTCTAAACTAGAAACCTAAACCTGGCCCAAGCAAGAGTCATGCCTGAAGTTGTTGGCCCGAACCCAAGCCGCATGGAAATGATGAAGCCCGGGGCCGACCTATAGAAAAGAAGATTAAGCCTCTTACCAAGTCCTAAGCCAGCACAACTGCTCTGGTCATATCACCTTCTCTTTGAGGTTATGGGCTTGAGTCCCCGCATTGCTGCTCCCTCCCTCCCTCCCTCATGAATATATGTATTTGGGCGGGACGGGAATATCGGCTCTCAAGCACTAAGTGTAAATAAAAAATAAAAATAAGAAACTGAGCACGGCCTATCTATTAATAACTGAACCCCATGCCCAAAGCCCAATCCATGAGCTCCCATAAAAAATAAAATATAAGAAAAATACTCTACTTTTTAAGAGAAAAAAATAAATGCTACACTCACCTTTTGATTCTACTACATCCTTACTCTTGTTCTCTGTTATATTGACCAGTTACTCCACTTCACCGGTAAAGTAAATTTACGATTTATTTTATTTATTGTGATTTGATATTATTTCATCCAATTGTTATTCACACATGTCCCTCCATCATATTGAGAACTAAGCCCAGACCCGTGACCCTCCAACAAGTAAAAGAAGGGAAAAAAGCCTAAAAAATCGTTTTACTGGATTACCGCCGTATGCATCCGCGGTATTCCTGCAATTTCCGGTTTTCCTCCTCTGAGAGAGGAGGAAAACTGGAAATTGCGAATTTATGAGGACGAAAATTGGAAAATGCGAATTTACCGCCCTTACCAGCAGCGGTAAAGCTGCGTTAGTGTCCAAATAAAGTCCCAGGACCTTTCCATTTCCAATTAACATAAAATAGAATGAAAGAATCCACAGTTGCGTTTTTTCTTGTAGCCCATATATAGTGAACTCCCATATGATTTGAATAGAGAGAGAAAAAAAATCGTGCAGGCTGGCTTGGCAATTGACACATGTGGAATTGATTTTCTAGTCTTTTTAATATTTATACTTCCCCATAAATAAAAGTAGAAATATATAAATGGTCATCAAATAACTTCCCCATAATTAAAGAAGAAAATCCGAGATATCGTTCTATTAAGGCAATTTGCTCCTGTCTACAACTCCATCCTCAAACCTTCCATCACTCGCAGTCTTTAATGATCTTCGGTGCGATTCACTGGATAATAAATTCTTAAAAACTCAATTCCATGAAAACATAGGGGCCCTTAAGAGAACACATCTATGAATGAAATTTTAAAAGCACTTAGTGTTATCACGTATCTAATCTAAAGCGATGACACGAGATTTTGCAATCTTGTAATCAACATCTAAACTTGGTTTTCGTTGACATGCTTAGATTTGGGAACTCTCTGGACCCAACCAACAAGCCGAAGGACTTATGGAACTGGTCAAATAAAGCACGATAACTATTTAGGACCGTAGCTAAACACCACATAGTTGCTTACATGTACAGAAAATCAGTGATGTGTCGACTACTAGGGCATGTTTTTAGTGTTGCAAACGGAACGGTTCCGGATCGGAACCATAGTGGACTAGGATGCGTTTCTAAAAAACGGTTCCGGATCCGGTCTTGACTCGGGACCTGTTTAGTTGGTTCTAGACCCGGCTCCGATAGGAAAACCCAAAACCGGGTCCACCTAGAGGACTGGAATCTAGTTCCAAAATCGATTCTAATTTTTCTTTTTCCCTAATTTTTCTCAAAATAAGCATATCATTCAACTTATAACAGTGCGCCAAAGTCTACTACCTCTAATATTGTATATAAAATTGTCCAAAAAATGTAGATTTTGAGTTACAATTTGCAATATCAAACGCTCATAAGCCGGGTCCCGGGTCCACATGTCGGAACCGGTTTGGACCCGGACCCGTTTATCAATCGGAACCCGATTTAGGTTACGGACCCGGACCCGTTTATGAATAATCGGAACCTAAAATAGTTTCCAGGCCCGGTTTTTTATAGGTCGGAACTTTCGGGCAATCGGATACCCGTTTGCAATCCTACAAATCTGCGAGGATTAGGCTTTTTTTTTTTTTTTTTGCCCTGGTGAAATGAAGGTTTCGCTGGTTTCACGTATATTTAGTTAACCTGTAATCATCCTAAATTGAGGCAAGCATTGCCTTACTGAATCGATTTTTCCGTGTTCAGTCCATCTTGTACTTGGTTTGAGAGAGCCCATTCCGCTGCTACCTATTCCATAGTGAAACCCACTCGTCACCTCCAAGGGTCCGATCCAAAAAGCCTAGATGTTGCTGATTTTTTAAAGTAGGATTTAGTCACGAGTGGACACAGCCCTATTCGTCGACTTCTCAGTCACGAACTATTTCATATTTGGTAAGCTTCCTTTACCAGTTAAGTAAAGTGAAGGGCTAATACGAGAGACATTAAAAAGAGAGGGTCAAATAAAAAAAAATATTAGGTTTCGAATACCATCTCTTCCATGAAAAAAGAAAAAGGTTAAAAGGACACTCTCTCATGCAAGAGAATGATAAAAAAAGACTAGGGGTGTTCATTGACGAGGTAGGGCTATTCCGAGGAATGCCCAACAGCCACTTCTAAACTAGAAACCTAAACCTGGCCCAAGCAAGAGTCATGCCTGAAGTTGTTGGCCCGAACCCAAGCCGCATGGAAATGATGAAGCCCGGGGCCGACCTATAGAAAAGAAGATTAAGCCTCTTACCAAGTCCTAAGCCAGCACAACTGCTCTGGTCATATCACCTTCTCTTTGAGGTTATGGGCTTGAGTCCCCGCATTGCTGCTCCCTCCCTCCCTCCCTCATGAATATATGTATTTGGGCGGGACGGGAATATCGGCTCTCAAGCACTAAGTGTAAATAAAAAATAAAAATAAGAAACTGAGCACGGCCTATCTATTAATAACTGAACCCCATGCCCAAAGCCCAATCCATGAGCTCCCATAAAAAATAAAATATAAGAAAAATACTCTACTTTTTAAGAGAAAAAAATAAATGCTACACTCACCTTTTGATTCTACTACATCCTTACTCTTGTTCTCTGTTATATTGACCAGTTACTCCACTTCACCGGTAAAGTAAATTTACGATTTATTTTATTTATTGTGATTTGATATTATTTCATCCAATTGTTATTCACACATGTCCCTCCATCATATTGAGAACTAAGCCCAGACCCGTGACCCTCCAACAAGTAAAAGAAGGGAAAAAAGCCTAAAAAATCGTTTTACTGGATTACCGCCGTATGCATCCGCGGTATTCTTGCAATTTCCGGTTTTCCTCCTCTGAGAGAGGAGGAAAACTGGAAATTGCGAATTTATGAGGACGAAAATTGGAAAATGCGAATTTACCGCCCTTACCAGCAGCGGTAAAGCTGCGTTAGTGTCCAAATAAAGTCCCAGGACCTTTCCATTTCCAATTAACATAAAATAGAATGAAAGAATCCACAGTTGCGTTTTTTCTTGTAGCCCATATATAGTGAACTCCCATATGATTTGAATAGAGAGAGAAAAAAAATCGTGCAGGCTGGCTTGGCAATTGACACATGTGGAATTGATTTTCTAGTCTTTTTAATATTTATACTTCCCCATAAATAAAAGTAGAAATATATAAATGGTCATCAAATAACTTCCCCATAATTAAAGAAGAAAATCCGAGATATCGCTCTATTAAGGCAATTTGCTCCTGTCTACAACTCCATCCTCAAACCTTCCATCACTCGCAGTCTTTAATGATCTTCGGTGCGATTCACTGGATAATAAATTCTTAAAAACTCAATTCCATGAAAACATAGGGGCCCTTAAGAGAACACATCTATGAATGAAATTTTAAAAGCACTTAGTGTTATCACGTATCTAATCTAAAGCGATGACACGAGATTTTGCAATCTTGTAATCAACATCTAAACTTGGTTTTCGTTGACATGCTTAGATTTGGGAACTCTCTGGACCCAACCAACAAGCCGAAGGACTTATGGAACTGGTCAAATAAAGCACGATAACTATTTAGGACCGTAGCTAAACACCACATAGTTGCTTACATGTACAGAAAATCAGTGATGTGTCGACTACTAGGGCATGTTTTTAGTGTTGCAAACGGAACGGTTCCGGATCGGAACCATAGTGGACTAGGATGTGTTTCTAAAAAACGGTTCCGGATCCGGTCTTGACTCGGGACCTGTTTAGTTGGTTCTAGACCCGGCTCCGATAGGAAAACCCAAAACCGGGTCCACCTAGAGGACTGGAATCTAGTTCCAAAATCGATTCTAATTTTTCTTTTTCCCTAATTTTTCTCAAAATAAGCATATCATTCAGCTTATAACAGTGCGCCAAAGTCTACTACCTCTAATATTGTATATAAAATTGTCCAAAAAATGTAGATTTTGAGTTACAATTTGCAATATCAAACGCTCATAAGCCGGGTCCCGGGTCCACATGTCGGAACCGGTTTGGACCCGGACCCGTTTATCAATCGGAACCCGATTTAGGTTACGGACCCGGACCCGTTTATGAATAATCGGAACCTAAAATAGTTTCCAGGCCCGGTTTTTTATAGGTCGGAACTTTCGGGCAATCGGATACCCGTTTGCAATCCTACAAATCTGCGAGGATTAGGCTTTTTTTTTTTTTTTTTTGCCCTGGTGAAATGAAGGTTTCGCTGGTTTCACGTATATTTAGTTAACCTGTAATCATCCTAAATTGAGGCAAGCATTGCCTTACTGAATCGATTTTTCCGTGTTCAGTCCATCTTGTACTTGGTTTGAGAGAGCCCATTCCGCTGCTACCTATTCCATAGTGAAACCCACTCGTCACCTCCAAGGGTCCGATCCAAAAAGCCTAGATGTTGCTGATTTTTTAAAGTAGGATTTAGTCACGAGTGGACACAGCCCTATTCGTCGACTTCTCAGTCACGAACTATTTCATATTTGGTAAGCTTCCTTTACCAGTTAAGTAAAGTGAAGGGCTAATACGAGAGACATTAAAAAGAGAGGGTCAAATAAAAAAAATATTAGGTTTCGAATACCATCTCTTCCATGAAAAAAGAAAAAGGTTAAAAGGACACTCTCTCATGCAAGAGAATGATAAAAAAAGACTAGGGGTGTTCATTGACGAGGTAGGGCTATTCCGAGGAATGCCCAACAGCCACTTCTAAACTAGAAACCTAAACCTGGCCCAAGCAAGAGTCATGCCTGAAGTTGTTGGCCCGAACCCAAGCCGCATGGAAATGATGAAGCCCGGGGCCGACCTATAGAAAAGAAGATTAAGCCTCTTACCAAGTCCTAAGCCAGCACAACTGCTCTGGTCATATCACCTTCTCTTTGAGGTTATGGGCTTGAGTCCCCGCATTGCTGCTCCCTCCCTCCCTCCCTCATGAATATATGTATTTGGGCGGGACGGGAATATCGGCTCTCAAGCACTAAGTGTAAATAAAAAATAAAAATAAGAAACTGAGCACGGCCTATCTATTAATAACTGAACCCCATGCCCAAAGCCCAATCCATGAGCTCCCATAAAAAATAAAATATAAGAAAAATACTCTACTTTTTAAGAGAAAAAAATAAATGCTACACTCACCTTTTGATTCTACTACATCCTTACTCTTGTTCTCTGTTATATTGACCAGTTACTCCACTTCACCGGTAAAGTAAATTTACGATTTATTTTATTTATTGTGATTTGATATTATTTCATCCAATTGTTATTCACACATGTCCCTCCATCATATTGAGAACTAAGCCCAGACCCGTGACCCTCCAACAAGTAAAAGAAGGGAAAAAAGCCTAAAAAATCGTTTTACTGGATTACCGCCGTATGCATCCGCGGTATTCCTGCAATTTCCGGTTTTCCTCCTCTGAGAGAGGAGGAAAACTGGAAATTGCGAATTTATGAGGACGAAAATTGGAAAATGCGAATTTACCGCCCTTACCAGCAGCGGTAAAGCTGCGTTAGTGTCCAAATAAAGTCCCAGGACCTTTCCATTTCCAATTAACATAAAATAGAATGAAAGAATCCACAGTTGCGTTTTTTCTTGTAGCCCATATATAGTGAACTCCCATATGATTTGAATAGAGAGAGAAAAAAAATCGTGCAGGCTGGCTTGGCAATTGACACATGTGGAATTGATTTTCTAGTCTTTTTAATATTTATACTTCCCCATAAATAAAAGTAGAAATATATAAATGGTCATCAAATAACTTCCCCATAATTAAAGAAGAAAATCCGAGATATCGCTCTATTAAGGCAATTTGCTCCTGTCTACAACTCCATCCTCAAACCTTCCATCACTCGCAGTCTTTAATGATCTTCGGTGCGATTCACTGGATAATAAATTCTTAAAAACTCAATTCCATGAAAACATAGGGGCCCTTAAGAGAACACATCTATGAATGAAATTTTAAAAGCACTTAGTGTTATCACGTATCTAATCTAAAGCGATGACACGAGATTTTGCAATCTTGTAATCAACATCTAAACTTGGTTTTCGTTGACATGCTTAGATTTGGGAACTCTCTGGACCCAACCAACAAGCCGAAGGACTTATGGAACTGGTCAAATAAAGCACGATAACTATTTAGGACCGTAGCTAAACACCACATAGTTGCTTACATGTACAGAAAATCAGTGATGTGTCGACTACTAGGGCATGTTTTTAGTGTTGCAAACGGAACGGTTCCGGATCGGAACCATAGTGGACTAGGATGCGTTTCTAAAAAACGGTTCCGGATCCGGTCTTGACTCGGGACCTGTTTAGTTGGTTCTAGACCCGGCTCCGATAGGAAAACCCAAAACCGGGTCCACCTAGAGGACTGGAATCTAGTTCCAAAATCGATTCTAATTTTTCTTTTTCCCTAATTTTTCTCAAAATAAGCATATCATTCAGCTTATAACAGTGCGCCAAAGTCTACTACCTCTAATATTGTATATAAAATTGTCCAAAAAATGTAGATTTTGAGTTACAATTTGCAATATCAAACGCTCATAAGCCGGGTCCCGGGTCCACATGTCGGAACCGGTTTGGACCCGGACCCGTTTATCAATCGGAACCCGATTTAGGTTACGGACCCGGACCCGTTTATGAATAATCGGAACCTAAAATAGTTTCCAGGCCCGGTTTTTTATAGGTCGGAACTTTCGGGCAATCGGATACCCGTTTGCAATCCTACAAATCTGCGAGGATTAGGCTTTTTTTTTTTTTTTTTGCCCTGGTGAAATGAAGGTTTCGCTGGTTTCACGTATATTTAGTTAACCTGTAATCATCCTAAATTGAGGCAAGCATTGCCTTACTGAATCGATTTTTCCGTGTTCAGTCCATCTTGTACTTGGTTTGAGAGAGCCCATTCCGCTGCTACCTATTCCATAGTGAAACCCACTCGTCACCTCCAAGGGTCCGATCCAAAAAGCCTAGATGTTGCTGATTTTTTAAAGTAGGATTTAGTCACGAGTGGACACAGCCCTATTCGTCGACTTCTCAGTCACGAACTATTTCATATTTGGTAAGCTTCCTTTACCAGTTAAGTAAAGTGAAGGGCTAATACGAGAGACATTAAAAAGAGAGGGTCAAATAAAAAAAATATTAGGTTTCGAATACCATCTCTTCCATGAAAAAAGAAAAAGGTTAAAAGGACACTCTCTCATGCAAGAGAATGATAAAAAAAGACTAGGGGTGTTCATTGACGAGGTAGGGCTATTCCGAGGAATGCCCAACAGCCACTTCTAAACTAGAAACCTAAACCTGGCCCAAGCAAGAGTCATGCCTGAAGTTGTTGGCCCGAACCCAAGCCGCATGGAAATGATGAAGCCCGGGGCCGACCTATAGAAAAGAAGATTAAGCCTCTTACCAAGTCCTAAGCCAGCACAACTGCTCTGGTCATATCACCTTCTCTTTGAGGTTATGGGCTTGAGTCCCCGCATTGCTGCTCCCTCCCTCCCTCCCTCATGAATATATGTATTTGGGCGGGACGGGAATATCGGCTCTCAAGCACTAAGTGTAAATAAAAAATAAAAATAAGAAACTGAGCACGGCCTATCTATTAATAACTGAACCCCATGCCCAAAGCCCAATCCATGAGCTCCCATAAAAAATAAAATATAAGAAAAATACTCTACTTTTTAAGAGAAAAAAATAAATGCTACACTCACCTTTTGATTCTACTACATCCTTACTCTTGTTCTCTGTTATATTGACCAGTTACTCCACTTCACCGGTAAAGTAAATTTACGATTTATTTTATTTATTGTGATTTGATATTATTTCATCCAATTGTTATTCACACATGTCCCTCCATCATATTGAGAACTAAGCCCAGACCCGTGACCCTCCAACAAGTAAAAGAAGGGAAAAAAGCCTAAAAAATCGTTTTACTGGATTACCGCCGTATGCATCCGCGGTATTCCTGCAATTTCCGGTTTTCCTCCTCTGAGAGAGGAGGAAAACTGGAAATTGCGAATTTATGAGGACGAAAATTGGAAAATGCGAATTTACCGCCCTTACCAGCAGCGGTAAAGCTGCGTTAGTGTCCAAATAAAGTCCCAGGACCTTTCCATTTCCAATTAACATAAAATAGAATGAAAGAATCCACAGTTGCGTTTTTTCTTGTAGCCCATATATAGTGAACTCCCATATGATTTGAATAGAGAGAGAAAAAAAATCGTGCAGGCTGGCTTGGCAATTGACACATGTGGAATTGATTTTCTAGTCTTTTTAATATTTATACTTCCCCATAAATAAAAGTAGAAATATATAAATGGTCATCAAATAACTTCCCCATAATTAAAGAAGAAAATCCGAGATATCGCTCTATTAAGGCAATTTGCTCCTGTCTACAACTCCATCCTCAAACCTTCCATCACTCGCAGTCTTTAATGATCTTCGGTGCGATTCACTGGATAATAAATTCTTAAAAACTCAATTCCATGAAAACATAGGGGCCCTTAAGAGAACACATCTATGAATGAAATTTTAAAAGCACTTAGTGTTATCACGTATCTAATCTAAAGCGATGACACGAGATTTTGCAATCTTGTAATCAACATCTAAACTTGGTTTTCGTTGACATGCTTAGATTTGGGAACTCTCTGGACCCAACCAACAAGCCGAAGGACTTATGGAACTGGTCAAATAAAGCACGATAACTATTTAGGACCGTAGCTAAACACCACATAGTTGCTTACATGTACAGAAAATCAGTGATGTGTCGACTACTAGGGCATGTTTTTAGTGTTGCAAACGGAACGGTTCCGGATCGGAACCATAGTGGACTAGGATGCGTTTCTAAAAAACGGTTCCGGATCCGGTCTTGACTCGGGACCTGTTTAGTTGGTTCTAGACCCGGCTCCGATAGGAAAACCCAAAACCGGGTCCACCTAGAGGACTGGAATCTAGTTCCAAAATCGATTCTAATTTTTCTTTTTCCCTAATTTTTCTCAAAATAAGCATATCATTCAGCTTATAACAGTGCGCCAAAGTCTACTACCTCTAATATTGTATATAAAATTGTCCAAAAAATGTAGATTTTGAGTTACAATTTGCAATATCAAACGCTCATAAGCCGGGTCCCGGGTCCACATGTCGGAACCGGTTTGGACCCGGACCCGTTTATCAATCGGAACCCGATTTAGGTTACGGACCCGGACCCGTTTATGAATAATCGGAACCTAAAATAGTTTCCAGGCCCGGTTTTTTATAGGTCGGAACTTTCGGGCAATCAGATACCCGTTTGCAATCCTACAAATCTGCGAGGATTAGGCTTTTTTTTTTTTTTTTTTGCCCTGGTGAAATGAAGGTTTCGCTGGTTTCACGTATATTTAGTTAACCTGTAATCATCCTAAATTGAGGCAAGCATTGCCTTACTGAATCGATTTTTCCGTGTTCAGTCCATCTTGTACTTGGTTTGAGAGAGCCCATTCCGCTGCTACCTATTCCATAGTGAAACCCACTCGTCACCTCCAAGGGTCCGATCCAAAAAGCCTAGATGTTGCTGATTTTTTAAAGTAGGATTTAGTCACGAGTGGACACAGCCCTATTCGTCGACTTCTCAGTCACGAACTATTTCATATTTGGTAAGCTTCCTTTACCAGTTAAGTAAAGTGAAGGGCTAATACGAGAGACATTAAAAAGAGAGGGTCAAATAAAAAAAATATTAGGTTTCGAATACCATCTCTTCCATGAAAAAAGAAAAAGGTTAAAAGGACACTCTCTCATGCAAGAGAATGATAAAAAAAGACTAGGGGTGTTCATTGACGAGGTAGGGCTATTCCGAGGAATGCCCAACAGCCACTTCTAAACTAGAAACCTAAACCTGGCCCAAGCAAGAGTCATGCCTGAAGTTGTTGGCCCGAACCCAAGCCGCATGGAAATGATGAAGCCCGGGGCCGACCTATAGAAAAGAAGATTAAGCCTCTTACCAAGTCCTAAGCCAGCACAACTGCTCTGGTCATATCACCTTCTCTTTGAGGTTATGGGCTTGAGTCCCCGCATTGCTGCTCCCTCCCTCCCTCCCTCATGAATATATGTATTTGGGCGGGACGGGAATATCGGCTCTCAAGCACTAAGTGTAAATAAAAAATAAAAATAAGAAACTGAGCACGGCCTATCTATTAATAACTGAACCCCATGCCCAAAGCCCAATCCATGAGCTCCCATAAAAAATAAAATATAAGAAAAATACTCTACTTTTTAAGAGAAAAAAATAAATGCTACACTCACCTTTTGATTCTACTACATCCTTACTCTTGTTCTCTGTTATATTGACCAGTTACTCCACTTCACCGGTAAAGTAAATTTACGATTTATTTTATTTATTGTGATTTGATATTATTTCATCCAATTGTTATTCACACATGTCCCTCCATCATATTGAGAACTAAGCCCAGACCCGTGACCCTCCAACAAGTAAAAGAAGGGAAAAAAGCCTAAAAAATCGTTTTACTGGATTACCGCCGTATGCATCCGCGGTATTCCTGCAATTTCCGGTTTTCCTCCTCTGAGAGAGGAGGAAAACTGGAAATTGCGAATTTATGAGGACGAAAATTGGAAAATGCGAATTTACCGCCCTTACCAGCAGCGGTAAAGCTGCGTTAGTGTCCAAATAAAGTCCCAGGACCTTTCCATTTCCAATTAACATAAAATAGAATGAAAGAATCCACAGTTGCGTTTTTTCTTGTAGCCCATATATAGTGAACTCCCATATGATTTGAATAGAGAGAGAAAAAAAATCGTGCAGGCTGGCTTGGCAATTGACACATGTGGAATTGATTTTCTAGTCTTTTTAATATTTATACTTCCCCATAAATAAAAGTAGAAATATATAAATGGTCATCAAATAACTTCCCCATAATTAAAGAAGAAAATCCGAGATATCGCTCTATTAAGGCAATTTGCTCCTGTCTACAACTCCATCCTCAAACCTTCCATCACTCGCAGTCTTTAATGATCTTCGGTGTGATTCACTGGATAATAAATTCTTAAAAACTCAATTCCATGAAAACATAGGGGCCCTTAAGAGAACACATCTATGAATGAAATTTTAAAAGCACTTAGTGTTATCACGTATCTAATCTAAAGCGATGACACGAGATTTTGCAATCTTGTAATCAACATCTAAACTTGGTTTTCGTTGACATGCTTAGATTTGGGAACTCTCTGGACCCAACCAACAAGCCGAAGGACTTATGGAACTGGTCAAATAAAGCACGATAACTATTTAGGACCGTAGCTAAACACCACATAGTTGCTTACATGTACAGAAAATCAGTGATGTGTCGACTACTAGGGCATGTTTTTAGTGTTGCAAACGGAACGGTTCCGGATCGGAACCATAGTGGACTAGGATGCGTTTCTAAAAAACGGTTCCGGATCCGGTCTTGACTCGGGACCTGTTTAGTTGGTTCTAGACCCGGCTCCGATAGGAAAACCCAAAACCGGGTCCACCTAGAGGACTGGAATCTAGTTCCAAAATCGATTCTAATTTTTCTTTTTCCCTAATTTTTCTCAAAATAAGCATATCATTCAGCTTATAACAGTGCGCCAAAGTCTACTACCTCTAATATTGTATATAAAATTGTCCAAAAAATGTAGATTTTGAGTTACAATTTGCAATATCAAACGCTCATAAGCCGGGTCCCGGGTCCACATGTCGGAACCGGTTTGGACCCGGACCCGTTTATCAATCGGAACCCGATTTAGGTTACGGACCCGGACCCGTTTATGAATAATCGGAACCTAAAATAGTTTCCAGGCCCGGTTTTTTATAGGTCGGAACTTTCGGGCAATCGGATACCCGTTTGCAATCCTACAAATCTGCGAGGATTAGGCTTTTTTTTTTTTTTTTTTGCCCTGGTGAAATGAAGGTTTCGCTGGTTTCACGTATATTTAGTTAACCTGTAATCATCCTAAATTGAGGCAAGCATTGCCTTACTGAATCGATTTTTCCGTGTTCAGTCCATCTTGTACTTGGTTTGAGAGAGCCCATTCCGCTGCTACCTATTCCATAGTGAAACCCACTCGTCACCTCCAAGGGTCCGATCCAAAAAGCCTAGATGTTGCTGATTTTTTAAAGTAGGATTTAGTCACGAGTGGACACAGCCCTATTCGTCGACTTCTCAGTCACGAACTATTTCATATTTGGTAAGCTTCCTTTACCAGTTAAGTAAAGTGAAGGGCTAATACGAGAGACATTAAAAAGAGAGGGTCAAATAAAAAAAATATTAGGTTTCGAATACCATCTCTTCCATGAAAAAAGAAAAAGGTTAAAAGGACACTCTCTCATGCAAGAGAATGATAAAAAAAGACTAGGGGTGTTCATTGACGAGGTAGGGCTATTCCGAGGAATGCCCAACAGCCACTTCTAAACTAGAAACCTAAACCTGGCCCAAGCAAGAGTCATGCCTGAAGTTGTTGGCCCGAACCCAAGCCGCATGGAAATGATGAAGCCCGGGGCCGACCTATAGAAAAGAAGATTAAGCCTCTTACCAAGTCCTAAGCCAGCACAACTGCTCTGGTCATATCACCTTCTCTTTGAGGTTATGGGCTTGAGTCCCCGCATTGCTGCTCCCTCCCTCCCTCCCTCATGAATATATGTATTTGGGCGGGACGGGAATATCGGCTCTCAAGCACTAAGTGTAAATAAAACATAAAAATAAGAAACTGAGCACGGCCTATCTATTAATAACTGAACCCCATGCCCAAAGCCCAATCCATGAGCCCCCATAAAAAATAAAATATAAGAAAAATACTCTACTTTTTAAGAGAAAAAAATAAATGCTACACTCACCTTTTGATTCTACTACATCCTTACTCTTGTTCTCTGTTATATTGACCAGTTACTCCACTTCACCGGTAAAGTAAATTTACGATTTATTTTATTTATTGTGATTTGATATTATTTCATCCAATTGTTATTCACACATGTCCCTCCATCATATTGAGAACTAAGCCCAGACCCGTGACCCTCCAACAAGTAAAAGAAGGGAAAAAAGCCTAAAAAATCGTTTTACTGGATTACCGCCGTATGCATCCGCGGTATTCCTGCAATTTCCGGTTTTCCTCCTCTGAGAGAGGAGGAAAACTGGAAATTGCGAATTTATGAGGACGAAAATTGGAAAATGCGAATTTACCGCCCTTACCAGCAGCGGTAAAGCTGCGTTAGTGTCCAAATAAAGTCCCAGGACCTTTCCATTTCCAATTAACATAAAATAGAATGAAAGAATCCACAGTTGCGTTTTTTCTTGTAGCCCATATATAGTGAACTCCCATATGATTTGAATAGAGAGAGAAAAAAAATCGTGCAGGCTGGCTTGGCAATTGACACATGTGGAATTGATTTTCTAGTCTTTTTAATATTTATACTTCCCCATAAATAAAAGTAGAAATATATAAATGGTCATCAAATAACTTCCCCATAATTAAAGAAGAAAATCCGAGATATCGCTCTATTAAGGCAATTTGCTCCTGTCTACAACTCCATCCTCAAACCTTCCATCACTCGCAGTCTTTAATGATCTTCGGTGTGATTCACTGGATAATAAATTCTTAAAAACTCAATTCCATGAAAACATAGGGGCCCTTAAGAGAACACATCTATGAATGAAATTTTAAAAGCACTTAGTGTTATCACGTATCTAATCTAAAGCGATGACACGAGATTTTGCAATCTTGTAATCAACATCTAAACTTGGTTTTCGTTGACATGCTTAGATTTGGGAACTCTCTGGACCCAACCAACAAGCCGAAGGACTTATGGAACTGGTCAAATAAAGCACGATAACTATTTAGGACCGTAGCTAAACACCACATAGTTGCTTACATGTACAGAAAATCAGTGATGTGTCGACTACTAGGGCATGTTTTTAGTGTTGCAAACGGAACGGTTCCGGATCGGAACCATAGTGGACTAGGATGCGTTTCTAAAAAACGGTTCCGGATCCGGTCTTGACTCGGGACCTGTTTAGTTGGTTCTAGACCCGGCTCCGATAGGAAAACCCAAAACCGGGTCCACCTAGAGGACTGGAATCTAGTTCCAAAATCGATTCTAATTTTTCTTTTTCCCTAATTTTTCTCAAAATAAGCATATCATTCAGCTTATAACAGTGCGCCAAAGTCTACTACCTCTAATATTGTATATAAAATTGTCCAAAAAATGTAGATTTTGAGTTACAATTTGCAATATCAAACGCTCATAAGCCGGGTCCCGGGTCCACATGTCGGAACCGGTTTGGACCCGGACCCGTTTATCAATCGGAACCCGATTTAGGTTACGGACCCGGACCCGTTTATGAATAATCGGAACCTAAAATAGTTTCCAGGCCCGGTTTTTTATAGGTCGGAACTTTCTGGCAATCGGATACCCGTTTGCAATCCTACAAATCTGCGAGGATTAGGCTTTTTTTTTTTTTTTTTTGCCCTGGTGAAATGAAGGTTTCGCTGGTTTCACGTATATTTAGTTAACCTGTAATCATCCTAAATTGAGGCAAGCATTGCCTTACTGAATCGATTTTTCCGTGTTCAGTCCATCTTGTACTTGGTTTGAGAGAGCCCATTCCGCTGCTACCTATTCCATAGTGAAACCCACTCGTCACCTCCAAGGGTCCGATCCAAAAAGCCTAGATGTTGCTAATTTTTTAAAGTAGGATTTAGTCACGAGTGGACACAGCCCTATTCGTCGACTTCTCAGTCACGAACTATTTCATATTTGGTAAGCTTCCTTTACCAGTTAAGTAAAGTGAAGGGCTAATACGAGAGACATTAAAAAGAGAGGGTCAAATAAAAAAAATATTAGGTTTCGAATACCATCTCTTCCATGAAAAAAGAAAAAGGTTAAAAGGACACTCTCTCATGCAAGAGAATGATAAAAAAAGACTAGGGGTGTTCATTGACGAGGTAGGGCTATTCCGAGGAATGCCCAACAGCCACTTCTAAACTAGAAACCTAAACCTGGCCCAAGCAAGAGTCATGCCTGAAGTTGTTGGCCCGAACCCAAGCCGCATGGAAATGATGAAGCCCGGGGCCGACCTATAGAAAAGAAGATTAAGCCTCTTACCAAGTCCTAAGCCAGCACAACTGCTCTGGTCATATCACCTTCTCTTTGAGGTTATGGGCTTGAGTCCCCGCATTGCTGCTCCCTCCCTCCCTCCCTCATGAATATATGTATTTGGGCGGGACGGGAATATCGGCTCTCAAGCACTAAGTGTAAATAAAACATAAAAATAAGAAACTGAGCACGGCCTATCTATTAATAACTGAACCCCATGCCCAAAGCCCAATCCATGAGCTCCCATAAAAAATAAAATATAAGAAAAATACTCTACTTTTTAAGAGAAAAAAATAAATGCTACACTCACCTTTTGATTCTACTACATCCTTACTCTTGTTCTCTGTTATATTGACCAGTTACTCCACTTCACCGGTAAAGTAAATTTACGATTTATTTTATTTATTGTGATTTGATATTATTTCATCCAATTGTTATTCACACATGTCCCTCCATCATATTGAGAACTAAGCCCAGACCCGTGACCCTCCAACAAGTAAAAGAAGGGAAAAAAGCCTAAAAAATCGTTTTACTGGATTACCGCCGTATGCATCCGCGGTATTCCTGCAATTTCCGGTTTTCCTCCTCTGAGAGAGGAGGAAAACTGGAAATTGCGAATTTATGAGGACGAAAATTGGAAAATGCGAATTTACCGCCCTTACCAGCAGCGGTAAAGCTGCGTTAGTGTCCAAATAAAGTCCCAGGACCTTTCCATTTCCAATTAACATAAAATAGAATGAAAGAATCCACAGTTGCGTTTTTTCTTGTAGCCCATATATAGTGAACTCCCATATGATTTGAATAGAGAGAGAAAAAAAATCGTGCAGGCTGGCTTGGCAATTGACACATGTGGAATTGATTTTCTAGTCTTTTTAATATTTATACTTCCCCATAAATAAAAGTAGAAATATATAAATGGTCATCAAATAACTTCCCCATAATTAAAGAAGAAAATCCGAGATATCGCTCTATTAAGGCAATTTGCTCCTGTCTACAACTCCATCCTCAAACCTTCCATCACTCGCAGTCTTTAATGATCTTCGGTGTGATTCACTGGATAATAAATTCTTAAAAACTCAATTCCATGAAAACATAGGGGCCCTTAAGAGAACACATCTATGAATGAAATTTTAAAAGCACTTAGTGTTATCACGTATCTAATCTAAAGCGATGACACGAGATTTTGCAATCTTGTAATCAACATCTAAACTTGGTTTTCGTTGACATGCTTAGATTTGGGAACTCTCTGGACCCAACCAACAAGCCGAAGGACTTATGGAACTGGTCAAATAAAGCACGATAACTATTTAGGACCGTAGCTAAACACCACATAGTTGCTTACATGTACAGAAAATCAGTGATGTGTCGACTACTAGGGCATGTTTTTAGTGTTGCAAACGGAACGGTTCCGGATCGGAACCATAGTGGACTAGGATGCGTTTCTAAAAAACGGTTCCGGATCCGGTCTTGACTCGGGACCTGTTTAGTTGGTTCTAGACCCGGCTCCGATAGGAAAACCCAAAACCGGGTCCACCTAGAGGACTGGAATCTAGTTCCAAAATCGATTCTAATTTTTCTTTTTCCCTAATTTTTCTCAAAATAAGCATATCATTCAGCTTATAACAGTGCGCCAAAGTCTACTACCTCTAATATTGTATATAAAATTGTCCAAAAAATGTAGATTTTGAGTTACAATTTGCAATATCAAACGCTCATAAGCCGGGTCCCGGGTCCACATGTCGGAACCGGTTTGGACCCGGACCCGTTTATCAATCGGAACCCGATTTAGGTTACGGACCCGGACCCGTTTATGAATAATCGGAACCTAAAATAGTTTCCAGGCCCGGTTTTTTATAGGTCGGAACTTTCGGGCAATCGGATACCCGTTTGCAATCCTACAAATCTGCGAGGATTGGGCTTTTTTTTTTTTTTTCCCTGGTGAAATGAAGGTTTCGCTGGTTTCACGTATATTTAGTTAACCTGTAATCATCCTAAATTGAGGCAAGCATTGCCTTACTGAATCGATTTTCCCGTGTTCAGTCCATCTTGTACTTGGTTTGAGAGAGCCCATTCCGCTGCTACCTATTCCATAGTGAAACCCACTCGTCACCTCCAAGGGTCCGATCCAAAAAGCCTAGATGTTGCTGATTTTTTAAAGTAGGATTTAGTCACGAGTGGACACAGCCCTATTCGTCGACTTCTCAGTCACGAACTATTTCATATTTGGTAAGCTTCCTTTACCAGTTAAGTAAAGTGAAGGGCTAATACGAGAGACATTAAAAAGAGAGGGTCAAATAAAAAAAATATTAGGTTTCGAATACCATCTCTTCCATGAAAAAAGAAAAAGGTTAAAAGGACACTCTCTCATGCAAGAGAATGATAAAAAAAGACTAGGGGTGTTCATTGACGAGGTAGGGCTATTCCGAGGAATGCCCAACAGCCACTTCTAAACTAGAAACCTAAACCTGGCCCAAGCAAGAGTCATGCCTGAAGTTGTTGGCCCGAACCCAAGCCGCATGGAAATGATGAAGCCCGGGGCCGACCTATAGAAAAGAAGATTAAGCTTCTTACCAAGTCCTAAGCCAGCACAACTGCTCTGGTCATATCACCTTCTCTTTGAGGTTATGGGCTTGAGTCCCCGCATTGCTGCTCCCTCCCTCCCTCCCTCATGAATATATGTATTTGGGCGGGACGGGAATATCGGCTCTCAAGCACTAAGTGTAAATAAAAAATAAAAATAAGAAACTGAGCACGGCCTATCTATTAATAACTGAACCCCATGCCCAAAGCCCAATCCATGAGCTCCCATAAAAAATAAAATATAAGAAAAATACTCTACTTTTTAAGAGAAAAAAATAAATGCTACACTCACCTTTTGATTCTACTACATCCTTACTCTTGTTCTCTGTTATATTGACCAGTTACTCCACTTCACCGGTAAAGTAAATTTACGATTTATTTTATTTATTGTGATTTGATATTATTTCATCCAATTGTTATTCACACATGTCCCTCCATCATATTGAGAACTAAGCCCAGACCCGTGACCCTCCAACAAGTAAAAGAAGAGAAAAAAGCCTAAAAAATCGTTTTACTGGATTACCGCCGTATGCATCCGCGGTATTCCTGCAATTTCCGGTTTTCCTCCTCTGAGAGAGGAGGAAAACTGGAAATTGCGAATTTATGAGGACGAAAATTGGAAAATGCGAATTTACCGCCCTTACCAGCAGCGGTAAAGCTGCGTTAGTGTCCAAATAAAGTCCCAGGACCTTTCCATTTCCAATTAACATAAAATAGAATGAAAGAATCCACAGTTGCGTTTTTTCTTGTAGCCCATATATAGTGAACTCCCATATGATATGAATAGAGAGAGAAAAAAATCGTGCAGGCTGGCTTTGGCAATTGACACATGTGGAATTGATTTTCTAGTCTTTTTAATATTTATACTTCCCCATAAATAAAAGTAGAAATATATAAATGGTCATCAAATAACTTCCCCATAATTAAAGAAGAAAATCCGAGATATCGCTCTATTAAAGCAATTTGCTCCTGTCTACAACTCCATCCTCAAACCTTCCATCACTCGCAGTCTTTAATGATCTTCGGTGTGATTCACTGGATAATAAATTCTTAAAAACTCAATTCCATGAAAACATAGGGGCCCTTAAGAGAACACATCTATGAATGAAATTTTAAAAGCACTTAGTGTTATCACGTTTCTAATCTAAAGCGATGACACGAGATTTTGCAATCTTGTAATCAACATCTAAACTTGGTTTTCGTTGACATGCTTAGATTTGGGAACTCTCTGGACCCAACCAACAAGCCGAAGGACTTATGGAACTGGTCAAATAAAGCACGATAACTATTTAGGACCGTAGCTAAACACCACATAGTTGCTTACATGTACAGAAAATCAGTGATGTGTCGACTACTAGGGCATGTTTTTAGTGTTGCAAACGGAACGGTTCCGGATCGGAACCATAGTGGACTAGGATGCGTTTCTAAAAAACGGTTCCGGATCCGGTCTTGACTCGGGACCTGTTTAGTTGGTTCTAGACCCGGCTCCGATAGGAAAACCCAAAACCGGGTCCACCTAGAGGACTGGAATCTAGTTCCAAAATCGATTCTAATTTTTCTTTTTCCCTAATTTTTCTCAAAATAAGCATATCATTCAGCTTATAACAGTGCGCCAAAGTCTACTACCTCTAATATTGTATATAACATTGTCCAAAAAATGTAGATTTTGAGTTACAATTTGCAATATCAAACGCTCATAAGCCGGGTCCCGGGTCCACATGTCGGAACCGGTTTGGACCCGGACCCGTTTATCAATCGGAACCCGATTTAGGTTACGGACCCGGACCCGTTTATGAATAATCGGAACCTAAAATAGTTTCCAGGCCCGGTTTTTTATAGGTCGGAACTTTCGGGCAATCGGATACCCGTTTGCAATCCTACAAATCTGCGAGGATTGGGCTTTTTTTTTTTTTTTTTGCCCTGGTGAAATGAAGGTTTCGCTGGTTTCACGTATATTTAGTTAACCTGTAATCATCCTAAATTGAGGCAAGCATTGCCTTACTGAATCGATTTTCCCGTGTTCAGTCCATCTTGTACTTGGTTTGAGAGAGCCCATTCCGCTGCTACCTATTCCATAGTGAAACCCACTCGTCACCTCCAAGGGTTCGATCCAAAAAGCCTAGATGTTGCTGATTTTTTAAAGTAGGATTTAGTCACGAGTGGACACAGCCCTATTCGTCGACTTCTCAGTCACGAACTATTTCATATTTGGTAAGCTTCCTTTACCAGTTAAGTAAAGTGAAGGGCTAATACGAGAGACATTAAAAAGAGAGGGTCAAATAAAAAAAATATTAGGTTTCGAATACCATCTCTTCCATGAAAAAAGAAAAAGGTTAAAAGGACACTCTCTCATGCAAGAGAATGATAAAAAAAGACTAGGGGTGTTCATTGACGAGGTAGGGCTATTCCGAGGAATGCCCAACAGCCACTTCTAAACTAGAAACCTAAACCTGGCCCAAGCAAGAGTCATGCCTGAAGTTGTTGGCCCGAACCCAAGCCGCATGGAAATGATGAAGCCCGGGGCCGACCTATAGAAAAGAAGATTAAGCTTCTTACCAAGTCCTAAGCCAGCACAACTGCTCTGGTCATATCACCTTCTCTTTGAGGTTATGGGCTTGAGTCCCCGCATTGCTGCTCCCTCCCTCCCTCCCTCCCTCATGAATATATGTATTTGGGCGGGACGGGAATATCGGCTCTCAAGCACTAAGTGTAAATAAAAAATAAAAATAAGAAACTGAGCACGGCCTATCTATTAATAACTGAACCCCATGCCCAAAGCCCAATCCATGAGCTCCCATAAAAAATAAAATATAAGAAAAATACTCTACTTTTTAAGAGAAAAAAATAAATGCTACACTCACCTTTTGATTCTACTACATCCTTACTCTTGTTCTCTGTTATATTGACCAGTTACTCCACTTCACCGGTAAAGTAAATTTACGATTTATTTTATTTATTGTGATTTGATATTATTTCATCCAATTGTTATTCACACATGTCCCTCCATCATATTGAGAACTAAGCCCAGACCCGTGACCCTCCAACAAGTAAAAGAAGAGAAAAAAGCCTAAAAAATCGTTTTACTGGATTACCGCCGTATGCATCCGCGGTATTCCTGCAATTTCCGGTTTTCCTCCTCTGAGAGAGGAGGAAAACTGGAAATTGCGAATTTATGAGGACGAAAATTGGAAAATGCGAATTTACCGCCCTTACCAGCAGCGGTAAAGCTGCGTTAGTGTCCAAATAAAGTCCCAGGACCTTTCCATTTCCAATTAACATAAAATAGAATGAAAGAATCCACAGTTGCGTTTTTTCTTGTAGCCCATATATAGTGAACTCCCATATGATATGAATAGAGAGAGAAAAAAATCGTGCAGGCTGGCTTTGGCAATTGACACATGTGGAATTGATTTTCTAGTCTTTTTAATATTTATACTTCCCCATAAATAAAAGTAGAAATATATAAATGGTCATCAAATAACTTCCCCATAATTAAAGAAGAAAATCCGAGATATCGCTCTATTAAAGCAATTTGCTCCTGTCTACAACTCCATCCTCAAACCTTCCATCACTCGCAGTCTTTAATGATCTTCGGTGTGATTCACTGGATAATAAATTCTTAAAAACTCAATTCCATGAAAACATAGGGGCCCTTAAGAGAACACATCTATGAATGAAATTTTAAAAGCACTTAGTGTTATCACGTTTCTAATCTAAAGCGATGACACGAGATTTTGCAATCTTGTAATCAACATCTAAACTTGGTTTTCGTTGACATGCTTAGATTTGGGAACTCTCTGGACCCAACCAACAAGCCGAAGGACTTATGGAACTGGTCAAATAAAGCACGATAACTATTTAGGACCGTAGCTAAACACCACATAGTTGCTTACATGTACAGAAAATCAGTGATGTGTCGACTACTAGGGCATGTTTTTAGTGTTGCAAACGGAACGGTTCCGGATCGGAACCATAGTGGACTAGGATGCGTTTCTAAAAAACGGTTCCGGATCCGGTCTTGACTCGGGACCTGTTTAGTTGGTTCTAGACCCGGCTCCGATAGGAAAACCCAAAACCGGGTCCACCTAGAGGACTGGAATCTAGTTCCAAAATCGATTCTAATTTTTCTTTTTCCGTAATGTTTCTCAAAATAAGCATATCATTCAGCTTATAACAGTGCGCCAAAGTCTACTACCTCTAATATTGTATATAACACTGTCCAAAAAATGTAGATTTTGAGTTACAATTTGCAATATCAAACGCTCATAAGCCGGGTCCCGGGTCCACATGTCGGAACCGGTTTGGACCCGGACCCGTTTATCAATCGGAACCCGATTTAGGTTACGGACCCGGACCCGTTTATGAATAATCGGAACCTAAAATAGTTTCCAGGCCCGGTTTTTTATAGGTCGGAACTTTCGGGCAATCGGATACCCGTTTGCAATCCTACAAATCTGCGAGGATTAGGCTTTTTTTTTTTTTTTTGCCCTGGTGAAATGAAGGTTTCGCTGGTTTCACGTATATTTAGTTAACCTGTAATCATCCTAAATTGAGGCAAGCATTGCCTTACTGAATCGATTTTTCCGTGTTCAGTCCATCTTGTACTTGGTTTGAGAGAGCCCATTCCGCTGCTACCTATTCCATAGTGAAACCCACTCGTCACCTCCAAGGGTCCGATCCAAAAAGCCTAGATGTTGCTGATTTTTTAAAGTAGGATTTAGTCACGAGTGGACACAGCCTTATTCGTCGACTTCTCAGTCACGAACTATTTCATATTTGGTAAGCTTCCTTTACCAGTTAAGTAAAGTGAAGGGCTAATACGAGAGACATTAAAAAGAGAGGGTCAAATAAAAAAAATATTAGGTTTCGAATACCATCTCTTCCATGAAAAAAGAAAAAGGTTAAAAGGACACTCTCTCATGCAAGAGAATGATAAAAAAAGACTAGGGGTGTTCATTGACGAGGTAGGGCTATTCCGAGGAATGCCCAACAGCCACTTCTAAACTAGAAACCTAAACCTGGCCCAAGCAAGAGTCATGCCTGAAGTTGTTGGCCCGAACCCAAGCCGCATGGAAATGATGAAGCCCGGGGCCGACCTATAGAAAAGAAGATTAAGCTTCTTACCAAGTCCTAAGCCAGCACAACTGCTCTGGTCATATCACCTTCTCTTTGAGGTTATGGGCTTGAGTCCCCGCATTGCTGCTCCCTCCCTCCCTCCCTCATGAATATATGTATTTGGGCGGGACGGGAATATCGGCTCTCAAGCACTAAGTGTAAATAAAAAATAAAAATAAGAAACTGAGCACGGCCTATCTATTAATAACTGAACCCCATGCCCAAAGCCCAATCCATGAGCTCCCATAAAAAATAAAATATAAGAAAAATACTCTACTTTTTAAGAGAAAAAAATAAATGCTACACTCACCTTTTGATTCTACTACATCCTTACTCTTGTGCTCTGTTATATTGACCAGTTACTCCACTTCACCGGTAAAGTAAATTTACGATTTATTTTATTTATTGTGATTTGATATTATTTCATCCAATTTTTATTCACACATGTACCTCCATCATATTGAGAACTAAGCCCAGACCCGTGACCCTCCAACAAGTAAAAGAAGGGAAAAAAGCCTAAAAAATCGTTTTACTGGATTACCGCCGTATGCATCCGCGGTATTCCTGCAATTTCCGGTTTTCCTCCTCTGAGAGAGGAGGAAAACTGGAAATTGCGAATTTATGAGGACGAAAATTGGAAAATGCGAATTTACCGCCCTTACCAGCAGCGGTAAAGCTGCGTTAGTGTCCAAATAAAGTCCCAGGACCTTTCCATTTCCAATTAACATAAAATAGAATGAAAGAATCCACAGTTGCGTTTTTTCTTGTAGCCCATATATAGTGAACTCCCATATGATATGAATAGAGAGAGAAAAAAAATCGTGCAGGCTGGCTTTGGCAATTGACACGTGTGGAATTGATTTTCTAGTCTTTTTAATATTTATACTTCCCCATAAATAAAAGTAGAAATATATAAATGGTCATCAAATAACTTCCCCATAATTAAAGAAGAAAATCCGAGATATCGCTCTATTAAAGCAATTTGCTCCTGTCTACAACTCCATCCTCAAACCTTCCATCACTCGCAGTCTTTAATGATCTTCGGTGTGATTCACTGGATAATAAATTCTTAAAAACTCAATTCCATGAAAACATAGGGGCCCTTAAGAGAACACATCTATGAATGAAATTTTAAAAGCACTTAGTGTTATCACGTATCTAATCTAAAGCGATGACACGAGATTTTGCAATCTTGTAATCAACATCTAAACTTGGTTTTCGTTGACATGCTTAGATTTGGGAACTCTCTGGACCCAACCAACAAGCCGAAGGACTTATGGAACTGGTCAAATAAAGCACGATAACTATTTAGGACCGTAGCTAAACACCACATAGTTGCTTACATGTACAGAAAATCAGTGATGTGTCGACTACTAGGGCATGTTTTTAGTGTTGCAAACGGAACGGTTCCGGATCGGAACCATAGTTGACTAGGATGCGTTTCTAAAAAACGGTTCCGGATCCGGTCTTGACTCGGGACCTGTTTAGTTGGTTCTAGACCCGGCTCCGATAGGAAAACCCAAAACCGGGTCCACCTAGAGGACTGGAATCTAGTTCCAAAATCGATTCTAATTTTTCTTTTTCCCTAATTTTTCTCAAAATAAGCATATCATTCAGCTTATAACAGTGCGCCAAAGTCTACTACCTCTAATATTGTATATAAAATTGTCCAAAAAATGTAGATTTTGAGTTACAATTTGCAATATCAAACGCTCATAAGCCGGGTCCCGGGTCCACATGTCGGAACCGGTTTGGACCCGGACCCGTTTATCAATCGGAACCCGATTTAGGTTACGGACCCGGACCCGTTTATGAAAAATCGGAACCTAAAATAGTTTCCAGGCCCGGTTTTTTATAGGTCGGAACTTTCGGGCAATCGGATACCCGTTTGCAATCCTACAAATCTGCGAGGATTAGGCTTTTTTTTTTTTTTTTGCCCTGGTGAAATGAAGGTCTCGCTGGTTTCACGTATATTTAGTTAACCTGTAATCATCCTAAATTGAGGCAAGCATTGCCTTACTGAATCGATTTTCCCGTGTTCAGTCCATCTTGTACTTGGTTTGAGAGAGCCCATTCCGCTGCTACCTATTCCATAGTGAAACGCACTCGTCACCTCCAAGGGTCCGATCCAAAAAGCCTAGATGTTGCTGATTTTTTAAAGTAGGATTTAGTCACGAGTGGACACAGCCCTATTCGTCGACTTCTCAGTCACGAACTATTTCATATTTGGTAAGCTTCCTTTACCAGTTAAGTAAAGTGAAGGGCTAATACGAGAGACATTAAAAAGAGAGGGTCAAGTAAAAAAAATATTAGGTTTCGAATACCATCTCTTCCATGAAAAAAGAAAAAGGTTAAAAGGACACTCTCTCATGCAAGAGAATGATAAAAAAAGACTAGGGGTGTTCATTGACGAGGTAGGGCTATTCCGAGGAATGCCCAACAGCCACTTCTAAACTAGAAACCTAAACCTGGCCCAAGCAAGAGTCATGCCTGAAGTTGTTGGCCCGAACCCAAGCCGCATGGAAATGATGAAGCCCGGGGCCGACCTATAGAAAAGAAGATTAAGCTTCTTACCAAGTCCTAAGCCAGCACAACTGCTCTGGTCATATCACCTTCTCTTTGAGGTTATGGGCTTGAGTCCCCGCATTGCTGCTCCCTCCCTCCCTCCCTCATGAATATATGTATTTGGGCGGGACGGGAATATCGGCTCTCAAGCACTAAGTGTAAATAAAAAATAAAAATAAGAAACTGAGCACGGCCTATCTATTAATAACTGAACCCCATGCCCAAAGCCCAATCCATGAGCTCCCATAAAAAATAAAATATAAGAAAAATACTCTACTTTTTAAGAGAAAAAAATAAATGCTACACTCACCTTTTGATTCTACTACATCCTTACTCTTGTTCTCTGTTATATTGACCAGTTACTCCACTTCACCGGTAAAGTAAATTTACGATTTATTTTATTTATTGTGATTTGATATTATTTCATCCAATTTTTATTCACACATGTACCTCCATCATATTGAGAACTAAGCCCAGACCCGTGACCCTCCAACAAGTAAAAGAAGGGAAAAAAGCCTAAAAAATCGTTTTACTGGATTACCGCCGTATGCATCCGCGGTATTCCTGAAATTTCCGGTTTTCCTCCTCTGAGAGAGGAGGAAAACTGGAAATTGCGAATTTATGAGGACGAAAATTGGAAAATGCGAATTTACCGCCCTTACCAGCAGCGGTAAAGCTGCGTTAGTGTCCAAATAAAGTCCCAGGACCTTTCCATTTCCAATTAACATAAAATAGAATGAAAGAATCCACAGTTGCGTTTTTTCTTGTAGCCCATATATAGTGAACTCCCATATGATATGAATAGAGAGAGAAAAAAAATCGTGCAGGCTGGCTTTGGCAATTGACACGTGTGGAATTGATTTTCTAGTCTTTTTAATATTTATACTTCCCCATAAATAAAAGTAGAAATATATAAATGGTCATCAAATAACTTCCCCATAATTAAAGAAGAAAATCCGAGATATCGCTCTATTAAAGCAATTTGCTCCTGTCTACAACTCCATCCTCAAACCTTCCATCACTCGCAGTCTTTAATGATCTTCGGTGTGATTCACTGGATAATAAATTCTTAAAAACTCAATTCCATGAAAACATAGGGGCCCTTAAGAGAACACATCTATGAATGAAATTTTAAAAGCACTTAGTGTTATCACGTATCTAATCTAAAGCGATGACACGAGATTTTGCAATCTTGTAATCAACATCTAAACTTGGTTTTCGTTGACATGCTTAGATTTGGGAACTCTCTGGACCCAACCAACAAGCCGAAGGACTTATGGAACTGGTCAAATAAAGCACGATAACTATTTAGGACCGAAGCTAAACACCACATAGTTGCTTACATGTACAGAAAATCAGTGATGTGTCGACTACTAGGGCATGTTTTTAGTGTTGCAAACGGAACGGTTCCGGATCGGAACCATAGTGGACTAGGATGCGTTTCTAAAAAACGGTTCCGGATCCGGTCTTGACTCGGGACCTGTTTAGTTGGTTCTAGACCCGGCTCCGATAGGAAAACCCAAAACCGGGTCCACCTAGAGGACTGGAATCTAGTTCCAAAATCGATTCTAATTTTTCTTTTTCCCTAATTTTTCTCAAAATAAGCATATCATTCAGCTTATAACAGTGCGCCAAAGTCTACTACCTCTAATATTGTATATAAAATTGTCCAAAAAAAGTAGATTTTGAGTTACAATTTGCAATATCAAACGCTCATAAGCCGGGTCCCGGGTCCACATGTCGGAACCGGTTTGGACCCGGACCCGTTTTTCAATCGGAACCCGATTTAGGTTACGGACCCGGACCCGTTTATGAATAATCGGAACCTAAAATAGTTTCCAGGCCCGGTTTTTTATAGGTCGGAACTTTCGGGCAATCGGATACCCGTTTGCAATCCTACAAATCTGCGAGGATTGGGCTTTTTTTTTTTTTTTTTTTATCTGGTGAAATGAAGGTTTCGCTGGTTTCACGTATATTTAGTTAACCTGTAATCATCCTAAATTGAGGCAAGCATTGCCTTACTGAATCGATTTTCCCGTGTTCAGTCCATCTTGTACTTGGTTTGAGAGAGCCCATTCCGCTGCTACCTATTCCATAGTGAAACCCACTCGTCACCTCCAAGGGTCCGATCCAAAAAGCCTAGATGTTGCTGATTTTTTAAAGTAGGATTTAGTCACGAGTGGACACAGCCCTATTCGTCGACTTCTCAGTCACGAACTATTTCATATTTGGTAAGCTTCCTTTACCAGTTAAGTAAAGTGAAGGGCTAATACGAGAGACATTAAAAAGAGAGGGTCAAATAAAAAAAATATTAGGTTTCGAATACCATCTCTTCCATGAAAAAAGAAAAAGGTTAAAAGGACACTCTCTCATGCAAGAGAATGATAAAAAAAGACTAGGGGTGTTCATTGACGAGGTAGGGCTATTCCGAGGAATGCCCAACAGCCACTTCTAAACTAGAAACCTAAACCTGGCCCAAGCAAGAGTCATGCCTGAAGTTGTTGGCCCGAACCCAAGCCGCATGGAAATGATGAAGCCCGGGGCCGACCTATAGAAAAGAAGATTAAGCTTCTTACCAAGTCCTAAGCCAGCACAACTGCTCTGGTCATATCACCTTCTCTTTGAGGTTATGGGCTTGAGTCCCCGCATTGCTGCTCCCTCCCTCCCTCCCTCATGAATATATGTATTTGGGCGGGACGGGAATATCGGCTCTCAAGCACTAAGTGTAAATAAAAAATAAAAATAAGAAACTGAGCACGGCCTATCTATTAATAACTGAACCCCATGCCCAAAGCCCAATCCATGAGCTCCCATAAAAAATAAAATATAAGAAAAATACTCTACTTTTTAAGAGAAAAAAATAAATGCTACACTCACCTTTTGATTCTACTACATCCTTACTCTTGTTCTCTGTTATATTGACCAGTTACTCCACTTCACCGGTAAAGTAAATTTACGATTTATTTTATTTATTGTGATTTGATATTATTTCATCCAATTTTTATTCACACATGTACCTCCATCATATTGAGAACTAAGCCCAGACCCGTGACCCTCCAACAAGTAAAAGAAGGGAAAAAAGCCTAAAAAATCGTTTTACTGGATTACCGCCGTATGCATCCGCGGTATTCCTGAAATTTCCGGTTTTCCTCCTCTGAGAGAGGAGGAAAACTGGAAATTGCGAATTTATGAGGACGAAAATTGGAAAATGCGAATTTACCGCCCTTACCAGCAGCGGTAAAGCTGCGTTAGTGTCCAAATAAAGTCCCAGGACCTTTCCATTTCCAATTAACATAAAATAGAATGAAAGAATCCACAGTTGCGTTTTTTCTTGTAGCCCATATATAGTGAACTCCCATATGATATGAATAGAGAGAGAAAAAAAATCGTGCAGGCTGGCTTTGGCAATTGACACGTGTGGAATTGATTTTCTAGTCTTTTTAATATTTATACTTCCCCATAAATAAAAGTAGAAATATATAAATGGTCATCAAATAACTTCCCCATAATTAAAGAAGAAAATCCGAGATATCGCTCTATTAAAGCAATTTGCTCCTGTCTACAACTCCATCCTCAAACCTTCCATCACTCGCAGTCTTTAATGATCTTCGGTGTGATTCACTGGATAATAAATTCTTAAAAACTCAATTCCATGAAAACATAGGGGCCCTTAAGAGAACACATCTATGAATGAAATTTTAAAAGCACTTAGTGTTATCACGTATCTAATCTAAAGCGATGACACGAGATTTTGCAATCTTGTAATCAACATCTAAACTTGGTTTTCGTTGACATGCTTAGATTTGGGAACTCTCTGGACCCAACCAACAAGCCGAAGGACTTATGGAACTGGTCAAATAAAGCACGATAACTATTTAGGACCGTAGCTAAACACCACATAGTTGCTTACATGTACAGAAAATCAGTGATGTGTCGACTACTAGGGCATGTTTTTAGTGTTGCAAACGGAACGGTTCCGGATCGGAACCATAGTGGACTAGGATGCGTTTCTAAAAAACGGTTCCGGATCCGGTCTTGACTCGGGACCTGTTTAGTTGGTTCTAGACCCGGCTCCGATAGGAAAACCCAAAACCGGGTCCACCTAGAGGACTGGAATCTAGTTCCAAAATCGATTCTAATTTTTCTTTTTCCCTAATTTTTCTCAAAATAAGCATATCATTCAGCTTATAACAGTGCGCCAAAGTCTACTACCTCTAATATTATATATAAAATTGTCCAAAAAAAGTAGATTTTGAGTTACAATTTGCAATATCAAACGCTCATAAGCCGGGTCCCGGGTCCACATGTCGGAACCGGTTTGGACCCGGACCCGTTTATCAATCGGAACCCGATTTAGGTTACGGACCCGGACCCGTTTATGAATAATCGGAACCTAAAATAGTTTCCAGGCCCGGTTTTTTATAGGTCGGAACTTTCGGGCAATCGGATACCCGTTTGCAATCCTACAAATCTGCGAGGATTGGGCTTTTTTTTTTTTTTTTGCCCTGGTGAAATGAAGGTTTCGCTGGTTTCACGTATATTTAGTTAACCTGTAATCATCCTAAATTGAGGCAAGCATTGCCTTACTGAATCGATTTTCCCGTGTTCAGTCCATCTTGTACTTGGTTTGAGAGAGCCCATTCCGCTGCTACCTATTCCATAGTGAAACCCACTCGTCACCTCCAAGGGTTCGATCCAAAAAGCCTAGATGTTGCTGATTTTTTAAAGTAGGATTTAGTCACGAGTGGACACAGCCCTATTCGTCGACTTCTCAGTCACGAACTATTTCATATTTGGTAAGCTTCCTTTACCAGTTAAGTAAAGTGAAGGGCTAATACGAGAGACATTAAAAAGAGAGGGTCAAATAAAAAAAATATTAGGTTTCGAATACCATCTCTTCCATGAAAAAAGAAAAAGGTTAAAAGGACACTCTCTCATGCAAGAGAATGATAAAAAAAGACTAGGGGTGTTCATTGACGAGGTAGGGCTATTCCGAGGAATGCCCAACAGCCACTTCTAAACTAGAAACCTAAACCTGGCCCAAGCAAGAGTCATGCCTGAAGTTGTTGGCCCGAACCCAAGCCGCATGGAAATGATGAAGCCCGGGGCCGACCTATAGAAAAGAAGATTAAGCTTCTTACCAAGTCCTAAGCCAGCACAACTGCTCTGGTCATATCACCTTCTCTTTGAGGTTATGGGCTTGAGTCCCCGCATTGCTGCTCCCTCCCTCCCTCCCTCATGAATATATGTATTTGGGCGGGACGGGAATATCGGCTCTCAAGCACTAAGTGTAAATAAAAAATAAAAATAAGAAACTGAGCACGGCCTATCTATTAATAACTGAACCCCATGCCCAAAGCCCAATCCATGAGCTCCCATAAAAAATAAAATATAAGAAAAATACTCTACTTTTTAAGAGAAAAAAATAAATGCTACACTCACCTTTTGATTCTACTACATCCTTACTCTTGTTCTCTGTTATATTGACCAGTTACTCCACTTCACCGGTAAAGTAAATTTACGATTTATTTTATTTATTGTGATTTGATATTATTTCATCCAATTGTTATTCACACATGTCCCTCCATCATATTGAGAACTAAGCCCAGACCCGTGACCCTCCAACAAGTAAAAGAAGAGAAAAAAGCCTAAAAAATCGTTTTACTGGATTACCGCCGTATGCATCCGCGGTATTCCTGCAATTTCCGGTTTTCCTCCTCTGAGAGAGGAGGAAAACTGGAAATTGCGAATTTATGAGGACGAAAATTGGAAAATGCGAATTTACCGCCCTTACCAGCAGCGGTAAAGCTGCGTTAGTGTCCAAATAAAGTCCCAGGACCTTTCCATTTCCAATTAACATAAAATAGAATGAAAGAATCCACAGTTGCGTTTTTTCTTGTAGCCCATATATAGTGAACTCCCATATGATATGAATAGAGAGAGAAAAAAATCGTGCAGGCTGGCTTTGGCAATTGACACATGTGGAATTGATTTTCTAGTCTTTTTAATATTTATACTTCCCCATAAATAAAAGTAGAAATATATAAATGGTCATCAAATAACTTCCCCATAATTAAAGAAGAAAATCCGAGATATCGCTCTATTAAAGCAATTTGCTCCTGTCTACAACTCCATCCTCAAACCTTCCATCACTCGCAGTCTTTAATGATCTTCGGTGTGATTCACTGGATAATAAATTCTTAAAAACTCAATTCCATGAAAACATAGGGGCCCTTAAGAGAACACATCTATGAATGAAATTTTAAAAGCACTTAGTGTTATCACGTATCTAATCTAAAGCGATGACACGAGATTTTGCAATCTTGTAATCAACATCTAAACTTGGTTTTCGTTGACATGCTTAGATTTGGGAACTCTCTGGACCCAACCAACAAGCCGAAGGACTTATGGAACTGGTCAAATAAAGCACGATAACTATTTAGGACCGTAGCTAAACACCACATAGTTGCTTACATGTACAGAAAATCAGTGATGTGTCGACTACTAGGGCATGTTTTTAGTGTTGCAAACGGAACGGTTCCGGATCGGAACCATAGTGGACTAGGATGCGTTTCTAAAAAACGGTTCCGGATCCGGTCTTGACTCGGGACCTGTTTAGTTGGTTCTAGACCCGGCTCCGATAGGAAAACCCAAAACCGGGTCCACCTAGAGGACTGGAATCTAGTTCCAAAATCGATTCTAATTTTTCTTTTTCCCTTATTTTTCTCAAAATAAGCATATCATTCAGCTTATAACAGTGCGCCAAAGTCTACTACCTCTAATATTGTATATAAAATTGTCCAAAAAAAGTAGATTTTGAGTTACAATTTGCAATATCAAACGCTCATAAGCCGGGTCCCGGGTCCACATGTCGGAACCGGTTTGGACCCGGACCCGTTTATCAATCGGAACCCGATTTAGGTTACGGACCCGGACCCGTTTATGAATAATCGGAACCTAAAATAGTTTCCAGGCCCGGTTTTTTATAGGTCGGAACTTTCGGGCAATCGGATACCCGTTTGCAATCCTACAAATCTGCGAGGATTGGGCTTTTTTTTTTTTTTTTTTTATCTGGTGAAATGAAGGTTTCGCTGGTTTCACGTATATTTAGTTAACCTGTAATCATCCTAAATTGAGGCAAGCATTGCCTTACTGAATCGATTTTCCCGTGTTCAGTCCATCTTGTACTTGGTTTGAGAGAGCCCATTCCGCTGCTACCTATTCCATAGTGAAACCCACTCGTCACCTCCAAGGGTCCGATCCAAAAAGCCTAGATGTTGCTGATTTTTTAAAGTAGGATTTAGTCACGAGTGGACACAGCCCTATTCGTCGACTTCTCAGTCACGAACTATTTCATATTTGGTAAGCTTCCTTTACCAGTTAAGTAAAGTGAAGGGCTAATACGAGAGACATTAAAAAGAGAGGGTCAAATAAAAAAAATATTAGGTTTCGAATACCATCTCTTCCATGAAAAAAGAAAAAGGTTAAAAGGACACTCTCTCATGCAAGAGAATGATAAAAAAAGACTAGGGGTGTTCATTGACGAGGTAGGGCTATTCCGAGGAATGCCCAACAGCCACTTCTAAACTAGAAACCTAAACCTGGCCCAAGCAAGAGTCATGCCTGAAGTTGTTGGCCCGAACCCAAGCCGCATGGAAATGATGAAGCCCGGGGCCGACCTATAGAAAAGAAGATTAAGCTTCTTACCAAGTCCTAAGCCAGCACAACTGCTCTGGTCATATCACCTTCTCTTTGAGGTTATGGGCTTGAGTCCCCGCATTGCTGCTCCCTCCCTCCCTCCCTCATGAATATATGTATTTGGGCGGGACGGGAATATCGGCTCTCAAGCACTAAGTGTAAATAAAAAATAAAAATAAGAAACTGAGCACGGCCTATCTATTAATAACTGAACCCCATGCCCAAAGCCCAATCCATGAGCTCCCATAAAAAATAAAATATAAGAAAAATACTCTACTTTTTAAGAGAAAAAAATAAATGCTACACTCACCTTTTGATTCTACTACATCCTTACTCTTGTTCTCTGTTATATTGACCAGTTACTCCACTTCACCGGTAAAGTAAATTTACGATTTATTTTATTTATTGTGATTTGATATTATTTCATCCAATTGTTATTCACACATGTCCCTCCATCATATTGAGAACTAAGCCCAGACCCGTGACCCTCCAACAAGTAAAAGAAGGGAAAAAAGCCTAAAAAATCGTTTTACTGGATTACCGCCGTATGCATCCGCGGTATTCCTGAAATTTCCGGTTTTCCTCCCCTGAGAGAGGAGGAAAACTGGAAATTGCGAATTTATGAGGACGAAAATTGGAAAATGCGAATTTACCGCCCTTACCAGCATCGGTAAAGCTGCGTTAGTGTCCAAATAAAGTCCCAGGACCTTTCCATTTCCAATTAACATAAAATAGAATGAAAGAATCCACAGTTGCGTTTTTTCTTGTAGCCCATATATAGTGAACTCCCATATGATATGAATAGAGAGAGAAAAAAAATCGTGCAGGCTGACTTTGGCAATTGACACATGTGGAATTGATTTTCTAGTCTTTTTAATATTTATACTTCCCCATAAATAAAAGTAGAAATATATAAATGGTCATCAAATAACTTCCCCATAATTAAAGAAGAAAATCCGAGATATCGCTCTATTAAAGCAATTTGCTCCTGTCTACAACTCCATCCTCAAACCTTCCATCACTCGCAGTCTTTAATGATCTTCGGTGTGATTCACTGGATAATAAATTCTTAAAAATTCAATTCCATGAAAACATAGGGGCCCTTAAGAGAACACATCTATGAATGAAATTTTAAAAGCACTTAGTGTTATCACGTATCTAATCTAAAGCGATGACACGAGATTTTGCAATCTTGTAATCAACATCTAAACTTGGTTTTCGTTGACATGCTTAGATTTGGGAACTCTCTGGACCCAACCAACAAGCCGAAGGAGTTATGGAACTGGTCAAATAAAGCACGATAACTATTTAGGACCGTAGCTAAACACCACATAGTTGCTTACATGTACAGAAAATCAGTGATGTGTCGACTACTAGGGCATGTTTTTAGTGTTGCAAACGGAACGGTTCCGGATCGGAACCATAGTGGACTAGGATGCGTTTCTAAAAAACGGTTCCGGATCCGGTCTTGACTCGGGACCTGTTTAGTTGGTTCTAGACCCGGCTCCGATAGGAAAACCCAAAACTGGGTCCACCTAGAGGACTGGAATCTAGTTCCAAAATCGATTCTAATTTTTCTTTTTCCCTAATTTTTCTTAAAATAAGCATATCATTCAGCTTATAACAGTGCGCCAAAGTCTACTACCTCTAATATTGTATATAAAATTGTCCAAAAAAAGTAGATTTTGAGTTACAATTTGCAATATCAAACGCTCAAAAGCCGGGTCCCGGGTCCACATGTCGGAACCGGTTTGGACCCGGACCCGTTTATCAATCGAAACCCGATTTAGGTTACGGACCCGGACCCGTTTATGAATAATCGGAACCTAAAATAGTTTCCAGGCCCGGTTTTTTATAGGTCGGAACTTTCGGGCAATCGGATACCCGTTTGCAATCCTACAAATCTGCGAGGATTGGGCTTTTTTTTTTTTTTTTGCCCTGGTGAAATGAAGGTTTCGCTGGTTTCACGTATATTTAGTTAACCTATAATCATCCTAAATTGAGGCAAGCATTGCCTTACTGAATCAATTTTTCCGTGTTCAGTCCATCTTGTACTTGGTTTGAGAGAGCCCATTCCGCTGCTACCTATTCCATAGTGAAACCCACTCGTCACCTCCAAGGGTCCGATCCAAAAAGCCTAGATGTTGCTGATTTTTTAAAGTAGGATTTAGTCACGAGTGGACACAGCCCTATTCGTCGACTTCTCAGTCACGAACTATTTCATATTTGGTAAGCTTCCTTTACCAGTTAAGTAAAGTGAAGGGCTAATACGAGAGACATTAAAAAGAGAGGGTCAAATAAAAAAAATATTAGGTTTCGAATACCATCTCTTCCATGAAAAAAGAAAAAGGTTAAAAGGACACTCTCTCATGCAAGAGAATGATAAAAAAAGACTAGGGGTGTTCATTGACGAGGTAGGGCTATTCCGAGGAATGCCCAACAGCCACTTCTAAACTAGAAACCTAAACCTGGCCCAAGCAAGAGTCATGCCTGAAGTTGTTGGCCCGAACCCAAGCCGCATGGAAATGATGAAGCCCGGGGCCGACCTATAGAAAAGAAGATTAAGCTTCTTACCAAGTCCTAAGCCAGCACAACTGCTCTGGTCATATCACCTTCTCTTTGAGGTTATGGGCTTGAGTCCCCGCATTGCTGCTCCCTCCCTCCCTCCCTCATGAATATATGTATTTGGGCGGGACGGGAATATCGGCTCTCAAGCACTAAGTGTAAATAAAAAATAAAAATAAGAAACTGAGCACGGCCTATCTATTAATAACTGAACCCCATGCCCAAAGCCCAATCCATGAGCTCCCATAAAAAATAAAATATAAGAAAAATACTCTACTTTTTAAGAGAAAAAAATAAATGCTACACTCACCTTTTGATTCTACTACATCCTTACTCTTGTTCTCTGTTATATTGACCAGTTACTCCACTTCACCGGTAAAGTAAATTTACGATTTATTTTATTTATTGTGATTTGATATTATTTCATCCAATTGTTATTCACACATGTCCCTCCATCATATTGAGAACTAAGCCCAGACCCGTGACCCTCCAACAAGTAAAAGAAGGGAAAAAAGCCTAAAAAATCGTTTTACTGGATTACCGCCGTATGCATCCGCGGTATTCCTGAAATTTCCGGTTTTCCTCCCCTGAGAGAGGAGGAAAACTGGAAATTGCGAATTTATGAGGACGAAAATTGGAAAATGCGAATTTACCGCCCTTACCAGCATCGGTAAAGCTGCGTTAGTGTCCAAATAAAGTCCCAGGACCTTTCCATTTCCAATTAACATAAAATAGAATGAAAGAATCCACAGTTGCGTTTTTTCTTGTAGCCCATATATAGTGAACTCCCATATGATATGAATAGAGAGAGAAAAAAAATCGTGCAGGCTGGCTTTGGCAATTGACACATGTGGAATTGATTTTCTAGTCTTTTTAATATTTATACTTCCCCATAAATAAAAGTAGAAATATATAAATGGTCATCAAATAACTTCCCCATAATTAAAGAAGAAAATCCGAGATATCGCTCTATTAAAGCAATTTGCTCCTGTCTACAACTCCATCCTCAAACCTTCCATCACTCGCAGTCTTTAATGATCTTCGGTGTGATTCACTGGATAATAAATTCTTAAAAATTCAATTCCATGAAAACATAGGGGCCCTTAAGAGAACACATCTATGAATGAAATTTTAAAAGCACTTAGTGTTATCACGTATCTAATCTAAAGCGATGACACGAGATTTTGCAATCTTGTAATCAACATCTAAACTTGGTTTTCGTTGACATGCTTAGATTTGGGAACTCTCTGGACCCAACCAACAAGCCGAAGGAGTTATGGAACTGGTCAAATAAAGCACGATAACTATTTAGGACCGTAGCTAAACACCACATAGTTGCTTACATGTACAGAAAATCAGTGATGTGTCGACTACTAGGGCATGTTTTTAGTGTTGCAAACGGAACGGTTCCGGATCGGAACCATAGTGGACTAGGATGCGTTTCTAAAAAACGGTTCCGGATCCGGTCTTGACTCGGGACCTGTTTAGTTGGTTCTAGACCCGGCTCCGATAGGAAAACCCAAAACTGGGTCCACCTAGAGGACTGGAATCTAGTTCCAAAATCGATTCTAATTTTTCTTTTTCCCTAATTTTTCTTAAAATAAGCATATCATTCAGCTTATAACAGTGCGCCAAAGTCTACTACCTCTAATATTGTATATAAAATTGTCCAAAAAAAGTAGATTTTGAGTTACAATTTGCAATATCAAACGCTCATAAGCCGGGTCCCGGGTCCACATGTCGGAACCGGTTTGGACCCGGACCCGTTTATCAATCGAAACCCGATTTAGGTTACGGACCCGGACCCGTTTATGAATAATCGGAACCTAAAATAGTTTCCAGGCCCGGTTTTTTATAGGTCGGAACTTTCGGGCAATCGGATACCCGTTTGCAATCCTACAAATCTGCGAGGATTGGGCTTTTTTTTTTTTTTTTGCCCTGGTGAAATGAAGGTTTCGCTGGTTTCACGTATATTTAGTTAACCTATAATCATCCTAAATTGAGGCAAGCATTGCCTTACTGAATCAATTTTTCCGTGTTCAGTCCATCTTGTACTTGGTTTGAGAGAGCCCATTCCGCTGCTACCTATTCCATAGTGAAACCCACTCGTCACCTCCAAGGGTCCGATCCAAAAAGCCTAGATGTTGCTGATTTTTTAAAGTAGGATTTAGTCACGAGTGGACACAGCCCTATTCGTCGACTTCTCAGTCACGAACTATTTCATATTTGGTAAGCTTCCTTTACCAGTTAAGTAAAGTGAAGGGCTAATACGAGAGACATTAAAAAGAGAGGGTCAAATAAAAAAAATATTAGGTTTCGAATACCATCTCTTCCATGAAAAAAGAAAAAGGTTAAAAGGACACTCTCTCATGCAAGAGAATGATAAAAAAAGACTAGGGGTGTTCATTGACGAGGTAGGGCTATTCCGAGGAATGCCCAACAGCCACTTCTAAACTAGAAACCTAAACCTGGCCCAAGCAAGAGTCATGCCTGAAGTTGTTGGCCCGAACCCAAGCCGCATGGAAATGATGAAGCCCGGGGCCGACCTATAGAAAAGAAGATTAAGCTTCTTACCAAGTCCTAAGCCAGCACAACTGCTCTGGTCATATCACCTTCTCTTTGAGGTTATGGGCTTGAGTCCCCGCATTGCTGCTCCCTCCCTCCCTCCCTCATGAATATATGTATTTGGGCGGGACGGGAATATCGGCTCTCAAGCACTAAGTGTAAATAAAAAATAAAAATAAGAAACTGAGCACGGCCTATCTATTAATAACTGAACCCCATGCCCAAAGCCCAATCCATGAGCTCCCATAAAAAATAAAATATAAGAAAAATACTCTACTTTTTAAGAGAAAAAAATAAATGCTACACTCACCTTTTGATTCTACTACATCCTTACTCTTGTTCTCTGTTATATTGACCAGTTACTCCACTTCACCGGTAAAGTAAATTTACGATTTATTTTATTTATTGTGATTTGATATTATTTCATCCAATTGTTATTCACACATGTCCCTCCATCATATTGAGAACTAAGCCCAGACCCGTGACCCTCCAACAAGTAAAAGAAGAGAAAAAAGCCTAAAAAATCGTTTTACTGGATTACCGCCGTATGCATCCGCGGTATTCCTGCAATTTCCGGTTTTCCTCCTCTGAGAGAGGAGGAAAACTGGAAATTGCGAATTTATGAGGACGAAAATTGGAAAATGCGAATTTACCGCCCTTACCAGCAGCGGTAAAGCTGCGTTAGTGTCCAAATAAAGTCCCAGGACC
The DNA here is from genome assembly GCA_038049695.1 of Cinnamomum chago. NCBI lineage: Eukaryota > Viridiplantae > Streptophyta > Magnoliopsida > Laurales > Lauraceae > Cinnamomum > Cinnamomum chago. The sequence goes on along the minus strand of CP142458.1, from coordinate 65,775,967 downwards.
TTTCCATTTCCAATTAACATAAAATAGAATGAAAGAATCCACAGTTGCGTTTTTTCTTGTAGCCCATATATAGTGAACTCCCATATGATATGAATAGAGAGAGAAAAAAATCGTGCAGGCTGGCTTTGGCAATTGACACATGTGGAATTGATTTTCTAGTCTTTTTAATATTTATACTTCCCCATAAATAAAAGTAGAAATATATAAATGGTCATCAAATAACTTCCCCATAATTAAAGAAGAAAATCCGAGATATCGCTCTATTAAAGCAATTTGCTCCTGTCTACAACTCCATCCTCAAACCTTCCATCACTCGCAGTCTTTAATGATCTTCGGTGTGATTCACTGGATAATAAATTCTTAAAAACTCAATTCCATGAAAACATAGGGGCCCTTAAGAGAACACATCTATGAATGAAATTTTAAAAGCACTTAGTGTTATCACGTATCTAATCTAAAGCGATGACACGAGATTTTGCAATCTTGTAATCAACATCTAAACTTGGTTTTCGTTGACATGCTTAGATTTGGGAACTCTCTGGACCCAACCAACAAGCCGAAGGACTTATGGAACTGGTCAAATAAAGCACGATAACTATTTAGGACCGTAGCTAAACACCACATAGTTGCTTACATGTACAGAAAATCAGTGATGTGTCGACTACTAGGGCATGTTTTTAGTGTTGCAAACGGAACGGTTCCGGATCGGAACCATAGTGGACTAGGATGCGTTTCTAAAAAACGGTTCCGGATCCGGTCTTGACTCGGGACCTGTTTAGTTGGTTCTAGACCCGGCTCCGATAGGAAAACCCAAAACCGGGTCCACCTAGAGGACTGGAATCTAGTTCCAAAATCGATTCTAATTTTTCTTTTTCCCTTATTTTTCTCAAAATAAGCATATCATTCAGCTTATAACAGTGCGCCAAAGTCTACTACCTCTAATATTGTATATAAAATTGTCCAAAAAAAGTAGATTTTGAGTTACAATTTGCAATATCAAACGCTCATAAGCCGGGTCCCGGGTCCACATGTCGGAACCGGTTTGGACCCGGACCCGTTTATCAATCGGAACCCGATTTAGGTTACGGACCCGGACCCGTTTATGAATAATCGGAACCTAAAATAGTTTCCAGGCCCGGTTTTTTATAGGTCGGAACTTTCGGGCAATCGGATACCCGTTTGCAATCCTACAAATCTGCGAGGATTGGGCTTTTTTTTTTTTTTTTTTTATCTGGTGAAATGAAGGTTTCGCTGGTTTCACGTATATTTAGTTAACCTGTAATCATCCTAAATTGAGGCAAGCATTGCCTTACTGAATCGATTTTCCCGTGTTCAGTCCATCTTGTACTTGGTTTGAGAGAGCCCATTCCGCTGCTACCTATTCCATAGTGAAACCCACTCGTCACCTCCAAGGGTCCGATCCAAAAAGCCTAGATGTTGCTGATTTTTTAAAGTAGGATTTAGTCACGAGTGGACACAGCCCTATTCGTCGACTTCTCAGTCACGAACTATTTCATATTTGGTAAGCTTCCTTTACCAGTTAAGTAAAGTGAAGGGCTAATACGAGAGACATTAAAAAGAGAGGGTCAAATAAAAAAAATATTAGGTTTCGAATACCATCTCTTCCATGAAAAAAGAAAAAGGTTAAAAGGACACTCTCTCATGCAAGAGAATGATAAAAAAAGACTAGGGGTGTTCATTGACGAGGTAGGGCTATTCCGAGGAATGCCCAACAGCCACTTCTAAACTAGAAACCTAAACCTGGCCCAAGCAAGAGTCATGCCTGAAGTTGTTGGCCCGAACCCAAGCCGCATGGAAATGATGAAGCCCGGGGCCGACCTATAGAAAAGAAGATTAAGCTTCTTACCAAGTCCTAAGCCAGCACAACTGCTCTGGTCATATCACCTTCTCTTTGAGGTTATGGGCTTGAGTCCCCGCATTGCTGCTCCCTCCCTCCCTCCCTCATGAATATATGTATTTGGGCGGGACGGGAATATCGGCTCTCAAGCACTAAGTGTAAATAAAAAATAAAAATAAGAAACTGAGCACGGCCTATCTATTAATAACTGAACCCCATGCCCAAAGCCCAATCCATGAGCTCCCATAAAAAATAAAATATAAGAAAAATACTCTACTTTTTAAGAGAAAAAAATAAATGCTACACTCACCTTTTGATTCTACTACATCCTTACTCTTGTTCTCTGTTATATTGACCAGTTACTCCACTTCACCGGTAAAGTAAATTTACGATTTATTTTATTTATTGTGATTTGATATTATTTCATCCAATTGTTATTCACACATGTCCCTCCATCATATTGAGAACTAAGCCCAGACCCGTGACCCTCCAACAAGTAAAAGAAGAGAAAAAAGCCTAAAAAATCGTTTTACTGGATTACCGCCGTATGCATCCGCGGTATTCCTGCAATTTCCGGTTTTCCTCCTCTGAGAGAGGAGGAAAACTGGAAATTGCGAATTTATGAGGACGAAAATTGGAAAATGCGAATTTACCGCCCTTACCAGCAGCGGTAAAGCTGCGTTAGTGTCCAAATAAAGTCCCAGGACCTTTCCATTTCCAATTAACATAAAATAGAATGAAAGAATCCACAGTTGCGTTTTTTCTTGTAGCCCATATATAGTGAACTCCCATATGATATGAATAGAGAGAGAAAAAAATCGTGCAGGCTGGCTTTGGCAATTGACACATGTGGAATTGATTTTCTAGTCTTTTTAATATTTATACTTCCCCATAAATAAAAGTAGAAATATATAAATGGTCATCAAATAACTTCCCCATAATTAAAGAAGAAAATCCGAGATATCGCTCTATTAAAGCAATTTGCTCCTGTCTACAACTCCATCCTCAAACCTTCCATCACTCGCAGTCTTTAATGATCTTCGGTGTGATTCACTGGATAATAAATTCTTAAAAACTCAATTCCATGAAAACATAGGGGCCCTTAAGAGAACACATCTATGAATGAAATTTTAAAAGCACTTAGTGTTATCACGTATCTAATCTAAAGCGATGACACGAGATTTTGCAATCTTGTAATCAACATCTAAACTTGGTTTTCGTTGACATGCTTAGATTTGGGAACTCTCTGGACCCAACCAACAAGCCGAAGGACTTATGGAACTGGTCAAATAAAGCACGATAACTATTTAGGACCGTAGCTAAACACCACATAGTTGCTTACATGTACAGAAAATCAGTGATGTGTCGACTACTAGGGCATGTTTTTAGTGTTGCAAACGGAACGGTTCCGGATCGGAACCATAGTGGACTAGGATGCGTTTCTAAAAAACGGTTCCGGATCCGGTCTTGACTCGGGACCTGTTTAGTTGGTTCTAGACCCGGCTCCGATAGGAAAACCCAAAACCGGGTCCACCTAGAGGACTGGAATCTAGTTCCAAAATCGATTCTAATTTTTCTTTTTCCCTAATTTTTCTCAAAATAAGCATATCATTCAGCTTATAACAGTGCGCCAAAGTCTACTACCTCTAATATTGTATATAAAATTGTCCAAAAAAAGTAGATTTTGAGTTACAATTTGCAATATCAAACGCTCATAAGCCGGGTCCCGGGTCCACATGTCGGAACCGGTTTGGACCCGGACCCGTTTATCAATCGGAACCCGATTTAGGTTACGGACCCGGACCCGTTTATGAATAATCGGAACCTAAAATAGTTTCCAGGCCCGGTTTTTTATAGGTCGGAACTTTCGGGCAATCGGATACCCGTTTGCAATCCTACAAATCTGCGAGGATTGGGCTTTTTTTTTTTTTTTTTTTATCTGGTGAAATGAAGGTTTCGCTGGTTTCACGTATATTTAGTTAACCTGTAATCATCCTAAATTGAGGCAAGCATTGCCTTACTGAATCGATTTTCCCGTGTTCAGTCCATCTTGTACTTGGTTTGAGAGAGCCCATTCCGCTGCTACCTATTCCATAGTGAAACCCACTCGTCACCTCCAAGGGTCCGATCCAAAAAGCCTAGATGTTGCTGATTTTTTAAAGTAGGATTTAGTCACGAGTGGACACAGCCCTATTCGTCGACTTCTCAGTCACGAACTATTTCATATTTGGTAAGCTTCCTTTACCAGTTAAGTAAAGTGAAGGGCTAATACGAGAGACATTAAAAAGAGAGGGTCAAATAAAAAAAATATTAGGTTTCGAATACCATCTCTTCCATGAAAAAAGAAAAAGGTTAAAAGGACACTCTCTCATGCAAGAGAATGATAAAAAAAGACTAGGGGTGTTCATTGACGAGGTAGGGCTATTCCGAGGAATGCCCAACAGCCACTTCTAAACTAGAAACCTAAACCTGGCCCAAGCAAGAGTCATGCCTGAAGTTGTTGGCCCGAACCCAAGCCGCATGGAAATGATGAAGCCCGGGGCCGACCTATAGAAAAGAAGATTAAGCTTCTTACCAAGTCCTAAGCCAGCACAACTGCTCTGGTCATATCACCTTCTCTTTGAGGTTATGGGCTTGAGTCCCCGCATTGCTGCTCCCTCCCTCCCTCCCTCATGAATATATGTATTTGGGCGGGACGGGAATATCGGCTCTCAAGCACTAAGTGTAAATAAAAAATAAAAATAAGAAACTGAGCACGGCCTATCTATTAATAACTGAACCCCATGCCCAAAGCCCAATCCATGAGCTCCCATAAAAAATAAAATATAAGAAAAATACTCTACTTTTTAAGAGAAAAAAATAAATGCTACACTCACCTTTTGATTCTACTACATCCTTACTCTTGTTCTCTGTTATATTGACCAGTTACTCCACTTCACCGGTAAAGTAAATTTACGATTTATTTTATTTATTGTGATTTGATATTATTTCATCCAATTGTTATTCACACATGTCCCTCCATCATATTGAGAACTAAGCCCAGACCCGTGACCCTCCAACAAGTAAAAGAAGGGAAAAAAGCCTAAAAAATCGTTTTACTGGATTACCGCCGTATGCATCCGCGGTATTCCTGAAATTTCCGGTTTTCCTCCTCTGAGAGAGGAGGAAAACTGGAAATTGCGAATTTATGAGGACGAAAATTGGAAAATGCGAATTTACCGCCCTTACCAGCATCGGTAAAGCTGCGTTAGTGTCCAAATAAAGTCCCAGGACCTTTCCATTTCCAATTAACATAAAATAGAATGAAAGAATCCACAGTTGCGTTTTTTCTTGTAGCCCATATATAGTGAACTCCCATATGATATGAATAGAGAGAGAGAAAAAATCGTGCAGGCTGACTTTGGCAATTGACACATGTGGAATTGATTTTCTAGTCTTTTTAATATTTATACTTCCCCATAAATAAAAGTAGAAATATATAAATGGTCATCAAATAACTTCCCCATAATTAAAGAAGAAAATCCGAGATATCGCTCTATTAAAGCAATTTGCTCCTGTCTACAACTCCATCCTCAAACCTTCCATCACTCGCAGTCTTTAATGATCTTCGGTGTGATTCACTGGATAATAAATTCTTAAAAATTCAATTCCATGAAAACATAGGGGCCCTTAAGAGAACACATCTATGAATGAAATTTTAAAAGCACTTAGTGTTATCACGTATCTAATCTAAAGCGATGACACGAGATTTTGCAATCTTGTAATCAACATCTAAACTTGGTTTTCGTTGACATGCTTAGATTTGGGAACTCTCTGGACCCAACCAACAAGCCGAAGGAGTTATGGAACTGGTCAAATAAAGCACGATAACTATTTAGGACCGTAGCTAAACACCACATAGTTGCTTACATGTACAGAAAATCAGTGATGTGTCGACTACTAGGGCATGTTTTTAGTGTTGCAAACGGAACGGTTCCGGATCGGAACCATAGTGGACTAGGATGCGTTTCTAAAAAACGGTTCCGGATCCGGTCTTGACTCGGGACCTGTTTAGTTGGTTCTAGACCCGGCTCCGATAGGAAAACCCAAAACCGGGTCCACCTAGAGGACTGGAATCTAGTTCCAAAATCGATTCTAATTTTTCTTTTTCCCTAATTTTTCTTAAAATAAGCATATCATTCAGCTTATAACAGTGCGCCAAAGTCTACTACCTCTAATATTGTATATAAAATTGTCCAAAAAAAGTAGATTTTGAGTTACAATTTGCAATATCAAACGCTCATAAGCCGGGTCCCGGGTCCACATGTCGGAACCGGTTTGGACCCGGACCCGTTTATCAATCGGAACCCGATTTAGGTTACGGACCCGGACCCGTTTATGAATAATCGGAACCTAAAATAGTTTCCAGGCCCGGTTTTTTATAGGTCGGAACTTTCGGGCAATCGGATACCCGTTTGCAATCCTACAAATCTGCGAGGATTAGGCTTTTTTTTTTTTTTTTGCCCTGGTGAAATGAAGGTTTCGCTGGTTTCACGTATATTTAGTTAACCTGTAATCATCCTAAATTGAGGCAAGCATTGCCTTACTGAATCGATTTTCCCGTGTTCAGTCCATCTTGTACTTGGTTTGAGAGAGCCCATTCCGCTGCTACCTATTCCATAGTGAAACCCACTCGTCACCTCCAAGGGTCCGATCCAAAAAGCCTAGATGTTGCTGATTTTTTAAAGTAGGATTTAGTCACGAGTGGACACAGCCCTATTCGTCGACTTCTCAGTCACGAACTATTTCATATTTGGTAAGCTTCCTTTACCAGTTAAGTAAAGTGAAGGGCTAATACGAGAGACATTAAAAAGAGAGGGTCAAATAAAAAAAATATTAGGTTTCGAATACCATCTCTTCCATGAAAAAAGAAAAAGGTTAAAAGGACACTCTCTCATGCAAGAGAATGATAAAAAAAGACTAGGGGTATTCATTGACGAGGTAGGGCTATTCCGAGGAATGCCCAACAGCCACTTCTAAACTAGAAACCTAAACCTGGCCCAAGCAAGAGTCATGCCTGAAGTTGTTGGCCCGAACCCAAGCCGCATGGAAATGATGAAGCCCGGGGCCGACCTATAGAAAAGAAGATTAAGCTTCTTACCAAGTCCTAAGCCAGCACAACTGCTCTGGTCATAACACCTTCTCTTTGAGGTTATGGGCTTGAGTCCCCGCATTGCTGCTCCCTCCCTCCCTCCCTCATGAATATATGTATTTGGGCGGGACGGGAATATCGGCTCTCAAGCACTAAGTGTAAATAAAAAATAAAAATAAGAAACTGAGCACGGCCTATCTATTAATAACTGAACCCCATGCCCAAAGCCCAATCCATGAGCTCCCATAAAAAATAAAATATAAGAAAAATACTCTACTTTTTAAGAGAAAAAAATAAATGCTACACTCACCTTTTGATTCTACTACATCCTTACTCTTGTTCTCTGTTATATTGACCAGTTACTCCACTTCACCGGTAAAGTAAATTTACGATTTATTTTATTTATTGTGATTTGATATTATTTCATCCAATTGTTATTCACACATGTCCCTCCATCATATTGAGAACTAAGCCCAGACCCGTGACCCTCCAACAAGTAAAAGAAGGGAAAAAAGCCTAAAAAATCGTTTTACTGGATTACCGCCGTATGCATCCGCGGTTTTCCTGAAATTTTCGGTTTTCCTCCTCTGAGAGAGGAGGAAAACTGGAAATTGCGAATTTATGAGGACGAAAATTGGAAAATGCGAATTTACCGCCCTTACCAGCATCGGTAAAGCTGCGTTAGTGTCCAAATAAAGTCCCAGGACCTTTCCATTTCCAATTAACATAAAATAGAATGAAAGAATCCACAGTTGCGTTTTTTCTTGTAGCCCATATATAGTGAACTCCCATATGATATGAATAGAGAGAGAGAAAAAATCGTGCAGGCTGACTTTGGCAATTGACACATGTGGAATTGATTTTCTAGTCTTTTTAATATTTATACTTCCCCATAAATAAAAGTAGAAATATATAAATGGTCATCAAATAACTTCCCCATAATTAAAGAAGAAAATCCGAGATATCGCTCTATTAAAGCAATTTGCTCCTGTCTACAACTCCATCCTCAAACCTTCCATCACTCGCAGTCTTTAATGATCTTCGGTGTGATTCACTGGATAATAAATTCTTAAAAATTCAATTCCATGAAAACATAGGGGCCCTTAAGAGAACACATCTATGAATGAAATTTTAAAAGCACTTAGTGTTATCACGTATCTAATCTAAAGCGATGACACGAGATTTTGCAATCTTGTAATCAACATCTAAACTTGGTTTTCGTTGACATGCTTAGATTTGGGAACTCTCTGGACCCAACCAACAAGCCGAAGGAGTTATGGAACTGGTCAAATAAAGCACGATAACTATTTAGGACCGTAGCTAAACACCACATAGTTGCTTACATGTACAGAAAATCAGTGATGTGTCGACTACTAGGGCATGTTTTTAGTGTTGCAAACGGAACGGTTCCGGATCGGAACCATAGTGGACTAGGATGCGTTTCTAAAAAACGGTTCCGGATCCGGTCTTGACTCGGGACCTGTTTAGTTGGTTCTAGACCCGGCTCCGATAGGAAAACCCAAAACCGGGTCCACCTAGAGGACTGGAATCTAGTTCCAAAATCGATTCTAATTTTTCTTTTTCCCTAATTTTTCTTAAAATAAGCATATCATTCAGCTTATAACAGTGCGCCAAAGTCTACTACCTCTAATATTGTATATAAAATTGTCCAAAAAAAGTAGATTTTGAGTTACAATTTGCAATATCAAACGCTCATAAGCCGGGTCCCGGGTCCACATGTCGGAACCGGTTTGGACCCGGACCCGTTTATCAATCGGAACCCGATTTAGGTTACGGACCCGGACCCGTTTATGAATAATCGGAACCTAAAATAGTTTCCAGGCCCGGTTTTTTATAGGTCGGAACTTTCGGGCAATCGGATACCCGTTTGCAATCCTACAAATCTGCGAGGATTGGGCTTTTTTTTTTTTTTTTGCCCTGGTGAAATGAAGGTTTCGCTGGTTTCACGTATATTTAGTTAACCTGTAATCATCCTAAATTGAGGCAAGCATTGCCTTACTGAATCGATTTTCCCGTGTTCAGTCCATCTTGTACTTGGTTTGAGAGAGCCCATTCCGCTGCTACCTATTCCATAGTGAAACCCACTCGTCACCTCCAAGGGTCCGATCCAAAAAGCCTAGATGTTGCTGATTTTTTAAAGTAGGATTTAGTCACGAGTGGACACAGCCCTATTCGTCGACTTCTCAGTCACGAACTATTTCATATTTGGTAAGCTTCCTTTACCAGTTAAGTAAAGTGAAGGGCTAATACGAGAGACATTAAAAAGAGAGGGTCAAATAAAAAAAATATTAGGTTTCGAATACCATCTCTTCCATGAAAAAAGAAAAAGGTTAAAAGGACACTCTCTCATGCAAGAGAATGATAAAAAAAGACTAGGGGTGTTCATTGACGAGGTAGGGCTATTCCGAGGAATGCCCAACAGCCACTTCTAAACTAGAAACCTAAACCTGGCCCAAGCAAGAGTCATGCCTGAAGTTGTTGGCCCGAACCCAAGCCGCATGGAAATGATGAAGCCCGGGGCCGACCTATAGAAAAGAAGATTAAGCTTCTTACCAAGTCCTAAGCCAGCACAACTGCTCTGGTCATATCACCTTCTCTTTGAGGTTATGGGCTTGAGTCCCCGCATTGCTGCTCCCTCCCTCCCTCCCTCATGAATATATGTATTTGGGCGGGACGGGAATATCGGCTCTCAAGCACTAAGTGTAAATAAAAAATAAAAATAAGAAACTGAGCACGGCCTATCTATTAATAACTGAACCCCATGCCCAAAGCCCAATCCATGAGCTCCCATAAAAAATAAAATATAAGAAAAATACTCTACTTTTTAAGAGAAAAAAATAAATGCTACACTCACCTTTTGATTCTACTACATCCTTACTCTTGTTCTCTGTTATATTGACCAGTTACTCCACTTCACCGGTAAAGTAAATTTACGATTTATTTTATTTATTGTGATTTGATATTATTTCATCCAATTGTTATTCACACATGTCCCTCCATCATATTGAGAACTAAGCCCAGACCCGTGACCCTCCAACAAGTAAAAGAAGGGAAAAAAGCCTAAAAAATCGTTTTACTGGATTACCGCCGTATGCATCCGCGGTATTCCTGAAATTTCCGGTTTTCCTCCTCTGAGAGAGGAGGAAAACTGGAAATTGCGAATTTATGAGGACGAAAATTGGAAAATGCGAATTTACCGCCCTTACCAGCATCGGTAAAGCTGCGTTAGTGTCCAAATAAAGTCCCAGGACCTTTCCATTTCCAATTAACATAAAATAGAATGAAAGAATCCACAGTTGCGTTTTTTCTTGTAGCCCATATATAGTGAACTCCCATATGATATGAATAGAGAGAGAAAAAAAATCGTGCAGGCTGACTTTGGCAATTGACACATGTGGAATTGATTTTCTAGTCTTTTTAATATTTATACTTCCCCATAAATAAAAGTAGAAATATATAAATGGTCATCAAATAACTTCCCCATAATTAAAGAAGAAAATCCGAGATATCGCTCTATTAAAGCAATTTGCTCCTGTCTACAACTCCATCCTCAAACCTTCCATCACTCGCAGTCTTTAATGATCTTCGGTGTGATTCACTGGATAATAAATTCTTAAAAATTCAATTCCATGAAAACATAGGGGCCCTTAAGAGAACACATCTATGAATGAAATTTTAAAAGCACTTAGTGTTATCACGTATCTAATCTAAAGCGATGACACGAGATTTTGCAATCTTGTAATCAACATCTAAACTTGGTTTTCGTTGACATGCTTAGATTTGGGAACTCTCTGGACCCAACCAACAAGCCGAAGGAGTTATGGAACTGGTCAAATAAAGCACGATAACTATTTAGGACCGTAGCTAAACACCACATAGTTGCTTACATGTACAGAAAATCAGTGATGTGTCGACTACTAGGGCATGTTTTTAGTGTTGCAAACGGAACGGTTCCGGATCGGAACCATAGTGGACTAGGATGCGTTTCTAAAAAACGGTTCCGGATCCGGTCTTGACTCGGGACCTGTTTAGTTGGTTCTAGACCCGGCTCCGATAGGAAAACCCAAAACTGGGTCCACCTAGAGGACTGGAATCTAGTTCCAAAATCGATTCTAATTTTTCTTTTTCCCTAATTTTTCTTAAAATAAGCATATCATTCAGCTTATAACAGTGCGCCAAAGTCTACTACCTCTAATATTGTATATAAAATTGTCCAAAAAAAGTAGATTTTGAGTTACAATTTGCAATATCAAACGCTCATAAGCCGGGTCCCGGGTCCACATGTCGGAACCGGTTTGGACCCGGACCCGTTTATCAATCGGAACCCGATTTAGGTTACGGACCCGGACCCGTTTATGAATAATCGGAACCTAAAATAGTTTCCAGGCCCGGTTTTTTATAGGTCGGAACTTTCGGGCAATCGGATACCCGTTTGCAATCCTACAAATCTGCGAGGATTGGGCTTTTTTTTTTTTTTTGCCCTGGTGAAATGAAGGTTTCGCTGGTTTCACGTATATTTAGTTAACCTGTAATCATCCTAAATTGAGGCAAGCATTGCCTTACTGAATCGATTTTCCCGTGTTCAGTCCATCTTGTACTTGGTTTGAGAGAGCCCATTCCGCTGCTACCTATTCCATAGTGAAACCCACTCGTCACCTCCAAGGGTCCGATCCAAAAAGCCTAGATGTTGCTGATTTTTTAAAGTAGGATTTAGTCACGAGTGGACACAGCCCTATTCGTCGACTTCTCAGTCAGGAACTATTTCATATTTGGTAAGCTTCCTTTACCAGTTAAGTAAAGTGAAGGGCTAATACGAGAGACATTAAAAAGAGAGGGTCAAATAAAAAAAATATTAGGTTTCGAATACCATCTCTTCCATGAAAAAAGAAAAAGGTTAAAAGGACACTCTCTCATGCAAGAGAATGATAAAAAAAGACTAGGGGTGTTCATTGACGAGGTAGGGCTATTCCGAGGAATGCCCAACAGCCACTTCTAAACTAGAAACCTAAACCTGGCCCAAGCAAGAGTCATGCCTGAAGTTGTTGGCCCGAACCCAAGCCGCATGGAAATGATGAAGCCCGGGGCCGACCTATAGAAAAGAAGATTAAGCTTCTTACCAAGTCCTAAGCCAGCACAACTGCTCTGGTCATATCACCTTCTCTTTGAGGTTATGGGCTTGAGTCCCCGCATTGCTGCTCCCTCCCTCCCTCCCTCATGAATATATGTATTTGGGCGGGACGGGAATATCGGCTCTCAAGCACTAAGTGTAAATAAAAAATAAAAATAAGAAACTGAGCACGGCCTATCTATTAATAACTGAACCCCATGCCCAAAGCCCAATCCATGAGCTCCCATAAAAAATAAAATATAAGAAAAATACTCTACTTTTTAAGAGAAAAAAATAAATGCTACACTCACCTTTTGATTCTACTACATCCTTACTCTTGTTCTCTGTTATATTGACCAGTTACTCCACTTCACCGGTAAAGTAAATTTACGATTTATTTTATTTATTGTGATTTGATATTATTTCATCCAATTGTTATTCACACATGTCCCTCCATCATATTGAGAACTAAGCCCAGACCCGTGACCCTCCAACAAGTAAAAGAAGGGAAAAAAGCCTAAAAAATCGTTTTACTGGATTACCGCCGTATGCATCCGCGGTATTCCTGAAATTTCCGGTTTTCCTCCTCTGAGAGAGGAGGAAAACTGGAAATTGCGAATTTATGAGGACGAAAATTGGAAAATGCGAATTTACCGCCCTTACCAGCATCGGTAAAGCTGCGTTAGTGTCCAAATAAAGTCCCAGGACCTTTCCATTTCCAATTAACATAAAATAGAATGAAAGAATCCACAGTTGCGTTTTTTCTTGTAGCCCATATATAGTGAACTCCCATATGATATGAATAGAGAGAGAAAAAAAATCGTGCAGGCTGACTTTGGCAATTGACACATGTGGAATTGATTTTCTAGTCTTTTTAATATTTATACTTCCCCATAAATAAAAGTAGAAATATATAAATGGTCATCAAATAACTTCCCCATAATTAAAGAAGAAAATCCGAGATATCGCTCTATTAAAGCAATTTGCTCCTGTCTACAACTCCATCCTCAAACCTTCCATCACTCGCAGTCTTTAATGATCTTCGGTGTGATTCACTGGATAATAAATTCTTAAAAATTCAATTCCATGAAAACATAGGGGCCCTTAAGAGAACACATCTATGAATGAAATTTTAAAAGCACTTAGTGTTATCACGTATCTAATCTAAAGCGATGACACGAGATTTTGCAATCTTGTAATCAACATCTAAACTTGGTTTTCGTTGACATGCTTAGATTTGGGAACTCTCTGGACCCAACCAACAAGCCGAAGGAGTTATGGAACTGGTCAAATAAAGCACGATAACTATTTAGGACCGTAGCTAAACACCACATAGTTGCTTACATGTACAGAAAATCAGTGATGTGTCGACTACTAGGGCATGTTTTTAGTGTTGCAAACGGAACGGTTCCGGATCGGAACCATAGTGGACTAGGATGCGTTTCTAAAAAACGGTTCCGGATCCGGTCTTGACTCGGGACCTGTTTAGTTGGTTCTAGACCCGGCTCCGATAGGAAAACCCAAAACCGGGTCCACCTAGAGGACTGGAATCTAGTTCCAAAATCGATTCTAATTTTTCTTTTTCCCTAATTTTTCTTAAAATAAGCATATCATTCAGCTTATAACAGTGCGCCAAAGTCTACTACCTCTAATATTGTATATAAAATTGTCCAAAAAAAGTAGATTTTGAGTTACAATTTGCAATATCAAACGCTCATAAGCCGGGTCCCGGGTCCACATGTCGGAACCGGTTTGGACCCGGACCCGTTTATCAATCGGAACCCGATTTAGGTTACGGACCCGGACCCGTTTATGAATAATCGGAACCTAAAATAGTTTCCAGGCCCGGTTTTTTATAGGTCGGAACTTTCGGGCAATCGGATACCCGTTTGCAATCCTACAAATCTGCGAGGATTGGGCTTTTTTTTTTTTTTTTGCCCTGGTGAAATGAAGGTTTCGCTGGTTTCACGTATATTTAGTTAACCTGTAATCATCCTAAATTGAGGCAAGCATTGCCTTACTGAATCGATTTTCCCGTGTTCAGTCCATCTTGTACTTGGTTTGAGAGAGCCCATTCCGCTGCTACCTATTCCATAGTGAAACCCACTCGTCACCTCCAAGGGTCCGATCCAAAAAGCCTAGATGTTGCTGATTTTTTAAAGTAGGATTTAGTCACGAGTGGACACAGCCCTATTCGTCGACTTCTCAGTCACGAACTATTTCATATTTGGTAAGCTTCCTTTACCAGTTAAGTAAAGTGAAGGGCTAATACGAGAGACATTAAAAAGAGAGGGTCAAATAAAAAAAATATTAGGTTTCGAATACCATCTCTTCCATGAAAAAAGAAAAAGGTTAAAAGGACACTCTCTCATGCAAGAGAATGATAAAAAAAGACTAGGGGTGTTCATTGACGAGGTAGGGCTATTCCGAGGAATGCCCAACAGCCACTTCTAAACTAGAAACCTAAACCTGGCCCAAGCAAGAGTCATGCCTGAAGTTGTTGGCCCGAACCCAAGCCGCATGGAAATGATGAAGCCCGGGGCCGACCTATAGAAAAGAAGATTAAGCTTCTTACCAAGTCCTAAGCCAGCACAACTGCTCTGGTCATATCACCTTCTCTTTGAGGTTATGGGCTTGAGTCCCCGCATTGCTGCTCCCTCCCTCCCTCCCTCATGAATATATGTATTTGGGCGGGACGGGAATATCGGCTCTCAAGCACTAAGTGTAAATAAAAAATAAAAATAAGAAACTGAGCACGGCCTATCTATTAATAACTGAACCCCATGCCCAAAGCCCAATCCATGAGCTCCCATAAAAAATAAAATATAAGAAAAATACTCTACTTTTTAAGAGAAAAAAATAAATGCTACACTCACCTTTTGATTCTACTACATCCTTACTCTTGTTCTCTGTTATATTGACCAGTTACTCCACTTCACCGGTAAAGTAAATTTACGATTTATTTTATTTATTGTGATTTGATATTATTTCATCCAATTGTTATTCACACATGTCCCTCCATCATATTGAGAACTAAGCCCAGACCCGTGACCCTCCAACAAGTAAAAGAAGGGAAAAAAGCCTAAAAAATCGTTTTACTGGATTACCGCCGTATGCATCCGCGGTATTCCTGAAATTTCCGGTTTTCCTCCTCTGAGAGAGGAGGAAAACTGGAAATTGCGAATTTATGAGGACGAAAATTGGAAAATGCGAATTTACCGCCCTTACCAGCATCGGTAAAGCTGCGTTAGTGTCCAAATAAAGTCCCAGGACCTTTCCATTTCCAATTAACATAAAATAGAATGAAAGAATCCACAGTTGCGTTTTTTCTTGTAGCCCATATATAGTGAACTCCCATATGATATGAATAGAGAGAGAAAAAAAATCGTGCAGGCTGACTTTGGCAATTGACACATGTGGAATTGATTTTCTAGTCTTTTTAATATTTATACTTCCCCATAAATAAAAGTAGAAATATATAAATGGTCATCAAATAACTTCCCCATAATTAAAGAAGAAAATCCGAGATATCGCTCTATTAAAGCAATTTGCTCCTGTCTACAACTCCTTCCTCAAACCTTCCATCACTCGCAGTCTTTAATGATCTTCGGTGTGATTCACTGGATAATAAATTCTTAAAAATTCAATTCCATGAAAACATAGGGGCCCTTAAGAGAACACATCTATGAATGAAATTTTAAAAGCACTTAGTGTTATCACGTATCTAATCTAAAGCGATGACACGAGATTTTGCAATCTTGTAATCAACATCTAAACTTGGTTTTCGTTGACATGCTTAGATTTGGGAACTCTCTGGACCCAACCAACAAGCCGAAGGAGTTATGGAACTGGTCAAATAAAGCACGATAACTATTTAGGACCGTAGCTAAACACCACATAGTTGCTTACATGTACAGAAAATCAGTGATGTGTCGACTACTAGGGCATGTTTTTAGTGTTGCAAACGGAACGGTTCCGGATCGGAACCATAGTGGACTAGGATGCGTTTCTAAAAAACGGTTCCGGATCCGGTCTTGACTCGGGACCTGTTTAGTTGGTTCTAGACCCGGCTCCGATAGGAAAACCCAAAACCGGGTCCACCTAGAGGACTGGAATCTAGTTCCAAAATCGATTCTAATGTTTCTTTTTCCCTAATTTTTCTTAAAATAAGCATATCATTCAGCTTATAACAGTGCGCCAAAGTCTACTACCTCTAATATTGTATATAAAATTGTCCAAAAAAAGTAGATTTTGAGTTACAATTTGCAATATCAAACGCTCATAAGCCGGGTCCCGGGTCCACATGTCGGAACCGGTTTGGACCCGGACCCGTTTATCAATCGGAACCCGATTTAGGTTACGGACCCGGACCCGTTTATGAATAATCGGAACCTAAAATAGTTTCCAGGCCCGGTTTTTTATAGGTCGGAACTTTCGGGCAATCGGATACCCGTTTGCAATCCTACAAATCTGCGAGGATTGGGCTTTTTTTTTTTTTTTTGCCCTGGTGAAATGAAGGTTTCGCTGGTTTCACGTATATTTAGTTAACCTGTAATCATCCTAAATTGAGGCAAGCATTGCCTTACTGAATCGATTTTCCCGTGTTCAGTCCATCTTGTACTTGGTTTGAGAGAGCCCATTCCGCTGCTACCTATTCCATAGTGAAACCCACTCGTCACCTCCAAGGGTCCGATCCAAAAAGCCTAGATGTTGCTGATTTTTTAAAGTAGGATTTAGTCACGAGTGGACACAGCCCTATTCGTCGACTTCTCAGTCACGAACTATTTCATATTTGGTAAGCTTCCTTTACCAGTTAAGTAAAGTGAAGGGCTAATACGAGAGACATTAAAAAGAGAGGGTCAAATAAAAAAAATATTAGGTTTCGAATACCATCTCTTCCATGAAAAAAGAAAAAGGTTAAAAGGACACTCTCTCATGCAAGAGAATGATAAAAAAAGACTAGGGGTGTTCATTGACGAGGTAGGGCTATTCCGAGGAATGCCCAACAGCCACTTCTAAACTAGAAACCTAAACCTGGCCCAAGCAAGAGTCATGCCTGAAGTTGTTGGCCCGAACCCAAGCCGCATGGAAATGATGAAGCCCGGGGCCGACCTATAGAAAAGAAGATTAAGCTTCTTACCAAGTCCTAAGCCAGCACAACTGCTCTGGTCATATCACCTTCTCTTTGAGGTTATGGGCTTGAGTCCCCGCATTGCTGCTCCCTCCCTCCCTCCCTCATGAATATATGTATTTGGGCGGGACGGGAATCTCGGCTCTCAAGCACTAAGTGTAAATAAAAAATAAAAATAAGAAACTGAGCACGGCCTATCTATTAATAACTGAACCCCATGCCCAAAGCCCAATCCATGAGCTCCCATAAAAAATAAAATATAAGAAAAATACTCTACTTTTTAAGAGAAAAAAATAAATGCTACACTCACCTTTTGATTCTACTACATCCTTACTCTTGTTCTCTGTTATATTGACCAGTTACTCCACTTCACCGGTAAAGTAAATTTACGATTTATTTTATTTATTGTGATTTGATATTATTTCATCCAATTGTTATTCACACATGTCCCTCCATCATATTGAGAACTAAGCCCAGACCCGTGACCCTCCAACAAGTAAAAGAAGGGAAAAAAGCCTAAAAAATCGTTTTACTGGATTACCGCCGTATGCATCCGCGGTATTCCTGAAATTTCCGGTTTTCCTCCTCTGAGAGAGGAGGAAAACTGGAAATTGCGAATTTATGAGGACGAAAATTGGAAAATGCGAATTTACCGCCCTTACCAGCATCGGTAAAGCTGCGTTAGTGTCCAAATAAAGTCCCAGGACCTTTCCATTTCCAATTAACATAAAATAGAATGAAAGAATCCACAGTTGCGTTTTTTCTTGTAGCCCATATATAGTGAACTCCCATATGATATGAATAGAGAGAGAAAAAAAATCGTGCAGGCTGACTTTGGCAATTGACACATGTGGAATTGATTTTCTAGTCTTTTTAATATTTATACTTCCCCATAAATAAAAGTAGAAATATATAAATGGTCATCAAATAACTTCCCCATAATTAAAGAAGAAAATCCGAGATATCGCTCTATTAAAGCAATTTGCTCCTGTCTACAACTCCATCCTCAAACCTTCCATCACTCGCAGTCTTTAATGATCTTCGGTGTGATTCACTGGATAATAAATTCTTAAAAATTCAATTCCATGAAAACATAGGGGCCCTTAAGAGAACACATCTATGAATGAAATTTTAAAAGCACTTAGTGTTATCACGTATCTAATCTAAAGCGATGACACGAGATTTTGCAATCTTGTAATCAACATCTAAACTTGGTTTTCGTTGACATGCTTAGATTTGGGAACTCTCTGGACCCAACCAACAAGCCGAAGGACTTATGGAACTGGTCAAATAAAGCACGATAACTATTTAGGACCGTAGCTAAACACCACATAGTTGCTTACATGTACAGAAAATCAGTGATGTGTCGACTACTAGGGCATGTTTTTAGTGTTGCAAACGGAACGGTTCCGGATCGGAACCATAGTGGACTAGGATGCGTTTCTAAAAAACGGTTCCGGATCCGGTCTTGACTCGGGACCTGTTTAGTTGGTTCTAGACCCGGCTCCGATAGGAAAACCCAAAACCGGGTCCACCTAGAGGACTGGAATCTAGTTCCAAAATCGATTCTAATGTTTCTTTTTCCCTAATTTTTCTTAAAATAAGCATATCATTCAGCTTATAACAGTGCGCCAAAGTCTACTACCTCTAATATTGTATATAAAATTGTCCAAAAAAAGTAGATTTTGAGTTACAATTTGCAATATCAAACGCTCATAAGCCGGGTCCCGGGTCCACATGTCGGAACCGGTTTGGACCCGGACCCGTTTATCAATCGGAACCCGATTTAGGTTACGGACCCGGACCCGTTTATGAATAATCGGAACCTAAAATAGTTTCCAGGCCCGGTTTTTTATAGGTCGGAACTTTCGGGCAATCGGATACCCGTTTGCAATCCTACAAATCTGCGAGGATTGGGCTTTTTTTTTTTTTTTTGCCCTGGTGAAATGAAGGTTTCGCTGGTTTCACGTATATTTAGTTAACCTGTAATCATCCTAAATTGAGGCAAGCATTGCCTTACTGAATCGATTTTCCCGTGTTCAGTCCATCTTGTACTTGGTTTGAGAGAGCCCATTCCGCTGCTACCTATTCCATAGTGAAACCCACTCGTCACCTCCAAGGGTCCGATCCAAAAAGCCTAGATGTTGCTGATTTTTTAAAGTAGGATTTAGTCACGAGTGGACACAGCCCTATTCGTCGACTTCTCAGTCACGAACTATTTCATATTTGGTAAGCTTCCTTTACCAGTTAAGTAAAGTGAAGGGCTAATACGAGAGACATTAAAAAGAGAGGGTCAAATAAAAAAAATATTAGGTTTCGAATACCATCTCTTCCATGAAAAAAGAAAAAGGTTAAAAGGACACTCTCTCATGCAAGAGAATGATAAAAAAAGACTAGGGGTGTTCATTGACGAGGTAGGGCTATTCCGAGGAATGCCCAACAGCCACTTCTAAACTAGAAACCTAAACCTGGCCCAAGCAAGAGTCATGCCTGAAGTTGTTGGCCCGAACCCAAGCCGCATGGAAATGATGAAGCCCGGGGCCGACCTATAGAAAAGAAGATTAAGCTTCTTACCAAGTCCTAAGCCAGCACAACTGCTCTGGTCATATCACCTTCTCTTTGAGGTTATGGGCTTGAGTCCCCGCATTGCTGCTCCCTCCCTCCCTCCCTCATGAATATATGTATTTGGGCGGGACGGGAATATCGGCTCTCAAGCACTAAGTGTAAATAAAAAATAAAAATAAGAAACTGAGCACGGCCTATCTATTAATAACTGAACCCCATGCCCAAAGCCCAATCCATGAGCTCCCATAAAAAATAAAATATAAGAAAAATACTCTACTTTTTAAGAGAAAAAAATAAATGCTACACTCACCTTTTGATTCTACTACATCCTTACTCTTGTTCTCTGTTATATTGACCAGTTACTCCACTTCACCGGTAAAGTAAATTTACGATTTATTTTATTTATTGTGATTTGATATTATTTCATCCAATTGTTATTCACACATGTCCCTCCATCATATTGAGAACTAAGCCCAGACCCGTGACCCTCCAACAAGTAAAAGAAGGGAAAAAAGCCTAAAAAATCGTTTTACTGGATTACCGCCGTATGCATCCGCGGTATTCCTGAAATTTCCGGTTTTCCTCCTCTGAGAGAGGAGGAAAACTGGAAATTGCGAATTTATGAGGACGAAAATTGGAAAATGCGAATTTACCGCCCTTACCAGCATCGGTAAAGCTGCGTTAGTGTCCAAATAAAGTCCCAGGACCTTTCCATTTCCAATTAACATAAAATAGAATGAAAGAATCCACAGTTGCGTTTTTTCTTGTAGCCCATATATAGTGAACTCCCATATGATATGAATAGAGAGAGAGAAAAAATCGTGCAGGCTGACTTTGGCAATTGACACATGTGGAATTGATTTTCTAGTCTTTTTAATATTTATACTTCCCCATAAATAAAAGTAGAAATATATAAATGGTCATCAAATAACTTCCCCATAATTAAAGAAGAAAATCCGAGATATCGCTCTATTAAAGCAATTTGCTCCTGTCTACAACTCCATCCTCAAACCTTCCATCCACTCGCAGTCTTTAATGATCTTCGGTGTGATTCACTGGATAATAAATTCTTAAAAATTCAATTCCATGAAAACATAGGGGCCCTTAAGAGAACACATCTATGAATGAAATTTTAAAAGCACTTAGTGTTATCACGTATCTAATCTAAAGCGATGACACGAGATTTTGCAATCTTGTAATCAACATCTAAACTTGGTTTTCGTTGACATGCTTAGATTTGGGAACTCTCTGGACCCAACCAACAAGCCGAAGGACTTATGGAACTGGTCAAATAAAGCACGATAACTATTTAGGACCGTAGCTAAACACCACATAGTTGCTTACATGTACAGAAAATCAGTGATGTGTCGACTACTAGGGCATGTTTTTAGTGTTGCAAACGGAACGGTTCCGGATCGGAACCATAGTGGACTAGGATGCGTTTCTAAAAAACGGTTCCGGATCCGGTCTTGACTCGGGACCTGTTTAGTTGGTTCTAGACCCGGCTCCGATAGGAAAACCCAAAACCGGGTCCACCTAGAGGACTGGAATCTAGTTCCAAAATCGATTCTAATTTTTCTTTTTCCCTAATTTTTCTTAAAATAAGCATATCATTCAGCTTATAACAGTGCGCCAAAGTCTACTACCTCTAATATTGTATATAAAATTGTCCAAAAAAAGTAGATTTTGAGTTACAATTTGCAATATCAAACGCTCATAAGCCGGGTCCCGGGTCCACATGTCGGAACCGGTTTGGACCCGGACCCGTTTATCAATCGGAACCCGATTTAGGTTACGGACCCGGACCCGTTTATGAATAATCGGAACCTAAAATAGTTTCCAGGCCCGGTTTTTTATAGGTCGGAACTTTCGGGCAATCGGATACCCGTTTGCAATCCTACAAATCTGCGAGGATTGGGCTTTTTTTTTTTTTTTTGCCCTGGTGAAATGAAGGTTTCGCTGGTTTCACGTATATTTAGTTAACCTGTAATCATCCTAAATTGAGGCAAGCATTGCCTTACTGAATCGATTTTCCCGTGTTCAGTCCATCTTGTACTTGGTTTGAGAGAGCCCATTCCGCTGCTACCTATTCCATAGTGAAACCCACTCGTCACCTCCAAGGGTCCGATCCAAAAAGCCTAGATGTTGCTGATTTTTTAAAGTAGGATTTAGTCACGAGTGGACACAGCCCTATTCGTCGACTTCTCAGTCACGAACTATTTCATATTTGGTAAGCTTCCTTTACCAGTTAAGTAAAGTGAAGGGCTAATACGAGAGACATTAAAAAGAGAGGGTCAAATAAAAAAAATATTAGGTTTCGAATACCATCTCTTCCATGAAAAAAGAAAAAGGTTAAAAGGACACTCTCTCATGCAAGAGAATGATAAAAAAAGACTAGGGGTGTTCATTGACGAGGTAGGGCTATTCCGAGGAATGCCCAACAGCCACTTCTAAACTAGAAACCTAAACCTGGCCCAAGCAAGAGTCATGCCTGAAGTTGTTGGCCCGAACCCAAGCCGCATGGAAATGATGAAGCCCGGGGCCGACCTATAGAAAAGAAGATTAAGCTTCTTACCAAGTCCTAAGCCAGCACAACTGCTCTGGTCATATCACCTTCTCTTTGAGGTTATGGGCTTGAGTCCCCGCATTGCTGCTCCCTCCCTCCCTCCCTCATGAATATATGTATTTGGGCGGGACGGGAATATCGGCTCTCAAGCACTAAGTGTAAATAAAAAATAAAAATAAGAAACTGAGCACGGCCTATCTATTAATAACTGAACCCCATGCCCAAAGCCCAATCCATGAGCTCCCATAAAAAATAAAATATAAGAAAAATACTCTACTTTTTAAGAGAAAAAAATAAATGCTACACTCACCTTTTGATTCTACTACATCCTTACTCTTGTTCTCTGTTATATTGACCAGTTACTCCACTTCACCGGTAAAGTAAATTTACGATTTATTTTATTTATTGTGATTTGATATTATTTCATCCAATTGTTATTCACACATGTCCCTCCATCATATTGAGAACTAAGCCCAGACCCGTGACCCTCCAACAAGTAAAAGAAGGGAAAAAAGCCTAAAAAATCGTTTTACTGGATTACCGCCGTATGCATCCGCGGTATTCCTGAAATTTCCGGTTTTCCTCCTCTGAGAGAGGAGGAAAACTGGAAATTGCGAATTTATGAGGACGAAAATTGGAAAATGCGAATTTACCGCCCTTACCAGCATCGGTAAAGCTGCGTTAGTGTCCAAATAAAGTCCCAGGACCTTTCCATTTCCAATTAACATAAAATAGAATGAAAGAATCCACAGTTGCGTTTTTTCTTGTAGCCCATATATAGTGAACTCCCATATGATATGAAGAGAGAGAGAGAAAAAATCGTGCAGGCTGACTTTGGCAATTGACACATGTGGAATTGATTTTCTAGTCTTTTTAATATTTATACTTCCCCATAAATAAAAGTAGAAATATATAAATGGTCATCAAATAACTTCCCCATAATTAAAGAAGAAAATCCGAGATATCGCTCTATTAAAGCAATTTGCTCCTGTCTACAACTCCATCCTCAAACCTTCCATCCACTCGCAGTCTTTAATGATCTTCGGTGTGATTCACTGGATAATAAATTCTTAAAAATTCAATTCCATGAAAACATAGGGGCCCTTAAGAGAACACATCTATGAATGAAATTTTAAAAGCACTTAGTGTTATCACGTATCTAATCTAAAGCGATGACACGAGATTTTGCAATCTTGTAATCAACATCTAAACTTGGTTTTCGTTGACATGCTTAGATTTGGGAACTCTCTGGACCCAACCAACAAGCCGAAGGACTTATGGAACTGGTCAAATAAAGCACGATAACTATTTAGGACCGTAGCTAAACACCACATAGTTGCTTACATGTACAGAAAATCAGTGATGTGTCGACTACTAGGGCATGTTTTTAGTGTTGCAAACGGAACGGTTCCGGATCGGAACCATAGTGGACTAGGATGCGTTTCTAAAAAACGGTTCCGGATCCGGTCTTGACTCGGGACCTGTTTAGTTGGTTCTAGACCCGGCTCCGATAGGAAAACCCAAAACCGGGTCCACCTAGAGGACTGGAATCTAGTTCCAAAATCGATTCTAATTTTTCTTTTTCCCTAATTTTTCTTAAAATAAGCATATCATTCAGCTTATAACAGTGCGCCAAAGTCTACTACCTCTAATATTGTATATAAAATTGTCCAAAAAAAGTAGATTTTGAGTTACAATTTGCAATATCAAACGCTCATAAGCCGGGTCCCGGGTCCACATGTCGGAACCGGTTTGGACCCGGACCCGTTTATCAATCGGAACCCGATTTAGGTTACGGACCCGGACCCGTTTATGAATAATCGGAACCTAAAATAGTTTCCAGGCCCGGTTTTTTATAGGTCGGAACTTTCGGGCAATCGGATACCCGTTTGCAATCCTACAAATCTGCGAGGATTGGGCTTTTTTTTTTTTTTTTGCCCTGGTGAAATGAAGGTTTCGCTGGTTTCACGTATATTTAGTTAACCTGTAATCATCCTAAATTGAGGCAAGCATTGCCTTACTGAATCGATTTTCCCGTGTTCAGTCCATCTTGTACTTGGTTTGAGAGAGCCCATTCCGCTGCTACCTATTCCATAGTGAAACCCACTCGTCACCTCCAAGGGTCCGATCCAAAAAGCCTAGATGTTGCTGATTTTTTAAAGTAGGATTTAGTCACGAGTGGACACAGCCCTATTCGTCGACTTCTCAGTCACGAACTATTTCATATTTGGTAAGCTTCCTTTACCAGTTAAGTAAAGTGAAGGGCTAATACGAGAGACATTAAAAAGAGAGGGTCAAATAAAAAAAATATTAGGTTTCGAATACCATCTCTTCCATGAAAAAAGAAAAAGGTTAAAAGGACACTCTCTCATGCAAGAGAATGATAAAAAAAGACTAGGGGTGTTCATTGACGAGGTAGGGCTATTCCGAGGAATGCCCAACAGCCACTTCTAAACTAGAAACCTAAACCTGGCCCAAGCAAGAGTCATGCCTGAAGTTGTTGGCCCGAACCCAAGCCGCATGGAAATGATGAAGCCCGGGGCCGACCTATAGAAAAGAAGATTAAGCTTCTTACCAAGTCCTAAGCCAGCACAACTGCTCTGGTCATATCACCTTCTCTTTGAGGTTATGGGCTTGAGTCCCCGCATTGCTGCTCCCTCCCTCCCTCCCTCATGAATATATGTATTTGGGCGGGACGGGAATATCGGCTCTCAAGCACTAAGTGTAAATAAAAAATAAAAATAAGAAACTGAGCACGGCCTATCTATTAATAACTGAACCCCATGCCCAAAGCCCAATCCATGAGCTCCCATAAAAAATAAAATATAAGAAAAATACTCTACTTTTTAAGAGAAAAAAATAAATGCTACACTCACCTTTTGATTCTACTACATCCTTACTCTTGTTCTCTGTTATATTGACCAGTTACTCCACTTCACCGGTAAAGTAAATTTACGATTTATTTTATTTATTGTGATTTGATATTATTTCATCCAATTGTTATTCACACATGTCCCTCCATCATATTGAGAACTAAGCCCAGACCCGTGACCCTCCAACAAGTAAAAGAAGGGAAAAAAGCCTAAAAAATCGTTTTACTGGATTACCGCCGTATGCATCCGCGGTATTCCTGAAATTTCCGGTTTTCCTCCTCTGAGAGAGGAGGAAAACTGGAAATTGCGAATTTATGAGGACGAAAATTGGAAAATGCGAATTTACCGCCCTTACCAGCATCGGTAAAGCTGCGTTAGTGTCCAAATAAAGTCCCAGGACCTTTCCATTTCCAATTAACATAAAATAGAATGAAAGAATCCACAGTTGCGTTTTTTCTTGTAGCCCATATATAGTGAACTCCCATATGATATGAATAGAGAGAGAGAAAAAATCGTGCAGGCTGACTTTGGCAATTGACACATGTGGAATTGATTTTCTAGTCTTTTTAATATTTATACTTCCCCATAAATAAAAGTAGAAATATATAAATGGTCATCAAATAACTTCCCCATAATTAAAGAAGAAAATCCGAGATATCGCTCTATTAAAGCAATTTGCTCCTGTCTACAACTCCATCCTCAAACCTTCCATCCACTCGCAGTCTTTAATGATCTTCGGTGTGATTCACTGGATAATAAATTCTTAAAAATTCAATTCCATGAAAACATAGGGGCCCTTAAGAGAACACATCTATGAATGAAATTTTAAAAGCACTTAGTGTTATCACGTATCTAATCTAAAGCGATGACACGAGATTTTGCAATCTTGTAATCAACATCTAAACTTGGTTTTCGTTGACATGCTTAGATTTGGGAACTCTCTGGACCCAACCAACAAGCCGAAGGACTTATGGAACTGGTCAAATAAAGCACGATAACTATTTAGGACCGTAGCTAAACACCACATAGTTGCTTACATGTACAGAAAATCAGTGATGTGTCGACTACTAGGGCATGTTTTTAGTGTTGCAAACGGAACGGTTCCGGATCGGAACCATAGTGGACTAGGATGCGTTTCTAAAAAACGGTTCCGGATCCGGTCTTGACTCGGGACCTGTTTAGTTGGTTCTAGACCCGGCTCCGATAGGAAAACCCAAAACCGGGTCCACCTAGAGGACTGGAATCTAGTTCCAAAATCGATTCTAATTTTTCTTTTTCCCTAATTTTTCTTAAAATAAGCATATCATTCAGCTTATAACAGTGCGCCAAAGTCTACTACCTCTAATATTGTATATAAAATTGTCCAAAAAAAGTAGATTTTGAGTTACAATTTGCAATATCAAACGCTCATAAGCCGGGTCCCGGGTCCACATGTCGGAACCGGTTTGGACCCGGACCCGTTTATCAATCGGAACCCGATTTAGGTTACGGACCCGGACCCGTTTATGAATAATCGGAACCTAAAATAGTTTCCAGGCCCGGTTTTTTATAGGTCGGAACTTTCGGGCAATCGGATACCCGTTTGCAATCCTACAAATCTGCGAGGATTGGGCTTTTTTTTTTTTTTTTGCCCTGGTGAAATGAAGGTTTCGCTGGTTTCACGTATATTTAGTTAACCTGTAATCATCCTAAATTGAGGCAAGCATTGCCTTACTGAATCGATTTTCCCGTGTTCAGTCCATCTTGTACTTGGTTTGAGAGAGCCCATTCCGCTGCTACCTATTCCATAGTGAAACCCACTCGTCACCTCCAAGGGTCCGATCCAAAAAGCCTAGATGTTGCTGATTTTTTAAAGTAGGATTTAGTCACGAGTGGACACAGCCCTATTCGTCGACTTCTCAGTCACGAACTATTTCATATTTGGTAAGCTTCCTTTACCAGTTAAGTAAAGTGAAGGGCTAATACGAGAGACATTAAAAAGAGAGGGTCAAATAAAAAAAATATTAGGTTTCGAATACCATCTCTTCCATGAAAAAAGAAAAAGGTTAAAAGGACACTCTCTCATGCAAGAGAATGATAAAAAAAGACTAGGGGTGTTCATTGACGAGGTAGGGCTATTCCGAGGAATGCCCAACAGCCACTTCTAAACTAGAAACCTAAACCTGGCCCAAGCAAGAGTCATGCCTGAAGTTGTTGGCCCGAACCCAAGCCGCATGGAAATGATGAAGCCCGGGGCCGACCTATAGAAAAGAAGATTAAGCTTCTTACCAAGTCCTAAGCCAGCACAACTGCTCTGGTCATATCACCTTCTCTTTGAGGTTATGGGCTTGAGTCCCCGCATTGCTGCTCCCTCCCTCCCTCCCTCATGAATATATGTATTTGGGCGGGACGGGAATATCGGCTCTCAAGCACTAAGTGTAAATAAAAAATAAAAATAAGAAACTGAGCACGGCCTATCTATTAATAACTGAACCCCATGCCCAAAGCCCAATCCATGAGCTCCCATAAAAAATAAAATATAAGAAAAATACTCTACTTTTTAAGAGAAAAAAATAAATGCTACACTCACCTTTTGATTCTACTACATCCTTACTCTTGTTCTCTGTTATATTGACCAGTTACTCCACTTCACCGGTAAAGTAAATTTACGATTTATTTTATTTATTGTGATTTGATATTATTTCATCCAATTGTTATTCACACATGTCCCTCCATCATATTGAGAACTAAGCCCAGACCCGTGACCCTCCAACAAGTAAAAGAAGGGAAAAAAGCCTAAAAAATCGTTTTACTGGATTACCGCCGTATGCATCCGCGGTATTCCTGAAATTTCCGGTTTTCCTCCTCTGAGAGAGGAGGAAAACTGGAAATTGCGAATTTATGAGGACGAAAATTGGAAAATGCGAATTTACCGCCCTTACCAGCATCGGTAAAGCTGCGTTAGTGTCCAAATAAAGTCCCAGGACCTTTCCATTTCCAATTAACATAAAATAGAATGAAAGAATCCACAGTTGCGTTTTTTCTTGTAGCCCATATATAGTGAACTCCCATATGATATGAATAGAGAGAGAGAAAAAATCGTGCAGGCTGACTTTGGCAATTGACACATGTGGAATTGATTTTCTAGTCTTTTTAATATTTATACTTCCCCATAAATAAAAGTAGAAATATATAAATGGTCATCAAATAACTTCCCCATAATTAAAGAAGAAAATCCGAGATATCGCTCTATTAAAGCAATTTGCTCCTGTCTACAACTCCATCCTCAAACCTTCCATCCACTCGCAGTCTTTAATGATCTTCGGTGTGATTCACTGGATAATAAATTCTTAAAAATTCAATTCCATGAAAACATAGGGGCCCTTAAGAGAACACATCTATGAATGAAATTTTAAAAGCACTTAGTGTTATCACGTATCTAATCTAAAGCGATGACACGAGATTTTGCAATCTTGTAATCAACATCTAAACTTGGTTTTCGTTGACATGCTTAGATTTGGGAACTCTCTGGACCCAACCAACAAGCCGAAGGACTTATGGAACTGGTCAAATAAAGCACGATAACTATTTAGGACCGTAGCTAAACACCACATAGTTGCTTACATGTACAGAAAATCAGTGATGTGTCGACTACTAGGGCATGTTTTTAGTGTTGCAAACGGAACGGTTCCGGATCGGAACCATAGTGGACTAGGATGCGTTTCTAAAAAACGGTTCCGGATCCGGTCTTGACTCGGGACCTGTTTAGTTGGTTCTAGACCCGGCTCCGATAGGAAAACCCAAAACCGGGTCCACCTAGAGGACTGGAATCTAGTTCCAAAATCGATTCTAATTTTTCTTTTTCCCTAATTTTTCTTAAAATAAGCATATCATTCAGCTTATAACAGTGCGCCAAAGTCTACTACCTCTAATATTGTATATAAAATTGTCCAAAAAAAGTAGATTTTGAGTTACAATTTGCAATATCAAACGCTCATAAGCCGGGTCCCGGGTCCACATGTCGGAACCGGTTTGGACCCGGACCCGTTTATCAATCGGAACCCGATTTAGGTTACGGACCCGGACCCGTTTATGAATAATCGGAACCTAAAATAGTTTCCAGGCCCGGTTTTTTATAGGTCGGAACTTTCGGGCAATCGGATACCCGTTTGCAATCCTACAAATCTGCGAGGATTGGGCTTTTTTTTTTTTTTTTGCCCTGGTGAAATGAAGGTTTCGCTGGTTTCACGTATATTTAGTTAACCTGTAATCATCCTAAATTGAGGCAAGCATTGCCTTACTGAATCGATTTTCCCGTGTTCAGTCCATCTTGTACTTGGTTTGAGAGAGCCCATTCCGCTGCTACCTATTCCATAGTGAAACCCACTCGTCACCTCCAAGGGTCCGATCCAAAAAGCCTAGATGTTGCTGATTTTTTAAAGTAGGATTTAGTCACGAGTGGACACAGCCCTATTCGTCGACTTCTCAGTCACGAACTATTTCATATTTGGTAAGCTTCCTTTACCAGTTAAGTAAAGTGAAGGGCTAATACGAGAGACATTAAAAAGAGAGGGTCAAATAAAAAAAATATTAGGTTTCGAATACCATCTCTTCCATGAAAAAAGAAAAAGGTTAAAAGGACACTCTCTCATGCAAGAGAATGATAAAAAAAGACTAGGGGTGTTCATTGACGAGGTAGGGCTATTCCGAGGAATGCCCAACAGCCACTTCTAAACTAGAAACCTAAACCTGGCCCAAGCAAGAGTCATGCCTGAAGTTGTTGGCCCGAACCCAAGCCGCATGGAAATGATGAAGCCCGGGGCCGACCTATAGAAAAGAAGATTAAGCTTCTTACCAAGTCCTAAGCCAGCACAACTGCTCTGGTCATATCACCTTCTCTTTGAGGTTATGGGCTTGAGTCCCCGCATTGCTGCTCCCTCCCTCCCTCCCTCATGAATATATGTATTTGGGCGGGACGGGAATATCGGCTCTCAAGCACTAAGTGTAAATAAAAAATAAAAATAAGAAACTGAGCACGGCCTATCTATTAATAACTGAACCCCATGCCCAAAGCCCAATCCATGAGCTCCCATAAAAAATAAAATATAAGAAAAATACTCTACTTTTTAAGAGAAAAAAATAAATGCTACACTCACCTTTTGATTCTACTACATCCTTACTCTTGTTCTCTGTTATATTGACCAGTTACTCCACTTCACCGGTAAAGTAAATTTACGATTTATTTTATTTATTGTGATTTGATATTATTTCATCCAATTGTTATTCACACATGTCCCTCCATCATATTGAGAACTAAGCCCAGACCCGTGACCCTCCAACAAGTAAAAGAAGGGAAAAAAGCCTAAAAAATCGTTTTACTGGATTACCGCCGTATGCATCCGCGGTATTCCTGAAATTTCCGGTTTTCCTCCTCTGAGAGAGGAGGAAAACTGGAAATTGCGAATTTATGAGGACGAAAATTGGAAAATGCGAATTTACCGCCCTTACCAGCATCGGTAAAGCTGCGTTAGTGTCCAAATAAAGTCCCAGGACCTTTCCATTTCCAATTAACATAAAATAGAATGAAAGAATCCACAGTTGCGTTTTTTCTTGTAGCCCATATATAGTGAACTCCCATATGATATGAATAGAGAGAGAGAAAAAATCGTGCAGGCTGACTTTGGCAATTGACACATGTGGAATTGATTTTCTAGTCTTTTTAATATTTATACTTCCCCATAAATAAAAGTAGAAATATATAAATGGTCATCAAATAACTTCCCCATAATTAAAGAAGAAAATCCGAGATATCGCTCTATTAAAGCAATTTGCTCCTGTCTACAACTCCATCCTCAAACCTTCCATCCACTCGCAGTCTTTAATGATCTTCGGTGTGATTCACTGGATAATAAATTCTTAAAAATTCAATTCCATGAAAACATAGGGGCCCTTAAGAGAACACATCTATGAATGAAATTTTAAAAGCACTTAGTGTTATCACGTATCTAATCTAAAGCGATGACACGAGATTTTGCAATCTTGTAATCAACATCTAAACTTGGTTTTCGTTGACATGCTTAGATTTGGGAACTCTCTGGACCCAACCAACAAGCCGAAGGACTTATGGAACTGGTCAAATAAAGCACGATAACTATTTAGGACCGTAGCTAAACACCACATAGTTGCTTACATGTACAGAAAATCAGTGATGTGTCGACTACTAGGGCATGTTTTTAGTGTTGCAAACGGAACGGTTCCGGATCGGAACCATAGTGGACTAGGATGCGTTTCTAAAAAACGGTTCCGGATCCGGTCTTGACTCGGGACCTGTTTAGTTGGTTCTAGACCCGGCTCCGATAGGAAAACCCAAAACCGGGTCCACCTAGAGGACTGGAATCTAGTTCCAAAATCGATTCTAATTTTTCTTTTTCCCTAATTTTTCTTAAAATAAGCATATCATTCAGCTTATAACAGTGCGCCAAAGTCTACTACCTCTAATATTGTATATAAAATTGTCCAAAAAAAGTAGATTTTGAGTTACAATTTGCAATATCAAACGCTCATAAGCCGGGTCCCGGGTCCACATGTCGGAACCGGTTTGGACCCGGACCCGTTTATCAATCGGAACCCGATTTAGGTTACGGACCCGGACCCGTTTATGAATAATCGGAACCTAAAATAGTTTCCAGGCCCGGTTTTTTATAGGTCGGAACTTTCGGGCAATCGGATACCCGTTTGCAATCCTACAAATCTGCGAGGATTGGGCTTTTTTTTTTTTTTTTGCCCTGGTGAAATGAAGGTTTCGCTGGTTTCACGTATATTTAGTTAACCTGTAATCATCCTAAATTGAGGCAAGCATTGCCTTACTGAATCGATTTTCCCGTGTTCAGTCCATCTTGTACTTGGTTTGAGAGAGCCCATTCCGCTGCTACCTATTCCATAGTGAAACCCACTCGTCACCTCCAAGGGTCCGATCCAAAAAGCCTAGATGTTGCTGATTTTTTAAAGTAGGATTTAGTCACGAGTGGACACAGCCCTATTCGTCGACTTCTCAGTCACGAACTATTTCATATTTGGTAAGCTTCCTTTACCAGTTAAGTAAAGTGAAGGGCTAATACGAGAGACATTAAAAAGAGAGGGTCAAATAAAAAAAATATTAGGTTTCGAATACCATCTCTTCCATGAAAAAAGAAAAAGGTTAAAAGGACACTCTCTCATGCAAGAGAATGATAAAAAAAGACTAGGGGTGTTCATTGACGAGGTAGGGCTATTCCGAGGAATGCCCAACAGCCACTTCTAAACTAGAAACCTAAACCTGGCCCAAGCAAGAGTCATGCCTGAAGTTGTTGGCCCGAACCCAAGCCGCATGGAAATGATGAAGCCCGGGGCCGACCTATAGAAAAGAAGATTAAGCTTCTTACCAAGTCCTAAGCCAGCACAACTGCTCTGGTCATATCACCTTCTCTTTGAGGTTATGGGCTTGAGTCCCCGCATTGCTGCTCCCTCCCTCCCTCCCTCATGAATATATGTATTTGGGCGGGACGGGAATATCGGCTCTCAAGCACTAAGTGTAAATAAAAAATAAAAATAAGAAACTGAGCACGGCCTATCTATTAATAACTGAACCCCATGCCCAAAGCCCAATCCATGAGCTCCCATAAAAAATAAAATATAAGAAAAATACTCTACTTTTTAAGAGAAAAAAATAAATGCTACACTCACCTTTTGATTCTACTACATCCTTACTCTTGTTCTCTGTTATATTGACCAGTTACTCCACTTCACCGGTAAAGTAAATTTACGATTTATTTTATTTATTGTGATTTGATATTATTTCATCCAATTGTTATTCACACATGTCCCTCCATCATATTGAGAACTAAGCCCAGACCCGTGACCCTCCAACAAGTAAAAGAAGGGAAAAAAGCCTAAAAAATCGTTTTACTGGATTACCGCCGTATGCATCCGCGGTATTCCTGAAATTTCCGGTTTTCCTCCTCTGAGAGAGGAGGAAAACTGGAAATTGCGAATTTATGAGGACGAAAATTGGA
Organism: Cinnamomum chago; assembly: GCA_038049695.1. NCBI lineage: Eukaryota > Viridiplantae > Streptophyta > Magnoliopsida > Laurales > Lauraceae > Cinnamomum > Cinnamomum chago. Next base: position 65,742,685 of record CP142458.1, on the reverse strand, counting down.
AAATGCGAATTTACCGCCCTTACCAGCATCGGTAAAGCTGCGTTAGTGTCCAAATAAAGTCCCAGGACCTTTCCATTTCCAATTAACATAAAATAGAATGAAAGAATCCACAGTTGCGTTTTTTCTTGTAGCCCATATATAGTGAACTCCCATATGATATGAATAGAGAGAGAGAAAAAATCGTGCAGGCTGACTTTGGCAATTGACACATGTGGAATTGATTTTCTAGTCTTTTTAATATTTATACTTCCCCATAAATAAAAGTAGAAATATATAAATGGTCATCAAATAACTTCCCCATAATTAAAGAAGAAAATCCGAGATATCGCTCTATTAAAGCAATTTGCTCCTGTCTACAACTCCATCCTCAAACCTTCCATCCACTCGCAGTCTTTAATGATCTTCGGTGTGATTCACTGGATAATAAATTCTTAAAAATTCAATTCCATGAAAACATAGGGGCCCTTAAGAGAACACATCTATGAATGAAATTTTAAAAGCACTTAGTGTTATCACGTATCTAATCTAAAGCGATGACACGAGATTTTGCAATCTTGTAATCAACATCTAAACTTGGTTTTCGTTGACATGCTTAGATTTGGGAACTCTCTGGACCCAACCAACAAGCCGAAGGACTTATGGAACTGGTCAAATAAAGCACGATAACTATTTAGGACCGTAGCTAAACACCACATAGTTGCTTACATGTACAGAAAATCAGTGATGTGTCGACTACTAGGGCATGTTTTTAGTGTTGCAAACGGAACGGTTCCGGATCGGAACCATAGTGGACTAGGATGCGTTTCTAAAAAACGGTTCCGGATCCGGTCTTGACTCGGGACCTGTTTAGTTGGTTCTAGACCCGGCTCCGATAGGAAAACCCAAAACCGGGTCCACCTAGAGGACTGGAATCTAGTTCCAAAATCGATTCTAATTTTTCTTTTTCCCTAATTTTTCTTAAAATAAGCATATCATTCAGCTTATAACAGTGCGCCAAAGTCTACTACCTCTAATATTGTATATAAAATTGTCCAAAAAAAGTAGATTTTGAGTTACAATTTGCAATATCAAACGCTCATAAGCCGGGTCCCGGGTCCACATGTCGGAACCGGTTTGGACCCGGACCCGTTTATCAATCGGAACCCGATTTAGGTTACGGACCCGGACCCGTTTATGAATAATCGGAACCTAAAATAGTTTCCAGGCCCGGTTTTTTATAGGTCGGAACTTTCGGGCAATCGGATACCCGTTTGCAATCCTACAAATCTGCGAGGATTGGGCTTTTTTTTTTTTTTTTGCCCTGGTGAAATGAAGGTTTCGCTGGTTTCACGTATATTTAGTTAACCTGTAATCATCCTAAATTGAGGCAAGCATTGCCTTACTGAATCGATTTTCCCGTGTTCAGTCCATCTTGTACTTGGTTTGAGAGAGCCCATTCCGCTGCTACCTATTCCATAGTGAAACCCACTCGTCACCTCCAAGGGTCCGATCCAAAAAGCCTAGATGTTGCTGATTTTTTAAAGTAGGATTTAGTCACGAGTGGACACAGCCCTATTCGTCGACTTCTCAGTCACGAACTATTTCATATTTGGTAAGCTTCCTTTACCAGTTAAGTAAAGTGAAGGGCTAATACGAGAGACATTAAAAAGAGAGGGTCAAATAAAAAAAATATTAGGTTTCGAATACCATCTCTTCCATGAAAAAAGAAAAAGGTTAAAAGGACACTCTCTCATGCAAGAGAATGATAAAAAAAGACTAGGGGTGTTCATTGACGAGGTAGGGCTATTCCGAGGAATGCCCAACAGCCACTTCTAAACTAGAAACCTAAACCTGGCCCAAGCAAGAGTCATGCCTGAAGTTGTTGGCCCGAACCCAAGCCGCATGGAAATGATGAAGCCCGGGGCCGACCTATAGAAAAGAAGATTAAGCTTCTTACCAAGTCCTAAGCCAGCACAACTGCTCTGGTCATATCACCTTCTCTTTGAGGTTATGGGCTTGAGTCCCCGCATTGCTGCTCCCTCCCTCCCTCCCTCATGAATATATGTATTTGGGCGGGACGGGAATATCGGCTCTCAAGCACTAAGTGTAAATAAAAAATAAAAATAAGAAACTGAGCACGGCCTATCTATTAATAACTGAACCCCATGCCCAAAGCCCAATCCATGAGCTCCCATAAAAAATAAAATATAAGAAAAATACTCTACTTTTTAAGAGAAAAAAATAAATGCTACACTCACCTTTTGATTCTACTACATCCTTACTCTTGTTCTCTGTTATATTGACCAGTTACTCCACTTCACCGGTAAAGTAAATTTACGATTTATTTTATTTATTGTGATTTGATATTATTTCATCCAATTGTTATTCACACATGTCCCTCCATCATATTGAGAACTAAGCCCAGACCCGTGACCCTCCAACAAGTAAAAGAAGGGAAAAAAGCCTAAAAAATCGTTTTACTGGATTACCGCCGTATGCATCCGCGGTATTCCTGAAATTTCCGGTTTTCCTCCTCTGAGAGAGGAGGAAAACTGGAAATTGCGAATTTATGAGGACGAAAATTGGAAAATGCGAATTTACCGCCCTTACCAGCATCGGTAAAGCTGCGTTAGTGTCCAAATAAAGTCCCAGGACCTTTCCATTTCCAATTAACATAAAATAGAATGAAAGAATCCACAGTTGCGTTTTTTCTTGTAGCCCATATATAGTGAACTCCCATATGATATGAATAGAGAGAGAGAAAAAATCGTGCAGGCTGACTTTGGCAATTGACACATGTGGAATTGATTTTCTAGTCTTTTTAATATTTATACTTCCCCATAAATAAAAGTAGAAATATATAAATGGTCATCAAATAACTTCCCCATAATTAAAGAAGAAAATCCGAGATATCGCTCTATTAAAGCAATTTGCTCCTGTCTACAACTCCATCCTCAAACCTTCCATCCACTCGCAGTCTTTAATGATCTTCGGTGTGATTCACTGGATAATAAATTCTTAAAAATTCAATTCCATGAAAACATAGGGGCCCTTAAGAGAACACATCTATGAATGAAATTTTAAAAGCACTTAGTGTTATCACGTATCTAATCTAAAGCGATGACACGAGATTTTGCAATCTTGTAATCAACATCTAAACTTGGTTTTCGTTGACATGCTTAGATTTGGGAACTCTCTGGACCCAACCAACAAGCCGAAGGACTTATGGAACTGGTCAAATAAAGCACGATAACTATTTAGGACCGTAGCTAAACACCACATAGTTGCTTACATGTACAGAAAATCAGTGATGTGTCGACTACTAGGGCATGTTTTTAGTGTTGCAAACGGAACGGTTCCGGATCGGAACCATAGTGGACTAGGATGCGTTTCTAAAAAACGGTTCCGGATCCGGTCTTGACTCGGGACCTGTTTAGTTGGTTCTAGACCCGGCTCCGATAGGAAAACCCAAAACCGGGTCCACCTAGAGGACTGGAATCTAGTTCCAAAATCGATTCTAATTTTTCTTTTTCCCTAATTTTTCTTAAAATAAGCATATCATTCAGCTTATAACAGTGCGCCAAAGTCTACTACCTCTAATATTGTATATAAAATTGTCCAAAAAAAGTAGATTTTGAGTTACAATTTGCAATATCAAACGCTCATAAGCCGGGTCCCGGGTCCACATGTCGGAACCGGTTTGGACCCGGACCCGTTTATCAATCGGAACCCGATTTAGGTTACGGACCCGGACCCGTTTATGAATAATCGGAACCTAAAATAGTTTCCAGGCCCGGTTTTTTATAGGTCGGAACTTTCGGGCAATCGGATACCCGTTTGCAATCCTACAAATCTGCGAGGATTGGGCTTTTTTTTTTTTTTTTGCCCTGGTGAAATGAAGGTTTCGCTGGTTTCACGTATATTTAGTTAACCTGTAATCATCCTAAATTGAGGCAAGCATTGCCTTACTGAATCGATTTTCCCGTGTTCAGTCCATCTTGTACTTGGTTTGAGAGAGCCCATTCCGCTGCTACCTATTCCATAGTGAAACCCACTCGTCACCTCCAAGGGTCCGATCCAAAAAGCCTAGATGTTGCTGATTTTTTAAAGTAGGATTTAGTCACGAGTGGACACAGCCCTATTCGTCGACTTCTCAGTCACGAACTATTTCATATTTGGTAAGCTTCCTTTACCAGTTAAGTAAAGTGAAGGGCTAATACGAGAGACATTAAAAAGAGAGGGTCAAATAAAAAAAATATTAGGTTTCGAATACCATCTCTTCCATGAAAAAAGAAAAAGGTTAAAAGGACACTCTCTCATGCAAGAGAATGATAAAAAAAGACTAGGGGTGTTCATTGACGAGGTAGGGCTATTCCGAGGAATGCCCAACAGCCACTTCTAAACTAGAAACCTAAACCTGGCCCAAGCAAGAGTCATGCCTGAAGTTGTTGGCCCGAACCCAAGCCGCATGGAAATGATGAAGCCCGGGGCCGACCTATAGAAAAGAAGATTAAGCTTCTTACCAAGTCCTAAGCCAGCACAACTGCTCTGGTCATATCACCTTCTCTTTGAGGTTATGGGCTTGAGTCCCCGCATTGCTGCTCCCTCCCTCCCTCCCTCATGAATATATGTATTTGGGCGGGACGGGAATATCGGCTCTCAAGCACTAAGTGTAAATAAAAAATAAAAATAAGAAACTGAGCACGGCCTATCTATTAATAACTGAACCCCATGCCCAAAGCCCAATCCATGAGCTCCCATAAAAAATAAAATATAAGAAAAATACTCTACTTTTTAAGAGAAAAAAATAAATGCTACACTCACCTTTTGATTCTACTACATCCTTACTCTTGTTCTCTGTTATATTGACCAGTTACTCCACTTCACCGGTAAAGTAAATTTACGATTTATTTTATTTATTGTGATTTGATATTATTTCATCCAATTGTTATTCACACATGTCCCTCCATCATATTGAGAACTAAGCCCAGACCCGTGACCCTCCAACAAGTAAAAGAAGGGAAAAAAGCCTAAAAAATCGTTTTACTGGATTACCGCCGTATGCATCCGCGGTATTCCTGAAATTTCCGGTTTTCCTCCTCTGAGAGAGGAGGAAAACTGGAAATTGCGAATTTATGAGGACGAAAATTGGAAAATGCGAATTTACCGCCCTTACCAGCATCGGTAAAGCTGCGTTAGTGTCCAAATAAAGTCCCAGGACCTTTCCATTTCCAATTAACATAAAATAGAATGAAAGAATCCACAGTTGCGTTTTTTCTTGTAGCCCATATATAGTGAACTCCCATATGATATGAATAGAGAGAGAGAAAAAATCGTGCAGGCTGACTTTGGCAATTGACACATGTGGAATTGATTTTCTAGTCTTTTTAATATTTATACTTCCCCATAAATAAAAGTAGAAATATATAAATGGTCATCAAATAACTTCCCCATAATTAAAGAAGAAAATCCGAGATATCGCTCTATTAAAGCAATTTGCTCCTGTCTACAACTCCATCCTCAAACCTTCCATCCACTCGCAGTCTTTAATGATCTTCGGTGTGATTCACTGGATAATAAATTCTTAAAAATTCAATTCCATGAAAACATAGGGGCCCTTAAGAGAACACATCTATGAATGAAATTTTAAAAGCACTTAGTGTTATCACGTATCTAATCTAAAGCGATGACACGAGATTTTGCAATCTTGTAATCAACATCTAAACTTGGTTTTCGTTGACATGCTTAGATTTGGGAACTCTCTGGACCCAACCAACAAGCCGAAGGACTTATGGAACTGGTCAAATAAAGCACGATAACTATTTAGGACCGTAGCTAAACACCACATAGTTGCTTACATGTACAGAAAATCAGTGATGTGTCGACTACTAGGGCATGTTTTTAGTGTTGCAAACGGAACGGTTCCGGATCGGAACCATAGTGGACTAGGATGCGTTTCTAAAAAACGGTTCCGGATCCGGTCTTGACTCGGGACCTGTTTAGTTGGTTCTAGACCCGGCTCCGATAGGAAAACCCAAAACCGGGTCCACCTAGAGGACTGGAATCTAGTTCCAAAATCGATTCTAATTTTTCTTTTTCCCTAATTTTTCTTAAAATAAGCATATCATTCAGCTTATAACAGTGCGCCAAAGTCTACTACCTCTAATATTGTATATAAAATTGTCCAAAAAAAGTAGATTTTGAGTTACAATTTGCAATATCAAACGCTCATAAGCCGGGTCCCGGGTCCACATGTCGGAACCGGTTTGGACCCGGACCCGTTTATCAATCGGAACCCGATTTAGGTTACGGACCCGGACCCGTTTATGAATAATCGGAACCTAAAATAGTTTCCAGGCCCGGTTTTTTATAGGTCGGAACTTTCGGGCAATCGGATACCCGTTTGCAATCCTACAAATCTGCGAGGATTGGGCTTTTTTTTTTTTTTTTGCCCTGGTGAAATGAAGGTTTCGCTGGTTTCACGTATATTTAGTTAACCTGTAATCATCCTAAATTGAGGCAAGCATTGCCTTACTGAATCGATTTTCCCGTGTTCAGTCCATCTTGTACTTGGTTTGAGAGAGCCCATTCCGCTGCTACCTATTCCATAGTGAAACCCACTCGTCACCTCCAAGGGTCCGATCCAAAAAGCCTAGATGTTGCTGATTTTTTAAAGTAGGATTTAGTCACGAGTGGACACAGCCCTATTCGTCGACTTCTCAGTCACGAACTATTTCATATTTGGTAAGCTTCCTTTACCAGTTAAGTAAAGTGAAGGGCTAATACGAGAGACATTAAAAAGAGAGGGTCAAATAAAAAAAATATTAGGTTTCGAATACCATCTCTTCCATGAAAAAAGAAAAAGGTTAAAAGGACACTCTCTCATGCAAGAGAATGATAAAAAAAGACTAGGGGTGTTCATTGACGAGGTAGGGCTATTCCGAGGAATGCCCAACAGCCACTTCTAAACTAGAAACCTAAACCTGGCCCAAGCAAGAGTCATGCCTGAAGTTGTTGGCCCGAACCCAAGCCGCATGGAAATGATGAAGCCCGGGGCCGACCTATAGAAAAGAAGATTAAGCTTCTTACCAAGTCCTAAGCCAGCACAACTGCTCTGGTCATATCACCTTCTCTTTGAGGTTATGGGCTTGAGTCCCCGCATTGCTGCTCCCTCCCTCCCTCCCTCATGAATATATGTATTTGGGCGGGACGGGAATATCGGCTCTCAAGCACTAAGTGTAAATAAAAAATAAAAATAAGAAACTGAGCACGGCCTATCTATTAATAACTGAACCCCATGCCCAAAGCCCAATCCATGAGCTCCCATAAAAAATAAAATATAAGAAAAATACTCTACTTTTTAAGAGAAAAAAATAAATGCTACACTCACCTTTTGATTCTACTACATCCTTACTCTTGTTCTCTGTTATATTGACCAGTTACTCCACTTCACCGGTAAAGTAAATTTACGATTTATTTTATTTATTGTGATTTGATATTATTTCATCCAATTGTTATTCACACATGTCCCTCCATCATATTGAGAACTAAGCCCAGACCCGTGACCCTCCAACAAGTAAAAGAAGGGAAAAAAGCCTAAAAAATCGTTTTACTGGATTACCGCCGTATGCATCCGCGGTATTCCTGAAATTTCCGGTTTTCCTCCTCTGAGAGAGGAGGAAAACTGGAAATTGCGAATTTATGAGGACGAAAATTGGAAAATGCGAATTTACCGCCCTTACCAGCATCGGTAAAGCTGCGTTAGTGTCCAAATAAAGTCCCAGGACCTTTCCATTTCCAATTAACATAAAATAGAATGAAAGAATCCACAGTTGCGTTTTTTCTTGTAGCCCATATATAGTGAACTCCCATATGATATGAATAGAGAGAGAGAAAAAATCGTGCAGGCTGACTTTGGCAATTGACACATGTGGAATTGATTTTCTAGTCTTTTTAATATTTATACTTCCCCATAAATAAAAGTAGAAATATATAAATGGTCATCAAATAACTTCCCCATAATTAAAGAAGAAAATCCGAGATATCGCTCTATTAAAGCAATTTGCTCCTGTCTACAACTCCATCCTCAAACCTTCCATCCACTCGCAGTCTTTAATGATCTTCGGTGTGATTCACTGGATAATAAATTCTTAAAAATTCAATTCCATGAAAACATAGGGGCCCTTAAGAGAACACATCTATGAATGAAATTTTAAAAGCACTTAGTGTTATCACGTATCTAATCTAAAGCGATGACACGAGATTTTGCAATCTTGTAATCAACATCTAAACTTGGTTTTCGTTGACATGCTTAGATTTGGGAACTCTCTGGACCCAACCAACAAGCCGAAGGACTTATGGAACTGGTCAAATAAAGCACGATAACTATTTAGGACCGTAGCTAAACACCACATAGTTGCTTACATGTACAGAAAATCAGTGATGTGTCGACTACTAGGGCATGTTTTTAGTGTTGCAAACGGAACGGTTCCGGATCGGAACCATAGTGGACTAGGATGCGTTTCTAAAAAACGGTTCCGGATCCGGTCTTGACTCGGGACCTGTTTAGTTGGTTCTAGACCCGGCTCCGATAGGAAAACCCAAAACCGGGTCCACCTAGAGGACTGGAATCTAGTTCCAAAATCGATTCTAATTTTTCTTTTTCCCTAATTTTTCTTAAAATAAGCATATCATTCAGCTTATAACAGTGCGCCAAAGTCTACTACCTCTAATATTGTATATAAAATTGTCCAAAAAAAGTAGATTTTGAGTTACAATTTGCAATATCAAACGCTCATAAGCCGGGTCCCGGGTCCACATGTCGGAACCGGTTTGGACCCGGACCCGTTTATCAATCGGAACCCGATTTAGGTTACGGACCCGGACCCGTTTATGAATAATCGGAACCTAAAATAGTTTCCAGGCCCGGTTTTTTATAGGTCGGAACTTTCGGGCAATCGGATACCCGTTTGCAATCCTACAAATCTGCGAGGATTGGGCTTTTTTTTTTTTTTTTGCCCTGGTGAAATGAAGGTTTCGCTGGTTTCACGTATATTTAGTTAACCTGTAATCATCCTAAATTGAGGCAAGCATTGCCTTACTGAATCGATTTTCCCGTGTTCAGTCCATCTTGTACTTGGTTTGAGAGAGCCCATTCCGCTGCTACCTATTCCATAGTGAAACCCACTCGTCACCTCCAAGGGTCCGATCCAAAAAGCCTAGATGTTGCTGATTTTTTAAAGTAGGATTTAGTCACGAGTGGACACAGCCCTATTCGTCGACTTCTCAGTCACGAACTATTTCATATTTGGTAAGCTTCCTTTACCAGTTAAGTAAAGTGAAGGGCTAATACGAGAGACATTAAAAAGAGAGGGTCAAATAAAAAAAATATTAGGTTTCGAATACCATCTCTTCCATGAAAAAAGAAAAAGGTTAAAAGGACACTCTCTCATGCAAGAGAATGATAAAAAAAGACTAGGGGTGTTCATTGACGAGGTAGGGCTATTCCGAGGAATGCCCAACAGCCACTTCTAAACTAGAAACCTAAACCTGGCCCAAGCAAGAGTCATGCCTGAAGTTGTTGGCCCGAACCCAAGCCGCATGGAAATGATGAAGCCCGGGGCCGACCTATAGAAAAGAAGATTAAGCTTCTTACCAAGTCCTAAGCCAGCACAACTGCTCTGGTCATATCACCTTCTCTTTGAGGTTATGGGCTTGAGTCCCCGCATTGCTGCTCCCTCCCTCCCTCCCTCATGAATATATGTATTTGGGCGGGACGGGAATATCGGCTCTCAAGCACTAAGTGTAAATAAAAAATAAAAATAAGAAACTGAGCACGGCCTATCTATTAATAACTGAACCCCATGCCCAAAGCCCAATCCATGAGCTCCCATAAAAAATAAAATATAAGAAAAATACTCTACTTTTTAAGAGAAAAAAATAAATGCTACACTCACCTTTTGATTCTACTACATCCTTACTCTTGTTCTCTGTTATATTGACCAGTTACTCCACTTCACCGGTAAAGTAAATTTACGATTTATTTTATTTATTGTGATTTGATATTATTTCATCCAATTGTTATTCACACATGTCCCTCCATCATATTGAGAACTAAGCCCAGACCCGTGACCCTCCAACAAGTAAAAGAAGGGAAAAAAGCCTAAAAAATCGTTTTACTGGATTACCGCCGTATGCATCCGCGGTATTCCTGAAATTTCCGGTTTTCCTCCTCTGAGAGAGGAGGAAAACTGGAAATTGCGAATTTATGAGGACGAAAATTGGAAAATGCGAATTTACCGCCCTTACCAGCATCGGTAAAGCTGCGTTAGTGTCCAAATAAAGTCCCAGGACCTTTCCATTTCCAATTAACATAAAATAGAATGAAAGAATCCACAGTTGCGTTTTTTCTTGTAGCCCATATATAGTGAACTCCCATATGATATGAATAGAGAGAGAGAAAAAATCGTGCAGGCTGACTTTGGCAATTGACACATGTGGAATTGATTTTCTAGTCTTTTTAATATTTATACTTCCCCATAAATAAAAGTAGAAATATATAAATGGTCATCAAATAACTTCCCCATAATTAAAGAAGAAAATCCGAGATATCGCTCTATTAAAGCAATTTGCTCCTGTCTACAACTCCATCCTCAAACCTTCCATCCACTCGCAGTCTTTAATGATCTTCGGTGTGATTCACTGGATAATAAATTCTTAAAAATTCAATTCCATGAAAACATAGGGGCCCTTAAGAGAACACATCTATGAATGAAATTTTAAAAGCACTTAGTGTTATCACGTATCTAATCTAAAGCGATGACACGAGATTTTGCAATCTTGTAATCAACATCTAAACTTGGTTTTCGTTGACATGCTTAGATTTGGGAACTCTCTGGACCCAACCAACAAGCCGAAGGACTTATGGAACTGGTCAAATAAAGCACGATAACTATTTAGGACCGTAGCTAAACACCACATAGTTGCTTACATGTACAGAAAATCAGTGATGTGTCGACTACTAGGGCATGTTTTTAGTGTTGCAAACGGAACGGTTCCGGATCGGAACCATAGTGGACTAGGATGCGTTTCTAAAAAACGGTTCCGGATCCGGTCTTGACTCGGGACCTGTTTAGTTGGTTCTAGACCCGGCTCCGATAGGAAAACCCAAAACCGGGTCCACCTAGAGGACTGGAATCTAGTTCCAAAATCGATTCTAATTTTTCTTTTTCCCTAATTTTTCTTAAAATAAGCATATCATTCAGCTTATAACAGTGCGCCAAAGTCTACTACCTCTAATATTGTATATAAAATTGTCCAAAAAAAGTAGATTTTGAGTTACAATTTGCAATATCAAACGCTCATAAGCCGGGTCCCGGGTCCACATGTCGGAACCGGTTTGGACCCGGACCCGTTTATCAATCGGAACCCGATTTAGGTTACGGACCCGGACCCGTTTATGAATAATCGGAACCTAAAATAGTTTCCAGGCCCGGTTTTTTATAGGTCGGAACTTTCGGGCAATCGGATACCCGTTTGCAATCCTACAAATCTGCGAGGATTGGGCTTTTTTTTTTTTTTTTGCCCTGGTGAAATGAAGGTTTCGCTGGTTTCACGTATATTTAGTTAACCTGTAATCATCCTAAATTGAGGCAAGCATTGCCTTACTGAATCGATTTTCCCGTGTTCAGTCCATCTTGTACTTGGTTTGAGAGAGCCCATTCCGCTGCTACCTATTCCATAGTGAAACCCACTCGTCACCTCCAAGGGTCCGATCCAAAAAGCCTAGATGTTGCTGATTTTTTAAAGTAGGATTTAGTCACGAGTGGACACAGCCCTATTCGTCGACTTCTCAGTCACGAACTATTTCATATTTGGTAAGCTTCCTTTACCAGTTAAGTAAAGTGAAGGGCTAATACGAGAGACATTAAAAAGAGAGGGTCAAATAAAAAAAATATTAGGTTTCGAATACCATCTCTTCCATGAAAAAAGAAAAAGGTTAAAAGGACACTCTCTCATGCAAGAGAATGATAAAAAAAGACTAGGGGTGTTCATTGACGAGGTAGGGCTATTCCGAGGAATGCCCAACAGCCACTTCTAAACTAGAAACCTAAACCTGGCCCAAGCAAGAGTCATGCCTGAAGTTGTTGGCCCGAACCCAAGCCGCATGGAAATGATGAAGCCCGGGGCCGACCTATAGAAAAGAAGATTAAGCTTCTTACCAAGTCCTAAGCCAGCACAACTGCTCTGGTCATATCACCTTCTCTTTGAGGTTATGGGCTTGAGTCCCCGCATTGCTGCTCCCTCCCTCCCTCCCTCATGAATATATGTATTTGGGCGGGACGGGAATATCGGCTCTCAAGCACTAAGTGTAAATAAAAAATAAAAATAAGAAACTGAGCACGGCCTATCTATTAATAACTGAACCCCATGCCCAAAGCCCAATCCATGAGCTCCCATAAAAAATAAAATATAAGAAAAATACTCTACTTTTTAAGAGAAAAAAATAAATGCTACACTCACCTTTTGATTCTACTACATCCTTACTCTTGTTCTCTGTTATATTGACCAGTTACTCCACTTCACCGGTAAAGTAAATTTACGATTTATTTTATTTATTGTGATTTGATATTATTTCATCCAATTGTTATTCACACATGTCCCTCCATCATATTGAGAACTAAGCCCAGACCCGTGACCCTCCAACAAGTAAAAGAAGGGAAAAAAGCCTAAAAAATCGTTTTACTGGATTACCGCCGTATGCATCCGCGGTATTCCTGAAATTTCCGGTTTTCCTCCTCTGAGAGAGGAGGAAAACTGGAAATTGCGAATTTATGAGGACGAAAATTGGAAAATGCGAATTTACCGCCCTTACCAGCATCGGTAAAGCTGCGTTAGTGTCCAAATAAAGTCCCAGGACCTTTCCATTTCCAATTAACATAAAATAGAATGAAAGAATCCACAGTTGCGTTTTTTCTTGTAGCCCATATATAGTGAACTCCCATATGATATGAATAGAGAGAGAGAAAAAATCGTGCAGGCTGACTTTGGCAATTGACACATGTGGAATTGATTTTCTAGTCTTTTTAATATTTATACTTCCCCATAAATAAAAGTAGAAATATATAAATGGTCATCAAATAACTTCCCCATAATTAAAGAAGAAAATCCGAGATATCGCTCTATTAAAGCAATTTGCTCCTGTCTACAACTCCATCCTCAAACCTTCCATCCACTCGCAGTCTTTAATGATCTTCGGTGTGATTCACTGGATAATAAATTCTTAAAAATTCAATTCCATGAAAACATAGGGGCCCTTAAGAGAACACATCTATGAATGAAATTTTAAAAGCACTTAGTGTTATCACGTATCTAATCTAAAGCGATGACACGAGATTTTGCAATCTTGTAATCAACATCTAAACTTGGTTTTCGTTGACATGCTTAGATTTGGGAACTCTCTGGACCCAACCAACAAGCCGAAGGACTTATGGAACTGGTCAAATAAAGCACGATAACTATTTAGGACCGTAGCTAAACACCACATAGTTGCTTACATGTACAGAAAATCAGTGATGTGTCGACTACTAGGGCATGTTTTTAGTGTTGCAAACGGAACGGTTCCGGATCGGAACCATAGTGGACTAGGATGCGTTTCTAAAAAACGGTTCCGGATCCGGTCTTGACTCGGGACCTGTTTAGTTGGTTCTAGACCCGGCTCCGATAGGAAAACCCAAAACCGGGTCCACCTAGAGGACTGGAATCTAGTTCCAAAATCGATTCTAATTTTTCTTTTTCCCTAATTTTTCTTAAAATAAGCATATCATTCAGCTTATAACAGTGCGCCAAAGTCTACTACCTCTAATATTGTATATAAAATTGTCCAAAAAAAGTAGATTTTGAGTTACAATTTGCAATATCAAACGCTCATAAGCCGGGTCCCGGGTCCACATGTCGGAACCGGTTTGGACCCGGACCCGTTTATCAATCGGAACCCGATTTAGGTTACGGACCCGGACCCGTTTATGAATAATCGGAACCTAAAATAGTTTCCAGGCCCGGTTTTTTATAGGTCGGAACTTTCGGGCAATCGGATACCCGTTTGCAATCCTACAAATCTGCGAGGATTGGGCTTTTTTTTTTTTTTTTGCCCTGGTGAAATGAAGGTTTCGCTGGTTTCACGTATATTTAGTTAACCTGTAATCATCCTAAATTGAGGCAAGCATTGCCTTACTGAATCGATTTTCCCGTGTTCAGTCCATCTTGTACTTGGTTTGAGAGAGCCCATTCCGCTGCTACCTATTCCATAGTGAAACCCACTCGTCACCTCCAAGGGTCCGATCCAAAAAGCCTAGATGTTGCTGATTTTTTAAAGTAGGATTTAGTCACGAGTGGACACAGCCCTATTCGTCGACTTCTCAGTCACGAACTATTTCATATTTGGTAAGCTTCCTTTACCAGTTAAGTAAAGTGAAGGGCTAATACGAGAGACATTAAAAAGAGAGGGTCAAATAAAAAAAATATTAGGTTTCGAATACCATCTCTTCCATGAAAAAAGAAAAAGGTTAAAAGGACACTCTCTCATGCAAGAGAATGATAAAAAAAGACTAGGGGTGTTCATTGACGAGGTAGGGCTATTCCGAGGAATGCCCAACAGCCACTTCTAAACTAGAAACCTAAACCTGGCCCAAGCAAGAGTCATGCCTGAAGTTGTTGGCCCGAACCCAAGCCGCATGGAAATGATGAAGCCCGGGGCCGACCTATAGAAAAGAAGATTAAGCTTCTTACCAAGTCCTAAGCCAGCACAACTGCTCTGGTCATATCACCTTCTCTTTGAGGTTATGGGCTTGAGTCCCCGCATTGCTGCTCCCTCCCTCCCTCCCTCATGAATATATGTATTTGGGCGGGACGGGAATATCGGCTCTCAAGCACTAAGTGTAAATAAAAAATAAAAATAAGAAACTGAGCACGGCCTATCTATTAATAACTGAACCCCATGCCCAAAGCCCAATCCATGAGCTCCCATAAAAAATAAAATATAAGAAAAATACTCTACTTTTTAAGAGAAAAAAATAAATGCTACACTCACCTTTTGATTCTACTACATCCTTACTCTTGTTCTCTGTTATATTGACCAGTTACTCCACTTCACCGGTAAAGTAAATTTACGATTTATTTTATTTATTGTGATTTGATATTATTTCATCCAATTGTTATTCACACATGTCCCTCCATCATATTGAGAACTAAGCCCAGACCCGTGACCCTCCAACAAGTAAAAGAAGGGAAAAAAGCCTAAAAAATCGTTTTACTGGATTACCGCCGTATGCATCCGCGGTATTCCTGAAATTTCCGGTTTTCCTCCTCTGAGAGAGGAGGAAAACTGGAAATTGCGAATTTATGAGGACGAAAATTGGAAAATGCGAATTTACCGCCCTTACCAGCATCGGTAAAGCTGCGTTAGTGTCCAAATAAAGTCCCAGGACCTTTCCATTTCCAATTAACATAAAATAGAATGAAAGAATCCACAGTTGCGTTTTTTCTTGTAGCCCATATATAGTGAACTCCCATATGATATGAATAGAGAGAGAGAAAAAATCGTGCAGGCTGACTTTGGCAATTGACACATGTGGAATTGATTTTCTAGTCTTTTTAATATTTATACTTCCCCATAAATAAAAGTAGAAATATATAAATGGTCATCAAATAACTTCCCCATAATTAAAGAAGAAAATCCGAGATATCGCTCTATTAAAGCAATTTGCTCCTGTCTACAACTCCATCCTCAAACCTTCCATCCACTCGCAGTCTTTAATGATCTTCGGTGTGATTCACTGGATAATAAATTCTTAAAAATTCAATTCCATGAAAACATAGGGGCCCTTAAGAGAACACATCTATGAATGAAATTTTAAAAGCACTTAGTGTTATCACGTATCTAATCTAAAGCGATGACACGAGATTTTGCAATCTTGTAATCAACATCTAAACTTGGTTTTCGTTGACATGCTTAGATTTGGGAACTCTCTGGACCCAACCAACAAGCCGAAGGACTTATGGAACTGGTCAAATAAAGCACGATAACTATTTAGGACCGTAGCTAAACACCACATAGTTGCTTACATGTACAGAAAATCAGTGATGTGTCGACTACTAGGGCATGTTTTTAGTGTTGCAAACGGAACGGTTCCGGATCGGAACCATAGTGGACTAGGATGCGTTTCTAAAAAACGGTTCCGGATCCGGTCTTGACTCGGGACCTGTTTAGTTGGTTCTAGACCCGGCTCCGATAGGAAAACCCAAAACCGGGTCCACCTAGAGGACTGGAATCTAGTTCCAAAATCGATTCTAATTTTTCTTTTTCCCTAATTTTTCTTAAAATAAGCATATCATTCAGCTTATAACAGTGCGCCAAAGTCTACTACCTCTAATATTGTATATAAAATTGTCCAAAAAAAGTAGATTTTGAGTTACAATTTGCAATATCAAACGCTCATAAGCCGGGTCCCGGGTCCACATGTCGGAACCGGTTTGGACCCGGACCCGTTTATCAATCGGAACCCGATTTAGGTTACGGACCCGGACCCGTTTATGAATAATCGGAACCTAAAATAGTTTCCAGGCCCGGTTTTTTATAGGTCGGAACTTTCGGGCAATCGGATACCCGTTTGCAATCCTACAAATCTGCGAGGATTGGGCTTTTTTTTTTTTTTTTGCCCTGGTGAAATGAAGGTTTCGCTGGTTTCACGTATATTTAGTTAACCTGTAATCATCCTAAATTGAGGCAAGCATTGCCTTACTGAATCGATTTTCCCGTGTTCAGTCCATCTTGTACTTGGTTTGAGAGAGCCCATTCCGCTGCTACCTATTCCATAGTGAAACCCACTCGTCACCTCCAAGGGTCCGATCCAAAAAGCCTAGATGTTGCTGATTTTTTAAAGTAGGATTTAGTCACGAGTGGACACAGCCCTATTCGTCGACTTCTCAGTCACGAACTATTTCATATTTGGTAAGCTTCCTTTACCAGTTAAGTAAAGTGAAGGGCTAATACGAGAGACATTAAAAAGAGAGGGTCAAATAAAAAAAATATTAGGTTTCGAATACCATCTCTTCCATGAAAAAAGAAAAAGGTTAAAAGGACACTCTCTCATGCAAGAGAATGATAAAAAAAGACTAGGGGTGTTCATTGACGAGGTAGGGCTATTCCGAGGAATGCCCAACAGCCACTTCTAAACTAGAAACCTAAACCTGGCCCAAGCAAGAGTCATGCCTGAAGTTGTTGGCCCGAACCCAAGCCGCATGGAAATGATGAAGCCCGGGGCCGACCTATAGAAAAGAAGATTAAGCTTCTTACCAAGTCCTAAGCCAGCACAACTGCTCTGGTCATATCACCTTCTCTTTGAGGTTATGGGCTTGAGTCCCCGCATTGCTGCTCCCTCCCTCCCTCCCTCATGAATATATGTATTTGGGCGGGACGGGAATATCGGCTCTCAAGCACTAAGTGTAAATAAAAAATAAAAATAAGAAACTGAGCACGGCCTATCTATTAATAACTGAACCCCATGCCCAAAGCCCAATCCATGAGCTCCCATAAAAAATAAAATATAAGAAAAATACTCTACTTTTTAAGAGAAAAAAATAAATGCTACAGTCACCTTTTGATTCTACTACATCCTTACTCTTGTTCTCTGTTATATTGACCAGTTACTCCACTTCACCGGTAAAGTAAATTTACGATTTATTTTATTTATTGTGATTTGATATTATTTCATCCAATTGTTATTCACACATGTCCCTCCATCATATTGAGAACTAAGCCCAGACCCGTGACCCTCCAACAAGTAAAAGAAGGGAAAAAAGCCTAAAAAATCGTTTTACTGGATTACCGCCGTATGCATCCGCGGTATTCCTGAAATTTCCGGTTTTCCTCCTCTGAGAGAGGAGGAAAACTGGAAATTGCGAATTTATGAGGACGAAAATTGGAAAATGCGAATTTACCGCCCTTACCAGCATCGGTAAAGCTGCGTTAGTGTCCAAATAAAGTCCCAGGACCTTTCCATTTCCAATTAACATAAAATAGAATGAAAGAATCCACAGTTGCGTTTTTTCTTGTAGCCCATATATAGTGAACTCCCATATGATATGAATAGAGAGAGAGAAAAAATCGTGCAGGCTGACTTTGGCAATTGACACATGTGGAATTGATTTTCTAGTCTTTTTAATATTTATACTTCCCCATAAATAAAAGTAGAAATATATAAATGGTCATCAAATAACTTCCCCATAATTAAAGAAGAAAATCCGAGATATCGCTCTATTAAAGCAATTTGCTCCTGTCTACAACTCCATCCTCAAACCTTCCATCCACTCGCAGTCTTTAATGATCTTCGGTGTGATTCACTGGATAATAAATTCTTAAAAATTCAATTCCATGAAAACATAGGGGCCCTTAAGAGAACACATCTATGAATGAAATTTTAAAAGCACTTAGTGTTATCACGTATCTAATCTAAAGCGATGACACGAGATTTTGCAATC
Organism: Cinnamomum chago; assembly: GCA_038049695.1. Classification (NCBI taxonomy): domain Eukaryota; kingdom Viridiplantae; phylum Streptophyta; class Magnoliopsida; order Laurales; family Lauraceae; genus Cinnamomum; species Cinnamomum chago. Next base: position 65,724,169 of record CP142458.1, on the reverse strand, counting down.
TTGTAATCAACATCTAAACTTGGTTTTCGTTGACATGCTTAGATTTGGGAACTCTCTGGACCCAACCAACAAGCCGAAGGACTTATGGAACTGGTCAAATAAAGCACGATAACTATTTAGGACCGTAGCTAAACACCACATAGTTGCTTACATGTACAGAAAATCAGTGATGTGTCGACTACTAGGGCATGTTTTTAGTGTTGCAAACGGAACGGTTCCGGATCGGAACCATAGTGGACTAGGATGCGTTTCTAAAAAACGGTTCCGGATCCGGTCTTGACTCGGGACCTGTTTAGTTGGTTCTAGACCCGGCTCCGATAGGAAAACCCAAAACCGGGTCCACCTAGAGGACTGGAATCTAGTTCCAAAATCGATTCTAATTTTTCTTTTTCCCTAATTTTTCTTAAAATAAGCATATCATTCAGCTTATAACAGTGCGCCAAAGTCTACTACCTCTAATATTGTATATAAAATTGTCCAAAAAAAGTAGATTTTGAGTTACAATTTGCAATATCAAACGCTCATAAGCCGGGTCCCGGGTCCACATGTCGGAACCGGTTTGGACCCGGACCCGTTTATCAATCGGAACCCGATTTCGGTTACGGACCCGGACCCGTTTATGAATAATCGGAACCTAAAATAGTTTCCAGGCCCGGTTTTTTATAGGTCGGAACTTTCGGGCAATCGGATACCCGTTTGCAATCCTACAAATCTGCGAGGATTGGGCTTTTTTTTTTTTTTTTTTGCCCTGGTGAAATGAAGGTTTCGCTGGTTTCACGTATATTTAGTTAACCTCTAATCATCCTAAATTGAGGCAAGCATTGCCTTACTGAATCAATTTTTCCGTGTTCAGTCCATCTTGTACTTGGTTTGAGAGAGCCCATTCCGCTGCTACCTATTCCATAGTGAAACCCACTCGTCACCTCCAAGGGTCCGATCCAAAAAGCCTAGATGTTGCTGATTTTTTAAAGTAGGATTTAGTCACGAGTGGACACAGCCCTATTCGTCGACTTCTCAGTCACGAACTATTTCATATTTGGTAAGCTTCCTTTACCAGTTAAGTAAAGTGAAGGGCTAATACGAGAGACATTAAAAAGAGAGGGTCAAATAAAAAAAATATTAGGTTTCGAATACCATCTCTTCCATGAAAAAAGAAAAAGGTTAAAAGGACACTCTCTCATGCAAGAGAATGATAAAAAAAGACTAGGGGTGTTCATTGACGAGGTAGGGCTATTCCGAGGAATGCCCAACAGCCACTTCTAAACTAGAAACCTAAACCTGGCCCAAGCAAGAGTCATGCCTGAAGTTGTTGGCCCGAACCCAAGCCGCATGGAAATGATGAAGCCCGGGGCCGACCTATAGAAAAGAAGATTAAGCTTCTTACCAAGTCCTAAGCCAGCACAACTGCTCTGGTCATATCACCTTCTCTTTGAGGTTATGGGCTTGAGTCCCCGCATTGCTGCTCCCTCCCTCCCTCCCTCATGAATATATGTATTTGGGCGGGACGGGAATATCGGCTCTCAAGCACTAAGTGTAAATAAAAAATAAAAATAAGAAACTGAGCACGGCCTATCTATTAATAACTGAACCCCATGCCCAAAGCCCAATCCATGAGCTCCCATAAAAAATAAAATATAAGAAAAATACTCTACTTTTTAAGAGAAAAAAATAAATGCTACAGTCACCTTTTGATTCTACTACATCCTTACTCTTGTTCTCTGTTATATTGACCAGTTACTCCACTTCACCGGTAAAGTAAATTTACGATTTATTTTATTTATTGTGATTTGATATTATTTCATCCAATTGTTATTCACACATGTCCCTCCATCATATTGAGAACTAAGCCCAGACCCGTGACCCTCCAACAAGTAAAAGAAGGGAAAAAAGCCTAAAAAATCGTTTTACTGGATTACCGCCGTATGCATCCGCGGTATTCCTGAAATTTCCGGTTTTCCTCCTCTGAGAGAGGAGGAAAACTGGAAATTGCGAATTTATGAGGACGAAAATTGGAAAATGCGAATTTACCGCCCTTACCAGCATCGGTAAAGCTGCGTTAGTGTCCAAATAAAGTCCCAGGACCTTTCCATTTCCAATTAACATAAAATAGAATGAAAGAATCCACAGTTGCGTTTTTTCTTGTAGCCCATATATAGTGAACTCCCATATGATATGAATAGAGAGAGAGAAAAAATCGTGCAGGCTGACTTTGGCAATTGACACATGTGGAATTGATTTTCTAGTCTTTTTAATATTTATACTTCCCCATAAATAAAAGTAGAAATATATAAATGGTCATCAAATAACTTCCCCATAATTAAAGAAGAAAATCCGAGATATCGCTCTATTAAAGCAATTTGCTCCTGTCTACAACTCCATCCTCAAACCTTCCATCCACTCGCAGTCTTTAATGATCTTCGGTGTGATTCACTGGATAATAAATTCTTAAAAATTCAATTCCATGAAAACATAGGGGCCCTTAAGAGAACACATCTATGAATGAAATTTTAAAAGCACTTAGTGTTATCACGTATCTAATCTAAAGCGATGACACGAGATTTTGCAATCTTGTAATCAACATCTAAACTTGGTTTTCGTTGACATGCTTAGATTTGGGAACTCTCTGGACCCAACCAACAAGCCGAAGGACTTATGGAACTGGTCAAATAAAGCACGATAACTATTTAGGACCGTAGCTAAACACCACATAGTTGCTTACATGTACAGAAAATCAGTGATGTGTCGACTACTAGGGCATGTTTTTAGTGTTGCAAACGGAACGGTTCCGGATCGGAACCATAGTGGACTAGGATGCGTTTCTAAAAAACGGTTCCGGATCCGGTCTTGACTCGGGACCTGTTTAGTTGGTTCTAGACCCGGCTCCGATAGGAAAACCCAAAACCGGGTCCACCTAGAGGACTGGAATCTAGTTCCAAAATCGATTCTAATTTTTCTTTTTCCCTAATTTTTCTTAAAATAAGCATATCATTCAGCTTATAACAGTGCGCCAAAGTCTACTACCTCTAATATTGTATATAAAATTGTCCAAAAAAAGTAGATTTTGAGTTACAATTTGCAATATCAAACGCTCATAAGCCGGGTCCCGGGTCCACATGTCGGAACCGGTTTGGACCCGGACCCGTTTATCAATCGGAACCCGATTTCGGTTACGGACCCGGACCCGTTTATGAATAATCGGAACCTAAAATAGTTTCCAGGCCCGGTTTTTTATAGGTCGGAACTTTCGGGCAATCGGATACCCGTTTGCAATCCTACAAATCTGCGAGGATTGGGCTTTTTTTTTTTTTTTTTTGCCCTGGTGAAATGAAGGTTTCGCTGGTTTCACGTATATTTAGTTAACCTCTAATCATCCTAAATTGAGGCAAGCATTGCCTTACTGAATCAATTTTTCCGTGTTCAGTCCATCTTGTACTTGGTTTGAGAGAGCCCATTCCGCTGCTACCTATTCCATAGTGAAACCCACTCGTCACCTCCAAGGGTCCGATCCAAAAAGCCTAGATGTTGCTGATTTTTTAAAGTAGGATTTAGTCACGAGTGGACACAGCCCTATTCGTCGACTTCTCAGTCACGAACTATTTCATATTTGGTAAGCTTCCTTTACCAGTTAAGTAAAGTGAAGGGCTAATACGAGAGACATTAAAAAGAGAGGGTCAAATAAAAAAAATATTAGGTTTCGAATACCATCTCTTCCATGAAAAAAGAAAAAGGTTAAAAGGACACTCTCTCATGCAAGAGAATGATAAAAAAAGACTAGGGGTGTTCATTGACGAGGTAGGGCTATTCCGAGGAATGCCCAACAGCCACTTCTAAACTAGAAACCTAAACCTGGCCCAAGCAAGAGTCATGCCTGAAGTTGTTGGCCCGAACCCAAGCCGCATGGAAATGATGAAGCCCGGGGCCGACCTATAGAAAAGAAGATTAAGCTTCTTACCAAGTCCTAAGCCAGCACAACTGCTCTGGTCATATCACCTTCTCTTTGAGGTTATGGGCTTGAGTCCCCGCATTGCTGCTCCCTCCCTCCCTCCCTCATGAATATATGTATTTGGGCGGGACGGGAATATCGGCTCTCAAGCACTAAGTGTAAATAAAAAATAAAAATAAGAAACTGAGCACGGCCTATCTATTAATAACTGAACCCCATGCCCAAAGCCCAATCCATGAGCTCCCATAAAAAATAAAATATAAGAAAAATACTCTACTTTTTAAGAGAAAAAAATAAATGCTACAGTCACCTTTTGATTCTACTACATCCTTACTCTTGTTCTCTGTTATATTGACCAGTTACTCCACTTCACCGGTAAAGTAAATTTACGATTTATTTTATTTATTGTGATTTGATATTATTTCATCCAATTGTTATTCACACATGTCCCTCCATCATATTGAGAACTAAGCCCAGACCCGTGACCCTCCAACAAGTAAAAGAAGGGAAAAAAGCCTAAAAAATCGTTTTACTGGATTACCGCCGTATGCATCCGCGGTATTCCTGAAATTTCCGGTTTTCCTCCTCTGAGAGAGGAGGAAAACTGGAAATTGCGAATTTATGAGGACGAAAATTGGAAAATGCGAATTTACCGCCCTTACCAGCATCGGTAAAGCTGCGTTAGTGTCCAAATAAAGTCCCAGGACCTTTCCATTTCCAATTAACATAAAATAGAATGAAAGAATCCACAGTTGCGTTTTTTCTTGTAGCCCATATATAGTGAACTCCCATATGATATGAATAGAGAGAGAGAAAAAATCGTGCAGGCTGACTTTGGCAATTGACACATGTGGAATTGATTTTCTAGTCTTTTTAATATTTATACTTCCCCATAAATAAAAGTAGAAATATATAAATGGTCATCAAATAACTTCCCCATAATTAAAGAAGAAAATCCGAGATATCGCTCTATTAAAGCAATTTGCTCCTGTCTACAACTCCATCCTCAAACCTTCCATCCACTCGCAGTCTTTAATGATCTTCGGTGTGATTCACTGGATAATAAATTCTTAAAAATTCAATTCCATGAAAACATAGGGGCCCTTAAGAGAACACATCTATGAATGAAATTTTAAAAGCACTTAGTGTTATCACGTATCTAATCTAAAGCGATGACACGAGATTTTGCAATCTTGTAATCAACATCTAAACTTGGTTTTCGTTGACATGCTTAGATTTGGGAACTCTCTGGACCCAACCAACAAGCCGAAGGACTTATGGAACTGGTCAAATAAAGCACGATAACTATTTAGGACCGTAGCTAAACACCACATAGTTGCTTACATGTACAGAAAATCAGTGATGTGTCGACTACTAGGGCATGTTTTTAGTGTTGCAAACGGAACGGTTCCGGATCGGAACCATAGTGGACTAGGATGCGTTTCTAAAAAACGGTTCCGGATCCGGTCTTGACTCGGGACCTGTTTAGTTGGTTCTAGACCCGGCTCCGATAGGAAAACCCAAAACCGGGTCCACCTAGAGGACTGGAATCTAGTTCCAAAATCGATTCTAATTTTTCTTTTTCCCTAATTTTTCTTAAAATAAGCATATCATTCAGCTTATAACAGTGCGCCAAAGTCTACTACCTCTAATATTGTATATAAAATTGTCCAAAAAAAGTAGATTTTGAGTTACAATTTGCAATATCAAACGCTCATAAGCCGGGTCCCGGGTCCACATGTCGGAACCGGTTTGGACCCGGACCCGTTTATCAATCGGAACCCGATTTAGGTTACGGACCCGGACCCGTTTATGAATAATCGGAACCTAAAATAGTTTCCAGGCCCGGTTTTTTATAGGTCGGAACTTTCGGGCAATCGGATACCCGTTTGCAATCCTACAAATCTGCGAGGATTGGGCTTTTTTTTTTTTTTTTTTGCCCTGGTGAAATGAAGGTTTCGCTGGTTTCACGTATATTTAGTTAACCTCTAATCATCCTAAATTGAGGCAAGCATTGCCTTACTGAATCAATTTTTCCGTGTTCAGTCCATCTTGTACTTGGTTTGAGAGAGCCCATTCCGCTGCTACCTATTCCATAGTGAAACCCACTCGTCACCTCCAAGGGTCCGATCCAAAAAGCCTAGATGTTGCTGATTTTTTAAAGTAGGATTTAGTCACGAGTGGACACAGCCCTATTCGTCGACTTCTCAGTCACGAACTATTTCATATTTGGTAAGCTTCCTTTACCAGTTAAGTAAAGTGAAGGGCTAATACGAGAGACATTAAAAAGAGAGGGTCAAATAAAAAAAATATTAGGTTTCGAATACCATCTCTTCCATGAAAAAAGAAAAAGGTTAAAAGGACACTCTCTCATGCAAGAGAATGATAAAAAAAGACTAGGGGTGTTCATTGACGAGGTAGGGCTATTCCGAGGAATGCCCAACAGCCACTTCTAAACTAGAAACCTAAACCTGGCCCAAGCAAGAGTCATGCCTGAAGTTGTTGGCCCGAACCCAAGCCGCATGGAAATGATGAAGCCCGGGGCCGACCTATAGAAAAGAAGATTAAGCTTCTTACCAAGTCCTAAGCCAGCACAACTGCTCTGGTCATATCACCTTCTCTTTGAGGTTATGGGCTTGAGTCCCCGCATTGCTGCTCCCTCCCTCCCTCCCTCATGAATATATGTATTTGGGCGGGACGGGAATATCGGCTCTCAAGCACTAAGTGTAAATAAAAAATAAAAATAAGAAACTGAGCACGGCCTATCTATTAATAACTGAACCCCATGCCCAAAGCCCAATCCATGAGCTCCCATAAAAAATAAAATATAAGAAAAATACTCTACTTTTTAAGAGAAAAAAATAAATGCTACAGTCACCTTTTGATTCTACTACATCCTTACTCTTGTTCTCTGTTATATTGACCAGTTACTCCACTTCACCGGTAAAGTAAATTTACGATTTATTTTATTTATTGTGATTTGATATTATTTCATCCAATTGTTATTCACACATGTCCCTCCATCATATTGAGAACTAAGCCCAGACCCGTGACCCTCCAACAAGTAAAAGAAGGGAAAAAAGCCTAAAAAATCGTTTTACTGGATTACCGCCGTATGCATCCGCGGTATTCCTGAAATTTCCGGTTTTCCTCCTCTGAGAGAGGAGGAAAACTGGAAATTGCGAATTTATGAGGACGAAAATTGGAAAATGCGAATTTACCGCCCTTACCAGCATCGGTAAAGCTGCGTTAGTGTCCAAATAAAGTCCCAGGACCTTTCCATTTCCAATTAACATAAAATAGAATGAAAGAATCCACAGTTGCGTTTTTTCTTGTAGCCCATATATAGTGAACTCCCATATGATATGAATAGAGAGAGAGAAAAAATCGTGCAGGCTGACTTTGGCAATTGACACATGTGGAATTGATTTTCTAGTCTTTTTAATATTTATACTTCCCCATAAATAAAAGTAGAAATATATAAATGGTCATCAAATAACTTCCCCATAATTAAAGAAGAAAATCCGAGATATCGCTCTATTAAAGCAATTTGCTCCTGTCTACAACTCCATCCTCAAACCTTCCATCCACTCGCAGTCTTTAATGATCTTCGGTGTGATTCACTGGATAATAAATTCTTAAAAATTCAATTCCATGAAAACATAGGGGCCCTTAAGAGAACACATCTATGAATGAAATTTTAAAAGCACTTAGTGTTATCACGTATCTAATCTAAAGCGATGACACGAGATTTTGCAATCTTGTAATCAACATCTAAACTTGGTTTTCGTTGACATGCTTAGATTTGGGAACTCTCTGGACCCAACCAACAAGCCGAAGGACTTATGGAACTGGTCAAATAAAGCACGATAACTATTTAGGACCGTAGCTAAACACCACATAGTTGCTTACATGTACAGAAAATCAGTGATGTGTCGACTACTAGGGCATGTTTTTAGTGTTGCAAACGGAACGGTTCCGGATCGGAACCATAGTGGACTAGGATGCGTTTCTAAAAAACGGTTCCGGATCCGGTCTTGACTCGGGACCTGTTTAGTTGGTTCTAGACCCGGCTCCGATAGGAAAACCCAAAACCGGGTCCACCTAGAGGACTGGAATCTAGTTCCAAAATCGATTCTAATTTTTCTTTTTCCCTAATTTTTCTTAAAATAAGCATATCATTCAGCTTATAACAGTGCGCCAAAGTCTACTACCTCTAATATTGTATATAAAATTGTCCAAAAAAAGTAGATTTTGAGTTACAATTTGCAATATCAAACGCTCATAAGCCGGGTCCCGGGTCCACATGTCGGAACCGGTTTGGACCCGGACCCGTTTATCAATCGGAACCCGATTTAGGTTACGGACCCGGACCCGTTTATGAATAATCGGAACCTAAAATAGTTTCCAGGCCCGGTTTTTTATAGGTCGGAACTTTCGGGCAATCGGATACCCGTTTGCAATCCTACAAATCTGCGAGGATTGGGCTTTTTTTTTTTTTTTTGCCCTGGTGAAATGAAGGTTTCGCTGGTTTCACGTATATTTAGTTAACCTATAATCATCCTAAATTGAGGCAAGCATTGCCTTACTGAATCAATTTTTCCGTGTTCAGTCCATCTTGTACTTGGTTTGAGAGAGCCCATTCCGCTGCTACCTATTCCATAGTGAAACCCACTCGTCACCTCCAAGGGTCCGATCCAAAAAGCCTAGATGTTGCTGATTTTTTAAAGTAGGATTTAGTCACGAGTGGACACAGCCCTATTCGTCGACTTCTCAGTCACGAACTATTTCATATTTGGTAAGCTTCCTTTACCAGTTAAGTAAAGTGAAGGGCTAATACGAGAGACATTAAAAAGAGAGGGTCAAATAAAAAAAATATTAGGTTTCGAATACCATCTCTTCCATGAAAAAAGAAAAAGGTTAAAAGGACACTCTCTCATGCAAGAGAATGATAAAAAAAGACTAGGGGTGTTCATTGACGAGGTAGGGCTATTCCGAGGAATGCCCAACAGCCACTTCTAAACTAGAAACCTAAACCTGGCCCAAGCAAGAGTCATGCCTGAAGTTGTTGGCCCGAACCCAAGCCGCATGGAAATGATGAAGCCCGGGGCCGACCTATAGAAAAGAAGATTAAGCTTCTTACCAAGTCCTAAGCCAGCACAACTGCTCTGGTCATATCACCTTCTCTTTGAGGTTATGGGCTTGAGTCCCCGCATTGCTGCTCCCTCCCTCCCTCCCTCATGAATATATGTATTTGGGCGGGACGGGAATATCGGCTCTCAAGCACTAAGTGTAAATAAAAAATAAAAATAAGAAACTGAGCACGGCCTATCTATTAATAACTGAACCCCATGCCCAAAGCCCAATCCATGAGCTCCCATAAAAAATAAAATATAAGAAAAATACTCTACTTTTTAAGAGAAAAAAATAAATGCTACAGTCACCTTTTGATTCTACTACATCCTTACTCTTGTTCTCTGTTATATTGACCAGTTACTCCACTTCACCGGTAAAGTAAATTTACGATTTATTTTATTTATTGTGATTTGATATTATTTCATCCAATTGTTATTCACACATGTCCCTCCATCATATTGAGAACTAAGCCCAGACCCGTGACCCTCCAACAAGTAAAAGAAGGGAAAAAAGCCTAAAAAATCGTTTTACTGGATTACCGCCGTATGCATCCGCGGTATTCCTGAAATTTCCGGTTTTCCTCCTCTGAGAGAGGAGGAAAACTGGAAATTGCGAATTTATGAGGACGAAAATTGGAAAATGCGAATTTACCGCCCTTACCAGCATCGGTAAAGCTGCGTTAGTGTCCAAATAAAGTCCCAGGACCTTTCCATTTCCAATTAACATAAAATAGAATGAAAGAATCCACAGTTGCGTTTTTTCTTGTAGCCCATATATAGTGAACTCCCATATGATATGAATAGAGAGAGAGAAAAAATCGTGCAGGCTGACTTTGGCAATTGACACATGTGGAATTGATTTTCTAGTCTTTTTAATATTTATACTTCCCCATAAATAAAAGTAGAAATATATAAATGGTCATCAAATAACTTCCCCATAATTAAAGAAGAAAATCCGAGATATCGCTCTATTAAAGCAATTTGCTCCTGTCTACAACTCCATCCTCAAACCTTCCATCCACTCGCAGTCTTTAATGATCTTCGGTGTGATTCACTGGATAATAAATTCTTAAAAATTCAATTCCATGAAAACATAGGGGCCCTTAAGAGAACACATCTATGAATGAAATTTTAAAAGCACTTAGTGTTATCACGTATCTAATCTAAAGCGATGACACGAGATTTTGCAATCTTGTAATCAACATCTAAACTTGGTTTTCGTTGACATGCTTAGATTTGGGAACTCTCTGGACCCAACCAACAAGCCGAAGGACTTATGGAACTGGTCAAATAAAGCACGATAACTATTTAGGACCGTAGCTAAACACCACATAGTTGCTTACATGTACAGAAAATCAGTGATGTGTCGACTACTAGGGCATGTTTTTAGTGTTGCAAACGGAACGGTTCCGGATCGGAACCATAGTGGACTAGGATGCGTTTCTAAAAAACGGTTCCGGATCCGGTCTTGACTCGGGACCTGTTTAGTTGGTTCTAGACCCGGCTCCGATAGGAAAACCCAAAACCGGGTCCACCTAGAGGACTGGAATCTAGTTCCAAAATCGATTCTAATTTTTCTTTTTCCCTAATTTTTCTTAAAATAAGCATATCATTCAGCTTATAACAGTGCGCCAAAGTCTACTACCTCTAATATTGTATATAAAATTGTCCAAAAAAAGTAGATTTTGAGTTACAATTTGCAATATCAAACGCTCATAAGCCGGGTCCCGGGTCCACATGTCGGAACCGGTTTGGACCCGGACCCGTTTATCAATCGGAACCCGATTTCGGTTACGGACCCGGACCCGTTTATGAATAATCGGAACCTAAAATAGTTTCCAGGCCCGGTTTTTTATAGGTCGGAACTTTCGGGCAATCGGATACCCGTTTGCAATCCTACAAATCTGCGAGGATTGGGCTTTTTTTTTTTTTTTTTTGCCCTGGTGAAATGAAGGTTTCGCTGGTTTCACGTATATTTAGTTAACCTCTAATCATCCTAAATTGAGGCAAGCATTGCCTTACTGAATCAATTTTTCCGTGTTCAGTCCATCTTGTACTTGGTTTGAGAGAGCCCATTCCGCTGCTACCTATTCCATAGTGAAACCCACTCGTCACCTCCAAGGGTCCGATCCAAAAAGCCTAGATGTTGCTGATTTTTTAAAGTAGGATTTAGTCACGAGTGGACACAGCCCTATTCGTCGACTTCTCAGTCACGAACTATTTCATATTTGGTAAGCTTCCTTTACCAGTTAAGTAAAGTGAAGGGCTAATACGAGAGACATTAAAAAGAGAGGGTCAAATAAAAAAAATATTAGGTTTCGAATACCATCTCTTCCATGAAAAAAGAAAAAGGTTAAAAGGACACTCTCTCATGCAAGAGAATGATAAAAAAAGACTAGGGGTGTTCATTGACGAGGTAGGGCTATTCCGAGGAATGCCCAACAGCCACTTCTAAACTAGAAACCTAAACCTGGCCCAAGCAAGAGTCATGCCTGAAGTTGTTGGCCCGAACCCAAGCCGCATGGAAATGATGAAGCCCGGGGCCGACCTATAGAAAAGAAGATTAAGCTTCTTACCAAGTCCTAAGCCAGCACAACTGCTCTGGTCATATCACCTTCTCTTTGAGGTTATGGGCTTGAGTCCCCGCATTGCTGCTCCCTCCCTCCCTCCCTCATGAATATATGTATTTGGGCGGGACGGGAATATCGGCTCTCAAGCACTAAGTGTAAATAAAAAATAAAAATAAGAAACCGAGCACGGCCTATCTATTAATAACTGAACCCCATGCCCAAAGCCCAATCCATGAGCTCCCATAAAAAATAAAATATAAGAAAAATACTCTACTTTTTAAGAGAAAAAAATAAATGCTACACTCACCTTTTGATTCTACTACATCCTTACTCTTGTTCTCTGTTATATTGACCAGTTACTCCACTTCACCGGTAAAGTAAATTTACGATTTATTTTATTTATTGTGATTTGATATTATTTCATCCAATTGTTATTCACACATGTCCCTCCATCATATTGAGAACTAAGCCCAGACCCGTGACCCTCCAACAAGTAAAAGAAGGGAAAAAAGCCTAAAAAATCGTTTTACTGGATTACCGCCGTATGCATCCGCGGTATTCCTGAAATTTCCGGTTTTCCTCCTCTGAGAGAGGAGGAAAACTGGAAATTGCGAATTTATGAGGACGAAAATTGGAAAATGCGAATTTACCGCCCTTACCAGCATCGGTAAAGCTGCGTTAGTGTCCAAATAAAGTCCCAGGACCTTTCCATTTCCAATTAACATAAAATAGAATGAAAGAATCCACAGTTGCGTTTTTTCTTGTAGCCCATATATAGTGAACTCCCATATGATATGAATAGAGAGAGAGAAAAAATCGTGCAGGCTGACTTTGGCAATTGACACATGTGGAATTGATTTTCTAGTCTTTTTAATATTTATACTTCCCCATAAATAAAAGTAGAAATATATAAATGGTCATCAAATAACTTCCCCATAATTAAAGAAGAAAATCCGAGATGTCGCTCTATTAAAGCAATTTGCTCCTGTCTACAACTCCATCCTCAAACCTTCCATCCACTCGCAGTCTTTAATGATCTTCGGTGTGATTCACTGGATAATAAATTCTTAAAAATTCAATTCCATGAAAACATAGGGGCCCTTAAGAGAACACATCTATGAATGAAATTTTAAAAGCACTTAGTGTTATCACGTATCTAATCTAAAGCGATGACACGAGATTTTGCAATCTTGTAATCAACATCTAAACTTGGTTTTCGTTGACATGCTTAGATTTGGGAACTCTCTGGACCCAACCAACAAGCCGAAGGACTTATGGAACTGGTCAAATAAAGCACGATAACTATTTAGGACCGTAGCTAAACACCACATAGTTGCTTACATGTACAGAAAATCAGTGATGTGTCGACTACTAGGGCATGTTTTTAGTGTTGCAAACGGAACGGTTCCGGATCGGAACCATAGTGGACTAGGATGCGTTTCTAAAAAACGGTTCCGGATCCGGTCTTGACTCGGGACCTGTTTAGTTGGTTCTAGACCCGGCTCCGATAGGAAAACCCAAAACCGGGTCCACCTAGAGGACTGGAATCTAGTTCCAAAATCGATTCTAATTTTTCTTTTTCCCTAATTTTTCTTAAAATAAGCATATCATTCAGCTTATAACAGTGCGCCAAAGTCTACTACCTCTAATATTGTATATAAAATTGTCCAAAAAAAGTAGATTTTGAGTTACAATTTGCAATATCAAACGCTCATAAGCCGGGTCCCGGGTCCACATGTCGGAACCGGTTTGGACCCGGACCCGTTTATCAATCGGAACCCGATTTAGGTTACGGACCCGGACCCGTTTATGAATAATCGGAACCTAAAATAGTTTCCAGGCCCGGTTTTTTATAGGTCGGAACTTTCGGGCAATCGGATACCCGTTTGCAATCCTACAAATCTGCGAGGATTGGGCTTTTTTTTTTTTTTTTTTGCCCTGGTGAAATGAAGGTTTCGCTGGTTTCACGTATATTTAGTTAACCTCTAATCATCCTAAATTGAGGCAAGCATTGCCTTACTGAATCAATTTTTCCGTGTTCAGTCCATCTTGTACTTGGTTTGAGAGAGCCCATTCCGCTGCTACCTATTCCATAGTGAAACCCACTCGTCACCTCCAAGGGTCCGATCCAAAAAGCCTAGATGTTGCTGATTTTTTAAAGTAGGATTTAGTCACGAGTGGACACAGCCCTATTCGTCGACTTCTCAGTCACGAACTATTTCATATTTGGTAAGCTTCCTTTACCAGTTAAGTAAAGTGAAGGGCTAATACGAGAGACATTAAAAAGAGAGTGTCAAATAAAAAAAATATTAGGTTTCGAATACCATCTCTTCCATGAAAAAAGAAAAAGGTTAAAAGGACACTCTCTCATGCAAGAGAATGATAAAAAAAGACTAGGGGTGTTCATTGACGAGGTAGGGCTATTCCGAGGAATGCCCAACAGCCACTTCTAAACTAGAAACCTAAACCTGGCCCAAGCAAGAGTCATGCCTGAAGTTGTTGGCCCGAACCCAAGCCGCATGGAAATGATGAAGCCCGGGGCCGACCTATAGAAAAGAAGATTAAGCTTCTTACCAAGTCCTAAGCCAGCACAACTGCTCTGGTCATATCACCTTCTCTTTGAGGTTATGGGCTTGAGTCCCCGCATTGCTGCTCCCTCCCTCCCTCCCTCATGAATATATGTATTTGGGCGGGACGGGAATATCGGCTCTCAAGCACTAAGTGTAAATAAAAAATAAAAATAAGAAACTGAGCACGGCCTATCTATTAATAACTGAACCCCATGCCCAAAGCCCAATCCATGAGCTCCCATAAAAAATAAAATATAAGAAAAATACTCTACTTTTTAAGAGAAAAAAATAAATGCTACAGTCACCTTTTGATTCTACTACATCCTTACTCTTGTTCTCTGTTATATTGACCAGTTACTCCACTTCACCGGTAAAGTAAATTTACGATTTATTTTATTTATTGTGATTTGATATTATTTCATCCAATTGTTATTCACACATGTCCCTCCATCATATTGAGAACTAAGCCCAGACCCGTGACCCTCCAACAAGTAAAAGAAGGGAAAAAAGCCTAAAAAATCGTTTTACTGGATTACCGCCGTATGCATCCGCGGTATTCCTGAAATTTCCGGTTTTCCTCCTCTGAGAGAGGAGGAAAACTGGAAATTGCGAATTTATGAGGACGAAAATTGGAAAATGCGAATTTACCGCCCTTACCAGCATCGGTAAAGCTGCGTTAGTGTCCAAATAAAGTCCCAGGACCTTTCCATTTCCAATTAACATAAAATAGAATGAAAGAATCCACAGTTGCGTTTTTTCTTGTAGCCCATATATAGTGAACTCCCATATGATATGAATAGAGAGAGAGAAAAAATCGTGCAGGCTGACTTTGGCAATTGACACATGTGGAATTGATTTTCTAGTCTTTTTAATATTTATACTTCCCCATAAATAAAAGTAGAAATATATAAATGGTCATCAAATAACTTCCCCATAATTAAAGAAGAAAATCCGAGATATCGCTCTATTAAAGCAATTTGCTCCTGTCTACAACTCCATCCTCAAACCTTCCATCCACTCGCAGTCTTTAATGATCTTCGGTGTGATTCACTGGATAATAAATTCTTAAAAATTCAATTCCATGAAAACATAGGGGCCCTTAAGAGAACACATCTATGAATGAAATTTTAAAAGCACTTAGTGTTATCACGTATCTAATCTAAAGCGATGACACGAGATTTTGCAATCTTGTAATCAACATCTAAACTTGGTTTTCGTTGACATGCTTAGATTTGGGAACTCTCTGGACCCAACCAACAAGCCGAAGGACTTATGGAACTGGTCAAATAAAGCACGATAACTATTTAGGACCGTAGCTAAACACCACATAGTTGCTTACATGTACAGAAAATCAGTGATGTGTCGACTACTAGGGCATGTTTTTAGTGTTGCAAACGGAACGGTTCCGGATCGGAACCATAGTGGACTAGGATGCGTTTCTAAAAAACGGTTCCGGATCCGGTCTTGACTCGGGACCTGTTTAGTTGGTTCTAGACCCGGCTCCGATAGGAAAACCCAAAACCGGGTCCACCTAGAGGACTGGAATCTAGTTCCAAAATCGATTCTAATTTTTCTTTTTCCCTAATTTTTCTTAAAATAAGCATATCATTCAGCTTATAACAGTGCGCCAAAGTCTACTACCTCTAATATTGTATATAAAATTGTCCAAAAAAAGTAGATTTTGAGTTACAATTTGCAATATCAAACGCTCATAAGCCGGGTCCCGGGTCCACATGTCGGAACCGGTTTGGACCCGGACCCGTTTATCAATCGGAACCCGATTTAGGTTACGGACCCGGACCCGTTTATGAATAATCGGAACCTAAAATAGTTTCCAGGCCCGGTTTTTTATAGGTCGGAACTTTCGGGCAATCGGATACCCGTTTGCAATCCTACAAATCTGCGAGGATTGGGCTTTTTTTTTTTTTTTGCCCTGGTGAAATGAAGGTTTCGCTGGTTTCACGTATATTTAGTTAACCTATAATCATCCTAAATTGAGGCAAGCATTGCCTTACTGAATCAATTTTTCCGTGTTCAGTCCATCTTGTACTTGGTTTGAGAGAGCCCATTCCGCTGCTACCTATTCCATAGTGAAACCCACTCGTCACCTCCAAGGGTCCGATCCAAAAAGCCTAGATGTTGCTGATTTTTTAAAGTAGGATTTAGTCACGAGTGGACACAGCCCTATTCGTCGACTTCTCAGTCACGAACTATTTCATATTTGGTAAGCTTCCTTTACCAGTTAAGTAAAGTGAAGGGCTAATACGAGAGACATTAAAAAGAGAGGGTCAAATAAAAAAAATATTAGGTTTCGAATACCATCTCTTCCATGAAAAAAGAAAAAGGTTAAAAGGACACTCTCTCATGCAAGAGAATGATAAAAAAAGACTAGGGGTGTTCATTGACGAGGTAGGGCTATTCCGAGGAATGCCCAACAGCCACTTCTAAACTAGAAACCTAAACCTGGCCCAAGCAAGAGTCATGCCTGAAGTTGTTGGCCCGAACCCAAGCCGCATGGAAATGATGAAGCCCGGGGCCGACCTATAGAAAAGAAGATTAAGCTTCTTACCAAGTCCTAAGCCAGCACAACTGCTCTGGTCATATCACCTTCTCTTTGAGGTTATGGGCTTGAGTCCCCGCATTGCTGCTCCCTCCCTCCCTCCCTCATGAATATATGTATTTGGGCGGGACGGGAATATCGGCTCTCAAGCACTAAGTGTAAATAAAAAATAAAAAAAAGAAACTGAGCACGGCCTATCTATTAATAACTGAACCCCATGCCCAAAGCCCAATCCATGAGCTCCCATAAAAAATAAAATATAAGAAAACTACTCTACTTTTTAAGAGAAAAAAATAAATGCTACACTCACCTTTTGATTCTACTACATCCTTACTCTTGTTCTCTGTTATATTGACCAGTTACTCCACTTCACCGGTAAAGTAAATTTACGATTTATTTTATTTATTGTGATTTGATATTATTTCATCCAATTGTTATTCACACATGTCCCTCCATCATATTGAGAACTAAGCCCAGACCCGTGACCCTCCAACAAGTAAAAGAAGGGAAAAAAGCCTAAAAAATCGTTTTACTGGATTACCGCCGTATGCATCCGCGGTATTCCTGAAATTTCCGGTTTTCCTCCTCTGAGAGAGGAGGAAAGCTGGAAATTGCGAATTTATGAGGACGAAAATTGGAAAATGCGAATTTACCGCCCTTACCAGCATCGGTAAAGCTGCGTTAGTGTCCAAATAAAGTCCCAGGACCTTTCCATTTCCAATTAACATAAAATAGAATGAAAGAATCCACAGTTGCGTTTTTTCTTGTAGCCCATATATAGTGAACTCCCATATCATATGAATAGAGAGAGAGAAAAAATCGTGCAGGCTGACTTTGGCAATTGACACATGTGGAATTGATTTTCTAGTCTTTTTAATATTTATACTTCCCCATAAATAAAAGTAGAAATATATAAATGGTCATCAAATAACTTCCCCATAATTAAAGAAGAAAATCCGAGATATCCCTCTATTAAAGCAATTTGCTCCTGTCTACAACTCCATCCTCAAACCTTCCATCCACTCGCAGTCTTTAATGATCTTCGGTGTGATTCACTGGATAATAAATTCTTAAAAATTCAATTCCATGAAAACATAGGGGCCCTTAAGAGAACACATCTATGAATGAAATTTTAAAAGCACTTAGTGTTATCACGTATCTAATCTAAAGCGATGACACGAGATTTTGCAATCTTGTAATCAACATCTAAACTTGGTTTTCGTTGACATGCTTAGATTTGGGAACTCTCTGGACCCAACCAACAAGCCGAAGGACTTATGGAACTGGTCAAATAAAGCACGATAACTATTTAGGACCGTAGCTAAACACCACATAGTTGCTTACATGTACAGAAAATCAGTGATGTGTCGACTACTAGGGCATGTTTTTAGTGTTGCAAACGGAACGGTTCCGGATCGGAACCATAGTGGACTAGGATGCGTTTCTAAAAAACGGTTCCGGATCCGGTCTTGACTCGGGACCTGTTTAGTTGGTTCTAGACCCGGCTCCGATAGGAAAACCCAAAACCGGGTCCACCTAGAGGACTGGAATCTAGTTCCAAAATCGATTCTAATTTTTCTTTTTCCCTAATTTTTCTTAAAATAAGCATATCATTCAGCTTATAACAGTGCGCCAAAGTCTACTACCTCTAATATTGTATATAAAATTGTCCAAAAAAAGTAGATTTTGAGTTACAATTTGCAATATCAAACGCTCATAAGCCGGGTCCCGGGTCCACATGTCGGAACCGGTTTGGACCCGGACCCGTTTATCAATCGGAACCCGATTTAGGTTACGGACCCGGACCCGTTTATGAATAATCGGAACCTAAAATAGTTTCCAGGCCCGGTTTTTTATAGGTCGGAACTTTCGGGCAATCGGATACCCGTTTGCAATCCTACAAATCTGCGAGGATTGGGCTTTTTTTTTTTTTTTTGCCCTGGTGAAATGAAGGTTTCGCTGGTTTCACGTATATTTAGTTAACCTATAATCATCCTAAATTGAGGCAAGCATTGCCTTACTGAATCAATTTTTCCGTGTTCAGTCCATCTTGTACTTGGTTTGAGAGAGCCCATTCCGCTGCTACCTATTCCATAGTGAAACCCACTCGTCACCTCCAAGGGTCCGATCCAAAAAGCCTAGATGTTGCTGATTTTTTAAAGTAGGATTTAGTCACGAGTGGACACAGCCCTATTCGTCGACTTCTCAGTCACGAACTATTTCATATTTGGTAAGCTTCCTTTACCAGTTAAGTAAAGTGAAGGGCTAATACGAGAGACATTAAAAAGAGAGGGTCAAATAAAAAAAATATTAGGTTTCGAATACCATCTCTTCCATGAAAAAAGAAAAAGGTTAAAAGGACACTCTCTCATGCAAGAGAATGATAAAAAAAGACTAGGGGTGTTCATTGACGAGGTAGGGCTATTCCGAGGAATGCCCAACAGCCACTTCTAAACTAGAAACCTAAACCTGGCCCAAGCAAGAGTCATGCCTGAAGTTGTTGGCCCGAACCCAAGCCGCATGGAAATGATGAAGCCCGGGGCCGACCTATAGAAAAGAAGATTAAGCTTCTTACCAAGTCCTAAGCCAGCACAACTGCTCTGGTCATATCACCTTCTCTTTGAGGTTATGGGCTTGAGTCCCCGCATTGCTGCTCCCTCCCTCATGAATATATGTATTTGGGCGGGACGGGAATATCGGCTCTCAAGCACTAAGTGTAAATAAAAAATAAAAATAAGAAACTGAGCACGGCCTATCTATTAATAACTGAACCCCATGCCCAAAGCCCAATCCATGAGCTCCCATAAAAAATAAAATATAAGAAAAATACTCTACTTTTTAAGAGAAAAAAATAAATGCTACACTCACCTTTTGATTCTACTACATCCTTACTCTTGTTCTCTGTTATATTGACCAGTTACTCCACTTCACCGGTAAAGTAAATTTACGATTTATTTTATTTATTGTGATTTGATATTATTTCATCCAATTGTTATTCACACATGTCCCTCCATCATATTGAGAACTAAGCCCAGACCCGTGACCCTCCAACAAGTAAAAGAAGGGAAAAAAGCCTAAAAAATCGTTTTACTGGATTACCGCCGTATGCATCCGCGGTATTCCTGAAATTTCCGGTTTTCCTCCTCTGAGAGAGGAGGAAAGCTGGAAATTGCGAATTTATGAGGACGAAAATTGGAAAATGCGAATTTACCGCCCTTACCAGCATCGGTAAAGCTGCGTTAGTGTCCAAATAAAGTCCCAGGACCTTTCCATTTCCAATTAACATAAAATAGAATGAAAGAATCCACAGTTGCGTTTTTTCTTGTAGCCCATATATAGTGAACTCCCATATGATATGAATAGAGAGAGAGAAAAAATCGTGCAGGCTGACTTTGGCAATTGACACATGTGGAATTGATTTTCTAGTCTTTTTAATATTTATACTTCCCCATAAATAAAAGTAGAAATATATAAATGGTCATCAAATAACTTCCCCATAATTAAAGAAGAAAATCCGAGATATCCCTCTATTAAAGCAATTTGCTCCTGTCTACAACTCCATCCTCAAACCTTCCATCCACTCGCAGTCTTTAATGATCTTCGGTGTGATTCACTGGATAATAAATTCTTAAAAATTCAATTCCATGAAAACATAGGGGCCCTTAAGAGAACACATCTATGAATGAAATTTTAAAAGCACTTAGTGTTATCACGTATCTAATCTAAAGCGATGACACGAGATTTTGCAATCTTGTAATCAACATCTAAACTTGGTTTTCGTTGACATGCTTAGATTTGGGAACTCTCTGGACCCAACCAACAAGCCGAAGGACTTATGGAACTGGTCAAATAAAGCACGATAACTATTTAGGACCGTAGCTAAACACCACATAGTTGCTTACATGTACAGAAAATCAGTGATGTGTCGACTACTAGGGCATGTTTTTAGTGTTGCAAACGGAACGGTTCCGGATCGGAACCATAGTGGACTAGGATGCGTTTCTAAAAAACGGTTCCGGATCCGGTCTTGACTCGGGACCTGTTTAGTTGGTTCTAGACCCGGCTCCGATAGGAAAACCCAAAACCGGGTCCACCTAGAGGACTGGAATCTAGTTCCAAAATCGATTCTAATTTTTCTTTTTCCCTAATTTTTCTTAAAATAAGCATATCATTCAGCTTATAACAGTGCGCCAAAGTCTACTACCTCTAATATTGTATATAAAATTGTCCAAAAAAAGTAGATTTTGAGTTACAATTTGCAATATCAAACGCTCATAAGCCGGGTCCCGGGTCCACATGTCGGAACCGGTTTGGACCCGGACCCGTTTATCAATCGGAACCCGATTTAGGTTACGGACCCGGACCCGTTTATGAATAATCGGAACCTAAAATAGTTTCCAGGCCCGGTTTTTTATAGGTCGGAACTTTCGGGCAATCGGATACCCGTTTGCAATCCTACAAATCTGCGAGGATTGGGCTTTTTTTTTTTTTTTTTGCCCTGGTGAAATGAAGGTTTCGCTGGTTTCACGTATATTTAGTTAACCTATAATCATCCTAAATTGAGGCAAGCATTGCCTTACTGAATCAATTTTTCCGTGTTCAGTCCATCTTGTACTTGGTTTGAGAGAGCCCATTCCGCTGCTACCTATTCCATAGTGAAACCCACTCGTCACCTCCAAGGGTCCGATCCAAAAAGCCTAGATGTTGCTGATTTTTTAAAGTAGGATTTAGTCACGAGTGGACACAGCCCTATTCGTCGACTTCTCAGTCACGAACTATTTCATATTTGGTAAGCTTCCTTTACCAGTTAAGTAAAGTGAAGGGCTAATACGAGAGACATTAAAAAGAGAGGGTCAAATAAAAAAAATATTAGGTTTCGAATACCATCTCTTCCATGAAGAAAGAAAAAGGTTAAAAGGACACTCTCTCATGCAAGAGAATGATAAAAAAAAGACTAGGGGTGTTCATTGACGAGGTAGGGCTATTCCGAGGAATGCCCAACAGCCACTTCTAAACTAGAAACCTAAACCTGGCCCAAGCAAGAGTCATGCCTGAAGTTGTTGGCCCGAACCCAAGCCGCATGGAAATGATGAAGCCCGGGGCCGACCTATAGAAAAGAAGATTAAGCTTCTTACCAAGTCCTAAGCCAGCACAACTGCTCTGGTCATATCACCTTCTCTTTGAGGTTATGGGCTTGAGTCCCCGCATTGCTGCTCCCTCCCTCATGAATATATGTATTTGGGCGGGACGGGAATATCGGCTCTCAAGCACTAAGTGTAAATAAAAAATAAAAATAAGAAACTGAGCACGGCCTATCTATTAATAACTGAACCCCATGCCCAAAGCCCAATCCATGAGCTCCCATAAAAAATAAAATATAAGAAAAATACTCTACTTTTTAAGAGAAAAAAATAAATGCTACACTCACCTTTTGATTCTACTACATCCTTACTCTTGTTCTCTGTTATATTGACCAGTTACTCCACTTCACCGGTAAAGTAAATTTACGATTTATTTTATTTATTGTGATTTGATATTATTTCATCCAATTGTTATTCACACATGTCCCTCCATCATATTGAGAACTAAGCCCAGACCCGTGACCCTCCAACAAGTAAAAGAAGGGAAAAAAGCCTAAAAAATCGTTTTACTGGATTACCGCCGTATGCATCCGCGGTATTCCTGAAATTTCCGGTTTTCCTCCTCTGAGAGAGGAGGAAAGCTGGAAATTGCGAATTTATGAGGACGAAAATTGGAAAATGCGAATTTACCGCCCTTACCAGCATCGGTAAAGCTGCGTTAGTGTCCAAATAAAGTCCCAGGACCTTTCCATTTCCAATTAACATAAAATAGAATGAAAGAATCCACAGTTGCGTTTTTTCTTGTAGCCCATA
Source organism: Cinnamomum chago (assembly GCA_038049695.1). Classification (NCBI taxonomy): domain Eukaryota; kingdom Viridiplantae; phylum Streptophyta; class Magnoliopsida; order Laurales; family Lauraceae; genus Cinnamomum; species Cinnamomum chago. The sequence goes on along the minus strand of CP142458.1, from coordinate 65,701,497 downwards.
TATAGTGAACTCCCATATGATATGAATAGAGAGAGAGAAAAAATCGTGCAGGCTGACTTTGGCAATTGACACATGTGGAATTGATTTTCTAGTCTTTTTAATATTTATACTTCCCCATAAATAAAAGTAGAAATATATAAATGGTCATCAAATAACTTCCCCATAATTAAAGAAGAAAATCCGAGATATCGCTCTATTAAAGCAATTTGCTCCTGTCTACAACTCCATCCTCAAACCTTCCATCACTCGCAGTCTTTAATGATCTTCGGTGTGATTCACTGGATAATAAATTCTTAAAAATTCAATTCCATGAAAACATAGGGGCCCTTAAGAGAACACATCTATGAATGAAATTTTAAAAGCACTTAGTGTTATCACGTATCTAATCTAAAGCGATGACACGAGATTTTGCAATCTTGTAATCAACATCTAAACTTGGTTTTCGTTGACATGCTTAGATTTGGGAACTCTCTGGACCCAACCAACAAGCCGAAGGACTTATGGAACTGGTCAAATAAAGCACGATAACTATTTAGGACCGTAGCTAAACACCACATAGTTGCTTACATGTACAGAAAATCAGTGATGTGTCGACTACTAGGGCATGTTTTTAGTGTTGCAAACGGAACGGTTCCGGATCGGAACCATAGTGGACTAGGATGCGTTTCTAAAAAACGGTTCCGGATCCGGTCTTGACTCGGGACCTGTTTAGTTGGTTCTAGACCCGGCTCCGATAGGAAAACCCAAAACCGGGTCCACCTAGAGGACTGGAATCTAGTTCCAAAATCGATTCTAATTTTTCTTTTTCCCTAATTTTTCTTAAAATAAGCATATCATTCAGCTTATAACAGTGCGCCAAAGTCTACTACCTCTAATATTGTATATAAAATTGTCCAAAAAAAGTAGATTTTGAGTTACAATTTGCAATATCAAACGCTCATAAGCCGGGTCCCGGGTCCACATGTCGGAACCGGTTTGGACCCGGACCCGTTTATCAATCGGAACCCGATTTAGGTTACGGACCCGGACCCGTTTATGAATAATCGGAACCTAAAATAGTTTCCAGGCCCGGTTTTTTATAGGTCGGAACTTTCGGGCAATCGGATACCCGTTTGCAATCCTACAAATCTGCGAGGATTGGGCTTTTTTTTTTTTTTTTTGCCCTGGTGAAATGAAGGTTTCGCTGGTTTCACGTATATTTAGTTAACCTATAATCATCCTAAATTGAGGCAAGCATTGCCTTACTGAATCAATTTTTCCGTGTTCAGTCCATCTTGTACTTGGTTTGAGAGAGCCCATTCCGCTGCTACCTATTCCATAGTGAAACCCACTCGTCACCTCCAAGGGTCCGATCCAAAAAGCCTAGATGTTGCTGATTTTTTAAAGTAGGATTTAGTCACGAGTGGACACAGCCCTATTCGTCGACTTCTCAGTCACGAACTATTTCATATTTGGTAAGCTTCCTTTACCAGTTAAGTAAAGTGAAGGGCTAATACGAGAGACATTAAAAAGAGAGGGTCAAATAAAAAAAATATTAGGTTTCGAATACCATCTCTTCCATGAAGAAAGAAAAAGGTTAAAAGGACACTCTCTCATGCAAGAGAATGATAAAAAAAAGACTAGGGGTGTTCATTGACGAGGTAGGGCTATTCCGAGGAATGCCCAACAGCCACTTCTAAACTAGAAACCTAAACCTGGCCCAAGCAAGAGTCATGCCTGAAGTTGTTGGCCCGAACCCAAGCCGCATGGAAATGATGAAGCCCGGGGCCGACCTATAGAAAAGAAGATTAAGCTTCTTACCAAGTCCTAAGCCAGCACAACTGCTCTGGTCATATCACCTTCTCTTTGAGGTTATGGGCTTGAGTCCCCGCATTGCTGCTCCCTCCCTCCCTCCCTCATGAATATATGTATTTGGGCGGGACGGGAATATCGGCTCTCAAGCACTAAGTGTAAATAAAAAATAAAAATAAGAAACTGAGCACGGCCTATCTATTAATAACTGAACCCCATGCCCAAAGCCCAATCCATGAGCTCCCATAAAAAATAAAATATAAGAAAAATACTCTACTTTTTAAGAGAAAAAAATAAATGCTACACTCACCTTTTGATTCTACTACATCCTTACTCTTGTTCTCTGTTATATTGACCAGTTACTCCACTTCACCGGTAAAGTAAATTTACGATTTATTTTATTTATTGTGATTTGATATTATTTCATCCAATTGTTATTCACACATGTCCCTCCATCATATTGAGAACTAAGCCCAGACCCGTGACCCTCCAACAAGTAAAAGAAGGGAAAAAAGCCTAAAAAATCGTTTTACTGGATTACCGCCGTATGCATCCGCGGTATTCCTGAAATTTCCGGTTTTCCTCCTCTGAGAGAGGAGGAAAGCTGGAAATTGCGAATTTATGAGGACGAAAATTGGAAAATGCGAATTTACCGCCCTTACCAGCATCGGTAAAGCTGCGTTAGTGTCCAAATAAAGTCCCAGGACCTTTCCATTTCCAATTAACATAAAATAGAATGAAAGAATCCACAGTTGCGTTTTTTCTTGTAGCCCATATATAGTGAACTCCCATATGATATGAATAGAGAGAGAGAAAAAATCGTGCAGGCTGACTTTGGCAATTGACACATGTGGAATTGATTTTCTAGTCTTTTTAATATTTATACTTCCCCATAAATAAAAGTAGAAATATATAAATGGTCATCAAATAACTTCCCCATAATTAAAGAAGAAAATCCGAGATATCGCTCTATTAAAGCAATTTGCTCCTGTCTACAACTCCATCCTCAAACCTTCCATCACTCGCAGTCTTTAATGATCTTCGGTGTGATTCACTGGATAATAAATTCTTAAAAATTCAATTCCATGAAAACATAGGGGCCCTTAAGAGAACACATCTATGAATGAAATTTTAAAAGCACTTAGTGTTATCACGTATCTAATCTAAAGCGATGACACGAGATTTTGCAATCTTGTAATCAACATCTAAACTTGGTTTTCGTTGACATGCTTAGATTTGGGAACTCTCTGGACCCAACCAACAAGCCGAAGGACTTATGGAACTGGTCAAATAAAGCACGATAACTATTTAGGACCGTAGCTAAACACCACATAGTTGCTTACATGTACAGAAAATCAGTGATGTGTCGACTACTAGGGCATGTTTTTAGTGTTGCAAACGGAACGGTTCCGGATCGGAACCATAGTGGACTAGGATGCGTTTCTAAAAAACGGTTCCGGATCCGGTCTTGACTCGGGACCTGTTTAGTTGGTTCTAGACCCGGCTCCGATAGGAAAACCCAAAACCGGGTCCACCTAGAGGACTGGAATCTAGTTCCAAAATCGATTCTAATTTTTCTTTTTCCCTAATTTTTCTTAAAATAAGCATATCATTCAGCTTATAACAGTGCGCCAAAGTCTACTACCTCTAATATTGTATATAAAATTGTCCAAAAAAAGTAGATTTTGAGTTACAATTTGCAATATCAAACGCTCATAAGCCGGGTCCCGGGTCCACATGTCGGAACCGGTTTGGACCCGGACCCGTTTATCAATCGGAACCAGATTTAGGTTACGGACCCGGACCCGTTTATGAATAATCGGAACCTAAAATAGTTTCCAGGCCCGGTTTTTTATAGGTCGGAACTTTCGGGCAATCGGATACCCGTTTGCAATCCTACAAATCTGCGAGGATTGGGCTTTTTTTTTTTTTTTTTGCCCTGGTGAAATGAAGGTTTCGCTGGTTTCACGTATATTTAGTTAACCTATAATCATCCTAAATTGAGGCAAGCATTGCCTTACTGAATCAATTTTTCCGTGTTCAGTCCATCTTGTACTTGGTTTGAGAGAGCCCATTCCGCTGCTACCTATTCCATAGTGAAACCCACTCGTCACCTCCAAGGGTCCGATCCAAAAAGCCTAGATGTTGCTGATTTTTTAAAGTAGGATTTAGTCACGAGTGGACACAGCCCTATTCGTCGACTTCTCAGTCACGAACTATTTCATATTTGGTAAGCTTCCTTTACCAGTTAAGTAAAGTGAAGGGCTAATACGAGAGACATTAAAAAGAGAGGGTCAAATAAAAAAAATATTAGGTTTCGAATACCATCTCTTCCATGAAGAAAGAAAAAGGTTAAAAGGACACTCTCTCATGCAAGAGAATGATAAAAAAAAGACTAGGGGTGTTCATTGACGAGGTAGGGCTATTCCGAGGAATGCCCAACAGCCACTTCTAAACTAGAAACCTAAACCTGGCCCAAGCAAGAGTCATGCCTGAAGTTGTTGGCCCGAACCCAAGCCGCATGGAAATGATGAAGCCCGGGGCCGACCTATAGAAAAGAAGATTAAGCTTCTTACCAAGTCCTAAGCCAGCACAACTGCTCTGGTCATATCACCTTCTCTTTGAGGTTATGGGCTTGAGTCCCCGCATTGCTGCTCCCTCCCTCCCTCCCTCATGAATATATGTATTTGGGCGGGACGGGAATATCGGCTCTCAAGCACTAAGTGTAAATAAAAAATAAAAATAAGAAACTGAGCACGGCCTATCTATTAATAACTGAACCCCATGCCCAAAGCCCAATCCATGAGCTCCCATAAAAAATAAAATATAAGAAAAATACTCTACTTTTTAAGAGAAAAAAATAAATGCTACACTCACCTTTTGATTCTACTACATCCTTACTCTTGTTCTCTGTTATATTGACCAGTTACTCCACTTCACCGGTAAAGTAAATTTACGATTTATTTTATTTATTGTGATTTGATATTATTTCATCCAATTGTTATTCACACATGTCCCTCCATCATATTGAGAACTAAGCCCAGACCCGTGACCCTCCAACAAGTAAAAGAAGGGAAAAAAGCCTAAAAAATCGTTTTACTGGATTACCGCCGTATGCATCCGCGGTATTCCTGAAATTTCCGGTTTTCCTCCTCTGAGAGAGGAGGAAAGCTGGAAATTGCGAATTTATGAGGACGAAAATTGGAAAATGCGAATTTACCGCCCTTACCAGCATCGGTAAAGCTGCGTTAGTGTCCAAATAAAGTCCCAGGACCTTTCCATTTCCAATTAACATAAAATAGAATGAAAGAATCCACAGTTGCGTTTTTTCTTGTAGCCCATATATAGTGAACTCCCATATGATATGAATAGAGAGAGAGAAAAAATCGTGCAGGCTGACTTTGGCAATTGACACATGTGGAATTGATTTTCTAGTCTTTTTAATATTTATACTTCCCCATAAATAAAAGTAGAAATATATAAATGGTCATCAAATAACTTCCCCATAATTAAAGAAGAAAATCCGAGATATCGCTCTATTAAAGCAATTTGCTCCTGTCTACAACTCCATCCTCAAACCTTCCATCACTCGCAGTCTTTAATGATCTTCGGTGTGATTCACTGGATAATAAATTCTTAAAAATTCAATTCCATGAAAACATAGGGGCCCTTAAGAGAACACATCTATGAATGAAATTTTAAAAGCACTTAGTGTTATCACGTATCTAATCTAAAGCGATGACACGAGATTTTGCAATCTTGTAATCAACATCTAAACTTGGTTTTCGTTGACATGCTTAGATTTGGGAACTCTCTGGACCCAACCAACAAGCCGAAGGACTTATGGAACTGGTCAAATAAAGCACGATAACTATTTAGGACCGTAGCTAAACACCACATAGTTGCTTACATGTACAGAAAATCAGTGATGTGTCGACTACTAGGGCATGTTTTTAGTGTTGCAAACGGAACGGTTCCGGATCGGAACCATAGTGGACTAGGATGCGTTTCTAAAAAACGGTTCCGGATCCGGTCTTGACTCGGGACCTGTTTAGTTGGTTCTAGACCCGGCTCCGATAGGAAAACCCAAAACCGGGTCCACCTAGAGGACTGGAATCTAGTTCCAAAATCGATTCTAATTTTTCTTTTTCCCTAATTTTTCTTAAAATAAGCATATCATTCAGCTTATAACAGTGCGCCAAAGTCTACTACCTCTAATATTGTATATAAAATTGTCCAAAAAAAGTAGATTTTGAGTTACAATTTGCAATATCAAACGCTCATAAGCCGGGTCCCGGGTCCACATGTCGGAACCGGTTTGGACCCGGACCCGTTTATCAATCGGAACCAGATTTAGGTTACGGACCCGGACCCGTTTATGAATAATCGGAACCTAAAATAGTTTCCAGGCCCGGTTTTTTATAGGTCGGAACTTTCGGGCAATCGGATACCCGTTTGCAATCCTACAAATCTGCGAGGATTGGGCTTTTTTTTTTTTTTTGCCCTGGTGAAATGAAGGTTTCGCTGGTTTCACGTATATTTAGTTAACCTATAATCATCCTAAATTGAGGCAAGCATTGCCTTACTGAATCAATTTTTCCGTGTTCAGTCCATCTTGTACTTGGTTTGAGAGAGCCCATTCCGCTGCTACCTATTCCATAGTGAAACCCACTCGTCACCTCCAAGGGTCCGATCCAAAAAGCCTAGATGTTGCTGATTTTTTAAAGTAGGATTTAGTCACGAGTGGACACAGCCCTATTCGTCGACTTCTCAGTCACGAACTATTTCATATTTGGTAAGCTTCCTTTACCAGTTAAGTAAAGTGAAGGGCTAATACGAGAGACATTAAAAAGAGAGGGTCAAATAAAAAAAATATTAGGTTTCGAATACCATCTCTTCCATGAAGAAAGAAAAAGGTTAAAAGGACACTCTCTCATGCAAGAGAATGATAAAAAAAAGACTAGGGGTGTTCATTGACGAGGTAGGGCTATTCCGAGGAATGCCCAACAGCCACTTCTAAACTAGAAACCTAAACCTGGCCCAAGCAAGAGTCATGCCTGAAGTTGTTGGCCCGAACCCAAGCCGCATGGAAATGATGAAGCCCGGGGCCGACCTATAGAAAAGAAGATTAAGCTTCTTACCAAGTCCTAAGCCAGCACAACTGCTCTGGTCATATCACCTTCTCTTTGAGGTTATGGGCTTGAGTCCCCGCATTGCTGCTCCCTCCCTCCCTCCCTCATGAATATATGTATTTGGGCGGGACGGGAATATCGGCTCTCAAGCACTAAGTGTAAATAAAAAATAAAAATAAGAAACTGAGCACGGCCTATCTATTAATAACTGAACCCCATGCCCAAAGCCCAATCCATGAGCTCCCATAAAAAATAAAATATAAGAAAAATACTCTACTTTTTAAGAGAAAAAAATAAATGCTACACTCACCTTTTGATTCTACTACATCCTTACTCTTGTTCTCTGTTATATTGACCAGTTACTCCACTTCACCGGTAAAGTAAATTTACGATTTATTTTATTTATTGTGATTTGATATTATTTCATCCAATTGTTATTCACACATGTCCCTCCATCATATTGAGAACTAAGCCCAGACCCGTGACCCTCCAACAAGTAAAAGAAGGGAAAAAAGCCTAAAAAATCGTTTTACTGGATTACCGCCGTATGCATCCGCGGTACCCCTGCAATTTCCGGTTTTCCTCCTCTGAGAGAGGAGGAAAGCTGGAAATTGCGAATTTATGAGGACGAAAATTGGAAAATGCGAATTTACCGCCCTTACCAGCATCGGTAAAGCTGCGTTAGTGTCCAAATAAAGTCCCAGGACCTTTCCATTTCCAATTAACATAAAATAGAATGAAAGAATCTACAGTTGCGTTTTTTCTTGTAGCCCATATATAGTGAACTCCCATATGATATGAATAGAGAGAGAAAAAAAATCGTGCAGGCTGACTTTGGCAATTGACACATGTGGAATTGATTTTCTAGTCTTTTTAATATTTATACTTCCCCATAAATAAAAGTAGAAATATATAAATGGTCATCAAATAACTTCCCCATAATTAAAGAAGAAAATCCGAGATATCGCTCTATTAAAGCAATTTGCTCCTGTCTACAACTCCATCCTCAAACCTTCCATCACTCGCAGTCTTTAATGATCTTCGGTGTGATTCACTGGATAATAAATTCTTAAAAATTCAATTCCATGAAAACATAGGGGCCCTTAAGAGAACACATCTATGAATGAAATTTTAAAAGCACTTAGTGTTATCACGTATCTAATCTAAAGCGATGACACGAGATTTTGCGATCTTGTAATCAACATCTAAACTTGGTTTTCGTTGACATGCTTAGATTTGGGAACTCTCTGGACCCAACCAACAAGCCGAAGGACTTATGGAACTGGTCAAATAAAGCACGATAACTATTTAGGACCGTAGCTAAACACCACATAGTTGCTTACATGTACAGAAAATCAGTGATGTGTCGACTACTAGGGCATGTTTTTAGTGTTGCAAACGGAACGGTTCCGGATCGGAACCATAGTGGACTAGGATGCGTTTCTAAAAAACGGTTCCGGATCCGGTCTTGACTCGGGACCTGTTTAGTTGGTTCTAGACCCGGCTCCGATAGGAAAACCCAAAACCGGGTCCACCTAGAGGACTGGAATCTAGTTCCAAAATCGATTCTAATTTTTCTTTTTCCCTAATTTTTCTTAAAATAAGCATATCATTCAGCTTATAACAGTGCGCCAAAGTCTACTACCTCTAATATTGTATATAAAATTGTCCAAAAAAAGTAGATTTTGAGTTACAATTTGCAATATCAAACGCTCATAAGCCGGGTCCCGGGTCCACATGTCGGAACCGGTTTGGACCCGGACCCGTTTATCAATCGGAACCCGATTTAGGTTACGGACCCGGACCCGTTTATGAATAATCGGAACCTAAAATAGTTTCCAGGCCCGGTTTTTTATAGGTCGGAACTTTCGGGCAATCGGATACTCGTTTGCAATCCTACAAATCTGCGAGGATTGGGCTTTTTTTTTTTTTTTTGCCCTGGTGAAATGAAGGTTTCGCTGGTTTCACGTATATTTAGTTAACCTATAATCATCCTAAATTGAGGCAAGCATTGCCTTACTGAATCAATTTTTCCGTGTTCAGTCCATCTTGTACTTGGTTTGAGAGAGCCCATTCCGCTGCTACCTATTCCATAGTGAAACCCACTCGTCACCTCCAAGGGTCCGATCCAAAAAGCCTAGATGTTGCTGATTTTTTAAAGTAGGATTTAGTCACGAGTGGACACAGCCCTATTCGTCGACTTCTCAGTCACGAACTATTTCATATTTGGTAAGCATCCTTTACCAGTTAAGTAAAGTGAAGGGCTAATACGAGAGACATTAAAAAGAGAGGGTCAAATAAAAAAAATATTAGGTTTCGAATACCATCTCTTCCATGAAGAAAGAAAAAGGTTAAAAGGACACTCTCTCATGCAAGAGAATGATAAAAAAAAGACTAGGGGTGTTCATTGACGAGGTAGGGCTATTCCGAGGAATGCCCAACAGCCACTTCTAAACTAGAAACCTAAACCTGGCCCAAGCAAGAGTCATGCCTGAAGTTGTTGGCCCGAACCCAAGCCGCATGGAAATGATGAAGCCCGGGGCCGACCTATAGAAAAGAAGATTAAGCTTCTTACCAAGTCCTACGCCAGCACAACTGCTCTGGTCATATCACCTTCTCTTTGAGGTTATGGGCTTGAGTCCCCGCATTGCTGCTCCCTCCCTCCCTCCCTCATGAATATATGTATTTGGGCGGGACGGGAATATCGGCTCTCAAGCACTAAGTGTAAATAAAAAATAAAAATAAGAAACTGAGCACGGCCTATCTATTAATAACTGAACCCCATGCCCAAAGCCCAATCCATGAGCTCCCATAAAAAATAAAATATAAGAAAAATACTCTACTTTTTAAGAGAAAAAAATAAATGCTACACTCACCTTTTGATTCTACTACATCCTTACTCTTGTTCTCTGTTATATTGACCAGTTACTCCACTTCACCGGTAAAGTAAATTTACGATTTATTTTATTTATTGTGATTTGATATTATTTCATCCAATTGTTATTCACACATGTCCCTCCATCATATTGAGAACTAAGCCCAGACCCGTGACCCTCCAACAAGTAAAAGAAGGGAAAAAAGCCTAAAAAATCGTTTTACTGGATTACCGCCGTATGCATCCGCGGTATTCCTGCAATTTCCGGTTTTCCTCCTCTGAGAGAGGAGGAAAACTGGAAATTGCGAATTTATGAGGACGAAAATTGGAAAATGCGAATTTACCGCCCTTACCAGCATCGGTAAAGCTGCGTTAGTGTCCAAATAAAGTCCCAGGACCTTTCCATTTCCAATTAACATAAAATAGAATGAAAGAATCCACAGTTGCGTTTTTTCTTGTAGCCCATATATAGTGAACTCCCATATGATATGAATAGAGAGAGAAAAAAAATCGTGCAGGCTGACTTTGGCAATTGACACATGTGGAATTGATTTTCTAGTCTTTTTAATATTTATACTTCCCCATAAATAAAAGTAGAAATATATAAATGGTCATCAAATAACTTCCCCATAATTAAAGAAGAAAATCCGAGATATCGCTCTATTAAAGCAATTTGCTCCTGTCTACAACTCCATCCTCAAACCTTCCATCACTCGCAGTCTTTAATGATCTTCGGTGTGATTCACTGGATAATAAATTCTTAAAAATTCAATTCCATGAAAACATAGGGGCCCTTAAGAGAACACATCTATGAATGAAATTTTAAAAGCACTTAGTGTTATCACGTATCTAATCTAAAGCGATGACACGAGATTTTGCAATCTTGTAATCAACATCTAAACTTGGTTTTCGTTGACATGCTTAGATTTGGGAACTCTCTGGACCCAACCAACAAGCCGAAGGACTTATGGAACTGGTCAAATAAAGCACGATAACTATTTAGGACCGTAGCTAAACACCACATAGTTGCTTACATGTACAGAAAATCAGTGATGTGTCGACTACTAGGGCATGTTTTTAGTGTTGCAAACGGAACGGTTCCGGATCGGAACCATAGTGGACTAGGATGCGTTTCTAAAAAACGGTTCCGGATCCGGTCTTGACTCGGGACCTGTTTAGTTGGTTCTAGACCCGGCTCCGATAGGAAAACCCAAAACCGGGTCCACCTAGAGGACTGGAATCTAGTTCCAAAATCGATTCTAATTTTTCTTTTTCCCTAATTTTTCTTAAAATAAGCATATCATTCAGCTTATAACAGTGCGCCAAAGTCTACTACCTCTAATATTGTATATAAAATTGTCCAAAAAAAGTAGATTTTGAGTTACAATTTGCAATATCAAACGCTCATAAGCCGGGTCCCGGGTCCACATGTCGGAACCGGTTTGGACCCGGACCCGTTTATCAATCGGAACCAGATTTAGGTTACGGACCCGGACCCGTTTATGAATAATCGGAACCTAAAATAGTTTCCAGGCCCGGTTTTTTATAGGTCGGAACTTTCGGGCAATCGGATACCCGTTTGCAATCCTACAAATCTGCGAGGATTGGGCTTTTTTTTTTTTTTTTGCCCTGGTGAAATGAAGGTTTCGCTGGTTTCACGTATATTTAGTTAACCTATAATCATCCTAAATTGAGGCAAGCATTGCCTTACTGAATCAATTTTTCCGTGTTCAGTCCATCTTGTACTTGGTTTGAGAGAGCCCATTCCGCTGCTACCTATTCCATAGTGAAACCCACTCGTCACCTCCAAGGGTCCGATCCAAAAAGCCTAGATGTTGCTGATTTTTTAAAGTAGGATTTAGTCACGAGTGGACACAGCCCTATTCGTCGACTTCTCAGTCACGAACTATTTCATATTTGGTAAGCATCCTTTACCAGTTAAGTAAAGTGAAGGGCTAATACGAGAGACATTAAAAAGAGAGGGTCAAATAAAAAAAATATTAGGTTTCGAATACCATCTCTTCCATGAAGAAAGAAAAAGGTTAAAAGGACACTCTCTCATGCAAGAGAATGATAAAAAAAAGACTAGGGGTGTTCATTGACGAGGTAGGGCTATTCCGAGGAATGCCCAACAGCCACTTCTAAACTAGAAACCTAAACCTGGCCCAAGCAAGAGTCATGCCTGAAGTTGTTGGCCCGAACCCAAGCCGCATGGAAATGATGAAGCCCGGGGCCGACCTATAGAAAAGAAGATTAAGCTTCTTACCAAGTCCTACGCCAGCACAACTGCTCTGGTCATATCACCTTCTCTTTGAGGTTATGGGCTTGAGTCCCCGCATTGCTGCTCCCTCCCTCCCTCCCTCATGAATATATGTATTTGGGCGGGACGGGAATATCGGCTCTCAAGCACTAAGTGTAAATAAAAAATAAAAATAAGAAACTGAGCACGGCCTATCTATTAATAACTGAACCCCATGCCCAAAGCCCAATCCATGAGCTCCCATAAAAAATAAAATATAAGAAAAATACTCTACTTTTTAAGAGAAAAAAATAAATGCTACACTCACCTTTTGATTCTACTACATCCTTACTCTTGTTCTCTGTTATATTGACCAGTTACTCCACTTCACCGGTAAAGTAAATTTACGATTTATTTTATTTATTGTGATTTGATATTATTTCATCCAATTGTTATTCACACATGTCCCTCCATCATATTGAGAACTAAGCCCAGACCCGTGACCCTCCAACAAGTAAAAGAAGGGAAAAAAGCCTAAAAAATCGTTTTACTGGATTACCGCCGTATGCATCCGCGGTATTCCTGCAATTTCCGGTTTTCCTCCTCTGAGAGAGGAGGAAAACTGGAAATTGCGAATTTATGAGGACGAAAATTGGAAAATGCGAATTTACCGCCCTTACCAGCATCGGTAAAGCTGCGTTAGTGTCCAAATAAAGTCCCAGGACCTTTCCATTTCCAATTAACATAAAATAGAATGAAAGAATCCACAGTTGCGTTTTTTCTTGTAGCCCATATATAGTGAACTCCCATATGATATGAATAGAGAGAGAAAAAAAATCGTGCAGGCTGACTTTGGCAATTGACACATGTGGAATTGATTTTCTAGTCTTTTTAATATTTATACTTCCCCATAAATAAAAGTAGAAATATATAAATGGTCATCAAATAACTTCCCCATAATTAAAGAAGAAAATCCGAGATATCGCTCTATTAAAGCAATTTGCTCCTGTCTACAACTCCATCCTCAAACCTTCCATCACTCGCAGTCTTTAATGATCTTCGGTGTGATTCACTGGATAATAAATTCTTAAAAATTCAATTCCATGAAAACATAGGGGCCCTTAAGAGAACACATCTATGAATGAAATTTTAAAAGCACTTAGTGTTATCACGTATCTAATCTAAAGCGATGACACGAGATTTTGCAATCTTGTAATCAACATCTAAACTTGGTTTTCGTTGACATGCTTAGATTTGGGAACTCTCTGGACCCAACCAACAAGCCGAAGGACTTATGGAACTGGTCAAATAAAGCACGATAACTATTTAGGACCGTAGCTAAACACCACATAGTTGCTTACATGTACAGAAAATCAGTGATGTGTCGACTACTAGGGCATGTTTTTAGTGTTGCAAACGGAACGGTTCCGGATCGGAACCATAGTGGACTAGGATGCGTTTCTAAAAAACGGTTCCGGATCCGGTCTTGACTCGGGACCTGTTTAGTTGGTTCTAGACCCGGCTCCGATAGGAAAACCCAAAACCGGGTCCACCTAGAGGACTGGAATCTAGTTCCAAAATCGATTCTAATTTTTCTTTTTCCCTAATTTTTCTTAAAATAAGCATATCATTCAGCTTATAACAGTGCGCCAAAGTCTACAACCTCTAATATTGTATATAAAATTGTCCAAAAAAAGTAGATTTTGAGTTACAATTTGCAATATCAAACGCTCATAAGCCGGGTCCCGGGTCCACATGTCGGAACCGGTTTGGACCCGGACCCGTTTATCAATCGGAACCAGATTTAGGTTACGGACCCGGACCCGTTTATGAATAATCGGAACCTAAAATAGTTTCCAGGCCCGGTTTTTTATAGGTCGGAACTTTCGGGCAATCGGATACCCGTTTGCAATCCTACAAATCTGCGAGGATTGGGCTTTTTTTTTTTTTTTTGCCCTGGTGAAATGAAGGTTTCGCTGGTTTCACGTATATTTAGTTAACCTATAATCATCCTAAATTGAGGCAAGCATTGCCTTACTGAATCAATTTTTCCGTGTTCAGTCCATCTTGTACTTGGTTTGAGAGAGCCCATTCCGCTGCTACCTATTCCATAGTGAAACCCACTCGTCACCTCCAAGGGTCCGATCCAAAAAGCCTAGATGTTGCTGATTTTTTAAAGTAGGATTTAGTCACGAGTGGACACAGCCCTATTCGTCGACTTCTCAGTCACGAACTATTTCATATTTGGTAAGCTTCCTTTACCAGTTAAGTAAAGTGAAGGGCTAATACGAGAGACATTAAAAAGAGAGGGTCAAATAAAAAAAATATTAGGTTTCGAATACCATCTCTTCCATGAAGAAAGAAAAAGGTTAAAAGGACACTCTCTCATGCAAGAGAATGATAAAAAAAAGACTAGGGGTGTTCATTGACGAGGTAGGGCTATTCCGAGGAATGCCCAACAGCCACTTCTAAACTAGAAACCTAAACCTGGCCCAAGCAAGAGTCATGCCTGAAGTTGTTGGCCCGAACCCAAGCCGCATGGAAATGATGAAGCCCGGGGCCGACCTATAGAAAAGAAGATTAAGCTTCTTACCAAGTCCTACGCCAGCACAACTGCTCTGGTCATATCACCTTCTCTTTGAGGTTATGGGCTTGAGTCCCCGCATTGCTGCTCCCTCCCTCCCTCCCTCATGAATATATGTATTTGGGCGGGACGGGAATATCGGCTCTCAAGCACTAAGTGTAAATAAAAAATAAAAATAAGAAACTGAGCACGGCCTATCTATTAATAACTGAACCCCATGCCCAAAGCCCAATCCATGAGCTCCCATAAAAAATAAAATATAAGAAAAATACTCTACTTTTTAAGAGAAAAAAATAAATGCTACACTCACCTTTTGATTCTACTACATCCTTACTCTTGTTCTCTGTTATATTGACCAGTTACTCCACTTCACCGGTAAAGTAAATTTACGATTTATTTTATTTATTGTGATTTGATATTATTTCATCCAATTGTTATTCACACATGTCCCTCCATCATATTGAGAACTAAGCCCAGACCCGTGACCCTCCAACAAGTAAAAGAAGGGAAAAAAGCCTAAAAAATCGTTTTACTGGATTACCGCCGTATGCATCCGCGGTATTCCTGCAATTTCCGGTTTTCCTCCTCTGAGAGAGGAGGAAAACTGGAAATTGCGAATTTATGAGGACGAAAATTGGAAAATGCGAATTTACCGCCCTTACCAGCATCGGTAAAGCTGCGTTAGTGTCCAAATAAAGTCCCAGGACCTTTCCATTTCCAATTAACATAAAATAGAATGAAAGAATCCACAGTTGCGTTTTTTCTTGTAGCCCATATATAGTGAACTCCCATATGATATGAATAGAGAGAGAAAAAAAATCGTGCAGGCTGACTTTGGCAATTGACACATGTGGAATTGATTTTCTAGTCTTTTTAATATTTATACTTCCCCATAAATAAAAGTAGAAATATATAAATGGTCATCAAATAACTTCCCCATAATTAAAGAAGAAAATCCGAGATATCGCTCTATTAAAGCAATTTGCTCCTGTCTACAACTCCATCCTCAAACCTTCCATCACTCGCAGTCTTTAATGATCTTCGGTGTGATTCACTGGATAATAAATTCTTAAAAATTCAATTCCATGAAAACATAGGGGCCCTTAAGAGAACACATCTATGAATGAAATTTTAAAAGCACTTAGTGTTATCACGTATCTAATCTAAAGCGATGACACGAGATTTTGCAATCTTGTAATCAACATCTAAACTTGGTTTTCGTTGACATGCTTAGATTTGGGAACTCTCTGGACCCAACCAACAAGCCGAAGGACTTATGGAACTGGTCAAATAAAGCACGATAACTATTTAGGACCGTAGCTAAACACCACATAGTTGCTTACATGTACAGAAAATCAGTGATGTGTCGACTACTAGGGCATGTTTTTAGTGTTGCAAACGGAACGGTTCCGGATCGGAACCATAGTGGACTAGGATGCGTTTCTAAAAAACGGTTCCGGATCCGGTCTTGACTCGGGACCTGTTTAGTTGGTTCTAGACCCGGCTCCGATAGGAAAACCCAAAACCGGGTCCACCTAGAGGACTGGAATCTAGTTCCAAAATCGATTCTAATTTTTCTTTTTCCCTAATTTTTCTTAAAATAAGCATATCATTCAGCTTATAACAGTGCGCCAAAGTCTACTACCTCTAATATTGTATATAAAATTGTCCAAAAAAAGTAGATTTTGAGTTACAATTTGCAATATCAAACGCTCATAAGCCGGGTCCCGGGTCCACATGTCGGAACCGGTTTGGACCCGGACCCGTTTATCAATCGGAACCCGATTTAGGTTACGGACCCGGACCCGTTTATGAATAATCGGAACCTAAAATAGTTTCCAGGCCCGGTTTTTTATAGGTCGGAACTTTCTGGCAATCGGATACCCGTTTGCAATCCTACAAATCTGCGAGGATTGGGCTTTTTTTTTTTTTTTGCCCTGGTGAAATGAAGGTTTCGCTGGTTTCACGTATATTTAGTTAACCTATAATCATCCTAAATTGAGGCAAGCATTGCCTTACTGAATCAATTTTTCCGTGTTCAGTCCATCTTGTACTTGGTTTGAGAGAGCCCATTCCGCTGCTACCTATTCCATAGTGAAACCCACTCGTCACCTCCAAGGGTCCGATCCAAAAAGCCTAGATGTTGCTGATTTTTTAAAGTAGGATTTAGTCACGAGTGGACACAGCCCTATTCGTCGACTTCTCAGTCACAAACTATTTCATATTTGGTAAGCTTCCTTTACCAGTTAAGTAAAGTGAAGGGCTAATACGGGAGACATTAAAAAGAGAGGGTCAAATAAAAAAAATATTAGGTTTCGAATACCATCTCTTCCATGAAGAAAGAAAAAGGTTAAAAGGACACTCTCTCATGCAAGAGAATGATAAAAAAAAGACTAGGGGTGTTCATTGACGAGGTAGGGCTATTCCGAGGAATGCCCAACAGCCACTTCTAAACTAGAAACCTAAACCTGGCCCAAGCAAGAGTCATGCCTGAAGTTGTTGGCCCGAACCCAAGCCGCATGGAAATGATGAAGCCCGGGGCCGACCTATAGAAAAGAAGATTAAGCTTCTTACCAAGTCCTACGCCAGCACAACTGCTCTGGTCATATCACCTTCTCTTTGAGGTTATGGGCTTGAGTCCCCGCATTGCTGCTCCCTCCCTCCCTCCCTCATGAATATATGTATTTGGGCGGGACGGGAATATCGGCTCTCAAGCACTAAGTGTAAATAAAAAATAAAAATAAGAAACTGAGCACGGCCTATCTATTAATAACTGAACCCCATGCCCAAAGCCCAATCCATGAGCTCCCATAAAAAATAAAATATAAGAAAAATACTCTACTTTTTAAGAGAAAAAAATAAATGCTACACTCACCTTTTGATTCTACTACATCCTTACTCTTGTTCTCTGTTATATTGACCAGTTACTCCACTTCACCGGTAAAGTAAATTTACGATTTATTTTATTTATTGTGATTTGATATTATTTCATCCAATTGTTATTCACACATGTCCCTCCATCATATTGAGAACTAAGCCCAGACCCGTGACCCTCCAACAAGTAAAAGAAGGGAAAAAAGCCTAAAAAATCGTTTTACTGGATTACCGCCGTATGCATCCGCGGTATTCCTGCAATTTCCGGTTTTCCTCCTCTGAGAGAGGAGGAAAACTGGAAATTGCGAATTTATGAGGACGAAAATTGGAAAATGCGAATTTACCGCCCTTACCAGCATCGGTAAAGCTGCGTTAGTGTCCAAATAAAGTCCCAGGACCTTTCCATTTCCAATTAACATAAAATAGAATGAAAGAATCCACAGTTGCGTTTTTCTTGTAGCCCATATATAGTGAACTCCCATATGATATGAATAGAGAGAGAGAAAAAATCGTGCAGGCTGACTTTGGCAATTGACACATGTGGAATTGATTTTCTAGTCTTTTTAATATTTATACTTCCCCATAAATAAAAGTAGAAATATATAAATGGTCATCAAATAACTTCCCCATAATTAAAGAAGAAAATCCGAGATATCGCTCTATTAAAGCAATTTGCTCCTGTCTACAACTCCATCCTCAAACCTTCCATCACTCGCAGTCTTTAATGATCTTCGGTGTGATTCACTGGATAATAAATTCTTAAAAATTCAATTCCATGAAAACATAGGGGCCCTTAAGAGAACACATCTATGAATGAAATTTTAAAAGCACTTAGTGTTATCACGTATCTAATCTAAAGCGATGACACGAGATTTTGCAATCTTGTAATCAACATCTAAACTTGGTTTTCGTTGACATGCTTAGATTTGGGAACTCTCTGGACCCAACCAACAAGCCGAAGGACTTATGGAACTGGTCAAATAAAGCAGGATAACTATTTAGGACCGTAGCTAAACACCACATAGTTGCTTACATGTACAGAAAATCAGTGATGTGTCGACTACTAGGGCATGTTTTTAGTGTTGCAAACGGAACGGTTCCGGATCGGAACCATAGTGGACTAGGATGCGTTTCTAAAAAACGGTTCCGGATCCGGTCTTGACTCGGGACCTGTTTAGTTGGTTCTAGACCCGGCTCCGATAGGAAAACCCAAAACCGGGTCCACCTAGAGGACTGGAATCTAGTTCCAAAATCGATTCTAATTTTTCTTTTTCCCTAATTTTTCTTAAAATAAGCATATCATTCAGCTTATAACAGTGCGCCAAAGTCTACTACCTCTAATATTGTATACAAAATTGTCCAAAAAAAGTAGATTTTGAGTTACAATTTGCAATATCAAACGCTCATAAGCCGGGTCCCGGGTCCACATGTCGGAACCGGTTTGGACCCGGACCCGTTTATCAATCGGAACCCGATTTAGGTTACGGACCCGGACCCGTTTATGAATAATCGGAACCTAAAATAGTTTCCAGGCCCGGTTTTTTATAGGTCGGAACTTTCGGGCAATCGGATACCCGTTTGCAATCCTACAAATCTGCGAGGATTGGGCTTTTTTTTTTTTTTTTGCCCTGGTGAAATGAAGGTTTCGCTGGTTTCACGTATATTTAGTTAACCTATAATCATCCTAAATTGAGGCAAGCATTGCCTTACTGAATCAATTTTTCCGTGTTCAGTCCATCTTGTACTTGGTTTGAGAGAGCCCATTCCGCTGCTACCTATTCCATAGTGAAACCCACTCGTCACCTCCAAGGGTCCGATCCAAAAAGCCTAGATGTTGCTGATTTTTTAAAGTAGGATTTAGTCACGAGTGGACACAGCCCTATTCGTCGACTTCTCAGTCACGAACTATTTCATATTTGGTAAGCTTCCTTTACCAGTTAAGTAAAGTGAAGGGCTAATACGAGAGACATTAAAAAGAGAGGGTCAAATAAAAAAAATATTAGGTTTCGAATACCATCTCTTCCATGAAGAAAGAAAAAGGTTAAAAGGACACTCTCTCATGCAAGAGAATGATAAAAAAAAGACTAGGGGTGTTCATTGACGAGGTAGGGCTATTCCGAGGAATGCCCAACAGCCACTTCTAAACTAGAAACCTAAACCTGGCCCAAGCAAGAGTCATGCCTGAAGTTGTTGGCCCGAACCCAAGCCGCATGGAAATGATGAAGCCCGGGGCCGACCTATAGAAAAGAAGATTAAGCTTCTTACCAAGTCCTACGCCAGCACAACTGCTCTGGTCATATCACCTTCTCTTTGAGGTTATGGGCTTGAGTCCCCGCATTGCTGCTCCCTCCCTCCCTCCCTCATGAATATATGTATTTGGGCGGGACGGGAATATCGGCTCTCAAGCACTAAGTGTAAATAAAAAATAAAAATAAGAAACTGAGCACGGCCTATCTATTAATAACTGAACCCCATGCCCAAAGCCCAATCCATGAGCTCCCATAAAAAATAAAATATAAGAAAAATACTCTACTTTTTAAGAGAAAAAAATAAATGCTACACTCACCTTTTGATTCTACTACATCCTTACTCTTGTTCTCTGTTATATTGACCAGTTACTCCACTTCACCGGTAAAGTAAATTTACGATTTATTTTATTTATTGTGATTTGATATTATTTCATCCAATTGTTATTCACACATGTCCCTCCATCATATTGAGAACTAAGCCCAGACCCGTGACCCTCCAACAAGTAAAAGAAGGGAAAAAAGCCTAAAAAATCGTTTTACTGGATTACCGCCGTATGCATCCGCGGTATTCCTGCAATTTCCGGTTTTCCTCCTCTGAGAGAGGAGGAAAACTGGAAATTGCGAATTTATGAGGACGAAAATTGGAAAATGCGAATTTACCGCCCTTACCAGCATCGGTAAAGCTGCGTTAGTGTCCAAATAAAGTCCCAGGACCTTTCCATTTCCAATTAACATAAAATAGAATGAAAGAATCCACAGTTGCGTTTTTTCTTGTAGCCCATATATAGTGAACTCCCATATGATATGAATAGAGAGAGAAAAAAAATCGTGCAGGCTGACTTTGGCAATTGACACATGTGGAATTGATTTTCTAGTCTTTTTAATATTTATACTTCCCCATAAATAAAAGTAGAAATATATAAATGGTCATCAAATAACTTCCCCATAATTAAAGAAGAAAATCCGAGATATCGCTCTATTAAAGCAATTTGCTCCTGTCTACAACTCCATCCTCAAACCTTCCATCACTCGCAGTCTTTAATGATCTTCGGTGTGATTCACTGGATAATAAATTCTTAAAAATTCAATTCCATGAAAACATAGGGGCCCTTAAGAGAACACATCTATGAATGAAATTTTAAAAGCACTTAGTGTTATCACGTATCTAATCTAAAGCGATGACACGAGATTTTGCAATCTTGTAATCAACATCTAAACTTGGTTTTCGTTGACATGCTTAGATTTGGGAACTCTCTGGACCCAACCAACAAGCCGAAGGACTTATGGAACTGGTCAAATAAAGCACGATAACTATTTAGGACCGTAGCTAAACACCACATAGTTGCTTACATGTACAGAAAATCAGTGATGTGTCGACTACTAGGGCATGTTTTTAGTGTTGCAAACGGAACGGTTCCGGATCGGAACCATAGTGGACTAGGATGCGTTTCTAAAAAACGGTTCCGGATCCGGTCTTGACTCGGGACCTGTTTAGTTGGTTCTAGACCCGGCTCCGATAGGAAAACCCAAAACCGGGTCCACCTAGAGGACTGGAATCTAGTTCCAAAATCGATTCTAATTTTTCTTTTTCCCTAATTTTTCTTAAAATAAGCATATCATTCAGCTTATAACAGTGCGCCAAAGTCTACTACCTCTAATATTGTATATAAAATTGTCCAAAAAAAGTAGATTTTGAGTTACAATTTGCAATATCAAACGCTCATAAGCCGGGTCCCGGGTCCACATGTCGGAACCGGTTTGGACCCGG
This sequence comes from Cinnamomum chago, assembly GCA_038049695.1. Taxonomy (NCBI): domain Eukaryota; kingdom Viridiplantae; phylum Streptophyta; class Magnoliopsida; order Laurales; family Lauraceae; genus Cinnamomum; species Cinnamomum chago. The sequence goes on along the minus strand of CP142458.1, from coordinate 65,679,985 downwards.
ACCCGTTTATCAATCGGAACCCGATTTAGGTTACGGACCCGGACCCGTTTATGAATAATCGGAACCTAAAATAGTTTCCAGGCCCGGTTTTTTATAGGTCGGAACTTTCTGGCAATCGGATACCCGTTTGCAATCCTACAAATCTGCGAGGATTGGGCTTTTTTTTTTTTTTTGCCCTGGTGAAATGAAGGTTTCGCTGGTTTCACGTATATTTAGTTAACCTATAATCATCCTAAATTGAGGCAAGCATTGCCTTACTGAATCAATTTTTCCGTGTTCAGTCCATCTTGTACTTGGTTTGAGAGAGCCCATTCCGCTGCTACCTATTCCATAGTGAAACCCACTCGTCACCTCCAAGGGTCCGATCCAAAAAGCCTAGATGTTGCTGATTTTTTAAAGTAGGATTTAGTCACGAGTGGACACAGCCCTATTCGTCGACTTCTCAGTCACAAACTATTTCATATTTGGTAAGCTTCCTTTACCAGTTAAGTAAAGTGAAGGGCTAATACGGGAGACATTAAAAAGAGAGGGTCAAATAAAAAAAATATTAGGTTTCGAATACCATCTCTTCCATGAAGAAAGAAAAAGGTTAAAAGGACACTCTCTCATGCAAGAGAATGATAAAAAAAAGACTAGGGGTGTTCATTGACGAGGTAGGGCTATTCCGAGGAATGCCCAACAGCCACTTCTAAACTAGAAACCTAAACCTGGCCCAAGCAAGAGTCATGCCTGAAGTTGTTGGCCCGAACCCAAGCCGCATGGAAATGATGAAGCCCGGGGCCGACCTATAGAAAAGAAGATTAAGCTTCTTACCAAGTCCTACGCCAGCACAACTGCTCTGGTCATATCACCTTCTCTTTGAGGTTATGGGCTTGAGTCCCCGCATTGCTGCTCCCTCCCTCCCTCCCTCATGAATATATGTATTTGGGCGGGACGGGAATATCGGCTCTCAAGCACTAAGTGTAAATAAAAAATAAAAATAAGAAACTGAGCACGGCCTATCTATTAATAACTGAACCCCATGCCCAAAGCCCAATCCATGAGCTCCCATAAAAAATAAAATATAAGAAAAATACTCTACTTTTTAAGAGAAAAAAATAAATGCTACACTCACCTTTTGATTCTACTACATCCTTACTCTTGTTCTCTGTTATATTGACCAGTTACTCCACTTCACCGGTAAAGTAAATTTACGATTTATTTTATTTATTGTGATTTGATATTATTTCATCCAATTGTTATTCACACATGTCCCTCCATCATATTGAGAACTAAGCCCAGACCCGTGACCCTCCAACAAGTAAAAGAAGGGAAAAAAGCCTAAAAAATCGTTTTACTGGATTACCGCCGTATGCATCCGCGGTATTCCTGCAATTTCCGGTTTTCCTCCTCTGAGAGAGGAGGAAAACTGGAAATTGCGAATTTATGAGGACGAAAATTGGAAAATGCGAATTTACCGCCCTTACCAGCATCGGTAAAGCTGCGTTAGTGTCCAAATAAAGTCCCAGGACCTTTCCATTTCCAATTAACATAAAATAGAATGAAAGAATCCACAGTTGCGTTTTTCTTGTAGCCCATATATAGTGAACTCCCATATGATATGAATAGAGAGAGAGAAAAAATCGTGCAGGCTGACTTTGGCAATTGACACATGTGGAATTGATTTTCTAGTCTTTTTAATATTTATACTTCCCCATAAATAAAAGTAGAAATATATAAATGGTCATCAAATAACTTCCCCATAATTAAAGAAGAAAATCCGAGATATCGCTCTATTAAAGCAATTTGCTCCTGTCTACAACTCCATCCTCAAACCTTCCATCACTCGCAGTCTTTAATGATCTTCGGTGTGATTCACTGGATAATAAATTCTTAAAAATTCAATTCCATGAAAACATAGGGGCCCTTAAGAGAACACATCTATGAATGAAATTTTAAAAGCACTTAGTGTTATCACGTATCTAATCTAAAGCGATGACACGAGATTTTGCAATCTTGTAATCAACATCTAAACTTGGTTTTCGTTGACATGCTTAGATTTGGGAACTCTCTGGACCCAACCAACAAGCCGAAGGACTTATGGAACTGGTCAAATAAAGCAGGATAACTATTTAGGACCGTAGCTAAACACCACATAGTTGCTTACATGTACAGAAAATCAGTGATGTGTCGACTACTAGGGCATGTTTTTAGTGTTGCAAACGGAACGGTTCCGGATCGGAACCATAGTGGACTAGGATGCGTTTCTAAAAAACGGTTCCGGATCCGGTCTTGACTCGGGACCTGTTTAGTTGGTTCTAGACCCGGCTCCGATAGGAAAACCCAAAACCGGGTCCACCTAGAGGACTGGAATCTAGTTCCAAAATCGATTCTAATTTTTCTTTTTCCCTAATTTTTCTTAAAATAAGCATATCATTCAGCTTATAACAGTGCGCCAAAGTCTACTACCTCTAATATTGTATATAAAATTGTCCAAAAAAAGTAGATTTTGAGTTACAATTTGCAATATCAAACGCTCATAAGCCGGGTCCCGGGTCCACATGTCGGAACCGGTTTGGACCCGGACCCGTTTATCAATCGGAACCCGATTTAGGTTACGGACCCGGACCCGTTTATGAATAATCGGAACCTAAAATAGTTTCCAGGCCCGGTTTTTTATAGGTCGGAACTTTCGGGCAATCGGATACCCGTTTGCAATCCTACAAATCTGCGAGGATTGGGCTTTTTTTTTTTTTTTTGCCCTGGTGAAATGAAGGTTTCGCTGGTTTCACGTATATTTAGTTAACCTATAATCATCCTAAATTGAGGCAAGCATTGCCTTACTGAATCAATTTTTCCGTGTTCAGTCCATCTTGTACTTGGTTTGAGAGAGCCCATTCCGCTGCTACCTATTCCATAGTGAAACCCACTCGTCACCTCCAAGGGTCCGATCCAAAAAGCCTAGATGTTGCTGATTTTTTAAAGTAGGATTTAGTCACGAGTGGACACAGCCCTATTCGTCGACTTCTCAGTCACGAACTATTTCATATTTGGTAAGCTTCCTTTACCAGTTAAGTAAAGTGAAGGGCTAATACGAGAGACATTAAAAAGAGAGGGTCAAATAAAAAAAATATTAGGTTTCGAATACCATCTCTTCCATGAAGAAAGAAAAAGGTTAAAAGGACACTCTCTCATGCAAGAGAATGATAAAAAAAAGACTAGGGGTGTTCATTGACGAGGTAGGGCTATTCCGAGGAATGCCCAACAGCCACTTCTAAACTAGAAACCTAAACCTGGCCCAAGCAAGAGTCATGCCTGAAGTTGTTGGCCCGAACCCAAGCCGCATGGAAATGATGAAGCCCGGGGCCGACCTATAGAAAAGAAGATTAAGCTTCTTACCAAGTCCTACGCCAGCACAACTGCTCTGGTCATATCACCTTCTCTTTGAGGTTATGGGCTTGAGTCCCCGCATTGCTGCTCCCTCCCTCCCTCCCTCATGAATATATGTATTTGGGCGGGACGGGAATATCGGCTCTCAAGCACTAAGTGTAAATAAAAAATAAAAATAAGAAACTGAGCACGGCCTATCTATTAATAACTGAACCCCATGCCCAAAGCCCAATCCATGAGCTCCCATAAAAAATAAAATATAAGAAAAATACTCTACTTTTTAAGAGAAAAAAATAAATGCTACACTCACCTTTTGATTCTACTACATCCTTACTCTTGTTCTCTGTTATATTGACCAGTTACTCCACTTCACCGGTAAAGTAAATTTACGATTTATTTTATTTATTGTGATTTGATATTATTTCATCCAATTGTTATTCACACATGTCCCTCCATCATATTGAGAACTAAGCCCAGACCCGTGACCCTCCAACAAGTAAAAGAAGGGAAAAAAGCCTAAAAAATCGTTTTACTGGATTACCGCCGTATGCATCCGCGGTATTCCTGCAATTTCCGGTTTTCCTCCTCTGAGAGAGGAGGAAAACTGGAAATTGCGAATTTATGAGGACGAAAATTGGAAAATGCGAATTTACCGCCCTTACCAGCATCGGTAAAGCTGCGTTAGTGTCCAAATAAAGTCCCAGGACCTTTCCATTTCCAATTAACATAAAATAGAATGAAAGAATCCACAGTTGCGTTTTTTCTTGTAGCCCATATATAGTGAACTCCCATATGATATGAATAGAGAGAGAAAAAAAATCGTGCAGGCTGACTTTGGCAATTGACACATGTGGAATTGATTTTCTAGTCTTTTTAATATTTATACTTCCCCATAAATAAAAGTAGAAATATATAAATGGTCATCAAATAACTTCCCCATAATTAAAGAAGAAAATCCGAGATATCGCTCTATTAAAGCAATTTGCTCCTGTCTACAACTCCATCCTCAAACCTTCCATCACTCGCAGTCTTTAATGATCTTCGGTGTGATTCACTGGATAATAAATTCTTAAAAATTCAATTCCATGAAAACATAGGGGCCCTTAAGAGAACACATCTATGAATGAAATTTTAAAAGCACTTAGTGTTATCACGTATCTAATCTAAAGCGATGACACGAGATTTTGCAATCTTGTAATCAACATCTAAACTTGGTTTTCGTTGACATGCTTAGATTTGGGAACTCTCTGGACCCAACCAACAAGCCGAAGGACTTATGGAACTGGTCAAATAAAGCACGATGACTATTTAGGACCGTAGCTAAACACCACATAGTTGCTTACATGTACAGAAAATCAGTGATGTGTCGACTACTAGGGCATGTTTTTAGTGTTGCAAACGGAACGGTTCCGGATCGGAACCATAGTGGACTAGGATGCGTTTCTAAAAAACGGTTCCGGATCCGGTCTTGACTCGGGACCTGTTTAGTTGGTTCTAGACCCGGCTCCGATAGGAAAACCCAAAACCGGGTCCACCTAGAGGACTGGAATCTAGTTCCAAAATCGATTCTAATTTTTCTTTTTCCCTAATTTTTCTTAAAATAAGCATATCATTCAGCTTATAACAGTGCGCCAAAGTCTACTACCTCTAATATTGTATATAAAATTGTCCAAAAAAAGTAGATTTTGAGTTACAATTTGCAATATCAAACGCTCATAAGCCGGGTCCCGGGTCCACATGTCGGAACCGGTTTGGACCCGGACCCGTTTATCAATCGGAACCCGATTTAGGTTACGGACCCGGACCCGTTTATGAATAATCGGAACCTAAAATAGTTTCCAGGCCCGGTTTTTTATAGGTCGGAACTTTCTGGCAATCGGATACCCGTTTGCAATCCTACAAATCTGCGAGGATTGGGCTTTTTTTTTTTTTTTGCCCTGGTGAAATGAAGGTTTCGCTGGTTTCACGTATATTTAGTTAACCTATAATCATCCTAAATTGAGGCAAGCATTGCCTTACTGAATCAATTTTTCCGTGTTCAGTCCATCTTGTACTTGGTTTGAGAGAGCCCATTCCGCTGCTACCTATTCCATAGTGAAACCCACTCGTCACCTCCAAGGGTCCGATCCAAAAAGCCTAGATGTTGCTGATTTTTTAAAGTAGGATTTAGTCACGAGTGGACACAGCCCTATTCGTCGACTTCTCAGTCACAAACTATTTCATATTTGGTAAGCTTCCTTTACCAGTTAAGTAAAGTGAAGGGCTAATACGGGAGACATTAAAAAGAGAGGGTCAAATAAAAAAAATATTAGGTTTCGAATACCATCTCTTCCATGAAGAAAGAAAAAGGTTAAAAGGACACTCTCTCATGCAAGAGAATGATAAAAAAAAGACTAGGGGTGTTCATTGACGAGGTAGGGCTATTCCGAGGAATGCCCAACAGCCACTTCTAAACTAGAAACCTAAACCTGGCCCAAGCAAGAGTCATGCCTGAAGTTGTTGGCCCGAACCCAAGCCGCATGGAAATGATGAAGCCCGGGGCCGACCTATAGAAAAGAAGATTAAGCTTCTTACCAAGTCCTACGCCAGCACAACTGCTCTGGTCATATCACCTTCTCTTTGAGGTTATGGGCTTGAGTCCCCGCATTGCTGCTCCCTCCCTCCCTCCCTCATGAATATATGTATTTGGGCGGGACGGGAATATCGGCTCTCAAGCACTAAGTGTAAATAAAAAATAAAAATAAGAAACTGAGCACGGCCTATCTATTAATAACTGAACCCCATGCCCAAAGCCCAATCCATGAGCTCCCATAAAAAATAAAATATAAGAAAAATACTCTACTTTTTAAGAGAAAAAAATAAATGCTACACTCACCTTTTGATTCTACTACATCCTTACTCTTGTTCTCTGTTATATTGACCAGTTACTCCACTTCACCGGTAAAGTAAATTTACGATTTATTTTATTTATTGTGATTTGATATTATTTCATCCAATTGTTATTCACACATGTCCCTCCATCATATTGAGAACTAAGCCCAGACCCGTGACCCTCCAACAAGTAAAAGAAGGGAAAAAAGCCTAAAAAATCGTTTTACTGGATTACCGCCGTATGCATCCGCGGTATTCCTGCAATTTCCGGTTTTCCTCCTCTGAGAGAGGAGGAAAACTGGAAATTGCGAATTTATGAGGACGAAAATTGGAAAATGCGAATTTACCGCCCTTACCAGCATCGGTAAAGCTGCGTTAGTGTCCAAATAAAGTCCCAGGACCTTTCCATTTCCAATTAACATAAAATAGAATGAAAGAATCCACAGTTGCGTTTTTCTTGTAGCCCATATATAGTGAACTCCCATATGATATGAATAGAGAGAGAGAAAAAATCGTGCAGGCTGACTTTGGCAATTGACACATGTGGAATTGATTTTCTAGTCTTTTTAATATTTATACTTCCCCATAAATAAAAGTAGAAATATATAAATGGTCATCAAATAACTTCCCCATAATTAAAGAAGAAAATCCGAGATATCGCTCTATTAAAGCAATTTGCTCCTGTCTACAACTCCATCCTCAAACCTTCCATCACTCGCAGTCTTTAATGATCTTCGGTGTGATTCACTGGATAATAAATTCTTAAAAATTCAATTCCATGAAAACATAGGGGCCCTTAAGAGAACACATCTATGAATGAAATTTTAAAAGCACTTAGTGTTATCACGTATCTAATCTAAAGCGATGACACGAGATTTTGCAATCTTGTAATCAACATCTAAACTTGGTTTTCGTTGACATGCTTAGATTTGGGAACTCTCTGGACCCAACCAACAAGCCGAAGGACTTATGGAACTGGTCAAATAAAGCAGGATAACTATTTAGGACCGTAGCTAAACACCACATAGTTGCTTACATGTACAGAAAATCAGTGATGTGTCGACTACTAGGGCATGTTTTTAGTGTTGCAAACGGAACGGTTCCGGATCGGAACCATAGTGGACTAGGATGCGTTTCTAAAAAACGGTTCCGGATCCGGTCTTGACTCGGGACCTGTTTAGTTGGTTCTAGACCCGGCTCCGATAGGAAAACCCAAAACCGGGTCCACCTAGAGGACTGGAATCTAGTTCCAAAATCGATTCTAATTTTTCTTTTTCCCTAATTTTTCTTAAAATAAGCATATCATTCAGCTTATAACAGTGCGCCAAAGTCTACTACCTCTAATATTGTATATAAAATTGTCCAAAAAAAGTAGATTTTGAGTTACAATTTGCAATATCAAACGCTCATAAGCCGGGTCCCGGGTCCACATGTCGGAACCGGTTTGGACCCGGACCCGTTTATCAATCGGAACCCGATTTAGGTTACGGACCCGGACCCGTTTATGAATAATCGGAACCTAAAATAGTTTCCAGGCCCGGTTTTTTATAGGTCGGAACTTTCGGGCAATCGGATACCCGTTTGCAATCCTACAAATCTGCGAGGATTGGGCTTTTTTTTTTTTTTTTGCCCTGGTGAAATGAAGGTTTCGCTGGTTTCACGTATATTTAGTTAACCTATAATCATCCTAAATTGAGGCAAGCATTGCCTTACTGAATCAATTTTTCCGTGTTCAGTCCATCTTGTACTTGGTTTGAGAGAGCCCATTCCGCTGCTACCTATTCCATAGTGAAACCCACTCGTCACCTCCAAGGGTCCGATCCAAAAAGCCTAGATGTTGCTGATTTTTTAAAGTAGGATTTAGTCACGAGTGGACACAGCCCTATTCGTCGACTTCTCAGTCACGAACTATTTCATATTTGGTAAGCTTCCTTTACCAGTTAAGTAAAGTGAAGGGCTAATACGAGAGACATTAAAAAGAGAGGGTCAAATAAAAAAAATATTAGGTTTCGAATACCATCTCTTCCATGAAGAAAGAAAAAGGTTAAAAGGACACTCTCTCATGCAAGAGAATGATAAAAAAAAGACTAGGGGTGTTCATTGACGAGGTAGGGCTATTCCGAGGAATGCCCAACAGCCACTTCTAAACTAGAAACCTAAACCTGGCCCAAGCAAGAGTCATGCCTGAAGTTGTTGGCCCGAACCCAAGCCGCATGGAAATGATGAAGCCCGGGGCCGACCTATAGAAAAGAAGATTAAGCTTCTTACCAAGTCCTAAGCCAGCACAACTGCTCTGGTCATATCACCTTCTCTTTGAGGTTATGGGCTTGAGTCCCCGCATTGCTGCTCCCTCCCTCATGAATATATGTATTTGGGCGGGACGGGAATATCGGCTCTCAAGCACTAAGTGTAAATAAAAAATAAAAATAAGAAACTGAGCACGGCCTATCTATTAATAACTGAACCCCATGCCCAAAGCCCAATCCATGAGCTCCCATAAAAAATAAAATATAAGAAAAATACTCTACTTTTTAAGAGAAAAAAATAAATGCTACACTCACCTTTTGATTCTACTACATCCTTACTCTTGTTCTCTGTTATATTGACCAGTTACTCCACTTCACCGGTAAAGTAAATTTACGATTTATTTTATTTATTGTGATTTGATATTATTTCATCCAATTGTTATTCACACATGTCCCTCCATCATATTGAGAACTAAGCCCAGACCCGTGACCCTCCAACAAGTAAAAGAAGGGAAAAAAGCCTAAAAAATCGTTTTACTGGATTACCGCCGTATGCATCCGCGGTACCCCTGCAATTTCCGGTTTTCCTCCTCTGAGAGAGGAGGAAAGCTGGAAATTGCGAATTTATGAGGACGAAAATTGGAAAATGCGAATTTACCGCCCTTACCAGCATCGGTAAAGCTGCGTTAGTGTCCAAATAAAGTCCCAGGACCTTTCCATTTCCAATTAACATAAAATAGAATGAAAGAATCCACAGTTGCGTTTTTTCTTGTAGCCCATATATAGTGAACTCCCATATGATATGAATAGAGAGAGAAAAAAAATCGTGCAGGCTGACTTTGGCAATTGACACATGTGGAATTGATTTTCTAGTCTTTTTAATATTTATACTTCCCCATAAATAAAAGTAGAAATATATAAATGGTCATCAAATAACTTCCCCATAATTAAAGAAGAAAATCCGAGATATCGCTCTATTAAAGCAATTTGCTCCTGTCTACAACTCCATCCTCAAACCTTCCATCACTCGCAGTCTTTAATGATCTTCGGTGTGATTCACTGGATAATAAATTCTTAAAAATTCAATTCCATGAAAACATAGGGGCCCTTAAGAGAACACATCTATGAATGAAATTTTAAAAGCACTTAGTGTTATCACGTATCTAATCTAAAGCGATGACACGAGATTTTGCAATCTTGTAATCAACATCTAAACTTGGTTTTCGTTGACATGCTTAGATTTGGGAACTCTCTGGACCCAACCAACAAGCCGAAGGACTTATGGAACTGGTCAAATAAAGCACGATAACTATTTAGGACCGTAGCTAAACACCACATAGTTGCTTACATGTACAGAAAATCAGTGATGTGTCGACTACTAGGGCATGTTTTTAGTGTTGCAAACGGAACGGTTCCGGATCGGAACCATAGTGGACTAGGATGCGTTTCTAAAAAACGGTTCCGGATCCGGTCTTGACTCGGGACCTGTTTAGTTGGTTCTAGACCCGGCTCCGATAGGAAAACCCAAAACCGGGTCCACCTAGAGGACTGGAATCTAGTTCCAAAATCGATTCTAATTTTTCTTTTTCCCTAATTTTTCTTAAAATAAGCATATCATTCAGCTTATAACAGTGCGCCAAAGTCTACTACCTCTAATATTGTATATAAAATTGTCCAAAAAAAGTAGATTTTGAGTTACAATTTGCAATATCAAACGCTCATAAGCCGGGTCCCGGGTCCACATGTCGGAACCGGTTTGGACCCGGACCCGTTTATCAATCGGAACCCGATTTAGGTTACGGACCCGGACCCGTTTATGAATAATCGGAACCTAAAATAGTTTCCAGGCCCGGTTTTTTATAGGTCGGAACTTTCGGGCAATCGGATACCCGTTTGCAATCCTACAAATCTGCGAGGATTGGGCTTTTTTTTTTTTTTTTGCCCTGGTGAAATGAAGGTTTCGCTGGTTTCACGTATATTTAGTTAACCTATAATCATCCTAAATTGAGGCAAGCATTGCCTTACTGAATCAATTTTTCCGTGTTCAGTCCATCTTGTACTTGGTTTGAGAGAGCCCATTCCGCTGCTACCTATTCCATAGTGAAACCCACTCGTCACCTCCAAGGGTCCGATCCAAAAAGCCTAGATGTTGCTGATTTTTTAAAGTAGGATTTAGTCACGAGTGGACACAGCCCTATTCGTCGACTTCTCAGTCACGAACTATTTCATATTTGGTAAGCTTCCTTTACCAGTTAAGTAAAGTGAAGGGCTAATACGAGAGACATTAAAAAGAGAGGGTCAAATAAAAAAAATATTAGGTTTCGAATACCATCTCTTCCATGAAGAAAGAAAAAGGTTAAAAGGACAATCTCTCATGCAAGAGAATGATAAAAAAAAGACTAGGGGTGTTCATTGACGAGGTAGGGCTATTCCGAGGAATGCCCAACAGCCACTTCTAAACTAGAAACCTAAACCTGGCCCAAGCAAGAGTCATGCCTGAAGTTGTTGGCCCGAACCCAAGCCGCATGGAAATGATGAAGCCCGGGGCCGACCTATAGAAAAGAAGATTAAGCTTCTTACCAAGTCCTACGCCAGCACAACTGCTCTGGTCATATCACCTTCTCTTTGAGGTTATGGGCTTGAGTCCCCGCATTGCTGCTCCCTCCCTCCCTCCCTCATGAATATATGTATTTGGGCGGGACGGGAATATCGGCTCTCAAGCACTAAGTGTAAATAAAAAATAAAAATAAGAAACTGAGCACGGCCTATCTATTAATAACTGAACCCCATGCCCAAAGCCCAATCCATGAGCTCCCATAAAAAATAAAATATAAGAAAAATACTCTACTTTTTAAGAGAAAAAAATAAATGCTACACTCACCTTTTGATTCTACTACATCCTTACTCTTGTTCTCTGTTATATTGACCAGTTACTCCACTTCACCGGTAAAGTAAATTTACGATTTATTTTATTTATTGTGATTTGATATTATTTCATCCAATTGTTATTCACACATGTCCCTCCATCATATTGAGAACTAAGCCCAGACCCGTGACCCTCCAACAAGTAAAAGAAGGGAAAAAAGCCTAAAAAATCGTTTTACTGGATTACCGCCGTATGCATCCGCGGTATTCCTGCAATTTCCGGTTTTCCTCCTCTGAGAGAGGAGGAAAACTGGAAATTGCGAATTTATGAGGACGAAAATTGGAAAATGCGAATTTACCGCCCTTACCAGCATCGGTAAAGCTGCGTTAGTGTCCAAATAAAGTCCCAGGACCTTTCCATTTCCAATTAACATAAAATAGAATGAAAGAATCCACAGTTGCGTTTTTCTTGTAGCCCATATATAGTGAACTCCCATATGATATGAATAGAGAGAGAGAAAAAATCGTGCAGGCTGACTTTGGCAATTGACACATGTGGAATTGATTTTCTAGTCTTTTTAATATTTATACTTCCCCATAAATAAAAGTAGAAATATATAAATGGTCATCAAATAACTTCCCCATAATTAAAGAAGAAAATCCGAGATATCGCTCTATTAAAGCAATTTGCTCCTGTCTACAACTCCATCCTCAAACCTTCCATCACTCGCAGTCTTTAATGATCTTCGGTGTGATTCACTGGATAATAAATTCTTAAAAATTCAATTCCATGAAAACATAGGGGCCCTTAAGAGAACACATCTATGAATGAAATTTTAAAAGCACTTAGTGTTATCACGTATCTAATCTAAAGCGATGACACGAGATTTTGCAATCTTGTAATCAACATCTAAACTTGGTTTTCGTTGACATGCTTAGATTTGGGAACTCTCTGGACCCAACCAACAAGCCGAAGGACTTATGGAACTGGTCAAATAAAGCAGGATAACTATTTAGGACCGTAGCTAAACACCACATAGTTGCTTACATGTACAGAAAATCAGTGATGTGTCGACTACTAGGGCATGTTTTTAGTGTTGCAAACGGAACGGTTCCGGATCGGAACCATAGTGGACTAGGATGCGTTTCTAAAAAACGGTTCCGGATCCGGTCTTGACTCGGGACCTGTTTAGTTGGTTCTAGACCCGGCTCCGATAGGAAAACCCAAAACCGGGTCCACCTAGAGGACTGGAATCTAGTTCCAAAATCGATTCTAATTTTTCTTTTTCCCTAATTTTTCTTAAAATAAGCATATCATTCAGCTTATAACAGTGCGCCAAAGTCTACTACCTCTAATATTGTATATAAAATTGTCCAAAAAAAGTAGATTTTGAGTTACAATTTGCAATATCAAACGCTCATAAGCCGGGTCCCGGGTCCACATGTCGGAACCGGTTTGGACCCGGACCCGTTTATCAATCGGAACCCGATTTAGGTTACGGACCCGGACCCGTTTATGAATAATCGGAACCTAAAATAGTTTCCAGGCCCGGTTTTTTATAGGTCGGAACTTTCGGGCAATCGGATACCCGTTTGCAATCCTACAAATCTGCGAGGATTGGGCTTTTTTTTTTTTTTTTGCCCTGGTGAAATGAAGGTTTCGCTGGTTTCACGTATATTTAGTTAACCTATAATCATCCTAAATTGAGGCAAGCATTGCCTTACTGAATCAATTTTTCCGTGTTCAGTCCATCTTGTACTTGGTTTGAGAGAGCCCATTCCGCTGCTACCTATTCCATAGTGAAACCCACTCGTCACCTCCAAGGGTCCGATCCAAAAAGCCTAGATGTTGCTGATTTTTTAAAGTAGGATTTAGTCACGAGTGGACACAGCCCTATTCGTCGACTTCTCAGTCACGAACTATTTCATATTTGGTAAGCTTCCTTTACCAGTTAAGTAAAGTGAAGGGCTAATACGAGAGACATTAAAAAGAGAGGGTCAAATAAAAAAAATATTAGGTTTCGAATACCATCTCTTCCATGAAGAAAGAAAAAGGTTAAAAGGACACTCTCTCATGCAAGAGAATGATAAAAAAAAGACTAGGGGTGTTCATTGACGAGGTAGGGCTATTCCGAGGAATGCCCAACAGCCACTTCTAAACTAGAAACCTAAACCTGGCCCAAGCAAGAGTCATGCCTGAAGTTGTTGGCCCGAACCCAAGCCGCATGGAAATGATGAAGCCCGGGGCCGACCTATAGAAAAGAAGATTAAGCTTCTTACCAAGTCCTACGCCAGCACAACTGCTCTGGTCATATCACCTTCTCTTTGAGGTTATGGGCTTGAGTCCCCGCATTGCTGCTCCCTCCCTCCCTCCCTCATGAATATATGTATTTGGGCGGGACGGGAATATCGGCTCTCAAGCACTAAGTGTAAATAAAAAATAAAAATAAGAAACTGAGCACGGCCTATCTATTAATAACTGAACCCCATGCCCAAAGCCCAATCCATGAGCTCCCATAAAAAATAAAATATAAGAAAAATACTCTACTTTTTAAGAGAAAAAAATAAATGCTACACTCACCTTTTGATTCTACTACATCCTTACTCTTGTTCTCTGTTATATTGACCAGTTACTCCACTTCACCGGTAAAGTAAATTTACGATTTATTTTATTTATTGTGATTTGATATTATTTCATCCAATTGTTATTCACACATATCCCTCCATCATATTGAGAACTAAGCCCAGACCCGTGACCCTCCAACAAGTAAAAGAAGGGAAAAAAGCCTAAAAAATCGTTTTACTGGATTACCGCCGTATGCATCCGCGGTATTCCTGCAATTTCCGGTTTTCCTCCTCTGAGAGAGGAGGAAAACTGGAAATTGCGAATTTATGAGGACGAAAATTGGAAAATGCGAATTTACCGCCCTTACCAGCATCGGTAAAGCTGCGTTAGTGTCCAAATAAAGTCCCAGGACCTTTCCATTTCCAATTAACATAAAATAGAATGAAAGAATCCACAGTTGCGTTTTTTCTTGTAGCCCATATATAGTGAACTCCCATATGATATGAATAGAGAGAGAGAAAAAATCGTGCAGGCTGACTTTGGCAATTGACACATGTGGAATTGATTTTCTAGTCTTTTTAATATTTATACTTCCCCATAAATAAAAGTAGAAATATATAAATGGTCATCAAATAACTTCCCCATAATTAAAGAAGAAAATCCGAGATATCGCTCTATTAAAGCAATTTGCTCCTGTCTACAACTCCATCCTCAAACCTTCCATCACTCGCAGTCTTTAATGATCTTCGGTGTGATTCACTGGATAATAAATTCTTAAAAATTCAATTCCATGAAAACATAGGGGCCCTTAAGAGAACACATCTATGAATGAAATTTTAAAAGCACTTAGTGTTATCACGTATCTAATCTAAAGCGATGACACGAGATTTTGCAATCTTGTAATCAACATCTAAACTTGGTTTTCGTTGACATGCTTAGATTTGGGAACTCTCTGGACCCAACCAACAAGCCGAAGGACTTATGGAACTGGTCAAATAAAGCACGATAACTATTTAGGACCGTAGCTAAACACCACATAGTTGCTTACATGTACAGAAAATCAGTGATGTGTCGACTACTAGGGCATGTTTTTAGTGTTGCAAACGGAACGGTTCCGGATCGGAACCATAGTGGACTAGGATGCGTTTCTAAAAAACGGTTCCGGATCCGGTCTTGACTCGGGACCTGTTTAGTTGGTTCTAGACCCGGCTCCGATAGGAAAACCCAAAACCGGGTCCACCTAGAGGACTGGAATCTAGTTCCAAAATCGATTCTAATTTTTCTTTTTCCCTAATTTTTCTTAAAATAAGCATATCATTCAGCTTATAACAGTGCGCCAAAGTCTACTACCTCTAATATTGTATATAAAATTGTCCAAAAAAAGTAGATTTTGAGTTACAATTTGCAATATCAAACGCTCATAAGCCGGGTCCCGGGTCCACATGTCGGAACCGGTTTGGACCCGGACCCGTTTATCAATCGGAACCCGATTTAGGTTACGGACCCGGACCCGTTTATGAATAATCGGAACCTAAAATAGTTTCCAGGCCCGGTTTTTTATAGGTCGGAACTTTCGGGCAATCGGATACCCGTTTGCAATCCTACAAATCTGCGAGGATTGGGCTTTTTTTTTTTTTTTTGCCCTGGTGAAATGAAGGTTTCGCTGGTTTCACGTATATTTAGTTAACCTATAATCATCCTAAATTGAGGCAAGCATTGCCTTACTGAATCAATTTTTCCGTGTTCAGTCCATCTTGTACTTGGTTTGAGAGAGCCCATTCCGCTGCTACCTATTCCATAGTGAAACCCACTCGTCACCTCCAAGGGTCCGATCCAAAAAGCCTAGATGTTGCTGATTTTTTAAAGTAGGATTTAGTCACGAGTGGACACAGCCCTATTCGTCGACTTCTCAGTCACGAACTATTTCATATTTGGTAAGCTTCCTTTACCAGTTAAGTAAAGTGAAGGGCTAATACGAGAGACATTAAAAAGAGAGGGTCAAATAAAAAAAATATTAGGTTTCGAATACCATCTCTTCCATGAAGAAAGAAAAAGGTTAAAAGGACACTCTCTCATGCAAGAGAATGATAAAAAAAGACTAGGGGTGTTCATTGACGAGGTAGGGCTATTCCGAGGAATGCCCAACAGCCACTTCTAAACTAGAAACCTAAACCTGGCCCAAGCAAGAGTCATGCCTGAAGTTGTTGGCCCGAACCCAAGCCGCATGGAAATGATGAAGCCCGGGGCCGACCTATAGAAAAGAAGATTAAGCTTCTTACCAAGTCCTAAGCCAGCACAACTGCTCTGGTCATATCACCTTCTCTTTGAGGTTATGGGCTTGAGTCCCCGCATTGCTGCTCCCTCCCTCATGAATATATGTATTTGGGCGGGACGGGAATATCGGCTCTCAAGCACTAAGTGTAAATAAAAAATAAAAATAAGAAACTGAGCACGGCCTATCTATTAATAACTGAACCCCATGCCCAAAGCCCAATCCATGAGCTCCCATAAAAAATAAAATATAAGAAAAATACTCTACTTTTTAAGAGAAAAAAATAAATGCTACACTCACCTTTTGATTCTACTACATCCTTACTCTTGTTCTCTGTTATATTGACCAGTTACTCCACTTCACCGGTAAAGTAAATTTACGATTTATTTTATTTATTGTGATTTGATATTATTTCATCCAATTGTTATTCACACATGTCCCTCCATCATATTGAGAACTAAGCCCAGACCCGTGACCCTCCAACAAGTAAAAGAAGGGAAAAAAGCCTAAAAAATCGTTTTACTGGATTACCGCCGTATGCATCCGCGGTATTCCTGAAATTTCCGGTTTTCCTCCTCTGAGAGAGGAGGAAAACTGGAAATTGCGAATTTATGAGGACGAAAATTGGAAAATGCGAATTTACCGCCCTTACCAGCATCGGTAAAGCTGCGTTAGTGTCCAAATAAAGTCCCAGGACCTTTCCATTTCCAATTAACATAAAATAGAATGAAAGAATCCACAGTTGCGTTTTTTCTTGTAGCCCATATATAGTGAACTCCCATATGATATGAATAGAGAGAGAGAAAAAATCGTGCAGGCTGACTTTGGCAATTGACACATGTGGAATTGATTTTCTAGTCTTTTTAATATTTATACTTCCCCATAAATAAAAGTAGAAATATATAAATGGTCATCAAATAACTTCCCCATAATTAAAGAAGAAAATCCGAGATATCGCTCTATTAAAGCAATTTGCTCCTGTCTACAACTCCATCCTCAAACCTTCCATCACTCGCAGTCTTTAATGATCTTCGGTGTGATTCACTGGATAATAAATTCTTAAAAATTCAATTCCATGAAAACATAGGGGCCCTTAAGAGAACACATCTATGAATGAAATTTTAAAAGCACTTAGTGTTATCACGTATCTAATCTAAAGCGATGACACGAGATTTTGCAATCTTGTAATCAACATCTAAACTTGGTTTTCGTTGACATGCTTAGATTTGGGAACTCTCTGGACCCAACCAACAAGCCGAAGGACTTATGGAACTGGTCAAATAAAGCACGATAACTATTTAGGACCGTAGCTAAACACCACATAGTTGCTTACATGTACAGAAAATCAGTGATGTGTCGACTACTAGGGCATGTTTTTAGTGTTGCAAACGGAACGGTTCCGGATCGGAACCATAGTGGACTAGGATGCGTTTCTAAAAAACGGTTCCGGATCCGGTCTTGACTCGGGACCTGTTTAGTTGGTTCTAGACCCGGCTCCGATAGGAAAACCCAAAACCGGGTCCACCTAGAGGACTGGAATCTAGTTCCAAAATCGATTCTAATTTTTCTTTTTCCCTAATTTTTCTTAAAATAAGCATATCATTCAGCTTATAACAGTGCGCCAAAGTCTACTACCTCTAATATTGTATACAAAATTGTCCAAAAAAAGTAGATTTTGAGTTACAATTTGCAATATCAAACGCTCATAAGCCGGGTCCCGGGTCCACATGTCGGAACCGGTTTGGACCCGGACCCGTTTATCAATCGGAACCCGATTTAGGTTACGGACCCGGACCCGTTTATGAATAATCGGAACCTAAAATAGTTTCCAGGCCCGGTTTTTTATAGGTCGGAACTTTCGGGCAATCGGATACCCGTTTGCAATCCTACAAATCTGCGAGGATTGGGCTTTTTTTTTTTTTTTTGCCCTGGTGAAATGAAGGTTTCGCTGGTTTCACGTATATTTAGTTAACCTATAATCATCCTAAATTGAGGCAAGCATTGCCTTACTGAATCAATTTTTCCGTGTTCAGTCCATCTTGTACTTGGTTTGAGAGAGCCCATTCCGCTGCTACCTATTCCATAGTGAAACCCACTCGTCACCTCCAAGGGTCCGATCCAAAAAGCCTAGATGTTGCTGATTTTTTAAAGTAGGATTTAGTCACGAGTGGACACAGCCCTATTCGTCGACTTCTCAGTCACGAACTATTTCATATTTGGTAAGCTTCCTTTACCAGTTAAGTAAAGTGAAGGGCTAATACGAGAGACATTAAAAAGAGAGGGTCAAATAAAAAAAATATTAGGTTTCGAATACCATCTCTTCCATGAAGAAAGAAAAAGGTTAAAAGGACACTCTCTCATGCAAGAGAATGATAAAAAAAAGACTAGGGGTGTTCATTGACGAGGTAGGGCTATTCCGAGGAATGCCCAACAGCCACTTCTAAACTAGAAACCTAAACCTGGCCCAAGCAAGAGTCATGCCTGAAGTTGTTGGCCCGAACCCAAGCCGCATGGAAATGATGAAGCCCGGGGCCGACCTATAGAAAAGAAGATTAAGCTTCTTACCAAGTCCTACGCCAGCACAACTGCTCTTGTCATATCACCTTCTCTTTGAGGTTATGGGCTTGAGTCCCCGCATTGCTGCTCCCTCCCTCCCTCCCTCATGAATATATGTATTTGGGCGGGACGGGAATATCGGCTCTCAAGCACTAAGTGTAAATAAAAAATAAAAATAAGAAACTGAGCACGGCCTATCTATTAATAACTGAACCCCATGCCCAAAGCCCAATCCATGAGCTCCCATAAAAAATAAAATATAAGAAAAATACTCTACTTTTTAAGAGAAAAAAATAAATGCTACACTCACCTTTTGATTCTACTACATCCTTACTCTTGTTCTCTGTTATATTGACCAGTTACTCCACTTCACCGGTAAAGTAAATTTACGATTTATTTTATTTATTGTGATTTGATATTATTTCATCCAATTGTTATTCACACATGTCCCTCCATCATATTGAGAACTAAGCCCAGACCCGTGACCCTCCAACAAGTAAAAGAAGGGAAAAAAGCCTAAAAAATCGTTTTACTGGATTACCGCCGTATGCATCCGCGGTATTCCTGCAATTTCCGGTTTTCCTCCTCTGAGAGAGGAGGAAAACTGGAAATTGCGAATTTATGAGGACGAAAATTGGAAAATGCGAATTTACCGCCCTTACCAGCAGCGGTAAAGCTGCGTTAGTGTCCAAATAAAGTCCCAGGACCTTTCCATTTCCAATTAACATAAAATAGAATGAAAGAATCCACAGTTGCGTTTTTTCTTGTAGCCCATATATAGTGAACTCCCATATGATATGAATAGAGAGAGAGAAAAAATCGTGCAGGCTGACTTTGGCAATTGACACATGTGGAATTGATTTTCTAGTCTTTTTAATATTTATACTTCCCCATAAATAAAAGTAGAAATATATAAATGGTCATCAAATAACTTCCCCATAATTAAAGAAGAAAATCCGAGATATCGCTCTATTAAAGCAATTTGCTCCTGTCTACAACTCCATCCTCAAACCTTCCATCACTCGCAGTCTTTAATGATCTTCGGTGTGATTCACTGGATAATAAATTCTTAAAAATTCAATTCCATGAAAACATAGGGGCCCTTAAGAGAACACATCTATGAATGAAATTTTAAAAGCACTTAGTGTTATCACGTATCTAATCTAAAGCGATGACACGAGATTTTGCAATCTTGTAATCAACATCTAAACTTGGTTTTCGTTGACATGCTTAGATTTGGGAACTCTCTGGACCCAACCAACAAGCCGAAGGACTTATGGAACTGGTCAAATAAAGCACGATAACTATTTAGGACCGTAGCTAAACACCACATAGTTGCTTACATGTACAGAAAATCAGTGATGTGTCGACTACTAGGGCATGTTTTTAGTGTTGCAAACGGAACGGTTCCGGATCGGAACCATAGTGGACTAGGATGCGTTTCTAAAAAACGGTTCCGGATCCGGTCTTGACTCGGGACCTGTTTAGTTGGTTCTAGACCCGGCTCCGATAGGAAAACCCAAAACCGGGTCCACCTAGAGGACTGGAATCTAGTTCCAAAATCGATTCTAATTTTTCTTTTTCCCTAATTTTTCTTAAAATAAGCATATCATTCAGCTTATAACAGTGCGCCAAAGTCTACTACCTCTAATATTGTATATAAAATTGTCCAAAAAAAGTAGATTTTGAGTTACAATTTGCAATATCAAACGCTCATAAGCCGGGTCCCGGGTCCACATGTCGGAACCGGTTTGGACCCGGACCCGTTTATCAATCGGAACCAGATTTAGGTTACGGACCCGGACCCGTTTATGAATAATCGGAACCTAAAATAGTTTCCAGGCCCGGTTTTTTATAGGTCGGAACTTTCGGGCAATCGGATACCCGTTTGCAATCCTACAAATCTGCGAGGATTGGGCTTTTTTTTTTTTTTTTGCCCTGGTGAAATGAAGGTTTCGCTGGTTTCACGTATATTTAGTTAACCTATAATCATCCTAAATTGAGGCAAGCATTGCCTTACTGAATCAATTTTTCCGTGTTCAGTCCATCTTGTACTTGGTTTGAGAGAGCCCATTCCGCTGCTACCTATTCCATAGTGAAACCCACTCGTCACCTCCAAGGGTCCGATCCAAAAAGCCTAGATGTTGCTGATTTTTTAAAGTAGGATTTAGTCACGAGTGGACACAGCCCTATTCGTCGACTTCTCAGTCACGAACTATTTCATATTTGGTAAGCTTCCTTTACCAGTTAAGTAAAGTGAAGGGCTAATACGAGAGACATTAAAAAGAGAGGGTCAAATAAAAAAAATATTAGGTTTCGAATACCATCTCTTCCATGAAGAAAGAAAAAGGTTAAAAGGACACTCTCTCATGCAAGAGAATGATAAAAAAAGACTAGGGGTGTTCATTGACGAGGTAGGGCTATTCCGAGGAATGCCCAACAGCCACTTCTAAACTAGAAACCTAAACCTGGCCCAAGCAAGAGTCATGCCTGAAGTTGTTGGCCCGAACCCAAGCCGCATGGAAATGATGAAGCCCGGGGCCGACCTATAGAAAAGAAGATTAAGCTTCTTACCAAGTCCTACGCCAGCACAACTGCTCTGGTCATATCACCTTCTCTTTGAGGTTATGGGCTTGAGTCCCCGCATTGCTGCTCCCTCCCTCCCTCCCTCATGAATATATGTATTTGGGCGGGACGGGAATATCGGCTCTCAAGCACTAAGTGTAAATAAAAAATAAAAATAAGAAACTGAGCACGGCCTATCTATTAATAACTGAACCCCATGCCCAAAGCCCAATCCATGAGCTCCCATAAAAAATAAAATATAAGAAAAATACTCTACTTTTTAAGAGAAAAAAATAAATGCTACACTCACCTTTTGATTCTACTACATCCTTACTCTTGTTCTCTGTTATATTGACCAGTTACTCCACTTCACCGGTAAAGTAAATTTACGATTTATTTTATTTATTGTGATTTGATATTATTTCATCCAATTGTTATTCACACATATCCCTCCATCATATTGAGAACTAAGCCCAGACCCGTGACCCTCCAACAAGTAAAAGAAGGGAAAAAAGCCTAAAAAATCGTTTTACTGGATTACCGCCGTATGCATCCGCGGTATTCCTGCAATTTCCGGTTTTCCTCCTCTGAGAGAGGAGGAAAACTGGAAATTGCGAATTTATGAGGACGAAAATTGGAAAATGCGAATTTACCGCCCTTACCAGCATCGGTAAAGCTGCGTTAGTGTCCAAATAAAGTCCCAGGACCTTTCCATTTCCAATTAACATAAAATAGAATGAAAGAATCCACAGTTGCGTTTTTTCTTGTAGCCCATATATAGTGAACTCCCATATGATATGAATAGAGAGAGAGAAAAAATCGTGCAGGCTGACTTTGGCAATTGACACATGTGGAATTGATTTTCTAGTCTTTTTAATATTTATACTTCCCCATAAATAAAAGTAGAAATATATAAATGGTCATCAAATAACTTCCCCATAATTAAAGAAGAAAATCCGAGATATCGCTCTATTAAAGCAATTTGCTCCTGTCTACAACTCCATCCTCAAACCTTCCATCACTCGCAGTCTTTAATGATCTTCGGTGTGATTCACTGGATAATAAATTCTTAAAAATTCAATTCCATGAAAACATAGGGGCCCTTAAGAGAACACATCTATGAATGAAATTTTAAAAGCACTTAGTGTTATCACGTATCTAATCTAAAGCGATGACACGAGATTTTGCAATCTTGTAATCAACATCTAAACTTGGTTTTCGTTGACATGCTTAGATTTGGGAACTCTCTGGACCCAACCAACAAGCCGAAGGACTTATGGAACTGGTCAAATAAAGCACGATAACTATTTAGGACCGTAGCTAAACACCACATAGTTGCTTACATGTACAGAAAATCAGTGATGTGTCGACTACTAGGGCATGTTTTTAGTGTTGCAAACGGAACGGTTCCGGATCGGAACCATAGTGGACTAGGATGCGTTTCTAAAAAACGGTTCCGGATCCGGTCTTGACTCGGGACCTGTTTAGTTGGTTCTAGACCCGGCTCCGATAGGAAAACCCAAAACCGGGTCCACCTAGAGGACTGGAATCTAGTTCCAAAATCGATTCTAATTTTTCTTTTTCCCTAATTTTTCTTAAAATAAGCATATCATTCAGCTTATAACAGTGCGCCAAAGTCTACTACCTCTAATATTGTATATAAAATTGTCCAAAAAAAGTAGATTTTGAGTTACAATTTGCAATATCAAACGCTCATAAGCCGGGTCCCGGGTCCACATGTCGGAACCGGTTTGGACCCGGACCCGTTTATCAATCGGAACCCGATTTAGGTTACGGACCCGGACCCGTTTATGAATAATCGGAACCTAAAATAGTTTCCAGGCCCGGTTTTTTATAGGTCGGAACTTTCGGGCAATCGGATACCCGTTTGCAATCCTACAAATCTGCGAGGATTGGGCTTTTTTTTTTTTTTTTGCCCTGGTGAAATGAAGGTTTCGCTGGTTTCACGTATATTTAGTTAACCTATAATCATCCTAAATTGAGGCAAGCATTGCCTTACTGAATCAATTTTTCCGTGTTCAGTCCATCTTGTACTTGGTTTGAGAGAGCCCATTCCGCTGCTACCTATTCCATAGTGAAACCCACTCGTCACCTCCAAGGGTCCGATCCAAAAAGCCTAGATGTTGCTGATTTTTTAAAGTAGGATTTAGTCACGAGTGGACACAGCCCTATTCGTCGACTTCTCAGTCACGAACTATTTCATATTTGGTAAGCTTCCTTTACCAGTTAAGTAAAGTGAAGGGCTAATACGAGAGACATTAAAAAGAGAGGGTCAAATAAAAAAAATATTAGGTTTCGAATACCATCTCTTCCATGAAGAAAGAAAAAGGTTAAAAGGACACTCTCTCATGCAAGAGAATGATAAAAAAAGACTAGGGGTGTTCATTGACGAGGTAGGGCTATTCCGAGGAATGCCCAACAGCCACTTCTAAACTAGAAACCTAAACCTGGCCCAAGCAAGAGTCATGCCTGAAGTTGTTGGCCCGAACCCAAGCCGCATGGAAATGATGAAGCCCGGGGCCGACCTATAGAAAAGAAGATTAAGCTTCTTACCAAGTCCTAAGCCAGCACAACTGCTCTGGTCATATCACCTTCTCTTTGAGGTTATGGGCTTGAGTCCCCGCATTGCTGCTCCCTCCCTCCCTCCCTCATGAATATATGTATTTGGGCGGGACGGGAATATCGGCTCTCAAGCACTAAGTGTAAATAAAAAATAAAAATAAGAAACTGAGCACGGCCTATCTATTAATAACTGAACCCCATGCCCAAAGCCCAATCCATGAGCTCCCATAAAAAATAAAATATAAGAAAAATACTCTACTTTTTAAGAGAAAAAAATAAATGCTACACTCACCTTTTGATTCTACTACATCCTTACTCTTGTTCTCTGTTATATTGACCAGTTACTCCACTTCACCGGTAAAGTAAATTTACGATTTATTTTATTTATTGTGATTTGATATTATTTCATCCAATTGTTATTCACACATGTCCCTCCATCATATTGAGAACTAAGCCCAGACCCGTGACCCTCCAACAAGTAAAAGAAGGGAAAAAAGCCTAAAAAATCGTTTTACTGGATTACCGCCGTATGCATCCGCGGTATTCCTGAAATTTCCGGTTTTCCTCCTCTGAGAGAGGAGGAAAACTGGAAATTGCGAATTTATGAGGACGAAAATTGGAAAATGCGAATTTACCGCCCTTACCAGCATCGGTAAAGCTGCGTTAGTGTCCAAATAAAGTCCCAGGACCTTTCCATTTCCAATTAACATAAAATAGAATGAAAGAATCCACAGTTGCGTTTTTTCTTGTAGCCCATATATAGTGAACTCCCATATGATATGAATAGAGAGAGAGAAAAAATCGTGCAGGCTGACTTTGGCAATTGACACATGTGGAATTGATTTTCTAGTCTTTTTAATATTTATACTTCCCCATAAATAAAAGTAGAAATATATAAATGGTCATCAAATAACTTCCCCATAATTAAAGAAGAAAATCCGAGATATCGCTCTATTAAAGCAATTTGCTCCTGTCTACAACTCCATCCTCAAACCTTCCATCACTCGCAGTCTTTAATGATCTTCGGTGTGATTCACTGGATAATAAATTCTTAAAAATTCAATTCCATGAAAACATAGGGGCCCTTAAGAGAACACATCTATGAATGAAATTTTAAAAGCACTTAGTGTTATCACGTATCTAATCTAAAGCGATGACACGAGATTTTGCAATCTTGTAATCAACATCTAAACTTGGTTTTCGTTGACATGCTTAGATTTGGGAACTCTCTGGACCCAACCAACAAGCCGAAGGACTTATGGAACTGGTCAAATAAAGCACGATAACTATTTAGGACCGTAGCTAAACACCACATAGTTGCTTACATGTACAGAAAATCAGTGATGTGTCGACTACTAGGGCATGTTTTTAGTGTTGCAAACGGAACGGTTCCGGATCGGAACCATAGTGGACTAGGATGCGTTTCTAAAAAACGGTTCCGGATCCGGTCTTGACTCGGGACCTGTTTAGTTGGTTCTAGACCCGGCTCCGATAGGAAAACCCAAAACCGGGTCCACCTAGAGGACTGGAATCTAGTTCCAAAATCGATTCTAATTTTTCTTTTTCCCTAATTTTTCTTAAAATAAGCATATCATTCAGCTTATAACAGTGCGCCAAAGTCTACTACCTCTAATATTGTATACAAAATTGTCCAAAAAAAGTAGATTTTGAGTTACAATTTGCAATATCAAACGCTCATAAGCCGGGTCCCGGGTCCACATGTCGGAACCGGTTTGGACCCGGACCCGTTTATCAATCGGAACCCGATTTAGGTTACGGACCCGGACCCGTTTATGAATAATCGGAACCTAAAATAGTTTCCAGGCCCGGTTTTTTATAGGTCGGAACTTTCGGGCAATCGGATACCCGTTTGCAATCCTACAAATCTGCGAGGATTGGGCTTTTTTTTTTTTTTTTGCCCTGGTGAAATGAAGGTTTCGCTGGTTTCACGTATATTTAGTTAACCTATAATCATCCTAAATTGAGGCAAGCATTGCCTTACTGAATCAATTTTTCCGTGTTCAGTCCATCTTGTACTTGGTTTGAGAGAGCCCATTCCGCTGCTACCTATTCCATAGTGAAACCCACTCGTCACCTCCAAGGGTCCGATCCAAAAAGCCTAGATGTTGCTGATTTTTTAAAGTAGGATTTAGTCACGAGTGGACACAGCCCTATTCGTCGACTTCTCAGTCACGAACTATTTCATATTTGGTAAGCTTCCTTTACCAGTTAAGTAAAGTGAAGGGCTAATACGAGAGACATTAAAAAGAGAGGGTCAAATAAAAAAAATATTAGGTTTCGAATACCATCTCTTCCATGAAGAAAGAAAAAGGTTAAAAGGACACTCTCTCATGCAAGAGAATGATAAAAAAAAGACTAGGGGTGTTCATTGACGAGGTAGGGCTATTCCGAGGAATGCCCAACAGCCACTTCTAAACTAGAAACCTAAACCTGGCCCAAGCAAGAGTCATGCCTGAAGTTGTTGGCCCGAACCCAAGCCGCATGGAAATGATGAAGCCCGGGGCCGACCTATAGAAAAGAAGATTAAGCTTCTTACCAAGTCCTACGCCAGCACAACTGCTCTTGTCATATCACCTTCTCTTTGAGGTTATGGGCTTGAGTCCCCGCATTGCTGCTCCCTCCCTCCCTCCCTCATGAATATATGTATTTGGGCGGGACGGGAATATCGGCTCTCAAGCACTAAGTGTAAATAAAAAATAAAAATAAGAAACTGAGCACGGCCTATCTATTAATAACTGAACCCCATGCCCAAAGCCCAATCCATGAGCTCCCATAAAAAATAAAATATAAGAAAAATACTCTACTTTTTAAGAGAAAAAAATAAATGCTACACTCACCTTTTGATTCTACTACATCCTTACTCTTGTTCTCTGTTATATTGACCAGTTACTCCACTTCACCGGTAAAGTAAATTTACGATTTATTTTATTTATTGTGATTTGATATTATTTCATCCAATTGTTATTCACACATGTCCCTCCATCATATTGAGAACTAAGCCCAGACCCGTGACCCTCCAACAAGTAAAAGAAGGGAAAAAAGCCTAAAAAATCGTTTTACTGGATTACCGCCGTATGCATCCGCGGTATTCCTGCAATTTCCGGTTTTCCTCCTCTGAGAGAGGAGGAAAACTGGAAATTGCGAATTTATGAGGACGAAAATTGGAAAATGCGAATTTACCGCCCTTACCAGCAGCGGTAAAGCTGCGTTAGTGTCCAAATAAAGTCCCAGGACCTTTCCATTTCCAATTAACATAAAATAGAATGAAAGAATCCACAGTTGCGTTTTTTCTTGTAGCCCATATATAGTGAACTCCCATATGATATGAATAGAGAGAGAGAAAAAATCGTGCAGGCTGACTTTGGCAATTGACACATGTGGAATTGATTTTCTAGTCTTTTTAATATTTATACTTCCCCATAAATAAAAGTAGAAATATATAAATGGTCATCAAATAACTTCCCCATAATTAAAGAAGAAAATCCGAGATATCGCTCTATTAAAGCAATTTGCTCCTGTCTACAACTCCATCCTCAAACCTTCCATCACTCGCAGTCTTTAATGATCTTCGGTGTGATTCACTGGATAATAAATTCTTAAAAATTCAATTCCATGAAAACATAGGGGCCCTTAAGAGAACACATCTATGAATGAAATTTTAAAAGCACTTAGTGTTATCACGTATCTAATCTAAAGCGATGACACGAGATTTTGCAATCTTGTAATCAACATCTAAACTTGGTTTTCGTTGACATGCTTAGATTTGGGAACTCTCTGGACCCAACCAACAAGCCGAAGGACTTATGGAACTGGTCAAATAAAGCACGATAACTATTTAGGACCGTAGCTAAACACCACATAGTTGCTTACATGTACAGAAAATCAGTGATGTGTCGACTACTAGGGCATGTTTTTAGTGTTGCAAACGGAACGGTTCCGGATCGGAACCATAGTGGACTAGGATGCGTTTCTAAAAAACGGTTCCGGATCCGGTCTTGACTCGGGACCTGTTTAGTTGGTTCTAGACCCGGCTCCGATAGGAAAACCCAAAACCGGGTCCACCTAGAGGACTGGACTCTAGTTCCAAAATCGATTCTAATTTTTCTTTTTCCCTAATTTTTCTTAAAATAAGCATATCATTCAGCTTATAACAGTGCGCCAAAGTCTACTACCTCTAATATTGTATACAAAATTGTCCAAAAAAAGTAGATTTTGAGTTACAATTTGCAATATCAAACGCTCATAAGCCGGGTCCCGGGTCCACATGTCGGAACCGGTTTGGACCCGGACCCGTTTATCAATCGGAACCAGATTTAGGTTACGGACCCGGACCCGTTTATGAATAATCGGAACCTAAAATAGTTTCCAGGCCCGGTTTTTTATAGGTCGGAACTTTCGGGCAATCGGATACCCGTTTGCAATCCTACAAATCTGCGAGGATTGGGCTTTTTTTTTTTTTTTTGCCCTGGTGAAATGAAGGTTTCGCTGGTTTCACGTATATTTAGTTAACCTATAATCATCCTAAATTGAGGCAAGCATTGCCTTACTGAATCAATTTTTCCGTGTTCAGTCCATCTTGTACTTGGTTTGAGAGAGCCCATTCCGCTGCTACCTATTCCATAGTGAAACCCACTCGTCACCTCCAAGGGTCCGATCCAAAAAGCCTAGATGTTGCTGATTTTTTAAAGTAGGATTTAGTCACGAGTGGACACAGCCCTATTCGTCGACTTCTCAGTCACGAACTATTTCATATTTGGTAAGATTCCTTTACCAGTTAAGTAAAGTGAAGGGCTAATACGAGAGACATTAAAAAGAGAGGGTCAAATAAAAAAAATATTAGGTTTCGAATACCATCTCTTCCATGAAGAAAGAAAAAGGTTAAAAGGACACTCTCTCATGCAAGAGAATGATAAAAAAAAGACTAGGGGTGTTCATTGACGAGGTAGGGCTATTCCGAGGAATGCCCAACAGCCACTTCTAAACTAGAAACCTAAACCTGGCCCAAGCAAGAGTCATGCCTGAAGTTGTTGGCCCGAACCCAAGCCGCATGGAAATGATGAAGCCCGGGGCCGACCTATAGAAAAGAAGATTAAGCTTCTTACCAAGTCCTACGCCAGCACAACTGCTCTTGTCATATCACCTTCTCTTTGAGGTTATGGGCTTGAGTCCCCGCATTGCTGCTCCCTCCCTCCCTCCCTCATGAATATATGTATTTGGGCGGGACGGGAATATCGGCTCTCAAGCACTAAGTGTAAATAAAAAATAAAAATAAGAAACTGAGCACGGCCTATCTATTAATAACTGAACCCCATGCCCAAAGCCCAATCCATGAGCTCCCATAAAAAATAAAATATAAGAAAAATACTCTACTTTTTAAGAGAAAAAAATAAATGCTACACTCACCTTTTGATTCTACTACATCCTTACTCTTGTTCTCTGTTATATTGACCAGTTACTCCACTTCACCGGTAAAGTAAATTTACGATTTATTTTATTTATTGTGATTTGATATTATTTCATCCAATTGTTATTCACACATGTCCCTCCATCATATTGAGAACTAAGCCCAGACCCGTGACCCTCCAACAAGTAAAAGAAGGGAAAAAAGCCTAAAAAATCGTTTTACTGGATTACCGCCGTATGCATCCGCGGTATTCCTGCAATTTCCGGTTTTCCTCCTCTGAGAGAGGAGGAAAACTGGAAATTGCGAATTTATGAGGACGAAAATTGGAAAATGCGAATTTACCGCCCTTACCAGCAGCGGTAAAGCTGCGTTAGTGTCCAAATAAAGTCCCAGGACCTTTCCATTTCCAATTAACATAAAATAGAATGAAAGAATCCACAGTTGCGTTTTTTCTTGTAGCCCATATATAGTGAACTCCCATATGATATGAATAGAGAAAGAAAAAAAATCGTGCAGGCTGACTTTGGCAATTGACACATGTGGAATTGATTTTCTAGTCTTTTTAATATTTATACTTCCCCATAAATAAAAGTAGAAATATATAAATGGTCATCAAATAACTTCCCCATAATTAAAGAAGAAACTCCGAGATATCGCTCTATTAAAGCAATTTGCTCCTGTCTACAACTCCATCCTCAAACCTTCCATCACTCGCAGTCTTTAATGATCTTCGGTGTGATTCACTGGATAATAAATTCTTAAAAATTCAATTCCATGAAAACATAGGGGCCCTTAAGAGAACACATCTATGAATGAAATTTTAAAAGCACTTAGTGTTATCACGTATCTAATCTAAAGCGATGACACGAGATTTTGCAATCTTGTAATCAACATCTAAACTTGGTTTTCGTTGACATGCTTAGATTTGGGAACTCTCTGGACCCAACCAACAAGCCGAAGGACTTATGGAACTGGTCAAATAAAGCACGATAACTATTTAGGACCGTAGCTAAACACCACATAGTTGCTTACATGTACAGAAAATCAGTGATGTGTCGACTACTAGGGCATGTTTTTAGTGTTGCAAACGGAACGGTTCCGGATCGGAACCATAGTGGACTAGGATGCGTTTCTAAAAAACGGTTCCGGATCCGGTCTTGACTCGGGACCTGTTTAGTTGGTTCTAGACCCGGCTCCGATAGGAAAACCCAAAACCGGGTCCACCTAGAGGACTGGACTCTAGTTCCAAAATCGATTCTAATTTTTCTTTTTCCCTAATTTTTCTTAAAATAAGCATATCATTCAGCTTATAACAGTGCGCCAAAGTCTACTACCTCTAATATTGTATACAAAATTGTCCAAAAAAAGTAGATTTTGAGTTACAATTTGCAATATCAAACGCTCATAAGCCGGGTCCCGGGTCCACATGTCGGAACCGGTTTGGACCCGGACCCGTTTATCAATCGGAACCAGATTTAGGTTACGGACCCGGACCCGTTTATGAATAATCGGAACCTAAAATAGTTTCCAG
This sequence comes from Cinnamomum chago, assembly GCA_038049695.1. Taxonomy (NCBI): domain Eukaryota; kingdom Viridiplantae; phylum Streptophyta; class Magnoliopsida; order Laurales; family Lauraceae; genus Cinnamomum; species Cinnamomum chago. Next base: position 65,649,136 of record CP142458.1, on the reverse strand, counting down.
GCCCGGTTTTTTATAGGTCGGAACTTTCGGGCAATCGGATACCCGTTTGCAATCCTACAAATCTGCGAGGATTGGGCTTTTTTTTTTTTTTTTGCCCTGGTGAAATGAAGGTTTCGCTGGTTTCACGTATATTTAGTTAACCTATAATCATCCTAAATTGAGGCAAGCATTGCCTTACTGAATCAATTTTTCCGTGTTCAGTCCATCTTGTACTTGGTTTGAGAGAGCCCATTCCGCTGCTACCTATTCCATAGTGAAACCCACTCGTCACCTCCAAGGGTCCGATCCAAAAAGCCTAGATGTTGCTGATTTTTTAAAGTAGGATTTAGTCACGAGTGGACACAGCCCTATTCGTCGACTTCTCAGTCACGAACTATTTCATATTTGGTAAGATTCCTTTACCAGTTAAGTAAAGTGAAGGGCTAATACGAGAGACATTAAAAAGAGAGGGTCAAATAAAAAAAATATTAGGTTTCGAATACCATCTCTTCCATGAAGAAAGAAAAAGGTTAAAAGGACACTCTCTCATGCAAGAGAATGATAAAAAAAAGACTAGGGGTGTTCATTGACGAGGTAGGGCTATTCCGAGGAATGCCCAACAGCCACTTCTAAACTAGAAACCTAAACCTGGCCCAAGCAAGAGTCATGCCTGAAGTTGTTGGCCCGAACCCAAGCCGCATGGAAATGATGAAGCCCGGGGCCGACCTATAGAAAAGAAGATTAAGCTTCTTACCAAGTCCTACGCCAGCACAACTGCTCTTGTCATATCACCTTCTCTTTGAGGTTATGGGCTTGAGTCCCCGCATTGCTGCTCCCTCCCTCCCTCCCTCATGAATATATGTATTTGGGCGGGACGGGAATATCGGCTCTCAAGCACTAAGTGTAAATAAAAAATAAAAATAAGAAACTGAGCACGGCCTATCTATTAATAACTGAACCCCATGCCCAAAGCCCAATCCATGAGCTCCCATAAAAAATAAAATATAAGAAAAATACTCTACTTTTTAAGAGAAAAAAATAAATGCTACACTCACCTTTTGATTCTACTACATCCTTACTCTTGTTCTCTGTTATATTGACCAGTTACTCCACTTCACCGGTAAAGTAAATTTACGATTTATTTTATTTATTGTGATTTGATATTATTTCATCCAATTGTTATTCACACATGTCCCTCCATCATATTGAGAACTAAGCCCAGACCCGTGACCCTCCAACAAGTAAAAGAAGGGAAAAAAGCCTAAAAAATCGTTTTACTGGATTACCGCCGTATGCATCCGCGGTATTCCTGCAATTTCCGGTTTTCCTCCTCTGAGAGAGGAGGAAAACTGGAAATTGCGAATTTATGAGGACGAAAATTGGAAAATGCGAATTTACCGCCCTTACCAGCAGCGGTAAAGCTGCGTTAGTGTCCAAATAAAGTCCCAGGACCTTTCCATTTCCAATTAACATAAAATAGAATGAAAGAATCCACAGTTGCGTTTTTTCTTGTAGCCCATATATAGTGAACTCCCATATGATATGAATAGAGAAAGAAAAAAAATCGTGCAGGCTGACTTTGGCAATTGACACATGTGGAATTGATTTTCTAGTCTTTTTAATATTTATACTTCCCCATAAATAAAAGTAGAAATATATAAATGGTCATCAAATAACTTCCCCATAATTAAAGAAGAAACTCCGAGATATCGCTCTATTAAAGCAATTTGCTCCTGTCTACAACTCCATCCTCAAACCTTCCATCACTCGCAGTCTTTAATGATCTTCGGTGTGATTCACTGGATAATAAATTCTTAAAAATTCAATTCCATGAAAACATAGGGGCCCTTAAGAGAACACATCTATGAATGAAATTTTAAAAGCACTTAGTGTTATCACGTATCTAATCTAAAGCAATGACACGAGATTTTGCAATCTTGTAATCAACATCTAAACTTGGTTTTCGTTGACATGCTTAGATTTGGGAACTCTCTGGACCCAACCAACAAGCCGAAGGACTTATGGAACTGGTCAAATAAAGCACGATAACTATTTAGGACCGTAGCTAAACACCACATAGTTGCTTACATGTACAGAAAATCAGTGATGTGTCGACTACTAGGGCATGTTTTTAGTGTTGCAAACGGAACGGTTCCGGATCGGAACCATAGTGGACTAGGATGCGTTTCTAAAAAACGGTTCCGGATCCGGTCTTGACTCGGGACCTGTTTAGTTGGTTCTAGACCCGGCTCCGATAGGAAAACCCAAAACCGGGTCCACCTAGAGGACTGGACTCTAGTTCCAAAATCGATTCTAATTTTTCTTTTTCCCTAATTTTTCTTAAAATAAGCATATCATTCAGCTTATAACAGTGCGCCAAAGTCTACTACCTCTAATATTGTATACAAAATTGTCCAAAAAAAGTAGATTTTGAGTTACAATTTGCAATATCAAACGCTCATAAGCCGGGTCCCGGGTCCACATGTCGGAACCGGTTTGGACCCGGACCCGTTTATCAATCGGAACCAGATTTAGGTTACGGACCCGGACCCGTTTATGAATAATCGGAACCTAAAATAGTTTCCAGGCCCGGTTTTTTATAGGTCGGAACTTTCGGGCAATCGGATAACCGTTTGCAATCCTACAAATCTGCGAGGATTGGGCTTTTTTTTTTTTTTTTGCCCTGGTGAAATGAAGGTTTCGCTGGTTTCACGTATATTTAGTTAACCTATAATCATCCTAAATTGAGGCAAGCATTGCCTTACTGAATCAATTTTTCCGTGTTCAGTCCATCTTGTACTTGGTTTGAGAGAGCCCATTCCGCTGCTACCTATTCCATAGTGAAACCCACTCGTCACCTCCAAGGGTCCGATCCAAAAAGCCTAGATGTTGCTGATTTTTTTAAGTAGGATTTAGTCACGAGTGGACACAGCCCTATTCGTCGACTTCTCAGTCACGAACTATTTCATATTTGGTAAGCTTCCTTTACCAGTTAAGTAAAGTGAAGGGCTAATACGAGAGACATTAAAAAGAGAGGGTCAAATAAAAAAAATATTAGGTTTCGAATACCATCTCTTCCATGAAAAAAGAAAAAGGTTAAAAGGACACTCTCTCATGCAAGAGAATGATAAAAAAAAGACTAGGGGTGTTCATTGACGAGGTAGGGCTATTCCGAGGAATGCCCAACAGCCACTTCTAAACTAGAAACCTAAACCTGGCCCAAGCAAGAGTCATGCCTGAAGTTGTTGGCCCGAACCCAAGCCGCATGGAAATGATGAAGCCCGGGGCCGACCTATAGAAAAGAAGATTAAGCTTCTTACCAAGTCCTAAGCCAGCACAACTGCTCTGGTCATATCACCTTCTCTTTGAGGTTATGGGCTTGAGTCCCCGCATTGCTGCTCCCTCCCTCCCTCCCTCATGAATATATGTATTTGGGCGGGACGGGAATATCGGCTCTCAAGCACTAAGTGTAAATAAAAAATAAAAATAAGAAACTGAGCACGGCCTATCTATTAATAACTGAACCCCATGCCCAAAGCCCAATCCATGAGCTCCCATAAAAAATAAAATATAAGAAAAATACTCTACTTTTTAAGAGAAAAAAATAAATGCTACACTCACCTTTTGATTCTACTACATCCTTACTCTTGTTCTCTGTTATATTGACCAGTTACTCCACTTCACCGGTAAAGTAAATTTACGATTTATTTTATTTATTGTGATTTGATATTATTTCATCCAATTGTTATTCACACATGTCCCTCCATCATATTGAGAACTAAGCCCAGACCCGTGACCCTCCAACAAGTAAAAGAAGGGAAAAAAGCCTAAAAAATCGTTTTACTGGATTACCGCCGTATGCATCCGCGGTATTCCTGCAATTTCCGGTTTTCCTCCTCTGAGAGAGGAGGAAAACTGGAAATTGCGAATTTATGAGGACGAAAATTGGAAAATGCGAATTTACCGCCCTTACCAGCAGCGGTAAAGCTGCGTTAGTGTCCAAATAAAGTCCCAGGACCTTTCCATTTCCAATTAACATAAAATAGAATGAAAGAATCCACAGTTGCGTTTTTTCTTGTAGCCCATATATAGTGAACTCCCATATGATATGAATAGAGAGAGAAAAAAAATCGTGCAGGCTGACTTTGGCAATTGACACATGTGGAATTGATTTTCTAGTCTTTTTAATATTTATACTTCCCCATAAATAAAAGTAGAAATATATAAATGGTCATCAAATAACTTCCCCATAATTAAAGAAGAAACTCCGAGATATCGCTCTATTAAAGCAATTTGCTCCTGTCTACAACTCCATCCTCAAACCTTCCATCACTCGCAGTCTTTAATGATCTTCGGTGTGATTCACTGGATAATAAATTCTTAAAAATTCAATTCCATGAAAACATAGGGGCCCTTAAGAGAACACATCTATGAATGAAATTTTAAAAGCACTTAGTGTTATCACGTATCTAATCTAAAGCAATGACACGAGATTTTGCAATCTTGTAATCAACATCTAAACTTGGTTTTCGTTGACATGCTTAGATTTGGGAACTCTCTGGACCCAACCAACAAGCCGAAGGACTTATGGAACTGGTCAAATAAAGCACGATAACTATTTAGGACCGTAGCTAAACACCACATAGTTGCTTACATGTACAGAAAATCAGTGATGTGTCGACTACTAGGGCATGTTTTTAGTGTTGCAAACGGAACGGTTCCGGATCGGAACCATAGTGGACTAGGATGCGTTTCTAAAAAACGGTTCCGGATCCGGTCTTGACTCGGGACCTGTTTAGTTGGTTCTAGACCCGGCTCCGATAGGAAAACCCAAAACCGGGTCCACCTAGAGGACTGGACTCTAGTTCCAAAATCGATTCTAATTTTTCTTTTTCCCTAATTTTTCTTAAAATAAGCATATCATTCAGCTTATAACAGTGCGCCAAAGTCTACTACCTCTAATATTGTATACAAAATTGTCCAAAAAAAGTAGATTTTGAGTTACAATTTGCAATATCAAACGCTCATAAGCCGGGTCCCGGGTCCACATGTCGGAACCGGTTTGGACCCGGACCCGTTTATCAATCGGAACCAGATTTAGGTTACGGACCCGGACCCGTTTATGAATAATCGGAACCTAAAATAGTTTCCAGGCCCGGTTTTTTATAGGTCGGAACTTTCGGGCAATCGGATACCCGTTTGCAATCCTACAAATCTGCGAGGATTGGGCTTTTTTTTTTTTTTTTTGCCCTGGTGAAATGAAGGTTTCGCTGGTTTCACGTATATTTAGTTAACCTATAATCATCCTAAATTGAGGCAAGCATTGCCTTACTGAATCAATTTTTCCGTGTTCAGTCCATCTTGTACTTGGTTTGAGAGAGCCCATTCCGCTGCTACCTATTCCATAGTGAAACCCACTCGTCACCTCCAAGGGTCCGATCCAAAAAGCCTAGATGTTGCTGATTTTTTAAAGTAGGATTTAGTCACGAGTGGACACAGCCCTATTCGTCGACTTCTCAGTCACGAACTATTTCATATTTGGTAAGCTTCCTTTACCAGTTAAGTAAAGTGAAGGGCTAATACGAGAGACATTAAAAAGAGAGGGTCAAATAAAAAAAATATTAGGTTTCGAATACCATCTCTTCCATGAAAAAAGAAAAAGGTTAAAAGGACACTCTCTCATGCAAGAGAATGATAAAAAAAAGACTAGGGGTGTTCATTGACGAGGTAGGGCTATTCCGAGGAATGCCCAACAGCCACTTCTAAACTAGAAACCTAAACCTGGCCCAAGCAAGAGTCATGCCTGAAGTTGTTGGCCCGAACCCAAGCCGCATGGAAATGATGAAGCCCGGGGCCGACCTATAGAAAAGAAGATTAAGCTTCTTACCAAGTCCTAAGCCAGCACAACTGCTCTGGTCATATCACCTTCTCTTTGAGGTTATGGGCTTGAGTCCCCGCATTGCTGCTCCCTCCCTCCCTCCCTCATGAATATATGTATTTGGGCGGGACGGGAATATCGGCTCTCAAGCACTAAGTGTAAATAAAAAATAAAAATAAGAAACTGAGCACGGCCTATCTATTAATAACTGAACCCCATGCCCAAAGCCCAATCCATGAGCTCCCATAAAAAATAAAATATAAGAAAAATACTCTACTTTTTAAGAGAAAAAAATAAATGCTACACTCACCTTTTGATTCTACTACATCCTTACTCTTGTTCTCTGTTATATTGACCAGTTACTCCACTTCACCGGTAAAGTAAATTTACGATTTATTTTATTTATTGTGATTTGATATTATTTCATCCAATTGTTATTCACACATGTCCCTCCATCATATTGAGAACTAAGCCCAGACCCGTGACCCTCCAACAAGTAAAAGAAGGGAAAAAAGCCTAAAAAATCGTTTTACTGGATTACCGCCGTATGCATCCGCGGTATTCCTGCAATTTCCGGTTTTCCTCCTCTGAGAGAGGAGGAAAACTGGAAATTGCGAATTTATGAGGACGAAAATTGGAAAATGCGAATTTACCGCCCTTACCAGCAGCGGTAAAGCTGCGTTAGTGTCCAAATAAAGTCCCAGGACCTTTCCATTTCCAATTAACATAAAATAGAATGAAAGAATCCACAGTTGCGTTTTTTCTTGTAGCCCATATATAGTGAACTCCCATATGATATGAATAGAGAGAGAGAAAAAATCGTGCAGGCTGACTTTGGCAATTGACACATGTGGAATTGATTTTCTAGTCTTTTTAATATTTATACTTCCCCATAAATAAAAGTAGAAATATATAAATGGTCATCAAATAACTTCCCCATAATTAAAGAAGAAAATCCGAGATATCGCTCTATTAAAGCAATTTGCTCCTGTCTACAACTCCATCCTCAAACCTTCCATCACTCGCAGTCTTTAATGATCTTCGGTGTGATTCACTGGATAATAAATTCTTAAAAATTCAATTCCATGAAAACATAGGGGCCCTTAAGAGAACACATCTATGAATGAAATTTTAAAAGCACTTAGTGTTATCACGTATCTAATCTAAAGCAATGACACGAGATTTTGCAATCTTGTAATCAACATCTAAACTTGGTTTTCGTTGACATGCTTAGATTTGGGAACTCTCTGGACCCAACCAACAAGCCGAAGGACTTATGGAACTGGTCAAATAAAGCACGATAACTATTTAGGACCGTAGCTAAACACCACATAGTTGCTTACATGTACAGAAAATCAGTGATGTGTCGACTACTAGGGCATGTTTTTAGTGTTGCAAACGGAACGGTTCCGGATCGGAACCATAGTGGACTAGGATGCGTTTCTAAAAAACGGTTCCGGATCCGGTCTTGACTCGGGACCTGTTTAGTTGGTTCTAGACCCGGCTCCGATAGGAAAACCCAAAACCGGGTCCACCTAGAGGACTGGAATCTAGTTCCAAAATCGATTCTAATTTTTCTTTTTCCCTAATTTTTCTTAAAATAAGCATATCATTCAGCTTATAACAGTGCGCCAAAGTCTACTACCTCTAATATTGTATACAAAATTGTCCAAAAAAAGTAGATTTTGAGTTACAATTTGCAATATCAAACGCTCATAAGCCGGGTCCCGGGTCCACATGTCGGAACCGGTTTGGACCCGGACCCGTTTATCAATCGGAACCCGATTTAGGTTACGGACCCGGACCCGTTTATGAATAATCGGAACCTAAAATAGTTTCCAGGCCCGGTTTTTTATAGGTCGGAACTTTCGGGCAATCGGATACCCGTTTGCAATCCTACAAATCTGCGAGGATTCGGCTTTTTTTTTTTTTTTTGCCCTGGTGAAATGAAGGTTTCGCTGGTTTCACGTATATTTAGTTAACCTATAATCATCCTAAATTGAGGCAAGCATTGCCTTACTGAATCAATTTTTCCGTGTTCAGTCCATCTTGTACTTGGTTTGAGAGAGCCCATTCCGCTGCTACCTATTCCATAGTGAAACCCACTCGTCACCTCCAAGGGTCCGATCCAAAAAGCCTAGATGTTGCTGATTTTTTAAAGTAGGATTTAGTCACGAGTGGACACAGCCCTATTCGTCGACTTCTCAGTCACGAACTATTTCATATTTGGTAAGCTTCCTTTACTAGTTAATTAAAGTGAAGGGCTAATACGAGAGACATTAAAAAGAGAGGGTCAAATAAAAAAAATATTAGGTTTCGAATACCATCTCTTCCATGAAAAAAGAAAAAGGTTAAAAGGACACTCTCTCATGCAAGAGAATGATAAAAAAAGACTAGGGGTGTTCATTGACGAGGTAGGGCTATTCCGAGGAATGCCCAACAACCACTTCTAAACTAGAAACCTAAACCTGGCCCAAGCAAGAGTCATGCCTGAAGTTGTTGGCCCGAACCCAAGCCGCATGGAAATGATGAAGCCCGGGGCCGACCTATAGAAAAGAAGATTAAGCTTCTTACCAAGTCCTAAGCCAGCACAACTGCTCTGGTCATATCACCTTCTCTTTGAGGTTATGGGCTTGAGTCCCCGCATTGCTGCTCCCTCCCTCCCTCCCTCATGAATATATGTATTTGGGCGGGACGGGAATATCGGCTCTCAAGCACTAAGTGTAAATAAAAAATAAAAATAAGAAACTGAGCACGGCCTATCTATTAATAACTGAACCCCATGCCCAAAGCCCAATCCATGAGCTCCCATAAAAAATAAAATATAAGAAAAATACTCTACTTTTTAAGAGAAAAAAATAAATGCTACACTCACCTTTTGATTCTACTACATCCTTACTCTTGTTCTCTGTTATATTGACCAGTTACTCCACTTCACCGGTAAAGTAAATTTACGATTTATTTTATTTATTGTGATTTGATATTATTTCATCCAATTGTTATTCACACATGTCCCTCCATCATATTGAGAACTAAGCCCAGACCCGTGACCCTCCAACAAGTAAAAGAAGGGAAAAAAGCCTAAAAAATCGTTTTACTGGATTACCGCCGTATGCATCCGCGGTATTCCTGCAATTTCCGGTTTTCCTCCTCTGAGAGAGGAGGAAAACTGGAAATTGCGAATTTATGAGGACGAAAATTGGAAAATGCGAATTTACCGCCCTTACCAGCATCGGTAAAGCTGCGTTAGTGTCCAAATAAAGTCCCAGGACCTTTCCATTTCCAATTAACATAAAATAGAATGAAAGAATCCACAGTTGCGTTTTTTCTTGTAGCCCATATATAGTGAACTCCCATATGATATGAATAGAGAGAGAGAAAAAATCGTGCAGGCTGACTTTGGCAATTGACACATGTGGAATTGATTTTCTAGTCTTTTTAATATTTATACTTCCCCATAAATAAAAGTAGAAATATATAAATGGTCATCAAATAACTTCCCCATAATTAAAGAAGAAAATCCGAGATATCGCTCTATTAAAGCAATTTGCTCCTGTCTACAACTCCATCCTCAAACCTTCCATCACTCGCAGTCTTTAATGATCTTCGGTGTGATTCACTGGATAATAAATTCTTAAAAATTCAATTCCATGAAAACATAGGGGCCCTTAAGAGAACACATCTATGAATGAAATTTTAAAAGCACTTAGTGTTATCACGTATCTAATCTAAAGCAATGACACGAGATTTTGCAATCTTGTAATCAACATCTAAACTTGGTTTTCGTTGACATGCTTAGATTTGGGAACTCTCTGGACCCAACCAACAAGCCGAAGGACTTATGGAACTGGTCAAATAAAGCACGATAACTATTTAGGACCGTAGCTAAACACCACATAGTTGCTTACATGTACAGAAAATCAGTGATGTGTCGACTACTAGGGCATGTTTTTAGTGTTGCAAACGGAACGGTTCCGGATCGGAACCATAGTGGACTAGGATGCGTTTCTAAAAAACGGTTCCGGATCCGGTCTTGACTCGGGACCTGTTTAGTTGGTTCTAGACCCGGCTCCGATAGGAAAACCCAAAACCGGGTCCACCTAGAGGACTGGAATCTAGTTCCAAAATCGATTCTAATTTTTCTTTTTCCCTAATTTTTCTTAAGATAAGCATATCATTCAGCTTATAACAGTGCGCCAAAGTCTACTACCTCTAATATTGTATATAAAATTGTCCAAAAAAAGTAGATTTTGAGTTACAATTTGCAATATCAAACGCTCATAAGCCGGGTCCCGGGTCCACATGTCGGAACCGGTTTGGACCCGGACCCGTTTATCAATCGGAACCCGATTTAGGTTACGGACCCGGACCCGTTTATGAATAATCGGAACCTAAAATAGTTTCCAGGCCCGGTTTTTTATAGGTCGGAACTTTCGGGCAATCGGATACCCGTTTGCAATCCTACAAATCTGCGAGGATTGGGCTTTTTTTTTTTTTTTGCCCTGGTGAAATGAAGGTTTCGCTGGTTTCACGTATATTTAGTTAACCTATAATCATCCTAAATTGAGGCAAGCATTGCCTTACTGAATCAATTTTTCCGTGTTCAGTCCATCTTGTACTTGGTTTGAGAGAGCCCATTCCGCTGCTACCTATTCCATAGTGAAACCCACTCGTCACCTCCAAGGGTCCGATCCAAAAAGCCTAGATGTTGCTGATTTTTTAAAGTAGGATTTAGTCACGAGTGGACACAGCCCTATTCGTCGACTTCTCAGTCACGAACTATTTCATATTTGGTAAGCTTCCTTTACCAGTTAAGTAAAGTGAAGGGCTAATACGAGAGACATTAAAAAGAGAGGGTCAAATAAAAAAAATATTAGGTTTCGAATACCATCTCTTCCATGAAAAAAGAAAAAGGTTAAAAGGACACTCTCTCATGCAAGAGAATGATAAAAAAAAGACTAGGGGTGTTCATTGACGAGGTAGGGCTATTCCGAGGAATGCCCAACAGCCACTTCTAAACTAGAAACCTAAACCTGGCCCAAGCAAGAGTCATGCCTGAAGTTGTTGGCCCGAACCCAAGCCGCATGGAAATGATGAAGCCCGGGGCCGACCTATAGAAAAGAAGATTAAGCTTCTTACCAAGTCCTAAGCCAGCACAACTGCTCTGGTCATATCACCTTCTCTTTGAGGTTATGGGCTTGAGTCCCCGCATTGCTGCTCCCTCCCTCCCTCCCTCATGAATATATGTATTTGGGCGGGACGGGAATATCGGCTCTCAAGCACTAAGTGTAAATAAAAAATAAAAATAAGAAACTGAGCACGGCCTATCTATTAATAACTGAACCCCATGCCCAAAGCCCAATCCATGAGCTCCCATAAAAAATAAAATATAAGAAAAATACTCTACTTTTTAAGAGAAAAAAATAAATGCTACACTCACCTTTTGATTCTACTACATCCTTACTCTTGTTCTCTGTTATATTGACCAGTTACTCCACTTCACCGGTAAAGTAAATTTACGATTTATTTTATTTATTGTGATTTGATATTATTTCATCCAATTGTTATTCACACATGTCCCTCCATCATATTGAGAACTAAGCCCAGACCCGTGACCCTCCAACAAGTAAAAGAAGGGAAAAAAGCCTAAAAAATCGTTTTACTGGATTACCGCCGTATGCATCCGCGGTATTCCTGCAATTTCCGGTTTTCCTCCTCTGAGAGAGGAGGAAAACTGGAAATTGCGAATTTATGAGGACGAAAATTGGAAAATGCGAATTTACCGCCCTTACCAGCAGCGGTAAAGCTGCGTTAGTGTCCAAATAAAGTCCCAGGACCTTTCCATTTCCAATTAACATAAAATAGAATGAAAGAATCCACAGTTGCGTTTTTTCTTGTAGCCCATATATAGTGAACTCCCATATGATATGAATAGAGAGAGAGAAAAAATCGTGCAGGCTGACTTTGGCAATTGACACATGTGGAATTGATTTTCTAGTCTTTTTAATATTTATACTTCCCCATAAATAAAAGTAGAAATATATAAATGGTCATCAAATAACTTCCCCATAATTAAAGAAGAAAATCCGAGATATCGCTCTATTAAAGCAATTTGCTCCTGTCTACAACTCCATCCTCAAACCTTCCATCACTCGCAGTCTTTAATGATCTTCGGTGTGATTCACTGGATAATAAATTCTTAAAAATTCAATTCCATGAAAACATAGGGGCCCTTAAGAGAACACATCTATGAATGAAATTTTAAAAGCACTTAGTGTTATCACGTATCTAATCTAAAGCAATGACACGAGATTTTGCAATCTTGTAATCAACATCTAAACTTGGTTTTCGTTGACATGCTTAGATTTGGGAACTCTCTGGACCCAACCAACAAGCCGAAGGACTTATGGAACTGGTCAAATAAAGCACGATAACTATTTAGGACCGTAGCTAAACACCACATAGTTGCTTACATGTACAGAAAATCAGTGATGTGTCGACTACTAGGGCATGTTTTTAGTTTTGCAAACGGAACGGTTCCGGATCGGAACCATAGTGGACTAGGATGCGTTTCTAAAAAACGGTTCCGGATCCGGTCTTGACTCGGGACCTGTTTAGTTGGTTCTAGACCCGGCTCCGATAGGAAAACCCAAAACCGGGTCCACCTAGAGGACTGGAATCTAGTTCCAAAATCGATTCTAATTTTTCTTTTTCCCTAATTTTTCTTAAGATAAGCATATCATTCAGCTTATAACAGTGCGCCAAAGTCTACTACCTCTAATATTGTATATAAAATTGTCCAAAAAAAGTAGATTTTGAGTTACAATTTGCAATATCAAACGCTCATAAGCCGGGTCCCGGGTCCACATGTCGGAACCGGTTTGGACCCGGACCCGTTTATCAATCGGAACCTGATTTAGGTTACGGACCCGGACCCGTTTATGAATAATCGGAACCTAAAATAGTTTCCAGGCCCGGTTTTTTATAGGTCGGAACTTTCGGGCAATCGGATACCCGTTTGCAATCCTACAAATCTGCGAGGATTGGGCTTTTTTTTTTTTTTTGCCCTGGTGAAATGAAGGTTTCGCTGGTTTCACGTATATTTAGTTAACCTATAATCATCCTAAATTGAGGCAAGCATTGCCTTACTGAATCAATTTTTCCGTGTTCAGTCCATCTTGTACTTGGTTTGAGAGAGCCCATTCCGCTGCTACCTATTCCATAGTGAAACCCACTCGTCACCTCCAAGGGTCCGATCCAAAAAGCCTAGATGTTGCTGATTTTTTAAAGTAGGATTTAGTCACGAGTGGACACAGCCCTATTCGTCGACTTCTCAGTCACGAACTATTTCATATTTGGTAAGCTTCCTTTACCAGTTAAGTAAAGTGAAGGGCTAATACGAGAGACATTAAAAAGAGAGGGTCAAATAAAAAAAATATTAGGTTTCGAATACCATCTCTTCCATGAAAAAAGAAAAAGGTTAAAAGGACACTCTCTCATGCAAGAGAATGATAAAAAAAAGACTAGGGGTGTTCATTGACGAGGTAGGGCTATTCCGAGGAATGCCCAACAGCCACTTCTAAACTAGAAACCTAAACCTGGCCCAAGCAAGAGTCATGCCTGAAGTTGTTGGCCCGAACCCAAGCCGCATGGAAATGATGAAGCCCGGGGCCGACCTATAGAAAAGAAGATTAAGCTTCTTACCAAGTCCTAAGCCAGCACAACTGCTCTGGTCATATCACCTTCTCTTTGAGGTTATGGGCTTGAGTCCCCGCATTGCTGCTCCCTCCCTCCCTCCCTCATGAATATATGTATTTGGGCGGGACGGGAATATCGGCTCTCAAGCACTAAGTGTAAATAAAAAATAAAAATAAGAAACTGAGCACGGCCTATCTATTAATAACTGAACCCCATGCCCAAAGCCCAATCCATGAGCTCCCATAAAAAATAAAATATAAGAAAAATACTCTACTTTTTAAGAGAAAAAAATAAATGCTACACTCACCTTTTGATTCTACTACATCCTTACTCTTGTTCTCTGTTATATTGACCAGTTACTCCACTTCACCGGTAAAGTAAATTTACGATTTATTTTATTTATTGTGATTTGATATTATTTCATCCAATTGTTATTCACACATGTCCCTCCATCATATTGAGAACTAAGCCCAGACCCGTGACCCTCCAACAAGTAAAAGAAGGGAAAAAAGCCTAAAAAATCGTTTTACTGGATTACCGCCGTATGCATCCGCGGTATTCCTGCAATTTCCGGTTTTCCTCCTCTGAGAGAGGAGGAAAACTGGAAATTGCGAATTTATGAGGACGAAAATTGGAAAATGCGAATTTACCGCCCTTACCAGCAGCGGTAAAGCTGCGTTAGTGTCCAAATAAAGTCCCAGGACCTTTCCATTTCCAATTAACATAAAATAGAATGAAAGAATCCACAGTTGCGTTTTTTCTTGTAGCCCATATATAGTGAACTCCCATATGATATGAATAGAGAGAGAGAAAAAATCGTGCAGGCTGACTTTGGCAATTGACACATGTGGAATTGATTTTCTAGTCTTTTTAATATTTATACTTCCCCATAAATAAAAGTAGAAATATATAAATGGTCATCAAATAACTTCCCCATAATTAAAGAAGAAAATCCGAGATATCGCTCTATTAAAGCAATTTGCTCCTGTCTACAACTCCATCCTCAAACCTTCCATCATTCGCAGTCTTTAATGATCTTCGGTGTGATTCACTGGATAATAAATTCTTAAAAATTCAATTCCATGAAAACATAGGGGCCCTTAAGAGAACACATCTATGAATGAAATTTTAAAAGCACTTAGTGTTATCACGTATCTAATCTAAAGCGATGACACGAGATTTTGCAATCTTGTAATCAACATCTAAACTTGGTTTTCGTTGACATGCTTAGATTTGGGAACTCTCTGGACCCAACCAACAAGCCGAAGGACTTATGGAACTGGTCAAATAAAGCACGATAACTATTTAGGACCGTAGCTAAACACCACATAGTTGCTTACATGTACAGAAAATCAGTGATGTGTCGACTACTAGGGCATGTTTTTAGTGTTGCAAACGGAACGGTTCCGGATCGGAACCATAGTGGACTAGGATGCGTTTCTAAAAAACGGTTCCGGATCCGGTCTTGACTCGGGACCTGTTTAGTTGGTTCTAGACCCGGCTCCGATAGGAAAACCCAAAACCGGGTCCACCTAGAGGACTGGAATCTAGTTCCAAAATCGATTCTAATTTTTCTTTTTCCCTAATTTTTCTTAAGATAAGCATATCATTCAGCTTATAACAGTGCGCCAAAGTCTACTACCTCTAATATTGTATATAAAATTGTCCAAAAAAAGTAGATTTTGAGTTACAATTTGCAATATCAAACGCTCATAAGCCGGGTCCCGGGTCCACATGTCGGAACCGGTTTGGACCCGGACCCGTTTATCAATCGGAACCCGATTTAGGTTACGGACCCGGACCCGTTTATGAATAATCGGAACCTAAAATAGTTTCCAGGCCCGGTTTTTTATAGGTCGGAACTTTCGGGCAATCGGATACCCGTTTGCAATCCTACAAATCTGCGAGGATTGGGCTTTTTTTTTTTTTTTTGCCCTGGTGAAATGAAGGTTTCGCTGGTTTCACGTATATTTAGTTAACCTATAATCATCCTAAATTGAGGCAAGCATTGCCTTACTGAATCAATTTTTCCGTGTTCAGTCCATCTTGTACTTGGTTTGAGAGAGCCCATTCCGCTGCTACCTATTCCATAGTGAAACCCACTCGTCACCTCCAAGGGTCCGATCCAAAAAGCCTAGATGTTGCTGATTTTTTAAAGTAGGATTTAGTCACGAGTGGACACAGCCCTATTCGTCGACTTCTCAGTCACGAACTATTTCATATTTGGTAAGCTTCCTTTACCAGTTAAGTAAAGTGAAGGGCTAATACGAGAGACATTAAAAAGAGAGGGTCAAATAAAAAAAATATTAGGTTTCGAATACCATCTCTTCCATGAAAAAAGAAAAAGGTTAAAAGGACACTCTCTCATGCAAGAGAATGATAAAAAAAAGACTAGGGGTGTTCATTGACGAGGTAGGGCTATTCCGAGGAATGCCCAACAGCCACTTCTAAACTAGAAACCTAAACCTGGCCCAAGCAAGAGTCATGCCTGAAGTTGTTGGCCCGAACCCAAGCCGCATGGAAATGATGAAGCCCGGGGCCGACCTATAGAAAAGAAGATTAAGCTTCTTACCAAGTCCTAAGCCAGCACAACTGCTCTGGTCATATCACCTTCTCTTTGAGGTTATGGGCTTGAGTCCCCGCATTGCTGCTCCCTCCCTCCCTCCCTCATGAATATATGTATTTGGGCGGGACGGGAATATCGGCTCTCAAGCACTAAGTGTAAATAAAAAATAAAAATAAGAAACTGAGCACGGCCTATCTATTAATAACTGAACCCCATGCCCAAAGCCCAATCCATGAGCTCCCATAAAAAATAAAATATAAGAAAAATACTCTACTTTTTAAGAGAAAAAAATAAATGCTACACTCACCTTTTGATTCTACTACATCCTTACTCTTGTTCTCTGTTATATTGACCAGTTACTCCACTTCACCGGTAAAGTAAATTTACGATTTATTTTATTTATTGTGATTTGATATTATTTCATCCAATTGTTATTCACACATGTCCCTCCATCATATTGAGAACTAAGCCCAGACCCGTGACCCTCCAACAAGTAAAAGAAGGGAAAAAAGCCTAAAAAATCGTTTTACTGGATTACCGCCGTATGCATCCGCGGTATTCCTGCAATTTCCGGTTTTCCTCCTCTGAGAGAGGAGGAAAACTGGAAATTGCGAATTTATGAGGACGAAAATTGGAAAATGCGAATTTACCGCCCTTACCAGCAGCGGTAAAGCTGCGTTAGTGTCCAAATAAAGTCCCAGGACCTTTCCATTTCCAATTAACATAAAATAGAATGAAAGAATCCACAGTTGCGTTTTTTCTTGTAGCCCATATATAGTGAACTCCCATATGATATGAATAGAGAGAGAGAAAAAATCGTGCAGGCTGACTTTGGCAATTGACACATGTGGAATTGATTTTCTAGTCTTTTTAATATTTATACTTCCCCATAAATAAAAGTAGAAATATATAAATGGTCATCAAATAACTTCCCCATAATTAAAGAAGAAAATCCGAGATATCGCTCTATTAAAGCAATTTGCTCCTGTCTACAACTCCATCCTCAAACCTTCCATCACTCGCAGTCTTTAATGATCTTCGGTGTGATTCACTGGATAATAAATTCTTAAAAATTCAATTCCATGAAAACATAGGGGCCCTTAAGAGAACACATCTATGAATGAAATTTTAAAAGCACTTAGTGTTATCACGTATCTAATCTAAAGCAATGACACGAGATTTTGCAATCTTGTAATCAACATCTAAACTTGGTTTTCGTTGACATGCTTAGATTTGGGAACTCTCTGGACCCAACCAACAAGCCGAAGGACTTATGGAACTGGTCAAATAAAGCACGATAACTATTTAGGACCGTAGCTAAACACCACATAGTTGCTTACATGTACAGAAAATCAGTGATGTGTCGACTACTAGGCATGTTTTTAGTGTTGCAAACGGAACGGTTCCGGATCGGAACCATAGTGGACTAGGATGCGTTTCTAAAAAACGGTTCCGGATCCGGTCTTGACTCGAGACCTGTTTAGTTGGTTCTAGACCCGGCTCCGATAGGAAAACCCAAAACCGGGTCCACCTAGAGGACTGGAATCTAGTTCCAAAATCGATTCTAATTTTTCTTTTTCCCTAATTTTTCTTAAAATAAGCATATCATTCAGCTTATAACAGTGCGCCAAAGTCTACTACCTCTAATATTGTATATAAAATTGTCCAAAAAAAGTAGATTTTGAGTTACAATTTGCAATATCAAACGCTCATAAGCCGGGTCCCGGGTCCACATGTCGGAACCGGTTTGGACCCGGACCCGTTTATCAATCGGAACCCGATTTAGGTTACGGACCCGGACCCGTTTATGAATAATCGGAACCTAAAATAGTTTCCAGGCCCGGTTTTTTATAGGTCGGAACTTTCGGGCAATCGGATACCCGTTTGCAATCCTACAAATCTGCGAGGATTGGGCTTTTTTTTTTTTTTTTGCCCTGGTGAAATGAAGGTTTCGCTGGTTTCACGTATATTTAGTTAACCTATAATCATCCTAAATTGAGGCAAGCATTGCCTTACTGAATCAATTTTTCCGTGTTCAGTCCATCTTGTACTTGGTTTGAGAGAGCCCATTCCGCTGCTACCTATTCCATAGTGAAACCCACTCGTCACCTCCAAGGGTCCGATCCAAAAAGCCTAGATGTTGCTGATTTTTTAAAGTAGGATTTAGTCACGAGTGGACACAGCCCTATTCGTCGACTTCTCAGTCACGAACTATTTCATATTTGGTAAGCTTCCTTTACCAGTTAAGTAAAGTGAAGGGCTAATACGAGAGACATTAAAAAGAGAGGGTCAAATAAAAAAAATATTAGGTTTCGAATACCATCTCTTCCATGAAAAAAGAAAAAGGTTAAAAGGACACTCTCTCATGCAAGAGAATGATAAAAAAAAGACTAGGGGTGTTCATTGACGAGGTAGGGCTATTCCGAGGAATGCCCAACAGCCACTTCTAAACTAGAAACCTAAACCTGGCCCAAGCAAGAGTCATGCCTGAAGTTGTTGGCCCGAACCCAAGCCGCATGGAAATGATGAAGCCCGGGGCCGACCTATAGAAAAGAAGATTAAGCTTCTTACCAAGTCCTAAGCCAGCACAACTGCTCTGGTCATATCACCTTCTCTTTGAGGTTATGGGCTTGAGTCCCCGCATTGCTGCTCCCTCCCTCCCTCCCTCATGAATATATGTATTTGGGCGGGACGGGAATATCGGCTCTCAAGCACTAAGTGTAAATAAAAAATAAAAATAAGAAACTGAGCACGGCCTATCTATTAATAACTGAACCCCATGCCCAAAGCCCAATCCATGAGCTCCCATAAAAAATAAAATATAAGAAAAATACTCTACTTTTTAAGAGAAAAAAATAAATGCTACACTCACCTTTTGATTCTACTACATCCTTACTCTTGTTCTCTGTTATATTGACCAGTTACTCCACTTCACCGGTAAAGTAAATTTACGATTTATTTTATTTATTGTGATTTGATATTATTTCATCCAATTGTTATTCACACATGTCCCTCCATCATATTGAGAACTAAGCCCAGACCCGTGACCCTCCAACAAGTAAAAGAAGGGAAAAAAGCCTAAAAAATCGTTTTACTGGATTACCGCCGTATGCATCCGCGGTATTCCTGCAATTTCCGGTTTTCCTCCTCTGAGAGAGGAGGAAAACTGGAAATTGCGAATTTATGAGGACGAAAATTGGAAAATGCGAATTTACCGCCCTTACCAGCAGCGGTAAAGCTGCGTTAGTGTCCAAATAAAGTCCCAGGACCTTTCCATTTCCAATTAACATAAAATAGAATGAAAGAATCCACAGTTGCGTTTTTTCTTGTAGCCCATATATAGTGAACTCCCATATGATATGAATAGAGAGAGAGAAAAAATCGTGCAGGCTGACTTTGGCAATTGACACATGTGGAATTGATTTTCTAGTCTTTTTAATATTTATACTTCCCCATAAATAAAAGTAGAAATATATAAATGGTCATCAAATAACTTCCCCATAATTAAAGAAGAAAATCCGAGATATCGCTCTATTAAAGCAATTTGCTCCTGTCTACAACTCCATCCTCAAACCTTCCATCACTCGCAGTCTTTAATGATCTTCGGTGTGATTCACTGGATAATAAATTCTTAAAAATTCAATTCCATGAAAACATAGGGGCCCTTAAGAGAACACATCTATGAATGAAATTTTAAAAGCACTTAGTGTTATCACGTATCTAATCTAAAGCAATGACACGAGATTTTGCAATCTTGTAATCAACATCTAAACTTGGTTTTCGTTGACATGCTTAGATTTGGGAACTCTCTGGACCCAACCAACAAGCCGAAGGACTTATGGAACTGGTCAAATAAAGCACGATAACTATTTAGGACCGTAGCTAAACACCACATAGTTGCTTACATGTACAGAAAATCAGTGATGTGTCGACTACTAGGGCATGTTTTTAGTGTTGCAAACGGAACGGTTCCGGATCGGAACCATAGTGGACTAGGATGCGTTTCTAAAAAACGGTTCCGGATCCGGTCTTGACTCGGGACCTGTTTAGTTGGTTCTAGACCCGGCTCCGATAGGAAAACCCAAAACCGGGTCCACCTAGAGGACTGGAATCTAGTTCCAAAATCGATTCTAATTTTTCTTTTTCCCTATTTTTTCTTAAAATAAGCATATCATTCAGCTTATAACAGTGCGCCAAAGTCTACTACCTCTAATATTGTATATAAAATTGTCCAAAAAAAGTAGATTTTGAGTTACAATTTGCAATATCAAACGCTCATAAGCCGGGTCCCGGGTCCACATGTCGGAACCGGTTTGGACCCGGACCCGTTTATCAATCGGAACCAGATTTAGGTTACGGACCCGGACCCGTTTATGAATAATCGGAACCTAAAATAGTTTCCAGGCCCGGTTTTTTATAGGTCGGAACTTTCGGGCAATCGGATACCCGTTTGCAATCCTACAAATCTGCGAGGATTGGGCTTTTTTTTTTTTTTTTTGCCCTGGTGAAATGAAGGTTTCGCTGGTTTCACGTATATTTAGTTAACCTATAATCATCCTAAATTGAGGCAAGCATTGCCTTACTGAATCAATTTTTCCGTGTTCAGTCCATCTTGTACTTGGTTTGAGAGAGCCCATTCCGCTGCTACCTATTCCATAGTGAAACCCACTCGTCACCTCCAAGGGTCCGATCCAAAAAGCCTAGATGTTGCTGATTTTTTAAAGTAGGATTTAGTCACGAGTGGACACAGCCCTATTCGTCGACTTCTCAGTCACGAACTATTTCATATTTGGTAAGCTTCCTTTACCAGTTAAGTAAAGTGAAGGGCTAATACGAGAGACATTAAAAAGAGAGGGTCAAATAAAAAAAATATTAGGTTTCGAATACCATCTCTTCCATGAAAAAAGAAAAAGGTTAAAAGGACACTCTCTCATGCAAGAGAATGATAAAAAAAAGACTAGGGGTGTTCATTGACGAGGTAGGGCTATTCCGAGGAATGCCCAACAGCCACTTCTAAACTAGAAACCTAAACCTGGCCCAAGCAAGAGTCATGCCTGAAGTTGTTGGCCCGAACCCAAGCCGCATGGAAATGATGAAGCCCGGGGCCGACCTATAGAAAAGAAGATTAAGCTTCTTACCAAGTCCTAAGCCAGCACAACTGCTCTGGTCATATCACCTTCTCTTTGAGGTTATGGGCTTGAGTCCCCGCATTGCTGCTCCCTCCCTCCCTCCCTCATGAATATATGTATTTGGGCGGGACGGGAATATCGGCTCTCAAGCACTAAGTGTAAATAAAAAATAAAAATAAGAAACTGAGCACGGCCTATCTATTAATAACTGAACCCCATGCCCAAAGCCCAATCCATGAGCTCCCATAAAAAATAAAATATAAGAAAAATACTCTACTTTTTAAGAGAAAAAAATAAATGCTACACTCACCTTTTGATTCTACTACATCCTTACTCTTGTTCTCTGTTATATTGACCAGTTACTCCACTTCACCGGTAAAGTAAATTTACGATTTATTTTATTTATTGTGATTTGATATTATTTCATCCAATTGTTATTCACACATGTCCCTCCATCATATTGAGAACTAAGCCCAGACCCGTGACCCTCCAACAAGTAAAAGAAGGGAAAAAAGCCTAAAAAATCGTTTTACTGGATTACCGCCGTATGCATCCGCGGTATTCCTGCAATTTCCGGTTTTCCTCCTCTGAGAGAGGAGGAAAACTGGAAATTGCGAATTTATGAGGACGAAAATTGGAAAATGCGAATTTACCGCCCTTACCAGCAGCGGTAAAGCTGCGTTAGTGTCCAAATAAAGTCCCAGGACCTTTCCATTTCCAATTAACATAAAATAGAATGAAAGAATCCACAGTTGCGTTTTTTCTTGTAGCCCATATATAGTGAACTCCCATATGATATGAATAGAGAGAGAGAAAAAATCGTGCAGGCTGACTTTGGCAATTGACACATGTGGAATTGATTTTCTAGTCTTTTTAATATTTATACTTCCCCATAAATAAAAGTAGAAATATATAAATGGTCATCAAATAACTTCCCCATAATTAAAGAAGAAAATCCGAGATATCGCTCTATTAAAGCAATTTGCTCCTGTCTACAACTCCATCCTCAAACCTTCCATCACTCGCAGTCTTTAATGATCTTCGGTGTGATTCACTGGATAATAAATTCTTAAAAATTCAATTCCATGAAAACATAGGGGCCCTTAAGAGAACACATCTATGAATGAAATTTTAAAAGCACTTAGTGTTATCACGTATCTAATCTAAAGCAATGACACGAGATTTTGCAATCTTGTAATCAACATCTAAACTTGGTTTTCGTTGACATGCTTAGATTTGGGAACTCTCTGGACCCAACCAACAAGCCGAAGGACTTATGGAACTGGTCAAATAAAGCACGATAACTATTTAGGACCGTAGCTAAACACCACATAGTTGCTTACATGTACAGAAAATCAGTGATGTGTCGACTACTAGGGCATGTTTTTAGTGTTGCAAACGGAACGGTTCCGGATCGGAACCATAGTGGACTAGGATGCGTTTCTAAAAAACGGTTCCGGATCCGGTCTTGACTCGGGACCTGTTTAGTTGGTTCTAGACCCGGCTCCGATAGGAAAACCCAAAACCGGGTCCACCTAGAGGACTGGAATCTAGTTCCAAAATCGATTCTAATTTTTCTTTTTCCCTAATTTTTCTTAAAATAAGCATATCATTCAGCTTATAACAGTGCGCCAAAGTCTACTACCTCTAATATTGTATATAAAATTGTCCAAAAAAAGTAGATTTTGAGTTACAATTTGCAATATCAAACGCTCATAAGCCGGGTCCCGGGTCCACATGTCGGAACCGGTTTGGACCCGGACCCGTTTATCAATCGGAACCAGATTTAGGTTACGGTCCCGGACCCGTTTATGAATAATCGGAACCTAAAATAGATTCCAGGCCCGGTTTTTTATAGGTCGGAACTTTCGGGCAATCGGATACCCGTTTGCAATCCTACAAATCTGCGAGGATTGGGCTTTTTTTTTTTTTTTTGCCCTGGTGAAATGAAGGTTTCGCTGGTTTCACGTATATTTAGTTAACCTATAATCATCCTAAATTGAGGCAAGCATTGCCTTACTGAATCAATTTTTCCGTGTTCAGTCCATCTTGTACTTGGTTTGAGAGAGCCCATTCCGCTGCTACCTATTCCATAGTGAAACCCACTCGTCACCTCCAAGGGTCCGATCCAAAAAGCCTAGATGTTGCTGATTTTTTAAAGTAGGATTTAGTCACGAGTGGACACAGCCCTATTCGTCGACTTCTCAGTCACGAACTATTTCATATTTGGTAAGCTTCCTTTACCAGTTAAGTAAAGTGAAGGGCTAATACGAGAGACATTAAAAAGAGAGGGTCAAATAAAAAAAATATTAGGTTTCGAATACCATCTCTTCCATGAAAAAAGAAAAAGGTTAAAAGGACACTCTCTCATGCAAGAGAATGATAAAAAAAAGACTAGGGGTGTTCATTGACGAGGTAGGGCTATTCCGAGGAATGCCCAACAGCCACTTCTAAACTAGAAACCTAAACCTGGCCCAAGCAAGAGTCATGCCTGAAGTTGTTGGCCCGAACCCAAGCCGCATGGAAATGATGAAGCCCGGGGCCGACCTATAGAAAAGAAGATTAAGCTTCTTACCAAGTCCTAAGCCAGCACAACTGCTCTGGTCATATCACCTTCTCTTTGAGGTTATGGGCTTGAGTCCCCGCATTGCTGCTCCCTCCCTCCCTCCCTCATGAATATATGTATTTGGGCGGGACGGGAATATCGGCTCTCAAGCACTAAGTGTAAATAAAAAATAAAAATAAGAAACTGAGCACGGCCTATCTATTAATAACTGAACCCCATGCCCAAAGCCCAATCCATGAGCTCCCATAAAAAATAAAATATAAGAAAAATACTCTACTTTTTAAGAGAAAAAAATAAATGCTACACTCACCTTTTGATTCTACTACATCCTTACTCTTGTTCTCTGTTATATTGACCAGTTACTCCACTTCACCGGTAAAGTAAATTTACGATTTATTTTATTTATTGTGATTTGATATTATTTCATCCAATTGTTATTCACACATGTCCCTCCATCATATTGAGAACTAAGCCCAGACCCGTGACCCTCCAACAAGTAAAAGAAGGGAAAAAAGCCTAAAAAATCGTTTTACTGGATTACCGCCGTATGCATCCGCGGTATTCCTGCAATTTCCGGTTTTCCTCCTCTGAGAGAGGAGGAAAACTGGAAATTGCGAATTTATGAGGACGAAAATTGGAAAATGCGAATTTACCGCCCTTACCAGCAGCGGTAAAGCTGCGTTAGTGTCCAAATAAAGTCCCAGGACCTTTCCATTTCCAATTAACATAAAATAGAATGAAAGAATCCACAGTTGCGTTTTTTCTTGTAGCCCATATATAGTGAACTCCCATATGATATGAATAGAGAGAGAGAAAAAATCGTGCAGGCTGACTTTGGCAATTGACACATGTGGAATTGATTTTCTAGTCTTTTTAATATTTATACTTCCCCATAAATAAAAGTAGAAATATATAAATGGTCATCAAATAACTTCCCCATAATTAAAGAAGAAAATCCGAGATATCGCTCTATTAAAGCAATTTGCTCCTGTCTACAACTCCATCCTCAAACCTTCCATCACTCGCAGTCTTTAATGATCTTCGGTGTGATTCACTGGATAATAAATTCTTAAAAATTCAATTCCATGAAAACATAGGGGCCCTTAAGAGAACACATCTATGAATGAAATTTTAAAAGCACTTAGTGTTATCACGTATCTAATCTAAAGCAATGACACGAGATTTTGCAATCTTGTAATCAACATCTAAACTTGGTTTTCGTTGACATGCTTAGATTTGGGAACTCTCTGGACCCAACCAACAAGCCGAAGGACTTATGGAACTGGTCAAATAAAGCACGATAACTATTTAGGACCGTAGCTAAACACCACATAGTTGCTTACATGTACAGAAAATCAGTGATGTGTCGACTACTAGGGCATGTTTTTAGTGTTGCAAACGGAACGGTTCCGGATCGGAACCATAGTGGACTAGGATGCGTTTCTAAAAAACGGTTCCGGATCCGGTCTTGACTCGGGACCTGTTTAGTTGGTTCTAGACCCGGCTCCGATAGGAAAACCCAAAACCGGGTCCACCTAGAGGACTGGAATCTAGTTCCAAAATCGATTCTAATTTTTCTTTTTCCCTAATTTTTCTTAAAATAAGCATATCATTCAGCTTATAACAGTGCGCCAAAGTCTACTACCTCTAATATTGTATATAAAATTGTCCAAAAAAAGTAGATTTTGAGTTACAATTTGCAATATCAAACGCTCATAAGCCGGGTCCCGGGTCCACATGTCGGAACCGGTTTGGACCCGGACCCGTTTATCAATCGGAACCAGATTTAGGTTACGGACCCGGACCCGTTTATGAATAATCGGAACCTAAAATAGTTTCCAGGCCCGGTTTTTTATAGGTCGAAACTTTCGGGCAATCGGATACCCGTTTGCAATCCTACAAATCTGCGAGGATTGGGCTTTTTTTTTTTTTTTGCCCTGGTGAAATGAAGGTTTCGCTGGTTTCACGTATATTTAGTTAACCTATAATCATCCTAAATTGAGGCAAGCATTGCCTTACTGAATCAATTTTTCCGTGTTCAGTCCATCTTGTACTTGGTTTGAGAGAGCCCATTCCGCTGCTACCTATTCCATAGTGAAACCCACTCGTCACCTCCAAGGGTCCGATCCAAAAAGCCTAGATGTTGCTGATTTTTTAAAGTAGGATTTAGTCACGAGTGGACACAGCCCTATTCGTCGACTTCTCAGTCACGAACTATTTCATATTTGGTAAGCTTCCTTTACCAGTTAAGTAAAGTGAAGGGCTAATACGAGAGACATTAAAAAGAGAGGGTCAAATAAAAAAAATATTAGGTTTCGAATACCATCTCTTCCATGAAAAAAGAAAAAGGTTAAAAGGACACTCTCTCATGCAAGAGAATGATAAAAAAAAGACTAGGGGTGTTCATTGACGAGGTAGGGCTATTCCGAGGAATGCCCAACAGCCACTTCTAAACTAGAAACCTAAACCTGGCCCAAGCAAGAGTCATGCCTGAAGTTGTTGGCCCGAACCCAAGCCGCATGGAAATGATGAAGCCCGGGGCCGACCTATAGAAAAGAAGATTAAGCTTCTTACCAAGTCCTAAGCCAGCACAACTGCTCTGGTCATATCACCTTCTCTTTGAGGTTATGGGCTTGAGTCCCCGCATTGCTGCTCCCTCCCTCCCTCCCTCATGAATATATGTATTTGGGCGGGACGGGAATATCGGCTCTCAAGCACTAAGTGTAAATAAAAAATAAAAATAAGAAACTGAGCACGGCCTATCTATTAATAACTGAACCCCATGCCCAAAGCCCAATCCATGAGCTCCCATAAAAAATAAAATATAAGAAAAATACTCTACTTTTTAAGAGAAAAAAATAAATGCTACACTCACCTTTTGATTCTACTACATCCTTACTCTTGTTCTCTGTTATATTGACCAGTTACTCCACTTCACCGGTAAAGTAAATTTACGATTTATTTTATTTATTGTGATTTGATATTATTTCATCCAATTGTTATTCACACATGTCCCTCCATCATATTGAGAACTAAGCCCAGACCCGTGACCCTCCAACAAGTAAAAGAAGGGAAAAAAGCCTAAAAAATCGTTTTACTGGATTACCGCCGTATGCATCCGCGGTATTCCTGCAATTTCCGGTTTTCCTCCTCTGAGAGAGGAGGAAAACTGGAAATTGCGAATTTATGAGGACGAAAATTGGAAAATGCGAATTTACCGCCCTTACCAGCAGCGGTAAAGCTGCGTTAGTGTCCAAATAAAGTCCCAGGACCTTTCCATTTCCAATTAACATAAAATAGAATGAAAGAATCCACAGTTGCGTTTTTTCTTGTAGCCCATATATAGTGAACTCCCATATGATATGAATAGAGAGAGAGAAAAAATCGTGCAGGCTGACTTTGGCAATTGACACATGTGGAATTGATTTTCTAGTCTTTTTAATATTTATACTTCCCCATAAATAAAAGTAGAAATATATAAATGGTCATCAAATAACTTCCCCATAATTAAAGAAGAAAATCCGAGATATCGCTCTATTAAAGCAATTTGCTCCTGTCTACAACTCCATCCTCAAACCTTCCATCACTCGCAGTCTTTAATGATCTTCGGTGTGATTCACTGGATAATAAATTCTTAAAAATTCAATTCCATGAAAACATAGGGGCCCTTAAGAGAACACATCTATGAATGAAATTTTAAAAGCACTTAGTGTTATCACGTATCTAATCTAAAGCAATGACACGAGATTTTGCAATCTTGTAATCAACATCTAAACTTGGTTTTCGTTGACATGCTTAGATTTGGGAACTCTCTGGACCCAACCAACAAGCCGAAGGACTTATGGAACTGGTCAAATAAAGCACGATAACTATTTAGGACCGTAGCTAAACACCACATAGTTGCTTACATGTACAGAAAATCAGTGATGTGTCGACTACTAGGGCATGTTTTTAGTGTTGCAAACGGAACGGTTCCGGATCGGAACCATAGTGGACTAGGATGCGTTTCTAAAAAACGGTTCCGGATCCGGTCTTGACTCGGGACCTGTTTAGTTGGTTCTAGACCCGGCTCCGATAGGAAAACCCAAAACCGGGTCCACCTAGAGGACTGGAATCTAGTTCCAAAATCGATTCTAATTTTTCTTTTTCCCTAATTTTTCTTAAAATAAGCATATCATTCAGCTTATAACAGTGCGCCAAAGTCTACTACCTCTAATATTGTATATAAAATTGTCCAAAAAAAGTAGATTTTGAGTTACAATTTGCAATATCAAACGCTCATAAGCCGGGTCCCGGGTCCACATGTCGGAACCGGTTTGGACCCGGACCCGTTTATCAATCGGAACCAGATTTAGGTTACGGTCCCGGACCCGTTTATGAATAATCGGAACCTAAAATAGATTCCAGGCCCGGTTTTTTATAGGTCGGAACTTTCGGGCAATCGGATACCCGTTTGCAATCCTACAAATCTGCGAGGATTGGGCTTTTTTTTTTTTTTTTGCCCTGGTGAAATGAAGGTTTCGCTGGTTTCACGTATATTTAGTTAACCTATAATCATCCTAAATTGAGGCAAGCATTGCCTTACTGAATCAATTTTTCCGTGTTCAGTCCATCTTGTACTTGGTTTGAGAGAGCCCATTCCGCTGCTACCTATTCCATAGTGAAACCCACTCGTCACCTCCAAGGGTCCGATCCAAAAAGCCTAGATGTTGCTGATTTTTTAAAGTAGGATTTAGTCACGAGTGGACACAGCCCTATTCGTCGACTTCTCAGTCACGAACTATTTCATATTTGGTAAGCTTCCTTTACCAGTTAAGTAAAGTGAAGGGCTGATACGAGAGACATTAAAAAGAGAGGGTCAAATAAAAAAAATATTAGGTTTCGAATACCATCTCTTCCATGAAAAAAGAAAAAGGTTAAAAGGACACTCTCTCATGCAAGAGAATGATAAAAAAAAGACTAGGGGTGTTCATTGACGAGGTAGGGCTATTCCGAGGAATGCCCAACAGCCACTTCTAAACTAGAAACCTAAACCTGGCCCAAGCAAGAGTCATGCCTGAAGTTGTTGGCCCGAACCCAAGCCGCATGGAAATGATGAAGCCCGGGGCCGACCTATAGAAAAGAAGATTAAGCTTCTTACCAAGTCCTAAGCCAGCACAACTGCTCTGGTCATATCACCTTCTCTTTGAGGTTATGGGCTTGAGTCCCCGCATTGCTGCTCCCTCCCTCCCTCCCTCATGAATATATGTATTTGGGCGGGACGGGAATATCGGCTCTCAAGCACTAAGTGTAAATAAAAAATAAAAATAAGAAACTGAGCACGGCCTATCTATTAATAACTGAACCCCATGCCCAAAGCCCAATCCATGAGCTCCCATAAAAAATAAAATATAAGTAAAATACTCTACTTTTTAAGAGAAAAAAATAAATGCTACACTCACCTTTTGATTCTACTACATCCTTACTCTTGTTCTCTGTTATATTGACCAGTTACTCCACTTCACCGGTAAAGTAAATTTACGATTTATTTTATTTATTGTGATTTGATATTATTTCATCCAATTGTTATTCACACATGTCCCTCCATCATATTGAGAACTAAGCCCAGACCCGTGACCCTCCAACAAGTAAAAGAAGGGAAAAAAGCCTAAAAAATCGTTTTACTGGATTACCGCCGTATGCATCCGCGGTATTCCTGCAATTTCCGGTTTTCCTCCTCTGAGAGAGGAGGAAAACTGGAAATTGCGAATTTATGAGGACGAAAATTGGAAAATGCGAATTTACCGCCCTTACCAGCAGCGGTAAAGCTGCGTTAGTGTCCAAATAAAGTCCCAGGACCTTTCCATTTCCAATTAACATAAAATAGAATGAAAGAATCCACAGTTGCGTTTTTTCTTGTAGCCCATATATAGTGAACTCCCATATGATATGAATAGAGAGAGAAAAAAAATCGTGCAGGCTGACTTTGGCAATTGACACATGTGGAATTGATTTTCTAGTCTTTTTAATATTTATACTTCCCCATAAATAAAAGTAGAAATATATAAATGGTCATCAAATAACTTCCCCATAATTAAAGAAGAAAATCCGAGATATCGCTCTATTAAAGCAATTTGCTCCTGTCTACAACTCCATCCTCAAACCTTCCATCACTCGCAGTCTTTAATGATCTTCGGTGTGATTCACTGGATAATAAATTCTTAAAAATTCAATTCCATGAAAACATAGGGGCCCTTAAGAGAACACATCTATGAATGAAATTTTAAAAGCACTTAGTGTTATCACGTATCTAATCTAAAGCGATGACACGAGATTTTGCAATCTTGTAATCAACATCTAAACTTGGTTTTCGTTGACATGCTTAGATTTGGGAACTCTCTGGACCCAACCAACAAGCCGAAGGACTTATGGAACTGGTCAAATAAAGCACGATAACTATTTAGGACCGTAGCTAAACACCACATAGTTGCTTACATGTACAGAAAATCAGTGATGTGTCGACTACTAGGGCATGTTTTTAGTGTTGCAAACGGAACGGTTCCGGATCGGAACCATAGTGGACTAGGATGCGTTTCTAAAAAACGGTTCCGGATCCGGTCTTGACTCGGGACCTGTTTAGTTGGTTCTAGACCCGGCTCCGATAGGAAAACCCAAAACCGGGTCCACCTAGAGGACTGGAATCTAGTTCCAAAATCGATTCTAATTTTTCTTTTTCCCTAATTTTTCTTAAAATAAGCATATCATTCAGCTTATAACAGTGCGCCAAAGTCTACTACCTCTAATATTGTATATAAAATTGTCCAAAAAAAGTAGATTTTGAGTTACAATTTGCAATATCAAACGCTCATAAGCCGGGTCCCGGGTCCACATGTCGGAACCGGTTTGGACCCGGACCCGTTTATCAATCGGAACCAGATTTAGGTTACGGACCCGGACCCGTTTATGAATAATCGGAACCTAAAATAGTTTCCAGGCCCGGTTTTTTATAGGTCGAAACTTTCGGGCAATCGGATACCCGTTTGCAATCCTACAAATCTGCGAGGATTGGGCTTTTTTTTTTTTTTTGCCCTGGTGAAATGAAGGTTTCGCTGGTTTCACGTATATTTAGTTAACCTATAATCATCCTAAATTGAGGCAAGCATTGCCTTACTGAATCAATTTTTCCGTGTTCAGTCCATCTTGTACTTGGTTTGAGAGAGCCCATTCCGCTGCTACCTATTCCATAGTGAAACCCACTCGTCACCTCCAAGGGTCCGATCCAAAAAGCCTAGATGTTGCTGATTTTTTAAAGTAGGATTTAGTCACGAGTGGACACAGCCCTATTCGTCGACTTCTCAGTCACGAACTATTTCATATTTGGTAAGCTTCCTTTACCAGTTAAGTAAAGTGAAGGGCTAATACGAGAGACATTAAAAAGAGAGGGTCAAATAAAAAAAATATTAGGTTTCGAATACCATCTCTTCCATGAAAAAAGAAAAAGGTTAAAAGGACACTCTCTCATGCAAGAGAATGATAAAAAAAAGACTAGGGGTGTTCATTGACGAGGTAGGGCTATTCCGAGGAATGCCCAACAGCCACTTCTAAACTAGAAACCTAAACCTGGCCCAAGCAAGAGTCATGCCTGAAGTTGTTGGCCCGAACCCAAGCCGCATGGAAATGATGAAGCCCGGGGCCGACCTATAGAAAAGAAGATTAAGCTTCTTACCAAGTCCTAAGCCAGCACAACTGCTCTGGTCATATCACCTTCTCTTTGAGGTTATGGGCTTGAGTCCCCGCATTGCTGCTCCCTCCCTCCCTCCCTCATGAATATATGTATTTGGGCGGGACGGGAATATCGGCTCTCAAGCACTAAGTGTAAATAAAAAATAAAAATAAGAAACTGAGCACGGCCTATCTATTAATAACTGAACCCCATGCCCAAAGCCCAATCCATGAGCTCCCATAAAAAATAAAATATAAGAAAAATACTCTACTTTTTAAGAGAAAAAAATAATTGCTACACTCACCTTTTGATTCTACTACATCCTTACTCTTGTTCTCTGTTATATTGACCAGTTACTCCACTTCACCGGTAAAGTAAATTTACGATTTATTTTATTTATTGTGATTTGATATTATTTCATCCAATTGTTATTCACACATGTCCCTCCATCATATTGAGAACTAAGCCCAGACCCGTGACCCTCCAACAAGTAAAAGAAGGGAAAAAAGCCTAAAAAATCGTTTTACTGGATTACCGCCGTATGCATCCGCGGTATTCCTGCAATTTCCGGTTTTCCTCCTCTGAGAGAGGAGGAAAACTGGAAATTGCGAATTTATGAGGACGAAAATTGGAAAATGCGAATTTACCGCCCTTACCAGCAGCGGTAAAGCTGCGTTAGTGTCCAAATAAAGTCCCAGGACCTTTCCA
Organism: Cinnamomum chago; assembly: GCA_038049695.1. Classification (NCBI taxonomy): domain Eukaryota; kingdom Viridiplantae; phylum Streptophyta; class Magnoliopsida; order Laurales; family Lauraceae; genus Cinnamomum; species Cinnamomum chago. Next base: position 65,616,910 of record CP142458.1, on the reverse strand, counting down.
TTTCCAATTAACATAAAATAGAATGAAAGAATCCACAGTTGCGTTTTTTCTTGTAGCCCATATATAGTGAACTCCCATATGATATGAATAGAGAGAGAGAAAAAATCGTGCAGGCTGACTTTGGCAATTGACACATGTGGAATTGATTTTCTAGTCTTTTTAATATTTATACTTCCCCATAAATAAAAGTAGAAATATATAAATGGTCATCAAATAACTTCCCCATAATTAAAGAAGAAAATCCGAGATATCGCTCTATTAAAGCAATTTGCTCCTGTCTACAACTCCATCCTCAAACCTTCCATCACTCGCAGTCTTTAATGATCTTCGGTGTGATTCACTGGATAATAAATTCTTAAAAATTCAATTCCATGAAAACATAGGGGCCCTTAAGAGAACACATCTATGAATGAAATTTTAAAAGCACTTAGTGTTATCACGTATCTAATCTAAAGCAATGACACGAGATTTTGCAATCTTGTAATCAACATCTAAACTTGGTTTTCGTTGACATGCTTAGATTTGGGAACTCTCTGGACCCAACCAACAAGCCGAAGGACTTATGGAACTGGTCAAATAAAGCACGATAACTATTTAGGACCGTAGCTAAACACCACATAGTTGCTTACATGTACAGAAAATCAGTGATGTGTCGACTACTAGGGCATGTTTTTAGTGTTGCAAACGGAACGGTTCCGGATCGGAACCATAGTGGACTAGGATGCGTTTCTAAAAAACGGTTCCGGATCCGGTCTTGACTCGGGACCTGTTTAGTTGGTTCTAGACCCGGCTCCGATAGGAAAACCCAAAACCGGGTCCACCTAGAGGACTGGAATCTAGTTCCAAAATCGATTCTAATTTTTCTTTTTCCCTAATTTTTCTTAAAATAAGCATATCATTCAGCTTATAACAGTGCGCCAAAGTCTACTACCTCTAATATTGTATATAAAATTGTCCAAAAAAAGTAGATTTTGAGTTACAATTTGCAATATCAAACGCTCATAAGCCGGGTCCCGGGTCCACATGTCGGAACCGGTTTGGACCCGGACCCGTTTATCAATCGGAACCAGATTTAGGTTACGGACCCGGACCCGTTTATGAATAATCGGAACCTAAAATAGTTTCCAGGCCCGGTTTTTTATAGGTCGAAACTTTCGGGCAATCGGATACCCGTTTGCAATCCTACAAATCTGCGAGGATTGGGCTTTTTTTTTTTTTTTGCCCTGGTGAAATGAAGGTTTCGCTGGTTTCACGTATATTTAGTTAACCTATAATCATCCTAAATTGAGGCAAGCATTGCCTTACTGAATCAATTTTTCCGTGTTCAGTCCATCTTGTACTTGGTTTGAGAGAGCCCATTCCGCTGCTACCTATTCCATAGTGAAACCCACTCGTCACCTCCAAGGGTCCGATCCAAAAAGCCTAGATGTTGCTGATTTTTTAAAGTAGGATTTAGTCACGAGTGGACACAGCCCTATTCGTCGACTTCTCAGTCACGAACTATTTCATATTTGGTAAGCTTCCTTTACCAGTTAAGTAAAGTGAAGGGCTAATACGAGAGACATTAAAAAGAGAGGGTCAAATAAAAAAAATATTAGGTTTCGAATACCATCTCTTCCATGAAAAAAGAAAAAGGTTAAAAGGACACTCTCTCATGCAAGAGAATGATAAAAAAAAGACTAGGGGTGTTCATTGACGAGGTAGGGCTATTCCGAGGAATGCCCAACAGCCACTTCTAAACTAGAAACCTAAACCTGGCCCAAGCAAGAGTCATGCCTGAAGTTGTTGGCCCGAACCCAAGCCGCATGGAAATGATGAAGCCCGGGGCCGACCTATAGAAAAGAAGATTAAGCTTCTTACCAAGTCCTAAGCCAGCACAACTGCTCTGGTCATATCACCTTCTCTTTGAGGTTATGGGCTTGAGTCCCCGCATTGCTGCTCCCTCCCTCCCTCCCTCATGAATATATGTATTTGGGCGGGACGGGAATATCGGCTCTCAAGCACTAAGTGTAAATAAAAAATAAAAATAAGAAACTGAGCACGGCCTATCTATTAATAACTGAACCCCATGCCCAAAGCCCAATCCATGAGCTCCCATAAAAAATAAAATATAAGAAAAATACTCTACTTTTTAAGAGAAAAAAATAAATGCTACACTCACCTTTTGATTCTACTACATCCTTACTCTTGTTCTCTGTTATATTGACCAGTTACTCCACTTCACCGGTAAAGTAAATTTACGATTTATTTTATTTATTGTGATTTGATATTATTTCATCCAATTGTTATTCACACATGTCCCTCCATCATATTGAGAACTAAGCCCAGACCCGTGACCCTCCAACAAGTAAAAGAAGGGAAAAAAGCCTAAAAAATCGTTTTACTGGATTACCGCCGTATGCATCCGCGGTATTCCTGCAATTTCCGGTTTTCCTCCTCTGAGAGAGGAGGAAAACTGGAAATTGCGAATTTATGAGGACGAAAATTGGAAAATGCGAATTTACCGCCCTTACCAGCAGCGGTAAAGCTGCGTTAGTGTCCAAATAAAGTCCCAGGACCTTTCCATTTCCAATTAACATAAAATAGAATGAAAGAATCCACAGTTGCGTTTTTTCTTGTAGCCCATATATAGTGAACTCCCATATGATATGAATAGAGAGAGAGAAAAAATCGTGCAGGCTGACTTTGGCAATTGACACATGTGGAATTGATTTTCTAGTCTTTTTAATATTTATACTTCCCCATAAATAAAAGTAGAAATATATTAATGGTCATCAAATAACTTCCCCATAATTAAAGAAGAAAATCCGAGATATCGCTCTATTAAAGCAATTTGCTCCTGTCTACAACTCCATCCTCAAACCTTCCATCACTCGCAGTCTTTAATGATCTTCGGTGTGATTCACTGGATAATAAATTCTTAAAAATTCAATTCCATGAAAACATAGGGGCCCTTAAGAGAACACATCTATGAATGAAATTTTAAAAGCACTTAGTGTTATCACGTATCTAATCTAAAGCGATGACACGAGATTTTGCAATCTTGTAATCAACATCTAAACTTGGTTTTCGTTGACATGCTTAGATTTGGGAACTCTCTGGACCCAACCAACAAGCCGAAGGACTTATGGAACTGGTCAAATAAAGCACGATAACTATTTAGGACCGTAGCTAAACACCACATAGTTGCTTACATGTACAGAAAATCAGTGATGTGTCGACTACTAGGGCATGTTTTTAGTGTTGCAAACGGAACGGTTCCGGATCGGAACCATAGTGGACTAGGATGCGTTTCTAAAAAACGGTTCCGGATCCGGTCTTGACTCGGGACCTGTTTAGTTGGTTCTAGACCCGGCTCCGATAGGAAAACCCAAAACCGGGTCCACCTAGAGGACTGGAATCTAGTTCCAAAATCGATTCTAATTTTTCTTTTTCCCTAATTTTTCTTAAAATAAGCATATCATTCAGCTTATAACAGTGCGCCAAAGTCTACTACCTCTAATATTGTATATAAAATTGTCCAAAAAAAGTAGATTTTGAGTTACAATTTGCAATATCAAACGCTCATAAGCCGGGTCCCGGGTCCACATGTCGGAACCGGTTTGGACCCGGACCCGTTTATCAATCGGAACCAGATTTAGGTTACGGACCCGGACCCGTTTATGAATAATCGGAACCTAAAATAGTTTCCAGGCCCGGTTTTTTATAGGTCGGAACTTTCGGGCAATCGGATACCCGTTTGCAATCCTACAAATCTGCGAGGATTCGGCTTTTTTTTTTTTTTTTGCCCTGGTGAAATGAAGGTTTCGCTGGTTTCACGTATATTTAGTTAACCTATAATCATCCTAAATTGAGGCAAGCATTGCCTTACTGAATCAATTTTTCCGTGTTCAGTCCATCTTGTACTTGGTTTGAGAGAGCCCATTCCGCTGCTACCTATTCCATAGTGAAACCCACTCGTCACCTCCAAGGGTCCGATCCAAAAAGCCTAGATGTTGCTGATTTTTTAAAGTAGGATTTAGTCACGAGTGGACACAGCCCTATTCGTCGACTTCTCAGTCACGAACTATTTCATATTTGGTAAGCTTCCTTTACCAGTTAAGTAAAGTGAAGGGCTAATACGAGAGACATTAAAAAGAGAGGGTCAAATAAAAAAAATATTAGGTTTCGAATACCATCTCTTCCATGAAAAAAGAAAAAGGTTAAAAGGACACTCTCTCATGCAAGAGAATGATAAAAAAAAGACTAGGGGTGTTCATTGACGAGGTAGGGCTATTCCGAGGAATGCCCAACAGCCACTTCTAAACTAGAAACCTAAACCTGGCCCAAGCAAGAGTCATGCCTGAAGTTGTTGGCCCGAACCCAAGCCGCATGGAAATGATGAAGCCCGGGGCCGACCTATAGAAAAGAAGATTAAGCTTCTTACCAAGTCCTAAGCCAGCACAACTGCTCTGGTCATATCACCTTCTCTTTGAGGTTATGGGCTTGAGTCCCCGCATTGCTGCTCCCTCCCTCATGAATATATGTATTTGGGCGGGACGGGAATATCGGCTCTCAAGCACTAAGTGTAAATAAAAAATAAAAATAAGAAACTGAGCACGGCCTATCTATTAATAACTGAACCCCATGCCCAAAGCCCAATCCATGAGCTCCCATAAAAAATAAAATATAAGAAAAATACTCTACTTTTTAAGAGAAAAAAATAAATGCTACACTCACCTTTTGATTCTACTACATCCTTACTCTTGTTCTCTGTTATATTGACCAGTTACTCCACTTCACCGGTAAAGTAAATTTACGATTTATTTTATTTATTGTGATTTGATATTATTTCATCCAATTGTTATTCACACATGTCCCTCCATCATATTGAGAACTAAGCCCAGACCCGTGACCCTCCAACAAGTAAAAGAAGGGAAAAAAGCCTAAAAAATCGTTTTACTGGATTACCGCCGTATGCATCCGCGGTATTCCTGCAATTTCCGGTTTTCCTCCTCTGAGAGAGGAGGAAAACTGGAAATTGCGAATTTATGAGGACGAAAATTGGAAAATGCGAATTTACCGCCCTTACCAGCAGCGGTAAAGCTGCGTTAGTGTCCAAATAAAGTCCCAGGACCTTTCCATTTCCAATTAACATAAAATAGAATGAAAGAATCCACAGTTGCGTTTTTTCTTGTAGCCCATATATAGTGAACTCCCATATGATATGAATAGAGAGAGAAAAAAAATCGTGCAGGCTGACTTTGGCAATTGACACATGTGGAATTGATTTTCTAGTCTTTTTAATATTTATACTTCCCCATAAATAAAAGTAGAAATATATAAATGGTCATCAAATAACTTCCCCATAATTAAAGAAGAAAATCCGAGATATCGCTCTATTAAAGCAATTTGCTCCTGTCTACAACTCCATCCTCAAACCTTCCATCACTCGCAGTCTTTAATGATCTTCGGTGTGATTCACTGGATAATAAATTCTTAAAAATTCAATTCCATGAAAACATAGGGGCCCTTAAGAGAACACATCTATGAATGAAATTTTAAAAGCACTTAGTGTTATCACGTATCTAATCTAAAGCGATGACACGAGATTTTGCAATCTTGTAATCAACATCTAAACTTGGTTTTCGTTGACATGCTTAGATTTGGGAACTCTCTGGACCCAACCAACAAGCCGAAGGACTTATGGAACTGGTCAAATAAAGCACGATAACTATTTAGGACCGTAGCTAAACACCACATAGTTGCTTACATGTACAGAAAATCAGTGATGTGTCGACTACTAGGGCATGTTTTTAGTGTTGCAAACGGAACGGTTCCGGATCGGAACCATAGTGGACTAGGATGCGTTTCTAAAAAACGGTTCCGGATCCGGTCTTGACTCGGGACCTGTTTAGTTGGTTCTAGACCCGGCTCCGATAGGAAAACCCAAAACCGGGTCCACCTAGAGGACTGGAATCTAGTTCCAAAATCGATTCTAATTTTTCTTTTTCCCTAATTTTTCTCAAAATAAGCATATCATTCAGCTTATAACAGTGCGCCAAAGTCTACTACCTCTAATATTGTATATAAAATTGTCCAAAAAAAGTAGATTTTGAGTTACAATTTGCAATATCAAACGCTCATAAGCCGGGTCCCGGGTCCACATGTCGGAACCGGTTTGGACCCGGACCCGTTTATCAATCGGAACCAGATTTAGGTTACGGACCCGGACCCGTTTATGAATAATCGGAACCTAAAATAGTTTCCAGGCCCGGTTTTTTATAGGTCGGAACTTTCGGGCAATCGGATACCCGTTTGCAATCCTACAAATCTGCGAGGATTAGGCTTTTTTTTTTTTTTTTGCCCTGGTGAAATGAAGGTTTCGCTGGTTTCACGTATATTTAGTTAACCTATAATCATCCTAAATTGAGGCAAGCATTGCCTTACTGAATCAATTTTTCCGTGTTCAGTCCATCTTGTACTTGGTTTGAGAGAGCCCATTCCGCTGCTACCTATTCCATAGTGAAACCCACTCGTCACCTCCAAGGGTCCGATCCAAAAAGCCTAGATGTTGCTGATTTTTTAAAGTAGGATTTAGTCACGAGTGGACACAGCCCTATTCGTCGACTTCTCAGTCACGAACTATTTCATATTTGGTAAGCTTCCTTTACCAGTTAAGTAAAGTGAAGGGCTAATACGAGAGACATTAAAAAGAGAGGGTCAAATAAAAAAAATATTAGGTTTCGAATACCATCTCTTCCATGAAAAAAGAAAAAGGTTAAAAGGACACTCTCTCATGCAAGAGAATGATAAAAAAAAGACTAGGGGTGTTCATTGACGAGGTAGGGCTATTCCGAGGAATGCCCAACAGCCACTTCTAAACTAGAAACCTAAACCTGGCCCAAGCAAGAGTCATGCCTGAAGTTGTTGGCCCGAACCCAAGCCGCATGGAAATGATGAAGCCCGGGGCCGACCTATAGAAAAGAAGATTAAGCTTCTTACCAAGTCCTAAGCCAGCACAACTGCTCTGGTCATATCACCTTCTCTTTGAGGTTATGGGCTTGAGTCCCCGCATTGCTGCTCCCTCCCTCATGAATATATGTATTTGGGCGGGACGGGAATATCGGCTCTCAAGCACTAAGTGTAAATAAAAAATAAAAATAAGAAACTGAGCACGGCCTATCTATTAATAACTGAACCCCATGCCCAAAGCCCAATCCATGAGCTCCCATAAAAAATAAAATATAAGAAAAATACTCTACTTTTTAAGAGAAAAAAATAAATGCTACACTCACCTTTTGATTCTACTACATCCTTACTCTTGTTCTCTGTTATATTGACCAGTTACTCCACTTCACCGGTAAAGTAAATTTACGATTTATTTTATTTATTGTGATTTGATATTATTTCATCCAATTGTTATTCACACATGTCCCTCCATCATATTGAGAACTAAGCCCAGACCCGTGACCCTCCAACAAGTAAAAGAAGGGAAAAAAGCCTAAAAAATCGTTTTACTGGATTACCGCCGTATGCATCCGCGGTATTCCTGCAATTTCCGGTTTTCCTCCTCTGAGAGAGGAGGAAAACTGGAAATTGCGAATTTATGAGGACGAAAATTGGAAAATGCGAATTTACCGCCCTTACCAGCAGCGGTAAAGCTGCGTTAGTGTCCAAATAAAGTCCCAGGACCTTTCCATTTCCAATTAACATAAAATAGAATGAAAGAATCCACAGTTGCGTTTTTTCTTGTAGCCCATATATAGTGAACTCCCATATGATATGAATAGAGAGAGAAAAAAAATCGTGCAGGCTGACTTTGGCAATTGACACATGTGGAATTGATTTTCTAGTCTTTTTAATATTTATACTTCCCCATAAATAAAAGTAGAAATATATAAATGGTCATCAAATAACTTCCCCATAATTAAAGAAGAAAATCCGAGATATCGCTCTATTAAAGCAATTTGCTCCTGTCTACAACTCCATCCTCAAACCTTCCATCACTCGCAGTCTTTAATGATCTTCGGTGTGATTCACTGGATAATAAATTCTTAAAAATTCAATTCCATGAAAACATAGGGGCCCTTAAGAGAACACATCTATGAATGAAATTTTAAAAGCACTTAGTGTTATCACGTATCTAATCTAAAGCGATGACACGAGATTTTGCAATCTTGTAATCAACATCTAAACTTGGTTTTCGTTGACATGCTTAGATTTGGGAACTCTCTGGACCCAACCAACAAGCCGAAGGACTTATGGAACTGGTCAAATAAAGCACGATAACTATTTAGGACCGTAGCTAAACACCACATAGTTGCTTACATGTACAGAAAATCAGTGATGTGTCGACTACTAGGGCATGTTTTTAGTGTTGCAAACGGAACGGTTCCGGATCGGAACCATAGTGGACTAGGATGCGTTTCTAAAAAACGGTTCCGGATCCGGTCTTGACTCGGGACCTGTTTAGTTGGTTCTAGACCCGGCTCCGATAGGAAAACCCAAAACCGGGTCCACCTAGAGGACTGGAATCTAGTTCCAAAATCGATTCTAATTTTTCTTTTTCCCTAATTTTTCTTAAAATAAGCATATCATTCAGCTTATAACAGTGCGCCAAAGTCTACTACCTCTAATATTGTATATAAAATTGTCCAAAAAAAGTAGATTTTGAGTTACAATTTGCAATATCAAACGCTCATAAGCCGGGTCCCGGGTCCACATGTCGGAACCGGTTTGGACCCGGACCCGTTTATCAATCGGAACCAGATTTAGGTTACGGACCCGGACCCGTTTATGAATAATCGGAACCTAAAATAGTTTCCAGGCCCGGTTTTTTATAGGTCGGAACTTTCGGGCAATCGGATACCCGTTTGCAATCCTACAAATCTGCGAGGATTCGGCTTTTTTTTTTTTTTTGCCCTGGTGAAATGAAGGTTTCGCTGGTTTCACGTATATTTAGTTAACCTATAATCATCCTAAATTGAGGCAAGCATTGCCTTACTGAATCAATTTTTCCGTGTTCAGTCCATCTTGTACTTGGTTTGAGAGAGCCCATTCCGCTGCTACCTATTCCATAGTGAAACCCACTCGTCACCTCCAAGGGTCCGATCCAAAAAGCCTAGATGTTGCTGATTTTTTAAAGTAGGATTTAGTCACGAGTGGACACAGCCCTATTCGTCGACTTCTCAGTCACGAACTATTTCATATTTGGTAAGCTTCCTTTACCAGTTAAGTAAAGTGAAGGGCTAATACGAGAGACATTAAAAAGAGAGGGTCAAATAAAAAAAATATTAGGTTTCGAATACCATCTCTTCCATGAAAAAAGAAAAAGGTTAAAAGGACACTCTCTCATGCAAGAGAATGATAAAAAAAAGACTAGGGGTGTTCATTGACGAGGTAGGGCTATTCCGAGGAATGCCCAACAGCCACTTCTAAACTAGAAACCTAAACCTGGCCCAAGCAAGAGTCATGCCTGAAGTTGTTGGCCCGAACCCAAGCCGCATGGAAATGATGAAGCCCGGGGCCGACCTATAGAAAAGAAGATTAAGCTTCTTACCAAGTCCTAAGCCAGCACAACTGCTCTGGTCATATCACCTTCTCTTTGAGGTTATGGGCTTGAGTCCCCGCATTGCTGCTCCCTCCCTCATGAATATATGTATTTGGGCGGGACGGGAATATCGGCTCTCAAGCACTAAGTGTAAATAAAAAATAAAAATAAGAAACTGAGCACGGCCTATCTATTAATAACTGAACCCCATGCCCAAAGCCCAATCCATGAGCTCCCATAAAAAATAAAATATAAGAAAAATACTCTACTTTTTAAGAGAAAAAAATAAATGCTACACTCACCTTTTGATTCTACTACATCCTTACTCTTGTTCTCTGTTATATTGACCAGTTACTCCACTTCACCGGTAAAGTAAATTTACGATTTATTTTATTTATTGTGATTTGATATTATTTCATCCAATTGTTATTCACACATGTCCCTCCATCATATTGAGAACTAAGCCCAGACCCGTGACCCTCCAACAAGTAAAAGAAGGGAAAAAAGCCTAAAAAATCGTTTTACTGGATTACCGCCGTATGCATCCGCGGTATTCCTGCAATTTCCGGTTTTCCTCCTCTGAGAGAGGAGGAAAACTGGAAATTGCGAATTTATGAGGACGAAAATTGGAAAATGCGAATTTACCGCCCTTACCAGCAGCGGTAAAGCTGCGTTAGTGTCCAAATAAAGTCCCAGGACCTTTCCATTTCCAATTAACATAAAATAGAATGAAAGAATCCACAGTTGCGTTTTTTCTTGTAGCCCATATATAGTGAACTCCCATATGATATGAATAGAGAGAGAAAAAAAATCGTGCAGGCTGACTTTGGCAATTGACACATGTGGAATTGATTTTCTAGTCTTTTTAATATTTATACTTCCCCATAAATAAAAGTAGAAATATATAAATGGTCATCAAATAACTTCCCCATAATTAAAGAAGAAAATCCGAGATATCGCTCTATTAAAGCAATTTGCTCCTGTCTACAACTCCATCCTCAAACCTTCCATCACTCGCAGTCTTTAATGATCTTCGGTGTGATTCACTGGATAATAAATTCTTAAAAATTCAATTCCATGAAAACATAGGGGCCCTTAAGAGAACACATCTATGAATGAAATTTTAAAAGCACTTAGTGTTATCACGTATCTAATCTAAAGCAATGACACGAGATTTTGCAATCTTGTAATCAACATCTAAACTTGGTTTTCGTTGACATGCTCAGATTTGGGAACTCTCTGGACCCAACCAACAAGCCGAAGGACTTATGGAACTGGTCAAATAAAGCACGATAACTATTTAGGACCGTAGCTAAACACCACATAGTTGCTTACATGTACAGAAAATCAGTGATGTGTCGACTACTAGGGCATGTTTTTAGTGTTGCAAACGGAACGGTTCCGGATCGGAACCATAGTGGACTAGGATGCGTTTCTAAAAAACGGTTCCGGATCCGGTCTTGACTCGGGACCTGTTTAGTTGGTTCTAGACCCGGCTCCGATAGGAAAACCCAAAACCGGGTCCACCTAGAGGACTGGAATCTAGTTCCAAAATCGATTCTAATTTTTCTTTTTCCCTAATTTTTCTTAAAATAAGCATATCATTCAGCTTATAACAGTGCGCCAAAGTCTACTACCTCTAATATTGTATATAAAATTGTCCAAAAAAAGTAGATTTTGAGTTACAATTTGCAATATCAAACGCTCATAAGCCGGGTCCCGGGTCCACATGTCGGAACCGGTTTGGACCCGGACCCGTTTATCAATCGGAACCAGATTTAGGTTACGGACCCGGACCCGTTTATGAATAATCGGAACCTAAAATAGTTTCCAGGCCCGGTTTTTTATAGGTCGGAACTTTCGGGCAATCGGATACCCGTTTGCAATCCTACAAATCTGCGAGGATTGGGCTTTTTTTTTTTTTTTTGCCCTGGTGAAATGAAGGTTTCGCTGGTTTCACGTATATTTAGTTAACCTATAATCATCCTAAATTGAGGCAAGCATTGCCTTACTGAATCAATTTTTCCGTATTCAGTCCATCTTGTACTTGGTTTGAGAGAGCCCATTCCGCTGCTACCTATTCCATAGTGAAACCCACTCGTCACCTCCAAGGGTCCGATCCAAAAAGCCTAGATGTTGCTGATTTTTTAAAGTAGGATTTAGTCACGAGTGGACACAGCCCTATTCGTCGACTTCTCAGTCACGAACTATTTCATATTTGGTAAGCTTCCTTTACCAGTTAAGTAAAGTGAAGGGCTAATACGAGAGACATTAAAAAGAGAGGGTCAAATAAAAAAAATATTAGGTTTCGAATACCATCTCTTCCATGAAAAAAGAAAAAGGTTAAAAGGACACTCTCTCATGCAAGAGAATGATAAAAAAAAGACTAGGGGTGTTCATTGACGAGGTAGGGCTATTCCGAGGAATGCCCAACAGCCACTTCTAAACTAGAAACCTAAACCTGGCCCAAGCAAGAGTCATGCCTGAAGTTGTTGGCCCGAACCCAAGCCGCATGGAAATGATGAAGCCCGGGGCCGACCTATAGAAAAGAAGATTAAGCTTCTTACCAAGTCCTAAGCCAGCACAACTGCTCTGGTCATATCACCTTCTCTTTGAGGTTATGGGCTTGAGTCCCCGCATTGCTGCTCCCTCCCTCATGAATATATGTATTTGGGCGGGACGGGAATATCGGCTCTCAAGCACTAAGTGTAAATAAAAAATAAAAATAAGAAACTGAGCACGGCCTATCTATTAATAACTGAACCCCATGCCCAAAGCCCAATCCATGAGCTCCCATAAAAAATAAAATATAAGAAAAATACTCTACTTTTTAAGAGAAAAAAATAAATGCTACACTCACCTTTTGATTCTACTACATCCTTACTCTTGTTCTCTGTTATATTGACCAGTTACTCCACTTCACCGGTAAAGTAAATTTACGATTTATTTTATTTATTGTGATTTGATATTATTTCATCCAATTGTTATTCACACATGTCCCTCCATCATATTGAGAACTAAGCCCAGACCCGTGACCCTCCAACAAGTAAAAGAAGGGAAAAAAGCCTAAAAAATCGTTTTACTGGATTACCGCCGTATGCATCCGCGGTATTCCTGCAATTTCCGGTTTTCCTCCTCTGAGAGAGGAGGAAAACTGGAAATTGCGAATTTATGAGGACGAAAATTGGAAAATGCGAATTTACCGCCCTTACCAGCAGCGGTAAAGCTGCGTTAGTGTCCAAATAAAGTCCCAGGACCTTTCCATTTCCAATTAACATAAAATAGAATGAAAGAATCCACAGTTGCGTTTTTTCTTGTAGCCCATATATAGTGAACTCCCATATGATATGAATAGAGAGAGAAAAAAAATCGTGCAGGCTGACTTTGGCAATTGACACATGTGGAATTGATTTTCTAGTCTTTTTAATATTTATACTTCCCCATAAATAAAAGTAGAAATATATAAATGGTCATCAAATAACTTCCCCATAATTAAAGAAGAAAATCCGAGATATCGCTCTATTAAAGCAATTTGCTCCTGTCTACAACTCCATCCTCAAACCTTCCATCACTCGCAGTCTTTAATGATCTTCGGTGTGATTCACTGGATAATAAATTCTTAAAAATTCAATTCCATGAAAACATAGGGGCCCTTAAGAGAACACATCTATGAATGAAATTTTAAAAGCACTTAGTGTTATCACGTATCTAATCTAAAGCAATGACACGAGATTTTGCAATCTTGTAATCAACATCTAAACTTGGTTTTCGTTGACATGCTTAGATTTGGGAACTCTCTGGACCCAACCAACAAGCCGAAGGACTTATGGAACTGGTCAAATAAAGCACGATAACTATTTAGGACCGTAGCTAAACACCACATAGTTGCTTACATGTACAGAAAATCAGTGATGTGTCGACTACTAGGGCATGTTTTTAGTGTTGCAAACGGAACGGTTCCGGATCGGAACCATAGTGGACTAGGATGCGTTTCTAAAAAACGGTTCCGGATCCGGTCTTGACTCGGGACCTGTTTAGTTGGTTCTAGACCCGGCTCCGATAGGAAAACCCAAAACCGGGTCCACCTAGAGGACTGGAATCTAGTTCCAAAATCGATTCTAATTTTTCTTTTTCCCTAATTTTTCTTAAAATAAGCATATCATTCAGCTTATAACAGTGCGCCAAAGTCTACTACCTCTAATATTGTATATAAAATTGTCCAAAAAAAGTAGATTTTGAGTTACAATTTGCAATATCAAACGCTCATAAGCCGGGTCCCGGGTCCACATGTCGGAACCGGTTTGGACCCGGACCCGTTTATCAATCGGAACCAGATTTAGGTTACGGACCCGGACCCGTTTATGAATAATCGGAACCTAAAATAGTTTCCAGGCCCGGTTTTTTATAGGTCGGAACTTTCGGGCAATCGGATACCCGTTTGCAATCCTACAAATCTGCGAGGATTGGGCTTTTTTTTTTTTTTTTGCCCTGGTGAAATGAAGGTTTCGCTGGTTTCACGTATATTTAGTTAACCTATAATCATCCTAAATTGAGGCAAGCATTGCCTTACTGAATCAATTTTTCCGTGTTCAGTCCATCTTGTACTTGGTTTGAGAGAGCCCATTCCGCTGCTACCTATTCCATAGTGAAACCCACTCGTCACCTCCAAGGGTCCGATCCAAAAAGCCTAGATGTTGCTGATTTTTTAAAGTAGGATTTAGTCACGAGTGGACACAGCCCTATTCGTCGACTTCTCAGTCACGAACTATTTCATATTTGGTAAGCTTCCTTTACCAGTTAAGTAAAGTGAAGGGCTAATACGAGAGACATTAAAAAGAGAGGGTCAAATAAAAAAAATATTAGGTTTCGAATACCATCTCTTCCATGAAAAAAGAAAAAGGTTAAAAGGACACTCTCTCATGCAAGAGAATGATAAAAAAAAGACTAGGGGTGTTCATTGACGAGGTAGGGCTATTCCGAGGAATGCCCAACAGCCACTTCTAAACTAGAAACCTAAACCTGGCCCAAGCAAGAGTCATGCCTGAAGTTGTTGGCCCGAACCCAAGCCGCATGGAAATGATGAAGCCCGGGGCCGACCTATAGAAAAGAAGATTAAGCTTCTTACCAAGTCCTAAGCCAGCACAACTGCTCTGGTCATATCACCTTCTCTTTGAGGTTATGGGCTTGAGTCCCCGCATTGCTGCTCCCTCCCTCATGAATATATGTATTTGGGCGGGACGGGAATATCGGCTCTCAAGCACTAAGTGTAAATAAAAAATAAAAATAAGAAACTGAGCACGGCCTATCTATTAATAACTGAACCCCATGCCCAAAGCCCAATCCATGAGCTCCCATAAAAAATAAAATATAAGAAAAATACTCTACTTTTTAAGAGAAAAAAATAAATGCTACACTCACCTTTTGATTCTACTACATCCTTACTCTTGTTCTCTGTTATATTGACCAGTTACTCCACTTCACCGGTAAAGTAAATTTACGATTTATTTTATTTATTGTGATTTGATATTATTTCATCCAATTGTTATTCACACATGTCCCTCCATCATATTGAGAACTAAGCCCAGACCCGTGACCCTCCAACAAGTAAAAGAAGGGAAAAAAGCCTAAAAAATCGTTTTACTGGATTACCGCCGTATGCATCCGCGGTATTCCTGCAATTTCCGGTTTTCCTCCTCTGAGAGAGGAGGAAAACTGGAAATTGCGAATTTATGAGGACGAAAATTGGAAAATGCGAATTTACCGCCCTTACCAGCAGCGGTAAAGCTGCGTTAGTGTCCAAATAAAGTCCCAGGACCTTTCCATTTCCAATTAACATAAAATAGAATGAAAGAATCCACAGTTGCGTTTTTTCTTGTAGCCCATATATAGTGAACTCCCATATGATATGAATAGAGAGAGAAAAAAAATCGTGCAGGCTGACTTTGGCAATTGACACATGTGGAATTGATTTTCTAGTCTTTTTAATATTTATACTTCCCCATAAATAAAAGTAGAAATATATAAATGGTCATCAAATAACTTCCCCATAATTAAAGAAGAAAATCCGAGATATCGCTCTATTAAAGCAATTTGCTCCTGTCTACAACTCCATCCTCAAACCTTCCATCACTCGCAGTCTTTAATGATCTTCGGTGTGATTCACTGGATAATAAATTCTTAAAAATTCAATTCCATGAAAACATAGGGGCCCTTAAGAGAACACATCTATGAATGAAATTTTAAAAGCACTTAGTGTTATCACGTATCTAATCTAAAGCAATGACACGAGATTTTGCAATCTTGTAATCAACATCTAAACTTGGTTTTCGTTGACATGCTTAGATTTGGGAACTCTCTGGACCCAACCAACAAGCCGAAGGACTTATGGAACTGGTCAAATAAAGCACGATAACTATTTAGGACCGTAGCTAAACACCACATAGTTGCTTACATGTACAGAAAATCAGTGATGTGTCGACTACTAGGGCATGTTTTTAGTGTTGCAAACGGAACGGTTCCGGATCGGAACCATAGTGGACTAGGATGCGTTTCTAAAAAACGGTTCCGGATCCGGTCTTGACTCGGGACCTGTTTAGTTGGTTCTAGACCCGGCTCCGATAGGAAAACCCAAAACCGGGTCCACCTAGAGGACTGGAATCTAGTTCCAAAATCGATTCTAATTTTTCTTTTTCCCTAATTTTTCTCAAAATAAGCATATCATTCAGCTTATAACAGTGCGCCAAAGTCTACTACCTCTAATATTGTATATAAAATTGTCCAAAAAAAGTAGATTTTGAGTTACAATTTGCAATATCAAACGCTCATAAGCCGGGTCCCGGGTCCACATGTCGGAACCGGTTTGGACCCGGACCCGTTTATCAATCGGAACCAGATTTAGGTTACGGACCCGGACCCGTTTATGAATAATCGGAACCTAAAATAGTTTCCAGGCCCGGTTTTTTATAGGTCGGAACTTTCGGGCAATCGGATACCCGTTTGCAATCCTACAAATCTGCGAGGATTCGGCTTTTTTTTTTTTTTTTTGCCCTGGTGAAATGAAGGTTTCGCTGGTTTCACGTATATTTAGTTAACCTATAATCATCCTAAATTGAGGCAAGCATTGCCTTACTGAATCAATTTTTCCGTGTTCAGTCCATCTTGTACTTGGTTTGAGAGAGCCCATTCCGCTGCTACCTATTCCATAGTGAAACCCACTCGTCACCTCCAAGGGTCCGATCCAAAAAGCCTAGATGTTGCTGATTTTTTAAAGTAGGATTTAGTCACGGGTGGACACAGCCCTATTCGTCGACTTCTCAGTCACGAACTATTTCATATTTGGTAAGCTTCCTTTACCAGTTAAGTAAAGTGAAGGGCTAATACGAGAGACATTAAAAAGAGAGGGTCAAATAAAAAAAATATTAGGTTTCGAATACCATCTCTTCCATGAAAAAAGAAAAAGGTTAAAAGGACACTCTCTCATGCAAGAGAATGATAAAAAAAAGACTAGGGGTGTTCATTGACGAGGTAGGGCTATTCCGAGGAATGCCCAACAGCCACTTCTAAACTAGAAACCTAAACCTGGCCCAAGCAAGAGTCATGCCTGAAGTTGTTGGCCCGAACCCAAGCCGCATGGAAATGATGAAGCCCGGGGCCGACCTATAGAAAAGAAGATTAAGCTTCTTACCAAGTCCTAAGCCAGCACAACTGCTCTGGTCATATCACCTTCTCTTTGAGGTTATGGGCTTGAGTCCCCGCATTGCTGCTCCCTCCCTCATGAATATATGTATTTGGGCGGGACGGGAATATCGGCTCTCAAGCACTAAGTGTAAATAAAAAATAAAAATAAGAAACTGAGCACGGCCTATCTATTAATAACTGAACCCCATGCCCAAAGCCCAATCCATGAGCTCCCATAAAAAATAAAATATAAGAAAAATACTCTACTTTTTAAGAGAAAAAAATAAATGCTACACTCACCTTTTGATTCTACTACATCCTTACTCTTGTTCTCTGTTATATTGACCAGTTACTCCACTTCACCGGTAAAGTAAATTTACGATTTATTTTATTTATTGTGATTTGATATTATTTCATCCAATTGTTATTCACACATGTCCCTCCATCATATTGAGAACTAAGCCCAGACCCGTGACCCTCCAACAAGTAAAAGAAGGGAATAAAGCCTAAAAAATCGTTTTACTGGATTACCGCCGTATGCATCCGCGGTATTCCTGCAATTTCCGGTTTTCCTCCTCTGAGAGAGGAGGAAAACTGGAAATTGCGAATTTATGAGGACGAAAATTGGAAAATGCGAATTTACCGCCCTTACCAGCAGCGGTAAAGCTGCGTTAGTGTCCAAATAAAGTCCCAGGACCTTTCCATTTCCAATTAACATAAAATAGAATGAAAGAATCCACAGTTGCGTTTTTTCTTGTAGCCCATATATAGTGAACTCCCATATGATATGAATAGAGAGAGAAAAAAAATCGTGCAGGCTGACTTTGGCAATTGACACATGTGGAATTGATTTTCTAGTCTTTTTAATATTTATACTTCCCCATAAATAAAAGTAGAAATATATAAATGGTCATCAAATAACTTCCCCATAATTAAAGAAGAAAATCCGAGATATCGCTCTATTAAAGCAATTTGCTCCTGTCTACAACTCCATCCTCAAACCTTCCATCACTCGCAGTCTTTAATGATCTTCGGTGTGATTCACTGGATAATAAATTCTTAAAAATTCAATTCCATGAAAACATAGGGGCCCTTAAGAGAACACATCTATGAATGAAATTTTAAAAGCACTTAGTGTTATCACGTATCTAATCTAAAGCAATGACACGAGATTTTGCAATCTTGTAATCAACATCTAAACTTGGTTTTCGTTGACATGCTTAGATTTGGGAACTCTCTGGACCCAACCAACAAGCCGAAGGACTTATGGAACTGGTCAAATAAAGCACGATAACTATTTAGGACCGTAGCTAAACACCACATAGTTGCTTACATGTACAGAAAATCAGTGATGTGTCGACTACTAGGGCATGTTTTTAGTGTTGCAAACGGAACGGTTCCGGATCGGAACCATAGTGGACTAGGATGCGTTTCTAAAAAACGGTTCCGGATCCGGTCTTGACTCGGGACCTGTTTAGTTGGTTCTAGACCCGGCTCCGATAGGAAAACCCAAAACCGGGTCCACCTAGAGGACTGGAATCTAGTTCCAAAATCGATTCTAATTTTTCTTTTTCCCTAATTTTTCTCAAAATAAGCATATCATTCAGCTTATAACAGTGCGCCAAAGTCTACTACCTCTAATATTGTATATAAAATTGTCCAAAAAAAGTAGATTTTGAGTTACAATTTGCAATATCAAACGCTCATAAGCCGGGTCCCGGGTCCACATGTCGGAACCGGTTTGGACCCGGACCCGTTTATCAATCGGAACCAGATTTAGGTTACGGACCCGGACCCGTTTATGAATAATCGGAACCTAAAATAGTTTCCAGGCCCGGTTTTTTATAGGTCGGAACTTTCGGGCAATCGGATACCCGTTTGCAATCCTACAAATCTGCGAGGATTCGGCTTTTTTTTTTTTTTTTTGCCCTGGTGAAATGAAGGTTTCGCTGGTTTCACGTATATTTAGTTAACCTATAATCATCCTAAATTGAGGCAAGCATTGCCTTACTGAATCAATTTTTCCGTGTTCAGTCCATCTTGTACTTGGTTTGAGAGAGCCCATTCCGCTGCTACCTATTCCATAGTGAAACCCACTCGTCACCTCCAAGGGTCCGATCCAAAAAGCCTAGATGTTGCTGATTTTTTAAAGTAGGATTTAGTCACGGGTGGACACAGCCCTATTCGTCGACTTCTCAGTCACGAACTATTTCATATTTGGTAAGCTTCCTTTACCAGTTAAGTAAAGTGAAGGGCTAATACGAGAGACATTAAAAAGAGAGGGTCAAATAAAAAAAATATTAGGTTTCGAATACCATCTCTTCCATGAAAAAAGAAAAAGGTTAAAAGGACACTCTCTCATGCAAGAGAATGATAAAAAAAAGACTAGGGGTGTTCATTGACGAGGTAGGGCTATTCCGAGGAATGCCCAACAGCCACTTCTAAACTAGAAACCTAAACCTGGCCCAAGCAAGAGTCATGCCTGAAGTTGTTGGCCCGAACCCAAGCCGCATGGAAATGATGAAGCCCGGGGCCGACCTATAGAAAAGAAGATTAAGCTTCTTACCAAGTCCTAAGCCAGCACAACTGCTCTGGTCATATCACCTTCTCTTTGAGGTTATGGGCTTGAGTCCCCGCATTGCTGCTCCCTCCCTCATGAATATATGTATTTGGGCGGGACGGGAATATCGGCTCTCAAGCACTAAGTGTAAATAAAAAATAAAAATAAGAAACTGAGCACGGCCTATCTATTAATAACTGAACCCCATGCCCAAAGCCCAATCCATGAGCTCCCATAAAAAATAAAATATAAGAAAAATACTCTACTTTTTAAGAGAAAAAAATAAATGCTACACTCACCTTTTGATTCTACTACATCCTTACTCTTGTTCTCTGTTATATTGACCAGTTACTCCACTTCACCGGTAAAGTAAATTTACGATTTATTTTATTTATTGTGATTTGATATTATTTCATCCAATTGTTATTCACACATGTCCCTCCATCATATTGAGAACTAAGCCCAGACCCGTGACCCTCCAACAAGTAAAAGAAGGGAAAAAAGCCTAAAAAATCGTTTTACTGGATTACCGCCGTATGCATCCGCGGTATTCCTGCAATTTCCGGTTTTCCTCCTCTGAGAGAGGAGGAAAACTGGAAATTGCGAATTTATGAGGACGAAAATTGGAAAATGCGAATTTACCGCCCTTACCAGCAGCGGTAAAGCTGCGTTAGTGTCCAAATAAAGTCCCAGGACCTTTCCATTTCCAATTAACATAAAATAGAATGAAAGAATCCACAGTTGCGTTTTTTCTTGTAGCCCATATATAGTGAACTCCCATATGATATGAATAGAGAGAGAAAAAAAATCGTGCAGGCTGACTTTGGCAATTGACACATGTGGAATTGATTTTCTAGTCTTTTTAATATTTATACTTCCCCATAAATAAAAGTAGAAATATATAAATGGTCATCAAATAACTTCCCCATAATTAAAGAAGAAAATCCGAGATATCGCTCTATTAAAGCAATTTGCTCCTGTCTACAACTCCATCCTCAAACCTTCCATCACTCGCAGTCTTTAATGATCTTCGGTGTGATTCACTGGATAATAAATTCTTAAAAATTCAATTCCATGAAAACATAGGGGCCCTTAAGAGAACACATCTATGAATGAAATTTTAAAAGCACTTAGTGTTATCACGTATCTAATCTAAAGCAATGACACGAGATTTTGCAATCTTGTAATCAACATCTAAACTTGGTTTTCGTTGACATGCTTAGATTTGGGAACTCTCTGGACCCAACCAACAAGCCGAAGGACTTATGGAACTGGTCAAATAAAGCACGATAACTATTTAGGACCGTAGCTAAACACCACATAGTTGCTTACATGTACAGAAAATCAGTGATGTGTCGACTACTAGGGCATGTTTTTAGTGTTGCAAACGGAACGGTTCCGGATCGGAACCATAGTGGACTAGGATGCGTTTCTAAAAAACGGTTCCGGATCCGGTCTTGACTCGGGACCTGTTTAGTTGGTTCTAGACCCGGCTCCGATAGGAAAACCCAAAACCGGGTCCACCTAGAGGACTGGAATCTAGTTCCAAAATCGATTCTAATTTTTCTTTTTCCCTAATTTTTCTCAAAATAAGCATATCATTCAGCTTATAACAGTGCGCCAAAGTCTACTACCTCTAATATTGTATATAAAATTGTCCAAAAAAAGTAGATTTTGAGTTACAATTTGCAATATCAAACGCTCATAAGCCGGGTCCCGGGTCCACATGTCGGAACCGGTTTGGACCCGGACCCGTTTATCAATCGGAACCAGATTTAGGTTACGGACCCGGACCCGTTTATGAATAATCGGAACCTAAAATAGTTTCCAGGCCCGGTTTTTTATAGGTCGGAACTTTCGGGCAATCGGATACCCGTTTGCAATCCTACAAATCTGCGAGGATTCGGCTTTTTTTTTTTTTTTTGCCCTGGTGAAATGAAGGTTTCGCTGGTTTCACGTATATTTAGTTAACCTATAATCATCCTAAATTGAGGCAAGCATTGCCTTACTGAATCAATTTTTCCGTGTTCAGTCCATCTTGTACTTGGTTTGAGAGAGCCCATTCCGCTGCTACCTATTCCATAGTGAAACCCACTCGTCACCTCCAAGGGTCCGATCCAAAAAGCCTAGATGTTGCTGATTTTTTAAAGTAGGATTTAGTCACGGGTGGACACAGCCCTATTCGTCGACTTCTCAGTCACGAACTATTTCATATTTAGTAAGCTTCCTTTACCAGTTAAGTAAAGTGAAGGGCTAATACGAGAGACATTAAAAAGAGAGGGTCAAATAAAAAAAATATTAGGTTTCGAATACCATCTCTTCCATGAAAAAAGAAAAAGGTTAAAAGGACACTCTCTCATGCAAGAGAATGATAAAAAAAAGACTAGGGGTGTTCATTGACGAGGTAGGGCTATTCCGAGGAATGCCCAACAGCCACTTCTAAACTAGAAACCTAAACCTGGCCCAAGCAAGAGTCATGCCTGAAGTTGTTGGCCCGAACCCAAGCCGCATGGAAATGATGAAGCCCGGGGCCGACCTATAGAAAAGAAGATTAAGCTTCTTACCAAGTCCTAAGCCAGCACAACTGCTCTGGTCATATCACCTTCTCTTTGAGGTTATGGGCTTGAGTCCCCGCATTGCTGCTCCCTCCCTCATGAATATATGTATTTGGGCGGGACGGGAATATCGGCTCTCAAGCACTAAGTGTAAATAAAAAATAAAAATAAGAAACTGAGCACGGCCTATCTATTAATAACTGAACCCCATGCCCAAAGCCCAATCCATGAGCTCCCATAAAAAATAAAATATAAGAAAAATACTCTACTTTTTAAGAGAAAAAAATAAATGCTACACTCACCTTTTGATTCTACTACATCCTTACTCTTGTTCTCTGTTATATTGACCAGTTACTCCACTTCACCGGTAAAGTAAATTTACGATTTATTTTATTTATTGTGATTTGATATTATTTCATCCAATTGTTATTCACACATGTCCCTCCATCATATTGAGAACTAAGCCCAGACCCGTGACCCTCCAACAAGTAAAAGAAGGGAATAAAGCCTAAAAAATCGTTTTACTGGATTACCGCCGTATGCATCCGCGGTATTCCTGCAATTTCCGGTTTTCCTCCTCTGAGAGAGGAGGAAAACTGGAAATTGCGAATTTATGAGGACGAAAATTGGAAAATGCGAATTTACCGCCCTTACCAGCAGCGGTAAAGCTGCGTTAGTGTCCAAATAAAGTCCCAGGACCTTTCCATTTCCAATTAACATAAAATAGAATGAAAGAATCCACAGTTGCGTTTTTTCTTGTAGCCCATATATAGTGAACTCCCATATGATATGAATAGAGAGAGAAAAAAAATCGTGCAGGCTGACTTTGGCAATTGACACATGTGGAATTGATTTTCTAGTCTTTTTAATATTTATACTTCCCCATAAATAAAAGTAGAAATATATAAATGGTCATCAAATAACTTCCCCATAATTAAAGAAGAAAATCCGAGATATCGCTCTATTAAAGCAATTTGCTCCTGTCTACAACTCCATCCTCAAACCTTCCATCACTCGCAGTCTTTAATGATCTTCGGTGTGATTCACTGGATAATAAATTCTTAAAAATTCAATTCCATGAAAACATAGGGGCCCTTAAGAGAACACATCTATGAATGAAATTTTAAAAGCACTTAGTGTTATCACGTATCTAATCTAAAGCAATGACACGAGATTTTGCAATCTTGTAATCAACATCTAAACTTGGTTTTCGTTGACATGCTTAGATTTGGGAACTCTCTGGACCCAACCAACAAGCCGAAGGACTTATGGAACTGGTCAAATAAAGCACGATAACTATTTAGGACCGTAGCTAAACACCACATAGTTGCTTACATGTACAGAAAATCAGTGATGTGTCGACTACTAGGGCATGTTTTTAGTGTTGCAAACGGAACGGTTCCGGATCGGAACCATAGTGGACTAGGATGCGTTTCTAAAAAACGGTTCCGGATCCGGTCTTGACTCGGGACCTGTTTAGTTGGTTCTAGACCCGGCTCCGATAGGAAAACCCAAAACCGGGTCCACCTAGAGGACTGGAATCTAGTTCCAAAATCGATTCTAATTTTTCTTTTTCCCTAATTTTTCTCAAAATAAGCATATCATTCAGCTTATAACAGTGCGCCAAAGTCTACTACCTCTAATATTGTATATAAAATTGTCCAAAAAAAGTAGATTTTGAGTTACAATTTGCAATATCAAACGCTCATAAGCCGGGTCCCGGGTCCACATGTCGGAACCGGTTTGGACCCGGACCCGTTTATCAATCGGAACCAGATTTAGGTTACGGACCCGGACCCGTTTATGAATAATCGGAACCTAAAATAGTTTCCAGGCCCGGTTTTTTATAGGTCGGAACTTTCGGGCAATCGGATACCCGTTTGCAATCCTACAAATCTGCGAGGATTCGGCTTTTTTTTTTTTTTTTTGCCCTGGTGAAATGAAGGTTTCGCTGGTTTCACGTATATTTAGTTAACCTATAATCATCCTAAATTGAGGCAAGCATTGCCTTACTGAATCAATTTTTCCGTGTTCAGTCCATCTTGTACTTGGTTTGAGAGAGCCCATTCCGCTGCTACCTATTCCATAGTGAAACCCACTCGTCACCTCCAAGGGTCCGATCCAAAAAGCCTAGATGTTGCTGATTTTTTAAAGTAGGATTTAGTCACGGGTGGACACAGCCCTATTCGTCGACTTCTCAGTCACGAACTATTTCATATTTGGTAAGCTTCCTTTACCAGTTAAGTAAAGTGAAGGGCTAATACGAGAGACATTAAAAAGAGAGGGTCAAATAAAAAAAATATTAGGTTTCGAATACCATCTCTTCCATGAAAAAAGAAAAAGGTTAAAAGGACACTCTCTCATGCAAGAGAATGATAAAAAAAAGACTAGGGGTGTTCATTGACGAGGTAGGGCTATTCCGAGGAATGCCCAACAGCCACTTCTAAACTAGAAACCTAAACCTGGCCCAAGCAAGAGTCATGCCTGAAGTTGTTGGCCCGAACCCAAGCCGCATGGAAATGATGAAGCCCGGGGCCGACCTATAGAAAAGAAGATTAAGCTTCTTACCAAGTCCTAAGCCAGCACAACTGCTCTGGTCATATCACCTTCTCTTTGAGGTTATGGGCTTGAGTCCCCGCATTGCTGCTCCCTCCCTCATGAATATATGTATTTGGGCGGGACGGGAATATCGGCTCTCAAGCACTAAGTGTAAATAAAAAATAAAAATAAGAAACTGAGCACGGCCTATCTATTAATAACTGAACCCCATGCCCAAAGCCCAATCCATGAGCTCCCATAAAAAATAAAATATAAGAAAAATACTCTACTTTTTAAGAGAAAAAAATAAATGCTACACTCACCTTTTGATTCTACTACATCCTTACTCTTGTTCTCTGTTATATTGACCAGTTACTCCACTTCACCGGTAAAGTAAATTTACGATTTATTTTATTTATTGTGATTTGATATTATTTCATCCAATTGTTATTCACACATGTCCCTCCATCATATTGAGAACTAAGCCCAGACCCGTGACCCTCCAACAAGTAAAAGAAGGGAAAAAAGCCTAAAAAATCGTTTTACTGGATTACCGCCGTATGCATCCGCGGTATTCCTGCAATTTCCGGTTTTCCTCCTCTGAGAGAGGAGGAAAACTGGAAATTGCGAATTTATGAGGACGAAAATTGGAAAATGCGAATTTACCGCCCTTACCAGCAGCGGTAAAGCTGCGTTAGTGTCCAAATAAAGTCCCAGGACCTTTCCATTTCCAATTAACATAAAATAGAATGAAAGAATCCACAGTTGCGTTTTTTCTTGTAGCCCATATATAGTGAACTCCCATATGATATGAATAGAGAGAGAAAAAAAATCGTGCAGGCTGACTTTGGCAATTGACACATGTGGAATTGATTTTCTAGTCTTTTTAATATTTATACTTCCCCATAAATAAAAGTAGAAATATATAAATGGTCATCAAATAACTTCCCCATAATTAAAGAAGAAAATCCGAGATATCGCTCTATTAAAGCAATTTGCTCCTGTCTACAACTCCATCCTCAAACCTTCCATCACTCGCAGTCTTTAATGATCTTCGGTGTGATTCACTGGATAATAAATTCTTAAAAATTCAATTCCATGAAAACATAGGGGCCCTTAAGAGAACACATCTATGAATGAAATTTTAAAAGCACTTAGTGTTATCACGTATCTAATCTAAAGCAATGACACGAGATTTTGCAATCTTGTAATCAACATCTAAACTTGGTTTTCGTTGACATGCTTAGATTTGGGAACTCTCTGGACCCAACCAACAAGCCGAAGGACTTATGGAACTGGTCAAATAAAGCACGATAACTATTTAGGACCGTAGCTAAACACCACATAGTTGCTTACATGTACAGAAAATCAGTGATGTGTCGACTACTAGGGCATGTTTTTAGTGTTGCAAACGGAACGGTTCCGGATCGGAACCATAGTGGACTAGGATGCGTTTCTAAAAAACGGTTCCGGATCCGGTCTTGACTCGGGACCTGTTTAGTTGGTTCTAGACCCGGCTCCGATAGGAAAACCCAAAACCGGGTCCACCTAGAGGACTGGAATCTAGTTCCAAAATCGATTCTAATTTTTCTTTTTCCCTAATTTTTCTCAAAATAAGCATATCATTCAGCTTATAACAGTGCGCCAAAGTCTACTACCTCTAATATTGTATATAAAATTGTCCAAAAAAAGTAGATTTTGAGTTACAATTTGCAATATCAAACGCTCATAAGCCGGGTCCCGGGTCCACATGTCGGAACCGGTTTGGACCCGGACCCGTTTATCAATCGGAACCAGATTTAGGTTACGGACCCGGACCCGTTTATGAATAATCGGAACCTAAAATAGTTTCCAGGCCCGGTTTTTTATAGGTCGGAACTTTCGGGCAATCGGATACCCGTTTGCAATCCTACAAATCTGCGAGGATTCGGCTTTTTTTTTTTTTTTTGCCCTGGTGAAATGAAGGTTTCGCTGGTTTCACGTATATTTAGTTAACCTATAATCATCCTAAATTGAGGCAAGCATTGCCTTACTGAATCAATTTTTCCGTGTTCAGTCCATCTTGTACTTGGTTTGAGAGAGCCCATTCCGCTGCTACCTATTCCATAGTGAAACCCACTCGTCACCTCCAAGGGTCCGATCCAAAAAGCCTAGATGTTGCTGATTTTTTAAAGTAGGATTTAGTCACGGGTGGACACAGCCCTATTCGTCGACTTCTCAGTCACGAACTATTTCATATTTAGTAAGCTTCCTTTACCAGTTAAGTAAAGTGAAGGGCTAATACGAGAGACATTAAAAAGAGAGGGTCAAATAAAAAAAATATTAGGTTTCGAATACCATCTCTTCCATGAAAAAAGAAAAAGGTTAAAAGGACACTCTCTCATGCAAGAGAATGATAAAAAAAAGACTAGGGGTGTTCATTGACGAGGTAGGGCTATTCCGAGGAATGCCCAACAGCCACTTCTAAACTAGAAACCTAAACCTGGCCCAAGCAAGAGTCATGCCTGAAGTTGTTGGCCCGAACCCAAGCCGCATGGAAATGATGAAGCCCGGGGCCGACCTATAGAAAAGAAGATTAAGCTTCTTACCAAGTCCTAAGCCAGCACAACTGCTCTGGTCATATCACCTTCTCTTTGAGGTTATGGGCTTGAGTCCCCGCATTGCTGCTCCCTCCCTCATGAATATATGTATTTGGGCGGGACGGGAATATCGGCTCTCAAGCACTAAGTGTAAATAAAAAATAAAAATAAGAAACTGAGCACGGCCTATCTATTAATAACTGAACCCCATGCCCAAAGCCCAATCCATGAGCTCCCATAAAAAATAAAATATAAGAAAAATACTCTACTTTTTAAGAGAAAAAAATAAATGCTACACTCACCTTTTGATTCTACTACATCCTTACTCTTGTTCTCTGTTATATTGACCAGTTACTCCACTTCACCGGTAAAGTAAATTTACGATTTATTTTATTTATTGTGATTTGATATTATTTCATCCAATTGTTATTCACACATGTCCCTCCATCATATTGAGAACTAAGCCCAGACCCGTGACCCTCCAACAAGTAAAAGAAGGGAAAAAAGCCTAAAAAATCGTTTTACTGGATTACCGCCGTATGCATCCGCGGTATTCCTGCAATTTCCGGTTTTCCTCCTCTGAGAGAGGAGGAAAACTGGAAATTGCGAATTTATGAGGACGAAAATTGGAAAATGCGAATTTACCGCCCTTACCAGCAGCGGTAAAGCTGCGTTAGTGTCCAAATAAAGTCCCAGGACCTTTCCATTTCCAATTAACATAAAATAGAATGAAAGAATCCACAGTTGCGTTTTTTCTTGTAGCCCATATATAGTGAACTCCCATATGATATGAATAGAGAGAGAAAAAAAATCGTGCAGGCTGACTTTGGCAATTGACACATGTGGAATTGATTTTCTAGTCTTTTTAATATTTATACTTCCCCATAAATAAAAGTAGAAATATATAAATGGTCATCAAATAACTTCCCCATAATTAAAGAAGAAAATCCGAGATATCGCTCTATTAAAGCAATTTGCTCCTGTCTACAACTCCATCCTCAAACCTTCCATCACTCGCAGTCTTTAATGATCTTCGGTGTGATTCACTGGATAATAAATTCTTAAAAATTCAATTCCATGAAAACATAGGGGCCCTTAAGAGAACACATCTATGAATGAAATTTTAAAAGCACTTAGTGTTATCACGTATCTAATCTAAAGCAATGACACGAGATTTTGCAATCTTGTAATCAACATCTAAACTTGGTTTTCGTTGACATGCTTAGATTTGGGAACTCTCTGGACCCAACCAACAAGCCGAAGGACTTATGGAACTGGTCAAATAAAGCACGATAACTATTTAGGACCGTAGCTAAACACCACATAGTTGCTTACATGTACAGAAAATCAGTGATGTGTCGACTACTAGGGCATGTTTTTAGTGTTGCAAACGGAACGGTTCCGGATCGGAACCATAGTGGACTAGGATGCGTTTCTAAAAAACGGTTCCGGATCCGGTCTTGACTCGGGACCTGTTTAGTTGGTTCTAGACCCGGCTCCGATAGGAAAACCCAAAACCGGGTCCACCTAGAGGACTGGAATCTAGTTCCAAAATCGATTCTAATTTTTCTTTTTCCCTAATTTTTCTCAAAATAAGCATATCATTCAGCTTATAACAGTGCGCCAAAGTCTACTACCTCTAATATTGTATATAAAATTGTCCAAAAAAAGTAGATTTTGAGTTACAATTTGCAATATCAAACGCTCATAAGCCGGGTCCCGGGTCCACATGTCGGAACCGGTTTGGACCCGGACCCGTTTATCAATCGGAACCAGATTTAGGTTACGGACCCGGACCCGTTTATGAATAATCGGAACCTAAAATAGTTTCCAGGCCCGGTTTTTTATACGTCGGAACTTTCGGGCAATCGGATACCCGTTTGCAATCCTACAAATCTGCGAGGATTCGGCTTTTTTTTTTTTTTTTGCCCTGGTGAAATGAAGGTTTCGCTGGTTTCACGTATATTTAGTTAACCTATAATCATCCTAAATTGAGGCAAGGATTGCCTTACTGAATCAATTTTCCCGTGTTCAGTCCATCTTGTACTTGGTTTGAGAGAGCCCATTCCGCTGCTACCTATTCCATAGTGAAACCCACTCGTCACCTCCAAGGGTCCGATCCAAAAAGCCTAGATGTTGCTGATTTTTTAAAGTAGGATTTAGTCACGAGTGGACACAGCCCTATTCGTCGACTTCTCAGTCACGAACTATTTCATATTTGGTAAGCTTCCTTTACCAGTTAAGTAAAGTGAAGGGCTAATACGAGAGACATTAAAAAGAGAGGGTCAAATAAAAAAAATATTAGGTTTCGAATACCATCTCTTCCATGAAAAAAGAAAAAGGTTAAAAGGACACTCTCTCATGCAAGAGAATGATAAAAAAAAGACTAGGGGTGTTCATTGACGAGGTAGGGCTATTCCGAGGAATGCCCAACAGCCACTTCTAAACTAGAAACCTAAACCTGGCCCAAGCAAGAGTCATGCCTGAAGTTGTTGGCCCGAACCCAAGCCGCATGGAAATGATGAAGCCCGGGGCCGACCTATAGAAAAGAAGATTAAGCTTCTTACCAAGTCCTAAGCCAGCACAACTGCTCTGGTCATATCACCTTCTCTTTGAGGTTATGGGCTTGAGTCCCCGCATTGCTGCTCCCTCCCTCATGAATATATGTATTTGGGCGGGACGGGAATATCGGCTCTCAAGCACTAAGTGTAAATAAAAAATAAAAATAAGAAACTGAGCACGGCCTATCTATTAATAACTGAACCCCATGCCCAAAGCCCAATCCATGAGCTCCCATAAAAAATAAAATATAAGAAAAATACTCTACTTTTTAAGAGAAAAAAATAAATGCTACACTCACCTTTTGATTCTACTACATCCTTACTCTTGTTCTCTGTTATATTGACCAGTTACTCCACTTCACCGGTAAAGTAAATTTACGATTTATTTTATTTATTGTGATTTGATATTATTTCATCCAA
This sequence comes from Cinnamomum chago, assembly GCA_038049695.1. NCBI lineage: Eukaryota > Viridiplantae > Streptophyta > Magnoliopsida > Laurales > Lauraceae > Cinnamomum > Cinnamomum chago. The sequence goes on along the minus strand of CP142458.1, from coordinate 65,586,488 downwards.
TTGTTATTCACACATGTCCCTCCATCATATTGAGAACTAAGCCCAGACCCGTGACCCTCCAACAAGTAAAAGAAGGGAAAAAAGCCTAAAAAATCGTTTTACTGGATTACCGCCGTATGCATCCGCGGTATTCCTGCAATTTCCGGTTTTCCTCCTCTGAGAGAGGAGGAAAACTGGAAATTGCGAATTTATGAGGACGAAAATTGGAAAATGCGAATTTACCGCCCTTACCAGCAGCGGTAAAGCTGCGTTAGTGTCCAAATAAAGTCCCAGGACCTTTCCATTTCCAATTAACATAAAATAGAATGAAAGAATCCACAGTTGCGTTTTTTCTTGTAGCCCATATATAGTGAACTCCCATATGATATGAATAGAGAGAGAAAAAAAATCGTGCAGGCTGACTTTGGCAATTGACACATGTGGAATTGATTTTCTAGTCTTTTTAATATTTATACTTCCCCATAAATAAAAGTAGAAATATATAAATGGTCATCAAATAACTTCCCCATAATTAAAGAAGAAAATCCGAGATATCGCTCTATTAAAGCAATTTGCTCCTGTCTACAACTCCATCCTCAAACCTTCCATCACTCGCAGTCTTTAATGATCTTCGGTGTGATTCACTGGATAATAAATTCTTAAAAATCCAATTCCATGAAAACATAGGGGCCCTTAAGAGAACACATCTATGAATGAAATTTTAAAAGCACTTAGTGTTATCACGTATCTAATCTAAAGCAATGACACGAGATTTTGCAATCTTGTAATCAACATCTAAACTTGGTTTTCGTTGACATGCTTAGATTTGGGAACTCTCTGGACCCAACCAACAAGCCGAAGGACTTATGGAACTGGTCAAATAAAGCACGATAACTATTTAGGACCGTAGCTAAACACCACATAGTTGCTTACATGTACAGAAAATCAGTGATGTGTCGACTACTAGGGCATGTTTTTAGTGTTGCAAACGGAACGGTTCCGGATCGGAACCATAGTGGACTAGGATGCGTTTCTAAAAAACGGTTCCGGATCCGGTCTTGACTCGGGACCTGTTTAGTTGGTTCTAGACCCGGCTCCGATAGGAAAACCCAAAACCGGGTCCACCTAGAGGACTGGAATCTAGTTCCAAAATCGATTCTAATTTTTCTTTTTCCCTAATTTTTCTCAAAATAAGCATATCATTCAGCTTATAACAGTGCGCCAAAGTCTACTACCTCTAATAATGTATATAAAATTGTCCAAAAAAAGTAGATTTTGAGTTACAATTTGCAATATCAAACGCTCATAAGCCGGGTCCCGGGTCCACATGTCGGAACCGGTTTGGACCCGGACCCGTTTATCAATCGGAACCAGATTTAGGTTACGGACCCGGACCCGTTTATGAATAATCGGAACCTAAAATAGTTTCCAGGCCCGGTTTTTTATACGTCGGAACTTTCGGGCAATCGGATACCCGTTTGCAATCCTACAAATCTGCGAGGATTCGGCTTTTTTTTTTTTTTTTGCCCTGGTGAAATGAAGGTTTCGCTGGTTTCACGTATATTTAGTTAACCTATAATCATCCTAAATTGAGGCAAGGATTGCCTTACTGAATCAATTTTCCCGTGTTCAGTCCATCTTGTACTTGGTTTGAGAGAGCCCATTCCGCTGCTACCTATTCCATAGTGAAACCCACTCGTCACCTCCAAGGGTCCGATCCAAAAAGCCTAGATGTTGCTGATTTTTTAAAGTAGGATTTAGTCACGAGTGGACACAGCCCTATTCGTCGACTTCTCAGTCACGAACTATTTCATATTTGGTAAGCTTCCTTTACCAGTTAAGTAAAGTGAAGGGCTAATACGAGAGACATTAAAAAGAGAGGGTCAAATAAAAAAAATATTAGGTTTCGAATACCATCTCTTCCATGAAAAAAGAAAAAGGTTAAAAGGACACTCTCTCATGCAAGAGAATGATAAAAAAAAGACTAGGGGTGTTCATTGACGAGGTAGGGCTATTCCGAGGAATGCCCAACAGCCACTTCTAAACTAGAAACCTAAACCTGGCCCAAGCAAGAGTCATGCCTGAAGTTGTTGGCCCGAACCCAAGCCGCATGGAAATGATGAAGCCCGGGGCCGACCTATAGAAAAGAAGATTAAGCTTCTTACCAAGTCCTAAGCCAGCACAACTGCTCTGGTCATATCACCTTCTCTTTGAGGTTATGGGCTTGAGTCCCCGCATTGCTGCTCCCTCCCTCATGAATATATGTATTTGGGCGGGACGGGAATATCGGCTCTCAAGCACTAAGTGTAAATAAAAAATAAAAATAAGAAACTGAGCACGGCCTATCTATTAATAACTGAACCCCATGCCCAAAGCCCAATCCATGAGCTCCCATAAAAAATAAAATATAAGAAAAATACTCTACTTTTTAAGAGAAAAAAATAAATGCTACACTCACCTTTTGATTCTACTACATCCTTACTCTTGTTCTCTGTTATATTGACCAGTTACTCCACTTCACCGGTAAAGTAAATTTACGATTTATTTTATTTATTGTGATTTGATATTATTTCATCCAATTGTTATTCACACATGTCCCTCCATCATATTGAGAACTAAGCCCAGACCCGTGACCCTCCAACAAGTAAAAGAAGGGAAAAAAGCCTAAAAAATCGTTTTACTGGATTACCGCCGTATGCATCCGCGGTATTCCTGCAATTTCCGGTTTTCCTCCTCTGAGAGAGGAGGAAAACTGGAAATTGCGAATTTATGAGGACGAAAATTGGAAAATGCGAATTTACCGCCCTTACCAGCAGCGGTAAAGCTGCGTTAGTGTCCAAATAAAGTCCCAGGACCTTTCCATTTCCAATTAACATAAAATAGAATGAAAGAATCCACAGTTGCGTTTTTTCTTGTAGCCCATATATAGTGAACTCCCATATGATATGAATAGAGAGAGAAAAAAAATCGTGCAGGCTGACTTTGGCAATTGACACATGTGGAATTGATTTTCTAGTCTTTTTAATATTTATACTTCCCCATAAATAAAAGTAGAAATATATAAATGGTCATCAAATAACTTCCCCATAATTAAAGAAGAAAATCCGAGATATCGCTCTATTAAAGCAATTTGCTCCTGTCTACAACTCCATCCTCAAACCTTCCATCACTCGCAGTCTTTAATGATCTTCGGTGTGATTCACTGGATAATAAATTCTTAAAAATTCAATTCCATGAAAACATAGGGGCCCTTAAGAGAACACATCTATGAATGAAATTTTAAAAGCACTTAGTGTTATCACGTATCTAATCTAAAGCAATGACACGAGATTTTGCAATCTTGTAATCAACATCTAAACTTGGTTTTCGTTGACATGCTTAGATTTGGGAACTCTCTGGACCCAACCAACAAGCCGAAGGACTTATGGAACTGGTCAAATAAAGCACGATAACTATTTAGGACCGTAGCTAAACACCACATAGTTGCTTACATGTACAGAAAATCAGTGATGTGTCGACTACTAGGGCATGTTTTTAGTGTTGCAAACGGAACGGTTCCGGATCGGAACCATAGTGGACTAGGATGCGTTTCTAAAAAACGGTTCCGGATCCGGTCTTGACTCGGGACCTGTTTAGTTGGTTCTAGACCCGGCTCCGATAGGAAAACCCAAAACCGGGTCCACCTAGAGGACTGGAATCTAGTTCCAAAATCGATTCTAATTTTTCTTTTTCCCTAATTTTTCTCAAAATAAGCATATCATTCAGCTTATAACAGTGCGCCAAAGTCTACTACCTCTAATATTGTATATAAAATTGTCCAAAAAAAGTAGATTTTGAGTTACAATTTGCAATATCAAACGCTCATAAGCCGGGTCCCGGGTCCACATGTCGGAACCGGTTTGGACCCGGACCCGTTTATCAATCGGAACCAGATTTAGGTTACGGACCCGGACCCGTTTATGAATAATCGGAACCTAAAATAGTTTCCAGGCCCGGTTTTTTATAGGTCGGAACTTTCGGGCAATCGGATACCCGTTTGCAATCCTACAAATCTGCGAGGATTAGGCTTTTTTTTTTTTTTTTGCCCTGGTGAAATGAAGGTTTCGCTGGTTTCACGTATATTTAGTTAACCTATAATCATCCTAAATTGAGGCAAGCATTGCCTTACTGAATCAATTTTTCCGTGTTCAGTCCATCTTGTACTTGGTTTGAGAGAGCCCATTCCGCTGCTACCTATTCCATAGTGAAACCCACTCGTCACCTCCAAGGGTCCGATCCAAAAAGCCTAGATGTTGCTGATTTTTTAAAGTAGGATTTAGTCACGAGTGGACACAGCCCTATTCGTCGACTTCTCAGTCACGAACTATTTCATATTTGGTAAGCTTCCTTTACCAGTTAAGTAAAGTGAAGGGCTAATACGAGAGACATTAAAAAGAGAGGGTCAAATAAAAAAAATATTAGGTTTCGAATACCATCTCTTCCATGAAAAAAGAAAAAGGTTAAAAGGACACTCTCTCATGCAAGAGAATGATAAAAAAAAGACTAGGGGTGTTCATTGACGAGGTAGGGCTATTCCGAGGAATGCCCAACAGCCACTTCTAAACTAGAAACCTAAACCTGGCCCAAGCAAGAGTCATGCCTGAAGTTGTTGGCCCGAACCCAAGCCGCATGGAAATGATGAAGCCCGGGGCCGACCTATAGAAAAGAAGATTAAGCTTCTTACCAAGTCCTAAGCCAGCACAACTGCTCTGGTCATATCACCTTCTCTTTGAGGTTATGGGCTTGAGTCCCCGCATTGCTGCTCCCTCCCTCATGAATATATGTATTTGGGCGGGACGGGAATATCGGCTCTCAAGCACTAAGTGTAAATAAAAAATAAAAATAAGAAACTGAGCACGGCCTATCTATTAATAACTGAACCCCATGCCCAAAGCCCAATCCATGAGCTCCCATAAAAAATAAAATATAAGAAAAATACTCTACTTTTTAAGAGAAAAAAATAAATGCTACACTCACCTTTTGATTCTACTACATCCTTACTCTTGTTCTCTGTTATATTGACCAGTTACTCCACTTCACCGGTAAAGTAAATTTACGATTTATTTTATTTATTGTGATTTGATATTATTTCATCCAATTGTTATTCACACATGTCCCTCCATCATATTGAGAACTAAGCCCAGACCCGTGACCCTCCAACAAGTAAAAGAAGGGAAAAAAGCCTAAAAAATCGTTTTACTGGATTACCGCCGTATGCATCCGCGGTATTCCTGCAATTTCCGGTTTTCCTCCTCTGAGAGAGGAGGAAAACTGGAAATTGCGAATTTATGAGGACGAAAATTGGAAAATGCGAATTTACCGCCCTTACCAGCAGCGGTAAAGCTGCGTTAGTGTCCAAATAAAGTCCCAGGACCTTTCCATTTCCAATTAACATAAAATAGAATGAAAGAATCCACAGTTGCGTTTTTTCTTGTAGCCCATATATAGTGAACTCCCATATGATATGAATAGAGAGAGAAAAAAAATCGTGCAGGCTGACTTTGGCAATTGACACATGTGGAATTGATTTTCTAGTCTTTTTAATATTTATACTTCCCCATAAATAAAAGTAGAAATATATAAATGGTCATCAAATAACTTCCCCATAATTAAAGAAGAAAATCCGAGATATCGCTCTATTAAAGCAATTTGCTCCTGTCTACAACTCCATCCTCAAACCTTCCATCACTCGCAGTCTTTAATGATCTTCGGTGTGATTCACTGGATAATAAATTCTTAAAAATTCAATTCCATGAAAACATAGGGGCCCTTAAGAGAACACATCTATGAATGAAATTTTAAAAGCACTTAGTGTTATCACGTATCTAATCTAAAGCAATGACACGAGATTTTGCAATCTTGTAATCAACATCTAAACTTGGTTTTCGTTGACATGCTTAGATTTGGGAACTCTCTGGACCCAACCAACAAGCCGAAGGACTTATGGAACTGGTCAAATAAAGCACGATAACTATTTAGGACCGTAGCTAAACACCACATAGTTGCTTACATGTACAGAAAATCAGTGATGTGTCGACTACTAGGGCATGTTTTTAGTGTTGCAAACGGAACGGTTCCGGATCGGAACCATAGTGGACTAGGATGCGTTTCTAAAAAACGGTTCCGGATCCGGTCTTGACTCGGGACCTGTTTAGTTGGTTCTAGACCCGGCTCCGATAGGAAAACCCAAAACCGGGTCCACCTAGAGGACTGGAATCTAGTTCCAAAATCGATTCTAATTTTTCTTTTTCCCTAATTTTTCTCAAAATAAGCATATCATTCAGCTTATAACAGTGCGCCAAAGTCTACTACCTCTAATATTGTATATAAAATTGTCCAAAAAAAGTAGATTTTGAGTTACAATTTGCAATATCAAACGCTCATAAGCCGGGTCCCGGGTCCACATGTCGGAACCGGTTTGGACCCGGACCCGTTTATCAATCGGAACCAGATTTAGGTTACGGACCCGGACCCGTTTATGAATAATCGGAACCTAAAATAGTTTCCAGGCCCGGTTTTTTATAGGTCGGAACTTTCGGGCAATCGGATACCCGTTTGCAATCCTACAAATCTGCGAGGATTCGGCTTTTTTTTTTTTTTTTTGCCCTGGTGAAATGAAGGTTTCGCTGGTTTCACGTATATTTAGTTAACCTATAATCATCCTAAATTGAGGCAAGCATTGCCTTACTGAATCAATTTTTCCGTGTTCAGTCCATCTTGTACTTGGTTTGAGAGAGCCCATTCCGCTGCTACCTATTCCATAGTGAAACCCACTCGTCACCTCCAAGGGTCCGATCCAAAAAGCCTAGATGTTGCTGATTTTTTAAAGTAGGATTTAGTCACGGGTGGACACAGCCCTATTCGTCGACTTCTCAGTCACGAACTATTTCATATTTGGTAAGCTTCCTTTACCAGTTAAGTAAAGTGAAGGGCTAATACGAGAGACATTAAAAAGAGAGGGTCAAATAAAAAAAATATTAGGTTTCGAATACCATCTCTTCCATGAAAAAAGAAAAAGGTTAAAAGGACACTCTCTCATGCAAGAGAATGATAAAAAAAAGACTAGGGGTGTTCATTGACGAGGTAGGGCTATTCCGAGGAATGCCCAACAGCCACTTCTAAACTAGAAACCTAAACCTGGCCCAAGCAAGAGTCATGCCTGAAGTTGTTGGCCCGAACCCAAGCCGCATGGAAATGATGAAGCCCGGGGCCGACCTATAGAAAAGAAGATTAAGCTTCTTACCAAGTCCTAAGCCAGCACAACTGCTCTGGTCATATCACCTTCTCTTTGAGGTTATGGGCTTGAGTCCCCGCATTGCTGCTCCCTCCCTCATGAATATATGTATTTGGGCGGGACGGGAATATCGGCTCTCAAGCACTAAGTGTAAATAAAAAATAAAAATAAGAAACTGAGCACGGCCTATCTATTAATAACTGAACCCCATGCCCAAAGCCCAATCCATGAGCTCCCATAAAAAATAAAATATAAGAAAAATACTCTACTTTTTAAGAGAAAAAAATAAATGCTACACTCACCTTTTGATTCTACTACATCCTTACTCTTGTTCTCTGTTATATTGACCAGTTACTCCACTTCACCGGTAAAGTAAATTTACGATTTATTTTATTTATTGTGATTTGATATTATTTCATCCAATTGTTATTCACACATGTCCCTCCATCATATTGAGAACTAAGCCCAGACCCGTGACCCTCCAACAAGTAAAAGAAGGGAAAAAAGCCTAAAAAATCGTTTTACTGGATTACCGCCGTATGCATCCGCGGTATTCCTGCAATTTCCGGTTTTCCTCCTCTGAGAGAGGAGGAAAACTGGAAATTGCGAATTTATGAGGACGAAAATTGGAAAATGCGAATTTACCGCCCTTACCAGCAGCGGTAAAGCTGCGTTAGTGTCCAAATAAAGTCCCAGGACCTTTCCATTTCCAATTAACATAAAATAGAATGAAAGAATCCACAGTTGCGTTTTTTCTTGTAGCCCATATATAGTGAACTCCCATATGATATGAATAGAGAGAGAAAAAAAATCGTGCAGGCTGACTTTGGCAATTGACACATGTGGAATTGATTTTCTAGTCTTTTTAATATTTATACTTCCCCATAAATAAAAGTAGAAATATATAAATGGTCATCAAATAACTTCCCCATAATTAAAGAAGAAAATCCGAGATATCGCTCTATTAAAGCAATTTGCTCCTGTCTACAACTCCATCCTCAAACCTTCCATCACTCGCAGTCTTTAATGATCTTCGGTGTGATTCACTGGATAATAAATTCTTAAAAATCCAATTCCATGAAAACATAGGGGCCCTTAAGAGAACACATCTATGAATGAAATTTTAAAAGCACTTAGTGTTATCACGTATCTAATCTAAAGCAATGACACGAGATTTTGCAATCTTGTAATCAACATCTAAACTTGGTTTTCGTTGACATGCTTAGATTTGGGAACTCTCTGGACCCAACCAACAAGCCGAAGGACTTATGGAACTGGTCAAATAAAGCACGATAACTATTTAGGACCGTAGCTAAACACCACATAGTTGCTTACATGTACAGAAAATCAGTGATGTGTCGACTACTAGGGCATGTTTTTAGTGTTGCAAACGGAACGGTTCCGGATCGGAACCATAGTGGACTAGGATGCGTTTCTAAAAAACGGTTCCGGATCCGGTCTTGACTCGGGACCTGTTTAGTTGGTTCTAGACCCGGCTCCGATAGGAAAACCCAAAACCGGGTCCACCTAGAGGACTGGAATCTAGTTCCAAAATCGATTCTAATTTTTCTTTTTCCCTAATTTTTCTCAAAATAAGCATATCATTCAGCTTATAACAGTGCGCCAAAGTCTACTACCTCTAATATTGTATATAAAATTGTCCAAAAAAAGTAGATTTTGAGTTACAATTTGCAATATCAAACGCTCATAAGCCGGGTCCCGGGTCCACATGTCGGAACCGGTTTGGACCCGGACCCGTTTATCAATCGGAACCAGATTTAGGTTACGGACCCGGACCCGTTTATGAATAATCGGAACCTAAAATAGTTTCCAGGCCCGGTTTTTTATAGGTCGGAACTTTCGGGCAATCGGATACCCGTTTGCAATCCTACAAATCTGCGAGGATTCGGCTTTTTTTTTTTTTTTTTGCCCTGGTGAAATGAAGGTTTCGCTGGTTTCACGTATATTTAGTTAACCTATAATCATCCTAAATTGAGGCAAGCATTGCCTTACTGAATCAATTTTTCCGTGTTCAGTCCATCTTGTACTTGGTTTGAGAGAGCCCATTCCGCTGCTACCTATTCCATAGTGAAACCCACTCGTCACCTCCAAGGGTCCGATCCAAAAAGCCTAGATGTTGCTGATTTTTTAAAGTAGGATTTAGTCACGGGTGGACACAGCCCTATTCGTCGACTTCTCAGTCACGAACTATTTCATATTTGGTAAGCTTCCTTTACCAGTTAAGTAAAGTGAAGGGCTAATACGAGAGACATTAAAAAGAGAGGGTCAAATAAAAAAAATATTAGGTTTCGAATACCATCTCTTCCATGAAAAAAGAAAAAGGTTAAAAGGACACTCTCTCATGCAAGAGAATGATAAAAAAAAGACTAGGGGTGTTCATTGACGAGGTAGGGCTATTCCGAGGAATGCCCAACAGCCACTTCTAAACTAGAAACCTAAACCTGGCCCAAGCAAGAGTCATGCCTGAAGTTGTTGGCCCGAACCCAAGCCGCATGGAAATGATGAAGCCCGGGGCCGACCTATAGAAAAGAAGATTAAGCTTCTTACCAAGTCCTAAGCCAGCACAACTGCTCTGGTCATATCACCTTCTCTTTGAGGTTATGGGCTTGAGTCCCCGCATTGCTGCTCCCTCCCTCCCTCCCTCATGAATATATGTATTTGGGCGGGACGGGAATATCGGCTCTCAAGCACTAAGTGTAAATAAAAAATAAAAATAAGAAACTGAGCACGGCCTATCTATTAATAACTGAACCCCATGCCCAAAGCCCAATCCATGAGCTCCCATAAAAAATAAAATATAAGAAAAATACTCTACTTTTTAAGAGAAAAAAATAAATGCTACACTCACCTTTTGATTCTACTACATCCTTACTCTTGTTCTCTGTTATATTGACCAGTTACTCCACTTCACCGGTAAAGTAAATTTACGATTTATTTTATTTATTGTGATTTGATATTATTTCATCCAATTGTTATTCACACATGTCCCTCCATCATATTGAGAACTAAGCCCAGACCCGTGACCCTCCAACAAGTAAAAGAAGGGAAAAAAGCCTAAAAAATCGTTTTACTGGATTACCGCCGTATGCATCCGCGGTATTCCTGCAATTTCCGGTTTTCCTCCTCTGAGAGAGGAGGAAAACTGGAAATTGCGAATTTATGAGGACGAAAATTGGAAAATGCGAATTTACCGCCCTTACCAGCAGCGGTAAAGCTGCGTTAGTGTCCAAATAAAGTCCCAGGACCTTTCCATTTCCAATTAACATAAAATAGAATGAAAGAATCCACAGTTGCGTTTTTTCTTGTAGCCCATATATAGTGAACTCCCATATGATATGAATAGAGAGAGAAAAAAAATCGTGCAGGCTGACTTTGGCAATTGACACATGTGGAATTGATTTTCTAGTCTTTTTAATATTTATACTTCCCCATAAATAAAAGTAGAAATATATAAATGGTCATCAAATAACTTCCCCATAATTAAAGAAGAAAATCCGAGATATCGCTCTATTAAAGCAATTTGCTCCTGTCTACAACTCCATCCTCAAACCTTCCATCACTCGCAGTCTTTAATGATCTTCGGTGTGATTCACTGGATAATAAATTCTTAAAAATTCAATTCCATGAAAACATAGGGGCCCTTAAGAGAACACATCTATGAATGAAATTTTAAAAGCACTTAGTGTTATCACGTATCTAATCTAAAGCAATGACACGAGATTTTGCAATCTTGTAATCAACATCTAAACTTGGTTTTCGTTGACATGCTTAGATTTGGGAACTCTCTGGACCCAACCAACAAGCCGAAGGACTTATGGAACTGGTCAAATAAAGCACGATAACTATTTAGGACCGTAGCTAAACACCACATAGTTGCTTACATGTACAGAAAATCAGTGATGTGTCGACTACTAGGGCATGTTTTTAGTGTTGCAAACGGAACGGTTCCGGATCGGAACCATAGTGGACTAGGATGCGTTTCTAAAAAACGGTTCCGGATCCGGTCTTGACTCGGGACCTGTTTAGTTGGTTCTAGACCCGGCTCCGATAGGAAAACCCAAAACCGGGTCCACCTAGAGGACTGGAATCTAGTTCCAAAATCGATTCTAATTTTTCTTTTTCCCTAATTTTTCTCAAAATAAGCATATCATTCAGCTTATAACAGTGCGCCAAAGTCTACTACCTCTAATATTGTATATAAAATTGTCCAAAAAAAGTAGATTTTGAGTTACAATTTGCAATATCAAACGCTCATAAGCCGGGTCCCGGGTCCACATGTCGGAACCGGTTTGGACCCGGACCCGTTTATCAATCGGAACCAGATTTAGGTTACGGACCCGGACCCGTTTATGAATAATCGGAACCTAAAATAGTTTCCAGGCCCGGTTTTTTATAGGTCGGAACTTTCGGGCAATCGGATACCCGTTTGCAATCCTACAAATCTGCGAGGATTCGGCTTTTTTTTTTTTTTTTTGCCCTGGTGAAATGAAGGTTTCGCTGGTTTCACGTATATTTAGTTAACCTATAATCATCCTAAATTGAGGCAAGCATTGCCTTACTGAATCAATTTTTCCGTGTTCAGTCCATCTTGTACTTGGTTTGAGAGAGCCCATTCCGCTGCTACCTATTCCATAGTGAAACCCACTCGTCACCTCCAAGGGTCCGATCCAAAAAGCCTAGATGTTGCTGATTTTTTAAAGTAGGATTTAGTCACGGGTGGACACAGCCCTATTCGTCGACTTCTCAGTCACGAACTATTTCATATTTGGTAAGCTTCCTTTACCAGTTAAGTAAAGTGAAGGGCTAATACGAGAGACATTAAAAAGAGAGGGTCAAATAAAAAAAATATTAGGTTTCGAATACCATCTCTTCCATGAAAAAAGAAAAAGGTTAAAAGGACACTCTCTCATGCAAGAGAATGATAAAAAAAAGACTAGGGGTGTTCATTGACGAGGTAGGGCTATTCCGAGGAATGCCCAACAGCCACTTCTAAACTAGAAACCTAAACCTGGCCCAAGCAAGAGTCATGCCTGAAGTTGTTGGCCCGAACCCAAGCCGCATGGAAATGATGAAGCCCGGGGCCGACCTATAGAAAAGAAGATTAAGCTTCTTACCAAGTCCTAAGCCAGCACAACTGCTCTGGTCATATCACCTTCTCTTTGAGGTTATGGGCTTGAGTCCCCGCATTGCTGCTCCCTCCCTCCCTCCCTCATGAATATATGTATTTGGGCGGGACGGGAATATCGGCTCTCAAGCACTAAGTGTAAATAAAAAATAAAAATAAGAAACTGAGCACGGCCTATCTATTAATAACTGAACCCCATGCCCAAAGCCCAATCCATGAGCTCCCATAAAAAATAAAATATAAGAAAAATACTCTACTTTTTAAGAGAAAAAAATAAATGCTACACTCACCTTTTGATTCTACTACATCCTTACTCTTGTTCTCTGTTATATTGACCAGTTACTCCACTTCACCGGTAAAGTAAATTTACGATTTATTTTATTTATTGTGATTTGATATTATTTCATCCAATTGTTATTCACACATGTCCCTCCATCATATTGAGAACTAAGCCCAGACCCGTGACCCTCCAACAAGTAAAAGAAGGGAAAAAAGCCTAAAAAATCGTTTTACTGGATTACCGCCGTATGCATCCGCGGTATTCCTGCAATTTCCGGTTTTCCTCCTCTGAGAGAGGAGGAAAACTGGAAATTGCGAATTTATGAGGACGAAAATTGGAAAATGCGAATTTACCGCCCTTACCAGCAGCGGTAAAGCTGCGTTAGTGTCCAAATAAAGTCCCAGGACCTTTCCATTTCCAATTAACATAAAATAGAATGAAAGAATCCACAGTTGCGTTTTTTCTTGTAGCCCATATATAGTGAACTCCCATATGATATGAATAGAGAGAGAAAAAAAATCGTGCAGGCTGACTTTGGCAATTGACACATGTGGAATTGATTTTCTAGTCTTTTTAATATTTATACTTCCCCATAAATAAAAGTAGAAATATATAAATGGTCATCAAATAACTTCCCCATAATTAAAGAAGAAAATCCGAGATATCGCTCTATTAAAGCAATTTGCTCCTGTCTACAACTCCATCCTCAAACCTTCCATCACTCGCAGTCTTTAATGATCTTCGGTGTGATTCACTGGATAATAAATTCTTAAAAATCCAATTCCATGAAAACATAGGGGCCCTTAAGAGAACACATCTATGAATGAAATTTTAAAAGCACTTAGTGTTATCACGTATCTAATCTAAAGCAATGACACGAGATTTTGCAATCTTGTAATCAACATCTAAACTTGGTTTTCGTTGACATGCTTAGATTTGGGAACTCTCTGGACCCAACCAACAAGCCGAAGGACTTATGGAACTGGTCAAATAAAGCACGATAACTATTTAGGACCGTAGCTAAACACCACATAGTTGCTTACATGTACAGAAAATCAGTGATGTGTCGACTACTAGGGCATGTTTTTAGTGTTGCAAACGGAACGGTTCCGGATCGGAACCATAGTGGACTAGGATGCGTTTCTAAAAAACGGTTCCGGATCCGGTCTTGACTCGGGACCTGTTTAGTTGGTTCTAGACCCGGCTCCGATAGGAAAACCCAAAACCGGGTCCACCTAGAGGACTGGAATCTAGTTCCAAAATCGATTCTAATTTTTCTTTTTCCCTAATTTTTCTCAAAATAAGCATATCATTCAGCTTATAACAGTGCGCCAAAGTCTACTACCTCTAATATTGTATATAAAATTGTCCAAAAAAAGTAGATTTTGAGTTACAATTTGCAATATCAAACGCTCATAAGCCGGGTCCCGGGTCCACATGTCGGAACCGGTTTGGACCCGGACCCGTTTATCAATCGGAACCAGATTTAGGTTACGGACCCGGACCCGTTTATGAATAATCGGAACCTAAAATAGTTTCCAGGCCCGGTTTTTTATAGGTCGGAACTTTCGGGCAATCGGATACCCGTTTGCAATCCTACAAATCTGCGAGGATTCGGCTTTTTTTTTTTTTTTTTGCCCTGGTGAAATGAAGGTTTCGCTGGTTTCACGTATATTTAGTTAACCTATAATCATCCTAAATTGAGGCAAGCATTGCCTTACTGAATCAATTTTTCCGTGTTCAGTCCATCTTGTACTTGGTTTGAGAGAGCCCATTCCGCTGCTACCTATTCCATAGTGAAACCCACTCGTCACCTCCAAGGGTCCGATCCAAAAAGCCTAGATGTTGCTGATTTTTTAAAGTAGGATTTAGTCACGGGTGGACACAGCCCTATTCGTCGACTTCTCAGTCACGAACTATTTCATATTTGGTAAGCTTCCTTTACCAGTTAAGTAAAGTGAAGGGCTAATACGAGAGACATTAAAAAGAGAGGGTCAAATAAAAAAAATATTAGGTTTCGAATACCATCTCTTCCATGAAAAAAGAAAAAGGTTAAAAGGACACTCTCTCATGCAAGAGAATGATAAAAAAAAGACTAGGGGTGTTCATTGACGAGGTAGGGCTATTCCGAGGAATGCCCAACAGCCACTTCTAAACTAGAAACCTAAACCTGGCCCAAGCAAGAGTCATGCCTGAAGTTGTTGGCCCGAACCCAAGCCGCATGGAAATGATGAAGCCCGGGGCCGACCTATAGAAAAGAAGATTAAGCTTCTTACCAAGTCCTAAGCCAGCACAACTGCTCTGGTCATATCACCTTCTCTTTGAGGTTATGGGCTTGAGTCCCCGCATTGCTGCTCCCTCCCTCCCTCCCTCATGAATATATGTATTTGGGCGGGACGGGAATATCGGCTCTCAAGCACTAAGTGTAAATAAAAAATAAAAATAAGAAACTGAGCACGGCCTATCTATTAATAACTGAACCCCATGCCCAAAGCCCAATCCATGAGCTCCCATAAAAAATAAAATATAAGAAAAATACTCTACTTTTTAAGAGAAAAAAATAAATGCTACACTCACCTTTTGATTCTACTACATCCTTACTCTTGTTCTCTGTTATATTGACCAGTTACTCCACTTCACCGGTAAAGTAAATTTACGATTTATTTTATTTATTGTGATTTGATATTATTTCATCCAATTGTTATTCACACATGTCCCTCCATCATATTGAGAACTAAGCCCAGACCCGTGACCCTCCAACAAGTAAAAGAAGGGAAAAAAGCCTAAAAAATCGTTTTACTGGATTACCGCCGTATGCATCCGCGGTATTCCTGCAATTTCCGGTTTTCCTCCTCTGAGAGAGGAGGAAAACTGGAAATTGCGAATTTATGAGGACGAAAATTGGAAAATGCGAATTTACCGCCCTTACCAGCAGCGGTAAAGCTGCGTTAGTGTCCAAATAAAGTCCCAGGACCTTTCCATTTCCAATTAACATAAAATAGAATGAAAGAATCCACAGTTGCGTTTTTTCTTGTAGCCCATATATAGTGAACTCCCATATGATATGAATAGAGAGAGAAAAAAAATCGTGCAGGCTGACTTTGGCAATTGACACATGTGGAATTGATTTTCTAGTCTTTTTAATATTTATACTTCCCCATAAATAAAAGTAGAAATATATAAATGGTCATCAAATAACTTCCCCATAATTAAAGAAGAAAATCCGAGATATCGCTCTATTAAAGCAATTTGCTCCTGTCTACAACTCCATCCTCAAACCTTCCATCACTCGCAGTCTTTAATGATCTTCGGTGTGATTCACTGGATAATAAATTCTTAAAAATTCAATTCCATGAAAACATAGGGGCCCTTAAGAGAACACATCTATGAATGAAATTTTAAAAGCACTTAGTGTTATCACGTATCTAATCTAAAGCAATGACACGAGATTTTGCAATCTTGTAATCAACATCTAAACTTGGTTTTCGTTGACATGCTTAGATTTGGGAACTCTCTGGACCCAACCAACAAGCCGAAGGACTTATGGAACTGGTCAAATAAAGCACGATAACTATTTAGGACCGTAGCTAAACACCACATAGTTGCTTACATGTACAGAAAATCAGTGATGTGTCGACTACTAGGGCATGTTTTTAGTGTTGCAAACGGAACGGTTCCGGATCGGAACCATAGTGGACTAGGATGCGTTTCTAAAAAACGGTTCCGGATCCGGTCTTGACTCGGGACCTGTTTAGTTGGTTCTAGACCCGGCTCCGATAGGAAAACCCAAAACCGGGTCCACCTAGAGGACTGGAATCTAGTTCCAAAATCGATTCTAATTTTTCTTTTTCCCTAATTTTTCTCAAAATAAGCATATCATTCAGCTTATAACAGTGCGCCAAAGTCTACTACCTCTAATATTGTATATAAAATTGTCCAAAAAAAGTAGATTTTGAGTTACAATTTGCAATATCAAACGCTCATAAGCCGGGTCCCGGGTCCACATGTCGGAACCGGTTTGGACCCGGACCCGTTTATCAATCGGAACCAGATTTAGGTTACGGACCCGGACCCGTTTATGAATAATCGGAACCTAAAATAGTTTCCAGGCCCGGTTTTTTATAGGTCGGAACTTTCGGGCAATCGGATACCCGTTTGCAATCCTACAAATCTGCGAGGATTCGGCTTTTTTTTTTTTTTTTTGCCCTGGTGAAATGAAGGTTTCGCTGGTTTCACGTATATTTAGTTAACCTATAATCATCCTAAATTGAGGCAAGCATTGCCTTACTGAATCAATTTTTCCGTGTTCAGTCCATCTTGTACTTGGTTTGAGAGAGCCCATTCCGCTGCTACCTATTCCATAGTGAAACCCACTCGTCACCTCCAAGGGTCCGATCCAAAAAGCCTAGATGTTGCTGATTTTTTAAAGTAGGATTTAGTCACGGGTGGACACAGCCCTATTCGTCGACTTCTCAGTCACGAACTATTTCATATTTGGTAAGCTTCCTTTACCAGTTAAGTAAAGTGAAGGGCTAATACGAGAGACATTAAAAAGAGAGGGTCAAATAAAAAAAATATTAGGTTTCGAATACCATCTCTTCCATGAAAAAAGAAAAAGGTTAAAAGGACACTCTCTCATGCAAGAGAATGATAAAAAAAAGACTAGGGGTGTTCATTGACGAGGTAGGGCTATTCCGAGGAATGCCCAACAGCCACTTCTAAACTAGAAACCTAAACCTGGCCCAAGCAAGAGTCATGCCTGAAGTTGTTGGCCCGAACCCAAGCCGCATGGAAATGATGAAGCCCGGGGCCGACCTATAGAAAAGAAGATTAAGCTTCTTACCAAGTCCTAAGCCAGCACAACTGCTCTGGTCATATCACCTTCTCTTTGAGGTTATGGGCTTGAGTCCCCGCATTGCTGCTCCCTCCCTCCCTCCCTCATGAATATATGTATTTGGGCGGGACGGGAATATCGGCTCTCAAGCACTAAGTGTAAATAAAAAATAAAAATAAGAAACTGAGCACGGCCTATCTATTAATAACTGAACCCCATGCCCAAAGCCCAATCCATGAGCTCCCATAAAAAATAAAATATAAGAAAAATACTCTACTTTTTAAGAGAAAAAAATAAATGCTACACTCACCTTTTGATTCTACTACATCCTTACTCTTGTTCTCTGTTATATTGACCAGTTACTCCACTTCACCGGTAAAGTAAATTTACGATTTATTTTATTTATTGTGATTTGATATTATTTCATCCAATTGTTATTCACACATGTCCCTCCATCATATTGAGAACTAAGCCCAGACCCGTGACCCTCCAACAAGTAAAAGAAGGGAAAAAAGCCTAAAAAATCGTTTTACTGGATTACCGCCGTATGCATCCGCGGTATTCCTGCAATTTCCGGTTTTCCTCCTCTGAGAGAGGAGGAAAACTGGAAATTGCGAATTTATGAGGACGAAAATTGGAAAATGCGAATTTACCGCCCTTACCAGCAGCGGTAAAGCTGCGTTAGTGTCCAAATAAAGTCCCAGGACCTTTCCATTTCCAATTAACATAAAATAGAATGAAAGAATCCACAGTTGCGTTTTTTCTTGTAGCCCATATATAGTGAACTCCCATATGATATGAACAGAGAGAGAAAAAAAATCGTGCAGGCTGACTTTGGCAATTGACACATGTGGAATTGATTTTCTAGTCTTTTTAATATTTATACTTCCCCATAAATAAAAGTAGAAATATATAAATGGTCATCAAATAACTTCCCCATAATTAAAGAAGAAAATCCGAGATATCGCTCTATTAAAGCAATTTGCTCCTGTCTACAACTCCATCCTCAAACCTTCCATCACTCGCAGTCTTTAATGATCTTCGGTGTGATTCACTGGATAATAAATTCTTAAAAATCCAATTCCATGAAAACATAGGGGCCCTTAAGAGAACACATCTATGAATGAAATTTTAAAAGCACTTAGTGTTATCACGTATCTAATCTAAAGCAATGACACGAGATTTTGCAATCTTGTAATCAACATCTAAACTTGGTTTTCGTTGACATGCTTAGATTTGGGAACTCTCTGGACCCAACCAACAAGCCGAAGGACTTATGGAACTGGTCAAATAAAGCACGATAACTATTTAGGACCGTAGCTAAACACCACATAGTTGCTTACATGTACAGAAAATCAGTGATGTGTCGACTACTAGGGCATGTTTTTAGTGTTGCAAACGGAACGGTTCCGGATCGGAACCATAGTGGACTAGGATGCGTTTCTAAAAAACGGTTCCGGATCCGGTCTTGACTCGGGACCTGTTTAGTTGGTTCTAGACCCGGCTCCGATAGGAAAACCCAAAACCGGGTCCACCTAGAGGACTGGAATCTAGTTCCAAAATCGATTCTAATTTTTCTTTTTCCCTAATTTTTCTCAAAATAAGCATATCATTCAGCTTATAACAGTGCGCCAAAGTCTACTACCTCTAATATTGTATATAAAATTGTCCAAAAAAAGTAGATTTTGAGTTACAATTTGCAATATCAAACGCTCATAAGCCGGGTCCCGGGTCCACATGTCGGAACCGGTTTGGACCCGGACCCGTTTATCAATCGGAACCAGATTTAGGTTACGGACCCGGACCCGTTTATGAATAATCGGAACCTAAAATAGTTTCCAGGCCCGGTTTTTTATAGGTCGGAACTTTCGGGCAATCGGATACCCGTTTGCAATCCTACAAATCTGCGAGGATTCGGCTTTTTTTTTTTTTTTTTGCCCTGGTGAAATGAAGGTTTCGCTGGTTTCACGTATATTTAGTTAACCTATAATCATCCTAAATTGAGGCAAGCATTGCCTTACTGAATCAATTTTTCCGTGTTCAGTCCATCTTGTACTTGGTTTGAGAGAGCCCATTCCGCTGCTACCTATTCCATAGTGAAACCCACTCGTCACCTCCAAGGGTCCGATCCAAAAAGCCTAGATGTTGCTGATTTTTTAAAGTAGGATTTAGTCACGGGTGGACACAGCCCTATTCGTCGACTTCTCAGTCACGAACTATTTCATATTTGGTAAGCTTCCTTTACCAGTTAAGTAAAGTGAAGGGCTAATACGAGAGACATTAAAAAGAGAGGGTCAAATAAAAAAAATATTAGGTTTCGAATACCATCTCTTCCATGAAAAAAGAAAAAGGTTAAAAGGACACTCTCTCATGCAAGAGAATGATAAAAAAAAGACTAGGGGTGTTCATTGACGAGGTAGGGCTATTCCGAGGAATGCCCAACAGCCACTTCTAAACTAGAAACCTAAACCTGGCCCAAGCAAGAGTCATGCCTGAAGTTGTTGGCCCGAACCCAAGCCGCATGGAAATGATGAAGCCCGGGGCCGACCTATAGAAAAGAAGATTAAGCTTCTTACCAAGTCCTAAGCCAGCACAACTGCTCTGGTCATATCACCTTCTCTTTGAGGTTATGGGCTTGAGTCCCCGCATTGCTGCTCCCTCCCTCCCTCCCTCATGAATATATGTATTTGGGCGGGACGGGAATATCGGCTCTCAAGCACTAAGTGTAAATAAAAAATAAAAATAAGAAACTGAGCACGGCCTATCTATTAATAACTGAACCCCATGCCCAAAGCCCAATCCATGAGCTCCCATAAAAAATAAAATATAAGAAAAATACTCTACTTTTTAAGAGAAAAAAATAAATGCTACACTCACCTTTTGATTCTACTACATCCTTACTCTTGTTCTCTGTTATATTGACCAGTTACTCCACTTCACCGGTAAAGTAAATTTACGATTTATTTTATTTATTGTGATTTGATATTATTTCATCCAATTGTTATTCACACATGTCCCTCCATCATATTGAGAACTAAGCCCAGACCCGTGACCCTCCAACAAGTAAAAGAAGGGAAAAAAGCCTAAAAAATCGTTTTACTGGATTACCGCCGTATGCATCCGCGGTATTCCTGCAATTTCCGGTTTTCCTCCTCTGAGAGAGGAGGAAAACTGGAAATTGCGAATTTATGAGGACGAAAATTGGAAAATGCGAATTTACCGCCCTTACCAGCAGCGGTAAAGCTGCGTTAGTGTCCAAATAAAGTCCCAGGACCTTTCCATTTCCAATTAACATAAAATAGAATGAAAGAATCCACAGTTGCGTTTTTTCTTGTAGCCCATATATAGTGAACTCCCATATGATATGAATAGAGAGAGAAAAAAAATCGTGCAGGCTGACTTTGGCAATTGACACATGTGGAATTGATTTTCTAGTCTTTTTAATATTTATACTTCCCCATAAATAAAAGTAGAAATATATAAATGGTCATCAAATAACTTCCCCATAATTAAAGAAGAAAATCCGAGATATCGCTCTATTAAAGCAATTTGCTCCTGTCTACAACTCCATCCTCAAACCTTCCATCACTCGCAGTCTTTAATGATCTTCGGTGTGATTCACTGGATAATAAATTCTTAAAAATTCAATTCCATGAAAACATAGGGGCCCTTAAGAGAACACATCTATGAATGAAATTTTAAAAGCACTTAGTGTTATCACGTATCTAATCTAAAGCAATGACACGAGATTTTGCAATCTTGTAATCAACATCTAAACTTGGTTTTCGTTGACATGCTTAGATTTGGGAACTCTCTGGACCCAACCAACAAGCCGAAGGACTTATGGAACTGGTCAAATAAAGCACGATAACTATTTAGGACCGTAGCTAAACACCACATAGTTGCTTACATGTACAGAAAATCAGTGATGTGTCGACTACTAGGGCATGTTTTTAGTGTTGCAAACGGAACGGTTCCGGATCGGAACCATAGTGGACTAGGATGCGTTTCTAAAAAACGGTTCCGGATCCGGTCTTGACTCGGGACCTGTTTAGTTGGTTCTAGACCCGGCTCCGATAGGAAAACCCAAAACCGGGTCCACCTAGAGGACTGGAATCTAGTTCCAAAATCGATTCTAATTTTTCTTTTTCCCTAATTTTTCTCAAAATAAGCATATCATTCAGCTTATAACAGTGCGCCAAAGTCTACTACCTCTAATATTGTATATAAAATTGTCCAAAAAAAGTAGATTTTGAGTTACAATTTGCAATATCAAACGCTCATAAGCCGGGTCCCGGGTCCACATGTCGGAACCGGTTTGGACCCGGACCCGTTTATCAATCGGAACCAGATTTAGGTTACGGACCCGGACCCGTTTATGAATAATCGGAACCTAAAATAGTTTCCAGGCCCGGTTTTTTATAGGTCGGAACTTTCGGGCAATCGGATACCCGTTTGCAATCCTACAAATCTGCGAGGATTCGGCTTTTTTTTTTTTTTTTTGCCCTGGTGAAATGAAGGTTTCGCTGGTTTCACGTATATTTAGTTAACCTATAATCATCCTAAATTGAGGCAAGCATTGCCTTACTGAATCAATTTTTCCGTGTTCAGTCCATCTTGTACTTGGTTTGAGAGAGCCCATTCCGCTGCTACCTATTCCATAGTGAAACCCACTCGTCACCTCCAAGGGTCCGATCCAAAAAGCCTAGATGTTGCTGATTTTTTAAAGTAGGATTTAGTCACGGGTGGACACAGCCCTATTCGTCGACTTCTCAGTCACGAACTATTTCATATTTGGTAAGCTTCCTTTACCAGTTAAGTAAAGTGAAGGGCTAATACGAGAGACATTAAAAAGAGAGGGTCAAATAAAAAAAATATTAGGTTTCGAATACCATCTCTTCCATGAAAAAAGAAAAAGGTTAAAAGGACACTCTCTCATGCAAGAGAATGATAAAAAAAAGACTAGGGGTGTTCATTGACGAGGTAGGGCTATTCCGAGGAATGCCCAACAGCCACTTCTAAACTAGAAACCTAAACCTGGCCCAAGCAAGAGTCATGCCTGAAGTTGTTGGCCCGAACCCAAGCCGCATGGAAATGATGAAGCCCGGGGCCGACCTATAGAAAAGAAGATTAAGCTTCTTACCAAGTCCTAAGCCAGCACAACTGCTCTGGTCATATCACCTTCTCTTTGAGGTTATGGGCTTGAGTCCCCG
This sequence comes from Cinnamomum chago, assembly GCA_038049695.1. Lineage (NCBI taxonomy): Eukaryota > Viridiplantae > Streptophyta > Magnoliopsida > Laurales > Lauraceae > Cinnamomum > Cinnamomum chago. The sequence continues at coordinate 65,563,763 of CP142458.1, read as the reverse complement.
CATTGCTGCTCCCTCCCTCCCTCCCTCATGAATATATGTATTTGGGCGGGACGGGAATATCGGCTCTCAAGCACTAAGTGTAAATAAAAAATAAAAATAAGAAACTGAGCACGGCCTATCTATTAATAACTGAACCCCATGCCCAAAGCCCAATCCATGAGCTCCCATAAAAAATAAAATATAAGAAAAATACTCTACTTTTTAAGAGAAAAAAATAAATGCTACACTCACCTTTTGATTCTACTACATCCTTACTCTTGTTCTCTGTTATATTGACCAGTTACTCCACTTCACCGGTAAAGTAAATTTACGATTTATTTTATTTATTGTGATTTGATATTATTTCATCCAATTGTTATTCACACATGTCCCTCCATCATATTGAGAACTAAGCCCAGACCCGTGACCCTCCAACAAGTAAAAGAAGGGAAAAAAGCCTAAAAAATCGTTTTACTGGATTACCGCCGTATGCATCCGCGGTATTCCTGCAATTTCCGGTTTTCCTCCTCTGAGAGAGGAGGAAAACTGGAAATTGCGAATTTATGAGGACGAAAATTGGAAAATGCGAATTTACCGCCCTTACCAGCAGCGGTAAAGCTGCGTTAGTGTCCAAATAAAGTCCCAGGACCTTTCCATTTCCAATTAACATAAAATAGAATGAAAGAATCCACAGTTGCGTTTTTTCTTGTAGCCCATATATAGTGAACTCCCATATGATATGAATAGAGAGAGAAAAAAAATCGTGCAGGCTGACTTTGGCAATTGACACATGTGGAATTGATTTTCTAGTCTTTTTAATATTTATACTTCCCCATAAATAAAAGTAGAAATATATAAATGGTCATCAAATAACTTCCCCATAATTAAAGAAGAAAATCCGAGATATCGCTCTATTAAAGCAATTTGCTCCTGTCTACAACTCCATCCTCAAACCTTCCATCACTCGCAGTCTTTAATGATCTTCGGTGTGATTCACTGGATAATAAATTCTTAAAAATCCAATTCCATGAAAACATAGGGGCCCTTAAGAGAACACATCTATGAATGAAATTTTAAAAGCACTTAGTGTTATCACGTATCTAATCTAAAGCAATGACACGAGATTTTGCAATCTTGTAATCAACATCTAAACTTGGTTTTCGTTGACATGCTTAGATTTGGGAACTCTCTGGACCCAACCAACAAGCCGAAGGACTTATGGAACTGGTCAAATAAAGCACGATAACTATTTAGGACCGTAGCTAAACACCACATAGTTGCTTACATGTACAGAAAATCAGTGATGTGTCGACTACTAGGGCATGTTTTTAGTGTTGCAAACGGAACGGTTCCGGATCGGAACCATAGTGGACTAGGATGCGTTTCTAAAAAACGGTTCCGGATCCGGTCTTGACTCGGGACCTGTTTAGTTGGTTCTAGACCCGGCTCCGATAGGAAAACCCAAAACCGGGTCCACCTAGAGGACTGGAATCTAGTTCCAAAATCGATTCTAATTTTTCTTTTTCCCTAATTTTTCTCAAAATAAGCATATCATTCAGCTTATAACAGTGCGCCAAAGTCTACTACCTCTAATATTGTATATAAAATTGTCCAAAAAAAGTAGATTTTGAGTTACAATTTGCAATATCAAACGCTCATAAGCCGGGTCCCGGGTCCACATGTCGGAACCGGTTTGGACCCGGACCCGTTTATCAATCGGAACCAGATTTAGGTTACGGACCCGGACCCGTTTATGAATAATCGGAACCTAAAATAGTTTCCAGGCCCGGTTTTTTATAGGTCGGAACTTTCGGGCAATCGGATACCCGTTTGCAATCCTACAAATCTGCGAGGATTCGGCTTTTTTTTTTTTTTTTTGCCCTGGTGAAATGAAGGTTTCGCTGGTTTCACGTATATTTAGTTAACCTATAATCATCCTAAATTGAGGCAAGCATTGCCTTACTGAATCAATTTTTCCGTGTTCAGTCCATCTTGTACTTGGTTTGAGAGAGCCCATTCCGCTGCTACCTATTCCATAGTGAAACCCACTCGTCACCTCCAAGGGTCCGATCCAAAAAGCCTAGATGTTGCTGATTTTTTAAAGTAGGATTTAGTCACGGGTGGACACAGCCCTATTCGTCGACTTCTCAGTCACGAACTATTTCATATTTGGTAAGCTTCCTTTACCAGTTAAGTAAAGTGAAGGGCTAATACGAGAGACATTAAAAAGAGAGGGTCAAATAAAAAAAATATTAGGTTTCGAATACCATCTCTTCCATGAAAAAAGAAAAAGGTTAAAAGGACACTCTCTCATGCAAGAGAATGATAAAAAAAAGACTAGGGGTGTTCATTGACGAGGTAGGGCTATTCCGAGGAATGCCCAACAGCCACTTCTAAACTAGAAACCTAAACCTGGCCCAAGCAAGAGTCATGCCTGAAGTTGTTGGCCCGAACCCAAGCCGCATGGAAATGATGAAGCCCGGGGCCGACCTATAGAAAAGAAGATTAAGCTTCTTACCAAGTCCTAAGCCAGCACAACTGCTCTGGTCATATCACCTTCTCTTTGAGGTTATGGGCTTGAGTCCCCGCATTGCTGCTCCCTCCCTCCCTCCCTCATGAATATATGTATTTGGGCGGGACGGGAATATCGGCTCTCAAGCACTAAGTGTAAATAAAAAATAAAAATAAGAAACTGAGCACGGCCTATCTATTAATAACTGAACCCCATGCCCAAAGCCCAATCCATGAGCTCCCATAAAAAATAAAATATAAGAAAAATACTCTACTTTTTAAGAGAAAAAAATAAATGCTACACTCACCTTTTGATTCTACTACATCCTTACTCTTGTTCTCTGTTATATTGACCAGTTACTCCACTTCACCGGTAAAGTAAATTTACGATTTATTTTATTTATTGTGATTTGATATTATTTCATCCAATTGTTATTCACACATGTCCCTCCATCATATTGAGAACTAAGCCCAGACCCGTGACCCTCCAACAAGTAAAAGAAGGGAAAAAAGCCTAAAAAATCGTTTTACTGGATTACCGCCGTATGCATCCGCGGTATTCCTGCAATTTCCGGTTTTCCTCCTCTGAGAGAGGAGGAAAACTGGAAATTGCGAATTTATGAGGACGAAAATTGGAAAATGCGAATTTACCGCCCTTACCAGCAGCGGTAAAGCTGCGTTAGTGTCCAAATAAAGTCCCAGGACCTTTCCATTTCCAATTAACATAAAATAGAATGAAAGAATCCACAGTTGCGTTTTTTCTTGTAGCCCATATATAGTGAACTCCCATATGATATGAATAGAGAGAGAAAAAAAATCGTGCAGGCTGACTTTGGCAATTGACACATGTGGAATTGATTTTCTAGTCTTTTTAATATTTATACTTCCCCATAAATAAAAGTAGAAATATATAAATGGTCATCAAATAACTTCCCCATAATTAAAGAAGAAAATCCGAGATATCGCTCTATTAAAGCAATTTGCTCCTGTCTACAACTCCATCCTCAAACCTTCCATCACTCGCAGTCTTTAATGATCTTCGGTGTGATTCACTGGATAATAAATTCTTAAAAATTCAATTCCATGAAAACATAGGGGCCCTTAAGAGAACACATCTATGAATGAAATTTTAAAAGCACTTAGTGTTATCACGTATCTAATCTAAAGCAATGACACGAGATTTTGCAATCTTGTAATCAACATCTAAACTTGGTTTTCGTTGACATGCTTAGATTTGGGAACTCTCTGGACCCAACCAACAAGCCGAAGGACTTATGGAACTGGTCAAATAAAGCACGATAACTATTTAGGACCGTAGCTAAACACCACATAGTTGCTTACATGTACAGAAAATCAGTGATGTGTCGACTACTAGGGCATGTTTTTAGTGTTGCAAACGGAACGGTTCCGGATCGGAACCATAGTGGACTAGGATGCGTTTCTAAAAAACGGTTCCGGATCCGGTCTTGACTCGGGACCTGTTTAGTTGGTTCTAGACCCGGCTCCGATAGGAAAACCCAAAACCGGGTCCACCTAGAGGACTGGAATCTAGTTCCAAAATCGATTCTAATTTTTCTTTTTCCCTAATTTTTCTCAAAATAAGCATATCATTCAGCTTATAACAGTGCGCCAAAGTCTACTACCTCTAATATTGTATATAAAATTGTCCAAAAAAAGTAGATTTTGAGTTACAATTTGCAATATCAAACGCTCATAAGCCGGGTCCCGGGTCCACATGTCGGAACCGGTTTGGACCCGGACCCGTTTATCAATCGGAACCAGATTTAGGTTACGGACCCGGACCCGTTTATGAATAATCGGAACCTAAAATAGTTTCCAGGCCCGGTTTTTTATAGGTCGGAACTTTCGGGCAATCGGATACCCGTTTGCAATCCTACAAATCTGCGAGGATTCGGCTTTTTTTTTTTTTTTTTGCCCTGGTGAAATGAAGGTTTCGCTGGTTTCACGTATATTTAGTTAACCTATAATCATCCTAAATTGAGGCAAGCATTGCCTTACTGAATCAATTTTTCCGTGTTCAGTCCATCTTGTACTTGGTTTGAGAGAGCCCATTCCGCTGCTACCTATTCCATAGTGAAACCCACTCGTCACCTCCAAGGGTCCGATCCAAAAAGCCTAGATGTTGCTGATTTTTTAAAGTAGGATTTAGTCACGGGTGGACACAGCCCTATTCGTCGACTTCTCAGTCACGAACTATTTCATATTTGGTAAGCTTCCTTTACCAGTTAAGTAAAGTGAAGGGCTAATACGAGAGACATTAAAAAGAGAGGGTCAAATAAAAAAAATATTAGGTTTCGAATACCATCTCTTCCATGAAAAAAGAAAAAGGTTAAAAGGACACTCTCTCATGCAAGAGAATGATAAAAAAAAGACTAGGGGTGTTCATTGACGAGGTAGGGCTATTCCGAGGAATGCCCAACAGCCACTTCTAAACTAGAAACCTAAACCTGGCCCAAGCAAGAGTCATGCCTGAAGTTGTTGGCCCGAACCCAAGCCGCATGGAAATGATGAAGCCCGGGGCCGACCTATAGAAAAGAAGATTAAGCTTCTTACCAAGTCCTAAGCCAGCACAACTGCTCTGGTCATATCACCTTCTCTTTGAGGTTATGGGCTTGAGTCCCCGCATTGCTGCTCCCTCCCTCCCTCCCTCATGAATATATGTATTTGGGCGGGACGGGAATATCGGCTCTCAAGCACTAAGTGTAAATAAAAAATAAAAATAAGAAACTGAGCACGGCCTATCTATTAATAACTGAACCCCATGCCCAAAGCCCAATCCATGAGCTCCCATAAAAAATAAAATATAAGAAAAATACTCTACTTTTTAAGAGAAAAAAATAAATGCTACACTCACCTTTTGATTCTACTACATCCTTACTCTTGTTCTCTGTTATATTGACCAGTTACTCCACTTCACCGGTAAAGTAAATTTACGATTTATTTTATTTATTGTGATTTGATATTATTTCATCCAATTGTTATTCACACATGTCCCTCCATCATATTGAGAACTAAGCCCAGACCCGTGACCCTCCAACAAGTAAAAGAAGGGAAAAAAGCCTAAAAAATCGTTTTACTGGATTACCGCCGTATGCATCCGCGGTATTCCTGCAATTTCCGGTTTTCCTCCTCTGAGAGAGGAGGAAAACTGGAAATTGCGAATTTATGAGGACGAAAATTGGAAAATGCGAATTTACCGCCCTTACCAGCAGCGGTAAAGCTGCGTTAGTGTCCAAATAAAGTCCCAGGACCTTTCCATTTCCAATTAACATAAAATAGAATGAAAGAATCCACAGTTGCGTTTTTTCTTGTAGCCCATATATAGTGAACTCCCATATGATATGAATAGAGAGAGAAAAAAAATCGTGCAGGCTGACTTTGGCAATTGACACATGTGGAATTGATTTTCTAGTCTTTTTAATATTTATACTTCCCCATAAATAAAAGTAGAAATATATAAATGGTCATCAAATAACTTCCCCATAATTAAAGAAGAAAATCCGAGATATCGCTCTATTAAAGCAATTTGCTCCTGTCTACAACTCCATCCTCAAACCTTCCATCACTCGCAGTCTTTAATGATCTTCGGTGTGATTCACTGGATAATAAATTCTTAAAAATCCAATTCCATGAAAACATAGGGGCCCTTAAGAGAACACATCTATGAATGAAATTTTAAAAGCACTTAGTGTTATCACGTATCTAATCTAAAGCAATGACACGAGATTTTGCAATCTTGTAATCAACATCTAAACTTGGTTTTCGTTGACATGCTTAGATTTGGGAACTCTCTGGACCCAACCAACAAGCCGAAGGACTTATGGAACTGGTCAAATAAAGCACGATAACTATTTAGGACCGTAGCTAAACACCACATAGTTGCTTACATGTACAGAAAATCAGTGATGTGTCGACTACTAGGGCATGTTTTTAGTGTTGCAAACGGAACGGTTCCGGATCGGAACCATAGTGGACTAGGATGCGTTTCTAAAAAACGGTTCCGGATCCGGTCTTGACTCGGGACCTGTTTAGTTGGTTCTAGACCCGGCTCCGATAGGAAAACCCAAAACCGGGTCCACCTAGAGGACTGGAATCTAGTTCCAAAATCGATTCTAATTTTTCTTTTTCCCTAATTTTTCTCAAAATAAGCATATCATTCAGCTTATAACAGTGCGCCAAAGTCTACTACCTCTAATATTGTATATAAAATTGTCCAAAAAAAGTAGATTTTGAGTTACAATTTGCAATATCAAACGCTCATAAGCCGGGTCCCGGGTCCACATGTCGGAACCGGTTTAGACCCGGACCCGTTTATCAATCGGAACCAGATTTAGGTTACGGACCCGGACCCGTTTATGAATAATCGGAACCTAAAATAGTTTCCAGGCCCGGTTTTTTATAGGTCGGAACTTTCGGGCAATCGGATACCCGTTTGCAATCCTACAAATCTGCGAGGATTCGGCTTTTTTTTTTTTTTTTGCCCTGGTGAAATGAAGGTTTCGCTGGTTTCACGTATATTTAGTTAACCTATAATCATCCTAAATTGAGGCAAGCATTGCCTTACTGAATCAATTTTTCCGTGTTCAGTCCATCTTGTACTTGGTTTGAGAGAGCCCATTCCGCTGCTACCTATTCCATAGTGAAACCCACTCGTCACCTCCAAGGGTCCGATCCAAAAAGCCTAGATGTTGCTGATTTTTTAAAGTAGGATTTAGTCACGGGTGGACACAGCCCTATTCGTCGACTTCTCAGTCACGAACTATTTCATATTTGGTAAGCTTCCTTTACCAGTTAAGTAAAGTGAAGGGCTAATACGAGAGACATTAAAAAGAGAGGGTCAAATAAAAAAAATATTAGGTTTCGAATACCATCTCTTCCATGAAAAAAGAAAAAGGTTAAAAGGACACTCTCTCATGCAAGAGAATGATAAAAAAAAGACTAGGGGTGTTCATTGACGAGGTAGGGCTATTCCGAGGAATGCCCAACAGCCACTTCTAAACTAGAAACCTAAACCTGGCCCAAGCAAGAGTCATGCCTGAAGTTGTTGGCCCGAACCCAAGCCGCATGGAAATGATGAAGCCCGGGGCCGACCTATAGAAAAGAAGATTAAGCTTCTTACCAAGTCCTAAGCCAGCACAACTGCTCTGGTCATATCACCTTCTCTTTGAGGTTATGGGCTTGAGTCCCCGCATTGCTGCTCCCTCCCTCATGAATATATGTATTTGGGCGGGACGGGAATATCGGCTCTCAAGCACTAAGTGTAAATAAAAAATAAAAATAAGAAACTGAGCACGGCCTATCTATTAATAACTGAACCCCATGCCCAAAGCCCAATCCATGAGCTCCCATAAAAAATAAAATATAAGAAAAATACTCTACTTTTTAAGAGAAAAAAATAAATGCTACACTCACCTTTTGATTCTACTACATCCTTACTCTTGTTCTCTGTTATATTGACCAGTTACTCCACTTCACCGGTAAAGTAAATTTACGATTTATTTTATTTATTGTGATTTGATATTATTTCATCCAATTGTTATTCACACATGTCCCTCCATCATATTGAGAACTAAGCCCAGACCCGTGACCCTCCAACAAGTAAAAGAAGGGAAAAAAGCCTAAAAAATCGTTTTACTGGATTACCGCCGTATGCATCCGCGGTATTCCTGCAATTTCCGGTTTTCCTCCTCTGAGAGAGGAGGAAAACTGGAAATTGCGAATTTATGAGGACGAAAATTGGAAAATGCGAATTTACCGCCCTTACCAGCAGCGGTAAAGCTGCGTTAGTGTCCAAATAAAGTCCCAGGACCTTTCCATTTCCAATTAACATAAAATAGAATGAAAGAATCCACAGTTGCGTTTTTTCTTGTAGCCCATATATAGTGAACTCCCATATGATATGAATAGAGAGAGAAAAAAAATCGTGCAGGCTGACTTTGGCAATTGACACATGTGGAATTGATTTTCTAGTCTTTTTAATATTTATACTTCCCCATAAATAAAAGTAGAAATATATAAATGGTCATCAAATAACTTCCCCATAATTAAAGAAGAAAATCCGAGATATCGCTCTATTAAAGCAATTTGCTCCTGTCTACAACTCCATCCTCAAACCTTCCATCACTCGCAGTCTTTAATGATCTTCGGTGTGATTCACTGGATAATAAATTCTTAAAAATTCAATTCCATGAAAACATAGGGGCCCTTAAGAGAACACATCTATGAATGAAATTTTAAAAGCACTTAGTGTTATCACGTATCTAATCTAAAGCAATGACACGAGATTTTGCAATCTTGTAATCAACATCTAAACTTGGTTTTCGTTGACATGCTTAGATTTGGGAACTCTCTGGACCCAACCAACAAGCCGAAGGACTTATGGAACTGGTCAAATAAAGCACGATAACTATTTAGGACCGTAGCTAAACACCACATAGTTGCTTACATGTACAGAAAATCAGTGATGTGTCGACTACTAGGGCATGTTTTTAGTGTTGCAAACGGAACGGTTCCGGATCGGAACCATAGTGGACTAGGATGCGTTTCTAAAAAACGGTTCCGGATCCGGTCTTGACTCGGGACCTGTTTAGTTGGTTCTAGACCCGGCTCCGATAGGAAAACCCAAAACCGGGTCCACCTAGAGGACTGGAATCTAGTTCCAAAATCGATTCTAATTTTTCTTTTTCCCTAATTTTTCTCAAAATAAGCATATCATTCAGCTTATAACAGTGCGCCAAAGTCTACTACCTCTAATATTGTATATAAAATTGTCCAAAAAAAGTAGATTTTGAGTTACAATTTGCAATATCAAACGCTCATAAGCCGGGTCCCGGGTCCACATGTCGGAACCGGTTTGGACCCGGACCCGTTTATCAATCGGAACCAGATTTAGGTTACGGACCCGGACCCGTTTATGAATAATCGGAACCTAAAATAGTTTCCAGGCCCGGTTTTTTATAGGTCGGAACTTTCGGGCAATCGGATACCCGTTTGCAATCCTACAAATCTGCGAGGATTCGGCTTTTTTTTTTTTTTTTTGCCCTGGTGAAATGAAGGTTTCGCTGGTTTCACGTATATTTAGTTAACCTATAATCATCCTAAATTGAGGCAAGCATTGCCTTACTGAATCAATTTTTCCGTGTTCAGTCCATCTTGTACTTGGTTTGAGAGAGCCCATTCCGCTGCTACCTATTCCATAGTGAAACCCACTCGTCACCTCCAAGGGTCCGATCCAAAAAGCCTAGATGTTGCTGATTTTTTAAAGTAGGATTTAGTCACGAGTGGACACAGCCCTATTCGTCGACTTCTCAGTCACGAACTATTTCATATTTGGTAAGCTTCCTTTACCAGTTAAGTAAAGTGAAGGGCTAATACGAGAGACATTAAAAAGAGAGGGTCAAATAAAAAAAATATTAGGTTTCGAATACCATCTCTTCCATGAAAAAAGAAAAAGGTTAAAAGGACACTCTCTCATGCAAGAGAATGATAAAAAAAAGACTAGGGGTGTTCATTGACGAGGTAGGGCTATTCCGAGGAATGCCCAACAGCCACTTCTAAACTAGAAACCTAAACCTGGCCCAAGCAAGAGTCATGCCTGAAGTTGTTGGCCCGAACCCAAGCCGCATGGAAATGATGAAGCCCGGGGCCGACCTATAGAAAAGAAGATTAAGCTTCTTACCAAGTCCTAAGCCAGCACAACTGCTCTGGTCATATCACCTTCTCTTTGAGGTTATGGGCTTGAGTCCCCGCATTGCTGCTCCCTCCCTCCCTCCCTCATGAATATATGTATTTGGGCGGGACGGGAATATCGGCTCTCAAGCACTAAGTGTAAATAAAAAATAAAAATAAGAAACTGAGCACGGCCTATCTATTAATAACTGAACCCCATGCCCAAAGCCCAATCCATGAGCTCCCATAAAAAATAAAATATAAGAAAAATACTCTACTTTTTAAGAGAAAAAAATAAATGCTACACTCACCTTTTGATTCTACTACATCCTTACTCTTGTTCTCTGTTATATTGACCAGTTACTCCACTTCACCGGTAAAGTAAATTTACGATTTATTTTATTTATTGTGATTTGATATTATTTCATCCAATTGTTATTCACACATGTCCCTCCATCATATTGAGAACTAAGCCCAGACCCGTGACCCTCCAACAAGTAAAAGAAGGGAAAAAAGCCTAAAAAATCGTTTTACTGGATTACCGCCGTATGCATCCGCGGTATTCCTGCAATTTCCGGTTTTCCTCCTCTGAGAGAGGAGGAAAACTGGAAATTGCGAATTTATGAGGACGAAAATTGGAAAATGCGAATTTACCGCCCTTACCAGCAGCGGTAAAGCTGCGTTAGTGTCCAAATAAAGTCCCAGGACCTTTCCATTTCCAATTAACATAAAATAGAATGAAAGAATCCACAGTTGCGTTTTTTCTTGTAGCCCATATATAGTGAACTCCCATATGATATGAATAGAGAGAGAAAAAAAATCGTGCAGGCTGACTTTGGCAATTGACACATGTGGAATTGATTTTCTAGTCTTTTTAATATTTATACTTCCCCATAAATAAAAGTAGAAATATATAAATGGTCATCAAATAACTTCCCCATAATTAAAGAAGAAAATCCGAGATATCGCTCTATTAAAGCAATTTGCTCCTGTCTACAACTCCATCCTCAAACCTTCCATCACTCGCAGTCTTTAATGATCTTCGGTGTGATTCACTGGATAATAAATTCTTAAAAATTCAATTCCATGAAAACATAGGGGCCCTTAAGAGAACACATCTATGAATGAAATTTTAAAAGCACTTAGTGTTATCACGTATCTAATCTAAAGCAATGACACGAGATTTTGCAATCTTGTAATCAACATCTAAACTTGGTTTTCGTTGACATGCTTAGATTTGGGAACTCTCTGGACCCAACCAACAAGCCGAAGGACTTATGGAACTGGTCAAATAAAGCACGATAACTATTTAGGACCGTAGCTAAACACCACATAGTTGCTTACATGTACAGAAAATCAGTGATGTGTCGACTACTAGGGCATGTTTTTAGTGTTGCAAACGGAACGGTTCCGGATCGGAACCATAGTGGACTAGGATGCGTTTCTAAAAAACGGTTCCGGATCCGGTCTTGACTCGGGACCTGTTTAGTTGGTTCTAGACCCGGCTCCGATAGGAAAACCCAAAACCGGGTCCACCTAGAGGACTGGAATCTAGTTCCAAAATCGATTCTAATTTTTCTTTTTCCCTAATTTTTCTCAAAATAAGCATATCATTCAGCTTATAACAGTGCGCCAAAGTCTACTACCTCTAATATTGTATATAAAATTGTCCAAAAAAAGTAGATTTTGAGTTACAATTTGCAATATCAAACGCTCATAAGCCGGGTCCCGGGTCCACATGTCGGAACCGGTTTGGACCCGGACCCGTTTATCAATCGGAACCAGATTTAGGTTACGGACCCGGACCCGTTTATGAATAATCGGAACCTAAAATAGTTTCCAGGCCCGGTTTTTTATAGGTCGGAACTTTCGGGCAATCGGATACCCGTTTGCAATCCTACAAATCTGCGAGGATTCGGCTTTTTTTTTTTTTTTTTGCCCTGGTGAAATGAAGGTTTCGCTGGTTTCACGTATATTTAGTTAACCTATAATCATCCTAAATTGAGGCAAGCATTGCCTTACTGAATCAATTTTTCCGTGTTCAGTCCATCTTGTACTTGGTTTGAGAGAGCCCATTCCGCTGCTACCTATTCCATAGTGAAACCCACTCGTCACCTCCAAGGGTCCGATCCAAAAAGCCTAGATGTTGCTGATTTTTTAAAGTAGGATTTAGTCACGAGTGGACACAGCCCTATTCGTCGACTTCTCAGTCACGAACTATTTCATATTTGGTAAGCTTCCTTTACCAGTTAAGTAAAGTGAAGGGCTAATACGAGAGACATTAAAAAGAGAGGGTCAAATAAAAAAATATTAGGTTTCGAATACCATCTCTTCCATGAAAAAAGAAAAAGGTTAAAAGGACACTCTCTCATGCAAGAGAATGATAAAAAAAAGACTAGGGGTGTTCATTGACGAGGTAGGGCTATTCCGAGGAATGCCCAACAGCCACTTCTAAACTAGAAACCTAAACCTGGCCCAAGCAAGAGTCATGCCTGAAGTTGTTGGCCCGAACCCAAGCCGCATGGAAATGATGAAGCCCGGGGCCGACCTATAGAAAAGAAGATTAAGCTTCTTACCAAGTCCTAAGCCAGCACAACTGCTCTGGTCATATCACCTTCTCTTTGAGGTTATGGGCTTGAGTCCCCGCATTGCTGCTCCCTCCCTCCCTCCCTCATGAATATATGTATTTGGGCGGGACGGGAATATCGGCTCTCAAGCACTAAGTGTAAATAAAAAATAAAAATAAGAAACTGAGCACGGCCTATCTATTAATAACTGAACCCCATGCCCAAAGCCCAATCCATGAGCTCCCATAAAAAATAAAATATAAGAAAAATACTCTACTTTTTAAGAGAAAAAAATAAATGCTACACTCACCTTTTGATTCTACTACATCCTTACTCTTGTTCTCTGTTATATTGACCAGTTACTCCACTTCACCGGTAAAGTAAATTTACGATTTATTTTATTTATTGTGATTTGATATTATTTCATCCAATTGTTATTCACACATGTCCCTCCATCATATTGAGAACTAAGCCCAGACCCGTGACCCTCCAACAAGTAAAAGAAGGGAAAAAAGCCTAAAAAATCGTTTTACTGGATTACCGCCGTATGCATCCGCGGTATTCCTGCAATTTCCGGTTTTCCTCCTCTGAGAGAGGAGGAAAACTGGAAATTGCGAATTTATGAGGACGAAAATTGGAAAATGCGAATTTACCGCCCTTACCAGCAGCGGTAAAGCTGCGTTAGTGTCCAAATAAAGTCCCAGGACCTTTCCATTTCCAATTAACATAAAATAGAATGAAAGAATCCACAGTTGCGTTTTTTCTTGTAGCCCATATATAGTGAACTCCCATATGATATGAATAGAGAGAGAAAAAAAATCGTGCAGGCTGACTTTGGCAATTGACACATGTGGAATTGATTTTCTAGTCTTTTTAATATTTATACTTCCCCATAAATAAAAGTAGAAATATATAAATGGTCATCAAATAACTTCCCCATAATTAAAGAAGAAAATCCGAGATATCGCTCTATTAAAGCAATTTGCTCCTGTCTACAACTCCATCCTCAAACCTTCCATCACTCGCAGTCTTTAATGATCTTCGGTGTGATTCACTGGATAATAAATTCTTAAAAATCCAATTCCATGAAAACATAGGGGCCCTTAAGAGAACACATCTATGAATGAAATTTTAAAAGCACTTAGTGTTATCACGTATCTAATCTAAAGCAATGACACGAGATTTTGCAATCTTGTAATCAACATCTAAACTTGGTTTTCGTTGACATGCTTAGATTTGGGAACTCTCTGGACCCAACCAACAAGCCGAAGGACTTATGGAACTGGTCAAATAAAGCACGATAACTATTTAGGACCGTAGCTAAACACCACATAGTTGCTTACATGTACAGAAAATCAGTGATGTGTCGACTACTAGGGCATGTTTTTAGTGTTGCAAACGGAACGGTTCCGGATCGGAACCATAGTGGACTAGGATGCGTTTCTAAAAAACGGTTCCGGATCCGGTCTTGACTCGGGACCTGTTTAGTTGGTTCTAGACCCGGCTCCGATAGGAAAACCCAAAACCGGGTCCACCTAGAGGACTGGAATCTAGTTCCAAAATCGATTCTAATTTTTCTTTTTCCCTAATTTTTCTCAAAATAAGCATATCATTCAGCTTATAACAGTGCGCCAAAGTCTACTACCTCTAATATTGTATATAAAATTGTCAAAAAAAAGTAGATTTTGAGTTACAATTTGCAATATCAAACGCTCATAAGCCGGGTCCCGGGTCCACATGTCGGAACCGGTTTGGACCCGGACCCGTTTATCAATCGGAACCAGATTTAGGTTACGGACCCGGACCCGTTTATGAATAATCGGAACCTAAAATAGTTTCCAGGCCCGGTTTTTTATAGGTCGGAACTTTCGTGCAATCGGATACCCGTTTGCAATCCTACAAATCTGCGAGGATTAGGCTTTTTTTTTTTTTTTTTGCCCTGGTGAAATGAAGGTTTCGCTGGTTTCACGTATATTTAGTTAACCTATAATCATCCTAAATTGAGGCAAGCATTGCCTTACTGAATCAATTTTTCCGTGTTCAGTCCATCTTGTACTTGGTTTGAGAGAGCCCATTCCGCTGCTACCTATTCCATAGTGAAACCCACTCGTCACCTCCAAGGGTCCGATCCAAAAAGCCTAGATGTTGCTGATTTTTTAAAGTAGGATTTAGTCACGGGTGGACACAGCCCTATTCGTCGACTTCTCAGTCACGAACTATTTCATATTTGGTAAGCTTCCTTTACCAGTTAAGTAAAGTGAAGGGCTAATACGAGAGACATTAAAAAGAGAGGGTCAAATAAAAAAAATATTAGGTTTCGAATACCATCTCTTCCATGAAAAAAGAAAAAGGTTAAAAGGACACTCTCTCATGCAAGAGAATGATAAAAAAAAGACTAGGGGTGTTCATTGACGAGGTAGGGCTATTCCGAGGAATGCCCAACAGCCACTTCTAAACTAGAAACCTAAACCTGGCCCAAGCAAGAGTCATGCCTGAAGTTGTTGGCCCGAACCCAAGCCGCATGGAAATGATGAAGCCCGGGGCCGACCTATAGAAAAGAAGATTAAGCTTCTTACCAAGTCCTAAGCCAGCACAACTGCTCTGGTCATATCACCTTCTCTTTGAGGTTATGGGCTTGAGTCCCCGCATTGCTGCTCCCTCCCTCATGAATATATGTATTTGGGCGGGACGGGAATATCGGCTCTCAAGCACTAAGTGTAAATAAAAAATAAAAATAAGAAACTGAGCACGGCCTATCTATTAATAACTGAACCCCATGCCCAAAGCCCAATCCATGAGCTCCCATAAAAAATAAAATATAAGAAAAATACTCTACTTTTTAAGAGAAAAAAATAAATGCTACACTCACCTTTTGATTCTACTACATCCTTACTCTTGTTCTCTGTTATATTGACCAGTTACTCCACTTCACCGGTAAAGTAAATTTACGATTTATTTTATTTATTGTGATTTGATATTATTTCATCCAATTGTTATTCACACATGTCCCTCCATCATATTGAGAACTAAGCCCAGACCCGTGACCCTCCAACAAGTAAAAGAAGGGAAAAAAGCCTAAAAAATCGTTTTACTGGATTACCGCCGTATGCATCCGCGGTATTCCTGCAATTTCCGGTTTTCCTCCTCTGAGAGAGGAGGAAAACTGGAAATTGCGAATTTATGAGGACGAAAATTGGAAAATGCGAATTTACCGCCCTTACCAGCAGCGGTAAAGCTGCGTTAGTGTCCAAATAAAGTCCCAGGACCTTTCCATTTCCAATTAACATAAAATAGAATGAAAGAATCCACAGTTGCGTTTTTTCTTGTAGCCCATATATAGTGAACTCCCATATGATATGAATAGAGAGAGAAAAAAAATCGTGCAGGCTGACTTTGGCAATTGACACATGTGGAATTGATTTTCTAGTCTTTTTAATATTTATACTTCCCCATAAATAAAAGTAGAAATATATAAATGGTCATCAAATAACTTCCCCATAATTAAAGAAGAAAATCCGAGATATCGCTCTATTAAAGCAATTTGCTCCTGTCTACAACTCCATCCTCAAACCTTCCATCACTCGCAGTCTTTAATGATCTTCGGTGTGATTCACTGGATAATAAATTCTTAAAAATTCAATTCCATGAAAACATAGGGGCCCTTAAGAGAACACATCTATGAATGAAATTTTAAAAGCACTTAGTGTTATCACGTATCTAATCTAAAGCAATGACACGAGATTTTGCAATCTTGTAATCAACATCTAAACTTGGTTTTCGTTGACATGCTTAGATTTGGGAACTCTCTGGACCCAACCAACAAGCCGAAGGACTTATGGAACTGGTCAAATAAAGCACGATAACTATTTAGGACCGTAGCTAAACACCACATAGTTGCTTACATGTACAGAAAATCAGTGATGTGTCGACTACTAGGGCATGTTTTTAGTGTTGCAAACGGAACGGTTCCGGATCGGAACCATAGTGGACTAGGATGCGTTTCTAAAAAACGGTTCCGGATCCGGTCTTGACTCGGGACCTGTTTAGTTGGTTCTAGACCCGGCTCCGATAGGAAAACCCAAAACCGGGTCCACCTAGAGGACTGGAATCTAGTTCCAAAATCGATTCTAATTTTTCTTTTTCCCTAATTTTTCTCAAAATAAGCATATCATTCAGCTTATAACAGTGCGCCAAAGTCTACTACCTCTAATAATGTATATAAAATTGTCCAAAAAAAGTAGATTTTGAGTTACAATTTGCAATATCAAACGCTCATAAGCCGGGTCCCGAGTCCACATGTCGGAACCGGTTTGGACCCGGACCCGTTTATCAATCGGAACCAGATTTAGGTTACGGACCCGGACCCGTTTATGAATAATCGGAACCTAAAATAGTTTCCAGGCCCGGTTTTTTATACGTCGGAACTTTCGGGCAATCGGATACCCGTTTGCAATCCTACAAATCTGCGAGGATTCGGCTTTTTTTTTTTTTTTTGCCCTGGTGAAATGAAGGTTTCGCTGGTTTCACGTATATTTAGTTAACCTATAATCATCCTAAATTGAGGCAAGGATTGCCTTACTGAATCAATTTTCCCGTGTTCAGTCCATCTTGTACTTGGTTTGAGAGAGCCCATTCCGCTGCTACCTATTCCATAGTGAAACCCACTCGTCACCTCCAAGGGTCCGATCCAAAAAGCCTAGATGTTGCTGATTTTTTAAAGTAGGATTTAGTCACGAGTGGACACAGCCCTATTCGTCGACTTCTCAGTCACGAACTATTTCATATTTGGTAAGCTTCCTTTACCAGTTAAGTAAAGTGAAGGGCTAATACGAGAGACATTAAAAAGAGAGGGTCAAATAAAAAAAATATTAGGTTTCGAATACCATCTCTTCCATGAAAAAAGAAAAAGGTTAAAAGGACACTCTCTCATGCAAGAGAATGATAAAAAAAAGACTAGGGGTGTTCATTGACGAGGTAGGGCTATTCCGAGGAATGCCCAACAGCCACTTCTAAACTAGAAACCTAAACCTGGCCCAAGCAAGAGTCATGCCTGAAGTTGTTGGCCCGAACCCAAGCCGCATGGAAATGATGAAGCCCGGGGCCGACCTATAGAAAAGAAGATTAAGCTTCTTACCAAGTCCTAAGCCAGCACAACTGCTCTGGTCATATCACCTTCTCTTTGAGGTTATGGGCTTGAGTCCCCGCATTGCTGCTCCCTCCCTCATGAATATATGTATTTGGGCGGGACGGGAATATCGGCTCTCAAGCACTAAGTGTAAATAAAAAATAAAAATAAGAAACTGAGCACGGCCTATCTATTAATAACTGAACCCCATGCCCAAAGCCCAATCCATGAGCTCCCATAAAAAATAAAATATAAGAAAAATACTCTACTTTTTAAGAGAAAAAAATAAATGCTACACTCACCTTTTGATTCTACTACATCCTTACTCTTGTTCTCTGTTATATTGACCAGTTACTCCACTTCACCGGTAAAGTAAATTTACGATTTATTTTATTTATTGTGATTTGATATTATTTCATCCAATTGTTATTCACACATGTCCCTCCATCATATTGAGAACTAAGCCCAGACCCGTGACCCTCCAACAAGTAAAAGAAGGGAAAAAAGCCTAAAAAATCGTTTTACTGGATTACCGCCGTATGCATCCGCGGTATTCCTGCAATTTCCGGTTTTCCTCCTCTGAGAGAGGAGGAAAACTGGAAATTGCGAATTTATGAGGACGAAAATTGGAAAATGCGAATTTACCGCCCTTACCAGCAGCGGTAAAGCTGCGTTAGTGTCCAAATAAAGTCCCAGGACCTTTCCATTTCCAATTAACATAAAATAGAATGAAAGAATCCACAGTTGCGTTTTTTCTTGTAGCCCATATATAGTGAACTCCCATATGATATGAATAGAGAGAGAAAAAAAATCGTGCAGGCTGACTTTGGCAATTGACACATGTGGAATTGATTTTCTAGTCTTTTTAATATTTATACTTCCCCATAAATAAAAGTAGAAATATATAAATGGTCATCAAATAACTTCCCCATAATTAAAGAAGAAAATCCGAGATATCGCTCTATTAAAGCAATTTGCTCCTGTCTACAACTCCATCCTCAAACCTTCCATCACTCGCAGTCTTTAATGATCTTCGGTGTGATTCACTGGATAATAAATTCTTAAAAATTCAATTCCATGAAAACATAGGGGCCCTTAAGAGAACACATCTATGAATGAAATTTTAAAAGCACTTAGTGTTATCACGTATCTAATCTAAAGCAATGACACGAGATTTTGCAATCTTGTAATCAACATCTAAACTTGGTTTTCGTTGACATGCTTAGATTTGGGAACTCTCTGGACCCAACCAACAAGCCGAAGGACTTATGGAACTGGTCAAATAAAGCACGATAACTATTTAGGACCGTAGCTAAACACCACATAGTTGCTTACATGTACAGAAAATCAGTGATGTGTCGACTACTAGGGCATGTTTTTAGTGTTGCAAACGGAACGGTTCCGGATCGGAACCATAGTGGACTAGGATGCGTTTCTAAAAAACGGTTCCGGATCCGGTCTTGACTCGGGACCTGTTTAGTTGGTTCTAGACCCGGCTCCGATAGGAAAACCCAAAACCGGGTCCACCTAGAGGACTGGAATCTAGTTCCAAAATCGATTCTAATTTTTCTTTTTCCCTAATTTTTCTCAAAATAAGCATATCATTCAGCTTATAACAGTGCGCCAAAGTCTACTACCTCTAATATTGTATATAAAATTGTCAAAAAAAAGTAGATTTTGAGTTACAATTTGCAATATCAAACGCTCATAAGCCGGGTCCCGGGTCCACATGTCGGAACCGGTTTGGACCCGGACCCGTTTATCAATCGGAACCAGATTTAGGTTACGGACCCGGACCCGTTTATGAATAATCGGAACCTAAAATAGTTTCCAGGCCCGGTTTTTTATAGGTCGGAACTTTCGGGCAATCGGATACCCGTTTGCAATCCTACAAATCTGCGAGGATTAGGCTTTTTTTTTTTTTTTTGCCCTGGTGAAATGAAGGTTTCGCTGGTTTCACGTATATTTAGTTAACCTATAATCATCCTAAATTGAGGCAAGCATTGCCTTACTGAATCAATTTTTCCGTGTTCAGTCCATCTTGTACTTGGTTTGAGAGAGCCCATTCCGCTGCTACCTATTCCATAGTGAAACCCACTCGTCACCTCCAAGGGTCCGATCCAAAAAGCCTAGATGTTGCTGATTTTTTAAAGTAGGATTTAGTCACGAGTGGACACAGCCCTATTCGTCGACTTCTCAGTCACGAACTATTTCATATTTGGTAAGCTTCCTTTACCAGTTAAGTAAAGTGAAGGGCTAATACGAGAGACATTAAAAAGAGAGGGTCAAATAAAAAAAATATTAGGTTTCGAATACCATCTCTTCCATGAAAAAAGAAAAAGGTTAAAAGGACACTCTCTCATGCAAGAGAATGATAAAAAAAAGACTAGGGGTGTTCATTGACGAGGTAGGGCTATTCCGAGGAATGCCCAACAGCCACTTCTAAACTAGAAACCTAAACCTGGCCCAGGCAAGAGTCATGCCTGAAGTTGTTGGCCCGAACCCAAGCCGCATGGAAATGATGAAGCCCGGGGCCGACCTATAGAAAAGAAGATTAAGCTTCTTACCAAGTCCTAAGCCAGCACAACTGCTCTGGTCATATCACCTTCTCTTTGAGGTTATGGGCTTGAGTCCCCGCATTGCTGCTCCCTCCCTCCCTCCCTCATGAATATATGTATTTGGGCGGGACGGGAATATCGGCTCTCAAGCACTAAGTGTAAATAAAAAATAAAAATAAGAAACTGAGCACGGCCTATCTATTAATAACTGAACCCCATGCCCAAAGCCCAATCCATGAGCTCCCATAAAAAATAAAATATAAGAAAAATACTCTACTTTTTAAGAGAAAAAAATAAATGCTACACTCACCTTTTGATTCTACTACATCCTTACTCTTGTTCTCTGTTATATTGACCAGTTACTCCACTTCACCGGTAAAGTAAATTTACGATTTATTTTATTTATTGTGATTTGATATTATTTCATCCAATTGTTATTCACACATGTCCCTCCATCATATTGAGAACTAAGCCCAGACCCGTGACCCTCCAACAAGTAAAAGAAGGGAAAAAAGCCTAAAAAATCGTTTTACTGGATTACCGCCGTATGCATCCGCGGTATTCCTGCAATTTCCGGTTTTCCTCCTCTGAGAGAGGAGGAAAACTGGAAATTGCGAATTTATGAGGACGAAAATTGGAAAATGCGAATTTACCGCCCTTACCAGCAGCGGTAAAGCTGCGTTAGTGTCCAAATAAAGTCCCAGGACCTTTCCATTTCCAATTAACATAAAATAGAATGAAAGAATCCACAGTTGCGTTTTTTCTTGTAGCCCATATATAGTGAACTCCCATATGATATGAATAGAGAGAGAAAAAAAATCGTGCAGGCTGACTTTGGCAATTGACACATGTGGAATTGATTTTCTAGTCTTTTTAATATTTATACTTCCCCATAAATAAAAGTAGAAATATATAAATGGTCATCAAATAACTTCCCCATAATTAAAGAAGAAAATCCGAGATATCGCTCTATTAAAGCAATTTGCTCCTGTCTACAACTCCATCCTCAAACCTTCCATCACTCGCAGTCTTTAATGATCTTCGGTGTGATTCACTGGATAATAAATTCTTAAAAATTCAATTCCATGAAAACATAGGGGCCCTTAAGAGAACACATCTATGAATGAAATTTTAAAAGCACTTAGTGTTATCACGTATCTAATCTAAAGCAATGACACGAGATTTTGCAATCTTGTAATCAACATCTAAACTTGGTTTTCGTTGACATGCTTAGATTTGGGAACTCTCTGGACCCAACCAACAAGCCGAAGGACTTATGGAACTGGTCAAATAAAGCACGATAACTATTTAGGACCGTAGCTAAACACCACATAGTTGCTTACATGTACAGAAAATCAGTGATGTGTCGACTACTAGGGCATGTTTTTAGTGTTGCAAACGGAACGGTTCCGGATCGGAACCATAGTGGACTAGGATGCGTTTCTAAAAAACGGTTCCGGATCCGGTCTTGACTCGGGACCTGTTTAGTTGGTTCTAGACCCGGCTCCAATAGGAAAACCCAAAACCGGGTCCACCTAGAGGACTGGAATCTAGTTCCAAAATCGATTCTAATTTTTCTTTTTCCCTAATTTTTCTCAAAATAAGCATATCATTCAGCTTATAACAGTGCGCCAAAGTCTACTACCTCTAATAATGTATATAAAATTGTCCAAAAAAAGTAGATTTTGAGTTACAATTTGCAATATCAAACGCTCATAAGCCGGGTCCCGGGTCCACATGTCGGAACCGGTTTGGACCCGGACCCGTTTATCAATCGGAACCAGATTTAGGTTACGGACCCGGACCCGTTTATGAATAATCGGAACCTAAAATAGTTTCCAGGCCCGGTTTTTTATAGGTCGGAACTTTCGGGCAATCGGATACCCGTTTGCAATCCTACAAATCTGCGAGGATTAGGCTTTTTTTTTTTTTTTTGCCCTGGTGAAATGAAGGTTTCGCTGGTTTCACGTATATTTAGTTAACCTATAATCATCCTAAATTGAGGCAAGCATTGCCTTACTGAATCAATTTTTCCGTGTTCAGTCCATCTTGTACTTGGTTTGAGAGAGCCCATTCCGCTGCTACCTATTCCATAGTGAAACCCACTCGTCACCTCCAAGGGTCCGATCCAAAAAGCCTAGATGTTGCTGATTTTTTAAAGTAGGATTTAG
Source organism: Cinnamomum chago (assembly GCA_038049695.1). NCBI lineage: Eukaryota > Viridiplantae > Streptophyta > Magnoliopsida > Laurales > Lauraceae > Cinnamomum > Cinnamomum chago. Next base: position 65,541,163 of record CP142458.1, on the reverse strand, counting down.
TCACGAGTGGACACAGCCCTATTCGTCGACTTCTCAGTCACGAACTATTTCATATTTGGTAAGCTTCCTTTACCAGTTAAGTAAAGTGAAGGGCTAATACGAGAGACATTAAAAAGAGAGGGTCAAATAAAAAAAATATTAGGTTTCGAATACCATCTCTTCCATGAAAAAAGAAAAAGGTTAAAAGGACACTCTCTCATGCAAGAGAATGATAAAAAAAAGACTAGGGGTGTTCATTGACGAGGTAGGGCTATTCCGAGGAATGCCCAACAGCCACTTCTAAACTAGAAACCTAAACCTGGCCCAAGCAAGAGTCATGCCTGAAGTTGTTGGCCCGAACCCAAGCCGCATGGAAATGATGAAGCCCGGGGCCGACCTATAGAAAAGAAGATTAAGCTTCTTACCAAGTCCTAAGCCAGCACAACTGCTCTGGTCATATCACCTTCTCTTTGAGGTTATGGGCTTGAGTCCCCGCATTGCTGCTCCCTCCCTCCCTCCCTCATGAATATATGTATTTGGGCGGGACGGGAATATCGGCTCTCAAGCACTAAGTGTAAATAAAAAATAAAAATAAGAAACTGAGCACGGCCTATCTATTAATAACTGAACCCCATGCCCAAAGCCCAATCCATGAGCTCCCATAAAAAATAAAATATAAGAAAAATACTCTACTTTTTAAGAGAAAAAAATAAATGCTACACTCACCTTTTGATTCTACTACATCCTTACTCTTGTTCTCTGTTATATTGACCAGTTACTCCACTTCACCGGTAAAGTAAATTTACGATTTATTTTATTTATTGTGATTTGATATTATTTCATCCAATTGTTATTCACACATGTCCCTCCATCATATTGAGAACTAAGCCCAGACCCGTGACCCTCCAACAAGTAAAAGAAGGGAAAAAAGCCTAAAAAATCGTTTTACTGGATTACCGCCGTATGCATCCGCGGTATTCCTGCAATTTCCGGTTTTCCTCCTCTGAGAGAGGAGGAAAACTGGAAATTGCGAATTTATGAGGACGAAAATTGGAAAATGCGAATTTACCGCCCTTACCAGCAGCGGTAAAGCTGCGTTAGTGTCCAAATAAAGTCCCAGGACCTTTCCATTTCCAATTAACATAAAATAGAATGAAAGAATCCACAGTTGCGTTTTTTCTTGTAGCCCATATATAGTGAACTCCCATATGATATGAATAGAGAGAGAAAAAAAATCGTGCAGGCTGACTTTGGCAATTGACACATGTGGAATTGATTTTCTAGTCTTTTTAATATTTATACTTCCCCATAAATAAAAGTAGAAATATATAAATGGTCATCAAATAACTTCCCCATAATTAAAGAAGAAAATCCGAGATATCGCTCTATTAAAGCAATTTGCTCCTGTCTACAACTCCATCCTCAAACCTTCCATCACTCGCAGTCTTTAATGATCTTCGGTGTGATTCACTGGATAATAAATTCTTAAAAATTCAATTCCATGAAAACATAGGGGCCCTTAAGAGAACACATCTATGAATGAAATTTTAAAAGCACTTAGTGTTATCACGTATCTAATCTAAAGCAATGACACGAGATTTTGCAATCTTGTAATCAACATCTAAACTTGGTTTTCGTTGACATGCTTAGATTTGGGAACTCTCTGGACCCAACCAACAAGCCGAAGGACTTATGGAACTGGTCAAATAAAGCACGATAACTATTTAGGACCGTAGCTAAACACCACATAGTTGCTTACATGTACAGAAAATCAGTGATGTGTCGACTACTAGGGCATGTTTTTAGTGTTGCAAACGGAACGGTTCCGGATCGGAACCATAGTGGACTAGGATGCGTTTCTAAAAAACGGTTCCGGATCCGGTCTTGACTCGGGACCTGTTTAGTTGGTTCTAGACCCGGCTCCGATAGGAAAACCCAAAACCGGGTCCACCTAGAGGACTGGAATCTAGTTCCAAAATCGATTCTAATTTTTCTTTTTCCCTAATTTTTCTCAAAATAAGCATATCATTCAGCTTATAACAGTGCGCCAAAGTCTACTACCTCTAATAATGTATATAAAATTGTCCAAAAAAAGTAGATTTTGAGTTACAATTTGCAATATCAAACGCTCATAAGCCGGGTCCCGGGTCCACATGTCGGAACCGGTTTGGACCCGGACCCGTTTATCAATCGGAACCAGATTTAGGTTACGGACCCGGACCCGTTTATGAATAATCGGAACCTAAAATAGTTTCCAGGCCCGGTTTTTTATAGGTCGGAACTTTCGGGCAATCGGATACCCGTTTGCAATCCTACAAATCTGCGAGGATTAGGCTTTTTTTTTTTTTTTTGCCCTGGTGAAATGAAGGTTTCGCTGGTTTCACGTATATTTAGTTAACCTATAATCATCCTAAATTGAGGCAAGCATTGCCTTACTGAATCAATTTTTCCGTGTTCAGTCCATCTTGTACTTGGTTTGAGAGAGCCCATTCCGCTGCTACCTATTCCATAGTGAAACCCACTCGTCACCTCCAAGGGTCCGATCCAAAAAGCCTAGATGTTGCTGATTTTTTAAAGTAGGATTTAGTCACGAGTGGACACAGCCCTATTCGTCGACTTCTCAGTCACGAACTATTTCATATTTGGTAAGCTTCCTTTACCAGTTAAGTAAAGTGAAGGGCTAATACGAGAGACATTAAAAAGAGAGGGTCAAATAAAAAAAATATTAGGTTTCGAATACCATCTCTTCCATGAAAAAAGAAAAAGGTTAAAAGGACACTCTCTCATGCAAGAGAATGATAAAAAAAAGACTAGGGGTGTTCATTGACGAGGTAGGGCTATTCCGAGGAATGCCCAACAGCCACTTCTAAACTAGAAACCTAAACCTGGCCCAAGCAAGAGTCATGCCTGAAGTTGTTGGCCCGAACCCAAGCCGCATGGAAATGATGAAGCCCGGGGCCGACCTATAGAAAAGAAGATTAAGCTTCTTACCAAGTCCTAAGCCAGCACAACTGCTCTGGTCATATCACCTTCTCTTTGAGGTTATGGGCTTGAGTCCCCGCATTGCTGCTCCCTCCCTCCCTCCCTCATGAATATATGTATTTGGGCGGGACGGGAATATCGGCTCTCAAGCACTAAGTGTAAATAAAAAATAAAAATAAGAAACTGAGCACGGCCTATCTATTAATAACTGAACCCCATGCCCAAAGCCCAATCCATGAGCTCCCATAAAAAATAAAATATAAGAAAAATACTCTACTTTTTAAGAGAAAAAAATAAATGCTACACTCACCTTTTGATTCTACTACATCCTTACTCTTGTTCTCTGTTATATTGACCAGTTACTCCACTTCACCGGTAAAGTAAATTTACGATTTATTTTATTTATTGTGATTTGATATTATTTCATCCAATTGTTATTCACACATGTCCCTCCATCATATTGAGAACTAAGCCCAGACCCGTGACCCTCCAACAAGTAAAAGAAGGGAAAAAAGCCTAAAAAATCGTTTTACTGGATTACCGCCGTATGCATCCGCGGTATTCCTGCAATTTCCGGTTTTCCTCCTCTGAGAGAGGAGGAAAGCTGGAAATTGCGAATTTATGAGGACGAAAATTGGAAAATGCGAATTTACCGCCCTTACCAGCAGCGGTAAAGCTGCGTTAGTGTCCAAATAAAGTCCCAGGACCTTTCCATTTCCAATTAACATAAAATAGAATGAAAGAATCCACAGTTGCGTTTTTTCTTGTAGCCCATATATAGTGAACTCCCATATGATATGAATAGAGAGAGAAAAAAAATCGTGCAGGCTGACTTTGGCAATTGACACATGTGGAATTGATTTTCTAGTCTTTTTAATATTTATACTTCCCCATAAATAAAAGTAGAAATATATAAATGGTCATCAAATAACTTCCCCATAATTAAAGAAGAAAATCCGAGATATCGCTCTATTAAAGCAATTTGCTCCTGTCTACAACTCCATCCTCAAACCTTCCATCACTCGCAGTCTTTAATGATCTTCGGTGTGATTCACTGGATAATAAATTCTTAAAAATTCAATTCCATTAAAACATAGGGGCCCTTAAGAGAACACATCTATGAATGAAATTTTAAAAGCACGTAGTGTTATCACGTATCTAATCTAAAGCAATGACACGAGATTTTGCAATCTTGTAATCAACATCTAAACTTGGTTTTCGTTGACATGCTTAGATTTGGGAACTCTCTGGACCCAACCAACAAGCCGAAGGACTTATGGAACTGGTCAAATAAAGCACGATAACTATTTAGGACCGTAGCTAAACACCACATAGTTGCTTACATGTACAGAAAATCAGTGATGTGTCGACTACTAGGGCATGTTTTTAGTGTTGCAAACGGAACGGTTCCGGATCGGAACCATAGTGGACTAGGATGCGTTTCTAAAAAACGGTTCCGGATCCGGTCTTGACTCGGGACCTGTTTAGTTGGTTCTAGACCCGGCTCCGATAGGAAAACCCAAAACCGGGTCCACCTAGAGGACTGGAATCTAGTTCCAAAATCGATTCTAATTTTTCTTTTTCCCTAATTTTTCTTAAAATAAGCATATCATTCAGCTTATAACAGTGCGCCAAAGTCTACTACCTCTAATATTGTATATAAAATTGTCCAAAAAAAGTAGATTTTGAGTTACAATTTGCAATATCAAACGCTCATAAGCCGGGTCCCGGGTCCACATGTCGGAACCGGTTTGGACCCGGACCCGTTTATCAATCGGAACCAGATTTAGGTTACGGACCCGGACCCGTTTATGAATAATCGGAACCTAAAATAGTTTCCAGGCCCGGTTTTTTATAGGTCGGAACTTTCGGGCAATCGGATACCCGTTTGCAATCCTACAAATCTGCGAGGATTCGGCTTTTTTTTTTTTTTTGCCCTGGTGAAATGAAGGTTTCGCTGGTTTCACGTATATTTAGTTAACCTATAATCATCCTAAATTGAGGCAAGCATTGCCTTACTGAATCAATTTTTCCGTGTTCAGTCCATCTTGTACTTGGTTTGAGAGAGCCCATTCCGCTGCTACCTATTCCATAGTGAAACCCACTCGTCACCTCCAAGGGTCCGATCCAAAAAGCCTAGATGTTGCTGATTTTTTAAAGTAGGATTTAGTCACGAGTGGACACAGCCCTATTCGTCGACTTCTCAGTCACGAACTATTTCATATTTGGTAAGCTTCCTTTACCAGTTAAGTAAAGTGAAGGGCTAATACGAGAGACATTAAAAAGAGAGGGTCAAATAAAAAAAATATTAGGTTTCGAATACCATCTCTTCCATGAAAAAAGAAAAAGGTTAAAACGACACTCTCTCATGCAAGAGAATGATAAAAAAAAGACTAGGGGTGTTCATTGACTAGGTAGGGCTATTCCGAGGAATGCCCAACAGCCACTTCTAAACTAGAAACCTAAACCTGGCCCAAGCAAGAGTCATGCCTGAAGTTGTTGGCCCGAACCCAAGCCGCATGGAAATGATGAAGCCCGGGGCCGACCTATAGAAAAGAAGATTAAGCTTCTTACCAAGTCCTAAGCCAGCACAACTGCTCTGGACATATCACCTTCTCTTTGAGGTAATGGGCTTGAATCCCCGCATTGCTGCTCCCTCCCTCCCTCATAAATATATATAAACATATATATTTGGGCGGGACGGGAATATCGACTCTCAAGCACTAAGTGTAAATAAAAAAAAAAGAAGCTGAGCACGCCTATCTATTAATAACTGAACCCCATGCCCAAAGCGCAATCCATGAGCTCCCATAAAAATTAAAAAATAAAAAAATACTCTACTTTTTAACAGAAAAAATAAAAATGCTACTCTCACCTTTTGATTCTACTACACCCTTACTTTTGTTCTCTGTTATATTGACCAGTTACTCCACTACACCGGTAAAGTAAATTTACGATTTATTTTATTTATTGTGATTTGATATTAATTCATCTAATTGTTATTCACACATGTCCATCCATCATATTGTGAACTAAGCCCAGGCCCGTGACCAACCAACAAGTAAAAGAAGGAAAAAAAGCGTAAAAAATTGTTTTGCACGATTGCCGCCGTATGCATTCGTGGTATTCCTGCAATTTCCAGTTCTGAGAGGAGGAAAATTGGAAATTGCGAATTTATGAGGACGAAAAATGGAAAATGCGAATTTACCGCCCTTGCCAGCAGCGGTAAAGTTGCGTAAGTGTCCAAATAAAGTCCCAGGACCTTTCATTTTCCAATTAACATAAAATAGAATGAAAGAATCCATAGTTGCGTTTTTTCATGTTGCCCATATATAGTGAACTCTCATATGATATGAATAGAGATTAAAAAAAATCACACAATCTGACTTTGGCAATCGACACATGTGGAAATGATTTTCTAGTCTTTTTAATATTTATACTTCCCCATAAATAAAAGTAGAAATATATAAATGGTCATCAAATAACTTCCCCATAATTAAAGAAGAAAATCCGAGATATCGCTCTATTAAAGCAATTTGCTCCTGTCTACAACTCCATCCTCAAACCTTCCATCACTCGCAGTCTTTAATGATCTTCGATGTGATTCACTGGATAATAAATTCTTAAAAATTCAATTCCATGAAAACATAGGGGCCCTTAAGAGAACATATCTATGAATCAAAATTTTAAAAGCACTTAGTGTTATCACGTATCTAATCTAAAGCAATGACACGAGATTTTGCAATCTTGTAATCAACATCTAAACTTGGTTTTCGTTGACATGCTTAGATTTGGGAACTCTCTGGACCTAACCAACAAGCCGAAGGACTGATGGAACTGGTCAAATAAAGCACGATAACTATTTAGGACCGTAGCTAAACACCACATAGTTGCTTACATGCACAGAAAATCAGTGATATGTCGACTACTAGGGCATGTTTGTAGGGTTGCAAACGGGACGGTTCCGGATCGGAACCATAGTGGACCCGGACGCCTTTCTAAATAACAGTTCCGGTTCCGGATCCGGTCTTGACTCGAAACTTGTTTAGTTGGTTCTAGACCCGGCTCCGATTGGAAAACCCAAATCCGGGACCACCTAGAGGACTGGAATCTAATTCCAAAATAGTTTCTAATTTATCTTTTTCCTTAATTTTTCTTAAAATAAGCATATCATTTAGCTTATAACAGTGCGCCAAAGTCTACTACCTCTAATATTGTATATAAAAAAGTCTAAAAAAAGTTGATTTTGAGGTACAATTTGCAATATCAAACGCTCATAAGCCGGGTCTCGGGTCCACATGCCGAAATCGGTTTGGACCCGGACCCGTTTATCAATCGGAACCTAAATTAGGTTACGGACCCGGACCCGGACCCGTTTATGAATAATCGGAACCAAAAATAGGCTCCAGACCCCGTTTTTTACAGGTCGGACCTTTCGAGTAATCGGATACCCGTTTGCAACCCTACAAATTTGCGAGTATAGACCTTTTTTTGTCTTGTTGAAATGAAGGTTTCGCTGGTTTCACGTATATTTGGTTAACCTATAATCATCCTAAATTGAGGCAATTATGCCCTTACTGAATCAAATTTTCCGTGTTTAGTCCATCTTGTACTTGGTTTGAGAGAGCCCATTCCGCTGCTACCTATTCCATAGTGAAACCCACTCGTCACCTGCAAGGATCCGATCCAAAAAGCCCAGATGTTGCTGATTTTTTAAAGTAGGATTTAGTCACGAGTGGACACAGCCCTATTCGTCGAATTCTCACTCACGAACTATTTCATATTTGGTAAGCTTACTTTTCCAGTTAAGTAAAGTGAAGGGCTAATACGAGAGACATTAAAAAGAGAGGGTCAAATAAAAAAAATATTAGGTTTCGAATACCATCTCTTCCATGAAAAAAGAAAAAGGTTAAAAGGACACTCTCTCATGCAAGAGAATGATAAAAAAAGACTAGGGGTGTTCATTGATGAGGTAGGGCTATTCCGAGGAATGCCCAACAGCCACTTCTAAACTAGAGGCCTAAACCTGGCCCAAGCATGAGTCATGCCTGAAGTTGTTGGCCCGGGACCGACCTATATAAAAGAAAATTAAGCTTCTTACCAAGTCCTAAGCCAGTAAAGCTGCTCTGGTCATATCACCTTCTCTTTGAGGTCATGGGCTTGAGTCCCCGCATTGCTGCTCCCTCCCTCCCTCAAAAATATATATAAATATATATATTTGGGCGGGACGGGAATATCGGCTCTCGATTACTAAGTGTAAATAAAAAATAAAAATAAAAGAAACTGAGCACGGCCTATCTATTAATAACTGAACCCCATGCCCAAAGCCCAATCCATGAGCTCCCATAAAAAATAAAATATAAAAAAAATACTCTACTTTTTAAGAGAAAAAATAAATGCTACTCTCACCTTTTGATTCTACTACACCCTTACTTTTGTTATCTGTTATATTGACCAGTTACTCCACTTCACCGGTAAAGTAAATTTACGATTTATTTTATTTATTGTGATTTGATATTATTTCATCCAATTGTTATTCACACATGTCCCTCCATCATATTGTGAACTAAGCCCAGACCCGTGACCCTCCAACAAGTAAAAGAAGGAAAAAAAGCCCAAAAACTCGTTTTGCTGGATTACTGCCGTATGCATCTGCGCGCGGTATTCCTGCAATTTTCGGTTTTCCCTCCTCTCAGAGAGGAGGAAAGCTGGAAATTGCGAATTTATAAGGACGAAAATTGGAAAATGCGAATTTACCGCCCTTACCAGCAGTGGTAAAGCTGCGTGAGTGTCCAAATAAAGTCCCAGGACCTTTCCATTTCCAATTAACATAAAATAGAATGAAAGAATCCACAGTTGCGTTTTTTCTTATAGCCCATATATAGTGAGCTCCCATATGATATGAATAGAGAGAAAAAAAATCGCACAAACTGACTTTGGCAATTGACACATGTGGAATTGATTTTCTAGTCTTTTTAATATTTATACTTCCCCATAAATAAATGTAGAAATATATAAATGATCATCAAATAACTTCCCCATAATTAAAGAATAAATTCCGAGATATCGCTCTATTAGAGCAATTTGCTCTTGTCTACAACTCTATCCTCAAACCTTCCATCACTCACAGTCTTTAATGATCATCGGTGTGATTCACTTGATAATAAATTCTTAAAAATTCAATTCCATGAAAACATAGGGGCCCTTAAGAGAACACATCTATGAATGAAATTTTAAAAGCACTTAGTGTTATCCCGTATCTAATCTAAAGCAATGACACGAGATTTTGCAATCTTGTAATCAACATCTAAACTCGGTTTTCGTTGACATGCTTAGATTTGGAAACTCTCTGGACCTAACCAACAAGCCGAAGGACTGATGGAACTGGTCAAATCAAGCACAATAACTATTTAGGACAGTAGCTAAACACCACATAGTTGCTTACACGCACAGAAAATCAGTGATGTGTCGACTACTAGGGCATGTTTGTAGGGTTGCAAATGGAACGGTTCCAGATCGGAACCATAGTGGACCAGGACGCGTTTCTAAAAAACGGTTCCGTAGCCGGTCTTGACTCGGAACCATTAAAATAGAGATTCGGAACCTCTTTTTAGGAGGATTCTGCCCTCCAATCCAAACAAAGACCTAGACCCTAGCTTCGTAAGGATTTCGCTCTTCAAATGCTCTCCATTGAAGACCATGACTTATCAGGGTCTCAAATGGTTACATGGGTTTTGCAAGAATTTTATCCAAACAGTAAAAGAAGAAATTTCAATGTGTATACGTATGTTTGAAATCACCAGGAGTCATTTCTAAAGGATGATGGACCAAGCTCTAGCCAGATCCTAACATGGTTGAAAATTTAACATGTAGAGTGAAAGCCATGTCTGAATTCAAAGGATGAACAGGCTGTTGTTATGGGTATAACAAACTCAAGAACCCCACAACCAAATAAAGCTTTGAATCTCTATGATCAATCCCTCAAACAGCCTTAATTCTCATAATCAAACAGTTTCAATTCCCACAAACGAATAGCCTGAGTAGCAATGATAAAGGGGCTGAAATTAATAAGCTCTTAGTAGTTAATGGGTTGCCACAGTCACACAAGCATAATGACGAAAAACCCATGTAGGCTAAACATTACTCGGTATAACGAGGCCATTAGTGGGCTTTACAAAATGGGTTATCCCAGTCCCAACATATCTAAGGTGGGGCCGCAAATATAGATATGGAGGGGTGCTACACACCCCGACTGGGGTGCCCCGAATCGGACCCCGGGGTGTCTGGGGTCCGTTGGATCCCAGCCTCCCCCGGGATCCAACGGACCCCAGACACCCCGGGGTCCGAATCGGGGTGTCTAGATTTTTTCTTACAGAAAAAGACAGCCATGTTGGAAAATCTCCACAAACAAGCAACTCACGAAAAATGAATTCACCCAAACAAACAACCTAAATTTCCACATCTAAACATTCTGAATAGTGGGTATAAATGGACTTCAAATTAGCCCAAATAAAGGCTGAAAATGGGTTAAAGTACGGCCCAAATACTGCTGGAATCTGCCTGAAATGAATTATCTAATTGGGTCAAAAGCTACCCCAAATAAATGGATATGGTGGGCTCAAACACAGTGTAAAAGAGGGACCCAAATAGACTGAAAACTAGTTCAGCATACTCTTATAAACAAGTTGAAAATCAATTATGTGAATAGGCCTAAAAATCAGTTATTTGGCTACAATGGACGTGGCTAAAGAGTTTGGGTTTAAATAAATAAAAGACCTGAACCCATGACTTGGATTCAACTAGAACATTGAACTCACTTCTAAATTGGGTTCCAAAGATTAAGAAGTGAACCCAGGATATATACTTATGTATTGAATCTGTAGCCAAACAATTTAACTTGGTATTATCCAACCCAAGAAAAGACTGAGATTTACACTCTGCTAGCTAGCATGATTGCCTATATTGGTCTATTGATTGTCAATTGGTTTATACGCCAACCCAAACTGTCTCTAAATGGGTTAAACCTTGACCCAAACTAGTTTCTCTAAATGGGTTGAACTTTAACCCAAACTAGTGTCTCTAATTGGGTTAAACCTTGACCCAAACTAGTTTCTCTGAATGGGTTGAACTTTGACCCAAACTAATTTCTCTAAATGGGTTAAACCTTGACCCAAATTGGTTTCTCTAAATGGGTTAAACCTTAACCCAAATTGGTTTCTCTTAATGGGTTAAACTTTGACCCAAATTAGTTTCTCTAAATGGGTTAAACCTTTACCCAAATTGGTTTCTCTTAATGGGTTAAACTTTGACCCAAATTAGTTTCTCTAAATGGGTTAAACCTTTACCCAAATTGGTTTCTATAAATGGGTTGAAAGTCAAGTCATATTAGTTTTTAAATGAGCTGAAAATCAGCCTGAACAATTATTATATATTATAGACGTAGGATTCGATTTCGAAATTGGAGTCCGATTTGCTAATCGATTGCAAAATTGGACTCTAATCTCTAATCAATTTGAGAAATTGGATCTCAAATCAATTTCAAGAGATAAGCTCTATCCATCAATTCAGAGTCCACTTTTGTTAAACTTCTTTATGTGAATTTAAATTTTAATATATATCTATTATGGATAGGTGTTTAAAGAGTCCAGATGAGAAAATTCACCTTGCTCAATAACTCTATCCAACCAAGTTTAAATGAATCTTCTTTAGGTAGATTTAGACTTTTAATCTATCTATTATGGTTAGAAAATCCTTAATGTTTGTGATTTTTAAAAGTGGATCCTTGTTAGTGATTTATACATATGGGCTCCACATATGATAAATTCTTTTAAAGTGGGCCTCAAATTCTAATTCCTAAAGACGGAGCCACATGCAATTTTGCAAATGTTAATTTACATAAGACTTGAAGTTTTATACTCATTTATATAAAAAGTAATATTTATTTTGTATAAATGTCGGGCCGGACCATGCTTCGAACTGTAATAAATGGTATATTTGTTTGTTTTATATTTATTTTCTTATCTCATAAAATAGCCACAAATTGCAAGTGTTATTTCTGAGCCAGAGCTTAGCGCGGGCATGCTTTGCTAGTTATAACTAAAAATTTGTTTTGGCTAGAATTGGCCTGAAATATTGTCCAAATATTGGCTGAAAGTGGCTTAAAATTCAGTCCAAACTATGACTCTAAACGGGTTTTAAAAATGTCCAAATTATAGTTCTGAATGAATCAGAACTCAACTCAAATCCCACCTGGACAAGGGCCAAAACTATAGCCCAAATATAGGTTAAAAAGGGTGAATAATAATCCAAGTATTGACTCGAGGTGGTTCTGACAATGGGTTAAAATATAGTCAGCATATATCGGTTGAAAAAAAATGGTGAGCACAACTAGAATATTAATCGGAACTAGGTATCGTGGCAGGCCTAAAGAGATGGCTAAAGTACTAACCAAAGATGGATTGTTATAAATGATTTCAATTGCAATCTAAACTCAGACCATGATTTTTTGGTCTAATTCAGGCCAGATTTTTTGCCTAACTCAGGCCATAATTCTGGGTCTGACACAAGATGGGATTTTGGGTCCAATTCTAATTCAGGCCAGATTTTAGGCCTAAAATAGACCAGATTTTTAGGTCTAAATCAAGCCAGAATTACAAGCTTAAATTAGGCCAGAATTATATGGAATGGGTACAAGAAGTTAAAAAAGGATAAGAGAAAAAAAGATTGAGAACTACTCATGAATGTAAGGGAGCTCAAACCACCCTTTTCAAATTTAAAATCTCTCTTAGGAGAAAAGGTCAAAGCTCACCCATCTAACCATAAAGTGTGGGTCAACCTACCCAATTCAACCTGTTTTACAGTGAGGCCTGACTATTTCAAGTCCATTATGAAGATAATTCTAATGGGCCAATAAAATACAAGCAATGACCCACTAACAAAAATTACTATCATCAAATTCATCAATTCATGAACCCCATCGAGAAATAATCATGAAGATCCAGGTGAATCGAAAGAACTACTTCTAACAGCAAAGGTGAAGAGGAGGGATTTGTCAATTTTTATTTATTTATTTATTTAATTCTTGTGTTTTCTTTATAATTAAATTTTATTGAATCAATGTCTTGATAATGAGAGGTTTCCATGACGATGTAATTAACGATCGATGAGTTTTCACGATCGGGAGTATGATGTACCCACAAAATTGAATGTAAAACCTCCCATTAAATGGAGGGAAATTTGTATTCAATGAATTTTGGTGCATTTTCTTCATTTATGTACGAATTTATTGTGTACAGGATGCTTTGACAATTGCAATAGGTGTATCTGATGGGGCACTAATACAGATGATCCTGATCTTCATTTTCTCCATTGTAAATGATTGTTGACAAAATTCAATCTCAATTGTTTGAATGTCACCAATTAATCAACAGAATCATCTGGGCGATGAAATTTTTGGAAAATGGAAACAGTTCAGATAATCTGATATTGGCTGCACACCTGTCCTGCCTAAGCTTCCATGGCACAATTAAAACAAAGGAAACACACAAAATCTAATCTCATTTTAAACCAATTGTTCACTGAAGGTGGACCCATAGCTACCTTGTTCGCAAATAAGGCATTTGTACTGTAAACATTTCTCATAAAATTCTCTAAGCATTGTGCTCCAATGTATTAACACAAGTCCATATCTAACTTCGGATCGGAGTTCGACCCACCTTAAGATTGATCACATAGTAACGCATGAAATTTTTTATTGGCTTGTATTTTTGGTCATATGGTTTCCATACAATTAATTTGAAAGTGACCAAACTCTGATTAAAGTGAAATGTGGGATAGATTTAATATAAGGAATATGTATTTTTTGAGCAGTTTAAGTTTTAGATATGGACCCTAATGATGGAAATATAGAACAAATTCATATGAATTAGTTCATTGAACTCATCCAACTCGAACTCCTAACCAATTTGAAAAGAAAATTAAATGAACCCAACCCATCAATTTTTTCGATCAAATGCCAACTCAATTGTGAATTGGTCAACCTGCAACTTGGTAACCATGCAGTGGGCCCTTCTTTCAGTAATCCAGACCAATGACCCTGTGGATGACCCACCTTGGATAAAGAAATGCAGCAACCCCATTGAACAATCTTATTCATCTGCTAATTAGCTTCCAAAATGGACTGTTCAAAAGAAAAAACAAATCAAACTGCCAAATCCAACCATGGAATGCCACCACATGGGTCCCCAATCATCCTCTGTAAGTTCCAAACCTCCAACAGGCAAACAATCACAACCACTCAAAGATGAGCCCACCTTTACCCAAAAAATAAAAAAACACTGGGCCCCACCCAAAACTGCAAAAATCCAATTGTGGAATGGTACCTTATACACAAACCTCTAGGCTCTAGCTCAAAAACACTCTCTAATACATATTCCCACAAATCCCCCCTTCCACTATTTTCATGTAACATATTAGAAAAAAATATATTTTTTTTTACAATCTTTTATTGGTAACATGTTTCCATCCCCATCTCTGTTTCTAGCATTTTATCACATGCTCATTAATCCATAAGCAAAACATTTAAAACATAGAAACAGACACACTGACACACACAGATGGATAGATGAGAGAGAGAGAGAGAAGAAACCAAAGACAAAAGGACCTTTTTTAAGTAGGAAATAAGTAAGCACTACATTGAGCCTTGTTGGGATATTATGATACAAGTTTGGAACTATTTCTAAATTCTCCTTCATCACATTAGATAAGCCTCCAGTTGGGAGGAAAGCACACTGCTTGGATCAAAAACCATGGCCTTCCCATTCACAGGCACAACCCCAACTCCCTTTACATCTCCTCATAATCTTTCCCCTCACAAAACCCCCATAACTCTCTTCTCAATTCCCCTATCAAGAACCCCCTCACAGACCCTCCACTCCTCCACAGCCCTCTTGGCTGTGAAGAGCCCAAAAGGCTTTGGTCCTTCCCAAAACAAAAGCAGCAAGAAGAAGATGAAGAAGAAAATGGCAGACTCAGAAGACATAGATGATGGGGAAGAAGAATTCAGAGATGGGCAGTATGAGGACACAATTCCAGAAATTGTGACTGATCGAATGATGAAGAGAATGGGGTTCTCTGTAGGAATTCCTCTTGGAATCGGCCTTGTGTTCTTCCCTTTCTTCTATTATCTGAAAGTGGTGTTGAAGATTGATGTCCCCAGTTGGGTTCCAGTGATTGTGTCCTTCTTCTTCTTTGGGTCTGCTCTGTTGGGTGTGAGCTATGGGATTGTGTCTTCCAGCTGGGATCCTTTGAGGGAAGGCTCTCTCTTGGGGTGGAACGAGGCTCAGAAGAACTGGCCTGTTTTCTGGCAATCACTTTGGGGTGGTAGAAACAGGAAGTAGTATTCTTTCCATCTACTTTTCTCACTTCTCAGTGTGTGTATTTACATTGCATCAGTGATAAGAACATTCAGATTTTCTTCATTGTCTGTCTCTCAAAAAGCATGTTTGTGAACACCAGTTTTCCAACAGATATGTTTACACAGCAATTTCATTCTGCATGTAGGAAAATATTTTCTACTGTGAAATGTGAATAAGTTGAATATTTTTCTTCTTTCTATGGATAATAATTTTGCTTTCCACACAAGTTTTAGAAGATGTTTTCACCATGAAAAATTAAAGTTGTGGAAATTGTTAACTTGGAATGATGGAAAATCATTTTGATTTTCAGCTCTCAAATCCATGATTTGTGGCCTTTGAATTGCATAAGCCACATTCCACAATATACCTCATGGTGTCCTATGTTTTTAAGGGGCTTTAGTCCAACAAACTTTATATCATGTATTAGTTTAAATTAGTCTATTCTCAACAATTTGCCAATTCATATCAAGTTCACCACATTTCACATATGATCTATGTTACTCCATATTTTGTTGAATGGAGCCAAATGGAGTTTATTTTATGACCCCATCATTTTGGGCCTAGGTCCTTGCAACCAGGCCGTAGTCAAATCTTGATCTACTCTACAACCTCTCATTGAGATCAAGTCCAATGATTCATCAAATTTTCATATTTTTATTTTTGTACACATTAATTTCGTTAGGAGATTTTCACCCATAGGACTCCCACACAAGCGATGGTGCAAAATTTCCAATGTTCATGATCTTCATGCGAAATTTTTGCAGTGCAAAAGTTGCCACAAGTAAAAATTGCCATAATGTCATCGTACTGTTCCACATATCATCAAAGGCTTTGAAATGGATGGTTTATATAAAATGTAATGTTTTTATCTTTTAACCATCGATTTCTCTTAATAAGATGGTAACCAATGGCCATTGAAAAAAAGATTATTTTCGAAATAACGTTATCTAAAATTGCTTTCAAAATTGTGAAATGGGATTTGATTAGAAAGGAGTTCTACAAGTTTTCTTTTGATGATATTCTTTCTAATTTGGGAGGTTGCATGAGATGTTGCCCGCCTAAGGAGAGCAGTTCCATTCTTTGGAGCCCCCCTCTTTATAGGGTTTTAAAGTTTTATGTGGATAGTGCTTCAAGGGGTAAGCCGTGCCCATTGGAGGAGTGCTTCGCAATAGCGAATGTGCTTGGAGATTTCAGCTCGCACTAATGTCTCATTCTGTCATGAGATTAGATCCGCCAACTCAATGGCGGATGTGCTAGCAAAGTAAGGTGTGGATAGGTTAATTCCTTGGGTGGGTGTCATCTTGTAATTTGAGTTGTGACTGGTGCTTCTCTCTTGCACCTTCCAACTCCTCATTTTTTAAGTTTTGATTTCTTTTATTCTTCTTTTAATGAAATCTTTGTGGACCCAGGATTTTCATTCAAAGGAGGGCGAACGGGCAATGGCTATAATGTTACTTTCTTTGTTATTTTGTCATTCGATGTGGGGTGAGGGCTGATTGTTAAGGATGATGTGCTAGAGGGGATCCAGACGATTGTGCAAGGAGCAACTGCCAAGTAATTAAAAAGTGTCTTGGGCTAATTGTAAGCCGATTAGAGATATGGATGAAAGTGAAAAAACAAAGAAAGTGAAATATGGGAACAATCGGTCATATAGAATGGTGGATGGGTTAGATGTTTGGGTCCGTTATATATAGAGACATAGAATGCATTGGGTAACTGGGTCTCTTATGCTTGATCCGATTCAAATAAAGGTAAAATGTGCAGGTATTTATTTAGTGGGTCTCAGACATTTTAAGTTAAGATGAACAATAATTCTTATTCTGACATTGCTTAAGGACTCACTAACTAGTACTACTTTAAAGTATGATGTAAGATGTACTATCATTAAAAATTAATGGTTTTTAATGCCTAATTTATCTATGACTGATATTATGATATTAACTATGACTAAATATAATAGTATATTCATTAAATACATATACTTTGTATAATGTGATAGCCTACAAACGGGCTAGGACTTGGCCAACAAGTTCGATGCAGACCATCTTAATTCTTAGTAATGGTAGAGTCAAGATTTTCGTTTGGGTGGTGCGGATAATGATCAAGTGAAGAAGTTAAATGATAAAATCAAATCGTTTAAGGTCTTATCTAAAGGGTTTATCAAATCCCACCGGTATGACCGCAACCACATGCTAACGCTTGGGTCCGCCCCTCATTCTTAGGGCCCGCCTGGCACAAGGGTTATGAAAAACCACCCAAATATAGCGGAAATGGATCCCCTGTTTGGATCAATCAGGGGTCGCTACGACACGAGGATGGAGGAAAGAAAAAATATGTTTCTCTTTCCTACGCCCCCCTCAGCCTCCGTGCATGGCAGCCCCTGATTCGACCAAACAGGGCTCCCCTGTTTGGACGAAACAGGGGATCCGGATCCAAGTATAGCTAGGTGAGATAGCCATTATTCTATTATCAAAGATCGACTGATAACCATCTCCCAGTCTCTTGGAAAAATAACAAAAATTATCTCCATGTCATCCATCTTGAAGCTCATTCTCTTCACTGGTATGGTTAACATAATGGGACCCTATACTTCATCTCTTTCCCAATCTGCTCAGAAGAAATCAGGGGGAAAAAGGGTCCTGTGCAATAAAAAAAAGGCAATCATGCTGTTGAGGCAAGCACAAGAATAAATTTCACCAATAAAAACGAAAATGAATTATTTCATGGTAATCCTCTATAAATAAATAAAAAAATTGCTGATACACAAATGGAAAATTTCAAGCGTAATGAAATTTTACTGGTGAAAATACAAAGAACTAGCCATTCAGAACTCATCATTGTTTTCAATGGCTTGAGTATTTGCTGACAATCTCTGAAATGGAAGAATATGTTCCAAGAAAGGCGCCCACGACTCCCAGTACCACTATTGTGATGCTAACAAATACCTGAATTATGAGAAGAAAAGAATCGGCGGCATAATCAAGGCCCCAAAAAAGGAAAAAAAAAATCAATGGAAGAAAAGTAATAGCTTGCAAAAACAATTTTTTTTTTCCGAATACTAATGCATATAATGCAATTTAAACTGACTCATGGAATAAAATGAAAATCTCCAATGGAAGACAGCTTTTCACTCAGAAAGGTTATCTTAAATGAAATTTGAAACAGAAAAAACTATCAACATTTGACATATTCCCTTAAAAAGTGACAGTGCAGGCGTGTGCGATGATTCAGGTTACCTGCAAATGTGTTGCTTTCTTCCTTGCTATCTTTAAGAAGCATAGAGATGGCACTATCACAGCCTACCAAGAATCAATACAAATGCAAATGACATTGTTAAAAACAGAAAAGAATGGTGAAAAAAAAAGTACTTTAATTCCAAAGGGAAAGCATGGAAAATAAGAAGTTTGTGAATGCAATTATACAAATGCATGAATGCTCCTTGAAATATAGGGGTTTGAGTGCATATATGGTTAAAGAAAACCCACTGATAACACTAGGACAACATGAAATATACATCTTTGTTTGAGTAAAAACAGCAAACTGTCGGCCTACCTTTAGGATCATAAATACTACAGAGTTAGACAGTAAGACTACAGTTCCCAACACTTTTGCTCTTTAAAAAGACACAGACAGCGTTAGTTCTGCTGAGAATAACCAAACAGAAACATGAATTTACTATAATTTTGATGTAATAAGAAAAATCATTTAACAACACAAGAAGGGCATGAAGTCATTCTGTCCAGTGTGATTTTAAGAAATTATAAAGCTAAAGCTAAGTAGTAGGATGTTAAAGGATACTAATTGGAGGGTGCATTTTGTATTACCCCAGATCAGTCAGTTTGAATATTTTCAAAGAATGACTATATGTTTATTTTGTGCATATAAGGAAGACACCCAAATGCACAGAAGTGATCACATGAAGTTCGACACTGCTTTTCAGACTCTCAATTCACAACCTACAGTGATGAACCATCACGTCATATCCAGGTTGTTGCACAACTTTGAATAGTCCATTGATTGAAAATCACATCAGTGCTTCCCAATGCAGGATTCAACTACTTTGTATTAACTTAAAAACATGCCATGTTCAAGTGCCCACACATGTGCTAAAGCAGAAACTGAGATTTACCATGCATATACAGATGAGAGAACCAATTAATGCCATCACAAGGCCTGCAACAGCAACCCATAGAATACGTGAGTTCAGTTTACATATACGTATATACTTCAGAAAGCACATCACCAGGCATTCATTAACTTCAAAAAAGATTCCAGAAACATTTATGGTACCCAAAACCAAACGTCAGTTTGGAATTACAATGTCAATGAATGATCCAGTACCAGACGTGCATAAAAACAAAGGTTCAACAAAATCAGTATTTGAAGGAGGCGCAGTCTGTGCACCAATCCATGGCCTGACTCAAGCTCAACCTTAATGCATAGGATATAGGCAAAAGTTTCACCTGCAGGAACATCCGCATGCGGACAATCCGATCGGACGATTGAAGAGGTGTGGTGTCTGTCAAAAGACAGGGACACCTGAATTAAAGGTGCCAACTGTAACAGCTGTCACATCCTCATCCAGGAACGTCAAGAGGTGCTTAATGTAGTGGAAGTTCAATTAAGATAGGTTATTAATTTCATGCCTTATATTTATTTTATGTATTAAGACTTGTTTGTTGTAGGGTCTTGACAAAGTTTCAATTATGGTTTCTTTAGGTTAAGGAATGTATTTAAGAAGGGTTTGTTGTATATTGAACAAACCAGGTTATTGGAAAGATTTTTGGAGATTCTCTCTTTGGGAAGCTTCCTTCTTGCAAACGATCCTAAACCTTGGGGCATGAGCCTTACAGAGATTATAACAAAAACATAAATCTTTCTTTTAGAGGAAAAGCCTTGATGAGGATTTACAAGAACCTTGATCTTGCTGTGTCATTTGGCAAGAACAGTGATCTTGTTCTAGAGGTTGGCAATAAGATGAGTTATCTTACACTTAAATAAAGGTTATAAATTCTAATGCCCCTAGATACATTAGAAAGAACGGTTTCCATCTTTTACAGATATTCAATCAAACTCCCTACAATATTCTAAATCAATGCAGTTAGCAAAATAAACCCCTTTCTAACTAGGACTATAAACAGCCAACTAGATGGACTTGGACATCCAACAACATAGAAATAAAGCTAGCTAACTTTAGGAATAAGACTTCTAATTGAACAAGGATTTGAAATGTTAATAAGACATGCAATAAGATTTTATTTTTTTTTTAAATAAATACCCAATTAGAATACATACCAAAAAACGGTAGTAGGAAAGCACTGCATACAGTTGATATGACAAGTGCGGTCCTCAACAGGATGGAGAACCAGCATTCATTTATAGCTCCCACTGGCAGCAGCTCCTCCAAACTCCTGGCCAATGGATTCATCAACAAAGCATACCTGTTCAATGTTAAGGGAGAACAAACAAACTGCACAACAGTATAATTAATAGCAGGCCTGCATCATTGTATAATAAAAATGGAAGTCAAGGAAACTGTTCAAGAGAATCCTCAATTCAATATAGGAGTTTAGTGCCAAAAGGATATTTGGTGAAAGGATTGACCACCTGAAAAACAAGACCACAATGAACAAAAACACAATGAAATTCTGGAGGTAGAATTTTTAACAGGGAATCAGAAGCCAAAAAAAAAGGCCCCTTTATAGTCAGATGCTTACCGTTGTCCATGTTGCTACTTTTGAAGCAATGGAATGCTTTGGTAAGTTCAAAGTTATTTGAGACAGAGTAGCTTGCCCAAACATTAGATATCCAATGATAGCCATACTCCCATATATTGCAGTACATAGAGCAAAGCTGTACAAAAAGAGGGGGAAAAGGCCATTTTGAGCTTTATCACAAAAGAAAAACCAAGACCTCATCCTAATAACTCAGCTGCTTAGTTCCAATTCATAATGTTTCCATACCAAACAATCAATGCCTTGTTAAACTGTGTACGATCAGCCATGGACTGATAAATGTTTGGAAAGACCGAATGTCCGGAAAAACAAAACCCATATACCCCAACAGAAAATGGGATACGAAGCCAGTTAACCACTGAACCGGTGGGATGAAACCCTACCCCATCAACAGTACCAACAAAAAGCACGGAAAGAAATACCAAAATCGTTGCGAGCACACCACCAGCTGCAAGCAAAACGAAATTACATGAATAAGGGTACAGAAATACTTAAGAATTTCCACACAGGCACATGAAATATGAAGAGACTGCCACACCTGAAAGGAAGGATATAATTCGAAGATCTTTCAGCCAAACAGTTGGTAGAATAATCAGAGCAGCTAATAAAGCAAAGAAATGCATGGAGTCGACATGAACACCGGTCCAATTCAAAGAAGTATCAGGAAATAGTGTTGTAAGATTATCTCCCTCCAAAATAATGATTTCCACACAAGCCAACTGCATCCATTGAGTAAAGAAATTAAACAAAACCGCAACAGACTTTGTAAGAAGCAGCTGATCCAAGGAAACACAGTTAAGATGAATTAATCCTTTAAATAAGCATCCACCCTCCACTTACATATAACTCCATGTACAAGAAGATCTGTAAGAAAAAAAGGCAGACCATCAGAAGACTGAAGTTGAACAACAGGAACTGAATGAACATTCTTTTGCTTTGATTTTCTACAATATTGATTTCAATTAATAGCAAGAACAAGAGCACTATCAATATTAACTAGTGAGAGATGCCCATGCTGAACACGGGCAGGCATCGAACAACAATCTCATTCAAATTATAAAATATTGGAGACATATTTTGATATGATCCAATTGATGAGTAAAATCAATGATATTCTACATTGAAAGAGTTTTACTTAAAGAAATCAATATAAAAATTATTGTACTTGTACACACTGTACTATAGCCTATCTTCGATTTGAGGTTATGTTCACTATAATTCCACAATTCTACATTTCTTTCCTAACCACTTCATTGGAGTCTTGTACTCTCATTCAGTCTCCCCGTCTTAAGGATTAAAATGGACCTAGAAATCTGCATATCCAAGAGATACGGGAAAATCAGGTAGGGTATGTAACCTAGACCCATTGATTTTCTATGACTACATATCTAAATACCCTGCATTTACCAACAACTATCATCATGTTAGCAGCTATATGCTGACCATATGGGTTTCCAAAGCAGCACTGAGAACTACCAATTTATGTGATTAAAAGGTGGGGAAGGAAGATGTCAGATAAAAGGGAAGACGTCAGATAAAAGGGAAGTTGGACCATCATGAATGAACGTGGGAAAGGAAGACGTGAAAGACAGGGATTAGGGGGTCAAAATAAATTGGCAACAAAGTCAAAATCAATTGCATAAATCAGACTGATTTCTAAATTGAAATCAGTTGGCTTCGTATTATATAATGTGGAAGAGTTGGAACATTGCACTTCAAAAAAGTGAGTTGCTAGCAAAAGGCAAACTAGAAAAATCTCAAGAAAACGAGAAGGAAAAGAACACCCAAAATATAAGTAAACATCATGATGATGCAGCCAAAGCTTAAAAATGGGCAATGAAAGTTGTGACGTGCTGACAGCAAACTTGTGCAGGCAATGTAATAAAATCAAATTCTCCGTTAAAGCCTATTATTTGAAATTCACAGGAAAGCAATCCCTTTACATGTTAACTCTACATTGATTGAGAGGAAATTTCACCCAAACAGCATAGTTAGAATCAATGCAGAAGAGAGATGTTGAACGGAGGATTTTGGTGACTCAGTCACATTCAACCAACACCTTCCGATAGGTTTGATCCCTAAAAAAGTCGCACTAAGGAATTAAGCATAACATGTTTTTGAGATGAACTTTAGGAAACTACTTTTATATATATATATATATATTGATAACCTAAGGTATCTCCCGCCCAGCCCCCGAGGGACACTCAATTACACAGCCAAGAAATAATCCCTAGGGGCACATAAACAAGAAACCCTCTGTCATGCCATGAAAAAATCCAGTATTTCAAGAAGAGGAACTCACAGATACGAAAAGGCGTCCATATCTCCCATATGCAGCTTCTGCAATATCTGGGAAGGTTAAAATGCGTTCATTGCTCTCGAAACAATATCTCATTAGAACACCTGTATAACAGCACACTGCAGAAAACATAAATAATAATGCCACACTAGCCCAACCGGCCTCTTTGATAGTAGACGGTGTAGAAAGAAGCCCAACACCAGCCAATGCATTCAATCCTGTTCACAAGACAGAAGGAGTTCAGGAAGTTACATCATTAACTTCTCAACAAGGAAAGCTTAATAATAAATACATGGATGCATTCATTCAAATTGTGCAGGGAACACAATAGGAACTCTTCTAGCAATAATAGGCAAAATGTGGTATTTTTACTTTACACCCCATTAAATGTGATAGAGAAGGGACCCAACCTTTGGTGAGTCACTGGAGATTCAGATCATCAAATGCCCCAAGAAACCTCGCATTTGGATGATTTGGATTGAAATAGTCCCATTGCTGGACTTTTTCATGTCAATTGTAGCCATTTTGGCATCATTCTTTTTAAAGGTATTGTAGATGCTAGGAGCAAATCTACAAAATGTTCAGGACCTCAGCTCAACCATCTGTGCAGATGGACCACATTTCAAATGATCCAGATGGTTCCTTCAGTGGGATGGGACCCACCATGGGCAAGCGATGAACCAAATTTTCCTCCATTTAACTATTCTACACATCCGAACATGAAGAACTTTAGCTGTTG
This sequence comes from Cinnamomum chago, assembly GCA_038049695.1. Taxonomy (NCBI): domain Eukaryota; kingdom Viridiplantae; phylum Streptophyta; class Magnoliopsida; order Laurales; family Lauraceae; genus Cinnamomum; species Cinnamomum chago. The sequence continues at coordinate 65,517,013 of CP142458.1, read as the reverse complement.
GAGATAGATAGTGGCTTTGCTTTCTAGGCAATGGTTCATTTGCAAGCCAATAATCAGATTACTACAATATCCCAGTGGTGGGGATCCACAATATAGATTGGGCCAGGGTTGTTACATGATGAGATCAACCTGTAGAGAGTACTTGGCCCAAACAATACTAGGTTAGCTATGGATGTCCATAGCATTAATTTCCTTCATTTTTTAAAATCCAATTTTAAGGTGAGTCCATCAGTTCTTTCTCAAAGAAATTTGTTTTTTTCTCTTTGTTGGTTTTTTTTTTTTTTTTGGTTTTAAGAGAAAAAAAAGGAAAAGTAAAACAGTTAGTAGTAAACAATCTGTCCTACCACTGAATTGAAAATCTTGTTAACCATTGAATAGTAAAGAAACAGATATCATTCTTAATCAACATAAATTGTGTTTACCATTGAATATAGTCTGAGTGAAACTGCATCCATAGCTAACACTTCCTCCACTGTACTGAAAATGCAATGAAGTTGATGCATCAGCCTGAAGTGCTAATGATTTTGTTGAACCTCTATCTGATTCTTGTCTCTCACATTTGCCAGTCTCCAACAGCAGAGGCGATTTTGGGTCCAGATTTTCAACACTGTGAGTCAGGTCATGACTCGAATATCGGATGTGAGGTGGATGCCAAAGGATGCCAGAGCTTGGGGATGCAGTGATTGTATAAGAATCGGTCGTTTCTCTGCCAGGAACAAAAAAATTTGCATAGGGTTTTGGCATGAGATCAAACCTAAAATCTACAATCTTTATAAGATAAATTTGATACATGGAATATGATCCAGAATGTATAATTATCACTGACTTCACACTCCTAACAAGAATACCTTCTTGTGTTTGCCAAGGATGGATGTAAGTAGAAAATTCAGCCAAAACCAAAACAAGAAATCAAAACTAATCACATTCGCGTCAATGGAAATCTCAAGCTAGGTGGTGCTTGTAAGTTCATCCAATAGGACCTTTTGTGTTAAACATGCTGAGGTGTCTGCCAGCGTAACTATCGGGCGATGAACGGATGTAAATGCAGATGGGCCTATAGCCACTGACAATTGATGATCCTTAATCCTGATCCATTGTAAATGGATTTTGACAACATCAATTTAAAATTCAATTATATATCTGAGTTTCACCAATTGATCATCAGGATCATCTGGAAAATTCAGTTTTTGGAAAATATAGCATATAAATAGTGCCCACCAGGAGCCAATTCAGATAATCTGATACTGACTGCATACTCATCCTACCAAATCCATGGCACTGTTAAATGCAAATGAAAAATACAGAGGAAGCTACAGTCACTTCAAACCAATTGCTGCCTGAAGGCAAGCCTATAGTTACTCAATTCGCAAATAAGGCCTCATAACTATAAACAGTTCTCATAAAATTCTCCAAATCAATTCCTATAAATCCAGGCCCACCTCCACACTCAAAAAGCATTGCTCCCCAATGTATTAACACTAGTCCATATCTAGCTTCAATCAAAGTTGGAGCTAACTTAAGATTGATCCCAATAAAACATAGAATTTTACTCTTTTTTATATTTTAATCACGAACAATTTGATCGTGGGCCCAACTCTATCAGACTCAAAATTGGCATAGATTCGATATGAGAAAGTTATTTTGAGCATTTTGGGTTTTAGATGTTGACACCAGTGATGCATGTCTAAGCATGAACTCTGATGAAATAGTTCATTCAAATTGTCAAACTCTGAGTTCCAAATTAAATTGAAAAGCAAAACAAATGAACTATACATAGAAGTTTCAGATCAAGTATTGAATTACAAACTGCAACCTCGATTGTGAATTGGTCAAACTGCGTACTAGGTAGCCATACAGTGGCCCTTCTTTCACTGATCAAGATCAATCACCCACTGAAGACTTAGTATGGACAATGGATGCAAAAAGGAGAACCCTCGTTCAATGATCCACTCATCTGTTCATTGGCTTGCAACATGGACTGAAAACTATACATCAAAAGAAATGTTTAAACGAAGGACTCCTTCCCCAAGAAGCCCAGCCGCCACATCATGTACTTCGTGAAGATTATCCTCAGGATTCTTGATCCTCCGAGTCTTTACATTAGAGAATTCTTGAGTAAAAGGACTGGAACTCCAAAGTGGGGCTCACCTACTGAAAATCCGAGCTACTCAAAATGAATATCTTCACCATTATGGGATGCCCCAAAAGTTTACTCTAATAGGAGTTTGCCTATATGATGAATAACATGATTAATAAATATGAACAATAATGCATAAGCTTGTGTTAATCATGCTACTGATCATATGGTCAACAATATAGTTTTGGGGTCGTCACAAAATTTTGCTCCAAAAAGAGTTTACCCCACTGTAAAATTAACCATATGATGAATAACATGATTAATAATGCATAAGATTGTGTTAAGTTATTCATCATACGGAAAATATTATGGTAGGGCTAACTCCAATGTGAGTAAAATTTGGAGATATCACATCAACGGTGTCCATTTTGAGCATCTCATATTTTCAGTCAGTGGGCACTAAGGCGGGGCTCAAGTACTCCTTCAACTTAGGAATTCTCTAAGTCAAAGACCCAGGGGATCTAGACGCTCATCCTTTCTAGACTCGAGAAGACAAAAAATCCCTAATAAAAAAAAATCCCAATTCCTCAAAGGTGGGCCCAACCTCTACAACAAAACACTATGTCCCACAGCAAACAACAGAAACCCAGTAGTGGAATTGTGTTTAATACAATAACCGGTTGGAAATCAACGCCATGGGTCCCACATCAAATCAAGCAGATGGCAGTTGCCAATAGAGATAGAGTGCCACTATAATCAAAAGACTTGGTCTGTTGTACATAACATAGGGATCCATAGTAATCAGATAGATTAGTGGATTAGATCTTATCCCCACTTAGTAGAATCCCATTAGGATTAAGGGACGTGGGTTTCTAACAAGTGTGACTCCTCATATCACGATATAAGGGAGATGGGAGCCCTTAGTGAGACACACATCAATTCTCATACAGATCCAGTCACAGGAGATCTGCAGAGTCTTCCAACTGTCAGGAACGCTATAGATCTCCGGCCAGGTGTCGGAGTCTTCCGCATCCCTGTCCTTCATAACCTCTAACTCATAAATCCCTTTCCACCCCTTTTCATGTACCATGCCATCCCACCCAAAAAAAAAAAAATCTTCAAGTTATGCTATGGGGTGTTGTCAAAATCCATCCTATACACTGAATACTCTATCTCTGTTTTTTTCGTTGCTAAAGTGGATTTTATTATACTATGAAGTAAAGTACCATACAAAAACATGTCTGGAGAAGGAAACATATAAACCCAAACCCTACAATAATATATATAAACAGAACCCAACACTACTCAAGAGCAAACATATATCTTTTTTTCATCACATACGCATCTATGCATGTTAAAGAATCAACAGAACAGTTAAAACAGAGATATAGAAGTAGACATAGACAGAGATATAGGTATTACACTTGCAAAAAGTACATTTGCAGCTCAAACCTCAATTCTCAATACAACCAAGACAGATAAGAGTAAGAGACAGAGAGAAAGAGAAATCTATACTTGTAACTCCGCGGCCAGTGAGTAGAAGCAAATGAGAGGGAAGAAATAGAATTCCTTCCTCTCTCTTCATCTCCATCTCCATCTCCATCACCACCTTCTTCAAGTTCTTCTTCTTCTTCCTCTTCACCATCGCTGTCCATCGCCATGAAAAACTCTGTATCTTCCTTGTCCGCCATTAAAGAAGACCTTCTGCTGCTTCTCCCACCAACAGGAAACGAGAGAAAGTTGTAGGAGAACAACAGAAACCCTAGATCGAAAACGAAACGAACAGCGAAACGAGCTTAAGAAGACGTATCTGTTTCGTCTTTCGTAGCAGTCCCAACTGAGCGACACTGGAAAGAACGAGAGAGACTAGGAAACTAGAAACGACCGCTCATTTTTATAGCCTCTGTTATCTTTGTATGAACACTAGGATAGTAAATTATTATAATAATGGGAATCTTGTTATATTACACCTTGAGGCGATTCGGATGGATTTAACATTAAAATCAACAATCAAATCCAACCTATCGATTTTTCATTTAACCGATTAATCCGATCAATGGAGAGGGCTTAAATCGAACCGAACCAAACCGAACCAACGGTCAGTTAAACCATTATTTTTTATTTTATTTTTTTGAAAATCAAACATTGAAAATTTCAAAATGATGATACCCTGTCTTTTGCATTTATTCCAATGTTTAGTGCAAATATAAAAATCCAACATTCTAGACTAGACTAAACGCATATAAAAAATAATCCTACTCCAAAAAGAGAGTTTAGATTAAACGCAATGGCACAAAAAAAAAAAAAAAAACAGCTTGCAGTGAAACATTTATTTCACATGATACCATTTAAAATTATAATAGAATAATAGTTCATATCAAGAAAAGTCACACACAAACGGAATCTATATCAGAACCTACTATATTTTTCAAAAATGAAGGTTTGTTAGGTGAGACCAAAACCAACCTTCAAAAGGCTAGGCTCTACTGGTTTTTCTAGCATTCTCAATATTGTAGCCTTCTGATAAAAACTTCATTGAAATGAGGTAGGAATTATGATGGAAGGAAAACACCATTTACAGTAATCCCTCCATCTGCAATGAAGTATCAAAAAGCATTTGAGAGATTAGAGAAGATGCGCTGAGGCAGTGTTGAGGGTTGAGTTCATGTGAGAATGGAGTTGTGGAATGTAACTTTGAAAGTTGTAAAAAATGAAACCCTAAGGCTAAAATAGTAAAAAAGCAACACTTAAATTACTACATACGGTTGGTTCGGTTTAAGCGGTTAACCGTGGGCTCAAATCGATAACCGACCGATATAAGCGATTTTTATGATTTTCAAACCATTAACCAAACCGATCTACTATAAACCGATTCGAACCGCCCGGTTCGGTCGGTTCGGTTCGGTTCGGTTTTGCGGTGATACCGGATTTTTTGTGCAGCTCTAATTACACCTATAAAATCTTTATACATTGAAATAAATGAATGGGTTGAAAGTCCCCACTAAAAAGGAGAAAAATTTGGATGGAAGCAAAAAGAAAAAAACGATACCATTCAAAGAAAGAAAAATGAAAAAAGAAAAAAGAAAAAAAAATATGCGTCGATTTTCATACAAATACATCAATACCCGACTGAGGCTCAGTCTGTTAGAGACATCGTCTGAAGTGTGAGAGTGACTTAAATGAGTCCCTTGAAAAGAAAAAGAAAAATAATGAAATCAGAAAAATTGTAGAAGAAATATTATGGGTAGGGGCAAATGTAAAAAAAAAATATGCATATTAATTCTCAGAATTTTGCAGGGGGTTCTTTGAAATTTTTTAGGTATGCTAAGAAGTAATAAAAGAGGAGAAAAATTGTAAAAAGTGAATTAAAAAGATCAATAATTTTAACAAAGAATAGAATAAATCAAAGATCTTAATTGGAACCATGTGGACCCCACTATCCTTAGATGGCCTTTTCCTCATTAACCCATTTCCAATCATAACCTCATCTCAATAAAGTGATGGAGAAACTTTAGAAACGCAATAGATACTGATGAGAGTTTAAATTGAATGATATGTTTAATTGAAAGAGAGTTTTTTTTTTTAAATACTCATTTGCCAGTTGATTTAGTAAGCAATTAATAGCATTCATAATCAAACAACTAAAAATAAAATATCATCATAACATTTTATATTTTAATATTTTTTAATTTAATGTTTCTTCCCGCTATACTTTTTTTGTAGTTGCAATCAATAGTACCCTACTTTTTCATGAAGCCCATTCTTGTTTGATATGTATTTTAGAGTAACATGGAAAAACAGACTTTTGGGATCATTGTGCTTTGGAGTTTGGCCAACTCATAGCAGCAAAGTGTGACTGAGCATCTTGGATGATCCTGGTCTTTTCGACATTCACCCAACACAATCCACGGAAGAATGCTTGTAAATCTGACAATTAATAATAAACAAGTTGCAAGAGGATGGAAATGAAATGATGATATGATCAAGATGTCTTGGATGTGACTTGTCTATTCTCTAGAAGCAACAGGTGCTTCACATGAAAACAAAAGGAAATTTCGCATGTTTGTGGAATTTGTCAATTGCAATCATTTATGGGATTTTTCTGATTGAATTGTTAAATTAGAGATTTGCTTTTCTAGAATATTTAGTAATCAGCAGATATCAATAACATTAAAAGTTCACAAAATATAGCATTTAAACTAACTCTAGCATACGAAGCAAAATGTTAGCCAATTAAGAATTTAATGAAAAATTTGGATGTAGCAAAGTCAATGACATTTAGGAGTAGCGTCAATGAATAATAATTCATAAACGAGCTTAAGAAGACGTATCGGTTTTGTTTGTCTTTTGATAGCATTCTCCAGTGGGCGACATCGGAAAGAACAAAAGAGACAACGAAACTATAAACGACCACTCCTTTTAATATCCTCTTTTTCTTTTTTTTTTAACAAGTGGCCCACGTTGATCAATCCAAACCGTCCATATGTACCCCTTTTTGGTGGGCCATGGTTTTAATTTGGCACCCATTGAATATTATCTGCCGTTGAATCTTGTGACTATGAAGATCATCAAACTTGGAGGTCCCTAAATCAATAATTAAAATAAGAAACCTTGGATTAATAAAACTTTTAAGGTGAGTGCCATCAATGCTACAGCCGGGACTGGTCCTAGTGGCTCATCAATTGATATGCTCGGCCATTGAGATGGAATGCGCGGGCAAGTGATGCGTCCCATCCAACGGTTAGGTGTGTCTCAAGCGTACGATAACATGCACTCCAGAGCACACTTTAAAGGGGGGCCTAGAGATTATTGGGACTTTTAGGGTATGTTTGGCATCGTGCCATTTGGTTCCCATGTTCCCACGAGATAAGCGTGTAGAAAACATGTTTGTTATGTATAAATAATTGTTTCGAATTTTGTTCTTATGAGAATGAATCTCAAAATCATATCCCCTTGTCTTAAGAAAGTTGGAAAAAAAAACTTGTTTTTTTAATAAACAACTTTGCCATTTAAAGAATGTCATTTGAAGATTCTAAATACTTTTACTTATATTAAATGTAGGCCCAATGTTTACAATCCCAAAGAAGGTGGCTTCAGTTTATAATTCCTAAAGGTGGGTTACATAATCACAATTACAAAAGGTGGGACCATATTATAATTCTATAATGGTAGGATAGATTTGGTCACATGGTCCGTACATTATATTTTTAATAGGATAATTTAATATAATGTTACCAAAAAGGTTCTGTAGAATATAGACTTGGCACAACCTGATCTTAGTATAAAATTGGAAACAACACGAGATCCGATTGAACATTACTATGGAAACATAATTGACACATGTCAGCTAGCAATCATCAATGGGGCTTTCATTTTAGAAAACATGATTGTAATTGATAATTTGATATTGCAATGAAGAGACTAAAAATCTCATGCTAAAATTGCAATGTGTCATTGGCCACCAGTTCAACTCCTCAAACTAAAAGTAGGGTAAATTTCTATAAATGGACAATCAATCGCATTGATTGCCAGTTGTTATTATAGGGAGTTCATGTAAGAAAATCTTGCTATTAACACCATAAATCTCGTCACATTTATGGAATTAGCAACTATAGAAATGAGGATTTTAAGCAAATGAAATGGGTGTGCGAAGAAATTAAATACTCATCTACAACCTTACATATATTTATATGAAACACCCCCTTCCTCCTATTGAGCTCGTGATCTCAAATCTTAAAATGTTTTGTGGAGCCCACCTAGAATCCTTTTTGGGTCAGTTTGGCAAATATACTAATAGAGTCAAGTGAAGTAAATTTGATTTTGAAGAAAGAATAAAATATAAATAGGTTGTAATGGTATTATATTTTTAGTTGCTTGTTATAGAATCTTTTTAACTTTTTGTATAAAAATGTGAATGTTTTTTTTTTTTAAGTGGATAAAGATAGTTGTTTTTTTATTTTTTATATGAAAAAGCTTGGGCGAGTTTTAAATAAAGTGCATTTGATGTGACATCTTGTTTAAAAAATGAAAGCTTTACTTGACTTTTATTGTATTAGTAAAGTGTCAAACTAGGGATGAGATCGGGGGGATTGAGACATCTCCCCATTCCCTTGCATGTGTACAGTGAAGAATGCTCGGATGATGATCTTAATCACTTGATCAATGACCCACAAGTTTTCACCATCGAGACCTATATTTCCTTCTAGGGATGGGATCAAGGTGGATTAAGACATCTCCCGAGCCCTTTTAACAAAACGGGTGAGCTTGGGCCCAAATCTGGCCTATATTTATAAAGTTGGTCCGGACCTGGATATCCCCAAGCCCATCCTGGTGCGGCTATGATCATCCCTAACCAAGATTGGCACGCCCATAATAGCCGAGTGTGCCACAAGAAGAGAAAAACCCTCCTAGGGTTTACATACTCAAATTTGTCCACTATCAGAGAGAGAGAGAGGATGGGAGCATTTGGGTGGACGCGAGTGTTAGAGATAGTGAAGAAACACGATTCCGGTGGGTTGGTATGGAAGAGGATTAAACTGACACCCACCAGAAAAGCCAACGCCAAGAAGAGACTCCTCAGAGTTTGGCAGGTTCTTCATTCCTTCCTTTCTCTTACTCTTTCATAATCTATACACACACTCATCATCATCATCAACTCAAATCAAATAACCCATATCCCCAAAACTAGGCTTATGACTCAACTCCCTCATTTCATACACCCATAGCTATATAGCTATTGTATTGTTTGCTGATGCAATTTGTTGCTTCTTGTGTGTGTTATTTGAAAAGCCCTGTAAAAAAGAAAACAGGGTTTGGTTTGATTTCTACAATGCCCTTTTCTTTCCACTCTGTTTAATTATCTTAGATAGGAAAAAGGAGCAAGATTTACCCTGTTCTTTAGCCATTCAATCTAAGCACAACTCAGGGCCTTTTACATAATTGGGGTCATAAGTCATAACCAAGTAATTCTTGTTGGAACTAGATGATATTGGGCTTGTTGGATGAGTAAGTTGATGGGTCATCCAGTAATACTGATTTTTTATTTTTATTTTTATTTTTTGTGCAATGTATTGACTTCCTTTGGCATACCAAAATTAACCTGCAAAAAATTATGAGGAAACTGTGGTTGTATTGGTTTAGAACTTGGAATGCATGGTTAAAATCTTGAATGAATAGTGGGTAAGACATATAATGGTACCAAGTTTTGATGTTCTGATGTTGCCATCTTTCTAGCCCAAAAAATGTGGTTAAGTGTTGTATTTGATTGGAACCAGGACCCTTTTTCTTCTCTCTCTCTCTCTCTCTCTCTCTCTCTCTAAAATTAATCTTGGATGTTCTATCATCAAAAAGGGCTCCAAAAGCCCCAGCTTCTATATGAAAATGGATGTTAATTGATACCAAAAGCCCCAACTTTTCAATCGATATTCACTCTGATACCAATTGTTTTGGTTGGTGTGTAAAATTTTCACAAAGAAGTTTCAGAAAAAAAAAATCCCATAATTTTGAGGATTCTGAAGTGTGAGGGGGAGGGGGTCAGACTAATGGCTTTACCCACAAAAGGTCTTTCCTTCTTTTCATCACGTCTGCACCCAACAAACCTTGTGTATTCCACAGGTGCAGAATCCAGACCCGAAGATGTCCACATAAAAGAATTTTGTATACTCTGGATTCTGCAGTTGTTTCCAAATAAATCTTAGTCACTCTTAAAAGAGGAACTATGTATCCGGACAAACAGATTGCAAATACTAAAAATAATAAAGAAAGAGAGGAAAAGGAAGGAAAGAAAGTAGGAGCAGATTTGGGGGAATTAATAAACTTGTACGACTAGGGGCTTTAGGCCTCCTAGCATACACCTTAGGCCCATCTGGGACAGTAGGGCCTGTGTTTGGGCCCAATGAGCTTGATGGCCTGGATCCATTCATGGTCCTTGGACGTTTCTAAGGTTTAGTGATGTGCTCAACCTGCCATTTTCAATACTCAAGATTAATTTTGAAGGTTAGCTAACTTGATCCCACGATTTTTGTGGTTGTGATAATGAGCACCTTCCAATTGTGCTGTGGGATTGTATCTTCGATACTCTAGATTTTCCAGGTAACTTTTCAGTATTGTTGAGGCTATTTCAGATTTTCCTGGATGGCTGCATATTTTGAACCTTAGTATATTTTGAACCTTAGTCCTGGGCAAGATAAGGATATGCATTTTCTGTGTTGTCCTGATGGGTCTGGTTGAATTGCTGAGAGTGCCCAGGCCATTTTTGTGGTTGATAGGTAGTAGAGCATCATGTTTGGTGGGAGTTGTACGAGTATGTCTGATGCCAGCATGGTATTGGAACTGGTGTTTTTTGAAGTAGGGTGCTTGAGAACACAATTGTTGGATTCTATCTTTAAATGGATTTAGTCTGACTTTCTTTTTACTTGACTTGCTATGCATGTTTATGCATTTTAAGCCAACTTAACCTTAACTGTTATGAGTTCCTACTTCTAGTAAATGTATCCATGTCCAATATCCATGAAATTAAACGTAATTGTAGAGTTACTGTCTTTTAATTTATATGGTATCCCTTTCACTTCAGTCACCTGAAGGTACTCTGAATCCAAATGGCCCAAACAGCCCACCTAATGATGATAACTCAGATGACATAGATTGAATTGGATGATAAGATGAACTGATTGATGACTCATACCCTCAAGAAAACCTTTTAAACAATAAGTTTTCCCCTAGTCACAATTCTTAATGTAATACAGGATTCTACACAAACTCTCCCCAACTTACTCAGGTGAACATTCTCACCAGTGCATTTACAGTGCGTGGGAGCTTGCCCTTCAATCAGTTAAAAAGGACAAAATGTAATGTTTATGCTCTACTTTCCATGGTTTATTCAATCCACATGCTGTAAACGCATTGAGAAATGATAGCCATGTACTCACTATAGATGTAGCTAATGCTCTGGAGTATGATCATGTAATTATGTCTAAAGTAATGAGGGGACTGAAACTCTGAAAGTCCTCTTGCATGTGTAGCTATAAGACAATTGTGATAGGGCGCCTCAAGTGGCTTGGCCGCTTGGATGATTATTACCAGAAAGGACTGTGCTACAGGAACCTTTGATGCTTGTTGAAGTAGGAATTGAACCCGCTTACGTTTCAGTTGAAGGTCCATATAGGAATTATAAGCAAGCACACAACCTTGTACTATTAAGATCAAACTTAAATTCGGTTTTAGTTTATAACCGACTTTTAGACTATGATGCCCAGATATGTTATGGATACGGCAAGGACACGCCATAGACATGGCAAGGACATTGATTTTACACATAAAAAGTGAAGTATAAAATACGGTACGACACGATACACTTCCCATTTTGAAGTATCTGTGCATCATAGCTTTTAGATGCTTTGGTTTATGCATATGCCGATGCCTTGGGCTGTATGCAGTTAGCACCATGAGTAATTTTGGTGACCTTGTTGTGGTGGTACTCATATCTATTTAAATTGAAGGTTTCATGTGCAAATTGTTACAACGGCGCTAGTAAGGAAAAGTTTAACTATGCAGGTTGATGGCCCACTAAGGGTAAGAGGCAGGCAAAAGAAGGCATGGATGTAGTAAAAATAGATCTGAAGACGTGTAACTTATCTAAGGATTTAACTTAGGATAGATCGGAATCGAGAAACAAAATTCATGTGGCCGACCCAACATAGTTGGGTTAAGGCTTTTATGATGATGACGACGACGACGATGATGGTGCTGATTTGGAAACGTAGAGGATCTGGATAAATATGTGGAAGTCAATTCGTTATTGTTTTCTTCTTTCATTACTATTCAATTAATTGTTGAAGATTCATAAAAGTGCACAAGCCATGATGACAACTTCCTGAGGGCCTTTCAACTTTGACCTGGTTGTGCACCATAAATTTCACCATGACACATGGCACAAGCAATGGGCCGTGCTCTAAAACTTTGCTTTTAACTTGTGAAGTTCTTAATGTTAAAGTGCTTCCTAAATATTTTGCAAATATTTATTTATTTGAATGGCTAATATTTTGCAATATTGAGATGGAAATACTGTTTCTATTGCAGAATGAGGCTGTCTTGAGGGTCTGTGCTGAACCACCTCCTCCCAAAGCATCAACAACACATCCTGAAGTAGTGAAGAAAAACATCATTGACAAGGCAAAAGAAAATGAGTAGAAGTTCTATAGTTGAAATGTGATGATATTGTCAGTCTTCTGCTATGCAATCTATAATTGAATTTGCTATATCAAAATAGCATGTTGATTGTCTCTTTGAAACTGAGAAGCTCATTAGCAACAGTATCATGGTTTTGATTATTTGGCGTCGATACCATGAGGTCACTGTCATTTTTTTTTTCCTCTGGTCTTCTGCTTTCAGGGTTTTTCCCTTTCAGCATGATCTTGTCTTTGTCTTTTTTAATAAACTTTAGTCAGATGCTCTTAACCAGGCTTTTGTTGGTGATCTCAATCGGTTTCACCGGTGTTTCCCAGGACTCATTAGTTGTGCCATCTTTGTTCTCCAAGTAGGTTTCTTAGGATTTTGTGGCAAATTGTGATTCTCTTTCAGTTGAGTTTCTGTTTCTGGAATGCAATTTTCTTCTGCCTTGTGTTTCCAAAAGCTCCTATTATAATGTTGCTTAACGTTGGGATTTTGTGAGAAGTGTGTGATTTTCTTCGCATGCATTTCATTCTTTTGAGGTGCCTATTGGTGCTTCTGCTACCTCATTATTCTGCAAGTTTGTGGGTCATTAGCTTGTATCTATAACATTTTCTTTGATTATAAATTTTACATCCGAGTAACAAGTTGGTTGGGCTCCCTCATTACAAATTCCCTCCCTCCCTCCCTCCCTCCCTCCCTCCCTCCCTCCCTCTCTAAATTGTCACAAATATCTTAGAAGCAGTTCCATTAATTTCGTATGAACTCACTGCTTTGAAAACTCTTACAGATGTACGCTTCAGTGCATTTCTATGATGTTTGGGTTGTCTTTAGTAGCTATTCAATCTGCTGGCATGGTAGAAGAGCTGACTGTGTAAGGCTTGGGTTTGTCCATTGTAATTTTAGTTTTCCTACTGTAGGGTAGTCCATCAGATTATGTCAATGAATGGATTATCAATGGTCCCTTCTAATTGATCTGTTCATTCATCTGAGTAAATCCTAGGATAATTTGAGAAGTGCCTCATGTTGGGAAGTCCCACATCCCACATCGCCTAAGTAATAGGCGTGTCATGTCTTAATATACCTGTATGGGCCTTCTACCTATCAGCTTAAGCTTTTAGGTTGGTATATGGTTTCTTACATGGTATCAGAGCGGACGTGGAAGGGAGGCTTCTCATCCTTGTAATTGTTGGTATGTAGCAGATTCTTCTTCCCACCTTAGTGCATACTACGGATTATTAGTGTTTTTGCCTTGGTCTTTGTTTTGTATTTTCCTATGCCATGTGCGAGTGCGAGTGTGACTATTGGCATGCAGATCATGTTTGGATAGAAGGCCTGGTTGGAAACTTGCAATAAACTTTTTAGTTTATAAGAAGTGGCAAACCCAAACATCTAAAGAAGAAGAGGCCTTTAGTTGTATTGAAATTTATATACAAGGTTAAAACAGATCTGTGGTCTCCTTTTGAAGTGGGGTGGGGTGGGGTATCTCGTGAGGAATGATCTTGATGACAACCTAATGGGACTTCATGTTTCGGAACTCACCAAATTATTTGGCTTGTGGGTTCCTAAAATCCAACTTACCAATGGCTCGGGATGTAAATGGGTATCCAACTCTCTCATTATATTATATGGAGGTTCCCACCTGTAAAAAAAAAAAAAAAACCGGATTTGGATTCTATTCTAGGTTACGATTCAAAAATTGTAGGTTATGATTCATAGATGGCCCTGGGTTTGAAATCCAATTTAGGTTTTGACGGATTATCGGGTTAAATTTTGGATCCATATAGGTTCCAACCTATGGACCCAAGATTAGATATAAGAGTCTTTATTATTGTAAATTGTAGCTCAAAATCAACTTTAGTTGGTCTTTTTTATATTTAATTTTGGAGATAATAGATTTGATGCACTGTTTTATTATAAGTTAAATGATATCTTTATTTTTTGCAAATAAAAAATAAAATAAAAGAAGAAGTCAAAACTGGTTTTGGAATTGAATCCAAGTTATTTAGTCAGGATTGGTTCCGAAATCGAATCAAGGTCCTCTTATCGGAATTGAGTCTAGAACCAACAAAATAGATACTGAATCAAAAAATTGAAACCATCATTTAGAAACAGTTTCGGTTCCAAGCTCATACTAGTATGGTTTTGGATCGGAATCGACCTGTTTACGTCCCAGCCAATGGCACAAAACCCATGAATAGACAGCAGCTGCTCAATTTTTGTATGGTTAAATTAATCATCTGTATAACATTTAATTTGCTAAAGGAGTAATTGCCAGCTTTACATGGTGAAATAATGCTATTCATGAAGGATAATGGGATATTAATGATTTTGATCCGGGAAAATTTTTCCTTAGATCAAATGGAGAGAAAAAAGTGATCAAACGGTCTAATTTGATGATTATTCTCAAATAAATCTCCATTTTGCATACAAAAGAGATCACTTTATAGGGAGGGGGATCCAGGCCTTCCATTTGATGCAAAGCTGGTTCATCCATCATCAAATGAGGTTCTGCTCCGATCATAGTGATATTCTCTATTGGACTATCATGATTTGATTTCTTTTCAAATGCTCTTTTGATAAAAAATGACCATTCTCCAATTCATTGACCAATTTGGATGTGAATAAAGTAGCCACAGGTTGTGTTAAAGTTTTCAAAGTCACCTAATCAATTGACTTATGATTGTACACCTTTTAAAAGTCCAACTACCTTGGAACACACATCCAATTAATGGATGTTCAACTTATCACTTTAATTAGACTAATATAAACTGATGAATTGATTATGTGTTTTACATATAATTAATTAAAAGAGTGATTACTCACTTTACATTCAACCAAAAATCCATTTGATGGTTATCATCAAATAAATCACATATTCACAAGGGACCACTTGTTGGAATCTTAACCTTTCATTTAATGCAAAGTTGGTTGATCCATCACCACATGAAGTTTTGCTTCTTTTGAATAGGACAATCACAACTTTATTTCTTTTTAAATGCTTCCTACAAAAACAGCCAATAATTCATATCTTTTTAATGACCCTTTTCAACCTAGTGGTGTTTAACAAATTGGGACATGGATCCACAGTGGCAAATTTTTGAAAAAGTGCAACCATGTGCATGCATATGACTTCAGTTCACTTCACCTTCTGGACAAAATTGACATTTTATGTTTTCCACTCCTACTAACAATAAGGCTTTATAAACAACTAATTGACTTACAAAAGCACAAACCTTGAAGGCCCTAAATCCTAGGTCATAATGATATTAATTAAAATAACATCACTCATCACTTCGTGCATCTCATATCTTTCCCACCCATGTGCACCTCACCTATTTGTGGCTCCACCAATCAATTGAAAGGGAGAGGATCCAAAGATTTATATGTTCTTTATCTCTAAATAAAATCTCAACCAAAAAAAATCACCATAATCTCATGATCGACGGCCCACTAATTTAATAACTTTATATATAAATGAAAAAAAAAAAAAAACTTAACCCTAAATCCAACGATCGTATAAATTCCGAGTGATTCTCAACTAGGTGTTGTGCACCATAAGATCTATGTGCGGGCAGGCACTAAATCATTTATAATTTAAGTAATATTTGGTCCAATCCTAATAAACATCAAAGTCATATATCACTTTAAGCCATCAAATTCAGAGGATTATGATTAATTAGGGTTGTAAATAGGTTGGTTCCGGTCCGAGTCTATGGTGGATCCGAAATCGGAACCGTTAATGAGAAGGTGAAACCGGATTTTAACTATATATGAGATGAATTTGGATTCAGATTCGAGTCTAGATAGAGAATGATATTAAAAAAAACATAGTTTTTATGTGAGATTTGATAACTCCATATCGGATCTTTGGTCCACGGTCCGAACAAAGGTGAAACAAGACCCAGATTTAATTACTTGTCTGGTCTAAAAAAGGATACAGATTTAATTTTTACCGGATCAAAACCTTTAGATAACCGGAGAATTGAGATCCATTTCCCTTCCTACTTAGGACACTCTCAAATTCCGTGGAGCGATGTGGGTGGAATTTGACAGATGTAGACAACACATGGTCTTGTCGTGGGTGTAAAACCAACACCGTCCAGCTCACATGCATGAAACGGCTACCATCCATCGTATCTTCCTTCCTCCCGCGTTTTCGTCGAATCCGAACGCAATAAATAAAAAGCTATCAAACAGGAACCGAATTTTCAATGGTTCGTTATCATTTACATCTCATCCAAATCCCAACTCGCCAGCTGTTCGATCAAACCCTAGTTTTTTTATCCTCACGCGCTTCTGCTGCTCATCTTGCAGGCGGTTTTCAAAAACCCACCTTCGATCTTATGAAACCCTAAATCCTTTATTCTTTTTCTTTTCCTTTGCTGCCAGATGTTCAATTCTCGATCGATTTTAACGGTTCGGATCATGTAATTGGGTCGTTTCTTTCAGGTGATTTGATTGATAGGTTAGTTTTGATTTTTTTTTCTTTGTGATGTGATTAGATGTGTTTTGTGGCGGATTTGGGGTTTATTGATGTGATTGTGGTTGGAATTGAGATGCAGGTTTTGAGTTTTTGAGATACGGGGGAGAGATAGATTGGGTTTGTACATTTGTATGTGATTCTGTTTCGTGAGATTTTGATTGCGATGGAAACTGCTATTGGTGTTGAAGTGAATTCGTTTCTGAGGTTTGTTGTTTTCCGTTCTTGTATTGATTTCTTTGTTGGAAGCAGTAGGTAGGCATTATTTGTGTATGTCATATTTGAATGAATTCTTGAGAATTGAAGTTTCTATGTATCTGGGTTTGTTTTATTGAACTGAATAATGATGCTTGTTGTTATCTGTACAGTTAGCTTGGTTACATTTGAACTGACAAGGATGGATAAGTTTTAACCAGACTTTGTAGAAGTTGTGATGGGTTCATAGTTTGAAGACTTGAAACCTGGTTTGATTGAGTCTACTTGACTCAAATTCATCAGATGAGAACCACCACCAAGGAAAAATCATAACCATAGTGACCTAATTCACTCTCACGGGTGCCTCGAATCATAAATAGTTTGATTCAGATAATTTGCTGTGGTTCAAGAATCTCAAAATCCGTAGCTTGGTGTTGTTCTGACACCTTAGTTGAGGAAGATGAAGTTATTGTTCCATGAATCTGCCAAATCTTAGTTCTGTGTAGTCCTACTCGCTGTACAACGGTGTCAGGCAGTCTTAGAGTGCTTCAAATCTTCTTATTCGATGGAGAATCCCTACATATCCTCTATTTATCTCCATTCACTTTCAGAATTGAAGAAAAGGGCAAACTATGACAAAGATATGGAAAACCTCTTTACTCTGAGAAGAATGATGATACTGTCATTCGTTTGGCAAGGAGTCGTCTGTATTCTCTGAGGGAGAGACTTGATAATTCTTCAATCCCTGTGCAGGAAATTCATCAATGGGCCCGCTGGATTTGAAATCCAGTGGATTCCACATCATCAATTATATTTAAAAGTCATTCTCATCTTGAGATTGGTTGTCCAAAACTATGCGATTTGACCTTTTTTTTAATAATATATTTTCACTTGATATATTTAATGGTGGATATAACCTTGATTGAAGTGGAATTTAAATCACAAGACACTATGGGTCAGTTGTATTGAGTGATGTTTTATATAAATTTTTTATTAATGTTTTCTGCACATGCTCAATCTTAGGTGGGGCCAATTGCTATTGGAGTAAAATCTTGATAATATATCATCATATAAGAGGGCTTTGATTTTGAGCAGATCAAGTTTTAATTTGGTGGGCCCAGCTGTTGATTTTCACTTCACACTCAAGGATTAGGACTAGGGTCATAGCTTTGGTTCAATGGTAAAAGTCACGGGTGCCAAAGGTTAGCTCTGTCTCTAGTCTGGATCCTCCCAGGACCCTGCTTCGGTAGGACCTGCACTCTCTGTAATGACTTCTACTCAAGGATCAGGACGCATGGTGGGATATCTGTGTACACTAGCTAGATGAGACAAATAGGATGTGATTGTCTAGATATATATCACTCTTGAATCCAGATCCTCTTTGGGCAACTCTTGGAGAATATTTGAGATTATCTCTCCGTTAAATCATTATGTAGGGCCTATATCTTAATTCAAGTCACTTAAGTTTACCATCACCATATGTGCTAGTTATGAGTCAAATTTACTATTGTCGGTGCTGAACCTATCATTGGATTGATCGTGTGTAAAACACTGAATAAAATATAAAATGAAGGGATTTTAATCAAGTGTCTTATGAGTATCAATTTGATGGTGTCTATAACTCCTATTCAAGTGAAATCTGTTAGATACTACATGGAGGGTTTCTGCAATGAATGGTTAGGGTTTCATATATGGGCCCCGCTAATTAATTTATAGAATTAAATTTATGAATCATTTCTAACCATATTGAATTATATACCTGAATTAGTGCATCAATTTGTTGAACTCGAACTAGAATTAAGCTAATCAAACAGTGAGTCAAATGAGCCCACCCTGTCAAAATTTGGAATTGGGTTAAGTGCTTAACTAGGAACTTGAATGCGAATTGGTTGAACTGGGAATCTGACCTATTGTTGGGAAATCTTGTTACCTATAGTCCATGAGGAACACCACATCTATTTATTTCAACCAACAAGGGAAAGAGTAGAAGACAAGTAAAACTCATCAAATACTTCAGAGTTGAAGCCGAAGGCCTTCATTTACAAGATTCTGTGCTTATTCTTATAAAAAATCTAGATGCGATGAATTAAATCTTGGTTTAGTTTAATTTGATCACCACAAAACTTGATTCCGTCTGGCCAAGCGCATCCAAGTGACTCTGCTCAATCCACTTGGCTTATCAAGATCCATCATCCATGTCAAAATTGGATAGCTTGATATATGAGGAGTGGCTGGAGTGCTGTCCTAGGGCTGTTGGTACCTGATTATTGTCCTTTAGCTTTAGAGTCCAAGGGTAATAGCTGGGGCTTCCAGCCTTTCAAGTTTGAGCTTGCTTGGCTTCATGTTAATGGTTTCATTTCAAGCAACTCATTAGACAATTGTGGAGTGGATTTAGTGTGGGAGATTGGCAGGGTTTGTATTATGGAGAATTTGAAACAGTTTAAAGCACTTTAAAAAGAAAGAAAAGAAATAGGAAAAAATTCAAACAGTTGCAGTGAATGAGCAGGGATTGGGTGGTTCATCATTATGTTTCAGTGGAAGTCTGTGATAATTAGTCTGTTAGCTGAGATTCAGGATGTTGACATAGAAGAGGAGAGGGGGTTAAATCACAGAGGACTTGAGACCTCATGGAGGACTCATCCAGTAGATGTACAAGCACAAGGTGCTGGGTGAAGAGGTTAAATGGTGCCAAATATCCTGGTTTAAATGGTTGAATGGGCCAATAGAATCGTCTCCTTTAACAGATGGGGATTCAACATTGTTAGAGAAGGGTTATATTTCGGGACAATTGTTATATTCTTCCATTAGTTGTATCACAAGGGGGACAGAGTTGGCCTTAAGTTGGATAATCTGGAGTTTGATTGTATTGGAGGCGAGTGAGCAAACTGGCTTGAGAGGAGGTTTGGAGAGAATGAAGTTGGAAATGTTGTTTTTGGGATATTGGGTGGTATGTTTTGGGTGCAGAAGGCTTTCTAATGACTGTCCAAATATTTTGGGAAACATGAAGTAGGAGATCATGGATTTAATGCATGAATTTTGTGATCGTAGTCACTTATCTAGGAGCATGGGTACCTCTTTTAGTTCCCTTATTCCTAAGATAGATGGCATGACTCAAATGAAGGATCTCAAACCTATTAGCCTAATTTTGACTTAATGAAAGTTTTAGCTGCTAGATTTAAAGAAGTCTTCCCCTGTATTTTTTCCTTCTCACAGAGAAGCCTTTGTTCATGGGAGACAGATTGTTGATAAGGTTATGGTGGCTAATAAATGTGTGGATTCCAAGTAGAAGACAAGGAAGTTGGGGTGATCTGTAAACTCTATCTTGAAAAGGCTTATGATAGGGTTGATTGGGATTTTCTACACCACCTTCTTTACTGGATGGGCTTTAGCATTACATAGAGGAACTGTATCAAGGAATGAATGGGTTGGGTAAAATTCTTGGTACTAATTAATGGGTCTTGGAATGTCTTTTACGGCTTTATGCGCATAAAGAGGTTTGAGATAAGGTGGTCCATTATCCCCATCCTTTATACTATTGTTGGGAGGCATTAAGCATTGAGAATGCTGGGACTGTAGATCTATTCAAAGGCTTGTACTGCGGAAGACAACATGGTCTAATCTCTCACCTTTAGTGCCAATGAAACCTTGGTTTTATGTGATGCCAGCACCTCCTAGATTCAAAACATTACACCTATCTTGGGGTATTGAAGGAAGTTTCAAGCTTATAGATGAATTTTGCTAAGAGTGTTTTCATTGTTGTTAGAATTGGAGATTCGTCATCTTGAAAATACATTAGGCTATAAGATGGGGTATCTGCCGGTGACTTACCTTGGCATGCCTCTGTGTGTGGTCAGTGCTTCCAAATCTCTATGGGATCTGGTGGTGGAGAGAATTGAGTGTAAACTGTTATTTTGGAAGGAAAGGCATCCATCATTTGGGGGCTGAATTACCCTAAGCAGCTTTATCCAACTTGCTAGTGTACTTGTCACTCTTCCTCCATCTGCTTTCTGTAATAGAGAAAACTGAGAGGTTTTAGGTAAAAAAAAGAAGAAGTAACATCTTGTCTTGTGGGTGGTTTTATGAAAATCTTGCAATGGAGGTGGATTGGATATCCTAGCTTTAAATCATATGAATGAAGCCCTTCTTGGTGAGTAGTTGTGATGTCAAGGTCGTGAGTCTAAAGGGCCTTTGAAAACATGTTATTGTCTCCAAATATAAACTGAAAAGGCATGGGTAGGGTATCAAGGAGGGATCCTGATGGGACTTCGACATTTGGCTGTGCATGTTAAATAGTAAAAACTCCTTCTGTTGGTCCATTCGCTTCAGCTTCGGGAATGGACATCAAATTCTATTTTGGAAGGATATAAGGTTGAGAGACCAAGACAATGCAATTACAGTTTGTTATTGATAATTTTTTTCCTAGTGTGCTTTTAAGAGTTGCTGAATGGGCTTCTTTGAGAAGGAAAATTTGAATTTGGATGACATTTGCACAATTGGGAGGCTTCCATTTCTTTGTAATGGCCCCTCTAAGGGTAGGAGTCTCGCTCAACAAGTTCCTCCATTAGAGGGGTTTGTGAAGTTCAATGTTGAGGGAGCAGCTAAGGCCTAAGGGTAAGCCAGGGACAGGTGGTAATTCGGGTTCCTTAGAAATTTGCGAAGGAGAGGTGTTGATGATGCTTTGTAAGAACATTGGGATTAAAGATTCTAACAAAGTTGGAGTATTGGCAATCTTAGTGGCATCGTGGTTGATTTTTCATTTTCAATTTGATGAAGTGGTTATAGAGTGACTTGTATAATACCATCGTATAGGTTTCGTCTCTTGGTGTGGGCCCTTGGAAGTTTCATTCTCTCCTAAAGAAAATAAAGATGCTGTCCTCTTTCATTCAGGTGGAGTTTAAGCATGTGCTCCAGGAGGCTAATTGTATGGCAGATTCTATGGTGAATCTAGGGGGTGGATCATTCGGTTCCTTTTGTTTCTTCTTTGTTGTAATTTTTCTTTCGTGTATAAATATTATACCATTTTGGGTCAATATGTTTTGGCTGGTTTTTTTCTTTTGTATTCTCTTTGCTTTAATTTAATTTGATCACCAATTAAAAAAAAAAATCAGTTTCGCCTTCAATCAAGATGCTGTGAAGTGTGATAGCTGACTTTATAGATGTTACTGTTTTCAGCAAGACATGGGCTCCTTGTTTTGCTGTAACCTGATTAGGAGCTTGATCAACTCTCCTTCAACAGTTGCAAGCGGTCTTTGTTTCATGGGTTTGTTCCTTAGTTATTACTGGCCAAGATGATGTGGAATGAAGTACTGTCTTGGTTCCAGGTTGCTTTGGTGTTTTCTGCAGATATCAGATCCCATTTTGGGGGTTGGAAATAGGTTCCAATTCCAATGAAGGAACCTCCTTCGACAATTATCATTTGTTGCCAGAATCTGGTCATTGTGGAAGGAGATGAACAGTAGATGTTTCAATAATAAGCAGCTAGGTGCCATAACTCTGGTTCATCTTCATCAGGAGGCATGTGATTTTGTGGGTGATAACATTAAATTTTTTAAGGGAGTCACAGCAGACATGCTTGACTGGAATTGGATGGAGGCGCTAGAGGATGCTAAGGTTCAGGAGCAACCTTCGTCCTTGGAAGCCCCTTACATAATGTTGCTGGAAGCTAAACTTTGATACCAGCGCTTTTGTTTAACCCCATATCTAGTGGTATTGGCAGCTGGATGTTACTTGACTGAGTTGCCTGCTAGATAGAATTTTTTACTTATGCAAGAGTGCATGTGACTCAAAAAAGTCAATTGCGACGTTGAGTCTCATCGGGTTGGTGGTGATCAAGTGCGATACCAAAACTGAGATATAATTTGTAGATTACGTTTCTAATTTTCCCATGTGATCAATTCCCGTTTGGGAATTGGATAAATGCCTCTAAGGGTAGTCTTGACATTTTGGAGCAAGGGAGTGGGTTTTGAAAATTCTGCTGGCATTTAGTTTAACTTTTGTTGGGCCTCTCATGGAAGAGGGTTAACAATGGAATTACATGAAGCTATAATACCTTAAAATGAATTTCCCCATAAATATTCATGATTTTCTTGTATAATGCATTGTTGGATTCTCTTCATATTCATGGTTTTTTTATTTTTTATTTTAATTTTTTTTTTCCTTTTTTAGGTTGTTTGCCATGGGAGATTGTGGTTTTTATTTATTCTATATTGTGTTTATAATGAATTATTTTTTCTTTAAAGATCTTTCTAACTCCAATTTAATATTTATTTATTGTAGTTTGCTTGCTGCCTTTTCCTATGGAATTTCTTCGATGACTATGGTTTTTATCAACAAAGCAGTTCTGATGCAGTATGCATACTCAATGACTCTTCTAACATTACAGGTGCTGGTTAACACATATGTGGTTTTTGAGCTGTTTTTTGGTAAATTAATTATTGACCTCATATACTTCTTTGCTTTCTTTTTAGCAATTGGCAACAACTTTGCTCATATACTTTGGTCGAGTAATGGGTAATACAAAGATAAAAGATTTGAACCTGATAACTGCGAAGAAACTTCTCCCGCTTTCATTCTTCTACAATGCAAATGTTGCATTTGCTTTAGCGAGCTTGAAAGGGGTCAATATTCCAATGTACATTGCGTTGAAGAGATTGACCCCACTAGCCGTCTTGGTGGCTGGCTATTTTTCAGGGAAGGGGAGGCCACCAGTTCAGGTATGTGACTAATATTTCAAAACTGCTCCAGTACTGGTAGTCCATGTGTCTTTTTTATACTTGTTTATTCCCATCAGAATGTAAGGCTAACATACTGAGATGATGTTAGGATGTGGCATATTCTGGTAAGCTTGCATATGGATTGCTTATTGCATGTTTGGGTGTTCACTTAGCATGATTTGGGACGTTCTGTTTTACAGCTGACCTGACCCTATCTACTCTTAAGATTTGATGGAAAACTTGGGTGCAGATATAGAGTACAGGCTATATATGTCTCTCTGTCTCTGTGTGTACGTATATTATTATGTGTGATGTTTTACCAGCTGCAGTTATGCCAGTAGGAGTGAGAAATTTTGATCTAAACTTCACAACGTCCAAGTTGGCCTTAAATGTTTCCAGTTCTTGGGTAGTATTGATAAAACCTGAAGTGGTCCTTAAAATTGTTGTAATACAATATGGTTTGTGTAGTTTTCCTTCTACATCGATGTCATTTTCAACTGTTGTAATGCTATGGTAATGGGCTGAAATCATGCTTACCCACCAAATTGAACGATAAAAACTCTTAAGAAAGATTTCAAGTAAGTGAGATGCAAAAATGTATAGCAGCTGCCCTAGTTCTATCAGCCCTAAATATCTATATGCAAAACAGGCTATAAAAGGGTAATAACAGAGTAAAAGGGAACATCTGCATGTAGGAGAGAAATTCCCATATTATATCATATATAATTCTTTTATCTGTAACTGAAAATATATTAAAAAGCTTAAGTACAGAGAAAAACCATACATCCAACACAAAGTGCATTACCATTTATATGGATTCCCACATGAAATGCTTAGAGTTAGCTAATCGAGCCGGCTTGAGCTCAGAGTGATCTGCACACAAGCCCGAACTCAATTGGGCTGAGCGAGATAGATCACTACCTGGCTTGGTTCGTTGACATCCCTACCAGTTTTTATCCTTTGGTCACACCTCTACATAACCATTGAACATTGTCCACATTGTCATTTTCCTTCCAAAATTAGCAGTGGTTGGAATGGCCAAAAGGCATGTCTTAAATTTGTTAGGAACTAACTACTTATATGGCACTTTGGTGCATCATTCCCATTTTTGCTACATTTGAAAATTCATTTATCTTGGTGGCAGCTACTTATCAATTTTGTACTTGGTCAAGCCCATAAATCTTTGGTACTCCTTTCTGGGATACTTATGGGTTTGGAGGAAGCCCTTGAAAAAGTTCTAAGAGGCTCACTGAGAGAAGCAGGAACCTTCAATGGAACTTTCATGATTCCTAATGATTCAATATTACATCAGTGAAATAGAAACACATGAATCATGCTTCTTGGATTAAGTTATGCAAATGCAACATTAATTTGTGCACTCCACTAATTTCCGATTTTGTAAGTCACAAGTTTGTAAATGAAATTCTGCACTTGAAATGTTGGGAACATCTTTAGTTGGTAAATTCCATGTAAATCTGACAATTATAGAAGAGATAAAAGTTATGATGCTAAATTGGAATAATACAAGGAACCCAAGATTGATGGGAGTAGGGCCCAGGCTACTCAAATGACTAAGATGATGGAGAAGAGTTAATATGAGTACAGGAAGGCTGATCTCCAAAAAAGTTATTTTTATCAAACATACAATGTTATCATTCAAAACAAGAAAAAAAGTGAAAAATTAATATCTTATATTTGATTTGCATTCTTGATTCTATTGGTGTTTGACCCATGTTTGCTTGTTCTTATTTCTTTGCTAGTGAGCCTGTATTGGCTTGTTTTTATATATTCTGCAGTAAGGCAACTCATTAGAAGTTATTATGACAAATTGCATTATGTCCAGTGAAACATTTTTTGGGGGGAAATAATGTTTTTTATGGATATTATGCATTTTATTTGTAGCACCAATAAGCGGACATTTTTTGTGTCTGTCTCTCACAGCAAGTTAGTTCTTTCTGTATGCTTACCAATAAAAAAAAGTTCATTCTTTTTTCTTTCTATTGGCTTAAATAGGAGAGCTTCTAAGGCCTTGCTTGCTTCTGGTTGTCTTTAGGTATCACTTTCTGTGATATTTACGGCTGTCGGGGTCATCATTGCAGCCTTAGGAGATTTTTCTTTTGATCTCTTTGGATATAGTATGGCTCTTACTTCTGTATTTTTCCAGGTATGGCTTTCACTCATACGGCTTACCTTGCTTCCAAGCTTTTCATGTGCATCGTAATTTTGTTACAAGTCAATTATTTTTTGTTCTGGCCATATTGAAAGCAACAGTTAATTATGTGTGCAGACCATGTATCTAGTACTTGTTGAGAGGTCAGGTGCAGAGGATGGGCTTTCATCGGTAGAGTTGATGTTTTACAATGGAATTCTGTCACTTCCTTTTCTTCTTTTCCTTATCATAGCCACGGGAGAGTTTCCACATTCTTTGTCATTATTATTTGAAAAGGTCAGTATGCAATGGCTTCACCGACTGTGGTTCACACACACATGGCTACATACACGCCCTTTTATTCCTCCTTCATATACCAGATAGATGCCTGCATATATGAGCACACAATTTTTTTTCGAGTGCTTTAAGATTGTGTGTTAGAATGTCGCGACAGACATTTTTAGTCTTCCAAGTGAGCACATTTGTGCTAGGACTGCTGTATTTTTGTTTACTTATTGTGAAGGTTTTTATTGAATTAGTTTAATTTGGTCATAATGGATTAATAGTTTTTAACCTGAGAATTTATTTAACTGTCAGGCTAATTCTTTGACGTTTTTGATGATTCTTGTTTTTCCTTTTCATTGTCAGGCTATTTCCTTGCCATTTTTGGTGATTCTTGTTATTTCATTGGTGATGGGCATTGTTCTTAACTACACCATGTTCTTGTGCACTATAGTAAATTCGGCTCTTACAACAACCATTGTTGGAGTTTTGAAAGGGGTGGTGTCCACGGTTAGTACAAGTCTTCTAAGTCTTCTTCTCTCAGACATTGGCCAACACCCAGTCAAATTTTGATGTGCATAGGCTTTCGCCTGTGGAGTTCCTGGTTTCCAGAATCTACATACTGACTTCTTAAAAAACCATTGCAGTATCTGTGTGGTAACCCCATTCACACCTGTGTCATCAATATGACCAATACTATGGGCCTATGGAGGCCGACATGGACTCCAAATTTGTATTCATGGACTACTAATTTGGATTCAGTTTGAAACAAAATTACACTGATACAACTGATATGCTGATCTGTATCACCAGTATGACGACTATGTGCCTTTTTTTTTTTTTTTTCTTGGCTGATCGAGTCCAAATATTCATATTTGAATCCATGCTGTCTATGGATCTATCAAGCTATGATATTTCACAAAGCCATTAATTATTGTGCTTCTTTCCCCTGTTTTATTTAGTCATTCGTAGTTTTTAAAATTTTAAATTTTGTCATTCCAGACCTTTGGTTTTATCTTGCTGGGTGGTGTACAAGTGCATGCGCTCAATGTGACTGGATTGATCATCAATACTGCTGGTGGCATATGGTACTCTTATGCCAAGTATCAGCAAAAGAAGAGGAACCCGTGGAAGATCGATTCTGATGCAGAGGCCCATCATAAATAAAGACTGGTATTATTTGCGAAATTTCTTCCTCTACTTTTTGTTTCATTTTCTGTTCTATCAATTGACAGGGTTTGTTTGGGCACACATGTGGAATGTGGATTTCAGACATTTCGCATCAGCGCTTTCCTTGGAGGGGTGAAATCCCGTCCCCCTGGGAATGAGAATTCCCCTGAGTTGTAAAAAAAGCTAAAAGCACCATGTCACTATCATTTCCTACTTCTCCAGTTCCATGTGAGCTTGAAATGGTACACAGCAGAAAATATTCTGCTTTTCTGTTTCCATGCATGCACAAATGAGCCCTTACGATGAGAACTGGTTGTGCCAATGAAGCATGATACTTTTAATTGTTCATATCCAATTCCCCATGACAATTAAACATGGAAGTTTCTTGACCTTGATTTGATTTGAACTCTACCATCTTTAATTATGACTATTTGTCCATATGATGAAGGGATGTAAATGTCGATTCGTTGTCTGAAATCAAGTCTCCCATCCAGGGAAAGACAGGTATTGTATCCAGAAGT
The DNA here is from genome assembly GCA_038049695.1 of Cinnamomum chago. Taxonomy (NCBI): domain Eukaryota; kingdom Viridiplantae; phylum Streptophyta; class Magnoliopsida; order Laurales; family Lauraceae; genus Cinnamomum; species Cinnamomum chago. Next base: position 65,489,256 of record CP142458.1, on the reverse strand, counting down.
TTTTGGATCTGATCTGGATCCTTGTGTGTGACCTGAGGATTTGGGTTCAGAATCAGCTACAGCTGTGTTGTATTTAGAAGGAAGTGCTTTAATAGTCTATAAAGCTTGGATTATGTTGTCATTTAAGATCTCTAGAGAGGTTAGAGCTTGATTCATATTTCCAATTCAAGAGTCCCATTGTATATTTAGCAGTTATATTTTGCGAGACATTATCTCAACATAGAAAATGAGCTCCAATTCTTGTCTTGGATCAGGGTCTAAAACTAGATCATCTGATTTGTAGTTGACGCTGGTTCCGGATCCAACACATAGGCTACTAAATCCAGAGGTAAGGAGGACAATGGGTCGGGTCAGCTTCAGACTTTAGGTTGCATGTATAGGCTCAAGTAGTGTGTGGTTCATTTCATAATTGGTTGAAATTTTGGGTAACATGAATAGGCTTAACTAGTATGTGGTTCATTTATTAGTTGCTTGAAGTTTCAACCAGAGACCTAGCTGAATATTAGGCTCGATGATCCAGATCAGGTTGGTCTAGGTTGGGTTGGTAGGTCATAGTGCATCTAGTGGGTCTGGGTTAGGGTGAATAGAAAGAATGACAACTCGAACTGAACTCAAGTGTAAACAAAGGTGATCCTGACCCTTGCATTACTAAGTTGGGTTTGAGTTGGTTGGTGGGTTGGATAGAGGAATTGCCGATCCGAGTGGTGACACCAAGGTCCCATCACGGGCCCTCCTATTTACATTCTCAATCCAATATCTGTCCTTTTCCTCTTAATGGTATTTCATCAATGAAAAAGGAATTCATCATCAGATCATCAGACCATTATCCCATAAATTTAGGTTTGACTAGAACTTAATTTGTCCTTACTAAAGTTTTATGAATGCCTTACTCATCTCTTCGGAGTTAGGTGCGTTGTTTTTGGGTTTTTCCCCTTTTGAATAGAATCATACTTACTATTAAAAAAAAAAAAGTTGTATGAATGCACAAAGATGTCACCTAAAACCATAGAGAATTCCAAACCAGCTGACCTACACCTGAGGGACAATTGTTTCTTGATTTGATATTAGTTTCCAGTTACTGATAAACCTGTTAAAGGGTGGGCATATGACATGATTGGATTGGATAAAGCAGTGGTGGACTTGTCAAGCAGGTAAAAGATAGTTCAAGAAAGTACTTGTGTCAAGACCTTGACACTTTTTAGTATAAAAAATAAAAATAAAAATCAGTGTTATAATGTGCTTAATATTCTCATTAATTTTGTTGATCTCAACAGTTCACATACCTTGACTCATCTAATTGCATTTTCTACCCTTCACCATCTCTCAGTTGGACAAATCTCAATGTTTCACACCCCCTTATTTATATCTGAATCCATTTTCCTTGACATCCACTGTTGGTACTAGATTTCCTGTATCAGGCCAAATAATTTCGTCCCAGTGGGACTTGGGCCAAATGCCTATAGAAAGGGGCCTGCAGATTTGGATGGTTTGGAACTTTATGGTTGGGTTCCACTGATTGATTGATAATGCCGGGAGAATGATGGCTGATGAGTCCCAACTACACTGCCAGAAAATGACTGGCTACACGGTGTGAGAATGGCAGATGTGGATACTCTGATGATGGGCCCATCTCAGGTCCAATATTTATGTATGTCATTGGGTTTCAATTATGAATATAACCTTGATATTTATCCTGAAGCATGTCCAGGTAAGGATCTTGCAACCAAAATCTGGACCTTGGGGGTGGTAGTTTCTGTTGGACTCACCAATCCGACCCAATATCAATCGAGTAATTCAGGGTTTTGGTTGATCCTTTTACATTCTGGATTGGCTCGCTTTCAGTTTATATTCCCAACCTGATTGTTAAATGGGTTGGAATCGGTTTAGTTTATACTTTGTACTTTACCAGTCAACCCAACCCAAAGCCAATCCAACCTGACTTATTGGCAACTCAAGACGATGACTTAAACCTTGATCTTAATCTGGTAATTCAGTTTCCAGTATCACAATTTTAACTTTCTAATTTGGTTCAGGTTGAATTTTTTTTGAACATGATTGAAAATGGATTGGGTTTGATTTGGGCCTTTGTTACTGTGATGATATCTATCCTAAACTACCTATCTATATCCCTACCTGAACTCAGTCATGGATCTGAGTACACCTAATTTGACACAGATCCTTGAACCCAACCCATTTACAGCCCTATCCGTGTTTATGGTTACACACTGGGGGATAGGTCTGCTGCAAAGGGAGGAGCTTAAATGAGGTGACATGAGTGATGAAGTTTTGTCTCATTGATGCTAATCATATACAGAGGGTCAGTACTATATAGTGGACATTTTGGCCATTGCAGTGGTGTTTCTTTCAACCTTCAATGATCCAGGTATGCAATGCTGTTTTCAGACAGTTATCAAAACAGAGACCGATTGGGTTCCCTGCATACTAAAAGTGCTACAGTTTGTATCACTCTTATAAAGCATATATCTCAGCACTTCATTCGGTGGGCCCCACCATGGATTGGTTCTGACCCTATAAACTTAAAGCAAAATTGATTTTTATGAGGTGGGAGTCATGTGATGCAACCCTCCTGCAGTGGGTGGCAGTGTGTTGGGTTAGGTCAGGTCCATCTCTGTGTAATGTAAACCTGACCCATTTATTGAACTAGAGATGAAATGGCTAATCTGAAGTCTGAACTCTTCATTAACAAGTGGGGTTCAGGTTGATTGGAGACCCCCCTAGACCTTAAGTGAGGCGATGGAGCCCTGAGGGAAGGTGACATAACCAGGTGAGAACTGCCGCCTCTTACCCGTTCTCAACCTGAGCTTAACTTGAAATATAAAAAAAAGATCAAGCCCTGAATTACCAAAGCTGGTGTGGTGGGCTGGTCCTCGAATTGCCACCTGCCACCCCTTTTAGCATGAAAGGATACTTAAAGATCACTAAAAACTTTGCTTAGGTAATGATCAAGTGTTGCCATTAGTATAGTATTAGCATCAGCTTCGCTCATTCTCTCAAGAGAATTGTAGCTATTTGAAAACTTTTAAAGGCACGTCCGCGGTTGCCCCCAGACGATTTTGAAATTCCCTTTGCGAGTTCTCAAAATTCCAGTCCTATGGATTGATAAGAATCCTATGTATTTAAATCGTATGTATTCTAATGCAAACAAACAGACACTTTTCGTAATCTAGATCTGACACCTTATATTTAAGCAACTGCTCGATGCAGAATAATATATACATCTGAATGGGAATTGTATTTCTTGTGGTGCATACTGCTCCATTTGTAAAATTTTGGCCGATTCCTGTTTGACAATGGATGGTGCTTTATATGAGCTGCTTTGGTGGTAAGGTTGGATCGACCACGTTAAATTAAGTGGTTATAGCTGCTGTTTTCTTCTGAAAATAAAACTAATTGAGGATTACGGCGGGAATTAAGATTAAAAAGTAAATTGTACAAATGCTACTAAAGATAGATTGGATAATGCTGATAATAATTAGATTAAATGTTATTAGGGACCTGCTAATCGAATCAAGATTTTGAAGGAATTACCTGTTGGAATATCTAAACTGAATCTATATTTGGTGCACCAAAGTTGAACATGGGCCTGTATACTAGTGTTTGGGCCGTCAATAGCCCCAAGTATGATAATTGTATATGAATTTGTGGCAATGCTAGAGGAAGTGTACAATAATGGTCTAGATAAAAAGACAAATTATTCCATGGCTTGGGTCTTCTAGTTTATATTATTTAGTAGGCCCATCGGATCATGGTATGATTTTTTTTTTTGGCCATCGGAGGGTTCCCAACCCTTTGACTGGACCAATCCCTCCGGGCCCAGAGGGAAGCCTGGTAAACTCCCCTGTAGCCTTAATATGGTAGTGCAGTGTCGAAACTACAACCTCCAGGTGCAAGCCGTGGTCCTAGGACAACTGAGCTACCCCTTGGGGGTTAGATCATGGTATAATTGTGGTGCAGAAAGGGGCTAAATTATTCTATGAAGTTGCATGAGGTGGAATTGTAAACTATCCTCAGCCTAGTGGTCATCCATGACAATGAATCCTCCTTGTGTTGCCTGCTCTGTCCTAATTTTGTTGCCTGCCTGTTTGGGGCCGTGCTTACACCCTAGCAATGTCGGTGAGAAGGGATACCACCCGTGACTACTTGGGCCATCCTCCTATCCCACGTTTTCCTCCAGGAAGAAAAACGTTTATGGGAATAAAATTTAACAACATTTTTTTAGTGTCTCATATTTTCAACTGCCACTAATGAGATTAGGGATACAAACAGGACGATTCTCGGTCGGAACCTTATTAGACATGAACCCTTATTAGACATGAACCCAAACCCATTTATAAATAGTGGTTCGGTTTCAGGTCTGTTTTCCAACTTGAACCTATTTTATTGGATCAAAACCCGGTTCTGATAAGATGACTCGGAAGTGGTTCTGGAATTGGGTTCAACTAGAGGACTAGGATTTAGTTTCAAAATTGGTTCTGATTCTATGTATTTATTTATTTATTTTGCTTAAAATAAGGATATTATTTAACTTCTAACAGTGCATCAAGTCTATTACCTTCAGGATTAAGCATAAAAATAGTAAAAGAAAGTTGAGTTTGAGCTACAGTTTGCAACATTAAAGACTTGTATGTGAGTCCATAGGTCAAAATTTGTATAGACTTAGGACTGGACCCGTTTTATCAATTGGAACCTAAATTAGGTTACGGACTCGGACCCATTTATAAATTGGAACCTATAAAAGTCCCAAATTCGATTTTTTTACGGGTCAAAACCTTGTATAATTGGGTCAAATCCTACAACAGTTCTACACCAGACGATCCGACGGAGTTTCAGAGGATGTGCTATAAGATTTTCATTGTTCCACACTTCTCTTTCATCTTTCCAACTTCTATGACAAGTTGCAAGTGGGGTTGACTGTGGGGCCCAGTAACATGCTTTGGGTCAACAGCATTAGTTTAGACAAGGACGTTGGGCTTTCAGACTCATCTTGGGTATGTGTGTGTCCCTCATGGTCCACTAGCCAGGCATTGCATGCTCCCGAGCCCTCCCACATGCAACTTTCACGTTTGGACTCTTTTGCTTATATAATAATTTACTTGTATCATTGGCTATTTGGGTTTACTTAGATCATATAGATCACAATATACAATTTGTGGTTCAAGGGTTTTGTTCCTCTTTTAATGATTTTGTTCTGCCAATGAGCAGAATGAAATAATTTATAATCGTAAATTTATAGAAATGGTATGAAGTTTTGTAATCATCATAAAGGAATCAAACAATAGAAAACCAATACAACGAGGAATGGTATAAAAGCCTTATACTAAGCATAACAAAAAATACATAAAAACCTACAAAAGGAGCAGCCCCATCAATTCCTTGTTTAGCTAGAGGAGCAATCTATTGGCCCTATCACTGTTAAAAAATCGAAAGGCCCTTACAATAAATATATTAGTAACAAAAACTTGTAAAACCAATAAACTGCAATTGTCTCCAAGGGCCCTCTACACATAAAAATGTCAATAATCCCATTAATTAACTACTCAAACTCAGGTATGGAATTCTTTCTAAGGCCCAATCCAAAATGGGCCTGGGCCCATTGTCCAGTCTAGGCATTGTTTAAACATCTATGTGCCCCAAATATGATATATCTCAATTGTAAATATACAATAATAATGCACCAAGGTTTTGAGTAGAGTCAGATCCTAATCCAATAAGGTCCATAGGATTTGGGCCTAAGGCTCATCTTGGGTGAAGAAACAGAAACACTAATCAGGTTCTCTAGTTTCCCATCTGAGATGGGTGTCATTAACAAAATCTTATCAGTTGAGCCATACACATCAATGATATTTAAATGGTTGAATAACATATTTTAGCAATAGGTTGATGTGATTTTTTCCTGTAAAAGGACCAAAGCTTTTTATTCCTCTTTAAAGAGCAGCAGAATTCTACTGTTATATATACCAACATGTCCTTAATCCATCAATTGATAGGGACGGCTAAATGGGGTAGGTCGGCACTGAGTTCTTTCATGGCTTTCTTATCCATCATCCATGGTTTCCAAACCATCCTACAAACTCATGTTACTCTGCCCTTTAGGTGATAAGCTTGAATACTATGTCCAACTCAACATGTTTTCTAATTAAGATGGGTAATCTTGATTAACTTGAAACATAATAACATTAAATAATCACAGTCACTAGTCACAACTGAAATAAGGTTTCATGATCCTAGCACTCAAAAGAAAGAACATAGAAGAATTTACTGAAGGCCTGTACAATTGGATGTGGGAAAATCATCCTAGGGATCATAATAACCACAAATTCAATGTCCTGTAATCATATATTTATCATGCAATGTGAAAGTCCAAGACCCAGCCATCCAAACCCAATCATCTGCATCAAATGACAAATCTTACATATCAAGGCCCACCCCACATATTAAATGTACATTGCCACATCTTTGGACTAAGTTGTTATTACACCATAGACAGAGAATGGTCAGATTAGCAAGACTCCTAAGTCTTTTATGTATTCATCCAAATATTTTATAATGTTTCTTACCAAAAGACCTTATTTATATCCTAAAATCTCCATCAGGTGGTTCCAAAGCTTCCAAGGAATTGAAGTGGAAGAATATATAATATTCATGTGAGTCCATATGAGGTTGTAGAAAATCTAGCTGGCAGTTCATGTTATCAATCTTTATTGGACCGACAGTGACAGGACCTTATATTATTATCTAATTGTCATTTACCATTTATAATAGTATTCACCAGTCCAACAATAATAGATTAATGATGCTTTAATTCATCCTTTAAAGTACCACTGCCAACCCCATCCCATCCATTTAGGAAAGTTTAAATCACTCCCTCCATCATTCCTCACTTAAATCACCTAAAAGGGTATTTTGATTATTTATTGTGATTATAGGGCTGGGAGAAGTGGGACCCGACTTCTATTGAATCCAAGTTTGGGGAATTAGGATCCCCTCTTTTGTTGAAATAAGGAAATACCGTTTCGTCTAATCCCGGAGCGCTACCTATATAAAATGTGATGTCACTAGTTACACCCTCTTAATTGTACTCTCCTTATATAGGTGGCGCTCTAGGATTGGATGAAACGGTATTCTCCTATTTTAACAAAACAAGATATCTGGACTCAAGTTTGGGTCTAAGGGGATGGAGGATTATTTACCGTAATTAATTGCGCCGTGAATTTGGGCCTGTTTAAATCTCTATATCCAAATACATGAAATATGGTTTATGTGTTGAACATGATTTGAATCCTATGTAACTTGACCAGTTGTCCTGCCCTAGGCCCATTTTTCGATGGAATTGAATTCTTAGGAATATAAGGTAAAATGGGTTGGGAAAATAAATTATTGAACATGTGAGGGATGAAAGATATAAGGTGGGAATATATTTAAGACCCAGACTTTCAAAGGACTTAATTTATGATGATGATGGGTAAGCATTCATTTTCCTGTCTCCCCTTAATTTATTTTTGAGGAGATTATTTTAGGAAATTTATGATTTACACCCTTTTTCCTTTGATTTTAACTACTTTTAGAAACACATTTCTTAGACTTCTTAGAAATAGAATTCTTTGGGGATAAATATTGAAGACAGTATTTTTCAAATTCATCGATGATTTCTATCAAAAAGAAAAAAATGAATTCATGGATGATTCCATCAGGCATGTCTATATATACATGGATGATCTTATAACTAAAAATGTTAAAGAAAAGCATATTGTTGGATTTCTATCAAAAGCCTCCCTTCCTAAAAGCTTACAAAGAGTTCTTGTCCGCGAACAACACTATGACAAGTTTTGTCATTGTGGCCTGATGTGGGGTTGTTGCATTTTGGGCTTTTCTAATACAATGTTTCTTTACAAAAAAAAAAAAAGAAGGAAAAAAAAAAAAAACTGAAAAAGAAATCTATCACAAGTTAAATAATAGGAGGGGTGGAACCAAGAATTTTTTTTACGAGGGGCCAAAGTAAAAAAAATCCATTAAAAAGTTACAAAATTTAAGAACTAAATACATAATAAATAGCACTCAAAAGTGAAATTGCATTATTATTATTCAGAAAAATCAGTATCTAAGAAGTTAATGTCATAACCCTTGTCAACTAGCACTCAAAAGTAAAATTATTGATTATTATTTTGAAACAAACAAAAATGCCCACTATTATATATTTATGAGCAAGACCCATATTTAAAATCTAGACCATTCAAAAGGGTGGTCCCACTAGTTTTATCTCATTAAAAGAATTTACTTCAATTGGATTTATTCTAACATAGATAATCACAATTAAGACATAACTTTTTTAGAACTTTTTTCCTCTTTCCTTTCTTTTCTTCCATCATTCTAATCTTTCTCCCCCAAAATTTGCTATGATTTTGTTCCCGTTTTAGAATTATTTTTTTTCCTCCTTCATTTCCTTTTTTTCCTTCTATCATTCTAATATTTCTTCCCCAAAATCTATTATGATTTTGTTACTTTTTTTAGAATAAAAAACTATATTGATTAATTAATATTATAAGGATGGGCTATCCATTAGAATATCACAGGCCAGAAGGACCTTAATAGGATTACTAGAACTTTGGGGCCAGCCCCTCCTAATTCCGCCCCTGACGGTGAGGCATGTGGACCCATCAAACGTAGTTACGTAAGAATGTTGTTATAGACTGGATTAATACGCCAGAAGCCTCAGGACTGATATAACATGTCAAATCAAATCTTATAACTATTTAAGACAATAACAAATCACTATGCCTCGGTGGCTCTCACTTTAGTAACAGATATCTTTTTTTTCCTACTAGGATGGCTCACACTCGTTTCATACAACCCTTTTCATGACTCGAACTTGAGCCCTAGGACTAATGGAACGGGTCCAATCAAGTCTTATAATTATTTAGGACTGCAGCATAGGTTTTGCAGTTAGACATTGCCAGTTGACCAATATGTTTGGGTTCATCGTTAGATTTATCATAAATTTTTTTTTTAATCGAAGGTTCCCAACCCTTTGTGCTGGACTATTCCCACCAAAGCCGGAAGAAATTTATCATAAGTTATGATATATATTTTAGATAGGATCAATCTTACAATGTATCTAACTCCAACTAAATAAAATTTGGATCAAAGTCAAATAGGTACATACATCCCAAACAGATATCTTTTTACAGTGAGAAATGGTGTACTATCTTGATAATGCAATAGATCTCTGCTTTACTGGGGAGAAATGGTAAGAAGGGCTTTGACCCTTGGCCATGTGAGACCGCATGTGGAAGAGATCAAGGCGTGTCGGGATCTGCATTATCTGTAACTATCCTCACTTGCCATTTCGTCTTCTTACTTTTCATATACATTTCCCTTTTTCGTACATCTCCTTTTCTTTTGCTCCTGTTTTGGCATTCCTGTTGACGTTTCTTCCTGTCACTTCTACTTTTAATCCAGTGTCGAACGGTCGAACCCAATCTGGGTTTTAATCCAAACATCAAAAGAAAAACTGGGTTTTCCTCCAAAGTGATGGAATGTCTTGTTCTTGTGGGGGTAAAGGCTCTTAAGTAGTTTAGGGTAATGTGGGGTTTTACTTCTTTTCAATCAATCCCATGGTAACATCTTCTTTTGTTAAGTTAAAAAAAAGTGCTACTTGTTTGTTTTGATGTATATTGAATAATGCCCACGTGGTTATGAGCTTTACAATTGCAGATACCTTTCCCCATAATGCTATTTTTTTTCCCCTGTAGTAGCTTGCTGAATTGTGAAGGAGTGGATGAAATCTAGTTTCTTTGGTTTTGTTTGCTGCATTTGGTCTGGAATGCAGATTTGGAAGTAGCCCTTTTGGCTTATTGAGCGGAAGTTTTGATTTTTCATGCTGGGAGCTGAAATGGGTGGCTCTGAGTTCTTGATTTTTGGATCTTGGGTATGATTATTTTCAGGCAACTGGGAGAGAGTTAGGTTTAGTTTGTTGGGATCTTAAGTTGTTGTGTGTTTTTTTTTTTTCTGTGAATCTGTTCGGTGGGGGGCGGGATGACGCCAAGCTTGGATTTTCCCAATTGGTGGGCGAAGGAGACGAGGAAGGGGACTCCAGTTGTTGTGACAATGGAGAACCCCAATTACTCAGTTGTTGAGATTGATGGCCCGGATGCTGCATTCCAGCCAGTTGATAAGGATCGAGGGAAGAATGCGAAGCAATTCACATGGGTTTTGCTTCTCAGGGCCCATCGAGCCGTCGGTTGCCTCTCATGGGTTGCAGGCATCTTGTGGGCATTGCTTGGGGCTGTGAAGAAACGGTTGATTTTTCAACAGGGAGTGTCTGTGGAGTCAGAGAAGTCAAGTAAAGGGAGGTTACTATTCAGGTTCATTAGGGGTTTTCTGGTGGTTTCTATGGCAATTCTTGTGTTTGAGTTGGTAGCCCACTTGAATGGATGGCATTTCCAGAAACCTGATTTGCATATCCCTCGGACGTCGGAGATCGAAGGGTGGATGCATACAGTTTATTTGGTGTGGTTGGCATTCCGGGTTGATTACATTGCCCCTCCAATTCAAGCTCTGTCAAACTTCTGTGTAGCCCTTTTCCTTATTCAGTCGGTCGATCGGCTTATCTTATGCATCGGGTGCTTTTGGATCAAGTATAAGAAGATCAAACCTAGGATTGTAGGGGATCCCTTCAAATCAGGTGATGTGGAGGAGTCTGGCTATGTTTATCCCATGGTTCTTATTCAGATTCCAATGTGCAATGAAAGAGAGGTAGGATGCTCTACTAGCTTGTTCTTAATTTTTCCTTCTTCCATTTATTTTTCTTTTCAAATTCCTCTTGCTTTCCTTGAAGATATTTTCCTTAAAACTCATGTGCAGTGTAGTTTGGTCTTGCATATCTTGGTGGAAGACAAAATTTCATGATATTACAAGTTTCAGCTCTCAATATAATATTTTAATATTTCCATAATAATAATAAAAAAACTGATGAGTCTTGCAATATTTTAGATACTTTTCAACATTATTTAGCCTGCTCATATGGACTGTTTTCCTTATTAGCGACCCCATGCAATTTTAAAAGTAAAACTAACTTCTGATCTAAAACATGAGTTTGAGGTATATATACTACACAAGACTCAATTATCATAGCAGTTCAAATTAACAAATTTAAAATTTTAATGCAAAATAAACTTTTCCTGACAATTAATGACAAAGTGGGTTTCGTTCCAGGTATATGAGCAGTCCATTTCTGCCGTGTGCCAGATTGATTGGCCTAAAGATCGCTTGTTGATTCAAGTTCTTGATGATTCTGATGATGAGGGCATCCAATGGTTAATTAAAGCAGAAGTCTCCATGTGGAGCCAAAAGGGCGTCAACATCATCTATCGGCATCGCCTGGTTAGAACAGGTTACAAAGCTGGGAATCTCAAGTCTGCCATGAGCTGTGACTATGTCAAGGCCTATGAGTTTGTGGCAATCTTTGATGCAGATTTTCAACCAAACCCAGATTTCCTTAAGCAAACAGTACCACATTTTATGGTACAGTCATTTTAGTCCACTTCAGTGAATGCCACAAGTAGTGATTATTCATTTTTTATTTCTTTTTCTAATTTATTGGTTTCTCTTTTGCCGAATGATGTGCAGGACAATCCTGAATTGGGTCTGGTTCAGGCTCGGTGGGCATTTGTAAACAAGGATGAGAACTTATTAACTCGCCTCCAAAACATTAATCTTTGTTTCCACTTTGAAGTAGAGCAACAGGTTAATGGGGTTTTCTTGAACTTCTTTGGTTTCAACGGGACAGCTGGTGTTTGGAGAATAAAAGCTCTGGAGGAATCTGGAGGTTGGCTTGAGAGAACAACAGTAGAGGATATGGATATTGCTGTTCGTGCCCATCTCAACGGGTGGAAATTTGTTTTCCTCAATGATGTAAAGGTACCCTTGCTTCTTTGAGCATATATGATTCCCATATATTGTTGGACACAGATACTGAATTGTTAAGAGTCAAATCTTTCCTGAACCCTATAGGATGGATATGGGGGTGTGAACATCCCATTTGATAGCATTCAGAAGATGCTGTACCTACTATAGTTATTGTTTATAGCTTGGTGTTGGTACAGTAATTGCTACAAGTAATGCCTTGACAATATAATAAATGTTATTCCGATATGGCATCAGCATCTTTAGCATAAACAAGTATCCATGTATAATAGGTTTTGATCTAAAGCTGTTATTTTCATTTTGGTCTAAATTTAGTTAAATAGAGTTTGGTGGTATTTTTTGGACGGCTGGTCTGCAGGTCCTCTGTGAAGTTCCAGAATCGTATGAAGCTTACCGAAAGCAACAACATCGATGGCATTCTGGTCCAATGCACCTTTTCCGCTTGTGTCTTCCCGCAATTATAAAGTCCAAGGTTTGTTATATCTGTAGAATTGTATCCTCTTATTTTTCTGTAAGGTGCATTTTTATGTATGTAAAATCACAACCAATTCTAACATTTTGGTGGGGATGGATGGTTAATTGTTAGGCTGTACAGGGTAGCATGGGTAGTGAAGATCATACTGGGTTGGGTACTTTTTTTGCTTATCAGCACAATACTGAATGGGTTTCCCTTAAATGTGGATTCCAAATCCTGCACCACACCCCAACACTTGGTGAACTGTTCAACCATCCATCCATTCTGCTGCAACTGCTTTTCTATTTATTATGATTGTTAATGTCATACCTTTTTTTATTTTTTTCAGCTTCATCGTTTTCATTATGATCTTTTGAGCCCTTGATGTTTTTGTTTTGCAGATATCTATATGGAAGAAGGCAAATCTAGTGCTGCTATTTTTCCTTCTTAGGAAGCTGATTCTGCCTTTCTATTCCTTCACACTATTTTGCATAATTCTCCCTCTGACGATGTTTGTGCCTGAGGCTGAGCTACCTGTGTGGGTAATCTGCTATGTGCCAGTTTTCATGTCATTGCTCAACATTCTTCCTGCCCCAAGATCCTTCCCTTTCATCGTGCCCTACCTTTTATTTGAGAATACCATGTCGGTTACCAAGTTCAATGCCATGGTATCAGGGTTATTCCAGTTAGGGAGTTCATATGAGTGGGTCGTTACTAAGAAGGCAGGCAGGTCTTCAGAATCTGACTTGATAGCTGCAGCAGAAAGGGAATCAAAGACGTTGAGCCATTCACCGCTTTATAGAGGAGCTTCCGAGAGTGAGCTCTCTGAGTTGAATAGATTGAAGGAACAGCCTGAAGCTCCCCCTCGCATAAAGAAGACTAACAAAATATATAGGAAAGAGCTTGCTCTAGCTTTTCTCCTCCTCACTGCATCAGTAAGGAGTTTGTTATCTGCTCAAGGGGTCCACTTCTACTTCCTTCTCTTTCAAGGAGTATCTTTCCTACTTGTGGGCCTTGATCTGATTGGTGAGCAAATGAGTTGATGCAAGGGGCATAAAAACCACCCATCTTGCCCCTATGATCCTATCAGCATTTTCAGTTGGGTACATAATAAAACTCGGATTGACTACACTTGGTTCCCTCAAGGAATATCATACCGTTGAAAGTTGAAAATCTCATCGTGACGAAAGATGGGTAGGGGCGATGGGCCTCCCATCTGAATAAGATCATTGCATTCATCAGTCTCTCCTCTCATATCTGTATCCTGTCAAATAGATGTTCTCTTAATTTGTTGTTGTTGTTGTTAGTTAGTTAGGATGAGGCCTTTATTCTTGGTTCGTTGTGGCTCGGTATTCAGATTCAACCCCTATCTATATAGCAAAGGAGATGGAAAGAATGGAAATTCTAGAAGTGCTTTCAGAAGTTAAAAGGGGAATTGGGTTCCTGTATTGGAATCAATTTATACTGAGAGATGTACAACAACTATATGTATATTAGAATAAATTCAGTTTATTATATAGTGATGGATGCGCGATGCTTTTCTTCTTTCTTTGTGGGGTTCTCTGACTTCTGTTTCATGCTTATGCTTCTTTTATTATCTTTTATTCTTTTTGTTCCTTTGGCTGATGGTTTAGTTGGTTGGGTAAAAGAAACTGTCGGCAGGCAGATAAGAGAAAGACTGTGAGATAGGAAAGCTGAGGTTTTCAATGTTTATTATAACCATCTCCCTTCAATTATTCAATTATGGGTGAATGATAAGAGATGGAAAAAGATCCTCCTAAGCATTGAGGGTCCCTCCAAGCATCATCTTGTTTTTTAAGCTCATCTCACTTTGGCCTTTCTAGTGTTCACCCACTGTAAAGTGACAAAAAAAGTTCATGCCCAAACAGGGGTGTCTGGGTCACTAAATCTGTTGGCACATATATGCATGCCTTAAAGCAGACAAAGGAAATGCCCACAAAATGATATGGTGTGAATTTTAGCTCATCAGGACTGATATTTGTATTGAGGCCCTACAATCTCACTGAATGTTGGTCTAGAGTGGTAGCTGTGTCATTTCCCAATCCTGTGTTTCCATTCAATGTAGCTCTGTCATTCATCAATCCTGTGTTTCCATTCAATGAAGTGTTTCTGGTTTTTCTTGGTTTTTGAAGAACAAATGCCTTGAAAAGTTGGTACAGTTCATGCATATGGCAAGGGTATGTTTGACCTACTCATACATATACAAAGTTCTTACAATCTTTCTTGAATATTGATCGAGTTAGCAGAGCTTACCAAAATCTGGTCGAGTTAACCGAGTCTTGACTGAGTTAACCTGAGTCTTTCCAATACCAGTTAAAGGATGAGTTTCTCAATTGACTACTGAGTTTTATAGAGTAAACAGTGTTTCACCAACTTTTAGAGCTGTGGACTGTGGGACTGTTAAAGCGGTCACAATGGTCTAATGGCTTGACATGCTTTGAGCTGCACCTAGGCCTAACTTTGCCTGCAGGGTTTGCTTGGCCTGAATTTTTCAGCCCGAATATACATGGACCGGGCTTAGGCTGTCCCTAGCCTGGCCTTGAACCCACTCATTAACAGTTTACATACTATACAAATAACACTCATTAGATATTGCTAAACATCTGCTGTTTACAACAGACAGGGCTGTCACAATGAAAGAGCCCAACTGGTTGAACTACACTAGCTGTCCAAACCACTGTACTAGCCGATGATAAAGGTCCAGGCGTCAGCAGTTCTGTCAAGGGCCAGATTTGAGCCTGATACTATTGTCATAGGTCTCCTTCCCCTGCAAGGCCTCCTTGAACAGTTCTGATCATCCTTCCACATGCCTAGATCAAAGGAACAGAATTGGAAAACACACTGCCGATGGATCGTACTGATGCATTTTAGCTTACAGAACTTTTAATAACACCATAATCCATCCTCATTAGGCGCATAAAAGCAACGAAACCTTTCAAACAGCCATTTACTGTATCATATTGGCCAAAAAAATGTATATCTGAAAATTTCACTGTATTGTGGCAGACTGGCAGGAAGTATTATAGCTAGTACATTGACTCTTGAGAAATATAAGGATTGTGACACCTATTGGCCATTGTTCATAATATTTTAAGCCCATAGTTTAAACAAAGCTGACTACTACCAAAAAGGAAAAAAAAGAAATGATACATGTTAAACTCTAATCTTAAACTAAGCAGAACTACCAAATGATCAGTTAGGATTCTGGCTTCTACTGGGGTACTCTGACGCTACCACTTCTGAGGGTTATCATTGATTTCTAAGATGGGTTTCACCTGTAATGGCATAAAATCAGCCATGCAGAACCAGTCGGCATCGGTGATAATATACATTAATAATAACTGAACAGCTACTCATCCTCATCGGGCTCAGCAGAGAAGTCGGGCTCTTCTGGCTTCTGCAACTTCGGCAGGTCGACACTCTTGATCTTCAGAGCCCCTTTCTTTGTGTTTGCGGCAAACCTTGATGCCAGTATCATCACCCCAAGATTCTGTTTAGCCTGAGAAGAATTTTCTGAGGGAGAGCCCACCTCCTCATCTTCTCGTGCTGTTCCAACCACTACATGCTCATCCAAAGCAAAAGAGAGCGACTCCTGCAGCCTTAGATCTTTGGCCATCTTCCTTCTCTTGTATCGATGCCAAGCTGCCTGTATGAAGCAGGCGGCCCATGTTCTCCAGTGATGGGAGTAGAACCGGAATGTGTGCTGCAGCTTCTTACTGTGAAGACGTCTGAATTGGTTTGCAACAAACTTGAGATCTTCAGCCCGCAGTGCAAATGCTTCCACCTCAATTAAGCCTCTGACTGTCCTCGTGGAAGAAGGCAAGTTCAGTGTGGATTTTGGAAGCAACGCCCATGCAAGTAGTTCCTCCCCACAGAAATCACCAGGTCTGAGTCGTATGGAATTAAAGAAACCAGTTCTGCCTCCATTGGTGGTGGAACTCTCCAATCTCCCTCGAATGATGAAGAGCATCTCCGTCACAGGATCCCCCTCACGAACAATGTAGGTACCTTCAGTGCTCAAGGATGATACTAAGCGTTCGCATATGGCATCAAGAAGCTGATCATCCATCTGTGAGAAAAAGGGCACCTGAAACCCAGATGATACAAGGATAATCATTTACTAACAGACAAGGTCATGAAAACAACAAGATAAGTGGGTTAGTAACTTGATGAGCAAAACAACAATTTCCCGAGATAGACTGTCCTGGGATTTGCAGAATGAAAATTAAGATTTGATGATGACGTTTTTACTATTAATTTATCCATCTCATAAATAATAATCATTAATAATTTATAGACCTTATCTTCAGCATGAAATTTCCATTTTTGTGATCAAGGGAGGCCTTCGCAGTTTGATCTACCACTGAGCAAATGAATAGATTTAAGCACAAAATACTTGTGCATGTCAAAATATGATTGTTGTGCATAGGCCCTAGATACTAATGCAATTGTATGGAAGAACCAACTTAGCCAAATTCTTTGGCATCGTTTGAACAAAATCTATACTAGATGAGATACAAATAATAATATTTGACTGATCCAACTCATTTACACGACACATCCCTCACAGCATAGGCATTCAACCAAATTTCAGTCAAATAAGAATGATTTACACCATTAGATTGTTCATGTTTGAAACATACAGCTATGTGTTAATACATGATCAATTGAACAGTGTAAATCACTCCAGCTGGACTGAAAAAATTGAGACTGTACTTGTATAGGGTGTGGCGCTTGACATAAATAGGACCCCATCTGTCGAATGGGAAGTCACAAGTGGTCGGGATGATACTGACATTAGGACCTAATCTTCTGTTACCATGATGATGATGGTGGTGGTGGTGGTAATGATAATAATAATATCTCAAAGCATGTAAATAAATTGATTATCAAGAGCGCGTACAAATGAAATGATAACATAGAACCTTGATGCGATCCCTTGTATGGGCGGTTGCACACATGCATGAATGGTTCAGTGGAGTTGGTATTTGCAAGATGCATACAATCATGGAGAAACATTAGGATGAATGTATCTTTCACCTTATTAACACTAGGAGATAAAAAATTTCTAGATGGAAGTACTTCTCTGCAGATCCAACAGGATAACTACGAAAACCAGAATTTTCCATAACAAGCTATGAAAAAGTTTTTAAAAAATGTAGTTAAGACTATTGCATCATCAACCAGACTAACTAATTACTGGTCTTGGTCATCCACAAAAAAACCGAGTATTTCTGTTCCTTTAATTTAGATTACTGGATAAAAGATTGAGGAATTACGCACACGTCTGACAAGGTCCAAGCACAAGTGTCGTTGAATATCTCGGCGAAGATCAGTAGGTAAGGCCCGCAGGATCAATTCTTCATCAACTCCCCGTGTTGCAAGCCACTTGTATTGAACAAACCGCCGCACGCGTTCCTGCAAATCTTGTGGAAGTTGCCGATGTCTCATCCACTCCTCAGTGTCTCTCCGCTTAAGTCTCCACTCTTCAAGTCTCACAGTAAGAGATTGTAAGTATGTCTGCAGCAAGCAAAAGAAGTTAACAAATTATAGAAAGAACCCAATGTAATAGACAAACACTGCTGCCATGACCACTATGGCTCTCTATCCCTCTCCCTCTCTCTCTCTCTGTGTACCAAATCCTAAGAAGATCACAAGTACCGACCATGTATTACCATTGTTTAAAATATCAGCTGATATATACATATATAGAGGAGTGCTCTTGTGCAAGACACATTGTGAGAGAACTGCTGGGGCCCTACAGGTTGTGGGTGAGTGGGGATCGAAATATTTAGGTGGGACTACTATATGATTTCAAGCCAATGAAATGATCCTAGCCCCTTGATTTGTGGCCCACAGGTTTAATTAGATAAAAAAAAATCACACTAGATCCAACGGTCCAGTCCATTTGGATCGGTGCAAACTCAATGGCATGCAAACACGGTTTTTTTTTTTTTGTAGCTCTTGTGCGAATGTCTTGCACGGGACCTACCCTGGGCCCACTTGGTGCCCCTGCATGATCAACCCAAACCGTCATCCAAATCCCTCACCAATCTGAATGGACTGAACTACAGGATAGAAATCAAACAGAATCATGCATTGTAAGATCATTAAACTCGAGGGCCACAGCACAAGTGGCTAGAATGATGGGATTGACTAGAAATTTCATATATGAGCTGGTCCATTTTGATATTTCCATCCCCCACCTCATCCTTGATTGGTGGGGCTCAGGTGGGCTCCACAGGCAGTCTCACAGAGTCTCTTGTGTGAGATATCTGCTTTGATCTTTCCATCCCCCACCTCATCTTTGATTGGTAGGGCTCAGGTGGGCTCCACAGGCAGTCTCACAGAGTCTCTTGTGGGAGAGATCTTCATAGGAGCACAGCCCATTATACATATTAAAGCTGTAGCACCAAATTGTCAAGAGCTCTCCATTCCAAAATAGAGCCTCCTCGTGACCATACGTTATCATGGGGTCCTAACGGGTACAAGCAAGTCTAGGGTTCGAAACCAGCCAGCCTCATTTTTATACATCATAAAATGCACATTGTTTGTCCTGTTTTTCTATTTTTCTTTTGTGCTTTTATTGGCCTCCAATTTGTGATCCGAACCGTATAACCTTTTCTTGCAACTAAAAAACCCCAAAGCATGAAGTTGCATCGATTTCATCCACACCACATGGATTATGAGAAATGTGTAATTTTATTATTTTTCTGCACTCATGTGGACCTCCAATTCATGTCCAAACTGTTCAATATTTTCACAGAAATTATAAACCCCAAGGCACGAGGTTTCATATCTTAGATCTTCACAATTTTGAGATACATGTGAAAAACACAAATAATCTCACTTTCTGCTTTTTTGCAATCTTGGGGGCTTCAAGTGGATGATATAAACCATTCAAGTGCATTCTTCTAGAACTGATAAAACCTAGCGTGTTAAGTTTCATATCTTAGATCCTCAAAATTTTGTAAAATATTCAAAAAAGCATAAATAGCTTAATCCTAACTCTTTTCCCACTCTTGTAGGTTTTGGAAATGGTTAAGACTCTAAAATGTGTATGCATAATTTCAACATGGATCTTTTTTATTTTGCATATGAATATCTGCAGTTTCATCATTGTTCATTGCGCTAATCTCCATCCTTCAAGTATCCAAGGTTGGTTTTGCATTATCTATACTGTGATGAGAAAAATGAGAACCAGCAACCTTGGATTTATTTATTTGTGACTTTCTTTGTAGTGATTTTATTTTTTATCAAAAAAAATAATAGAAAAATGAAATCGTTGAATATTTGGATGGATTGAAATTTTTGAAGTGGCCGACATCAACCTCGTCTATGAAAAATAGCTTACTGTTGTCCAAGCCATTCCATATTGGGCCACTTGTTAAATTTGATAAAGAAGATATTTCATCTTTCTTTAATTTAAAATTACTTTCATTTGTTTTACATCTAATTAGATCTGTGTTTGAAAATTGACATTAATCTTATTTGATTTTTTAGTAACGTCTTAATTAAGAGATAAGATAGAAACTAATTCAAACTAACACATTTTTTTTTTCACTTTTCCTACCTAAAAATTACATGAGAAAAATCAAAATACTTGAAAATTTTATAAATTCGGTTTCAACTGTAGTTTTTGTAAGTGTATTGCACTTTTCAACTTTTGAATAAACTTTGACCATATATAATTTTAAGGATAATAGAAAATATGTCTGAAACTCAAATTGCCAATTTTTACTAGTCTCATTTGCCAATATTCTTTCTGTAATTTCCTCTATTTAATCTGCATTGATATGAAAGAACGAATATAAGGCTTTTTATATTTGGAAATTGGAATCGATCAACTTTTCATTTTTTATAATGCACTAATTAAGAGATAAGATAGAAACCAATTTACCTTCATAGATTTTTTTTCCTGTCTTTTCTACCTAAGAATTAAATGAAAAATTAGAGTACGTAAAAAGTTATAAATTCAACTTTTATTTGTAGCTAATGTAATTTTACATCACTCTTTATGTTTATGAATAATCTTTCATACATAGAAATTTAAGAATGACAATAATATATTTGTTTACTTTATATTTATTTTATTATCAATAATATCTCAAAGAGTGCCCCTTCTTTTTTTTGGCCCAAGATTAGCACAAGCATTCTCTGCTTATGTGTGTGTGTACCTATACAGGGAAAGACACCTAAGGACATCTCTCATGAGAGACATTTTGCAGATTCCCCTTTTCTAACAGGGACATCCTTGTGATCAATCCAATCCCCTTTTCTAGCAGGGACATCTTTGTGATCAATCCAACCCCCTCTCACCCACTACCCACCATGAATTGGCACCAGCCCAAATTTGACACACATTGTTACTTACCATTGGATTGAAATCTTAAGAAAATGATTTCTTCTATGATCGTCATTGCATGGAAAGAGGTATATACATAAACACAAATAAATACATATATATATATACATGGCCCAGAAATGGTAGGAGCTTCAATACGAGAGAGAGAGAGAGAGAGAGAGAGAGAGAGAGAGAGAGAGAGAGAGAGAGAGAGAGAGAGAGAGGATTTCTAACAGTACTTAGAATGCATTATAAAGTAGCAGTAGCACATATCGAAGATTAATTTGGATGTACTAATTCACTAAAATGGACAGGATTCCTATATGGCAACTTGTCAAATAAAGCAGACAAGAAGATTGTTGAATCGTTGTTGGATGGTAACTCTTTTTATTTGAGTTGTTTAACACGTGTTTTATGTTTTAATAAGAATAGGAAAGGTTTCTACTAGAAATAGGCAATTTAATTCAGGTTAAATAACATTTTCTTTTGGAGAACAAATATAGAATGTTTCATCTTCTTCCCAAGTAGAATACTGTGAACTGCAAGAGAGAGGGTTCTTTCTCCTTCCCTCTTTTAGACTAATGGTTTTAGGGTATTCTCTTCTATTTGCCCAATAGACAATATTTTATTTGTTACTCTAGATAGGTATTTTTATTTAGTTATTCTCTTCTCTTTACCAATAGACAATATTTTATTTGTTACTAGAAATAGGTATTTTGATTCAACTAAATAACCCTTTTTTTGTTGAACAAATATAGTATTTTCTTCTCTTATTCCCAAGTAGGATAAAGAGTTTTCCTCTTCCCCTATCTTGCACAAAAGTAATTAGGGTATTCTCTTCTCTTTACCCAATAGACTCATTTTTTTCAGATTATTTGCAAGTTTTCTCTTCTTTTACTTTGTGGTGGAATGATCATTCCATCTTCCGCATCTCTCTAATCTGTGTTCCTGAGGTTGCTTCTTTTACTTTGTGGTGGAATGATCATTCCGTCTTCCGCATCTCTCTAATCTGTGTTCCTGAGGTTGATGGATATTTCCGACAGAGATGAACATTGTGCGGATTTTCGACTAAGATGAGAAAAACAAGGAAGCTGATTACTAGGATGTACGGATACTTCAAAATGGGCAACGTATCGTATCCGATACTTCACCTTTTACATGTAAAATCCGTGTCCCTGCCATGTCTATGGCGTGTCCTTGCCATATACATGTCATATCTGTATCATAGGCTGATGCCAATCTGTGACTTTACACAGAACTCTCAAGGCTGCACCCCTGAACAATAACCAACAAAGATTTTTTTTTATATACCTTTTTGAAAAAGAAGAGTAATGTTAATCTGATAATTGTTTCAAAGTTGAAATTGGAAAATTTTTACATTGCTACTTAAGTGGTGAGCATGTACTACCTCTTTTATGAGGAATGAAGTCCAGGAGAACTTAAAAAAGGAAGTTATTAGGTCCAATATTTGCTACTGCTGTATTCTGATTATATTATCACAAAAAGAAATTTGAAATGTGAGGACTGAAGGGAAAAAAAGAAGCTAGGCCTAACATACCTGCATGTTCCCAATCAAATGTGCAAACAAAACGAGACCGAAAATGGCAATGAGTATGGCAAATGACGTTTCCCCAATAAATGTGCTTGTTTTCAGATTTTGCCCATATGAACTGAAAAAGAAACAAGCAAAATAGGCGTTTTACAATCTGAAACGAACATACAGCAAAAGAAGCTGTGTTTCCCATCTTTTTTCATTTTTTTTTTCTACATGGTATATTTTTAATTATTCTACCAACATATGACATGATGAAGGCATAGTCATTCAATCGGAACATAAATAAAGGTACAAATTTATGATCAAAAGGGAGGAAAAGATGTGATATCAAACACAAAATCATGGAAACATTGTCGGCACCTTTGAGCCTTGAAGCTACTGTGCATCTCCTTGGTTAAAAAGATTTAAGAAAAAAATTCCTAGAGACCTTAGTGCTAAGTAGAATAAGATACCCCTAGTTTCAGAAAAAAAATCTAGAAATAATGGACAATGATACCATTTTTCAACTTACAAGTCAACCATATCCATACCCACATGCAGCCACACATACAATCCAAACCTAGTGTTTTGCTACACCATTACACAGCTACATATTCTACATCCAAGCCATGCAAGGAGGGCAAGGCCCCACTGCCACCGGTACAAATGGGACTGGCTTAACAATCAGGTGGCTCCATTCATCAAGCAGGTCAGACATGTAAAAGCCAGATGAACAATTTAAGGGCAGAAAAGCTCGACAATCCAAATTAAACTTCTTCATACAACCAGACATTGGGATCCACATTAAACAATCAGGAGGACCCACTGTACAGCTGATCTTTGGCCCAGGTATTCTAGCCATCAGGACCAATGTTCAATGACTAGGATGTAGCAACACGTGTGCTAGACTCTCATAAGTTGGC
Organism: Cinnamomum chago; assembly: GCA_038049695.1. Taxonomy (NCBI): domain Eukaryota; kingdom Viridiplantae; phylum Streptophyta; class Magnoliopsida; order Laurales; family Lauraceae; genus Cinnamomum; species Cinnamomum chago. The sequence continues at coordinate 65,466,037 of CP142458.1, read as the reverse complement.
TGCACCAGAAGCCCAGAGATGGGCCCAGCACAACTCAAACCAAAAGGTACTATCTGATAATTAAGACAAATGGTTTTTCTTTTCCTTTCTAAAAGTTGACCAGAATTGGTATAGTGATGAGGCCCCCACATAAGGCCAAGCCTACTTTGTCCAATGGGATCAAGTAAATGGAACAAAATAAATACAACCTCTAGAAAGAATGTATGAAATTCACTGTGTACACTACCTTAAGTTTTGCAAACCCCACCATAGGCAATATAAGTATTTCTCAATGAACTTCAAGGAAACAACATCTTTCGTCAGCGCATTTTCAAATATTCCAAAGTTGAAATCGATTTTATTATTAGGATCACAGTTCTGGAACACACTTGTGTTATTCGCCCAATTCTGTCGAAATATTAGGTTCCGACTTTCACAATCAAAATATTTGACACTGCATTTTGTTCCATTTATAGAGTCACTTTCCTTTTTGCATTCACTTTTCCAACACATGGTCTGCCGCTCAATCGATAGAAGATACCATGAGGCTCCCAGGACCTGCACAGAAAGAGCTGGAATCACAACTGTCTACCCATAGAGAGCTAAGATGAACACCACATTTGGTGGTATGCTATTTCCCTTGGCAGATTAAGAAATGAACATGAATATAGTACAAAAATGAAGAAGTCTCATGTGTATAAATATATATATATATATGAATGATAATCTCATTTATGTAATTTCTAATAGAAGTATTGACTTTCAAGAAACCAGAATTGAGAAACGTAAGTACTTCCGAGCATAGTTTAGAAAATTGGAATCGTATCTCAAATCATTCATACCCATGAATCGAATCGAATCGTGAATCGTATCACGAATCGTAAGATTTTTTATTTTACTAATAAAAATGAAAAATAATTAAAGATTAAGAGGAAAAATAAAAAATTAGTTATTCAAAACCATCCATTTTCTCATTTACAAATAAGCCTGTCATACAATCATATCAAGAATATCATAATATATATTAATATATAATAAATGATATGTGTAATTGGTTAAATAAGTTAAAGGTATCAATATATATATTTATTTATATTTAAATCAAAATATAAAAGTGAAAAAATAAAACCTAAACTATCAATCTTATACAATAGGATATCTCTCGAATTTAAGATAGTGTTTATGAAGAAAAAAATAAAAAAAATCAAAAGATTAACAAAAAAGAAGATAAGAGACAAGCAGCATACGCCATACATACAGTCGAACACTTTAACTATATGCATGTTTTTTATTGATCTCTAAAACCTCCCCAAACAGAAAGCCACAAAAATTCTTAGGAGGTTTCATTAACTACTAAATAACTTTCTAAAAGTAAAAATGCTAAAAGAAAGAAAGAATTAGGAAAAGAAAAAAGGTAAAAGATTGTTAATATTCTCGCTCAGCTGAATTGCTTGAATCGTAAGATTCGATAAAAACGAGTGTCGAATCGTAATATTCACACATGAATCGTAAGATCCACCTATGAATGAGATTCGTTGCATAGAGACAAATCGTTTTCCTTAATATTTGGGATACGAATCGTAGGAGTCAGATAACTATGCTTTCGAGGATAAATAGGTTCCCACTATTATTGGTCTTTTCAAATTTTTTTTTTTTGCCACAAATACATAGCAGCGATATAGACAGGTATCAACAGTGGCAGAGGGTGTTTCCCATGTGAGAAGTTGAACCTGATAATCGGCGCCACTTTATTGAATATCTGAACTGTTAAAAATGAAGGCCCTTGCCTTCACTGGGTTGACTCCAAATTCTACGTCAATAGGAGTTGGTCCCACAGTAAGATTAAGCATATGACATCTTAATCATACACTCAATCTTATGGTAGATCTAACTCTTATTGAACTAAAATTGGGGAAAATCTCACTTAAGGGGAGGAAGTTTATTTTGAGTGTTTTGGATAATCAATCCCACTTTGGAGTTTCACACCCCTCACGATGAGTGTCAGTGAGGCATTCAGAGGATCTGGGCCTATATCATATCATTTACCTCTACACATTTCATCTTTTCATGACTTGGTGAATGGATTTAAATGCTGCCCTCTCAACCATCTATGACTTCCACGACCCATCACATGATCACAAGTAATTGATTGATGAATTTTCATTAATTAATATTGGATGGATTGGCTAAAATGTGAACATTTTGGAAAGGGGCCTACTTTGATTAGAGCAAGACAATTCTCAATGTGCTAAAATAAGAAGAAAACAATTATTTTGAGCACTTAGGACTTAATATAGTGAGCACTACTATTTTCATACTTTAACTGCACTACCACACTGGGGCCACGGGATTTACCCGGCTCCCCCGGGCTATGGGGATTAGTCCGGCTCAAAGAGCTAGGACACGCTTCGTTATAAATATATATATATATATATAGTGAGCACTACTATTTTCATACTTTAACTGCCCTCACAAAGCTTTGAAAATTATGTTTTGGAAAATTTTAGGCTATTTCTACATTTCTGCACCAAAGATGAGACTGAATTAAAATTCCTTTCTGCCAAGATTTTTAAATTGCTTGAAATAGGGATATGTGAGGCCCCTGATTTTTCTTGTATGATTATTATTTAAATAATTCTGTTTATTAGTTAATTAACCTAGCTTTGCATGATAGATTAATACTAGGTTAGCTTTTGGTGGGAATTTAACCCTAGAATGACCTATTTGAAATTTGAGGAAAGGCTACCGGGCTATATGTAAATATTAGATTTTCTTTTTCTTTGCTCCGTTGGTTCGGGACGTTATTTTGAGCATTTTTTGTTCTTGGACCCTTATGATACAGTGTGTCATTTGATAAAAAAATGATGCATGTTCGTTCTTAGGGACTTATTTGCAATTTTGAAAAACTTTTACAGAATTTACTTTTCCAGAGAATCCCGTAAATTTCTGTATTTTTGTTCTTGTTTCTCTTCCATTCCAGCAAAGTTAATCTCTCTCTTCCTCTCGTTCTCCTTCTCCAGCTCTCTTTCCCTCTCTTGATCTTTTCCTTCCAATCATTCTTCTTCTTCTTCTCCTCTTTCTTTTGTGTTTTCTTCTGGGTGTTGAGTGGTTGGTGAAGCTAGTGGAGCTTGGGTTTCATTTAATTCGACGAGGAGTTAGTGAAGCTTTAGTTTAAGGCAAGTACCTGATATTTTAAACATGTTATGTGAATTTAATTTAAAGATTTTCATAGAATTTAATTTATATAAGTTATTTTGAAAGTTTAAGAGTACCACTGACTTTCTTCACATTATCAATTTGAGTTTCTATGTTCAAATGATGATTTAAACTTGTTTTCTAAGTTCTAAGAGTGGTATGTGACTTGTACAGAAGAATATAAGGAAAGGAAATGAGGTGGAGATTTGAAACAGAGAGAAACTCGAAATCAACTTTCACTTCTGTAGCTTCACAGTCAACCGTGAAAAGTATCACGGTCGACCGTGGAACTCTTCACAGCTAACCTTGAGGTCACCATGAAGCTGACAGTAGAGCATTTTGTTCTGTTACAGGAATTTCAGGAGCCTGTAACCAGAAAGACAGGTCCTGTGTTCTTGGTTGACCGTGGCTCTTCCACGGCTAACCGTGGAGTCCTTTTTTTTTTCTTTTCTTGTTTAGTTTCCAGACCTAGTTTTCTAGCCTGGAAAGGTACCCTATGGAATTCCAATGACCTTGAATTTCTGGGAAATCACTGTAGGGGATGTCTAATACAGACATTGATTCTCGGATTACCTTAAGTTGGTGTTATTATTATTAAACAACATTGTGTAACTCTAAGGGTTATATTATTGAATTTATTTTAGTAATGCTAATATCGTCAACCCTAAAGATACACACTTTGCTTAATCATATTCTTGAATATACCTCAGACTGTCCAGAGATTTTGGTTATTTTAAATGATCATGTTTCAACTACTGTGTTTCTTGAATTCATTTAACATTATATAACTTGTTTTTCAGAAGATAAACCTGTTTCATGAAAATGTATTCAGTTATATATATTTTCTTGAATTGGCACCACTTTGCTTTGGTCCTACTATAACTGGACAAGGTGGAAGTTGGACTATATCTGTTTTCCTTGAGACTGACAGCAGCTTAGTCCATGTGATTAGTTGGACTAGGAGTATTTATACTCCTGGTACATCTGTTTTCTGTCATTGACAAGTGACCATGCTTTGATATCTGATGGTACCGTCTGAAATATTCTGTTTATCGTGATCGTGCTCTCTTACAGTTATGACTATTGAGAGAATATAGCTAATGTGGATATGCCCTCCCGTTAATAAAGTTCCTATAACATGCATTATCTTGTTTTCTTACTTATATCATCCTGTTTATTATTTATCCGTTATTCATTTATTTATTAACGGATTATTAGATTTAACATGTAAACCAGTTTATTATATCAGTTTACTTGCTCAATTTTTGATGTAACGTTTGGCCTTACAGGAGATCGACTCCACCTTTACCCATAACCAGGAGGTTGAAGCGGAGCGGTCGAGGATACTGCACTGGGAGTAGGTGAGTGGACTCCTGATGATGTTTGTTTATCATCTGGAAAAGAGAGCTCTTCGCGAGGAGAGTGATCCGTGGTGGATGTATGAGGGAAAGTTTTGATGGCGGTGTGATGAATTTTATTTTGGAACTACGTATATAAAATGCTTCTTTGTAAACTTAAAGACTTTTGAGTTATAAATATTCTGAAGCTACATATGCTCCATTATCTTATGACATATGTATAGTTTTGTTATTGTTAATTATGCTTCCGCAGGGAATATTTGTGAAAATATACAGGTTAATCTCACCCATGATATCCTGCGGTTATAGTGTGGGGATAAATTTCTATTAAAGTCGAAAAGGACTTGGGTCCTTACACTAGTTGTCATAAAATTGGAACCATTAAGGATATCCAATTTTGGGACGTGACAGGACACTTCCAAAAATGCACACAACGTCATCAAATTCTCTTTGAATCAATCAAATATGAAAAATGATAGTAATCAAGAGAGAAATATTACTTACATGGCTAGCTAACATGTAAAGTAGTAGATTATATGCAGCACCTGCCCAAGTAGTCTTCGTAAGAACTCCATTAGCTTTGATAATTTGTGAACTTAATGGAAAAACCAGATACAATCTGGGAACATATTGAAGCAGAACAATCAGAGCAAGAGCATTATTGGTATGATCAGCCTGAGAATTTCTAATCGCCGGTATAATAAACCAGACAACAACCTGCACAAAAAGATCAAATGAAATTGTTCAACTCTCAAAGAACTACCAAACAAGGTCATCCTAATGTGTGCACAAACTTGTGTCATATTTGAAATAGGTAATTTCCAATTACAAGTATGCTCACATAAGTTATACATGGACCATCTTGTGGGGCTATGTAATGCAGCTATGTACCATGATCAATCCAACCCCTAACACTACTACCTTGATGCAGCCAAGGGAAGCCAAATCCCCATTGTGGTGAACCCAATAAAACCCAATCGTGTAATCAAACAGAAAAATCTAATCAACAAGGAGAAAAGTAGAGATCCACTTACCGTTGATAGCGAAAATCCATTGTCAATATCTTCAATCCAATCGGAGATAATCAATCAAGGGAGAAGAAAGAAGAAGAAAGTACTCAAAGCAACTTTTATTTAAAACATGACATACATACTTAGATGCTCCTGTGAGAGCATCTCTCACAAGAGCACCTCCCTACATACATACATATATATATACATATATATACATAAAGGTGGGGGCCCTCACATTTAAGTTGTTGACATTGGATATAGATGTGAGGGCCCCCACCTCATCTCTCATAGTAAGGTGAGAGTGTCTCTCACAAGAGCACCTCCCTATATATATATATATATATATATATATATATATATATATATATATGATAATACACTTTTTAGAGTCATTATACATTCTTTAAAGGCCACAATGCACAAAAGAATGTGCTCAATAAATCCTAGGTACATGTACATGGCCAAACCAAAGAATAACAAGAAGCTTAAGCATTAACGGGTTTTAATTCTAAATTGCAATAGATTGCTTTTGATGTACCCCAAATTGCATGTAAGTCTGAATACTTTGGCAGAACAATCACTATCGATCCAGCTATGCATTTAAGGGAGCATAAAAGTGGGAAACGACATTAGATGGAACAGATTTTCAAAATACACACTGAATATCTGAGCCCAGATCCCATAGGAACCAATAGATGGCTCCATTGAAGAGCATTTGTAAGATCTTATTTATATATTTATTTATTTGTAAAAGATGATTTGTAAGATTAATTAATACAAAACAAAGCAGTGAATGCTAAAACAAAAGGAAAGCATAGGCAATGCATCCCCAAATAATACCTGAGGAAGAGGCAGTGTCGCAGCAAGGTCAATAAAGAAATCTGACCGTAGATATCTCATTGCAATCTTCTTATGATCCATGACAAGTTCACCCCTCCCAAATACCCGTGAGCTTGGGGCCACATATGCTGTCCGGAACTTTATCACCATATGCAATAAATAGAACATGTCTGCAATGGTTCGTAAAAATGTGACAATGATTCTCAGATTCAAGTCTGTCTTCATACACAAAGATTTATCCCCCAAGACCCTAACCGAGGGCAGATAGAAATACAACGGGTCGATGAAGAGAGCAACCAAGCACGAGATAAGGAAGATTCGGTTCCATTTTAAAACAAGCTCGCTTCCTGGATCAAGTATCCTTTTCCTCCATGGCTCATGGTCTTCAGGGAACACCTTAGACTTTTCAATCATTGGTGCCCCAAATAATCGACTAGCTCCATCAGGTCTTAGTAATGGAGATGGGACATGGTAAGAAGGGAATGGCTTTGCTAGCTGTGGTGTTTCAGTGTTTTTCCATGGGTCTTCTTGATGGTGTTTCCCATCTGAATAAAACCTAGTAATTCAACCCAAGAAACCACTCATAAATCCGTTATTCAAAGTCTTAGATGGCCATATAAGTTACCATGCAACAATAACAAAAAGCACTAGAAACACAGCAATGGCAATTACCTCACAATTTTCCCCTTCTTGAAGTCCATATTGTGAGCGAAATTCAGTATCAGAATAATAGATGGACTCTTATAACCTAAAAGCATTGAGCCCAAAACAATCCATAAACACAAAAATCAATTCCCCAGCTCCTATAAAACTTACCACTAAACAAATAACAAAAACACAGCAAATTCAACAAAATGTGATTACCTCAAGTTTCTCCTCCTCGAGGTCCATATTGCAAGCAAAAATCGATACACGGATGATTAAAGAGACTCCAAGAACCTAACAATCCAAACAAAACAACCTCATCATCAATAACTCAAATTCTTCCCTAACCACCAAAGCAACCACGAAAACAAAATCGACAAAATTGCCTACTACCATTACCATTTGAACTCCACACTGTCATTAAAAACCCAATAAATGTAGTAACTGATCAATTCAACTAATAAGAAGAAGAAGAAAAAAAATACCCCAACAACACAATACTTCAAATTCAACAAAAATCCAATAAATCTAGTAACTTCACGATTCAACTAATAAGAAACGATGGAAATCCAAAAAACCCAATAGTTCAAATTTCACAAAAACACAAAAGATTCAACAAACGAGGAGTTGGGACTTGGGATACTCCAAACACATCTTTCAGGAGTTACCAATCCCCCATTGCCGCAATCTAACAAAAACTTCCCAACCCCGCATCGATCCAATTCCATTAGAATCACAACCCCAACATCTTAAAAGCTACAGAAATCAACAACGAAAGCAAAAAAAAAAAACACACACACACACAAGCCACAGATGGATTCAAGCAAGCTACCTCATCTCACGCAGCAATCGAGAAAAAAATGAATCAGCACCGTTGAAACTCCAATCCGAAGCGAAACCACCAACCCCTTTTGACGAATCGGAACGAGCGTCGATTTTCTGCAAGTAACAGCTAGGATCTTCTTCTTGAAGCCCGTCTCCTGCGCACTTGTCTAACACGGAAAGAAACCATCAAATCACATATATTAGCGTGGCAGGAGAGTGGTGCATACACAGTTTCTCAGTGTATATGCGCTGGTATTTAATGGGAGAGGACGTGAAGAGCACGACGAAGGAGATTAAAATGGCGACGGAGATTAAAATGGAGACGGAGAGAGAGAAAGATTGAGTCATGTCACTGTGTAGTGTGTACACACAAGGGTCGGTGAAAAGGGAAGGGTTTTTGTTGTAAAAAAGTCTACTTGGACAAACTTTTTGGCCAGAATTTTGGCCAACCCATATGGTTTCCATTGAATATCACTATGATATTCAATGGAAACCATATGGGTTGGCCAAAATTCTGGCCAAAAAGTTTGTCCAAGTAGCATTACTCGTTTGTTGTGTGGCGTTTAGGATTTTGACCAGAAAAAGATGAACTGCCAAGTGGCAGCCTTTCAATTTGGGCCTGTTTGGTACTAATTAGTCAAGTGAGAGTAAAGTGGATCGAGACATAAAATGAAAAAGTTGATATCAAAAATATATAACTATAAAACTCCCTTCTTATTTTAAAAAAAAATAATAATCTCCTCTCTTCATTAAAAGTAAAAAAAATTCACCTATTTATACAAAAAATAAAAAATATTTTATACCAAACAACTAAAAATAAAATATTATCATAATTCCTTATATTTCATTCTCTCTTGAATTGATGCTTCACCCCACCATACTTCAATTCACCATATATCCAAATCCGGAAAGTAACAATAGTAAGATGGAAAATATATTTACCTAGTGGGACTCATGTACGGTCCAAATCTATTTACTCACTTGAATTTACCTTGGAGAGTCTTTGTCATCTTATGATCTATCACGAGGTCCAATTTTACAGTCATGGTATACTATCTCACTATTTGATTGAATCTTTATAAGATAATGTATAGTTGAGATGTTATTAAATTATAAGATAATTAATTAAGAGCTAAGATAATTTGATTGGAATAATTTTTGGGGCTTTCTTTGCTCATAAGAGCAATGTTCCACTCCTAAAGATGAGCATCCATCTAAGTGGGGTTGGTGAGCTAGGGTGAGTTTGAGGCTTTGAGCGCTATACAGTCTGCTCGCATGAGAATATTTTCCATAGTGAGCAATGTAACCGCAAGGGGTAGCTCGGTTAGCCTAAAGACACGGTTTGTATGCACTCAGAAGTTATGGGTTTGAAATTGCACTACCACACTTGGACTACAAGAGAGTTTACCCGGCTTCCCTCTGAGCCCGGAGGGATTAGTCCAGCCTAAAAGGTTGGTAACCCTCTGATAGCCAGAAAAAAAAAAAAAAAAAAAAAGCAATACCTTTTTTTTAAGGGTTGAAAGAGGGCTGCACAATTTCCTCTTTATGTTTCTCTTTATTATTATTTTTGTTCTTTGTGTGTTTGGAACTAGTTAGGATGGGGCTGCTTCTTTGCATGTGGAATTTATTTATTTATTTTTTGAATGATAACACAAAAATATATTAAGAAAAAAGAAAATTTACACCAAAAAAGAAAGAAAAAGAACAACCAAGCTTAGGATGGGGCTGCTTCTTTGCACGTGGAATTTATGAATCTTTTTTTATTATAATTGAACATCCAAAGATTTCATCAAAAATAAAAAAGGAATTAAAATTTTAGAAATTCTAAAGGTCATTTGAGGGCTTTTAGGTGGTTGAGATTTTTACTAAAGAAATATGGCATTTGTAAATATTAGGATAAACCATCACATCATATTTAAAAAAAAAAAAAAAAACCCCTAACATACCATATTCCCATTATATATTCCACTAAAAGAATAGTATGTTATTTTTACTAGAGGTAGTGAGGTACCTCTCATGGTCCAACTGGAAAGAAATCTATGTTTATTGTTGAAAATGTTCACCTGCAAATTGTGTGCATGTGCACATTCAACCCTGATCCTCAAAATGTGGGGCCTACATTTGAATTTCAAGCGTCTCATGTCACACCCTATTCAGATTGAATGTGCACAAGCCTACAGTCCCCAGTTGAATATATTCCAGTGTTGCAACTTGCAATGACTATTTTATTTCCAACCTCCAACCAAGGTCTTAAAAGATGAAGAGTGTTGGACCATTGATCCCATCCAGCACTATACCTAACTATTAATAACAAAGAAGTTAATATGAGGCAGTCACCATCTCCATAGATATGGTCCTTGCAAAACATTGCATGAATCATGCAAATCCCCTATCCTATAGTAACAATGAGATCTCCTGATGTCACAGTCACTTCCTTGCATGTCCCTCATGCATTCAAGGGGCAAGCACCTACCAAATTCCCTCAATTGTGGACCCCACCCATGTGTAAAAAATACACTGTCAACTGCTCAAATTCAACATGCATGTGGGCACACCATGGGTCACATATTTTTTTTTTGGTTTTGGTAGAGGGGTCACTTCTTAGTAGTAATATTATAAGCAAACTCTTGTTTTCTGGAAAAAAGGAAACATCTTCCATATTCATCTCCTTAAATTACGTATGCAATCTTTGATTTATTTTTTATAAGCCTCCATTTTCCCTTGTAGCTTGTAATGTTGGAATTCAAAAGAAAAGTTGAAAGGGACAGTGCCCTTTCAGAGTAGAAATAGGATTTTGTTACCAATTGGAGAGTCCTGAATGCAAAAGGCTCTTCTATGTTTGCAGGTTGCAGACCATTGAGACTAAAGGCCATTCAATCTAGAAGTGACTGTTTCTTATTCTATCTTTAAATCTAGCATTGGTGGTCTTAGAAGTTAATCATGTCATTGAATGTAATTAATTTATGGGGTGCATATTACCCTGGTGGTCTACAAGTTATCTGGATCCTTGGATCACAATAAACAGTTTCTACTCATGTCAATGATCCCAGATCACTAGGGTAAGATGAAGTATTATTACTCACTTTTGGATGGTTCATTTAGGTGGGGCCTTTTATATGAAGTTAAAGATGCAGCTGCTTTTAGATTTAAGAATTCAAGTGGCTAATAAATACTCTTTCAAACTTGATTATTTGTGGTCTAGGTAATTGATCTTGAAAATTGGTCCACAGTGCAACCATTGAAGAATTTAGTTCAGAACTAAAATCATGAAGATCATCAATTTAGTACCATCTCAATAGAAAATCACTCTACAACCTAGGTCGTTGTTTCCTAAATTATTGGATAAGGCTTTGATAATGATGACAATGATGATGACGGTGCGTGTATAGATCAACAATCTTGGCTCACACAATATTACTAGGTGGGGCCAACTTGCGGATAATGAATGATTTTTCTTGTTAAAAAGATTGATGAATGAGTTAGTTATATAATATGTTGACTACTATCGATTTATGAAGTGGTTATCTTTGATTTGTGTGTGAACTAGGGTTTGTTCCTAATTGTTTTATTAGCATGTGTCTTTCATTTTTTTTAGATTTAATTTTGATGACTCATACGGTCTAGAATAATGCTTAGGGCAGAGCATTCTCACCCATCCTGAAATATTTAATACATGCTAGCGTAATGAAGTTATTGAAGTATACTTTTTTCGTCTTAGATAGGCTAGAAAAATTGGGATGATGGCGAGTCCAGTGGCCCGCTCTTTCTACTTGTGTGTGCTTACTCTTTCCACTTGTACAAGTTCTCCTTCTGATTTACAGGGATCTTCTTCCCACTCATGTGGTCTCTCTTTGGGTACCAAAGAAAAGATAATGTGTCTAAGCTGACCATTTCTTGTTCCATAACTTCACGCCATTTGGTTGACTAGGACCTAATTATCCATTAAGATTAAGATGCTACAAAACAAACCAAAGTTGGAAAAACCAACCATTGTTTGTAATTAATTAAAATATTAAGAGGCATTAGGTGGAGATTGAGGCGAGAGAAAAAAAAAATGCTCATCAAGAGAAGAAAATTGGACGAATTGAAGATATATATAAAGGAATGAAGGAGAAAGACGTTTCTTTTATTTGATTAACAATGGTCGAAACTTGAGAATATAGGGATAGGCCAGTGATTTGGTATCTCATCCTCACCCAACTGCCCATGGTTTAATTTTGAGCCCTTTCTTCTACGTGTGTTGGATTCACTCTCGCACATATCGGGTCTCTTCTAGGTCTAACCCCTTCGGCTGCTACAAAAAAAAAAAAAAAAACCTCTTAAATCCTAATTGAATGATTTAGTGAAGAAAAACACAAAAATGACAAATTAGGGTGTCGTAGTATTTTAGTTTTACAAAATTACCCACTTGGTGATATCATCAGCCTCATCAATCCAATTTAAATAATTTCCACCCATTGAAACCCCATTTCTGGTTTTCCATCAAGAAAAGTATATTTGAAAGGATAACAACATCAAGTTCTTCATGTTTTCCTTTGGTTCTTCATGTTTAAGAACTAACCCTTAAACCCTAGTTATTTGGAAGGATAACAACATCAAACCCGAGATTAAAAAAAAAAATCGTTTAAGAGGTTCTTTCAATATCATTTTTTCCCTTCTCATCTTTTATAATCTTTCAATGTCCACAAGGGAAGCAGAATAGAGGAATGCAACTGCTGAATGCAAAGGACTCCTCCTGGTACTTGTCTTGGGCTTGGTCTTTTTCTTGTGGAGGTTTTACTCCATTTTCTATGGTGTGGGCCACACTGTGGACAATAGAGAAGTCTTCCCATCAAAACATGAGGTGAAAGATTCACACAAAATGGTACCTATTTATTCATTACAACAAAGATACTAAAATGTCAAAGAAAGCAGGTTCTTTTCTTCTTCTTTTTTCCTTCTAATTTAATATCTAATGTGACAATGATGTCTCTCTCATTATTGGCATCCCAACACCTTAACATAGGTCACTTATTCAAAAAGATTGCGTTGGTCACAACTGTCGCCAGAGAGGAATTAGTCATATTTTGAAGCTAATTCTTATATCTTGTCACCATTAAGGATCATGTGACCAAAACAACAATCTCCATGTATATGTGGGTCCCAATTTCCCTTCAATGCTGCAGTATGAGTGGTGGGTGTCACCATGTTTTGGACTTGGACTTGGCAAACCATAGTTTCAGATGAATAGTACTGCTTATGAGCAATGTGTGGGGGCATTTCTTAATACCGGGATAATTCCTGATCTCGGTATTACCCAGCTCGGCAGGAGTGCCAGCCTGGAGAGGTCCCAAGGCCCATCCCAGTAAAAATATATGCAAGGCGCATCTCGGTCTCGGCCCTAAACCTGATCTCGGTCTTTGCTGTCATTCAACCATAAATGCGTTGCCACGAGCTGACAGAAAGACTGGGCGCTAGACCTAGATAAGTAGCTAGCCTTATCTCACGGTCCCATCTGCAGCCATTGAAGTGAAAAACAAGTTGATGAGACTTCCCCTTTTTATCTACCACCACTCAGGAAGGGTTTGATGGGACCACTGCCCCAAGAGTCAACTCTCACGCCTATATATATGTATGAGGTAAAACCATCAAAGGTATGCAAGAAGAGATATTCATATACTTTTTCTTCTTCTCCATTCACTCCTCAGTTCGGTCACCAAACTAATTCAGGCATCGGAGTGCCTTCGGCTACCTAAAGCCAGGGGCTCTGACCTTTTTCTCTATTTTCCCTTTCAGATTTTAGGAGGCTAATCCTTTCCCAAATAATCAAATTGAGAGCCTAATCTTCTCCTATCCAAGTCCATAATTTTTAGGCAGCCTACTTGATCCGCACAAAGCAACTCCTCTCTCAATTCCACAAAGCCGAAGTCAAGCAGATCGGCAGAGAATCCAATTGCCATGCAGACGCTCTTGCCAACCTTGCCTTCGCTATAGAGGCCGGAAAGAGAAGAACAGTTGAGGTGGAGACACTAGAAAAGCCAAGTGTAGAGCTTCAACCACCTCGGCAGGTTCTATGCGCTGACCTCGACCCAAGCTGGATGGATTCAGTCATAGCATATCTAAAAGAAGATCAACTCCCTGAAGACAGAAATGAAGCTCACAAGGTTAGGATGAAAGCAGCTCGTTTTTTGTTATCTCCGGATGCGGAACTCTACAAAAAATCCTTCATTGGACCCTATCTCCTGTGCGTCCACCCAAGTAAGGTCGAAGACTTCATTTACGAAATTCATGAAGGAATCTGGAGAAGTCACATCGGAGGAAGATCGTTGGCATATTGAGCTATCAGTCAAGGCTACTGGTGGCCCTATATGCAGAAAGATGCTCAACTTTACGCTAGAAAATGCAAAAAGTATCAGAAATTTTTACACTCTTTGCACCAACCAGCACAAGACCCGAGTCCACTCTCCAGCCCGTGGCCCTTCGCTCAGTGGGGTTTAGACATCGTAAGGCCTCTTTACCGAACTATAGGGAATAAGAGGTGGCTAGTAGTGACCACTGATTACTTTACCAAATAGATAGAGGTCGAAGCACTGTCCTCCATCGCCGAGCATGACACGAGGAATTTCGTGTGGAAGAACATTGTCACAAGATTTGGAGTCCCTCGAGCTCTGGTCTCGAACAATGGAACCCAGTTTGACCCCAACTTCTTCAAAACCTTCTGCCAGGAGCTTAGTATTAGGAACTACTATTCGACTCTGGCCTATCCACAAAGCAATGGACAAGCAGAAATCTCAAATAAAGTGGTGCTGGACGGACTTAAGAAAAGGCTCTACCGAGCTAAAGGCAGGTGGGTAGAGGAACTACCAAGTGTCCTTTGGGCGTATAGAACTATCCCAAGGCGATCCACTTCGGCAACTCCTTTCTCCCTAGCCTATGAAATGGAAGTTGTGATCCCTCTCGAGATCGGCCTTCCAACCCTGAGATCAGACCTCTTCGACCAGGGGCAAAACGAAGTCAATCTGGCTAAAGAGCTTGACATGGTTGAGGAGCGAAGGGAAGTAGTAGCTGTCCATTTGGCTTCTTACCAGAGGCAGTTGACCAGAGGATACAATTAGAAGGTTAAAGAAAGAAAATTTTCAGTTGGAGAATTGATCTTGAAAAGGTCACTTCCAGCGGATAAGAATCCTAATGAAGGCAAGCTTGCACCAAACTGGTATGGGCTATTTAAAGTGATCTTGGTAGCCGGAAGATCAGCTTACATGCTGGAAAGCATGGATGGTAAAGAGTTACCACGACCATGGAACGCCACGCACCTCAAGAAATACTACTTTTGAAAACGTACACAATCATTGAATCAATGAATGAGACTCTTGTGAAAGAATGTGCCTCGTTACTTTCAAGTTATGGAACTCGGCGTGCTACTCGGTTACGGAACCAGCTGCCTCGATTCGGTCACATGACCAACCATCTTCGGCTCGGTTATGGAACCAGCCATTTGAATCGCCAAGTTATGGAACTCGGCGTACAGCTTGGTTATGGAACCAGCTGTCTCGGTTCGGTCACAGGACTAACCATCTTCGGCTCGGTTGTGGAACCAGCTATCTAAATCGCCAAGTTGTGGAACTCGGCGTGCCTCTCAGTTCGATTATGGAGCTAGCTCCCCAAGTTATCAGATTCGGCACTTCGGCCCTATTGTGGAACTACACGAATAAAATCCTGAGTTTTGGAACCCAGCAATTATCCTAGTTCGGTTGAGGAACCGGCTATAACAGGACTTTTAGACCAAGTTTGGTTAAGCTAACCTCCTCCTGGTTATAGATTCAAGTTTGTAAGCTCAGTGATTACCTAACAGTTCCGGTTATGGAACCGAACTCAGTTATTATATTCCTACACCGAGCTTGCATCATATACCGAGCCCAGTGGTTAAAGGACCGGCCTCCGTCATTTGACAGAATTGTAAAAAGACAGAGGAAAGATCTAAAGGCAAGAATTTCTATTTTTATTGAGTGAAAGCATTTAAAACAAATCTTCTAAAAAATAGAAATGCAGAAATCAAGCACACACACATGCCATTGTCGGAAGAAATGGGGAAAATTCTATTTCATTGATAAAATGAATGATTACAAAGATCTGTACACTTTCGTTACAAAGAAAGAAAGAGAAAAGAGATACATCATTTTTTTGATGTGCCCTCTGCTGCAGCCTTATTAGTAGGAGGAAAAGGACCGAAGGCACCAGGAGTCTCGGGCTTGGGACGGGCTTGGATGCCTTCAACTGGATTCAGAGGCAAAGGAAGAGGACCCGAGGCCTTAAGAGGGGCTTCGGATGGATTGGAAGTAGGCTCTGACTCGGGATCAGACGAGGTAGGCTGGAACTTGGGCAGATTCTAAAAAATGGGGTGGTTTTCACGAACCTCATATTCTTTCAGCGCTTCTCTGCACCCCATTTCATACAACAACAAGCTCAGGTTCCTAATCTGAGCCACGTACTCTGTCGTCACCCAATCCACTCCCTCCTTATAAGCGCGAGCGACCTCGGCCCGAGAAGAGGATTCGGCTTCAGCTCGCTCCTTCTTCAAGGACTCAAGCTTGTCTTCCTTCCTTGCCAGTTCGGTCTCCTTCTTCACGAGCTCGCCTTCAAATTCGTGTACCCTCTTTACCTTGGCCTCGGTCGCGCCCTTCAAATGTTTATTCTCAACTCGCAACTTGATGATTTCGGCTTTCGCCGCTTGTTGCTCTGCTGCGAGTTCGGCGTTCCTCCCCTTCGCCTTCTTCAACTCCTCGGTGCTGGCAGCCAAGGCCACTCCCATCCTCTTCTTTTTGCCCTCCAGCTCGCTAAACCTCACAGTGCTCTTGTCCGTCCTCTCCAGCACCACCTACAGCCTCTGCACATTCTGTGAAAGGGGAGAAAATGTCAGACAAGCGGCCGAGGTACAGTACTTAAAGAAAAAACTGAGACTCACCTCAATCGACGCCTTCATTGACAACAGAATCAGACTCAACTGGCCGGTGTTATTGTGTTTCTCCATATCCTTTGGGAGAGCACAGGCCTTGGCGACCGCCGCAATAACTCCATCGCCGCCCCCCACCCGATCCTCTATATTCAAAAACTAGCCGAGATTGATCTGGAAGTCAGGCCTGAAGTGAGGTGGTCCGGCATGCTGGCACTCTAAGGCTGCTCCAGCGATCTGCTCCGACTCGCCCTCCACCCGGGGCTTCTTTTCGGGTGGAGGCCTCTCCCCCTCTTTTCCAGTTTCGGCCGCTCACTGCCGAGTCTCCTTGATTGGTTCCTTCGACCTGCTCCTCTTCTCTTGATGCGAGCCTTGGGCGCTTTTCTTCCGGGGCGGAGGATGAGGCCCCGGCTGCATCTGAGGAACCGGAGAGGGTGCCGGCCGAGGACCCGGAGGGGACGCCAGATCCGCTAGAGGGGCACTTTAGAACAGGCGGGGCTCGGCCTTTGAAGATCATGGCCCCCAAATCCTTGATGGGAGGTCACTGCCTGTCCATCTCTTCTTCTTCTCCTCCTCTTTCTTTTGGGTTTGGAGAGGAAGAGTAGTCTTTAACAACCCTGATCGGATTGGAAGCCTCGGCGCTCGAAGACTCTCGTCCGCTAGTCTCAGCTAGGGAAAGCACCACTTTCCCTATCAGCTTGGTGGGGAGCTCGGTCGTCTTTTTGGTGTAAGACTGGTACCTCGGTGTATACCGCAGCAGGGAGAAGGCGGCTCGGTCGTTGTGACCGTGGTACTGGCATATTTTCTCGAACCAGGCCTCGTTCCTTTTCCAACAATCTAAGCCGGTGTCTCTCCTTCTTCGCTGGACGCCTCCGCAGAAGACAGAAAAGGAAACATCAGTTTGACAGAATAATGGCGAAACAAATACACCACCCTAGAGGAAGTGAGTATTTAATTGGAGGGGTCCCAGGTCTTTGAGGAACCTGGATTCTCCTTGCCGCCTCGGTCTCGGTTTGACCGAACTCCCAGTTCCCCGAGACGAACAGGCGGTCGTCCCCAGCGTATTTGCTTGAGTCCTCCAAAGCATTAATCAGGGGTCAACGCTTTGCCTTCACCCGAATATAATATGAGTCCTCTCCCCCCTGCAGATTTGTAGATGTGGTGCACACCAAGGTTAATGTCGAGGATCTCATTGAGCTCGGCAACACCCATGATTATCTTGAAACCATTGGACATTAATTGGAAAGGGCAGAGCCTCCAAGCACTCAAGCACGATCGGAGAAAGGGGTGGATGGGGAATCTAACCCCGCCTTCGGTTATCGCTACCAAAGGAAAGGGCATCCACTTGTTGAAGTGGGTATGACCATCAAAACTACCCTGGAAGTCGTCTGACTTCACTAGAACAACGTCTGGCATCTTATAGGCTTTCCTAAGCCCCTCCAAAGCTTAGGGGTTCTCTAACCAGTGACTGTAAATCCCCATTTCTAGAAACTAGAAGGGTCGGGAAGTACAGAAGGACGTGATTCAAAACCCTAGAAGGCAGAAACCCTAAACAAAGGCGAAGGAAACAAGGGAAGATAAGGAAAGAGAAGACTCACAGAGAGGGAACAAAGATTTCGAGAACAAGGATCTCCGGATTCGCTAAAATTCTGATCTCGGCAGAATGTCTTCTTCAGCAGAGTTTTCTCCCAAGCAAAAGCAAAAGTAAGAAAAGGAAGAAGGCGCACCCCTATTTATAGAGGGAAGAAGCGCATCTTAAAAGCACGTGTGCGAAACGTCGCTTTAAACTCTTCATGTGTCGTTTCGGTACAAGCAGCAACCAAGCGGAAGATGACACGTGGCACCGCCAGTTCATCCCCCGTAATAACTCTGACGTATTATTAGTCATCTTGGGCATATGAAGCGACATCTGCGTGTCCAGCCAGACGAAAAAATAATGACACGCCATTTATTGCCTCGGGCAGACGAAGCGGCATCATGATAAGGATTAGACGCAAGCGGACGTCAGTGATTAGTACCGAGATGGAACTTGGGCGCAACGTGTCCTCTCATTCTTAGCTCCCGACCTCAAAGAGTATGAAAATTCTAAAAGGTCAGGAGCTAGGGGCAATTGTGTGGGGGCATTTCTTAATGCCAGGATAATTCCTGATCTTGGTATTACCCAGCTCGGTAGGAGTGCCAGTCTGGAGAGGTCCCAAGGCCCATCCGTGTAAAAATATCTGCAAGGCGCATCTCGGTCTCGGCCCTAAACCTGATCTCGGTTTCTGCTGTCATTCAGCCATAAATGCGCTGCCACGAGCTGATAGAAAGACTGGGCGCTGGACCTAGATAAGTAGCCATCTTTATCTTACAGTCCCATCCGCAACCATTGAGGGGAAAAATAGGTTGATGGGACTTCCCCTTTTACCTACCACCACTCAGGAAGGGTTTGATGGGACCCTTGCCCCAAGAGTCAACTCTCACGCCTATATATATGCATGTGGTAAAACCATCAAAGGTATGCAAGAAGAGATATTCATATACTCTTTCTTCTTCTCCATTTACTCCTCCTCAGTTCAGTCACCAAACTAATTAAGGCATCGGAGTGCCTTCGGCTACCTGAAGCCAGGGGCTTTGACCTTTTTCTCTATTTTCCCTTTCAGGTTTCAGGAGGCTAATCATTTCCCAAATAATCAAATTGAGAGCCTAATCCTCTCCTAACCAAGTCCGTAATTTTTAGGCACTTACAAGCCCCGTGGGCAGGTGAATTATTTTTCCATGTATACTCAACTCAGATGCACTGAAAATTGCATATGCTTGTTGAAATTTAGGTATGTTTGATCTTGGGCATTTGGAAATGCTCCTGTTGGGCCTTTTGAGAGTGTGACCCAAAGGACCATAAGGCCAGAGGGTGGGGCCACTTGGACAGTCAACTCTATAAAGATATCTTTGGATTAAGGAAAGTTGTATTAGCTGTATACATACATAGACTTTGATAAACCTATAGAAGGGAATAGTAATAGATTATTTTTTTAGGACTCATTGGTTACAGCTCTCTCTCTTCACCAATATCTTGATTAATTGCTCCATTTATATCAGGTAGAAAAGAAGTTAAAAAGTGCAGTACATCCTCAATCAAAAGAAGTCACACTACCTATGGATTTGCACAAGTGTAGATAGATGCGCGTTTTACATTAATACCATTAACACTTGTGTTATTTAGATGTATCCTTGCTATTGTAGATTATGTTGATCCTTTAACTTAACATATTGGATTCCTAAATTCCCAAAATTCAGAGAAGTTTTATATTAAAAATTTAGATTACCAAACAGCTGAAATTCAGGTTAAAAATTGTAGTAAATAAATAAGCTCAGATGTAGCAGAAATTTGATAGTGGTAAGCTGTATATGCAGGAAGTTGAGGTTGGTGAAATATTTCGCTAGAGGACTTTACCTTTCTCAATTTAAAAGCCTTGCAATTTAGTGGTTCTTACCTGCATATATTTCTAAACCCCAAAGGGGTAGTTCAGTTGGATTACGACTACGGTTTGCACCCGGATGTTGTAGGTTCGAAACTGCACTACCACACTGGGACTATAGGGGAGTTTACCTGCTTCCCTCTGGGCCCGGAGGGATTAGTCCAGCTCAAAGGGTTGAGAACCCTCCGATAGTAAAAACAAAAAAAATAACTGCATATATTTCTATACCTGAATCCAGTGGATTTTTTTTAAAATAAAAAATGAGATCAGTGCTAAATTGAAAACATTGCAAATTTACAAGGGTAAGTGAGCTTGAATAGGTTGGATTTCTCAAAGGTGGGCTGTACTCTACAAAATATAAAGTGGGAAAAAGGGACTTCAAATAAAAGTGGATTGATATGAGGAAAGGCCCACATTTAAAGTATGCAATACGATAATTAGACAGGAGATAAGAGGGGTGTGATATGGATTGATTGGCCAATATCACTCCATTCTATCATCCTCTCCATTGATGATAGGGCTTTAACTCTTCACCGTTTTACAACTGCATTTTTCTTTTAATTATAACCATTCAATGAGGTGAATAATGGATGAATTGGTGTTATAACTGAGATTAATACAATTGATAGAGTTTTTACTGTTCATAAATGGCACGGCTAGGGTGGATGGAGCTTGTCCAATTCAGCCCATTGAGTTATTGGGCCTAACCATGAGGCCTAGGCCCAGCCTATGGCCTAAAGTAAGCAGAAGCCCCTATCCATGTTAAAATTCTATCCACACCCCCTGTGTTAAATTTGTTGACCTGGGCTGGGCCTGTAAGAATATATATATATATCTAGGCTCAGGCCAAAGCATGTTTTAACTATCGGCCCAGAGAATGTGGCCCAGACGCAGTCCAGGGGCTTAAAAACAGAGCCCAATCCAGCACAACCAGGCGCTCTAAGATCAAGCTCAGGCTGGCCCAGCACCTGAGCACCACCAAACACCTATAGACATGTAGGTTGGCAAAATCTTCTAATTCAACTTGTATAGGACTGGCATTTGACCCAAAAACCTGAACCACGAGGAATATGGGTTGGTCACGGTCAGAAAAACCTTACCCCCATTTAAACAAGTTGGGATAGGGTCGAACCGTATAACCCACATAACACATTTAAATGGGGTCAAGATAGGGTCAACCCGTATATCTAAATCCGTTAAAATAGTATGGTGGTTTATATCTTGGTACTTTGAATATTTATTTTGTATAGAATAAGCCAAGATTGTGCTGGGCTTCTGGACTGCAACCAAACTCAAATATAGGCTTGGGGCTTGGCCGAAGCTTATATAGGTTGGGTTGGGTTAAATAGATTGACTAGCATTGTATGCAGGATATGCGGGTAAGGCCGGGTCGACCCAAATTAGTTCCAAGTTGGGATTATATGACAAGTTGGATATGGGTTGGATCTCAACCCATAAACTTTGAAAAACCACTTCTGTGCCATCTTCATCTCCATATAAATATTAGAAAGTAACCCATCTCAATAAAAGAACTAAAGAAAAATGTAAAATCTCAGCATCCGAGAAAATAAATTGCACCATTGAGAAACTATTTTATATTTGTGTGAGAAAGTGCCACAGGAGCATCTCCTATAAAGATCTTTTGTGTCTGTATATCAGTGCTTATCTCTAGCAAGATATTCCTAGAATTCCTCAATTCTTTCTTTTCTGCACTTGAGGTTAAAGGTGGCACTGGCACTTTTGACACATTCAAGAAAATTTGACACTTTCATTGTTGAATTTAATAAAGCTTAGCCTCTAATCAGATTTACTTCATGAGATGGAAACAAAAGGACTTCCCACATGTTAGATGGCCCCGCCACACCTGTTTTTAAGTAAAAAAGATTAGTCAGAGGTCAATAGATAGAATAAAGTGATGGGCCCAACTCTTATCCAGTGACTAAAAATTGTTATAATGTTAAAAGAACCCTTAAACTTCAAAAGAGTTAGCTACATAACTTTTAACCACTAGCTTAATGAAATGGGACACATCAAACCAAGAGTATGCTTTGATATGGTAGACAGGCGGACCCAGAAATCCTTCTTTGGGGGGGCCACTATGTAGAAGATTTTTTTTTTGGAAGGCCCACATATAAAAATGAATTAGTTTTCAAAATATATAGGGACTTTTAAAATTTTGGGGGACATGTAAAAAATTATAAATTTTTTAAAAAGATAAAGGTGTTTCTTGAAAATTTGGGGGGCAGGGGCGGGGGCGGGGGCCTTTGGCTTAAACTGCATAAACACCCGCCTGCTAATAAGGACAAACTCAAGTTGGCTCAATTGACAACATGGGGTTGCTCATTTGGTGATGTCTGTGAACCCTTGGCTTTAACTGTAGAAGCACCCGCATGCTAATAAGGACAAGCTCAAGTTGGCTTAATTGACAACATGGAGTAGCTCATTTGGTTGGCAATCACGGATGTCGCCTGGTTACGTAGGAATGGATTCTTAGACATATCACTCTTCCCGCATGTGTGGGGACAAGGCAATCTTGGATCCCAACTCCCTTGGATGGGGTACAAAAAAATTAAAAATATTGGCCCAATTATCCTACAAGTCATTATTAAAGAAGAAGAGTTGGTCCTAATTGGTTTAACCACCTCAAAATTACTGTGTGGGGGCATTTTCGTAATACCAAAGATAAGTCTGATTTTGGTAAAAATATCAATTGGGTTTGCCCTGATCTCGGTCTCGTAACTCGGAAGTAAATTGCTAGGCCCGTCTCGGCACCACCTTGGCTTCGGCATCTGGTTCTGGCTAGTCTCGGCAAGAGTACCAGCTAGTCTCGTCTCGGCTCCATATTGGCAAGCCCATATCGGTCTCGGCGTCTTCAGTCGACCGAGATAAGTGCCAAACGTCAATCATATTTAATACCCTATTAGGGTGCAGCGGCGTTGCAGAATGAGCTATCAGATAGGGTATGCGCCAAATAAGGGGTTGACCTTATAAGATGGTCACATCCGCAGCCATACAAGGTATGGGCTGATGTGACAGAACTTACACCTACCCCCACTAAGGGTATAAGGTATGACCTGATGAGACGTTTCCTTTTTACCTACCTCCACTAAGGAAGCTTCCGATAGGACCTCTGCGCCTATATATATATACATGAGGTAAATCCAAAAGGGTAAGGCGGGAAAAGAAAAAACATTCTCATTCACTTTCTCCTCCACTCATCCTTTGCTTAGTGACTGCATTAACTTAGGCATCGGAGGGCCTTTAGCTGACAACAACCAGGGGTCTCTAACCTTTGCCTCTTCTTCCCTTTCAGGCTCAGGCACTTAATCTCTCCAGAAAGCTTAACAGCAAATCAACATATTCATCTCTTGATCAAGTCCATATTATTTTATGCACTTATAATTGGCGCCGTCTGTGGGGAGCGAGTTTGAAAGCACCATGCCTCCGAAAGGTAAGAAGATTGTCGTATCATTTGAAACTTTACGACTGTCACCAGTATTGGAAGAGATAATGACGCCGTCCGGGGGGTAGATACTAGAAGAAGCAATTCCAACACAATCATCACCGGTGTTGGAGGAATTAGTGCCATCACAGGCATGGCCGACGCGACGAGAAGCTGTGCTAGCGCGGCTGTCGCTGGTATTACAAGAGCAACAACCACCGACTTCTCGACAAAGGAGGTTCGGGACCAAGTCTCGTCCGGGAGAAGCTCCCCTGGTAGGGACTTTAAAGATCCCCGGAAAAATAACCAGCTAACCAAGCGCCACTAGCAACAGCCACCAGTCACTTATCAGAGGAGATCTGAGGGCAAGTCTTGTCAGGCAGGAGCTTCCCAACGAAATAGGTCTCTGACACCTGTTATATCTCGTCAGTCCCATTACGAGACTGAAAGGAACGATGAAGAGGATGACTACAACGCTCTCGCTGAGGAAATCAGAGCCCAGAATGTCATTATCCAGGAGAAAGACGAATTGATTCGTCAACTCTAGCAGCAGCTATAAGAGAAGACTACGAACCAGGCTCCGCTTTCCAAGCTCCGCCTTCCAGGCTTCATTCAGTCAGACAAGATCTGAAAGAAGTCTTGGACAACAAGAGATGTTGTCGAACCTATGATGAAGGCTTAGGCAGTGGCCGCCCAAGCAGCGCCCAAGGAGAGCAGAAATGAAGGTCAGAAGACAAGGTCGACCTGCCTGACTGGCTTGACCAACATATCAGGCAGACTGTCCAGCAAAATATGGAGGTGGCCGGCTTCGCCCGAGACCGGCTAAATACTTACGACTTGGGGAATCTCGGCATGTCTCTCTTCTCTCGGGAGATAACTGACTTTCCTCTCCTCGAGAAGCTCATTATTCCGAGGTTCACCCTTTACGATGGAACCTCGGATCCTTCGGCCCATCTACGACACTTCACCTAGCGAATGTAGATCTGGGGTGATGTCGGACACTTAAACTGCAGAGTATTTTCCTCCAGTCTCGGTGATCTTCCCCTCATATGGTTCTGCGCGCTCCCGGTGGAGTCGATCTCGAGCCGGCGGCAACTCAGAGGCTCCTTCCTGGAAAACTTCCAGGCACACAGGGTCATCCCGAGGACGAATAACGACCTGATGGCTATAAGGTTGAAGCCAGACGAAAACATCACTCGGTTCACCAAGAGATTCTGGACCATCTATAGCTAGATCGAAGACGCCGATGAAAAAGTGGTCGTCATGTGCTTCAAAGAAGCTCTGTTGCTAGGCACCGATCTCCGAAGGGAACTTGTTCGGTATCCCGTGGCCACGATGAAAACACTAATGACCCGGGTGAATCAGTTCATTGAGTAGGAGGAAGACGAGACCCGAGCTCGGGAGAACTTCGATCTCAAACGCGAAAGCAGCCAGCGTGAAGACAGACCTCCTGTGAAGGACAAGAAGCCATTTCGAAGAGAGGAGAAGAGCCGAGATAAGGTTTCCTCGAACTTGGTGATGGTCTCGACGCCCACCTCGGGAGGGAAGAAGAAGCCTAAACCATCTGCCGACTCCTACAGGGTTGTAAATACAGTTTTCAAAGAGCCGATCTACAGACTTCTCGGCAAGATCAAATCAGAGCCCTTTTTTAAATGGCCACCACCGATGAGGGGTGATCCTTCCACCCGTGATCAAAATAAGTTCTGTGCCTATTACAAACAAAATGGACACAGAACAAAAGATTGCATGTCATTCAAGTCTCATCTCGAGAGGCTTGTCAAAGACAGGCATCTAAAGGACTACATAAAAGAAGAAAGCAATAATAATGTCCGAGTTCATCAGCACCAGAATCATGAAGACAATGAAGAGCCAAAAAGGATAATAAACATCATTCACCTAGCTCCCTCACCAAGGGGAAGCAACCAGGTTCGTGCTGAGGCCAGGAGTGCCTCACATAATGAGCTGGAGCCCGCCGCGAAGAAAGCTTGAACAGAAAAATCGAAGATCTGGTTCTCAGACCAGGATTTGGAAGGGGTTCAACTACCTCACAACGACCCACTGGTTCTTACCCTAAAATTAAAGAACTTCATGGTAAAGAGGGTACTTTTAGACCCCAGGAGTTCCTCGGAGATCCTGTATTTCAACTGCTTCAAAAAATTGGGAGTCAAGGAGGACGACTTGCAAGAGTCGCGCACCCCTCTCATAGGCTTCAGCTCAAAACCAGTTTATGCCAAAGGAAGGATCTCCCTGAAGGTCTAGATCGGAGGGGCCAGCATGCAGGCCGACTTCCTAGTGGTGGATGTACCATCGCCTTACAACGCGATAATGGGGAGGAGTTGGCTGCATGGCATGGAGGCTGTGCCCTCCACTCACCACCAGAAACTGAAGTTCCCGCTGGAGAACGAGGGTGGCAGGATAGAAGTGATAACGGTTAGAGGTGACCAAGAAATGGCCAAACAATGCTTAATGGTTGTGGCGTCTCGCGAAGCAGAACCATCTTAAGTACACATGCCCGAGCTCGAAGTAGAACTGGAGAACGTTGGCCGAGACCCAGAGCAGAAGAGCGTCGAAGATCTGACCGAAGTCAGGATCGATCCTTCCGATCCCGAATGATACTTTTTACTTGGGAGCCAGCTCCCCTACGCCGAGAGAGCCGAGCTGCTTGACTTCTTGTTGCAAAACAAGGAAGTCTTTGCTTGGACACCTTACGAGATGCCTGGCATCAACCCCGAGACCATGTGCCACAAGCTGAACGTGGATCCCATGTACAAGCCCGTGGTTCAGAAAGCTCGCAGAATGGGGGTTCCACAAACCGAAGCCGTGATCGACGAGGTCAATAAGCTGCTAGATGCCCAGGCTATCAGAGAGGTGCACTACCCGAAATGGCTGGCCAAGACGGTGGTCGGCAAGAAGAAAAACGGGAAATGGAGGGTCTGCGTGGACTTCACCGGCCTCAATAAAGCATGCCCAAAAGACAGTTTTCCACTCCCGAAGATCGACCAGCTGATTGACGCCACTGCAGGACAAGACAGGATGAGCTTCCTCGACGCTTACCGAGGGTACCGCCAGATTCCAATGTATGGGCCTGATGAAGAAAAGACCGCATTCATAACACCCAGAGGCACTTACTGCTATAAGGTGATGCCGTTCGGGTTAAAAAATGCGGGCGCGAATTACCAGAGGTTAGTAACCAAGATGTTTCAGGCTCAGCTCGGCAAGACGGTGGAGGTCTTCATCGATGACATGGTTGCCAAGTCCAAAAGGTCATAGGACCACCTGGCTGACCTGTGTCAAACATTTGGCATCCTGAAGAGATTCCAGCTCAAACTGAATGCATCCAAACGCGCGTTTGGTGTCGGCTCCGGCAAATTCCTCGGAAGCCCCGTCACCAGAAAAGGGATCGAAGCTAATCCAGACTAGATCTAGGCAATCCAGGGAATTCAGAGTCCAACCACGGCGAAACAAGTCCAGAGGCTCACAGGGATGGCCGCTGCGCTCAACCGCTTTATCAGCCGAGCTTCGGACAAATGCCGCCCGTTCTTTCAGCTTTTGAAGGGAAGAACAAAATTTCAGTGGACTCCGGAGTGCGACCAAGCCCTTCAGGAACTCAAAGACTATCTGTCTTCACCTCCCATATTGTCAACACCAAAACAGGGCGAGGGCGCTCTATCTGTACCTAGCAGTCTCGGATCATGCAGTGAGCTCGGTCCTCGTTGGGGAAGAGGACAAGCAGCAAAAACCAATCTACGACACGCGTAAGATCCCCCTTGATACCGAGACTAGGTATCTGCCATTGGAGAAACTTGCATTAGCACTCATCAGCGCTTTTCGCAAACTCTCCCACTACTTCCAGACATACACGATCGTGGTTGTTACAGAACATCCACTCAAATCCCTTTTCAGAAAAGTAGACTTCTCTGGAAGAATATCAAAATGGGCCGTCGAGCTGGGACAATTCGATATCCAGTATCAACCCAAAACGGCGATCAAAGCCCAAGTTTTGGCAGACTTCATTGTAGAATTCATTTCTCTTAGTTCGGCACTGAGCCAGCTCGACACCAAACTGGGGGGGAAATAAGGATAGAGAAGACGATGGAAACAAGGATGAAACCACCGAGACCGAGGACGAACGATCTTGGAAGCAGTTTCTCGACTTAGCATGGAAGGTCTTTGTGGACGGATCCTCAACTTCGAAGAGAGCTGTCGCTAGCATAGTCCTCCATTCTCCAAAGGGCCTTGTCGTCGAGCAGGCCTTAACGCTCGGCTTTAAGGCATCTAATAACGAAGCGGAGTATGAAGCACTAATCACGGGACTTGATAGCGCCAAGATCCTGGGGGCACAACAGCTAGTAGTCTTTAGCGACTCTCAATTGGTGACGATCCAGCTCAGCGGAGACTATCAGGCTTGTGACAAAAGGATGGCAACCTACTTGTCTCGTACAAATCAGCTTCTTTCTCAGTTCCAAAAAGCCGAAGTCAAGCAGATCGACAGAGAAACTAATTCCCATGCCGATGCCCTCGCTAACCTGGCATCAGCTGTCGAGGCCGGGAAGAAAATAATAGTTGAGGTGGAAACTCTAGAAACTCCAAGTATAGAGCTCCATCCACCTCGGCAAATTTTGTGTATTGATCTCGGTCCGAGTTGGATGGATCCAATCGTTGCCTACTTGAAGAACGACCGGCTTCTCGAAGATAAGAATGAGGCTCACAAGATCAGTCTGAAAGCAGCTCAGTTTTGGCTGTCTCCAGATGACAAGCTCTAAGAAAATCCTTCACTGGTCCTTACCTCCTGTGCGTTCACCCGAGCAAAGTCGAAGATTTCCTATATGAAATCCATGAAGGGATCTGCGGAAGCCACATCGAAGGTCGGTAACTAGCCTACCGAGCTATAAGCCAAAGGAACTAGTGGCCATACATGTAGAAGGACGCTTAGCTCTAGCAAGGAAGTGCGAAAAGTGTCAGAAGTTCTCGCACTCCCTCCATCAGCCAGCACAAGATATGAGCCCACTCTCCAGCCAATGGCTTTTTACTTAGTGGGGATTGGACATTGTGGGACCTCTTCACCGAACTCCGGGGAATAAGAGGTGGCTAATAGTAGTAATTGACTATTTCACCAAGTGGATAGAAGCAGAACCGTTGTCCTCCATTACCAAGCATGACACCAGGAACTTCGTCTGGAAGAATGTCTTCACAAGATTTGGAGTGCCACGAACCCTGATCTCCGACAACGGGACCCAGTTCGATTCCAATTTCTTCAGGAACTTCTGCCAGGAGCTCGGTATCAGAAACCACTACTCGACTCCAACTTATCGACAGAGCAATGGCCAGGCCGAAATCTCAAACAAAGTAGTGCTCGATGGACTCAAGAAGAGACTCAACCGAGCTAAAGGGAGATGGGTGGAGGAGCTCCCGAGCATCCTTTGGGCATGCAGAACTACCCCAAGGCGCTCCACCTCAGCAACACCTTTCTCCCTCGCCTATGGAATGGAAGCCATGATCCCTCTCGAGGTCGGCCTCCCGACCTTGAGGTTGGAACTGTTAGACCGTGGTGAGAACAATGTAAATCTGGCTAGGGAGCTTGATCTGGCTGAGGAGCGAAGGGATGCCGCTGCCATTCGCCTAGCTTCTTACCAACAACAACTGGCGGCCAGAGGCTACAATCAAAGGGTCAAAGAAAGGAAGTTTTCAGTGGGAGAGCTGATCTTAAAAAAAGATGCTTCCTGCAGACAAAAATCCTTATGCAGGCAAGCTGGCTTCAAACTGGCATGGACCATTCAAAGTGATCTCGGCAGCGGGAAAATCAGCATATCGGCTTAAAGACAAGGATGGCAGAGAGTTGGCACGTCCATGGAACGCTACACACCTCAAGAAATACTACTTCTGAAATGTACTTAGCTATTGAATCAATGAAAGAAACTCTTATGAAAAGATTTGCCTCGTTTCCTTCTAAGTATGGAGCTCGGTTCGGTCACAGGACTAACCATCTTCAACTCGGTTATGCAACCAGCTGCCTCGGTTCGGTCGCGGGACCTGCCATCTTCAGCTCGGTTATAGAACCAGCTGTCTCGGCTCGGTCACAAGACCAACCACCTATGACTTGGTTATGGAACCAGCCATTTAAATCGCCAAGTTATGGAACTCAGCGTACAGCTCGGTTATAGAACTAGTTGTCTCGATTCGGTCACAGGACCAACCACCTACGGCTCGGTTATGGAACCAGCCATTTAAGTTGCCAAGTTATGGAACTCGGTGTACATCTCGATTATAGAACCAGCTGTCTCGATTCGGTCATAGGACTAACCACCTATGGCTCGGTTATTGAACCAGCGATTTAAATAGCTAAGTTATGGAACTCGGCGTACAGTTCGGTTATAGAACCAGCTGTCTTGGTTCGATCACAGGACCAACCACCTACGGCTCGGTTATGGAACCAGCCATTTAAATCGTCAAGTTATGGAACTCGGCGTACAACTCAGTTATTAAACCAGCTGTCTCGGTTTAGTCACAGGACCAACCATCTACAGTTCGGTTATGGAACCGGCCACCTCGGTTTGGTCGCAGGACCAACCATCTTCATCTCGGTTGTAGAACCAGCTGCCTAGGCTCGGTCACGAGACCAGCCGCTCTCAGCTAAGTTATGAAACCAACTGTCTAGATCTCCAAGTCGTGGACCTCGGCGTGCTTCTTAGTTCGGTTATGGAACTTCGGCCCTATTGTACAAAGTTTTGAGTTATGGGACCAACCGTCCTAGTTTGGTTGTGGAACCAACTATGACAGGACCTTTAGGCCAAACTTGGTTAAGCTAACCTTCTCCTGGTTACGGATTCAAGTGCGTCTACCTAATGACTATCTAACGGTTCTAGTTATAGAACCAGACTCAGTTATTGCGTTTCTACACCAAGCTCGCTTCCTATACCAAGGTCAGTGGTTAAAGGACCGACCTCAGTCACTTGGCAGAATTACAAAAAGACAGAGGAAAAATCTAAAGGCAAGAATCTCTATTTCATTGAATGAAAGCATCTATTATAGATCTTCTCGGAAATAAGAGCATGGACATCAAGCACACAGATGCCACTATCAGAAGAAGCAAGAAGACAAATATGTAGAAAAAATCCTAGTTCATTGATGAAAGGAATGGTTACAAAGATCTGTACATTTTCATTTTCCGTTACAAAGAAAGAAAAAAGATACATCATTTTTTTTGGAAGACCCTCTACTACTGTCTTGCTGGTAGGAGGGACGAGAGGAAGAGAGCCAGAGGCACTAGGGGTCTCCAATGTAGGATGGGCCTGGACGTCTTCAGCTGAGTTCAGGGGTAGTGGAAGAGGACCCGGGGCCTCGGGAGGGGCTTCGGAAGGATCGGAGGCAGGCTCTGGCTCGGGATCGGGCATGACAAATTGGAACTCAGGCAGATGCTCGTAAATGGGGTGGTCTTCGGAAACCTCGTATTCCTTTAGCGCATCTCTGCCTCCCATCTGATACAGTAGCGGGCTCAAGCTCCTAATCCGAGCCTCGTACTCTACCGTTGCCTAATCCACTCCTTCTTTGAAAGCGAGAGCGACCTCGACCCAAGAGGAGGATTGGGCATCAGCCCGCTCCCTCTTCAAGGACTCGAGCTCAGCTTCTGTTCTTGCTAGCTCGGTCTCCCTCTTTGCAAGCTCGCTTTCTAATTCATGCACCCTCTTTACTTTAGCCTCGGTTACGCCCTTCAGATGATTATTTTTAACTCGCAGCTTGATGATTTCGAATTTCGCCGCCTGTTGCTCCTCTGCGAGCTTGGCGTTCCCCCCCTCCGCCTTCTTCAGCTCTCCGGCGCTGGATTCCAGGGCCTCTCCCATCCTCCTCTTTTCGCCCTCCAACTCACTAAGCCTTGCGGCAGTCTTCTCGGTCCTCTCCAGTATCACCTGTAGCCTCTGTACATTATGGGAAAGAAGAGAACATGTCAAACCAGCGACCGAGGTGTAGTACTTAAAGAAAGAAAAAACTAAGACTCACCTCGATCGACGCCTTCATTGACTAATAAATTAGGCTCAGTTGGCCGGCCTTACTGTGCTTCTCCATATTCTTTGGGAGAGCACAGGCCCTGGCAACAACCGAGATAGTTTCAGAGCTGGTCCATACCCGGTCCTCTGTATTTAAAAATTGGCTGGGATTGATCTAAAAGTCGGGCCTAAAGAGGGGTGGCCCGGCATGCGGGCACTGCAAGGCCGCTCCAGCGGTTTGCTTCGGCCCACCCTCCACCCGGGGCCTCTTTTCGGGTGGGGGCCTCTCCCCCTCCTTTTCGGTCTTGGCCGCCCACTGCCGAGCCTCCTTGTTCGGTTCCTCCGGCCTGCCCCTCTTCTCTTGATAAGGGCCTTGGGCACCTTTCTTCCTTGCAGAGGACGAGGTCCCGGCAGCATCTGAAGGACCAAAGGGGACACTGGCTGAGGACCCAAGGGTGGTTCCGTATCCGCTGGGGGCACGCTTTAGAGCAGGCGGTGCTCGGCCTTTGAGGATCATGGCCCCCAGGTCCTTGATGGGAGGTCGCTGCCCGTCCATCTTTTCTCCTCCTCCTTCTTCTGGGTTTGGAGAAGGGTTGTCTTCAACAATCCTGATCGGATCGGAGGCCTCGGCGCTAAAAAACTCTTGCCCGCTGGTCTCGGCTAGGGCAAACACCACCTCCCTGATCGGCTTGGTGGGAAGCTCGGTCGTCCTCTTGACGTAAGACTGGTACCTCGGCGTGTACTGGAGCAGGGAAAAGGCAGCTCGGCCTTCGTGACCGTGGTAATTATATACTTTCTTGAGCCAGGCTTCGTTCCTTTTCCAACGGTCTAGGGTGACCTCTTTTCTCCTTCGCTGGACGCCTACACAGAAAACAAGAAGGAAACATCAGCTCGACAAAATAATAGTGAAACAAATACAACACCCTAGAGGAGGTGAGTATTTACTCGGGGGAGTCCCAGGTTTCTGGGGAATCTGAATTCTCGTTGTCACCTCGATCTCGGACGGCCCGAACTTCCAATTCCCTGAGACAAGCAAGCGTTTGTCCCCGGCATACTTGCTTGAGTCCTCTAAAGCAGTCACCAGGGGTCGACATTTCGCCTTCACCCGGAGGTAATATGTGTCCTCGCCCCCTGATGTGAATTTAAATTCAATCTTTTAATACTGCAAGTGCACAACTGTCCTTTTGAGACAGTGACAAGTACAGGTCGAATCCCACAAGGAGCGCTACTAAGTTAAAATTTAAAATCTGATTTTTTTAATCAAAGATTAATAAGTAATTGAGATCCAAGAAAAAAAAACTAGAAAAATTCAGAAACACAAACCAATCAAATATATAAAACAGATCAGAGCATCCAGAATCCACTAAGCAAGATAATTAATCCATCCATGCAATTATTTTACTATTAGTCTAAAAAAATTAACTCAGATCATAAACAAATCAATGTTTTGGATCCGGAGGATTTGTCTTTCGCAAAAATCAGTTTTTTAATAAAAAGAATAAGGTTACAACCCAAGACCTCCTTCACCTCATAAAAGAATGAAAAGTCATAAGCATGACTCATCAAATTAAGCATAAACTATCAAAGGATTTCAGCCCTAAGCATAATCTATCAAAATAAGTATATATCATCACACTATTTTCACTAGAAATCAAAATAGTGGTTGCCTAAAGCATGAAGACAGATATATTATTCTAATAGAGCATACATTTAAAAGAGACAAGAAAGTAATAGAAGAATCACATAGATTAGATTAAAGATCTACTTAGCTTCATCTGTGTGTTCCAATTCAGAAATCTAGCCAGCCATCGAAAAGAACTCTATAAGTAATTTCATTGATAGCATCTGCTTGCACAATGGTCTCTCATAAATCTCTTTTCTAAAAATCCTAATTTCTGGAACAGGGCTCCAGAATACCCAAAAATAATTCTTAAATTCTATTAATTAGGGAAAGAAGAGAAAGAGGAGAGAGAATATTATGGACGTCCAAGGGGAGGGAGTTTTTCTCGTATGCTACCTTTTGGTTCCTTTTATTTCTCCGGTTATCTTACAGATACATTGAATTTGGACACCTTCTTTGCAGATTTGATTTATCTTCATTGATAAGGTATATCTCTTATCCTTTTCGAATTTGAATAAGGTGGAAGCTTCTGAAAACCTCTGAGTGGCTTGACTAATCTTCAAATGGGGTCCCACAAGGGATGTGCAGCAATTGATTATCAACGGTGTGGATTTAATTGTAATCCCGTCAAAAAATGAACATGAAAATCTCCGGACCCATAACTTTGTCAATATAGCTCTAATTTGCACATTCTTGGGCTCCACAAATATCTACTCTGAATAAGCTTTCTAACGATAGGTAATTTTCATCGATTCGACGGTCGGATTGAAAGTTATGGTCATTTGAAGGTGAGTTGTCATGAGAAAAACGAGATTAGCTTTTAAAATTTGATTTGCAATGGATTCTATCTCTGCACAACTTCCATTTTTGAAAGGACATCAGATGTGAATGGTTTAAACTCTTCTTCTTTTGTTCAAATCAGAATGATACTCTTTGAATTATTCATTAATAATTTCAAATTTGCAACCACTGTAGCCTGCCATGTGGGACATTTCATCTTTTTGAATCGTGAGTCCTATGAGAAGTCTTCTATTGTAGTTAGGATTCTTCAAGTAACATGATGAGTGAACTCCTCATTTGATTGATTTGCGTATGGCTTGTGTGTGAGGTCCACGTGGTGAATTCTTCAATTTTTTTCTTTTCAATCTTTAATTCAGCAATGCAGGGCCCATGATAACTATGTGTGCTTGAAAGTGGGCTCCGTGACAAAGGCCTGCAATTTTCATTTTCTGCACATTCTAATTCAACACATCAAATACTGAAGAGCCCATATTAAAGTGGGACCCATCCGGATAGAGCCCTACTCCAATTGGGACTCTTCGGAGAAAATTTGCAAAACAATCTAAGTTAATGCAGAAAATGTATGAAAAGTATGAAAATTTAGGCTCCTAAGTGAAAATGCATGAAATGATGAAATTAGATGAATAATGATGCAATTTACCCAATTAAATCTCTCATTCATCATAAAATGATGCGTAAATGTGCAAATTCATGAACTTAACACCCCCTGCCGACTTGCAGATGTCATAGACATCCTCGATGTCGTGCACACTGAGATTAATATCGAGGATCTCGTTGAGCTCGGCAACGCTCATGATTATCTTCAAGCTGTTGGGCATTAATTGGAAAGGGCAGAGCCACCAGGTGCTCAGGCACGATCGGAGAAGGGGATGGACGGGGAATCTAACCCCACCTTCAATAACCGATACCAAAGGAAAGGGCATCCACTCGTGAAATTGGACATGGCCATCAAAACCGCCCTGGAAGTCACCCGACTTCACCAGAACGTCGTCCGATATCTTATATGCATTTCTGAGCCCCTCCAGGGCTTGAGGGTTATCCACCCAGTGACTGTAAATCCCTATTTCTAAAGACTAGAAGGGTCGGAAACAATGGACAAACGGAACTCAAAACCCTAGAAGACAGAAGGACAGGATGTTGGGAAATAGGTGGGCCTTTCAGATAGGTTTCAAAAACTTTTGACCCACTTGATGCAGGGATCAACTATCTAGAAGGCGACGAAACCAATCCATGATGCAATCCCTCAAACTCATAAATCATATACAGCAATATATACTATCTAAAAGATAGAAAACAACACCTAAACATGCAACCACGAAATCCACAACATACAAGGATGTAGATTATACCTTTGGAGCTTTGTAGTGCTCTAATGGAGAAGTTGATCTCTTTCTTTGATGACGAACACCTTCACTAATCAAATTAAGACCTCCAACACCTTTTGATCTTCCACGCTATGACCCGTATTAGATTCTTTTTTCTCAAGAAGATGGTGGAATCTCTAAGAGAAAAACCCTAGAGGAAACTAGAAGAGAAACTAGAAGAGGGAAGTGATATGCAACAACTTGCACAAGAGAGGAAGATGATGATGGGCGTGAATCCCTAGGTGGGATTGTGCATTAGGGTCATCCAAGGGCTCTCCTCTTCTCCTTTTATAGCATTCAAGCCACCTCCTCTTACTAATTGAAATAGAAGTCTTACATCCACTACAATTAGTTGCTTACTAAATCACAATTAGAAGTCTTACTTCAAATATGATTAGTAACTTCATCTTTTACTAATTAAAATAGAAGTCCTATTTCCATTAATAATTAGTAACTTACTATTACCACTATTAGAAGTCTCACTTCAAATAGAAATAGTAACTTTCTATTTCCTTTTAGAGTTCTATTATAATCAGTATCTTTCTAATATCTTGGGCTAGCGTGGGGACCACTAGCGATTCCTTAGAAAGCTGGCTCCAACTAGGACAAGCGACCCCACATCTCATGTGCAATCCGGGCCCACAATTAATTGCAAATAACTCCACTATATAAATGCAATTGCACCCTAGTCTTAAGAATATATTACAATGAAGACCCTAAACTTCCCAATTACCACAAGTAGGCCCCTCTATCATTATCCATGGATCAATTGGAATAAATCTGTCCCATCCAATCTTAGATCCACATCTTATTATCCTTGAGCCCCAATTAATTATAGTGATCATTTGGTACCGCTCCAATTAACTCTTAATTGGAATGGGTGCGCACTTACTAATGATAAATCTATTAATTGGCACAAGGAGATAATGTAGATAGATTCCATCTTGATCATTGCATGTTCTCACAGTCCTACTACCATGTACCCAAGACACCAAAGTGTTGACCTACAGTTGGCCTCACTCATTGGTGACTCAAAGCAAATGAATAGACAGAAACTTGAGTTCATCAATGTCTCAGGATTGAGAGTCTATTGCTAGGGAATTATGAGAGCAGTCCTTAAATCGAGACAGTATTTCATAAGGTGCTTCTCATGGTCCTTTAATACATTCAATGTACCAGTACTATGATCCCGAATTTTACATTCTGATGATCGAGACAAATCACACTATCTAATAGTGATCAAAGTGCTGCAACCTTGTCAGATGAGATGCCTAATCTCATCACTGGTTGTGAAGATATTTTAAGTATAAGATTTGTGACACATATCTCCCGAATGTGGATCTCATCCATATACATATATCACATCTAATATACTGATGGGACCCGGTTCATCTCATGAACCATTATGTCATATGTATTGGTCATGTGCATTAAGTAATAAATCACCATTCATCTCATGAAAGGAAAAACATGATTATATTGATAAATAAAGAAATTAATCAATTTATTACATCAACTGATGGATTGAGACCATACAATCTAACACAGGAACCCTAAAAGGAGACGTAAGGAGCAAGGAAAGATAAGGGAGAAGAAGACTCACAGAGGGGGCAACGGATTCGAGAAACAAAGATCTCCGGACTCGTTGAGTTCTGGTATCGGCAGAGTATCTTCTCCGACAGAGTTTCGTTCTAAGCAAAAGCAAAAGTAAGAAAAGGAAGAAGGGGTATCCCTATTTATAAAAGGAAGAAGTGCCTCTTAAAAGCACGCGTGCGAAATGTCGCTTTGAAACTTTCCACGCGTCGCTTCCGTACAAGCAGCGACCAAGTAGGAGATGACACGTGGCACCGCCAGTTCATCTCCTGTAATAACTTTGACGCATCATTAGTCGCCTCGGGCATAAGAAGCGATGTTCGCGTGTCCAGCCATACGAAGTGATAAAGGCACGCCATTTATTGCCTCGGGCAAACGGAGCGGCATCGTGATAAGGATCAGGCGCCAGCAGACGTCAGCGATTAGCACCGAGATGGGATCTGGGCGCAAAAATGTTTTCTCTTAGCTCCCGACCTAAAACAATATGAAAATTTCAGAAGGTCAGGAGCTAGGGGGTAATTGTGTGGGGGCATTTTCGTAATACCAAAGATAAGTCTGATTTTGGTAAAATATCAATTGGGTTGCCCTGATCTCGGTCTCGTAACTCGGAAGTAAACTGCTAGGCCAGTCTCGGCACCACCTCGGCGTCGCATCTGGTTTTGGCTAGTCTCGGTAAGAGTACCGGCTAGTCTCATCTTGGCTCCATATTGGCACACCCATCTCAGTCTCAGCGTCTTCAGTAGACCGAGAAAAGTGCCAAACGTCAATCATAATTAATACCCTATTAGGGTGCAACGGCGTTGCAGAACGAGTTCTCAGAGAGGGTATGCGCCTGATAAGGGGTTGACCTTATAAGATGGTCACATCCGCAACCATACAAGGTATGGGCTGATGGGACAGAGCTTACACCTACCCCCACTAAGGGTACAAGGTGTGACCTGATGAGACGTTCCCTTTTTACCTACCACCACTAAGGAAGCTTCCGATAGGACCTCCGCGCCTATATATATATATACATGAGGTAAATCCAAAAGGGTAAGGCGGGAAAAGCAAAAACATTCTCAATCACTTTCTCCTCCACTCATCCTTTGCTTAGTGACTGCACTAACTCAGGCATCGGAGGGCCTTCGGCTGACAACAGCCAGGAGTCTCTAACCTTTGCCTCTTTTTCCCTTTCAGGCTCAAGCACTCATCTCTCTAGAAAGCTTAACAGCAAATCAGCATATTCATCTCTTGATCAAGTCCATATTATTTTAGGCACTTACAATTATGAAAAAAAATTGTAACTAACCAAGAAGAACATCCAAATTAAAACCTAATCTCCCAAATCAGTATACTTTTTTCCTATGAACTGTTGTACCTGTCCTACTTTTCGAACACTAGTCTATATGTTTGATTCCAACGACATTAGCTTTATGTACTTGTAAGTGCCTAAATATTTACGGGCTTGATTACATGGATATATAACTTCTTAGGAAGGATCAAATGCCTGAGACCTGAAAGGAAAGGAAAAACAAAGGTCAGAGACCCTGGCTGCAGTTAGCCAAAGGCACTCCGATGCTTTAGTTAGTTCAGTAACTAGACAATGAAAGAGTGAGTGGAGAAGAAGGGGGAGCTTAGAGTATGGGCGTAAGTGTTTTGTTTATGCGTTATGCATGCCTTCTCTGAATTTGCTCCTTGTATATAAAAACTTAATGTGATCTTTATCAATCATAAAATACCGTAAGTGCACGAGTGTCTAGATGAGACAGTAGCAAGAACGGATCGAACCCACATGGAGCTAATTAAAGAAACTTTTAAATTAAGAAAATTAATTAACTAACAATTAAGAAAAGTTTTGAGTTTTTAGATATAAAAATAAGTAACTAATTTAGAAATTCGAAATCTACAAATTAATGAAGGTGATTAGAGCATATGAATCCAATAAGCATCCACCAATTATTTATCAAGTAACCCTAACTTGTTCCAATTTTTACTTCAAATAAAAGACAAATCAATGTTTCTAATTTGGAAAATCTAACTTTTAAAATCCCTTTTTAATCATAAAAAAAATTCAAAACTCAAGACTTCCTTCATCTTATAAAAGAATAAAAATAATTTAAGCAACACCCATCAAAAGTAAGCTTAAACCATCAAAGATCTAAATCCTAACACTACAACAATTTACATTTTTCCCGGCGTTTTTTCCCGGCGTAAATATTAAACGCCGGGGAAAGTATACCTTTTCCCGGCGAAAATAATTTTTATGCCGGTATAGGTCACTTTTTCCCGGCGATTTTTTTTTTCACCGGTAAAGGTAACTGTGTTAATAAAAAAGTTGTTAAAAACTTTTCCCGGCGTGAATTTTCGCCGGCAAAAGTGATTTTTCCCGGCGTATTTATATTTCGCCGGCAAATGTCACGTTGCGCGCCTTCATTTGGGACATCCCGCGTTTTGTTTCCCCGAAGAGGTTTTGCCGGCGGACTATTTGCGCCGGGATTGATTTAATTCACTTCATCCTATCCTGCATTTTCCCTGATTTTTATCGAAACATAAACCCTTCGATCATCTCTCTCTTCTTCAAACCCTCTCTCTGCGCCCATCTCTCTGCTTCTCCCTCTCCGTCTCGCAGCGCCCCCTCTCGGTCCATCTCTGCATCTCTC
The DNA here is from genome assembly GCA_038049695.1 of Cinnamomum chago. Lineage (NCBI taxonomy): Eukaryota > Viridiplantae > Streptophyta > Magnoliopsida > Laurales > Lauraceae > Cinnamomum > Cinnamomum chago. The sequence continues at coordinate 65,426,350 of CP142458.1, read as the reverse complement.
TGCTTCTCTGCTTCTCTGCTTCTCCCTCTCGGTCCATCTCCCTCATCTCTGCATTTCCCCAAAGCACACAAGAAATCGCCCATCTCCCTCTCGGTCCATCTCCCTCATCTCTCTGCATCTCCCTTTTTGTCCCTGGCCCCTCTCACCTCGTCCAGCGCCCATCTCCCTCGTCCAGCGCCCAAGCTCCCTCTCCGTCTCGCAGCGCCCATCTCCCTCGTCCAGCGCCCAAGCTCGCAGCGCCCATCTCCGTCTCGCCCAAGCTCGGCGTCGGTTGCAGGTAATGCTGGTATCATATGATGAAACAGGTTTTCAGCACATGATATTACTTGGTTAGAAAAGATCAGCCATTTTGTTACATCCATTCCATTTTCTGAGCACTTCCAGAAAGAGCTAGGGATGTGAGTGCACTTCTCATTAGTCATTATTCTGGATATGTACCCACTTTCTTGAACCCAATTGCAAATAGGGTCTGAGTTTGGGTCCATTTGAGTCCCTGCGTGAATATCCTGCTCACTGGAGTGATATGTATAAATTATTCTCCAACTCTGATTAGATGAATTAGTGAAGAAAAACAGAAAATTGATCTAATACGGTGTTATCCACTTTTTTGTTTTTGGGATGAAATTACACATGAAAAAATCCCAATTATGTAAAACATACATCAATAAATGTTATATTTGTATTATTTTGTGCAATATCATTCTATAAAATCAAGGAGAAAAGATAGTAGCAAGTTAGTGTTCCAGAAAACAGGTTATGGGCTCTAGTAAAAAGAACCAATAGATGGGGCGGGTGGGTGGGGGGGTGGGGGGTAAATACAATCTCAATTATTGAGAACCAAAAACAGAGAATACGCTTACACTGTCATGGAAATGAATGTAAAACATCAGAGAAACATTACAAAGCTGAAGTACATATGGGTGAAATGGATATGCGATGCTAAGTGCAGCTAATTACAAGGATATAAATTACTAAACATACATGGTAAGAAATTTATAACAAAAGTGCAATGCCGTCTGAGAATATTTAAAAAGACACAATCTCCCTGAAAAATATGTTATTACTTCTTTTCTTTTCTTTTCTTTTTTTTTTTTTGTTTAAATTTCAATTGGGTCATTGGTACATTCTATAAGCTTTATGCATCAAACCATCAACTCACCTTAGAATCTCCCTTATCTGATGCTTTTCTTCCTGATATCCTGTCTCTCCTTCCTCCTCCTATCTAAGTCACTTGCTTTGAAATCTATCCTATCATGTTTGAATGAGATGATATTGTTTACAGCCTTGTTCTGGAGAGAATTAACTGGTTTGTTTGTGCAGTTGAGGAGTGGTAGTCATTGTAGTACAAGTACTCAATCTAGAATTTCATTTGCTATGTCTTTCAAGAAGAAGATACTTTCAAAAGTGGAGAATGTAGAGGAGGATGTGAATTTTTCAATATTGGATTTGCCTGAATTGGCATTGGAATGCATCCTAGAGAAGCTTCCTCCTGCCGGGTTGTGTACTATGGCTGGTGTTTGTACATCTTTGAGGGATAGGTGTAGGAGTGATCACCTATGGGAGAAGCATATGAAAAAGAAATGGGGGAGAGTTGTGGGTCATGCGGCTTATAGAGAATGGAAATGGTTTATTGCATCAAGGAAGGATTCCGGTGCCTCAGATGGCGGCCAGTCGAAAGGATGGATTGCATCCTTGTCTTGTGTGTGGCCTGTTTCATGGCTCATATTGAAGATGGACAGTAGCAGTAGCAAGCCGAGGAACCGGTTGCCTGTTGATTCAATCATGTCGTGGTATCTCTCTCTGGAGAGTAGCAAGTTCTGGTTCCCTGCTCAGGTCTATAACCGTGAGGTAATGATTACCAGAGCTCCTTTTATTCCGAATTTCTTGGTTAATCATATCTTCTCACTGTAAATGTTACACTGCTGCAACACAATTTCCAATGATAGCTTCTGGCAATTTGAATTCCTGTAACTACTTCCCCTGTTCTTTGTATTTTTAAGTTATGGTTATTGTCGCAATTTAGCAAGAATCAGTTGTTTGCACTTATTTTGTTTGAGATTAAGATCATTTATGTTTTGGGTTGTGAAGTTCCATTAGTTTGATTTCATCAAATAGAACTTGCTAATGTTATTTACTTGGAATTGTTATTTTTTGTTTCCTTTCTCTAGGTGAGATGTAGGAACCTTTTTACTGCTTAGACAGTTGATGAGTGTTTGTGTTTTTTCTGCAGAACGGACACGTTGGTTTTATGCTCTCATGTTATGATGCTGATCTGAGTTATGATTGCTGCACAGACACTTTTCATGCAAGGTACGTGTAAAACAGCTTTCTCTGAAATGGATGCAATAAACTCAGTTCAGTCCAATCATCTTTGTTGTTCTAATATAATTAAGTTTCATTCTAACTACATAAAATTTTAACCATTCATTCTGGGATTAGTCATATTTGTGAAATTTAAAGCTATTCTATGTCTTATGAAGAAAGAGAAGAGGAAAAGATGTACCCATAATAGAAACTAACTTGAGTGTTTTCGCAAAATGGATGGTCAATCAGTTGGCTATGGCTTTAGGGCAAGGCAGTAGTCTTGTGCCACATGAGATGGGATACTTTGTTCCTTTCTTCCCAAATGAATTATCCTTGTTGAAAATTGATATTGATTCGAGGAAAAATCAGAAACACAGTATCTACCATAATGTGATTTCTGAGCTAACACCAGAGCAATGGGCACTGTATCACTGTCCATTCTTCCTAAAGATTCAATATGGTTGTGACTTGGGAACGGCTAAATGCAAGCTCAGTAAGCAAAGGATTTAGTGAATTTTGTTGACTTTCTAAAGAAGAGCAATAGTTAGATGTCTTAGTGCCTTTAGTGAGTTATCCAATTATTGAACTTACATTGACCTCAATATATATATATATATATATATATTTCACCTTATAGGTACCCACCCCATGGTCAGCGGACAATGGTAGAAGAGAAAGGAGTGAAGTGGGAGAGACTCAGAGCACCACCTGTTGATACTCCTGCGCATGAGCTTCATATCTCAGACTGCTTGAATGATTTAAGACCAGGGGACCATATTGAGATTCAGTGGAGAAGAAGCAAGGAAAATCCATATGGTGTGTATTATCTCCATGCCCTCAACAAAAATTTTAACTTTCATTCCTCTCAAAGGTTTCAGTGCAAGACCAAACTGGCTTTTATGTTCTTCTGAAAATGAATTCAATTTATAGTTTTGCTTTTCGTATATATGATTCTCTGTCTGTGATTAGAGTTTCCTAAAATACACTAAAAGAACAGTTACACTATTTTTTTTTTCTCATTTTTAACTGGTTTTAACTGGTTTTTTTTTTAATGCCACTCGATTTTGGATTATTCATTCATCATGTGTCATGTTTCCGCATATGCCGGTCTCAAAATTCAGTCAATCATAAATAATCCGGCAGGACTAAACTTTGAGTCTTCTTTGTTTGTTTTTTATTTGGTTGACAAAATTCAAGTCTGGCTAAGCTCATTGAGATATGACTACAACAAGGGTTTATCTGTTTCATGGATTGAACACCAAGAACTGTATTTTTTTAAGTGGTTAAAAATGAATTACCAATGGTGACTATCCAAAAATATCTTATCAAATAACCACTCCTTCAATGAAAATTGAATCAATAGGAAATTCATAAGAAATGAATGCCCTACCACCGCCTTAGTAGTTCAATACACTAAAATAAACATATGAACAAGGCCTTTCTCAAGGGCCTGCTTGGTTCAAGAATCAGTAGGTATTCCATTTCTAGAATGGAATGATTCTCCAGATGAGAAACTCCATTAAAACATATTATATAATATTGTCTGTTGTACAGTACGTTAGCTACTTTATACCTCAAGATTGAAATCCCAGGTTATATAATATTCTTTATTTTGAAGTTTAGGTTTTTGAAGTTGGGGACAGGTCCATGATCTAAATACAAGGCCAGATCAAGATAAATGAAACTGATCAGGTCCCAGTAAAAATCCACAATAGAACAAGCCCCAACCCCACCTGTCACATCCCCACATAGGACATTGCCAAAGCCATTACTGAATTGACCACATTGAAGGGTGTGGGCCCCGCCACTGCCTCTGCTGTTCTTGCTGCCTATGCGCCTGAGATCACGCCATTCATGTCCGATGAGGTATATAAACTTTGGTTGTTGTCATTAAGCAAATCCATAGTAACCTGCTGGAAAAGCAGACCCACATCTGGATGTTGTCATTAAGCAGCATCCACTGCTGGTCTTAGGAAACCATAGGCGTGAATGCGTGATGTTTGCAGTGATGAAAGAAACGGAATATGCAACAAAGCAGAAATTTATTGACAACTTCATGAATGACTGGAAAGTGCTACTTGGCCGAAACCATGTGATTAAGAGGTTTGAGCTCTGTGATTTTACCCCAATCTATGAGTGGCATGAGAGGGAGAAGGAAAAGAAAAAGCAAATGAGCACTGAGGTAAATCAAGGTTTCCTTTAATTGATTTTAGATTAGAGTAAAACAGGGAGCTGTACAATGTAAATTGATACATATGGAACTGGTGTATGTGAACAATGAACATTAGTTTAATGATATTGACCTGGATACTTCAAAATTCGGAACGTATCCATATCATGTTGTCTCCCTGTTTTGTATCATTGGTTTCTTTGGCTGCCCAATCTGTGGACTTATTGCTGGCCTGGCTTGTGGGTATTTGCACTGGAATAAAATATATTCCAGTTGTGCCCTCTAGGGAAGCTTGCATCAACAAACCAGGCCTCATTCATTTATATTTATATTTTTATGATTTTGGCAGTTTGTGCTCCAATGCCTCTTGGCATCATCATATTCCCCACCGTTGGGCAAGCCAGAAAGAAGCCAAGGTTTCCAGGTTTCCGAAGCTTTCCGTTCTGTAAACAGGCAAATTACCAGCTAAATCCACTATCCCATTGAAGATGATCAAACAGGCCTTTTTTTTTAGAGGAAATGACATAGGAATTAGCTAGGAACACGTATCTTACACCATCTATTTCCTGCCATTCCTATTAGAATAAATATTTTATGTTTGTTCCAAATGCAGATATGGAGAGCAACACAAGTACAACTTTGTTTCCTTCACACTGTTGCAAAACTCTCCACCTGGTTTGTGCCAATTCCATTTGCTTCTGTTTTACTATTGGTCGATCAAGATTTGGATCAATCTTTTTCGCATTTACTCCCATAGTAGTTTCCTTAAGATGGCATTTGTTCCTATTTTATTATCCTCACAAGCTTCAAAGTATTGCAGTCTTATGAAATGGTTACCATGTCCAGGTGAGACATGCACAAGGGATTCACAATGTTGATGGAGAAAAGAACCATGATGCATACATGTCTCCAGCTTTTTTTGATGCACACCTTACTCCCCTAGGGTGGGAGCAGGTAATAGTTGGTAGCTCGTGTTCTCATGCAATAATTTTGCCGCCCATGACATATATTGCACTTCTGTATTGTTTTCATGTTTTAGTTCTCGTGTTTTATGTGATCAGAGTGTTTTGCTTTTGGAGAAATAGAATCGTTTTTCCCCCTTAGTTCTCTTTAATTCTTCTAGTTCATGAGTGAGAGATATGGAATTTGATTTGTGCAGGGATCCAATTTTTGGAATCAATTGGTTCAAGTTTTTATCCAATGTTTATTTTAGCTTTAATGTTTTCTCATGCTTGTTTGAGTGTTATACTTATCCATCTCTTCTCCTAAACTGTCGTTGTTGAGAGTCTTCATCGACTCGGGACACATTGTCAAAGAGGATGGGCCAATGGAGAATCTCTTGTTAGAATGGTATTTTTCTTTCTTCAGCTATACCATACAGTTTTTCATAGGAAAAGATCCCCTGTTACCTAGCATCAGAGAAATTTAGAGGCCTCCACAATAACATGCCACGTCGGCACACTGCAGGGTGACAAATTTGGAAGAAAAAGAGAGAGCCCTGCTGATGTTTCACCTTTTTATGGGTGGACACATGAAACTCTAGTGCTGGAAATCAGGGGATCCAAGTACTAGCAACCAAAATTTTGCATCACACCCAGTTACGAAGGAGAACAAAACTTCATTTTCCTACTTGCAAGGTGGGCTACTCTTTTATCACACACGCACAACATTCAGTACTTCTTGCATATAATATCAGCATGTGGGTGTTTAATGTTGCCTTGCAGAGAGGATTCATCCAAACAGAGGAATCTATGGCTTTTGCTGTTTAAAGCATAGGCCCCACAACAAGACTTATTGACTTGGGAGGATCCAATGCATAATATCTATCTGATCGATCATAATTTATCTCTATGGAATACATACATGTGCAGGCTCTGGCACTGGCAGTAGTCTGAAAAGGGCAAGTGTTGGGCTCTTTAGGTGGGCCCATGAGTGAGACAATGAAGACGGACATGGAAGTTGAGACTGCACGCATGAATGATGTCCAGGATTTTTTGCAGCCAAAATGTTGTTCCTCTCTAACAGTCGACTCAACTCTACACGAATTGGATAATATTAATTTTTTTTTTGGTTGGATGTTGCCCTTTTCAATTATTGTATATTTTTGTGTTGATAGATTTTTATTAATTAGATTAATGTTTTTTTAATTGGAGACCTTCAGTGTAATGATTTATATATTGGAAAAAAATTTGATTAAAATATAAATATTTTGCCGACCTAAAAGAACTGCGGCAAAATTTTTAAAAAAAATTATATTCATGTTTTCCCGGCGCAAAAAAGCGCCGGCAAAAAATTTTCTAAAAAATTTATGAAAAATAAATATGTTTTCCCGGCGAAAAATAACGCCGGCAAAGATTTTTAAATATTTATTATTTAAAACATAAACTTTTTACCGGCGAAAATAACGCCGGCAAATGTTTTTTAAAAAATTTATTATTTAAAATATCACCCTTTACCGGCGAAAGTAACGCCGGCAAAGATTTTTTCCAAATTTATTATTTAAAACGTAACACTTTTCCCGGCGAAAATATACGCCGGCAAAAGTTTAAAAAAAAAATTTCATTCAAAATATAACCCTTTACCGGCGAAAATAACGCCGGCAAATCTTTTTTAAAAATTTATTATTTAAAACATAATACTTTTTGGCGGCGAAATAGGAACTTTTCCCGGCGTTATTTTTCGCCGGTAATGTGCAAACTTTTGCCGGCGCTTCCTTATTTCGCCGGCAAAAGGTTTTACTGGCGCACTTTTCCCGGCGCTTTGCCGGCGCAATAAAAAACGCCGGTAAATGTTTTCTCCGGCGTTTTTGGACCTTTGCCGGCGTTTTTTTTAGCGCCGGGAAAAATGTAAATTGTTGTAGTGTTATAAGCATGGCCTATCAAACCTAAGCATGAGTAGTCAAAAACTAATTTTTACTTTTAGAAATAAAAATAGAGATTTGCCTAGGGCACAAAGACAAGCCTATTAATCATTAAGCGCATAATCATAGATCACAAATTAGAATTACTAAACAAATAAAAAGATAATTACTTACCTTCATCCATAACTCTAATCAAGAAAATTAGCCCGCCATTGCAAATAATGCTTCTTGATTTATCATCAAAAATTGCACCTTTATAACTTCTCCTTCACAAATTTTCTCCTTCAAAATAAATCCTTGGACATGACCCAAGGCTACCAAAAATAAAAATAAACTAATAGAAAAGAGGAAAGGAAGAGAGAAAGAAAGGATTAGAAGAGAGGGCTGTCCTGAGATGCTTGGTGAAGAAAGGCTTTATAGATGTTGATGCCTCTTTTTTAGCAAAGAATCTCCTCTCTTTTAGGACTTGTTTCCTTATTGGTAAAGATTTTTTACTTAGGTCTCAAGCTACGCTTCACACTTGGAAAGAATTTGAATTGAAGAGGATTTGTTACTAAGTGTGGTCTCTTGGACTCCAAGTCTTGCCAAATTGAACTCCTCAAACATCTCTCATGTTGCCAATCTTAAAAACTTTTTGTAATTCGCGCATAGAATTATAACAGCCAACTTCCGGAGGTCATATATCCCTCGATATAGATCCGATTTATGAAATGTTGGGCTCCACGGATATCTACTTGAAAAGAGCTTTCCAGTGGTATGTAGATTGCACTAATTCGACACTCAGATTGAAAATTATGACCATTTCAATTTGTTGCCCCTGAAAAATCCGAGAATAATTGTGCAATTAAGGGAACTTCTATTTTGGCATGCAATGGGGTGTGTGGGACCCATGTTGGATGTTCAAGATATGCTTGGACTATTTATTTGCTTTCTTATTTGATTATCTTCTCATATTTGGCACGTTTCATCACTTGCAACTTTGACTAGTCAACTTTTTTTGCAAAGTTTTCAATTTTCTCTTTCTTTCATGAAGAGCGTCCCGCCTTTGATCTCTGTTCAAGTTTCACTAGTGCAGATCCCACTCTTGATTTCTCCTACATAAATAAAATTAAATAATGTCAATAATAATCAAGTGTGAAGAATCTAGATTGACTATGCATGGGACCCTACATGCCTACTTAATGCACCAAAAATATTTAACTTTTCAAAAAATAACACATAGTGTCAAAATTAGCAGGTATGCATTAGTGAAGTTAAAAAAAAACTAATTTTTGGGTGATGAATGAGATGAAAATCCCTAATTTCACAAAAGTCATGCAATGTAATGAATTTTGACCAAATTTGACTAAGATTCAAACTTTGATGCTCAAATGCATGAATTCATAAAATTAAGTGTAATTCTATGCAATTAACCTAATTAAGTCTACAAATGCATATAAAATGATGAATGAGAGCTATAATTTTGTAGACTTATCATATATATAGGCCAAGAGTTGACTTTTGGGGGTAGGGTCCCATCAATCCTTACCCTGACGTCTTGGGAATAGAGTCCCATTGGGCCTTATCCGGGTTGACCTTAGAGGCAGAGTCCCATCGGACCTTACCTTGATGTAGACGTAGGCGTCAGGGTGAAAACTTCTTATCTCGATCCGAGGCATGTCACCATCAATCAATACGTTCTGTAACGTTGTTGAGTCTTCTCCTTAGGAGTACAGTCACAACTGACTAAAAGTCAATGCCTGTCTCGGCTAACCGAACCGAACTGAAGATGATGCCGATGTCAGGTGTGACTTCGGTATGGAAGCATTCTGGCACTATTGCCAAGATGGAAAAGGCCGAGATCAAGATATGCCTAGCTGATACCCTTACCAAAACTAACATAATCTCGGTATTAAGAAAATATCCCACACAGTACTCATTCCATGTGCTGGCAAACACAAAGATGCTCAAAAGAGAAAAGGTCAAAGGAAATTGAGTCTTAACTAAGGCTGTCGAAGGCCTTGGCGGTGGTCATGTCTTACCCTCACTCATGCGGGTTAGGCCCAAGCTCCAACCAAACCATTGAAAGGCCTAATTCTATACATCAAATTGCAACTAGTTTGAAAGATGACCTTAGACACAAACGGATTTTTTAATTCAAATTATTTATATGACGCAGCACTAAGAGCTTGTTTGTACATAAATCACATAGGAATTCATACGCAAATAAGCTCTATGAAAAAAATTATTAAAGAGGTGTGAGGTAAATGATATGAGGTGACGAATGAAGGGTGTAAAATAGAGATATAGATGAGACCTTAGCTTTCCAAGGTACTGAATCACTAGGGTGATGGATGCATATTTATTAATTTCGCATTTTCTCTTGATTTAACTTCCATAAAAGGGAATTTATTTGATGGTCATTTTTTCATATTTACCTTTGGTTCTTCATGTTTAACCAACCACTTATAGAAATACAATCCTAGATATGCAATTACTTGAAACAAATAGGCCGTAAGCGTGCGTTTGTATAATGAGAAGATTCCACATATTTCCGTTTTCACAAGAGAGAGGAATCCTTTATTCCTACATCTCCCATGAGAAATCAAAATTTTTGCTATTGAGGAAAAACAACAAAATTAAAACCATAAGGCCCAGGCTTATTAGTTCTTGCAAGAGCCCGAATTGGGCCTGATGCCGTCTTTGAAGATCTAGGTCTTGTTCCCGTGTGGCAATATTTCTTTCTCGAACACTTCCAATCATCCTTCCACTTGCTTAGATCCATTGGCAGAACCAGGACGTTCCTTTGAGCGGGGTGGACCCAAATTGGTAGTTGGGATTGTGGCCAAACCTTATATTTTATGTAGATTTTGGGGTCAACCCATGAATTTCATCTGGATTTCAAAAGTAAACCCAGTACTTTAAATTTTAAAAGCAGACCCACATTCGGCCCTAAAACCATATATATATATATATATATATATATAAGCCCACCAAAGAAAAGTGATAAAAATAATTGGCTCGACTCTACATATCTTTCCCTTCGTATTATATAATATATGAAAGAGACTAAATCTAATTGAGAAATCAGATTTATTTGATTTTGACTATACTCTAAGTACTAGATCCAGAACTGTTCCCCACATTAATATGCCTTCTTCCAATATTAACTATTCGATCCATGACTCTTGAAATTCTCTAATAGCCATTCTACTTCACGACTCTAATGTGGTTATGACGTTACTTTTGTGGTGACCACTCAATTTGAGCAAGTGAAGATGATTTCCACTGCAGGATGCTCATACAGTAGAAAGAAGTCCTGAAAGTCAAGAAGGACTACAATCCAAGACTTTCATATGCCTCCAGGTCTGTATGGGTTTTTTATTTTTTATTTTTTATTTTCCAAATGCAGATGGGAAGAAGAGAGAGAGAGAGAGAGAGAGAGAGAGAGAGAGAGAGAGAGAGAGAGAGAGAGAGAGAGAGAGAGAGAGAGAGAGAGAGAGAGAGAGAGAAATAGTGCACTTCCTTGATGAAGTGGATCACCATCCAATCAGAAGTTGTGGAAATGAGGAGAATGAGAGTGCAAATAGCAGTCAAGAAATGGAATCCGGATACGTTTAGGTTCCTTATAATGACCAAACACGTCAAACAATGCCAGCGAATAAGATGGCCTTTTGTAATGGGATGCTTCAAGGTCACATACAGAGGATGGCATGCTGTTACAGATGTGTATATATGTGATTTTTCATTGTTGATTTTAGGTGGTTTTTTATAAAATTTAATTTTTTTTATAAATATTGTTATGGTTTTTTGGTGGTTCAGATTAGAAGGGTGGAACCGCTGGCTTGAAATGCAATAATTGGACAGTAGCCACTTGGCTGGATTTATACCATTTTTTTTTTCTTAGCTTGGGATCAAGGCTTAATTGAAAGAAGAACATGCATAGGTATTTCAATGGAAAATGGATGTTGTTGGGTTAATTCAATAGCTACAGATTCTTACATATTTTGATATTTATGTGCATGTGCTCTAAGGGGTTTATGCCATTTTGGAGAACAAGCATATGGGAATTGTGAGGCTAAGGGTCTGAAAAGGTTTTTTTATTTTTCACCTCTAATTTTTAAAATTTGGTCTAATAACAGAAAAAATAATATTTTTTAATTCCTTAAAGTTGTCTATATTTTAGCCCTTATCACTTAACAACTTAACATTCATATTTCTATTTGTTTGATCAATTTAAGGATCTACAACAATTATGCCAATTTTGGGCAAGTACAATTTTTGGGTGAGGATTGAAAATCTCTTAGGTGGGCCCCATGAGTGTAGTGGGTCAGAAAATCTCTCTACGTATGCAATACGCATGTGTATATCCATGTGTGTTTCTTGTATCCAAACAAGTTAATGACATGCACTTTGGATGCTAAAATCATGATAACATGTGGTAGTTTGGATGAATGTTTTCTGGCGAGAAGTTCTCCAATAAAACTGAAACTATGGGTTGAACAAAAGTTTAAATTAAAAAATAAAAAGGTTGTATTTGTTCATGCTTCTATGATTGAGATCTTCCTCAAAGCATAAAATTGGATTTGGGTGTAGATAGACCCAAACTTGGCCCAAAAAATTTATGTTGTATTAGATGAGAATAAAACACATAATCTTTAAAATATTATGTAACAAATGTGCTATTTTATATCATATTAATAAGAATTACAAAAATATATATTAAAGTAAGACAGATGGGGCAATCTTATCAAACTTTATTATGGGCTTAGTCTTCTTTTACTCTCTTTTTTAGGGTGAGCTTGTAGTTGTTTGACACGAAGTGGTGATTTGAAATTCGATTATATATTGTGACAAAATCAATTCCGTAAAGAAAATGCACCGAAGTGAAACCAGAAGAAAAGACGAGAAAATAGAAAAAAATAAAATCATCTATATATAATACGACTTCCAAACCAATGCAACGATAAAAATAAAAAATATCTAGGTTTGCTAAACGTCCACATTATCATTTTTTAGTATGTGGCCTTTTCACATTTTCTTTGGTAAATATTGTTGATTTTCTCTTTGATGTGATTAATTGATTATTTATTATTTCCCTTTTCACTTGGAATATTATTGTCTCATTTCACGCTCTCAATTCAGTCTCTCCATAATAGATTAAACTTTATTCTATTATGAATTAAGCACGGACGTATTTTGCTAGTTTACCTTTAAATGAAATGATAAAATTACTTTCCATATGTCAAAATTAATTTAAAAAGAGACAAAAAGACTTCATGCTCTCTTGTCTCTCTATTCCTATTTACATTTTAGATGAAAGAAAAGGACAAAATTACTTTCCATGTGTCTAAAGGACCCATGGTTTAAAATAACGGCCGTTACCGTTACATAACGGCCGTTATGTAACGGTAACGGCCATTATCGTGCCGTTATATTGCATATAACGGCCGGTATACATAACAGGGCAAAAAAACGTGTAAATAACGGCCCATAACGGCTGTTATTTTGAATATAACGGCCAAACCGTTATAACGGCCGTTATATTCAAAATAACGGCTGTTATATCGGTTGACGGAAATTTTAAAAAAAAAAACCGTGTGCTGTCTTCTTCTTTCACTTCTTTCACCTCTTTCTCTTCCCTGAGAGCTTCCTAAAGGTTCCTAAAGGGCTGCTACAACTTCTAAGGTATGAAGGAGACCTAAAAGCTTCGGTCTAAGCTACTTTTGGGTGGATTTGTATGTGGGGAAAGCTAATCAAACTCAAGGGACCTCTTTGGTAAGCTTTTTTTTTATTTTTTGGAGTTATTTTCAAGATTCAACATCAAAATAACTTAGAGGTGGTTGAGATGTGTTAGATCCATACTTCTGGAGCAAAAAAATTTCAAGTTTTAACACTTTTTGTAATATTTTTTTTATTTTTTCATTATTTAAATCCGAATTATTTTAGGGTTTTTTTTTTAAAGATTCTATAATACATGAACCAAAGGCTTTATATTGAATTAGATTATTTGGTGCCTTCTACCCTTCAAGAAATAATGATGATGATGATAATATCAAGCCAGGACACCGCTCATTCTGGCATTAGGCACATGTACTGACGCTATTAATATTTATTGCTTGATTGTAGACTTTAAATGTTTAAGTGTTAATACTAATAGTTTATCCAAAATTATGGTTGCATTATGTCAAATTTATGATATTTCAGCTTATTTTTGTAAATACATCGATACAGCAATAAATATAGGATGTTATAACTTGAGGAGACCCTTACTTTTCTTTTAAGTGTGCACTAATGGAAAAAAACATTAGTTTCTATCATTTTCTAATATTCTAGATTTTTTGGATATTTTTTCGGATTTTTTTGGGGTCAAATAAAAATTCGCTCCGCGATGGGCTGCGATGACCACGAACCGCGATGCGATGACCGCGAACCGTGATAACCGCGAATCACGACGCGATGACCGCGAACCGCGATTTTAAACCATGAAAGGACCCCATTCTCTCTTATCTCTCTTTTTCACTAACAGAGAGTTTGACTAAGAGAGAACAAAAAGGTCCAGAATAAATAAATCCCTTCCCTGAGTTCTTCCTTCACTGAGTTGCAGAAATAGGTAGAAACGATCAACATCCCCTGTCGCTTGATCCAAATAATCAAATGTACAACCAGCAAGCCAAGGGGTTTTGGTTTGAAAAGGAGGGGCAAAGGCTTAAAGTTAGGGGGTGCATGCCTGCATGGGCCGCTGGCTCATAGCCCTCCTGGGCTATTTCTGGGTCCAACCTTACACAGGGTTCTGCCCCTCATGCATAGGACCACAGTTGGAGTACACAGTATCACGGTGGATCACACTGATGCATTTTAGCTGATGGAACTTTTAATAACACAATAATCCATCCTGATTAGGCACACAAAAGCATCAAAACCTTTCAAACATCCATTTACTGTATCCTATTTGGCCAAAAAAAAAAATGTATATCTGAAAATGTTGTGTATTGTGGCTGGCAGTACTATAGCTACTACATTGACTCTTGAGAAATATAAGGATTATGATACCTATATGCCCATGTTCATTATTAGAGAAAATTTTAGAGAAGGTTCGATATGGAAATCATAGAATTAAATCTTAGGTTAGATTTGAATGGATTATATTAGGCTGGAATTATTTGTTGATTAGGTTTCCATATATTGTAAGAGATTATGTAATTTCCTTCAATAAGTATGAATGGATTTCCTATTTTGTGGTTGCAATGCCTAAAATAGCCATTGGTTATTCTTGATGGAATAACTTTGGAGATTTGACCCACACTTAAACTGTTTTAGTGGTTAGGAAGTCCAGCAATGGGTTGGAGACTCGCCCTTCAAACCATTCAGGTCCTACAGTGCTAGTGGGTGGTGTTGTATCCCGTGGGTTGCTCGAGATTTGCAAAAGAGGATGTAGTCTTTAAATTTTATAGATTCATTATAATGTTTTAAACCCATAGTTTAAACAAAGCTGACAACTAAAAAACAATATACATGTTGAGCTCTAACTTCAACTAAGCAACACTACCAAATGATCAGTTAGGATTTGGGGCATTGGCCGTCTAGTGAGGTCCTCTAATACTATCACTTCTGAGGGTCATAATTGAATTCTAAGATGGGTTTCACCTGTAATCATGGCATAAAATCAGCCATGGCAGAACCAGTAGGTATGGGTGATAATATACATTAACAGTAACTCCACAGCTACTCATCCTCATCATGCTCGGTAGAGAAGTCGGGCTCTTCCGGCCTCAGAGCTCTCTTTTTGTTGGCGGCAAACGCTGATAACATTATCTTCACCCCAAGATTTTGTTTATCTAGAGAAGAATTTTCCAAGGGAGACTCCATGTCCTCATCCTCTTGCTCTGTTCCAATCACAACATGCTCATCCAAATCAAAAGAGAGTGACTCCTGCAGCCTTTTATCCTTTGACTTGATCTTCCTTCTCTTGTATCGACGCCAACCTGCCTGTATGAAGCAAGCCGCCCACGTTCTCCATTGATGGGAGTAGAACCTGAATGTGTGCTGTAGCTTCTTACTGTGAAGACGTCTGAATTGGTTTGCGACAAACATGAGATCTTCTGCCTGAAGTGCAAATGCTTCCACCTCAACTATGGCTCTTAAAGTCCTCGTGGAAGAAGGCAAGTTGAGTGTGGACTTTGGAAGCAATGCCCATGTAAGTAGTTCCTCCCCACAGAAGTCACCAGGTCCGAGTGTTGTTGAATTAAAGAAACCAATTCTTCCACCATCTGTGGTTGAACTCTCCAATTTCCCTCGAATGATAAAGAGCATCTCCGTCAAAGGATCACCCTCACGAACAATGTAGGTACCTTCAGTGCTCAAGGACGATACTAAGCGTTCGCATATGGCATCAAGAAGCTGATCATCCATCTGTGCGAAAAAGGGCACCTGCAACAAAGATGATACAAGGAGAACATTTTAGTAAGAAAGGGTCATGACATGAGCACAACAATAAATGTAAGAGGGCTAGTAAAATAGATAAGCAAAAGAAGAATTTCCACACACACACACACACAGAGTCCTGGGGATTTGCAGAATGAAAATTAACATTTGATGATGAAGTTTTTTATTATTAATTTATCCATCTCAAAAAACAATTGTCATCAATAGTTTATATATAGACCTTATCTTCACTATGAAATTTCCATTTTTGTAATCAAGGGAAGCCTTTGAAATTTGATCTACCATTAAGCAAATGAATAGATTTAAGAACAAATTATTACATACTCATGCACGTCTAAATATGATTGTTATGAGTAGGCACTAGATAGTGATTATGCAATGATATGGAAGAATAAATTTAGTCAAGTCCTTTGTCATTGTTTAATTTGAACAAAATCTACATTGGATGAGATGCGAATAATAATCTTGTCTGATCCAACTAAATCACATGACAAACCCCTCCCAGCATAGGCATTCGATGAAAATCTATACTGAATTTTTCCGCAGTTAAAAGTCACTTTTTTTTTATGGATCAACAACCAAAATTACTACTTACTATACTTGGCTTTCCACAAGAAGTCTTGAGTATGGTGTTCCTTAGAATATATATAGATTACCAGATAAAAGATGGAGGAACTACTCACACGTTTGATAAGGTTCAAGCATAAGTGGCGTTGAATATCTCGACGAAGATCAGGAGGTAAAGAGCGCAGGATTGATTCTTCATCAACTCCTCGTGTTGCAAGCCACTTGTAATGAATAAACCGCCGAACGCGTTCCTGTAAATCTTCTGGAAGTTGCCGATGTTTCATCCACTGTTCACTGTCTCTCCGCTTAAGTCTCCACTCTTTAAATCTCACTGAGAAAGCATGCAAGTATTTCTGCAACAAGCAGGAGAAGTTAACAACCATGGGGCCTACTGTGGCCTTACTTGGAGGCCCCATATGGTCAATCCAAACCACTTGCAGGTCCCATTGGTTTTGCACTTATCCGAATGGACGGGACCATTGAATCAAAATTAAACAAATTCATGCATTTTAACACCATTAAACCTAGCGCCACCGCTAGAGGGTCTTTGGATGAGATAATGGGTTTGAGTTGAAATCTCATATATGAGCTGGTCCATTTAGATCTTTCCACCCCCTCTTCATCCTTGATTGGTGGGACCTAGATGGGCTTCATTGGCTGTCTTACACAATCTCTTGTGTGAGACATCAGCATAGGAATGCATGGCCCATTATAATATATTAAAGCAAAGAGTTTTGGATTTAATTTTGACTAATTGTTGTAATTTTGATAGAAAGTTATCCCCCCCCCCCCCCCCCCCCCCCCCACTTTTTCTAATATCTCGCCCAACTTCTTATAAAATGTAACTACTTATTATCTCTTTATCTCATCAAACCACTCACATTTTCTCTCCACTTTTCAAGGTCCCGCTTCTCTTTTTCTTATTTGCAAAAACTCTCCTTTTACCCCACCTCGCCTGTTCTCTTTCTCTTTTTACCCCAATTCTTCTATCTCCATTATATACCACTCACCTCTCGTATTATGTGAAATGTAATTTTGCCCTTTTTTCTTTTGTTTTCTTTCTAAAACTTAGGAATAAGTTAGAAGATAATGAATTTGCAAGTTGATTTCTTTATGAATCTCAGTTGTTTTTGTGTCCCTTTCTATGTCAACTTCATTTTCTTTACAGTTGTTTGATCTTCTCATGTATAAATACTTAATTTGCAATGTTTGGACCTAGCTGTGCTCAACACGGGTCATTGTGCCAGTCATAGATATTAAAGCTGTAACTTCAAGTCGTCAAGAACATTCCATTCCAAAATAGAGTCTCCTCATGATGCTACGTTACCTAGGGTTCAAAACCCACCAGCCTCAATTTCATACACCTTAAAAACACATATTGTTGCTCACATTTTTCTTTTGCACTTTTGTTGGCCTCCAATTTGTGACCAGAACCATTTAACATCTTCATGTAACTAAATAGCTCTAAGCTTCATATATTTTATCTTTATGGATTATGAGAAATATGTGAAAGAAGCAATACAACCTAGTCCTAATTTTATTATTTTTTGCAGTCGTGTGGATTTCCAATTCATGTCCCAAACTATTCAGTATTCTCAAAGAAATTATAAGCCCCGAGGCATGAGTTTTCATATCTTAGATCCCCACAGATTTTGAGATAAATGTGAAAAGCACAAAATGGCTTAGTAACACTTTCTTATTTTTGTAACCTTGTAGGTCTATGTTCATGAAATGAATCGTTCAACATTTTTATAGAAATGAAAAAAACATAACATATAAAGTTACATATCTTAGATCCTTACAAATTTTGTAAAATATGCAAAAAACCATAAATAGATTAATCCCAACTTCTTTTTTTCAACTCTTGTAGGTTTTAGAAAGAGGTTTTTGTATATACCCTCCTAAGATTTCTTGGATTTGTAAATAGGCCCCTATGATTTTAGTATTCGTAAATGGACCATTACTTTTTTTTTATTTTAATACCTTTCATGTTTCCAAAATCAGTATTCTTAATGAGAATGGGCAACCACTATATATCATGTTCATATTGAATTTTTATAAAAATAAAAATAATAACTTTACCCTTACATCCATTACACAAAAATGAGTATGTTATTATTTAAAAAAATAATATTTTTTTATCCCTAGTCCTTACAGTCTCTCTCTCTCTCAATAAATCTCTCATGCACATGAAGTCCAATCATGTATTTTGAAACTTTCCTCGATCCGACGGTGGGTTGTCCATAGATTTGATCAATTACAACCAATTATAAGTGCATGCGTCATGTCATGATGATCGATTTGGTTTAAATGAAATGAACTTTGTATTGATAAAAATGGATTTATTTAGAGTTAATTTCTCCCACTAAATGTAACTGTTACTATTACAAGATTTAGAGAAAAATAAGTCCAAGCTTTTAAAATTATGCATATAACGATAAGTAGATGGGCAAAAGTGTAATTTCACTCTATAAAAATTATGTTGGTTGGAAGACTATTTTAATATATGAAAGCGGCTGATTCCAATTCAAAAATCAGCTAAATTGATTTTGACCTCATTTAAATCCACCAAACCGTGCCTATTATATGTCCCCTCATCTCACCTCAACCATTTTTACGAGAACCATAACTCCTCTTTCTCTTCTTCATTTAACCCTTTAATGCAATATTTATGGAAAACATCTTGTAACAATAGTATCAGTGTATCACTGATACGATCGACGACGAGAACACAACCAACACATTCTTAGCACCTAGGGGCTAGGTTGTATGGTTATTTTATATTCTATTTTTGACAATACTGATAAAAAAGATCTAATATGTACAAGCAAAAAAAATGTAGACTAGGATATGTTCTAATAGTTTTCGCGATTTCATCTTCATAAAACCCGAAAGATAAGTTTATCATTAAGATTATCTGATTTAATATTAGATTTGATAATGATATTTGAAAAAAATGACCTTTAGGTGTAGCGTAGGGTGGCTAATGTCCAACACTCAATAGCTTTCGTTTTTCTTTATTTTTCTTATTTTCTTCTTATTGGGTAAAATGATCATAGTATTAGAATTAAAAGATAACAAACCAAAAAGCTCATCCCTCCCCCATACAAAAAGAGATGATACAAGGATGAAGTTGAAAAACCTATACTTGGATGCAATTTGGGTGGCTCAAGTAAACTAATACCTGAGCCCATCCTGAACTCAGCTTGGGTCAAAGTTTATAAATCCATACCTACCCTGAACCTAACCATTTCACTACCAAACCCTTTTCTAATAGTAGATTATCATATTCTAAATTTCTTCCATCTCAAGAATATTTATACAAAAATATCATATTTTAAGTTTTGTATGAAATTAAATTTTTTTATATCAATTGTTTATTTAAAGTTTTGATTTTGTGAGTTTTAAGAAAACCTATTATTCTGTATTTCGTGATTAAGATACAAGACATAGCGAAAGCCTATTATTCCGTGTTTGGTGATTCAGACACAAGACATAACATACTTCCTTTTTGTGATTATAATTTTAAGCCTATAAGTTTTTTTCTTGTTAAGAAATATTTCTATTTTAGATTTTATTCAATATAAATATATAATATAAAAATCACTTTTTTTATTTATATCATAAAATAAAATTATATATTTTTATCAATTTTATTGCCTATGCTAAGCATGAGGATTATTCGAGACTACTGCAGTAAGTCGTTTGGAGTCCCGGAACCCTAAAACTGTGTTGCCAAGAGAGCTTTTGGCTGGGCCACTGGTGACATCCCAATTAGATTTGCTCTCTATTGGATATGACAAGCTTAATGTAGTAGCCAATTAGTGAAGTTAATTCGGATTTGGTTCATTAAGCATAAATTACTCATTATTACACAATTGCCTAGTTCAACATTACAATGATCTTCCTTTTAATCATCCATAACTAATTCAGGATTGTTATAATATGTGATAACTATTATTGCCTATACTTGCTGAATTGTCATATAATTTACGTTACTAACTTGTGGTGTTATAGACGTAAGTGTAGCTCCTGATCCGGATGAGACCTAGGAGGGAGAGGAGGAGACCCACAAGGTTCCTCCACGACTAGAAAAATGGGCAATGGATGGCCTCATATAGTTCTTTCCATCGGAGAGCGACACCTATGAAACTTTGGCATTATTTTGTAGACTGGGTAGTTGAAGTTGTAGTTTATGGAAACACTCTTTTGTAGATGTAGTTGTCACACTTTTGGACCATACTTTCATATAGATATGTAGCGTGTGTTTTATAATCCCTACCTTTTTGTAGTTACTTACAAATATCTTTTGTGTAAATAAGGAAATGTTTTATGGACTGATCATGAAATTATATCAACTCTGAGTATATTCGATATGCTTCAGCTATTAATTGTGCTTGACAAGTGTTAGTGAGCTAGCCTCTCATATGGAAAGAAGAATTTTTATCCTTCGTGATTTTGTACTTGACCTGAGACAGGTACGATTTCACTGGAGTACGAGTGTCACACTGCGGGAATTACCCTTGGCGAGGTAACCTTGGGTCCGGGATGTGACATCATGAGAGATATTTTGAGGATTCCCCCTTGAACACTTCGGATATCCTTATGATCAATCCAACCCTGCTCGCCCACTACCCTCATGAATTGGCACCGGCCAAAATTTGACATAGATCCAACATTTACTCACTATTGGATCTAAACCGTGAAAAAATAATTCTTTCTATGAAGGGACGTAGTGCGGAAAGAGGCATATACATAAAATAAAAATAAAAAAACATAATATAAATGTAGCCTAGAAATTTAGGACCTCCAATTCAAAAAATGTCACTTTAAAATCACATGAGCTATCAATGACATATTTGATCATACTTGATGCTATTATATGTGTCAATCAAAATCACAATTTTGATTGGTTGCGTAGTTGCTAAAGTAGCCCGGTCATCATTAGTTGCGGATTTTAGATATGGTTTTAGGATTATTTGTAAGTCTTCTCTTCTTTTACTTTGTGGTGGAATGCTCATTCGATCTTCCTCATCTCTCCATTATGTCTTCCTGAGGTTGATGGAGGTTACCGATAGAGAAAAACATTGTGTGGATCTTTGATTAAGATGTTAAAGATAAAGAAAGCTAATACCAAAATGTCACTTCACGCAAAGCTGCCGAGGCTGAAACCTGAGCAATATTAATCAAGAAAGTGTGTGTGTGTGTGTGTGTGTGTTTTTCTTACAAAAAAGATTAATGTTGATCAGATAATTGTTTGGAAGTGGCAATTGGAGAACTTTTAACATTGCTATTTAAGTGGTGCATGTACTGCCTCTTTTATGAGGTATTAGGTCCAATAGAACTTCAGAAAGGAAGTTATAAGGTTCAATATTTGCTATTGCAGTATTTCTCATTATATTATTACTAAGAAGGAAACCTGAAATGTGACTGCAGGAGGAGTAAAAAGGAAGCTATGTTTGACATACCTGCATGGTCCCAATCAAATGTGCAAAGAAAATGAGACCTATAATGGTAAAGATTAATGTAAACGATGTTTCCCCAATGTATGTGCTTGTTACCACATTTTGCCCATATGAACTGAAAAAGAAACAAGCAAATAGGTGTTTGCAAGCTATTGGAATAAAATATAGAAACAATAGACAATGAGACCATTTTTCAACTCACAAGTCAACCATATCCATACCCACACATACAATTTAAACCTAGTGTTTTGCTATACCATCTGCAAGACACATGCAATTTAAACCTGGTGTTTTGCTACACCATCTGCAAGCTATGCAAAAGGTGGGAAAGGCCACTGCACAGATGGGTCTGCCTCAACAATGATGTGGCTTCATTCATCAAGTGAGCTCCTAGACATGTAAAAGTCAGATGAACATAAGGGCTGAGAAATTCAACAATCCCAATTAGACTTGTTAATACAACCAGACATTGGGATCCACATTAAACACTCTGGTGGACCCACTGCACAGATGACAGACCCAGCTGTTCTAGCAATCGGGGCCAATGTTCAATGACTGGGATGTGGCAATGCATACACTGCATGTCATAAGTTGGCTGCACCAGAAGCCCAGAGATGGCCGGACTCAACACAAGCACTCAAACCAAAGAGTACTATCTGATAATTAAAACAAATGGTTTTTCCTTTACTTCCTATAATTTGACCACCATTGGCATTAGCACAAATTAAATAAGTACAATCTCTAAAATGAATGTATGAAATTCATGGTGCGTGTAGTACGTACCAAAATTGCTGTAAACCCCACCAAAGGGAATAAAAGTATTTGTCATTGAAGTTGGTGGAGGCAACATTGAGCGTCAGCGCAACTTCATATATTCCAAAGTTGAAACTGATATCATTATTAGGATTACAGTTTTGGAATACACTTGTGTTCTGCGCCCAAATCTGTCGAAATACTTGGTTCTGACTTTCACAACCTAAATATTCGATACTGCATTTTGTTACATTTATAGAGCCAGTTTCAGTTCTGCATTCACCTCTCCAACATGAAGACAGGCGCTCAGTTAATAGAAGATACCATATGGCCCCCACCACCTGCACAGAAAGGTCACCTAAGATGAACACCTCATTTGGTATATATATTTTTTTAAATTTTAATGGCATTTGATGGTATGTAGGGGTGTTCATGGCCCAAGCTCGGCCGGACTAAGGCATATCAAAGACCAGCTTGACTCTAGAAACACTGGCCTAGGAATAATTCGAAAAATGCACACAATCTCGCCAAGTTCACTTAGAATCTATCAGATATGAAAAAATGATAGTAATTGAGAGAGAAATATTACTTACATGGCTGGCTAAAGTGTAAAGAAAGAGATTATATGCAACACCTGCCCAATCAGTCATCCTAACAAATCCAGTAGGTTTGAGAATTTGCGAACTTAATGGATAAATTAGCCAAAACCTGGGAAAATATTGGAGCAGAATGATCAGAGCAAGAGAAGGCTGGGAATTCTTAACTGCCGGTATAATACACCAGACGACAATCTGCAGGAAAAGTTTGAAAGTTATTGTTCAACCCTCAAAGAACTACTTGATAAGGTCATTCTAATGTGTGCACAAGCTTGTTTCATATTTGAAATAGGTAATTGCACAAATATGCAGGCAGCAATGTAACTTGGATATGGACGTTGCTCACATATAAGTTACACGGGACCACCTTGTGGGACCATGTAATGCAGCTACGTAACATTTATGATCAATTCAACCCCTCACACTACTACCTTGATGCAGCCAAGGAAACCCAATAGACATTGATCTTTTAATCAAACATAAAATACACTTAACAAGGAGAAAAGCAGAGATTTGCCTACCACTGATAGCAAAAATCTACAGTTGATATCTTCAGTCAAATGGGAGATACTCAATCAAGGGATCGGAGAAGAAAAAAGAAGAAAGTTCTCGTTGCAACTTTTACTAAAAAACATGTAAGTATTTTTGAGTGTTGGCTAATTCATTGGGTGGACAAAACATGGGATTATATGTAATTTACAAATTTTTAGTTGGACCACTTTGTGTTGAAGAAGAATTCCAAGACAGCAGGAAACAGGGGGAGTTTTCCACGAACAGGATAACCGATCGATCGGACCTGCAGGCCGATCGATCGCCTAGAAAAAGGCCTCAGTTAAAAGTCAGACCGATCGATCGGACCTGCAGGGCCGATCGATCGCCCAGAAAAAGGCCTCAGTTAAAAGTCAGACCGATCGATCGGACCTGCAGGGCCGATCAATCGGACAGCGGCGAAGTCAGCTATTTTTTCGCAGATTCCTTCTTAAGCCCTGTTTTCCAATCCCATTCAAACTCAAACTATCCCATACGAATTCCTAAGCCTATTTAAGGGTTTAATCCCTTCAGAAACCTTACCTCTCTTTGATCTAAACCCTAGATTATCTTAAGAGAGATTTACTTCCTCCAGAGAGTTCTTGTGAGAGATTCATGTGCTGAAGTATTGTTATCTGGAGAATCCCCATCCATCTTCCAGCCAATTCGTCTTGCTTAAGGCGTGGAGATTGAAGTACTGGAGAAGGTGAACGGCGTGGTCGTCGGCAAGATTCACGGTGGTCCTTAGGTTGTGATCAACTGTAAAGGAGAGTGAGTTCATCTTGTAACCTTCAAGTTTATAGTGCTTGATCTTTCTGGACCGGTGCTAGGTCCCGTGGTTTTTTTCCCTTTCCAGGATTTTCCACGTAAAAATCTGGTGTCCATCTTATTGATTGATTGCTTGATTAACTTAGGTTTTTAATTCCATATTAGTATCTGTGCTGGGATTTCTTTACTTTCTGTTAGGTTTGAGTTTATCAACTCTCCAGGAATTTTCAATTGGTATCAGAGCTGATTCACACTAACTTGTTGTGTGAGATCTTCACAGATTTCTGATATGGATGTTATTAGAGATGGATCATCAATTTCCAAACCTCCTCTCTTGGATGGTTCGAACTACCATTATTGGAAAGTTCGAATGACTGCTTTCCTTCAATCCATAGATCTGGATGTTTGGAACTGTGTTGAATTTGGTTACACTAAGCCTACTGTAGCCTCTGATGATAACAAGACCATTGAAAAACCCATGCCTCAATGGACCAAGGATGATAAACAAGCCTTTAATTTTAATAGTAGAGCCTTAAATGCAATTTTTAATGGTGTTTCTCCTTCTGAATTTCGTCGAATATCTATTTGCAAAACTGCCAAAGAAGCATGGGATATACTAGAAACTGTCCATGAAGGTACTCTCAAAGTTAAGCAAGCCAAACTTCAGAATTTGGCTACTGCCTTTGAAAATCTGAAAATGGATGAATCTGAAGTTTTTGATGATTTCAATGATAAACTGTCTGCTATTGTTAATTCTACTTTCTACTTGGGTGAAGTCATTCCTGAACATAAAATTGTTAAAAAGATTCTCCGATCTCTTCCTGAGAGATTTGACCCAAAAGTAGTAGCAATTGAGGAATCCAGCAATTTGGATTCAATTAAAGTTGATCAATTAGTTGGCAACATGCAAACATTTGAAGCCAATCTCAGGAAAACAAAGAAAGCTAAAGGGATGGCTTTGAAGTCTCATCTGGAGCATGATAATGACTCTGAACAAGAGACTGAAGACCCAGAACTTGATGCCCTCTTTGTTAAGAAGTTCAAAAGATTTTTGAAAAACGACAAGAAGGATTTTAGAAAGAATTTTAAAAATTCCTTTCAAAAAGGACAGAATAAACCTTCTTCTTCGTTTAAACCCAATGCTAGTCAAAATCCTGAGAAAAATGTGTCCAAAATTCCCCCCAAGAGTACACACTGTTATGAATGCAAAGGTTTTGGTCACTATGCCTCTCAATGTGTCAATAAAACTTTCCGATCTCAAGAAAAGGTTTTGAATGTCACGTGGGATGATGATTCAGACCAAGAATGCAATGACACTGAACCCGAATCGTCATCACCTGAACAATGTAAGTTTATGGCTTTTATGGCAAGATCTCATGATTCTTTTTTGCAGGAAGGTGTGGAAAAATCAGATGAAATTAGTTCAGAGGATCTTAATTCTTTGTCAGATAAAGAACAGGATTTAGTGGAAGCATATCAAAGTCTCCAAAAACACTCTAGGAGGATGACAAAATTAAATGATATTCTGAAAGGAAAATGGAAGGCTGCTGAAAAAGAAAATCTTGTTATTAAATCTGAACTCAATGAAGCCCAAGGTAAAGTATTACAACTTGAAACACAACGTACCATTCTATCTGACAAGTTGATTTCTGTAGGGAATGGACATGATTCACTTCATGGGCTCTTTGTTCAAGCTGAGAAAGAGATACTAAGTCTTAAGAAAGAACTGGATTCTTGCAAAGCGGATAATACTAGCATCTCGGACAAGCTCAAGATGACTATTGCTGAAATGGACTCTACCAAAGCTGACCTTAATCGGATGAACACAGGGTCAAAGAAATTGAATGAAATTCTGGGTGCGCAAATCATATCAAGCAGCAAGCATGGCCTTGGTTTTGAATATGGTGCTTCTTCCTCTAAGAACCAAGGTAAATTTGTTCAGGGTAATACACTATTTGCTATTGAACCTACTGTTCCTCAACCTAAACATGTGAACACCAATCAAAAGAATTACATGCCTCAACATAAATATGTCCTTACTTGTCATTTTTGTGGAATCATTGGACATATCAGGCCTCATTGCAACAAATTACGTAAGAAACTTCGCAATGAAAGAAGAAACATGAATTTGAGTCCTTATAATGTCAAACGAAAATCCATTTGGATACGTAAATCTGATCTCTGTTGCAATGTGGTACTCACTGCTCTTAAAGCTCAAAGTTCACATGTTTGGTACTTAGACAGCGGGTGCTCTAGACATATGTTAGGGGATAAGTCTCTTTTCACATCCCTTGAAAGTCATCATGGTGGTAATGTTCAATTTGGAGATGGAAGCAAATCAAAAGTCATTGGTAAAGGATCTGTCAACCTACCAGGTATGTCAACTATCAATAATGTATTTCTGGTTGATGGACTTAAGGCAAATTTGCTAAGTATCAGTCAATTCTGTGAGTCTGGTAATGAGGTTCATTTTTCTCTAAATACTTGCACTATTGTTGACAGTCATGGAAAACATGTTCTTTCTGGTAAAAAGAATTCCGATAACTGCTATGTGGTTGCTAATGAAAAAGTCTTAAACTGCAATTCTGCTACTATTAATGCTGTTGACCTTTGGCATCAAAGGCTAGGTCACATTAACGATTCTGACTTGGAAAAACTTTCTAAACAAGAATTGGTTCGAGGTCTCTCCAAAACTTCAAAAATCGGATAATCACGTGTGTGGCCCTTGCCAATTGGGAAAACAAATTAGAGCACCACATAAGAAATTGGATGTGCTTACTACCAAGAGACCACTAGAGCTACTTCATATGGATCTTATGGGTCCCGCAAGATCTGAAAGAATTGGTGGCAAAAAGTACATTTTTCTTACCGTCGATGATTTCTCTAGATTTTCTTGGGTCCGCTTTCTTAGAGATAAATCTGAAACTTTTGATGTATTCCATTGCTTATGGCTTCAACTTCTTGCAGATAAGGGTGCACAGATTGGTGGAGTTGCAAGAATCAGATCTGATCATGGCACTGAGTTTCAAAACTCCTCTTTTGACTCTTTTGCACCGAAAATGGCACTAAACATGAGTTTTCTGCCCCGAAAACTCCACAACAGAATGGAGTTGTTGAAATGAAAAATCGGGTTGTTCAAGAAATGGCTCGAGTCATGATCCATAATAAAAATGTGCCACAGAGGTTTTGGGCAGAGGCAGTCAACACTGCTGTATATGTGATTAATTGTGTGTACATCAGGCCAGGCACAAAGAATACTCCTTATGAACTATGGACGGGACGAAAACCCACTGTTAAATACTTCAAAACCTTCGGGAGTAAATGTTATTTCTTGAAAGATAGAGAACATCTGGGAAAATTTGACTCCCGAAGCGATGAAGGGATCTTTCTTGGGTATTCGTTAAACAGCAAAGCCTACAGAGTGTTTCACTTGCGTACTTCAACGGTTATGGAATCTATCAATGTCATTGTAGATGACGCTGGACCTTCTTATTTTTCTGATGACGAAGATGAATTTCCACTTATTCTTTATCCTTCTCCGCAGGATGAGCAAGATGGGAAGCAACATCACAACACCAAAAACAGGAAATTGGAACGGAAAAGCGTTCCTAATCCGTTAAACCGTTCCAAAAGCGTTCCAATTTCCGTTCCAATTTGGTACCAACCGTTCCTAATCCGTTAAAGCGTTCCAATTTCCTGTTTTTGGAACGCTTTAACGGATTAGGAACGGAAGGATTGGGAACGCTTTTCCGTTCCAATTTCCTGTTTTTGGTGTTGTGCATACGGAACGAAAAGATCCGGCTACACCGGATCAAGAAGCTGTTATTCCTGACACTGAATCTGAATCTGAAAGTGAAGAGTCTGGGCTGAAAGAGAAAAGCTCTACTCAAAGAACACCAAGTCATGAAGCCTCTCCAAGCAAGGAAGTACATCATCGATCCCAAAAAGGTCAGGTAATCAGAGATCACTCTCTTGACAAAGTTATTGGTGATGTTCATGCTCCTCTAAAAACTCGTCAACAAGTCCAAAGTGAGGTAAATTTCTTGTGTTATGTTTCCTCTCTTGAACCCAAAAACATAAATGAAGCGCTTATTGACGACTCCTGGATCAACGCCATGCATGAGGAGTTAGGTCAATTTGAGCGTAATAATGTTTGGAAACTAGTTCCACGGCCTAAAAATACACATGTCATTGGGACAAAATGGATTTTTAAAAATAAAACCGATGAATTTGGACAAGTCATTAGAAACAAAGCTAGGCTGGTTGCCCAGGGTTACTTTATTAGAGATTTGGTGGAAGAGAAGATCATTTGCTTGGAGCACATCCCTACGGAAAATCAACTGGCTGACATTCTTACAAAACCCTTGGACCCAACTCGGTTTGATTCCCTTCGTAAGTCTCTAGGTATTTGTTCTCACCCTTAATTTTTTCCCCCATCTTTTAGTAGTTTCCCCATCTTGTGATTCATTGATCTTTTGCCAAGTTTCAGTTTTTTTTGTGCACTAAAATTTCCTCATAGTTTGATGGTTATGGTTTGATTGCATATTATCAGTACTCTTCTCTCCAGGCTTAAAAAAGAAAAAAAAAAAGATGCCAGAGGATCAGGACTACCTACGAGTATGTGTGATAGCTGCTATATGATTGAAAAGTTTCATTAGAGAAGGCTACCATACTCATTAGTGTGAAAGTCACCTATGATGGATCTTATTTGTTCATTTATTTCCATACTCAGTGACTAGTTTGGGTTTGTAGCTTTTTTAACCCGAGCCAGTAAGCCCGTAGAGGTATTTACATACTTAGTGCCCTAAAGCCATCTGGTTTGGGAGTCATTGGCTGAATGCTCGCTACATGGGTTATTTAAAAAGCTTAAGAGACATAGACATTGCACAGTCACTTGTGAAAAAAAAAAAAAAAAGGAGTTGAGTCTGTTGTGTGTGATCCTATCATTCATCCTAGAGCAGACTGTGTTTTTCAAAACGTTCACTCACTCCTACACACTTATGCTTGGTACAAGAGTCAGTGTATGATCAAAAGGGACAAACCCAGCTCTTTCCCTCTCTTTCTGGCTCGTTTCTCAGTTCTGGACCAGGACCGATCGATCGGCCTGATTAGACAGATCGATCGGCCATCGTGTCAGCAGTTTTAAAACAGTTCAGTCCGTTTCTTTTTCTTGCGTTTCCTTTCCTCTTATTTCCATTCCACAGCCCTAGCACCATTTCCCCTTCTCCTTCATGATTTTCTGCTGGGATTGCTTGCTTGTCAGCGGTATTTCTTCTCCTCCTTACTTTCTCTCTTTCCATTTTCCTTCATTGTCTAGATTGTGGTTTTAGTAGTTGTGTCGGGTGATGAGAATGTGGCGATTTATTTGTGGCTGTTTATATTGGAATGGTTGTGCTACTGTCGTTCTTTCCATCTATATGTTGATGTACTTAGTTGGGAGTGTGGTGTTCTTATTGTACATCCATTCTGGATGACCATTATCTAAGTTGTAGGATGGATATTTTTATCTATGTCATGCACACCAAGTGTTTGTTGATTTGCCCCAACGAAGAAATGGCTCCCAAAACTTCACAACCGCAGAAGAAAACATGCCAACGTGGTAGCTCCTCTGCCCCTACGTTTGACAGTGCTAGATTTCAGAGTTTACTCAAACAAAATTCATTTGCTAGTGTATTTTCCAAGAAGCAAGTCATTGTGGAGCGTCCCATTCGATTGGCCAAGATAGACATTGATTTCAGTGACTGGCTCCGTGAGAGGGAATGGGATTCCCTCTACATTTTTGACCCCACAGCATATGGGTCACTGGTTCAGGAGTTCTACAATAACTTTCATGAATTTGGAGATGAATCATTCAAGTCGTTTGTTCGAGGAACAGTTGTGGAAATCACTCCAAATTTCTTGGCTCAATTTCTTCACATTGATAGGAGTCTTGATGCAGACTACCCGACTCCAGACCCAGATCCAGATGATATGGAAGATCCCGTAGACAACATTGATTGGGATGAAGTTGTCACCACACTTACTGCCGGTCGAAAGACTACATGGCCTGGTGGCACTTTGAAGCAAAAGTTTCTTACTCCATCATACCGAATGCTGAATCTGTTTGTGTGTTATAATCTTCACCCAAAGGGGAGATATTCAGAGGTGATTTCGGACACCGGTTATTTGTTATACTTGATTGGGACTGGACGGTCTATCGATGTTCCCCTCACCATCTTCAAGCACATGTTGGTTGCCCCTCGAGGTGCTACATCAACTTCACTGCCATACGGAGCTCTCATTACTCGCATACTCGTATCTAGAGGAGTAGCCCTTGGGCCATATGATTCACTGGTAAAAGGGAGAGGCCCGATTACATACCGTACTGTCAGTCTTTCGTTAGCTCATGTTGATGATAGTGGTGATGAGGCGCCAATTCAAGACGAAGACGGAGCTGCTCCGGTTGATACACAGTTTGAGTCTGCTATGCCTGCATATCTGCAAGATTTTGAAAATCGACTTCTCGATCAGTCCACATAGATCGAGCTACTTGAGCATCGGATGGACTCCCAATCTCAGGATGTTTTTACTCAGATGCAGCAACTCCAATTTGGCAACAATCGGATTGAGGAGAAGCTGGACTCTTTACTTCATCGATTCCCCCCTCCTCCTCAATAGCCCTTCTCTTATTTCTCTTGGCTAATTATTAAATTGTTAACTGCTGTAGTTTGATTTCCTGCTAGAACTTCTTTTTGGTTTTATATTTTCTGACTATTGTTCTCTCCTTTCACTGTTATTACCCTTGTCAATTTCTGGCCAAAAACGGGGAGAATTAGGTGGTATACTAGATCTTTACAGTTCTTTATATACATGTGTATGCTTGATTCGATCTTCTGTCAAAGATTGTTCATGACAGGTATTGCAGGTATCAGCAATGGATATGATGGTTTTGCTCGAGTATAGTAGCAATGGATATGATGGTTTTGATCGAGTATAGTCTTTGTTTGGGTAGTTTTTGGGTAGACTCATTGTATTAGTTGTTTTGTCCATGAATTGCCAAAGGGGGAGATTGTAAGTATTTTTTAGTGTTGGCTAATTCATTGGGTGGACAAAACATGGGATTATATGTAATTTACAAATTTTTAGTTGGACAACTTTGTGTTGAAGAAGAATTCCAAGACAGCAGGAAACAGGGGGAGTTTTCAACGAACAGGATAACCGATCGATCGGACCTGCAGGCCGATCGATCGCCCAGAAAAAGGCCTCAGTTAAAAGTCAGACCGATCGATCAGACCTGCAGGGCCAATCGATCGGACAGCGGCGAAGTCAGCTATTTTTTCGCAGATTCCTTCTTAAGCCCTGTTTTCCAATCCCATTCAAACTCAAACTATCCCATACGAATTCCTAAGCCTATTTAAGGGTTTAATCCCTTCAAAAACCTTACCTCTCTCTGATCTAAACCCTAGATTATCTTAAGAGAGATTTACTTCCTCCAGAGAGTTCTTGTGAGAGATTCATGTGCTGAAGTATTGTTATCTGGAGAATCCCCATCCATCTTCCAGCCAATTCGTCTTGCTTAAGGCGTGGAGATTGAAGTACTGGAGAAGGTGAACGGCGTGGTCGTCGGCAAGATTCACGGTGGTCCTTAGGTTGTGATCAACTGTAAAGGAGAGTGAGTTCATCTTGTAACCTTCGAGTTTATAGTGCTTGATCTTTCTGGACCGGTGCTAGGTCCCGTGGTTTTTTTCCCTTTCCAGGGTTTTCCACGTAAAAATCTGGTGTCCATCTTATTGATTGATTGCTTGATTAACTTAGGTTTTTTAATTCCAAATTAGTATCTGTGCTGGGATTTCTTTACTTTCTGTTAGGTTTGAGTTTATCAACCCTCCAGGAATTTTCAAAACATAAGAAAGATAACCAATACAAAGGTAGAAAGTCCCCTTACAAAGCATTTAAATTATATTGTTTAGGCCCAACTTAAACCTAATCTAGTCTTAATCATTCATCATAAGCTTGTAATTTTAAAGTCTATATTACATTCAGTTAAAATAGGACAAAAACAAATAAATACGAAGAGCCGAAGATAAAGAGCTCTTTGAAAACTGCCTCTTACCTAAGTGGTAAGAGGTGTTTGTTCTGACCTGGCTACCCAAGGTTTGAACAGTGGACATGCCACATTCCCTCACCCAAGAGCTCCTTCCCTCATTTGAGTGCCCTTACCTCACCCAAGGTCTCCTAATCTCACAGAAGGGCTCTTTCACCCGATGGTCCATCCAACTACGCCCCTTTGTTTGCACCCATATGAAGGGAGTGCACTTGTAGGCCGTGGATGAAAGGGTTAGGATGATAAAAATGGGCTAATTTTTTATACATAGGAGAGCCCCACCCAAACCTTCAAATCTCACCCAGCCCCATCCCAAAGTGGGAATAACAACATAGTGCACATGGAGTGCTCCATGCATGTGGCGTACATAGATGAAGACCATGTTTGTGTATTACCCCATGCACACCATGCGCACTATGCGCACCTATATTGAGGCCCACTTGATGGCCCACTGGACTGACCACACACACACGCCTGCACACCTTGATAGTTAGTACCCATGCCCTACATTTGCACCTAGGCAAATGAATTGGACAATTGGAACGACTATACACACACTTTAGACTATGAAATTTTGTAGGCATGGATGAAAGGGTTAGGATGATCAAGTGTAGCTGGTTCTTTATACATAAGAGGGCCTCAAAAAAGTCTTTAAATCACCACCTGCCCCACCCCCATGTAGGCTAGCAGGTGGACCCTACAACACCGCGCACATAGGATCAAGGCCACATATATATATAAAATCATATGCATGACTCGTGCGTATTATGCGCCCATAGTGGGGCCCACCTGATGGTCCATTTGAGTAGATTACACAAACAACCCCTAGAGTTCACACACCTTTTGGGTTTGCACCCATACGAATGGACTAAGCTATTAGATCGACTATGCACCTATGAGAATGGATTCGACTTATGAATCATCGATGATATAGGGTTAGGATGATCGGATGGGATTTTATTTAGATATAATCGACAAATTTATTTAAATTTAATTACGTCGGTTATCATTATGAGAATAACTAAATGATTTTAATTCTGCAGCTTGGTTTGACCATAATTGCGTAGCATATCGAGATCCAAGTGTCTGGATGATCTTGAATTCTGGGATGTTACATCTTAGTTCTCATGATCAATTGCAACATATTGCTAATGATGTACCCGAACTTGCATGCAAGGGTGATTACCTTGGCTTAACAATTGTGTCATTTTTACCCAGTTTAGGGGGCTAGGAGCCGGTGAGGGGAGTAGATCTTAGGTGAGTAAGTGACTGCTCGAGTGAGGGAAGTAGATCGCCTCGGGTGAGGTAAGGGACAACCCTCATGCGAGGGAAGATGGCTGCTGAGTTTCAAACCCTTGGCAGTCAAGTAAAAGTCTAATTTTATTTTATATATTTTTTTAATTTTTTATTTAAATTGAAAGAGATTTTATGGACTTTTAGGGGTTCTTAACTTGAAATAAAATTGAAACTATTAAAATAAATACACGAACATTAAACTAATTTACAAATGAATAATAAATCTTTAATTATTTTAACTTTTTTATTTTATTTATATATATGTAACACACCGACCCACCTTAATTCCGATTTAGAGTTAATTAACTTAGATTAGTAGCTTGATGGATGTTTTGAATGTAATTGGGCTTGAGTAGGTAGAATTAGTTGGGTTTGACCATGGACTAGGTAGACTATGACTTTTGGAGTGTTTTGGGCTTTTGTGTGTGTATTTAGAATTTTATGGATTTTTAGCGCATTGCATAAAGCATAGCATGGGCTTTGATTTTCATGTTTTGACCCAATGGATTCGGATCCATCTTGACCCATTTCCAACCCATTTTTCTAGCCCAAGCCCCTTTTTGAAAATTTCAGTCCTTTAACTGGACTTGCATGCAACTGCAGGAAATTCCAGCTAAAAACCCACTCTTCCTCATTTCAAACGGATCTCCCTTCATTTGTAGCTTAGTATTCTCTTCCTTCATTTCCAGCAACTGAAATTCCATCTCCTCTTCACTTCTTCTCCAAATGTTCTCAAGATAAGACTCTAGGGACCTTGCATGTGAGATTGGGAGTTCTACTTGCATCTTCCTTCTTGTCTACAACAAGGGTTTCAACTCCCAAGTCAAGAACAACTCTATTGTTTTCATTTCTCAACACTTTTGGTAAGATCCTTGATTCAAAATTCATGTCTCCTTGTTCAAATCCGAATTTGGAAGGCTATGTTGGTGTTGCATGTGGATTTCAAACCCATTCTTTTCATTTACCATTGTAGGACTTCATCTCCTTCATTTCATTTGGGGTTTTTCTTTTGGAGAGCTTGCTTGGGATATAGAGCTTGGATTTGTGATTTTTAGCTTCAAACACCTTAAGGCAAGTTAAGTTTATATAAATGTATGCATGTATCCCTATTTGATTCTTTGAATATCATCAATCATGTTAGATATCCATTCCTTTGCTCAAAAATGGATTTTTGTTGATGTTTTGGATATAAGAAATTGATTGTTTTTCTTGTTGATTCAATGTTGAATGTAAATTGGACAGTTCTTGAGTTTTGTGAGCACTTTGGTGGATCATTTTCGTCCAAATTATGTCTTGAAAAGATGGTTTTTGGTTTAGAAGATAGAACACAGAAAACAGGGTATTTTCTGAGTTCAAAAGTGTTTACAGTGACCTTGTCGCTCGAGCCAAGCCTTTGGTCGCTCAAACGGACAAGTTTCTGCCCAGAAAATGCATCACAGAACCTTGGTCGCTCGAGCGGATAATTGGTTAACTCGAGCGGATGGGCCCATTGGGCCCAACAGTGCGAACTTCGAATGGCCATAACTTTTTAACCGTACGTCCGTTTTTGGAGTTCCACATACCGTTGGAAAGCTCTTGAAGTGTAGAATCCAATGGTCCATACATATAATTGATTTGAAATTCGTAGAATAAGTGGATATTGGATTTTAGTAAAAACTATAGCTTTCGGATGGTACCGCGAGCCAAGCGTTGAACCGTAGTATGTTTAGATTAATTGGCCTGATAGTTGGACCTTAAGGATGTATACCTTGAAAATTTTATCATGACCAATGGACTTGTATATTATGTGGATGCGGTTTGAGCAACCGTGCACCCACAAGGAACCTCGTGTTCTTCGAAATTGAGATCCGAACCAAATGTGTTATACTAAGGGATTCGGTGCCCAAATTATGTAACGCCAAGGGTTCTTTTGTACACCACTAACACCGAAATCCTTAGTACTATACTGAGTTGGACGGTGAAGACCCCGAGAGTTCCCAAGACCGTAGGATTGGCTTGTTTCATATCTTGATTTTGTCTATGATTTATGTTCATGCATTGCATTCCGTTTCCAGTACTCTCGTATGACTTGATCATACTTCTGTCTAGTTATGTATATCTTTCTTATGTACTTGTTTATATTATATCTGTTTTCGCTTCTGATCCGTTACATCTTGATAAGTTCTGAATTATGATATGATCTGTTCTGTATATGTTCTGTTAATATGTGCTTTTATTCAGCGAGTCGGCACCACTTGGCTTCGACCCTATCTAAGTCGGACCCGGCTAAGTGTGGGTTTAGTATATATTTCTGGCCCTCTGCAGATGGGATTATATTCTGAGGGTTGACCGGCACCCTAGGTCCACGATGGAGAATTTTGGGCCCTCTGTCTCCTAGTGGTACCACCCTGTTCTGTTCTGTTCTGTATTCTGCTCTCACTTTACATACATGTTTACATGGCTAATTTGAGAGAATATAGCTAATGTGGATGTGCCATTTAGTTCTGTTATTGTGTATACCTATAAATCTTGATTCGTACGTCTCATGCTTATTCTTGCTCAGATTTGCCTAGTGATCATGCTTTGACCTCATATGATTTATACCTGTTAATTATTCAATTGTCTCATGTTATATGATTTATATTTGTTTATCTTGCTTAGCTTAGTCTAATGGTGCTACACTTGGCGTTACAGGTGACTGCCTCGATGCCACCGACCCGGAGATCCACGAGGAGGAGGAATCTCCCCGTCACGTAGCTGAATGGACTTCTGATGATGTCTTCTAGACATCTACTCGTTGAGATTGGACGCAAAAATGACCCATAGACCGTGGCTTGGATTGCCACATCTTTTGTTTTAGTTTATAAACTTGTTTAGACTATGGCTTGTAAACCTTAACTTAACGTACTTCTTTCTCTTTCTATCTCTTGAACTTAAACTTGAACCTTTAATCTATGCTCACGAACATTATGCTCTATATCTTGATGTATTTGATGTTGTTGGATTACAATTTGATAACTATTTGATAGAAATTACACAGGTGGAAATACAGGTGAATAGAAAGTTTGAAACCTCACACGTGAAATCCTGTGGGTGAATTCCGTTCGTGGGGACAAGGGTCAATTTGTTTGACTCGAATCCCCATGCGGGCGTTTGTCGCGCCTCGAGATGGGTGCACTCTCAGGCTCGGGGCGTGACAATATAAAATTAAAGATTTTATATATATGAGCCGTGCCGTGCAATGCCTAGGGCCAGGCTCCCTAGCCCAGCACAACAATGATATTTTCCGCGCTGTGCCTAGGCCCAGAGACCCCTGGCCTAGCACGGCCGAAGTAGGAAAACCTGGCTGTGCCAAGCGAGCTCATTGACCAAGTCAATGGCTCATGTACGATTTTTTCCGCGCTCAGCAGTGCCGCTCCAGATTTTTAAATGCAAATCACATACTGACACGTAAGAAGTGACACCTCTTACCAATGGAATGAGAGGCTGTCCTTTGGCAGAAAAATTGTGATTGATCCAACTTTGCAATTAAAGGGATCATATATATAAAAGCTGGAAAACACACTAGATGGTACAGATTTTCTGCCTTTCCATCACCATAACCATAATGACTACTGCTAACATCATTTTTCTTTTATGGTGGGCAGAATAGTCGTCAATTCAGTATCCCACCAAAATGTGCCATGTTCGTCATAACTCTTGTTGGAAATTTGAATTGATAACTTCCTGTCTCACCAAAATATTAAAAATAACTGCAATATGGGCATTGTCAAAGTACACACTGAATATCTGAGCCCATATCACATAGGAACCAAGAGATGGGACCTTTTAAGAGCATTTGAAAGATCTTATTTATATATCTACTTAAATGTAAGAGATGCAGTACAAAACCAGGCAGAGAATGCTAATACAGAAGGAGGTAGTTGTTGAAAGCCTAGGCATTGCAGCCCAAATAATACCTGAGGAAGAGGCAGCATGGCAGCAAGGTCAATAAAGAAATCTGACCGTAGATATCTTATTGCAATCTTCTTAGGATCCATGACAAGTTCACCTCTTCCAAATATCTTTGAGCTTGGGGCCACATATGCTGTCCGGAACTTTATCACCATATGTAATAGATAGAACATGTCTGCAATGGTTCTGAAAACTGTGACAACAATTCTCAGTCTCAAGTCTGTCTCCATGCACAAAGAACCATCCCCCAAGATCCCAACCGAGGGCAGAAAGAAATACAAAGGGTCGATGAAAAGTGCAACCAAGCAAGAGATTAAGAGGACCCGGTTCCATTGCAAAACGAGCTCACTTTCTGGATCAAGTATCCTTTTCCTCCATGGCTCATAGTTTTCAGGGAACATACAATTTCCAATCTTTGGTGCCCCAAATAATCGACTAGCTCTTTCAGGCCTTAGTAATGGAGATGGGACGTGGAAAGAAGGCAATGGTTTTTCTAGCTGTGGTGTTTCAGTGTCTTCCAATGGGACTTCTTGATGGTGTACTTTCCCATCTGAATACAACCTAGTAATTCAACCCAAGAAACCACCCATAAATCCATAATTCAAAGTCTTAGATGTGGCCATATAAGTTACCATGCAACAATAACAAAAAGCACAAGAAACACAACAATGGCAATTACCTCACAGTTTTCTCCTTCTTGAACCCCATAGTGCAAGCAAGATTCAATATCAGATTAATAGACGGACTCTGATGACCTAAACATATCAAGCCCAAAACAAACCATGAACACATAATTCAACTTCTCAACTCCTATAAAATTTACCACTAAACAAATAACAAAAACACAGCAAATTCAAAAAAAAAAAAAAAAAATGCCAATACCTCTCCAGTTTCTCCTCCTCCACAATCCATATTGTAAGAAAAATTTGATTCACAGATGAGTAAAGAGAGACTTCAAGAACCTAACAATCCGAACAAAACAACCTCATCATCAACAATTCAAATTCTTCATAAACCACCGAAGCAAGGACAACAAAATCCACATAAGGAAGGTCAAAATTGGCTACTACCACTACCTCAGAGCCTCCCCCCTTTCAACTCCACAGCAAGCAAAATCCAAAAAGTATATAAGTTATCAATTCAAAAACCCCCATCACGACGTAGGAGACTTTAAAATGAAAGTCAGCGAGAGAGAGAGAGAGAGATATTTATTATTGCGATGGCGTACGTGTGTATTAATGAGTCATGTCGTTGGGAAGAGATCCAAGAAGGAATTGTTATGTGGAAATTAACAAGAAGAAATTGTTGTGTGGAAACTAAGTAGGGTAAGGGGGACATTGCTGACCGGGCACATGTGATTCACCGGGGATTTGACAGAAAAATTGATATGGGCCTGCCTTTGATCAGTGCAGGTATTTTAATAATGTCTACTCGTCATCTAGTGTAGCGTCCAATTTTACCCTCTCATGGAACCTTCACTAATTATAGGATTGAATCTTGAAAGTGTTTTGATTAAGATGCCATTAAAATTTAATTCGGTTAAATGAGATTAATATCGTCCGGTAGAGCTGCTTTTTGGGCACTCATTTTCGGAGACGTATTCACTCATTGATAAATATGCAATTGAGTGGGGCCCTTGAGCTGCATTTGAGCAATACAGAAGAGAATATGCTCGTTAGTTTTTAAAAATAAGCTCGATAGTTTAGACAATCCATTTTGGGGGTTGAAAGAGGGCCGCCCTATCTCCTTTTATTTTTTTTCATGTTCTTTGGTTTGTTCTGCGTGCGTTTGCGACTATTTAGGATGATTCCAAAGACTAAGCACATGCGTCCAATACAGCTAACTCCGATGTACTTAGAAGTATGTAACTATTATATAAAATTGTATGTTTTGTTTATGATTTTCTTAGAGAGGTAAGAGCTTACGGTTTGCTTGAGAAGGAATAATTCTGAGCATCAGGTGAGCTCACTTGACAGCTGAATATTCGCCCCCAGTTGATACTAACTCTAATTTGACTTTGAGTTAAATATTCACACCATCAAATTGAGTTGCATATAAAATATAACTTAATAAACTATTGTACTGGAATGCCCCTAAACAATGGTCGTTATGGTTAATTTGATTGTGATGATTTTATTTCTTCTGTCCAAAATCATATGCATCCTGTCATACATGCCCATCATGTGTGGCCCAATACTTGTATTATAATTAGATACTAGCAAAGCATGCCCGTGCTAAG
This sequence comes from Cinnamomum chago, assembly GCA_038049695.1. Classification (NCBI taxonomy): domain Eukaryota; kingdom Viridiplantae; phylum Streptophyta; class Magnoliopsida; order Laurales; family Lauraceae; genus Cinnamomum; species Cinnamomum chago. The sequence continues at coordinate 65,386,364 of CP142458.1, read as the reverse complement.
TCCGGGCACAGAAATAAAAACACTTCCAATTTGTGGCTATTCTATGGGATATTAATTAATGAAAAAATAAATATAAAACAAACAAATATACCATTTAATACAGTTCGAAGCATGGCCTAGCCCGACATTTATACAAAGTAAATATTATTTTTTATATAAATGAGTATGAAACTTCAAGTCTTATGTAAATTAATATCAATGTTTATGTATTTATTTTAGTAGTTTCAACTTTATTTCAAGTTGAAAAGCCTAAAAGCACAAAAAGTCTCTTTTAATTTATATCCCATAAAGTCTCTTTTAATTTATATAAGCAAATTTAAAAATATAAGATTAGGATAGGCATGTGGGACTGCTCGTGGGTGGCACTGCCTGCCCTAATTGGGGTATGGCATGGCACGAATGGGCCGATCTGAAAGTAGGTCATGCTTCTGTTGGAAATAGGTGTGCCTCGTAGATAGGTTTCAAAAAAATTTGACCTACTTGACTCGGAGACCAAGTACCCATAAAGCCATAAAACACAATCCAGGATCAAGAGCCTCAAACTCAAGATCAAGATTAGTAAACACTGTCTCTAGGATAGTAAATAGCATCACCATGCAATCAAAATAAATCCACAACATACAGGAAGGTAGAATATACCTTTTGAGCTCGGTAGTGCTCTAATGGAGGAGAAGACGTGCTAGATGAAAAAACTCTTTCTTAGTAGCTAATTAGGATCTCTAAGACCTAATTGTCTTCCAAACTATAACCCGTTTCAGATCTCTTTTCTCAATAAGAGTGGTGGAATCTCCAAGAGAAAATCAACTAGAAGCTCTAAGGAAACTAGAAGAAGACGATAAAGGAGGGAGTGCAACTCTTGCACTATTGGGCGTGAATTCTAAGGCGGTCATCCAAGGGGTTTGGTTCCCCTATTTATAACCCTATGCAACCTCCTCTTTCTAATTAAAATTAGAAGTCTCACTTTCATACGAATTAGTAATTATCTTCTTTTTAATTATTATTAGAAGCCTCACTTCCATAACAATTAGTAACTTACTATTACCACTAGCGGAAGTCTCACTTCAAATAAAAATAGTAGCTTTCTAATTCTTTTCCTTTTGAGTTCAAATAGAATTAGCAATGATCTAATATTTGGGTTAGTGTGTGGACCACTAGGGATTTCATAAAAAGCTGGCTCCAACTGGGACACCCCGACCCCACATCTCATGTGCAATCCGGGTCCACAGTTAATTGCACTCCAGTCTTAGGAATAAATTACAAAGAAGACCATAAACTTTCCTATTACCACAAGTAGACCTCTCCATCTATATCTAAGGATCAATTGGACATGTCCACCAAATTAGATCAATATCGTATTATCCATGAGACCCAATTAATTATAGTGATCATCAGTACCATCCAATTAACTCTTAATTGAGATGAGTGCGTACTTACTAATGATAAATCCATTATTTGGCACAAGGGGATAATGTAGATAGATTCCATCTTGAATGTTCCAACAATCCTACTACCACGTACCTAAGACACCGACGTGTTAACCTACAGTTGGCCCCACTCATTGGTATCTCAAAGCAAATGAATAAACAGAAACTTGAGTTCATTAATGTCTCAGGATTGAGAGGCGCCTATTGCTAGGGAATTATGAGAGCAGACCTTAAAGTATAGACAATGTTTCATAAGGTACTTCTCATGGTCGTTCAAAACATCCAATGTACCAACACCATGATCCAAAATCTGACATTCTGATGATCGAGAAAAATCACATTATCTCATAGTGATCAAAGTACTGCAACCTTATAAGATGAAATGCCCAATTTCATCACCGGTTGTGAATCAATTTAAGTATAGGATTTGTGACATATATCTCTCATATGTGGATCTCATCAACACACATGTGTCACATCTAATATACTTATGGGCTTCGGTCCATCTCATGAACCATCATGTCATTCGTATTGGTTTATGTGTAAGAAAGTAATAAAACATCATTCATCTTAAGAAAGTAAAGCATGATTATATTGATAAATAATTAAATAAATCAATTTATTACATCATCCACTGGATTGACACCATATAATCTAACAGCTTCTTTAACAAAAGTTCAAATATTATCTTTATTTGAGAATTACTGGAGGTCTTTATATCTTCTTGTAAAAATCCCTTTTGTTTTTTTTTTATTTTCTCAAAAATAACTATGAAACATTTCACTTTCTTCGGAATGGGCCAAAATCCCATTTGGACGCCGTGTGCCAATACATACGATAAATTTGGACTTGAGTAGTTTGGATTTCATAGGTACACATAAGGGATGAATAAAAAAGGTAGAAAGAAAAGGTCATCGATCAAGATTTGACATTTATTTATTTCCAAACTGGGAACTTGGGTGCTTTGCAAAGTTGCAATATAACTTGCTGTAAAATTGTATGTATATTGCATATCTCTTCGTTACTATATGCAACTCTCTTAATCAATTACAAGGCAATCCAAAAGATAAGATATTTATTATGAGTTCTATTTAAATAAATCTTTTTATAAGAAAAATCCTAACAGATAAGATATATCTCTATTTTTAGAAAGAAGATAAAATAAAGTCAATATTAAAATCAAAATCAAACAATCAATTGAAAAATTGCGTGTGGCCCCGTCTTTAGGAATTAGAATATGAGGCCCACTTTAAAAAATATTATTGTATGTGGAGGCCATATGTATAAATCACTATCAAGGATCCACTTTTAAAAATCACTAACATTAAGAATTTTCTAAGCATAATAGATATATTAAAATTCTAAATTCACCTAAAGAAAACTCATTTTAACTTGGTTGGATAGAGTTATTGAGCAAGGTGGACTTTTTCATTTGGACTCTTTAATCGCCTGTCCATAATAGATATATATTAAAATTTGAATTCACATAAAGAAGCCTAACAAAAGTGGACTCTGAATTAATTGATAGAGTTTATCACTTGAAATTGATTTGAGATCCAATTTCTCAAATTGATTTGAGATTAGTGTCTAATTTTACAATCGATTAGCAAATTGGACTCGATTATCTGTGATCATCTTCTAGTCATGTTTCAAGTTTTGGAAGCATGATCCTCTTTGATCATCCTTGATCATCCCAGATCAGGCGTGGCCCACTTGTGATCATCATCACCATATCATCAGCCTTTGCCCCTCTTGGTCGTTTGGTTGTTCTCTTGTTTATGAAGATTTTTTCCATATTTATTGATCATCAGAGGCAGGTCTTCTACTAATTTTTGTAGAAATTTGGTTTCTTCCACTTGTTTTCATCTAAGCCGTCCAAAATCCTAGATCTGGATTTGTTCTGATTGGGACCACTTCCAGTAGTTGCATAAAACTACTATTCTTTCATCCTCAATCTTTGATTTGTCTAGAGATCACTTGGTGGGGCCCACATGATGTTCTTCACTCTGTCGTCAAGGATGTTTTTTCTTCTTTTTTACTGCTGTTGTTGGTTGCTGTTTTATGGTTGCTGGTTGCTATTGCAGGTTACTGGCTAGTTGCTATTTGATATTTGCTAGTTGCTGGTTGGTTGCCTACTGGCTGGTGTGATACTATTGCTACTGTGATACTACTAAGGGTTCCTATTTCACTCTATTGCTCTGCTGCTGGTTACTATTGTACTGCTGCTGCTGTGATAACTGGGTTTTGCTCCTCTGTTGCTGCCGCTTAGTTTCAACTGTTGCATCAGTCATCTTCCTTGCTAGTAATGGAGAAATCTGAAATTGCCCTAATTCGTTTTGATGGGAAAAATTACATATCGTGGGTCTTCCAGTTTCAAAACTACTTAAAAGGAAAAAAACTCTGAGGCTACATGGATGGTTCTGACCCTAAACCGCAGGACGATGACAATAAGATCTCAGCCTGGAAAACTAAGGATGCTGAATTCAAAACTTGGTTATACTAGGCTTTGTTGAACCCCATTTCATTCTCATTCTGAAACCTTGCAAATCTGCCCGTGAGATGTGGGATTTTCTTAAAAAGATTTATCAACAAAGTAATGCTACTCAGCAATTTTACTTGGAGCTTGGCATCTCCCAATTTTTTCAAAGCACCATTTCTATACAGGAATATTACAATGGGTTTCGACGAATGTGGTCTGAATATGATGAGATCAAGTTTGCATTTGTGTCTAAAGCACTTCTACTAGAATTACTTCCCTTACAGCAAATTAGCCATCGGGACCAGTTTCTTATGAAACTTTGTCCGAAGTTGGAGACCGTTAGATCAAACTTAATGAGCCGAGCTCCTTTTCCCAGCTTAGATGACTATATTCAGGAACTTTTGCGGGAGCAACAACGTCTGGTTACCAAAAAGACTCTGGAACAACAGAGATGTAATGAGGCTCCACTTGCCTATGCCGGAACAACCAGAACACCTTCTCGGGACATCAGTAAAGTTCAGTGCTATAACTGTAAGAAATATGGTCATTACGCAAATCAATGCAAAGCTAAAATCTGTAAATACTATAAAGTCACTAGTCACGTTATTGAAGAATGTCAAAGAAGGTTTGAACTTCAAATTCCCACAATTATGAGCCGTCAGCCCTTGGTACTTAAAATGTACAGTCAGTTCCTAGTGCTTACATAGTGACTTCTAAACAATCTGCACCCTCTGACTTCGGTGGTTCCCTACTGTTTGATTCTTCTTCACAGCCTGGTTCCTCATCACACTCTTCGTCCTCAGCTATTCTCATTCCTAAGATGGTAAATCAAATGATTATCAATGCCTTGGCATCCATGAACATCTCAGGTACTGATTCTTCTCTTTCTCATACGTGGTACTTAGATTCTGGCACCAGTAACCATATGACATCTTCACCCACAAATTTATAGCATGTTATTCTTTACACTGGTAATCTTACTGTTCAAACTGCCAATGGAGATCATCTTCCCATCACCTCTATTGGTGCTACTCCTGACCCATTACCATTAACCAATGTTTTAGTGTCCCCTAATCTTTCTACCAATTTAGTTTCTATTGGTCAACTTGTTGAGGATAATTACAATGTCTCATTTTCTTCTTCTAGTTGTGTTGTGCAGGAACGAGAATCGGGGGTGTAGACACCTCATTTGGCCCCCTATGATAGCCTTAAACACTTATCATATATAATGGTGCCCTCATTTCCCCCATAATTGAATGGTTAATGGCATAATTCAGATTAATTAATGACGATGAAGATGTTTGTTGATAATTTTAGACTTAGTTCGACGATTCATAGAAATTGTGAGAGAAAAAAGCCAAATCACGTTGAGATCTCGAGTTCAACCCACTACTCATACAAGGAATGCACTACAAAACTACCCAAAACCCTTTTAGACTACATAGAACACACTCAGTTTGCTCCTAAAGAAATTAAACTTAGTTTGCCTAAGTACGATACGATTAGTACGAATTAGGATATTAGAATCATTGGCCCAAGTATTCTTTACTTTTCCTGACCTGTGATCATTATGATGTATAAACCAACAGATTCTTCATTCCAAGAGCTTTCCAACGATATGTAGATTGTTCAATTCCGACCAACGGATCAAAAGATATGGCCGTCGGAAGATTACCCTCGTGACCCCCGTGAGAAACATACGCACCTATGTCCCAGAAAAACACTTGGGCGCAGCCACAGGTGCACCCAGGTCCCCAGTTGCCCTAAAAACACACTTGGGTGCATACTTCGATATATCCCACCCCAATCTTCATAGTTCCGACCCAATCCCAGCCCAAAACACAGACCAAAACCAAACCCCAAACCCATTCGACTCAAAAGATGACATGGGCGAACCTGTGTGTGCGCCCAAGTCCTAAAATCCACTTGGGCGCCCCCACAAGTGCGCCCAAGTCCAGTTTCCTCTGTTTCGGTCTGAATTCGATCCGAAAACAATCTGAACCTAACCATAAGCCCACTTGGCCCCGAAAGGAGACCTGGGCTCACCTGTCTGTGCGCCCAAGTCCCCAGACCAACATGGGCGCACACAAGTCACCTATAACCCTAGATTCGCCTTGGTTTGCGTGAAACTTCTAGATGTTCGTGCAAACAGCAGCCCTAACCCCTTCTCCACGAGAAAACCCTTATATAAGGATCTCTTATACCATTTATAAGAGGAGGCTACAAAAAAAATAGAAAAAGAGAGAAGTAAAAGGCAGAGAAAAAGAGAGAGTAGCCATCATAGAGGAAGCTTTAGATCTAGAAGAAAGGAGAAGAGGAGCCTTCTAGTTTCCAAGATCAACAATGGAGAAGGTTTCCAAAAGCCATGGACTTGCGCAAAAGCTTCATTCTAGGACTTGAAGAATACAACCCAAACTGGTATTTCTAGATTTAGTTCTCTTCAATTAGTATTCAGCACATTAATGATTAGAAACATGCTTAGGATCATGCATACATTGTAGATCTGCACTAATAACAGTACTTCTTAGTAGATCTGACATCTAATAGTCATCCATCATTAGTAATATGCTTAAGATCATCTATAGGTTGTAGATCTGCATCATTTTCACCATCTTGAATTCGTGATTAGGATAGATTTACATTCATATCATTTTATTAGGAAAAATCCGAATTTGAGGAAGAAAGAGTGCAACAGAGCACTGGGGTGCAACTGTGGGTGCGCCCAAGTCCGTGCATAGGGTTTTAACCTCAATTTTCATATCGCGTGCACTTCCTTTCTCAGATCCGAATTCATTCTCATACATTTTGATATCGGGACCTTTGGATCTGTAACTTTGTGATTGAAATCATGCAAAAAGCTTTGGAAAAAGAGAGTGACAGAGGAAAAAAGTGCAGCAGAGCACATGGGAGCAACTGTAGGTGCGCCCAAGTCCCTGCATGGGATTTTGACCCCGATTTTCATATCGCGTATATTTCATTCCTTAGATCTGAATTCATTCTCATACATATTGATATCGGGACCTTCAAATCTGTAACTTTGTGTTCCAAATCACACGAAAAGCATTGAGAAAAGAAACAAAAGAGGAAGAAAAGTGCAGGAAAGCACTTGGGCACCCCTGCAGGTGCGCCCAAGTCCAAACTTAGGGTTTCAACCTCGATTTCCCGTTTCGCGTGCATTCTAGTTCTTAGATCCGAGCCTATCTTCATAAAAATTGATATTAAAGCCTTCGGATTTGTGGAAAGAGGACTATATGCATCGTTAAAAAGGAAGGAAAAGAAAGGAAGAAAGAATACAGGTACTTGGGCGCCACTGTGAGTGCGCCCAAGTCTCTGCAAAGGGATTTGTCCCTCGAATCTTAGTCCTCACATCATCGTTTTCAAACCCAGAAGTTCTGATATCATTGATTCATATTAGGACTCTGCATTTAGTCGCTAATTGTTAAAAATCGTGTTAGAAATTGCATCGAAATCATGTGTGCGCCCAAGTACTGAGGAGACACTTAGGCGCCCTGTGTATGCGCCCAAGTCCCCAATTTGTCTTACGGCCCGCATTTTCCACATCTTGCATTTCATTTAAATTGTTGTTGAATCTCTGTGATGATTATGACTGATTATTGAATTTCTAGACTTCGAATTATTGAATCATCACACTTTAAGTAAGGTTACCTTAATATTGCATAAAACACCAAAAAAATCACAAAAGCATAAAACTCTTCCCTTCTTATCTTACTCTTTAGTAATTAGAGAAGAGAACCAAAAAACATTAAAAGAACTAGAAAAATCTATAAAAAACTATAGATATTATGTAGATAATCCTAGGTTATTCTATTCGTGCCTAAGCGAGTTAATCAATCCTAATAAAATACTTTAACTAAAACCCCTAATTAAAAACTTTAAGCAATCCCTAATCAACAAAACTATAATCAAAACCATAATTAAAAAACCCTAATCACTCAAAGATCCGATTAAAATCTCAATTAATAAATTTAAACAACAACCCTTTAATTCGAGCCTTAATTTACCAAGTCAAATTAATAAAATCATAACCTGAACTTCAAACTCAAATCAAAGTTTAATTCAAACCTTAACCAACACAATTATAATTGACAACCCCCTACCTAAATTCAAACTGTAAGACCATAGTCAAGATCTAATTAAAACAATAGACAATTCACATCTAAAGAATAAAGATATCCCTCAATCAAGGAACGAATTGGAATACCCGAATCCGACTTAGAAACACTCTAGAATTGGACGAACTCAAAATCACCCAACAGACAGACACTTAGGTGCGCCCAAGTCACCCCAGAAACCTGGGCGCACACACAAGTGCGCCCAACTCCCTATTCCAATCCCGAAGCGCGTTTCGGTTATGTTTCAACTCCCGAACACAAACCACTGCCACATTTAAGGTTTATAGACTCAAGACCAACCCGAAATATAGATTTATTAACATAGAACATCTGACAATCCAAGTTTAAGTGAACGAATCTCGGAAAGCATTAAAACCCAAGCACAAGACACTTGGGTGCACAAGTCCATCTCCATTCCCTAAGACCACCGAATCCCTATTCACTTCCAACCTTGACCTCAATCAACATCTCAGAATCCTTACCGAATCAACAACAATCTAGAAACTAAAGATCTAATTAACTTAAACCCATCCGGAACCTCGAACCAAAGTCGGACGGTCGAAGAACATCAAAACACCACCTGTGAGCCACTGCTAGTGCGCCCAAGTGCACAGAGACACCTGGGCGCACCTGTCTAGGCGCACACACAGGTGCGCCCGGGTTTCCTGCCTGGCCCAAGTTGTAAACCTCGGCTGTATTTCGAATTCCGGACTCAAGATTATAAAAATAAACCAACCCAAAACCTAAAACAACATCAAAATAGAGACTTGCATCAAATAGAAACCCTACGAACTCTGAATATCAAGTCGATTCATCACCACCAGCCAAGCCACACGAGACCTGACAGATAGTGGCGCCCAAGTCACCATAGTGACCTAGGCGAAACCACAGGTGCGCCCAAGTCCTCTGTCACCCCCGTTTCGCTGATTTCGATATCTTTCCATCATTTGGAGTAAAACCCGAAACTCCAGAACCTTAAACAACCTAAACATAATCTTAATATATTTAAAAACAATTTAATCAGAACCTTAAGACACCCTTGAAACATCCATAAATCACTCTTAACCAACCTTCAACATAAATCAAAACAAACCAAATCAATTAAGATCATACTCAACCAAATTGTTTAGGCATAGCAATTATCAAAGTTAGGGCATTTGCACCCTAGGATTATATCAGGTTTCTCTATTAGATAGATTAGAGCATATTAGGCTTCATCCCATCACTTTTCTTGTTCCATTAGGGGACCGGGAGAGCTGATGTGGGCGGTCTAGAACCTTAGGTTAGGCTTAATCCGATGATCAATAATAAAGCACTAATAAGTAAATCCAAGTAAAATCCCCTAGTTAGGCCCTTCTAGCCCAATATCAAAAATCCATAAAAACTATAAAACCAACAAAATAAACCCGAAAAGATTTTCTCTTTATTTCTTCCTTCACCTCAGGTGCCAGATATTTAATCGAACTTAATGATAAAAGGGAATAAAGAACTGATTTCTGGAATTGAATAAATGAGAATAATAAGATGAGATGAGTGATTTCACACACTTTGCATTTTTTTATTTCGGCCCATCGGCCACCATCAATCAATCACGGCCCATCGGCCACCCTAAAACAAACACCGGTCCATCGGCCACCTCCAATCAATTACGGCCCATCGGCCTTTCACTTTTATCACTCGTGTATCACACACAAAAAACACAGAAATCACAAGTCAAAGTCTCATTTGCATCATCATTTTGATTCGAAAAGTCAGCCTTTAAACCCTATTTTGCCAAGGGATTAGAAGGGGGTACCCGAGAACGGGGCCGATCCTCTTCTTAAATATTTGGCACCTCCCGCCTTTTATTTTCTTTATTTTAATTATTTTATTTTACTTGGATACACTATGATTTTGTTATGTGAGGATTAACCTTATTTAGACTTTGACCCGTAACCCTGAATTGACCCTATATTAAAGAGACCCAAATTAATGTGACAGGAAAACCATCGTGTGTTGCCGACAGCACATTAGACTAGAGGAAGAACCCACCCATTTATTTTCTCCCATTTTTCTTCGGCTTTTGTTGAAGAACGGTGTTACGGCCATTACCGTAGCTGGCGATCGTGATCCGTCGATTTTGAGGGCAGTCGGAATCCTCATTTTTTATGTAAAATTTAAATAGCACATATAGATGAATGGCGATTTCCCTCCTTCGGTGGATCAAGATTCACATCCGACAGGGGGTAGTGATCGCTCGGGGGCCGAAGCGTGGCAGACTGTTTTCCCTACCAGTGTCTACTTTTATTCAGAATAAATCTTTACACCAGTTGTTTTATTTTTTTTTCTTGAGAATAATTCTCAGTTGTGGCATAATAGGTTAGTCACCAGAATGCTTCTACGATGTCTACTTTATTTAAATTTGGATTGTTAAATAAAACTATAGATTTTGTTTCTTTTGATTGTGATGCCTATAAATAAGGAAAAAGTAAAACTTTACCTTTTCCTCACTCCACCACACGGAACAATGAATGTTTTGACTTAATTCACAGCAATGTTTGGGGCATTGCTCCTCACCTTTCCCATGGACATTTCAAGTACTTTGTTGCATTTATTGATGACTACAACAGTTTTACTTAGGTTTATCTATTGCATTACAAGTCTGATGTTCTTAATGCATTTAATTTTTTTCTTAGCTATGTTGAAACCCAATTTTCAAAATGCATTAAAACTTTGCACTCATATTCAGGGGGAGGGTATGTTTCGAATGCTTTTCAATCTTGCTAAAGACTAAATGAATCATTTCTCAGTGTACCTGTTCGTATACTCCACAACAAAATAGAGTCGTGGAACGGAAAAACAGGCATCCCCTTGATGTAACTAAAACACTACTGATTGAATCATCAGTTTTTCCTCATTTTTTCGATGAAGCTTTCCCCACTGCAGTACATTTAATAAGCCATCTTCCATCACCTACCATTGCTTAATTAACGCCGCATTTTAAACTGTTTGGTCATCATCCTATGTTTGATCATCTACATACCTTTGGTTGTGTTTGCTTCATTCATCTACCCCCCATAGAACGAAGAAAATTAACCGCACAATCTCGCTGGTGTGCATTTCTGGGTTATGCCACTAATAAAAAAATATTTTATTTTGTCGCTTCAGGGTTTCTTGCAATGTTATTTTCTTTGACAATCAGTATTTTTTCCATACTCACTTGGATTGTCCTCATCCATCTTCACCTACTCTCTTACCGGGTTTTTCATATCAAACAACTGTTACTAAGTATCATCCTGACTTTGTTTATCATCGTCAGAAAAAAACTGTCACTAAAGATGCCCGTCTTCCTGATCCTCTGTCGGCAACTAGTTCTACAACTCCTCATATCCTGCGTTGATCCTCAAGAACTTCTAGACCACCTGAGCGGTATGGATTCACTCACACTTCCTTGATGACAATGTCACTACAAGAGATTTAGGTTGTTGTGACGAAATCTGATGACGAATTTTTATTTTTTGTCTTAAAAGAACACCCAAAGGGGACCAAATATAAAATTTGTCGTCTATTTTCATTTTTTTTCAAAAGTATTGGGGACGAAAACAAAATTTCGTATACAAAAATATGGCGCCAACTTGTTTTGTGTTGGCGCCAATTATTTTAGCTCATTAGAGACTAAAACTGTTGTCACAAAATATAATTTTTTTTTGCGACGAACGTAATTCGTCACCAATAAGGATAAGTTATGGAAGACGAACATATTTCGTCACCAAAATAAGGGGCGAATTTCATTTGCTTTTGGCGCGGATTATTTTAGCTCATTGGAGACGAACATTTTTGTCACAAAATATAATTTGTTTTTGTGACGAACTTAATTCGTCACTAATAAGGATAAGTTATGGAAGACGAAAATATTTCGTCACTAGAATAAGGTGCCAATTTCATTTGTGGGCGCGAATTATTTTAGCTCATTGGAGACGAAGATTTTTGTCACAAAATATAATTTGTTTTGCGACGAACGTAATTCGTCACCAATAAGGATAAGTTATAGACAACGAACATATTTCGTCACCAAAATAAGACGCCAATTTCATTTGCTTTGGCGCGAATTATTTAAGCTCATTGGAGACGAAAATTTTTGTCACAAAATATAATTTATTTTTGTGATGAACATAATTTGTCACTATTAAGGAAAAGTTATGGAAGACGAAAATATTTGGTCACCAAAATAAGGCTCCAATTTCATTTGCGGTGGCACCAATTTCGTTCGCACTTGAGCCTATTCCTCTCTTACAAGTATTGCTTTGGAAAAGCCTTTAAAATGACTAAAATGGGCCCTCAAGGCCCTAACGTCCATCTCCCCCCCCCCCCCCCACCCCCACCCCCACCCCAATCCAACGCCCCTTTTCCAAAACCCATTTCCCCCTTTGTCCCTCCATCTATCCCGGTCTCTCTTTTCCAAAACCCTTTTCCCCCTTTTCCAAAATCCTTTTCCAGAAGAGGAGAGAATAACCATTTTCCCCATTTTCCAAAATCCTTTTCCAACATCTCCCACCCATCGTCTCAAGCAGCAGCCCCATGGCTCATTGGCCCCCATCAATCATAATCACCCTCCATCAACATACGCAGTGCAGACCCATCCCTGATCAGTGATCCCTCTCATCTCTACTTGTCTCAGTCTCTCTCGCCTAGAATTCCCAGACGCAGCCACCATCACCAATCACCATCATTTGTGCCCATCATCCTCCATCCAGGAGTCCGCCACCGCCAGGTACACCTACCTCTCTCAGTCTCTGCTACTGTGAGAACTTGGTCCGGGCGGTACCCTTAACCACGGGGCGTAGTGTGTCAGCCACGGGCTTCAAACGGTGAGTCTCCGTTAGCCCACATCAGAAATATCCCAAGTCCTGACCTTTGGCTTATAAGTATAACCCCGTATTAACTTAGCATGAGGCTTTTTAAAACCATGCGTCCTCAGAAATCGTAAGAACTCCGAAGTTAAGCGTGCTCGGGCGGGAGCAGTATTAGGATGGGTGACCTCCTGAGAAGTCCTCGCGCGTGCACGTGGGCCAAAGCGGACAATTTCATGCTGAGTTGGGCGGGGCTGTGACACTTGGTATCCGAGCCGATGACGACTCTATTTCTAGTGGGGGAGAATGTGAGATCTTGGTCCGGGCGGTACCCTTAACAACTGGGCGTAGCGTGTCAATCACGGGCTTTAAACGGGGAGTCTACAATAGCCCGCATCGGAAATATCCAAGTCCTGACCATGGGCTTATAAGTTAAACCTCGTATTAACTTAGCATGAGGCTTTTTAAAACCGTGCGGCCCCGGAAATCGTAAGAACTCCAAAGTTAAGCGTACTCGGGTGGGAGCAGTACTAGGATGGTTGACCTCCTAGGAAGTCCTCGCACGTACACGTGGGCCAAAGCGGACAATTTCATGCTAAGTTGGGCGTGGCTGTGACAGTTGGTATCAGAGCCGAAGACGGCTCTATTTCTAGTGGGGGAGAATGTGAGATCCTGGTCCGGGCGGTACTCTTAACCACGGGGCATAGCGTGTCAACCACGGGCTTTAAACGATGAATCTCCGTTAGCTCGCATCGGAAATATCCAAGTCTTAACCATGGCTTATAAGTCAAACCCCGTATTAACTTAGTAAGAACTCCAAAGTTAAGCGTGCTCAGGCGGGAGCAGTATTAGGATGGGTGACTTCCTGGGAAGTCCTTGAGTTGGGCGGGGTAAATGCGACAAAAAAATTGTCTCTATTTCTTATATTTATGACAAAATACTTTTGTCTCTAATTTCTTCCTTTAATGACAAAATATTTTGTCACTAATTACTTACAAGTATGTTTCCAACATAGTGTATTGGAGACGAAAAAAATTACTTGTTTCCAACAATGTATTGGAGACAAAAAAAAATCGTCACCAATTTCTCTTTTTCAGTGACAAATTTTTTTTTTGTCTCCAATACCTTTTAGCGACAAGGCTTTGGCAACGAAACGGGTGACGAGAAATTTTCATCTCAATTAGTTTTGGTGACGAAATATGTACATTTTGGGACAAATTTGTGTCGTCCTTAAACCCCAAATTTCTTGTAGTGTGTGTTTTTTTTCTTTATCCCTAGTTCTTATTTGCAGGCGGTACAGCATGATAGTTTCAACCAAGCTATGAAGGCATAATTGGATGCATTGAATCAAAATCACACATGGGATATTGTGGATTGTCCCTCAGCAGTTAAACCCATCAGTTGCAAATGGATCTACTCAATTAAACTTAAATCCGATAGCTCATTGGATAGACACAAAGCTAGACTCGTGGCACTCGACAACAAGTAAGAATATGAGATTGACTACGAGGATACGTTTGCACCCATGGCAAAAATGACTACAGGTCGATTACTTCTTGCCATTGATACCTCTAACTCTTGGCCATTATATCAAATGGATGTCAAAAATACATTTTTCCATGGGGATTTGAAAGAAGAGGTCTACAAGCGGATACCACAAGGAGTCACCTCTCCATCTAAGAAATCTGTCTGTCGCCTACGGAAGTCTCTTTATGGTCTGAAGCAAGCTCCTCAGGCTTCATTCGAAACTTTTAGGGGTCGCCTATGCATAAGTGGCTTTACTCAAAGCCCTTACGATCCGTTTCTTTTTCTACAAACAACATCTACTGTTGTTACTATTCTCCTTGTGTATGTTGACGACATTATTTTCACAGGCACTAATGATGGTATGATAATGTCTATCCAAAAGTCTCTTAGGGATTCTTTCCATATGAAGGATCTAGCCCCCGGCCCTTGCATTATTTCTTAGGGTTGGTAGTGCATCAATCTCCCAAATGCCTATTTTTTAATCAATACAAATACACATCTGATCTTGTTGAGCTTGCTAATCTCCATGACTCTTCGCCTGTTGATACACCGGAAGAGTTTAATCTAAAATTGAGTAAAGATGATGGTGACCTTTTTTCTAATCCACATACCTACCGGTGATGGGTAGGTAGTCTTGTCTATCTCACCATCACTTGACCAGATATCTCTTATATCGTCAATCTTGTGAGTCATTTCATGACAACTCCAAGACACCTTCATCTGACTACTGTCAAGCGCATTATCCGACATTTGTTGGGCACTGTCACACATGGTTTATATTATCCCAAGGATAATCCTCTTCAGTTGACCACTTATGCAGACGCTGACTGGGCGACCTTTCAAGATACTCGTCGGTCTACTACTGGTTGTTACATGTATCTCGGAAATTCTCTCATTTCTTGAAAATGCAAGAAACAAAGTTTGTTTCTCGATCTTCCATAGAGGCTGAATATAGGGTAATGTCTTCTGCTTGTTCTAAAATCTTATGGCTTTGAGGACTTCTCTCGGATTTCTGCTTTGCTCAATCCTCTCCTACCTCCTTGCATGCAAATAATGCTAGGGCTATAAGGATCACTGAAAATCATCCATGAACGCACCAAACATATTGAAGTGGATTATTCGGGATGAATTTAAGCATGATGTCATTTCTTTACCTCAAGTCCCTACTGAGCTTCATTTTGTTGATATCTTCACCAAATGACTTCATCAGCCTCGACATCAGTTTCTGGTTACCAAATTGCTGCTATATGACTCTCCAGCATTAATTTGAGGAGGGTGTCAAATCATGCCCAGCATGTGCAGGCCCAACTGGGCCCAGTACTTGTATTATAATCAGATATTGTATTCTAGTTAAGCTACAATTAGTGAAGTACTATTTCTATATTATGGTAGCTATAATTTAGGGATTTAAGTTCTATTAGGAGACTGTTAATAGGGTATTAAACCCTTATATAATGCGAATGAGAGAACCCTAAGGGACACGATTTCAGCAACTTCTCTCTCTCTCCATGCGTGTTCTATATTACATCTTCTCAAAGTGACACATCCAAGTAGCACTAGTTTTTATCTCTTATGCAAGCTATGAAAGGTATGTACCACTTGGTAGTAAGATATCAATTATTATTATATCATATATACAAATATTAATATAATATATTAATACATTTTCATATTTCTCCAATAATATATAATGATATATGTCATATTTTTGTTGTATATTGTTTTACAGTAGGTATATTATCTGCTTAAGCATTCAGAACCCAGAATGTGAATCCTAACCCAAATATTAGTTAAGAACAACTCGTTACTAGAGTGGTGTTGAGCGGCATTTCTCACATGGCTCTCCAGGGTTTGAAATGCCACCTGTAACACCCTAGTTTCGAATACCGAGTTTACCGCCAAGGTACTTGAATTTGGCGTCCTACTTCCCGAAGAAAAATAAGAACTTCCAAGATCATAGCTCCGTAGTGAGATCCGATTTAAAATTTTTACCAACATACATAACAGCAGTTGATTACGGAAGCATATAGAAAATAGCGGAAGCAATATCCATATAAAGCGAAAGCAAATACGGTATCGGTCTCCATAAAGCAAATAATAGCATGGCATAAGTCAGGTAAGTCTTAATGTGTAAAATACAAGTGTGTACATATCTGAATATGAATCCCCCCTGCTCACAACAAATGACACTCAAACCCAAAAATAAGATCACACAGCCCCAACTGCAGGCACTTCATCCTCCAGCTACATGGCCTCCTGGTCTGCCGGTCCCCACCCATACTCATCGCTATAGGCGCCTCGATGAGAGCGTCACCCTTGGGGACAATGTTGATACCAATATGTCAAGCACCAAATAATGGGTCAGATCTAAAGGATCTAGCAAGCACAGTATACAAGTAACATATGATATATGCATTAAAAGGGAATAAAGACGATAATAAGATCAATGAGTAATAAAGGTACAATTCTAGGCAATTGTGCAAAATACAATAATAAGGATTAATAGGAAAGTAAATCAATCTAAATAATCATATATCAATATGGCACATTCACATAAGCTGGCCACTGCGGAATATCTCGGCCATCCTTGCACAAGCAAGGTCATCTCATATCCATACAAGGTCCAGTATCCATGTCCAATCCATATACACAATCCATAGTCCATATCCATAATCAAGTCCACAGCCATGATCTACTTGTCATGGTTTTAGTCCATATCCATTGCATTCCATATCCAGCATGATCCATTAATGGGTTCCTAGGTCATTGTCACAATCCTCTATTCTAAGGTAATCTCATCCATCTATTCCTTAGGCCATAAGATGGCCCGCCTAGCCACAGACAAGGGTCAAGTGATCTCCATTCACAATCCAGGTCACCATTAGGACATCCTAAGTTCAGGTCTTTCAATTTTCATTTATTAACAGGTTTAAGCAATAGAAAATGACAAGAATGAACAACAACAAGTAATATCCATTACCCATGATCACCATGCCAATCAATGAAGGAAATAGCAATAGTCAATCATAAATCAATACCCCATTTTTAGGTCTAGGTCCAGGTCCATGTTAGCCAATTCAACTCCAAAATAAAGTTTCGGATGCTAAGAGATATGAATTTGGTGTTTTGAAGTTACAGGCATCTTCAACAATGTTTAAGGATTGAATTGAAATCCAATTAATATTTATAGTCCCTATATTGGTGGCCTCATTGGCCAAGGTTAAGCCCAACCCTTGACTCATGCTTGGCTCATCACTGGAGGTACACATGGAAGGTCAATGAGCCTCACATACCATCAATTTTAAAATGGATTCAAATATAGTATTTCACTGTTTGCAGTGTGGCCATTCGATATGGCACAGGGGCACATCGACCTACTACAGAGAGAGAGACTGGGACTTGGCTTGCTTCTGGAAAATAACTGTAGAGTACTCAACCGATCAGCTAAACTACTTTCTCTGGAAGAAATGGAAAGCAGGTAGATCTCAGTTTCTGGGTCATGCAGTTTACCCGATCAACTTGGCACAGGGTTTAGTCGACCGGATCAGATGCACTAATTTTTGTATCAGTCAGCTACTAAGACTCAGTTATCTGCTCTCTGCAGTGTGCCCGGTCGACCAAGGCAAGGGCAGGTCGACTGCGTACACGTAGAAACTACATTTTTCAGATTTCTAAAACATTTCCAATTCATCCAATTTTCCATCAAAACTCATCAATCTCTACTCCAATCATCACCAATCCATCACAAACATCAAACTCCATCTATACATCACAAATCCATCAAGAAGTTGTAGTTTGCTTCTTTGTTCTCTTTGTTCAGCCTCTGTTTTCTGGTCCCTTGCTTTCTTTTTGGTTCTCTCTGTTTTCTGTGTCAAGGCAGCTAGTTGCCCTGCCCTTTGCAGGTTTCCTCTTGCCTTCTCTTTTTGTTTTCTTTTGGGAGCTTCTCACTTATAGCTATTCTTTCTGCTTAATACAAAATTTACCTTTAAGCAAAAAAAAAAATTAGCAATTTATCTTCCAAATGGGAGATCCCATCCATCAATGGCCAAAACTCCATAAAACAAGGCTTAGAGGGAAAGATCTAGTGATCACTACATATATATGAATTGAATTACATAATTCATGGAATAAATCATGCATTCTATTTTAAATAGGTATATTGTACTTGCATTTTAGCCCAAATCAAGGTCTCTTGGGTTGACCTTCAAGATCCTAGCTCTAACGGCTTCCGACTCTCAAAACAGTATCCAAAACCTTGGATCCACAGAGATCTAGGCTGCCTACACCCAATTCCCATAGAGAAATGCATTTAGGAGATGTAATTCTAGAGAGAGGAAATTTAAGGAAATTGGGCTATGGGAAGGAATTTACCTTGTTGTGTAGAGAAAAGAGAGATTTAGCAGATGAGAGAGGTTCCCTAATTTGAGAGTAGTAGTAGCTTGGAGAGAATTCTACTTCCTTATAGTAGGAAACCCTAGATCTAGGTTTCCAGTAGAGATAGAGAGTGAAATTGATGGAATTGTTGGAGGGAAAATGAGGAAATGAGATGGAAGAACAGAGTAATGGGAGGGAAAGAAAGAGATGAGAGCTTGGACGTTGAAGGGATAGGTTAGTTTATATAGGATTTGATTGAGAGTGAAATGTCCAAGTTGCCCTTCTTAGTTTTAGATGAGATAAGTGTTAGGGATTTTGTATTTGCAATTTGATGGATGCATTTTCACTTTAGCATCATTTGAATTTTCACACATGCATTGTTTTAGAAAATCTTGAAATTTGGTTTTATACATGCATTGGTTTTTAGACTTGTACAATTAATGATTTATGCATGTTTTGTTTTTAAACTTGGGTGCATTTGTTTTAGAATCCAAACTCTTTTGAAAACATAATTCTTTGTGCATTACTTTTGAGAAATCAAATTGAGGATTTAGGTTTGTGCCTTGCATACATTCATCATTATTAGAATCATTTTTGTATGCATTTAAATTTGAAAAGAGTTTTATCAAATCAAGCAAGCCTTTGGTTTTAAAGTTTTGAACCTTTTTAGGCTTTTTGTGTTTCATGTTTTTAAACCCCCTACAATGATTTAAAACATGTATTCAAGCTTGATTTATTGGCCCAAAAAGTTCCCTAAAGAAAAACTTTTAAATATGAAAAATTGGGAATTTTGGTCCAGGAGGTCGACCAGCAGTGTGGCCGGTCAACCGGGACCACACTACAGGCCGACTGGGTACCTGGAGCTCCAACGGTCATTTTTCTGACCGTTGTGTACCTGGTCAACCGGGCCCTGTCATGGGGTCGACCGGGCACTCGCAGAACTCAACTTTTTGAGTATAAAATGAAGTTCATTCCTTTTAAAAAGTTGGAGATTTTGAAGACTCTTTTGAGGAGCTTTGAGACAAAGAAAAGGGGATGAACTAAGAGAGACCAAATGATTTTTTGGAGAGCTAATACTTGGATTAATGAAGTCAAATATCTAAGTAAGCTCTACCTCTCTTAATCATAGGTTATATGCTTTGTTCTAATTTTTGGTAAATGATTTTAGCATGATAACTATGATGTGTTGAATCCATTCTTCTCTTAATCTTTGATCTAATTAAGATTGGATTCCTCACTTTGTTTTCAATCAAAGTTGTTGTAAAAACTTTCTTAATCAAGACAAAATCTTTGTTTTTCTTTCATAGCATGAGTCTTTTACTTGGTTGAAACATTACTTGTTGTTTTCATTCATTTAAACATTAGTAAAATTAATTTGGTTTTGAAAACAACATTGCACATGCATCACATGTTCTAAGTTAGTCATTTTCATACAACTTGTGATTCTTTGATTTTCATATCATTAACAAGTTGTTTTACATACATGTGATTTGTATTAAACTTCAATCAAATCTTTTATGTGCCTTAAACTTTGAAATGCTTTGAGCATACATTTGAATAAGCCTTCTTTTTAAACTTGATTGAAGTTATCATACACACACATCATGAGCATACATCTTTGCATTCATATAGTGTTTGTGTGAGTTTGTTTTAAACTTTCATATTAGCCTATTTAGAGGAAATTCAATTGTGCTTAAATTGTATCTCTTAGAGTGTTCTTTTGTGAAGACATCTTCTTAGAGAAATCTTAATTTGTAAAGGTTATTGCTTAGCCTAAGAAAAGCATTGTGTAAAGGTTATTGCTTAGCCTAAGAAAAACATTGTATAAAGGTTATTGCTTAGCCTAAAAAAAGCATCTTGTAAAGGTTATTGCTTAGCCTATAAAAGCACATTGAGAGGTTGTTGTTTAGCCTAGAAAAACAACATTGTAAGGGTTATTACTTAGTCTATTGAAAAGCATAAATAGTGGAAATCCGGTGGGGTGATTGGATCACAAGCCGGTAGTGGACGTAGGCATTGAGGCCGAACCACTATAAACCTTTGTGTTGTGGTGCTTGCTTTTGTGGTGATTGTTTATATTAGCTTCCGCATCTTGTTTGATTAATCATCACATGTGACTAGTTTAAGAGATTAAAATTGGTCTAAGATGGTCATAGTTGTAGCACTCCCTATTCACACCCCCCCCCCCCCCCTCTAGGGTTAGAATCCTAAGGACTTTTAATAAGTACATGGGCATAAAGGGTATTTTAGGTCTAGTTTGCACATTCTCCAATGGAAACCCCTCCTATTCTTCCTAATTACATCTAAGGGCATCTAACTAACTAACAAACTCCCTAAAAGTTCATCTAAAGCCCTACGGTTACTATAAATAACAAAAAGAGACTCATTTTTAAAAAATAATCCTAAAAACCTAGGAATATACTAAACTACCCTTACTAACCCCTGTCAACTAGTTCAATTAGATATTATATACTATAATTAGCATAAATCAAGTATAAGTGAGGGTCCACAAGGGGTGGGACCTCACACCACCTCTTCCCATGTGTGAGGGCTTCCTTCCCTATGGATTTTCTTCCCACATGCGTGGGCTCCTTTCCCATGCATATGGTTGTCTTCCTATGTGTGTGGGCTTTCTTTTGGGTCCCAGTCCCCTTGACTTGGTTAAAAGAAAAACAAACAAATATCAATAGTCATTTTAGCAGTTATTTTTTGAAATAATCGTCATATGGTTGAATAGATCCAAAAAGAGAGTTTGGTACCCACAATAGAGCAATGAAGAAGCGTGGGGAGATGTCCAATGTTCTCCTGAAGATGAGGTGAGTTTTGTTTATGTTATTACTTCACTCTTATCATTTGATGATCAATGTATAAATTGTTTGAACTGAAATGGACTTGGATGGTCTTGAATACCTTTTTAAATAAAACCCTAAACCAAGGCCCATTGCTTATGTATTTTGGTAGTTCTATTATGTTATTCCTCGCTGATTGTACTTCCTTTTTGTAGGTCTACGGGCGTGTCCTAAAAGAAGAAGCAATAAATAATGCTAGGTCTGGATTTTTTTGGGTTTTATTTCAGCACATTTGTATGGAAAGATGTTCTTAGGGTTTTGATTGTTAGCTTTGGGGCTTAGACATTTACAGATTTACAATTCTACAATGGGAATTTGATTTCCATTTTTTGGGTTCTTTATATGCATCCTGTTTTTAAATATTCTGTGCTTGTGGGAATTTAGTCTTCTATATGATCAAAATCACTAAGCTATTATTGGTAGTCTAGAACGCATTTGATTGAACTCTCTTTGATTGTTACAAATTATTCCCTTGTAATGAAAATTTACGAATGAATAAAAATCATTTCTTTTGTGAGAATGAAGAGGCTTGTTTAGTTGTTGGGCGACGTTATCTTTGTGCAAATCTTATTCTCCCTGTGATCTGTTTTGTCAAGAAAATGAAGAATTTATACAAGGGACATGACATGATCAGTTAGGGGCCGGTGTTTGTTTTTTGAGTGTACGCTCCAGTTTGTGTGGGACTCACTTTGGTGTAAGCACAGGGCTATCAGTTGAAAATAGAATTCTCATCGCAACTCATTCTCAGAATAAAAATAATCTAGGAATCAGGGAATTACATGTCATATACAGAAAAAATGTTACGGTATTATCAAACTTTTTGGGTATTTTAGAGTCCTTTGTACTGCTTCATTTTCTCACACAAATATGATGGTTGTCATCGTTGTTCGTGCCTTTGAATTAAAGGTTCCTCACATTATGTAAATTTACCTTATTTTTTAACTTATTTCTATTTTCTTATATAGTTTTTTTTATTTTGCTAAGTTGGAATACCAGTTAATTAGATGTGATGCTTTAAACTTGAAGACCTAGGAGTTGATCCTTATTAGGCATGTGTGTGATTCTAGCTAATGGACCAAGATCAATCACCTTTAAATATGTTGGCCATGCATAGAATAACTTTTACGAACCATAGATACTATATTGGTTTGTTTATATTTATTTCTTTCTTAGTAATACTTAAAAAAAAAAAAAAACAGCTTTAATTTTATTGTACTTTTACTTCGAGGCCTTTGTTGCTAGTATACATAAACAGTAATTGCACCAGCTAATCATCCTTATCATGCTCGGCAGAGAAGTCGGGCTCTTCCGGCCTCTGAGCCTTTCTCTTTCTGTTGGCCGCAAACGTTGATAACATTATCTTCACCCCAAGATTCTGCTTGGCCAGAGAATGATTGTCTAACGTAGACTCCATGTCCTCATCCTCCCGCTTTGTTCCTATCACTACATGCTCAGCCAAATCAAAAGAGAGTGACTCCTGCAGCCTTTTATCCTTTGACTTGATCTTCCTTCTCTTGTATCGACGCCAACCTGCCTGTATGAAGCAAGCCGCCCACATTCTCCATTGATGGGAGTAGACCCTGAATGTGTGCTGCAGTTTCTTACTATGAAGACGTCTGAATTGGTTCGCAACAAACTTAAGATCTTGTGCATGCAGTGCAAATGCTTCCACCTCAACTATGGCTCTCACTGTCCTTGTGGAAGAAGGCAAGTTGAGTGTCGATTTTGGAAGCAATGCCCATGTAAGTAGTTCCTCCCCACAGAAGTCACCAGGCCTGAGTGTTGTTGAATTAAAGAAACCAGTTCTTCCACCATCTGTTGTTGAACTCTCCAATCGCCCTCGAATGATAAAGAGCATCTGCGTCAAAGGATCACCCTCGCGAACAATGTAGGTACCTTCAGTGCTCAAGGATGATACTAAGCGTTCACATATGGCATCAAGAAGCTGATCATCCATCTGTGCGAAAAAGGGCACCTGCAACTCAGATGAGGACAACAATATATGTAAGTGGGTTACTAAAATAAATAAGCAAAAAAAAAAACTATTTCCACAGAGAGAGAGAGAGAGAGAGACCTGGGATTTGCAGAATGATAATTATCAATTTATCCATCTCAAAAAATAATTTTCATTAATAATTTATAGACTTGATCTATAGCATGGGATATCCATTTTGTGATCGAATAGATTTAAGAACAAGCATACTGATCATGCATGTCTAAATACGCTTGTTATGAGTAGACACTAGATAGTGATGCAATGATATGGAAGAATTCATTTAGTAAAGTCCTTTCTCATTGTTTAAACAAAAT
This sequence comes from Cinnamomum chago, assembly GCA_038049695.1. NCBI lineage: Eukaryota > Viridiplantae > Streptophyta > Magnoliopsida > Laurales > Lauraceae > Cinnamomum > Cinnamomum chago. The sequence continues at coordinate 65,362,439 of CP142458.1, read as the reverse complement.
TTACACTGGATGAGATGCAAATAATAATTTTTCCTGATCTAACTCATTCACATGGCAAGGCCCTTCCGGCATAGGCATTCGACCAAATTTCACTCAAGTAAAAATGATTTACACCATTAGATTGATCATGTTTGAAATATACAACTATGTTCTAATGCATGTTTAGTCCAAAAATGTAAGTCACTCTAGCTTGACTGAAATTTGTGTCTGTACTTATATAGGATGCAGTGCTTGATGTAAATAAGCCCCCACCTGTTGAAACCGTGATCAGGAGTGGTCAGGATGGTACCCGCATTAGGACCCGATCATCCGTCATGATGATGATGATGGTGGTGGTGACGATGCTTATATGTCAAAGCATTTAAACTGATTGATCATCAAGAGTGCGCAAGAATGATACCATGAACTGAATGAGAAATATGTTGAACGTTGCAATCCCTGTATGTGCGGTTACAAATGCATGGATGGTTTAGTGGAGCTTCATATTTGCAGGAAGCATACGATCATGTGGAAACATTAGCCAGGATAAATGTATCTTTCAACTTATTAACACTAGGAGATGAAAACTATCCTAATGGAAGTAATTATCCGCATATCCAAAAGGATAACTAGTAACTACAAAAACTAGAATTTCCATAATAAGCTAGAAAAAAAAAACCACACACACACACAAAGTTTAGACTATTGCATCAACAACCAGAATTAGTGCCTACTACACTTGGCTTTTAACAAAAAGTCTTGAGTATTTTTGTTCCTTAGAATTTAGATAACTAGATAAAAGATGGAGGAACCACTCACACGTTTGACAAGGTTCAAGCATAAGTGTCGTTGAATCTCTCGACGAAGATCAGGAGGTAAAAACCGTAGGATTAATTCTTCATCAACTCCCTGTGTTGCAAGCCACTTGTACTGAATATACCGTCGCACGCGTTCCCGCAAATCTTGTGGAAGCTGCCGATGTTCCATCCACTCTTCACTGTCTTTCCGCCTAAGTCTCCACTCTTCAACTCTCACTGTGAGAGATTCCAAGTATTTCTGCACCAAGAAAGAGAAGTTAAAAAACACCATGGGATGATCCTTCATGACATATGGTTAGGGGGAGAGTGGTTGCTTTTGTGTAGATGTCTTGCATAGGGCCTACTGTGGCCTTACTTGGGAGGCCCCATATGGTAAACCAAACCATTCGCGGGTCCTATTGGTTTTTGCACTACAGCAAAATGGACTGGACCATTGAATCAAAATCAAACAAATCTCAGTTGTTTTTGTGTCCTTTTCTATGTCAACTTGAATTTCTTTACAATTACTTAATCTTTCCATATGTTAATATTTAAATTACAATGTTTGGACCTACGTGTGGTCACCACAAGTCATTGTGCTAGTCATATATATTAAATCTACAGCCCCAAATCGCCAAGAGCTCTCCTTTCCAAAATAAAGCATCCTCATGATGCTATGTTACCTACGGTTTGATACACACCGGCCTCATTTCTTTACATCTTAAAAGCGCACATTGTTTGTCTTCATTTTTCTTTTGCACTCTTGTTACCCTTCAATTTGTGACTAGAGCCATTTAACATTTTCATGAAATTAAAAAGCCCCAAGCTTCATATATTTTATCCATATGGATTATCAGAAATATGTCAAAAACGAAAAAAAACCTAATCCTAACCTTATTATTTTTCTGCAGTTGTGCCAATTCATGATCCAAACCATTTAGTATTTTCAAAATGAGGTTTTGTATCTTTAGATCCTCATGGATTAAATGAGTATATTGTTCAGCTCTAGGTAGCCGAACGGAGAGGGACGGCGATCAGGGAGAGGGAGAGAGACAGGGAGGGAGAAGGAGAGGGAGCGCAGGTGTGAGCGAAGGTGCGTGGCGGGAGGAGATGGGCGGCGAGCAGGGAGAGGGAGAGAGACAGGGAGATGGAGAGGGAGAGAGACAAAGAGAAGGAAAGGGAGATGACACCGAGCAGAAATGGGCAGCGAGCAAGGAGGGGAACATGGGTAGTTTGGGGATTTCTTAGAGGGGCCCCATGGATGGATGTACAAGGAGCAATGAGGGATGTGTAAATAGTAGCTCCCTTGTGCCAATTCATGATCCAAACTATTTAGTATTTTCAAAGAAACTATAAGCCCCAAGGCATGAGGTTTTGTATCTTTAGATCCTCATGAATTAAAGTTATATATCTTAGATCCTTACAGATCTTGTAAAATATGCAAAAAAGAGAGAGAGAGAGAGAGAGAGAGAGAGAGAGAGAGAGAGAGAGAGAGCCATAAATAGATTATTCCCAACTTCTTTTTTCCCACTCTTGTAAGTTTTATAGAATGAGATTTTTGTATATACCATCCTAAGATTCCTAGGATTTGAAAATAAGCCCATTTGGTTTTAGTATTTATAAATAGGCCCTCACTTTTTTATTTTAATAACTTCCATGTCTCCAAAATCAGTGTTCTTAATGAGAATGGGCAAACAACATGACATTTGTATTTAGTTTTTTTTTATAAAAATATCCATTAAATGAAAATGAGTATATTGCTATTTCTGAAAAATACTATTATTTTATCCCTAGTTCTAATGTCTGTCAATAGCTCTCTCATGCATATGAAGCTCAGTCATGTATTTTGAAACTTTCCTTGATCCAATGGTAGGTTGCCCATTGATTGGATCAAGTATAACCAATTATAAGCACATGCATTGAATGTGACTATGATCAATTTGTATTTAATGAAATAGACCTTGTTTTGAGAAAAATGGATTTATGTAGAGTTATTGCCTCCCACTAAACGTAATTGTTATTGTTATAGGCTTTAGAGAGAAACAAGTCCAAGATTTTAAAATTATGCATATAAAGATAAAAAGATGGGCAAAAGTGTTATTTTACTTCAAAAAGTTATGGTGGTTGGAAGGCTATTGATTTTGATGACACAAATAATATTAAAATAAAAAATAGGGCCTATTTGCAATTACTTAAACGATGGGGGCCTATTTACAAATCCGGAAAACCTTATCGCTATATATATATATATATATATATAAAACTCTCTTAGAATTGGTTAAGGCTCTAAAAAGTGTATACATAGTTTTAACATGGATCCTTTTATTTTTCCTTATGAATATCCATGATTTCATTTTATTCGTTATAATGATATCGCCATCAGTCAAGTATCTAATTAGTTGGAATTATTTATTTCCGACTCTTTTGTCCTACTTTTCTTTTAAAAAAATAGAGAAAAATGAAATCATTGAATATTTCGATGGATTGGGATTTATAAAGTATCCAAGTTAAACCTTTTCTATGAATGCATAGCTTACTATTGTCCAAGCATAAATAGGAATTATAACATGGCCCCCACCTTTATAGAAATTACATTGTGACCCACCTTTATAGGATTTATATATAATGTGGACCTACCTTTTGTAATTGCAACTTTGGACTCGCCTTAGGAAGTTCCTATTTTAGAAATAAGCTCTTCTTCTACACTTGTTGGGCCCACTTTGCATGTCATAAAGGTGAGTACCATGTTTGTAACCTTAAAAAGTGGCCCCACATTATAGTACCTAGCTATAAAAGTGAGCCCACATTATAATTCTTTTAAAGACAGGCCCCATGTTCTAATTCCTAAAGGTGGTCCCATGTTAAAGTTTTAAGGGTGGGTCCCATGTACAACACTTCCTACATGGGTCTTTGTCATAATTCCTAAGGTGGGCCCATGTTATAATTCCTAAAGTAGGTCGCATGTTCTAATTTATATTAGAGTGAGCCTCATGTTGTATTTTCTAAATGTAGACTTCATGTTGAAATTAATAAGGGTGTGTCCCATGTAAAACAATTCATAAAGGTGGGACATGTTATAATTCCTGGCCTTATGTTCACAATCACGAAAGGTGGTGTCACATTTTGATTTTCAGCCTCTATAAAGGTGGGGCCATGTTCAAAACTCACGTTGAAAGAGTTAGGATTGAATTTTTAAAGGATAGTATTGGAAATAAGATAAATTTATTATTGTTAAAAGAAAGTCTTAAAACGGTAGACAAATCATTCAAGAGTCTTGAATCGTGTACTATCCCTACTAGATTGAGACGTTACACGAGAGCCCCTCCCTCAGAATAATTAAATTTAGTACTTAGTAATGTCATAATTAAAAGCTAACTACAAGAAAAGATAAATATTATTGAGAAGAAAATAAATCCAAAATAAATGAATATAAGGCTTTCATTATATATTTAGAAATTAAAATTAATCAACTTTTCTTTTTTAATAATGTATTAATTAAGAGACATTTCTTCTTTCTTTTCCACCTAAAATTGCATGAAAAATTAGAGTAAGTGAACATTTATAAATTTGACTTTTATTTGTAGTTTATGTAATTTTACATCACTCTCTCTTTCATATCTAGAGATTTAAGAATGATGATAATATATTTTATTGACTTTAGATTTATTTTCTTATGAATAACATCTTAGAGAATGCCCCTTTCTTCTTCTTCCTTTTTTTTTTTTTTTTTTGGGCCCAATCTTAGTATTGGTAGGCTCCGCATGTGTTTGCATTTGTGCCCACATCCATGTGCATGTGTGTTGGGTGCATGCACACACACACACACACACACACACACACACATGTGCATGTGCATGTAGTGAAAGAATCTTAAAGACATCACTCATGGGAGACATTTTGAGGATTCCCCCTTCACATATCCATGTATCAATCTAAACCCCTCACACCCACTATCCCCGTGCATTGACACCAGCCTAAACTTGACATAGATCCAATAGTTACTCAATATTTGCTTGAAGTCCTAAAAAAATGATTCCTTATATGACTTGATATATTGGGAAAAGAGATATATACATAAATAAAATACATACATACATACATACATACTTATATGTGTATATATATATATGAGAAATATTCAAGTGAGGGATTCCCTTTTTAGGGAAGTTTCAAGTACAAAAGGGTTTTTGTACTTTTTGGAAAGATCCCCTTTTGTACTTGAAACTTCCCAAAAATGAGAGTCCTCACCACACAAGGTGAGGGAATCCCTCACTTGAATACCCCCTATATATGTGGGATATATATGTATGTATGTATCTACACACACACATATATAAATACATAATATACTTGTAGCCTAGAAAAGGGAGGACCCAAAAGCAAAGACAAACGACAGAAGTGACAAGAAGGCCTTTTCTATCTTTGATAATCTATTGGGTCCTTTTTTGTGCATCGGCCATCTAACGGATTTTTTTTCGTAAATTCCTCTAGATTGTAACTCTTTTTATTTGGGTTGTTTAATGCATGTTTTATGTTTCAGTAAGAATAGGAAAGCTCTCTACTAGAAATTGATATTTTAGTTCAGGTTAAATAACATTTTATTTTGTAGTACAACTATATTATTTTTTGCCTTATTTCCAAGAAAAATCCCGTGAACTGCAAAATAGAAGTTTTTCTTCTCCTTTCCTCATTTAGACATAGGCCTTTAGGGAATCTTCTTCTATTTGACCAATAGACAATATTTTTATTTGTTACTACAATAGGTATTTTGATTCAACTAAATACCCCTTTTTTTAAACAAATATAGTAGTTCTTTGTCTTAATCCCAACTAGAATAGAGACAGTTTTCCTCCTCTCTTATACAAAGGATTTTAGGGTATTCTATGTTAATTTTATCATATGTTAGTAAAGTTGAATAGACTTAGAATCAAATGCCCAAACAAAGTTGATTGGACCTATGATCCTATGAAGAACTAGTCTATATATGTATAATATGATCTATTTGTTTGAGATATGTCATTAGGTTGTCCACATTGATAATGACCCTAATCAAAGATACAAATATGTGATTATTATCAATTGGGCCATAAACCATTGATTAAATTATATAACTCAAAATTTTATTGGTGAGCTATCAATGGCATATTAGATCACATTTGATGCTATTATATGTGACAATTAAAATCACAATTTTGGTAGACTGCATAGCCATGATTAAGTATGGATTTTAGATATATCTTTAGGATTATTTGTAAGTCATCTCTTCTTTTGCTTTGAAGTGGAATGATCATTCAATCTTCCGCATCTCTACAATATGTCTTCCTGAGGTGATTGAAGTTACCGACAAAGATGAACATTGTGCGGATCTTTGAGTAAAGATGGAAAAGATAAAGGAAGCTAATAACAAATTGTGACTATACACAAAACTATCGAGGCTGAACCCTGAACAATAATCAACGAAGTGTGTGTGCATGTGTTTTGAAAAAAAAAAAGAGTAATGTTAATCACATAATTAATCACATGATTGTTTGAAAGTTAAAGTTGGAAAATTGTTAACATTGACTTCTTCTTTTTTTCTTTTTTTTTTTTGCTAAATGGTAAAATGTATTAAGAGAAGAGAAAGGAAAAAACATAGGCAGAAAGCCCCCAAGCCCAGAGGCTACAAAACCAAGGGGACAGAAGCTTTACATAGGAGAAAACAGAGAACAGGCCATGCCCAGAAACAAAGAACAGGCCGAACCCAGGAAATCAGTCTACAAAAGAGACAGAAACTATACATAAACTCACTTAGTCATGCCACTCCCAGAAAAACTAGGATGGGGTGGGGATAGACAGTTACCTTAGCAACAGATGGAGATATGATCATACCTTGAATCCGATCCTCGAAAATTACCTTCGCTCGCTGTAAATTAGGCTTTCGATTGTTGTGCTTGGCATTGTTTCGGAGAAGACAGATGATAGAGATGGCATGGAAGAAGATGGTAGCTGCCCATTTTCGTCCGGAGACATCTCTAACATCTGAGAGGACTGCCCAAATAGCAGTAACATGGGAAGGAGCAGGAGAGGGATATCTACAAGGACCGGGAAGCCAAGACCAAAAGTCGTTTGCTAGACTTCAAAGAAAAAGAGGTGGATGTTTGTTTCTTCACAGAGATAACAAATATAACATCTTGAAGCTATGATGCAACCTCTATATTTGGCCATTGAATCTGTAGGAGTTTTCCTATGAAGAAGGTGCCAGAAGAAGGAGGCTAACCGGGGGTCCACATATTTGTTCAAGATTAGATCTGTCAAAGGTAGACCGATTGCACGGGTTCGCAGGAGATGCCAAGCAACCTTGAGGGATAGATTTCTGGAAGTAGAGTCTATCCAAGAAAGAGAGTCCGGACTGGAATCATCAGTAATTAGGATGTCCCTCGTCGATTGAAGGAGATAGTCCTTGAGGTGGGAGGTAGCTGGGGAGGGAGAGTCCATGAATTCTCATGGATAATATCAATTACCCTATCCATGGAAAAGAAGTGGATTGTTGGGAATTTGGAGGAGATAGATACCTGGTCAATCCAATGATCGAACCATAAGCTAATAGACAACCCATTTCCCACCTTCCATTTACTGCCTGGCTGCATGAAAGAAGACAGCGAGCGAAGTCTTCTCCAAATACAGGATCCTCCAACAAGGTTCCCACTGGATGAGATGGCTGAGTCCTTGAAATATCTAGCACGAAACCAGACAGCCCAGAGGGAGTCTGCAGTAGATGCTACCTACCCCAATTTTTGCAAGCAAGCCTCATTGAACTCCTTTTGGTAAACAAGCAGTCTCCCAATTGACAAGATTGCTTCATGTTCTATCCAAGGAAGCTGACCACAAGAAATTCCTCATAAGTCTTTCTATAGAAAGACAAGTTTTGATAGGGATGGGAAGAACTAGAGAGATGCGGAGAGGGATTGAAGAGAGTACGTGTTTAATCAAAATTAGCCTTCTTGCAAAGGAGAGGCATCTTAACTTCCAGCCACTCAGTCTGGCTCTAATGGAGTCCAGCATCTTATTGAAATACCTATATCTAGGGCTACCAAAGAAAAAAGGAACTCCAAGGTAAGAGGAGGGGAGGATTGCCTTGGGGATGGCGAGAAGGCCAGCAATCAGATTTACTGTCCTGGGACTAACCTTTCCCACAAATAACTGACTCTTGAGAAGATTGAAAGAATGCACGAAACAATCTTGGTAAAGGTTAAGAAGGCCTTGAAGGCATCTCAAGCTGCTCTTAGTTGCCTTCAAGAAGATCAAAATGTCATCGGCATAAGCAAGTGGCAAGGAGACAATTTAATCGGGGAAATCGGAACAATCCCTCCTTCAAGTCTAAGAATGTCACATTAAGACTCAGTTATGTCTTCCACTAAGATAAACAGGTAAGGGGAGATAGGGTCACCTTGCCTCAGGCCACAAAAGGAGCTGGAGAAACCAGAGGGACTTCTGTTAATCAAGATGGAGCCTCTACCTATGCAAACTAGTTCTCTAACCAACTTGATCCAATCAGTAGAGAAATTGAAAAACTGAAGAGCTCTAAAGAGGAAGTTCCACTACAACTTGTCAAATGCCTTAGAGATATCCAACTTCAAACAAGCAGATCCTCCACTGACTTTTGAATTCAACTTTTGGAAAAGGACGTGAGCTATGGCAACATGATGATGGATAAATCTCTCTCTTACAAAAGCTGCTTGGTGCTTTGAAATCAGAATAGGAAGAATATTCATAAGTCTATTAGACAAGATATTGGAAATGATTTTGTAAGAAAAGTTCAAGAGACTTATTGGGCGAAAATCAGCAAAGGATTGTGGGGAGTGCTTTTTGGGGATGAGAATGAGGAAATAGGCATTGATAGCTCTCAAAAGCCTACCTGTGGAGAAGAAATGTGTGACCGCATAGGTCACATCTTAGCCAACAATGTTCCAACAGCTAGTATAGAATAGCCCAGAGAAACCATCTGGCCCTAGAAAGTTGTTTCTCTTCAGCTGGAAGACTACCTCTCAAATTTCAGTAGGAGATGGAACTGCTATGAGTTTGGAGTTTTGCTCAGCTGAAAGCAAAGGCCATTTCATCTGGAAAAGGATTTCCGATGGAGTGATGGGAGGAGACTGCATCAAGTTGGAGAAGAAAAGCACCGCTTGGTCTCTGATTTGGCCTTCCTCAGGAAAGGTTCTGTCATCGACATATATCTTGTCAATACGATTGAAAATGCCCCTAGACTTAGCAGATTGATGGAAGCATTTTGTGTTCATATCCCCATCTTGAAGCCAACTGATTTTAGACATCTGTTTCCAAAGATCCGATTCAACCTTAAGCCAATTGTGGAGGGAAGACTTGGCTGTATTTAGCTCCGAAAGGGAGGCCTCTGAAGGAGCGGCATCAAAGGCCTGTTGACAATCTAGAACTACCTTGTCAGCTTCCAAAATTCTTACTTTCAGCTGCCCAAAAGTTTCTTTATTCCATACCTTGAGGTTGCTTTTGAGAATTTTCAATTTGTGAGCCAAGACAAACTACTTGTTCCCACTGCTGGTAATGGCCTAGCTGGTCTCCACCACCTTAAGGAAAGAATCATGAGATAACCACATAGCTTCAAATTTAAATGAGATATTTTTGGAGGGAAAGCGAGGTCTTTGGGAGAGGAGGAGGGGGCTATGGTCTAAGCAAAGTCTAGGGAGATGGGTGATTATAGGGTCAATAAAATTGTCCAGCTAGTTGGTATTGGAGAAGGCGTGGTCGAGCCTAGCAGCCACATAAGCCTGGCCATTTCTGTTGCTTGGCCAAGTGTAAGAATTTCCTTTGTAACCCAGGTCTTTTAAGCCAGTTGCCAATACCATATCATTAAACTCTTTGATTGAGATGGAAGAAGGACGGGTGCTTAGTTTTCCTGTAACAAGTAAGATTGCTTTAAAGTCACCTATAACACACCAAGGTAGGATTGTAGATGAGACATTTATGAGGTAATTCCAAAGAGATATTCTACTTCTATAATCAGTCGAGCCATAGACTCTACTGATAAGATTAGAAGAGGAGGAGGGATGAGAGTAGTTAATGGTGATGTGTCAGCTAGATTGGTCTAGAAGGGAGAAGTTGGAATTAGAGGAAGCTTTGAAAAAACACCAACAGCTACAAAGATAAGATCATCATCCCTTAGGGCAACCGACTTCTCATGAATAGTAACAGGGTCAGGCGTTGTAACATCCCGACCCCTAATGGCCTATTAATTATAATTAATTGTTTGATTAGTTAGTAAGCTAGTTTAGAGTCTAAATAGTTGGGTTTATCGACGAATCGCGTGTGCGAAGTTTCGCACGATTCGGAGCGCGTTTGGGTAGGATAGAGAGTCGTTTTACTAATTGGGTAGGGTTTTCAGGGATTTAAGAGAGTATGAGTTTTTGTGAGTTTGGGTGCATTGGGTAGGTTTCGTCGTTTCATGAACTTTAGCCTTCGGTTGCGTTTCAATTCGACGCATCGAAGAGGCCTGAAATCTATTAATTGTATGCGTGGGCCGACCCGGAACTTGACCCATCAACCCATAACCAAAGCCTAAAGCCCAAGCCCAAGATCCACTTACTTAAGTATCCTACCAACTAGGGCTGCCCAACCGGAAATCCGGTCCGGTTTTTGGACCGGAATCCGGTCGGACCGGATTTCCGGTCCGGCTTAAATGAGAGGACCGGACCGGTTTCATTAGTTTTTTTTTTTTCTAAGTTCTTATTTTATTTTTTCATTTTCAGCCCATTTCCTACCTCTTTTTCCAGATGTAAGAAGCCAGATCTTCGATTTCACTATAGTATTTGACTTAGGAATTTTATATACTTAAAGTTTTATATTAAAAAAATTAAAAAAAAATTATTTATTATTAATCCGGTCCGGTCCGGTCCGGACCGGTTTTTAAAAGGTCCGGACCGGACCGGACCGGATATAACCGGTTTTGCGGTCCGGTCCGGTCTGCGGTCCGGTTTTGTGCAGCCCTACTACCAACCCATCTTCTTATCTCCTTTTCATTCATTTCCATTCACTCCACTCAACTACATCCCAGCACAGCAGCCGACCTCTTTTCCTCTCATTTCTTCTTCTTCGTTGACGATCATCGGAGCTCCGGCGACGGAAACTAATCCACCCATCTTCTTCCTCAAGCCTTCAAGAGCCTAACCATACACTTTTCTAAGTGTTTCACCCACAACCCATTTAGAGGTAAGCTCTTTAAGCTTGAAAACCATGTCATCTTCTTCTTCCTTGGTTAGAAAGGGTTTAGGAAGACCCACCTTGACCCTTGGCATGCATTTGTAGGAGCTTGTTGGGTTTGGAGGAGTGTTCATCCCATTTGGAGCTTCTTAGAGTGCTTTTCACTCAAGCTTTCTTTGATTTTGAGTCTAGCACATCACTAAGGCAAGTCAATATTTATATTATTGCTTGATATGTTTGTTTACCTTGATTTGGATGCTTAAATCATGTTTTAGATAGGTTTGGCTCAATTGATACATTAATAGTTGAAAACATGATAATATGACTCATTAGTTGAATGGAATGGATGTAGAGTTTAATGGCTTGAATTGTAGTTTTAATAGGTTGTATTTAAGATGTTTTTAATTGTACATATGCTGCTTATTAGGTCCAAGAAGAGAAAATTGGGAAAAGTCTCATTCCAGCCCAGAACAGAGGCTCTACCCAGTTTACGCAGGCTTCTCGGTCGACCGGCCTGCAGGTCTCGGTCGACCGAGACAACAGGGCCCAGTCGACCGAGAGTCAACCGAGCCCTGTGCAGATTTTGGCCAATTTTCCTTTTTGAAGGGATTTTTACCCTGTTTTGTAGTGGACCTTGGTGGACCTTTGGATACCCATTTGTGGACTCATTTGACTTATTATGAGGACGTCTTGAGCCGGCGTTCGTCATTGTTGACTCGGTTGTATCGAGAGTCAACTTAATTCAATCTTGAATGGTACGGGATAACGGGATGCTCTTCTATAAATCTATGCACGAAGATTGTTCGTCCGAGTATCGCGAACCCTAACCCCTTCGTTGACTGAATAGGTTGTGCGATGCTTCAAGGTTTACACTTTACTTAGGATTGGATTGTTTATTCGCTTTGATTCCAAATGGTACCTTTGAGTACTATCTTCTACATGTGATGAGCATGTTCTTTAGTTCTATTTGCTTTGCTTTATTAGAGGATTGCTTTGAGAACTTAGAGGTTGGACTTAGGGTCCCCTTGTATTGTTCCGTTCGTTTCATTATTCGTTTGAAGTGTTGAGGCTAGGGGGCTTTGATTGTCAGGCTTAAAGAGGACTACTATTGGTATTGGTTTGAGATTTGATTTGTTTTGGAATAAAGTAGTTCTCTATTGGTATTGAATCTTGTTCGCGCAAGAAACCTAGCCCTTCACCTATGTTTTAGGATTCTTTGTGTCAGGCACCACTCAGCTGTTAACGTTCAATACAGTTGGGGCACCGACTGTGGGAGAACACGATACCACCTCGAAGCAAGATAGAGCTAGAGCTCACGGAGCCCTAGCTACTTGAGCTAGTTCGTCCTCGAAGCAAGATAGTGCCAGAGCTCTCGGAGCCGGAGCACTTGAGCTACGAGTTGTCTGGATATTGGATATTGGGATTTATCCCAATTGATGATATAGTTTAGCATATGTGGATCGCCTACTTTGATAGTTTGTTTATGATTCGAATGCAATGCATCTCTTACGATCGGAGTGCTATGCATATCTTATAATCATGGTTATCGTTTACTCTCTTTAGTACTGCATATCTATGTGATTTTTATATCTATTGCTTTGCCATCCGTTGTGTTGATGATGCTACTCTTGGTGCATAGGTACCGAGCTCTTCTACACTGAGGCGGAGGAAACGACGGAAGAAGTTCAGGCAGATCAGCCTGATGACTTCCTAGAGTATAGTACGGACGGCATTGTATAGCCGTGACGACCCCGTACGCGAGAGCTACACGATAATCCTCTTAGCTTCATCTTTTGGTTTCTTTATACTTTTGTTTAGGCCTAGTTTTAGTTTGGCCATTTTACTTGTAATTAATATTTTGTAATAGTCTTAAACTTCAACCTTAACTTTGATACTCAGTATATTGCTCTTAAACTATACATCTATAAGATACCTCTTGTTTTATGAAGCTTCCGCTATTATTTAATATATTCGAGGAAAATGTTTGTACCTCACAGCGGTCTTCGATCCAGATGGGACACGATTAGGGCAGGTGATATGTTATTATCATTGGAAAAGTTTTAAATTGGCCATAATCTCACGCATAACCCCGGTTTCACTTTTGGGGGCATGACAGGCGTCCTCAAGACACCCCGTTTAGCAGCAAACGGACATTTGGCTGTAAGGTGGCCAGCTGAGAGACATTCCGAACAAGGAATGTTCTCATACTAAACATCGACTTCCACCTTTGCATCACCCTTTAGATCAACAGAGATAGACTTTGGATTAGGATTGGCCACATCCAGGTTCACCAGAGCTCTAGCATAGGAAAGTATATGCTGTGTTGCTGTAGTTTAAGTTAACATTGCTATTTAAGTGGTACATGTACTGCCTCTTTTATGAGATATTGAGTGTGGATGTCTTGTTTCTATAAAATGGGGAGATACTTTTTCACCCGGTCTAAACTCACCTTGTTTCTACGAAACAGGAATCTGAACTCTGAGATATTAGGTCTAATAGAACTTTAAGGGAAGTTATAAGGTCCAATATTTGCTATTGCAGTATTTATACTTATATTATCGCAAAAAAGGAAATTTGTAATGTGACTGCAGGGATAAGAAAAGGAAGCTATGCTTAACATACCTGCATGTTCCCAATCAAATGTGTTAACAGAATGAGACCCATAATGACAATGACTATGGTGAATGACGTTTCCCCAATGTATGTAGTTGTTACCAGATTTTGCCCAAATGAACTGAAAAAGAAACGACCAAACATGTGTTTTATAAACTAAAACAAATGCACAGAGAAAGAAGTTTTTTCCCATCTTTTTTCATTATTTTTTCCTAAATTATATCTTTGTCATTATTTCATCAATATATGACAAGATGAGGGCAATATATGAACATAAATAAATATGTGAGTTGATGATTAGAAGTGAGGAGAATATGTGATATAAAACACAAAATCTTTGAAACATTGTTGGCTTCTTTGAGCCTTGCAAGCTACATGTGCATCTCCTTGATTAAAGAAGACTATTCAAAAATGTCCTAGAGCCCTTAATGTATAGTAGAGTAAAATCTAGAAACAATGGACACTGAGACCATTTCTCAACTCACAAGTCAACCATATCCATACCCACATGCAGCCACTGCCACACATACAATTCAAACCTAGTGTTTCGCCACGCCACCCTGTAAGCCTTGCAAAAGGTAGGCAAGGCCCCACTGCATAGATGGGACTGGCTCAACAATGATGTGGCTCCATTCATCAAGTGAAATCTCAGACAAGTAAAAGCCAGATGAACAATTTAAGGGAAGAAAAATTCGACAATCCCAATTAGACTTTTTGATACAACTAGACATTGGCATTCACATTAAACACTCAGACGGGCCCACTATATAGATGACAGAACCAGCTGATTTTTGGGTTAGGTATTCTAGCCATCGATCGGGGCCACTGTTTAATGACTAGGATGTGGCAATACATGTGAGCAACACTGTCATAAATACACAAACCAAAGAGTACTATATATCTGATAATTAAAACAAATAGTTTTGCTTTTCCTTTCTATAATTTGATTAGCATTGGCACAGTGCTGAGATTGAGTAAATAACACAAAATTAATACAAACTCTAAAAAGAATGTATGAAACTCATCGTGTGTAAGTACCTTAATTGCTGCAAACCCCACCAAAGGCAATAAACGTATTTCTCAACGAAGTTGATGGAGTCAGCTTGATTACTCAGCGCATCTTGAAATAGTCCATACTTGAAAGTACTATTACTATTATTAGGATCACAGTTTTGGAATAAACTTGTGTTCTGCGCCCAAATCTGTCGATCTATTTGGTTCTGACTTTGACATTCAAGATATCCGTTACTGCATGCTGTTACATTTAGAGAGGCAGTTTCTGAACTGCATTCACTTCTCCAACACACGCCCCGGCGCTCAATTGATTGAAGATACCATATGGCCCCCATCAACTGCATAGAAAGGGCTATTAAGATGAACACCCCATTTGGTTGTATGATATTCCTTTTTCCTTTTTAATGGCATTTGATGGCATATTAGGAAATGAACATTATTACAGTACAAAAATGAATAGAAGAGAAATCTCATGTATTTTCATGTATATATTTTGAATGGTAATTGTAACGATTTGAGTGTTGGAAAATTCATTGAGATGGACAAAACTCTAGCCCATTGAGTTATAATTTTCATTTTTGAGATGGACCGTTTGTTGTGCGCATGAAGTGAAGTTAAAGGAAGAGAAAATAAGAAAATTCATAGAGTTTGGCGAAATGAAGAAGTTCTGTAAATCAATTGGATGTATGCCCGATCACTCAGACTTGGGAGACCTTTCAGTTATTTTGGCTTTATCCATGATTATACCTCATCCGATCAATCAGATGGCGGCGACTTTAAACCCGAGTTGTTTCCAATTTATTCAAAATTTCACAATTCTTCTCCTACTTCAACCCTAACTCTTCTACACAAACCAAGAGTTATTTAAGGACATTTTCTCTTAAACCAAAGGGTCTCTGTCTCTCTCATTCTAAACCCTTCAACTTTTTGAGAGAACTGTCATCTTTGTTAGAGTTATTTTTGTTGCAATTTGATTGGATGTATTCTTTTTAACCATACCTTGCTCTCTCATGCACTCGCACTTTTTAATATTGGAATCTTCATGCATTTTTAGTTTGTGGCATCATATAGTTAAATCTTGACCTTTATGCATGTTTTGAGCTTTTCAATTTAGCATCAAATGTTTTATCAAATGTATTTTGAAAAGTCATGCATAAACATGTTTTGAATTGCATTTTAAAACACATTTTTCAACCATGTTAGCCTCTATTCAAGACTAGTTCTCCATGGCCAAACTTCCCCTTTAAAAAATCATTTTCACACCTTTTTCTTAGGGAAAGTTTGGTTAACCGACCCTCAATTCGATCAGCTCTCTGATCCAATTCCAGAATGTAAGAAAAGTTCAAGTTTGGCACTTCAGTTATATGTCATCAGCTGTCAATTAAACGATATAAGGAAGTTCTGTAAATCAAATTCAAATTTTATGACCACTGGAATATGACGTTGAGTTCGGTTAACCGACCCTCAATTCAGTCAACTCTCGGTTCCAATTCTAGAATGTAAAAAAAGTTTAAGTCTAGCACTTCGGTTATATGTCGGTCAACTGTCGGTTAAACAACATGAGGAAGTTCGGTAAATCAAATTCAAATTTTATGACTGTTGAAATATGACCGTTGAGTTTGGTGAACCGAACTGAAAAGTCGGTTAATCGACCACAAAGAGCCGTTGGAGGCCTTTTGTCTTTATAAATGAGCCTTTTCTTGGGATTTGAGCTGATACTTTTGAGTCTTTTGAGGGCCAAGAAAGGTGGGAGAGCTAGGCTAAGGCTAGAGGAAGGCTAGGAAGGCAACTCTATGGATCTCAACCTTAGATTCTTCAAATGAGTTTGCTCCCTCTCTCTCAAAATTAATTCATGCTTCTCTTTGAACCTTTGTTTTCATTTAATAGCATGATTTAGTGTTCACTTAACATGTTCAAATGTTGGTTATTTAATATGCTTTGAATTTAAATATGATTAGTGATTTGACTTCAACGTTTGAATAGATTGAAACATGTTATCAAATTCACGTTTTGAACAAACATGCAAGAACTAGGTTGATTTTTCTAAAATTAGTTTGTTCATCATTTCAAAACATATGTGCATCATTTAATCACTCTATCTCTTATTTATGGCTTTTACATTTGTATCAATTATGAGCATTCAATCTCAAAAAGAGATAGGGAGTTTCAAACACATGCATCATTTATAGATTTTTGCATTCATTATGCATATGTCTTAAATTGTATTTTTACTTTTACATGAGCCTATGTTAAGAGGCATTAAGAAGTACTTAATTGCATCTCTCGGTGCATTCATAGGCATAGATTTGAAAGAAAAGTTTTATTGTTGTAAAGGTTATTGCTAAGCCTTAAAATAAAGCATAAGTGATTGTGAAGGTTAATGCTATGCCATAAAAAAGAATATGTGTTTGTAAGGTTAGAGGTGAGTTTAAACCTCAAGATAAGATAGTGGAAAATCCGGTTTGGAAATCGGGAGTGGATGTAAGCATGTTTGCCGAATCACTACAAACCTCTTGTCTTATGGTGGATGCTTACATATGGTATGATTAATGTTTATGCTATATGTTTTGTTTAGATCCGATGATTGTTTACTCCTTAGAGACATCTCTTATATTCAAATCAATTAATCTTCAAGGTATAATTGGGTAAGGGTTTTAAAAGTTGGTCTAGGTTTTGAGATCACCCTATTCACACCCCCCCCCCCCCCCCCCCCCCCCCCAACCCCTCCCGGGTTTGGATTCCGGAATTTCAATCTTCTCCAGAGTATCCACTGTTTCAGAGCTGAAGAGTTAAAGCTTAAAGATCTGTTCATCTACTGTCTTGCAGTAGATTCACCTTGCAAAGGCGTTCAAGGTGGTTGGTTCATGTTGAGTGTTAAATATTGCATATTTTACCCTCATTAGTCCGAGTTTTGTCAGCATTTCAATAGAAACAAGTTCCCACACGTACATTGTCGCCAAGTTCTCTTTGAATCGATCAAATATGAAAAATGATAATAATTGAGAGAGAAGTATTACTTACATTGCTAGCTAAAGTATAAAGTAGTAGATTATATGCAGCACCTGCCCAAGCAGTCATCGTAACAACTCCATTAGCTTTGACAATTTGTGAACTTAGTGGATAGGTTAGACAAAATCTAATTACATATTGGAGCAGAATGATCACAGCAATAATAGGACGAGAATTTATAATTGCCGGTATAACGAACCAGATGACAATCTGCACAAAAAGTTTGAAAGCCAAAGTTAACCCTCAAAGAACTACCTGGTAAGGTCATTCTAATTAATGTGTGCACAAACTTGTATGATATTTGAAATAGGTAATTAATTGAACAAATATGCAGCTATGTAACTTGGACATGAAGGTTGCTCATTGCAAACAGACCACCTTGTGAGGCTATGTAATGCAGCTATGTAACATCTATGATCAAACCAACACCACACATTACTACCTTGATGCAGCCAGTGAAAGCGAAATCCCCATTGTGATTGATGAACCCAAATTGACCTTAATTCTTTTATTCAAATAGAAAATCCACTCAACAAGGAAAAAAGAAAAGATTCGCCTACCATTGATAGCAAAAATCCACCATTGATTTCTTTAATCTAGTGGGAGAAACTCTATCAAGGGACAAGGAAAAAGAAGAAAGTGCTCAATACAACTTTTACATAAAACATAAGAATGATAATAACCAAGAAAAGGGTAGAAAGTCCCCTTACAAAGCATTTAAATACTATATTAGGCCCTAAAGCCTGATCTAATCTCAACCATTCATCATGAGTTCGTATTTTAATGTCTAGATTACATTCAATTAAAATAGGACACAAATTAAATAAATACAAAGAAGAACTGAAGATAAAGAGCTTTGTGCACACCCTTTTTTGAGAACCACATCTTACCTCAGTGGTAAGGTGTCAGTTCTCACTTGACTGTCCAAAGTTCATCTCTCACCTGCCTGTCCAAGGTTCAAACCCCAGACATGCCACTTTCTCTCATCCGAGGGCTCATTCCCTCATCTGAGGGCCCCTCACTTCACCCAAAGTCTCCTACCCTAACCAAAGGGCTCTCCCACCCTAACCAAAGGGCTCTCCCACTTCATTGTCCCTTCCCACCGGCCAAAATTTCACACACCCTTGTGTATGCACCCATGCGAATGGACTGCACTTGTGATCCATGGATGAATGGATTAGTATGATCAAATGAAGCTGATTTTAATATCCATAGGAGGGCCGACCCAGACCTTCAAATCCAACCCCAGCCCAATCCCAAAGTAGTTATAAGAGCGCGGTGCACATGCATGTGTTCAGTATCCCACCAAAATGTGCCATGTTCGTCGTAGCTCTGGCTGAAAAATTGAATTGATAACTTCCTGTCTCACCAAAATATTAAAAATAACTGCAATATGGGCCTTGTCAAAATACACACTGAATATCTGAGCCTATATGACATAGGAACCAAGAGATGTGACCTTTTAAGAGCATTTGTAAGATGTTATTTATATGTAAGAGATGCTGTACAAAACAAGGCGGAGAATGCTAAAACAAAAGGAGGCAGTTGTTGAAAGCCTAGGCAATGAAGCCCCAAATAATACCTGAGGAAGAGGCAGCATGGCAGCAAGGTCAATAAAGAAATTTGACCGTAGATATCTTGTTGCAATCTTCTTAGGATCCTTGACAAGTTCACCTCTCCCAAATATCCTTGAGCTTGGGGCCACATATGCTGTCCGGAACTTTATCACCATATGCAATAGATAGAACATGTCTACAATGGTTCTGAAAATTGTGACAACAATTCTCAGATTCAAGTCTGTCCCCATGCACAAAGAACCATCCCCCAAGATCCAAACCGAGGGCAGATAGAAATACAAAGGGTCGATGAAAAGAGCAACCAAGCAAGAGATAAAGAAGACCCGGTTCCATTGCAAAATAAGCTCACTATCTGGATCAAGTATCCTTTTCCTCCATGGCTCATGGTCTTCAGGGAACAGACAATTTCCAATCTTCGGTGCCCCAAATAATCGACCAGCTCTTTCAGGCCTTAGTAATGGAGACTGGACATGGAAAGAAGGCAATGGTTTTTCTAGCTGTGGTGTTTCAGTGTCTTCCCATGGGTCTTCTTGATGTTGTACTTTCCCATTCGAATGCAACCTAGTAATTCAACCAAAGAAACCACCCATAAATCCATAATTCAAACTCTTAGCTCTCCATATAGATTACCATTCAACAATAACAAAAAAAAAGCACTAGAAACACAACAATGGCAATTACCTCACAGTTTTCTGCTTCTTGAAGCCCATATTGTGAGCAAAATTCAATGTCAGATAAATAGACGGACTCTTACGACCTAAACACATCAAGCCCAAAACAATCCATAAACACATAATTCAACTCCTCAACTCATAAAATTTACCTGATCAAAACAAATAACAAAAACACAACAAAATGCCATTACCTCACAAGTTTCTCCTCCTCCACAATCCATATTGCAAGCAAAATTCGTTTCACAGATGAATGAAGAGACTTCAAGAACCTAACAATCCGAACAAAATCACCCCATCATCAATAATTCAAATTCTTCATTTACCACCAAAGCATGGACGACAAAAATCCACATAAAGAAGGTCAAAACTGGCTAGTACTACTACTACCTCCACAGTCAGTGAAATCCAATAAACTTAGTAGGTTATCAATTCAAAAACCCATCAGCCCTGCGCACTTAACGCACAAGGAAAGAAACCATCAAATCATATATCAGATTAGCAGGAGAAAGGTGGATACACCGTTTTTCATTGTATATACGCTGGAATTTAATGGAGAACGTGAGGTTGTGATGATCAACGACGTAGGAGACTTTAAAAAGAAGAGTCAGAGAGAGAGATTTATTATTGCGATGGCGTGTGTATAAACGTGTCATGACGTTGGGAAGAGAGAACAAAAAATGTTGTGTGGAAACTCAGTAGGGCAAGGGAGACAATGCCGTCCGGGCCCATTTTAGTCAGCCAGGGGTTTAACCAATGAAAGACCAAGTGCCAAGTGGCGCCCGCCACCATAGCTGGAAAAGTATGACTACGAGGGAAAATGTTCCCCTACGACTGGACTGCATGTCTAGTCCAGCTATATCTGGTTCACTTGGACCCACCTTTGAATTCAGGAGCAGACCCATGATATTCGTTTGAGGGGGCAGGTCCAATCAGCTGGTAGTTGAGTTTAGGGGACAAGCCCAAACTTTTCATGTGAGATCTGTTGAACTTACTAGTTGTTTTAATTTTGGAAGCCGATGAAAAAAATTTATATGGCCTTTGAAAGTTGACCCAAGTTAGAGAGGACGACCACCCCAAAAGCTTCATGTACTTCCACCCGTTTTTTTTTTATCAGTGCAGCTACATTGATAATCATGTCATCTCCTCATCTAGTGTGAAGTCCAATTTTACCTTCCCAAAACCTTTACTAATTATTGAATTGAATCTTGAAAGTATTTTAATTAAGATGCCATTAAAACTCAAAGCTGTTAATCAAGGGCTAAGATCTTCCAATAGGGCTTATTTTTTTACACTCATTTTCGGAGCTAGGCCTTTTCATCTACTCTCCTCCCGTAAATAGGCACGCAGCAGAGTAGCCCATGAGGTGAAAGAAGGGTTTGAAAGAGGACTGCCTTCTTTTTATATCTTTTTCCTCTTCTTTTGTTTGTTACGTGTGCGTTTGGAACTATTTAGGATGATTCCAAAGACTAAGCCCATGTGTCCAATATCAACCTATTACGATGGGCTCTTAAGTATGTAACTATTATATAAAATTGTATGTTTTGTTTATGATTTTCTTAGAGAGGTAACTGCTTAAGGTTTGCTTGAGAAGGAATATTTTTTAGCATCAGGTGAGCTCACTTATCTTCAATTCAACTCCTTAGGCTCAATATTCTCCCCCAGTCGATACTAACTCTAATTTGACTTTGACTAAAATATTCAGACCATTAATTAGATTGAGTTTCATATACAATTTAACTTAATAAACTATTGTACTGGCCGGAACTG
The DNA here is from genome assembly GCA_038049695.1 of Cinnamomum chago. Classification (NCBI taxonomy): domain Eukaryota; kingdom Viridiplantae; phylum Streptophyta; class Magnoliopsida; order Laurales; family Lauraceae; genus Cinnamomum; species Cinnamomum chago. The sequence goes on along the minus strand of CP142458.1, from coordinate 65,340,800 downwards.
GAATGCCCCCTAAACAATGGTAGTTATGACTTGATTGTGTGAATTTTATTTCTTTTGTCCAAAGTCATATGCATCCAAGTAGGCACATACCAGGGGCTTATTTTTTACCTCTTATGCAAGCTATGAAAGGTATAATATATAATGATATATGTCATGTATCATATATTCGTTGTACAATGTTCTACACTACGCATATTATCTGATTAAAGCATTCAGACTCGGAATGTGAATCCTAACCCAAATATCAGTTGGGTACTTTGGGTCCAAGAAAATTGTCAATGCGTAGGTTTTTCTGGTGAAGTCCTCGACTGACTACTTAAGATAAGGCAAGCTTAATATTTAAATAATGAATCAGACCTGACAATCTCACCTAAATCAATAGGAACAACTAATGTTGAGATTTAGTTCAATTAGAACTACATATCCTTCATATAACAGGGTGGTTCGTGGATAGTGTTTTAAATGAAACATTGAGATTTCTTAACTTTTGTAGTAATTAATAACCGGCAAATTCAAAAGTTTAGGTCATGGCAGCGTTCCCCCCTTTCCTTAGCCACCCTCCCCTTCCGTCCTCCTCCTCCACTGATTCCCCCCCCCCCCCCCCCCCCCCCCCCCCCCCTAGTTGTCCAGTCTCCTCGACCCATACCTCCAGCTTCCCTAACCCCCCTTCGCTGCTGATCCCCCCCTTGGGAAACTCGGCAGCTCTCCCCCCTTCTCTTCCGGCCCGGACAGAACACTCCTCCCAGATTTTTAGCTCCTTTCCTGCAAATGATTCCATCTCAGCTGCAGCTATTCCTCCTCCTCCTCCATCCTCTTCAAACTGGGACATCAACCAATTGGAAATGCTCCACCACCACCTCTCTGGCATCATCCTCTCAGCCAAAGGTAAGTCTCCAGGTGAGAATACTCTTCTTCCTCCCAAACCCCCAGACCCTGCCCCTCCTCATTTCTGTCTCCCCTCAGATCTCATGTCGCTCCTCTCCAACCCTCAGGCCTTTCAAAACGCTCCTACCAGTCAGCTTCAACCACCCCTCATTCACAAACCCTGGCTATCCCTTTTCCCTGAATCAACACCCCTATCCCCTTCGGATTACCCCCCTTCCTCCTTAATAGATGGCCTTCTTTCAATGAAGATCCCATCATCTCTGATTGAACCTAGTAAAGCCTCCTTCTCCAATGCAGCCATAGGAAATTTTTTTGGGAATAGACCTACAGTTGAATGGCTTACTGCCCAGGCAAATTCCAAGTGGAATCTCTCCAAGCCTTGCCTAATTTCCCTCACGGACAAGGGTTCCTTTTTATTTAGATTTGCTTCCAAGGAGGATAGAGATATTGCCATCTCCAAAGGTCCTACCCTCCTACAATCCAGGAAACTCCAAATCATTCCCTGGTCGCCTGGTCAAGATCTCTCCTCTTGGCCATCGTTCCACCCAGTCTGGATCCGCATTCACGGTATCCCTTACCATTGCTGGAGCTCTAACATCCTCTTTTCTCTAGCTAGCTCCATTGGCTCCCCTATCAAGCTGGATGATATAACAGCTTCTCAAAAACTTCTCACCTTTGCCAGGATCCTTGTAAGGCTCGACCTGTCTGGTCCTAAGCCCTCAGAGATTAAAGTGGAGCTAGAAGGTGAATCCGAAATTACTCTTTCTATCTCTTATGAAAACCTTCCTTGCTTTCAATGTCTCTCCACAGGCCACTCGGCGAACCTCTGCAATTCTGGACCTAAACCATATATCCCCAATAATCCCAGTTCCCTGCTTAGTCCAGGCATTTTAGGCCAACCCCCCTCCAGTCTCCCTGCCTCAGCTTCCCCTCTGGGTCCAGCCCCTGAACCCCCTGCTTCAGTCTTGGCCTCTTCTGACCCTCCTTTGGCTCCCCCAGAAAACTCCATCCAGCAATCTCCCCCCCCCCCCCTCCCTCTGCCAACCCTCTCCCTGCTACCCTATCCTCCCACCAGAACTATGCTCCTCCTGGCTTTACTTTCCCCCACTCTTCAGACCCTCCCAACTCCACTGCAAACCCAGGCCCTACCCCCTGCTCCACCTCCTCCCCTGGCCAAATCCCCTGTTCTAGCCCAGTCCTTCAATCCAGTCTTGTTGACCCCCCCCCCCCCCCCCCCAGGATCTGGCTGACCCCCCCTAGACTTTGATATTCTGGAAAAATTTCCAGAACCAATTCTAGACACTTCTAACTCCTTCTCCATCCTGGAAAGCTATCCCCTCACAGACTCCTCCTTCCCCCTCCAAAGCTCTTACTCAGATACAGTCAATGTACCTGCTCAGCTCCCTGAACCTTCTCACAATGCTGGCATCTCTCTAATTGTGGACCTCTCTCCCTACTCCAATAAAAGGAAAACAAAAGCCAAAAAAAAAAAAATCTGCCAGCTCTATTTCCAGGCCTGCCACTAGGAGCTTCACTGGTCCCTCTTCCCATCCAAATAGTTCCAAATGATCCAAGTCCTCTACTGGAACTGTAGGGGTATCTCAAATTCCCCCACCATTAGATCCCTTAGGCACTTGGTCTCCTCAAATTCTCCAGATATCATTTTCATAGCTGAACCTATGACTTCCTCCCCCCCCCCCCCTCCCTTCTCTCCTCCTTGGGCTATGATGGCTTCCTATCTAACAACCCCTCCTCTTCTGCCTCCATTTGGTGTTTTTTCAAATCCCATTCAAACCTCGGCATCTCTCTGATTAACTACTCCTCTCAATTCCTGACTATATCCTTTACCAGTCCCTCTTCTGCCTCCAGCTGCTTCCTCACAGGCATTTATGCCTCCACTAACTATATCCAGAGAAGAGATCTCTGGAACTACCTCTCTTCTCAGCCTTATACCCCTTGTCCCTGGTGTGTAATTGGTGACTTCAACTCCATCTTGTCTGCCTTTGAGAAATATAGTCTCAACCCCACCCGCCTTAACCTTGACTTCCAGCAGCTGTTAACCTCCACTGATCTGCAGGACATGGGCTTCTCAGGGAACAAATTCACCTGGTCAAATAACCGCCAGGGGACTAGCTTTGTAGCAGCCAGGCTTGATAGGGCTCTTTGCAATTCTTCCTGGCTTTCCTGCTCTTCTGATCCCCTGCTCACCCACCTTCCCAAGCTCTCCTCTGATCACTGCCCTTTGCTTCTCACCCATTCCAGGCGCCCTCTGAAAGTCCACGAGGATCCTAACCCTAGAGGGGGGGGTGAATAGGGTGAGCTACAACTATGACCAATTTACACCAATTTTAACTTCTTAATATAAACTAGTCAAATGTGATGATTAAACAATCAATATGCGGAAGCTAATAAACAATCACCACACAAGCAATCACCACAACACAATATTTATAGTGGTTCGGCCTCAATGCCTACATCCACTACCGGCTTGTGCATCCAACACCCCACCGGATTTCCACTATATATGCTTTTTCAAAGGCTAAGCAATAACCCTTACAATGTTGTTTTTCTAGGCTAAACAACAACCTCTCAATGTGCTTTTCTAGGCTTAGCAATAACCTTACAATATGCTTTTCTTAGGCTAAGCAATAACCTTACAATATGCTTTTCTTAGGCTAAGCAATAACCTTACACAATGCTTTTCTTAGGCTAAGCAATAACCTTTACAAATGAAGCTTTCTCTAAGAAAGTGTCTTTACAAAAGATCACTCTAAGATATTACAATTTAAGCTCAAATAAATTTGCCTCTAAATAGGCGGATATGAAAGTTTAAACCAAACTCACACAAACACTCTAGGAATGCAAAGTTGTATGCTTATGAGGTGTGTGTGTGATGACTTCAATCAAGTTTAAAAAGAAGGCTCACTCAATATATTGCTTAAAGCAATTCAAAGTTAAAAGCTCATAAAAGGTTTGATTGAAGTCTTATGCAAATCACATGTATGAAATTCAACTTGTTTATGACATGAAAATCAAGGACTAACAAGTTGTATGAAAATGGCTAATTTAGAACATGTGATGCATGTGCATGTTGTTTTCAAAACCAAATCAATTTAACTAAAGTTTAAATGTATGAAAACAACAAAGGAAGTTTCAACCAAGACAAAGAATCATGCATTAAAGGAAATCAAAGATTTTAGGCTAAGCATGATTAAGAAAGTTTAAAACAAAACTTGGGTTGAAAACAAAGTGATGAATCCAATCTTTGAATATCAAAGATGAAGGGAAGAAAGGATTCAACACATCATTGTTATCATGCTTGAGATCTATTTCCAAAGTTTCAAACAAAGCACATAACAAATGATTAAATCAAAGTAAAACTTACTTGGAGATTTAACTTAGTTGATCCAAGCTTAAGCTTCACTTAATGACCCCTTGATGTCTCTTAGATCATCCCCTTTGTCTTCTCTCAAAGCTCCTCAAAGAGGGTTTCAAAATCTCCAACCAAAGACAAAGGAAAGAACTCATTTATATCCCCAAAACAGCCCAACGGCTATATCCCCGGTTGACCGGCCATGACAGGCCGGTTGACCGGCCAAGCACAACGGTCATAAAAATGCCCGTTTGAGCTTCAGAAACCCGGTTAACCGGCAGTCTGGCCGGTTGACCGGGCCTCTTGGCCGGTTGACCGGCCACACATGGCCGGTTGACCGGGCCTGCCCAGAAATTCCCATTTTTTGGGTTTTTGAAGATTTTCTTTGGGGATCTTTTGGGCCATTAAAATCAAGCTTTTTCACATGTTTTAAATCATCCAAAGATGTATAAAAACATGAAACATCCAAAGCCTAAAATGATTTGAAACTTTAAACCATAGGCTAGCTTGATTTCTAAAAACTCCTTTTTCAAAAACAATGCATACACAAATGATTATGAAGGGATGAATGTATGCAAAGTTCAAACCTAAATTGTCAAGATGATTTTCCAAATATAATGCACAAGGAAATAGGTTTTCAAAAGAGTTTGGGTTTCAAAACTAATGCATCCAAGTTTAAAACCAAAACATGCATAAAACAAAAGCTTTTCCAAATCTTAAAAGCTATGCATGTATAAAACTAGATTTCAAGGTTTTCTAAATCAATGCAAGTGTGAGAATTCAAATGATGCTAAAGTGCAAATGCATCCATCAAATTGCAAAAACAAAAGACCTAACACCCTCAAGCTACCAAGGCTCCCTTCAAATTTGATGCCATGTGGACCCATCACCCTGAATTCCTTCCTCTTGTTGCTGCCTCCTGGAACCAAGCCTCCTCAGGTAACTACCAACAGGAACTTGCTTCCAACCTTAAAAACTTGAAGCAGATTCTTAAAGACTGGAACAAGACTGTCTTTGGAGACATTAGGATTAGGATTGCTGAAGCAGAAAAGGAAGTTCTTGAGATCCAAGTCCTCCATGATGCGGATCCTTCTCCTTCTCTCCACCTCTCTCTTACTAATGCTAAGGCTACCCTCCACAACTATCTCCACCTTCAAGAAATTCACTGGCGTCAGAAGTCCAGAATCAGCTGGCTGCAAGACGGAGACAGGAACACGGCCTTTTTCCATGCTTCAGCCAAATCAAGAGGAGTGGTGAACCGCATTGATAAAATCAACTCAGCAGGCTCGTGGGTGGACGATCAGACTGCTATCAAGTCTTTGGCAGTGGACCATTTCTCTTCAGCTGCTAACCAAAGCTACTCTGCTCCCTCCGAAGACCTGTTCAGGTTAGACAGCTACAAAGTTTCTCCAGATATAAACTACAGTCTATCCAAAACCCCTGATGCAGAGGAAATCAGAAGTGCTGTCTTTTGTCTTAAAAAAGACAGTTCTCCTGGTCCGGACGGCTTCTCCGGCCTCTTCTTCACCACTTCTTGGCACATCATTGGTTCTTCAGTAGTAAAGGCTACCCAGCAATTTTTCAACTCAGGCAAGATATATAGAGCATCCAATTTCTACTTTCTTTCTCTGATCCCCAAATGCAATTCCCCTTCCTCCTTTGCTGACTACAGGCCTATCAGCCTCCTTAACTTCACCTACAAAATTATAGCTAAAATTTTGGCCTCCAGGCTTTCTCAGATTATTCCTCACTTGGTCTCCCCTAACCAGGCAGCCTTTGTCAAGGGTAGGTCTATCCACCAACATATTGCTCTAGCCCATGAGTTGTTTCAAAAGCTCCATTCCAAACAAAAAGGTGGCTCCATGTGTTTGCAACTGGACATCTCAAAAGCTTTTGACAAGCTTAGCTGGCCATTCCTATTCAAATCCCTCCACTACTTTGGTTTCTCTCCAAAATGGATCAACCTCATTAAAGAATGTGTGTGTACTACTAAAGGCTCAGTCCTCATTAACAGATCGCCTTGTGGATTTTTCAGCTCTACTTGTGGATTAAGGCAAGGGGACCCTCTATCCCCTTACCTATTCATCCTTGCCGAAGAAATTTTTAGCCTCAACATCCAAAACCTGGTTTCAAACAGTTCCATCTTTCCCCTCTCCTCTGTTCCAAATACCCCTTGCCACCTCTTGTATGCTGATGATATCCTTTTGTTCCTTAAAACCAATAAAAGGAGCCTTTTAGTCTTGAAAGAGGTCATCTCAAATTACCAAGCAAGTGCTGGCCAATCCATCAACTTGGAAAAAAGTAAACTGTTCATTGGCAAATGCAATCACAGGAAGAGAAGGCAAATTCTGGACATTACAAGTATTCAAGATAGACCTCTAAGCTCTTCCTACCTCGGAATTCCTCTGATTATTGGCACCCCAAGAAGACAGCACTTCTCCTCTCTGTTGGATAGATTTCTTAGCAAGCTCTCAGGCTGGAAGTCAAAACTTTTATCCTTAGCTGGAAGAAGAATTTTGGTAAGGCACGTTCTCAGTAGCCTGCCTATCCACATTGCCATGATCCTTCCTCTCCCTAAGTCAATCTGCTCTAACTTGGAGGCTATCATGAGAAATTTTCTCTGGTCAGGGGGAGCTCTCAGGCAGAATAGGAGTCAAGTCAACTGGGCAACAGTCACCCTCCCTACTTCAGAAGGAGGTCTGGGTATCCGTCGAATTCATGAGCAAAATGCTGCTTCTTTCATTAAGCTGGGCTGGACTGCTTCCACGTCAAATTCCCTATGGGCTAGATGGATGGTCAGCAGATACTTCCCAAGATCTTCTCTCTGGCATCCCTCCTCTTCCAAAGCTGGCTCCTGTATTTGGAGGAAAATCAGATCCTCAGCTCACTACATTCAATCTAGGAGCTCCTGGAAAATTGGAGATGGTAGTCTGGTCGACCTATGGTATGATAATTGGATGGCAGTAGGCAGCTTGGCTTCTCAGTTTCCCTCCTTCCTCTTCCCCCCCAACCAGAACCTCCTTTCCCTCTGGAATGGCAATCAGTGGCTGTATCCCCCAGATATCCCCAGTGATGTGGCAGCTTCTCTGCATGAAGGCGTCCAGCTCCTTTCCTTGGACCCTCTCTCCAAAGATTCTCTCCTATGGAACTCCCATGAGGACCATAGCCTCTCCTCCAAAGAAGCTTGGAATATGGTCAGAGCCAGGATCTCCTCTGCTTTCTGGTCGAACTGGGCCCCCTTGGTCTGGAATCACTTTCAGCAGCCGAGAGTTTCTTTCTTTGCCTGGAGGCTCCTGCATGGCAAAACTCCCTCTCAGCTCTGGCTCCAACACTGTGGCATCAGTCTGGCCTCCAGGTGCAGTCTATGCTCCCAAGCAGAAGAGTCTTCTCTCCATCTGTTCTTTCTCTGTTCCTTCTCCTCAGACATCTGGTCTTGGATTCTGTCCTCAGCTGGAACAGCAGTTGCTGGCCCTCTTCTCCCCTCCAAGATCTGGCAAGCCCTCTCCCACAGCAGTGACAGACTTGCTTGTAAAGGTGTAGCAGTCATCTTCTTCTCTACAGTTTTTGCTCTTTGGAAATGCAGAAATGAATCCACCTTCAACAACATCAGTGCCTCTAAGGTGAAGGTCTCCCTCTTCCTGATGGAGCTTCTCTCTGATTCTCTCAAGAAAATTTCTAAGTCCTTCTCTGGTAGACCTCTATCAAGCTTCTGTAATTTTTTGTTTTCCAATCCTTAAGCTGGCTTTGTGCTTTTGGTTTGTTGGTTTCTCCTCTCTGTATGTTGTTCTCTGTTCCTTTTCTTTTGTGGGCGTTTAGCCTCTGTTTCTCCTCCCTCTTCTTCTAATACAAATGACCTTTTAGCAAAAAAAAAAAAAACCGGCAAATGAGTAAAATTAAAGGAAAAAAATATGTGACAAACTAAATTAATGACTTTAAAGGGGCCTCCTCGATCTCCTCCGGGCAAGCGAAGGGGACTTTCCGTCTGCTCGTGTGTGTGGGGACCATGTGAAACCCCACCTAAGGAAGGGACCGAAGGAGATCTTTTTGCCTATGTACAGTGACTAGTGCTAGGATGATCATCCCAACCCCTTGATCAACGATCGACAAGTTTTCATCATCTACAATGATTGCATAGTTGATCGAATGAGCCAGCCCATTCAGACTGGTGCCAAACCTAGGGCCTGTGACTATAGAGAGGGGGGGTCCCTATTGTGTGGTCCACTTGGATGGACCCATAGTGGGTGCCACATATGTGAGCAGATGGAGTTGCCCCCGTTCTCGTAAGCTGAGGAGAGGAGAGGCCAACTTTAAATTAGCATTTCTTCTTTGAAACTTTAAAATGATTTTTGTAAAATTATCTTGAAATTTAGCAATTAGTTTTTACTACTTTCCTTCTTTTTTTTTTTTTTTGCATGATTTCTTTACTGTCTAAATATAGTTTTAGGATTTTCTCTCTATATATAATAATATGCTGGAGTTGGAAGAAGGAGGAAGAGGAAGAAAAATAATAAAAGAGCGAGGATATTCACGCTTGTATATGCGATTGAGCAGGGTTATCACCGCTTAACTTTGAAGAAGAAGACAAAACAAGCGGGCTGTAACAAATGACATAACAAATTCTGTCAGGCTGTTTCACCCGAGACAGTGTGGTGTCTCGTTATAGCAAGACCCGTGCTCGCTATAGCAAGTGAGGCAGACCAAGCCCAGTCCGATTCAATCCAAACTCTTTTATAGAGTTTGAAAAGGTGTGATATTCTTAGTGGATTATGACTAGGAGTCTTATGCACGGATTTTGGGCTATATATTGGGTGTTTCTCTCAACCCTAATACACACATAAGAATTCTCTTTCTCTCTTGATATGAAGTTAGAATACCATAAGAGAGATTTCATTGTTTCTCTAGAGCCATTAAGAGATTGTTCTGAAGGGCTGCTCTAGATAGTTTTGTTGCTTCTACTTACTTGTAGAAGATTGATCGTCTTGGTTGACAAGGTGCGAGGAGATCAAGTAAAGAGAACGATGCACGATGGAAGTCGTGTCAGTGGAAGTTGTGCAAGAACAACTACAGTCCTTAGGTCGAGGTACAGACTGAGGAAAAGGAGCTGTGAGTATATCTTGTAACTGTACGTGAATTCTTGATTTCTAAATCGTAGTTTTTCTCCCTGGAAAGGGTTTCCATGTTAAATTTGTGTCCGCCTTCTTGTGGTGATTGCTTGGTAGATTTATTTGCTAGTTGTATCTTGTTTGATTGGTTACATCTACTGCATTGATTTGATTAATTAAACTAGCATCCATTCTAGTGGGTCCTGCAAAACCTTCAATTGATATCAGAGCAAGTTACATTATTTTATTGTGTTGATCCAAATGGATATCTACAACGAAGGCACTTCAACCAATAAGCCTCCTCCGTTGGATGGTAACAATTATGCTTATTGGAAAGTCAGGATAGTTGCCCTCTTGAAAGCTATAGATTTGAAGGTTTAGAAATATATAGCGAATCGTTATTTCTTGCCCACTATTATTGTTGATGGGGTAATTGGTCCCAAACTTGAAGATAAGTGGACTAAGGAAGAAGAGTTGGATGCCACTTGTAACTCTAGGGCTTTGAATGTTATTTATAATAGAGTTATTGTGTTCGAGTTTCAAAGAATTTCTACATGCACTACTGCAAAAAAAAGCGTGGGATGTCCTGCAGACTGTGCATGAAGGGATTGACGCTGTCAAACAGTCGAAACTTCAGAAGTTGTATACAGCCTTTGAAGCAATAAAGATGGAAAAAGATGAGTCTTCCAATGAATTTAATGGTAAATTGAATGCAATTTATCAATGATACCTTTACCTTGAGGGAACTAATTCCTGAAAACAGAATTGTTAAAAAGATTTTTAGGTCTCTCCCAGAAAGGTTTGATGGAAAGGTTGTGGCCATAGAGGAAAATAAAAATCTGAATACGCTCAAAGTTGATGAGTTGGTAGGCAACCTACAAACTTTTGAAGCAAACCTTAGGTTTAATGGGAAGATAGAATCTAAAGATATTGCTTTGAAAGCATCCAAGGAATCATACAAGAAAGCTGTAAGTGATTCAGATTCAGATTCCGAAGAAATTGATCCCCAAATTGATGTACAGTTCATGAAGCATCTCAAGCTTTTATGAATGGGTAGAAAACCAATGTGAGGATCCCTAAAAATTCTGGAAAGAAGAAATATTTTAAAGGAATTCAATGCTACGAGTGCCAAGGCTATTGACACATTGCCAATGACTGCGGAAACAAAAAATCTAAAAAGAATGCCTTGAATACTACTTGAGAAGATGAAACATCTGATGAGAATGATGAAAATCTTGAGTCTGACAAACCTAACATTGGCAATGGGAAGTTTATTGCTTTTATGGCAACTTTCAGTTCAGTTGCTTCCCATGTTTCTTCCGAAGCTGAGACTGATCAAGATACTGAGTCAGAGGAAGAAACAGATTGAAAAGTTGAATACGAAATACTTTTCAAGAAAACCATGAAGATGGTTAAAGTGAATGAAAAAGTTGCTATCAACTGGAAAGTGTCTGAAGGTAGAATTCATCCTTGAAAGCCGAACTTGAAGGTTTGAACACAACCTTCTATTTAAGCCTTAACACAGGCTAAGGTCATATCTCAGATTATTGTATGCAATTTTAAACTAGACAAAGAAAATCTCAAACACTCAATTACCACACAAAGAGAAGAGGCACAGAACTTTTACCTGGAAAACCCTGCTCGGGAAAAAACCACGGGTGGCAAAAGCCACAGAAAACAATGCACTATAAAAACGAAGATTACAAAGAACTCACAGAACTTGACCCAGTTGAAACTCAACCTAAAGAACTATGAAGAACTCGTCGACAACCTGCCGTTCACCTTCCACGTGCTTGCTTGAGACCCACCTTAAATGCCCCTTCAAGGTGCTTGAGAGAAGAAGAACAAGAAGAACTTCAGCACAATCTCCCTTGTAAGAATTGACCCACCAAACTCTCTCTAGAATCAAAGAATAATGCTTGAGAAAATTAATCTCTCTATATGTTCAATAGTGTTTGCAAGGGGTCTTTAAATAGCTTTAATTTCGTGCACCAGACATGTTTGAAAGAAGGTAGAACTCTTAAAGTGAGTAGAGAAATGTCAGCTTAAAAGAGTCCTTATTGGACAGAGCTGGGCATCTCGCTATAGCGAGCCCAGGTTCTGTCTGGGCCAGAACTATGGCTCGCTATAGCGAGACAAGCTTCTATCACTACAACAATTTACACTTTTACCGGCGTTTTTTCCCGGCGCAATCATTAAACGCCGGGAAAAGTATAATTTTTACCGGCGAAAAAGTTCCTTTCGCCGGGAAAAGATAGAGTTTTCCCGGCGACAATTTTTCGTCGGCAAAGGTTCTATTCTTCCCGGCGATTTATTTTTTTCGCCGGCAAAGGTCCTATTTTTTCCGGCGATTTGTTTTTTTCGCCGGCAAAGGTGAATGTTTCACCGGCAATCCAAATAATTCGCCGGCAATTTCACCCGCCAATGATGGCCGATGTATTTTTCCCAGGACATTTTTAAAAACATTTTTACCGGCGCAGTATTTGCGCCGGGATTGTTATTACTAATTCCCAGAGCCCCAAACAGAATTCTCAATCCCTCATCTCTCTCTGACCCTCTCTCGCCCGCCATCCCCTACGTCTCCGATCCTTCCATCTCCTTCTCCCTCACGACCTCAGCCCTCTCCTCCATCTCCCAGGCGCAGAACCCCCCTCTCCTCCATCTCGATCACCCTAATCCCATCTCAAAAACCCCCCATCTCCATCTCCATCTTCTTCCTCCCCATCGCACCATTCCTCTCTCACGCCTCACCCTCTCCACGCCTCCCCTGTGTATCAAGCATCTCCATCGCCCATCTCACAGTATCCCCTGCGCATCAAACATCTCCATCTCCCATCTCGGTCTCTCCTCTATCCCCATCACCTGAGGCCGATCCCTGCCATTCATCAGAAGACCACCACATCCCTCGCCTCTGAGTCTCTCTCGTCTCCCTCTGCATCTCTCTCGGTGTACCACCTCCTCTGTTATTTTCTCTCCGGCATCTTGTTTGGTTCAGAGAAATAGAGAGAAGTAATGGCGACGAACCTGGTTACATTTCAGAAGGTATAAAGGCAAATTGATCTTTGAATGAATGAAGTTTTTTTTTTTTCTTTCCGTCTTTCTTCTTTCAATCTTTCTGGGGTTGTCTTTCTTTCTAACCTTGATCTTAATGTTTAATTTTTCCATGGATCTGGGCTTCAGATTTTCTGTAAGAAGAGAGATAGAGAGAGAGAGAAAGCGATCGTTACCCCTACAGAGTCATTGAAATCACGCCTCCACCCAAAAACCTCGGCATTCGCTGCTTCCCCTCTGTAAGCCAATTTCTGATTACTCCTTTTTTGGGTTTTTCAACTGCATTGGTTTAGAAACTCGATTTTGGTCTATACACGAAACGTTTTTTTTTTTTTTAATTAGTTCGAAATGTCGATTTTGATCTATATGCGAACTGGGTTTCTTGATATTGGTAAATCAAGTGAGATATGATATGCAGAGGGGAGTAAAATCTACAAAATGTCAATACCCAGCAGTAAAGTTTGCATTTATAGTTGGGAAAGGAAAGTTGTGTCAAAGGGGTGCAGCTAGAATTGGAAGATGGAAGGATGGTTGTATCTCATTCGGTCCAATCGTTTTGGATTGCAATACTCGCAGAAGTGTTATTTCGTTCTGGAAGATAATTGCCTCAATTGCTTCAAATCGGTGCCCATCTCCAAGAAAGAGGTATTAGTTTAAGAGATCATTTGAAATTTGAATCAACGGGCTATTTGTTTCTCTCTGTTTTTCCTTTTTTTTTTTTCTATTATGTATGGTGCTTGATGATATGAAATAATCCCATTTTTCAAGTTATGTTGATATGAAATAATGCCATTGTTCAAGTCGTTCTTTGAAATTTACGGTTTTTGTGCTAACCCATGCCGCTGATGAGGAAATATTAGGTTTATGTGATAACCCATCTTTTTTTCTGAAAGGCAGAGTGAGTGCAACTGTCGGTTTTTTTTTTTTTTTTTTTAACCTCTAGTTTGATTGAGTTTTGGTTAGTTTTATATTGACATTCTAATTCTAGGCTTTGGATTTCCCTCCTCAGCTTCTTCTTATTATTTATGCTCCCTTAATTTTAGAGTGATAGGAAAAGGCAGATCTTTGAGCTGCTATGTGTGAGGATTGATAAGAATGCGCCATGTTCAAAAAAGTTAATTCACTTTCGAGCTAGAATAATACTTGGAAGCATTCTATATATTTTCTTAAATCCATTTGTTTGGATCTTGGTTCTTTGGAATAACAGGTTCTGGTGGGAGTTTTTTTTTTAAATCAAATTTATCGTCACATAAAAGATTGAATTTCAAGCTATATTTTAGTTGAAGGTGTTTGAATTACTGATGTTGTCCAGACAGGTGTTTCTGGTTTTTAGAAGATAGGAATCTGGGGATTATTAATCCATTTATTTCGGTCTCAGTCTTAAGAGTAAATCACGCCCCAGACCAGAAAGAGGTTTTCAGGATGTAAATAAACCATGTTGCAGAATGAGGTTTTTAGGGTATTTTCCATTTTATCCTTTATTGTTTGGAATGCTTTGTGAACTCACAGAGCAAATCCATTGATGTGATAAGGCTTCGAGGAGGAGGAGGATGAGGATGGGGATGGGGACGATGATGATGATGGAATGCTAAGTTGCTAACCATTTTCCTTCAGTTTTGTTTGTAACTTGATTGATATTAAGTCCCAAGTCAGGTGAAGAGGTCATTGCAATTTTTCTATTTTATTATTTGTGATGCATGTGTAGATTGTTGTGATATTTTGTAGAACCTCACAGTGCATCCTTCTGTGTAACTAATTTGTGTCAAGGCCTCGTGGCTTCCAGCCTTTATGCAAGATTTTGTTGAACTTGTTAGTTGGCCTTGGTCTGTATTCATACATTCAGCTAGTTGTTACTGATCAGCAGGCATTACTTGTAGTAGTAATTGTGATGCTAGAGCAATTCCAACAAGAACTGTTTACCATTGACATCATATTGCCTGAGAATTGCCATGTCACAGAACATAGCTACTGGCAGAGAAACAGGTTCTGGAAACAGTATTAGAAATACCTCACTTATAAACACTACCGCAAAACTCAAGCAGACATGAGAAACATGAAGCAATAAGTGGATCTATATCCAAGGAAACAGGTTTCCTAACAACTATGTGATAAGATAAACACATGCAGACATGCATGTCATACACAGCCATCTGGGAATTTGGACGGAAAAGAACAAAAGAATCTTTGATAGGAGGTGCTTGGTTGGGGGCCCACTGATGGAGAAACCAGATCATGACTCACACTCGTTGAGGGCCGATAGTGAAGCATTTTAAAAGGTTTTTCATACATCAACTTGGAGAGAGTGGAAGTGATCATTAGTTGGCTAGTTCCATCTTGGTGATGGCAGCCCCAGCACCGGGTTGTTGGAAATTCAATACTGATAAAAGCACAATAGGGAGTCTGGGGCCTTTAGAGCTGGAGATAATGAAAAGATGAAATAAAATAGAAGGTGAAGCTGAGAACCATATGGTGGGCCCCACCTGGCTGCATGCCAAGCATGGTGGTAAAGTGGATGGAAACTCTTGATGTGAGTTAGGAGTGGGTCAAAAAATGCACCCCTATCCGGCTAATATTCACTACTTAATCACAATTCTTTTGCTTATACAAATGTTAGGTAGATATAAAATTTTCAGTAATTCAACAGTAAATACAATAAGATTGGGATCAATTTTCTGTGTACCAATGCAAGGCCCAGTAGTAGGTGTGTGTGAAAAGCCAAAGGGTCCAGATTGATGCTAGGTGGTGGGTCCCACATAAGAGTTCCTATGAGCTATCAACTAGGAACTGTTTTCTTCTGGAGATTTTAATGTGACTTTTCATTTGTGTGTTCAGTAGAAATCCTAGCCACTATAGTGCAAGGGTTGAGGCTCTTCACTTATGCTTTTGCAAGTCCATTTATAGTGTTCAGATGGAAGAAGCCAAACTAAGGGCACCATACCCTGGCAATTCTGTTTTGTAGTTAATGGGATAAAAAATATTGGTGTCCTCTGTGGTTTTGGAAGTTTTTTTTTTTTTTATCCTTTGAAAGGTGGCTCTGGAAAGGTCTTTACTCTTTAGGTCTCATGAAGGGTCCTAGGTTTGGTTTAAAGTAACAACCATTACATACCAGTTTCAGTAATCTGCCATCATGCGATTATAATTTCCAAAACATAAAATATTGCAGAAACACGTATCATTTTATAATGTTTTTAATTTTTTTTCACCCTGAAAAACACATGAGACACGTATATTTCACATGAAGTTAAAAAAGAAGCAAAGATGGATGTGCCTAACAAAATTAAGTTAGAGAAGGAAGTAAAAAAAGAAGCAAAGATGGATGATGATGATGATCACATACCAATTTCCCAGAGAGTGGACTACATTGGAGCACAATGGTGTCATTTTCCCTCCTCCATACAAACCTCACGGGATTAAGATGCTATACAATGGACAGCCAGTTGATTTAACTCTAGAACAAGAAGAGGTGATGCTGAATATCTTTTATGATCTTGTACCATTTTCACTATTTCTTTTCATTTCTTGTCATGTGATTCTTGTTGCTTCCACTTGTCACATTGCATGTAGCCCCGTTGCCCTTGATAAATACATTTTATTCTTTACCTGCAGCTTTGATTTACTATTTTTTTTGTATCTGCTGAAAGTATTAGTTCTGCAGGTAGCTACAATGTTTGCAGTGATGAAAGAAATGGAATATGCAACAAAGCAGAAATTTATTGACAACTTCATGAATGACTGGAAAGTGCTACTTGGCCGAAACCATGTGATTAAGAAATTTGAGCTCTGTGATTTTACCCCAATCTATGAGTGGCATGAGAGGGAGAAGGAAAAGAAAAGGCAAATGAGCACCGAGGTAAATCAAGGTTTCCTTTTATTGATTTTAGATTAGAGTAAAACAGTGAGCTGTACAGTGTAAATTGATACATATGGAACTGGTGTATGTGAACAATGAACATTAGTTTAATGATATTGACTTGTTTTATGTCTTAGTGAAAAATAGATGTTTGTCTATGATACCTGGATACTTCAAAATTGGGAACGTATCCATATCATGTTGTCTCCCATACTTAAGATTTACATGTTAAATTTATGCCTAATAGCATCCATTGGAGTATCTTGTCTTTTGATAGGTAATATTAATAGAGATTTTGATTGAATTCTGAATTTTGGTAGGTACTACATTTTTTATATCTCTTACTTCCTCCAAGTATGTCTGATATCTCTTACTTCCTGTTTTGGGAGCATGTAAAATTCTCCAAGTTTCCAGGGTTTTAATTCCACTGGTAGAATTCCTAAGAAGAATGTTCTCTGCTTCTAAATTGGCACAAACTCAGGCAACATAAGGGATGGTTGCAACACTTCATTTGAATTCAGTACAAGTCTCTGTGGATGCAAGTTGCTGGTTTGGCTGTCACATTCGAAATCATATGTAGTTTAATTTCCAGAATCTTTTGATGCTCTTGCATCCAATCCTTGATTTAGGATTGTACAATTCATTTTTATTGATTAGTCTTACCTTTAGATGAGGCTATGCTGATTAGTCTCACTAGTTTTTGCTGTTGTTTCTTTTGTCCTCAGATGGTGCTTGTTGAGTAGCCGTGCTGCGGTGGGATGATGCTCTAAAGGCATACACTGCAAAAGCATCTCAGGCACCAAGCCCACACCTTGTTTTGGATGCTACGCTAGGTCTGTATAAATTTATACTGGTGTTCTCTTTGGTCTTCTAATTTTCTTTTCTTTTGAGCTATTACCATTAGTCTTATTGTATATACAAGCACAAATGACAGGAGCCCATGGCACAGTGGAAGGTTTTGTGGGTTCAAGTCATGTTACCAATCTCTCTCTCTGTCTTTCACACACACACATGTATATACTGAAATGGTAAAAGTTAATTTATTGCTACATAAAAAAAAAAAAAACCAATCAGAAAATTACAATGAAATTTAAGAGTTAGTCACAAGTTGTTACTTCCTAATGTCATATGTGAACCTTTAAATCTACCACACATGATTTTCTTTACATGGTAGTTTCTTCGGAACCTGTAAAATGGTTATGGACTGGCTTTGTCTGTTAGCCTTTCGTAGTGTTTTGTTGTAGTTGTCTACCTGTTTTAGAATTTTATGTCTTCACTTGCCTCTTTTAAAAGGTTGGTTAGTATTTTTTTATTGGTAGGAGCTAAAGAGTCACAGGAAAAGTGCTGGACAACTTCCATTAGTACACTAAGAAACACAAGAAATACGGAAAAGAGGACAATCAGAAAGTTCCGGATTTTAAGCATGCAGTCAACCAAATTGAATTCATATTGGAATGCTGTATTACTAATAGCCTTG
This sequence comes from Cinnamomum chago, assembly GCA_038049695.1. Taxonomy (NCBI): domain Eukaryota; kingdom Viridiplantae; phylum Streptophyta; class Magnoliopsida; order Laurales; family Lauraceae; genus Cinnamomum; species Cinnamomum chago. The sequence continues at coordinate 65,323,062 of CP142458.1, read as the reverse complement.
TCTCGCTTGTAATGCTTTCTTCTTTCTTCCAAACACTTTTAAGTTGTCCAGACTTTGATATCAGCAGAGCTGTTGCAGAAAATCTGTCCCTGCAGAAGGGGATACATATACATTTTAAACATTAACCCAGTTAGCAGCAATGTTAATTTACACGGAATGCATTGTTTTTCACACACTAGCTTCTAACAAATAGAGATCTGTAGATTAGAAATTTTGTACTTATTTTTCTTGCTGGATGGCTGTTTTATTGAATCCACACACACATTCCAACAATGAATATTCCTTGCAAACCAGTAGGAAAGTTTTGGGGACAAACTCCTCCCTCACTATGTGGGGGCAGCAGACATTGAGAATCCAATTGGGGCCTCTCTAAGTTTATCCTCATGATCTGTCCCTAACATAATGCCAGCTATAATATCAAATCTGTTCTGCTTTACAGAAGCTTTTACTGTTCAAACCTTGGACTAGATTGTCTTCTTCCATCTCCAATGTTAGCAACTATTTGTTGCCTAGAACCATTTGAACTCTTGTCAGGTAAAATTCAAGACACAGTTATCATCTTAGAGCATGTTGAAGTTTGATCAGAATTAGAATTCTTTGATTCATGATTTTTTCTGTTTCAGTAGGTTGCATACTCCCTTTTGGGACCCAAAGTTGTTTAGCATGTTGTTTATTTGGACATTTTGATGGACTATGATTTGAGTGTTGGACATGTTGTGTATGATTTATTTCACCACTTGGTGGATGATTATGTGAAATATCAATAAATTTAGGAAGATCAGTTAAAGCATCTCTACCGCAATGCAGGATTTCGATCTTGATAGACAGATGAGAAGAATTTCTTTGTCAATGCATGCAAATTTTTTTTTTAAATTTCTTTGTCAATCTTTATTTTTCTGTCGGAAGATAACTCAAAGCTGAAGATGACACAAGATTTTCACAAATTGATCTTTTGTTTTTGTTTTTGTTTGTTTTCGCTGAATACAACTTGATGATTTATTACTTCAACTTTGTTTTAGTCAATTTCAATTTGTTTTGCTTATTTTCTTTTTTGGTTTTCAGCTATGGCGAATCAAATTGCAGTAACTGTGAGAAAGATGCTGAACATAAGCACCCCCATCTTATATATGTAACTCAGGTTGGTTTTAAATCCTGTTGGATCAATGTATTTGGTTTCATTAGTGAATCCAATGTTTCATTCTTCAGATACATGAACATTAGTATTTTTTTTTTCAGATGGTGTTCATGCAAAGAGAAAGATAAACAGCAACCCAAAAGCTTGGGACGTAGAGTTAGAAGAAGAACATTCTCAGTCTCTATCCCATTCCCATCAAGAGCAAACCATGGTCTCTCCACTCTTGAATATGAACATATAATTGTCAAAATGCATTCATTTTAATTTTATAATGGTAATGGTAAAGTGTTTTCAATGTTGCAAGGATGTTTGAATATTAATATGAAGTGAAATGAATTTTCTTATTTCATTTGTTGATGATTTTGGAATGGAAATGGATGTAGGGTGTGTAGCAGATGTGGTCTTGGATAATGGAATTAGAAATTTCAATTTAGTCATGTGACAAACAGGAAAAGAAATTTAAAAATCAAATAAATAAAAAAAATTATTCCTGGCGAGAAACGACGCCGGCAAAAAGAATTTGAAAAAAGAATTTTCGTAAATTGTAAATCTTTTCCCGGCGTAAAAAACGCCGGCGAAAGTCTTTCTAAATTTATTTTTTAAAAACTAAACCACTTTTCCCGGCGCAAATTAACGCCGGCGAAAGTCTTTCTAAATTTCTTTTTTAAAAAATAATCCACTTTTCCCGGCGCAAAATAACGCCGGGAAAAGTTTTTCTAACATTTATTTTTGAAAAAATAAAATCTTTTCCCGGCGCAAAATAACGCCGGGAAAAGTTTTCCTAAACATTTATTTTTAAAAAATAAAACTCTTTTCCCGGCGAAATAAAACGCCGGTAATGTAGGACTTTTACCGGCGCTGTCTTTTTCTCGCCGGCAAAAGCTATTACTGGCGACCTTTTCCCGGCGCACTGCCGGCGCAAGAAAAATCGCCGGTAATAGACATTGTCGGCGTTTAATGGACCTTTACCGGCGCTTTTTTAGCGCCGGCAAAAGTGTAAATTGTTGTAGTGTATCTAGTACACGGAAGTGACGCTAAATTGATGCAAAAACTTCGAGAGGACTTCTTTAAAGACCTTCAAGTGTGTGTAGAAGCCTTCAAGGCTTACCACAAGTATCCAGATGTAGTCTTTCACATTATTTAGGTTCCTTCACAGTCCTTATCTAAATGAACCACAAAATACAACTCAATTTGGACTATGAATACAAGTTTTGTTCAAACTAGAAGAATTAGCCAATACAAATTCTAACAGAACTTGCAGAAGCAATAGCTAAAGTACAACAATTGGAGATTGAAAATAACAAATTGACTGCAGAATCACAAAAGTGTGACTTACTTGAATCTGATATGAAGACTTTGAAAACAGAAAATTCTGATATGAATGGAAGACTCAATATGGTTCTAATTGAGTTAAATACTGCTAAAGCTAATTCATATAATAGGATGAACACCGGATTGAGAAAATTAGATGACATCCTATGTAGTCAAAAGGCACACACTGACAAGCATGGCATTGGCTACGCTGACGGAGCATCTACTTTGAATGCCAAAGGTAAAAATTGTTTTGTTAAAAATTCAGTTGTTACTAATCCTATTGTTAGTGTTGCAAAGAAAGCTCCAAAGAAGCTTAATGTTTCACATCCTGAACGAATTCCCACTTGTCATCATTGTGAAATTAAAGGACACATTCGACCTCATTGCAATAAGCTGCAAAGTTTACCGAATCAAAAGCAATGGAAAACGCAGAAGGCTAAGCTGAAAAAGAAGAATCCAAAGTTGTTTGGGTCAAAAAAGAAGACCTACCTTCTGTATTGGTGCACTTTGCTGAAATATTTAAACTTGCAAGTTAGTGTGCCTAAGCGTCATCACCCCTGATCTGCAAGATCAAGCCCTCACCCCAGTGCTAATACGAAGATCATATTAAGGGGGAGCTATTGCATCCAGATTGACAGAATCTGTATAATGATATTTGTTTGTCAATTATGGACAAATGCAGGGGGAGAAGAATTGAACTAGGGGGAGCTTTACAAGCCAAGCCAAGGCAATTCAAGATTTACATGTTCAAGCCAAGGCAATACAAGATCTACAGTAGTGAATTTTTTTTATTTTAAATTCAATGTATTTTGGGCTTTACTTTTGGGTAGATCATATTGTATTGTTCAAGGGAGTTTTGTCCAAGAATTGCCAAAAGGGAGAGATTGTAAGACACGACAAAAAAAATTATGTCAGACTGTTTCACCCGAGACAGTGTGGTGTCTCGCTATAGCAAGACTCGTGCTCGCTATAGCGAGCGAGACAGACCAAGCTCGGTCCGATTCAATCCAAACTCTTTTATAGAGTTTGAAAAGGTTTGATATTCTTAGTGGATTATGACTAGGAGTCTTATGCATGGATTTTGGGCTATATATTGGGTGTTTCTCTCAACCCTAATACACACACAAGAAGTTAATTCTCTCTCTTGTTATGAGGTTAGAATACCCTAAGAGAGGTTTCTTTGTTTCTCTAGAGCCATTGAGAGATTATTTTGAAAGGCTGCTCTAGAAGGTTTTGTTGCTTCTACTCTCTTGTAGAAGATTGATCATCTTGGTTAATAAGGTGCGAGGAGATCAAGTAAGGAGAACGGTGCACGGTGGAAGTCGTGTCAGTGGAAGTTATGCAAGAACAACTATAGTCCTTAGGTCTAGGTACAGACTGAGGTAAATGGGCTATGGGTATATCTTATAACTGTTCATGAATTCTTGATTTCTAGATCGTGGTTTTTCTCCCTGGAAAGGGTTTCCATTTTAAATTTGTGTCTACCTTCTTGTGGTGATTGCTTGGTAGATTTATTTTCTAGTTGTGTCTTGTTTAATTGGTTGCATCAACTGCATTGATTTGAGATTGAGCTTAAGAAACATGAGATTGAGCTTAAGAAACTTTAGTTTAGAAGCCAAGATGAACTGGGGAAAGCCTCTGCAGGAGACAACCCAACTGTCCTCAACAACCTTAGAAAAAATGTCATGAGAGAGCCACTTTTCCTCAAATCTGAAAGGTCTATTTTTGAATGAGAGGTTTTGCCTGTGGGAGAGGATAATGGGGCTGTGGTCAAAGGAGATTTTGGGAAGGTGATTTACCAAAGGATCCACAAAGATATCAAGCCAGGAATAGTTTGAAAAGGCTATATCTTGCCTAGCTGCCACAAAATCTTGACCTTGCCTGTTATTTGCCCAAGTGAAACAGCTACCTCTAAAACCCAGATCTTTCAAACCTGCAGATTGGGCCATTTCAGTGAAGTCCTTGACCGAAGTAGAGGAGGGAGGAAGAGTACTGAGCTTTTCTTTAGCTAGAAGGATAGCATTAAAATCACCTATCACACACCAAGGCTTAGTGGAGAAAGAGTTGTTTACTAGATAATCCCAGAGGTTTCTCCTAAGCATGTAATCAGTTGATCCATAGACTGCAGTAATAGTACTAGGAGGAAAAGAGGAGGATGAGGTAGAGATGGAAATGGATATGTGCTGATAAGATTGGTCTAGAAAAGTGAAATCAAATTTGGAATTTTGATTGCAAAGGCACCACAGAGAATTTTCTGTGTTGGAGAAGGAAGGGGAGAGGCCAAAGGGGGAAGCCCCTTGGAAAAGGAATCCAAAAAAGACTTTGACCTAGAGAGGAAGAGGATATCAGGGGAATGGACAGCTAAAAGGTGGGAAACCATTGTTTGAGTGGGGATATTACATATGCCCCTACAGTTCCAGTAGATAATTTTAACCATTAGGTAACGATTTTGGGGGGAAGGCCAGAGGATTGAGGACCTGAGGAGGGGAGGTCTTTGCCTTTAGGTTTCCTTCTAGCTTTCATCTTGAAAGGGGAAAGGTCAACCAGTAGGGGGATATCACTATTGGTATCTATTATTGGAAGAGAGGGTGAGGGAGGAGAAGAAGATGAAATGGTATTTGGACCCGAGACCGATACTTGTTCAAGGATGATCCTTTTCACTTTAGGAGGAGCAACTTGCAATCTTTTGAGGTTGTAAGTAGAAAGGGTAGGATCAGCTAAAGTACAATTCTCTAGAATGGAGAAGATGTTAGAGCAGTTCAAGGTAGGGGCCGGAATTTTCTCCAGGATCTCCAAAGAACCATCTGAAGGAAGAGCTGAGAGAGGATTGTCAAAGGGGAGGGGACCATGGGAGGAATTGGGAGGATGCTCTGTAACTGTATTGTTATGGGAAGGGGAGGCAGAGGCCATTGGCTCGGATAAAGGCAAAGGGGAGAAGGGAAGCTGATCACATTGAGAAGGCATAGAGGCTGTTGTAGTGTGGGGGAAAGCTGTTGAAGAGATATCAAAAGGTACCTGGGAGGGCTGGGGGCCCTTTTCCTTGAGCTGATCCTGAAGGTACTGCTCTGAGTCTAAGTCAGCTATAACAGGGGAGACAAGGTGACTGGCAACATCCTCTGATCCCAAATCCTCTGAAGTATTTAGAGTAATCAGGATAGGCTCTTGAGCAGGGGTCTTCAACAAACCAGGCTTCATTTTGAATGGGCACTTAGTGGATAGGTGACCGGCCGAAAGACACTCAGAGCATGGAATAGATTCATATTGGACTTCCACTTCAACTGTGTCTTCTGCAAAGGAGAGAATCCTCTATTTGGTAGTGATTTCGTCAAGACGTAGAGGCTTCCCAATTGAGGCTGCAACCGATAGAAGGATGTCACTACTCCAGCAGTGAAAGGGGATACCTCTTAGCCTGATCCAGACTGGGGCTTCCGATGACCAAGCTGATTCGTCTTGACTTGGCGACCAGGACCTGAGGAGAAGCTTTTTACCTTCCATTAGAAGGGGACTAGAGCCAACCAGAGCTTCCCTATCCTCTTTAGAGTGGACTCTAAAAATGAAGTTTCATTTTTCTGTTAGGGAGATCAAACAAGGCCTGGACAAGCGCCACAAGGAGACCACCCAATTTTCCAAAGCTTCCAGAGAAGCCCTTCTTCCAATGAATTTCCCTATAGCTGAGTGAGAGAAAGATTGTTTGCTGGAATTTACCATTTGGATAAGGATCATAATGGTGAGTTTACCATCTAACACCGGAGTTGGGATGGCAGGAAGGGGAGCAAAAATAGATTGCCCAAGGCAACTGGCGTAGGTTTTAGAAAGATTGTGGAGAGGATACTGCAAGTGGTTATGAGAAAGAAAAAGTTGGTCGTGCCCCCAACGAGGGAGAAAGGTTGTAGATAGGGAAGGGGAGCTGGCTGGGAAAAGGGGGGAGGAGGGATTGGTGAGATAAGAGGATTATTAGACGTGTAAGTGTAGAAAATATACTCACAAGATTAGGGAGGTGCCTCAAGGGACTTATCCAAGGGACCAAAGAAAGAACTGCTTGATCTAGAGACCTGAAAGGGGAAAAGAAACAGTCAGAGGACCCTGGCTGTGGGCAGCGTAGGGCTCTCCGATGCCTAACTTATTTGACTGCTAGGGATCCATTTGCCCATAGAGTAACTAATGGGGATCCATCATAGCCCACATTGCATTAAATGAGGGTTCAATCAGCCATGCTGCATTAAATGTTAGTCATGTTGGGCCTGATCTTGCCTTGACTTGTTGGCGGCTGAGGTCCCATCGGATCCTTTCTTGGACCTTGCCCCGATATGGTTGTAGCCACCAGATGGGGCGAAAGTGGACGGAGTGGATGACGTTTATGTCCCGTCAGCACGTGCCCAAACCCTGCCACGTGTCCGGATGTCAGGTGTGGCCGTCTATGCCTGCCTCGTACGGAACTCGTCACCTCGAGCGTGGCCGAGGTGAGCTCCCCTGCCTGGTGCAGCTTCTTGTCGAGACGGGGTGCGTCGTTGGTGGTCTCGGCAAGCATCACGGCTTCCTGTGCCAAGACGCCTTCAGCCGAGACGAGATTTTAGTAGGGATCATCGTCATTCTCTGCTTAGCTGGCGCATTAAGGGATGCCCCACACAATTGCCCCCTAGCTTCTGACTCCATGGGGTCCCGAACTCCTTGGGGTCAGGAGCTATAATTATGAAGGACCACCACAGGTTCCCGTTCTGACATCGGCAACTGACGCGTGGCGCTCGTTCAGCTTCTCCTCGTACGCCAAAGGCAGTTTAATTGCCATAAATGCCATGCTCAAATCATTACAGGAGGCGAGCCATCGATGACACGCGTCGCCAACAGAGTGGCCACGCTGTCAAACGGGGCATGCGCGTGGTCTCCGAAGAGACGTTTTTGAATTTTCGGAAACGGTGCTAACAGGGAGGTGTCCTTGCCCTATAAGTAGGCGCGCCTTCATCTTCTTCCCCTTTCTCACTTTTCACTTTTGAACGGATGCCTCTGAGAACCCTAAGAACCAGAGCTAAGTACTCGGAGCAAAGCCTTCGCTTCCTCTCGGTGCTTCCCTGCCCGTCCCCGTCTTTGGTTCCTGTGCTAATAAGTCTTCTGCGTCTTTCATTTTCTCCTGCTTTCGTCCAGTCTTTTTCCCTTTTTCTCCTTTCTTCTTTTCCTATCAACCATGGGGATTTACAGTCACTGGGTTCACTCCCCCCAGTCTATAGAAGGCTTTAGGTTTGCCTTTAAGGTTCCGGGCGATGTCCTCGTCCGGAAGGGTGATCCCATGGACCACGTTCGCTGATCTTGTGTTGGAGGCTGGATGTCGTTCCCGCTCATAGCGGTTGTTGAGGGAGGGGTCAGGTTCCCGTTGCAACCACTGCTTCTGGCTTGCCTCTGTTCCTGGAACCTCACTCCCTGCCAGTTGATGCCGAATGCTTTCAAGGTCATTATGGGCACGGTGGCATTGAACCAGCACCTCCACATAGGTTTAGACATCCGTGACATAGAGGATGTATACGACCTTTGTAAGACGAAGGAGGACACCTATTATCTCCGCGTCAAGCCGAAGCGAAGGGCTTTCGTCACGACACTGGAGGATCCCAGCAAGTACGCAGGGGACGACCTCATTTCCGTCTCGGGGAATTGGGAGTCCGGCCCCGAGGAGGAAGTTAGAGCGTACAACATCCCTCGCCGCCCCGGGGTTGCTCCAAGTACGGAATTCTTCATTCTTCAGTTCTAACTTAATCTTCTTGCTTTCTTTCAAATTCCCGAACTGACGCTTCTCCGATCTTGCAGGTGCTCGGCAGAGAAAAGTCGGGCTTGTAGGTTGGGTAAGGAACGATTCCTGGCATAACCAGGTCGCCAAGTGCACTGATTTCTCCAACCGGGCTGCATGGGTACTGCTCAAATACGAGCCCAAATACAGGGGCTACTGCAAGAGATCGGAGGCCGGTCCAAAGAGAGCTGAGGTCGCGCCCGAGCAGCAGAGGAGTCCGGAGAGAAGGGAAGCCGAGGCTCAACCTCAAACAGCCCCCGAGGTGAGCAGGCGCGCGTCCGGCGCCGAGGCCTCTACTTCCGAAGCCGAGTCGAGCGAGAGCCCGCTCATCAGGCGACCTCGCCGCTTTATCGTGATCGAAGAAGCAGCGGAGGAGGAGATGGCACCTCGTTGTCAGCCTGTAGTGAAAGACCTGAGCCTGCTGGCATTTGGCGGCTCCGGCAGCACTAGGAGGCCTCCGCAGCACACCCCCCCTCCAGCAGTCGACAGGACCCGCACACCGCCCCCACATCCGGAAGGCCGACAACGGTCCGGGGGGGCCACGGTGGAGGAGGCGGCCAGGCCAGAAAAAAGGCCTCGGACCGAACCCGTGGTTGAGGACGCCCCGGGGCCCCTAGTGGTCTCCCCACCCGGGCCAGCTCCCTGGAGACCTTCTTTACTCGTTGGTCCCGGGAGGCCCGTGTCGGTGGAGGATCAGGTCCACGGGAATCCCTTGGTGATGGTGGCCCTAGCCACCGCCTGCTCGCTCCCGAAGGACATGGCTCGTCATCGGGAGCAGGACGACGCCGCGCTAGCAGGGGCGTCGATGCAGGCAGGGTTTCTGGTAAGTTCTCATGGTCTGATTTTTTATGGGCTTCTATCCCTGCTATGTTTTCTCATTGCGTCTTGTTCATCTTGCAGCTGGTGCAGAGATCCCTTGTCCAGTTAGAGAGGGCACTGCAGAACAGAGCCGAAAGAGCTGCTGAAAGGGCCGAGGCGGAGGCGCAAAAGAAGGCGCTGGAGGCTGCGGTGGAGGATATGGGGAGAAAGGCGGCCGAGCAGGAGGGGTGTGTCCGGAGTCTCACGGCCGAGGTGGAGGCTGCAAAGGCCGAAATCGAGATGTATAAGAAGAAGATGGCCGAGCAGACTGAGGAGGCCAACGCCAAGCTCGAGTCCGAGACCAAAGCGGCCTACGACGAAGGGGTTGCCGAAGCGACTTCTTTGTACGAAGCGCAAGTAGTGGCTGTCCGGGACAAGGCCTAGGAGCTTGGATGGCTGGCTGCTCTGGATAAAGTGGGCGTCCCCGAGGACGACCAGAACTACCAAAATCCAGCTAAGTTCCCAAGCTCGAACCAGGAGCTCGCTGGTGCCCCCGACTCAGCCAAGGTCGACGCCGCCTCCCCAGACTCCACCGAGGTTGTTACTGCCACCCCCCTACTTCGTCCCCGCGACGGTCGAAGCCCCTCTGACCGAAGGAGCCGACGCCGACGCCGGCACTGAATAAGCCTTTAAAGCACAAGCTTTTTCTGTTGAGATTTTCTTTCTTTCCTGTTTGTTCTTGTAAGGACTTGGTTTGTAAAAGCTACATCTTGAATAGGTTAATGAAACAAAGCCTTCCTTTTCAAACTGTCTTTGTGCAATGGAGTGATCGTAATGTGTTGTCGTCATTGTGTTGTTGTTTTCCCCCTTTTTTTTGTCTAAGTGTTAGGGCACGGCTCAGTGCGCCCCATGTTGGGGGGGCTCAGCCAAGTTAGGAATCCATGCGGAACAATAAGGCTGACACAACAGATCCTGTAATAAGTTAGTCTCACATTTAGGGTTGACTCTGAAGCGCGTTAGCCTTTTGATATGGCCCCGAGGAGGGGGTCATGCATCAACCCTTCTGCTAGCCGAAACGGGTCCGTTTGACAGGTTGGCGGCCCCGGACGAGCCAAGATGGCCGAGACGGTTTACCGCCAAGACGGACCTCGACTTCTTTCGCAGGCAATTTCGTCGACGGCCTTAATGGCTTCACGCCTGGGCGGTATGTAGCCGACCCGAGGCGATCTCATCATTGGCCGTAATGGCTTCACGCCCGGGTGGCACGTAGCCGACCCGAGGCGATCTCATCATTGGCCGTAACGGCTTCACGCCCGGGTGGCACGTAACCGACCCGAGGCGATCTCATCATTGGCCGTAACGGCTTCACGCCCGGGTGGCACGTAGCCGACCCGAGGTGATCTCATCATTGGCCGTAACGGCTTCACGCCCTGGTGGCACGTAGCCGACCCGAGGTGATCTCATCATTGGCCCTAATGGCTTCACGCCCGAATGGCACGTAGCCGACCCGAGGCGATCTCATCATTGGCCATAACGGCTTCACACCCTGGTGGAACGTAGCCGACCCGAGGCGATCTCATCATTGGCCATAACGGCTTCACGCCCAGGTGGCACGTAGCCGACCCGAGGGGATCTCATCATTGGCCGTAACGGCTTCACGCCCGGGTGGCACGTAGCCGACCCGAGGCGATCTCATCATTGGCCGTAACGGCTTCACGCCCGGGTGGCACGTAGCCGACCCGAGGCGATCTCATCATTGGCCGTAACGGCTTCACGCCCGGGTGGCACGTAGCTGACCCGAGGCGATCTCATCATTGGCCATAACGGCTTCACGCCCGGGTGGCACGTAGCCGACTCAAGGCAATCTCATCATTGGCCGTAGCGGAACTGCTGATAAAGGATGCTCCGTTCTCTGAATGGGAAATTCTCTCTTATTGAAATCTTCTAAGTACAGGGTACAAGTTTCAAAAATAGAACTTCTTGAGATGAGACGCATTCCACGGCCGAGGTAGCTGTCTACCTGCCATGTCTTCAAGTCGATAGGTTGATTGTCCAGCAGTGGAGATCACCTTGAAGGGTCTGTGCCAATTCAGCGCCAGCTTGCCCTGGTTGGGGTTTCTACGGTTTGGGAGTGTCTTCTTGAGAACCAACTCGCCCACTGAGAATATTCTTTCTCTAACCTTCTGATTATACCCTCTGGCCAACTGTTGCTGATAGGCGGTCAACCAGATTGCAGTTGCTTCCCTTCGCTCATCGGCTAAGTCCAGTTCCAAAGCTAAATGCGACTCATTCCGGCCTTGATCGAAGAGCTCGGTCCTCAAAGTAGGGAGGCTGATCTCTAAGGGAATGACAGCCTCTATTCCACAAGCTAAGGAAAAAGGAGTTGCCGAAGTGGAACGCCTTGGAGTTGTTCTATAAGCCCACAAGACGCTCGGAAACTCTTCCACCCACCTTCCCTTAGCTCTGTCAAGTCGCTTCTTCAGTCCGTCGAGCACCACCTTATTAGAGATTTCTGCCTGGCCGTTACTCTGTGGGTAAGCCGGGGTGGAGTAGTGATTGCGGATGCCGAGCTCTTGGCAGAAGCTCTTGAAGAGGTTGGAGTCGAATTGGGTCTCGTTGTCAGAGATCAAAGTTCTGGGGATGCCGAACCTCGTAACAATATTTTTCCATACAAAGCTCTTAGAATCCTGCTCTATGATGGAGGACAATGGCTCCGCCTCGATCCATTTGGTGAAGTAGTCGGTAGCCACAATTAGCCACCTCTTGTTCCCCGAAGCTCGATGAAGCGGTCCCACAATGTCGAGCCCCCACTGGGCGAATGGCCATGGGCTGGAGAGCGGACTAAGGTCCTGCGTCGGTTGATGGAGAGAGTGGGAGAATTTCTGACACTTTTCACACTTTCTCGCGTATACTTGTGCATCCTTCTGCATATATGGCCACCAGTAGCCCTGGCTGATGGCTCGGTAGGCGAGGGATTTCCCTCCAATGTGGCTCCCGCAGATCCCTTCATGTATTTCAAAGAGGAAGTCTTCGACTTTGCTTGGATGAACGCACTGGAGGTATGGGCCTGTGAACGACTTCCTGTAGAGTTTGACTTCGGGGGACAATCAGAACCGGGGTGCTTTGAGTCTGATTCGATGAGCCTCGCCACTGTCCTCGGGAAGCTTGTCGTCCTTGAGATAGGCTATGATAGGGTCCATCCAGCTCGGGGCCGAGATCAAGACACAACACTTCCCGAGGTGGATGGAGCTCAATGCTGGGCTCGGCCAGCGATCCTACTTCGATGTTTCTTTTTCTTCCTACTTCGACAGTAGAGGCTAAGTTTGCAAGAGCGTCCGCGTGAGAGTTTGATTCTCTGCCTATCTGTTTGATTTCGGCCGTCTGAAACTGAGAGAGCATCTTCTTTTCCAGGGCCAAATACGCGGCCATCCTGTCGTCCCGAGCTTGGTAGTCCCCAGTCAGCTGGTTCGCCACCAGCTGGGAATCACTGAAGACAACAAGCTGTTGAGCTTCAAGGATTTTGGCATTGTTCAATCCGGCTAATAAGGCTTCATACTCGGATTCATTGTTCGACGCCTTGAAATCCAGGGTCAAAGCCTGCTCGATGACCAGCCCTTCTGGAGATTGGAGGACAACTCCTGCACCGACTCTTTTCGAGGTGGAAGACCCGTCGACAAAGACTCTCCAAACTGGAGTGAGGGCTTGGCCTTGTGATTGTTCAAAGCCCGTGGGCGCCTCGTGCCCTCTGCCCCCCAGTTCGGTGCCGAGCTAGATTGGTGTCGAACTCGAAGAGAACTCGACAAGAAAATCTGCCAATACTTGGGCCTTGATCGCTGTCCTGGGCTGATACTGAATTTCGTACTGCCCCAGTTCGACAGTCCATCTAGAGATTCTTCCTGAAAAGTCAGCTTTTTTAAAAACAGACTTAAGTGGATGTTCTGTAACGACCACTATAGTGTGTGTTTGGAAGTAATGAGAGGGCTTCCGCGAGGCACTAACAAGTGCCAGAGCGAGCTTCTCTAGTGGCAGATATCTGGTCTCGGCATCGATGAGGGTCTTGCTCGTATAATAAATAGGTTTTTGGAGCTTGTCCTCTTCTCTGATGAGGACCGAGCTCACCGCATGATCCGAGACCGCCAGATATAAGTACAAAAATCCTCCGTGAATCGGAGTTGATAGTAGAGGAGGTGAGGAAAGATAGGCCTTCAGCTCCTGCAAGGCCTGATCACATTCCGGAGTCCATTGGAATTTTGAATTTTTTCTAAGAAGCTGAAAGAAGGGCCGACACTTATCTGAAGATCTGCTGATGAAACGATTCAGTGCGGCCGCCATTCCAGTGAGCTTTTGGACCTCCTTTGCCGAAGTGGGACTCTGTACCCTGAGGATAGCCGAGATCTGGTCTGGATTTACCTCGATCCCTCTGCGCGTGACCAAACTCCCCAGGAACTTGCCGGAACCAACACTAAACGCGCATTTAGACGCATTGAGCCTGAGCTGAAATTTCTTCAAAACATCGAAGACCTGAGCTAAATCTTCCAAATGGTTCTGCACCTGTTTGGACTTGACGACCATATCGTCAATGTAGACTTCAACAGTCTTGCCGAGGTGAGCCTGGAACATCCTGGTGACAAGTCGCTGATAGGTGGCTCCTGCGTTCTTCAACCCAAATGGCATCACCTAATAACAGTAGGTGCCTCTGGGTGTTATGAAGGTTGTCTTCTCTTCGTCCGGCCCATACAGTGGTATCTGATGATAGTCGCGGTACGCGTCAAGGAAACTCATCATGTCGTGTCCGGCAGTGGCATCAATCATCTGGTCGATCTTCGGGAGAGGGAAGCTATCCTTGGGACAGGCTTTGTTGAGGTCGGTGAAGTCAACGCAAACTCTCCACTTGCCTATTTTCTTTTTGACGACCACCGTATTGGCCAACCAGGTCGGGTATTGGACTTCTCTGATCACCCCGGCTTCGAGCAGCTAGTCCACCTCCTCAACCACGACCTCGGTCTGCGGAACCCCGGTCCTGCGAGCTTTCTACATCACCGGTTTGTGGTTAGGGTCCACATTCAGTTTATGGCACATTACCTCAGGATCAAAGGCGTTTTTGTTCTGCACCAGGAATTGGACCAGCTCGGACTTCTCTGGCTCTGCGAGCTGGGTGCCGTGCAGGAAGAACCATTCCGGATCATTTGAGTCAATCCTGATTTCGGTCAGGTCCTCCACGCTTTTCGTTTCCGGGTCCTGGCCGATCCCATCCAGCTTCTTCTCCATTTCGGCCATGTTGACTTCCTTGGGCTCTCGTTCCCCGGAAACTACGGCCATTAGATACTGCTTGGTTGTCTGTTGATCTCCCCGAACTGTAACTATTTCAACCCTATCGTTCCTCCCTTCCAATGGGAATTTCAGCTTCTGGTGGTGAGTAAAAGGGACTGCCTCCAGACTGTGGAGCCAGGTCCTGCCCATTATGGCATTATAGGGTGAGGGCGCGTCAACCTCCAAGAAGTTTGTCACAACGGATGCACCACCGACCTCGACCCTGAGCATCACCTTTCGTTTGGGGTACACGGGCATGGCGCTGAAGCCTATGAGAGGAATTTGGGCCTCCTGCAGATCCTTCTCTGTTAGACACATCCTTCGGAAGTAATCGAAATAGAGGACCTCAGAAGAACTACCGGGGTCGACAAGGACCCTCTGTACGGTGCAATCCTTTACACCATGTGCAGTGCAGTCCAGTTTCAGAGTGACGATGAGTGGATCGTTATGGGGAAGCTGGACCCCTTCCAAGTCCACATCTGAGAACCAGATCTTGGGTCGCTCCCTCCGAGCCTTTTTCGGAGTTGAACCGAGTTCGGCCGCCATCACCTGCTCGTTGTGGGAGGCCCGCCTGGATTCGGCTCGTGCTCGGTTACTCCCCTTGGGCGGGGGAGCTAAGTAGATGACGTTGATGATTTTCTCTGACCCGTCGCTGTCGTGGCCCCTCTCGTCTCGTTGTGGAGCTTGGTTGTCATTCCTGGTGTCCGCCTTGATATACTCCTGCAGATGTCCATCCTGGACGAACTTCTCCAGATGTGACCGCAATATCCTGCACTCTTCAGTCTTGTGACCACTCTGCTTGTGATACGCACAAAACCTGCTCTAATCTTGGGAAGACGGGTCTCCTTGCATTGGCTCCGGCCAGCTGAAGTATGGCTTCGATTTGATCTTGTACATGATCTTGTGGATGGGCTCCTTGAAGATCGTGTTAACTGTCCGGTATGGGCCCTCGAATAGCCTAGGCTTTTTGCTTCCGCCCGGGGTGAACGCTGGGGCCCTTGCCGAGCTAGCTGGTGCCCAGCGTCTGTCCGGCTCATCCCTTCGGAACGGTCCCTTATCTTTCTTTGAGGGCTTTCCACCTCGGTCTTTCTGTACGGCCCCGAAGCTTTCCCGAGCGCGGACCTGGTCGTCCTCTTGGGTGATGTAGCGGTTGACTATGGACATCAGCATTGTTATGGACGACACTAGGTTCCTGGCCAGATCTTTGCGAAGATCACTGTCTGGCAGCAAGGCATTCCGGAATGCGAAGATTGCCACCTCGTCCTTGGAGTTCTTGATCTGGCTATAGACTGTCCAGAATCGCTTGGCGAACTGGGTGACGTTCTCCTCCCGCTTCATCTTCAGGGCCATAATATCTGCATCCGTTTTTGGCAAGATTCTGTAGGCCTGGAACTTCTTCATGAATGACTGCTGGAGCTGTGGCCAACTTGAGATGGACTCCTCGGGGAGCGCGCATAACCACTTCAGGGGGAGGTCTCCCAAACTGGAGGAAAAGACTTGACAGTTCAGGTGGCCCTCGTCCCCCCAAACAGACATCCTCTGAGAGAAGTGTCTGAGATGCGCAGCTGGATCCGAGGTCCCGTCATAAGTGACGAACCTCGGGACGGTGAATTTCTTTGGCAAGGTGTATCTCCTGATGTCGCGAGAGAAGGGGGACGCACCGAGATCGATGGAGTCACAGCAAGCATCCCGTTGGTCTCGGGCAAGACTAGCCACCTCCAGATTGCGCTGAACTGTCCTCCTTATGCGCTCGTCTAGCCACTCCTGGTCGTGATACTTGCCCTCTGGAATAGTTTCTGACATCTTCCTCGAGTAGCTACGGCTGGCGCTCAAACCATCATCGCGAGTTCCGTCACGCCTCTCGATCTGAGATCGCTTCTCGTTCAGATGAATCCTCAAATCCTTCTCGGGGGAACAGTACATCTGCTACAAGAATCCCTCCCCTCGTCTTGTCGCCGCGACTGCCGCTGATGCTGCTGCTGGGTCGAGCCCGCGGCTCTCTCCAGTTGCTGCTGGAGCTGGCGGATCAGTGCATCCTTCTCTTTGATGGTCTCATTTTGTACTCTAATCTCCTCGAGGGTGGAGTCGAAATCATCACCAGGATCATAATCATCATCGTCAACGTCCTCCGGATGATCAGAGGGAACTGGTCCATCCACCATTGGAGACTTGCCCCGCTGAACCCGTCCTAGCAAGGGATCCTCTCGAAGCTGCTGTCAAGGGCCTCCCCGCTGGAGAGACGCAACTAGCCCCCTGGAAGGTGACTCCGAGCGAAGGTTATGCTCCTGAACGTCGATGGGGATGAAACCGCGCTCATCGTAATCGTCTGCAAGAGTTCTCCTCGCCTCCCCTCTTGGCAGGGAGGGTGACAGAGGTTGATCCCGCTCGACGCGCTTTAGACGTCTCTCCGTCTTTCACAGCTCTCTTGGTCATTGTGTTGAGGAAGACTGTAAAATCGTTCCCCACAAACGGCGCCAATTGTAAGTGCAGAAAATACAGTCACAAGATTATGGAGGTGCCTCAAGGGACTTATCCAAGGGACCAGAGAAAGAACTGCTTGATCTGGGGACCTGAAAAGGGAGAATAAACAGTCAGAGGACCCTGGCTGTGGGCAGCGCGGGGCTCTCCGATGCCTAAGTTAGTGCAGGAAAGCTGATTGGAGAAGAGGAAGCTGGTGTGTGGTTGCATGCTTGAGAGTATGCGTACCTTCTTCTGGGTCCTGGAACCTCTTATATGAGAAAGCCTTAGGGGATATCAGCTAGTGGGCCTCTGATTTGACTGCTAGGGATCCATTAGCCCATAGAGTAATTAATGGGGACCCATCATAGCCCACATTGCATTAAATGAGGGTTCAATCAGCCCATGCTGCATTAAATGTTAGTCATGTTGGGCCTGATCTTGCCTTGACTTGTTGGCGGCTGAGGTCCTATCGGATCCTTTCTTGGACCTTGCCCCGATATGGCTATAGCCACCAGATGGGGCGAAAGTGGACGAAGTGGATGACGTTTATGTCCCGTCATCACATGCCCAAACCCTGCCACGTGTCCGGATGTCAGGTGTGGCCGTTTATGCCTGCCTTGTACGGAACTCGTCCCCTCGGGCGTGGCCGAGGTGAGCTCCCCTGCTTGGTGTAGCTTCTTGCCGAGACGGGGTGCGTCGTTGGTGGTCTCGGCAAGCATCACGGCTTCCACGGCTTCCTGTGCCGAGACGCCTTCAGCCGAGACGAGATTTCAGTATGGATCATCGTCATTCTCTACTTAGCTGGCACATTAAGGGATGCCCCACACAAGAGGGTTGGTATTTGGGAAAAACTGGGGAGGGTGCCGCCAGGGGGGAAGGGATATGGTTTAGGAGGGTGCTGGGAGTTGATGTGGAAATTGGAGGAATATAAGAGGATTGGAGGTTGGAAATAGCTGGAGAGGGGGCCAGCAGGGGAGAAGGGTTATGAGGGGAAAGGGAGCAGGGAACTAGAGAGATGAGATCCGGATGATGAGTAGGTGGCCTTCCCTGAATAGAGCCGATATAATTTGGAAGATCAGATGAATAGAGATGGTGGTTGGCCAGAGGAAGGGGAAAAGGAGAGGCAGACTGCTCACCATCTAGATGAGGAATGGCGCTAGGCTGGGGAAAAGGGATGGGAAGAGGGGGAGATAGAGGGTCTGGGAGGCTGATGGAAGAGGACAAGAGGTTGGCTGACGGGGAGGGTTTGGGCTTAGGAGGAGGGCGATGGAGATGTTGGCGGACGGGAGGCATCGTATCAGGGGGGGATTCTAAGTTGTTGGGCGCAAAGGTAATCCTTGAGGATTGCATCAATGGTATGATTATATCTCAATCTACAACAAAGATCTCTATTCAGCATCATCCTATATTGGTTTTCTTGGGTTTGGTTTAATTTCATGCTTACGCTCAGTATAGCTTTTTGTTATCCCTTGTTGTATTTTCTTCCTTTCTTCTTTTGTTTGTTGTAGCCTCTTTGGCCTTGGGGTGCCCTTTTTCCCTATTCTCCTTTTCTTAATACAATTTACCATTTAGCAATATATATGTGTGTTTGTGTGTGTGTGTGTGTGTGTGATGGAAATCACTAAGCTATTATTGGTAGTCTAGAATGCATTTGGTTGAACTCTCTTTGATTGTTGCAAATTATTCCCTTGGAATGAAAATTTACAAATGAATAAAAATCATTTTTCTATTAGAATGAAGAGGCCTGCATAGCTATTGCGTGACGTTACCTTTGGGCAAATCTCATTCTCCCTGTTATATGTTTTGTCAAGAAAATGAAGAATTTATACGAGGGACATGACTTAATCAGTTATGGGTCAATGTTTGTTTTTTTAGTGTACGCTCCAGTTTGTGTGGGACCCACTTTGGTGTATTCATAAGGCTATCAGTTGAAAATAGAATTCTTATTCAACTCATTCTCATAATAAAAATAATCTAAGAATCAAGGAATTACATGTCATATACAGAAAAAATGTTATGGTATTATCAAACTTTTTGGGTATGTTAGAGTACTCTGTACCGCTTCATTTTCTCACACAAACATGATGGTTGTCATCGTTGTTGGCGTTTTTGAATTAAAGGGTCATCACATTATGTAAATTTACTTTATTTTTAACTTATTTCTATTTTCTTATATAGTTTTTTTATTTTGCTAAGTTGGAATACCAGTTAATTAGATGTGATGCTTTAAACTTGAAGACCTAAGAGTTGATCTTTAGGCATGTGTGTGATTTGAAAGATTTAGGGTCCGTAATCTCTAGATTGGTCTAATTAAACAATCAAGTCAAAAGTGTGCAGAAATAAACAATATGCAGCGGAAATAAACTTCACAAGCACACACCACAAGGACACCAAATTTAAGGTGGAAAATCCTAATCGGGTGAAAAAGCACATATCTGAACTGGATCAAATCAAACACTATGAATCTCGCAATTACAAGAAACTCAGATCTCTTCCCCAGATATCCCCTACCCAAGTACTGAAGTTACCTTGTGTCGCTTCACGCTTCAACAACTTCACACCGTTAATTACAACAGATTCAATCCAACGCTTGACTCCTTAAGTCTTCTCGTAAGAAGATAATCTTCTACAAAGGATGCAGAAGAACTAGCCCTAGAGAACTTGTCAGCACAACTCCTTAATAAATCTCTAGAGAAGAATTCTCTCAATGATAATCTCTAACTCAGAACTTTGAGAGGTGAGCTCTCTATTTGGAATAGCCCCTAAGTCCTTTAAATAACCCTTGGGACGTGCTTAAGGTTGCCTAAGATGATTAGGACTAAAACAAGCAGTTTGGACATAATTAGAAAAGCAGTTTCTAATTAATCCTGGACTCTGCCGCCTTGTCCGCTCGAGCGGATGAGGTTCTATTTCAGCGTCTGGCTATTCTGACTTTGTCCGCTCGAGCGGATAATGTGGTCTCTCGAGCGGACCCCATTCTAGTTGATCCGGAATTTCAGCTATCTTTCTCCAGCATTCTTTTTCTAATTCTTTTAGAATTTCTTCTTCTGAGGCCTTCCAATCTTCTGTCTTTGGAGTCTTTTTCTAAATATAAAATACAACTCAAAAGACTCAGAGTTTCGTCCAACCCATGAATTTAGCCAACACTAAAAAAACCTAACGTGATTCTAGCTAATGGACCAAGATCAATCACCTTTAAATATATATGTTGGCGATGCATAGAATAACTTTTAAGAACCATAGATACTATATTGGTTTTTTTAGATTTCTTTCTTTCTTAGTAATACTTTAAAAAAAAGAGCTTTAATTTTATTATACTTTTACTTCAGGGCCTTTGTTGCTAGTATACATAAACAGTAATTGCACCAGCTAATCATCCTTATCATGCTCGGCAAAGAAGTCGGGCTCTTCCGGCCTCTCAGCCCTTCTCTTTCTGTTGGTTGCAAACGTTGATAACATTATCTTCACCCCAAGATTCTGCTTGACTAGAGAAGGATTTTCTGACTGAGACTCCATGACCTCATCCTCCCGCTTTGTTCCAATCACTACATGCTCAGCCAAATCAAAAGAGAGTGACTCCTGCAGCCTTTTATCCTTTGACTTGATCTTCCTTCTCTTGTATCGACGCCAACCTGCCTGTATGAAGCAAGCCGCCCACGTTCTCCATTGATGGGAGTAGAACCTGAATGTGTGCTGCAATTTCTTACTGTGAAGACGTCTGAATTGGTTTGCAACAAACTTGAGATCTTGTGCATGTAGTGCAAATGCTTCCACCTCATCTACGGCTCTTACCGTCCTTGTCGAAGAAGGCAAGTTGAGTGTGGACTTTGGAAGCAATGCCCATGTAAGTAGTTCCTCCCCACAGAAGTCACCAGGCCTGAGTGTTGTTGAATTAAAGAAACCAGTTCTTCCACCATCTGTGGTTGAACTCTCCAATTGCCCTCGAATGATAAAGAGCATCTGCGTCAAAGGATCACCCTCACGGACAAGGTAGGTACCTTCAATGCTCAAGGATGATACTAGGCGTCCACATATGGCATCAAGAAGCTGATCATCCATCTGTGCGAAAAAGGGCACCTGCAACTCAGATGAGCACAAGCGGGTTAGTAAAATATGTAAGCAAAAGAACAATTTCTAGAGAGAGAGAGAGACCTGGGATTTGCAGAATGAGAATTAATATTTGATGATGAAGTTTTTATTATTAATTTGTCCATCTAAAAAAAATAATTTTCATTTATAATTTATAGACCTAATCTTTAGCATGAGATTTCCATTTCGTGATCGAATAGATTTAAGAACATGCATACTGATCATGCAAGTCTAAGTATGATTTTTATGAGTAGAAACTATATAGTGGTGCAATGATATGGAATAATTAATTTGGTAAAGTCCTTTGGCATTGTTTAAACAAAATCTACACCGGATGAGATGCAAATCATAATTTTGCCTGATCCAACTCATTCACATGACAAGCCCCTCCCGGCCTAGGCATTCGACCAAATTTCACTTAAGTAAAAATGACTTACACCATTAGATTGATCATGTTTGAAATATACTACTATGTTCTAATACATGATTAGTCCAACAATGTAAATCACTCCAGCTGGAATGAGATTTGTGTATGTACTTATATAGGATGCAGTGCTTGATGTAAATAAGCCCCCACCTGTTGAAACTGTGTTCAGGAGTGGTTAGGATGGTACCCACATTAGGACCCAATCATCCGTTATGATGATGGTGGTGGTGGTGGTGACAATGCTTATATGTCAAAGCATTTAAACTGATTGATCATCAAGAGTGCGCAAGAATGAAACCATTAACTGAATGAGAAATATGTAGAACATTGATGCAATCCCTGTATGTGCGGTTACAAATGCATGGATGGTTTAGTGGAGCTTCATATTTGCAAGAAGCATACAATCATGTAGAAACATTAGCCAGGATGAATGTATCTTTCAACTTATTAACACTCGGAGATGAAAACTATCCAGATGGAAGTAATTATCTGCAGATCCAAAAGGATAACTAGTAACTACGAAAACTAGAATATCCATAACAAGCCAAAAAAAAAAAAAAAGTTGAGACTATTGCATCAACAACCAGAGTTAGTACTTACCATACTTGACTTTTCACAAAAAGTCTTGAGTATTTTTGTTCCTTAGAATTTAGATAACTAGATAAAAGATGGAGGAACTTCTTACACGTTTGACAAGGTCCAAGCATAAGTGTCGTTTAATATCTCGACGAAGATCAGGAGGTAAAGCCTGCAGGATTGATTCTTCATCAACTCCCTGTGTTGCAAGCCACTTGTACTGAATAAACCGCTGCACGCGTTCTCGCAAATCTTGTGGAAGCTGCCGATGTTCCATCCACTCTTCACTGTCTTTCCGCTTAAGTCTCCACTCTTCAACTCTCACTGTGAGAGATTCCAAGTATTTCTGCACCAAGCAAGAGAAGTTAACAAACTCCATGGGATGATCCATCATGACATAAATGGTTAGGGGGAGAGTGGTTGCCCTTGTGTAGATGTCTTGCATAGGGCCTACTGTGGCCTTACTTGGAGGCCCCATGCGGTCAACCAAACCACTCGTGGGTCCCATTGGTTTTTGCACTACTGCAAATGGACTGGACCATTGAATCAAAATCGAACAAATCTCAGTTTTTTTGTGTCCTTTTCTATGTCAAATTGAATTTCTTTACAATTATTTAATCTTTTCATATGTAAATATTTAAATTACAATGTTTGGACCTACCTTTTCTCACCACAGGTCATTGTGCTAGTCATATATATTAAAGCCACACCCCAAATCACCAAGAGCTCTCCATTACAAAATAAAGCATCCTCATGATGCTATGTTATCTAGGGTTTGATACACACCGGCCTCATTTTTTTTTACATCTTAAAAGCGCACGTTGTTTGTCTCATTTTTTATTTTTTTTCACTCTTGTTAGCCTTCAATTTGTGACTAGAGCCATTTAACATTTTCTTGTAACTAAAAAGCCCCAAGCTTCATATACTTTATCCTTATGAATTATAAGAAATATGTGAAAAATGCAAAACAACCTAATCCTAAACTTATTATTTTTCTGCAGTCGTGCCAATTCATGATCCAAACCATTTAGTATTTTCAAAGAAACTATAAGCCCTAAGGCATGAGGTTTTGTATCTTTAGATCCTCATGGATTAAATGAGTATATTGTTCGGCCCTGGGTGGCCAAACAGAGAGGGACGGCAATCGAGGAGAAGGAGAGGGAGAGAGAAAGGGGGAGAGGGAAAGTGGGAGAGGGAGGGAGATGGGGAGGGAGAAGGAGAGGGAGAGGGAGAGGGCACAGGCAGACGTGGGCGCCAGGCGGAGGTGAGCGGCGAGCAAGGAGACGGAGAGAGAGGGACAGGGGTAGTTTTGGAATTTCTTGGAGGGGGCCCATGGATGGATGTGTAATGAGCAATGAGGTATGTGTGAATAGCAGCTCCCTTGTGCCAATTCATGATCCAAACCATTTAGTATTTTCAAAGAAACTATAAGGCCCAAGGCATGAGGTCTTGTATCTTTAGATCCTCATGGATTAAAGTTATATATCATAGATCCTTACAGATCTTGTAAAAAATGAAAAAGAAAAGAGAGCCATAAATAGATTAATCCCAACTTTTTTCCCACTCTTGTAAGTTTTATAGAATGAGATTTTTGTATATACCACCATAAGATTCCTAGGATGTGTAAATAAGCCCATGTGGTTTTAGTATTTATAAATAGGCCCTCACTTTTTTTATTTTAATAACTTTCCTGTCTCCAAAATCAGTGTTCTTAATGAGAATGGGCAAACACCATGACATTTTATTGAGGTTTTTTTATAAAAATATCCATTAAATAAAAATGAGTATGTTACTATTTCCGAAAAAGTACTATTATTTTATCCCTAATTCTAACGGCCTCTCTCTCAAAAGCTCTCTCGTGCATATGAAGCTCAATCATGTATTTTGAAACTTTCCTTGATCCAATAGTGGGTTGCCCATTGATTGGATCAAGTATAACCAATTATAAGCACATGCGTTGAATGTCATTATGATCGATTTGTACTTAATGAAATAGACTTTGTTTTGAGAAAAATGGATTTATGCAGAGTTATTCTCTCCCACTAAATTAATTGTTATTGTTACAGGCTTTAGAGAAAAACAAGTCCAAGGTTTTAAAATTATGCATATAAAGATAAAAAGATGGATAAAAGTGTTATTTTACTCCAAAAACTTATGGTGGTTGGAAGACTATTGATTTTGAGGACACAAATGATATTAAAATGAAAAAATAGGGCCTATTTAGAATTACTTAAACTATGGCGGTCAATTTACAAATCCTAAAAACCTTAGGGCTATATACAAAATACTCTCTTAGAATTGGTTAAGGCTCTAAAAAGTGTATACATAGTTTTAACACGGATCCTTTTATTTTTCTTATGAATATCCATGGTATCATTTTATTATTCGTTATAATGATCGCCATCAGTCAAGTATCCAATTAGTTGGAATTATTTATTTCTGACTCTTCTGTCCTGCCTTTCTTTTTAAAAAAATAGAGAAAAATAAAATCATTGAATATTTGGAGGGATTGGGATTTATAAAGTAGCCAAGTTAAACCTTTTCTATGAACACATAGCTTACTATTGTCCAAGCATAAATAGGAATTAGAACATGGCCCCCACCTTTATAGAAATTACATTGTGACCCACCTTTATAGGATTTATAATGTGGACCTACCTTTTGTAATTGCAACTTTGGACTCACCTTAGGAAGTTCCTATTTTAGAAATAAGCTCTTCTTCTACACTTGCTAGGCGCACTTTGCATGTCCTAAAGGTGAGTACCATGTTTGTAGCCTTAAAAGGTGGTCCCACATTATAGTACCTATAAAAGTGGGCCCACATTATAATTCTTTTAAAGGCAGGCCCCATATTCTAATTCCTAAAGGTGGGCCCGTGTTAAAGTTTTAAGGGTGGGTCCCATGTACAACACTTCTTACATGGGTCTTTGTTATATATAATTCCTAAGGTGGGCCCATGTTATAATTCCTAAAGTGGGTCCCATGTTCTAATTTATATCAAAGTGGGTCCCAGAAGTGTGCGTGCGTGTGCTTTGAAAAAAAAAAGAGTAATGTTAATCACATAATTAATTACATGATTGTTTGAAAGTTACACAATTGGAAAACTGTTAACATTGCTATTTAAGTGGTACATGTACTGCCTCTTTTATGAGATATTGAGTTCGGATCTCATGTTTCTATGAAACGGGAAGATACTTTTTCACCCGATCTAAACTCACTTTGTTTCTACGAAACAGGGATCCGAACTTTGAGATATTAGGTCCAATAGAACTTTAAAAAGGAAGTTATAAGGTCCAATATTTGCTATTGTAGTATTTCTAATTATATAATCACACAAAAGGAAATTTGAAATGTGACTACAAGGATAAGAAAAGAAGCTATGCTTAACATACCTGCATGTTCCCGATCAAATGTGCAAACAAAATGATACCTAAAGTGACCAAGAATAAGGTGAATGTCGTTTCCCCAATGTATGGGCTTGTTACCAGATTTTGCGCAAATGAACTGAAAAGGAAACAAGCAAACAGGTGTTTTATAAACTGAAACAAATGTACAGAAAAAGAAGTTGTTTCCCATCTTTTTTTAGTTATTTTTTCCTAAACTATATATTTGCCATTATTTTATCAATACATGACAAGATGAAGGCAATATATGAACATAAATAAATATTGGAATTGATGATTAGAAGTGAGGAAAATTAGTGATATAAAACACAAAATCTTTGAAACATTGTTGGCTCCTTTAAGCCTTGCAAGCTATTGTGCATCTCCTTGATTAAAGAAGACTATTCAAAA
This sequence comes from Cinnamomum chago, assembly GCA_038049695.1. Classification (NCBI taxonomy): domain Eukaryota; kingdom Viridiplantae; phylum Streptophyta; class Magnoliopsida; order Laurales; family Lauraceae; genus Cinnamomum; species Cinnamomum chago. The sequence continues at coordinate 65,297,386 of CP142458.1, read as the reverse complement.
AAGTCCTAGAGCCCGTAATGCAAAGTAGAATAAAATCTAGAAACAATGGACAATGAGACCATTTCTTAACTCACAAGTCAACCATATCCATACCCACATGCAGCCACTGCCACACATACAATTCAAACCTAGTGTTTTGCTACACCACCTGTAAGCCATACAAAAGGTGGGCAAGGCCCCATAGCACAGGTGGGACTGGCTCAACAATGATGTGGTTCCATTCATCAAGTGAGCTCCCAGACATGTAAAAGCCAGATGAACGATTTAAGGGCATAAAAAATCGACAATCCCAATTAGACATGTTGATACAACCAGACATTCGGACCCACAATAAACACTCGGATGGACCCACTGTACAGATGACAGAACCAGCTGATTTTTGGGTCAGGTATTCTAGCCATCGGGGCCACTGTTCAATGACTAGGATGTGGCAATACATGTGAGCAACAATGTCATGTAAGTAGTCAAACCAAATAGTACTATATATCTGATAATTAAAATAAATAGTTTTTGTTTTTCCTCTCTATAATTTGACCAGCATTGGCATAGTGCTGAGATTGAGTAAATAACACGAAATTATTACAAACTCTAAAAAGAATGTATGAAACTCATGGTGTGAGTATGTACCTTAATTGCTGCAAACCCCACCAAAGGCAATAAAAGTATTTTTCAAGGAACTTGGTGGAGACAACCTCTTTGCCCACAGCAGCTTGAAATATTCCAAAGTTGAAAGTAATATTAATATTATTAGGATTACAGTTTTGGAATACACTTGTGTTCTGCGCCCAAATCTGTCGAACTATTTGGTTCTGACTTTCACAATCCAAGTATCTGATACTGCATGCTGTTCCATTTATCGAGCCAGTTTCCATACTACATTCACTTTCCCAACACATGGCCTGGCGCTCAATTGATAGAAGATACCATAAGGACCCCACCAACTGCATAGAAAGGGCACCCAAGATGAACACCTCATTTGGTGGTATGATATTCTTTTTTCCTTTTTAATGGCATTTGATGGTATGCTAGCAGATTAGGAACTGAACATGATTACAGTACAAAAATGAATAGAAGAGAAATCTCATGTTTTAATTTATTTACTTGTATATATTTTGAATGGTAATTGTAAGGATTTGAGTGTTGAAAAACTCATTGGGATGGGCAAAACTTGGGTCCATTGAGTTGTAATTTACATCTTTTAGATGGACCGTTCGTTGTGTGCATGAAGTGAAGTCAAAGGAAGAGAAAAGAAGCAAATTCACAAAGTTTGGCAAAGTGCTCTATGCGATCGATCAAATATATGCCCGATCAATCAGACCTAGGAGACCTCTCAGTTATTTTGGCTCTATCTATGACTATACCTCATCTGATCAATCGAATGGCGGTGACTTTAAACCCGAGTTGTTTCCAATTTATTCAAGATTTCACAATTTTTCTCCCACTGCAGCCCTAACTCTTCGACACAAACCAATAGTTATTTAAGGACATTTTCTCTCAAACCAAAGGGTCTCTCTCTCTCCCCCTTTCTAAACCCTACAACTTTTTGAGAGAACCATCCTCTTTGTTAGAGTTATTTTTGTTGCAATTTGATTGGATGTATTCCTTTTAATCATAGCTTGATCTCTCATGCACTCATACTTTTTAATCTTGGAATCTTCATGCATTTTTAGTTTGTGGCATCATATCGTTGATTCTTGACCTTTATGCATGTTTTGAGCTTTTCAATTTAGCATCAAATGTTTTATCAAATGTATTTTGAAAAGTCATGCATAAACATGCTTTGAATCGCATTTTGAAACTCATTTTTCAAACATGTTAGCCTCTATTCAAGACTAGTTCTCCATGGCCAAATTTCCCCTTTCAAAAATCATTTTCACATATTTTCCTCGGGGAAAGTTCTGCTAACCGACCATCAGTTGGGTTAGCTCTCGATTTTAATTCCAGAATGTAACAAAAGTTCAAGTCTGGCACTTTGGTCACATGTCGGTCAACTGTCGGTTAACAGACATGAGGAAGTTCGGTCAATCAAATTCAAATTTTATGACCGTTGGTATAAGGCAGTTGAGTTCGGTTAAAAAAACCAAAAAGTCGGTTAACCGACCAGAGTGCCATTATAGAGACCTTTTTTTCTTTATAAATAAGCATTTCCTTGGGATTTGAGCCATCACTTTTGAGTCTTTTGAGGGCTAAGGAAGGTGGGAGAGCTAGGCTAGGCTAAAGGAAGGCTAGGATGGCAAATCTATGGATTTTATTAACCTTTGATTCTTCAAATGGGTTTACTCCCTTTATCTCAAAATTAATTCATGCTTCTCCTTAAACCTTTATTTTCATTTAATAGCATAATTTAGTGTTCACTTAACATGTTCAAATGTTGGTTACTTAATATGCTTTGATTTTAAACATGATTAGTGATTTGACTTCAACATTTGAATAGATTTACACATGTTATCAAATTTATGTTTCGAACAAACAAGCTAGAACTACGTTAAGTTTCCTAAAATTAGTTTGTTGATTACTTCAAAATATGTGTGCATCATTTAATCACTCTATCTCTCATTTATAGATTTTACCTTTGTATCAATTATGAGCATTCAATTTCAAAAAGAGATACAGGGTTTCAAGCATATGCATCATTTATAGGTTTTGCATTCATTATGCATGTCTTAAATTGTATTTTTACTTTTACATGAGCCTATGTTAAGAGGCATTAAAATGTACTTAATTGCATTTCTCTTAGTGCATTTCTTGGCATAGATTTGAGAGAAAAGCTATTTTGTTGTAAAGGTTATTACTAAGCCTTAGAAAAGCATGAGTGATTGTGAAGGTTAATGTTAAGCCTTTGAAGAGCATATGTGTTTGTAAGGTTAGAAGTCAGCTTAAACCTCAAGATAAGATAGTGGAAAATCCGGTAGGGAAATAGGGAGTGGATGTAGGCATGTTTACCGAAACACTATAAATCTCTTGTCTTATGGTGGATGCTTACATATGGTATGATTAATGTTTATGGTATATGTTTTGTTTAAATCCTATGATTGTTTACTCGTTAGAGACATCTCTTGTATTCAAATCAATTAATCTTCAAGGCATATTTGGCTAAGGATTTTAAAAATTGGTCTAGGTTTTGAGCTCACCCTATTCACCCCTATAGGGTTCAGATCCCAGAATTTCAATCTTCTCCAAAGCATCCATTGTTTCAGAGCTGAAGAGTTAAAGCTTGGAGATCTGTTCATCTACTGTCTTGTAGTAGATTCACATTGAAGAGATGTTCAAGGTGGTTGGTTTATAATGAGTATTAAATATTGCATATTTTACCCCTCAGTAGTCCAAGTTTTATCAGTATTTCATGTGCATATCATTTGCTTTGCACTGAGATTTTATCATTTGATCGAATTATCGGATTATCATCGCCTATAACTTCATTTTAACTCATAAAATGACGTTGTTTCTTTGCATCATTGCATTAGAGTCGGAATTCTGAGCAAAATTGGCTACTCATTTACATTCATACGAGTTCAGACGAGGGAGATACAAAGCGGCAAAGTTTACATGCATAAATCTGTAATTTTCTTTATAGCCCATTTTTATGTAATTTATATTGTGTAGGTGGACCCCGCATTACCCCAACTCTAACTTCTCCGCTAATCAAAAGCCTCCAAGTTTCAACCAATCAAATTGAAGCAATCCATATGAAAGGAAATGAGCCAATCAAAAGCCTCCAAATTGAAGGACCACATGACACAAATGCTTCTACAAGGAAAGTTTTTTGCAGCCAATCAAATTGAAGCAATCCATTTAAAAGGAAATGAGCCAACCAAAAGCCTCTAAATTAAAGAACCACATAACACACAAGCTTTTAGAAGGACAGTTTGTTGTAACCAATCAACTGAAAGCAACACTTGTGAAAGGAAATGAGCCAATCAAATATCCTCAATGTTTTTATAAATTGCAATGTATTTATAGAGAGAGATATCTTTTTGGCAATTTTACTTTCTCTACACGTTTAGATTATAATTAAGAGCTTATTTCTAACTAATATAGAGAGTGTGTAATTGAAAATCATTAATGAAGAATTGGAGCTTTTTCTTGATGTTTAGTGGCTAATGTAATTAGATCAATTCCATGTATGTTTTAGTTTATGTTTTTTAAATGTGCCATGATTGATTAGTAGATTTTTAGATCTAATTGTGCTGATCTCTCTCATTTCTCATGCTCTATCTTTACACTTGATACTTGAATAATTTCAATTGATGTTTTTTAGTTTTGGATTAAATTCTCTCACATAGCATGCTCTAGATCCCTTATCTTTGATCTTTTGTAACTTGATTTTGATGTTTGATTGTTAGGGTAGCTAGATGATGATCTACGGTCTTGGCTTTTGATTTCTTTTACTTTGATCTTCATTGTTATACCATCCAACCCAATTAAGCAAGAGATTACTAATTGGATTGTAGATTTGGGAGTTGAATTAGAACATGCATTGATTGGATATTAATTACATACTTAGCAAATTTTGGATTGCCTAATCTATTCTTTTGAATATTATTAATTTGAATCCTTATTTGATTTGTTGTTTTCACTTCTAAACTGTTAGATCTACATTTCACATCACTTGTTTTAAAATCCTACACATTTTACATCACATCTTCACCTGAAATCTTATATTTCCACCACCATTCATCCACTCACTTTGTTAGTTTCGATTAAATCTTGTTAATTCCATAGTTTAGATTGTTAATTAGAGTAGTTTAGCTACTATTTTAATTTTATTCTACATTTCATTTAGTTTAATTCCATTTTTCACATCATTTCCATGTAGTTTGCACATAAATTAGCCCACTAGTTTGTTAATCTAGCTTGATCACTTGTTAATCCTATATGTTAGGTCCAATTAATTATTTACATTGCATTGTTTAGTAGTTTTAATTGTTCACTTCAATTTCTATATTAGTTATACCTTAGTTCAATTCTACTTTAATTAGATTCATTACTTGTTCCATCCTCTCTCCGTGGGATCGATAATCCAGACTCTTTAGTCCTTTACTACTTGACGGCACCGTAGTCTTATGGTTAAGTGTTTCACATTTAGAGTCGATCAATTCAAGCACAGTGAAAGTGTACGGCGAGACGTCGGTAGATCATCACAATCCTTAGGTTGAGTTCCAACTGGGGAAGGGTTTGTGAGTACTTCTTATAACTTTCAATTACATAGTGCTTGGTTGTCTGTAGTCGAGATGATAAACATGTGGCTTTTCCTGAGTAGGGTTTTCTACGTAAAAAATCCAGTGTCTCCTTCTCTTGTGATTGATTGCTTGATTCTAATGTAGGTTAATAATTTGGCTTAATTGAAATCTAAAAGAGAAACTTATTTGGGACCTTAACCCGTATTAGGGTTTAAACGTGACATTCGATTGGTGTCAAAGCGGGTTGCACTAAATTATTTTGTAATTGATTTATCAGTTATCTCTTACGGAATCCAATAGAGAAGAAACATCGACTACAAAGCCCCTGTCGCTCGATGGAACCAATTATGCTTACTAGAAGGTAAGAATGATTGATTTCCTTAGGGCTATAGATGATGAGGTCTGGGATGTTGTTGAAGGTTATACCAGACCTACAGTTATTGCGAATGGATAGGCAATTCTAAAACCTAAAGCCCAGTGGACTCAAGTGGAAAAACGGGCCTCTAATTGCAATAACAAGGCAATTAGTGCCATATTCAATGGTTTTACTACCTCAGAGTTCCGCGGGATTTCTTCATATGGTACTGCTAAGGCTGCATGGGACACCCTACAGACTATTCATGAGGGGAAAGACATTGTCAAGCACACAAAGCTCCAAAATCTGACTACTGCTTCTGAATCCTTGAGAATGAAAGATACAGAAACTTTTGATGAATTTTATCCAAAACTGAGTAACAGTGTCAACTCTAGTTTTAATTTGGGAGGGCCAATTTCTGAAGTTAAAGTTGTCAAGAAAATTTTACGGTCTCTACTCGAAAGGTTTCATTCAAAAATGGTGGCTATTGAGGAGTATCAAAATCTAGACTCCCTCACAGTTGAGAAATTGGTTGGAAACTTGCAAGCCTTTGAAGCCAATCATTGTTCAACAAAAAAGGCTAAGGACATTACCCTCATGTCTTCCAAATCTGCGGAGGATGATTCTGAATTGGATTGTGAATCGGATGATGCAAAGTTTGAAGCATTTTTTCTTAAAAAGTTCAGAAAGTTGTGGGAAAATAAGAAAAACACTTTGAAAGAGGACTTTCAGAATAACAAGGCACCCAATAAATCTAAATTTGCGCCTAAGTCCGATAAAAATCCAGTGAAAGGATCCCCCAAGCCTATCCAATGCTTTGAATGTCAATGATCCGGTCACACTGCTACTAAGTGTGCCAAACGGAAAGAGAAAAGGAAAGGCAAGACTTTGAACGTCGCTTGGGATGACGATTTTGAGGAGGAAGATAGTGAGCTTGATTCTCCTACTAATGAGTTTGAAAATTTTATAGCTTTTATGGCAATATCTAATGCTTCTTCTTTGCAGGGTTCATCTAACAAGGACTCCGAATTAGGTGAAGATTTAAATCTTTTTTACAATGAATAGGACTTGAAAGTTGAGTATTGGAGAGTGCTGCAAAATTCCATACGTATGTCAAAGATCAATGAAAAAAAGAGCATTGAAGTTGAAAGCAATGGCATCTCAGAATTCTTCTTTTACTGCACAATTGGAAGACTCACATTCTAAGGTAAATCAGTTGGAAGATTAGTGTTCAATTTTGTCTAACAATTTGATTGATGCAGGGAAGAATGCACTGCTGACTAACCAAGTTGAGAAAGCTGCAAACGACTTAGATGCTTTGTAAAAGGATTTGAGCACTCACAAAGCTGAAAAGGATGATCTTATTGGAGAATTAAAGATGCTTCGTGCTGAGCCGGAATTTTCCAAAGCTACGATAAAGAGAATGAATACAGGGTCCATGAAGCTGGATGAAATTCTTGGAAGCCAAAAAATTGATTTATCAAAAACTGGCATTGGTTACGTACACAAAGCTTCAACATCTAAGGACAAAGGTAAATCTTTTTTTTGTTCAAGGGCCTACTATGTTCTCCATGACACCCACTTTTCATAATGCTCCACCCACGAAATCTGGGAATGCAAAGTATAAGCATATGCCTCACAATAAATTTACCCCCACTTGTCACTTTTGTGGAATTAAAGGGCACATCCGACCACATTGTAATAAGTTGAGAAACCTTCTAAGAAATCACAGTAGGAAGAAGCATTATTCTCCTCAATAGGTCAAAACAAAGTCTATTTGCGTTCGTAAGTTAGACCTTCGCTATAATGTAGTCCATATTGCACTCACAAAATCTATCGAGCCTGGTAGGTTTAATTCCCCACGTAAGTCCCTAGGCATTGGCCTACATCCCTAATCCTCAATTCGTGTTCTGATTTTCACATGCATGTTTTTTTGGGCTGATTTTATGATTATCTGGCATGTGATACACTTTGATTTGCTTATTTTCTGAACTGAATCTCTTGGCACACGATTTGAGTTCTTTTAACATGTCTTCAAGTACATGATAACTCACTTGGACACTCACTTAGGGTTAATGTGACACTATGATTGATAGGATTCACGGTCTTAGTGGATTTATATTTTTTTGGATAATCGACCTTGATTTTTCTTGCTCTCTTCTTAATGATAATATATGAATATATATGGCCCAATGTGCGTAGAGGTTTATGTAGGGAGTATGTGCAGAAATGAATAATGACTAGTCTGCTCCCTAGGTCTTAACTTTGCCTATATCATATTTTTCAGGAATTTCTAGATCAAAAAAGTGAGCAAGTGAAAAAGTTAACAGCTGGGCATGCTCCCTTGATTTTAACTTTTCTTATATCATTCGAACTTGAACATTCTTTACATGTGAAAAAGTTCGTTAAAAGATTTTGTATTGGGTCAATGATGTTTAAAAATTAAGAAAAATATATAGGACATTAAGGGGGAGCTTCTCACAGCATAATTTATCGGGTTGTCTGTTTTTAAAAGGTGTGAATTTCACTCTGTACCTAATAAATTTTGATTTCATACAGATCATTGATTTCTTCGTGTTCTTCCAGTTGAGATCATCCCTCACACACATTGTACACACATGTCAAATTCCTAAACAATGCTTTCTTAAAATTTTCAAATTATCGTGCTTGATCATCGAGGGTTTTCACATTTTTTGCCTAATTAATTTTTTGGAATTTGTGCTTTTTGTTCTATTTTTTTGTTAAAATTATCTGAATGAGGGGGAGAATAAACTTTGTTAACTCTGAACAAAAAGAGGGAGTAGTATGAGTATAAGGGTTGATTGAATTTCAATTTCAATTTCAATATCATGATATTTCACTTGATCTGTTAGTCAAGTTTGCATGATAAGTCTTGCAGGATACAGGGATATACACATTGAAGGACATAAAGATAGAAGTTGTTTTTATGTGAACGATTTTAATGGAGTTCAATTTTTCGGTAGATTGAATGTGTAAGGAAGTTTTGTCCTTGAATTTCCAAAGGCGGAGATTCTAAGAATTTGAGTGTTGGCAAATTCATTGGGATGGAAAAACTTAGGTCCATTGAGTTGTAATTTTCATTTTTTTAGATGGATAGTTCGTTGCGTGCATGAAGTGAAGCTAAAGGAAGAGAAAAGAAGCAAATTCACAAAGTTTGGCAATGTGCTCTAATCCGATCGATCGGACCTGGGAAACCTCTCAGTTATTTTGGTTCGGTCTGTGACTGTACCTCATCCGATCGATCAGTCAAGGGTGACAACTTTAAACCCGAGTTGTTTCCTATTTATTCAAAACTTCACAATTCTTCTCCCAGTGCAGACATAATTCTTCTACACGAACCAAGAGTTATTTAAGGATATTCTCTCTCAAATCAAAGGATCTCTCTCTCCCATTCTAAACACTAGAACCTTTTGAGAGAACCATCGATCATCTTTTCCAAAGCATCCATTGTTGCAGAGACGAAGACTTAAAGCTTGGAGATCTGTTCATCAACTCTCTTATAATAGATTCACCTTGAGGAGAGGTTCAAGATGGTTGGTTCAAACACGGTGAAGGTGTGCGGCGAGGTGTCGGCAAGATCATCGCAGTCCTTAGGTTGAGTTCCAACTGGGGAAGGGTTTGTAAATACTTCTTGTAACTTTCAATTACAGAGTGCGTGTTGTCTGTGGTCTAGACGATAAGACCCGTGGTTTTTCCTGAGTAGGGTTTTCGACGAAAAAAATCCCGTGTCACCTTCTTGCTCTTGTGATTGAAATCTTGATTCTAGTTTAGGTTAATAATTTGGCTTAAATGAAATATAAAAGAGAAACTGATATGGGACCTTAACCCGTATTAGAGTTTAAACACGACTTTCAATAATCTCGTTTATATAATTTCTAATACAAGTTCTCAAAACCCATGAAATCAATTCAAGGAATAAGAACTCTTTTACGAGATAGAGATTATTCAATTGGCTGATCTTTTAGTTTTTGGTTTTGATATTGTTCCTGCCCGAGCTGTGGGCTTTTTTATTTTGTCGCCTTGATATGGGCCTTCTTTGGTTATCTCTCCATTTAATGGGATCTCTTTCCTTTGCCTTACTCCATATTGTAATTTGGGTTTCCCCCTGTTTAAATAGAATCATTCTTATTATTAAAAAAAATCAAGAAACCAGAATTGAGAAACATAAGTACTTTTCAATAGAAACAGGTTCCCACACTAATACTGATGCTTTCAATGTTTTGGCACAATACATATATATATATGGGAAATATTCACAACTTCTCTTTTGTACTTGAAAATATCCAAAAAGGAGAGTGTTCCTCACCCTATGGTGAGAGAATCCCTCACTTGAATATCCCCATATAAATATAATAGTATAGAGTGGTATCAATAGAGGTATAGTCTTTTTACTTTGAGCTCCCCAAAAGATGGTGGACTGAATTGACATTTCTTTCTGCCAAAATCTCTAAACTGTTTGAAACAGGAACAATTCCAAAAATGGACACGTACATTGTCGCCAAGTTCTCTTTGAATCAATCAAATATGAAAAAATGATAATAATTGAGAGAAAAATATTACTTACATTGCTAGCTAAAGTGTAAAGTAGTAGATTGTATGCAGCACCTGCCCAAGCAGTCATCGTAAAAACTCCACTAGCTTTGACAATTTGTGAACTTAATGGAGAAATTAGACAAAATCTAGCAGAAAATTGGAGCATAATGGTCAGAGCAACAATAGGATGTGATTTTCCAAATGCCGGTATAATGAACCAGACGACAATCTGCACAAAAAGTTTGAAAGCCAGGGTTAACCCTCAAAGAACTACCTGATAAGGTCATTCTAATTAGTAATTAATGTGCGCACAAACTTGTATGATATTTGAAATAGGTAATTAATTGCACAAATATGCAGCTATGTAACTTGGACATGGAGGTTGCTCATTGCACATGGACCACCTTGTGAGGCTATGTAATGCAGCTACGTAACATCTATGATCAAACCAACACCTCACACTACTGCCTTGATGCGGCCAAGGAAAGCCAAATCCCTATTGTGATAGATGAACCCAAATAGACCTTGATTCTTTTAATCAAATAGAAAATCCACTCAACAAGGAAAAACGAAAAGATTCGCCCACCATTGATAGCAAAAGTCCACCATTGATATCTTTAATCCAGTGGGAGATAGATACTCTATCAAGGGAGAAAGAAAAAGAAGAAAGTGCTCAACACAACTTCTACATAAAACATAATAATAAGAACGATAACCAAGAAAGGGGTAGAAAGTCCCCTTACAAAGCATTTAAATACTATTTAGGCCCTTAAACCTAATCTAATCTCAACCAATCATCATAAGTTTGTAGTTTAAAGTCTAGATTACATTCAATTAAAATAGGACACAAATGAAATAAATACAAAGAAGAATTGAAGATAAAGAGCTTTGTGCCCACCCTTTTTTGAGAACCACCTCTTACCTCAGTGGTAAGGTGTCAATTCTCACCTGGATGCCCAGGTTCGAACCCCGGACATGCCACTTTCTATCACCCAAGGGCTCATTCCCTCATCTGAGGGCCCCTCACCTCACCCAAAGTCTCCTACCCTAACCGGAGGGTTCTCCCACTTGATGGTCCATTCCCCCCCCCCCCCCCCCCCCCCCCTGTATTTGCACCCATGCGAATGGACTGCACTTGTGATCCATGGATGAATGGATTTGTATGATCAAATGAGGCTGGTTTTAATATACACAGGAGGGCCCACCCAGACCTTCAAATCCACCAACAGCCCCATCCCAAAGTAGTTATGAGAGCGCGGCGCACATGGAATGCTCCATTGTGCGTGTGTTCATTATCCCACCAAAATGTGCCATGTCCGTCGTAGCTCTGGCTGAAAAATTGAATTGATAACTACCTGTCTCACCAAAATATTTAAAAAAACTGCAATATGGACCTTGTAAAGATACACACTGAATATCTGAGCCCATATCACATAGGAACCAAGAGATGTGGCCTTTTAAGAGCATTTGTAAGATGTTATTTATATGTAAGAGATGCAGTACAAAACAAGGCAGAGAATGCTAAAACAAAAGGAGGCAGTTGTTGAAAGCCTAGGCAATGCAGCCCAAAATATTACCTGAGGAAGAGGCAGCATGGCACCAAGGTCAATAAAGAAATCTGACCGTAGATATCTTATTGCAATCATCTTAGGATCCATGACAAGTTCACCTCTCCCAAATATCCTTGAGCTTGGGGCCACATATGCTGTCCGGAACTTTATCACCATATGCACTAGATAGAACATGTCTACAATGGTTCTGAGAATTGTGACAACAATTCTCAGATTCAAGTCTGTCCCCATGCACAAAGAACCATCTCCCAAGATCCAAACCGAGGGCAGATAGAAATGCAAAGGGTCGATGTAAAGAGCAACCAAGCAAGAGAAAAAGAAGACCCGGTTCCATTGCAAAATGAGCTCACTATTTGGATCAAGTATCCTTTTCCTCCATGGCTCATGGTCTTCAGGGAACAGACAATTTCCATTCTTCGGTGCCCCAAATAATCGACCAGCTCTTTCAGGCCTTAGTAATGGAGACTGGACATGGAAAGAAGACAATGATTTTTCTAGCTGTGGTGTTTCAGTGTCTTCCCATGGGTCTTCTTGATGGTGTACTTTCCCATTCGAATACAACCTAGTAATTCAACCCAAGAAACCACCCATAAATCCATAATTCAAACTCTTAGCTCTCCATATAGGTTACCATTCAACAATAACAAAAAAGCACTAGAAACACAACAATGGCAATTACCTCACAGTTTTCTGCTTCTTGAAGCCCATATCGTGAGCAAAATTCAATATCAGATAAATAGACAGACTCTTATCACCTAAACATATCAAGCCCAAAACAATCTATAAACACATAATTCAACTCCTCAACTCATAAAATTTACCTGATCAAAACAAATAACAGAAACACAGCAAACTCAACAAAATGCCATTACCTCACACGTTTCTCCTCCTAACCTCCACAATCCATATTGCAAGCAAAATTCGTTTCACAGATGAATGAAGAGACTTCAAGAACCTAACAATCCGAACAAAACCACCCCATCATCAATAATTCAAATTCTTCATTCACCACCAAAGCATGGACGACAAAAATCCACATAAAGAAGGTCAAAATTGGCTAATACTACTACTACCTCAGGGCCTCCCCCGATTCAACTCCACAGTCAGTGAAATCCAATAAACTTATCAATTCAAAAAACCATCAGCCTTGCTCACTTGACTCACAAGGAAAGAAACCATATCAAATCATATACCAGAATAGCAGGAGAAAGGTGGATACACCGTTTTTCATTGTATGTACGCTGGAATTTAATGGAGAACGTGAGGTTGTAAAGATCAACGACGTAGGAGACTTTAAAAAGAAGCGTCAGAGAGAGATTTATTATTGCGATGGCGTGTATAAACGAGTCATGACGTTGCGAAGAGAGAAGAAGAAATTGTTGTGTGGAAACTCAGTAGGCTAAGGGAGTCATTGCTGTCCGGACCCATGTTAGTCAGCCAGGGGTTTGACCAATGAAAGACCAAGTGCCAAGTGGCCCCTCACCACCATAGATGGAATAGCATCACTATAAGGGAATATGTTCTACAACTGGACTGCATGTCCAGTCCAGCTATATGGGGTTCACTTGGCCCAACCTTTGAATTCAGCAGCAGACTCAAGATATTTGTTTGAGGGGGGCAGCCCAATCAGCTGGAGGTCGAATTTAGGGGGCGAGCCCAAACTTTTCATGTGAGATCAGTCGAACTTACAAGTTGTGTTAATTTTGGAAGCGGATGAAAAAAATTTATATGGCCTTTGAAAGTTGACCCAAGTTAGAGAGGGCTGATTTTTCAACCCTCATTTTGGGATACCTTTTCATCTACCCTCCTCCCATTGATAGACATGTAGCAGAGTGGCCGATGAGGTGAAAGAAGGGTTTGAAAGAGGACTGCCTTCTTTTTATATTTTTTTTTATTCTTCTGTTGTTAATTTGTTACGTGTGCATTTGGAACTATTTAGGATGATTCCAAAGACTAAGCCCATGTGTCCAATATCACCAAATTCCGATGGGCTCTTAAGTATGTAACTATTATATAAAATTGTATGTTTTGTTCATGATTTTCTTAGAGAGGTAACTGCTTAAGGTTTGCTTGAGAAGGAATATTTTTTTAGCATCAGGTGAGCTCACTTATCTTCAATTCAACTCCTTAGGCTCAATACTCTCCCCCAGTCGATACGAACTCTAATTTGACTTTGACTTAAATATTCAGACAATTGGATTGAGTTTCATATACAATTTAACTTAATAAACTATTGTACTGGAACTGGAAGGACCCCTAAACAATGGTAGTTATGATTTGTTTGTGTGAATTTTATTTCTTTTGTCCAAAGTCATATGCATCCAAGTAGGCACATGCCAGGGGCTTAATTTTTACCTCTTTTCCAAGCTATGAAAGGTATAATATATATAATGATATATGTCATGCATCATATATTCGTTGTACAATGTTCTACACTAGGCATGTATTATCTGCGTAATCTGCTTAAGCATTCAGACTCAGAATGTGAATCCTAACCCAAATATCAGTTGGGTACTTTGGGTCAATTCGTACGTTTTTCTGGTGAAATTTTTCTAGCGGAGTACTTAGGATAAGGCAAGCTCAATATTTAAATAATGAATTAGACCTGACAATCCAACCTAAATCAATAGGAACAACTAATGTTGCGATTTAGTTTAATTAGAACTACATATCCTTCATATAACAGGGTGGGTCGTGAATGGTGTTTTAAATAAAACATTGAGATGTCTTTAACTTTTCTAGTAATAACCGGCAAATGAGTAAAATTAAAGAAAAAAATACATGACAAATTAACTAAATCAATGACTTTAAAGAGGCCTCCTCTCCTCCGGGCAAGCGAAGGGAACTTTCCATCCACTCATGTGTGTGGGGACCAAGTGGAACCCTACCTAGGGATGGGACCAGAGGAGATCTTTCTGCCTATGTACAGTGACTAATGCTAGGATGATCATCCTAACCACTTGATCAACGATCGACAAGTTTTTATCATCTAAAATGATTGCATAGTTGATCGAATGAGCCAGTCCATTCAGACTGGTGCCAAACCTAGGACCTAGGGCCTATGACTATAGAGAGGGGGGGCGGGGTTATGTGATGGACCAATAGTGGGTGCCACATATGTGAGCAGACGGAGTTGCCCCCGTTCGCGTGAGCTGAGGAGAGGAGAGACCAACTTTAAATTAGCATTTCATCTTTGAAACTTTAAAATGATTTTTTTTATTATATCTTGAAATTGAGGAATTAGTTTTTACTACTTTACTTTTTTTTTTCTTTTTTTTGCATGATTTCTTTACTCTCTAAATATAGTTTTAGGATTTTATCTCTCTATATATAATAATATGCTGGAGTTGGAGGAAGGAGGAAGAGGAAGAAAAAGAATAAATGAGCACGGATATCCATACTTATATATGCGATTAAGCAGGGATATCACTACTTACATGTGAAGAAAAAGAAAAAACAAGCGGAGATATCCCCGCTCATATATACTGGTGAGCGGAGATATTACCGTTCGGCAAAACAGCAAAAAATAAATAAATAAATAAATAAGGGCTCTTGGGACTACTATGGTCATTTCATATCTTTAAAGTCTTTTTTCCTCTACAGTGAATCTAACGGGATTTTTCCGAAAAATCCTCTATATAAGACAATGAAGGAAAAAGATATTTCTTTTAGATGATAATAACTATGGTAGGAATTTGAGAATACAAAAATAGCCTAGTGATTGGGTATTCTGTTCTCACCAAACTGTACAAGGTTCGATCCTTAAGCCCTTTGCCCTACTAGTGTACGCAGTCGTCTCCCCAGGATGTGCTCGGATGCATTACCACATCTGTTGGGCTCTCATGAGTCTAGTTCCCTTGGCAGGTAAATATATATATATGGTAGAAACTTGAATGGGTAAAGTTTGGGACATAGCCATGGTGTATCCGAGAAAAAAATCCGTTTTTTCATAAAATGGATCTTCGCATAGGACTTGAATTAAAAAGATTAAAGAACTGGATTAAGATTCAAATAAGATTTAAGGTTCAAATCAACAGTATTCAACATAGATCCATCTTCAATTGTAAAGTAGTAAATATCAAAAATATTGTTTTTCTCTCATCTTCAATCAAACATCTCCTCATACTCAATCAAGGTGAGATCTTCCTCATTCAATGCCAAATTTTGGCCACATTGTGGACAATAGAAGTCTTCCCATCAAAATATGAGGTGAAAGATTCACAAAACAAAAAATGTAACCAATTTATTTATTACAATAAAGGAAGATAATAAAATGTCATAGGAAGCAGGTTCCCTTTTTTTTAATTTAATAACTAATCTAACCACGATGTCTCTCTATCATGAGCATTGGAGTCCCAACTCCTAACAGATGTCACCTATTCAAAAGGAATTGCTTTGGTATCTACTCTCAATGTCAACAACGAGGAAGTCAATACTTTGAAACTAATTAGCACGTCAACATCAAGTATCATGCGGCCAAAACAGAGGAAGGTTCACTTGCAGTTTTTTTTTTTTCAATCGTCCATGTATATGTGGGTCTTGTGTCATTGAGATCTATTCTTGCTATTGTAGATACTGTATGCTGATATTTTAGATTCACATGCTGGAATTCCTAGATTTTCAAAATTCAAACATAGGGGGGGGGGCTCTATAAAAAAACAAAAAGTCTATTGTTGAAACCGAAATGGGGGGCGGGGTTTATAAAAACAAAAAGTCTATTTAGACAGACTGTTAAGACCGAAATCGGGGTTTTATAAAAATAAAAAGTCTATTTGGACGGACTGTTGAGACTGAAATGGGGACCAATCCGATGTAGAGTATCATGTTGCGCTGAGGTGTTTGCACAGTAAGTTTAGGTTGAGCGGGAGAAAATAAAAAAAAATGGGGGGCGCAGGTGTTTATAAAAACAAAAGGTCTATTTGGACGGACTGTTGAGACCGAAGTCGGGATTTTATAGAAACAAAAAGTCTATTTGGACGGACTATTGAGACTGAAATGGGCACCGATCCAACGTGGAGTATCACGTGGCGCTGACGTGTTTGCACAGTGCGTTTAACTTTAGGTTGAGCGGGAGATAATAAAAAAAAAAGGAGGGCCATTGGTCTATGAACAGGGAAACGCCCAAATCAAATCACTCTCCTTCTTCTCCCTGTAAGCACAAGAAAATAAAAATGATCGAGTTTTGAATGATCATAAGTGGCCCAGGCGGGGATTACATATCTCATCAAATTCGGCCCATTTAGGTATTGGGCCTAACATTCAGGCCTAGACCCAGCCTAAGGCCTAAAGTAAGGCAGAGGGCTTTACCCATTTTAGAAATCTTTCGACACCATAGTATTAAATTTGTTGAGCTGAGCAGGGACAGTAAGAATATATATAGGCTCAGGTCAAAGTCTGTTTAACTATCAAGCCAGAAAACTAGGCCCAGATCTAGCTCAAAGGCCAACACACAACCATATCCACAACCAGGACGCGCTAAGTCAAGCTCAATCTAGGTAGCCCATGAGCACCACAATGTGGCAAAATTTGCTGTTTCAACCATTATCCATCCCGCATTTGACACAAAAACCAGACCCATAATGAATAGGGTCAGGTCAGTCACAGGTCACAAAAACTCTCTCAATAAAATGGATCGGTCAACACGCACCAGGTGCCATTTATTCTGTTTGGTGTTTTAATATTTTGGTACTGACTAATTTAGTCTGTATTAGAATGAATGAGCCAAGCTGCTTCTTGGCCTGCAATCAAACTTAGGGCTTGGCCCAGGCTTATACAGATCGGGTAGGGGTGCGCATTGGATGCAGGTTAGGATCATGTGATCCATTTCAAACGACCCGTATGCCACTGTAGAGAGATAATAATACAATGCTCTTGCACCATTACACAATCTAATTAGGGAAAAAGAATACGAAACACTTGGTAATAACACACCAATAACTCCCTCCAAATTTATTGATTCCTCACCTCCCCCATGATTGAAGCAGCCACAACTGGGCCCCACAAGGGAATCCCCATGAAAAGCCGCAAGGTCTAGGCACCATATATAAACATACTGCATCAGGTGGGTACAAATCTTTTAGCTACCTGAAGTACAACGACAAACACAGATTTTCATGAAGACTTTGATATACAGGCCAACTGTGACCTGAATCCAAACATGCACCATCTGACTGAAAATAACTAGCTTTTGAAGTCCAATGACAAGGCATGGATCCAGTTGTTTGTGTCTATGGCTTTTGGTTATTTCAATTAATATGTTAGAAATTACATATATCTTAGATGACTGATATGGGTAATTCTCAAAAACGCCTCCACATTCTTGTCATGTGGCCCACACATTAAGAAGTTTAATCTTTTCACACAGACTAACCCCTCACACTAATAGTGACATTCTAAATTTGTCACTCATCCAACACAGAATATGGAGAGCAAGATCAACCATTTCTATCGACTCGTATTGTCAAAAGACCTTATACAATATCGACCTTAAAATATCAGATCATCCCAACCTGATCAATTACACGTCTTGTAAAAGAGGCAACAGTCCATATGTTCGGCAGATGAACCCTACCCTATTGGTGGGGTCCACATCAAAGCACAGCATAGCAACCAATATTTATTTCTCTATCCCTTTTCTTTCCTTTTTTTTTTTTTTTGCGGAACGGTCTTTAGCCACCAAAAACAAAATCACATTGGTGGGGGTGGGGGTGGGGGTGGGGGTGGGGGTGGGGGGGGGGGGGGTAGACCATCGAGACCAGGAAAGAGGACTTCCCACGTGTACAAATCCAAAAAAAAAAAAAAAAACTCATTCATAGCCGAAATCAATTTCTAAGGACCAATCCTTCCCCTTCAACCCACACCTCATCAATGACTTAGAATGGTTTCAAGGATTTGTTGCTCATCCACAGAATCTAAACACAGCTTCCAAAAGGCAACAATCCACGTATCATAGTTTGAGGTATTAAGGAGTTTTTACGACCTTATTTTAAAAGAAATGCTCATTCACCAAAACCCAAACAGGGAGAAAAAATACCAGTCAACCCACTCTTCCTAAACCCCATACCATTTTATGCTTTATTCTTTAATATATTATTTCCTCATGGGAAGGTAAGGTAGTATAGTAAACCATCTCAAAATTCTCAGATGACCCAGCAAGTAAACCCCCATTCGGAACACAGTTTTGAGCACCTGCCTGCCTTTGTCGGAAGCAGCATCCTAGCTGTGAGTTTAAAAGAAAAGGCCACTAGAAGTTTGACGAGAGAGAGCCTTCGCAGCAAGTAGAGTCAAGAGCGAAGCATTTATTGAAGTAGTGAACCAGACTCATTTATTCGAAGATCACGGGTGGGGCGAGCTCATTTATTTGAAGATCACACAGGTGGGGCGAGCGAGGAGCGAACCCCTGAGGGTGTGGCGCACAAAAGCAGTATATGATGAGGCACCATAGTTTCTCTATCGGGTTGTTTAGGCAGAACCACACCTCAACACAAGAAAAAGTACAGATCTCAGTGAGATACTAGTATACTAGTAGCCTTAAGAATATTGAGACCCTTGTATAAATAAAACTTTAAAATAAGTAAAATGCAATCAAGTAGAAAAGAAACTTAACCAAATCTGAGCAGTCGATGCTGAGATCGTCGCTAAGTAAAACACTGTTTTAACTTTTCCAACAAAGACCAATAGTACTGTCTCCGAGCGACCAATCGCATCCATATTACTCCCAATGCCGGTAAAGTCTCCAGGTTCCCACACATTCAACTCCTGCTTCGATGATAATCTCTTATGACATGGTTTCTGCATTAGCCACAGGCAGTAGAATGGTAAGATAGCAGTCCCATACTTTCATTATAGAGATTCTGTTTCATAAGCAAATGTACATATATGATCCAAATTTTGGAAATTTAAACTGTTAATCAGGCAGGCCACTTCCCAACACAATATTCATAATTATTCACCTTTTTCGCTGATAAACTTGCTTAGTCCAAATCATGCAGCAACTGGCCCCAACATTGACAAAAGGCCATATTGGCGCATGATCTTTCAAAGACCAAGAACCCCACATTCTCGCATCATATAAACAATTTACAATTTTGAAGGCTGAATAATGATTGGATTAATCATTTAGATGTCCTGAAAACAAAAATACTAGATGGCAAGGGACAAAAAAAAAAAAAAAGTGATAAGCATCCTTCTTATTCATGAGCTTACCCATTGGCATATGGTGATACATCTCGCCCACGATATGGAGACCTGCTATAGCTACCACGGACATGAGGAGGCGAGAAGCTGCGGCGCATTGGGGAACGATCACGTGGGCTGTAACTCCTGTTGAATACAATAAAGTTGGTCAATGCAGTATCAAAAAAAAACGTAATATGTTAAACAGATTAGAGACCAAGGCGGCACAAACAATGTTGTCCAGATTTCATTTAGTTATGGGGATATCATAGAATTCAAATCTAGACTAGTCTTAGGGCAACATCGCTGTAATGACATCTCGACAGAAAAACGGACCCGACGTCGGTGCAAAAGTCTGAAATCTTCTGCAGACATGTTGAAAAAAAAAAACCATCCAAAACCCACAGTTTCTTAGGACCTTGAAGTCCAATAAGGGTTGGATCTGCAATTGTACCTACAGATCAGTAGGCTCCCACCTTCCCCTCTCAATCATTGCACCAAACACAAATTACATATTCCACAGCTTTAGGAAACCGTACCCAAAATATCCATTGAAAAGGTACAGCGGGAGAATTCATGGATTAATCATCAGTTTCCAAACA
Organism: Cinnamomum chago; assembly: GCA_038049695.1. NCBI lineage: Eukaryota > Viridiplantae > Streptophyta > Magnoliopsida > Laurales > Lauraceae > Cinnamomum > Cinnamomum chago. The sequence goes on along the minus strand of CP142458.1, from coordinate 65,276,949 downwards.
GGTCCACATGTTTGGTACTGGCATGTTTGGAAACTGCTGATTAATCCATGAACAACTACAATATATCAATAGAATGCATTGAGAATGCCAAACAGTGCCCGCGATTCCTCTTAAGCAAATAGTTGTGCCATCATCCAATGATCTAACAATTGATAGCATGTTAGAGACCTTAGTGGGAAAATTAAACTGAATGTAAGTGTATCGACTTTTCTTATTCTTAAAATAATATAAAATTAGTAAAATCAAAATAAAATGGAAAAAAACATATATTCATAACCCATCCATTTTGACCTACAAGGGTAAAATATTAATACAATGACAAATATCATGAATAGATCATGAGTAAGAATCTTAATGAAAAATTGACAATTATGCCCAAAAGATCTTGGATATGATAAGTAAACTAGTGTATAACCATTTGAAATAACTTCTTGAAACCTTGAAACGGTCATTTCCAACGCAGTGTGTCAATCAGACTCGAGCAGTAGATGGGTTGAGTAGACCAAATGACTCGACAGGTTTCTCAGGTGGGTAAGTAAATTAAATTCTAAATAATTTTATTATGAGCATATAGATTAAAATATATTTATATCTCGATATGTAAGCCTAAACAATACAATTTTTCTTTACAAAAATCTGCACAAATTCCACATGAACTATATTTTCTATTTTGAACTGTTATTCAAGCATATTTTAACATCTGATGTGAGGTGTATTTTCAGTTCTTGTTTTTTGTAGTAACATGTAAGGACAATAATGTCTCTAAGTCAACCTGGTCAAACTCAGCTCAACCAGGAAGAGTTTCTAAATAATTTTATTATAAGCAGCATATAGATTCAATTCAAAAATATAAATATATATCTAAATATGTAAAACCAAACGACATAATTTCTTTACAAAAATATGCACAAATTCTACATGAATTATAATTCCTATTTTGAACTGTTATTCAAGCATATTTTAGCTTCTGATGCAAGGTGTATTTTCAGTTTCTTGTTTTTTGTAGTAACATATGAGGACAATAATGTCCCCAAGTCAACGTGGTCAAACTCAGCCCAACCAGGAGGGGTCGTGCAGAAATTAAGTCAATTACGCAGGTCCACCGTCCCCGCACTCTGGTTCAAACTGAATTCAACCGGTAACCGTTAGCCCAGTATGTGACCGCTTGTGAACTTGGTTAGCCAAACTATGTTGGACAACCATGGAGCAAGGAATCAATATACATTTATAACATATGGAGCAGCTATGATACTCAGAAACTTTTACAAGCCCAGTGTATCCATGTCTGGCCAATGCTATTGGTGCATTTTTTTTTTATAACGAAGGGTGTCCCAGCCCGATGGGCCGGCCTAATCCCTACGGGCCCAAGGAAGGCTAGGTAAATCTCCTATGGCCCCAGTGTAGTAGCGCAGTTTCAAACCCTCAACCTCAAGAGCAAACCATGGTCTTAGGCCAACACATTATCAACACAAAGCACTAGGAGAAGAAGAAAACCCTAGTCTTCTTGTTCTGCACGAAACCCGAAGAGAGGTGACAGCCGACCCTGAGTGTATTCCTTCCCTACGCAGATTCTCAGTGCGTATTCCTTCCCTGCACGGATTTCTTACATTGTCCCTGCGCTATTTCCCTGTGTTGATCACCGTCAAAACTTCAGATTGCAATATATCGGCCATCCGAACACCGATCCGTTTGCACCTACAAAGTCCTTGCAAGCAGATCTATGCAGTAGCAGCAGCAAAAGGGCAATCCAGTAATCATGGTGTTTGTTTACTGTTCATTATCTTGTATGCTTTATTTTTATTAAATTGAATTTATCATAATTGATTTTTTTTTTTTTTGAATGGTAAATTTATCAAAATTGATCACAAAATAGAACCACAAGTTCTAAATTTGAACCCAAAGTTCAATGATCTATTAACAAGCAGTCTTAAAAGTCTGAATACTGATATGAACCTATAGATTAATATCCATATATCAAACCAAATAAACTATATCTTATGATAAGGCATGGTTCTGGCTATACTTGAAACACTGTTAGAACCAGAAGTCCTACTTCAAACATGAAGATTTGACAGAACCGGAAGTTCTACTTCAAACCGAAAACTTCGATAGAACCTGCAATTCTATTCTAATTCCTATGATGAACCTGAAGTTCTAAATCAAGCCTGAAGTCTTAACAAAACCAGTAGTTCTGATTCTTAAAGTTGAGAATTTGGCCAAATTATTTGTCATTATTAATTCCTTTCTTATTTTATTAAGAATCAGAACTAATGGTTCTGTCAAGACTTTAGGCTTGATTTAGAACTTCAGGTTCATCACATGAATTAGAAAAGAATTGCACGTTCTATCAAAGTTTTTGGTTTGAAGTAGAACTTCCGGTTCTGTCAAATCTTCATGTTTGAAGTTGGAAGTTCAGTGAAATCTTTAGGTTTGAAGTAGAACTTCTGATTTTAAAAATGTTTCAAGGATAGATCAGAACTTCTAGTTCCATCAAATCTTCATGATTAATTTCATGGCCTTATCATAAAATATAGTTTAATCGGATCTGAATAAAAAACTTTAAGTTTGATTTATGGAAATAAAACTATAAGGTTCATATCAGTATTCAAACTTCTAAGACAGCCGATCAATAGATTAGTGAACTTCGGGTTCAAATTTAGAACTTCTGGTTCTATTTTGTGATCTATTCACATAAATAATATTAATAAATTCAATTTAATAAAAATAATGCATACATAATAATGAACAGTAAACAAACACCATGATTACTGTAAACAGGCATCCTAAACTAATTGCATATATTCTAATAAATTGAATTTAAGGATGGTTCAAATACCACTTATTGTTTATTGTATTTCAAGGAAAAATAACACCCTTTTTTGAAGGGCTAGGTTGCCCTTTTGTTGTTGCTACCGCATAGATCTACTCGCAAGGACTCTGTAGGCACAAACGAATCGTCGATCAGAGTCTGGATAGTCGAGATATCGCAATCTGAAGTTTCAACAGTGATCAATACAGGGAAAAGGTATAGAGGTATAGCGCAGGGAATCTACGCAAGAAATCCACGTGGGGAAGGAATCCGCAATGGGAATTCACCCAAAGAATCCACGCAGAGAAGGAATACTGTGCAGGGTCAGCTTTCTCCTCTCTTCAGGTTTCGGGTTTCTTCCTTCTCCTAGGATTTTATGTAGTTATTATATTTTCTTCTAAATATAAAAAAAAAAATAGAAAGGAACTTAAACGATGATAGTTTCATTAATTCAAAAGTTTTTTTTCTTTTAATTAGGACAGCCGCATCCAAATCTATGTTCTAGATTGTCGAAAGAAAAACTGAAATAAATAAATATTCCACAAGATTCTTTTTTTATTTCTTAACGCTAACATTTACTAAGTATCCCTCAAGTTTGCAAACCCTTTCTCTCTTTTTTTCTTTTTGCTTTTAATTTTTTTGGCAAATAGAAGTGTTACCTTCGACCGTAGCTTGGACTACGCCGATACCTAGGGCTGCGGCTACGGCGTCTTCCACTACCCAATCCTCCAGAACCAATACGCAATCGACATTCCCGAGCAAAATGGCCTGGCTCACCACACTCATAACACTTCAAATCAGAACTTGAAGAGGAACGCCCACGGCTTCCACGAGAACTGCCACCGCCACCCCTAGTGTTATGAGAGAGCTCAACTCGCCATCCATTTTTACCTATTCCACCAACGGACAACACAAAATAAGGAATAAAGGGAGTTTTAAAGAAGCGACAAATGGTAAAATTTATACAGCAGCATTAGAAATTTAGAAGAAAAGCTCCTTGCGTATGCAAGAAACACCCAGCTTCAATACAATATGGCAAGGCAGGAATATCAACAGCTTTAGAATTCAACATCCAGGTTGCAAATATGAAGCTATAATTAATATATGTCAGGTCATTTGAGCTTTAATTAACCCCTGAATTCTATAAACCTACTTTTAATTATAAATGAACAAATCATGTCTAAAAAATATGCCACTATGATGCTTTTAGGTCAAAACCAACAAAGTGCTACCACAGTACCCGAGGGCGCCTATTGAACAATAGTTCAAACAAAAAATTGAAGGAGTTGTTTGGTTGCACCCATGTACATATGTAAATACAGTTTCATGTGTAAAGGTTATGCACCCTCATGTTTGGTTGCGACATTTACGTATGCAATGCAATGTGGTGTGAAAATGGGTGTGGTTTTGCGCCCAGAATTCTCACAGCTCAGACCCCAGTAAAACACATCATATGTCACTATTTCTGTGCGGAGCTACGATAACTAGGGCGCGAAAATGGTCAATCCACCTTTTTCAGTTTTTTATTTTGTGGGACCCAAAATCAAGATCAAAACCGTTCAATGCATTTACAAGATCAAGAACAGCTAGGACACCAAATTTCAGCCGTTAATTCATCCCATGTTTTGAGATACTTACAAAACAATCGAGACTCTAAAATCCAACCTTCTGGACTTTTGTGGGCCCCATTGTCATTATCTAAACCGTTAATTCTCTTTAAAATGTTCAATATGGCTTTGAGACCAAATCTCGTGGCTTAATTCATCATAGATCTCAAGAAATTTGAGAAAAACTATGAACCTTTGATTCATCATGCTGAATAATGTAATGCTTTCCAATGTCCTAAAACCCAGTCCATTTTTTGTGATTTTTCTATTCATGTGGGCCCCTAAATCATGATCTGAAATGTTGATCCTCTTTAAAATGACCAAAAAGACCATGGGACCAAATTTCAAGTTTAAATCCTTCACTGATTTTGAGATAATTGCAAAAAGGTCCAGAAACTAAAATCTGTAATTGTGAATTCTGTGGGGCCCATTTTCATGATACGAACCATACAAACTGTTTAGAATGCCATTTTTAGGCTAGAGGGTCAACTCTCTTGCCTTTATTCATAATATATTTTAAGAAATTTGTGGAAAATGGTGAAAACTTTGTGAAAATTGGTGGACCAGTGGATGCATTCAAAATCACATGTGAAGAGGTGTGAAAATGACAAACTGAATGTCTTTCACAAGTGAGTCAGTTGCATATGAACTGGATTCATATGCGAATCATTTACACATGTGGACCATTTTCCTATCCCATTTGAAATTGCCCAACAACCCCTAAAAGGAAAATGAGCCCCTATAATTAAAAGTAGGGGATATCTAGTGTTGGTTTCAAACATAAATGGAAATCTAGTGAAATGGTCATATTAGCACCAACATTTAATTCTTGTTTTCTAATGTATAAGCAACAGAAGTAAGTTTAAATCCAACTCTATGCAAGGGGAGACCTAAGACGAAATGAGTCATCCACCCAAGAAGGTAACGAAATAATTAATGATTTGCTGCGTCAAAAATTATTAGATATTAGGAAGAACACTCAACTAAATTAAATACAACTGCTTGTGCTTGTGTTGTTTAGATTCATCGATCTCTCTAATTCTTAAGGCTGCTACTAGATTAAACCTTTAGTGCTTGTCTTGGGTTGTTTAGTAGTTTAGGTTAATTAGATCGCTTGCTAATTAATTGTGATTAAGGAGAGACGGGAAATTAATTCCAACGATGAATATTCAAAGTGTGAATTGATATATTTTTGCATCGATGATCAGTTGTAAAATTCCGATGGTGGATGTTGACTTAGACCAATGCTTGTTCTTTAGATTGATTTCGTTACTTTAATTTGAATTGCTCCTTATTTATTTTTCTTAACATTGCTTTTGTTTTAATCAAAACCCCCTATCATTAATCACATAGCATAAAACCAGGCTAGACACTCTCCGTGGGAACGATCCTTACTCACACTACTACATATATTTTTAAGAGTAAAGGTTTTAATATTTTTGGGTGTCTGCGACAGCACGCCAAATTTTAGCGCCGTTGCTGGGGAGACCCAAGAAGGTAACGAAATAATTGGGGCCTGATCACAAGGCCTGGTAGGAATCGGGTTTAATCCGGCCCGGATTGAAGAGAAGAGACCAGCAGCTAACGCCAGCACCACATTAGCTTATTCAATTTCAACCATTGATCTTCAAGGAGTGATATCAAAGCCATCCGGCATCGGATTTCAGATCCATTTTCACCAACACTTTCATGGAGACTAGATCTAAACATCAGGTCAATTCATTCCTCCAAAAGAATTACATTTTTACATCCTTTGCGCATCAAGTCAATATGAGATTGCAAATCAATGACTTCGACAATCAACTTCAGAATTATATATAAACTTGAAATTGGGAAAATGGTATTCCTTTAATTTGAGACAAGGAGACTTGACCATTGATGAATATACCGACGAATTTTCAAAGTTGAAATGTTTACGTAAATTGAAGCGTAAGACACATGATTTTGATGGCTTTCTCAAGGGCTTATGACCGGCCATATTGGAGAATGTGAAAGACTCACAAGGGAAAGCAATTCGTGTTAAGTACATGCTTAAAAGAGCTCGGATATGTAAGTCTCCAAAAGGAAAGTCTCAGAAAACAACAAGAGCCAATCTTCTAGAACCCGTGACAAAGAATATCAAACCTAATATCAAAAAGACAGAAAAAGAAAAAGAAAATTCCATGACAATGTCGGATAAAGTAGCATGCACAATTCCTACAAAAGGTCATACTTTGGAAGACTTAGGTCTTGTTTGGTATCTCTAATCTTTTTTCTGACAGACCCATCCAAAATAGAGCCATAAAAAAGAAACAACGTTCATCCGCCTCTTTTTGCCCCCTCTACTTTTCAACTACAACCAGAAAGGGGTTGTGGTTTTAAGAGGCTTTGCCTCTACTTCTCTAAAGTGAGCAGAGGGTAGAAATGACTGCCAAATGCTCTTATTTTCCAAACCTCTGCCCGCTTTAGACATTTAGAAAATAGAGCCTGGAAATAAAGATCCCAAATAGGCGCTTAGAAGAAAAGAGCATTGAATCTCCTTCCCTGGTCCATGGTGATCAAAAGATGCAAGCGTCAAAGGTAATTGAAGAGTTGGATAAGGCTAGCAAGGAGATTGATCATCTAATGGATTTCATCAAAAGCCCACTTCCAGAACCACCAATTAAATCTTCAGAAGAACAAGCTATTGATTAGGAAATTGCAAAAGATCAAATCATTGTGGTTCCCCATATTGATTTCATCTTTGGGGTTAGACAATTGATACTCGAAGATTGTGAGAAAATGGTACAATTTCAAGACTTGGAGCATCAATTTGTTCGAATGCACATCCAATCCAACTCTAGACATCAAAAAACACAGTACCTATAGTCTACTTTAAATAAGAGATCGAATGAATCTTCAAAGCCATGTGAAGAGCTCGAAGATCAAGAACAATATCGGGAAGCTATGCGGTTCACTTTAAATCCTAGAGGACGTCTACAACACTCGAGGCCAAGTTCTCTCCAAGACGGGGAGAAGTTGATGCTTAACAAATCCATTATAAGCAAGTCAACCAGCGCTTTGGGCCCAAGTCCAGTGCACCCATTTCTATTTGGTTTTGTTCATTTCATGAACCATGTTGTGAGTAGTGAAGCACCAATCGTCCACACACTCAATGGCCACATGTGGGGCCCGTTGAAGCCCAAGAGATATTCTTATTATTTTTAATTGTTTCCAATCTTAGTGAGGAGTTTAATTAGGATTAGTTTCCTAATTTTATCTTATTTTTTTCCTGGTTTGATTAGGATTGTTTCTTAGATACTAAATTTCTTTTATTATATATATGGCATTGTAGAGATCATAATCTGAGATTTTGGAATTAATAGAATTTTCCCTTTTGTGGGTTTTATCGTTGGAGAGACTTCTTCTTTGTGATTGTTTCTGCAGAAACCGTAATTGTGCTTATGGCTCCTATGATACTAACCCTAGGACTGCATCAATTGGTATCAGTGCAAGTGAGATATGGAAGTCCAGTTACTTTTTCTATTGGTGAAGATTATATGGATACAGTTTGGTGTAATGTGCTACCCATGGATAGTGGTGATATCTTGTTGGGTCGCCCATGGATGTACAATACGAATGGAGGTAATGGCATGCACGACAACACATACACATTCATGCATGGTGAAAAGAAAATCACACTCCATCCTATGAAGCCGGCACCACCAAAGATAGGGTCAAGTTCTCGTATCACCAAGGAGGCGCTTCAAGTGCACAATGTCTACAAAGCTACATCAAGAAGAGCCAAGTTCGAGCTCGAACTCGGTTCCAACCTGGGGGAATGATGCAGCACCACCAATTGCCCACACACTCATAGGCCACATGTGGGGCCCATTGAAGCCCAAGAGATATTCTTATTTTTAATTGTTTTCCAATCAAAGTGAGGAGTTTAATTAGGATTAGTTTTCTAATTTTATCTTATTTTGTTTCCTAGTTTGATTAGGATTGTTTCTTAGATCTTAAGTTTCTTTTATCATATATATGGCATTGTAGAGATCATAATCTGAGATTTTGAAATTAATAGAATTCTCCCTTTAGTGGGTTTTATTGTTGAAGAGACATCTTCTTTGTGATTGTTTCTACGGAAACCCTAATTGTGCCTATGGCACCTACGGTCCTAACCCTAGGGTTGCATCAAGTAGGGTCCATAAGTCTTGAGCAAATATTTTAATCTCGACCTTTAGTATGTTTCCTACAGTTGAGATTGAGTTTAGGATTAGGTTTGCTCTATTTAAAGCTTTATAAAGCCTCTTTGGCTCCTTACACTATGATTAATGAAAAAAAGTTTTGAGCGCTCTCTCTCTCTCTCTCTCTCTCTCTCTCTCTCCTGCCTGATTGCTGGCATGAGGCCATCAGGCACGAAGCCTATTCACTTCAGGCGTGAGATCTGACCTATCTCCCTATCTTTCCATCTTTCTCTACCCACCCCGCATCTCATCCTTGGTCCACATCAAGTGGTTTGTGATTAGTACTTATATCATCATTATTGTCATTGTGAAGCTATGAAAAATTATTATATCTGGATACACTGATTTAAATCATCCTTCCATAAGAACATGACACTGACGTTTGAGAAAACTAAACCTCTCAAAGATTGATTGTACAACTAAGTCATCACACTAACCCAATTTTTATGTTTATAAAGTATTTCTTATTTCTGTTGATTTTTTTTTAATTTTTTGTGATATTGAAAGATCGGCACAACTTAACCCTTCCATCACGAGTGGGCATGGGAAACAACTCACCTAGCTCTCAATCATCAAGAGGATTGTCATCCATCTTAACAAACATTTATGGTGTTGTCGTGTCAATTCATCATCATAATCTCTCTCTTAGGCATCTTAGTGTGTGCCCAGATGTTAATCAGCAAGTGAAACATACAAATGATTTGTACAATCAAATTCAGAAGGGGGTGAAAAAGAAAATCATGCTATTCAAACCAAAAATTCCAAGAAATAAGAAGCATAGTGATGATTGTACTTGTTAATTATGTCACAAGCTAATAGAAATCACGCATGCATGAAAGCCTTCTCCTTTCTAACACTTATTGCATTTATAAAGGAACCAAAATATATATTTTGAAAGGTGGGAATCAAAAAAATTTGCTCCAATAAATCTATATAGGAATAAAGAGACGTTTCTAATATACCATCCAATTCATGAATTGCATCTAGAGCATCTCTACGATCATCAAAGTCAATAAAAGCATAGCCTGGTGGCCTCCGTGCAACCCATACACTGCATCAGAAATAATCAGCAAATTAACACATTGACGATTAACCATTCAAAAAAATAATAATAACAGATAGACACAAAGAATTTGATGCAATATAAAAGAATTTACATTTGAGCATACAATCAAGAAAGAAAATATGTAACTAACAAATACACATAATTAAGGGCAAGAGACATAGGAAACATAAAGTTTAACTTTAAGAATACCAAATTTCCATTGCCTACTACAGTTGCAAGTTGCAAAATCTATTAAAATGCAGCAAGAAGAGTCTCATGTAAAAAAGAAGGCAAAATATGACCAGAATTTCTTGAAACTTATCTTTTGAAAGGATGTCCGAACTACAATATATATACAATGGTTTTTTTTTTTTTGTGTGTGTGTGTGTGTGTGTGTGTGTTCATATATAATGGTCCAGAGAATAAACCAAGACGCAAAACAGTCATATACATTTACAATATGAAAAAACACATTTATGTCCCATTGGTTCGTTTGGTTGCCACATTTCCATAGAATAGAAAAGGTAGAAGTGTCCTAACTATATCGGGGTCAGCTAAATGAATTCTTCAATTCATGTTGAACATGGGCGAAAAGTTTTAACCATTTGTCAATTTGACGCAACCCTCCTCTTTTATGCAGATGATGCCCAGATACGGCATGGATAATGCTAGGACACACCATAGATACAGCAGGGACATGGACTTTACATGTAAAAAATTAAGTGAAGTATCGGATATGATACGATACTTTGCCCATTTTGAATTATCCATGCATCATAGTTTGGGAGTGGCAGGAAAGGTAAAAGTGCATGGATGATATTATATCAGCATAATACACTTCATGTGCCCATGTCCATGTTTCTATTCTCTACTCCAAGGGAGTAAAATCAGGTTAAGTGTACTTTGATTTAGATGTTGTACTTTCAGAATAAAAATGTATCATATTTTCACGTAGGGAACAGATACATTTTTCCATGCCAATCCTCCTAGCCAAGACAAAGCCCAATATCATGGAGTGACAAAAGAGGCTTCCTGGAAAAACTCCAGCAGAATTTAAATTTATACCGATTCATTCATTAAAAAATAACCTATATTTAACAAAATGGATCAGTGCAAACATAAATACAAGAAGTTATATGACCATTAAAAACACTAAACCCAACACCCTAATAGCTGCTTCAGCATGTCCAACGTGCACAGCCACCACACATCTTAAAATCAAGAAAGTGATTTTTCAAAACGCAAAACAAAGGAAAAAGGAAAAAAGAGAAGAGAAAAGCAATGTTTTAAATTTTACCTTCTCAAAACCCCATACACACGGAATTCATCTTCAAGTTCTCGTTCAGTTGTTCTAGAATCTAAGTTTCCAACGTATACACGAGCCATCGCGGGTAAAAGTACCTATTCAACCAAATTCAGAACAAGCTTAAAATCTTGTAAGCCAATTGAAACTTGGATAGAGAAAGAGAGCATTTAAGAACTTTTCTCAAACTATCACTTTGGTATCACCAATCACCAATAAAATACTAACAACATTCATTAAATGTTTAGAGTGATCTTAATCAATAGAAAAGATCAAAACTAAATACATAAAGAACCACAATGATAATCTAACCAACCATCTAAAGTTCTTCTTCTTCTTTTTTAAACATTGGAGGTAAAATCCTGTAAGAGGATTGGGTTTTCCCTCCTTTTTTTTACCTGCGTCTTCTCGTGAAAAAGGCACGAGCTAGATCAAAAGCCCTAAACATAATCTGTTTGGATGAAGGAGGATGAAGGGTTAAAAAATAAAACAGTTTCCTCCACATCCGAACAAAACCCTAGGTCGATTTGAACGAATCTACGTAAAGATTGCTTTCATCAATAAATATGAGATTTCACAGTGTCATCAGCCAAAAAAAAACGATGAATTACACAACAAATATGAGATTTCACTGTTTTAAAGGATCTTGTGCCGCAAGTCTTGAGATTTCTAGGGTTTCATGAGCTCTAAATCTCGACATTAGATATCTAGATCTGAGAATCGAAGTGCAGATGAAAGAGAAAACGACAGAGAGATTTTTCGTACCTGGAATGGAAGAGCGGAGATTTGGGGAAACCCTAGCAGTGCTTTTCAATTTCTTCCCTTGTAGGACTTTTATAATTTTCAGTTGCGTAGTAGTACTATTTACGGGACGGCATTTATGGGTGCTCGTGGATACTAATGGATCCGGATTCTTGTTTGGACGAATAAGGAGAAGCCACGTGGGGGAGAGGATGTCAAATCTTTGACTTCCCATCTCCTCTAATGAAAAAACAAAAATTTTCCTTATCCCCATGTGGTACTCCCAAATTGCCTTGTTTGGATCAAATAATGAATCCGTTTCCAATACTAATAAAGTTAAGGGTTATATGGTTAGGCCCATCGTCGATGGTATGAACCTAGCTAACTAGCTTCTTAGCCCAATAGTCATATAATTTGGGTATGGGCTTGCACTAAATGAGAAGAACTTCGAGGGGACCTATGACTAAGAGTTGTTGCACAAAGATTTCAAGATAAGCAGGATATCAATGTGCAATCCAGAAATTTAAAAAGTTGCTTGAAATGTAAGCCAAGTCAAAAAAAAAAAAAACTCAAGCCAAACTATTAAAAAATGACCCCCCCCCCCCCCCAAAAAAAAAAAAAACTCAAGCCAAACTATTAAAAAATGACTCCCCCCCCCCCCCCCCCAACGCCCATGCTCTCCTTTCTTCTCTCTTCCTCTCTCCTCTAAGTTCTAGTTCTCCACTTTTAAATATTTTAGATATTAAGGGTAGATTTGAGCTTTATCCAAGCAAAAGTTAGATCTAGGAAGAGCTAAAGCTTTATACTGTAGATATGTTATTAATGAAAGAATTATTTTTCTTCTGTGCAACGGATGGTTAGTTGTGATTGAGGCATAGGATGATTATATTTGATTGTTCATGTTCCTGATACTGATTTATTGAATAATAGATTTGTCTTCATACCAGTCGATGCCTTCCATGCTTAGTTCTTAATGTTAGAATATGTATTTGATCATTCATGATTATGTTTGATAGGCCATGATTTGGACTATGTTTTCTTTGATGAGTTATACTTATGTGTTGATGGTGATGCTTAGATAATTCTAATACTTTGATGAATGGAATGAGCTTTTGGGTTTTTGCATATTTTTGTAGAAAAATAAATCTCTTTCTAAAAGGTGAAATTGGTTTTTAATGCTATATCATCTAGATCTAAATGCCTAGATCTGGTCTTGATCTGAAGTAAAAAAAAAGAAAAAAAAATCTGAACAAGTATTTTTATGGAAAAAAGGGATTTTTGATTACTTAGTTAATTGCGATGCCTTAACCAGCTTTATAACTTTTGGTTTTTTTTTATTCTTAATTGGAATATTCTACTTGATTTGCTCTATGTGGATTCGACCCGTATTTGGTGTTGTCTCAGAAAAAAGGCAGTCGTGCATTTAAAATATTTTATGATTGATATCGATCTGCATGTAATTGAATTTCTAGGAACTTACAATAAAATAGCTAGTAAAAAGGATTACCAAAGATGTGAAGGGTTTATAAAGGACATAAAGTGAAGGTAGATGGGGCCTCTCTCTCCTTTGTAGGATTTGGTTTATTAGGGTAAAGGAATGTCATTATCTTCTTCTTTGATTTCAACTACTTCTCAACAACACACTTTTTAAAATTCCATCTAAGCCTTCAACATCAGAAGTAACCAAGGGACCAAAGGATAGAGATATCAACCCTTTCCTGGAAACTCAAGGGATCTTCTTGGGAGGCAGGGAGCAATAAGTCCTTCCTTTCAATCGCTCCTTCCTCTCTCCTTGGGCCTGTGTGGGGGCTTTACTTGTAGAGTTGAGTGGAGTAAATGTTATTTTGAAGAAATAATAAAATATAAGTAGGTTATGATGATATTTTATTTTTAGTTGTTTCTGATCGAATTTTTTTGAGTTTTTTTTATTGAAAAGTGAAGTTTTTTTTGTCTTTTTGTGTTGAAATGAGGTTACTTTTTGACTTTTTTTTTTTTTTGAGAAATATGGTAGGAAATTTGAATTAAAGTGCTTTTGGTGAGAATTTTTTTTGAAAAATGGAGTTTTACCTTACTTAACTCTACAAGTAGAATTGCCAAACAAGCTCTAAGATTGAAAGTCCCACTTGTGGGCTATTTTTCATGATGCTCCAAACCTATGCATCACATGGCCTCTTTTTAAGCCAGTATATTTTACAAATGGAACTCCCAACTGTTAATGTAAAATTGATTGAAATAAAGCTTGGAACAATACTTAGATATTGGGATGTGTGATATGAGGTAAAAATGTACTACAAACAGAGTAAATAAGGTGATTAGTTATAGTCCATATAAAACTGAGGACAAAGTTTGGATCATTTTTTTCCCCATGAGATGGAATTGCAAACTATCCTAATCTATCAGGGCCAAGGGCCAGGGGTCATCCTTGGGATCCTCCAAATTCGCCTTCGATGTCTGCCCAAATATGCTCCATCTTTGTCCTCTGCTTATTACCTCCGCCCAAGTTGATTGTACCGTTGGATGGATCCCATGCACAAAATATAAATTAAAAAAATAGAGCAAATCATCTCCGCCCAAGTCGATTGTGCTGTTGGATGGATCACATGTAAAACATGTAAATTAACATAATAGAGCAAATCATGTGTTCTTCATTACTTAATCTAGCGGTGGAATCAATTCCAACTGAAATGAAATTTGAGCCAATGGCTATTGATGGGGCGTTAGATTTTGATTGTTTTTTTATTAGAACACAATGGGCTATATGCTACAAAGCAGTTCCTTTTTAGGTATTGCATGGGAGAGATTGAGATCATTCGCAAGACGTAAATGCCCTATAGTGCTGAAGAGAACCAGCATGGCAATTTCACAAGTTTGTGCAGTGCTGAAGATTCCTGTATAGCATGAAAAAGCTTCCAATTTAATATGCTAACCATTTTCTTAGCACGAAAAAGAGGAAAAGGTTAAATTATTTTTACCCAATGCGGAAAACAATTTCCTCCGTTATGGGCTAGAAATCGATTTTTATGGCATTGCAGAAAAACAAACCAAAGCTCCACAGATTTCACTGAGCATAAGCTCGTCCTTAATGAAGCAAACAGTTCTACGATGCAATTGGGGGACGAATATGAGTAAACATAACTGGAAAAAAAAAAAAAAAAACCGAATGTAATAACTTCCAATTATAAGGTAATTGTTATCTAGACATGAAGATTTAATGTTTCTTTCTTCCCTCCAATCATCAGTTCAGCAATATTTGGCATGATAAGACCTTACATAATACAACTTTTTGTTGCCTGCAAAGATTTAAAGAATGCTGGGGACTAATAAGAATAATGATAAAAAAGGATAATTTTTCAACTTCCATTGGAAAGTAAATTCAGAAATCAATGTAGGCCTTTCCACTCCAAACCCTCCATGGCATCCACGCATCTCCTTGGTGAAATGAAATCTACTACTGCCAAAAGACACCAATAATAGCCTTCAAATACCCAACGACCTGTATAAAATAATCAACTCCATGTTACTAGATGGATACTCTCTCTCTCTCTCTCTCTCACTCATATTTTTTCTTACTCACCTGAGTCAGAATACCATTTCCAGTTTGACCTTCAATGACCAACCCTGCAGTGAGACCGATCATTGCCCACGCTCCATTGATCGCTTCAATTTGACGTTGTCTCTGGATTCATGTCATTTGGTCAGATTTGACAATGTGACAAAAAGAAATTAGAAGTTTCGGACACAAATAGAACCTCTCAGATAAACCTGGAAGCCCATGTCAGCACAAATGAAGAGATCTGAAAGCAACATTCATCCAAAACTAACTAAAGCCATAAGTGTACATTTGGATCAATTGTAATTGGTTAGAATATTTTGGCAAAAAACAATTCTGCTGCTGTTTGGGGCGACTTGAGAAAACCCCTCTAGCCATTTGGTGTAGCATGGAAATCTTTTTGCGATCTGTTGGGGTGGCGTAGAAATTGAAAACCATATACATCAGATACAGTTCTTCTGACTTTCCATCTTGATTCAACATGGCAGCTGCCAATGATGATAATTTGGGAGCAGGAAAGGTTAGCAGAGTGGCATGGCAAAAACATGGTTTCTATTTTGGAATACATCAACATGCATGAAAAGAGCCACTAAGTTTGCAACTAAATCCGTTTTGTATGAACATGACAGTAAAATTATGGCTAACAACTTTAAATAGCTCTACCACATAAAAGACTTGGGCTTTTAGGACAGCATAAGGGAATCATGGCTTGCCTAAAATCTCATGCTATTTTTGGCTTGAATCCTTCTGATTAGGAGATAAAATCATAAAAGAAACCATGAGTTGGCTGTCCACTCATTTTTGAGATGCATGAACTCATGGGGTGGAAGTCCGTTTTTCTTTCGAGAGAGGCTAAATACACACTGGTATTTGCTTTCTCCACATTGACACTCTCTACACTCCCCACACTTACTCTATACACACCCTGTTTTGCCCAAAATACCCTAACATTTACTCTCTCAACTTCTCTCTACACTCCCTCTCTTCCTCTCTCCCTCCCCTTGCCCGCCGACCGTTGCCTGCACCTGCTCTCCCTCTCCTTCTCTGTCTCTCTCCCTGCCCACCTCCGCCCGCCCCGCCTCTCTCTCCCCCCTTGTCACTGCCCCCCCGGCCCCCCCTCCGGCGGTGTTGCTTCTGGCGGTGTTGCTGAAGGAGGCGGTGGTGGCTGGGGTGGGGGTGTGTTGAAAGAAGTTAGGGATGTAGAGAGTTTGACAGATGTCCTTTTAGGTAATTTCCTATATGGGTATTTTTGGTAAAAAAAAAAATCTCAACGTGCAGAGATCAATTTTCAGTGTGCATTTAGCAGCTCACTTTTCTTTCTCCAAAGTTTTGGCTGATTTTCCAAACTTCTCCCTCAATTCCCAGAGATTCACTGAACTTCCCCACTGAACAGTACCTATGAGAGACCTTAGTCACCAACAGGACTTGACCCCTGTCGAGCAGGCCCTTGTTCTCTTTAATCGGATTACCGAATAGAGTAGAGTTTTCTATAAAAAAAAAAAAAGCTCCTATAGTTTCATGAAACCTCAAAAACACATCTACACTTTGTGTTTTTGCTTTAAGATCCCTTGACTGGTGGTAAGTTTAAGGAAAAGCAACTGCCGTTCCCACTCTTCCCTTTTTTCTTTCCTAGTTTCCAAGTTCACCCCTTTCATTTATTGAAAAGATGAAATGCCAATTTTAACCTTAGGGCTTCTTATTTTCTCTTAAAATCAAACTCCATGGGGGCTATAATTGTTGTTTTTTTAGTTATCTTCCAGCTTGCCTCTATTGTGTTAGATGAACCATTGGTTTTTAATGCTGCTGCAAGATCCGAGTCATCGTCAAGGTGGACACTCCAAATTGACGCCTTAGGTCAAAACTCATCAAGTGGGAGGCTGTGTATGTAAACACCTATCCTATCTGATGTGATTTTCATTGACCGTCACCCATCCATTGTAATGATTGAGTGCATGGTCCAGATCAATCAAAACTGATCAGCCCCATGGCAAGGATACCTTAAGTCGACCAAACACCTTCACTATCCCACACCATGTATTTTAGCACTAGCCCAAATTATTACAAATGGAATTGACATAAGCTGTCAAACTTAGTCAACCTTAAGTTGACACCTTGGAATGGAGGTTTGAAATTGATGGCTGTCATAATCCAGCAGAAGCCAATTTCAACCAAAATCTCATTCTCTAATGAGACCTTCCACCCCAACACCTCTCATTTGTGATTAGTGATGGTCCCAAGTGGCCCAACAAAGATCGTCCACACTTCTCATTTCAAGCTTCTATGATTGCCTCATCGAGATGCATATGGATCCCATCTAATAAAGCCTAATCTTGTTCTACCACAGACCTTATTGTAGAGGGGTTCCCTGAGGTTAGTTTGTGGGTCCCACAGCCCATGTGAACCAATTGCATACCTTCCTGAGCAAGTTGAAGAGGCTACCTATTATTTGGTGACAAACAAATGCAATGGTTAATCAGTAATGCTATAATCTGCTTTATCCGGTGAAGCGGACGAACCGATCTTCAATCTATACCTGTCTATTTGGTCCATTTTAAAATTCACGTCACAGATCAACGGCAGATGGTCCGTGCCAATGGCTGTTGACAGGTAATGCAACATTTTGATACTTACAAGAAGATAGATTTGTTTGTGCCTTCGGAGTTGTGCTTGAGATATGAGGCTCCAAAGTCCAACATTGAAGAGGAATAAGAAACCTAAGCCGAGCTAGGGTTAAAATTGTCATTTCATCTTCTGTAAAACGCTATTGAATACTGTAACTAAAATACGTCTTCAAAATTCTTAGACATTTGGTTTTGGCCTTGAGTTGAAACAGAATTTCTAGGACATTCATCTGGCCTTGAATTGAAAGAGAATTTCTAGGAGCTTGACTATGAAATACAAAAAACTACACTTCTGTAAAAGATCAGGTCACAAACAAATTCCTGTGAGAAGACACCACAATTATTTCATGGAGGAGAGATGTGCCTTGAAAGTAAGGAATATTGTGTTTCAAGAAGATGCAGCAAAGAAATTAGAATGCATGTGATTTTAAGTAGTTTTTTTTATAATATTCCAAAGCAACAAAGGAAATAAAATGTAATGCAAAATTTCTCCTTATATTAGAAACTTCTAAAGAAAAGAGAAAATATTACCAACCTTAAGTTTCTCTTTGGCCCGGATTTCCTGCATTTGTTTTGCAGCTAAGCGCTTGGCCTCTAAAGGATCAACCATAACCACCTCAGCTTTTCTATTCCTTTTACCTGGAGATGCCTGTTCAATTCAAAAGCATAACATGGTAGTAATTAGAACTAGGTTGCATTTCTATTATCAATATGCTACATACTGGTTTTAGGGGAAAATATTTAGGGGCCAGTTTGGTTTATGGTTATGGTTGGGCAGAATATGCCATTCAAACAGCTTGGATGCGAGGTTTATGTCTTCCAATTTTAAAGGAATAAGATAGCCTATATGCAAATCTCGACTTAAATCCTGCGCAGAATTGAAATGTTTTTCTGCTGGGATCACTACCTCAAGAAATTTGAATATGAGCTAACATATTTTGTGAAAAATTAAGAGATAATTTTTTTTTTTTTTTTTTTTTGCTAGTAGGCCCAGTGGCCAGGAAGAGGGGAAATAACCTGCCCGATCCCTGGGTGGTGCTATGTGAGCGAGGGTGTGTACCGCAGAGACACTCTAAGATAAAAATTTACCGGCTTTTCTTTCTGAATGAAATGCCTGGCCCAATCATGTATTCATTATAACAAATAAGCCCAAAGCCTAGGTTTAAAAATCTATATAGTATGCTAGCTAATTCTTTGAATTGTCACATCAGTTCATTGTATGAGTTATTACTAAAGAAAAGGTCAAGCAGAAAGACAAGAGCTGATTGTACAGTTGGGAGGAGCTCACTGTCACAACCACAAGGTTGTGGGTTCAAGTTAATTTACCTAAACAAAAAAAGAAAAAAAAAAGAAATAGAAAGAAAAGAGAGCCAAGCAGAATTTCTCTTAATCAATGAATGAGTTGACGATAGATGACAGGGTATAATCAACAGTAGGCAACTGGTAACAGAAATGGAAGATTTATTTGATTCTGCACTCCATATTCATGCCATAGTTAGCCAAACTAAGTGCAATATAGATTGTTGATAAGTGCTTAATTGTTTATAATCTAAGCCCTAATATTTGATTGATCTTATGCTAGTTAGAGTTATTTTGTTTGATTTTACATATTCTTTGTTGATTTTTATGCTAAGGTAAAAAGGAGCATCTTTTGGAGAGCTTTCGGAACGAGGAAAAGGGGAAAAAGCTGTTGGCCATCCACTGCATCTTCATCATCTTCTAGTTTTCTTCTTATGACTCTATTTTATATTTTGTTTTCAATTCCAGACATGAGTAGCTAATTTTTCAGGGCTAGGGTGTAATTGAAACCCTAGCCTAGTTCTATGTAGTCTCTTTTGGCGTCTTTTAATTCAGATTTCAGTTTTATCAGTAGAGATTCTAAACCATGTTTTTAATTGATGAGTTGTGTATATGCCATACCAACCATGTTATGTTCAATTAATTTTAAGAGTAGCTAACTTACTTTTGATTGATCTTGATGTTAAGCATCTAGGGTTTAAAACCATGAATAATCTAAGTATATGCCATGCTTAGACTCATGCATTTATCTTTCCCATTGTTTTTATGCATTATGTGTGTTTTGACTAGGACATATGCCATGCTTAGTTTTTGCATCATAATGAATAATTCATGTAGTATGCCACTCATGAATTGGGTTTAGGGGAATAGTAATCTAGACGCATATGCCATGGTCTAGGTTGATAGATGTCACTAATAAAATCTGATTTTTGATTAAAAGATAATAAGGGACATGCATAGGATTGGTTAGGGGAGTAGATGAAACCCTGGTTCATTCATTCTCATTGTTTTTAATTCTAATATTAGTTGTGTGTTTTAAATTAATTTTCATTTAGCTTTTGACAGTTTAATTTACTGTTTTTAGTAGTTTAATTCAATCTTTCATCAATCAATTGTCTCTTTTAATATTCTGATTTTTAGTTGCTTTTGACATTATTTTATCACAAGTCTTCGTGGGATTGACCTCGTACTTACAATTCACTACACTACATAGTGATCTTGTGCACTTGCAAGTTTTAATTGTGTGCATACTAGTAGCTTATTTCTAGGTTGCTTGGTGCATACCAATTGTCGACTCACCCCACATCAATGCAAATATCTACCAATATAAGATGTCGGGAATTCCTACCTTTTCTCCAACTCTTACGTATTTACTAAATTATTCTTGCAACTATGATACAACAAGAAGTGCAGGTCTTATGGCCATAGAGTATGGGTCATTGCATTAAAAAAATTGCTTAGTAAATCCTATAGAACTGATGTACTGTTTAGCTGGCTTTCCTCTAAGTAACCATTTTCATTCTGCAGAAGTCCTCTTGCAAGTGGCTAGGATTCTCTACCTACAATAAGTTTTAGGCATATGTGGTAGGGTCTGTCCGATGAATTGTTTAGACGTCCTATAGGCAGTCATTTATCTCGCAGGTCTTATGGCCATACAGTATGGGTCATTGCATAAAAAAATTGCTGAGTAGATCCTATAGAACTGATGTAATGTTAAGTAACAATTTTCATTCTGCAGAAGTCCTCTTGCAAGTGGTTAGGATTCTCTAACTACAAATAAGTTTTGGGCATATGTGGTAGGGTCTGTCTGATGAATTGTTTAGATGTCCTATAGGCATAGTGTCCCTGATAACTTACAGAGAAAAGTTATAGATGATTTACACTTTTCTCAGAAAACACAAGAAAAGTTCAAGTGTCAAGCTTCATGATCAGGTCTAGCATTTATGAAAATTCAAGACATATAGCCTCCATTGGCAACCCACAACCACTCAGCCAAATATACTGTTTCATACAAAACTTACAATGAGAACAAGCAAAATGTAATAAGTGGTAGCCATTCCGTGACCAAGTAGAACCCACAATATTCTTCATCAAAGGATGAATTGTATAGTGAAAGTATGGAAAACTAAACAGTTTCCCTCCATTATTTAGGGCCCTAATGACCCCATTATGTCTGAATCCAGTATTACATTTACAGCGATTATTATCATTTCACTTATTTATATAAAGCAAATGGCTATCTCTGTACATTCTTTCAATTTTATTTTATATATGCTTATGTGAATATAGTGATTGGCGTATATAACATTACAGTTTCTTAAGAAATTATTCAGACAAGCCACTTCAAGAATTGTTCAAAACTATAATGCACAACCACAACTAGAGATGAGATTTTCACTGAAGGTCCAATCTTTTATAGCCCTCTAGATTCTTAATATTGGAAGGATGTCAGAAGGGTTGGGCTGTCATGACAGGATTGTTTCTCATCTCAATACTTGATAAACATATCAATTGGGCCAGCTTCATGACTTGAAAATCAACATCCTAAATTTCTTCTATTCTAAGACACAATCTTCATTTTGAGATATTTCTTATATTAAAGGTACAGTTTTTGTTAAATTGATAAAAGAATTAATTATGTTGCTTATGCCCACCAATGTTTGATGTTTCAGATTGTACTACACTAAACAATTTTATTTCCATCTGCCGCTGGCCATGGACTTCAAAATGATTAATAACTTCATCAGATCATCCAAGTTTTGTACACTTAAACTAACTTTACTGTTATTTATGATTTATTGGAAGTTAACTAGCTTGCTTAGTCTATAAGAACTTTCACAATATTAAAACAGTGACGAATAAATGGCAAACCAACAATCTTATAGAATCTTTAGCAACATAATATATTTTTATAGATTAATCACTAATTACATACCTACACAATCTTGATCATATTCAAACCAAAAATATCGGCATTATATGTAGAAGCCAGATGCATACATTAGCATTGGCCAACATGCGAAGTGTGTGGCTGTTGCTTATGCGGACAACTGTGCTGATATCTTCTTTTCTTTGCAATCTCCATCTGGAGGAAAATAAATATAGAAACATTAGTTTGAAATATCATAACATAGATGACTGATAAAAGTGTAAACGTTGGTTCATCACAAGCTCCTCCAAAAATGGGATCTGAATGTTAATAAATATGGTGGTAGCCACTAGCAAGTCAAAAGAACTCATCCCTCAAGTCTTTCAACTATTATTTGTTGTACATTTTCTACACTCAGATAACTATCTTTTGCAAGACTTTTTTCGTTGAGAAATGTTAACTTCCATTAAGAAAGGCATGAGAGTATAAGAGAAGTATACTGATAGGCCCAAAATCAAGAGAAAAGAGAAAAATACAATATATATACCACACACACACACACTCCTAAATACAAAAGAGGTGAGTTTGGTATTGGAGCAAAATGGGCGAAATATAAGCTGGCCCTAGCAGCTGAAGATTGTTTGGTATCATGTGGAAACAACATTTAAGTTAAACAGCCATCTTTGCAAGATCACCCAATCTTAAGTAAAACGACCCAGACTCATTCTACTTTAAATGTGATAAAAATGAAACACCCTATGGAAGTCTTATTAGCATAAAGCTGAAAATATTCCGAATTTGACACAAGTCAAAGTTCAAGCAGTCACTAAAAGAATTAAAATAAAATAAAATAAAATAAAAAACAAAAAACACATACACACACACACACACACACACACACAAAGTGGATAAAGTTTCATCAGATGCTACCAATATTTCCTGAGTTATCTTCATCAAGAAATCATCTTTCCAAGATATCTGATAAGCATAAAAGACTCAGGAAGTGACTCTCCACAGTCAATGTCTACTTATCAGGATTTAAAACCACCCCTCTTGTTAATTCCCAAAACCTGAACAGAGTAGGTTAGAATTAGACAAACTGATTCTCACGGATCCAGTAAGGCAAGAATTCCCTCAAATGCTTCTTAAAAAGAAAAAAAAGATTTTCCCTGATATGCTATCTACATTCGCAAGTTCTCATCATCAAGCCATCTTAGGTGATTGACTTTAAGACCCAGAAAAATGCTAAACTAAAACTACCCCACAAATTAAAAACCGTTCAAACCCATATAGAACTAGAAGACTGCGTATTTCACCCAATTCCACCCATCCTTCCAAATTCCAGGCTCAGACTCGTCAAGAGGGAATCTTTTCAACGAACTGAATCACAAGTCTTGATGAATCTTTTCAACGAACTCACAAGTCTTGATTTTTCACAAGACCCAGAACAGGGAAGGTCCTAATTATGCAAGAAACTCAGAAACCAGTTGATTATGGGTCGATTGGCAAAGGAAAAAAAAGAGTTGGGGGAAGATTCAGGAGAGAGATTGTTGGAAGATTCTTACCGTGGGGCAAACGCAAAGGAAGGATAGCTGGAATTGAGCGGAGGAGAGGAAGGACAAAGGGCGCCAATGATAAGGAAGGACGACGAACCCATCTCCCTTCACCGGTTCTCAATCTAATCTCAAACCTCATCTTTCTCTATCTTTATATGCAAGTGAATGTGAGACAAGATAGCGGGTTAGTCACTGAGCAGGGTCCATCATCCGGAAGGTCTCAACCCCAAAAATTCAGTTATAAACGTATTTTTTTATTTCGATTCATAAACGGGTCCGGAATTCAATTTAGATTCAAATTGTTCAACGGGATCGGTTCCGAGTCCAATAGGTTCCAACCCGTGGGCTTGGAACCCGGCGTATGAGCTTTTCTAGTTGCAAATTGTACTTCAAAATTAACTTCTTTTTTTTTTTTTTATATATATTTTTATATATAATACTGGAGGGAGTATAATTGATGCACTGTAATAAAATGAATGATATGCTTATTTTAAGAAAAATAAAGAATAAAGAGAAACTATAATCGATTTTGGAAATAGATTTGAATCCTTTAAGAGGGTTCGGTTCCTGAATCGGTTTAGGTTTTCTTATTAGAACCGAGTCTAGAACTAACAAAACAGATTCTAAGTCAAAACAGGATCTGGAATCGGAACCGTTATTTAGAAACCGGTCCGAGTCTGAGTCCACTATGATTCTGATCCTGAACCGTCCCATTTGCAACTCTATCACTGAGGACTCGCATGATCTAAATGGGTTGGTTCACGGACACGGTTCCATATATGGGATAGGTCCGAGTCCGAGTCTAAGTAAATGATGATTTGGAAAATTTTAGAAGAAATTATAAGAAATTGAGACACCAACCGGAACTAAGATGGAACATGATCCAGACCCATTTACTTATTAATTGCGGGACCTAAATAATGACCCAAGCCCAGTTATTAACGAGTCGGGACCACCTTCTGGTAATTGGAGAATTGAAGACCCATTTGCATCCTACATATAATCTTTGACTCCGTTTGGCTGGCTGGGGGTTAGGAAGGGGACCGGTTGGTTGAGATTGGGTCAGGTTTACCACCTCAGGTAATGTTTATGAGCTCAACTTGGACTTCACAACCTTATTTATAATTACTTGGGTTAAAGATATCAATCCTAGTTAAACTCAAGAAAGTATGAAGTTAAAAGGTTCAATCCGACCCGAGCCTGAATTACGAGGTTAGGTAAGACTTATGTGAGCAGTCAGGTAAGCGGTTCACAGTGTAATCAGTGAGGTTGCTTATAGTCGGGTTTAGGCTGGCGGGTTCAATGAGAAGATAGAACCAATCTGAACACAACTTGTTTTTTTAATATGGGTTAGAAGTGTTAAGCCTAGCTGGCCTGGGAAGTAAAAAGGGTCAATCTGAAGTATGAGTTACCAGGTTGGGTTGGTGGGTTGGGTCAAAAAGTGCCACTCCCAGACAACAGTGGATAGATTATCATCAAAGACAGAAAATTATATATAAAAAAAGTATCATGTTAACTATCTGGTAAGTGGCCTGCAAATAAATGGTTAGATGAAATAATCTAATCACAGTTTACATTGCCTGGCTTAAAATTTAAGTGAGTTCACCATTACTAGAAAAATATGCCCGTGCTTAGCACAGGGCAATATAATCATAATACTAAGATTTATAAAAAAAAAAAAAACTTTATGATCAATTTCTTTAAAATTAAATGCAAAAGGTTTTAGTCTGAGAGAGAGGAAAAAAGAAGAAGAGGATTTTACTGGAAAATACCCAGTATTTGTTCGTTGCACTTGTTAGTGCCTCGGAACACTTTCACCACGGAAGAATTCCTCCCGCCACTTTTCCTTTTTTTCTTTTTTTTAATTTTTTCAGAGCGACGATAGCGTCTCTCAATACGAAATTTAGTGACGCTATCGTCACTCTTCTTTATATAAACCCACCTTCGAAACCCACTTGCATGAAAGTCCCCAATTAGCTTGGAAACACAAGATTCCTCTCAATATGAAAGTCCCCAGTTAGCATCCTCTCCATGCACCAACTCACCCAAAAACTCTCAATAGAACACTATCATCCCACAATCACTTAAAACAGAAATTAATGGAAGTGATGAAATTAATCTATAAGAACAAAAAAACTTACCTTTCTTGGGATCCTTCTGCCATAGAAAACTGAGTCTTCAGCTTCTGAACCATTGAATGAAGGATGAGAGTGCACATAAATTGAGTACAGCTTTGAAGAACCACTCCCACACTGGACCCAAAGGCAGTGGTCCCTTAGTCAAGAACATGAATGCATCCTTAGGAATCCTGTCGAAGGGGAAATCGCACACTTGCGGGACCATTGATGCTCTCCATAGCAACTCCTCATTAGACATGTTGTGCATGAGAGTGCCCTGCACCATCGAATGCTCTACGAGGGTGATTGCACCGTTGCCATGAGTCCCACATAACATGTTAGAGAATGATGGTGGTGGTGGTGGTGGTGGTGGTGAGGAAGGTAGGGGAGAGAAAGGAATGGAAAACGAAAAGGGTTTAGGGTTTAAATAAAAAGCCGAAGAGTGACGCTAGCGTCAATCATTTCAAATTGGACAAAAAAAAACCATGTGGTGCTAGTTCCGAGGCACTAACAAGTGCAATGGAAAAATACTGGGTATTTTCCTAGTAAAATCCTCAAAAAAAAAAAAAAAGTCCATAAAGAATTCAATACCTATTACCATATAATTAAAAAAAAACACAAGCCTATGAAAATTGAAGATTAATGATCAAGAAAACTAAAAAACAAAATCAAAACAAACAAACAATATAAACTATGAATAAAATCCAATGAAATTTGAAAGATACATAGAAATAAAACATAGAAATGAAAATCCATAATCAACTCAATAACATAAGCAATTTAAAAGAATCAAACAATCATGAGAAAAAAAAAACACCCTAAAAAATGGAGCAAAAAAGGGCAAAGACAAAAGAACCTATAAATTCAAGAAAAACCATCATATAAAAAACCTAAAAACCAATCACAAGTGAGAAATTATATTAAAAGAAATACGAAATAAAATGAAATAAATTTTATTAAAAAGGCTGTAAAAATATATATAAATAAAGATCCATAGACAATACAATGATAAAATAAATTTAGAAGAACCAAACCAACTTATGATAATTTAATACTAAAAAATGGAAATTCGAAGCAACAAAGGAAATAAGAAAAATCCATAAAAAGATTCCACAAAGAGAACTTAAAGAACCCAATGAAAGTAAAATAAATAATTAACTCATAATGATAAGTATTAAAAAAATAAAAAATATATATAACAAAAAAATGAGAATTCATAGGAAATCCCATGATAAAAAGTGATTTAAAAGAAAAAAAAAACCAAGGAGAACCCAATATCCAAAAGTTGAAATAAAAAAGGGGGAAAAAAGAAACTCACAATATATGAAAACCATACAAATACAAACCATAAAAATATTGCAAATCTATAGAAATTTTAAAATGACGATTCTTTTGTATAAATCATATTAAAATGATATAATTAAAATTGCTTAAATAAAATATGATGAACTCAAAAGTAAATGAATTAAAAAAGGTTTACCTCTCAAATTGAAATGTTTAATAATTGCACCGATTGTCTCAAGAAGCTCACATCTTAAAATGGGTTGAACACTGATCTAAACTAAGCATGCAAATGAGACATGATATGGTACTAAAAAGAGACACAAAGAAATAAAAAAAATTATTAAAGTTTCTCTAAAAAAATACAATGAACTTAAAAGTAAATGAATGGAAGAAAAATAAAAGTTCTCTTGTTGACATAGAGAAATAGAATTATACTAGAGAAAGTAGAAAATGATGATAATAATAATGAGCTTAACTCTTTATTTAAATGGACCAATATTA
This sequence comes from Cinnamomum chago, assembly GCA_038049695.1. Taxonomy (NCBI): domain Eukaryota; kingdom Viridiplantae; phylum Streptophyta; class Magnoliopsida; order Laurales; family Lauraceae; genus Cinnamomum; species Cinnamomum chago. The sequence continues at coordinate 65,249,442 of CP142458.1, read as the reverse complement.
TTGGAGATTCCTTTTACCATTAGTTCCGAATCAAAATCAATAGATAAAAAAGAAACCAGATAACCTAGAACCAAGAGTGGATTAAATAAAAAAGACTAAGGATTAAATAAACCTGACAACCCAGAAATCGGCATTTCACATTCTAAAAAAAAAAAGAAAAATAATCATATAATTAGAACAAACAAAAATACTTGAAATTCCTTAAATTAGTGGCACTTAAGACATTGGGACCCATTAACACTCAAATATTATTGCTTTGATAGAAATATGACAATATTGGGAATTTCTTAATAGACAAAAGGCATGATGAAGAGTCCAAATCACAAAAATAAAAATTAATTTGGAAAACTCCAGTATTTTGTATTTTTTTTATCAGATAATCAATTTGACTGTGGAAATAACCCAGAATGATGTGAAAGTTTGGGATATCCCATAAATTGCAAGGATGTTTGTCTTAAGGATTGTGATTTTTAATAGATGGGGTCTATCATAGTGTTCCACTCTATTTACATCACGATTTATAAAAGTTAAAGCCATACATACAAAAAAGAAAAAAACCAGATTTCACCCTTTCTCCCTCGGCAAGCGTGCATGGAAGCACATCAGTTACATGAAAAGTTTTATGCCTCCTCTTTAGCTCCACGCTGTTGCCGCGAGTTTTTTATTTTTTCAATAATATTGTCATTTTCTTATTAAGTATGAAACTTATTATTTTTGTTGATCAATTCCATATTATATATATATATATATATATTCATTTGAGTTTAGTTTTATTGTAAAATAGTTGTCATAGAAAATTAAAATGACGTAATTAAAATTTCTTAAATAAAAAATGATGAACTCAAAAGTAAATGAATTAAAATAGGTTTACCTCTCAAATTGAAATGTTTAATAATTGTACAAATTGTCTCAAGATGCTTATATTTTAAAATGGGTTGAACACTGATCTAACCTACGCATGCAAATGAGACCTGAGATGGTACTAAAAAGAGACACAAAGAAATAAAAGAAATATTAAGCTTGCTATAATCAAATACAATGAACTCAAAAGTAAATAAATGGAAAAAATGAAAGTTCTCTTGTTGACATAGAGAAAAGGAATTATATTGGAGAAAGTAGAAAATGATGATAATAAGAATGACCTTAATTCTTTATTTAGATGGAGCAATATTATTGAAGATTCTTTTTATCATTAGTTCTGCATTCTTAAAAAAGGTGTACAATCAAAATCAATGAATAAAAAAGAAACCTGACAACTCAGAATTGAGAGTGGATATTTAAATAAAAACGACTAAGGTTAAATAAACCAGATAACCCAGAACTCAGCATTTCACCTTCTAAAAAAAATAAAACTCATATAGTCAGAATAAACAAAAATACTTGAAATTCCTTAAAGTAAAGACACTTGGACACTGGGACTCATTAACACTCATGCTATTGCCTTCATAGAAATGAGATGATATTAGGAGTTTCTTAATAGACAAAGGGCATGATGGAGAGTCCAAATCACAGAAAAAACTTTATTGAGAAAACTCCAGTATTTTGTATTTTTTTTATCAGAGAATCAATTTGACCGTAGAAATAACCTAGATTGAGGTGGAAATTGGGGATATCCCATAAATAGAAAGGATGTTTGTCTTAATGATTATGATTTTTAATAGATGGTGTCTATTGCAGTGTTCCACTCCTTTTACATCACGATTTATAAAAATTACAATGCATAAGTATAAAAATAATAACAACAGTATTTATAGGAGTCAATATTCTAAAAATATAGTTATTTTTATAAATACCTCGTAGATAAATTCCAACTTCGGGTCAATATTCCAAAGTGGGGCCGAGTCCCTTTCTCATTAACTAATTTTAAGTTTTGTTAATAACTATTAACAAAAAGGTGCTCTGTGGTGTAGTGGTAGGGTTGCCCCTTTGCAATCAATATTGTCCTGAGTTTGAGTCTCGGCACATAACATGATTAATTTTATATTGGATAAGTCAAAATCAATTGGAGCGAAGTGCTTGATTTCTCAATTAGATTCACTTCGCTTCATATATATATATATATATATATATATATATATATATATATATATATATATATAGGGGAAGTTTCAAGTGCATCTATCCCTCACCATAGGGTGAGGGACACTTCCATAATTGAGAATTTTCTCGTGTCCTTCACCCTATGGTGAGGGATAGATGCACTTGAAACTTCCCTATATATATATATAATGGGAGAAAAATGTGAAAAAGCAAAGAAGATCAGAAGAAAATCTTCAATGCCCAAGATTAAAGCAGAATGTTAATGAACTCAGTTAACTTAGTTAATGGACCTAATGTTTAAGGTTAGACTCATCCTAGGGACTTAATGTTATGCCTGTCAGCCAATGGTTAGAATATTTTGTCCCTTTGTTTTGAATCTAATATATTATGTCCTGTTTTCAACCACTTTATTATGAAGAGTGTGATGTGTGCTGCTGCATCCTTTTGTATAATTGTATTGTGTAAGAAACAAATTTGTCAAATTCATATCTGTTGTTATCCTTGCTTCTAAAGTAGAAATCCTAGCATGGTGAATCAGGTGTAAGAGGCAAATGAATTCTTCAATCCGGGGCCATTGTTTCAATATAAGTGGCATAGAGAATCCAAAATCCAACATAACAGACAAGCCCAACCATCCAATTATAGATCCTTAGGCCTTTTAACTGTTAGTTGAGAGGCCTTGGGTGGGTTCCTTAACTGGGAAGATGTATTCACAATGTGTCAGTGTGACCCACTACTAAATGTTGAACTGTTGGGTCCAATCAAATAACTTACTTATTGGGTCAATTAGGGTATTGAGGTTGAGTTAGGATTTGATTATTCTTGGTAATTGTAACAAGAGGGGTTTCTTTCCTAAGAGGGGTATATATTTAGGGCTTAAGAAATCCTATAAAAGGAGAAGTTTGGTGTTATCTATCCCAGGGGAAAGAAAGTAAAAGGAATAGAGGTCTATTATTGGGGCTAGTCACAATTCAGAACCAAGTAAAACTTGCTGTGTTCTTTTGTGTGATTATTTGTTTGCTGTTTGCATTGATTTGTAGGTCGATCCTACGTTTTTGAGGGTTTGAAACCATGGGTATAACACCTTCCCTCACACGAGGTCACCTTTCCTAACATGAGGGCTGATATCCCAGCCCCCTAAGATGGGTACCAAGAAAAAAAAAAAAACCTTCCAAATAATGGGTGCAATGCACATTAAATGTTAGAGATTAGGTTTAGGTTAGCGATTTTAGGGATAGATTATGAGTTAGTAAGTTTAGGAAACGGAAACGCGTATTCCGTGACTTGAACACCCGACCTACCAGGCCCTGATACCACTTGTAGGATCTTACACCCCATTGAGCTACCACTTATCCCAAAACCAATTTGCGAGAATACGTCACAACAATAGTTCTACGGTGAGAGATCGATCACGATTATGACTACTCAGGAGTGACGGTGTACGTTGACCTCAACAGAAGAGAATGAGAACAAACCCTTGAACCCTTCTTCCTTTGAAGGGTCTCCAGCTCTCCCAAGTGCCTTCAGTCCATAACAATGATCTTCTACTACTGAGATCAGAAGCCCCAGCTTCCAAACTGCACTTTAAGGCACAAGAAAAAGAACACCCACAAGTACCACTGTTATACCCCAACCCGAACCGATCTTGTTTAATGCTAATCAATTGTGTTTTAGTTAATTTAATCATACTTAGTGACTAATTAAGGTAGTTTATGTAAATTATGATTTTTCCAAATTTCATCAGATGCACATCCTTTTGACATCATCGTGTGTATTTCGACGAGCTTGTCGATTTTCGTATTAAACTTCCTTTCATTTGATCAACCGTTGCTAAAATGGGCCATCATTTGACTCATTATGGAAATACACAAAACCCATGGACTTCTTTGCAAATTAGGCACCCTTAAAAGAACCCATCCTTATCCTTTTAAACCACTCAACTATCCCATTCGTTTCACTGTGCTGGGAGAGCTTCTTCCACAATTTCTTTCCTCCCATTCCTTTTTCTCTTTTCAAATCAATTGGTGCATGTGGTTGAAAGACAATTAGTTGGAGTCTTCTTCTTCTCCATCTTCATCTTCTCCACCCTCTTTACCTTCATTTGTTGACAAGAACCCATCTCCATTATCTCCAACTCTTTCCAAATTCGGAATTATTGTCAAGGTAAGAATTAAACCCCATCTTTCTTTGTATTTTGAGTTGAAATAGAGTCAAGGGACTCTATTGGAGTCATATTTGCATATTCATTAGCATTTCCCATGTGTTTTGTGATTAGGGCTTGATATTTGGGGGTTTTTGGTTAATTGGAGCAAAGGATTAAAGAATAGCTTGGAAGGCTAAAATGAGGCAAGTAAAAGCATGATATGAATTTACATGTTGTTAATTTCATTGATTCTATGTTTACTCATGATTCTTAGTATTCAATAATGTAAGAATTGGATTTAAAATTCATGTTAAGCTCTTCTTCTCTTCTTCCTTTCAATTTCCTTTTCTTCTTCAATCACTCTAGCATTTTGTGCAAGTGAAAACAAGTGTGGAGATCACCTTCCTCTTCATCTCCTTCTTCTTGTTCATCTCCACCTCTTGGTTCAAGAAACCATTTCTTCTCCAAATTCAAATTCGGAATTATTATAAGAGGTAGGTTCCAACCTCTTTTTGTTTGGATTTTTGAGTTGTATTAGAGTTAAAAGACTCTTGTGATGGAAATGCATTCATATTCATGTGATTTTCATGTGTATTGTGCCTAGGGTTTGAATATTTGGGGATTTTAGGGTTCTTTAAACCAAGAGAGTAGAAGAGATTTTGGAAAGCTTAAAATTGAGGCAAGTATATGCATAAGATGGATTTCCATTTTGTTATTCCATTGATTCAATGATATATTACTCAATGTTCTTAGTTTCATTAAAGGAATGATTTTATGTTTTATGTTTTAATTATGAAATGGAAGGGAGAGATTTATATGTGTTGTAAAGGGAGCAAGGAGGCTCCATTTTTATGCAGGAACCATGTTAGAAGAAGTTGGAGAGGAGGTGGGAAGAAGAAGCCAGCAGCAGAATTCCGAAATGGAATTCTGCACTGTGCGCTCGAGCGCGCAGAGCTGCGCTCGAGCGCGTGTGGTTGCTGGGCACTGCGCGCTCGAACACGCAGAAGTGTGCTCAAGCACGCAGTGTTGCTGGAACCCTTTATTTAAACACATGTAGGACTGACCTAAACCCATTTTTAGGTTGTTTTGAGCCAAATTAAGTAGAGTATGATTACCCTTAGTCCCTTTTAACCCTCCTTGATCCTTCATTAATGGATTTTGGAGCTCACCCTCATCTCCATAGGGATTTAGGAATTTGGAGACTTTATGACCCTATAAGTGGAACCGTAAACCTTACTAATTGGTCTAATGGATATGGTTAGTCTAATACTATGCCATGAAGGTTCGTTTAGAAACTCAATGTATCTCTCATACATAGTGACATCAATAAAAGTAGTAATACATTGAGTTTGCTAAACTTACCTTGTGTTGGACGGTGAAAGACTAAAATAAATAGGTGAGTAATGGATAGTAAAACTCCTTGATTCCTTAAATTATTGCATTGCATATTGAGTTATATCTTCATTGGTAAATCAATCATTATAATTAAATGAGTTATGTCATTATCAATCTCTTTTGAGGTTTAATTATTCGAAATTCGCCGTCATTCGTCAATTATTGTATATCGATTCAGTCTTGAAATTAAATGTGGATTGAGATGAGTATTTGATTTGATTTGAGATGAATATTTGATTTGATTTGAGATTAGTATTTGATTTGATTTGAAATTAGCATTTGATCAGAATTGAGATTAGCACTTGATTTGATTATAGACAGTTGAAATATAAACTCACTCAAATCCACTTATGAATTTGATTTATTGATTCGATTGAGTCGGCACTACTTAGCTTCGACCCTGTGACGCCCGACGGGGCCAGCACTTGGGTTCGTATTTGAGAGACTACTGCAGTAAGTCACCTGGAGCACCGGAACTCCAGAACCGGGTAGCCAGTTAGCCTTTGGCCGGGCAGCTGGTGACATCCCAACTAGATTTGCTCTCTTTGAGAGGATGGGCTTAAAGTAGTAGCCATATTAGTATGTTTTCTTATTTATTGATTCATCAGCATAATTATTCGATCTTTGCACAATTTGCGTAGTTGATACTTATCATTGACATCCCAAGAATTAAATTTACTTGTCTTAAATTCACTTTTGATAACATTATGTGATTTCTTATTTTGCCTATACTTGCCAAATCGTTGTATTTGAGATACTACTCTTGGTGTCACAGGGATTCAAGACACCAAAGGAAGTTAGTCATTCAAATTTGAGGGTAATTGGTAAGCTCGATGGTTAGCTATGATTACCGGAGTACGAATCAGAAAAGAAATCTTGAGTTTGAGATTAGGAATTTCCATTTCACTTAGTTTAAGGTAATACATATAATTAGTTTTATTTTGCATTGTATTAGGAATACATTCCTTGGAGATAAGCATCTAGTAGTTGTTCCTTAGAGTACTTATGTATTATGCTTTTAAAATATGTAAGTCAGTAGTTTTGTTAAAGAGAAAGTGCAATATAATTGGACTGATCATGGCTTTAAATTTTGATATTGTACATGTTTCCGCAGATAAATGTGCATTGACAGGTATCAGTGAGTAATCCTCACACGTAAGATGTGGAATTTTCTCCTTCGTGAATTCGGATTTGGTCCGGAACAGATGCGAGTTCACGGGAGTACGTGTGTCACACCTTGGGAACCACCCTAAACAAGGGATTCTCGGGTCCGGGATGTGACATACGTAAGTATGGTATCAGAGACCTGAAAAGTCTTTTCTAAAAGACTTAGAAACCTTAAGAGACGTGGTGAGGACACGATAGGACGTTGGGAATTTTATTTTGAAGATTGTTTATGGATGTTTATCAAATTGTATATTGAGTAATCTGAATTATAAAAGATGCCACCTAGATAAACCGCACGAATCAATGTAAAACCGCAAGAGCCAGAATACAATTCGAGGTGAGCAGATGCCATTACAGCAGAGATCAGTTCAACAGATGACGGACGTGGATACGCTACGGCCCTAGAGGGTGCTAAAACGACAAACGTTGTGGAAGAAGGTGAGATATGATAATAGTACTTTTGAATATCATCTTTGATTGACTCATTGCTTCACACACTCTATCACCGAGTCACACTCTGTGATTTTCCAAAAAAAAAAAAAAAAAAAAGGGGACCGTACAATCTTAGGTTGCCTTCCTAATGACATCATGATAGGTTATTGGTAGTAGGCAGCACATCAACCTAATATGAGATATAGGTTAAGGAGTTTCATAGTTTGAAATTGAAAAGTTGAGTACTGGGAAGTTAGGAAAGATCTTAGTGGATGTGAGTTGATAAGATATTTCCTAGGTAGTAAACCATCGAGGAAATATAGATTACTCCAAAGTATAGTGACCTATAGATCTGTGATTTTAGTACAGGTGTAGAATCAAGGATCTTAGCAGTAGTTGAATATCCAATTAGTTGAAGTTTTTTTTGGTAGATGAATTAGTTGTAACAATTACGAATTCCCTAGATTTATTTTGAAAGGTCAAGGTAACCTTAGTGACTAGGGGTATCTTAGTAACCTGTGCAATTTGTTGAACCTCTTCATTTAGTGAGAGCAAGAATTTGCAATTATGACAAAGATAGATTTCATCCCAGGTAATTGAGAGGTAACTCTAGTATTGAACCCGGTAGTGATATAGGACTGGATTACAGTTAGTTCTAAAAGACTAGAGAATGCAACCAAGAGCAAAGGACCCACTAATAGGCTCCGCCAAGAATGACTTGCTTACTTTAACGAGTAGTTTAGTCACTTTAGTAATTTGAGGTTTTATTGATGGGATTTACTTAGAAATTTTAGTGAGAAATTTGAAGGATGGATGTTTGATTGTAAACTATGCTATATTGATAATAAATGTTGAGTAGTGTTCTTCTGAACTTACTTTAGGGTTTTATCCCTAAGTGATCTTGTGAGGTTTGAGCTTAGGGCTCAATTTCACCATCAACAGTGTATCTTCACCATGGCTCCGTGCAATGCCATCACTTGACTTAGGTCACAGTTATCTCAACTAAGAAATAGAGATTTCAAATGAATGTGGTTAGCACGAGTAGTAATGTTGTATGTTAGTGATCGAACTGATACAGAGTTGTTAGACTCTATACAGTTAGTTTTAAAACCTTGATTACTTAGACTTTTGGCAAGACTATAGACAAGTAAGTCTTAGACTGAAATAATTCGTATGCCAGGGATTTCTTAAGCATAGGAAGTAAGTTGCGGGAGTTGAGAGAATTCCATAGTCATTGTAAAAGATAAACCACTTAAGTAGTTAGAAATCTATTCACAGCTGGTTAGATTTCCCAGATGTTATTCTATATGAATATTAAAAATCGCCACCTTTTAGACGAATAGACTTGGCCATAGAAGTAATGCTAGAAATACCTTTAGAAATAGACCCACCGACTGAGAGACTTTGATCCATACTAAGGTTATGATTTGAGTCAGAAATAATAAGAGATGGGATTAGGTTATGATGGATGTAATCAAGAGGGTACAAAAAAAAAAAAAAAAAAAAATCTGAGTAAAAGTGGACCCTACGGTGTAGAATATCTACGATGGGATTAGCTTAAGGCTTCGTGCTACCTTTAATGAACGAGAGATTGAAGATAAGACAAACAAATGCGTTGTGAATAACTTCCCTAGCAAGTTTGAGTCTGAAATGTGATTAGTTGAGTCTATTTGAGATAAATGATGTGTTGATTAGACAAGACTATAGTGGTAGTCAATCCAACAAAATTAGTGTGGCTGGAACCATCACTTTGACTGCTTAGGAATAGTGTGAGATCACAACAGATGGACTTCTAGAACAATGTTCTTACGCCTATCATTTCAAATAAGTTAGTCATTTAGCTGTTCCGACTGTAGAACTTTGACCCTATCATACTTCTTAGTGGAATTCGAATTTAAGATAGACTACCAATTTCCTTAGTTAATACATGTGATGAGAATATGAGTTGACGAATTCTAATTCGTTAGAGACTGGTATTGAGAATTATTGTACTGCCGATTGAGTCATTGATGATTGTACAGAACTAGGATAACCAGTTTCAAACTTGAACTCTTAGAATTAATACAACCAAATCTGAACTTTAGCTACTCAGTGTTAGCATTGAGATTGTATTTCCTTTCGATGTTAGCCGAAGTTAGTCGTCTTAATGCTTGAGAATTGAAATTGTAGGTTGTGACAACCTGTTGCTATTACGATGAAACTCAGATATACGATAGACTAGTTAAAATAGAATACAACCTCCTCAGTGAGCATGTGTAGCGGTTGGATTTGTTAAGGACTTTAATTGTTAGACATCAAGATCAGACTTACCGGAGATAGGTAATAACCATGGTTACTTTTGAGCTAAAATTTGTGACTGATATCACAAAACTTGACCAATGGACGATGCAATATAATCTAAATTGGCTAATTGTAAACCTTGATTATCTAGGATTACGAACGAAAGAGAGATAAATAGATTAGCTCCACAAGTGATATTAAAATTAGATTAGTTACGTTATTCTTGGTTTAGTTGTTATTCAGTGGACCATATGATCAGTTGAATTCTTGTCCTGCGCGTTATACACAACTAATGACTAGTCAGGGTGGATGATCCATAAATCGAAAAACATGCTTAGATCGTACATGTTTCATTTTCCGTTAGAACAAGGTAGAAATGATTTAGTATAAGTTCACAGACAACAACTTTAGTACGCAAGTATGTACATGATATATCATGAGGTTTTCTAAAACAACTTTCACGTTATTCTCAACACTACTCAAACCGAACTTCTTGTTAGTAATTAACGCAGACGTCAGTGTGTAGAAATCAATCTTCAACTTGCACCAAGGTATCGGAGGCAATCGGAGTAAGCAGGAGAGCTACGCGGGCAAGTATCAAGCTAATATAAGAATTCTGTAGTAAGAAAGTGAAAGCATCACAAAGTTGAGACCAGAAACAAGTGACATCTCGTTACGTTGGATGGTGTCGGATTCATGATGAAGTCAGTGACTTAACTACAAATCGGGCTTACAGCCGGATCACACAATAATTAGGATGTAATCCACATAACCATGCTAAAAGATAGTTCGAGATCCATCTCACGTCGGTTAGTACGACAAAGTTTAGATTAAATCTGACAACATACGTTGATTTCTATTTCTTATCATTGATGAGAAAGAACATCTGTTGTGGATGAGGACTGTTCGTTGAGTAAACCTCCTTGGGGATCGTCATGGACCAGAGGAAGCCCTGTAGAAAAATCGAAGGACAAGTCACAGCACTACTCCAAACTATTTACGCCGGGAGGTTCATTCGGAGGACCGAATGATTCCTAGAGGGGGAGAATTTTACACCCCAACCCGAACCGATCTTGTTTAATGCTAATCAATTGTGTTTTAGTTAATTTAATCATACTTAGTGACTAATTAAGGTAGTTTATGTAAATTATGATTTTTCCAAATTTCATCAGATGCACATCCTTTTGACATCATCGTGTGTATTTCGACGAGCTTGTCGATTTTCGTATTAAACTTCCTTTCATTTGATCAACCGTTGCTAAAATGGGCCATCATTTGACTCATTATGGAAATACACAAAACCCATGGACTTCTTTGCAAATTAGGCACCCTTAAAAGAACCCATCCTTATCCTTTTAAACCACTCAACTATCCCATTCGTTTCACTGTGCTGGGAGAGCTTCTTCCACAATTTCTTTCCTCCCATTCCTTTTTCTCTTTTCAAATCAATTGGTGCATGTGGTTGAAAGACAATTAGTTGGAGTCTTCTTCTTCTCCATCTTCATCTTCTCCACCCTCTTTACCTTCATTTGTTGACAAGAACCCATCTCCATTATCTCCAACTCTTTCCAAATTCGGAATTATTGTCAAGGTAAGAATTAAACCCCATCTTTCTTTGTATTTTGAGTTGAAATAGAGTCAAGGGACTCTATTGGAGTCATATTTGCATATTCATTAGCATTTCCCATGTGTTTTGTGATTAGGGCTTGATATTTGGGGGTTTTTGGTTAATTGGAGCAAAGGATTAAAGAATAGCTTGGAAGGCTAAAATGAGGCAAGTAAAAGCATGATATGAATTTACATGTTGTTAATTTCATTGATTCTATGTTTACTCATGATTCTTAGTATTCAATAATGTAAGAATTGGATTTAAAATTCATGTTAAGCTCTTCTTCTCTTCTTCCTTTCAATTTCCTTTTCTTCTTCAATCACTCTAGCATTTTGTGCAAGTGAAAACAAGTGTGGAGATCACCTTCCTCTTCATCTCCTTCTTCTTGTTCATCTCCACCTCTTGGTTCAAGAAACCATTTCTTCTCCAAATTCAAATTCGGAATTATTATAAGAGGTAGGTTCCAACCTCTTTTTGTTTGGATTTTTGAGTTGTATTAGAGTTAAAAGACTCTTGTGATGGAAATGCATTCATATTCATGTGATTTTCATGTGTATTGTGCCTAGGGTTTGAATATTTGGGGATTTTAGGGTTCTTTAAACCAAGAGAGTAGAAGAGATTTTGGAAAGCTTAAAATTGAGGCAAGTATATGCATAAGATGGATTTCCATTTTGTTATTCCATTGATTCAATGATATATTACTCAATGTTCTTAGTTTCATTAAAGGAATGATTTTATGTTTTATGTTTTAATTATGAAATGGAAGGGAGAGATTTATATGTGTTGTAAAGGGAGCAAGGAGGCTCCATTTTTATGCAGGAACCATGTTAGAAGAAGTTGGAGAGGAGGTGGGAAGAAGAAGCCAGCAGCAGAATTCCGAAATGGAATTCTGCACTGTGCGCTCGAGCGCGCAGAGCTGCGCTCGAGCGCGTGTGGTTGCTGGGCACTGCGCGCTCGAACACGCAGAAGTGTGCTCAAGCACGCAGTGTTGCTGGAACCCTTTATTTAAACACATGTAGGACTGACCTAAACCCATTTTTAGGTTGTTTTGAGCCAAATTAAGTAGAGTATGATTACCCTTAGTCCCTTTTAACCCTCCTTGATCCTTCATTAATGGATTTTGGAGCTCACCCTCATCTCCATAGGGATTTAGGAATTTGGAGACTTTATGACCCTATAAGTGGAACCGTAAACCTTACTAATTGGTCTAATGGATATGGTTAGTCTAATACTATGCCATGAAGGTTCGTTTAGAAACTCAATGTATCTCTCATACATAGTGACATCAATAAAAGTAGTAATACATTGAGTTTGCTAAACTTACCTTGTGTTGGACGGTGAAAGACTAAAATAAATAGGTGAGTAATGGATAGTAAAACTCCTTGATTCCTTAAATTATTGCATTGCATATTGAGTTATATCTTCATTGGTAAATCAATCATTATAATTAAATGAGTTATGTCATTATCAATCTCTTTTGAGGTTTAATTATTCGAAATTCGCCGTCATTCGTCAATTATTGTATATCGATTCAGTCTTGAAATTAAATGTGGATTGAGATGAGTATTTGATTTGATTTGAGATGAATATTTGATTTGATTTGAGATTAGTATTTGATTTGATTTGAAATTAGCATTTGATCAGAATTGAGATTAGCACTTGATTTGATTATAGACAGTTGAAATATAAACTCACTCAAATCCACTTATGAATTTGATTTATTGATTCGATTGAGTCGGCACTACTTAGCTTCGACCCTGTGACGCCCGACGGGGCCAGCACTTGGGTTCGTATTTGAGAGACTACTGCAGTAAGTCACCTGGAGCACCGGAACTCCAGAACCGGGTAGCCAGTTAGCCTTTGGCCGGGCAGCTGGTGACATCCCAACTAGATTTGCTCTCTTTGAGAGGATGGGCTTAAAGTAGTAGCCATATTAGTATGTTTTCTTATTTATTGATTCATCAGCATAATTATTCGATCTTTGCACAATTTGCGTAGTTGATACTTATCATTGACATCCCAAGAATTAAATTTACTTGTCTTAAATTCACTTTTGATAACATTATGTGATTTCTTATTTTGCCTATACTTGCCAAATCGTTGTATTTGAGATACTACTCTTGGTGTCACAGGGATTCAAGACACCAAAGGAAGTTAGTCATTCAAATTTGAGGGTAATTGGTAAGCTCGATGGTTAGCTATGATTACCGGAGTACGAATCAGAAAAGAAATCTTGAGTTTGAGATTAGGAATTTCCATTTCACTTAGTTTAAGGTAATACATATAATTAGTTTTATTTTGCATTGTATTAGGAATACATTCCTTGGAGATAAGCATCTAGTAGTTGTTCCTTAGAGTACTTATGTATTATGCTTTTAAAATATGTAAGTCAGTAGTTTTGTTAAAGAGAAAGTGCAATATAATTGGACTGATCATGGCTTTAAATTTTGATATTGTACATGTTTCCGCAGATAAATGTGCATTGACAGGTATCAGTGAGTAATCCTCACACGTAAGATGTGGAATTTTCTCCTTCGTGAATTCGGATTTGGTCCGGAACAGATGCGAGTTCACGGGAGTACGTGTGTCACACCTTGGGAACCACCCTAAACAAGGGATTCTCGGGTCCGGGATGTGACAACCACCAAGAAAGTTAACACAACTAGGACTGCGCCCTTGGCGAACACTATGCACATGCCTTTCAAGGCCAAGATGAGGAGACCATAAGTGGTGGAGATGAGGCACATATAGAATCCAAGTGTGTTGATATACATTGTCATGCCGTTCGCTAAAAGATTCAACTTTTGGTGTTATTGGTCATTAATATGGTTTAGGAGCGAGAGGTCATGAGTTCGAATGCTCCCAATCCACAGAAGAACCCGAGTGTCATTGAGGATTGCAGCGGCAATCTCCTCTGCTTGTGGGCTGCTTGGGTCCTCCTTCGGTCGTAACAGTTGAGACTGTAAGCTTCCAACTTTTGCCGGGGATGGTGAGTGCTTTCCAATTAGACTGGATGGGTGCCGGGGTGAGTCAACAGTCATCTTCTTTGATAACTTCATCCTGTCTTCTCTATGAGATGGCTAGTTTGCATTTTCATTATGGTTATTACTAACAATCTGGTATTTATGGTAGTGGGGGTTGTCTGTTTTCTTTTCTATTCGTTGGATGTTGACCATTGCTATTGGTACATCAATTGTTTGTTATTATATTAATATGAGATAACTTCCTACGCGCCTTAGCATGATTGTGATGTGTATGGAAATTCTTCTAAATTGAATTGGGAACGAAGCAAGATATTTTGGCTCTAAGAATTTCATGACCCAAAGCTACCATGGATTTTATACTGCAATTAGGTGTTTGGATGATATAAGGCGATTGAGACATAGGCAGAAAGATCCATGAGTTTGCTTCTTATGAATTCCTAGATAGGGCCAGATTGTGCCTGTACTCATTTTAGACTTGTTTGCTTCACACCACTAAAATTCACAGTTAGTCACCAGTGCATAGGCTAATCCCCTTGCTATCTCAACCTCTCTGTAGCCTTTCTTGCTATGATGCTAGGATACTTTAAAATAGGCAATGTATCGTGTCATATCCAATACTTCCCCTTTTACAGGTAAAATCCATGTCCCTGCTGCGTCCATACCATATTTGGGCATTATAGCTTTCTTGCACTCAAAGTAAAATAACAGTGTAGACACTGAAGATTAAAATTGTTAAGATTATATAGTTGCAAATCGACCCAATCTGATTTGCTTCATATCACATGTTGTGAATATTAGCCAATAGATAGTCATTGAGAAGACAGATGGGAGCAACATTAGAACAAATCCTTGAAGTTTTTTCAGTTTCATAAGCACTGAATCTCTCTCGAGTGCCATCAATCCATGACAATCCTCTTCTGCAACTGAAATCACAAGGCCTAACGTCCAGAGCGCAAACAAGTAGACATAGAATAGTGCGCTGAGAGAATCATCCACCAGTGTTCTTATTGTTCCCAAATCACATTCATAAATACATGCATTTTTTTATTTTTTGTCATTTCAAATAACATATTTTGTTGTGACAAATCATTCTAAGTAATGTATATTTATTTATAGGGGTACCAGTGTGGCATTTTGGCTTAAGTAGATTGGCTCTTTGGTTGTGTTCTTGGTTAAATCGAGTGTATATTTTGTTATATGTGTTGGGCAGTTTCCTGCTCTAGAAGGATAGTGATGGGTGGAAGTCCTTTCCTTTTGCCTTGGGAAAGAAACAAGTAAAACTTCTTGATATATCTCAACAGTTTGATGATCCCAATGTGTGCAGATCATCATGATTAGTTATATCACTTACTCCAATAATGCATGGTAGGCCCAAGTGCTATTCCTGATGAGAACAGACACAAAACTTGGTTTTGCAAAATTTAAGGCTGACTGCTTGTTGACGCCAACTCTCCTCATTTGGCCTAGTAGCAGCATAGCAGAGGACTTAAAATGTGCTATAGATAAACAATGCAATTGTGTCAGGTATATGATTAGAACCATTTGACCGAGTTAAAGTATTTATTTTTAAACTGTCCTGTTGATACTTGATTAAACCACATGGACAGCCCAAATTGGAGATTAGAATTGGATGTGCCCAAATGCATATATGGTTGATTTATGATGCTTTGGGATGCATCCTTTGATTTCATTCTTCATTTCTTGTAGGCTTTTCATTGTTGCCTAGCTCAGTTTTCATGTAGTCCTCTGTTTTCTTTTAATTGCCTGACACCAGACACCAATTTGCCTTTGTATCATCCTGATGTGGACCTGTCCCCTAATCATGTATCAATTGTTATTGCTTGCTTTCTTGGAATGGTTGCCTTCCCTTGGCTAGTAAAAAGCTCTTAATTATCTTCCAAAAATGGTCATGACTTGATGATCCTATCCACTGAGTCTGAGCTTCTGATAAATTTTAACCATGATTTAATATTTTTCTTCTTGGTTCCATTTATTTTCCATCAATGAGATGGTCTATATGATCGATGGTCTGGCTATCACATCTATGATACACTAGACCTGCCAAATCATATGATAAGTCTAGTTATTGTCTTAATCATCAGCTTTGTTTGCTCATCTCAAAGCAAAATACATATGCATCTTCCTTTAATCCTTTCTTTATAATTATATCATTCTTGAATTGAACATAAACATTAGCTTAACATAGCAATAGATGAAAACTAGAATCTTCTAGAAAAAGCAAAAATATTAAGGAACTAAGTAAATCTTTGACAATGACATCATCACAAAAGATAAGAAGCCCTTACAATGACTAAAACAAAATGATCAAACATGAGATGGTATGGATGCTCTTTGCTCATGGGATACTTCTTGTGAAATGCGTTAAGTGCACCACTGCCCAGTTCTTCTCACTCCCAAGACTATTATCATCACTAATTACAGACCATATGGATTTTTACCATAAAACATAAGAAAAAACTCGAGACCATTTAGGAGGGACCAACAAATCCCTAACTATAGATTCAAGTAGCAGTCCTACAATTGAGGTCAACAAAACCCCTTGCAGTTCTCCACATTTTGTTGGTTTATTTCTACAAGTTGGAGCACACAGGTGACGTTCCGTGCATCTCTGACTTTTCTCCATGGGTCTTCTTACACTCATAGTAGAATACAGTGTACACCACAAAGGCAAAGAGCTTCACCAAACAAAGTTGACTAACTGCTAACAGATCAAATGCTGAGAAAGCTGCAAAAGCTAAGTAACCCATGCACGCACACAAGGCAAGGGCTATTACTGCTAGAAATAGCATGAGAATAAACCCTTGAAACTTTCTTCCCCTAATGAGCTTTCCAGCCTCTGAGAGCGCCACTAATCCATAGCAATCATCTTCCATTATTGAAATTATGAGGCCTAATGTCCATACCGCAGCAAGGTAGAGATATACTGCCACAGCCAAAAAGCTCATCAAAGCTACCAATGCAATGAATGCACCACCTTCGGGTAACACCAACCAAATCAACACCATAATGAAAATGACATAGGCAGCGGTGAAGAAAGAGACGTAGAACCAAGTGATTGCAGGCCTCTTCAGCGACGTTTTGATCCTTGAAAGCATCCCTTTGAGAGTGAAGTCTTTTCCAACATAAGCCATGGCTGACGAGTAGACTGTTGTCATCATTGCTACAAGTACAACCGTCCATAGTGCAATAAAGAAGCATAGCTCTAGACCCACAAAAACTCGAAAATCTTTTTGGATCCCAGCGAGGGCGTGCTCGGTTTTCGATTGATCATTGCCATCCAACGACAAGAGGGCCTCTTTAGAAGCTACATCTGACATTAAAAAGAAGACAATGGAATTGTTTACTAATGACAATATGGTGAAGGGAGGTAGTACAAGGAGTGTGATTAAGAGCAGGAACTTCTTGTTCTTCCAAGTGAGTTTGAGAGCTTCCATGAGAATCCCAAGGATTCCCAACATGACGGGAGATGCTCCGGCTATCGGCGAATCCATTGGTTGCATATCGTAGTGTGTCTTAGCCAATGTCGAAGTACTACTTATGGGGTCATATGGGTTGTCTCTATTAGCATAGGTGTTTCAAATGTTTCGTCATTTGTTGGTAATTCCTAAACATTTGTTGTTTATTAGAAACGTAGGATACTTTGTCCTAGTTTCCATCGATGCCTGATTTGTGGGTTAAATACAAGGCAACACTAACTTGTTTTTAACGTAGCTTTTGATACATACAATGAGATTTTATAATAATGTTAGGGCCTCATAATAGGCCAATTAATATATCTACATCTATATCTATAAATATTTTAGGGAGCTGAAAATGTATTGATGAAGAGGAAGGATGAACAAGGAGGTAAACCCCACCAATATGATGAACAAATAGAACTTGATAGGCCAATAAAATAAACCAGCACAATCAATGTGTTATGCCCTCTCAAAACCAAATATAAGTAACGTGTCTGGTTTTTCATTGACTTCTCGAACAAGTGGAAACATGGCTTTGTAGCTTTTGATAAGATCTAATCTCATTTTGCAAATAGAAAAATCTCTAGTGGCTAATGTTTATCTCTTTTTTCCCCCTTTAAAATGCCGTAGTAGAAATGTTACTTATATCAATATAGAGCAAATTACAGCAAAGAGAGCTGTCTAGCAAGATGATATAGACTGCAATAAAACCATCAACCGTAAGTTGCACAGGAAAAGCATTGCAAGTCATAAGTTGGTTTCTTGTCCCTCCCTATTTCGCTAATGCGTCCACCACTTCATTCCATTCTCTTGAAACATGAACAAAAATAACTTCTACTGATGAAAGAAGCATTAGTCTCTTCACCATACATAAATCTCCATGGTGGGGTGGATCATGATTTGTAAGGAACTTAAACTCCTGTTAATGTCATAATCTCCTCTCTACTAAAGCATCCTATCCAGATAGTCCCTGGAAATAGCTATGACTAATTCTCCTTTGCCATTTTATGTTTTACATTTAACGGACTGTTTATATAATGACTAACACCGAATCACTATTCTTCTCAGCAGAGGGTGGTTAAAATTTCTTGGGGTGGGATTTATTATTGAGAATAACTGAATGATGTGCAGAATGAACACCGAAAACTTGCAATCAATGCGTCCATCAAGCATCAATAATGGACCAAATGTGTGGACCAGATGCTCCTCAACTGATGGCTAATTGTGTTTCATTTATGTGGACCATGCAAGATATATAATTATTAGTCATCTTCAAGGTATTTTTGCATCTCTTTCTACACGACTAATTACATATCCACTGCAGAGAGATCACCAAGACACCAAGTGAAGAAGACATGGAGCTGCACTGGTCTGGGCCAGTCTACATTGCTTTCAGCTGAACATTGGCTGACCCTTTAGGCCCGTGGGATGGGCCATGCCTGAGATTTTTGGCTGATACTTAAATGCGCTTTGACTAGTTTGCCTGCCTAATATTCTGATCACATGGCTTGCTTAGTGCAACAAATTCTGCATAAATGGGCCAATATTTAGCAATGTACTGGGCCTAGGCCGAACATTTTGACCTGTGGGCTTGATCTGAGACTGATACTCAGGCCAATGTCTAATTTGCTATGCATCCTGAAAATTTGACTGTCCCATGTGCAAACCTTCTGCAAACAGACCTTTGAGTCAATAATCCACATTTTCTGTTGTTTTGTTCCATATTTTATTACTTAAAAAAAAAAAAAAAAAACAAACTTTTCTACTACTATGCATTAATCTCTTAAAACTTGAAGACACACTTGTACAAGAAAATACCCAAGTTATACAAGTATTTGATAATATGATCAGTCATGGCAAGCATATCCCTCTACCTTAAACCAAGAAGGGAGATGTGTAGAAGTATAGATAGAAAGATTACAACCATTCCATGTTTGTTACACACAATCTCTATCTTCCAACCTCTGCAACCAATCTACAATCATATTAGATCACATTAGTATCTGATGGGACAGGCCCAAATGACTCGGTCCGTAGTGACGAGTTAGGCCCAAACAGCTCGGTCCACGATAGCGGGTCAAGACCAACTGATCCAAGTCCATGATGAGCCCGGGTCGTCATCTACCCGTTAAGGGCCGGGTCCGGATCCATCGAATGACAGAGTCAGCACACGCGTCGTTCCATCTACCGGCTTTCACCAAGTTCCGCGGAAGAGATCTTATCTGCTCATCTGTTGAGGACAGTGCGGGAGATTCCACCAGACTGGAGCGTACACCGTTTGAGATCGCGGGAGATCCTCCCCACCCGTTGGGGAAAGACTATAAAAGGAGAGTCCTACTAACGGAGGAAGGAGGAATTTTTCTCACTAACATTGTATCTGACTACCTTGTAATCTCCTCCCCGAAGTAGTAAAACAATCCATTTAAGTGGACGTAGGTCACAATGACCGAACCACTATAAACTCTCTCTCTCTCTTCATTAATTTCACATCATTTACCAATCACTTGACCGGTGGTGCCCGAAAACCACTTTTTGGCATCATCAGTTTGGCGCCGTCTGTGGGAACGAAAAGAATTCCCTTTTTTTCAAAAAGCCATGCCGATCACCAGGTCAACAAGGCGACAAGATGGTAACCCCTCGCGCGAGGGCGAGGGTAATCCTCCACCGACCAACCCTGCACCGAATGCTCCCGCTCCCTCTCCCCAGCAGATGCTGGAGACCATGCAGCAGTTGGTAACTCAAAACCAACAAATACTGCAGCTCATGCTGGCGAGTCAGAGAGGAGCGCTAGGTGCAGGACCGCAGGAAGCACCACTCTCGGAGCAACTGGTCGCTCCATGCAGAGGGGCACCTCACCCGGGCGCCCGTCCACACGGTGCCCGGGGCCGAGGCGCCAACCGAGGCCGCCCTCACCTGAGCGCCCAACCCCTGGGCGCCCAGGGTCGAGGACCACAGCTGGGCGCCCAACCCCTAGGCGCCCAAGGCTTGGGCGCCCATCCTCATGGCGCCCTGGGCGCCCGTCATCATGCCACCCATGCCCAGGGGACATCTGTTGGAGCTCCGCCGGTCGTCCCACACGGAAGACTCCTGGTTGATCCTGAAGGCCGCGCTCATCTCGACGTACTCCCTCCCCCGGGCGGGTCGAATCACGGTGGACTTCCACCCCCTCCCTCTGCTTCCAATCATGAGGATCCTGATTTCCAGAAGATGGGAAGTGGGAATTACAGCCTGGAAGACGAGAGCCAGTTCCAAGGTCAATCCAGAGAAGCTCCCAACCTTTGGGATGAGAAGTTCAAAGAGATGCAAAATCAGATTGGCAACGTCTTCAATGCCATGAAGGCACAGGTACCAGAATCTATTGACTACCTGATACAGCGAACAGACACACCCTTCAAACCAGCCGTGGCGAGCTATCCACTCCCCAAAAAATTCAAAATGCCGACCATAGAGACTTTTGATGGAACCAAGGACCCGCTGGATCACTTGGAAACTTACAAAACCCTAATGCAACTACACAACATCCCTGACGAGATCATGTGTAGAGCATTTCCAACTACATTGAAGGGTTCTGCAAGGCAATGGTTCTCCAGTCTCGCCCCAACCTCCATCTCCACCTTTGCAGAACTAAGCAAGTCCTTCGTGTCGCACTTCATTGGAGGACACCGCCACCAGAAGCCTGCCACCCACCTACTCAGCATAAAACAGGAACAAGATGAGAGTCTGAGGAGTTACCTCACTCGTTTTAACGAGGAGGTCCTCCAAGTCGAGGAGCCCAACGAGAAAGTCACCATGACCGCCTTTCTGGGAGGCCTCCGCTCATCCCGTTTCCTCTTTTCAATAATGAAGCGACCACCAAAGAGCATGCCAGAGCTGTTGTCAAAAACTCAAAAATATATAAATGCTGAGGAAATCAGCAGGTCCAGGCGAGGTGAATCATCTCATGGATCGCCAAAAGCTTGACCTACCTCTGCACTGTTCTCAAACATGCAGCCTATATATCCAGCTTAGCGGCTCTCTCGCGGGTCGCCAAAAAGCTTGGCCTCTGCACTGTTCTCAAACAGGCAGCCTATCTCCAGCTTAGCGACTCTCTCGCGGGTCGTCAAAAAAGCTTGGCCTACCTCTGCACTGTTCTCAAACAGGCAGCCTATCTCCAACTTAGCGGCTCTCTCGCGGGTCGTCAAAGAAGCTTGGCCTACCTCTGAACTGTTCTCAAACAGGCAGCCAATCCCCAGCTTAGCGGCTCTTTCATGGGGCGCCAAGAGCACGGTCTCAATCTCTCTCACGAGCAATCTTCAGACTCTATCTTTGCTCTCACGCAAGCAGTCTACTTCTTTCACCAGGTCATCTGCAACCCGGATGACTACATTAAATTAGCGTACCCAACTGTCTGGCCGCCCAAATGAGTCAAACCAGCTGGAACAGCGCCTATAAGGGCACCTGGCACGGTCTGTTCGACCAAAATAGTTTTCCTTTTGCTCGCCTGGATCAGTATCCCTTGGTGCTTGATGGACCAGAGTAGCTCGCCCGCATTGGCATACAATAGCTTGGCGCCCAGTTCCTCCTCTGCGCAGACCACGGGCAGCCCTTTCCCCTTTGTTTCACAGCATCAGAGATGCCGGCAACTGGGGTACCATTAGGGGTGCCACCCATCCATGGCTCATCGCAAGAACAGGTGCAGCCTGGGCGCCCCTTCCATCGCTTGTTGCAGCCTCGCCTGCGCCAACACCCCAGCAACCTTGGGCGCCCAGCACAGCAGCAACCTTGGGCGCCCAGCAGCACCTGCACGCCCAGCACCCATCCTACTGCACATCAGGCTTTTCGCTCCACATTTCTACGGGCAGGATGGTGAAGTGGTGAACATGGTCATTTCAACTCAAAAGGCAACAAAGTTGACCATTTCAACTCAAAAGGCAACAAAGACTAGTACAAATGCATGCACCTGTAGTGGACCACCAAGACACTGAACCTAAAGGGGCCACGTACATTAGCCATGACATGTAATGTAGTTAGTGTCCTTTCTATTTTTTATTTCCTTATTGTACCAAAAAAAAAAAAAAAAAAAAAAAAAAAAAAAAAAAAAACCACCAGCAGGCTGGGCGCCCAGCACAGTAGCGCCCGCGCTCGCCAGCCAGCGCTCGCCCACGCCTGCCAGCGCCCGCGCTCGCCCGCCAGCGCTCGCCCGCGCCTGCCCGCGCCTGCCAGCGCCCGCGCTCGCCCGCCAGCGCTCGCCCACGCCTGCGCTCGCCCGCCAGCGCTCGCCCGCGCCTGCCCGCGCCTGCGAGCGCCCGCGCCCGCGCTCGCCCGCCTGCACGCGCCCGCGCTCGCCCGCCTGCACGCGCCCTGCACCTGCGTGCCCTGCACCTCCTCGCCGTGCACCTGCGCCCCCCGCACCTGCTCGGCTCACAGCAGGCTGGGTACCCACCATGGCACCCACCAGCAGCCCTTGGGCGCCCAGCACCCCAGCAGCCTGGGCGCCCAGTATCCGAACGCAGAGGGCATATATTAAAAGGAGGTTCAGTGTTCAGAAAAGCTACAAATTGCTTGGCATGAAGAAGCCTAGATTTTCCAAATGTCTCCCTTTCAAAGCCTTCTTTGGCGCGAGACATTGAGGGGCAAATGATGGGACAGGCCCAAATGACTCGGTCCGTAGTGACGAGTTAGGCCCAAACAGCTCGGTCCACGATAGCGGGTCAAGACCAACTGATCCAAGTCCATGATGAGCCCGGGTCGTCATCTACCCGTTAAGGGCCGGGTCCGGATCCATCGAATGACAGAGTCAGCACACGCGTCGTTCCATCTACCGGCTTTCACCAAGTTCCGCGGAAGAGATCTTATCTGCTCATCTGTTGAGGACAGTGCGGGAGATTCCACCAGACTGGAGCGTACACCGTTTGAGATCGCGGGAGATCCTCCCCACCCGTTGGGGAAAGACTATAAAAGGAGAGTCCTACTAACGGAGGAAGGAGGGATTTTTCTCACTAACATTGTATCTGACTACCTTGTAATCTCCTCCCCGAAGTAGTAAAACAATCCATTTAAGTGGACGTAGGTCACAATGACCGAACCACTATAAACTCTCTCTCTCTTCATTAATTTCACATCATTTACCAATCACTTGACCGGTGGTGCCCGAAAACCACTTTTTGGCATCATCAGTATCAACTATCCAATGAACAACCAAAAGCAACCAGAGGCCTAAAGGCCAAAAACCAAATACCCTAATCCCCAACAACTCGATTCAAGGAAGAGAATCATTCACATGGAGATCAGGAGAAACTAATTTATACCTTGTTCCCTCTTCCAAGCCTTCTTTCTCTCCATTGCCCCTACATTGATAATAAAACAGTGTGTACACAACATACGCGAAGAGCTTCATTAAGCAAACAAGAAGAGCCTCCACAATTTCGATTGCAAACTGATATAATGGTTTTATCTCATCCGCAACTGTGTTCAGAGAGAATAAAGCCCAGATTGGAGCAGTTAACAGTACCAAAAACAACATGAGAGCATACCCTTGAAGCTTTCTTCCTTTCATCCGCATATTTGCCTTCTCAAGTGCCTTTATCCCATTACAAGCCTCTTCTACAATTGAAATCCCAAGACCCAAGAGCCAAACTACTTGTAAGTAGAAATAAAACAGCAATGCCAAGACACCCACCAATGAAATACAAGCAATCAACATGCTGCCATCGGTGATCAGTACAGAGGCTCCAAGCAACAATGCAACAAGGAATGTGTAAGCAATATTAATGAGGGCAATATTAATGAGGACAATGTAAAAACAAGTGATAACTGGCCTCTTCCAAGTTGCCACAGTTCTTGAGAACACATCCTTCAGATTCAAGCACTTTCCGGTGTAAATCGCGGCCGATGCATTGACAGTCATCGTCATGGCAAAGAGCGAGAGAATGCAGTAGACAAGGAAGAAGATGGCTTCAAGAACCATGACAATTCGAACGTGTTCTTGGAACTCTGGTGTGGGGGCATTATCAAAGTCATGGTCCTGGATCTCAATCAGAAATGGCCCGGCTATGAGATTGTGAATCAAATTAAGCCAATATGAGAAACGGAGTAAGCACGAGGAGCGTGTTTGAGACCATAAGCTTTGCATTCCTTGTAGGGACTTGAAGGGACTCCATAAGAATTCCTTCGAGACCCAAAGGTTGGGGAGCGTTCATTGCCATTGAAAACACCACAGCCATTGAATATTGTTCCTTTTACTCTCTCTCTCTCTCATATATATATATACTAGCAAAACCCCGTACTATGCACGGACCACGGAATTACCAAATGCACAGACTAATACAAATTATTTTTAATAAATTTATTAATTAGTAAACTTGTGAGTCCTTTTTGTTGCTAATTTGATCTTTATGTTTTTTTCCAAATGTTTTATTCTTTAGGTGAGATGTAAATGGAGCTTGATGAAGCTCGGGCATGTGCACAAAAAAATAAAGAAAAAACATATTCACAATAAAACAAAAGAATAAAGCAACCAGATTTAATTTGAATAACACGGGGTTCACAATATCCTAAATATATTAAATTTCAAACATTTTATTAGACTGGATAGATAGATTGTGCTTTTATTGCAGAAGTAATCCTACCTATTTGTATCCATTGCTCTTTTAAAATTAATTTTTTTGCCAGTTAGCACGGGATTTTATTTTGTTAAACATATTTAATTTCAAACATTTTATTAGACTGGATAGATAGATTGTGCTTTTATTGCAGAAGTAATCCTACCTATTTGTATCCATTGCTCTTTTAAAATTAATTTTTTTCACCAGTTAGCACGGGATTTTATTTTGTTAAATGTTGTTTTTGTATTTGGGGTATTTTTTAAATTTCTCAAACATTTTTTAATTATTTTAGATCATTGTCCTTTCTGTAAGAGAGTGTTTCAGCTACATGTATTACTATTAAGGTTTATTTTGTCAATATTGTATAATATATCTTTTTTTAGTATTATTTTTTCTGTTTGACCTAAGTTGGGTTTTTCTCCTTTTATTTTATTTCTTTTGGTTTCTGGATATGGTCATTATATATTTTTTTTTCTTTTTCGTTTATGAGTCTTTTATTTATTTTTATTTATTTATTTCTCTTGTTTTTTATCGAGTCATTATACTTATGAAACCCCGTGCTATACAGGGACCCAATGCTAGAGATTCGTATTTTAAAAAAGTACGACAAACATATAAATTACATCGGATAATAGTGTCAATGAGTTACATATCACAATTAAAAGTCTTTATAACATCACTTATAGCATTAAAAAAAAGATAATGCAGAACTATCTACGTAAACTCCTAACTGCAGTTAAAATTGTTTACTTTATGCCCCGGTCCATATGTCATTATAGTTCTATTATTTTTTTTCCCGAGTGAAGCTTCTGTTTGAAGATAGCTCAATAAAATGTGTTTCTTTCAAAGAAAAAAATATATTAAATAAAGAATTTCAAAATATAAATTACCGGCCTGATACCAGGCTTGGGGTCTCTAATTCATCACAGGCTTGCAGTTAGACCCAGTACACATCTAGCAACCAAAACTTGGAATTGGGATGGGATTGAGAGCTCTTGATGTGCATTACCATGCATGTGTGAATTGGACCCAAATCATCAAATGATATAAGAAATTCATCTAAACTACAACGTTACAGCAAAACATGAAACAGAATTGGGAGAGAGAGGAGGGAGTGGAGGGTGGATTGAGATGTTGACACCTGTGTTGAGGTATTTTCTAAAATTAGGATTCTTAGTTTGGAGGCCTATTGTTAAAGAAAGGAAAATACATCCCAATAGAGGTATAGATACCTAATTCATTAAGTTGTTTTATTTAGTTCATATATAGAAATTATAGATCGTTAATTTTGAGCAATTTATGATATTCTAGCATTCATAACTAAACCCTACTACTACATTGTAGTCATCATAAATTTTTACTAAAATCTATAATTAAATGAGCGGGCCTAATATCATGGTTGGGTCTCTAATTAATCACAGGCTTGCAATTAGTCCCAGTCTCGAATTCCTCAAGTTGTTTTATTTGGAAAGGCACTAAATCCATGAATTTCATAATATAAATTGGTGGGCCTAATATCATGCATGGGCATCTATTTAGGCTTGTAGCTAGACCCAATACCCAATTCATTAATTATTTTTTTTAAATTTTGATTGACACTAAATCCAAGAGTTTCAAAATATAAATTAGTTTGCCTAATATCATGGTAAGTTCTGTAATTCATCATAGGCTTGCAGACCCAGTACCAAATTATTTGAAAATGCACTAAATCTAGGAATTTATGAAATAGATTCGGGATAAATGAAACAATAATATAGTTGAGAGAGAGAGTGATACTAACATGTTAGAATTCAGGCAAAACAAAAGGAGAGAAAGATACTAACATGATATTCTATTTCCATCGGTAATAATAGATTTGTTCAAAATTGGAGTCGACAAAATAAATTTTATATTTCTTAAACAGAAGCATGGAATGAAATTTTAAAGAAAATTCAGTAAGAAAAAAATAGAAGAAGCAAGTTGGCAAAAGTACCCCAAGATTTTGAAAATTACGATCATGCCCTTCTGTCGTTCGATGGAAGATTGGAGCTCGTTGATAGTTGTTGTATATGCGCCGGCGTCGGTGCTGGACTTCGGTGGTTTGCAAGAGCATTGAAGAGGTATACTCATGCTCAGCTCAAGGGACATATTTGTGGAGGTGTTGAAGAAAAAGCATGTTTCTGGGTCTTATAAAAGCCTGGTAATTATATAGCGATGGTGAATAGTAATCAAGAAAGGGTCCAACTTTTGGCATTGCTTATGCCTTATCCCCAATTCTATGCTGAGACCAGGTTGTGCTGAGACCAGGTTGTGTTGAGATCAAGTTGGTCTATTAAAAACATGCCATGCGGAACTCGTTTGGTAACAACATAACAATTTTATTGGACTTAAATCTAATATGTATATTCATAAATTCATCTTAAATATTTAAAAAAATAGTATGACATAGATGAGCCCCCCATTTAGGAATTAGAATGTGGGCCCACCCCATATGATCAACCAACTACCAGTGGCAAACCCAAACTTTTGAGCATAGCCTGAAATGGGGTTGAGTGGAAAACCAAAATTCACAAAGGCAATCCCGAGATTAGAATTACATGCAAAAATCAATTCCTCTCTGGCAGAGAGAAAAAGAGCTCAATCTATGAGTTTATATGTTTATGACATTTTTGTTCCATTTCATAAAATAATATCCTAATGTGAATGATGAGAGCCCAAATAATGCAAACCTGATTGTCTTTTGGGCTAAAAATACTTCCAACCATCACAGCCCACAGAATATGGGTTCATATATATATATATGAAGAATATATTCATGTGCATCCATCCCTCACCATAGAGACCATAGGGCGATAGACATTTACATAATTGAAAATATTCATGTGCAAAAGAAGAAAAGCCATATATAGTCATATGCAGAAAAAAAAAATATTCATGTGCAAAGAGGAAAAGCCATGTAAGTGTTCCTAACCTTATGGTGAGGGTTGGATGTACAAGAATGTCCCCATATATATATATATATATATATATATATATATATAATGTTAATTTGTATCTTATGTACGACTGTACGAGGAACACATGTCTCCATTAGGACTTAAGAGAAATGATTAAGTCACCTAGTGAGGCCCACTCCATATACAAATGAAAATGCTAGCTGGAATGTGCAATGGGTTAGATATGCCTTAATTTTTAATTTTGATTTGATAATAGTAGCTGTTGAATCAAGAGTATGTAAAATGACCAGTTAGATACCCATCAAAATACTAAGACCAGTTAGATTTTGGGGACAACTCAGGAGATGGTTATGATTATCCAAAGTGGGCCACACTAGGTAGTTTGGACATTTGTTGGACTATAATTTCAGTCTTAGAGCCACCATCTCTTATTAATGGGATTAGTTTTTATACTTGGTCCGAATTGAACAAGGGCCCATGCACCATTTGATAGTTAGGTACATGACGAGCACACACTCTTGTATTAATTCTCCTTTGGTAAGTACTCTCTTGTCGTCTTGTGAGAAGGAGTGTCAAGAAGACAAATTGAAAAGGTTAACGTGGAGTGGAGCGTCAAATTAAAAGAGAATAAAATATAATTAAGAGGTCTAATTATAGTATGATGAAATTTTATTTTAATGACTTGATAAAAAATTTATCTTTTACTCTTTGGATAAAAAGTTTTCATTGGGTTTTCTTTTTTAGTGGCTTAAGAACGTTGTTTTTTGACATTTAAAAAAAATAGAGGGGGAATTTTGAGATTTTATATTTTCGACATAACTCCCTAATCTTTTTAAGTTTGATGAATGGAGGGCCCACTTCACTCGACCTTATTAGTAAAGTTGCTCAAGGGAAGACTCTGGGTTCAGTAAAAATTGTAAATTGTGATGATAACCTCACCTGATTATAATAACATAGAAAATTGTAAATTGTTTGGTGACCCAAATTGTTACATGCAGTGGTGATGAGGAGGAATCGATTTTGATTGCTCTCAAACGAATACAAACGGTTTTTTTGGGAAATTTCGTGGCTTTCAAGTTTCAACTGGCTGTACGAGGGTAGAGTTTTATATTGCTTTAGGAGTTAGACATGGATGTGCGTCTTGCACAATTCAAAACCCCGTGAGGGCCACGCATATTCCAATTCAAACACCCATACAAGTCTAAATATTTTAAATTCCTAAACTGGATATTAAAATTAGAGTAAAGTTCATGTACCTTGCTCTCACTTTTCAAGGTAGAGTAGAGAGTTCATGTTCCTTGCTCTCACATTTCATGATAGAGTAAAGTTCATGTACCCTTTTGTTTATTAAGAGATAAGCGTGTATTAACAAATCCCAAAGCAAAGTTAAGTGTGTATTAACATACAGTTTTCAAGACTCATATATTTCTCCCACTATTTATAAATCTAAGTGCTAATGAGAATTGTTAATGAAATTTATGACATCTAAATTGCATAACTAATTTCGTATGAATAAAATGCATTTGGTCAATCCAACCAATCACTTTTGCACTCTTGACTCAAGTGAAATTTAGATAAATACCAATTCATTAAAAACATAGCACGAGGTTTTGGGGTGATTTGGACAAAGGCAAGATGAGGTTAAATTTATTATGTGGGCTGGCCGTTGCATAGAATATTCAATGTGAGAATATTTGGGTTGGGCTTTAGATAAGTTTTGACCTGATTTATCTTGCCCCATGCACCTAAATTATGTACTTTTGAACTAAAATACAAAACCCAATACATGGCCATCCTCTAGGCCTTTTTTTTTAAAATTCTCTAAAAGGAATATATATGCTGACAGGCTTCTAAGCCGTTCAAATTAAAGAATAGCTCCTTACCTGAATGGTAAGGAGTATCAGTTTTTTCCTGACTGCTCGGGATTTGAACCCCGTGTATGTCACATCTTTTCACTTATGTGAGTTCCTTTCTCACGTGTGTAAGTGCAGGTTTCTTTTTCACTTGAATGGGCTGCTTTTTCGTGTGTACACAGGCTCTATCTTGAATCCCAGTCCCCTTGGCTGGGGTACCAAAAAAAAATGCAGTTCAAATTTAAGGAGGTAGGACTTGCTCTTCCTAAATATGAGTATCTTAACTTCTTGCTTAAGTTGAAACAAGGAGGCCTTTGTGTGAGCTATTTTTTAGGCTTTTTAGAATTATTGTCAACAAGAAGTTTTCTTTCTCTAATAAGTGACCAACCGTCACTGATTGTTTGAGGTGAAGAGAGTTTGTACAGTATAGGACACATCATTTATGAGAACTCTGCGTCTTTCAAAGAGGGATTCTTAAATGTTCTTACAACATTTTTAGCTGTAGGGATTCTAAGGACTCTTTTGGAAGCATTCCATATCCGAAGAGTTCTCTGTAGCTTTTTTCACGGCCTTGGAGGGTGATCTCTCTCTTAGGGTTCCTTCGTCTCATGCGCGGTTGGGGTTGGCTCCTGCTCAGGTCGAAGTTTTTTGTTGGTTAGCAATTACGGCTAAGGTCTCCGAGGTGGATAATCTTAAGAGGAGAGGGTTGACCTCTAATAATTTCTCAGACATTTGCGTAATGTCCGGCAAGAAAAAGGAGTTGGTAAACCACCTCCTCCTTCGTTGTGATGTGGCGGCCAGTATTTAGAATGATTTTATAGGGAGGTGTAGTCTTACTTGGTGCTGTTCGAAGAATATTGCTGATGGAATGGAGTCATGGATGAGAGGATATTTTGTTGGTTGTGGCCGTATTTTGTGGAGGTTGGTCCCTCTTGCTATCTTAGAGTCCATTTGGAAAAATGAACAATAAGGTCCTTTTGGGCTCCTCCTCCTCGGTGCCAAACTTGATCTCTAAAGTTGATATAAGGATTGTCATGAAATGGGCTTTGGTGAGAAAAGAGTTCTCCAATTTCAACATGGATGATATCCTTTCAAATTGGAAGGCTTGCATGGGATGTGGTCCAATTAAGGTGAGGAGAGTCGTTCCTTGGTCTCGATGTTTGAGACTCCAATGAAGTAGATGTGTTAGTTATTTTGGAAGCTTTGATGATGTTCTTTGGAATGTATCATAGCAGGTTGATGACTTCTAATGTGATCAGTTGTTCTCCAGAAGGGGTATCATGGTAGGCTGGTGGTGGAAAGTGACTCTTGTAACGTAATCACTTGGGTATCTAATAAGATAAAGAATCCTTGGAAATCTCAATTTTTCTATAATGAAATTAGGGAATTATCTTATAGTATGTCAATTTCTTTCCGTCATGAGGTTTAATTCAGTGTGAGTGGTAATCATGTATATCATCCTTGTGGTTCACTTGTGGGATAAGGAATTTATATTAATGAGTTGCCTTTATAATTGAACAATTTCTTTTTAATTTGCAAGGTTAGATTTTATAGCCATTAATGTCATACGGCCACGTCTTAATCCCAATTGATTTGAGATCTAACTATGATAATTACAAAGGATTTAGATAACCATTATTACAACGCGAGGACTTCATGAGGTCACCCATTCTATTACCGTTCCCGTCCGAGCACGGTTAACTCCGAATTTCTAATGATTTTCAAAATTGGTTGATTTTAAAATACTCCATATTGAGTTTAAGACAGAGTTTGATTTATAAATTTAAGGTCAAGGCTTAAATATATTCTATGCTAGACTAGAGAAGGTTATCCATTAAAGATTGTGATTCACACGCTCTGCTCTTTCATAAGGTGCCGACCGAACCATCTTTAAGAGTGCCATTTTGACCAAATTCCCACGTAAGATCATAATTTCAACATTATGAATCCCTTGAATGTGGAACCCAGAAAGAAAAATAAAAAAATCAAGATTCTCAGATGTTATGAACCATACATAAACAGACTCTTCAGGAGTGAAAGACACGTACGACAGAGCGACTTGCCTATCTTTTTAAATGAGCCAATGAGAGGACGGCGTGTGTACCTTTTTTCCGTCGTTTGATCAGGATTCTTTCTTTTCGCTTGTTTTCATGGTTTTGTTTGTGTCGTGACGTAGAAAACCAAGCTATCTGTTGTCGGGATAATGAACCGACACGTGCCCTTGTTACCCATGCAGTACGCATGACGCACGAGTCCGGATCCGTACTCATGGCGCAATGAAAGGATTGGAATACGGAGTCGTACTTTCTACTCTTGCATGTGCGGGGTCCACGATTTCATGATCAAAGCCATTGATCATTGATCTGCTGAGGTATGTCTTTAAGAATCGAATTGGGGGCTACACCACCTGACTAGATGGTTTTAGTCTAGATTGGTTCAAAGGCTGATATAGTTGCATGACGGAATGATGCATAATCACGTGGGTGCGGTCACACTCGTATTACGGTGTTTTTCAAAAAATTCTAAATAAAATTATGAGTACACTCTTTAATCTCACGTGAAGATTCTCGGTAGAATTGCAAACGGAACGGTTCCGGATTAGAGCCATACTGGACTCGAATCTGGATTCGTTTCTAAATAATGGTTCCGGTTCCGGATTCGATTTTGACTTGAAACCTGTTTTGTTGGTTTCAGAACCGATTCCGATAGAAATACCTGGATCTGGATCTACCAAGAGAACTAGATTTAGTTTAAAAATTGGTTATAACTTATTTTCAATTTTTTCAGTTTTTCTTAAAATAAATATATCATTCAACTTATAACAATGCATCAAGTCTATTACCTCCAAAATTATATATAAAGATGTCTGTTTTTTTAATTTTTGGGATACAATTTACAATGTCAAAAACTCATATGCTGGGTCTCGAGTCCACGGGTCGGAACTTATATGGATCCGGATTGGATTCATTTATCAATTAAAACCTAAATTAGGTTCCGGACCCATTTATGAATCGGAACCTAAAATAGGTTTCGGACCCAATTTTTTTCTGGTTAGAACGTTCAAGTAATCGAAAAACTAGATACACGTTTGCAACCCTAATCCTTAGTTTACTCCTAAAAACTAAACTGTCTATTGAAGTCGGCACCCCTCAAATGAAAATTGTGGGTCTGCTAGTAATTGAGTCCTATCATGGGATTATTTAGGGCAATGACATATACTAAATATAAAAGAATGACTTGTTAAAACTGACCGGTCAAATAGGACGGGGGAGTCTCATTTGGCCAGGTAGTAACCAGACAAGGTTTTCCTGGCAACTGAGGTGGGATGCAACTGGTCCCATTTGTATTAGGGATGGGAATATTTTTTTTGCTTTTCTTTCTTTTCTGGACCCAACCCCCTGGTTTTAAATATTTTCCAATATGTCCGAGATTATGGGACAAAGGGGGAGTGGAAAGATATGCGAAAGGCGCGTATATCGAATTTCAGCTTGAAAGGATGCCTCTAACTCCTATATCCGTGGCTCGCAAATTTAACCACCTTTAATACTAAAATTAAACTGACTCTCAATTCAAGTGCATTTAGATGGAACCCAAAGATCAGTTTTGGATGGTTGATAAGAGGGGGGTGATATATATTATATAAATCACACCTGCATTCCTAGTCAAATTATTGTATATATTGTAGCTGCTGGACCGGCCTGATTTTAATGGTGAACTCTCAATTTCATTTTTGACTTTGTACAAAGCCTGCACATTTATTGCTGACATTGGAGTCCACTGTCAGCCAAAGATAACGACGGTTCAGATTTGATATGAGTCAGGCCAGCATTGGTAAAATTATATGCTTCTAAAGATTTGAAATCACAACCTCACAGTCCAAGCTTTAAAAAAGCAACTGCTTTACCTACGATATCATATAAGATTTTTTATAGCAAAAATGGCTTCTCTGTTGGAACTTTAACGGATTAGATTTGCAATCTAAATGTATGTTTTACACTAAGAATGAAATTCAATCTAAAAACATACCTGAATCCATCGCGAAAATGATACGAAATACCTCAGAACTTTTAACTCTCTCAATCTTCTCTTAATGCCTGCTAATTGATGGGAATGCCAAGCAATTGTGTATAAAGATGAGAGAGTTTCCAAACCCTTTTATAGGCTATGTTTAGACTTTCCTCCCCATCAACGAAAAATAGTCTCACTACTGCACGAACATGGATTTTAAGAGACGTGCCTTAACCGGGAGAAAAACATTTATTTGAAAAAATAAAACAAGTAATGGCCATGTGGACCACCACCTATGATCTTCAACAATTTCATATCAAAGTCCCTTAAAATGAAATGTTAAAAGAGTTATACACATGACACATGCTAGTTTAAAGATCCAATCCCTGTCACTATAGGGAAACATGCTCCATAGCATTTGTATATCTTCTTATATGAATCCCTTTTAATACATATTCAAAGTCATTTTTATTTAAGTACGTATGTCTATATTATATAAGAACTCCAATGATTGATAATATTAATAGAAAAATTGATCAAATCATATAACTTGATTTTATTTTGAAAGTGTTTTTTCTAGCTCAGTGAAGTTGGCTTCACGTATATTCTGTATATTTTATTTTATTTTTTAATTTTAACTAGATCATTATTATAATATTTATTTTTTTCTCTTTTTTTGTATTGTAATTGTGTTTTACAAGAAATCAATATAATAGTGGGCCTAACTAGAATTGAAAATAAATCTCTCTAGAGGATCTTCCAAAAAGGGTGTTTCTAATCTTTTAAAACATCTAATAAAATCGTTCCACATTTTAGAAATGGACGTTTTTTTGGCACACGAGAATTTAGTCTCACCACTGAATTTTTTTTTTCCTAACGTATTTTTGTGGGCATTTGAGCAATTGTTTGGACTAATTAAATTAAATCACACACGCATTCCTTACACGGGTCGGGCTTTGGGCTTTCTGTCACTTAATCCAAGCACGACCCAATTATTTAACGTGCCCTAATTACATATCCAAGCCCACCCAAAAGCGGGCAGGGCCTGGATTGGGCTCGGGCTAGACTGGCCCATGAGCACCCCTAAGGTTTTCCTTTTATAAATTTACCGGAGCACTATTCTTGTGATTAGTCGCAAATTCAGTAGATAAAATGCTTCATTAAAAAAAAAAAAAGAAAGATAAGTCCCATCTATTTGTGGTCACTTTTAAGAAGCCTAAAATTTAAAATCAAATAAACCCTAAACCTTAAACAGCAACTACCATCATCAACCCATGATATATACTATCTCACATGGTTTTCTCATGTCAAAAATCAATAAAAACTCTTGAAATGCAAGATAGATTATAACACATCTATAATGATATATTTCTTTTAAATAAAAACTTATATTTGAAATTCATGATTTGCCTTATGGTCAGAATCCTATTCCACCCCAAAGTCATCTATGCACAACTATTGAAATAAAAGATAAAGAAAATCACAAACAACCCATAGATAATATTTTTACAGATCTAAATGAAAAAATTAATAATAAGAAACCCTTATAAAAAAAAATCAGATCCTTTTGGATCTCTGCACTTTGCTTGAGTGGGCTTTTCATGGTTGTGAGCTTTTAAAAAATGGTCCTACCCTTCCCTTGGGCTGTAAGACAAGGAGAAAAGTGCTCACTTTTGCAGCCCAGAGCAGGTCAGGCTCAATTCATAGAAGAGATGTGTGAGAGGATACTAGTAAATCTAGCTGGGCCACATGACACATTGAAAATGAGATTTTGTAACATTTGAAGTTAATACTAACCCAATGAAATTAACTGGATTGGATGTTTGCGTTTAGAAACTATTCTTCAAAACATCCTCCAGTGTATTACAATATATCCAAAACCTCGGTTGAAATAGGGTACTCAAGACCCAAATCATAACGCTACCTGAATTTCATAATGGTTTCAAAACCTAGGCTCTGGGCCCGACCCAAACCCAAACAAGTCTAAACAAATTTACACACTTCATTGGATAGGGTCATGTGGGTTAGGTACAAGGGATACCCCTAGCAATAATCTAAGCCATTCACTTAGGAGCGGTCCACATTCAACATGCCATGGACAAAAAACAAGCAATTAAGATAATAACCAATCTAAAGATTATGAATCAAAGAATAGAAGTGTCAACTTAACAGGTGGTAGAAATCAAACTATAATTAGCCCCTACTTCCCCCAGACCCCTTCTTGCAGTCACACTAAAACAGTGTACACCACACAAACAAAGAGGTCCCCTAAACATGTAACACTTCTCAGAACAAGTCCCAACACCAATTTTGCTGCTGCCTTTGTTCTTCCTACACCTCCAATCTCAAAACAAAAAATCCCAGAGATGATCACCCCAGCTAGTGTCAGAACAAGAGAGAGACAAAACCCTTCTAGCTTTGTTCCTTTCATGAGCTCTCCTGCCTTTGAAATTGCTCCCATTCCATATCAGTCCTCCTCTACCACTGAAGCAACAAGATCCATCTTCCAAAACACAGACAAGTAAATGTACATGAACACAAACTAAACAGTTTGAAAACCACCTAACCCAATCGGACAGGGTCGTCCCGAGTTGTAGTACACCTGGTTGGAACATCTGTGTGTGAGTGAGAGTGCATGTGTTCGAATCTCCAATGTAACAAAAAAAAAGTTAAAAAAAAAAAAAAAGGGGACAGGGTCCCCTGCAACGAGCAAAAGAACACCCATCAAAGAGGCCTGTGGGATGGGCCATTGCTGAGATTTTTGCCTGATACTTAAATGCGCTTGGGCTAGATCTATGCCTGCCTAAAACTCTTATCACATGGCTAACCTTGCGCAACAAATCCAGCATAAATGGGCCAATAGTTAACTATACTCAGGTTATAATCTATGGGGCTATGGTTCCAGAAACTTGGGCTGGTCTATGTGCTAACCTGCTGCAAGCAGCCCTTGAGTCAAGAATCTACATTTTATGTTGGTTTGTTGTTGATGCATATTTCATTAAAAAAATTTGTCCTTCCAAAAAATTAACCCTTCTGTTTACTGTGTATTATTCTCTAAAAACTTGAAGACACACTTGTACAAGAAGATTCCTAGGGCATAAAAGTAATTAACAATATGATTAGTCATGGCAAGTATCCCCCTCTACCTTAAAACAAAAAGGGAGATGTGTAGAAGTAGGGATAGAAATATTACAACCATTCCATATTTGTTACACAATCTCTATCTTCCAACCTCATGAAATGATGCCAACACTCTGCAATCATATTAGTGTTATAAGTCTAATGAACAACCAAAAACAAACAGAGGCCTAAAAGGACAAATACCCAAATACACTAATCCCCACAACTTGATTCAAGAAAGTGAATCAATAACATGGAGATCAGATTCATCAGAAGAAACTAATTTATGCCTTGCTCCCTCTTCCAAGTCTTCTCTCTCTACATTGCTCCTACATTGATAATAAAGCACTGTGTACACAACAAAATCAAAAAGCTTCATCAAGCAAACAACAACAGCCACCACAATTCCAAGCGCAACCTGATATTCTGGTTCTATCTCATCTTCAACAGTGTTTAGAGAGAATAAAGCCCAGACTGGAGCACTTAGGAGTAGTAAAAACAGCACGAGAGCAAACCCTTGAAGCTTTCTTCCTTTCATAAGCATATCAGCCTTCACAAGTGCCTCTATCCCATAACAAGTCTCTTCTACAATTGAAATCGTAAGACCCAAGAGCCAAATTAAAGCTAAGTAAAGATAAAACAGAAATGCTAAGATGCCCACCAATGAAACACAAGTGATCAACACGCCGCCATCGGCAATCAGTACAAAGGCTCCAAGCAACAGTGCAACAAGGAACGCGTAAGCCATAGTAATGAGAACGATGTACAAACAAGTAATCACTGGCCTCTTCCATGTTGTTACAGTTCTTGAAAACACATCCTTCAGACTCAAGTACTTTCCGGTGTAAGTCGCCGCCGATGCATTGACGGTCATCGCCATGGCAAAGAGCGAGAGAATGCAGAAGATGAGGAAGAAGATGGATTCAAGAACCATGAGGATTTGGAAGTGTTTTTGGAATTCTGGTGTGAGGCCATCATTGGGGTCATGGTCCTCGACCTCCATCAGAAGCGGTCCGGCGATGAGATTGTGACTCACAGCCAATATCAGAAATGGAATAAGCACGAGGAGCGTGTTTGAGACCATAAGCTTCACATTTCTTGTAGGGAGTTGAAGGGACTCCCTGAGAATTCCTGTGAGACCCAAAGGATGGGGAGTGCCCATGGCCATTGACAACACCCTAGTCATTGAAGCCATTGAACAATGCTTCTAACTTTGGCCTCTCTCTATCTCTCTTATATATAAATCATTTTAATTTGGTATCTTATGCAGGAGGAACATATGTCTCCATTGGGAGAAAAGATCAAGTTAGACAACATCATCATTTCAAGTGTTCAACCCACCTAGTGGGGCCCACTCCAAATACGTATACGGATGGTAGCTGGAATGTGCAGTGTGTTAGATATGCCTGAAATTTTAATTGAAATAAGAGCATGTAAAATGACAGACTAGATTTTGGAGACTCATTGGGAGATGGTTATGATCATCACATGAAGGCAATCTTTAAGCATCCAGAGTGGGCCACGCTAGATATAAGGTTGGACATTAGGGTTTTTTTTTATAACTCAGGGCTCCTAGCCGTTTGGACTTTAATAATCTCTGCGGGCCCAAGAGAGAAAGTTGGGTAAAATTCTCCCATGTCCTAGTGTGGTAGTGCAGTTTCAAACCCACAACTTTCGGGTGCAAACTGTGGTCCTACGCCGACTGAGCTACCTCCTAATTGAACTACAATTAAGGTCCTACAGGATGGAATCATTGGGCCCTTTTATTTTATTTGATAGAATTGAAGAAGGGCCCACCACATGATAGGGACGTTGCAGGCGTAAGATAGTTAGGTACCTGATCTGGCGGAGGGGCCCAAGTAGCACACGTACTGTCTTGTATTCTTCTTCCTCTTTTTTTTTGTTTTTTCTTCGTAAGTCTCTTGTATGCTTCTTGAATTTTTGGTAAGAACTCTCTTGTACTCTTGTGGGAAAGAGTATTCCAAGGTGACAGAAAGGTTACAGTGGGGTGGAAACCTCCACTGATCACTTGTTGGGTCTTGTTTAAAAAAGTATCTTGACTAATTAATTGAATAAATACATGGTTGCCTGGAAAAGGATGAGGGAACAGTAATTAAAAGGCTTGATATAGATAAGAGGAGCATGAAGTATCAGGACAATCAAATCAATTTAGATTCTTATTGAGGGTAAACAGCATTTGAGATAAAATGTTTATGCAAACCCATTGAGATAAAATGTAAGTGTAAACACTATTGAGACAACTTAAAGTTACATAAGTTTATGTCTATGCACACTTATTGTGATAAAATGTAAGGGTAAACATGTTTTTGGGAAACATATGTCTCCTTGAGGAGAAGTGATCAAGCTGGACAACATCAGCAGTTCAAGTGTTCAACCCACCTAGTGGGGCCCACTCTAAATAAATATATGCATGGTACGTGGAATGTGCAATGGGCACATGCCTGAGTTCTTAATCTTGATTCGATAATAGTAGCTATTGAATTGAGAGCAAGTAAAATGACCGGTTAGATTTTGGAGACTCCTCATAAGATGGATGTGATCATCAAATGAAGGTCATCTTTAGGCATCTAAAGTGGGCCACACTAGATAGGTTGGGAATTAGTTTGTGTACTTGATGTGAATTGAAGAAGGGCCCACCACTTGATAGGGACGTTTCAGGCGTAAGAAAGTTAGGTATATGATCAGCCAGTGGGCCCCACTATCTCACTCTTGTATTAATTCTTCTTGTCTTTGGTAAGAAGTCTCTTGTATTCTTGTGGGAGAGAGTGTCTCTCAAGGACACCGAAGTTTATGTCTGTCTAATCCAACTGGACCTAGAAGGGTTGCTATGGGCTGGCTCCACTGATCACTTGGTGGGACTTGTTTAAAAAATGTCACTAATTGGATGAATGCAGAGTTACCTGGAAAAGAATCTTAGATCATGCAAACTTAATGGTGGATGATATTTGAGGGGCCAAGGGATGGAAAGAGTCATCCATGATGGGCTCCACCATCAAGTTTGGATTCAATCTCATCCCTTTAACCCCTTAATCCGGCCTACAAGTTTAACAACTTATATTAAAGTAAAAAAATTAGCACTCGATCCATCGGTCTAATCTATTCAGATCAGTGGCCATGGCCTCCGACATCATTTAGGAAGGATCATGTGTGTGGTTGGTTCAAATTGATGATAAGTGGGGCCATCATAGTCAGAGTTAACTCTCACTTAATCATTTCCCACATTTGAGACGGTTAAGATTATAATAAATGTCAGGTTAAGTTAACATTGGTTGGTGTGGGTAATGGGTCTTGACAAGGACAACTCTCTGGTTCCCTCCGCAATGGAATTTTTTTTCTTTATTGGAAAATTTTTAAAAAAGTATACAAGTTTTGGCTCATTTTAAAAAAGAACATGAATATTTAAATACTTCAATAAATGTAAAATCTTTTCACAATTCTTTCAATTAATTAAGTTCTCTCTATAAACTTTATTTAAAAATGGCAAAACTACCCTTACCAGATGACAAGTTTTTTTCTCTTCTTAACCTCTTTATTCTCTAAAACTTGCCAATTTAATCTTGTTGACCATAACTATTTAATGAAGTTAGGTTTTTAGCCATTTGAAATCCCCTTTGGAAATCATTGATGCATAAAAGTAGTTGAAGTAGGCCCCACTAAGTCATTTAGGTTTGAATTAATCATTTTTCTTAAATGCATTATGAAAGAAAAATTTTGAAAAATGATAGAAGGCTATTTTTTTCATTTCTCAAGATTTTTTTCCGGAGATGACTTGATTGGAAGAATCGTAAAAAAGTTTTATAATTTTTTAAAAAGATTTTAATCTTCATGTACATTTTTGAAATTCAGCCAAAACTCTTATACCGTTTTGGAGGACTTGAATGGAAGAATCGTAAAAAATTTTTTATAATTTTTTAAAAGATTCTAATCTTCATGTACTATTTTGAAATTCAGCCAAAACTTTTATACCGTTTTGGAATTCTCCTTTGGAGGAAAATTGTTTGGTCAACTAATTTGTACTTGCGGAACACTGAGTGTACGACGGTGGAGTTTTATACTGTCTCAGGGGTTAAAGACTTAGATGTGCGTCTCACACAATCAAAACTCCACACGATTCATTTTCATTTATAAAATAAATGAAACTCATTCCAATCCAGACAGTTACATCAGCTGATCATACAAGTCTAAATATCTAATAATCTAATTTGATATTTCAAGTTAGAGGCTTCCTCACACTTTCCACTCTAGTTATTTAAATATTTTTAGAGTAGCTTTTCCCCACTTTCAAAGAGTTATATATATTAATCCTACTATTATTGAATGTAAGTGCTCATATTAACTCCATCATGATTCATGAGCAGCCAATATATTTATAGTTGAGTGGTGTTTGCACCTAAGTAACATAGATGGCTAGAAATTGACACCTTTTTGGCCTTAAAGAGAGTTATCTCTCTTGAATCGGTAGCCCAACGTACCAAAGAAAAAGAAAAATCCATCATGAACAAGAAAAAGCACTTCAATTGCATTGGGAAGTGTTAATTGAGTTTATTTAAAAATACATCATTAATTCCAAATGAATAAATTCTATTTGACCAATCCAAGCAATTGATTGGTGCACTCCGACTCAAGAGAAATTTAGATGAATGACTATTCATACAATAGGTTGAAAGTCATGGGGCTGTTTTGGAAAAGCCAAGATGAGGTTAAACTTATTATATTTGGGTTGGACATTGTAAAGATCATCAAATATAAGAAGACAACTCTATGGGGCCACCCTAATCGGCCCAATAATTAGTATGAAGGACAAAAAGGTCATCACGTAGCACGGTCCTGAGAGGCTCCAAATTGGAGATAGACTTAACTTTTATCAATTTTGCACAAAGTGGCTGCTCGCAGGTCTTGAACCTGTGTTATCACATAAGAACCTGAGACTTTTACCATTGCACTAAAGCAATGATTCTAATAAATATAAAAGATATATATATATATATTGTAAATAGATTGTGATTGAGTTTAATTAATGTCTTTTTGACGTGTTTAGGCTTTAAAATTGGCTTTATGAGTAATTGGACTTGGCTTTAAATATGCTTTGACCTAGGCTTATCCAGCCCATGGACACCCTTACCCAACCTAAATTATGTACTTTCACACTCTAAAAATAAAAGCAAGTACATGATCAATCTTACTCTAAGCCCAAACTTAATTGGAGTGACATGTCTCCCAATGCCAATCCATGTTAGCAACAGGCATCCAAACGGGTCAAATTTAATAAGGTGGGACCCACTCTTCCCAGATATAAATATCTTAACTTTTTGTTTAAGTTGTTTTACCGTGTGAAACAAGGTTATGTATATCATCCAATTGCAATACATGGATCTCAATTCACTTCATATAAGCTATTTAGATTCACTTGTAGAATAAAGACGGGATATGTTCGTATGAGAGATTGGCGTTTAAGGTGATAGATATCTCTCGTATAAGCGTATTTCAAGTAAGAGAATCAATATATTTATTAATTGCTTGCATGAATGAGTAACTTTGAATGTACAATCTAAAGATGAAAATTAAAAACTTTAGATGGAAACTTAAGCATATGACATTTTCACCGCTATGAATAACTTAAAATAAAAAATAAAATAAAATAAAATTAATTAAACAATCACACCACATAAAAGAGAGAACCAAAATATCCCATAAAAGTAACACATTTTATTGAGTGTTATGACATGATCCATATACAAAAAGAGCATCTTCGTACCGCCGTGTGTAAGACGCGTACAATAGACCGAGTTTCCTTTTCCATTAAACAAGTCAATGAGACGTCGGCATGTGTACCTTTTTCCCTCGTTTTGACTTGGAATCTTCGCCTTCACTCGTTTTCATGATTTGTGTTTGTGTCGTATCATATAAAAACCTAAAATCTTCAAATCATCCATCAGTCGTCGGCACGTGGAACAGCCACAGCGGGAAATATGGGTTTCACTTTCTCCTCTAGATTTG
Source organism: Cinnamomum chago (assembly GCA_038049695.1). Classification (NCBI taxonomy): domain Eukaryota; kingdom Viridiplantae; phylum Streptophyta; class Magnoliopsida; order Laurales; family Lauraceae; genus Cinnamomum; species Cinnamomum chago. Next base: position 65,206,395 of record CP142458.1, on the reverse strand, counting down.
AAAAGTCATCTAGATCTCTCTGCTTTCAAATGTCTGGGGTCGACAAACTCATGATCCAAACCATTGATCTGATCAGAAATGAGCCAGGGAGTTAAATGAGTCAGGCAAGTGCTACTTTTGATGATTGGGTTAGACCACTTGACTCGAAGGCTTGGTCTAGATTGGTTCAAAGGGTGATGTAATTGGGTCTGATCATGGGATGATAAAGGGCAAGAACAAATACTAAATTGAAAAGACTGACTTGCTGGCAGGTCAAATTGGACGGGGGAGTGTCATTTGGTCAGGTGGTAACCTGACAGGCTTTTCCTGGCAATTGGGGTGGGAGGTAACTGGCCCGGTTTTGTATTGGGGATGGGAGGAGGCTTTGTATTTGTTTATTAGCTGATGAAGGATGGGTCATGGGAGACTAGTAGGAATACTTGTTTCATGCACCTCGAATGTCGGTGATTCCAAACATTGATACGGGCATAAGGATTTAAATATTGGTGTATACATATAGGGGTGCATACCATCTAGTGGGGCCCACCTCGGATTATGGGTGGAAGGGGATGGAAAGATCCTTTTATAAATGGGCCCACATTAGGGATGTAAATGGGTAATTGATTCTCTGATTATCTGAAAGTTTTGACACTTTAAAAAATCAGAATTAGATTTTTATTTAGGTACTGGAAAGTAAATGGGTCCGGGTCTGATTCCACCTTGGTTCCAACCCCATGGGCATCGGACCCAGCATATTACCTCAAATTTCAAGAATCCATCTTGAAAACTAGGGCCCACATTAGGGAAGTTAATGAGTCCTCGATCTACATCTCCAATTACCCGGAAATTCTGACACTTAAAAAATTGGGTTTGGATTTTTATTTAGGCCTTGAAAGGTAAACGGGTTCGGGTCCAAGTCCAATTCCACCTTAGTTTCAACCCCATGGACTTGGGGGTCGACATATTACCTCAATTTTCAAGAATCCATCCTAAAAACTATGTATTTTTCATATTATTCTCTACCTAAACCAAGATCTAGACTCGAACCCATCCCATATAAGGAATCGGTTTCGGCTCCATCTTTTCATTAACGGTTCCAGTTTCGAATCCACCATGGACCCGGACTGGAACCTACCCGTTTACATCCCTATCCCACATATCAAATCTTAGCTCAAAAGGATGTCTCTAACCCCTTCATCTGTGGCATACAAGTTTGACAGTTTTTTATATAAAAAGCTGACTCTCGATCCAATGGTCTAATTTATTCGGATTAGTGTGAAAACTCATGGATTGGTGACTATTAGGGGGTGTGTCTTTGATGGATATAAGTGGGTGTGGATTGAGCACATGACGAAAGCTTAAATTGAAGGTGGGACCCACTCTTGAACTAAAATCGAAGGATATATCATTAAATTGGATGGGGATTCAAGATGAGCAGTTTCAATTATCATCGTGTGGGCCCCACGATGGAGTTTTGATCATCCAGACACTACATCCACTCTTAATCGAATGAGACAGAGCTACATTCGATGGTACTAAAGTTAGGAGTTGATATTGATTGATATAGACTCAAATTTGATTTTCTTTGTTAAATTACTATATATATGGGAGATGCTCCTGTAAGAGATGTTCTGACCTTACTATGAGAGATAAGGTGTGGGCCTTCACATCTATATCCAATGCCAACAACTTAAATGCGAGAGTCTCCACCTTATCTCTTATAATAAGGTAAGAGATGCTCTCACATGAGCATCTCCATATATATAGGAAAATATTCAAGTGAGAACTAGTTCTCATCTATTATATGATAACTTTTTTGTGGGGCCAAACTAGCAACCCATCAAAACCTAGCAATCAATAGGGAACCCCCTGATAGTTACTAATCCCAAGGATTGGCACACATCCGAATGGACTGAACTGTTGGATCGAGGGTTGAGTATTTTTTTTTTTAATATGAAGTCATTAAATTTGTGGGTTAAGGATAAAGGGGTTAGAGGCATGGGTTTGTGATCAAACTTGATACTTGGAGTGGTCTCACATAGATCTTTCCATCCCTCCTAGTCCCATCCCCAAATGGGGCCCACAATTGGGCCCCACAAAAAAGTTCTCACATAATATGTGAGAACAATTCATACTTGAATATTATCCATATATATATATTTATAGCAATTTGAATATTATCCATATATATATATTTATAGCAGTGCTCTCCTAATTTGAAGCTTAGCTTATCCTAAGCTGGAATAGTATTTGTCGCACAAATTAAAGTTGATTATATCTGTTTTTTGAATGATGGAATTGGAAAATCCAATTCTGATTGGATTTATCTTGTTTTTGGAGACAATCATCATGTAAAAAATAATAATAATCGACTTTGATTTGTGGGACTAACACTATTTCAGCTTAGGATAAGCTAAGCTTCAGCTTAGGAGAGCTGGCCCATATATATATATATATATATATATATGGGATATATTCAAGTGAGAACTAGTTCCCATTTATTATATGAGAACTTTTTTGTTAGGCCCAACTAACAACCCATCAAAACCTAGCAACCAATAGGGAACCCCTTTATAGTCACTAATCCCAAGGATTGGCACACATTCGAATGGATTGAACCGTTGGATCGAGGGTTGAATAATTTTTTGAATATGAAGCCATTAAACTTATGGGCCACGGATGAAGGGGTTAGGGGCATGGGTTTAGGGTCAAACTTGATACTTGGGGTGGTCTCACATAGATCTTTCCATCCCCCCTTGTCCCATCTCCAAATGGGACCCACAATTGGGCTCCACAAAAAAGTTCTCACATAATATGTGAGAACAGTTCCCACTTGAATATTACCCTATATATATATATATAGGAGATGGTCCTATGAGAGATATTTCTCACCTTATATGAGAGATAGGAGTGGGGGGCCTCACATTTAACTGAGATGCTCTTACTTTATTATGAGAGATAAGGTAGGGGCCCTCATATTAAAGCCGTCAGCTCAGTTTTAGTTTTGAACTCTTTACTTTAGTATTGATTTTATGCGAAGCCTGCACAATTTTTGTTGACATTGGAGCCCACTATCAACTAAGAAAAACGATGGGCCTTATATCAGATTTGATATAAGTTGAGACTAGCGTTGATAAAATTATATGCTTGTAAAGATTTGAACTAACCTCTCAATTAAAACTTTTAAAAAGCCACTTTACCCAAATGAGCCCTGTCGGGGCTGGGCTATCCAATCTCGTCTACAATATTGGGCGGACCTGCCGGGGGTTGTCCAATCTCGACCCTAAATTGAACGAGCCTACGTCAAATCCCATCATATACGGGCCTGGACAGAGCCAAGGCTGGGCTAGGGCTTAGCACAATCTTGAATATAAGATAAAGATTATCTAATTATTCATATACTGCCACTGAACACCGAGTGTGAACCGAACTTTAAACTCTCATTTTTTTTGGTCTTGAGACCGACAATGCAATGCAACAAGCTACACGAAGGAGTTATTTTTATTTTTATTTATTTTTTGCCGCTGACATAATAGAAAATAAGAATATCAACAAAAATTAACAGAAATCAGCCAAGTATTCTATGTGGGTCAAGTAATGTCTAAAAGAACTCTACAGAAATCATTTTCCTTTTAATATGTCTAAAAGATCATTTAGTGTGTTCCCATCATTGCATGAATCATCGTCATTGGTTGGTTCATGACTGAACCAATCTTGGACACAACTTAATGCTTCTACTGTATTTGATTTCAAAGAAGTTCTATGTGGCTCAAATACCCACCCTCCAATGCCAAATGGCGACTCTGAAGCAACTGTGGACATAAAAATAGCTAAAATATTGTGAGCCATATATATGAGATAAAATAGGATACTTAGCTGAATTCAATTTCCACCATTGTAATATATACACTGTGTCATCCTCTTTCGTAGAAAATAACAATCTAATTTTTTTTTTCTATAACTGCCTAATTGGTAATTTCTTTTCGATACCTTAAAATAAAATAAAATAGAATGAGCATTTCAATGTTCATCTTCGCCAGCCTTTCTTTTAGATTGTCTACTAGTTGCATCATTTTTATCTATCGTCTAATCGCTATCTTTAGCACCAAATCTCACAAGATAGTTTTGGTATGTTTATTAAAATGAGTAATACGTACTTGTAGGTGGGTTTGGTACGTTCTGCCCATTCCCAGTCCTATTTTGGACGGGCTTTAAAACCATTGTCCAAGCTCAACCTGTCGGGCTCAAAATTCTTTTTAAAAGCCCTCTATTTTCAGGCTTGGGATGGGTCGAGCTAGGTCGAATACCCATTTTAACGAGCTCAATTGATAGGCCTACTAATATCTCACATAAAAATTTAACATAAGAAGAGGGAGCACAACTGTGATAGGATACTGATAAATCTAGCCGGGCCCCATGACACATTGAAAATAAGATCTTGTAACATTTCAATTTGTAACATTTGAAATTAAATGAGTCTTCCAACTTCCAAGTGAAATCAACTGGGTTAACATTGCTTCAAGTCCAGTTGGATTTTCTGCTTTTGAAACTATGCTTCAAAACATCCTCCATTGTTTTTACAATCATGGAACTATGCTCCAAAACCTCTATTGAAATAGGGAACCCAAGACACAAATCATAACCCAACCCGAATTTCATACTGGAATTTCAAAATCTAGGCTATCCACCCAGACCCATCACCAGCCCCAGACAAGTCTAAACAAAAATCTCACATTTGATTGAATCCTTCATGTGGGCTGAGGTCTGGGCAGGCCCAAACTGCACCATAGACCCAAACTGGGTCTTGGGATAGTCCCTAGGATATCTACAAACCAATCCAAGCCAATCATCAAGAAGAAGCTACACTCAACATGCCATATGGACAAAAAATCAATCAATTCTATCTTAAAAAATAATAATCAATCTCAAGAGGATGAATCAAAGAATAGAAGTGTCAACATGACAGTTGGTAGAAATCAAACTATAACCAGCCCCTTCTTCCCTTTCAATCTCCACCTTCTCTCCAATCCCATTCTTGCAGTCACAGTAAAACACTGTATACACCACACAAACAAAGAGGTCCACTAGACCTGTAGCACTTATCAGAGCCAGTCCCAACCCCAATCTTGCTGCCTCAGTTTTTCCAACTCCTCCCATCTCAAAACCCAAAAACCCAGAGATGACCATTTCAACTAGTGTTAGAACAAGAGAGAGACAAAACCCTTGTAGCTTTCTTCCTTTCATGAGCTCTCCTGCCTTCCAAATTGCCTCCATTCCATAGCAATCCTTCTCTACCACTGAAACAACAAGACCAATCCTCCAAAACACAGACAGGTATAGGTACATGAACACAAAGAAAAGAGCTCCAAAACCACCTAACCCAATTAATAGGACAGGGTCCCCTGCAAACAGCACAAGAACACCTATCAAAGAGGCCCCCACAAATAAATAGCCAAGATTGAATAGTGCCACATATGACCATGTGAGAGCAGGCCTCTTCCACATCCTTCTAATCAACACAAACAGCTCTTTGGGTGCTATTTCTTCCCAGCAGTAAGCCGCTGCCGCTGCATAAATCAACGCAATGGTTGAGAAGAATGATATGGTGCAAGAGGCTAATATGAAGATGGTTTCTTCGCTGACTATAATTCCAACATCGTTCTTTATCGCTTCGAGTAATTCTACGTACTCAGGGGGCTCTAGATCCGTGTTGCGAACGATGTAAGCCTTGGTGAAGGCGTCGATTAATGATGGCTTGAGAGTGAAATGGTTGGAGAGGAAGAGAAGAGAGGAAGGGATGAGGAGGAGAAGGGCAATGGAGAGCATGAGCTTCCCATTTCTTAATGGGATTTTGAGTGATTCTCTTAGAATTTCCATCAGAGACATGGCCATGGAAGAAGAAAAGGTCATGTATTTGGGTCTTTGGTGTTTCCTCTTTGCTCTTGTTTCTGATCTATCTTCTATATATATGGGATTATGGGATTTTGGGTGTATGAGAGTCTTGTGTTCATATGCGCGCCATTGACTAGAAGTCTAGAACCGGCCCTTGTTTGACTTTGAATGAGTTTCCAGTTGACGTCTTCGAATCATACGCGCTTGCGAATGAGAGGATGCAGACACGTTCTCTGACTGGTCAAGGAAGACAAAAGGACCCACATGTTTGACCTTGACCCCTCCGATCCTTTACTCGGATTCCCCGAGGCAAAGAAGGACTCTAGAGGGCCTTATAATCCACAGTTAAGACTGCTCACGGCCCGGCCCGAAGCGGGCTTGGACATGTAATTAGGGCCCGTTTTGTAATTGGGTGGGGCTTAGATTAAGCAACAGAAAGCCGAAAGCCTGGCCCGTATAAGAAATGCATGTAATTTAATTTAATTAATTCCAAACAATTGCTCAAATGTCCACAAAAGTGATAAAAAGACTGGTTCGGCCCGCCCGATTGATTTAATGGGCGAGCTTGGGCCTAACTTTCACCGCCTGTGTTGGGCTTGGGCTGGACCTTAGCCAATGTTTCTAAAGTTGGGCTAGGCCTGGATATGTCTTAGCCTGGCCCATGAACACCCTTATCCATAGTGGGACCAAACTCACTGTTCATCTAGTCAATTGGCACCGCATCAGAACTCGCCTTAATCACAAGTGGGACACACCATCTGATTGATAAAGAGCTTTTTTAATTGAAATAACTCAATTTAATGGTGGACCCAACTTCAGTTTGAGCATGCTTTGGCCTATTACCAACAATTGGTGGGGTTGGGAAGGGGGGAGAGAAGGTTTAGGAGGTTTCTTCTTTATTCGAGTAAAATGAGGGCTTAAAATTGCTACACTTGTAACCCGGACAAGAAACTAGATGGGGCAGCTCATAGCTCGGACTTGAGCCAACCTATGGCAAGCACCAAAACTTCACCATTGAAAGCCAAGGCAAGAACCATGAACAGGGCCACATGCAGTTACGCCAACTTCAATCCAATCTGTTGTCATTCAGTGACTTTCAATGGCTGGTCGCAATCAAAAGAGTACTGATTCCCCACCACAAGAGATGATAAACAGAATCTGTTCCTTTTAGACTTTGATTTTAGATGATACTCGCTTTGTACAAGATTAATCTTTGTTTGTACCAGTTCTAACATTTAACCCATTTGGGTGATGCTGATTGTTGACTCAAAACCTGTTTCATGGACCCTTGAATCCATCACCAGTTCACCACTGTAAGTGTCTGAAATCGCGCTAATCCAACCATCTATCAAGTGGGCCACACTCTGGTCTATCCAATGGGGATTGTCCACATTAATTTGAACAGGACCAATCAATGTTATTTCACAACCGTGAGCCCGCACATGTGGGAAGAAAATTATAAATACAAATTCACTGAATGATGGATCATCAAACAATGAATTTGTATTGTCGCCCATCAGATGATTATAAACAACTAATCAATGACTTTTCAAATCATCCATGTCTACCGTAAGCATGATGGCTCATCAAACAATCATTTGTAACCAATCAATGATTTGTTATTAATTAATTGTGGTGATTGATTTACTTGTGATCAATCTGTCTTGAGTCCTATTATTAATAAGTCGAAATCCTAAAACAGAGAGTAAATAAATGGTTATTTTGAGCAATTTGGATTAATTATCGTGAGCCCTATTATCTTATTAATTTAATTCTCATCACATTTAAAAGCATTAAAAGTATTTTAAATTTAGGGTGTTTCTTTTGATATTATAAAAAATCTATAAAATTTTAATTCTAAATCTACTACTATTATAAAAGATGGAAAGTTGCAAACTTTTTTCACTACACCATTATGGGGCCCACCCCCACATATTATAATATAATATCATAATATATTATTATGAGAAATTACAAACTTTTTCACTACACCTTTGTGGGGCCCAATCCCAAATATTATAATGCAAACTTTTTCACTACACCATTGTGGGGCCCACCCCCAAATAGTATAGTATAATATAATAATATATTATCATGAGAAATTGCAAACGTTTTCACCACACCATTGTGGGGCCCACCCGCAAATATTATAATATAATATCATAATATATTATTTTGAAAAATTGTAAACTTTTTCACTACACCATTGTGGGGCCCACCCCCAAATATCTACTATCTACTTTCTATTATCTATTATCTATTTCTATTATCTTATATTATATACTACTATAATAGAGGGAAAGTTGCAAACTTTTTTTACTACACCATTGTGGGGCCCACCCCCAAATATTATAATATAATATAATTATATATTATTATGAGAAATTGCAAACTTTTTCACTACACCTTTGTAGAGCCTAACCCCAAATATTATAATAAAAACTTTTTCACTACACCATTGTGGGGCATACCCCCAAATAGTATAATATAATATAATAATATATTATTATGGGAAATTGTAAACTTTTTCACTACACCATTGTGGGGCATACCCCCAAATAGTATAATATAATATAATAATATATTATTATGGGAAATTGTAAACTTTTTCACTACACCATTGTGAGGCCCACCCCCAAATATTATAATATAATATAATAATATATTATTATGAGAAATTGCAAACTTTTTCACTACACCTTTGTGGGGCCCAACCCCAAATATTAAAATGCAAACTTTTCACTACACCATTGTGGGGCCCACCCCCAAATATTATAATATAATATAATATAATAATATATTATTATGATATAATAATAATAATAATATAAAATCTATATCTATACCCTTATTATAAAAGAGATATATCTATACCCTTATTATAAAAGAGAAGCCCCCTATAATATAATATCATAATATATTATTATTATATTATAATAATAATCATATAATATCTATGCCCTTATTATAAAAGAGAAAAAAGTGTTATGCTTTTTCTCTACACATCTATGGGCCCCACTTAGTATTATGATATTATATATATATATATATAAAATAAAAGAGAACTACACATATGTGGGCCCTCGTAAAAGAGAAGAACTTGTCATGCTTTTTCTCTACACATCTGTGGGCCTCACTTAGTATTATTATATTATATTATATATATATATATGAAATAAAAGAGAACTACACGTCTATGGGCCCCACTTAGTAGAAGAACTTGTCATGTTTTTTCTTTACATCTAGATATCTGTGGGCCCCACTTAGTATTATTATATTATATATATAAGATACAAGAGAACTACACATCTGTGGGCCCCACTTCGTATTATTATATTATATTATGTGTATAAAATAAAAGCGAACTACACATCTGTGGGCCACACTTAGGCCATGTTTGGTATCTCTACTCTTCTTTTAATAGACCCAGTAAAAATAGAGCCATTAAAAAAGGAGCCATAGAAAGAAGAGGCTAACTAAAAGAACATGTTTGGTAATGCACACATCTATTTTAAATAGACCGTTTGGTATTCCCTTTTGCTTTCCTCTTTTTAGAAGCATTTGCCTCCTTTTAAAAGGGTATTTATGTCATTATCTAATATTTGTTCTTATGTGTAATTGTTCCATTCGGTCAGAGTTGGAACTCAATGTTAGGTTGGCCATGGTGTCAAGCACTTGGAAATGTTGAACAGCTGACACTCATGTGATCCAATCCTTTTGTGCTAACAGAAAAAAAAGAAAAAGAAAAAAGGAAAAAAGCATTCACAAGCTGGATTGAAGCCATAGGAAACATTGAAATGTTAAAATGAGAGGACTAATGAAAGGATGGCTAGCTAGCTAGCTCAAGCAGTCTACAGGCTGAATTCTGCTTCAACAAGAAATTCATGAAATGTGGTCAAACCCACAAGTGAGGTATCAGAAGGATCTGTCACACGTTATAATGACACATTTGTAAGACAGCAACAGCAAGTGGGGGACCTGAAAAACATTGGCTCGTACATGTAGTCAATGCCCCAAAGATGGTAAATCCAACAGTAATTCCTTCCATATATAGTTCCACCCCAAAGATGGGACCTAAAATTTTTTGCATAAATAGCCAGAAGAACCCAGTTCAGCAAAATGAGTACAAATACATCTTTGAATGCCCATCGGAAGCATAAGAACTAAGAGATGGGTATCCTGTCATTTGGACCCATTCCAAGTATCAACATGGACCCATTAAAAAACACATCTATTACCTACACATATGCCATCATATTATAACAACCTGTCATCAAACATTTCCATCAAAGTCTATCATGTAACTAGTAATCGATCAAGAAAACAAATAAAGACACAACTTAGTTGCAACACATTAATTAATCAAATGCAAAAAACACGACAGACTTAAGAAGATGCATCTAGCCAAATGACATCTGTAATTGAATTTCTCTTCTCATCCATCTCTATCCTATCCGTGATATCAAAAGTATATGTGTTTTCTTCAAGATCTTCCTCAAAGTCAGTGCCACACTCTACTTGGCTATCTTCACTTGAGAATTGGGCAAATAATCGATCCTCCATATCCTCTTTCCTAATGAAATTATGCATCGCCATTGTAGCAACCACGATGCTCCATTGTACAGGAAATGGGTAACGAGCCATCCACTTGAGGATAGGAAATCGAGCCTTCAATACTCCAAAGCTTTGCTCGATCACATTCCTCAAGGATGATTGTAATCTATTAAAATGCTCCTCTCTAGTACAAGGAATGGCAACACCTTGAAAATCTTGAAGCCAATAACGAACATTTCGAAATGGAGAAAGAAACCCTCGCATATTTGTGTAACCGGCATCAACCAAATAATATTTACCTAAAGAAAAATATATAAAAATGTTAAAGATCATGTTAAAAGATGTTGTAGCAATCATTTGATGGGATTTAAAGCACTCTAAATACTTTCAAATCCACAGCCAAAGCCTGGTTCAAATCAGGTGTGAGCCATTGGCATAATAATTTGAACCAACCAACTGTCCTTAACCACACAGTTTGGTCGACCTTATCTAATCATTTCTCATATCTAATACCATGTTTCAAACATCCATAGTTTTTTTGAACAAACCCTTTTTAAATAGTTTTCTTCATTCATTCCCCCACCTGGGGGTGAATATTCAACATCCACACCATTTACATTTTGAAAAAGAAGTCAGAAGTTAGATGAACACACCATTTATTCAAGCATTATCTACTACAAGCCTACATCATTTTTTCCCCTGCATTCAAACAATGTATTGTGCAAAACCCCTTGATGAAGCATTTGGCCATATGTGGCCCCATCTTAGGTCTTCCAGGCATATATGCCTAATGCAAAACAGTCTCTGGCACAATAAAAGACCTGAAATGCAAAATATATGTGCAGTTTTGCACATGTCAGTTGCCAAACAACATTGAAGGCTATGGCCAAGCCTTTGTGGTCTCAAAAGATCAACAGAAACTAGATTGGGGAGACATTCTTTTCCTTTTGGCTCAGCCCATCTCTCAGAGGAACATGAGGTTCTGGCCCACTCAGCCCTCTACATTCAGGTGATGAACGCACCTGTAATATGGTAGAAGAATTTTTCCATGGGGAAGGGTAAATAAATACTTATTACCTAGTTATAGAACTTTGATCCTAACCTGTGGTGCATATAATTTGCAATCCAATGTGATTTCAGAGATGCAATGGACCAGTACTCATCAGAGCTGCAAAAAGTTGTAATTTCTCTGTTAGGTTTTATGGCCAAGAACTTGGAAGTTGATCAAAACAAGTTGATAAACATGTTCAATGAGGGGGACCAAGGAGTGAGGATGAATTACTACCCTCCATGCCAGCAGGCAGACAAGGTATTGGGCCTCTCACCTCACTCAGATGCCACTGGCCTAACTCTACTCATTCAAGTTAATGAAGTGCAAGGTTTGCAAATAACAGAGCCAACCAACATTCATCCGAGCCAAACAATGGTTCTGTGTTTGGTCACTCATCCGAGCCAAACAACACCCTACCCACGCCAAACCCTTTCCATCCAAAACCCTAGACCCTACCCATTCTTGCCCTTTCCACCCACAGACCCCAACAACACCGAACCATTTCCAAATCAACAAAAAGGCTACCAAAAATTACAAGCCCTAGAACCAGTCCTCCCAACATTCATAGACTCAATCAAAAGCCATCCCAAAACATTCTCTTTGATTGAAAAATGAAAAGAAAAAAGAGAGTTCAAGAAGTTCGATGAATACCTGCACGATCTTTCTTCCCTTTCTCCTCTCTTTGATCGCTCCTTCCTCTTCTCGCCGTCTGGTCTCTCGTGTTGAAACGAAAAAAAAATGAATGAAACGAAAGGGCTTTTGTTTAAAGGACAGACGGTGTCAATAAATGACTGTCTAGGGGCAGTTTTGCCATAAAAAAGAACCTCCGCCTCTATATTTGAAAAGCCAAAAGCTCTATTTTTCGTCTGCCAACTTTTTGAGTATTTGGATTTTAGAGGGTTTGCCTCTAAATGTCTAAAACAGACAGAGGCTAGAATCTGGTGTCAAACACTCTAATTTTCCTGATCTCTGTCCGATTTAGACATTTAGAGAATAAGAGGCATAAAATAGAGGGTCCAAACATGGGCTTAGTATTATTATATTATACCACTTAGTAGAAGAACTTGTCATGCTTTTTCTCTACACATCTGTGGGCCCTACTTAGTATTATTATATTAGATATATACATATATAATAAAACGAGAACTACACATCTATAGGCCCCACTTAGTAGAAGAACTTGTCATGCTTTTACTCTACATCTACACATCTGTAGGCCCCACTTAGTATTATTATATTATATATATAAAATAAAAGAGAACTACACATTTGTGGGCCCCACTTAGTAGAAGAACTTTTCATGCTTTTTCTCTACACATATGTGGGCCCCATTTAGTATTATTATATTATATATATAATCAAAGAGTCTGTGGGCCCCACTTAGTATTATTATATTTCAATGAAATGCTTAGCTCAAATGATCATGAAAAGGGTTGTGTTTGAAGAATTTGTTCATTCGCTGCAAGAACTCAAATGAAAATTTTCAGTTGGGATTTTCATGTGTAGAAAATTTTAACTTCGATCCCAATGCCTGTAAAGACACAATTTGCTTGTAAGAGGAAGAGATGAGAATGCCAAAGATGGATTGGAATCCTTGTGATATGTTGTTGATTCGTTTAAAGGTATGAGTTGGGGGTTAGTATTTTGTTTCATTGAATTTGGTATGTATTTGGCGCTAGGTTTTAGACAAATTTTAATGGGAAATAGGCCGGACTATCGATCTATATTGAAATTGGTGAGTGTTATGCCTAATCATGTATGGCCAGAGAAGGCTGGTTTTCAACTTTTTTTTAATTAGTTTCCTTCCATATATCTTGTTATTCAATCTTCTGCTTACGTTTTTTCTATTGAAGCTTTTACTAAATTTCACAAGAACAATGAGTGATTGTAAATTACTTAATGTGTTACATGGTCATTTTTCATTGAGATAGTTAAAATTGAGTTTTTCAATGACTTTATTTTTTCAGATTATCATACTAAAAGAGTATGTTCCTTGCACGTGCATTGCACGTGCAGGGCTCCACTAGTGATTAGTAAAAAACTAATAAATATTAAATATTAGTGGTCTCTCCCAAAAGAAAATGTTGGCTTTGGCACTCTCGGTTGGCTATCCCTTTTCCCCCAAAAAAGAAACTCCTGGCTGGTTAGTTGAATGTGGTGAAACTAAGTATATCTAGTAAGTGCAAGCATGTGTGATACTGAGGTGCCAACACCACTCAACCACGAGTGTGTTGGCACACACATTTTTATCCCTGGTTCAAATGAATGCACCTTAACTTAGGCATGGCATCATTTCAAAGGTCATAGATATAAATAAAATTATTAGATTTCAGATGTAATTTTTTGCACCATAACTTCTCTTGGATTTGTTCTTTTAAGAACTAAGAATTCTTTACCTGCTGAGAGTAATTGAAATCTCAATTCGGAAAGACTTGGGGGTGAAAATATTCAAAAAGTGGCCATGGATTTATTCCTGGGTCTTCAGGCTGACAGTAATACTCCTTGCCAGTGGGCCAACCTAACAAACAATATACACACACACACATATATATATATATATATGGACAATGTTCAAGTGCATCCATCCCTCACCATAGGGTGAGGGACACTTCCATAATTGGAAAATTTCAAGTACAAAAGTTACTTTTCAAGTACATGGGGTGAAGTACACTTCTTTGTCTTCATGTGTAAAAAGGGAAGTGTCTCTCACCCTATGGCGAGGGATAGATACACTTGAAACTTCTCATATATATATACATATATATATGGGGGGTATTCAAGTGAGGGATTCCCTCACTATTCACCATGTGTAGTGAGAGACTCCTTTTTTGGGGAGCCCTTTTGTACTTGAAACCTCCCAAAAAATGGGAGTCCCTCACCACACATGATGAGGGAATCCCTCACTTGAATATTGCCATATATATATATATATATAGAGGATTTTACCGAAAAAATCCCCTTAGACTCATTGAAGATCAAAAGGGGCTTAGAAAGTCTCCATGCACTGCAGTGGTCTTACATGCCTGATTTGATTTAGTTTTTTTTTTCAGTTTTCTTGAGAGGGGATATCGCCGCTCATCTTGCCTTTTTACAATCGATCAAAACCCATTTTCCCCATTTCTCATCTTCCTCCTTTCCCTCACCTCCTCCATCGATCTCAACCCAACTGGTCCCAGGCGCTCCCCATCGATTGCAATGCTTCCACTTCCACCTCTTTTGACCTTCTAGCAAGCACGTGAATATCCTAGTTGTATTTTTCATCTTTGTGACACACAACTCATCGGATCTAAAGGAGTGTAGAACACAAAACCCTACCCTATTGTGACGTTTAATATGTGAGGTTTGGGTTTGAGATTGAGTTGGAGTTGGAGGAAGGAGGAGGAAGATGAAAAATGAGCGACTGAGGAAGGAAGAGGAGGAAGAATATGAAAAATGACTGGAGGAGGAAAGAAGAGGAGGAGGAAGAAGAAGAAAAATGAGCGGGGACAATTGCGGGTGAGTGGCGATATCCCCGCTCATGACATAATTTTTTTCCAGGGATGAACACACTTATATATGAGTTGAACCTTTTATGTGAGGGGATATCCCCACTCAATATATGGAGTTTATAGGTGATAGGCGGCGATATCCCTTCTCATGACATATTTTCTCAAGGGATGAACTGGGAACTTAATCTTTTAAGTGAGGGGATGTCCCCGCTTAATATATGAAGCTTATATGCGATGAGCGACGATATCTCCACCCATGACAGAGTTTTTCTAAAGGATGAACGCACTCATCTGAGAGTTGTACCTGTCATGAGCGGGGATATCCCCACTCACCCGCGATTATCCCTACTCTTATTTCATCTTCTTCCTCCTCTTCCTTCCTCAGCCACTCGTTTTTCATCTTCCTCCTCCTTCGTCCAACTCCAACTCAATCTCAAACCCAAACCTCACATATTGAACGTCACAATAGTGGAATAAGGTAGGGTTTCGTGTTCTACACTCCTTGATCTCCGGCGAGTTGTAGTTCACAAAGAGAAAAAATACAATTAGGATGTCCATGTGCTTGCTAGAAGGTGAAAAGATGTGGAAGAGGAAGCATTGCAATCGACGAGGAGCGCTTGTACCAGTTGGGTTGAGATCGATGGAGAAGGTGAGGGAAAGGAGGAAGATCAAAATTGGGGAAAAAGAGTTTTGATCGATTGTAAAAAGGTAAGATGAGTGGCGAGGGGAGAAAATGAGTTTTGATTGATTGTAAAAAGGTAAGATGAGCGGCGATATCCCTTCTCAAGAAAAACTGAAAAAAACTAAACCAAATCAGGCCTGTATGACCACTTCAGTGCATGGATATTTTCTAAGCCCCTTTTGATCTACAATGAGTGTAAGGAGATTTTTTTGGTAAAATCCTCATATATATATATATATATATATATATGGGATATTCAAGTGAGGGACACTCCCTTTTTTTTGGAAAGTTTTAAGTACAAAAGCACTTTTGTACAAGTACAAAAGAGAATCTTTTCAAAAAGTACAAAAGTGCTTTTGTACTTAAAACTTTCCATAAAAGAGAGTGTTCGTCACTTGAATATCCCATATATATATATATCCTAATATATATCCTAAGGATCTGAACTGAAAAAGGGGGATGAATCCATTATTAAAACCCAAATTTTGATTCCAGTCTAGGTTCAGGCATACTATATAGGCTTGAATAAAATTCTAGTCTAGTTCAGATTCAGGGGATTCATCCTTGAGGACCTAGATACTCTAAACAATGACAATATGATTGATAGGTCTGTCTATGTGTGCTCTTGAATTGTGTTAATAGGAGCACATAATAAACCCAAATAGTGCCAAAGAAGAAAAGACCAAATATATGAAGGATCAGCAACATTATTGGGTCGATACTATTTCTCAATCGACACAGAAATACGCAAAACATGCAAATCCAATCAAGCACATAGGAGAAAACAAAGTAAATTAATGTGGTTGAGTAGTGTGCCTGCATCGAGGCAAAAAAAAAGCTTGTCCTTTTTTTCTCCTTTCTTTAAGCCTCAAGCAATGGCAGATTTAGAATTTTCATTTACATGGTGTGGGCAATGATGAAGTAAAGAAGTTAAATAATAAAATCAAATCTTTTAAAGTCTTAAATAAGGAGATTTTCGAATCTCAAATCTCACTGGTGCAAACGCACTTGCGTGCTAACACTTGGGTCCGCCCTTGGCGTCAAGGGTTTTTAAATAAAATATTATATTTGTATGCACTCAGTGAATAAACCCAAGGGTTTTTTAAATAAAATATTATATTTGTATGCACTCAGTGAATAAACCCAAGGGTTTTTAAATAAAATATTATATTTGTATGCACTCAGTGAATAAACAAGGAGGGAGAGGGAGAGGGAGAGAGAGAGAGAGAGAGGAGCCCTCTTGTTTCTTGCTCTAAATAGATTGGATAAGGATACAGAGACTTTGATGTTTGCTGAGTTAATGTCCTGTATTTCAGATTAATCTGCCTAGTCTTATGGATTAGGTAAGATATTCGAGGGCATCATAGTTTTTCTATAGGGGTTCAAGGGTATTTTGATTGTGTACAAGACTTTCTTAGAGGTTCATTACCTAGAAACTGCAAGTAAGATGTCGCTAGCTCAGTAACCCGTGCTAAGCATGGGCAAGACCCACATGCCTAGGGTTACTGCTCCTTTTAACTACTTTTGATATTGTTTTGACAAATAATTATACATAAGTATTGTATGATGTAGTGGTTAGATAGATTAGTTATTTATAAAAGCAAAAGTCATGAGATCAAACCTTCTAACCATATACAGTTTTAGTTTATTAACATGGTTTCTCAATAAAAAAGTCAAAATAGAAAGTAATTTGATCAAAATTGAATTCAAAACCTTTCACTTTATTATATTATAATTGAGAGTAACCTCAACACCTTGCCTATGCACACAGTAAACAGTCAATACTGACCATTCTAAGATTTTTTTTTTATTACATAATGAAAACCTCCAAAACTCAAGATACAATCCAAACCTCTATGCATTCCAAACTGATTCAAGGAAGAGAAGCATCAACAAGCAGAGGACTAGTGATAACCAAACTATACCCAACTGATTCAAGGAAGAGAAGCATCAACAAGCAGAGGACTAGTGATAACCAAACTATACCCACTTCCCACCTCCATCTCTACTTTCTCCCCATTGTTCTTCTTACACTCGAAGTAATACACAGTATACACTATATGACTGTAAATAGCAAATATGCATCCCATATTTAACAGAACAAGTCCCACTGCCACTTCAATTGGTCCCATTGCATGACCATTTCTGGCATTCAAGATGCTGATCAGCGAACTGGGGATGACGACGAGCGCCGAAACAAGGGAGAGTAAAAACCCTTGTAGCTTCTTTCCTTCAATTAGCTGTTTAGCTTTCTTAAATGCCCTGATCCCAGAAAACCCTTCTTCTAGCACTGAGACCACTAGACTCATGATCCAGAACATAATCAGGTACTGATTGAGGAAGATAAAAAACAGAGTTACCACAATGATCAGCACAAGCACTGAAATGGATCCTCTGTTTTTCACCATGAGCATCATCAAAGCCAAGAATAGTGCTATAAAAATCATATTAAAGAGTGAAACGTACAATATTGTGATCATTGGTCTCTTCCATATCCCTCCTATTTTAGATAACAGCTCTTTCAAAGTCAAGTGCTTCCCTGAGTAGGCCACAGCTGAAGCATAGATTGTTGCCACCATGGAGAAAAATGAGACAACAAAGGAGGCAAATATGATGATCACAGACGCGGCTACAATAATTCGAAGATCCCACTTGATTTGGATGGGTGATTTAGCCTGTTGGTGTTCATCAGTAACCAGCTTTAGGACAATGTTCTTCAAGAACAGTTCTTGTGCTAGGAACAAGAGGGAGAAAGGAATTAGCATAAGGAAGGCAATGGAATGGATGACCTTCTCACTTTTGAAGATTTTGATGCCTTCTCTCAGAATTCCTAAGACATCCATGGGAATTGAAGAGGACCTAATCATCTCCTTGGCCATTTCTGCTATTGGGATAAACTTTCTCATTGTAGCACCCCCAATGGAGGTTGATATATGGAATTTGTCCTCAGTAGTCATTTTTAATTACTCCATTGACTTCATCAAGTCTTCTTTGAAAAGATAATAAATAATAATAAGAAGAAGATTATCCAGTCTTCCAGCCGGCAAGGTTGAATAGTCAGATTTATGCAGCAAAGACTTTATTTATTTTTTAAATCAAACTTACCGATCTAGACTCATGTATTAAATAATAATATGATTTGCAATATAAATCAAACCTACAGATCTAGACTTATGTATTAAACAATGGATAATCCAATATTCTAAAAGCGTACCTTGTGTTATGATTTTGATGAGGAGCGATTCAGAATCAATCTCTAAATTATCCCGCCTTGCAAGCAATGAGGTTTCTCTCTTATTTCCCTTTTCATTTATATGGTATCAAATGAGAGTTAATGGTTGCTATGCAATATGAGGTGAGTTGATGGGTTTTCTTAATTTGCTCATTTATTAATCAAATAAGAGTTCTAATGGATTGGACTTTTTTTTTTTTAAGTGAATCCAAATTAGATTTATTCAAATCAAAACTAAAGGGGAAAGCTTATAAAAAAAATCAATTGACTTAAAGTGGGGCCCTATCATTATTTGACGCATGATCATGTGGGCCACTTACATCTAACCGGGCATTGGCCCAAGATAGATTGGAACGGAGAAGCAGTCATGTAGCCAACTCCTAAAATAAATGAGACAAAACTCTGATGATGATGATGATGATCGATATTAGGCAAGTCAATAATTGAGTGGCTTTGGACCAAAGTGTAATGCTATGCTGTTTTTGCCAGTGAGCACCATTTGCGAGGATGGCAGTGGGTCTCATGAGTCCAGTTGTGTTTTTTTTTTTTGCTAAAGGGTAAATTATATTGAAAAGAAGGGGGAAAGGGAGGAAAAAGAATACAAAGCCTCAGAAGAGACCACCAAAAAACAAGGGCCGAAGCAGAAGAGGAAAACAAAAAACTCCTAAGAGAAAAGAAAGAGAAAAGAAAGCTCCAGCAACTCAGCTTGAGAGATCTCAGAACTGAGGAGCTGGCTCAAAAGGAGAGGCCAACGGAGATACGGAGAGAAGCAGAACACTCCTGCCTACCAGCTAGACAACTCAAAACCTGCGATCTGAGGAAACTCTCAAAGAAGCAGCCATAGCAGTCAGGTGAGGGCTGACAAATGGAGAATTCATATGCTTGAGAGAGAAGGAGATAGCTTCGGATAGGTTGGCCTGGATGAAGTGGAAGGAGGGTCTGCGCTCTTCAAAGATTGCTTCATTCCGAACTTTCCATAGGAAATATAAGACATTGATGAATATAGCTGCCGTAAGCTTGATTCCATTTGCATCTAAAGAAGAAGAGAAGGACTTCCACAGAGTGGAAGGAGAGAAATTGGTTGGAGGGGGAACCTTTGCTGCTTGGAGCAACCAGAACCAAATTGTTTTAGCTACTTCACATTTGAAAAAGAGGTGATCGACTGAATCTTCTTCTGCTCTACAGAGGGTGCATCTAGAGGCAAGGGAAATTCCTATCCGCTTGAGCCAAGTTTCTGAAGGAAGTCTGTTGTGCATCAGACGCCACCCGAAGCAGTTTACTCTAGGAGGTGAAAGAGAATTCCAAACCAACTTGGGCCATGGAAGACGAGGACCTCTGTGTCTGATTTTCTGCCAAGCAGAACTTTGAGTTAGCTTCCCATCTGAAGAGTCTTTCCAACTTAGAGTATCACTTGAACCTGGATTTAAAATTTGATCCTTGAGAAGATGAAGAAGGTGCTGCTGGATGGGAGGTGATAGATGCTCTGGGGGAACCCAAGTCCCTGCTTGAAACAGAGAAGAGAGACGCTGATCTTTTGGAAATAGGTGGCCTGGGAAGCTCGAAGAGATAGGAACTCTGTCTGACCAGGAATCGTGCCAGGCGTTGATGCTCTGACCGTTGCCTAGGGTCCAGGAGCTTCCTTGATGAATAATGAAGGCTGATCTTCGAATTTTTTTCCAGATACTAGAGCCATAAACCGAATTATTTGAGCTCCATATGGGGCGGTATTTGAAGTAGCAATTCCTAAACCATTTAGGCCAGAGGGAATTAGAGGTAGATGCTTGCCATCCAAGCTTAAGAAAAGATGCTGTGTTCACCTCTGCTATTTTTCTTATACCCAATCCACCTTCTGCCTTAGGGAGGGTGACTGTAGACCAGC
The DNA here is from genome assembly GCA_038049695.1 of Cinnamomum chago. Lineage (NCBI taxonomy): Eukaryota > Viridiplantae > Streptophyta > Magnoliopsida > Laurales > Lauraceae > Cinnamomum > Cinnamomum chago. Next base: position 65,185,638 of record CP142458.1, on the reverse strand, counting down.
TGATGTAGTTTGCCTTTTGTTTGGTAGCATTCCCAGACCAGAGGAACTGCCTCATCAGTCGCTCTATCTCATTGCTAACTGAGGCAGGAAGAGGAATAATTGCTGCCAAGTGGATTGGAAGACTTGAGATAACGAACTTGATGAGAGTAAGTCTGCCTGCAAAAGACAGCACTTTGGCTTTCCAAGCTGAGAGTTTGGCCTGAACTTTATCTAGCAGAGGAAGGAAATGACTTCTTTTTGGGGTGCCAAAACATATTGGAGTGCCCAGGTACTTGAGGCTGGATGAGGCTGCTTGAATTCCGAGTGTGGAACTGATATTGCTCTTCCTTCTTGAACTGCATTTGCCAATGAAAAGGTGACTCTTCTGCAAATTAAAGAATTGGCCTGATGCCTGCTGGTAAGACTCCAGGAGGTCTTGGAGGATTGAAACACTAGTTGCTGCCCCTTTCATAAAGATAAGGATGTCGTCTGCATATAGCAGATGACAGGGAGTGTTGGGAACCTTGGAGAGAGGAAAGACAAGACCTTGGAGCTGAAGATTGCTGAGATGAAGGCTCAAAATTTCCTCTGCTAGGATGAAAAGGTATGGAGACAGGGGGTCTCCTTGTCTGATTCCACAGGAGGAGTTGAAAAATCCTTGGGGCCTGCTGTTGATGAGCACTGAGCACTTAGAAGTGCAGACGCACTCTTTTATCAAGGCTATCCATTCCACAGAGAAATGAAAGAACTTGAGAGCAGAGAAGAGGAAGGTCCAATTCAGCCTGTCGAATGCTTTGGAGATATCTAATTTTAGACAAAAGGAGCCCTTTACAAACTTAGAGTTCAGTTTTTGGAAAAGCTCAAAGGCCAATCCTGTATGATGCTGGATGGTTCTACCCTTTATGAAAGCGGCTTGGTGAGGAGAGATCAGATTGGGAATTATAGTAGAGAGCCTGGTGGAGAGAATTTTTGTTAGAATTTTGTAAGTGAAGTTCAATAGGCTGATGGGTCTGAAGTCTGATAGGGTGTCCGGGGATTTCTTCTTTGGAATTAAGGCTAGGAAAAATGAGTTGGAGGCTCTAAGCAATCTTTTGGTGAGGAAAAAATGTTGCACTGCTGCAATTATTGTGCTCTCTATGATGCTCCAAGAGGCTGTGAAAAAGGCCCCATTAAATCCATCTGGGCCGGGGGAACTGTGCTTGTTAAGGGAGAAAACAGCCTGTTTAATCTCTTCCTGGGATGGAGAGGAGGTGAGGAAGGCATTGTCTGAGACAGAGACCTTTGGGCTTTGGATTTGGAACAGAGAAGGGTTGGAAAGACTTACCTGCGCCTTAAAGAGGTTGGAGAAGTAGTCCACTGCATGTGCTTGAATGGTAGGTTGATCCTCAGTGACTGTGCCATCTATGGATAGATGATGGATTGATTTAGATGCACTCCTAACCTTTGCTGAGAGATGGAAGAATTTGGTGTTATGGTCTCCCTCCTCCAACCACTGAATTCTGGATCTTTGTTTCCAATGAGTTTCTTGGGCTGAGAGTGCCTCATGAAGATCTGCTTTGGCTGAAAGAAGGGCTTCCCTGGAGAGATCTGTAGGGTCTGAATCATATTGGATTTGACAGAGAAGGACTTGTTCTTCTGCTGAATTGATGTTCTGGGTAAGGGTTCCAAAGGTAGATTTACTCCATAGCCTAAGGGAGTGCTTTAGAGTTTTTAGTTTGTGGGCCAAGGTGAATTGAGGGTCTCCGGATGTAGGTAAATCCCAGCTGGCTTTGACTGTATCTAGGAAGGAAGGGTGCTGCAGCCATTTGTTTTCAAATTTGAAAGGGGGGGGGGGGGGGAGGGAAGGGGGAGGGTGGTGAAGCAGGAGGATCGGACTGTGATCTGAGGCAATTCTAGGCAGATGGTGGATTGTTGGGTCTCTGTAATGGTGGAGCCAGGAGGAATTGACCAGGGCTCTATCAAGCCTTGCCGCCACATAGGAAGAACCTTGTCTATTATTAGACCAGGTGAACCTGTTTCCTACAAAGTTGGTGTCATTGAGGCCTGCTTGGAGCACAGCAGTTTGAAAAGCTTTCATGGAGGAGGGAGTTGGGGGCCGGATACTAAGCTTATCAGCATTACTGAGGGAAGCATTAAAGTCCCCAATGAAACTCCAGGGCTGGGTGGATGTGGAGGAGTCTGTAAGGACTGCCCAAAGATCCCTTCTTATGGAAGGGTTGGAGGACCCATAGACTCCTGTAATTATGGTGGATAGACCTGTTGTGGGATTAAGGAGGGACATGGAAAGGTGTTGAGGGGAGGAATCCTTAACAGAGATAGAGAGGAGCTGAGACGATCTTGAAAGGCACCAAAGGTTAGCAATTTGGGTGGTGGCTGAAGGGCCATTGGAGTGTAAGGTATCAAAGCCAAGACTGCTCCAGCTTTGAGAGATGGCTTGGGAGAAGAGAGTCATGGGTTCTGAAATGAAGATTAGATCTGGGATGTGTTTACGAATCATGTTGGCCAGTGCACGTTGAGTGGGGTGATTGGCTATACCCCTACAATTCCAATATAAGACTTTTAACATGGGGAAGAGGTTTGGGGGGGGGGGGGGTGCTTGCCTCTTGTCCTCCTTGTGGACGGTCCAGGATTAGGAGCTGGAAGGGATTGGTTTTTACCTTTCCTAACTTTTCCTCTGTTGTTGGTAGTTGGAAGGGCAGTTATTTCCAGAAGGGGGCTCAGGGGGGTAGTTAGAGGACTAGTTGTGGCTTGGTCCTTTAATACAGAGCTGGAGGGGCTTAAGGTAGCTGGGAAAGGCAGGTCTGTTGTCTCTGTGGGGGTCTCAAATCCAGGAGGCAACTCAGGAGAGGAGAAGCCTTCTGAGTGGGCGAGGAGGTTGCGGCCATAAATAGAGGGGTTGTCAACTGGGTCTAGGAAGGAGTGGTTTTCTAGGATGGAGAAAGGATTGGAGAGGTCAATGGAAGGAGTAGCAGTTTTCTGAAGGATGGTTGAAACTACGTCATAGGGGAGATTATTAAGGAGGGAAGGGGATATGGTTTTCTGGGTCAGAGCTTTGGAAGGCTTGAGACAGGTTTGGGCAGAGGGATGGGGAGAATCTGAGGGAGGTAGCTCTGAATTAGGAGGAGGAGAGGCTGAAGGAGAGGGATTGGGAGCTGAGGTTACTGGGGTAGAGGATGTGGTTGACAGAGAGGGAGGGGGGAGAGAGGAGGAACTGAGGAGGTTCTCTAAGGGCTCCCGGACTGAAGGATTTGCCTGAGTGTCTTCCTGGAAAGGGGATCTGACTATGGGTGTTAACTGGGGAGGTTGTTGCTGGGAGGAGGAGGGGGCTGTGAGGGGGGGGGGTGGAGAAGTTAGGACAGAGGAGTCCATTGAAAGAGGACAAGAGGACTGACTGTGGCGAGTGGAGAGGCAGAGGGAACAGGGGCAATGCTCGTATGCCACTGAGATTTCCTGATCACCTTCCCCTTGGAAGTTAACCAGGATGGAGGAAGGCTTAGGCTTGGAGAGATCTACATTCACTAGAACTCTGGCGTAAGAGAGGATACGCTGAGCCGAAGTGATGGAGTCCAGTTTGATTGGTTGTCCTACTGCATTTGCAAGGGAGAGGATAATATTTTGGCTCCAACAGTGGTAGGGAATCCCAGACATGCGAATCCATACGGGAGCAATGGAGGGCCATGAGGATTCATCCTGACCAGGAATCCAGGAAAGGAAGAAGAGTTTCCTTCTGTCAAAGGAAAGGGGGGAGGAGCTGAGAATGAATGCTTTGTCTGCTGGGGAGTTAAAACGAAAGATGAAATGGCCTCTGTTGGTGAGGGAGACCATACAGGGCCTGGATAGAGTCCATTGCTTGGCCTTGGCTTCCATCCATTCCAGGGATGGGCGTTTACCTGCGAATCTTCCAATGACTGCAAAAGTAAAAGATTCTTTACTAGAAACAAGCATCGATTGAGGTATAGAAACAGATGGCTTACCATTGATCCACTGAGGAGGAGGAAGGGAGATGGGAGGACTGATAAAAGGCACCGAAGGCGCTGAGAAGAGGTTAGCAAAAGATTGCTGGAAAGGTGGAGGGGGGTTTAGGGGGGCTATGAGGATAGGGTCCGGGATGACTGCATGCACGATAGGACAGGGAACTACTGGGTTGGAGGCTGAGAGCGGCAGGGGGGAGACCTGAGAGGGGAGGGGGGGGGAGTTCGAGGGGTGAAGAGGGAGGGGAAAGGGGGAGCTGGGAGCTGGGAGAGAGGGAAGCTGCTGAAGAAGCTGACTGACTGAGGGTTGGATGGGGGGGGGGGATGGAATGGGGGCGGAGGTTGACCTGTGGAAGAGTTCGGGAGGGATAAGGGAAAAAGGGAACTGGGAGTGGGAAGGATTGGAGGTTGCAATGTCTGGTTTTCAAAAAGGTGGGAGGCTGGCTGATGCAGTGACTGAACGGAGGTGGGCGGAGGGGGCTGAAGCTGGGCTTGAGCTGTAGTGACCGAGGAGGGTTGAGGGATTTGGTTGTTGGACGGGAAAGGTAGGTGGTTGGACGGGAAAGATTGCAGGGTGGACGGGAAAGGTAGGTGAGTTTGGGCGGGAGGGAGCATTTTCAAAAGTGAGTCAAGTCCAGTTGTGTTACTGTTGGGCACTTTGGGTAACTTGGACAGGCTTAACCTAAATTCAGCATTTTTATACTTGGGGGTTGAGAACTGAAAATTCTAGCTTAACCCAAAGGTCAAAGAGTCCACTTAGACATATAATTAAGAGATTTGAGTTCATGTTGGGTTGGCGGGTTATTACATGAATGAGGTCAAGTTGGTAGGTCTAGTAGACTCAACCTAGTCCGACTCAGTGCATTTATTGATTGGATCAGAAATGTCAGCCTTAAACTTAATCCAAAAGTATTAAACAAAATCTAGGATTGTCATTCTTGACTCGAGTGGCCAACTCAACCCCATCAAACCCAGTATTTCAAGGTTTGGAATTATTTCTATTGAGTTTAAGTTGACATTTCCAATTTGATTAATAAATAAGTTGGATTTCAATTCGGTACATTCACGATATTGGACTTGCCACCTAAACTAAATCTATTTCAACCCCACTCAATCACACAATACAATTTCATAGAGGAAACTTGTTCAATTGGATAGCTATGATAACCCAGTGATCAGGCCAATTCTCATTTACCCAAACTATCAATTGGAAAGCTCAATGATGGATGTTGGTTGATCAAGTTTCATACATGTGAGACCCGTCAACAAGGTGTCCCTATATATGATTAGTTCTCTAGTCGACAGCCTAGGTCCTGTTGATATGCAAAAGATATGAAGGTCCCATCCATGACTTATAGAGAAAGATCAAGAGGAGTCAAAGCTATGTTAAAATAATATTATTTTAGAAAACTTAACATAAGCAAGTATATGCTGGTGAAATGGTTAAATTCTCTCTTTGAATGAGGAGGTTTAAGTATAATTTTCTTTCTTTCTTCTTTAGCTCATGAGATAAATCATGAGCTCCTCCTACTTTTGAGCCATGTCCTCACATTTTGTTCTTTTATTTTTATTTCATGTCAGATTAGGGAATGGATATTGAATTTGTAAACTCTCTCTCTCTCTCTCTCTAATATGAATGGAAAAATGAATCTACATCCCTTTGTCTTCCCTCTTCATTTCTATCTATGTTTACATATAGTGGATGGGATTTCTTAAAATAACCCATTCTTCCAGTCAAGAAGAAAATAATAAAAATAAAAAACAAATAATTTACACTGAAGATCCATTCAAAGGTTCAGAACTTCAGCATGATAAAAAAAATATTTTGGCATGGATCTGTATGGGCGCAACTTTCATGCCACTTTGACAAGCTAAATGGGCCCAACTTTCATGCCACTTTGACAAGCTAAATGGGCAAGGACTTGGACCTAAATTAACCATTTATCAAGTTGGAGGCAGGTCATGAGACCCATCGGAGTTGGGCTTTCATCAAACAGAATAATGTGATTATTGAGTGGAAATGGACCTCCAATAAACATGGAATTTCATGCATTTAATTTTGTGTAAGATTGCAATAAGAACTAGTAAGGGTAGCGGTTCGTGCAAATTGCCCATTCTCGTCTTCCTGTCCACTTCCTCTATTAACATTTTGAGGTTTTAATGAAAATGGTTAGCTGATCAAATTTAGTATGTTATCAGAGTCAATCGGTCGTGAGTTCAATTCTTAGGAGGAACGACTCGGCTTGCAAAAGTAAAAGAAATTTGTGCGTTGCCAAAAAATGTGCTGATTGGGTTCCACTACTCCATAGCTTGGGCCCATCTACTTGAGCTGCTTTCTAGCTGAATCTATTGGTTGGTGAACTAGATGGCTTGAGCTTCACGCCTGACAAATAATTATAATTGGCATGTGAGAGGCCCCACTCCTTGTGGACCCTCATTTGTTTTGAATATGATAAATTAGAGTACTTACAGTATAAATTATACTAATTAATAGAGATTAGTAAGGGTAGGTAGGTATTTTCCTAAGTCTTAGCCTTTTTTTTTTTATAGGAATTAGACTTTTGTGTATTTTCTAGGATCTATAGGGTGCCAATTGTAAGTGTTATAGAGTTTTAGTTATTAGAGGCCCTAGCTAGTAAATAAGTTATTATAGGAGGGGCTTTTCACTTGAGAACATTATAGAATCCTACAAAAGACCATTTTTGTCCATGTCTTTATCTTCATTCCTATTTAAACTAAAATGACCTTTCGGTAATCAGCCCTAACCCTGCCCTATATAAGCTAAATCTTTTCATTTAAAATGAAACAAAGCCCTTATTCACTCTCATCTCTCTCAATAACCCTAACTTTAGAAACCCTAGCTCAAAACCCTAATCTAGAAGAAGGCCATCTACTACAATTACAACTACAATCTCTTAAGGAATTCTCTCTTATTAGTCTCTTCTTCTTCTACAAGAAAAGGTAATCTTCTCTTCATATAATTCAATTCTCATGAATTCCCTCTTTCTTTCTAGATTTCCTTCTCATTGAAATTCTATTGTGGATTGGGTAATAGGGGCTGTAGTTTGGATTGGGTTTAGTGTTGGAAGACCTTAGAGGCTTGGATAGCTTCTTCTTGTCAATTTTAATTGCATTGGATCATGGCAAGTGCAATATATTTACTTAGTATAGAATGCATGTTTACTATTTTTTATTCTGAAATTCTATTCATATGATGTTAGGATGCTTAGATTTACCTTTGAACTTGTATTTATGGGTTTTTGGCCATTGATGGACGAGTTCTCTCATTTGGAAGATCAATGGCCCGGTTTGATGATGGATGATGGGTCATATAAGTGCTTTTATGGTTTTTTATGTTTATGTGATGAATGGTGTGGATTGGAGATGGTTTGGATGTGAATGGGATTAAAGGAGAGAAATCCTAAAAATCTGGGTTTGTGGTAGGTGCGTGTACCCAGTCGACCGACCTGAGGTCCAGTCGACCGGCGACACTAGAATCTATGAAAAACTGAGTCCTAGTTAAATTTCTGGGAAATCTTAGTCCAGTGCACCCGGTTGACCGAACCCTGTATCGGGTCGACCGGATACAAAGGACTTTTAGAATTTTAACTAGAGCTAGAATTCTCTCTCAGGCTCCAAATTCTTGTGTACCCGGTCGATATCACAGCCATGATGTCCACCGGACACACTGCTGAATTTAGGAAAATAGAGTGATGCCCCTTAGGTGACTGTTCCAAGTTCCACGTGTACTCGGTCGACATCATGGCCACGATGTTGACCTGATACACTGCACTGGATGTCGACCTGAGAGTCAACATCCTGGCTTCCCTTGTGTAATTGGTCGACATCCCCTTGCATGATGTCGATCGGAGACACTACACACTAAGTTTTTTCAGTTTTTGTAATTCGGATGTTGTGATCTGATGTGGGGCCCATTGACCATCGAAATAGACTTCCATTGATGTGCCAAGCATGGGTCAATGGTGTGGCTCAACCTTGACTAATGGGGACCACCAAGTAGGGTTTAGGGTGTGGATTTGATGACGATTTGATCCTTAAACGTCGTTGAAGATGCCTGTAACTTCTAGGGCACCAAACATAGCATCCTGGGCATCTGAAACTTCATTTAGGAATCAAATTATTTAATTTGGACCTGGATTTGAAAGTAGACCATTACTTAGGACTAGACCCTTACTTTTCTCCCGATTGATTCTTTGATTTGGAGGTTTATTCCACTTATCCATCATTGTCACTTTTATGTCTTTGTTACCGTCTATACCTGTTAATTCAATGAAAAATGGAGGACTTAAACCTATGATTACTTAGATGTGGCCCGGTGATATGATGGGGTGATTAATGACTCATGTCTGTGTTTAGGCGGGCTCTCATATGGCTTAAGTTGGGATGCGTGATACCCTAGGATGAAGAGGTTGGCTATATTGGACTTATGACTCATTATGGATGAGAACTGACTGATTGATATATGGACTGAACTTATTATCTCACTTGGATTGTTCTAGACTAAGGCCATGTATTTGGTGGGCCTTAGTATGGATTTAATGTTGGACTTGGACTGTGTTCCATGGGTTGTACTTGTATTTGGACCTCTTAGGGACTTGTTAGGACCTTGCTTGCGCAAGGCATGTCTAGACAGATACCGACCTGCATTTGTTTCCTTGAGTCGGCATTAATATTCACTCAGTTGTTTTAAGCTCGGCCTTTGGACTGATCATCACCGGTAGGAGTTTTATTGGTTACTGATGAGAGAGCTAGCTATCATGATAAGCTATGTTTAGACGGACGGTGTGATACCGGTTCTAGTCTTCTGAGTGTTTGAGTGATGAGTGTTGAGATGGATGAGTGTTATTCGCGGGGCTCATCATTCACCAGCGCTGTTACTTTTTCCTACTGCGACTGTGTTCAGTATGGGAGGGCCGTAGCATAATATCCCGCAGTATCCAGCTTGTGTGAATGTGCCACTTTGATGTCTGTTAGACTAGATAACTTATTTATCCTGATCCTAATTGCTTAACTTGCTCAATTTCCTAGATTATGTATTTTGATATTCTCATTGATTATATGCTCGTCTTTATTCATTTGATGCATATATCATATGTTACTTGTATACTGTGACTTGCCAGATCTTTGGATCTGACCCATTCTTGGTGCTTAGGTATTGACTCCGACTTCGAGGATGACGCGCTCGTCAAGGCACCCATAGCTGGAGACTATGGGTGAGGGCCACCTGACCAAGAAGTCGAGCTGGAAGATGGAGTGCCTACACACGGGGCTTGAGAGTATCTTATTTTTGGTTTTTGAGAGTTTATGTTGTGAGCAGGGAGGTAGACTAATATATTTAACTTGTTACTAATCACACTTCGAGATTTAGACTTGACTTTAGCCCTGCTACACTTGATTCAGTTTATATGATACTTTATGCTTCTGTCATTGTTACATTTGCTTCTGTTATCTTTATTGTGTTTCCGCAATTCAATCATTAATTATATATTGTTCAAAAAGTTTTAAATTGGACCTCATCAGGGACCTATGATCTTGGAAGTTTACTGATTTTCTGTGAAGTAACGCACCAAATTCAAGTATCTTGACGGAAATCTCAGTGTTTCGGAATTGGGGTGTTACTGCATGGCCTCCATCAACTCATTACTCATATATAGTACCCGACATGCAGCCAAACTTGCATGTAATTTTTTTCTTCTTAAAAACTGAGAGATTACAATAATCCAAAGCACTCGCTTTGTCCAGATCCAGGCCCAAGTATCAGGCCAGATTAACAAACAGCCTGGTAGGTGGGACTACCTGAAGGACCAGACGATTGTTTATACTTTATAAATAGGCTGATGATGCATACTATACACCCAATGCATATCAGTTTTCAAGAAACCTATACAGAAAACCTGTTTGATACCCAATTAGCACCAGTGTTGCTAATACAAGCTTATCTCACCGTTCTATAGTCTATACTCATGTTCTCCCCAGCTAAAATAAAGTCATAATGATATCATCGTACGTTACGGGCCACCATTTTCTCACCATCTTTTGTGAGGAACTCCTTGTGGGTTCATTTGAGGCATGCCAATCATGGAAAACGTACATAGGGATCCAAAGATATGAATGAGACATTGGGTTATACAAAATATTAAATCTATTAATACATCCTAACCCTGTTATCCACGGCTCTCAAGTTTAATGGGTTTACAGGACATCACTTTTTTTTATTTTATGGTGATGGTGAGTAACAGTTGGATTCACATTTAATATACGTAATCAACTCCAATGCAATAAATTGAATCTCATCCGCGACCAATTCAATGGTGGGTTTACTTAATTTAAAGTGAGTATCAATTCATTGGAAGAGAAAAATGGCTTCAGTGGGTTGGATATATAGAGTTGTAAACGGGTTGGTTCTAGAACCGTTAAGGGGAAGGTGGAACTGGATTCAGATCCGGAACCATTTTGGAACCAGTTTCTTGGCTCCGGAACTAAAACCGGAACCAGAACCATATATGAGACCGGTTTGGATCCGGGTTCGGGTCCGGGTCTAGGTAGAGAATGATAAACAAAAAAGAAAAAAAAGGCTTTTAGGAGAGATTTTCTTAAATTGAGGTAATATGTCGGGTCTCGGGTCTACGGGTCCGAACCAAGGTGGAACTAAACCCGGACCCAGACCCATTTACTGATCGGGGCCTAAATAAGGACCCGGACCTGGTTTTTAACGGGTCGGAACCTTCGGGTAATCGGAGAATCGAGACCCATTTACATCCCTAGTTGGATATATATATATTATAAGTGGGTTGATTTCACAATTTTCTCAAAAAAGTAATCACGTAGGAGATAAAAAGGCTGATTCTCATCGAGCATATTAAGATATACATGTTTGATGTCCTTGGTCAAAACTCATATACATTATCAAGTTGACCTACAACACGGCTCGAATTGAAATCGACCCCAGTGATAAGTCTGAAAATTAATTAATTCTTATATATCAATCTGATGAGTTACAAATGGTATTTATATACAATTTTACAATGGCTGTTGTAGATAGGATCCAGCCAGTAAGATAAGGCATATCAGATCCCATATATTATGGAGTTGCAGTTTTGACTTGACTTGGTATTTCCTATTACTCCCCCTCAAGTGGGCGTGTGAACGTTGAGAACACCCAACTTGCGAATAAGGTAGTTAAAGTGAGACTAGCAACGCTGAGCACGGACCTCGATAAAACAAACTAAATAGTTTATTACAAAATTCATAAAATATTAAATCTTCAAATACTTATAAAATAAAATAGACTTTCATACAAGATTTATTTTAAATCATGAGAATCATTTGGTGTGCACTTTACATTTTTAAGAGCACAGAAATCAATAGTGAAATTAACGGTTATGAATGATGAATAGTTCAGACCAACGCTGAGTAATAGAAAGATGTATGAATGACAATTCATGGAAGTATTATATTGTGACTTAGTTGGATTATTTGAATGGGTTCTCTAGTTTGAAGTGAAAGTTCAGCCCCTAAATTTTTTTTTGTGGAAAGTATATGCTGGACCATTAAGTCAGCATTCTACCAAGGATATGAAAGCATATTAACATGTAAATATTTTCATTATTCCATAAGGCATGTCCCCTCCTTCAAATTATAAGATGAGCATTTAATGTAAGGCAATGCAATAAAGTTATGTATAGGAGGAAAAAAATGAGCTGGTCAAAACTTATTTAATCTCATGGTGAAAAATCTATGTATCCATTCTCATGGGTTCCAGAGACCTGGTGATTTTAATAAGTACCTGATAAACCACCAAAGATGAAACCAAGCATGAATACACAAAGCGTTAAATATAATAAGAATCCATGAACCATTCAAATCCACCCCAAATCAACATTGGATTGGACACATCCATTCACTAAATCAATGGTAATTAATGATATATCAGAAAGATTGTGCAATTCATCCACTTGTATCTGCGTTAGTCACTGAGTTTGTCACTTCACTTTCCAATTGATCAGGTGCATTACTTGTCCCAATGGCTGGAGTGTTGATTTTATCTTTCATCTCTAATGCTGTTGACATAAGTGAAAATAAGTTAGTGAAATAAAACAATCTCTTAAAAGAATAAATCTTATTAAAACAAAATTGTAAAGGCTCACAATGTTCTATTTCTGATAGTAAAAACATTCCCTCATGATTGACGTTTATGAGTTCTATTTTTTTAATTGGAACTACACTATCCAAAGTAGATTTGCTTATACTCCAATATTTCAACACCTATTTAAGCAAATCATCATTAACATAAATAAATAAATTAAAAATACAGAAGCACGCGATCAGGAATGGCCATCCAGAAGTTGCTTAGATCAATAAAATATTAGATATGGTAACTTGGCTGGGTCAATGAGTCTAAATGGATTGGGACAATAGGTGGGTATGGCTGGGTTTGATTAAGTAAGCTAAGTAGCAGGTGGGTCCCGATGGATAGGTTTGGCGAGCTGGGTCTGATGGGTTATGGGTTGTTTTTGTGGCCCTGTTTTTTGTGGTTCAGTTTAAGTTGGCAAAATGGGTTGATGAGTAGGTGTGTTGTGTACAGGGAGATAGAGTGACGTAGGGAGAGGAAGAAAGGAAAGATGGAATGATGCAGGGTGTAGGTGCAGATGAGGGAAGAAGAAAGGGCGAGGAAGAAGGAAGAGAGAGAGGAGGGAAGAGAGAGGGAGAAAGGAGAGGAAGGGGTGCGCAGGTGGAGAACAAGAAGGGAAGAAGAGGAAGAGAAGAAAGAAAAGTAAAGAAAGAGAAAGGAAAAAAATGAGGGTATGCAGGGGCGTGCGTGGAGGGAAAGTGCAGTGCAGGGAGGAAAAGATGGGTGTGCAGGTGCTGTGAGGGGAGAAAGAAGAGGAGGAAAGAAAGAGAAAATGAAGAAGAAAGAGAGGGTCGTGCGCAGGTGAGTGTGAGTGCAGGCATTGACGAGGTAGAGGAAGGAAAAGAAGGGAAGAGAGAAAGAGAGAGGAGAGGAAGAGAGAGGGACAGAAGAAAGAAAAGGAAAGAAAGAAAAAGGAAAAAATGAGGGTATGCAGGGGCGTGTGTGGAGGGAAAGTGCAGTGCAGGGAGGAAAAAATGAGGGAGGAAAATATGGGTGTGCAGGTGCTGAGGGGAGAAAGAAGAGAAGGAGGAAAGAAAGAGAAAAAGAAGAAGAAGAAAGAGAGGGTGGTGCGCAGGTGAGTGTGAGTGCAGGCAGTGACGAGGTAGAGGAAGGAAAAAGGAAGGAAGAGAGAAAGAGAGAGGAGAGGAAGAGAGAGGGAGAAACAGTGTGTGCAGGTGGGTGCTGCAGCAGGCGCGTGGGTGCAGCAGTGAACAAGGAGGGAGGAAGAGAAGAGGTGAGCGTGGGGGAGAGAAGAGAGGGAGTAGGGGAAGAGAGAAGAGAGGGTAGAGAGGGTGAGTAATGAGTGAGGGTATGCAGGGGCGTGTGTGGAGGGAAAGTGCAGTGCAGGGAGGAAAAAATGAGGGAGGAAAAGATGGGTATGCAGGTGCTGTGAGGGGAGAAAGAAGAGAAGGATGAAAGAAATAGAAAAAGAAGAAGAAAGAGAGGGTGGTGCGCAAGTGAGTGTGAGTGCAGGCAGTGACGAGGTAGAGGAAGGAAAAGGAGGGAAGAGAGAGAGAGAGAGAGGAGAGGAAAAGAGAGGGAGAAGCAGTGTGTGCAGGAGGGTGTTGCGGCAGGCGCGTGGGTGCAGTTGTGAAGGAGGGAGGAAGAGAAGAGGTGAGCGTGGGGGAGAGAAGAGAGGGAGTAGGGGAAGAGAGAAGAGAGGGCAGAGAGGGTGAGTAATGAGAGCGAGGGATAGAGAGAGAACAGGATAGGAGGAGAGGAAGAAGTGTGTACGTGGGTGCAGGTAACAGAGAGGGAAGGGGAGTGTACCTGCGTAGGGGAGGCGTTCGACGGTGACGATGACTTCTGCATACGTGAGGGTGTGTTGAAACTAGATCTTCGATGATGCTGGTGTTCTGGGGTGGAGGAGATGAAGATCTGCAAGGAAGAGAGACGTGCTGGAGATGACGATGTTCTAGGATGGAGGTGACGATGGCTTCCCAGATCTGGGATGTGGCGACGAAGGAGGTGACGATGTTCTGGGATGGAGGTGTGATAGGGATGTGATGATGAAGGAGGGAAGAGTTTCCCTGGACTTTCATTCCCAATTCCCAGATCTCAGTGGACTCTCTTCTCACTTGAAATCAGTTGATCCCTCCCTCTTTTTCTCTGTTTTTTTCTTGGGTATTTCTCTAAAAGGGGAGAATTTTCAGGGGTGACATGGCACCCCCACAGCCCACCTCCCCTGTTACTTTAATTTATATAATTTGCAAGATGTTGGGAAGTGGAAACATGGGCTGTACTAATCAAACCAGCTGAAATCTTTTCGCGAACAAAATGGCAGTCGATTTTGACGTGCTTTATTCTTTTATGAAAAACTGAATTAGCAGCAATGTGAATGGCAGCCTTTATATCACTGAATAGTAAAACAGGTTGCGGATGTTTGACGCCGAGATCGTGCAGTAGATATAAAAGCCGAATAATTTCGCAACATGTAGTAGCCATGGCGCGATATGCTGCTTCTGTAGATGAGCGAGAAACAGTGGATTCTCCTCCATAATATATGGGATTTGATATGCCTTATCTTACTGGATCCTTTCTACAACAGCCTTTGTAACATTGTATATAAATACCATTTGTAACTCATCAGATTGATATATAAGAATTAATCAATTCTCAGACTCATCACTAACATGGTGTAGTAGCTTGTAATTGATTGTCGCTGTGAGTGCCTAAAAATTACGGACTTAGGTTAGGTGAGTGTGAGACTCATGATTTGTTATTTAAGCTTCTTTGGGGGAGATAAATTACATCAGAACCTGAAAGGGAAGGAGAAATAGAGGTCAGAGACCCTGGCTGCCGTCAGTCGAAGGCTCTCCGATGCCTAAGTTAGTACTATCGCTGAACAAAGGATAGGGGAAGAGAGGAAAGTATGTAGTATTGCATGTTAAGGCGTCATCAGGCATACCTGAGAAGTGATTGGTATCCCTCTATATGTAGATATTTCACCTGGCTTTCCCTTAGTGGGGTAGGTGGAGATACTGTCTGGTCGAATCAAGATATGACCTTTCGTATCAATAAAGATGTGATTGATCAATACAACACTTGATCATTATCCGGTACTTGTCTTGTCTGTCAGCATGTTCTGCAATGTAGTTGTAAGTTTGTGGAAGTACAACCATGGTTTAATACTCATCTCTGTGGATGTACCGAGCTGAAGATAATACTGAGACCAGATTCGGATGGATCCTGGCACTATTGCCGAGGTGCCTTATACCGAGACGGAGATGAGCCTAGTCGGTACTTTTACTGAGGCTAGCTCAAGCTCGGCGCTAGCTGTCACTGTTTTGCCGAGCTGAGATGAGATGTCTAACTGGTTCTGTTACCGAACTAGATGAATGTTGCCACTATTGCCGAACTTGGATACCGAGATCAGGATGAGCGGAGCTAGTACTGCTACCAAGACTAGCGTAATTCTACTCTTAGGAAAACACCCCACACAATTGCCCCCTAGCTCGCGACCTCTTGGAGTTCTCTAACTTTTTGAGGTCGGGAGCTAAGTATCGTGTAGAGAGAATCTGATGTATCATTTTGAATTTCGTCTCGGTGTTGGCTAAAGACATCTGATCTCTTTATAATGAAGTTTGTTTGCCAGCCCGAGACAAATAAATAGCACATCGGTGACGCTTCGTTTGCCCGGGGTGATTAATATTGGGTTGGTAACGCTTCATTTGCCCGAGGCAATAAATATCACATTGCTGTTTTGTCTTCCCAAGGCAATTAATAGAGCGTCTGGATCTCAGTGGGAGATGAACTGGCAGTGCCACGTGTTTCCATCTGGTTGGTCGTTCAGCAAATTTCGAAGCGACGCGTGCCTTCAGGAATTTAAACAGGCGCCATTCCATCTATAAATAGGGCTTTTCCTCCTTGGTCTCTTCACCCTGGCATTAATCAGAGAGAGCTTTGCTGCAAGAGAGGAGAAAACCCTGCCGGAGCCCTGCTGGAACTCTGACCTAGCGAACCGGAGTCCGGAGATTGTCTTTTTTCTATGAGTCTTCCTCCCTGTCCCTGTCTTTTGCGCACCACCTTTTTTCTGTTTAGGGGTTCTGCTCTAGGGGTTTAGGGTTTCTACTTCTGCCCTTTCCGGTATCTCCATCTGTAGAAAATAGGACCTTATAGGAGTTGGGCGGAGACCCCTGAGGCCATGGCTGGTTTGAGGGAGATGTATGGGATCCCAGAGGATGTCCCAACCAAACTAGATAACCCGAAGAACCTCTTCGAGGGTTACTCTTTCTGGATGGCTGGACGTCATTCCCGTTAGTTTCAATAATGGAGGGAGGGGTTAGGTTCCCCGTCCACCCTTTGCTTAGGGCTTGCTTGGCGACATGGCACCTCGTACCATGCCAACTGATGTCCAATGGCTACAAGGTTATAATGGGCGTCGTCGAACTCAACAAGATATTGGGCATTAACCTCGGTGTCCATGACATCGAGGACGTATATGACCTTTGCAAGACCGCGGGGGTCGGTCATAGTTACTACCTCCGTGGGAAGCCGAAGTTGGAGCCCTTTGTCCACGACCTGGAGGACTCAAATAGAGATGCCGGGGACGATCGTCTGCTCGTCTCTGGCAACTAGGAGTTCGGCAAGGAAGAGACCGAAGCGGAGAAATTGTACAGGATTTTCTGACACTTCGGGGTCCCTCCAAGTAACTACCGAGCTCAGAAAGCTTCTGTTTTCTTCCCTTTTTTCTTCTGTCGAGCTGATGTTATCTTTTGTTGTGCAGAGATCAGCCAGAGAAAGTTGGGGGCTGAACGCGCAGGCTGGAAAAGAAACGACGGCTGGCTGAGACTCGTGCGCAAGTATTAAGGCCACCATGGGCAAGCGGCCTCGTCCTTGCTCGGATACAAACCGAGGTACCACACTTACATCAAGAGGAAGGAGCTCGCGCCCGCCAGCTCGGAGGCTGTCAATTTGGCCCAGCTCGTTGAGAGCTATTCGCCCACCTCCAACCGAGAAGAAGAAATGGGAGAGGAGATGGAGAAAAGACGCCCAGTTGTGAAGGTGAAAGACCTAGGGGCGAAACTTTTTGGAGGTTGAGCTCCCTCCACCTCTGCGGTCTCGGGGAGCTCTGGGGTTCCTGCCGCTGGCACTGCTGCTGGAACTGATGTTGTTGTTGCTGGTCCAGCTCGGCAGCGTTCCGTCGAGACTACAAGAGAGGAAGGCTGAGCGGAGAAGAGGTCGCGGTCTGAGGGCTGAGGTTCGAGAGCTCGGCAGCACTCTGCCAAAGAGGCGAGAGAGAGGGCCCCGAAGGAGAAAAGGCCGAGGGGCGAGGGCTCGTCGAAGAGGGCCCCTGGGAAGGCCTTGACTTCTCAGTCCGCGGGGGCGGGTTTGTGGAGGCCAAGCCTCCAGCTCGGGCCTGGAAGACTCATGACGATTGAGGACCGTCTAACCAGCAGTCCCTCAGTCGTTGCCGCTCTCGCCAACGCGTGTGCCCTGCCACTCTACATGCAAAGGCATATGGGAGAGGACGATGTGACGCTGCTAGCCTCATCTCTACAGTCCGTCTTCTCGGTAAGTCTCTGTCATGGATCTGAGTATCTTTCAATTTTGTTAGCTTTTCTTCTAACGCTTGTTTCCCTCCTAAGGTTGCACAGAGGGTTCAAGTGGTCCTGGAGAGGGCCCGTGAAAGCGGCTCCAAGGTCGAGAAGCTGGAAGCAGAGAAGAAGAAACTCGCTGCGGCCTTGGAGGGGAGTAGTCAGGAGCTAAAGGCGGCAGAAGAGAAGATAAATAGTCATGGGGCAGAGCTCAAGTTTGTGCTCAAAGATCTTTGCGATGTGAAGGCTGAGACCCATGAGTTGAAGGGTGCGGCCGCGGTCAAGGCTAAGAGGATTCTCGTACTTGAGGCCGAGCTGGCAAAACGGGATGCCGAGCTCGAAATGGTGCACAAGGAGAAAGCCGATCTTCAAGCCTCGCTCCAAGTTGAGATTGAAACATCTTTTCAAGACGGGGTGGATGCGGCTACAAAAGAGTATGAGGCCCAAGTCCAGAATATAAGCTCGGAGCTGTTCGAGCTCGGGTGTAGAGCTGCACTGAAGAAGGCAGGGATCCCCGATGATCACCTTGTTTATTAGGACCTGCCTAAGTTTTCTTGCCCTGAGCCCTAGCCAAGTTCTGCCCCCACTGCTGAGGCTGCTGTGAAAGCTATCCCGACTCCGCCTGAGGCTGCTCCCCAAGCCACCACGACTGAGCCCTTTTACGTCAACATCGAGACTACTAATTCTTGAAGCACTTTTGATGTACTTTTTTCTTTTTCTTTCTTTGTAATGAAAGTGTAAAGATTTCTGTAACTATTCTTTTTATCAATGAATAGAAGTTTTCTCCATACTTGCCTTCTCATTTTTTCTGATAATAACATGTGTGTGCTTGACTTCTGTTCCACAACTGGGCTCTCAGCACAAACGTCCGACTTTTGACCAAGTAGTTGAGTTCGGTTCAGTAACCAAAACTGAATGACCACTAGGCAAATGACTTCGGTTCCATAACCAGAAGTGACTTTGGCTAATCGAACTCAGTTCAACAACCGGAATTCTAATTGCACGCAAGTTTAAATAACTTTAAGAAGTACCTGTATCTTTAGAGAGAAAACTTTTAGCTGGATCGGCAACCGAACTAGATTCTCATAGGAAGCCGTCAGGTTTTTCAACTGCATAGTTGGTTCTATAACCGAACTAGGAGAGCTGCCGAGTTCCATAACTTAGCGCGTTGCGCGTTTGGTCCGATGACCAGGTTGGCTGGTTCTGTAACCGAGCCGAGATGTTGGCCGAGTTCCATAACTGGGCGCTTTGTATAGCTTGTTCTGTAACCGAGCTACAGTCTCTTCCATTATGGTGCAATTACTGAGATGTGACAGCTGCCGAGTTCTGTAACTGCGACATTCTGTGCAGCTGGTTCTGTAACCGAGTTGTGGTCTCTTTTATGCTGGTGCTGTCACAGAGCTGAGACCCTTGTCGAGTTCTGTAACTGTGGCATGTTTGCAGCTGGTTCTGTAACCGATCTGTAGTCTATTCTGTGCTGGTGCTGTCACTAAGTTGAGACTCTTGCCGAATTCTGTAACTGTGGCATCTTGTGCAGCTGGTTCTGTAACCGAGTTGTAGTCTCTTTCACGCTGGTGCTGTCCCCGAGCTGAGACACTTGCCGAGTTCTGTAACTTGGCGAGGATCAAAGTTGTCATGAGTGAAGCTTCCGGGTCGTGGCTGATGCTATCACCGAGGCCATTGCCGGAGCTTTAAAGATCGAAACTGCCCGAGCTGTGGCTGGTGCTATCACCGAGGCCGTTGCTAGAGTTGTCAAGATTGAGATTGTCCGAGCAGCAGCTGGTGCTATCACCGAGGTCACTGCTGGAGCTGTCAACTGAAGAAGCTGACCTATGGCTGGTGCTATCACCGAGGCCGCAGCTGAAACTCCTGATGGGTTGTGCTTCTACCCGAGTCGTGGCTGGTGATATCGCCGAGGCCACTGCTGGAGCTGTCTCGATTGAAACTGTTTGAGTTGTGGCTGACGCTATTACCGAACTGGGACTTTAGGATAAAGACTGCATGCCTAATCAAGGAACCGTTTCTGAGACTGCCGTTTCTTTTCTGGGGGGGGGGGGGCGCTTTACCCCATTAGAGATCGAGGCTCTCGAGCTCGAGCCTTCTCTTGGTTCGCCCTGACGATCAGTGCTTTTACCATGACCACGGGGAACCGAATGAGGTCCCTTTGAAGCTCGTTGCCTGGCAGCGGAGCTTGTTTGAAGGATGCGAGGGCCACGGCTTCAGGCCCTAGTACCAACAAGGGACGGATCTTCATCATCATCGCTGTCGCGATCCACCTGGTGGAGGAAATGACGAGACCTGGTTGCTGTCGGAGCTCCAATAGGGTAGCACTTATGCTGGGGGTGCTCCAGTGGAGGAGTGTTTTGTTGGGGAGGTGCCATCACCCCCTTTGCTGATGAACTCGTATGAGATACAGGTCTTACGCCTGTCGCACCAAACTTTCCCCCGGACTCCTTCGATAGGGGACCCTTGGTGAAGATGACGGGGCTTTGATGATCCTTTGCCGTTTCTAGAGGCATGGTATTTTTAATCGATTTCCCACAGCCGGCGCCAATTGTGAGTGCCTAAAAATTACGGACTTAGGTTATATGAGTGTGAGACTCATGATTTGCTGGTTAAGCTTCTTTGGGGAGATAGATTGCCTTAGAACATGAAAGGGAAGGAGAAATAGAGGTCAGAGACCCTGGCTGCCGTTAGCCGAAGGCTCTCCGATGCATGAGTTAGTGCTGTCACTAAACAAAGGATGGGGAAGAAAGACAAGTATGCTAGTATTGCATGTTAAGGCTTCATCAGGCGAACCTGAGAAGGGATTGGTATCCCTCTATATGTAGAGATTTCACCTGGTGCTCCCTTAGTGGGGGTAGGTGGAGATACTGTCTAGTCGAATCAAGAGATGACCTCTCGTATCAATGTGAATATGATTGATCAAGACGACACCAAATCATTATCCGACGCCTGTCTTGTCTGTCAGCACGTTCTGCAACGTAGCTGTAACTTTGTGGAAGTACAATAATGGTTTAGTACTCATCTCTGTGGACGTACCGAGCTGAAGATGATATTGAGACCATATTCGGATGCATCCTGACACTATTGCCGATGTGCCTTATACCGAGACCGAGATGAGCCTAGTAGGTACTCTTACCGAGGCTAGCTCAAGCTTGGCGCTAGCTGACACTGTTTTGCCGAGCTTAGATGAGATGTCTAGCTGGTACCGTTACCGAACTAGATGAATCTTGGCACTATTGCAGAAACTTGGACACCGAGATCAGGATGAGCTAAGCTGGTACTGCTACCTAGACTAGCGTAATCCTACTTTTAGGAAAACACCCAACGCAGTCATGTTTTGGTGTAGCCTGCCCAATCTGAATCACAAAAAGCTTGTAGGGTTATGATACTAGAAGAAGAGAGCAATATACCTTGACCAGGTGTTTGTTTGAGATAACGAAGAACTTGATGAGCCGCATCAAGGTGTGGTTGACACGGTGCATTGTTAATATATGTACTAGATATACAATGTCCGACCATGTGATTGTAAGGTAGATGAGACTGCCAATAAGTCAATGATAGCTTGATGGATCAGAGAGGGCTGGTCCATTGATTGAGTAAAGCCGGCATTAATTATTGCAGTAGATAACTTGGCAAACCATTAGCGCGATGCTTGTTTAAGCCTATACAAAGATTTGTTTAAGCGACAGACACGAGGCTCCCCCTTACTTGCAAAACCAGGTGGGATAGTCATGTAGACTTCTTCATCAAGGTCACCATGTAAAAATAACATTATTTACATCAAGTTGATGTAAATGCCAATTGTTGATGGCAACAATGGCTAATAGACAACGGATTGTCACCAATTTGGCAACAGGCCAAGGCAAATGTCTCATGATAATCCAATCCTTCTTTCTGGCTATATCCTTTGGTGACGAGGCGCACTTTATATCGTTCGATAAAACCATCAGACTTGTACTTGATTTTGTAGACCCATTTACAGCCGACGGGTTTCTTATCTGGAGGTAGTGGTGTAAGGGTCCAAGTGTTGTTGTCCTCCAATGCATGGATCTTAGCAGCCATGGCATCACACCATTTAGGATCATTGATAGCTTAACTGAAATGACGAGGTTCTATAATGGAAGAGATTGCTACAGAAAAAAGCACGATGAGAGGCATATAATTTGTCATATGATAAATAACTGGAAATTGGATGCAAGGTACCTGAATGTTGACCGGTTGGGGAGGATGGTGATGAAGTAGAATAAGGATTTATGGCCAATTTACAATCAAAGTCTTGCAAATAGGTGGGTTGTTGACGAGTTGACACGACCCGAGCCCAAAATTATGATTAATCCGAGATAACCCCGAGTCGTGTCGCATACTTCTCCCGTGAATCTCAACGCATTAAAAATTCACAAGGGATATTGAATAGACATTATGCGGAATATTAACAAATATACATTACTCATGGAAAAAAAATCCATTTACACTATGTATCAAACTAATCACTTGCATATTTAAATACAATGCAATGATTAATAGTACAAAGTTGCCATTCAAATTCCATAACAAAAGTTTTCCCTCCAACTCTGATCAAATTGATTTTGGTTCAAAACCCCTTTGTTTCAACCTCTATTTGATTCAAAATCACCAACCTCTAAGACAAACGAACCCACTTGATGAAGAAGGTGATGAAATCACTTTTCCTCTCCAAAATCTCTTGAAAACTCCTTGATTCAACATTTCACTCAAACACCGGGAGAAGAAAACGAAGAAGAAAACATGAAAGCAACTTGAGTCTAGGTCTCTTGAAGTCTCTGGAATGAAACCTCCCTATGACATGTAGTTAGGTTCATTTGACACTTAACACATGCATTTTTGCACATGACCCCTTTATATTATGCATATTTCCAAATCGAGTCAATTCAAAACTCATTTGACTCATGTTAAGTCAAATGAAAACGCGTGTAGTATGAAAGTTGTTGTACTCATCGAGATACACACGATGGTATCAAATTTCACCGCATTTGACGAAATACACATAAACTCGTATTTACAGAAAAGTCCTTAATTCCATCAATTTGAGTCTAAAATCAACTCAATTAAGTTAATCTCTTCCAAACTTGCTCCTTATGCTTAATTCATCTATTTATGCGTAATTTGATTCATTTCAATCATTAATTACCATTAAATTGATTAATCATGCTTAAACCATGTTAAATCTCGATTAATGAGAGTTAATCTTGATTAACTCGGGTTGGGGTGTAACAAGAGTGTGAGTGGATCTCCTTTGCGCTGGTGGGGCCTCTGGTAGTGATGGCTCAAGTCGAGAATTATCACTTGGATGAGTAACGTGTGTTGGAGATGTAGGAGGAACATCAACAACATGCTCAAGTGGAGGAGTGACATCAACATCATGTGTAGGAGGTGGTCCTTGGATGAGTGGGTGCACTAAATCGGGGAGGGACTGGTCATGAGAAACATCATCATGATCTGGAATGGGGCAAGGTAGGACCAATGGGTGTGGGTCAAGATCTTGAGATTGGAAAGGAAAAATAGTTTCATGAAACACATCATCACGAGAAGTAAAAAGAGTCTGTGTATCAAGATCAAGAACTTTATATCCTTTCTGACCATTTGGATAGCCAAGGAAGACACATTTCTTTGCCCGTGGGTCAAACTTGGAGCGATGTGAGGCAATAGTTGATGCATAATAGAGACACCCAAAAACTCTTAAATGTGAGTAAAGAGGTTTGGAGTTAAAAAGAGATTCATAAGGAGCCTGGCCAGAAAGAACAGGTGTTGGTATCCTGTTGATGAGATAGGTGGCAATGAGTATGCCTTCTCCCCAAAAACGAATAGATGATTGAGCTTGAAAACTTAAGGCTCGAGTAACATTTAAAAGATGGCGGTGTCTGCGTTCAGCAACACCATTTTGTTACGGGTTTCAACGCAACTATATTGATGAATGACACATTCTCTTGAAAAAATGAGTGCATTTCAAATTCAATGCCATTATCAGTACGAATTTGTTTGATATTATTATTAAATTGGGTTTTAATTAATGCAAAGAAAGACTTAATTAGATGTCGTGTCTCTGATTTATGACGCATACAATAAACCCATGTACATCGTGAAAAATCATCGACAATTGTAAGAATATAACGTGCACCACTAAGAGATGGTGTCCAATAATTCCCCCATATATCACAAAGTATCAATTAAAAAGGTTCGCTTGTAGAAATATACATCACAATGACTATTATTTGAAATAGAAATATCGGGAACAAACTTAGTTAAAAATCCTAAACATTTATTGGAAGGATGTCCAAGCCTTTGACGCCATAGGTCAGATGAAGAAGCAGTAGTAGCCACCATTTGAAATGGGTGTCCATGATTATTGCTTGAGGAAAGGTAGTAAAGACCATTTTTCTCCTTACCCACTCCAATCATCATCCTCGAGGATAGGTCCTGTATGATACAAAAGGTAGGAAAGAAAGTTATTGAACAATTGGAAGAACGAGTGAGTTTCTTGAAGTACAAAAAGGAAGACCTTATTTATGATGGAAGGGGATCCATAAGAAGAATTTGGCCCCGAACAGCACCGTATGATTCATTGAGTCCCATTAAGAATTGCAATATTCTTTCCTGTTGTTGGTAAGCAAGTAATATTTTCATTGCACCACAAGAACAGGCGGGTGATGGCTCATAGGTTAGGAGCTCATCCCAATATCCTTTCAATTTTGTAAAGCATGCTGCAACTGATGTTTGCTCTTGAGCAAGAGAACATATTCCTCTCTGAATTTGGAAAATTCAAGGAGCATTATCAATTTTGAGAAAATCGCTCCTTTAGATCACGCCAGACATGAGACATCATATGCTGATTCGGCATAAATGACACTTGCAGCAAGGTTTTTGGACAAGGAAATTAAAATCCATGATAGGACCATATCATTGCAACGTATCCATTGAGAATATTTTGGATGTTATATCATTATTAACATGAACCCTAAGATCGTGAACAACATGATAGTCACATGCAAGATTTAATCTTAAATAAATTAAAGAGTACCTCCAGACATCCTGATGCAGAGAGCTTTCCGATCCTGCTGTCTGGCACTGTTGTTGAGATCCGTCGAAGAAGAGACTGGATGAATGGTTTTGGTTTCTCTCTCCTTGCCTATAAACCTTAATGTGTTGATTTTGTGTGTAGCCTTTGTGATGGACCAAAGGCTTTATTTATAGGTGGAGAGAGGACCAAACTTCCCAATTAGGTTTACTTTAGATTTAATCTCAACCGTCCATCAAGGTAGAGAATATTAAGGAAACTATCTCATTAGGAAACCATATTTGAGTAATTATAGCATATGTATCCTATGAAAACGGAATTCCTATTATGACCACACTTCTAGAAAGGAAAGGACTTGTGGCCCAAGTAATTGGCCTAAATTAATTTCCTTACAGTCTCCCACTTGGTCAATAGGAAGATCCATTAATGTTTTCATTTTTAGGAATCATAAGGCGCGCATTATATGCTAAACACTCCTTTAGTCGGTTAACATAAGTGTCTTGGCTAATTCGGTTGTTAATGGGAGTCATGGCGTGCACATATTATTTTGCAACATGTTTACTTCCATGTACTACGTCATTTACAACCGTCATAACTAGACCATAAGATGAGATTTACATAATGGTCTCATAATGTCTTTGTTTAAAGACTGTTTCTGTTTATCATTTATCCAAACATAATTATGTACACAATGGAAAAACAGAAATAGTAGATGTAGAATTGCATTAAGAGCTCAATAAATGTCAAATACAAGTACAGAAATATAATGGCAGAAAATGATAATTAAGAACTATCTTGAAGACCCATGCTTTCAGTATGTCCCTGAAAGGTCTTTGGAGGTAGTCCTTTCGTGAATATGTCTGCGACCATGAAATCTGTACGTATAGACTCAATGAAAAATTTCTGTAATCTAACATCTTGCTTCAGTGATAGATATTTAAGGTCCATGTGTTTGGATCCCTTAGATATCCTGTCATGCTTGGAGAAAAAGGTTGCAGCGTCATTGTCACAGTAAATAGTTAATGGCTTAGAGATGAAACTCAAGGCTCCAAACTGAGTGATAAAATTACGCAACCATGTTCCTTGAATTGCAGCCTCATAACATGCCACATATTCAGCCATCATGGTGGATGTGTAAAGCAACTCAGATTTCTGGCTTTTCCATGATATTGCTCCTCCACATAAGAGATACACATAGCCAAGAGTGCAAAGTCTGGTGTCAGGACATCCAGCAAAATCTGAATCCGAATAACCAGTCACCTGTAGGTGACTTGATTTTCTGTATGTGAGCATATAATTCCTTGTTCCCTTGAGGTATCTCAGTACTTTCTTTGCAGCTTTCCAATGAGCGATTCCTGGGTTACTTTGAAATCTACCCAGCATGCCAACAATATGACTAATGTCAGGTCTTGTACAGACCTGTGCATACATCAAACTTCCTACAAGAGAAGCATAAGGATATTTTTCCATTTCTTTACGTTCCAATTCGTTCTGTGGACACTGCGTAAGATCAAGCTTGTCTCCTTTATGCAGTGGAACAGGACTAGAGGAACATGTCATCATGCCAAATCTCTCTAGAACTTTGTCAATATATGCTTATTGAGACAATCCCAAAATACCAAGTGACCTGTCACGGAATATTTCTATTCCTATCACATAGGAAGCCTCACCCATATCTTTCATTTCAAAGTTCTTAAAGAGATAATCCTTTGTTTCATGTAACAAACCAAGGTCGCTACTAGCCAGTAATATGTCATCAACATACAGAACCAAAAATATGAACTTACTCCCACTGATCTTGAGGTATATGCAAGGGTCAACTATGTTTTCTTTGAAATCGAAGGCAGTAATGATTTCATGAAACTTTAGGTACCATTGCCTCGAAGCTTGCTTCAGTCCATATATTGATTTCTTAAGTTTGCAAACCATGTTTTCCTGACCTTCAATTATGAAGCCTTCAGGTTGACGCATGTAGACTTCTTCTTCCAAGTCTCCATTAAGAAAGACAGTTTTCACATCCATTTGATGTAACTCGAGGTCATAATGAGCTACTAATGCCATGATAATTCTAAGAGAATCCTTCCTGGACACAGGGGAAAAAGTCTCAGTATAATCAATGCCTTCTTTCTGATTAAAACCTTTGGCAACAAGTCTGGCTTTATGTCGTTCAATATTGCCTTTGCAGTCGCGTTTGGTCTTGAAGACCCATTTACAGCCAACTGGTTTGTGTCCTGGAGGCAATTGAACAACTTCCCATACTTGATTTTCATCCATAGATTTCAATTCTTCCTTCATGGCATCAATCCATTTACTAGAATTAACATCCTTAATGGCTTGTGAATAAGAAACCGGGTCTTTGATTGTCCCTTCTTCAGATTCTACTTGGTAAAGCATGTAATCATCGGAAATAGCTGATCTCTTTTGTCTTTGAGACCTTCTTAATGCTGGTTCCTCTGGTGCTTCATCCATATGTTCATTGGTGACAATCTCATTATGGAGTTGTTGATCATTTATTGGATTTTCCTCATTGTTAAATGGTTCAACAACGGGAGGATTTCCAACATCTTTCGGAATAGAGGGTAAAGGGATAGGTACCCTGATTTCCTGAATGATCACATCTTTAGGTTTATTACTCCCACTGATTTCACCATTTTCAAAGAATCTAGCATTACCGGTTTCAACAATTCTCGTACTATGGTTAGGACAGTAAAACCTAAATCCTTTGGACTTTTCTGGGTAACCTATAAAGTAACCACTGATCGTTTTAGGGTCCAATTTCTTTTCATGTGGGTTGTAGACTCTAGCCTCAGCTGGGCAACCCCAAATTTGGAGATGTCTTAAACTAGGTTTCCATCCTTTCCATAGTTCAAAAAGTGTCTTTGGAACTGCCTTACTGGGAACCCTATTCAAGATATAAACAGCTGTGCGTAGAGCATCCATCCACAAGGATATAGGTAAGTTGGCATGACTCATCATGGATCTAACCATTTCCATGTATGTACGATTTCCATGTATGTACGATTTCGCCTTTCAGCTACACCATTCTGCCATGGAGAACCAGGCGTTGTGTATTGGGCAACAATTCCAAGCTTTTGGAGGAGTTTTGCAAAAGGTCCAGGATGCTGTCCTGTTTCATCATACCTACCATAAAACTCACCACCTCTATCTGACCTTATGATTTTCACTTTTCTATCTAGTTGCCTTTCGACTTCAGTAATGAATACTTGTACAGCATCCACAAACTGAGATTTGTCATGCAACAAGTATAGGTAACAGTAACGTGAGTAATCATCAATAAAGGTAATGAAGTATTTTTCTCCCCCAAAGGTTGGAACATCAAAGGGTCCGCAAATATCTGTATGAATTATTTCAAGAAGCTGAGTACTTCTTGTGGCTCCTTTCTTTGTGTGTTTTGTTGTTTTGCCTTTAATACAATCCACACATACTGTAATATTAGTAAAATCTAGATCCGGAAGGACACCATCTTTTACTAATCGTTTGATTCTTTCACTGGATATGTGACCCAGTCTTTTATGCCACAAGAAATAAGAGTCGTTTTTAGATGACTTTCGTTTTGTTTCCTTAGAATGCAGGGTAAGATTAGTTTCAGTAAATGGACTATTAAGATGTAACTTGTATAGCTCGTCAGTCAATATTCCAGAACCAATGCGACTAGAATTTTTAAATAAACTGAAATTACCATTTCCTACTTCAAACGAATAACCAACTTTATCAAGTGCGCTTACAGAAACCAAATTACGAGAAATAGACGGAACATAAAGAGTTTGACATAAGTCTAATTGATAACCGCTATCTAAAACAAGACGAAAAGTGCCAATAGCTTCAACTGGAGCTTTGTCTTTGTTCCCCATAAAAAGATAGTTCTCACTTGGGTTTATGGTTTGGATCGTAAGGAATCCCTGCATTGTATTGGAAACATGAACATTAGCACCAGTGTCAATCCACCAAGTACCAGAAGAAACATAAGTAAGATTTGATTCGAAATAACTTACGAAACCCATAGGGTTACCTTTCTTTTCGAACCATTCTTTACGTTTAATGCAGTCTGCCTGAAAATGTCCAGGTTTCTTGCAAAATCTGCATACGTTTTCCTTCTTTTTCTTCTTGGGGTTTTGACTAGCCTCATTAGGTCTGGGTGGTGCCCTTTTCTGGCCTGATTTATTCTTTGTCCCAGCTTTATGTCCAGCTCCTTGAATGAGATGAGCTACTTTAATACCTTGTTGATTCAGCCTGGCCTCCTCTTGAACCAGTTTATTAGCCAATTCATTCACTGTCCACTTGTCCGTAATAGTGTTGTAGTGAATTTGGAAAGGCCCGTACTGAGGAGGTAAACTATTTAGGATAAATTGGACAAGAAATGCCTTATCCACTGATAATCCCAAATTCTTAAGTTTAGCAGCAAGGTTGGTCATCTCAATGACATGCTCATGCATTGAGCGAGTGCCATCAAACTTCATGGTTGTAAGATCTGCCATTAGTTTCCCAACAAGGGATTTGTCTGCAGTTTTAAACCTATCTTCAATGGCCTTCATATAGTCCTTAGCATTCTCAGGTGTGGGAAGTGATGTTTTGATGTTGGTGGCAATAGTCATTCGCATAAACATGGTGCTTAGTCTGTCAGACCTCTCCCAAGTATTAAAGAGGGCCTTTTCGTCAGGGGTACTTTTTTCAGTGAGTGAAGCTGGCTTATCTTTAAGAAGAGCCATATCCAGTTCGAGTACCCCCAATGTGAACTCAACTTGCTCTTTCCATTCTGAAAAGTTGGTTCCATTGAGCTTAGTGACAGAGGTAGCATGCGAATTCAGATTAATGGGTACAACAACTGTAATAGAGAAACAACAATAAGGCTTCAATTAAAATAAGACAACACATGCATAAGGTATGAATATATACGACATAAAATTTAGGTGCTCCTGTGGGTAGTCACCATAATTTCTACACATTATACCATCTAAGGTCGTTATATTCAAGGTGGTGCTAATGAGTGATGTTACTCTTAATTATGAACAAACACTCCTTAATTATTGTTCAAACATATGAATATAATCCACCTGTAGGTGACTAAATGTTTCATGCGCTTGAACAATATTTAATGTAAACATCATGATGGTACTATTAGGGCCAAATATCAGTGTTTAATTATTAGGGTCACTGTGGTGAGACCTAACCATAAGCATACAACTTTGGTGATCAAAATTAGCTTAATATGAACATAAACATTATATGTTGCATGTATTCATGATAGATCATTCAATATATAAAGGTACTGATAGAGAAGGCCGAGCCCCGGAGGGCCCCGAGATTTTTTTTTTCTCAAGCCAGAGAGGGAGAGAGAAAGTAAATGCGTTAAACGGGAAACGGAGGAACGAGTGGGGAACACGTGGGCCCCCGCCATGCACGTCCCAATGGAGTAGGAAATCCGGTGTGGGCCCACCATACTCTCCAAACACGTCAGCACCTCCATATGCGGCGAACCTGTCTCAGTGTGCTTACAGAAACTCAATTGAATTTGATTGAGAAATTACAGGGCAAGATGTAAGTGGGCCCCAGGTGGAAAGGTTCCTTTAACATTAAGTTACCATAGGAAAGAGTGGGAGCAGTAACATAAAGTAGAAAGAGTGGTAGCAGCAACATAAAGTAGGAAAGAGTGGGAGCAACATCAAATTACCACGTGGTAGCAGCAACATCAAGTTACCATAGTTGTATGCTTACCATTAGGTGGGCCCGTTTCACATAACTGTTCCACGTGGCATGGGCGCACTCACATCTCTCGTGCTCATCCTGCCTTCTTTTGTTCTGATGGTAACATGAATTGGGTCCCACCTCCACGCACCCTAGCTACAGTGAGTCCCAAGTTTGCTTTGCTCCACCGGCCACCACCGCCTATCCCACCCACAGCCAACGCTGACCATAAAGGCGGGTTTCGGGGTGGAAGCCCCGATTTGATTTTTTTTTTTTTTTTTTTTTTTTTTTACAACTTACGCAGGAGTTTTATGCATCATAATAACAATAAAAAAAATCAAAACTTAATTAATGGACGATCATGTGTTCTAAAACCATGCTCTGATACCACATGTTATATCATTATTAACATGAACCCTAAGATCGTGAACAACATGATAGTCACATGCAAGATTTAATCTTAAATAAATTAAAGAGTACCTCCAGACATCCTGATGCAGAGAGCTTTCCGATCCTGCTGTCTGGCACTGTTGTTGAGATCCGTCGAAGAAGAGACTGGATGAATGGTTTTGGTTTCTCTCTCCTTGCCTATAAACCTTAATGTGTTGATTTTGTGTGTAGCCTTTGTGATGGACCAAAGGCTTTATTTATAGTGGAGAGAGGACCAAACTTCCCAATTAGGTTTACTTTAGATTTAATCTCAACCGTCCATCAAGGTAGAGAATATTAAGGAAACTATCTCATTAGGAAACCATATTTGAGTAATTATAGCATATGTATCCTATGAAAACGGAATTCCTATTATGACCACACTTCTAGAAAGGAAAGGACTTGTGGCCCAAGTAATTGGCCTAAATTAATTTCCTTACATTGGATCGGTGGCTGCTGATGGTTTCAAGATGGATCCATCAATAAACCCTGTTTTGTTCTTCGCACTAAGAGCCATGGTCATGGCTCGATTCCAAGTGGAATAATTATCTTCCGTCAGTGGTTGAGAAACAAGCATTGTACCAGGATTGTCGGAGTGATGCAAATAATATGGATTAGAGGGATCGTCGGCCTTACCGTTTCTAGCAAAAGAATTCTGGTTGCCAGTTGAATCCATATCACCTGAGCAGAGGGACGATAGAGTGATCGTCTTTCACACGTATGAAATTCAAGTCGGCTTGAAGATAACAAACATGTACTCTAATATGAAGAGTAGAGTTGTTCTATGATCAGGCCCACTTAGATGTGCTCTGATACCATGATAAGTCTGCAAATTGATTAATTCTTAGAGTAAATTAGCGAAAGGTCCCTCGTAGATGTCTTGTAAGGCCTCTAGTCCATCAACTTTTCTTCTAAGGCATGTAGTCCATGCAGATTGGACATATTTCGGTGAGAAGTCCCTAAATACACCATCTCATGGCGAGAGGTCCCTAGATATGTTACTTCATACATTTTCATGATGGATTTGCCCTTTCAACTGATTAGGCATAAAATTTTAAATCTTTCATTCTCCCTCTTTTTCTTTTTCGATCTAGATATGGACAGAACCTAACCAAAGCCCTTTTCTTCTTCTTCAAGTTACAGGTTCTGTAACAGAACCCTTTATTCGTATGTTTGCTACACCTGATTCGGCTGCGCCGATCTTGGGTGGGCCACACTGATCGATTTCCGGCAGAAATCCGAAGTTGCAGAGAAGCTCCAATGCTATCTGGGATCGAAATTGCAGAAGAACAGAGGATCATGTCTGTTGCAGCAGACTAATTGGATAAGGGAAATTAGAGGATTTGGTGGTGATCTGGGCATTGCCGGAGAAGAAGTGACGCCGCTGCTCGTCACCTTGCCATCGCTACCGTGGAAGAAGAAGACCGCTACAGAAGTTGCCTCTTAGCCCATATTTCTGTTACAGAAAATGTCACCGGACCAAACGAAAAACCCACATCTCCGCTGCTACCGCATTCACCGTTGCCGGTTGGCATCACCACCGTTGCTGCTCGCCGCCGACGACCGCCGTCCCGCTTGCTCTGCGCCAACGCAGGAGAGGAAGAAGGAAGGCAGCAGTTGCCTCCATCAGTTTTGGTTGCAAAATAGAACACGAAAAAGAAGGAAGAGGTCCTGACTGGCTTTGTTCTAAGTCGGTTCGGGACGAACCTGATCCTTGCCTAAACTAATTCTTTCAAATCTCCGTTGTAGGAGTTGACTGTGTTCTTCTGTGGAAACGATGAGATGTTGGGATTTGTCTTTTCATGGTTTCAAGCACCCTGTGGTCAAATTTATCTGAGTTTTTTATTTTTTGTCAAATTTATTTGAGTTTTACTCAAATTTATCTGAATTCTGAAAGAAATTTATCTAAGTTTTAGACAAATCTATCTTAGTTTTTGGCTATTTATCTGAGTTCTGTAACAAATTTATCTGAGTTCTAAAAAAATCTATCTGAGTTTTTGGCAAATTTATTTGATTTTTTGAAAAATATAAGTGAGTTTCTGACAAAATTATCTCCATTTTAAAATTTTTAACTGAGTTTTTTGAACGAATCTTTTTGTGTTTTTGGCAAATTTATTTGTATTTTCTTAGATCTATTTGTGTTTTTTAATTTTATTTACTTCTTTTGAAATTTATTTGAGTCTTTTAAAATTTATTTAAATTTTTTTTAATTTATTTGGATCTTTTTAAATTTATTAGCATCTTTTAAATTTATCCGCGTTCTTTTGAAATTTATTGTGTTTTTTAAAATTATTTTATTTTTTTGAAATTTATTTGTGTGTTTTTAGAATTTATTTGAAAATCTTATTAATGAGATTCCATTGATCGTGGCCAATTAAGTGCTAGTTGACCATTATTAATGGGATATCCCACCAATCATGAGATATGATTTAAACAAATGGTAAATTAGACATATTAGGTTTTTGTTATTTTTTTTGGATTGTTTGTATCGAAGTCATATTTTGAGAGACCTCCGACCAAATGCTCATAATTCTTATATATCAATCTGATGAGTTACAAATGGTATTTATATACAATTTTACAATGGTTGTTGTAGATAGGATCCAGTAAGATAAGGCATATATATATATATATATATATATATATATATATATATATATATATATATGGAGTTGCAGTTTTGACTCGACTTGTTATTTCCTAATATCCAGAGACACTCTCGTATAGAAGTGGAACTGAAGTATTCCATGCTTCTAGTTCACCTTTTTATTTTGGCACATGCAAGGCATATGTAAAGGCAAAGAAGTAAGAAAAGACAAAAAAGAAGAAAGAAGAAGATGGCTTAAAAAGAAGGCTAATGGAATAAAGCCACAACCTCCAGCACCAGTACAGAACATGGAATCCATTGCCATTCAGACCCCTTCATGCATTTCAAATGCAATCTCGGTTGATATGAAAAATGCTGCGTCTTTGGGCGACATCGAAGGACCCTTTTATTTGTAGAATTGCATCTAAGCCTCTCTTTATCTATAATTAAAGGAATGATATCTCTCTCTGCAAGTTTGCAAAGGCTGGAATCGTCCACGTACATGGGTTTTAAAGTGTTCTCTTTTCCTTTTTTAACGTACAACATCTGTTCAAAGTCATTATGTGCTGTCATCACTGTGGATATGTGCTTTTTTAAGGTTAAGACAAACATGATTTTCACTTTTTTGGATATCATTTTGTTTTTTCATGTGGAAAGTTTTATATCTTCACGCATAATTGTTAGTGAAGATATAAGACTTTCTAGTTCTATATAATTTTTCTTTTTTTTTTTGTTTAGTTTTGAAACTATTTTCCTTTTTTTGGGCATTTTTAAAAGAGTGAGTGTAGATTCACCTGGTGATAAGCGGGCAGTGCTACAATGTATTATGGGGCCTACCTTTTTGAAATCCAAGTCTCTTGTTAGCCCTATCATCCTATATGGTGATCAGCTTGTAAATTATTTTTAAAATATGTAAGATGGCGGATTTTCCTGTATTAAAACATGTGATGAACTTCTTGTAGTTTATATGGTTTAAGATTAAAACGGAGGGAGTCTGTCATGCATGATTAATCCTACAGTTGGTCCACTAAAATGATTTTTGAAAATCTAGAAACAAGTAATACAATGGCTGCTAGAGCTTCTGAGCATGTCAGATTTCAAAATGATGAGCCCCCAATGCATTGAAGAAGGGGGATGTACGATACCATCATCACCCCCACATACCACTAGCTATTTGGATAAGGATTCAGAAATGGTAAGGTGGGTGGGAAGAGAAAGGATTAATTCTTGGGTCCATCTGAATTAAGTTATTGTGACAATACTGATGATGATGGTAAGATGAAGGTTGATATATTTGAATGACAATACTTAGACCTAGAAGTAATGTGAGGAGGAGAACAAAGGTAGATTTTCTTAGGGAAAAAAAATAAAATAAAGACTACAACAAATCTCAAAAATTAAAATAAAGAGTAGATAGGGTAGTTAAAAAACAGAAAAAGGAAATAGTTGTTCTAAAATATGCAATTTCAAGTAGAATAACAAAACGAGAAAAATAATATTATAACAGGAGAATAAACACTTGGCTATAACACACTATCTTCTTCCCCCAACTCAACATCCCTATTATCTCTATGAGAAGAATTACCCATTTCAATCCCACAAATAAACACTTGGCTATAACACACTATCTTCTTCCCCCAACTCAACATCTATATTATCTCTATGAGAAGAATTACCCATTTCAATCCCATGATATCTCCTACCTTCAAAATACAAAACCGTGTTAGCTACATAACTCACTAGAACCACCCAACAAAACAGCCCAACCAAAACCCCATTCCCCACAAACCCCATCAAAATCCCACCACCCATCCTCCCATCCATCAAAAGCTTAAGGCCCAACCCAATCCCACCTGAACCCAAAACCACCAACCCACTCAAAACCACCCCACAAAATCGCCGTCCCTCCATCAAACCCCACCCCACTCTCAATGCCTCCAATCCAAACCGCTCCTCCAAAACCGAAACCACCATCCCCACGCTCAGAACAGACATCAAATGCATCTCCCAAACCGCCTCCAAAGCCGCCACCCAAACCCACACGCGTGTGGACAGCAAGTGCGACAGAACCACACGCGCGAGATTCTGGTACGCGCACGTGAGAACGGACGAGAAGAAGGACGTGAGGAGGAGCCGCTTCCACGCGCGGCTAGTAGCGGACGTGATAGCCGTTAGCCATGTGGGGCGCTTGCCAGAGAGGGAGAGTGCAGTGGAGCTGACGGCCGTTAAAGCGGCGATGAGGGAGAAGGCGTAGGAAGGGAAGAAGAAGAGCGCCTTGAGCCGCACGAGTGTGAGGGCGTCCATGCGGACCTCTTGCCACACGTGCCCGGCCTCGACTACCGTGCGGGACATACGGGCCAGGGACTGCTTGGAGGAGATCTGGGTCTGGATGGGGTGGGTGGCCAGGGTCGAGGCCAGGGTTAGGAGAGAGAGAGGAAGGATTGTGAGGGTGGTTATGGTGGTGAAGGTGGTCGGGTTGGTTTTTAGGGTCTGGTAGGTGGAGGAGAAGGTTGTTTTGAGAGGGTTTGAAGTTTGGGTTAGGATAGAACTGCTCTCATCGATCACAGACATCTCTCTTTTCTTTGGTTTTTGTGTTCTCTATGGTTCTCCCTCTTCCTCTTCCTCTCCCTCTTCCTCTCCCTCTCCCTCTCTCCTTTTATTCCCTGGGTCTATGTAAATTGTAACGTAGTGTGGAAATACGGTGTGGGGGAACTTCCGGGTTGTGGTGGAGTGGTCCTAAGAAAGGACAAGGCTACAATTCAGTGCCAAAATTTTCACGGCTTTGCTTATGGTCACGGAGATTATGTATGAGATTAGCAGCCAATTAAGAATCTTGTCAATAAACAACAATGGGGCTCACAATCAATGATCCCACATATCCAAGTCCATCGTGAAAATATACATCAGAGGGTACAATAAACATTTAAGAGCAAGCACATTTCATAAAGTTAAGAAGGAAAGGAATTAAGACAAGAATTAGGAAAGGAATTAAGACAGTAATTTTTCATAACAATAGCCACCGACAAGAACCTAGGCCAGTACAAAATAAAACTAGAGGATTTTACCATAAAAAATACTTAACGTGCATGTCGGACCCGATCAAGCACTTTAGATGTTGTTGTACCAATTAGAGCAATTGGGCCGAAAAACCCTTCTTTTTTACCAATTTGGCACTTGATCGGTGCCAATATTAATTTACACTACCTAACGTCGGTGCCGACCCTATTGTCATAAAAAGTTACAACTTTTTACGAAAAAATTAGATAACTTGAGTCGGCACCAACCTTATTTTTAACTAGTAAAAGATACCATGTAGTACCCATGTCAAACAATTTTTCAAGCCAGGTTTTTAGTTGTTCACATTTGTATCATCTAATGTTTACTTTGATATGTACTTGATTTATTTGTTGAATATAATTTGGAATTTTTCTAGCAATTACATTGTTAAAGAGGTAGTGCCCATATGTACTAAATATATCAATTAGAAGATATACTTGGAGAGGGATAATTAAATTTATATGGAATTGTGTGGTTGTGGTGTACATAAAAAAAAATGGTAGAAGCCCACTGCATGGCTTAGAAGTCGATCCCATCCTATTCATCAGTTGGGCATTACAAGCATCAAACGATTTAAAATGAAAATAGTTAGGAGAAACAATGCATAGGTCAGAACTCAATCTCATTCATTCATTAGAAGGCTACGCAAGCATGAGAATGTAAGTGAACTTATTCTAAAAGATGTGATTTTTAGAGATGTGATTTTTTAAGAAAAGATGGGAATGTAACATCTCAACTCAACCCCATGTGGCACCCCTGGTTAGTCTAAACAAGGAACCCATTTCCCTATTAAAAAGAAGAGTCAGGCAAAAGCAAAGCAAAATCAAACAATACCAAACAGTCAAGAGAATTCTGTAGCTTGTAGGAAGTAGGACCATTTTTTTTCTGAAGAGTAGGACCTTTCTTCACAATTTCCACGTGAAGGAGACTGACAGTTGTCCAATGAATGCCCCATGGAAAAATACTGCGGATGATACATGCATGCTTCCTAGCGCTCGCCGCTGTAAACATGACGTGAGCATATGATAATGAGAGGAAAAGAAAGTTCAGTGCGCCATATAAAGAGGGGAGTGAGATGAAAAATGCAGACTGCAGTGAACACGAACAGGAAGGAAGCGATGGATCCTCGGTGGGCTAACACAGGATCAACTCTGGCCAGCTTCATGTTCATATGGGCTGTTATTCGCCCATACCTCCCATATCGTCTCGAGTCCATTGTGGCTAAATCCACGGCAAAGATAATCAGATTCCTCGACCCAAACAACCATATCAAAAATTCACGAGTTATTTTTTTTTCCATGGTGAATACTCATGTTATTTTTCTCTATTGGATTTTCCATTATTGGATTGGGTTAGGAGAAGAGAGGAAGAAGATGAGAAAAAACTATATTTTCCGCCTGTGCACGTCGACCTTCACTTGTTATAGCGAGGGTCAACATCAATCCTCACTGAGAAAGCAGGTTAAAAAAAAAAAAAAAAATTCAGGCGGAAAGGCTAGTTTGGTGCCATGTCCCCTAAAGTGACCTTTTTGGTCCACTAGCCATCTAAAGTATTTTTCTTGATAAAATCCGCCTAGTTTTATATATATAATTTTTTGGGACATTTACTAAAGAAATTCCCTTAAATAGGATAACCACTGTTGGGATCCCAAAATTATTATATTAATAGGGAAGGACCTCCAGCCCAAATCTTCCTTATTTTTGCCCATTTTACCCTTTGTTAGTTGATGCCAGCAAAGGGACGAAAGTTGAAACACAAAAAAAGAAAAGAAGAAACGGAAGAAGGAGAAGACCAGACCAGTCCATGTCTGGTCTCCATTTCACTTCCATCTCCCGTCCCAGAAGAACGCCCACCGGTCGCACTCCATGTTTCTCTCTCTCTCTCTCTCCTCCTCGCCCTCCTCTTTTCCTCTACATCAAAACCCAAGCCCTAGAGGAAGTCCTTAGAATCTGAAGACCTGGTTTTCAAGGTAATAAAATTCTACACACTCAACTCTTTTCTTCTGTTGTAAAAATAGATAGCCCTTTCTTCTCCAAGGTTCTTCTCCAATATTCTATATGCAAGGCATTTCTTCTTACAGTGATTTTTTGTTTTTCTATTTGGTTGATTGGATTGATTTTTTGTTTTTTTAGTTGGTTGATTGGATTTTTTAGATAATACAATACAAGTAATGCCTTACCCTTGCCAATGAGGAGGCTATAAGTTGTGAGCAAAGTAGTTCTTTTCCGGACAGGGAAAAACCAAAGCATGTCCAAAGCTTAGAACAGGCTCTTAGTTAGTGAGTTGTAATTTTACAATAGTTTCTGTACATTTGTGGTCCTTTCCCTCTATGCAATGCTTTGCGAAAGGTGAAAAACTTTGAAGTTGGTTTTCATCCAAAACACAACTTTTATTAGCAGCATTTGGTGTGGACCAACTGTTCACCCTTTTTTTTTCCTTCTTGGAAATGGCAACTTGTATTGAACAAAAGCTTTAAAATACCGAAGGAGACCAGATGAGAAATTAGAGACTTGTAAGAGGCTAGTAGGTCTCCATTTTTATTGGATGTCACGATTTTCAATGAGTTCACCTGATGATACAGTAGCACACCAGTAGATTCTTCTTTCAACATGATGTTCTAAGCATGGATCAGGGAACATTGTAAGCTTGTTTTCACTGTCCAAGATTTGGTTTATGGGCACATAGGGAATGGGATCATTTACAAACTATTCTTTTACATTTTTAAGCTCCATTCCTATGTTTGCATGAGGCTGCGAAGATCGCAAAAATTCAATTCAATCAATAGGGAAATGAAGTTGAATTACTCATTCGAAGAATTGAAGTCTGGTCTAAGATACCTTAAACATTAACTCATGGGCAAAACCATTTTTTTTTCTTCTTTTTCATACCGAATGAGAGGACCCTCACTAAATGCTCTCTCTATTGATAACTAACTCTGCCATGAGAATAAAGAAAGCCCGACTATTTACTTTTAGTTACCCTTCAGTGGTATGGTATAATGCTGGTCTATAATAATGACATGAAACAATCCCTCTTCATGCTCGACTAGATTTTTCCACCATTCAACTTATCATCCGAAAGGATAAAGATTCACCTAATAAACTTATATGAACACTCGCCCACAATTTACTGATGGAATCTATCCAATTATGTTGTTACATTGCACTTGCAATGCTCAAAGTAAACATACATTCCACCTTATAACATTCTGAGTCATTATGCTTTAGAACATGTATTTAGACTAAACCCTTGACATGTTCGGGCATCTGCATTTTCTTACTTCCCAATTGATAAAGATATCAATGTCAATGTGGATGTGGTTTATTTGAATTATGCATTTCATTTTGTATCAAGTATCAACCATCTGAGTTCTTATGTGGATTTTCTGTTTTCTCCATTTTTTCTTTGTCTCTAAAAGTTGTTTCAAGGGGAAATGAAACTTCAATGTTGTTATTATTTCATTTGTTTTCTTAATCCTTGTGAAAGTTGAATGAAAGTTGAATATGAGATAAATGATTTTTTTCTTCCTTTTGCAACTCTTTTCTAAAACTTATGCAAGTTTCTAAAAATCTAATGAATGCTGAGAAACTTATGTAAGTTTCTATATAAACTGATAAATGTTGAAAACTTCTAAGTATGGAATTGTTGCACAGGCCCACTTTGTTCACTTCTTATTTGTCATTTTTATGATTTTGATAAAATGAATTAAATCATATAAAATATTGGGGTCTCTAGCTTTCGTTACTATGTCTAGTGGGGTTTATTTATTAAATGTCACTTGTTCTTATCTCATGTTAATTTATTTTCGGTTTCTTTAGGATGTCAGAGGATGAGACATTTGTTGTATTCCACTTTAATAGAGAGTTTGATTGGAATACGACCAATCCGGTGTACAGGGGAGGTGAACAAAAAATGATGTATCTAAGCAATTTCACAAAGTACTCTACATTGTTCCATAGTGCGTTACAAGCAACGAAGTGGATAGAAAACGATGAAGCCATTGAAATTCAGTACCTTCACAATAACCGTCAAGCGTTCACATTGATTAAAGTAACTAACGATGGTGATGTAAATGCAATGTTGAAAGTGTCTCGGGATAATGTAAATGGGCTTTATCTATATGTGAGCAAAAACACCGAGTGTTCAAGAGGTGTACGTGAAGGACATTCAAGGTATTGCACCATGTCCTAATCACTTTGTGCACTATTTATTTATCTAAGGAACTCTAACTTTTTTTTCCTTATATACATGCAAGATTGACAGGTTTGAATGTGTTTGAAGACAGTCAAAATGCTCTCAATCAAATAACCAATAACTTGAAGGAAAAAAGTGTTGGATATCCTAGAGGTCGTCCAGTTAGCACAACACGGTACGTGATTATCTTGTTCATACATGCAAGATTGACAGGTTTGAATGTGTTTGAAGACAGTCAAAATGCTCTCAATCAAATAACCAATAACTTGAAGGAAAAAAGTGTTGGATATCCTAGAGGTCGTCCAGTTAGCACAACACGGTACGTTATTATCTTGTTCACTAGATTGAATTTTGATTTCTTCCTTGAAAGATGAAGATGGACTAATCATTATTATTTGGATGCAGTGATTCTCATAGAAGCTCTTTGAAATCACTTGGATGTGACTTTTATAATTTTGAAGCAAATCCCGACATTGGAGTAAACAATATCCATTCTTGTGATACCATTGCTCCCACTGTTGATCTCGAGGAAGACATTGAAGCCATCTTCTCCTTTTCACCCAATCACTTTACATTAATAGACTCTCAGCCATGGGCAAATGATGATCCTACAATAAGGGACAAAATGCAAGAAGATGTGGGAATCTGCTCCGAAACGTCAACCGTTGGTGAAGATCCTAACATTGAAGATACGCTAGTGCCAGTTGACGATTTCAAACATAAGTTGCTAGAGAGTACTGTGCAAAAGTTGTGGAAAGGGAGAGTGTTTCTAGATCGTGATACAATTAGGAGAACCCTCGCAAAATTTGCAATGTATAAGAATTTTGTGCTAAAGCATCTGAAGACGAACAGTTATAAAGTTACTGCACGGTGTGACAATGCAACATGTCCATGGCGTATACATGCTTCTATTATGGATTCAGGTCCACAATTTCAAGTTCGGGCATATAACCCAATTCATTCATGCTCAAAACCAATGATGGGGATGGCACATAAACAAGCGAAAGCGTCCTTGATTGCAGACTTTGTCAAATATAGGCTTCGATTTAATAATATGTACACACCAAAGGAAATTATGTTTGACTTTCAAATGGACTTCGAGGTGCTGATAAGTTATAGAAATGCATATCTAGGAAGAGAGATTGCAATGAATGAAATACGGGGTTCATTCAAGGAGTCTTTTCAAATCCTTCATCGATATTGAATGGAATTACAAATGATGAATTCTGGAACAAGAATCGAGTTGCTGAAGCATAAAGATAACTCCTTTAGAAGATTATTTTGGGCAATTGGAGCATGCATCGAAGCCTTCCGTTCTTCCTTGAGGCCTGTGATAGCTGTAGATGGGGCACATCTTCGAGGTAATTAGTATCCAGGTGTTATACAGACGGCTGTTACTTATGATGGTAATCATCAACTTTTCCCACTTGCCTTTGCCATAGTTGAGGCCGAATGACGAGATAGCTGGTCATGGCTTTTTGCAAATCTTCAAATAGCTCTTGGTGAGTCTCGATATCTAACAATTGTGTTTGATCGTCAGAAAGGCCTTGTTCCTGCGGTGGAAGAAGTATTTCCAAATGCTCAACATTGTTATTGTTGTTGTCATATCGCGGAGAATATACGTTCGAGATTCAAAGATGATGGCATTGTTAAGAAATTTTGGCTTGCTGCAAAATCTTACAGGCCATGTGAATATGAGGCTCATATGAATGATATAAAGGCTGTAGACCTAGATGCTTATAACTACATTTATGCAATCGGAAGACAACATTGGTCCAATGCTTTTGTGGAGGGTAGGCAGTACGACATGTTAACTCAAAACATTGCAAAATGCTTAAATAGTCTAATGAAGCACAATAGAGAGCTTTTGATATCAAAACAAGTCGATGGGATTCGTGGAAAGTTAATGGATTTTTTCCATCTTCAGAGGACTACGTCGTTGCAGCTAAAGACACGCCTAACTCCTTGGGCAGAAACCATTCTAAGTAAATCTGCAGAAGGATCCTGACGTTTGAATTGTCGACAAGCAGGTCCCAATGAATTTCAGATACAGTCTTGGGAGTTCATTGATGTTGTTCACCTAGATAGAAACAGTTGTACGTGTCAGATGTGGGCAACGATTGGAATTCCGTGCGAGCATGCCTTGTCAGTCATGAAAACCAGAGGCTTGGATCCATATGATTTTTGTGAGGATTGGTACACATGTGATACTTATAGAAGGACTTATGGTCATGTAATACATCCAACCCACGATATATGCCAATGGGAGCACATTAGTAACGAGGTGATCAAACCTCCACTTGCTA
Organism: Cinnamomum chago; assembly: GCA_038049695.1. Lineage (NCBI taxonomy): Eukaryota > Viridiplantae > Streptophyta > Magnoliopsida > Laurales > Lauraceae > Cinnamomum > Cinnamomum chago. Next base: position 65,142,666 of record CP142458.1, on the reverse strand, counting down.
CCAGGCAGCCTGGACGTCCAAAGAAGAAAAGAATTCGCACTGAAGAAGTTAATCGGCAAAGAAGACAAGTAACGTGCTCTATTTGTAAAAATAGGGGTTACAACCAACAAAAATGCCGGAATCCACCAATGGGAAGTTGATCCATGATGGCAAAACCATGGAGCCTTGTCTTTGAAGTGGTCTAAGCAAGTAATTTTTTGTTTTTATTTTTTTTTTGTAAAGGTGAAACCATGTGTTTTAATGAAAAATGTGGCTACTTGTGGTTCTGGCATTTGTAGCAGTTTTTTTCTTTTTTTGTAAAGGTGGAACCATGTCTTTTGAGGTGGTCTAACCATCTATTTGCTGCACTTTTGTATTTGGTGCCTACATTTGTAACTACAAGAACGATGTCCTATAATTTTTTGTAAAGAGTGTTGGCGGATCTACCTCTTTCATTTAATAGCAGACCAATGTTTATCTTTATAGTGGAGTTGATAGAATGGTTGGATAATGTTCTTTCATGATCATTGATGTACGTGAATAGATAGTTGGCGAAATTTCACAAGATTCGAGAACAGGCTACCCATCCATTTCTTTTTCAAGATCTCAATCTTTGAATTCAACTTCATCAGATAGCGACATCCTTATCATGTACATAGTATACACATCGACATCAGATTCATGCCACCCAAGTCATGCCCATCACACATGCACGGGCAAAGTAACCAAGCCAATTTTGTGCCTCGATTGAAGGGGGCTACTGATAGACTCTCTCAAAAGATTTGGGACCTTAACCAAGGACATTATAGTGATATGGAGAAAACTCCTTTTAGCTCTCAGTCAGGTCACATAGTGGAAATGCAATTGTAAAATTTAGATATTAACCCTATTTCAAAATCCTAATTAAAGTTGGAAAACCAGTTAACATCCAATCAAAATCTTACCGTAAACTAATCATACAAAAAGAGAATGATGGGTTGCTTTACATTACAAAGAAAAAAAAAAAAAAAAAAAAACCTTACCTAGAGAGGTGGACTTTTCTTCTTCACCCAACCACTCAACGGTTTCTACGAAAGAGAAACAGTAGCTGCTCAAGGAAAGCACACTAGACAGAGAGAGACATGCGAGTGGAAGAAAATGGTAGATCAATGATGTTTTTGTATTTTTGTTTCCCAATCGCTGGAACACAAATTTAGAAACAACAACCTTGGAGAAGAAAGGGCTCTCTGGTTTTACAAGAGAAGGAAATAGTTGAATGTGTGGAAATTTATTACCTAAAAAACCAGGTCCTGAGATTCGAGGCTTCCTATAGGGCTTGAGTTTTGATGCAGAGGAAAAGAAGGGGACGAGGAAGGGAGAGAGAGAGAGAGAGAGAGAGAGTGACGTGGAGTAGTCGGCATTCTTCTGTGACCGGATATGGAAGTGAGATGGAGACCGGACAAGTGAGAGACCGGACGGCGACAAGCAGTTTCCCCTCCTTCTTCATGTTTCTTCTTTTCTTGATTCGTTCTGTTTTTGGTTTCGTCCCTGCTAGGGTTTCGTTGGCATCAACTAAGAAGGGGTAAAATGGGAAGAAAATTTGTTGATTTGGGCGGGAGGTCCGAGCCTGATATTATAAAATTTTGAGGGTTTCAATAGTGGTTACCCTATTTAAGGGAATTTCTTTAGTAAATGTCCCTAATTTTTTTTTAGTAGTTTTGAAACTCTTCTTTTTCTTTTTCGTGTTAGGTGGGGACTGTTAGGTGGGGGCATTTTTAAAAGAGTGAGTGTAGATTCACCTAGTGATTAGAGGACAAGGCAACAATGTAGCGCTGTTGCATTGTTTGTGCATCCCCCTTCTTCAATGCATTGTGGGACCCACCTTTTTGAAATCCAAGCTGCTTATTAGCCTTATCAACTTATGTGGTGATCAACTTGTAAATTATTTCTCAAATATGTGAGATGTCAGAATTTTTGTATTAAAACAGGTGATCAACTTCTTGTAGTTTGGTTTGGATTAAAATGGAGGTAGTCTGTCATGTGTGATTAATCCTGCAGTTGGCCCACTAAAATCATTTTTGAAAATCTAAAAATAAGTAATATGATAGGTGCTAGAACTAATGAGCTGCTTGGACTTCAAAATTGTGAGCCCCACAATGCATTGAAGACGGGGGATGTTGGTTTGTCGCAGTCATTGCTGTTTGAATTTTTATTTTTATTTTAAAAAAATTACAAAAATATCCAAAAAATCCAGAATATTAAAACATACCGGAAAAAAATATTTTTTCCATTAGTAACAATAATAAATCAAAATATCGGTCCCCCTAAGTAATGACATCCTATGTCGCTCTCTTATTTGAAACTATTAAAATTGTCACTTATTAATATTTAATCTACGTCTATACTTATAATTTACAAACTCATTAAATTAGTTCATATCGAAAATCCAAATAATTACGAATAACTATGACCTCTTATGTTAGCTTCGGAAAAAACTTCACTCCAATCGGAACTAAACCCATAGTCAAATTGGTCGTGTTACATGATTACAAGCACTTCATTAGGATTTAGGGGTATGCCCATTGTTAGATTGACCACACTTGACTTTTAGCTATATTCTATCAACATGTTTAATAAGTTTCATTATTGAAATGGGCCTAACTTTTGAGTAAAATTTCTGTAGGGTCCATTGAGATTATTGGCACACATTTTTTTTCTTCTAAAATTGATCAACTAATCAAGCTTACTGTGAGACAATCTCCTATTACAATAAAACTTTTCTAGAGCCCATAAAAGAGAGAGCCAATTATTTTGAACGGCTTAGATTTTCTATATGTGGGCCCCACTATAGAGCCAAAAGAGCATTAATATTGTCAAGTTAACCATTCTCCACTAGAAACTTTTGCCAAAGTTGGCTAACAAGGGCAGTTAAGTAAGTTTCTAAGGGCATTTGCCTTAAAGGGTTCGTTTTGCCTTTCTCAGATGGAAATAGAAAGCGGTAGAGACCAAAGAGGGAAAACAAAGAAAAAAAAAGGGAGGGAAGAAAGGGAGAGGAAGTGGAGGAAGAAGGAGAGAGAGGGCGATGGCCTTACCCATGTCCGGTGGCGATGGAGGAGGATGCGAACGGAGCAACTACTCCCAGTCCAGGTATGCTTTAGACTCCTTTCTCCTCCCACCTCCTTCCCTCCCTCTTCTCTTTTATCTTCTTTTTTTTTTCCCTCAACCTAAATGTTCTCTGCCTCAATTTTTTCTTCTCCTTATTTTCAATCTACTTGGATGCATGGGAAAAAGATTGAACAAGGTGGGTTTTTGTCGGTACCAACCGATATTTTGAACATCTTTTAGATGACCGATATCGTTACCAGTTCCCATTAAATTATCGAAACGGTATGGGCCGATATCGGTACGTACGTATCAACCGGTATTTTCATCCATGACTGTAGTCGTGCTCGTGGTTGGAAGCAGGGTTACCTAGATTGTTGCACATCACCCCATGGACCATTATTTGGATAAGGATTCAAGAAGGATTTAGATATAGTAAGGTGGGTGGGAAGAGAGCATTAACTATTGTGTTCATCTACATAGGATAAAGCTAATTAAGTTGTGACAATAGTGATGGTGATCAGTGGCAAGCCTAGGATTTTCATTTAGGTGGGGCGAGCAATGATCAACTGAAAAGGTCAAAATCAACGCCAACTATCAATATTCTACACTTATTACATGGTTTAAACATTTGATTTTTTATTTTTGATTGTTTATTTTGAAATTTAAGTATAAAGAACTCATAACCTAATAACACCCAATTCCAACATATTATTTATAATTACAACTGTCTTTTTCTCAAGACATTAGTCTTTTATCTAAATTAGTGGGATGAAAATCATATTAGCTACCACACTACAACAATAATAAAGAACTCATAGAGTCCAAAGAAGTAAAATCATTATCATATGAAAACAATGCCTTTTTTTATTGTTTCATCAAGCTCCTAAGAGTTCATCTATCATAGGAATCCAAATGAGATGAACATAATCGTAAACATCGATCATTTCGTGATTCAAGAAAAAAAAATTTTCAAGAAAACTTAATAAGAAAGCAACTAAAATTCAAGACCCAACATATGAACTAAACAAAACCCAAGGCAAGATGTTTTGGAAAAAAAAAAAACTGAAGTATTGGGTCATTGTAATTGAGAAGAAACAAAAAAAAACAGCAAAAAATAAATTACAAAAAAGCAAAGAAGCCAAAATTTATAAATACAAAAAATCTATCAATCATAAATCAAACCCTATTAACACAAACATCATATATTGACAAAAACTAAAATAAGAAAAAGGTCAATTAACATTAAACAAACCAAATATCTCAACGGCAAGAATGAGATATATAACCAAAACGCAATCAAACTACCAAAACATATACAACAAATTTAAATGGGGGTTCGATGTATGTGGTGTAAGTGTGTGTGTAAAATACAACAAATTTATTTGTATTTAGAAAGAGCGGCATATATTTTCAAGGAGAAAAATACAAATTAGAGACTCAATTCATTGAATCCATGTGCAAGAAGGTATTTTGTCCATATCTATTTGATTCAAAAGTAAAAATCTCATTACTACCTCTTATTTGTATAGAGAGAATAGTGTTGTTGGTGAATCCAAGCGAGGAGGAAGAAAGAGAAGAGAGAATCATAGAAGGAAAAAAAACGATTGAGAGAGAGAGAAAGGGTGGACCTTTGTGTCGTGTTATTATGTATAAGTCAAACTGCGCATGCTTGACCCTGAAGTGGAAGAAGGAGAACAATTGAGTGGAGGGTAGTGAGGTTTTTCGTTCGAGAGATCTTTGAGACTGAGCGCCAAAAATTATTGATTTTTCAAACCCAAGATGGGGCAACGACTTTACTAAAATGGGGGATGGGCCACTTTTAGGCTCTTTTGGATTAGGGCCACTTTTAGGTCCTTTTGGATCAGACCTGGGCCCTATAATATAGGTCCACCCCTGATGGTGATTATAAAATGAAGGTTCATGTATTTAGATGAACTATGTAACTTGTCTCTAGAATTACAAGTACTTAGAGCTAGAAATAATTAATATCATCAACATCAACATCAAAGCTCTATCCGAATTATGTTGGTGTCGTATTTCTCCATTCCGATCTATCTTGAGCTAAATCCTCAGATTTAGAACTAGAAGTAATATGAGGAGGAAAACAAAGGTAGGCTTCCCAAAATAAATAAATAAATAAATAAGACTACAACAAATCTCAAAAATAAAAATAAAGAGTGGAAAGGGTAGTTAAAAACAAAAAGAAAATCGTTTTTCTAAAATATGCAATTTCTAGTAGAATCATAAAATGAGAAAAATAATATTACAAAAGGAGAAAAGAATGAATACCTTTTTTGGTTAGAGAAGTTAATTCACAAATAAACACTTGGCCTATAACACATTATCTTCTTCCCCCAACTCAACATCCATATTATCACTATGAGAAGAATTACCTATTTCAATCCCATGATATTTCCTACCTTCAAAATACAAAACCGTGTTAGCTACATAACTCACTAGAACCACCCAACAAAACAGCCCAACTAAAACCCCATTCCCCACAAACCCCATCAAAATCCCACCACCCATCCTCCCATCCATCAAAACCTTAAAGCCCCACCCAATCCCACCTGAACCCAAAACCACCAACCCACTCAAAATCGCCTTCCCTCCATCAAACCCCACCCCACTCTCAATGCCTCCAATCCAAACCGCTCCTCCAAAACCGAAACCACCATCCCCACGCTCAGAACAGACATCAAATGCATCTCCCAAACCGCCTCCAAAGCCGCCACCCAAACCCACACGCGCGAGATTCTGGTACGCGCACGTGAGAACGGACGAGAAGAAGGACGTGAGGAGGAGCCGCTTCCACGCGCGGCTAGTAGCGGACGTGATAGCCGTTAGCCATGTGGGGCGCTTGCCAGAGAGGGAGAGTGCAGTGGAGCTGACGGCCGTTAAAGCGGCGATGAGGGAGAAGGCGTAGGAAGGGAAGAAGAAGAGCGCCTTGAGCCGCACGAGTGTGAGGGCGTCCATGCGGACCTCTTGCCACACGTGCCTGGCCTCGACTACCGTGCGGGACATACGGGCCAGGGACTGCTTGGAGGAGATCTGGGTCTCGATGGGGTGGGTGGCGAGGGTCGAGCCCAGGGTGAGGAGTGAGAGAGGAAGGATTGTGAGGGTGGTTATGGTGGTGAATAGTGGCGAATCTAGGATTCAAAGTCATTGGGGGCACAGAAATAATGCGGGGCTGCCCTCAGAAAAAAAATTTTGGTTATTTCTAAATGCACAAGGAACAACCAGTGATAATTTTTTTTGGAACCTGCAATAGCAGTTGGAGATATTTAAACACACAAGGAGCAACCGAACATATAAAATACAACAGAAACTAGAAAATAGATGTATAGTTTGTGACAGCCACTCGCAAAGAAATAATTAATTAATCTCAAGAAAATTCATACACAAGTCAACTCTTCTAACTATTTTAACACTGATTCACTTGACAAAACTTTTTAGATTACCTCCTTCCTCACAAAGATATATTCTCTTTCCCTCTAGCTGTCAGGCAAGCTTTTCCACGAAGTTTTAAATTTTCAAACAGTAATATAGAGTTAGATAATACATACCAGACATAATAATGCACAAAAATTGGTAATAAAAAAATACATACTAATTTATCTTAACTGTTTTCAGCGATGACTGCTATTGATTTTGCTTGGCATTAGCTCTTGCAAGAGACTGAGAACGCGGTGATGCTACATGAAAGTGATTAAAACAATCAAAATTAGGGAGGACAAGAATATGGAATACCTAAAGTTAATATTGGGCTACAAAAATCCATTGGGGGCCCAAAAAATTCATTCGGGGCCTTATGGAAAAAATTAGTGGGCCCAACCAAAATTAGAATTAATTAAAACTTAGAAATCCACTGGGGCCTGATTATATACTCCATCCACCACGGGTGGTGAAGGTGGTTAGGTTGGTTTTTAGGGTCTGGTAGGTGGAGGAGAAGGTTGTTTTGAGAGGGATTGAAGTTTGGGTTGGGATAGAAAAACATCTCTCGTCGGTCACAGACATCCCTCTTTTCTTTGGTTTTCGTGATCCCTCTACTTCCCTCTCTCTTTCTCTCCCTGTCTTTTTATTCCTTGGGGCGATGTAATTTGTAACTTGATGTGGAAAAATACACACCTTGTCGGAGAATTTCCTGGTCGTGTTGGAGTCAAGAGATATAAATGATGAGTTGGAGTCAAGAGATATAAATGATGAGTGTGACTTGTGAGCGAATAATTCAACTAGCCAAGTGTCACTTGCTCACAATACATTTTAAACCATGCTGATGATCGTTCGGGTTTTCAGAAGAGAAAGTCAGGAAATTGGAAAGGGAATGTTTTTACTTCTTTTTTTTTATGTGTTAATTAACATGTGGATGTGAATAATTTAAGAGAGGAGTGATAGTGATATGTATGGAGGGTTGGGCTCACGTTTCTGTGTGTAGGGTTGGGTTCGCGTTTCTGTGTGTAGTTTTACAGTGTGGGTCCTTTTGAGTCTTTTTGACATATAGAAACACAGAATGAAGTATCCTCTATGGTGGGGTTGCACATATTAAAATTTTGGATATTTGACATATCAATCTCCCTTAAAAAAAAAATTTAATTATCATCACTTATATATCTTTCTATGGTAAAGGCTACCCGTTGCAACTTAGAGGTGTCCGTTTCGAATCCCGGAAGAAGCTTCAGGTGACGACTTGGTAGTGTCTAGACTTTTAGGTGGTAGATAAAGGCTTTGGGTGCAAAGAATTGATGTCCATTCTGAAATATTAAGTGGTGGTCAGGGGGTTTAGAAACTATCAAAGCCCCACAAAGTGCGGTTGTGGTGGTGGATTTTCCTCGTTAGTGATCAACCCCTAGTGGGGACTTAACTTGCAAAAAAAAAATCTCCCTTAAATTCTATATTTTCAATTTCATGACTGAAAATCTAATAATGCTAGCAGTTTGATTCTGGTATATTTTTCTTTATTTTATTTTACTTTTCTGCCCTAAATCCCATGTTATCATGAGAAGTTAAAAACTCATAATGTCATGGGATCTAAATGTTAAAAGTTGAAAAGTCGGTACATTAAAAAGCTTAGACAGTCTTTTTATCTAGACCTGGATCTCATGATATCATTGGTTTTTAAACTCCCATGATATCATGGGATTCAGGGCAGAAAAGTAAAAAAAATAAAATTGTGGACCAGAATCAAATGACCCTGGTGACATTAATAGACTTTTAGTAGGAATGTAAATGGGTTTTTTATTCTACAATTATCCGGAGGTTCCGACCCGTTAAAAATCGGGTCTGATTCCTTATTTAGGCCCCGATAAGCCAATCAGTGGAAAAGAAGAAGAAGATGAAACTGAGACTCATATTTTTTTAATCTTTTTTTAATGGTTTGGCCTGATGGTTACGTGAAACTGTGAAAGAGACGGGACGAGGGGCAAAGATATAGGAAGGATAGTTATTGTTATAGGTGGGGCCCACTACATGTGCCCAGGGAGGAAATCAAGCAGCCTTAACAGTGATAGGATACGCATGCTACCCAATCTTTCTGCCAATCTCTCCACTTTTCTCCTTTTCTTTTTTTAAGTTTTATTTTGGGGATTTAACGGGAAAAACCCTCTAAAATAGGCTATTAATGAATTTGGCCCCAATAGAAAAGGTCAGACAGAATAGGCCCTAAATTGATGTTTCTCTTTTCTTTTTTGTCTTTTAACGTATAGTCGATATCGACGCTCTCGCCTGAACATTCATTCGTCTCTTCCTCTCTCTCTTATTCTCTCTTGCTCTCTGCAACTGATCTCAAATCATAATCTTTGAGAATGAGGAAGAAGGAAAGAGAAAGCTGGTAGGTGTCTGCAGATGAGATGTATGGAGATGGAGGTGTGCGCAGGGGCTGTGAGGGCGGAGTGCAGTAGTGAAGGAGGGGGAAACGAGAAAAGAAGAGGAGGAAAGAAAGAGAAAAAAAAAAGGAAAGAGAGGGAGAAGGAAGGAAGAAAGAAAGGACGTGTGCACTGGCATGGAGTGCAGTGGGTGGCAAAGGATAGTGCAGGGAGAAAGGAGAAAAAGGGGGGGAGAGGGGGAAGGAAGAAAGAAAGAAAGAAACGAAAAAGGAGGAGAGCCATCTCGGTGGGGTATGCAGGTGGGTGTGCAGCGGCCCATCACGGCTCATCTCCTTCATCTCATCTTCACCATCCTAGGATGCAGACGGCAGACCTCTCCCTCCTTCTCCTTTGTCCTCTCCGGCCAGCCAACCCACCACTCCTTCATCCTTTCCATCTCCCTCCCATCAACCTCTATCTCACTCAATCTGTAGCCCTCACGCATCTCCCTTATCTCCACGCAGCCCATCATTAGCTCTTCTTCATCTCCATCTCCACGAGGAATGGAATGCAAGTTCGGAGTCCTTAAACCGATCATTTAATTGTATCCATATCAAGCTGGAGGTGTTTTCAAATAAAGCCCATGAAGGTGTTCGATGAAATGACGAAGAGAAAGGAAAAGGAAATTTCACGCTCATTTCTCTTGTTTTTCTCATGGGAAAGAAGTATGTTGCTGTTGTGGGGTTTGTCCTTCCTTGATTTTGCTTACTAGAAGATATTGGATGAAAGGAATTAGAGAACATGAGTGGGGTTTTCATTTCTTGATTTTTGTAATTTTCAAACATAGTTCATGTATATATATATTTTGAAATGTAAGGTCAATACACAATGAACTTGTAATGTTGTGAATGGTTTCCCCCTATTTGAAATGTTTGAAATGTGTTTGAGGAGTTTGAAATGTATTTGAAATGTCCGAACTCTTGAGCTTTTGAAATGTCTGAGTGAAGGGTCGAAACCTCCCCACCAAAACTCTCTACTATGATGTTCAAGGATGAAATTGGTATTAGTTGAATCGGTGGAAGCATTTTTTGGAAGGGTGATGCAAGAGTCAATGTGAACTCTTTTTTTGTTGGTGTTAATAGTTGGTGCTTATGTGATAGAAGATGCAGCCGTTCTGTACAGTGTACAGTCTACTGAAGCATTTTTTGGAAGGGGGATGCAAGAGTCAATGTGAACTCCTTTTTGGTTGGTGTTCATATTTGATGTTAATGTGATAGAAGATGCAGCCGTTCTAGACAGTGTACAATCTACTGAAGCATTTTTTGGAAGGGGGATGCAAGAGTCAATGTGAACTCCTTTTTTGTTGGTGTTAATATTTGGTGTTAATGTGATAGAAGATGCAACCATTCTGGATAGTATACAGTCTACTGAAGCATTTTTTGGAAGTGAGATGAAAGAGTTAATGTGAACTCCTCTTTGGTTGGTGTTAATGTGATAGAAGATGTAGCCTTCTGGACAATGTAATCTCTACATGGAAGAGATTTTTTGGATGGGGGATGCCCATGTTAATGTCATCATGTCCAGTTTTTATTGGTGTTAATATTTGGTGTTAATGTAATTGATAGAAGATGTAGTCGTGATGGGCTTGCACATTTTGTTGAAGCATTTTTTGGAAGGGCACAAGTGTTAAACATACTTTTTCCTTTTATAAAGATCACCCTTTTTTGGGGTTATATGTTGTTGAGAACTTATCTATGATAATATAATGGTTGTTTGTATTGTCCCGCTAATGATTTTTTATTTTTTTTTCACTTTTATTATTGAAAATGATTAGCAAACCCCATCTAGAGCTACACTTAGTAAGTTATAGTATTATAACATAGTCGATATCGACTATGACTGTGTTTTTTATGTTTCAGCTAAATAGTCGATATCGACTATGACTGTGTTTTTTATGTTTCAGTTAAATAGTCGATATCGACAATGACAATAGTCGATATCGACTATGACTGTGTTTTTTATGTTTCAACTAAATAGTCGATATCGACTATTACAATAGTCGATATCGACTATGACTGTGTTTTTTATGTTTCAGCTAAATAGTCGATATCGACTATGACTGTGTTTTTTAGGCTTCAGCTAAATAGTCGATATCGACTATTGGTCGTATTAAACAAACCAGATAATGATACATTCCATTGTACTAAACATTGTTCTGAATACATTGGTACATTCCATTCACACATTCAATTAACAACCATACATTAACATATCATTCAATTTCAAATAATTATACATGAAGTTTCACAATATAAATCCAACTGCCCAAAACCATTGAAGTTCCACAACCACTGCCCACAAGTTCCACAATTTCAATTACGAAGTAAAGAAAGTAAGTATCTATGTTTGGCCTCTCCTTCTACTGCCCAAAAAACCTTCCCAAAACTTCTTCTAACCAGTTAAGAGAATTACATCAAACTAGCATTCACTTGTCAACTTCTTTTAAATAACTCAATGACAATTCTGCTACGGAAGTAAGGGATGTCAGACTGTGTAAATGTGATAGGACGACAGTGAACACAATGCTCCGCGAATGCCACAGTGAAAACTTCGTAGTCATTACAATTGTCTTGATGATGAATGTCTTCCTTAAACAGGATAGTCCATAAAAATGGATTCGTCCAGTACTTTATTTAAATCGTTGCTAGATACCATGGTACAAATACTGGGTAGTTCATCATCTCTACATGAAAGAGATATTGTTTGTTAATAAAACACAATGCTACAGATATTAATGAAGATGGGTACTACATGAAAGTAATGGGGAAAACATTAGTATAGAGTTTTGGTGGGGAAGGTTTCATCCGACTCATTTCGCAACTTCCACTGATTTAGCCAATACCAATTTCATCCTTGAACGTCATAGTTGAAAGTTTTGGTGGGGAAGGTTTCAGTCCTTCACTCAGACATTTCAAAAGCTCAAGAGTTTCAGACATCTCAAACACATTTCAAACATCTCAAATAGGGGGAAACCATTCACAACATTACAAGTTCATTATGTATTGACCTTACATTTCAAAATATATATACATGAAATATGTTTGAAAATTACAAAAATCAAGAAATGAAAACCCCACTCATGTTCTCTAATTCCTTTCATCCAATATCTCCTAGTGAGCAAAATCAAGGAAGGACAAACCCCACAACAGCAGCAAACTTCTTTCCCATGAGAAAAACAAGAGAAATGAGCGTGAAATTTCCTTTTCCTTTCTCTTCGTCATTTCATCGAACACCTTCATGGGCTTTATTTGAAAACACCTCCAGCTTGATATGGATACAATTAAATGATCGGTTTAAGGACTCCGAACTTGCATTCCATTCCTCGTGGAGATGGAGATGAAGAAGAGCTAATGATGGGCTACGTGGAGATAAGGGAGATGCGTGAGGGCTACGGATAGAGTGAGATGGAGGTTGACGGGAGGGAGATGGAAAGGATGAAGGAGTGGTGGGTTGGCTGGCCGAAGAGGACAAAGGAGAAGGAGGGAGAGGTCTGTCGTCTGCGTCCTGGGATGGTGAAGATGAGATGAAGGAGATGAGCCTTGATGGGCCACCGCACACCCACCTGCATACCCCACTGAGATGGCTCTCCTCCTTTTTCATTTCTTTCTTTCTTTCTTCCTTCCCCCTCTCCCCCTCTTCTTCTCCTTTCTCCCTGCACTACCCTTTGCCACCCACTGCACTCCACGCCAGTGCACACGTCCTTTCTTTCTTCCTTCCTTCTCCCTCTCTTTCCTTTTTTCTTCTCTTTCTTTCCTCCTCTTCTTTTCTCGTTTCCCCCTCCTTCACTGCTGCACTCCGCCCTCACAGCCCCTACGCACACCTCCATCTCCATGCATCTCATCTGCAGACACCTACCAGCTTTCTCTTTCCTTCTTCCTCCTTCTCAAAGATTATGATTTGAGATCAGTTGCAGAGAGCAAGAGAGAATAAGAGAGAGAGGAAGAGACGAATGAATGTTCAGGCGAGAGCGTCGATATCGACTATAGCGCTAAAAGACAAAAAAGAAAAGAGAAACATCAATTTAGGGCCTATTGTGTCTGACCTTTTCTATTGGGGCCAAATTCATTAATAGTCTGTTTTAGAGGGTTTTTCCCGTTAAATCCCCTTTTATTTTTGTGAAATAAACTTAAGTTGGTTTTTTTTTTAATGTTGGGTTACTGATCCCGCAATGACTTTATAACATTATTTTCATGGGGAGCGTTACAAAGCTCTCATGCTTTTTTTTTTTCTTCTAATTTAGTTCGTTGGGATACATGATGATCATCGAAGTCTATTAGATGAAAAGATCGATATGAAGCCTACCTATATGCAAAGTTTTGAGCCCATAAGATCATTCTAGGTTTTTGATCTATGGCCCTAAAACTTAATGGTTTAGAGGCATTATTTTATTATGATTTAAATTCAACGGGGAGAAAAAAATTGAATAAGTGTTAAATCTAGACTTGTTACTATTCATTAGGGACTAGTGTGTGTGAAAATGCTTAATTGACACAACATAGGCCCTATGACCAAAAGAAAAAATGAGGGGTGCAAAAATGGGCATTTTTAAAGTGGGATGTTTTTTATAATTTCCTTATTTTATATGTATATGTATATGTGTGTGTGTGCGCGCGTGTGTATATATATATGTATATATATATATATGTATATATATGTATATGTATATGTATATATATATATGTATATATATGTATATGTATATGTATATATATATAGGGAAAGTTTCAAGTGCATCTATCCCTCACCATAGGGTGAGAGACACTTTCCATTTTTACACATGAAGACAAGGATGTGTACCTCACCCTATGTCCTTGAAAAGTAATTTTTGTACTTGAAAATGTCCAATTATGGAAGTGTCCCTTACCCCATGGTGAGGGATGGATGCACTTGAAACCTCCCCTATATATATATATGTATATATGTGTATATATATACATGTGTGTGTATATATATATATATGTGTGTATATATATATATGTGTGTGTGTATATATATATGTGTGTATATATATATATGTGTGTATATATATATATGTGTATATATATAGGGTTTTGTTCAGGTGAGAAGGCTTCTCACCTAATGTGTGGGAAGTTTTCTGACAGCCGTTGGATCTGTAAAGTGGATCCAACGGCTGCCAACATTTTATATATAAGACTTGTCTTTGATGAAAACGGGCGCCATTTCTCTCCATTTCACTCTTCGTTTCCCTCTTCTCCTTCGAACGAAAACTTCTCCTCTCCATCCCCTCATTTGGGCGTCTCCATTGTTGCAGCTCCATCACCGAAGAGAAACGCCCATTTCACTCCTTTCCAAACGCCCATTTCACTCCTTTCCAAGTTGCAGCTCCATCACCGAAGAGACCTCATCGGACCCTTTTCGAAAGCACTCCTCTCCAGCTATACAACGCTGCTCTGTGCTTCGTCTCCTCTCCATCAACATCTCTCCATCATCGTTCCTCACTGCAGCACCATCGAAATTGGCAGATTCTCGGGCGCCATTGCAAAGATTCGTTTTTAGGGTTTGCTCTGTTCTCCGAAGAAGGTACCCTCTCTGTCTCTCTCTCCTTTCTTCTATTCTCCTCATCATCTACCAATCTACTCTTTCTTCCCATCTCTCTTCATCAGAATCCCAAAGAAAGAGGGTTTTCATGGCAGTGGTGAGTAATCCGAACCGCTCATCTGCGTTTGAAGGGTTTGCTCTCTGTCTCTCTTTCTCCTTTCTTCTATTCTCCTCATCTACCAGTCTACTCTTTCTTCACCTCTCTCTTCAATAGAATCCCCAAGAAAGAGGGTTTTCATGGCAGAATTATTTTATATGCTTTGTATTCATTATTCTTGAGCCACCTGTTGTGCTCTGCCCTATGTTCATGTAAAGAACAAATCTGAATCGTCCAAATCATAAGGGATGTATGCTTTTATATGTGAAAAACCCATCTGCCGCTCTGGTAGGGTTTGCAAGGAAACAGAGGAGAAGAAAGTGAAAGTAAAACCCTAAACTCTTCTTTCTTACTCTAAAAAACGCTTTATTTCAACGCTTTCAATTTCTTATTCATATAGCTCCTGAAAGAATGTATGCGGATTTTTGTTTTTTTTATTTTCTGTGTTAGGGTTTTTTGATCGTATTAAAAAAGTTCTGTTGATTTTTTTTTTTTTTTTTTTGATTGCTCATATCATCACATGGGAAAGATTAGACACGCTTAAAAATGATGGTATCAGAGTCTGGATGGCCCCCAAGGCAAATGGTATCACCTACTTCATTTTTTAGATTTGTGGAGTCTCAGATCTGTAGTGAATTGATATAAGATAGTGGATATTTTTAACAGTTGTATTATTTCCCTTAGCATAGAGAAGGTGTAGAGAAAAATAAAGTTTTTGAGAAGGAGAGGAGAAAAGTCATCTCTAGAAATAAACTTGGAATACAGCTTGCAGGGATGTTGCCTCATGTGTGCTTATTGATGTTAGTCTCTAACTTTGGTTGTATAACTTGATGGTTTCATTCACTTGCTTGTAAATTGGATAATACAAGGTACTCCTCCCAGAAGAAGTGAAATCCCTCTAATCTCAGAAGCAGAGCATTAGTATGTCTTACCTTTCAGATTCTGCTGGATAACAGGGTGCGGCATGTTTAAAGTGGTGAGATATGTCTTCTCGGATGGGTCCTGAAATAGAAAATAAATTAAGTTTTACACACACAGCCTTTGTTGATTAATCTTATCAATATCATAATTCTGAATGTGGAACTTGGTATATATGATATCTATTAGTACAAGTACAGAGTCATGTCCATTCATTTCTCTTTAAATTGTATTTCAGTAGTGTCTGAAGTTCTTTTCTTGGAGTTAGTTGATGAGAGTCTACAAACTGCATTATGGATGCATTGTTGTAACGACAGTCCTAAGTAGCGACTTATTCTCACAAGGGCACGAATGGGGAAAAAAATAGAAACCTTCTGAGAAAAATAAGATATATGCACGATACATCTCTCTATGCAAATCTGTGTATTGATCAGCCACTTACTAACCAATTAAACAAACATATAAATTTGCCCAAAGAAACCCAAGAAGGGAAAATGTATCATGGTTCTTTGAAGACAGCTTGCACAACTAATTAGCAATGGTATCTCATGTGTGCTTATTGTTGCAAATCTCTAACTTGTTGCAAACCAACTGATGGTTTTGATTATATAACATTTTTTTTATAGTTCATCATCTGTTTTGTTTAGGCATTCAGGTGCACATAATTTTTATTTATTTCTTATATAGTCTCATAAACCACTCAATTTTTGTAGGTCGAGAGCATGTCATCGTCGTATTCTATTTCTAGTGATTACGTGCCAAAATGCTCATGTGGAGAGATGATTTGCCTCACCTCTCGTACAAAGAATAATCCAAATAGGAAGTTTTGGAGATGTCCCAATTGGAAAGATGAAAAGGGTTGTGGTAGATTCATATGGAAAGATGAAGTTGACTATGAGAAGAATGTAGTAGCACTTGTGGAGGAAATGAAGAAGACGGTAGAGAAACTGAATGAAAACGTATGTGATGCAGTTGAAGAGATGAGACAGGCTAACGAAGAAAGAAAAAAATCAAACAAATTTCTGTTTATAGTAGTGTTTGTCAGTTTTCTTGTAATTGTGATCTCCATGATGAAAAATGTGTGATATATCTTTTGAAATCTAATGAATGTGTGATGTATCTTTTGGGTTCATTTTAATAGGAAAGCGATGGAGCTCAAGTGTGATTCAGGCAAAATGTGCTCTTTTAGTCTATACTTACTCCTTTAATCATGTATTTGCAGGATAGGGATTGCAAGGGGACCTTGGAAGTTCCTCCATAAGTTTGATTGTTTGTATCATTTCCATTAATCACTCTATTGTTATGTTGAAAATATCAGCATTTGTCCAAGCCCATTGTATAATTTTTTAGCAGAGGATGCTGTTTTTAGGCTTTTTTTCTGTGTATGTATATAGATGATATAACACAATTAACACAAAAAAACTCTCAAATGTCAAATATGCAAAACCCAGAGTCCAACTCACAACCCTCTCTAGTATTATTAGCTCGTACAGATACAGCAACTAGAACAACAGTTACAGAATCCAAGGTACAGAGCCTAAACCAGAATCACAGCCCCATCTCAACTCTAGGAAATGCTATTGGGGATTAGGGGGGCGACCGTTGGCAGCAGCGACTCTAGATCCCCACTCCTGCATACGAGATAACTTCACTAGTGATTACAAGGATTTTCCAAAGTTGAGGCATCCATTCTGAGTCAATGTAATGACATCAATGAGTCAAATGACAAAAGAATTTATACTGGACAATCAACATTGAAGGCTTAATACAAGTAGCTGCCATCACAATCCCAGCAGATGAGGGTCTGCCCAACGAACTCTACATGTGGGGACACCGAGTGATCAATATCATTGTCTAAAAACTAACTGACTAACCTGAGTCAACACAAATCTGCAAGCCACTGAGTCAGGTGAGTGGTCAGGCCTGGCCAAGTTACTCAGCCAGACTTGCCTGAGTTATTCAGCTCAGTACCATCCAGGTCTTTGAGATTTTGAGCTTATAAACTGTAGATTTTGAGCTTATAAACTGTAACATATATATGCAATTAATGAGATATGCCCACATGAGGATAGTTGGATAATAACAATCAAACACTGTTACATGTGGGCAAATATAATTGTCCTTTCTAATTGGATGCCTAATGATCATGTGATAGAAAATGTAAGGGCATGCTCCATTCCAAGACTGGGCCACCCAATCAGTGAATCATATTATACTAATCACAAGGTTAGCACCATCGTCCACCTGTAACTTTCCATATTGAACAGAACAATGCCACCTTTCTCGATCAAATATCGTATGATGCATCGAGAAAATGACCACTTGTACATTCATTCATCAAGAGACCCAAACAAATTCATCCATTCACCCAGATTTTTTTAGAGCATCCAAACCATGTATCTGCTGGTTTAAAATGAACCCAAGCACCTGTCTGCAACCTGTATAATTCATTCATTCATCAAGAGACCCAAACAAATTCATCCATTCACCCAGATTTTTTTAGAGCATCCAAACCATGTATCTGCTGGTTTAAAATGAACCCAAGCACCTGTCTGCAACCTATATAATTCATTCATTCATCAAGAGACCCAAACAAATTCATCCATTCACCTAGATTTTTTTAGAGCATCCAAACCATGTATCTGCTGGTTTCAAAAGTGCAATATCCACAAGATAAAAACAGCTAGAACTCTAATACATCTCCAAAGACTCTGTTCACAAAACAAATATTGAAACATAAAAGAACTCTAATAGTTCTGAACCACACATCAAAACATAAAAAAGGATGGTCAGTATGATAATCCAATTAATCCTGGGAGAGAGGGAAGGACCCAACATGAGCATCAATTAATCCTGCGATCAAACATGTAATGATCAGTATGATACTAGTAATTTACAGAATCCAATACTATCAGAATAAAATTTTTTTAAATGGACTGATTAATTAGAAAGGAAAAATGTATACCTTCTAATTGTGTCAATGTCTCGTCCTCAGATGATCTCTCTGATGCCTCATTTTCATTTAATGGCTCAGAGTTGTCATGTGCAATACTAAAAAAAAAAAGGTATACAATTTTAAACAAAGCTTGTCAATGTATATTAAATTAAAAAAATGCATTGGTAGGAAAAATTCATACCTCTTGTCAAGCCCAGGGCAATTGCGTCTATCATGTGCAACCCCACGCTTGCCACATCCGCGGCAAAGTCGATCTTTCTTCCTGGCTTTTTCCTTAGAGGACTTCAATCTCTTAGGACGACCCTTTGTAATTGCTTGCTTCGGTGGAAGATATCTCTCTGTAGGGCTTGCATTTTTCTTTCTTCTCTTTGGATCATCTTCTGCCATCACCGTTTTTTCATTTATCTCGCGAATCCTTTTTTTAAGGTCTTGTAGAACTGATTTTGCATGCTGATATGCTTCCTTGGACAATGATGCTTCATCAATGATATTTGCAGCATCATATGATAAATCACCGTGTCGTGCTAGCAATGACCCGTCAAATTCAGAGCATGTACTTTTACCAGAATCATCATCTACCCTCGCATACCTTGTCCATCTTTTCAAAATGTATTGCTCAGGCAGTGTGTATATTTTTTCTTGTTTCAAAACGCAGATGATGTGTCCACATGGAATGCCTTTGAATTCAAATAGTTGACAAGAACATTTTGCATATTTTTCATCCTTTTTGAAAATGACGACCCTTTCAATTTCTTTGTTATCTTTGAATGATGAAACATTATATATTCTGTGTTCCATATCATCGTTTACAATCTCAGCAATGCCGGATGTTATGTACATGAATTGATCTTGGAACTTATAAAACAACTTCTTCGTGTATATTTGTGACATTTGCCTCTCCATTGGCAAGTCCGTCATCAATTTTGGCCTTCCATTAGAAGTGTCGTGAATTGCCTTCAATTGACGGTACTTTTGAGTTGCAATCCCTTGGTTAAATCGAAACATAAAACCACATAGACCATTCTTTTGTGTCACATATTGCTTTACAAAGGCATTAATACTTTCACTCCTTCCGGTTGTTGACATCCCTCCAAAGAAAAGGTGTCTCATATATATAGGCACCCACATATCACGGATATCGTACATACCATTTAGCCAATCGTTGTTTGCAACATCCTCTTTTATCAACATCTTCTGCCAACCCGATTCAAATTCCTCAGTTGTCAAAGAGTTGAATGCGATATTTTTAAATGTTGGGATCAAGTCATTCTTATGTATCGCAACTCCACCTAAATTCTTTTGCAAATTTTCCATGATGTGCCACAAACAGTAACGGTGGCTCGTAGTTGGAAGAACAAACCGAATGGCTTTTGTCATTGCAAGGTCCTGATCTGTCAAGATGGACTTTGGTGGGTCTCCCGGCATTGCTTCAAGCCATTTATTGAAAACCCAAACAAATGTATCAAAAGTCTCATTTGAGATTAAGCAACATCCAAAAATGACGGACTGATCATGATGATTAATTCCAGTGAATGCGCCAAAAATGAGACCATATCTGTTTGTATTGTACGTTGTATCAAACGAGACAACATCACCGAACTCCTCATATGACTTCTGAAAATAATAATCAGCCCAAAACACATTTTTTATGTGGTCCTCATCATCTTTCTCAATAGCAAAAAAATTCCTTGGATCTCTCTCCTTCCATTGTCTAAAGTGTTCGTAAAACATATCACCATCATTGTCCTTTGTTTCCTCATTTTTGTCTCTAATATGATTTCGAAAGTCTGTCTCTGTGAAACCAACTTTATCTCTCCCACCAGCCTGCAACACTAAAATCCCCATTTGTTTATTTGGTCTAATATTAGCAGCCCCATAAGTTTCTATCAAATTTTTTTTTGGGGCGTCAATCCGACGATGTGACCGTAGCATGTGGGTCTTTCTAGGGGTACTTAATATATGGGAATGTTCCACAACACTTTTATATACAATCCACTGCCCACTTTTAATTTTTTTTAACTGAAGACATGCACCACAATTCTCTCGTGTATCTGAGGTCCTTCTTTCACCGCCAATTCTTTCTTTCTTACGACCTTCTTTAGAGCAGACAAACTTTTTTCTCACTACTTGGTTATTGAGCCTCGTCTCCGAGCTTCGTCTAATGCTAAAACCCGCTTATTTCGCATAAGTGTTGTAAGCATTGTAAGCATCCTCTATATTTTCAAAAACTTGACCTACTCTTGGTAAGTTCTCTTCATCAACTTGTGGCACAAATGTTTTAATTGGCAAAGATGCGACATTGTCAATCTTTTGTACGTTTTAAGCACGATATGAGCATCACACCATGACAATACATGCAAAACAGAATTAAAAAGAAAATACGAAAGCAATCAATTGCAAGTTTTAGCAACATATTATTTTTCTATGGATAGAGATGTTGAGATGGGAGAGATATAGAGATAGTAACCTACTTGGCTGCTAGCAACTTCACAGGTGATCGGTTGCGATGAGTTTACTGCTTCAAATGGGGCTGGGAGCTGCGAGGGCATTAGAGACTGCGAATAGATCGGATGCCAAAGTTGCAAATCGAGAGGTGGATCATGAGATGAATCTTTGTCATCCATTAGGGCAAATATTGCATATATACTGCATATGAAAATGCCCCTGAATATTAATTCATGAAGAGGAAGCAACAAAGTGGTCACATCACCATGTTTTTGGCATGATTTGTGTGTGTGTATATATATTTGCCTAGTCCCAGTGGTTTGCTTGTTCTATGCCTGCTTTCGTTTGAGCCATCCCTGTGGTGGGTCTCATTGTGTAGGTTGGTCAAGATGCCCAGAACAGATAAGCAGTTGAAAAATGTTTACGGCCTAATTGGTTACACTGTATTGAATTCCAAGGATAGTTGATATTGCGGTGCTTGGTTCATGGGTAAGATGATTTGCGTTGTAGGGGGCTATGTACTTAACTTTTAGGACAAGTTTAAAAGCAACTGAGGATTACAAGCTTGTGGCATTAGTATGGTTTTTCCATGGACATCTTGGGTGTGGATTCCCCGCCCAATCAGAATTTAGGCAGTTTTTTTTTTTTTGTTTTTTTTTTCCTGATCCTGTGATGAAGAGAGCTGGAGTGAGTGCATAGATCTGAAGAGAAATTGCTAGTCTAAACCTTCCCCGAATGCAGTTTTTGAACTGCGCTTCTCTGCACCAAACATTAGATTACACATTTGTGGAAACCTTCACATTTTCCCTAAAACCATTGCCATTATTGCAATCCATGGTTTACTTTTTTTGGTGGCCATCTTGGGATTTTTGAGAATCCACAATTTTTGCTTGGTGCATTGACTGAGAAAGGGAGGGTGCATAAGAAATCGCAAGGGTCACCACTCACCACTGCCATGAAAACCCTCTTTCTTTGGGATTCTGATGAAGAGAGATGGGAAGAAAGAGTGGATTGGTAGATGATGAGGAGAATAGAAGAAAGGAGAGAGAGACAGAGAGGGTACCTTCTTCGGAGACAGAGACGAAGCACAGAGCAGCGTGGAGACGAAGCACAGTCGAAAAGGGTCCGATGAGGTCTCTTCGGTTATGGAGCTGCAACTTGGAAAGGAGTGAAATGGGCGTTTGGAAAGGAGTGAAATGGGCGTTTCTCTTCGGTGATGGAGCTGCAACGATGGAGACGCCCAAATGAGGGGATGGAGAGGAGAAGTTTTCGTTCGAAGGAGAAGAGGGAAACGAAGAGTGAAATGGAGAGAAATGGCGCCCGTTTTCATCAAAGACAAGTCTTATATATAAAATGTTGGCAGCCGTTGGATCCACTTTACAGATCCAACGGCTGTCAGAAAACTTCCCACACATTAGGTGAGAAGCCTTCTCACCTGAACAAAACCCATATATATATGTGTGTATATATATGTGTATATATATATGTGTATATATATATATATATGTATATATAATGCGTAGGTGTGCTCTCAAAGGTGTCACTGCAGCGTGTTCAAACCTTATGATGCCACATGAGAGCTCTCATTGATGCCATGTGGCACCACAATCTTTCTCTCCTAAAATCTCTCTCATATAAACTTTCAACCTCTCGTTAAAAATCCATCTCATTAACATAGTATCTCTATATCTTCAAAACCTTCTTAAAACTCATCCCATGCCATGTTTCATCCAAATCATATTGAATTCCTAATCTTTTCTAAAATCTCTCTAACAACATCGATCACTTGTGGCCACAATTTCAAACCAATGGATAAAGTAAGCAATTTATTTATATTTTATGAACTAAAAACTTTTTGGCAACGGAAAAAGGTACAGGGAATTTTTTGGGGGTTTGCTTTTTCACTTTCCAACCATGAGTACCCATTCGAATAATCCAACTGAGTCACACTCTAATACTTCCAAGAATTGTCATTCATACATCTTTGTATTGCTCACGGTTGGTCTAAACTATTAATCTTTCTTAAGCTTTAATCTCCCTATTGATTTTGTGGTCTTAAAAACTATAGCTTCTCAAGATCCACTACACTGTTTTTTCATTTTTGGTGGATTCCTTATCCATGCATAGACATTCCTTCTCCCTTCGTTACTCTAGATTGGTGGTAACATCAAGTGGAACCTACAAAATGCAAAGTATCTCTCATATAGCGCATCTCTCATATAGCGCATAAGAAAGGAGAACATTAACCCAATATCCAAATTGACTTTGCCATCTTGAATGGTCATTCGTCCATTACATGTTCAATAACGTGTGGTCGATCATATTTTGTGGTGAAATGCACCAAAGTACACCCAAGCCCAAGATTTTCTTTTAGAATTTGACCCAATAATATTCAAGCAATATCAATCTATGGAACTTAAATGTCAGGCCTGAGCATAACCTGTCACGCCCCTAGACCCGATTAATGGTTTGAACCGGATCCAAGGTGTGAAGTTTAGGGCTAATTAAAAAAAATTACCCTTTATGTCCAAGGATCGTAAATTAGGTGTGAAGATTAAATATTTGAACCTCATTTGTAACCATAACCTGCGGGACTTGGCATAATATTACATAAATAAGTGATCATATACAAGTATCAATGCAAGTATGTATTTCATTCTCATTCATATTTTTAAGTTTTGAAATAAAAGACATTAAGTTTATGAACAAGTGGTTGTCCCAAAACCTAAGCCGCTAAAAGAAGATGTATAGAATGAGTAAGACAATGGGCAAAAGATAAAAATTGATCAACACTTAGATGTGTAATGCTTAACCACAAGGCAACAGTGTCGTCAAGTAGTGAAGGACTAAAGAGTCAGGATTATCGATCCCATGGAGAGAGGATAGAAGAAGCAATGAATCCAATTAAAGTAGAATTGAACTAAGATATAGCTAATGTAAACAATTGAAACTACTAAACTATGTGTGAAATTAAACTAATTGAAATGTGAAACAAAACTAAAATAGCAACTAAACTACTCTAACTAACAATTTAAAATATGAAATTAATAAGATCTAACGAACTACACTAAACTAGTGGATGAGTGGTGGTGGAAATGGAAGATTTAATGTGAAGATGCGATGTGAAATGTGTGGATTTTAAAACAAGTTATATGAAATCTAGATCTAACAAATCTAAAAGTAAAAATAACAAATGAAATAAGGATTTAAATTAACAATAATAAAAGAAGAGATTAGGCAATCCAAAATCCACTAAGTATGTAATTAATTCAAACAATGCATGTTCTAATTCAATTCCCAAATCTACAATCCAATTAGCAATCTCTTGCATAATTAGATTGAATGATATAGTAATGAAGATCAAAGTAAAGAAAATAACAAAGCCAATATCCTAAATCATCATTTAGCCACCCTAACAATAAATCATCAAAATCAAGCTACAAAAGATCAAAGATAAGCGCTCTAGAGCATGCTATGTGAGATAACTTAATCCAACTACAAAGCATCAATTGAGATTATCCAAGCATCAAATGTAGAGATAGAGCATGAAAAATGAGAGATATTAACAAAATTAGATCTAAGAATATCTATTAATCAATGAAGGCAAAAGTAGGGAATTTGAACTAAAACATGCATGTAATTGAACTAATCACATTACTTAGCTTCAAAAGGAGAGCATAATCCAAGAGCCTTAGCCACTAAACATCAAGAAAAAGCTTCAAATCTTCATTAATGATCTTCAATTACACTCTCTTTGTAGATTAGTTACAAAGAAGCTCCTAATTACAATATAAAAGTGAAAATAAAATTGCAAAAAGACTAACTTGTCAAAAGATCTCCCTCCCTCTACTCTGCAAATGCATTCCAATTTATAAGAACATTGAAGACATTTGATTGGCTCATTTCATTTCACAAGGATTGCTTCCATTTGATTGGTTGCAACTTGAAGACTTTTGATTGGCTCATTTGCTTTCACATGGATAGCTTCAATTTGATTCGTTACAACAAACTTTCCTTCCAAAAACATATGTGCCTTTTTGCTTTATATAGTCCTTCATGTTGGAGGCACATGGATTTGTGCCATGGCAAGCTTTGATTGGTAGAAGCTTTTGATTGGCTCATATCTTTTCACATGGATTTGTGGAGAGGTGAGTTGGATGGAAAAAAAATAATATGCATTTGTTGAGATTTGAACCCATAACATATTCCATACCAACTCAAGCTCTAAACAATACACGAATCAATCATTTGTGTTAGAAAATGACTTCTTTTATCCGTAAAGTCTTCTACTCTTTGGAATTTTACAAATAACCCTTTAATACTGATTGAATGGTCAATGTTGAAGACACACTAGTAACAGAGAATGATGAGTTTGAAGATCGACATTTGTGGGGGGTTCTGCTCATGATATGTGGAATGGGAGAGATGCTTGGAGACCTATCAATGGGCCCATAACACTAGTATCTAGCTTGCACATAATTGGTATTGGAGCTGTAAGTGCCTAAAAATTACGGACTTGGTTAGGAGATGATTAAGCTCTTCGTTGATGATCTGGAGAATATGAGGGAAAGGGTCGAGCCTCCGATGACCTGAAAGAGGAAGACAGAAGTCAGAGCCCCTGGCTATAGGCAGCCGAAGGCACTCCGATGCTCAAGTCAGTGTGAGGATTGAGAGAAGTGGAGAAGGAGAAATGTAGGAGGGAGATAGAGTGCGTACCCCTGTGGTTCTCCTTCATGCAATATATATAGACGTGAGTGTCATCATTGGGATGGACCCAGAGAGGGACGGAAGTCCCATCAGTGTGTACTCTTCTCTCCTGAGTGGGGGTAGGTAAAAAGGGGATGTCCCATCGGATCATCGCCCCATGCCTATGGACATGACCTTCAGATAAGGCGCACTCCTTATCTAGGTCCGGTGCCCACTCTGTTTGTCAATTCGCCGTCCTCGTCACCGCGGCGCATTTATGACTGCATTTATGGCTGAGTGACAGGAGGCCGAGATCAGGCTTGGGGCCGAGACCGAGGTAGGAACTCATGACGTGGCTACCGAGATGCGTTCCATGATCTTTCCGAGATGGCGCTGCTGCCGACCTCAGGCGGCACCCAGATTAAGGGTAATCCGAAATGGAGGGGCGCCCCACACAAACCTGTGATTACAAATCGACCCCACACAGGAGCCATTGTCATCATCATCCTGTTTGCTTTATGAAGAGCTAGGAATCTTCAAGTCTTCCATGACCTGAATCTTGAGTTTGTATCCACAACAGCACACACAGATGGAGAATGGAAGCTCTCCCCTTGGTCGTATATCATCCTCTTTTTACAAAGCACACAGGCAATTCGCTACTTCCTTTCACCAGTCTAGCTCCCCTGCCTTTTGGCTGGTGCAGTCCCTAATTTGTTTGCAGCTACTTATGGTTGTTTGCTTTCCATATTTTGCTAGTTGGATTTCCCTGTCACAGTTTCTTTTTCCTTCCCACTCTCTCCTTTGCTTGAGCCTTGTATAGCTTTGTAAATGATTGTATTTTTTGGAACTTAGTTTTCTAATTCTATACTTTCATTCAATATACATTACCATTTAGTGTAAAAATAAAAAGGTACATTGCAACTATAAGAGTTATGGATCACACTGCACTAACAACATTTTTTTTTTTTTTACCTACATTGCAACTATAAGAGTTATGGATCACCCTACACTTGAAACATTTTTTTTTCTTACTAGACAATGATACTATAGAATTTATAAATAGATTAACAAAGATTTGAAGAATGTGCCAGCAAGGTAATCTAATTGTAAATAGTTGATTTTTTTTTTCTTTTTTATCTTTCTTATTTTAACCTAGACATCATCACATCTTTTTATCAATAGTTTAGCTCTGTCTTGACAGTATGTATTTCTTTATCAATCATGCATAATAACTTGGCATTTATTTTGCAGGATGATTGGAATGACCTATTAATAGATAAGATAAAGAAAGCAGTATAGGAAAAATAAATTTGGATAGAGGAATTCTACTGAACAAATCACTATTATTTTATTTTTAAAAAAAAACTTTGGATAGAGGAATTCTAATGCAGAAAATAGAAGGAAAAAAAATATCATTCATGAGATAAATATCTAGGTAGCTCAAATGGAAAAATGAAAGTTGCATAATAATTTTACTATTCAAAATAAAATTTAAACACACCATTTCATGAGGCTTCTGGTAATTTGCTTTCTCTTGAGGTTTTGTTTTAGCCTGTAATCTCTTTGGGCTTTCTTCTTTCAAGCCCTTTTTTTTTACATTTTTCTTTTCTTTAATCCCATTTTCCATTAAGTAGGAATAAATAAAAATAAAAATAAAAACCAGTCCTTAGTTCCTTTTTGATCCACCACTGGTGAAAAAAACAGTGTGCTCCAAGAGATTCTCTCTTTAGATGATTTTGCTTCTCTTGTTATGAAAATAGAGAATTCATGTCATCCCATTAGTTCAAACTAGCACAATAAACCATGCTAAGCATGAGCATGTGCATGTCCGCACACGAAATTTGTAGAAACAAATCTCTATTTGTTTCTACAAATAGAGATTAATTAGCAGTTGGCTAACCCTTGGAGACTTAGTTGTAGGGTATATATGATGTGCTTTCAAGTTGAGCATGTCTTTCCCAATTTTGCATTCTCAAGATTTCTTTTTCTTTTATTTTTTTTAAATAACTGTTTAAACTTTATTGATTCCCATATCAGAATAAACTGGAATACCTTGTTATCAGAGTTAGAAGAACCATGCAATTTGGAGAGTTTTAACTGACCAATTCTGATTTACAATTGCGAACATTACCATTATCAGAGCCTCACCTGCCATTCTAATGCATTGATGGAAGCCATATCATGACAACTTCTTCACAAAATTCTAACATGATTGAAAAAATGAAAACGGCCACATACTTCTCAGGTAAGTGGTGACAGTCCTCACCCAATTGTTCAAGGTTCGAACCTTGGGCATGCTATCTTCTCTCACCAAAGGGCTTTAATACCACTCCTGAGATCTACTTTCCTCGCCTGAGGGAGACCTCTCACGTGCAGGGGTCCCAGCCCCCTATAGCTGGGGTACCAAAAAAGAACATGAATGGAAAAAAAACGAATCAAACTTGTATCCATACCCTTGTAAACAAACAGACATGTGCATATTTACATTCAATGGCAGAGGGAGTGGGGTTGAGAGGCCAGAAGGCAACCCGTGACCCATTTCTTGACATAAAGGGGTTATGTTAATTAGATGGCATAGGTGAAGAATCCATAGCCATACCAAACATGAAAATCACCATTTCTTCAACACGATTTTTGATGGCTACAAAAACCTTTTCCGTGGAATTCATTCCCCCATAGATTTTGCCGATGTGGCAATTTCCTCATTTCACATAAAACACCTGTGCACAACAAAACATGCCCTTCATGTTTTTCATGGGCATTTGCCCCTCCTCAACTTGTCCTTCGTAAAAAAAAAAGAAAAAAAAAAAAAAAGGACAATTATAATAAAGAGTGATGGTAATGTTGTCTTTTGTTTCAAAGCAAACCAAACAGACCCTTCATGTCCTCAACCAAACAAACCTTTCATGTCGTCTTTCTTCCTCAACTAATTTCCCTAAAGTCAAAATCACCTCATCTTCCTGCAACTCAAGTACTCAACAAAGCCCAACTCTAAGTGCTAAACTCACCAACCTGCAACTCTTTAGGCATGCATCCACCACTAAAAAATCTCTAAATCCAATATTGTACTTCCACCATTCAACACAATAAACCTTATAAGGGAATGCTTGATTGATTTTGCACAAAATTTATTTTTCTAATTGGATAGGTTCGTATCTCTATTGGATTTCATGAAATGAGCAATATTTGGCAATATGCAAATAAACTTGACCATCCAATGTAGGATCGTTCTTGCAGTTGCTAAGAAATACATTGAAAGACTTGATATTTACCACAAGTTCTCTTCTAAAATGCAAAAGATGAAAAAAGAGAGACGGTGGCATTTGCTTCTACCTCTCATCATCATCATCATCATACATCTCTCTCTCTCTCTCTCTCTCTCTCTCTCTCTCTCTCTCTCTCTCTCTCTCTCTCTCTCTCTCTCTCTCTCTCTCTATATATATATATATATATAAGTGTGTGTGTGTGTGTTTTCTTTGTGGGCCCATTTGGCACTTTACTAGAATAATAAAAGTCAAGTAAGGCCTCCATTTTTTAGAAACTATAATTGATATGTTGCTAAGAAATACATTGAAAGTCTTGATAAAGAAGAGATATGGTGGCATTTGCATCTACCTCTCATCATCATCTCCATTGTGCATCTCTCTCCCTCAATGATATATTTGTTTTTTTGTGCCAGTCTTTAGCAATCACCAGTCTTTAGTCATTAAAGGTGTCTCCCACCATCACTCGCATTGGAGAAGTAATAGAATTAACAATAGAAAGGCACACAATTGCACATTTGCACTAAATCAAGCACCAGCAATTCCCTCAATCGGTGCTATTCACAATATTATTTGGCAGTACAGTTTGTTTTGTTTTGAGTTCAATAGTTTGCACTTGTGGGGCCCACAATTTAATGATGGGATAATTGATAATTTATCAAGTGGAAATTGAGGCTGATGCAATAATTAAGAAGAGAACATGTGCATGATTAAGAAGAGATTTCCCACTTGAATACGGATTTTGAAAGTCCCAAAAGAGATTTCTGTTAATTTCCTTAACCTAAGAAGAGAACATAGCATCTTCGTCCCCTAAAGGGAAATTCCTGGCTCCCACGTCAAAAATCGACTTCCTTCACCAAGCAACATGTAAATGTTTATAGCAAGTAAATCACAACATCTTATAGCTTACTGTGTAATAAAAAAAAATCAAATATTTCAATAACAACAAACACTTCATAACAGCCATAATTCCATAAACAATATTCCATCTAGGTGAGGTGGCCCACGCTGCAAGGTAGGAATCAAATTTTGATTAAACAAGAAAGCAGCCCTTTTTTTTAATTCCAGGATGATAAGATTAGCACATGCTGGAACACAACATATAATATATGTGAAAAAAGAAAAAAACTTTAACACAGTGAAATCAATAATGCTAAAACTATAAATTAGCAATGAAACTACAACTCCATAGAGGATATAGAAAGAAACTCCAACCCTGATAAAGAAATTAAAATCTTAACAACAAAAGCATCAATCACAAATACTACTAGATCTTAAAAACTTTAAAACAAAGCCATAACCTCATTTTGTCTTGATAGTATCTTTTTGTATCATCATTTTCTTGGGAGAAACTTCAACCAACCAGCCTTTTCTTTCCCGTGATAGTTTTTGAGAGAAACTAAGCTCCCCACATGAGCCATGACTCCCAAATAACAACGAGGACTATTATTATAATATTCTGCTCTAAGACGGGGATGGTCAATAACTTGTATGTCATCAATTAGACTTTCATCATCAAACGGCCAATAATTCATTCCAGCGTAGAACCAAGTGGGCATTGTCACATTAAATTGTTTAGTCCAGGACTCCCTCACATTGTATTCCTTCATCACCCATATATGTATAGAAAGATCACCCCGTAACCGTTGGGCTATGGTAAGACATCCCTTCCAAGTCATCAAATGTAAATGACACCTAGAAGTAAATTCAGGAGTCGGCACAACCCCAAACTGCTCATCACTCATGTCCAAAGAGGTGATGCGCACGGGCGTTGGAAAGAAGCTACACCAATGAAGACGACCATTTACCAATACATCCGAGAATTTATACAGCAAATCTTTCCCATCCCACCATGGGAAATTCCCAATTTCTCTCCAAGTATTTGTCCCTAGAGTGTGTATCTCAACTTTCCATGAGCAATCATCTACCACATATGGCAAGTCGTACTTGCTCACCCGTCTCACCACCTTATATTCCTTCCTTACAGAGTCAAATCCAATTCCTGATATATGTATATATTTGCTTTCTTTTGATGGAAGCTGCTTGCATTCACCAGTGATTGGATTGGACACATACAATGGACCGTCCATCGCACCGAAAGAGATACATAACAAACCATTGCATGATCCCAAAATGCGAAGAGAACCATCGAAATGGGTGTGATTGGTGAGCTTGGCATCCATCACCCTTAACTTGCGATGCCCCACCTCTACTCTTTCAACCAAATAGAGATTTACTTCTGGTGAGTTGTGTTGACTGACCATCAGAAGAATACTATTCTGATTCTCCAAGGCTCGATTGTGTTGCATGGTGGCGAAGATAGGGTTATGAATTATGATATCTCGCCATGCCTTTGAAACTAGAGTGCACTGGAAGAGAGAATAAATTGGTAGTCTAGACAGTATGTCCATAATAATTTCTTGAGGGATGAGTTGTATGCCAATGCTTTGATATCCATCCCTTGGCTTTATTCTTTTGGTACTCGAATCCTGATAAGTAGGCAACAACGAAAGATTCTTTAGCAAATCTACCAAATAGGATTATCTTGATGCTCATTGTAGAGTAAACATCTCGAAAAAAAAAATGTAAAGGAGGAGATAAAAAGAAGAACTGTTAAGGCCATGTTTGGCAACCAAATCTTCGGGGAAAATATTCTCATTTTTCACAAAGTTGTAGAAAACTCATATTTGGCAATTGTAAATCCCCGAAGATTTGGGCCCATATAGGATCCTTATTTTTGAGAATTTTCAATTCCGACCCATAGGATGTGGAAATCCTCAGCTGAAATCCTCCAATATGCGAGTTCCTCAACTGCTATCAAACATGACCTAAGGAATACTTGGCTATACAAATCCTCATGGAGGAAAGCCATGTTCCAAGGGCTATGAGGAATCCTCAAATCTGTAGATTCATCACCTATTACCAAACATGACCTAAAACCTGTCTAATTTTTGGATAATGTTCCAAAGTGATTGGATGATGTTTTCAGTACTCAGTCTATGAAAGGAAGAGAATTGATAATCAACAAGACTAATCTAACTTTGGGTTATTCTCCAGATGTTGCTGAAAAAAGTTGTATTAAAACTAAATACTCAATTTCTGTAAAAAAAAAAAAAAAAAAAAAAAAAAAAGAGTTTCAATGGTATCATGGTAATTCCATCATCTCACCTGGGCCGATATCTTCGGTTTATCATGAAATATTTTCATTTGAGGAAGAACCTGTAAAAACATCCAATGATTGAATATAGACATGCAGTTAGTCTATGCTTACCCACTGGGCCCTTTAGATAAAATAAAATAAAATAAATGATGTTAATTTCAAAAATCATATTCAATGGATGTTGTTTCTAACAATATGATTTAAAGTTACGGAACCAGTATATAAGCAATGGTAAGACTCTCATTATTAGAGAGGTTTAAGGATCAAGTCTGTAAGAACAAAATTACTTTAGTGTTATGTCCTAACACACACAGAGATCAAATAGCTTAGATGCAAATGGCTCACATGAAAAGACGTTCTATGATCAATTTGAATGGTAAACACCCGACCTAAACGTCATCAACCACATGTTTTTTCACATGGATCCGAATGGGATTTGACCATTGTTCTGAATAATAAAATAAGATGCATTTTAAAAGCTTTACACTTGAGGGTCAGAGATGAAGGGATTAGGATGATCATATATGGGCATAAGATTTCACACACACAGGTGGGTCACAACCAAATTTTGATCCCCACTTCCCCATTAATTGACATGGCCCCAGGTGGACCCTGTAATGCTGTGTGTGCAAATTGCTTAGATGAGCATATGCACACCTGAAAGGGTTGTGTATAAACAAGGTTGAGTGTGAGATTGCATCTTCATATTATTTCATTATGCATAGATTGAATGGAATGCACATGTATTCAGCAACACTTCAATGGGAAAACAGTTAACTGAAAAAAAAAACCATTGAATGGGTTGTAATGAATTAATGTTTTGGGTGATTCAATCATACTCATTAGCATTTCAATCCATAAGAGAATCCCAAAATTATGTGAAAAACCATCAAGTGAAGCCATATGGTTTCTGGACAAACTGACCATGATTCAGAAAGAAGAAATCAGCAACTATAGCCTCATTGAAACCATGGCTCTGAACATTCATTATTCAGAGCCATGGTTTATTGAAAATCCTTTACATATTCATGATTCAGAACCATCCTTTTCAACCAGCAGATAAGGGTCTCACATGCATTTTCATTTCATCATAACACATTCAACATTCATCAGAAAAATGGCTAGCATATTTACATTCAAAGATCAACATTCAATAGTTAACTGAGATCCCGGATTGGGTTTACAGAATGAGGATTGGGGGATTGGAAATTCGGGCTTACAGTTTAGGAATTAGGAATTAAGATCCGGGTATGGTATGATTTGAGCTTTGGGTTCATGGCGTCAGGGCTTCCTTTCCACAGATTTAGATTTCGGGAAAGAGAAAGAGTGAGAGAGGGAGACTTACAAGCAAGAGAAGTCGAAAGCAGGAGGAGAGAGAATCACCTCGATCTTTCCCTTCGGAGTGGAGAGAGAGAGCTTGTGAGTTAAGGGGCAAAGCATTTGTTGCCCCACACCTGCATAAAGACAAAGCTAATAAATTTCAAGACATGCGGGACCCATTTTCTACTGTATACTATTATGTACGGATGCTTTAAAATAGACAACGTATCATATAGTATCATATTTGATACTTTACTTTTTATAAATAAATCCATATCCCTCCGTATCTACGGCGCGTCTTTGCCATATCTATAACGTATCCTTTTATCATAGATTTTATGGGATTTTTGTCGTACAATTATCCTTGTGTAAAATCTATATTTGTACCGTATTTATGGCATGTCCTTGCCATATCCATGACGTATCCGTGCATCATAGATTCTATGGGATTTTCATTTTACAATTGTTTTTGTGTAAAATCCATATTCCTACCGTGTCTATGGCGTGTCCTTGCCATATCTATGACGTATCCGTGCATCATAGGTTTTATGGGATTTTTGCTATACAATTGTCTTTGTGTAAAATCCATATCCCTGTCGTGTCTATGGCGTGTCCTTACAATATACATGACGTATCCGTACATCATAGGTTTTATGGGATTTTCGCTATACAATTGTCCTTGGCTACAATTTGATATATTATAGTAAAATAAAAGTGATAAGGCATTTTAAATGCCAGGACAAGTCAACACATTATGTTAAAAAAGAAAAAAAAATCCTTAAAACATTTCAAGTTCTAGTAAATGATTGGGTACCCTTGACCTAATGTTGTAAACCAATGGTTTAAACCATCAGGACAAGGTGGAGATCAGCGACCTTGTACTCATTTGACTCCATTTTTTTTAATGGATTTACTTTTAAAATAATTCAAATCATTTATCACTTTGATTAAAAGATAAAAGGGCCAATTCTACCCACGTGAACTTGCTCTCAATCCAACTACACACATAAAAGCTTCAACCATAAAGCTATCAATAATTTGGAAGTCCATGAAATAGGATGACTTCTTGTATGGATTGTTGTAACCAATTCTAATCATTCGACCGTGAGCTAACTTGCAATCACTTAAAAACGGACGGCTCCTTATCCGAGTAGTATGGAGCGTCAGTTCTTTCCTGACTCTTTGAAGTTTGAACTTCAAGTACGTCACCTCTTCACACTTGTGCGGGCTCAATTTCTATTTATGTGGGCTTTCTTCCTGCTTGTGCAGGCCTCCTTTCCAATTAGGTGGGCTATGTATATGTAGGTTCTCTCTTGGGTTTTAGCCCCATTGGCTAGGGTACCAAGAAAAAAACACTTACAATCAACTACGCCATTGATGAGTCCACCAAATGTGGGAAAGTAAGGAAATTTTCATAAAGGTATAAAATAAAATCTTTTCCTCAATTTGCGAAAAAAGTGCGTGAAATTTAAATATTTTAAAAGATAATAAGAGCTTTTCATATTTCTTTCAATCAGGTACTCACTGGGAAATAATAAAAATACCCTTATATTAATTCTCGAATTCTCCCTTTAATAAATCATTTGAGAGAAATGATCTAGTCCAACCCAAATAACCTAGTGGGGCCCACTCCAACTACCTTAATGCACTGATGGCTAGAAAAAGTGGTTTATATGAATTTCGAGTGATTGAAAAACTATCTTTATTAAATGGTTATGATCATCAAAATCAAAATGGTTGATTTTGGGGAGGAAAGAAGGTAAAGAAAAAATGAAGAAGACCAATACTAAGGGAAGGATATTTTTTTGTCATTAAAAAAATTCTATGGAAGAACTTAATTAAAAGAATTGTGAAAAACTTTCATGCTTCTATGAAATATTCAAATCCCAATAATTTTATACTTTTTTAAGATTTCATTAGAGAGAGAAAGGGAAAAAAAAACACATTGGGACAGCTGCCATATAAAGTTGATTTGGCAGTGCATTACCCTGTGCATCACCTTATTTTTACTTTTTGTATTTGTGATCTGATTTGCTATCAGTTCTTCATCAGTTTCCCACACAAATAAAAATAGGTTTGCCATTTCACCAGGTGATTGTGGATTTGAAACTGCACTACTATACTGGGGCTACAAAGGAGTTTACCCGGCTTCTCTTTAGGCCGGAAGGGATTAATCCAGTCCAAAAAATTGGCAACCTTTGATAGCAAAAAAAATAAAAAATAAAAACATGGCTTGATATATACAAGAACCATAAGCCTGAGTGGTCAGTCTTGTGTGGAGCCTGTTTTGGTCATGATGGGTTAAAGATGGTAAACTCAACTCATGTATTTTGGAGCTGGCAAGGGAACCACGATGACCAACTAGTGCAATCACACTATGTATGTTGGTGAGGCCCACCTTCCAAATTAATTTCAGATCAAATAAACACAGCCTTGTCTGTTCCCTTCACATCAAAGAAATCCCTCACTAGATCTTGGGTTAATTTTTGTTCCCTAAAAGATAAATAATAGCATTCCTCACATATTTTTCTGGACATCAATTAATTCACACATTCTTTTACCTGAAGATGATACAAGTAACAAAAAAAAACTAGAACAAAAAAAAAAATAGGATTTTACTCAAAAAAAAGAAAAAAAACCCACTTACACTTGGTGAAGACCAAAAGACCCTCAAATTTCAATATCGACCAACAATGAATGCATGCTAGAGTTTTCGGAGCTGGCTTCAAAGCCCTTACCTTATAGGGCTAGTAAGGCGCGCTAGTCTTACGTTTTTCAGGCGCGCTAGCCTTTTTCCGCAGGCTACTAGTTGTAGCGCACCGGCACCCCTATCAGTATAAAGAAAAAAGAACACAAAAGTGTATACCAACAAATAAAGAACACAAACATCTATACCAAGATTAATACATATACAAAATTGGAAAATAATCCTATTGGCACATTTAGATATATTCCCAAAGAAACCTAAAAAAATCAAGGCTGGTCCAGGCTGGGCATGATATTGTCCAAGCTGAGCCCTCAAATTAGAGGGGCTGCAAATTTCTGTCAGAGCCCAGCACTGGGGCTTTAAAGAAAAACAAAAGCCCTCATTTTAAGGACTTTTTGAGAGCCGAGCAAGGGCCAGGCCCCCTTGTCAAAGCCTCAAATGGCCAAATTTGACAGGCCTAATCTTCATTTAAGGGTATACTCATAAGATACCTCCAATATGAGATAACCCATTAGCTAGACCGAGAGAAAGAAGCCCAGGCATCAAATTCAAACCCCTCCACAGGAAACCACATTAAAAGTTCAAACATACAACTGAAGGATAAACTTCCCTTCCAATCATACAATTACATCTCTTTATAAAATATATATAATGAAACAACAACAACATTGTCCAAATAGGGAGAAACTCCAGCCCTTTACAAAAACATTAACAATAAGAGGAAATACAAAACATCAGGATTCAGGAGGCTTTGATTTTCTCATGATCATAACGCAGTATGCATAAGGAGGGCCATCCAATGGTGGGTTTGATCTTGGACTTCAGCGGGTTCCTTGATGTCCAGCAGTGCACAATCTGTATCAATCACAAAGACTAGTAATCTTAGAAACTCTGAAAACAGAGCCATTAGCCATATCCTTTGGTTTTGATGGTGTATCTTTTTATCATCCTCCTCCTCTATTGAATAGGGAGAAACTTCATCCTACCTACCTTTCCTCCCCCACAATACTTTTTGAGAGAAACTAAGCTCCCCACATGAGCCATGACTCCCAAATTAAAACGAGGCCGATTATTATAAAATTCAGCTCTAAGACGGGGATGATCAATAACTTGTATGTCATCCATTAGAGTGTCATCAACAAACGGCAAAAAATCACCTACAGTAGATAACCAAGTGGGCATTGTCACATTAATTAGTTTAGTCCACGACTCTTTCACATTGTATTCTTTCATCACCCACATATGTATAGAGTTATCTACCCATAACCGCTGGGCTATGGTAAGACATCCCTTCCAAGCCATCAAATGTATACTACACTCAAAAGAAGTTTCAGGAGTCGGCACAAACCCAAGCTGCTCATCACTCACGTCCAAAGAGGTGATGCGCATGTCTGTTGGAAGGGAGCTATACCTATTAAGGTAGCTACACCAATGAAGAGAGCCATTTACCAATGCATTCGAGAAGTGAGAGAAAAAGTACTCCCCATCGAACGTTGAGAAATCCCCTAACGGTCTCCAAGCATTTGTCCCTAGAGTGTGTATCTCAGTTTTCCATGAAAGTGGCCCTTCACGTTTACACACCTGTCTCACCACCTTATATTCCTTCCTTGTGGAGTCAAATCCGATTCCTGCTACGAATGTATAGCATTTTTTTTCTTTTGATGGAAGCTTCTTGCATTCACCAGTGATTGGATTGGATATATACACTCGACGCCTCTGACGGACAGAGATACATAGCAAACCATGGTATGATCCCACAATGCGAGGACAGTCATTGAAACGTGAGTGATCGGTCAGCTTGGCATCCATCACCCGTAACCTGTGATGCCCCACATCTTCTCTTTCGACCAAATAGAGATTTACTTCTGGCAAATTGTCTTTAGAGAACATCAGAAGGGTATTATTTTGATTCTCCAAGGCTCGATTGTGTTGCATGGTGGCGAAAATAGGGTTGTGAACTATGATATCTTGCCATGCCTTCGAAACCAGAGTGCATTGGAAAAGAGAGTAGATTGGTAGTCTAGAAAGTATGTCCATAATAATATCTTGAGGGATGAGCTGTATGCCAATGCTTTGGTATCCATCCGTCAGCTTTTTTCTTTTGGTACTTGAATCCTAATAAGTGGGCAACAAAGAAAGATTCTTTACAAAGTCTACCAAATAGGATTTATTTGATGCTTATTGTAAACATCTCAAGAAAAAAAGGAAAAAAAAAAAAACAGAGAGAGAGAGAGAGAGATAGTAGTAGAAGATAATCAAAATTGTTGGAGATCAAATATAAGAATTGTTAAGGTCATGTTTGGCAACTAAATCTTCAGGGAAAATATTCTCGTTCTTCAGTGAGGAACCGTCAAATCTACAGATTCCTCACCTATTACCAAACGTGACACACATGATGTTTTTAGTACGCAGTCGATAAAAGGAAGAGAATTAATCATCAATACGACTAATTTAACATGTGCACGCAACTCATCTATGTGAAACTTCCTCTATTAATGTGATATGAACCAGCAGATTGATCATGTTCAAAGATACAATGATAATATCTAAAGATGGTCAATCCAACTGAGCATATCACTATGGTTGTAGTAAAATTTGATCTAATTTCTTCACAGAGGGTGGTGCACAATTTGAGAAGCTTTGCTTAACCAAAGAGTGCCACGCAGGTAGGGTCAATTGACACCTTAGTGATGGCAACATAATATCATTTCTCTGTAAAAAAACAATGTGTTACATCTTTCATACAAATAATAGGAGGGGCAAATTCACATTGATTATTTGACCAAGGACATGCAATCAATATCCTTGTGGCTGTTACTCGGCCCGCCTAGATGAATGCCTATCAGTAGGAGTGGTGGTGGAGAGGTATCATATAAATAAGGTTTGGCGAAAATGAACCCCACCAATAACTTATCCAATGATCCTGATCCTTTCTTTAACCTTATTTATTCAGAATAAAGTCTTAAACTTTCAACCATTGGTAGGCATGCATCTAATGATCCTGACCATACAAGTTAAGGAAAATTGGAAATAATTATCTGCAACCAAATAAAGAGAATGACAATTAAAAGATTATCAAATTTATAGGCTACTCTCCAGATGTAAGTGAAAAAAGTTGTACGAAAATTAAATATTCGATTTCTGTGAAAAGAAAAAGTATTTCAATGTGATTCCATGATATCTCACCTGGGCTAATATCTTTGATTTATCATGAAGTCTTTTCATTTCAGGAAGAACCTGCAAAAACATGCAATGATTGAAAATAGACATGCAGTTAGTCTATATGCTACCCATTGGGCCTTTTAGATAAAAATGATGGTATTACAAAAATCATATCCAACGGATGTTGTCTCTAACTATATAATCTAAATTTGCAGTAGTAGTATATAAGCAATGGTAAGACTTTCTATCATTATTAGAGAGGTTCAAGGATAAAGTTTGTGAGGACAAAAATAGCATTATTTTCCAAAACATATATATGGGTAATATTTTGCTAAGAGGCACCTCTTACTGACTTGGGTGAGAGGTAACCTTTTAACCACCATGTGGGATGCCCCATGACTAGGGATGTCAATGGGACGGGTTTAACCGACACCCGCCCCTATTGGTGGCAATTTTGGTCGTTTGTTAGTAGTGTTCGGTCGGGTATGGTTTTCCATAAACTAATCTGAATCAGGTCTGAAGCAGGTTTGGGTTTTGGGTGTGCCTAACCCACCCCACCCCATATGCCTTTATTTTATGTATTACTGAGGAAGATTTTGTATATCAAATTTTATTAGTGTAGTTAGATCCGAATGGGATTCCACCATTGATTTGAATAACAATAATAATAATAGATGCATTTTATAACCTTTACACTTGAGCGCCAGAGATAAGAGGGGTTAGGATGATCTGATGAACATGAAATTTGCAGCACACAAGGGAAGCACCTGAAGGGGTTGTGTACAAACAAGATTGAGTGTGAGATTGCATCTATTTGTTATGTCATTACACATTGATTGAATGGAATGCACATGTATTCAGCAACACTTCAATGGGAAAACAGTTAGCTTAAAATGGGATTTGTTAATAAGAAAATAATTGAATGGGTTGTAATAGATTAATGTTTGGGGTGACCCAATCATATTCATTAGCATTTCAATCCATCCAGAAGAGGCTTCTGCAATGCTCTCACTCCATGAGCTAACTTAGAAAGGGTCTAAAGCTTCTGCAATATTCATGATTCAGAACCATGATTTAAATCATGGAAGGGTCTGATAACTGGCCTTGACCATGGTTGAAACAACAGTTATTAGAATATGGATAGCATGTTTACATTCAAGATTTATGCATATATCAACGGAGATCAGGAAATGGAGATTAGGGTTTACAACTTAGGAACTAGGGATTAGGATCTGGGTCGGATTAGGTCTTAGGGTTCATGGATATAGGGTTTAGAGAGAGAGAGAGAGAGAGTTACCAGCAACACTAGATGGAAGCAGGAGAGGGAGAGGAGCTCCTTGGATTTTTTTCTCCTTCGGAGAGATTGGAAGGGGAAGAGAGAGACTGAGAGACTCCCTCGCTTTGTTTTTATTTTATTTTATTTACACAAGAGGCCCACATGTTTTCACATAACCTCAAAAAGGTTTTATATTCAATTATTCTCCATTTTTTTTGTTTCTGACCATTTACCCCCCTCACAAAAGTTCAAAAGAGCTAGATCTCCATGAATAATAAATAAAAGGGAAGATTTCAAAATAAATAAATATATATATGCGAAGATTTGAATATTTTAAAAAACTATAAAAGATTTTTCCGATTTTTTTAATGAAGTCTTGTCCATAATTTTTTTAAGAAATGACAGAAAGATCATTTCCTTATGAGACATCTTTTTTGAACATTTTCTCTCCTCGACACTTGGACAATTTGATTTCGACGATCATAGCCATTTGATGAAGTCGGTTTCTTTGTCATTTGGAATCCCTCTTTTTTTTTTAACCCTCCATGCATGAAGGTCGTTGATATACTTTTTTGAAATATTTAAATTTTCATGTACTTTTTGAAAAATAATTAAAAAACCTTTACCTAAATAAAAAATAAAAAGACAATTCTACACACACTAAACCCTAATCTACCACTCCAAGTTTGGCAACTCTATTTTTTTCCCTCTTATTCTCTAAATCTTTAAATCATGTAGAGTTTCTGAAAATCATGGTGTTTGGCAATGTTTTCTAGGTTTTGCCCACTTAGAGAAGTAGAGGCAGTGTCTTTGTTTTCCATAACCCTTAAAAGCATGCATTTAGAAAGTAGAGGCAAAAAAGTAAAAACAAATGAACCGTGTTTATGGAACCACAATGCCCCAATCCGATTTATTTATTTTTTTAAAATCAGAAAAGACTAAATCAAGATCCAAATTGTTGGAGATGTTCATAAGATCAAACACGGCTATAATAATAAATTTCAACAGTTGGATCATCACAAATCTCAAGATATGTACAAAAAGTTAGCCTTTGGATGAAATTTTCTAGATACCGTGAGCTCCAAACATAAGATCCAAATCGTTAGATCTCTTTGCAAAGCTGAACATGGCCATATGGTGAATTTTCAAGGCTTGATACCTTGCAAATCTCAAGATATTTTCAAAATAATATCAACCATTGATATAACATATCCAATTTTGGATTAGTCTATTAGCAGTTGCGTTTTTCTCTTTTTTTTTTTATTATTTCTGGAATAGCAAGTCACAATCCAAACTGTTGAAAATGTTTAGAAGGTCAAACATTGCTATGGACTAAATTCCAGCCGTTGGATCATCACTAATCTTGAGATATATGCAAAAATAATGAGTCATTTATAGTGTTTTTTAGACTATGTAGGCCTCAGACACAAGATCCAAACCATTAGATCTCTTTGGCAGGCTGGACATGGCTATGGAGTCATGAAAAACTAGTGAAAAACTTTTAACCATTGATTTAAAAAAGTCTATTTAAAATAGATCATTGCATTACCAAACACTCTTTTTTATTCTAGCCCCTTTTTTATCACTCTTCTTGCAATGACTCTATTTTGATAGGTCTATCCAAAGTATAGTAGAGATACCAAACAAGGACACATCTCTAACTAGGGTGCTCATGGGCCTGGCAGGCCCAATCCTGATCCAGGCCCAGCCCTGTTTTGAGGCGGCTTGAGTGTATAATCTGGGCCCATTTAGTAATTAAGCCAGGCTTGGATTTAAGTAACCAAAAGCCCCAAGCTCGGCTCAGCCCGGCCTAAGTAATGAGTGCTTGTAATTTACCGTAGTTTATCCAAACAATTAATAGAAAGCCCGGTT
The DNA here is from genome assembly GCA_038049695.1 of Cinnamomum chago. Classification (NCBI taxonomy): domain Eukaryota; kingdom Viridiplantae; phylum Streptophyta; class Magnoliopsida; order Laurales; family Lauraceae; genus Cinnamomum; species Cinnamomum chago. Next base: position 65,100,321 of record CP142458.1, on the reverse strand, counting down.
TGGGCCAGCCTGACCCAATTGACCGAATGGGTGGGCTTGGGTGTGACTCTTATCGCTTGTGTTCAGCTTGGGCCAGGCCCGGGCCTTTTTTTTTTCTTAATAAAGTTGGGCCTTTTTTTTTTTTCTTAATAAAGTTGGGCCGGGCCTAATATGTCTCAACCCAGTGTTGCGGGGCCATGAACACCCCTACATCTAAATGAGATTTTTAACTAAAGGGCCATCAATGGTTTTGGACGTACATGAAATGTGCCCTTGTCTTGTATGGATTGTAGTCACACAAAATTCTAATTGTCTGATTGTAGGGTACTCATGCAAATATGCCATTGATGAGTCCTCCACAAAAAATGTTGGAGCTGCTATCATAAAGTTCAGTTGGCAGTGCATGCATTGCCCTATATACACCCTTGACCCTTGATTGTCACTGTTGTGTAATTGTAATCCGGTTTTCAATCATCTACATCAATGAATTAGGCAAATCTCATTTCCTACACAAATAACAATATGTTTGCCATTTCACAGAAAAAAATGCCCAATCCATTTTCTCTAAGTTCTGATACTTGGCTTGACATACATTAGAACCTGAAGCCTGAGTGATCAGTCTTAGGTGGAGTGAGTTTTGGTCATGGTGAGCTAAAGAAGGTAAATTCTAAGCCATGTATTTTGGAGCTAGCATAGGAATGACGATTACGAATTTGTAGAGTTGATACTGTTTCATCCAATCCACATTTGTGAAACTACAAGGGGTTGGCCGAGTGGTCATAACCACAGTTCCTCCCTCTTCTGGAGTTAGAGGTCTTGGTATCGACCCCCGGTTCCCCTCTTCTCAAAAACCAAAGGTTGAGTCTACTTGTGCTACCACCTAGAGGTTATAGGGGTTTTACCCGGCTTCTCTCTGGGGTCCGGAGGAAATAGTCTAGCCCAAAGGGTTGGGAACCTCCGTTAGCAAAAAAAAAAAGGTTTTAAAATCTCTTCATATGAAGTTGGAGGCATCATAGGCAACCATAATGGGGATCTCATCACTGCCATTTCTGGCCCAATGTATGTATCTTCAGCCTTGGAGGCAAAAATTGCAGCTCTCTTGGAGGGGGCTCAGGTTATGTTGCAAGTGACAGTTGACTAATGTCATCACATAGGATGACTGTTATACTATCTTCCAATTGTTAATTAATAATCAGTTGCCCTCCTGGCTTTTTAAGGGTTTATGGAAAAAATCACTACTTGAACAGTACTTTTCCTAGAAAGTACTCTCTTTTTGCAACAAGGGAAGCCATCAAATTGCTGACCGCAGTCTAAGCTCAAGCCCCCTCTACTGTGTTGTTCCCCCACTCTCTTCTTAGTTACATTCAGGCTTTACATTTGCTTGCAGGAAAAGAAGATTGTGCATGAAGGCAAATACCTCTACCTCTTACCCTTTTGGATGATGAGTTGATGACTCTTCTCAGGGAACTGCAAAAGTAATCTTTTTTTTTTTTTTTTTCGTTGGAGCTTAAGAGAAACTCACTCATCACACACCAGTTGCTACAGTGTCTTCTGTTTCAAATAGTATTACTAGGATTAATGTAGTGTGATGTTTTTGGGGCTTCTGTTTTGTTTGTATGTGACTTTTCTTCTCTGTGTTAATATAATCATCTTTCTTAGCAACAGGAAAAATAAAAACAAAAGCTCCCTATTCTGTCATGATCCATGCATTTTACCACAAAATCAAGATAGGTTGAATGAGTATGACTCTTTCTTGCTGTTTGATTGCCCTTGGTCACAAAACCTCACTTTCTTTAATTGGGGAACAGCTCCATTAATTAGAATTGAAGGTCAATCACAGCTCTATATTCTACTTCTTTGGGAAAAACGTGGCATGTGAATTGAATTGTACATTGACATCCCATATCACATCATCAGCAAAGAACAAAAGGTCAATTTTAACATGAATGATACAGAATACAGATTATCTAACTAGTAAACCAAAACATTTCATCTCTTAAATGTATGTCTCAGTATAACAGAGAACAAATACACCATCAATGACAACAATAACTTTAGAACAATCACATTTTCATAAAACCATATCCTAAAGAGATAAGATGCTAGAGATAGGATTAGGTTGGTTGGTCTGGTTATTAGAGATAAGATTGCATTTGAATTTGAATAATCTTAGTTATTACTATGTATAAATTGAGAGGGTTTCCTCTCTTCATAGTTATGGTGAAATTATGGGAAATAAGGTCAGAGATATATTTATATATAGGGAGATTACGAGAGATATCTCTCACCTTAAATGAGAGATTGGGCAGTAACCCTCACATTTAAGATCCACATCCCTATCAGAGATATCTCTATAGGGTGGGGGCCCTCACATTCATATCCAATGCCAACAACTTAAATATGAGGGCGCTTACGTATATCTCTCATATAAGGTGAGAGATATCTCTCATAGGAGCATTTCCATATATATATATATATATCGAAATTTTTTAAAATGCCCCATTTGATTAGTAAAAACGCCCGGACACTTTATAGTGCTCCCTAATCTTTAATGTAGTTACTAATGTTGAAACTAGCATTTAGCACAACTAGTTAATCAATTTTTATTTTTCTCTCCCTCCTTTTACAGTTTGTTAGAGGGAATCCTCTTAATTACTACCTAAATCATTCATTTGGTGGGCCATCCTTTGAATATTTTAAAGGAAGAAATTGACCTCCATGAAACTTAATTTCCAACCATTATCCTCTTAATGACTACCTAAATCATTCATTTTGTGGATCCTTCGAATATTTTAAAGGAAGATATTAACCTCCATGAAACCATCCAACCATTAGAACCCAATAGCAAAAAAGACAAAAAACCATCCAGCCATTAATCAAGTGGGAACTCTCCTTTGACCGTTGGATTTCACTCATTATTCACCATCAGTTTTCAAGTTGGCAGTTGAATGGCCCAGCTCTGTGACATCCAAATCATCTCAAAGGGCAATATTTTTTCTTTTCGTTGAAATATGAGTATTGGAAATTGGAACAGCCAAAAAAAGATAAGGCATTTATTTTGAGGAGTCAGAAGAAATAAAGGATTAGGGATGTAAATGGGTCCCCGATTCTCCGATTACCTGGAGATTTTGACCCGTTAAAAACCGAGTTTAGGTCCTTATTTAGACCCTATGTCACGCTCCAAAAATTTGATTGGATCCTAACCGCATCATTAGGGCATGAGAATCGGGGCCAATTAAAATCTTTTCCTTAAATACATTTGCGGCCACAATTCCGGGTGGTCGAAATCCATAGTGAGGTTATTAGTGATGATCAGTCACCATAAACAAACATGGAAGCAACGACTCATACAATCTGCGCAGATGGTCACCAATATAACATACACTAACATCATAGCTGATACAAGTAACAGAAAGGTATTTACTTATATTTCGATTACAAAATGCATTAGAGTTTTAACGAATGTCTAAAACACTATAATGACCTGTGCAAGAGGCATCTATGCTCATAGCCGGAATATAAAATGAGGCTCTCAAGTACCAATCTAGCAACCCAACAATGCTGCCACACTCCACTAGGGGTAATCCATCAACTAGTGAATCTCGAAAGACCACCACAACCACCTACACAATGGGCCCATTTACCTAAGCACCAAATGTAGCAGCATCAGATATACTGGCAAGTAAATAGATATGAGTAGCAGCGTAACACGTGCCAACCGAAACCAATATCAGAAAGTACAGAAATAATGGATAAACAGAACATAACTTATCAACAAAATAATCAGACCATCATTTGCTATCAGAATGAACACACCCAGCGAACCCGGTAACCAGACTACACACACACACACAAACCCCCCCCCCCCCCCCCCCCCCCCCACCCCCCCCACCCACCCACTCTCTCTCTCTCTCTCTCTCCCCTAAACAAGAGGTCCGGTTTATCATACAAAGGGTGCTCCCATCACACTGTCAAGAGAGCCACAAGGGAGCCCACCCCACGAGCATATTAAAAGAGGGTATTAGACCAAGTAATGGAATGGGTATATGCTCCTGTCTTGTAATATTCAAGAGGTTCTAAGCTAACCGTAACCTATACAAATCCTATAGTCAAGGACCAAAGGGAGTGGGCACAAACCAACGTAAGGCTAGGGTCATTCATCACATGTAGGGTCCATACCGTCTAACAAGGTGGTTACGCGGTTCCGAAATGCCTCTCATAATCATTTGGTGCTTCTGAAGTTGTTGGCACCTCGGGGTTCCACTACGCCACCCACTTAGCCCAATATGTGTCCCACATATACTACCTCACAATCCACAAGGAGATGTTAGCCTACACACCTCCTTACTAGAGGTCTAATTTATATTCATAGGTCAGGTGGGGCTAAGGTCCAAGTTTCGAGGGTAAATGGGTCCCAAATCCATTCAATTTAACATCATTTTAATGCCCAATAACAATTCCATTATTAATGCATTTTAAATCCACATACACTAACCCAAATAATCCAATTTAACACCATTTTAACACCCATTAATAGCTCCACCCTTAATGAGTTTCAAGTCCAAACCCACTAAAACAAACAACCCAATTTAAGACCATTTTAACATTCATTAATAGCTCCACCCTTAATGTATTTCAACTCACTACAACAAAAATCATTTTTCGCGGCGAATATTTCGCGACGTTTTGAAAATTTGTCGCTAAATATTGGTTTTCGCGACGAAAAATTCATTTTGTCACCTAAAATAGAAATACAAATGATTTAACGACGATAATTTTTAATCGACGCTAAATATCGTCGCGAAAAGTTTGGCGCCAAAAAAATGGGACTGGCGCCATGAAGAGGTACAAATTTGGCGACGAAATTATTTATTTTGCGACGATTTTATTTCATCGCTAATTCATTTACATTGTATTTTATTAAAGAGATTTTGCGACAAAAATATGTCGCCGCAAAATACGTTTATAATATTCTGCAACAAATTTATTTCGTCGCGGAATGCTTAAAATTTGGGACGCGCGGACTTTCTTGGCGGTTTATTTTTTGAGACGTATTGGCGACGAAATGAAACTTCAATTAAAAGAAGGAACAGAGCACGCAGAACTCTTCCATTTCTCTCACAGAACACGCAGACATCACCACCTCTCCCTCTCACAGACATCACCACGCAGCACCATCACCTCCTCTCCCTCTCGATCTTGGCCCCCCCCTCTCTCTCTCCATCTCGCAACCCCCTGCGCAGCCCCCCTCTCCAGTCTCTCTGCTCTTCATCTCTCTCACGCCCACGGACTCTCGCCCATTCTTCCTCCAAGCGCAGACCGCACCACCACCAGCAGCGCAGAGCCCCATCATCTCTCCCTCTTCTCCCTCCACGCGCAGAACTCATCCCATTCACAGGTAAGAGCCTCTCTCCCTCCTCTCTGCATCACCATCGCATCTCTCAGCACTTCCCCTGCACGTGCACCCTCTCCTCTCATAGAGATCTCCAGATCTCCAAGAAGGAGATATATATCTTTTTTAATTTTTTATTCTGGTTTTTTCTTTTTGTTGTTTTTGTGGGGTTTTGGATTTGGATTTGGGGGTTTTTTTTTTGGATGAGAGATTGGATTTGGAATGTGCACCCCCTGCACGTGCACCCTCTCCTCTCATCCCATCCCTCGCTGGTTCGTGTTTGGCTGCTGGTTCTCTTCTTGAAGGCTCTGCATACCACCCATCCTTCTTCCTGTAAAAGGCTCCAAAAGAAGAAAGAGAGAGAAAATCTCAGTTAGTGCAGTATAGTTTTCTCTCTCCTTCTATATGTTTGTGGAAAGCATTTTTTGCAGAAATGAAAATATTTCCCAAGGAATCTGATTCCTTTTCTTTTCTGTTCAAGCACCAACATTCTTTGGGGGTTCTCATTTCTTGATTTCTGCAGAATCTAAATTTAGATTTTAGACCCAAAAGGTAGCGAACCATCATTGGGTGGTGTAGATAGATTTTGTGGTGTTGATCATTTTGTGGTGTTGATCTCAAGTGGTGCCCACATTTGGATGTTACTTGTAGATTTTAAAAGTGAGGGCCAGTAGGCTTTGTCTAGGGGACGGGGGCTTTGTTTTTTCCTTTTTCATCTTTACGATTGATCTCATCCAAAAGAAAGACTTTGTATTGTTCTCATTCATGTGCAAATGTGCTGGGTCCCGCCATAAATGACTTGTGCCCCAAAGATCAGACCAGCACTTTGATATATTTGAATGGACAATTAGAAAGGCAGTCAAACTTAAAGCCACTTTAATCATTAATATCCATATTTTGTACAGTTTCTGTAACTTCACAGCAGCTTCATGTTTGGGACTGCTTGGTTCAGCTGTGGGTGGAATTGGGTTTGCATCTATTAAGGTGTTTGACACAGGAACCTGGTTTTCAGTTTCTCAGCCCTTGAAGCTGGCAGGTCTAAATGCATTGTCCTTGGGTGTAGACAGTGAAGGGGCCTTAATTGAAACCATTGTTTCCAAGTTAAAAGGATCCAAGCCCCGAAACCTCATAAACCCATTTCCATTTCAACTGTAGAAATGCAGAAATCCAAAGGAAAAAAAAAAGTGCAGAAACATCTGATTCCATGTGACTGAAAAACAAAAAAAAATCCCAAATGAAAGTACAAAAAGAAGTCCATTCCCATTTTTACTAAAAAGGAAAATCAATGGATCAAAAGAGCACTTAAAGTCTCATTAAGGAAATAGAAAAGACCCATTCCTATTTAACTGATTAACATCAATAAAATCAAAAGAAAAGGCGGCCCTCTTCATTAAATATGGTGCACAGTTTTTAGTATGATTTTTTCATGCAAGTGTTCTACTCAGTTCTTTCTTTACATGGAAAGTTGTGTAGGTGGCATGTTGTAGTTGTGTGTCCATCTGTTGATTAAGATTAAGCCATGGCATGCATAAAATCTAATAACTGTTTGGCTGCTGGTTTTTTTTTTTGCTGGAAAACTGTTTGGCTTCTTATAAAGCTGGAAGTAAGACATGCTCAAGATACAAGGAAAAGATAGATCTTTCTATGAAGTAAAATTTTGTTAAAAGCTGCTTACATGTGAGTTTGTGAGTACAGTCGTCATATAACTTATTTAACTTATTTCAAATGGTAGGAAAAACTTGTAGCAGAACGAGAGAAGTGTACGCAGGAGGGTGCGATCCAATTGACTCAGGAGCAAATATCAATCAATGTCCTTGGTGGTCGGTTTGGATACCTGAGAGGGTTTGGAAACGGTCCGAAGCCCACATCTACAACTAGGAGTATTAGGATGGACTCAGATGATGGTGAACGTGGGGCATTGCGGGCTACCGTGGAGAGATTGCAAAATGAATTGGGAGCTCGATCTCAAGAGATAGAACAGATGAAGAATAATCAAGTAGCCATGCAGCGACAGATGGAGGAGATGATGCGGTTGGTGGCAAGAGTGACGGGATCAGACATGATGACACAGGGAGGAGGGCTTACTTCTTGGTCAGTATTCCTAGTTTCTTCTCTGATTGAATTAAAGTGCATCCACTAAGTTTAAACCATTCCTAGTTTCTTCTCTAATTGAAATAGAATTTGCATTAGATTTCCTTTCCTACTTCACTGTATGAATTGATGTTCGTGTTAATGAAAATGTGTACGTACCAAAGAAATTACGAGTGGTGATTCCCAACTTGAATGCATTTCTCATGCAACAGAAACATGTAATTTAATCTCTTTTATTTTAAGTGGTGATTCGTTAGTGACTGAGTGAAGTAGGAGTGATAGAGACTCATTATAAGGTGTGATGCCCATAGTCATACGGGTAGAAAAAAAGATTTGACATCACAAAGGCATGAAAATTCACTGAGTATCACCATATAGCCTCCACTTAAGGTTTTTCTTTTTCTCCTCCTCCCCCGCGGCCGCCCCCCCCCACCACCCCCACCCCCCCGTTCTCTACTCATTGACTAGTAGGATTTTTGGTCTTTGTTGCCATTTTTTTACTTTTGAAATACCTATTTCTTGTTTCTTAAAATCTGAATTTCTCTGTTCTATGGAAGTGGGGGTATGTGGTTTTATGGATAAGTAATAAGAGGAGGAGAAGCAGCAGATAAGAGGTGGGGTAGATAACCAATCGAATAATAAAGCAAAAGTAGGCATTCATACAATCTGAGAGAGATTGTACTCTATAAACGTTATCCATGGTACTCTATCCTATCATCTACCAACCAAACAGTAACAGAGTGACCCACCACAACAGTGACCATTTTATAATAATCAGGTTTTGTTTCTCCCTTAATCAGGTTTTGTTTCTCCCTTATTTTATTATGTTATTACGATATTACTTTTATAGGTATGTTGGATACAGCATTCATGGGCTTTCATTAAATGGCGCGCGCTAGAGAGAGAGAGAGAGAGAGTCTTGGAGGAATAGAATACATGAGTCAAGTATACTTTGCTAAGATGAGACAATACTATGGCTCGTTCGGTTGGATCCCAGCTCAAGTTGGTGCAGCCAGGATCATGTTCTACTTTATTTGTTGCAAAGCCAAAGCAATTTGGAGATTGGGACTTAATGATCTACTGGTATGGATAGCACCATTATCAAACAGGGCATGAAAATTCACAGATACTAGTAAGAGGGGGAAAGTTAGAGGCTAGCAGGGGAAGGGGGGTTGCTTGCATCACTGTTGAATGTTGCTAACAATTCATTGTCAACAAAGTTTTTAATTTTTGGATTTTTTTTCCAAAAAATGAGAAAAGCGAAAAGATAAAACCTCATAATATAATATTATAGCAATTGAGGGGTGGCAAAATATGTCACCTATAAAAAAAGATGACATGAATATTTTTATAACTGAAGAACTTAGAGCTAATACCAGTGCATAAGGAGCATAACACTGAGAAGGTTGGATAAAGCAGATGAGTCCAACATAGTCCAACATGTGCCATTTGATTGACAAACTTAAAACATATATCATGTGCCTTAAATATGATCAATTTAACTGTTACTATCACTCCCAAAAAAGTAAAACTCAGGCCATAATGAATACAAAAGTATGCAAGTGATGAGAAGATAGGATTAAGATGGCCCCTACACAGGCCAAATCAAGTCCCTTTCTGACATTTTTATGGTGACTACCTCAAAGGAGAAAGGTGCTACATCAAACACGGGCACCACCTCAACTATCATTTCTCCTCCTCTTTCTCCTCAAAGGAGAAAGGTGAAGAATCTGAAGATGGGGTAGAGGAAGAGTGAACCAGGTCCTGAGGGATGGGGATCACCTGCAATAGGGGCTGAGATTCCAGCCCCTAGAGCATGAAACTGGCGGTGAGACACCACAGTATAGGCACCATAAGTGAGATAGAAAGTGATGATCTACTTATAATTGAAATTCCAAATAGACCTTGTCATGTTGATGTGTTCAGGACAGTGGCTATTTAGAGCTGGCAGGGTGTTTCCGGAAAGGAAGGTGGATGACCCACTACACAGATGTTGAAAAGGTAGATAGCTTGAAGGTTGGGCAGCATGTCTGCTATGGGTATGCAAGGCATGGGAAATGGAGAAGGTGAGAGCATTCACTTGGAAGACGCTTCTTGGTGCATGTCAAGTTTATCACAACATGGATCTGGCAGCATATGCAGCTAAGCAAGTTCTCCAATTGGAACCACATGATGAAGGGGCTTACATACTCCTATCGAATATCTATGCAAATTCTCATAGGTGGGAGGATGCTGAAGAAGTGAGAAAAACAATGAGAGAGAGGGGAGTGAGGAAAGAGCCTGGTTGTAGCTGGATTGAAGTTGACAGGCAGATTCATGCCTTTGTTCGAGGCGACAAATCACACCCACATGCAGATAAAATCAGCAAAGAGCTGAACAGGTTGATTCAGAGAATAACAGAGGTTGGTTATGTTCCAGACACAAATTTCGTGTTGCAAGATATAGAAAGAGAACAGAAGGAGGACTCACTTCATCATCATAGCGAAAAGTTAGCAATTGCATTTGGACTAATCCACTCGATAAAGGAAAAGCCGATTCGAATAATGAAGAACCTTAGGATATGTGGTGACTGCCACACTTTTGCGAAGCTGGTTGCGAAGACAGAGAATAGGAACATTATTATCAGAGACACAATCCGCTTTCACCATTTCAAAGATGGGGCTTGTTCATGTGCAGATTATTGGTAATACAAGGGGAAGTTGTCCTTAGATTCTTTTGAACGAAGTTCACACTAGTCCAATCATCTATGTAGCAGTTTAACCGTGTGAAATGGCCTCGCTGAGAGGTTGGGATCTCATCTGCCTTGAAAAAGGCTTCCAACTTACAACATGACTCATCAATTCTCAACCTGTGAACGATTTGCACTTCCTTTAGTTGAACTTGTCAACTTGAAGGAGGTCTGTGAAGCCTGCAGAGAATGGGCTGCAATTACAAAATAAGGATACGTCCAGGATGAAATGGATCGTTTTGGTCTTGGAGACGTAACCAAATGAAGCAAATGATAAGATATCTTGTTGATGGACTCCCATTGCCAAATCATGGTATATCCAGATTTTTAGTTTTAAGACGTAACCTAATTGAAAATTCTTATTAACTTTGTTGGTTGGAGGTGAAGACTAAAGAGCTTGAATGATCATCAGTCATTAGATAGAAAATTAAAAACTTCATCGTGGATATCCATATGGGAAAGTTTCTGGCAAAAAGAACAATGTTGAGATCAGAGATGAAATGATCAATTCTGACGAGGTCGTACCACTACTCTTCAGTTATTAGATCTAATATTCTAGCCCAGATTCAGCATTGGCCCGAAGTCAGTCCAAGGGCACCCCACATCCGGAATCTATATACACCTTTGTGCTAAATATGTTGGGTGCAGTTGTGTCATAAGCGTACGATGACCCAACCCCTGCCCATTCAATTAGCAGGCTACAAAATTAGGGCTGGTACCATCCCACGGCCCAAAGGTCACAATCTCTATCCAGCACAATTCCAGCCAGGCTTGGGCCGGCCCTCCCCATTACTCCGAGGTGCAAGCCAAGTTGTGGGACACTTAAAAGTGAAAGTCCTAATATATTGTCTGTGGCAGGTTTTTATTTGAGTGAATTTGGAATTGTGGGTGGTTCTGGATTAGTGTTATTCATATGGAATGTGGGTTTTGGATGGAAGTGTCGGTAGCTTTTTATAAAGTGCATTTCAGGGTCTCTCTCTGTTTCATGTTGTTTGTGCTGTTTTGATGTGGGGTTTTCATCTTGTGTTGATTTAAGTGAAGTTGGAATTGGGGTTGGCTCTGGATTAGTGGTTTTTGCATTTGGAATGTGGGTTTCAGTTGAAAGTGTTGGTAGCTTTTTATGAAGTGAATTTTAGGATTGCAATATGGTTTCAGTTGAAACTGTTGGTTACTTTTCGTGAAATGAATTTTAGGATTTCTGTAGATGAAACTGAACTATTTTCATATCTATTTTTTTGTTTCTGTTTGATGATGCTTGTATTGTTTTTTTATGTTGGAGTGCATTTGGAAGTAGGTGTAGTTCAGGATTACTGGTTCATCATTTGGAATTTGGGTTTCAGTTGAAACTATTGGTAGCTTTTGTGCAGTGAATTTCAGAGGTTTCTGCTATGATTTGATAGTAACATGACACTACAAGAGGTAGTGGCTAAATTTCTCCCTACTCTCAAGGTTGAGTAGAGCCTAGATCCTTGGCTAGTGCATGCCCTTTTCAGAGAATTCAGCTTGAGTGAGGTTCTGTCTCAGCCCAATGTAGTGTGCAGTGGAGCTGGGAAGAGAGGCAGGTAGAGAGGCAGGTTTTTGGCTGCTTCCTTGGAAAGCTTGGAGTCAGTTCAGGAGCTCAGTTTGCCGTGTTCTGAGCCGAGGCAGCGCTTCAGGGGATTTCTGTATTGCAGGGGTGCCTCATCCGTCCAGAGTGTGCAGTGGTTTGATTGCCATTTCTTTCTTCCTGTCTTGTTCTTTGTTTCTTAGCTTTTCTTTCTTGGGTGCTGTCTCCTTTTAGCTGCAGCTGGTTTCTTTTGTTCTGGTTGCCTTGTGGAGCAGAGCTGTCTTGTTGTTAGCTCTCTTCCTGAATAGGTTCCAGCTGGTTTTTAGCCCCTCCTATTTAAGAGGTGGCCTTTGTTTTGCTTGCCTCCCTAGGCTGTATTCTTTCTTCTCCTTCCCTTTGGGGCTTTGCCCTTCTTCTCTTTTTTCAATACAAATTTACCAATTAGCAAAAAAAAACAAGAGGTAGTGGCTGGGATGGCCAGACTTGAGTGGGCCAGGGAGATGCCTTCGGACGCAGGGGCAGAGAGATACCTTCAGAAGCAGTAGATCTGTAATTATGGTTGGGAAGAGTAGAGGCTATATGGTGAGAGTAGGGGGAGCTGGGGGAGGGAGGTCAGAATTGAGAGGGGGGCAGAGAGGGTTGGGGGGGTTAGGGGAGGATGATGCAGTGCCAAAGAGTAAATGTAACATGTATTCCCGTACAGGAAAATTCTGCACAAACACCTTTTGGTATTCTGGTCATAATTCAACTTTGGAAGCTCCAAATCGCGCACCGTTTGATGCGTTGGAAAGTAGACTCGAAGACCTTTCCAATGGTATATGGCTTGGAAATTGAAACCTCACAATTTAATCCAGATTTTGAGCTGAACAGTGCCCATTTTCGTAGTTATACTCTGTTTTGAAAATTGTGTATTTGGGAGGTGTAGTTTGGTGATAATTAATTGCTTTTGAGAGTCTATAAATAGAAGGAAAGTATGAGAACGTGGGGTTAGGTTGTGATTACTTATTTTGTCAATGAAAAGAAATAGAGCCATGCTCTGATCTATGTTTATCTTCCTTCCTATTTTGTGTTCTTGAATTTCAGGATTCTTTTTCAATCTCTTCTTTGCCCGCATCATTTGGTACCCTAAGATTCCTACATTGCTGTGAGAGGGGGGAGGGGTAGGGATGAATCTGAATGATTCCAGCCAGCAAGGTGTTTCTGCAGGATTTCCATCTGAGCACTGTCGCAGACCGTAGGTGATGAATCTGAAGACGGGGTAGAGGAAGAGTGAACCAGGTCTTGAGGGATGGGGATCACATGCAATAGGGGCTGAGATGTAAATGACTGGTCCTGATGTGCTGCCAGCAGTGGCTTGTGGAGCTGCTGAACTGTAGCTGGCTGAGAGCTAGCTAGTAAGAGGGGGAAAGTCAGAGGCTAGCAGGGGAAGGGGGGTTGCAGGCGGGGAGGGCGCATCAGTGATATTTCTGGGCATGATTTAGAATATGGCAGTTTTAATATAAGTGATTGATCTTAACAAAAAGATCAAAACTCTGAAGAAAGGCACATGCAAATAAGGCAAATGATGGCCTTTATTAGTGGAGATTGGGCCCCCTGTTTAGAAACATAAGGCTTAAGTTCTTTTACAGAACTTTGAGTGTTTTTATTTTATTTTATTTTATTTTTTGCTTTAAGTTGAAAATTGTATTAGAAGAGAAACAGAGAAGAGGAAACATGGAAATGCATTCTTACCTTGTTAACTTGATTGCACTCCTCAAAACCTTCGTAATATGGAAACATTTATATCTTTGAACTCTTCAATACCCTTTCCTTTTTCTTGCTGTCTTCTTACTTCTTCTTCATTTCCTTTGTCTTTGGAATTTCTCCTTGCTATTATTCATATTTCATTTATTACTTCTCACTCATGTGTGAATACTATCTACAGATCGCAGCTTTCTTCTCTTGAAGCATGACGGAATCGATGGATATGTTTTTGCCATTTTTGTGGGTGTCCTCGGTTACTGCTGTTACTGAAGGTGGATTTTCTACTGAACATAAGCCTCATTTTCTTAGTGGATTTGGTCTTTTGGATTCTAAGGTACTGAACCCTTTTCTCACATTTTAGTTGGTGCTAATTCTGAGAGGGGTGAGATGAGTTTGAAAAGGGCTGCCAATAGAAATCTCACATACAGATGCTACTGATATAATTCTATTTTCAAAAAATATGAGGACAATATAAGTTCACTACAGACCTGCAGCTATTTCTATGTAACTTATATATGCACACATGTGATTAGATTTCCTTCTTTTCCACTGATGAGACTTTGTTGTTCTTATGGTGAAGTGTAGCTTAACCCTGCAGAAGTAACTGGTATTATGAATGACTTTGCTGAACCTGGATCACTTGCACCAACTGGCTTATTTCTCGGATCCACAAAGTATATGGTGCTTCAAGGCGAGCCAGGGGCTGTTATTCGTGGAAAGAAGGTGATGACCCTGTAACATTCATTGACTCCATTATTATAATTCCCTGAAAGGGGATTGCTATCAATCAATACCCAAGTTTGTATTTTTATTATTCAAAAAATGCCAGAACTGAATCAATTGGAGAAACGCCCTTACTTTAAAAAATTCTAAAAAGAACTCCATTCACTTTGAAACTGTTTATAGAAACATTTATGCAAACTACTCTTAATAGTGGGGTATCTCTCATTCCCCTGTTTTTTCTAGCTACTACTTACTTGCATAGGTGCCTTGGTGGCTCTTCTTAATTATTGGGGCTTTTAGCTTCTGGGGTGACACAACTTGTGGGTACCCATGCAAATTACTCTTCTACTTGTGGGAGTTGATTAAACTAGGATAGAATGTCAAATAAGCAAAAAGTGACGGGGTGCATTTGCAGAAAAAAACGAGTAATTAAACTTCTTCTCCCAAGTTTCCTTTTGTTTTTTTCTATCTCTATCCCACATTCTTGTTAAACCCATGCTGTATTAGCCTTAATTCTAATGTATCTTCTGTTCTTTCATTCAATATCATCTGAAAACCAATGTTTGGCGAAATGGGTGGTCTTAGTTAATGTATCCAAGGGAATGGGTAGCCTTTATGATGAACATTGGTTTTGATATAACAATAACTTAGAAAAATCATGTTTATTGGCAATCATTGGCTTCTCTGTTGCTCCCAGGCTTTTCATTTAGTAAGTTGAGAGTTGGACTAGTGCAAAACTTTGCAAGAAGATCCAATGCAGTTATTACTGTGAACGCATTATCAGATCGACACAGGTCAGCTTTGTAATTCAAAGTAAAAAAAATCTATGCAAGTCTCATCACACAGAGACCACAAGGCACTACTTATCATCACCATCACCATCACCATCAATGAAAAAGGTGTTAATCTAACATCATCAGAAGTTATTAAACTAAGACATTATGAAAAATAACAATGACTTGAAAAGAAATAAAGCCATTGAGTAGCTACCTGCATTTCTACATTGAATACACAACCCTTACATTTGAAAGGATTGTTAACATATGTGCTCCACATGAGAAAATACAGAAATGTATATACAGGCTCTCACTCGCATAAATGTTAAGAAAAGGGCTTTTGTTTAGACTGTGGATTTTCCCTGTTTGCTTGTTTATTTGAGAAATGTATGTTAATTTCATATTTACACTCATCTTTGCTTTGCAACCTTCACTTGATTTTGCCATACTTATAAATATGTCATTCCTATCACTTCTTAAAAGAAAAATCATTTGTTCAAAGTAAATAAAGAAACAGAGTTCCTCAACAAAATTCCTATAAATGATCCAGCACAGTAAAATAAAAAATCACACAAGGAATTTATTTAAGATCTTGCATAATTTTCATGCTCCTTGGGCAAGTTCTTGTGAAGGGAGGCAGATAGGCAGAGAAATATTAGCTTTCTCACTGCTTGTCCATTGATATGAACATCATAAGTGATTAGAGATTCTGATCATCCATGTGAAAGTATGATTAGATAAAATGGGTGGCATTTTAAATCTTTTAAGGTCCAAAGGACCAGTAAACAGATTTTTCTTTTCACTTAATTTCTCTGCGAACTCTACTGGATTCACTATGATACCTGGACACTTAAAGCTAAGAATTGTATCCATATTATCTTGTAATTGGTGCTTCAATTGTATACATTAAATCCAAATCTCTGCAGCATTTCATGACAATAACCATGCCATATACATCCTGTATCTAGGCATCATAGCTGGATGACTGGTCAGTGCCAATCTTGGACAGATCAGGCTCTAAACTCTTTGTATGTTCAAAATAATCAATCCTTATGTAACATGAACAGGATTTTTCTTTTCCCTTAGAAGCGACAAAGGAGAGATATTAACTGAAATGGAATCTGTACAGGAAATGCAGTCCAACTTGTTAGTGGACCACCCAAGTTAAACAAGAGATCACATCTAGGATGTGGAAAAAAAAAAGGGAAAGGTAAAAAAGACACAAGTATATAGGACATGACTTCGTTGATCATGCATGACAATGAAGAGTGACCAAAGTTACAGGTTTCCTCTGCCCAATCTCAAGTCATATTAATGCTATCCATTTTTCTTATCAGTAATATTGATGCTGGCCTTTACTAATTTTACTGCATATGCTACTGCATGTACAGGAGAGTGATACAGTAAGAACAGGCTACTGTTTCTTTCAAAGTTAAAGTCAATAAGATACCTTTAACTCTCTGCCTCTTTCTGGTCAGTGTAAATGGGAAACCATTTGGTTCTTGTAGTTTAGAAATTATGCATGATGCTGCTTTTCTTTGTTCTTGTAGTTTTGATGGTATACATGATGCTGCTGCTTTTTTTTATTTCTACTTTTGGAAGTTTTCTTCTTTTAATCTGCTTTGCAAGTGGAACTTAATTTCCACTTGTTCAAAATAATATAATTGAGTGATTGTTTTCTGACACTGATCATGCTCTTTTTTGTTACTACTCTTTTGCAATTTGCAGCTCTTATTAGTTTGAATTTACATTTCTTGCAATTTGCAGCCCTTGATTGGGTCCAATGCATTTACATTTCTTAGCTTATATCAAATATACAAAGCCAAACTGCCAATTATTGAAGGTTTCCACCTATTTTGCAACATTACAATATTGAGCTTTGAGCTGAATATTTTAATATTGCAATACAGGAGGGGTGACCACTGTGAGTTAGATTTAGCTTTATTTCTTCCTTCATGGTTAGATGGCCACCAATATGATGTTATTTAAATGTTTAGATGGCCACGCGCAAGTTCGTGCATTTCTGATCTGATTCCTTGGAAGCAGGAGGGGTTAGGTGTTGATGGTGAGAGTATTTGATTTATGGTGTGTTTAAATCATTTAGTGGATGGTCATTTTCTGTGGAAAACAGATCTCCATCCTCCCTATATGAAGGTAAAACCAGATCCTTCTAGATATTTACCCTTGACACTTTAGCCCAAAGCCTTCGCTTTACTCTTTTCCATGTGAATCAGGTTGGAAGCAAACGAAAATGCAATTATGGTCTTATAATACTAAGAAAGGTACTTATAGCACCAGTCCTCAAGACAAAGCATATGGTTCAATTATCTGCAACTGTTAACCATAATATATTTCAGTCTGAAGTTTTAATCTGTAATTTAATCTAAAGAATTAAACTGTAATTTAATATCTGCTAGTTGAAAGGAGATTAACAAAAGGATGTTACTCATGCTTACACTTGATAAAGCATGTACATTGAATTTCTCTTGAATGAAATGATTTTACACTTTCTTGAGATTTCATTGATAAAACCCAACGGTAGATGCAATTGGAATGATGGTTTTATTTATTTAATTTTTTTTATTGAAAATCAACGACTTGAATTATCATTGACTAATTAAAGCTCTGCCTGTGCATAAAAACATTAAACCAGTTTATTAAGGCAATGAACTGTAGACATCAACTAAACATAAAAAGTTACAAGGGAAAAAACTGCTTCTAATCAGTTCCTATCTGAACACCCCCAACTTTGCAAGTGACTGTTCCTTTAATGTGAGAATAAACTTCTTGATTTTATTTTTCTCTTCCATGTGTACATTGTATGGTCTACAATACTTTTTTTAGCCAGTACATACACACTCAATAACAGAGGAGAGGAGTTTTTTGGTAGAAACATATGACTGGGCTGCCATGGATGATTTTGAAGAATGATTTAGAATTGGTTGAACGAATGTATGTTTCGGACAGTGTAGGTTAAGTCTCATTCAACAATGACCTGACTAAATGAGGCAGGTAGAGGGCCCAATCACATGTCCAAGATATAGGTTATGCCTCAGGGATCATTCACAAACTAGTTGTGCTGGTTAGGCATGTCACACATTTGAAACTATAGAAGCTGATTTTTTGTCCTCCAACCATTTTAGTTCTACTTGTTAAATACGGTTAGTGTCCAATGAGCTCTTTTCCAACTCATGGTCAATTTGATGTTGGTATGATTGAACCTGTTAATATCATGTTCTAGTATGACAGGTTAGGTTATTTCGAATTGCGCTGTAAAAAGGCCATCTTTCCAAACTCTGTTTCAGCGGACTTTATATTGATTTTTGGGTTTTGGCTTGTATGCATGGTTATCCTTTTTATTGCATCATGCATGCAAATTCATCCCTCTTTTTTTTTCCTTCTTAAATGTAATGAAATGTCTACATTGATATAATAAAAATTAATGTGTTCCTAATGATGTATGTAGGGGAGCCAAAGTTCTCAGAGTCTAACTGCACACTTGGACCAAACAATTCCACACAAAAGAGGCCCATCTTTGTGTAAGTTGCAGCACATGACAAAGAAAAACATAATTGCTTATGGAAGATTACAGGGTACGGAGTCACCGGAGGCAGGTTTTTACAGGATTGTGTTAGATGAGATTGTTGATGGGATTGTTGACTTGTTCGACAGGGAACGGAAGTTAGGAGATGTCATATTAGGAGATGTCATATTAGGAGATGTGCTTGATTGGCCTATAATTAGGACCATACTTTATTAGTTTTCTATTTATACTTTTTGGTAAATGTTTTGAGGGTATAAGTCTGAGTAAATGTTGGATGATGGATATTGTTGGCCTATTTTTTTTGTTGATACTTGGATATTATATGACTGCATATGCTTTTGATTAATGAAATTATATTGTTATTTGGGTATTGTTTGGATGGCTAATATGTGGATGTTTGAGATTTAGATGGTTGATAGATATGGTTGTTTGAATTGCTTAAATGGATTGTTATAATAGGATTAATATTTGAAATATTATTTTTAATATTTGTAATAGTTTAAAAAAATATTTATTATTTTTAGCGACGAATTTTATTTGTCTCCTAAAAGGAATAAATATATCCCCGACGTATATAATTTCTCGCCTAAGAGAAATTGTGGCAAGGTTAAATATTGGGCGAAATGTCTACAAACTATGCGCGACAAAACTAATTCGTCACCTATTATAATTTATGGCAATTCATGCACTATTTGGCGACAATAAAGTTTTGTCGGTAAAAAACTATAATTCAGCCACGACTAAATTTTGTCGCCAAATTCCTTTTTCACTATTTTTTATACATTTTCTCGTAATGAATTATGGACATTTGGCGACAAAAAATATCATTTTTGGCGACGATAATGTGTTGTCGCAGAAAATCATTTTAGTGACGATTATGTGTTGTCGCGGAAAATTGATATTTAGCGACGATAATGTATTGTCGCAGAAAATTGGTATTTAGCGACGATAATGTGTTGTCGCGGAAAATTGATATTTAGCGACGATAAGGTGTTGTTGCAGAAAATGTATATTCAGCGACGATTAATTGTGATCGTCGGCAAAAACAATCACCGACACATAATGGGCGACGAACGGGCGACGAAACAATTTTTGTCGCAGAATATATTTTGCGACGATTTTATGACTTTCTGCGACAAATATTTACGTCGCGAAAAATGTTTTTTGTTGTAGTGACTCCATACTCACTAATCCAAACAACCTAATTTAAGACCATTTTAACATTCATTAATAGCTCCACTATTAGTGTATTTTAAGTCCATACCCACCAACCCAATTATCATAAATGCACATATTAGAGATATGTAATACATTTAGAGATATTTTTATCACATTTATAGCATTGGTAGATATATTTAACACATTGAAGGCATTAGTAGATGTATTTAACACATTTCAAGCATTATTATAGATATTTAACATATTTAAAGTAGTAGTGGAGATATTTAATATATTTAAAGCATCTAGTATAGATATTGATCACACATTTCAAGCATCTAGTAGACATATTGAATACATTTAAAATATCTAGAAGAGATATTGAACACATTTCAAGCATCTAGTAGACATATTGAACACATTTAAAGCATCTAGTAGGGATCTTAAACACATTTCAAGCATCTAGTAGACATATTGAATACATTTAAAGTATTTAGTAGAGACATTGAACACATTTCAAGTATCTAGTAGACATATTGAACATATTTAAAGCATCAAAACCAACAAATGTAACATGTACACACTATTATTCATGTCTATGTACTTGCCTGGCTTGATTGCACAAAAACCCCTCTATCTTGGTGCCTTGGGTTTACGAATCTTGATCTCCACCACAACCCACTCTAATCCAATGTTTAAAAACACTTCCCTACATGCCAAATATGAAGAAAAACATACCTAAGATATGGATGCAAGGTTCTATAATGAATAGAAACAAATACATGGAGATTGAAAATGGTATGCTTACCTAAAGGTGAAAATGGGGAAGGAGATGATGAGGATGAGGAAGATGATGCTCTAGGGAAGCTTGGGGAGCCTTGGCTTGGCCTTGGAAACTTGCACAATGGTGGGAAAGGAATGGAGGAAGAAGAGAATGGGAAGGGAGATGTGAGAGTAGAGAATAGAAGATGAAGTATTGTGAATGAAATGAAATGAAGAGAAATGGAGGGGAAATGAAATGAAATGTAAATGTATATGAAAGAGAAGTGAAATGAAATGAAATGTGAATGAAAGAGAACTTTAGATTTGTAGAGATAGTTTGTGGGGTTTTACTAATAAAGGCCTAGCCCATTTGTTAAGTGGATTTTATGAGATTAGAAGGGCTTATGGTCATTTTGAGGTGGGTTTCTAAATGGGTTTTAGGTGGGTTTTGGCCAATAGTATGATGGGTCTAACTAGGGGTGAGTATTCGGTCTGTTCGGTCGGTTTGGTCGAAATTTTGACCGAATCGAAATATTCCGGTCGAAGAAATTCTTAACCGAACCGACCGAATTATGAGTTGTAACCGAATTCGACCGAACCGAAAATATTTTGATTAAATTTCGGTCAATTCGGTCGAAAGGCCATATGTTGGGCTTTGTTATGGGGCCCAAATTTGTTGGGAATATTTCTATAATAAAAAAAACCAAAGTATAGACAACTAGCAAATTCTAAATATCCAAAATAAAAAAGATATTAAAACCAAGTATTCAACAGTTTATCAGCCTTAAGAGTTTATATATTTTATATATCTAAAATACAAACTTTTATATGTATATTAATAAATCCGGTTAATTTAGTTAATTTGGTGAAAAAAATCCAAAACCGAACCAAACTATATTATCCAAATTTGCTGTAAATGTTAACCGAACCTAACCAATTTAACCGTATAATTAACCAAACCAAATAAAAAATCTCGGTTCGATTCGGTTCGAAACTTCGGTTCGTTAGACAGACGCTCACCCCTAGGTCTAACACATGATTGTCATGTATGATGAAAGCAACTCAATGTACCTAATTATGCTACAAACTAGATTAACCAACACTAATCTTAATTAATAATGCTAACTCCCTAATTAAGGCCTGGGTCCTTACACCCCGATAACTAAATAGGTTTTGGGTCTAGGTTTTTTTTTTTTTTTTCCTTTTTACCCGTTGCCTAAACGGATTAGGGTCCGGTTCCACCTTGGTTCCGACCGATGGACCCGGGACGGGCATATTATCTCAATTTTCAAGAATATCTTTAAAAAACTAGATTTTCTCCTATAGCATTCTCTACCTAGACCTGAAGTCAGACCTAGACCCCTCACATATATAGTTTTGGTTCCATCTTCTCGTTAACGGTTTTGATTTGAAGGAAAAAAAAAAAAAGCTTCAAAGGGTTACGGGTCCATGCTCGTCTACATCCCTACAGAGGACCAGGACTGACAGTTGCCCCTTCTAACAGAAGAAAGGTGCTGCATCAAGCCCTCCATAGGAGAGGGATGCTATGCCATGGTCGGTTTTAAATTTTTATTCTTGAAGATTATAGATGGTCCCTGTAATGGTGACAATACCTTTAATCCTTTTAATTCTTGGGGCAAACGTATGGGTGCGTAATCCCATGTAATGGTGACAATACCTTCAATCCTTTTAATTCTCTGGGCACAAGGAGAAAACTCCCAATTCTGACTTAATCCATGTATTTCATCACAAAATCAAGTCAGATTACATGAATAGGCTCTTTGTTGCTGTCAGACGGCCCTTGTTTATATTAAACTCACTTAAGTTAATAGGGTAAACTCTCCATTTATTTGAAGGTCAATCAGGGCTTTATAGTTTATACACATTTATTCAAAGGTAAATCATGACTCCACAACAAAGAAGAAAAGGTTAATTTGACAACGCATGATGGTACAGATAATATATGTTCATAACAGGAATAACACTAACATCTCATAGTTTAATATATATATATATATATATATATATATATGGGAATGTTCATATGCATTCATCCCTCACCATAGGGTGAGGGATGCTTCCATAAATGAGAGGTTTCAAGTACAAAAGAGGGATTTCAAGTACATAGGGTGTACTTGAAACCCCTCATTTATGAAAGCATCCCTCACCATAAGGTGAGGGATAGATGCATATGAACATTCCCCATATATCCTGAAGTCACATTTGCATGCATAAACAGACTCTCTTAATAACAATTCACAACACATAATAATTAATGAAGAAACAAACTTTTAACACAGTCACTAATGTTGATCACACTAGCATTTACCAAGACTAGTTAATTGCTTGATTAGCTCATCCAAGCATTTTTCAGATGACCCACCATCTTGTGTGGCCCGCCTGGCCACTTGGCCCAACTCCTGAGCCCTCTCTCTAGCTCTTCTCCCATCCTCTCCCCCCATCAACTCTTTCACTCCTTTGCAGATGGTGGCCCACCCTATGATGGCCTCCACCCCAACAGATGGAATCCTCAACCCAGCTCCAAATTCCTCTTCCACAAGCTTTGCATTCAGATGCTGCTCTGCAATCATAGGCCATGCCAAGATGGGGACCCCCATCGACAAGCTTTCCAGCACCGAGTTCCAGCCACAGTGGCTCATGAACCCACCTATTGCATGGTGACCCAAGATCTTCCTCTGTGGGGCCCACCCCCTCACCATCAACCCTCTCCCCTTGATCCTCTCCTCCATCCCCTTAGTGGGACACCATGTCTTGGATCTGATGGCCCACACAAACGAGCACCCAGACCTCTCCAGCCCCATGGCAACCTCATCAAGCTGCTCATCAGACATATGTGTCTGGGTCCCAAATGACACATAAATCACTGACCCTGTGGCACGTTGGTTCAACCATTCGATGCATGTTGGTTCACCCTCTACACATGTGTCTTGATCTTCTTCATCATTGTATAATAACATGGGTCCAAGGCACCAAGCCTTGGCTCCATTCCTATAGAAGGATTCGAGAGGCCCCACAAAATCACCCTCGAGCTCGACCGAGCTGTTAACCACCACACCCCAACTCTCAATATCGGATTCTCCGATCTCAACAAGAAATCTACACATCGGATTGCTTTCCGGGTCGAAGTCTCTGACCTCTCCAGGCAAGTCAACAACGGAGAACTTCAGCCTCTCAGGTAGACATGGCATGGCAAAAGTCTCTGCATGCTTGTGTGGTGCATGCACAATGGTGGACTTGCAGACGGCCATGGAGAAGGCACCCATGCCGTGGAAGACGAGACGTGGGACGTCGAACTCCCGGCACACGGCGAGCGTCCACCCTAGGAAGAAGTCGGAGACGACGAAGATGGGGAGGTCCCGGAGGTCGGAGAGCTGACTGAGGAAGAGGTGGAAGGGGCGGCGGAGCTGCCTTGTGGCCCGGAAGAAGGGGACGTAGAGGTCCATGGAGGGGAGACGGTCGGTGTTTTCGCAGCCTTTCGGGAGGCCGTCGACGATGGGGAAGTCGATATCATGGAGGTGGATGTTGGGGTGGTCGGAGATGGATTGGAGGATGAAGGAGGAGTTTGCAGGGGTGGTGAGGATGGTGACTCTGAGTCCTCTACGTGAGAGGGCCTTAGAGAAGTCCAGCAGAGGAATGGTGTGGCCTTGGGCCATGAAAGGGAAGATGACTGCATGTGGGAGAGGTTTGGGGGATGGTGGTGGTGCCATGTGAGGAACAGGACTAAGGAGAGACAAAAGAAGACTTATTTTATGCAACCCTTCTGTTATAAGGATTGCTTTGTTTGCATGGACATGTGAAGGTGCTACATATATAAATAGGAGATGGGCAGCTGCAGCATTCAATTTTCTTTCATTTTTTTTTTATTTTTATTTTTGTCGTTTGCTTGAATCTAATTGGACGGTTGAGATAGAACATGGGGTGGGGCCCACTGTGAAGAATTGTTCAGACATATGGCACTGTGCTGACTGCTTTATTAAGATGGAGCTGCAATGGAAGGCCTGTAGATTTAATGTTCATCCAGAAAGTTGAGGTCACGGACTGATCATCTCTATCTCCAAAAAAAAAAAAATTTAAATTATCCGAGAGGAGTGTAGGTGCATGGGTTTCATTACCATCAAGTCAATGACATTAAATGCATGGAGATGGATTGAAAATGAATTACAAAACAATTAAAAATAGAGCCTTTTGCATGTACCCCGTAAGGTTTGGAGAATTTGTAAATTGATCTTTTAGTATTTTACCACTCATCCATCTAGAAAAAAAAAAATGAATGTATCCTTAATTTCATATGGATTTCAAAATCTAGGCTTCAATTTGACCAAACTCGAATGAGACTGACCCGAATCAGCAAGGTTGGGTCATTAGGATTCAAGTTTGGTTTGCCCCCAGCTTGCACTCTGAGCACTCTGAGCTAGTACATCAATTCTGAAAATTGATGTAAGAGAGTGATTCATTACTCGGGTTGTAAACGGGTTGGTTCCGATCTGAGTCCACTATCTGGAACCATTAATGAGAAGGTGGAATTGGATCTAGACTTGGAACCGGTTTCTTTGTTCCAGAATCGGAATCATATATAAGGCGGGTCTGGATCCAAATCTAGATATAAAATGATATTAAAAAAACATAATTTTTAAAAGAGATTTTCGAAAATTGAGGTAATATTTTGAGTCTCGAGTTCACAGGTCTGAAACAAAGTGGACCCGGACTTGTACCCATTTACTTATTAGGGTCTAAATAAAGAGTTATAATTGGAGAATCGATAATCCATTCACATCTCTACCCATTACCCGAAATGTGACGTATTGAAAGTTGAAAGACTCAGAATTCTTATATGGACCATGTCGTGGAACATGCAAGTGTGGAAAAATAGAAAGAATGTCTCCTTTGAATAGTTTATTAATGATGTGATCGTCTCGTGAGCCATGCATTTGCCACTTGGTAGAGGACAAAAACATTTGTATTTTATGATGTATTGTCTTGGTCAACAGAAGGAGAAGGGGGCCTCATCTAGTCAAATCTAGAATGGCTCATTGGCTTTACAGACAAGAAATAAGATCTATAAAATTCCTAAACAGTTATGTTAGAGAAAATGGGCCTGCTATAGCCTTGGTTAATTGCTTTTAAAACCTGGCTAACCATGTACTGGTTTTTGCAGTGACCAAAACGGCAATACCAAACACTGGTTTTAAATATTCTGTCTGTTCCTTGTTGTTGTGTTGGTGCCTTTTAATGATATATATGTTTGATTTACTAAAAAAATATATATCGGCCTACATCTATAAATCTTTATAATGTTTGAATTTGAATCTTATTTCTTGTCATTATCCAAATTATAAGCAAATCATTACACTCGGTTTGCTTTCTTTTCTTTGGATCTTTAATCATCAATGTATCACATGTTAAATATGTTTTGTGGGCCCTATCGATGATTGAAATCCTAACTCCTTTACTCTCCTTTCAGTTTTTTCCCCTAAATTGATGGATCTAGTAGTGGGCACCCGTTCGTATTAAATATATTTCAAGATTGGACTTCAGTATTGGATGAGATCCCAATGGCCTTCTCTTAACCTCTTTTTTCTAAGAGTGTTCCTCATTGATGGAGGGGGGCAAGCCTATTGGCCATTGTCTGATTTCTTAATAGATGTAAATCAATTAGTGGGCCCCGCACAATTAACTTATTTCAATAGTGGGACTCACTCATAGATTATGCATATATATTAGTTTTCTAGGTCAATATGGATTATGGATTATTCTCTCTCTCAACACCGGCCATCTATCTTTCATCCTCTCAAGATTGTCATCTTTTTATTTTAATATTTGGAGCCCACCTTTCAACAATTCAAACTGATAAATTTTTCATTAAAAATATCATTGTCTTTTAGTTTCCAAATAGAGCTCTACTCTATTCAGAGATTGTCATACGTGAACGAAAATCAAACCCTACCTTCTGGTAGACCGCCTCATAAATGGGCTTGTGATAAAAATGTTTTGAGGTTGAAATTTTTTTGATTGAATCTTATAGGCATCATTTTTTTATCTGATTATGTAGACAAATGACCCTAGGTTTGCCCCACCATAATTACACTTCCGTGGGCCCACATGGACCCATAATTAAGAGATATATACATTGATCCAAGGTGAGCCAATTATGACTGTGATCAAATAACACTAGCTTGTGGTTTTAAAGTCTCATAATTTTTTTATTTTGAAGTTAAGATGTTCATACATTTTTTTTTAAATCTAGAGCTAAAAAACGATTTGATTGATTCTAAAATGGTATTAGTGCTACTTCAAAGGGGTAGAAAAGAAATTTGTGCGGAGGGATTGAAATGACCATGGGCCTATGTGAAGATAACACTTGTATTTATGATTAAAGATATGTTGACTGTTTTTATATAAATATGTATGAATATATTCTTATATGTTTATAATTAATTTGGATATCTCATAAATTAAAAATGTCATACGTTACTTTTTGCCTCGTTGTTGCTAGTTTTTATTAAAACAAACCATTAGATGAGGTATTCTTCTCTTCTTAGATGATGACAGGGATGTTTAATTTTATGTCTATGGAGTATGGACCCCTGACTACATGTTTTTCTTTCAATAAATCTGGAGATGGGTAGAGTGCTCATGGACCAGGACAGCCCAACCCAAATGTGGCCCGTTGGACTGGATTTGGGCTTGATTTGCTGGCCCAATTACTAGTGGGCCATGCCTATGTGCCAAAACAATCTTAAAAGGGTTGGCCCAGGCTAACATATTTGACAAAAAAAGGTCTCTACTTTACCTTTCTAATTTGGTGGAAAACCAGTTACACATGTGCCCTTAAAAGTACTTCCTTGAAAGAAAAAAAAAAAAAGCTCATGTTGCACCCATTTGGTAAAGTGAAGGCGAAGTAAAACTTCCATTTGCCGGGCATGAAAAGATTAGGGGCCCATATCAAAACTACATAAATTCAAGAGGATTTTATGGAAAAAATCCCAGAAAATTATCCAAACCCCTCCACCCTTAATTTTTCAGTTCACGCCCCTTCTTTCCCCCCACTTTCACCCAACCCTCTCTCCCTCTCGTTCTCCCTGTCTCCCTCTTCCTCCCTTTCCTTGCCTGCAACACCCTCCGCTCTCCCTCCCTCTCGGTCTCCTTATCCATGACGCCTCCGCCAGCCGTCCTATCTCCCTCTCCTTATCTCTGCCTCCATGTCTCTCTCCCTCTCCCTCTCACCATGCACTTGCCTTCGCCCGTCGCCGCCCATTCTCCGTCTCCCTCTCCTTATCCCTCTCCCCCTCCTCCTCCGGCAGTGGCTGGGCTGGAGTTGGAGTTGAGGTGGGTGAGTGTAGAGGTTGAGGTGGGTGAGTGTACAGAGATATTGGGTGAGGTATGAAACTAAGAATGATGTTCATTTTGGTAATTTCGCACATAGGTATGTTGGTCTTTAAATAAAGGGACACTACAAGAAAAAACGCATTCAGCGTCGAAGTTACACCGGCGGCCACTTAAACGAGACGGTGTAAGATGACTTAAAACGCAATTGCCCGATGAAGTCTGCTATGTTTTAAGCGTTCCCTCCTCACTCATCGTTCCCTCTCTCGCTCTCTCCTGCTCACTCTCTCTCCCTGCTCAAGTCTCGGCGACGCCGAAACAATCTGTTTCTTCCTCATCGATCCCTCTCTCTCTCCCTGCTCACGCCATCCTTCTCTTCCTCATCTCTCAGTCCCTTCTCTTCCAGAAGCAAAAAGAAGAAGACGAAAACCCTAACATTTAGGGATCTGCTCCTCGTTCGTAGCTGAGAAAGGTAGAACTCGAAAACCCTAAAATCCTTTTGCTTTTGTATCAGTCGTGGTTTCTGGTCTAGATGGACGGATAAGGTCTGTTTTTTTTTTTTTGTTTTGTTTTGTTTTCGATGATGTTTGTTCTAGATCTGTTTCTTTTCTGGAAGTTCGCTGTTGATGTTTTGATGAACTGCACATCTGTTCTGTATTTATTCTGGATTCTCGTGTTTGTTGCCAAATTCGTTCGTAGTTTCTTTTTATTTGATTTATCTAAAGATTCGAGATTTGAAGAAATCATCCTGTGTTGTGGAGTTCCGGGTTTTGGAATGGAGATTAGGGCTTTCTAGATTCTTTTACGGTGGAATGGTTTTAGATGTTCCAAAACCTGATTCCATTTCTGAGTCTTTTGGATCTGTTTTCTGTGCATGGCATGTGGGAGTAAGATTTTAAGTTTTTAGCAGTCTTTTGGATCTTTTATGCGGTGATTTGCATCAAGTAATTGTGATGTTCTAAGGAATTGATTTGATAGTTGAAGAACTTAGATGGAAGATCTTATCATGAAATGTGAATATCCTGCTTTATAAGATATTGCAATATAAGATTTAACATCCTCTTTATGTTTTGATTACCTTCTGCTAGATCTAATCTGTATTCATGTAGTGGCTGCTCTGTTGTTAAGTTGTAGATGCCTTTTGTTTTCTTCCTCACATCTCATTCCTTTGTTTTGCTCCTAGAACTTACAATATGTTACCAATCACAAAAATAATATCTTTAAAAATCGTGATTTGATTTTATTAACTAGCAGTAGAGCTTCTGCCACGCACGGGCTTGGATTCAGAGAGAAATATACTGAAAAATGTGTTATAGAACAAATATTGGCTTTTCTTTCTTTCTTCCTCTGTCCTCAGTTTTATCACAAAAGAAAGCAAAAGGGTAGTTGAGCATTGCAATGGAATTAGGGTAAATTTTAGTTCTGGTTTGAGGAGTAGTAGGAGGAGGGTCACACATCACAAGTGATTTTAGTATCTGCATATGGATTTTAGGCCATGGTTTTGCAATTTAGGCCCCTGTATTGGAATAACAAGGCTCTTGTGTTTTGGGTTTTTGGAGTTACTAGTTTTTGTTTGTACCACAAAAATCTGTTAACCATCAGGGTAAAAAAATATTCTTTCATCTGAGTTCAAAACCCATGTTACAGGTACTTTTCCTTTATTTCCTCATGGAGATTTGTTGGAATTTCGTCTAATGCTAATGTTCTGCTAGTTTTACAAGAGCTTCAAATTCAAAATTTTAACTTTGAAGTCCTGTTGTCATACTTCTCTGGGGACTTCAGCTTTGCTAACATGCTAAAAGTTAAAGATGATCCGGTTTGCTGTGTCTTTATCTTTTTGAGATTTGCTTCTTTATAATCTTCTTGGATTCCTTTGCTTTATATTGCATATATGCTTCATTTCATTTGGATTTATTTATTCCATTCACACTCAACAATATCATGAATTTTAGAAGTTCCCTTGTAACTTGAGTTTGATTGGGCATTTGCAGCCCCCCTGATAAAAATGGACACCTTCCTATTCACTTCTGAATCTGTTAACGAGGGTCACCAGTGCTTGATGCATGCCTCGCTCAGGATGCCGACAGCAAGGTTGCTTGTGAGACCTGCACCAAGACCAACATGGTCATGGTCTTCAGTGAGATTACCACCAAGGTATATAATGTCTAACACCCATGTCAATAAAAAGTCAAGAGAAGTCAAGAATAATGCAAAAACTATATTGGAAATCCAGTATAGTAGTATCACAAGTTAAAATAGAAAATGAAAAGACCCAATTCCTGAAGCAACAAAATCAAATGATATAGTACAAGAAATGCTGAGTACTTTTGGTGTTTGGTTTGCTTATTTATGTGTTCCTTAAACACATGAATCTGTAGTATATTTTATGTGCAAACTTGCAGATGGCATCCCCCACCCTCTCCTTTCATTTATACATTTATCTGAGATGGATTCTGTGTTTGTACCAAATGTGTTGTATGCATAAACTGGTATTTTGATCAAATGAAGTATCTCAGGCTTTCTATAATTTTTATTAGATAGTTGGGAATCAAATTTTGATTCGTTCTTCTTTCTGGTGTGGGTTTTCAGCAGTGAGTTTGGTTCTCTTGAAAAGATTTGTGCTTGGTTGGTTGATGTTCCTGGCCTTCCTCTTTGATTTTCTGGTAAGATTTCTCTGTCTCTCTCTCTCTCTCTCTCTTTCTGACATGCTCTATTGATGGATTAGATGAGGCTATCATAGCTATCTGCATATAAAGATTTCAAGTATAAAAATATGATCTTGCTTTAAATTTATCATTTTTGGTCAGTGCAGGACTTTTTGCTGATTGATATATGTTATTAGAGAGAAAAAGAGAGCAATTTGATTAGAGTGGGCACTTGAACTCAGAAAACTGCAGCTTGAACTTAGAAAGAGATAATCTGTTGTTTGGTTTTAATGGTTTTCGATTCAAAAGATTTGAACAAGCATATTCATTTGGGTTTAATTACTTTGTTTCTCAATTGTAGATATGAGAAAAGAAGACCTTTTTTCCCCCTTCAAATCTCTCTTCCTTTTATGAATTTGAAAAGCTTTCCTTTTCCTCTATTGAGGAATCTGCAAGAAGGGTGGCTCAGTTATGGTGAGAACACCATTCTTTCCAGATTACACTTAAGAAGTCGAGGGTGAAATGGTTGAGAACACTATTCTAGCCATGGGAGCAGCTGTATGGGAAGTAAGAAAAAGAACCCAGAAAAGAAATGAAACTGGGTAAGCAATTGGAAGCCTGCTCGATGACAATGAGGAAGATGGGTTCAATTTGATTGTAAACCTGGAAAGAATTTTCTTGTTGGGATTGGTGTCACTTTTGTGTTGTTGAGTTATAATTTCATCCAGCACACAACTTCGAGTCCTACTGATATTACAAAATGAATGTAAAATTTGAATCTATCCCTTTCTGTTGGTTAGTTTACTAATGAACTTTATGATCTGAAACAGACTCATCTGAGACTCTTGGATATTCCTATTGGGGTGCAGGTTAGTTACAATTCTCTTAAAAAGCATATACAGATGCTTGTGTTCCCTCATCCGGTTGGTTCTTTTTTTATATATAGGATGTGTTGGTAGAGGATTAAGTAGCATACCATGCATAACTACCTACATATGCATGTCTTTTAGTTTTACATTATCTTCGTATTGTTATAATTCAGGCAGGGATCAATGCTATCCATCAAGGCTACACAAGGTACACACCTAATGCTGGTACATTGGAACTTTGTTTTAAACTTGATGCAAAAGTTTTATGCTGGAGACTGTTTTACACACGTGTTTTTAAACCATTACAATAACCTCTTGTCTGTTTCACTTTTTACAAATAACCATATCATTTTACCTCTCAAATTTAATGGGGGCTTTTAGTCTTGGATAAATTCTCTCAAATTTAATGGCATTGATTAACATCCTAACTCTAATTTGACATTAATATACAACCAAATACAGAGGAACAGATATTTCGTGAGTTTTCTTTTTTCATTGTTTCTTCCTTGTGCACACTGAGCTTGTTTCGGGCCTCCCTTCCATCTTCTCACACTTTGTTACCAACCTCCCAGCTTTCCATGTAGAGATTTGTAAGGTAAGACATGGATCATGAAGGACAAATGGACTGAGCTTGGATTCATCCAGGACTGGTTCAAGCCCAAAAAACCCCAGCTTGGGTTCAGCTTTGTTCGACTTGAGTTCGAGCTCTTCTTTTATGGGCTCAAGCTTGAGCTGAGCCCATTTTACAAGCTCTTTTCAATATACAGGAGCTGAGGTCAAGTCAGATTTCAAGGCCTTTTCTCTTGCTCTGAGAAAATAAAGCTAATCTAATTTGACATGTAAATCATCTCATTTGGAACATAGATCAATTTGATTTCAAGCAGAGTTTGGAGCAATCTAATGTGATCTAAAGCACTAGGCATATCCTCTAAATCACAAATAACCAAGAACTTGAGCAAAGTGAAGCTTAGCTCAGCTCATTGAAAGCTCCAGATTTTCATTTGTGGGTTCAGGCCTTAGATTTCCATCTAAACAAAGGAAAGAATGAACCCAATCCAAGCAGCCCATTGAGTAGTCCACCTCATAATTTGTTCCATGGGGTCCATGAAATAAATGGTCTGGATCACTTCTCTTTGAGAAGCCATACTGCTAATTAGTTATGGCCCAGTGTGGATATGACTATAATCTGAAATAGTGGATTAGATAGTTGGTAGCAATCCTAACTACTAGACTAAAGAATTTAAGAGGGATACTTGACAACATAGGCTGAAATGATCTAATTCAATTCATCACACAAGGCAGTAGCAAAGAATCAATTATTATGCTTCTACCCTTCCTGCTGTGCTTTGTGTTTTTTTTTTTTTTTTCCTGCTGCCCCTCATCTCCCAGCAGGTCTCAATGAAAACAGCAATGGAAAACCAGTTCTTTGTGCTGCTTTTCATGCTAGAAATGCTTCTTTTCAGTTCATCCTCTGTTTTGGCAGATAATCACACCTCAGCAGTGGGTGACCCTGGCATGAAAAGAGATGGATTGAGAGTGGCATTTGAAGCCTGGAATTTCTGCAATGAAGTTGGTTCTGAAGCCCCTCAAATGGGTAGTCCAAGAGCAGCCGACTGCTTTGATTTATCAAGTGAGCCCAAATCAATCCAAATGACAAAAACTAACATGGGTTCTGTTTCTTTTCTTTTCTTTTCTTTCCCTATAATCTGTGAACTGCCATTTTCTCAATTCCTGTGGGAAGGGTTGTATTTTGATAATCTTTTTGTTTATTTCATTGCCTGGTTTCTCTACTGCATTTCTTGTGTTCTTATGATTTCCATTTCAGGTGCTGGTGTTCTTGAGGGGAAGAGATGGATATCTTGCATTTCTTGTTTGGGATCTTGGGTGAGTGATTTGATTTCCTTGATGGGTTTTCCTTTGTTTTCTTGACTTGTGTTCCATCATTCTTCTGATGCTTTTGTATCCTTTTTGGAACAGGGAATATGACTGGCATGTTCCTCTTCTTGGCACTTGTGTAAGTTGATGAAACCTATTTCTCATCATTGTTACTTTCTTGTGATCAGTTTTCTTAAATGATTACTTTATGGTTATTATTACGTCTTTCTTATTTTCCTAGATACGAAGATGGGAGATGAAATTGCTCTCCTCATGGCCTCCTCTACTTGTGTGTAGGTGAGATTTCTTTAAACACTCTCCTCATGGCCTACCCACAACATGAGTTGTAGTAGTTCATCATTTAGAGACAATTTCATTCTTTGGTATTGAGATCCATGCACAGGTACTTCAGCACAGTGTAACAGGTATGAACATATGGCATAATTAACTTGAGATTTGGTTTAATGCCAATACAATACGTGTCTGCATTGAAGATGTTAGGATTCTGGGAAGGTAGATCCTATGGTCAATTTAAAGGTATGTGTTCCACTTTAACATCGTCATCAATTTAAAGCTATTGTCACACTATCTCTGTCAGAAGTTTAAAAGCTGTTTTAATTAACTTTTGTTGGCTAGAGAATGAAGGCTTCAAATTAATTTGAGATTAGATTCTTTGAAAAGCTGATACATATTCAATGATATGCTTATCAATGTTTCAACTAAGTTTTATTATGGAGAACAGGTTTTATTTTTTTTTATTTTTTATTTTTTTCTGCTTGATTTGTTCATTACATAAAATGGGTTATGATAGAATCACCATTGCTTTTACTGTCCAATTAGCTTCTGATGTTTGGGTTGTGTAAAGCCATGAAACTTGGAAACAATTGATGCACCACCATTCCTCATGACCTCACTCCATGACAACACAACATGGTATGTCCATTTCCCTTTCCTTTATAAGATGCTTCATTTACTTCATGTGTCAGCATTGTAGAAGAAAGTGGCAGGTGGAGATGGTGAGTGAGACATGCACTAGCATTGGTCATTTCAATTCATGGTGTAGGTTTTACCAAAAAACAAAATTTTTAAATCATGGGGTAGGTTTGGTGGTGAAGTTAAAGGAGAGGAAAGGCAGGACTTTCTAAAACTAGGCATCTGTGGTTTCAAAGTGATGAGAGAGGTGAAGGTGAACCCCAGATGCCAATGTGACTAGGTGGTGGGTGGGGGGTGTCACAACAAGAAGGGTGTGTTGTGATTTTGTCACAGGAGAGCAGAAAAGTTAAGTGGGACCACATATGATCATTCTATTTAGCCTTCCTGAAATGTTTTCGTACACAGAAGGCAAGCATTGGAAATAGGGAGGTATTTTTGATATTGGGTTTGGTGTTTTTCTTGTTCTTATGAGATGGGTTTCTTTTGTTCTTTCTTTCATTCGTTCATTCTTTTGTTTCCCCCCTTTACCTTTAGGAGGATTGGATAGTCTGGAGCCTAGACATTTGAACAAAGCCTTCCAGGAGGCCACCTCGAATTTGGTTAGTCAACATGCTCTTATGCTCTCTCTATCTGTCTCTTGTCTGCATAAACAATTTTTATTAGTTAGTGGTGGAGATTTAAGAAGCTCTCTCTCTCTCTCTCTTGTTGTTGTTGTGTTTGTTTATTATGTTGCATGTATTTGTTGTAGGTGAGAGCTTTGAAGAGTGTGGGGTGAGAGAGGTGAAGGAAGAAACTGGTCTGGACATTGAGAATGTTGAGTTCCTTACGGTCAGCAAGACGTTGATGCAAACTGGGTTCAGTCCGTTCCCAACCAGCTCAAATGTTGTTTAGCCCTTCTGTATTTTGTTTTGATTGCAAGACTAGGCAATCTCATGTTGAAAACTGTTTTGTGTTTGATGGAGTGGATATGAGACAATAAAGTGGGCCTCTTTTGACATCCTCTCAGTTTCTGCACTTACTTTTATTTTATTTTGATAAGTGGGATTTAGATTGCATTTGGTTGATATGGACTTGATGGTTTTAGATTTTTCTATTTGAGTATGAGTAATGATTGGAAGAGGTGTATGATGGATGTGGCTAATATTAGATTGTTAAGTCTCAAAAAGAGTACCAATACATGAAAGGCGTGCTATTGTGGATGTGACTAATATTTGTAGCAAAAAAAAAAAAAAAAAAAAAAAAAAAAAAAAACTGCTTTTACCGGCGGCCACCTGACCGCCGGTAAAAGCAGTAATTTTTTTAAAAAGCTTCTACTTTTACCGGCGGCCATGCATATAGCGACGCCCTTTTTTACTTTTAGCGGCGGCCACTGACCGCCGGTACAACTTTTATCGGCGGTCAGTGGCCGCCGCTAAAAGTAAAATTTAGCGGGGGCCACATAATCGTCGTTAAGACTTATACCCACTCTATCTATACCCTCGCTAAGCGACGGCCACTGTGGCCGCCGCTAAATCTTTTACCGGCGGCCAATATGACTTTTACCGGCGGCCGCCGGCCCCCGCTATAAGCAGTTTTTCTTGTAGTGGGATGTGCTAAGAGAAGTTTGGGAATTGGCATTAGCAGCTCTGTTAAAATGACTCCTGATAGTAATTTGGGCACAATAGGGTTAGAAAGAGGAAAAAAGCAACCTACTTTCTGCTTAAACTTGTCATTTGCTTCTAATATTTAATAGAGTTGAAGCAAATATCTTATTTGCTCCTAACTAGCGTGCATTGTTTGAAAAAATTACTTATATAGTAGTGTGAAGTAAATGGCTTATTTCTTTACTGGAATTCAAAAAAATTCTGCCAAAGGAATTTCTGAATTCCCAAATATAGTGAAATTCCTATGTGCTCATTTATACTTGAGCATCCGAAAATTCCATCGAAAAACAAACGGGCAGCTGGGATTTTAAAATTCTGCCAAGGCATTTAAGACATTTTACATGGCTCTAATTTTCAAATTCTTGAATGTGGATAAGCCAAAGTACTATCATGTCTAAAAAACCACAACACCTTAAATTACCGTAAGAAGCTCTAACACAGAAACATGCTCAAAAGGTTAATTTAGTATGCCAGAGAAGAAGTGAATATAGTCCATTCAAAAGGTACTAAATTTAAAAAATTACACCTTTTTTATTTTAAAAAAGTAAGAAATTTACTTTCTTATGCCACTAAATGGCAAAAAAAACCACTTTCTTTAACCATCTTCGTTAAAAAAAAAGTATTAAAAAAAACACCTCTCTCATGACACTAAATGACGAAAAGTCATTACTTAAAATATTCTTGTCATTTAAAACCTTTTTTTATTTAACCCCTTCTTCTTTTATTCTCTCTTGATTCGATATTTTTCTTTATTTTATTATATAAGTAAATCACCAAATAGGCCATAATTAGTCCCTCCTCACAAAAATAAAATGAAAGGTACTACTCTAGCTCTAATATTTCTTTTTCTCATCCATGGTGGTACATCAATACTTTACCTCTTATAATTCTTTTATCTCATCCATGGTGTTGCATTTGCATCTATACTTTACCTCTAATAAAAACAAACTTCTCATCCATAGTGGTACATCATCCCAGAGCTGCCTGATTTGGACTTGTTAAATGGATGGTGATGATGGCTCAACCAAGGTAGAGCTGCCTGGATGACTGAACTGCATCAGGTGTGCATTATTGTACACGTTAGGTCCGTATTCTCTAGACCATGTGAATCACCACCCATACGTGAAGATGTGGCTACGTGGGACATCTTCTGGTCGGACTTTTTTCCTCCAAAGCAAGTTTCCGACTTGACAAGTTGGGTGCAGAATACACACTGTGTCTCTCTCTCTCTGGATGCTCCATGGAAAATGCTTTATTCATTTGAACATTAGTACATAGCAAACGTGATTCATTACATAGCATGATCAGGCGTGCATAAACATTTTGTACACATTGGGCACATATTTTCTAGACCATGTGAGTCACTACTGTAGATTTGGCATGTGGGACATCTTGTACGGTCATGTTTTTTACCCCCAAGACAAGTTGGGTACGGACTATGGAGACTCTCTCTCTCTCTCGATACTCCATGGGGGGGGGGGGGGGGGGTTAGATTGGGAGGGAGGAAGAAAAGAGAGGGATTTCAACTTTCCATCATCACTACTAAATAATAAATACTCACCATAGGGCGGGGGCGGGGGCGGGGGAGGGGGAGGGGGAGGGGGAGGAAGAAAAGAGAGGGATTTCAATTTTCCATCATCACTACTAAATAATAAATACTCACCATATTTTATTGGGGTTATGATAGATTAGTTCTTCTTAAATTCGATTTTTTCAATTTCATAACCAATATTTAGATAATGCCATTAGAGTCGGTTGACTCTGGGCAATAATTTTTTTAAAAACTCTTTTGCCCCAGATCCTTTGATATCACAGGAGTATTGTATGTTACAAAAATGGTAAATCCTATGATATTATGCACAAGCCATCCCGTGACGTCATAGCTTTATGCAGCATCTTGAGGATTTTTCTTTTCAAATGATAGAAATTGAAAATTAGGGGCCAGATGTGTATTTATTTTTCACAAAATGTCAATTTTTTCATGATCTATAAAAAATTAAATTCGCTTGCTGGTTGTCAAAAATACATGAAATAAAAACTGATAGATTTCATGATATCATAGGACTTTTCCATGTATCCCATGATATCATAGGACTATTCCATGTATCATGCGATATAATACAAAAAAATTAAAAAAAATATATTGACCAAAATTAAGCGACTCCGATGACATTTCATAAAATATGGAAAGCCTGATTTAAGGACTAAAATATCAAAACCCCTATTTTATTTATCCAATTTAATTTATACCTATAAAATGTCAAATTTCTTTCATATACATTAAAGCAACCTTGAAAGCCTTACACAACAGTCTCCTTCAGCAGTCTCCTTCATATACATAAAAGCAACCCTGAAAGCCACTTACACAACACAGTCTCCTTCATCAGTCTCCTTCATATACATAAAAGCAACCCTGAAAGCCACTTACACAACACAGTCTCCTTCTCCCATAGTTCCATGGCACCACCACCATCCCCCAAACCTCTCCCACATGCAGTCATCTTCCCATTCATGGCCCAAGGCCACACCATTCCTCTGCTGGACTTCTCTAAGGCCCTCTCACGTAGAGGACTCAGAGTCACCATCCTCACCACCCCTGCAAACTCCTCCTCCATCCTCCAATCCATCTCCGACCACCCCAACATCCTCCTCCATGAGATCGACTTCCCCATCGTCGACGGCCTTCCGAAAGGCTGCGAAAACACCGACCGTCTCCCCTCCATGGACCTCTACGTCCCCTTCCTCCGGACCACAAGGCAGCTCCGCCGCCCCTTCCACCGCTTCCTCCGTCAGCTCTCCGACCTCCGGGACCTCCCCATCTTCGTCGTCTCTGACTTCTTCCTAGGGTGGACGCTCGCCGTGTGCCGGGAGTTCGACGTCCCACGTCTCGTCTTCCACGGCATGGGTGCCTTCTCCATGGCCGTCTGCAAGTCCACCATTGTGCATGCACCGCACAAGCATGCAGAGACTTTTGCCATGCCATGTCTGCCTGAGAGGCTGAAGTTCTCCGTTGTTGACTTGCCTGGGGAGGTCAGAGACTTCGACCCGGAAAGCAATCCGATGTGTAGATTTCTTGTTGAGATCGGAGAATCCGATATTGAGAGTTGGGGTGTGGTGGTTAACAGCTCGGTCGAGCTCGAGGGTGATTTTGTGGGGCCTCTCGAATCCTTCTATAGGAATGGAGCCAAGGCTTGGTGCCTTGGACCCATGTTATTATACAATGATGAAGAAGATCAAGACACATGTGTAGAGGGTGAACCAACATGCATCGAATGGTTGAACCAACGTTCCACAGGGTCAGTGATTTATGTGTCATTTGGGACCCAGACACATATGTCTGATGAGCAGCTTGATGAGGTTGCCATGGGGCTGGAGAGGTCTGGGTGCTCGTTTGTGTGGGCCATCAGATCCAAGACATGGTGCCCCACTAAGGGGATGGAGGAGAGGATCAAGGGGAGAGGGTTGATGGTGAGGGGGTGGGCCCCACAGAGGAGGATCTTGGGTCACCATGCAATAGGTGGGTTCATGAGCCACTGTGGTTGGAATTCGGTGCTGGAAAGCTTGTCGATGGGGGCCCCTATCTTGGCATGGCCTATGATTGCAGAGCAGCATCTGAATGCAAAGCTTGTGGAAGAGGAATTTGGAGCTGGGTTGAGGATTCCATCTGTTGGGGTGGAGGCCATCATAGGGTGGGCCACCATCTGCAGAGGAGTGAAAGAGTTGATGGGGGGAGAGGATGGGAGAAGAGCTAGAGAAAGGGCTCAGGAGTTGGGCCAAGTGGCCAGGCGGGCCACACAAGATGGTGGGTCATCTGAAAAAAGCTTGGATGAGCTAATTAAGCAATTAACTAGTCGTGGTAAATGCTAGTGTTAACTGTCAACATTAGTGAGTGCTTTATAGTTTAGCTATTGGCAATATGTATTTGATTAGATATTAATTAGATACGCATTGCAAGTAGGGTTTTTTTTTTTTCTTTCTCTATTTTTTTTATGTTGGGCCACTGGTGCGGCGGTAGTATTTTAACTTTAGAATCCAAAGATCGATCTCGGACATGTGTGTGACACAAAGAAGCCAACACGACTCAATGGGTGTGTGTGTTGGCCATGCCTTGTGGTTTTACTCTCTATATTTTCAAGCTGTTGGCTCGAGTTTCTTATACTTTTTCTCTCGAAAGTATTTTTGGCTATGCCGCCTGCGGAATAGAAAATAATGATGATTGCAATGTGTGAAGATAGATAAACATTGTGAAGAAAGTGAGTCAAGATCCCCTGTCACGGCACAGAGAAATATTGTTTCATCCTATCATATCATGCCAACCGGGTAAAATCTCATACCAACTAATATACTTTCCTTAAAATAAAAAAATAAAAAAGATTTTACACAGTTAGCATGATTTGATAGCATGAAACAATTGAGTAAAACAGGGGATCCAGACTCGAAGAAAATGTTTCATTCTGATACTGCTAAAAGGTTATTCGTACTTACCTAATGGTAACAGGGAATGAAGAACAAATTAGCCATGTAGGAAAAACACAGATGAGGGATGGCATTGATTTTTGGATTAATTAGCGAAAGGTCCCTCGAATGGAATGTTTCCAGCCTCCAGTCCAGGCGGAATCTGTTTAAAGGCTCTGGTCCAAGCAGTTAGGATGTTTGCAGCCTAAGGTCCCTCTATCCACACGAGTTCATTTTTGAAGACTAATTTACCCCTGTAACCGTCGCAGCATGCAGTGGAGTGGTCCCCAACGTGTCACTATTATTTAGCCACGATTTAAGTGCATTAGTGGGGAAGTTATTACTGATATGCCCTGTCATCCAGCGCAGATCTCGTTTTTTGAATGTAAACCTGCAATCGCTTATGATATTGAATCTGAATGTAGAAACCTAACGAGAGAGAGATTCATTGTTTGCGGAGCAGATTGCAGACCAATATTTTGGTAGGAGTTCTATTGTAATTGGATTATAGTCTCGTATATTGATTGGCTCGGAAACAGTTCATTGGATTGGAAGCAGAAACCAGATCCAAACGTGGGGAAGAGATTTATCTTTTTTGAGGTAAGCGATTTTTTCTGTTTACATCAGAGATTATGCAGTTTTTGTTATCTGAATGTGTAGATATATATATATATTTCTGATGCGCATGCTCAGTTCTATTCTTATTGGTTCTTAGCTATGCAGTTTGATTTACTGTATAGCAGATTCATATCTAACTTTTGTGTAGCAGTTGTATCTTTTAGGACTTGAAGTTTTTCATTTTTTTTTTCGAGTGTTGATAGTTAGGTTTCTTTAGTTTTGTTGGTGATGAAGTATTCAATTTGTATCAGCTCAGTTGATGTAGGAATGATTTGATGGTCATGCATTTAGATTAGCTAGAGCATGACTTATTTACCAGTCTTATTTTAGAGCTGCATTGTGGAAGAAGTAATGTAATCTAAGATTTTTGACCTTTAGCATGAAATTTATCTGACTGTTAATCAGACAAATCGTAGTTTGTGTAATTTTATCTGAGTTATATACACAATATCTGATATCTTTATTGAATTTCTCTGAGTTATGTACAATTTATCTGAGTTGTGTACAATTTATCTGAGTTGAGAGCCAAAATTTATCTGAGTTATGTACAATTTATCTGAGTTAAGAGCCAAAATTTATCTGAGTTTTGTACAATTTATATGAGCCATGTATAAGCCATGTACAATTTATCTGAGTTTATCTGAGGTGTGTACAATTTATCTTAGTCATGTACAATTTATCTGAGTTGAGAGCCAAAATTTATCTGAGTTATGTACAGTTTATCTGAGTTATGTACAATTTATCTGTGTTATGTACAATTTATCTGAGTTTAGAGCCAAAATTTATCTGAGTTATGTACATTTTATCTGAGTTATGTACAATTTATCTGTGTTATGTACAATTTATTTGAGTTTAGATCCAATATTTATCTGAGTCATTTACAGTTTTTGCAATGATAGTGGCCATTTATATTCATTGTATCTTGTTGTTTTACAGATGTCACAGCCGTTATTGCTTCTCTGTAAGTATGGCATGCTTACAGCTGTTATTCACTTGAGTCGGGGTATGAGCTATGATGGTTTGATGAGTCAAGTTTGTAACAGGTAGAGAAATCTTACAATGAACATGGTTTGTTTTACTTATGCATTGCCTGGCCACCCAAAGTGCTTGCTGGACAGCGATTCGGATCTAATGAGCTTGTCCATGCTGGCTTCTTCAATGGGATTGGGGACAGTTGATGTATTTGTAACAGAATCGCAGGGTTCGGAGGACAGATCTTCTTCCACAGTTTTGTACCCACAAGGAGAAGATGTTGCTGTCTGCCGGTTGGGCAAGTGGTATTAGAGATGTGGGGCAAAGGTTTGAGGGTGGTGTTGGGGAGTTTAGAAGTGTATTGTGCAGATATTCAATTGAGGTTGGGTTTGAATTTGTATATGTGAAAAATGATAAGGTGAGGGTGACAGCTGAATGCTCTCGCAGTCATTCGATGGGATGCAGATGGCGTGTTCATGCATCTATTGAAAAGTCTAGTGGGTTGAAAAAAAGAGTGTGACAAGGATATACAGGCAAAGTAGCCTAGCAACATCAGCAATGTCAGTTTCTGATACTCCATTCAATGCGAGATGGAGCTGTTGCTTTATTTGTGGAGCCGACACCCTTGAACCGCCATGGAATCTTCTAGAAATGAATTCAGTTGTTTTCCTTTTTGAATATTTTAGATCAAGTTCTCTTGTGCCGTTTGGTATGCCGAAGATTAGCGATATGTCATTTGCAGTTAACGGCACGTAGGACCTTCCTAATCTGAATTGCCTTCGTTGTGCGTTGTATTTATCAAGGATCAAGATAATGTCCTTGTCATTCTTTCTGCACATCTGTTCAGATAATTTGTTGTCCAGCATGCATTGTAAAAGGCTCCAGAATGGAGTCTTTCTTAATTCAACTCTGTGGACTTCAGTGATCTTTTGTTTGATGCTTTGGATGAGTGAAACAGTTGAGACCAAATTTGATCTGAACTGGTAATGAGCGCTAGGCTTCTCAGCATCTATGTCTTTACTGACTTCTTTTTTGTTTGATGGTTTATCTTTCACCCTCTTTCTCTTGTTGTGTTTTACTCCTGCATATAGTAAAATAACTCAGATTCATATCACCAAAATATTAAAACAACATCACACAGAACACAGATACAATTGCACAGGACACAGATAAATTTGATCTGAACTCAGATAAATTTGATCTGAACTCAGATAAATTTGAACTGAACTCAGATAAATTTGATGTAAACTCAGATAAACTCATGGAATAGACAAAAGATTTGGTGGATTTGATGAAGGGCAGATAACTTTCATATAACATCAGATAAATTTGCTGATAGTGTGATAAAATCATACAGAAGTCAGATAAATTTGATACAGAAGTCAGATAAATTGTTAGAAAGTCAGATAAATTTGACACAGAACACAGAAACAATTGCACAGGACACAGATAAATTTGATCTGAACACAGATAAATTTGATCTGAACTCAGATAAATTTGATGTAAACTCAGATAAATTTGATGTAAACTCAGATAAACTCATGGAATAGACAAAAGATTTGGTGGATTTGATGAAGGGCAGATAACTTTCATATAACATCAGATAAATTTGCTGATAGTGTGATAAAATCATACAGAAGTCAGATAAATTTGATACAGAAGTCAGATAAATTGTTAGAAAGTCAGATAAATTTGACACAGAACACAGAAACAATTGCACAGGACACAGATAAATTTGATCTGAACACAGATAAATTTGATGTAAACTCAGATAAACTCATGGAATAGACAAAAGATTTGGTGGATTTGATGAAGGGCAGATAACTTTCATATAACATCAGATAAATTTGCTGATAGTGTGATAAAATCATACAGAAGTCAGATAAATTTGATACAGAAGTCAGATAAATTGTTAGAAAGTCAGATAAATTTGACACAGAACACAGATACAATTGCACAGGGCACAGATAAATTTGATCTGAACACAGATAAATTTGATCTGACAAAGTAGCAATGAATGTTATACATATGGTTCAACATTTCTAATTTATACAAGAACGACAGACATTATAAGGCAAAAAAGAAAAAAAATCTGTCTGGATACCTTCAACTTTCTGTTGCTCTTGCTCCTGGCTTTCTGAAAGAATTGAGGACTTCGTTCTGGCCATTTCCTGATTTGGTTTTCGTTACTAGAAGAGGAAGCAGAAAGAATAGTAGTAAATCATTCAAATCGGCGATTAACGGTAAGATAGGGTTTCCAAACAAAAAGACTGAGAAACTTTGAACTTACAAGGGAAATGAGTAGTTTGAACTGTATTTGTACGCTTTCGGAAACAGTTATGCAGTTGTGGAACCGTCTTCTGCAACTAGGGTTTGTATGTCGTCTTTTTTGTATCACAACTTGTCGAAATCGAAGAAATCTTTGATGCAAACTCTAACTTGCAATGAAACAGTTAATCTAAGGAAAGTTTTTGAAATTTTAAGCTAATCTGCTGTTACTCGTTGCATGTAGCCACAGAGACGAGAATGTCGCCTTCTTCGTCGTTTGTTTTCTCTTTCAGAATATTCGATCCCCTTTTTTGCGATAGTGTAACGCTTTCGTTGGCCTTATCTTAATAAAGACAGAATGAATGTAAGGGCAAATCAGACATTTTACGTACCAGATTGTGTATGAGGGACCTTTGGCTGGACGTTTTATTTTTGTGGACTGTTCGCAGTAAAGTGACGAGTTGAGGGACCTCCGACCAAAGTCCCCTTGATTTTTCTAATCAGTAGCCTCACATTACAGAAGGCATATCATAGAAACTAGATGTTGAAGCAGAATCCAAATAAAAGAAGCAAATGCCAGTTCTATAGATGACTAGTTGCTAATTGAAGCCTTGACACTACTAACTAGAATTTAACTTATTGGCGGAGGAAAAGGCGGGCAGCTGCTTTCGGTCGCAAAAGGTCCCAAACCCCCCTGAAAACACACTTCCTCCTCACTTCAGTTTTTCCC
Organism: Cinnamomum chago; assembly: GCA_038049695.1. NCBI lineage: Eukaryota > Viridiplantae > Streptophyta > Magnoliopsida > Laurales > Lauraceae > Cinnamomum > Cinnamomum chago. The sequence continues at coordinate 65,055,527 of CP142458.1, read as the reverse complement.
TCCCACTTCAGTTTTCCCCTCCCGCGCTGTGCCCTCCCGCCGCACCAGCGACACCACCGCCGGAGCAGCCACCGGTTCTCTCTCTCTCTCTCTCTCTCTCTCCCACTTCAGTTTTCCCCTCCCGCGCTCTGCCCTCCCGCCGCACCAGCGACGTCACCGCCAGAGCAGCCATTGGTTCTCTCTCACTGCACTGTGCCCTCGCTCTGCCCTCCCGCGCCCAGTCTCTGCCCTTCCAGCGACGCCACCTCCGGAGCCGCCACCGTTTCCCTCCCTCCCTCCCTCCCTCCCTCTCTCTCTCTCTCTCTCTCTCTTGTGCTCTGCACTGTCCCACCCAAATCTCTCTCTTGCGATCTGCATTGTCCCGCCGCACCTTCCATGCCACCGCTGGAGCCAGCCCCCCGCCACCGATTCTCCCTCTCCCTCTCCCCTCCCCCCCCCCCCCCCCCTCTCTATCTTTTTCCCGATTTATACTTACAGATTTTTTTTTCCCATTCTCTCGCTCCTGCTTTTTTTGTGCATGTAGGAAGCCCTAGCTCGCACCAAAATTGTCTATTGTTGCCTCTACACAAACCCTCTTCGGTTTCGTCACTGCCTCTACACAAACTCTCTTAGGTCCTTTTCCTCATTTGAAGGAGTACTCTGAGACGACGGTATGTGTAGATTTCGTTTCTGTCTGTGTTTGAGCTGCTTAGGATTTTGTTTATATTGTTTGTTTGGTTTTGTTTAACTTTTTGGATAGTATTGAAGGAGAGATAGGATTTTGTTTATGTTCTTTGATTGGTTTTTGGGTGTTGTTGAAGAATTGTGTATATATCTTGTTTTTTTATTTATTTATGTGGATGTTTTTTTTTGTTATTATTATTATTTTTTGTCTTCTGATTGTTTGTTTTCTGCTCATTTTTCCTTTTCATTTCTTCCTCAGTACGCTTCTCATTTTTGTCTTTTCATCCTTTCCATCTGCTACATCTCTTCGACTCAAAAGCACCCATTTGTAGAACCCCAAATTTTTGTGACTGTGTGTGTGGGAGTTGCATTTTGGTAATCAAAAGCTTCATCAACGGATGTAGACCAGTGAGTTGAAATGTTAATGAAAGACTTTAGCCCAGAGACTCATATAGTCATATTCTTGCCAGATCTAATTTGATATGCTAATGGAAAACTTAAACTCTATTTTAAAATTGATTTTTTTTCTAATTTGAAAACCGGGCAAAATTTGATCATTATTTTGAAATTTCCCCTTTAGATCATATACATTTTTTCATGATATGGGCTATGTTGATTTTTGCTTCTTTACTCGGTTCACGTCATACTCAACTAAAAAACAAATCTTTTAATTGCAACCTATGATTGACCTTCTGACTAATGGAAGTGTTTCCCAATCAAATTATAGCTAGGTTTGATGATCATGAAAAATGCAAGGACAAAAGAGAGATTTGGGGGAAAATGTTATAGTTTTTCAATTAAATCCAAGATAGAAGACAGGTGAAAGGAACTTTTTGCCTGGTGTAAAGACAATTAGTTGGAAGAGTTATATATCCTAATCACCAGGTTTAATTATATACAATCTATTTTGTTACAAGATTCCATTTTTGGGTTCTATTTTCACATGCAGGCTAATCTTTATGTGTGTGCAGGTGTTCGTCTTCCTGCTAAAATAGACTTCTCATGGTCCCAGCCCACTTGGCTTAGTGAAAAAAAAATTAATCATAAATAGTCTTATAAAAATCTAAATCTTAACCCTCCATGACATGACACCCTTTCTTGTGAGGGTGCATGATGTGGCATCTTTCTTCTCTTTTGGCAGGTGTCGATGTGTCATGTCTGGAATCCCTTATCTAATGATTCAAACAATTGGTTTAAACCATTGTGCCAAGGGAGTGTTTATCAGGGGTGATATTCATGAAACTGTTGGACGACAAGGCGCCAGATTAACACATTTTTTTGAGGCTTTATTAATAGAGTTGAGTTGAGTAATGTTATTTTGAAGAAATAATAAAATATAAATTGATTATGATAGTATTTTATTTTTAGTTATTTGTGATGGATTTTTTTTTACTTTTTTTTATTGAAAAATGGAGTTTTTTTTTTGTTTTTTAATGGATAAATGAGGTCACTTGTGGACTTTTTAAAAAAAAAAACTATGGGGGAAATTTGAATTAAAGTGCTTTTGGTGGTTTTTTTTTTTTTAGAAAGGGGCATTTACCTTACTTCACTCTAATAGTAGAATTGTCAAACAAGCCTTTAGCACGTTTGTGTAGCAATGAAAGCAACAGGAAATCCCATATTTTAGCCTATATTTTCGCACGAAAGAGAACCTAGATACACAACCTCACTCGGTAGGAAAACATAGCCACGGAAGAGGAAAATCCAATTTTTCTCTCCCGCGGAGTTATCCAAATAGACCCTAGGGTCCCATCTTAGCATGGATTCTTCTCTTGTGGTGAAACGAGAAACTACTCTAAATAGTCTATAAGTATCTCTACACAAAATGCTTAGGTCATGTTCTCTGATTAATTTCCTTGGTATTCATCATTGGTTTTCCATAAAAATGTGGAAAACTCATGTTTAGATTTTTGAGAATCTAGGCCAATTTTAAAGTTTTTCAAATGAACCCTTCAATAGGATTTTAAAATCCTCATTTTTCTCAGATTTACATAATGATGCTAGTTTTTCACAACTATACACATTGATATCGATTTGAAATCTTGAGCTATACAAATTTTTAAAATCTTTAGTGGTAAAGTCAAAGGCCCCATTTTTGGATTTGTTAAAATAAGAGTTGTAGCCTCTTTTTTTTATGGCTCTGTCGGAATAAATGTACAATACCAAACAAGGCTTTAGCATGTGCAATTTTATAAGCGGCTAAAATTAAAGAGAGAAATGTGAATAACTACCCCTGAGAAAATGGATGAGGGGAGGTGAAAAATGAAAAGTGGGCTATTGCCCTAGAAAATAGGGGCCTTCATCAAGTTGGTTGGGTTGGACATAGATGTAATTGCAAGCCCCAATCCAGCTTACCCAAAACATGTATCAATCAATCAGGTTGAGCCAAGCTTGACTTGGTTTTGGACCAATTTTCTTCGAACCAATCTCCAGGCTAAGAATTTGATCCAAGCCTGGTCCAAATTCAAATTTTATTGCTTGTTTGCATTTGAAAGAAACAAATGATCAACGCCAGTTTTTTTTCACCCATGGGGACAGTAGATGGGACTGAGCAGATTGGTGATGTAAAAGTACGACGTATTTGCAGGGCTACTTTTCTTTCCGGCTGGTGGTAAATACACCCACCCTATTTAGTCCATACACCCACCCTATATGTGAGTTGATGTTTGGTTTTATGATGTGATTTTTTGTTTTTTGTGGTTTGTATTTGACAACTGACCTCCATGTATTGGGCGTCTTGGTTTTTTTGTGGTTTCTCGGTATGCGCAAGAATATAATTATTCATGTCTTATCGTCGTTTTCTCTTTTTAACTGTGGCTGGAATATTACAATGGACCCAACACTGTAGAGATGTCAAACCGGCACGGTCCGCCCCAGCTCCGGCCCAACCGTGCCACGGCCCAGGCGGGCCTGCTGGGCTGGTCTGTTTTTTTTTTTTTTTTTTTTTTCTTTCTTTCTTTCTTTCTTTTTTTTTTTTCCTTTCTTTTTTTTTCTTTCTTTCATTCATTCTTTCTTTCTTTCTTTGTTTTTTTTCTTTCTTTCTTTCTTTCTTTGTTTTTTCTTTCTTTCTTTCTTTTTTATTTCTTTCTTTCTTTCTTTCTTTCTTTGTTTTTTTTCTTTCTTTCTTTCTTTCTTTTTTTTTTCTTTTTTTCATTCTTTCTTTCTTTGTCTTTTTATTTTCTTTCTTTCTTTTTTTTTCTTTCTTTCATTCTTTCTTTCTTTGTTTTTTTTTTCTTTCTTTCATTCTTTTTTTTTCTTTCTTTCTTTCTTTGTTTTTTTTCTTTCTTTCTTTCATTCTTTCTTTTTTTCTTTCTTTGACTAGCGTGCTGGGCCGGGCCGGCCCATTTGACATCTCTAGACCCAAGTTTGAAATTGCTGCAAGATAGCACAAAATGCAAAGCGATCAATAAATAAATTGGACATGCATGTTTCTTGCCAGGCTGCTTTTCTTTTAGGCTGGTAGTAAATACACTCGTAAACGCATTATGATTTTTGACGTCATCTTAATTTGAAAGTAAGGCATAATTTGGTTAGAGAGTAGGTTCACACTAATAACACAAAAATTTTCTTAATCTCAAAAGTCTTGGATATTTAAAACAAATTTATTCAAACATATTAAAACATATTACATTCCTAATAATCCTACACAATGGTTTAAGAAGGAAACCTAAAACGCATATATTGCATGAACGCATTAATTCGCTCCGTATACGGGGTAGCCCATGCAGCTGCACAATCATGCCTGAAGTGAACCCATTGAGGCATAATGGGAGGCATCGGGTAACCATCTGTCAATGCAACCTGGACATAGTGATTATTATTTACATACACGATAGCAATAGCAACATGTTGATTCGACGGTGGTGGAGTAGATTGAAGTGGCAAATACGTAAAGCTCTGTGCAGCACTTAAAACGTGTAATATCACATTGAACCTCGAAGCAATTAAGAGACCCATATCTGGCATGGTCATCCAATGCTCAATCGGTGCTCCTCTATCTAATGCAAAAAAGTTCAGTGAGTTGTAAACACGAGTCCACTGGTCATCACTACCAAATATTGCGACATACTATGTCCTGAATGTGTGCAATTCTTCTATTAAGTTATACCGGATAGTTGGCCATGCATCTTCGTGAAGACCAAGACCGACAGCTATCGCCCGAAATCCGCAATTTACATCAGGTTTTACGTCTTGTACATGCATAATGTAAGGATGTAATATATGTGGAAACTGATGAACATATGCATGTACAGAGTTGTTGTAAATAGAGGAGCAACTGTGTCTCGTTGGTTCCTGAAACTGGAAAATATTTGCTGCAACTTTTTTTTTCGAGGAGGGCCGTCCACGAGTGTTCGTGTTAACAGCAGGTTCACGAATTGAAGTTGTTGATGGTGTGATTATCTCCTTCAACTTCCTTAAAAGACTGAATTTACCATGCCTTGTTTGCTGCTTAAACTGTTCCGTGAACACTTGTAGCTCGACGTCACAATCGATGTCATCGTCTCGAAGAGACACACACGGTGATAAGTCAAGTTTTCTCCAAAATTTATCTATGGAATCAATTGGTATGGGACGACCATTGTTCAAATATATTGCTTGCTCGTGCACACATGGCAGTCCGTAGCTCGTACGAAGTCGACATCCGCATTTGTAGGAAACTTCTCCGACATCCTTAGACCGCTCAAATTCATTCAAAATCAGATGCAATGCGTGACTTGAAACGAAACAACATAATTCTTGAAAGTGCGGTATATTGAATCGATGTTTGACAATAGTTTTGCTTTGCTCAATACTTGCTTTGATAGCTATGTCCTGTGATTGGATGACTTGGTGAATAAACAACAACGATGTCTCCAAATCTGACTGTGATGACTCCAAGTATCGTTTCAACTTCGCATGCTGGCTCTCGACTCTATTAGTTGTCTGGTTTCCAAAATGCAGATATCTGTCAGTCCAGGCGGATACAAACATCTCCTTGTACGGTGTCAACCATACATCCTTAAGATAATTAATCATACGTGGAAAGTTTTGCAACACTACCTCAAGGTCCGCCAATTTGCATACATAGGCATTCTCAGTTTCAGATTCCAGCAACATATTCCACATTTTGTAGAATGCATTCCAGGATTTCTTATCTGTTATTGATGGCCTGCACTTGCTCAAAATACTCCTATAAATGTGCCACCTACAGAGTAATTTCTTAGCATCGGGAAATACCTTGGCAGACGCATTCATCAAAGCCAACTCTCTGTCCGTGACAATAACTCGCGGACCGGTGCATCCATCCATTGTTGACTGCAGACACCTTAAAGCCCAAGTATAATTGAACACTTTTTCTGAGTGCACGAACACGAATGCTATACAAAATGTCATATTAGTTGCCGTCACGCCGACAATCTCAAAGAGAGGCATCATGTACCTGTTTATTATTATTTTTATCAGTATCAAGAATATTCATTAAAAGGAGACAAGTAAAATGAACACGAAAGCTGGGAAAGAGAAATGAGTAAAAAAAAAAAAACAGTACCTATTTGTTTTATATGTTGCGTCCATCAATAACACGTGCGGGAATGCACGCCATCGCTCTAATGATCCTGGATGTGCGAAGAATAAATCTTCAAGGTCATTGGTTACAGCATTTGTTCGACTCTCGAAAATGTATCCTTCACGTTGTAGGAATGACATGACAACTTGCATCTGGGTTTTACCGGCTTTCTTTGCAATCCGAAATTTCTTGCGTGCATTGTATATGGTCTCAATGGTAGACATGTTATCCGGATTCTGCTTCTTCAACGATGTCAAGATATCTCGTGGCTTTACATTTTTCGTAGACAGATGTACCGTCAACTGGATTTCTGATTCAGAGAGCCGACCGGGGTATGGATGTCCCTCCATATATGATGCAGGGGCATGGTTATGTGTTCCACATACTACCATTGCCATCCAGTCATCACCTGTTGGCATTTTCACCCCTTTCACTCTGAAAGGACAATCATTTTTTTTTGTGCATGTATCCTTCTTGGAAGTTTTCTTGCTTCTGTATGTGCCACCGCGATCACATTGGAACAACAATCTAGGACTCTTCCCGATTATACCAGTGTCTGACCTTTTAATGACAATGATATATCCTAAATTGCGTCCAGTATTTTGAATCCAATCAATTAGAGATTGGCGCAAATTAAATACCTGAAAATGTATTCATTCTGTTAGAAATTAACAACTTTTTAATAAAAATTGACAAAATAAAACATAATTGGAATTGAATTAATATCATACCATGTCCGTGGAAAATTCGTTTGTAACATTTTCATCCACATTTTTCTCTTCTTGTTTTATTTCGTTTCTGAAAATATCATCCTAACAACAAAATACATTCACTTGAGCATCTGCAATTAATAAAAAAAATATTTCCTGAAATAATTAAAGAATTAAATATTTACCTGCTCACTTGAACCACTTGACAATCGCAGATCATTGGCCCAAATTCTCAGTTGATCCAAATTCATATCTTCTACCAGTATGCATATTGCCAAGAAGAACCATATCTATGTATATATAGACTAAAACACAGATATGATGGAACTAAAAAAACATACTTTAATAGAGAATATATTCCCTATAGAGAATATATTCCCTGCAGGGATTTGACACCCATTTATTTTCTTGATGAGCATAACACAGGACAAGCAAAAATAAGATGCCAGTGCCGTCCGGTCTTGTCGTCCAAGGGCCCCCACGTCCAAGGGCCAACCGAGAGAGACCCGTGTCAACAACAAAAAAAATAAAATCTTTCAATCCCCCATGTGGTATACAGTGTAGTGTGGTAGTAGTTAGATGTAAAAGGCAAGGACAACCCCTAGTACTTATCTGTAAAAAGCAAGGATGGCCTAGGATTATGTGTGTCATAAAATCTTATGGTCGTACAACCAGCTACTCCTTTTAGATGGGACTTGTACTTTTATTCCCACCCTATTACCACTAGAGTCCCACTCTATGCACTGTGCCATCTCCATCACCCATGCTACCAATCCAAAAGGACCACATTTTTTGTCCGTTTCGGAATGAATGACGACAGTACCGTGTAAGACCCACCACCCAACAAGAGAGAAGAAAAAACAGAAAAAAAGCATTGAGCTTCTCCTTTCCACTGGCCTCTCTCGAGCCCCAACCGCAGTCCATGCGGGCCTCATCGGTAAACTTATTTCACTAGCGAAAAAAAAGTGAATGATATATTTAAGAGATAATAAAAGAAGCGTGGACAAATTAAAAACTGTTAAATGATAAAAAAGAACTCATGTCATAGTAAGATAGTTTTTATTTTATTTTATTTTATTTTTACTTTATTAATAATAAGAAGAAGTGATTTAGCTCCTGGATATTTTCTAAAAACCCAGAATTAAAAAATAAATGAAGATGCACTTGACACTTGATGTATCTTTTCAAATATTGTGGATTTTATGTCTTTTCAAAATTAAGTGTTTTGTGCTCTTTGGATGAGATGTGTCTCTTGGACCCATTTGAATGGATGAGATTCAATTCTAAAGAATGCTTTTCGACCTTTATAAAGTTATTTTCAAAATATATCTTTCAACGTCATTTAATAACTTATCTTATGAAGTGTATTTATTTCTTTTATGAAGTTATGAGTTATTTAATTGTTTTACTACATGCTTTCAATAAATGCATAGATGCTTGCCGTGGCTGTGAATAATTAAACTTGAAAAAAAGAATTTTCTTTTGTATTCGATTTGATGAGTATGACTTTGACCGGTAGTGGATGATGAGGTCCATATATGCATTAATATGATGATTTTATATGATATATTGCTTGTAAACACGTGCAATGCATTCACTGCCTTTATGTTTTACTGTATTGTACTTTTGTATGTATGTCAATAAATGTGTAAAGTCTTACTTGGCTACAGTCAACAGTGAAATGACTGCAGTGAAAAGACTACATAACATCAATAGGCCTTACACCCACCTCCGATAGGGTGGGTGTATTTACCAACACCCTTTCTTTCCTTTTGCACAAACTGCTACACTCTATAGTCTCTAGTGAAAGGACGTTTTCTTCATTGGACGCCTTCTTCTTTCACATGAGCTTCCCATTTAGTCAATCAGGTTGAGTGAAGCTTGACTGGGTTTTGGACCAATTTTCTCCTAAGTAATTGTCAAGCTAAGGGCATGTTTGTGTAATATTTATTTTAGAATAGTAGTTGGTTTTTTAACAAAAAAAACTTATTTTTTTGGTATTTAGTGTGAAATAATTTTACGAAAATGCTTTTATGTCACATTAGTATTTTTCTTGATAATTGTGGAAATGAATTTCCTATGAGGATATGGGAAATTGATTTATTCAAAAAACTTCTTCTTTTACTTATTCTTGTCAATTTCAATCCAAAAATCCTATAACTCTTTTCATTTTCTATTTTTTTATATAAATTATTATTTAATGTTAAATAAATAATATATATGTTATATTATTTTTTTAAAAAAAATTATATCACAAAATAAAAAATTTTAATTTTTTATAAGGAATCAACAGCCGCACTAAACAATACCTGCATGAATTTAATAAAAAAACTCTTTTTGCACTAAATATAAATTTTTAGATTTTATCTGAAATTCTTTTTCGAGAAATGTGGCAATTTTCTCCTTTTATGAAAAAAAGTGTGTACATGGGCGTGAAGATTTAATTTTATGGCTCGTTTTGTATATGAAAGAAACAAATGATCAACCGCCAGTTTTTTTCACCCGTGGAGACAATAGATGGGACTGAGCAGATTGGTGATGTAAAAGTACAACCTATTTGCAGGGCTACTTTTCTGACCTTTTACACAAACTCTACACACTCTAGTCTCTAGTGAAAGGACGTTTTCTTCACTGGACGCCTTCTGCTCCAACTCTCCCAGCCTTGCTACAAAGATCAACAAATCAGCATCATCTTCTTCTCCCCGGCTCGTGTGGCTTCATCACCCATATTCGCATCATCTCCTTCATCTACAACATAACTTGCAACGAACCCGTTGTCAAAGGTACTTTCTTTCTGATCTTTCCTACTCCCATCTCTGTTTTCTCTATTTTGAAGAGGATATGAATAGGATAAGGATAGATCATAGAAGTCTTCTTTTATTCAAGAGATGACGATGTAAATGATTGGGTGTGATGAGCTTTTGGATAAAAGTTGAAATAGAAAAAAACAAAGTCATCTCTGCTCTTGGGTTTCTAGAACTTGCTCGTGGGTGGTTGTGAATCAGCCACTTCCATACTCAAAGCTCTTGGTTTTACTGCTTGCAGCCGTTCCTTGTGGGTTTATAGGATTGCATTGTCATCTCTGCAATGGTAACTTGCCATCACCCTTTTATATTCTACACAAGTCCCACTAAGTATTAAGTTTTCTTAGATACCCACAACCTGGAGGAGTTAGTAGAAGTTAGTAGAGGCGGCTGGAATACTTTTCAATACTCTCCCTCCTAAGTGGTACTCAGTCTGTGCACATTTGGCAACACCCGGACCCTTTCTTAAGGGAAGCGGATCCCCTGTTTGGTCTAAACAGGGCCTGACACGTGGATTACTCTGTTATCTCAGCTGATGGCTCTTCTATAATGAATAAAAAAAAACAGGGGCTTTTTTACAAATTTATTACAATGAGGAGCCCGCATGTCTTTAACAAAAGCCTGCATTTTTGTAACTATCGTCCCTGCAAAACGTTTGGGAAGGGGAAGAGGATCCTGCAACAGCAACCCATCTCACTACTCATCTCACTGTCTATCATTTCCCCTTCACAGCTCACACCTCTGTTGTTTCTCCAAATCCTTCTTGAATCTTCAAACGTTTATGTGCTCATGTTTTTCCCTGTGGAGTCTAGGATTGGAAAGGTCGGATTGTAGATCCGGAGCTTTGAAGCAGATTTAATGGCGGAAAAGGGACTGTAATGCGTAGGGCATTCAAAGAACTGAAAGTCTATATGGACCGACTCCAAGGCCCGATTTTTAGATCGATCCTACGTGGATTGCTAAGTGGCCCAAGTGGGCATTTTCATTTTCAAAGCCCGCTAGAAACGAAATCGGTGAATGAATGAAAAGCCCTAACGTCTCTCCTCTGGTTTTCTCCTATGAATGACAAAAAATATTCATAGATGTTAAAACTGTATGCTAATGATATATGCAATAAATACTGAGGTTGAAGTGTTTCATTAAGCGTGGTCCATATACTAAGGTTTGAATCTTTATATGCGTAGGTTTCAACTCTGATTGAGAAGGTTGAATGAATAAAATACTGAGGTTTCATGGTGGTCATTAGGCAAAGTCCACCTCTATTCGATGTAAAATCTAATTATTAGATGGTATGCATAGGTCTCACAAAACATATTCGCAGGTCTCAATTCTGTGTACTAAGGTTGGTTGAATGAAATATTGAGGTTTCATTGTTTCGTTAGACAAGAGACCAACCTGTATTCGATATAAAACCTTGGGGATATGAGGTCTGACAAAGAATATGCATAGGTCTTAAAACTGTATACTAAGGATATATACAATAAATACTGAGGTTGAAGTGTTTAATGACCCCTGTATTCAATATAAAATTTTGAATATATGGCAGGGCATATACTAAGATTTGAATCGTTATATACTGAGGTTGAGCTTCTGTTTGAGAAGGTTGAATGAATAAAATACTGAGGTTTAAGGGTGGTCATTAGGCAAAGTCCACCTCTATTCGATGTAAAATCTAATTATTAGATGGTATGCGTAGGTCTCACAAAACATAATCGCAGGTTTCAATTCTGTGTACTAAGGTTGGTTGAATGAAATACTGAGGTTTCATTGTTTCGTTAGACAAGAGACCAACCTGTATTCGATATAAAACCTTGGGGATATGAGGTCTGACAAAGAATATTCATAGGTCTTAAAACTGTATACTAAGGATATATACAATAAATACTGAGGTTGAAGTGTTTAATGACCTCTGTATTTGATATAAAATTTTGAATATATGGCAAGGTATATACTAAGATTTGAATCGTTATATACTGAGGTTGAGCTTCTGTTTGAGAATGTTGAATGAATAAAATACTGAGGTTTCAGGGTGGTCATTAGACAAAGTCCACCTCTATTCGATGTAAAATCTGTTTATTAGATGGTATGCATAGGTCTCACAAAACATATTCGCAAGTTTCAACTATGTGTACTAAGGTTGGTTGAATGAAATACTGAGGTTTCATTGTTTCGTTAGACAAGAGACCAACCTGTATTCAATATAAAACCTTGGGGATATGAGGTCTGACAAAGAATATTCATAGGTCTTAAAACTGTATACTAAGGATATATACAATAAATACTGATGTTGAAGTGTTTAATGACCCCTGTATTCGATATAAAATTTTGAATATATGGCAGGGCATATACTAAGATTTGAATCGTTATATACTGAGGTTGAGCTTCTGTTTGAGAAGGTTGAATGAATAAAATACTGAGGTTTCAGGGTGGTCATTAGGCAAAGTCCACCTCTATTCGATGTAAAATCTAATTATTAGATGGTATGCGTAGGTCTCACATAACATATTCGCAGGTTTCAACTATGTGTACTAAGGTTGGTTGAATGAAATATTGAGGTTTCATTGTTTCGTTAGACAAGAGACCAACCTGTATTCGATATAAAACCTTGGGGATATGAGGTCTGACAAAGAATATTCATAGGTTTTAAAACTGTATACTAAGGATATATACAGTAAATACTGAGGTTGAAGTGTTTAATGACCCTTGTATTTGATATAAAATTTTGAATATATGGCAGGGCATATACTAAGGTTTGAATCGTCATATATTGAGGTTGAGCTTCTGTTTGAGAAGGTTTTATAAATAAAATACTGAGGTTTAAGGGTGGTCATTAGGCAAAGTCCACCTCTATTCGATGTAAAATCTATTTATTAGATAGTATGCGTAGGTCTCACAAACCTACAAGCGATACAGGTTGGTCTTATCGAATATTCTTAGATGGTAATAAAATCTATTTATTAGATGGTAATATTGAATAGAGGTGGACTTTATTACCATCTAAGAATATTCGATATGACCAACCTATTTCGCTCGTAGGTTTGTGAGACCTACGCATACCATCTAATAAATAGATTTTACATCGAATAGAGGTAGACTTTGCCTAATGACCACCCTGAAATCTCAGTATTTTATTCATAAAATCTTTTCAAACAGAAGCTCAACCTCAGTATATGACGATTCAAACATTAGTATATGCCCTGCAATATATTCAAAACTTTATATCGAATACAAGGGTCATTAAACACTTCAACCTCAGTATTTATTGTATATATCCTTAGTATACAGTTTTAAAACCTATGAATATTCTTTGTCAGACCTCATATCCCCAAGGTTTTATATCGAATACAGGTTGGTCTCTTGTCTAACGAAACAATGAAACCTCAGTATTTCATTCAACCAACCTTAGTACACAGAGTTGAAACCTGCGAATATGTTTTGTGAGACCTACGCATACCATCTAATAATTAGATTTTACATCGAATAGAGGTGGACTTTGCCTAATGACCACCCTGAAACCTCAGTATTTTATTCATTCAACCTTCTCAATCTGGGTTGAAACCTACGCATAAAGATTCAAACCTTAGTATATGGACCACGCTTAATGAAACACTTCAACCTCAATATTTATTGCATATATCCTTAGCATATAGTTTTAACACCTATGAATATTCTCTGTCATTCATAGGAGAAAACCAGAGGAGAGACGTTAGGGCTTTTTCATTCATTCACCGATTTCGTTTCTGGCGGGCTTTGAAAATGAAAATGCCCACTTAGGCGACCTCAGCAATCCACGTAGGATCGGGCCTTGGAGTCGGTCCATATAGACTTTCTGTTCTTTGAATGCCCTACGCATTACAGTCCCTTTTCCGCCATTAAATCTACTTCAAAGTTCCGGATCTACAATCCGACCTTTCCAATCCCATATTCCACAGGAAAAAACATGAGCACATAAACGTTTGAAGATTCAAGAAAGGATTTGGAGAAACACCAGAGGTGTGAGCTGTGAAGGGGAAAGGATAGACAGTGAGATGAGTTGCAGTTGCAGGATCCTCTTCCCCTTCCCAAACGTTTTGCAGGGACGATAGTTACAAAAAGGCGGGCTTTTGTTAAAGACATGCGGGCTCCTCATTGTAATAAATTTGTAAAAAAGCCCCTGTTCTTGTTTTTTTTTATTCACTGTAGAAGAGCCATCAGCTAAGATGGCAGAGTAATCCACTTGTCATGCCCTGTTTGGACCAAATAGGGTGGTCCAAACAGGGGATCTGCTTCCTTTCTTAAGTGCCCGCACCCTTTCTTAAGTGCTGAATCATTTCTACGGCATTCGAACTCGCAACCGATTGATTCTGATACCTTAATAAATTTCGTAGCTAATCAATCCTATCAAAACTTCGAGACATTAGTAGAGGCGGTGGAAATACTTTTCAACGAAGATTAATAGTATCTCTGCCTAACATAAATTGACATCTCCATTGCCATTGCCATTGCCATTGCATGAAGGAAAAAAGCATGAATGACAAATCACTTTTGGCAACACCCGTTTCTTAAGAACCGAATCATTTATCTGGGATTCGAACTCGGTTACCTTATTAAGTTTCATAGCTAACTATTCCTACAAAATCTCAAGATATTAGTAGAGGCAGCGGAAATAATTTTCAATGAAGATTAATAGTATCTCTGCCTAACATAAATTGACATCTCCATTACCATTGCATGAAGGAAAAAGGCTTGAATGACAAATCACCTCTGGCTTGTACCCATTATGATGATTGAGTTATTAAATATATACTTACCATAAAAAAAAACATTGATTGAGTATTAGAGGCAAATGCCAAGAGGGCATGTTAGAAGAAGTTGAGTTAAACTGTGTTCATTATGTCATTATGTGTGATTTCTTAGGCTTTTCATGTAATAACCGTGTCAGTATGAAAATGACTGAGCATCTGTCATTTTCCTTATTTCTAATATGAGATTTGTGGGAGGATTTTTTAACCAGTCAGTGTAATGTTTCTGTATTGCTACCTGTGTTTGTAGAAATAATTTCTTATCTGTTATTTTGTGAGACTTATGTTCTGAAGCAATTAAATTATAGTCTAAAAAAACAGGCCAATAGATGGAGAGAGAAATAGTACTTGAATGTCCAGTATAATTTGATAGTCCTTGGATCCTAACCCTAGAGGGGGGGGGGTGAATAGGGTGTGCTACAAATATGACCAATTAAAATCAAATTTGATTCTTTAAGGTAAACTAGTCACATAAGATGATTTACCAAACAAGATGCGGAAGCTAAGAAGACAAGCACCACAAGCAAACACTACTACACAATGATTTATAGTGGTTCGGCCTCAATGCTTACGTCCACTACCGGCTTGTGATCCAATCACCCCACCGGATTTCCACTGACTATGCTTTTTATTAGGCTAAGCAATAACCTTTACAATGTTGTTTTTCTACGCTCAACAACAACATTTACAAGATGCTTTTCAAGGCTAAGCAATAACCTTTACAATGTGCTTTTCTAAGGCTAAGCAATAACCTTTACAAATGAGGATTTTCTCTAAGAAGGTGTCTCTTCAAGAACACTCTAAGAGATACAATTTAAGCTCAAATAAAGTGCCTCTATATATAGGCTGATGTGAAGGTGTAATTCAAATTACAAACATACACTAGACTAGGCTAAAGTGTGTGCACAAGTGTATGAATGTTATACTTCAATCAATTTCAACAATGAGGCTCTAAAAAGTATGCTTGATGAGCTCGCCAGTTCCTTTGGTGTGGCTGTTCCTTCTTCAGAAAGACCAGTGGCCACTACGGTCTTCAACAAGAGGAATTTACTTCTGATGAAGCTTCCACCTCCTCCACCTCCTGTAGCTGAAGGAGATGATGAAGTCGAGGCTGCAGACTTAGCATTGGCAGATCTTCAGCAGCCTCCACCACCCCAGACAGCTCAGCCTCCGCAGTCTGCCCAGTCCTCTCGTACTCGACAGCGTCAGCCTCAGGCCCCTCATCAGATTTCTCTGGAGCAGCGCATGTCTTCCTTGGAGCAGGTGGTTGGTTCCATGAGGACTGAGTTTCATGATTATAGGACTGAGTTTCATGGATATCGTCAAGAGACCTCAGGGATGATGAAAAAGACCCTGAAGTATCTTTCGAGCATTGCGAAGAGCTGTAGGCGGAATGATGATGTTATGACTCCTTCTCCTCCAGACTCTATCTAGACCTTTTAGTAGTGTCTTCTTTTTGGGGAATGTTGTTTTGGGTAGTGATAGATTATTATTCTCATGATGTATTCTTTTGTCTATCTTCTATCATGCTACTTTTGAGTACTGACCAAAACTTTCTGCTTTTGTAAATGGTCAAGTACTTTATGTATCTTTGTACTGAAATTATCAAGTTAAATCAATGAAAGTACAATTTTATATTTAATCTTGGTTTTCTCATTGTTGTTTCTCCTTGATGAATGCTTTATGTTTTGGAGCTTTAATATGATTAAATCTATTTATATCTGTCATCGCAGCTTCATTCAAACATGCATACACAAATCTATATACATGATAGCCTGTTTTGCATTTTATTTGCATTCTATTTTGGTAACAGGTGCTACTGAGAGGTATATGTTTTCTTCTCATGTATACATGTTCCTTTGCAATGTGATGTCAAAGGGGGAGAAAAGGAGCAGATCTCTTAAGACTCAAGGGAGAGAAAGAAATCTAATCTATCAGATCCATGCAATGTCTCAGGGGGAGAGAAGCTTAGAAGATCTGAAGATCAGAATGAAGAGTGCTTGGTTTCAAAGAGCTAAGGAGAGCTCTAACCAAGGGGGAGAAATCAGCTTGAAATCAGTCATGAGGTCGAAGCTACATTCATGAGATTTCAAGTTGAGAGACGTAAAGAAGATCCAAAGTCCGTTTGGTGTGAGATCATAGTAGTTGCCATCAAATTGCAAAGGGGGAGATTGTTAGGCCCTTGGTTGTTGCAATTGTTGATGGATTCACTCTCTTTCATTGTCACATGATCACACACATGAGCTCTTAAGTTTTGACTTTTGGATCGTGGATTCTTTCTTGCATTTGCACATGTTTTGAAATATATTTGATTCATGCATGTTTTAGAATCCAAACTCTTTTGAAAACCTATTTCTTTGTGCCTTATTCTTGTTAAATCTTATTAAGGTTTTAGGTTTGTTCCTTGCATACATTCATCTTTTTTTAGAATTACTTTTGTATGCATTCAATTGTGAAAAGAGTTTTTAGAAATCAAGCAAGCCTTTGGTTTTAAAGTTTCGAATCATTTTAGGCTTTTCGTGTTTCATGTTTTTAAACATCTTAGGTTGTTTTTAAAACATGTTTTTCTAGCTTGATTTAGTGGCCAAAAGCTCCCCCAAGAAATGCTTTGAAATCATGGTTTTTTTGGGAATTTTGGTCGACCAGCAGTGTTGCCGGTCGACCGGCAACACTGCAGGTCGTCAGGGTCCCTAAGCTCCAACGGTCAGAAATATGACCGTTGTGCTTTCCCGGTCGACCGAGACCTGTTTGCAGGTCGACCGAGGACTAGCCGTTGGACTGTTTTTTGGTATAAAGTCCATTCATTTCCCATCTTTAAAGGTGCTGGTTGGATGAACTTTTGAGACCTTTTTGAAGCCTAAGAAAGGGGAATGAAGTGAAAAGGCTAAAAAGCTTCTTGGAAATCAAATGCATGAGTTTTTAAAAGGTACATATTACTAATCATTTTGATTTCCATTCAAATTAGAATCAATGCATGTTCAAATCTTTGTATGTCTATTTATGCATGATTTCTAGTTCTTAGAGAGTTGTTTTGCAAACTCATTATCATCTTTGGTATATTAACAATGGTTTGCAAACTCTCATGCCTAAATCACATGTGTTCTTAGACCTTACTATTCATACAACTTGTTTTAGATCATTTCTTTAAGTTGTTTGAATTCTTCATGTGATTAGCATTCACCTTCAATCATCATTTTCTAAAAGCTTTAATTTTAAATTGCATCAAACATACTTTTTAGAGCCTCATTGTTGAAATTGATTGAAGTATAACATTCATACACTTGTGCACACACTTTAGCCTAGTCTAGTGTATGTTTGTAATTTGAATTACACCTTCACATCAGCCTATATATAGAGGCACTTTATTTGAGCTTAAATTGTATCTCTTAGAGTGTTCTTGAAGAGACACCTTCTTAGAGAAAATCCTCATTTGTAAAGGTTATTGTTTAGCCTTAGAAAAGCACATTGTAAAGGTTATTGCTTAGCCTTGAAAAGCATCTTGTAAATGTTGTTGTTGAGCGTAGAAAAACAACATTGTAAAGGTTATTGCTTAGCCTAATAAAAAGCATAGTCAGTGGAAATCCGGTGGGGTGATTGGATCACAAGCCGGTAGTGGACGTAGGCATTGAGGCCGAACCATTATAAATCATTGTGTAGTGGTGCTTGTCTTCTTAGCTTCCGCATCTTGTCTGGTAAATCATCTTATGTGACTAGTTTACCTTAAAGAATCAAATTTGGTTTTAATTGGTCATATTTGTAGCACACCCTATTCAACCCCCCCTCCCCCTAGGGTTAGGATCCAAGGACTATCATAATTTAGAAAGTGTTCATATTGCCATATGGTTAAAGACTATGATAAAGTTAGTATACCGTTGGTAAGTTCCAATGTCAAAGTTCAAATATGAACTATATCATGTAGGTGGCATTTCTTGAATGGTATTATAATGCTATAATCAATCATGGACTTTAGATTTCTTAAGCGTTGTGTGTGATTTCACATGTTGGTATAATTATGTCGTGCACTAAAAATTGTTCACTTTATGTGTTGTTTTCTTTTATTGTAACTCATGTCACTGCCAGCATCATCAGTTTATCATAATTTTTTTACAAGGTTCCGTGTTGTCAATCCAACCTTTAAAATATCTTACCATTTGGAAAGGCTCAAATGGAGGATCCAACAAACAATCATAGATCAGAAGAAGAGGATGAGGAGGAGGAGCTTAATAGACGGAATATGGTAATTCTAGCTGCATGTAAAGCTGCAGCAAACACATGGCTCCACCAGGTGCGCGTAGTCATTGCATACCTAGCAAGTTATGAAGAAAAAAACAAGAGGAGGACTGGAGACGAACAACGTGATGTATGTGTATCGTCCCTAACCAGTGGTATGGACAGGGCTAAGAGGAAATATGCTGGGGCTTCATACTGTGCTTACACACCCACTGCCTCAGAGTCTGATACAGGCAACAATGGCCATATGTAAGGAAATGTAAATATAACTCCAGATTAGATGAAGCCCCATTTTAGTTCTGAAGATGCACAGTGGGGATCCTCAAGTCAAACCAGGCGGGGCAGGAAACGCAAGCGAGTTGTATCAGATGTCGTTTATGGATTGGAGAGGTCAGCCCTGAAGCTTAAGTCAGCACTGTTTGAAATGGCCTACTCCATGAAGAAATCAGAACATAGGCATGAGGTGATGATGGCAGTCAAGGACATTCCCAATCTTACTCCAGAAGAGGTGGATATTGCATTTGAGTGGCTTACGATGAATGATAAGAGGAGCATGCAATTTCTTGCCCAAGAAGACCGTCCCACCTATGTCATGGGACTCTGCCTTCATAGAATGTGAGCTGATGCTTCTAAGTGAACGATCCAGAGTGATGCCAATGACAGGCTAGCCTACTTGTTTCCTGTTTTTATTATGGATTGTAATTTTCTTGCACTTTTTTTAGACCTTTAAACAACATCTTCAGACTTTGCATGAATTACTAATCCTTTTGAACCTCTGGTATTTATCCTTTATATGGACCTTATTGATCATCATTTACATTGAATGTGCTTCTTAGTGCTTTTCAGGTTGTTGTGCTACTGGGCATTTGACATGCCACTATTTTTACTCAGTGCAGGAATTTGAAGTTATTATGTGATTTTTGGCCTCCCTTTATGCTGGCTTGATTTAGCATGCCAAGTGGTATATTTAACATGTGGTTGTGCATGATATGTTTTACTGGAGGTACTGGGTTCTTTTATATGATATGGATGTAGATGGTTGATGTGCATGGCCATTGCACTTCCACCTTGATTTAGTTTTTGGAATCCACAACTTGTGTATGAACTTGCCTCTGGAGTTTGTGGATGTGGATATGAAATTTAAATTTCTTTTGAAACAGCTACAGGAACATGTTGGAATTAATGATTGAAGAGGTCCAGAGTTTAGAGTTCTTCCTGTATTGCTCTCTGTGAATGTCTGCTATAGATGAGCAAAGTAATCAGCAAGTGAATTGGGTTGTTAATCTAGCCAGGAGGGATTATCTGGTCTTCCATTTGTAGGCTAAAAAACTCAGGCGATTGATTGGATCGAATCCACTCTAATTGATGCAATAAAGTTTGTGTTTCATTGGGGCCACTTTCTTGAATTGTAACTGTCACTAACTGCCCAACAATTTCAACACTAGCTTTGATCGGAATCCTTTCTAATAGATGTAATGATTTGGTTGATCAATCAATGTAAAATAGATGATCAATTCAATTGTAGTGAAGCTACTTGGAAGGATTCAAATTTTGATCAACATCAGTACACAACAGTGCAATTTAACTTTTAGCAGAATGGTAGAATTTGGTATGGGTCAAGCTAATCTTGAAAATGCCGAGTCATACCAACATCATTTCAAAGAGTCTGGATCACCAATCATATTTGTTATACTTTCACCGTGAGTGGACCAATAACATTCCGCCACGTCATCCAAAAATTTAGGTGATTCTCTTTATCTTATTTAAATTTTTTATAGATGAAGAGAATCACCTAAATTTGTGGATGACGTGGTGGAGTGTTATTGGTTCACTCACGATTAAGGTATAACAAATGCCATATGTCATCCGGACTCCATTTCAAAACATTCACATTTCAAATGTCCATTACTAATTACACTACACAAGCTTTGTGAATTGTGAAAATAAGTCATGAACCTGGTGCGGTAGGGTGGGTTGGCGCCATAAAAACCTAAACCCAGTTGAACCCAATTCTAGTCAAAATTGCAGACCTATACCCTCCCCAAACTTGACAAAATCTTCATAGAAGGTCAACCAAATTTTTAACAGAACTGTTTTCATTTCATTTGCCCAAAAAAAAAAAAATATATATATATATATATATTTGTTCATGTTTCTATAAGAAAATAAAAAAGAAATACAACAGGGCTTTGAGATGTGGCAACCTAAAAAACAATTATGCAACATCCATTAGTTGCCTGATTGACATGAATGCAAAGGAGAAAGAAAAGTTCAAATTATCCATTTTGAAAAGGCCTGTCAATCTAGCCCTTTGATAGGGGGTGGCAAAACCTTCAAAAAGCCCATGAAATGAGGGCTTTTACTTTTTCTTAAAAAGCCAGTAGGATTGAGCTTGGATAAAATTTTATAGGCCTCAAATTTTGATGGCTGAGCTTGGATAGTACGAGGCTTGTTACAGCCCGTCACGACCCTCAAATAGCTGTTAAAACAAGGGTTCTTATTTTTCTTAAATGCCATATCCCCTTAGGGCCGGGCTTGGATAGAATTTTGCAGGCCTACTAATTTGAGGGTCGGGCTTGAATAGTACAACGCCTTGCCCAGACCAGCCCGATCCTTGTATTTTTCTTTATCTTTAAATACATATTTATATATACACATAGCCTAAAAGCCCTGTTTAGAGTTGAATAATACTTAAAAAAAATGGAGTTAGGGCTGATAATGATGATATATGCATCAATGGTGGTGAGAAACTCAAAATAAAAATAACAAGAAACAACCAATAATTATGATTAGCGTTGATTCCCAAGGTTTATATTTTCTAAATACTCAACATCCATTAGTGCCAATAAAAGCTAGTCTTTCTTTATCCTTTAACAATTATTCAACTGTACTTATCAAAAGGTTTTGAAATCTTTAATTTTCCATTGGATTTCTAAAAGTGCCATTAGGAATATTTTTAAAATTTTATTTACTCTTTAATCTATTTGCATTTTGTGAAATTCTCAGCACCTATCTTTATTGGTAGGCGTACGCTTTTGTGTTCTTTGTTTTCTAAGTTTTGGGCAGTATCAATTACACTCACACGAACAATCAATCACTCGATACTCTATGATAATGTCCCAAAAAGAAATAAGAAGGTTGATTTTCTTGTTTTTAGGCCGCAGTGCATGGTCCTGCCCACACCTAGTCTTTAAGGGTTGGGTAAGGGCCTGAGTAAATTAGGCTCTTTGACGGGTTTAGCAGATTTTGGCCCCATCTTGCAAATACTGAGGGCAAGTTAAGGACAACCCCGAGTCTAGGGATGTAAATGGGTCTCTGATTCTCCGGTTACTCGGAAATTCTGAACCATTAAAAACCGGGTCTGGGTCCTTATTTAGTAGGGTTGTAAATGGGTCGGTTTCATTCCCGGAATCAGAACCGTTACAGAGAAGGTGAAACTGGATCTGACCCGAAACCATTTCAAAATTGGTTTCTTGGCTCCGGAACTGGACCCAGAACCATATATGGGACGGTTCTGGATCCGGGATAAGGTAGAGAATGATATTTTAAAAAAAAACATGATTTTTAGGGGAGATTTTGGAAAATTGAGGTAATATGTCAGGTTTCGGGTTGTGAGTCTAAACCAAGTTGGAACCGAACCCAGACCCATTTACTTATCGGGGCCTAAATAAAGACTCAGACCCGATTTTTAACGGGTCGGAACCTCCGGGTAATTGGAGATTCGGGTATCCATTTACATTTCTATTATTTAGGCCCCGATTAGTGAATGGGTCCGGGTTCGTGTCCACCTTAGTTTGGACCCGTGGACCCAAGACTTGACATATTATCTCAATTTTCGAAAATTTCTCATAAAAACTTTTTTTTTTATTAATCTCTACCTAGACTTGGACCCGGTTCTTGACCCATCCCATATATAGTTTTGGTTCCAGTTTCGGAACCAAGAAATCGGTTTCAAAACTCCAGTTCCACCTTCCCTTTAACGGTTCCGGTGGTGGTTCCGGACTGGAACCAACCCGTTTACAACCCTACCCATGTCTAGCCCGCCCTAATTTTGAGGCATTACACAGGCCCTTTATGTCTAGTGGTTAACCATATGGGCTCTACAAATCCACACCCGCTTGGAAAGCTCTCCTCCCGCATCTCTGCAATACGAAGGTAAAAGCCCTCTCTCTGAGCATCTCTCCATCTATTTCTCTCTTCAATCTTGCTGTCACTCTGATTTCTACCCTTCCGAGCCCTACCCATCTCTCTCTCTATCTCTAGGCAAGGGAAGGGCTAGGGTGCTGGGAGTTAGTGTATTGAACTGAAGGGAGAAGGAGCACGCCCTTCAGGTGTTTGATGTAATGACGGGGTTGATAGAGTGATGGGTTTTCTAATTTGGGGTCAGTCAATAACAGATGACCCAGTTGCCAGTTTCAAATCTAGGCTTTCTTCGCGATTGAATGGGATGGTTGTTGGTTGGTCTTCTCAATTCTCATACACTGTTATAGTTGATGAAGTTATTAATAGGAGTTATATATGTGAAACACCTGTTCAAACCATGAAGTTCATTGTGCTTTGGTGGGTTTTTGATCTAGAGGTTTGACTGTTTGATATATTGTGTTGGTGTGTTTGTTTGGGTTTATGTTTTGGTTTCGGGGTCAGTTGATGGTTTCCAAAGCACATTAGATTCTTTCCATGGTGGGTGTGATCCTAACTAGTGAGCTCTGCCTTGGAAGCTAATGCTTCATATGATTAGACAATGATAATGCTCCATATAGAGGTTTATACAGAAAGAAAAGTTGAGTGATCAACAGAAGTGAAATTGATCTATTCCGTAATGTTTTTACACCTCTCAGTGTGTGCGTGTGTGTGAGCTGACTTCTGACTTTGGTGCATTTGACCACTAGATGATTTCCTCATGGTTTGGTGTTTTTTTTTTTCTGTGCAAGCAGATTCAGTCAAACAGTTGACTTTGGATGTCCTTTTTTCTATTTTTGTATGAAATTGGCGACTTCATTATGGATGGTATTCCCAACTATGAATAAAACCTGCTTCTGGGGCATCTCCTTGACAACTAATTAGCTTTCTTTTTAAATAGTGAATGCTTAACTTGTGCAAGTAAGTCCCACATTCATCACAGGTCTGAACGGGTGCTGTGGTTAGTGCACTTTAGTTAGGGCTGTCACTAATATAGCAGATTTGTGACTTCAGTTTAGTGTTTTTTTTTTTTTCTGTATATTTAAAAAAAAATTTATTCATAAAACTTGGATATGGCCGCACAGCAAATTCCAGCATGTAGAAAAGGGACCCATAGCTAAAGCTGATTTGAACCTTTGATATGGTGGGGCACCACAAAAGTTGTATTAAATATGGAATTAGACACTACACAAGTGGTGCACAATGTGGGAGTCAAAGTGGTGATTATGCTGTTTTCATAATTGAATATGTTGTGCGATTTATTCTTTGAATGATTAGCAGCCAAACCTCAATTAGACTTATAATTACTTTAAGATTGGATATTAAACAGAATATGCAAATAAAATGCATGAACTTTTGATGGGTCATTCTTATGCAAGTTCTTCACCATCGATCATTCTTGTGTGCTTCATTGTTCACACTGAGCCTTGGTGTATATGCTGGGTTGTACAGAGCCATGAATTGGGATATCCTTTACGTTCCAGACAAGATAACTACAAATGAGCAATCCACTGGTAACCTCTCTCTCTCTCTATATATATATATGTATATATGTATGTATGTATCCATCTATACACACATGCATCAGTTCACAGACACACTGACCTGGTTAGTTGACCAAGAACCTGGCCTACTTGACTCTTGGTATTGGATGACTGTTGGTTTTAACTTGTTTTAGATGAGTCTAGGTCATGTGTGTGTTCACCAGGAAGCCGGTCTAGTTGAATTGGGTTGGTCTTACTTGACCCGAACAGGTTGTAATTGACCCATCTAGTCGACTACTGCAAGGATACCAAAGCAATGCTAATTTCATTAATTCAGAGATGTTCTAAAGAAAAAATTAGGACATTGACATCCGGATCCTTGTCCTGAATCTGAGAAACTGCAGAGTTGTATCTCCAATCCCAATCCCTGTGTCTGTGTCCACACCCATTTCTGTATGTGGGCATCACAGGTTGGCTCACGACTCGGCTTTACTCTTCTTTGTTTGGCTGTGTTGTTGGGTTTGACTTAAGGACATTTCTGTCCATGCATAATGAAATAAAAATATGAAAACTGGAATAAGCCTCTCTCTCTCTCAAAAGTGGCAACCATAATCTTTGTGACTTCAAAAGACAAAGGTAACAACAATTACAACAAACGCGAAAAGACACACCTAGAGAGCTCCTACAAGGAAACAGAAGCACCCACAAAGACTGCAGACCACTGTAGGGTCGGACAACGACTGATTACTCTTCATGATTGTAAACTGTAAAGGCATCCTTAGCCCGTATCTCCAAAGTACATTCATGATTCACTTAGCTTTGAACATTTAGAATCTCTTGCTTACTTTATAAGTTGCCTTTCTTCTTTAATTTGTCCTTTTTCTTAGCGCCTCCAACAGGATAGTTGTCTTGAAACCCCTTAATAATCGCATATCACCATCATCATCGTTACCTCAAGATATTCCCATCACTCCACCGATTTTCACCATTTCATACATGGTTCTACCTTGTTATGCCATCGAACCAATAGTGGCTCCCTAAAGCTAGATCACCCATTTCCTTATCATCATTATCTCTTCAGTGAGTTGAGCAGCACAGCCCATATCCCTCACTACCTGTAAATAAGCGATGGAAGAAATTTATGTAGATTGTTCTGAAAATGTTATATTGTTTGCATTTACGTATATAACTACTTTAATTTAGTGTGACTTACCAAATAAATAATAATAATATTAGCGTGTACAGATGTGTTCTTTGGAGTGACAGTTGCCTTTGCAACACTTGGCAGAACCCGTGCGGCCCGCTTGAAAGACCATCCAAAGTTTTTTTCTTTTTTCTTCCTTTTGTTTTTTTGGGCAGGGGGATTGAAAGGTTTATGAATAAGGTGTGGTCCAAAAATTAACTTGGTTCAATTTCAATTTTCAAGTGGTCAAATATGAAAGTCCAAGATTGAGCGCGGGAAAGCATACGAATTTTCATGGTAAATCCAAGGTTTGATAGAGTCCAGATGATTGTCAATTAGGGTCTCATGCCAATTCAGGGGTGGGGTTGGGGTGGGGTGGGGTGGGGGTGGATGGAAGGTTGGAAGTGGGTGTGGTGTTTTTGTTTATCTCCTTAGGAGGGCCTCACATGGGCTCTCACCCACTTTAATTCCATCAGAAAGATGACTCATGGGATCAAAATCCGAAATGCATATGTTTATACTTATAGTATTGAAAAATTAAGTAACTAATGTTGGTAAAGTAAAGCCCCACATCCCACATTGCCTAAGTAATAGGCTTGACATGTCTTAATATACTTGTATGGGCCTTCCACCTATGTGCTTAAGCTTTTGGGTTGGTATATGGTTTCTTACATGGTATCAGAGCGGGTTTTCGATCCCGTCGTTCTTGTGTAGCCCACGTGATAGACCCGTCTATGAAATCTGTTGGGCCTGCACGTGAGGGGGTGTGTTGGTAAAGTAAAGCCTCACATCCCACATCGCTTAAATAATGCCTTTAGCAAGGCTTCATATATACCTGTTTGGGCCTTGAACCTAAGGGCTTAAGCTTTTGGGTTGGTGTATGGTTTCTTACAACTAACCCATTTAATCAATCCATCAGGTTTCCTAGTTTACTTGACCTGTTAACTTGCTCAATCTAGTTGACCCACTGATCAGAAAATTATGGCTGGATATACACTATCTAAAAATTTTAGAAGACTTTTCCAAATGTTGGCAATTTGGTTGGCTATACTGTTATTTTATCAGGTTGAGATTCAATCCTGGGTCCAGCCTACATGCTTTAAAGTGAGGCTCGTATGCTTTCTCCAGACAATAATTGGGCCCAACCATCTAGAGTAAGTCGGGTGGGACCAATCCGTTGTTTCCCAAATACATGTCACAGACACCCAAATCCAGCCAAAATAACTCTTGGCCAGCCTACTTGCTGCCCTTGTGGGCAATAGATCACTCTGTTACTACATTAAAATAATTTTTCTACAGTGCAGATATTGTTCCTCTTAATTTGTCATTTATATTTTCTTTTTTGTTTTAGTTGATGTCTTCGCTTCGGGGGTTGAGCCTAGGATCACAAACACCCTCATAAGGTCAGCTTTCCCATCAGCACTAGATTTTAGTCTCTTTGTAGCTTATTGGAAGTCAATGTCTATTTCCACATAATGATGCTTCATTAAATTCTTGAACATTCTTCCTATGTGCTATTTATTACTGAATTTTCTCTTGTGAATTGATAGGAAATTAAATCAAGTAGCCCCATTGGAGAATCTTCGTCATGTGAAGCGGGTGCGGAAGATCTTATTTGAAGGTTAGTTGCATTTACTTTTGTACAACTTATCTGGAGAGTTTGGTTACTGGATGGATACATTTTTTTTAAGTATATACTCTCGTTGCATTGATAGCATCAATTATAAAGGATGAATTCACTGAATTTTCATGTATGCTTCATGCTGAATGAATGAAATTTTGATTTACAGCTTATTGTGAATAGGTTTTCTATTTTCCTCAAATTTTCGCATACTCAATTTGCTTAATAGCCATGCAATATGATTCTTAGTTACATTCTGTTAATGTAAGGCTTCTTAGTTCACACTGAAATGTATTTCTTTTCCATATAAATCTGTTCATACTCATGAACTAATGCAGATTGGGTAGTTATTTGTTGTGCCAATCCGCTGAAGGAGGGTTCTTATGGCACCAGATTGTAGAGCTGCTGTTGATGGGTCAATGTTGTATATTTATTTCTCCCACCCCTTTATTGTCTTCTTTCTTATATATATATATATATATATATATATATATATATATATATATAAGGAAATCTCTTAAATTTATTGTCAAACCTTCTCAACTACAGTACCCAAAAAAAAAAAAAAAACCACCTTATCAACTATAACAGCAGCAGCAACAATTGCAAAACGAATTATACTATTATCATATATAGTTGAGCTTGAGTTGAACTGATCCACTTTATTTGCCCATCCCAAGCAATGCCTATTCAAGTTCGTTTCGTTTTGAAAGAGTTTGTAAAATAGGCTGAGCTTGGCTCGACGTGTCAAATAAAAGAACGAGCTCGAGCTTGGCAAAGTTCATGAGCAAGGTCAGCTTATTGACAGACCCATCTGTTGTGGTGTTGAGATAATGTGGTTGTTATGGCCTTAATTATAGTATATGGAGAATGTAAATGTTGTTTGCAATTCCAAACAAGTTCCTTTTGAAATTTAGAGCCGCATTAAGGGAAAAATCTGCGACCTACAACTTCCCTTCTTCTTCTTCTTCTTCCTTTTCCCCTTAAGTCAAGCAGAGGAGATTACATAAATAAAATTTATGCAGATTCAGCTTCTGAAATGAAATTGTAATCCTGGTGCTGAGTTTGGAACATGCAAAATGAATAAAAAATGGTATGAATGTGCTGCCCAGAAAGGTAGTTCAGCTCAACTCTTGATATCTTATGTCAGGGCTCCTCCCTAATTTAGTTCCATGTACTGGTTTTTTAAGTGAAATTATAGAGGACCTAGAAAGAAGCGTGTTGCCAAATCTGAACTATCCTGGGTAACCCAATAGGCATGATATATCTTGTTAAAATCACCGAAAAGGAAAAATATCCAAAAGACCTCTCAAACCTATGCAGATCTTGGCAGCTACATCAATCAGTAATGCTGTATTCGTGCATATAATAAGAAAGTTTAATAACTGTGATTCCTAACCTAGAGTCTGATGTTAACTTACTAGAGGGGAAATAGGCAACCCCATAAGCTGTCCATTCTGTCTAACTCCCAGTACTTTTGGGGCTTTAACCAGTGACCAAGGACAGAACTTAGAGAAGAAACCTATTTGGATTGTGCAGATAAAAGTTGACAGACATTATTGAAGCCCAATATTGCAGAGTCAGATTGGTGTTCAACAAGTATCATTTTCATCATTTTTAAACAGCGTAAGGGTGTCTGTTTTTATTAGCAGCAAACTCCCTCCTTTTTTCTGTATCATTCGCTCGAGGGGGTTTCTTTTCTTGCAGCAATATCTCAATGTCAATAGCATTTGTTAGCTAGCAATTCTGCTTCTTCGTAATTTACTAAACAGGAGTCATGCTTCTTATAGAACCTCAAATTATTCACATTATGCCAGTTTTGGTTATGCCTGCATCCGTTATGTTGCTTTTCTTATGACTTGGTTTTTTCGTAACCACCTTCCAGGAATATGCTGACGCCTGGGTTGATTTGCAGGGAAAGCTCAATTATCTGTTATTTTATGTCGTTCTCTTGGACAAGAAAATCAGTTGGATGGCATCCCAGATGAAGTACTTGAGCTGATAAAATCATACCAATTGCATCCTTTTTTCACAAAAGTGAGTCCACCTTTTTTCTCATGGTTTTTCAAGAGCTATTAGTTATTTTGAATCTGTGGATCACTAAATGAACTGTAAAAATGCATAGTATCTAACAAAATCACAATCAACAATAACAATATTCTTTGCACTTATTAGTTGCCATGTATAGACACTTTTCCCCCCTTCTATTCCAACTGTTTAGTTTAAATTCTCAGTGTTTCAGTTTTTCTAAAAAGTTCCCAGATATTTTCTGCTTCTTGCTTGATTTTTCTCAAATAAATTCTTCGTCGTCATCGTCGTCGTCATCATCATCATCATCATCATCAAAGCCTTGTCCCAACTATGTTGGGGCTGGCTCTCAAATAAATGAGTAAAATACCATTTTTCTCACAAGCTTGCCAATTAATTTGACTGTGTCCACTTTGAGAGAGACTTATTTACTTCACTACTCCATTAAAGCACTGAGTAAAAGGAACAAAAAACTCATATGCTACTTTTAATTGTTATCTGACATTGCTCCTATTCCTCATTAAGCACCTGAAAAAAGAAACATCCATATGTTATTTAATCATTATTTTGAGAGATGTTAACTAACAATATTGTGTATACATTGTGAGAGGGCGCATTGGGGGTTTATCATCCTAAAGGTGTAAATATGGCTCTTCCAGGTAAAGGGTTGCAGGAGTGTCAGTGTAGAGAGGCATGCACTTTGGTAGGAATTTTTTTTTACCAAATATATTGGTAGAGAGTGGTTGAAGTGATAAGAGTACCATTCCATACTTGGGATTTTGGAGGGCTGCGATTCATGTTAAGAAGCTGTTGATCCTTGCATCTGATTTCGTGTAGGTTTGGTCATGGGTTTCACTTTTGGGATATAGTTGGTGTTGTGTGGATCTGGTTGTGCCTGGTTCCATCTTTTTATGCAGTAACTAAAAATAGGGTGTCTTCAAGTTTTCGAAATTTTATTTGCATTGGTGGTCGACTATATGGGCTCCTTTCTGAAGCAATTTGTCTTTTTATGAGTACACAATGGCTTATTACTTTATTGATTGCTTCTCATGGTATTTCCATACCTCCGGCGGGTACAGACAAGCATGTATGGTGGCTTGGGAGTTGGGATTCATTGGCTTTTGTGTGCATGCTTGTGTGTTTGCATGCATGCTTGTGCCTTTGTGTGCATGCATATGCGTGTCTGTGCATGTGCATGTCTCGGCATATGCGTGTGTGGTTTACATGGTGGCCAGTGTTAGTTTGATGGTTTGCCTTATATTTGCTGGATACAAGGTCCTTCACAAGTTCTTGCATTTTGTTGGGTGGCTGCCTTCCCTATGTTTGGCAGATTCAAGCTACTCCGTGAGTTCTTGCCCTTATTGTTGAGGGTGGCTTGTTTTGCACTATACCATCAATACAGCAAGATTGCAAAATAGTCTGATATTTTGCAAATTTTGTGTATCCTTCCTTCAGTTGGACACCTCTATATATAACATTCTTTGAGAATGTGTACAGTAACTAAGTCTCCTTGATTGGGGTGATTACATGGAATTATATCAATTATATTCCCTTAAATAATGAGCCTGGTCACTGGCTGACAGGCCCATACATGCCACGTTTAGCATATACATTGAGCATCTACTGATTGTAACTTCTTGTGGTTGTTGTCTGACATGATTGAGAAAGTTGGTGTTGGCGCATGAATGTCCTTATACGTTTAATCATATTCTCAGGATGCAACTTAGGAAGATCAGTCGGGAAACAATGGAGTAAACTAATTAGCTTTGCTCTATCATGATTTATTCTGTGTTGCGATAAAGTATTCCATTACCATTAAAAAAATTCCTATAGACCAGTTGACTGAGTCTCAGGAGTCGGTGGGGATTCCTTTCAAGTGCATCATCTTGCTCCAATGGTTCTTTTCTTTTAATATGTTATAAATGATTGTCCTACTTTGTTTTAAGAATACTAAATTGAAGATGAACAATAGATATCTACTTGTGTTTCTTCAAGTGCTGCTTTCAACACCTGTTGGAGGCCTAACCTTTAACCACACCAACCAATGAACCATCTGACGAACAAAAAAACACAAAGAGCTAAGGGGTCATTGGCTCATTGCCTTCTATGCATGGGATAGGAAACATAAGTGAAACACATTACCATGTTTGTCAGAATCGCCATTTTTACATGAGTAAATGTGTACATCCAACTTTTGTAGATTTGTTTGGATGTTTTTCGCAAATTTCTCCAAGTCCATGAAGATTTAAGATATGATTATGAAACTATAGACTCAATGCTTATCATTAACACAAGAGCATTGACTGGTTCAGATCATGAATTGGGAGCCCACAAAAGTGTAGAAAATTAGATCTATAGGTTGGGATTTTTCATGAATTACTCAAAATCTATGAAGATTAAGATAATCAGCTTTAGGTCTTGGGTTTTTTTAGTTCAATAAACAAATTGGATGTTTTAGTTTTTAAGTATGGGGCCCACATGAATGAAAAAAATAAAGGTGGTTGATGGGGCCCGCAAGAATGCAATCATCGTGTGGCACTGTACTAGCTCCTTTTCACAAGAGGGGTGAAAGTCATTTTCACACCTGAAAATTTTGGGGTGTGAATGGACTTAATTAAGCACCATTTTCACACCGCGCAAACAAATGTGATGATGCATAACCATTGTGCATGTGAATTATTTACATGTGTAAATAAATGCAAAAAAAGGGACCCCTAATAACCCTTTGGAACCCTGTTATTGTTCTTGTTTTGCTCAGGAATATACATTTAGATCAACTAGCAGACAATTTTCAGATGGTAGTATGTGTTGGTTTAACTTTATGGAAATCCACAACAATGATCCCATCTTTCTTTTCTATAGATGTGCGGATTGTGCCATCTTTCTTGAGTTTTCCTCTCACTGCAGTCATTTTCTGATGTTGATTTACTCTTTTATGTCCATTTTATTCATTTGCTACTTAGATTGAAATTGCTTTGTCTTCTAGGGTGCAGTTTCTTTTTCTTTCTTTTTTTTCTTTTTGCCTTTTTCAATAAAACTCAAATGCTGATTCTGATGTACTGCTCTTCTGGTCATGTCTATTTGACAAGCTTCATGACATTCATTGAAGAAATTGCTGTTGATCTTAATAACTGTTGTAGTAATTGCACCCAGGTTGCTAAGTATGCTGCTTCATCAAAAGAAGAATGGGAAGAACAGTGTAAGCTATGGCCAACATCATACCACCCACCTACCTAGTAATTTCAACTGCCCATCTTTCTACATCCAAGAATAAATCTTGCTTACTTAATTCAGCTTTGTGTTATCTTGTTTTTGTAGTTAATGTTATTGTTATTATGGATTCACATTTGTGTATAAAAAATAAAAAAGTAGAGAAAGAGACAAATAATGGGTTCATTCACCACATTTTACTGGTCAGAGCGCCTCTTCTCATTTGTGACTAGACTGAATTATGGGTAGGCAGTGTTCTCCCTGGTGACTGGAAATTGAACTTCAATGATCTGGTGTAGGCAGGTACTATATGTGGTGGATTGGGGGTGAGGAGTTTGGAGCTTTGATGGTTAATAGACTGTTATAATAGGCAGGGTTGGGGTACACTCAGTCATGTGGCTTGGCAATTTCTTGCTCTTGTTGTCAGGGTTGGCTTAACTTGCAGTTGGAGAATTTTTTCCGAAGGTTGCTTGGATATTTTCTTAACAGTTAGTTAAGGTGGAGAAGGCAATAGTGGATTTCTTTTCTGAATTGCCTGTCGACAGAGCCCTTATTGGTGAATCATGTGAAATATGTTTCTCGTGTATGATTCACCAACAAAAGGGTTTTCTCTCTTGTGCATGTAATTTTTTTTCCTTATTTGTGCATTTCCACATCAATTTAAACTGGTATCAGAACATTTATGGAGTTTGCAGCCAAACTGGTATTAGAACAATCTGTAGTGTGTGAGACACATGCAAGAATCTCCAGCTGTTTAAAAAAAAAAAAGTGCAAGAATCACGGAAACTTGTGCAAACAATCATATGTAAAGAGAAAGAATAAG
The DNA here is from genome assembly GCA_038049695.1 of Cinnamomum chago. Lineage (NCBI taxonomy): Eukaryota > Viridiplantae > Streptophyta > Magnoliopsida > Laurales > Lauraceae > Cinnamomum > Cinnamomum chago. The sequence goes on along the minus strand of CP142458.1, from coordinate 65,022,266 downwards.
CCATAGGTATTATCCGTGTGATTCATTCTGTCATTGAAAAGAGTAACACAAGTATGTAGGTGATTTATTGATTTTATTTCCTTGATTTACTTGTTCATTTTATTCAATTGCAGCAATATTGATGGCATTAATGGGTTTAGTGAAGAAGATTCACAAAAAGTCTTCCATTTTATGAAGGTTGCAATAGGATTAACCAAATCTGGACATCTTGGTAATCAGGTGAGATTGTGATTATCTTTTCCCATTGAGTTAATGCCTCTTCCTGATTATCACACGATATATATTGTGCTTCCTTTTCTTGGCAATATATTACAGCAGTAGCCTCCATTATTAAGTGGTTGACATGGGGTAATACTTATACCAAATAAAAAACATGGGTGGCATTTCTTTTGTATCATGATGAGTAGTGACTAGATCACCTCATACGAAGTATTTTCTTTTCATCTGATTGTACTAGTGTTTTTTATTTTGCAGGTTGTCAATGCGGCAGTCATAGTTGATCCTGCAACAAGAGAGGTTATTGCAAATGCATGTGACCAAACATTTACCATCACTAATAAAAGTAGCTTACAAAATATCAATTGGAATGATCCGGCAGAAAGCATTCCCTCCCATCATGTTGATGCAAATGAAGTACCAGAAGATGAAAGGCATTCAACTTGCAATAACAACGGTCAAGTACGGTCTTATACCAATGTCTCTTGTCTATACCCTTGGAGTTGGACACAGCAACAACCATACACTCGAAATTTCCTGGTAAAATGTGGGAGCACTTTTTCATGGCACCCTTTAAGACATGCAGCTCTAGTTGCTATTGACTGTGCTGCTGCCAGGGACAGGCGTCTATTTCCTAGTTCAGAACTTTCAACATGTCAGTCTGATCACGTGGACCATTTGCAATCTTCCACAAGCTCACCAGCGAAAAGGCAGAAGACTGAGCTCTTGAGAGTAAGTTGACTTCTGCTTGTATTGGATGACACTTTCTGTGATCTCTGGTTTGATAATCCTCGCAAATGGTAGCCTATAAAAGCTGCAGGCTACAACCACCATTGCCCATTGTTATCCAAGGCCTCGCAAAACTAAAGCCAGTGGGATCTCTCTCTCTCTCTCTCCTCCTCTTCTTTTCTTTTCTTTTTCCCCCTTGTTTTCTCTCCTAGACAGATTGGAGGAAATCAATTATTTTATGGAAAGTAAAACGTGTCAACAAGAAAAAACAAACTATGCTAATTATGAGCTTGGATTTACCGGAAATATCTAGGAATTGAAAGATTTTGGTAGAATCTATAGGTTTCCATTTATTGGTGTTATGGGCACCATTAATTTTGATATCACATGACATGATATAGCTGTAGTAAGGCATATCAAAATGCTATATCCTACTGCAGTGTGATCTTTATTTTTACCCCTACATCATTCATCAATCATTACCGTCAAAGCTCGTCCCAACTGTCTTGGGTTCAGGTGTTCAGCTACATTAATTCTGTTTCGCCATTCGAGTCTATCCTAGGCCATATCCTTAGCAGGTAGGTTGCATTCCAGATCTATCCTTGCTACTTCCAACATCCATGTCCTCTTCGCCCTACCCCCTTTCCTTAAAGGGCCACCAACCTCTATAGAGACACTTTTCCTCACCGGTGTCATTACAATGTCTTAGAACTCATGTTGTAGATGTGGCAAGCTTTATGCCGGCAGTCAACCTGATTCAACCCTCTTCCTTGATCCGGGCTTGGGACTAGCAATGAACTAGAGTAGTTCATTACTGTTCATCAATATTCGGTAAGTAATATTCCAAACATAATGTGATTTTCAATTTTCTCTCTGCCTCATAAACAACACGATGGACAACCTTTCATCATCATCATCAAAGCCTTATCCCAACTATATTGGGGTTGGCTACGTGAATTCTGTTTCTCCAATAATGGAATTCATGTTTCTCCAATGATGGCAACTTTTATTCTGCCAAAATAATTGAACAACTGATAGTGATAGGATACATTCAGATTTTAACAATTTATTTTGCCCTTTATGAGGAACAATGCTAACTATTTGCTTTTGCATGGTTGTAATATGGTGTGATGTAACCATTCAGTTTCTACCTAACTATTCACCTCTCTACGAAATCTATGATTCAAGTCTTTCACATTGTTTTATTCTAGGAGGATGAAACGGTATCTGAGGCTTCTGCAAATGGTTTACCTTCTGAAATGATGAGGCCTTATCTTTGTACTGGTTTTGATATCTACTTAGTCTGGGAGCCATGTACAATGTAAGTTCTGAATAATATACTCGGAGGATTGAGATGTTTAAATGTATGTGAGACGAGGCTGCAATTAATTTGAATCATCATCATCATCATCATTAAAGCCTTGTCCCAACTATGTTGGGGTTAAGATTGCGACAAATTTTTACGCTGGTTGACGCTGCAATTAATTTGAATATTTTGGCAAATTCCACCATGCATTTGGGCAGCACAAAAATAAAAAATCACATCTGTTGACATGCTGCCTTTTTGACTTTTCTGATCCAAATCACCGACAGTCAAAGCCAATGATGATATGGCGAGGAAGAAGCAGAAAAATAGTTATTCTATACTGTGATTTCTAAGATCAGCTGCCGGAATGCATGGCAAGATGGTGAACTTGTTCTGCCAAAATATTCCATCTTGTTATCTTGGCTAATCCTAAACATGCCTATAGCATTTTGTCTCCTCCAGTATGTTGGAGTATGTAAATGGAAGTGCTTGGTTACTGAAGCCATATGCAGTTGGTCTACTTCTCAGCTTTCTGCACATCTTTTTTTTTTTTTTTTCATTTCTTAGAACTTTTTTTTTATTTCTTTTTTTCTTTTAGATCTTTTGTTCCTGGATTCTGGTATCTGGTATTGCTTGACTTCTGTGGTTTCATCTTACTTTTCACTAATTTTCGGAACTCTGATAAAAAATAAAGGTGTGCGATGGCGCTTGTTCATCAAAGAATACGACGCATATTTTATGCCTTTCCAAACCCAAATGCTGGTGCACTGGGAAGCGTTCATAGATTGCAAGGGGAAAAGAGTTTGAATCATCACTATGCAGTTTTCAGGGTCTTATTGCCAGAGGAGATCCTTGATAATCTTGTGTCAAACTGTGCCTAAGCACATCTATTTGTTATGTTAGCCGCAATTTTGGCCACAGCTATAGTGCTAACAATTTAATTTTGAGCTGTTAGATCTTTTGATCTAATTCTCTTTTGAAAAAGAAAAAAAATGTTATAAACTTTGTAACATTGATATGATCATGTAACTTTATTGCTACAGTTTAATTTAATTAACATTGTTTTGGCATTGTCAGTATGAGCACTGTGGTTTTTTGCTACTATATCACTGATTGTATGAAATTTGTATTACTGGAGTCCAATGCCCTTTAATTTTACAAATGTATCATCTTGATTCATCATCATCATCATCATCATCAAAGACTTGTCCCAATTATGTTGGGCTCAGCATATCATCATCTTCGTTGAAAGACAAAAATTAGTTCAGGATCAGGGATGTAATTTAGTTTGGGCCAAGCCTGAGCCTGCATTGCTAGGCTGACAGGGAAACCAAATTCTGGCTGGGTATTCTAATATCTAGGGGTTGAGCTTGGGCTTGGGCTTGCAGGGTATTCTAATATCTGGTTCTGATGACTTTCCAGCAGCCTTGCAGGTCTAGTGTCTTTTTTTCTAAATTGGGCCTTGGGGTGTCTCAATTACTTATATATTATGATAATCTAATCTATATATTTTATTAATGTGAGGAGTTTCAAGAGGAAATGGTTAATTTTTCTCTTTTTTTTTTAAGGAAAAAAAAAAAAACTTTTTACAGGGCCACCTATGAAAAATCCAAACCCTCACATAAACCTTCCCCACCCTGTAGGCAGTCATACCAATTTAACTCATGGGACTAAGATTTTGCATTTAAAACACAAAGAAACCATTGTAAGTTATAACATAAAAGCCCTTAAATCAGGGGCTAGGATAATTTAAATGGAACAATCATTGGGATGCATGACAAGAACTATTCCCCCTGGTGTACACCTCTGGGCAAATATAACATCATTATTACACTATATAATAACCCTGAGAGCAGATTGGAGTAATAAAGTAACACTTGAAAGTTGAAACTAAAGTTTCACTCACAGAAAAGCACTGAATGATCTCTTTTATTGATGCTACCCAAGCCATCATCTACAGGCATTTCTTTCTATAGAGGAGTACAAACAACATTGCTTGCTTTCCTCCACACCCCATAACCACCACAACACCAACAAAGGACTCAGAGATGCATGCACATGCATGATACAACCACAACAAACATCCAATAACAGTCTTCCATTGCAGACATTTATTTATCTAAAGGAAAATCAACCACCCATGTGCCTTTTCACACCCTGCAAAAAGAAAGACCAGAAAATCAGCTACAAACCGAGTAGAGAAAACTGGTTATGAAGTATTGCATTCTGAATGCAATTTTATAGTCACCTCTCATAGGTGATTTTTATCTTTCCAGCATCAGGATCGGCGATGGAGGCGAAGGCTTCTTGCGACAAGTCGATAGTACCTTGACAGCCAGCCGGGCAATAGTCGACGATCTTCACCTGCACAGTACTGGACCCTCTGCACGGGTGAGGAACACCTTCGTTGGTTGCACCAGTGCAAGTGACCTTATAGTGCCTCCCACATGCAGCTCGATTATCCCAGATGGCATCGCTTGCAGCAGCAATCATCACCCCCTCATTTTTGTATCCATCACAGGAAGAGGCTGCACTCACCAGGTAATCTTAATAAAGTGTATCTCTATCCAATGAAAAGAAAGAAAAAATGAAGGTGAAGATATGGAGGCATGTATCTCTATCCAATGAAAAAGAAAGAAAAAATGAAGAAAGAGGTGAAGATATGGAGGCATATGATTTGTCTTAGGATCGATTAGAATAGAGAAATAGAATTTATGTAGCCAATCTCAACGTAGTTGAGACAATGCTTTGATGATGATGATGATGATGATGCTGATGATGGAGGCATTTTCATGAACTTTTATTTTCTCTGCTTGGCATTTTCATTGGTTCATTTTGGTCTGAAATGCTTTTCAATTGACTCCATATATATATATATTTATATATATATATATAATTAAGCTTGCTAAATATGTAGGACCATTAAAGGCTTATTTACTAGTTGATATTGAATTCCTAGGAATTCATACTTAGGGTCTTATTGGTTCAGAGTTGATGGAATATGGATCATCTTTACATTGGGAGAAATTGAGATTTTCTTTTTAATCTGTTCCATCATTATATCATGTTGTCGGAAATACTAATTTCAGAAATGAGGCAAAAAGCAAGTAAATGGGCAATATTTGAGACCTGCAAATTTTCCATTCTTTTAACCAAAGACAGCATTATGAAAGGGATAATCTATATCAGCACACAGACCCAATTTATTATCAGGTAGGATAATTTGTTCCAATAATTCATGCAACTTTTTAACCAAATGGACTTTATAAGGAGGATTTTACTGTCCCCACCTGTTGCTCAGCTCGTTAGAAACATGTGTATTATGTGTTGGAGAAAAGAAAATAAAGAGAGACTTAAAGAGACGTAGACCTAAGAGTCTAAGGTGAGATGTAGATGTTGATAGGACCATCACTTTCCTATGATTTAATGCATGGAAGACTATGCCCAGGGCCGGTTCTGAATTTTTCAGGGCCCAGGGCAAGAGTAAAAGTTAGGCCTCTTCAGCCATCATATATGATAATATCATTGGTGGGTCCCACTGATGTGAAAAATTGGCAATGGGTTGATGATGCCCAAGTATAACTATTTGAAAAAAAGAAGAAGAAAGAAAACACAGACCAGAATTTAAGCATCATATATGAGGAATAAAAAATCATTGGTGGGCCCCACTAACAGATGAGAAGAACGGGTGAATGGCTGAAGGCTTGATGATCTAATTGTAAAAAAAAAAGCCCCAAATCATCCCAACGCTAGACCAGATTCTCCCAGAATTTCAGCCATCAAATATAAAATATCATTGGTGGGCCCCACTGATGGATGGTCAAATAAGTGATGCAATAAGCACTCTTAGATGATTTGATGATGGGTATATTGATGCCCAAGACGATGGAATCCATTGGAAGAGCCCTGCCTCCACCAAATGATTGAAAAAAAAATAAAAGGTAGAAGGGATTTTGGGCCCCCCTGAAAAATGGGCCCGGGGCAAGGGCACTTACAGCTCTTGCTCAGGCCGGCCCTGACTATGCCCCTACCACCACATTACGTAGGTGGGGACCCATGCATGGATCTTTACCTTAACTCTTCTATTTTGGCACATTTGATAGAAATGAATTGCTTAGAAATCCTAAGACTTCAATGTCAATTAAACAAATGGGACCTAACAAGTTTTCAAATTCTGAGAAGTCAAGTAAAATAATAGAATGAGGCAGTAAAATTTCATTAAAGTTCATCCAAACACAAAAGCCCTAAAACTCATCTGCAATTCTGCATGCTCTCTATTGAAAATGGTGTGTGGAAAAAGGTGGTATAGGAAGATGCATGGACACCTACGGACGTATGGAGGAGTGTAAAAGGTTGCAGTTCCTGTGTCTGCTGAAGCTTTCATGGAAGAAAGGCTAAGAGCTGCTAGGATTAGGACGAGGAAGTGGTGCAACATAGCCATTATATCTTTGTTACACTGGAAAGTTTGGCAGATGGTTTGCAAATCATGAAGAGAGGAAGGCTATTTATAGTACTGATATGCAAGACCTCTAAGCACGTTAAGTCAAATAATAAGGGCCCATCCAAGCAATGTGTTTGGACCTTGTGAACAAGAAACAAAAGAAGTCCCTATCTTAAGAAATTATAGGGTCATGGGTCCCAGGAAATGAATAATCTGTTATAGAACAAATGAAATGTACAGTTTGTCGAGGTGCCCAATTCTATGACTATATGTCCAAACTATTAATCATGAAATGGTGGATGTGAGATACCTTAGAATTCTTCCAGATCAGATGATCCTGACCATTCTTAATTTCAGTGGCCATTTGTTAGGTTCTTGTCGTCATGGTCATCATCAAATATGCATCATTTCATCGATTTAGGGTCAACTTAAAAAGTTCCTCTGAGTAACAGCAAAAGGAAAACTTTCAAAATGATCTAAACTTTTCATCAATTTTCGAAGAGAGTCTAATGAATTTTGCTTATTTGAAGAAATGTTGATAAGGTTTTCAATTTTTTTCCGAATAGGTTCTTTGTGATTAACATGCCTAACAGGATTTTAAACTCGTGACTTCTAGCTCTAATACCATGTTAATAACTAATAACACCAAAAGTTTGAAATGTTAGTGAACGACAAAACAATTTATATAATACCTCCATGGCTGCCCATAGCCAGTGATGGGGAAGAAGGGTGTGGATGTTGGTGGATTGGAGGAGAAAGATAGAAGATAGGGAAAATGATGGAAAATAATGCCTACTTGATATTTTAAAGAAGGGCATTTGCTTGTTATGAAAATTTGGGTAAAAAATTGGAGATGGGGGTTGACCACCAAAAAGAACCTATTTAAAAAAAAAAAAAAAAGGAAAAAGTTTACCCACTTATTTTGAAATGAGAAATTCTTAAGACCTTCTCTAAAAAATAGCAAAATCCTTGGTACCTTTTTGAACTTTTAGCCCTGCCATTACAGCCACCTTTGTAGCTACATCATCAATTCATCATTCATAAGAGCTAGCTTATGCTGAGTATTGCAACTTTGAGGTTGGGGTACGTTATCTTAAGAAAACAGAAAAAAGAAAAGGACAACAAGAAAGTCCAGCTGAAGGTAGTAAATACAAGCATCCAGGTCCATTAAATATAGACAATTATAATGTATAGAGACTATTACCTGCCATCTGAGTTTCATAATATTTTATCTAAGTTGGATGCATATGGGTACATGTAATCGACTTTGAATCTCAGTAGCAGTTGTTCAACTCAACAAATCTCTCAAGATATGACTTCAGAATCTGGCATTTATTTAAATAACTTTGAAGTAATGCCTATTGCTAACAAAATTAATATAAACCATAGCACGAATATATAAGAAACGATGTACAAATATTGGTTTTGAGAATCCAAGTAATAAACATTTCAATATTTTAGTTAAATTCTAAAACAGAAAAAAGAATATCAAAACATTTAATCTACTACAAAGCAAGTCTAAATTAAGATCAGAGAAATCATTGAAGAGTCCAATTCAGTGTTGTGTCCAAGCTGTGCCAAACACTGAAGGCAAGTGTGTAGTGTCCCCCTCCTCCCCCCAATCGGAAATAGTTTTATGTAGAATCATGGAAAATTCAGTTATTTTTTCTATTTTTTTTTCTTGAGGAAAAAGCAGTGCACCAAACGTGATTTTCACTGTAACTTGTAAAACCCTTTTCACTTATCACTCTTTTTGAATGGAAAAGTGGTCGCATAAACGTGCCCTGGTGCTTTTTCTTTTTCATTCAATGCAACATAGCATTAAATGAGAAAAAAGAATGTATTAGTTACATTCTACTTAGAGGTACCTCTCATGGCTTGCATGTGAGGTAAAGATCTGAGCCTCTCGTGAGACCTGCTTCCATGCATGTCAATCAGGATAGGATAGCATGATGACAAGTTCTCACTTCTCAATTAGATCATGACAACTATTGATTTAGGACCTTAAAGTTTAATGGTTTTTTAACTTCATCTTTTATGAAATTCAATCCAATAGTGAATATAACTCAAATTACTGTCAAATTAGGACAAGTTCTGATTCAAGCGGCTAGTGAGTTTGAGGGGTTTGGATTGATGGTGATTTTCTTACATGGTGGTAAAACAAATGCCTCTTATGCAAGCCGTGAGAGGTACCTCTTAGTGGGAAGAAATCCTTCATATCAGCATTCTAAACATTCTACTAAGCCAATTAATGGATTAATTTTAAGAAAAGACAGTTGACTAAGGTATTCAAGAAGGCACATTTCAAGTTTGTGTTGAGTTGTATTAATTTCCTTACATCCCATAAGGAGATGGAAAGATCTTATTGGTTTTATAAGCGACACGATCTTTAACTATTCTTATATATGAAAGAGATTGATTTCAATTTGAAAACAACTCCAATTGATTTTGACCATCCTACATAATTTTGACCGAGGGACCATCATTAATCCCAATGCACAATTCTCTTTTAATCTTATTTAATCTAATTAAATTCAATAAAAATGTCATTTATTGAATGACATTTATTGTTGCAATGAATGATAATGTGCTATTCGATGTATGATGCCCAAGGATCAAGGTAGATCCAAGTAATGGAAAAATCATAAATTTGAATGTATCTATTATATTTTTCAACTTAAATAAGTTTTTAGAACTTATAAATATATTAATTTATTTTCCAACTTAACTAAATTATAATAACTCTTTAGCATAAAGCTTGTGATGAAGAAAGATAAGTGGTAAGGATTTTATCAATATTATTGATTGAAAGGTGAGTCAAGCAAACTAAAACTGCCTGTCTTGAGTCGAAATCCAGAAACCTATAACTACGTACCTTGAACCCAACTACAAAACCAGTTTCTAATTGTAAAATATCATATTTTAAACTTTTTCTAAATTTCTCGATCTCATCTCAAATATAATATATACAATCATAATTCAAGTTTCTAGTTGAATTTCAAAATTCTTATATTAATTATTTATTTAAGTTTTCAATTGTGTGATTTCTAAAAAAGCCTATTAATTATTCTATGTTTCATGATTAGGACGCAGAGCATAGCATCCTCTCTATCGGTGATTATAATTACAAGCATATAAATTTATTATTTTCTAAAAATATTTTTATTTTAGACTTTCTATAATATAACGTATGACTTCAATTGTCCGTACTAAGCACGGGAGCATTTTGCTAGTTTTATATTGATAATGCTCTGCTTATCCATTTTGCCATTGGATTCTTGTGGGATTCTTGACATAAGCTAGTGGCTGCTTTCCAGAGGAATATTTAGAAATCACATATGACTGCTAGTGGTACAAAATATTGTAATATGGAATATGCTTAGGTCCTTGTACCAATGGTGTCTTATTTCACTGTAATTATGCATATATTTTGGCTCCACAAGGAAAACAGAGCTTGAATCCTGGAATGTAGCACTTAAATTAGTACGACTCTGTTTTTCAAAATGGGACTTTGTCATCTGTCAGCATTGATGCAGCCAGAGCCATGACTCAGATTTAACCATTCATGGATCATGTTTCATGGCAGTATCAGGACCTAAAATCATCATATGGCCTTTCTTTGCTACACACAAACACACACACACACACAAAAAAAACATTTTAAAGTGCTTAATTAGGTCATGTTTAAGTGATGTTTCTATGTGTATAAAGCCAAAAAGTACAAGGCATGTTTGGATGTGGCTTTTGGCTCATATGAGGTGTGAGGTGATTTCTACCTCTTTGACCCTTTTTTTTTTTTTAAGACCTTATGGTTTTGCTTGGAGAATCAGTGAACAAGGGTGTTCATGGGCCGGGATGGGCTGGACAGAGGCATACCCAGGCCTGGCCCAAGCCGCCTGCCTCAAACATCTCAGGCCTCAAGCCTGTGCCTGTCGATTAATTTAGTCGATCGGGCCGGGCTTTTTACTACTTTTTTTCAGGCTTTCCATCACTTGTTTGTGTAAATCAGTAACTGATATTCGCGTCGAGTGGAGCGCCAAGTATGAAAATTGCTTTATGACAAAAATATCTTTGATTAGGCCTGCGGCCCTATTTGCATAAAATCAGAAGAATTTGTGGAGCATGCTCTCTTTCTATGTGATCATGCTAGGGCGGGTTGGTTTGTATCTTTTGCATCCCATGGGTCCTCTATAATTAGGGATTGGTGGATTTCTTTTATAAAGTTTAACCAATTGATGAGCCCTCCAATCCATCCTCAAATTAAATCATGGGTCTTGGCTTTTTGGTGGGCCTTGTGGAAAACCATAAATGATTTTACTTTTAGGGGCACAAAAATTAAGCCCATTTCCACAATCCTATATGCTTGCCGTTTGATTTGTGAATCAATGGGCAAGACTAAAGAGGATCATCAAGAATCCTCAAACAATCACAAGGATTTGAGTTTGAGGTACACAAGGGCCAAGGCTCAGGTGTTTACATACGCCTCATTTAGAGTCGTGGATGGAAAATTGGGCTTTGACTATGCTATTTGGTTTGATGGTTCTTGGGTGCATGCATGATTCGTCGATGGTCCCAAGGTTAACTCTCCAAAAGAAGCTGAGGCAAGGGCAATTCTCCATAAGCTACACAAATCTAATTTGTGGGGATTCCATAAGATCCATCTTTTGTCGGACGCCTGTGAGGTGATTCGAGCCATTAATGGGTCGATGAATTGGTCAATCCATCCTATTTTGTTAGATATCAAAGACTCAAGCTCCAAGTTTAAAGAGATCTGCTTTGCCCATATTTTTAGAAATGTAAATGTGTTTGCTCATGAGCTTGGGAAGATGTCTTATGGATCTAGCTCTCAAGTGAGACTTGGTATCATCAAGTGTCTAATTTTTATCATTGATAAGAATCAATTTAGGTGTTTTATGCTAATCTTGCAGTTGATTTGAAGGCCTTATTCCCATCGAGTTAGCTCAAATTAGCCGACCCAAAGCTTACCTGAATTTCCCTCTCATACTTAATAATCCACATGGATTAACACTCACCCTATTTTAGTGAAACAATTCACCAACCCAACCCTAGGAGTTTAACTTTGGATGAGCCAAACGCGAACCAACATGGCCCATCCTAGGTAATAATTAAAAGTGAGATTTAGGTTGAGCTTGCTCGAATTTGAAACAGATTAGGAATTTAGGTTGGATTTGAGTTTTAATTTCAGGTAATTGATGTTTGCCTGAGATACCTGACTCATGTATAAAAACATGTGTATCTGTTGCAAAAAAATAGTATAATACACTATTATATATAGGAAAACATTCAACCGCATACCTTTGAGACTAGTTTTAATGTACAGTGCGCAAGTGTATATTTTTCTTTAGATGTGACACTCCGAAATCCCACATTGAATAAAGAGAGGAAAGTGAATGTGATTATATATAGAGCTTACACTCTTATCTTGCATGAGGTCTTTTGATGGGTTGAGGCCCATCAGAAACAAAATCATGAGGCCCATGGGGCAAAGCGGACAATATCATGCATGCGTATAGAATAGTTTAATCGACTCCCTTGAATGGCTCAACACGTACAAAGTACTACATAAGCCTATTCCTATATGTTGTGGGCTTAGGGCTTTTATCAGGCCCAACAATAATTAAGCCACCACGGCACTTGGTAAGGTGCAACTTACTTGGGTCGGCCCAACCCCAACCTTTGAAAAATGGAAATTCTTGGTTCACCTTATTTGGGTTTTAGTCAGGTTCCGGCCAGAATTTTGAAACCCACGTGGAATTTGAGTTGGGTTGAAGTTCAGGCTTGTGTACTTTGTTTTCAACCCATGGCACCTGAATTGTGAATACACGTATGTGTATTATTTTAAATACATTGAATATACAATATGATATGTACGTAGATGCATATACATTATATAAAGAATCTATAAATTGGGTAAGATCAGGTTCGGCTACTTGACCCATTTTAAAAAATGGATTGGATACAGGTTGACCTTCACCTCTAGACAACCCAAGTCAAGCCAACCGCGATTTTGATGCGATCGAACCTGTTTGCCACCCCTAGACTCCACCAAAATAAAATTTGAGCCAGGCTTGGCTGGGCTCAATATCAAATCCAACCCACCCAAGTTGCATCCTAAGGCACTAACACATGTCACAACCCATTATAATATATTAAGTTAGAAGGTTTTGAATCTAATTTTGACTAGAAGTTATTTTCGATTTCTACAACTACTACTAACATGTTATTTTTGGTTTCTACAACTGCTAACATACTCGCCCTTCACTTTCCATTAATATACTTCCCCTACTTATAAACTCTCATCTTTCCTCTTTCTAACATACACAGAATCATATACCTTCATGTATACCCGTAATTAGGACGGGTCTTTAAGCTAGTGTATCATCTCCCCCCTTTATAACATACATAGAATCCTATCTCTTCGTGCATGCCCGTGATTAGGACAGGTCGTTAAGCTAGTGTATGATTATGTAGGCCACTTGGATCAGATCTCTAAAAAGGATGTCTTTCTTAATTGTCTGTGACAATAGACTTTGTGTAGGCAGAAGCCGGCAAATGAAAGGGATGCAATTCTTGACCCGACTCACCAACTCTACCTTAACCCAACCCAAGATTACATGATTCAAGTGGCTTCTTTTTATTTCTGGGTTGGATTCAGGGTGACATTTCCAACCAGATAAATAAAAATGGGTTGATGAGCATGGTCTGAATCATGTATGGTCTGAATCATACTTGCAATTGACCAAACAAAATGATCAGCAGCACTAGATCCAATCTGACTCATTTGACACACCAACATGACTCAGTCCCAACCAGGCAATTCAGGGTTCGGATAACTCCCAAGACAGTTGCTAAAAAACGAGTCAGATCTATATGTACTACTACTGATTTAGTCCTCCCATTTGCATGCCTCTTTATTCGGACAAGTATTCAATACCACGAGTCTCATTTCTTTCTAACAACCTTTTACACATTCCGGATCTTCTCCACATTACTCTTATCTCCCTCTACAAACCCACTACTACGACTTCTACAGCTTCCTTGCACTCCCTATAATTCTTTCACTTTGAGGAAACGAGATCCTTTCTTCTCTTCTTCTTCTTCTTCTTCTTCTTCGTCATCCAACCATTTCAGCCACAAACAACTCCTACAACCCCACCACCACCCCAACAACATCTATCTATATAATATATATGTAAGTGCTCTCTCTCTCTCTCTCTCTCTCTCTCTCTCTCTCTCTCTCTCTCTCTCTCTCTCTCCTCTCTCTCCTCTCTCTAAGTTTTATTTTCTCTTCACAAATTTGAGAACCCAAATGTGCTTATGGGTCATGTTTCTGTGATTATATTGTGATATGATTTGGTCCATCTTAGATGGGAATATGGGACAGTCTTCATTAATTTGATGGCCTTTGGAGTAAAACACAAGGAGAAGAAGGCCGAATGATAGCTACATTGGGTCATCCTTTCTATTTGACTTTTAAGGGATTGTTAATCCATTGGGACCCATCATTATCTAGATCACAAAACCATGGACCCCGGATGTACATACTACATGGCATGGCAACACATGGATTACTCCTAACATTTGAGGATCATGTTTTCCATATAGGATCTACTGTTAGGAAATTTTACATGCTACCACTATAGTAAATTATAGCGGTGCATGTGAGAAGAATCAACCATGTTCAACTACCCCCTTCCTCATCCATGTGGATTGCAACTTGCCCACATCACATTGAGGCTTAGTGGGATTGATCACAATTGAATTGAAATAATCTTTCTTGCATATATGGGGATCTCACAATTTTATGTTTATGATGAATGGAGATAGTTTTAATTCAATGGCTCCATCATCTTTAGATTACAATCTCATTTTTCTTGGTATGCAAATATAGTACTCCTAAGCCAGCTTAGGTTCAAAATAGGAGAAGGTAAGGCAAGGGAAAAAGAGAAGAATGTCACAACAACCAGATAAGTACACTCCAATGTCCATCCTGATAACTGGCGCAGCCGGTTTCATTGCTTCCCATGTGACCAACCGTCTGATAAGGAACTACCCTGATTACAAGATTGTGGCACTTGACAAGCTTGACTACTGTTCAAGTCTGAAGAACCTGATCCCAGCTAGGTCCTCCCCAAATTTCAAGTTTGTCAAGGGTGACATTGCAAGTGCAGACCTTGTGAATCACCTTCTAGTGGCTGAGGATATTGACACCATAATGCACTTTGCAGCACAGACCCATGTTGATAATTCATTTGGTAACTCATTTGAATTCACAAACAATAACATCTATGGGACCCATGTCCTTCTCGAGGCGTGCAAGGTGACCCGCCAGATCGATCGGTTCATCCATGTGAGCACAGATGAGGTCTATGGAGAGACTGATGTATATGCTGATGTGGGCAACCATGAGGCCTCCCAACTCCTCCCTACCAACCCCTACTCTGCGACTAAAGCAGGTGCTGAGATGCTGGTCATGGCCTACCGCCAATCCTATGGTCTGCCCACAATCACAACACGCGGAAACAATGTCTATGGTCCAAATCAATTCCCTGAAAAATTAATCCCAAAATTAATCCTACTAGCAATGAGGGGGCAGCCACTACCTATCCATGGTGATGGATCAAATGTAAGGAGCTACTTGTACTGTGAGGATGTGGCAGAGGCCTTCGAAATGATCCTCCATCATGGAGCTCTTGGGCATGTGTACAACATTGGTACTAAGAAAGAGAGATGCGTACTCGATGTGGCCCAGGATGTGTGCAAACTTTTCAATTTGGATCCAAACAAAGTGATCAAGTTCGTCGAGAACCGTCCATTTAATGACAAACGCTATTTCCTGGATGATCAAAAGCTCAAGAATTTGGGATGGCAAGAGACCACACAATGGGAAGAAGGCCTTAAAAGGACAATAGATTGGTACACCAAAAATCCAGATTGGTGGGGGGATGTTAGTGGTGCACTCATCCCTCACCCCAGAATGACAACGACGGGCCTTGGCTGTGATGATGCCTGCTTGGCTGAGTTTCTCAGTACTGCAAGCCTCACATCTGAAGGCGAGAAGGAGGGGCTTAAGTTCTTGATCTATGGAAGGACAGGGTGGATAGGTGGACTACTTGGGGAGCTTTGTAACAAAGGGGGGATACATTTTGAGTATGGAAGAGGGAGGTTGGAAGATAGGAAGGCCATTGCAGAGGACATAAGGAGAGTGAAGCCCACACATGTTTTCAATGCTGCGGGTGTGACCGGTCGCCCAAACGTTGATTGGTGTGAGTCTCATAAGCCTGAAACAATTCGAGCAAACGTCGTTGGGACGCTTACTCTTGCAGATGTTTGCAAGGGAAAAGGCCTTCTCATGATCAATTTTGCCACTGGTTGCATATTTGAGTATGACAAAGAGCATCCTGAAGGATCTGGAATTGGATTCAAGGAAGAGGACAAGCCAAATTTCACTGGATCCTTCTATTCCAAGACCAAGGCCATGGTAATAATAATTAATGATAGTTACTTGCATTGATGATTACTCTTTACACATAAATGACTGATCAAATTCTGTTCTTTCTTGATGGTTTCATAGGTGGAGGAGCTCTTGAGGGAATATGACAACGTGTGCACCCTCCGAGTCCGGATGCCTATCTCATCTGATTTGAACAATCCTCGCAACTTCATCACTAAAATATCCCGCTACAACAAAGTCGTCAACATACCAAATAGCATGACTGTGCTAGACGAGCTCCTACCAATCTCCATCGAAATGGCGAAAAGAAACTTGAGGGGGATCTATAACTTCACCAATCCAGGCGTGGTCAGCCACAATGAAATTTTGGAGATGTACAGGAACTACATTGATCCAAACTTCAAGTGGGAGAACTTCAACTTGGAAGAACAGGCAAAGGTGATAGTGGCCCCTAGGAGTAACAACGAATTGGATGCATCAAAGCTAAAACAAGAGTTCCCAAGTTTGCTTTCAATCAAGGACTCAATTATCAAGTATGTTTTTGAGCCCAACAAGAAGACTTGAATGTGTTTGCTACACTACCAAGATACATAGAAGAGAGACAAATTTGTTACTGTGTAGGGTGAATGGATTAGGAACATGTCTTTGTTCTTCTTCTCTATCTCTCTTAATTTTTGTTGTTGTTGTTGTTGTTATGTTATTGGTAGTGTTTTTTTAGTTTAGAATCCTAATAATTAATTTGGCATGGATGATTCTCATGTAAGGTTGGTTTTATCTGTTATTTATTCTTGTTCTAATTTAGTTTAAATTTTGAGAAACATTTTTTTATTATGTAAGCAATTTATATAATCCACACCCATGTACTTCTGTAAGACGGAATAGTTGAGAAACAAATAAAACATACTTGCATTGAAGCTTTTGACAAAAAATTCACTAAGAGCTAACCTTCTTCCCTCTACCAATTCTGCAGCTTCATTGAAGAGATGATAAGTTCGGGTGGTGGGAATAGGGACCAAGACTCCTTTATATAGCCTTAAGGTGAGATGAAAAGTGTGAAGTCCCACATTGGTCATGAGGCTATCCAAAGACTGAGCTATAAGTGAAGGCGCTTTCCAATTCTAGCATGATGCGTTTTTAGTGAAGTTGTGCCTCTAACTCAGTAACAAAGCCGTGATGGTTTAAGTTGTGCCTCTGACCCAAAGCGGATAATATTGTGTTGGATGCAGTTAGGCTGGTTACAAATGGTATTGACTATGGGGGATTGTGAAGTCCCACATCATTCATGAGGCTGTCCAGAGAATGGGCTATAAGTGAAGGCGCTCTCCAATTCTAGCATGATGCGTTTTGAGTTAAGTTATGCCTCTTACTCAGAAACAAAGCCGTGAGGAGAAGCTGTCCCTCTAACCCGAAGCAGACAATATTGTGTTGGATGCAGTTGGGCTGTTACAAAAAAATCTCCTTTCCACCTTGAGGTAGAGTTTTACTCTAAGAAACCTTTCGTCTTCCCAACACAATTAACTAGATATGGTAAAATAGTTTTTTGATGTGTACCATAGCCCTCATTATGCCAGAATGGCTAGTTCAGCCTGCTCGTAACAAATTCAAGGTCCATATCTGGATTTTGAAGAGGCCGATCTATGTAAACCCACATCCACATGAAAAATCTAACATTCTCCCACTTGGATAAATATATAGATAACAATCAAAGTTTATTTTCTTTGAAAGTTTTTTTTTTAATAAAAAGAAAATTCTTTTTAAGACATTTCCCCTGGATTTTATAGGAAAACACTTTACAAGTGGCCACTCAATTTTTGAAGGAAAAACCAACCGCTGGAGTCGAGCACTGCTCAAAAGATTTGTTCCATCAGAAATACAGATATAAAATCATGCAGTCAATACACATTTAAAACCGTTTGAAGTCCACTCTTTCTATTCCATAATATAAAAGCCACAGTTTCACCTCCTACTTCCACCTCTTTATCGACCTGCTTGCTTCCTTCATGCTCAATCCCCTGCTTGAAGCCCCAAGAGAAAAAAGGGTCTCTCGATGTTTCCTCTCTTTTCTTGATTCTTCCCCTCATATATCGCCTAAAAACAGAAAATTGAGAGCTTCACCTCCTCCTCTTTCTCTTGCTCTCCCTCTGTGAAACGCCCAATGACTCTCCCTCTTGGTGAAACGACCAATGGTTGGCCCTCAAAACAAAGTTATGATCCACTTCTCAGTATCTCTCTTTATTAATCTCTTCTGTTTTTCTTCAATTGTTTTGATGATAAGAAATGGGAGTCGAATTGGGGTGTTTTCTGGCATTTGGGATAGATGTGACAAAAACTGTAATCACTTTGATGAACATGGTTCGAGGGGCTTGCCATTTTGTAATCCTAAAATGCTTGAATGATCCCATCACTTTGGCAATGCTATTTTTTGCCTGCAAAACTCTCTCTCTCTCTCTCTCTCTCTCTGAGCCCCACAAACCACACGGGTGTGCATATAAAGTGTTCATAACAGTTGATTTGGAAATAATCTCAGAGTGTTAAGAGTATACCTAACTCCATTGCTTTGTCCTTGAAGTGGTAGAAGGTTCTCAGAGTGTTAAGAGTATACCTAACTGTTAGATTTTATGGTCTCAATACCAGTATATGATGAATAGAATGATTAATTTCTTTATTTATCAATATAATCATGCTTTCCTTTCATGAGATGAATGGTGATTTATTACTTCATGCACATGACCAATATATATGACATAATGGTTCATGAGATGAACCGGGTCCTATTAGTATATTAGATGTGATATATGTATATGGATGAAATCCACATATGGGAGATATGTGTCACAAATATTATACTTAAAATATTTTCACAACCAGTGATGAGATTGGGCATCTCATCTGACAAGGTTGCAGTACTTTGAACACTATGAGATAGTATGATTTGTCTCGATCATCAGAATGTAAGATTCTGGATCATAGTGCTGGTACATTGGATGTATTGAATGACCATGAGAAACACCTTATCAAATACTGTCTCGATTTAAGGATTGCTCTCATAATTCCCTAGCAATGGGCTCTCAATCCTAAGACATTGATGAACTCAAGTTTCTGTCTATTCATTTGCTTTGAGTCATCAATGAGTGAGGCCAACTGTAGGTCAACACCTCGGTGTCTTGGTACATGGTAGTAGGACTGTGGGAACATGCAATGATCAAGATGGAATCTATCTACATTATCCCCTTGTGCCAATTAATGGATTTATCATTTGTAAGTGCGCACCCATTCCGATTAAGAGTTAATTGGATCGGTACCAAATGATTACAATAATTAATTGGGGTTCAAGGATAATAAGATGTGGATTTAATATTGGATGAGACAAATTTATTCCAATTGATCCATGGATAATGATGGAGGGGCCTACTTGTGGTAATTGGGAAGTTTAGGGACTTCATTGAAATATATTCCTAAGACTGGAGTACAATTGCATTTATATAGTGGAGTTATTTGCAATTAATTGTAGGCCCGAATTGCACATGAGATGAGGGGTCGCGTGTCCCAGTTGGAGCCAGCTTTCTAAGGAATCCCTAGTGGTCCCCACGCTAGCCCAATATATTAGAAAGATACTAATTATAGTAGAATTCTAAAAGGAAATAGAAAGTTACTATTTCTATTTGAAGTTAGACTTCTAATAGTGGGAATAATAAGTTACTAATTATTAATGGAAGTAGGACTTCTATTTTAATTAGTAAAAGAGGAAGTTACTAATCATATTTAAGTAAGACTTCTAATTGTGATGTAGTAAGCAACTAATTGTAGTAGAAGTAAGACTTCTATTTCAATTAATAAGAGGAGGTGACTTCAATGCTATAAAAGGATAAGAAGAGAGCCTTGGACATCCCTAATGTTACTCTACATAGGGATTCACGCCCAGCCCATATAATAGTGCAAGAGTTGCACTCCTCTCTTCCTCTCCCTCTTCTAGTTTCTCTTCTAGTTTCCTTTAGGGTTTTTCTCTTGGAGATCCCACCATCTTCTTGAGAAAAGAGAATGTGATATGGGACATAGTGTGGAAGATCAAAGGGTGTTGGAGATTCTGATTTGATTAGTGAAGGTGTTCATCATCAAGGAAAGAACTCAAAGCCTCCATTAGAGCACTACCAAGCTCCAAAGGTATATCTACATCCTTGTATGTTGTGGATTTCGTGGCTGCATGTTTATGTGTTATTTTCTATCTTCTAGATAGGTTATGTTGCTGTACATGGTTTATGAGTTTGAGGGATTACATCCTGGATTGGGTTTGTTGCCTTCTAGAGAGTTGATCCCTGCATCAAGTGGGTCAAAAGTTTTTGAAACCTATATGAATGACCCACCTATTTTCCAACACTAACTCCATTGCTTTGTCCTTTAAGTGGTAGAAGGTTCTCAGAGTGTTAAGAGTATACCTAACTCCATTGCTTTGTCCTTGAAGTGGTAGAAGGTTCTCAACTCGACCACCGCCGGGGGACACCCCCGGACCCCCTCCGCGAAGTGCATGTATTAAAAGGGTGGTTACTTTTGGCATCTTGTTTTTCCATTATGGTTTGGTAACCTGGTTTTGTGAGATGCTTTGTTGTATGAGATACTAACTTGCAGGTGATAATGTCCTCTCCAAATGGCCCACAAGTCTTTTGCTTTCTATTTATGGTGATTGGTTTATTTAAGGCTAAATGTAAAGGGCGTCATGGTTTCCTTGGTTTCCCGTGAAAGGGCAAGGCATGATGAATTTCCTTATAGCCCTTTTATTTCCATGTTTAGATTACCATGTAAGTCTCATAATTGAGGCATATGAATTTATGTAATTTTTCTAAATTTGTAAATTCTGGTGATGTCCGAGACAAAGAAGGAAAGCGATGTTGGACTCTAAAAGAGTTTGAAGATTACCAAAAGTGTTTTAGAGTTGCCCAAAGAGTTTGATGAACTCCAGAAGTTTTGGAAAGTCTAGAAGTCCAAGAAGTCTATTCCGCTTGGGCCATGTGGAGGAGATGACTAGTTTCTATTTTTAGCACTTTCTATTTATGGATGCATGCTTAAATTAGAAAATTTCCAGATCTGATCCAAACATAGCAAGTTACTAAAATTGGTCAAATCAAATTAATTTTTGGAAAGAGTTCTAATTAGTGTTAATGACCCATGAGATGGACACATTGGTAACACTAATTTAGAAACTGGACTTTCTTTAAAATAACTTGACTTGGAACTATTCTTTGATAATATCATGAGATGATTTGATGTTCATATGTATACATGTGGGCCCTAATACCTTATAAAGAAATCCTCAAATTCTAAAATATTAAGTGGGAGCGGGGCATTTATATTTAGAAATCCCCATGGTTTTCCACCATAGGTCCATTGGAAGGAAAGTATTAGCCTCGCGCCATCTTGAGAATGGCCGTTCCCCACGGAGGGCTTTTATTTGTCTGGTTACTAGATATGGATCTCCTATGGATAGTGTTGGTGAGACGGGGCGGGGGCCCACTCCCCTAGGAGGAGCTGCTCGCAACGGTTGTCATGCAATGCTAGTTGGTGGGTCACACTTAACTAAAATAATGATGTAGTATCCCCAAGGATTTGCCTCATTTATTTTAGAAACCGAAGCTAATCGGGAGTCATTCATTATTTGGTATGAGATACCTAGATAATAATGAATGAATGGGATCATGGAAAGTTAGTCTTAATCCTAATTATGACCAACTTTGATCCGCACCAATCTAGGTGCTGTTTGCACTCCCCAAGGAGGCATACCCCGGGGATTGGGATTCCGATGTATTCTGAATTTGGTGGTTATGAGGATTCCATATAAATTTGGTAGAATACTAAACCCTAATGTCATTTAAATTCATTAATTGAATGTATGGTTATGTGCTACAGTATTTCAAGCATGAATTCAAATACTTTCAATCCACTTGCGACCATCCTCAACCAAAATAAGTTGATGGAATCCAACTTTATAGACTGGAAAAGGACCCTGGATATTATCCTGACAGCTTCAGGATGCAGATATGTCCTTACCATACCCCTAGGGTTGTAAATGGGTCCCCGATTATCCGATTACCCGAAGGTTCCGACCCGTTAGGTTCCGGGTTTGGGTCCTTATTTTGGTTCCGATAAGTAAATGGTTCCGGTTCCGGGTCCTTTTTTTGGAACCGTTATCTAAACGGGTCCGGTTCCGGATCCACAGTAGCTCAGACCCGTGGACCCGGAACTGGACCCGACCCAATATACTTTAAGTCTCTAACATATTTAGGTTTCTGTATCACTGTGTATGGGATTGGAACCACAAGCTTTCGTCCCCAAACCACAAGCTGCCGCCCTCTCTACTCATTTCGTCTCCGGCTCTCTCTCCTGCTCCGGCTCCGGCTCCGGCCTTCTCTCCCGCTCCGGCTCCGGCCCTCTCTCCTCATTCTTGATTTCGCTACTGTAGTGCTGTTACAGAAGAAGCATGTGAGTTCATTTCATTTCTTCCTTTGACTTGTTTTTACTTTTTAGGGTTCATATTATCTTACAAATTTGGGGTTTCATTCCGAATACTCTTTACATATTTTTAGGTATGAAATCTCTTCTCGATTTTATTCTTCTACTTTCATCTGCACCTGCAAAGGATCGACAACTAGGGTTAGGGTTTGTCTTTTTAGTAAGAAAATCTCGTAAGGGGATCTTATTTCTCATGTTTTGGGGATTTCTATGCTTCCAACAATTTGTATCAGATCTATGTTGTGATAGGCATGATTGACTTTAGATCTATGGAGTCTTTCATGATTTGGATCAGCTGCTTCTTCTCTTGTCAAAATATTAAGATTGTTAGGTTTGAGGTTGAGAAATGGAGGCTGATCTTTCATAAGATGATGAGTTCAAGTGATTAATAATATCCTTTTCATGTAATTGTACAGATCTCTCAACCACATGCCGATAATCTGGAAGGAATCCAGAAGAATAACCTCTGTGTCTCTGTCTTGTGCTGATCCAAATTATGTTTGTTTCACATCTGTCCTTATCTAAAACACTCATTTAGATGGGCATGTTTTGAAATTATGCAATAAGGAATCTGAAGTTCTGAACTATTTTAAACAGTACCGATTGTGAGATTTTTCTGAGTAGGGATGTAACCCACTGCTTATTTGTTGATTTCATTGTGATCCAACATGTGGAACAGCCAGGATCAATTTAATTTGTGTTGTGTTAGGTCATATGTGTGGCCTCAGGAAAAGCATTCCTGTGGACCACTCTTTCCCATCCAAGAAAGGTTCTTTTGGGTCCTTGGCCTTTTTACTTTTTGTCTAAGATAAGAAAAGGCCAGTTCGGTCCATCCCCAACAACTCAGAATGATTGAAACAAAACCAAAGTGCAGCTGTTTCAATCTCTTGCATGTTGATTGTTAGTGAGAACAGGCCAATTACAATGTTGGGAGTCTTGAAAAGTTATATGGAATAGGCTGAGATAACAAGTGAAAAAAAAAAAGAGGAGGGGTCTCAACATGAGATATGTCATCACCCAAGCACTAAAATGATCGTGGGTTGACTCTTTGCCTTTTATCTGAAAGGAGCATTTCATTTTCACTCTTGTCTTGTGAGAACCTCTGTGTCTTGCCCATCATTTGCTCAGTAATTGCATGTTGCTTGATCTTATAAATGTGTTTTTTTGTGTGATCTCGTTGTGAATGACAGCTCATACATGTAATCATATAATTATAATAGAGTTTGTAATTATTTATATGCAGATAAAATGTCAGATTTAGAACCCATTGATATTGACAATGCCGAAACCAATGATTCCATTGAAGTTTCTAGGGTATCTCAAAAAAAAAGGAAGCTAACATCTCCGGTTTGGACTGAGTTTACAAGAATTACACAACACAATGGAGCTGTAAAAGCAAGTTGTAACCATTGTAAGAAATTACTGAATGGGAATAGCAAAGACGGAACTTCACATTTGTTTAAACATTTAAAACATTGTGTGCTTTACAAACTAAAGCAGCGGGGGAAAGTTGATATACAGCAACAAATTCTACAAATTGGGGAAGAGAATGGAGGAGTTAGTGCAATTCAAAATTTCAAATTTGATCAAGAAAAAAGTAGGCATGATCTTGCACACATGGTCATAATGCATGAATTGCCATTTCGATTTGTAGAATATGAGGGGTTTCGAAATTTCATAAAAGGCCTTCAACCGTTGTTTAGAATCGTGTCACGGAATACTTTGAAGAACGATATTATAAAAATTCACAATGAGGAGAAACAAACGCTTTATGATCTCTTGGAAAATCTAAAATGTCGGGCGAGTTTGACAACTGACATGTGGACCTCTAACCAAAATCTTGGGTACATGTGTTTAACATGTCATTTTATTGATGATGAGTGGAATTTGCAAAAGAAGATCATTGCATTTAGCTCTGTTGAAGCTCCCCACACCGGCGAAGTAATTTGTAATTGCATCTTAGACAGATTGTATAGTTGGAACATCGATAAAAAACTGTGTGCCATTGTTTTAGATAATTGTACTACCAATGATGTTGTTGTTCGGGAGCTCAAGTCAAAGCTCATTGCTAAGGGCTTGCTTTTGTCCAATGGAGATATGTTCCACGTGCATTGTGCCACTCATATTTTAAATTTGATAGTTCAAGATGGTATGGATTCCATACGTGAGGTAATTTTTAAAGTGCGTGAAAGTGTAAAATATATCAGAGCTTCACATTTAAGAGAACAAAGGTTTAATGAAATTGCAAGGCAAGTATAAGCTCCAAGAAAGAAAATTCAACCTGATAGTTTGAATAGGTGGAACTCTACTTTTGAGATGCTAGAAACAACGATACAGTTCAAGGAGGCTTTCGAACGGTTAAGTGATCGTGACAGTGGATACAAATTTGCCCCAAGCAATGAGGAATGGAAAAATGTTCAAAAAATATGTAAATGTTTGCAAGTATTTTTTGAGATGACAGAAAAAATTTCAGGCACTAAGTACCCAACATCGAACTTGTATTTCTCAGATGTTAGCATGCTTCACTTGCATTTGATAGAATGGTGCACTAGTTCAGAATCTTTTATCAAAGATATGGCTGGGAAAATGATTGTCAAGTTTAAAAAATACTGGAATATCATTTCCACACCGTTAGCAATTGCTGCATTTTTTGATCCTCGATTCAAGTTTAAAGTAATCGAATATTACTTTCCATTGATTTATGGTGATGAGTCTGATGCAAGGATTATGGATGTTAGGCTTGCTTTGACAAGCCTTTACAATGAATATGCTATTGACTCAACCAAGAATACTTTTGATGGAAGACTTTCAACCAATGTTGGAAGTTCCAGTGGCAGTGCTAGCAATAGTTCTGGGACAGCATCAAGTGTTGCTTCTCCACTCACGTATGTTGATAAATATAAACTTGGCCTCCAAGGGTTTCTCAAAGAAAATAAATCCATTGAAAGAAAGTCAGATTTGGAGTTGTATTTGGATGAAGGACTATGGCCCGATGAAGATGAAGAGGCTTTTGACATCCTAGTTTGGTGGAAAGCCAATGTAGCCAAATACCGAGAAGTTGCTCGAATGGCTCGTGATATCTTGGCCATTCCGGTATCCACCGTTGCATCAGAATCAGCATTTAGTACTGGTGGCAGAACAATTGATGATTACAGGAGCAATTTACTCCCTGCTACAGTAGAGGCTTTGGTGTGTTGTCAAGATTGGTTGAGAAGTTCAACAAAAGGTAACTTTTTTTCTTTTACTGTTATATGATTTATTTTGGGTTTAGATTCATTAAGATGTCTAACATTAAGTTTATTTTTTAGATCTTCAATCTCATCACTACACAATCACAAATGCAGCCAAGTTTGATAAAGAAGAGACTGCAACTAGGACATCAAATGAAAGTGATAGTCACCTTTTGGAATGATTAGTGAGTCACACATTTACTTATTTTTAATTTTGGTTTGAATAGTCCTTTTGAATGAGAGTTTTATTAACTCATGTTTGTTTAGGTGAAGCATGCCATAGACTGATGAGTGATGAGTGATGACTCACTGTGCTGTGAAGAATAGAATTGAAGAAGCTTATGGGCGATGTCTTATTGGATGTAGACTTGTAGTTTGATCAATCATCATATAAGGATGATTTTCTGTGAAGCAGTCTTTGGTGACATGGTCTATCTCATTGTGAGGAACATGGAAATTCAACATTGACAGTGATGTGGTTATGATAAAGTGAAATATGCCTAGAGAGTATTTCCTTTTTGTTTTTTCTCTTACACATATTCTGCTGTAATGGGTCTGTATGCCTTATTATTTGAATATGATCATTGTTAATTATCAGGTCAGGGTGACAGCATACAGTTGGTTTTGGCTTATCTTGTTGGCATGTTCTGTTTATAAAATGCATCTGGTGATTACTTTATGTTCTCAACACATGGGTATGATGCTTTACAGTGTGGCAATTCTCAAAGGATCTGGAGGTTGCTTGTAATGGATGAACTGAAGGAGATCAAACTTTGATATTGAGGATTAGTTGCTTGGGCAGTGCCTTGTTTTGCAGGGAAGCATTCTCTGTTCAGCTACTAGTTGGTTATGTGCTCAGCGAATGTGTCGCTTTGTTGCTTCTTGCTGCTGGCTTCTGTTGGGTTTTGCTTTGTTGAGCTAAGCTTCGTTTTGTGGTGATGCCCTCTTTCTATTGCTTACTTGTGCTGTGTCTAGCTATTTTTGAGCTTTGTGGAGCTGTGGAGATCTCTTCTTCTCCTTGTCGGTCAGCTTTTTTTTTCTGTAGCTTTTGTGCTCTGTTTTTTGGTTGCTTTGTGCCCTCCCTGTTTAAGGGTTGGCCTTTCTTGTTGCTTCATTTGGTTGTATTTTTTCTTCTCTTTCTCTTGGGGGCTTTGCCCTTTTTCTTTCTCTTAATACAAATTTACCAAGTAGCGAAAAAAATTAACTGAAAGAAGCCACTTCCACATGTTGCTAGCAAAATGACAATAAAAAAAGAGATGGGAGACCGTTTCTTCCTGTTGTAAACATGGTGGGGCATCTTGAAATTTTTCCCAAGAATCTATAGGGGTGTTTTCCCATGAAACCGACGCCAAATCATGCAAGCTGTTATTAACTAGACAAATCTACTCCACACCAAATCTGCTCGCTGGAGAGTGAACTACAAGGATTATTAAAGCTCAAATGAGCTCCACCCAAAAGATAATTAAAAAAGTGGGGGAAAGCTCTTAGGTGAGGGGTACTGTTATGGTATTAATAGCTGAACCAACTAGTAGCTGAACCAGACCCGTATCGCAAACGGTTCCGGTTCCGGTACCGATTCCCATTAAAATTATCAGAACCGGTTCCGGAACCAGTTTCCTGGTTCCGATTCGGGTCCGGGTCCGGTTCCTCTCCTTACTAAACGGTTCCGGTTCCGGGTCCACCCTGGACCCGAACCGGAACCGACCCGTTTACAACCCTACATACCCCCCCTTCCTGAGCCTGAGCTTCATGCACCTCAGTATGAAAATGACCTTTACACCGAATGGACAAAAGACAATGAGGTAGCCAGATGTTTTATACAAGCATCCATGTCTAGTGTTTTACAACACCAACATCAATCTTATAAGTCAGCATACGATATTATATCGAGCTTAAAGGAGATGTTTGCGGATCAAGTTAGACCTGCTAGGCAAGCTGCTATGAAGGTGCTGATAAACACTAAGATGACTGAGGGAACCCAAGTACAAAAACATTTGTTGAAAATGAGTCTCGCACTAAATGAGTTAGATGCACTGGGTGTTTCGATTGATAAAGAATCGCAGATCGACATGATCCTTCAATCACTACCGGATTCTTTCAATCATTTCAAGATCAATTGTAATAAATTGGAAATGATCATAGCTGAGCTTTCTCGCCAGTTGGCAGTAACTGAGGAAATCATGAAGAAAGAGAAAAATTCCCTCATGACAGAAAAGTCATTTGCTAGGACCAAGCCGAAAGGCAAAGACCGAGATAGCAAAAAGAAATCAGTCATCAAGGGTCCTAAGGTGGAGAATGGTTCTACTTGTAGTATGGCCAAGGCTAAGGGTACGGGAGTAAAAGGAAAGTGTTTTCATTGTGGTAAGACAGGACATTGAAAAATGAGTTGTCCAGAATATCTGTCTAAGAAGAAGACCTCACGTATGATTGAGTCACTTATTTCTGAAGTTAGTTTTACAACTGGTACTTCAGAATCTTGGTGTATGGACTCCAGGGCAACTGATCACATATGTAATTCGTTGCAGGGGTTCAGGGAAACCAGGAGGTTCAGTGACGGAGAAATCATTGACAACCTAGGATCTGATGCTAAGGCAGAGGATGTTTCAGTGGGAGTTATTACATTATGTTTTTCAAATGATAAATTCATTTTGTCAAACACGTTATATGTATCGTCTTTACGGCGGAATTCAATTTCAGTTTTTAGTATGGTGAATAAGAGTTATTCTATTACTCTTGGTACTAAAATTGTCATAAAGAGATACGGTACTTTTATGTATTCTGACAAGGTAATCAATGGAATTTATTTGTTAATCCCACAATGTATGAGATACATGATACTGAAACAACTAATAGACCATCATTAAAGAGGAAATCACCTTCATCTGATCCAACAAAACTTTGGCACTTAAGGCCAGGTCATATAAACCTAAACAGGATTGACAGGCTAGTGAAAGATGGTATCTTGCCTTCATTGGTGGTAGAACCAATGCCTGTCTGCGGGTCCTGTCTGGAAGGTAAAAATGACCAAAAGGCCCTTTTTCATCAAAGGGCAATGGGGCCAAAGATTTGTTGGAATTAGTGTATACTGATGTGTGTGGACCCATTAATGTCAGAGTAGAGGGAGAATGTCTCTCCGCTGATTTTATGAGGTACTTATCAGAATATGGGATTTAATCCCAGTTGTCTGCTCTTGGTATGCCTCAACAGAACGGAGCAGCAGAAAGAAGGAACCAGACTCTTTTAGATATGATCAAGTCTATACTGAGTTTCTCAGGATTACCTATATCCGTTTAGGGATACGCCTTGGATACTGCGATGTACATACTAAACCTCGTACCATCTAAGTCTATACCTAAGACTACCCAGGAGTTATGGACCGGGCGAAAGTCTAGTCTACAACATTTACATATTTGGGGTTGTCCGGCACATGTGCTAAAGGTTAAGACGGATCAGTTGGAAGCAAAGTTGGAAGTATGCACGTTTGTAGGATATCCTAATGAACTAAAGGTTGGTTATTCTATAATCCTAGAGAACAAAAGTGATGGTGAGCACTAATGCGGTTTTTCTGTAGGAAGATTATATGATAGACCGGAAACTTTTAGAAAAATGTGATCTTGGAAGAAATTCAAGAGCAAACAATTCCAAATCCTAGTATGACCGAACCTAAGGAAGAAGCGCCCTTACCTAACCCAGTAATTACACCAGTGCCTTGTCATAGTGGGAGCATAGTCAGGCCCCCTGACAGGTTCTCGTTCTTGGGAGAGTCTTACGAGGCAGTCCCGGAAGAACCGGAACAAGATCCCTATAACTATTATGAAGCAATTAATGGCATTAATTCGGGACATTGGCAAGATACTATGAAAGCTGATATGGAGTCTATGTACTCTAATCAGGTCTGGACACTTGTGCACTTGCCTGCCAATATCTAACTTATTGGGTGCAAGTGAGTCTACAAGAGAAACAGAGAACCAGATGGAAGAGTTGAGACCTTTAAAGGTCAGGCTTGTTACGAAAGGATATACTCAGAAAGAAGATATCGATTATGAGAAAACCTTCTCGCTGGTAGCCATGCTCAAGTCCATCAGGATACTCTTATCCATTGCGGCTCATCTCGATCATGAGATTTGGCAAATGGATGTCAAGATGGGTTTCTCAACGGCCATCTTGAGGAAGACATCTATACGATGCAGCCAGACGGTTTTATAGCTAAACAATCAAGAGCAAAGAGTTTGCAACATGCAAATGTTCATTTATGGACTGAAGCAGGCATCCCAAAGCAGGAACATTCGTTTTGACTAAGAAATCAAGTCAGTTGATTTTTGTCAAAATCCGGATGAGTCATGAGTGTACATGAAAAGTAAAGGAGGCAAGGTAATTTTTCTAGTCGACGACATCTTTCTCCTAGAAAGTGGTATATGGATGTTGTCAACAGTAAAAGGTTTAGTTGGCTAAGACTTTTGATATGAAGGACATGGGAGAAGCTAGTCACATCCTAGGGATCAAACTCCATTGAGACCGGATAAATAGGATGATAGGCTCATCCCAATATGCATACATAGACAAGGTACTAGTACGGTTTGCTATGCAAGACTCCAAGAAGGGTATTATACCTTTCAGGCATGGAGTGCACCTTTCCAAGAATCAGTGTCCCAAGACACCTGAGGAAAAGGAGCAGATGAGGTAGATATCATACGCTTCGGGTGTTAGTAACCTCATGTATGCTATGCTATATACTATACCGGATATCTGTCATGCATTGGACTTAGTCAGCAGATATCAGTCTAACCCAGGTCCTAACCATTGGACTGCTGTAAGATGTGTTATCAAATCCTTGAGAAGGACTAGAGATTACATATTGATTTATGACAATAATGATTTGATTCCAGTCGGTTACACATATTCTGACTTCATGTCAGATAAGGATTCCAAGATATAAACTTCTGGGTATGTGTTTATGCTATAGTTGCTTGAGAAGCAACTAAAGAAGCAGATTGGCTCAAAAGATTCCTTATGGAACTTGGAGTGGTATTTTTGGCAAGACAGCCGCTCACAGTTTACTGTGATAACAGCAGGGCAGTCGATAAGTCCAAGGAATCCAGAAGCCAAAAACATGTACAGAGGTAGTTACACATGATCGGAAAGATTGTGCAGAGAGGTGATACTGCTATCACCTAGATAAACTCTGCAGACAATCTGGGAGATCCCTTTACTAAGCCTTTGACTACCAAAGTTTTTGAGCAACATGTAGATGGGATGGGCATGAGATGCAACCCTTACTGGCATTGAGCCCAAGTGGGAGATTGTTAGATTTTATGGTCTCAATACCAGTATATGATGAATAGATTGATTAATTTCTTTATTTATCAATATAATCATTCTTTCCTTTCATGAGATGAATGTGATTTATTACTTCATGCACATGACCAATATATATGACATAATGGTTAATGAGATGAACCGGGTCCCATTAGTATATTAGATGTAATATATGTATATGGATGAAATCCACATACGAGAGATATGTGTCATAAATCTTATACTTAAAATATCTTCACAACCAGTGATGAGATTGGGCATCTCATCTGACAAGGTTGCAATACTTTGATCACTATGAGATAGTATGATTTGTCTCGATCATCAAAATATAAGATTCTGGATCATAGTGCTGGTACATTGGATGTATTGAAGGACCATGAGAAACACCTTATCAAATACTGTCTCGATTTAAGGATTGCTCTCATAATTTCCTAGCAATAGGCTCTCAATCCTGAGACATTGATGAACTCAAGTTTATGTTTATTCATTTGCTTTGAGTCACCAATGAGTGAGGCCAACTGTAGGTCAACACCTCGGTGTCTTGGGCATATGGTAGTAGGACTGTGGGAACATGCAATGATCAAGATGGAATCTATCTACATTATCCCCTTATGTCAATTAATGGATTTATCATTGGTAAGTGCGCACCCATTCCGATTAAGAGTTAATTGGATCGGTACCAAATGATTACTATAACTAATTGCTGTTCAAGGATAATAAAATGTGGATCTAATATTGGATGAGACAGATTTATTCCAATTGATCCATGGATAATGATGGAGGGGCCTACTTGTGGTAATTGGAAAGTTTAGGGACTTCATTGAAATATATTCCTAAGACTGGAGTACAATTGCATTTATATAGTGGAGTTATTTGCAATTAATTGTGGGCCCGGATTGCACATGAGATGTGGGGTCGCGTGTCCCAGTTGGAGCCAGCTTTCTAAGGAATCCCTAGTGGTCCCCACGCTAGCCCAATATATTAGAAAGATACTAATTATAGTAGAACTCTAAAAGGAAATAAAAAGTTACTATTTCTATTTGAAGTGAGACTTCTAATAGTGGTAATAGTAAGTTACTAATTATTAATGAAAGTATGACTTCTATTTTAATTAGTAAAAGAGGAAGTTACTAATCATATTTGAAGTAAGACTTCTAATTGTGATGTAGTAAGCAACTAATTGTAGTAGAAGTAAGACTTCTATTTCAATTAATAAGAGGAGGTGACTTCAATGCTATAAAAGGATAAGAAGAGAGCCTTGGACATCCCTAATGTTACTCTACATAGGGATTCACGCCCAGCCCATATAATAGTGCAAGAGTTGCACTCCTCTCTTCCTCTCCCTCTTATAGTTTCTCTTCTAGTTTCCTTTAGGGTTTTTCTCTTGGAGATCCCACCATCTTCTTGAGAAAAGAGAATCTGATATGGGACATAGCGTGGAAGATCAAAGGGTGTTGGAGATTCTGATTTGATTAGTGAAGGTGTTCATCATCAAGGAAAGAACTCAAAGCATCCATTAGAGTACTACCAAGCTCCAAAGGTATATGTACCTCCTTGTATGTTGTGGATTTCGTGGCTGCATGTTTATGTGTTATTTTCTATCTTCTAGATAGGTTATGTTGTTGTACATGGTTTATGAGTTTGAGGGATTACATCCTGAATTGGGTTTGTTGCCTTCTAGACAGTTGATCCCTGCATCAAGTGGGTCAAAAGTTTTTGAAACCTATCTGAATGACCCACCTATTTTCCAACACTAACTCCATTGCTTTGTCCTTTAAGTGGTAGAAGGTTCTCAGAGTGTTAAGAGTATACCTAACTCCATTCCTTTGTCCTTGAAGTGGTAGAAGGTTCTCAACTCGACCACCGCCGGGGGACACCCCCGGACCCCCTCCGCGAAGTGCATGTATTAAAAGGGTGGTTACTTTTGGCATCTTGTTTTTCCATTATGGTTTGGTAACCTGGTTTTGTGAGATGCTTTGTTGTATGAGATACTAACTTGCAGGTGATAATGTCCTCTCCAAATGGCCCACAAGTCTTTTGCTTTCTATTTATGGTGATTGGTTTATTTAAGGCTAAATGTAAAGGGCGTCATGGTTTCCTTGGTTTCCCGTGAAAGGGCAAGGCATGATGAATTTCCTTATAGCCCTTTTATTTCCATGTTTAGATTACCATGTAAGTCTCATAATTGAGGCATATGAATTTATGTAATTTTTCTAAATTTGTAAATTCTGGTGATGTCCGAGACAAAGAAGGAAAGCGATGTTGGACTCTAAAAGAGTTTGAAGATTACCAAAAGTGTTTTAGAGTTGCCCAAAGAGTTTGATGAACTCCAGAAGTTTTGGAAAGTCTAGAAGTCCAAGAAGTCTATTCCGCTTGGGCCATGTGGAGGAGATGACTAGTTTCTATTTTTAGCACTTTCTATTTATGGATGCATGCTTAAATTAGAAAATTTCCAGATCTGATCCAAACATAGCAAGTTACTAAAATTGGTCAAATCAAATTAATTTTTGGAAAGAGTTCTAATTAGTGTTAATGACCCATGAGATGGACACATTGGTAACACTAATTTAGAAACTGGACTTTCCTTAAAATAACTTGACTTGGAACTATTCTTTGATAATATCATGAGATGATTTGATGTTCATATGTATACATGTGGGCCCTAATACCTTATAAAGAAATCCTCAAATTCTAAAATATTAAGTGGGAGCGGGGCATTTATATTTAGAAATCCCCATGGTTTTCCACCATAGGTCCATTGGAAGGAAAGTATTAGCCTCGCGCCATCTTGAGAATGGCCGTTCCCCACGGAGGGCTTTTATTTGTCTGGTTACTAGATATGGATCTCCTATGGATAGTGTTGGTGAGACGGGGCGGGGGCCCACTCCCCAAGGAGGAGCTGCTCGCAACGATTGTCATGCAATGCTAGTTGGTGGGTCACACTTAACTAAAATAATGATGTAGTATCCCCAAGGATTTACCTCATTTATTTTAGAAACCGAAGCTAATCGGGAGTCATTCATTATTTGGTATGAGATACCTAGATAATAATGAATGAATAGGATCATGGAAAGTTAGTCTTAATCCTAATTATGACCAACTTTGATCCGCACCAATCTAGTTGGTATTTGCACTCCCTAAGGAGGCATACCCCGGGGATTGAGATTCCTATGTATTCTGAATTTGGTGGTTATGAGGATTCCATATAAATTTGGTAGAATACGAAACCTTAATGTCATTTAAATTCATTAATTGAATGTATGGTTATGTGCTACAGTATTTCAAGCATTTAAATTCATTAATTGAATGTATGGTTATGTGCTACAGTATTTCAAGCATAAATTCAAATACTTTCAATCCACTTGCGACCATCCTCAACCAGAATAAGTTGATGGAATCCAAGGGTTTTTCTCTTGGAGATCCCACCATCTTCTTAAGAAAAGAGAATCTGATATGGGACATAGCGTGGAAGATCAAAGGGTGTTGGAGATTCTGATTTGATTAGTGAAGGTGTTCATCATCAAGGAAAGAACTCAAAGCCTCCATTAGAGCACTACCAAGCTCCAAAGGTATATCTACATCCTTGTATGTTGTGGATTTCGTGGCTGCATGTTTATGTGTTATTTTCTATCTTCTAGATAGGTTATGTTGTTGTACATGGTTTATGAGTTTGAGGGATTACATCCTGAATTGGGTTTGTTGCCTTCTAGACAGTTGATCCCTACATCAAGTGGGTCAAAAGTTTTTGAAACCTATCTGAATGGCCCACCTATTTTCCAACACTAACTCCATTGCTTTGTCCTTTAAGTGGTAGAAGGTTCTCAGAGTGTTAAGAGTATACCTAACTCCATTGTTTTGTCCTTGAAGTGGTAGAAGGTTCTCAGAGTGTTAAGAGTATACCTAACTCCATTGCTTTGTCCTTGAAGTGGTAGAAGGTTGGAATACACTTGAGGGATTTACTACTCCTTTATCCTTGACTTTTGTTTCTTGCTTAGTGATGCAGGCCAAGAAAAGAGTATTAGCAAAAGAAGTTACCCAAGGGATCCTTTCATAGAAGATTCCTACCTATCAGGAAACCCTTAACCCTTTTAATCTCAACCCATCATTAGTTGATTGGAAAATGGACCTCTTTTGGCAAAATTAAGTGGATCTCCTAAATGGGTAGACAAGTGGATATGAACAGGATCCTCGATGTGCTTGTGTTCATGTGAGCCACACCCATTTGGTCCAACATTCTCCCACTTGGCTCATACAACCACGAAAACAAACCCAAAAATTATGATTTAAGGAAATTAATTTTCTAACAGCACTTTGAAATACGATAAAATTGACCTTGACAGGTGCGCACCAACTTTGAAAAATAATTGTCAATGTGCCTCTTATGTCGAGCCTTAATACTACGACTAGATTGGTTTGCCAATGTGAACAGGGGCGGACCCAGGAGATTTTCCTTAGGGGGGCTCTATGTCAAAAAAAAAAAATAGTGGAATTTACGGCACATGTCTCCGTAGGACCCCATGCCACTCTTGAGGTCCTAGGCACACCGTATTTATAGATAAGGTCCTCAAGGTACCTTTTTGTTTTTTTTTTTTTTTTGTTTTTTTTTTGTTGTTGTTGTTGTTGTTGTTGTTGTTTAGCGATTGGTCGATATTGACCATTCTGTGGGAACCCAAATAGAAATTGGATTTTTCAAGAGGGAGAAAAGGTGAGGGGAGGAGGGAGAAGAGGGGAATGGTTGATATCAACCATTCTGCGGGAACCCAAATAGAAATTGGGTTTTTTAGGAGGAAGAAGAGAGGAGGGAGAAGATGGGAGAGGATAGGGGCTGAAACTGATGCAAGAAAATAATAATGAGTTGAAATTGAAACAAAATCACTGCTTTTGTAGTTTGTAGACGAGAAGGTTCAATGGCTTCACATCGATATGGCAGGCCCTGTTTGGAACGACAACAAAAAAAAATGCAACAGGATTTGGGGTATCTACTTTGGTTGAGTGGGTTTTGAAAAATTCATCTTAGTTGAGGGCATGAAATCGCCAGATCCCTATAAAATTGACATTTAAGGATCTGTAGAAAGCTCAATGGAGCCGCATTAAACTACGAAAACTGATTGGATTTTAATGAAGATTTGATGTGATATGGAAAAGAAAATGGCAGAGGGTATTGTTCTTGTTCTGATACTTTTTGCAACGATTGGTACTGAAAAACCCTTATACAACACTACCCCTTCCCTCTTCTCCCTCCTTCTCCCCTCACCTCGTCTCCCTCCTGAAAAAACCCAATTTCTATTTGGGTTCCCGCAGAATGGTTGATATTGACCATAAAAATGATTGATATTGACCAATCGCTAAACGACAAAAAAAAAAAAAAACGCACCTTGAGGACCTTATCCATAAATACGGTGCATTTGAGACCTTAAGAGTGGTATGGGGTCCTTCGGGGATCTGTGCCGTAAATTCCTCAAAAAAATATTAGGGGAAGGGGCAATTATAAAGAAAAGTCATATTAATTTTCAGAGTTTGCAGGGGATTTTGTAGAGTTTTGAACTTATAGTGGGGCCTTCAGTCCCCAGACCCTTGTACTTGGGATCTACCCCTAAATGTGCACTATGGCAGTTACATGTCTTTAATTATATGAATCTTTCCATAATTACATCACCAGCATTCCAACTTAACGAAGTCCTTGATAAAGGTAAAATAGGAAATTTGTAATGGCCATCATATTTATTCATCTACCTTAATACATGTAAAATTTGACAAAATAAGAATCACGAAATAATTCTTATAGTAATGTCCTCAATAATAAGGCAAATCAATAAGGCTCATATTTCTGACATGCGCTCTATAAGCCTTTAGCGCTAATGCCTTTGACAACGGATCTACTATCATTTGGCTCGTTGGAGCCCCAACAATAAACTAATTGATATCATGCATTTTCCTTTAATACAAAGTACTTAACTTTAAAAAAACCTATTGAAAACTGTCATTTTGAGCAAATCTCCTAATTACGTCATTATCACAAAAGAATTTAAGAGCTTTAAAAATTGTATCCATAATTCGTAAACCTATGATAAAATCACACATCCATAAAGCGTGACCCATCTATTCGAAACATGCCACATATTCAGTATCAAATGTGGATGGAGTCACTAGGGTTTGTATATCACTTCTTCATGATACTTCCCTGCCAGCTATCAAAAAAATGTTTCATGAAGTCGGCTTTCTCTTATCGAGACATCCAGCGAAGTCTGGATTTAAATGACCGATCACTTCTAATTGATCAAATCTTCTATATGAGAGCCTTTAATTCATAGTACCACTAAGATTTCGCAGAACCTTCTTAACTCATATCCAATGGGCCATTCATGGGTCACTTTGATATATACTAAATATGCCAACTGCAAAACTGACTCGGGCTTAAAGGGCCTTTAATTAGTCAAACCCAACCCATGACGGCCCGAAATTACGATCCAACCCACTACATGACCCGATCCGACCCAGGAGTGTGCGGACTAGACAGCTAGGCTAGGTGTAGGTCGAGTTGGCCCGATTTGGCTGGCCCGGCCCAGCCGTCCAGCTGGGCGATGCAGCCAGAACCGTGTTTACAGACAAGGCACTGCCTAGGGCGGTGGCTATCAGTGCACAATGCACTGAATTGTGC
Organism: Cinnamomum chago; assembly: GCA_038049695.1. Lineage (NCBI taxonomy): Eukaryota > Viridiplantae > Streptophyta > Magnoliopsida > Laurales > Lauraceae > Cinnamomum > Cinnamomum chago. The sequence goes on along the minus strand of CP142458.1, from coordinate 64,984,394 downwards.
ATTGTCTAGCACCCTTCCCTTTATTTATTTATTTGAACTTCAATAAAATAAATAAATATTCATAATAAAATAAAATAAATTAGTGCAACTTTCATTATCATTTTATCCTTTCATACTCAAAATAAAAATAAAATGACAATGGTAAAACCACAGAAGATCAAATCTCTTTGTAATTTCTTAAACCAAAAAAATATACATAAACAACAAATAAACCTTTATTCTCATCTCTTCCAGATTGGTTTGGGCACTATAAATTATAATCCTCATTTTTTAAGCCTTTATTTCCAATAAATGGAGTTTCTTTTATCAAATACTCAAAACCTTTTTCCTTTGGGCATTTGGATTTGATTCCTGGGAGAACCCAGGAAGTGCCCCCAAAACCTCAAAATATAATAAATACAATTTAATCAGTCATTTGGTTATAGCCAAAGATGTCTCTGATGCCCCATAAGAGGATCTCCTTGGGCCTTATCCAAATGACACAACAATAATGTAAATAATATTTTTTGAGTGTTAAGAGTATACCCACACTCCATTGCTTTGTCTTTGAAGTGGAAGAAGCTTGGAATACACTTGAGGGATTTAAACTCCTTTGTCCTTTACTTTTCTTTCTTACTTAGAGCATGTTTGGTAACCGGCGAGGAATCCATAGATCTGATGATTCTTCACTGTCACTGGATCAAGGATTCTTCGCTGGGAATTTATATAGTTGATGATTTTACATTGATATTGGTGTACATCGATGCGTATAACTGAGAAAAATATGGTTGGGTGTATAAATCCACTTAAGTGAGGATTTTCAAATCTTATGGGGGGTGGTCGGATCTGAAAATCCTAACAAATAAAGATTTACATTCGTCCAAATCCTCATGAATTTACAATTGTCAAACATGGATTTACCACACTATGAGGGAAGCTGAAAATCTTTTTCCTAAAGATTTGGTTGCCAAATGTGACCTTAGTGATGGTGGCCAAGAAAACGGTATTAGGCATAGGAGTCAATCAAGGAGTCCTTTTATAGAGGGTTCCTACCCATCAAGAAGCCCTTAACCCCTAACTACCAACTGACCATTTTAATCTCACCCCATCATTAGTTGGCTGGCAAATTGACCTATTTTAGTAAAACTGGATCTCCTAAATGGATAGACAAGTGGATATGGACTAGATCCCTAATGGGCTTCTGGTCATGGGAGCACTAGTAGGAGAAGTGACCATCAATGCATGCCCGCATGTAGGTTGACTTCTATAAATAGCAGCATTCCAGAAATTTGCAGGATAATGACTTTGGACAACTTTTGTAAAATAAGAAATGGTGTGGAGATAGCCAAATTCTCTAGAGATCCTTTTGCTAATTTGGCCATATCCAAAACTTCAATTAACGTGCGAAATCAAAGAAAGAACATTGACAATTTTCAAATTGATCAAGTATTTTGCGTTGTACCCCATCCATTAAATCAATAAAACAAAAATTTGTTTGCACTTTGTGTTCTTTGAAAATTGAGGATTTTACCAAAAGAATTTACGTTAGGTGCACACTATACCAAAAAGGCCTTTTTAATCTAGATATCATCTAGTGGGCCGTATATTATTGAAAGGACTGTAGGGCTTAAAGGTTTAGGATTTAGGGTTTTAAGAAAGAGACTGGTAAAAAGGTAAATGACCACTTTGTCTATCTAAACATGATCATAAGTTTAAGTAGATTTTTTTTTTATAACGCAGGGTTCCCAGCCCTTTGGGCTAGAATAATCCCTATAGGCCCAGGAGAGAAAGCCGGATAAAATTCCCTGTGGCCCTAGTGTGGTAGTGCGGTTTCGAATCCAGAACCTTCGGGTGCAAACCGTGGTCCTAAACCAACTGGGCTACCCCGCGAGAGTTAAATTTAAGTAGATCAGTGCAGCAATACCCCCACTTGTGGGTGGTTCTATGTATCCGTGGGTTTACCAATGATCTCCCAAAGGGGGGTCGGCAGGTTCCCATGTTATCAAAAAAAAAAAAAAAAATACCCCCACTATAGTTAAAGAATATTTTGGAAAATGAGTGTCAGTGAGGGTAAGAAAATAATTTGAATGTTTTTAAGTATCCTTCCTCTTTTCCTCACGCCACAACTCATTACTGCACTTATCGTTGGAAGGAATCTATACATTTGATTAGTTCATTTCCTTGTTTTTCAAATGCCTTCATGTTCCTAGCATTTTTCTAAAATATTTGCTTCTTTGTTGGAGGCAAAAAAATATAATTTACTTATATACTACATGATTTTCTAATATCCAAATGATTGCAAACAACCTTTGTCTATTGAAATTAAATCTGAAGAATTTTAATGGTTGGATATAGATTTTTGCCCCTTCATTTTTCACCCTATGAAAATTCCTTCCATGTTAACTCTAGGAACTGATTAGGAAGTTGCCAAACCTTTTCTCAAAAGTCTGCCCCAAATGTGCAGTTTCTTATGTCAGGATTCCATTCTTCTAACTGCCTTTTCTAGGCATGGTTTCTTCTTAAAGAAGCACCAGACAACCCATGTGGGAAGCATAAAATTCCAAATCATGCAATAATCTTATCTTTATCACCATGAATAGGTTCTTGGATTTCTCTAGAAAGAGATTTAAGAACAAACAATTAAAAACAAAAAGAAAGAGTTTAGTGACTGAATTTGTGATTGGTTTATTTAAAGATTGAGGGGAAGCATAAAAATTAACTACCCTATTTTACCCTAAAATTAGCTACTTTGATCAAAGCATTTCAAACAATTGGTGTCCACATTATAATGATCCAGACCATTCATTCGATCGACCCCACCACGGATGAGCGATGTAACAAAAATAAAAATTCCTCCACTGGATAATTCCTTTGATAGGCTTTTAGGCCTGTGGGAGAAGATTGAACCCACTTTGCAGCCCAGTTACTAAATGGGCTTGATGTAGACCAATGTCCTTGCAAAGGCCACATTAGCAACCCAGCCTCAGCCTAACTTTTGTAAAACAAAATTGCCTCATCAGTTCCTTCAAAATCTTCTTAACTACCAATTTATATCATTGGGTCAAAATCCCACAATACATGACATGGGTTGTACTAATCTGTAAAAATTGCTATGAATTATCTCGTCCTACCTTTTAAGAATCAGGATCACTGGCACAAATCAAGCCAGGACCCACTACCCACAAACTGAAAATTGAGATCAATCTAGTGATCTAGGTAGCCTGCTAAGGACCAGAGAGGCTCAGGATATAAAAGACCATCAATGGTGTTATCAATGGTGTTAGGTAACAGCAATGAAAGATCAACATGTTACATGCCATCCTGCATCAACTGCACCCGTGAGCCACATTAATATCCCTGTATAAACACGGCACTACCTTTCTTTCAAAACCTTAAATCCATACCCCACAACCATTTGTTTCTTATGCAATTAACACAACAGCTTGCTTGGATGCCATGCCAAACATTCAATGTTCTGCTAAGCTCTTCTATGCAATGACCAGCACAAAATTGGTCCATGACATCATGCTTAGGCATTTGATGAGAGTTGCATCAGGGGGTGAAATTTGGGTTGGGCCAGACTGAATCACCCAGACTCGATCGACACCAGTTACACCACCAAAAATGAAACTTGGGTGGGCTTCTCCTGATTGGGGTCCTGTTTTCAAAATCGGCGTAGAGTCTTGAGTTCGATTAGTGTGTCTTCGTGTATGTCAAATCATCCTAACCCCTTGATCTACTACTCTCATCATTCTCAAGTTTAATGGTTATAAAATGCATTATTTTAACTATAAGAGTGTCGAGAAAAAGGGGTTGCCCGGGGGTACGGCGGCACTCTTTCAACTTTGTGTGGGCTTCTCTTTCCAAGCGTGTGTGCTGTCATGGGTCCCAGCACCCGCGGCTGAGGTACCAAAAAAGCAAAATATTAAAGAGCTTACACAACTGTAATAACTGGCTTAATTGGGTCTGTCCTAATTCGAAAGTAGGGTGCAAGTAAGCTTCACAGCTAGACTGTTCCAAGCTTACAAATATTTCAGCTGTTTCTGAGAAATTTTGATCATCCACAGCAATTATTTAACAAATGTAAACAACTACAATGGGTTCTTGTTTCCTTTCCATTTCTTCTTCATCTATCTACAAAATGCAAGGATCTGAGAGCATGTGATCTATCAGATCCACCGTAGCATTAAAAAAATTCAGTACAAGAGGAAGAATAACTTGAACATGAAAGACATAAATGAATATATAACATAACCAATAAATCTTACTGATGGATTTGAGAGCATTTAGTCTAAGAATTCCAAGACCCAGGAAATGGGAATGAAGAAATGAGTATTGAAAACATCAATTCAATAATCATTCTCTTTCATTTCCTAGTTTACTTCATATGAATCTACCAGCAATAATCTAAAAATCATAAGTAAAAGAGAACAACACAAGAAGATGAAAAAGATAAAAACAATACCATGAATTTTAAAGAATATAGTATTAATATTTCAAAATTCAAGAGAGAAAAAAATACTCAACACACATATAGTAGATAGAAAGCAAAGATTTAAATTTGAGAAATAGCTAATTTTAGGCATGGAATTCTACATAAACATTTTTCAACAAAATGCAAAGATCTGCTTTGATTCTTGCATTTCCTTTTCCCTTCTTAAACTTTGGTTTCACTTCAAATTTCAGGAATCTAAGAGCTTGTAATCCAATCAAACTCCAACATGGAGATCAAACATTGAGTGTGGAAGATGAATGGACTAGTTTGTTCTGTCTCCCTGCAATCCTAAGCAATGTTCTCCTTGCAAATGAAGGTGGATTAGGCTGTGACTCCAAACTCTTGGAGCTTTCAACTTCAACATCCAACCCCAATTCAGTTCCATGTCTCCCCCACCTGGCGAAATCGACTTCTGAAGCATTTCTGCTCTTGCAGTTGCACTTGGACTTCAATTCATCAGCTGGAATTTGTTGCAGTGGCAATCGGAACGATAAGGCCCGGCTTGAAGAACCCGCGATCGGCGGTAGCTTCTCCTTGGACCGGAGCCAGATCTTTGATATAGAAAAGCTCTCTCTTTTACTTCCTCCAACAGCAGCTGAATTGCTAACACTAGTACTATTGTTAGTAGTACTAATAACATTACCGCCCCCATGAAATTCTGCACATTCTGCAATATCAAGGCCTTTGAAGAACTCCCTGGTGGAATGGCAATCACATTCAGACATTGCAGACCGGTGGCCGGGTGCCAAAGGCAGAGAAGGCTTTGTACTACTCTGCTTTCTGATGGTGGGCTTTATAGCAACTTGTAGAAGAGAATTGTCATCCATAACATACTCAAATGACCCCATAGAGAAGCACCTCCTTCCATCCACAGTACTGTTGCTACTACTTCCTTCACCTCCAACAATAGCATCAGCATTCCTGAACTTCCCAAGCTTAACAGAGACCACTTTCGCCTCCTGAACTATTGTGATTTCATGTGATTTCTGCAATTCATCTTTACAAGACACCCCGAATTCACCTTCTCCATGAACAATTCCCAATTGAGTACATGTGCTTCTTCTCGAAGATGTGTTGGCGTCGGGGGCGATCTCTCTCGCGCTCTCGCCGCCCGATTCAAGAACAAGAAGAATGGGAGAGAAGCCACTTTGAGGGGAGAAATCAGGGAGCAAGCTGCCCCTGCAGAGTGGGCAGGTTGAGTGAGACAAGAGCCATGTATCTATGCATTCAACATGGAATGCGTGGCTGCACTGTGGGAGCAACCTCAGCTTGTCATCAGGCTCAAACTCACAGAGACAGACTGCACAATCAAATGGGTTTTTCAAGCCTATGATGGCCTTGTATAGGAAAACAGGAAGAGTGTCTATGAATGACTGATCCACCCCTGCATCATGGAGGTGGAATAACTGCTGCAACTGCCCTTGGAAGGCAGTTCCATCTTCTAAATCTTGTGTGTCTATGTTACGGGAACTGAAGAGGATTCTCACAAGGAGATGAAGCAAACCAGATATGAAAAAGATAGCTGCTAGAATGAGTATGATGAGCAGGATGCTTGGGCTAATTGCATTGAGATTGACTGATGGAACAGGAGAGACTGAGTAGTCTTCTTCTGTGCTTTCATGCAAAACCCAATTCATCTTTTTATTTTCTTTCTAACATCAACTAAAGAGAACTCACCAGGACTGTAGAATTGGATCTGGCTCACCTCCTCTCCAAAAACCCACCTCTCTGTTCAAATAAAAGCTCAGAAGAGAACCCCCAAATGGAGTTTTGCTGTTTATGGTATGGTGATGTAAGATCAGAAGGCCTTCAGTAAGGCCTGGTGCAGTTGTTGCCTTTTTTTTTCTTTGCACTGCACAGAGGAGAAGGTAGAACAAAAGAAAGAAGGAAATACTGACAAGTCAAAGGGGGAAGAGAAAGATAGGAAATGAAAATGGAAACCAGCATCCTTCTTGGGTGGAGAAATAAATGCAATGCCAAGGAGGTAAGAGAATTCAAAAAGAGGAGCCAGGGATAATAAAATCCACATCAGAGTGAGTAAATGACATGAGATATTAAAATAAGATAGCTACATGTTGCACAGGAACAGTATCTACAGTGTAGATTACTCAAATCCAATGCTCTTTGTTGACTTGTTTGTTCCATTGCATCAACTCCAATGCCTACTGCAATGCACTGCATAACTGCTCATCAGTGAGCCTCTTTTTCCCATATTGATGTTGTTTGTCTTTGTCATACATAAAACTACTTGTCTAATAATAAGACCCCTTGAATTTTTTGAAAATTACTAGGAACATTTTTATTCTGGAAGTGTTCCTTGGGATTTTATTTTTTTTTTGAAAGTTTCTATGTTAATATGAAATCTTGGCAAACCACCTTGATTGTAAGTCAATGGAAGTTAAGATTTGCTGACAAAATGTACTTGGTCCTAAAAAGGATAAAATTACCTTAGATCAATCAAGCCTCATTCAGAACATATTCTGGGTGACTAACTGTTCAAAACATTAAATTTAAGTTAAATTAGCCATGATTGGCACTCTCAATTAAACCTAAATTAGGTTAGATCTAAGAAAGTTTTCATCCTTTTGCAGTAAAATATGTTGACATTCATCAACGGTCAAAAACCGGCCTTTTGATTTCAAGTTAAGGTGGTTGGCTGATTTTTCATCCTCCTGCGGTAAAATATGTTGAAATTCATCAAAAGCCAGTTTTTTTACCCTTTTTACATTAATAGAGGATGTTATTTGCAAAAATAAGAAAGGCAGGTATATATGTAGTTGTCAGAATGCATAGATGGTTATATGTAAATCTTCCTTCTGGAAAAAAAATGATAAACACAATGAACATGCATAAAGCCATTTTATATGGGGCACACATGTGATTCAATACAAATCATTCATCGTATGACTTGTTGCAAACACATGGATTTGGGGCAGCTACTGATCCATATCTAGATTCAATTTGGATTTTGCCACTGATGACTGAATGTGCACAATGTTATGTGTGGAGCCTGATTTCACCTGGGTCAAACTGTTAATTCAGGTCTACTGTCGCGAAACTTTGTAGGGGTATTTTTGTAATATTACCTTGTGATATTATGTAACCCTAGTATAGCCGCCGGAAAAGTGGTATCTTGTATTCTCATCTTCTGACCTTGAGCATAGTAGAATCGGTGTGATCCATGAACGTACCTCAAGATCAAGAAAACCACATAAATCTATATTTCATCTTATGTGGTTTGCTTGCATCTTTTGTTCTTTTCTTCTTAATAGATATTTCATACATTGACACTGGATATTGGTCCAGATCAGTTCCCAGGATCTGAGTCCCCAATTGAGGATGTGTTGTGTTATTCCTATGGGTGGCAATTTGTCATGTCAGGTTGAGCACTGTGGTTAACATGAATAGGCTCAATCGAAACCCATTTTATTTATATATTGGACACTAGCCATCATTTCTACCCAGAAGTTAAAATGGTTTACTCAAACTGGTTTTTAAAACCATCATGCCACCTATTGGAGAGACAACTGAAAAATAGGATAGGCTGGGCCAGGTTTGGATGGAGTGCTAGTTGAGGCCAGTTTGTGTTTACCTCAATCGCTACCAAACCCTTCCAGTTGCCATCCTTCCCCACCCCACTCACACAATAGAAACAACTAGGTATCAATCCCTGACTGTAACGCTGACGGTGAGCGACTTGTGTGAGTGGGTGTGTGAGTACTTACCTTAAAAAAAAGGAAAAGGGGGTCTGCTTAATGAGTTTAATGAGTCAAATAGAAACTATAGGCTCAACTTGAACTGAACCCCATTTAACAAAGTACTGTTGTTTGAATTCTATTCATTATCTGGAGAGTTCTTTACTTAATTATTCTAATGAGTTCCAAGCTTGCCCAAAGCCATGTCTTCATGGGCTGGACCAGGTAGAAGATTCTCCAAGGACAGCCCATTTAGTCATAGGACCTATGTTTAGGCCTTGATCTAGTCATGAACCTGGTATTGGGCCCGGCCTGGTCCATTTACAAAAGTATCAATAGCCCTTTGGCTTTTGTTCTAAATCTAACAAGCCGAGCCAGATCCTTGACCATGCAAAGACCTAGGCTCAGCCCATTTAACCATTGGGCAAGAGAATTGGCCCACTCCTATTGACTGAAAACACAGCCCAGCTTCACCTAATTAATCTAGGTATGGACCTTACTGCAGTAACAGTGAGAACTCCGATTCCTATATGCGTTTTGCACCAAACAAGATTTAGCAATAGATCACCTCTTATCATGGGTGTCAGATGCAAGGGTCACAAGTCATGCCAATCTTGATGGGATACTGCCAATCCTGACCATCCAAATCTCCAGCCCACAATGGATAGTGTATTGCATATAATATCTAGTCTTGCAAGCTATGTTTGAACAACTATCAATCTCTTTCCAAATGTCATCAGAAATTAAATTAATCCCTTGACTTTTGAGCAACTGCATTTGGATGTGTGTGTGTGTGTCTGATTGAGAGAGAGAGATTTGTTGATATCCTTTTTTGTAGCTAGTATCAAATCTTAACTAATCCATTTACCTGCTCTAACTACTTTTTAATCCACCCATTTAAAAAACTGCTGTAAAACCATTAATTTCAGTCTGATGAATGGTTAGATAGGAAGAGCATTCCTAGCATGACATGATCTAATGCCAAGGTCATGGAAAATAAATGGTTGAAGTGAATTGTTCCAAACTGTCTATTTTAAAGGTCTCTCTGGAAATGGTCATGATCATCTCAATGAAGGTGACATTTAAGCCATATGCAATCCATGAAATACTTTTTCATTGATTTTTTCCTGAAAATCAAGATTACTATTAAAAACATGAGCTATACAAAATGAGAGAACCTACACTCTCAAACAGTATCATCACCCTTTCAAGGCAACAAAAGCTATTTATACCAATGCATATGGCCACCTGCAGTGATACCAACAGAGGAGAGAGGGCCAAAGAGTAGAGAAGAAATATTAGAAAATTACAAAGCAAGAACCAAAAGTCCACAAGCCACCCACATGCCAGACAAGCTGTACACCATGAAGTTGTCACTGTCTAAGCTGACCATTTGTCTACAAGATAAAAATGCAAAATTTGTCTGTTTCATTCAATGTACTTAATCATTTTAAGTACATATCTTTCAACTGGATTTCCTTGATTATCAGAACTTTAACCATCACTCATCACCATGGATATACAATAACTACAGTTACTACTAGACTCTGATGGAAAGTGATTTGACTGCATGTGATACATGATCGATTGTACCTAACAATCAAGATTTCCACTGTCTTTTGATAATTTGTTGGAGTTGTGATATGCATGTAGAAAATGGTCACTTTAGAATATTAATGTTGACCATGTGGAATCTTATGGAAAACAAGAAATGAATTCTTTGCCAAGGAAAAACAGATGAGCCTATAAATATTATCCACTCGGTTAAAACGTTGATCAATGGTCTTAATATTCCTTGTTCTTTAAGGGATAAGAAGAAGGATGGGGAAGAAAAAACCATCAGAGTGATCAATTCCAAGAAGTAGATCGTGATGTACTCAGATGTTGTTTATAGGGCAGCAAATGACAAAGCTTCAATTGGTTTAGTGACTATTGCTTAAAGGGGTGATTGTGTATGCAGGTAATTGAGTTGGTCCAAAAGTTGCCTCATCAAAGGAAACCAAATGGAGGACATTCGCAGCTCTAAAAAAGGAGAGGGAATTAGATTATGCAAGGATCTAAGATATACTTGAATGCTAAAGAGGTTGTTAATGGCGATTTTGATAGGGCTATATGCCCAGTTATTGCTGATATTAAGAAGCTAATTCTTAATTTTGATATTGTGGAGGTTTCGTATATTCTTAGAATCTTTAACTCTATAGCCCACTCATTGCTTAGTTTTGTTTTACTTATAGTCAGGATATAGACCTGGAAAGGGCGCGTGTGGTTCTAATGGTAGCGACGGTTGACTCTAGTATTGTTTGTGGGGTTGTTTCTTGTTTCTTTTTTAGTCTGTTTTTCTATGTATGTTGTTGCTTTGTTTGGTGAATGAAAGGCCATTTTTCTTTAAAAAAAAAAAAAAGAAGTTAAAGTAGACCAGTCCAGCAGTACCCCCCACATATCAAATAAAATGAATAAAATAAAATGAATAAAATAAAATAGTTGACATTTTCACGTAAAAATAGTCTCTATATGGAGTGGTGCAAGATTTTCAATCTCCATCAATTATAAAGTGGGACTACTAAACTAAATACATTTAACTAAAAGTCTCCAATGATCCCCATAGAAGGATATCCCCGCCAATATATATAAGGGCATTATTTTATATATCAATAAAGTAAGGTAAATGTTTACTTTCCACTTATTGTGACCAATTAACAAAACATGGCAAAGTAAAATCTGTGGCATGCAGCTAAGATTACTTTACCATAGATTCTACTTTATCATTTGGGGAAAAAAAACAAACGTTGCATAAAAGATTTATAACATTTTCTAGTTGTATCTTAGACTAGGGGCCTTAACAAAGAGTTAAGGTTTAGGAGTGGAGATGTGATAGTGACCATAAATTTCTCTGGAACACATGGATTAAAGCAAGGGTGAGTGGAGAATTATTTTCTTATTAAAATTAACTATCTACTTTCATTTCTCTTGCAATGGTTTCATCCCTTTCCTTTCCAAGCAAACAGTTAAAAAATTACGAAACTAGCCCTCACGCCTTATTTATAATTAATCATATGTGGGCCTATTTGTCTATATAAAATTATAGGAATTGAATGGATAGGCATTTGTGCTATAAGTAGTTAAAAATGAAGATACGAGGTTAATATGTAAAAATGATCATCCAATAATTAGGCTTTCCCTTGTTCAAAAGCGAATCTTAGTGAAAGATGGAAATGAATTCTCAGCCATTACCTTAGTAATTTAAATCCTAAAAAAGTTAAAAGTCTCATTTACATTACTCACTTATATCCACCACCTCTCACCTCATATCATTCACACTTCTTTAATAATCTATTAAATGAAGCTCCTATAAATTTTTAGATGAAATTACCCGGGAAATCACCTTAGATATCCACTGCACCAAAAAGGCCCCAATAGATTTTACGTAACAGAATCAACCCTTCCGCCCATTTTTTTCTTACATATAAGCAAATGTTTCTGTCAAGCGACATTATCATCGCCCACTGTATTGTTTTTAAGATATAATCATCTTTGTTGGGCGATGATATCGTAGCACAACAAAATTGATTCTATAGTTGTGTGCAATAAATGCAAACATTATAAAAGTTCTCCATTTATAACATCCTCTATTTACATCTTCCACACAAATCTACGTCAGTTTTTCCGGCAACAAATGCAAATATTATAAAATTTATTCATCTTCCACAACAAAAAAGAAGTATCCATTTATAGGTATATTTCCTCTTATTTAAGAAAAAAGTTACAACAACTTATCTACATTCCTTAAACATCAACTGAGGTGACCAATACTATAGAATTGTTTTATACTTCAATGTTTCTTAAAGTGTGCATTAAAAGTTGCATATGAAAAAATCTCAAGATTTGAGGAGCTAAAATCTCAAGTTGCATATAAAACAAAAGGTAAAGTGTCCTCATTCCTAGACTTTGAGAAGCTTTGAATGGATCTGATTTAAGAGGTTTGAGAGAAGCTAGGATTTTGAATGGGAAGATGGTTTGGTGGTCATGGTGGATGTGAGAGAGAAAGAGGGTCTTTTAAGGAATGGAGTGGAGGTTGAATTTGGAAGGAGGTGGGAATAGAGATTGATAGAGAAGTATATGTGTGTGCGATTCATTGTTGGTAGAAGGAAGGATTTAATGGCACGGGAAAGGAAGAGAAGAGGATGGAGTGGAAGTGGGCATGTGGAGAAGATGACCGCCTATAAGAAAAAGTCTCTCTTGGAGGAGAGGAACATCAAAATTGTCTGAGAGATAGAAAATGATAGTTGCTTTCAGATTATTTAATAGAGCTCTTTAAGCCAACTTTAGATTGATAAGACAAATATAAGTTGAAAACGAGGACGATGATGACAATGTTAATAACGATAAATTAGAAATGTTATGGCCATAATTCATGATTTGGCTATTATATAGACTTTTTTTTTTCTTTTTCTGTAATACCATGAGGTTCTTAGTGGGTTTTTTCTTTTTCTTATTTTTCCTTTGTGGTTAAATGTCTTTCTATTTTTCTTGTACATGTTGGAGAGTGGAGAGAATGGAGCAGCCTCGTTATAAAAAATTCATTGCATCACTTCTAAATTAGTATGAAATGAGTTTAGCCTAACCCGTATCAAATCCGATGTATACAAAATTGAATTGGCTCAGCGGGCTCCACTGAAAGTCAAACTAGAGGAAATTGCAAATTACATTTAGGTTACAAGGCCTCCATAAGAAAACAAGATTAAGGAAGCGGTCAAAATCAAAATTGAGAAGGTTAAGATCAAATTTTGTATCACTATCCTATAATATTAAATAAACCCCAACCCTAATCTTAAAAAAAAAAGTCCTATTTAGAATCAAAATAGGAACCAGTCAAAATCCCTATTCAGAGCAACCAGTCAAAATAAAATGCAAAAGACTTCCGCTGTAGTATTAAATAATTAGAGTTGGGGTTGCAATTGAGTAGAGCATTTAGATCAGTTGACCAAGGTCAATCTAAACAGGTCAGATGGGTGGGTAAGAGTTCAAAGAGCCAGGTAGGGCAGTTACAAATCAAGTTCATAGGTAGAATAGCCCGTACCAACCCTAATTCGACCTTTTTATTGATCAAGTTGGAATGTTAATCCTAGCCCAAACCCAAAAGATTTAAATAAGAAAAAAATTTAACCCAAACCCTCAATCACCAGCTAGGTTGGATTGCTTCAACCGATTTGTCGAGAGAAATTGATCATTATCATCATTATCATTAAAGCCTTGTTCCAATTATTTTAGGGTCGGCTACACGAATTATATTTCTCCATTTCGATCTATTTATTGAGGAAAATTGATATTTCATCTAAATTAGATCAGTTTTTTATGAAACTTCTCCATTAAAGACTTCCAAAACAAAAAGGGCATCAGACAGCGAGCGATTAAGATGCAGTTTGATATCATTTTAGGCACTTAAGTCATCATCAATTCATCATCATTGTTTTAGGCAGTCAGGTGCATTTAGATAATTGAATAGACATTTGATAGCTGTCAAAGCCTCTTAACTCTTAAGTCCTAATCCATCATTAAATGGACAGTTGTGCTTCAATGAATATACCAGAAAACATGCCCCTGTATTTTGTATGCATTGGAATGAAATGTCATGGCCCACTAGATATTACCCTTTAGATAGAGCAATCACTTATGGCTTGTTTCTTTGCTAGAACTCAGGAATTCCTGTATCGGGAATTTCTAAATTCCAATACAAGGTGGAATTCCTGGATGCGCCTTTTTTATTGAGCATCCAAGAATTCCACAATATTGCAAAGGGGCTGAAATACTTGAATTCCCGACGGTTATTTGAGACCTTTCAAGTGACTAGAATTTTGAAATGCTTATAAAGAAACAAGGCATTAAAGTAGCTTTAAACTTCCAATTTCTCTCCAACTAGCATATTGTTTGACAAGAGGTGTATGTTTGCAAATCAATTAAGGTTGTTTCAACCTTTTGATCTCTCTCCAATTACTAATCCAAATGTTCGCCAAATAGTGGCAGTTGGTAGAGAACAATACAGTCATTTACTTGTTTTGTCCTTTGCCATAACCAATTTCATGTAAAAAGATTTGCAGGTAAAGAGCTCACAGGGCAACCAAATTCCAAGGAATTCATGGCCTAGGAATTTGCCTTCAGTTTCCAACCCTTTCTGGGTATCACCAAAATTATAGAAACCTTGCTGAACAAAGTATCAAACTTGTGATCAGACAATTACTCATTGCCAATTCTGTATAAATCCAACAGCTAGGATCAGTTGATCTCAACAGTATTGCCAACAACCATTGATCTCAGTACTTGGGATATTTATTAACCAGTATTACTAAAATCAAAGAATAATGTGATATGTGGGTATCTAAAAAAATCAGTTTCTAGTAATTGAGATATTCTTCTTTAAGATGGAAAATTTACCATGGAAAGATGAACTCGAGTAACAAAAATATGTAACCCTGGGCAAAAATATGAAGAAAATGAGTAAAAATGAATAAATGCTGGATGGAATAACAGGGGTTCATACAACATGGTTATCGGAGCCAAGAAGACTGTCGTCTTCCTTTGGGACATCGCTCATGGACACTTGTAAGCTCGGCTTCAATGCCATCTTGTTCCATTCGTTTTCTACCCGGAAGAAAATCCATTGAAATCGACGGAGCATCTCCAAGGCTGTGATTGTGAAAACAGTGATATAATTATGGCGGAGATGAGCTGACAGCTTATATGTCCACGTGCATCGGAGGATTAGGTTGCTTCCTATAGCCCAGTAGTAAACCTGCAGTTTCACAAAGTTAATTCATAGATCTTACTGGGTCACCAAGTGGGTGTCCAGAAGACAATAACTGCAAATCCTTACCCATTGCCTTCCATACAAAATGTTTGAGCATAGATGCGGGTTTTTGAATTTGAAAATTCGGGAAAAAACACTGTCAAAAGAGAAGATACAGAACATGATACAACAGTATAATAACACAAAATCTCAGAAAAAGTGTGAAAATATTTTAAACAAAAAAAAAAAAAGTACCTCAAGTCCCAATCTCGAGTCACATCCCAATAAAATGAATACAATGAGTTTATAACACTTGAAAGAAGCCAAAGCGGGCGATACATGTTTGTCCACCTATCAGGGATGACATGATATTTAAGGGCTGAAAGAAAAATGACAGGGACTGCTGTCGAGTATTTTAAAGCTGCAATAACATAAGAATGAAGTTAAAGGTTACTCAAATATAGAACAAGGAGCCATCTTTAACAAACTACTACCAATAGCTTTATGGAAGTATGCACAGATACATCTTTCTACTTGAAGTTGCAGGGTTGACAGAATCGGGTCCATCTAGCAGTTAACACCTTTCCATGGAAGAACCACAGCTCAAAAAGCATGCCTAACTGAAAAATCCTAGCCTTCAATTTTTCACCATAAAATCAGTGGTCAACATATATGATCTTTTACCATTCTTTTGAAGGCCAATAATGTGGGGAATGAATTGTCCGGCAAGTGTGGTTTTCCAATTATAGTTTATCTATGACGAGGCAGGTTTTCGAATTATTGTTCATCCAAGATAGGGCCCCAGTCATTAGACAGTCCTAAATCCTAATCCATGTGTTCTGTGGAAGGAGGAATCAAAAGTTAATATGGTTTTCTAGTTTTAATTGCACAGTTTATCACTCTGATATCTACGTAGAGACTTGGTTTGGAAAGAGTTTAAATCAAAGATGCAAATAAAAAAGAGAAATGGAAATAAGGGCCAAGAACTGAAAAAAGTGACGGTGAAAGGTTCAGAATTATACATGTCGATGACCTGAAGAATACAACTTTCTATGTAAATGCAGCAACATGCTGTGCAGAGACCTTCGGACAACCAAGAGAATGGAATAAGATTTCAGATGTACATTAGACTACAATATTCTTGCAGTTATATAGTAATCCATTGTAGATTAGGATTAACCCTTCATTATTTCCCACAATCCTAGATTGGTCACTCGTAATCACCAAGCAAATTGATTTAGTTACCAAATATACACTAAAGGAAAGCTATATGAACTGGAACTGGTGAGCACTTGAAACCATCTCGAAGTTTCCCCAAAATATCCTCTTACCATATGCATCTCTTCATGGTACCAGAGCCAAACTCTTGTCGTCTGATCTGATGGGCCACATCTAATTAAATATCTTGTTCAACTCTGTCTCATGGAAAAGCGGCTATGCACAATACAGAAGATTGCAGGAGAGTTGTCCAGCTTTAAGATCCTGATTTCCAAGCCTCATTTACACATTTAGATCAGATCATAATTTGGATTTGTGTCTTCATCAACATCTGGTGCCTGTTACCCATGAAATACATGTGGGGCACACAGCAACCAGAGAATCTGCAATCTGATGAAATAGATTTGGACTCTTGGGCCCAGTGCAACTGGAGAACCTGCAATCTGATGATATAGATTTGGTTTCCCATCACTCTGAGGATTTCTACATATTTTTCCAGAATTTTTTCGCATATTTATGAGGGTTATTTTGGAAATCTCCAATTCATCCAGTTTCTTAACATAGAATTCATCTGGACCATCCAAATCATTGGATATTTTCATTTTCTATTTGAGAATTCTACCAGCAGTACATATCTACCTTTTCTTTCTTGTTCTTAAATCTAATCTGAAGATCTATACATATCCATTCAGATCTGAGCATTATAGGCAGGGTAAGAGATGACGCCCATTGTTGTTTTCGATTCTTTTCTGACTCTGAAACAAAAAAATGCTTGTTGCTCTAACATCTTTGATATGCAATGAGTTCTGAACCAAACAGTGGGTGTCCCTGTTATCTAAGATGACACAAGTGCATATTGGTTGCATCTAATGCAGAAGTTTTTGAAGCGATAAAAGTTATGAGATGTGTCCAGCAAGGTTCAACCTCCAGATGAGAAAGATTCTACATATCAAGAATGAGAATCACATATAGGGAAAATTAGCTCATGCATAGCTAATTCAGTAGTACCATCCATTAGAAATCAAGTGGCCAATTCAACCACCAAAAAGATGCTTGAGATTATTTGGAATGATCATATGTACAAACCAATGGACAAGAGTGAATGGCGCATTGGAAGGTGCTCACTATTGCAACCTTGAGGTTGTCATGTCATGATACCAATCAAAAAAAGTTTGTACAAACCAATTCAGCCAGAAGCTATCAATTAAGTGGGAAATAGAGAATGCAAAACAAGGGACTGATACCATTTCTGATTTTTATGCCAAAATGACTGCTTTGTGGAACCAACTCACTTTAATAGAACCACAGTTTGTGTGTACCACTGATTCCACAACCTTTCAAACATTCATAAAGAATTAGACTTGTTCTGCTTCTATGGTTCTTTGGTGTAATTTCAAATGATTTTGTGGTCTTCTTCATCGCACTCCACTTCTTATTGTTAATGTAGCATTATCTGAGATGCTTGCTGCAGAACCAACTCAGAACTATCTTACCAAGAAAATTGAGTGTTGAACCAGACAAGTTTTCCAACAAAAATTTTGGTTCAACGAATATTCCCTTATAAATCTTTAAGATCTCAGTGCAAATGATGTTGCAACTACTAACAGAAGAAACACTGGAAGCATGATGTCCAATTTGGACAAAAGGGCAATATGTCACAGCAATTAGAATGAGCATGCCAGATGAGAATCACCTCTGTTACAACCATTGGTTCCGCCATTTCATCCACCTCGAATGGTTTGCTTTCTGTCTCAAATGTCTTGAATGTGGCCTAAACTCTCTCATAATTTTCCCTCCACAATCAACTTATTGCCTATAGAAATATGGTCTCATTCACTTCCACTGGTTAATTTATGTAGGATCCCCGGGAAGCAGATTGGGACAAGCCATAAGTCAGGTGTTGGTTAATTTATGTAGGATCCCCAAGAAGCAGATTGGGACAAGCCATAAGTCAGGTGTGTGTGTGTGTGTATCGCTCCCACCCTGCCCATAACTCTTTCTATGAAAGACCTTCCAGGATCTCTTCAATTTTTGTGCTACTGCCTCCCTCAGCATCTTCGGACCTGCAGCTTTACCTCTCCTCCTCCACGCCAACCTCTTACCAGATGCTTCAGGGGCTTTGTTGGCTTTGAAACAAGACATTGATGATCAAGATCTCACCACGTCAGCATTGTGCAATTGACCTCACCCAATCTCTGATTGCCTCGACAAATGAGTCACTTTGACGTCTTTGTTGTCATCGTCTCCGGCACAGGCAAATGTCACTGAGTTCTCCTCTGGTGCAGAAACCAGTATGTCATTCTTCTGACTCTTGAAAAACCCAGCTCTAACTCCACTGATCTTCATATACTGCTCATTTCTATGCTTCCCATCTACTTCACCCTGAGAAATCTCCCATACATTGTTTGCAGACTCCAACCCTGGTTCTTCCATCACTAACACAGTGAAAAGCCTTCCAGTTCCATCTCCTCATTTATAGATCTATAACTGTTTACATGAATGGACACCCTGCTGAAATCTAAGCAACTCTTCTCGATCGTCTCCTTCCAGATTCATCAATTCCCCAAATCTTCCTCCAACCTTCTCAAACGTAGATTTATCCCATGCATGCAATGGAACCCCAAAGCAACTAATCCATACAGACCTGGAAAAATAACTGCAATTTGGAATCCACCGACCCAGAGAGATAAACAGATAATCAATCTCCCGAAAGTAATCTACAATAACGTTCCATGCTTCTACATGACTCCCCTCCTTTCCAAGTTGTCACCTGAAGCGCACTCTATTATCTCAAACAAGCTCCTCGAGCCTGGTTTCCTAGGTTCAACACCAGAATCCTCAGCCTTGGTTATCATAAAAGCCATCACCAGTTAGCCACATTTAATATTCATTCTTCAAAAGGCTGCATGCTTCATTTAGATCCTGATGATATGATCATCACAAGCAGTGGCACTATTGGCATCCAGACTCTTCAGTTCTTAAACAACAACTTGAAATGAAAGACTTGGGACATTAAATATTTTTCAAGCATTGAAGTAGCCTATTATTCTATGGTTTAACCTTTGTCTCAATTGAAGTGCTTTCATGACTTAATAATCCTACTCATTAATCATTAGCCCATCCAAAGCCATGTCTAACTCATGATCAGTAGGCCTGACATTGTTTATGTTGTTCACATTTTTGTTGCCCAACTGTCTTTTTTTTTTTTTTTTGAATGGTAAAACCAACAATTGCTCAACTGGTAGTTATACTCATTATTTGCTATCTTCAAACCACTAGGAATCGTCCATTTGACTTCCTCAATGGCACTCCAGATCTACAGTCATACTCTGATTCTGATTGGGTTGATGATATTTGATGCCCATTGCTCTACTGCAGGTTCTGGACTTTTCTGGATCATCTCCTTATCTCCTAGAAAGTAAGAAACAAGTTACTGCGTCATTCTTCTGTTGAGGCTGAATATTGTGCTCAGGCACATACTACAGCAGAGAAAGTATGGCTTCTTTGGTTGCTTTATGATATATGGGGGAGCAATTCTTCATCCACTTTTCCATCCTGTTATAATAAAAGTTTCACACATTGCTCGCAATGATATGCTCCAAGCCTCCATGAGCATACCAAGCGAATCAAAATTGACTTTCATTTTGTACACCATCACATTAGGCTTGCCACTGTTCATCTCTTCTTTGTCCCCTCAGTTGATCAGCTTGCTGACTTCTTCACCAAGACCATCCCTCTAAGTGATTCTCTCGTTTACTTGACAGTCTCTCATGTTCACCTTTCCGCATCTTTAGCTTGGAGGGTGTGAAGACAACATACTACGAGAAGTAAAGACGACAATATACTGTGTTGACCTTCGGCTTACTAAGACTATAATATTCTTATTCTTTTATAACAATACTTTGACCTAGACTGGTTGTAATCAGAACAGATTGATCTTAGCTACCAGATATATAATAAACGGATGATATATAAACGGGGACTGCTGATCTTGGATCCATCCCAAAATTTCTCAAAAATAATCTTGCTTATTGTATGCATATTTCTATCTAAAGCACAAAAACTGAACTCCAGTGGAGAAAGACAGCACCAGCAGCCTCACATGAGATGCTAACATTATTTTCTCCTAAAAAAATGCAGCAACTTAGATATGTTATTTAACTACCTACTGGGGATTTGGGATTTCATTTGAGACTCCCATTTCAGCAAAAATAATATTTAATATTACTGCGTTACAACTTCATCATTTCCCAAGTACATAAAATAAATAAATAAAGCTTCATGTATGCTATTGCTGCATCATGTACTGTAGAGACTCCAAACACCTCCCCTTGAGAGGGTGAGAAGTGCATGAGTACGAGCCTTCCTAATCTAAATAAATAAAGCCTCCTGTTGAAATTTACAATTTTTATATTAAAATTATGCACGTAGTTACAGGAATCTCCTCTCTTGTTTTGCAATCTCATGCACATTTTTTTCCAAGTATTCTCACTTCTTTATATTTTGAAACCACCACTTTAACAACTCATGATCCTGTGTAACGACCCAGGCCCGCTCTCCACATGATATTGTCCGCTTTGGCCCACATGCCTCACGGTTTTTGTTTTTGGTAGGCCTTAACCCACCAAAAGGCCTCATGTGGAGTTAAGGATCGGGTCACACACATATATACCCTATACCCAAGATCAGGCGACATACTCCCCCACTGGAAAAGCTCTGATACCATCTGTAACGACCTGGGCCCGCTCTCCACATGATATTGCCCGCTTTGAGCCCCCATAGGCGTACCCGCACGGCTTTGTTTCTGGGCCCCCATTGGCGTACCCAAAACGCGTTATACTAGATAAAGGCCTTAACCCACCAAAAGGCCTCATGTGGAGTTAAGGACCAGGTCACACATATATACCCAAGGTCTGGACTAGGGTGTTTCCAATGTGGGACTTGTGCACCACTGCATACCCGGTCCTTAAGAGTTTCCCCCACCTTTACTCTCTAGGCGGTTGCTCGCCGGACCCAATGCCCTTCTACAGGGGGGCCACAGGCATGACATCCTGAAGCCACCACTGCTCATGCTTGGTGTTTGCAAAGACTTTTATTTTTCTTTTTAGGTAAGCGGACCTTTTTTCTTTAGCTTAACAAGGGATTCGAACCCACGCTTCACATGTCCATTTGTCCATAACTAGGATCCGGATTTTCTCTATTTACACGATAGTTCATGCGCTAAAGAAAGAAAGAAATAAATAAAATAAAAACCACCACTCAAGCCTGTGAGAAAGTTACTAAGTAATTAAAGGAGTAATACTACTCAAAAGAATTAAATGGGAAAGATGAGACACCTCATGCAAATAATGATTGGTTGTTAAAATAATTTTTGCAAGAAAGTATCCAAAGTAAAATAAGGAAACAAGTGACCAATAATAAAAGGGAAATGCATACAGTGATTCTTACGATATATTACCATTCCAAAGGGAAGTTTTCTCCCTAGTATCTCTATACTGTCGAAGGCATTGAAAAAGACGACATATATATGGCAAAACAAGAATTAAAGGGATCGCAATGGAGTGGCTACCACAAACAGAATCAGCTTCAAACCATGCAATTGTTGCTACCTACATTAAACATATAAAAACGTATATGTTTGGATTAGCCAAGAAAAAGCCATGACCATCCAGGCAGATTGGAACCAAATTCACAACATTAAATAATTTAACAATTCCTAAAAAGATGCAGCAAATAATTTGACCATGCCTAAACAAGTAGGTTACTAAGAAGCAAGTTTTTGTACTGTATCCGCATGCACTAACAATTAATTAGTTAATGTAAAATAAAACTTAGTACGGTAGCAGTAGAAGTGGCATGAGCATGTGCCTATAGACCACCCAAAGCATCCGAACTCATTGGGATTCCAGTCAAAATTTAGTCATTTCATGTAATGACGATGATATATAACATCATATAAGGGCATTGTAATCCGAGAAAGAAAAAAAGTTTGATGGTAACTTGCATTAATCAAAGACACAGAGTACAAGAGGGATATACTGGAAAGCCAATAAAAATACCAAAAAACAAGGAACACCATCCAAAAGGAATAAAAAAGGGAGGCAAAAAAACCTCACCAAGGCTGAGAGGCCTCAATACCTAACACCATTCAAGAACTTTCAAAAAGAAAATTCCAAAATGCATGAAAAAAAGGGTGGTTGATTTGTTTTCCTTGTTTATTATAGATAAACTCTGGAAAAACAAAGGTGTTTCTAGTATCTTAGTTAAACACGCTAGTCACTTCAGAAATGTTTTGTACTACTCTCAGTAAATATTTGCTATCCACAGCTACCATTTTAACTGTTAGTTTCTAACATCATTGCTATAAGTGATTCATGTGTGACTTCAGGATATAATGCTTGTGAAGCTACAATGTAGCAGCATTCTTGGCAGAAATAATCTTTATGAAGGAATAATTAAATCCACCACTGGGCTCAGGGCTTTATTCTCCCACAAAATCCATTACCACTTTAGTGACTTCCTCTGGAAAATTTCTTTCCAACCATTCCCTTACATTTGCAGGAATACAAGGAAAGGGGATCCCATCTAGATCGGGTATAGTAATGTCTTCCACCATGTAGAGATCTCAAAAAAGGCCCCTCTTTAATGCCAGTCGTCTGAGTAAATACACCAGAGTTCCTTTCTGATCTTGCCTATAAAATTAATCTTTTTCTTGGCATTGACCATCTTTTGGAAGAATTTAGTATTTCTATCACCCTCTTTAACCCACACAACTCTAGGTTATTGCCTACAAGACACTTCTTCCATTTGGTCTACATCCCATAACATTGTTTATGCTTCCACCTAGTCGCTAAGTTCATTCTAACTCAGGTCTTTGACCTCCTCGATGCTATCCCAATAATCTAGAACCCTCACCAAACTATACTTGGAAACTTATAACTACCCTAATTCATCTCTATTCTACTCTTTGATCTTGGATTTTAACTGTTGTAACCTCTTAACAAACCTGAACCAACATAAACCTGGGCAATAAATAGGGATCAGCACTCATCTTGTCAGAAAACTGGGATCAAGATCTTCTAGACTGAACATGGGCTGGCTTCCATCTTCCCAAGGATATGAAGATTTCTTAAAAAGGTTACTCGAACACCTTGATGTCGGTGATTACTTAAGAGTCTTGAAAGACAATAAAACCCTCATCCTCACAATCGTCATACCATCCAAGCCACATGGTGGTTCATACATATGGGTAATTCACGTGTAAAGTGAATTCAAGTGAAGGGTCACTTTAAGAGACAAGAAAAGAAGAGAGGTCTTATAAAAAAAGTACAAAGTTTCAGAATCCACCTTCTTGACTTTGTCATTTTTTGGCATGTGAAAGAACTTTTTTGACTTTTTTGGATAAAAAGAAGAGGCCTTTTTTGTCTTTTAGTGGAATGAGAGATTGACTTTTTGACTATATAAAAAAATAAAAATAAAAAGAGGTGATTTTTGAAATTTTGTACTTTTTTATAAGACCCTTGTTTTCTTGTCTCTTAAAGTTACCGTTCACTTGAATTCACTTTATAAGTGAATTACTCAAATGGGCCCTAAATGAAAGGGATTAGAACATTGATCTGACCGGCCCCACATAGCTCCTCAGAAGTCAGAAGCCATGAAAAAATTGCCTGAATGACCTTAACATCCACAACCACAAAACCTCCTGCTGCTGAGGAATCCAGAACAACCTCTACACATGAATCATGGGAAACTCTCCATTGAGAGAGTTTGTGGGAAATACTCCAAGGAACTTTCTGCATTTTGCCATCTGCAAACTCACAAACCAGTGCTAGCTTAAATAAGGTCTGTATCTCCAGATCTTCCTTCTTGTTCCATTATGTCCATCTAAAATGAGAAAATTGAACCTGCATCTTCCTACCTATACACCTGTTTATCACATCAATCTCTCTGTGCTACACAGCCTACACTCCTCACCCTAAAATGAATGAAAACAAAATAATGGCCTTTGACCTGTCACCCTCCTACTAGATACTACAATGAAAGGCATCCACAACAATACAACCAGGAGAAATCCAACCTTGATCCACTCCACAGGAAAGTCCTCCAGCGTGTTGTCAATCAACAACGTAACCATATTTTCATATCTCGTCTTCTTTACTCTCTGATTTTTCTTCTTAATCAGCACTCTGTGCTCAAAATTTTGTTCATAATCTACTTATTACTATAGGCATGCCTTATGGTCTTAATGCTTTATTTTTCTTCATCTTTATGTAAGGTTCCCATCACTTTCATGTTAAATATTTTGTTGATCATTTTTAGTTTTTTATTATAATTTACTAATTACTACAGATAACAAAAAAAATAAAAAATAAAAAATAATTCTTTGAGTTCATGGATGGTTCAACACAAGATGTACCTAAAGGGGAAAGTAATATAATTGGAGGATATATTAGATATTGTGAGAACAAAACTCCAAAACAAAGACATGGATATCTTCCCCAAATCTCATCTTTTGCCAAACTTTATAATCCATATACTCTGTCGTAAACATCTCCTTCATTACTACATGATCCCTTCAATTATAATACTTTCCCAATAGGTACTAATGTTGAACTATCCATCAAGTCCAACACTTTTTTTTTCCCATTATTTTAACTTAGCCCTGCTTATGGTTCATAAGCACTACCAAGTAAGATTTCTGCAGCAAATGCAATCCTTAGTTTCATTAATTAGTTATCTAATACAATCTTACCCATTATAATCCTATCATTTTTTTTCTCGAAACCTCTTGTAACGTCCCACGTCGCCAAGAGACTGCCCAGAGACTGGGCTTATATATGTTCACGCTTGTGAGTCTAGTAAGACACGTTTTGGAGCTAAATGGGCTCCGAGAACAAAACCTTGAGGCCTGGGTCATGAATGGTGCGCCCTTCCGCCCTATGCCAAAGAGGAAAATATCTGTTGGGCCGGGTTGTGACATATAATATGGTATTAGAGCCGAGGGCGGCTCTCCTCTGACAGTGGGGGATGCAACGTCCCACATCGCCAAGAGACTGGGCTTATATATGTTTACGCCTGTGAGTCTAGTAAGACATGTTTTGGAGCTTAATGGGCTCCGAGAACAAAACCTTGAGGCCTGGATCATGAATGATGTGCCCTTCTGCCCTGTGCCAAAGAGGACAATATTTGCTGGGCAGACCGGGTTGTGACACCTCTCCAATCTCCTCATTAGATCTCTATCAACAGCATTGCCAACCCCATTTATTGAATTACTGTTTAATAAATAGGAAAGCATAAACCATTCCACATGGTCCAAATGTAAAATGGGTTGTAAACCTGAAATTATTCAAAACCCAAAATAAAGTATACGAAGCAGCAAACTACAAAAAATAATGTGAAAGAGAAATAAATAAAAATACTTACACTAAGACATAGCAGAGTTCAAAATAATTCCATGATTATCACAATGCAGTAAAATATGTTGTAGAAAAGTATAAAAAATGCAAATGAGTTTGTCCAAGAGATATAAATATTTAGGGTTTCTCTAACCAAGAAGAAAAGTCATGAAGAAACTACAAAGTGTTGATGGAAGATTAATGCAAGTGTTAGTTGAGCTTTCAAAAAAAAACCTAAGCAAAATAGAGAATGCTAGGTCGCAAAACTGAATAACCTGAAGCAGATTAAAGAAATGCAACTACCTTACGCCATCAGGAGTTCAAAATTAATCTTTCACTACAGGAATGAAGGCATTTCTGTTTTAAAATAAGCATAATGTATGAGATGCAGCCAAGTCCATACAGAATATGTATGAACAGCCATAGCTTCTCCAACCTAGGAGAAACCATATAGCGGAAAGTTGCAAAGTATGAAACACAGAATTAGTACTATATGCAGAAAATACAAAGGCAAACCAAAATTATAGGTGTGGTATGGTTGGTGAAAAAGAGAGTGCAAAAACATCTGGATTCTGGAGTTATACTTGTGCTGTTTCTTATTCATCCAAACCAACATCGGGGTCTCAATACTGACCTGTCGATGGACCATTCGACAGACTGAACGCTCCAAATCGGAAAACACCTGTTAAACAAAGAATAATTACAACCAGAGATGTAGATTAATGGTTAATTGTGTAAAACAAACACATCAACACTACAAATGAGATTCTGTCTGTCTTTTCCCTTATGAATGGAAACACAACTTAAACTGCAATCCTAAATTTAACAAAAGATTAATGGTCAAAATCTGTTTAATAAGAAGATGATCAGAAGTCAAACCAATACTTCTGAAAATAAGGAGATCATGGCCTTCTCAAGTTAAAATAGAAAATGCAAGAGAAAACATGGGTAACTAGAGTTTTTTATTAAATTATTTAGCAGTTGATTAAAGTATTCCGCGGTAGCTTCAATATCATTTCATTTACCAATAAAGAAGAATAAAAATGTTACTTAAGCAAAGATTATGCCCCTTGGACTACAAATGATGAAGAAAATATTAACTTAACCATTAGCATTCTATAAAAATGGCTTGAAATCAATTATTTACAGAAAAATAAAAATGCCCAATTTAATGGATTGTTTGTGCCAGAATGCATACCTTTGCCGTTGAGGTCAGTATATCAGCCAAGAAAAAGTCAGAAAATGATATTGCCTGTATTCATCAAAGATATGTTGAAAAATGTTAGAATCTAAAAGGTTCCATACATGTCCAACCAATTCAAAAGATTCCATTAACAATTAAACCTATATCATGCATTGTACAATCAAACATCTAGTTGATGCAGATGGAACCTGTAAGAGAGATCAGCAGTTGGATAGGGCTATTTAATAAATTGTCCAACAGTAATAGGTACAGAGATGGAGCAAAAAAAACCAATTATGTTTGAAGCATGTTAAACAATGGATAAAGCCAATTTGAAGCTGACAATCACAACTACAAGTCTACAACCTCATTCCTCCAAAATTTGCTGCCTTGGATTAGACTCAAGAGCAATAGCCAATTTTTTTTAAATCTTGACAGATTTGGTTAGTCAATCTAGAAAGCAAAAACTAAAGGGGTTGCTCATTGCAAAATGCCCATTTTACCTCAATGATTATTATCCCATCTTCTGGGGTTGGTATCACAAGTTATACTTCTGCCATCCCCATTTAAAGCCATGTTCTCTACATTTAACATATCATTTCCAAATACATGTTGAGGTCTCCCTCCCTCCCTCCCTCTCGTGCTAATCCTATTACTGCAACATCCATTTCCAAGTTTAACTTCTCACGCAATAGAAGAATCTTGAAACTAGATTAGGCATTAGTCCATCCTGCAAAACTTGAAATCAGGCCACAGTGGCAAACTGTACTTATTAACTAGAACTCTGCTAGCATGTGTAAGGAGTATAGACTCTTTACTAAAATTTGATTATCCAAATCATGTTTGGTCCTATGGTGCAGGCCAAACAAGGGGTTGCCCCAAATTGGGTTTTGGATCATGGGCCAGAACTAGCCCAAGGCCACCAGGATCAGCCATGCCCAACAGGTTACCAATCCACACATGGAGACTGCCCAGCCCTTGGAGTAAGCATGAAGTGGGCCTATGGTTTATGAGTTGCAAGTTTAAGCCCCTGCATATTTAGACATGTGAGACCCTTCGAGTTTCAGTTGCTCAGTTCTATTTTAATTGACACTTTTTTTTTGGTAAAATATTTTAATTGAGACTTGAGAGACCCATTACAAAGAGTTTTTTAAGTTTAAAAGTAATGGTAATTAAAATCTTATTAGCATGAGAACATGGGATGTAATTAGAGTTGACTTTGAGTTGGAAGAGTTCAAAGCAGGGAAATACAGAGCTCGATGACCACCCATACTAGGACTGGTCGTCCACTGTCCTCTCCTGTAAATAAGAGCACTTGGCTTATTTGTTACTTGTGATAAAATTAATAAAATTCACAGATCTTTCTCCAATTTTGGTTTTCTGTACTCAATCTCAGGAAAGAATCCTAGATCCTATTCAAGCATGGGCTCGTGATCTGACCTTCAGAATCGAATCTAACTCCATCAAAATTTGGTACAGAGTTTCTAGCCATATCAATTTTTGTATCCAAGCAGATTGGCACAGGACGCAGCTGCCCAATCCTGCATTATCCTGTCTTCAAATATTAACTTTGCAAAATTGGGTCACAATCGCATGCTCCAGTAATGAAATTGGTATAACTTATCCAAGTCAAGAGACATTAATGACATCAATTAAATCATAAGGATTTCCAAGAATCACCTCTCTACAGGAATAATAGTTTGTAAAGTGTATGAAACAAGCAAAAGAGGGATAAATGAAAAGGGGGGAAAAATAACTTACTTGCAATGGAAGTATTATCCGCCAGAGTGTCCTTAACAGGTAGTAGCGAGATGATAAATAAAAAATATCAAATGGGGAGACGAGAACTATCAGAACAACAGCATATAAGAGTACCTGGAACATTGAAGAGTTTAAAGTTTTATGTCTCATCCTCGCAAAAAAAAATACCATAAATTAATTAGTCTTAAGTGATCAATATGTGATCTTCAAAGAAAGACAAATGATCAACATTCGCCTGTAAAGACATAGACAAATTAACTTGCAAATTTTTTTTTCCTTTGTTAATGTGCACCTAATGTATTTTCTGTATACTTCCAATTTCCAATGTACACAAACTGTCGTCGATGACATGCACATTTACCAGCCAAAAGAATCAGGAAGGTGAAAATAAATAGATGTTGTCCCATATATCTGCAATGGGATAGATAATATAAAAATTTTGTAGCCCATCCTTGATCCAACATATATAAGATCATGATGCAGCCTGAGATAGTCTTAGTTCAGAGCACCATATGAGAAATGGAAGTCAAAGCAACTCCAAATCTCGTTCCCAGGAAGTAAAGCACAAACCCAAACATGCGCATGCCTAAGCTAAGAAACAGAATAAGAGTATTCACAATTGCTCATGTCCAAAAGTGTAGTCTAAAAGCCCCTCTTCTTGTTTCATTTAGTGACGTATACATAGACATTACAAAGGGGAGTGCAACCAGAACCAACTTTGGTTGATATGAGTTCCATAAAACACTCTTCATAGGGCCCATCTAGATGCATTTCAATCAGCTAGGTAGGGGAAAGGAAATGTCCCGTCCTATATTACGGTTGCGCAAAAATCAGCATTATCATATTATCTAAATCATTAATTTAAGGGCTTGAAAGTTGAAAGTTTTAACAGTTTTTCAACTATCCATTTTTTGAAATTTAAGCTGATGGTTAATATTGGTCAATTGAACGTAAAAATTGGAGTGCTGGTCCATGGGGGTTAGTGAGATTGAGGTTGTTGGATTGGTCTTTAGCAGGCCTCAATGCACAAAATAAATTAGGCTATGCAGCCACATTTCTCTAAAAATCAATATCAGATTGCAAATCGGTCACGGGGACAAATTAAATATCATAAATCTTATTTTAAAATTAGAATTTTTTTATTTTGTAAAAAGAAATAATATAAAAAAAACTAAAAATAAGAAAACATTAGCTATTCATAATCCATCTATCTTTCATCCATAGTATTGTCATCAATATGTTGACAAATAAAACTATTATACAACTGCATTGAAAACATCATTAACATACATCAATATATCATATATGGCACGTGAATAGCTGAATATGATTAAGATATCGATATTACCGGAAAAATAAACCATTTTTTTGTTTGAGCTCTTTAATTAAAAATAAAAGTAACACATTTAAATCATGAACAAGTTAATTGAAGTAGGAATGGCAACAGATCAGGCTAAAAGAGGCAACCCGCCCCAACCCACTCCTATTAGGGGTAGGGTTTGGTAAAGTGTCAGTTAGGTTCAAGAAGAGTACGGATTTTCAAACATTGACCAGAGTGGGGTTCAGAGAGGGTTCAAGTTTTGTGTGTGCTTGACCCACCCCGCCCCAGTTATATACTTCATATATAATAATCTGTAAGCATTTTCTACAATCCCATTAAAACAAAACAGGGAGAAGGTACTTTATAAGAACATAAGGTCATAGGTTTGAATCTCATCCTCAACATGACAGGATATGCTTTTTCTATTTTTAAAATAAAGAGTACGGCATCAAACTCGAACCTCACCTCACCTCTACGAGTCTAGTTTGGCGGTCATCATAATCATCAAAGCCTTATCCCAACTATGTTGGAGTCGGCTATATGAATTTTGTTTCTCCATTCCGATCTATCCTCAGCCAAATCATCAAATAAGCTGCAATTCTTCAGATCTTACGAGGCTGGTTTGGTATTTTATAAAATATATCTAATAAATAAATAAACCCCGTCATAAGTTGGGTCGAGTTCAAAATGGGTGTATATAAGCTGGGTCAGGTTCAGGTCACCCTAAACCCATATCCGACCCGATCTGATGTCATCCCTATCCTCAAGTGAAAGAAGTGGTTCATGAAAAAAAAAAAAAAAAAAAGAGGAATGTAAGGTTAAATTCCTTTCTATGGTTGAATACTCCAATTGCATGCATCTTCCTTGTATCTCTCTAAACCTTTCCAAAGATCCCAAAATTTGTATCTTAAAGAGGTTTTCTTAATCACCAGATAACCTCCTAAAAATGAAAAAACCAATAAAAGAAAAGGACAAAATAAAAGAATGACTAAAAATAACCATTTGGCTATTGCTATTCCCATCTAAATGAATTGTCTGAATGGTGGGATTTGATACATCAAGAATTGAATCACAAGATTCATACCTGAATCGTAAGATTTACTTGTAAATGGATTCTTTGTATATATAAATCTCTCTCCTAAGGATTCCATATGAATCATAGGATTTGTGTCCCGAGGCCTAGGATTTTACAACTAGGGAAACCAATATACAATTTCATTATGACGGATTCATGTTTGACAAATGGCAATACAAATATATTAGTGTACTGACAGTACCTAAAAATTGGTTAAAACTTAGGAATTAAGATGGATACCATCAAAGACTAGTAGTAAATATAAAAATAATATTATAAGGATACCCACATGAAAAGCTATGTCCATTATTGGTCAAGTACAGGTCCTAGAAATAAAATAAAGGTTGTACCAACAACAATGATGACAGTAGTAGTAGTAGTAGTAGTAGTAGTAGTAGTAGTAGTAGTACCCATAGTGATCATTATTAGCCCGCTTTATCATTTACAATTTATAACTTTATAGGTGGTTGATGCAGGATTAAAAAAATATCACAATTAAACTTAAATGTCAAAAGGTATACAAATTATCATTAAAAATAACAATAACAGATTTGCAATTATGATTTCCAAACTGATTGCAGGTAATTTATAATCAAGCAAGTCAAAATAACAATGATATTACGCAATAATTGCAAATAGTGCAGTAGATCCCAAGGTTCAGATTTATAACCATAATCCATGCTTCCCCTCAACAAAATAAAATCATTTATTAAAGAGAAAAGAGGCAGATATTACACGGGTTGTGATGCAGCCAATGATACTTCTCCATGAGAGTAGAGATAAAGGTAAGCTGTCATACTAGTTGGGGCAACAATTGTCATCCAAGTTGCACACTGCTCAAATATCAATAAGTAACAGAGCTGTTAGCTTGATGGACTTCTAATTTAAAAGCAGAGCATAGAAAATCTACTACTCATAAAGTATGAAGTAAACCATTTATTGAACGTTCGATATCTTTTTACTCGTATGCATGGGAGATGATGTGATCATTTTGCAAGACCTGCTTATGCTATCTGGGATCTTGGTGAGAAGTTGATGTTCATTCTGTCAATATTTTAAATTTTGATGCTAGGGACGTAAACTGGCAGGTTTAAGTCTGGGTTCATCAGTAGAAGGGACATATCCAAACTCGGATCCAGCTTACAAGACCTCTACTGTCCCGACTTTGAACTAAAGGCCCATACCCAAAATCAGATCCAAATAAAGGCTTGGGCTCAGGCCCAAAGATTTACATTGATATAATACACTTAGATAACATATGCTTCGTATGCATATGTATATAGACAGCATAATGCCATACATCAGGTATTTGGGTTCTTGGGTCTGAAATCCATAGACCTGAACCCAGACTTGAATGAAAAACAAGTACATATATTGGACCCATACCGGTTATTTTCAGTTTGGGTCCTTTGAATATTCAGGCACCCATCGTCATCCCTATTTGATAAAGATTTAAAGGTTATATGACCTGTATTTACTGTGTCTATGGTTGGATGATCCGGTGGGATGTTAAAGAAGCAACAGGAAACAGCACATTTCCTCTTATGCATGCAGTCCACCACATCCCAGGTGACAGGAAATAAAATCCAGGAAATTTTTTGGATCCACAAAAGTCAAATGCCTGAGAGAAAATATGAATGCATAACAAGATACAAACCATCAACTGCATTCCAGAATACCTTCCAAGTTTCTCTGTGAGTAAGATGATTGTTATCAAGATCAAATATTTTGGCATAGTTCACAGAGGACTGTGCAAAGACCCACAAATTAACTCCCCAAAGCCAAACCATCATAGTCTGCAAGAACAAACCAAAAATGAATTGGCTAATGTGTAGGTAGACATATATATAACTATAACAATTACAAACCTAAATCACATACAAGAAGCCAGCACCTACAAGCCCTGTACACAAAGCTTGAAATAACCTAAACATGCTTTTTCTGTTGGTAATAAGCTAAATATGCTCAACAAATGAAGCAGAGCTTACCATAAGAAGAAGAGGATTATAATACAAAAAAGCCTCATATAGGAAT
This sequence comes from Cinnamomum chago, assembly GCA_038049695.1. Taxonomy (NCBI): domain Eukaryota; kingdom Viridiplantae; phylum Streptophyta; class Magnoliopsida; order Laurales; family Lauraceae; genus Cinnamomum; species Cinnamomum chago. The sequence goes on along the minus strand of CP142458.1, from coordinate 64,951,457 downwards.
AAATCTCTTAAATCAGCACTCATTCTCATAACAGAGTCCCAACTAATCTGTCATTTCAAGAGATTTTTCTGAGAATAGGATCATGATATGGCATGAAAAATTTTGATAGCTATCTCACCACAAATTTTGATAACTCTTTTTAAAAGAATAAGGACGAGCGTTACTAACCTTGCAACAACTAAAACCCCAGACAATAAACAGTAATACCTGAAAAATCAGTAGCAATTAAGTCCATACTATATATATATGTAAGTAGGAAGAATAGATGTGCAGGCAGATATGATGCGCCAACAATCCAACAGTGTCATTTGCATCACAATACCATGAAAGAAACAAGTGTCCAGGAGAGTAGTAATACAGAAAGTACCACACAGTAACTCAGCATTCAAACAATAAAACCTATCTTGCAGACTTTCCTATACCAGCAATTGGAGGATCACTACATGAAATGAGTTTGACAACAAAAAAAATTGTACATCATTACTAATCTAAATGGATATCTGAGGCTGGTCATGGATTTTCATGATGTGCATGTTTGGAAGTGTTTGGGTTGCAGATCTAAATGACATACTGAGACATTGTGTTATGTTTTGTGTGTTAAATGCAACTAACTATTGTCTTTTACTTCATGTGTGTTGCATTCTTTCCTGTAACAAGTTTACTCTCTCTCTCTCTCTCTCTCTCTCTCTCTCTCTCTCTCTCTCTCTCTCTCTCTCTCTCTCTCTCTCTCTCTCTCTCTCTCTCTCTCTCTCTCTCTCTCTCTCTCTCTCTCTCTCTCTCTCTCTCTCTCTCTCTCTCACATTGCCCCAAAGCCAAAAGTATCCCCCACCACAACACTACACTTGGTGGATGTCTTCACAACTCAAATTCCTCTCTCCAAATCCACCAGCAAATGCCAAAAGGGACTGGCATAGGGATTTTCCCCATCACTGTGGATCAGTCACCAAGCCATTCATCAAAAGCTAATCTAACGATCTATGTGTAGACAAGGAGACTCCACAATGGTACTACAAGTATATGCAATTTTCTCATGTACATGCTTCGGCAATTTCGAGACCTACTATCTTCTTAGTGAGGGGGTTGCTTCATTTGAACCTAAAAATGGAAATGCATTCCCCTAGCTTTATACGTTCCCATTTTTTTCCTTTCACATAATACTTTTGTAAATACTAAGCTACACGAGACGTAAAAAAAAATCAATAAATAATTCCTATTTGAATGCCCAACACTTAGGCATGTAAGTGATGCATGCTTCATCCGTGGAAATTCTAGTTCCATTACAGCTAATACTATCCTGTTACAGTTTGCACAACTCCTAAGTATTTATAATGAATAGCATAAAAACAAAGCCCAACTATCACTTAAATAAAGCAAAATTGTCCTTCCATTTCCATAGCTTCAGTTACTCCCAGCAATAATGGGAAGAGAAAGTAGTTGCAAAATCAGTTTCTTATGAAGGACGATTCTTGAGGTCAATTTTATTAAAAAGAGGGCCATAACCTTGGTCTCTTGAAAAACAAAAAGAAAAGATAAAAAATAACGAAAGTAAGTCCGTCTCCAGCAACCATACTCATGGAAAGCATCACATCCTTTTGCTCTTCATCGGAAAAAAAATTTGACAAAAAGGAAGCATATCTTAGAATAACTTTTATCAGTATAATGTACATTTATATTAGGAGTAGCCAAGTACCTTGAATCTCCATAAAAAAATTGGCGATGGCATTATTGGGATGGTTGAGCTTCCGGTCTTCATTTCATTTGCCCCTAGGGAAAACAAGTCGTCTCCGTCAATGTTATTTCACAGTTCATCTTGAACCTGAAGCAGCTTTACAAGATAAAATCCTTGCAAATAGATATGATAATACAAAGGCTACTCGTGCAAGTAAAATTTGCAGGCATACACACCACACAGCACACGTACAAAGATCTAGGCATCAGTCAGAAAGTCCTTGAGGTGAACTTGCACTGGTCCAAGACCTTTCATCAGGTGGAGTGCATGCTATATTGAACCATTAGAAAAGTTCTATTAAGCAGCCCCTTTCAACATGTTCGTAGTTCACCTGATGGCCAGATATTGTCTAGCTTCTAGTGAGCTAGAATACATAGTTGATCTCATAAAAGGCTTTGATCTACTGAAATCTGACACACTGGCATGTGCAGCTGAGTTTATGCTCAGTTAGAAGAAAATATCAGTGTTAAGCCACTAAAAAAGCGGCATTTTACCAAGATCAACGGCTCTGCTACTGGAACGACGTAGTAGAGGACTGTTGGTAGATAATGTCACATGACCTCCTATCATAGGTAAAGAGCATCTACAATGGTGCCCAAATATATTGCCACTATTTAGGATCTGCAGACAGAATAACAATATATCATATTACAAAGTTACATCACATTAAATTGAGAGAGAGAGAGAGACTAGTATACTACACTTGATCTTAGCCAAAAGCCTGAGAAAGTTATCACATTAAATTCAACAAAGGAAGCAATACAGCTAATGCTAGCTTTAATCAATTTCATTATTGTGTGGTTAAATCAAATGCCATTGCTGTTCTAGGATCAGGTGTCTAGAGATGTCCATGGACACCTCTGATCACCCGGTTCCCCAAAGGATCTGACCCGAAAAAACCGGGCACGACGGCATGGACCCTCTTTTTGGACCACAGATTGATAATCAGGTCCAGATCCAGGTCCAATCAGGTATTCGGGTCCATATTCCAGACATGAATATGATGCAAGCCTAGTCAATTTAGGCATTCATCCGGTCAACAAGGGCCAAAGTCAATTTAGGACCTTTTTATTTCACTAATTATGTGTCATTAGTTTCTAATTTTATTTAAAGAGTTGTAATTCGGATTAGGCTTCCAGTTTAATTAGTTTTCTTTAGGGCACAAGTTGTCTTTATTTATATGGCATTGTAGACATGGATTTTCAAAGATGATTAATAAAATTGGGTTTTCCCTTTGAAGTGTGTCCTCGTTTATGGTCTCTATAGAGACGTGTATGTAAGATACCATGTACCAACCCAAAAGCTTAAGCTGATAGGTGGAAGGCCCAACCAAGTATATGAAATCCTGTCAAACCCATTACTTGAGCGATGTGGGATGTGGGACTTTCCCAACACTCCCCCTCACGTGCAGGCCCAACAGATTTCATAGATGGACCTGCCACATGAGCTACACAAGAACGACAGTAACCAGCTCTTATACCATGTAAGATACCATGTACCAACCCAAAAGCTTAAGCTGATAGGCGGAAGGCCCAAACAAGTATATGAAACTTTATCAAACCCATTACTTGGGCGAGGTGGGATTTGAGATTTTCCCAATAGTGTAGTGTCTGTGGACACGTGCTTTGGAACCATTATTGTGCTTCCGCACTTCCACGCAAGCCCCAACCCTAGGTGACTACATCAGAATATCCATGTATTGAAATGATACTATATATGTTAATAAACAAGTAAGCAATTATTGATACTATGGCTATGAAATAGCTTATAAGCTCTTGCAACACAGCTGGTTGCTGCTTCATGTTTCAACCCTAAGGCCACCAGTTTGAGTCTTGATACCAAGAGGCCATCATATACAACATTTTTTTTTTTAGTTGCTAAGAAAGGCCCAGGTCCGTCAGAGTTAGGTCTACACCCGGGTATATTTATTTATATATGTAACAAGTCCAGGTCCACCATAGACCCACACTGAAACTGACCCATTTACATCCATAGAAGTATCGATCCACTTGTGTAAGGATAGGAATTAGGATATGGGAGAGGTGAATGTGACGAAAGTAACTTTCAAGTTTCAAAGCAATCATCTTCTCAGGTCAGAGTGTTCCCCACATATACCACCACTGGTCCTGAGGACAGATGCCCATTTTGCTGATCCAAGCTTCGTTGTTTATGTTTCGATCCCGGAGATGAGGCAGATGTGCCTATAATCACATAACTTCAAGTAGGACAATCCTATAGACTTAGAATTATAGTTGATGGGTTAGGCCCAGTGAGTCAGTTCATGATGGTGGGTCAGGCCTAAGTGACCCGAGTCTGTGATAAGCCCAGGTCCAGATCCACCCATTAAAGGCCGGGTCCAGATCCGCGAAGTGACGAAGTCAAAGCAGCCGCGTCGTTCCTTTAACCCGCTTTTACCAAGTCCTGCGGAGGAGATCCTACCTACCTCGTCTGTTGAGGGCAGTTCGAAGACTCCGCCATAATGAAGCACCCGTTGCTGAAGAGTCGTCCCCATCTGTTAGGGGAAGACTATAAATCAAAGAGCCCCACCGGCACTGGGAGGCAAGCAACTCTTATCCATATTTGCATAATTATTGTATTCTCTTAAGCTGTAATCTCTACATATCGGAGAAGTAAAATCACAGTCAACCTCTGCCCTTCTAGAGTGGACGTAGGTCACATTGACCGAACCACTATAAATTCTCTCTCTTCTTCAATTTCCTCTATAAATCCTCTCTCTCTCTCCTTCAATTTTCACATTAATTACTCATTTACTTGACCGGTGGTGCCCGAAAACACTTTTTGGCATCATCAGTTTGGCGCCGTCTGTGGGAACATTCAAAATTTCCTTTTTCGAAATTATGGTGATCACCACAAGATCAACGAGACGACAAGATGGCAATCCCTCGCGGGAGGGTGAGGGTAATCCTATACCGACTAACCCTGCACCGAATACTCCTACTCCCTCTCCACAACAAATGCTGGAAACCATGCAGCAGCTGGTGACCCAAAACCAGCAGATATTGCAACTCATACTTGCAGGGCAAGGAGGAGCACAATTTGGTACAGTACCGCAGGAAGTACCGCGCCCAGAGCATCTGACTGCTCCACGTAAGGGAGCACCTCACCTGGGCGCCCATCCCCGTGGTGCCCAGGGCCGAGGAGCAAATCATGGCGCCCCATCCTCATCCTCACCTGGGCACCCATCCCTGGGCGCCTCTGCTGGAGTACCCCGGGTTGCCCCACACGGAGTACTCCTGGTCGACCCTCAAGGCCGTGCCCATCACGAGGCGCCTCCACCCCCGAGTGGAGCCCCATTTGGAGGACCTCCAAGAGGGGCGAATCGCGGTGGACTTCCATCTCCTCCCCCTACTTCTAACGATGAGGATCCTCATTTCCAGGAGGGGGGGAGTGAAAATCACAGCATGGAAGATGGGAGTTATTTCCTTGGTCCGTCCAGGGAACCCAGCAATCGCTGGGAAGAAAAGATTAAAGAAAGCAGAAGTCAAGTACTTTTTCTTTTCAGAGGAGATTTCGAAGAGGGGCCACTAGCTCCACTACTCTCTTTGGGTAAGAGAACCCCCAAGTCTTTTTCAGGACAGGCCCTCACGGCCTGCAGCTTCCATTCCTGACTCATGGAGAGCACTGGCGCATCTACAAAAGGGTAATGGGTAGGAACATATGTAAAAAAAATAATAATAATACAGAGAAAGAGTAGCAAGTGAATAACTTACCAAGTTTCTTGGCGTCACCCCATCGTACGGGCACCAAAGCCCGGTCTGTCTCAGAGGCCCACTCTCCACCAATGAAGAAGAAACGGGATTTCCAACTGTGGCAATTGGAACGCAAACCCGTGAGCAGCTTGCCACCCGTAGGGGTAAGATAGTACCATCCCCTGTTAGGGGCCGGAGACTCAATCAGGCTGTAGGCAGCATGGAACTCCACAGGAGAAGCATCCTCGTGATGAACCCTCCTCCATAATGCAAAAAAACCGAGCAGAACTCTCCAGCCATTGGGTGCTAACCGCCCCGGAGTCAAGGAAAAGTAATGAAGGATGCGGCAAATGGAGGACATGGGGAACCTCAACCCGGCTTCGAGCATCTCTTCATAAATGGCAATGTCACCCGAGGAGTCGTCGCAAGCAGGCTCGTCCGTTTCAGCCCGACGGCATAGCACAGTAGGAGGAATATGATAAAAAGAAGCCATCTTCAAAATGTCACTATTAGTGTTGAACACACTAAGAATGGTGCTCACCTTGGATCTGTCGTCGTCGACGACCACTTTTCCTCGATACATTTTGCGTCGAGAGCGTAACGTGCCCACTGCCGCGACGCCCGTGTTCACCTCGCCCAACGCCTGATGGGCGCTGCCGCCCTCGCCCATGGCTTGCACCAAGCCCATCACAGCAGCACCTCGGGCGCCCCAGCCCCGTCCTCCGCCAGAGGCAGCATCCCGAGCACCAGCTCCCCGCGCAGCAGCGCCACAAGGGACGCCCCCAACCCCTTCTGTCGCCCAAAGCAGCGCCGCCCGCAGCAGCTCAAGGGGCGTCGTCCAGGGCGCCCCGTCCCTCGATCGTCGCAGCCACAGGCGCAGTGGTAGGGGCGCCCTGGGCGGCGCCCCGCCCGTGGTCCACCACGGTAGCAAGCGCGGGTGCGAGCGCAGGGGCACCCTGGGCTGCGCCCTGCCCGTGGCTCACCGCAGCACCCCGTCCAACACCTCCGTCGTCCGCAACACGTGGTAGCCGTCCTCCCTACACTCTTCCGTCAGCGCAGACACCATCTTCTACCTCTGGTTGGTCCGGAAACTCCATGGTGGTTGACCTCAAAGAAAGAATGAATGACCTCAAAGAAGAGAATGAGTGAACAAGAAGAGAATGAATGACCTAAAAGAAAGATAAGCAATTCCAAAGGAAGATGAGGAAAGCACTCCCTATTTATAGCCTAGGGTTTTCAAAGAGGGAGGGAACCCTAAGCCAAGAGAACTCTTCTATAAAATTCAAAGAGGGAAAGAACCCTTAGCAAAAAGAGATGGGCAGTGTCTGGGAAGGCTACGAATGCTCGGAATGAAGAAACTTGGATATTCAAAATGCCTCACTTTCAAAGTTTTCTTTGGCGCGAGACATTGGGGGGCAAATGATGGGTCAGGCCCAAGTGAGTCAGTTCATGATGGTGGGTCAGGCCTAAGTGACCCGAGTCTGTGATAAGCCCAGGTCCAGATCCACCCATTAAAGGCCGGGTCCAGATCCGCGAAGTGACGAAGTCAGAGCAGCCGCGTCGTTCCTTTAACCCGCTTTTACCAAGTCCTGCGGAGGAGATCCTACCTGCCTCGTCTGTTGAGGGCGGTTCGAAGACTCCGCCAGAATGAAGCACCCGTTGCTGAAGAGTCGTCCCCATCTGTTAGGAGAAGACTATAAATCAAAGAGCCCCACCGGCGGCAAGCAACTCTTATCCATATTTGCACAATTATTGTATTCTCTTAAGCTGTAATCTCTACATATCGGAGAAGTAAAATCACAGCCAACCTCTGCCCTTCTGGAGTGGACGTAGGTCACATTGACCAAACCACTATAAATTCTCTCTCTCTTCTTCAATTTCCTCTATAAATCATCTCTCTCTCTCCTTCAATTTTCACATTAATTACTCATTTACTTGACCGGTGGTGCCCGAAAACACTTTTTGGCATCATCAATAGTCTTAAGATAACTTACAACAAACTAGTCAGCATAAACAACATCAAATTCATCCGGATATATACATTCGCCGTTCTCTTTCTTGGTAAATTCTCAAAACAAGATAGCATCATTTGGTTGTGGAGGCACTACACACTCAAAATTTTAAATGTCCAAAAAAAAACCCTCTAAAGTTTCTGTCCATTTGACCCAATTTTTCAAACATGAACCTATATGGATAAAAACCCCTTTAAAGTTCCTTAGCGTTTCTTCAAATTTTTCAAAGTTAAAAGGCCTAGGGACCATAGACAATAGAATCATCCTTAGACACCGAATTGTCTCTCGGTAATGCCTATACCACCTGCCATAATGGCACATTTTTAATTTTTGTCCCACAAAGGGTCGACTCATTCAAGTCAACTCAATGCCAAATGGTTTTGAAACAAGCTATCAGTTGGTATGCAGTATAGGGCTCCTTTCCATCCGGTTTCAGAGGAGTCAACAATGAGTTATCCAGACAGTTGGATTTAACCGGTATCGACTAGTCAGAACGAGTCGCCCCAAGCAATTGATTAGATAGAGGCCTGAAAGACTAGTATGAAGATTGAGTTTTCAAATAATTCAAGCTTTGCTTCCCTCTTGAGTGGAAGCCCTTACCCTATTACTCGTGGTGGGCAAGTTGACCCTAACACAGTGATGGGTGGTCAACCATTTCCTATCAAAAGGGAAGATCATTTGAATGCCCCTCATAGCTCTTTTTCTCAGGACCTCAAATCCTTCACTTCTACTCGCTCTAACCGGAAGTCATTGCTTAGAAATTCTAAGAAACCAATCTCAATCAAATAAACAGGACCCTAAAGAATCACTTTGATTATTCTTCTTTCCAATTTTTTTTTTATAAAAATGGTAAATCACTTCCTTTGAACCCTAATGCAATACCTTAACAAACAAAAAAGAACCAAAAAAAAAAATCCATTCAAATACTCCAAAACATCTATATAACTCCCAAAACATAAAACTCAGAGACCTTAAAAGGACTTTCAGGCATTCACCCAAACACACCCCCAACCCAAAATTTGAAAATATTAAAACAACCCCATAACATCCCTTCACAAATTAGTAAGAAAAAAGGGAACCCAATGCACTAAATGACTTTTACAGATCAATATCAATACAAGGTTAGTAATTTTAGGGATCAGTCCATATAAATAACATTAACCCAGAAACCAAAAAAAAAAAAAAACACCCAGCAATTGAGACTAAATTCAGTAACAACCTTCAACTGACCATAAAATGAGAGTAGTGTTTCCTCAATTCAACTGACCTTCTTATGCAGAAAAACTCCCAAGATTCAACAAACTCAGAAGAAATCCATGATCTACCCTTACTATCTGAAGAAGACTCGTTAGATCTCAACTGCATTGGGCCCCATTGCAGATCAACCGTCACGATCATTAAAAAAAAGAAGAAGAAGTGATGGTGAGATTCGGTAAAACCAATACGTCTCGTCAGGTTAGGATCAAAAAGTCTAGATCTTTTCTTTCAGTGAAAGAAATTCATCGTGAGAGAGAGAGTGACAATGTTATATAGAAATCACAAACCGCTCAAACACACATCCATGGATTTGCAGAGAGAGAGAGAGAGAGAGAGAGAGAGAGAGATGGAGGAGGGAGGGTACCTGGGAGGGGATTGGTTGAAAAGTTGCAGTTTTACGTCGTCTCTTGTGTTTCTTCATTCGTCTTTCTGTTGTTTTTATTCTTTTGCTCCCGCCACCGTCTATCAACGAACGAGCCTGGGGAGAAGAGACGCCGTGCTTTAACTTTGACCTGTCGAGTTTTGTCTTTTCTCCAACCAAAGGCTTCGGTATTGGATCATGTGACTTGAGCGTCCAAGTTGATCCACGTTCCAGGAGGAGGAGCGTTCCAACCGCGATCCAACGACGGATCCGCTTTAAAATCATTATCCTTATTTTTAGAGTGGAATCCAAAGAGTCAAATTGGGTTAAGTGGTTTACATGAAACATCTTCACATGGGTGTAAGGATGCAATTTTGGTTGGGCCAAACCAAATCCAAATGATCTAATTCCACAAGTAATGAAAATATTGGGCTTAGTTCGGGTTTAATTAGGTTGGACTTGAGTTTCGTAACTTATGTGGAATTCCCCCCCCCCCCATTCTGAAAATTAATATGTTTTTTTATTTTATTTTTTTTACATTTTCCCCTTTTGCCAATCTTTTTTTTACATGGTGTCCCCCAAGGAGAATTTCCTGGGGAGAGATGCTAATCCCACAGCCTAAGCTTCTCTTTCCACATCCTTTTTTTTCATGACCAAAATACTCTTGTAGAAAACCCTCAATCTACAAATCTCCCTCTCATCCCCTCTCTCCCTCTCCCTCTCCATGCTCACCGCTCACCTCCGCCCGCGCCAGACCCCTCTCCCTTTCCTTCTCCATGTTTCTCTCCCTCCCCCTCTTTCTCTCTTCCTTTCCTCCATGTCTCTCTTCCCCTCCCTACTTGCCACCCACCTCTGCCCGTGCCCGACCCTCTCCCTCTCTCCATCTCCTTCTCCCTCTCCCTATCTCTCTCCCTCTCCCTACTCGTGGCCCACCTCTGCTGCCTCCTGACCCAACCCCTCCACCCAACCCTCCTTCCCATCGCCTAGCCCCTCCACCCATCACCCAACCCTCCCTCTTTCTCTCCTTCTCCCCTCTCTCCCCCTCCCTCTCCTTCTCCCTATCTCCCTTTCCTTGCCATTTGGCCACTTAGAGCAGGGTGCACTGACGAATGGGAGAGGGAGAAAAAGAATGGGTATTTTGGAGACAATGGCATGTGCGGAGAGAAATTTTGAAAAGTGAAGGAATGTGGAAGGAGAAGCTTGGCATGTTGCATTAGCAGCTTTCTTTCCTAGGTCTGCCGTGTTCCAATCGGACTAATGTTTCCACTTTGCATATCCAAATGAGACCTAGGAACCACATGCTCTGTAAACATAAGACTATGTAGATTTTCTTGACTTCGCTTTCTTTTTTATTTTCTAAAATTGCAAACCAAGCAATAGGAAAACAAAAAGAGGGTCACTAGTATAACCTGACTCAAAACTCAAATTGCACTTGAGTACTTAATTTAAGATAAATAGATTCTGCTTTCGCTTGGGTCCCTTTAAGTTTTGGTTTACCTACAAGTAATTTAAATTGGATCTGGTAAAGTAAGCATGGAAGGAATGTAAGAAGGGCCAATTTAGACCCAAAAACACACCTGATGGCATCCTAGAGGGAACACATGAGCACACCTAGTGGAATGGTTGCCAACTTCTTGATGGCGCCCCCATCAGCTGTCTCACAATTGCCATTTCACAACCCCTATAGATTTGTTTCTCTTGAGACTGAAGCTCATCACATCGAATAGATAATTTCAGGAAGGAATGAAAAAATAGAAAAAGCTTATTGAAAAGTAATTATTTTTGCGGCGTTTTCTCGAACATATTGTGCAAAAATAGTCATTTCTCAATAAAAATGCGAGAAACCCCTTTAAAGTGAATAAACTTTGGCTTTTATAAATTACATTTTTGTTATTTTAGGGTTTTGGTTTAGGTAATCATGATCAAATGATCTCCACCAATGATTATTGAAGAGGTTAGGTCATGTAAGAACTTAATATTTTTTGTTTGTTTTAGGGATTTTGGTTAATAGCAGCTTTTGTCAAATGAGCACCATCAAATGATTATTGAAGAGGTTAGGGTGTGAGGATTGAGGAGGTGAAATTGTATAGTGATTAATATTTTTGTTTAAGGTAAATGATATCTGCTTCCATTCAATGAACTAGGAAAGTTTTTAAACAGGAAGAAAAAGTAGATTGGGAAAGTGGATTGGAAGTTTTGCTCTTTTTGGAATTGACTCATGGGAATTTCTGCTCAAATGAGCTCCATGAAACTTTCTTTAGAGAAGTTTGGGGCATTGATATAAGGTGGAAGTCCTTTAATTTGAGGTTGGGGGAAAGAATTTTAGGTGAAATTTGTGGATAGGACATATAGTTTTAATTACTTACATAAACGGGATCTTATAATTCCTAGCAATTCAATTACATGCAACCCATTTGTTTAGCTTACAATAGAGTAAAGAGAAAATAAAAAAGTATATGATGTGAGCGGTTCTTTTACTTCATGATTTTGGATCGAAAGAGTAGCAGGGTAAAACCACTGCTGTTAAATATTTTATTATATCATATTTGGATGGAAAGGGGGTGGAGAGTAAAACCACCCTTCTTATGCCTACTTCGGGCCAAAGTGCAATATAAAAAGAGCAGTCATGCTACATGTCCCGAATGGGAGCCTGACTGGGAGCCCGAGCTCCCCTGGGATCCAACGCCCCGCATGGGAGCCCGGGCTCCCATTCGGGACACTTGGACTTTTTCAAAAACAGCCATGCTACATGTCCCGAATGGGAGCCCGACTGGGAGCCCGGGCTCCCATTCGGGACACTTAGACTTTTTCAAAAAAGAGATGAGTGACACTCTCTCTCCACCCCCACTTCTTAGCTTTATTCATGATGATGACCTTGACACTTTATTTTCTTTTTACTTTACACGCCACTAAATAAACGGTTGTATTTGTCGTTGTTGTTGTTATTGTTGTTTACTGCTATTGTTTTTTTTTTTTTTTTACTCTATTAAAGAGGGTTTGGATTCAAGAGAGAGCCTATAGGCACAAGAGGACAACTCACTCAAGTGGAAAAGGAGCCCACACATGTGTAATTTAATTGGATCGGTGACATACCTGAAACATTCTCCATAGAATACTTGTGAACGTAAATTTATAGCAGTAGTCCCATTTTGAGATGCTCTAAACATTACATGGACATATCATTATTTGTTATTCGAATCAATATGAAAGCTTGTCCATTTTGATGTAGGTATACTGAATAAAGGCATTCTCTTAGTGCATTAACCAGTTTGTTAGCTCCATTATTTTTCCAATTAGATCACTATTTATTAGGCTACTACAAGACCATCTTTTGGTAGACACTGCTATAAATTGGATATTCATTGCCCCACTCAAGACCTTCCTCCAGAGTGAAATATGGTTAATACATCATCTTAATAACTAGCAATAGTATTACACATACATCCCAAAGTCTAACCCATGTGTTAAAAGGTGATTCTTCAAATGTAATTGTGTAGGTATCTAACCGAAAGTCTAACCCATATGGAAATTTCAATTCCTTTTCAATAAAATTAGGGAGATTTCAGCTCGCATTAATGTCTCCTTCCGTCATGAGATTAAATCCGTCAACTCAATGGCGGATGTGCTAGCAAAGCAAGGGGTGGATAGGTTAATTCCTCATGTGGGTGTCATCTTGTAATAGGAGTTGTGTCTGATGCTTCTCTCTTGCACCTTCCAACTCCTCTTTTTTTAAGTTTTGATATATTTTTTTTCTTTCTTCTTTTAATGAAATCTTTGTTATCATTTTCAAAAAAACATATATCCCAAATACCATAGTAACTAAGTATCTAGAACAGTGGAGAACCCATCTGCATATGTTCCCTATTTATAAATCAAATGATACCAAGGGCATGAGGAGTCAAGTAGAAAGGGGGAATAGATTAGGTGTAAAGGAACTCAAATTCCAATGAGCTGTGAGATCTCCATAGAGGGGAAGACAAAAACAAGTTTTGGATATTCTAATTAGTTTTGACCTCCATGCAATAGAATAATAATAATAAAAAATAAAAATAAAAGCCCTTATGTAACAAGAACAAATGAGCATATTGGGTCCACATACATCCTCAAACATAAGGAGGATGACAAATACTATAAAGAAGATGAGAATAGAAGGAATACTACAAGAGGGAATTGCAATTTCCTTGTCCCCTGTTAGAGAAAGTAGAGTTTTGTATACATGAAAAGGGAGTTGCCAGGTTTCTTAATTCAGAAAAGAAAAAAAATAACACTCTTGATATCCCAAAATGTATTCTCAATATCACAATCCAAGGTCATTTGTTAAAAAAAGAAAAAAAATGGAAAATGAAGAAAATACCCCCTTGCATGAAGTACTCTGAGGTTGGTTTTCAAAATTTATTAACTATGCCATTGATTGTGACTTTAAAAAAATTATTTTGTGGTTAAAATCTCTATTAAAAATGAACCCAACTCTCACCCACTCCAAAAAAGTGGTGGGTCAAGTCAGGAATTGCCCAACAACAGAACAAACAGCTACAAGAATATACTTAAAAAGTGATGCACAGATTTTTTATTTATAAAGTTAAAACAAAAAAATATTTCAAAAAATGAACTAAAGTGGGTAAAAAATCATTTAATTCATGCTACAATTTAGCTTTTGAATAGAACTTATAAATTAGCAGTCAAATTACTTTAATAAACATAAAAGATACAAAAGTTAGATAAAAAATAGGTGATAAATTGAAAAAAAGATTATTAAATTATAAAGATAAAGAGGTACTTTCATTGGCATCATATTCATACCTTGTCTTTCAATGAACTTATCTGTGATCCTTATCTGACTTGAAGCTTATAGTTTACCTTTTCCTTCTTGATTTTTAGTTTGTTTGGACCCCATGACAAGTACATCTGTTTTTGGGTTGATTGCATCTTATTCAACCAACCTGCCACTCTCACCTGTACAAGGATGGATTATTAAATATGTTTTTGGCCTGATAACTTAATGGACTCTGGCTTGACAGATTTGGCCCAACCTAACCTGACCCATGAACACCCCAACCGACACAAATGCAATAAGAAAGAGCACAATATCATGGACATTAAGACATGGTGGGTTGTCTTTCCATCAGCATGAAGGAGTAGCCATTTCTTTATTTATTCATTACTGCTGGAAGAAGGCAAAGGTACTTCTCAAGAGCACCTGAAGTTATAATCCTCAGGATCAGAGTGATCGTGGCCGTTAAACAGGGAGTGATCAGTAATGCTTGTGTGTTCCTAACCATTTGATGGATGGGAACCAGCCATTTCTATTTCCAACCATTTGTATTTCTAGATAGTATGAATTTGTGATCTGCTCATCTTTAGAAGAATTACTCATTCATAGTGGGGCCCATTGGTGGCAATGGGTCAGGTTGGGTGGGTTAGGGTCGGGTCGGGCCGGGTTAAGCACATGGGTCACAAGTTTGTGGTCAATCAAAACACAACCCAGAAGTTAAATCGAAACAGTATGAAATTAATAACTAGGACCTGATCTCTACCCAAGCAAGTATCTAATTTGGTAGTCGAGTGACTAGTTCCGATTAATAATTTTAGATGCGTTTGAAAAAAAATTAGACATTTTTGACAAATTTATCAACACTCATGAAGATCTAATAGATAAAACTAAACTTCTTAATGCTGATCATTAATATAAGGAATTAAGGATATTGAACCTTCGGAGGGGCGGGGGGCATGTTAAAAGAATGATTTATATGTTAGGATTTTTTGAACATTTGTTTTACAAATTGCTCCAAATCTATGAAGATTTTAAACAATGCTAGCTTTTGTTTTTTATTAGTTAAATAAATAAATTAAACCGTTTTGATTACAAATATGGAGTCCATCTGATGCGAATTTTTGGTTTTTTTTGGGACGGGGGTGCGATGTCAAAAAAATGATTTATATGTTAGGATTTTTTGAACATTTGTTTTACAAATTGCTCAAATCTATGAAGATTTAAAACAATAAACTTAAAGGCTTTCGTATTTTATTAGTTCAATAAATAAATCAAACTGTTTGGATTGTAAATATGGAGTCTATAAGAATTAAAAATACGGGGGTGCGATGTTAAAAAAATGATTTATATGTTAGGATTTTTTGAACATTTGTTTTACAAATTGCTCAAATATATGAAGATTTAAAACAATAAACTTAAAGGCTTTCGTATTTTATTAGTTCAAGAAATAAATCAAAATGTTTGGATTGCAAATATGGAGTCCATAAGAATTAAAATAAATGAAGTAGCTTATAGGATTTGATCCCATGATCAATATGACATAACTAACACCAAATTGTGTGACAAGGACCTTGTTTAGACATTATTTTCATATTAGATATGTAAATTGTTGGTCCATTTCAATATTAATTGTTTCATTCAATAATATTAGTGGGAGTTTAATGGGTAAATGTAAAGTTGGTGCGTTGGATTCTTGGTCATAAATCTAAGGAATTTGAATAGTTAATGGTTTGGATTTATTTTTACATTCATTAACCGTTAACTAATTTAACTTTTCTTTTCAATTCCTTATGGAAGTAAATTCTAAATTAACCCATTAATATATGCTTTCTTCTTTAAATTTTTGGCATACTCGTTTGTGTCATATTAATAACAGATATGTTGGAATCATGAGTAGTTCAGGATTAATTCCCAAATTGACAAAAGATTTCCAAAAATGTGAAATTTGTAGCCAAGCTAAAATTACAAAGAAACCTCATAAAAGTGTTGGAAGAACTACCGAATTGTTAGAATTAATTCACACTGATCTTTGTGAATTTGAAGGAATTTTAACCCGTGGAGGAAATAGATATTTTATCACTTTTATTGATGATTTTTTAAAATATATTATGTTTATTTATTGAAAAATAAAAGTGATGCTTTTGGAAAATTCAAAGAATTCCTTCAAGAAGTTGAAAACCAATTTGGTGGAAAGATTAAAAGAGTAGAAGTGATAGAGGTCGAGAATATGAATCTTTTGAATTCAACTCTTTTGTTCAGTCTTTGGGAATAATGGAACAATCCATGAAACTACTGCACCATATTCGCCTGCATCTAATGGTGTGGCTGAGAGAAAAAATAGAACCTTGATTGAGTTAACTAATGCTATGCTTATTGATTCATGCGCTCCCTCAAATCTTTGGGGTGAAGCAATTTTAACTACTTGTCATGTGTTAAACAGGGTGCCACATAAAAAGACAAAAGGGTGTAAGCCAAATTTGGAATATTTTAAGATTTGGGGCTGTTTGGCATTTGTAAGGCTAATAGATCCTAAAAAGACCAAAGTTGGGTGTTGGAACTACCACTTGTGCTTTTCTTGGATATGCAATGCATAGTACAGCCTACAGATTTTTTTATATTGAAAATAAGGTGATTTTTAAGTCAGGTGATGCCATCTTTCATGAAGAAAATTTTCCTTTTAAATTTAAGAGTAGTGGGGCCAAGAATTTAGAGGAAATAATTTTTTTGAACCCAGTTCTTCCATTCCTTCACAGGATCCAGGAAATTTTGAAGTTAGAAGGAGTAAGAGAGCTAGAATTGAAAAAGATTTTGGCCCTAACTATTATATTTACAATGCTGAAGAAAACCCGATTACCTCACAAGATGCTTTAACATCACCTGATTCTGTATTTTGGAAAGAGGCTGTATATAATGAGATGGATTCACTCATTTCTAATAAAACTTGGAAATTAGTTGAATTACCATTAGGTTGTTACAACCATAGCCAGGTTGTAAATGGATCCTAAAAAAGAAACTCCAACCGGATGGTACTGTAGAAAAATTCAAGGCTAGACTTGTCGCAAAAGGTTTTAAACAAAAAGCCAACCTTGATTTTTTTTGATACTTTTTCTCCAGTTACCAGAATAGCATCCATCAGATTGTTGATTGCAGTTGCTGTAATTCATGATTAAAAATTCATCAAATGGATGTTAAAACAGCCTTTTTAAATTGAGATCTAGATGAAGAAATTTACATGGATCAACCTGAAGGTTTTGTAGAGCCTAGCCAAGAAAGCAAAGTGTGTAAGTTGACAAAATCCCTATATGGTTTGAAACATGCCCCTAAACAATGGCATGAGAAATTATTTGACTCTAGTATGATTGAGAATGGTTATAAGTCAAATGAATCTGATAAATGCATCTATTATAAATCTTGGGAAAATTCACATGCGATTGTTAGCCTCAATGCAGAGCACACCTTCATGAAGCATAATGATCCTTCTTTGCCTGTAATCTCTCTCTTCTTTTTTCTTAATATCAAAATGAGTGGGGGAATGTTGGTCCATTTCAATATTAATTGTTTCATTCAATAATATTAGTGGGAGTTTAATGGGTAAATGTAAAGTCGGTGCGTTGGATTCTTGGTCATAACTCTAAGGAATTTGAATAGTTAATGGTTTGGATTTATTTTTACAATCATTAACCATTAACTAATTTGACTTTTCTTTTCAATTCCTTATGGAAGTAAATTCTAAAGTAACCCATTAATATATGAAACTCCTACAATATTAAGTTTGGACATTTCACAGTTGTGACCCATTAATATATGAAATTCTTGATCTGGTTTTTCTTATTAATTTCAATTTTTCATTGTAATTTTATTTTACTGCTGTTAATTTCACCAACATAAATAAGTGCAAATAAGCTTGACGATGCATATGCAAAACATGTAGATAATGAAAGAAATGAGAAGAGCAACTTTTTTATAACTACATTTTTACTCTTCAATTTCACCCACATTTTAGAATCCAGTTGCTGCATGTATCAACTCTTATTTCTTTAAAATATCTATGTTTTCTCCATCTTATTTTTTTGGTAAATCAGTTGGTGTATCTACATACACCATGATGTCTGCTTATCCTTTGAGAGCATGGTTTTAAAACCATGTGGTAGAGGTGATCTGGCCATCACTTGTACACATTCTCCATCTATGTGGTCCAAAACTCAAAATGAAAATTTCAACATTCTATTTTGCCTTTTACCAAAAAAACATTCTATTTTACCATCTTTATTTAGAAAGCAATCTAAAAGTAATCAAAAAGATAATTTTATTTTCTAATCTTCTTCCTTTTTTTTTTAATAAAACGGTGTAAACAACATGCCTGCACAAAACCTTGATGGTTTATTAAGGTTTTGGCTCTGGCCAATACAACAGAAATTGTGATTTAAAACTATTTTTGTGAGAACTTGATGAGAGCCTACTTTGATCAATATATATCATTTGACACATTCCTATCGAATACGGATTCCTGTTTCATCCAAACAAGGAAACCTTGTTTAGACAAATGAAGGGGCGACACTTGGACACAGTCTAACCTCTCTCTCCTTCTCTTTATTTCAACCTCAGCAGGTTCCCTGTTTTGGACGAAACAGGATCCGGACTCCATTCCTATCCTAATTGTATTGAGAACATGTTTAAATTTCAGTATTATCAAAATTATACCTGTTGGTTTGAAGCAATGCAAACAACAAATATTTAATGCTTTGTGTTGTTTAACTCCCAAGAATGATATTATCACTATAATGGATGTGATACTTAGGCAAACTTTCACTAACAGAAGTTGGCCTGTCAAAATTTTTAAATCCAGGAAAGTGGACCCCACAGTACTTATCTTTCTCTTTCTACATACCACAAGCTCTCCATTTTCAATTCTAAAAAAACAAACAAAAAAGGTTAGGTTTGACTACCATCTAGGCTTACATTGTTAAATGTGGTAGCTTCATTCATCGGGCTGTCCGATCTTGATGTGTATCAATACCTTACAAAACCATGGCTTAAGAACACTGTTACACCATGGGCCAAAACCTTCATATAACTGCTCAATAAAAAAAAAAAATTCAAAATGGGAATCACAGAGCTGTCCTTGTGGTAAGGGGGCTCGCTTCCGTAGCTCCACCGAAGATTCGATCCCTAGGTGGGCCGGTTTTTTTACCTCTTCAGGCTACTAGGCCAACTAGCAAAAATAAAAAAAGAGTTCAAAATGCGTGGTCAATTCGTTTTGATCAGCTTTTATTTTGAAGATATTTTATAAGTAAGTACAGAAAATTAAATATTTGAAGCTTTATATTCTCAACTACCCTTTAGAGTGTTCTAGATGTAAATATAAATATTAAAAAAACATAATTTAGGATATATTCTCTTTGAGTCTTATATATAATTTATGCTTTGGAACATTAAATTGACATAACAATAACAATCATTACGAATGTAATGAAAAGGGGTAAAAGTTGTTACATATGGATGATTATTTTATAGACCATGTATAAAGGATATACAATTAGTGTATCAATTAATAGAGTTCATGAATGAATTAGTAATGGGTTTTATGTGATGTTCTTTTTCTCCAAGCAGACATTTTATAATCAATGCTAGCTCTTCTTCACTTCATTTGACAATTTTGTCACTCCATTTGAATATATGTCCCATTGTAGATAATGATGGATGTGGATGCGGAGACTCCAACACGTATTCCAAAATTTACGTACGTTCAGATTTGGATGCGGAGATTCCGACATGCAGCCGTAGATCTATTTACGTTTCGGCGATTAAAAAGCCCCATGATCTCTTCGCCTCTTGTCTTTTCTATGAAATGAAGAGTTACCAACCTTAGGCAGTAGGCTCCCTTATCTTATATACATAAGTCTCACAAGTCACATTTAGAAAAGACTTATTCACCAAGAAACTCACATGCATTGATCCAAGTGAGAGCCTTATTTATGCCAACATATAACTCTCATACTAAGTGTGATTGTATTATCTAAGTATTTGACTTCTTGATCTGACGTGAGACCCCCCCGCAGCCCATACGTTTTTGTACTGATAAATCATCTGTCAAATATTATGTCTTGTCTCAAGTCCATCAAAGGAAAGGGACATTAGATAGAGAGATCAAATCACCACAAATCTGGCTTAAAACAAATTTTAAATGTATGTTTGTAGAAAAGTAATGCTCAAAGTTTGTGGAAGTTGTTCTTTTGTTCATCTGCACTGGTAACAGCTCATGCCCTGTCACAGACTCCCTTGGACTGTGCTTTGATGAGATTGAATTCAAGGTCCATTCAATCCCTTGATTATTGCTTTACATATTGCAGCCTCGTGATGGGCCAAGACCGCCTTTTATGAAGTTTGATTGTTATCCTCATCTCTTTTTTATTCCTTTGGTGAACCTGCCAAGGAGGCTGATCCAGACAGCCCACGCAAGTAAGAAAGGAACCCGCAGATGCGACAAAAAAGCTCGCACATGGAGAAAGAGGTGTATTTAGAATCATGATTTAAAATCTCGGTCTCGGTCGAAGTATCGGCCGGGCCGAAAAACCGATATGATATCGGTATCGGTCGCGGATATCAGTCTGTCGCGGTCATCGCGGTGTGAATTTTTTTTTAATCCAAAAAAATTCGCAAAAATATCCAAAAAATCCAGAATATTAGAAAATGCTGGAAAACTATATTTGTTTCCATTAGTAACAACAATAAATCAAAATCTCGGTCACCTTAAGTTATGAGTCATGTCTATGTCGCAGACTCGCAGTTCACTGTCTTTTTTCCAGTATTTCATATAATGCAAACATTATTGATGCTATGCTCATGATCAATTCATTAGTGTCAAATATAAGAAGATAAAGATAACATATCAATCATCATTTAATACTAACTTAATCATCAAATAAAGTTGTGAAATTCAAGACCCTAAAGATTAATGAATGAGATAGTGAGTTAGTGACTGAGATAGATAAATCATAAAGCACTTGGGCATAAAAATGTTCATGGTTTACCTAAAATTAGAGGGGACTAGTGGAGAGTACTAGTAGAGAGTAGAGACTAGAGAGAGACTGATGAGTATGAGTGTATAACAGATTGACAGCCTAATACCAAGTGGAGTGTCGCCCTGGCTCGATATCATCATCATCATCATTTCTTTGG
Organism: Cinnamomum chago; assembly: GCA_038049695.1. Classification (NCBI taxonomy): domain Eukaryota; kingdom Viridiplantae; phylum Streptophyta; class Magnoliopsida; order Laurales; family Lauraceae; genus Cinnamomum; species Cinnamomum chago. The sequence goes on along the minus strand of CP142458.1, from coordinate 64,930,438 downwards.
TTTTGGCTAAAAAGATATGTTCTATACTGCTGTGCAGCACTAGCACTACCATATCCATAACCATATTCAGATTGTTCTTGATAAGATGATGAACTATCTTGATCCCCTGTGTCTGTAGATTGAGATGGCTGGTTGTAATCAAATGGCATGAAATAGTTATGAGGGGCATAAATAGGTCGTCGAGAAACTGGTGGGGGAAGCCTCCCTTGCTCAATTAACATCTGTTCGATAGAAATAATCGGTGTTGGTGAAGGGGGTACCCAATTAGGGTCATATGAATAACCCTCATGCTGTCCATATATGGCACCTTGTTGGCCAACATAATCCTCATGTTGTCCATACATGACACCTTGGCCAACATAACTTCCATGATGACCATGAGTAGCGGCGCCGGTGCTACTACTACCCCCTGCCTCAGTCTGTCCAACATGTCTGACATAGCCACGGCGAGGATCTAACTCAGTAGCATGAGGAAAATGCTCAACTGTCTCATAAGTAACAGGCTCATCATCTCTATAATGACCCTCATCCCCGGGAGAGTCAGGTGGAATTCCTGTTGATGATGAAGAAGTAGAAATACTTGACTCACTCTCTTCATCCACCTCCTTTCCCCTTGGCTCACTTGTATTAGGTGCACGCCCCTGCTGCATTGTCAAGTTTATTTCTTCTATCCTTTCTGCAGCCCTCACTGGCTCAGGCCTTTCCCCAGTCAATTCCTCTATCAACTGCTCAAACTCTAGGTCTTGGTCTAACACCGGTTCTTCTTGTTCCTCCAACCATTGACCTAACACAGTATCCTCTTCTGAAAAGATATAGTCCGAATTAATTGGACAGAAATAATCCCGGTGATCCTCAAACTGTCTTCTCCTTCTATTTCTACTCCGGAGTTTGAGGTTGTAGTGAATGTAGACTAATTTATTTAGCTTTTGCATTGTCAATCTATTTCTTGGTCTTGTGTGGATAAATGAGAATGTGCTCCAGTTTCTTTCACAATTGGAAGACGATGTAGTTTGACTAAGGACTTTAATAGCAATCGTCCTTAGTGCAGGAGCACTCTCTCCATAATTCAACCGCCATTCAGCTAAAAAAAAATAGAAATGATATTAGAGTCAATAAAAAAATAATAAGTCCTTAAATAATATAGAGATGACATTACAATCAATACCAGGATAGGTCTGTGTCACAGCTCTCCGTGCAGTCGTCGTTCCAAAGCTTCCGGCCCGTACATTGTATATGTCAATATGAAGATATTAACGTAGAAAAATAAATTAGAGAAATTACAATGTTATATACTTTTTTCCTTAATTATCCTACATTCCTACCTGATTAGTAGCCCAAATTGCTTCATCTGTACTCTCCGCCAATCTTTCAATTACATTTTTTAGTCCCAAACGGATTTCATTAGATATGTGTCCATCCGTAAATTGGGGATTAAAGAAGTATCTTGTAACAGTAAAACCAATGAATTTTAGTCATTGATAAATTAATGTAGTGAGGATTGAGGACTGAGGAGAGAATGGAGAGTTAAATACAACAATTCAAGTGTTAAAGGATATTCTTCACTTACCGGCAATGTGTAAATTATGTTTTAATTGTCGTCCCCATCGATCGTCAATGATCTTCCAAAACTTTTTGTAATATCTACAATCTCCTTGAATAGCCAGCTTTGATCTCTCCATGGCCTCATGTAAGAAGCCTATTGTTGGCTTATCATCCCCATCAACCAATCGAAGAACCTTTATTAGGGGTTCAAAAACATTTAAAACACCCTTCACATGAGGCCAAAACTTGTTGGGCTCAATTGTTTTACATACTTCAACAGTAATGGGATTTGGCCTTTTTCCCCATTTTGAATTCATGAATTCATTTGATTTTATCAATCGGAGAAGTCCTTCTCTATACTTGTAAACACTTTCGATAGCAATGAAGTGGGTGGCAAATCTAGTGATGTCAGGCCGTAATAATTCATGGTTGTCTGTATGCATTTTCATCATGGAAATGAGTCTATATGATTGATAAAAAAAATTGGTGATCTTCTTTATCTTACCAATCACAAACTTCATGACTTTTCCTTTTGCAATATCTTCAAGCATTAAATCCAAGCAATGTGCTGCACATGGAGACCAGAAAATCATTGGCCTTTGTTTCATAAGCATCGTTCCTACAGCCTTCATGTTTGCAGCATTGTCAGTAACAACCTTAACTACACAATCTGCCCCAACTTCTTCAATCACCTCATTCAATAACTTATTAATATATTTTGCATCTTGAATGTAATCAGTTGCATCAACTGATTTGATAAACACCGTGCCCATAGACGAGTAGACTAGAAAATTCAAGAGATGACGGTGTGTGATGGTCGTCCACCCATCGCACATTAGTGTACAACCTCTTTCCTTCCATGCCCATTTGAAAGTTTGCACCCAAGCCTGCAACTCTTCATACTCTTTCTCAACACATACATGCCCAATCTCATAAGGGGTAGGTGCCTTTATACCTGGACTATGTTCTGCAGCTGCATCTAACATGGTGGTGAAATAAGGAGATGATGCCTTGTTGGGAGGAATGCCTCCGTCTAAAAAAAACTTCCCAGCGGCTCTCACTAGATGTTCTCTTGCTTTACCAAGCATGCCCGTTAATGCTTTCATAATGCTGGGCTGCTTTGATGTTGGTTTTCTATAAGAATATGGGTCAGTTGGCCCCACTTGCTGAGGTGCACGTGTAGGAGTTCTTTCAATCTCCTCAATGTCTGGATCTCGACGGGGTTGTTTTTTACTAAATGCCCGACGCAAACTTGCTCCCTCAGGTTCGGATGACCCACCCTGCTCATATTGGCTACCTCTAGAGGCTGCTTCATATTGCATTCTTCTTCTCTCTTCCTCCTCCTGAAGTGACCTAACACTTTCTCTCCTAGCCGTCCTCATTTCCGGGTCTTCATCGTCATCATCATCGGAGGAACCGAATACTTCTTTTCTACATGCATCAAATTCCTCAGTTCTTCTTTTTTGTTGTAACTCTTTTTTTTTTGTTGATGCATTTAGGAGCTCCTTCATTTCAGCAGTTACATTTGGTGGCACTTTATGACATTTTATCACCTGTCCTATTACATGCCCCAAATGTTGTTTCAATCGAGTAATCCCGCCATTGAACACTCTTCCACAATAATTACATTTCACTCTACTTTTGCTTCCAACTGGTTCACCATGGTTCCATGCTGGATCTATTGAACGCACCATCTTGTTCCTATAAAATAAGAAATTCATGCAATAGTAATACACTAATACTCTTAAGAACAATTATTTTTAGGAAAAGTCAAGATTTAATAAAATCATTTTCAAAAATCCTAAATATATAGATATAGCATAAAAGTATGTAGATCAATCATTTACACATCATACAATGATCATGAATCATTAAAAGAACATATTTATGATGAAATCCCCAAAAAATGATATATTATAATTCAAATATTAAAAAATCCGAAAATAAAATAATTAAAATAAAAATCTAAATCATGTTTATGACTATGAGTAGATGTAGATCTATCATCTATACACTATTAATAAGCCTTTGGTTTCACAAATATCCTAACAAGTAACAACAATTAATTTTTGGAAAACAAAAATTAATAAAATCATTTTCAAAATCCTAAATATATAGATCTAACATAAAAGTATGTAGATCTATCATTTACACACCATACAATGATCATGAATCATTAAAACAACATATTTATGATGAAATCCCCAAAAAATGATATATTATAATTCAAATATTAAAAAATCCGAAAATAAAATAATTAAAATAAAAATCTAAATCATGTTTATGACTATGAGTAGATGTAGATCTATCATCTACATACTATTAATAAGCCTTTGGTTTCACAAATATCCTAACAAGTAACAACAATTAATTTTTGAAAAAAAAAATTAATAAAATCATTTTCAAAATCCTAAATATATAGATCTAACATGAAAGTATGTAGATCAATCATTTACACATCATACAATGATCATGAATCATTAAAAGAACACATTTATGATGAAATCCCCAAAAAATGATATATTATAATTCAAATATTAAAAAGTCCGAAAATAAAATAATTAAAATAAAAATCTAAATCATGTTTATGACTATGAGTAGATGTAGATCTATCATCCACACACTATTAATAAGCCTTTGGTTTCACAAATATCCTAACAAGTAACAAAAATTATTTTTTGGAAAACAAAAATTAATAAAATCATTTTCAAAATCCTAAATATATAGATCTAACATAAAAATATGTAGATCTATTATTTACACACCATACAATGATCATGAATCATTAAAACAACATATTTATGATGAGATCCCCAAAAAATGATATATTATAATTCAAATATTAAAAAATCCGAAAATAAAAAAAATTGAAAAAAAAAGTTCAAAATCATGTGTATGAGTAGATCTAGCATGAAAGTATATAGATCTAACTTCTAAATGAAGAAAACAACACAATTACACAAGTGAGTAAGTGACAAACCTCTATGCTTCATCTATAAAAAAAAAAAAAAAAACACATAATATGCTTTAAGTTGATTTCCTCTTACCTTAGATAATATTTTCTTCAAAAAATATAAGTGAGATTTGGAAATATGGAAGAAAGAAGGTGGCTGCTGCTATGGCCAGTAGGGGCTTTGAGAAGAGAGGAGAAGAAGATGAAGATGGGAGAAGAATAAAAAAAAAATTAGGGTTTGAAGCTTTATATTCATCTCGGCCGATATATCGGCCGAGATGAATAAAATCCCGAGATAATGAATATCTCGGCCGAGATGGCCGAGATTTTGGTGAATTTGGGCCGAGTCCGATATCTCAGCGAGATATCGGACCGGTCTCGGCCGATTTTTTGAACCATGTTTAGAATTCAAACTCTGGATAGCCAGATAAGAACTGTCACTCCTTACCACTCAGATAAGAAGTCGTTCTCTGTTATCCGCATCCCTTGTTATCCGCATCCCTTGAATTCCATCAAAGCTCAATTCAAGGGATGAGCTTTGATTGAGATTACATATGACAACCTTGTGATGTGCCAACCCATCCAAATAGTATTTCTAATACCCTCCCTCAAATTGGGTCCGTTGTGGGGACCAAAGGCCCAATTTTGTTTGTAAGAGCCCAAATGTCTTACAAGGAATATATTTTGTGAGGGTATCAGCCACTTGATTTTGAGAAATGACAAATAGAATGGCTAAAAAGCACGTAAAAGCAGCACCCAACGGATGATCTCTGACTCTCGAGGACTTGAATTAGGCTAATTTGAGACTAGGATAATTTACCATTCCTCGTGTACACATGCAAAAAGAAAAAATATAACACAACATGTAAACTTTTTTACATTGATACTATTTCTTCAGCTACCGTGCAGAAATTTTGGTTGAAATTAAATTGAAGGTCCTATGGTCTTCAAATTTTCAAGCCCAACAGTTCTCATGCTCAGTCTATATATCTAAATTCTAAGCCCAAACTTGAACTAGTCCACCTCAAATTTTAGTTTGGGTCATAATGGGTTATAGAGGTTTGGGTTAGGGCTGTCAATTGTGTCGTATTAACAAATTCGGATTAAAATCACTTCAACTCGTACACGACCTGTTCACTTAACGGGTAAAAAAATTCAATTTGAACACGACCCGTTAATTTAACAAGTTACACGACCCAACCTGTTAAGTAATTAAGTCATTTCGAAAATTAAAAAAAATTATACAAAAATAGAAGGAGAAAAATATATAAGCCAAATAAAACTGTAAGTGAGGATCTCGAGTGAATCCCACCTAAAACCTAGTATAAAATAATAAATTTTAATTTATTCTTGATGAATATAAATTAATTTTAATTATATTTAGAGAGTAAAAAAATTTTAACGGATTAAGTAAATGATTAACGAATTTTTAGTTTAATTTGTACACGACGTGTTAACTTAATGTGTTAACTGATTTAATCTATTAATGATCTAAATTTATTAATAGCCCACCAAAATTCATTAATATCGTGTGAATTTATGCTGTGTTAACGGGTTGGGTCGCATTCCCATATCCCTAGTTTGTGCTGGAAGCTGTACCACTTGGCGTACGGAGCAGGGGAACCACCTGAAATAGTGGTCACATCATTTTGGTCTTACAATCTATCATTGAATTAAATATAGAGAGCAGCAGCCGATTGGACTTGATCATTCCTCCTCCATGAAAAATCCGTTCTTTCTCTTCTTAGAATACAATGCAAACCGTCACATCGTTTTCTCTGCTTTCTCTTAACACCGTCTGCTAATTGTTTCATTGATTTCTTCCATTTTGGAGCGAAATCTGACTTGGGTATTGATTGAAACCGCAAAAGAAGGTGAGATTGCAAATGGGTGTTGATTATTTTAATGAATTATGGTGAAATTTCATCTGGGTCATCTTTATTTTTCCTCAAAAGAGAAGGATTCCTGCAAAGAACGATTTTTTTTTGTCTTTTTTTTTTTGTTGGTTGTGTGTCTGTTTGTTTTGCTGGCTTGATGGGTAGATGAGAATTCTGATTTGTGCAGCTATGTTGTATGTGACATTTAAAGGACAGAATGTGCTTCTTGGATCTCTTTGTTTTTTTATTAGTATCGTGGGCTGTTCGTTTGGATGAAAAAGAAGAGATTTTGATGTGTGATTGTTCTTGTTTTGGTGAAAAATGAATGATTTTCTGCAGTGGTGAAATGGGTTTCTGTTGTTTAGCTGTGTGGTTTAACAAAATAATAAGATCTCTCTAACTTGCTATGGTGTTCTTTTTTTATGTAGAAGGTAGGCGGAAATCAATGATTCTTGAGCAAAAGAGAACATTGGTATTGTAGATAATGGGTGAATTTTGGTAAGATATAAGATGGGCTATGCTAGAATTCTTGTATTATTTGAAGAGAAGACCATTAGAGATTTATAGGGAGTTAAGGTTTGAAAATTTTGATTGAAGGCTCTATTTCTTTTGGTGAAACTATGAGAATTCTGGGGTGAGAATACAAGTTCTTGTTGCCTTCTTTGAAGATCATGAGATTTCTAAGCATCATGGGCAATTCCTTTGGATGCTCGGCATCAGGGGAACGCCTTGTATCTGCAGCAAGAGATGGGGATCTTCAGGAGGCAAAGGCTCTCTTGGAATATAACCCTCGCCTAGCGAGGTATTCAACTTTTGGGGTTCGCAATTCTCCCCTCCATTACTCCGCTGCTCAGGGCCACCATGAGGTAATTCACATCTAATCTATTCATCTGTTCAATTGTTCATTTTCATTTGATCTCAAAATAACTGTGGAGGAGACATACTGCATATTCTAAAGCAGCAAACAAGTTCTATCATTTTCTTCCCACTGCACTGCATTGGGGTTGCATGAAAAATCTGATACCACCTTGGATTGGATCAGTTTTCTCTCTTTTTTCCTTTTTTGTTTCTCATGCTGTTTTGGGTCAAGATCTTTATCTAATATGATTTCTTATATGCATGCATCTTAGACAACACGAAATGAACTACCATCCATATGCCAAGTATTTGAATCAATTGCAATTTGGGTGCATCAGGGGCATCCAACACATGGATTTCCTTTGACAGTGATTTGTTGTTTGCATTTTCAGATTGTCTCTCTCTTGATAGAGTCTGGGGTTGAAATTAATCTCAGGAATTATCGTGGGCAGGTCAGATCGGACTCATCCCCTCTTCTATTTTTCAAAATTCCTCTTGCTTTTATCCTTTTTACCTATTAGTTGGATCTTTTATATATCCTCAATTTTGAATTGCACACTACAGGCATGTCCTACTTTCTAAGTTGTGCTCATCCATGCTTAGTTGAGATTCAGAATATAGTATTCATGGCTAGATATTGGAACCAAACTATACACTTGGAGGGGACTGGAAAGCTTGATTCACACACCAAGACAAATATACCTGTAGAAATACAAGTATCTAATGATATTGAGAAATATATTATTATGTACAGTAAATTACAAAAAGTTGTAAGGTACATATGTAGGATGTATGTATGTATTTATGTAATAGATGTACAATAGAATATTAAGTACTGCTGAAATACAAGAGCTCAAAACAAATCAAACTTTCTTTCTGATAACCATATTAGTCTGTAGCATTCGGCGCCAAAAAAAAACCTCTATATCAGCGTGTCAAACACAATGTCAGACATGACATTTTTAGAAAATAATATCCTTGTTTAGTAGATAACTAAAAGGAATGTGCCTTTGCCATGTTGTTAGACTGTCTTTCATGTAGTGTGTTCTGCCTTTTGAACAGACAGCTTTGATGCAAGCCTGCCAATATGGCCATTGGGAGGTTGTTCAGATTTTGATGCTTTTCAAAGCCAATGTAAGATTGTGATTTTGCTTTATATTTCCTATATATCCTTAGCATTTTATTTAATGTGCTCCAGATCACAAGCTGTTTAAATAGTTCAGTAGGATGCATAGATGTCAATTTCCCTGCTTCGTATGGGACGGCATGAAAATCAGGAAGTGCATTTGAAGGGCTACCATTTCTATTTCCATGCTTTTTCTGCACCACTCATCATCAGCACGGACGGTGGCTTTCATTTCCATGCTGCCCCAACAGGCCAACCTCAGAGCAGAGTGAATAAACATCTGTTTCAACAAACTACTTCACTTTCAGTTTGGAGTGCATTTAATTACACCTTTAATTTTTTATTTTATTTTTTCTTTCTGTGAAACTAAGCTGAGTAATCCCCATTATGTTTGGATAATGAATTTTTAGATTCACAAAGCCGATTATATCAATGGTGGGACTGCACTCCACTTTGCAGCCTCAAATGGCCACTCTCGTTGCATCCGACTCCTTCTTGCTGATTATGTTCCCAGCATACCTGATTTTTGGCATATTACAAGGAAGAGATCATCTCAGGGTTCATCTTCATCTGAATTTGATGAGGGGTATATTTTCCACAGGACCGTGACTATTTCATGTTGCAACTGTGAACTCTCTCTCTCTATATATATATATAATGTATCTGTGTGTGTGTGTGTCAAAGTGAGACATTGAACATTTTATTTATTTATACCTTCATTATAGCAGTGCTCTTTCAAGGATACTTAATAAAACAGCAGATGGTGGTATAACTGCCCTCCATATGGCAGCACTCAATGGGCATCATGAGAGCATGCAGTTACTCATCGACTTAGGAGCAAGTGTGTCTGAGGTCACTGTAGAAGATGGGACGACGATAGACCTGATTGGTATAGCTCCTTTTCTGCTTATCTTCATGAAATATCATTTTTGCTCCTGTTTGTTGTTTTCTTCCTAGAATGTGTGCCGCAGAAGTTATTTTTCTTGAGAATAACAACAGCCAATAACTTGGTCCTTCAGAATAAAAAAAGAAGAAGAAGAAATCATGTAGTCCTGATGATGATCATTATTAAAATTAAAAAAGAGTTTTCTGATGTGGCATTTCATACATGAGGTGTCATTTTTGGCGACCACCCAGGCAGTTGATTTAATGGACTGTAGTATGGTTTGGATGTATGGGAAAGGGATAAAAGAAAAAAAAAAGAAATTGAAAGATTATAGACATCTGTTCTTTGATTTACAAATAGATGGTGATGCAGGCCATGGGCCAAAAATGACTTATCAAGGGAGGCCCAAGAAGACCAGCATAGGTCCAGTCTACTAAGAGGGCCCATAACTCGAGTGATTAATTAGTCACATGTTAAATACAGGCATTGTGGTATTGTCGTATGCCAAATCTCATATTTTATGGCGTCTTATCTGGAGAGAATCAAATTGATTGTAATTTGCTTTAGTTAAAAAGGCGAGTAGTCAAAATCCTCGGGATCTTGATTAGAGATTACCAATTACTAATTGAGAGTCAAATATTATTGTCCTCTGTAATTAGGATTTAGGAGTAATCTCTATTTCAGAGATAGATTGGTGCCTTCTACCGTATATAAAGGTTGTAATGCTCCTCAAAGAAATCAATCACAAATTTTCTCATTTCCTCACTATTGTGAATGCATGTCTTTTTTTTCTCATGTGAAGACTCTTAGGAAACTCCAATGTGTGACGACTCCATTGGCATGGCTTCATGATGTGTGTGAACTATGAAGACTCCACATTTATCTACATTCCATCAGATGGTTAAGAGAAAAATACAACCATGGTCTAAAGGTTCCTGTCTGGCAACAGAATCAGCCTCCTAAGTTTAATTCTCTCCGGTACTTGTAGAAAAGTCACAGTAATTGTGCTTAGTTCCTGCTTGATTCGGTATAATCATTAAGGTCAATCCAGAAAATTATGAAATTATTATTCAGCCATTCCACAGGTTGCCATTCCATCTTAGGAACTCACAAGCCTGATAAAGGAGGATAGTTGCATTAGATTGGCGGTTGGCTATGGGAAATTAGACAAACTTCAGTCTATAGATAGGATAAGGCTTTAAGGGTGATTGAGGTGATGATAAAATCACATTTATCAAGAAGAGCAGATTAGCTCATCCAACAGAATTACTCACAAATGCTATGTAAAGATTTTAAAGTTTTATTTCAAACAATTCTATTCTGGTTATATTTTTAAAACAAACACTAAGTCCACTTCAGATCTATCCTTACTATTTTCATCCATGTCCTCCTCAGTTTGCCCTCTTTTCTTGAGGCGCCATCAACCTTAGTAGCTAATTTTGATAAAAAAAATTTACAGAATTACCCCAAAAAATCCGAATGGTGACGGGACAAAATTCGAGGGATTTTGTATCAAACAGGCCAAGTTAATTGACTTGATAACTTGTGGAGATTGCTTGTTTTGACACGTTTGATTTACTCATTGGTTTGTGAAAATGTGTTTTTTTTTCTCTGTCCTTCATCCCATTTTCTTCATTCATACTCCTATATCGCAGGGAATGGCAGTGTCTTATCCTGTGTGTTTAGTCCTGACTGTGAAAACTAGAAGGAGTTGCATATTTTCAGCTTTTATATGGAGGTAGAGGCCTCCTCTCATTATCATAGTATGCTTGGGCTTTGTCCGCATGCATATAGTAATTCTACATGATTACAACTAGTGTAGTACATCCCTATGATGGATTTAAGTAGGACTTGAGTAGATGAAATCCATCCATAAGTACTCAATGCACAAGCATGTGGATCTAGAGATAGAGGAAGCAAGGATCAAAATAGCGGTTGCTATGGGCATAGCGGCCAATGGCCAAAATGCTACATAGCAGGCGATACATAGCCGTTGCAGCGAACTAGCAGCATAGCGGTGTGAATTTTTCAAGTGGTTAAAAAAATTGATTCTTGTGTAGTAGCCAATCTTTTTTTTTTTTTTAAAGTGATTTGGAACCATATGAGGGTAGAAACAACTTTAGGAAAGGCTATTGAGGAGAAGAAATATAAAAAACAGCGTTTTAAATTAAAATTGTTTGGCTCTAGTAGGTTTTAGACCATAGCGCTGGCCTCAGCTGCTACGACCGAGTGGCTGCTATTTTGAACCATGAGAGGAAGACATAGGCATGATTTTAGATACCATCTAAAAACATTTATGGATAGAGGAACAGTACTTTCCTATGGAACTCTGGATCTAGGAAAGCGAAATTTTAAGGGGTTCTCTTCAAAATATTCTGAATTTGGTTAAGGGATACTTCACCTAGATTGATACCTGTCTCCTGTGATGGATTGTAAAATCCCCATGGCAGCAGCAACAAAATATTAGAGAGAGAGAGAGAGCTGTTTGTGCCTATGATGCCCACATATGGGATGGATATGGTAGGGGCACACAATGGATACAAAGTGAATGAAACCGCAGATTGTGAGTTTTACAACTCTGCTATATTAATGGATCCTAGGGATGAATTTTAACTGTCAATGGATTACAGACATATTTTGTGATCGTCTTCCATTCGTCAGATTTGAGATGTTAATTATTGTTGGTCGCACAATTCTTTGTAGTTATTCCCAGTTTGAAGTCCAATTAAAAGTACAGCCTCATCAGTAAATTATAGTATCTTCAACTCAGGATATGTTTAGTATACTCAGGCCTCTCTGTGGGCTCTGTGATCTGGATTGCTGATCTTATGGCCACCGTCATGGGTGGTCTATTCCCTCGTGCAACCAGATGATTAAAAATGAAATAGTTTAATCATTTACACTCAGAGGGAAAATGTCAAATAATAGATGGTGAAGACACCATACTCAGTAAGTCCTACTGGATGAACTACTATCCCTTTGGAACAAGTGCCTATTTGGATATCCTCTTGTTTTTTGCTTGTTAAATTGTTCTTTTAAGAAATGAGAAATGATGCTATGTTATTGGTTGTAACTATTCATGGCAATTTGGGCTCGATGACCTTATTTTAGTTTATGAGGATTGTTTCCGTCTCACTTGGCCCTATAGTTGAATACTGGAATTTCATTGACATTTCTGCTCTTTATTTTTGTTTTCCTTTTATTTTTCCATTTTCTTAAATTTACTTTACAAGAACACATTGATTTTATCTTTTAAAGAGATTAGGACACAACATATGTATACAGAGAATTTCTAGGGCCTTAAGCAATAACAAGTGTGGAGTTCGTTGCACATCCCATATGCCTGCATGTGGCACTACATTCAGTCTATGATGTAGTATGTCTAGCAGGTTCTCCTGGAGTGGAGGATCCCAACTTATCAATCAGTGGTCTAGAAATATACTACTGATACACAAGTCTAGTAAAAAGTTCAAAGAGTAAATGGCTAATATCTTCCAACCTAGTATTTTTGGGGCAATGGCAATGTGACCATCAAAGCAGTTTGGATCACAAAACCATGGGGCCCTCATTTATGGAATCGGTACACTAGTTCCCTCATTTCTCCTGTTAGGCTGTTATACAATGTTAATGAGATGAAATTTCACCTATTTCTTTTTCCAAAAATAGTGCTCGATGTGCATATTTAGTTTTTCTTTGAGATATTTATGTGATTCTTCCTTTCTCTTTTTGTTTAGTAATGGGTTTTTGCTGGTTCTGTTTGGCAATAGGGTCTTCCCTTGTAACAGGGGCGGTGCCTCACCACTGCCCTGACAGTGGTTTGGCATATCTTTTTTATTTTCAGTCATGCATAGCTAGATGCATATTCCAACGCAATTTGATATTTGTCATTTATTTTTATTTCTCAAGTGCATGTTCTTTTTAAAACAGTCTGGCCATTCCCATTCGACAGGTGCAGGAAGCACGCCCCTTCATTATGCTGCTTGTGGTGGAAATGCAGAGTGTTGCCAAGTATGTTGATGGGTGTTATATAGATTGCCATATTGTAGAAAATCTTAAAAATGGGCTTATTGGGCATATGTTGAATGCAGGTTCTGATAGCCAGGGGGACTAGCCTCACTTCTGAGAATGCAAATGGGTAAGTATTAGCTACTTGATTAGTAGGTTCGGTTAGAATGAATATGTCATATTGTCATGAAAATAAGCCAATGATTCATATGTAGGGGCAGTAGGGTTGGTAATTGGCATTGTAACCCAGTATTACTTTTTCGCCTGGCCCTTCATTGCTGAGCTGGTATGAGTTTAGACTTTTAGGTCTGTGCGATAGTCTGGGTTTAATCCTGTCATATATGATTAGCATGGTGGGACTCATTGACATGTGTATGGTGGGGACCCAAATAGTGGGGCCTCAAGGCATAGGTGTCAATATAAGATTGTTTGGGCTGCCAATAATATCATTGTTTTGGCTGCCCATAATATCAACAGTTACAACTAATTTGCAGATTGCCCCATAAAAGCCCCTTAGAAACTTGAAAGATTCTAATTTCTCTCAGTTCTGTCGGGAAGAATCCAGGATCATTCCATACTAAAAATTGCCGTGAGGGATAATTCCAATAATTCCAGTGGTCTAAAATTTCAGAAGTCCTGGGATTTCAGAATTCAGTGGCATTTACTTCTAAATGGGCTCTAAATCATCTGCTATCTAGAACTAAGTCCAACAATTTTACCTGTGTTTGCAATGATTGATTATTTATTCCTGGGGCTGCATTTTATTGGCATGACATTGATGAAGGGGCAAAAATATTAAAGATTTATGCCGTGTTAAAAATTTAGCAATTCAGTTGATCTTCTGGCCGATTCAATCTGATGTGGTGAATGAACAGAATCATGTGTTTGAATCAATATTGCTTAAAGAAGCAAAAAGATTGCAATAGAAGTTGCCCCAGAAAAAAAAAAAAAAAAAAAAAGAACAAAAAAAAATGCAAATTTCGAAAGGAATTATGGTTGTGGCTGAACTAGTATTCTGTCCCTTTAAGCTTCTTAGGTATTTCACAATCATAAACCCTTTCCTCCATATCTGTAGCCCAAAATATGCCACTAAACAAAATAAATGTATTACATTACTTTCTTATTAACAAAAAAATAAAATAAAAAATGCTAGTTGGTTGATACTTTCAAAGATACTGAAGATGTTTACCAAAAAGATTCTGAAGATACAACACAGTCCTGGCTGAATGGTGTTGGCATCTCACTCATGACCAAGGATTGATCCCTGGGTCTTAAAAGCTTAAAGTATCACTCCTTACCAGTAGCCCAACATAGCAGGAAAAAAAGGATATTGAAGACAATACAGAGATAGGTTAGTTGCAAAATTGGCGTTTGTACGTCATTCCTTTTTTTTTTTTTTTTGTTTTGTTTGTTTGAGTGGAGGTTCATATAATAGTTGGGATGAAAGGATCAACATTGAAGATGCTATTTGACAAAGGTATTTTGGTTCTTTATCATGATCATAGTTTTCTGACCTAGTGGGTTGACCAGTGGTCAGTAAATTAATTTTTGAATATTTTTATCTAAATAGAAATATTTATAACGGCTAAAATTACAGGAAAGATATGTAAATGTCTACAAAAATTTTATACGAATTGTTATTTATATTTTGCTGTTCCTGTTTTAGTATATTTTAACTCCTTTGCTTTTACGTATGAAACTCGTTTACGGTTTTCGTTTTTTTCTCCTTTCAATAAATGTAAGGATAAAGTGCCTAGTTCAATTCAGCTAGAACAACACGAGTCAACGCTAGTTGTGAGTTTACTACGTGGGTCAATTGGGTTTCAGCCAAAACTCATCTAAACCAAGTTCAACCTGACCCAATCAGTTAGTACGTGACTAAGTCGAGTTGACTCTGCTGGCTCCTACTCAAATCACTGGCTTAGAGAACTATGAGCTTGATATTTTTTTCCTTAATGCTTTGTTTTTAGGCCTTTTTTATTAAAAAAATATTTGCTGCTTATGTAATGACCTTAATTTGTTGTTCTATAATTATTTTCGGTCTTTTTTGTAGTTGGACTCCATTGATGGTTGCTCGTTCATGGCATAGAGATTGGCTTGAGGGCATTTTGAGCAGACGACCAGAAGGTCGGCCACTTATTCTTCCATCACCATACTTGTCGCTTCCCCTTATGAGCATGGTGAAAATTGCTCGGTGAGTTTGACGTATATTTTGTTCAGGCTTCAGAAAATCAATGTACCCTACATCTAAATATCATGTTTTGGACTTCCAGCAGTTTCTCTATTCTCTGTTATCTCTAGATTATAGTAACTTCTCATACAGGATCCATTCAACAAGATCTAGTAAAATTATTACGTTGAACAATATTCAAGTAAACTTATTACGTTGAACAATCTAACAATAAATACCTTACTCTTTCATTTTTATAGGCTGACCAGGCCTTTACTATATGTAAAGATGTTGAGAAGAACTCCTCCTGTAGGGGAAGACTAAATGATTGCATGAAATGTTTTCATTGATGGTGAATGATATGCCACTGCAAGAGCATTTTGATTTTGATCATTGTTGCATGCTATTGCTATGGTCTTAGTTTAGGATCCAATGCATGTTAAGCTTTGTTGATTGAATGGTAACAACCTCACAAACCCATGATGAGTGCACTCTGCTGATGGATCCAGACCGTGGAAATAGTTGACCACCTCATGTAGAACCATGCCAATTAGAAGTTCAGGAACTGTCCAAATTTTGATGGTCATGAAGTGCACAAAATTGTTCGGAGCATCTGTTAACATTAGCTAATTCTCAATGTAATTTGATATTTTGGCTTGCATTTGATCAAGCCTCAATATAACTAGGACAAATTACTTGGGTCCACTTTTCGTATTGTATAGGTTACTGGACAATCCAATTTAAATGCATAGTGACCCCATAATTGCCTCATTTACATGAAAGCATCGAGAAAGGTATTGGGAATGCTACAAGTGGAGAGTTAGTACTCCATGGTTAAAATAAATAGAGCTTGGTTCAAGGTGGGATTCCCGTCTGTATGTGGAGCTCATCCTTTCCCTAATGAGAAACCAACGTTACGATTTCTGCATGCAAATGGAAGGGGGTGGGGGAGACAGACGGGGATCTCAGATGTAAGTTAGGATTCTTTTTTTTTTTTTTTGGTTTAGGAAAGATTAAATATGAGAGGAGGGAGGGAGGCCACGATATGTGGATGGAGATAAGAACCCCACATTTCTTGAAGTTCAGATATGGGTGCATGTCTGCTGTGGTACATTAATACCATGAAAACATTCCTACGAGCACAGATAAGTACAAACCTTGTTGCATAGAAGATTATTAGGTGACCACTTCTCCGTATCAATTGTGTATTCAGTAGAATCAGTAGTTTATCTACATGGTGTTTTACTGGGCATCCTGAGCACATCTACAAGGTATCTGCTAAATAAAATTTCAACATCCAAGAAGTTCTTGCTGCAGAGCGTGTCTTGTTCTTTAAATTCTTTTAATCCCCTATCTATTGGGTATGCTCTGTTCTCATTGTCCCAAATTTGGAATTACGTGCACAGATTTACAGGCCATACTAGACTGCAGTGGAGGAAATATTTTACCTATTATCATTGGATCAGTGTAATTGAGTATAGTTTATTGCTAATGTCAAGGCACTGATTGTGTTTTGTTTGCAGAGAATGTGGCTGGAGAAATCCACTGCCTACATGTTCCGATCCTTGTGCCGTTTGCTTGGAAAGTAAATGCTCAGTAGCTGCAGAAGGTACGCTTCCTGAAAAATTCACAGCTGTAATTGGAGGGTTATTTCTTCTCTGGTTGTTAATATCCTAGTATTCTGAATGTTATAGTGACCTGTGCTTAAAATGTGATTAATCTTAAGCGTATCTTTCTTTTTTAAATTTCGCAGCATTATCAGGGAAAAGATATGACTAATGACTGCACCAAGATCTCTCACCATCAATTCACTTGAGGGAAAAAATTATGAGGATATCAAAGAGGCTATTGTCTGCCTTGAGATTCTCATTGTTAAGTGAATTATCAATGAGAGGGTTTTTTTTTTAATTAATTGGCAGTGAGAGTTAGAATAAGTTCCTCTTTTGCTGGGCCCGTGTTCACAATGTTGGTGTCAGTTCTGAGTGTGGCTTTCCTATATGGGCACTACTGATTGATTTACTTTTTGAACTCCTGCCAGCATTATGATTTTTATTTTTCAGTTGTCTGCTTGATTTGCTTTTAAATTTTTGCAACAGTACTCCACATGCTAGGAAATGTGATTGTTGTTGCCTTGTTGGTTTGCTATAAAATTTTAATGGCACGCTTATGGACCTTCCCTGAATTGCATTTCTTTTGAACATTTTTTGTTCAAGGCTGCAGGGAATTGGAGATCTGCTAGGTAGAAGATTATGAGTTTTTTGTGCAGCAAAAGGATTCTGCTCTACAGATTTTTATTTCCACGGGAGAGAGGAATCTAGCATTCCTGCCCCTCCCATTGGAAATTGAAATCCTCCCTATCAGAGAACATCCGTTCAATTTTTTTCCCTTTTCTGCGAGGAAAATGTGTTGCACCAAGTAATGAACAGTCAGGAAAGTTGGAACAATTTTTCACTACCCTGGAATCCTCTCTTAGCACGAACACACCCTAATATTTGTAACTGCCTTAATAGTGATGATTTGGATAAGGGATAAAAAAAAAACCTTTCCTATCAAATATCTGCATCGCCCCAAATGGAGAGCAAAATGGATAAATTGCCAACCGTGTCGAAATATTTAAATAGCATGCAATACCTTGTTAGGCAGTTGCATCTTATTTTAATTTTTTTAACTAACTAGTTTTGTTTGTTAATAATGTTAATCTCATATGAAAGTTTTTTCTGATCAACAAAATTACCTAAGATGGTTCTCATGTATAGGTTGTGGACATGAATTCTGCACCAACTGTGCATTATACCTTTGCTCTACCAACAGCACATCAACCACAAAACCTGGCCCACCAGGCTCGATCGCATGCCCCCTCTGCAGGCATGGGATAGTTTCCTTCGTCAAGCTCCCTGGCACAAACCCAATAAAGGAAGTGGTGCGGACAGGCCTATCGCTGTCTCTATGCACTGCATGCTCAAGTGAAGGTTCTGAGACTGCTTCAATCTCAACCCCATTCTGCAAACCTGATTTCCACTGCACCCGAATCTCGCCTCTTGCATCCTATTCTTTCCGCTCCCTCAGTTGCCAGAGGTTCCCATCAATGAAAATCAACACTAGCTTCTGCATGGGAGCTCCGGACACGAGCCCGTCTTTGGTTCCATGTGCTGACAACAGGCGGGGACATAATCAGATGGGTAGGTGCTTAAGATCTGGTTTAAGGCGATCAGCATCTCAAAATGACAGCAGAAGGTCTTGGTTCTCTTTAAATCAGTCTGTAGCCACTGGCAGTGGATGATAATTGCTTGTGTTACCATTTTTTTCATTTCCAATTGTTTCTGTGAGTTTGATTTTTATCCATTATTTAAGGTTTGATTGTGCTGTTGGCGTATCTTATTTTTTCCATTCAGAAGGCTTGTACACAGTAAATATGTAGAGGTATTTTACTGGTTGCTCTTGTAAGGAATTTCATGGTTTGTGAGATTCAATTTTCTTTTGGTTTTTTTTATTGAGTTTTCAATTGATTGAAGGTCAATCAATTGTGACCTTCACTTGATTGACTTATTGAGAATTCTAAAGAAATGTTCCTAGGTTTGCTTAATTGTAATTATGTGAGACTGGTGGGGTTCTTCTCTCCCTTGCTATTGAAGAGTCTCCTTGCAGCAAACACTCCATTATGGAGCATGCATGCCTAAAGATCCATGCTTGCTGGTTATTTACACTCACATCACAAAGATAAAAGTTGAGCAAATCACTACAATGAGTCCACACAAATGGAGGCAGCAACCCCCTCATGATAGTATGATGATCTGCAAAATTAAGGCAACTACTTTTTATAGAATAATGTTCTGAAAATCAACAATATAGGAATGGTATTAACCTTGAATGAACTATGCTTTGGATTCAATCTTATTGAATGTGTGGTTCAATTCAACATTGAATGTTGCTCCTATTAACGGAGGTGATCTAATGATAAATATCACTGTAATATGGTTGATTTTCAGGTCCTTCACCCACCATGGGAGAAATTTGAGGATCATGGGGTTGGCACAATCAAAAGTGGGTCCAATACCAGTTTTATATGGATAGCTGGACCTGTCAATCATGATCCTCAAAGGCTAACCAACCATATGAACTATTTAGAACAACCTCTGAATCCCTCAAAGCCTGACCCTATGAACCATTGAGGAACCCCTTTGAAATTCAAACCACTCAAAATCGGTATAATCCGAATGCTGCTGGAATTTCACTCATGTAAATTGGGTCCACTGTAACATTGATTACATTTAGAGCAAATGATTGATGATCATGCAAAGAACAATGAGAGACAAATCACATGTTTTATATACATGATCAATCTAATGGCGGGACGTACTCTAGTTGTAGAGAAATTTGGCCCCCACCAGTAGCTATATGATTGGCATCAATAGCCACAACCATCATCATTATCCATCAAACCTTGTTCCATTTATCTGAGGGATCACCATTATCCATCAAACCTTACTCCAAAAGTCTGAGGATCTTATGTTGTCATGGATTCTGTGATACAGCAGCAAATACCTAACCTAACCTGTATGGATTCCACTTTTTTTCTAATGATCCAGTTCATCTCTATTGTATCACATGCTACTCTATGTATTGTCTCCCATGTGAGCGACATTTGAAAACTTCTCCATAATTAGCATATTACATGACAACTGGATAAATGATCGGGCCCAGATCCTGGTACACCATGGACCCCACGTGGACTGAGCCTGGGTCAATTACAGCCTTAGATGAAGCCCACATGAGCAGGATATCTTTGAGCATGTCATGCACCATGCACCCCATATTCATTGTGTATGATATACCCAGGCAATAAGAATAGAAACACAAACAAAACATTCATTCAGCAACTACAATTTAAATCCCAGATCCATTCATCAGTTCATTCAGTGACAAGGATTATGCAATTGAATTCTACATTTCTCAGCTGAAGAGCTTATTGAATTGTCAATTTATTCATTCAATGGCTCACAATGGCCAAGAAACTACCTCTGCCCAACACCCATCTTATGGATCTCTTCTATCCACTGTTAGATGATAGAATAACAGATAGAAGAAGCATAAACATGCAAATTCTGATTTTAAAAAAGGAACAATTGAACGACTAAAGCTCATGCATAACACCATGAAGAACAAAACATAACATTAAACTTCCATAAATGTAGATATACATTGATCTCTATTCTTTCTATTTTTGTAAAGCTCAAGAGGGATAGCTGAAGATAGAGAGGACGGGAGGATTGACAGGAGTGCAATTTAACTATGCTCATCGAAACGGTGTAGAGAGCGGCCAGAGAAATTGCGTAGAAACGAGAAAGTCTTGCAAGGTCAAGAAGAGATAACCCCACAATAGTAAAATAAAAAATAAAGAAAGAGAGATAAAGATGAAAGATAAGAGAAGCTCAGGTAGGATAGCACCATAATTACACCCTATCACAATAGTTCTTCCTTTGCCATTTCTTGTAATATTCACACCAAAAATTCATTGACCATGAATTCGAAGACCAATTTAGGTACCAACCCATAAAAAACAGATAAGACAAGGCTCTTGAATGTGAGGAAGAAGAGGAAGAAAAGACATGAGAGGAATCAAATGCCATGGTCATGTTACTCATGTAGCAGGCTAGCAGAAGAAGTATAGAAAGCACTGGAGAATGAGTTGATGGAAAATGGCTATGGACACATGAGAGGATGGAGAGAAGAGATTTATATGTAGAAATGGCATGAGAAATGAATGAAAGCCAGCAACCTAACATTCCACATGGGTGTTTCTCTACCTGCACTGAGGAAAAAGACACTGACAAGATGACCCATCTGGGAAAGTCAGGGAGAGAGATTGAGATTGATTTCAATTTTCAAGTACAGGTACAGTGGAGTTATGTGACTTGCAGGCCAAGAGGAAACACATCTTCCCAAAAAACACCATCTTTTGCCTCCCAACCCACGCAATTTAAAGCATTCATCTGTTTATTTAATCAGTCTATCTTTTTTAATGTTTTGTATGGGTTTCTCTGATGGGAGAGAAGAGAAGAAGAATAAAATCCTTTGAGCTCTTGTCTCAATCCATATTGCACGGCTACTGACCTGTCCTGCCTGGAGAGCATCTTGATTCTTCTTGATTCTTGACTCTCCTAGTACGATGGGTTTCAGTTTCAGGACATGGAGCATGGAGGTGTAGATTCTGATGGGAGAACAGAAGGGCACCTTGACTGGTCCTGCAGACTACTGAAGATTGTTTCAAATGGAGGCTTCATTGCATTTAATTCAATTCAATGTATGAAGGCTTCTGCCAAAAAATAAAAACAACAATTGAATGCATGAAGCTAATTAAGATAGGTTGCATTGTTAATATGTTCTTCGAAAACCCCACCAAAGTTTTTTTGTGTTTTATTTTTCTTATTTCCGTCATTTTTGTCATCTCCATCAGGGCATCAAAAGTTTAATGGTCAACATTCTATTTGAATTGGTATAGAGTCGATCATCTAGATCTAACCGAAAATTGGTGAGGAGCCATCACCCTTGTGATTTTAACTCTTGAGAAGTTAAAAGGTCTCGTCTATATGACCACCTTATATCTTTAATAATTTTATGAAAATAAATGGCCATTAAAATTATCTAATTAAAAGGGTAAGGGTTTAACTTGTGGAGTCCACATGCCCCCTGTTATCTACTTGAATTGGCAACACACCCAATTTTACTCTCATCCAAATTATTCTACTTTGACTTGATGACACCCCAGCCAAATCCTATGCCTGCATTGGATGGCCCATAGGATTTTAGTACTTAGATGGGGTTGAAGACAAGGCCAGGAGTGTAGTAATCTGTTTGGAATAAAAGCACTGAACAATGTCATGCAGTAAGTAGGATTCTCTGCTGCCACTTATGCTAGAACTATTGCATGTTGCAACTCAAAAAAAAAAAAAATCTGGTTTATGAGTTGTGCCTTTACATGTGCTTTGGAAAACAAGGCCACAAAAGTTGTTTTGTGTTTTTATCCTACACAAAGGGTATTGTTTCTTGCCACAGTATCCTAACTTTCTTCAGATTAAGTGGGGGCATGTGTAAGGATGGGCATGGCCATGAATGCACTTGACATGGATGGTTGCACACAACTTTTTTTTTTTTTTTTCTGTGGGGTGCCCTGGAGACCTTAATGCTGCCAATGGGCCTGATTTGATATGGAACAAGGCCCAGATACTGATCCCTTTTGTGGGCTTGGACTTTCACATTGGTCTGATGGGTCAGACCAAGATACATGTTTAGGGTATAAAACATCTCATAGGACTGATCAAAACAATTAAGAGCCTAGATTTGCACCTATATATATACTCTAAACAATGAATCTGCCAATCCAACTTGAAAATGAGAGGGGCAACTCGGGGTTGAAGGCGGCGCATCCTTTTTACTTGTGATGAGTTAGGATAGACATTTTCAACTCGATTAATAAATAAGATTGATTTCAATCTTCTATTGGGGCTTGTATTTTTATTTTTTCAATAAAAGCGGTCGTTGGTGTTAGGGTCATGTGATGTATGCTGAGTGTATGAATTAGAACCTACCCATGGAGAAATTTTAAATTGACAAGCCTCATTGGCCATCTGGCCCATGATTTAAGCAATCTGGATAATTGAATCTTTTTGCCTAAACAAGGGTAAAGCCCAATTAGATGAAAGTGTAGAATCCATAACCCCAATTAGATGAGATATGACTCAAGAAATGAGGTTGCGGCCCATTGCTGCAGATAGGGCAATATTGTAAATAAACAGTTCCTTCAGGAATGGTCTAACCATCCTGGACTTGGAATGGTCCAGCCAATGTGCATAAGGTGGGAACCATTTGATCAAGAGCTAATACTCTTGGACCTCAGATTGTTCAAATCGTAGCCTAATGTTCATTTAAAGGGATTGGAGAACTCAGATGAGTGTCAAATTTGAAAGAGAGCTAATTCTTTTGAGGGTGGGGGGTTTGGTGGGCCCCACAAAATAGACTGTTGTCATTTTTAAAAATTTTGTTGAAAAATATCATGATAATATCATAAAAAAGAGATTTTTACGAAATAATTTTGCTTGAACTTGAATTAAACAATTAAGGTAAGAAAAACATAAAAACAACGACAAAGTGCGTCGCAATCCTTTGCTAACTACCAGATGAAAACACCCAATTAGACATGAAAATCAAGAGATTTCACCTTTAATATCTTCAATTTGATACACCCATTTGAGCTTATATATATATATATATATATATATATATATATATATATATATATATATATAGGATTGCATTTATCTTCACCTCATATAAAAAGTTAAGGTCTTAAAATACAGAGGAATAGGTGATGATATTGCATGCTGTCACCACTATTCCCAGTCACACATCCAATTAGACCTGAAAACCAGACATCTTTCTCCTTTAATTTACTCAGAGTCATTATCACAAATAAGAGATATTTCCCCTCACTATCACAATACTTTTAGAAGAAAAAAATTGTCCTATACTCCTTGTGCGCATAATGTGCACCCTATTGGGGCCAACTTCTCGTCCATCCGTCCATCCGAGTGGAACAAAAAAGCCTTACCCACTATAGTATAACGTAACCCCCCTCCTCAGTATTTGGATAGATCCGAATGAAATAGACTGATGGATCGACAACATACCCATCCAAATAAGCTGAACTTATGAGGCTCAGATAATAGGGTTAAGATTATCGGATAGGGTTTTATATATATATATATATATATATATAAGAGGGGCCCAGCCGCTGAGACAGCCAGAGATATAGTCTGCTTTTATAATATTCTAAATTTTGGAATTGCACATGAAAATCATGATATCTAATAAAATAAAATAAAATAAAAGAACTACACAAACAATTCTAACACTACTTTATATAAATATATCAGTTTTAAATTAACAAAGATGTAACAGACATCCAAAAACATTGCTAAAATTGAAAAATGTAAACTTCCCTCTAGAAAACAATGATAATACATGAACACTATAAAAAAAGTAAATTTCTGGTTTCCACTACATCTCCCAAGAAGGATATCCAACACAATGGTGTGGCCCACCACTTTATGATAAAGTAGCAGTTTATCTCCAAAGGCACCCCATGTGTACCACAAATGTTCCAATCTCTCACTGACCTAAGAGAGAGAGAGAAGATCATCTTCATCATGAGTCATGACCATCCATTAGATTAGATTAGGACATGACAACACATGACTGACCTCTGCACAAAAAAGGCTCCAGGTCTGAAACCCACTCCCCAGGACCTCTGATTCCACCCTAACCTTACGTAAGATGTGCAGAGGACAATTGGTGGGCTGCACTGCGCAGGTTAGCAGATCCCTCCTCCTATCACTAATGTGAGCCTCCTTATCGTGCGCACCAGCCCAGTGTGCACATGTTTGAACTGTTGGGGCTCAGCTTTCTAGCCTGGGGACTGTGAGTAGTGAGATTCTGAGAAGTTTCACTGCTGCTGCTGCTGCTGACTTTAAAAGGGTGCGTGTGGTGTTGGCTAAAGGCCAGATTGAGTGTTGGGTCCTCGAACCCAGGTAATAAAGAGTGTCCTAGAGTCCTTGCTTTGACCATGTGGGGGCCACCTTTTGAAAATTGAGGGTCATTGGATGGTGGGAGGGACCCATCATAGATTGGTGAAATTGAGATTGGCATTGGAAGGAAAATTGGGATTGTGGGCAGTTGGTTTTTCACATGCCTTGGGCTTTGTGTCATTGGGTGGTGATCTAGACCATTGATGTAGATTCTAGACCCCATCTCTTCTATCTTCCCTATATATTTTGGAAGGAAGAAAGGGCCTAGTTGTTGAGAATTATTGTTTGGGGTTTTCTGTGAATTACCCAAATGTTGTCCTCCACTTTTTTCACTGAAGAAACTCAATGTAGCATTTTGAAACTACATGCCAAAAGTGACATTTCACAGTTTGGTTTTGAGAATTGAGAAAATCAGCATATGTTTGTGTAATGCTGGAATTTGCAATTAGATTGGCCGTATATCATTTTCAACAATGGTGAAGATTGAATCGTGCATACAAAGGGTTAGGGCTTAGGGCGAATGCCTTTAAAAGGAACTTTCTATTTAATTTCCTTTGCCCTAATGAGAAAGGATAATAAGGATCTATCTGTCAAGGGAAATGGATCTGGACAGAACCATTGCGGATTTTCTATAGATCCAATTTTGGAACCAGAACTGGATTTGACATGGAACCTACATGTTGAATCTAGATCCAACATCAACTTAACAAAAGGGATTCGGTTTTAGAACCATCTCTTAGAATCCTTTTGTATGCATGAAATTGAATACATAGGCATTCATGTTTAATAAGGTTGATATTTAGAACCCGAAGGGGTTGGCCGAGTGGTCAGGATCACTGTTTCTCTCTCTTTCGGAGCTAGAAGTCTTGGTATCGACCCCCGATTCTCCCTTGTTCAGGAATCGAAGGTTAAGTCCACTAGTGCTACCACCTTAGGGTCACAGGGGTGTTTACCTGGCTTCTCTCTGGGCCTGGAGGGATTAGTCCAACCCAAAGGGTTGGAACCCCGATAGCAAAAAAAAAAAAAAAAAGGTTGGTATTTAGAGTATACATTGACTTTCATAGGATTTAAATTACTATAATATGACAAGGTATTATGTCTCATATATCTCCTTAATTCATTTCTATTGAAGGAGAGAATATTTGACGGTCGTGTTTTGACGGAGAATTTTACCTATTGGTGTTCCACGAGGAGGCAAGAGATTTCAAGATCCAGTGTCAATAAAAGCAAGGAGCCAACTACACATTGTGAATATACAGTCCAACTTATCGGTGCCACTTGGATGCATCCCAATTATTGTGAGTAGGATGGATGGAAATGTCTCTTTATAAATAATAATAATAATAATCAATAAATAAATAAAAACAAGCTCATCATATTATGCTAGCCCTTGATTTAACAACATCAAAGTTTGATGGTTTGTTAGCCATAAATTTTTTAAAATTCAATACAGTGGTAAGTAAAGGTTTGATGAGCATAAAAATAGATGTAAGCTAGATCATGGGAGAATAAGAATGTGAAAGGGGCTACATTGATCGAAGGCGAGCCTAGGTGGGCCCCATAGAGCTAGACTTCATAGGAAGAGATTCTCCCAAAAGCAGGACCCCTTGTATTTAAGGCGCCCACAAAAGCCACGCATGACATGCATGCAAAACGTCTACCGGAGAAAATTCTCTCAGGGCTTTTTTTTTTTTTTTTTTTTGCACTAAGTTGGACTATAGGTCAAGAGTGATACTCCAAACTTAAAAATCTATAGATGGATCTCTAGGCATGTGTGTGATACAGTGATACCCAAGCTGCCAACACTACCCAATTATGAGTGAAATTCTCCCATTTTAGACGTTCACCTTTGCTTCTTCATTTTTAACCACCTGAAATACAAATCTTAGAATTCAATCACTTGAAACAGTACGGCTTATAAAGAAAAGGATAACAATTTGGTGAGCTATGTGATTGAGGGTTGGAGGTCCATCCACGTGACATGGCATGTAGGTCCTACCTCAATTGCAAACAGTATTAACTTTGGAGAAGATTGCTAGCAAGTTGTTCTCTCCAACTCTGGTAGTCTCTCTGAGTGAGTGAGAGAGAGAGAGAGAGAGTCCCCAATGTGAGTGCCTGAGTTAAGGTTGTCTAAGTTTATGTTCCCGAAGTAGCAAAAAGAAAAGCATCTTATTATTATTTTTTTAGTTAAACATGGTCAAATATGGCTAAATAAAATCTTAAACATTAATTGCTCGTTTGTTTGCATGAAATTAAATTCTTTTACATTCTTAAAAGCAGGTTAAAATTGGAGAAAAAAAAGAGGGTAAATATGAACGACGTCTAGCTGTTGCTTATATAGTTAGGGAGATGATTGTATAGGTCAGTTAGTCAGAGTTTCAATCTCTAGTAAAGCAAATTTTAAAAAAAAAAAAGCGTCTTCTTTTTCTCTCTTTTTTTTTAAATGGTTGAGTACTAACACACCCAACTCCCAAGATTGACCACTAACTGTTTCTTTGGAAGGGAGGTGTCTCACCAATTGAGCAACCAGTGGATTGGAAGAAAGGTAACAAAAGAGTTCATGATCCACAAATTGCTATGAAACAATCTCTTTATGGAAAAAAGTCCGTGGAAAATGATTATCCAACTGCCACCCTAGTAATTCAAATCCTAAGAAAGTCTTAGGCCTCATCTATATCTCCATTTATATCTTTCACCACTCACCTCTTCCAAGAATTTCTTCCAAACGGCTAAAATTGAAGAAACAGTCAATTAAGGATATTGCAGAAACTGCTCTTAAACAGCAGGTCTGCTGCCCTTGTTTTCTTTATGACGTGGGTATCCCTGAGATCTTTCACCCAACATAACTAATCCTTGAGGTAGTGCCCGCTAAACCCACACACCCCGGGCAAATCTAGGGCCGTTTTAAACACAAGATGTAGGAAACAAGCCCAGACATTGTTAACAAGAGGAACACCATTTGGACAAAATACGCTCAGAAAAATATATATATATATATATATGTATATATAAAAGATGGATCTTTTTTGGGTTTTAAAGGGGATTCTGATGTGCCTTGGGGTTGGAGAGGGATCCTCTCTTGTAGGTTCCCGGTTTTGGCTGGGTCTCAGCACTTAACAGGATTTGGAGAAGACACCTACTGGTATGATCCTTGGCTACCTTTTAGGTCGCCTTATGATGACAGCTTTGGTTGCAATTATATGCATGGTCCTGGCATGGAAAGCAACATAAAAGTCATGAGCTTTGTTGTTGATGGCAAGTGGTCCTTTCCAACTGCAAAAACCAAGTCAACTTGGAGACAGTTTCCATCTGATATTCCAATTCTGCTGATCCAAAGATGAAATCGTTTGGAAAAAATCAAATCAAGGTGTTTTTACCATGAGTTCTGCCGTGCCAACTAACTTCCGGGCCAACCAACAAGTGGAATGGTGCAAAATGATTTGGTTCAAAGGAAACATTAAAAAGCACTCAGTCTCTGCTTGGTTGGCCATCCAAAATGCCCCCAAAACAAAAAAAATTATTGGCCTCGGATCTCTGTTTCTAACATTACTTGTGTTCACTGTAACAGTGGTCCATAAAGACTGCGTGCATGTGTTCATCAGCTGCACTTTCAACAGCTTTATATGGGATGAGATCTCAAAGTTTGGTGTCACCTAGGAACGTCACCTGGAAAGAGTATAACCCAGGCAGGTTTATCCTCGGTCCGAGTGAGTCAGAAATAGTTCTCAACTTCTTATAAACTAGAGAAATGATCGTGCCCAGCTGGTTGTCCCATTGTAGTCATTTATTATAAGCATGGTTGGCTATATAGTGTATTGATCAAATTAGCCTTTGCATGATGATCATAAACATGATCATTAAGCGCTTCAACACGACAGTTTCAGTCCAACTACACATTTTGCATGCTTTTGATTCAATGGTGATCCCAGTTCAAAAACATGAGGCGAGACACACGAACAACTTCGCTTCCTTCTTATCCAACCATACAACATTTATGCAAGTGGTTGCTGCGTGCCCCATGAAGCACTTGATCATCTCTCAAACTATGGCCTACAATCTTCAGCCACCATATGGCGGGCCAACAAATCCCACTTTGGTTCTATCAACCAACACCTCTTTGTATCAAAGATGGAATTTCAGCTATAAACTAAATCAAAAGAATAACTAAAACCTTAATTTCTCATAACAAAGAAGACAGAAACATAACTATATGAAGGGAAAGGCATTATAATAAACAGACAGAAAGATCAGATGAATGATCTTTGGAAAAAAAATTCATTAAGTACGGATTCCAAAAAATAAAAAAATAAAAGTAAAAAGGATGTACTCACAGCCAAACGAGCCGTTCACTCCATCACATCCATAAATAGATAAGACTTAGGATGACTCTCCCACGTTGTAGGCCATTCTTTTCACCACAATAATCCAGATCCTCAGTAAATATTTATTTAATATCACAGGCAAGAAAGAAAACAGGCATCTGCATTGGTGGATCTTCTGGTTGTGACAGGCTAACTTATACCGCCCCCATCTGATCCCCGAAGATGGTGGAGATTTTGCAGCTTGGTGGTTCACTCAAAACTCGCACAAACCCAAAAAGAGACTTGTCTTACATCAAAACTGGCCATTCTCGATGATGCTGATTTCAGCGCCTTAAAAGAGAAGCCCACCACTGGATTTGGGTATATCTCGAAAGATTCTTCAGTTCCACAACAGAGCAAGGGTTGCAAGTTATTGTATCTTGAAGAGATTCTTCAGTTTAACAACCAGCTTCCACTCCTCAAGGGACAGATCATCCTGTACATTAACATTATGCTTGATCAATATGGAACCTCATAAAAGTATCTAGTGCCATGAGATAATTCACTACTCTTGATGTGCAAGCAAGAAACCCCAGAGAAATAAAACTACACAGAAGGGGATCCATTTTCCAAAAAAGTGTCATGGGGACACCTTTGTCCATTTTGGACAAGGATATATGTTTTGCACTGGCAATTTATTCTAATGGCAACATGACTCAAGGTTAAGACAAAGAAAACCTTCCAAGATGAATTACAATTTAAAAAAAAAAAAAAAAAAACACCTTAATTTGTATTCAAATTTTCCAGTTCTCACACAGCGATATTTTAATGAGCACCTAGTTGTGGGGCCCACATGGGTTCGGGCTGGAGGGATTGAAAGATCTGGTTGGGGCCCTCCTATGTACAAGGAAAAAAAAAACCCATCTGATCATCGTAACCCTTTCATCAACAGCCCAGCCCACAAATTCTCACCATAAAAAATGGGTGCATAGTCAACCCAACAGTCCAATCCATTCCGATGGGTGAAAACCCAGGAGTCCGATGACTATCCGAGGACTCTTTTTTTGTTGTTGTTGGGTGGTTGTGGGGGTGGTGGGTGGTCGGGGTTTGTTGCACATCGGCTCTCATGAGTGCCATACACGGGTGGTTTAAATAAGTGGGGAGAACAGTGTGCAGGAGAATACTTTCATATATATATATATTTATATATTGCTATAAAGCCACTACTATAATGGTCAGGTTTAAATACATGTCACCCGATGTATAGATATGCATGTTTTCTTTTACATATTCCCACTAGAGCCTTATCCCATCCATCGAGGTCCATTTTCTATAGAAATCACTGATTGGCAATTTTTTAAAGCCTGACTTCTCAATCTCACAAAACTTCTACCAACACATGGATCAAGTACCAACATGAACATTCAACAAAAATTTATGCATATGAATCTTTTCATTTATATCTCATGCAGTCATGGACTAGATCTATAAAATAATTCTTCTACATATGTTCTGTGATCCATCCATTCCTCAGCCTTCATGTATGACATGTATAGATGTGATAATCCACACCACACATTTCGTGGAAAACAGCCTTTGATGGCCAATAACCAGAAACAACCGTGGTGGGGTCCAGGATCGATTTCAGTAGACACTGATAGCTCCAAGTTTAGAGCCCAAGAGATAGAAGGGATTCCAATGTTTTTAACTTTAATAGAAAATTTCATTATCAAAAGATGGGGAATTTAGGATCACGACGACAGAGCTGAAAGTGATGAAGAGGCGTGTAATGGCACAGATGTGCATGTGTGTACGTTTGAATGTTATTAGAAGACGTGAAGTTACCCGATAGTTTTCTTTAAGTAAATCTATAGATCTCCTTGAAATGTGGCTAACAAGTTCATCATCTATCTCGAAATGCCTGCCAAACATTTTTTGTTGCTCTTCAGAGTTGCTGCCTACAATCTGTAAAGAGAGAGTGAAACAAATTAGGCCCCATCACCAGACAGAGCAAACAATTTGCTAAACATCTCAATCACCATGCACAGAGTACCTTAATGGCAACCTTCTGGCCTTTCTTCGCCACATCGACCTGTTTGTGGTTAATCTCGATGGAAGCAACACGTCCAATGTCAATAAAATCCCTGGAAGGAATACAAATTGGAGTTCCTACCTGCAGTCAATGCACAATCATTAGAATGTTAACCACAAAGCAGAACAAGTTGGAATGGATGATTGCCACTTGTTTTTTCCTTGGATTATTGGTTTTAGGTCCAGTGCCTCATATTTCAAATTTTAGAAGAAACCTACAGCCCATAACTGGGACTAATAAAATTCTCAAATTCAAGATATATGTTTGCTTTAGAGAAGCTTCCACTTCAACTGATTCCATGCAGGGCAGGCCAAATACAAGAGCCAGTTAAATCAGACTTTCTGCACTTTAAGTGAGCGTTATAAAAGGAGAATGATACCTTTGCAATGCCGTCCAGAATATCAACACCCAAAACAATTGGGTCCTTCTTGTTAAAAATGCAGTTCGGCATTATCTTCAGAAGACAGGGGAAGACTGCTTCTTCTGAAGCTTCCTTCTTCTTTTCTTCCTTTAGATTGTCAATGTAAGCCTTGAACTGGTCAAACAAGTGATATATAATATCTGCAATAAATATCTTCACACCAGTCTCCTCTGCCAGTTCTCGAGCCTCGGGCGTCACTTTGACATCAAATGCCAGTATCGCGGCATATTCCTTTTTCCTCTCAAGCATGACACTGGCCCTCATAACATCCCTCTTATGCACTGGCCCTATGCTTATGCCACTCACAGGGATGTTCACTGCTGGGGTCTTAAGGAATTCCAGTAGTGCTTCTAGAGAACCAAGAGTGGATGCTTGCACACAGACGCCCTCTCCACTCTTGTCAATCCTGCTCATGACTGTATTCATGTCTTGCATTGTTGCTTCCTTAACGACTTCCACATCATCCCCAGGCCCAACCACATAAAGTCCAGTGCCTGCAATGGCATGTTCAAGGCCCTACAAGAAAATGCAACAAAAGACTACTTTCATGACAAAGAATAGACCAAGGATTTCACCATCTAAAACGATAGTAATATTAAAAATTCTCTTAAGCCAAATATTTGAATACGCAATATCAAATATTGACATTTTCTCAATAAAAATGTTAAATTTTGTACTAATCAAGTTTTGGAAAGACAAACATGACATAAGATCAATGTAATTTAGAAAATTAAAAAAAAAAAAACCTGCAATGTTACGCTTGTCCAACCACACCTAAATTTATGTTGAACTTAACAAGTATGCATGAAATGAGCATCGCCTAAATTTATTTTGAGCTTAACAAATATGCATGAAATGAGTATCACCTGTGCAGTTATCTTGATACCCTGTGCAGCCTTGAGCTCCTTATGATGCAGGTAAGATCCCTGAATGTATGACAAAAAATAAAATAGACAATAATAACAACATTAGGACTCCTGAGAGAGGGACTGCGTAAAAAAACAAAGCATAATTCCATTGTACCCATCTACATAACATAGACAAGAATATTGTAATGAAATAATATATCATGCACTCAACTCAATTAAAGGTCTTCAAGCTATAGTCGAGCAGTCTATTATAATCTTTGATCCAATAGATAGCACTTTACACAAGTGTTCTATGTACACACTTTTTGTTAGTCGTCGACATAAACCATAGCTACCTATCTTCAAGCTATAGTCGAGCAGTCTATTATAATCTTTGATCCAATAGATAGCACTTTACACAAGTGTTCTATCTACACACTTTTTGTTACTCATCGACATAAACCAGAGCTACCTATCTTCTCAATGTATGGATGTGTGAATTTGAGTGTGTATTCCTATGAGGCTACGACAACCTTCTCCAAAAAAAAAAAAAGGAACCACATTAACAGTAGGCTGGGATGGTTTTTTATATACATATATTCCAGAACACTTAGTTACATTGAAGAAATGACTTGCTCAATGAAAACCCAAACAGCTCAGAGTCTTCTGAAAACAAAGTAAGTTAATGAAGAGTTGGAAAAAAAAGACATCTCAGCCTAGTCCCAGGTGTAAGCAGAGTTTCCAAACCATTGTGGAAAATCTAATACTTTTGACAGATAAGAAATTGTATTGGAAGGAAAAGGATACAAAAAGAAAGGTGGAGGCTTAAAAGAGAGATAAATGGATCCAAAGATTTTATATATATATATATATATATATATATATATATATATATAAGCTCACTGATGCTGCATTCCTTGAATTTATCAAAAGGAAGGAACTCTATATCCTGCATTACCACTTCATATAGACAGATATTGTGAAGGCATATGCGGGATATAAATGTTTTACCTTTCTACGGTAGCCATGGAAGGTTTGAATTTTAAATAGAAAAAAAAATTAATGGTAAAAGGACAACATTTTTTTAATACTAATGACGATATTGTACCTTGCCATCATCATTCATGATTTTGGTACTTTCTTGATTTGGCAGTATACACTGTATTTTGCATTAGCATTCCCATAACAATAAATGCTTGGCTTGCAACAAACCTTTTTTATTAAAGAATTTAGAAAAAAGGCTTAGGATTTGTGTTTGGATTGTGAAAATGGCAGGTGATGCATCAAAAGTAAAAGAGTTTAAAACAGCTAATGAGATCAAAACCACCTCCAAAATACATCACGTACATTTGTTCCTTGTCTTCATCTCAATCTTCAATTATGAAAATTGAATATTGATAAAAAGTAATAACATGAAAACAGAATATTGTTCCACACATTCCTTATAATTACATGAAACTGGGAAGGAGTCATTATTCTCAAGGGCTGTGATTGACACTGGTCATCATATTCATGCCAATAATTAAGGGCCAGATTCTTAAAAAAGGAGCATTATGGTCAATTTTCATTCATGCCGTGCAAAGTGACAAATTTTACATGTTAATAAACCATAGGCTCTTGCTTTCTCATTTCGTGCCAGGTAGGCCTATCTTGAGCAATGGCTGGATGACTAAACTAAAACAATCCCTGTTAAATTTTCTAGTGTACTCACACATAGGAACCGCCTTCATCAAGTATGTTTTTTTTTAATATATTTTTTTAACATTAACATTCACTTCATCAGCTAAACAGTTCAAAGACCAAAAACAAGCAAAGATCTACAAAGATCACAACACAAAACAGGACCTCCATAAAACAGTCCTCAAAATCAAAAACCCATATTAGATAGGGCTACCTCCCTCCAATTCCGCACGATAAGGTCGTCATCAAGTCTGTTAATGCAATAAACCACATAAAAGACACAAACTACCTCAACAAGTTGCAGAATGAGGTAATTATAAGATTGGGGTTAAGCACGAGGTGCAAGTTGTTACAGACAAAGATGCCTTGTTAATGAAGGCCAAAATGATGCTTATGACATAGAGACTGTATGTATTTTGGTCTCTATGTGCAGCTCATTGTTTGAATTTGATTGTTGAAGATATCAAAGAAGGAAATAGTATAAAAGAGGGTGGTCGAAAAGGCAAAGAAAATCACCAACTTCATCTAAGGGTCCAACCAGCTGATATCAATGGTGAAAAGTATACCAATTGCAACCGCCCACGACTTTTATAACCCAATGTTACAAGACATGACGCTCATTTTGTAGCCCTTGAGTGCCCTTGTAAGTACAAAGGAGATGCAGTCAGCTGCTCAAAAAAAAAAAAAAAAGTGATTTGAATCGAGGTGGGGCACAGATGCCGACACCCCCAAGTGTTTGAGGACTGCAAATACCATTCAGAAGCATTGGCATCAATTTGATGAAACTGTAAAGGTGTTGAAACATTTAGTTGAAGTTCCTCAATTAGCTGATGGTGATGAAATGACGACAGGGTTTCTATACAAGGCTATTGACAGCACAAAACTGGTCATTCAGCAAAATTGGAAAGTCACACCACGAGTTCAGAAAAGTTGCAAAAGTACCACCACGAGTATTGGAAGGTCATTGACAATAGATGGAAGAACCAGCTACACCATGACTTACACACTGCACGTAACATCTCTCATATATACAATTTATGTATTCAGCACTCCAACTTTTTATAGGTCAATTAATATAAGATTATTCTTCAACATGTTCTGCAAGGTACTTTCTCAACTCCACAATTTTAATATGCAAAGGAGAATCAAGATACATCAGATAAAGTACTTGTGTCGTTGAATGTAATTGAAAAACTTTCAAATGATGTAGATGAAGCTTGTGATGCAATAAATTTAGGACAAAAGATCAATAGTTATGAAGGAGGATAATTAACTATTCAAATTTACCAGTATTATAAAATAACAACAACCGCAACAGCAGCAACAATAATAATAATACTACATAAGGGCATGT
The DNA here is from genome assembly GCA_038049695.1 of Cinnamomum chago. Classification (NCBI taxonomy): domain Eukaryota; kingdom Viridiplantae; phylum Streptophyta; class Magnoliopsida; order Laurales; family Lauraceae; genus Cinnamomum; species Cinnamomum chago. The sequence goes on along the minus strand of CP142458.1, from coordinate 64,894,744 downwards.
TTGTGTACACACCTTTTCCGCGGAAAGAGGAAATTGCCACATCAGCAAATTCCATAGAAATGAAAACCTCGGAAAAGGATTTCCGTAGAATTTAGAAATTTATGTTTGGTGCAAAAAGAGTTTCCTCATTGAATTGGTGCAGATGTTGTTTGGTGCGACTGTGGATTCCTTATAGAAAATAAAATTTTCTTATTTGTTGATATAATTATTTGAAGAAAATAACATAATATGTATATTATATATTTAACATTAAATAATAATTTATATAAAGAAATAAAAAATGAAAGAGTTATAGGGTTTTTGGGTTGAAATGGACAAAAGTGAGGAAAAGAGGGAGAAGTTTTCCGAGGAAAACCATTTCCCATACCCCCCATGGGAAACCCATTTCCACAATTATCAAGGAAAATGCTGACGAGGCAGGAAAACGTTTCCGCGGAATTGTTCCGCACCAAACGCTGGAAAAATGGGTTTTCCGCGGAAAACCGTAAACTTTTCCGCGGAAAAGTGTTACACAAACATGCCCTAAGAGTTCATCCACCCCCAAACCCCTCCCTCCCTCCCCCTTCTCTCTCTCCCCTCTCTAATTTCTTTGCCATATAGTGATGGGGATAGATGGAGTCTTTACACATTCAACATAGATCCCTGGTCATTACGATCATCACCAATTGCAACCCAAGGAGTCTTCACATAAGTGGAAAATATTGCGCAATTCAACCACAATAACTAGTGGGAAAAAAGAATTTTTATATAATTCACGTCTAAAGATTATAACAGTATTTATAAGGGATGAGACGACAATCCTGCCTATTAGGGGTCTAGATAGGATTTTCTTTCCCTCACATGAAGTCTATTACATGCCAATCTCTTTTCGGTTAATAGGATTTTATTTCCTCTCACTGATTACATGTCAGTCAATTATCTTGCTAGATTTAAGATATCTTATCTAGCTCTATTTATTGGAAAGTTATATGCCAAGAAAGTAGGCACGGCTGTGCTATTGGGCTAGTTGACTATGGTTTAACTCAATCGATCAGTCATCTATGCGCTTAACCCAATGGGTGAGTCGCTATGGTTAGGCCTGATGGGCTACCTAGTTGTGGGCCTTTTTTCTAGGCCTCTTTTTTGTAGTCATGAAGATTGAAATGTACAATAAAGGAATTGAGAATTTTGGGCACATGTTTGCACATAAAGTGATTTTAGAATGTACTTCATTAAGTTCAATTTTCAATATCTAACATTTATAATAGACTTAATTAATTCTCTTAAGATGATTGATTTTTAGCCAAGTGGTGGTTAAATTATGGAGAAGTGCTCCATTGCCAAGGAGGTCACTATTAAAATCCTTGGGTAAACAACATCTGCATCTAATGAGCACTTTTGTGTTAATCCACACAAGAGTTGAGAACAGGTTAACAATGAAAAGAATTGAACAGTTTGGTCTACATCCAGTACAACTTCAAGCTAATAAATAGAAATTGAAGTAGGATGGATTCTATAGAGCAGTGTGATTAATGATCTTTAATTGACTTGAACTAAGTCTTCTTCAACAAGGATGACCCACTGAAGTTGTGGCTGAAGAAAATCTCTATGGTGGATCTAGAGTTGATATCCTAGAGACTGATGAGATAAAGCCTAGGACCATGCCAGAGCATGAAACCAGCACCACCACCAACAGTTCATCAGCAGCTACGACTCCCAACTCTCCTGTGCATTTTTCTAGAGGTAGTGAAGGGGGTAGTGATGACAACGGGGACACAAGCTCATAAACAAGACAACAGAACAAGTTCCTGATAATTCTAATCTTGATTCTGATCGTAGGTACAAACATACATAGTTACATACCACCATCTAACGATACATATGAAGGTAGATAATAGATATAGAGCAAGAGGTAGTGGCAGTTAACACAGAAAAGAGCATTTTGGGGACAATCCTACTGATGGATGCATTGACAATATCATCTTTCGAGTGGCTCAGCTCTGAATAGAAACCCACCTTTGTATCCCTTTTTTCAGTCACTAGAGCCACACCCATCGAATTCTTACAGTGATAATGAGCCCCAGTCATTGCAGGAGCAGGAGTCTTATTTATAGGAATCTTTGATTGTAGTCAACCTCATCAGTTATATGTAAATGGACAAGATTACTTCGACTACTTACCATAACAGCAGCACACGGCAATGATATGCATCATGCATGACGTTCTACATGGTAATGATCTTCATCCATCCAGGCAAATTCTCAACACTCCCAAATATTTTCTCCTAATTTTTATGTATTTATATTTTAAGTTGTCCAAGTTACATATTGTTGGTGATGCGGATTGAGGTACCAGACATGGGACGGGTAGAGATGGAGCCATGGAGCGGCAAGAGATGGAGGGTGGAAGAATAGGTCAAACTTTTGCCTGAAAATTGGCCTCACGCCAAACTCCCCATCACAGGTGAGGAAGAAGAGATAAGTTGGAAAAGCCCAAAATCACACAATGGAAATTTCATTAATCATCAACTTCTCAAGCCAAGAGGCCTTGCATCACTTATATAAGAAAACAATAAAACCTAAAACTAATCTAGACCATCCAAACACATTGATGGCCAGGATTAAAACATTCAACATAAACCATAAATAACAAAAAATATAACTCTAATGATCTAAAACATGAAAACAAATGGACCGGTAGGTGGGGTGGGCCAAATGAACCGGTCGAGATAGATGGGCTGGGCCCATTGGCGGGTTAATCAGTTGGGTTGGGTTGACTCGATGTTATTAACTTATCAGATAAAATCTCCACCATCATCATCAAAGTCTTGTCCCAACTATGTAGTGGTCAACTACATCAATTATGTTTCTCCATTACAATCTATCCTTGGATAGGTTGCACTTCTTCACATCTATCCTTACTATTTTCATCCATGAGCTCTTTGGCCTACCCCTTTTCCCTAAGGGACCATCAACCTACAAAGAAATTTTTTTCGGGTCCATGTTGAACATTTCCAAACCATCTCAAATGAGTCTCTCTTAATTTATCACATATTGATGCTACCCCTAAATGCCCTCGATTGCGCTCACTTCTGATTTTATCTTTCCTTCTCCACACACCCATCTCAACATTCACATCTCTGCTCCACTCATTTTTTGTATGTGTTGTTTCTTGGTTGACCATCATTTTTCTCCATAGGTCATTGCTAGTCTAATCGTTATCTAGTAAAAATTGTCCTCCAATCTTGTTGGTATGCGTCACTCAATCACAAAGCACTCCAGAAATAAGTCTCCGCATTAACCATCTAACTCTAATCTTATGTTTGACATCTTCCTCAATCTCTCCACCCTTACTAATTATAGCCAAGGTTTTGGAAGGAATCTCTTCATGATATCCCTTAATCTTTAATGCATAGGAGTTACATCTCTTTGCACATCTCCATTGAAGTTAGAATTCATATATTTTGTCATTGTATGACTTTCTTTAAAGCCCTTGATTCTAAAGCCTTCTGCCATCTCTCAAATTTCACATTCACGCCATCTCTTGATTCATCCAACACCACCACCTTTTTTTTAATATGAGCAGTTAACTCATCTACAATCTCGTACACGATCAGTGCAAAATAATAATGACTTGAAACTGACTCCGGATGCAAACCTATTGTCCCTAGAACTCAATTGTCTCTCCACATATAGTTCTCACACTAGTTACTAGTCACTAGAACTCAACTATCTTTCCATAGATAGTTCTCACACTGGTTATTACTCTAATATATGTCTTCAATGATGTAAATATAATATCTTCTAACATTCCATTTATCTAAAACTAGCCAAATCAGTTCTCTAGGTGCCCTGTCGTACACTTTCTCCGGATCAATGAAGACCATAAGAAGATTTTTCTCCTCAGTACTTTTCCATTAATTGTCTGAGAAGATGTCTTCTATAATGACCACTAGCATGAAAACAAGTTGATTTTCAGATATCTTGCTCTTTTGTCCAAGTATTTGCTCCATTTTTTCTTTTGAAATGGTCTCTTAGCTCCATTTTTTCTTACCTATAGTTTCATAGTGACTCATAAATTTCATCCCATAATTGGTGCAACTTTGTATATCTCCTTTGTTCTTATATATAGGTAATATAGCATTTATTCTCCATTCATTCGACATTTTCTTTGTCCTTGGTATCTTATTGAATAGCCTAATTAAATGAAGTCATCCAATTTCTCCTAAGCATTTCTAAGCTTCTACGAAATGCCATCTGGCCCTATAGTCTTTCCCATCTTTATTGTTGTCAGTGCTTTCTTTACTTCTGCTACCCTAATTCTGCAGTAAAATTATTATCCACATATTGAGTTAAAGGCAGAAAAAAAAATTATTATTATTATTTGTTGTCTAATGTAAGTTTGTTTGTTTGTTGTTTTTAGGGATTGGGTGTTGTAGTTGTTTGGTAGTATCCTTCCCATTAATCTTTATATTATTTTTTTCCTTTAGTAGAAAAATTAATATTATCAATTCAAAAGAAAAAAGAAATCAATTACATACCGTAAAGTATATTGGTAAAGTCCCCAAGTTGCCCACTTACCATCTACTTTTGTGCAATGGTACACCGTATGCCCTAACTTTCTCTCATCTTACAAAAACTAAATAAATAAATCTCTCATCTAAATTCTTCGAGTCAGAACTATGAGGCAGAACTCGGATATTCACAAAGCCATTCCTATATATGTATTAGTAAGGCCTACCTATGATGCACAGATACTTCAAAATGGGCAACGTATCGTGTCGTATCGTGTCGTATCGTATCCGATACTTCACTTTTTATGTGTAAAATCCGTGTCCTTGCTGTGACTATGGCATGTCCTTGCCGTATCTGTGCATCATAGGAGCCTACTATAAAATCCAAACAACTAAAAATCATTGTCAATTTTTTTTGGTGACAATTCATTAATAAAAATATTACTTCAATCAGAGTAGTGCACCATGAGATGAATGGTGTGTAAAACAAATGATCAACTCTTTTTCGTATTGTAGTCATGTAATTTACATGCCATCAATCTTATAAAGGGTGTAACTTTGATTGGAGAGTTTTTCTTAATGATAACTCAAAGGTAGGATAAGACTTTTTTGCAGTTTCGATTGTAGAGGTGGACTCGATTATTATAATTATTATTTTGAATGGTAACTTCCAATAATCAAAAGCTTAGCAATACAAAAGAGATACACTAACAAGCCAAAACACAAAAAAGAAAACCACCAAAAGAAATAATAATCCCACAAGAAGGACAATAAGAAAGTGAAAGGCTAGCAAAGGAAAAATGATGGATTTATGATAGGCTTGTTCTCTATTTACTAGGCTTTGCTTTGGTTTTGAGCCCTTTCTTTTTTATATATATTTAGTTTTTTATTTTGAAATTTACTTTTATTTATTTATTGAAATTTACTTTTATTTATTTATTGATATTACTTTTATTTTATTCATTTTTTTAATTCAATGGTAACCTGTACTAATCAAAAGCTCTTGAAAATTACTTTTATTTTTAATAATATTTTCCGAGTAATATCCCAATGAGAACTCAATGTTCCACATTATCTCTCACTGATACTATTTTCATTGCTCATAAGATCATGGCAATGATATTTTCCCATTCTAGATGTACAAAAAGCCAAAATACCAATGAAAGAAAACCAATACTAAGTAAAACACCAAGTAGAAGAGTTCTTTCAACAAAAATGACATGAGGAAAACATCAAGGAATAGAGGAAGATCATAAAGCAGCGGCCTGGCCATACAACAAAAGTAATTGAAATTTGAACCCCTCCCTATTAAGCCATATCATTTCATACCACACCATGCATCATGAAATTTTTGCATTTCCACGATAAGCAAAGTGACAAGAAAATATGCAACAGACTGTAAAACAAAACAATAGTCTCTGGAGACTCACCTTTACTCGGAGCTCTTTCATAGGATGAGGTGTCAACAAAGCTCGGATAGTTGTAACAATAGGCCCCTAACATGGAACAGTAAATATATGAGAAGAAACATTCAGCACACAAAGCATAGATAGAACTAAGCTGAATGCCACAAACATTCACATGCTTACCTGCATGCCACAAACAACTATTTGATCCCCTTCATGAAGGACGCCATTAACTAACACGACATCAATGGTTGTCCCCAGGCCTTCAATAACCTTAACCTCCAAGACCGTGCACTGAGAACAGTTGGCATACAGACCCGAAGTTAGTGACATTAACTACCACTACTCTGGTAGATATCAGGAAACAATAATGCAGTAAATTCGGGTCGAGTAAAAAAGTAACTCACAAAACCAACCAAAAATATATTGGATAATGATGATGATGAGTTAACAATGCAATGCTGAGCATAGTATGGACAGGTGTTGATAGAAAAAATGGTAAATAAAAAAGTACCCATATAGATTCTCTCTGAGTCATACCTGTACTTCACTGACAAACATTAGCTTTTTCTCCATGGTTTTTTGTGTCCATTGAACCAATAACAGAAGAAGATCTGGGATGCCCTCACCACTGAAACATCAGAGAGACACATATGTCATGAAATCATATATCACAAGCACCCAAAAAAAAAAAAAGATTTAGTGAAGATGGGAGCGCAAAGGTGTACTCACGTGACAGCACTTGTAGGGACTATGCTGAATGTTTCCCCCATTTCTCTGTTCTTGTAGTACAACTCAGTATTCAAGCCCTGCTCCTTAAACTGTGTGACGATCTGAAAAAAAAGGGGGGCAATCACAAGTCCATTACTATGGTTAACTTAAGTCACAAATCCTAACAACGAAATGAAGAGGCAGAGAATCTAAACCGACCTGAGTGAGCCTCATTTTGAACTCATTTTGCACATCATTAGATTGTTGTTTCATAGCTTTCACAATAGGTGCATTGGGGCTTGACTTCCATCCATACAGTCTATCAACCTTTGAAATCGAAACACAAAAGTATCAGATTAAAGGGAAAAATACTGATAATTAAGTTGCAATGATGCTGCATCTGGCATCTTCCCCTTTCAGGACTGGAGAAATTCTTCTCTTGATTTTCAGGGTCTTTTTTGCAGGTTTAAATTCTGAAAATGAGGAGAAGATTCTCTCCGACCAAAACAGCAAGGAACCAAGTGCAGCATTAAGCAGATGCTTATTGAAATTTATGATATATATTAAGTGGCTAGGACTACCCACCTTATTCAATGCAACTATGAATTCAGTATTCCGCATCTTCAAAAGATTAAGAGACTCAATAGTCTGTGGTTCTAGGCCATGCATAATGTCCACCACCAAAATTGCAATGTCACATAAACCAGAGCCTCGTGACCGCAGATTTGTGAATGACTCGTGTCCTGGAGTATCAATCACCAGCAGACCAGGGACCCTCAGCTTCGCATCAGCTTTAAGCTCCTTTGTTCTATCCCTTATATTTTCTGCAGGGAAATATGTAGCACCAATCTGCTGTGTAATGCCTCCAGCCTCACCCTCCTGAACATTAGTGCCTCGAATGCAATCAAGCAGCTTGGTTTTACCAGTATCGACGTGGCCAAGAATGCAACAAATTGGAGAGCGAAGGTCATCTACACTCGCTTTAGACAGAGCCTCTGCTGCCCGTTGCTCCCTTTTCATTGCAGTTTCTTTTCTCTTTGGCTTTTCATGAGCTTCTTCAGCTTCATGATCTTCACCTTTACTATCTGTGTCAGGACTTTTCACAGGTGCCTGAGGAGCAACCTTTTTACTGGCAACTGTAGGTTTGGCAGGTGCAGGAGGCACTTCCAAGTTCATTGAATTGGATGATGTTAAGCGCTTGGTGTCTTTCTTCACCGTAGATTCAGCCTCCTCCTCAGCAAACGCACTCTTAGCAGGCAAGGCGACATCCACATCATCCCAGCTTTTCGCATCCCACTCCTCATCATCATCTTCTTCTTCAACTCCATTTTCTTCAACTACCTGCTGCTCAACATCACCAACTGAGGACTCCTCTTCGACCTTCTCGATTTCTGACGGTTCAACATCAGGCACACTATCGAGCAGGTTTTCCACAACCTCCACAGTTTCCACCACCTTTGCAGCTGCCCCACCATGTCCCTGTCCAGAACCATGCTTTGCTTTTTTGCTTTCATACTTTGGCCTTTTGCTTGTTGAAGTCTCGTTGTTCGCAATGGGTAGCTGGCCATGCGATGCAAGAAATTGGTTCCTCATCGCCTCCAATCTGCGGGCCTCTTCCTTTTGCTTGCCTGTTAGAAGCTTACCTTCCTGCTTTTTCTTTAAAAGTTTCTCCTTTTCTCTCTCTTTTTTCCTCCGCCTCGCTTCTTCTGCCAGTCTTTCCTGCTCCTCCAGCCGCCGGCGCTCCTCTTCCTCCCTCCTCAACTTTTCCTCTTCTTCTCTCTTTTTCCTCTCTTCTGCTTCTTTCCGCCTTGCTAGTGCCTCCTGCATTTCTCTGACATGCTTTGGGATTTTTTTGTCAGAAAGCTTGCTCTTTGTTTCTTCCTGCTTCTCTTCCTTTGCAGCCTCCACTGCCGCAGTGGCCGCTGCAGCTGCTGCCTTCTTTTCTTTCTCCTTTTCCTTCTTTTTCTTCTTCTTCTTAGCAGCCGCAGACTCGCCACCTTCTTTTTCCTCCACTTCAGCATCCTTCTCCTCAACTCCAACATCCACGGGTTTAACTGGTTCAGGCAGAACTTCAACTTTCTCTGGGGGAGGAGGAGCCGTAGGTTTTGGAGGCAGAGGCCCTTCACCAAGCTCTGCAAGAATCTTTTCAAGGTCATCCTCCTCCTGGGCTGTCCTTCCACTCTTCTTCTTACCCTTCTTCTGCTTCTTTGAAGGTTCAGCCACGCTCTCACTCCCTTGTTTTTCATCTTTGACATCATTATCATTCTTTCTACCCAGCTCATTGGAACTACTAATAATGCCATCCATAGAAGGTTTTTCAATCACACCACTATCTTCTTCTCCCAGGACTGAGTCAAAACCAGAGGTGACTGTAGAGCTGCTACTCTTCTTGGAAGATTTCGATGACTTCTTCTTACCCGAGAAAGTGATCGTCGAGACATCATCTTCATTCTCCACTTGATTTTCACCAGTGCCATCACCATCATCCTCAATTGCCGACCCAGTAAACAAGCTATTATTCTTCTTGGAAGATTTAGATGACTTCTTCTTACCAGAGAATGAAATCTGAGTGGCATCATCATCATCATCCTCTACCCTACTACTAGAACTAATGGCAACATCAGTACTATCCTCATCATCAAGACCCACATCAAAACTATTGCTTTTCTTTGAAGATTTAGATGACTTCTTCTTCCCAGAGAAAGCAATGGCTGGAACACCATCATCCTCTACTTTATTTTCATTGTTGTTAATAGAATTCACACCAATGTCAGCACTATCATCATCAACATCATTGAGAATAGACGCAGTAAAAACAGAATTACTCTTTTTGGAGGATTTGGATGGCTTCTTCTTACCAGCAAAGGTGATGGCCGGAGCATCCTCGCCCTCCTCCGAAGCGGGTTTCTCGGGCTCCACCTCATCGTCATCGTCTTCAAGAGCATCAAAAGCCGACCTGCCCTTCTTCCCCTTGGACTTCTTCTTCCCTGCAAAAACCATGGAAGGCGCTTGCTCGTCCTCATCTAAATCCGGTTTCCCGGGCTCCACCGCATCGTTATTGTCTTCAAGGGCATCGAAAGCGGAGGCGGTGAACAAACTGTTACCGCCCCCCTTCTTCGATTTCGGCTTCTTCTTACCAGCAAAAGGGGGGGCAGCTTCGACGGCGGCGGCCTCTTCCTCCTCCTCGTCCTCATCGTTGGGCTTCGCCTTGCTGCCGCCCTTCTTCCCCTTCTTCTTTCCAGCGGCGGGGGGTTCGTCGTCAAGGCCTTGCTTCTCCGACTGGATATCGTCGGAGAGCTCCGTGCCGATCGAGTACTCGTCGTCGTCGATGTGGGCCCCTTTCTTCTTGGGTTTCTTACCAGCCTGGACTGCCGGGATCTCTTCTTCCCCGGCGGCGGCGGCGGAGGCCGTGATAGCTGACTTCTTCTTACCCATTTACTTAGAACAATCAGAATCACAATCAAAATCAGAAAAAAGCAGAGACCTTTATAAACAGATCGAAAAAACAAAAACCCTAACCCTAACCCTAACTGAAGAGAGTGATGAATAGATGAAAAGAGGAGGATTTGGAAGTGATGGAGACTGAGATATGAATATGAAGGGATCAGAATTGAATCAAAACAACATCAGAGAGAGATTGATCGATCAAGAAATTGAAATGGTGATGAGATATGTGTGAGAGAGAGATAGAGATAGATTGGCATGAGATGAATTTCGATGATTGGGTGATTCAATCTGAGAAGTTGGAAATAGGAGGGAGGTGGTGATTGATCGATTGTGATCGATGGGAAAGCGATGGATGGATTTGAAGGAAAGAAAGAGAGGGTTTTGGAGATGGCGATTTTGTGAGGAAGAAGGAGGAGGAGGAGGAGAGGAGATGAGAAGAAAGTGCTGCTGCGTTGGAGACTATGGTTTTTTAAGGGCTTACGAGTTTTTGTTTTTATTGTCATGGCTCAGTGTAGAAGTTGGGACTCATGGGTCGTGTGGGAGTTTCCTGGAATGTGCCAATTTCATATTTGGAAATTGTATATTTTTAAGAATCTAGACGAATGAAAATCTTTATTTACTAGAACTTTTATTAGCATATTGGGATTACGTTTGGTAACTAAATCTTTAGAGCACGTTTGTGTACACATTCTTTCCACAAAAAGAGAAAATTGTCACGTCAGCAAATTCCATAGAAATAAAAATCTTGGAAAAGGATTTCCGTAAAATTTAGAAATTCATGTTTGGTACAAAAAGAGTTTCCTCATTGAATTGGTACATTTGTTTGTTGCAGCTGTGGATTCTTTCTAGAAAATCAAAATTTCTTATTTAGTGATATAAATTTTTGAAGAAAAATAACATAATATGTATATTATTTATTTAACATTAAATAATAATTTATATAAAGAAATAAAAAATAAAAAAATTATAGGGTTTTTGGGTTGAAATTGACAAGAGTGGGGAAAAGAGGGAGAAGTTTTTTGAAGAAATCTATTTTCCATACCCCCCATGGGAAACTCATTTCCTCAATTATCAAGAAAAATGTTGACGAGTAGAAAATCATTTCCGCATAATTGTTCCACACCAAATACCGAAAAAATGGGTTTTCCACGGAAAACCGTCCACTTTTCTTTGGAAAAGTATTACACAAATATGCCCTAAAAGATGTGTAGATTCGTATTTGGCAATTGTAAATTTCCGAGGATTTGGACAAATAAAAATCTTCATTTGTTAGGATTTTTATTGGCACACTGGGGCCACGTTTGGCAACCAAATATTTAAGAAAAAATATTTTCGATTTTCCTAAAGTTACAGTAAATCCATATTTAGTAATTGTAAGTTCTTGAGGATTTGGACGAATGAAAATCTTCATTTAATGGGATTTTCAGATCCAACCACCTCCCATAACATTTGAAAATTCTCACTTAAATGGATTTGCACACCAAACCCTATTTTTCTCAGCTATATTAATTAATACACACTAATATCAATGTGAAATCCTCAACTGTACAAATCTCTGGTGAGGAATCATTATTCTAGTGGTAGTGAATAATCTATGGGTTCCTCGTCTGTTACCAAACATGTCCTCAATCCTTTTTTTTTCTTAACTATAAGTAGATACACACCAATATATGTAAAATCCTCAACTATACAAATCACTGGCAATGAATCTTTGTTCCAGTGGTAGTGAATAATCATCATATCTATGGATTCCTCGCCTGTTACCAAACATGCTCATAGTGTTTGGGGTCACGAATCGGATGCAGGTTTGTATATGAAACTGCTACCCGGGAGTTTTCTAACTTTAATTGGTATGGTTGACATAAAACCCGAGTCCAGTTCCGACATAGTCTATTTACATGTTTCGCATAGAACCAGCATCATACTACATAATGATAATCTAAACCGTTCAAGATGAATGTCATCCCTTCAAACTATTTACTGACAAATTTCACTTGAAGTACAAAACTTCTTTTCAATGGGTCATGAGTTTTTGTTATTATCAATATTGATCTATAAGTTGAATGCGGATTGAATCCAAAAGCAATTGGGGTCGTTTGTTTTTTTCATTTACATATGCAATGGAATTACATGGGTAATGAATACATATAAATCATGTTTTTTGTTTGGTGTGATTTTGATTCACATGTGTAAAGTAGCTATGTAAATGGTGTGAAACGAAACCTGACCCTTTTTGTGCCTTAGTTTTTCACACCTCATGAGGTGTGAAAATGTTTCACACACTACTGTTACAAGGCGGATTGCTATAGTGCCATTATGAGCAGTCCGCCTATTTTTTTTTTTTTTTTGCTCCACTTGTAACATCCGGACCATTCATTCTCTTAAGAAGCTAAAATACGGTCATGTGTCAAATTTTCAACCGTTGATGATGCATGGAGGTTGAGATATCATCAACATAATTACAGTCGTTGGATTAATCTATTGTTACTAACATACCCAGTTCGCCTTTTATGATTTTTTTATTGTTCTGTGACCCACCTATAAAATCAGGACCGTTTATATTCTTCAGAAGCTCAACCACGGCCATATATCCAATTTTCAACCGTTGATGATGCATGGAGGTTGAGATATCATCCAACAATATACAACCTATTGTTATTAACATACCCAGTCCGCCTTTTATGATTTTTTTAATGTTCTGGGCCCTACCTATAAAATCAGGACCATTCATATTCTTTATAAGCTCAAACATGTTCATGTGTCCAATTTTCAACCATTGATGTTGCTTGAATGTTGAGATATCATCAAACAATCTACAACCTATTCATAGATTCACATGTGAAATGTTATGCTAGTAACGAACAGTGGAATCTAATCCACATGTGAGTCATTTATATATGCAAATGACTCACATGTGGGTCATTTACACATGTGAATCACTTTCACAGGAAACAAACGACCCCTTAGGGCATACACACTCGTAGTCGAGTGGTGTTGGCACCTTAATATCACATAGGGATCCATCATAGAGTCTTTTGAGTTCAAAGTGTCATTCTATTCTTGACTCGGAGTTCAATGTGGCAAACAACGGAAAAAAACAAAACAAAACAAAACAAAAATTTGAAGCAATTGGGGTCCGGACCACCAGTAGGTTTTGTATGTGTTGGGATAAATCCGAATCTGAATAATTGGCAATTATCCCATCCAAACATTGCTTTCCTAAATATAGCTTGATATGGTACAAATTTAAAACTGTTCATTACATGTCACATGTCTATTGAGCATTATCATAAATATCATTCTTAAGAAATGATTTTCTTAGGAAAACGTTAGGATATGTTCAAAGTTGGAGTTTTTCTCTGACTATCATTTTAGAAAATAGTACATAAAATAAATGATATGTACAAGTAATGAATGATTTTAATTAGAGTTAGATACTAATAAAAGAACACTTTTAACTTATTCTTGCTTTTCTTCCATTTTCTTCCAATTTCTAGTAGTTTTCTAGTGACATTTTCAATTTAGTGAATTTTTGGGAATACTGCAATAATTGTTGGGAAAATATCATTTCAACTAAATGTCATCATATCATCTCAACATTTTCATAGGATTGTTGTATTTGTGGTAGTGCTCATGAATTCCATCAATGTAAGATGAGGTTTCATTTACAACTTTTTATCTCTTAGGGCACGTTTGTGTACATCTAATTTCCGTGGAAATTGGAAATTGCCACATCAGCAAAATCCATGGGTTTCAAATTCTTTGGAAAAGTTTTTCTGCGGAAGTCAAAATTTTATGTTTGGTGCAAAAAGGTTTTCCTCGATGAATTAGTGCTAATGTTGTTTGGTGCGGCTATGGATTTCTTTAGTGAAAACCATTTTTTAGTGAAAACTATTGGGTGAGTGGGTTGATATGTGTGTGGGGTGGGTGGGGTTGGGAGGGGAAAAGGAAGAAAGAGGGTGGTTGGGTGGAGTGAGGGTGAGAGAGAGGAAATTGGGGGGTCGGTTTTCCGTGGAAATGGACTTCCCATACCCCCCATAGGAAGTCTATTTCTATGGCTAGGAAGGAAAATGCTGACGTGGCGAAAAAGCATTTACGCAGAAAACTGCCGCACCAAACACATGAAAAAGAAGTTTTCCGTAGAAAACTACAACATTTTCCGCGGAAATGGGCTACACAAACATGCCCCTAATATCCATGTCTGCTGGGCAATGTGAGAGAACTGCATATGAGCAATATAGAGTCTAGCTCGTGGGGCCTACTCAAGATGCCCGCTTATTAACGAGAGTGGGTACATGGAAAAGATTTGTTGCATATAAGGGCCAACAAAAAAAAAATCAGACTTGTACGATAATCCTAGCCCTATATTTGAAAAACAATAAATCTTAGTGGTCTTTTTATAGATTACTTTGAGATTCATTCCAATGGTGGATAAAGATTCGATGATGGCTCAATGCCAGATCATGAGGGGATAAGAGTGTGAAATGATCCGTACTGATCCAAGTTGGGCCCTAGTGGACCCCACGTAGAGGAAGAACATTTCTTTAGGCTTTCAATCTTATTGACTTTTAACTTTTTATCACTAATTAACAAAAAGACTTTTTATTACTAGTGCTATTTCGGATGATTATATTTTTGCTACTATATATAAGATTGTGATTGAGAGAATATATGCACACTTCCTTGTTGTAGGCCCATGCATCACAAGAGTGTTTTTGCTAGTTATAATGTATTAAAAAAAATAGGAATCGCGTACTTTTGCTTGCAGTCTTACTCCCTTCAAAATACCTGGCAACAAAATAATGACATCATTTGTTCGTATTTTTTTTATTATATACATTTCATTTTTTTTAACATTACAAATATTGTGTAAACTTTATCCTCCTAATGTGAGTCCTAGTAAAGCTCTCTTTAAAAGGAAAAATCTAATGTGCTTCTTTTAAAAGATAACAAGTCTTTTGAAATTCCAAGTAAGCTATATCTCTAATATGATTAAAGCAATAAATTCTTCCACAATGATAGTCCTATTAGATTTTGGGCCTATTTGTTCGCATGGTATTTAATTAATAAGAGTTCTAAGAAGTGTTTTCTTATCAAGTGGTTGAACTAAAGAAGCAAAAGCTATGATCCATAAATATTTTGTGGCCATCAACTAAAGGTGATTTTGTGGATAATGCATACCTAGCCATCACTCTCATAAATGAAAATTTATGAACGGCCTCAATTTATGTCTCCACCTTATATATTCATTCCTTGAACCCATAGTTATAAAAATCATATGATTCGTATCTTGAATTCAGATTCATATCCCAAATTTTAAAGAAAATGATTTTGTGTGTATATATATATAATGAATCTCATTTATAGATGAATCTTATGATCCGATACTCATTTAATCGAATCTTATAATTCAAGCAATTCGGGGCGGAGTAAGAATAGTCACACCCAATAAAGTTAATACTAATCATCTTTTATATTTCCTTCATTTACCGGTTTTACTTCATAAAAATATGATTTAGTAGTTAATGAATTTTCTTAAGAATTTTTATAGCGTTAAAGAGATTTAAGCTACGAATAAAGAATATGTATTTGATTAAAGCATTCGGCTGTATGCATGGGACTTGTCTATATCTTCTTCTTTTTTTATTCTTTTCATTATTTTATTCACTAATACATTCTTAACTTCAAGAAATATCCTCTTGTGTAAGATTAATTGTTTGAGTTTATTTTTTACTTTTATAGTTTAGCCAATTTTACCATGAATCCCTGGAAATTCAATTCCACCAAACAAATGTGTCCTATGTTGTTAATCTTGCTTTTATATCAACCACACACACACACACAAAAAAGGGGGTTCTAGATCTTTAGTATTTCTCTTATATCAACTAACATACAACTTAGAGAAAAAAAAACTAACATCCACCAATCTTCCTTGTGTCTTTATGGTTACATGACTGGAAGCATTTAAAAGAGGTCAAGGGTTCAAGGATTGGTACACCCTTCTTTATTAAAAAAAAAAAAAAACACTAATGTCCTCTAAAATATAGTAATAACTCAGTCCCTTACTTTATTAGTTTTACATGGAACTTCTGATTACCCGAAAGTTCCGACCTGCAAAAAACTGGGCTTGAAACCTATTTCAGGTTCTAATTGATAAACTGGTTTGGGTTCGTGTCCATATAGGTTCCAACCCGTGAACTCGGGACCTGGCATATGAGCTTAAGATGTTGAAAATTGTATCTGAAAAGAAACTATTTTTTATACATTTTTATGTATAATACTGGAGGTAGTAGACTTGATGCACTGTTATAAATTGAATAATATGTATATTTTAAGAAAAATAAACAATAAAGAGAAATTAGAATCGATTTTGAAACTAGATTCTAGTCCTCTAGGTAGACCTGGTTCCGGAATTGGACCCGGGTCTAAAATTAATAAAACAGGTTCCGAGTCAAAAACCAGATCTAGAATCTGAACCATTATTTGGAAACGGGTTTGGGTTCGGGTCCACTATGGTTCTGATCCGGAACTATCCCGTTTGCAACCTTGGTTCCATGCTCTAAAATATGGTAATAACTCAAATCCTTAATTTGAAGAATGGAAGGAGGTTTGAAAGGGTATTTTATGGGGGACTTATCTATTATTTACAACCTTTGCCAACTTAGGAAGTTTTGCACACCCAAAGTAAAAGGAGGTTTCTAAATCTTTTCTTTCTTCTCTTTTTGTGCTAGCTAGGGCCGGTTGTACCACAAGGCCAACAAAGCCTTTGCTTTAGGCTTTATAAAACAAGGGTAAAAAAAGGCCCCATAATAGCAGCTCGCATCTTTTGAAATTCTAAAAATCAAACTTGTCAACTGACATTCATTTTTTTCTTCCTAAAATATAAGGCCCCATGATAACTCTCTCCTGAGAAGATACAACCAAGATTTTCATGGAGCCTTAAAGTGTCATTTATGACCTATTATATTTCCAAATCTACCTCTTATATTTTTATTGCTAAGAGCCCAATTGATTTTACCACACTATTATATTTCTAGCAGTCCATGTGTGTATCAAATCTCAACCATAAATCCAGTAATGAATTTGCTTCACAAGCCTTTCTCATTATTTTTGTGTATCCTATTTCAATAGGGGCATATTTAGATTTGATCCATGATGTGGTTGTAATAAATCCATAACTTGAGATTTTCAGCCCTAATGATAGATCTTAAAATTTAAGATAAACAATGGGCCATCGCTGGAATTTATTCACTTGCCCACAGTGTATATGAGCATCCTGCATCTGGAACATCTAATACGTGAGGCACACCTCTAAAGTCCGTCTTGGATGGTCTTGCCTCATATGCGCACCGCACACATGTGCAAAAAATTCGCACCCCACCAGTGGCAGACTCAAGATTTTTGTTTGGAGGAGGGGGTTTTAGAGCCAAATAAGTAGTTGAATTTTGTGACTCAAGATTTCTATGTGAGTTTTGGAGATGGGCACAAAATTTTCTTGTGGATTGTGGACTTAAGATAGGTTAACAAATTTGAATATAAAAACTTAATTAGCAAATTTATATCATAAAAAAGTAAGAAAAATAAATTTTAAATAAAATATTTATAATAATATTAAAATATAGAAAATGCCTCATTTAGAATTGTTGCTTTATGCCTCAAAATTGTCTCGAGTTGGCCCTGGTGCTAACAACCGTTCTTTTTCTGAAAAAAAAAAAACCAAATCAAACATCTATTCATTTTCCACGTATTCCTTAGAAGGCAACCTTTTTTTATCAATAGATATTGTTTAGTAGGAAGTGGTTCTCTTTTATATTATTGCATTTGTGTCTAGCATTGTTATCGTTATAAATTTCCAAAATAGTAAAGATCACTTTAGCCTTCATTATTAGAACTCCACACCAGATGTGGTTGAAAAGAAAATCATATTTATATATACTTCTCTTGAGTAACTTTATTAAGTTGATATGGAAGGGTTTGAGCTTAGGCTTCGAGCTTTTATGCTATGAGGATCAGGCCTTTATTTTATAGTTTATGGGGTCTAACTTAGGGTGACACATTCCCTTCGGCTCGTTTGACACCTTACTTGATGAGTAAGAGTCAAATAAAGCCTCTATTTTTCAGACAGGAGCCACATCAATAGTATTTTAATTCAAAATTCAACGATCCTTGTTATATAAGATTTTTTTTTTTATATATATCCCTTGTGATTTCTAAGATTTGTAAATAGGAACCATGTGGTTTTTGTATTTGTAAATAGGCTCTTGCTTAGGCATTTTAATGCCTTTCATATTACTAATAAGTGTATTTGATAGTAAAGATAAACGAGCGATAGGCTTTTGCTCTTTTTTTTTATTACAAAAAAGAAGCTTTTGTCCTTACAACCATTTTTTTATATATAGCCTATGAGATTTCTAATATTTATAAATAGCCTCGATGCCGGTCTTTACTAGTAGGTTTACACATTTGTATTCTTTGTTTTCTAAGTTCAGGATAATATCAACCGCAATTGTATGGACAATTTATCGATGCTTAATGGTGCTATTAAAAAATCATAAATTGATTTTCTTGTTTTCTACTCCTTGAGTCTCAAGGAAAAAAAAAAAAGTCCTTGAGTCTTTTCCAACTCTCGAGGGTAAGGTAAGTGCCTAAACAGAGTAGGGCCCTGCAAAGACTTTATTCCACTCGGGCTCAACCCTGTATACAAAAAGAATAGAGTGATAAACTAGGGCAACTTATGAAAGCCGTAGATGTTGCGGAAGCAGGGATCTAAATGAGCTGACTGCTACAAATGCGATAAGGACTTCGTAGGCTTGAATCAGGTACTAGTTGTGGAGATCTGTGACTGTTTGTGAGAGATCAGTCACATGTGATTCACTCTTCAAGATCCAAGGGCAATGATTGATACTTTGGATGTAGAAGATGATGACAAACAATTATAGATCTAAAGAAAGAAGGTGGTCTTGTGTTAGGGGATAATGTATTGTGAAGAATTATATCAACTGATATCTGTTATTTCTATATATATAGCCCTTTTGGCCGATGGGTGATAAGATCTATATCAATGCGCATGACGATGAAATATCGCACAAGCAGTTACATGGAAAACATTTAAACCCTGAATAACAAATGTAAGATAAAAGGCAAATGATGCACAATCCTCGAAAAAAAAAAAAAAAAAAAAACCCTAATTCAATCAATGACACCAGCATTTACAAAAGAGCTTTTCCATGCACTTACCTATAAAACTTTGAAATTTTGTCCCCAGATCATGCTGCTGACGTTACCAAAACAAGACCTCATAATATCTTATCATTCCAATTACATCCAAACACTACCAAAATCGAAAAGCCCAAAATCTAAAGATAGAGAGAGAGAGCGAGCCAATGCAATGGCCTTTGACATTTCCCTCTCCCGCTGTGCATTCTTCCCTCATCACCACCTATCAATTTTGGATTCCCAAACTACCCCTCGCACTTCCCTCTCCACCTCCAAACCCCTCCGCCACTTCCCTTCCGTCGCTTCTCACAAAGCCCAGATCGTCCTCGACCGCCCGGCGATCGCCGTCGCCGAAGCCGTCTCCGAGGCCGAGCTCTGGGCCGCCGCCTGCCTCCGCGTCCGCTCCTTCTACAACTTCAACCCCACCACCTACGCCGTCGAGGTGAGCCACCACACCACCTCAATCACCGCCTATGAATTTTTGATTCATTCTGTTTGGTATCTGCATTTCTTCTTTGGATTTGGATTTAAAGTCCCTTTTGGAGTGGGCCCCACCATGGGATATGGTGGATTTGAGCCGTTCAGGTTTTTACGGGTGGGCCCCACTGAAGTGGATTTGTAAGGCTCTACAAAACAATGTAATATGATTTTGCTATTCTTGATTGCGAAAGTTTCTTATGGTTTTATGGTTGAATTTGATTTTCATGATTGCGAAAGCTTCTTATAGTTTTATGGTTGAATTTGATTTTCATGATTGCGAAAGCTTCTTATGGTTTTATGGTTGAATTTGATTTTCATGATTGAGAAAGTTTCTTATGGTTTTATGGTTGAATTTGATTTTCAGAGATTCATATTTCATACTATAACTATAGAGTGAAATCGAATGGCCGATTCCTACCTATGTACTTTTTGTAACACACTAATGGTATTTATTCCTTGTCAAGTTATATTAGGATCATAAGAGGTACTTGGCGGAGCGCGAGTTTGAGGCATTAAAGGACCGAATTGCTGGGAAGCGAATAGGATTTACAAGGGTTTCTTGCATAAATGCAACACTTCCATTGTCACAAATATTAAGCTCTTCAGAGGATTTATGTTCTACTTGTAAGGTATGAAGATTGCTGGTGTGCAGTATCCAATCATCCATTATGAGCTTGTCTTCGCACCTTAACATTATCGAGCGAGAAAGAGTTTCCATTAGTGTATTACTGGAGAAAAGAATATACAAAAGATGCTTATCATTGACATTGTATCACTATCAACATCCATCAGATAACACATCTTGAAAGCATTAAACATGTGTTAATTGTCTTTGAGCTTTGAACCTTCACTTGAACTTTTTTTTTTTTTTTTGGGCCTCACCTTGGTGCATTTTTGCTGGTACCTCACTGAATATTTGTTGAGTGAATTATTTATTTGTTCTAGTCATAAACATTTGCAGACACCCGATTTTCCTACTCTTAATGTTAGTGATCCTCATTGGTCCATGTGTGGTTCAATGTTCTAATTTGTTCTTACCATTTTGATATTTCAAAACGTCATCAAAATGTAATAAAAAGATTATGATTGTTACCACTGCCTGATTCATAAGTTGGCTGATCTGAAATGGTTCGTAACGAACAGCTGATGAGGCCTGCACTCTGTATTTTGCAGTGTAGGAGAAGAAATTGTATTGTTCAACTCTGAGTGACTCATATAAAAATGTTTGTGGTGTACTGTGTAGTTTTCTGAGAATGGAGAAGATCGAGTTGTGGTTGGGACGTTAGATCTTAACCAATGCTTGAGGCTGGCAGATGAAATAACAGGGAAGAGACCAGAGGTAATATTGGACATGTATAAGGCTATTTTTCCTAGCTGAATATCAATAAATTGTAGGATCAAGCACGTAATCTTCCTGCATTTCTGCTTTTATGTTTGTAGTTTAGAATGTTATTGATGTGATTATACTAAGTATTGCCATATTGAAATTGTAAAATTGACTTGGAATTTCTGAAACTTCTCTGCATTTGTCACCTTGATGCAAACTTTTCCTTTGGAATAAATTACTCAAGTCTGGTTGAAATCCCTGGCAGGGTAATTGGGATCTCATGATCTAAAAAAAAAAAACTTCTTTAGAACTTTTAACTTCCCAATGATATTTTCTTGAAGCTGTGATTTGTAATTTTGTTGTTTATTTGCTGTAATTGGGTGTAAATGACCTGTAGATGTTACCTTCTACATATGGCTAAATAAGAGCCATGACACCATGGGATTAAGTTTGGAAGCATGTGGAAGTTTGTTATTCTGTTCTGGTATTAAATTGAAATTAAGAAGATAAAGTGTTGGGCAATGTAGGAATCAGTGTCTAATTTCCCACTAAAATGTAACCTGCATTTTGTTTATACTTTCACTCAAAGGAAATTTTGCAGTAATAAGCGCACTTTACATTCTTTTGCTTACAGACTCACAGTACACCTTGCATTTTGAGACTTGGACCTTCCATGCCATCAATCAGAACTGTCTATTTGGTTCAGTCCAAAAATCTTTTGATAAGTTTGTCCAGTCCTCTTTTTGTTAGCGAACTAGATTAAATAATTAAATTACACATATCAAATAATTTAAACCATTCTATCAGATACCTTAGGATGTGGGTGGTTCAGTTCATTTTTATGAATAAGGTTGAATACTATAATTATCAAATTGATCCATCCATATTTTATTGGCTATGGATCAAAAGACTATTTCTACGACACTATTTTAACCACTTTATCTTCAGTTTACAATAGGAGAGTTTGATGAAAATGTACCCTTATAGATAGGTAATCTGGTTGATGTGACCCTTGCCAGTTAGCATATGTGCAGTTGAGAAAACTAATTGACGGTCCTGATTGTTGATACAAATTGTGTTGTCAAATTGCTACTGGGTTCAATATAGCTTATAGTGAATCCACTGCAGTGGATACCTTATCTTTTGTAGTGATGTCTTCTGATTAAGTAATCCCTTCCCTTATGAAGTTTCTTTACACGCCAAATCCCAATGCCATGACAGATGCTTGTTTGGCTAAACAAGGGATTGAAGGGGATGTTACCTTTTGTTCTGATGTTATGTAATTTTGCTTTTGCGTTGGTATAATGGTTTTGTACCTTCATTTTTTTTGTTCTGCTTTGGCTTTGTAGTTGCCTTTCTGTTAACCCCTTTTATTCATATAAGTTGCTTGTTACTGTTTAGAAAAAGAGGGTCTTGAGAAAAGGTCATAGTCTATCTGCCCCTGATCTTCCAATCCGTAGTATTTTTGGCACATTTCCCATCAGATTAATGGTTTACATCACAGAGCAATGGGCCCCATAATGAATAGGCACATCACGACATGAGAGATATGCTGTTACATTACGTCCCTATAATATCTCTGATGTTTTATTGTGCAGTCGGGCAAATGTATTTGAGCAATACAGTATCTATTCTAGTCTATGATACCCAGATACTTGTACAAGCCTAACGTAATGGATACAACACTTGTAAATTGTACCTGATACTGCTTCGATACTTTTAGGGACTAAGTGTAACATATCTTTCTTATAAAGTCCATTATTTTATATAGTTCTTTTAATATTTTTACTTCTCACCATAAAAAAATGCTAGAAAGGGACGAAAACAATGATAATTTCATTGATTCAAAAGTGATCTAAAGAAAAAATTAGGACATCCGTATCCGTGTCCTAGATTTTCAAAAGTGAGGAGTTGTATCCCCAATCCCTGTATCAATGTCCGTATCCATATCTGTATCTGGGCATCATAGATTCTAGTGAATTCACGGGACCATGAGCAGATCTTTCATTTATAAATATATATATATATTGATTCCATTTATATAATTGCCCTTCTCAGTTTCTTGCCACCATTATTGCCTAATATTTTTCCTGTTGCTCTGAGCCTCTGACATCTTAAAAAGGGTGTGGTACAGATATCATTCTTGTTGTGGCAGTCAAGTAGGGAAATATTTGTTTATGCATTACACAATAAAACTCACAAAAACCTGCATTCTAAGGCATTTACATTGAGTGGTGTACTCATGCTTCCATTCTATGAATACACGATCTAGTTCAACAGTCTGTGACTCGAGGACTACTTCCAGTTTTTAATATCAGTGCGTTATGGGCTCTTCTTCTCAACATAGCCTGCTCTTCCTTTCAAATGCATAACACAACTGTCGGCGACTCAAGTAGTGGTTACATTTCTTTTATTGGATGGTAACTATATTTTTAAAGGGCTTATCAGTAGCTTGCGTTTTTAATAAGCGATCTTTAAAATGGCTTTGGGTGGTTTTTGTAGCCATTAGTATATTTCTCCTCTGCTGATGTGCTATTAATAAAATGTAGTTACCATTAAAAAAAACCTATAGAACGTAGTTACCACTAAATGACAAAAAAACTAAGTCAAGAAATTATTTTCTCATTTCGCTAAATGACAAAAAGCATCACTTTTTTGATTTGAACCCTCTTCTTTTCCTATCTCTTAATTTGACACTTCACCTCATTTCATTTTAATAGTGAAGTTACCAAACTGGCTCCAAGACTTTCTGAAAATTAGTGTAACCCACATTGGCCACCATTGTCATGAAAGGATCTACCTCTGTGGTTCTTAAATTTCCGAAAAACAACTTTACCCTTGGATGGAAAAAAATGCAGAACGTGGGTGGAAAAACTATCCTCCATACCCTCTGTGTGATCAAACACCAATGGTGGATAGCTTGTACTAATTGTCTAAACCCCCATAGTCTAACAGCAAACATGCTTGTCAGGTCTTGCTCCTACCATTTGCGAGATGCAACCTTCCTCAATGGAAAAAGCTATGTCTCCCATTCAGAAAAAAATAAAAATAAAACATGGAACTATCCATCAATGACTCATCATTCATCGACCATCATAATGTAGAACAGGGTGTCTACTGTCTATGCTCCCTTGAACTGTGAATGGTCAAAAAGGTTGCTATGTCCTTGGTGTAAGACATGACCGCAACAAGTCTTGCATTGATGGATAATGAATGAGAAATAACCTCAAGAAATGACAAGGTAGAAACAAAGATGAGAGGAAGTGATGACAATTCTCACACATAGAGCTTCTATTGTAGGATATTTGTGTGAAATAGATTAAGGATTTGCTAGTTGCATCTTATAAACATCTAGGCAGAAAAAAGCCTTTAACATAAGATATTGGCTAATGCCAATTGCTAGTTGCTCTATACATATGATGATGTAGTCAAGGTTATCTTTGTTTCCATCATGCAGTGTGAGCTAAGATTGGTTTGCAGAGGGTAGTATTTAATGAGTAGCTAAGTATCTGCAGGAATTCTTGTTTCGGTGGCACATATGATTTATGGTTTACATTAAGAATAAGATAAGACTGAAGTTTCAGTCAGAGTTAAAAGAAAATTTTTATCCTCTGAATAAATTGAATTTATATTGTTAGCTCCTGCCATATTGTTGCCCGAGATTTATTTATTTATTTTTGTTTGTTTATTTATTTATTATTCATTTTTATTTTGGTAAAGTAGAGCCAAGTAAAAATCCAAAAGAATTATCTTTAGGAATCCATTATACCCTGAAACAAAGGAAAAGTTGATGAGTGAGTGGCATGTGACCCTCTTTATCGAACTGTAATTATCTCAAATACTCTTCCTAAAAGCATAATTATCTCCCATTTTTTTAGTGCCCGAAAAATATGTTTACCACTTCCCAATCTTAAGATACAGCAACTCCTAATAACATATTATCTCTCATAATCTCTTCATAAATATCATCAAATTAAATGCGTTTTTCACTTCTCTCTTATGGCCACTTCCAATCACGTGTTATCTCCTCTAATGTTCTGCATGATTTGCCACTCAAGTGCAAATTTGTCTTTTATAAATTCAAGAACCATAGAAGTAGCCTCTTTTTTTTTGTCGGTACGTTGACCAGTGGTCAATGAGGGTAATAATAGTTGTCAGATAAGCTCAGAGGCTGCAATTTAATTTCAGAAACCAGAGCAACCACGGTAGAAAAGGTAGGGAGCATTAAAAAGAGGAAACTCCTTTTGATGTCACTACATTGAGTTGCTGGAGTACTGGGTGTGGGTCTAGTTGCTGGACTTGTTTAGCCCCCAACCTTGAGTTTTCAAGACATGCCTATGTTTAACATTTTTCATATTATGTAAAATGTTCAGGTATATAACCTTAGTTGTGCTAGCCTTTTACTTAAGGTGTTTTTCTTCTGCTTCTCCATTGTTTACACTTACTAAAATTTACGAATCACTGCTTCAAAGCTTCTATGCTCGAGTCTCCTGGTTCTTTCAACTAATGCTATTGCTGAACCATATTCACCATGCGTCCCATACTCATTAACACCTCAGAAAATTCTCATTTCCAGAATTTTGGTCTATTAGGTAAAGTTTTTAAGAATCTTGTTCTTTTATAATTACAACTTTCTTACAAATATAATATCTTGAGCAGGGCATTGGAGCTGATTTTGCGAGGGCTTATTTAAGCAATGTTTGTGTTGCTAAGGAGGTGCATAGGAAGGGCGTTGGCTATGCACTAGTTGCCAAGTCAAAGAAAGTTGCTCAAGAATGGGGTAAAAGTTTCCTTATTATTCCATGCCTGGTTATCGCCATAGTAATTACCATGATAAGTACAGCCATTTAGTGACAAAAGCCTGTATCATGGTTGGAAGCTACCTGCTGTCACAACCACAAGGTTGTGGGGGTCCAAGTAACATAACCTATCCAAAGAAAAGAAGTATCGATTTATTGGGCATTTCAGGCAGGTTCCTAGTTTAGATATTCCTTTTAATAAACTCAGTACTTGTACCATTTTGAACTTCCTAAACTATGTTCAATTGTGTGGGGAAGAAACAAGAACTCATCACATGCCCCCATTCACATGTCTTCATTTATCAACAAACCATGTATGTGTAGGGAGAGAGAGAAAAAGAGGTTTCACGTTCCATAGATTGCAATTTTTTGTTAATATCTTGCTCAGAATCTAAGAGAACTCTATAAGCCAACCTGGGATTAATGGGATGGGGATCTTTTGATGACTTTTGTTCTAAATCAATATGGAAATAGCAGGTGACCATCTGGGTTGGGAACCCTTGGGCTATGTGCTATAGAGTGGGATTTGGAGAAAAATGGAGGCATTGGATTAAAAAAAATGTATTTCTTCTTTCTCCTTTATTGTGCTGGTTAATAGTTCTCCATCAGGTTTATTTAAAATATTGGAAGTTAAGAGTTAAGACAAGGTGACTCTCTCCCGTAGTCTGTTTACTACATTAGCAGGAGGCTTTGGTTGTCTCATGGAAAGAGCTCAAAAGGGTGAGGTCTGTGCACAACATCAAGATGGGTAATGAAGGTTTGGAAATCTCTCATATCTATTTTTTAGATGAGATTCTCCTCTTTTGCGAGTATCAGCCATGCACTAACTTCTGAACCCGCACTTATCTAGATTGATGTAGGAACCTTTATTTACTTTCCACTACAACCGGGCACCGTTGTAGTGAATCACGTATAGCGGGGGATGCCCTAGCATGAAACCCTTGCTTACTATTTTCCCATTTTCTTAATTATTTATTTTATTTATTTTTATAATTATTTTATGAAATGAAACTCGCAAATGAAATACTGAAATGCCAAACCAGTCGAAACTTCTTAGTCCGGAGCTAATGGAGTCCTAAATGAAATTGAAAACTATGGTCTAGATAATAGAGAGATGGTGGTCTTGGTTTCTGAAGATTGGCCAAAAGGAAGTGGGCTTTATTATGTGGTTGTAGATATCTCAAGAGGAAACAAAAGTGTGGAGGAAAGTTGTGTTGGAAAATATAATAAAAGTAGGGAGGTTGGAAGCAGGCTAGAGTTCTTAAAGCCTTAAGCTTAAGGCCTCTAAGGTTTGGAGAGAGTTGAGACAAGTGGGAAATTTGAGTCCAAAGTGAGTTCTGTATTTATTGGAGGATTTGTTTCACTTGGGTAGGGTTCAAGAGTGTTTTTGAGAAATATCTGATCCGGGACAAGTCTGTACAATCCAAGTTTCCTAGGTTGGATAGGGTAGTGCTTTGGAAAGGTTTGCTTGTAGTCTTAATGAGTTGCTGGGAGTAAGCATGCCACTTGGTCGGGCCAGCGATTGACCTGCGTAAGCATGATTTTGACTTTCATGTGGCTAGGCCTGAGTCTGGATGGAACCCGAAATATCAGGCTTTAGCCAATGCCCGTGTACAATTTGGGTCGAGCCGAGATTTACTGGGCCCTACCGCTGATTGGTCAGACCCCTTGAAAGATGATGGTTGGATCTCAAAAATGTCTCCACCATACCTATGGTAATCTCTCATGGCCTAAATATTAGAGAAATTTAAAAAAGACAGCAAGAATCAAAGCTGCGCACTTTCACGAGGTCTCTTGCTTTCATTTGCTGATCTACTATGCCATCAGTCTTGCCCTCTACTGCACGATTTGTTGGTGCCTGCTATTGTTGAAAGAGGGAGGAGAGGGTGACTGATACAGAGAGGTCTGGGAGAGAGCATTGTAGCCATCCTAGTACGTGGGGACACAGTAGCCAGCAGCTCCCCAAAACTGGAAAACTACTGTGGACGTTTCTGACTTTCTGTTATGAAAAAAAACCCTACATCTCTCTTTTTAGTTGGAATAATTTGCATGTCATACCATTCAAGGCACATTATTCTTCTTAAAAATCTTACTTACACACAATCTGAATATTTTTCAGGTATAACCGATTTGTATTCCCATGTTGCTGTCGACAATGAACCAGCAAAGAATTTGTATATGAAGAGTGGATTTGTGTATGAAAGTGATGAACCGGCTTGGCAAGCCAGATTTTTAGAACGGAGTCGGCGACTTCTTCTATGGGTCGATCTCACTTATGAGTAGTAAACTGCAACCATGTTTCATTTAATTTTTTTCTTCCATTTTTTCAGTTTTGGGATGAACCTAACACTTAATGGTACTCTTCCATCCCAACTGCAAGATGAAAATCAATCCTGCCAATTCCAATTCCCTATACTTGTATATAGGCTTGAATTCAATCATTAAGTATGCTTTTGTCCTTTTTTCTTTCATTTGAATTTTCATGCAAATCTTTATTTCATTGTTGAATTTCTTACGTTTATGGTCTATGGTGCTACTGTCATTCAATTTCCGCTATGTAAATGAAATTCAACAAAGTAAGTTTGGATGACAAATGTTGGAAACGGACCGCGGTGTGACTTTTGGTGAAGAAATCAGCAATTTGGGCATTAATATCATTGGATGGTAACTGTAGGAGGGATGTAAGACACTTTAGCCTTCATATTTTTGCCTCTTGACGGTAGTCCTAGAGACTGCATTCTTCTATGATCCTTTGAATATTGTAGAGTTCCATTGGACCATTGAAACTATTGGTTTTTTTTTTTTTTTTTTTTAATTTTTCTAATTTTTTTTTTTTTTTGATCGATAGTGGAATCATTCATTGAAATAGAAAAAAAAGTTATTTTGGACCATTGAAGCTAATGTAGACCTCTTACACTTGTACGCCCCCTCAAATTCATGGTGTACTCACAGAGCACAACTTGATTTTGGATAACAAATGCTAAAAAAGAACTTAAGGTGAATAAATCAACAATTTGGGAATTGGTAACAATGAATGGTGTTTCAACAATGGCATGGCAGAAGGTATTGATTGGTGTTTCTTCAATGCCTCAATGGCATGGCAGAAGTATTAATTGCAGCATTAGGATGCTCTTATAGAGAACAAACCCATCATAAAAACCTCAAAGAGTGAATGAACTAGAAGCAAATGATTGGTGTTTCTACCCTGGTCATGAAAATATATGGAAATTGGGATACAAAGGGGACATCAATGTTTGGCAAAAGAACATAGGACCTGGTTTTTGAATGAAGATAAGAGTAAAGGATCAATGGGAGTGTGGACACATGCAAACCATGATAGAAACACAAATATTTCTTCATGTGATTCATCATTAAGAGAGGAAACATATGGATAGGATCCCTATTCCTTAAGTCCCAGTGTTCACTACCTCTTTTTCAGGTTCAAAGAGTAGTCATATGAAGATGTCTTGGGCTTCTTTTCAAGCTTTGGGTAGTTGAGAATCACTCCCTTTGAGGACTTGAGCACTAAGGGGAAGAAAAGAAAACAGGATATGGTTGGCTGGGCTGTCAAGAATTATGGCAAAAAACATGTTCACGACCTCTTTTTCAGGTTCAAAGAGTGGTCATATGAAGATTTCTAGGGCTTCTTTTCAAGCTTTGGGTTGTTGAGAATCACTCCCTTCGAGGACTTGAGCACCAAGGGGAAGAAAAGAGAACAGGATATGGTTGGCTGGGCTGTCAAGAATTATGGCAAAAAACACATGCACTTGGGCCACCCTAGAATGTGTATGGAGCTCAAAAGAGAAGACATGCATGATTAAAGCTAAGCATACTTTATTAGGACATGCACGCGGCTAACGATGGTCTAATGTTCTTTTCAGAGGTTGGTTTGTGGTCATATTACCCTTTTATTGTGATGGGATTAGTGGGGTTTTCTTGTGATTGGATGAAGGGGTGTTTTTCTGGTTTTTCATGTCTTGACTCAGCATCATGAGGTTTAGGTATCACAATACCAGATAAGAATTCCTTTGCTTTACATTGAGGGACCAAAGTCAAGGATATTGTGACAGGTCATTAATGCACTTTTGGGTCAGTTCCTTCTCTATTTTCTCTCCTTTGGAGTTTGATGAACATGTTTACAGGAAGGTCAGTGACACAACAAGCTATGGATATTAAATGGTAAGGGGAAAATTAAACCCTTTTATGGGCAAGTGAGAATACATTTTTAGACTAAGCTATAAATATCCTACTGACCATACTCAACCTGAAGTGAGTGCTTATGGGCAGTTAATAGGGGTGTTCATGGGCCGGCCCAGCCCGAGCCAACCCAATCCTAACCACTTTGAGATTGACCTCTGTTTTAGGCCCATGGTCTCTAACAGACTGAGTTTTTTCTCTCATTGTTAAATGGGCCTTTACCTGGGCCAATGTATCCTTATAGGCCTGGCCTGGTCTGACATATTTAACACAAAAGGGAGTGCATGTATTTTGCAGATGGTTTTAAAGGGTTCTAATTTTATATATTTTGTAATGAATAAAGTACAATACACAATTGTCACATTACTATTCTTTTATTGATCATGTGGCTTCTCATATCTAGTGCTTTATATAATCATCTAAACCTACTTATGTAAGGATGTACAAAAATTTATCTTTATTTTTTTTAGTATGAATGAGAAATTATAATATGAGAGAGAAATCTACAGGAAATTAAATAAGGATCAAATTATGATGCTAAGATAATCGTGATCTGGGGTGTAATTGAATTGGTATTAATCCACTTGACTAGCACAAAAACCCATGCTAATAAGGGGTATGCACGAAGAGGTAGGATTCTATGTATGTAAGAAATGGGGGAGATGAGAGTCCAAAAGTGGGGAAAGTAAATTAGTGGAAAGTGGAGGAAAATTATATTAGTAGTTGTAAAAATTAAAAGTAACTTTCCGTCAAAGTAGAAAGTACAATAAAAATTGGATCCAAAACCTTCTATCTTAATATATTATAATTTGACGGTAAAATTGGGAGATGTTCACTTGATTCCTTTTTTTCTTTTAAATTAGAATGTCATCAAAATCTAATTTTCATACAACAGTGTCAAATAGTACTATGAAGGTACGAATTGCGACTTTCTTCCCCTCCTGTTCTACTTGGCCCCCACATGTTCTCCCTTGGCTGCTTGATGATTCCTGGGGAGAATGTCTTGTTTTCCCCAATGGGGTCCTCTTAGTGAGACAAATTCAACTGTTGCTGAAACAAAAGTTTGAAGATGAGCCCAGAGTACTCTTGGTGAAGTGGGCCATCTGTTGGACCTTGAAGTGAAAATGGATGGAGCTGTTAATAGCTGGATTGACTTGGGACTTAAAATTATTGAGGACTGACTACCAGTTCCAGGCTTCATCTTAAGATATTCTAGGACATTACATGAGTTGAATGTGACAACTCAAAACTTTTTAATGGGTGCACTACGCATGTGAATCTTGGGACTCCCATGAGGAACACTACATTTTATTTTCTGAATCACAACAGTATGAGTTAAAATGTCATTTGACAATAATTCAAATGGGCCCATATGCCCATTGGGTTTATTGGGATCATCAGGCACAATAGAGCTTGAGCAGGCCCTTTGATTATTATCTCTTTTCGAATTTGAGATTGAGTCTCGAAGTTTGGATTCAAATTTAAGGAAGATCCAAGCCATTAATTCTAGTTGCAATCAAAGCAAGCATGCTATGTAAAGGAAAGCATTGACAGTAAATGCCACGCCTGTGGGCCCCCTTATACTAGGGCGTTGGGTTCGACGAGCATGCTCCAAGAAAGAGCGGAGAAAATTCTAAAGGACCGGGTATGTAGTGGTGCATAAATCCTACATCGAAAACATGCAAGTTTTGATCTTGACTATATAAGTACAACCTGACCTTAACCTCACGTGAGGCCTTTTAAAACTGTGCAACAAAATTGAGATGATATCGCATGAGCCAAAGCTCATCGTGTGCCCAAAGGAGGCCATCATCTTTAAGTATTCTAGTATAGAGTGTTGAGGGAAAAGGGATCAATCCATGTTGGGTCAAATCTTCATGATCCCTGTGGGCCTACTCCATCCAGGTTCATTGTGGTCCAAGGTATGTGCGTTTGTCTTAAAACTTCTACGATTAAATGAATGGTGCAGCCACATTATGGGCCTAGCATGCATGTTCATGCCCCTAGCTCATCAAGCCCCATCCTCTTTCACCATGTTTTTTTTTTTTATATATTTTTTTATAGGGAGATGCTCCATATATCTCTCATCACAAATGAGAGATTGTGTGGAGCCCTCACATCTACATCCAATGCCAACAATTTAAATGTGAGGGCCCTCACCGTTATCTCTCATATAAGATGAGAGATATCTCTCATAGGAGCATCTCCCTTTTTTATATAAATATACTTCAGCAGGTGGGCCCTCTTGCCACATGCCCTCCTTGCACAAGTGAGAGGTGGGGCCTCCCCCCCACCCCACCCCCCATCACACACCCACATAAACACATACACACACATTTTCTTTCTTTTACTCAAATCAACTCCATCAACTTCACTCTACAGCAGCCCACCATCCACACCATGTTTGTTCCATCATTTGGAGAAATCTGGAGAAGTTTCAGTGTTGGATTGTCCCTCATACTACCAAATTAGATTTAGAAGGTGACATGCATGGTGATCATTTTCAAACCATTGGATATGGAAGAGTGAAGCCCTTTGTGTGCTTTCCATCATGTGATTGCTCAATAGACTACTGGATCATGTAAGAGATGAGTTTAGAACCCAAATCTCCATCTATTTGATAAGTTGTGCCACCATTACCATATGATTTTTCTAAATTAAAGCCATCGAATGGATATGAAACCCTAAGAAATGCTTTAAAACTCTACATTATTAACATCTTTTCAGATGAAATATGCATAAAACTAGGCAATGATAATAAGAGATTGGAGTAAATCTTTACTAAATAATAACAAGAAAAAAAATAAAACATATAAAAGATTCTTCGCACTACTTCTCTCCCTTCTCCTTCTCACTTCTTTCAAATCACATAATTAAGCAAACCTTAAATTATGTAACCATAAACATTATCTCCAAGGAAATGAAATGTAAAAAGCACCTTGAACTCCCAACAACAGTTTATTCTTTTCGTTTTCCTCTAAATCAACATCTTAATCATACCTCACATACAAACACATCCACTTGGAAGTAAAAACCTCACCACATACTTCACTTCTCCCAAAAGAGAAAATACAAAATGAGTGGAAAAAATGGC
Source organism: Cinnamomum chago (assembly GCA_038049695.1). Taxonomy (NCBI): domain Eukaryota; kingdom Viridiplantae; phylum Streptophyta; class Magnoliopsida; order Laurales; family Lauraceae; genus Cinnamomum; species Cinnamomum chago. The sequence continues at coordinate 64,861,575 of CP142458.1, read as the reverse complement.
TAACTAGGCTCAGATTAAACAAATTAGAATTTAATATATACGTGTAATTTACTAATAGCAATTGTCATTACAAAAGGCATAAAGTTGTATGAAGATTACATGCATGGTATTTATGAAGGTACATTTCTTTAGGTAATCTAGCACAATGTTGGATGGAGGTTAATTTTGAAGTTCACAACAAAATGCAATCCTAGCTGTGCTAGATTTATGTGTGTTCATAATACGATGATAGAGTTGCATTTTTTTTCCCCTATCATGGGTTAGTGTTGGTGGACATTTTTCTCAGGAGAATAATGCCTAGTAACACTGACATTAAATTGAAATTGAAGCTGCCACATAAAGATGTGGCAGAAAATTCCTGTAGATGATGCATCTAGGACCAGAGATGGATGATTATTTGCTCAAGGTACTTCAATAGGAAAGAGACCCAACTCTATCATGGGTTAAACCTCAACTCCCTCTGGGTGGAGAGAGAGAGAGAGAGAGAGAGAGAGAGAGAGAGAGAGAGAGAGAGAGAGAGAGAGAGGGGAAATCAAGGAACAATTGGACTATCAAACAATTAAGTTCACACCTAATGTTCTAACACTTAAAGAATTACAAGAATACCCCTTTATAGAATGATTAATTACTATAGCACACTTGCTAAAAAACGAAATTGTTATATTTAATCTAAAAATGGGTTATCCTCGGTATTATTACGTCAAAGAATTCCAACACCAGAAGATATATATATGGTGAGGAAAGGATGCACATGAATATTTATTTATATATATATTTTACAATTCTATCTAAAATATGCTTTTAGGCTATATACATCCATCTTTAGAACATCAAGATATCAAGGCCAGATTTAAAAAATTGAAGGTTTTTTTTGTGTGGGTAAAATGAAGTTGTTGATATCTTCACAATCAAGGTATCACAATCAAGGTGCAGATGGGTGTGCAGATTGGCCTATATAACCTAGAATCCAACTTCCACTTCTTCACCCATTCTAGCAAAGACTAATCAAATCCACTAGATGATGCTTCAAAGAGCTGTCATAAAATTGCTTTCCATAGCATACTACTCATACCCACTTTCTTCTCTCACAGCAGGATTTTAGCTATGTATTTGTAACGGGTAAACATCCATCTCTTCTCCACCCCATTTATTCCACTACAGACCATAAAACAAGCTTAAAGTTGTTAAAAAAAATACACTCATCCACATGGAATCACAAGTCACTTCTGTTAGAGCTTTGAGATTTTGGAGCTATTTTATTTGTTTGGGGTTTGGGGTAGAGAAACTAACCCACCCCCCTCCCACTTCTAGGAATCTTATCCATAAAAGCAAAAGAAATTGAGGGTAGTAGGCTTGACTGAGTGAAAAGAAAGAAGAAGAACAACAGATATAACAGGGAAAGGAAAAACTAGGCTCGGTAAACATATCATCTGTACATGCCTGAAATATACCATCTCACACTAGGATTTGGACAGTTTTGAGGACTTTCACCTCCACATACCTAGACAGCATTGTGATTCAAACACTGAACAGAGTTTGTAACACGTCTCATCACATCTACCTGAGCTTTGAGATATATGATGTAGTCCACAGTCTCATCCAACAAAGATAACCCATCCAAGGAATTCCCACCAGGTACAATGCTTTTCAGCTTTTGGGTCCTTTTCTTCACCATCCTCTTAGCTATTGCACTTGCCGTCATCCTCTGTGGTGATGAGCTCTTTCTTATTATCCTGTGCACCTTGCTGCTCCTCACTATCTTCTTGCTCCTTACCCTCTTACACATGAAGGATCCAAGGCAAGTTTTGGTTGTTAGTCGACTGTCAAATCCCTTGCCCAAGATACCCCTCACAAGGGTACTGTTCTTCTCTTCTTTCAACACATTTGAGATGATGGCACGGCTCCAAATCCTTCCTCCTCTCGCAGAAGCCAATGCAATATCTGCTGATAGCTTGATGGCTCTTTTCTTCTCTAGGAGGGTCATGTTCCTGGATGAAAAGTCACCTACTTGGAAACCCATCAGCAGCTTCTTGAGAAAACCCCTCTTGAATGAGTTTGAGGCTTGCATGGTAGCTAATGGTAAGGAAATAGGCCCAAAACAACTTGAAAAGAGGAGAGAGTAGAGAGAGACAGGCAGTGATAGTATAGCTCAAGGTCTAGTTTTTATAATGAGGTGCTGCTCAAAAGCATGGATTGCTTATGATTTGCTGGGCTAATCTCTTGACTTCTTGACAGTTTACTAGAACCAAGGAGGAATGACAGCTTTTGATATGAAAAGGGTCTTGTCCAAAAGCCTGGAACATGTATGGATTTATTAGCCTAATGTCGTTTGAGATAAGAGGTAGAAAGATAAAAGAGGGAGTGTATAAAGACAAAGATGGAAAAAGAGAAGGCAGCAAGGATTGGATTGATAGATGGCAGCTTTTGATTTCAATTGGTGATGCTAAAACTTAGGGGATGTGCATAATTTGCTAGAATCTAATTCTGAGATGCAACTCATGCAAGCAAGCAGGCCTCTTTAAATGCCATGACAGTAGTAGTAGTGGAGCAGTGGAAGGAGTGTATGTGATATGTACCTCACCAAGTGCTTCACTGAAGGGTCCTGAGAAAAGGGACTAGACTATGTGGAACAAATAGAAAGTACTGAAGTGGGCAGGCTGTGCAGGAGAGTTGCAGAGAGAAGTAGGGGTCTGTTTTGAAGGATCTCTGGCAGAGAATCAGATGCCATGAAAAGGGCAAAAAGAGAAGGGAGTGAAAATCAGAGGAATGCTTAGAAAACCCATTTATTTTGCTTCAAAGGAGAGAGTTGGGGGGGTTGGTGGGGCCCTCTAGGAACAGACACACCACATGCATGCACATGGAGAGGGTGGCCCACCACCTTCCCATGTACACAAATGCATAAACATTATGGACTAAGGAAAGGAAATCAAATGAGGGGATCATCAATCACAGCTGCTTGTGTATTTGCAACGTAAGTGATGGGGTCATTGGATTTTAGTGTTCTTTGTTTTCCGAAATTCCAACTGATAATGTGAGGTTTGCTGATTTAACACGCCATCTCCTTCCATTGGCTCCTCACCCATGTGCCCATGTGGCCACACGTGCAGCATCCCGGGCCCCGCCCGTACACCAATTGGGCCCTGGGCTTACAGTATTTTGCAGCACTCATCATGCATGCATGCATGCATGGAAGCCTTATTTCACAAACTGTTTTGATGGGTCAAATCATTCATAGTCGGTTCTATTTTTCCACTCATTCCTAATGCATCATTTTATAAGGAACTTCATGATCCATTATAGACAATAAATGATTCTAAGAGCGTGTTTGTGGATAGAGAGGATTTCATGTAGCCCACTGTTATGTTGTTAGCACAATGTAGATATTCATTTTGTGGCAAAGGAAAAAAAATGGACTCACTTTCCTCATTAAAGAGGATTTTAATTTTCTATGAGAGTGGTATAGAACGTAGGACTCCTTACGGAAAGTAGAATCCTCTTGTTGAACGAACAAGTATTAGATCCTCTAATTATGATGGTTGAGGATGGTGCTGATCTTGGCAGGGAGATGATCCAAATGTCCCATCTCACTCTTATATAACCTACTTGCATGTCCCCTGGATGTGAAATCATCATTGGATATAACACAGTATTGGCTAGATCAAATTTCCAAATATTGATTCTACATGGATTTAAAGCAAATCAAATATAGCCAACCTGTAAGGCTAAATATGGTGTTAAAGCCATTATTCTTGCACATTTGACACATGGGCTGTCCAACTAAAAGGTTGAGTTATGGATAATGCATATTTAAGCAAAATCATTCTCACTGTATTAGATTGAATGGTTTGTTTTCTTTTGGTAAAGAACTGAATGGTTAAAAATGACTAATCAGACTGATATTTACTAAAAGACTAATGAATGTATCATGCATCCCATGCTTGGTGGCCAATGAATCCACCTTCATGACACAGTTCCTCATTGGATGATTCAGGACTCATCATTCAAAATACACATGTGGCCCACCTAATAAGAGCACTATATCTCATGTATGGTCCTCATGCATCATGTTCACATGTGCTACGGCATGGAATTTGAGAACAGTGACTTGGTGAATTAGATATAGAAAGAAAGCCTGAGATCATGGTGTCTTGTTGAAAGTCCTCCTTATTGTTTTAAAATAAGACATTAGAGAATGGGCCTTAGTTTTCTCAGCATTTGTTATGAATACGAGGAAATGAGCAGTGCTTTTTACACATGTAATTATAATAAATGCTGATGCAATGTGGAGACTACACCCAGTTATAAAACTTTGCTTCAAATGAAGATACAACCTATGAGATAGGTCTGAACTTTTTTCAGCTAGCTATTAGCTAATATTGGGCCAGAAAAAGGGGTCATGGCATTTAGGGAATCCTTCAAACTATAGTGTTATTTAAGTAGCGGGCACTATTGCAAGGTCTTCTACCTAACAAATGAGACCTTCTTATTTTTGCATGTGATTTCATTTTTGCCACCAAACTTCTAGAATAGAGCACACAATACAAGAAATGGGTCTTGAAACTTGTGATTTTATTTTTTTTCCTGATTCAATTTTTATCATAGAAAACTGCAGTGACCTTTTGGGTCTTCATTTTAATTATCAAATGCTAGTATGATTGAAACTAGGAAATGGGTCTTTCTTTGTGAAATAGGTTTTGTTTATGATTTGAAGACTCAATTTTAAATCAAATAGTATTCTTCTTTCTTTAGGGCCATGGCTGAAACCAATTTGTTTTGGTTCAGTCTGAAACAAAAGCAATGTGTTGTAATTCTATTCTCACTGCCTTTGTATTATATTCTGTTATTTTATTTACATCTTAGACACTAAAAGTAATTAATTAGAAATGAAGGTTAAGGACTTTTTACTTTTCTTAATATTCTTATAATTATTTACTTTAGAAATTAAGAAGGGCCCAAAACAAAACCAAACTATCACTCCAGAACCGATAAATCAGCCATAATCAAAGCTTTCACATTAAAAGGTGGAGTCCAGACCCCTTGTTCCATAGAAACATGGAAATGATGTTTCGGCCTATCCCCTAGCAACACCTTTATAAAAGGCTAGATGACCTCTTTCAAAAAACGAAAAAAAAGAAATAAACGACATTTTCAGGCTTTTAAGGTGTCGCTTGGGGATTGGCCGAAACAGAAGGGATCTGGACTCTAAAAGGTGTCTTCAAATGATGTCCTTTGTTATCAGGGAGACAATCTTTTTTCCAGTTTTAATGGTAGTCAGTGCACTTAGTCATTCTGTCCATTAATTATAACTATGAAATGGGTCTTGAATTTGAGGTTTTCTTTCAAATTCAACTGATTATCATAAAAATATTGACTTTTTTTTATTTATTTTGTCAAATGCTAATATGATTGAAACTAGGAAATGGGTTTTCTAACAAAGTCTTTATTTGAACAGTGTCTTCAGATGGTGTAATTATATTATCATTATATGTCTAGGGATTTGGGTTTTGTTTTGTTCTATTAAAAGTTTGTTTCTTTGTTTCTCTTGAAAATTGTGGTGTGGTTTTCTTTTGAATTCAACAATTATCATACAAATTTGACTTGACTTTTGAGAATGTTCATTTTATCAAATACTTGAATGATTGGAAATAGGAACATGGTCTTTGTAATAAATGTTTTAATTGTAAAACATATTATATAGTCCTTATCTTACCAAATGAAAATGGATTTTGTTTTGTTTTGTATTGTATTGTAGCTGGTGGGTTTTGGCCTTCTGTCTATCTGTTCTCTTTTGAAGCATTGAAGAATGAAAAAAGAGAAGGGAAGCATTGGCAGGATCCGGAAAACATGGTGGATGCCTGTGGGGCTGTTGAATGAGGAAAAAGGAAAGAGGGAAATAGAGGGCGTTGGCTTTGGAAGATCTCTCACATGGTCTCCACATGGGGTTTTAAATTGCTTCAGTCTTGCAAGCCTTTTGGCCACTTGGGCAACCCCACCTTTCTCATACTCATTAGTCTAGATTTAACTCGTGTGTCTCTCATCTCAATATCTGAGATATTGAAAATATCCCCTACTTTGATAAAATTATCCTAATTCTTAGGTCCATTGTGTCGGTAAAACTTGACCCCACTCTCTTAATTAGAGCAACTACTTGAGAAAAACGAACTCAAAAGATTTGGCGAGCCCTTACATGTCCTCCAAAATAGGGTTTCTGAATGTCAGGACCATAGTTCCTTTCTCTTTCGGAGCTAGAGGTCCTGGTATCGATCTCCGGTTCTTGAAGAACTATAAATTGAGTCTACTGGTGCTACCACTTACAGCCCACATGGATTCTTTTGAATAGGATTGCCCATGATTTTACTAACAAGACTTACATTGAGAGTTATAATGTTGTTTTGGTACAGGATGCAGATGATTTATTCTATTTTTTTGGATGTCCTTGTTTGGTCCTTCCTATTGAATGGATTATTTCTCGGAGAAAGAAAACCTCAAGCTACCACCTGGTTCTTGTACAAGTCAACGATTGATCAAATAAACTTTAGAAAAGTTGGATGGAGCTGAACCTTATTGATCTTGGATTAGTAAATTTGTTGGGTCTGAACTCACAGACCCCACATCTCAACTTGACCCAACTTATCTGCACATGCATTGTCTTGCTGTGTTTTTGAGAGATCAAATTGGACCAATCAGTCTTCCCATTGTCTAACATGTGATTCTTGACCCTCAATTACTAAAGCCTGGATTGTTTTATATATATATATATATATATATATATATATATATATATGAGAAATGCTCCTATGAGAGAGGTGAGAAGAGATGCTCCTATGTGAGAGATTTCTCACCTTATATGAGAGATAGGGGTGGTGACCCTCATATTTAAGTTGTTGGCATTTTTTTTTTTTTTTTTGTGCTAACGGAGGGTTCCCAACTCTTTGGACTGGACTATTCCCTCCGGGCCCAGAGAGAAGCCGGGTAAAACCCCTGTGGCCCCTAGGTGGTAGCACAAGTAAACTCAACCTTCGGCTCCTGAAGAGGGAGGAACCGGGGATCGATACCAAGACCTCTAGCTCCGGAAGAGGGAGGAACCGTGGTCCTGACCACTCGGCCAACCCCTTGGGGTTTTGTTGGCATTGGATAGGCATTGGATATGGATGTAAGAGTTTCAACTCAATCTCTTATTTAAGGTGAAAGATATTTCTCATAGGAGCATCTCTCTCTCTCTATATATATATATATAAAATTGTGGTCCATTTCATCTTCATTTCATTTAAACACGGGGGTGTGCTGGGGTTCAAAAAACAACTCCATTCTAAAGCTGGTATATTAGAAAATTATATATATATATATATATGTAAAATGTAAATATAAATATTTATGTACTAGTCAATAATATAAGGCAATAAAAAATGATCATAACTTTGCATCTTGAAATTTTTACCACCAACTTGAGTTGTGGGTCAAAAAATTGAGTCCCAAATATTTTTCATTAGAAGACAAAAATAGAAAAATCGTTAAAAATCAGAATAATAATTTCTCTCTCCCCTCAAAACCCTCTTCTTTTACAATACTGTTATTAAAAAAAAGGGTGCGTGAGTACTTACTTTTCAAAAAAATAAAAAAAAAGAAAGAAAGGAAAAAAACTGAAAAATAAAAAAAGAGAGGTACCCCATAATTTGGCAAGTTGTGGATTCCTTGCCTGCTTTCGCATGTGCCCAAACACAGACCTATTTGTAAAATTAGAAAAAGGGAGACCTTCCAAAAAGTCCTTAAGTTTCGGCCTTATTTAAAAAAAGGACATAAATTTCAAAAATTTTCAAATTAGTCCTTAAGTTTTTCAGGAAGTTTTCAATTAAGGTCATCTATTTATTTAAAATTATTTTTCGGCAACTTTTTTCTATTTTTTTAAATACCCAAATTACCCTTCATTGTAATAAAACTCTCATTCACTTCTTCTACATTCTCCTCATTTTCCTCACCGGTGTAATCACGGTGATCAATGACATCCAGTATTCCTACAGCGATTGGTTGCATATAGTGGCTATTGAAATCATGTCATGACTTTAAATGAAAGATAATTTGAGTATTTTCAACATATTAAGGGAAAAGTCATTAAAAAATACCTTTAAATGGCCGGATGTTCTTAATTGGAGATTTACTGAAAAGCTTAGAGACTATTTAAAAAGTTTCAAAACTTATGTTATTTTTGAAATAACGTAAAAACTTAAGCCATATTTGAAAATTTCACAAAGAGGTTGATATCGTATCGTGAGACACATAGCGTGAGAAATCGGAGTGGGACCCGGACATGAGCGTCATTTGCTGAGGGCGGCTGCTTTTTCGTCAGTGTCTAAGAAATCACGAGATCCGACGCACGCGCATGCTTCTCTTCATTCCTTTCCTTTCTCTCTCCTTATCTTCCGCGTTTACCACACAACCAGACACTCAAAACTCCAGATCCTTGATTTCTGGCCTTCCCCTCTATGGATAAAAACTTTTACCCCCATACAAACCTTTGACCAGACAGGAACATGACAGTGTTAGGTTGGGCTTGTTTGTCATCATCATTACAAAAATGTTTTATTTTAAGAACGATCAAAGAAAATCTTATTTGGCCTACATTTTCTGAGAGTAAATCTAAAGAGATCGAGAGAGATTTTTTACATGCGGAGAAAGGAGGAGAAAATGCCCACCAAATAATTTTTTTTCATGCATTTTTATATTGAAACATTGCTACGAGGAAAAAAACAGTATTAATGTAAAAAGTTGTAAATATAATAAAAAAATCTATTAAGGAATATTATTGGTAGGACCAGTTCTATGAATTGATATCAATGCAATTCTTTTTTGTGGGTTACGAGTTGATTTTGATTGGATTGGTCTATTATGAACTGATTTGACCGGTCTTAGATAGTTTCCCTTTGATTGGACTAGCAGGGTCAGGAATACCAGTTAAAAGAAAAATAGAACTATGTTTGATTAACGATGACCCTACTTTGCCAACCATCCTGTCTGAGTTGTGAGCCTTGTAGTGGAGCAAGTACGCTGTTGCTCTCAAGAATAATGAGATTATGATCAGGTCCGTTTTGTTTGTATCTATCATTTGCATGGCTAGGAATTCTTCAGAAATAACTTAAGGCCTATCTGTTTCATGTAATTGAATATATAGGAATGATAAAGAATTTGATTTCTAAAAATGATTAAAATTCAAGAAACGAATGTTAATTTAAAAACGACGATAATAAAATCATCTAATCTCTAATGGGACAATGTATTAAGGAGAGCTGAGAAATGAATTCACCATCCCCATTCTAGTAAATTTTTTTTTTTTTGCTAACGGAGGGTTCCCAATCCTTTGGACTAGACTCATCCCTCCGGGCCCAGAGAGAAGCCGGGTAAAACCCCTGTGGCCCCTAGGAGTGGCCCTTGGTGGTAACACAAGTGGACTCAACCTTCGGTTCCTGAAGAGGGGGGAACCGGGAGTCGATACCAGGACCTCTAGCTCCGGAAGAGGGAGGAACCGTGGTCCTGACCACTCGGCCAACCCCTTGGGGTTCCCATTCTAGTAATTCAAACCACATGAAAGTGATTGTTGCATCTAAATTGTCACCTTACATCTTTCATTCTGTAGCTCATATCATTCACTCTCATTCTTTTTAACAATCTTTTGATGGAATACATTTTACCATGAACTTTTATATATTCAATTCTTATATTCGGCCTTTAGTACCATGAGGGGGACTTGAAATGTTAATAATAATAATAATAATAATAATAATAAAAAGTTGGTTCACTCATTTGGAGTTGCCTTAACCAGTGGGCCTTCTGTTGTGTGCAAGACCAACATCGGATCAAGCGTGACATTTCAGATTTCTCAGTGAAAGAGCCGGTCTCGGCGCCCACGTGAGACTGATGTGGACTGACATGTAGGGCCCACCTGCACTGTGTGGACAATCTGATAGGATTAGGGGGTACATCATGAATTGCACGTGGCTGAAAATCCATGATCATTTTGCAAAAATTAACTGTCCCTGAGTTTCCTCATTTGCCTGACTTTCCTCATTAGCCATCTTGATGACCCATACCATTTAGATTAAGATCTTTACCTTTTATTTGGTTCCAATTGGGTCTTAGACCAGTGATCCTTACTCGAGTGGTAAAGAATGATAGTTCTTATCTGACAGTCCAGGATTTTAATTTTGGGTACGCCACTTTTTTTCTCTTCGAGCATGTGCGGTTTCCTCTTCCTCTTCGTGCATGTGCGGGGTTTGCTTTCCGCTTGTGTGAGCTTTTTTTCTGCATGTACTCAGTATCAGTTAGGGTCGTAAACAGGTCGGTCCTGGTCCATAATAGACCCGGAACCGTAACCGTTAAAGAGAATGTGGAATTGGATCCGGTTTCTTGGCTTTGGAACCGGAGCCAGAACCATATAAGGGATGGGTTTGGATTCGGGTCTGGACTTAGGTAGAGAATGATATTAAAAAAGACATGATTTTTATGAGAGGTTTTCGAAAATTGAGGTAATATGTAGGGTTTTGGGTATGAACCAAGGTGGAACTGGACCAGGACCCAATTATTCATCGGGGCCTAAATAAGGACTCGGACTCAGTTTTAACGGGTCGGAATCTCCGGATAATTGGAGGATCGTGGACCCATTTACATCCCTAGTATCAGATTAGGTTTCGATTCCGTAAAAGTATTGGGAAGACCCACATTGCCCAAATCTCGAGTTCGCTTATTAATGAGCTAGTGGCAAAGAATTAGAAGGCAAAAACACCACCCCAAAACATCAAATATCAACAAAAAGATCTCCCCTTGGCCAAATGGATCACATATTCGAAAATCACCCATGCTGAGGTTGACAGCTAATGGTCATTTGAACCAGGCCCATCGGAGCCAAATGGTAGAAGATCTCATCCTTTCCATTGGTGCTCCTCCAAATGGACGGTAGATAAGCCATTGAAACATAGGCCCATTGCTTATTGAACAGGTACATCTTCAGTGACCATTTAAGCACACTTGAAACGAGTCACAAAATCTACACAAAATATCCACTCTAGAACAGGTATAGACTATAGACCCTATGCATGTAGATGGGGTGTTTTATTTTATAGCCATTTTATGTCACGATCCATGCATCTATATTTGTTGCATTGCACGTGAATAGTTTTAAACTTTTGCAGTAGAGGGTAGGGCTCCACACTCGAAAGCTGCATTGCCATCTCAGAGCCTGCCTATCCTGAGACTAGGGTATAGTGATTCTCCCAACTGATTGCTTGAAAAAAATAAAAAAAACTATCTGTGGGTTCCACCATTGAAATTCAAATCGCGCAAGATTTACTTTCCCGATTGCTTAATCATCAAGGAAAATCTCACTCAAATAAAGATATAAAGGCATATTTGGGTAACGTTCTTTGAGAGAAATTATCTCGGTCATTTCTCGATTTTTAAGAAAAATCTACAATTGGGTGAAGAGAGAAAAAGTGAGACAACTTTTCAAATCCTCTCATACGGAGGTAAAGAAGCACATGAGCTACGAGAAGTGACTCCCCCTAGGTATTTCTGAAATTTGGAATGCAGTTACTCCTCTCCTCAGTAATCCTCAAAGATCAGATAGTATGGATTCAAGAAAATGAAGGACTCCATGTATGGATAGAGGTTTCCTCTTTGTGTACCAAACGTGTCCTACGAGTTTCAATCTTCTTTTACGCGATGGACTTTGACGTTGGATGTAATTTTTATTGGAGTGAAGTTCTTGTTTCATGATGGAACAAGTTGGCAAGGTGATCTAGTACTGTTTGTTTGGATTGCAATGGTGGTCTCACTAAAATGGACTTAATACTTGGAGAATCTCCAAGCTCCAACTTCATGTACGTAATCTGGACTTGTTTATATCTTACATGCCTTCCCAAGGTAAAAAGCTGTGGCCGAATCCCTGAATACCAGGTCAATGGACCGGATATTGTGTATTAAAGGTCCCAATTAATAATTGTCACTCATCTGAAATTTACTGCAGGACCTTTAATCACATGCTGATGCTACAAACATGAAAAAAAAAAAAATCTGTTATATCAAGTGTTTCAAAAAATCATCAAACTTTACACCCCTAGACCAGAGGCTACTATGATTAAATGGGTTCCTCTAAATCCTAGGATTGATGTGCATCATCCAGCTGGTGGGTCTCATGGCAGACAGTGAACTACTCATTTTATGTGCACCATATGTGGAACTAGTTGGGAGGTTGCGTTTGGTAACTCTGCAATTCAACTACGCTCAACATCTACAGATCCTATTGAAGCTGTTGTGATTTAGGGCATATGAGAAGACATCAAACACGCATAAAAGAATACAAAGATTTACGTGATTCGGCTTTTGGCTGACGTCAACGGGAAAGACGGAAAAATTTACTATACAATCAGAAGAGGTGTATATCCTAAAGACTTATAGTCTCTATTAGTAATATCATCCCCAAAACACTGTTATACCAAAACACTACTTTTTAATTATAGTAGACTTATAACATGTTTAATTCTAATCACAGTAGAACATGGACAATGCAGGCGCCAGGTTTACTAGATTCATTATTTCTATTGCGCCATGCAATAGAAACTAAGTCATGCAATAGAGTCTATGCAGTGTTTTTTTAGGGGAACCTGGTAAATGAAGGTCCATTGACACCCAAGGCACAAAAAGTGAGTTAATATCAATTTGACCCAATCTAGCTAGCACAACAACCTAATCTGAGTAGAGAATAGGCTCAGAGTTGCATTAGCTTTTTTTTTTTTCATTGATTTGTTCTAGTAATTTGTAATTGCGCTCTGAAATTGGGATAGGTTTCAAATTCTCCATGATAGAATTTGGTTCAAGGTTGGATTAAATCTGACCCAGCCCACCATAGTTGCTATATACTGCGCCCCAAAGCATGGAGGATTTCATGCATGTCAACCCACATGCATTTGCATAAACATACACATGCACACACGTGGATGGGCTCCTCATGTCCCTACAAAGGCATACACACCTCCGGGCTTAAATGATATGAGAGAGAGAGAGAGAGAGAGAGAGAGCCCATCTTTTATGGGTTGAAAAGTAGGGGTCTATATATTGTCAAACTAATCCCATTTTATATATTTATGTGTTGAAAAGTAGGGGCCTATATCTTGTTGAAACTAATAAAAGAAGCATGTGGTTAGATTATATTAAGGTTCTTACTATATTCTAAAAGTATCTATATGTGAAGTTGATCACTAGTTGATGGCTCCTCTTTTCTTCTCTAAGTGACTTTACAGCTAAACCTCTCCTGGATTATTGATATCTTACCCTTAAAACAAGGCTCAGTTTCTTCTTTTATGCACTACTAGACTTAGACCCCCCTTGTAATACAAGTAAGGTGATGCTCATCGAGTACAGAAAACACAGGGATCTTTATTTTGTTTTTGGTGAAGGGAAAAAAAAAAAACCATAGGGATCTTGAAGGAGATATTTCATATAACGACGAGTACAGTGAGCTTTAGCAGTTTGTTTTGAATTGCTTCAGCTTTGCAGAACAAATGAGGGTGGTTTGTCTATTTTGGTACCCCAGCTAACGACGTAATGATCCCGTACAAACAGAAAGAAAACTCATATAGGTGAGAAGGGACTTATTCAGGATTCGAAGTTTAGGTAATCAGATGCCACGTCTCAGGTAAAGAGCCGTTCTTGAGGGTAGTTCATCTTAAATTGTGCGAAAACACTTTTGATAAGATTTTCATGATAGCTAGTGTGCTCGACCAGGAGGGTGAAAGTGGAAGTGGTGCACTCACCGGTTAGATCAAAACCCTAGTAGGCAGTCAAAGACCTGTCAAAACCTGCGGTTGAACAAGTTTGACCTATACAATTAATTATTTTAAAGGTTCTTTAAAATTTTATTTTTTCCATCATGGTTCAGCCGTATTAAAATAGCTCAATTGGCCCACCTATCAGTTTCTATTAAACATTTGGCTGAAGCTTGTGAAAATTCCAATGTTGTTTTAGCTTTTGTGCCTAATTCTATCCTTTGCTGTCCATGGAAGGACCCATACATTTATTTATCTGTTGACAAGGCTTGTTTGTGCATGTGTTTGATACTACAGGCCAATCAGTGTCATTTGACTTGGGACTTCAACCATACTTACTTGGATATGGGTCCAAAAATAGGACACCGTCCCTGTCCCTGGCAGCCGGCCTAAAAACACCCCCCCAAACAACTGTTTCCAATGGCATGGATTGATGACAGGATTTTTTTTTTTTTTTGGAAAGTTAAAACAAAAGGTTTGATTTCACATCTTATTTGATTTCACATGATGAGGGTTATTTGATTTCAAGATGAGATGAAGATGAACATGAATAATGTAATAGAGAATATCTCAAACTTACTTGATTTCACATCTTAACAAGTTCTTATTGCCTGATAATATAAAGTCAAGTACCTTAGCAACAAGGTCAAGTGACTCAAACTAAATCTGTGGACTTGAGGAACCTTTCAAAGATCTAAACTATTCACATGATCCTTTGGGACATTTCTATCTTAAGAATCCAAACATATGCTTTCATTGAAATGACATTGATTGCAGGATTGAGATAAACTTGATCAAACTAATAATAAATGATCATTATCAATAGTTTTTATATATTATTTTTCACGTAATAGGCCCCACTTGTTAGGGATTGAAACCTTCCATTTGATGTGTAGTCTGTTCATTCATCACTGTATGAAGTGTTGCTTTACTTGGGATCATTTTCACTGTTGGGTTGGTTAATCGTAACTGCATACTTTAATACTAGCAACAAACGCCCGGGCTCAAAACAAAGATATAGTAAATTATTATAATAATTAAAATTAAAAAAGAAGAATCCACTTTTATTATTTTTAAGAATTTTTAGAAAAAAATAAAGTGGAAAAAGACCTTAAGATTTTATGGTAAAAGAAAGAAATTATCGTGAAAAATAATAATGAGAATCTTGTAATATAACACCTATAAAGTTTTTGTAAATTGAAAAATGCATGAGTTGAAAGTCCCCACTAAAAAAGAGAAAATTCTGGATGGAAGCAAAAAGAAAAAATGATACCATTTAAAGTAAGGAAAAAAAATGAGAAAAGAAAAAAAATATGCGTCCATTAATATTAGTCATAAGAAATGCATTCAAATTTTTGTTACCTATTGCTAATTTCAAAGTCCAATGAATTCAACTCCTCTGATGATAGGATCATCGAGACCTCATAAATGGAGTTCTTGCTGCCGTCAAATTGTTTATGTCTGAAATACATATAAAAATAAATAAAATAGTAAAAGAAATTTCAAGCTTTATGGTGGAGAGTACTCTCAAACCCATCATCAAACCCAAGCAAGACGACCTATTTAATCAAAGAAATTTCAAATGTCATCGGTAATCAAAGAACATAGGATCATTGCCTATCATCGTCATCCCAATGAAAATCGATGCCCTATACTGCTGTGCCCATAGAGGCCCGTCGGACCAATTTAGCATGCATGGGCAAGGCTCGTAGCTTTTTAATTTATTTGAAATTAGTTGATATTTTACTTCAAACATTCTTTTAAAATTAGAAGAATAAACCCATAATAAAAAATAAAATTAAAAAAAACACCACAAAAATATAGCATGAAAACATAAGTGCATAGACAATCCAATGATAGAAATAGTTTAGAAGAAACAAATAGAATCATGGAAACTCAACACCTAAAAATCAAACATTGAAACCAAGAAATAAAAGAAAAACCATAAATCCATGAAAACCTATCAAAATAGAAAGAAAAATAAAATAGGACTATGATAAAAGGAAAAAAATCATTAAACACCAAAAAATACATGAAAAATGAAATGTATAGAAATTGTAAATTTAGTTTTTTTAAATTTATGACATTTGATTAGATAGGCCCCATACATATATATAACATTGATTGCATCATTAGATATTCTTCACATTTAGATGAGACTCATGGTATGTGAGCTCTACAATTTTCGTTAGATGGATAAGTAACGTGTGCTATTGTATTGCATTGGACTTTCTTCACAGTTGGTTGGGCTTTGAATTCCCATCAACGTATTATGGGATTTGTCACATTTTATTAGATTGACCCCATATCATTAACATTCTTCATAGATTGGTGGGCTCCACAATATTGGAGATTTATGACTTTAGTTAGATGAGGTCCATAGTATATAATATTGCACCATCAAAATTGATAATTGAGGATTAAGATAAGAAGATAAAATAGAAAAGTTAGGAAAAGAGAGATTTTAGGGGAAGTTAGAAGGATTTTAGGTACTCTACTAAATGAGAGATATTTTCATGGAAGATTGGAGGGGATGAAGAGATTTTAGGAGAGTTGAGGAGAATTGAGAATGCCCCACTTGAAAGGCAAAGGCTCTCTCACTATTTTCTAAGTGATTTTTCTAAAAGGAGAATAATTGGGTGCTGAGGTGGCACCCTCCACAGCCCACCTTTCCATTTGCTTTAATATATATAACTAGCAACAACGCCCCGTGTTTAGCCCAGGGCAAAAAGTAAGATATTGCATTTTGAATTTATGAGATATCAAAGTTAATTATAAACATATAAGCATATTCATGCATATTTATATAAAAACAGTCAACGCATTTTCAATCACAAATACAAGTGGTTAGCATCAACAATAAATTATTACAAAGATAACGCTAAAAAAATCCATTGAACAACATCATAAAAATAATAATAACAGCAATAATTACTAAAGAAGATATATAAAAATAGATTTTGTTAATATATATAATATTAGTAATAAGAAATGCATTCAAGTTTTTGTTACACGTTGATAATTTCAAAGCCCAATAAAACAAAGCAAACCCATTTGGACTTGTTTGTGTGATAAAATGATTTTAATTTATGCAGATTTTTATTTCCTCATGAGAATGAAATTTTGTATTTTCTAAATTTTTTTTTATTCGAATCGGTATACAGTCGATCCAACGGTCTAGTAAATCCGGATCTGACTAAAAGCTAAAACCCTTATACTATTAGTTCTAGCAACAACCCACGTGCTTATCCCCGCCAATCTTTGTTTTTCTTCAGCATAGAGAAATAGTATACATGAAATAGTATTCAATGCTAAATATAATATTTTGGATTGAGATAAATGAGTCCACTATAGAGTTCTTGTGGGGATACACCTGCTCATTTCTCTTCATCATAGGGATGCAGTTGGGGATCAAACCTGATTAGTAAAAATTAAAAGTACCAGTGAATGAGGAGTAGCTACTCATCCATGGTATGACCCATAATTTATAAGGTGTGGATTGATTGCAATTATTCTTTATTTGGATTGGTGGATGTTGGGTACATCCACAGGACATGGTATGAAGTTTCACTAATAAACAAAGTTAAGGGAAGAGAGAAGAAGAGAAAAAGCACTATTTTATTTTTCTACATTTGAGTTTCTTCCAATTTGTTTTCTTTTTATGAAATTATCAGAAGAGGATATCTAATATTTCTCTCTCCTATCCCAATCTCCATAATGGATCCATTTCACAAAAGTAAGAATACATAGTGATTTTTGTATAAATAGGCCTGTGATTGATAAATGTAGTTTTTTTTTTATAAATATAGAAAAGCAAGTGTTTTATCTTCATACATCAGGGTTCATTTATAAATTTGAGAGAAAGGGAGACAGAGAGAGCAACACTTGAGATTTGATACGATATGGTGTTAATCTAGATAAGAGATTCTTTAGGGAAGATGGGAGGAGATGGAGAGATTTTAGGAGATTTGAAGAGATTGAGAATTTCGGTATAAATAGGCCCGTGATTGATAAATGTAGTTTTTTATAAATATAAAAAAACAAGTGTTTTATCTTCAAACATCAAGGGTCATTTATAAATTTAAGAGAAAGGGAGAAGAGCAATACTTAAGATTTGATATGATATATATGGTGCTAATCTAGATGAGAGATTATTTAGGGAAGATGAGAGGGGATGGAGAGATTTTAGGAGATTTGAAGAGATTGAGAGGGCCCCACTTGAAAGGCAAAGTCTCCATCCTTTTTTTTCTTTTGTATTTTTTTAAAAGGAGAATAATTGGGTGATGAGGTAGCACCCCCCACAGCCCACCTCTTCCTTTGCTTTAATATATATAACTAGCAACAACGCCCCGTGCTTAGCCCGGGGCAAAAAGTAAGATATTACATTTTGAATTTATGAGATATCAAAGTTAATTATAAACATATAAGCATATATTCATGCATATTTATATAAAAATAGTCAACATATCTCCAATCACAAATACAAGTGGTCCACATCAACAATAAATTATTACAAAGATAACGCTAAAAAAAATCCATTGAACAACAACATAAAAATAATAATAACATCAATAATTACTAAAGAAGATATAGAAAAGCGAATTTTGTTAATATATATAATATTAGTAATAAGAAATGCATTCAATTTTTTGTTACACATTGATAATTTCAAAGCCCAATAAGACAAAGCCAACCCATTTGGACTTGTTTGTGCAACAAAAAGATTTTAATTTATGCAGATTTTTATTTCCTTATGATAATGAAATTTTGTATTTTCTAAAAAAAATAAATCCATTCGAGTCGGTACATAGTCGATCCAACGGTCCACTAAATCCAGATCTGACCAAAAGCTAGAACCCTTTTATTATTAGTTTTAGCAACAACGCCCCGTGCTTATCTCCACAGAAAAATAGTATATATGAAATAGTATCCAATGTTAAATATAATCTTTTGGATTGAGATAAATGAGTCCACTATAGAGTTCTAGTGGGGATACACCTACTCATTTCTCTTCATCCAAGGAATGCAGTTGGGGATTAAACCTGATTAGTAAAAATCAAAAGTACCAGTGAATGAGGAGTAGCTACTCATCCATGGTATGACCCATAATTTAAAAGGTGTGGATTGATTGCAATTATTCTTTATTTGGATTGGTGGATGTTGGGTACATCCACAGAACATGGTATAAAGTTTCACTAATAAAGAAAGTGAAGGGAAGAGAGAAGAAGAGAAAAAACACTATTTTATTTTTCTACATTTGAGTTTCTTCTAATTTGTTTTCTTTTTATAAAAATATCAGAAGAGGATATCTAATATTTCTCTCTCTCCTGTCCCAATCTCCGTCATTAATTCATTTCACAAAAGTAAGAGTACATGGTGATTTCTGTACATAAATAGGCTCGTGATTGATAAATGTAGTTTTTTTTTTATAAATATAAAAAAGCAAGTGTTTTATCTTCAAAAATCAGGGGTCATTTATAAATTTGAGAGAGAGAGAGAGAGAGAGAGAGAGGGAGAGCAACACTTGAGATTTGATATGATATGGTGCTAAATGGAGAGATTTTAGGAGATTTGATGAAGAGACTGAGAAGGAGAGATTGAGAAGGCCCCACTTGAAAGGCAAAGTCTCCCTTCTTTTTTTTTTTTTTTTGTATTTTTCTTAAAGGAGAATAATTGGGGGCTGAGGTGGCACCCCTCACAGCCCACCTCCCCCTTTGCTTTAATATATATAATTTCAATTTTCTTTTTTATTGTTCAGATGATTTTACTTAATCTTGGACTCTTACAAGTAAACACCATTGGATGATATGGATCTTTAGAAGCTCGCCAAAGTATATTGTACTTTACCAAGCTCACTTAACCTTATCAATAATGTTATATTATCTTAGCACTCTCCAATAAACTAGGAGATAATATAGCAAAATCTTTATAAATATATATGGTTTTCAAACGCCCCCTTAGGTATGTTCCATCTACTCTAAATAAATAAATATATATATATATATATTTGTGTATTAGGCGCATACTCTTAAGTATTTCGGACACATGGGCCCAATTAGATACTTGAGAGTTGAGACCGAAGCCCAAACCCCAGAATTGAGTTTTGATGCAAGTGAAGACATGTGGGCTTGGACCTGGTCGGGGCGATGGACGTGGGTCAACTCTATGTGACTCGCCAAACCAGTTGAAGATAGTTTTATTATTATTATTATTATTTTTATTTTAGGTGTGATTACATGTTTAATCAGCTTTGCAAATTTCTGAATGTGAATCCATACAAAATCAATACCCAAACATTTACTTTATTGTGGAAAACCTTGTACATTAGAGCACAAAAGTTCATTTAATTAGGTTTTGATAAGAGGGAAGGGTAGGGGTTAGGTAGTTCCATCCATCTGTAACCCATTTAATTTTCGGTTAGGCTTTTCTAATCTTCAACCAACCTGATAATGACGTTGGTTGCATCTGGGTCAAGTTAGTTAGAAGGTTGATTTTAACTCTTTTTTTTTTTTCATACCAATGTAGAAAGAGCATTGGGAGTACCAAGTTAAGTTTTTTACACTTCCTACTTAACCACCATGTTGGGTATGGTTTCTATCCCTTGCCACACCAAAGTAAAAAATGGTGGTAGCTAGAAATTGCTGTCTCTATCAAAGGATACAGACTCAGGGGCAAAAAGGAATACTAGATTAATGAAGTTGTCAATGTTCTTTTGAACTTTGATCATAGATTAAGGACACGTTTGTGTGACGTTTGTGTGATGCCATCGCTGAATTCCACATTCAATCTTTTCTGCACACAACCAAGTACTTTCAATATTTATTTTAGCTTAAAAGCCTTTTAAGCTTGAGAGAAAAACAAGAAAGAAGAGAGAGATCCTTGAGAAAGATATAAAAATAATGAAAAACAAGAATAAACTTCATTGACTAATTTGTTACAAATCTCATGAACTTCAAAGTTGGCACTATATTTATATCAATGTAAACTTAACTCCCTACATAATCTCAAACTCTTAACTTAATCAATATTTTAAATTTGAACTTTAATGAAAGCTTTCCTTGTTTGGGTAACACTAGTTTGAAAATAAAATCTTATTCCAAATTAGATGAGTCATCCAATCCTATTCACAGAAGTTAGTTTTTTTTTTTTCACATGGTGTTGGTGGGCCCTGGCTCCACACAAGGTATCTTCCATCCGACAAAGGCTAGATGGTCTAGAAGAAGAGACTCAATAGGTTGGTAATAGAATTACATAGCAGTACTTTTTGAGGTGACTTCACCCTTACTTGTATTATTGTGAACCACATTGTACAATGGTGAAAAGCACAGAGGCCCCAAACCAGGAATAGTATGAGATGAGATCCCTAGTATCTCTACATTTGTGAACAGGATTACAAATCCTCCCAGCTGGTAGCAGCTTGCTTCCTAAACCTAGGGTCCAAATCATGGTCCCCTGTTTTTCTAACTTTAACTTTGATCAGATGCAAACCATCATAAATTTCCCATTGATTATGGGCTGCCGACAATGCCTTTCTTAACCGTCCATTTGATTCCTATGAAAATGATGGTTAGGCAATGTCCTCATCAGTGTCATTTTCTTGCTGTAATCTATTGATGGTGGGCCTGCATTTTGACTGTCTTGACTGTGATGTGATTATCTGCTGCGAAATCACATCACAGGATTCTAATCCAATAACTTTTTGGACATCATCTTTAGATGGGGTCCCACAGTTTTGGTTATCTCTGCTGTTTTGGACCATTGATTTGACCCTTGATCATGTAATCCACATGGTGCATGAATCACATCTCAAAAACATCTCATCCAGAGCCTTCAAATTAATGGTTCACATTCATACTTAGATTAATGATCTAGATCATCAAGATGTGGGGCCCTCATTTACAAAGCCCTATTCAAATAATGCCTACAGTGTAAAAACCTTCTCTTGGTTTGGCTATCATGTTAGGTCACACACACACACAACATCGTAATATGCATATTAAGAAGCCCCTACAACATTCTTCTCCATCATCTCATGCATCCAATCAAACTGCAATATTGTTAAGTAGCATAAAACATACTTTAAATGGATAAAAGTGGGATACCCTCATACAAGTATACCTTAATTTCACTATTACATTGGAGATTTGTGATACAAAGGTGGTTTATGGATGTAACAGCAAGGACATGCCAAAGAAAGAGACCATCATTCTTCTTCATTTCCCTTCCTCATCCTCCACTAGAAAGAGTACAAACAGAGAAATTGATGAAGCTCTTACCAAAACATTGTTGGTTTTTTATTCTCAGACTCCATATAGAGATGAGATGCCCTTGAGAACAGTCACTTGCAATTGTAGGTGTAGAATGTAGTCAGCAGTCATGCTAAAGAGCATGTCCATGTTCATTCCTTGGCACCCTGGAATGATCCTCATGAGCTTCTTAAGCCTTCTTTGTATCATAGATCTCTTGGGCTTCTTGCCTCTCAAGTGAAACCTTCTTGCACACTCCTTCCCTTTTCCTTTTCTCACATAAAAGGCCTTTGTTCTCATTGTTGGAGGCACTTGCTTGTCTATGAGGGAACTTCAATGCATTTGGCAGAAGGAAAGAAAGGGATATAAATAGGCACATGAAGTGATGTACCCTTGTCCTTCAACATAAAAAATAGGTTGAATCTACTTTCTCCACTTCTAAAACAAACAAATCCATGTAAAGGCCAAAGGAGGAAAATGTAAATATGTATTGTTTTAAGGCTGTCTGATCCTTAAAAAGGGTAAGCGGGTCTTTTAATGAACACAAGATTAGGGTGGTATTACCCCACACTGAAACCACCCACAAAAACCAAGGGGTGGTCTCTTAGTGGTTTTTACTTGGATCTATTAGTTTCCTTGTCTGTCTATTTGACACAAGTTGCACTCACTATTGAACATTTGAAAGGCAGCTATGTGTCTAGTTCATGGTAGGAAGACAGCTTAGATGGATAAAGACGAGTGGGGAGTGAGGTTTTCTTTTGGACAGACTAGTCATAGTCTTCCATAGACCGTTTTTTGTGGTGGATATACACTTCTCTTATGTACCATATGAACAAGAATGCCATGTTGTGGGCCTCTTTCAAGATGGATTTTACCAAAAATCTCATTGGGATCAGATGACCACTACCTTGGTTTTATAACTCAGTTAAGTTGGGTTTTGGAAAAAAAAAAAAAAACACTCAGTTGAGTTGGGTTTACATTGTTGGGCATTGTATTGTGTATTCAATTCTACCTAGATCAGTTGGTCTGTGTTAGTTAAGACCAAGGTTGGTTTACATTGTTGGGACTTGGGTATGGTCTGTGTTGGTTAGAACCTGAGGTTTAGGCTTTGGGGGCAGTTTGGTCTTTACATTGAGGCTTTATAAAACTGGGACAGAAAGATGAACAAGATCACTTCTTTTTCATGGATGTACGCACACTTGTCGTTGTCGAATCATGTAAATCTTGTCGTGATTGTGTGATTGCTTGTATTCATTTGGAGGGATAGAGGAACAAGATCCTTTCTTTCTCGTGGATGTAGGCACGCTTGTCCAACCATGTAAATCTTGTCTTTGATTGTGTGATTGCATGTGTTTATTTGTACATCATGTTTGTGGGTCACAGGTTTATTCCGCTGTACCAGAACATACATACCAACTTCAGTTGTAAGCAATAGCCCTTCTTTACCAAATTGGTCCAAAGCTCTATGATAATCTTTAAAAACTGTTTTATGATCCCTTCCATGTAATAATATTCTATAGTTTTATTAGCATATAAAATACACCTTTATTATAGTTAAGAACGAAGAAGATTTTCATTTTTTTTCCAAATAATTTGCAGTGGTACAACATGTTCAAAAATTAAATGTTCAGAGGACAAGAGGAAGGGTGAGATATTAAAAGCCTTAAATGAATAGTAAAGGAAGATGGGATGAGTTATGTGTGAGCATGTGCTCCAATGAGGGTGGGTCCCCACGGGGCCCACATGTTTATTTGGTCACACATACATACATGTACCAAAGAGAGCCCACAAAAGTGGGAAGCAGAAGCCCACAATGTGGGAAGAGACGCTCATCATACATATGGATCGATCCTTGTGCTGTTCGCGTGGTTGCCAACCAATTAAGCAACCCCAAACTTGTTGTGAGGTTTGCTTTTAAGAATGTGTTTTTCTCTATGTGCCCCAGTTGATGATTAGTTGCAGTCCAATCTTGAATATGTAAAAAGTGGTTTCAGAGTTGAACTTAGCAGAGACAAACCTATTATTTTTGTTGTTGAAAAAACATTGTTGAAAAGACATTGTCATCAGCAGACAATAATGGATGATTTCTTTTTACTACATCAAGGCCTGACGCCCAAATTATTATTTAGTTAGAGCATAATATACATGTTTAATTCAGGCTTTACTTGTTCCATTCGTTTTAGGCCAACCCATAGGACCCTAATATACATCATGCCCAGTTAACTCATAAATATGGTCCACATTAGTTTAATTTAAAGCCTATAGTTTAGTTGGTGTGAGACAATATGTTAATATTATTGACAAAGGAGATAAGAGACCAACAGCCCAAGTCACACAAAACTCAGAATCTGAGTCTTAGTGAAAACCACTCCTAGAGTAACTGAGTTTGTGATAGTCTAATGATACATATGACTCGGAGTCACATGTATTTATATCCAGGTGTAGCTTGTAAAACAAGTAATCAATGAAAAGATCTCTTTCTGCTTCCTCCTCTTTTTCTTTGCTTTCAATGTGTTTCTCTAATATGATGAGATATGTGAAATCTAACTATTAGGAATTTGATGAAGGGCTTTGTTTTTTTTGCCTTCAAATTAAGTGAGAGATTTTGTAGGCCAACTATGTTGAAACCCAACACATCATAGTACTATTTTTATTTTGGGCAAGACCGTAGTACTACTTGATAGTCAATTCAAAAAATAGTTTGAACAGAACCCTGCTCTTAATCTCATGACATAGACAAACACCAACAAAAAAAAAAAAAAAAAAAATCTAGGTCCAGATGTTGGCTTATTTCAAGATTTAAGTTGGATCGAACCATTTATTGTGCATAGATCAAAATATTATTTAACAATTTTCACCAATTCCTCATTATTTTTCTCCAATAATGATAATATTTTAGTTTTTACTAATGTTTTTAACATATCATGATGTGATTAGGAAACCATTATTTAAAAAAATAATAGTTATACTAAGGTATTTTTGTTATCGGTACCATAGATAATTAGAGACAGAATTTGGATGTCTCTCTCTCTCTCTCTATATATATATATATATATATATTAGTGGCGGGGCAATAATTTAGCATTGCCGGAGGGGGAGAGGAACAGGGACACGTGGAGAGAGAGAGGGTGGGAGAGGAAGAGGGAGAGGGAGTGTGGGCGGTGGCGGGCGGAGGCAAGTAGGGGGAGAGGGAGAGATTGGGAGACAAAGAGGGCGACGGGTGGAGGCGGCAGGGATAGGGATAGAGAAAGAGAAAGAGAAGGAGAGAGATAGAGAGAGGCAGAGGGAGAGAGGGAGGCGGGCAGGGAGATGGAGAGAGACAAAGAGAGAGGGTCAGGTGAAAGTGAGGGGGGAGGAAGGGGAACTGAGAAATTGAGTATGGAGGGGTTTGGGTATTTTGGGTAAAAATGGGTGTGTAGAGGGAGATTTTGGATTTTTTTTTACTTATTTAGAGTGTGTAGAGAGAAGTGATGTACTCAGAGAAGTATCGATTGTAGCATTAACAACTCTAAAAAAAATCCCCGATCTCACGACGTGTCTTCTAAATAGAAGTAAAAGACAAAATTGTCCTAGGCCCTCGACCATGCATGGCTCCACCACTGCCTGCGCGTGCTCTCTCTCCCTCTCCTATAAAGGGAACTAGAGCCTATAACACATTTGGAAGGTACTGATTGTTGGATCTACAATTTCATAGGTCCACTCATGTTAATTACAGTAAAAGAGTTTCTATAGTAAGGTGTATCAAAGACAAAGCTAAGACCTAATTTAAAAAAAAAAAAAAAAAACTTTTTATACAGAGGTTACACTGTATCAATTTATTACAACATTACAAGGGCCACCAGGGTACAAGTATAGTTGAAAGGTGCTCATTATAGCAGTCGTCACAAGCTTCCATAATTGAGTCTGTAAATGCACCTCTAATTACCTAATTGCTCGAAGGAGCCATACTGAAAGTGTTGGTCTCTTTCTCAAACCAAGATATTAGCCATATGAGTCCAATTGGATTTATGCATGACAAATTTTTTATACCATTATAAAACACACACATAACACACACTGAATTCATATAGCTTTTTCCAATTTTTAGAAGTGGAGTGTGCTTGATCTTTCAAAACCCCGTGTATTGGTTCATAATTATGAACTCTTAGTAGGAAATGTTGTTGGATCGGTCACATGTAAAATAAAAAAATGAGCCCAAGAAAATAAATCATGTTTTCACATATGATAATATCTACCATGGCCCACACTTTGATTAGAGTGAATCGTGAATGAGTACCAATGCACAGGAAGGCATATGGCATGAGAAAGTTAGATTTGTGATGAGAAGGCTCATTGCATGGGTTCTAAAGAGTGAGAGGTATTCGTTATTTTTTTTTCTAGCCTAGAAGGTTGGGATTCAAGAGAGCCCACATAGGTGGAAAGAGGACGCCCACAAAGTGGGTAGGATCGCCAACACACATGGAAAGACATGCCTACATAGGAAGATTGACGTACCTAAGGCTCGATCTTTAGGCAACTGGGTGAAATCAAGGCTGCCAATAGTGAGCAAACCCTTCTTGTCATTGATTAGTTTCTTTTGGCTAAACTATGATTTAATTTTTGTAATTTAAGATTTATGATTTGTTAAAGACATGCCTATTCCATTTAATTAAGGGTTAAAAAAGTTAAATCAGTTCTAATTGGCCAAATTTATGAGAAAATATAAATCCCGACTGATTTGACCCGTGCTTATGTTCGAATTCATGCCACGAAATTAGAGGGCCTAAATTTTGAAGTACAACTAACAAACATATTCCTACTCATTCTATCTACACATTCATGTCCCCAATCAGCTTAGCTATAGTCAAAAGACCCTTGAAATTCATCCATCATACGCATATGGATGCATTTCATGGATAATGAGGGTGGCCCAACTGGACCTAGGTCTTAGAGTGAAGGTGGATTGGATCAAATTGAATGATTGGGATCCATCATCCATCTCATTTACAGCCCTATCCATGCTGGTCAGGACAAATCCTCAATGGGCCCCCACAATAAAGATAGCAGAGCTGAGTCAGGGTTATCATGTTTTAAAGAATCCCATGTGAGAGACAAGACACCTGAACCCTAACCCTTCCTTTCAGGATACTAGGGTGTGTAAGTAGAAGAGCACGTGAAGGTCTCTATCTCTCGTGGGATGTATTTAATGAGACGCACGTGCATTGGTGATGGTGGGGGTGTGGGTGGGGCTGGGGGTGGGGCTGTTGTGGCTCTGGTACAACATTCATGGGTGGGAACATGTGGAAGACACTTGGTTGCAAAGGAATTGTGGTGGGCTTTGCTCCACCTGCCTATTCTTTCCTGCATTATTATAGCAAGGATGGATAGGGAAAGAATATTGTTCTAATTAGGACTGCTGATCTATGCATGATGATCAACATTGGGGGGGGGGTGGGGTTGTGTGGGGCACCTTGTGTTCGAAATTTGAATCAATGTGCTAGGCCATGGGTCTTTGGTCCAAGGTGGGAGAATGCAGGCACATAAAGTTGTGGTTGTTGAATGTCTTGAGATCTTTTAGGATATTATTATATGATAAGTGTGATGAGTAGGCTAAATTGAGAGATAATCTCACATTATTATGATTAGATTAAATTATGAAGTTGATTTTTCCTTATTTAGTACGTTGTACTCTATAAATAGGACTTGGAGTTCTCGCGGTGATAGTAGGTAAGGATGTAAATGGGTCCCCGATTATCTGATTATCCGAAGGTTCCAACACGTTAAAAATCAGGTATGAGTCATTATTTAGGCCCCGATAAGTAAATAGTTCCGGATCCGATTCCACCTTGATTTGGACCCGTGGACTTAAGACCAGACATATTACCTCAATCTTCTAACATGTCTCCCAAGAATCATGTTTTTTTAATATCATTCTCTACCTAGACTCGAACCCAGATCCAGACCAGTTCTATATATGGTTCTGGTTCTAGTTCCGGTTCCAGAGTTAAAAAACTAGTTTCGAAATGGTTTCGGGTCAGGATCCAGTTCCACATTCTCCTTAATGGTTCCGGTGATGGACCCGGACTGGAATCGACCCATTTAGCAACCCTAATAGTAGGCGAGTGTGAGTGTCCTATTTTTATCACCGGGTGAGCCCATTGTGATTACATCATTTTGGGTCTTATAGTGGAAATTTATAAATATCACATCATTACATGTATTTGAGACTCAAGGCATCTAATGAACACTTGTAATTTTCCTAATAAAATAGAAAGGGAAATATAACTTTCTTTACACTTGCAAGTGTGAGTCATGTATGTGAAATTAAACTCCAATGTGAGCCAGACAAAGCTTGGATTTATATTAAAGACTTTCAAAAATTATAATTTCATTGGAGAATGATCTCAATTTATGCAATTAATTGATAACAAACTCATTCAAACCATTCTTCAAATTCAAACCTATCTATAATTCCTAACCAACTAAAAATCTTAACAACTCAATATTTCTCTTGGAAGGTTATTGTATTGTATTGAAATATGGACAAACAAAGCATCCCATCAAGTTTCTAGGCACTGTGGGTTCACAATCTAAACACACAGCACAAAGAAACATAAACAAAAGAAGAGAAAGATGTAAAAATAAGGAAAGACCTAGCAAAGGAACTTCCCAACCCACAGCCCGGGCAAGCAAAACTGAGGATATATACTCAGACTAGATTGACTTTCCTCATCTTTGTAGCCTTTCTAGAGTGACTGTGACCAACATCTGGGGTCATGCATCTAATAGTGGCTATGTTAGGCACCGTCCCGAGTTAATTGAGATAAACTCTAATTGATTGGAAATTAAACTAATTAAATGTGTTTAATTAAGCTAATGATGGTTTATGATCAAATGGAATTGAATTAGCCTAAAGTGAATAAATTAGGCTTAATGAAATGATGATCAAGGTTATTAAGTGAATTGATTAGAGTTTAGACTCAAACAAGGAAATTGAGAACTTTTTCGTAAATACGAATCTTTACGTATTTTGACAGATACGGAAACTTTTGATACCAACACGCGTATCTTGACGAGTATGATAATTTTCATAATAAACTCGAAGTTGTTCGAAGAGAAACGGATCAAATGGACCTTCATTTGACTCGAATTGTAATTGAGAGAGATTAAGGGACTTAAACGCAAAATGAAAGCTTACATGACTTAAAATAAGCTCATTCATCTCATTACAAACCCTAGGCACATCTTCTTCATTCTTCCATTCTATCTCCTTCAATCATCAATCATCAAGGTTGGAGTTTTGACTATAGTTTGGACGAGGAATTCGCCTACTTCATCTTCTTATAGAGTTTTCTTGGAAGAAAATCTTCAAATTCAGAAGTTTCCTTCTCAACTCAAGCTAAACAAGAGGTTTTTGTTAATCAATCTCCAAATCGAGGCAAGTGCGTATATATTTATGCTTAATATGTTTGTCTTCCTTGAGTTGTATGGAAAAATGAAGATTTAGATGTTAATGGTTCCATGGATGCCTTAAAGGTTTGGAAACATGATAATTAGGATGTTAACCTAATGAAATGGATTATGATATTTATGGCTTGATTAGGTGGATTGTTAGAATGAGAATAGACTTGTTATTTTCATGATTTGGTTGTATATCAGATTCATATCAGGTTCAAGGAAGAAAAGAATGAAATTGGACCCATTCACTGCAGAAACAGAACCTGCAGTTTTGTTTCCGCAGTGCACGCGGTCGAACGACCACACAGGGTCAGGTTCTCTGAAACCTGACCAAAATACTATTTTTCTATTTTTACGTACAACTGCCGGTCGACCGAGCCTTGGCCGGGTCGATCGGGTACACATGGAAGAGGTCGACCTGATTTTCTCAGGTCGACTGGACTTACTGTATATGGGGTCGACCGAGCCAAGGGCTAGGTCGACCGGGGCAATTGAGATTTCCTTCTTGGTAAGGATTTTCACCTTATTCTTGAAGGACTTAGGTGTTGACCACGGGTGACCGAAGTGGTAATCGCCCGAGTAACCGGAATTGAGAGAGATTGCAGATTGAATTTTGAACCTCTTGAATTGAAAGCCTAATCATTGAGTCTAATATTAAGGATGTCTAAACCTTCATAAGTGTTAACTAAGGTTATCTAAATGTACAAATTTAACTAAGGTAATATCATCTACAGTAACACGTACATTGATAACGAACGTTTCACTCAATTGTTTGGTTTAGATATTTGTTTTAGAGCTGGAATAGTATTGACTAAAATGACTGATTTGATTTGAATTATGAGTATGACACTACATAGTGGGTTCATAAGCTCATTATTGAGCCACACTGAATTAATATTGAATCCACACTGAATTAAACATTGAATCCACATTGAAGTAATGAACGATCATTAAATGTGACATTGAATAATGAACAGTTACTAAAGGCAACAATGAATAAATGAGTAATCCTACTGCAATAGATGGATTTGGAGGCGTTCCGGAGCTCCGTGGTGATACTAGTGATCCCTGGCCTGGACACTGGTAAGTCCCATATTTTCCGATCATATCGACAGGTATTGATTGATGCCTTCCATTTGGAAGATGAATCCTTCCTGAGGGAAGATGGTAAATGAAATGAAATGAATCCTTCCTGAGGGAAGATGGTAAATGAAATGAAATGAATCCTTCCTGAGGCCTGGGTCATGAATGGTGTGCCCTTCCGCCCTATGCCAAAGAGGACAATGCTACCGAATGATTCTTTCCTCTTTAGGGAGACGTGAAATGAATGATTATGAACTAATTGACTACTTCCTTTTGGAAAAATGTTGGATTAAATGAAACTAATTGCTATTGTAGTTGCCAACTCAATTGTTGTATTACTTGTTTCTATTGTACAGGACGCTGTTATAGAATTGATTGTCTATATCTATTAAATCAAAGGATTGATAGATATAACATGTATTGTCATAAATCTATATATGCATTGTTGAACAGTCGTGTTCACGGTGTTACTGATGGTGTTACAGGCCCAGTTGCCCGTGCCGGTCACGCAGAGGCCGTGACGCTAGTGGAGGAGGCCTATCCGGTAATTCCAGAAGGTCTAATCGAATAGGCATGATTCAGAGTGCGAAATGGAAAGGAATATTTTGGGAAATATTTTGATAAGCATTTTATATATCTGTTTTGAATAGTAGATAGATGTCAGATGCATTGTATTTAAATTTGCAATGGTTGACTTTATTAGGAATGTATTTTGGCTTTACTCTCATGTAAAGGATTTGTTTAATTTTGTTTGAATGGTTATCAATGTATATATATATGTTTCCACACAATTGTACATTGATAGGTACGTATGTAAGATCTTTTGTGGACTGCGTCTTAACTTCGGTTAATTCGGGGTTTACGGGAGTAAGTATGTTTGTCTTCGCGACCCAAGGTTTAGCCTAATTGCTCTGATCTCGGGCTCGGGTCGTGACAAGCTAGCGTATGGGTGATGGGAGAGGTAGCCTTTCTAGCATGGAATCTCTGACGCCATGGAGAGAGCTTTGGATAAAAACTATCTTTGAGAGTTTTACAGTCACAAGAAATAATCTGCTTGGAGATGAAGTTGGCACCTACAGAAATAATCTTGAACCCAAAGATCCATGAAGGATGCGACTTAGAAAAACCCCACACAGAATCCATCTTGAACTGAAATGAAAATGTTCCAATTTTCTTTGGTCATAGTCGGGAACTTTAACTAGAGTTCCATCACCCTTCAATGACATGATTCCTTTGAGTCTATCAGTACAGGTGGACCACTTGATCAATCAGATCTATCATGATCTCTTCTAGCACCTTTGATCATGAAGTTGACGAAGATGGTAAGATCATAAGGCTTGGATATTTGTATGGACGAGAGATGGTGTTTGGTTTTATTGGAAAAGAAATCGGGTGACGATGATTATTGTTGATTGCAAGACCATCAACGAGCCATGGCTATGATACCATAAAGACTTCAAAATAATAATTTCATTGATATAAAATTACCTCTAGACATTCATTGAAGAATGATCTCCATTTATACAACTTGATAACAACCCAATATTATCTTTAACACATATTAGATCAACAACCAATCTAACAAATATAATTGGCCAGTACACATGAGGATGGCCCAAAAAAGAACCCTATATATTTCTTGAGGGACTTGCTATTGACACACCAAATTTTACTTTTCAAACACAAGCAGATTTTTTTTATTACATTCATACCCCTTCATGAAATGACCAAAATGAACATAATCCAACCAAAACTCAAAACCTATTTTCTTTTCACACACATTCTACTCTTCTTCCTCTCTCACTCATCTCATTCTTCACTTCTCACTCTCCACTTCCTCCATCTTCCTTAGGCAACTCATCTTCACTCACATTACTCCATTTTCTTCTCCTATTCAACCCATTTACTTTTCACTTCTCACTCTCTAATTCCTCCATCCACTTGTCTACTAATCTTCACATTCCTTTACTTTCTAGTGCAATGAAGGAAGAAAACAACAATCAAATTGTACCTTTAAACCAAAGTAGTAGTGGAAAGGTCAGTTCCTTTATTTGTTTGTGTTTTTTTTTTTTTGGTATTTATGCCTCTTTTTTTAATTTTTTCTCACTTGGAACGAGTTGTAGGTTCCCGATATGTACGGACTTTCAGGTCCGAACAAATGGCATATGTTCGGAACTGTAAATCCGAACATAAGCCATATGTTCGGACTTTAATGTCCGAACATAAGCCATATGTTAAGACCTGAAGTTCCGAACATATACCGAACAGTGACATATTATTTTGTACTTTTGCAGGTCTCTGCGCAGGAAAGTTAGGTTGGATCGGACTTTATCATGGATTATACCAGTGAGTTTATAACTCAAGAGGTATGTCCGATTGTGAATTTATTACTCAAATTACAATTATTTGTTACTAAATTCATATTAAATTTGTTTACTGTAGATATTTCACAGTTGCGATTCGTTGATTAGTTGGGCTCGTGGTGTAGGAAGGAAAAACGGGTTTGTCATTGTGATAAAGGTTTCAAATGCTGCTCGGATAGGTGTCAAACTTAGAGTACTCCTTGCATGCTAGAGAAATGGACAATATAAGCATGAAGAGGGCCAAAAGCGAAAAATGGTCAAACAAACCGGTTCAAAAAAATGTGGATGCCCTTTCACATTAAAGGGCATAAAGTTAGACTCAAATGATGATTGGATATTGGAGGTCATATGTGGTGTGCATAATCATTCGGCAGCAGAACATTTAATGGGGCATTCTTTTGCAGGTAGATTATCAAATGAGGAAACTCAGTTGCTGGTTGATATGTCCAAGAGCATGGCTAGACCAAAAGAGATTTTAGTTACGTTGAAACAAAGAAGTGAATTAACTGTAACCACAATGAAGACAATATACAATGCACGCTACAGATATAAAGTTAATGATCAGGGTGGAAGAAGTCAGATGCAACAACTGCTTGAAAAACTAACAGAGCATAATTACATTGAATGGCATAAGACTTGTGAGGACAGCGAGACTGTAACTGACTTGATTTGGACGCACCCAAGCAGTTTAGATTTATTACGTGCATTTCCACATGTTTTGATAATGGACTGTACTTACAAGACGAATCGTTATCGCATGCCTCTATTGGAGGTTGGAGTCACATCCACAGACATGACTTTTTCCGTATGCTTTGCATACCTTCATGCAGAACGTGAAGATAATTATGCATGTGCATTGCGTGTATTGCGTTCTATTATTGGTGATGGTATTCTTCCCGATGTCATTATGACAGACAGAGAACTGTCACTCATGAACGCCATTAACAGAGTATTCTTGAGTGCTACTCATTTATTATGCAAATGGCATATTAATAGAAACGTATTAACGAGATGCAAAAAGTTGTTTGAAACTAAAGAGAAATGGGACAGGTTTATTATGAGTTGGAATATGTTAGTGTCTTCATCAACAGAAGAGGAGTTTGGTGAACAACTACGTAAGCTAAATCAAGAATTCAGTACATATCCTGATGCACTCAATTACGTGAAGGGTAATTGGTTAGATCCTTACAAGGAGAGATTTGTTTCCACATGGACAAACAATTGTATCCATTTTGGAAATACTATTTTGAATAGATACTTTTAAAAAGATACCAATTATTTGATTTATACCTATTAATTACTATGTCTCACCTCTTAACAATCATATGCAAGGCTGAGAGTTCACATGTACAACTTAAGAGGCTGCTGGGATCAAGTCAAGAAAATTTTGAAGCGGTTTGGACTAAAATCCACAATTTGCTTGAGTTGCAGCATACCGGTATCAAAGCTTCGTTTGAGAAAAGTAAGACAATTGTACAACATAATTTCAAGCCGGCCGAATACAAAGAGCTTCGTGGTAATGTCTCTAAGAATGCACTTGAAAAAATCTTAACAGAAACCAAGAGAGCCAACTTAGTTGGAATTGACGCCAGTGTTTGTGGTTGTGTTATTCGACGCACACATGGATTGCCCTGTACGCTCGAGATTGCATAATATATAAGTCAAGGGCGGCTTATTCCTCTAAGTTGCATATATCCGCATTGGTGTAAGCTTGATATGTTGCCTACTGCTCCGTCAACAAGTTCTTTTTTGGGCTTGGATTGTAAGGTAGATTTGTAGTTACCTGAAAAACGGTTCAATGAATATGATTCCACGAGAAAACTGCAACTTCTTAAGGAGATACGAGAACTATCAAAATCAGAAAGTACTCATTTTATAGAACCCGAGGTAAAATCAAGAACAAGAGGTCGACCGAGTATGAAAGTTGACACCTCAACTCAACGAGATCCAAGCGCATTTGAGTTGGTATCGTCTGCACATGATAGCTACTCTCCTAAATCAGTTGCAATGACAGAAGTTAAAGATAAATGATGACTATAATGCAAACCAAAGGGGAGAAAAGATTAGTGCGATTTGTACGAGGTCAAGGAGCATTAATAATTATGTTCTCTCATTTCCCGTGGGGTCAAGGCCTTACATTCGACATGTAAAGGACGTCGTAGCTGATGGTAACTGTGGATTCAGAGCCATCGCTGGTTTGGTTGGTCTAGCCGAGGATGAATGGAGACAAGTTATGAGAGATTTATTACAAGAGTTGCATGCACATGTAGACCACTACAAACAGTTATATTCAGTGGAGAACAGAGTTGAGGAATTGGTTGAAGCATTATCATACTATGATGACAACCCATCCATGGACTATTGGATGACTATGCCTGACATGGGGCACCTCATATGTCTCGTTATAATTTGGTGTTATACCACTTGAGTATAGAACAGTGTCTGACTTTCCTCCCATTGCGATCTGTGCCAGTGCCGACACCTTCTCGGAACGAGCGAGCAATAGGTTTTGTTAATCGGAATCATTTTATTCAATTATTCTTAGTACCTGATCATCCAATTCCGCCTATTGCAAATAAGTGGAGACAATTTCATCACTCTTGTGCGAATGGTTGAGAGACTCCATAATGGGATTGGATTGTACAATTCAAAGAGCTCGTAACTCCAGATGTATTAACATGTGAGACAATTGATTTGGATTGAATAGAACTACCTAGTCATACAAGCGAGTTTATGTTGCATGTAATAACTATTTTTAAACATTTGATGGACTTGAGAATGTGTTTTAGTAGTTTCTTTTTATTGTATTTAATGGATGCTTTGATGTATGTACAAATTTTAAAACTACTAGGATGTATTGGTTTTGTTGCCTATTACAGGTTTTTAAAGGTGATGGGAGTTACAGTTAATGTTTGGAAACACAGTGTTAAACAAATGCCAATTGTTCGGTACTGAGTTTCCGAACAAACTGTATCTATTCGGAAACATATGACTGAACATATGACCTTTATTCGGATACACATGGACGAACAAATGCCATTTGTTCGGTACTGTGTTTCCGAACAAATGTTCAGTTCGTCCCTTTTGAAGATTTTTGCTTCTACATCTGTAACAATTCAAGTATATTTCGAATATAAAATCAAAGGTAACATAACCAAAATACCATTTGAATCAACTAAAAAAGTACAACCACTTTCCAAATAAAAAACTAATTAAAAGAGGATCCAAGTCTTATAACAACCATCCAAATTACAAAAATAAAAAGAAATATAAGCATTCATTTTTGTTAGTCAAACTTCTTCATATTTCGTCAGTTGTTCCTTCCCCTTGTTGACCTGCTACGGGTGTAACTCTGTGAACTCATGTGGGGATGTCGAATGGTTCGTTGAGCATCGGCAATTGACATTCTCCGTAAAACGTGGGCAACCTGATTCACATGGGTATATAGTCCCTGTGGATTTCCAACCCAATGGTCCTCACCCCTTTCCATTACTTCATCAAGAATGAACAGTGCATCCGAATTACGCTGCTCATAGTCCACCGTACTGCTTGACTGTGTTTCTTCGGGTCTGGGCACAAAATTAGAGTGATGATTTGGGTTTTGTAATATCCTCTACGAGACTCGTTTATACCTATCCATATACCCGGGTACACAATCTGCAGGACGCCTTACTGGTTGACTACGGTTCAATGCAGACAGTAGGTGATTAGGCCATCCCTCCCAAATTTGATTCATGTATTGATATGCGATATGGTAGTCAAGGGCAGTCGGACCCCGCGTAGCGCGAATGAGGGCTAATGGCGATGGAGGAATAGTCTGTACTCTCCCAAACTGTCTGAGCACCCTATCCGGATGATAAGGCTCAACAACATCCATGCACTTGATGCATCCGCAGTAGTATGCAACCTCGTTGAAAGGGTGATAGCGCCTAACATCACGATATGGGCCCCAAGTGACCTGAAAATAGTGAATCCAAGTATAAGATATGAAAATACATAATACAGAATAATAGCTTCATGTAATCGAAAATGAGTAATTACCAAGTCAGTGCTCATGGAATCAAGTCTCTCTCGTAATGCCTGTAAAGGCGCAGACTCCCTACGAGAGATCTATCGATGGACCCGGAGGTGATCGAGCTGACAGTAAATGTTTGGAGTTGGAGCCAAACATTCGAAGTGCTTGTACACCCAAGCTTCCAGTAGAGTTAGGTAATCGGCAATTTGTTTAACTTCACGCCGAGTTGCTAACCCCAACTGTCTGTATAAGTATGCCAGTGCAACAGTACCCCTTGCATATGAACGTACGTTATCCAAATCCACCAGATGTGTAAGAAATATGATCGGCACCCTTATGCCACTCTTGTCTATGAACAACGTACATCCCAGTAAATATAGAATGTAAGCTCTTACTGCACAGTCAACCATCTCCTCTCCATCATCATCAGACATTCCGCCAAACCTTTCCCGTAGCCACTCCAATCTAACAGATTCGCCCCGCACCTGGATCAGATCATCATGTGCCTCTATGGGTTCTACTCCTAGTGCACCAACAAGGAGTGCTTGAGCTTCCTCATATGTCATTCTATCATTATACGAGACAGTCCGCCCCGTCACTGGGATGCCTATGATGGATGCAACATCATCTAAAGTAATGGTCATCTCACCAAATGACATGTGAAAGGTGTTAGTCTCAGGTTGCTACCTTTCCACAAAACCCGATACAATAATCTTATTGACAGAGCAGTATGATGCAGTCACTTAGGAAGCCAAACTGGACCTGAACATCCATTGCCTGAACCTATCAGACCCATTCAATTGCCATTGCCACAACGACACTTTCTGACCATGGCTTAGACACTTCAGTGGTCCTCAATCCTGCAGTCAACAATTGATACATCATTATCGAATAAATTCACAACTTAATCAATCAATCAAACTTCATATGAAATAAACGAAACACACCTGTCCACTCCAAATATACCCAGCTATATGTGTATCAAAGTTGGTCAATAACGACCTATCTCGTGGCCCTGGAGCTGGTTGCTCTTCCATCTCTGGTTGTTCTTCAGCTAGCTCATCAGGGACCTCCGGTTCTTCTACGACATCTTCCACCCGGTGGCGTTGCCTCCTATTTGAGGCAGTAGGTCGCACCCTGGAAGAGCTTAGTCGGTTCATATCTGAAATATAGAAATAACGTTTTTGAAGAATAACAAAAAACTATGTTTTTAGAATAAGCAAATAATGCCATATAGATGAAAATAAAAATAAAAATCAGTGTTTTATGTGGGTCATGAAATGTAACTGAAAAAACAAAAACCACTCTATCAGTCTATGGTGTTAAAGTGGTTGAAACATAAATAAAGCGCATCCATTTGGGTTGGCTTTATAATTCGAAGCCAACAACTCAACTATGCAGGCTGTCACATAGGAGACAACTAGGTAGTATTTTTACCATCATCATCATAAACAACAACAACAACAACAAAAGTAATCTCATCACTAGTTAGTGTTTTTGACAAAATTACCTTTCATTAGTAGCAATTGTTTGGTTATTGAAGCCATTGAGTAGTTGTTTGGACATTGAATAGAGCCTATAAATTTGAAGGCTAAACAGATTTGGATCTTCTAAGTGAAGTAGTCTAACTTAAAGAGAGCAGTGACTACAATCTAATCATCAAAATACCCAAACATCAATAAGAGTTGCCCATGGGGGATTTCTTTGGATATGATCTTTCCACAACTGTGTCATCTCATCAGCACTCTCCATGATGAAATTATATGCCCACTTGAACATGCTCAAAGTCATGAGGATACTTCACCAATAAAATTTCCCCACATACAAAAGGTCAAAATTAAAAATCCAACAACTGTACAACAACAACAAAATAAATATGACAACCAAGATCCACACCATTCACACAACAGTCAAAGTAGCTCATTTTCATTTTATTTTATATTCACAAAACAAAAACATTTGGACTGTTCGGACTTGAATGTCCGAACAAAAGGATTTCGTTCGGACCTTAGTTTCCGATCAATTACCCTTTGTTCAGACATTCAGGTCCGAACAAAGGAGATATGTTCAGTCTCACAGAGACCGAACACATCGCAGGATTTGGGTTCAAAATCCTTGCGACGATGGAGAGGATGCAACCCAAATGCATTAAAAACACTCACATTATTTGTAAAAATTTACAATGAACTAGAATATAACCCCATAACGAGTTTTCATGGAAAAAAAGGTAATCTAGGAAGGAAAAAATGGTAAAGAAGAGATGGGGAAAAAGAAGAAATGATAGTTTTAGGGATCCATTTACTTACCTTTGAAAAAGGAGATTGATGGAAACGACGGGCAACGTCGGATGGACGGCGGAGGAACGCCGGAGAAATCGAGTCGTTTGTCGAAGTTCAGAGTCCGTGTACAGAAACGGTAGGTCTGTGTGTGAGAAGAAAGAGATGACGATGTGGGTGGAAAGAAAGAGGGGAATGGAGGAATGGGTAGTATAGGAAATGTTGGTGTGTGGGAAAAGAAATAATATAATTTTTAAATTTTATAAATATGTGTAGATAGAAATGTTGTGGGAAAAGTAAAATCTTGTGTTCCAATTGCAACTCCCTTTCTTGATTGTTATGATAGAATGGTTCCATTGTGTTTATATCATTTATTATTTGGTAAAATTGTATTTATATCATCGAATGTCATCATCATGATCATTAATATTGAGTGGATCATCCTATAATTGTTTATTATTATTATTATTATGATTGTTATTGTTACTGTTGTTGATGTTAAATTTCTCCCCCTACGAGGAGGACTTGACCTCAACTTCAAGTGCATATGTACCTAACCAAATGAGCTTCAATAAATGATTATTAATATTATCATTTATCATTACTATTGTTTTAGCAGTATTATTTTTATGACAGATGATCTATATATGGGGTTTTGACATATTAGCTCTCCTCAAATCCAATTTTTCCAATTTCATGAACGAAATTCAGAAAATGCCACTAGATAGTTTAGTGGTAGTGCAAGCTTAGTGAAATACGAAGCCATGAGAGCTTATTTAGTGGTAGTGTGAGCCAAGGATCGATGCTCTACCTCCGTCGAGCTCTGAGCAATTGTGGATTGTTTATTTGTCGACCATGAGACCGAGGTATAGCCAAGGAAAACACAGAGTCCCAAATCCTGATGTGGATTTTTGATCCATGGGATCACTTGCATAGCCTGCATCTTAGAATGCAGTGAGAAGAAAAGGTGAGGGTACCCTTGATATATCTTAAAGAGTTTTTCTTCTCTTTTTTTTAAGGCCCCTATATTGTCATATAACCTCAAGGCATACCCTGTATTTTATATTTTTACTAAAGCATCCCTCCGCTGACAGTTCAGCTTTAGAACAAGAAACGTCCGTTCCTTTTGAGAGTTGCTAATGCCTCACCCTAGACATCTCTGAGGACACCCCTTCTCTCTACACACTCCAAATAAGTCAAAAGATTCCCAATGTTTTTCTCTACACACCCCACTCTTCCCAAAACACCCAAATCCCTCCAAACTCCACTTCTCAATTCACTCCCCTTGTTCCCCCCTCTATCTCTACCCATGCCGCCTTCGCCCGCCCCCTCCCCGCCACCCTCTCTCCCTCATCCTCTCCCTCTCCCTGCTTGCCTCCGCTGCCCTCTCCCTATCTCTGTCTCTCTCCCTCTCCCTGCTAGGCCTATCAACTTGGCCCTGAGAAAGGGGGCCTGTCCCAGCCCAACGTGGCCCTCAAAAAGCACTTAAAATGAGGGCTTTTATTTCTAAAGAAAAGCCCTAGGGCCAGACATGGATAATTTTTTGCAGGCCCTAAGACTTGAGGCACGGGCTTGGATAGTACTAGCTAAGTCTTGGCCTTGGCCTTGTAACTTCTATTTATTTTATATATAATATATACATATATGTAAATATATACTAAAATGCCTTTATTATAGTCACTTAGTAGTAATAGGGGGATATGAAGGCAATTTCATACCCACTTGCCCATTAAAAAATATCCTAAAAATCCAGATGTGTCATTATTTATTTATTTATTCCTGTGACAGTTTGGCATGGTGACCCATTGGGAAGGCAATTAAAGATGGATTGGACGGGTATAAATGACAAATGAGGCTTAGTCGTGGCATTCCCAATCCATCCTATCATTTTTGTATGTTCTCCTCCACAAACCTCTAAAAAAAAATCAATTTTGAGCATGGGGTTTGATAATTTACTGACCATATGAGCAAATATTTCAAAAAAGAAAAAAAGATTGCATACTCGTGCTTTCCTACCCTAATGTGGCATGTTTCCATGAAGTAGTAACAAGAGGGTTTCTCAAAAATGAAGGAAAAAAAATTATGCACAAGGAACTAGTATTACATTTACATCTCATCAGTAAGGATATTAGTGAGTGTTGTATCTTATTGGGGTTTGCCTAGTATCAGAGTTCTTCCATGGAGTCTCTTTAGAGATTGAGAATATCATAAAACCTAGAGCATGCCCATCTCATTTGCAGTTCAATTGGTTTGGGTGTGTGAGTTCGAGTCACTTGTACAGATTAAAAATAGAACAACCAAACGCAACACGTCCTTCTGACTTCAGGAAAATTCATTAGCGCGGAGCATAATTTCCAATGATGAAATTGATAGGTAGCATAAAGCATTAATTATGTTTGTTGGGACTAATTTACAAATTTTGCTTACATGTAAATCCCCTTAATATAACTTAGAAGAATCAATCCAAACATCAGGGCGTGTTTGGTTCGACTTTCAATAAGTTCTTCAGGCACTTTTTACTTCTGAAAAAGTTGAAAAGCCTCACAAAATTAACATCAGGGTCCTCCATATTTATAATAGAGCAAATATATAGATCATTTGTCCTAATAACAATACTAAAGAAACAACAGCAACAATAATGACAATATTAACAACACTTGGTTGAAGCTCAACTGATTAGCCACATGTGCTTGAGGTCAAATCCTCCTTTCAACATCAACAACAATAATAATAACAACATTTTTGGAAAAACCTATTTGAATGGAAATGTCTTCATAAGGCCATTCTTGAAAGGAAATGAATAGATCCTAAAACTAGCTCAAGATCCACTACAGGCCCTTATATATGTAAATCTGAGGAGGTAACCGTGGAACATGTTGTTTTCCTATCTGATCATGCAAGAGCGGTTTGGTTTGGCTATAATTTTGGATTCTTATCTCACTATGTTAGGAATATGGAGATACTGAAGTGGGGAAAAAACTTCAAGAAATTGAATGATATGCAGTTTGGATGTAGGAAAATCCAAACCTCTCTTTTATGGCTCTCACTATCTGGTGGGCCTTTACGGAAAAAAAAAAACTATCTGGTGGGCTTTATGGAAAGCCAAATTTTTTTTTCTTTTTAAAGGAGTTGCCATTGACCTTCAAAAACTTTTTAGTATGATCTAGAATAAGTGCATTTATGATAGCGAGAGGGAATTTGAAAAAGACTTCTTTTCTTATAGTTTTCTAATGATGATGTATAATTTTTGTATTTGTATAGGCGCTCACTTTGGGCCAAGACTCCCTTCCTCTAAAAGCACAGTTGCAAGAGCGTTTTTTTTTCGCACTAAAAGATGCTTCATGCAAAGGTTTCTCTACGATAGCACTTCATTCAGATGCTAAAAGGAAGAAGTTGTAAAAGCTAAAGGCTACAGAACAGAGGCTTCTGTCAAACATAATGTAAATGAAACTGTAGTACCCGATTGATGAAGGCTGTAATTGTGATCTGTAGGCCGAAAAAGAAGAATAGTAACGGCAGCAGATCTGTGACCGAAGCACGTCTGATGACGCTCTCTTTAGGACGAGTTCCACCCCCTGGGATAGAATCCAGGTGCGAAGGTTTTCAGCAGAACTGCCCCCAGGATACAACGACCTTCCTCATTCAGGCTCTGGTCGCAACGCAGGCCCGAATATCACAGACTCCCTTTTAAAATGTTCAGAGGGAAAACAGAAAGGAAAAGAAGAAAGGAAAAACGGTTTTTTCTGTATTGAAACAATAACACAGATGGCCCTAATTTATATTGTGATTAGTAGTCCATTGGTCCATTAAACCTCTTCGTTTAATATCATTAATCCACATTAAATCAGCGATTAAAACATGTTTAATCCTTAACGTTTAAATTCACAACGTTAATCCACACCTTATAAGGACTTTATTAATTTACACACCTTATTTTCTTGTCCTTTTATGACATAGCCTTCTGGTTGATCCATATAAATTTCCTCTTCCAAATCTCCATTTAGAAAAGCAGTTTTGACATCCATCTGATGTATGAACAGTAGCAATAGCAATCAAGAGTCTAATAGAACTGATTCTAGACACAGGTGAATAAGTATCAAAGAAGTCTATTCCCTCTTTTTGCGTAAAGCCTTTGGCTACTAGCCTGACTTTATATTTCTCTATTGACCCATCAGGCCTAAGTTTTTTCTTGAGAACCCACTTGCACCCTAAAGGTTTAGTACCTAAAGGTAAGTCAGTTAATTCCCAGGTATTATTGGCTAAAACAGATTCAATGTCATGATCTAATGCCTCCTTCCAAAAGGCAGCATCATGAGCAGTCATAGCCTCCTGGAAAGTAGATGGATCTTCCTCTACTAGATAGGTTTCAAAGTCAGGACCAAAACTAGTAGCTGTCCTTAGTCTCTTACTCCTTCTAGGTTGAGATTCCTCTTCCTCATGAGTTTCTAGTACTCTATTCAATGAAGAAGGTTCTGATGTAAACTTAGTTTTAAAAGGAAAAAGGTCTTCAAAGAAATCTGCATCTCTAGACTCAACTAGGCTTAGGTCTTCTAATTTCATGAATCTGTAGGCAGCACTATCTTGTGCATAGCCAATGAAAACACACTCCCATGAGTGGGGTCCTAATTTAGGCCTTTTTGGATTTACTATCCTGATATGTGCTAAACACCCCCAAACTCTAAAATATCTAAGATTAGGCTTTCTCCCTTCCCAAATCTCAAAAGGTGTTCTATTAGTTTTAGAATGTAAAACTCTATTTAAAATATAACAGGCAGTCAACAGAGCTTCACCCCATAAGTTTTTAGGACTCCCCAGATGCTATTAACATAGAGTTAACCATTTCAATCAAAGTCCTATTTTTCCTTTCTGCTATACCATTTTGTTGGGGAATACAAGGGGCAGTACAAGTTCTCTTAATTCCTTTAGATTCACAATAGTCTAAAAAATCTTTTGAAGTGTATTCACCACCTCTATCACTTCTGAATGTCACAACCTTTCTATTCAATTTATTTTCAACTTCAGTCACATAAATTTGAAATTTAGATAGTGCTTCATCTTTAGTTCTTAATAAGTATACATAAGTATACCTAGAACAGTCATCAATAAAAGTAATAAAATAATATTTACCACCTCTATTCATAG
The DNA here is from genome assembly GCA_038049695.1 of Cinnamomum chago. Classification (NCBI taxonomy): domain Eukaryota; kingdom Viridiplantae; phylum Streptophyta; class Magnoliopsida; order Laurales; family Lauraceae; genus Cinnamomum; species Cinnamomum chago. Next base: position 64,817,202 of record CP142458.1, on the reverse strand, counting down.
TATTACTTAGATCACATTTATCAGAATGAACCAATTGAAGTAATGCAGATTCCCTTTCCACATGTTTAAATGGCTTACGAGTAATTTTGGATTGAGAGCATATAATACATTTCTTATGATCATCTTCATATTTATCAATTAATCCATCATTACTCATATTTCTCATAGTTTTGAAATTAATGTGACCTAATCTACCATGCCATTCATCAACTGAAGCCATAATATAAGCAGAGAAGAAGATGCAATATTATTATTGACAGTATTCAATTTAAACATATTCTTACATGCATAACCCTTACTGACAAATACACCTTTCTTGGTGATCACAAATTGGTTGGATTCTATTACCTGTTTAAATCTGGCCTTATTCAGAAGATAACTAGACACATGGTTCTTTCTCAATTCTGGTGCATGGAACACGTTCAGCAATGTCACTGTCTTCCCGGAAGTGAACTGAAGTTCAACCTTCCCTTTGCCGATTACTTGAGTAGTAACGGTAGTTCCCAGAGCGAGCTTACAATCATTCGTGACCTTCTCATAGGTCTTGATCACACTTGTGTTAAAAGTGACATGGTTGGTTGCACCAGTGTCAATTCACCATCCTTCGCTCTTTGCTGTGCTGATCGCATTTACCTTAGAAATAACAGCAACAAACTGTTCAGCTTCAGTAACATTAGCTTGAGGCTTGGTTGCCTGAGATTGTTGTGGACATTTCTTTCGGTGACGACATTCTCTTGCAAAGTGTCCCAGCTTGCCACAAACAAAGCAACTGCCTTTAGCCTTTGGCTTGACAGTCCCTTGATTTTTACTGAACTTTTTGTTCTGGTTTTGCTTCGAATTCTTCCTCTTAAAAGAAGGATTAGACTGCTTATTCCTGCTTAGATGTTGGTCAAATTTCCCTTTCTTTTCACCATCAACTTGTGATTTAGATTCAGCTAAATTTATTTTGCAAGCATTCTCAGCCAAATCCTTTTGATCACTATTCCGGGCTTCTTCCTCAATTCTCAAGTAGCGCTGAAGGCTCTCCAAAGAATAATCCTTTCTCTTGTGTCGAAGAGTTTTTTGTATATCCTTCCAAGTGGGTGGTAATTTTTCAATAATTGTAGCCACTTGGATCTGTTCATCAATTCAGATTCCTTCTTTAACAATTTTATTAACAATGGTTTGTAAGTTATGTACTTGAGGAAGAAAGGGCTTGTCATCTACCATCTTGAAATTCAGATAGCGACCAACTGCATACTTCTTAGCTCCAGACTCTTCTGTTTTATATTTTTTTATCAAGAGCTCTCCAGAGGTCTTTAGCAGATCGGGCTTCAGAATACATATTATAAATGTTGTCTGCTACAAGCTTCAGAATATGGCTATTGCACAGGTAATCATTTTCTTTCCATTGCTTCCTTGCATAAGAGCCACCTGGTCCTTCTTCACGTTCAGGGCATGGTTCGGGTTCAAAAGTTGAACTTGAGCAATGTGGGATGGGTTGTTTACAAAAGCCTACACAACCCATAAAGCAAAAGTGAAAAAAGGACAAAACACCTTTTACAAAAAACACCTTTAGAATTTTTGAAACAAACAAAAAACCCAACAGAAGTTCATAGCATCAATGGACAAGTGGATTGGGCCATTAATTATATTATTTTAGACTCTTTTGTTGAGTTCCTTTTTTGTTCCTAGAACTTTTAATGAGGCTGCTCGTGTTTTGGCCAAATATTATTCTCGGCTTGGCAAGAGCTTTTGTAGGAATGACAATGTTCTCATCCTAACTTTGTGGATGACCAGACCAAAACTCCTGCTTGGGAATTTGATGCATGTCTAGAGCATTAAAATAGGGTGTGCTCATGGGCCGAGCGAGCCCAAACAAAAGCCAGTCTGGGTCTGCTTTCATCTGGATGCTATGTTTTAGGCCCGTGGGCTGGACCTTAGCTTAACTTTCTAGACCAATGGCTAACTGGGAAGGGCCTAGGTCATATGTAAGCTTAAATGCCTCGCCTGAAATAACTAGCAAAGAAGTATATTTATCCTGCAAATGGGCCGTGCCCAGCCTGACTTTTCAGGCCCATGGGCTAAAATCGGACACACTTGAGCCTGACTCAGCCCAGCCACCAATCACTCCCATTGAATGGATAAGTGAGACTCTCACCTAAAATGGTGAAGATTGTACTTGTACCCCACAACCTATGTCCTTGCAATTGTGTGTGTGTGTTTTTTTTTATACCCAGCCAAGGGGGCTAGACCCAAGAGAGAGCCCAGCCCGCACACACATTGAAAGACTGCCCCCACATAAGTGGAAAAGGAGCCCACACAAATGGGAAGAGGTAAAATGTTCTTGTAATTGTTAAGAGCCTTAGATCCATGGGTAAAATGTTCTTGTTGAATGGTTGAATGGAGTGGTTTGAATCAAAATTTGAAAACTCTCCAAATTGACTCCTGACTTTTTTGAGTCGCCACATTTTGGACAAGGCCAGAGTCAAATTTGGGGGAGACTCCGTGTATGTGAGAAGTTGTGGCAAGGACAGTTTTGTTTTTCTTCTGCTTATTTTCGTATTTTTTGAATATGTAAGTTTGTTAATTTAGATCAATTATCATGAATACAGGTGAACTGAGTTAATAATATAAATGAAGCGACCGGGTTGACTCCCCTGAGTCAAAATTTTTTTTTCAAGTTGGACAATGGAGTTAGCTAGAGACCGAGTTTTCCAACCTTGGTTGAGACAGTATGACTTCATGGTTGAAATAGAATTTATTAAATTTCATGTAATCTCTTACCTACTGAGAAATTTGCAGAATGGGGCCCACCTATGATCAAATCCATACTGTCTTAAGTTTCATCTAAACCACTGAGTGAGATTCTAGTGGTATTCACTGATAGGTTACAGGTATAAACAATTTGAACTTAAGAACCTCTAAATCTATGATAATCATCAACTGATTGGAGATTACTCTTGATCCATCCCTACAGAAGAACAAGAACTTCTTGTTCATGGTCTACCCCTAATCTACTTCTCATGACTGGATGCATCCACCTGAACCCCACAAAATGAGGTGCACTAAAACCATACCCTAGATTTTCAATGAAGCTGCTCTTGTTTAAACATATACTAGCACAAAAACCTGTGTTAATCACGGGTATGCTTGAAGAGGTAGGACTATGTTAGAAACGGAGAAGATGGGAGTCCGTAAGTGGGGGAGTATATTAGTGGAAAGTGAAAGGAAAAGTTTGTTAGCAGTTGTAAAAACTGAAAGTAACTTCCAAGTCAGAATAGTAATTACAGTCAAAATTGGATCCAAAACCTTCCAACTTAATATATTATAATTGCTTTCTAATACAGAGATTGCTTGTAAAATTGCCAAAATCACATTTCAAGGACACTCTCAGATATTCCAAGCCATTGATGTCTTTTATTTTTCTCAGTTTTTTTACCATGTCTCCTAAAGAGACCCTTTTAATAGGGCCCTCCCAATGGTTGACTGCTGGCTTTCTGGTGAAATGTGTTCCTTTGGTGGGGCATGTTTATTTATGTATTTTTTTTGCTATCAGAGGGTTCTCAACCCTTTGGGCTGGACTAATCTCACCTAGCCCAGAGGAAAGCCATGTAAACTCCCCTGTAGCCTCAGTGTGGTAGTGCAGTTTCGAACCTACAACCTCCGGGTGCAAACGGTGGTCCTAGGCCAATTGAGCTACCCCTTGAGTTTGTTTATTTACATTTATGGAGGAGTAAAGATGAGGCGATTTCACATCACAGAAGAAGTAATGACAAGGTATTTTAAAGTAAAAGCAGAGACGTGATAAAATATTTGTAAGGTGAAATAAGACATTGGGATATTTGGTCCTTCAACAACACTATCAAAACACATCAGTAAACAGTTCTAAAGGTTGCAATCAGTGCATGCATTTTTAAACCCTTTTTTTTTTTTTTTTTCTGCAGAGAGTTATTAGTAATTAGCATAGACAGGTAAAGTACCCACCCCTTGAATCAGCTTGCTTGACTCCTTCTTGGTGCAGTATTAACCAAAACCCACCAAAACCCATTTTCTTAACAGAACAAATTGAAAGCAGTAAACATGTTATGCTCTCATTTGTAGGAAACATTAATGATAATAAAGAGCTAGCCTAAGGGTATGCTTCTGTATGGCATTTGCAAAGAAAATGAAAATGGTTTTGGGGGAGAATGGTTGCCTTAGAATTTTTTTTTTCATTTGTCATTTATAGGAACCATTTGTTGTGTCATTGGATTCCTAGAATTTCCGAGACTTCGATTCTAAAAGTGGTTGCATGGAGAAGAAAAGGAGAATATCCAAAGACGACCATTAAATACTAATTTCACACATAAAGCCCTAAGGAGACATTTTTGGATTTTTGAGAAGAAGGGGAAAAAACTCGTCGGAAAGTACCTATTCCGGCAGTTTATCCTGATCTGAGAGAAAAGTGGAAAACTTAAGTTCTGATTTGAAATGTAGGTTTTTTTTCTTTTTCTTTTTTTTCATGAATTAAAATGTGCCCAAAAGTTAAGCCCTGATTTGAGATTTTCCCTTTCACAAAAGTGTACCACTTTTTTTTTTATAATCTCTCTCTTGTGATGTTGTTCATGGGCTGTCTTGAGTGAGTTTCTAGCTGCATATAATGGCAACCTCTGCTTAGAAAAAAATTATGGTTCTGCCCTCACAATAAAGGATCCAGTTCTCCAATAAAAAAATCTCTTATGGGAGTTGTTGAATAGTGCTGTTAAGTCTCTGGATTGAATCCACACTAGGAAGAAAAACCCAGTCTCAAACTCAAGATCCCAACAATTCTCTACATTTTCCAACAAGATCCTTACATCTTCCTGCATGGAAAGAAGTTTCTTGACTGGTCATTAGATGCATCCAATTGCTGGAAATTGTGCCTCTTATGTCTTCTTTTGTAACATAGATGGACCCAACTGGGGATTCTAATTGAAGGGTATTATGTGACCCCTCATTTAATTTAGAATTTTATTGTCAAAACTGTTTTGGACCCATCTTGGCCGTCCAAATTATGATTTGATCCCTTTTTCTCAATAGGGCCCTGATTCAGATACATGAAAAGGCCATTTGATTGATCAAGTAGGTCCAAATAATCAATAGCCTGATTGGTCGTAGGGTCCATTAAATTCAAGCCATCTGCTCCTGTTTCAATGGGTAATATGAGTTGGAGTGACCAAGTCCTGTACCCAACCCCAAACTGACTCAAGTTGGCATATATAAACCTGTAGCTGCCCCCTAACACATTAAAACCAAAGCAAAACCGGTCCCGGCAAGGGGCAAATTATACATTTAACCTGACCCATTGCCATTTATACTAGTTTAGGATTTTGCTGTAGAGTTGTCCTTAAACCTAACATTCGCCCATACACCTTCAACATTTAAGTATTTCCCATAGAGCTGTTCGTGTGGTATCCTAGGGCCATCTGATTTCGCACGCATTGTGCTGTGTGGTATCTTAGGGGCCATGCGATATCACACATATCATGTTGTGTGATATCCTAGGGCAATGCAATATCGCACCGTCATTGTACGAAACGGAAAATATTTAAACTTCAATTGGTTTGAGGCAAATGTCAAGTCTAAGGATGATCATACAGTCAATATCCCGAGTAGTTTTTACAAAATTCTGCTCAGTGCAAGGCTAACATGGGAACATAGCCCCATAACAAATACATGAAAAGTTTAGAACTTAACACCAATTCAATGAACCTAAAATTTCAATTCTCAAAAGAACAAACCTCGTGAGCTCTTAATGATCAAAACTAAAAATAAATAGAAGTCTTCTGTTTTTATTGCAATGCAGTAGCCGTAACACAATACCTTGAATTATAATAAATAAGTCTCTAAATAAAGTTCCCAGTTTGTTACATGCTTGCTTTTGTTATGATTGTTTTAATTCTTTTTTTGCCTCCAGTCATTAATTTCTGCTAAACACAACATGAACCATGCAGTAGGAGAATGTGAGTCTTTTCTCTTCAGTTCTTCATACTGGTTTTAGTCCATGCTTCAAGGCACATTCCCACACCAAATCAATTTTGTCCACATCGATTGCGCCCACCTCATGGTGGGTCCAACCTTCCAAAAAGTGGACCACACCGCCAGCATGGCACGCGTGAACTACTCCTCTTCCCATTGTATACTGATCAAACAACCAAAAACAAATGATACATGAATGTGAGTTAGAGCAGAGTCTTACTTATGATGAAGTTATGGAACAATGTTAAGTACATGGTAAGACCATGGCTTACCTCACATGATCCTAGCCCTTCAACGTCATCTGGCAATCTCATCGCAGCGAGGTCCCCATAAGTGCAGTCCCTCCTGAAGCTAAAGATGGGAGGGACGACAAATTGGTGAAAGTGAGTGCCTGGTGGTGCCCACCTCTGCTCCCTTGGTGAAAGCCACTTACCGACGATCCATGTCTAAATTACAGAACATTGAAACATAAACAAGAGTGGTGAAAACGCATTGATGGACCCCAAATCTTCAATGAGAAAATATCATCTGTTGCTTGTTTACTACCTTACAATGTTGCGCGGCTTGGTACTTGGTTGCATGGACTAGATATTGTTGGCATTCAACTGGTGCTTCCTTCTGAATTGCTTGGAATCTCTCACTGGATGGAGTAAGCATCTGCCATTGCCATCATATCATTCAATTTTGGCAATAGAGAAGTTGTTTAACCAAGTTCTTCTCCCAATCCTTATCGCAAGTTAATACAATATCTCCATTTTTTAAGATTACTTTCTAGAGATATTCATATGATAATTTATAGAACAGCTGATTGATGATAGCTGAATACATTTTCTAATTATAATTGAAGTTACTAAAACCATGTGATTAGAGAGTTATAAATGTGAAGGCGATTGAGGATTTACCACGACCCTGATTTTCTTTCTGCAAAGATACAGGGCAATGGCCCTTCCAAGCTTTGAAGTAGCCCCTGTCAAGAACACTTCTTTGACGTTCTTATTGATCTCATTGAGAATGACAGCAGCGGTTAAGGTGTTTCCATGGACAACACGCACTTTCAGATCTGGGTGCTTATTCACGAATAGAGTCCCGCCTCCATTGAGTGATTCATTCTGTTGGCAGAAGAAAATGGCACAAGTTTGATTATTATCATATTTCATAGAGCTAATTATATCATAATTAACATATCTTGTGTTACACCATATTGTAAAACTAGGAGAAAAAAAACAAGTATCATCTTATATCAATTCAGAATACAATTAGTGAAAAGGAAGAGACCCTTCAATCTCCACTTCTTTATGTTATCTATCAAAGAATAAAAATAAAAAGGAACTACCTTATTTAGTGCTGCTAGGCTAATGACCTTTACACCCAATCTATCAGCCCTTAGAATTGCTTGTTCTATTTGGTTATTGATACCATCTGTAGCAAAGGGTAAGAAATACTGGAAAAGAGAATTCAAACACAAAAGAACATCAGTAAGCAGTTAAGCAAGGGCTACTCCAAACATGCATGATGCAATGTCGCATTTGAAAGAATTTTGATAGCCTACCATGAATCCAAATCTTGGAACTGCCCATGTCTGATGCAAGTTACCCCTCAAAGTGTAGAAGGAAATCAAGAATGTCTTAGATAAAGCCCACATCATTAGCATGATTAGGAATGCGAAAGGCCACACGGGTAACAGGAAGAGACGTGTGGCAAATGGCAGCGAAGCGAAGGAGCGAAGGAAAAATGGCACATGAATGGAGGAAGTCACATCAACAACATGAGCTAGGAAAACAAAGTCTGGCACTCGATCTTTTTGCTCTGCATTAGTACAATGAAAGTGCAATTTGAGTACATAGTAGCAGCCAAAAAGTGTATATATTTCATGTCAAAATTTGATATGAGAGTCAGTTAAAGTTTTAAAACATTGATTAGGTCTAAAACATCATGCCTATGTGATGTTCTTTTGATATCTTTTATCCACTAGATATTAAAATCATACTCATATACACCATCTCAAGCATTAAAACTAGCCAAACTACGTTCTTTTCTTTCCTTTTCTTAAATGCAGGGTGTTAATTATGATTACATGCTCGAGTTTTATAGAAGTACAATAAACAAAAAAGAATTTTTTAATGGAGATAAATCTAACTGAATGGGTTCATTCTAATTATATCTGCTTCATGTTTCTTATATGCACCAATGATGTGGAATTTGGACACAGATATAAGTGTCATTTTGAGACAGAGGAGTCTTGCGGAATAGAGACTTCAAGAAGCCCAATTTATTGATAATTTATGATTCTCAGCTACAGATATAGATAAAGATGTGTACACAGATATAGGGTCTGGGGGACGACTACACTTTTGAAAACCCAGAACCTGGATAAGGATAAAGCCACCCAGATTTTTCTTTAGAACATCTCTAAATTAACAAAATTATCATTGTTTATATTCCTCTCTGACATTTTTTTTTGTTGAACAGTAAGAAATTAATAGAACCATATAAAACAATGGACTTAATATAGTAGGATAGACTAAACTTGCACCCTAGATCAGTCCGGCAGTATGAGTGTTATCATATCAGTCCGACATGTATACACAGGGTATGTACAAGTATCCGAATATCAACAGCAACAACCTCATATGGATAACACAAAATTCATTTGTAGATGTCAAAAAGATGTATCCGTTTAAAATCAAGTTAACTAGAACTAGATTGATACAGGTAAATAGATGATAATGATATATTTGGTCTAGAGTTGGAATAAGGTATTGTAAGTTCGAAGGTGTCTCTATTTACTGATTTAGTGTCCTACACGGATTAGTTCAGAAGGTACAGCTTGGAAGAAAATGTATTATTGTTACGTAGAATGGGTTGAAAGGCCACGCCAACTGTTAGGTTTGTAGTGGATGTAGACTATCAACAATAGTATCGATCATGGCCCAGGGAAAATGAGATTTTATTTGATGACTACTATCATCTCACACTACTCATATAAATCCTTCAAATCTTTGCTTGCTCGTGAATCCAACTTCAGATCTAACTATCCTCACCTGATAGGGTTACCTGATCTTAGTTACACAAGTATTAGCCACAGCACAAGTTCAAATCAGAAATCTAAAATGGAATTTTAAACATACTCCCAACATGGGTCTTTTACAAGTGATAGAAAATTCAATTGGATCCACATGCACCTGAACTTATCTCCTTGTGCAGCTCCCATGACTTTGCATTAAGTGTATTCCCCAACTTGTCATAAAGAGGCATAAAGAGGCAGTAATTAGTGCCCATCTCTGCATGGTGTAGGCTATGGTACCTGCATACAAGCCCCATCATAAGTACAATGGTTTGCATTGAATTCCAAATTTCTTTTGTTATTAAAAGGAGAAGCAATGAATATTTAGAAGAAGTGGTCTAAACAATTTCTGAAGTTGTAGGGAATTGGGTGAGGATGGATCAAGAACCACTTTTACTTGTTTAAAGTGATCACAAAGATGACATGATAAAAAGCAAAACCAATCCTTAGATTCTACCATATATTTCAGGAAAATAGATTCTCTTGATATAATATGACCTTGGTAGATGACTCCCATTTGTAAGATGAGGTTGGATGATAGTTTGATGTTCCATGCAAGTGCATGAAATACATAGGGGACCATATGAATATGTACTGTGTGACAAATTCACACAATTACAAAAACTCTAGCCTTGTGATCTAGGTTCAACTTATTCCATCCATTACAAATACTTGTGGTTGGATCATAATCCTAGGATAATAACAATGTCACTACCCCCCATGAATTGGCACTCATCATCGTGCAATCATATCGTAACACTTGCACATGCATATGTTTGTAATTTACTTACGTCGCGGTGTAGATGAGGTATCTTAGGAATGGGAAGGACTCAAAAAGGCCATGTGAAATAATTTCTATATTGCCATGCCCCATGCTTCTCAAGAAGTCGAAGATGAAAATATAGCCGTAGATCAGGCTTATGGATCCGGATCCAATCAAAGAAGCCCCCATGATAGGTATTCCCATGACTATGGTCAAAATTAGGTGCTCCAATAGCGTCGCATGCCCAGCTGCAACAAAAGAACAAAAGGAAAAAAGAAAAGAAAATGAAGATAAACATCTTACTTAAACCGGACCAAGCAGTCCAACCTGGTCAAACACGAATCGGGCACCAAGCAAATTCAGTTTGATGCCAAAATTATGATTTTCTACAAAGAAAGTTTGCCAAAAGGAGTAGAAAGAAGAATTGCTAAGTTACCTAGGGTGTTTTTCTTTCATTCAAAACATTGCTTTGATAGATAACAAATTTGAAGCAATGATTAAGAACGGGCAGTGCTTTTCCATGCAAAAGCAGGGGGGAAAATGAACTAGTTTTCGTCACATCTATGAAAAACCATTTCATATGAGAGGGTGTAGGAACTACTTTTCTGCAACACCACTGGAATGAATCAATAGTGCCATGGAATGCTAATGCTGCACAAACGGATCCTAACGGTTTGTTCATAGAGCACATTTCATGCTGAAAATGAAAATAGTATCGGAGGTAATTTGTTGAGAAATTTTCAAAAAAGTATAAAACTTTTGCCTTACTTTAAAAAAAGTAAATGAAGATGAGTATTTCAAATATGTATAAAAACTTTCCACAAATCTTTCAATCAAATCCTCTCCATAAAACTTTATGAGAAATGACAAAAACACCCTTCTCTTATGAAGGGTTTCTGCCTTTTCTTAACCTCTTTCCTCCCGAAGATTGGCCATTTTGATGATTATAACCATTTAATGAAGCTAGCTTTTTGCTAATTTGGAATACCCTTTTTTTAACCATCCATGCATACAGCAGTTGAAGTGTGCCCCACTAGGTCATTTGGGTTGGCCTCAATCATTTCTCTTAATTAAAGGAAAATCTTAAGAAATGACATAAGGGTTTTTTTTTTTTTTTTTTTTTTTTATTTTATGGAGACGACTTGATTGAAAGAATTGTAGAAAACTTTTATATTTTTTTGAAATATTCAAAATTTCCTAATTTTTTTTTGTTGTCTTTCATTAATATTTTCCGCCAATTTCATTTTCCAAGGTAGAGGAATTTTCACAATGCTATCATAAGTAGATTCAGACCCAAGCGGTAGAAAACCATTTTCTACACAAGCACAGAAACACAGTTCAGTGTGAAAAATGTTTCCCGAAGCAAATGTTGGTCACTAAAGCCACAAAATATGATTTCAGAGTTTCCACTTTCCATGAAAAATGAATAACTGCAGAAAACTGTCGCATACAAACATGTTCTGAAAAAGATAATATGGGTATTTATTGATCTGTACCTGTAAAGGACTGTGGCACAGCAGAAGCATGGTGCAGTGAATGATAATGGGTAAAAAGATAGCCAGTATGTAATCTCTTGTGTATCCAGTAATACAAAGGCTCTGAGACTCCCATGTGGAGAATCAATGCATAGATACACCCTTTCCAATTCCAAAGAGGAAGAGTTGTGAGGAATGGCAAAGTGTAACATGCCATTGCTGCCATCAAACCATGAAGTAGTATGAAATTATCCCTGCCCAACACAAGATAGAATACAGACACAATTCCAAAACCATCAATACAAATACAACTAACCCATTTCAAAATAGTATTTGATTGAATGAAAAACCAAGAGAGTTGGATCCAACTAGCATTACCAGTCCCATTCTCTGTCTATTTGCTTAAAATCTAAACCCTGCTTGATAACTCTGCGGTTTCTGGTAAGGAATAGCATGTTGGAAAATGAACTCCACAGCTGATAAATGAGGCCTCTGAGACCACATAGGATGAGAATGAGCATACACCTGAAATCACTTTGGCCATCTTCATACACCAATGAGTGGAATGCCTTTGCAACAAGAGGGCCATATAATACATACTGCAAAAGAGAACTAGAGCTCATTAGAAAAAAACAGAACATAACTCAATAAAGAAAATAAGAAACATGAAATGGAAAGAGAAAGTATAGGCTGTGATATGAACTATCCATGCCTTGAAGCTACCCAAATTGTCCCAAGGCCAAGCTGACAAGGGGGCTACCATCTTTTCTTCTTTTCTGTTCTACCCCTTCTCCCAAATTGAGAACCTCACAACCCCACTATGATTTTTCAAAATTGATAGGATTAGCCCACAAAAAAAAGATTACCCAATGGAGTGAACCACACAAAGCTAATATAAAATGGTGAGAGAGAGAGAGAGAGAGTTTAACAAAGAAAGACAGGAAAGAGTCTTAAGAGACTCTTCTGGAAGCTTTTTTTCCTTTCACACTACCACACTATGTCCTCACCTCCCAAACTCCTTACTACCACCTCCCAAACTCCTTACTACCACAATCTCCTCACCTCCCAGACTCCTTAAAAAGCTAACTAGGCGGCCAAGTCATCAAGCATCAGTTAGAATTAAACCGCAATCAATTCCCTTTGTTATATACATACAAACCCATGGAAGTGTTTCATCAATGAGCTAGGCCTGCTGCAAGCTATTTCAATGTTAAGAGTCTCTTGCGTGTTAGATAGGAGTCTCTTGCGTGTTAGAAGATAACTGGTGAGATGGTATGTACACCCATTCATCAATGAGAGAGAGATATGGGTGGTTGGGGGCTTACTCAGAGAAATGAGTAATGTGGATTGGGAATACAGTTGAAATGGTCTTGACCCACTTCGATTTTTCTTGCCTCTTTTCTACGGCTGGAAGTTTTTGGGAGATTGGGTATTATTATTTGTTACTTCTTGGAACAGATTTAAAATCACAGAAATCCTTGGCATTGGGTAGGCAATTGGATTGAAGCACAACCACCCTAGCAAGTAGCCTTTACAGTGGATTGAAGCACAACCACCTTAGCAAGGAGCCTTAATTCCTACCCTACCTAACAGCTAAAATACCTGTCCATCACCATCCCGGGCCCTTGGATCCACTGAGGCTTTAATTTCTTGCCGTTTTGGCAATTTACTGGTAAAGTAAAAATAATGTAAAGTATTAAATCAAAAGATAATAAAACACAAGGGGTTATGATGACATTTTATTTTTAGTGGATTGGTATGGAGTTTTCTTGACTTTTTTTTGTAATACGTGGCTGTTTTTTTTTGTCATTTAGTGGAGCAAAGAAATTGTTTTTATACTTCTTTTTTTTTTTTAGGATGAGGGAATTTTGAAGATGTGTAATTTTCACATGACCCATTGTCTGAAGAATGAAGGCTTTACGTTATTTTTACTTTGATAGTAAATTCCCAAACGGAAATCCCAAATTAAAAGAAGTGGAACTCCACAGTAAGCCTCAACTTTTTAGAGTTATCACTGTTCAAAATAAATGTCGCTTTTAGTATGAATCGGGATCCTATGATTGCGTCTACACATGATGACAAAGAGTGAAGTACTCAGGGTCCGCCACATCACTATAGGTTGCCCATACCCGGATGCATGGCAGGCTAGCCGCAGTGACGTAGCGGACCGTCATGATTACCGTGGGGTTTTACCTCCCCAAATCCATACTGTTTTAGTATATATGGTATCTTTAAAATTTACCACAATAGAAGTCGGTCTCACCCTAAGATTTATTGTTCGATAAAAAAAGGTAATTCATAAATATTCATAAGATTTTAATAAATGACACTACTAATCAAACAAACCATCTTATAGTGTGACCAATTATTATTGGAGTAAAATTTGGGAGACCCTTTCAATTTAACAGAGATCCTTTTAAGCTGATCAGATTTTTAAGGAGTTGGGCTTCTTCAACTTAGGATTTCTTCAAGTCAAAGGATCTGGACTCCCCCACGCTACACAAAACAAAAATAATTTTTTATCCTTTCCTCCATTCCTTCACATGATACACAGAACACCTGCCCATTCCAACTCAGAACTGGATCCAGTCCTGGAACTAAGATTTCTTTTCTACTTTTGAATTAAAAGCCATTCTGACTTCATCAATCCAAGAAAACAACCAAAAAAAAGAAAAAATCTTGCAAGATCACAAGGTCGGTGGTCCCATTTATTACACATCAAGCTAAATGTCTCAAAAGAAATATTCAAATATAACATGTTGAATGTAATGATTATTAAGAGTCTGATTGCCTGATTGCCTAATTTCTAATTTCTACTGAATTTTAGTATTGACTCCAAAATGAGCTTTCTTTCAAACAATCTTAGAGTGGAAAATTGAAAGAAGATATTTAAAAGGTGGGTAATATTTTGGTACCAACCAGCCGGCAGACCTTGGATGTGGCTAGGGTTGCTGAAGAAATTATAAAAAGGAAATTCTCAAAAAGACAAAACTAAAGTTAGGTTTTTGTTTTGTTTTGTTTTTTTTTTATATATATATTTCAACTTTTATTTTTTGGCAGGAAAGTCAATTTCCTTAAGAGACCAAACAAAGCAACAACAAGAAAAGCAACAAAAAACATTAGCCTAGGGGGAATGCATTAGGTAGCCATTCCAAAAAATTATTTATCATACAATTTCTCTTTCGTATCCTGATTTTATAAGGGCATTTTAGTATATATTTACATAAATATGTATATATATAGATAATAAAGAAAGTAGGAGGGCTAGGCGGGGTTAGTATGATCCAAGCCCTGGAGCTTTTTCTTAAAAATAAAAGCCCCCATTTTAAGAATTTGTTGAGGGCCGGGCCGGGCCGGGCGGGCCCTTTCTTCTGCACCGAAGTGATACCCTTTTAGTGGAGATTAATCAATGATATGGCATAAAGTTAACTCTGCACCAAGTACAATTAAAGGAGAGGAGTAATGTTTTTATCATGTAGTTCTTTACTCTTCACCCATCTTAACTTTATTCATAATTAGTTCCTTTATTTTACTTGTACTATACACTTCACTAAACAAATGCCCCCTGAACAAATAAAGGTTGGGATTTATAAGATCTCCCATGCCCACTAGCTCTTTGATTAGGAAGTGTTTAGATAGAACAGAAAAATTAACCCCGAGGGGTAGCTCAGTTGGCCTAGGACTACGGTTTGCACCCGGAGGTTGTGGGTTCGAAACTGCTCTACCACACTGGGGTTACAGAGGAATTTTACCCGGCTTTCTCTCATGGGCCCGTAGGGATTATTCTGGCCCAAAGGGCTGGGAACCCTACGTTATCAAAAAAAAAAAAGATAGAACAGAAAATTATATACTTCAAAATACTCTTAGCTAGCCTTATAAATTTTCCTTTTTCACAGTGTTTGAGTATGTGTATATTATACTATATTGCATAAAGTTGATGATTTCCAGCTTCATGGGCATTTTGCATTGTTTATTTATAAACATGCATTGTTTGTGGAGAGGGAGGTGCTTACTGCTAGGATACCATTGATTTACTTCTATTAAAAGTGGAGATTACTTGATATATAGCTACTTATGAATCTTCAATTTTAACGACTTTTAGAACTAAAAGTTCAATTTCAATAAACAAACGGGCCCTTAAAATAATTCTTAGAAACTGTTTTTCATAATATTAAATAAAACGAAGAACTAAAATGGAGGAAATCTGCATGAAACAACCAAACCAACTCCTCGCAATCTAATTTTTATAACATTTTCTTCCCAAATTCCCTAGTGAAAGGGCACATTTGGGAAATCCCTATTGAATTTATATGAAAGGGACTTTACCAAATGGTGAAGAGCAAAGTCTAAAAGGTGTCTTATTTACAAAAATTCAATATATAAGGTAAATGGTGAGCATTCATTTCCTACCAAAGCGTGGATATTTGATAGTTGATGTTATTGGGTAATAAAATAAAATATAAACTTAAGTGAATAAAAATATAAAAATAACTTTTTATATAGAACTGGCTATAAAATGGAGTGCACTTCATCTTAGGCCCAAGGTTGAAAATGGAACACACTGAATTTTGATATAATTTTTTTTTGTTAATATTGTGATTTTCTCACTTTCTCCCCTGAAAGTTTTATTTTGCAAATATCTTAACATATCACAATATTTTCTTGTAATATTCTCAATAAGTTTATTTTTTCTAATAATATCACAATATTTGGAAAAATATCACGAACAATTTAGACACTGCTAAGTAGAACTCTGGCCAAGAACCGTTCCTTACCGGAGTGGTAAAGAGCGTGAGTTCTTCCTGCTTGTGTAGGCCTCTTTCTCACTTGGGTGGGCTACCTTCTTGTGTGTATGCGGGGGCTCTCTCTTGGATCCCGGCCCCCTTGGGTGGGGTAAAAAAAAAAAAAGACTCTGGCCTTTTTTTTATATTTTATTTTTGTCTTTAATACTCTCTGTTTGGGTCTTGACTTTGTTTTGATCACATGTGGCCCCACATTTATCTGGTGCCGTAAAGAACATGCAATGTTTGGGATTTGAACCTGTGCTGATCAGGTTGCCCACATGCATCTATCTGATCTCACTAGTGTATGTAAGAACATGCATCAGACTCTTTCAGAAATGGACCCATCCACTTTAATATATGAGCTGTTCGAGGGTACCCACCGACCTCTGACATTCTAGAATTAGTCATAGTCAATTTGGAGCTTTAGTTGAAGCCCTTGACTTTGGGGCTATCCAAACGGGTTAATTGGACCCAGATTATGAACTAGTGGGTCGGATCTTTTGAGCCCTTTTCAGAATTTAGGTTTTTTAGGGCTGACCTGGCCAACTGATCACGTCTTTAAATTAATGAATATCCAACATCACCTCAGTAATTCAAATCCAAACGACCTCATATCCTTTAGCCCTGACCCCTTTAGTAATCCTTCGATGGAGCTCATTTGACCGTAAACTCCTTTACGTTCTAAGCAAACAAACAAGTCTCAAGTAAAATCTTGCTAAAATCAGATTAATCAAGTGAAAAACACGAGTAAAAATAAGGGAAAAAAGAGTAAAATCATGTGTTATTCACATAAAGTAATATGATGGTAGCCATAATTCTTTTGGAGGAGAGATTTACATAATGATGTTTAACTGTTTAGATTTCAAATTGGATCCCACCTATGAATACTTAACAATGCGATTAGAGTAGCCTAGTAAAATATAGTAATGCACATGTACCTCCAACACCAAGGTAGTTGGGACTTGAGAGTGTCAACATTGCCGTGTTTCATTCCTCCATACAAAGGAATAGACCAATAACCATCCCATTAATGTAGGTTTAACAACAGCCACACACAGCTAGCCATGCCATCATCAATGGCCCAACTGGACCATTACCTTTCCAAAATGATTATGATGGGTGGACATTGAAAGGACTTCTGTTTATCTCTCTGTATGATCAATTTGTTAACAAACATCGAGAGTATTCTGGAGTCTACACAATGTACATGTGGCACCACATGGAACAATCATTTGGGGAGGGAGGGAGAGAGAGCTCCATTGCTGTATATGTCACTATCATTAGAGGTTTAATTAAGGCTAATGCATATTAACAGAAGGGTATTGAAATGACTTTGTAATGCACACTACATGTGATCAGAACCATAGTGGACACAACCCAAGATCTGTTAGTTTCTAAATAAGGGTTTCGAGTTTTTGTTGGTTCCAGATCCGATTTCGATAAGAAGATCTGAATCCAGTTCCAGAATTGGGTTTTTCTAGAGGACCGAAGTTTAGTTCCAAAATTGATTCTAATTTGTTTTCTATTTTATTTATTTTTTACTTAAAATAAATATATCATTCAAATTATAACAATGCATTGAGTCTATTACATTAAGGATTAAATATAAAAATGCCCAACAAACTTTAATTTTGAGCTATAGTTTGCGATATTAAAGACTTGTATGTAGGGTGCCGGGTCTACTACTCGGAACCTGTATGGTTCTAGAAGAGGACCTATTTATCAATTGAAATCTAAATTGGATTTCAAATCCTTATCCTTTTATTAATCCGAGCCTAAAATAGATCCCAAATCTAGTTTTTATGAGTTTGAACCTCCGGATAGTTTGAATTAAGAAATTGTATTTTCTCACTTACATTTGTCAAAGACTGTTACACTTATTTAAAGAGAAAACAGTTGCTGATGATAAGCAGTGAATCAGATCCCAGGAGATATGAAAACTAAGATAGACGTGAATCAGTTGAGTTTGAATTGGCGTCCTTATCTCTAATAGAATTTTCTTTGATATCCTTATCCGTAACAAGCCCCCTCAAGCATGAGTGTCTATCAAAGACAGTAAGCTTGGTACGCATGCTTGCAAATCGTGAAGAACTAAGAGGTTTAGTAAAAACATCAGCAATTTGGTCTTGCGTGGAAATGTAACAAACATCAAGTTGCTTTTTGGCTACCAAATCACGGATGAAGTGAATATCAACTTCAACATGCTTTGTACGTCCATGAAAAACTGGATTGACGGAGTGGTAAGTAGCACCAAGTTTATCACACCAGACTGTAGGTGGCCTATACAAATTGAAGCCAAGCTCGCGAAGAAGAGACTGTAGCCAAACTAATTCACAGGAGACAATGGCAACACCTCTATATTCTGCTTCAGTGCTGGACCTTGCAATAGTGACTTGTTTCTTCGAGTTCCAACTAATGAGATTACATCCAAGATAGACAGCATAACCACTTGTTGACTTTTGATCCAAGGAGATATGAAAACTAAGATAGATGAGAATCAGTTGAGTTTGAATTGGCGTCCTTATCTTTAACAGAATTTACCTATACAAATCCATAGTTGTGGCTCTCAATAACCTGGGTACTTGTTACCCTTTAATTAGCAGCATTTACAGTACAAGATTGACTAGTATATGATATGGTAGATCACATTGAAGGGACATTTACCATACGGGTGTTCTATACTCTGAATTTGCTGGCAAGCTGTTAGCCAAAAAGTGTTCTCAAACATAGTGCCAAGAGAGCTGCTAAATGCACACCGGAGGTCTTTTTTCACATACTGCAAATTTTATGACTAATATATTCATGTAGTAAATTACCTAAAATGACATTTATTAGAGTCTCTTTACTTCTCCCAACTTCTTTCTACACTAACCTAATTTAAACTAACCCCACCCCCACCCCTCCCGCAGCACCGCTGAAGGGGGAGAGGGAGGGAGAGAGGGAGAGGGAGGGAGGTTCTTTGGGAAAGGGGAGTGTATAGAGAAGTTGAGAGAGTAGATGTTAGGTAGTTAGGGGTGTAACGTGTCAATCCAAGCCCAGGCTCATTTTGGGCCCAGTCATCATATCTTACTTAGGGGACGTTTGTTTTTTCCATTTACATATGTAATTGAATCACATGGGTAATGGATACACAAAAATCATGTTTGTTTGGTGTGATTTTGAGTCACATGTGTAAAATAGTTGTGTAAATGGTGTGAAAAATGGCCATTTTTATGCATTGCATTTTCACACCTCAAGAGGTGTGAAACACTTTCACACAATACTGAGGCACTGTAGCAGTCCGCCTTTTTTTTTTTTTTTTTTTGGGCCCCACTTGTAACATCCAGACCGTTCATTCTCTTAAGAAGCTCAAACACGGCCATGTGTCCAATTTTCAACCGTTGATGATGCATGGAGGTTGAGATATGATCAACATAATCAGAGCCGTTCGATTAATCTACTGTTACTAACATATAGCAGTCCGCCTTTTATTATTTTTTTATTTTTCTGGGACCCACCTGTAAAATCAGGACCGTTCATATTCTTTAGAAGCTCAACCACGGCCTTGTGTCCAATTTTCAACCGTTGATGATGCATAGAGGCTGAGATATCATCAAACAATATACAACCTATTGTTACTAACATACCCAGTCCGCCTTTTATGATTTTTTATGTTCTGGGCCCCACCTGTAAAATCAGGACCGTTCATATTCTTCAGAAGCTCAAATACGGTCACGTGTCCAATTTTCAACCATTGATGTTGCTTGGATGTTGAGATATCATCAAACAATCTACAACTTATTCATATATTCACATGTGAAATGTTATGCTAGTAACAAACAGTGGAATCTGATCCACATGTGAGTCATTTACATATGCAAATGACTCATATGTGGGTCATTTACACATGTGAATCACTTTCACAAGAAACAAACGACCCCTTAGTCAATTGTAAAACTGATTTTTAGGATCTAGATTAGATGAGATAATGATAGTTGCATGTAATCAGGGATTCAACCCCTTTATAATGGGAGAACATTCGACCCTAATGGGCACTGGATTAAAAACATTATTTTGTATTTTCTGTATTCTGGTTTCCATCTCTATGAATGACATGGTATCAGAGCCTAGGGTTTTAGTTTCTTTCACATCCAATGATCTGGAAGCCCTCCGTCCAACCTCAGATCATCACTGATCATCCCAGATACTCCATGATCAGATCTGATCATCTCATATCAAACGTGGCCAACTTCAGATCATCATCAACTCATCTGCAGAAGCAGCCCAGTATGGTCGCAGGTTTATTTCAGGAATTTTGGTGATTTTTCCTGGAATTATTTCTCATCAGAGGTCCCAGGTTGATCATCTCTGATCGTCTCCTGAGTCATCTTCCAAGCCTTGGAAGCCATCTATGATATTTTTCTTTAGCTGGATCCTCTCTGATCATCCCTGATCATCTCTGATCATGCGTAGCCCACCTGTGATCAACATCACCATTCTCAGCGGATTCTTCCCTCTTGGTCGACTGAATATCTTCTTGTTTATAAAGATTTTTTCAAGATTTATTGATCATCAGAGGTAGGTCTTCTACCTGTTTTTGTTGAAATTCAATTTTTTCCACTTGTTTTTATCTCGGCCGTCCAAAATCCAGGATCTGGAACTGATTTGACTGGGACCACTTCCAATAGTTGCTTGATTATCCTGTTCACCCATCCCCACTCTCTGATCTACCTAGAGATCACCTGGTGGGGCCCAGGTCCAGTTCTACTCCCAGACGACCTAGACGTTTTTGGTTTTTTTGGGTGCTGGTTTCCAGAATTTTTATTGCTGCTTGCTGTTCTGGTTCTTTTCTGGACTTTGTTGCTGCTGCTGCATGTTCTGGTTAATTTTTCTTCATTTTACTGCTACTTGATTTCTGCTGTTGATTGCTCCTTCATCTGGGTTACTATTATTGTTGCTGTTGCTGTTTGCCGAATGGTTTTTTTTTTTCCTGTTTTCATCTGAGACTACTACTGTTGTTGGCTGTTAATTTCTTTATCATTGGTGTTACTTCTTCCTATTGTTGTTGCCTCTCCTCTGGACATTTTTCACCGTCAGATCTCGTATGCTGGTTGCTATCTGTTGCAACACCTCCTGTTTGTGTTATTAAAATTGGGTGTGCTTCTTACTAGTCTTTAGTAATGGAAAAACATGAGATAACCCTGGTTCGATTTGATGGAACAAATTATACCTCATGGGCCTTCTAATTTCAAATTTATTTGGAAGGAAAAGAACTCTGGGCACACATTGATGGACCTGACCCTCAACCTGAGGAAGATGATAAGAAGATTTTAGCTTGGAAAACAAAGGATGCTCAAATCAAGACATGGTTGCTGGGCTCTGTTGAATCCCATTTCATCCTCAATCTTAAACCCTGTAAAAAATGCCTGTGAAATGTGGGACTATCTTAAGAACATTTATCAACAAGGCAATGCTGCTCGTCAGTTTCAATTGGAACTTGAAATCTCTCAATTCACTCAAGGCACCCAGTCTATTCAGGAGTATTATAATGGCTTTTGCAGACTGTGGTCCGAATATGATGAGATTAAGTTTGCCACGGTGTCTACAGCACTCCTGCCGAAATTACTTCCATTACAGCAAAGTAGTCATCGGGATCAGCTTCTCATGAAACTTCGTCTGGAGTTTGAACCAGTTAGATCGAACTTGATGAGCAGGGCTACTATTCCCAGCTTGGATAACTGCCTTCAAGAACTTCTGCGGGAAGAACAACGTCTGGCTACGAAAACTACTTTGGAACAACAAAGATCTGCTGAGGCTCCGTTTGCCTATGTTGCTACAACCAGACAACCTCCTCGGGACATCAGTAAAGTTCAGTGCCATAACTGCAAAAAATATGGTCGCTATGCAAATCAATGCAAGGCAAGAATTAACAGATATTGTAAAGTCACTGGTCATGTTATTGATGAATGTCGGAAGAAGGCTCGCAATTCTACGCCCGCAACTATGTGCAGTCCGCTCCTGATACTTCCACCGTGTCGTCAGCTACTACTGCTTACACAATAACCACTCCATGCTATGCATCCTCTGACTTCAGTGGTTCTCTGCAGTATGATTCATCCTCACAGCTTGGTTCCACATCACAATCTTCGTCTCCAGTTCCTCTCACCCCTGAGATGGTTAACCAAATGATCATCAATGCCTTGGCATCCATGAACATCACAAGTACAGAATGTCGTTCCTTACACTGGTCATCTCACTGTTCAAGCTGCCAACGGAGATCATCTCCCCATCACCTCTGTTGGTGATACCTCTGGCCCCTTACCCATAACCAATGTTTTGGTTTCTCCTCATCTTGCTATCAATTTGGTTTCTGTGGGTCAGCTTGTTGAAAATAATTGCAATGTCTCCTTTTCTTTTTCTGGCTGTGTTGTGCAGGACCAGGAGTCGGGGGAAGTGATCGCAAGGGGGCCTAAGCGTGGCAGACTTTTTTCCTTACCAATGTCTTCTGTTATTGAGAATAAAACTTTACATCAGTTATTTTGTTTTTTTATTCAGAATAATTCTCGATTGTGGCATAATAGGCTTGGTCATATAAATGCCTCTACTTTGTCTACTTTATTTCAATCTGGATTATTAAATAAACCTATTGGCTCTACTTCTTTTGAATGTGATGCTTGTAAATTAGGAAAGAGTAAAACTTTACCTTTTTCACACTCCACCACCCGGAGCACTGCATGTTTTGACTTGATTCACAGTGATGTTTGGGGCATTGCTCCGACCCTTTCCCATAGTCATTTCAAGTACTTTGTAACATTCATTGATGACTACAGCAGATTTACTTGGATTTATTTATTACATTCGAAGTCTGATGTTCTTAATGCATTTAAATTTTTTGTTAACTATGTTGCAAACCAATTCTCTAAATGCATTAAAACTTTGCGCTCAGACTCAGGGGGGAGTATGTTTCCAAGGATTTTCAATCCTTTCTAAACAATACAGGAATCATTTCTCAACGTACCTGTCCATATACTCCACAACAAAATGGAGTCGCGGAACAGAAAAACAGACATCTTCTTGATGTAACTAGAACTCTTCTGATTGAATCATCCGTTCCCCCTCATTTTTGGACTGAAGCTCTCACCACGGCTGTCTATCTCATTAACCGCCTTCCATCACCTACCATTGCTCATTTAACACCTCATTTTAAATTATTTGGTCATCATCCTGTGTTTGATCACCTACGTACCTTTGGCTGTATTTGCTTCATTCATCTACCTCCCACCGAAAGAACGAAACTAACAATACAATCTCACAGGTGTGCTTTTTTGGGTTCTGCCACTAATAAAAAAGGTTTTGTTTGTTATGATTCCATTGGTCGTCATATCAGGGTTTCTCGAAATGTTATTTTCTTTGAAAATCAATATTTCTTCCAAACTCACATGGATTGTCCTCCTCCCTCTTTACCAGCTCTCTTACCAGGTTTTTCGGATCAAACCTCTGTTACTAGGTTTAATCCTGCTTTTGTATACCATCGACGGGAGAAACCTGCCACTGCAGATGGCCCTCCCCTTGATCCTCCACCGACAAATGGTTCCACGCCTACTCCTGCCTTACGTTGCTCCTCCAGAACTTCTAGACCGCCTAAGCGGTATGGATTTACCCATACTTCTTTGATGACCACCCTATCTTCTATCTCTATCCCAAGTTCTTATTTGCAGGCTGTCCAACAAGATAGCTGGAACCAGGCCATGAAGGAGGAATTAGATGCATTGGCTCTGAATCACACATGGGATATTGTTGAGTGTCCTTCAGCAGTTAAGCCCATTGGTTGCAAATGGATTTACTCGATCAAACTTAAATCTGATGGGTCCTTAGATAGACACAAAGCTAGACTTGTGGCACTCGGAAACAGACAGAAGTATGGCATTGACTACGAGGAGACGTTTGCACCTGTGGCAAAGATGACATCTGTTAGGTTACTTCTCGCCATTGCTGCTGTTGGAAAATAGGTGGGCCTTTCAGATAGGTTTCAAAAACTTTTGACCCACTTGATGCAGGCATCAATCATCTAGAAGGCAATAAACCCAATCCAGGATGTAATCCCTCAAACTCATAAACCATGTACAGTAATATATCCTATCTAGAAGATATAAAACAACACCTAAACATGCAACCACGAAATCTATAACATACAAGGATGTAGATATACCTTTGGAGCTTTGTAGTGCTCTAATGAAGACTTTGAGTTCTTTCTTTGATGATGAACGCTTTCACTTAATCAAATCAGAATCTCCAACACCTTTTGATCTTCCACGCTATGACCCGTATCAGATTCTCTTTTCTCAAGAAGATGGTGGGATCTCCGAGAGAAAAAACCCTAAAGGAAACTAGAAGAGAACTAGAAGAGGGAGAGGAAGAGGAGTGTGCAACACTTGCACAAAAGGGTATTGGGCGTGAATTCCAATATGGGATGAGCATAAAAACGTCCAATACACTCCTCTCCCCTTTTTATAGCACTTAAGCAACCACCTCATTCTAATTGAAATAGAAGTCTTACTTCCACAACAATTAGTTGCTTACTAAATCACAATTAGAAGTCTTACTTCAAATATGATTAGTAACTTCCTCTTTTACTAATTAAAATAGAAGTCATACTTCCATTAATAATTAGTAACTTACTATTACCACTATTAGAAGTCTCACTTCAAATAGAAATAGTAACTTTCTACTTCCTTTTAGAGTTCTACTAAAATTAGTATCTTTCTAATAATTTGGGCTAGCGTGGGGACTACTAGGGATTCCTTAGAAAGCTGGCTCCAACTGGGACACGCGACCCCACATCTCATGTGCAATCCGGACCCACAGTTAATTGCAAATAACTCCACTATATAAATGCAATTACACTCCAGTCTTAGGAATAAATTACAATGAAGACCCTAAACTTCCCAATTACCATAAGTAGGCACCTCTATCATTATCCATGGATCAATTGGAATAAATCTGTCTCATCCAATCTTAGATCCACATCTTATTATCCTTGAGCCCCAATTAATTATAGTGATCATTTGGTACCGCTCCAATTAACTCTTAATTGGAATGGGTGCACACTTACCAATGATAAATCCATTAATTGGCACAAGGGGATATTAGAGATAGATTTCACCTTGATCATTGCATGTTTCCACAGTCCTACTACCATGTACCCAAGACACCGAGGTGTTGACCTATAGTTGGCCTCACTCATTAGTGATTCAAAGCAAATGAATAGACAGAAACTTGAGTTCATCAATGTCTCAGGATTGAGAGCCTATTGCTAGGGAATTATGAGAGCAGTCCTTAAATTGAGACAGTATTTCATAAGGTGCTTCTCATGGTCCTTCAATACATCCAATGTACCAGCACTATGATCTAGAATCTTACATTCTGATGATCGAGACAAATCACACTATCTCATAGTGATCAAAGTAGTGCAACATTGTCAGATGAGATGCCCAATCTCATCACTGATTGTGAAGATATTTTAAGTATAAGATTTGTGACACATATCTCTCGTATGTGGATCTCATCCATATACATATATCACATCTAATATACTAATGGGACCCGGTTCATCTCATGAACCATTATGTCATATGTATTGGTCATGTGCATAAAGTAATAAATCACCATTCATCTCATGAAGGGAAATCATGATTATATTGATAAATAAAGAAATTAATCAATTTATTCATCATATACTGGTATTGAGACCATAAAACTAACAGCTGCATTTCAGTCTTGGTCATTATACCAAATGGACGTCAAAAATGCATTTCCCCATGAGGATTTGTAAGAAGGGGTCTATATGTGTATACCACAAGGCGTCCCCTCTCCCGCCAAGAGGTCCGTCTGTCGACTGCGAAAATCGCTTTATGGTCTAAAGCAAGCTCCTCAGGCATTGTTCGAAACCTTCAGAGGTCGCTTATGCGAAAGTGGCTTTACTCAAAGCCCTTATGATCCATCTCTCTTTCTATGCCACACATCTACAGGGGTTACTGTGCTTCTGGTGTATGTTGACGATATTATTATCATTGGCACGGATGATGATATGATCAAATCTCTCCAAGATTCCCTCCGGAATTAGTTTCATATGAAGGATTTGGGTCCTTTGCCTTATTTCTTAGGCTTAGAGGTGTATCAATCTCCCAGCGGTCTCTTTGTTAATCAACACTAATACACATCGGACCTTATCGAGTTGGCTGACCTGCATGATTCTTCGCCTGTTGATACACCTGTCGAGGTAAATCTCAAGCTGAGTAAAGATGATGGAGACCTTCTTCCTGATCCTCATACATATCGGCGCCTAGTGGGAAGTCTTGTCTATCTCACCATCACTAGACCTGACATATCCTATTCTGTTCATCTTGTGAGCCAATTCATGACCGCTCCTCGACACCTTCATTTGACAGCTGTGAAGCGCATTATCCGCTATCTGCTCATAACTGTCCCTCGTGGTTTATATTATCCAAAGGATAATCCTCTTCATCTGACTGCTTATGCGGATGCTGATTGGGCAAGCTGTCCGGACACGCGTTGTTCTACTACTGGTTGGTGCATGTACCTTGGAAATTCGCTTATTTCTTGGAAATGCAAGAAACAAGAACGTGTGTCCAGATCTTCCAAGGAAGCTGAATATAGGGCCATGTCTTCTGCTTGTTCTGAAGTCTTATGGCTACGGGGCCTTCTCTCGGAACTTGGGTTCACTCAAACCTCTCATACTCCATTGCATGCTGACAATACTGGGGCTATCCGAATCACTGAAAATCCCGTCTTCCATGAACGTACCAAATATATCGAAGTTGACTGTCACTTTATTCGGGATGAATATAAGCGGGATGTCATTAGTCTACCTCATGTCCCTACCGAGTTTCAGTTTGGAGATATCTTCACCAAGGGACTTCCTCGGCCTCGACATCAATTTCTTGTTTCCAAATTGCTGCTTTATGACTCCCCAGCATCAATTTGAGGGGGGGGGGGTGTCAATCCAAGCGCAAACCCATTTTGGGCCCAGTCATCATATCTTACTTAGTCAATTGTAAAACTGATTTTTAGGATCTAGATTAGATGAGATAATGATAGTTGCATGTAATCAGGGATTCAACCCCTTTATAATGGGAGAACAGTCGACCCTAATGGGCACTGGATTAAAAACATTATTTTGTATTTTCTGTGTTCTAGTTTCCATCTCTATGAATGACATAACGGTTCGGTTAACCGGTAAATTTGGGAAAACCGTTAATCGAACTGTAACCGTAATTTTTTGTCTTTCAAAACTGTAACCGTAACCGTATCCACAAAAACCGTGGAAAACCGTAACCGCGGTTAACCGTATTAAACTGTTCGATTACGGTTAATAACCGTGGAATGCCTTCCTCACATAAGGGGATAAATGTGAATGATTGAAGGTAAAATGACACATAAAGAGCAATTAAATAAGGTAAGAAGTATTTCATTTAGCCCCCTTATTTTTTTCTTTTATTTGTAAATGGTACGGTTAACCGTATATGGTTAATCGTATTAAATTGTTCGATTACGGTTAATAACCGTGGAATGCCTTCCTCACATAAGGGGATAAATGTGAATGATTGAAGGTAAAATGACACATAAAGAGCAATTAAATAAGGTAAGAAATATTTCATTTAGCCCCCTTATTTTTTTCTTTTATTTGTAAATGGTACGGTTAACCGAATCGTATTATACGGTTTGGTTCAATTAATAACCATGAATTATTATGAAAAACAGTAATCGAACCGAACAGTGCGGTTTTTGGATTTCATTAACCGTAATCGAACCGTAAAATACGGTTATTAACCGCGGTTTGGTTTGGTTCGGTTCGGTTAGACGGTTTTCCGGTTTTTTTTTTACACCCCTATAAGTAGTTTCGGAAACATGGGTGCGTAGAAAGTAGTTTTGGTAATCTTTTAATTTAAGTGGTGGGTCAGGTGTGTGAAAAGAAAATCATGTTTACCAGTGAGAACTAACGCTCCTTACCATTCTTTTGAAGGTCTTGTGGCCCATCTATTTTCCTCTCTTGTACCATCACCCTTTTCTGCTCTTCCACTCACCAAAGGAAATGGATCCCTGTTTAGACCTACATCGGAGAGATGTCACATCTCATCTCCTATAATTTTTTTTCTATCTCTCAAAAAAATTCCTTTCCCATGTGGCACCCCCTGACCCGGTTTGGTCCAAATAGGGGATCCGGATCCCTCCTCAAATGGTTGATGGTTGGAGTATGTTGCAATGCCTCGTGCCGTACACTGCTCATTACAAGCAAATTAAAAAGTTGTCGGGATGAATAAATGGAAACACAATGATATGGTTCCAATCGAGGGTGACTCCTTATCTAAGTGTCTAGAAGACAAATGGGTAAGGCCGACACGGCACGGCACGGCAGGGCCCAGCACAAGAGTCAACGGCACGGCTTGTGCTAGGCCAATGTGCCTGGCACGGGCAGCCAAGTTGGGAACGGTACGTGAGCGGCTCGGCACAACACAGCTTGGCCCGTGAGGCCCGTGTCCATTGTGCTTCACGAGCCAACGGCACAGCCCGTCTGACAAGCCCAATGGTAAAAAAATTAGCTTTTTTTTAAAAAAAAAGACCATTTTACAAACCCACCCCCGCTCCCAAAAAAATGGTCATATAAGGGATATTTTGTGTCATTTTGAATTTTACAAAGTCTAAAAATAATCTCACCATCCCATTCTCATTTCTCACCAAAATTATACAACTCTCCCACTCTCTTTAAGAAGTTTTTGGAGGGCCAAATGTCAAGTCATCAAGAAACAAGATTAAAAGGGCCTTAAAAGATTTGGATGCATTGATATCATTTAAAATTGAGATTCCATACTTATAAGTCTATAATATATTATAATAACTCTCATCTTCTCCCCTTTTTAATATTAATTATAAAAAAAGGCTATTACTGTTATTATATAACTTTGTGTTTCAAACTCCATTTTCGAAATATGGTTGGACGATCTTGTAGAAGAGTTTCCACACAATCTTTTTTCGTTAATTTATGAGAAGAAGATGATTTTGTTGAATTGCAAGAGAAAGAAGTAGGTGACGTCCCAATACAACCCACTAGATCCCGTAGAACATATCCAAGAGAACTAGAACTTCTCCCGTTTAGCAAGCATATACAATTGTTATTGTTATTGAAGATGGAAAGGGGGTCCAAAAGGCACAACGTAATAACTGTGGTAAGATGTATGCTACCGAATCAGTTGGGGGTACCGGCCACTTGATAAGGCATAAGAGAAAATGTGAACCCTTACCTAAGCCGGGGACTGGAGGGGTAGGGGGGATAGGGACACAGACCTAGATTTCTACTGATGGTGATAGTGGTTTGGGCCTCTTTCTTTTAATGTTGTTACTGGTAGACAATTGCTCATTAAAATGATTGTGTTAGTTGAATTACCATTTGTTTTCGCTGAAATTGAGTTTTT
Organism: Cinnamomum chago; assembly: GCA_038049695.1. Lineage (NCBI taxonomy): Eukaryota > Viridiplantae > Streptophyta > Magnoliopsida > Laurales > Lauraceae > Cinnamomum > Cinnamomum chago. The sequence continues at coordinate 64,787,668 of CP142458.1, read as the reverse complement.
TGAAGAATTTATCCAAAATAACATTTGCCTGCAGTTTAAAAAGATTTTTAAAAATACTGTTAGAAATGATGCTATTAGACTTTGGCAAAGTGAGGAGCAAAATATTAAAAATTACTTTGTAGTCATTCTTGTTGGAATAGCTATAACTACATATATATATATATGTGTGTGTGTGTGTGTGTGTGTGTGTGTGTGTGTGTGTAAGTCCTGGGATCTATCCCTAGAGGGAGGGGGGGGGGGGGGGGTGTTGAATAGGGTGAGCTACAAAATGTGACCAATTCTAGCCAATTTTAATTTTTTAACACAAACTAGTCACAAGTGATGATTAATCAAACAATACGTGGAAGCTAAAATAAACAATCACCACAAAAGCAAGCACCACAACACAAAGGTTTATAGTGGTTCGGCCTCAATGCCTACGTCCACTACCTGCTTGTGATCCAATCACCCCACTGGATTTCCACTAATTATGCTTTTTACTAGGCTAAGCAATAACCTTTACAATGTTGTTTTTCTAGGCTAAACAACAACCTCACAATGTGCTTTTCTAGGCTAAGCAATAACCTTTACAAGATGCTTTTCTTAGGCTAAGCAATAACCTTTACAAGATGCTTTTCTTAGGCTAAGCAATAACCTTTACAAATGAAGATTTCTCTAAGAATGTGTCTTCACAAAAGAACACTCTAAGAGATACAATTTAAGCACAATGTATTTGCCTCTAAAGTAGGCGGATATGAAAGTGAATAACAAACTCACACAAACACTAAATGAATGCAAATGTGTATGCTCATGATGTGTATGTGTGATAACTTCAATCAAGTTTAAAAAGAAGGCTCAATCAAATATATGTTTAAAGCATTTCAAAGTTTAATGCACATATAAGATTTGATTGAAGTTTAATGCAAATCACATGTATGAAAATCAACTTGTTAATGATATGAAAATCAAAGACTAACAAGTTGTATGAAAATGACTAACTTAGAACATGTGTTGCATGTGCAATGTTGTTTTCAAAACCAAATTAATTTTACTAAAGTTTAAATGAATGAAAACAACAAGTAATGTTTCAACCAAGAAAATGAATCATGCTATATAAAAGAAATCAAAGATTTAGGCTAAGCATGATTAAGGAAGATTTAAAAACAACTTGGATGAAAACAAAGTGAAGAATCCAATCTTTAATTAGATCAAAGATTAAGAGAAGAATGGATTCATCACATCATAGTTATCATGCACAAAATCATTTACTAATAACTTATACAAAGCATGTAAACTATGATTAAGAGAGGTAGAGCTTACTTAGAGATTTAACTTCATTAATCCAAGTTTTAGCTGTCTCTCTTAGTTCATCCCCTTTTCTTTGTCTCAAAGCTCCTCAAAAGAGTCTTCAAAATCTCCAACTTTTGAAAAGGAATGAACTTCATTTTATACTCAAAAAGTTGAGTTTTGCGAGTGCCCGGTCGACCTGGTAACAGGGCCCGGTCGACCTGGCTATAAACGGTCATAAAAATGACCGTTGGAAGAGCAACGGCTCTTTGCCCCAGTCAACATGCACAGTGTGGCCAGTCGACCGGGTCCCCTGGGCTGGTCGACCGGTCACATGGCCCCTGGGACCAAAATCCCTAACTTTTGCATATTTGAAGGTTTTTCTTGGAAGAGATTTTTGGGCCATTAAATCAAGCTTGGAAACATGTTTTAAATCAAACTAAGATGTTTAAAAACATGAAACACAAAAAGCCTAAAATGATTCGAAACTTTAAAACCAATGACTTGCTTGATTTGATAAAACTCTTTTCAAATACAATTGCATCCAAGTATAAAAACAAAACATGCATAAAACATGATTTCTAAAAGACTTAAAACCAATGCATGTGAAAATCAAGATTTCAAGATTTTCTAAATCAATGCAAGTGTGTGTAAATCAAATGATGCTAATATAAAAATGCATCCATCAAATTGCAATTTACAAAATTCCTAACAATATGATCATTCAAAAGAAGATGATAGTTATCTTTGTATTATTGCCCATAACATAGATGTAAGATGAATTTTTAATAAACGAATAATTATTTTGCCAAACTTGAATGGGCACACTGTGGCAATAGAATAATGTTTTGGAAAAACTAGATGGATATAATATTAAGGATAAAGTTATAGTTATAACTTTAGATAATGCAATAAATAGTATAGTGGCTAGTGAACTAATGAAATTGCAGATGCCACTTGCATCTTTGATAGAATGTTCTATCTTCCAAAACAGATTTGTATGTTACAACTTAAATCTCATTGCATGAGTTGGTTTAAATAATATTTCCAGTGCAACAAAAAAAAATCGATAAACATATTTTATGCTCCGCAAAAAGATGACAATTTCTTAAATATGTGCGAGGTACAATGCATGAGCTATAAAAAATACCCAAAGTTGTTAATCATATATGAAATTTTATCTATGATTTGTTAAATAAGGCAATTGATAGAAAATAAGTTTTGAATGGATATTGTGCTTTTAATGCACGAGATTTGTTGATGACTGAGGAACATTGAGAGTTGTGTCCCCACATACGAGATTAATTACAAATTTTTTATGATGCAACATTATTTTTCTCCGGGGTGTATTATCCAACAACCAGTTTCAAATCCTCTCTTTGAAATTAGTTCACAATTTAAAAGATTTAAAGATCATTTTTTACTTGAAGACATTGTTAAAAAATCAAAAGAAAAAATTAATAAATATTGGAAAGTTGCTCCAATGACATTTCATTTAGTTGCTGCATTAGATCCTATGTTAAAATCAACTTGTGTACATTGTTTTATTGAAAAAATAAATAATAGTATGGACCAATAGCCCATCAAGATTTAGATACTCAAATATAAGGATAAAATTACAAACACCTTTTCAATTTTATTGTGACCAAATGGGTACAACTAGAGTTACTATGGCCCCTCAACAAGTCCAGCAATTAAGTGGAGTTGGGTGGGATTTTTTTTATAGTAGACTGGGCAGAGCCTCTAACTCAAGTAATATAGTGACGAAGTTATCTTGTATCTTGACTCCGGTATATTACAAATGCATGATGCATATAGTTTTAACGTTTTAGCCTGGTGGAAACAACACGAAAATATGTTTCCGGTGTTAGCTATCATAACTCGTGATCTACTAACTATTCCAATGTCTTTTGTAGCATCAGAACAAGCTTTTATTGCAAGTAAACGTGTGGTGGATGACAGAATATCGAATCTAGCTGAAGAAACATTTGAGTGACGTATTTGCCTACGGGGTTGATAGTTGGCTGACAAAAGAAAGCAAGAGTTGAAAGAAATTGAATACATCAACGGACTACAAGTCTAATTTTTTTTTACTTTTTCTTCATTGTAATTTGTAAATATAAAAGATTTTTATTTTTTTATATTCTTATTCTCTAAAAAGATTGTAATGGTTTTGAATATAATCCCATTAAAAAACCTTCAAGTAGGAAAGATCCAAATGGTTCTCTTCTCTATGGAGTAGGTTGAGTTTTACCAAACTACTTAAATATGTATTATTCTCTTCTCAGTGTGTATTTTTTAATTTTTAATTTTAAGTGTAAGACCGAAAATAAAGAGACGTAAGTTTAAGATTGAAACATGAGGCATGGTGGGCACGGAGGAACGGCACGGCCCAACACAACGACTGTGCCGTGCCGACACGGCCCGTTTGACATCTTTACCACGTGTGGGCTTCCTTTTCTATGTGTGGGCTTTCCTTCTCACATATGTGGGCTTCCTTTCTCACGTGTGCCTAGTTATTGGGTTATTTGATTTAGTCCCCTGTATCAAGGGTTGAGACCACAGATAAGGTTAATATTTGTCGAGTCCATATCCACATGAATGATGAGATCGATTCTACCAACCCTCATGACTAGCATGCTTTCAACCAGGTGGGCCTCACAAAGTATTGTGTGCTTCAAAAAATTACCTCAAGTTTTATCACATCCCTACACACACGCCTTGATCAGTATTGGGGCACCTGATTGGGGTCCATTAGGTCCATGCTAATCATAGGGAGGATAGGGTAGGGAAGGTCCTTGCCGGCATAATGTATGTGACCTCTCTCAAGATTCATTTACTTTCCAATAGGGGTGTAAAAAAACACGGCTAAACCGATCCGGATGAATCCGATGCAGGGGATTAGTTTTGTAGTAGATTGGTTCGGTCGCTGCTCGGATTTCCTTTAAACTGTTCCATTTGGTTCGGTTTTCGATTTAAATGTGCTATTAAATCGCTCAAACCGAACCGAACCGAACTAATTATATAAATATATGCTTTTTATAAAATATATAAAAGGAATATGAAAAATTACTTAAAGAAGACTCGAACCCTCACTCCGTTACTTTAAGTCCAACGTCTCTCGCCAATTAAACTACCATTTCTTTTGTGAGAAAATAAATAAAATAAACAAAACAAAACAAAAATGTGATCAAACCGTTTCCTTTCGATTCGGTTCGATTTGAGTACATGGGCGGTGCGGTTCTATTTGGGAAAATAGAAAACCGATGGGTTCAGTTTGGTTGATGGTTTCCCCTCCAAACGGCCCATATGAATCCCTACTTTCCAAATAGAGTCCATGCATCCCTACTTCTAATTTAAAACCACTCATCTTTGAATATCATCCTCCCTTAAAATCTTTTCATATTATCTACACATCATCTAATACTTAGCAATTCAAATTACCAAAATCTTGTCAATCATATGGTTCTTCCCTTCTGCCCTCGAGTGAGAGTAGTAGACCTTCGGTAGGGTCTTCGGTGAGGTGACCCTACCCTCGAGTGAGGAAAGGTGACACTCTCAGGGTCTGAACTCGTGACAGCCAAGTGAGAAGTGACGCCTCTTACACCACTAAGGTAAGAGGCCATTCTCAACTCGATATCTTATTAATTACACAAATTAAATCTCTTTAAATATTTTCCTAATTTCTCTCAAAACCCAATCAACTTACTTCATACTTTTCTAATATTCTAAATGATTTCTCGAATGCCAGTGGGGAAGGATCGTGTGAGAGCAAGATACACAATATATTTATTTATTTTTAGAGGATTTAACCAGAAAAATCCCCTTAGACTTGTTAAAAGCAAAAATCGCCATCAATTTCTTTTTCTTTTCTTTTTCTTTTTTTTTTTTTTTTGGGTGTTGAGCGATGATATCGCAGTTTATTCTAAGTAAATGAGTGGGGATAAAATGGGAGAAGAACAAAAATAGAAAAAAGGGTTTTGAAAATTTTTAAAGTAAAAGGAGCAGGGATATCCCCACTCAAAGAAGAAAAGAAAAAAAAAAAAAAAAAAAAAAAACCCAAACAAAGCCCCTAAGACCACTAGTCTTTATAAGACATTGAGGCCGTTTTTGACTTATAACGAGTCTTAGGGGATTTTTCCGGTAAAATCCTCTTATTTTTATCTACATAGTATATTTCTTTATTTTTTATTGTTTTTCTTTTCAATAGTATTTCAAAGAAAACTCTAAATTTCAATAGTATTTACTTATTTTCCTTTTAGTATTATTCTCTTCTTATGTTTTTACTTTTGGGCATGGGCCTTTGTTGATAGTCTCAATTAACACTATTTTGTTGTGTGTGTGTGTGTATATATATATATATATATATATATATATATGTGGGCCGGCCCGGCTACCCCACTCCTGAGAGACAAAATTTTTAAGACTTGGATGCACACCAAGTCCAAATTGCTAGGAGTTTAGTCATCAATCCCTTTGCAAAAAAAAAAAAAAAACACAGAGACCCCTTGTGCCAAATGTGCTGGACTGAGTCAGGTCGGACCTCTTAAAATCATCAAGGCCTAGACCCAATCAGTGGACATTAGGAACTAGGTGAGTAAAGTCCACAGGGCTAAAAAAAATGCCCAAATCTAGCACTATGTGGGTCAGGCTCAGATCCACTCTGGCTAACCTGGCCCTTGAAATACACATTAGAAAAGAGTTAATTTGGATCCTCAGAAGTTTACGCTGGTGGGCTCAAGCCAGTGTTAAAGCATCACGCACGGGTCAGGGAATGCATTTTGATATGAAAAAAAACTTAACATTGATATCAGTTTTTTTTCTTATTATTATTATTATGGAGGGTGTCCTAGCATTTTAGGCCGGACTAATCCCTACAGGCACAGGGGGAGCCGGGTAAATCCCTTATGGCCCCAGTGTGATAGTGTAGTTTGGAACTTTCAACATTCGGGAGCAAACCACGGTCCTAGACCAACTGAGCTATCCCTCATAGTCACATTGATATTATTAGTTGGGTGAGGGTGAAGTCTCACAACCTCTTATATTTTAATAATATCCCACCCATCTAGGAATGTAAATGGGTTCCCGATTCTCTGATTATCCGGAGGTTCCGACTCATTAAAAACCGAGTCTAGGTTCTTATTTAGGCCACAATAAGTAAATGTATCAAGGTCCAGTTCCACTTTAGTTTGGACCCGTAGACCCGAGACTAGACATATTACCTCGTTTTTCAAAAATCTCTCCTAAAAACCATATTTTTTAATATCATTCTCTACCTAAACTCGGACCCGTCTCATATATGGTTCTGGTTCTGGTTTCAGAGCCAAAAAACCAATTCCAAAACGGTTTTGGGTCCAGATCCAGTTCCACCTTTCCCTTAACGGTTCCGGTTCCTATTCCTCCATGGACCGGGACCGGAACCAACCCGTTTACAACCCTACACCCATTCACTTGCTACTCTTACCTTGGGTTGGTAATGGACCTGGATTCCCCTCTTACAAACAGGATTTAACCCAAAACTTTCACACGTGGACTCTTCTTTTTAGGTCCAATTGATTCAGGGGCCTAGGTCATTTATCCAATCGATTCGTACTCGGAACATTGAAGTTCAACTTTTGCCCTTTATATTAGAAGGATTAGAAGCAGAATGTTCTCCTACGAGTGAACTGCATGTGCCTCTCACCGGATGATCAAGGATGAATGCCCTGGTCACCCCTCACTCCTGGATGTACGAGTTCTCATTTCCCGTATTTGCGGGTTTTCTCTCCTCACATGTATAGGCACTCACACCCTTGAGTCCTTACCTGTGCTGAGCTATAAAAAACACAAAAACATTGCTATTAACAATATGTCTCACCTCTTTATAGAATCCCCCACAATTTTTTATCCCTAATTTCAAATTTTATTCTCCAGCTAGTTTTCAAATGTCGGTGCAGGTCATTAGACCAGGTCAGCTTCTAGGCTCGGATCATCCACTCAACCCATTTACATTCCTACCTAGAGATGTCAAACGGGCCGGGCCAGGCCGTGCTGGCACGGCCCGCCATGGGGCGGGCTGGAGCTGGCCGGGCCAGGAGGGCCAGCGGGCCTTTTTTTTTTTCATTTTTTTAGAAATAACACTAATACCCAACACGAGCGGGTTCAATTAATAATAGACAGCTTTCACGTGGTGCTAAAATTGTTACCTCCCTTTCTTTGTCATGCACACATAATTTTATTGTTGTTACTCTTGCTCTTTCCCACTCTCTTGGTCAATAGGTCTCTCCTCCTATTTTAATTTAAGAAAAAAAAGAGCTCATATTGGCCAATTTCATGTGTGATCTTGTTCTAAAGTTTAGTGGAAATTTCTCCAACGGAAGTGTTTGCATGGGTGGTGTCCCCATCAAACCGATGGAAGCTTTTATTTTAAGAAGATGTCTACCTTTTCATAGGTGCACCCACCTCTTTTAACGGTTAGATGAGAACGTATGTATGAAAATATAAAGCTTCACTGCACACACATTGTTGTCATCATATTGATACAGCCATCACCAACCTCCATGGTGGACAACAACAATAAAGAAGGCAAATAATACATCACCCATTTAAAAAGTGCCTTTTTCACACCCATGCATGAAAAACTTGCTTGCCAAGGAAGCCCAACCAACTAATGGGCCAACCCTATGAAGATACAAAGCCTAAATAAGGTGATTTTTGGGCTCCAACTCATGAGGAGTAAAAAAAGACCCAATAAAGCCCACATAAACGCATGATAATCAAGTAAGGAATGACAATGAAAAATCTACTTGAATGTGAATGAGTGGAATGGACAATATCAAGCCAATCAAATAATCTTAGTCTTTAATTACCAATCCTCAGTGTTTAATGATATTTGAACATCATGCAAATTTATTACAATAAAATCATAAGTCAACTAAAGTAAAAAAAAAAAAGAAAAAGAAAAGAGAAAAAGGATCAATTTCAATTCAAGGCCCAGCTGGTAGATGGGAAGGAACTGAATTAATTAAGCAAAGATAGCCCCATTATGATAGTAAAGATATAGAATTTGCAATATGTACACTAAATTCAAAGGTCATCAAATTAAACTAATTAATAAAAGTATCATCCTAGCCAAAGGGGGATGCAAACGGGGTCCAACCCAACCTCTGGAAATGCAAGTGCCAGTCCAAAAATGGTCATATCATTGCTGGGGGATGGGGCATGTCAATGTAGTAAGGAAGTCACACCCACATGTTTCTTTGCCAATAGGCATTTCCTACTATTTTCATTAAAAAAAAAAAAAAAAATCTCATGTTGGCCAATTGCAAGTATTTGGTGTATGTGGTTTAGTAAAATTTTATCCTATGGGAATGTTCGCATGGGAGAGGGGTTAAAATGGACAATTTTTTTTAAAAAGTCACTTTTGGGCGGGCCGTCCCTGGCTGGCAACAGAGGGCAGCCCACATGCCAGGCGGGCCTAGCGGGCCCGGGCCAAATGGGCCCAGCCTCCTCGGCACGGCCCGTTGACTGGTGGGCTGGTTCGGGCCGGCCGGCCCATTTGACATCTCTATTCCCACCCTCACCAAACTAGGAGGCCAATCTATGAAGGAGGGTCCTTTGAGGGAAAGATGCTCATCATGTCAAGTTGTTGCCAGTCAAAATTATTCTGACAATCCCACTATATTATAATGACAGGATGGAAGCTCATTTTGAACAAATAGTCTCCATTAAATGACAATGGATCACGACCTCTGCTTAAATAACGAAACATGATTTTTTACAATTAAAAAAACCTTCATATTTTGAGGCTAATCTTATGCCATAATAATTGAGGTACATTAATGAAATGAAATTGACTTATACTGCTTCAAATTCATTACTTTAGCACCACATATTAAATTATTTACAGAAAAGTGTTTTACACTTTTTTTTTTCTTTTTTTTTTTTTTTTTTGCTGTCAGAGGGTTCCCAATCCTTTGGGTTGGACTAATCCCTTCGTGTCCAGAAGAAAACCAGATAAACTCCCCTGTAGCTCCGGTGTGGTAGTGCGGTTTTTTTTTTTTTACACATTTTTTTATATATCACCAATCTCCATGTTGTCAAACATATCATATGTTTTAAAATGGACATTCTACAATCAAGCTAATAGTGGTCCAAGTCCAGCTCAAATAAACTTCAATTTCACTCAACTCAAATACAGACATTGAAAGAATTATGCTACCGGATACATTGGAAAACTGGAGGATTATTGCACACCATAATCAAAAGGAAGAGTCTTGCTCATTTCCATCTCTTAAAATTAAGTGGACCCTCGTCAAAATTAAGATTTATTTCAAAATTGAGAATCGATTTGCAATCAAATCTCCCTCGCTTAATGTATGCATATGTTCATGTTATTCAAGAACAGCTAGAGAATAAATCTCCCTCGCTTAAGGTTTTTCAAGAACACCAGACTCTTACCCCAGTGGTAAAAGGTGTCAGGTCTTACTTGGCTGTCTAGGGTTCGAATTCTGGACATACCGCATTCCCTCACCCGAGGCTCTCTCACCTCACCTGAGGTCTACTACCCTCGCCTCACCCCATGGTGGGGTCTCAGCCACTATGCATGGGTGGGCTCACATATCTGTGTCTGGGGCTTCATCCCCCACCAACCTCGAAAAAGCCCGAAGGACTATGAGGCTGATCTGGCCTAGCCCCCACTTAAAAAAACCCATGGTAGCTTCCCTCCATTTCAAAAGAACTGTGTCTTGGTCTCTCTCCCTCCTTCCCTCAATTCTCAACTCAAACAATCCCCAAAATGGTAGGAAAGTAGTTTGGTGTTTACTGGTCTGGGAATAGTATACATATTATTCTCTTTGTTGTGGATTTATAAATGAAAACGAACCGAAAAGGGTACAAAGGATTTTTTTTTTTTATTTTTTTTTTTTTAACTCTTTGGATGATTACTTTCAAAATGGTTTTTGCACCTTATAGAAAAATTGTATGGCTACACCAAATATAATACCTCATGTCCTTGGACCTCCAAGTTCTTTACACTGCGAGTCCATGGAGAAAGTACAATGTTGTATTCCTTTTAAAGATGATTTCAATCGCTTACACAAATGTGTGTTAAGTGTGATAGAATTTATATGATGCGTCTCATATTCTTCTCCACTATTATCAAGTTAAGAAAAAACTCCTATTTTAAATTGTAAAGTTTGATTTTCGATTTTTATGTTTTCTCAGTAAAATGCATCCTCTCATTTTGCTTTTATATATTTCATGTCTCGATGTTGAAGTTGTCTTTGTGCAATTTCTCTACTTTAAATGACTCTCAATCACACGTTTTTTAGGTGGGTTATTTTCCATTGTTATTTTTCTTCTTTAGGTGGTTTGTCAAGATAACCTTGGAGATCTTTTCAATTAACCATTGATAGCCCTCCTCTAATGAAAATCATAGGTCTGCAACTGCCCCTATTGTTGGATACCCAAAATAAATTCTACATTGCCCCCAAGCACCATGTGAATTTGGCATTAATGCTCCTTTATCTAAACATGGATCGACATGGAATTATGCAAATGTACAATGCAACTTGCATTCCATTTTTTTTTTTAATGATAATGCAGGGTTTCCAATCCTTTAGGTCAGAATAATTCCAACGGGTTCAGGAGAGAAAGCCGGGTAAAATTTCATTGTGGCCCTAGTCTGGTAGTACAGTTTCGAACCCATAATTTTCAGGTGCAAACCGTGATCCTAAACTAACTGAGCTACCCCTTGAGATTTTTCAAGATAAAAAAGATGAAAATCTGATCACTATTCTGTAATTTGATTTAATAGGATGATGGAAAGGCAATTATTCACAATTCCAGAGAAAAGAAATTGGTGACACATTCATCAAGGTACTGAGCAGCACATGAATGATCTGCATCACCTCAATGCACTAACCACCTGAACTTTTGTCTGGCTAAACTTCAACGCCCAACCTTTAGCCCTAGTCCTCCATAATACATGTGCCAGGATGAAACATCTGTTGGTAGCAGGCCACCCACCCACCCACTTCTTTTTTAAAGCACATTTAAATTTTTTTAATTATTAATAATTAAAGTAATAAAATAATAACTAAAAAATGTATAAGATGTCCCTTGAATTTGAAGGTAGAATATATATCATAAAATTTTAGGGCTGTTTGGATAAATGATGAGTGGAGTAAAATAAAATTGATTTCACATGTGGAGTGGAGTGAAGAGAAGTAGGTTGAAGTTAAAGTAGAGTACTTCACTTTACTTCATTTGGATGCTTATTTTGAAGTTACGGTTTGGAGTAAAATACACTTATACTCAAGGAAATGGAAGTATTTAGAGTTGAAGTGAAATGCAATACATGTGACTCACAACATTACTTCATTTATCGGGACAGACTCACCCAAATGGAGTAGAGTTGAAATTTTAGACTGTTAGGGGCCATTTAACTTCACTCTACTCTATTTTTTGCCTTTCAAAACAGGCTCAATGACTATCTAACTTATGTGAAGTTCACTATACATATTCACATTATATAATATAGTCGGACATCCATATTCTACACACCTTTATAATTGGGCCATTTGAGTGGACGTTGCTATTTGAGTGGACGTTGCTCAATTTGAGTTTTGAACATGAATTGAACGCTATATTTTCATAAGCACATTGGTCGAATTTGAGTGAGTGCTAATTTATAAACAAGATGTTTATGGCCGGGTGGGGATATCCAGTCTTGGTTTGACTTTAGAAACACAAGCTTATATCTGGATCAAGCCTGACACAGCCCATAAGTTATTGGCCCAACCCCAATCTGCCTCAAACATACCAGGCTGAAGCCCTTCCATTAAGCCTATGGCTGAGCCTGCTTCCTATCACTTGTTCGGTCTAAACATTCACTATAGTACAAGCTTTGGGACAAGTTGGACCAAATTAGGGCTTCTTATCACTCAATCCAAGCCCGACCCAAATATTAAACACGATCAAATTTCAGATCCAGGCCCGACCCGACCCAGGAACTCGCAAGGAACAGTGAGTGCGAGTAATTTGAACTTGATCATAGGAAGGCCTACTTGGGATCCAGAGGCTAGCCATTATTTGCATAAACCTTTCAAACCATTTTTGTAATAGTGCAATTCTTTTACATGCACTTCTTTTAATTGCAATTAATGGGGAATTAATAGTGTTTGCAAACCATGCACTATTACATGCCGATTAAAAGAAGCTAACTATATGATTAAATGGTTTGAAAAGAAGATTCCCCATTAAAATGGTAGTGTGTATACATAATAAATCAGAAAAGAAGATTCCCCATTAAAATTTGATGGACACCAAATTCAAGAGATTGCTCCATTTGATTGTAGCATTGTTGACCCATTTGATGTCACCTTTGATTGATTTAAAACTTTAATTGAAACAGCACACCAACCCAAAAAGAAGAAGAAGAAGTATTTGTGAGGATCAGTTTAATATACAAAAAAGAAACTGTGCCTTTACATTAATCAATCTAAGAGTGCATATCAATTCCAATGAAATAAAAACTTGGGGAATATCTTTTCATGTGAATGTGTGGGATATGAATGGCTTCTAATATTAAAGTTTTTGTGATAAAAAAATTCATGGATCCTGTGTTGTTGGATCAATTAGATTGGGCATAATGGGTTTTTAGTTCACTTAAATTGAGGTCCAATCGTTATAAAAAAAAATAAAAATTTGAGGTCCAATCAAACATAAGGCCTTAATTTTGAATTTAAATAGGCATAAAATGAGTACAAATATCTTGAAGTTCAATGTGGCCCTAAAAGAAAATAAATTGAGCCTTAACTATGGTGGGTCGACTTTAGGGTTCACCAAGATAAAGGATCATACAAGTTCCATAGACATGAAAATTTTGTACCCAACAAAGAGGGACCAATCCCACCAAGGAGGTAGTGTCCAAGCACTTCTAATCCTATTAGAAGTGTAATTTTTTTATTTTTTTATTTTTGAAAGAAAGCAAGAGTCACAAAAAGGGTTAAGCTTTTGTAAGAGAGAGATGAGAACTCTCCAAATTGGATGTCCAAGGGATTTTTAACCCAACAAACCTTCCTGTTTCTTTCTTTCTTTCTAAAATTTACTTTAAGCAATTTCTTTGGTTCAAAATTATTTAATTAATACTTTAGTTAGTTGGCTATGATTAGATTGATGGAGAGGATTTATTAATTCTAAGTGCTTTAGGACTTCTGCTTTTTTTCTTTATTTTTTTAAAGACAGTAAAATTTATTAATAAGAGGGAAAATCCAAAAGAATAAGGTACTGGAGGAAACTCATAAAAAATTATACATCAAAGGATAAAGAAGGATGAAGCACTCCTTCCTTAGCGAAGCACTCCTTCCATAGCGAGGATATCAGCCGAATCATTGGCCTTACGTAACACATGATAAAGGGCAGCATCCAAGTGACTCAAGATATCTTGCACTTCCTGCACTACATCAGACAACTGCCAAGGATAAGAACAATTGCCTAAGTTCCACTAAATGACAGAAAATGAATCTCCTTCAATAATAATTTTAGAAACTTTCATCTTACACAGCTCATGGCAACTAACCAAAAAAGCATTCATTTCAGATTCATTAGCATCTAGAGAATCTACCGGTCTAAAAAAAATTCCTTACAATAATGTCATTTCAGTCTTTAATGACACCTCCAATACCACCTCTTCCAATGGCTTGAACATAACTTCCATCAAAGTTAAATTTGAAAAAACCCTCAAGAGGACATTCCCAAGAAACACTATTTAAAAATGTAGAGACCCGCCCACCTTGAAAATGAGCTGCCCATAATCTACTTAAATCCTCCAAACACACCCCTTTAAACTCTTTTCTTAAAAACACCCACTCTGAAACAGACCAGATTAATAGATGCAACAACATCCTCCACCGAGTTACTCTTATTTTTTTAAAACACGATTATTCCTTGCCAACCAGTTTTTCTAACAGATCGCATACAACACCACCTTCCAAAGAATTCTCATACGAACATATTTGGTTCGTAGAAGCCATTTATGAAAAAGATCCACGACTTTCAAGGGCATTACCCATTGCATATCAAACTCTTTAAGAATTGCAGACCACACTTTATGAGCAAAAACACAATGGATAAGCAAATGATGTTCAGATTCCTCATCCTGTAGACACATAGGACACCTATTAACAATATAATGCTTACGCCTCCTCAACTTGTCTAAAGTAAGAATTTTATGAGACCTCGCCACCCAACAAAAAGCTAATACTCGAGGAGGTATTGAAGAGTCCCAAAACCTTGGGAATTCACATTGAACTCTTGGGAATTCCCAAGCATAAGGGTATCCCTAGATAATTAGAAGGCAATTTGCCAACTCTGCAACCAAAAGCATTAGCCAGAGTAGCAACCTGACTAGCTGCCAATCGGACACCTATAAACTCACATTTGCCATAATTGATTCGAAGCCCCGACAAAAGTTCAAACCATTAAACCTCATCTAGAGAAGCATTACAGAAAATAATAGAATCATCTGCAAATTGCAAGTGTGTTACCTCCAAACCAGAATCATCAATAGCAAATAATCCTGTAATTAAACTCGTCCGTCTAGTTTTCTCCAGTAAGACATTCAAGGCTTCCACAATAAGAACAAACAGCATAGGAGACAAAGGATCACATTGTCGGATACCGCGGGAACTCTTGAAATAACCTTTAGGAGAACCATTCACCATTATAGAAAAATGAGCTGAAGATACACAACTCTGAATCCATTTACGCCATTTATATCCAAACCCCATTCTTTCCATCATATATTGAAGGAAACCCCAATCTACCATATCATAAGCTTTTTCTAAATCCGACATGCGTGGATTTTGATCCTTTGTTTCTCTTTTATATTAGATTGAGAGAGTGTCTTATAAGGATTGAAGACCAATTAAATAGGTATTAGCGATTTGAGGTAAGCTATTCTCTACTTTTTCTCATTGTGTTTGCTTATTTGATTTTTTTATCCAAATAGAGTTGATCTTTAATTTTCAGATTTTCCTAATTAATTGTGTTATATAAGTTTGAGTTCATCACATGGGCCTGTTTTCCTAATCAATACTACATTAATTTTCATAGAGACAATTGAATCTTAATAAGCAATAGCATATAAGTTCATACACAGGTTAAGTAAAATTAGCGCCATATGGAGCTCTCTCCTTGTCAACTAAAACCAGCATTTGAAAAACAATGGAAGGCAACATCACTATTGAATCCAACCCATTTTCTCATATTCCTCACATGTCATTTTCTCATAATTAGTCCCCTCCATCTTGGAAGAAGAAGACTTTAATCAAATACTTTGACTAACCTGCACTTGTTTTATGGAGTAATGGTTAGATTACAAGTCTTACTCCCAACCTTATCCCACTGGGAGTAGGGAAAAACATTTCTTGATGATGAGTGGTTCCCACACAATAGTACAAAATTTGTTTGCCTGTAAAACATGTGCCTGTAAAACATGAGTGGTTCTCACACAATAGTACAAAATTTGTTTGCCTGTAAAACATGTGCCTGTAAAACATGAGTGGTTCCCACACAATGACAGCACATGATGTGGGGGCCCTTCTTACATCCCTTCTTACATCATTCTTTCAATTATTGTCCCATCTAAAACTTCTTTCAATTATTAACCAGTGAAAGTTTTCAGGTAAAAAAACTAGGAGCAGAAGAACAGGCAATATACCAATGGCTCTACTATACTAAACTGCATATATGTGAATGTAGTACATCCAAGCTCATCCCAATGATAAAATGTATACAACTCCAGTGACTGGAATCAGACCAACAAAAAGATAAAGAAAGAATC
This sequence comes from Cinnamomum chago, assembly GCA_038049695.1. Lineage (NCBI taxonomy): Eukaryota > Viridiplantae > Streptophyta > Magnoliopsida > Laurales > Lauraceae > Cinnamomum > Cinnamomum chago. The sequence goes on along the minus strand of CP142458.1, from coordinate 64,771,575 downwards.
AAACAAGTATGAAAAAGCCCAAGAGAGGAGCAGCCAAAAATATAAAGAACAAATGCAGCTTAAAAGAAGAGAAAAAGCCCTTCCCACTCTCTAAGGGTGTCCCTTCCATCTGGGGTAGGAATTGTCCTCTCTGTTGTTCCTGAAAGCGCAGCATCCAATTGAGTAGACGATGATGAGGAAGATCAGGAAGATGATGTTCACGACGGCAACCTTCTTCCAGTCCTTCTTGAGGTTGGCAAGGACTCCTGCCTGGCATGACTGGCAATCGTAGCAAAGTGAGTTGGGGTCATTGCTCCATGTTGTGCAGTCCTGATCAGCAGATATGGTGCTGCTATCCGCCAGTTTGGTCCAGTTAGTCGCGCTCTGGTAGGTGAAATTACAGTCTGTGGGTGGCTTACAGCAGCCGGACTGTAGAAAAAAAAGAAGACCCAAACGCCACAGATGAGATTTGAAATCAACATATGAAACTGATCTATTGAAAATCACAAAAGAAAAATACACTCCATTGATGTTGAAATACTGTGGTTATTGCTTGTCTTAGATGCCATCAGTATTAACTCTAATACGCGATCTAGATTGATTGGACAATGCTGAGAGTTAGACCCAACATATGTAACTGATCTATTGAAAATCACAAAAGAAAAATACACTCCATTGATGTTGAGATACTGTGGTTATTGCTTGTCTTTGATGCCATCAGTATTAACTCTAATACGCGATCTAGATTGATTGGATAATGCTGAGAGTTAGACCCAAAAAGCCAATAAATAGAATTGGATCCGCAACCTTAACACAGATGTGCCCAACCATCAAACTGGATTCACATCTCGGGTTGGTGTCCACGGCATTTCTTTTATTGGCAACAAGACGTGAACCAACAACCTCTTGGAGGTTGTAATAGTGAGCACCTTCTACTATGCCACCGACTCCTGTCACGCACCAATTGAATGGTTGAAAAGGTATACTACCAAATTTCAATAAATGTCGTCATCCCTCTTCATCAAAGCCTAATCCCATCAAAGGTCCACTTTGCTAGTATTATTTTTCCAATCGTCTTTGTTCATTAAACTACTATTTAGGCCCATTTGCTTGGACCTTCAACTTTTCTACAGGACAATATTAAATATTAGAGTAGGGCTTAATATTTTCATGACTATTGCATTTCTAAGCTAACCCAACTGCACATAAAGGAGAAACAGGCCTGAAAGCAGGAGTTTGACTCTTTCATATGAATTGTTATCATAACATATAGAAATGCCAGAGGCTTGTCAGATACTCTGGATTTTAGTATGACCTAGTATTCATTAGAATTGCTATCTGTTTAATATACATTTAAATCACATCTAAGCAAACCCAACTGTACACAAAGTAGAAAAAAAAAAAAAAAAAAAACCTGAAAGGGCGTTTGACTGGGTGATTGTGGTGTTATTATAATATAGAAATGCAACTGATTGGTTAGATATTCTATTCAACACCTACTTGGTTGGTGGTGATGGCTTACCAAAGGCGTGAAAACTTTCTTAAACCAAACATCAATGACGGAGACTACTTGAAATTGAAGAAAAGAAACCCACAAGTTGAAGAAACCCACATGGTGAAATCATTAAAAAATCCATGACTTACGATTTCAATCAAACAAATTTTAGGATCTACAAACGAAATGCATACATTTTTTTTTGTTTTTTTGCTATCGGAGGGTTCTCAACTCTTTGGGCTGGACTAACCCCTTCGGGCCCAGAGGGAAGCCAGGTAAATGCCCCATATGGCCATTAGGTGGTAGCACTAGTGGACTCAACTTTCGATTCCTGAAAAAGGGGAACCAGGGGTCGATACCAAGACCTCTAACTCCGAAAGTGGGATCGGAGGAACCGTGGTCCTGACCATTCAGCCAATCCCCTAAGGTTAAAAAAGATAAGAAACCAAGAAAATCTTTCTAGAGATTGAAGAGAATCCTCAGCATCCAAAGACCTATATTAAGATTGAAAAAATAAAAATAAAAAAAGGAACCCTTGAAATCAGAAACATGGTTTTCAAAAAAAAAAAAGCATGGATTGTTACCATTACACTAATAGTATGACATTCATGTGACTGTTTCAGTAGTCAGCAAAAATAAACAATGCATTTTAATATGAGACCTCCATCTACAATTCTAAAACATTGAGGGTCATTGTCATGTCATTATATTCATCTTAGTCTTATCCCATCAATAATACAAGACTTGTTAATGCTAGAAAAGAAAAAAAAGCTACTCTCTATCTCTTCTATCAAATAAACTAGTAAATTATATATCCATGAAAAGTGACCTAGGGCAATAAATTCTCCTATGACCCTAGCAAATAATATCCGTGAAAAGTGACGTCAAATTAGATCTCAGTCTTACATCCTTCACTCTTCACCACTAACTACTAATTGGATGAAAAGCTAGTTTACAATGAATTCTTATTGTATGAAGTAGGAGATGATCCCAAAATGTCAGTTGTTTATAAACCAGTATGATTACAATTCCACTGATCTAGTAGTAACAGTTCAAAATCCTAATATGAAAAGATTTCATTAAATTAAAGAAAACCTCATTTGAAGATATCTAGAGAGAGATAGTGAAGCTATAAAACGTCATTGGATTTGAAGAAAACCCATGTTGATAAAATACCAAGTAACACAAAAATCTTACAGAGATCCAAGAGAGATTTCAGTGAAATTGAAGCAGATAGAGCAAGTTCAACAGGCAAGACAGCAAATCTAATGGCCCTTATAAATTCAGACAAAAACCCATATGATTAATCTATCAGATCTGAGATAAGCAAACCACAAAAAGAAAAATGGAAAAAAATACAAGTAAAAAAAAAAACTGTCAGATCATCACACTTCAATAAGCAGCATTCAAATAAACTTTGAACAAGAACCCCATTAGATTAAATCTAATCATAGATTCCAAAAAAAATAAAAATCACAAAGAACACAAAAATCTAAATAAAAATAAAACAACAAAATACAGGGGTTACCCATATGTAAATCTGAAGACAACCCAGAAAAAATCCAAGACCCATGAATGAAATCAATTCAGAAAAAGACTGAAGAAAACCCCATGTCACAATGTAATCTAAATCAACCAAAAACACTCAAAAGCATGAGTCAGATTTGTTAAAAAAAAGGCTTTAAAAGTTGTATAAGAAAATATACCTGAATAGGGGACAGGTTCGAATTAAAGAAAGCAGATTGCGGCAGATTCTTATCCTCCAGACTCTGGCAAACTTTGCTGTACTGCAAGCAACTCCTGATCTTCGCCCAGCTCTTTTCGCTGCTGACCCTCTTCTGCAGCCAGTTCGAATAATCTCCCAATCTATACTCCTTATACCCCCTCCCAGAAACAACTTCACCAACACCCTTATTGGTAACAACAAAAGCAAAGATGGTGAAGCAGAAAACCAACACAATCAGAACAAACATGACAAGGAGATAGATCCAAAGGAGCCAGGACACGCGACACCAGGCACCAATCATGCCAGCAAGAGAGATGAGCATGAGAAAGACACCCAGAGCGATAATGGGTTTATCAAGAAACTTCTCACAGTCGGTGCTGGCACGATGACTGAGCCATATCCCTCCTCCCAAGATGGGAATTGAGAGGAGGAATGTGAGGAAGTTAAGGAGTCCCACCAGGTTGTTGCTTATTCGAACCATCTTCAATCAAGTAGTAGCAATTCAGATAAAAACAATGATTGCAGAATCAAAGTAGAAGAAGAACAACAACAACAAGAAGAAGGAGAAGAAGAAGAAGAAGAAGGAGAAGAAGATGAGAATGGAATGAAGGAAGAAGAAGATGAAGAGGGAGAATGAAATGGATATGAAAGGATCGAAAGAGGTAGGAATATTTATAAGGATGCTTACTGTAGGAGCCGTTGAGTAGTAGGAGAGGAGCAGTTTCTAACTCCGAGGATGCTTCCTGCAGTTGCTTGTTCTCACTAGCCGTTTAGAAGTTTTTTTAGAGATTTTGACTTGGTAGAAACTTGAAACTTTCCTGGGACTTGTGCTACTCACCAACTTTTCTATAGTTGTCTGGATGAAATCCAATCTAAACCCTCCATGCCTCATTGTGGCCCCCAATGAGACCACCAATATGGAGTGAGTCTGAATCTGATCCTGATCCCATGTGGTACAGGTGGTACTCACATACAAAACTACTTAAAAAAGGTGACCCTAGATGTAAACTAAGTAACTAACCAAAAGAGGTATCCATAGTTTTTATGCAACAGAACCTTTATGTCCGCCAGGAAATTCATTTTTTTTTTTTTTTTTACATTTTTTAAACAAGCAACGACGTCGTTGCTTAATATTGAAAGTTAGTATCGATATCGTTGCTAATTCATTAAATATGCCTCTTCTCCGACCTTTATCGTCTGCGATTGCTGGTTTTCTGTACCAAAATGAACCAGAACAAAACTCTCCTCCAATAATGAATATTCCTTGTGGAAGTTATTGATCTCCATTAACGAGGTAGGAATAGCAAAGTTTGACATTCTTTCATTCGTTATCTACCATATAACCTAAGTTTCATATTTACTTTTCAAAAAAAGTTCATTAGGGTTTTGATATATAGTTTATTCATGGTTTTCGGTGAGTGGCCATCTAGGATCTCTTTTTTTTTTTTTTTTTTAGTTTTCTCTATTTTTTTAGTATAAGCTATTTGGAATCATGATTGACTTCTTATCTACTGTGGTAGTGATTTTACTCTGATTAAAGTTGACATTATCTACTGTAGTCTTGATTTTACTCTGATTAAAGTTGGGCACTATTGTCAACTTGATCAACTCTAAACTAGCAAGAGGAGGAAAAAATGTTTTTGAGATGCTCATGGCAGTAGTCCCCACTGTAATATTGAGCATGTGATGAATAATGTGACTAATACAATCTTTTGCATTAATAATTATATTTATTAATTACCATAACAGGCCAATTGCAATTATAGAAATACTTGGGACATTCCATAAAAAGTGAGGGAGGGGTTTGGATTTTCAATAGGAGGTTGATGTGGGGCTCAATTCTTAGGTGCTAAGAGTCTAAAATAGTATGAGGCCTTATTAAGAGCTTAGAATATAAGGAAACTGTAGATACTCAAGATTGAAATCAACAAAGAAATTAACTATATTAAGAGTCCAAATTAATAACGAGATTTATCAAAAATCGTAAATTGATTCATTTAACCAGATGAATTTGACCGTTGGATCGAAGGTTGAGTTTTTTTCTTTATATAAAGACGTTAAACTTGTGGGTCACAGAGATACATATATTTAATTTAATGGAGCATTGTATATAGAACTAATTCAATAGTGGGTTCAATTCTTATTGAAGTGAGATTAGGAGCAATGCAAATACAATGTCAGATTATGATTTTGAAGAGGGAATTTACATTGGTGGGCCACACATGAATATTTCCATGGAAAAAAACTGAGCAAGTGGCTATTAATGTTGGTTGATTATGACTCAAAGTCCCAATTTGATTTGGTACTAAACTCACCGATGACATTTGACTCTGGAGCATCAAAATGAATGATTCAACTTGTTGACCTGTTTGTAGAGCCTCCAAATCACGCACTCTGCCCTCCCATATACGACGACACACAGGTATTTTGTCCCTAATCATTTGTGCTACAGCCTAAAATCTTTAATGAGATTATTATATAATTAAACCAAGGTAGTATTTAGTTTGGGGAGATGCTCTTACGAGAGATATCTCTCACCTTATATGAGAGATAGGGATGGGGGCCCTCACATTTAAGTTATTGGCATTGGATATGGATGTGAGGGCCCCACCCAATTTCTCATTTAAAATAAGATATATCTCTCATAGAAGCATCTCCCTTTATTTTGATTCATATATTGCCCTACAAATCCATCCATTAAACATGAAAGGTAATTGAAGCAGTTCCCACAAGGATGAATGGACTCCAGTCCAATTTGTTGTGGTCAAACTATATCTACTATAAGACATTTTAAGCCATATGAGACATTAAAAATGATCTTGAAGCATCTTCTATCAATCTGCTGGCCAAATAGATCAACGGTCGACTAGACAGAATTTAATGTTCCCCACATACACTGAATTGAAAGGAAGGGAACCACCCCATCTTGTATCCATGTCCATCAATGACACTGAAATTCTACATTTTATTTTATTTTATTTTTTATTACGTGGAATGCACAGACCCCCCTATAATTGATCATTGGTAAAAACCATCCACTAAAATACTGTGCGTCGGATAAGGTCTCAAACATTTCGAAGCGAGGACTTCCTAACTACTCGAACGATTTAAGTGTGGGTAAGACTGAAATTCTACATTTACATGCAAGGAAAATGGATATGCTTCCTTGATCGAATCATCATAACCTGACTATATGTGTCATGGTATGAACTATCAATGAAAAATCAATGGTTCAGATTTAATGGATAACAAGTCTTGATCAGGATTTAGATAATGATCATCTGTGATAGGTCCAATATTGATGAGCGGTCTAGATCGTTAACATGTGTTTTATGGCAGAAAGTTTCAGTACCCCAAAGGGGAGGCAGATACTAACACGTGGGAAAATAGTTCCTTCTTTTTATATGATTAGGTCAAGATTAGACTCAACAATATCAAATTTATCAATAAGAAGAAGTGGTGTAGCCAAAATTTTGGCATGGTAAAAGGTCCATGCGTTTGCCAGGGTGTCGTTTGCGTCTGCCGCTCTCGGTACTGTAATGGGTGGGTCCCCGTCCACAGGACAAGCCACATGTCAGCATTTTGGGTGGGTTGGTGAGGGAAGACCCAATGGTGATCATCCGTGCAGGGATTGCCCGCGGTGATGTGGCAGACTGTGAGTGGTCCACTCACGATGCGTAAGGCCACTCAAAGGACCCCGATTCGCCGTTGTATGAGTACTGCATTAAAATAGAATTTCATCATTTTAGAGAAGGGAAATTTTTTTTTTTCAAATAATTTGTTAAACTTTTCCCAATTTTGAATAGAGGATAGAAAAACTGAAGTTTTTTAAATCGGAGTCTAAGTTATTCATAGGCCTTTAATTTGGATCCTTCCGACGAAATTTACGTATCATCGGCGACTTGCTGACTTCTCTCAACGGCCATGCCAAATGCCACATGGCGGCAGCAACGGTCAAAAAAGACAAAGATGGACTCTCTAATCGAGATGGCATATATGATCTGGCATTTGATATGGCACATGAGACTGTCAAATTTGACAGATGAAAAGGTCAAATGTCATTTATTATTTTGAAGTGTTTTATGACGTGGGTCCCACAAGAATGCAAAATCTTTTAAAAAAGATAAAGAGGTCAAAAGAGGTAAAAGATAAAAAATATAATAAAATAATAGATTTGGTATATGTGGTGGAGTTCCTACTTTAGGAGATGTCAAATCTCAAATCTTCAAATTTCATCTCCAATGCACTGTCAATTGCCACATGGTCACTCCAACGGCCAAAATTGGCATACAACATATCTCCAGCAACCATGCCATATGTGACTTGACATTTGGCATAAAGGATGGATATGCCAAATTTGAAGTATGGAAAAGGCGTATACCTTTTCTTATTTTAGATAATTTTATGCAACGGTCCCCTCAAGAATACAAAAATGCAATAGTTTTTTCTTTCTTTCATGATGTGGGCAAGGGCAAACCCAGGGTCTAGGGTTGAAGCCCCCACCATACCAAGAAGCTTAAAAATCTTAAGAATACCCCCTGCAAATTCAACAAATTTATATGTTTTTTTCTTGCATCAGCCCTTTCCCCAATATTTCTTTTACATAAAGCCCTCCCAAGGTCAATTTCCTAGGTCTGCCCCTAGATGTGGGTATCATAAGAAGACAAACATATAATTAAAAAATAAATAAATTTGGCAAACCAGGTGGAGTTCATACTTTGAAAATAATAAATTCCAAACCTTCGAATTGTCACATAAGCCTTCAAATAAAATTTGACATTTTCAAAATAATATATCAATTGGAGATGCTCTGATCCTTAAAAAAAAAAATAAAAAAAAAATAAAAAAATAAATAAAAAAATAAAAGTGGGTCTAATTTATGTCACTGGAAGTGATGTACTCCATTGATTTTTTTTTTGGTAAACTGGAGGACCATCCAAACCAAGAACAACCAAAAACACCATAATAGCCACCAAGACCCAAACAGAAAAACAAAAGGCACCACCACCCAAATGACCACAAAAAAGGATCAACCCATCCTCAGACCACAAAAATGTGAAAGCCTGTCTCCATTTGGCACAATAGTGGACCACAAAATTAACACCTCATGTGGACAGCCCTAAAAAGCTCAAAACCTTCACCACACACCTAAATGTCTCAAAACTTCTTAATACATCCAAGCACAAAATCATTCTTGATAGTGCGCTCCTTTTGACGGTGTCCAGAGAACCATCTCACTTCCAGCCTCTTTGGCAAAAGACTATTTTTGAGCCTGTGGCAACACCTACACCATAATGCCAAAGATAAAGGCATGAGAATCAAGACCTGAAAGGGATTGGCAATTTGTGTTATCACTAATGGTCCATCACCTCCACCAATCTAAACTATTATTACATGAGAATTTATGTGCTGATTCTTATGGAAGTGAGGACTTCAATGCATACTTCATTTCATTTTTCACATATTGGTTTGACAGATTTTGGGCCCCATATTTACATGCTCTAATCAATTTATGTTGAAGGCCTTGCCGATGGTTGATCCCAAACACACTGATCTACATGTTGGATCCATTTTTTTTTTCACTCTCATAATATCAATCTATTGACCAGATCACCCTAGTTGAACTTAAATTGGAAAGAAAGTCCATAAAATATGATGGTATAGATCATTCTAATTAGAAATAACGTGAAAATAAATCCCTATCTATGAAGGGAAACATGATGTTAATGTTTTGATTAAGCATAGGTGGGCTTTGCACCTTAGGAAGGTCAACAAGACCCTACAAGACAAGGAATTGCACGATTGGTCGGAAGCCTCGCTTCACACGTGTAGAAAACCCAAAAGATCTTAATAGAATAGACTGTTGGATCAATTGCGCACTTGTTGTTAATGATAGATATTTATGTGTCTGATCAAAAGGTTAGGATGATCGGGTGAGCTCTATTTTTTGTTTTGTACGTGGGTAGGCCCCAACTAGATCTTTCAATCCCTCCAGCCAGCCGCATCCCCAGGTGGGGCCCACAGCTCCATGCGCACCTACTTAATGTATTCAATATAGAAAAGGACAGTGATGACATCTGATCATAGGGTCCACATGAGGTATAATGATGCATGGACCCAAATGTGAACCTAAACCTAGATGACCAAAATATTAGACCCATGCCCAAATATTATTCGATTTGAGTCATGATGCTTCGGTAGACTTTCAGCACTAGTTCATATGGGAATTTGATTAATACTTAGGCAAAGGGAACATGTAGAAAATAGGTGACAAGTGAGCTAAATGTACAAAATAAACAGAGAAACTGAAAAACCAAGAATGAAAGATTACTGAAATGCCTAGTTATTCATCTAAATAATCATATCAATTCTGTTGAATACAAATGCCATAAATTCTAGGCCACACATGTTTGGATATTTCAAGACTCTCCCTCGGGTGGAGCCCATTCCTCACCACTCTTCCTCAAGTGTGAAGTGTAACTGGGTCTGCACAATTTTGCCAACACCGAGTCGTTCCTCCTAGGATTCTAACTTGCGACCGGTTGACTTTAGTACCATATTAAGCTTCTTCAGATAACTAATCTTACCAAAACCTCAAGGAGTTAGTATATATACAATATAAATACTTTTCAATACTTCCTTTGGATTGCCTAATTTTTCTTTTCCTTTTTTAAAGTAATGGCCAAGGTTTGAACTCTTTTGTGCCCTTCATGATAGAGGGTATGTTTCACTAGAGATGTTGATGAGCCGGGTTAAATAGGTGGGCTTAACAGTAATTTACTTTGGGTTTGGCCGAATATAGATGTGAGGGCTACTAAACCCCACCCCAACCTCCACCAGAAACCCAAACCTTAAGCAATATAATATGAAGGCCAGTCTGTTTTCATTAAATACATAAAAATTCATAGTCAAAAGAGCATAAAATACATAATAATTCATGGTCAAAATAAGCTTTACGGAAGGATTATTAAAGAGACGAATGGTGAACGATAGACAAAAGTGAGATAGAGAGGATCTTGACTTTCCAACGATTTGAATGACTAGGCTAATGGCTAGGTGTTTATTCTTTTCCACCTTCCTTTCATTCAATTTTCATTAATTGGACAATTATTTGACAGTCAATTTCAGATATTCTGTCACCTTTGATTCTTAATTCTTGACCCCACTTAGAAATAGGGAGCCATAGAATTACAAGAAATTTGGTTGAAGGCCATGAAAATACCATCTGTTGAGAGAGAGAGAGAGAGAGAGAGAGAGAGATCCAATTCCAGTGCATGGCTAATTCAAACACCATCTTTTAATATGATGAGGCCAATGGACAACACAAGCACATGCATCTTTGTTCATCACTCCCTAGAAAATATGCCAGGGGAGAGGATCCCAACTTCACCACGTATTAGTTTGTCATGAACAATATTCATAAAAGAACTGCTTGACAACGTTGGAAAAGGCCTAAATCTGGCCTAATCTCTTCCATTGTCAGGCTTTAGCTAAGGCTGTACAAAGGGCCCCTAAACGTTGTTACCTTAACCGGGAAATCCAGGTACTGAAATTAAGTCCAGGTCTAGTATGAACAATACCCGAATATCCATTTACTTCACCACAATCATATATATAATAAGTTTAAATGATCCAGGTCCAAGTACGCCATAGACCCAACTAGTCCGTTTAAACTTTAAAGCCTAATTGCACTTGGTTTGGACAAAAGCAACAACCCATAGCAGACTTAAATAAGATCCAGACAAGCACCAAATGAGACTACCACAGTTTTACTGAGGTTTGAATCCTTATTGTAAAGAAAAGAGCAGGTAACACAACACCAACAAGAAACAGCCTGAAGTAAATCTAAATATCCCCACCTAAGAATACCAACAAGAGCTTGAATGGATAAATGCAGCCTAAGTTTCATACTTATACTCCTAATGCTGGGGCATTGGGAGTTGATGACCTGAAGACTGTATGCAGCTCAAAGAGGTCCAGGGAAAACTCCGTTCTCTCTCTGCTCATTCCATTTCTCAACCTGCAGAAATTGGAAGAAGAACAGGTAAACAAGAGTTTCAATTAACTTTACATCATGCACTTTAGGTTGCTTTCAGAAGTCCTCTGCATAAGTATTGAGCAGGGCAATATGCCTTCCCACTCAAATTGATAGCCATGGATACTTTGAAGATAAAAATCAAGAATTAACAAAATACGGTGGCGGATAGTTAGTCACACCTCTCTTATGATTACTACTTTCCAATCTTATATTCCACCTTTCATTATGGATCTATATTTGCAGGAATTGAAGGCTACAGACATTTACAACAACCATTTTGCTTCATCAACAGCATCAGAAAATGGCAACTGTAGTAACTGGAGAGGTGTTTGTAGGGATGAAGATGGAGTGGTTATGGAAAATGACAAAATAGCCAAAAAGGATGAGGGAAAACATGGTGTTCCACTTATATGACTTCTGCTTCTGTAGTGTTTTGTTTTTACTCTGAACTTCTGTTTTGTTTGGCTTAATACAGTCCTTTTTTCTAGCAAAAATCAATAAATAACAAAATGACACAAAAATATTACATGTAGGGCACACACCCACAACCCCACCCAAAAAAAAGAAAGTGTTCACTCCTTCCAACATGCCATGTGCAAGATCTAAGATATACATCAGCCGTCATAGACTGTGAGCTCCATGTTCATAAAACTTAGGTTAGTACATTTATCTTGTAGGCCAAAAGTTCATAATGAAAATGGCTGTTGGTATTTTATCTAAAGCATTGATTACAATTGTAAATGAGTGCCAACCTGATAGGTGGGGCAGCCTACTTTTGGGCCAGGAAATCTGTACGGAGGGCTCTGCTGCTGAATCTTGTAATCATGCAAATGGAGCACACTGACACAAGCAACAACATGATGAAAAGACAGCTCCAAGTAATCTTATTCTGCCTCTAGAAAGAGGCACTGCGATCTTAATGAAGTCCACATTGGGTCCACCAAATCATCAATCAGTTGGAAGTAATTAACTTTTAAGGGATCACTTATTATTTGTTAAGTCTAATTAGGTAGGAGTCCTTAATAAGTTGCGGTGAGAGCAGCCAAAACTTGTGGGATTAGGGGAACGTCCGCAGAAACTATCACGGCAGAGATGCGAATTGATGCGTTCGAAGCTCAAGCCAAGAAAAATAAGTTCCCAAACACAACCAAATCAGATGGAAAACAACTCAAGTTAACTAACAATCTTAATTTCATCAGAAAATTGTAGTGCCCGATTAAGAAAATCTCAGCAGTGTGCTGAAACTATCACTCAGTTAAAAATGAAAAAAAAAAAAAAAAAATCACTACTACTGTAGAATGAAGTTTACAACCTATTTAAAACGCTTGAGTCCTATCACTACTAAAATGTGAAGGGATATAGGATGTTCAGGTTATGGGTTATTACATGTATGGAGAGATGGTGGGGCGTGGATCTTAGGTGGTTTGGGCAGCCATGCGAGGAGACATGGAGAGATGGGTTATGGGTGACCAATGTCACGCCCCATAGGCCTCTTGGGCTGGCCCATTGGGCACCCAACCAGCTGCCAATGCTCGCTGCTGGGCCATTATCTGAGCCTCCAGATACTTTTCAGCACCGGTGCAATACTTTTCTGGTGTCTTTAATAAATAAATAAAAATCCCCAGATCAGCTGATGGATTTAATAGATTGTGGAAGGTCAAACTGACAGGAACCCAGCCCAGTTACATAACAGGGGCCGAGCCTGGGTCATGAGTTGGGCCAATGGGTTGGCTAAAGGCGATGGGCTGATCCAAGAGAAAGGTGTTTTGGCAAGCTTTGCAAGATTGCATGATAGTCTCGTTCTTATCCATTAGTAGGTCGGTTATAGTAGGAGTTGCCAATAGATTTAGTAAGAGTTGTGAGCAAATCCTTGGCTGAGTTAGTGATATTTATTTTCCTAGTTTGTAGGGATCCATCCTTAGTTGTTCTAAGGATCAATTTTCAATTTGTTTCTATCCTTGTATTTCAGCAATACCTATTTAGTAGAATATGATTAATGAGAAAGATATCATATTATCCCCCAAAATTCTGTGCTTGCACAAGGAGTTCGTCCATCCTCGAATTGGGAAAATTTTATCCCTATCATACAACTAGTATCTGTGATGCCCAGATACGGCATGGATATAGTAGGGACACGCCATGAACATAGCAGGGACATGGATTTTACACATAAAAAGTGAAGCATCCGATACAATAAAACACGATACATTGCCCATTTTACAGTATCCGTGCATCATAGACTAGTATCATAACACAATAAGCTTATTCAAGTTTTCACATGCCTTCACCATCAGAAAGTATTCAATGAGTATTCGTTTAACTGATTTTGAATGTATTGATTAAGAATGTCTAAAATCTTACTGAGAAATATACATTTATATGGGATATATGAGATATACTACTGTGCATACCAGCTGCTCGGACATGCTGTGGCCCCACAGATCATGGGATGAGTGGGGATGGAAAAATCCAGGTGGGATCACTCCCATATCAAGTCAATCCGACAATCCTAACTCTGTCATCTATGGCCCATAAGTTTAATGGCTTTAAATTTAAAAAATCTCTCAATAAAAACAACAGTCTAGTACCAATGGATCAGTGCATACTCCAAGGGATCTGTGACATGGTTTTTTTTTTTGGGTGGAGGGTTGATGCAGTCCGATCCCTATCCAAGACACAAGGACCTGCAAGCATTGATGGACCTAGTTGATGGGGTCCACATGTGCCTCACGTTTCCTGATTTTCTAGATTAGTTATATTCCTTAGTTTGCTTGCTTTCTAATTCTAGATTAGTAATTGTTAAATAGGATTAGTAGTTTTCCTTAATAATAAGAATATTGCTCTTATAAATAGAAGAGCCTCTATTGCAATAGGCATGCTTATTTTCAATCAATTGATTTCTCTGAGATTACTCTGAGTTATGGATTGTTTTATGGTTTCGTTTGTGCCCTAGCGGCTGGAATCCATCTTTGGATTCGATCAATCCTTCGAAAGGTTGATCTATCAACCGATCGCGGATCTTTGGCTGCCTCAGGGGTGTGGGGGGCAGCCGCCACGCATGGTAAGACCGAGGGAGAAATGGCGTTTACGCGCGTGTACTGTGTAGATTCGAAGTTTTACATGCAAATGTTCACCGTGAAGCTATACTTAGTCTGTCTTCAGTTTTACACAAAGGAAAACATTCAATTGAATCAACTTTTATTCTAATCAAGCAGCCAAGGCATTTGCAGTGAAGTCAAATTCACAGACCTCAATCATTGCTTGCTGTTAGGCTCAACCAATATATAGTTTGCCCACACTTTCAGTCCCATACATGCTAAGCAGTCCAGACTGTTGGTCCCATCACCCAATGCACTAGACTGGATGGGGCATGCTCTAAGAGCCCATAGATAGGAAAACTAAAACCCTTCCATGCTTTCAACAAAAAATTTACTCCATTGGTCCATATTCAAATGGAAAAGGCCAAAATAAGTTAGCATTTCCAGCCTCAAAGGATTTTCGTGGCATCTCTAGTCATGATCAAAGCTACATGTGACATGATGACAGTTCTATTGAGCCAAGAGAAAAATCATCTGTATGCATTCAAGTTGCAATATATGATCAAACAACAGATGCAGCAGCACAGCAAAGACAACTTGCAAAGCATATATGAACACATATACAAGATAACAGCATAATGAGAAAAGGAACTCACCCATTCACCTGGGCAGAGGGAACGATAATATTTGGCAAATTTTTGACAGTCATCAGTGTCACCTTTTGCTGCCACGCACCTGCATTTGCAAATGAATGTCTCAAGTACGTTCTCAGTTTCATAACAAACTATTGAGAAAAAGCGTTACATCATATCTAAATGGTTCAGAACTCCAAATTAAAAAAGAGCATTAAAGAATAATGGGCCTTTACCTATGATATTCAATGTATCTTGTAAAACAGTGCCTAGTTTGATTTGTTGTAGGGAAACGGAAATCTGCCGGTGCTGTTTTAATTTCAACCTACACAAAACCATGACAGATTAAATAAATAAATACGTTGCTGGTATTCACTCAAAATAAGGTATCTAAATCCTTCATAAAAAGGGAGACAATGATTTTTTTTTTTTTTAACCAAGAGCAAAGAACAAAGTATAAATTAAGCAAAGAAAACAATTTAGCAAATACTATATGGCAAGATTACATTGTTTGTACGTTATCAAAAAAAGATTACATTGTTTGTAATCATGAGAAAAGAAAGAGGGCTTCCTCAATCTTTTAGTACTTGTCATATAAAAAATAAATTTGCAAAATCACTAGGAACATTGCAGATTACCTACCTGCCCAAGCAACAATAGTGGCATTTGCACCAAGTCTAGCAAACTCTCTTTCAATCCTACCAAACATTCAAGCGATAATAAAGAAAAAGCTAGATTCACCAAAGTCATGCCTTTTACTCAAAAACATTTGAAAATTGTGGAAATTGTGTTTGTTTGTCAAAAACATTCCAAAATCATCGAAATGGAGCATTTGAGCCAAGAACAGCCAATACTGTAAAAACATAAAATATTTTAAATAAATTCCTATTTTTCCCTTCGAATGGTAACCATAGTGGTCAATTCACGTTCGGTCAGGCAACCAATCCAATCTACCTAGAAAAGTATTTGACCTAGATTTTGGACCTGTTTGGCCATTTCAATGACAATTTTGGCAAAACAAGGCCATTTGTGCACCAAAGATATGTGTGAGAGAGAGAGAGAGAGAGGAGAACTTGGGGGCAAATTGCCTTTTGGACCCTCAAAATGATGGGAAGGGTTTTACAAATGAAAACAAAATTTCATAGACATTAGGGTTTGCGAGGCACAATCGGATGAGGCTTAATGATTTAGAACAATATGTTAAAATAAATGAAGGAGATTCTACTTCAACAATTCAATGGGCCTCACGGAAATCTACTTATCCATGGAAAATTGCGGATTGGGTGGAGAAAGTGCAAGTTTTATCTAGAAAAATGGGTGATTCATTTCATCACATTTTACGGGAGGCTAATTCAATGGTGGATGGTCTTGCCAGGGAAGGAGTTTCTAGAATTTCTATCTTGTTTGATGTATAATTTTTTTTATTACTTTTAGTTTTTCCTTGTAATTGGGGAGTTCTCCTGTTTGTTCTCTTTTTGGTGGAATAAAATAATTTTAACTGTTCTCAAAAAAAAAAAAAATGGCATACTAATTTAAACTTACTAATTTTCCCTACGGCAGTGTAAATATGTAATGAACTCATGTGTTTATTTTATACTATTTTAGACAGTCTAATTGATAATTGGAGATGAGGGCAGAGAATGCATATCTTATTTTCATATTGCCGCAAATGCTAATATTAAGTTCTTTATTTGGCACATATAAAATAAAATAGTGCATTGCTCATTTAAAAGAATGAATTAAGTATATATGACATGCATGTTAGTTATATATAATTTAAAATTTTTATTTTTTTATTATTTCTCATATTTTTCTAGTTATACATAATTTTATTCTTTTTTAAAAATTGTACAAAAATATGGAACTATGAAGTCTAACACCAAACTAACCAAAACATTTCAGTCTGGAGTCAAGGAGGTTTATAGGTAACAAACAGCAAAAAAATATTTAAAGACTTAAAATAATGTCAAAGTGAATTTGTACGGATAAATAGTCTTTGTTAACATGTTGCAGTTATCATGTTGTCCAGTAGATTATAGAGATTTCAACAGATTCAAAATCGAACAGTTTGACAAGTTTTTAAGATTTCAGTAAGCTAATGAAATCAATATTTGGCATGTTTTTCTCAAAATCACCAAGAATCACCATGTACAAGAACGCACCCTTTCCATAATAATTTCTCAAATTACCAAATTCAGTTGCACCGTTATTTGTATTAAAGTGGGTCATTTTTTCATTCAATTTTCAACTGTTCTTGCCAATTCAAACAACTATTACAAATATGGAGTCCAGCAAGCCAGATGGAGAGGAAAAAAACTAGAAAAAATCTAAAAATGTAATGGGCACACTCAATAATAATAATAATAATAATAATAATAATAATAATAATAATGATGATGATGATGATGATGATGATGATGATGATGATGATTGAAAGTGAAATCTATACAAATTTAATTCCTTTCCCGAAATAAACTGAAAGGGGGGCCTTTCATTTTGAATTGAACTGTTTAATGCAACTTTTTTCATACATTGATTAATGTAATGGAATACATTTTTTTTTTTTTTGGCAAAATCTAATGGTATACATTAATCAGTTGAAATTTGAAATGCTAATTACTTAATGGAAGGTGTGCAATTGTATCAATCAAAAGTGGGCCACACATTAGTGAAAATCATCTTCATGAAAACTCTCAAGCATCAAATGTGATCAGGTCCATTCAGATTTAGATAACCTTAAATCAGGAAAGTTCTCGCTCGAATTCTATTAAATTTTTTTTTATTAATTTATGAAGATTTTATATCCTTCATTACTTTTGTTATTGACAGGTGACAAATTTTTCTGCGGTTTTTATCCTTTTTTCTGCTAGTTAACACTAAAATCCTTCACTTACTTAAATCACAAGCCCGTCAATTTCGGGTTATAAATATATATCCATCTCTATAAAATAGACCTAGACACCTATTACAGTCACGTCACCATCTACCCTCTTGAACCCAAGCCACATTAAAAAGCTATAATCAAGATTCGGCATGTTTCTTTCTCTCTAAATCTCCAAGGCTCACCATGTACAAGAAGTCTGGCCCTTTCATATTGATTTTCAAATAACCAAGTTCAATGGAGTAATTCACATCAAAATCCTTCACATCCTTAAAAATCACAAACCCATCCAATTTGGGGAAATGTTAAGTAATCCCCTCAGGGCATGGACGAAAGAAATCTGAAGCCCAAAAACAGCACTCTTCCCCAATCCATCCAACAACACAATAGGAATCGTCTTCTACAAGCAAAGAGCAAAGATTAAGTTCAACGGCTTCACAAACCCCAATCAACAGTGCTGACAACTTGCACTAATATTCTCCATGCATAACCATGACCATGAGCCAACCAGCAATGTACTCTTCTTCTCTTTTCTGTATTTTCATATATTTGTCTATAATATACCATCTCACCTTGCGTGCGCACATAAAAAAAAAATTCTTCGCTAAATTAAGGTGTAATGAAATTATTTGTGTGCCATTTGTTAGGCTTCAGGTGTTCTTGGGTTGCTTGGAAATTATTAAATATTGCGGAAGAATGGCTAGCCTAGCATGCTATCTTAATGCCTCCTTTCATCATAATCTTTGAAGCGTGAACTTTCAGTCTGATTTGCTAGCTATGTATGGAGTCTCACGTCTGAGTCTACTCATTCCTTGAGAGGATATTTCTTACTGTCAGTTTTCTTTCTCTTAGTTTTTCTTTTGCTTCTATTTGGGTGGCTTGCCTTGTAGCTTTTCAGCATTTGTCTCTTATGCTGATCGGCCTTCTTTATAAAACCTGTACTTGCCATTAAAAAAAAAAAAACAAGAGATTGCTGGATGAAAAAAAGCACATTAAAAGCAGTCATACTAACTGTTTTGTTCTCAAAACATCTGCTATGTTCCCTCCAAAGTAAACAAATAGAAGTTGCAGGGAAAAAAAGGAAATGAAAAGAAAAGAAAAGGAAAAATGTAGCAAAGCCAAGTAATCCCATCACCCCAAATGAGGTATACCAAGTTTCTATGTTGATCGACAATGGTTCATGTGCATTCAACAACATCACTAGACCCCCATTTATTGCCATTCTCCAACAAGGTCAAAACATTCACCACTCCGATCATCAAAACCCAACTAGCATTTTAGATTTGAGGATGAGTTCTTTCTCAAAAGAGAGAATATGGTCTAACCTATCAGGCCTGTGTGTGATAGACTCTTCTTGATGGGGCCACATGTTTTGTAAGCAGGTAATTAACTAGCTAGAAGGTAGTTGGAAAGTTGGTTTATAGTTGGACTTATTTGTATAGAGTCATAACGAAAATACTAGGAGATTTATTATGTAACTACTTAGGTGTCTTTTGACAAGTCTATTTTTTGGATCTATTTCACTTCAAACTTATTCAAATAGATGTTTGAGTGCTTTACAGTGCTTTGCAAAGTTTATTTAAATGTCTGATTCAATCAGCTTTAAAACATTTTGCCTTGTTTCCAAAAAGTATCAAAAAAAGATTACTTTTTCAAACAGTCATTATGTCTAAAGCAGTCAAACGCTTCTTTTTCTTTTTTTCAAGTTTGCCCATATAACTTGCATTATATGACAAGTTTGTCTATTTTGCTTTTACTATATTACAAGGTTGCATATACTGCTTTCACTTTATGACATCTTTGCCTATCTAATGTAACTTTTATAGTATGACAAGTTTGCTTTTTTTAATTGAATCGCGCATTACCAAACAGTCTATTTGTAGAAGGATCTAATTGAAACAACTCTATTTCAAACATATCCAGATATATGCTTGTTTGGCAAGTCTTATTTGTTTGATATAGAACTAAGTCAAATAGATCTATTAAAATAGAGTTATTTCAATTAGACTCTCTTACAAATAGATTGTTTGGCACGCCAGATTCAATTAGAAAAAGCAAACTTGTCATACCAAAAAACCTATATTATTCCATCTGCCTGTGTGGCAGTGGCTGTTGTTTTTTGCAGCAGCTGGTTGTTTGGGCTGCTGGGGCTCTGCTGCTGGTTGATCTGCAGCTAGTAGTGGCTGGTTGGTGCTGCCTGTTTGTTCTCTTGGTAGTCAGTTGGGTTCCTTGCCAACTATTTATTTTGAAATGTATGGTTGCCTGCCATCAAGTGTGATGCTGGTCTATGTTGCTGCCCAGTCCCTTGTTGATGCAGGGATGATGGCCATTTTTAGTTGCACTCATAGTGCAATCATGTCTATGTTTGTCCTTTTTTTGGTATTGGCTGTGCCTTTGGTTTTCATCTTGTATAGCAGGCCCTTTTGTTGGCTGCTCTCTCCCTTTCTTGCCTTTCCCTTGCTGCTTCTAGCCTTCTGCTCTCAACATGTCGCCTTATGCCTCGGCATAGCTGGTCGCCTTACTGGGGTGTATTAGCAGGTGGAAAGATATTCATTTGTATAGAGGGTTTCCCAGCCCTCCCTTTAGAGATTTATTAATACATACTTATCTTTCAAAAGAATAAAAGGTATATGTGTAATGTTATCATATTGTAATAGTATAGGAAAATTTATCATATAGTAAAATTAGTAGAGGCACACTTTTTTCATATTATAATTTTTTTCTTTGGGAAGAAAAATAACAAGTATATTGAACTCCCAAAAATGGGCCAAGAAGACCCCTTTACAAAAGAATCACTCTTACACCTTAATGACACCCCGGTAAGGCTACCAGCTATGCCGAGGCATCTAGCCACTTGAAGTAGACAAAAGCAAAGCAAAGCGAGCAAAAAAAAAGGAGAAATAAAATAATCTACGAGTCCACAACCCATGCCAACAAAAGGGAAGAGAACAAAACCCAAAAGGGTCAGCTGAAACCCATATGATCGAGCTAAAAGATGGCCAACTAATAACAAGAAAGGGCAAAAGCAACACAATAGAACCCCATTTTTCTTCTATTTGGTGGATAATCATACACCTCTACATACACTCACCCAAATCCCTCAACATCAGCGCTACAGCTAGGGATTGATCCCTGATTGTTTTTGTGGAAGGGATGTGCCCCACAACTAAGATACTAGTGGATTGGAAAACTACCAATTTCTAAAGTTACATGGGCAAACTACCATTCAAAAAAAAAAAAGTTAAATGGGCAAACTTGTAAAAAACAAACGCAAAAACATGTCCGATTGCTTTAGACACTCTTCTATTTGAAAAACTTACCTTTCAGTTAGTTTTTCAAAAAGATTCAAAAGCTCTTAAAGCTGATTGAATCAGACATCCAAATAAGCCATATAATATAAAGCACTCAAACCTCTATTTCAATCAGTTTTAAATCAAATAGGCACAAAAAATAAGCATGCCAAACGGAACCTCTAATTCAACCAAATCAGACTTGCCAAAAAGGCCTTTAGTTGGTTATGAAGAGTTATGTATATACTGGAAAAGATAAATAAAATAGAATGCTTAGATTATTTTAATGAAAAATATCTTAATTCTCTTGTCGGGTTAAGGATTTCCCATTTTAATCGAGCATTATAGCCCAGATTTGTAGAAGATTCCTAGCTTATCGACCATAAGCGAATAGTGAATGCATCTAATAGGAAAATAAAAGCATCAAACGTTCATTCATTCATTCATTCATTCCCCAAATCTAAGATTTCCTGTGATTCTGAGAACCCAGCACTAGATCAGTACAACGCTTGTGAGTTGTGAAAGTCATAAATATTCTAGTTCCATCCTCTTCTCTTTTTTAAATTATTTTGGCAGGCAACCAAAAAAATATCAATATAATGGTTATAAGAAAACAATACACTAATACAATACAGAGGTATAATGAAGAGGAGAGGTATAATGTCTTAAGGGGTGTTTGTTTGCACCCATTTACATATGTAAACAATACACGTGTAACATTTAAGCATATGCACATTTGCTTGTGCTTAGGGATGCAAATCGGTATCCAATTCTCTCATTACCCGGTGATTCCAAACTATTAAAAACCAGGTCTGGTAATCCCTTAAAAAACCGGGTCTCTCTCTCTCTCTATATATATATATATATATATATATATAGGAGATGCTCCTATGAGAGTTACTCTCACCTTATTATAAGAGTAAGGGTGGGAGCCCTCACATCCATATCCAATGCCAACAGCCTAAATGTGAGGGCCCTCACCCCTTACTCTCATAGTATCGTGAGAGTAACTCTCACAAGAGCATCTCTCTCTCTCTCTCTCTCTCTCTCTCTCTCTCTCTCTCTCTATATATATATATATATATCCCGCTGCTCAAAGTCAATAGCCGTTGCTCACCTCCAAAACCTAGAAACCTCATGGCAATCTTCTAGTAAGAAAAAACCCCCTGGTCTCCATATTTCTCTTTTCCTGTTCTGATGGAATCGTTCATGGTTTTTGTGGGGCATTATAGTCTCTCTCTCTCTCTCTCTCTCTCTCTCTCTCTCTCTCTCTCTCTCCCACTTGGTTTTCTGGCTGGAGTCGTTTCTGGAACCGGATCCCAGTACTCTTATTGGAACTGGTTCCAGAACAAGGAAACTGTTTCCAAGCCAGAATTAGGTCCAGCCTTTAGAAAAGAATTCCAGTTCCAATATGTACATGCCCAGAACCGACCCATTTGCATCCCTACTTGTGCTCATTTACATATGTAAACATGGTAATGGGCTTCAAATGTGCAAATTTTACACATGTAAAATTCCCATATGAAGATTCTAAATATGTAAATCCCATTTTCATATCCCATGTGTAAAAGAAAAATGATTCCCTAAACTTTCAAGCACAACCACCCGCCCGAGTACAATATAAAATCCCATAGATACAAAATATAGTCGTTAAGTCTGTGTCAACTCTTTGCTTTTCCTAAACGTCTCTCTTCATTTACCACTGATAGACATAGAAAAAAGATCGTAATTTTGATAATGTAACTACATTATGATCTCCCTTAAAAAAATGGTCCAGAATTGATAGTCATTTCAATTTACTCATTTGATTGCTTTCATAGAATCTCCCTCGATGATCATCTTATATTGTGAAAACACGCCCCTTACAAATTCTAAGGCATGAAGGATAGCTAGAACTTCTGCCTGATTCAATTCTTTGCTGCCTGCGAGTCCCAACAAAGATAACAAAGTAAACCCACTACAGTTCTTTAATACCCCACCCATTCATATAGGGACCCAGATTTCCTCTAGCCAGTACACCCACATTAGATTTCACCCATCCCTTCTCCTAAAGGAACAATTTTTATCTCTTCTCCTTTCTTTTTTGAAACCCCATCAAGGAAAATTTATGTGCTTCTCAGTGATTCCCATAACCCAAACATAATAATAATAATAGATAAGATCCTTCTATACAACTGAAAATAAATTAACCTGATCAAACAATCACTTTCTACACAGACTGCAATGCTCTTAAACACTGACTCCAAACATCAAAACAATCAGACAGTTCATCAGGTGGATCCCACCATGGATGGGCATCGATAAACAAATCCAATTAACCAGACCTTCCTCACAGGCAAATTGGTGAAAAAATCCCACCCAAAACTGACAGTACCAAATATAAAGATGCACCGTCCATTCGTCGGCCATCGATCAGGTGGCTAACATTGCCCAATCAAAGCAAATGTCCCCACACTCTCCCCCCCCCCCCACCCCAACCAAAATTCCCTATTCATAGTGGGGCACACCAGATGAACGACCTTGATTGGAAGCATCTGTGCCACTATCCAATCTAGCAGCAGCAGACCAACAGATCGGGAATCTGTGAGCGGATGGATCTCAGCTTAGACTTCCCCAATCCCAAAAATCATAGATCAGACAAGAAAGAAATGGAGATCAAACAACGATTTTGGAAAAAGAACACAGAAACGTCTTCAAAACCCTAATTCCTAAACAGCAATCAATATTCCAAATATGGGTTTGAGAATTACAAAGAGACGTCGAAGATCAAATATGGATTAGGGCTTGAGAATGAAAGAAGAAAAGATCGAAGATGATTACCTCCGCCATTTTCCACAGATGATGAGAATCCAATCGAAACAACGAACGAGGAATGAAAGAAGAACAAATCGGAAAGCTAGAAAATGACAGAGAGAGACAGAAAGGGATTAAAAAGAGGGGTTTTGCTAATATAACCCCTGAGGTTTGAAGTAACTCTTTAAAAAACCTACCTTTTGTTTTGAAAGATTTCTTAAATCTAAAAAAAAAATCCCACTTGGAGAGAGTGAGGGGTGGGGAAACTCTTTTTTTTTTTTTTTTTTTTATGCTATCAGAGGATTCTCAATCCTTTAGGCTGAACTAATTCCTCCGGGTCCAGATGAAACCCGAATAAACTCCCGTGTAGTTCCAGTGTGGTAGTACAGTTTCAAATCCATTACCTCCGGAAATAAATCGTGGTCCTACGCCAACTGAGCTACCCCTTATGATTAGGGGTGGGGAAACACATGGTGCTGACATTTTTAAAGTCACAATTTACAATCATAGGCCATGTAAAGGCCCGGGTGGAAAGGAAAGCTATGTGTGTGCTTTCTTCCCACATGTGTAGGCTTTTTTTCCATGCTAGCAAGGTGTCTTATCGCTTGTGCGGGCTCTCTCCTGATCCCAGCTCAAAAAAAACATGTTCTTTATTTGCAAAAGTGCAAATGCTTTCTAATGAGACAAGTGACACACCTAATAAGTAAATAAACAAATGAATAATCAAATTACTCCTTTGATACTAAAAGCTCAATTTTAGTGTAACTCCAAATGCAATAAAAATAAATAAATATTTAAGCATCTCCTTTCATAAAAGAAAAAAAAAAGAGTTCAGTTTTAACTTGACCTAATCCTAACCCTAATTAAATAAAATTAATTATTTAAGCGTTTTATGGATTGTCTGTTGTTTTTGTTGTTTACGTAGAAAAATGGCATTCATCAAAGGGAGGAAGATGGAAATGTAAGTAATGTTTAGTGTGTGTGTGTGAGTGTGGCAATTGAGTTTTCCATCTTTGATGGTGAAGAGCTTTTCGAATTCTCCCATGTGAAGGTGAATCACAATTCACAAACATGTGGGAGAATTTGATGGTCCTCCTTATTTATTATAATATTTTATCTTTCACCCCCTTCCAAACCTGTTAACCTTACTACACAAATTACATATTAGAAAAAAAAAAGTGTCAAATGTCTCTTAAACTAATTGGTTAACATCACTTAATGCCAATAGTAGTAATTTTCTTAAGGTTAACTTAAGTTTGGTTAGATTTTAGGCATTAAGGCAATTTGGTCATTTAATGACACAAATAATAGGGTAAACTTGAGCCCTTCCAATTTTTTTCAATGGATTTAAAGTGCGGAATCAACCCTAGAGTTAAAGGGATCAACTTGGATCTTTAGTAAAAAGGACAGGTTCAAGTTGGATTCGCAAGTCACAATGTAATTAGTTATATTAGTTTTGGCTCAAATTGAACTTACAATGTCATAATAAGAACATTGTCACCAAGAACCCAACTCATTTATTAATTAGCTCACTAATTAATTAGAAATGCATGTGTAAACTAATAATGTCTGCTTGTCATTCATTCTTGCAAGAGGATGATGGTCGATGATCTAAGGTACTTATTTGATAGTGTACATACCCACATCGGATTTGTTATAAAAACACCATACCATATGGTTGAGAAATGCAAGTGTGTGAGTGTTGGTCTAATGTTTATTGAATGGCAATTTTTCATGTGATAACTATTACTCTATAATGATGGGGACATTGAGACTTTACATGGAGCCTAGGAAGGCATTGGACCGTTCGCTAATATAAGATTAATTGTATATATTAATAGACAACTGGCCGAGCCCCTTGTGCCAAGTTGAGTCAAGCTCTAGCTTGGCCCTCAAAGTTGCGGACTTTTCAAAATTAGGTCCTACGCTACTCTTTGACTTTTGTATAAAAAAAAAATAAAGTCCTCATTTTGTGGGCTTTTTTGGGCCAAGGTCAGCCGACCATGCTCCTGATTGACAGCCCTAGGTGGGAGACTTGCCAGCATTTTATTTAAGGTTAACTTAAGTTTGGTTAGATTTTAGGCATTAAGGCAATTTGGTCATTTAATTACACACATAAGAGGGGGAATTCAATAGTTTTTGAAAATGACAGTACAAAGGGCTTTTTCAGGGTGTTTCTAGAATAAATGAAAACCTCAGGGGGCGCAAAGATTCATGTGCTCCTCGGAATCAATTGAAAGTGTTTTAAGCGCCGTGTAGTTTGGAATTGGTCAAAACTTGCAGGCTCCATTTTGACCGGGAAATAAAAAAATTTCCTGATCTTAAGATTTTATGCAGATTTTCAGTGCATTTTAAACCGTTTTGTGATAGAATGTAACAATAAAATTGCTTAGAACTCAAAAGGGATGGACTTTCGGCACGTGTTTGTTTGCATGGAATTTATTACATAAGAATTTATGGTCAAATGGGCCCATAAAAAGGATTATTTATAAAATAGGAGAAAGTTAAATGCCATATCATTGAAAATCAACAGGTAGTTTGAAAGTATAGTTGATATTTTGATTAAATGAAAAAGGTGTTTAGATAGTTATAGTAAAGGAAGAGTGACTCTTTTTTTTTTTTATTATTATTATTATTATTTTAAAATGAATTTTCATATAAGTAGATATACAATCAATTATATGCTCGATTGGATGGTGGGCCCCACACCTATTGCTATGAAATTTTGATGAGAGCGTTTTGGGACAAAGGATTTCCCCATTTGCAGCTGGCTTGTTTGGCAACTCTATTAGTAGGGTCAAGTAAAATAAAACCCCTATTTCTATAAAAATAAAAATAAAAAAAAGTCACGTCCCAAGCATTTTAATTCAAATTTTCTACCATATTTTTTTTTAAGAAAGAGTAAAAAAGCAACCACTTTTCTCCATTAAAAGACAAAAAAAAAAAATCTCCACTTTTCAATACAAAAGTCAAAAGGTTTCCATCACAAACAACTAAAAATAAAATACCATCATAATACATTTAGATTTTATTCTTTCAACAAAATAATCTTTACTCCACTTAACTCCGTTAGTAAAGCCCCCAAAAAGTGCGGCGAAAGTGTTGATTTGCTTCGTACTCAAATCAAATACAAACACGGGAGAGCGAAGTTTTTGACCGTTGGGGATGATTTGACCTATTACATTACTTCAACTGGTAAGCATCCAAATAGGCCAAAAGGATGAAGAAGCATATATAAGGACAAAATAGGTTCGAGACCATTTACTTTCCAAGGATTTGAATTACTCGTGCGATGAAGGAATATTTATTTCCCCTTTTTTTATTAGAGGAGAGTTTATTTGGTTGCCATTTTTGAATATTCGCCTCTCTTTCATCACTTTTAACCACCTTTAGAAATACAAGCCATGCAATTCCTAAAAATCCAACCAACTGAAACAAACAGGCCCAAGTTTTTTTTTGCTAATTACTAGTATCATCCAAATGGAGAAATTGGCACTAGCACATCTCCCATCCAATGATGGAGCTGAAAGTCGCACCCCACTTCACCTGTTGCGCATCAAACGACAGAGAAGAATGCCACAATCGATCAATCGGTAAAACTTGTCGAACATCATGGTCGTTTCCTAAAACCATATCACATCTAACTAGATCAAGCAAATGTTATTTTTCTTGAGGTAGAAACAAAATTTGATCTCACAAGCTTTTACAGCCAATTGTCTGTGTGATGTCAACCCTTCGTATTTAAATTTGAGATCCAAAGCATGTTAAGAAATGACATACAATGGATAACAATTCATAAAATCTGCACATCCACACGATGAATTTGTAAATGTTGTCAAATGGGTTTATATCCAGCAGCCATACAAGTTAAATCCCTGGACTTGAGGGATGTATGGAACAAAGTAACAATGTAAGAAATAAGACCTGTTGCACTTATGACATGTAATGGTGTAAGAGCCGTCGAATATTTGAATGAATCAAATGTTCTAATATATATCATCACCAAACTCCTTCGAGATCTGTCCTTGATGGTCCAAATGAAGAATCTGTGGAAAGATCATATAAAGCTTTCAATAAACATCATTCCATGAAAAAAGAGGAAGCAGACTGAAACACATGGCCTTCATCAAAGGCTTGAAGGGTCAAGCCTTTTAGTGCCTCATAAATCCCAAAAGTCTGTGGGTGCCTCCGGCCTGCCACCCTAAAGCAATGAACCCTCTCACCAACTTCAATACAACTACACCCTGGACTCTTCTTGATCCTCATCTTCCTCATCTTTCTCCTCAATCTCTGAGCATCAGCCGATCGGCCGGCTTCCTCATAAATGTTGCACAGAAGCACGTAATTCCCACCATTCTCACCCTCAATTTCGAATAACTCCTTTGCCGCCATCTCACCCAGATGAAAATTTCTATGAACTCTACATGCACCCAACAGCGCACCCCAAACACTTGCACCTGGATCCGTTGGCATGTGTTCAATCAAGCTCAATGCTTCCTCGAGCTGTCCTGCTCGGCCTAAAAGATCGACCATGCATGCGTAATGCTCCCTTTGAGGCTCCAGGCCATATGACTTTTTCATTGAGTGGAACAAATGGAGGCCTTCGTCGATCAGCCCTGTATGGCTACAAGCAGAGAGAAGCGACACAAAAGTCACACTATCAGGCCTGAGACCTTCCTTCTCCATCAAATGAAAGAGCTTCAGAGCTTCCAACCCACACCCATTTATTCCATAGCCACTCATCATGGCACTCCACAACACCACATCTCTTTGCAAGCACTGGTCGAAAATTCCACGCGCTGCCAAGATGTCACCACATTTCGAATACATGGTTATGAGTGCGGTCTTAATAAAGATGTTCATCTCATCCCTCCTCTCCATGAATCGGTGTATCCACCTCCCTTCTGCAAGAGCACCTACCTCTCCACATGCACTCAAAACATTCACAATCATCGTCGAGATAGGCTCCACACTTTCATCTTCTAACATCTTCCTAAACAGAGACAAGACCATTTCGTAGTCCCCCGCTTTCGAATACCCCGATATCATTGTATTCCAACAAACCCCATCTCTTTCAGGCATTTTATCAAACACTCTACGGGCATCAGAATTCAGCAACCCACACTTCACATACATATCAATCAAAGCCGCGCATACAAAAACATTAGCATCCAAACCCCAAAAGGACTTGAATATGTGAGCATGGATCTGCCTCCCTTCCTGTAGAGAATCACAAGACTTCAACAGGTAGGGAAAGGTGAATTCATTAGCACTTATACAGCCATCATCACTACAACAACAAAGTATTAACACAAACATATGGAGGGCATCTTGATGGGTTAGAAGAGACATAGAATATGCCCTGATTATGGCATTCCAGACAAAGATAGTCTTCTCTTTGTCTGTGTCAAAGACGCGGCGGGCATAGGAGAAGGATTTGAAGGAAGAGTAGAAGGAGATGAGGCGGGCGGCGTAGGAGGAATTGAGATTGAGAGCTGATTTGAGGAGCTGGGCATGGATCTGTTTAAGATGGGGAAGATTGTTGCAGGATTGTAAGAGGGTGGAGAAGTGGTGGTGTTTGGATGGACTGTTGTTTTGAAATCTCAATTTGGAGGGAAATTGCAAGGAGATGCTACTATTGGTTGAGGTGTAGGAATGCATTTTTAGTGTTGGATTGGGTTTGGAACAATGTTATGGACAAACACCAGTAGCCCATGGACATCTCCTTGGTAGAAAATGAGAGGGCCCCACCTGAGATGATGGCATATCACAAAGAGTGCATGGGCCCTACACCAAATTATAATATATTAAAGCCAGATTTTGGATTCAATTTTGACCAAATTCGTTTCAATTTTGACCTTTTATATTGAGTCATTGTAAAGACTTTTTTATATTGAGCTTTGGTAAAGGGCTACATATTTATAGGTTGTGAGGCTTAACTTATGATCTCTTTCTTCTTTTTTTTTAAATCACCAACTTAACCACGACACTACACAATATTAAAATATAATTATTCATAAAAAAAATAGAGCTTTTTGTATATACCCCCTAAAGTTTGTAGGATTTGTATATAGGCCCCTAAGATTTTAGTATTTGTAAATAGACCCCTGTCTTTTCTTTTCAATACCTTTTATATTCCAAAAATTAATATTCTTAACAAGAATGGGCACCCACCATGAGATTTGTGTTAGACTTTTATATAAATGACAGTTTTGCCCTTACATATATTAAACAAAAATGAGTATATTATTATTTACAATAATACCATTTTTTATCCCAAGTCTGAATGCTTTCTCTCAATAATTCTCTCATGCACATGACCAAAGGTGGACCCAGGTACAAGGGTCTGGAAACTGGATCTAAGAAAAATTTAAAATACACCCCTCCCCAAATTCTAAAAATTAATCTTTTTTTTTTAATTTGCCCATTCCCCAAATACTTCTTTTATATAAAGCCAAACACCTCCCGACGTAAATTCTAAGAATTATTTTTTTTTCTACATTTACCCGTTCCCCCAATATTTCTTTTAAACCCTCTATATATACATGAAGTATAATCAACTATTTTGAGACTTTAATCAATCTAATGGTGGGTCATGTATGGATTGAATAAATCATAATCGGTTATAAGTAGTGTCAATTGTCGTCATGATCGATTTGGATTTAATAAAATGAACCATGTATTGATAAGAAAAAATGAATTTATGTAGGTTATTCTCTCCCACGAAGTGCAATTGTTAATATTACATGCTTTATAAAAAAAATTAAGTTCAAGCTTTAGAAATTATGCATATAAAGATAAAAGAGAGAAATGGACAAAAGTGTCATTTTGCTCTAAAAACTTAAGGTGGTTGGAAGACTATTGATTTTTGGTGACACAAAAGGTATTAAAATGAAGATTCAGGGGCCTATTTGCAAATACTAAAACCCTAGGTGCCTATTTACAAATTCTACAAACCTTATTGGGGTATATACAAAAGCTAAAAAATATATCAAAAGTAGTTAGATGGAGCGGGGACTCTAGCCATGTGGGTCTTACTCGTGCTATAATAACCAATTATAGTAAGAGTAGGGATGAAAGTGAGTCCCCAAAGGAGTTGACTCAAGATTTTGGATATGGCCGGTGTTGCAAATATAGCAAATTCTCCCTATGACCCACTTTTTTTTCCAGCTGCTTATAGGTTTAATATAGAGGGTCTTTTTTTATCAATCAAATTTTCATACACACAAAGTTGCCATTGCTAAGATCCTGTCCACCCCAAATGCCATAATGCAAATTTATTTTAATGGAAAGGGGTCCACAGAAAAGTAGGATGAGATGCACATCTTTTGCCATTGGGAGAGGGCCACTTGTATAATCAACAATTTGATTTTGTGGCTCAGTTGATTCAAATCCAGAATTGGGTCTTAGGTATTTTAGCAATGCCAGATACAAACAAGACATAGGATCTATGATGCCGGGATACGGCATGGATATGGCAAGGATACGTGATGGACACGGCAGGGACACAAATTTTACACATAAAAAGTGAGGTATTGGATATGATACTACACGAAACGTTGCCCATTTTGAAGTATCCGTGCATCATAGCATAGGATCTGGATGCATATCTGTCCTAGAAGAAAAAAAAGGGCTTCAAATCCATTCACACCAATATCAATTATAGGTAATTAGATTTACAGGTTATTAGAATTACAGCAAACCTGATTAAATTATGACTGAGTTCAAAGATGAAATCCTGGAGAGGGAATTGAATAGGGTACCATTCAATGGACAACTTGATAAAATTACTGAATCTTGCGGAGAAATGTTCTCCTACGAGAAACAATATATGCAGTCATGGGACCCCTCACTTTTCTTAATCTCAATATATCTCCTGTTATTGTCCAAAAAAAAAAAAAGGTATATGCATTCCGGCTCTGTGGGGCCCACCTTTGATCAATGTGGGTCTTTTCACTCTCATCCCCCTATGATCTGGTGGCAGGCTCAATTTCACATCCATCAATCTTGGCAACAAGATTGAATATTGGAGAAATATATCATTGAAAGACCACAAAACTTTGTGGCTATTAAATCAAGGGCTAGGATGATCCGACGGGTTGGGAGTTTTCTTCTCCTTAATATTATCATTATCCATGAGGAGACCTTACCACATACCCCACTCCTATTGATAACTTGGATCTAAGTAGGCCCCAAGAGCTTGTAAGAGAACATTCCCCCATCAAAATGAGCTTTAAACAAGCAGACTTGGGCCTTCCATTTCCCAAATGCACGGATCCAAGCTCAGGGTCTGTGACAAACCTGGACTCTTCAATTATAAACGAAAGTGGACCTAGACACAGTGAGTCTGGCCTGAATCCAAGGAATATGGAGTCGGATTCGGTGGTTGGGGCAACCAGCAAGGTTGTTAGCCACTCCTTCCACTTCAGTTATATATTTATGAAGCGAACTGGTTTCAAATTGAAATGAGCTCTAATTCACTTCAATTGATTTTGACTCATCCAGTTTAATTTAGTTAGACCCTCCCATTATAAATGAAAGTGAACCTTACACTTTTCCAAATGAAAACCATCAAACTTAATATTGTTCACATGGAATGATAGAACCCCAAATCTTACTTCCATTAAAGTACTAGTCACATTGGATTTCTCACAATGTGATTTATAGCATGTAAAACATGTTCGCTTAGTTTTAAGAGTAGATCATGTTTTCTTACATGTGTGATAAACCAATTTGACAATCGCTCTAATTAAAGGGAAATTTGGGGCTCACTAATTCCACGGAGACAAAATTAGATTTGATGATTTGGATTTAGTAAGTGTGGGATAGACAATCACAAAATGGGAGGAGCAACCAGAAAAATGATTGATGGACCCCAACCAATGGATTTGGACTGAGGAATGTTAGACATCAAACAAAAGACTAGGGGTGCTTATGGACCAGGCCAGCACGAGCCCAAATCTGGCCCAGCCCGATTAGGCCTGGGCTTGGACCTTAAATTTTGGTACTTGAACTGGGCTTGGATTGTTTAATTGGGCTAGTTTAATAGATGGTCTGGGCTTGGATTGATTGGTAGAGAGCCTAAGCCCAGCTCAACAGTAAAAATAATTGTGGGGAAAGAGAGGAATGCAGGACTTGAACACATCACAACTCAATTAGGCAGAAATAACCAAACCAGTTGACAAAAGGGCTAAGACACAGAAAAAAAAGAGGCCTTTTTATGTTATGGCCCGATCCGGGCTTGGGTCAGGCTTGCACCAAGAGTTCAGAGCTCGGCCCGAGCTTGGATATTCGCCAGCCCGACCCATGAACATCCCTACAAAAGACCACTGAAAACATTAGAGCTAACTCATAATTTATAAATAGCGTGCAAACAATATAATTACTGCTAAACAGTTTCATGATGTGTAGCCTCAAGCAATGCATGGAGAAATCATTCTCATCTATAGCTTCATCTGGATTGGAAAACAAATATATTACATACTAGTCCCCAGGGTTGAGACTTGAATTTGCTAACCACGCGCCTCATCCAAAATTCTCATATTATGGTATCGAATAGCGATTCTTGGCTCTATCACTCCTCATTGCATCTTCCTGATATTAGTTTAGAAAAAAGGGGGGAAAGAAAAAAGAAAAAGGAAAGACATGTAACCCCATCAACTTGTGAGAAAACTCATTGAGTGAAAAAGTTCAAACTAAAGACTTACGTGAAACATGAATCCAATGGTCTCATTGTAATCAAGGAACTCCTTCCACTGTCTCCCAATGCTCATCTGTAAGAAGAAGAAAAAAGTTGACATTTTTTTTATATTGGGGATCATTAATGGAATTGAGCAAAAGATACAGGACTTAAGTCTGAGAATCAGCGCAGATAAAACCCTTACAAAGTTGAATAATGTTTTGAGGAAAGAAGCCTCAGATTTCTCATAAATAGAAAGTCAAGTCTTGGCCTGGATACTTCAATTTGGAAAAAACCAGATTCAGATTGAAATGAATTTAGCTCGCTACCCGTTCTCAAGAAAATAAAGAGCTGCTTTACAATGATATTAGTCTTTATGGGATTTAAGCCATTTTTACAAGAGCCCGTAATAGAGTCGGAAGGTGTTTGTTGTTGCAACCACGAGGTTAAAGGTTAGAGTCATGTCACCAATTAAAAAAAAAAAGGATTTAATCCATTTTTCACGCTTCCGATCCTACCCTTAGAGTTTACAGAATCAGCTGGATTTTACGAAGCTAAAATAAAATGGAACATCATGAAATTGTTTTAATTAGATGGATATAAAAAATCCCCTACCCTGAAAGAAAGTAGCTCCTTAATGGATTCAGGCCATTTTTCAGGCTTCAAACTCCTTTCCAAAAATCATCTATGGGAGGCTTTTCAAGATAGGCTCATTATGGAGAGTGATTCGGCTAATGCTGTGTTCTGGGTAGGGATTCTTGGCCTTGGAGGATGCAGTTCCTATTCAATGAGATCAGCATGTTATCTTCTTCCATACTAGTGGCTTTCTTGTCATGTAGGGCAGTCAGCCAATGGGATGGCAGATGCATTGGTTAAACAAGGGATGGATATCATTAGTCCGTTAATGGCTCCAATTTTGTAGTTTTTGTATTGAGTATACCACTCTTATACTCTGTGTTGATGTTGTTCTGTTTCACTGCTGGGTCTTGGATTTCCTTGTAGGATTATTCTCTCCGAACATTTTCTTTCGACTGTTGGCTTATGCTCGATCACAGGAGGTGATGGCTGAAATTATTCCTTTAGCAGCTCCCTCGATTTCAACTTGCCTTCAACATTCCATTCGACCTTTAGCTCTCTGTAAGCACTCCTTAAAGATCCAGATTAGTCTTGATTGGCAGTTGTCTTGTCAATCACTTCCTGTGAGACTATGTTCTTGTTGAGTCCTCCTTCAATAATCACATTGCATACTTTATCTTTGCCACACACTTGTGCACAGATGGAGTGTCATACAACCAATTTTCAGGAGCAAAATATATATATATATATATATTTGAACAAGTTCTCTATGGTCATGTCTGAAATCAGTTGGTTGCTCACTTCTTTTCTAATCTGTTTGATTTTTCAGCAGATGCAATTCCACGCCTCATCTGCTGGAATAAGGTGTTTTTCGTATTGCGGTAAGATCGTCCAATGTCTTTTCTCTAAGTCTTTATTCCCCATTAGGATTCATCTTCTGAATAGTATTATTTCCAGAAGCTTGCATCTCATATTTTCCAAAGTAATGATAGGAGGTATAATTTGAGCCTTCACATGGTCTTCTATGCTAATCCACCATTTCTCGAAAAATACTTCAAGCTTCGTCTTTACATAGTGCACCTGATCAATGCCTATCTACCATATGAATATGATACCCCTCAATCCTCATAGTAGTCTTCAAGTGAAATGAATCAATCAATTAAGGTGTTTAAATCCTACTCTCTGAATGAATCTGAAAGTTCTCAAAAATAGAGATTGAATCAGCATGAACGACTCTGGACAAAAAGAAGACTACTAAAACAAGACAACATTTCAGCGTTTAGGAACTGTTCCATGATGTACAGTCACAAGGGCTGAAAGAGCGTAACTAGAGAAGATAGGGGCCGTAAAGGGATGAAATTAGGGACTGTTACATCACTGTACAGTTATTGTAAATAGGATAAACTACTCTGTGTATGCAAGGAAGGAACTTAGTGTTTTATGTTTGGACATGAAAAGAGGCTGGTTTGGGCTCAGTTATGTACTTGGGTAGGTGATAAAGGTTCATATCAGGATTATATTAAGGTTGTTGATCAGCTTTTAGGATTGGGATGGAATGGAGACTGTTTGGGCTCAAATATGGCTTGGTTTGGGTCTGTATAGAGTATGGACTTGCTTAGGCAACTCCAGGTGGGAATATTAGGATGATACCAAAATTGATGCAGGGGGAGCCTTTACCATTGCAACTTGGTCTTCTTCTACATGGATCTCATGGCATCACACCATAAATGCTAAGATTACTTCAAACTTTTTAAGGATAAGACAATAAAACTTAACTCTCACAAAGAAATTTGAACTATTTTCATTATGGTCGTTCAGTACATGTATATATAGAGTTTGTCACATGAGTAGTAGTATTCTTCTTACATCTTATAGTCAACTGCTTGGATACTTTCTTACAGGAAAAAGACTCTGGATACTGCTAACACTCTCATACTAATATGCCACACAAGAATTTTGTCATGACCACTTGATTTTCAGACAAATATGACTCAACTTGTTATATAGGCCTGACTAGTAGTAGCAAACATGCTGACTGGACTCTTAACTATTAGGAAAAATATCTAAAAGATAGTAATATTTGACCAAATTGCTAAAAAGTAATGTCACCATGGACTAAGTCAAAACTAATGCTAGAGAAGCCTTGGAATCTCTTCTTCTTCTCTAGCATGAGCATACCTCATGATGTCACACCATGGAAAAGAGGGGGAAGGATAACTAGGAAGAATATCCTTCATAAATGAACATATTATTTTTGGATATGTGGTATGCATCAAGCAACCTAGAAATAAGCTACTAGTATGCACACAATTAAAACTCGCAAGCGCACAAGGTCACTATGTAGTGTAGTGAATTGTAAGTACGATGTCGATCTCACGAAGACTTGTGATAAAACAATGTCAAAATTAATTAAAAAATCAGAATATTAAAAGAGACAATTGAATGATGAAAGATTGAGTTACACTACTAAAAAAAATAAATTAAACTATCAAAAGCTAAATGGAAATTAATCTAAAACACACAAATAATATTAGAATTGAAAACAATGAGAATGAATGAATTAGGGTTTCATCTACTCCCCCAACCAATCCTATGCATGTCCCTTATTATCTTTTAATAAAAAATCAAATTTTATTAGTGACATTTATCAACCTAGACCATGGCATATGCATCTAGATTACTATTCCCCTAAACCCAATTCATGAGTGGCATACTACATGAATTATTCATTATGTTGCAAAAACTAAGCATGGCATATGTCCTAGTCAATACATGCATGATGCATAAAAACAATGGGAAAGATAAATGCATGAGTCTAAGCATGG
The DNA here is from genome assembly GCA_038049695.1 of Cinnamomum chago. Lineage (NCBI taxonomy): Eukaryota > Viridiplantae > Streptophyta > Magnoliopsida > Laurales > Lauraceae > Cinnamomum > Cinnamomum chago. The sequence continues at coordinate 64,734,623 of CP142458.1, read as the reverse complement.
CATATACTTAGATTATTCATTGTTCTAAACCCTAGATGCTTAACATCAAGATCAATCAAAATTAAGTTAGCTACTCTTAAAATTAATTGAACATCACATGGTTGGCATGGCATATACACAACTCATCAATCAAAAACATGGTTTAGAATCTCAGCCAATAAAACTGAAATCTGAATTAAAAGACGTCGAAAGAAACTACATAGAACTATGCTAGGGTTTCAATTACACCCTAGCCCTAAAAAAAGTAGCTACTCATGTCTTTAATGAAAGATAACATAGAAAGATTGTTCATAAGAAGAAAACTAGAAGATGATGAAGTTGCAGTGGATGGCCAGCAGCTTGTTCCCCCTTTTCTCCTCCAAAAGCTCTCCAAAGATTGCTCCCAAGGTGGCTTACACGGCTGCTGTCTTTTGTGGTTTTTGGGTGGCTGTTTTATGGCTGGGTATATGGAATGATATGGCTGGAATTATTGTTCACGTCCACTTCCTTTATGCTATTTATAAATCTTGTAACAGCCCCTTTTAACAAGTAGTACCCTTGTAGAAATAGATCTTCAACCTTCCTTACAATTAGGTTTCCTAATTAGAATGCATTAGGAGTCTTCTTTTCTTGATTAACGAGCTTTCTAAATCTGGTCCACTTGTATCTTCTAGAAACTTATTCACATGGACCCACAAATCTGAGATTAATTGCAAGGAATTAAATCTAAACTTTTAACATAAAAGTGGGCCCTATTTGGTGCGTGTAACATGAGTGTGGGACCCCTCTTTTAGGACTTATATCTTGACTTGAACTCTTGCTCCAAATTTTCCTTCTTTCTCTCCTTGTTTTTCTCCATTCTTGAACTCCACTTCTAACTTGAATAAGAACTTCTAATTTCTGAAATTCTTCTATTTGTAATAGATGTGGACCCCCCTTGGGCGTGTAACCCTAGGATGGGTTTCTTCTTTTTTCTTTTCTTCTTTCTTTCTTTTGCTCTTCTTCTTTGAATAGAATTGTAAGTTGTCCAAATAATTAGAAAGTTTTCTTTGAATCTGAAACATCTTGAATGAGACCCACCTTGGTCCTTCTTTGGGATTCACGCCCATTAATTACTCTCTTTTTGCTCATTTTGACCTTAGCATAAAAATTAACAAACACTATGTAAAATCAAATAAAATAAACATGAACTAGCATAGGATAAACAGAATATTAGGAGTTAGATTACAAATAATTAAGCACTTATCAATATGTAATTAGTTTTATATAGAGAGAGGAACATAGATGCATGAAAAAGACTTTTGTCCTCCTAACTACAATAGCCAACCAACCTGAACACCTAATTTAGATTCTTTTCAAAAGTCTGTTTAACATTATATAGTTATCTCTAGGACTGCTTGATTCATCTATAGTCTTGGTGGCTCATAAGGAAAATACAGCATTCAATGTTCCACAAATTGACTTTGTTTTGGGCAATAGATAGTGGGGATGCTCATAGTTGTAACACCCCGCCCCCCTAATGGCCTATTAATCATAATTAATTGTGTGTTTAGTTAGTAAGCTGAATTAGAGTCTAAATAGTTGGGTTTATCGACGAATCGTGTGTGCGAAGTTTCGCACGATTCGGAGCACGTTCGGGTAGATTAGAGGTCTTTTATTAATTGGGTGAGGTTTTCAGGGGAATTATGAAAGTATGAGTTTTTGGTGAGTTTGGGTGCATTGGGTAGGTTGCATCGTTTCATGAACTTTAGTCTTCGGTCGCGTTTCGATTCGACGCGTCGAAGAGGTCCAAAACTTATCAAATGTATTTGTAGGCCAACCCAAACTCAACCCAAGCCCAACCCAAGACCAAGCCCAGGCCCAAAGCCCATGACTTAAGTTAGGTCACAACCCATCTTCATTTCCCTCCTTCATTTCACTCATCTCACTCAACAACAGCCACAGCACCCAGCAGCCGGCTCTTCCCCTTCCTTTCTCTTCATTTCTTCTTCTCCGTCGACGCACACCGGAGCTCCGGCGGAGGTTCCAAGCTACTAACCTTCTTCTCCAAGCTTCCAAGAGTTCATTCATACACTTCTCTAAGAGTTTCCTTGACAACCCACTTAAAGGTAAGCTCTTCAAGCTTTTAGACCTAAGTAGATTACTTCCTTTAGATTAGAAATGGTGTAGATAAGCTTACCTTCCCCCTTGCATTTCATTTGTAGAGAGGTTTTGAGTGGGGAACCCATTTACTCAAGTTTGAGCTTAAGGAGGACCTTTTTCTTCCATTTCTTTTGAGTTTTGAGTCAAGCTCTTCATCAAAGGCAAGTGAATAGTTATATGATTGTTTGATATGCTTGTTTTCCTTGATTGGTATGCTAAAATCATATGTTAGATGATCTTTGCTCATTTGATCCTTTAAATGATTGAAAACATGATAAAACGATTCATAGATAGGAAAGAATGGATTTAGAGTTAAATGGCTTGATTAGTAGTTCTAATAGGTTGTATTTATTATGTTTTTAATTATTCATATGCTGCTTATTAGGTCCAAGAAGGGAAAAATGGGAAAAGTCCCATTTCAGCCAAAACAGAGACTCTGCCCAGTTTCCGCAGGCTTCTCGGTCGACCGAGACCTGTGTGTCGGTCGACCGAGACAACAGGGCCCACTCGACCGAGAACTCGACCGAGCCCTGTGCAGATTTTGTTTATTTTTCCTTTTTAAGGGATTTTTACCCTGTTTTGTAGTGGACCTTGGTGGACTTTTGGTTGCCCCTTTTGGACTCATTTGACTATGTACGAGGGACATTTTGAGCAGACGATTTCTCGTAGTTAATTCCGTTTTTTCGGGTTTCAATTCATTTCAATCTTGAACGGAATTGGGCAACGGGATACCATCTTATATCTATGCACGAAGAGGTTATGTTCTGGGTATCGTGAACCCTAATTCCTTTTGTTGACTGATTTGGATTGTACGAGACTTTGGAAATAACAATGACCTAGGATTGGATTGTTTATCGCTTATGATTCTGAATTGTACCGTTTGGTACTCTCCGCATGAAACGTCCATGTTCTTTAGCTTCATTTGTTTTGATTTGTTTGGGATCACATATTGAACTTAGAGGATGAATTTAGGATCCTTTTGATGTTCCGTTTGTTTCAAGGTATGATCAAAGTGTTGTGGCTAGACGGCTTTGATTAAGAAAGCATGTCGAGAACTACCTATGAGGATAAGTATGAAGTATGAAGAAGCCTGATTTTGTTAGTATGATTTGATAATGGCAAGGTAGTTTCTCTTTGGTTAATGAATCCTGCTCACACAGGAAAGTCTAGCCCTTCACTATTGTATGTTTAGGACTCTTGTGTCAGGCATCACTCAGCTGTTAACGCCCAGCACTCTTGGGGCACCAATTGTGTGAGGACTTTGGAACGAACGTCTGCGCAGTACGACTTTTTATATTTTAGATGGATGTACACCATCAAATACCCGTTCTGTAAGAAGTATGAATGTTCGTTTTGTTTATTTTGTTTTGAGGGTATATTCTGATTGCTTGCCGGGTTTCATCCCGAGCCTATTGCTTTACTCTACCACAGCTCTCATGTTGAGCCAGGAGGGTCAAGTGAAACTATCCCGTGGTGATTAGCTTATGTGATTTGCCTATTTGCTAGAAGTGTGTTAGTTGGTTTTATGATTCTCATGCTATGCGTTTGTTACAGTCAGAACGCTATGCATCTCCGATGATATAGTCCATTCGTATATTCTTTAGTCTGCATATTATTGATGATTATATATGTATTCCCTTGCCGACCTTTGTGTCTGATGATGCTACTCTTGGTGCATAGGTACCGAGCCTTACTATGGGGAGGAAGAAGCGACGGAAGAAATTCAGGCAGATCAGCCTGATGACTTCCTCGAGTACAGTACGGACGGCATAGTATAGCCGTACTGACCCCGTACACGAGAGCCTTCACTTTTGGACTAGTTTTTATGTTGGTTCTTTCATTTTGATTAGGCCCGAGTTTGGTGTGGCCTGATGTTGTAATTGATATAGTCTTAAACTTGAATCTTAAGTATGATATTCAGTATTGTCCTTTAACTATACATCTATGAGATACCTCTTGTGTTTGGAGTTTCCGCTATTTGTTTCATATGATTGAGAAAATATTTACACCTCACAGCGGTCTTCGATCCAGATGGGACACGATTGGGGCCAAGTGGCATTTGATAATGATAGAAAAAGTTTTTAAATTGGCCCTAATCTCACGCATAACCCCGGTTACTCTTTTGGGGGCGTGACAATAGTAGACAAACTGACAAATGGGTTACAGTTTTTATAAATCCGACAGTAAGATCTAAATTGTCAGACAAATGGTCTGAAGGACCAATCATACACATCAATACCTTTAAATCAAGTTGTGCATCCTTTCTTCTTCTAGATGGAGGAGACAATCATGTCCAGTAACACAACTATAGAAATGAGTACAGCATTTGGTCAATTTAAAGAAGGAAAGATGAATCTTTTGATTTCTATGTAAGTTCAGGTTGGGTTCTTCTAAGGTGGGAGAATGATGCATCTATAGCATTGTAAGAGCCCAAAATCCCACCTTATCACTTGTACAACCCAAGAATTGGGTTTTATACTATTATCATGTGTACAGAAAATCCTTCTATTTCATCGATAATCTTCAGTTCATTGAAAGTGGAAGTTGTGACGTGAATCCAAGCAATCTTTTTTTATTATCAGTAATGATAAATTATATTAAAAGAGAAAGCTAGATATTTGTGGTTTTCTGAAGAAGAAGTTGGAGAAAATGGAATCGACTGGCACTCCACTTTCCGGCCTCGACAGTTTCTTGGACATTTCTCTGAGAAAATGTCGAGTGGCCATTATGAAAGAGATGGTGAAAGAAAACAAGAAGAAACCCGTCCATCTGCAGCTTGAAGACGAAGATTTTGTTGGAGTCATGAGAGAATATATGGATGACATCTGGAATGCAGTCTATAGCTTTAGGACCAACCTGCGTGACCAAGAGAAGTCGAAGCTGGTGAAGAGTGGAGTGGAGTGAAGTGAAGAAACAATACTTTTTTTATTAGGTGTTTTTATTTATTAGTTTAGATGTATGTGTTTTTTGGAGTTGGCCAACATAGAAGTATTACTCAGTTCTAGTGGAAGGCAGTCCTTTTGTTTCTTATTTCTGTGGGCCGCCTACTGGGACATAAATAGGAAATGAGGTTAGTTTGAATGTTAATGACCTGGGCAGCGACTTACAAATACTGTTTGATATTGTTCTTTAAGCCACCTTTTTCTTTTGGCATGAGGGTTTATGAAATTTGTTCTGTTGCTGCTGCTTCCTTGTTAGTTTACTATTTCTGCAATGGATTGAATTTTATCTAAAATTGGATTTAGTAGTTAGATGAGTTGTTTAGCTCCTTGTTTTGGGAGAAAACCTGTTTTTCTCTTTTAAGAAAAACATGGATAGTTCTAAAGGAGCTTGGATATGAGTTGTTTAGCTCCTTGTTTTTGGGAGATGACCTATTTTTCTCTTTTAAGCAAAACATGGATAGTTCTAAAGGAGCTTGGATATGTTGTATTTTTTGTTCTTGTTTTGGGAATGGATAAATTCTCTCCCAAGGATAACATGGCCTCAATAATCTTTCTGTGCTCTTATGTGGTAGCTACAACAAGTTAGGCCTCTCTTGTAATCTAGGGTGAGATATTGGTTATTTGTGCTTTTGATTTTGTATAATTCAATCAACACTAATATACCCCAAGTTTTGCATGCATCTGGAAGATTAGTCCTGTTGGGTCGAATACCACAAGGATACCCACATTAGCCAAAAAAGAAAACACTAATACACTTCAGAAGAGGTAGTGGAAAGTTACAGAAGTAAGCTTTACTGGAGAAAAGGCAACCATGATAAATTAATGGATACAAAGTGGAAAGGTACAGTAAGAACAGTTATGGGGCCTTGTTTTCATTTCCTTGATTGTAGCTGCTACACACCTGAACTATGCCCTAAGTTAGGCAATATAATCTGGATGCAGGCAATATAATCTGGATGCATATGGATTATATGGGGAGTTTAGGTATGACTTACAGTTTAGATGCCTAAAAGTTCAAATTTCCACCAAATTAGAAGACCTATCCACCCCTTGTTTAGCTAACGAATCAGCAAAACCATTAGCTGACCTCCCAACGTGTCGACGTGAGTCCAAGCAGTCTTTAAGAAGTCATTCTTAAAGTCTTAGGTTAAGGAGTCCATGTAGCAAAGTTAGTGGAGACCAATGCAATTGACAAAGTGAGAGTTCACAAAGAGAAAATTTTATAGTATGAAAAGCTTTTCATAATAGATACTTGGTAGCAAAGTGTCTATTACTTAATAGATCTTCATTTTTTCCTTTTCAACATTCCCTTTCTATCTTTCTTCTGCTTTTCCATTAACTTAATACACTCATGATTCTCACTCTAAAAAAAAGATGACCCTCAGGAAAATTGGTGTCCAACATGTCTAACTAAAACAACAATGAAACATACACACCACCTTATTAATTATGGACTCAAAGTAATAGTCACTTTCCTCAATTCAGAGAGCAAAAATGGAGTTTTACCTGAGCAGCTTCGTTTGAAGCATTTTTGGTCCACAATGCTATTCTATCTCTTGCTCGTACATTAACAACTGCTCCACAAATTTCATCACCATGGTCAAACTGTTCGCCAATCAATGCCAACAACTGGTGGTGATAGGGAAAAAAATTATAAGCAATGCCAAACAAATATAGACATGTTGGTAAATGAAATCCTAATGTTGAATGAACTCCTCAAATAGAGAATTAGAAGCATACCGTATGCAACCACAATGTATCAGCCTTTCCTCTGAGACAACTTAAGGTCCACCTCCCTCCATTAGCACAAATAGGGTCCTCCCATTTTGGCTCAATTTTGTATTTAAAACAATGGAAGTCAACACCCATGGCCAACTTACTTGGATGATTGATATTATTGTACAGGCTGAAAATAAATTTAATGTTTAAAAACTGTCCAAAAGAAACTAGATTCAATACTAATTTAGAAGAAAGTGTTACAATAGCTACAACCATAAATTTTTAACTTAGACAAAATTATGACTAATATTTGTGAATTGTAACTTAGATGATGAAGATACCTTCATCCAACCTATAGATGAAGTAAATTAGATGCACATCCAACCCCATAAGAGAACCAAGACACTCAGATAGATGAGATTTCTTGTGGGGTCATCACAAAAAGAAAAGCTCCCCTGACCCCAACAATAGGTACACAAAATACTAATAGGGTCCAAGTCCAACACCTAACCAATTACATCCCCAGGTCCACATATGGCAATATTTGATTTAAGTATGGAGTGTATGCATGTTAACCTTTTAAGGGTATTAATTTTGTATACAATTAATAGTAATTTTGATATTTTATAATGAGTGAAGCACATATGTGTCAAAAATTCATAAATGAGTTCAGCCTATCGGGCCCACTTGGCCACCCCCTACAGTCAATCTATGTAATTCATGCAATTACAATAAGTAGAAATGGTAATTGCTTGCTTCTATAGTGCTTTGTGACCGATAACTGCTAACAAAATTGAAGGAAAAATTTACAGGACATCGAATATTAGATCAATTATAACCTATGGAACAAAATGTTGGCCAATTAAGAAACAACATATGCACAAAATGGATGTAGCAGAGATGAGAATGTTGAGGTGGATATGTGGTAAAACTAAGAAGGATAAAATTATAAATGAGCTCTTTCGAGAGCATTTAAGGGTAACATCAATAGGGGATAAAATTAGAGAAACCTATTTGGGAGCATGTCCAACATAGGCCAACAACAACACTGGTAAGGAAAAGTTTGGCTTTGTAGGTTGATGGCCCACTATAGGGAAGGAGTACGCCAAAGAGGATGTGGATGAATGTAACAAAAATAAATTTAAAAAAATGCAACTTATCTAATAATTTGGCTTAGGATAAGTTGGAATGGATAAACAAAATTCATGTAGTAGCCTTCAACATAGTTGGGACAAGGCTTTAAAGATGGTGGTGGTGGTCGTCAACCTCGAAAGATTTCTCAATTAACAAATTGTCTAACAAATTTATCAATACAGTAAAAGGAAATATAAAACAAGCTCATATGAGATGACAAAAAGCTATCATGTATATTTTTTTTTTAACAAAGAAGAAATTGTGCTCACTGTAGTGTTCTAAAACTCATCCTAAACACAAGAGAGTTCTTGAAATTATGGAGGAGTGGACTTACCATAAACCAAGGTGTTAACAAACCTGATGCTAGTAAATAGTGGCTCCATTCTTAAGTAAATGTTTGTGACATAAATCCAAGCATAAGAGTGAAAGAAAGAAAGAAAGAAAAAGGCATTGAAGATGAATCCTATGCACATATTGCTGCCCAAGATTTTAAAACTACAAAGTAGGCCTTCCATTGAGAAATTGTGGGGCTCTTATGTGCATCAAATCAACCAATAAAAAACATGATAAAGGTGCAATTGTGGGCCCTATTCATACGTGTATCACAAAATGATGGCTCAATGTCATACACAAAAAAAAAAAAAAAACAAAAATGGACCCCTTTCTAGTTGTATCACATTTGAGTTTGTTTATGTTGATATGAAAATACTCTTCTACTTGGATCAAAAGGCTAATGAAATGTGACTAACATATTAAGATGGTATAATCATAGATCCATTATTTAGAACCTGACAGACAAAACTCCCAACAGGTCAAGTTGAACAAAGGGCTGGCATTATCTCAATCGAATATAGGATCATCATCATTAGCACCATTTGAGCCTTATCCCATCATGTCAGCTCTAAGAGTTCTACCATTGAACTCAAAAATAGGCTACATTGGTGTAACTAGAAGTGAGGTGTGTATATGCATGTGTGATGAGGAAAGGAATGTATCAAAGAAAAATGTATACGTAGAACTCCAAAAAGGAATTTGTAAAATGCACAACAACTTGCCGTTAGAACTTCTTACCCAGTTTCTAACTAGGAAATCAATTGTCTAAACAATTGGATCAATCTATGCACCATCATTTTTTTTTATATTTAATTTCACAGTCATTTATTCTTGCTCCAACTTCTCAAAGTGAATTGCACACTACCATTTTAAAACACCCATATTAAACCCACTATTAATGAATCTAAGCTGCTCATATCAAACAGCAACCACTATTTAGGAACCATACAAAGATTCACTTCAATTGGAGTAAAAACCACTGCTGGAATGATTTATCAAAATACATAATTAACTCTAATGGAATAATTGTGTTTTTGTATGAGTGCCAATTCATGGGAGGGCACATGATATGAGCAAGTTAGACTCAACCAAATAGGGCACATTGCACAAGTTTTAAAAGGTGGGGCATGCGCTACTGTTTAAGTGGGAGAAAACAACCAGTTCACTTTATTCTTTATATACCACACATGCATATATTGTAATAAACCATATACCAACCCAAAAGCTTAAGCTGATAGCTGGAAGGCCCATACAGATATATTAAGACATGTCAAGCTTATTACTTAGGCGATGTGGGATGTGAGACTTCCCAATACTCCTCCTCACGTACAGGCCCAACAGATTTCATGGATGGACCTATCACGTGAGATACACAAGAACAACGGGATTGGAACTTGCTTTGATATCATGTAATAAACCATATAACAACCAAAAGCTTAAGATGATAGGTGGAAGGCCCATACAGATATATTAAGACATGTCAAGCCTATTACTTAGGCGATGTGGGATGTGGGACTTCCTAACATATATAGTATACACACAATATATACATACACAAGTATTTTTAACTGTTTATGTATGTATATGTATCTAGTTCGCTCCCATGTTTAGCAGTGGAGAATGCTTCACTCTTTCAAAACCCATATATTGGACCTAGTATTCATGAATCTAAGCTGCTTACATCACACAACCATGAATATATAAGCACCATATAAAATTTACATTTCAATAGGAGAGAACACCCTCGCTCGATTTATAACATCTAAAATACATGATTAGCTCATTTTTACATGTGATCAATCAAACGATAAGGAGTACTCCGGTTGAAGTGAACTCTAGATGTGTCAATTCATGTTTTGCGTGTCATGGGAAGGCCCGTCGAACCGATTCCAAAGAGTGAGGGCATACTTCCACTTTTGAGGTGAGAGATAAGAATCGAATCACTACATAAGTTATGAACCTGGCTATCGGGCCCACCTCAATTCATGTCAATCATTGAGGCAAGGATTGGAAGGTCAAGTCATGGATTAGGGCGGGCTTCACAAGGGGCAAATTTTAATGAAGCAAAAATGACCACAAAGTTTAACAATTTGATCGTAAAATAGAAGGTTATAAACTTATTATCACTGGATTGTGCTTCTTGTGGGGCCTACCCTTAATCAATAATGCTAACTTCCAATCCTCCTATCCCAATGATTGACAAGATTTGAGGTGGGCCCTACAACTAGGTTAACAACTTTAAAAGCTGTAATACCTCTCTCTCTATCTTTCTCTGTGTGTGTGTTTTTGGGGAGGGGCGCAATGGCACCAACTTAGATGGATGAAAAGGATGGTTGTTGGGGTGGAGATATCTCATTGAAACCTAGGTTTATGCCGAAGAAAAAGGTAGCCTTGTTACATCATCACAAACCATTGATCTTTGGCATGTAACGACTCGGGCCCACAGTCCACATGATATTGTCTGCTTTGGCTCATTGGATTTCAACCCAATCTTGCCTCACAGTTTTAAAAGGCCTCATGTGGAGTTAAGGCCAGGTCACACACATACATACCCAAGATCATGACTAGCATGTTTTCCATGCACCACTGCATATCCAGTCCTTTAGAGTTTCCCCCGCCCTCTTTCTAGGCGGATGCTCGCCAGACCCAACGCCCTTCTACAGAGGGGGCCACAGGCATGAAACACTCCCACATTGGAAAACAGAGCCGTCATCGGCTCTGATACCATCTGTAACTACTCGGGCCCACTGTCTACATGATATTGTCCACTTTGGCTCATTGGATTTCAACCCAATCTTGCCTCTCAATTTTAAAAGGCCTCATGTGGAGTTAAGGTCGGGTCACACACATACATACCCAAGATCATGACTAGCATGCTTTCCATGCACCATTGCATATCCAGTCCTTTAGAGTTTCCCCCGCCCCACTGCATATCCAGTCCTTTAGAGTTTCCCCCGCACTCTTTCTAGGCGGATGCTCGCCAGACTCAACGCCCTTCTATAGAGGGGGCCACAGGTGTGAAATACTCCCCCACTAGAAAACAGAGCCGTCCTCGGCTCTGATACCATCTGTAACTACTCGGGCCCACTGTCTATATGATATTGTTCGCTTTGGCTCATGGGATTTCAACCCAATCTTGCCTCATGGTTTTAAAAAGCCTCATGTAGAGTTATGGCCAGGTCACACACATATATACCCAAGATCATGAATAACATGTTTCCGATATGGGACTTATGTACCACTGCATACCCAGTCCTTTAGAGTTTCCCCCACCCTCTCTCTCTCTCTCTAGGTAAATGCTCGCCAGACCCAGCGCCATTCTACAGGGAGCCATATGCGTGACATGGCCCTCAAACTTTAATGGTTTTAAAGGCATTAATATTTTGGGGTTCAATCTAAAGGTATAATAGTCCAATGAGAGTAGGGTAGGTGAGAGCCAGCTCTTGGATGCTAGTGGTGCCAAGAGCTAGTGGTGGTGGAAGGTAGCCATTGTGAGGGGCTTGATGGACCTAGGTAGGCCAAGTTGAGAGGAGAAAAATTAAAGATCTTGGTGCATTAGAAATGAAAATAAAAGATGAAAGAAAGGATCTTGGTAAAATAAGACAAGGTCAAAGATAGATGATGTTTTTTTTAAGACCTCTTATATATGGAATATGTGAGTGAAGTAGATTATGATTTAGAATCAACTCAAGGAATGGTCAATGAATTATTAAAAAAGAAAGGAAAAAAAAAATTTTGGCTCAACCATGATTAGACTGGATGGATTAGTAAACCAAATTGCTCAACAAAATTTTAAATACAAGAAGAATATTAAATGAGTTTTTAAAAAGCGGTGTAATCCCTTCTTCAAATACAAAGGAGATATTCAAAATTGTGCAAGCTATCAAACTATGGAACTTACAAGTCATATGATGAAACTTCTAGAAAGAGTAGCAAAGTCTGGCCATGACTTCACTTTAAAAAAACCAGTTTGGGCTTCTACCAGGCAGGTCTATTGCAAGGCCATTTTTCTACCAAGACAATACTTGAAAATGTTTAAAGATAAAAAGAAGAATTTACATACATGACTTCACTAATTCAGAGAAGCCTACAATAAGGTGCCCTAGCAATTAATGCAAATAATAAAGAAAACTGCTAGGAAGATGATGATGAAGGAAAAAGTCATCTGTAATGTTTTTTTTTTTTTTTTTGTCCTTTTTGTTGAATGGTAACATGTCTCTGACTATAACCTCATGGTTGCGACAATGAGCACCTCCCAACCATGCTACAAGCTCATCTGAAGGACTATCGGGATTACATATGACTTTTTCCTTCATGAGAACTATCAGGATCGGTGTCTAAGATCCTAATTGGAGTAAAATTGCACCAAAGGCCCACTTTGAGCCCTATTTATTTTCATCTGTTGTAGACAACTTAATTGCAAATATCCTACTCATTAGTCAGACAAAAAAGGAAGAAAATGATAAGCTAGAACCAGGGAGAAAGGTGTTCCAATCAAAAGACAATCAAAATTTAATATAACTTAATACCACAGTGAGGTCAATTTAAATATCACAGTGAGGTTGATTCAAATACCTAGGAGAAATTGTAAAAGAGAAAAAAAGGGTTTTGTTTGACACCTCACCACCAAAGAACTGCCTTTTGTTTGAACTATCCCAATCATGCAAAACATTATTCACAAATACAAAATGCAGAACACACTTAATATCAACACTAAATTATACCTAAAGTTGAAGATCCAAAAACATAAATGAAAGAGGTACCATGACCCAAACAGTAGAAACTCATTTCTTGCAGTCTTACGTACAGAAGAGGTGTAAACACATTTCACTGCACAAAATGTTTTGCCACACCAGCACAGTCATAATTAATAGCATTTTTTTTTAAATATCATTTCCCAAACATATTAAGATATTTCTAAAACATTGCCAACTTTAAAAAAAAAAATGCCTACCATTAGAATAAAAATATAAAATCCATACCATTCATAAAAAAAGAAAAATCTATTAAAATGATCTCAAAAAATATATAACATTAATTCTTCATTTATTTATTAGTTTCTATACCACCCTCTAGAATTACTGTATTTTCTCCAATATTTTCTTGATAACATCCATAGAAAATCCAAAATTTGAAACTACCCCAACATTTTGAAAAACAGAAACTGAAGCATTAGAAAGAGTTTTCATTTTCCACAGAAAAAAAAAATCAACATGCAGAAAAAATATTAAAATGCCACAAACATGCCATATATGTGTATATTTATAGATAGATGGATAGATGGATATATAGAGAGAGAAGAAATGAATGAAGGGTTGAGATTGAGACCCCCAGAAATCTTCGACGGTGGAGAAGGTGTGGATGGGTAGAATGGCGCTGCCCCATGGAATCTGTTTGTCTTTATAAACAGAGGTATCATCAAACCAGAACGTCCAGGAGTGCTCCAATGGATGGACTTTTGGAGGAGGAGGAGCGTTTGGATGTTCACTTCCTGATGCAATTCCTTCACCACGACCACCACCACCTTCATCATCATCACCATCACCATCACATTCACAGCCGTTGTTGCTTTCTAACATCTCTCCTTCCACCATATGATGTTTCCTACTCTCATCTCTCTCTTTCTCTTCTGCACAACGTGTTGGAGGCACAGACACAGTTGGTTTTGCTGTTGCTGTTGCCATCTTTCTTCTTCTCTCGTTTCCTATGTAAGGTAATGACGACGCTGTATGTATTCAATTTCAATGCGTATGGGAAATATATTGTGTAGTGAGAGAGTAGCAACCGCCCTGTAAGTCCGGATCTTCTTTCTTCTTTTGAGTGTGAGGTGGCCTTGGAAAGAAGAGCGAGAGTTCGTTATTTATATAGAAATTGGACATCCGGTTGTGCTTGCCTCACAAGGAGATGGTGGAATTAGAAGCTGGCTTCGTTATTAAGGAATGTGTAAGCATCTTGCTTTTAGCCACTTTTCCACAACATTGGAGAAAAAAAAGGAAATAGTTCAATCTTTTTTTTTCCTTCGAGGAGAAGACTTCCCCGCACCAATTAGCCACTTTTCCACATCATTGGAGAAAAAAAAGAAAATAGTTCAATCTTTTTTTTCCTTCGAGGAGAAGACTTCCCCGCACCAATCAGTGAATAAGTGGCAAATCTAACACTCACAAGTAGGGTTGCAAACGAGATGATTCTAGATAGGAACCATAGTGGATAGTGGACCCGAACCATGACCCGTTTCTAAATAACGGTTCCGGTTCCGGATTCGGTTTTAACTTGGAACATGTTTTGTTGGTTCCAGACCTAGTTTCGATAGGAAAACCCGAATACTATTCCGGAAACGGGTCCACTTAAAGGATTGTAATATAGTTCTAAAATCAATTCTAATTTCTCTTTATTCTTCATTTATTTTAGAAAAAGCATATCATTCAATTTATAACAGTGTTCAAGTCTACTTCCTCCAATATTATACATAAAAATGTCAAGAAAAAAAAAGTTGATTTTGAGATATAATTTGCAACATCAAAGGCTCATACACCAGGTCCTGGGTCCACGGGTTGGAACCTATATGGATCCGGAAACGGACCCGTTTATCAATCGGAATCTAAATTGAATTTCAGACCCGGACCGTTTATGAATCAGAACCTAAATTAGGTTCCAGACCCGGTTTTTTGCGGGTTTGAACTTCCGAGTAATCGGATAATCACATACTCGTTTGCAACCCTACTCACAAGACATCCACAGATTTTTGCTCATCCCGGCGTGGAAGCTTTTGGCTTGAGCTCGAGGGACATTCGATTTTAGATAGCCGAGAACTAATCCCTAGGAGCACATGTAAACTCTTTTGTCCTTACATGCACCAGATACAACAACCTTGGATTTTAGAAACGATTCATTCATTGGATTTAGCAGCTCTTGTGTAGTAATGGACGGTTGTGATTGTATGAATCGGATCCAAGGATATCAAGGACATGGTGGGATTAGAAGATGGCTTTGTTATTAAGCAATGTGTAGGCATCTTGCTATTTAGCCACTTTTCCACATCATTGGAGAAAACAGAGTTCATTCTTTCCTTCTAGGAGAAGACTCCTCGCACCTAAGAAGTAGCAAATCCAACACTCACAAGACATCCTCATGGGAGATGCTCCTATGAGAGATAAAGTGGGGTCTCTTACATTTGAGTTGTTTGTATTAGATTTAGATGTGAGGACCCCTACCTTATCTCTCATAATAAAGTGAGAGCATGTCTCATAAGAGCACCTCCCACACACACACACACACACACACACACACACACACACACACACACATATATATATATATATATATATATATAAAACAGATGATATCTCCTGCCCCGCGCACAGGAGCCTTTGACTTTGAGAACTAATCCTAGGCACATGCAAACCCTCCTATCCACATTCCTTAAATTTTAGAAATGATTCATTGGATTTAGCCACTCTTGATGTAGTAAAGAATATAGATTACATGTGGAAGGATTTACTTTCACAGCTGTCTTTCTTTTCTTTTCTTCTCTTTTTTCTCAATGGGGACTCACACACACTCGTCCCTAACCAACGGAGCTATAGCCGAGCTCTACTTCAAAGGAAGAGAATTTCCTAAATTATATCAATCTGAAAAGTAAGACATTTCATGGGCTTTGGTTGGAACACCATCAATGTCCATTGATATAATTGATATTATGAGAGATTTATTTTAAATAACCAAGAATCCGGTCTAGCAGTTCTCCTTTTATTCAGCAAGCCAGTGAGCCACACAAAGAAAATGGTGAAGAGAACTCTACAGCAAAGTTTGCAGAGGATCCAGGCTCACACTACCCACGAGGGGAAATGGGTTGGGTCAGATCAAATTGATCTCCAATGCATCAAGTATAAAAGAAGCCTTAACTCAAATCTGAACCCAACCCGATTATTAATTGCATTAGAATATCAAAACAAAAATCCAAATACCAAAAGAAAGGGTGGAAGAATTTGTAATTACCATGCTGAGCTCATGTCTGGTTGGTGGGTCAGGTTGCAAGTACGAGCCATTTGACTGAGATGCAGGCCAATGTATTTTTTTTTTTTTTTTTTTTGCTATCGGAGGGTTCCCAACCCTTTGGACTGGACTAATCCCTCCAGCCAAAAGAGAAGCCAGGTAAATTCCACTGTAGCCCCAGTGTGGTAGTACAGTTTCAAACCTACAACCTCCGGGCGCAAACCTCAACACGAGAATATGCAAATAATTTCAAGTTTTGTGATTTTATAATGATATTATCTATAGTGAAGATAGAGGCTCGTGAAGATAACAAAGTATTGTTAAAAAAAATAAAAACTGAATTTGAAAATGAAAATGAAAATATAAGAAAAATATTGCATTAATGACATGAACACTAAACAGCTCCTATACATTATTATATGTCAGCAAGGGTCTGAAAATCATCTCTTCCATTTGCTATTTTTGAGATGAATATCATAAAGATCACATTACTATTGTAATAACATGATAAAAATGAATCTTAAGGTTTATTGGCAATAAGAATTTGACATCCAGGCTTGAATCTCAAGAATCATAAATCTCTAGCCAATTCATGCTTGAAAAATATGGGAACAAGGCAATCCTTAGAGAAATAATTTTCATATAAATAATCATCACTTCATCTACAAAGAGGCTTTCGATATTTGATATCCCTATCAGTAGTCGTTGGTATCAAATCACAATCTCATTATGAACCTAGAAATCAACAACCAAATACAAAACCTAAAAGAAGAAACAATCAAAGGAAAAAGGTATATCGTATCTGCAGCTTTAAAAGCAAAATGAGTAAGTTCTTGGGTGGTGTACATGCATAAGTGGTCTACTGGAACAGAGAAATTGGTTTGTGGTTTTCATGTTCTACACATGCAGGGTGTGAGAGGGTTTTCCCAAAGATCGTAGTTTGGAAAGGTTTCTTCGGGAAGGCCAGTCCGCGTCTGGTGAGTGACAATCACATCCTCTACGAATGTCGCCCAACCCATGTAAGGGTCCCCAAAGGACTTGGACATAAGGCCCTTGTCCGGTTTTATGGATTTGAGCCGGTGCCCCATGTACCGCCGTGCCCCAATTATCAGCTTGGCAAAGTTGCCACCATGTGTCATCACAAAGACATCAGATTTCAGACAAACTAAGAAATCAAGAGCCGCCAAGCTTGTAACGTGCTTCCTGAAACCATCCAGTTCCTCTTTGCTTGCCAACTCCTCCTTGGTCACCTATAACCCAGAGCAAGTGGTCAACTAAACTGCAAATCAACCAAAAGAATATCACTCGCTACCAGAGAATCACAAATACAAACAATAGTAGATAGACACCATAGCTAACTTTTATATGACTACCAACCAAAGGTTTGCCTAGTATTCTCCATCCTTGAGTTTATACATGCGGTGGTAGGCCCTTCGTAGATGGCCTCCAAGCGACGCAATATTATAGTACATGTAGACAACTGTAGTATTTCTTATCCTAGTCTAAATTTGACTGGAGTCAATTAAATGTTAGTCCTTTAATGAAGGTAGAATTCTTGAGAGATGACCATATGGTAGAGATTACTAAACCATAGTACATGTAAGATATAAATGCTCAAAGTGTCCAAATTGTGAGGAATTATTAGTCAAGATCACCATGAGTCCTATTGTCTTTCTAGGTTAGAAAACGGGTAAGCTGTCATTGTATTTTGTTATCTTCAGGAGTTCCGAAATTGCCTCCTTGGGTGACTGCTAGTTTCTAGAGGAAGGTTAAGACCATTGGGCGACTTTGAGGCCCTCATCCTACAACAGATTGGCAATGCCAACATATTTTCCTTTTTCTTGGTTCAGTAATTTTCAGTGCTTGTGATGTTCCCAGTTTCGGTAACAGTTGAGCAATGTTTGGTGCCACTATGCCTTGAAACTGCAAAAATGCATCAGCCAACCCATCTTCCCAGTTTTGCGAACAGTTCTGGTTAAGACTAGAATTTCCATGAATCTAGAAAGAATCCTGAAACGCAGCACCTATGTTTCCCTTCCTGAAACTGCTTGACTTGAATGAACATCTACTGGATTATTATAGATACTTGGAAAATTATATTTTTCAGTTAGACTTTCCTCATTCTCTAAAGATAGTAATTGGGTACTTCCCTTTCTGGGACTAAGAAAACTATCAACTTCCTAGGTTTTTCATATACCAAAATCAGGAGAATTGTTCTTGACTAGCAAAATAATAAGTCAACCTCAGGCTAAGATGGTCTACTTATGTCAGAGTGGGGAAGGGGTAATACCAAATTTGGGAACATATTCCTTAGAGGCGCCATTCGGTTCTGTCCACCATAGACCTGCCCAGAAGCAACGTAAATTTGAGTTTCTTTGGGATATCCCATTGCTCGAAGGATCACAGCCACTTCCCCAGGTTCAAGGGGGCATCGTCCTTCCTTTCTCTTTTGCAAGGCCAGCTGCCAGAGATGAGACCCATTCTGCATTCGGATGTAGTCTATCAGACCAAGCTAATGCAGTGTTTTCTCAGCTTTTGTGGGTTACTAAGGTAAAAAGATAGTGTTTTTCAGAAAGGCAGATTCTTTAGTACCTTGTAACGCCGAGGCCATTCCTTCTGTCTATAAGCAGACATCATTGCCTTTTCCTCTCTCGTTCCAACAAAATCACAGAAGGACAGACCCACCATACCCTTCTCAAATCTCAAATGAAGTGCCCTTTTTATTGGAAGGAAAAAAACATAGATAGGTCCAGGTTGTTAGTGAAACAAGGTTTATATATGTCCTAATTTTAAATGAGTGGCTCACCTTTCCATGATCCAAATCATTTATTTGATGGAACCTATTGTGAATAGTAGATACTCCAAAAATACCCTCACCAAGAGTGATTTTGTCATCATTAGCTTGGATTATAGGCCATAATTGTCCATTTGAAAGCTCATTTTATATGAAAGATATTTTAAGCAACAACTAGATAGGCCCACCATATAAAACACTTGGATTAACATAAGGTGCATCCCACTTGTAAGTTGTAACAGGGAAAATTGAAAAAATTAATTAATTATTTTTTTAAAAAGGAGTTAATCATGATATAAAGTCTATTTTAGTACTGTTAAGGACTAAGAATTGGCAGCTTGTGGAGCAAGCACTAATTAAACTAAATTATTTAAGCAGGGAATCAAGCAAAAGAAAACTAATGTGATTTACATGTAAGGATTACTGCCAGTGCGGTTCCTCATCCTGGATGCTAGCTGATCAGCCATTTCCTCTATCTCAGGCAAGAATTTTAAAGCATGATAATTTACCCTGCACCTTAGTCTATTGATTTCTGGTGGAACATTATCATACCTGAAAGGTAGGAAAACATAGAAAATTAATACTAAGGGATGGACATCAAAACAGATTTAAGCTTCTTTTCTAAGAGCATTCAACATAGAACACTAAGGTGAAAAAGTTCAACCACCTTGCGAAATGCAAGAGTAGAGCATGAGTTAGGACACTCTCAAATCCATGACTTACCCTAGCCTATCAACAAAGGGCTTTAGAGCCATTATCTTCTTCTCTTTGATACGAGGAAGAACATTGTCAATATAGAACTGTGCTGGAGCATACTTCGGGATGTTTTTAACAGTTCGCCTGCCAATAAATTGACAGATTTCTTTTAGAAAAGTATTCTAGAGAGAGAGAGAGAGATTGAAATATGTTCTGTAAAAAATCTGCCTCCGATTAATGGTATCACAAAAAGAGTTGCAATTGAGAAACTGATGCATGCAAAGGTCGAAATCAAAATCATTGAGTTATAACTTTGTGCAGATACCTTTATGTGAGAAGGGCATGCAATTAGGGGTTCTCATAGGCCAGGTTTGGACCTTAGGTTTAGTATTTGGGCCAGGGATGGATTTTATATTTTGGCCCCATTAAAATTTGGGCCAGGCTTGAATTAAGTGGTAGAAAGCCTGAAGCCCAGCTTGGCCCAGCCCATCCCACACAAGTAGGGGTTGTAGTTTAGTGAATCATTTGCCATAATAAGTTTTAGAAAGTCTGGCCAAGCCTGGCCAATTTACTAAATGACAGGACAAGGGCCTGATATGTTCTAGGCGCCTGGCCCAGACACTACAGTCTGTGTCGGTCTTGGGCCAGATTCGGGCCAGCATTTCTAAAGTTGGGCCAGGCCTGGATATGCCTCAGCCAAGTCCCTTGGCCCCACAAAAGAATTGACCTATTTCTCAGCACTCAAATCTTCTTCAACTTAGAACCCTACATACAACAAGCTCCAAGACAGCAAGGAATCTTCAGTAATTTGCTTCCTTAGTTGTGCATCATAGTTTTCTTTCTTGCTGTCCAAGGAGAGTATTAAGCATCTTATAAGGAAGAGGGCTGTGTAGCAATCTCAATGAGGGATAGACTAGGAGAATGTAGAAATTTATGAGGAACAAAGTAGGTCTTACAAATGTATGTGTTTGGCCAATGTGGTGTGTACGTATTGTTTATATTTCTGGCATAAGAAGTACTATCAGATGGAAATTTTAGTTTTTTTTTTTCTTCTCAACCGACCATTACCTTCTTTTTTTCAGTAACTTTACACTTCGGCATTTTTGGCATTTATAACTCAGGGTTATTAACTCTGACACTTAACAGTCCATGAAACTTTGACAGTAAATGAAATTCAGTTTCGTTGAAATTAACATTTATGATTGGCTGAGAGTACTTTTTAGGCTACAGGCCTCATATACCCGATAGCCCAAGATCTAACTTCTATATTGTACATTTGGAGGACTAAAGCACACTCTCTCAATTATTTTCCAAAGTATTGCCAAATTAAATTTCCCTCTGCGGCTCTGCCTGACATGAAACAGATTACAGAATATCAGATGATCAAAGTAGTGCTGAAATGGATGTCACATAAAAAGAACTTTTTGTTGAGTAAATTAATCCCACACTGGTATGGTTTGGTTTAATGACAATTCCAATAGAAGTGCCAAATATATAACATCTTAAAGTCCCTTGTCAAAATAACAGGGAAGATTGCATTCCCATTTCCCAATCCACCTATTACTCTTCTTTAACCCAAAAAAAAGGGATGGAAAAAAGCTTCCATTTTTCTGGAATGAAAACAGCAACAAGGTTTCCATTTCTTAAGCCAAAATTAAGGTTGTTGATGGGCCTGCATCTGGCATGGCCCAAAATGTGTCTGCCCTATATGTTGCAAGATCTGGACATTCATTTGGGCCCACCCAACTGCATCCAGAACTAAGTTTAAGGTCCAATTAGAAAAATGGGTCTGATCCAGATTCTGGCTCCAGGGTATCTTATGCAAAAAAAAATTCATATTAAAATTTATCATACAATATCATAAACTCTTTAGAAACCTCGCTTCCAAGCACCAAAGTTAGAAATATAGGAAATATGGAAATAGCTTATTTTAGAGTTGAATAGTTCTTCAAGCCAATTCCCAATTGATGGGATAAGGCTAATGATGTCGAAAATGTTGATATGAGCTCAAAGCTTTGCACTATATACAAGGGATGTACATGCATAAGAATTCTTTGACCATGACATTGTTCAATATCCATGTTAAGCATGTAATTTAAGATAATCAAATTTTAGATGAGAATTGAGTAACTGATATCAAAATCTGGATCCTAAACAAGTTTAAGCTTGAAGATATCAGGTAGAAGGATCCAAAGGATCCAAATTGGATCTAGATTAGGATCCTGCAAACATAAACGGGTATAGATCAGGACAGGTTGTTCCAGCCCAAATGTGGTCTATTGAGAAGCCAAGTTAAAATGTCAATCTCAGGAAAAAGAAGAATGTAATGAAACCTGAGACTGGTGAATAGCTCTGATTTGTCAGAAAACCAGGCAGGGATGTCTCGTACAATGCGCACATCATCCTTCAAATACTCAATAAAATGATCTACATCAAAGATGTCTTCAAATTTCCTGTGCATTAAAAATGACAGTGTTACCATAAAAAATTTAAAAAAAAAAAAAAAAGAGCATAAATAAGGCTCCCTTTTATGAACAATGAGAATTAATGAAAATGACATACCACTGTTATAAGTTAGAGAATAAGACCTGTTCATAATTTATAATATGCTGGGGACGTTGGCTTAAATACCAAGAACTTGAGGGTTTTTTTTGTAATTTGTAGAAACTAAGATCTAATGATATAGGAATGGTCGACTGCCTTAATAGGTGAGATCATTCTTGAGATTCCCTCCCTAATCCACTTCCTTTCTTCTCTTTTCTTCCTTATCTTGTTTTTTAAAGAGACCTACAAGTAGAACCCTAGATTTAATCTAATCTAGGGTTCCAACTTGGTATTAGAGTGAGAGGTCGAGTATTCGAGTCCCTAGGGCCGTGGTGCCTTGTATTCTCCCACGGAGGGTGTGATTCCCGTGTAGAGCCCCTATATTCTCCCACGGAGGGTGTTGTGTGTATGTTACCATGTGGAGCCCTGCAAGTGCGAGGGGGTGTTGTGAATTGTGATATACATTGTTACACACTGCTAAGCACTAGAAAGAAATGCAAGAATACAGCCTTATCAATGAGAACTCAATGTTGAGGAATCATTGATTAGAACAACAAAATAAGGTATTGATATTTGACCGAAGTTCCATCATTAAGAAAAAAATAGAAATAAAACAAAGATAATCCTTTTTTTTTAACAGTAAAAAGAACTTTCATTAAAACAAAGATAATCTTGTTGAGAAAGTAGGCATAAGCAACCCACTAGATATGATAAGAGCCCAACCAATGATTTCCCTAGAGGCAAATAACCTATTATGAGTATACAGAGATTTCTACACAACATAAGTTCTGGAGCGGGCAGGAAATGGTCATTTTCCAAAAAAAGTACATTAAATAAAGCAAGGCCAAGGAGTACCAAGGTTCCATGGCCTCAATTTTTTTGGCAGTATGTGTGATAACTAAAATATTGATAGTGCACAAATCTACCAGAAGGATATAAACAATGACATGGAAATGTTCAACAACCTTTCTTAAATCAGTAAAAGAAGAACTGTATTTCATCAACAAAGAGAAAACTGAAACATATAGGGGAAAAGGATCAGGAAAAAAGAAGAAACTTAAAGGCAACTCAGGACATTCACAAAAAGTGATTCTTTGCCGCACTATCCTAAGTCAGCAAATGCATTTTCTGAGATCTTTGTGATCTAAAATGATTCTAACTTCATTTGATTTGTTTAATCTCATGCTTCTCATTTCGAATGGACTATCTCAAATTTCAATTCTTAAAGGCCAAAGAATCCCTACCCCCATCCCTCTTATTTGAATACACTACACACGCCAAGGAACAACTTCGATATTTGCTCAAGTGTCAATAACCAAGGTAAACAGATAGGGGCTCAAAGTGGAACCATGGAGTGATCCAACACCAACTAGGAATTCAGACGTCTTCCAACACAGTTTTCACACTTGTTATTGTTTTGTCATACAAGTCTCCTATAAACTTGATATAACAATTAGACACTTCTCAGAAAAATAAACAATACAAAGGAGATTGCCCACGAGCTCTGGTAAAACTTAGAAATAAAAGGGCATGTGACAGAAAACAAAACATTTTAATGTGATTAAGGGAGTGGCTGAGAAAAATTGATCAAGAATGTAGAGCATGGAAATAGTATCTCACGTTTGATCTTTCCAGATCTGGTCTTGCTTTAGTATGGGTAAAATAAGGGTGGCATTCATTATTTTGGCCACAGCAACAGCATTACATATCTGCAGTTATCCAAAAAAAAAACAGCATTACATATCTGCAAAATATATACATTAGCAAACAATTGTTTTTACCAGCAAAAAACTATTAGTAGCTTGATTTTATAATTTAAATGTAAGAACTTACTGGAATTTAACTTGGATTGTTCATATTGAAATTAATTGTTGTTATTAATATTATGAACAACTGAATGAAGCAAAACAATGAACCAATTGATTACGCAACGCTTCAGGAGAATCAAGACAACAAAAAAACTGCTAACAAACCACCCATATCTGTCATGGAAAATCAAATTTTAATTCTATTGCATTGGATTAATGAACTACATCCAATACTGGCAGCAATGTCTAACTTAAGTTCCTTTATGCTACCAAAGGTATAAAGCTAGATAGTTCTTATGATATAACCATTATGAGATAACAATGAAATCATTGAAGTATAACTGTGGATTATGCTAATATTTCTTTCAAGGCTCTTCAGTAAGATAAAGAACGCTTAGGAGAAAAAGAACAGAAACTGTCAAGAAGAAATGGATCCAAATAAATATGAAGGCACAATTCCTTCCAAAATGTTTCACGTTTAGCCTCAACCGTTAACAGAACATAAGACCAACAATGCAAGAAGTCAAATAGATATAGAAGAATACAAAGCATTCCTTGCCCAAATTAAAAAAAAAAAAGTCTCACTATTTATGAAAATTTTCTCTGAGTGCCTATAGAGCTGACGATATAACACTAAGAAAGTCGAACAACCCCAAACAGATTGAGTTCTTTGCAAACATCTGTTGTAGTTTCAGAAACATTGTCCAACAGAAAAGGTGCAAACAGGATACAAAACATTTCCAGATTTCTGGCATATGCTACAGGTAATATATGATAATTTCATTAAAAAAAACATAAAGCAACGAAAAAAAATCACTTCTAACAACACAGACATCTTTTCATAATTTATGATGAGAATTTTAATAAAGAAAATGAAATGGTACAGCAATTTAGTCTTTCTTTTCATGGGAGGTTTGTTCCAAGGAGGCATACCAAGTTTGAGGTACGGGTGAACAACTTGGAAGAAAAGGAGGAAGAACAAAAAACTTAAGACGAAGCAAAATACCCATAAGAAAGGTAGCCTAAAAGAAGGGAAAAAAAAGTTTGTTGATATATAAGACTCTGTTGTTGATGATGGTGGTGATTTCTTTTCTTTTTTCTCTATGTTGATGATGGTGATTTCTACATAACCTTTTATAGGTGGTATATTTGCACATTTATTTGATAATATAAATCACGATGACCTTTATTAAAATTCCAATATTTCAAACAAATATACACGAAACCATCTAAGACGGGCAGTATAAGTGCGATTATCATGTATGCAAGAATTGAAGTTAAGAGGGAGAAAAAAATCATTAAGTCAATGCAGCACAGACATACAGCTATACGCTGTTGGTTCAGACCACCCTCAGCATGGATCAATATATACCCAGTTGTTTCATTCTCTGGAGGAAGATCTGCAACGAGACCAAGAAAAATCGCTTTGTTATTAAAAAAAGTAAATATGAATCAGAATTAGTAAAGAGAAGGTGTTAAAACTAACTGTATATGAATATTGAACATCATGGCAGAAGTTGAATGAGGTCTATACAATTGAAACTTGACCAATATACCAACTAGACCTTAAATACCATACCTTACATCCTTTGATTAAAGCATGTTGGTTCACATTAAAATTATATTGCTTAATGAAGCTCACTTTAATATTCAGAGTTGAAAATAAAGAGTTTATATTTCTTAAACTAGCTAAATTAATATTCAGATTTCAAAATAAAGAGTTACAACAAATGAAGGAACAATTCTTAAACTAGCTTACTTAATATCCGAATTTCAAAATAAAGAGTTATAACAAATGAAGGAACCAAATCTAACATTTTTGAAGTTTCAAATAACACAGTTAATTAAAGACGTGGTGGTTGGCAGCTTGCAATCATGGGGGATACAGAACTTTTATCCTTATTTCAGGAATTAACAACACAAGGAGAGAATAATCTCCCCTTATAAAATGGGGGAAAACATAGAACTGAGAAAGCTTAAAATGATGACAAGCACAAAAATAATCAGTAAATTATAATTTAAGAGGATCTCAATCAAAATACAGAGGATACATAGATTCATGAATGTAACTGATGTATTAGGATAAGAGAGTGTCTTCAAGATGGTTGGGGCCCAATGACTGCAATCTCATCAAGAACAAATCGTAGCTTACCCGAAATTCCATTACTCCGACGCTCAGCACATGGTTTCCATGAGGTGGTTGCAGAATAAGGGTTTTCCCAGAGTGAAGGTGGCTCGTTCACCTATAACAATAGTAACAATAGGAGAGCACAAGGCACAAGTTGACATAAATATGCAAAGGAAAGCATAAAGAAGAAAAAAGACTGGAATATATCAATATCAAGTATCAACTCATCTTGTACAAGAACATGAGATGATATAGATTATTCATAAAGAACTCACGTGCGGGCAGCGAAGAACAATACCATCTTTGCTGCATAAATATGGAGCATTCTACAAGAAAATGGAAATTAACAATACATTAAAATAGAGAAAAAGAAGCACACTTAATCACAATATTGTGACTGATTTATTTACAAGAATCACCGTCATATAACTTATCCAAGAAAAGCATGCAAATAAATATGTATGGATGTTAGCATACAAGAAAAGCAGGAAATAACCAGCATAAGGCCTCAACAAAGAATCAAAATAGGAGCACAATAAATTCACTAGAGAATGGAAACCATCTCATTGTAGAAAGATTCACCAGATGTACAGCCAAAACAAATATATGTGGGGTGTAAACACACAGTCCTGTAGGAAACATACACAAAAGCATAAGCATCTAAACATCCACTTGATGAACGCACCTGCCTCATTTCTTCTTCTTCTTCTTCTTTTCTAACCATCCACCTGACAAATGCATCCGCCCCACACTTCCAGTCTGAGGTCATCTACAGTAGGATCTACCTCTTCCAATAACTTGATTGACCCCATGTGATCAATCCAGTGAAATATCTTTCAGTAGGAGCATGGCAAAGTGCAATCACCACAAACACCTAATGTCAGAATCTTGAATGTCCCTCCAGAACCCTCAAATCCAGCCCTCAGAGCAGAATGTAAAAAACAACACTCATTGCACATCTCGATCCTAACTAAGCTAGACGCCCAACAGCATAAGTCCCAAATCCAAAGTCTCCCAAATACCACATTGACAAACAGATATCCATAAAAATCAACCCACATTTTGGTTATGCCCAGTCACCACAAAAGACCAAATTTCTACATCTTGAACCACCCCAATCTCACAAATCCTAATCCTCGTAGTCTAAAGCAAAAACCATGTTCACTGCACATCTGAATCCCAACTAAGCTACATACCCAACAGCCCAAAATCCCAAATTCAAAACACCCCACATCCGAAATCGAGCAGCAGATACCCATAAACACCAATCTACCAATGTAAATGTAAAATTGAAATCGAAAAGAACCCAACAGCCCAAAATCCCAAATTCAAAACAACCCACATCCGAAAATGAGCAGAAGATGTCCATAAACACCAAACTACCAATTTCAATGTAAACTCAAATCCGAAAAAGACCCAACAGCGCAAAAATCCCAAATTCAAAACACCCCACATCCAAAATTGAGCAGCAGATGCCCATAATCACCATCCCAACCAATACAATTATGAAATCGAATTAAAAAAAGAAACAGAGAGAGATGGGATGGAAGATCATAGAAAGAAAAATGGGAAATTTAACTTACCAGACGATTCCAGAGGGAGGGAAGAGCAAAGAGAGAGCAGACTAATAGAAGGGCGAGAAGGGGGAGAAAGATCTTGTAGGAGTAATCTTCTTTGAAGTGATTGATGAAGAAGAAGGGGGAGGTGATGCTGGTGGTGGTGGTGTTTGAAATGGAACGATGGTCTCTGTCGTCGTCGTCCGTTTCGTCCACTGCTACAAAGGGTAGAGCGGCTTCATCTCTCTTCACTGGAGAAGAAGACGACGTCGTCCTGATCCCCATTGATGTCGCATGCCTCAGCTCTGCCATTTCTCACTCCTTCTCTCGATCTCTCTCTGCAAGTGCAACTCTTTGGAGATAATTGGATTTTCGTTGTTGAGTAGGACTCGACTCGACTCGGCTCGAGAAAGTCTGGATCATCCGAGTCCCAAGAGTCACTCACTAGCTCACTCCTTAACTTGTCCTCAATAGGAGATTTAGAAGGAACAGAAAAATCAAATAGGTATTATGCAAAAACAAAAAATTTTAGGGTTTTTTTTTTTAATATCTCAAATAGCCCTATACTTTGAAATCAGTCATCAAATACACGTATTTCCCAAATCAATTATCTCCCGTGTCACCCCTTTTTATTTTTGGACCAAATTGTCATTCACTTGTTTTTTCATGAGTTCAAGAATAATGTCTTGAGCTCGCGAGTGTCGACAAAATTGCCCTTCACATTTTTGGTCGCGAGTTTGCAAGTAATGTCGCTAGTTAGGAAGTGTCATTTTTTGAACTTGCCAGTCATGTCCCTTTGGAAAATTTCAAGTGAGGATACGTCGGATTCCTTTTTTGAATTTTTAAATTATAGACTCATGTAAATGCCAATAACTGTGGCTTTAAATGAAAACATATCTTAGATCGTCTAAGAAGTACATGGTCCATTCGTTTGCATAAAACTGTTCAACAAACACAGAGAATATCTTCAACCGATACTGTCCTATAAATCGTAGATTAATTTTGAGTTTTCTTTGTCCAACACGATTCAATTTAGACCATCTTATTTGATGAGAATTTAATTCTCGAATTCACTTCTCCAGTTCAACAATTAACTCTTCAGCTCGTGACTGAATCATCTTTCAGTTGTTTTTTTATTCTAAGTTAAGAAAACTAATGAAAAAATCAATAGCTTTGGCCTTTGGGGATAATTTTTCAACAAATTGAAGGCCTACAAGTTCGGAAAAATAGAGAAGAAAAAGGTCGGCATAGACTTCAAAAGAAGTGAAGGAAAAACATTCTAAAAATCTGCATAGACCTAATCACGAGCTCCAAATAGTACTCGCGAAAAAGAACAAGTGAAGTGCAATTTTGTTGACACTCACAAGCTTAAGACATTACTCACAAACTTGTGGAAATGCAAGTAAATGGTAACTTGTTCTCAGAAAAAGGGGGATATATGGGAGATGATTGATTTGGGAAATATGTATATTTGATGACCGATTTTGAGGTACAAGGATATTTGAGGCCTTTTTCATAAAAATTCATTTTTTCCAATACTTTATTGTTCATTTAAGGCCATTTAAGGTTGGTGTATTTGCATAGAAACATTTCCAAATAAGAAAATTAAGAAAGTATTCCTAATGCAGTGATGTGGAAAATCAGTTCTCCAAAAAAAAATATATATTTCATTTTCCATGGAGGACCTTTTTCAACTTCCCCCTGTTAGCAATGTTTCCCATGGAATTGCGTAAAACTTATTTCATTTTTCTAGTTTTCCTTGAGAAAAAAGTGGCCACACCAAATTTCAAATTTTAAACACACAAAAAAAATCACTTTCCTTGTTGTTGTTTTTTTTTTTTTTTTTTTCAAAAAAGTGGTTCCATATATGTGTTATAAAAGAAGTTAAGATATAGAAACCCATGTAAAGTTCTACAACCAACATATTTGATAGCCCTTGGGTGGCCGAAGGGCTGAACAAGATGACATTGTTTGAATACCCAAGGTTGAACAATATCCTCATTTATTCAGCCCTGAGTGGCCGAACGAGAGAGGGAGAGGGACAATGATTGGGGAAAAGGAGGGGGAGAGAGAGGGAAAGGGAGGGACAAGGAGAAGGAGAGGGAGAGGGCGGAGGTGGGCATTGGGAGAGGGAGGGACAAGGTGAAGGGGGGAGAGAGAGAGGAGGTGGGCTGCCGAGCAGGGAGAGGAAAGAGAAGAAAGGGAGGGTGTTTTTGTCTTTTTCAAAGGCGTCCATCAAGGGTTCCATGAATGGATGTGTAGGGTGTTGTCCCGGCTGTGCAACTAGCTGCTCTTTTTTTTTTTAATATGAAGTCGCTAAACTCGTGGACCAATAGATGAAGGGGTTAAATGCATAAGATTAACTCCTTCAAACTTGATACTTGGGCTCATCCAAGAATACGCTTCCCGTCCCATTGTCCTGTGATCAGTGGAGCCCCTGGTGGGCCCATAAATCTTCCGCCCATAGGACATTGTGAGAGTTTATATATATATGGGAGATGTTCCTAAGAGCATCCCTCACCTTACTATGAGAGATAAGGTGGGGGTCCTCACATCCATATCCAATGCCAACAACTCAAATGTGAGGGCCCCCACATTATCTCTCATAGTAAGGTGAGAGATGCTCTCATAGGAGCATCTCTCATAGGGCCCCCACATTACAAGGGGCCACTCTAGTCACCTGCACATTGTTGTAACTTGTAAAAAGGAATTCAAACAAAAAAGGTCATCTTCTTTTTTTATATAGGGAATTATTCAGGTGGAAATTGTTCTCACCTTATATATGAGAACTCTCTTAACAGTAGTTGTTGGATCGTTAAAGTGGATCCAACGGCTGCCACGTTTTATATATAACGTTCGCTTTTCACATTGGGCGCCCAAAATTTTCTTTTCCCCCTTTCGAAGGTTCAAGCCAAAATCTAAAGCTCTTTTCGTCTTCCCCTTTCAGCCATTCCACTTGATCGGAACGGTTTCCTCTCTTCTCCAGGTTTTCCTGCTGCAGCCTCTCCGCTCCATCTCCATCTCCTCATCTTCCTCTATATCGCAGAGAAAAGATCGAGTTTCTCCTCGGACCGAGAGACATCCAATGATTTCATATTTGGGCCCTGTCGCTTGTCGGAAGCTATCATCTTCTCTCCTCTAGAACGACAAAACTTGTCTCTCGCCGAAGATATGGGGCAGGCGCAGTGTTAGGGTTTATTCTTCTTCCCCCTTTCATTTTTTCTAATCGAACCCATTTCCTTCAATCCTACCCTCTTTATCTCGATCGAGGAACCGAAGATATGGAGGATCTGAGTTGTTTTAATCTCCATAAGTAAAAAAGAGAAGCAGAGAAGATGAGCACATTTCTTTTTCCATCTCCATCTGTAAAGAAAGGATCTCCATCCCTATCTTGGCCGACCCACCCAGTAAGATAAAAGGGAAGAACCTCGTCACTTGAGAAAAAGGTGCTGGTGCGTATTCTTTTCTTTTCTACAGCCTCGATCGATCGACTTCATTATTAAAAAAAAAACACAAAGCAGAAAAGAGAAGAAAGAAGAGACAGAAGTTTGCTTTCTCCCTTGGATTTCCATATTTCTCACTTTCCCCTTTCTCGCTTCCTTTGAGATTCCTGAAACAATAGAACGAATCAAATCTTGCAATCACAATTACAAATATCCTTTCCTTAGGGAAGCTTTTCGTGGTGCGTATTCTTTTCTTTACTACAGCTCTGGGATTGCATTTTCCTTGAATGATTCGGTATTCTGCTACATTTGCCCATTAACTTGTTCTAATCTTTTCATCATTCCTTTTGGGGCTTGCTTGCTATTTCTCTATTGGTGAATGCTAACTTATACTTATATAACAACTATTCGCTTGCTTGTTATCTTAAGCCGAGTCGGTACGAGTTGATGTGTTTTGCAGACTGAATAGATATATTTTTTACATTAACATTATTCTACAAATGGGTTCATTTGAAAGTGTGTGAATACCCAGTTCTTTAGTTCTTTTGTTATTGGGTTTTTGTCATATATTTTGGTTGTTTATTGATTTCAATGGATTAAAGACAGTAAATGAAAAACACCCAAGTTCTTCTTTGTTCAATTTTGAGACCCCTGTTTTTTTTTTTATATATATATATAAGCTTTCCTCATTTTTTTTATGTTTAAATTTCTTTAATTTTGGTAATGATATTTGGTTATATTTCTGTTTAATTGAAAGATCAATGGAGATCTCTTACGCCAATTATTGTCTGGTACCTGTGATATACATGCTAGGAAAGCTTCACAATTCTTAGAATGATACTTATTGCACTGTACAGTGTTATCAACCAACACAGTGAAATCTATATCTCCAATTATTATGGTAATACACATCAGTGAGTTGACCATGTTTGACCTGAATCATCAAGTTATTGCAGTTGCTTGATTTTTCTTTCTTTAATGGTTCTTTGTATTTTCCATATAGGTATTTCCTAGAGCATGGCATCGTCGTATTCTATATCTAGTGATTCCGTGCCAAAATGCTCATGTGGAGAGATGATTTGTCTGACCTCTCGTACAAACTCTAATCCAAATAGGAAGTTTTGGAGATGTCCTAATTGAAAGGTATATATTTTTAATTTTTTAATTTAACGACAATGTTATAATGTGCCGATTAAAAACACACGGCATTAATATGGAGTTAATGTCTTCTCTTTTTGTAGGATAAAAAGGGTTATGGTAGATTCATATGGAAAGATGAAGTTGACTATGACAAGAATGTAGCAGCGCTTATGGAGGATATGAATAAAACAATGGACAAACTAAGTGAAAACATATGTGTTGCAGTTGAAGAGATGAGACAAGTGGCTGAAGAAAGGAAAAAATTACACAAATTTCTTAGTGTATTGGTGTTTGTCAGTTGTCTTGTAATTGTGATCTACATGATAAAAAATGTGTGATGTATATTTTAAACCAGCATGTGTTCTTTTTGGGGTGATTTTAATGGCAGTTGGCTTTAATGGCATGTTTAGAGTTTCTTTTTAATCTGTGCTAAGAAAAATAATGTGCTGCTAGTGAAGAGGGACGGTCCAATGCATGGATTAGAGATATGACAAATGGGGTGTTTTAAACTTCAATCGAACATTGAGTAATTTTTGGAGTGAGTGTCTGCTCATTTTCAAGATGCTTGCAAACTCAATTTGATAAGAACAATCCTTCCACCAAACAACTAATACTACTCCTTCAAATTTGCCAATTTCTTCCTCCGCCCATCCACAACCTGTCCTGAAAAGGGAGTGTGCTAGCAGCTGATATACCAATAGGAAGCAATCTTACGTTTCCACGCATAAATCCTCCATTGCCACCAACCAACAAAATGTTGCTAAGATTTACCTAAAAGCACCAACACAGCTTTAAAAAACCTCCCTATGTCACTGCGCTTATCCATTGATACCCCCTAAAACCATTTCATAGCATCAATACTATATTACCCCACCCCCAGCATTAAACAAATGACTTTACTTTCCACTCTTTCCAACTAAGCATCTCAAACACAATTGTGAACTTAAAAGATAAATGGTAGATCTCTTTGGCATATCTCTCCTAAGCTCTAAATCTTTGAGACAAAACCAATGGAAGGACTTCTAGTATACAAAAGTTCTTGAATAGAATTGAGAAAATTTACCAATTATTCACACAATGATAAGCCCATCCAGACCATGATCTCAAGCATGCTACACATAATTTCAACTTTACAAGTTACATTCACACAACCTCACTACCATGAATTCCAATGCCCAACACAAAGAAAAACCACAAACAAGTATTTAAGAACCCAAAGTTCAAATAGCACCAAAAATATATCATCCCAAAACACCAACAAGTATCAGATGATCCAACATGAGCATTTCATTTCACCTGACTTCTTCACAAAATCGTCAATACAAACATAATAATATTTTTCGTTCACCCCTCTATTCTTATAAAAACCGTACAACTACGAAGAACCAAAATCATAAAAAATATATCATCCCAAAACACCTTCAAGTATCAGCTGATCTAACATGAGCATCAATACATCCTGCCACCAAACATGGACTGATTACTCTGATAATAGTAATGTAAAGAAACCATTACTATGATAATAAAATTTAAAAAAAAATAGACTTCTTACTAAGAAAGGAAAAATGTATACCTACTAATTGTGTTAATGCCGCGTCCTCAGAAGATGCCTCATTTTCATTGAATGGCTCATTGTTGTTCTCTACACTGCTAAAATAAGTACATGCAAAACAGATAAAAAAAAGCTTGTCAATGTATATTAAATTAAGAAAATGCATTGGTAGGAAAAATTCAATCGAATATTGCCTCTTGTCAAGCCTAGGGCAATTGCGTCTGTCATGTGCAACCCCACGCTTGCCACATCCGCGGCAAAGTCGATCTTTTTTCTTTGCTTTTTCCTTAGAGGACTTCAACCTCTTTGGACCACCCTTTGTAATTGCATGCTTCGGTGGAAGATATCTCTCTGCAGGCTTTGCACTTTTATTTTTTCTCTTAGGTTCATCTTCTGCCATCATTGCCTTTTCATTAATCTCGCGAATGCTTTTTTTAAGGTCTTGTAGAACTGATTTTGCATGGTGATATGCTTCCTTACAGAATAACGCTTCATCAATGATATTTGCAGCATCATATGATAAACTCCATGTCGTGCTAGCAATGACCCATCAAATACAGAGCATGTACTTTTTGTCAGAATCATCGTCTACCCTCGCATACCTTATCCATCTTTTCAAAATGTATTGTTCAAGCAGTGTATATATTTTCTCTTGTTTCAAAACGCAAATGATGTGTCCACATGGAATGCCTTTGAATTCAAATAGTTGACAAGAACATTTTGCTTCTTTTTCATTCTTTTTTAAAATGACAACCCTTTCGATTTCATTGTTACCGTTGAATGATGAAACATTATAAATTCTTTGTCCCATATCATCGTTTACAATCTCAGCAATGCCGGATGTTATGTACATGAACTGATCCTGGAACTTATAAAATATCTTCTTTGTGTATATTTGTGGCATTTACCTCTCCATTGGCAAGTCTGTCATCAATTTTGGCCTTCTATTAGAAGTGTTATGAATTGCCTTCAATTGATGGTATTTTTGAGTTGCAATCCCTTGCTTAAATCGAAATATAAAACCACACAGACCATTCTTTTGTGTCACATATTGCTTTAAATAGGCATTGATACTTTCACTCCTTCCAGTTGTAGACATCCCTACAAAAAAAAATGTGTCTCATATATATAGGCACCCACATATGACGGATATCGTACATCCCATTTAGCCAATCGTTGTTTGCAACGTCCTCTTTTGTCAACATATTCTTCCAACCCGAATAAAACTCCTCGGTTGTCAAAGAGTTGAATGCGATTTTTTTAATAGTTGGGATCAAGTCATTCTTATGTATTGCAACTCCACCTAAATTCTTTTGTAAATTTTCCATGATGTGCCACAAACAGTAACGGTGGTTCGTATTTGGAAGAACAAACCCAATGGCTTTTGTCATTGTGGGGTCCTGATCTGTCAAGATGGACTTTGGTGGGTCTCCTGGCATTACGTCAAGTCATTTATTGAAAACCCAAACAAATGTATCAAAAGTCTCATTTGAGATTAGGCAGCATCCAAATAGTATGAACTGATCATGATGATTAATTCCAGTGAATGCGCCAAAAATGAGACCATATCTGTTTGTGTTGTAAGTTGTATCAAATGAGACAACATCACCGAACTCCTCATTTGACTTCTGAAAATAATAATCAGCCCAAAACACATGTTTGATGTGGTCCTCATCATCTTTCTCAATAGAAAAAGCATTCATTGGATCTCTCTCCTTCCATTGTCTAAAGTGTTCGTAAAACATATCACCATCATTGTCCTTTGTTTCCTCATTTTTGTCTCTAATATGATTTCGAAAGTCTGTTTCTGTGAAACCAACTTTATCTCTTCCACCTGACTGCAACACTAAAATCTTCATTTGTTTATTTGGTCTAATATTAGCAGCCCCATAAGTATCTATCATTTTTTTTTTGGCGTCAATCCGATGGTGTGACCGTAGCATGTGGGTCTTTCTAGGGGTACTTAATAGGTGAGAATGTTCCACAACAGTTTTAAATACAATTCAATGCCCCCCTTTCATTTTTTTTAACTGAAGACATGCACCACAATTCTCCCGTGTATCTG
The DNA here is from genome assembly GCA_038049695.1 of Cinnamomum chago. Taxonomy (NCBI): domain Eukaryota; kingdom Viridiplantae; phylum Streptophyta; class Magnoliopsida; order Laurales; family Lauraceae; genus Cinnamomum; species Cinnamomum chago. The sequence goes on along the minus strand of CP142458.1, from coordinate 64,698,656 downwards.
AGGTTCGTCTTTCACCACCAAGTCTTTTTTCTTACAACCCTCTTTAGAGCACACAAATTTTTTTCTCACTACTTGGTTATTGACCCTCTTCTCCGAGCTTCGTCTAATGCTAAAACCCGCCACTTTCGCATAAGTGTTGTAAGCATCGTAAGCATCCTCAATATTTTCAAAACCTTGGCCTACTTTTGGAAATTTCTCCTCATCAACTTGTGGCACAAATGTTTTAATTGGTAAAGATGCTACATCGTCAATCTTTTGTATGTTTTAAGCACACCATGATAATACATGCAAAATAGAATAAAAAAAGGAAAAGTAATTAATCGCAAGTTTTATCATAATATTATTTTTCTGTGGATGGAGATAGGAGAGAAATAGAGAAACAGAGATGGTAACTTATTTGGCTGCCAGCGAATTCTAATGCTATTGGAGACTGTGAATGGATCGGAAGCCAAAGTTGCAAATCGAGATCAGGATCATGAGATGGACATGTGTCATCCATTAAGGACTATCTCTTAACAGATCAGAACCCACTTTGTTTTCTCGCAAAAATGAAAGCATTATCAAATATTAAATGAGAAATGACATCAGAGGCATATTTGGAAGATTGTAATTAATAACTAAGTTTCTCATATTCAACACTTGCAGCGAGTCCTGTTAATGGTTCATATTTGGAAGATTGCTACATTTTTAAAAATGAAACAAAATGAAACACATAAATGAGGGAGGAGCAAACTTTGAGTCCTCATAAGTTCTGTCAGGTTTGCAACTATTTGCTTGCAATAAAAGATTTGTTACATGCATATCAATGTTCTCTCTACAAGTATTATAGTTGAGAGTTTCTTTGGATCAAGTGAACATGCTGATGTGGATTGCAAGTGTCCCAGAAATCTATGCTCATTTTGATGATTGTTCAAAGTTGTGGATTGGTTTGTATGAGTCAATGTTTTTAATTTAATAACCATCTTTACAGATGCATTATTTTTTTTAATGGTATCTTTTACAGATGAATATGTTATCCACTCACAACCCATTGGCTGATGTAGCTTTTGGATGCCTGTGTGGGTTGGGGTTCTGCTGTTTCAGGGGCTGTTCTCGTAGTATCACAGTACATGAGTTTGAGATTGATGTCTCTCGGTAGACTGCATTTTCATATTTTGGATTCTAGATCTCTGAGGCTTTTATCAGCATTTCTCAACATTCTGAGCTAGTTTTACAACTCTTAATATGTTTTCATCAAAGCCTGTGATGATCAATCAAGGGCACAAAGTTGACAAATATAGCACTGCAGTCTCATCTTTTATCCGGCTCAAAAATCAAATGTATGGATTCCAAAGATCGTGATAGGGGCTCTTTTACAAAATAAAAAAAAAAGAGAAAAAAGAGAAATCTGACCTTCCTAATTCCTCGCTGGGTCGGCTGAGAGAGATGCAGACTTCTATGGTGATGATCTGTGAGTCCTCTTTGCTTCCCTTCGACAAAAGAATGGGCTCAGCTCCTGTATATCTTCGGTTCCTCAATCGAGATAGAGGGCAGGATGGAAGCAAATGGGTTCGATTAGAAAAAATGAAAGGGGGAAGAGGAATAAACTCTAGCACTGCGCCTGCCCCATATCTTCGGCGAGAGACAAGTTTCGTCATTCTGGAGGAGAGGAGAGGACAACTTCTGGCAAGCGACAGGGCCCAGATCTGAAATCGTTGGATGTCTCTTGGTCCGAGGAGAAACTCGATCTCTTATCTGCGATATAGAGGAAGATGAGGAGATGGAGATGGAGCGGAGAGTCTTCAGCCTTAGAACCTGGAGAAGAGAGGAAACCGCTCTGATCGAATGGAATGGCTGAAAGGGGAAGACGAAAGGGGCTCTGGATTTTGGCTTGAATCTTCGAAAGGGGGGAAATGAAAAGTTTAGGCGCCCAATGTGAAAAGCGAACATTATATATAAAATGTGGCAGTCGTTGGATCCACTTTAACGATCCAATAACTGTTAAGAGAGTTCTCACATATAAGGTGAGAACAGTTCCCACCTAAATCTATTATACTAAAGGAATGTAGTCTCCCTTAGTATGCTGAAACCTGTCCTCCTTCACATGAAGACACATGTCCTACTTCATCAAGTCACTTGTCCCTCCACTAACTTACACATAACTTCCTCAACAAAACCTCCTCAACAAAATCTTCCGCAAAAAAATTAGGTCATGTAGGAAGAGAAAGAGAAGAAGAAATAGAGGATAAAAAGAAAGGAAGAAGAAGAGAGCAATGACTCTGATTTCTGAGGATACAAAACAACGGTATAAGTCACTCCAGCAGCATCGTCGCTCGTAGGGTTCAGCCTGGAACTCCATCTTCGTTGTAGCAACAGCGCCTCTACCATCCGTTGAGAAATGGTATGCATGGATGATGGATGAGGGTTTTCTCTCTCTATTATCCTTTTTTATATATTTATTTTGTATTTAATTTGCAATATACAAATGAAACAAATGATATCAAATGAGAAATAATGTTATTCTAGAAACCCAAACAGACAAAAAAAGTCAAATAATCACTATGAAAAGAAATAAGTGAATTATTTCTATAATCATTTACGATCATTTTGTCCGTCATAATTAATAATTTACAGACAAATGATATCAAATGAGAAAAAATGTTGATTACATCAACATTATTTAATTTGTGATTTATTAAATAAATGACATCTCTACATATAGTTACAATTGATATAAATCGGTGAGAAAATGTCAATTGCTCTGCACAAGTTATGAAAGAGTCTTTCTTTCTTTTGTGAAAAGAAATTAATCAAGTGGTTGGATCACAAGCAACCGGGTCACTGGTTGTTATAACTGACTATAACGATACACCAAATTGGATTGTGAAACTGGGTCACTTTTGACCCAGGGTAAATGATTAGTGTTTGGTTGGAGAAAAATGAGGAGGGCCTAACTGATTTACCCTGGCCAATCAAAAGCACGGAGATAGCAGGAAACAGTGATTAGTCACAATCCTATTCGGATCAATCAGTTGATAATAGGGATCATCCTAAGTTATTAGGATGAGAGTAATATTCGATTGATCATCCTATATTATATGACCATCAGGGTCATATATTAACTGATGATTGATCTTTCGTGGGGTCAATCATCTTAAGGAGGGATATTATTCCCCCCCTAACTGACTAAATCAACTAATTAAGATGATTAGTTAGAAATGATTTACGGACTTGATAAATGATCATCTTATTTTGTAGCAAAATAAATGGATGAACTGTTACGACGTCAAATCATTTTGTTGAATGATCATTTTGGGATAAATGTCATTATGGAAACTCAAACAGACAAAAAAAGTCAAATAATCACTATGAAAAGAAATAAGCCAATTATTTCTATAATCAATTACAATCATTTTGCCCGTCATAATTAATAATTTACAGAATGATCATTTTATAAATCATCATATATCATTATATTGGTAATTATCATTGACCAAATAATGGTTGAATAATCATAATAACGATTATTTGTGGACCGATAACAAATTGGTAATTAGCGTATATACATAGGAGTGTCTTTCATTTAATTTTTTTACACCTGTCCAAGCTTCAACAAGCTCCATTTATACCTCACGTAAATAATAAAATATTTGAAAAAACTCATAAAAATCAAATTAACAACAAAGAAATGACTAAACGGTTTATTAAATAAATTATTTAATAAAAATAATACATGTTAGTCTGTGCATTGAGTGGTTCTGTGGTCCGCGCATAGTACGGGGTGTTGATATTAATTCCCTATATAAAAAAAGAAGAAGAAGAAGATGACCCTTTTTGTTTGAAATCCTTTTTACAAGTTACTACAACACTGTGCAGGTGACTATAGTGGCCCCTTGTAAAAATGTTTTCATATAGAGAAATTCTATATGCACCCACTAAGACTCCTGAATACACCCACTTGCTGAACTCACCACAACCATTCTAATTTTGGCTTGATTTTACTGAGCTCACCCACCATAATCCCCAAACTGCCCATCCAAGCTCACCATTCGTTCCATTGCCTGAATACATTCCCTCGTTCAGAGTTTTCAAATTTCTGGCCATTTCGGAGTCGTCGACCTTCTCCACTTCAGATCTCTCACACCCTCGTGGACGGTTGGTGAGCTGCGTTCCTTCTTCTTCGTCTTCTTCATCAGCAGGGACACTCAAACAGGTGAGAGCCCTTCTTCTTCTTCTTCTTCATAGGTTTATCATTTTCACAAATTTGTTTAGGTTGTAATTTATGCATTAGAGAGTATAGTTGTGAGACCTCTGCAACAAATAGGGAAGAAGTCCGTAATGAAAACATGAATAGTTTCGAACTCCAATGTTTTCCATTTTTGAAAACATGGATAGTTGTTCGCGATCTGCTCGGCAGTCCAGAAACGTGCAGGGATTTTATGCACGGTAAGTGTAAACCGTGCAGAATACATATGCACGGGTTCATATTACAGTGCAAACAGATTTTGCACGTTACCATTTCGCCGTGAAAAAAGAATTTGCACGGTACCATTTCGCCGTGCAAAAAGAATTTGCACGGTACCATTTCGCCGTGCAGAACAATGTTGCACTGTCTATTTAAACCGAGCAGTACAACAAAATATGATAATCTCTTTTATTGGTTTTCATTTTTAACAGATTGGATGAAATGCCGAGAAAACCAGCTCGCCGTATTGGTGCCAGCTCACAGATGACAGGGGGACGGGGGACGGGCCAGTTCTTCTCGCGAGCCATCGAGAGTTCGGACGAAGATTGGTGTCTCAAGACCGCGTTCCCGAGGTGCGCGTTCCCGAGGTGTGCATGCGAGTTCTTCGACCGCCGGCCGTCAACGGCCAACGGCGTCTGAACGAAGACGAAAAGTGCAACAGGATCCACTCCCGGAGCAGGTTGAGGAGCATCTTGACAGTTCATCAGAGGATGATTCCTCAGAGGAGGAGGCACAGCCGTCCAGTCCCCGTGCATCGGCACCAGGAGAAGAGCATGGTGACAGTTCTTCAGAGGATGATTCCTCTGAGGAGGAGGCACAGCCGTCCAGTCTCCCTGCAGGGGAACCAGGGGAGGATGATTCCCATTTCGAGGAGGGACAGCCATCCAGTCCTCCTGCTGCGGCGACAAGGGAGGGTCCTATCCCCGGCGGTCCGGCCGACCTATCTGTCCTTATGAGTTTTAGGACACACGTAGCCTTGTCCATATGGGACGGGGAGGTACAATTGCCTTTTTTAATGTTTTAATTAATCGTTTTTCAAATAAGATGTGTTGAAGTCTATAATAACATATATTAATGAAGATTTATACTTGTAATGTGCAGGAACGTGAGGCACTGAAATGTATCAATCATTGGCGAGGGCTGAAGGATTGGTACATACCTCAGCCCGGGGATGGGGCCGATATCCATGTTCCTCGGTTTCATGCTATTATAGAAGAGTCTGGATTGGCAGATTTGAAGCGTTTATCTTATCGATATATCTCCAGCCCTCTGGTATCCAGCTTTGTAGAGAGGTGGCAGCCCGAGACAAATACCTTCCACATGCCATTTGGTGAGATGACGATCACCTTAGATGATGTGGGTACTCTCCTCGGCATCCCAGTAACGGGATTGCCTGTCCACGCATCGACTAGTATGGGATTTACTGATCAAGTAGATTTACTTGAGCGTGGATTGGGCGAGGATAGGGCATCTGCGTCAGCTGAGTTGAGAGTAGCTCGTGGTGGGGTAGTGAGGATGGCTTGGATCAAACGGGTGTGCGGCGAGGTGAGTCATGCATCGTCTGTTGAGCAGGTAGAGTGTGCAGCTAGAGGCTATCTTCTGTATTTGTTAGGCTGCACACTCTTCGCCGATAAGTCAGCCACTCGAGTCCCCATTGCCTACCTACATTTACTGATGGACTTGCCACGGGTCCGTCGTTATGCATGGGGGGCTGCTGCACTTGCATATCTTTATCGCCAATTGGGGACCGCCACGAGGGCAGACGTGCGACAGATTGTTGGATATCTGACACTGCTCACGGTAATACATATACATATACATGTTCCATCGTAATTGATCCTTTAAATTGTATAATTAATAATTGGTATCTTTTGCAGTCTTGGGTGTACGAGCACTTCCCATTTACCCGTCCTCATGCGCAGTGGGGATATACCGCTGGTATGCCTCAAGCGAGCCGCTGGAATCCTGGACAGGATTCTGGGATTGCGAGGGAGAACATAAAACTGTTGCGTGAGAGGCTGGATGACCTACATCCGAGTCAGGTGAGCACCCATATGGGGTCCTTGGTATCATGTTGCACTTATTTTTCAATGGACAAATTTTTATTATAATAATGAGTTCTTTCATTTACTTGCCACAGGTCCAGTGGGATCCGTATACTGGTGTCAGGGCTCATCATCCATTCCATCAGATATCTTTCTTCTGTGGTTGCTTGAGAGCGCTAGATGTCATTGAACCCTACCATCCACATAGGGTTCTCCGACAGTTTGGATATGTACAGACCATCCCACCTGCACCGCTCGCCCCCATTCGTGCGTCTCGGGGATCTACTGCTGGACAATACAGGGTCTCTTACGCGTTTCTAGACCAGTATTGGGTTACTTGGGAGGATCATGTATTGTCCTTAGCGCACCGCGGCCATCGAGCGCAACATGCATGGGAGTGCTCACCCGACTACCTAGTGTGGTTTTTTAGGATTTCACACCCTCGAGTACAGAACCCCCAACGTCATTCCCACTATCACCCTAATGAGGGTGTAGATGACCCGACTCCAAGAGTGGTGAGTGTTTGTACTTTATCGAAACATTATGCATCCATTTGTTATACTTATCTTAAGTATTGACACAGTTATTTGTTTCTTACAGATCACTCGGGCGAGGGACCATCTCCGCGCTACGATTGCACGAACGGAACAGCCTGCAGATTTCTATTACCGGGCACTCCAAACCACCCTCGAGATCCTGGAGGGCTTGCCAGTGACGTACCGACGACGTACAGATCCATGATGGCATGAGGGTTTTTTTGTTTTTTTGTCTTATTCTTTTGTTAAGTCTGTATGGATGGGAATTTAAAGCATATACTTTAGAGGATGTATGGATGGGTTTATCCATTTTTTCGATGTAAGGAATTTTTTGGATATGTATGGATGGATGGATCACTGCACAGATGTATCCATTTTTTTAATGGATGTTTTGAGGAAACACTTTCTTATGTTTGAACTTGTATGTTTTATATGGATATGTATGTTATGTGCATCTGTCCGAATAATTGATAAAATACACTGCACGGCCACCATGTTCCGAGCAAATAGTGTGTGCACGGCACTCTATTAAGGTGCAAATAGTTTATGCACGGCAACTTTTTGCCGTGCATTATATATTTGCACGGAATATGGTTGCCGTGCAGAACAAATTTGCCCAGCCATATTTAACCGAGCAGTTGTTAATGAAGTAATACCTTCTGTGGAATATTATTAATGAATTTATACACAACATAAACACATAAAGACCTCATCGAATCCATTGGCATTTCAATACAAAATATGTAATATGTTTGTTTACATCAAATGGATAGTACACATAATCAATCGCTGTCAAGATTGACCGACTCCTGCGTTGCGACACTGTTTCCAATCAATTCTCTGAATTGTTCGATGCTCTTTGCATATAGGAGCTGCCATCCGTCTGCTTCAGGATGGTGGTGTCTATGCCAATTTGTAGCAATGGGAGGCATGGGTGATTCGGGCTTCATGAAGACTTGAACAAAATGGTTTCCATTGACGAAACCAACCGCGAGCACTTTGTGAGAACTTGATGGAATCGGGGATGATCTCAAAGGCAGGAAAGTAAGGCACTGCTGCAGTGAAAGAAGGACCAACACAACGTTATAATATGAAGATATTAAGTGACCCATGTCCGGCATTGTCATCCATCGATCAAATGAAGGATTGCTTTCAAAGTAACACAATGCGTAATACAACTCCCCAACCCTATCCTCTCCTCCATAGACCTGTGCATAATAATTTTGATACCTCTGCAATTCATTGCTCAAATCCAGTCTAACCTGCATCCATTTATCCTCGCCCAGGCCTAGGAGACCAGCTATCGCTCTGAATCCACAGTTACCATCAGCTGCAACATCCTTAATAGTGTGGATATAGGGGCCCAAAGACTGAGGAAGCAAATGCATAAACGTACATGACCGAGTGCGACGGACAGTCATTTTCTCCTTATTCTTCGTTGCAACTGTATTGTTTAATCTAGCTGGAACGCTATCTTTTATCGACAGTGCGTATTCAAAATTAGATGGTTCCCGACGCGTAGATCTATCCAACTTCTTTCTTTTCGATGATGACCGACCGCGGGTATTCAATTTTACGCCTGGTTCGATAAGAGAAGTAGATGAAGGACAACCGAGTTCTCTAAGTTTTCTTAAAATCTGAATTTTATCCTTCTGATCACTACTTTGAAATCTCTTACTGATCAACTCGAACTCTGAAGTTGTGGTCAACTCAAGGGCTTCGTTCACCATAGTGGCTTCTAAATTGAGCTTCCGCCAATAGTGGTGGACACTACTCAGTGGTATATGAGAACCTTCCCTTATGTACTCGGCAATTTCATGTGCACATGGCAAACCATGAGTCCGTCGGATTACGCACCCACATGATGTAGAATCTGGACCAATATCACTAGCCCTTAACGACTCATTTAACACTATATCCAAAGCATTCCTTGATAGAAATCCTCTCAATTCACAAAACAGTGCCGGTTTGAACTTATGTTGCACGGTGTTCAAACTCTTTTCAAAAGAAGCCTTTATTTCTGTAAAAAGCAACTCTAGCAAGGCATGTATAACCTGCCAGGACGAATCAAAGCTACAGCTCGATGTGCCTAGGTGTCTCTTTAATTTTGCATGTGCACTCTCAGCTCTGTTAGTAGTGACGTTCCCAAAGTGCATATGCCGATCCGTCCATGCAGCCACAAATTGCTCCTTATGCTTATTCAACCATGAGGTCTTCACATAATCAACAGCATGTGGATACCCGCAGTAATTCCGTTCCAAAGCACTTAGCATTTGCGTGTAGTCGCTTTCAGTTGGAGAGACAACCAATGTGTTCCAATAAGAGATAAATGCAACCCATCTGTCGTTGGTCTCAAAACACTTCTTACAATTTGCCAAGATGTTCCTAGAAATATGCCACCTGCATAATAAGTTTGCTGCATTCGGAAAAATAACATTTATTACATTCATCAGCGCTAACTCTTTGTCTGTGACAATCACACGGGTCGTGATGCATCCATCCCTTAATTCCTTAAGCCTCTCCAAAGCCCATCTATAATTGGCCTCCCTCTCTGATTCAATGTACACAAAAGCAACAGAGAACGTCAATTGTGTAGATGTGACACCAACAATCTCAAGCAAGGGAAGTCGATATCTATTAGTCTTGTATGTGGAATCCATTATCAAGACTTCTGGAAATGCACGTAATAACTGAATAGATGATGGATGTGCCCAGAATAGGTTCATGATAACATCTGTAGCATCGTTGCTAGTATGATACTCAATGTAGTTGTTCTCTTCCAAATGCCTCATGAGTTGCTGTATTTATGATCGACCGGCCATCTCTGTCACCCTAAACTTCTGGCGAGCATTGTAGATACTCTTAATTGTAGTGGTGTTGTGCACATCCCTTTCCTGCAATGTTCGAAGGATGTTCCTCGGTTTCACCAAACTCTTAGACATATCAATCAAAACGTTGATTTCTTCCATAGAAAGCCTCCCAGCAAACGAGTGCCCCTCTAGATGCTGTGCGTTTGGATGATTGTGCACCCCACAAACCACTGTTAACATCCAATCGTCATCAGTTGCCAACTTTCGACCCCTCAAAGCAAAAGGGCAACTACACTTCTTCGTTCCCGTTGCCCTCTTAGGATTTCTCTTCTCGAATACCTTCGATGGACTCCTGTAACTACCACTTCTCTCACAAGATAAAACGACTCTCGGCTTCCGTCCATCTCCACCAGCATCCGAAGTCTTGATTACAATTACCAAGCCATGTTTCTTTCCAACATCCCTTGTCCATTGGATTAGGCCCTCTCGACTTCTGAATATCATGTCAGTGGTGAAGACATTTGTAAAATCCAAAAGACACTCACTGGCACCGGTTGATTCAACCTCCTGCTTATCACAAATTTTTAGATTAGCTATTTATTAATTTTGCACGGTTTATATAGGCGGTGCAAAATTATTCTGCACGGTTTATATAGGCGGTGCAAAATTATATTGCACGGTATATATATGCCGTGCAGAATAATTTTGCACTGTATATATAGGCTTTGCAGAACAATTTTGCACGGTATATATAGGCCGTGCAATATAATTTTGCACGTCTTATAGAATGTCGTGCAGGACGGGAGAAAACAAAAAAAAAACGAACGAAATGAAGTCAAAATGTATATACCTCATTTTCGGAGATCGTCAACTGCTTGTCCATATTGCAAATGCCTACTTTAAATACACAATGTGGTGTAGGGATAATTGTACTTCCAAGTTCGTTCAATAAATGGAGGAGACTTGACGATATATTAAAAAGAGTTAGAAGAAATGATGATGAAGGAGATGAAAATCAATGAGGAAGAAGGAGTGCAGAGGTGCAGTGAGAAGGGAATGGATAAAGGGATAGGAGGAGGAGAAGAAGAAGAAGAAGAATGAATGAGGGAGTTTGCTGGAGACTGCTGCTGGTGAACCAAAGGAGGAAGACAGATGTTGCTGGTAAGGGCAATTTCATCCTTTCACCCGAGGGCATTTTAGTAATTAAAAAATATTTAAGTTGTGGGTGTATTCATCACGAGTGCTGCTACCAACACACTGCATTTTGCTCTCCTCACACTGCAATAGATTGTGACTAAAATGCCCACTTGTAAATTTACCAAAATGTATGAACTTCAGCCCTCCCACACTACTTGAAATGCTATCTGCACACTGCATATTTTCCCTCCACTTGAGACGTCTGAACGTGCAGCGTTAAGGGTTTCACTCCTCCTCTCCACTTCCGTCCATTCACTCCTCTGCATCATGAAATGAAGTTCTACTTCTTCCCGCATTTTACTGATCTTTACTTCCTCCCTCTTTCATCTTCTCTCTCGGTTTGAATCCTCACTTCATTCTCAATTGACTGCACCTCATTAATCTTGATTTCATTCAAAGTTGAAACTCAATTTGCTAGCATTCTTAATCAATGGAAGAGCAAAAGGACAAGCAGAAGATGTCTCCCGATCATTCTAGGAGCGTCGAGGTAAGCATATTCATCGCAAACTTTGCAAATCGGAAGAGACGAATTGCTCGGCCCTGTATGTCCGACCGAATGTCCTCTACGCGGCCTTTCAGGGCCGACCAGAGGTATTTTTCACGGCCCTGAAAGACCGAACATAGGTACTTTTCGCGGCACAATAGTGCCGAGAATAAGAAAAATATGCGGACATGCAGGGCCGAACAATTGAATTTTGACCGGATATTCAGAGCCGTGCAGTTGTGTCATTTACTTATTCTAACAAAATTGGTTCTATAGCAGTTTCATGCGCCTACTGAATGCAGCAAGGTTGGCTCGGAATGTGTGGTCGACTATAGTAATGAGTTTATCACCGAAGAGGTAATTAATCGAGATGAATCATTCGATAGTTAAATTGATGTAGTCACTTTGTTCAATATGATTTTTTTTTGTTATGCGCAGATATTCACTAGTCGAGAATCCCTAATTAATTGGGCTCGTGATGTTGGGAGGAGAAATGGTTTCATTGTTGTGATTAAGACATCAGCAGCGCCCAACAGGAGAAATAAAAAACCAAGGCTGACCCTTGGGTGTGAGAGGAGTGGGTCTTATAGAAACACGAGGATTACTAAAGACGGGACTGGTGGGAAGAAATTGAAGCAGACTGGTTCGAAAAAATGCGGATGCCCATTCACGTTACAAGGTAAAGTGGTTGGCTCAAATGAGGAATGGATGTTGCATGTAGTGTGTGGTGTGCATAATCATCCTGCTGCAGACTTTCTGGAAGGGCACTCATTTGCAGGGAGATTAACAAAGGATGAAACTTCAGTGCTGGTGGACATGTCCAAGAATATGGTTCGGCCAAAGGATATCTTGGTGACACTGAAACATAGAAATGAGTTAAATGTAAGCACAATGAAGACCATTTACAATGCACGTCAAAGGCATAAAGTTGCGGAGAGGGCTGGACGGAATCAGATGCAGCAACTGTTGAAATTATTGGCGGAGCATGGTTACATTGAGTGGCATAGGAAATGTCCTACAACAGATACTGTCATTGACTTGTTCTTCACACACCCTACCAGCGTAGACCTCTTGCGTGCATTTCCTCATGTGTTGATAATGGACTGCACCTACAAGACCAATCGGTATCGAATGCCCTTATTGGAGATTGTTGGGGTTACATCCACAGAGAAGACTTTTTCGGTATGCATTGTATATCTCCAGAATGAACGTGAAGATTGCTACTCATGGGCATTGGGTATTTTGCGCAAAGTTATTGGCGAGGGTGTTCTTCCTAGCATTATCGTCACTGACAGAGAGATGGCTTTAATGAACGCCATATCTATTGTTTTCCCCGGCGCCAAACATCTTTTATGTAGATGGCATATCAACAGAAATATCTTGGCTAAATGCAAGAAGTTGTTTGAGACGAAGGAAAAGTGGGACCGGTTTATAATGAGCTGGAACATGTTGGTCTCTTCATCCACAGAGGAACATTACAATCTGCAATTCAACTTATTTCTAAAGGAGTTCATTAACTATCCTGCAGCACTTCAGTATGTTAGAGTGTCTTGGTTAGATGCGTACAAGGATAGATTTGTGGTTGCCTGGACGGACAAGGTCATGCATCTTGGGAACACTACTACAAACAGGGTGGAGAGTTCACATGCACAGCTGAAGCGGCAGCTTGGATCAAGTCAGGGCACTTTTGAAGACTCATGGATGAAGATACACAACCTATTGTTGCTGCAACATACAGATATAAAAGCATCATTTGAAAAAAGTAAGACGGTTGTCCAACACAATTTCAAGCCTTCTGAATTCAAAGAACTTCGTGGGAATGTTTCTATATGTGCATTAGAGAAAATCTTGGCCGAGACGAAACGAGCATCATCCGTCGGTATTGATAGAGATGCTTGTGGCTGTGTACTTCGACAGACACATGGCCTACCTTGTGCTCATGAGATTGCAGAATACGTAAGTGCTGGTCGCCCTATTCCTTTAGATTGCACGCATATGCATTGGCGCAAGCTTGACTTACTACATACCGCTTATGACCAGGACTCCAGTGTCAATTTGGATTGCATGCCAGAGATAGATTTAATTGTCGAACAGTTCAGGGGCTATGATTCGAGAAAGAAGTTACAGATCTTGGATAAACTTAGGGAGCTTGCAAAACCTGAGACGACCTCACTGATCGAGCCAGATTCGAAAACTAAATGTCGGGGGCGCCCCAAATTGAAATTGCACAACTCTACTAAACGTGAACCCTCTTCCTTTGAATATGCCGAATCAGCTCAGGATAGTTACTCTCCTATCTTAAAGATGGAAGAGACTATTGTCAGCAGTGGAGCCTCTTTGGTGCCCGTGAAGAAGCTGATTCCTAAGCAAAAGGTCATCCGCACCCGAAATTTGAAGCCAACCACTTATATTAACACACTCCCAGATTGCTTAAGGTCTTATATTCATCATGTAAAAGATGTCAATGCGGATGGCAATTGTGGCTTTAGAGCCATTGCAGGGTTGATGGGACTTGGTGAGGATTCGTGGCAACAGGTACGGAAAGATCTCTCTAGAGAGTTGGTGACTCATGCAGAACACTACAGACAACTATATGGATCACACCAAAGGGTTGATGAACTTCTCAATATTATATCGTACCAAGGGGATTGCCCTCCATATGATCGATGGATGACGATGCCGGACATGGGACATCTAATTGCCTCGCACCATAACGTTGTCCTATACCATTTGTCAAATCAGCAATGCTTGACTTTTCTTCCTCTTCGATCAGTCCCTATTCCTACTGTTGCTAGACGGGAGATCGCAATCGGTTTTGTCAATCAAAACCACTTTGTTCAGGTGATAATAGTAGATGCATAGATTCCCAAATTTTATTTTACTTGAAATGCCGTGACTCACTTGAACTCCTTCTTATATGTAGGTTTTCCTCGTACAGGGTCATCCAATTCCTCCTATTGCTACTAACTGGATTCGTCACCATCACCCTTCTGCAGATGGTTGGGATACAGCTTATCAATCTCGGATCCAATTTTTCAGAGAGATTATAAGTCCATCAGTTGCCACATGCGAAACCATCGATCTAGAATGATTGTTATATTTTATAAGGATGTCAATGCGGATCCAATGTATTTTAAGAGCTTAATGCAATTGAGCATTTTGTAAATTCAGATGAGAACATTTTCACTTTGTTTTATAAAAGAACAGTCTATATCTCTTAATTGCATATAGCTTACGACAATTTCAACTGAGTGGTCCTGATATGAGTTATAATATTTTGCTCGGCTCTGAGAAGCTGAGTTAAAACTATAATGTCGGCCCTGAGAGGCCGAGTATACCAAATCTAATCGGCACTGAGACGCCAAGCAGATAACATTTTATCGGCCCTGAGACGCCGAGTATATAGAATTCGGTCGGCTCTGAGACACCGAGTAGACCGAATTCGGTCGGCCCTGAGACGCCGAGGAAAATACATATTCTCGGGCCTGAGACGCCGAGCTACATTATTTCAAACCTGAAACAACTAGTTTACAATTATCTATTTCAAATAAATGCTGTGTACATAGAAAGAAACATCAATACAAAATGAAGCACAAAAAAAGATATCCATAAAGTGGCCAAAAGGTGATAAGAAATTTTTACATAAAAATTTAAATCCATAAAGTTTTACATGTGGTACATCTCTGTTACCCAAAAAAATTGCTGAAATTCAGTTTACAACCATAACAAATACATATCACATCCTAGACCCCACGTCTAGCCCTGCGGCTGTAAGTGCGTGCCTCGCTCCGTGTCGGTCTATGAACAAGATCTTCTGGATCGACTCCATCTAGGACCCTGTTGACGTCCTCAAGGGCCGTGTACAAGGCATCAGGATTTTGGACACTCAGAGTATGGCCTCTCCTCAGAATAGGCTGAATAATACTTTGGGCATTCACGATGCGCTGTTAATTAATCACATAATGAACAAATTAGAATGTTTGTATAGTTGGTTATACTTAAAATGATAGATATGCTCGTCAAGGATCGTACCAAACGTGGGTCAATAGAAGAGCTGCCCATAGAATCTTGAACACGCGGATTAAACGTGGAGCGATGTGCAGGGTTCTAAATGATTGGATGCGACACTCGGAGGAACCATTCCATATAATTGGGTGCACAGTCCCATGGGTGCAACGCAGGCACACCACGCTCCATCGGAGACAGGACGTGATTATGCCACCTCTCCCATATTTGATCCAAGTAATTGTAAGCAATCCGATATTGATTTGCGGTGGCACCCCTACTGGCGCGCTGTGGAGCTAGTGGAGTGGGGGGAATGCGTTGGACCCTACCAAACTGCCTAAGCACCCGATCAGGATGATATGGTTCTACGATGTCCATGCACTTAATACAGCCAGTATAATAAGCAACCTCGTGAAAGGGGTGTTCTGCCCTATGCTCTCGGTAGGGGTCCCACACCACCTGCAACATTAATCGACAAATGCATACGTTAAATTATACGATACTCATTTAAAGATTTTTGGAATTTATAACTTATAAGAACTTACCTCATGGGCACCAAGATCGTCAAGTGCCTCTCGTAATGACTGCAAGTTGGACATTTGGTCCCCAGACTCTCTTCGTGGCACCCAGCGATGCACCCGCGGTAAATTTTCTGTGTATGTGCGGTTTTGGTGAGGCCTACACTTGGGGAAATGCTCGTAAATCCATGCCTCTAGTAGAGTAAGGTATCCTGCAATCTGCTTGACACCACTCCAAGTAGCAAACCCCAACTGTCGGTATAGGTGAGCAAGCGCACCAGCTCCCCAAGCATAGGTGCGTGCCTCATCGAAGTTCATTAACAGCCTTAGATAGACCACTGGAACCCTCGTGCCGGTCTTGTCTGCGAAGAGTGTACATCCCAAGAGATACAATAGATATGCTCTTGCGGCATGCCTAATGTGCTCTTCTGGATCCGCATCAGTCACATCTCCGTATAGGTCCTTCAGCCACTCCAGTCTAACCGACGAGCCCCGCACACCTACTAACTCTTCGTGTGCCTGTTGGGATGTGACCCCAAGACCATGCTCTACAAGTGTCTTTGATCGCTCAAATGACAGTTGCTCAAATGATACAGATTTTCCAGTGACCGGGATCCCAAGAATGGTGCCCACGTCATTAAGGGTAATCGTCATTTCACCAAAAGGCATGTGGAATGTGTTTGTCTCAGGCTGCCATCTTTCCACAAATGCTGACATCATGTTCTTGTTGATGGAACGATAAGATGTCGCCACCAATGGAGCCAACCCCGAACGGCCAATGAGACGACTAAAAACCGTATTCTGCCTTCCCTCTGAATTCCATGCCCATTCAGTGATTTTTTGGCCATGGCTTATGCATTTCAGTGGCGGTCTCTCCTGCAAAACGAAATAAATAACAAATTAGTGAAGATAATAATATTTTCATCACAGATTAAAACATGTTAACCAAGATTAAACACAAACCTGCTGCTGCCAAATACTTGCAGCAATATGCGTCCTGAAACTAGGTAGCAGGCTCAAACTTGTAGGCCCCCCGGGAATATCTCCAGTCCTATAATGAGCAGCAGAAGAAGTTTGTTGACGTACTTCTTCTGCCGGTTCGGAAACTTCGGTCTCCACTTGGGCTTCGGGTTGTTCTTCAACTACTTCTTCGTCATCATCGACCTCATCAGCAACAAACCTCTGACGGAGTCTCCTGTTCGACGCTGTGGGTCGAGTCCTAGATGTACCCGGCACATCCATATATCTGGAAAAAAACAATATCAGTACATAGTGCAGCACTGAGTCAGACCATTCGGCCCTGACTATCCGTGTGGAAAATATAGTTTCGGCGTTACAGAGCCGTGAAATTAGGTTTTGATCGGACACACAGTGCCGAGAGATGACACTCTATTCGGTTCATTGACGCCGAGAAAAGTTTTTCCTCTCGGCCCCATACTACCGAGATAACTCCATATATGCGGATCATCGAGGCCAAAAGTAATCTCTGTTTTCGGACCCATAGTGCCGAACCGGTTCTTCTTACTCACACTAAAACGATGACGATGGATGGAGTAATGGGGGATGCAAAGGTGAATGAGGGAGGTAAAAAACTTTGAAAAAACCAAATCTTTGATCTTAAAACAAAACTGCAGACATTTCTAATCAATTAAAACAAATCGAAATCACTCACGGAGGTTGGAAAGTCGACGATTCACAGTAATGCAGTTTGATGAAGAAGGTAAGAAGAGAGAGATGGCTGAACACGAGGTCTCACACTGAAGACGGTGCAGCGAAAGACGGTTTTGTATTGCTCGGCGTAATTAGCTATATCGTCGAGATCATCTTCGATGTGGAGGTGCAGCGAAAGAAGTAGTTGCTGATGAGGTCTTTCGAACGTGAAATGGGAGGTTTTCAGAACGTGAAATGGGAGGGAAGAATGCAGAGTGTAGGGAGTAGTTTCATCAAGTCCAGCAATGGGTGTTTTAGGGAAAATACAGAGTGTGGAGAGCAAATCCCGCACTGAAGACCACTGTGTAAAGAGATGTAGAGGGTGGAGAGCAAAACGCAGTGTGTATATAGCTGCTCTCATTCATCACTTCCAGTGGGTGTGAATAGAATTTCCCTTTCATATATGAATCAGACAACTCATATTGAGAGACTTGAGAGGGGAGCCTGCTGCCAAATGACCATGGAGAAGAAGACAACTCACGAGCTAGAGATTGCAGTGATGCCCATCATCAAGAAGCACAATAACAAGATATCCCATTACGAAGAAGAAGAAGAAGAAGAAGATCGAATCACCCACGAGCTAGAGATTGCAGTGATGCCCACAATCAAGAAGCACAAGAAGAACAAGATATCCCATTACGAAGAAGAAGAAGAAGATCGAATCACCCAACTCCCCAATCATATCCTTCATCACATACTTTCCTTGATGCCATTGAAATCCGCTGTGAGAACAAGCATTCTCTCAAACGCTTGGAAGGACCTCTGGAAACCCATGTGGGCTAACACCACTACTCTAGACTTTGGTGCAGATTTCGCAGGCGATAAACCCTTTTATCTACTCTCACACACAATCAACCGATTTCTACAGCTTCTCCAAACAGGCAACAACAAAACCATAAACATCTTTCGGCTCCATTTCGATCCCCAGGTGCAGTTCCTCCCCAACATCAATCATTGGATCGAATTCGCAGTACAAAATGGGGTTAAAGAGCTTGATCTCGATTTCACTCTCGAAACGTTCGAACTGTTCTTTGATGTAGTTCCATCAAGATACGAACTGCCCCCTTGTCTCGTTTCTTGTGATTCGATGGCGGTCTTGAGATTGGGTGGGTACTGTTTCGAGCTTCCTAGGGGTTTTAGGGGTTTCGGCTCTCTCAGGGCTATGCATCTTACTAGGGTTCGAATCGCCCACCAAGTGCTCGATGAAATGCTCCTAAAGTGCCCGATGCTTGAGGAGTTCTCTCTTGTGGACTGCTGTGGTTCTTGCTCGTTTATGTTTTCTGCTACTGATTTGAAGATCAAAAGCTTTACGCTGATGGACTGTCATGACGCGAAGAAAGTAGGAGTGTTTGTGTCCAGACTTGCTCATCTTCAGATTCTCAGAACGTGTCTTTTGCCAGTAATTTCTTTTCATCCCTGCCTTCTTTATTGTGCCTGTTTGATTGGTTTGTATTGAGTTTCTAGTGATTCTTAGCAAAGTCTAGTGACCCTAACCAAAACAGCCCTGTCGCAAGCCCGGATAAAGGAAGAGGGTTGCATTTGATAGGTGGACAGTCTAACCAAAACAGCCCTGTCGCTGGCCCGGATACAGGAAGAGGGTTGCATTTGATAGGTGGTCAGCCTAACCAGAACAGCCTTGTCGCTGGCCCGGATAAAGGAAGAGGTTTGCATTTGATAGATGGACAGCCTGCTTGAAACTTTTGTCACAACCCCAACATGAATTTTGAGTAAAGTGGGGGAATCATCTCCTAACCAAAGTGGAGACTTGTTGATAGCCTTTTGTTGATCTTTTCACTTTACTGAGTAGGATTGTTTTGTGTCCAAACTTTCTCATCTTCAAGTTGTCAAACACTCAACACTTGTCATTGCCAGTTTGAAGTAGTTTGTGTTTTTCTTTTTTTTATTTATTTTTATCCCTGCTTTTCTTTTCTTGCTGCCCCATTTGAATTCATTGTATTGAGTTTCTAGCAATTCTTAGTAATCCATCAGTCTCAAGCCTGGGTAAAGAAGGAAGGTTGACAGCCAGCTTAAGACTTTTGTCACAGCCCTGACATGAGTTCTGAGTAAAGTGGTGGCTGATGAAGTTATAATACAGAGTGAAGGAGTTAAGCCAGAGATTTAGGGTGACAGCTGGGTGATCATCTCCTACCAAAGGGGAGACTTTCTGATAGCCTTTTCACCCTTTTGTTGATCTTTACCTTTACTCGTTCAATTTTAGCACCTTTGATAGAAAGTTATTGCTTAGAATTCCTAAGAATTCAATACCCGATATAACAAATGGGTCCTTTTAAACATCTTTTGGATAATTTGGCTTTTTAGCTTGGTGATAGTTTTATATAATTTTTTTTATGTATCGTAGGACTTTTATGTGCTAGAACTTGAAATTGCACCTGTGAGTTTCCCTATTACGCTCCCCAATCTGATAGAGCTGCAATTGGGAGTTTGCGACCAGTATCCTGGTGGCCTGATCGCCTTCTTCAGATATTGGAATTTCCCTTGCCTGGAAAAGCTCGTGGTTGGTCTACTTGAACCTAAGCCATTTCTACAATTGTATTGATCACAATTAATAATCATTACTCTATTGAAATCTAATACAATTAGATTTGACAGCTCGAATGGATTCCTCCCTTTTGTACATGGATGGACTGGACAGAAGAGTCATCAGGGTGTGTTTTTCATCGTCTTAAGACAATAACGCTGAATGGATTTTATGGGAGTGGGTGGCAAATGATGGTGGTGAAATTTCTCCTCAATAAAGCTGTTTTATTGGAGACCATGGTTTTGGTCACTCCTAAGGAAGGCATCGAGGCATATCGAAGCGACAAATCCTTATCTCAAGCAAAACCAAATGTGGCTCTACTCCATGAACAACTTCTGCTCTTGCCAAAAGTATCCACAGATGCTCAGATTGTTTTACATGAACATAGTGAAGATGATAATAGCTTATTTTGTACTCATGACAGATTTATATTGTAGTCTTCATGAAACATGGATACATTGTACCATAATGGTACTTTTTTCGAGGATTTAAGTTATATGAATGTAATTTTTACAATTCAAGGCTTGATTGTAATTTCTTCATCTAATATTATATATATAAGCATTATTCCATAGAAATCCCTAAGTTGGTTTTCTCCCCACTTCAGTTCTCTTCTTCTCTTCCCATCTCTTTTCGCCCTCATGGATCCTTTTTCTTCTTTACATTTTGGTTTCATAAACATTGCTTTTCTTCCTTTTATCCGAACTCAAGGGCTGTTGTAGTTCTCCTTGGTATTAGATCATACACATCACTGTAGATGTATATAAGCCCAACCATTAAATGTTTGCTTGCCCCTGTTTTGGCTAGATTCTTTGGCTAGGGTTTCAATGCTTCTGTGGAATAGTTAAGAAATCAGTGGATCTGTGGCATGAAGAAGAGGTTATTTTTTTTGTAATTTCCAAGATGAAATATCATTTTCACAATGCAACTACGGTTGTTTTTAATCAAAAGAAACAAGGATAAAAGCGGAAGTGATAAAAGAGAGAGGGAGTAGCAGCTACAGTGTTTTTCACTGCTCGCAGCAAATGATCCCCAATCCAATCTAGTTTCAACAAACTGTTGAGCAAATGATAAAGAATTTTATTGAATACTTCTTTTTTTCTCATGGGCATATGGCTTTGAACTTTCAGTAGAACTACAGCCATGAGTAATCATTGATGCTCCTTTTACAACAAGAGAAAAATAGCACTAGTAGTAAACCAAAGCAACTGATGTCAGCGGTGTACGCAGTCTTCATATATCTTCAAAAGAATCTTCCTGTTCTCAAAGTCCCTTGAGGAATTCCTAGCAGATTGAGTTGCAAATGAGAGGGAGCTCACCCCTATTTACAGGGGTGGGCACTGGCAGCCCTGTAAGTAACTCAAGATACTCCACTTAAGCACCTTGTTGCAGGTGGAAACTCTGAGCATTTCTGATGGAAGTTTTGATTTATGGTTAGTAACTTAGGTACCTGCATGTGATGGCTCTTGAAGCCCTGTCTGGAACTGTGAGGTGGAAAATGGCTTCTAATGCTCTGTTTCTTTGTCATGTTGTAACAAGCAGTAGGCTTGATAACCTATCAGGGGCAACTAATTTTTAGGTATTCATCTGTTCAAATGAAAGGCCCACTCCTGAAGCAGCCTACAATAGTGCCCTTGCATGCAAAGTCCTTATGCATGTCAGTCAGTCCTGCTAGTCGGTCTCCCCAGTCGGGCCATTTAGACATAATGTATGTCAAATTTCTAGGTATTCATCAATTCTTCAGTTGATACATTTCAAAGCCTAAATCTGTTTAAACCCCACTTTTTACTACCTTGATTTTATATTCCAAGGCTTTAGTTACATCCAAACACAACCAAATCTGTTTAAATCCCACTTTTTACTTCCTTAGTTTTACATTCTATATTACATCTAAGCACACCCTGACATATACTAAGATCAATAAAAACTGAAGATTTGCAATCCTTAATTTTCTAAACATTTTGAAGATGCAGTTTTTACTAAATAGAACAACAGATTTGTATTGCTTTTTACCTGACTACTATGTTTTGGAATCGTGTATAAAAATCATGGTAATACAATAAGTTTCATGGTCTTTCTCACGCAATGCATTTTTCATGATTGTAAATTGATGAGATAAAACATTTTTCATAAAGAAATAAAAAGAGACCTAAAGATTTGGTTAGTTACTCTAGCAAAAAAAAAAAGTGAATGTGCAGGATCTAAAAGTCTCAACATAAAAACTCGAGATCTGCATGCATTCTACAAAGAGATGCTTAAATATAAGATAATGGAAAAGTGAGAAAAGATAGGGGGAAATGCAAGGATCATCATCAACATACCTGAAAAAACAACTGGATCTAACATTGAAGAGATTGCGGAGGTTTGTAACAGATTTGATAGGACAGGCTGTGTTAGGTTTTCTCAGGAAGAGGAAGAGGAAAGTGATATGGGAAAGTGCAGGAATTTTATATGAGCAAACTTGAAGGGCACGTCTGTGTACGCACCCTTTATGCGGAAAGAGAAAATTGTCATGTCAGCAAATTCCATAGAATTGAAAACCTCGGAAAAGGATTTTCGTAGAATTTAGAAATTCATGTTTGGTGCAAAAAGAGTTTCCTCATTGAATTGATGCCGATGTTGTTTGGTGCGGCTATGGATTCCTTATAGGAAATCAAAATTTCTTATTCGGTGATATAATTTTTTGAAGAAAAATAACATAACATGTATATTATTTATTTAACATTAAATAATAATTTATATAAATAAATAAATAATGAAAGAGTTATAGGGTTTTTGGGTTGAAATGGACAAGAGTGAGGAAAAGAAGAAGTTTTCCGAGGAAATCCATTTCCCATACCCCCCCCCCCCCCCCCCCCCCTCACCTCATGGAAAACTCATTTCCACAATTATCAAGGAAAATACTGACGAGGCAGGAAAACATTTCCGTGGAATTATTCCGCACCAAACGCCAGAAAAATGGGTTTTCTGCGGAAAACCGTCCACTTTTTCGCGGAAAAATATTATACAAACATGCCCTAAGGGCAAACTTGTCAAAAAAACGAATATTGTCTTTCTAGTTTAGCTTATTCAATTCTTGCCCTTTTCATAGATTTTTGAATTCGAGGCAAAACATCTTAAAACCAATTGAAATAGACTTTTTTTTTTTTCAGGTTACCAAACAGTCTAAAGGCACTAAATATTCTAATTGAATTAGTTTTAAGTCCAACAAAGCCTATGAATAGGCTTGCCGAACACTATCTAACTCCATTTCAGTCAGACAAAGACAACTTTATTTTTTAAACAAGTTTTCCCATATAAATTTCACCATATGACAAGTTTGCATGTACTGCTACTACTATATGATAAGTATTGAAACAGCCGTATTTCAAATAGAATTGAATCAGCTCTATTTAAAACAAATTAGAGTTTCCATACAAGCCCTAATACTTCCATTCAAGCTTAAATGAGCATCCTTCCCTTGATACTGCAGCGCGATTGTTGTGGTCTTTATGTGTAGATTCCAGATAATCCCAAAACACAAAATAAAATAAAAAACACAATTTGATTTCCGTGTATAACAAATAAACTTTTTACCAATATATACATAACAACAAGCCACAAATGTAGATAGGCCTAAAAAAAAAATCTTGTCTTAACAACATGCAAAACTCAATATCAGACCATGCATCTAGAAGGCACTCAGATCTTGACCTCTGTTAACGATGACTAACAAATTGATGCCACAATAATAGCATCTTTGACCTCACATACTGTTTCATCTTCAATTGAGGATGGAGTTGAGATAGTGCCTAAACCAATGCTGAATGGAACTTCACACCTGGTTCAACATGTATGAGAAACAGTCAATCTACGGTGCTCATGTACGTTATATATGCAGAATGTGAAACCAACCTGAGCATTTTTGGTCTTAAGTCTCTGCAGCTCTTCTTGGGCACATAAGAGCCTGCAACAGGAACCAAACATTTCATATGTCGACAGTTTAATCTCCAAGACCTTCATTCCAATTATATTATAATGATTACCTCAATTGCAGATCATTGATATCCTGTATTAGCTCCTTCTCTCTCTCATGTGCTGCCTCTAGCTGCAAAGAAATGAAATTATGGTAACTACTAACTATTACTGTATTACACCAACCTAAGAAAAATCTGGACTGAAATATAGAAGACAGTTCTGGAATGTTCTCCAAACAGGGGCATATAACTTCTTCAATACTCATTTATTAATATACACATGCATATATGATGCATTAGACGGGTTATACATTTACATTAACAATCAATCAGGTTCTTTTATAAGATGCACTGTCTAGTTAAAAAAAAAAAAGGTTATCTGCATTCATCGTATGTGCGGCCAAATGATGGAGAGACCAGCATAATTTGAGCCAGGTGTTCTACCCGGTTTAAGTCAGCTAAATTTGACATGCTTATGGTACATTTGTGCATAGTTGTGCTCATTGGGCCGGGCCAGACCGGGCTCGCTCAGCCTGCTTCGGGCCGGGCCTGGATATAATATTTTGGCTGTGCATAGAAAGCGCAAAGCCCAGCCCAGCCCTAATGAAAAGTGCTTGTAATTTAGTGATATTTTGTCCAAACAATTGCTAGAAAGCCCTACAACTAATTGAAAGCCCAGTTTGGCTCGGCCTGATTGACTAAATGGACAGGCTTGGCCCTAACATTTATGGGCCATGTTGGGCTTGGGCTGGACATAGGCCTGTGTTTCTAAAGTCGGGCCAATCAATACTCACCAGAGACTTCTCAGTTAGGGTAGCAGGTATTTGAATGCATCCTCCATTTGATGTATAATTAGCTGGAGAATATAAACCACATATCTAGTTTAGTCATCTAACCAATAAAAGAAATAGGAGTATAGAAAATGTACATTGAGATGTGAGGAATGAAATGGTAAGCACCTGATATATCACCAGTACTCAGTTGCTTCATTAAGTTTAGGATGTTATCCTATTAAAAATAAAGAAAACAAATAAATCCTAAACAAATTAGAATGAAAGATCAAAGATATTGAAATTTGATAAGGAGAGAAATTCTCATGTGCATGTTTGGGATAGCTCAATAGTATGACAGGAGTGCAGTAGTCTAGTATTACAAAGTTACTTCTTGTTAGCCCTCACCTCATGTGTTAACTTAGGGTTTTATTAAGAATGTCATAGAAAAAAACTAATGATCTCATTTTATGGGGAAGTATTTTTTTCAGCTATTATATCTCTCTTCAACACAATACATACCCTCTGAATGATATTTGTCTGTAGAATATAATGTAACTGCGAAAAAAGTGAAGAGCCTTGATTCATCGTAGCATCACCGGGCGATGACGGTAGAGAAATTGAAGGATGTTGAATAATCACCTACATAATCCATAGGTTTTACATAAGAAATTCAATGTAATAAGAGCTAAATGATAATCTCAAATCCATTTCTTCACACACGCACGCACACCCACCCACACACACCCACACACCCTGAAAAAGAGGCAAAAAAATGATGAGAGGATTCTGGATAAGGACCATCTAAACAAGAAATACGACAAATGTAGAATTTGTTTCCCTATCCTACTCCATTCATATAGTTCCATGTTGTGGAGATTCATATAGTTGGTTTTAGGAAAAAAATTTAAGCCTTTATCCCTTTACGAAAAGTTTAGAAAAGCTTCAAAAACTTATTCCTAAAATGGTCCATGAGGTTCAATAATAATTTTGTCCCTCGACCAACAGGACATTGTTGCTATTAACTGAGGTTGTTATTTTCATAATCCTTCATATGAAAGCATCCTGTTCTCCATTTCTTCAAATTATACCATCTTTGTACTTCTGTGTGATGTGTCATCTTCGTTGGTTCTCTCAAAAACATCATCCCGATAAATTAATTTTGGCTTTTCCTCATTATGATTTGGAAAAAAAAAAAAAACAACCATTGTACAGCTTTGCTCTCTTTCCGGCTGTAATAGTGTTTGAAGACTCTGTAATAGACCCACACAATAACACGCTGGAAGATCTTATTAAGTGTGATTTTCTTCTAGTAAAGAAGATTGTTCAACCTCTAGACTTTACATATCAGGAACAACTATAACTCTCTCTCACGCGCGCGCAGAGAGAGAGAGAGAGAGTCACACATGTGAATGAGTTTAAATATGTAACAAGGGAAAAACAGTGCTTTCACATGCATTTTGCAAATATTAACCGTCTTAGCTAACAGCACTGCTCTAGTTAGATTAAATTTTGAATCTCATGGATTTTAGCAATTCTTTTTTCTTCAGGGACCTTTATGTCCTCATTTTATGGGTCCAGTTTTTTTATAGAAGATATCTAGAAAATCTCAAAGATCATTTGATCCACGCCTTTCGATATACAAAGGACAATTATGAGCAAAACAATAGCCAGCATTGTTCATGTAAGGAGTTGATGTTTATCTTCCATCCACTCTAGGCTTTAATCACATCAACGATAGTTTGCAGCATGGCAAAAACCATATAATTCCTCGGATTTATGTCTTACTTCTATCAACATTCCACCCGAAGTGTCATTCCTGCTTCTAATCTCTCTTTGGAGCCTCACCCTCATCCCTTCATGCAACTAAGGTAAAGTACAAGCCTATTGCTTTACTTTAAATTGACAAGATTAAGCAACAAGTATTCTGCTACTAGAACTTTAAAATGACCCTAGGCCCTAGTCACTGTTCTATATGCAACATTAGCCATGAAGTTCTTGTCTTTATTTCTTACCGAAAGAAATGATTGTGACTAAGAGGAAGGCATAGCCAGACAACTTTCTAGACACTGTCAGTTATTCATACATTGCATCAATCCTCGAATTTTATGCTAGTATAATACAATCATTGTACTCTCTCGGTAACAAGGCTTGACCCCCATGGCCGGTAACATGAATTGAAACCCCACAACCTCATCTAATAACATAATATTTTTTCAGAGATTTATTCATCCATGGCCTGTATCCATACTATGGAAGCTTCCAACATCCATTCATTTTTACTTCGCATCATCATTAAAGCCTTGTGCCAACTATGTTAGGGTCATCAAAAGGAAAGAGATTTTTGACAATGCATTAGAGGTTACTTTTGGTAAAAGCACTGATGATAGGAGTTCTTTTGTAAAGGGGTTCTTGGATAAGGGACGAGATGGGTAAGATTAAAAAAAGAAATAAAGGGAAAGGGAAGGATTAGTTAAAATATCTCCATAGTTGATCCATTATGATTGACTTATCTTTTATTTTTTATTTTGGTTGGAGATTGACCTATTGCAATTAAAGAGGAAGGAGCTTTAGTTGTCACCTATTGTAAGCTATTATTTTTGTTTCCCTTGGGGTAGGTTAGTGCTGAGGCTTTGTCTTTAGGTCTATGTGTGGCAGATTCATCAGTCCCTTGTAGTGTCTTGCTAAGTTAATGCAAAAGGTTAATGTTGTCATTTCTTCTTCTTTTTTTAATAGAAACAAAGGTGGTTGGGTATTAATTGATTCTGGGAATGTGTCAATGTGATCTAAATGAAGTTTGTCCAACCTAGTATTTTAGTTATTAGCAATTATAGTCAGATACTTCAAAATACGTAACTTATTTGTAAAGTATCGTAATCAAATGCTTCAAATCTTATGTGGGCAATTCATATCCCTGATATCATTATGATATGTCCCTATCATATGCTCGAAAGGTTATAGGACTAAAATTTAGGTTGGGATCCAACCCATGGGCCTGAAATTTGGGCCCATGCCCAGCTCATTTGCAAAAGTTGATGTGCATGTGTAAAAATGTCAACTAAGTTGGGCCTTTAGCATAATAAATGGATCCAAGCCCATCCCTAATCGCTCTCAAGCCAGAGCATAGCCCATGGGCTTGAAACACCAAAATCCAGTTTATAATGCGTATAATGATATAACGACCGAAAACACGTGCCATAAAACACATCTAGATTCACTTTTCTCGAAACAATTTCTAAATGCTTATAACGCATTAAAAAATTGCATACACAAACTCAACCTTTTATTTTTGGCATTGGCATCCCTAGAATGCATTTGTTTTGATGATAGAGCACCAATGTCTGCAAAAGTTGATTCCAAAATAATTCCTTACTGATTATAGATGCATAGCCATATTAGGTGCATATATCACACACGTATAACACAATTGTTTCTAGTCCAGAGGTCAAATGTAATGATGATGGAGGTTTGATACCGATAGAGCCCAATATTAGATAATAAATGAATACGGAAGACATTATTACAAAGGTGGGGGCATGGATCAGATAGGTACGCCTATTATTGAGTCCCACGTCCAACCCATGGGCGGAAAAGTTGGGTGCAGAGCGGCTGGACAAAATCTGGCCAGGGCCTACTCTGTGAGCCAAAAACAAAGCCCAACCAAATGTTGGTAGGACCTAGGCTGGCCTAGCCATAGTATTAATTATCAAAAGCATTATGATTCCTATGCTTAGATAAACATTATATTAGGCAAAAAGCAGCAGTCACAATCATGTGCCTAAATCTCCTTAAATCCACTAACCTGCATACTGTGACTCTTTTGTAGCAAAGGAGTTGGAAGACTCTGAAAGAAAACGACGAGGATGATTAAATTAAATTTGAATTGAAAGATAAAACATCAAGCTAGAATCAGAATAGAAATTCCACCTTTTCTAGGCCAACACTCTCAGATGTCACCTTGAAACGCCCTTTTTGCTGAACAACTGGAACCTTTCCTTTCTCATCAGATTCATCACCATTTGATGCTGCAATAACACACTTCAGATATGGGAGGCAAACAGTGAATATGATAACACACTACAAGAGCTTGATTTGGAACCAAATCAACCTAAAACAGATAAAAGAAATGTGGAAATAGCTTGAACACAAAGTGGGAAAAAAAAAGATTCTACACAGGCCTGCCAACTTAGATACTTTAGGAAGATTTTCTGAAGATGTATCATCTACTACAAGGGAAACCACTGGAACACTGCAATTCCCGATATTCTGAAGCTGATTTTGGTGCTTCTCACTGAGAAATATACAAGATATCAAGACAAGAGTCAAAGAAAAATAACATAATAATGATAATTCATTAGTAATGGTTATAAAATTAACAACACAATAATCATTTCACCATGAACATATGATAAGTTCTTAATTGTTTACAATTTGAGCCCTAATATTTGGTTTATCTTGTGCTGGTCATGTTTATTTTATTTGTTTTCACATAGTCTTTGTTAATTTTTATGCAAAGGTAAAAAGGAGCAAAAAGAGAAAAAATAATGAAAAGAATGATGGGCGTGAATCACCAAGAAGGATCATGGTGGGTCCCATCCAAGCTGTTTCAGATTTCAAAGACTATTTTCTAATTCTTTGGACAACTTACAATTCAAATCAAAGAAGGAAAGAATTGGAGAAACGAAGCTTAATCAAAGAAGGAAAGTGAAAGAAAGAAGAAAAAAGAAGAAGCCCAACTATATGTTACACGCCCAAAGGGGGCCCACAGCCATTGCAAAAGTGGAATTTCAGAATTTAGAAAGTTCTATTCAAGTTAAAGTGGAGCCCAATAATAGAGAAGAAAAAGGAGAAAAAGAAGGATAGTTTAAAGGAAGAGTCCAAGCCAAATAAGAAGTCTAAAAAGGGGGTCCCACACTCATTGTGCAAGCACCATATGGGCCCACTTTTATGTCCAAAGCTTCAGATTTAATCTCTTGCAATTAATTCTCAAATTTGTGGGTCCATGTGAAGAAGTTTCTAGAAGATACAAGTGGGACCAGATTTAAAAAGTTTTTATAAACAAGAAAGAAGACTCCTAATTCATTCTAATTAGGAAACCTAATTGTAAAGAAAGTTGGAGATCTTAATCTACAAGGGAACTATATACTAATAGGGCTGTTGCAAGAATTATAAATAGGCATACAAGGTCGTGGACGTCCAAGACCTTTTTCATCACACAAACCAGCCACAAACCAACCATCGTCATCCCATAAACCCTAGCTGCAGTACAGCCACCTTTGGAGCATCTTGGAGAGCTTCTTGGAGTGAGGAAAAAGCAATCAAGCTGCTGGCCGCCCACTACTTCACTATCATCTTCTAGTTTTCTTTCTTATGACCTTATTTTCTATGTTATTTTCAATTCCAAACATGAGTAGCTAAACTTTTTACGGCTAGGGTGTAATTGAAACCCTAGCCTAGTTCTATGTAGTCTCTTTTGGCATATTTTAATTCAGATTTCGGTTTTGTTGGTTGAGTTTCTAAACCATGTTTTTAATTGATGAGTTGTGTATATGCCCATGCCATGTTCAATTAAATTTAAGAGTACCTAACTTTTGATTGATCTTGATGTTAAGCATCTAGGGTTTAGAACTATGAATAATCTAAGTATATGCCATGCTTAGACTCATGCATTTATCATTCCCATTGTTTTTATGCATTATGTTTGTTTTGACTAGGACAGATGCCAAGCTTAGTTTTTGCATCATAATGAACAATTCATGTAGTATGTCACTCATCAATTAGGGTTA
This sequence comes from Cinnamomum chago, assembly GCA_038049695.1. Lineage (NCBI taxonomy): Eukaryota > Viridiplantae > Streptophyta > Magnoliopsida > Laurales > Lauraceae > Cinnamomum > Cinnamomum chago. Next base: position 64,668,075 of record CP142458.1, on the reverse strand, counting down.
GGGGAATAGTAATCTAGATACATATGCCATGGTCTAGGTTGATAGATGTCACTAATAAATATTTAGTTTTTATTAAAGGATAATAAGGGACATGCATAGGATCGGTTAGGGGAGTAGATGAAACCCTAGTTCATTCATTATTACTGTTTTTCAATTCTAATACTAGTTGTGTTTTAGATTATTTTCCATTTAGCTTTTGATAGTTTAAATTACTTTTTTTAGTAGTTTAATTCAACTTTCCATCATTCAATTGTTTCTTTTAATATTCTGATTTTTAGTTGTTTTTTACATTGTTTTATCACAAGTCTTCGTGGGATCGACCTTGTACTTCCAATTCACTACACTACATAGTGATCTTGTGCGCTTGTGAGTTTTAAGTTGTGTGCATATTAAGTAGCTTATTTCTAGGTTGCTTGGTGCATACCAACATATACAAACACAATAAGTAGAAATATATGATGGTGATAGCAATCTAGCATTGAACACCTCTAGGGGAAAAGATGATTATTTCTAATGACGTGGTGATGATAACGATGGTGATAAGAAATACTAAAAGACATCATGAGAGGGAATTCAGATTTTGACCCATGTCTCAAAAACTAATCTCAGAGGTGTTTTCTACTTCTCAAATTAAATTTAAGAACAATATGAGGTGTTGTTTATGACCTTACTGACTATTGCCATCAGAAAATTGGGAAAAATAAAAAATAAAAACCTAGCAGCTTTAAATAGGACAGTTATATCTATGTATTTTAACATAGATGCTAAAGATAATTCTGAAAATTGAGCAAATCTGTAAAATGTTGCAATAGGGTACTACAATAAATGGGTTTTTTAATTTCTTTTTCTGAGATGGTATAATAGAGTTAAAACAATGGCATGTTGCAAATGATAAAATAGAAAGAACACATTATGTTTTGACATTCTGTCAAAGACCTTGCAAATTAATGTGAGAAGAAGCGACAATTGCCTATATGGCTTTGATGCACCAAGTCCTATAATATGGGAAGTTAATGGATAAAGAACAGAACTTAATGGAGCTCCAAGATCTGAGATGGGACTTTAATCCCACTGCTAGGGGAAAAGCAAAATGCCACATTAATAGGGAGCTCTCAAACCATTTTCTCCCACTTCTACAACAGGTGGCCATACAAGCATTTAACATCAGTCATACAATCAATCCTTGAGGTGCCCACTAGAAAGAAAGAAAGAAAGAACTAGATCTTGATGATTCCTGCCCCTATACCAAATTGTTCAGTGGTTTACAATTTTAAGATAAAATCATAAAGATGGAAAATATTGTGACATTTTTACCTTCTCCTAAAAAAATATCACAAAAATTGTAATATAAATTTGAAGTGTCAAAAAAGAAAGATTATCCTAGAACTTCCACGAGATTTACCCGAAATATCTTTTATAGTTCACATTTTAATCTAAAATTTTAAAAAATTACTGATAATGACACCATCAATATCATTTCAAGAACAAGACTGATTTGCCACAATAAGAGGATAGACATATCTTTATGTTTATTGATAACTTAGGTTAACATATATTTTCTTCGTTGCCTATCAAAAAAATAAAAAAATAACTTAGGTTAACATTTCTTTCCTTGAATTGACAGGGTAAGCCAAGTTTCAAGAAAATGATTCATTGCGCGCCTTATGATTGTTAAGGTAAGTATGTTGTCAGACATCTTCTGCACTATTTATCACATGGATAGAAAATTAATTAAAATTAAATCTTTCCAAACACACTAGTTGCATAACAAGAACCATATTATTCGGCACTTGTGCACAATATTAATTACATCTATAGAATCAAAATTCAAAAGTACTACTCATGCAGAAATGGAAGCACGACTCAAGCCCATAAAACAAAAGTGAAAATGGATTGCAAGGACATTTAAGAAACACATGTTAACAAAACAGATTTTGTTATAGGAACAGTTAATAGCAAGATAGTGCGGGTAAACTGATTCACATCATACATCAATGGATATTCTTTAATCAGAACATGCATCATAGATTGATATCAAACCTCTCTCCTTTCAAAGGGGATACACAATTGTCCGTTGCATCAGGTCCCATGGAAACTTCACTCTCGTGAAAAGAACGTGTGGTCGTACAATCTAGATGCTTCTCATAGGTCCCAGGCCCACCACTTTCATTCAAATCAATCTTAGTGACATTGTCATGAGACAGAAAACCATTCTGCAAGATTTCTTGTTCACAAGTTGAGCCTTCGGCACTATGCTCATCTTCACTTCCACTGCATTTACCAATACAAAATGGGAAGTAAGTGACAATTCAATTATAAGAACAGCATCAAGCTACAGGTGATGTAACTCATGATTATTATTCAGGAGTGCCGAACATATGACTAAACTAAATCACATGTTGCTAAATAATGGTGGAAGATAATTGGGATTTTTAGGCAGCTCATACATACACTGTCATCCTTCATTTTACAAGCTATTTTACAACTAGGACATGAGAACCATATTATTGTTGTTGTTGTTATATTATTATTATGACAATGCACCAAATGATTCTCCTAGGGGTGTTAGGAAACGTACTTGGTATGGTTTAGAGATCGTTCAGATAATGGGAGAGGGCTTGCTTTATTCTTCATCACATCATCATCTTCCTGTCAAACCAAATCTCATTTCGATTTTGGCAGTCCCAAATTGACACCATGCAGAAAAGTTCCAAATTCTAATAATTGATACTTACTTTCTCCCTTAATGAGTTGGTCATATTAGATGGCACCCATTGTGACTGCCTCTCCTGCATACTGTCCATCCTAAGGAATGAATTTGAGCAACATCCTTGATCCTTTTCGGCATCATCAATGTCTTGAATCTGGAAAAACATTAGTCATATAATCTTGAACTGTCCAAAATCTTATAAAACGCAAATGTGTTTCAGAATGGCTTGAGAAGGATCCAAAAATTTTCTCATGCCCATACCAATGAGGCTTGGGCCTTCACGTCTTCAATGTTGAAATTCCATCCACTTATTCCCCGTTTGTATTCATTCTATACAGAAACCATAATGAAGTCACTCAATGCAGATAGTATCAAAAAGCACATCTTGTCAATATGAAAATAACGAAACAAAGAAAAGTCAACCCAAGTTAAATCAGAATACATAGCAATTATTTTATAATTTTCAGAAAATGATAAGAAAATTCAAAAAATAGAAGAACTCCACAAGGTCTTCTATGCCACGACAGTCAATACTATAGGTAATGGTACAAAATAAACAATAAGCATAGAATACCAACATCAAATACAATTTTATATTTCTGTTAAATGAAAAAAATAACAAAGTCCTATTGTTTTATATTCCAAAAGTGCAGAAACTATGTGACATGTATTGATTGAAGATGTATCACAAAAGAGTGAAACTGCCTGGAGTTGATTATACTCAAATCACTCAATGTGTTTGTTTCTTTGGCTCGTCAATATCATGAGAAGAGAGAAGATATGCAGCAGGGACAACGATGGGTTAGGTTGAATGTGTGACCACCCCAACTAGCCCCTAATCATGGTTTTGACAGGTCCAGTGCAGCTACAGGTATATAGATTATGACCTGATTGGCTCAACGCAGGTTCAGGTTTTGGCTACACCAACCCACTACCCTGTTTATTACCTATTCACATATTTATTAATGAGATTTTAGATTTTTATGAGTTTTTTTGTTTGATGAAGTGCAATAGTTATTTTAAATCAAAAGGAGTATAATAATGGGAGAACCCATATCAAACCAACCTGGACACATCTTAGAGTGAGGCACGATCGGTATCACATATCAGACCTGATCTTTTCACAAGAGTGAATAGCAGGTACGAGAAGGGACATGTGTGAGAAAGGACAGGTATTGGTTTTACCTGAACCATGCCAAACCCAACTGGGTTCTATCCCTATTTGGCAATGTTTAGTAATGACAAAATATATCAACTTCATCAACATTGAGAAACTTTTTATTTTATTAGTTCATCCGCAGGAATAAATTTATCAGTAATAATAGAAATACATTGATAAACTGCACGAACATTTCCTAAATTAGTTGTTGTCCAATGTCCTTGCAGCTCCTTCCTATCAAACATCTGTGTGCTATATATGAGAGTTTCCATAGACATCATTCACTGCTATGAGGCCGCATTTTTTTTATTTCGGAAGTTTAAACAACTAAATAGTTACGCATCATATAAATAGGGATATAAAACTAATTTCATTAAGCGCAAATTGATCTTGGTTCAATCAATGGTTCCTACGTGATAGGGGACAGGAGACAGAAGAGAGGGCAGAGAATTGATGTGATCTAATATGATGCGTATGAAATTAGTGAATAAATAGCATAAGCATAATTACAATTGAGGATTCTTCACCACCGATCCATTCACACAACCAACACCGGAAAGAGAAATCTTAATTAATTGATGTAAGGTGTATGACCTAAAGACTCCATGAGATTGATAAAAAGAAACTTGTCATCCACCCCATACCAGTAACTTATCAGTCCAAACTAGGATTCTCTTAACAAAGACTCAAATTTGGAAATCTAGCGTACCCCAGTGAGAAATGGGCCAAAACTTATCTAATATTCATCAAAATTGAGCAATCTTAGGCTAGTTAGATTGATAATCGAATACCCTATGAAATGTACCTAATTTTGCATCAATCGAACATTATTTTATCCATGAAACATGTATATAAAAGACAAGAAAACAGGGTCCTAAAATTCTATTTTATTATGTGCCACAAATTTGACCCTAGTTGAGTGGATATGAGCAACCCTTTCCTTACTCAGACAGGCCTATGACCTGCAGCATTATGCAATCTAAAAGAGAAAGGGCAAATAATGAGAAGCAACAATTTTCTTTAACCTTACAGCATGCTAAGCTAATCAAAGAAAGAAGCTTCAAAATTTAGTCAATCTTAAGATTCAAAAAGAGAAAAAAAAAAAAAAAAAAACAAAAAAAGAAGAAGATGAAAACTAAACCTGGGATATCTCCTCCTTCTCCCCATCTGGCATTTTCTTTTGAGCAAGCATGTCTGCTTCCTTGAGCTGTAGTAAAGTTGAGACCAACTTGACAATGTGAAAACAAAATCCATAAGTTACTGCTAGAACTCAAACCATAGAGTAACCTTCCTACCTTCAATGCTTTAAGTCGGTCACCAAGAGTGGGTAACCCCTCTAAAATCTTTCGAGTAATATAATCACTGGATCTGGCTTGCTTAAAGAAGGTATGCTTTAACAGCTTTTGTGCAGAAGGGCGCTTTGAGGGATCTTTTACCAAGCACATAGCAATCATTTGCTTAAAGGACTAAGATAGAAACACCAAAACCATTTGTGAGGGGGGAAAACCAACTAATAAAGAAAGAAATTGGCAGCTAACAAAAGCATGAATATACAAGAATGAAACTTAACCAAGGTGTCAAGCAAATACCTTTGAGAATTTCTTGTCCCTTTCGTAGTCAAGACCTGGGGGTGCATTCTGCAATGTCATAAGAAGAACCTACCAAAATAGTTTTATCTTTTAGATTTCGCACTAGTCTAAAGTGATCAATGGTCAATGTAGAATGGTGGATAGTATACCTTCATTGGAGGATATTTTGAGAAAGGGGCATGACCATGAGCTAGCTCCAAGGCTGTTATTCCAAAAGACCAGATATCCGCCCTACAGGACAATTATACGCCAAAATAAGTATCTATATTTTAGTGCTTACAAAGAAAACTAGGAACCTAAAAGTAGTGAACCAACTTGAAGTCATAACCATGCAATTGTTCCATAACCTCAGGTGCCATCCTACGAAAACAGATAAAAAAGAAGGCTTGTATCATTAAATAACATCCACTAGAAAATATTTCCAAGTTGCAACATTGGCAACTTATATGTGAAGATGCTCTCCTTATATAGAAATATGTACCAGCAAGGCGTCCCCACAAATGTATTTCTTGAGCGTTGTCTATCACCTGAATCAAATAGGCAAGCCGAAACTCCGAAATCCCCAAGCTTAATTGCACCCCGTGAATCAACTAGAATATTCCCAGCCTACGTGAAACGGTAAGCAGTAAGCACTTAGTAAATGGAGGGATTAACACATCCTGATCTTAAATCAACATTGTCGCTATTATTATCTTGATATGATATGATAAATTGTTTTACAAGACATTATATATTATAAAATCTACCTTTACGCTTGATCAGGCTATGGTTCCCCATTGTACTTTTCGCTTGATGGAAAGCAACAAGAGTTGAGCGCTAAAGAGAGGTGATGGGGTGATGGGAGTGTTGTGTGCGTTCTCACTACACACCAATTTATACAACACGTTAACACGTGTTTTTTAAGGTGTAATGGCTAACATCACATTTTTCTCATGGAAAGTGTTCCAAAGGGTGACCAAGTGGCCTACTAGATTAGGCTGCATGTTAAATCCTGCCCATTGATAGACACTTGAAGAGCCTCACATCATGTCCCCAACCATCACATCTATCTTTAGATCTAATGGATGTAATTTACAGCTCTCACTCATTCACGACCATTAACAATTGATCCACATTTCTCAAAAAAAAAAAAAAAAAATCACACAACTTGGATACAAAATCTCAAGAATTGATCTGTATTGGCAAATCAACTGTAGAAACCTTCCATTTTATTATCAGTTGAGCTCACCATTTTAATCTCGCATTGACAAAAATAGAACATGGAGAATAAAGTAAAAGAAAGTAGGAAATTATAATGAAACCTTCTTGAAATGGCATATATCATTCTTCTTGATAAGCAATAAGTCTCGCGTGTTCTGTTTGTCTCCCACAAATGCACCCACTCGCACGCGCACATAGATGCATATACTTAAGGTACACAAACTAGTAATTGCTCACCTTGACATCCCGATGTATGTGCCCATGGTGATGAAGGTACTCCAAGCCTCTGAGCACTTCACGTAACACAGTTGCAATGATTACCTCTTCAAAGCCATCAGGAAAGGCTGCTTTCAATATGTGAAGACAAGATCCACCAGCCATGTAAGGCATGACAACCCACAGACTATGATCATTTACAAAGGAACAGTGTGCCTTAAGAACATTAGGATGATCAACCAAGATCATAGTCTGTGCCTCACGGCATATATTACTCTGTGCAAAAGCAAATGTAACTATTAAATCCCAAACAATTAGATTTGTGAAGGCACGTTAATAAGACAAAACAGGAAAGCCTTATGCAATTTTTATCATTAGTCAAACAAAAAGACTGTACAATTAGACATCGCCCAAAAACAAGTTCTCATATATGGCACATACACTTAGTGAAGAAGATGAGTAACCAGATGCCTAAATCATACTTGAAAGTTTTGTAGATATCTATTTTTCAGATTATAAGAGGAATATATTTGTACAGCATCCCTTTTAGTACAAAACTTTACTCGGTGTTACAATGAATAAGTGAGAGACGCCTGTGATAACATTAGAAATAGAACAGTATGAAGACATACCTACTAACACCATCATCACAGCCTTACCTAAGGTGACTTTCCAAGTGCTACTACCACTCAACCATGTCTAAATCAGTAATCCCTATAACTCAATAATCTATCATGTTGAAGATTGGGATGGCCAACTGCCTATATGGTGCATCTCCCTTCTGTAATACTCAAGCATTTGTGCCGGCCTTGCAGATCTAATGTTTATTAACAACATGGTTTACTGCTAATATGACAATTTCAATCATGATATGCCCAATACAAGTTTTGGGCATCTCCTTTCTCGAAATTCGAACAGAGTGGTCATATGTAGGTCATCTACATGGAATATCCCATGCATCTACTCGAAATTGAAACCTCTCGTCAAGGTAGACTGTTTTGATGACATGAATTGGAAAGAATTAATGGACACAGGTGGTGAGATTGGTCATCCATTTCCCACATGTTCCCTGCATATTTTCTTATACTGGAAGCCAATGTTTCATAATGTCAAATGTGTGTTATGGGGGGCCAATATTATTGAAACTAGATCACAGGCTTATAAAAAAATATTGCTAGAAGCTGTTAAGGATCATCATCATCCATGTTAAGAGGTTCATCATAGCCATTGATCTTAGGATTTAAATTCAAATCCAGACTCCAGAACCAGAATCTTACTTCCTTAATAAGGATTTGAATTCAAATACTGAAATCAATGTCTATGGTGATATCCTTAACAACCTTACAATCATTAACCAAATCCAATTCAATTTTTTATAATCTTATGCCTCCAGAAACTCTTAAACTTGCACAAGAACATTTATAACAATCTCATCACATGATCACATTACACAAAAACATGTCTCAACAACAAATGGATCACAATCCATTGAAACATTCAAATCTCTGTAAAATTCTCTTCCCAAAAGCATTCGCATTCACATGAAGCTAAAAGATCAGTCTTTCTCGCAGATCGCCAAAGATTAAAGATAGAAAGCTATAAAGACAGATAAAGAGAGATCATTTGATTTTACCAGGTCACTGTTATTCCGCTCGAAATCGAGGATCTTGATCGCGACAACCTCATTGAATGGAATGCAGAGCGCGCGGTGCACAGAGGCGCTAACGCCCTGCCCGATCTCCTCAATCAGCTCGTAACCCTGCGCGCTGATCGGATACTTCTTCTTCTCCGCGCATTCCCCAAGATTTTTCTCGGAATTCAACCTCTTCATCTTGGATTAGCTCGGAGATTCAAGATGGCTTTGCATTACACGATTTCTTCATTGCCATTCCCTGAAATCTCAAAAAAATCATGGAAAAATCTCAGCCGCAGAAACAAGGAAAAGGAGAATCCTACATGAGATTGATCTGAGATTTCAGTTTACACGGTTTTACCAAATTTGTTTCGATTGATGAAAAAGAGAGAAAAGGAAGGGAAGGGTTTTTGCTTTTGTTTGTTGCGTAGAAACATGGAAAAGAAGTTTGGATTTTGGATTTTGGATTGGGTTTGGGGAGAAGGGATGAGAATCCCGGGATTTTTGCAACGCCGGTGGAAGAAAGTTTATATATACAATTTTGTATGGAAAAAGCGCGCCACATGTGGGGAGGAGTAAAGGCAGACAATGACAGGTCGTTTGGGGAGGCCAATGATAGTTCGTTGCGTATGGAGGATGTTAAAAATTCTTCGTCGCCAATGTCGTCCACCAAGGGGTAAATGGATGGTTGTGATTACCTGGTGATCTTCTGCGTGGCCCACCCGCCGCGCATCACAATTACCTTAGTTCGGATCCACATAACATCACTTATAAACAAATCCGAACCACTCGAAATATACCCGCTCCTCTTATATTGTATTTTGTCAGACTTTAATTTTGTAAATGTTGGGTATTTTAAAATTGAGCATATCATATGGTTGATAATATATTTAAAAAGTTAGTTATTTTCAAAAAAAAGAAAAACTCACGTGTTGAATTTTTTCTCTACTTTTTTATTCTTTTTGGTTATCAGAGGATTCTCAATCTTTTGGACCGGACTAATCCCTACGGGACCCACAACTTCCAGGTACTAAATGTTTTCTCTATCCAGTGAGGCCCAATTCCTTATAAAAATTTTGGCATCCCAAAAAGAAAGTCATACATTTTGGGCGGTTCATATTTTCAATAGATGGGTCATACTTTAGACTTCAGCTTCTCCCACTCATAGGAAGCATAAGGGGGACAATAGAGAATCGGGACTCCCCAAAGTAATTGGTTTGTTTTGATTCAAACACACTTAGTAGGGCTCGTTTGGTAATTTTACATGTAAAATAAAGTGTAGTAAAACATCAAATTAAGAGAAAATAAAATATAATAGGATTATGATATTGATATTTTGTTTTTAGTTGTTTGGTATGAAGTATTTTTTACTTTTTTATATAGAAAAGTGAAGGTTTTTTTAGTTTTTAGTGGAAAAAGGATGTTGCTTTTAAAGCATCTAAATAAACTCCACAAGCTAGATGCTTATAAACAAGATGCATGAGGCTTGTAGATAGGGTTGCAAACGGGTATCCGATTCTCTGATTACCTAAAAGTTCCGAACTGCAAACCTATTTTAGATTCCGATTAAAAAATGAGTCCAGAATCCAATTTAGGTTCCGATTGATAAACTGGTCCGGTTCGGGGTCCATATAGGTTTTGACCCGTGGACCCGAGACCTGGCATATGAGTCTTTAATATGCAAATTTGTACCTCAAAATAAACTTTTTTTGACATTTTATATTGGAAGTAATAGACTTGATGCACTGTTATAAGTTGAACAATATGCTTATTTTAAGGAAAAATGAAAATAAAAAGAAATTAGAATTAATTTTGGAACTAGATTCTAATTCTCTATGTGGACCCGGTTCCGAGTTTTCCGATTGGAACCAGGTCTGAACCAACAAAATAGGTTCCGAGTCAAAACCGTACCAAAACCGGAACCGTTATTTAAAAATGGATCTGGATCCACTATGATTTTGTTCCGGAACCATCCCGTTTGCAACCCTACTCGTAGAAGAACATTGTCCTTCAAATAAAATCCACCGGTGACAGGTAAGAGGAGGGTCCTCTTCGTATGAGTCTTCTTTTTGTGTTTTAAGATTTTTTTTATCAAATGAAACTTTGACTGTTTCCAGATTTGTGCTTGTCATCCTTGCGTAAGGATATGCTAATCTTCTTTATATTGTTCCTATTTTATAGGAGACAGTAAAACATATGATTTTGCTATTGCATACCAGATGGGGATGGAGAAAGCATGAAACTTGCACATTACATCCACTTGAAAGTCGCATGTTAAGATTGTCAAAATATGGAATAGTCATGAGCATGAGGCAGAATAGAAAATAGATTTGATCAACTTAAACCATGTCAAGTAAGAATCTATGTATTATTATCCTTCTTGAACTTGGATCCTTCAAAGCCACCTGCCTCTGATAGCTCTGGTCTGAGTATTATCTGCTTAACCTGATCGTTGTCATTTCAAGCTGGCATTTATACTTTTTGGGGTTTGGATATTGCTGCATTCTACCTAGAGCCAGCTTACCCATTGCCATCATCCTTGTTCCTCATTGTAGGTTTGGAACTTGGGTTTGGTCAAACCCATATACCCACACGGCTCTAACACACCAAAGGGTCAAATTTGACTTGGTCTTGCTCGTGTTCGGATGGAGCTTTAAAGGCTTGTTTCTTTACTAAAATTTATGGAATTCTTGTTTGAAGAATTTTGAAATTCTCGTTTGAAGAATTTTGAAATTCTCAAAGAAAGTGGAATTTTTGAATGTTTCCTTGTACTTGAGCATCAAAAAATCCTACAAGGTAACTAGAATTTTGAAATGCCGGTAAAGAAACATGATAATTTCAACTGCTGGCATTTTCAAAGACAAGAGGATAAGAAGTAACATCATGTCTAAAAATCCCCACATGGCAAATTCGTATTAGAAATTCAAGTAACAGGCCCTAACCTGTCTCTTTGTTAGAATTCAAGGAATTAATGTCTGGTAAATTTTGGAATTCCCATACACAATGCAATTCCTGGATGCTCCCTTGAACTCGAGCATCTAGAAATTCCACCGAAAAGCAAAGAGGGAGGGCCTTTTGAATTCTCATAGGTCATTTTGAAACCTTTCGTGTGGGTGAAATTTTGAAATACTTATAAAGAAATATGGAATTTACAAATGCCAAAGGTCATCATGTCAAAAAAATACCCCAACATGTGGAATTCTTATCAGAAATTTTAGGATAGAAACAACCCTTTTTCTTCTTATTGAATTTGAGACCCACATAGTATTTCGGGTTTGAGCTTTGGAAACCCTTTTCTCCTCTCTGTCTCTCTCTCTCTCTCTCAAACAATATGTGTATATATTGAAATTCTTTATCAGTAAACTGAATATCCAAAGTTTGGGCACGTGTGTAACACTGAGGTGCCAATACTATTCAACCACGAGTGTGTTGTCCATTGAATTTTCATACTTGACGCTCAGTTTTAATCAATCAATTTGCTCACAGACTGTCTTCTCATAGAGTATGGGATTTACAATTCATATTGCACTTTAGTCCACCCTCAACTAGTCCTGAGTTGAAATGATGGCCCACTTGAAGATGAGGGAAGGACTTTCCCATCAACAGTTTGGAATATGAATTATGCACATGGTCTTGTGGGACCCACCACTATGCATGATAATTAACAGGGTTAGTTCATAAATTATAGCTGATCTCCTCAAACACATACCTTAACCCTTGATTTAAGGAGTTTAGAAACATTAGCAGTATATTATTGGAGTTCAAGTTTTTCAAAATATAATAGAACATATAAAGTGATTAAAATGTAAGGAAAAATGTTGAGGTCAACGTCCACCCTCGCTCCTGTTAGGTCGGATGTTTGGATAAGTGGTAGCTCAATGAGGTGTAAAAAATGTACTATTTAGACATTTAAAAAGAGGTACTAAATTGAAAAGTGGATTTTTTTTAGCAGCTCCAAGTAATGATAGATTTCCAAATATATATAGAAGAAAAAATAAAAAAAATACATCTAATAAGATAAAAAATAGATATTTATCATTTTTAACATATGCTGAAAATTTAAACTACGTCAGAAATAAAAAAATACATCTAATAAAATTAAAAATAGATGTTTATCATTTTTAACACATGCTTAAAATTTAAACTATGTAACCAATTTAAGCAATGTCTACGAAAGATCTTTCCCGTGAAGTTTAATTTCAATTCTTGCTAAGGCCATCATTAGATTACGCTCTTGCAAAACACTAAATAGAATAGATAGAAGAGAGAAAAATAATAAAAATATAAAATATAAAAAAATAAAATAAATTTGATTAATCGAAGGCCAACTCCACTAAGTCAAAACACTTTTAGAATAAAAAAATCATAGTCTTCATAAGTTTTTATATTGTTAGTTTCAAATCATTAGAATTTTTATTTTTTGTGGGCATATATATAAGACAATATGTGATGATATGGTGTATATTTTCTTATAGCAGTTGTGGAATGAATTGAATCTTTCATCTTCAATGTGGCTGAGGTCTCCTTCCGTCTATAACTAATTTATGCAGGTTTGATGGCTAAAGTTGACTTTTAAAAGCTATAAAAAGTGAGAGATTGTGAGTCCAAATTAGGGCTGCATATGGACGGTGTGGATAGCACTAAAACTAACCACCAAACTAAACCTATTAGTTTTATAATTAACCAATACGATCCGACCGATGGAGAGAGCTTAAACCAAACCAAATTGAACCAAAGTATTTCGTTTGGTTGGTTAAGCAGTTAAAATTTTTGTTTTATTTTTTATTTTTAAAAAATAAAAATTGAAAATTTCAAAATAATGTCACTCCCATCATTTGCATTTAGTCCAATGTTTTGGGAAAAAATAAAAATCCAACCAAATAAAACCCTAAAATTTAAATAGTCAAATACTCAAATTATATAATATATCGGTCGGTTCGGTTTAGGCGGTGAACCGATGGTTCCAACTGATAACCGACCAATTTAAGCAGTTTCGACAATTTTCAAACCGTAAACCGAACCGATCTACTATAAAACCGATCCGAGTCGCCCGGTTTAGCTGGTTCGGTTCGGTTCAGTTCGATTTGGTTTAGTGGTGATACTATATTTTTTGCACAACTCTAGTCCAGATCTTTATAATTTCTATAAATTCTAGCTACTTGTTAGTGTGGAGCCATGGAAATTTCAATCTGGTGTCATTTAGATGTAAGGCTTCATTAAAAAAAAGGGTGGATTGTTGTTAATGAGAGTCTATACCACTAAATCTCTAAGTAGGGTTGTAAACGGGTCGGTTCCAGTCCGAAAACGTTAAGGAGAAGGTGGAACCGGATCCGGACTCGAAATCGTTTTAGAACCGGAACCAAAACCATATATGGGACGGGTCTGGATCTAGGTCGGGGTCTATGTAGAGAAAGATATTAAAAAATATGGCTTTTATGAGAAATTTTCAAAAATTGAGATAATATGTCGGGTCTCGGGTCCGAACCAAAGTGGAATCGACCTGGACCTATTTACTTGTCAGGACCTAAATAAGGACCCAGACCCGGTTTTTAACGGGTCGAAACCTTCGGGTAATCGGAGAATTGGGGACCATTTACATTCCTATCTCCGAGTCATTGTCTTCCTCCTTTGGGACCCACAAGGATCTTGGCCTAGCAGCCCACAGACCTTATGTCCAAGTTCTGTTGGCTTCCATCAAACAATTCCCACTTTGCCATCCCTTTACAAATACTTTTCTGCCTGTTGCAATCAAAGCCTCAGAAAGAACCAGTACCATATTTTGGCATTGCGTTCTGATTCCCCCCATTCCCCCGATCAAAACACCAGAGTACTGAAAAGAAATTACACGAAAAACGAGGAAAACCAGCATCAGATAACACCACCGGCCTATAAATTTCTCCCGCCTCCTTTCCTTTTCAATCTCCCATTTCCTTGAAATGCGTCCCACCTCTTCGAGACTTTTCCTCACCTAGATATTCTCCTTCCCCACCAAACAGAAAACAGAAAAACAGACTTTACTTTTCCCCACCTAAGATTCTCCTTTCCCCAAACAGAAAACAGAAAAACAGAAAACCAGAGAGCAAATGGCCTTGTTACGAAGGCTTCTTCCTCTCTCTACAGCTCTTTCAGGTCTCTCTCTCTCTCTCTCTCTCTCTCTATCTGACTATTATAAGATCTGTTTAGAATATATGATTAGTTCTCACAAGCATTTCATCGAACACAGGGCGTGTACTAGCAGCAACACAAAGGAGCTTCGCGTCGTCGATTGTAGCTTCTTCCCAGGAAAGTTTCTCGAGCTACCACGACGAAGGTCTTCGAGCTGAATCTTATGAAACTGATGGGAGCATCGAAGACGAGATTGAAAAGATCAGGTGCGAGTTCGATGAAGCGAAGCGGAGTTTTCTCAATATCCCTGCAGCGCTCAAGGAAATGCCCAAGATGAATCCCGAAGGTTTGTTTGTTCATCTAGCATTTGGTTTTGTATTGATTGATGTTTTTTTTTTTTTTGGAATCTGACTTTGGGGTCTTTTCATTTTTTGATGCTGTGAATCTAGGTATATATGTCAATAAGAATTTGAGATTGGACAATATACAGGTTTATGGATTCGATTACGACTATACGTTGGCTCATTACTCTGCCAACTTGCAGAGTTTGATTTATGATCTTGCAAAAGAGCATATGGTTAATGAGGTATAGAATAGATGTTGTTTAATTCCAATTTGCTATGCATTGATTTATTCTCTAGGTTTATTATTACAATATTAGACAGTGAAAATATCACTTTTACTAGGAAATATCACTTTGGAATTTGAATTGGGGCTAATTCTCTGTAGTTGTTTGTTTAGGATTTCAAATATAGTAATTTTTTAGTGTTGTCATATTTGTGGTTGTCCAAGCCTGAATGCGGATATGTTTCAGGATGTAGTTTCGACTTCTGTAGAAGTAGTAATATGTAATTATTATATCAGATAGAAATCATCCTTAAATTTCAGTATTGCTGACAGACCCACAAATAGAGCAGTATCAAAATTCGAAATGGAAGCCTGCGAAATTCTGCAGTATTAATGTTATTTGTTTTCATTGTTTTGAAGTGGTTTGGAATATCTAGCCAATTTTTCTTTTGTTGTTGATGCTATTGTGCCAGCTTCGGTATCCGGAGAGTTGCTTGCAATTTGAATATGACCATACGTTTCCCATCAGAGGTTTATATTACGACAGACTTAAAGGATGTCTTCTAAAATTGGATTTCTTTGGGTCAATTGAGCCAGAAGGATGCTTCTTTGGGCGTCGCAAGGTACTGTATCATAAGCAACTTCATGTCTGGTTGTTTCTGTGTCTAAAGATGAGTTTCTCAAGGACTGATTATATAAATACTTTAAGCACACAACTAATACAGCTCACCTTACCATTATACCATAAAAAATCTTCCCTTTTTAAGTTATTGTTGAGCAAAGCTATTATGCTCAGCCTACAATTCATAAGGTTGAACTATTGATCAAGACACCTGCACCCCTTTATTTTGATTAAGCTATACTCAAGCAGTGGCCCTGTTTTATTTTATTTTATTTTTATTTTTTTATGGGTTCGGACAATTGACAGAATTTGGAAAAAAAAGAAGCCCAGCTATGGTGGTAGACTACTTTGAGTGGGTGTCCGCATGGGTCTTCTTGATATTGCCAATCAAACTCATATACATTATCAGTAACTGGCCTTGAGTTTGGTACAAGAATCCAATTGAACTCCTTGGTTAGATCTTTTCACAATTTCGAATGGATTCCTCTAGGTGGTTTAGTTCATTGACCTGTTAAGTGCAAACTCTCATGTGGAAATGCCAAGTCCCCTGTTGTGGCTTGTTGTGTATTGAACTCTTCAGTATATGGCCTAGACTTTGGTCACCACTTTGATTTAACCATACGTGTGTGAGTGGTGGGCTCTACTAAAACAAAGATTTCATCCACTACCCTCCACAAGTTTGCCAAAAGTGACAGACAAATTTATTATCATGGTCTGAATGTCTGATGCAAGGATCAAAATAGTGGTAGCGGTGGGCATAAAGGCTGGCCGCCGAAACGCTACGTAGTGGCCTATTGGTATGAATCGGAAAAATTGTAAAAAAAAATCTGAAAAAATTAGAAAATGTTAGAATATACGTTTTTTATGCAAAAAATAACTACGATAGGGGAGGGGGGCGGGCAGCAATCCCTTCATTACATGAGGTCCTGTATTGTTGTATGATTAGAAAATAATAGTACTGATCTAGTTTTTACATGCATTCATGTTGATTACTTATCCTTAGAAAGTAACAAAATGCTTATAAAAAAAGCTATGTAATGAAGATATCATCAAAAATTCAAAATAAACAATGTGCTCAAGAGTCAAGAGTTAAGAATTCAACAATCAACACAACAAATGACATAATAATTAACAACTTCATAAAAAACAATGTAATTAATAGTTAATAGTTGAGACTTATAGAGTTGAGAAAGGAATACCTTTAATACCAAAGGGAATGTCTGCCGGGATATATGACATCGTTGTCCCCAAAGGGAATGTCTGCCGGGATATATGACATCGTTGTCCCCATCCCCATCATTGTTATCATAGGTACCACTGCCATTGGTACCAACATATTGCATCCATATTGATATTGATCATATTCATATTGGTGGCCATGAGGACCCTAGAATGCGAAGAAATTGTATGAACTTGGATTTGGATTGGCATATTGAGAGTACGACTCTGATTCCGAATATTGTTGTTCTGGTTCCGCTTGACCATATTGGTAGTCTGGTGGCCCATGTGGCCGGTACCCTGAATATGGTTCATGAAAAACTGGGTTCCACGTTGCTGTTTGCTGCTCTCCAACACTCCCACTCCTTGTCTCATTTCCTTGTTCATTAGGGCCACTGGAAGGCGAGGGTCTACGCCGTACATAAACATGACCCGGCCTCATATGAGATGGAGGCGGAAAGTCCTCTACATTCTCGATGGGAGCACCATCTCCTTCATCATCATGGTAACTCCAACTAGCCCCAACCCCACTACCACCTCTAGATGGAGAGTGACTGCTCGAAGTCAAACTGTCAGAATTCACGAAAGACACTGCCTGAGACACTTCAGGTTCCTTGCCTTTTCTTCTTCCAAGTGTCTACGTAGATTGTCCACTTTCTTCTTCTCCAACCTCTTCAACAATCAATTCATTAATTTCCCACCAAAGCTCTGGATACGCATCTAGCAATGGATCCTCCACATCGACTAACCATTAAAGTGAGGGATCATCCTCCTAGAAGATATTATCCAGATTTATAGGACAATAATTTGGATCATCACTTTGCTTTTCATTTGTCTATTTCCTACTCAACTAAAGATTGTAATGACAATATACCATCTTTTTGAGCTTCTGCATGGTCAGCTGATTTCTTGACTTCGTGTGGATCAAGGAAAATGTGCTCCAACTTCTTTCACAATTGGATGACGATGTTGTCTGACTAAAGATGTGAAAATAGCAATCCTCATATTTGGAGCACTTTCTCCAAAACTTATCCACCAATCAGTTGAAATTGAATATAAATAAATAAAATTAGCGACTTGCACCATATAACATACATAGAACTTTAGAGTGGTATGTGACTAAGTTAAAATTGTAGTCAACTATTCGTACCGGGATAACACTTGTCTATTTCTCTTATCGCTAGTGGGTTTGAAAAACTCATGTGCCTCACTGTGTATATATAAATCTACAATGTGTAAAATAGAAAATAAATTATTATTATTATTTTTATAACAATAAAATTTATTAATAAGAGGGGAAAACCCAAAAGAACAAAAAACAGGAGAGAACTCAATACAAACTATACATCAAAGGATAAAGAAGAACGAAGGCACGAAGCACCCCTTCCTTGGCGAGGTTATTCGCCGAAACATTGTCCTCACGTAACACATGATGAAGGACGACATCAAATTAACTCAAGATATCTTGCACTTCCTCCACCACATCAGTCAACCTCCAAGGATAAGAACAATTGCCTAAACTCCACTGAATGGCAAAAAAGGAATCTCCTTTAATGATAACTTTAGAACCTTCCAACTTACGCAACTCGCGGCAACCAACCAAAAGAGCATTCATTTCAGATTCATTAGCATCTAAAGAATCCACCAGCCCAGAGAAATTCCTTACATTAATGCCATTCCAGTCTCTAATGACACCTCCAATACCACCTCTTCCAATGGCTTGAAAATAACTTCCACCAAAGTTTAATTTGAGAAAACCTGCAGGAGGACATTCCCATGAAACACTGTTTAAAGATTTAGAGACCCATCCACTTTGAAAGTGAGCTGCCCATGATCTACTTAAATCCTCCAAACACACCCCTTTAACTCTTTTCTTGAAAACACCCACTCTGAAACAGACCAGATAATAGATGCAATAACATCCTCCACCGAGTTACTCTTTTTCTTGAAAACACGATTATTCCTCGCCAACCAAATGTTATGTCATTCAACATCTTATGCAATAACGTTATGTCATTCACTTTATTTAAAGCATGAACTTGATCATTTTCATCCTTTGTTGCTTTCTTCAACACCTCCATCAATCATACTCACAACTCAGTCTCAATTGTATTTGTATGTTGTTCTTCATTGGCATAGTAGAATTAAGGGATCAAGAAATAACCTACAATTAAAATGACGAATATGCATTATAAATTAAAAGTGAGAGTTTCATCTATATATAGATAAATAGTTAAAAAAATTATTGCAGCATGCAATGGATGCTGCAGAGGATCATTCCACCGGGCATCAATTATCTGCAGGAACTCATCAGAATAACTGCAATTTTGTTGTATTTCTAGCTTTGCTTAGTCCATTGTCTCATATTAACTGCAGGAACTCTTCTGCATATCCCTTCCCCTTGAGGGCCGTCAACTTGTATAGCCAAACTTTTCCTTATCGGTGTTGTTGCCGGTCTGTGTTGGATATGCCCAAACTATCTCAAACGGGTTTATCTACTTTTATCTCCTATTGATGCGGCTCCTAAATGCTCTCGAAAGTACTCATTTCTAATTTTATCCTTCTTAGAATTAACACACATCCACTTCAAGTCTTCAACATTCTCATCTCTGTTACATCCATTTTGTGCATATATTACTTTTGATTGGCCCACCAAGAAGCAACATATGATTTTTGGATGACATCACCATTGGCCAATATATCAACATCTTCCGGATGTGGTATAAGAAAATGGTGCTTCATTGTAATTTTATTGATTGTGCAATGTGCCACATACCATTTTTCTTTGGTTCAAGTAAGATACTGGCTCATTCTCTTGCTTATGTAGCTCCAATTCAATCAACATCGAAACTTGCGTCTTAAGTTTGTCATCCGTTTTTGGACTCATCCAGTAGGCTAGATCCTAGCACCAGGTCAACGCAATTTTGGACATCTCTCAGCATCGGTAACCAGCAGGGAAATATACATCTTCTATTAATCAATGAGGGACTGCAAGTGTTGACAATCTTAACCAATGTTCAAAATATCAATATTTTGGCTGGTCTGGAAAATCATATATATTGTATCGGGCAATAGATAAAGGTTATCAAAGATATGCTAGTGGAGCTTTGGTTTTTTTGGCTAAAAAAAAAGAGAACAAAATTCAGAATATTAGAAAATGTTAATTTTGATGTTTGATTTGCATCATCAACTAATATCTATATGTATGTGTTGGGCCCTTAAATGTTATATAAGTCCTATGTCATTGTATGATTTTAACTGAACAAAGCTGTTAAATATTGTAGGAATGTAACCACGTCATTGAAATTAAAACCCATTAAAATGTTAATCAACAAAAAAATGAAGAAATTTTATAGCAACAACATTATAATTGTAGTGTTATGAATCTCGATTGTAATTTAATAATGATTGGAGAGATTAAGTTCTTATCTTGTTCTTATATTGTTCTTTTGATTGGTTGTCAAATAGCTTAGCAGGGCAGAAATTAGAGAGATGTATGGCACACGACATATTGGCCGAGATCAAGCACGCGGTCTTGTTGGTCTTATGGATTTCTTTTGCTTTAGTGAGGTAGGGTTTTATGTGATAGTTGTGAGGTTCACTTTGACCATGCGATATTTCTTATGGTTTATTAGCAATGGCATTAAATATGTTTAGTTTAGTTGGCATCTTCCATTCTCTCATTTTGCGTTAGTGAGATGGGTTTTTATGCTGCAGTTGTGATCTTTACTTGTCCTTGCCATATTTTGATGATTTATTGACAGGAGTATTAAATATGTTAAGTTTAGTTGTTATTTTTACTTCTCTCTCTCTCTATATATATATATTTGATGCTTTTTCAATTATTTTCATTTGGTAAAAATGAATTATTTGAGGCCAAGTGATACTATATCATGATCAACTATCTTTGGTTGATTTATGCACCTATGTTTTTCTTTGTGGATAGCTTTAACTACTCATGTCTCAACAAACTTACTTAGGACATTAGTTGAATTGACAGTAGTAAACCAAAACAATGGGTTTCAATAAGTGTTCATCTGGAAAGAAATCCGAGGGGAGAACGTGCAGATTGTAGAAGTTCTTGAGAAGCAGTCATGGATTTTTTTTGTAATTTTAAGAACTTTTTTTAAATACATAAAACTCGATGGAGGGTGGTTTTGTAAATACAAATAATTTAATAATTAGAAATGCAAAGCACTGGTCGTCTAACCCTAGTAGAACGACCAATGGCCTTTTCTTTTTGAAATCCCTCTATATCTCTTTCTAAACTGGAGTTCTTATCTCTTTCGCATTTTCTTCTTATCCTAATATTTGCACTTAAACCTAATTTTTCTTCAATTTGGAATCTACAACCTGGTATGAAAGCCTTCGTAGCATAAGGACATTCATCAAGAAGCAGTAGAAAACAGTTTTCCTTCAAGATTTTGGGTTTTTAGTGACAAACTCACGATTGAAAAGAGTTTTGAATACTCTTGAAACTATATTCTTTTGTCTTTTTCTTAAGATTATACATACATATATATATCTTTACATACCTTTAATCTAGGCTCTAAGAAAGGAAAACTCTCTAATTTACATCAATCAGGATTCTAAGTTAAGAAGGAAACTAATTACAGATAATTACAGCCATAGTATTCTAAGTAAAGAAGAGTCCTTCTGTCTCCCATTCAATCCCACGTGAGTTATAACAATGGGCTCTTTTCAGATGGGCTTTTCAGATGGGCTTTGGGCCTAGTTAACACTCCCCCTCAAATTGATGCGGGAGAATCAACAAGCATCAATTTGGCAACCAAGAACTGATGACGTGGTCGAGGAAGCCCTTTGGTGAGAATATCAGCAATTTGGAGTTCAGTGGAGACATGTGGGAGACTGATGACATTACGTTTAAGCTCATCCCGTATGAAGTGACAATCAACCTCGATATGTTTAGTGCGTTCATGAAAAATTGGATTTTCAGTAATCTGAATTGCACTGGTATTATCTGCATGGAGTGGAATAGCTCCTATGGCGGGAAAACCAATGTCAGAAAGCAAACCACGGAGCCAAAGAATTTCGGAGCATGCAGCAGACATGGCGCGGTACTCTGCCTCGGTAGAGGATTTTGAAACTTTGTCATGTTTCTTGCATTTCCAAGAAATGAGACTATCACCTAAAAACATGCACCAGCCAGTCGTCGATCTGCGAGTATCTGGACAACCCGCCCAATCAGCATCCGAATAAGCTGAGAGATAGAGGATTGGTGGATGGAAAAAACAACCCACGAGTCGGTGTACCAATAAGGTACCGAATGATGCGGCGAACAGCAGCGAGATGAAGGTGACGAGGAGCAGTCATGAATTGACTCATCAGATTGACCGCATAAGATATATCAGGGCGAGTGATCGTGAGGTAGATCAAGCTGCCAACTAACTGGCGATAAGTAGTAGGATCGGAGAGAAGATCACCTTCCTCGCGACTAAGTTTGACATTCAGTTCAACCGGCGTATCCACAGGAGCAGAAGCAGTAAGGCCTGCCAAGGCAATGAGATCAATAGTGTATTTGTGCTGATTGAGAACTATTCCTTTAGGTGATTGATGAACTTCCAGACCAAGGAAATAATGTAGGGGGCCGAGATCCTTCATGTGAAATGTTTCACGAAGAGATGCTTGGATCGTCTGAATCATGGTTGCATTTGGACCAGTAATGAGGATGTCATCCACATAGACAAGGAGTACAGTGATCCCAGATGGAGCACGATGTAAAAACATAGAAGGATCATATGGGCTTGGATGAAAATCCAAGCGGAGAAGAGCAGCCTGAAATTTCTCAAACCATGCGCGGGGAGCTTGTTTCAGGCCATAGAGGGAGCGACGAAGTTTGGCAACCATACCAGTCCCGGATGAGCAGCCCGGAGGTAGTCGCATATAAACGTCTTCTTTGAGATCACCATGGAGAAACGCATTTTTGACATCCATTTGATAGAGAGGCCAGGACTGAGAGGCAGCAATAGCAAGAATAGTGCGGACGGTGGTCATCTTGGCAACGGGAGCAAAAGTCTCATCATAATCAATGCCATATTCCTGCCGATTTCCAAGAGCGACAAGACGCGCCTTATATCGATCTAAAGATCCATCAGATTTTAACTTGAGAGAAAATACCCACTTACAACCAATAGGGTTGACACCCACAGGAGATGGGACAATATCCCACGTATGATTTTGCGCTAACGCCTCCAATTCCTCTTGCATAGCCTTGTTCCAACATGGGTCCTGCACAGCCTGAGAATAGGATTGGGGAATGGAAGAGGAAGATAAAGTGGCCATTAAGGAAGTATGGGAGAACCCATAACGGGATGGTGGTACGGAAATCCGAGTGGAGCGACGCAATGAAGGATGGCCGGATGGAGCAACTGCCGGTGTCGGATCAGATGTCGGAGGAAGAGCAGGAGGGGGATCCCTGGTAGGCGCTGTGCTGTTCCGTCTGTGATACACAAAGTTGGGATGAAAACGAACAATTGACGGGTCATCAGAAAAACCAGGTAAGGACACAAAAGAGGAGTCAGGAGGATCAATGTGTTTTTGAAAAAAATACTGATGTTCAAAGAAAACGACATTCCTAGAGGTACGGACACGACGAATTTGAGGATCATAACAAAGGAACCCTTTCTGGAAGGGTGCATAACCTAAAAACACACACCGAGCTGATTGTGCCGTGAGTTTCGTCCTCTCAGAGGGAGGCAAGTGCACAAAACAAGTGGAGCCAAAAACATGAAGATCCGCATAGGATGGAGCGGTTTTGTACAAACGGAAATATGGGTTTTGACTCTCAATAGAGGGTGATGGCATACGATTGATAAGATGAGCGGCTGTAGCCAGTGCCTCAACCCAAAAACGAGTAGGAACGGATGATTCTAGAAGAAGGGAACGCGTGACATCCAGGAGATGTCGATTTTTCCTTTCAGCGATTCCATTCTGCTGGGGAGTATAAGGACAAGATTTTTGAGAGATAATGCCTTTTTGTTGCAAAAACCGTTGAAAATCAGAGGACATGTATTCCCCGCCAGAATCAGAGCGCAAGATTTTAATGCAAGTGGAAAATTGATTTTCAACATAAGCCAATTTTTTTTTAAAAACAATGAAAACATCAGATTTTGAATGTAGAAAGTAGACCCATGTAAACCGACTGAAGTCATCAATAAAAGTCACAAAATATTTGTAGTGGGCGTGGGAAAGAGCTGGAGCAATTCCCCATACATCACTATGAACTAAATCAAAACACTTAGAAGTGTGTGAAGTTGAATGAGGAAACGGAAGAGTTTTGCTCTTCCCCATTTTACAAGTAGCACAGTCAAAAGGCACACAAGAAGAGAAACCAAGAGATTTATTTAATAAACCAGAATTTAACATAAGGGACAGAGCCTTTGAATTTGGATGTCCGAGACGATTATGCCACAATCGGCAATTATCTCTAAGAGAAAAGCAAAACACATTATTGTCAAATTTATTCCTAGAAATTTGAGAAAGATCCAGCGGAAACAATCGTCCACACTTAGGCCCCCTCGCTATCTCCTTCCCGGACATCTGGTCCTGCACAACACAACCAGAAGAAGAGAAAGAGATATTACAATTATTTTCAACAAGTTGTCCTACGGACAATAAGTTGGAAGTTAAATTAGGGCAAAGATAAACATTTCTCAATGGGATGGGACCAGGGATATCACCGACAGCAGTAATAGGAACATGTTCACCGGCAGCAGTTTGAATTTGAAGATGGCCATTGTAACTTGTCATAGTGGAGAAGGGGGTGGGGGAATTTGTCATATGGTTAGATGCCCCAGAATCAATGAACCAAGTAGAAGATGAAGGGGACTTACCTGAGAGACCAAAGGCAGAGAGGGCATTAATAATCATTTGTTGAACTAATTCAGGAGTGAGAGATGATGAGGGCCCAGACTGTGAGGCAGGTGAAGGAGCAGGCATAACTGAGGAAGCCACATATGCGTGTGTAGGCGGAGACTGTGAAATCTGATACTGCTGAGCCGGATATTGTGGAGTCTGATACTGTGTTGACGGACGTGGTGGACGGCGGCGACATTCAGAGATGATATGTCCCGACTTTTTACAGTAACTGCAGACTTTCTGTTTACACTGAGAGGCAAGGTGCCCAAATTTCTGACAACTGTAGCATTGGGTTTTGCTCAAGTCTCGAGGCGGAGGCTGAGAAGTTTTATTGGCCGAGAACGCGACTGAATAGGTATCAGTCTTCTGTTGAGCAATATGAGCCGAGGTCATAAGACGCTGTTCTTCGCGTAAGAGCTCATTCAAGCAGACATCCAATGAAGGTAGTGGCGTCCGATTCATCAGAGCAGACCGGACACTTTCAAATTCATTCCGCAGTTTCATCAAAAACTGATCGCGCTGACTAGAGGCCTGAAGGTCTTGAATAACGGTCAACACATTGTCAGCCACATCCGCATACTTAATACTATCGTATTCCGACCAAAGTGTACGGAAACCGGAATAGTAGTCTTGTACAGACAAATTCCCTTGTGTATATTCAGCAATTGCACATTCAAGATGGAATTGTCTGGCAGAGTTATCTTGATGGTATATTTTCTTCAAATACCCCCACATGGCTTTCGAAGTGGGGTAAGGCTTGAGATTCATTATCAGATGAGGCTCAACGGATCCCAGAATCCAGGATTTGATTTTGGCATCTTTAGTATACCAAGAGGAGATTTTTTTTCTCATCCTCAGTGGGTTTCGGGTCCGTGCCAGAAACAAAGCCCCATAATTCCTTTGCTTCGAGATATGTTTGAAATTGGAAAGACCTGGCAGGATAATTCTTTCCAGCAAATTTGATCAAAGTGATCTCAGATTTTTCCATCTCAACTGTAAAGTATGAAACAGTGAAACAACAAGTGATAAACTCAGCAAAGTATCTGAACTTTAGTTGTGTGAGTGCTGGAGAAGGTACTGGACAGATCCAAACACAAAAAAAACTCAGGCCAAGCAGAGAACAAAAAACAGGAAAAAAAACAAGCCCTGACGTCCTTGATTTTTGCTAAAAAAAACTGTACGTGGGACCCACAGATGATCCTAGACACTGATCAAGGACTTGATCTGTGTAGACACACAATATTCGCTCAGATTGGAAGAGGTTTGAACTCAATCTGCTGAAGATCCAAAAATCTGTACGGTCTTGATCAAAACTTGTACCAGTTTTGAGAAATCATGAGAACGATCAAAAAAGTACCTTACAGTGTCGAAAAAATTCTGAAAAAATCACCAAAATACTGAGAAGACTTGGGCGATCTTGACTAGAAGGATCCTTGATGATGCTGTGATGATCGCAGGTGGGCCACAGTTGATCTGAGCCTATCGCAAGAACAGAATGGATGCCGATCTCTTGAAAACAGATCCTTTATCTGTTTATTTTCTTCAAGAGAGAGATTTCTCTTTGATTGATTCCTTGAACGAATTTTAATGCTGAAGATCAGAACCTTGCTCTGATACCATGACAAACTCACGATTGAAAAGAGTTTTGAATACTCTTGAAACTATATTCTTCTGTCTTTTTCTTAAGATTATACATACATATATATATCTTTACATACCTTTAATCTAGGCTCTAAGAAAGGAAAACTCTCTAATTTACATCAATCAGGATTCTAAGTTAAGAAGGAAACTAATTACAGATAATTACAGCCATAGTATTCTAAGTAAAGAAGAGTCCTTCTGTCTCCCATTCAATCCCACGTGAGTTATAACAATGGGCTCTTTTCAGATGGGCTTTTCAGATGGGCTTTGGGCCTAGTTAACATTTAGAGGGTTGCGTTAGGTACGTTGACAGCCAGCGTAAAATTTTGTCACAACCCTAATATGAATTTTGAGATACCAACATTCTAGATCTAAGGATTTGGGTCAAGATAGATTGGAATGGAGAAATAGAATTCATGCAGCCAACCCAACATAGTTGGGACAAGGTTTTGATGATGACGACGACGACGACAACCCATGCTGGGGGCTGACATCAGCACATAGGCACACGTGAAGGTTCTCGTTTGCACGTTAAATAGGTCATGAGCAAATGTCCTACAATGTAGACCTGGATGGTACCTTTACTTGGGTGATGGTTAGGCGATGGCGGACCCAGGATTTTTGTTTGTGTGGTGTCGTATATGGTCAACTGATAACATTAAATAATAAAATTGAATCTTATGAGATATTATCTAAGGGATTTCTTGGATCATGTGGGTGCGGTCACATGGGCCCGCCCCTGTGGTTAGGCAATCATTTTGAATTAAAAAGGAGATCTTTTGATGACACCTTGTGCATTCACCTTTAATGCTTCGCATTTAGCCCCTTTGATGGAAGGGCATTGTTTAGAAATCCTAAAAATTCAAAATTAAATGCCTATAAAAAAAGGTCTTAAGTTAACTAAGAAAAAAAAGTGGTCATACCGACTGATAATATTGGTCGTAGCCAATAATATTGGTCAAAACTGTGGATATGGGCTGATAACAATTGCACCCAAGGTTATCAAAGTGTTTAGTGTTGTTACACGATATGTATTGGCCGATATTTTAAACCATTGTTTAGGTACAAACGACGATCAAGGCCTACATAAATAGATTTGGTGACCACCATATATTTTAACCCATCGTTTAATGTCATACAGTAATCCATATTTTTTTTTTTTGATATTTTTAGATTTATTGGGAAAGAAATTCACATAACCACTAATTAGTACGACAGATAACCTAGTTTCTTAAGCTGACATGTTTCGATTTTCAGGTCCGAACAATATGCTTTTCGATACTGTTAATTTGATATAATTAGGGGTGGGTTCAATTTCATTTCAATGAGATCAAGGAGTTGTCTTCCCATTTAGATGTGGTTATTTGTAATGAGGTTATGCCCTATGATGCACAGATACGGCATGGATACGACAAGGACACGCCATAGACATGGCGGGACACGGATTTTACACATAAAAAGTGAAGTATCGAATACGATACGACACGATACATTGCCCATTTTAAAGTATCTGTGCATCATAGGACTTATGTCTGCCAATTCAATGGCAGTTGTTCCAGCCAAACAAGGGCTATATAGAATTTCTCCATGGTTGGCCCCTGTTATGTAATTGTTGTTTGTGGGTACAACGCTCTCACACCCCATTGTTTTGTTTGTTTTCGGGGAGCTATATTGTGCTTTTTATTTTTACTTTTTTCATATCTTTTATATAATCATTTTTGTTAGTGTTACTGACCAAAAACAAAAAAAAAAAAAAAAAGGTGTGGGTGCATAATTGGAAATTGTGGGTCACTTCAATAGAAGAGAAAACTAATAAATACCATTTGGGATGGCCTGGACATGTGAATTGAAGATTGAAAACTGTTCTTGTATGAATAAATGAAGTATTGGTAGTGCATTTGCAATGGGCTAGGAAAAAGAGCACCGGGGGATGCATATGAGGTTGACCAAAGCCACTTGTAGTGAAGTATTCTGAAGTGAGATGCTAGATTGTGGAGTGATGAAGTACATAACCCCGATATTGTGCCGCCTTTATTGTTATAATGTAAATGCTAGAATAAGTTTTCAGATATTTTGCAACCTTTTTCTCTCTCTTTTGTTTCCTCTATTGGTTGCATGACTTGATCCTGCAACCTCGTTGTGATGATGTGCACCTCCCAACTGAACTACATGCTCCTCATTTTTTTTATTGCCTTTTCTCTGGAACATATTATGATGATTAGGAGCATCTTATGTTTCTGTTAGTTGTAGACTTGATGGAAAATATCCTCTAGGAACTTTCTTCTGTGCACTTCATTTTGTTTGTTCATCTTGTCTGTATCTTTCAAGCTGATGATATTTAATTATTTTGGCATATTATTCCCCTGAAAGCTTAGTTTTGTGTATTGCATGCTATTTTTATTTTATTCATCTTACAAGGCTGTGATTAACTTTTACTTTGTAGGCATGCCTTATTGCAGATGTCGTACAACATTTTGTGGATGCCAAGCTGGATTTTGATGCATCCTATGTGTATCAAGATGTAAATCATGCAATCCAGCATGTTCACCGGAGTGGTTTGGTTCACAGGGGAATTCTTTCTGATCCTCCAAGATACCTTATGAAAAATGTAAGCACTAGAATCCTACACCTCTTTAATCTTGAAAATATGGGTCCTATGGTCCCAAGATTCTCAATGTTGCTGTGACTATTTATTCATTCATTGAAAATTCTATTACCATTGCCTCTTTGTACTCTTAACTTAATATGGACGGGTTAATATTCCAGGGCCAAGTGCTTCGCTTTCTGAGGATGCTTAGGGAGAATGGGAAGAAACTTTTCCTTCTAACTAATTCTCCATATTATTTTGTCGATGGAGGGATGCGTTTTATGCTGGAGGTGACTTACTCCAGGCTTTATTACATTTTTTCTAGTGCAATGTAGTATTTTCTATTGTTGATCAGATTCCATAATGCTCAGAGCTCAATTCGATAATGTTTTTCCTCAAGCTTCATGATAATATTTCAAGACCCTTCATGATTGTCATTATAATCATCGCTGGAACCTTAGCCCATCTGTCTGGGCTCTACTTCCTATAATAATCTAAAGAGGAAATATAAAAAAATTTGTCGAGCAAAATAGGTCATTTGGCCTCTTTTGATGATCTGCACCATTCATTTGTTGGTCCGATTGGGGTAGGTTATGCACCGGATATCTTCCCCAGCTGCGTGGCATATAAGTTTACCAGACATTTCTCTTAATAGTTGACTGCTAGCTTTAATTTTTAACTGTCTATTTGCAGGCAATCTAAAGTGGTTCTATAATATTTTCCCGTCTTATTTTTTCATCCTTTTCCAGCATTTCATGAAACAGAAGTTGGGTAAAACATACTTCATGTCATTTACTTTTGATACCTATAAGAAATACATACCGAAGCAAACCATAGGATCGAAGTGCAATTAGATCTATGCATTAATGACCACGTTTCAATTTTGAGTGATTGTAGAAAATGGAGTTTTTAGTTTCCAGAAACAGTTTCACTGCAGAAAACGTATTTGCTGCACCAAAACAATGGAGCTGAAACTGTAAAAAATGAAATGATTGTGGTAACTGGTGGCTTGTGTAATGCCAGAGATTTCATGATAGCACAGAAAACGGTACGTGTTTCCACGCGGTTCAAATTTTGTTGCTTGGTGGGTTTGTATATTGCCTGTTTTTCCACGGAGGTCCAGAGTCTCAGCTTTACACAAAGTCACGAACTAGCCTTGTGTAAATAACTAAGATTCTGCAGAAGATTGTTGTGTAGAAACATGCCAGAAGTATATGAAATATGTTCTATACCCTGTGTATCTTTAGTTGTGTCCTCGAATATTGCATAATTTTAATGGTATAAACCTACTGCATCTTCCCATGGTAAATTGGACTACTAATCTATGATGAGAGTGAGTGTAAACATGTTAATTTAGTTTTATAAGTTGCAAAGTAGTGTATGTGCCTTGTTCTTAACTAGTGCCGGCTGAGTCATTGAACTCTGCATTCACCAGATGTGGATCAAATAGCCTCAATCATACATCAAAATGTTTGATGCATAAGTAAATTATAAGTGCAGTCTGATTTCAGACTCTCGTTGATACAGATTGATTAGACTTAAAGGTATCTATTATTCTGTTGTATCGACCAGTTTCTTTATTGGCCAACTTGGCCACTGGTACTAATATGATGAACCTTGATGGGTTGTTCTGTTTGTTTTACATGATCACAAACTAATCATTGCAACTTGTAGTATACGTGTTTGTATAATTTAAAAGAGCAACTTCTTGTCTTTATTGTAGCTTTTAGATTCTAGTGCGCCTAGAATCCTATCTAAGTCTTATTTAGTTTGGTATAAGATTACTTAATAATTATATATTCTTACACTAAACTTTTTTTTTTATGACCCAACTGTTTTTTTTTTCCTCTTCTGCTTTTCTTTTAAGCTGTACTGGATTCTGCTAGGATAACTCTTTGATGTAGTGATTGCTCAAGCTGTACTGAATTTATCAATTGAAACATTGAACAGGACTCGACTGGCAGTGGAGACTCTTGGAGGGAACTCTTTGATGTAGTGATTGCTCAAGCTAATAAGCCAAACTTTTATACATCCGACCACCCATTCCGGTTTTTATCTGTACTTTACATGCTTTTATATGTTTTTTAGGACTCAGTGCACATCAGCATATGGTATATTTTATTCTCTTGACTCGTGAATTGTTGCTTTTTTTGAGGTAACAACTTTATTTTTGTTATTTTTCATACCTAAAAACAAGTTCTCTAAAAGTATTCATCATAGATGAAGTGCTGATGGAGCTTTTATTTGTAAGATTCTTTTTCCCCATCCCTTCTTAGAGGAAAAGTTCTTTTCAATTTTCATGACTGTATTTTATAAATGAGCAGAAGCAAATTGAGTTAAATTTGCAATAAACTAAACATTAATAAAAATTGCAAAGTTTTTGGTTTATTAATTTGGGGCAAAGGGCTGGAATTTGTCTTAACTGAAACTGTGTTCATTCGATGGAACCAAGTAGTATTTGTTGGGCTGGACTTTGTCTTAACTGAAACTGTGTTCATTCAATGGAACCAAGTAGTATTTGTTGGGATGGACTTTGTCTTAACTGAAACTATGTTCATTTGATGGAACCAAGTAGTGTTTGTTAAGTCCTACTCAGTTCTACAATTCCCTGTAATTAAGCTTTAAAAAGTGTAAAAGGCTCATACAAAATTAAGAGAGGAAAATATACTATTGATGAGAATTTGAAGATAATATGGGGATGATTAGATTCCAGATGGTAATTGTTTTTCTAATATGTATTGAACAAGTCATTTGACCTGGCCAAAATATATGATGCTCAAGTCAAACTGAGTCGGAATGAGTTTGAGTCATGATTTTTTAATGTATATGCTGAGACTGGTTTTTATGAAGATCTAGTTCCTTGCTTGGGGTGACCTTGATGCAGTCCTGCTTGAGAAAAGGGGTTGCAGACTTGCAGTTCCAGTTCTGGCTGCTGTCCTTAGTGAAGGATCCAGTAGCTAGGGCTGAATTTAGAATGCACATGAGAAAAAGCAAGAAACACAGAGAATAACAGCACTAACCGGAAGATTATTGAAGAATCAAAGACAGTCTTCAAATTCCCCACACAAGATAAAGCCAAAAGAGGCCTGCTTTGTTGCTGTAAAATTTTTCCAGTTCATAATGGCAGTCCTTTTTGTATGAATATATATATAACTGTGGTTCCATAAGAAATGAAAACTTAATCTATCACGATTCACGATAGAAAGCTCCAATAATACCTACATTTCTGAAGATAGAAGAATCCTAAAATGTTTGACTTGAGAAAGGAAATGAAATAAAAAGTAAAGAGGAAACTGTTATTGTTAGGCGTGTTGTGAGGTCTGACTATGAGCTTCTTGTTAATGTAGGGCTTTGCCTTTTCAACTGTAAAATCTTCAGGGCATATTTAAAATAAGCTGCAACACGATCCAACATACAGCTGTAGGGAAAATATTTAGTGTACACTGTACAGTTCATATAGTTTATACTATTGTGTTGATACAACCCTTGGTCTTCAATTTCGGTTTCGACCCCGTTTTGTTTTGCCTTCCAAACTGAAATGTCTCGGCTGCTTCAGAATTTCGGTGGAACTTTTACTTGGAGTTATGTTTCGAAAAGAATATAAATAAAAGGTCATTATCCAGTGCGGGTCCCATTGAACCTGCTTCAATGGTCTTGGAGCCCTTTGATTCCATCCGAGGGCTGGGACTGCTTTAGTTCCATTTTCAGCTTAGTATATCATGAAACATTTACAGTGAGTTTCAATTTCTCATAAGATTTTGATAGAAAGTGACAGTGACCTGGGGTTTGGTGGTACCGTCTAAAAGCAACTTTCTTTTCTTCCTCTGTTCGACAGAGAGGCAGTCCTTTATTTTTTCTTTATGTCATGTCCTTACAGTAGCAATCCTCTCTTCCCCATTTCTATTTTTGTATCTCCCCACTTTTTTCCTATTTCCCTCTCTAAGGGAAGAGATGGAAAATCTGGAAATCATCGAGGCATGTTCATTTCATATATAGTTTATAACTCAATGGCTTATATTTATGGAGAGGTGGAAACCACAGGCGCCATAGCTGGGCCCACTGAAGGAAAAATTCTATTTTTCTGACCAGATGTCATATAATACCTTGATGAGATACACATTGTTAAATGCGGAAGAACTAAATCATCTACCCATTGCTCCATTAAAGATCAAGCATAAAAAAACAATAGCCATTTGATTGAATACCATGACCATTCCTTGTAGAATATGGACCACAACTTGACAGTGTGAATTGACAAGCTAGTAGTTTTTTTTTTTTGGTTTTCTGCAAACCCACCTTAAATTTGCTTCTTTGCTAACCCCCTTAAACTTTAACTTATTTGTGAAACAAAAATTAGACCATTCTAAAACACCCATGAACAGAAGCTACAGAACAAACCATTCAGATCATTGAAACTAAGCAAATCCCCCCCATAAAAAAACCCAAGGTGTTGACTATCACTTGTCGATTCCATGCTATTACATAGGGTTTTGGTCGGAATTTGTTGACTGAGGGGGTGGTTGGGTTTGTCGATTCCATGCTATTACATAGGGTTTTGGTCGGAATTTGTTGACTGAGGGAGTGGTTGGGTTTAGGGCATAGGTTGAGAGAGAGAGAGAGAGAGAGAGAGAGAGAGAGAGAGAGAGAGAGAGAGGGAGATGCAATTGGCAGTCAATGGGTCTTCTCTTCTTGAAATTCTGAGGCTTGATCACCGGGATTATGATGGCCTTTTTTTTTTTTCTCGTCTTGTGATAGAACGCTATCCCTTGGATGGACTCGAAGGGTTCCAATTAAGTCACTTGCGCAGAGGTCTTATGCGTGGGCTGTGCATGTGATAACTTGTGTGCATGTGTCTACTTGAATTCTCTTTCTCCATTCCAATCTATCTTGAGCCAAATCATTAGATAGGTTTCAATTCTTCATATCTATCCTTACTACTTCCGGTCATGTCCTCTTTGGCCACCCCTTTTCCTTGGTGAGTTGGTGGGCCATCGTCTGCATAGAAAAATGTTTCCTTAACAGTGCCATTGCTGGCCTTTGTTAGACATGCCGAAACCATCTCATAAGTCTCTCTTAATTTATCCCCTATGGATGTTATCCCTAAATGCTCCTGAAAGCACACACTTCCGATTCTATTTTAACTAGTTTTACCACAGATTCCTGTCAACATTCTCATATATGCACTCATTTTGTGCATGCGTTGCTTTTTGATTAGCCAACATTCTGCTCTATAGATCATAGCTGGTCTATATATAATATAAGGATTTTTACCTAAAGATATTTTAAAACTTAATGATTATTGATTAATGATAGTAATTTGAGCTTTTGCTGAAAAGAGAGAACCAAAGTCTAAAGGGATGTAAAATGATTGAAAAACCTTCCATCCTCCCTAATTCCCTGACAAAAAAAAAAAAAAAGAAAGAAAAAGAAAAAGAAAAACTCTTAATCTAGATGAGATTCTTGTGCAGTATGTGGTAGATGCCCATTGTTCATTGTATTTAAGCTTTATCCATACTTCTATGATGGGATTAGGCTCTTGTTATTTTAGCCTCTTTCTTCTTCATTCTTGCAAACTATCAAGTTTCTATGTCATGTTAATGTAATAAAACAGATGTGCAGTGAGCTATTTTCCTAATAATTCTTGACTGTTTTTTCATTGTCGTTCAAGCATTTAGTAACTATGCCTATTTTGGGTTTGATTTTCTCTTTGATTTCTTCTTTAGCTGCTATGACATTGAGAAGGACACATTAGCTTTCTCAAAGGTGGATTCATTTCTTCCAAATGAAATTTACTACCATGGATGCCTTAAATCGTTTCTTCAAATTACAAAGTGGAATGGACCTGAGGTATGCTCAAGGTTACTATGTCTGTTAAATATCAGTTATCTTGCAATTGAAAATTGTAGATTATCTTTTTCCCCTCCTCCGCCCCCTCCTCTTCCATCCATCTTTCACTGCTGAATGCTGGGACGGCCATTTTTCTGATATACTAGGCTTAGATTCTCATTTTAAATCCATGCTATCTGTTTTTACCACTTATAACTA
This sequence comes from Cinnamomum chago, assembly GCA_038049695.1. Lineage (NCBI taxonomy): Eukaryota > Viridiplantae > Streptophyta > Magnoliopsida > Laurales > Lauraceae > Cinnamomum > Cinnamomum chago. The sequence goes on along the minus strand of CP142458.1, from coordinate 64,632,905 downwards.
ATGTATTATTATTTATTTATTTTTGTTGGTATCATGATATGAGTCCCCGGAACATCACGGTTGCAATAATGACGACTTGCAATTAAGATCTTTCTGGTCATTTATGTTCTTCATCCATTATTACTTCCTTCTATGCTCAACAGGGTATTCTCTTTAATGCTACATTATATCCTTGTGAAACAACAGAAATTAGCACATTCTAATTGCAGTTTTCATATTGCCTATAGAGTATGCTTGACTGCTTGTTCACTGAAACATTATCCATTGGATCATGTACATGTAGAAACTAATTTTGGTTTGTAAGTTATGGTTGAAAGTTTTAGGCCAGAAACATTCAGCTAGTGTTCTAAGAGATGTGATTTATGTGCCATGTGATGAAAAGAATTCTCAACAATCTTAACGGAAGCCTCTTTTCATGGTGCTTATGGTTGGTCTAATGCAGAAATTGTTGTGCATTGATGCTGATCTTTTTCTGTAACTTGGGCCTTTGCATGATTGGGCGATGTGGTGTTGTATCATCTATGTACCAAAGGTACTTTTTCATCAGACACGCCCCTTGCTACACATCTGCGGTATATGAAATGAATTCGCATGACTACGTCACCGGTTCTCTTGCAGTTATTCTCAGATTGTGTCTCTTGGAGGCCCTGTTTGGGAACCACTTGGCTGAGTCATTTGATCCCACTTATTTGGTTAGGGAAGCGAGAAGAGGGCGGACGCAGTATGGTTTACCCATGCGCAGCCGCTCAGGTTCTACAGCTCTAAAAGCATTATATCATACGAAGAAAGATAAAAGCTACAACATATTAGCCACTTAAGGAACACCCCTGTCAACCCATTGTTCACCCAAAAAATCAGCCTTCCCATTAGTTGATCTTCCCATGTGCTTATACACCACCTGCATAGAGGATTCCAACTCCTTGATTTGGGAAAGAAGAAAATGGAGCTTCAGAGGACCCTCCTTGGGAGAAGAGACCCGCGGAATAGCATTAGAAGAATCACTCTCCACAGTAAACTTATCATGAAAAGCAGCAGAAAAACAATGGCCACCACCTCTTCGCCTTCTTTTTTTTATTTTTTTCCTGAAGATTGGCTGTAAATTTGTTGCTATTTTGATGTGTATAAACTGTTCTGTCAGTTACAGTAGTGTACGTGCAAGTGTTTCAACCTATGCCATGTAAGAATAATTCTTCCAGTGACAGGTCACATTGATTTCATTGCTGTTTTTTTTTTTTTTTTTCATGGGGTTTTTTTATATAGAGACGACACTGCATGTTAGGTTTTTAGTTTCTCTTATAAATCACTTGATACTGCTTTATAAGCTTAAATTGCAGTTTTCTTTTCTGTAGGTGATATATTTTGGTGATCATCTGTTTAGTGACTTAAGGGGGCCTTCAAAAGCTGGTTGGCGTACTGCTGCTATCATTCATGAGCTAGAAGTACTCATTCTGTCCTCATCCTGGTTTCTTGTTGCATGAATGCTTCTAATCATTATTCTACATTCTTGTCGAAAATTGTGTCTCTAGAACTGTAGCTAATGCTAGTGATCATCCTGTACCATTTTCTCTCATTTCTTATAATAGGACCTGATGAAAATGTCTTTAGATAATATCTGATCTAACAGTCGAGAAATACTAGAAGTAAAAATTGAAAATATACCACCAGAGGGGAGACCCATACTTCGTAACCAAAAGCTTAGAAAGAAGTCCAGTGACCGAATAGACTTACATATTCCATTTCTAATGGCTGTTTAGTACTGGGTGAGATCACATGTATTAAGGGGCAATTTGAGTCATTGGAGTCCTTAGAAATGCAAATTTTAAGAAATTGAATTTTCTGTGGGTGAGGTCACATTTTTTATGGGGCCATTTGAGTCATTGGAATCCTTAGGAATGCAAATTTCAAGGAATTGAATGTATTTCAATTGTTTGGCTGAGGATTTGCTAGAGCTTGACCCATGGGACTGGCATATTTAGCCCTGACTTGTTGAATCCTTGAAGACATTTCCCTTTCTAATCACACAATCACTAGTAGACCTATTTCTGGTCTCAATATAAGAGCAAAATAGGGAAAAACAGCCATAGCAGGTGATAAGCCGCTTTTAACATGGAATACAAAATCTCCAGCGAAGAGTATTCCTTGAAATTTATCCCAAAAAAGGATTCATCCCAAAGTTGCTTGTATTTATCCAATATCTTTTGGAGTTCAACTGAGAAAACCCTAGCATTGGGGAGCTGTTGCCTAAGGATTGCTGCAGCACTTCTGTGTCTCTCTTTGGATACGCGTCTGTTACTACATGGGGTGCCTATAACGTAGGCAGGCCTAACACTGGATAAAGTCTGTGATTCATTGGGATCCTTTCAGAGAATACAGACTTCAGATGACCAAACAGCATAAATGGGATTCCTTGCCATTCATATTCAGTCGATACAGATTCCAAAGAATTGATTCAATTTACAGCTCCTAAGTTGGCATTATTTTACATTTTGATGAGAAGGCAAGAATGATAGTTTCCTCTTTTAGCAGTTATTACATCCTGATGCACCAGGCAGTTCACAGGATTGCAATGCCATGGTTCTATACAATTGTGGCTATGGTCCATGTTTGAGTTACTTTGATTTGATATGAGCCAAGGCAGTTTTGGTATGCCCCTAAAATTGTCCAGACTCCAGAATCAAAGATCGTAGCTGCCCTCTTAGTCTATTTCAGATGAGAGATCATAGCCATATGATTTTTTCTCTACCTCGTAAATGTGCCAAGAATGCATTGTTAGGCTCTATCAGTCTGGAAGATTTTCAGGCATGCCTCATCCGTGGGAGGTGCCATCATAACATGAATCTTCTGGATCATATAATCATAACCAGCTTGTAAGAAATGAAGCATCTGGATACTTTGTACACATCTTTATGCTTATGGACTCTATGATTTCCCATTCAAGTTCTTTCAAGCTGTAATTGGTGGTCGAGGCTTCTTGCATCATTCTGTTTGCTTCAACAGCCACCTTCTCCCAAAGAAAAAAGGAAGAAGAAAAATGAAATAATAATACTCTGTGTGAACCCATTTTCAAGATGAAAATGTGTCACTTCTTGTGCAGAAGCTATTTTCATCTAAAAAATGTGTCCCTTCTTGTGCAGAAGCTATTTTGCACAGATGGTTTGGATCAAGGGTGGGCCAACTAGAGTCATGATTATCAGAGATTTTCATGGGTCAACAGCATAGGATCATTTCTCGCACCATAGTGATGCGAGTTTGTTCGAAGATTTATCTTTCTATGCATTCTTTGATTCTTTTGATGAGTGATGTGGCTCACTGGCACTTGCGTATCTATACCCAAGTTATAAAGGGCTTTCTTTTGCCCTGGGACCTTTTTTTTTTTTTGGGTTACATTTTCTCTGATATTTCAGTGCTATCCCTTTCTCTTCCCAATGCTAAGACCACATTCCTTGTAGAAATTTGAAGCATTGCCATGTTTACTTGTGGAAATTAAAATTTGCAGTCCGTCATTTTGACACTTTTCAGTAGATGTAGACAATTGATGCTGGAAGCTATGTAGTTATGGAGTGTTTCTTTATCAATGCAGAGTGAAATACGGATACAAAACAAAGATAGCTACCGATTCCAACAGGTATGCCTATTGCTTACCCAACTACAAGTTTTAGCTAACCTGTGTGTATCAAATGGGGTGGAGTGGGATTGAAACCAAGCACGGCTCTGAAGTCATAGCATGACACCAGTTCTTATCCTGTGTGCTGTACTTAAAACTGGATAAGGGCTTGATGGCCCATCTTCCAGATTAACGTGTCTCCAACGTCATAGCATGACTCCAGTTTTTATCCTGTGCAACGTACTCTAAGCTGAAGATTGGGTAAGGGCTTGATGGCCAATCTTCCATACAAATCTTGTTAGTCATGCATATGCAGAGATTAATTATAAATTTCTGTCATTTGATGATTCTAGCCATCTGCGCAGCGACCAACAAACGCAAGGCAAAAGAATGCTGAAAATAGTCTGCATCATATGACAAATTCTTCAATCCCCATGCAAAATTATCCAATTTATACGATCTGTGCTAGTGGTCCATTCACAGAGGGACCACTTTTTTTCCCATTCTTTATTTTTCTTTTTCTCAGAATTAACTGAAATTTATTATATGAGGAAATAATTACAGATTTAGGCATCCGATGAATGGTTAAGACTATCAATTATCATGCTGCACGACCAAGCTTGAGAGTGACATTGCCTGAATCCCAGTCTAGATGATTGATCAGATTGGTGCTCCAGCACCCAGAACAAAGAAAAAACAATGAACAAGTATGGGAACCAAGCGAGCATAGGTGTAGATAGCCACTCATGATGGTGTTTATTCAGATGCTCAAATCAATCTCACAGTAGGGTTTCGCGTTAAAACCCTAGATTGGTGAGAAAACAATGCATAAAACTAAAAGAATTCAATGATGTGCACTAGCTAACAAGATATATTATTGAGTATACCTAGCTTTCCAACGTCATCGGAACCTTATTGAACAAAAGTTGTGGTGCCTGAAGTTTTCATCTATATTCGGCATAACAGTTGTGGAGAACATTAGTAGTTACAAAAAAGGAACCCTGATTCACCAAGTACCTTTCTTTTATATTACTTAAAATTCTATTCGATGGTCCAAGTCTACAATGGTTTGGCTTTTCGTCGTTTCATAAACTAGCTGCCACCAAATTGTCTTCAATTTGAGATTTCAACTCTGCCAATTAACATTAGCCTCTATGGGCATGGAGAGCTCTTAAAATTCAATCATATATTCATTGATGATCCAGTCCCTTAGTTAAAACACTGGTCTACTTGAGGGCTTACTGGTTTACCTTCTTCCACTAGACCTTGCATCAAACTTGTGAGGGTGAACATTAACAGAATCATGTCAGTAACTGATTATTGTCGGACACATTTGTATTTTTGTTGGTAATCATTTCATAGCTTCCTGTCGTCTTCCTGAATGCAGGCAAAATTTCACATTATACAAGAATTGCTTGGGAAATTTCATGCAACTACAGCAAAGAGTCCGAGAGGAAGCTCTTATCATGGGCTTTTAAATGAATTGAATGAGGAAAGACAAAGGACACGCTCTGTAATGAGGAACATGTTCAATAGTTCTTTCGGTGCCACTTTCCTCACTGATACTGGCCAGGAATCTGCTTTCGCATACAATATTCATCAGTACGCAGATGTGTATACCAGTAAGCCAGCGAATTTTCTGTTGTATCCCCCCGAAGCATGGCTGCATGTACCTTTTGATATAAAAATCCTGCCTCATCACGTAAAGGTATGTTATCTGTTTTTGTTTTTATGCTTAACTTGATTTTTCCATAGTCTCTTTTTGTTATTGAATGATTGTCTTAGAAAGTCTGACTAGATATCAATGAAATGCTTAAAATGTTATCATCACAAGCTGCATGTCTTCTTGCTGTTTTTTGAACCCAGAATATCTGTTCTTGGTTATCCCTTACAATGGAAAATATTTTCAGATACTTGAGAACAAGTTTTCATAAATCATTAACTCTATCGCTTTACTCTTTGTTATTTCTTTCAAATAATTTTTTAATTGATCGATCATTCGACAAACTCTGCCTCCACATCCATGAAAATGCTTCATATGCAGTCAGCACAGGCTCTCCAAGTGGAAACAAGCCAATTGCAGACTTATTTATCAGTATCCTATATCCATACTGACAGAAGTAGCACTTGATGGCCTTCCGCTGATTCTGAAGCAGGGTACCTTAAGTGACTTGATGGCCAAAGAATTAGAGAGAGAGAGAGAGAGAGAGAGAGAGAGAGAGAGAGAGAGAGAGAGAGAGAGAGAGAGAGAGAGAGTTTATGGCTGTCACCTGACTTTTGAATGCACCAATGGTCACACAATTTGTTAAAGTGAGCAATAATCTTAGTTGATATCAATTTGCCTTGGAGTGGCTAAAGTCCTTGAGGAAGTATGTATGATAGAAATGACGGTCAAGTACGAGATAAGAGGGGGGTGAACCCAAATATCTTTTCTTGGTTTGAAAAATCTGAAAAGCCCATGATTGGATTTTGTGAGAACCCGTGCCGCTGCCCACATGATATTGTCTGCTTTGGCTCATGGGATTTCAACCCAATCTTGCCGCACAGTTTTAAAATGCCTCATGTGGAGTTAAGGCCAGGTCTCACACATATATACCCAAGATCAAGATTTGATGGCCGTCTTAAGATGCTTTGAAGGGGTAGAATCCAGCGATAACTGTTTGTTGGAGAAAAAGAAATTCCTAGTTGCTCTCTGGGTGTCCATAAGCCCGTCTTTTAGAGGATATTCTACATATCAAAGAATACTTCATTGGAAGGAGTTGGCTTTCTTATGTGCAATGTCTTAGTTTTTTTGTATTTCGGTGTTCCTTTTTTGTGTTCTCCTGTTTTCATGTCTTAGCTTGCAAGTACTCATCTCTTGTACTACTTGCTTTTATTAATGAAAGAAAGTAGCCATTCAACAAAATAAAATAAATAAGGACCAGCGTGTTTCCGATGTGGGACTTGTGCACCACTGTATACACAGTCAGTCCTTTAGAGTTTCCCCCACCCTCTCTCTCTCTCTAGGCGAATGCTCACCAGACCCAACCAAGGATGAAAATATCGGTAGCGGCGGGCGTAGCGGCCCGCCGCCAAACCGATACGAAGCGGGCGATACGTAGCGTATCGGGGATACGTATCGGCGTAGCGGTGCGATTTTAAAAAATCGCCAAAAAAATCTGAAAAAATTCCAGAAAATCCAGAAAATTGTAAAATGAAAGAAAATGTGGTTCTTTTGCAAAAGTAAGTAAGAAAAGGGGGCGTAGCGGTGCCCTTAATATATGATGTCCTGTATCGCTGTATAAATAGAAAATAATAGTAATGATTAGTTTTTTCACATGTATTCATGTTTCTTAGTCATGTTAAGTTAAAAAGTAATGGAAAGCTAAATAGAAAAAAAATTAGAACATGAAATAACGGCATAAGAATTAAGAAGACTTAAGAGTTAGGTCATTAGTGAACATTGAACAATCAAATATCAATACTTCAGCATTCAAGGTTCAAATTCAATCAAGTGAATGAACTATGAAGTGATCAACAATCAACATTCAACACCAATTTAGAAATGACAAAGGGAGTAGAGAGTTAGTGAAAGAAATAGGAAATTAGGAATACCTTGATCACCACCAAAAGGGATTTGGGAGACACTTATATTCATACATTTGAACAATATGTAATGTAAACATCATGATGGTACTATTAGAGCCAAATATCAGTGTTTAATTGTTAGGGTCACTGTGGTGAGACCTAACCCTAAGCATAAAACTTTGGTGATCAAAATTAGCTTAATATGAACATAAACATTATATGTTGCATGCATTCATGATAGATCATTCAATAAATGAAAAGTACTGATAAAGAGGCCGAGCCCCGGAAAGGCGGGGTTCGGGGCGGCAGCCCCGATTCGATTTTTTTTTTTTTTTTTTTGAACTTACGCAGGATGGACCACAAAGATGTGAAAACAGCAACCATAGAGGGGAAGAGAAGAAAGACAAGGGTAAAAAACCCTAAAAAGTCCAAAAGGGGGGGTTTTATAACCCCCCCCCCCCCACGTGTATCGGCCGATACGTATCGTGGCGGTATGTATCGGCCGATACGGGCCGCTACGGGTGCGATACACCCGTAGCGGCCGATAATTTCATGTATCGTATCGGCCTTGGCCGATACGGCCGATATATCGGCCGATACGATATTTTCTTCCTTGGACCCAACGCCCTTTTACAGGGGGGTCACAAGCGTGACATACTCTCCCACCAGAAAATAGAGCCGTCATCATCTCTAATACCATTTGTAACGACTTGACCCGCTGCCCACATGATATTGTCCGCTTTAGCTCATAGGATTTCAACCCAATCTTGCCGCACAGTTTTAAAAGGCCTCATGTGGAGTTAATGCTAGGTCTCACACATATATACCAAAGATCAGGACTACTGTGTTTCCGATGTGGGACTTGTGCACCACTGCATACCTGGTCTTTTAGAGTTTTCCCCGCCCTCTCTCTCTAGGCAGATGCTCGCCAGACCCAACGCCCTTCTACAAGGGGGCCACGGGCGTGATAGATTTGTGTGCATGTTTGTATGCCTGCATATCTGTTGTGCTATGGCTAAACTTGTATGGCATCTTATGGAAGCAAAACTTTGTGGCATCTTGTCCACCGTATCCATGCAATTCCAGACCATAGAAATATTGTGTTCAATGTGGATTGTGCTTTAACCGAACCATTCTAGTTGGTAACCATTAAAATTGGAAAATTGAGAATACTATCATTGATCCAAATATGTGGGAATTTAGATACTCTATGACCCATGTAGTTGTGCTTTATTGAAGTGTCATCCATCTGCAATACGACTTTCAATTTGGATGGTGTGGGTTGGCATTCTGCGTGGGTGTTAGATGTGTTGATATCTTTAATCGATATATCAGCTGATACAGCTATAAACATTGGCTTCTAAGGGTTGCCAACAACATAGATATGTTGGTGTTTATTGGTGCTCCTCCAGAAGTTTTTATCAAATGTTACCTACATTATGATGCCGGTGATACATATCGGCTGAATGACCAAATATCATTACAGCCGTGATACTGAAGGCTTCAAAATTGATATCGACTTCCCCTTATATTTTCTCTATCCTTTTTTTCTTGAAAGAAAAAGTTCATTCGGTGGAGTCAGGACAACGTACTTCTTATCATTCCCTCAGTTCTTGCAAGAAAATAAAGATTGCAGCAGAGGTGTCAAATCAAATTGGAGTTAGGAGTTGGTGGTGTGGCATAAGGCGTGGGTTTGCTCCCCAAGTCTTGTGTTCGAAACCACCCCACGTTTGCCTGGTGTGCATTTGTGTGGGTTTAGTGGGCACCACTCGGGGGATTAGTCATGTTGGGTCGAAGGCCTTAGGGATACCCACGTCATAAAAAAAATTCAAATTGGAATTAGATATATTCATTTATGCTTTATTTTTCCAATTTTAATTGTGCTTTAACAAAACAAGTGGTGGATAGGTTATGTAATTTAAGTGCCTTTATTGCATAGCTTGGTTCGGGTTGGGCTTGGTATATATCTATTATATTGGAGTCCATATTTATCGCCTACAAGTTATCTTTTTGTAATTATCTTTTCTTATTAATATATTTTTGTTACCTCTTTAAAAAAAGGTTTCACTTCTTTTTTGTTTTCTTATATATTTTTTCCTTCTGTTTTTTTAGTGGTTTTCATGATTTTCATATATGATTGCTATTCTGGAACTGTATCTTTGAATCTGTGTCTGATAGTGCAACTTATATGCTCTGTAAATGTATGCAGTTGGCTCTCCAAGACAGAAACATCATGGAAAAGGGATTTTATTTGTTTACAGGATTTATTGTGTTTTTAAATTGTTAATGGGATTATTACGTTATTATATTTTAAATTTTAAATTTTATTTTTTATGAATTTCCATCAATAAAGTTAATAAAAAATATACTCATTGTTTTTGCTTTCTTAGGTTTTAAGTGTGAAATAAGATAAAGAAAAAAGGATATATTTTTCTTTTTTTCTTCTTATATAGTTTTACAGATAGTGGTGATCGTCTTGTCTTTCAGACCACAACTTTGTGGAGTCATGTATGATACAATGCATACAGGCACTGTCTATGGCGTGAAAGTTGTGGGCCTTATTTTGATGACTTACAACTAACGTCAATTATGAATGATCTTTTTTTCCCTTTACAAGAGAATCAAACTCACCCACCCACCCTAAGCAGCTGAGGGACAACCAGCCTGCCTAGGGATTGATCCAGTCGTAGCTGTGTGAGATGAGACGCCCCTTTCCACTTGAGTGTCGTATATTTGTCATCTCAACTATCCATTTGATGGTGGCTGTTTGGATGGTGATTGACATTGTAATCATTAGTTCAGTTACCTGTTTCATGCTGTAATGTAGCATCACATCAAGGCTTGCAGTTTTGGTCTAAATCAGTGCAAAGCTTACAGTTTGGATAGTATGGATTGACATGCTCATGTGACATTGTTCACTAGATAGTGTTCATAAAGTTTTATGATATGCAAGGCTAAAAACTGTCTCTTCGTTAGAGTTTATATGCTTGTACAGAGAAGTTACATATATTACATTGTATGACATAGTACATTCTAATTTGCGGCACTCTATTGAAATGTCAAAATGTTATTTGGTTGTAAATCTTTCAGAATATTTGTCACCAACCATAAAATCAATTCCTTGAGATTCCTTATTTTGTTGAAGATTAATTTTGTAGAACATTTTGTTACTAGAGGGCCTGTGTATATATTTTGTATGTTATTTTTGGAAAGTTTCTTTGTTGGTTTTTTTCTTGCACCCCCTATAATTGGCTGTGTTTAGATGCTTGGATTACCTTGGAAATGTACTCTTCATGTCATCTGAAAATAAAGTACATTTTCATTAAAAAAGTATAGTTGAAATTTGAAAAGGTACACATCCTCCAGCTCATTTCACCTACCTCTGTTTTCAGAAGAGATGTAGAAACCATGAAGTTAGGACAAGGGGGAGACATGGGTTAAGGAGATGTGGTTGACATGGAAATGGGCATCCAAAAACATCAGTTATATCTTGTATCACTTGAAAACAGGGTATATTTCCATGTAAATGGAAATAGGCAGATAGAGCCAATGGATTTGTATGCCTAGAGGATTGTGTACATGCATACCTCTACATATTTAACCAAGATTCATTGTGCAGGTTCCATCAAGCTTATTCAAGGTCTAAAGAGCAACTGGGTTTCAATTTCTATACTTTGTATTCAGATGCAATGCCATTCACATTGGAGGTTTATAGGTTCAACTTCAACACCCAACGCCAGATGGTGGAAGGACAGGTATCATTGATATTGATATTTGCAATGAAGGGGGTTTGTGATGCCCCTAGGTGGCTATTGATTTAATAAGGTGTTGTCCTTTGTAGATCTGTCGCATGTGTTCATTTTGTCATTCGGGATGGCCTACACGCTATTCATTTGGATGTTCTGTCACTACGATGCCCTAGATATGTCATGGATACACATACACAATGGATCCGATGGGGACCCCGGTTCAACATATAAGATGCATTGCCTACTCTCAAGTATCTGTGTATCATAGCTTATCTCACATGTCCATGTCCATGTACAGGCAATGAGACTTGGGGAGAACCCTTACTACAGATTGCTGCAAAAAAAAAAAAAAATGTGTGTGGTCTTTGCACACTTTGTTGCATGACAGCTGCTTAAAAGGAAAGGGAGTAAATGCACCATATTTTTTCTAAATTGCATCGTCTCATACTTGATTGTCTGGTTGTGCCCTTGTGAACATGATTCTTGTACTTATCCCCTAGTGGCATGATGCATTGATTCTCTGAACTCGTCACTTCATCCCTAAATAGTGGGGACAATGGTTTAACTATCACGCTGCATCCCATGCCTGTTTTAATTATCAATTCTGTTTTGTTCCATTTGGATTGTCTAGTACTAAACTAATGCTCCTTTAGTTTCATTCTTTCTAGTTATTTGTAATATTCTTCCAATTTCTTGGACTAGTATTTTGGGAATATTTATAGGGATTAAATGTTAGAACAATGATGAGACCTTATGCATGCGCATTTCTGAATTTGTTTCCATGAGGTTTAGGCTTTGAAGGAAAGGGGGCTGAGGTTGGTGATCTACATGGGTCCTCTCTCTCTATAGAGAGGTGCTCTTGTGAGAGACACTCTCACCTTACTATGAGAGATATAGGTAGACGCCCTCATATTTAAGTTGTTGGCATTGAATATGGATGTAAGGGCTCCCACCATATCCCTCATAGTAAGGTGAGAGCATCTCTCATAGGAGCATCTCCCATATATATATATGGGGTATTCAAGTGAGGGATTCCCTCATACCCTCACCATGTTCTCTTTTTGGGGAGGTTTCAAGTATAAAAGAGTGTACTCCCTTCAAGTACAAAAGCCCTTTTGTACTTAAAACTTCCCCAAAAAGGAGAGTCTCTCACCACACATTGTGAGAGAATCCCTCACTTGAATATATATATATATATATATATATATATATGGGTATAGGAGCGTTCTTACAGTCCGCACTGTTCGGAACGCCCACTAGGGCCCACCTTATGATCCATCCAAATTGACCACTCATTCATAACCTCCTTATAGGCACTGAATCCTATGAATTTACATGGATTCAGATGAACTAGACCGTTGGATTGAGGGTCAATTTTTCTTCTTTGATATAAAACTATTAAACTTGTGGATCATAGATGAAGGGATTAGAGGTATAAGATTGACTTCAAATTTGATATGTAAGTTGACCCCACTTGGATGTTTCAATCCCCCTTGTCTCATGACCGGTGGGGTCTCATGGTGGGTCCCAATAGGTGGGTCCGCACCGTAAACCGTAAGGAAGGTCCTTACATGTGTGTGTGTGTGTATATATATGTGGATGATAATAATTTCAATTTGTGTTTTATTGAGATATTATTGGGATGATATCTTCAAAATAATAATAATTTTAATTAAAAAAGTTAAAGTACAGGAAAATATTAAATGGTTTTATTAGGCAAAGAGAAGAAAGTACCTTGGAAAGAGTAAAAGTAATGGCTTTTTAAGGGGATTTATACCAAGAGGGTCCCAGTCAATCCGAAGGTGAAAATTTTGCTGGTATTGAATAGTTCAATCAATGTAAAACTGTAATAGCAACTGCTCTGGGGAGAAGTGGTTGGGTTTGTCCTTTTTGTACTTGGTGACTGGGTTTGAACTTATTGTGTGAATGTTGCTTTACTGGAATTCAAAGAATTCCTTTATGGAGATTTTATAATTTCTGTATAACACATGGGATGCCAGTGGATAAGCCATCACAAGATATCCATGAATTCCCAACATATCAAATTCTTATTGAAAATTCTATTAAAAGAGTTGGCCCTAGGCTCTAGTAAGGGTTTGTTTGGTCTACACATGTCGTGATTGTTTTATTAAAAGAAATTCTTTTTTTTTTTTTTTGATGTTATGAGAATATATAGTTATTAATATCTCGATCTGCATACTTTCTAGCTATAGCAGACAAATGTTTTTCTCATGATTTTTTCTTGATGGAGAGGATTTTGATTTTATCGAATAATAAGTAGATTGGGGATCTATCAAAAACATGCCCTCCAGGCAAACACAAGCATCTGATTCTAAGTTTATATTATGAACAGTAATAATCATTTCCTCTTTATCATCATTAATTCCACGGACTTGGTGGAACTGGGTGGAATTTAGTCAAGAACTTGGGTTGCTGGTACTTGAGTATTTGCCCACCTTAACCTTGGCACATACCCAATTATTAGACTAGACTGCCAAATGGCTCATGCCTGAAACTTGCCAGGTCTGGTACTGCTACTACAACTAGAGCAGGATTCAGGTCATAATTGATTCTCTTGACCCGTATCTTATCCATTCACATGCAACACTGGTACTGCTGAGAATCATGCAATGCTGTAGAAATCACTCTAATTGTTTTTGGATGGGTAAATCTTCTACTTTACCGGTTGGCCCGAGGAATGTAAAAGAAAATCGAGAAATTGTCTAACCGAATCAAACCAACCGAACCGCGGTTAATAATCATATTTCACGGTTTAATTACAGTTATTGAAATAAAAAAATCATGCTTCACGGTTCGGTTACGGTTTTTATCTCAATTCATAGTTATTAATCAAACCGAATCGTTAACTGCGGTTTAGTTAACCGTGTTTCCAAAACACATGGATAACCGAATCGTTTCGCTCATACGAAAAAAACCTAAGGGCCTTAATGAAAATTACTTCTTCTTTTTTTCTTTTTAGAGTAACATATTATGCCATTCTCCTACTTTTTTTTTTTTTTTTGCACAGTAAGTTTGATTGTTAAATTGTAAAATTTTCACAAATTTTTTTTTAGTGACAATTAACTGGAACTAAACTATTAACTGCGGTTCGGTTTTTAACGGTTAGATTACGGCTCTGGTTTTCAAAAGCCAAAAACCGAAAAATGCGGTTCAGTTAACGGTTTTTTCAAAATGTACAGTTAACCGAACTATTACACCCCTAGTTGGCCCAGTGGCTAGGGGATATTGAGTAAACCTCCCCAGCTCGGGATCGATCCCTCGCTGGAGCTGCGTGAGTAGGCGCTTTCTATCCAATGAAGCAATTCAGGTAATTTTTTTTACGATTTGGTGAGACTCTTTTATGAAAAGAATAAAAAAAGTTTGCACTAATTTTCTTCAACGACATGTAAAATCTTTTTTCTCCATATGGCCACGTATGTGTTCAAAACCAGATTTCCCCACAATCACACCATTACACAAACCCTAGAAATAAGCCTGCCTAACAACTAGAACATCTTGGCTTTTAGGTAACCAAACCTTCTACATGTAGAAATAAGAACCCCTCTTCAAAGTATTGACTTGAAGCTTTTACGCAATCCAAACTTTCTCCATTTTAATTTCGTGTTGTAATAAAATAATCCAATCTCAGCCACTTAATATGACCTGCCCGAGACGTGGCATTCGCCTGTTACTCAGATGGTTGTCTGCTTTTACGTATCTTTCTTTCATTGATTCATTCTTCCTTGTATTGCCAACCTGGGAAGTGTCATCCAAAAATTAAGATTTATTCTGCACATGGTTTCTTACATGGTGAACGTTGATAAGGACTTTACATTGTTTTGAGAATCAGTCAAAATATAACATGTTATTTGATTTTTTTTAAACTTTTTTATTCCACACCAATATACTTACTATGATGCCCTGATACGGCATGGAAATGGATGAGATATGCCATAGACACGACAAGGACACAGATTTTACATATAAAAAGTGAAGTATCGGATATGATACGACATGATATGCTGTCCATTTCGAAGTATCCGTGCATCATAGCATACTTATGCAAGTTGCTTACTGTCAAAGCTATAGATGTAGGGATGTAAATGGATCTCCGATTTTTCGATTATCTGAAGGTTCTGACTCGTTAAAAACCGGGTCTAGGTCCTTATTTAAGCCCCGATAAGTAAGTGGGTCCGGGTTTGGATCCACCTTGGTTCGGAACCGTGGACTCGAGATCCGACATATTACCTAAATTTTCTCGAATGTCTTTTAAAAATCATATATATATATATTTTAATATCATTCTTTACTTTGATCCGGACCCGGATCCTGGCCCGTCCAATATATGGTTATGGTTTCAGTTCAAGAGCCAAGAAATCGGTTTTGAAACGGTTTCGATTCCAAGTCCGGTTCCACCTTTTTCTTAACGGTTCCGGTTCGGATCCACCATGCCAATAGATGGGGATCGATCCCTTATTGTTTCTATAGATGGGGGTGTGCCTCACGAGCTGAGCTGCCAGTTGTTGCTATTTGAAATTTTGGTAAAATTAGTAAATTGTTATTTTCAAAATTCACAAATATTTATCTTGTCATATGGGCTAAGGAATGGCATTAGATGAGTAAATACATGCCAGGATGTTAAGGAGTTTACTTTATGTAGTTCACCAACATGGAGTACATTCCTTGGAAGGCATGTTTGTGTAATTACTTCCTTTTTTTTTGGGAAAGTGAGATGTTTTTCTGTGAAAAAGTTTTTCCATCATTTGCTGCAAATGCTTATCTATAAAGAAAAGAATAAGAATCAATTTGATTTTTTCTAATTCCGTAAAAAAAAGTGTTTTTGATTGGGGAGGGAAAACACTTTAGGGGAGAGAAAACAATAAAGGGAAAGTCCACAACTTTAATTTCCGTAGAATCAACACAATTTTATTTATTTTTATATATAAAAACAAAGGGAAACATGTTCTTAGGAGAAAGCGAAAAGCGGATCTTGAAAATAGAGTTTAGTTGAAAGGGGGAAAAAGGGGTAAAAATTGTCTTTGTTTGGTGATGCTAATGAGAGAAAAACTGTTAAAGTACTTGGTCATTAGGTGCTCTAATTGAAAAGATAACAAGGAAAGAAGAAAAAATGAGGAAGGGGAAGAAGTAGAAAGCCTGAAGTAACAAATCAAAAGGTGACCCTACCAAAAGTAGGATCAAAGATGTAGAAGAAGAAAAGCAACACTGTTGGCCATAAAAAAACAGTAACATAAGAGAAAAATGCTGTAATGCCAATCTTTTTACATTTGATGCAACAATGAGTAAAGAACTCTAGTGTCAGTCTTGTACACACCGAAAATTTTGGTGTGAAACATTCAATGTACCTTTATCATTATCATCCACATGATATAAGAGAAAAATGCTGTAATGCCAATCTTTTTACATTTGATGCAACAATGAGTAAAGAACTCTAATGTCAGTCTTGTACACACCGAAAATTTTGGTGTGAAACATTCAATGTACCTTTATCCTTATCATCCACATGATAGCTCCAATTTCTATTACAGTTAAATTTGGCCAGGGCTATTAAAAGAGAGCAAATATCTATCTCTAATCGGTTAGGATTTAAGAAGGTAGGGTCAACCCATGCAACCTAGTAGCATTTTTTAGGGCTTCTTCTACTTGGACATTTTCTAGGTTAATCTAGTGTAGTAGTACAGCTTCGAACCTACAACCTTTAGTGCAAACCATGGTCTTAGGTTCAAAGGGGTTGGGAACCCTCCGATAGCAAAGAAAAAAAAAACTGAATAAAAGACATGGAATAGTGTAGCCAAGAGCCCCACTAATCACTATAAAGTCTTTGTAGCAGAGGGGTTGCTAGATTGGCTGGTTATACTAGTTGAGCGTCATCATATATATTTCTTCTAATCATCCTATTTAAAAACAAAAAAAAAGTGGATTGTAGATATGCTAACATTGAGTTTAAAATAATTTTTTTATTAAGTTATTAAAAATATGCAATAATGCCAATTTATTTTAATGATGGACACTCGATCAAATTTTTTTTTTATCTACCTACATAGTCCTGTAGTCACTTGCCAAAGTTGATAATTTTGGTATTTAGCAGGAGCAGCATTTCTAAATTTATTGATGTTTTAGAACTTTTGCCAAAATCTAAAATAAAAGTGAGAGGACAATGATAAATCAAAACAGTGCTCTAAATTTACATAGTATTCCAACGAACACAAGACATGGGGGGAGCAAACCCATGCACCAGATTTTCCCATGCACATTTGTGTGAGTTTAATGGGTGTCACCTAGAAGATTAGTCATGTTAGGTCAAAGATCTGAGGAATACCCATGCCATCAAAACAAATTACCCAGTATTCTTTATTATTTAAGAATTAACTTTAGTTTTTGCTACATTTACTCAATAAAAACCCTAACCTGGGAAATACATTATATTAAAAATTTCCTTGTGGGTGTCACCTAGAAGATTAGTCATGTTGGGTCAAAAACTCGGGAATACCCATGCCATGCCATCAAAACAAATGACACGGTATTCTTTATTATTTAAGAATTAACTTAATTTTTGCTACATTTACCCAATAAAAACCCTTACCTTGGGAATACATTATGTTAAGATTAGCTAACTTTTTTAAATGATAATATCAAAATAGTGCTCTAAATTTACATAGTATTCCAACGAACACAAGACGTGGGATTCAAACCCATGCCCCCCCCAAATTCTCCTCGTGGTGTCACTTAGAGGATTAGTCATGTTTGGTCAAAGATCTCAGGAATACCCATGCCATCAAAACAAATTATACGGTATTCTTTATTATTTAAGAATCAACTTAATTTTTGCTACATTTAACCAATAAAATTTAAAAGCCCTAACCTTGGGAATACATTATGTTAAGATTAGTTAACTTTTATTTTTTATTTTTTATGCCACATTGATTTACCTGAGAAAAACCCCTGAACTTTAAAATATCACGATATTTTGTCGAGACGTTTATTTCCATAAAACGGTATTTGTGCCGATAGAAGAAGGTTAGCACCCGATACGAGTACCACGTGATTGGATTCCGTTACAGGAATTTGTCCGTTGGATTCAAACCTACTCAACCTGGCCAAGCAGCCCTCGTCATCAAAAGCCGGGAAAGTAGATATTAAGCCTTACCTGAACTCCAACAACTTCTTCACAAAAAAAAAAAAAAAAACCATCTTTTCTCTTCAACAGAAGCACAAGAAGAAGAAGAAGAACAAGACCCAGTTTTTCTTTTCTCTTTTTCACTGAAGAAATCCATCAAGATGACGATTTCAGAGCTCCCAAATGCCAAAAACAGTCTCCAGAGATCACCCATTTGTGTTCTTGATGCTTCTTCCTACTTGGGCTTTTGGATTCTTAAAGGACTCTTGAGCAGGGGCTATTCAGTTCATGCAGCTGTTCAGAACAGTGGCAGTTGCTTCTCTCTCTCTCTGTTTTTATTTTTCTTTTCTTTTGGTTTGTGGGTTTTTGGTTTTGTAAGTGTATGTTGAATTTGCCTTTTTTGTTTTTCTTGGTTTGGATACAGGGGAGACAGAGATAATGAAGAACATCAAGGAGATGGGTGAGTTGGAAAAGAGGTTGGAGTTGTTTGTGGTGGATATTTTGGACTACCAGAGCATTCTTGGAGCTTTAAAGGGATGTTCTGCTTTGTTCTGTTGTTTGGACAGTCCTGATGGATATGATGTAAGAGATTGCTTCTAAAATCCCATTAAACTTTTCTTGTTTAATAGCTGGAATAAGAAGAACTCATTGATCTCTCTCTCTCTCTCTCTCTCTCTCTCTCTCTCTCTCTGGATTTGGTAATGTTTTTGGTTGTGTGTTTTGGCTTGATCAGGAGAATATGGTGGATTTGGAGGTGAGAGGAGTGATCAATGTAGTGGAAGCATGTGCACAAACAGAGAGTGTGGAGAAGATGGTATTCAGTTCTTCTTTGGCTGCTGGGATCTGGAGAGAGAATGTTTGCATAGAAAAGGATGTGGATGAGAGATCATGGAGTGATGCAGAGTTTTGCAGGAAAGTGAAGGTTTGATTATCCATCAAGATGTCTTCTTATTGATTTCCCTTATTTCTTAGATGGGTTGTTTCTCTTTTGATATTCACATTACTCTTATATGCTTCTGGTTATGGATTTCTTCCTTTAAAATGGGGAGTCATGATGCCACCCAAAGCTTCTAGATGTGAAATTTCCTTTTTCTTTGACCTTGGAAACTTCCTCTCAAGCTTGATATCATCCAAATCTTCTAGTTACTTCAATCTTCCTTTTCTGTGACTTGGATTTTTTTATTTTTTATTTTTTATGTTTTCTCTAGTTAATTAGTTGATCAAGGAATCAAAAAACAGAAAATGAGGGTATTTTTATTGAATTTTTTATCTTATGGTTATCTCTTCTTTCGGCTTTTTCATCTATTACATCTTTTCATAGTTTTTTTCCCCTTGTGGTTCCTTGGTCGTTGTTTTAAATTGCAACAAGTGTTTCCTTTTAATTGATTTACCTTGGTCAAAACATTGGAAAACACTTTTAGAACAAAGAGGTGTAATAGATTCTTAGTCTTGATTCCAGGATCTCAATTGTAAGAGCTGAGTAAAGAATCACAGGAAAACATAACAAAATTGAATAGACAAGACTGGTTATTGGTATGATGATGGCAATCACTGTTATGAAACTTAAAAACATGGAGAAAATGATGAATTGAAACTTAAAAACATGGAGAAAATGATGAATTGTAAGTGTCATGCTTGTGAGGTATAAATAGATTGAAATATACTATGATGCCCAGATACGGTACAGATATGGTCGGGACACGCCATAGACATGGTAGGGACACAGATTTTACATGTAAAAAGTGAAGTATCGGATACAATATGACACGATACGTTGCTCATTTTGAAGTATTTGTGCATCATAGAAAATATATGATATATGCTCACAACTTCCACCAATGAAATAACCTTTGTTGTCCTATATAATTTTCTTTTCACATAACGAAGGACATCCTATTTGGTTATATAATGATGTTATATTATATATAAAGAGTTTCACTAAGCCTAGTGATTTGGCTGTTCTAAATATGCATACCCTTGCTAAGATTACTTATCATGTCTAATAAAGAGAAAATTAATTGGTTAGGCAATTTTCTTGATCTAATTTGTATGAAGAATCATACTGGAATGAGCTCGAGTTATTGAGCCATGAATCATCATCGAAGCCTTATCCCCATCTATTTGGGGTCAGCTTTGTAAGTTTCACTTTTCTACTGAACTGTATTTACTAGACCACGTTCTTTAGTAACTAACTATCCCTCTCGTCTTCGTTTACTAGTTCCTTTAAGGCATTTACCATTTCTTCCTTTTCCTAATTCCTAGAACATGTAATCCTTCAATATGTCATGCAGAGAATCGAGCCATGATAAATTTGATGTTGTTTTTTTGCAGTTATGGTATGCTCTGGCAAAAACACTCTCCGAACAGGCAGCATGGGCTCTAGCCATGGACAGGATGGTTAACATGGTTTCTATAAATGCAGCCTTGATACTTGGACCTGGTGTTGCTCACCAAAATCCGGGGTTAACCATGTCTTATTTAAAAGGTTCTTTTCATTGCGCACACAATCTTCAGATCATTTTTTATACCCCTTGAATAAAGCAGGCAACAAGAGCTATATGAAAAGCTTATTTAATTGTTGTCCACATTTCAAATTTCAACAGGTGCAGCTCAGATGTGTGAAAATGGAGTTTTAGCATGTGTAGATGTACACTTCCTCACTGATGTTCACATCCGTGCTTTTGAGGCTCAGTCTGCATCTGGACGATACTTTTGCTTCAACCAAACAGTGAAAACAGAAGAAGATGCCATGAAACTAGCAAAACAATTGAGTCCTTTGATTACAGTTCCAGCTAGGTAGTAAATATTTCAGCTATACTCCCCTTTTCTGATGCAAGCTATACTCTCCTTTGAAATCTCAAGTTTTCTCCCTCTAACAGGTACGAATGCCATGCCGCAGTTGTGTATCCAGACAGATTGAAGAACAAGAAATTAAACAAGCTGGTAGAAGGTGCCCCCTAGATGTGTATCTACTTGTGGTTTTTCCTTGTAATTGTCGCATCATTGCTGTTGCTATTGCCATTACTGTTATGGTTAATGAAAGTGTTCATTAACTGGTTTGTAAGGTGGGGTCAAGCAATTAGAAATCTGTGTCATGATTTGACTCTCATTGTAATTGCTAGGATCGGTGGAATTTTCAATCCTTTGTTGTTGTCCATTCTGTATTTTATTTAGTTGCTAAAAATCTACCTGCCTCCATTAATCTTGTCAGTTGTCATATGTATAATCCACCATGTATTTAAATTGTTAATAAAATTTCCATTTCTTTAAATCCAGGGATGTAAATGGGTCTCCGATTCTCCGATTACCCGAAGGTTCCGACCCGTTAAAAACCGGGTCTAGGCCCTTATTTAGATGAGTCCGGGTCCGGTTCCACATTGGTTCGGATCCGTGGACTCGAGACCTGATATATTACCTTAATTTTCGAAAATCTCTCCTAAAAATCATGTTTTTTAAATATCATTCTCTATCTAGAACTGGACCTGAATCCAAACCCATCCCATATATGATTCTAGTTCCGGTTCCGGATCCGGATCCAAGAAACCGGTTTCAAAACGGTTCCGGGTTCGGATCCGGTTCCACCTTCTCTTTAACGGTTCCGATTCCGGGTCCACCATGGACCGAGACCAGAGCCAACCGGTTTTACAATCCTAATTAAATCTCATGTTTTGCTTCTTCCTTCAGTTGTGTCATTGTGTCATGGTCTAGCTCTAGATGCATTTGAAAATTGTCCAAGGGCAGCACAACTACTCAACCATAATCACAATATAACCATTGAAACATCAGAAAGACCCAATAGTGCACAAATATAGATCATAACCTATCCAGTGCAACATCAGGAAACTCTCTCTCTCTCTCTCTCTCTCTCTCTCTCTCTCCACGCATTTCTATCATCAGTTCATCATCAAGGCCAAAATCCCATCAAACTGGGGTTGGATAAATGGCTGAATTTGTTGGCATTTGTGATGGAGCCCACTTGTGTTTACATGTGGAAAAGATACACCCCTCACAAGGAATCTCATGGTGATATGATAAGAATAGTTTGAGTTTTATCCAACTCTCTATCCTTATCATTTCTCCATTTAAATTCAAATTGAGAGAGTTTGATCCAACTTATTATCCTTATCATCTCTCAATTCGAATTTGAATGGAGATCTTATCACCCATTAGCTAAAAGCTTATATATAGACATGAGAATAATAGTTAGCACCAACTTTCAACAACACATCTTCCATTAGATCTACTAATCTACTATTCCCCCTCATCATCTTCTACATTTAGGGTGTCAATCCTTGTCCTTGGATTTTGAAGAGTGAATTACATGTGACTATCTCTTGTAGACAATCACAGATCCCCATAACTAGTGCCTGATTCAAGCCGACGCAGTCCTAATCGCGTTTGTAGCAGTTAGCTATTAAAGATCCTGCTTTTGCTGCATCTACAACCTTTCAGAATTAACTTGTATGTATTAGATAATAGGCTTTAGTTTGTTGTTGCACATTGCCCAGAAAACCATAGGAATTGGATGATGTTGGTGGCACTAGAGTGGGGTGTAGAAAAGAAAATGGAGGAGGTTCCAAATTTGCTAGAAATGGTTAAGAATAATATTCTAAAAAGAGGAGGATTTGATTGTAAATTCATAAATGGTTAAATTTGTAAATCACAAGTCATCTATGTTAAATTCAGAAAATTATTGTATTATATTGCATTAGAATACAAAAGGTGCGTATTTACAATTGTACATAGTATACATACTATAAATGAACTTGATATTGCGACGGAGCACAATTGCTAAATGAACCTACACATTAATATTTAATCATTAAAGGGTCATTTGTTTGCACTCATTTATTTACATCACATGTGTAAATTTTGGTGTGGAAACAGTGTATAAATAAGCCAATTCACATTAAAAAATTTACTTCTCTTCAAGTGTTAAACCATCACATACCTTATACTCAAAAGAGGCACGGGTATATTTCCCCACCTTATTTCTACCAGCAATAGGTTGGTGGGATCAAAATCCATCAACCACAGCTTATTTTTCAAATTTTTTTGGCCATAAATTTGTAATTCAAACTGTTCAAGATTTTAAATTGAACTAATACAAACCCCAACATATATATTTTCATATCTTAAATCTTTATAGATTTTGAAAAATATGTAAAGAACACACAAAAATAGAAAAAAAAATCCTATAGATTTGATTCTCTGCGATTTTGAGGGCCTTCAATTCATGATTCAAAATGTTCAATATTCTCATATAGATGGTAAGCCTCAAAACATAAAGTCTCATATTTTAAATCCTCATATAGTTTGAAAAAAGATGCAAAAAACATGAAAAAAAAACCATCTAAATCCAACTTTTTTGATCATATGTACTTTTGTGAGCCTTGAATTCATAATCTAAACCATTCAATATTCTCATAGATTTGACGAACTTCATTCAGTTCATGAAGTTTTATATCTTAGATCCTAATATATTTTGAGAAACATGTGAAAAACATAAAAACACCTCTATCCCACTTTTTAATTTTATGAACTTTGTGGGTGATAAGTCCTTAAAAATGCATAATTTCCTCATTATTTTAGAGTAATTAAGGACTTAATTATCAAATCATGGACCATTTTAGTAAAAAAGTATTGATATTATGGTTGTGGGCATCAGAGTTTGAATTTGAGTCAAAATTCATTGAAAAATCGCATTTTCACATAAAATCATGAATTTCTATATCTTAGCATTGAAAGTCACAAATTTCTCATAACTTTTTATTCACAAATAAAATGATGTACTTTCTTTGCACCATTGATTTAATTGAAGATTTTATAAAATTGTGACATTTTATGCATTTATTTAGTGTGAATTGGGCCCGCATCTTGCATCATTCCTTGCCTATATAATTAGATTATTCTCTAATCTTTGCATTTATTTTTTTAGGGAATTTCAGAAATTGGGGCCCGCGGAAGAGAATTGATGAATCAAATACATCATGGAACCCACCTTCCTTGGGCATGGATTCTAAGGTAGGGGCGGCTGTGGGAGGGTCTGCTCTCATATGCAAGAAAAAAAAATCAATTTTAATCTCTTTAAGATAAGTTCAAAATTTGCGGGCAATGTGATGTGAGTTGTCCATCTCTATTCTCCAACAAATATTGCTTACATGTCATAATGGATGGCTAAGATTCAATTCAAGCCAAATAAAGAAAAAAAAAATTGCAAAAGAAAATCAAGCCAAAGAGATTGGACGTCAAATACTAGCATTATCCAAATTGTGACAAGCCCACATGGTCCCACCAAGCTATCAAACTTTCCATACAAATCTGAATATTTAGATTTCATTTCAATCAAGAAGTAAAATAAGGACCAGCCATGAAAGCCGTACAACACTATGCTCCACATATCCAAGATGGGTCTACATGCATTCCGAGTTTTACAAGTGCTGATGTGGGGATTTTTCTTCAAAGTCAAGTGGGGCCAAGTGGAGGAATTTCAAGTTAGCAAAATAGTCATGTGTACCAAGAAATTCAAAGAGAAAGCAAATCTGAATATCCCCAAAACAAATCTCCTACACTCGCCAAAGATTCTATTATAACTTGGAGACTTCCCAAACTAAAATACGTACTTTGGACCACAAGCCATCAAAGCAAGATAAAAAGAGCCACAAAGTGCTGTGCGTGAAAGATACCCCCCTCTCCCTTGGACAACCAACAACCAGCCCATACTCCATCACTTTCTCTCCAGCATTTTTGTTGGGCAGCATTTCAGGTAGCGTTTGGTTCGCTGGAATGGTTTTAGACAGGAATGAAATGGAGAGCGGAATGAGTTTAGAATTGCATGAGGCAAGAATAATAATTTCCATTCCAGCGTTTGGTACGCTGAGGAATCAACTCAGTAATAGAACTCTGGATTCATATTCTTGCGTTTGGTACATTGGAATGATGTCCGGAATGAAATAAAATTTATATAAAACTGACCAAAATACACTTGTTAGAATTTTGGAATGGAAAATGGCCTTGTTAATATTAATATTAATTATATTAATAATATAATATTAGTATAATAATAATAATAATAATATACATTAATATAATATTAATTTAATAATATTATTAATAATGTTTGTATATATTATATTAATAATATTATTATATTAATAAATAATATAAATTTATATTATCATAATATTAAATATAAATATAATAATTATATTTAATATAATAATTATATTATTATTATTATAAAGATTAAAAATAATTATATATTATAAATTATTATATTATTATTAGGGGCATTTCGGTCTCAACCAAAAAACATAAAGGAATGGAATGACCATTTCCCTGCATCCCGAGCGGAATGACCATTCCTCTACTTTGTGCGAACCAAATGCTATAATGATCATTCTGTTGGAATCACCATTCCATTCCGACCTTCATTACAACGAATCAAACGCTACCTCAGTGTTTTGTTTAGAGTCCTGTTTTGAAATTTAAAAATAGAAAACACATATATCTCAAATATAGTAAAACGTGAATAAGCTAAATACTTTTATAGAAAGATGTAATCCATTACCCTAGTAAACTAAATCTCATTGACATGAAGTATATATATATATGGGTCAGCTCTCCTAAGCTGAAACCTGGCCGGTCCCACAAATCAAAGTCGATTATGCTGTTTTTTGCATGATGATGGTCTCCAAAATCAAGATAAATCCAATCAGAACTGGATTTTTCAGTTCTATCATGCAAAAAACAGATATAATTAACTTTGATTTGTGGGACCAGCATTATTCTAGCTTAGGATAAGTTAAGCTGCAGCTTAGGAGAGCCCTGCTCATATATATATATATATATATATATATATATATAGCAAGGCTCTCATAAGCTCAAACTTAGGAAAAAATTTTGTAAGCGCATACTTGTGGAGCCCACCTTTGATCGAATAAACACATGACTTACCTAAATTACACACGCCCACCAACTTTCAGTTAGATCCAAATTTACTGGACCATTGGATCGACTATGTATCAATCCAAATGGACCGTTGACCGTTAAACTTTTGGGCCCATATGGAGATGATAGAAATCACATTTGCTGCTGATTTTTTGTAGAGAGGAAGATCCGGAGTCCTTGAAATTCCCCTCACCCCCATCCCCATGTGAGTCCTCAGGTGGGCCCCACCACACACTTGAGCTTACCTTATCCTAAGCTTGAACTTAGGAGAGCTGACCCATATATATATCTCAGATTTTGGGGGTTTAAGACCCCTTCCCCATTTAGAAAAGACCTTGAGTTTTGCCTTAATGAAGGACATTTTTGTTGGAATAAAAAATTAAAGAACAGAATCTGCATAAAATTCAGCCAAAATTGGGAATTTTGGCCTGTTTGCTAAAATCAATGAATTTGAAATCAGAAAGTAGATTTCCATTGGAGAGTTCTGAATTCCGGACCAAATATTTTTTGGCGAGAATGTTTGGTTTGGTACGCTAATTTTATTCGGCCAATTTAGCTGAAAGAAATCAAATTTGAGTGCTATGGTTGCACTCCTCATAGCTGTACAAAAACATAATGTCAGCTATTCATTTTGTAGTTGACATAAAAGAGATGTCTAACATTAGACACAGTTGCTATTGTATTCACTTATTTATGCTTGTGGACGCATATCCAGCGTCTCATTGTGATGGCTCTCCACGCCTTTCACTACTAAAAATTGCAACTTCCCTATGAAATTGTTGAGTAGTTTTTTTCCCTTTTGCCACACAGTGGGGTTCAATTCATGTCCCTAACAGCTAAGCTACTACCCGGGATATTGAGAAGGTTTTTAGTTTTTTACTTCTCAAAAAAAAAAAAAAACATTATAACAAATATATATATATATACATATATTTGACATCAGGGTTATGGCTCTAAGAAGCAAAGAATCCACTATTCTGGGCCATTGATGCCTCCTGGGGAAACTTTGACCAAATGCTCAAAGAGCATGAAAAGCAAATCCAGCAAGCTGTGCGCAAAGCACGGGTTGACAAAGCCAAGAGCAAGAGACGGGTTGACAAAGCCAAGAGCAAGAGAAACTATAGCGTCGGATTTGACCTTATAACAGATAGTCCATATTAAACCAACAAATCATAGATAAACCCCTATAATAAATAAAGTCTAGATCAGGCTTTACCAACCCATCAGCAGCTGAGTAGTAAATATGATGGAACCAAAAGCTCAGAGATGGAGGATTGAGAGCGGGTTTATAGAGGTCGAGAGAACTTACGTGGCCTTTTTGATTGATACATAATTTATGCAGAATGGGATATTTGGAAGCTATTGGGCTTAATCAACTGCAGACTGCCCTTTTGACTGATGTAATTCAGGTGGTACGGGATTTTTTTTGGAAGCTGTTGGAAATGATCAACTGCACACCTCCTGAAGAAGCAAACTGTGTATATGGTGGAGGAATGTGATCATTCTAAGCAGACCTGGTCCCTTCACTGACTAAAGATTGTATCCTATAAAACTAACAATTGATCCTATTTTGTTTATCGCACTCTCTAAGCTGGTTTTGGCTTTAATGGATTCCTATGAAATTTGAGTCTGTAGAGTATCTAAATTGCTGATAACCTCATTAAGTTTCTTTTTTTCTTTTTTAATCTTGACAAACTTGTGTCCATTTCAGCCAAGAGAAGGCACTCACCATTGAGTATCATCCTGTTTGGCGAAACAAGAACTGTCCCTACCATTCCTTTCTGCTTTGTATTGTTAAAGAACATAAAATAATTAATTATAGCCATGTTTAGCTAGTATTTTGAGAAAAATCATGTAATGAGACGCCCTATTCGTGGAATCTCAGTGGCTTAAATTGATTGAACAGCCTTTCTCTCATTTCCCTAATAACTTCTAGTGGTTGGGGTTTTTTTGGGCCCGTTTGGCATTTCCAAATATCTTATTTCTTGACAAGAATTTATGAATTCCAGCACATGAAAAAACCCAATTAAGAATTCAAGAATTCCACCCTCTTGATCAAGTCCAAAGGGGAATTCAGGAATTCCACCTTGTCTGGGAATTCAGGAATTCCCCATACATGAATTTCTGGAATTCTAGTACATGAATAGGATACTCTTACAAACCCACCTAGGAGTTGGTAGAGTGGCACAAGGCGTGGGTTTGCTCCCCACTTTTTGTGTTCGAAACCACCCTAGATTTACTCGGTGTGCATTTGTGTGGAATTTAGCAGACGCCATAGACTTTGGGGATACCCACATCAATAATAATAATAATAATAACAACAACAACAACAACATAGGCAACAACTTACCCAGTGGAACTAATCAGATATTGGGAATTATGGTGGACTCATTTATCGTCCGTAATTATAATGGGTCATGTCCCAAGTGGTTCAAAATGACAATCAAATGTGAATATAAACAAGGGGCAGCAAATAACCTTTTCTTTAATAAAAAAAGAATCTAATTTGGAAAACCAATGTCTCATCTACACCTGTGTCTTATATCCTTCCTCCTTCCTTAAGCTTTTATTCTTCATACCTTATCTCTTTAATAATCTTAAAAAATGAATTGATATGTATTCAACTGCTATTGTTATTTGAATATCCAAGATCTCTTTTTATTTTTATTTTTATTTTTTATAATTGGTTAAAAAGAAGAACCAAAGGTGAATATCCAAAAAATGATAATCAAATAACCACTCCTTTAATGGAAATTAAATAAGAAAAGATGATAAATGAATGAATGTTCTCTTACAAGAGGACTGAGGCCCATTTATATGCATGTTTATCAATGAGAGAAGGGTAGATGTTGTAGGGCTGCACAAAAAAATCTGATATCACCGCAAAACCGAACCGAACCGAGTGGTTCGGATCGGTTTATAGTAGATTGGTTCGGTTAACGGTTTGAAAATCATAAAAACCGCTTACATTGGTCGGTTATCGGTTTGAGCCCACGGTTAACTGCTTAAACTGAATTGATCGTATACAGTAACTTAAGTATTGCTTTTTTACTATTTTAGCCTTAAGATTTCGTTTTTTATTACTTTTAAAGTTACATTCTACAACTCCATTATCATATGAACTCAACCGTCAACACTGCCTCAGTGCATCTCATCTAATCTCTTAAATGCTTTTTGATACTTCATTGCAGATGGAGGGATTATTGTACAGGGTGTTTTCATTCCATCATAGTTCCTATCTCATTTTAATGAAGTTTTTATGAAAAGGCTGCACTTTTGAGAATACTAGAAATGCCAGTAGAGCCTAGCCTTTTGATGGTTGGTTTTGGTCACACCTAACCAATGTGTTAAGAAACCTTCATTTTTGAAAAATACAGTGGATTTTAATACAGATTCCGTTTGTGTGTGACTTTTCTTGACATGAACTATTATTCTATTGTAATTCCAAATGGTATCATGTGGAATGAATGTTTCACTGCGAGTTTTTTTTTTTTTTTGCGCGCTTACTTTTAGTCCAAACTCTCTTTTTGGAGTAGAATTATATTTTATATGCGTTTAGTCCAGTCTGGAATATTGGATTTTTATGTTTGCACTAAACATTGGAATAAATGCAAAGGACGAGGTATCATCATTTTGAAATTTTCAATGTTTGATTTTCAAAAAAATAAAATAAAAAACAACGGTTTAACCGACCGAACCGAACCGAACCGGTTCGGATTAAGCCCTCTCCAACGGTTGGATCAGATCAGTTAATTAAAAAACCGGCAGGTTCGGTTTGGTTGTTGGTTTTAGTATTAAACCGATTCGAACCACCCATGTGCAACCCTAGATGGAAGGGTCCTCTCATGGACAACTGAGAGCAAAAAAAGAAGTTATGCCAAATTATCCTTTCCATTGATTTAACAATCTTAATGTTTAATGGCATCTTGACATTTGAGTTTTTTAACATTCTATCTAACGGCTAGTAAAGGTTTAATGATTGTAAAATTGGGCCTGATACTAGACCAACGGATGATTAGAATATCAAAAGAGCTACACTGATTAAAGGTGGACCCAACATAACTAGACTACAGATGCAGGTTCCTTGTAGGAGAATATTTTCACTAGTTATCATCCTGGTAATTTAATGCCTATGTAAGTTAATGTCTCTTCTAAATCTCTATCTTATATTTTTCACCCATCACCTTTTTAACAACCATTCAATAAAACCAAGAAAACCCGAGTCATCAACTCTAATGTATTTTTACACAAACAAACAAACTAATCCCACGGTGTAATGTCAAATCCTCGGACCTTTTGATCCCATTCGAAATCTATTATTTTCCTAAACAGAGCTTTCATATAAAAAAATCTAAATCCTTAAAAAAAAAAACACTTAATATGGTCCTTCATCAAATTTTACAATACTAAAGGCACTTTTGTACGAGAGAAATTCCTTGAAAACCAAACACCCATTTCCTTTCCATATCATATTTCTTTGTTAAGAAGAAAAAGGAAAATCTTTACTGAAAACAAGAGACTTTACTAAAAAATACCTTCTCTTATCGGAAAAGGAAAATCTGTTTCCGGGAAGAGTTTCTCCACTGTTCAAAATGATCACTTTCCAAAATAAAATAATTCAAAGTGTAGTCCCACAAGAAGAAAAGTGAGTGATTTATATTTGTCATACTCATAATAAACGTAAGTGGGCCGGGCCACCTCCACGACCCAAGAGGATCCGAGCTCAGTCTATATAATGGTGTACTCAAGCTCATCAAATTAGAAAACCAGCAGAGTACTGTGAGAGAGAGAGAGAGAGAGAGAGAGAGGGGTAGGGTTGTAAACGGGTTGGTTCCGATCCGTGTCGACCGGGAACCGGAACCGTTAAGGAGAAGGTGGAACCGAATTTGGACCCGGAACCGTTAAGGAGAAGGTGGAACCGAATTTGGATCCAGAACCGTTTCGGAATCGGAACCAAAACCATATATGAGACAGGTCTGGATCCGGATCAGGGTTTATGTAAAAACTGATATTAAAAAAATATAATTTTTAGGAGGGATTTTCAAAAATTGAGCTAATAAATCGAGTCTCGGGTCCACGGGTCTGAACCAAGGTGGAACCGGACCTGAATCCATTTACTTATTGGGACCTAAATAAGGATTCAAACCCATTTTTTAACGGGTCGGAAGCTTTAGATAATCGGGTACCCCTTTTTCATCCGAGCATAGACCTCTTCCGCAAGAAAAGAAAAGAAAAGAAAAGGATTCTCGAGTTCGTACTTGTGCAGAAGAGAAGAAGAATGGATGTTGTGAAAACGCAGCAGATCTCGTCGAGGCCGATCGACAAAGTAATCGTTCACCCACTCGTCCTTCTCAGCATCGTCGACAACTACAATCGAGTCGCCAGGGACACTCGCAAGCGAGTAATCGGCGTTCTCCTCGGCACCTCCTTCAAAGGAACCGTTGATGTCACCAACAGCTATGCTGGTTTGATCTCTTCTTCCATCTCCTTATTTTCACCATACAAATCATTCACTGGATCTCTAATGCAGCTTTCCATCTCTTCTTCAGAGAAAAGACTCGATCTTTGGGTTCAGATCTAGGGGTTTTTTACGATATTATGTGAACCAGCGATGATGTGTTTTTGATTTTGGGGTCTTAGAGTTTTAGATCTTGCTCTTCGAGTTAGGGTTTCAAAGGAAGGCTCGTCGATGTAGGAAAGTTGTGATTTTGTGTGTCGGGGTTTGGGGTGTGTTTGGATGTAAAAGAAAAGGGCATGGGCGGGCCTAGTTAGATTCTTTTAACTTAGTCTTCTCGAGCAGTGAAGTGAATTAGGGTGAGTTTCTGTTTGGATCTTTGTAAATTGAGTGGAATTTATGTGTTTGGTAACCGGAGTTGTCTCTAGGTAACAGTTTTTTTTTTTTTTTTTTTTTTGTTCTTTGCCATGACTAATTATAGGTAAATTGAGTTCAGGGGAACTGGTTTCTAAGGAACCAAACAGGCCATGGGTTTTAATTGATCTAGGGTTTACAATTCTGGTTGCCATTGCGATAGTTGGGCAATGGCATTCTGGTTTTGGCCGCGTTGAAGAAAATCTAAACTGGTTGGTTGTGTTTTACACATGATAGGAAAATGGGTTTTACATATTTAAATGTTGCATGTGTACATATAACATATGCAAATGCTACACATGAAACACATTACCATGTTTGTTAGAATCACCATTTTCACATGAGTAAATGTGTACATACAATGGTTTTAGATGTATTAGGATTTTTTTGGATGCTTTTTACAAATTTCCTAAAATCCATGAAGAATTAAGATATGAAATTAAGAATCTTCATGTTAGCCATTAATATAGGTATATTGAAAGGTCCGGATCATGAATTGGAGGCTCACAAAATGCAAAGAATTAGATTTCTAGGTTGGAACTATTTCACAAATTACTCAAAATCTATAAATGTAAGGTCCCCGACCTTAATGGATCAGTTTGACCCATTAGAGGGCCCATGGACCCGTTTATTTTGTAATTATTATAATTAATTGTATTGTTAGGTATTTAGGTGGGTTTAGAACATGAGCGAGTTTCAATTATTGTTAGAATAGTGTCTGCAAAGTTTCGTGCGATTTCGAGCGCCTTTGACATTACAAATCTACTAGAAAATCTGTTAATAAAGAAAACCATTGGCAGGTTACGCAGGTTGACAAAAGGGGTACTGTCAGACTGGCCCTTCTAAGTCAAAGCTTGGATGGAAAACATGTTATTCTAAAGGTTTTTTTTTTTGTGTGTGTGTGTGTGTTAGATTAGAAGTCGTTATTAGATTAGGAGTCGTTATTGTTGCTTAATCACATTGCCATATTTACAGTTCCATTTGAAGAAGATGACAAGGACCCAAGCATCTGGTTTCTTGACCACAATTACCATGAATCGATGTTTTCCATGTTCAAGAGAATTAACGGTATTACTTTTGCTCTCTGCCCCAATGATAATGCCTTTCCATTTCTCGGCACTTGTTAGTGCGGACCGGACCAATCTGCTCTCTTTTTCTTCCTTTGATGATTGAATTATCTGTGTTTCAGCGAAGGAGCATGTTGTAGGGTGGTACAGCACAGGCCCCAAGCTGAGAGAGAATGACCTAGATATTCACGGATTATTCCATGAGTAAGATCATAATAACTTTTTTAGTTAAATATTTGTTGCTTTCAGTGCTGGCAGAACTTATCATGTATGACTCACCTTCTGCATTCCTAGGTTCTATGCAGTTTTGTTTAGATTCTTATTTACATACATATATCTCCATGTGCACAATACTGTTGACTGATGATGATGATTATTGTTTAGATGAAATAGTATGCTATAGTTTAGTTACAAATCATTTGTTTTATTGTACGTAATTGCCTGTTGATCCTCTCTCACTCTCTCTCTCTCTCTGTGGGGATTAGAAAGAGTTTCCTGCTTATTTCTTTATTGTTTTTTGCCCCAATTGGTTCTTCGTCGAGGCATAATCCTTATCTATTTGGAGCGCCTAGTCTTATTGTTTAGGGTCACCTTTGTGAGTTTTATGTTTCCACTGTACCCTATTTCATTCAAGGTTTTCAATGGTGGTCTCTCCCTTCTCCTGGTTCCATGTACTTTAATAATAACACTTGAATATTTTATACAACTGCTAGACAATGCTATGTATGTGGTCAAGCCACCTCAAATGCCATTATGATGCGACCTAATAATGGGTATAGTCTTCACATATTCACCATGAATGTTAGATTTAACTCAAGGAATCTTCACACCAAGTAGAAACAGTAGCTCAATGCATTGACAATGATGAGAGAGACTATTGGGGATCTCAGATAGGTTCTCCACGAAATAATTAGCTGCCAATCTTTTCACACTAAATAGATTTTTTTTCCTCTTATTGATTGGATGTCATCAATCAATGATCTTTTTTTTTTTTTTTTAATTACATGCCAATCAATTATCTTTCTGGATCTAAATTATCTGAGGTTTTTCTAAACTAAGAATGTCTAACCTAAAGATAGGACCCTTTTTTTCTGTATGTGAATCTTATTGCTTTGTGGACATGGAATTTGCAGAGTAATTATGACATGTTTTGATATGGCAGTTATGTTCCTAATCCTGTCTTGGTCATTATCGATGTCCAACCTGAAGAGTTAGGAATACCTACGAAAGCATACTATGCTGTTGAAGAAGTGAAAGAGGTATGGAATCAAAACTCCACAGTGCTTGCCACGCTGCAGTGCCTAATTATGCTCAGAAGGATTTTTTTTAAGGAACTTGCTAAATATGTTTTCTCGAGACATGAATATAAGCGTCCTGGCCATCTCATAAATGAGAAAATTAATTTATGAGGAGCAAGGTTTAGAAACTGTATAATTCTAATCTCAAGAGTCAACTTAGGGTGGCAGGCCTCGCATTTGAGTTGATAAGTTGTTTGAATGCTGTAGCTTTTCAAAGTTGAGAGTTTTGAGGCCGTATTTTTGTATTCAGTTTTTCATTTCATCTTTTGAAATATGAGGTGGTGAAGTTTATTTGTATGTTGGCTTTGTTATGCATTTATTAGTATCTGGATGAGTTTTTTTTAGGTTTTAGCATAATTTGCACATTGATGCAGTTCATCAGTTTGGGAATTCTATTAGTACTAAATGAGTTTTGGAACATACAGGTGTTTGATCATTTAATGTCTAATTAAGACTCTATCCTTGTAGCTTAGGTCAATCATAGAGAACACAACTTTACTTTGTCGATACTAATTCCTTGGCTTTTGTGTGTGTAGGTCAATCATAGGCACATAAATTTACGTTGTCTATGATAATTCTCAGCTTTGTGTGTGTGCGTGCGCGTGTGTGTTTTTGTTTGTGTGTATGTTTGCGCTCGTGTTTGAGGCTGTTGAGTTCCTCACCTAACATTTGCACATGGTAACAGAACACTACTCAAAAAAGCCAGAAGGTATTTGTGCATGTGCCTTCAGAGATTGCAGCTCATGAAGTTGAGGAAATTGGTATGCTTATTCTTTTTACATGAGAAGTAGAGCAGGGCAGCTAAACTCTTTCCTTTTCCTAGTTTTGAAAAATGTGATAAGCTTCCATGATTGGATTTTGTGTCATCTTGAGAACTCCATTCCAAGTGTCTACAACTGCACATATCTGTCACTACATAGGTTAGTTATCTGCCTGCTGTGCACCATTTGCACCTAACTTAGGTGCAGCCTGGCTTGGGGCCCAACTGGCTGATTAACAGCAATCATGGGGAAGTCAGGGGAGGGACAGATCTCATTGCGACACCTAGGGTTGAGCAAAAACTTAGCCCCATTATTACATCATCCCATTTCTTTGATGTTTGGCTCTCAAAGTATTATGTTTTTAAAGTCATTGATATTTTGGATTTTCAATCCAACAATGAATAACATTAAAAAACAATAATAAATAAATCCAACAATGAATAACAGTTTGCTGAGTTACAAATTTTGGTTTGTGCCAGTTTATGGGGTGATAGTGAGAATCTGAGGAGGGGGATATTGGATGGAGATCATAGGTGGGCTAGGTGCCAAAATGGATGGTTCACAATGTATCATTTTCATAGTTGATATATTGCTCTACATCTTTTATTCTAAGCTGCATTTGTTTCTAGGAGTGGAGCACTTGCTTAGGGATGTGAAGGACACAACCATTAGTACCCTTGCAACGGAGGTTTATGTCTTTACTAATATTTCTGCTGTCTTGCATTTCTGTTTAAAGTTTTGCTTCTAGGATGCAGTACAAAGTTAATTCCACTGTGGCTTGCTTTTTATTCCATACAGGTTGCAGGGAAACTTGTAGCATTGAAAGGGTTGGATGCCCGGCTCCGAGAAATACGTGGTTATTTAGATTATGTAGTTGAAGGAAAGTTACCACTCAATCACGAGATTCTGTACCACCTACAGGTCTGGAATTGTTTCCATTGCAGATGATATCTGATTTGGTGTGTTTTTTTTTTTTTTTTTTTTTCTGTTCTTTTGTTGGTTCTTATGAAGTCATTCCTTGCAGGATGTATTCAATCTACTTCCGAATCTCAATGTCCTTGAGTTGATCAAGGCTTTTGCAGGTAATGCTGGCAATGTCATATTTGTACTTTGGTTGTCACACTAATGACTTGAAACTAATTTTTCTAGTCCTCTTGCAGTGAAAACAAATGATATGATGTTGGTAATATATCTTTCTTCTCTCATTCGGAGTGTAATTGCACTTCACAACCTGATAAACAACAAGGTAATGTGCTTTTTCCTTAACTCCTTGACAGGTTCTCTGCTTCTGTCTATACATTTCTGAACTATGTAGATTGCAATACAGAACTTCATTTACATGCTTCTAACTTGCCTTAACCTCTTTCTTGAGAGAGAATGGAACCTCTATTGAAACTGAAAGATGATGTTCGCCAAAAAACAGAGGGGGAAAGTCAGCAGTGTGGAAAGCAATTTTTTTTTAGTTTGATTTGAAATGTCAATGGAAAAATACTAATGTACCCTATTAGGGGATATTTGGT
Source organism: Cinnamomum chago (assembly GCA_038049695.1). Taxonomy (NCBI): domain Eukaryota; kingdom Viridiplantae; phylum Streptophyta; class Magnoliopsida; order Laurales; family Lauraceae; genus Cinnamomum; species Cinnamomum chago. The sequence continues at coordinate 64,596,385 of CP142458.1, read as the reverse complement.
ATCTTCATATCATTTACATAGCATAGGAAACTGGAGGGGTTGTAGAGGGATGAAAGGTGTAAGATAGTGGAGACAACCGAATTCTCCCATGTGGATGGATTTACTTTCTCGGGGGAGAGAATAAGAAACTATTTATCATAGGATGTGGAAAAAATTGATGGCTACTTCCATATATCCATCACTTAATACTTCACTCTTCAACCCTTAGATCTATGCCATTTTCTAATGACGAACGTTGGATCTTTAAACCCCATTTTATTTCCCCTTTGATCGCTCTCACTACCTGCTTCTCCCGAAAGTGTGTGTTATCATGAGCAACAAGTTTCTTCTCTTTTTTTCCTCTTTTTCACATCTTTCCTTTTTTCATCTTTGTTGAATTGAAATTATAAAAAAGTTTTTAAGTTTACTGGGGTGATGTTGAGAATAGCACTGTTAAGCTTGAATTCAATGCTTTATGTCAGTATCCATGTAGCCTGTAACATTGCTCCAGCTCTGCAGATCCCCCTGGCCGTGGATTAAGTTTAACCTCATACATACTACTATTGGTCACAGGTAGCTACTAGTAGTGTGTATTGGACTGCATTGGGATTTTGTTTTTATGTCAGGGCCATGCCAGTTAGTGGCTATTCCTTAGTGGACTCCATTGGGCCTCTTCAGGTACCTGGGAGACTTGTGGGTGGCTCTAGGCCTGAACATTAGTCCCAATAGTAAGTTGGGTGGACTTGAACAGGCTTTGGTTCGCCCTACCCAGTCCATGGCCAGTGCTGTTTGGAGTGCTGAGATTTTGATTCTCCTCGCAGGCATTCAATTCAAGCGTAAAGGGTGTTGTGGACACCAATTCCTCATGTGGTCTAATGTGAAATTTTGTGTCCAAAATATTGTGTAATTGTGAATTTGCATATTTTGATTTCAGATGCTTAACAAAGAGCATGAGAAAGCTGAAGACGCAAAGCCAGCCACCGTACCAGCTGCTCCTGGAAGCTAGGGATTGACTGTGTAGTGTTTGACACGCACTATGCAAGCTTATACTTCATGGTTCACATGAAATTTTTTACTGCCATGATGTTGTAATCTTTCTTCGTCTCGATACATTTTTAGTGTGTTTTTACTGCTCAATGCTCTAATTTAACAAACTGGTATTTTTGCAATTTATGGTCAAACGGGCTCCACCAAAAGATTTATTAGGGAGGTTTTGGGGGGAAGTATATAAGGCAGTAATGTAGCCTTTCCTAGGGTTTGACTTCCGAGGGTAACGACTGGGTATTTATTTATCATCTTCCCTGTTTTCAAACTCCATTAGAATGAAGGTTATTTGGTGGTGGTTTCCGGTATTTGCCTTTGATTCTGCATTTTTAGATTTCCTTGGAATTCATTGCATGAAACAAACAGGTCCAAAAGGAAATATTCAATGTTGTGAGACAGTAATGCAATTCAAATGATATTCTTACGAGTAGTAACACCTCCTTTTGATTGAAGTGAAGGACAATCGATAATGAAATACAGCGGTGCTATCACTATTTGAATGGTGGAACTGTCACTATTTTTAAATGGTGTAACTGTCACTATTAACCGCTGCTGTCATTTGAAGTATAACAAGAAATATTTGAATGGTGGAACTCGAAAATATTACAAAGAAAGATTGACAAGGTCAGTATCATTGTGACCACCACAATGTGATAATTCATGTAGTTAGAGATAATAGAAATAAACATGTAAATATTGTGGTCGGGTTGTTTTCTTGGGATGTATGATAGATAATTTGAAAATCTTTGATGTTTCTAAATCATTCAGGAAAATGAATATTCAACTTTGGGCTATTTCAAAAGGAGCATTGGAGGCTGTCTCATTGGCATTCCTTCAAGTCACATGAAACTCTTTATACCTAATGCTATCTTTATAGTAGTTATGCATAGTTGATACGGTAAAAATTATTCAACAGGCTGTAGAAGGAATTCGGGGGGGGGGGGGGGGCGCTCTATGAGAACTTAGAAGTTTGACGCTTTGATAGAGCAAGTGATTCCGAATGGAATGGTTTAGTTCGACGCTTTGATAGAGCAAGTGATTCCGAATGGAATGGTTTTGAATATCGATTCATTAGTAAAAAGCCTTCTCCTACTTTTGAATTGTCAAAACAAGAACTTTATGTGAAAGTAGGAGCCCCAGAGGGAGAATTGGGATTTTTTCTGATATGGGATAATAGTGTTTTTCCTTGGAGACGGAAAATTCGTCCACTTGGTTTCATCAATTTCCAAATTCTTCATCAGCTAGTTAAAAGAATGAAATTGGTGGATATCATGACGATACTAGGTAGTATAGATATCATTATGAGAGAAGTTGATCGTTGAAATGATAATTAATACGACAGCATAGTTGATACTGTAAAATAACAAAACATATATCGCTTTATCAGAATCCAAACACATGAACTTTCCATTTGCGAACAAATAAGTTACATAGATGAACAAAACAGGCCGGATTGAAAGATATCCAATCACAAGCCCTAAAACAAAGAACTCATTCTTTTAAAACAGAATAACAATAATGTACACGCTCAATGACACAAATTCAGAACCCTCTCTCTCCCACTCTCACATTTACAGTTTCCTAGAATCCTGTATGGATTTGAATCCTTCTTCAACTTGATCCATCTCATTTATCATCTTCTCACGACAATGTATGATGATAAATGGCAAGTTGTTTTTTTACGTCCTACTATAGACATGGAGGAGCAACCAACCCTCCTCTCCTCTATCCTGTGAGAATTGATGGAAGGTTTAAAAAAAGGCCTTCATCATCATCAAGATCTAACATCTAACCAATTATCGGACGGTCCAAAGAGACTCTCCACGTCGTTATTGTAGCACCTCTTGGAGAAGGGAATCCTCAAGAGGAGCTCTCCTCTATCAGGCGATTCTGACCCATCTAACTCCCAACCACGCACATCCAACACGGTTGTTGGCATGCACAAATCCATGGAATTCGAATTCCCTGAAATAAATGGATGGCTGAGCAATCCTAGTGTGATGAGCTTCAAACATTATTGCCTGTTTCAAATCCTCTCGTGCTGGCACACATAATCTGTTTCTAAAATATAGAACTCCTTCCACTAACACAAAATCCGGTCTAGTTGTACGGTTGTCCTTGATTTTCACCAATTCAGGGTCTTCAAATTGTCTATCCTTGATTTCCTTGACAACATTGGTTTGAAGACGGATATTGCTGCAACCATTACTTTACTGTTCACCATCTCAATGGACACATCTAGATCTCTGAATCCTTCAATTAGATTCCATTCACCTACTAGCGATGCCAAGTCAGCAGATTTCCGACTCACGGCATCCGCTACTATGTTACCCTATCCATGCACATATGTGAATGGAAAATCATAGTCCTTGATGAGCTCTAACCAACGATGTTGTCTCAGATTAATATCCTTTTGTGTGAACAAGTACTGGAGACTTCGGTGATCACAATGGACTTCAAAAGTCTCTCCATACAAATAATGCATCCACTGCTTCAAAGCAAACACAACCGTCGCGAGCTCTAAATCATGCGTCACATAATTCTTCTCATATTCCTTCAACTGACGCAAACCGTAGGCGATCACCCTACCATTCTGCAATAACACGCATTCCAATCGAACACTTGAAGCGTCCAAGTAAACCACGAATCCTCCTATTCCTTCAGGCAATGCCAAGATTGGGGCTGAAACTAACATTTGCTTCAAAATCTGGAAGCTAGACTCGCATTTATCATCCCATTGAAATGGAACGTTCTTCCGGGTCAACTTTGTTAACGGAGCTGCTATCTTAGAGCAGTCCTTTAGGGCGTGTTTGGATGTGTAGTGAAGTGAGGTGATGTGAGGTAAAGTCTCCATTATCCAGACAAGAAAAGACAATGGGTCATATCAAAAGTACACAATTTCAAAATTCCCTTCATCTTTTTCAAAAATAGTAAAAAAAGCAACATCCTTTCTCCACTAAAAGACAAAAAAACTTCACTTTTCTATACAAAAAGTCAAAAAGATTACATACCAAACAACTAAAAATAAAACACCATCATAACACATTATATTTTAGAGAGTAGCTACCTACACGCTACAAATGACTCTCTACACACTACATTTAAAAAAAACAAAAACAAAATCAAAAAATTCCTAAACTACCCTCGCCATCTCCTTCCTTCTCACTCCCTTCTCCTCGTTGTCCACTGCCCACCCTCTCCCCTTCCTCTCCTCTCCCTCTTCCTCATCATCTTCCTCTCCTTCTCCCTCTCCCTGCTCGTCGTCGCCCGCCCACTCTCCTTCTCCCTCTCTATTTCCCTCTCCCCGCTCATCGCCGACTGCCGCCCGGTCACCCTCTCCCCTTCCTCTCTCCCTCTCACGGTGGACAAGCAAATGGAGAAGAATCAAATGCTTTGGATGTAAAAATAAAATAAAATTTGCCATTGAAATCGGCGAATCCGATTCGTTCAGCGTTACAGGGCTGAACGAATCGAGTTTGCTCGGTGTTACAGGGTCGAACAAACCGAGTTTGCTCGGCCCTGTAACGCCGAGAAAACTCGATTCGTTCGGCCCCGTGTCGCCGAACGAATGTAGACAACGGGTAGTTTAGGAATTTTTTGTTTTTATTTTTTTTATTTTAAAATGCAGTGTGTAGAGAGCAAAATGCAGTGTGCAGGTAGCAGCTCTCTATATTTTATTATATCTCTCTTGTTTGATGCTTCACGTCACCATACTTCAATTCACTATACATTCAAACAGGCCCTTACAAATCTTCTATAATAGCCTGCCAACCCTAAGAAGCTCCGAACTTCCTGTACATTTTTCGGACTCTGCCATTTGGTAATTGCTTCAACCTTAGCTGTATCAACAACTAGTCCATCTCTGGTAATTATATGACCCAAAAATGGCACATGTTGCAGCCAGAAATCACATTTCTTTAACTTTGCATACAATCGATTGTCCCTAAGTATCTGCAAAGTTGTTCGTAGATGATATGAATGTTCTTGCTCTGACTTTGAATATACCAGAATGTCGTCAATGAAGACCATAACAAACTGATCCAGATACGATGCAAAAACCCTGTTCATTAAGGCCATAAAAACTGCAGGTGCATTGGTTAGACTAAAAGGCATTACTAAAAATTCATAGTGGCCGTATTGAGTCCTAAACGCAATTTTCTGCACATCTTGATCTTTAACTCGAATCTGATGATATCCAGATTGAAGATCAATCTTGGAAAAGTAAGCTGCACCTTGGAGTTGATCAAACAACTCATCTATTCTAGGCAATGGATATTTATTCTTGATTGTCACTTGGTTTATTTGCCTATAATCATTACACATTCGAAGAGTGTCATCATTTTCTTCACAAACAGCACAGGTGCTCCCCAAGGTGAGACACTTGGTTGGATAAATCCTTTGTCCAGTAAATCTTGTATTTGTTTCTTCAATTCAAACAATTTCGACGGTGCCATTCTATACGGTGCCTTTGATATCGGTGCAGTACCCGTCACAAGTTCCATAATAAAGTCTACTTTCCTTGCTTGAGGTAAACCTGACACTTCATCCGGAAATACGTCTGGAAATTCACAGACTACAGGAATATCATTTAACTTCGGTACAGGCTTCTTCTCAGAAATAAATGCAATGTAGCCCTCACAAATACTATGCATCAACCGTTCAACCTTGAGCGCTGAAACAAGCCTAGTATCATACTTCTTCCGAACCCCTTCAAACATCACACTGGCATTGGCCTCATCCACTTTACAATTGATGATTTTGCGGAAACAATCTAAACAAGCCCTGTACTTCGCAAGCTAATCCATGTCAAATATTACATCAAAATCGCTCATTGCTAGTAATACCAAATCAACTGGCATTGGTACTTCCCCAATTTTCACACCACATTGGGGAACATACAACTCACATACTACTCGTTTTCCTAATGAGGTAGTTACAACAAAATCATAAGGCAATTGCACTACCCGTTCTTGAATATAATAAAAAAAAAATAAGGTGCTACAAATGAATGAGTACACCCTGGATTGAATAAAGCAATTGCAGGTCTATTGTCTACCAGAATTGTACCTTTAACCACATTGGTGATAACCTCTGCTTGTTCTCGATTTACCGCATAGGCCTGTCCCACAAGCTGTGGTCTATTCTGCTGTGGTTGTTGCCTTGGTTGCCACTGACACTGCTGGCCTTGACGTTGAGGCTGCTGCTGCCTAGGAGGAGCTGGTAAGGTCAACTGCTGTGGAGGAGCAAGAATTGCTACTTTTCCTTGTGCAGGCTGCTGATATGGAGCTCTGTTATCTCTCCTACCTCTTAGAGACTGAGTCATTCTGTGTTCCAAAGAACCACAGACTAGACATGCTCCAGTAGTCCTCCAGCATGCCTCAGTCCTATGAGCATTGTCATAATTCTCACAGACTGGTCTATTCTCCGCTCTTGCAGCAACTTTTGCCTCTTGTTCTCCTCCTCCTTTCTTAAACCAGGAGCCAATAGTGCCACTACTACTCTTCCTTGAATTCTCAGTCATTTCTTCTTTGTGCACCTCTTCAGCCGTAAAGGCTCTATCAACTGCTTCACCAAACGTAGTAGGCTTATTAGATGCTATTACCATTTTCTTGTATGTGGGATTTAAACCTTGAAGGAACCTCTTCACCTTCTTTTCCTCAGTATCTGCCAAATCAGTGGTGTACCTAGACAATTGTAGAAAAGTGTGCACGTACACTAACACAGTCATCTGTCCCTGTTTCAGATTCAGGAATTCCAATTCCTTCCTTTGTTGGATGTGCTCTGGTACGAACTTCTTTCTAAATTGCCATTTGAAGGTTTCCCAGATGTTATCTCCTGGTGCTGCCAAGAGTGTATCACTGACATTCTTCCACCACGTTTTTGCTTCCTCTCTTAACATGGAAGTGGCAAGTAAAACCCTCTACATTCGCGTGCAGATTGTAGTACCAAACACATCTCCGGTGTACTCTAATCATTCGTCTGCCGGCACGGTATTTTCAGAGTCGAGAAACTCAGTAGCTCTCCTCCTCCGAAACTGCTCATAAAGGACATTAGGATCCTTTTCCTTAGACTGCACTACCACCTGTGTCCCCACATTAGGAGGTGGTTAAACTAGTGGTACCGGTTGAGCCTGCAATCGAGCTTACATCTGGCTCTGCATTTGCAACAAGGAAGCAATTTGGGCTTGCATATCCATCTGGGCCTCATGGCTCTTGGCCATTTGCTCTCTATGTTGCGCTTGCATAGCCATTTGTGCCTCGTGGCTCCTCACTAACTGCTCCAGTATGGCAGTCATCCTTGCATCAGCATCCGATATTGGAGGAGAAGGCGTAGTACCATCATTGACGACAACTTCAACAAAGTTATCACTCCCCTGATCTAGATGCCATCTGAAAACAATAAGGAAGGTAAGATACACATTTATACCCTTCCGTCCCATACACATTACATATAGCAAAAACAATAACACAAATCCAAAAGTGGATTTGTACGTAACTTAACGTTCCTCACAACGTGCTTACAGTTTTCTAAGTCTTTTAAGCTTTTCCTTGTTCTTAACTTAGCTCTGATACGATATAATAAGTATGTCACGACCCGAGCCCAATGACATATAATCTTGAGCCATGAACCCATACTCCCATAAATTCCGAATTAACCGAAGTTAAAACGGAATCCACAAGGGATAACATTCTCAATGTACCTGACAAATACACAATTTGCGGAACATTTATAATTGACGATTTTAATTTACGATTTACATGTGTACAAAATAAAGTCCTTATACATGTACTATTTCTATCATTTGCTTGTCAATCGGTGCAATCCAAAACACAATGCAATAACAATTAATTACATTTCAAAATGATTATACAAAATAAATTTTCAAAATGTTTCTCAAAATGTTATAGTTCTTTCTCGCACTCATCCACCCATATCAAATGGTTTCCCGTCCATTCCATTCGTTTTGTCCTCCTGAGGAACCAGAGCGGTCTCCTCCGCCGCCGCCAGGGGCGCTGCTGGACCGGCAAGGGCAATCGGGCCTGTAATGCCATCAATAACACTAGTGAACACGACGGTTCAACAATGTATAAACAGATCTTGTAATAGCACATGTTAATACATATACTGAATTCATTAAATCTATTTAGTAACAATTACAATTCTAGATAATTTCTACAATAAAAATAGGTAAACTTAAGAGTTAATCAATAGACATGTACAAGATGGTCACTACCATAACATTCATTTCATTACATTTCATTTTATTGCATTTCATTTCATCTCATTTACCATCTTCCCTCAAATGAATGATTCATCTTCCAAATGGAAGGCATTAATCAATACCCAAAGATATGATCCGAAATTTGAGACTTACTAGTGTTCGAGCCAGGGACAACTAGCATCAACACGGAGCTCTGGAACGCCCCAAATCCATCTACTACAGTAGGATTAATCATTCGTTCATTTATTAATTCATTGAACTTATTTAGATTTCTATTACAATAGCTAGGTAGTGTCAGATTCAAGGGTCAATGTTTTCCAATGATCAATCCATTTCTGGATCCAATTCAATTCAATAATTCTCTTCATAACAAAGGAAGGAAATAACAGTAATGTCAATCTCATTAGATTGAAACACAATGATGCGGAATACGATACAATGAGAGAATTTACTAATCATTTATGGTTCTACCTAATTCTATCTCAAATCTAAACAACCATTTAAGTGTAACCATGGCTTACCAAATGCACGTGTTATTCTCGATTGGCATCACATTTATATATTTAATGTGTACATTGTATAGTCCCTGTAATTATCACCCATCGAAGTTTAGACTTAAAACTAATTTAGGGAGAACGTATACTCACAAGAAGTACTCCAAACCCATGCAAAAATCCAAAATCCACTAACGGTCCATTAGCCAAAATTTCACTCACAATTAATGTCTGAACCTGTATCAAGTTCGCTCGAGCGAGTCCAAGTTCGCTTGAGCAGACGTCTCACAGAATGTTGGTCGCTCGAGCGAACATGATGAAATTCTGAACATTTACTCTATCTCACATAACATTGGTCTCTCAAGCAAACTCCCTGTTCACTCGAGCGAACTGTCCAGAATTTCAACTCCGAAAATCTGATACCTTCTCTCTTTTTCTATCCTCCTTTCTCCATAACTCATCCACAACCTGCAATAACATTGGAACCTCCTGTTCCCTCCTCATACATCATCCATTCACAAAACAACACTTCTAATCATTCATTAACCATTTCATACAATCCATAAATAATCCCAAACTCAATGGAAAATGCACAAAATCATGGAAGTTCTATGAACTTCTACAATGATTAACACTAATCACAAGTAAATGTTTATACTTACCTCTCTTGAAGCTTAGTAGTAAAATCCCTCTTTTCCTTGCTTGGTTTGACACAAATCTTCCCCAAAACTCAAACTCTAATCCATAAAACATGCAAATGAACTCCTATGAGCCATTTGTGCTACAAATCACTACAAAACAACCAATAGAACTTGGAAATCCTAAGAGAAGACCAACTACTTACTTGTAGCTCCAAGCAAAGGGGTCTTGAGTTCTCTTTCAAGCTTCAACACTTCAAAACTGGAGGAAATGACTTGAGGAAGAAGATGAAGATGATGCCTCTCACTCAAAACCACTTGAATCTCTCCTAATCTCACTCTTGATGAAGAAAATGGAATTGAAGGGAGAAGATGAGCCTAGAGTTTGTTTGGAGTGGAATGAGTTCATTTCCCTCATCTCATTCTAATATAAGGTCCTCTTACACAAAAACCCCATCTTAATAAATCAAATTACATTTCGAGTCAAATGAAGCCTCACTTGGTCCATTTGAGGTCAAACAGAATCGCGTCTATTTTGAAAGTTAACGTATTATTTAAGATACACACGTTGGTATCAAGAATTTCCGCATTTGACGAAATACGCGAAAATCCGTATTTACGAAAAAGTCCTTAGCCTACCTTGTTTGAGTCTAAATTCATTTTAACTAACTCAATTTCATTCCATTATGCTTAATGCATCATTTGAGACTAATTTGTCTCTCCTTAGTCATTAATCTTCATTAACCCAATTACTCATGCTTAACTAGCATTAATCCTAATTAATTAGCCTTAATCATGATTAGTTTGGGTTGGGGTGTAACACTTTTGCAGGTCACAGCGTCGTTTTACAAATCCAAGCCACCATGCCATCTTTTCAAGAAAGACCATCAAAGATCCCAATCTGGAGAGGTGTTATTGTGGCTTATATTATTGTAGCTCCTTGCTATTTCTCTATTGCTTTGTCTGGTTACTGGGCTTTTGGAGATTTGGTTGATGATGACATCCTCATCTCATTAGAGAAACCACCTTGGCTTATTGCTGCTGCTAATATGATGGTGTTCTTATATGTTGTGGGAAGCTGTCAGGTAATACTAATAGAGTTTGCTGGGGAAGAAATGGACTAATAAAGTGATGATCATGAAACTCAAGGGTACCTAAGGCTACCACCACTTGGATTTTTTCACCGCCGCACTGCTGCCGTTGCTGTCGTCGCTCCATCATCAACCAGCTATCTACTTCTCCCTTGGTGAAGAATTGAAGACTTGAAGATGTGATTATGCGCAAGTCCTATTTTCTTGATGTGTTCGATCTAGGGTAAGGAAAGAAGTTTTTTTTTAGTTTTGATTAATGTTAGGAAATTACTAGTTTATTGGTTCATTTTAATCTAAAAGACGCAATTAGTGAGGTCAAGGTGTCCCGCCTTGGATTGGCATCGCGTGTTTGTGGGTAGTGACAGAACGCACTTGGTGCGGTGTTTTTACATTCTTTTATTAATTTTGCCAATATAATGCTGTGATTTCCCATAATAAGAATATTTAAAATTCTTTTTATCATTATTTCTGAATGATATTATTAATGGATTTGCGTGAATTATTTGCTTTTATGCAATTGGTGGTTTGATGTCTTTTATGTTTTTGCAGTCTTTATATTAGGATTCTTAGATTAGGTTAGTACTAGTTTTCCAATATGACAGGTTTTACGCGATTAATTACTCCATATGAATCGACTTCGGACTTCCCCGAGTTATTACTACAATCATGACTTTGCACTTGGGGCTGATGATCAGTGGGTCCCCATTTCAATGATATGACCATTCACCGTGTTGAATACCCAATACTTCCTCCTTAATAAGCTCTTGAAGTCCTGGATCCTACTAAATTGAATACAAAACATTATCATTTACTATCTTGAAAATGGTACATCCTAACAAAGATGGTAATTGATGAGTCATGAAAAGTGCACATTTTCATATACATTTTGGACCATTTTACGGGCTTATTGATATTAAAGAGCTTTATTTAGTGTCAAATCATGTTTTTATGTATTTATGGTCCATTGTAGTGCATTCATGCATAATTTGCCAAAAAATCACACTTTTTGCATAAATTCATGAAACCTGCCATTTTTTGACATTTATTTTTGGAAAGTCGGCTATTTTGGGTGCATCAAGTAGGGTCCCATGCATCATCCATTTAAATTCCTTACAAAGAATTATTCTTGAATCCATTTGTTTTAAATTGTGTAGGAGAAATCAAGAATGGGACCCACATTAGTGAGATTTGAGAAAAATTAAGAAAGGAAACTTCAGATTTGGTAAGAACTAATTCTTACTAAGTTTGAAAACTCAAAAAATTCAAGAAAGGAAAGTGTGCTAAAAGAGTTGACTAGTCAATCAAAGAAGTTTGGAAGCAAATCAAAGATGGAAGGGGAGTCAAGAAACAAGGAAAGAAATATCCCAAGATCCCTTTGGACGTCCACATGAGTCCCACACATGCCATTGCACAACTATCATTCCATACGTGCACAATTATTTTTGGATTTTACAGAAGCAGCAATATTAAATTGGTCATAACTCTTAATCCAGCCGTCGAATTAGTACAATCCATACACCGTTGGAAAGCTATTTTTGAGTAAATATCTTTAGAACCAAAGATTGTGTCAATCGGAGCTCAAACGAGAAAGATATGGCCTTTTGAAGTTGGTGTTATAATTTCTACTCGGGATTGCAATTTTTGCACATGGAAAGCACCAAAAATCTCTCACTCACCTTGTTATTTCTTTGAAGACTTGTTGGCCAAAGAAGGGACTTGCCATACAAAGAAGATTGCATGCTACAAACTTGGAACGAAGAAGGAAAGAAAGAGAACAAAAATCAATAAATTGAAGGTATGAGCATCTCTCTCCTCTCATGGGAAGATAGACCAACTCTCTCTAGAATTACTACTACACTCCATCTTCTTCATCTCTCTTTCTCTCCATTTGAGTCCTCAAAGAGATTTGGCCGGAAATCACACTACACCCTTGGGTTTTTCATCTAGAAGAGGCTTCTCATCCTAGTATGTAATTGTCATTGTTTATTTTTTTATATCTTATATAAGACTTTGTATATTAGTAAAATTGTTTCTTACTCTTTCAATTTTTCTTTCTTGTCCTTGGGTGATTGGTGCTTGTTTTATGTTTCTTTTCTTGTTGGTGTTTGGATTGACGATCAAAGGCCCTAAGAACATGATTCAAATTATGACCCCGCTTAAAAAAGAATTTTGAAAGAGGAGAATACACTTCCACACACTTAAATTTATGTTCTTCCACACATTTAAGTTTCTGTAACCCACACATTTACTTTTCTTGTTTTCACCACACATTTAATTTCTTGAACTTTTGTTTATTATCTTTATTTTTATGATCAATTCAATTTTATGTTTATTTTGTGCATAGTTTATGGTTGGAACTAATTAGCATTGCATGCATATTCATATTGGTGGAGTTTAGACATGTTTAAGTTGCTGAAATCGGAGTTTTAAATTGAATAAGCAAGAAAAATCAGAGATTTGAGTCAATAATCGCGGCCAAATAATTTTTGGAAATTCGGATCCCAATATAAAGTGCACAATTCGGCACATTGATGCAGGAATTTCAAGACAGATTTTGTGTAAAAAGTTTGCGATTAGAAACTTGATCTAAACACATTATTTTTCGATGAAATTTGGGAAAATTAAAGTTTGATCAGTGTATTTTCAAACCCCAGAATTTCAAGCAAAAATAATCTTGGAAAGATGGTAAACCAGTGACTCAAACATGGCTGGTCGGACCCACCTATGTGCAGAACTTCTGCACAGTTTTTTTTTTAGATCATGTTCATACACTCATATCTCATTCGTTTTAAATCGTTTTTCACTTCCGGTTTTTTTATTTGATTCATGCATCATTGTAGTTTAAATCCCAGCCATTAAACTTAGTTTTAGGTTGCATTAAATTAGGAGAAATCATGCATTAAAACTGCCCTGCATACTAGTTTTTCAGACTTAGAATTTTTCAGCATCTCATGGCAAGCATTGCATTTCTAACTTTTTAACTTAGGTTTCTTTTGTTTCTATTTTAGTTTCTTAGTTTTATTTTTGGTACTTTTTATTCTTGATGTTCTAACTTGTGTGTTCTTTTGTAGCAATTTTAGTTTTTTATTTTAGGATTTTTGGATTTAGAAAGTTTTCTTTTCATTGGATTGTAATTGCTTTAATTTTTGGAAAGTATGAATGATGAATGTACTTTTCTAGATTTTAGGCTAAAATTAGATTTTATTTAGGGCAGGTACAAGTTGAGAATGAATCTTAGTTTACATTGCTCCTTGTGGATCGACCTGGTCTCACCAGTTTATTACTACATCGCGGCTCTACACTTGGAGCTCACGATCAGTAATACGATCAGTAAAATTTAAATATGTCAAGTCCATTTTCATATTCTATGCTCAAAAGACAAACAATCCTTTTAAGGTATCTATGCACACCATCAAAGTCATACACCATCTATTGATTCTAACTTCTGGTTCAACCTTCTATCATTTACTTGATTCACCAAGATGGATCAATCCTTTTTTTATACATAATGCAAGTCAAGAAAGTTAATGTTTGCACTTTAAAAAAGCCTCCAGCCTGACTTGAAAATATAAAAACTAAGAAAGCACCATATGTTGAATCTAACTTGTGATTTGACCTTCTACCATTCGATGATTAAGCCTTCCCTTGAATTCATAATCCAAGTCAAAGTAGACAAAGTTTGCACTTAGAAAAGCCTGTAAGCAACTTGTAGAACAAAAACTAAGAGAGCAAGCTGACCAAAAAAAAAAAAAGTTCAATTCCACTAGTTACAAGTTAAAGGAATATTCAAGTAGTTTGACTAAAACCATATAAATCTAATACTAGATGGTAAGATTTTGATAAGAAATGTTAAGACTGTTAAGTTACTGCACTTTTTCAGCTGATGTGTGTGGTTATACTTGTATACATATGCTAGAATTTCTATGATGCCAAAATCTCATTGGATACAAACAAATGGCTGGGGCTAAACAGAGGAGGGATTTACAACTTCCTCGAACCATTTTCTTTTCTCTCTAGCAAATTGATGGAAGCCAAGAAAATTCACCGTAGGCAAGGAAGTAACCCAAGAGATTCTTTTATAGAGAGATGATCCTCCCATCAAGGTAAGTAATAAAAAATCTCTCCAATCATGTCTCCCTAATTGAGCAACTTACAAAGGCAAGTTTTTTTAAATCCTTTGACCATGGGGAAAGTATCCTTTATTGGATGTTCTAGAAAGAAGTGGGCCCATGTGGTCAGGTGGACCACACTCCCTTATTCCAACATTCGCCCACTTGGTCCAATGACCACATAAAATCACATAATTATATATATATTTAAAAAAAAATTAAAAAAATAAAACAAGACTCTAACTACTGTGCACCATTTTTCAAAACACTTGCCATGTTAACTTTTAAGCTTAATCTTTAACCACTGATTAAGTTAGCATGTTGATGAGAACTATGGCGGTTACAGTCTTAAATAACATTCTCTCTTCCATAATTATTGCATCTCCATATTCACTTAACCAAGTCTTTAATAAGGGTAAAATAGGATACCTTTCATGAAAATCCTATTTAATGGGTTCATTAATGTCGTTCACCTTACTATTCTCACTTTACAAATCTTTAAACACATGTGAACATAAATAAAACAAGAATATACAAAATCACAAAACTTTAATGTATACAATTAAGATGTGTCTTTACAAATCCTAGTAGGACAATTTATTCAAGCCCATATTTCTGACATGCTCTTGAAAGGGCTTTGGCGTCAGTGCCTTCGTTAAAGGATCTGCTAACATCATGCTTGTTGGAGTTCCAATTATAGACACCAACTGATTTCGTACCTTCTCTTTTAACACAAGGTATTTTACTACCAAAAATTTCGACTTGCTTGCAACCTTGTCATTATGTGCAAATCTTCTAACTGCATCATTGTTACAATAAATCTTTAATGGTTTAGAGATTGTATCCATAATGTGCAACCCTGAAATAAAATCACTCAACCATAGGGCATGACCTGTAGCTTCAAAACACGCCACATATTCTGCATTGAATGTGGATGGGGTAACTAGGGTTTGTTTTGCACTTCTTTATGAAACTACCCCATTAGCTAACAGAAAAATATATCCTGAAGTCGACTTTCTGGAATCGAGGCATCCTGCAAAGTCTGCGTCTGAATAACCGATCACTTTTAAACGATTGGATCACCTGTAAGAGAGCATATAATTTCTAGTCCCGCTTAGATATCTCAAGACCTTCTTAACTCCCACCCAATGGGGCATACCTAGATCACTTTGATATCTACTTAACATGCCAACTGCAAAGCTTATATCGAGTCTGGTGCATGTTTGTGCATACATTAGACTACCAATTGCGGCGGCAAATGGAAATTTATCCATTTCTATTCTTTCAATCTCATTTCTTGGACACTGAGCCTTACAAAACTTATCACCTTTGATCATAGGTGTATTCTGAGCTTTACATTCTTCCATATGAAATCTTTTCAAAATAATTTTGATATAGGCTTCCTGTGATAACCCAAGTAATCCTCGAGATCTATCACGATAAATCTCGATTCTATTACAAAGGTTGCTTCACCCATATCTTTTATATCAAGATTGTTCCTTAGGTACTCCTTGGTTTCACGAATCATACCAAGGTCATTGCTAGCCAGTAAAATGTCGTCAACATACAACACCAAGATAATAAACTTGCTCCCACTAATCTTGAAATAGATGCAATGATCGACCACATTTTCGGTGAATTCGAATGCTGTAATAACAAAGGTGAATTTAATGTACCATTGTCGATAGGGTTGTAAATGGGTCCCCGATTCTCCGATTACCCGAAGGTTCTGACCTGTTAGGTTCCGGATCTGAGTCCTTATTTTGGTCCCGATAAGCAAATGGTTCCGGTTCCAAATCTTTTTTTTGGAACCGATACCTAAACGATTCCAGTTTCGGATCCACAATGGCTCAGACCCATGGACCCGGGACCCGACCCAATATACACTAACATAAGGTAATTTTAGTATGTGAAAACAGAACCCTTTTTACTTTTCTACATTAGGGTTTCTACTTTTCTACATCTCATACCCGGAACCGGAACCAGACCCGCCTCACAAATGGCTTCGGTTCCGGTTCTGGTTCTGGTTCCTATTAATATTATTGGTTCCGGTTCCGGAACCAATTTTCTGGTTCCGAACCGGGTCCGGTTCCGGTTCCTCCTCTTAGAAAACGGTTCCGATTCCACCCTGGACCTGGACCGGAACCGACCCGTTTACAACCCTAATTGTCGGGAAACTTGTTTAAGGCCATAAATTGACTTCTTTAATTTACATACTAAATCCTTCAAGTTGTTCCATGTACACCTCTTCTTCTATATTTCCATTTAAGAATGTTGTTTTGACATCCATTTGATATAACTCAAGATTAAAGTGAGCTACTAGAGCCATAATTATCATGAATGAATCATTTTTAGATACCGGAAAGTAAGTTTCATTGTAATCAATCCCTTGTCTCTGAGTAAAACCTTTGGCCACAAGTCTGGCTTTGAAACGTTCAACATTTCCCTTTGAATCCCTTTTGGTCTTAAAGACCCACTTACAACCAACGGTTTTGGAATTCTTAGGTAGTTCAACGATGTCCCAAACATCATTAGCGGCCACTGCCTCTAGCTCATCTTTCATTGCATCTAACCATTTATCAGAATTCTTACATTCTATGGCTTCTTTAAATATCATAGGATCATCTTTTACCCCAATATCAACTTCTTCTAAGTATACAACATAATCATTCGAGATAGCGGGTCTTCTCGTACGAGTTGACCTCCTTAAAATTTTAGGATCATTATTTTGTTCTAAAAGTGGTTCAATAATGGGTAATTGAGTTTCATGTGCTTCTTGTTCATTTTGTGGTTGTTGTTCCTCTTGATTGTCGTTGATCACGATATCAAGTGGGACATCAAACTCACTTCTTTTATTAGGTAGATCAACATCTACCCGAATTTCTTCGTAGGTTATATTTCTATTTTGACCACTCCCACTAATCAAATGATCCTCCAAAAATTTGGCATTTCCCGATTCAATGATCCTAGTTGTATAGTTAGGACAATAAAATCTATATCCTTTGAACCTATCTGGATATCCAATAAAATATCCGCTAATTGTTTTAGGGTCCAATTTTCGTTCATGTGGGTTGAAGACTCTTACTTCAGATGGACATTCCCATACTCGGAAATGATTTAAACTAGATTTCCTATTAGTCCATAACTCAAAGGGAGTTTTTGGAACTGCCTTTGTAGGAACCCGATTTAAGATGTACATTGTCATCTTTAATGCATCACCCCACATGGACTCGGGTAAATTAGTGTTACTAATCATACTCCTTACCATCTCAATAAGCGTCATGTTTATTCTCTCAGCTACACCATTCTGCTGAAGTGTACCAGGCATTGTGTATTGGGCAACAATTCCTTCCTCCTGTAGAAATCTAGCAAATGGGCCTAAGTTACGACCCGATTCGGTGTATCTGCCATAATACTCACCACCTCTATCTGATCTCACGACCTTGAATTTTCTATCTAATTGCTTTTCTACCTTTGCCTTAAATATTTTGAAAGCATTTAAAGCATCAGATTTTCTTTGATTAAATAGACATAACCAAATCGTGAAAAATCATCAATAAAAGTAATAAAGTATTCCTCACTTGTAAAATAGGGTATGTGGATTTTTCCACAGATATCTGTATGGATTATTTCTAATAGACTCGAACTCCTTGTAGCTCCTTTCTTACTTGTATTGGTTTGCTTTCCTTTAATGCAATCAACACAAACTGTAAAGTTGGTGAAATTCAAATTAGGTAACAATCCGTCTTTCACCAATCTTGCCATTCTTTCTTTTGAAATATGGCCCAACCTTTTATGCCACAACATAGATGAGTTCTAATTAATGGTCATTCTTTTAACTCCCATGTTCATGCCACAATTAATGTGTTGTGTGTGAAGGGATTGTTCATACATAGAATTTAACTTTAATTTATACAATCCATCACATAAATAACCATTTCCAACAACTTTATTATTTCTAATAACATCCATACATCCATTACCAAAACCAAATTTAAAACCATCATAATCAAGTTTTGAAACAGAAATAAGATTTCTAGAAATATCATGGATGAAGAAAGTATTGTGGAGATCCAAAATGAATCTGGTGTCCAACACCAACCTGTATGTGCCTATAGCTTCAACTCTTGACTTCTTTCGGTTCCCCATGGTGATGGTCCCTTCCCCATCATTTGGACTCCGGCTTGAAAGGAATCCCTGCATACAACCAGAAACATGAATGGTTGCACCAGAGTCAATCCACCAAGTATTAGATGGAACATCTGTTAAATTGGTTTTGAAACAAACAAGAGTTTGATTATTACCTTTACTTTCAAACCAATTCTTTCGTTTCAGGCAATCCTTTTTGAAATGACCTTTCTTTCCACAAAAATAGCATTTCTTCATTATCCCTTTGTCTTTCTTTTCTGGTTTTGTGGCTTGAGCATTTGCACCTTTCTTGCCTTTACCCTTGCTCTTGGATTTAGATCGAGAGACAAAGTTAACCATCATTTGTCATTCTGTCTTCAACCTTCTTTCTTCTTGATCGGCTCTAGCAATCAATTCATTTATGTCCCATGTCGTTGGGCTTTGGTCATAAGCTACCTTAAAAGCTCCAAAAGCGGGAGGAAGAGAATTGAAAATGAATTGGACTATGTATTGATCAAACACGCTCATGTCCACCTCTTTTAATTTTGACGCTATGTGCGCCATTGCAAGGATGTGTTCTTTTACTCCCATAGTTCCATCATATTTTATACTTGAAAGGCAGCTTATTAACGAAGCACCTACTGCCTTATCAGTTATCGTAAATTGTTTTTTCATAGTATCTAAGAGGTCCTTAGCCTTATCCTTTATTCCCATGGACCCTCGGATAGTACGTGAAATAGAATTTAAAATGATCTTTACTCTCACTTTGTTTGCTTTTATCCATTTTTCATAAATTGTCCTTTCTTCGGCAGTAGAGTTTTCAGTGGGTTTTTCGAGTATGGGTTCGTCGAAGGCAATTTCTAAGTCCAAGAACATCATGGCAATCATTAAAGCATCCAACCATTCAACGAAATTGGACCCATCCAAAGTGGGTATGGTCCCCAAGGTGGAAAGTGCTGCTAATGATCTGGTTATTATAAGAAACAATAAATAGCTATATGTTAAGATTCAGTAACTAGAACTAAGCAATGGGTACATTAATGTAAATCTACCTTTGGGTGGATAAACAAAATGTGAAATATTGCTTTCCATAATTAATCTGTCCATGCTAATAAATGTGATGTAAATTAAGAAGATCATACATTTGGGTATAAATCATTCAAAAATTTATATCAAATTCATAAACATGTCAAATTCCGATTTCTAACCGTTCGGAAGATCTCACCTTTGAGTGAACCTCTATTATTGAAACCACAATCTTAAGTGATATCACAATTACTCAAGTGAGAGGTGATTCATTAAACTCAATTCAAGAAATTATACATTTTTCATAACTAGTGTCGCTTTGGCGGCTAACAAGTTAATCAAAACTAATTTTCAATTGATATATGCGATAACACTTAATTTATCATAATATTGAACTTAATGCAGAAAAAAAAATATTTTAATAATCTAATTTACATGTTCAAGAAATGTGCCAAAATATTAGAGAGGTCTTATTATGGGTCCGAACCGTTTAGATTAAAGATCCAATTGATACGAATCCATAGGGGAAAACACAACGCAATTATGAGTTCGTATGAGTCAAATATGATCAAAATATGTTATTGACCATCCATTTCTAACGAACATGATCAACTCTGATTTTGATCAATGACATCCAGAAATTATCAGAATGCCGATGAATGACGTTAACGGTTCTGATCTGATCAATTAAATAGTGTCTAAGATTAATTTGACACTTACATGATTAACTTATACCCCCTTGATTTGATCAGATCAGGGACCTATTCATATTACCGGTGTTTAATTTACACTTAGATATATCTTGTCACAATTTACATGGACTACAGATATAACTAGAATGTTCAAGCCAACAGGTCACACTGAAGCTCCAATCAGTACTAGTATGTACATAAATATAGTTTAGGGGTCATTTTCTGAGCTTTAATTGGGTCAGATCCAGACCTCTATTGTGCCAATTGATTGTACAAATAGGCACTATCTAACAAGTGGGTCAATCTGAATAATTTTACTCAAAACTGAGAAGGGCTTAAGTGGGCCCTTAATGGACCGGGCCCGCCCCTAATGGACTCATTCTTAACCCAGTCCAAGACTATACCTGATCCAACCCATGAGTGGGCCGGACCAGGTCAGATCTGGCTGATCCGACCCATTCCAGGAGCAGGCTAGCGAGCAAGGCAGATGCAGGTCGGGTTGGCCCAACCTACTTGCTCGACCCACTAGCCCAGTGCAGGGATTTGAGCAGCATACTGTACAACGGGCTGAACAGTTTCTGTCCGGCTGCGCTGTACAGTTCCCGTCCCTCATCGCTGGGAATTTACTGTCTGACGGCTCTATTATTATAATATTATTCAATTTATATAATAATAATATATCACTGATATTGTTATTATTATATTCTTTCATGTCAAAAAATAATAATAATAACAATGAGCGACATTTTACGGTAATATCTTAAATAAATGAATTTACAATGAACATAAAAATAAATCTTTCATTTCCATCTCTTTCATATTGGGTTGGGCACTGTATTCCTCACTTTCTGAGGAGTTTTATTCAATAACTTGAATATCTTTTATCAAATATCCAAAATCTCTTTACTCTGGGTATTTGGGGCTAAACAGAGGAGGGATTTACAACTTCCTTGAACCATTTTCTTTTCTCTCTAACAAATTGATGGAAGCCAAGAAAATTCACCATAGACAAGGAAGTAACCCAAGAGATTCTTTTATAGAGAAATGATCCTCCCATCAAGGTAAGTAATAAAAAATCTCTCCAATCATGTCTCCCTAATTGAGGAACTTACAAATGCAAGTTTTTTTAAATCCTTTGACCATGGGGAAAATATCCTTTATTGGATGTTCTAGAAAGAAGTGGGCCCATGTGGTCAGGTGAACCACACTCCCTTATTCCAACAACATAATGTATAATCTTCAAGTAGAAAGCAATAAATTCTTAGGCATATTGGATGGTTGATACTGAGGGCTAAATACTTGATCAACATCAAGTAAAACACATCACTTTTAGTTGATGCATCCAGAAATTTTATTGGTTTGTATGGGGGAGAAGTAGAGGAAAATACAGGGTCTAATCAACAATAAAAGATAGGTGAGGGGGTGATGAGTAAATGCACTACATGAAAAAAGTTTAACTCATCTCCAAGTTATTGCACTTGGGACTAAAACAAAAGAGAACCAAAGCCGGTTAGAGAGGAACTTTTATTTCACATCGGTGGTTTTAATCTACTTCACTTTTATCATCCAAATAAGATTAGAGTGTTATCATCCAAATAAGATTAGAGTTAAACACTGACATCAGTAGCTTTACTCTACTCCTACTTTTGACATTCAAACAATATAAAGTAAGAGGTCACCCACATCACATATGTTTTTCAACCTTCATTTACTCTACTTCAATGCAAACAATTACATACCCAAGGGCACAATTGTGTGAGGGTTGAGGAAAGGGGAGGAGAGATGCAAATGCATGTGAATTTCAGCCAAGGGATTCAACGTGGGAATTTAAATGGGAGCTTGTAATGCAAGAAGCAGGGGGAGTCACTGCTTTTGTGGACGGTGGATTTGCATGTATCCATTTAAACTGATTTTATATCTTCAATATAATATAAAGACTATGAAAAAAATGGTTGTGCAGTGTTTTCAGGCTAAACCCATCCAACAAGATTAAAATGTAGAGAAAGCAAGTATAATAAATAGTTTAGAAAAATCACCACAAAACAGGTTCAAACTGTAGAGAGGTTTTTCCACCACTACTTTTTATTTTTTTTACTTTTTCTCCGTAGCTAATATGGAGGAGCTCTACAAGCAAGGGCGGACTCAGGAAATTCAACTTAAAGGGCTATGTAAAATAAATATTGAGGAAAGGGGCTAATGTTAAAAAAAAAAAAAAAACTAATTTTTAGAATATGCAGGGATTTTAAAAAAAACAAATTAACTTTTTTAGGTACGGGTGGAGGCTTCAGCCCCCAAACCCATGCACCTAGGTCCGCCCCGTGTACAAGTGGAATTGAATTCTTAAGAATTCAGATTAAAATATGAGAAATAGTGGAAATAAGGTAGAGATGCATGTCTTTGGAAGGATTTAATTTACTAGAGTTACCATTGACTTAATTTCAGCCAGTTTTAAGACCACCGCCAACTCAAATGTAACATCTACTAGTAAATCAACAGTGCATTTTAGTAGGTCCAAACATGTAGCATAAATCAACTGGACATTGGCAGCCATGGGATTGGAATAGATTATATATATAAATTGAATACATTGATTCGTAGCATCATAAACCCTACATAAAGATAATTTTAGAGGAATCTGACCGAAAGATTGGTCGATATCGACCATTAGAGCTAAGAAGAAGAAAAAACACACACACACTCTCTCTCTCTCTCTCTCTCTTCCGCAAGAGAGTGTGAAGAACGCAGATCAAGTGTTCGACAAAATGACTGAAAAAGTACCAAGAGCGAGAGATGAGAGAGTGATGATGGTGGGAGAAGAGAACCGTCTCCTAAAAGAGCTCACCTACACAATCCTCCCTTGTGAGAGAATCTGCACCATAGAAGCGGAGGCTGAGTCCTACAGAGCTGATTGCGCGAGGTCTAGAAGCGCGTCGACCATCTCGCCCAAATGCTCCGCTCCATCTTCTTCATCTCCAACTCCACCCCACCATCTACGACCACCCCATATGCCGCATCGCCTTCGACGCCGCCAAGAACCTCGAGCTTGCCTTAACCCTCATCCGCAAGTGCGGACACGACTTCCGCAAGGAGTTCTCCTTCCTCGATGCCTCCCTCGGCGACGTCCGCAATGGAACCTTCATCATCCTCAGCCTCTTGCCCATCACCAGCATCGACCCCATCCTCGCCTGGGTCTAGAGCTATCTCGCCGTTATCCAGACCGGTGGTGTCCTCGCAGCGCCCTCTCCTCACTCGCCTTCAATAATGATCGGAATAAAAAGATCATCATGAACACTACAGAATAATAATATTAACCAACCAACCCCTCCCATCTTCAACATACTATTACGTCGGTCCTATGTGAGTTTTTTTCCATAGATTTCTCTTAAATAAGTGAGTGGAGAAGACAAGACATAAAACGACGAGTCAACGCGACATTGTCTTTCCTAGAATTTGAATTAGCAAAGGTATGTATTCCTTTCCCATCTCCTTGGGTTCAATTTATGATGATTTCCATTACATAAATAACAGACAGGTCAAAGTCCCTCCCTCAAATATAAAATTATCACCATCCAGTAAATATATATACAAATAAAAAAAATAAAAACAAAAATAAAAACCCATTTAACACCACACATCACACTATATGATCCCCACCATGGCCCAACCACTACTAATCAACCCCCAACCGTTGGATCATCCAAAGACACAGATCCAATTCCACACCCCAAAAGCTCCCCAAAAAAGGGACTCTCTCTCCGATCCCTCTTCCCCTCCGAAACCTCCTTCAACTCCGCCATCAACTTATCCCACTTCTCCCTGCACTGCTTCCCGTCCCTCTTCACCCCCTCCGCGCTCATCTCCTCCGCCAGCTCATCCCACACCGCTCCTCTCCTCGCCGCCTTCTCGAACCTTCCTTCCATTTCTCTTCTCTTCTTTATAAGCAGCACCACTTCCCCTCTCTTCCAATTCCTCGATCTCTTCTTCTTCTTCTCCTTCTCCTTCTCCTTCTCTTCTTCTCTCTCTTCTTCTCTCCCGATCCTCTTCGCGAGCACGAGAATCGCGTTCTCGAACGCAAGCCTCTGCTCTCGATCCTCCTCCCGCCATCTCTCCTCCCTCTCCTGCCGGATCTTCTCCCGGAATCTCTCCCTCCGCTCCATCGCCTCCACCAGATCCGCCATGAACCGCTGCTGCTGCGCCATCGCGCTCTCCATCAGCTCCTTCAGCACCTCCACCGCCCGATCTCCGTCCGGAGGCCGGCTCCGCCGCTTGCGCGGCGCCGCGTCCTCCGTGTCGTCGTCGGAGGCTGTATCGTCCTGCGGCGGCGGCGGATGAGGAGGGAGGGATTCGCGGCGGTGAGGCTTACCGGAGAGGATCGGATCGAGATCGGAGAAGAAAGGGAAGTCTTCCTTGTCGCGGATTCCTTCTCGGACTTCTTTATACGCGGCCGTGAGCTTTTCCCATTTGTCTCTGCACTGCTGCGGGTCTCTGCAGACGCCTTCGGTTCTGAGGAGGTCCGAGATCTCGTCCCACAGATCCGATTTCCGGCCCGCGCGGCAGAATCTCGGCTCCATGTCGGATCGGATTCGGATCAGCTTTGTTGTTTCGATCCGCGTCCAGTTCTTCGATCGCTTCTTGTGCTCTCTCTCTCGTTTCTTCTCTTCTTCGACGACGTTCCCGTTCGAATGAGGTTTTGGAGGGACGGATTGTAGAGGCCGGGCGTCGATCGCTGTAGGAGAAGATCTGGACGGAAATTCCGCCGGAGGATGAGCTTCCGGCGGATTATTCCGGCCTTGATCCGGCGGTTCTTGCTTGGCGGAGAGGCAGATCATGGCCAGAGCTGGTTCCTGACGTTTCTCTCTGCCGTTCATACTGCCGGAGATAAAGATCAATCGATGGGAGGAGCTGCCGGGAAATGGAAAGTCTCAGGTCGGATCGTCCCGTTCAGCAATCGGGTCGGAATCGGATCCTGAAAGGTAAGATCGATCTCTCTCTCCCTCTCTCTCTCTTGTTGTCTAGGAACTTGCAACGACGAAGGAGAAGTAGGTGCGAAGGTTAAAATGTCGGATCGTCAGCCAAATCTAGCGGGTAAACTAACCCTAGGGTAAAATCCGCCAACCGTATCTCTAAAACTAAACGGCTTCGGCTAATGTGCGCCGCGGATTATCGTTGTGTGTGTTGTTTTTCTGTATTCTCTATGTATGTTTTGATGAGCCTTCGGCGCAAGTTAGATCGAAGCGAAGCCTCAGCCACCTTGTTCTAGCGCGTAGCACACGGAAGCGCGAACATGACGCGTGGCGCGCTGTGAATAGATAAAAGTAGTCCGAGCGTGATTAACGTGTAGTGGAGTTGGGATTAGATTAGGGAAAGTGGTTCGGCCGTCATTATGCGAGGGTTAAGAGCCGTCTACGGCACCGTTAAATGCCTCGTCTTCACTGTTTCTTCTAACACGGTCGTTACGTGAAGTGAAGACTCTTTGTGTTCGTAGTTAGTCTTTGGTTTTTTTTTTTTAAGTCTAGTTGACATTTCCGACCCATTATAATGGATTGGGTTGGCTTCGTGTTGAGTCTATCCATACTATTCCAAAATTCTGACTTTGCTGTTTTTGAAAATCGATAGAGCTGAGAGAAGGATACAAAAGCAGATTCTGTAGGAAAAACCGAATCTAACGATAGATGAAAACGTCAAGTTTGGAACCCAACAATGGATGGATGGGACCGCCGCCTGCTCAAACAAATTTACCCCTACTGCATTAGTTCTGGTCCAAACTTCCCCGGATTGGAGTAGGGCCTACCGGATGAATTATGACAAGGCCCACTAATCTAGAGATGTAAATGAATCCCCAATTATTCTCTAATTACCTTAAGGCTCGACTCATTAAAAACCGATCTGGGTCCTTATTTAGGCCCCGATAAGTAGATGGGTCCGGATCTGAGTTTGATTCCACTTTATTCGGAACCGTAACCCTGACATATTACATAAATTTTCAAAAATATCTCTTAAAAATCATATTTTTTTTAATATCATTCTCTACCTAGATCTGGACCTATTCTATATATAATTCTAGTTCCGATTCCGGAGCCAAGAAACCAGTTCCAAAAAGGTTCATGTTTCACCTTTTTCTTAACGGTTTCGATTCCGGACCCACCATAGACCCCAACAAGAACCAACCCGTTTACAACCCTACACTAATAAGATCAATTGCATGTAAAATGCATGGTTTGCTTCTTGGTTTAATTAATAATGAACATAAAATTAATGGACCGTTTGACTTTACTCTGACTATTTAAGGCACTACAAAAGTTACATAACAGGAAGAATGTTCTCCCAGCTCCAACGCAATAGTGTCCAATCGGGCTTATCTTTAATCAGTGCAGCCCTTTTGATACTCTTGTTATCCTATAATTTGACACTAAGATCAATTTTAAACTCATTGATCCTTTTCTCATTCACCATTTGAGTGAATCTGGAAAAAATAAAATTGAAGGGTTAAGATATCATTAAACTTTAAAGCTACTGACTTCACCCTACGATAAAAATGTATATAAGCGGGCCCTACAAGCTGGAGTGCATATTAGTAATATGATGTCTGCACGTAGCCCATAGGATCAGACCCGGGGATCCTAAATCATTCAGTGGTCGTCACCATAGCTGTTGCTCCACCTCCATCCAAATGATTGTTAGGCATCCTTGAAAGCACACGGTGCATCAAACGCCTAGTAAGTTTCAACGCTTTTGGCCATTTTGGGGACCCACACCACAAACAGATATGGTCAACTTTGCCTCCCACAAAAGACAACACAGATCCCCTCCCCAGATATAAAAGAATAATAACAAAAAAAATCCTGTTATCTCACTAAAGTACAAAAGCAAGGGGGGTAAGAGCTCCAATTAAATTAGTCAGTCACAACTACATGAGATCATATGATACATTTCTACAGAATCAGACGTTAAGAATTTGGCATTAGAATGCTTGGGGATCTCACCAATAAAAAAGGAATCAATATCATGAGAGAGAGAGAGAGAGAAAATGTTTTTAAGACTAAGAGCAACTGTCACATCTCAACTATCTACAACTGGTGGGAGTCTATGTTCCCCCTTTTGCCGGCAGCTTATCTCTTCACTATAAGATTAACATCTAAATGAGGCTTGTGTTGGGATTATGAGAAGGATAAGCAGAAGGAATGCCCTCTCCTTCGTAAGGATTGGCAAAGGGATTAGTAGAACCCATCAGTTGCAGCTGTAGCTGTAGCTGCTGCTGTTGTTGCATCATGAAAGCTTGTTGTTGGGCCATAGCTGCCATCTGCACGTTGGTGGGTGGCGCCATGTTGTTGGACAAATAGAATGGGTCTTGAGGGTATTGAGCCGATTCAAAGGGATTGGGTGAAACCTGACCCATGTGGTAGCTCCCGTTTTGATTTGTTGACTTCACCATTGCATTATCATATAAACTGTCCAACGTTAGTCTGTCCAGCCCACCAGCCTGCAGGGTAAAAATACAGTCAATAACTTCAACCATACTTCAAGCCATGGCTTTGTGAACCAAATGGATATGATATAGAAAAAACAAGGCTATTTTATATGTAGTTCAATTAAATTTTAAAATGAACCAAGTTTTTAGCCCCCTTTTTTGTTCAGTGAGCCAATGAGGATGACAGTTAGTTAACACACTTTTGTTATCCATTTCCAGGATACAATTATTTATCAGTCATTCTGACCTTAGGGGTGCCAATGGGTAGGTGAGTCGAATTGGAGCACTACTAGTAACAAGTATATTTTCAACCCAAATCTGACCTACTTAAATTGGGTTGAAAATGTAAACCCAAATCCAACCTCAACCTCAACCCATTTCTTAATCGGGTTGGAAATGTAAACCCAAGCCCTATCCGTAAGTCTGGTTGGAATGAAATCAGCATAAAGAGTTTAACCGATGCCTTTAGACATGTCAAGTTCGGTTTGGTTTGGGTGAGTAATAATGCAATTATTCTGGAAGGCCAATTTCTTCCCCAGATTCTTCCACTGCCTTAATGCCACAAGGACTGTCCCATTTTTACAACCTACAAATGCAATCAACATAACTGTTGGAAAGTGACGACAATAAGCATGTGGAAAAAGTAATGCTTTTACCAGTTTACTCTCAGTTACAGCACTTCCATTCGAACTTGGTGCAGTAACAAGAGCAAGCTCCCACCCAGAAGCTCCACTTGTCGGATCAAGACCATTTGCAATATTTGATGGACTTTCTGTAATAAGATGATTGAAACACACTAGCAGATAAGGACTACAGAAGTAATTAAGAACAAAAAAACCATGAATACAAGTGTTAAGAAGAAAACCAAAAAGAAATTTTTACTGGTTGTTGCAATAGCAAGTGCTAGAGCATTTTTTTGATCTAGTTCCGATGCTTCCTCGCTGAATTCATTTAGTCCCTGGTAGAAACAACAATAATTATAGGCTGGAAAAAGTGCAGTATTTATGCAATTCATTAATGTTTGGATCAAGTTTACAAAGCATATTCATACCAAGAGATCATCAGTAGAGGGAGAAGCCTCTTGAGCCACACTGACATCATTCTTAGGTGGTTCGGGAGGCACATCGGATGCCTTTGGATTTTCTTCAATATCTGGTGATTTCTTTTGTTCAATAGCCATTACCACTTTCGGAATAGCACCTTTGTCGTCATTACCCTAGTGATAAGTGCAGGTATATGCATAAGAAATAAGCTAAACCCGCTTGGAATCATTACAATAAACTCGACAGTAATCATTATGTATGCATTTAAATCTATATTTGCAAGTTAGTAGTTATTTTTCTAGAGATGATCATCTGTATGTTGGGAGTACACTGGTGGAAAGAATCAAGCTCGCTGTTTTTTTTTTATATTATCAGTAACAGATAAAATTAGATTAAAAAGAGGAAAGATCCAAATAACATCAAAGAGACACACACCCACCGGGTATAACAGCATTATACCCTGGGAAAAATTACAAGCTCTTTCTTGCTTCTTGGGTGTTGATTAATAGCTCTTTCAAAGGCCACTCCTTAGACCAGATTATGAGGAATTGGAAGGAAGTGGCCTTTTCATGTATTGGGCATTAGTTTCCTGTTTTAAATGGATTTGTTCTTGTTTGGTGTCTTTGGTTTTGCTTAGTTGTGGTATGTATCTGTTTGTGGTGTTTTTCAGTTTCTTGTCTGTAAGCTTGTCAGTAAGATTCTCTTGTACTGCTTGCTTCTTTTTAATAAAAGTTACCATTCAAAAAAATAAAGAAAAAAAGAAAAATCAGTATGTTATTAACCAATACTTTCCCATGGGGTGCACCTAGAGGCCCCACATGATCAATCCAATCTCGTCACCCTATATAACCAACCCACCCCCACCACCCCCCCCACCCCCCCCCCCCCCCCCCCCCCCCTGCATGCCACAGATATCCTGGGCTAGACCCTGTTGGACTGAAATAAAAGTAAAATGCTGCATTCTAAAACTATTAAACTTGGTCTCGAAAGATCATAAGTGATTAGAGCAGTAATTGTACGTACATGTAAAGAACTCAAACACGACAATGGTATGATAATACGATATGATGACAATGCAGTAATTGTCATTGATCAGGGAAATCCAAAAGGAACTCGAGTTTTTGGAGCGATCGCGCGGGAATTGAGACAGTTGAATTTCACTAAAATAGTCTCATTAGCTCCCATAGAAAAGGGTTAGGATTATGGGATTGAGTTGAAATTTTATATATGGGCTGGTCCCATTTGGATCTTTGGATCCCCCACCTCATCCATGATTGGTGCACCCACCTCCAATTTAGATCTTTCTATCCCCCACCCCATCCATGATTGATGGGCCCAAAAGTTGTCTCGCATGGTCTTTTGTGTGAGACATCTGCATAAGATCACACACCATACGGTCGGTATCCTATACGCACCTCGTTGTGGGGCCCACCAACTGGCCCACTTCGGGATGGTATTTTTTTTTTTCGTTTCTGTGGGTGAGTGTTGGGGGTGGGAGGGGGGCTGGGATTGGATTTGAAGATGTGGGTGGGGGCCCTCCATTCGCATGGCTATACAGTCGATCCAATGTTCCTGTCTATTCACATGGGTGCAAAACCAGCAGGCATGTGACCTATAAGAGGTGTGTTAGATTTCCTAAGGGCTAGTTTGGCACTTTACTAACATAATAAAAGTCAAGTAAAGCAGAAAAAGATTAAGTTCCCTAAAAACTGCACTAATCAAAGAAGCAACAATGCAAACCAGATTCCGTTGAACTGAAGGGGCTAGTGGGGCCTCCTTGACATACTCTTCCATGGCTGTGACAAATGATGCAGGCGGCTGCAAATCCATGAGAGATATAGAAGTTAGCATATTGCAGACACTGACGTAATGTTCAGAAAACCCCATTATCTTTTATAAAATTTTATAATTTTTTACCTATGACCCCTTCAGAATTTTCAAAAAAAAGCCCCTATATATTTGAAACTACATGCATTTTTTATATGCGGCCCTCCCAAAAAAAAAATTTCTACATAGTGGCCCCCCAAGGAAGAATTCCTGGGTCCGCCCCTTATTGCAGACAAGACAAACAGTACTCATTCCTTGAATATACACTAATGGGATTTTTACAGTTTAATAAAACAAACAAATTGATGTAAGCAAGTACAAGTTTTTAGTCTCGAACCTGTTCGATTTTAATGAACTTCTGCCTCCGCAAAAGATCAAGCCCATTACAAATCTCATAGAACTCTGATAATCTCTCTGCCTGCAGCCACACGAGTCATTGACATTGTTTAAGAAAACTAAAAATAATAGAAAGGGAAGATCTCATTATAAATTCTTATCAAGGTTAGCATATGCAACTGTAGATTAAAAAGCACATGCATAAGGAGTTTTGGAATGTTTATCCAGTACCTGATGGCCTGCCTTCCGGTAAATTTCTAGTGCCCTAATTGCATCATGCCTTTTCATCTCAAAGAACTACAATGCAAACAAGAACAGTATTATTATTTTCCATAGGCAATGTCTCAAATTATTGTGGGGCAATAAAGGGAAAAGTACAAGAATATTTCCCTGGAAAGAACCACTTGTTGCCAACTCTTTGTTCACCATAAAAGACTGTTTCTTTTCCTTATGTGTGTGTGCGTGTGTTTTGAAACGTAATGTACAGAAGCCCATTTCTTGCACATTCAATGCCATTCCAGACAAACGATCAAACTAAAATTGTGGAAGGAAACTCATTCGATGCCATTTCTTTTGGCATCATTGAAGGTTAAAGAACCATCAGCAATGGGCTCTTCATCTTTGGAAAAATCAAAATGCTATGTGCTTGGCTGAACTTTTCTTTTTTCCTTTTCTTGTTTGAATGGTAACCAGCAAATAGTGCAATGGTAAGGGATACTCTAATTATGGGAGAGGTACAAGTAATGAAGAACATGAGGACCAGATGTTTGCTGTTACTTCCCATTTCCCAACCAAAAAAAAAAAGAATATGTGATTTTACGTCAATTTCTTCTATTGGGGTTGGGATTCGAGAGGGAAGCAAATGTTGTGGTAGAAATACTAGCAAAAAGGAAAGTTCCAGCCAAAATACTCATGGTTGAGTGTTGTTGGCACCTTAGCATCACACATGCCCATTGTGTCTTCAAGGTTAAAGTATCGCTCTTGAGCAGTAGCCCAACTTAGCATACAACACACACACTAAAGTTCCATGAGAATCGCTGTTTGTAAGGAAACCAAGTTGTTCGTGATAATTGTATAAAGAGGAGAGGACATGCAATATCCTTGTATCACTTTAGAAATGTGCATCTCTTTCAAAAAATTTGCAACCATTTGCCATTTTCTTCTAAACTTTCATTTAAAAAAAGGAATTATCAGACGGTTAATTATCTAATGGGAGAGTTCCTTGCAACAACCATCCACACTGGGGCCCACTATATACACGGTTCCAGCATTGAAAGGGAGGAATACAAGTGAAAAAGCTGGCTGTGGTGAACTGTTTATTCCCATAGTCTAAGCCTAGTGCATTTACCCAAGCAGGTCCTACCTTGTCAACCAAATTAAGAGTTCCATCATTAATAGCACTGTAAATCCTGACACTTTCACCTGCAATCTGAACAAGGACAATAAAAAGATAAAGGTGCACATGCTAGAATAATGTAGCAAATCACAGAAACAATACTCAAAAAGGCTGCTTACTATTGAAAGTGCACACTGAATCAAATTATTGTATACAGCTGCACTCTCTGGCTGCAAGAAGAGTACATAATGAATGCCATCACAAAAATAAATTAAGATTTGTGCAGGATATATGTAGACAATTGTGTAATTAACAGGTGCAGTTAAATGCAAAACCTAGGAGCTTTATGTTGTAACCATAAGTAGCTATATTACCTGGCAATCCAGAAGACGGAAAAGAAGCTGTTGTAAAGCAGGTAATTGTTCAAGCAAGTCAACAGTGTTAAGTTCCCTAGTTCCCTGTTAACAGCACAAAATGGAACAAAGATAAACCTTTGGATGCCATTCTTAACTGGAAGTGCAAAGATATCACATATCTGCTTGAATTTCTAGTGGAAGAACAATTTAAAAGAAGAATTATACTGTACACTACAAGCATATCAGAGAACATTGGCAATTCCTGAGGTTAAAAGTTCTTTTGAGGCACAAAAACAAGATGAACGCATCCATATTGCTTCACTCAAATTCCCCAATTCCTCCCTCTCCATGCCACAAAGGTTAAGATACTCCTGTTGAGTTGTGATATGCATTGATCATCTAAGTGGATTCCATCCTATCAACAGTAAAAACCACTTTTGTGGGCCTCAATTTTACCAATCATAAACAAGAGTTTGTATCTCGATCCCTGCAGATGACAATGTACATCCATTTGTTCATCCTCTCAGGACAAGTACCATCTACTAATAGATGACTAACCTGCATCACTCAAGAATTCTACAGGAATATGCATCATGATATCACAAGACGATCAAACTCTCCAGTATCTAAAATCAAGATATTGTATAATGTGTCTCAAACACTATTATAATTGGGGCCCAAATAGGGATATCAAAAAAATTGGGGCCCAAATAGAAAAACTAGTCTCACTTATTTTGTAAGAGAGGATTAAATCAATGGGCTCAATGACACTTCAGCTCTCCTATGGGCTCTTAAGTTTTAGACACTCATGAAAATGTTTAGAGACTATGACAGGATCCAATATAGTTAATTTGGCAAGCGTTTATTAAAGAATGCATCTTTAATAGTATAGAAATTATACAGTGCAAGTATGCCTGTGCAATAATGAGTTTGAGAACTATGTGGCAGGAGACGCATGAGTTCTAAGCTGGAGTTGGAATATTTTTAAACCATCAAACTGTATCCGATTTTTTAGGAGTTCAAATTTCCTATTTTCTCTCTTTCACTTCTCCTATTTTCTCTCCTAAACACTCCTATAATAAAGGTGAGTAAATAAATATGAGTTGGCATAAACAATGTGAAGTGGCATTATCTCATTGGACAAATCAAAAGGGGTGAAAACACCCCTTGAAATGGGGAGTTTTTGAGAATTTCTCATAGGGAGATGCTCCTATGAGAGCATCTCACATTACTATGAGAGATAGGGTGGGGGCCCTCACATCCATATACAATGCCAACAACTTAAATGTGAGAGCCCCCACTCCTATCTCTCATATAAGGTGAGAGATATCTCTCATAGGAGCATCTCCCATATAAATATATATATATATATGAGCATGGGCAAAATAGAGGATTTCAATTGGATCTTGAAAATAAGATGTGTTGGGAGGGAAAGTGGAGAAAAGCAAGCGGGTTGTAATGCAGTCATCGAG
Organism: Cinnamomum chago; assembly: GCA_038049695.1. NCBI lineage: Eukaryota > Viridiplantae > Streptophyta > Magnoliopsida > Laurales > Lauraceae > Cinnamomum > Cinnamomum chago. Next base: position 64,562,124 of record CP142458.1, on the reverse strand, counting down.
TACCCTTCGGCTGAAGGCGCATTTCAACAAGATGGTAGTTAGAATAGCAATGCTATATGGAGATAAATAAATGTGAGGCAAAAAAGGAACAAAAATGAGTGAGAGTACTTGTTGTGAAAATGCGCATTTTAAGAAGGATAGATGGAGTGACAAGAAAGGATAGAATTAGGCATGAGCACATAGGAGGAATCTTTCATGTAGCTCTAATAAAATGGAAACCAAAGAATGCCACTTACAATGATAAAAGCACGTACACAAGAGACCCGAACAACCCTTCTAAGGCATCTTTAAGGTTTTAGTGTTCAAGGAACTAGGAAAAGAGGGAGGCCCTTAAAGGGCGTGAGGTTTAATACCTACCTACATACTTCAATCGTATCATATCCAATACATCAATTTTACATGTAAAATTTGTGCCCCCACTATATCCATGCCGTGACCCACTACCCTTATCCATGTTGTGTCTAGGCATCATAGGTAGTGAGTAAAGACAAAAGACATGATAGATTGTGAAGTTACATAAAACATGAATGCAAATAACGTTGAAAGGAGTAGTACTCACAAACCCGACACTAAATAAATAGGTGAAGACTGCCACGATGATGATAATGGTGATGAGTGATGCCTTGAGAAAACTAAGAGGCCAAACTTAACAGTACATTACAAGCATTGTACATTGTACAATTACCGACAACATGATGGAAGGACCAACAAATGGTTCACAATCAACTGTACACATGACCGATGAGCACAATTTGAGTTGGTGCTCCCAAGATGTGGTTGCTTTTTATAAATTACATGGAAGAGACCTACATTATTCTGCAACAAATATGATGCCCATAAATGAACAGGAGTACATACATGGACACAAGTAGAGATTTACAACTATATTTCCTCAAAACCAGGGCAGATACAAATACAAATACAGATATTGTATCCATATAATATTCTAACATCAGTATATATATATATATATATATATGATTACAAAATTTATTATCATATTAAATAAGTGCTCCCTATTAACCCTTGGAATTTTTCCATCTAACAAAAAAAGGGTATTTTCCTAGTTTGGGAGCAAACTCGTGGATCTCCATTTTTGGCTGTCAAAGATGAGGTTCTTTTGTTCTTCAATCTCCCCAGCAGTGCACCAGTTGGACAAACAAATTACACAAAATATTGTGATGGAAGATACAAAGGGTCTATCAAATTGAAATCATATCCTTGCTTGAGAAGCTACAGAAAGGACAAGTATCCATTGAGGAAAAAAAGAAAAGAAAAGAAAACACGAGAGGTAGGTACAAGAGCTGGACACTAGTAGGAAGAAAGAAGAATGCGATAATGGATGAGAAGGCCAAATCAGTAGATGTCGGCAGCATGCATGGAGACCAGATCATGCCTAGGGGTGCTCATGAACAGGGCTGGGCCGAGCCTGACCCAGGCTCAGCCAGCATTGGGCTGGGTTTGGGCCTAATGTTTGAGTGCTCAGGCTGAGCCTGGATTAAATTTTGGGCCCATTTATTATATGGGCTGGGCTTGGATTAAATGGTAGAAAGTCCAAAGCCCAGCCCAGCCCAGCCCGAATAAGAGGGATAGTAAGAAGACTTGCAAGAGTAGCAAATTGTCATCCCGTCCCCTCTTTTTTCCATTTTGAGTTCCCTCCTAATAGAGCAAATAAATGAGTCAAAGATGAGGGGAAATCAAGGAGTAAATTAAATCTCATCTCGATTCATCCTCTCTCAAAAATACTCCACTTTCTATTTGTGTTAAGCCCTATATGTACAGTTAAGTTAAGGCGACAATCTCCTTAATTCATGTAAGTGATTTTAACCCTATCTCAATCTCACAAAACACTCCTCTTTCAATGTAATCTTGTTTGACCAATCTGCATTAAATTCTAAATGTGATTAACAAGTTAATCAGGCTAAGGCCCGATTAACTAGATGGGCCAGCCTAGGGCTTAAAAAAATTTAGGTGGGTCGGGCATTTATGGCCTAGCCAGGGCCGGGCCTGGATAATCATCAGACTGCCCAGCCTGGCCCATGAACACCCCTAATAATGCCGTTGCACACGTTGTCACTCCCTAAACAATGGAGAGCTGTAAACTTCTCGAGGCACCTTAAAAAATTTAAGGGTTCGCAAAAGGTGTAATTCTATACCTCAAGGATAGCTATGCACAATCATTAAATTTGTAAAATATCTGTAAAACCCTAGAGACAGAGAACTCTATTAGTGGCACCGACATTGCTGGATGAAAGTCAGCAGTCTCCATAGCTAGGTTTGGACTGAACAGCTTGGAGAACAAGGGAGAGGGGCAAAGATCGAAACTCAGGGTGAAGAAGGTAACTAATCCCTTGGAGATGAAAAGACTGGTGAACTTCTTGCACCAAAGAAACAAAGTCTAATACTAGAAAGAACAGATTGAGATGATCAAGACACATGACGAATACAAAAGGACAAAAATACATCCAAGAGAAAAAGTTGTGAGAACTTGGGGTACATAACCAGACAGACGATTTCACTTAAGTGGAAGATACAAGGGGAAAACCTTCCTATGGTTTCTTAAAAGTTTCAATACTTTGATGTTTCCTTTAGTATTTCAATAATGTTACCATGCTGACAGTAATCAATTGACCAAGACAGCAGGAACATCTTCCGTGGCTGTTTAAAGACACTAGTAGCAGATAACATTTGGCCCCAAAAGCAGTTGTTCGATAATAATGAAAAATAAACGAAGGACTTGTTCAAATTAAAATAAGATTACAAGTCTTCACTGCACCAATATATGCATTGTTGTGCGAGAAAAATTGTTCAAATTAAAATAACATCATAAGTTTCACTGCACCAATAAATGCATAGATGAGCAAGAATTTTTTTTTTAATAAAAGGTAAAGAATCTCATATATATATATATATATATATAGGGAATTGCTCACACAGGCTGCAGCTATTGTTATTGTAAGCTGCAACGTGTGAGGCCCAACGGGTTGACTTGAATTTGAAATTTTGCAACAGTGTGAGCAGCTTACAATAACAATAGTTGCAGCCTGTGTGAGCAATTCCCATATATATATATAGGGAGATGCTCCTATAAGAGCATCTCTCATCTTACTATGAGAGATAAAGGTGGGGGCCTTCATATTTAAGTTGTTGACATGGATATGGATGTGAGGGCCCCCACCTTATCTCTCATAGTATATATGGGAGATGCTCCTGTAAGAGCATCTCTCAACTTAAATGAGAAATTGTGTGGGGGCCCTCACATCCATATCCAATGCCAACAACTTAAATGTGATGGCCCCCACCCATATCTCTCATATAAGGTGAGAAATATCTCTCATAGGAGCATCTCCCTATATATATATATATATATATATATATATATATATATGGTAATATTCAAGTGAGAACTAGTTCTCACATATTATGTGAGATCTTTTTTGTGGGGACCATTTTGGGATGGGACCAAGGGGGATGGAAAGATCTATGTGGGACCAGCCCAAGTATCAAGTTTGACCCCAAACTCATGCCCCTAACCCCTTCATCAGTGGCCCACAAGTTTAATGGGTTCATATTCAAAAAAATATTCAACCCTCGATCCAATGGTTCAGTCCATTCGGATGTGTGTCAATCCTTGGGATTAGTGACTATTAGGGGGTTCCCTATTGGTTGCTAGGATTGGATGGGTTGCTAGTTGGGCCCCGCAAAAAAGTTCTCATATAATAGGTGAGAACTAGGTCTCACTTGAATATTTCTCATATATATATATATATATATATATATATATATATATATATATATCAAATGCCCCTTGTACTAAGAAGCAACTGAGTGGGGCATGGAAGAAAGAGATGTCCAAATTGCTTACAGAGCGTTCTGTCCCAGCGTCATAGTTCAATATGCGAAAACATTCCAGCCTCTCCTCTAGATATAAAGCATAAGTACGAACCCAAGCAGAATAATCCCATGCTAAAATACACCAAAAGAACGTCCATGTTATTCACCTTATTTACCAATCAAAAATATATTATTCTCCAACAAATAAAATAAACAACAAGAGAAGTGATACCATTTGGGCTTGAGTCATCTCTGAAATGGGATAAGTTCAGCATGTGACCTCTGTTTCTTGTGAAATTAATGAGCTCTTCACGAAATGTGGGATCAACCTCCCTCAAAGCACGATGTATGATCATCAAAGTCTTTAACGCAACCTAGGAAAGTAGAATAAAGTGAGCCAAATTCCATATAGGATAATCAGCAGTCGTGAAGGGACTAAGCTACAAAAAGACTCCCATGTCTATCATAAATAATAATTGCCAGAAGTTAAGGGGTCGTTTGTTTGTAGTCATTAACATATATAAATGATTCACATCTGTAATGGTTATGCATCATTACATTTGTTTGCACTCATTTGCATAAATGAGATGTGAAAATTGTGTGTAAATAAGGCCATTTACACACCAAAATTCTCACACCTAGATAGGTGTGGAAATCACGTTCACACCTTTCAACGGACGCCAGTACACTTCTTACAAGAAGATTGCATTCCCATGGAGCCCATCAAATACCTGTGTTTTTCATTCCTATGGGCCCCGTGTTTGTAATCCAAACCGTTCAAGTTGTTTATTGGACTACTAACCCCAAGATATTGAAGCTGATTATTTTAAATCTTCGTAGATTTTTAGCAATTTGTGAAAAAGTCTCAACCTATAGATCTAATTTTCTACACTTCTATGGTCCCCCAATTCATAATCCAAACCATTCAATTTTCTTGTATTAATGGGAAGTACTAGGAAGTTTAGTTTTGTATCTTAAATCTTCATGGATATTGAGAAATTTGTGAAAACATCCAAAAAATCCAAATAAATCTAAAACCGTTAGGTATGCTCATTTGTTCATCTGAAAATGATGATTTTGAAAAACAAGGTAATGTGTTTCACATCTGTTACCTTTGCATGTGTAACCTTTAGATATGTAATACCCGAGGTGTAAAATGCAAACAACCCCTAAAAGTATTTAACTATGGACAACAAATTTCTGCAGCACATTCAAAAAGACTACATAAATCATCAACATTGGTGATTCAGCAGATAAATACCTTTGCTTGGTTAAAAAGTCTCAACATAACCAAACCAAGCCTTTTCCCACTAAGTGGGGTCGGCTATATGGATTTGACGACGCCAATCAAATCTGTTTAGGGCCATGTCCTCCGTTAGATCCATGTAGGCAATGTCATGTTTAATAGTTTCTTTCCAACTTCTCTTAGGTCTCCCTCTCCCTCTCCTACTCCTAAAAAGTCTCAACATCCAAATACTAAATATTCATAGCATGCAAGATAATGGAAGCAATGTCAGCGTCATGCATATAGCTATTTAGGCATGCCTAAATGCATATGAGTGTGAATATCAAATTAAGCTAGGGAGATCGATCAAATACAAAATTTGCAAATATCATCATCATTAATAGAGCCTTAATATTTTTACCATTATAGGAGATCTCTTTACAATCACAATTTCCTTTTAAGAACTTTGCTTCTTTATGAATGGCAATATTTGTTAATTGGCTGGATCTACATCAGTCGGCAAAATTAGATATTTGTTAATATGCTGGAACAACATCAGTTGCCTAGGATCAGATATTTGTTATTAGGCTGCATTCCTATCAATGGAAGTAGGGAGATTGAAAAGGTCTGGACGTGAATTGAGTAGGTGCTAAGCATCACGGACATGGACACGACACGACACGGACACGTCAGGGACACGTTAATAATAATAATAATAATAATATATCTAATCATATACTAAAAGATAATATCATTTTAACTTTGTAATCAATTTAGCAATCAAATAAATAAAAATTCAAGTACCAACGTACCACTGTACCAACTAACAAATATATCAAATTATTAAATAGCAACACAAAACTAAAACATAATTCATAATCATTAAACATGAAATATCCATAGTTCCATAAAATCCATACAAAGAAAAGGGAGGATCATCAATTTCCCGAGATTTTTTTACAAACGGCCCCCTTCTCTTTTCTTTATTATAATTTTAATATTTTTCTCCAACTAAAACAGCCAGCGTGTCCCCAGTGTGTCCGGGAAATAAAATATAAAAAAAAATAAGCATGAAACCATTTTTGGCGTGTCGGACACGTGTCCGGGCACACGTGTCGGACACTGACACGCCGGCCCCGGAGAGGTGTTGGTGCTTCATAGAGTGAAAGTCAACCCCGTTGGATTATTGTAACCCTTCATTTGAGGGCCTCATAGTTTAATGGTTAGAAAAATAATAGTTGTCAATTCCGTTATGTTCCCGTCAATTTTGGCTAGAACGTTCTGGAATTAGCCGCAGGCAGAACGGACTGCCCCCCTAATTGATATCTGCCATTGAGTCTACTCACAAACATTAGCACTTATAATTGCCATTACCCTTGGTGGGCCATTAAGTGATGGTTAGGACCGATCAACATAGCAAGGTGGTTTTGGCCCAACTCTAGTTTACACCAAGCCCTTCCATTCCACCCTACCCTTACACTGGAACTGTGTCCTGGACTTATCGTGATTCGTGACACAAAAACAAGTTTATCTTTCCAAGTGAGATCTGATGGAACTTGTCCAAAGTGTTAACAATAAAGAAATAGAAATGTAGAAAAACTTAACAAGAGAATTAGCAGGAACATACTGCCCAATTGTGTGTTTTAGCAAGGCGCTTAGCAATAGCTTGGATGCAATATGCAACATCAGCCCGAGGTCTTGCAGCCGAAGTTGCATCAAAAATAGCTGCAAAACAAATACAATAAATACTATTTAAATAACAATTTTATTTTTATCAAAGCCTATAGTACTCAGAGGAGACAACATGGGACAAAGCATCAATTTCTAGCTACAGAAATTACAAATGAACAATGTGGAGTACAAAGTTTGGTAACTTAAATTTGATTCGGCATTCAATACGTTGACAATTGCAACTTGACAGAGTTTGGGGAAAATAATTGAGTTGAAAGCATTAATTTTGTGGAAAGACATAACAGAGAAGCATGGGAAATAGCACACAATGAATTAAATGCATGTTTCCATTTTTGGTAGATGACATATAAAAGTATACCATTTGAGAAAGTAAAGAATCATTGAAAAAGAAAAATATAAAGGGAAACGATGAAATATAGTTATTTTCCAACAATGCATGCAAGCATGAATGATAAGGCATACCCTACTCCATTGAGAAGGTAGTACAAGGTTCAAGCAATAGTGAGAGGCCAACCAAAAGTACAGAGAATGGTTTTCTTTAAATATTGATAAATGGTAAGGAATGTTAAACACAACCCTCATCCCATTCCCTCTCAGTCATAATGGAAAAAACAAAAGATCAATGATCATTTCTACTTTTTCCTTCTTCAATGCAAAGATTGCTAAGTTGATGATGAACTAGGTGTTTTCCTCCAAACTTGTTCTCTAGGTTCCTATTGTTGGGAAGTCCCACATTTGACATCTCACATCGCCCAAGTCTCAGGTTGGACAGGGCTTCATATACCTATTTGGGCCTTCCATCTATCAACTTAAGCTTTTGAATTGGTACATGGTATCAGAGCGGTTTCGATCCCGTCGTTCTTATGTAGCCCACGTGACAAGCCCGTCCACGAAATTTGGCAGGCCTGCACATGAGGGGGAGTGTTGGGAAGTCCCACATCGCCCAAGTTCTGGGTTGGACAGGACTTCATATACCTATTTGGGCCTTCCACCTATCAAACTTAAGCTTTTGGGTTGGTACATGGTATCTTACACCTATTACCGCAATCAGTGTTCAAGTTCAACCAAAGGAAAAAGTACCAACTCTGCTTATGAATTCACAAGCATTTTTTAAAAAAGTTTAAACTCACTGCGGACATGTTTTTCTTTTGGCATACGCTCATCATGATTGGTGGCCTTGACCAATGCAATATCCAGTTCCTGGAAAATCAAGATTACTATTATTAGGGAATCATATAATATTGGGGATAAAAAAATGTAACGGAAAAAGACTAACCGAAATTGCAATAGAGATAACCTTGTAATCACTGTTCACTTTTGCCAATCCAACTTTTGTGGAGTCCTTTAAAGCTCCAAGAGCTTTTCTGAAACTCTGTTGAGTACTACTAGCACTTGCCATGCTTGTTTCTGAAGGATTCCTACAAGAAAGTATATTTTCCTCAGCCTGAATAAAGTTATTCTAGCAAAATCAACCACAATGAAAGAAGATGGAATTTTCCACTATTTAGTAGTGTACTCACTTCTCAATCAAACTCATAGCTGACCCCATATGGGAGATGATGATGATGACAACGACGATGATATTATGCTCAAATGATATGTATTAAGATTTCCTAGAAACTTAGGCAAGCAAGATTTTTTCTTCTCATGTCTATTAAAAGTGTTCCATGTTGGATAACAATTGGCATAAAAAAATAAAATAGGCAAACCATCTCTGCCCAATGCCTTTTGGTTTCTTTGCTGCCCCAAATGTTACGGGGAGTCGGGGACGGATAATTACACATTAATTCATCACACTACAATGTAGAACATCCAACAAAGCACATCAAAAGTAATTATTTAAGAGTAAGATCTCCAGCCTAGTGTTGTCTTAGCAGATTTTGAGGAACCAGCATAGATGATGAACCTGATGGTAAAAATGTATCATGGTAAAAAAAAAAAAAACATTATTCATCTCTGTGTTATTCCATTTACTATGAATCTATAATTGCATTATTACTCAAGTTAAACCTTGAAGATCAAACAGTGGGAGAACCAACTGAATTAACTCAAATAATGTAAAACAACCAGTTAATCATCTCATATTATAGAAAAGAAAGGATGCTTGTATTATATTATAGAAAAGACTCCAATAATGATGACAAATTGATAACAATGACGATGGTGATGATAAAAATGATATCAAATTCACTGAGGTGGCTATAGGAATGAGATAGCTGAAAGAAACTGAGTTATGTTTTGACATGTAGTGAACCAATGTTTCACATGATAAAGTAAAGAGCTCTTATTTACAGAACCAACAGAAGATCAAAGCTGCAACTTAATAGCCAACTGTTAAAAATCTTCTTCAAACCCTAGAAAAAAAAATTAACAGCCAAACAATGTGGAAACAGGAGTACATGACCTCACTCATCTAAAATAATCCAAAACAAAGACCACAATCACAACAACAAATGAATCCTGACTATGCCTTGGTACCAATTACACCAATTTGATGGCCTCAAAATCATCTAGGACTCACTCAGAGAGCACTCGATTTGAGCCCGAATAAGCAGGCGCCAACCCAAATCCCAAATCAAACTGCTGATACTTGAGACAGCAGCCCAAGTATCACCAATCAGCACCACATGATTCTGCTCTTAAATTGCTTTTCTCAGCCACACATCCAAACGCTGACCCAACAAAAACAAACAAACAAAGATTCTACTACAAAATACGCATTCAAAAGACAACCTCAACACACAAACCATACTAACTCAGAAATCCAACGACTCTATATAAAAACCCCTAAACCTCACATTTGTGGATCCATTTTGCTCCTCACAGATAGTTTAATGAGGGAGGATAATTTCCCTCTAGTACAAATTTGAACTGGTGAACAGTTTTTACCGATGGAGAAAATGGAGTTCAAAGAAAACTCTCCACATACAGCTCAAATCTGTAACAGTAGACAGTTTTCTCCACATCCAAACATGGGCATTAGGGAATTTACTTTTTCCAAAGGGACAATGAAGAGAATGCTACCTTTCATATTGAAAACACATTTCCATGTAAAAACCTAGAAAGAGAGAAACCTATTGGAATCCACAATCCTGATCGCAACCCAAACACCAAAATGACATATAGTGAAGAAAAGGGAAAGAAGATTAGGGATTCCAGATAAAACGAAAGAGAGAAATGGATTTCGATCTGGAATCAATTCGGTTTGGAGGGAGAAGAAGACAATGAGGGAGGGAAGGAGGAAAAAAAACGAATGAAATGAAATCCTGATCGTCGATGCATGAAAACTAGGGAAAAGAAGAAACAGAGAAAATGAGAGGATTCTGAGTTACCTGAGGAAAGCAGGGGAGATGAAGAAAAAGAGGATAATAAGAGCAGAGAAATGAAAGAAGGTGAAATGAGAAAGAGACGCGTCTGCCAAACAGAAAATGGGAGATTGAATTTTATATATAGAAGACGACAGAGAGACAGCAGTATCTGCTTCTATTCTTTTGTTGTATTTTTGGTTTTTTTGAACTTTGTGGCCTTTTGGAGATTGTGATTCGATTGAGTCGTGTCTCTCTCTCTCAGGCGTGGGACCCAGAAATTCCCTATAGTATGGTTTTATATTAAAATAAAAAGAAAAATCAAGACTCCATCCATGGTCCGGTCTATTTGAATGGGTGTCAAATCTCGGGATTAGTAACCGTCGGAGGGTCCCAGTCTAGCCCACTTTCACACTTTTCCACGTGAAAAAACCACACCAAATATAGTTTTTTTATGAAAATACAAAAAACTATTTTCATTTTCACAAGCACTCACTTTTTTATGGAAAACTAGCTGCGCAGTGTGATCGTATATATAACCATCAGCGAATCAATTAGTCTCGATTTTTTTCTATGGGGAGAGAGGTGATTCACCACTGAACTAGTGATGGAGTGGCTATTTTCATTTTATTAGAAAAAGAAAAATGGATAGTTTAGTTTGTTTTTTTTTTTTTTACTGTTTTTGGTTGAGTGTGGGTTAGGGCTTGTTTGTTTGCATTAGAATATAATGGATTCCATTGCATAAGTAGTTTAAAATGAAGATCAAAGAAAAGTTTCTAAAATGGAGCATAAAAATAACCTCGCCTTTAGTGGAAATAGAATCGAAGAAAGATGAAAAATCAATACTCCACCATCACCCTAGTGATTTAATACATAAGGATTTCCACCTTGTATCCTTAGGCCCTTATAGTTTTGCCATCTCTATTTTATAAAATGCAGCTCATCCATGATCAATCCCAATCCTAAGCACACTCATTTATCACTAACTTGAACATTGCTTACTGTTAAACATGATCACAACAACTTTGATGGAACAAAGTTTGAGGTACCAAAATTGAAGCGCCACAGTGATGACTAGACTGATAATGGAGATCTATCAAATTTTCATGCTTTCCTTGCTTTTCATGGATATAGGTGAGCCATGAGGTTGGGGTTGTGTTGTTTTCAATTGTCATGTAAAACACATGGGGTCTTTGGTGGATTACTACTTGGCTAGTAAAGTCATATTACTTTACTGCAATGCCACTTTTCTCATAAAAGAGAGTGATTGCTAACCTTAACTAGTTTTTTATCTATCTACTAATAGCTTCAATTTCTTGATTGCCAAGCCCAGTAACCTAAATCTGTTGGGAAAAGATAAATACTAGTAGGACATGTTGTGCTCAGCACGAGTAATATAAAAAATATATAATTCATAATATTAAAATATATAAAAAAAACTTAATAAATTCTCACTTTGCTTGACTCATCCTGCCCTGTTTATAGCGTTTTTCTCATGATATTATTCGAGAATTATCATTTATGAAAATATTGCAATGTTTTTAAAATAGGAAAGATTCTGTGGTGATATTTATAAAACATTGGATTATGACATATTAAACATGAAAAATTGATATGCTATCATAGGTACATTATTGTTGTGAAAGCTTTAGAACATGGGGAATGACTAACATATTTTCACAACAATATTCAACATTTTTTTCGATATATCTTTTTTTTTATAGATATATCTTATAAGCAAGAAAATCTTAAAACTACATATAAGATTCTTGTGAGAAACTTTGCAATTGAATTTTCAAATTCTCAGCTCAAAAAAAGTACTTAAAATTTTCAGAATTTGAAGCATTCTAAGGTTGTTCAAGCCAAGGTGGGGCCATGCCATACCATCACTTCCTACAAAAAAAAAAAAAAAAAAAAAAAAAAAAGCATTGTATTCATACAAGTTTTCAGAAGGCCAAATTAGATAGTGAATCTGTTGAATCAACACTAAAACATACAAGAGATCACACTAAAAATAAACACTCACCAAGAATAATAGATCAAGAGATTGTTGAAAGCCCAAACACTGCAAATTACGCCCCTTAATGTAGCATATGAGTGGGTGGGTGCCATGTAGTATGCATCCCAATCAGTTACTCTAAATTACAAAGAAATTGCAACCAAACATTCAACCTCTTGAAAGAAATAAAATATTGATTCGTCTATTTAAGAAACGTTACGTATTTTCAAGACCTTTACGCATGCTTATTGCTTCATGTGTTTCTACATACATAATCTTTTTTTTTTCTTTTTGGCTATGGGAGGGTTCCAACCCTTTGGGCTGGACTAATCCCTCCGGGCCTAGAGGGAAGTCGGGTAAACTCTCATGTAACTCAGTGTGGTAGTGCAGTTTCGAACCCATAACTTCCGAGTGCAAATCGTGGTCCTAAAGCCAACTGAGCTACCCCTTGAGATTTTCTACATACATACGTATGTAAAATGTACATATGCAAGTATTTTGTATTTGAGCACAGTCACAGGGATTGCTAACCTTGGAGATGAACAAGAGAAAGTGTGGGATAAGTGACTTTCCAATGGAGAGGTTGAGAGTTCAAGTGCATGTTGAGATTGGGTGCTGAGTAGAAGCATTCTTCATCGAGTGCGCATTTTTACAGGCCTACAGACGGGCAGACCGAGACATAAGCACGCGGATGCAGTCGCACCCGTTAAACCGCGGTGCACTCAAAAAAATCCAATAAAAACTATGGGTCCACCCTCAAAATCCACAAGAAAATCCTTGGTTTGCCCCCAAAATTAAATTATCTATTAAAATTCGCACCCCTCAAACAAAAACCCTAGGTCTGTCACTGCCTACAGAGAAGGCAACTATCATAATCTATAGTAATAAAGAAAGAGAGAGAGAGAGAGAGAGAGAGGAAGAAATCTACAGGAGAGAAGAAGGAAGTGAAGTGCGTATGATGAAATTGTTGTGGATACTTGCGCATGTTTGGTTCTTACGTGTCTTTGGAATATATATTTGAAAGATGAAACTGAAAAATAGTAGTCTATAGTAAGAGCTATAAGAAAGAAAGTAAAGAAAAGGTAAAGGGAGAAGAGAAACTTGTTCTTTGGTTCGAGTCAAAAAGTGTTGGGAGGAGTAACAAGTAATAGCAGTTATTGGAGATGTTACAAATAAATTTAATGGCCAAAACTAATATGCAATTGGGGGAGGAGTTATTGGTGAATTTATCAAATGGTCAAAATCAATTGCCAATTGGAAATTGAAATTCGCAATTGGATTCTGTTCGCTTCATACATATATATATATATATAATTGTGAATAATTTTTAAAAAATTTCTGATTTTACGCATGTTATCCTAATTTCATGTATTTTTTATTGTGATAGTTTCATTTTCTAGCCTTATGTAAAAAATATCATGACCTTGTTTTCTATGGAAAACGTGGGAATCGGGGAAACGTTTTTCTACCTATAATAAATTTTAGAGGATTTTACCGGTAAAATCCCGAAATATTGTCATTTATCCCGAAGGGTCCTGTCCATTTTTGCAGTACCAATGGGGTCCTTCAGTACTATTTTGTTTTTGTTTTTTTAGTTCCTAGGGTGAGTGACGCTAGCGTCACTGGGTTTCTGACAACAGTGACGCTAGCGTCGTTGTTCGTCACTACATATAAATACTGACACGTCTGATTTTTACCATTTTACTGTATGTAACTTCTCATTCTTCTCCTGAGCGATGACGCCGCTTCAACTACATTCTTCCTTCTATACAATCCATCAACTTTTTTCCGATATCGCACGTCTATACAAAGGTACGTCACATATGCAACATTTTTTCACATTATTTGTAGAGTATTATGTATGTTTGCAGTTCTTGATGGATTGTGTTGGGTATGAAATGTGCATTGTGTAATTTCACAGCATTATGTATGTTTGGAGTGTGAGTTCTTCATGTTTTTTTTATTTTGTAAGGAATTCCGTTCATTTTATTCGTGGATTTTTTCGTTTCCACGTAGTTTGCATTCACGCACGCATGCTATCTTTTTGATGAAATGTCACATTGGATGTACTCCTTTATTATCATGGAAAAAGACTAACTATCTTCTACCATTTTCATTAGTGAAGGAATACATACACCATTTTCATTATTATCATCTTATTAACAAGCCCATGTCCTTTCTTCACTCTCAAATAATTCATTTTCATCCTAAGTAGTAGCTCAGTGGTAGTTGTGTATTGATGAAAATTCAGGGTTCAGATTATTATTAAGAATAAGGACTAGTGAATGATCTCATTGGAATAGATTCACTGGAATACTTTTAGTTTAAACGGAGTTCCTGGATAATGAACTTTTGGAGGAACTTGCTGCAAAGGGCTTCAATCAAATGCCTGGTCTGGATTTCAATGAGACTTTGCTGGGCTTTTCACTCTAAAAAAATCACCTATCATCTAGAGAGAAAAGTTGTTTAATTAAAAATGGATCTCTTTCATTTGAAATATTTATGACTAACACTGACAGTTGTAATGGAGATTTATTGTGTATAAATATTTTATTGCATCTTGACTTCTTGGGACACATGAACACGTGTAGAAGTTATGAACACGCATTACATATAAAACACCTCAAAACAAGACATATTAAAAATGCAGCCATCAACCTACATGAAGAATTTTTCTATTCCCCTATGTGTAAAGCTATCCCACAAGTGGAGTTTCTAAATAAAGGTTCCTCCCACTCATCCATCCTCCATGAGGTGAATCCCTCTATGCAGCCAGCACCATATTATGATGTGGGTAGATTACTCAGATGAAGTTTTGCTTCTTAACTAATTATATTGTCTGCTTACCTAAAAACATTAATGCATTGATAACAGTTAACTAAATCCATCATTGTCACCTTTATTTGTATCATCTTATAAATACTAGTATGCAGCATGCCTAGGTTACTATCTGTAATCATTAGTTGAGGCTGCAATTCACTAAAACAACCAATTAAAGATTCTTCATGATTTCATCCATTACACTCACCATGGAAAACACACCATTTAATCAGTTTAATCCCAATAACCCAACTGGAGCAAAATATCCACTGACACCAACCCATTCCTACCATGTTGAAAAAGACAATGTTTGATCCAAATCATAATCAACAAAATCCAGTCAATAAAAAGTCATTCAATTAATAGCTTGATAATTTTTAATCGATCACCCTAACCTATGTTCAAAGAAAAAAAAATTGTACCAGCCAAGGGGGGCTGTGACCCATGAGAAACTAACATTCCTATCTATAATTCCCAACAGTTGGGATTCCTATAAATAAAAAATTAGCCAACTCTAAGTAGGAGTATATACTTGCTTCCTCATTCACCCAATACTGAAGATAATCTACAAGTTTGCCTTTTATTTAGCGTGGTTATAGGGACTCACAAGCATGCCAAGAGTCCACTATTTGAAGCAAAAGTTTCAAGAACTTTACACCAATACAAAGAGACTCCCCTGTTGAATGATATTCTATCCATTGATGGGAGATCATGTAAAATTCAGAATATACAAAGTCTTAATCTCCTGAATTTTTTCTTTCACTTGCAAATCTTGGGATGGTTTATAACCATCAAATAAAGCATCTATTTTTATATTTCTCAAAGCTGCCACACATAGTGGTTGAGACTTAAACTATTATAATGTGGCATTAACTCTATTAACTTTAATTCCATCTTTTGTTTTGATTTGTTTCTTTCTTCATAATTCACAGCACTTGACTACCTATACTTAATCATGAATTGGATGAAAATCTTGTTTGGTATGTTTACATTGTTAGAAAAATCAACCACAGTTACGCAAATAGAAATCTATTTCCAATGCGTTGTTGAACTCATACTTGTATATGCTTCATATTACATGTCGTTGAATTGAGCAGATTGCAAAAGACATTGCTTCTGATGATGAGGGAGAACTACTGTATGAACAAGATGAACATGTTTCAAAAGCCATATTAAAAGGAGTTGAACCTGGAAGTTACATATGCATCAATACCAACCCTGACAAGAAGATATGGGTATTGACTGAAAAACAGAAAAAGCATGTGAGGGATGTTGGTCTATCACATTTGCCAAAAATAGACTATATGAAGATAGACTTTTGAGAAATGAATGTTGTCTTCGAATGTTGTCTTCGCATAGATTGACAGTAGGAATTTCATGACATTGAACGGGAGGTACTTCGCACTTCACACTATGATTGTTCGGGTGATTGCTCCCCGAACAATCAATTTGTTTGTAAAGAGCAGAAGTCCATCCCAAATGACCTTCAAAATAGACAGATGGAAAAAACTACATTAGACATTAACTAGAAATAGTATTATGCATTTTTTTAAATACCTTACAAGTAACTTATGTACCTTATATGTTCTCCGATATATTTGGCGGAACCAACCGTTCTTCTATTGAGGTATTAATATATCCCATTTGTCTTGTGGTTTGCTAGTGTTAACATGCACTTGATGTCACTATCATCGTCTATGGCAGCCAATCAAAACACGTGACCATTGTGATGGAGATAATATATGCTTAGGTTCTCGCAAGTTTCCTCCCCATGTGAACTTTTAAGAGTTATGTTCACCAATTCGGAAAATGTTATGTCGCTTTGAATGGACCTCATCTTCTGTTTTCCGCCTTCATATACCGGGTGAATTATGTCAAATTTAAATTCCCCTTCGTAGTAGAAAATCACAATCAAGTCACAACCCGACATCCTAATTAAAAACAAAAAACAAATATTTAGGCATTATTACTTTACACTGTACAAACATATACTAAAAAATGCCAAGAACACATCATTAACCAAAGAAGTGTGAGATTGCAAGGGGCTAAAGAGGGACACTCGTTGATCCTTTTTAGGTGGGTCTTATATGGTACAGGAATGGGATTTTTATTTTTATTTTCAAGAATTTCATCAAACAACAAAAGCAAACAACCTACATCACCCATTTTAACAAACTTTTGATATAAATGAACAAAAAAAATGTCTGTGAGCTTGTCTAACTTCTTTTATACCAAAGTAAAAGGAAAAGCATAAAAAAAAGAGACATTATATTGATTTCTTTCATGTAAATCTGCAAAAGTATGCATAAATACACAAACCTCTTAAATGGAGATCAACAACCAATAAACTGAAATCAAAAGGAGCAATAAAGTGAGTATACAAGGCCAGAGAAAGTATCTACCTTCGGATGGAGACAAAGTACAACTTTTGAGAAAGATCGAATAGAGGAAGAATGGAAAACTAGGGGACGAAGGGAAGTTATATAGGGTGCGCACAGCAACGATAGCGTCACCCAATATTTCTTTGAGTGACGCTATCATCGGTAGGAATAAAAAATAAAAAAATATATATAAATGTGGCGGGAAGACTCCATTGGTGCTGCAAAAATGGTCAGGACCCTTCGGGATAAATGGCAGTATTTCAGGATTTTACTGGTAAAATCCTCAAAATTTTACATGTGCAGCCTTTTTTCACGAGGAAATTAAAAATGCAAAAACAAGCTAGATTTTTCTTGATTCTAAAGTAAAGCTTCACTGTGTGCCACAAATTTGTGTAAGCCGGTCATTGCCAAAATGACTTCTCTTAGTCGGTGCATCAGGGGCAGACCTAGGTGTTATGACGTGGATGCAGAGATTCAAGAAACTTCTTGAATAATACCTTAAAATTTTTATTTTATTATTTAACTTTTTAACTTGACCTAATACCTTAAAATTTTTATTTTATTATTTAACTTTTTAACTTGACCTAATACCTTAAAAAAATTATTTTATTATTTAACTTTTTAACTTGACCATTGTCCGGTCCGCTATTGGGTGCAACCCAAACCCAAGCAATCCAACCCAGTTCTGGCCCCCACAAAAGGCCTTTGTTTTGAATGCATAAACACAATTTAGATTGAGTTTGGGCCTTGGCACTGATTTTTCATGAACTTAACTACTGGAGCAACTTGCTTCATGTTAGGTTGGAGAAGGGTTAAAGTCAGCCTTAGGTTGGCCAAGGTAGAGTCTGCACTGAACTTAGTTGTCCAAAATCCTGACCCCACCACTTACCACAAGAACAGGGTCCTCTTCTTCTTCTTCTTCTTCTTCTTGTTCTTCTTGTTCTTCTTCTTGTTTTACTCTGACTTCGTCATCCGCCAGAGGACACTTGGGGGTAGTGCTTTGCCCATGCCAAGGTCTATCCCTGGCATTGGAGAATTGGAGATGAGAGTGGACAATTGGGCTATCCTACCTGTACTTTGAATAAAGCCCTCTTTTCATTGACTGTGCTTTCAATTAAGTAGAGTTTTCCTTAACATCTGTCATGTTCTTGAACATTGGCTGATTAAGACCATAAGAACCATACCAGCATATAATATTACCATCATTTTTTAAAGGGAAACGACTAATGTGAAAAGGTCTTGACAGTTTTCACATCACAGTTGCATGCAAACAAAGATCATTATGTCACATCTTAATATTTTGGGTGCTTTGTTGATAATAAATGACAGCAAAGATCATGAAAGAGCTGCTCCTTGCATAGGTTTGCCCATCAATGAGCTGCTCCTTGTTGTCAAATGTCAACAAATATGTATACTTTTTTTTTTCTTTCTTGCTAGAAAAGAAACATGTATACTTAGTCCGTGTTTGACGTCACTATTTTTTGCCTTTATTCCTCAAAATATCTAAAGTAGATAGAGATTTTAATAGTACAGGCATTTCGGAGTTTTAGGTAGCCTCTAAATGGTATAGAGAATTAAGGACATCTGATTTTGATAATACATGCATTTGGCAGCTTTGGGTAGCCTTTAAATGGTATAGAGAAGTATGAACAATGCCACTACTTACCACAGCCCACCATTGGATGCATGTAGAAAGTAAAGGGAAAAAATAGATGTGGAGAATAGTGTTCATGGCCCATTCACCTCCAGTCCTTTCTTTTGATTTCTCCCCCTCAAAATCTAAGAGTGTAAATTAAGATCCAAATCATTGGAAATGTTTACAAGATCAAACACGCTCATGAGACCAAATTTCAACCGTTGGATCATCACCAATCTCAAGATATGTGCAAAAACATGTGAGCTATTGGATGCAATTTTTTCGAATTTGTGGGCCCCAAACCATTAGATCTCTTTAGAAGGCTGAAAATAACAATGTGGTCAATTTTTAAGGCTTGATACCTTGTGGATCTCAAGACATTTGCAAAATAATATCAGCCATTAATATTTTATGTTCAATATTAGATTTGTTCAAGAGCAACAACGTTTTTATTTATTTATTCTTTATTTTTTATAGGAGTGTAAATCAAAATTCAAACAGTTGGAAATGTTCACAAGATCAAACACGGCCACGAGACTAAATTGCAGCCGCTGGATCATCACCAATCTTGAGATATATGCAAAAAAAGTTAGCCATTAGATACGATTTTCTGGATTATGTATGCCCTAAACACAAGATCCAAACCGTTAAATTTCTTTGGAAGGTTGAACACGGCCATAGGATCAATTTTTAAGGTCTAATACCTTGTGGATCTTGAGAAATTTTGTGAAAAACTTTCAATCATTTATATAAAAAAGTTTATTTAACATAGATCTTTGCATTAACAAATAATTATTTTGATTCAAAAAATGCTCTAGCTGAGCTTGGGATACTATGTCAGGTTCAAGTCGTCCAAATTGGTGTATATCCAACATTTCAAATGTAACCCTAAGGGGTTGGCCGAGCGGTCAGGATTACGGTTCCTCCCTCTTTTGGAGCTAGAGGTCTTTGATATCGACCCCCGGTTTCCCCCTCTTCAGGAACCGAATGTTGAGTCCTGGAAACCCTCCGTTACCCAAAAAAAAAAAAAAAACAAAACAAAACGTTTCAAATGTCAATTAGGATAGCCAGGTAAGAGAGGGAGATGCCATTGTCAAAATGTCAATTATAGGAATGCAACAGGTTGTGCTCTGTATGGATACTCTCAACATAATCAGGTAGAAGGTGTCTACAGTCATCCCTATTTATTGCAGAATAATAGAAAAGATCCCTTTCAATGGTTAGAATATCAAGGGCCCATCCATTGTCAGATCGACAGGGCACAAATGAAGCACTAATCACAATTTACATCCAGTTTGAATTTGGGAGTAATCATGATCATGCAAATGAACCCCTCTCTGGCCTGTAAATCAACACATACAAGCTGCGCTTCAACAAGAGAAGACCGATACAGCTGAGATCTATTTTCCTCATTTTATTCAATCATGTTAATATCCATAACATCAATCACTATAACATTGATCACTTGAATTGCCCTCATGTTACAAACAAGTTAACATTGGATTATGCTCCCCACCGTGTGTCATACTTGAACAGCATCGTAGCTCTTCACTTCTTCGCGAGAGGAGTTCTCAAACAACACTGAGGCATGCTGTTCTAAGTATTCTTTGCTATTCATTTCGGTCAATCTGCAAAAAACAGCAATTTCCATTGTCATCATTTTATTGGAAAAGCATCAAAACAAATTGAGCTATAGCATAACTAAATGACCAGGAAATCTTCAAGCTCCCTTCAGTTAACTGGCAGTGATATATGCATTCCTTGTAATTAGGGAAGTATATAATGACCCTTGATCTTAGGATATGTATAACCTTGGCCCTTCTGTTTGTACATGTCAGGCTCATGGTTCAGTTATCAAGACCAGGGATTTGATGGTCCAACAATATATAAACCATCATCATCTTAGACTTATCCCATCTATGTGGGAGTTGACTACCAAGTACCATGGATAGGCCCAGTTGTCAAATTAAACTCAGATTGGAGATTTTATAATGGGGACCATTGCAGTATTTCTTTTTAGCTGCTATTAGCAGGTTGTCAATCATAGATTTGGGATTTTCTAACTATCCTTGGTGGACCAATCCATTATAGAAATCAGCAAACTATGTATCCCACTTGGTACAACATCTGTTGCAGGAACCTTCCATCCAAGGTGCTATTCATTCCTGCCCCAAAATTTATAAAACATTGGCAAACTACCTCTACAAATAGTCCCATGATCAAATTCCTCCCAACACAATTCGAATCCTTAGGATACTTTGCATACCATCAGATCAAGGATAAGTGATGGTAGTGTCATACCTACTGATGGTTCGATCTTTTGCAAATCCCAACTCATTGTCCACACAAAGGTCAAGATCATCACTCCTCCTTGATCGTGAAGAAGTCCTAGGTGCCATCTTTTGGGCATCAGCTACCGTCACAATGCTTTCAAACAGTTCAAATGGAGATCCCTCTGCTGTACACAATAATCTGCCTCTGTTCTCGTACATCACCTATAACCAGTGTAAATGTGACATTGCTTCAGCATCTCAAAACAAAACTACCATATGCTCAAGAAATGCATGGTATAAATAAAAAGACTCAAGATGATGTTGACCCTAGCTGTCGCATAAATGTGTCACTGAGTTACATACAATATTAAAAAAACAGTCATGTAAATCTGCAGTATTACTCAGCATAAGTTAACGATGGGTTTTGAAGGTAATAAATGTCAGTGTCACAATGGACCCATTTCTAACTTATTGTGGATCAGTAAGTTTCTGTTTCAAATACATATCATCAGATTAGCTAAAACTTGGGCTTATCAATCTCATAGCATCTGTGACAATTGGCAACAAAATCAGGTAGACATTGGTTCTTCAAATAAATTCCCAACATAAAAGTTAACGAACATGGAGCGGATTTTGTAAGGGTAGACTCCAGATTTTGCGAGTTTAAATGTCTACCATTGAGCTAGGATGACACGCATCCATGATTTCTGAGTGTAGGACCATACACAAGGGCCAAGGCAACAAAGAGCATTGACTGTCTGTCTTAAAGCATATACTGACAGTAATGGCCACCCATCAATGTCACATTGACAGAAGCACATTATTTTAATATGGTGAGTTGGGAAGTTGTATGGTTAGTATCATTAAGGTTAAAAAGCTGGAATTCTCTACTCTGCATAACCATGAGTTGGGCAGTTAACGGTCTATTAGGTCTAAGATCTATCTAACTCATTGCAGCTGTATTACAATTCAACAATAGCATTATAAATACAAAATTCTACTTTATCTTTTGGGGTTCAGTTTATGACTACACAAACACATCTCATCATGATTTGCACACATTCTACTGTCAGTTTTTTTTTAAATAATAAATAAATAAATAAATAAATCTCATGATAATCTCATCATAGTTAGCCTTGAAATGTGGTTCCAATGGTTTGAACCAATGATCTCCTTCAATGAAACAAAAACTCTAACACTAAGCCATACTTCCATTTAATGGTAAAACACGTTTTAGAAGTACATCAACCAAACCATCTCTAATACTATAAATTAAAATAAGTTTAAGAACCCAAGCATGTTAAGGACCAACATCAAGAAATGGTATCTTATAGTCCCTTGTAGGCTGGTAGACTTAATATTCTTCTCATTTTCTGTCCTCTCCTCTCCTTCCTCTAATTTTCCAGATTATCTTGCCGTAGTTTCAGATATTTGATTTCAACTTTCATATCAAAGCATCATCACAACACTGTACAAGCACATTGAAGAACTCTGTGGCCTATGTCACATGTGGACATCATTTGACCACATAGCTCGAGTCAGCAACCATACAATCAGTCTTCAAGGATGAAGCATGGTTTGGAATATCAACCAAAAAATATATTGACTGAAATGTATGGATGTTTTGGATTGCTAAATATGCTACATCAGCAAGTATTTTGGGACAACATTGGGCCAATATGGATCGCTTTCAGGCCTGGCCTCCAATACTAATACTTTGGACCAAGGAATGAACTCAATTAAGTAAAAGTTATGCCCCTTGAAACTACTTGATTTATGGATATTTACGATGTTCTTTCTTAGATTTTTGGACTCATTTGATGTTTTGCTTTATGTGTTTATTTTTTCTTGCCATACACAATTCCTAAAGCATTAAAGTTTGGTTTTTTTTAGTTGGTTTTGTGAGGTTTTTTCTCTACAGCTAAGGAGGTTTTCTTCAAATTCTCCAACCAAATTCTTACTGGTTGCTTGGTTTTGAGACCATATGTTTTTTTATCTGCAGTTGTCTTTCTTGCATCTAGATTTTGGTGTATGGAATTGGCCTGAGGGCTCTCTTGTTGGCAAAAATCCGCTTGCATAAAATTAAACCTTGAATTTGAGGCTTTCTGTGCTATATGGAGCAAATTACACCTGGATCAAACTTTTTTGTGTAGGCATAGGAGGTTTTTTTGGTTGTCAATCATAAGATATTTATTTGCATGTATAGATATTTGACCTGTGTATTATTTTTTGTTGACTGGAGTTTTAATCACCACTTCATCATTTAATTATTATCAAGGATACATCACTCATTTCTTTGGGTCCAACAACAAATACTCTGGAAACAGTGTATCCCACCCAGTTAAAAAAAAAAAAACAGTGGATCCCAAGCTAAAGTTACTGAAGGTGCATATTGCAATTCAAATTAGATCCTACATCACTACGACAGAGATTAGGAGGCAAAGTACCTAGAATTGCCAAAACCAAATAGGACATTTCTTGGTGGAAAGATGAGACTGAGTTACACTAATAGAACATATCCATACACTATAATGATGGATGGTGTGCAAGGTGGCTAGGAAGTGGCCCACTATCTTATGGTCCCCTCCTTGTGGGGTCTTCAAGGTTAAGGTTGACGAAGCAACTAAAGGGAAGCCGGGCCCGGCAAGTATCTGACTACATTGGAATGATAGATGGGAGGTGATGCCGTGACGGCAATGTTCTCTAAGTTTGTAGGTGATACAAAGGATTCAAATAAAGCGGAGTTGCTGGCAATTCTTGAAGCATTACAGATCTTTTCGGCCTCCTTCCATGGGAGCCTTATGGTGGAAAATTTCTCATTTAATGCAATTTCTTGGGTGTCCAAGTCTACTCCAAGGCCTTAGAGGTTTCAGTCCTCGCTCAATGAGATAAAATTCCTCATGTCCCAATTGCAGGTTCAGTTTTGTAATGTGTTTAGATTGACTAAAAGTATGGCTGATTATCAGCGAAACAAGGGGTGGTTAGGGTTGATCCTTGGGTCATTCGTTTGTTGTAATGCGGTCTTGGGTATAATGCTCTTATACCCAGGATCCCTTCTCTTTTTCAGTGTTCCTTGTTTATATCTAGTTTGATCTTCTAATAAAATTACTGTTATCGATAAAAAATGATGATGTAAGGCAAAAAAAAAAAAAAAGTCAACTTTGTTCTAATTTCAAACAAACTTAATGAACTTCACCAGCAGTTTGCCCCAAAAGAAAAGTCTTCTGCCTCACAACATCCAACATCGTTCAATGAGGTATTCATTTGTTCATACATCTTTTTATCTGTCCCTCTATCACCCCTTCATTTCAATTATCACCAGTGGCTCATGTTCCCTAATCTTTTCAGTAATCTTCTCTCTGTCACTATTAATGGCAGGAAGCAATCATGATTTTTTTTCATTTATTTAATAAAACAGATATATAAAGGAAGCGTTTGATAAACCAATAAAAATTAATTTCAGAGACACATAGGTTTACATTCATATAATGAAGGGGGCACATTTCTCATATCTTAAATAATTCTCAAGACAATAGCATTCAGTTTCAGATAACATGTCTGTAATCCCATAAAAAAGACTATTATGGAAAGCAAAGATCACCTTCTACTTCATGTCACTTGATCTATCTTGTTTGGTATAAATGTTCCTTAGTTGTATACATCAATAGTTGTTTCAACCTCCAACGTAGCACATACTTCTCGTGTTCATAGTAACGTTGGCCCACTTGGGTAATTCACTTGTAAAGTGAATTCAAGTGAAGGGTTACTTTTAAGAGACGAGAAAAGAAGAGATAGGTCTTGCACATTTTACCTTGTTTTAAGAAAAAAGGACTTTTTTTTATTGGTAAGAAAAAAAAGGACTTACATAAATGAATCCATATGGCTACACTTTCTGGCTTCTCTCCCAAACCAGGAGGAAAATGGTGTAGAATATAAAGAAGGTGAAGTATGGCCTAAAACTATATTCATGTATTTCATTTGAAGTTTGAGTTCTTCAACATAGCTCTCTTAAAAAACGAGTTAGGAAAAAGAAAAAAGAAAAAAGAAAGAGAAAAAATAAAAACAAAACTGAAGTGTTAATTGCAATTAGGCCATGAAGCAAAAAAGGGGAGGAAAAGGCGTTGCGATTCATATCATGTATATCTATGGCAATTAATATAATCCAATTGGAAATGCAGATCTCAAGTATTACCTAAACAAGATGTTTTGGGGCTCAACCAAACTAGCAACACTTCAAAAAAGCACAAAGCATCTCCCAGCAGAAATCTTCATTGGATCTCACAAAAGAGACAAGAAAATTGGAATCTAAGCATTTATACACTCCACTGAAAGAATTAACTCGTTAATGTCTTGGAAATTGCTCCTTTTTCTTTTCCTTTTTAATGCTTTGGTTAAATGCAACAGTAACACTTCTATCCAAAAGAGAGTAAAAAGGAGGGCAGTATACAAGCACAACCCTGTGCTCTAGAAAACAAATAAACACTATACTCACAGCAAATGCCCTATATACATAACCTCTCTACCAATCGTAGTTGTCAATTCCATTTCGGTCGTCATTTTGGTCTAGCCTCCAAGATGGAATATTTAGGTGTTTCGGAATTTCGGCAAAACTTTTTGGAGTAACTTTTCGGAATTATAGAAATTAAAAAATATATATATACACATATATGTAAAAAAAACAAATATATATATATAAATTCTGCATGTTTCTTGATATGGATATTGAGAAAAAAAATTCAAAGAATTAGTGAAAATTGTGCTACAAACCGAAATGGACCGGAATGGACCAAAATTCAAACCGATTTTCTTTTACACCCATTCCGTTTCGGCCGAATGACAGGAATGAAAAACTCCGGCCATTCCAGCCGAAACGAAACGGAATTGACTACTATGCTACCAATTTCTTGTTTAGCAACAAGTTTGCTACCTCAATGGCTCAAGAACCAATTCATCTCACGTTTTAGAAGGTGCTCTTCCTAAAATACCTTACAAATTACACTTAACCAGATATTGCAAATGCAAATGGGGAAGGGGAAGTTAGTCAATATATGTAGGCTCATTGTATACCGCATCGCAAGGTTGCTCATAGAATTTTGAGGTGTTTGAAACCATTACCGACAAAACTGAAGCATTGCCAATGGGAATGTTACCAAGAATATAGATCTTGTAATTTAAGCGCCTCTTTATTGTAGTGTGTGGTTGGTTCATTTCTCTTGTACCAGTTCCACTATGGATGGCATTTTTTTGTTTTTTTAAGCTGAGTTGTACTTCTTTCTTTTTGAAATAAAATTTACAGTTACCGATAAAAAAAAATTGTTGCCAAGAATAGAAGTCTGATTGGCCATCTAGTGGAACTCTGGTTGGTGGTAATCTGTTAAAAGTGGAGAATTAAAACAATCTGTGCATTTCTACCACACAAAAAAATAAAAATAAATAAATACAGTGTATGGCAGTGACTTTGGGAAAATGTTGGCCAATGAAGTAATAGATATATCAGAGAGATATGGCTGTTTATATTAAGCTTCCTATGACTTGTACAGTGATCACTGATCACCAAGCGGTTATTCATGTCAGAAAAAAAAAAAAAATCATGAGCATGCATGCGAAGCACACTGCAGTGGACTCTTACCTTCCTTGAAGAGAAAGTGGCATCCAATATCACTCAGAGCTCATGTCACTATCTCAGGTCTAAGGACAAAATACAAATATGCCTTTACCAAAACTATTGGTGAGGATTTGTATGATTCGTATCAATGCTCCAGCTTGAGAGTGCATGCTGGAAATATCAGCAAGAACTTTTACATGCAACAAGGCCCACAGTTAGAGGCATTATTGCAAATTGGTGATATCCTAATAAACCAAATTATAGGTTGGTTGGCAAAAGAGATCAACTAGCCCAATAAACAATACTCCAAGCTTTTTTCTTCTTCCCTGGGTTCTTCTTCTACTTAATTTATAGCCCTACTTCATATCATAAATTTGAGAACACCTTGTGTAGGCACATACAAGGGGATCAGGCCCACGGAACCAGCCCGCTAGTGTCCAAACTCCAAACCCAACGAAAGAGGACCTTCAGTTCTCGTTGGTGAAAGGATCCCTGTTTTATCCACAGAAACAGGCGATGAGTTCTAAGGATGGAAGTGGATCCACAAATGAGAGTCTATAAAAAAGGGCACTGATCTCAAGGAAGAAGCACAAGAAGGGAGAAGCAAGGACGATCGAGAGTGTTCCCTCAAGGATAGTAGGAGCAGAGACTCCCTCAGGAGCTCCCCTAGACTGTCTTTTTGAGAAACGTTCGAGAGGCCTCCCGCCTCAATACTAGGAAAATACCAAGAACACTCTTCAGAGTGTGCTTTGGCGTCCATCCTTAGGTATTGAGGCCTGCCAGAGACACCAATGATCCCGTTTGTAGAAAGGAGTACTGGCAGTCATCGTTTTGACAGACCAAAATCTTAGCATTAGCCTGGAGCCTTTGGTTGTATATATATATATATATATATATATATATTTATAACGGTAAATTTTATTCAAAGAAAGAAGACAGAAAAAAAGAACAACGAACAGGAATAAAAATAACACAAAAAAAGAAAAGAAAAGAAAAGCTAAACATCAAATGAAATGTGAAGCCGAAAAACTCCTTCCCTAGCAAGACCATCTGCCAAGAAATTAGCTTCACAAGGAATATGAAGAAAAGAAGCTCCTAGGTGAGATGAAATATCTTGCACCTCCTCCACCAAATCAACTAAAGTCCACGGATGAGAAGACTTCCCAGAACCCCATTGAATCGCAGAGAAAGAATCACCTTTAATAATTGCATGAAAACCTCCCAAATGACGTAATTCACAATAGCCCACCAAAAAAGCATACATCTCAGCTCCACTAGAATCAACACAATTCACAGGACCCGCGAAGGTTTTGACAATTTTTCCATATAAGTCACGTTGGTTGTATATTTAGATAGTAGAATCACGATTAGCACACACATTTTATTCCATCTCTTTGCAAGTTATTTATTCTGTCTACACCTTGAAAACTAATTTATAATCTATATGATTACTTAGCAACAACTACGAATCTCCATGTGTATCCAATGATGAAAACCAAGCGGTTCATCGCTAGTCCTCTTACTCAGGTTTTTTCTAGGTAGCAAATGTAGCCGATGATCAAAAAAGCGGTTGAGGCAGACATAGCAGCCAGTGGCCAAAATGCCATGCAGTAGGCATCAAGCAATACGTACCCATATCGGCAATATGTAGCGGCGTTAATTTTTAAAGTGTTAAAAAATTTGCATCTTATATAGCGGCTAATCTTGTGTTTTTTAAAGTGATTTGGAACCATATAAGGGTGGACACAACTTTAGGAATGGCTCGTAGGGAGAAGAAAAAGGGAAACGGTGTTTTAAATGAAAATTGCTCGGCTTGGGTAGGTTTTATACTGTAGCGGCGATATTTTCAATTTAGCATAGCGGCCATGGCCATTACGGCTGATATTTTGTTCCATAAATGTAGCCAAATTTATCATACTTTTAGCAGGTTAAAGTACGAATGTATAATGACAAAGGGAATTTCAAGAAAAGGTAACAAATTTAAGATGGAAGGGCGATGAAGGTCCTCTTCAACAAAATCTAGTAAGCTACACACCAGAAATCACCACAGAAACTAGTAATTAGCCACACAAAGCACATTCTTTTTCATCCAGATTACATGTAATCGGATTAAAAATGCAGCAGGATGACAAAATAGCCATCACCCATAATATTAGAGCAGAAAAGATAACAGAAAAGCAGCGAATTTTGCAACTAGACAAGTGACAACTGCCAACTGCAAAATAAGAAATGAAAGAACTGAGCATGAATAAATGCATCAAAAGACAAAGAAGACCCAATCACAATGACAGATAGGAACGTACATCAACTAAAGTGACAAAGCGATAAGCAGCTGCCCTATTATGGTTCCCAAATCTTGGCACACCTTCCAGTGCCAGAGTATGGAAAGTCTCTGCAAGAAAGAGAACAATTAGCAAGTCATTGAAGTCAGAGTAGAAGAAGAATAATGCATGACCCTTTTGAGCAGACGTGATGCATTGAAACCTTCACTAGAAGAATAGAGCTAATTCATCTTTTAATCTTGCATTTCCCCAGTACCTATATACTATTACTACAATCTAAAGTGTGTGTGTGTATATATATACATATATATTTTTCCATGAGCATTAGGAGTTAATGATTCTGTAATAGCAATTGATATCCTTATAGTACCATAAATGTACCAGCTTTTTTGGGATTCCTAGGCTCTGCATTACTGACAGCTTACGTATCGGTCCACCACTAGCAATTTCATCTATTTTCAAGTTACTTAGTATTTAATAGACAATTCCAGTAATTCCATACAAAATCCAGAATTCTCTCACTTTTCATACGAAAGCTCAGATATATAAGCAAGATAGACATGACTCACTGAACAATCCAAAATAGTCTGCAGCCCCCAGAGGCCTGTCGCAGAGTTCTTCGAACTGAAAATATGCGCATCCATTAGCTCCCAGTGCAACCTGAATAGAAAATCTCAAATGTGTAAATTTGTCATACATTTTACTTTTGTACATGGAATGACTTGAACCTGCAGCCTCATGGTTGTTATAATGAGCTACTGTGCCACAGGTTCTTATCAAATAGTTAAATTTGTTGTAGATATCACAAAGAAAATGCCAGAATGGTTGAGAAAACTTTCCATCAAGAACAAACCTTTAATTTCCGTCCCATAACAACTTCCACCTCTTGTGGAGTAGCCCTATGTTGCCCAATTAAGCGCTGGAACTTTTGCAAAAGAATCCCGGAGTACTCTTTCCCAACAAAATAGAAACCCTGCTGAGCCTGCAATGCAAGGTGATAAAACAGTTATACTAAGTGAACGGCATGGAAAGGGACCCTGGTCTATGGCTCTCACTTGCCTGACTCGCACAAGTCAATTCCACTTCATAGATCACTGAGTTGGGAAGCTGAACAAGTCTGACTAAGCACCCAGCCAGACTCACCCAAGTCACTCGATCAGTGACCTTCCGAGTCAAGTGAGCAGAGATGAGTCATGTTCAGTCGATTTGAGCTTTAAACTATGAAAGGCCATAGCTAAATTCAAATAGAAAACATTTAATAAAAACTGCCCTAAAAGGTTCTCACTGAATCAATGTTTCAGAGAACAAAACCTTACAGAGGTCATTTTCCGGTAGTCTGTTGAAGAACCAATCTCATGAACTACACATCTTTCCTACATTGAAAATTCAAAAGATTTATAAGAAAAATATTCTCTACTGTTTTTAAACCGGGATGTAAAAGGATAGTGAAGAAGTACCCTTTAGAATACCTTCAAAGTGGCAATAAAAGGTAAGAAAAGATCCCTCTGCAAGCCACCTTCATACAGTTTGTCCGGTGCGCGATTTGAAGTGGAAACAAGAATCTACACCCATGCTCACATTTGCCACATGTCAATTGTCACGCAGTTTTCCAGTGGCAAATCCAGAGGATCGCCTAGGATGTGGATTATATATTAAAAGAAACTCTATCAAATCATTGGAAGGAAAGGGGAATCCACTTACAGTGCCTTTGCTAAATAAATGTCCAAAAAGACGATTCAATATCAACGCATCAGCGACATCATTCACCTGTAGACACAATATAAATAACATAAATAGGGAAAAAAACAACTGAAACAACCTTAAGGGAGACATTGAATATGCTTAGGCCGAAGAAATGAACCAAATTGAGATTCAATACCATAAATTCATCAAGACATAATAAAATGGCCTCATCTGATATCTCTCCAGCAACAACCTCAAGTGGATCTGCCACACCCTTATGCCTCTGTAGTTATACATTACAGCAATCAAGATGAGTAATAAAGCAAATAAAGTATCTTGTTCCAAATATCCATCCATAGACTGCAATGGATAAGATTGACAACTGCAAAATATAAATTAAATACACTGAGCATACAGTATATCTGGTCACAAATATAATGTTGGAAAAGCAAAAAAGATAATGTACTCACTTGCAGGCGACTATGGACGTTCAGCATAAAGTCATGAAAATGAATTCTCTTTTTCCTCCAGTTAGATGGTCTGAATACAGAGAATGAAACAACGATACGTTACAAAACTTAAGGAAATGTTTTAGAGGAACACTGTCCAGCCACTAGCTGGATTGGCAAGAGGGATTTCATTTCAAGAGACAGAGCTGGGATCATGTCTCCTCAAGCTCACAGTCAAGTGGAAAAAATAAGTATGAAGAAGAACATGAGAATGAGCACATATAAGTGGTCAACCTGAGTTTTTGGTCATGCCTAATTGATATACCAGGCTTTGGTCTATCTATTGAAACGACAATGCATTAGAAAACTTTGGGAAATGTTTTAGGGGAAAACAGTCCAGCTACTAGCTGGATTGGCTAGAGAGATGTCATTTCAAGAGACACAGCTGGGATCATGTCTCCTCTAGCTCACAGTCAAGTGGAAAAAATAAGTATGCAGGAGAACATGAGAATGAGGGCATACAAGTGGACAACCTTAGTTTTTTGGTCTATCTATTCAAATAATGTACTCCCAAAAAGGAAAAAAGAAAAGAGGAATGAAATAAATTTGGAAAACTACACATGCTCACATATTCAACTAAAAGGAAATAATTCAATATAGTGGTTGTTCTCTTATCATAATGTAATTACCAGGCACCATTAACAAATAACCCACATGATGTTGCTCTCTGAAAATGTGTGATTTTTCGAACACAGGCAATGACATTTACAGGTCCCTCTTTCTTCCTGTGCTTCTTTTTTGCTCTTTTTTATTTCCAGAAGATAAAGAGCCCTTAGTTGCAAAATGGTTGAAACAGTGACATTGTAGAGGGTCATACTATTGAATATGTAAATCTAACACATCCTTTTTCTCACATGCTTATTTTATGATTTATGGTACTGAATGTGTTTTGGCCCATTCTATTGGCACTTCATCCCATCATCATTCTCCCATATAAATAACAGGATCACCAAAATATAGAAGTTGTAAAAAAAAAAAAAAACCTCAGGTCATTTAAATATTCTCATGTATGAATTACCATCATTCTCTTCTCTTTATAATAACATCGTCTCTTGTTTTAACTGTATATTCTACATGTAACTTTTCTTCATTGGTAAAATGCATAAACCATAAAGCAATTCCTGTTTTTTATGTTTTCAGGCCAGTTTGTTCTTCTTTTAGACCAAGTTCAAATGATCGTCTTTTAAACCAGAAGCACAAGAAGTGTAAATGATATACATACAATTGGTCAAAGAACAAGTCCATCAACATCGTTTTCCCGGTGCCTACTCCTCCATAGAGGTAGAGTCCTCTAACAGGTGAATATGAAGACTGGGGGATAAGACGAGACCACAACCACCTGCTCCTGGTAGATGATGCATTGAAACAGTGACAAACATCAATTTCAAAACAATCCCACAACAAAATAAGGCATAACTTGGTTGCATGCAATCCTGGCATCCATGGACAGAAGATTTACCAACACCTGTGAACAAGAGGGTTTCTCAAAAACCATGGACATGAGGATTCCATGAATCCATTCTTTGGGATGCCAAATTCCAAAGGTAAGACCAAGTTGGGATCCCAATGTTAGGACAGGAGGATTACCAACATTTTTTGTTAGTTGTTGTTGTTGTTGTGTGTGTGTGTGTGAATTCCATGCACATCCAAAGAACTATATTGGAATCCTCTCATTCAGGGACTCCAACGAAGCATTCCACACAACCAAATAAGACCTAGTTGCTTCAAATAAACAATTGACATCAATTCAATGATGTTTTCCAGCATCATAACCAAATTGAACCATCAAGATAAAAGAGAGAATGTAATGGATAATTACCGTCCAGATTTCTCATTAGCTGCATATCGATCCAACTGACAAGTATCAGCTGATTCAACAAGCTCATCATATAGTCTTTGAAGCTCTTTAAGGATGTCGGCCTAATAAAATCATCAAGTGAACGAGATGAAACCACATTTTCAACAGTACAGAACTCTGTAGCAAGTGGCAACCCATCCACTGAACACATGTGACATGACATGCACCCATACAATCAAACCATCTAAATAGCAGGGACACTTTAGTCGGAGCATAAAATGAAAATTTGGATCATCTTGACCATTCTCAGTCAGAGGCCACCAAAATGGCAGTGTATTTTATTGGTAACATGACTCAAAACACACAACCTCAAGGTTGCACAAGTGAGCACCTTCCGTCGTGCCACAGAGTCTAGTCCACAAAATGGCAGTTGAAAAAGAAAATGGCCAGCATAAACAGGCAAAATTTTATAATTACCATCTTTAATAAAGTTATCTCTGTTATCAATTCAATATATAGAAAGACAAAATGGATTTAGAACGGCGCATCAGCTTGAATTTCTGGTAACGGACCATAAAAGATGAACCCATGAAACCAAGAGGTCAGGTTTGGCAAGCACACACGGAACATTAAGTTAGAGGTCTGAATTACCGTAAACTTTTGCTTTGGGAAGATCCTTAAACATTTCCACTGAGGTGTGCAGGAATGGAATCTGTACCTGGAAGTTGTCACCTTCCAAAAGTTCCCCGGCTGCAATCCTCCGTTCATACTCGATTAAAGGACCACCTCTCATGACATCTGCATCTGACCCAGATGCTAGAACCCAACCAACACCCACAACAACAAAATCATATGAGGAATGGATGCATACTTCAACAAAAAAGTGAGACTAAACTAAAACAGAGATAGGAGATAAGACGGCGATTGAAAGAAGACCTTCACTGGTATCTTTGGCAGCAGAAGTGAATAATGCCCTAGACACCATCACATGATGATACAATGATCCTTCCAAGTCTTTGTTGTAAGACGGCACACAAGAAGAGCCCCCAAATTGATTTGCCAGACAAGAAGACCCCCCAAATTGATTTGCCAGAATTTTGGGCCTTCTACCTAAACAATTAGAGAAAGCATCTAATTCTCTAAGCCAAGAAGCAGACCGAACATGACGAACTGCCTGTGCTATTGGTCTCATCTTCAATACAGTAGTAAGAGTCTGCAACTGGTATTGTACTTGACAGAAACCGCAAAAAAAAAAAAAAAAAGAAATTCTCTGGTTGAGTATATGAGAATAGCTAGTGCCTTCTCTCTCTCCTCTGAGAATGCAAAACTTCAGTAGCAAAAATGCTGAAAATGAAAAAACATACAGCAAAAATCAACATCACTCCTCATACAACACTAATGACAAATATCAAATATTAAATGGCAAAATCCAATATCATCTATGCAAAATGGAAATCAAACCACCACAAGTAAGCAACCCTTTCATTTACATATCAAAATCAAATACTCAATAGAACCACCAAAAATCTATAAGAAGTACCCCAAGAACAAGAATATTGATTCTGATTATATCATAATTGAGAGATTCCCTTCCAATGAAAATCAACATGAAGTGTCTAATTTTTTTTTTTTAAATCTCCAAAAAAAATAATAATAATAATAATTCAAGCAATGCAAATGCTTTGGATACATCCAAATACTTTCATAAAATCAATAACCATCTACTAAAATCAAAACAAAGAAAGAAAATTTCTTATTCATCATCTTTGAGAAGCAAAATAAAATCCTAAAAATGTGAAAAAATGCCAGAAAATCAAAATCAAAATCGATAATTTTTTCAGTTGGAGTCAAAATCAAATGTTTTGTGGAAAAAACCAAAGATAGAACAGCTTCTCAACCGAACATGAAAATATCCTATCCATCTGAAAGCGAAAAAAGACTATGAATGAGAAAATAACAGATAACCAATTCCAACGAAAACAAAATCACAAGCAAGTAGATAAATCCTCAACTCCTTCCAAAACTCACCCAAACTAAGCAGTTTCTTCCGATCTTAGCTCTTCAGTTAAAATCATCAAAAGAAAATCTCAAAACAGAAGAAAAACTACACCTTTATCAAAAGAAATTCATGGCCTTAAAAAAAATCCAATCTTTCCCACACAAGAACACAAACCAAAGAAGAAGAACAAAACAAAATCGAGAAAAAACAGAAATTCTAAATTCCTTTCAGAATCCTCAAAACTCGGCATTATCCTCCAACCTTCGTTCTTTCAATATCATCAAAACCACAGAATTCCAGTAAAAAAACCCCTAAAAATCCAACCTTTCTCAATCGAAACAAAGAAAACATACCTGAATCAAAAGATAACTCGCTAAGAAGAGTACTTGAATCGAAAAAAAAAAAAAAGATGAAATCTTTCTCACAGATCATTCATCATGGGAACGAACAGAATCTTCAGAAAAAAAGGAGCCGACAACAAATCCATGAAATTCTCTTACACAGTCTTGTTTGGATGGAATCCTTTTTTTTAGATATCGGAATTGGAACGATCTTTGAAGATAAGAACCGGTCTTTAATGTGTCTTCTTTTTTGTTATTAATGTTTCCTTTCACGGGTCGTATGTAAATGTATTTGTAGACGCTTTTGATTTCTCTCTCTTCCAGTACTTTTTATTCAATTCCTCGCTGCGCGAAACCGAAACCGAAACCGAAACGTTTCCGCAGCTTTGACACGCTTGCCCACTTTTCTGTTTCTGGACCCTCGGTGAGGTCCCTGCTTCCGTGTACGTATGTCTGAGGAAGTGAATGGCTGAGATTGCGACACGAAGGAACTAACGTTTAAGGAGTGGGCCCCACCAGAGTAGCCCAGAGATAGATCCCACAATCTTGCATTAGAGTTAAGTGAAGTAAAGTTGATTTTAAAAAAAGAATATAATATAAGTAAGTTATGATAGTATTTTGCTTTGAGTTGTTTGTTAAAGAATTTTTTTGACTTTTCGGATAGGAAAGTGAAGTTTATTCGTATTTTAGTAGATAAACGTAGTTGTTTTTTTACTTTAAAAAAAAAAAAGATGAAGAGAGTTTTGAATTAAAGTGCTTTTGATGTGACGTCTTGTATGAAAAATGGAGGTTTTACTTGACTTTTATTATATCAGCAAAATGTCAAACTAGCCGTAAAAGAAAAGGAAGACTTAAAGAATGGGAGTAGAGTTGCAAACGGAACGGTTCCCGATTGGAACCATAATAAACCCAGATTCGTTTCTAAATAACAGTTCCGGAACCGGTTTTGACTCGAAACTTGTTTTGTTGGTTCCAGACCCGGTTTCAATAGGAAAAATCGGATTTGGTTTTGGAACCGGGTCCACCTAGATGACTAGAATCTAGTTCCAAAATCAATTCTAATTTATCTTTATTCTTCATTTTTTTTTTTTTTAAATAAGCATACCATTCAACTTATAATAGGCATCAAGTCTACTACTTCTAATATTATACATAAAAATGTCTAAAAAAAGTTGATTTGGAGGTATAATTTGCAATATTAAAGGTTCACATACCCGCTCACAGGTCCACGGATCAAAACCTATATGGATCCAGACCTAGACCAGTTTATTAATCAGAACTTAAATTAGGTTTCGGATCCAAACTCGTTTATGAATCGGAACCTAAAATAGGTTCCAAACTCATTTTTTTACTGGTTGAAACTTCTGGGTAATTGGAGAATCAATACCTGTTTGAAACCCTAAATGGGAGTCCTAGGGAACGTACATTCGTTACATTCTACCCTAGCCCCAGGTAGAAATGATCTGGACCGTTCAAGATGAATCGCATATTCTCTATTAACGTATCCACAAGCAGAAAAATATGGGTTCCACCATCTGATTGAACACAATGATGAAAATGTGATTTATTAGCATTGAGATGGCATCGTTGTACTAGTGTCATGGTGCTCAATTGAATCTCGAGGATACATGAATGTAATGGATGAAGTTTATCTTAAATCGTCCAAATTATCTTTCGTAATGGATGAAGCATATAGCATAACTTAACCAATTCCACTGCGACTAAATAGTTGGAGGAGCAAATAACCATAGCGTTCACGCGTTGAAATCCAAATTATTCAAGATGAACATCAACAAATAGCAAAAAATGTTAAAATTTAAAATTCACTTAAAGGAAGTTGACAAAAGTAGACTCTTCATCTAAAATTCAAGCAAAATTAAAATTGAAAATAGAATTTTAAAATTGAATCCTATATTTATAATATATAATAATAGCTAAAATTTACGACGAAGAAAGAAAAAGAAAAGGGGACCCTGCTATGAAATTCCAGTCGTGCTCGGGTCAGAGACTCGCAGTTTTAGAGGTCATAAGTCATAGCCTTTTGACTTCGGATCTCACGTGATGCATAGCTGCAACACGTGGGATCCTAAAATGAGGCCCATCCGTTTAGACTTCAATAATGATCTCGCTTCACTTAGGAAACAGGGACTGCCTCGCATGGGGGCGGAGTAAAGAGAATTTTCTTTTCTCTTTCCTCCGCCCCGCACCTGTCCGTCCCTGTTTCGTCCGAACAGGACTCCCCTATTTGGACGAAACAGGGATCCGGATCCCTTCACTTATTACACTTTTCACATGTGTGGGGCCCGCTTGTGGGTCTTTTGGATAGGGATTCGGACCTCCTATTTGGACCAATCAGAGGGTGTCACATGAGAAAAGGAAATTTTTTAAGGTTATAAAATTTTTATTTTTTTATTTTTAGGAGAAGGGATGTGACATCTCTCCCATGTGGCATATATGATTGTTTGGACTAAACGGGGGATCCATATCCTTTGGATAGGGGTCCAAACAGGGAGGGGTGCCACATGGAAAAAGGAATATTTTTTGAGGAGATGAATTTTTTTAGGATTGTAAATGGGTTTCCGATTTTCCAATTATTCGGAAGTTTCAACCCGTAAAAGACCGGATCTGGAACCTGTTTTAGGTTCCGATTCATAAAAGGTCCAGGTCCAGAACCTAATTTAGATTCCGATTGATAAACGATCCGGTTCCAAGTCCATATAGGTTCCGACCAATGGACCTGGGACCAGGCATACGAGCCTTTAATATTGCAAATCGTACATCAAAATAAAATATATATATATATATATATTTATGTATAATATTAGAGGTAGTAGACTTGATGCACTATAATAAGCTTAATGACATTCTTATTTTAAGAAAAATGAAGAATAAAGATAAATTAGAATCAATTTTGAAACTAGATTCCAGTCCTTTAGATGAATCCGGTTCCGAAACCGAATCCGGGTTTTCTTATCGAAATCGAGTTTGGAACCAACCAAACAGGTTCCAAGTCAAAATCGGATCTAGAACCAAAGCTGTTATTTAGAAATGAGTCCGGATACACTATGATTTTGATTTGGAACCATTCCACTTGCAATCCTGGGTCCAACACAACATGGGAATTTAGAAATATATAGCCACTGAGCCATACATACATCAGACTTTTTTTCTTTTTAAATGGGGCCCATTTACAAATATACCCACCTCTGTGCCCATCTGTCCTATTTCCATCGGCAGCACGATAAGGACGACAACATCATCCTTCTTACTCGCTGAGCCAGTATTTTCTTGACATCTTGGGATGAAAGGGAAGCAAAAACTTGTGTTTTTTTCCATTCCAGGTCAACAGCGTTACGATCATGCCGGTCGAGTTTGGTTATGCCAACAATGTATGATACTAAAAGTTGGAAAAGGATCCCTGTTATGTCTAAATCGGGGATCCCTATTTGAATAAATTAAAGGGTACGTATGGGAGCGGAGAAAAGAGAACCTGCTTTTTTCTTTTTTCAGCCCCCCACACGTGGCGACCTATGATTCATCCAAATAGGGAAACAGGGAATCCCGATCCGTAAAAGTTGGTAGATCTTTCAATTGATTTTGAAATGTTGTACATTTTAATATGATCTTTTTTTATTCTTTGTTTTCCTCTTAAAGTGACTTTTTTTTTTTATATATTTTGAAATTAGTGGTCTTCTATGTTTTTCGATTTACTTGTGGGCATGAAAATTTAGATTATTAAATAATAAATGAATAAAAATGATATTTTGGGGTTTTTCAATTTTTTCTTTCTGATATCATTGTAGTTTGTGTGCAATATTTTCAGCGAGTGCCTTTTGTTGCATTAAAATATAGGTTTTATTTTATTTTTCTTTATTTGGCTAACATTAAGGTAGTGGTTCAGGACCGGATTCGGAGATCAATTCTGAGTATACTTGTACGTGGAACTAAGGTATCAACATCACTCAACCATGAGTGTGTTGGCATTTTAGGACCAGCGTCATAACTATCATTATTTACATAATTTAAAGTTGGTGTTTATTTGAGGACGTCACCTTGCGTAAAATAATTTATTTTATATAATTTTCTGTGTTTTTCCATTTAATTCCAATAACAACATATTCTTTCCACATTTTAATATATTTGACATTATTTGTCTTCCAAAGCTTTGAAAATATAATATATTTGTTTTAGAAATTTTAATTTTTTTCTAAGTACATATTTTATACATGACCAACCTAAAGATGGCCAAATTCAATTGCAAGCATTAAATTTGAGTGCTCTGATTTCATATGTGATTTCATCATTGGATTTATGAGTCCATCCTAAAGGTAAGATTTACAAAAAAGTAGGTGTCACCTTCCTTCAAGAAAATTACATATAACCACTTGTATTTTGACAATTACTAATAACTACATGTCTTTACTCACTAAATAAGGTCATGTTAGTATCCCGAACTTAATCCAAGTGATAATGCCTAGATATGACAAAGAATTATTCTTCTATGATCCAGTACAGTGGATTTTGGTAATCAATTAAATGGTGATTTAACTGGTCCCGTAGGAATTAGTTCGGTCCAAAGAGCTGGGGCACACTCCGTTATAAATATATATATATATATTTATATTTATATATATATAAAGAGATTAAATGTAGTGTTTTATGATTATGCTGTTTTAAAATTTTAATCCTTCTTGGGGTGTACTCAAGCTTTCACCAAACTTCCATGAAATTAACACTAAAATAATTCAAGCAAGAGTACAATATTTTTTTATTGCCCACCAAAAAGATAAAGGACCTGTTACTCTTGTTTGTTGATTATAATAAGAGAGACTCCATGTGATGTTCCCACGCTAGTCTCGTTTTTATTAAATTCCTCCCACAAGTTGGCCGAGTAACCTTACTTTAACATCAAATATTGATTCTACTTTTTTACATTGCATGCACGTGATTAATTGGGATTAACCTCCAACTAAGTTGGGTTTGAGTAAAATATATTTTACCCAAGCCAAATCCCCAAAAAAGAAAGAATCAAACTACTTTCTTGATATTAGAAAAAAAAGTCAAATTCGACCATGGAATCAATGGACTCCATCAAGTTGGGCTAGTTTAATAAGAATATCAATTAGATAT
Source organism: Cinnamomum chago (assembly GCA_038049695.1). Lineage (NCBI taxonomy): Eukaryota > Viridiplantae > Streptophyta > Magnoliopsida > Laurales > Lauraceae > Cinnamomum > Cinnamomum chago. Next base: position 64,521,612 of record CP142458.1, on the reverse strand, counting down.
TTCATCAAATCACTGGCCTTGTCCCTTTATTTTTTAACCCACCCGAGGGGGGCTGGGATCCAACCCTCTTGTGAGGGAAGTAGACCTTGGATGAGATGAGGGAGCCTTAGGTCATGGAAGACTGTCTTCTCCAATTGAAGTTGCAATTTCCTCTTGCAAAGAGATTCCTCTTGACTTTTATGAAAGGTGGGGCTGTCAAAAGACAGGCCTCCTACTAGGCCGGGTTGGTCCTTGCTCAATCCTTATATATGCAGGTTGGGCCTAGGTGGAGTACAACCTATCATCATTAGCTAGGCCTTACTCTACCCTCAACCTCAAGTGCTCAGGTCAATGGAAAAATAGAATTTTTTTTTTAACACCACCATCAACCGGCCAGGCTAAGACTCTTTGTTAGATGGTTGAATTGATTGGCTTAGTACAAATAAAAATTTCCAACTAAGGTTGGAAAACTCGTGACTTACACTTGACTAGTCAAAAAAAAAAAAAAAAAGCACGACCTGGATAGGGTCAACACGGAGGCTCGGGACAATCCTGCTTTTTTTTTTAAAAGTTCAAAATTATCTAAAAATGAATCCATTACTTAAAAAATCTAAAAAACACATTTATTTACATGATTCATAATCATCAATTCAAATTAATAAACTTATATATGCAAAAAGAAGTACTACAATAACTAAAATAACAAAAATAAAAATATATATATAATTTGTTAGTCTAAATATCGAATGTTAAAGATTAAATTTAATTTTCAAATTACATTTCAATCCTGGTTTTTAAATTACTAACTCCAACCCTTATGCATAATTAATTATAAATAAACTTTACTTGTTTTAACATTAAATTTGCCTATTAAATGGTTTGGAATGTAAAAACTTATTAAAATGAGATGACTCGGCTGAGTCTCACCCATTTTTGACTCGGTCATTCGTTAAAATAAGATGACTCGAAAGAGTCAAGAGTCAATTCGGAGAGTTTTCCAAGCGTGATTTCAACATCACGAAGGCATTATCTATCATTAACTCACTAAGCTCTCATGATTTGGCACTCGCCTAATTAAATGCTAATCTAAATTATAATCATTATTAGAATATTTTTTATAAAAAGAAAAAAAGTAACCTGAGAAATGATTAAATTTTAAGACCCCTAACTTGATGGTTATGATGACTGATTAAGATGATTCTTTTGCCAAAAATTCATATCCAAAATGAGCCCTATATGGAACTTTTAGCATGATGGGCCTCTCAAAGGAAAAGAAATTAAACCCCTCTGAGTTGGGTCATAGTTCAATAAAACCAACTTTATGTCTGTTAATAGGAAATGACTGTTTGATGTGGATGATATGGGCCTATACTGGATTGTATTGGCCAGGCCTATGTCATACTGCATTAGATCCTATCAACAATATGAAATGGCATATTAGATTTAAGGTATATACTAGGCATCATGCCTTTAGACCAACACATCTCTGTCAATAACCTCTTAATAGGTTAATATTTAAAACCATGAAAATGACCCACTCCTTCAAATAGAAAATCTATTGAAGGAAGCATGATAAAGAAAATGGAATCACCAAAACCAGACCTAGCACAATAAAAATATAAGTTTGGAACCCTTTCTTTTGAAGTGAAGACAATGGAAAGGAGAGAAAGAGAGCACCTTTTCTATATCCATTCTTTTCTATCAACCATTGAGAAATTATCCTGTCCAAATCACTTTGTCAGCCCCACTACAGCCACCTACATGTATCATGGATGATTAAATGGGATAATAAGATGTTGTTTTCATAGGAGTTAGATTTCAAATTAATTCAATGATATTCGCCAAGGTTTAATCAAATTGTTCTTCTCATATTTGAATGCGTTTGATAAGATGGTTACGATTTATGATTCATGGATACTTCAAAATGAACAACCTATCATATCGTATTGTATTCCGTACTTCACTTTATATGTAAAATATGCGTCTCCGTGACTCTGTCACGTCCATTCATGACGTCTCCCTATTGTAGCTATGCCTTATCTAGGAGGTGACTTTTTTTGAAATATTGATTTTGCTTCTTATCCAATAATTGTTCTTGCATATAAAGAAAGTTGGTTCAAGAAGGAAGGTTGAATTAATTGGACTGATAATTTCTTTTCCACAAATGGACGTAAACTCAATTATCACTGCAATTGGAGATGTACGAACTATTCGATTACACACAAGTGTAAAGATATGATCAAATATTGAATTTGAATGGGAAAAGGTAAAGTTTCATGTGGTTCATCAAACAGTGAATAACTTCTCAACAAATTTGATATTTTGAAGCCAATATGCCAATAGGGGTGGTAGATAATAATAATAGTTAGCTTTTATTTATTTATTTATTTTGCGTTTAGTCTAGCTTTTTTTTTCTTCGTTTTCTTATGAATTTTCTTCATAACAAGGGCCACGTACATGTAATTGGTATTGAGTTCTTCGTATTAATAAAAAAAAAAAATCTATCGAGGGGACATAGAGAAATTGATTAAAGGCGAAAATCCATAAGGAACCATAATGGTTTTACTTTCATATTAAGAATTTGCCTAACCATAACTCCATTTCTCTAGTAAATTCAAGTTCTAAGAAAGTGATAGTCCCATCATAGTCTCCTCTTTCTATTTTGATGAGATTCCCATTATCATGAATTCCAAGGGATTGTTTGTCTTTTAGGCATTTGGTGTGAAAATGGGATATGCATATGTAAAACTTACCCATATAAATCTTTCACACGTAAAACTTAAACATTGAAATGCATTCCCAAATTCATTTGAAAGCACCATTTTCACATGTATAAACACTGAACGATTCACATAACATATATAAAGCTTTGATAGTTCTCAAAATGTATAAAGAATTAAGAAGCAAAACTAAATATTTTAACCTTTGATGGGTTAATAAAAACTTTAAGAAATTTGGATTAAGATTTTGGGGCTCCTAAGAGTTCGATAAATAAAAGCAGGTAATGAAGGGTTTTGATAGCATGATTTCCCTCGAGTATACATGTGCCTCTTAGAGGAGCAATGACCCCATTTATACACCATTTTCATCCTGAAATCTTATGCATGTGATGCATGAATGAGTGAGAGAAAATACCTACATTTCTTCCTTGTGGTATTCATCAGTCATCTCATTATACTTGTTCTATGGCATTTACCATGAATTCAAACACCGTTACAGTTGTGACTGGAGAATGCCTTAGACATTTCTCTAGCAACAAGGAAAGCAAAAACTAACATGTTTTAGTTGCTAATTTTATTTCATAACAGTGGAAGAATAAAATTAACTATCTGGACCATCTGATAATGGATTTGGCCATGACAGTTGGATGTGGAATCCACACCATTTTCTGAAATGGTAGGTGGTCATCCATCAGTCTGCTTCCATGCCTTCTAAACTATTTCTCTTTAGTTCTGTATCTTATCCAGTTATCCAATATCCATCAATTCATGAATAGCAGGCATGGGTGCTTTTGGCAGAACAGAGATTCTCTTTCTCAGTAGCTTTCATGGTTTTTTAGTGCCAAAAGAATCAATATCAACACTTTCAGGTTTTCTGTTTATTTAGTGTTTGTAATTAAGAACCTCCTAAAAGTATTCCAAATATCTTAATCACCCTGTGATTAGCTTATCTATAACTCTAATTTGTTGCATGTGAATCATTATTTATGCCAAACTGAGATGACAGATCCAATGATTCCTATGTTAAGAGCAGCCACAATTTACCCTGTTAGGACCAGGAACAAAATGTATCAATAAATCGGACAATAATGAAAAAACCTATAACACAATCCTGTTTGACCTGTTCACCTGTTTTGCTAAACTAATCAAAGAATTACTTTTGGGTCTAACAAGATCGACCCAGTTGGACCAGTGCAGCATCCGTTTAAGTTCCTTTATTATCTTGCTGGCTAACCCCGAGGGGTTATGGTTTATACCCGGTGGTTGTAGGTTCGAAACTGTACTATCACACTAGAGTCACATGGGGAATTTTAACCGGCTTTCTCTCCTGGGCCTGTATAGATTATTCTGGCCCAAAGGGCTAGAACCTGCGTTATCAAAATATATATATATATATATATATATTATCTTGCTGGCTCAATTTGGTTTTCAAAATATTGTTATGCATCATAACTGATATAGGTTGGATCATCAATAGATGTAGTGTATATTTGGATCTAGTTAAAGATTTTGTGTTTACATTTGTGTTCTATGTTCCAATTAGAGATTCAATATCCAACTTGATCCATTTATAAAACCTAGGATTGTCTGGGCCTGATGGGTTGGTTTCATAGACCCAATTATAAATTAGGATCCTTGTCTAGACAAACTACTTTAATTCTATGAGAAAATACCTATTTTTGTATCCTAGGAAAACAAATCCTCTTTCTCTAGCAAGGGTAGATTGAATCTGGCCTGCATTAGATTGGATTTGGGATATGCTTTTAAGGTGAAGCAGGTCTATTTATGGGCAGCTTGGCTAGGTAGTTAAAGGGGCGGGGTCCATCTTGGCACCTTCAGCACAATTAGAGGCCATATCCATTTTGGCACTTTCAGCACAAGGAGTTGTAGTAGCATGAGAATTCCACTCCAAACTGAGCAGGCATATATATAATTAGATCTAAATTTGTGGAATATAGGGGCGGGCAGTTTGGCATTATTAACATGTTGTTCCTAATTCTATGCTCAAATTAAGAAAAGGTGTGAACCAATGAGTGGCAGCCTAGTTGGCCAAGGACTCTGCACCTCAAGAAGCGGAGAGGTCTTGTGGTCGACTCCTACCATCGTCGGCCACCTCCCAAAGTTTTACCTAGCCCCTAAGGATTAGTGTCTCTTTGGGCGCACTTAGATGTTTGGATTTCCTTAAGAAACAGGCCCTTAGAGCATCCAATATAGTGAATTTCTGTTAGGAATTTGGCAATATTATGTTATTCTAGTTAGGAATTTTAATAAAGAAACAAGCCCCATGATGTGAATAGATTATGCGGAACTTTTATGATAACATTATATATATATGTGAAAATATTCATGTGCATTTATCATGGTGAGGGACAACATAGTAGGGTTGACTTTATAACACATCCGAACCATCGACACACATGGAACCCCCTTAAGTACACTAGACCCATTGAATTCACACTTATTCAAATGGATTGGACCGTTGGATCGACGGTCCAATTTTTTCCTTTAATATAAAATCATTAAATTTGTGGGCTACGAATGAAGGGGTTAGAAGCATGGGATTGACCCCAAATTTAATATATGTTCTCATCCAAGATATCTCTTCCCATCCCCCACAAGTCCCATGATCAGTGGGTCCTTAGGTGGGCCCCATTAAGTTTGTCCCTTAGGATGCACATGGATATCCCCATATATATATATATATATATTATATTATTCTAAGGACCAAAAATAAGAGAATCTTGTAATACATGCGACCTATCTTTAGAAATACATGACCAAAAATTAATGTAATACATGAGACCTATCTTTAGAAATTATAACATAGTACCCACATTTAGATTTTTAAACACAGGGCCTACATTCATGAGATTTACAATGTGAGCCTACCTTTTGTGATTGTGACCATAGGATCCACCTTTAGGAATTCTAAAGTGGGGTCACCTTTTTTGTGTTTGTGAATATGTACTCAGTTTTAGAATTTACAACGTTGTACCCACCTTTAAAATTAGAACATGGGGCCTGCATTCATAAGATTTACAATGTAGGCCCAGCTTTATAGAAATTATAATATGGGGCCACTTTTTTGTGAGTGTTATACGGACCCGCATTAAGAAATCACAATATGATGCCACATTTAGAAATTAGAATATGGGGGCCCACGCTTATTGAATTTACAATGTGGGTCCACCTTTTGTGATCGTAAACATATAACCCACCTTTAAACATTACAAAGTGAGGCCACCTTTTTTGTTATTGTGGACACATGACCCACCTTTAGAAATTAGAACATTGCGCCCACATTCATAGGATTTACCATGTGTGATCATCTTTTTAGTGTTTGTGAACAAGAAACCCACTTTTAGAAACTACGTGATAATCACCTTTAGAAATTAGAACATGGGGCCCACATTTATAGGATTTACAATGTGGGTCCACATTTTGTGATTATGACCATGTGATCCACCTTTAGAAATTACAAAGTGGGGCCACCCTTTTGTGTTTCTAGACACATAATCCACCTTTAGAAATTACAACGTGGTGTCCACTTTTAGAAATTAAAGCACATGGTATATATTTATAGAATTTATAATGTGGTTCCACCTTTGTAGGAATTATAATGTGAGCCCACCTTTTATGATTGTGACCATATGACCTACCTTAGGAATTACAAAGTGGGCCTTCTTCTTTGAGATTGCGAATACGAAACCTACCTTTATTATGCGTAAGGGACTTGGAGTCTTCTTTAAATAGTTTTATTTTAGAAGGTAGGAGATGAGCAGGAGACAATAGTCCTAGCAAATTGTTTCATAATTTCTTTATATCAATTTTCTTATGCTAGGTTAAGATTTTGAGTTCCCTCTAGTGAAATCAAAATCTCAAACAGTGATCTACTTGTGGGAACATGGGGACATCCAAATTGCACGAGGTCAAACATACCCTTAATATGTTTTATGGACATGATAAATCAAAGGGGATCTAACCAGAAAAAACAGATTAGGTGACTACTATACCGAAAAGGTAATTTTAAATGCCCTTACACCAAATCAGTCATTTTGCCCGAAAACATTTTTTTATAACATTCTAGGGCTTAGAAGCCCAATTTCTCTCTTATTTGTTTCCTTATTCTTTGTTAGCATTGAATGCAACTCCACATCAGCAGCCATGCATATTCACCGTAGTTCCCAGCGGTTCTCCATCGAGCCAAGGTGACATTGAATATGAAAAAGGGTTTCTGAAAAAGTAAAAAATCATGTTTTAGGGCAAAGTACAAAATCCACATTTCTTTGCCCTAAACAATAGCATATGCACTTTAACGTTCTCCACCAAACAACAGCATGTGGCTTTAATAGTCTTCAAGAGGTGGGAATATCCTACAGAAATGAAGCAAGTCAAGCATTGGTCATTTTTTTTCCTATAACAGGGAATGAGGGATTGTTAAGAAGTTTGTATTTGCAATTTGATGGATGCATTAACATTTTAGCATCATTTGAATTTTCACACATGCATTGTTTTAGAAAAACTTGAAATCTTGATTTACACATGCATTGGTTTTTAGACTTGTCGAAATATTAATTTATGCATGTTTTGATTTTAAACTTAGATGTAATTAGTTTTGAAAAGAAGTTTTTCGAATCAAGCAAGCCTATGAGTTTTAAATCTTTCAAACCATTTTAGGTTTTTTATGTTTCATGATTTTAACCCTCTTAGTTTGATTTAAATCATGATTCCAAGCTTGATTTAATGGCCCAAAAGTTCCCTCAAGAAATCACTTTGAAATATGCAATTTTAGGGAATTTTGGTCCCAGGCCCGGGTCGACCCACAGTGTGGCCGGTCGACCGGCCCGGGGAACCCGGTCGAGCGAGCCCATTGCGGGTCGACCGGGTAAAGAGTCGTTGTGCTCTTTTCAAACGGTCAGTTTTATGATCGTTGAAGGCCAGGTCGACCGGGCCCTGTTACAGGTCAACTGGGGACTAACCGTTGGGCAGTTTTTGGCTATAAAATGAAGTTCATTCCTTTGCCAAAGTTAGAGATTTTTAAGCCATCATTGAGGTGTTTGGAGACAAGATAAAGGAGATAAACTAAGAGAGACCAATGGGTCATTTGGAGAGCTAAAGCTTGGATTAATGAAGTTAAATCTCTAAGTAAGCTTTACCCTTCTTAATCATATGTTATATGCTTTGTTTAAATTATTGGTAAATGAATTTTAGCATTATAACTATGATGTGTTGAATCCATTCTTCTTTTAAATCTTTGATCTAAGTTAGATTGGATTCTTCACTTTGATTTCAATCCAAGTTGTTTTAAAATCTTCCTTAATCATGCTTAGCCAAAATCTTTGTTTTATTTTATAGCATGATTATTTTACTTGGTTGAATCTTCATTTGTTGTTTTCATTCATTTGAACTTTAGTTAAATTTATTTGGCTTTGAAAACAACATTGCACATGCATCACATGTTCTAAGTTAATAGATTTCATACAACTTGTGAGCTCTTGATTTTCATGTCATTAACAAATTTGTATTCATACATGTGATTTACTACGTCAATATTGATTAATAACGACACAAACAGGGTAGGAAAACCAATCGTTTGGGCTGTAGTATTTTGAGACGCAAGCAATTTTATAAACGACAACTCCTCTTTGTGGCTGTTTCATCTGAAAAAAGGACTTAAAATAAACCCGCCCCCTTTTCATCTCCCGCCGTCTCCCCTCTTTCCCTCCCTCCATCTGCTCTCCTTTTCTCAAGCATGACTCTACAGGCTGTAAGCACCATCAGTATTCATCTCTCGACTCACCCATTGCGCTCCGGCCATCCATCTCCACTGCAAGCTGTAAACACCGTCGGGTAATCGAGCACCAAATTCCTAAAGGCCATCTATCCATCACTGAACCCCACCCCTAAATGCCATCAATCCATCAATCACCGAATCCCATCCCCTAAAGGACATCTATCCATCACCGAACCCCATCTCTGTTTTTTTTTTTTTTTCTTTCTTCTTCATTTTCCCCAAGCCCCATCTCTCCATCAGTGACCCCATCTCTCATTTCCTTTTTTCTTAATCGGTTTTTCATAAACCCATCTTATCATCAAAATCTTCTTCTTCTTCGTCAATTAGTGCCAAATCTTGCCAAAATATGTTTAAGGGTTTCTCTCAGTTATGAGCTTCTGTGCATGAAGGTGGTATTTTTCCTCTGTCGACTTTCTCTTTATACTATTGTTGATGCATGTCATTTCTTCTACTATGAATCATCCTCTTCACTAATTCACACCAAGATTCACCCTAAACTCCAAGGGTTTCTCTTGGGCTCTTGGCCTTCTTTATCTTGCTTTTGACCTATGATCTGGCTCCCATTATATAAAAAGGACATGAAGAAGGCATGTGTTTTCTCTTTGAAAGGACCATGATTTTTTTATTGGCTTCACAGAAGATTTCTGTCATCATTTTGGGGAAGTTCGGAATCATTTTTGGGTCTTTGCTATTTTCCTATGTATACTTTCTGTGATGGGTTCCGAGGATTTTATTGGTTACATTAGATTGATGTTTAGATTTCTGAAGGTTGTAGTTGAACTCTGTCTTTGTGGTGGAAAATATTTGGTTTCTGAAAATGGGTCAAGGGTACTTTTTATTCTTGACCTTTTTTTTCTTCTTTTGCTTGATGTTAGTTCTTGACTTTTATTGCACTCTGATGCCTAACCAGACTGAGGCAATGTATTACATCTAAAATAAAAGAACAGAGGAAGATCATAGTATATAAAAATGAATGATAGCAGAAGATTAAAAGGATGAAAGTAGATAAATACGATATCCTGGGTGCTAAAAGAATTAACTTAAGTAGAAGCTGCAGCCAATTTCACTGGTGTTCTTGGTTCTTCTTTATATACTTGAAGCGGTTTCAGAGATGAAACTACATGATGGGATTCTCTATTTTCTCTTGATGTTCAGCAAGCCAATTCAAGACGATGAGATCTATATTTTTCTTTCCTCTCTTTTAATAATTTATTTTGATTAAAGGTAAAGATGTTAATTCTCTAGAATGAACTTTTATGATTATTAATGGCCATCAAAAGAAAATAATGTAACAACAAGCAAAAGAATGATTGGATATGAACCAAAAGCTGGGGCTGTAACTAAGTAGTTCCTACTGAATTCTTTCAAGTATTACCAAGTTGCCTGCACTGAAATCAGGGCGATCCAAAGGAGTAGTTAAAAGAAAATAACAATGCAACAACCTGCATCCAACCTAGAAGATGAAAATATTTAATAGACTAGACTCCTAATCTAGATCCCTTTCAGACATGATCTGCATAAGCTATGAGAAAAACTTGATCATATCAGACTGTCTGTATCACACTAGTCAATAAGTCCCACATGTTAAATCCAAGGGCCCATTTGGGTTTTCTTGGAAACCCAATGCAGGTAATTTGGTTTATGGGTAAATGGACAGTTGATGTATTTTCCTGGCTAAAACTTGAGTTCCCCATTATTAGTCATGGTTGTTTTATTCTTTGCCATGACCAAGAGTTGCAGGCAACCTGATTTCAAGGGAACCCAGTTCAAGTATACAAGCATGGCACAAAAAGGTTTAAAATGTTGTAAATATTGTTCGTGCAAAAGAAATAGAAAATGCATTCTCGGTAACATGTATTTCTCTTCATTACAAAAAACCCAAAGAACTACAAAAGAGTGGAGTGACTGATTGACAGCAGGACACAAATTAATTGACACCAATGGTTGCATAACTTCAAGACTTAACATGAATGAAGACACCAATGAACCTTTTTACAGTTTGACATAAATTTGCTCACAACCCCAAGTAATCAAAACTACAACCAAGACTCTTGGACTAAAAACTAGACAATGTAAGAACAAAAGAAACAAGCAAAATTTCATATGGACAGAAGTGTGCTAATTGTTAAGCGCGCCTTAAAACTAAAAACAAGAAGTAGGATTCCTCTGAATTCCAAGATAATCCAATTTTATCACCTGCCTTCAATCCCCTCCTGATGTTTATTTGAATTTGACATCTTAGTTATGGGAACTCTATTGTCTATTTGAAGGGTTGTGATTATTTGATTGGTTTGGTTGCTTTTTTTTTTTTTTTGGCAGAAGAGAAGATTTTTACTACTAGCTACAAGAAAACAAAAGGTTAGCTACATCTTCCTCAACAGATACTCTTAACTAGTAGCAAATGACCACAATTTCCTAGATGCCATCTATATCCGTTTCTAGTTCATACTCCTTTGAATAATGTATGCTGCCCACTACTTTTTGGTGCCACGAAAGTTGGATGTTGTATGGGGAAGGATGTTGGTCAACAAGGAAACATTAATAAGCTAAAGTTCATGCAGTTGAGATGAGCACACTAAGAAGGAATGCGGCGTTGCTAGACAAGTAAGGATTAGAAACAAGAACATTAGAAGTAATTTTTGAATAACTTCAAGTGAGAAAAAAAATAAAAGAATATCATTTGAGATGGTTTGGGCACGTTCTTAGAAGGCCAGAAGCTGCCTCTATTTCGCGAATCATAGAGTTGTAATCCATTGACGTGATTTGGGCATGATTAAAAATTATTTATTGCAAAATTATTTCATCGTAATTGATGTGACAATTCATTTCTCACCAAAACTCAAATTGTTATAATCTAATTACGGTGATTCTTGAATGATATCAACATCCAAAATTAGGGCCACTAGATAAGTGACAAAGATTTAGGAGTGGACTATTTAAGCTTTAATTGTTTCTAGTGATCCATTATGATAAAATTGATCAGATAGTTACTTAGATCATCCATTCTACTTAGGTTGATTAATTGGTTAGAATCAATAAAAGTAGTTCTTAAGAGGTATGTCTCACCTAAGGTGAGGAAGACATAATTGGTGGTTCAGATGCCAATGTTGTAATTGATCAACAAATGGACATGACTTGAATATACCTTAAATTCAAATGTTAAGTTGTTTCAACCTAACAATAGTTAGAAGATGATTCTAGCTGTTGCATTTTGTGTTTTCCTTGGAGAAAGTTCTCTTATTGAATCACACCTTTATTTTTTTCAATTTAGTAGTTTCTTTATATATTCATGATTTGGAGGTACTAAATACTCTTCTACTATAGGAAACTTTTAATTTCCTTCAGGAAGGCAACTGGGCATAAGCCATTGAGAATTATCTTTTATAGGTAGTTTGATGTTATCATTCATTATGCCTATTAAATGGTGTATCTTTATTTTACATGTCTTTGGTTGTGTGCATAGGGATGGTGTCAGTGAAGGGCGGTTCTATCAAGTCTTGCTTTATGAATTAGATGCAATTCGTAAGGTTAGTTAACGTCCATTCTCATAGACAAAATTCATATCTATTTACTCTTGGGTGCTTATTATCTGATTTCTTTAGGCTTGCGCATCCTTAGAGCCTAATTACCAGCCCCCAGTAACCTTTGTGGTTGTCCAAAAGCGTCACCACACAAGATTGTTCGCGAACAACCATAAGAACAGAAGTAGCACTGACAAGAGTGGAAATATTCTACCTGGTAATTAATAGCCCGTATCTCTGATACTCTAAGGTCCTATCCTATCTTGAGTTGAAGTTTAAACTTTCATTCATCATTTTCATAAGTTTGAATTTACAGGCACTGTTGTGGTATGCCATCCTACTGAATTTGATTTCTTCCTCTGCAGTCATGCTGGAATCCAGGTTGTTATTTGAGATCGTTTAAGTAAGAGATTGTACAGATTGTTTTGCTTGAAAATATGTAAATGTTGCTTTGTTTAAGTATCCAAAAGCAATTGCAGCGCATTTTGAAGTGTAAAATGCATTCATCTCACAGGCACACACAGAGAACATCAATGCACTGGACTACTGCTTAAAATAACCCACAAAGAATAGGTTTTTATGATCTAAACCATTTGTGTTAGAAAAGTTCATAAATATATAGTATTCTACACTGCCTAGAATCAAAAGAGAACATCTGCAATCTGCATTTTATTTTGAACATCTGGGGTAAAATGAATTGAGTATGCAGTCAAAACCTTGAATAAACATGAACTACTATGCTTGAAGTTCTCTTCTTCTTTTTCTTCCTTATTCTTTTTTATTAATCTCTTCTTTTCTAAAAAAAAAATTATTTTTGCAGGAAAGAGTTGCTAGCTTGTATGAGGATAACCCTTCAATTGCAAAGAAAGATTTAGATCATGACGCGGTAGCCTTGGTATGTGGTGTAATTATATTTCTCATACATGATTTTATTAACCATCAAATATAGTGACGAAAACATACTATCACGAACATGGATTGACATTGATTTTTTTTTTTTTACACAGATTTTTGGTCGTGATAATCGTGGACGTGTAAAAGGCATAGGCGACGGAGTTTCAAAGACCTCCATCAAGTATTCAGATCCTTACAAGAAAGCATTACAAAAGGAACATGAATCACAAGTTATCCTATAAGCTCAAGCGGATAATTTGGAAAGATGACTACTGGAAGTGAAGTCTAGGGATCTAAGGCGTGAAATGGAGGGGATGTTTACGTCCCTATCTCAAGCAAATACACAAATACGGCCTTCTACCGAACGTGGAAGCTCCTCTGAGGTATTAATATATAATAGATTCCTTCTTAAATGTAATGAAATGTCTACATTGATATAATAAAAATTAATGTGTTCCTAATGATGTATGTAGGGGAGCCAAAGTTCTCAGAGTCTAGCTGCACACTTGGACCAAACAATCACACACACAAGAGGCCCATCTTTGTGTAAGTTGCAGCACATGACAAAGAAAAACATAATTGCTTATGGAAGACTACAAGGTACGGAGTTACCGGAGGCAGGTTTCTATAGGATTGTGTTAGATGAGATTGTTGATAGGAATGTTGACTTGTTCGACGGGGAACGGAAGTTAGGAGATGAAAAACATAATTGCTTATGGAAGACTACAAGGTACGGAGTTACCGGAGGCAGGTTTCTATAGGATTGTGTTAGATGAGATTGTTGATAAGAATGTTGACTTGTTCGACGGGGAACGGAAGTTAGGAGATGTCATACTAGGAGATGTGCTTGATTGGCCTATAATTAGGACCATACTTTATTAGTTTTCTATTCTTACTTTTAGGTAAATGTTTTGAGGGTATAAGTTTGAGTAAATGTTGGATGATGGATTTTGTTGGCCTATTTTTTTGGTTGATACTTGGATATGATATGGCTGCATGTGCTTTTGATGAATGAAATTATATTGTTATTTAGGTATTGTTTGGATGGCTAATATGTGGATGTTTGAGATTTAGATGGTTGATGGATATGGTTGTTTGAATTGCTTAAATGGATTGTTATTGATACTAAATAGGTTTAATATTTGAAATATTTTATTTTTTTCAAGAAAAATATAAAAAACCACAGTCGTTGACTGTCGTTTTTTATCTCAAACAAACACAACTTCATTTTATAAAAAACCGACAGACTATGAATGTCGTATTAGAAACTAAATTTTCCACAGTACTGGGCTGTGGTTTTTTCAAAATAAAAACCACATATGAGGACTGTTGTTTTCCAAAAGCTACACTCCAAATCGAGACACAAAAAACGACAGTCTATTACTGTGGTTTTTTTGCTGTTTTGATGTAGTGATTTGCATTTCACTTCAATAAAAAATATTTTATGTGCCTTAATCTTTTAAATGCTTGAAGCATATATTAATTGAGCTTTGTTTTTAACTTGATTGAAGTTATCACACACACATCATGAGCATACATCTTTGCATTCATTTAGTGTTTGTGTGAGTTAGTTTTTCATTTTCATATCCGCCTATTTTAGAAGCAAATATATTGAGCTTAAATTGTATCTCTTTGAGTGTTTGTGTAGACACTTCTTTAAGAGAAAATTTTTTCTTGTAAAGGTTATTGCTTAGCCTAAGAAAAGCATTATGTAAAGGTTATTGTTTAGCCTAGAAAAACACATTGAGAGGTTGTTGTTTAGCCTAGAAAAATAACATTGTAAAGGTTATTGTTTAGCTTATTGAAAAGCATAGATAGTGGAAATCTGGTGGGGTGTTGAATTACAAGCCGGTAGTGGATGTAGGCATTGAGGCCGAATCACTATAAATCTTTGTGTGATGGTAAATGCTTTGTGGTGATTGTTTTTATTAAGCTTTCGCATTTTGTTTGATAATCCTCACTTGTGACTAGGTTATTTTAAAGAAGTTAAAATTTGTTTTAATTGGTCACATATTGTAGCTCACCCTATTCACCCCCCCTCTAGGGTTAGGATCCCGGACTTTCAGGGATGAATTTCATACATTTATAAGCGTACACCGCATGGTCAATCGAGACCCTTAACATTACAAATAAAGGTCGATTGAGACCCTACAAACAAAGTAAATAGGAGTTCTGTGAATGTTAGGATGGACCGCAGGGTCTCAATCGACCAATTTGAATAATTCTCTGTTGAAAGAGGCATTTTTCTTATGGTAAATTTACAAATTTTTAAATTTTCATTAATCTTATTTTAAAACTCGATACCTATTTATATATTTCATATTATTGAAGTGTTCTTATTTATTTTTAAATTATGCTTCTGTTGGATTAAATTGCGATTAGACTGAAGATAATCTTTTCTTTGTTTTCATTTTTTGTTACTTTAGGCCATCAATTCAAAGCATTCTTTCAAGTCTTCTGCACAATTTATTGAGGATAATTCGTATTTTTCCATTTTATAATGTTCTTTCTTTATATATGCCTAAATTTTTTTATATATATTCTTTCTATTGTGTTTTGGTTATTTCAATTCCAATATATCATCAAAGTGATTACGACACATTTTTCAACTTTTATATCTTTTTTCAGTATTTTGCATAATTGAGATGTTCTACTTATGGTGCAATGAGATATATTTAAATTATTAATCATTTCCTACAAAATGAATTTACTTTTCCTTAATATTTTAGGAAATTCACTTTTAAGCGATTTTCTAAATTCATTTAAACATTTATAGATTATTCATTTTAAAGAATATTGGGAATTACATAACATAATATTTTAACTCTATGTTGAGAGCTAAAGCCAAAAGGAAAATGAAATTTTCTATACCATCTATTTCAACTAATGCCTTAGAAGAAACTCACATGGCTTTACTCTACCGTGTTTTGATTGAAAATAAGTCATTTGCAGAGAGATTAATGTACACTTTTTTTTCAATTTTATATTTTTATGTTTTTCATATTATTTTTAGTGATTATTCTCTATTTAGTTTTTCAATTAGACTAAAGATGGTTTTTTATCTCTTGTATTCACGGGCATGTTTTAACTAGATATTGATTGAGAAATTGGAGCTCGATTTCAATTTTAATTGATAAATTGAAATTCTAATTTTGATTGGGTAGATATTTTAAGATTTACATCGAGAGTTCACTTTTGTTAACCTTCTTTAAGTGGATTTAAAATTTTAATATATAAGTTACGGATAAAATGAGTCTTCTTTAGGTGAATTTAAAATTTTAATACATCTATTATGTTTATAAAATTTTAAAGGTTTGTGATTTTAAAAGTGGATCACAGATGGTGATTTATATATATGAGCTTCATGTACGATAATTTTTTTTTAAGTGGGCCTCATATTCTTACTCCTAAAGGCGGGGCCACATGTTGTAATTTCAAAATATGGCCCTCCATCCCAACACCTACAGATGGGTCCATGTTGGAAGTTTTAAAGGTGACACCATCACCTACGCAAGTTTCTATATGTGGGTATAATTTTCAAATGTATAGATAATATTTGAAAGATCCTACCGTGGTGTTTGATCTTACAAAGGATTTGGCCTTTTCTTTTCTTATATTTATCTTATTTCTTTAAGTATTATTTGTAGTTTATGATTTTTTTTCTTTGTAGTATAATTTGGAGAATTAGTTTTTCTTTTCGATTTTTCTATCACTTAATTAATATTCATTTTTATTGATTCCCTATTTTTTCTCTTTTTATGATGAAAAATTAATATTTATCAAATAAATAGTAAAAAATAAAAAAAAGATGAGATTACTTTAAGCTATGATGTAATTTCACCAAAAAAGGTTTAGACTTACCTTTTTTCCTATGCCACCCATTTCTGATAAATATTTTATGACTGCAATATAAAAAAATAAATTGATAAATAATTTTATAATTTATTTAAAAAATAAACCCATCAATTTTATGGAAGATGTGCAAAAGTATGAGATTAAAAAAACTCAAAATAGTACCGACATATATTGGAAAAATATATATGAAAATGAACAACAATATAATCAAGTAGTTTTTCATATTTAAGATAATCCTTTCAGCATGCTCCATTGATTTTCAAAAATATGTTATATCAATAATCCGGATTCAAGCCACATTTGTATCTTTATTAAATTTTTAGTCTATCTATTTGGAAATAAAGAAGTCCAAGTCCCTTTTGTTTAAAGGCAATTAATTTACTTTAACTTAGATCTAAGTTACTTGATTGAAGCTGGACTGATTAAAGACTATAAGAAAATAAAAAAATTATTTTCAATTATATAAGTATTATATGATATTCTATTTTGCTAATACATGCATAATATAATACATACATTAAAAGTAATAAGTAAAAGTACAACCTTTGAAAAGAAAATTGTTAAAGAATTCATATAGTCTTTGACAGACTCAAGCACCCTTAGAGTCAGCTTAACTTGATTTAAGTAATACAATATACTAACTTTTCAAAAAATGAAATAAAATCAGGAGAGTGTGTACATGAAAAATGAATAGAGTGTTCGAATTAAACGAAAGAGCATACCCTATTTATTATCTAAAGGAGTCATAGATGATTGACAAGTGTTATCTATTCAATTGATATTAAAAAAGTCATGACTCCAAATGTCACTCATTTAAACTACCACACAAAAAAAAGATGATAACAAGTACCATGAAAAAGATGATAACCTAAAGATAGAGCAAGTATAATTTATCAAATTGCTATAAAATGAAACTTGATTACAAATATCACTCATCTAAATCATCATATCAAAAGGGTGATAACAAGTGTCAAGAAAAAAGTGATAATTTAAAGACAGGGAAAAGGAATTGAATGCGTTGAATAGTGCACAATAGCATGTGTGCTCAACCTAAAGTTTACCCATTCATTAATTATGATAAAGATGTCAATCCAACTGCTTCTTTAAAGTTGTAGGTTAACATTTAGTTAATAGGTCGCATTCAAGTTGAATTGTTGGAAGCATGGTTTAAAATCTCGGTCTCGGTCGCGGTATCGGCCGGGCCGAAAAACCGATATGATATCGGTATCGGTCGCGGATATCGGTCCGTCGCGGTCATCGCGGTGTGAATTTTTTTTTAATCCAAAAAAATTTGCAAAAATATCCAAAAAATCCAGAATATTAGAAAATGCTGGAAAACTATATTTGTTTCCATTAGTAACAACAATAAATCAAAATCTCGGTCACCTTAAGTTATGAGTCTTGTCTGTGTTACAGACTCGCAGTTCAGTGTCTTTTTTCCAGTATTTCATATAATGCAAACATTATTTATGACTATGAGTAGATGTAGATATATCATCTACATACTATTAATAAGCCTTTGGTATCACAAATATCCTAACAAGTAACAACAATTATTTTTTGCAAAACAAAAATTAATAATATCATTTTCAAAATCCTAAATATATAGATCTAACATAAAAGTATGTAGATCTATCATTTACACACCATACAATGATCATGAATCATTAAAACAACATATTTATGATGAAATCCCCAAAAAATGATATATTATAATTCAAATATTAAAAAATCCGAAAATAAAAAAAATTGAAAAAAAATTTCAAAATCATGTGTATGAGTGGATCTAGCATGAAAGTATATAGATCTAACTTATAAATGAAGAAAACAACACAATTACACAAGTGAGTAAGTGACAAACCTCTATGCTTCATCTATAAAAAAAAAAAAAAAAAAAAAAAAAAAAAAAAAAAAAAAAAAAAACCGAGATAATGGTCATCTCGGCCGATATCTCGGCCGAGATGAAAAAAATCCCGAGATATTGAAAATCTCGGCCATCTCGGCCGAGATTTTGGAGAATCTGGGCCGAGTCCGATATCTCAGCGAGATATCGGACCGGTCACGGCCGAGACCGGTTTATCTCGGCCGAGATGAACCGGTCTCGGCCGAGATTTTAACCCATGGTTGGAAGGTCAAAGAATGAGGTAACTAAAGTTGGGTTAGGAGGTCATATATCATGGATTGATTTTAATCCAATCCATTGATTAATTGGGTTAGAGAAATATTAACTCAAGCCTATAAAAAATGAACTCTAACTTTGAATTACTAA
Source organism: Cinnamomum chago (assembly GCA_038049695.1). NCBI lineage: Eukaryota > Viridiplantae > Streptophyta > Magnoliopsida > Laurales > Lauraceae > Cinnamomum > Cinnamomum chago. The sequence continues at coordinate 64,502,580 of CP142458.1, read as the reverse complement.
GTGGGTTAAAGTTTCCAATCCACTGGTAGCTTAATGGTGAGACACCTTTCATCCATAAAAATAACTAAGGATAAATTTATGACTGTAGCGCTGATGGTGAGGGACTTAGTTAGAGTGGGTGCAGTGGATATGATTATTTATATTAAAACTAGCAACAAAGGCCCATATTAAGCCCGGGCCCAAAAGTAAAAAATACAAGAAAAAATAAAACTAAAAGGAAAATAAATAAATATTATTGAAATCTAGAATTTTCTTTAAAATATTGTTGAAAAGAAAATAGATTAATATATATATATATACTATGCAACTAAAAATAAGTAAATATTTTAAGTACCTTTCTTTCACACAATTCTTTCCAGTTGGCCAAGTTTAGCGTCCAAAGAAGAAGAGACACTACCTTTAAAAAAAAGGACGCCCACCTTGTGTGGGACCCACATGGATACTTTGACAACCAAAGGGAAGGGATTCAGGGAATGGTCGGATTTAGATTTGGATAAAGGATTCTCCTAAATGTCGTAACATCAATCGATTCTACGTTCCCTTGATATTCCAAACTCCCTAACTTTGAATGACATAGTTTCAATATATACCCCTATGATTAAGTGTGCAAGGTGTGTACCTCCTAGTAAGGCCCAACTGATTATCCATTCAAGTGGGGCACACATATATACTACAATGCTCAACCCCTCAAATGTCATTGATCCAATTCAAATGGCTTGGACCATTGATATACTATTGCTTCCTTTTTTTATATATAAATTGTTAAATTTGTGAGTGATGGATGAAGGAATTAAGATGACTTGATCGGGGTGAATTTATACAGAGATTGGGCCAATCCTATCCTGATCTTTCAATCTTCCCTTTTCAACTGATTAGTGGGGCTCATTCTACTGTGATGGGTATTTTGGAATTTTCCAAGAGTGTTTTTATTGTGGAGTTTAATCATACTTCTAAATATAATAGGGTAACTTAGCCAACCATCCCTGAGCATGGTCTTCTAAGGCATCAAGGACAACAACTTTTTCTCTAATGTCTATAGTCCAGACAGCTGGAGATATTTTGGTCCCTAATATGCCACGTCATATATTTTCATGACTAATTTGCCCCTTTCAACCCTCATTCCTCGGCCAAGTTATCTCTTATTCTCTATTGTGCAGAGAACTCCTTCCTTCTTCTTCTCTCTCATTTTCCATTTTTCGTTCCTTTCCATGATTGTGGAGTAACGTTGCAGAGCACCTTCTGTCGCCACCATGACTTCCGATTCTCTCTCTTTCATTTCTTCAAAGATGAAAACGGTTTTACTTTATCTTACTATTTCATCTGAAGTCTCTTCCAAATCTCTGTCTCTCTACAACTGATTTGAAAGAGAGCAGTTTGCCATTTTTCTTGTTTTCCCTCTTTCTCTTTTCTCGATTGGATCGTGCTCATCAAGTGTTCTTATTTTGGATTTCGATTTTTATTAGAATCTAATTTTCCATATTCTGACTTTTGGTGTTGCCGAGCTCAGATAAATTTCCCAGAAGCTCTAATAAACTGGACAAAAACTCAGATAAATTTGCCAAAACTCAGACAAATTTATATGAGTTTTGAACAACTTTTGCTCATCAGCTACCTCTAACATCTCTCCAAACCCATCAGAAAGAGACGCTGTAAGCTAGAGAGTGTCTCCAAATGGGCGGCTCTCGTTGAAAGCAGCTTGAAATATCATCAAGTCTAGAGTTTGCAAACTGGACTGAGCTAGTATGATCTAGAATGGTATCTCCCTCCACAAAATCAACTGCTTTGGGTGGTGTTTGATGCATAAAAAAAATCCAACTGAAATCCGCTTGAAGCGCCTGGGGTTTTCCTTAACCTCCAGATGTAACTTCTGCTACCAAGAGGAAGACTCAGCAACTCATCTTTTTTTCTCCTTCGAGCAAGACAATTCACTTTGACTTTGGTTATTCAAATCTGTAAGTCTCCAGCCTCCCTTCATTCTCATTTCATATCATTACAAAAAGCAACACAAATTTATCCGAGCAGAAAAATTAACAGCAAACTCAGAAAAACATGAAATTTATCTGAGTTTTCAAAAAACTTTTGTTAACTTCTCGTAAAACTCATTTGGCAAATTTATTTGAGTTTTATCTGAGTTTTGCCAAAACTCAGATAAATTTGTTTAAGTTCTGCTTTTGCTGACGTGTACAGGGTTTTTTTGTCTTTTTTACTGCATCATTTTTACGAGAGGACTACCGTCGGTACGATAAAATATCGTGGACCTTAGGCTATAAAAGCAAATGATGAGGGACCTCCGCTCAAATGCCCCAATATAATATTGTCGCTGAATATTTAAATCATTGTGGAGTTTGGTCATTTTTCTAGATATATATGAGAAATCATTTTGAATATTAGATAAGTATAAAGAAAGAGTTTTATTAGCATGAGAGATTTTAATTTGCATGTCATCTATTTCTGTCATTTTTTCTAAAAATTTGGATAAATATTGATTGTAGGTGGAAATGCTCCTTTTTGGTGTGGGAGCAAAATTAGGGAGGATTATATATATTTTAAAGCAGCAGCCTTTTAGTGTTTCACAGTGATGTGGCACACCCAATCTTAAATGTTTTTTTGGAGTACCTATTTTAGACCTCCCATTTTGAAATTTAGTCTCTGTCTCATTCCAACTTTGTTTCCTTATTATATACCATTTAAATGTAGTTTTCTTATTATAGAAATTTGAATGCCAACTAAATATTATCCAATCTATTATGTTTCTAATTCTTTCTTACTTTTTAGCGAAGAATTCTACCTCCACATCTAATCTTCATAGAAATCATTTCCCACCTTGAGTTTCACATACCTAATCCCTATATTTACACCAATATGAGATTTGGTATATGTATTTATATTATATGTTAGTTTCTTATTAGTTAACCGAGGCCTAAGTTGAAACCTAGCCGAACTCTATTTCGAGTTTAATATTTAGGCCCAAGTTTGCGCCTATGCCTTGAAAGACCAATTCGAAATATATTTCCATGTAAACCAGGGCATGCCAGTTTCTTGGCCTTTGGCCCAGATCTAGAAGTAAAAATTGGGTTTGGCCAAGGGGTGAAAATTGGGTTTGTCATGCTCAGGTTTAGATTGAGCTCGGGTCAATATTTGAAACCAAGGAATTCGGGTTGGGTTTGTTGTTGTTATTATTATTATTATATAATATATGATGGCTTCATTAGAGCACTATATCATTATGGGCCCACCTAATCAATCTAAATCTTTATCTTTCCTTTACTCCTTCTATAAATCTTTCTTATTTATATTTTAATATTTTTTATTTATATTTTATTTGATATGCACAGATATTACTTTTATATTAGAATACATTTTTTCTATTTCTCGGCTAGTGTTAGGCATAGGCCTCTCACAATAATACTATCTTAAAGAGAGGAATTTTAAATGACATTTTAAATGAAGGCGATTTTAGGAGAGAAAGATTGTGCAGCTACATGGCATCTGTGAGAGCTCTCACGTAATCATGAGGTTTTAGAGCGGTGACATGACACTAGAGATGTAAATGAGTCCTCAATTCTTCGATTATCTGGAGGTTCCGACCCGTTAAAAACTGGGGTTGGATCCTTATTTAGGCCTCGGCAAGTAAATGGGTCCAGGTTCCACCTTGGTTCGGACTCGTAGACTCGAGACCCGACATATTACCTAAAATTTCAAAAATCTCTCCCAAAAACCATACTTTCAAAATATCATTTTATATCTAGATCTAGACTCATCCCATATATGGTTCTTGTTCCGTAGTCAAGAAACCGGTCCCAAAACGGTTTTGGGTTCGGATCCGGTTCCACCTTTTTCTTAAATGTTCCGGTTCTGAGTCCACCATGGACCTGGATCGGAATCGACCCATTTGCAACCCTACGTAACACTGTCTAGAGCAGGGCTCTCTATTACTTTATGTATATATATAGGGATGTGCTCCTGTGAGAGTATATCCCACCTTACAATGAGAGATAGGGGTGGGGACCCTCACATTTAAGTTGTTGGCATTGGATATGGATGTGAGCCCCCCCCCCCCCCCCCCCCCCCCCCCCCCCCCCACACACACATTATCTCTCATAGTAAAGTGAGAGTATCTCCCATATATATATATATATATATATATATAAAGGGGGCGTTCAAGTTAGGTTGGTAGGTTGGGTCAAACTGCTACTCCTATCAATATGGTCTGAAACTTTCTCCAATTAAAGGATTATAGCTATTTTACCAACAACCTCATGACAAAGTTTTTATTAATTATCATAACTTAAAAGAGTTTATAAAATTATCTTACTTTAATTTCATTAGAAGGTAATTCGCACTTGACCTAAGCCTAACATATTACCATTAACCTAATTTTATTTAACATATATAAGTTTGTAATTACATCAATAGTTCTTTATCAGGTCTGGAGATTCATCCTCGACCAATCTATTGCATATGGCTCAATTGAGTTTAAAATTTGATACTTTGCTTAATACATTTATTACCATTGGATTGACTACTATATTCTGACCTTCAATTCAATAAATATTTTATAATTGATTTACAAATGTGAATGTTGTGACCATTTTTTTCTCAACCATTTTTATATATTATATTATATTATATATTAAAGTTGTTATGTTTACCAAACCAATTTCAATTTTAATTCTTCCAATTTCAAACTTGACCACTGAATCTCAAATTTTATAACCCTAAAACTTTTTATGTGTTTAACCATCTAAGGGTAATTTTAGTCATTTTTTATTTTTAAATATTATTAACATACTTATCTCATTTAATTTATCATTGATCAAAATGTACCTAAAAGGAGAATTTTATTTCTTGATAAGAGAGAAACTCAAGTCCATTTCACTCAACAATTTAAAATTATGATCAATATACTCTCTAAAATTATATACCTTTTCCATCAACCAAAATAACATTAAGAATATGCCCTTTCATATTTTAGAGGAATTTACAAGAAAAAAAAAATACTTTAGATGGAAAGTAGACCAAAAAGGTCATTTTAGGGGACCTCACACCGAATTGGCCTTCCCACCCAAAAACCTTTTTTTTAACCCATTTTCTTGAGGGTCAATATCAACCTTCAAATAAAATCGCTTTGTTTGCCTGTGGGTAGGGTTGATATTGACTCTCGAATGAAATTTTTTTGTTTGCCTATCGGCAAGGTCAATATTGACTCTCACCTGTTTAGGGGAGGGGCGGGAAGGGTTGATATCGACCCTCGAAAAAATGGGTAAAAACCCAACTAAAGTGTTTTTTTTTTCTGGTAAATTCCTCTATATATGTTTGTTTCTCAATTTGTAAATTGGGCTTACTTTTAGGTTCATACTTAATAAACCTCATTATATCACTCAAATTGAATTTAGACCCATAAGATTGATCATGCTTAAAATACTTGGTCAGAAATAATAGAAAATCCAAATTACTTGATATGTAGTTAAAATTCTTAGTAATTTCTTACTTCTCATAAACTTCTATATTTTTTGTTGCCTTTTATTTTCTAACGTTTAAACATTAACACCAATAAAATCTTAATAATGCTCTACTCATAAAGCTAATTATATTTATAAAAGAGTTTTTTGTATATACCCCCCTAAGGTTTATAGGATTTGTAAATAGGCCCCTATGGTTTCAATATTTGTATATACCCCCCGCCCTCTCATTTTAATACCTTTCATGTCCCAAAATTAGTAGCCTTACAATCACCATAAGCTCTTTAGGGTTTGTTTGGCAACTCTACCCTTAGAGTTAAGTAAGGTCAAACCCCCATTTCTATATAAAAAAAAAATCCCACCAAAACACTTTAATTCAAAATTCCCACCATATTTTAAAAAAAAAAGTAAAAAAAAGTAACCTCATTTGTCCACTAAAAGACAAAAAAAACTCCACTTTTCAATAAAAAAGTAAAAAAAATTCCATTACAAACAACAAAAAACAAAATAACATTATAACCCACTTATATTTTATTATTTTTTCAAAATAACATTTACTCCATTCAACTCTATTAGTAAAGCCCCCAAACAGGCGAATAAAATGACAATTTTGCCTATCTCTTTATTCATATATTGAAACCACAGGAGCCTATTTACAAATTCTATAAAGCATAGCTGGGTATATACAAAAAACTCTTTATAAAATTCTGGTCCCAATCAACGCTGCTATTACAAATGTCCATGCTTTAAGCACAAGTGGTCAAGCTAGTTAAACTTTAATCTTGTTAAGTCAAGGGCTGTGATAATCCCGTGTAGCTGATTTTTCGGATCCCTGTCACATATAAGGAAACATTTTCATTTGCCATCGTCCTATTGATAAACTTGCATCTAAATGGGTCTTAAGAGCCGAACAACATATAAGCTATATTCTTATTTCACTAAATTACGAAAACCCATTACTTTATTATTTGACCTATATTATTTTCTTGTCTCTTAATTTGGTAAAAGTTACCAAAGAGGGGAACAATTTAACCCTTCAGTGGAGTCCCTGGCAGGTGTCTTTCTTTTCTTCTCTCTTCCTTCCCTTTTCCTCTTTCATCCCTTCTACAGGAGACATCATTGTAATTCCCAAGTTTCTCCAGAGAGCCTACACGAAAAACCTTGTAAATCCTTTTACTTGGAATCCCATTTCTCAGAATTCCTTGCCTCTAAATTCCAAAGATCCGTTTGGCAACATCATCATCAGCAGTTGAGTGGAAATGGCGAATCAGGGCGCGAAGAAGCGTAGGGACGAGAACGCCCGACACATGAGAAACGTCCTTTACCTCATCATAGCTTGCAACGTATGTATGCTCTCTTCCTTTTCCCCTTCTTCAAATTTCTACACTTTCTAGGGTTTTTACTTTTACCGATGAAAACAAACTGCAGAAATCTGCTTCCCTTGTTTTGTTTTCTTCTTTTTTCACCTCTTTAATCATTATGCATCCACTTGTAAGAAATTCTGTGTTCAAATTGAACAATTTGAATTGAATTGCTCAGAGACTACCAAAACCCAAAATATTAATGTGAACATAGAGATAATGTGTCCCATTTCATGATTTAGATTGATGGGATAAGGCTATGATTTCAGTGATTTAGATCATTTGTTTGGCGGACCCTATAATGCGGTGCGCAATTGCCTAAAATCTTGCTAAGCAAACAAGGAAAAATCTTTTTTTTTTTTTTTGGCCCTTCTTAATGAGGCATTGTAGTTATAGTAGTCTGACATGTTGATTTGCAGGCTATATATGTTGTGGTAAGGATGCTTGTTTTTCATTCTACTTTTACTTGGAAGAACTGGGTTGGCTTGTGTGTGACATCAATTGCCTATTTAATCCCCTACCAACAACTTGCCAAAATGGCGGCTCCGGCTTATGCGGATAATGGAGAGCTTTTTGATGGTGGGTCTGATATGAGCATTGGTGGAGTTTGTGGGTATGTGTATCTGAGTTCAATTAGTTGCATGCCTTTTGTTATGTCTTTCAAGAAGAGGTTCAATATGCAGCTTTTGACATTATAATTCATAGTTTGCGTGAACTGCCTATTCATTTTTGACACAGTTCTTAACCAAAGAACAACTGAAGTTGCCACCAATTCTATTGTTCTGCAGCTTTGGGTATTTGAGGCTAAATTTTCATCCGAGTGCATTGGTTTGGAAACTTCCTGTTTTGGTGATGACTCATGAAAGGGTCAGATTTGTGAGGGGTCAGCACCCGACTGGATTGGTTCAGGATTATTCTTGACTGCATCACCTTACTTTGTTCTGTCTTGTTTGGAATACATTTCGGTTGCTTATTGAAAAATATGATTTTTTAGGATTGTACATCCATGATGTGGCTAATGAATTTGATGGTCTGGATCAATGAACCTTGTGTGCTACAAGCAACTTGTATGGAACGGGTGCATCGTACTCAGAACTGTAATTCTTTGTGTATAATGTTAGAAAAAATTGGCTGAGATGATATAGGCTTCTAGTATAATCACAATTTTAGCTGAGATGATATTGGCTTTTAGTTTAATCTCAATTTTAGTTGTTGGTTTTGTTTCTGTTTTACTTGTGACCAATTTATGCTGCTTTCTATTGTCAATGCACCTAAGATATATTTCCATTTGATTTTGTGGCAGTTACCTCCATGATGTCATCTATATAACAAGCTTCGTACAGCTGACGTCCATCATCTCTGGCAAATTTTGGTACACATATTTAGTGGTAAGGACTAAGGAAGACCATATTCCATCCTGCCATTTCCTCATATTAAAACAACTGTGTTCAAATGTAAATCATCTATTGAAGAATGCTAATACTATTTGATCTGATTTTTTTTTTAATGGCTGGTTACCTTATCTATAATATGCCATTCGCATATGATATTACAAATTTTGCTCATGGTTACTATTACTATTCTTTAAAACATTGTTGTAATAAAAAACTCGAGATTGCAAGGGAAATCGATCTCTGTGTGGTTATCTGACTATCCATGGTCTGGAATCTAGATGCTTAGTTAGTGATGGGTCGCCTTGTATATTAGGCTGCACAGGATAGGTACCTTAGAATCCATATAATCATGAACATGCTTATGTGGGGATTACCAAGAAATCAATCAAGAAAAATAGGGAAGAGAGGAACGGGGGAGAAGCCCTCTTGGATAACTGAACTAAATGATTGCTAAATCAAGACCCCACAAATAACTCCGTGTTGCTTTAGCACTTATACAGCTGATCATAAATTGATGTGGTTCTGATACTGTTTCCACAGATTCAACACCTTGGTGCATGCATGCCATTTTTTTAAAGAAAAAGAAAAATAGCTAAAGCTACAATCTTGACTGTCCTTCTCTAAAGTTTAAGTACTTTATTCATGCATCAAGTCTACCACCAAATGAGGCGTTACATCCCTTATATAGGTAAAAGAAAAAAAACCCGAAGACTAATTTCAACCATAGAAACAATAATGGTCAAGATTAGAACACTTAAGTAAAACCTATGGACCCTAGAAGACAACTTTTCCTTAACTTATTCGAAAATGGGGGGAGGAAATGAATGTACAAGGCTGGGCTGGATATAGGCTGGTAATGAAATTCAAGATCCTTAAATCTGAAATTAAGGAATGGGTCATATCTAGCTTCGGTAATGTGGAGGCGGAAATGGATGAATTGCTGATCCAGATAAAAGAAATTGAATACAAGGAAGAATCAGGGATGCTATTGGAAAGTGATATAGAGCTACGCACAGATCTAAAAGAAAAATACCATTGCAAGGCAAAACAGGAATAAATAAAATGGAGACAAAGATCCAGACACTTATGGCTAAAGGATGGTGATAGAAACACAAGAAATTTTCAAAGCTTTGCATCTTTCAGAAACAGGAGAAATAGAATCTCAGTCCTTACAGTCCTTAGTCCTCTTTGACGGGGATAGAAGATTGGAAAATAAGGAGGAGATATGTGAACATGCAATAGACTAATATAAAGAGCTCTTCACAAAAGAGATTTTGTATCGGCCATCTCTAGACAACCTGCAATTTCCTATGATCATTGAAGCTATGGTGGACAGGATTGAGAAAGTGTTTGAAGAAAAGTAAGTCAAAGCGGCCATCTTTGATCTAGTGGGGAGATAAAGCGCCTGGGCAAGACGGTTTCCCTTTAGCATTTTTTCAAACGTTCTAGGAGGTAATTAAGGAGGACGTGATGATTTTTATGAAGGAATTTCATGTCAGAGGCAAACTCTCTAAACACATTGGTGCGTCATTCATAACCTAATAGCTAAAAAGGCTGGTGCCAAGAATATAAAAGACTATCGACCAATCAGTCTTATTGGTGCCATTTATAAAGTCTTAGCCAAAGTGCTAGCTACCTGGATTTAAAATGTACTTCCTAAGGTGATATCCCTTCCCTTGCACAAGGAGCATTTGTGCACAGACGTCAAATCCTAGATGGTGTTTTAATCGCAAATGAATGTATCCACTCCGGGTAAATGGCAAGAAAACCGGGTCTCATTTGCAAATTAGACTTGGAGAATGCATATGACAGAGTTGATTGGGACTTCTTTATGTAGATAAGGAGAATGGGCGTTGGTATAAAATGTTCGAATTTCTAAAATCATCTTCATTCTCTATCCTAGCTAACGGATCCCTGGAAGTTTTCTTTTCAGATACTAGAGAGTTGCATCAAGGGGATCTGTTGTTACCCTTCTTATTCGTCATTGTAGAAGCCCTTAGTAAGATGATGTACGTAGCAGCAAATGCCAAGTTGATAAAAGGTTTTTGTCCTTAAAGTGAGGCGCAGGAAATAACACACTTGCAATGTGCAGACAACACCATAATTTTCCAGCTATGCGGAAGAAGATCAACTTCGCAACATTAAAGTGATCCTCTTATGCTTTGAAGTGGTATTGGGCCTTAGAGTGAATTTATTTAAAAGTGAGCTCATAGTCATAGGAATAAAGGTGAATGAAAATCATTTACAAAGACTGGCAGACCTTATTGGGTGCAAAGGTGGAGTGCTTCACTCAACATATCTGGGACTGCCACTTTGTTATGGAGTGGTGTCCAAATCTCTATGGGCCCCAATGCTTGAAAGGTTAGAAAAAAACTTTCTTTGTGGAAAACTAAATATTTGTCTTTTGGTGGCAGTATTACTTTAATTAAAGTAGCCTTAGCAAACCTTCCAATCTACTTCATGTCCCTTTTTAAATGTCCGGTGGAGATAATCAAACGCATTGAGAAATTGCAGAGGGATTTCTTATGTCACGGTAATGAGAAGAAAAAGAAATTCCATTTTATAAAATGGTCCAAGTTTGCAAGTCTTAAGAAGATGGGGTTTTGGGAATTAGAGCCATGAAAGAGACTAATCTAGCACTCCTTGGAAAATGGTTATGGAGATTGGGGATGGATCTGAAACCCTATGGAATTAGGTAATATTCTCAAAATATGGAATTTTCCAGGGATGGGTGGGAAGTCCGAGATTCTATGCCGCGATACTCAAGCATATGGAAGCGTAGTCTTGCTTCAAAGGAGATCTTCTTTAAGAATATCAGATATTGCATTGGCAAGGGATACGAAGTCTTCTTTTGGACTGATCAATTCTATTAGCGACTTCCTTTTCAATTCTATTCAATTGTGCTACTAATCAAAGTGCCATAGTTATTGATTACTTGGAATGGATCGATGATTGGGTAGTTTGTGGGGCCCACTTTTAGAAGAAATCTGAATGATGAGGCTGCTCAATTTCAATCTATGATGTTGCTTATTGGCAACGTTTTCATTCCGAAAAATGGGAACAACAAAAGGATTTGGACAACCTCTACCAATGGCATGTTTTCAGTTGCATCTCTCTTCTTATCCATGACTAGCGAGGCAATGGTGTCACACCCATCCAACATGATCACTATTTGGGCTTCTTCATCAACACTCTTCGGGGGCATTTCAGCAAATTCCATCATTCAAAATGGGATGGAAGTAGCATTCCCACATCTACAGAAACCCTGCATGGTTTATAGATATATTGCTTTGAATTTTGATGGGAAAATGGGATGGAAGTAGCATTCCCACATCTACAGAAACCCTGCATGGTTTATAGATATATTGCTTTGAATTTTGATGTGGGGGGGGGGGGGGGGGGTGGTGGTGGTTACGATCAAGGTATCACCCTGCTGTCATACTCAGGTCCAGCTGGTCTATGCTCAAGTAACATAGCTGAGGTATTATCTCTAAAAATCGGGCTACAAGAAGCTTTATGGTGTTACGATCAAGGTATCACCCTGCTGTCATACTCAGGTCCAGCTGGTCTATGCTCAAGTAACATAGCTGAGGTATTATCTCTAAAAATCGGGCTACAAGAAGCTTTATGATTCAATCCTTAGCTGCTGATTATTGAATGGGATTCCTTATGTACGATAAAGTGGGCGTCTCAAGTATCTACGGCTCCTTGGTACTTTGCAGTTGTAATAGAAGAGGTGGCAGACATTGCTAAGAATATGAACATTTCATATCACCTTATTAAGCGCTGTGCAAATTCGGAAGCAGATCGCCTAGCCAAAGAGGGAGTATCTTATTGTTAATATGTTTTTTGGCTTTTGGTTGATGCTTGAATTTTTGGGGGTGGTCAACCCTTTCTTTTTTATTATTTTTTTGGGCATTTTTGTTTTCAGTATGGTCCTCTTATACTATAAAGTTCCCTGGTGAAAGGAATTCAGTCATCTTTTCAAAAATAAAAAAACCTATGGACCCCACTTGCATAACTCAACAAACTCCAAATAATTAACTAAAGCAAATTAAATTAATGGACCTATGGACTAGACTGACTGGGCGCAAAGGACTGGAAATCTGCTCTCCTCTGTTGATCTACTTTGCTACCAATTGTTGTAAATTCTAGGGTTAGGATTTTGATCGTAGGTGCCACAGCACAATGGTGGGTTTCCGCATAAACAATTTCACGATGAAGAAACTCTCCAATGATAAAATCCCACAAGGGAAAAACTCTATTAACTCAACTCTGAGATTATGATCTCTACAATGTCATATAAATAGTAAAAGAGACTTAGGGACTAAGACTCTTTCTCCTAATCAAACTAGAAAACTAGATAAGAATCCTACAGAAATTAGAAAGCTATTCTTAATTACAACTCTTCCATTAAAATTAGAAACTATTAACAATTAATAAAATAAGAAAATCTCTAGGCTCCCTTGGGTCCCACATGTGGCCCCCAAGTCTCTCTCCAACAACATATTGGTGTTGCTGCATCATACATGCACTACATACGCGTAATATCTAAACCAATTATCCCCAAGGGCTTGCCTTGGATGGGCAAGGTCTTGGAAACAATACCTGTCAGATATTTTACCTATTTGATTTTTTTTAATGTTGATAAAATTTTCAATATAGGTAAAGCAAATGCAAAAGCCTATCATGTGACTAATGTGAAGGTAAGGTATTGTCCCACAGGGGGCTGGTCCAAGGATAAAAATTTTCAGGGCTGTACCGGCTACAGACTTGCCTTATCCCATTAGTAAGGAAGTGCACTCACACAAGCAAGGATCAAACATACACTACTCTATCATTCTGGGTGGGGAGCTGTTGGGAAAATTTCTTGAGATATTCTCTTTTCGAAGAATTATTATTGTCGATCAATGTGATTAGGCTATGACCCAGCCATGTTAGGACAATGAATGGTTCGGATTCTGCATGTTTTTCATGTTAATGAGATATGAGTCACATAAGGGTAAGAGTTGTTGGCAGCTTTTTTTTTTTTATTACAGTAAATTGTTTTTCTCCGAAAAAGAACTGGACTGAAAAAAGCACAGACCAGCTTTGAAACAAAAAACCCGAAACAGAAACATAAAACTCAAACATCATTAGACATCAAAAGAGCTGTTGGGAGCTTTAAGTGATACTCTACCTGAAGGATTATGGTGTCTGATCAATGAAAATAGTCTAGACACATCCTTGGTAGGACAACAGATGGATAGTTCAGGTGTTGCATCTTTTCATGTTTATCAGATCAGGTCGCAAGAGGGGTTAACTTCATGCAGCATTTTCTCAAAACCAAGATGGCACCCAAGTTAGCTTACATTGCTTTTATTTGCTTTATATTTCACTTTGGGCTGACACTTCGATTGGATAAAGCGTTTGGCATTAGATGGCTCACCTTTCCATGGGCCAATTAGGTTTGGTGGATGCATGTTGGACAGTAAGCTCATATGCCACCCCCTAGGCCCAATTAAGAGATCATCGTGTGGTTCTTGAATTTGTTTTCAAGTTCATACTTGGATCTAGAAGTTTTTTTGCTTTGTTTCTTTAATGGTACCTTTTATTTAAAAATTGCTAAACGGTTTAGGAGAAATTGATTTAACAATTATAAGGGGTAATCGGGAAACAACACATGCAAAAAATGAGTGTAACAGAGATGAGAATGTTGGATAGAAATATGGTAAAACTAGGAACAAAATCACAAATGGACACATTTGGGAGCATATAGAGGTAGTCTCAGTAGGTGATAAATTAAGATAGACACGTTTGAGATGATTTGGACATGTCCAATCCAGGCTTACAACTGCGCCGGTGAGGAAAAGTTCTTCTATTCAAGTTGATGGTCCATCAAGGAAAAATGGGTAAGCCAAAGAGGACATGGATGGAAGTAGTATGGAGAAATTTGAAGAAATGCCACGTATCCGAGGATTTGGCTTAGGATAGACTGGAACGACAAAACACAATTTGTGCAGCTAATGTTGGAAATTGGAACAGGGCTTTGATGATGATGATGATGAACAGCTACAATGCCCAAGGCCAAAACCACCACCACCACGCAAACAACAAACATACCAACAAAAAGGACAGATCACAACTTAAGAATGATAAGAGCTATGATGAGCAGATATGGCATTGATGCAGGCAAGATCCATGATTGGCCAACCCACTGGGCCCAAGCCCATAAAAAGATCTTCAAATCATGCAGGAATATCTATTTTAGTATTAGCTGAATTTTACGGATAATTATGAGATTAATTAGAAAGTTTCTCTTATTTGATTTAGAGTTTATTTTAATTATATTTGTTTCCAAGAATAGAATTAGGAAAGTAGTGCCTATATAAAGGATTGTAATTCCTCTTATTCAGTATGCATTGATTAATAAAATTTCTATCCTTGAGTTTTCTCTTGGTTAATTGTCTATGGTGTGAGACCAAGACAGGTGTGATCCTATGGATCCCTATCCCTAAGCCCTTTGGCTTGGAGTTTAGCCGATTGGCTATCCTCCCCTTCTCCGCGCTGCGCCAATTGGTATCAGAGCGAAGATCCATTCTCATATCACCATTCCTATCCTTAAGCCCTTTAGCTTGGAGTTTAGCCTGTTGGCTATCCTCCCCTTCTCCGCGCTGCACCAAGCGTGGTCATAAAATACATCGAAATTCTGTTGCAAAACACCCTCCTTAGCTGGTAGATATGCACTTCATTAGTTCTCTTGATATGAGAGAGGCATCGAGATGTTCGGCAAGATCTGGCACCTTGTCCACCTCATCGACCGTTCTCCATGGGACCTTGTAGCGACCCAAAACCCAACTGGCGATGCACTTTGAGTCCCCCTCCATTATATGTTGAAGATAGAGGAGCCCTTCATGAAGACATGTCCTTGAAACTAATGTTTCCACCATATTTATAGAGCAAAACTCTGCTGGGCCCGAGAAAGAGAGGATAGACTTGGTCTCACTATCTCAAATGGTCCCATCTATCCCTTTAAACCTCAGATAACAGTGAGTGTTCCCATCAAAATTTAGCTTTAGAAGGTGTTGTTTCTAATCTCTCTCCATTGTTCAAATTTGAGAGACCAGCCACTCTCTCTCCACTTAACCACATGCATAGTTTACCATCAATTATATGGTAAGAGCATGGAGAGCAAAGTAGTGGCTAGATTGACTGTGGGCCATGCTTAGATCCAATAGCGTATGGGACACTTAATGCTTAACAATCATGGTCATGCAAGATATCTATTGATTTATTTAATTAATTTCAATCATTTTTTCACCATTCAAAATAAAAATAAAAAACTACAATCATTTTCTTTGAGACAAAGGGAAAAACTTCTAATGCTTAAATCAAAATCACATGCTTTTGTGTCTACTCTATAATCTATCCATATATGCTCTCTAAATTCAATGAGACTGCGCCTCATGAAGCGGAGAGGTCTTGTGTTTGACACCTACCGTCAATGGCCACCTCCCATAGTTTTACTCAGTGCATATGGATATGGGGTTTACATGTGCCCCTAGGTCTGTCCAGAATCGAGTGTTCCTCAGGCGCTCAAGGCCAAAGGCTCCTGGGCTAGGCTGGGCGGGAGATACCTTGGGTTTATATATATATATATATATATATATATATATATATATGCTCTCTAAATTTAATTTGTTGTTTTTTTAATGACATGAAGCTCATGAGTGCTAAGAAAATGATGTAAAGGAAGAATATGCGAAAGGGGGGATTTTTTTTTTTTTTACAGTGGTAGTATGTTTGAGATTTCGTTGGGCGGAGCAGGATTCCCACATGGTTTTGCATAAATTGACAAACAATAGAGAAATTTTCATTGTATTCTCTTTAGTTTATATTGCGGGATAATGGAATGCTGCTGTTGGAATTAAATGGCATTCTCTTGTCATTTTCAGATACCCGTGTTTGGGATATACAAACTCCTCCCACTTTTAAATATGTTACTCTCAGGGGGTTCAGAGGTACATTATTCCCTTCAGATGACTATGCTCTGCTGTCTGCTTGCTTGTCTGGTCATAACCCATAATAGTAGTCTGGTGTATGTTGTCTGTAGGGAGCTGTGGAAGATGAAAAGAGCCGCAAGAAAAGGGAGAAGATGGAGAAGAAGGCTTCAAGACCCAAATTTGTTAAGACAAGAAGCAAGTGATTCCCTGATAAGTTTACCATTTGTATCAAATGCAAGGAAAACTTCAATATCCATAGTTTCTTGAGCAGGAGCATTGGTTCCATCTCAAGCAGAGAGATAAAAACTGGATGTGAAACAGTTCAATATTTATACAGATTTACAACCGTATTGCTATAATCAGGTAGATGAAATGCACAGATATTGAAAATGCTTTGTTGTTTCAGTTTGCTGAAGCTATGGCATTAAGTAATCTCTTTTCTTCCTCTTCCTCTAGATCTTTTGTTGAATGACTGTGGCACTGATTTAGGGTTTCTTCTGTGCATGTTGTGTTCTCTATATCTTTTGTTGTTTGTCTGTACCACTCAATTAGGGTTTCTTTTTTTGCGCATACGCTCTTGCCCTTGTTTTTACGTTGTAAGGACTGGATTGATGCAGCCCATATGCATAAACCCACTTAATCCCAAGTCTCAATCAAGTGACTCAATCCATGGCCATGGGCGGTCAGGGTTGTGATTTTATATTTTTAATGATGGTCAGATTTTGTATGTCAAATGATGTCAAAATGACCTGAGTTTGGATCTTTGGATAGCTTATTCCATTAGCTTTCCAAGGAGCTCATATAATTTCACAGTGGAAACATTTAACGTTGCTTATCACAATAAAATTATATAATGTTTGTAATAATGATCTGGCGTGTTTGTCAAAGTGAAACCGTCCAATGTTAGGGCTTGTTTGTTTGCATTAGAACATATAGGAATTGAATACCTGGCAAGTCAAATGATCTCTGCAAAGGATTATTAAAGATGTGTGGAGTGAATGATATGAGGCGAGGGGTTAAGGATTTAAGGTGGAGATGTAGATGTATATTGACTTGCCTGGGTATTGAATTACTCGTGTGATGGTGGGATATTCATTTCCGATCTTCCCTTGATGGTGGGAGGTTATTTGATGATTTTTATTTTTTATTTTTTTTCCGTATTCACCTTAGGATTTCATTTTTAACTCCTTATGGCATGAATTCCTATTTATCCAATTCCTAGGTATTCTATGTAAATGAACAGGTCCTAAATATCACAGTGAGATTCATTTAATGCTGCTAAGTGCTAATTATGATGGACCATAAATATTGGTAAGCACTGTGCTACTCAGGCAATGGTGATTATCATGATTGGCCTTATTATTGAGCATCAATGGGAAAGCCATGCAATGTAGAACCCATTTGATGTTGGCAATCATCTAATTATATTAATGATCAAGGATTCAGTTTAATGTTGGTAGATGATGCAATCCAAATGCGGATCCTCACTATGGGACTCGGATAAACTGATAATTATGATCATATAATTTAATACTGGTAATCACTATGCATCCCACCTTTTGTTGGTAATCATTATTGAAACCACCTAATGCTGTCACTCATCTATTGTTGATTGTTGATGGAATCCAAATACTTAGGATAACTGGTGATTATGGTCATATAATCTAATATTGGTAATCACTATGACCCACCTTTTGTTGGTAATCATTATTGAAACCACCTAATGTTACCACCTATATTAGTAATGAACAGGGTCATGCCTAGTGTGTGGGTGTGTGGTGTTTTTTTTTTGGTTGAAGGGTCATGCCTAATGTTAGTACTTTTAATGGGGCTCATCAAATTTTTGTAATTGTAAGTGCCTAAAAATTACGGACTTAGGTAATGGAGGATCAAGCTCCTGATTTGTGGTTTTGAAGGGGATAAAGGGAAAGGATCGAGTCTCCAGTGACCTGAAAGGAAGAAAACAACGGTCAGAGACCCTCGCTATGGGTAGCCGAAGGCCCTCCGACGATCAAGTCAGTGTATGAACTGGGAGAGAATGGAGAAAGCGAGCTTTTGGAGGGGAGGATCATGCGTACCTAGTAAGGTTTTTCTTCATGCAATATATAGATGTGAGAGTCATCATGGTACTGTCCACATGAAGGGATGGGAGTCTCATCAGCATAAATTCGTACCTCTTGAGTGGGGGTAGGTGAAAAGGGGATGTCCCATCGGACCATTGCCCCCTACCTATGGACATGACCTTAGATATGGCGTGCTCCTTGCGTAGGTCCGGAGCCCATTTTATTGTCAGTCTGCCGATCTCGTCTTGGCAGTGCATTAATGGCGGCATTTATGATTGAATGACGGGAGGCCGAGCTCGGTCGCGGCTGAAGCCGAGGTCGGGACTCGTGACGTAATCGCTGGGACACGTCCCATGGTTGCCCGAGACAGCGCTGCAGCCGACCTTGGGCGATACCGCGATCACGGGCAGACCGAGACCGGAGGGTGGCCCCACCTAAATCCGTGATCACGGAATGACCCCACACAATTGCCCCCTAGCTTCCTGGTCTCGGGCTTTCCCCGAGGTCAGAAGCTAAGACTTGGATGTGACGGGGCCGTCTTATCGCATCCTTTCTTAGTAAGATCCTCATTATGGCGCCTTTTCGTCTGCCCTAGGCAATAAATAGGGCGCCATGATTGCTTTGCAATGGCGGATGCGGAGAGTGCCGTTTCACATGCCCGAGGCGATTAATGTCGTACCAGAGGCATGGCGGAATGCAGATCGTCGCTGCCACGTGGAGCCTTCTGTTTGGTGGGACGCCGAAGTCGAAGTGACGCGAAGCGGGGTAATTAAGAGGGGGCGTTTCTCTATATATATATAAAAAAAAAGAATCGCCCCCCTCCCCTTCTCTTTTACCCTGGCCGTTTGTCTGAGAAGAAGAGCGCCGCTGAAGGAGACGAAGTCCTGCTACTGTTCTGCTGGAGAACGAACCAACTGATCTCGAGAACTCTTTTCTCCCTGATTTTCAGCCTTTTCGCCCTCAGCACCCTTTCTGTGAGTTTTACTTCTTTTCCTTTCCGCTTCTTTGCGTTCCCTGTTCTTGCCGTGTCAGAGGTTACCAGCCCCTTAGGGTTTTTTTCCGTTTTTCATTCATTTTCGACCCCTCCTTGTTCCTTTCGCATTTGGGGAAAATGGGAATCTATAGTCACTGGCTGGAAAGCCTGGCAGCCCTAGAGGCTTTTAGGTCATTTTTTAAGATTTCGGCTGATGTCGTGGTGAAGCCCGATGACCTTAAGGGGCTTCCTGACGGTCTTACTATGTACAAAAATTGGATGCCCTTCCCGCTGTTGTCTGTATGCGAAGGGGGCGTTAGGTTCCCTATCCATCCGCTCCTCCGGTCCTGCCTCAGCGCGTGGAACCTCTGCCCTTTCCAATTAATGCCGAATGGCTTCAAAATAATAATGGGCGTGGCCGAGCTGAACTGGATCCTGGACATCGGCCTCGGCGTACATGACATAGAGGATGTTTATGACATCTACAAGGCTGCGGGGACCGAGGACGCCTACTATCTCCGGGTGAAAGCCAGGTGTCGGCCCTTAGTGAATGCCCTGGAAGACTCCAACAAATACGCCGGAGACGACCGAATAGTGGTCTCAGGGAACTGGGAGTTCAGGGGGACCGAGACCGAAGAGGACCGGAGGATCCAGGTCCCACGGAGACCCGGGACCCCAGCTAGTAAATGCCTGCCCCTTTGGGTTTCGACTGCGTCGCCTATGCTTGTTGTTGTACCGAGCTAACGCCCATCATTGTTTTCTGCGCAGGTATTCAAAAGAGAAGGAAAGAGGCCAGTTTTGATAAGTGGAAACGAAACGACGCGTGGTTAGAGAGGATCGATCGCTACCACGGCCACCACGACCGAGCTGCCTTCTCCTTGCTAGGGTACAAGCCTCGGTACCAGTCTTACACCAGGAAGACTGCAGAGATCCCCATCGCGCCAACAGGGGAAGTCGGGCCTGAGTCCGCCGAGACCGACAGTCGAGCCACGGATCCTCAGGACCCGATAGTCATCGGCGACAGTCCTCCCCGAGACCAGGGAGAAGCAGAAGGAGAAGAAATGGACAGGCCGCGCCCCGCTTTGAAGGACCTGGGGGCCCTGATTTTTGCCGGCCAAGCCCCGGCATCCTTCAAGCACGCCCCCAGTGGGTCGGGTGCCGCTCAGGGGTCCGCCCCCGCCGCCTCTTTCAGTTCGTCGGGAGCAGCGGGCGCTCCCTCGGCCAAGTCTTCGAAGGGGAAGTCGGGGGAGCCCTCCGGGGTCATTCGGCTGCCGAAGGAGCCTCGCCCGCTCCGGGACAGCAGGCCGCGGGTGGTGGAACCCGGGAAGGAGACTCCGCCTCCCCCGCCGCAGAAGGAAGCCCGGCCTCGGTCCGCGGCGGCCGGAAAGGAGGGCGAGAGGCCCCCTCCCGAGAAGAGGCCGCGCCTGGCGGGCGCGGAGGGGAGGCCCCAGTCATCGGAACCGCAGCCCCAGCGCTCCACGCCGGTTCCTTGGAGGCCCAACTTCGACCTCAACCCCAACGAGCCTATGACAGTGGGGGAGCAACTGGGGAGCAGTTGGGAGTCGGTCGTGGCCCTCGCCCGGGGATGCGCCCTCCCCCAGGACATGGAAAGGCACAGGAAAACCGGGACTCCGGCTTTAATTCATCAGACGTTGAGGGCGTCGCTCGAGGTAGCTTTTCTTCCCTATTTCTAAAATTCTCGCTTCTTGGTTATCCGATCCGACCTTCTCACCGTTTCTATCCTTTTAGCAAAACGCGCAGAGGCTCCAAGTACTGATGGAGAGGCATGCAGAAAGGGCTGCCCACATCGCCGGGCTAGAGAAGGAGAAGAAGAAGCTAGGGAGTGCGCTGGAGGCCAGCGCGGCCGAACTCAAGAAGGCGGAGGAGAAAATCGCCCAACACGCAACGGATCAGCAAGCGGCGAAGGCTGAAATCATCAAGTTGCGGGGCGAAAATAAGAATCTGAGGGGCGCCGCAGATGACAAGGCGAGGAAGGCGTCCCGACTGGAGGTTGAGCTCGCCGAGATGGAGGCCGAGCTCGTCAAGAAAGAGGCCGAGGTCGCCGAGAAGCAAGGCGAACTGGTTAAGAAAGAGGCTGAGCTCGAGGCCTCTAGGAAAGAGAGGGCCGATGCCGAATCCATCCTGCGAGATCAGGCTGCAAAGGCTTACCAGGACGGGGTGGATTGGGCGTCGGAGGAGTACGTGGCTCAGATCTGATTGCTGTTTGAGATGAGGTGCAAGGCGGCCCTTCTTAAGTATGGGGTCTCTGAGGACCATCCCATCTTCTCGAATTTTCCTCAGTTCCGACCTGCAGCAGTGGGCTCAGAGCCAGAGCCTGGCTCCAACCCTTCTGGGGCTCCGGCCGATGTCTCTGCCGCCCCTCCTCCGCCTCCGACCCCTGTCGAAGTCCAAGGCGCTCCTCCTCCTTCTCCGACCCCTGTCGAAGTCCAAGGCGCTCCTCCTCCTCCTTCGACCCCTGCCGAAGTCGAGGCGGCCCAGGCTCCTCCTGGAGCTCCTCCATCTGCTCGTGATGCCCCCATTTCTTCTGCACTTCCAGAGCCGGAGACTAATAAGGCGGCGCCCAAGGAGTAGACTCTTTAGGAATTTTCTCTTCTTTTTTCTTTTTCAATGTAATTTTTCTTTCTTTTTTCAAGTGCATAGGAACCTTGTAATCATACTTTTTGATCAATGAGAAGATCTTTTTCCACCTTGTTGTCTTCCTTCTTTGCTCTTTCTTGGCAATGGTATGTGGATGCTTCGATGCGAAAATTCACAAGTCCTGGAGGTTGGTAAAGCGTCCGAATTCTTATCCTATCATTAGGCTGCCCCCAGACCAATGGCTAGGTCTTAAAGATGTTCTTCTCGGGAGGAATGCCTTTTAGGAAGGATTTTGTGATTAGCTTGGGTTCATACCCCGAGATGTGGTCTTCTTGCTGAAGGGCTGGGGCTGTATCTTTATTTTTGGCGAGCATTCTTTGGTGACTCGAGAGGTATGGGCCAAGCTGGGGTGTAGGTCGAACTCCGTGCCTTGCGGAGCTGGTCCTGCGACCGGGCTCAAAGAGGATGGCGCGAGGGCCGGATCTTTGCGGAGTTGGTCCTACGACCGAACTCAAAGAGGATGGCGCGAGGGCCGGATCCTTGCGGAGTTGGTCCTACGACCGAACTCAAAGAGGATGGCCCGAGGGCCGGATCCTTGCGGAGTTAGTCCTACGACCGAACTCAAAGAGGATGGCACGAGGGCCGGATCCTTGCGGAGTTGGTCCTACGACCGAACTCAAAGAGGATGGCGCGAGGCCGGATCCGTGCGGGGTTGGTCCTACGACCGAACTCAAAGAGGATGGCGCGAGGGCCGGATCCGTGCGGGGTTGGTCCTACGACCGAACTCAAAGAGGATGGCGCGAGGGCCGGATCCGAAGAGACGTAAGGCAGTTCTTTGTCAAAAGGTTCTTCTTTATTGATCAATCATTTCGAATACAACTAGAAGTAATATTTCTTTAGATGGGCAGCATTCCATGGTCGTGGCAACTCCTTGCCATCCATCCCTTCAAGTCTGTAGGCCGACCTTCCTGAGACGGAGACCACCTTATAAGGGCCGAGCCAGTTCGGCGCAAGTTTGCCTTCATTAGGATCTTTATCTGCTGGGAGTGCTTTTTTCAAGACCAGCTCTCCAACCAAGAACTTTCTTTCTTTTACCCTCTGATTGTATCCTCGGGATAATTGCCGCTGATAGGCGGCCAGACGCACGGACGCTGCTTCCCTTTGTTCCTCGGCCAGGTCGAGCTCTCTGGCGAGGTTCATTTCGTTCTGCCCTTGATCGAAGAGATTTGTCCTCAAGGTCGGGAGGCCGACCTCAAGAGGGATTACAGCTTCCATCCCGTAGGCCAATGAAAAAGGGGTTGCCGAGGTGGATCGTCTCGGGGTGGTTCTGTATGCCCAGAGGACACTTGGCAATTCTTCCGTCCATCTGCCTTTAGCTTTATCAAGCCTTTTCTTCAGCCCCTCCAGAACCACTTTGTTCGAGATCTCTGCTTGCCCATTGCTCTGCGGATAGGCCGGAGTCGCATAGAGGTTTCTGATGCCGAGTTCCTGACAGAAGCTTTTGAAGAATTTTGAATGGAATTGGGTTCCGTTGTCCGAGACCAGAGCTCTAGGGATCCCGAACCGCGTGACGATGTTTTTCCACACAAAATTCTTTGTGTCAAGCTCGGTGATGGAGGATAAGGCCTCTGCCTCAATCCACTTTGTGAAGTAATCGGTGCCCACCATTAGCCATCTTTTGTTTCCCGGAGTTCGGTGGAGAGGTCCGACGATGTCCAGCCCCCACTGAGCAAAGGGCCATGGACTGGAGAGAGGGCTCAGGTCCCGAGCTGGCTGGTGAAGGGAATGGGAGAACTTCTGGCATTTTTCGCATTTCCTTGCGTAGATATGTGCATCTTTCTGCATGTAGGGCCACCAATAGCCCTGGCTAATAGCTCTGTATGCCAGGGACCTTCCTCCGATGTGGATTCCGAAGATTCCTTCGTGGATCTCAAATAGAAAATCTTCTACCTTGCTCGGATGAACGCATTGGAGATATGGCCCGGAGTAGGATTTTCTGTAGAGTTTTTCATCTGGAGATAGCCAGAAGTGAGCTGCCTTCATCCTGACCTTGTGGGCTCCGTTCTTGTCTTCGGGGAGCTTGTCCTCCCTTAGGAATGTCATGATCGGGTCCATCCAGCTCGGACCGAGGTCAGTGCACAGAACTCGCCGAACTGGGAGGAGCTCTATGCTTGGTTTCTCCAACGTCCTCACATCAACTGTCCTTCTTTTCCCAGCTTCTACGGCCGATGCCAGGCTTGCCAGGGCGTCTGCGTGGCGATTGGACTCCCTACCGACTTGCCTGACTTCACCTTTTTCAAACTGGGAGAGGAGCTGTCTGGTGTGGGCTAGATAGGCCACCATTCTTTCGTCTCTGGCTTGGTAGTCTCCACTCAGCTGGCTTGTTACCAACTGGGAGTCACTGAAGACCGCCACCCGCCGTGCCCCTAGTACTTTTGCACTGCCGAGACCAGCGATCAATGCTTCATATTCTGCTTCATTGTTTGATGCTTTGAAGTCGAGGGTCAGTGCTTGTTCTATGACTAGTCCTTCTGGGGATTGAAGGACGACCCCAGCGCCTGCTCTTTTAGATGTCGACGATCCGTCAACGAAAACTTTCCAGGCTGATTCAAGGAATTTTTTCCAAGACTGGTCTTCCTCGGTCTCAGTGTTATCTTCTTCATTGCCCTTGGATTCCCCCAGTTCGGTATCGAGCGAGGTCGGTGCCGAACTAGGAGAGGTGAATTCGACGACAAAGTCTGCCAGGACTTGTGCCTTGATTGCTGTTCTAGGCTGATACTGGATGTCGAACTGGCCCAATTCCACGGCCCACTTGGAGATTCGGCCAGAAAAGTCCGCCTTGCGGAAGAGGGATTTGAGTGGGAATTCCGTGATGACCACCACCGTGTGAGTCTAGAAGTAATGGGAGAGCTTGCGAGAGGCGCTGAGCAGTGCTAGTGCTAGCTTTTCAAGAGGCAGATATCTGGTCTCGGCATCGAGCAGGGTTTTGCTGGTGTAAAGATGAGGAACTGTTGCTTGTCGCTTTCTCGAACCAGCACCGAGCTCACCGCATGGTCCGAGACTGCAAGGTAAAGATAGAGAAAATCGTCTTGCGCGACGGAGTGGACAATAGGGGCGGTGAGGAGAGGTACCTTTTGAGCGTTTCCAGTGCCAAGTCGCATTCTGGGGTCCAATGGAACTTGGAACTCTTCTTCAGGAGCTGAAAGAATGGACGGCACTTGTCCGAGGCGCGGCTGATGAAGCGATTGAGTGCAGCAGCCATCCCTGTCAGTCTCTGGACCTGCTTGGCCGAGGTGGGGCTTTGGATAGCCTGTATGGCTGCGATCTGCTCCGGATTGGCCTCGATCCCTCTCCGAGTAACCAGACTTCCCAGAAATTTGTCGGAGCCGACACCAAATGCACACTTCGAGGCATTGAGTTTGAGCTGGAATTCTCGGAGGATTGCAAATGTTTGGCGTAGGTCTGTCAGGTGGCTCTGCGACTCCTTGGACTTGACCACCATGTCGTCAATATAGACCTCCATCGTCTTCCCGAGTTGGTCCCGAAACATCCTCGTGACCAGTCTCTAATATGTTGCTCCGGTGTTCTTCAGCCCGAAGGGCATCACCTTGTAACAGTAGATGCCTTGAGGCGTGATGAACGCAGTTTTTTCCTCATCAAATTTGTGCAGAGGGATCTGATGGTAACCTCGGTAGGCGTCTAAGAAGCTCATCCTGTCATGCTCCGAGGTGGCGTCGATCATCTGATCGATCTTTGGGAGGGGGAAGCTATCCTTGGGGCAAGCTTTGTTAAGGTCGGTGAAGTCTACACAGACCCTCCACTTGCCGCTCTTCTTCTTTACAACCACTGTGTTGGCTAGCCACTGGGGATAGTGCACCTCGCGGATTGCCCCAGCTTCGAGGAGCTAATCCACCTCCTCTACAATCGCCTCTGTCTGTGGGATCCCCGTTCTGCGAGCCTTCTGCACTATGGGCTTGTGTCCGGGGTCCACATTCAGCTTGTGACATATGACCTCGGGGTGAATCCCCGGCATCTTATATGGAGTCCATGCAAAGACATCTTTATTCAGAAGTAGGAAGTCTAGCAATTCGGCCCTCTCAGTGTCGGGGAGCTGGCTACCCAGCAGGAAGTATCGCTCCGGATCTTCAGGATCAATCCTGACCTCGGTGAGGTCCTCTATGCTTTTCTGTCCGGCTGTCCGCCCAACATTCTCAATTTCGGCTTCGAGCTCGGCCATGTGCACTTGCTGCGGCTCAACCTCCCCGGGGGTTACGGCCACGAGGCATTCTCTGGCCATCTGCTGGTTTCTCCGCACTGTCACAATCTCGACCACCCCACCAGGCTTCTCTAATGGAAACTTGAGTTTTTGATGAAAGGGTGGATGGTACTGCCTCCATGGCATGCAGCCAACTTCGTCCCAATATCACGTTGTAGGGGGACGGCGCGTCTATTACCATGAAGTCTGCCATCTTTGTCGCGCCTCCTACCCGGACTTCAAGTGAGATCTTCCCCTTGGGGTACACTGGTTCAGCGCTGAACCCTATCAAAGGGATGTGGGCTTCCTGTAGGTCAGACTCGGGTAAGCCGAGCTGCTTGAAGCAGCTGTAGTAGATGACTTCGGAGGAGCTCCCTGGATCTATGAGGACGCGCTTGGTGGTGTAATTGTTGAGCCGCAGAGTGAGGATGAGGGCATCATTATGGGGGAGCTGGACTCCCTTTAGGTCTTCATCTGAGAACCAAATCCTGGGCCTCTCCTTCTTAGCCCTCTTTGGGGCGCTTTGTAGCTCTGCCGACATCACTTGCTTGCCATGGGCAGCCCTTCTGGCCTCTGACCGAGCTCGGGTACTTTCCTTACCCGGGGCGGGGGCCAGGTGGATGACGTGGATGATACCTGCCGGTTCGTCACTGTCCTGGTCATCGCTGGGTTGGTTGCGCTGCTGAGTTCGGTTGACTCTTTCTTCCCCCCTGATGTACTCCTGGAGGTGCCCATCCTTGACGAGCTTTTCGAGATGGGACTTTAGTGCAAAGCAGTCTTCAGTCATGTGCCCGTGCTGCTTGTGATAGGAGCAGTGTTTTTGTCTGTCTCGGGTGGATGGGTCGCCTGGCATCGGCCTCGGCCATTGGAAGTATGGTTCTGTCTTGATTTTGCTCAGGATTCTGTAAATGGGCTCCTTGAATGCAACACTGATGGCTCTGTAAGGATCGCTGGCAGGCTTGGCTGGCTGAGACCTCGGCCTCTTGCTGTTGTCCGAGGAGATTGAGAAAGAGCGGGCAGGCTTTCTCTTATCCGACCTCGGCCTGGAGGACGTCCCCTCCCTGGTGGAGGCTTGGTGCTTCTTTGGGAGTCCAAACCGCTCCGTGCCGTGGGCCTCGTCCTCCTCTTGCTCGACATATTGTTTCACCCTTGCCATCAATGCTTTCATCGTAGCCACGAGGTTCCGGACCAGGTCCCTACGGAGTTCGTTTCCTGGGAGTAAGCCTTCCCTAAAGCACATGATGGCGACTTCGTCGTTGGCGTCGGTAATCTGGCTGTATATCGTCCAGAACCTTCTGGCGAAGGCAGTGATGCTCTCACCGTCTTTCATTCAGATCACCATGAGATTGCTACCCGTCTTCGGGATGACGCGGTGTGCTTGAAACTTTTCAAGGAAAGAACTTCGGAGCTGCCGCCAGCTCGAGACCGACCCGGGGGGAAGCGTGCAGAACCACCGGAGGGGGAGGTCTCCCAGGCTGGATGAGAAAACCCTGCAGTTCAAAAGACCGACGTCCCCCCAGACCGACATCCGCTGAGTGAAATGCCGTAGGTGCGCCTCTGGGTCCGAGGCTCCGTCATAAAGGACGAACCTCGGGACGTTAAATCTCTTAGGTTGAGAAAATTTTTTGATTTCCTGCGAAAAGGGGGACATGCCCTGATTGTCCTCTTCATGCTCATCAGCTAGGTCTCGGGCGAACCCGATCTCGGCCAAGCGGGCCTGGACCTCCTGTTTGACGTAATGATCCAGCAACTCTTTGAAGTCCGCCCGGTCATCTGGTCTCTGTGGCTCTGGCTCGCGCCGCGATCCCCCGAGGCCACTGGGCAGATGACTGCTGCTGGAGCCCTCCTCCTCACAGTGGTATCTTCTTCTGCTGTCGAGGACCTGCCTCAGGTTTCAGTTGTCCGGGTGGGCCCGCTGTCGCCGGGGAGGTGGACTACGAGACTTTCTCTCATTTATCTCGAGTCGTTCCTCGAGGCGACGAATCACCTCGTCTTTATCTTGGAGGGCCTGGTGCTGGGCATTGAGCTCTTTGAGCAGGGGGTTGTCGCTCCTGGCTCCATGGGTTTGATGGAAGGACTGGCCGTCGTTGAGGACGCGCTGGTGGGACTGTCGGGACCCCGTCCCGACGGGGTTTTGCCTCGTCGTCGAAGACCCGCCGTGGAGGCGTTTTGCTGAGGACCCTCGTGTGGCCGCTCACCAGTGTGGCGAGGAGTCTCACGATGGCTATCTTGGCGGAGGCGCGTGGTTATGGGCCGAGACGAAGAAGCCGACTGGACGAGGCCCTCTATGTGCGCGGCACTCGACTTTATCCCTGACCTCCTCTGACGCGAGGTCCCCGATGGCTCCTGCCCGACGGGGGGAATCCCGGTCGGCCCCGGAGGGGGAAGCAGCCCGGTCGGCCCCGGAGGGGGAGGCAGAGCAGAGTGAAGGCCAGGGGGTGGTTCCGGAAATGGTGGAAATGCAGGTTGCTCCTGTAGCGGGAAGGACGATGCTTTTTGGGACTTCGAAGGCCCTCCACCACCGTGTCTGGTCTTTGGAGGCATGGCTTTAGTAGAGGTTTTGACACAGATCCTGTTCCCACAGACGGCGCCAACTGTAAGTGCCTAAAAATTACAGACTTAGGTAATGGAGGATCAAGCTCCTGATTTGTGGTTTTGAAGGGGATAAAGGGAAAGGATCGAGTCTCCAGTGACCTGAAAGGAAGAAAACAACGGTCAGAGACCCTGGCTATGGGTAGCCGAAGGCCCTCCGACGATCAAGTCAGTGTATGAACTGGGAGAGAATGGAGAAAGCGAGCTTTTGGAGGGGAGGATCATGCGTACCTAGTAAGGTTTTTCTTCATGCAATATATAGATGTGAGAGTCATCATGGTACTGTCCACATGAAGGGATGGGAGTCCCATCAGCATGTATTCGTACCTCTTGAGTGGGGGTAGGTGAAAAGGGGATGTCCCATCGGACCATTGCCCCCTACCTATGGACATGACCTTAGATATGGCGTGCTCCTTGCGTAGGTCCGGAGCCCATTTTATTGTCAGTCTGCCGATCTCGTCTTGGCAGTGCATTAATGGCGGCATTTATGATTGAATGACGGGAGGCCGAGGTCGGTCGCGGCTGAAGCCGAGGTCGAGACTCGTGACGTAATCGCTGGGACCCGTCCCATGGTTGCCCGAGACAGTGCTGCAGCCGACCTTGGGCGATACCACGATCACGGGCAGACCGAGACCGGAGGGTGGCCCCACCTAAATCCGTGATCACGGAATGACCCCACACAGTAATATAGATTAGATTCACCTGTTTATAATTATAGTAGGACTACTCTAATGGGGAAGTCAGTCATGATGGACCCCACTTTTTTGTTGAGACTTATGATACATGATTTTAAGGGCCGGGTTGTTTGCATAAAATTGAATACATCGGAATACATATGGTCAGGTATTGGATTGAGTTTCAGCCACATTCAATGTTTGTATAATTGTTAAAATGGGTCATATTCATCTCAGTCGTTTTAAAGATCAACAGCTTAGATGAAGGTGGCTCAAGTCGAGATTCCTCTCGGTGATTTTAAAGATCAACTGCCTCAGTGGACTCCATGTTTTCTTGCTTCTTCTCATGTTTTTGTCCTTTGAATCTTCAACCAAACGGGCCTCCCTCTTTATGGCCATCATCTCAATGGTTAGTGGGCTGCAAATCATCTTCGGCCATTGGTCCACCAATGGGACAACTAGATGACCAATAACATAATTGGCAACAATGCTCAAGGAAAGAGAAATTATGGTTATGTTTTGGTTCAAACAATGGACAGCTCTTTTGATGCAAATCATGCAATCACTTGCACTGTAATCTTTATGGGTACCCATATGGATGGCCTGAGTTGGTGGACCCCTTAGCAAAGGATTGGTTGGTTACGGTTGGAATTTTCTTCTCTCACTAATTTGCATAGCCCGATCTCAGCACAACTCAGTTTCAGCACAACCCAATCTCAACACAAAAACGGGAACAACATAGAAATGATGCCAAACGGGGCATTAGACACAGTGAAAGGAAGGTGACAGGATCTTCTTGTTATTTGTTCGTATAGCCAGGAGTTATGTAGTATTAAGGGGATCAAACTTATTATGATATAACACACATCAATGGATATGATCTTTGTTAAACTTTTAACTTTTATGGACTATTTGAGTTTCCCATGCATTTTCATACACCATTAGAGTAGATGTGTTCTGACCATACTAGTAAGATAATTAACATCTATTCATTATTGAGAGCGACCAAAAAATCAAATTGCAGATGTAACTGGTTGTTTTTGTCCAACAATATCTTCTAGTGCGTGCCCATGCTTAGAACTTGCCTAAAGTGTAACCCCAAGGGGTAGTTCAATTGGTCTAGGACCACGGTTTACACTCGGAAGTTATAGGTTCGAAACTACACTACCGCACTGGGGCTACATGGGAGTTTACCCGGCTTTCCTTTAGACCCGGAGGGATTAGTCCAACCTTAAGGGTTGGGAACCCTTCGATAGCAGCACAAAAATGCCTAAAGTGTGATGAGAGAAAGATATCTAAACTTTCTCCCATGAGCACATTTTGCTAGTAAACAGTCACCCACGGAAGAGGAAACATTGCTTGAAAAGCGGATTATACAAATATGCCCTTAATTTTGTAGGATTTCAATCCTCGCCTTTGATATAAAGCGACCCACACATAAAAAACGGACATAGAAAGTTTTGTACGGAATCCTTGTACTTTTCAAAATGCAAGTCTTAGAATTCCTAGAAATCACCATTCAAAATAAAATCCCAATATGTAGGTAGGAATACAAATGAGTCAAACTAGGGGTGGAACCATGATGGATCTGGACTTGGAATTCACCTTCATACACCTAGATCCGCTTCCAGATCTAACACGGAATCTCTGTGTTGTATTCAAATATGAAAAAAGGAAAAAAAAAAACAACAACAAAAACAAAAAAAAAGGAATAAGGTTTTGGATCTAGGATAAGATGTGAAATACAATAGTATAATTAGATAAAAGTGCTTCAAAATAAACTTAAACAATTAAAGTTAAGGAGACTTCAAATATCGCTATTATCCAAACTCTGTTGGCCCTTAAAACTTATATATGTTTTTAATAGATAGATATTATTGTCCTAGATTTGGATCCTCAGGTCGAAGCATTCGAAGATCTTAATTCAGTTATGAATGTTCCGAATCCTATGCTTCCATTTGGATCCAGATTTTAATTTCTCTTGGACCCATAAAGAAGTTCATACCTGTTTTGTTTGGAACTTGAGACTCCAGTGATCAAATACACATTTGTAACCCTATATGTAGGCGCATGGTTGCAAGTGGGTATAACATTACCTAAGTGTCTAAAGTTCTCGATTCGGAATAAAGTAGGTATAAAGTAGGTATAGAACCTATTTTTTTATTTGGGAGAAATTTGGATTGGGATCCAAGCATATAAGATCATAATATTTGATATCAATCCTAGTATATTTTAATATGAGGATTTAGATCCGGGACAATTACAACTACATGTTAAAATTATATATAAAATTTAAGGGCCTACATAGCTTGAGTAATATTGGTTTTTGAAGATCTACTTTACTTTAATCATTTACCATTCCGTAGCCCTACTTGTATATTTCTTCCTCACTTGTATATTTAGAAAAACTATTTTGGAGCCCTTTATCTAATTACACTAATCTATCCTTGTCTTATTTCACATTCAGAATATGATGGAATCTTTTTGTTTAGTTGATCCAGTTCATGCCAGATCCAAATACAATACATAGGTTCTATTTTTTTATTTTATCCAAAACTAGATCTATGAAAACAGATTCCAGTCCAGATCCACCATAGTTCTACCACATCCCTGGCCCATTTGCATCCCTATGTTGGCTGTCCTAGCATAATAAAACTCAAATCATACGAGCATCTCCATATATATATATATATATATATGTATGAGCAAGACTCTTCTAAACTCAAGGTTAAGATAAAATCTTGTAATCTCATGCTTGTGGGGCCCACCTTTGGTCAATCCAAATGGATCAAACACATGACCCTCTTAAATTGCACATGTTCACAAACTTTCGGATAGATCCGAATTTAGTGGACCGTTGGATCGACTATGTATCGATCCAAATGTATTGTTGACTATTAAACTTTTGGGCTCATATGGAGATGATAGAAATCACGGTTGTAGCTAATTTTTTACAGAGAGTAAAATCTCAATGAGTCCTTGAAATTCCTCTCGTCCCCATCCCCATGCAGGTCCCCAAGTAGGCTCACCACACACTTGAACTTACCTTATCCTAAACTTAAAAGCCCCCTATATATAATACAACTTTTTATTACAAATGCTATCATTGTCCATATCTATCCTCCTACTCTTGTTGAAACTCTACAATGAAGACAACCCGAGCCACTCAAAACCAACATCCTCTTGTGCATTAGACAACCTTAAATTTTACTCCATTAGGAATTGTCCTCACACTAGGATTGACCATTTGTTTAAAAGATGAGTAACCCAATCTTGTACATTATTAATAACATTCATAAATCACACTACATTAATCAGATGGTTAATAATACTGTGGGATCAACTTCTGTTGACCAGCTCAGATTTCTGATCAGGTGGCCCACCATGGGGTCCCACTTCTTCCACGCATAATTTCTACAAGTCAGGGAGAGAGAGAGAGAGAGTCAGTGAGTCTCTGCTAGATCTACTCATCTCTCTCTCCTTTTTACTGAAACAGGTGGGTTTCTGCACTTCTCAGGAGCAGCAGCTGAAGTTTTCCATCTCCTTGAAAGCAAACGAGGAAAATCTCCCAAACACATCCGTGGAAAATGCAAGTCTCTGAAAAAGGTACGATTCCAAATCCCAACGTATTTCAATTACTACTCTTTCCACTTTTTATCTCTTTTCACTTCACTGCAATTGAAAACCAAATCTCCAAACCCTAACCCTAACCCTAACGCTAAAACCTCCACATTTGCAGAAACCCTAACTCCATCTCCGACCTCCTTCCTCAACGACAAGACGGCCTCGATCTTCGTCGCCGGCGACCGCGGCCTTGTCGGCTCCGCCGTCGTCCGCAAGCTCCGCTCCCTCGGCTTCCACAACCTCCTCCTTCGCTCCCACGCCGAACTCGACCTCACCCGCCAATCCGCCGTCGACGACTTCTTCTCCCGCCACCGCCCCCTTTACGTCATCCTCGCCGCAGCCAAGGTTGGTGGCATCCACGCCAACAACACCTACCCCGCCGAGTTCATCGCCATCAACCTCCAGATCCAGACCAATGTGATCGACGCCGCCCACCGCCACGGCACCCGGAAGCTCGTCTTCCTTGGATCCTCCTGCATTTACCCGAAATTCGCCCCGCAGCCCATCCCGGAAAGCGCCCTCTTGACCGGCCCGCTGGAGCCCACCAATGAGTGGTACGCCATCGCCAAGATCGCCGGGATCAAGATGTGCCAGGCGTACCGATTGCAGTACAATTGGGATGCGATATCGCTAATGCCCACAAATTTATACGGCCCCAATGACAACTTCCACCCTGAGAATTCGCACGTGTTGCCTGCGCTGATGCGGCGGTTCCACCAGGCGAAGGTGGCGGGGGCGAAGGAGGTGGTGGTCTGGGGCACCGGGTCGCCTCTCCGGGAGTTCTTGCACGTGGACGACCTGGCCGATGCAGTGGTGTTCTTGATGGAGGAGTATAGTGGATTGGAGCATGTGAATGTGGGGAGTGGGAGTGAGGTGAGCATCAAGGAGCTGGCGGAGCTGGTAAAGGAGGTGGTGGGATTTGAGGGGAATCTGGTGTGGGACACGTCGAAGCCGGATGGGACGCCGAGGAAGCTCATGGATAATTCGAAGCTGGCGGGGCTGGGTTGGGTGCCTAAAGTCCCCCTCCGGGAGGGGCTCACCGACACTTACAAGTGGTATGTGGAGTATTTGAAGCAGTGAGGTGAATGGTCATTTTCATTTGTTATCTTGTTTCATTGTGCTTTATTGTGTTCTTTTTATTGGAAATTGGTAAATTCATGTCGCCGAATGAGGGCTATTGTTGTCATGTTTTATATGATTTTTATGGTGAAATTTTATGTTTTGACTCATCATAGCAGGTGGATATTACATAGGGATGAGTTTTCCATAATGCACTTTCACACTATTTTGATCATCAAGTAGTTTATCTTGTTTTGATATGGTAGATGAACTTATATTGAATAACCTTCTGATTGCTTTTATACTAAATTGATCTGTTTAACCATACGCTTTCTATTTTTTAGAAATGGTCATGGTGATTTTATTAGAAAACAAACAACACCATCGGTACATCCAAAAGAAATAATGTTGCAACCCATTAGCATCAATTAATGATGCCACATCACCAAAGATGCAAAGAGGAATAGTCACCAAACTGTTTAGTAACAAGAGCCAAATAAATTATCTCACATTGGCTTGCCCAAAGCCTAGCCCACATCCTTATTTGCAGGGGATTATTGTGAAACTTTTGGTTCCTTTTTGGGCCCCTAATAGAATAAACGCATCCAAATTGGAAATGTGGGATGGACTATGTGATTACCATCTCTTATGCTTTAAGATCCTTTTTTTTTATTATTATATAACATATGCTTAAGATCTTTTGAGTCTGATGTAAGTGTGGTAAGTAATATAGTGGAATATGCATGAGCTACAAAGGGGTGACAAAACTTGAGTGCTTCTATTAATTTTTGATAATTTTATGAGTTATCACTAAACTAGTAGGACTAGAAGTGCTTGATGGTGGTAGAATTTGAGCAGCTTATCATTCAAAAAATAAAAATAAAATTGTGCAGCTTTTGTGTTTCATTTTTGAAAAGATGTAACAATTTGAAAGGCTTCTATTGTTGGACCCATTCTACCAACTTGACTTCCTTGTTGTGCTGGAGCCTGGAAGTGATTGACAGTCTTGTTATAGAAACTCTTAGCAAGCAACCTATAATTAGTTATTCAGTTGTTATTGATGTGGCAAGAAGTCAGTATGTGTTATGAGTGTGAGAGCCAAGAAGGAAATCCTAGATATTGGGAATGATTCCTAAAATGGCATAATTGTTGCCAATGGATACCATTCCGAAGAGCCTTGAGATTTTCATGGTTTGAAAAGATTGCAAGGAAATCCACTCACTGAGAGTTGGGTCAATCATACAGAGAAAAGAAAGACTACATTGTCGAGTCAGCTCTCTCTCTCTCTCTCTCTCTCTCTCTCTCTCTCTCTCTCTCTCTCTCTCTCTCTCTCTCTCTCTCTCTCTCTCTCTCTCTCTCTCAATCTGCTATGCCAATGAGGGCAAAGGAGACTGGGTTTATAAACGAAACGATTAAAACGAAGACTAGCCGTGCATATTTGGTAAGATTGTAAAATGGTTTTCTACTTGTGGGCTGTCTAGACTAAATCTTTAGAAATATAAAATAGATGCTTTGGTGATGCAATGGAAAAGGGAAGAATGGATGAATGTGGAGGTTAGGAGAGAAGGATAGGGGACTGGGCACAAATAGTTGGACGTGATTTATCCCTTCTTGTTACCACAATCGAGACTGCATGACAGTTCTTCTCTGTTCTTAGTGAATGGGGGTGGTGGGGATATTTTCAATTTAAGGACTAGAAGAGAATATAAAGGTCTTTGGTTTCCATTTATAATGTACAAGGAGAAAGAACTGGAATTGGCAATGCTTGTAATAGGTATGTGTTTAAATGAAGAAGATGGGTGAATGGTGATAACTAAAGGTTTATGCTTGAGCAGCAGGAGGGGAAAAATAGGGGAAGTATGGGAAGGGACATCGCAGAATACTGTGTGGGACCGTTACAACGCCAAGGCTGATACAGGAGATTAAAAAGAGGCTCCGGCATAGCCCTTATAATATCCACGTGCCACAAATTCCTCAAGAGGGAAGTTGTAAAAAAACAAAAATCTGTTTCATTTCCTTGTGAAATGCAATTTCCATGTATGGTTAAACCTCTGTACTATACTTATTTTTATCTGTTTTTATGTACAAGTCTTATACTAGTAAGTTTTTCTTATATTATATGGGTGGTTTGGGTTTAGATTTTCCAATTCTATCGATGGCTGGGATTTAAAATTATCGAGGGTAGGGTTAGAATGATATTTATTTCTAATTTTTTGGCATATAATGTGATGTAGCGGCTGAATATGGATTAGCGCTCTCTCTCTCTCTCTCCCCACAAAGTTCTTGACGAGAAAATGGGCTGTTAGGTACCCTCCCTTTCATCGTGATCCTTAGTGAAAATGGGCTCAGGAGTATTCGAACCTGCCTTGGCTGGATGTGGTGTGATTATTAGCTTCTTTTGAAGGAAGAGGCTTCCTCACCATCACCCCCATCTCCTGAAGAGTTGTTGTTGTTGTTGGTATTTATTTATTTTTCCTCACCAAAACAGAAAACAACCAAGAGAACAACCCAACCAGAACACAAAAGCTACCAAATACAAAGACCAAAAGCGAAAACAACCCAAAAGACCCTCAAACTAAATAAAGTGTCATTCCTTGATGGATGGCGAATTGTTTCCTTACATTTCTCCTGATGGTTGGGGTAAGGCTGAGCCTCATCTGCACTTCTGATGGGATGGATCCCATCTGGAGCTGGAGCTCTTCTCTGCGCCTGGGAAGAAAATTGCATTTGATGATAATGCGTGGCCAGTAGTGGATCTTGTAAGTACATGCCATGCATAAAGGAACAGCGAGCACAGGCTGTTCCATTTTTGGGAGACCATCCACGACAGAATCTGATTTCCCACCATATCAGATGGGTAAGAGCTTGATGTCACCATGTTGCCATTAATGCCCAGGACAGTCAGGTTCCCATGCTATTGCAAAAATTCTATCAGAATTAAGCAATTGCCTTCAAGAATTACATATTGCAGTTCTGATTCTCAGACAGATTTACCCTTTGAAGTAGGGCATGGAGTTCCATCTCCCAGGAGTGCTCTGCAGTTGTCTTTCCCACATAAGCCGCTGTCAAGGTACCCTCTGAACTTCTAATGATATCACCTATCACTACAGTCTTTGTA
The DNA here is from genome assembly GCA_038049695.1 of Cinnamomum chago. Taxonomy (NCBI): domain Eukaryota; kingdom Viridiplantae; phylum Streptophyta; class Magnoliopsida; order Laurales; family Lauraceae; genus Cinnamomum; species Cinnamomum chago. Next base: position 64,465,425 of record CP142458.1, on the reverse strand, counting down.
AAACCATTGAAAAGGCCAACAAAATTAATTTTCACACGATTATCTGGTGTTGGCAGCCACACATCTGGGGGAAGACCTGGAGATACAGAGATGATATTAGAAATTGTCCACTCTTGCAAGGCTTTAAGGTTTTGTGTTTAATTGTTATTGGATGAATGGGCATATTAGTAAAGACATGTTTATTCCTCAGTTTCCAAATGTACTACCTAGTACTGGCAATTCCTAGCTTCTGGGGGAAAGGAAAGACTCCAGATGAAAACCAGTGAGAAAAACCATGCAAGTGGATTAGATTTTTAATTCTGTTGGGAAATTTTTTCCAAATATGAATGGTTACAGAGCATTGGCAGAACAGATGGTCCATGGTTTCAGCGTTCTGATGACAAAGATCACATGATTAGCTTATTGAGGGGTCTATTTGGTGTAGTTGAGTACGTGTGGGGATCCTAACACATAGTAACTTCTAGGTAAAGAATTTGAATTCTGATGGAATATCCAGCTTCCATATTGTTGACCATGGTAGATATATTATGGGCCGATTGGGCCCATAGACAGCTCCTGCAGATGTTTATATAGGGACTTGGTCGAACATTTCTCAGCAGGTTCAGATCCAGCACCTTATATCAGATCTCCAACTGCTAGGGCCTTAATTTTTAATTCTAGTGGTTGGTCCCATATGCTTTCTATTAACCTCCTGTTTCATACTAGCCCTTCACTAGATCAAATAATAAGATCTGAAATTTTCCGTATCTGAGGATTTTACATCTCAATTGGGATTTTAGTAGGAAGTTCAGCAAAAGAACCAATTCTTGAGATCCATCTAATTTTGAAAATGTTTATTTGAGTCCCATCCCTTACTACCCAATCTTTTATGATCTCTCTCTCCTGAAGAAGAGCTTTCCAGATTGGGGAGTCTTTGATCTTTATTTGGTATGTTTTTATAGATGTGTCCTGAAGGTGCTTTTGTCAAAGCACCCTCACCCATAGAACCTTGGGTGATGTTATGAATCTCCCAAGTGTTTTGACCCCCAAGCTACTACATTCAATTTGTCCAAGGTACGGATTCCCAATCTGCTTTCATGCCACTTTCTTCCATGAAATAGGAATCCAGGATTTTGTGTTTGTTCGTTCAGACTACAGGAATCTAGCTTCCATTTGATGCATGATGCTTTATATGTTTCTTCCTAAATCAGTTACATACCATCCAATCCAATAGATTAAGATTCTACGCCCAGCCCGGGGAAATCATAGTTTCTTTCCATCTTTGAAATTTTTGTTCCAATATTGTCATGAATAAGGCCTCATTTGTCCCATTCCTTCTCAAAAGTTTCAAGGGGGCACCTAAGTGCCTAGTTTGACATAGGGTAGTGGCTACTCCAGATATTTCCTTGATTTTCCTAATCTAGTGACTGGTCCCTACATGTGTTGTAAGAGAAAAAAAACAGCCCTGACTTCTCATGATTAATTTTTTGGCCCACTTCCTCTTCAAACCTAGCTAATGTGTCATTGATTTTTGAGGCCCATTTATCTTTGACTAAAACGTAATTGATGATATCACCTGCAATATTGAAGGATCCCCACTCTCAGTGTGGCCTTATCTGTGGAAATGGTGGAAGGAATCTCTTACCCAATTCTTGCAGTGATCTGGTTAAGGACTCTTCCATCACCCTCATTTTCGGAAGATTGGTGTTGGCTTGAGGTGGAATGGAATCCATATGTAATTCAATATCAGGGGTATGGTCCTCCTCTCCCATTGGATGGATGTATATATACTTCTATCAAATGGAGGTAGAGAGTACCAAGTACCAAGACAACCAATCTCAAGGGATAGTTTAGTTGACTTAGGATCACGGTTTGCTCTCTGAGATTGAGGGTTCGAAACTGCACTACAACACTTGAGCCACAGGAGATTTACCCGACTCCCCCGGCCCGAAGGGATTAGTCCGGCTCAAAGGGTTGTACACCCTCCATTATTAAATAAACAAGAAGTACCAACACAAGAAACTATTCTTAGCTCATGTGGGAGTTCTCTATTAACACGTACTGTCGGCCAAGGGGCATGCATGAATTGGCTTTGAATAGTATGCATAATTTGCTTTGATGAGGACATATTCAGATTTCAGGGCCTGTGGTCCTGATTAAATTTATGTCTGATTGACTGAAGTAAATCTGGATTAATCTAATTTCACCCCTAACCAACCAGATTTTTGTTCATTTCAGTTCGATCTATTTCTTTTATATGTATTAAAGATGCTCCGGGAAAGATGGAAGAATGTGTAATTATGTGTATTAGGGGCGGAGAGTTTTGCTAAGGTCCTGTTTGGTTAAAGGCATTTCTGACAAGGAATATTTGAGATTGTTGAGGATTTATGACATGATGTGATATCTTATCCCCTTAGCATTACAAATGCTCTATTTGATGCAAGAATTCATAATTTTCAAACCACATGAAAAAGCACTTTTAACCTTATGAATTTCCAAAATTTTGGCATTCCAAATGCTAGAGTGGGGTTGAGCATTTGGAATTCTACTTTGAGGGGCAACATTTGGAATTCTCATAATTCTTTCAGACAAGAATTTTCACAATTCTTCTAAACAAACAAGCCCAAGAGTGTGGTTGGAAAAAAATAAAAATAAAAAGGAAAAGATAGAGGCCTGTTTGTTTGCATTAACATACATATGAATTGAATGCATAAGATTTATGTCATAAGGAGTTAAAAAAGAAGACCAGAAGTCAATTTTAAAAAATGAGCATCAAATCATCTTTCCTTTCACGGAAATAATAGAATAAAAGAAATATGGGAAATAACTAACCAGCCATCACCTTAGTTATCCATTTCCCATCCTCCTTTAATTTTATTTGCATAAAAGGAAAGATTATTTGATGTTTGATGTTCTTTTTTATGTATATGAAGCTCATCTTTTATCATCATTTTTAACTATTAATGCTTTAATTATATGTATTCAATTCCTATGTATTGTAATGCAAATAAACAGGCCCTGAGTCAACTTTTCTGTTGGAGCAAGTCTTCAAGATTCCAAGCTCATGCCTTTAAGATTTCAAGAGTACATGAATCGAGAGAACCACTCTGTTGTAATATTTATTTCTTTTCTTCTTCTTTTTTTTCCCCATTTTTAACTTGGAAATTACAAAAGAAGAATTGATGGATAAAGGGTGGTTTCTTTTCTTTCGTAATTCAAAAGGAGAATCAAATGGTTTTCAGTATACAACTATGAAAATTGTGTCTCCTTTCCATGATTCCTTTTTCATGAAGAAAATCACTCTGCCAAATATGAATTCAGAAGAGAGTCAGATCAGGTATCAGCAGCATTGTCAAACTAAGAATCTCCTTTATAGTGTTCTTGGAATCTGATTATTGAGAAAACCGGACGTCATTTGGTGATGCAAATAGATTCTCCAAAGTCCATGTCATTTTGCACAAGGGGAGATGAGTTGTCTTTGATTCATCACAGTTGAAAAACTGGGCTAGGAAAAAGGCCGTGGGGCTGTGGTTGGTCATCTAGTGGGCCAGTGGGCGTCATGACACTGCGCGACATTTCAGCTGTCAAAGGGTTGGGCCCCGGCATAAGATTACATGAATTTTTAATCGGCCCTGCCTAAATCCTCTCTGAATCAATTAAACTGTAGAAAAAAGAACCAAATTTTATTCTAGTGAGAGTGATCTACACCGTTGGATGTGAAATTCAAAGAAACAGGTGACCTTAAGTACCATCTGTGACATTGGGAACTACGGGTGCAACTTGGGTTGGTTGGGTCGAATCGGGTTGGTTATCAGCTCAACTCAGATTGTATTCTGGTAAATCCTAACCCAAAACTGACTGGAATGAAACCCAAACATTCTTGATCTGTGGGCTGGGTAACTAAATTCTTTTAACCTGATTCAAGTTGCACTCTTAATGAGAACATATATAGTCAGTTCTCCATTAAAGCATCTTTGATGTTTGGGAGAATCAAAGGTTTCATCAGTGGACCAAACAGCTGCAATCAACTCCTCCAAAAAAAAAAAAAAAAAAACCACAACCCCAAGGGGTTGGCCGAGTGGTCAAGACCATGGTTCCCGCTTCTTCCGGAGCTAGAGGTCTTGGTATCGACCCCCATTTGCCCCCTCTTCAGGAATCGAAGGTTGAGTCTACTTGTTTTACCACCTAGGGGTCATAGGGGTTTTACTTGGATTTTTTTATGCCCAGAGGAAATAGTCTAGCCCAAAGGGTTGGGAACCCTCCGTTAGTTTAAAAAAAAAAAAAAAACTCTTCCAAAATAGCTATAGTGGAGCAAGTTCGATTTAGACAGTCCTGAAAATAAGTACTTCCGAGACCTCTCGGGCAGAAGAAGCAACTTGATCAGTTGATCTACACTTTTTCTCTGCAGGTGTGTAAATGTTTCTAGCTAGTCATTTCAATATGTAAATGACTTTCACTGGGCAGGAGATGTGAAAAGTTTTGCAGGTGAATGAGCTCGTTATACAACATACTTCACAAGTGTAATGGTTACATATGTAAGTGTTTCAAGCAAACAAATGTATAGTGGTTACATACGTAAACAACCCCTTAAGTTACAGTTGTTATGTCAAAAACGGGCAATGCTACGATAAAGTGGCGCTGCATCATATTATGACGCGCTGTATGCATGGGTGGGGAACACCTTTAAGAAATCTAGTATGTTCATCATCTTTTATACCCATGCTTATTCTTTGCATCCATAACTTAAAAGTGTATTTCGTGGGGCCTGCCATTAGGTTGACTTGTTGATTTTAAATGTGTCAACTTCTCTTTCCATTGGGAAAGATCAAGAGAAAGTAGATAAAGTTGAATTATGTGGTCAAGATTTAGTTAATCAAACGGTGTGCATATTGTTGACTTGAATAATACTTTATATGTATATACCACAGTGGGAGTTAGAACATTCGAGTTCTTAAATGTGCCCCACACCCATGTGCATATGCTAGGCGCTGCATCATAGTGGCTGTATTGTAGCTTTGCCTGTCAAAAACTGTCAAATCTATTTCCCCCAACAATTTCTCCAGGTGAAAAGCCTTAGTTCATTCTCACTATCATCAGCTTTTGCCAATAATTTGTACCGTAAGGATCAGGCTTCATGAAGAACTCTAATCCGTCTTTATAATTCTATTGTTGTGCAACGTTTAATCTAAACCACTCAAAATAACTATTTCCGATACCGCCATTGAGATTGAATTCTATTCTAATCTAATTTAGTCCATTATTAGATTGATCACGTATAAAAGGCATAGTCAAAATAAAATCCAAAGGTAGTATAATCATATTTTTTACATGCGACAATTCTGAGAATGGATTAACTCGTCGGTAGGGAAATTTTTGGCCCAGAGCAGTTAGCGAGTGGAATAGTTTGTTTAATGTAATGGATTTCATAGGCTTGAAAAAATCCTTTGACGCGATAGAATTTAGATATGGTGAAAATGCGTGTTGTTATCATCATCTTATAGAAATCAATACTCCCCCTATTATTATCATTGTCACCCAAACTTACAGAAAAGCACCTTTCAATTGTGCTCTGGGCACTGGTATTTCCTATTCAAGTGTTAGAGAATGAATATGAGGATTTTCTCCACAGTGACGGTGAGTGGACCAATCACGGTCCGCCATGTCACTATATAGGGTGGACCTACATGTATTAGGTTGGGGGCTGAAGCCACCTCCAAAATTCAAAAAAGCCCATTAGGGCACCAACGGAAGTATGACCTAGCCCCCACTTAATAACCCATAGCCCCCACCTCCCTTTCCCCAACTCAAAAAATCCACTTTTCCGATCTCTCTTTCCCTCTTCTCAAAATCCCCTAAATCGACATTGGCACACCCACGCAATTCCTCCATTCGACAAGTATCAATCTCTGTATTTAATATATAAAAAAAAAGCATTGGATTGATAGAGTTATTAGATATTTTGGACTTAGGTCATGGGAATTGATATGAATGAGATTACAATCATATATTTGGTCCCCTCAATGTACAATCATTGGATTGCAATAATTGAATTAGCTCAAAATCGTAATTTGAAATTAGGGGTCATTGAACACTTTATTATGCTTCTCAAATTATCATTTTCACTTTTCCTGGTGTAAACGAATACATTCAGTGGTTTAAATGTATTTGGATTATATGGATGCATTTTACAAATTCTCAAAATCCATTAAAATTTAAAAGATATGAAACTGAACGTATTGATGATTATCATTAATCTAAGATTGTTACTGACTTGGATCAAAAAATTGTGAGCCACACATGATTCGCAAATTGCTCTAATCTTTCTGCACTTGGAATATGGGTTTTGAAGAACGAACCTTAAAATAGTAGTACAAATGTCATATAAATTTTGATGATAGACTGTTGAGAAATTTACCCAAAAAATCATGATAGAGGTCCTACGCACCAAAAAGCCCCAATAGTTTTATGAAACAAAACATGTCTTCCCGCCTTCTTTTTTTTGCCCTTTTTTCAGCTAGTGACGATATCATCGCTTAATATCGAGATTGAGCAATAACATTGTCACTCTTCTCAAATGAGTATCCTAAGCCCCCCTCAAATGAAAATCCTGGGTCCGCCACTGTCACCATGGGCAGTCCTTATTCGGATGCATGACAGGCTGCCCGTGGTGACGTGACTGACCTTGATTGGTCCACTCACGGTCACCGTGGGGAAAATACTCAGAGGATCTAGACTCGTTAGAGAATACAATATAACAAATATCCATTTTTAATTTTTTGACAAAGTTAGGCTACTGGTTATTATTGATATTTTAATGTTGAAGTCTAAGTTAGGACACTGGTCAGGAGTGATAATTTAAAGTTGAAGTCCTAGGGATCGATTTATGTGCATGTGTGTTAGTGTGTGATAGTAAGGTGCCAACACCACTCAAGTATGAGTCTATTTGCAATTATCCACCACTTCGATAAATTCTCCTTGGAATATTATTATATATTAAAGAAGAGTATTTTATAATAAAAAAGCATTAATATATGTTCTAAATATTTGATTTCAAACACTTCATCTTCTTTAAACTCTTTAAAACTTACACCACAGGAGATTTTTGTGCCAAGGCTTATTAGAAAATATTTAGAAGTAGTTCTAAATGAGGTGGGTGGTTGAAGCCTGGGTCACTTTGAACACAACTTTGGTTACTATATAAATGCATGAGATTTTGATTGTACAATTGTTCTAAGACTTGATTTTTGCCTCTCAATGGTTGAAATATTAAAAAAAAAAAATATTTGCAAAACTTATTGTACAACAAAGGACATTGCAAAAACCAATCTTTTACCCTTAAAAAGTGTGATATCCTACGGGATCCCCTATTTCAACAAGGAGATATTATTTCATCCTATCAAAATCTGCAACCGTATAAAATCTTATGTCTATATGCCATCAAGCATATTCACCTTTTTCCCAAATCCAGAAATAGAGTTTTCTCTGCATCATGCTTGCCTGCTGCAAAAACCCTAACCTAGAGCTCTTAGAATAATATCTCATTTTATTTAGCCCATCCATCTCACTCATCACAATTATGTGTGGGCTCCATCTCATCCTTCGAAGACATAGAAAAGGAGTATTATGTGATGTAAAGAATCTTTTTCTTTTTTCTTTTTTCTTTTTTTTTTGAAAAGGAAAATGTAAAATAGTGTAACAAGAATTAGTTCCTTGCACATCATGTGAAGTAAGTAAAAAGAGAAGGAAAAACCAAGAAGGTGGGTTGCAGTACTATTTTCTTGATACAGCAAGTAGGGCCGGATTAAATCTGCAATAGAAGAGTCAAGGTTATCTTTTTTTGGTAGTGCCATCAGCCCATCACTACCTCCAAATGAAATAGCCGATTTCGCTAGGCAATATCAAGATAAGGTATTTTACATAATGATCTCTTTCAGGCTTCAACTTTTAGATGTTAAGATGCTTGTGAAGATGCAATAGTTGTGGATGGAGAGGGCTGATTTGGACATATCTCTTAACTGGAAAAACTCATTTTTTAAGGTCTTTTGAAAAGTTGAACTTCTCAAAAGCCAAAAGACTCAAGCCGAAAAATCGCTTATAAAAGGCCCAACTAATCACATTGTCTCTTCAATTTTCTCTTAGTTTAGTAGTTCATCTCTCAGTTATTTTGTTTAATTTTGAAAAAAAAAAAGAAGTCTCTCTTTTACACACACTCTATATTTTCATTATGGAGAATTTTAATTTTCACCCATGATCAACTAGAAGAAGGAGATGACCCCCTTGATTTTATGATGGGCCCTTGATGAAGGCACCAATCCATTCTTCCCGCATCCCGTTGCTTGTAGGGGAACATCTTTCTTTAATAATAATGTGTAGGAACATATATGGATATATTTTATATTATAGGGCACTAGTCCTGTGAGGATGGTTCTCACGGTCTTACTGTGTGGACCATCTAGTATAACCCATCTTGGGACCCCACTAATTATGGGACGGAGGGAGAGCGAAAGATCCAAGTGGGATCAACCAAGATATCAAATTCAAAGTGAATCTAATACATCTAACCCCTTCATCGGTGGTACACAGCTTAACAGCTTTATATCAAGCAATAAAAATTGACCCTTAATCTAACGGTCCAGTTCATTCGAATTCATGCAAATCTAAAGGTGCAAATCTGAGTGGAATAGCAGAACACATGAAGCCCCCCTTACTTTAGATGGGCTTTGCAATATTGAAGAAGCTTATGTTTTTCCTCAATGCGGCCATCCTTTTAGCATGAATGTTGTACTACCAGAGAGAGAGAGAGAGAGGAAGGGGAGAGCGTATTTTTTAGTTCATAAGAAGTGTTTGGATGTATAGTGAATTGAGGTAAAGTGAGGTAAAGCATCAAATAAAAAAAGAATAAAATATAAGAGGGTTATGATAGTGTTTTGTTTTTAATTATTTGATGGGAAGTTTTTGTGCTTTTTTTTTTTTTGTAATAGAGAATTTTTTTTTTTTTTTGTCATCTAGTGGAGAAAGGAAGTTGTTTTTTTACCATTCTTTTTAAAGAAAGAGGAAATTATAAATTCTTATACTTTCATATGACCCTTTGTCTTTTCTTGTTTGGATGATGGGGGCTTTGCTTCACCTCACTTCAATTCAACGTACATCCAAACACGCCTACGGTAGGTTTGTGGCAATAGATTAGTTATAATATATTAGTGATGAGTTTTAAAGTAGCAACTCCTTTAGCCAACCTCATATTGTTGGTAGAAGGCCCTCTATTGGTGTGGAACTCAATATTTACTCCATTCTAATTGCGTTTCAATCATAACAACAATAATTGAGATTGAATATAGATAAAAATCAAGTCTCTTAGAATTGGTATCATCAATGAATTAGGAAATGATTTTAAAAAAGTGTAGTAATAAACAGATGGCCAATATCATCGCCAAAAAGCAGGGCCTCATCCAACCATCTTGGGCAGATCATAAAGTAGAAGAGCATGCAGATGACCAAAGTACCTTTTTTCTGACCAAAGCTCCTTTTTCCTTTCATAAGCATCATCAACTGCAAGACAGGCCACAGACTTGGGTATAACTGTATAAGATTTCTAAGGCTCCAAGATCCTACCAAAATAATTTTAAACCACATCCATAAAACTGAAAGGACCATCTCAGTAAACCAACTTGTGACTTCGTCTAAAACCCAAGGTTCCCATTCTACTATGGGTGCTTATTTGTCACAATATTTGCCAATCACAAACATGAGTAAAGCCTAATACAGATATAAAGAATTTCTGAGATACGCATTGGTATATTAATTGGCCTTTTTGGCAAAGATTTCATTTTCAGCTAAGGAAAAAAAAAAAAAAGATGATCAGTGGCGGCTCCAAGAATTCGAGTCAGTGGAGTCAACAAAAGATTTATTTTTCATAAATCAAATCAATTTGTTTTTCCCTTTTATCAACATCTGTCATCTACTTTCGATAATTCGACAAACATAATAAAAAATTCTCAAATAATCTATTTCCAACAATTCCACAAAAATAATGTTGAATTCTCAAACATAAATAAATATAAATTCTCAAATAACTCGACAATTCTTCTTCTTGTTTTTTCTTTCTCTGCTGCTCGGCTGGGATTGGGAGTCTATATGCTTAAATATAAATATTAGCGTTTTCTCCTTCTAATATGGGGAGAATACTGTATTTAGAGGTTAAGTTAGGGTAAATGAAGAGTTAATGACAAAATGTCTAAAAAAATAAAATTTTCTTTAAAAAACAAAAGTTATGCCCATTATTATTTTTTTATTTTGATAGACAAATGGCCCATTAACTTAAGCATAGAGTGGGGTCAAAATCTTCATATAAGTTAAATTCATTGAAGAAATATTTTTTTTAATAATTCTTCAAATCTTGACCCCACTGACATCCATGTAGCACCGCCCATGAAGATGGTTATAGTCTGTATCATCTAGTATCAGCCTTTGCCATCTGATATTTATGCCTTTTGGGTTTGGATTGCACCAAATATTCTCCACTTGATTCTTATACACTTGTATGTGGTCCATATCTGTATTTAGACTAGTAAATGTAGCAGGATCATTGGCACACTTGCGATCCTTGTTTCACAGTGGGCACCGGCATTCTTGGGACCATCTTTTTTATTAGGCGAACAGATTCCTCTTTGTGATCTCTTTCTTCTGTCAAAATATATATTAAATTATTTTATCTTTTATCTTTCCTTCTTTTCTTTTCTTTTTTTTGCTGAGATTTTATCTTTTCTCTTTAATGCTCAATCCACCAATGCATCTAGGTTCAATGAATGTCAAACTTGATAGGGCGATTCAAGAGGATAAGGGCCCATTTGGCATCATTCCGGAAATGTTAAATTAAGAGAATAAATGAAAACAATCTTGTTTGGCAAGCATTTTCACTTCCATTCTACACATGTATAAAATCTCTCCCAATCTATCCATCTAGATTTTCTCTCACAAAATATCTGTCAAATAAGCTTTTCTTCATTCATTCTCAAAATGAAACATTTCCAAAATGATGTCAAACAGGTAATAAGTGAGTGTAAAGTGTGTGTGTGTGTGTGTGTGTGTGTGTGTGTGTGTGTGTGTGTGTGTGTGTGTTTTGTTTCCTTAACCTAGCAAGGGGGTTGGGACCCAAGAGAGCCCACACATGTGGGAAGAGGTAGCTCACACTGTGTTAAAGAAAGCCCACACGCGTGGGAAGAGTGACATACCCAAAATCAATCCCTAGACAGTTATGTGAGATGCGGGTGTAAGTGCTGAAGATATGAACTCACAGGGAGCCTTTGAGGACTTATCCAAATGACTGGAGAGAACTATCTGCTTCAAAGACCTAAAAGGGAAGAAAAAACAGTCAAAAGACCTCGGCTGTGGGCAACACAGCGCTTCCGATGCCTAAATTAGCGTAGGAACAAAGGTCGGAGAAGAAGAGAGGCAGAGTCACGACTAGAAAGCTGCATGCATGTATGCATACCTGGTTTTGGGTGGTAAATCACCTTATATGAGAAAGTTCCTAGATGCCTGCGAATGGGCCCAATGATTTGACTGTTAGGGTCTCATCAGCCCATAGAGTAATTAATGAGGGTCCGATCGGCCCACACTGCATTAAATGCTAATCACATTGGGCCTGATCTCGCCTCAATCTGTTGGCGGCTAAGGTCCCATCGGATCCCTTCTTGGGCCATGTCCTGATATGGCTGCGGCCACTAGATGTGGCTTTGTCAGGGATTTGATGAGGGCGGACGGCTTGGATGGTGTATCTGTCCCATCAGTGCGTGCTTGTACCCTGTCACGTGTCCTTATGTAAGGTGTGGCTGTCAGTACCCGTCTTGGATAGCAGCTCGTCACCTCGACTGTAGCCGAGATGCACTACTTGTTCGACGAGGTATGTGGCCGAGATCGTGGCGAGCTGTGCTGGTCTCGGCAATGCATCAGCGTTCGTGCCAAGACGCACACAGCCGAAATGGAGCACAAGAGAGGGCGTCTCTGCCTTCCCTAGCATAACTTACGCACTGAGGATTGCCCCACACAGCGGGGTTGGCAACCAAATGAGCAAACCCTTTATTCTCTGGTGAAAAGTTGTTAAAGTGTGTAAAACGACATGGCATGATGATTGGTCGGCCCAGTTATGTCGTGCCAAGCCTACAGTAGGTCGGCCCAACACGGCCCATGGCACGACTTATGTCATGGTTGGGCTGTGTTGTCCATGGGCCAACCCACATGCCCCTCCTAATTTTTTAAAATTTTCTTATATAAATTGACTTTTGACCTTTTTTTTTTTTTTTTGGCAGGAATTTTTGTTAGGTTTTTTGGCGGGAATTGACTTTTGACCATTGTTAGCCCCATTCAAACCAAAATCCTGGTCCGCCACTGAATGCACACATGATAAAAGTACCCACCTTTAGCATTGGTAATCTATCTTTCTTCTCTAATTTGAAATCCAAGACCCAAATCAGGATCTGAGTCTTATTCAGGTCTATACAGTGGATTCAAACTCGGATCCACACCCAATTTTCCCATTTGGGTACTTCTGGATTGGTCATTATTTACCTCTTTAATTATATTTTAAGGCAGACTCATTATTGGCCTCTTTTGTTATACTTCTGGATTCAATTTCAGGCTACAGACACTAGCACACCATCCATCTCTCTTTTTGTCTCCTTTCTGGCGTGGGGACCACCAGTTCCAGCTCTCTTGGCGTGTCTGGTCCCAACACCCTTGGGCCCTTGGCCTGTGTTGGGAAAATTGTACCTCTTAGGCCTGTTTGGTTAAAAGGCATTTCTAAAATAAAATTGGACTTGTTGAAAATTTATGATATGATGTGACATCTTACTCCTCGTCATTCCAAATACTCTTATTAATGCAAGTATTCAGAATTTCAAACTACATGAAAAGGCATTTTCGTTTCTTTATCAGAATTTATTGCTAGAATTTGGGAGGTTGGGAATTTTTGGACATGATGTGACATTTTTGTCCTCTAACATTTGAAATACTGTGTTTCTTTCATCAGATTTTCAAATTCCAACCACTCAAAAGTCCTTTTGAAATTCTTGTAATTTCACTCTCTATACCATTTGTTGGAATTTCAAATCCTCCATAAAAAAAAGGGATTTGAAATTACACATAAAGGGACAATTTTGGAGAATTTGAAAGTTTTTTACCTAGACATGAATTCTTTGAATTCTGATAAGAAACGGGCCATAACCTTATAAATTCTCAGAATTCCGATATTTCAATTGATAGCGAGGGTTTGAGCATTTGAAATTCTGCTTTAAGGGACGGCATTTGAATTCTAGAATTCTTCCCAAAAAAAAAAAAGGCTTTTAATGAAATATACATGAATAATACCTTCTGTTGTCTTCAGATTTACAACTGGTTCCAAATCCAACTTGCTAAATTCTTTATAAAAAGGGTTTGGTTTCTTCAATTCTTGTTACTTAGAAATTAGAATTAAAACCCCCCGTCTCTTGTTAAGCTGCTTGCATATCTCTCTATCTCTGGGGAGATGAATGTTGAGGGAGAGAGGAGATATGCACTTCTCTTAGCAGCCAAGGACTCTGACTATGCCAAGAAGATGTATGGTGGGTACTTCAATGTGTTTGTAGGGGCATTTGGTGAAGAGGGGGAGAAGTGGGATCTGTTTAGAGTGGTGGAAGGGGAGTTCCCAGAAATGGAGGAGCTTGATAATTACCATGGCTTTGTGGTTAGTGGTAGCCCACATGATGCATATGGGAATGACATGTGGATCTTGAAGCTCTGTTTTCTGCTTCAGATATTGGATGCTATGAAGAAGAGAATCCTTGGAATTTGCTTTGGACACCAGGTAAGTACATTAGTCATATTATGATTTGGGTGGTGGAGTACTTTTGATTTTTGTGTGTCTGGGTCCAATGGTGCTGCTCGAAGAGATCAGGGCCCTTGTGAACTCGCTCTAGGCTAAATTTTTCTCTAATTGGAATTGGGCCTACTTTCAAATTGATCATATGTAAAATGGGTGATTTCGTTTCGTTCATTTGTTATATTTTGTACATTCTAATCACATAATTACAAGTTATTAATCTGACCTCAGACCAACGTCAGATTTGGCTTAGAGACACTACACAGGAGGGTATAATTCTTCAGTAATTTGGATTTGAAAAGTAAGCCCCACCATGTTGTTGGTGGGTTTTGTTTTGTGTTTTATGACATGAGTTTGTTTGTTTGTATGCTGCTGCTGCTGCTTTTGTTTTTCTTCCTTTTGTGTGCTTGTTGACTGTATGGTGACTTGTTTGTTTACTATTGTTTTGATCTGTACTTCTAGGTGTTGTGCCGTGCATTGGGTGGTAAGGTAGGGAAGGCTAACAGTGGCTGGGACATTGGATTGAGGAAGGTGACGTTTATAGGGAACTTGACTCCAAGCCATTTCCTTGATGGTATGGATGAGGTCCCCGTTTCTGCTTCTATCATTGAGTGTCACCAAGATGAGGTTCTCTCTCTCTCTCTCTCTCTCTCTCTCTCTCTCTCTCTCTCTCTCTCTCTCTCTCTCTCTCTCTCTCTCTCTCTCCCTCTCCTTGATGGTTTGGATGGGGTCCTTGTTTCTGCTTCTATCATTGAGTGTCACCAAGATGAGGTTCTCTCTCTCCAAAATCTCTCCAAAATCTACCTGATAGGAACTCCCAAGGAACAAACCAGACCCGATTTAACTTGTTTGTTCCATCTTACTGTTCTAATAACCATCTTTCTAATATATTTTGATGATCTTAGCCAAAACGCCGAGAAATGTAATGCCTTCTGTAATATATACCACACTTATACTCAATTCTGAAATGGAGAAACAGAATTCGTGTAACCAACCCCAACATTGCTGGGACAATGCTTTCATGATGATCATCCATACTCAATTTGAAGTCAAACCGGGTTTCCAGTTGTTTATGCTTAGCTCGACCTTAACATAAGAGTGTTCAACCCAACTGGGTCTTCGTCAAATTGGGTCGGTCAGGCTCAGGTTGGCTTAGCCCAAGATGAATTCTCTTCCCCTCTTTCCTTGTTGAGATTTGGGCCATGGTATGTACATAGGTCAGACCTGAATTGGGCCTAACTTCTTGCGAGCCAATGGCTAAATTTGGTAGGCCTAGACCTGTATATGTTGAAAGGTTCGGCCTGATCTGACATATTTAAAATAATGGGCTGTATGTATTGTCCCACTGGGTTTAAATTTCAGGTCCATGGGCTGAATCCATGCCTGAGTATCAGGCCTATAAATAAATGGGAGGGCTTGGACAAGTTCGGCCCATTGGGACCCAGACTCAGCCCATGAACACCCATGATTTTGCTATATCTGAAGTAAGAGTATATATTCCTGACACCTCAGCAGAATCCTATGAAATTTTTTATTTTTCTTCATGTGTCCCCTTCTATCATGTTCTTTGGTAGACAACTTACCTGATTCTGGAACAGAACTGTGGCGTGAGAATATTAGAGAGAATTTTGTAGAAACCACCTTTACCATGTTCTCAGCTTTTTTTTTAAAAATTTCCTTAATTTATTACAAAACATGAAGAAACCTTGTGGAACAGTCAAAGGCTAACCTTATCCATTAAAAAAAGCACAATATCAATTCACATGGTCTAAACTTGGTTCAGATTAAATTGAAAAAACTATTAAACCCAAGTCATTTTAACCATAAGAGAAGTTGTAAGTTCAGTCCAAATTAGTCTCTCTTTTTTCTTCCATCCCAACACACATTCACTCAAATCCCTCACCTTGAGTGCTACGGGCAAGGATTGATCCCTTGTTTCTACGGAAGGAAAGTGTCTCACCATTGAGCTACCAATTTAAACTATCTAAGGTCTTCTTCTTCTTTTTATAAAAAAATAAAATGGATTTTTCCAAAGGGTAAGAACTAGCCTTTGTTGCCAATGAAGATGACTGCCTAAGATTTTTCAAATTAATAGATGTGGTCATTTGTAAAAATGTGGGTGATTTTTGTCAAAGAAAAATAAGGGTTGTCATTTGTAAATTTTCATGGAAAAATGACCACATGTAGCCCTTCAAACTATACATTGTTTGGGCCACCTTTCAAGATTTCAAACAAATTGGATCTCATTTTTTGGTCTGAATAGTGAAGGCCAATAATTTGAAATTTGAATTCTCATAATCAAATTAATTGCTTTTATGTGCTTTCGATTTGATCGTCAGAGCGATAATTGCGTTCTTTGCCAAATCTCCCTTGAATGAATGGATTGGATCTAAAATATGGGCCTGATGGTGTAAATTAGATTTGGGTCCTAATTGTTAATATGTTTTAGACATCACCAAGCTATGTATGTTTATTGTGGATGTCTCATAGCCCCAAGTCAAATCAAATGAATTAAAACTGAGTTTACCATATGAATTGGGATTATAAATCCTTCCATTTTAATCCATTTAATAATGTTTAATCCCTGAGGATGTTGTTTAAAATTGTCAAATAGAAAATATTTATTTAATAAAGATTGAAGTTATAAAACAGAGATGGCAATATCAATTTCAATTTGTTTCACTCCATTGCGCGCTAAAATTGTAAGGAGAATGCCTGGTGTTTTTATATAGGTACAAGGGAAATAGAAGAATAGGGAGTGGGTGAAGGTAGAATTACGTAAGTTTCTGTTAGGATATGCTTGTGCAACGTTGGGATTTTGCATTCTGCAAACTTTTGTATTTACAATTCTGCAGAAAAAGATATGAACTTGTGTCAATGTATGTTTTGCAGTAGTGTATGTAGACTTTTCGAACTTGAGCAGACTCAACTCTATTCAAATGAGTCAAGTGGGTTTGACTAAATTTGACCCAAAACTCAAACAGACTCAGTAAGTACTCAACTCAACAGGTTTTGAGTTGAATTCCAAGTTTGGGACTTTAGAACACCAACTTGAGCAACTAGGCAAATTTTAGGTACAGTTTGTGTTTGCATTCTTGTGTTTTAGATTGAGACAGAGTGATAAAATAATGAACTATGGATCAGGTTTGGGAGGTCCCACTTGGAGCAGAGGTTATTGCCTTCTCAGACAAAACTGGTGTTGAGGTTTTCCATATGGGGGAACACATACTAGGCATTCAAGGGCACCCAGAATACAACAAAGACATTCTATATGATCTCACTGACCGTCTCCTGAGCAATGGTTCCATAGAGGTAAATATATACATTCCATAATTGAAACTCGGAAACTCGACTCAACTCAGAAGGTCACCGAGTCGAGGGCCAAGTACTCGGTTAGACTCATTTGGCTTGCTTGATTCAATGGCCCTCTTAGTCAAGTCAAATTGGCTGAGCCTGGGTGAATCTAGTTGAGCTTTTAAGCAGTTGTGTCCATACACAGTCCTTAACATAGTTTAGAAACATGTAAACTTGGCTGGGAAAGATACTAGGCTGAGGTGATTCAGACTAACTATCAACTTAATATGCAGAAAAAGCAAAAATAGAAATGATTCTGTGATAATACTTCTCTAATTTTGCCCGAATCTTGGCCAGGCCTTTATCGAGTTTGAGCAAATGAATTGAGGATTCTTTGGGTTTTCTACCAATCCAAGAAACTCGGCCGAGTTTAACTGAGTCCAACTGAGTTTTAAAACTATGATTCTTACTTTAATTTACAGGTATACATGGGCTTTATGGGACATGCCTTATCGAGTTAGTCCGACCTGTTTATTGTCATTTAAGCTTTGAATGGGTTGGGCCAAACTCCCAACTCATATATGGGATCAAAAACTTTGACTAGTGATAAACATTATGGCCATATTAGGACCAGGTACCTGTTGAAGAACCTGAATTCCAAATCCAGCCCACTGGCCAACAGATGTAGTCCAACCATACATCTAAAAAATCTGGTGGGACTTTGCAAAACTTGCCCAAGTTACTCAGATGGTAAAAAAAAAAATCAAAGACTAGTGAGAAACTTTGTTCTTTTTAACTAGTTTTTGTGGAACTCAATTGAAGATTGATAATTGATTAAACCTCACAAACACCATCCATCATCTATTGATTGTTTCTCTATATCCTTGGTTCTCTAAACTTGGCCGGAATCATATCACAGGGAGCTTTTGCCGATGATGCGAAGGCGACGCTAGAAGCAGCTGAGCCAAGCAAACAGTTTTGGGAGAGGATGTGCAAAAGCTTTCTACATGGGGAATAGATTTACCCTTTCTAGAGGTCTTTGTGACATGTTTTGTTTTGTAATTTTCTCATGTTCCTTGAATCAAGTCCCAGCAGCCCCTCTACAAGTTTGTATCTATTTTTATGGTGGTGTAATTCCAAGACAGTAAAACTGAAAGTATCAAAGACTAATTTGAGCAAATGAGAGTGTGGATTATGCTAATGTATCCATATCTATGTTAAATGAAGTATGGGGAATTGGTAGCATGATTTGGAATAGGGTTGGATGTAAAAGTTGAACAATGGGGTCCTAATTCCTTAATGATTTATTTATTTTTTACGGGAAGGCCTCTATAATTTTATGAAACCTCAAAAAGGCTCCTATATTTTATATATTTTTTCCCTCTAAGTCACCTTGACTAACCGTCGAACTAAACAAAAAGTAACTTGACAGTTTAATTTTTTTAATTTTTGACCGAGTTAGCCTTAAGAAAAACTCAAATGACTTAAGTTAAAAAGGCTTGAATCATTTGAATAGCTTTCCTAATCTACATCCAAGCCTTTTTATTGCCCTTTTTGCTTGGTCATCATGTATTTAAAACATGAGTAGTGAGCTTTGCTAAGCTTTAGTAAAGGGTACCTCTGTCATTTATCGAAAAGCCTAACAGTCACATGTTGCACGATTAAACCAAGATCCTTATGGTAAAGTCATAAAATACAAGGACATTTTGTTGTTTTTTCTTAAAATATAGGCGTCTTTTTGTAATAATCTCTTCCTAAATCAATGAGATAAGATTGTCAGTAAAGCTATTGATTCCATTTTGGAAAGTCCATAATCTAAGGTAGGGCTTTCAAAGGCCCGGGTTGAGCTGGGCTTGGGGTTGTTACGGGACCGGCTATAGGTTATGATATTAGACCGATGGACAGGGCCTGGCCCTAACTTCCTGAAATGATTAAATGGCCCTTGCATCTAACTATGAATTCTTGATGTCTTAGCACCGACCTAGCTTACCCTGTTCCATGAGCACCCCTGCTTCCAACCAATGCTCATCATCCAACTTCCCTTGCTGCCTTGTGCTTGATGCACATCAAAAGGGTAGTCCAGATCCTCCGTCGAAGTTGGCACAGGTGACCTTGAGTAGACCAATCATGGTCCACTACACTACCACAAACACCTTGATGAGTTGGATGTGAAAAAGCTGCACGTAATTATGACAAGTCCAGATCTAATGAGGTAAAACCCCACGGTGACTTTGAGTGATGGTCCGTCACTTCACCGCGGGCAACCTACTATGCAACTGGGCACGAGTTGCCCACAGTGATATGGCGGACTCTAAGTGGTCTGCTTACTATCACCGTGCATAGACCCACACAGAGATCCTTATTCAATTATGACAAGTGTTTATAGTGACACTGCAGATCGTGATTGGTGCACTCATAATCACCGTACAACTACAATTACAGCTCTATATTCCCATATTGCTGGCTAGGGAAGTAAATAGTTCTCTTTTAGGGGAGAGGGGGATTTATCTAAAAAGAAAAGTTCTCTATTAACTCAGCTGAGTGAGAGCTTCTACGGGAATTTAACCAAACAGAAATTCAATGTTACCATCTTTCCCTCATATATTTCACATTCCATCTTCACTCCTTTCTTATTTTCTATGACATTTTTTCACATGATTTCCAAAAATATCTATAAGATTTGAAAAAAAATATATCTCAATAATTTTCAATAAACGATAAAAAAAATCTAGACAACAAAATTTGTGAGAATGGACAGGAAACACCAAGCGTGTAGAGACCAGACTCTGTAGAGTGACTTTTGTGTCCATCCCATCTATGGCCACTCTCTTCTTTCCATCTTCTTCTTCTTCTCATTCTTTGCAGACATGGCTCTTCTATCACACCCCTTTCTCTTCCATCTCTCTCTAAAAAACCCACTTCATTTCTCTACAAAACCCACATCCACACTACCTGCAATTCCCCTCTCCTGCACCCCAAGAAGCAGCAGAGCCTTTTCCCCATCAATTAGAGGAAAACCCAGAAAGAGAGAGCTGAAAGAGTGGTCTGCAACTGCAGAGGTCTCTGCAGAGACTAAAGGGTATGAAGGGGAAGAAGATGAGAAGGTTCTGGTGCCTGTGGAAGAAGAGGGAGAGAAGGGAGAGAGGGTCGTTGCAAAATATGATTGGAGAGAGGAATGGTATCCTCTCTATCTAACTGACCAAGTCCCAGATGACGCCCCTTTGGGCCTCACAGTCTTTGACAAGCAGATTGTGTTGTATAGAGATGGAAATGGCGTTCTTCAATGCTATGAAGATCGGTGCCCACACAGGTAACAAGACCCATGATTCTGATCTTGCTGATCTTGGCCTCTTTTTTTTAGTGTTTGTGGGGTTCAGGAGAGAGGCTGTTTTTTAGAGGCTATACATTGAAGCTCACTGTATAGCCCACAGCTAAATATTATATTTTATGAGTACTGCCCAGTTGCTTTGATCATGTATAGAAACATAATGGTATGATTTACCACTCTATGTCCATCTATTGTGGCGTGTTTGATTCCGTGGAATTGAAAAAGGTTGGAATTCATGGTCGAATGAGCTCCAACAAAGGATTATTAAAGAGGTGAAGTGTAAAAGATACAAGATAGGTATGTATGTAGATATACCTTGGCTTGGTTAGGATTTGAATTAATAGAGTGGTGGCTGGCTTTCATTTCGCATCTCCCCTTATTCCTTTTCTATTAAAAGGGAGACTATTTGATGGTCTTTTTTGGATCTACGCCATTGTTTCTTCAATTTTAACCACTTATACTGATACACGTCTTTGAATACCTTGGAATTCAATTACATGAAGCAAACAGTCAGGTCAAAGGGGTAACCTGCCCATATTGGAGTAGGTTTGGTTGTAGTTTTTCTCACCTGACTGATATTGCATGTGCTCCTCCTAGTCCAGACCCAAACTTATCCATTGCACTTCTCTTGGTTTTCATGCATACAAGTTGGCTATAGGTTCCCTGACTTTGCGAGTGGTATAATCTTTCCTATAAGTATCACATTTAGTATCCAGAAACAGTGTCTTCTGAATGCAATATTCACGCCCTTTAAATTGTTTAAACTGGGTCTTAGAAGTATTCAGTATAGTGTCTACATAAATAGCACCTTGATTTGTTTTCTTTTATATTTTGCATTTACAACATAAGAACACCTTTGGAAGTTCAATTGCATGACAGTGGAAACCTTGAACTCAATAAATATTTTGAATTGCTCCAGGTTAGCAAAACTCTCAGAAGGTCAGTTGATAGATGGGAGACTAGAATGCCTATACCATGGTTGGCAATTTGAAGGCAAAGGCAAATGCGTGAAGATACCCCAGGTTTGTCTTGTTTTCTCTTTAAAGCACAGACTTGAAGTGTAAAAATACAACATCTTTTCCTTGTTTTTCACATAAATTTTTATCCTAATCGTCATCATTACCCTGCGCCATCAAATTAGGATTGGCTCAGAAGTTTTACAAGTAGTCAAGGAAATAAGCTATCACGCCAAAAATCCTAACTACAAGCTAGGATTCAAGAAAGTGATCTCTCTAGTGGAAAACTGACCCTAGCCGCTTGTCCTGTCCTCTAGCCCACATCATATATAGGTCGGTCATAGGTCAGATCAATTTGACACACATTAAAAGGGGTCAAGTTATGGTTGACCCTGCATATCTAAACTGGTTTTAGTTGGTGGCTATAATTTTGTGCTTTGGGCTTCCTTTTTCCTATAATGAAACTCAATTAAAACCTAAGTACTTGAAATGGATTGGGATCGGGCTAAACTTCTACAAGTTGGGTTGGGTTGGATCCAGTTAAATGGGTTGACCAGGTTGGATGTGGATTATGTGGGTCAGACATAGGTTGACCTACATCAGGTGCGGGGATTGACCTGCATCAAGTGCCATTTTAAAAACTGTGTAAGACACAGGTTGGGCTTCAACCTATTACACAACTCAGTTTAGCCTGACCCACCGGACCCAACCTATTTGCCACCTCTCTCTCTCTCTCTCTCTCTCTCTAGAAGAACACACTAGTATGTAGCTGTTACTCCACTTTAACCTGTACAAAATTGTTACTTTCCATTTATCACTACCATAGCACCCTTGGAAGACTAAGAAAACACTAATATGTAGTTGTTACTCCACTTAAACCTGTACTGCTCAGAAGCTCATACAAAATTGTTACATTCCATTTATCACTGCCATGGCACCCTTGGAAGACTTCATGGTTCCACTTTTGCAAGTTCATTCAAAGAAATAAGGTTATTCAATTCTGGAAGGTGTCGAACGTTTGTCAAGGTTTTGACTTTTGACCATGCCGTCATGCAACTTAATTCTGATTCCTCCAATCCCAATGGTTTTGCAACCCGCATCATTCTCTCAAGGACTGTCCCAACATAAATGATTTATACGTGGAGAATCAATCCTGATTGGACACCTATGATACGAACATCTAGAATCGAGAATCCAAGTGTTTCTTAAGAGATCATAACTCAGATTCACCAAGAAGAAAGCGCGACTCTTAGCTAAAGTCTTTTGCCACATTAGGCATATCTAAAGATTTTTTTTCCCTCCTCTTTAAATTTGCGACACTCCTCTATGTTCAGGGCCTTGTGCAATAATGGCATTTCGTATTTTTTCTTTCCTTGTTTGGATTTAGATTTGGAATGCTTTTTATCATAAGGTCCCTTTTCCATTCGAACGGTTAGCTACCAAGCAATTGGCATGCACTTTAACATTGGCTACTTTTTACAATCTCTTTTGATATGAGTGCCAACTTGATCATCCATGTCCATCATCTCCTTGCTATGACATAACCAGGTGACGATATGATGGAGGAAGCAATCTCCATAAGGTAAGGACTTTCACATCATGCTTACCAGTTGACAAATAATTTTATTAAAATTATTAAATGATTGTGGACAAACATACCTTCATCTCAAAGTATATAGCTGCTGCTTCATATACGGCCATTCATGAGTTATTTTTTCATGTAAAGACCTTCTAGCTTTGACCAAAGCTGTGCATGAGATTCTCTTCCACGACATTGCAGAGCACTTCAACCATGAACACATGCAGATCGTGCTAATGGCCATCAAATCTAGAGCTTCCCACTCATCACCCATCATGGATAAATTCTTCGATTCTCCTTTTTAAAATCTTGCTTGGGCCTCATTGAACTAAAAGATCTTGAACCTTAATTCTCCATAGATTAAAAGTTGTTTGTCTTGTCAAATTTCTCCAAATGTTCTTCACCTTAAATTTTGCATCTGATTCCCTTCCTACCATTGTAGATGCCAACAACAAATAAAGATCATACAAGAGCAAACCACAAGTCGAAGCACAAATCAGACCTAGGTCGAATGAAGCAATGAAAGTAAAGCTTTGATACCAGTTTATTTGGTGATGGAAGTGTACAAGCAAATAAGAAAAACAATTAAAAGGAAAAACAAGCACCACATAAGAAAAAAAAATATATGTGGTTCGCCACTAAGGACTGTTAATAACCAGCAACACCAAAAGCTTGAGCTGTTAGTGAACGGCATAACAATTTATATCAACACCCCCTCTCGAACGGGAAGCCGTTCAAATTCGAAACCCAACAAACAGATGGAACAGACAAACCAGACAGACAAATGTAGGTGACATGCCTCTCAAGGGTTTCGAACTCGTGACCTTTGGCTTTGATTCCATGTTAATATCATGTACCACCAAAAGCTCAAGTTGTTAGTGAACATCATAACAATTTATATCGACAAGGGCTACATTTGTGGGCAAGGAGGAGTTTACCACTATATTAAAGAGAGGAAAGTGGAGATATAGTAGCAAGAAGTATAGAAGATTAAGATGCTCACCCATATCAATAGTTAATTTTCACTCATAAAATAAAAACTCTCATGGGACATGATTGGGTTGAGAGCTCTATTCTTCTATTTTCAATAGTCCTTTTCATAAATGGTTTCACTTAACAAGCAAACTCTAGTAAGGAAAATTCCAAAAGACAACCCCCATGGGAACCTAGCCAAGCCACTTAAGTTTCTATACAATACCATCAATCGACACCCCCTGCAAACAATCTACGATGTCCAGATACGCCATGGATATGATAGGGACACACCGTAGACACTAATTTTACACAAAAAGTGAAGTATTAGATATGATACGACACAATATGTTGCCCATTTTGAAGTATCCATACATCATAGCAAATGCTTACAATAAAATATGAAACTTTGATTTATTTCTTTTCTTTGTGTGCCTATAGCTTCCAGCCGGAGCAAAAATCCCTAATTCGGCTTGTGTAAAAACATACGAGGTGAGAGACTCCCAAGGAGTTGTGTGGGTGTGGATGTCAGACAAGAAAACAGCAAACACTGAGAAACTGCCATGGTTCGAACACTACGCTAGGCCGGGCTTCCAAGATTTATCCACCATCCACGAGCTTCCATATGATCACTCCATTCTCCTTGAAAATCTGATGGATCCTGCCCATGTCCCAATATCACATGATCGGACAGATTGGAGTGCAAAAAGAGAAGATGCCCAAGCACTGGCCTTCAAGGTAACAGAACGGACAGATAGGGGATTTGGTGGCTCATGGGGTAAAGTTTCAGATCCATCAATGCCAAACTTCCTACGGTTTGAAGCACCATGCGTTCTTCAGAATAATCGTGAGTTCATTGACAAGAATGGGAACAAGCAGTGCTTTTCAGCACTCTTCCTTTGTCGACCAGCCGGGCAAGGGAAGTCCATGCTTATTGTGAGGTTTGGAGGTACAAAGAGGTCCTTTCTAGTAAAGCTACTTCCAAAATGGTACTTTCACCAAAATGCAGGTAAGGTGACCTTTTTTCTTCTTTTCCTTTTTTTTATCAGCATGATATAGAATTTTATGTAAGAAGGAAGAAGATACATAAAGGAAAGCAAAAACATGGCAGTAGCAGAGCTCTATACCGCCAAATGCATGTAAAACAAAGAAACAAAAGTAGAAAAGGAATGCTACTACATCGGATCACAATACATATAACCACACTATTTAGCTAGAGTGCCAGCCATTTTATGAGCTGTGCTATCCACTGTTCTGAAAACATGAACGTAACTCTTTAATCTAATTCAACCTGAAATGCAACTTCCAAATGACATTTGAAATGCAGGTAAGGTTTTTGAGCAAGACATGGGATTCCTCTCATCTCAAAATGAAGTGCTAATAAAGGAGAAGGTTCCAACAGGGGCGCTTTACCTCAACCTAAGGTCTTCCGACACTTGGGTGGCAGAGTACCGGAAGTGGATGGACAAAGTGGGCCATGGAATGCCATATTATTTTGGTCACAACACCATCTCACTGCCTAGAGACCCTGCTGTGGTGGAACACGCACCGGCTGGGCTCGTTGCTGGGATTTCAGCATCAATGCCTGCAAAGGGAGGCATAGGAGCAGTCCATGCTCCTAATCCTGCCAACCGATACTTCCGTCATGTGGTCCATTGCAAGGGATGCAGGAAAACAGTGCAAGCTTTCCAAGCTTGGAAAAATGGCCTCTATATTTTGACTCTAGCTACTGCTGCATTGGCGATTTTGGTTTCGGGGA
This sequence comes from Cinnamomum chago, assembly GCA_038049695.1. Lineage (NCBI taxonomy): Eukaryota > Viridiplantae > Streptophyta > Magnoliopsida > Laurales > Lauraceae > Cinnamomum > Cinnamomum chago. The sequence goes on along the minus strand of CP142458.1, from coordinate 64,439,703 downwards.
GACAGTGGAAGGTACTCCTTTTGGCATCGACGGCAATTTTCTTGACCGGGGCATATGCATGTTCTAGTGCCGTTTCCCTCATAACAACCAACTTTGTTAGAAAGCACAGGAGATTGTGAGGTGTACAGAAGCCACAGAACTTTCCAAGATTCTGTCAGTGTCCATAAATATTTTTAAGGGCTACAGGATGTCGTCAAAGTTTAAAGGCAAATTTCAAAGAGGTTTAAGCCATTTCTGTTTGTTGCCATTATGTTGGACAGAGGCTGTGGTCATGTGGTTCTGTTTGCGTGCTAATGGTACTATGATGGGTTTGGATCTTTGAATCTGCATTCAAATCTTGATTTATGTTATAGCTCATAGTCGAAATTTAAATGCAACACATGATTTGGTTAACGATCTATCAAATTTCATACTGCTTGTGCGTGCCTGTGCTCTCATCTTGGTTTTCTCATGTAGTGTCTGCAAGTTTCTTCCGAAATTTTGTTGTCCATGTGTGCTGTTTGGATGCACTTATTTGGGCATGGTACTAGTATTTTTCATTTGTCAGACCCAAGCCCAAGCAAAGGGTCTGTGTCAAACTGGTCAGCAATAAAAACCTAATCATACTTCAATATCAATATAAATATAAACAGAAAAGGAGCGGTCTGACGATAATGACAGATGGTTTGGCTGCACCCTCAACAAGCTGTTGGATTATATGCCTGTGGAAATTGCTCCAGTTTTTCCCATTGTATTTTGTGAAAAGGGGTACAATAAGAAATGACCTCTTCTTTACTAAATATTACTACAGTTAAAACGGCAGTTGAATGAAAATTCACTCTAATGGCTCATTGTTTATTCTGCATTGGGTTCCTAACAGTTTAAAGTTTGGGATACAAGGTGAAGATCTGGCAGGGGGATATCAAATAATCTCTTTGATGAAAGAAAAGATCACTACCCATCCATCAGAAAATATTCACCCGCGCACTCCACGTCCAGACCGTGCATCACAGGATTTCAGAAGTGGGTCCCGCCTCCGGGACAGTCTTGATGTGCGGTGGGCAGGTGAAGATTTCCCCCATCCATCACCCTATTGATTAAATCCTAGGAAAGTGAAGGTCCAATATACATCTCCATCTTAGACCATTCCCATCACCTCTTAAATACTCCTCATTCAAAACCCATTTATTATGAGTTCTTAGAAATTTAATACAAATCAGGCAATCAGGACCATCAAAACATTTTGGTCTTTCATTATATCGAATCCATCTCATAGTAGTGATACGTTATGAAATACAGAGGTTTGATACCCTCATCCTACTTCACAATTGCTAGTCTCCTACAGACTACCATCTTATATTTATTTGAAATTCTCAATTGCATGTGCTTGGATTTGAAGGATGGACAGGGCTTTTGTGGAGACCAGGTTGCCCTTGGGGTTGGATCATTGGTTGCTTCAGCTTAAGATCTGAATTGGGGCAGACCCAGATTAATCTGGATTTGGATTATTCATAACTGAGGGCCAGACACCTTCGCTGGTATTCAAGCATCTCATTCTCATCTTATAATACCAATTGATATGGGACCCTATCCTATAGCCCTTAATTCTAGATCAGCAAGAAAACAATATGCAGTGGTTTGGTAAGCTATTATAATTATATTAATGAATGTCCATATGCAGTAGTGCTACAGAATGTCTACAAAATTCATATTTTTACAAGCTGTAGCTGATAAAATAGTTGGGGCAAGGCATGTCCCAAAGGATATTTAGAGAGAGAGAGAGAGAGAGAGAATACAAAACATATGTCCGTAGTGCTACTGGACAAATTTCAAAATTTTCTCATTTGGACATTCTACTAATCTTTTTTGAAAAAGTCAATACACCCAATTACAGGAATTTGATTCTCAGATGTTATTCTTATATGATTTGAACTGTTACAACAGCCGCCAGAAGTGTACATGGAAGAAATGGAAAGAAACAGATCAAAAAAAGAAAAACTAAAAATGAAGCTCAATGACAACAAATTTCTGCTACAAACAGGAAAAAGAGAGCAGACTACTTCAATCCCTTGCCTGCATCTGTGACTGTAAAGAATCAATGAACACTCCCTTGCCTTGATATAGAATATACAGAATGTGTCATTTGCACTATAACATCATGATCATTTTCGATCTCTTGCGCTTGGCTCCCCATCTTACGACCACCTCGTCAGTTTTTTTCTTGCTCCCAAGATAGCCCCGACACTTGAAAGAACCACAGCAACACTCAACCATTGGTCCAAAATGAACAAATCTACATGTAAAGCCAAACACATCATTTTTACAAATTTTCCTAAGCTTATAAAAACTCCATAAATGAGCAGAAAGAGAACTAACAGTAGTTGGAGACGGTATGTCCTCCCTATCAAGCACCCATCAAGTATGGCCCCAGTCACTCATCAGAGGTATAAAGCATGCCTTGTTGCTAAGGGTTTCACATAACCTAAAATTAGGATTTCAAGGAACATTCACTCTGATGGCTAAGTTGAACACGGCTAGAGTTCTCGCCTTTTAGTACAAACAGGAACTGGCCCCTTGATAAACTATGAGCGAAAAACATCTCCATCATTCAGGATCTCCTTGGAAGTGTACATAGCTGGTCTTTTGGGTTTGATCATGGAGGACCAATAATTACTTGAAGGCTATCAATAGGTCTTAAGCAATTGCCTCATGCTTGATTTCAAAGTCCCAGTAAAACATTGCTGAAGATGGAGTTCAAGAGTAATGATGATCACCTATGATGACCGGATATGGATCTGGATACTTGGTATGGACATGAAGATCAAGGATACGACTGCACTTTTGGAATTCTAGGACAATACAGCTCTCCTAATTTTTGCTTTAGAACATTTCTGAATTAATTATAATATCATTGTTTGCATTCTTTTCTAACATTTTAAAGTTGGAGAGTATGAAAACTAAGAGAACTATATGAAACAATGGACTTGGTAAGTAGAATATGCAAAGCCTGTATGCCAAAAGAATCAGTGCAGTATTGAGTTCCAATCTGATTCTCCTATCTGTCCGACCTGAATACACAAGGCATGTACAAGTATGCGCATATCAAAGATAACACTTTGCTTGAAAAATAGGAAAAAAAAAGGAGGGGAAAGAAGATCTCAGGCTATCTACCAGTATCAATAAATTCTCAATAATGTTGTCTTTTCGTAAAAGAGGGCATCAGATTATGGTCAAACCCGGTCAGAAAGTTTGAACAATAGTCCAAGGTAGTTCTGAACATTTCATGAAAAGTTTGGGGTGTAATTATTCAAACAAGGGTTTTGTAAAAAAAAGGCTAAAATGCAAGGGGTAAATGAAAAAAATTCATGACTTAATCAATCATCATGGAGAAAGTGATGCTTACATTAGTTGGCATGTATCAGAATTTCAAATATTATTTGGTATATTTGTTCATCAAAATCACTTGCAAGAAATACACTCTACGAGTTAAGGGAAACCTAGTATGAATGTATGATTGATATATATGCTCCACTTGAGATGCATTTTTTTTTGGAAATGACTAGAGGACTAAATCCAATAGCGAATAATTATTCAATCATCCTGATCTGATGGAAATGTCTGCTTGGACTAAAGGCTGCGAGCTCATAGGCCAGACAACATTTAAGATATAACAACTTCGGCCTCTAAGAAATTCATGTATCAGGGGTGCTATAAAGAATCTAGGTTTACTTTCTAGAACACAATTTGTAGGGCCCGCCTGTATGCACACCAATCCCAGAGTTATGATGATTGGGGAGTGGAAAGGAACGACATGGACAAATATCGCCTCAACCAGATAATCCTCGCCATTGATTATAGGGCGTTAATTTTAATGATTTAATAAGAAAAGTTTCTACAACTGTGGAAAACAATTGGATTAGAGTCAATTTGGGCCAGGCCAGCCAGGCTGAGCCATATCCAGGCCCAGCCTGACTTCAAAAATACATGCACGTATTGGATCAAGCCGGAAATGGGCATTAAGTGCCGGCCCGAGCATGGCTGCCTCAAACATGCAAGGGGCCAAGACCACCCATTTAGTCGATCGGGCCATGCTGGGCTCTCTATTGACTTGTTTGTGCAAACTAGTCATTAAACTACATGCATTACTCATTCAGGTCCGGCCAAACCTGACTTTGATTTCTATCATTTAATCTACATCCAGCCCAAAAAGTAAACTGGCACAAAATTTAGATCCAGGCTCAGCCCACATACTAAAACTCAAGGTGCATGTGTGCGCATGCGCTAATAACAGCAAATCATTTCGGAACTAGTGCTTAGTATTGATTGATAGCATACCTTTCTTTGCAGACATCAGTGCAGAAGATTATCTTTTTATACTTGAAAAAAAAAGGTATTATAAGGATAAAACTAAGAAAAAAATGTTCCTATTTTATAGGAACAGAACCACCTAGAATCAATCCAAACCCACCTATGGAACATACAGGTACAGGTGCTTATAGGGTGTGCCAAATTGGACTCAACGCTACCTTAGCTCGCAATAAGCCATATTTGAATTGAGATTTTAGGTTACATGGTACGTACACTAGCTCATGGTTCAAAATAGCAGCTGCTACGTAGCGTGGCGCCCGCATTATTGGCCGTAGCGATTGAGGCCGCTATGCTATTCTGAAAACAATGGCACTAAGGTGTAAAACCTAGTAGAGCCATCTGTTTTAATTTAAAACATTATTTTTCCTCTTGTTCTCTCCTAAATAGTCTTTCAAAAAGTTGTCTCTACCCCTATATGGCTCCTAATCACTAAAAAAAAACACAAGATTGGCTACTACATAATATTTGAATTATTTTAACCACTTAAAAAAACTCACCCCACTACACCGTTACGTATCGCTGCAACCGCAACACATCGCCCACTAAGTAACATTTTGGACACAGGCCGCTACACCCGATGCAACCAGTATTTTAATCCTTGCATTGGCTGCTTAGCCAATAATTTAAAGCAAAACGAGTATAAAAAAACAATACAATCTAAGGAGGTGAAAAAGAGAAAAGGGACCGAATAAAATAAAAATACATGAAATATACAAAGAAAGAATAAAAAAGGTGCAATAAAAACTAATCAAAATATAAAGGAAAGAAGATCCAAGATCTAGAATAAAAGGCTATCAAAGAATTTCACAAATTATAAATTAAAAACATAATACAAAGTATATTAAACAACAAAATAACATAAGTGGTCAAGAAAATTAAAAATAAAAAGAAAGAGATAGTAAATTTATCATATACAAAAAGAAAGATATCATAAATTAAAATCTTGATTTGTTATTGATAATTTTTTTCTGGCAAAAGAATATTTACTCTCTCCACTTAATTTATAATATTTAATTTCACTTCCAATGATAAATATTATTTTAGCAAAACAAGTTATATTTTAGAAATAGGCCAAAAAATAGGGGGATATATACAAAAAATCCTACAGTATATACATTTAGAGTCAAGTGATGTGGTTCACCACCAGGTCAGTTTAGAAGCACATACTAATTTCAAAAATGAGAGAAAGGCCAAAATCTCAAGTTAAGATATATATTTGAAAATCTCAAAATGGTTAGCAGTCATAAGAGCCCATGTACCCATGACCTACTTATACCACATTATCAGATGTGTACATGATAGATGAGTGCAGTTCATGGGGAATAGTGGGTGAGGGAATAGGATTCCATAGGTGTAGACAGGACCACTGCAAACCACTTGGGTAATTTTGAAGTCTTTTTTTCACTGAAAAATGTGTACATAAAAAACATTTTTAAGGTTTACGAAACCTGAATCAAGGATTAGGTGATGGGCTGATTTTTTGCACACCAGAGACAGAAAGGCACATATATGCATGCATATACAAACATACATACATACAAACATAGAGCGAGAGAGATACCTGTAGTCATACGTTAATGGCTCCCCAGCTTCTATAGATCGAGAGGCAAAAACTCCAACACGTGTCTCCCCATCAACTTCCCTGTGGTCAAAATACTTTTTTTCAATATATTGTTGGACCAATATCTCTTCCAATGGAAAATAAATAAACTAGTATAATTCAAAAGCATTCAATAGAAAGAAAAGGTTCAATATACAAACCACTTTTCCAGCTTGCAATTAGGATCACAACTATGATTCAGAAACCTAGAGGCATTTCCCTTGAATGTTGCATCAATGGTAAAGTCCTTTCGAATTTCACACATGTAAAAATTTTGATCTCCTCTATACTTCATGGCCCAAAGCCTTTCTTCACACAATGCATCATTAATCACTGAAGAAAAAGGAACAATTAAATATGATCATTTACTATGCTCACATACGTCCATCATTTTACACTTCCAGAGATCATAGTGACACATGCATGAAGCAACATAAACATGTCATTCTTCATGACAACAAATAAACTATAAAGCAATAAAAATTTCCACAACGCAACGCCCCCGCCCCCCCCCCACCCAAACCAAAACCAAAAAAAAGAAAAATAAAAAGAAAGTGGTTCTGTAATTTAGGCAAGACGAGATTGGCAGGCAAACAAAGAAAATGCGGAGGGTTGAATGAGTACAGATGGGTAAATTTGAGTGGTTGATAACAACTGTTGAAAAACCCTTTCTAAAGAAAATAATAAAATATTGACCGACTGTAAAGAGAGAACTGTACAAATACACAACATATCCACTCTATGGAGGCTAAACTGAATTGAGCACAATGAAAATAAAATTAAAAAAAAAAAGTTATTATAGCACATAGTGAACTTCTAGCTGTTAAACAAATATATAGCTGCTATAATGAACATGAACTAATCCACTACACTCATATTGACAGATAAAAACCGTGCTCCTGAACTCGTAGCAGCACAATCAGATTAGTGATGTGTACGTGCAAGATCAGATCCAAGAATAAGTTCATATGGTGAGAAATTGGTGCAAAGGGAACCATGCACAATGTGAAGTTTCAAAAGGAACTCAAACAATAATAGCTCCTTCTAAAGAAACAAAGTAGATAATCATATTCCAAAAACTTAAAAAACTGTGTCAACTGTCACATCATTTTACAAAGGAAATAAACACGACTTCTAATGACTAATAAATTTACTATAGAGAGTTGTCCTGTTTAAGCAGAAATTGAACCTCCCATGCTCTAATCCAACATGGAGAAAATGTTTTAAAAAAAGGTAACAACGATAGAAAATATTTGTCTACTTCTACAGCCGTCTGAAGGTCACTCTAAAGGCTCCTTTACAGGCCTAGTCTATAGGTTATGAGTCTGGTTGAGTTGGACTTAATGGATCTTAATCCAGCCTAATTCAGCTAGACCTGGGTCTGGCCTGGTTAAGCAATGACATGGTTTGGGCATCAGATTAGCACGTCATGGGTCTAGGACTGGACTCAAGGGAGCTGGGTGTGAAATTCTCCTGGTCTTCGTCACTACCTCAATATGCTTATTTGTATACACGGAAAATGAAGTTTCAACACTATGTAAATGGCAGACTGGTTATCACAATGCACCATTTAGTCATGGGAAAACCCAATTCACCCATCAGTTGCCTCAAGGCCCTCAACCACCACGGCTTAAAAGTAGGGTGGGCCATAAACAGTACTTTGCTTCAGCATTTGATTAAAGACAATTGTCTATTTCTTGATCTTCCAAGTGACAAGGTACCCACCTACAAATATGCAATACCAAGATGTAGAACAATAATCATTCAAGAAGTCAACCCAAGCATAACCAAAGAAATCCCTTAATGGTAAGATGTCCATGAGATAAAAATAAAATACCTTTATTGCTTATGCATACAACCGTAACTTGTTCAAAGCACAACAATAGTTGGAAAAAGTGAAGAACATCCAACTCAGTCTCAGGAAGCAGCCAAGAAACACCATCGCAATGTTGCGATTGACGTGAGAGATTTTAGCAAGGGCTGGTGATTAGTTGCTAGTTTGAGCATTGAAAGGTTTTTCACTGACACCACAGGTTGAAAAAGCAAAGGAAGTTAGGCCAAGCAAGGTGCTGAAGGCATACTGCATTGAGCTCCCTGCAGGCATGAACATCTTCAATGTAGCATCTCTCTCCTTATAATGAAGACAAAGCACGTGTAGATGGGGATGATTTGGATCGCCACTTGAGGCTGAGTTACTCTCAAGAATGGGAGGACGATCAGGGTCCACTTGATGATGAGATAGAAGACCAAATCATAAGACACGCCCTGCAATTTGTGCCAGCATATGATCATGCAAATGGAGCCTGTATCCATCTGTAGATGGTTTAGATCCAAGGTGAGGTCCAAAACAGCCCAAACACAAACTGTTTGGATTGAGTAGCCAAAACAACCCCTAACCAGGACCCAGGCCTAATCCAAGGGATTGGGAGTCCACCTTGGGCCCATATAAGACTAGTCTGTCACCCTTTTCTTTAGGTGTTCCATCATTACACTATAAACAATGGTTATTTTGGACCTTTTACTTAATTCAAAGCATGGTAAAGCTGAGATTTTATTATCTCGCTGCTACCATGTTTAAATTAGCACTTACATTCAACTTAGGGCATTAAATTATGTTGACTGCATATAAAGAAAGGATGAAGCAGTCAGCCAGGTAGTTCTCTGGCTTATTATTTGATTTCTGCAATTAAAATCAGTCGATCATAACTTGTGCAGAGTGGGGCTTTCTAGGGTTTGTGTGTCTTCTCTCTTTCTCAATGTGTTTTCTTGATGTAGTCAAAGTTTTATAGCTACATCTTGGCACAATTGTTTGATATGTATTATTGTGAATAGCCAATGGCTATTTATAAAAATACTACGAAATATGTCAAATCAAACTAGAAAACTTAATCCTAATCCCAAGTCCCAACACAACTTTAGCCTCAAATTTAAACTAATCCTAACTTAGGAAATTCGCTCTCAAAATTACATATAAACCCATTGACTCAAAAATACAAAGAAACCCAACAGTTTCCCAACACTCCCCCTTCAAGCCGATACATGGATACTAGGACCATCTTGGACTAAACGGCATGTTTGCTTTATTTGCAACTGCTTCAATGATGAACTTTGTTAGCTTAATCTTCAACACAAGTTTTTAGGAATCTTCGATTTTCATTTGTAACTTGACTGATAAGGAGATGAAAACTTCAAATGCTCCATGATACTAATTGCACACCCAGCAACACTATTAATTAAACTGACCCATGATATGCTACACTGCCTACACAATAGATCCAATGAATGCTACACAACATTCTCACGTAAAACTAAGGATGAACACTCACCCACAATTCACTTGTTACTAGGATTCACACTACCAAGTAACTATGGAGCCTTCATAGAGTTTTCTTCCCCTGGCCTGATTGATCTCATAAACTCAACATTGGTGATGAAAAGAAACACCTCAATATGACCTAACTAATCTCTCACTGCATCACTCTAATTTGTTCATAATAAATATAACCCATTTTATCTCGTTTTATGTATTGCCAAAAAGCCCATTAGGCTTTGCCGGTGGTCACCCCCTATCTGTAGAGTTCATCTCTATTTCCTCCCGCTCACTTTGAGTCTGTCGGAGCCAATTGCCAATTAGATCAGATCTGATCTGATATTTTTTAGAAGCATATGGATCATACAACTTGACAAACAAGACAAGTGTAGGTTAGGTCTTCATGAATATGCAGACGTGGCTATCTTGATGACATGGCATGCAGTATTGCGCCTGAGCACGTGTTGATGATGTGGTGGATAATATGATGGATAACATAGTTGCTGACATGAAGCATCATTGCTATCTACTTTTGCATGGCCTAGCCAGTCAATTTGCCAGAGCTAGACCCTAGCCTAGCCTTTTATAAACTAAATGTGCTGAAATAAATGGATCCACGACCATGAATGGGCCCAATACTAGGCTTGGCTCAATCTAAGTAACTACAAAGTTGTTCAGGTTCTTAGCAGTCCACTAATTATGATGGTGCTTCAATGCACCATAACCATATCATGAAAAAGATTCCAACGAAAAAGTGAGAAAAGGAAGGAAGCTTCCCCCTCGTTTTAGTTTGCAACAGCAGACCCATCATGCACTACAATAACTTCTAGTTCCTGTTGAGTGAAAGATATGAATACTTGACATCAACTGTGAGAGATCCACGACTCTGAAGACAGATCCATGGGCGACATGCATCTCGATCTTGGCTATCAATCATCCTGAGATTTTAAGGGTTTGAGATTCACTTTTGGATTAACAATTAGGCTTCCAAGAGGTGGATGCCATTGCAGGGATCAATTGGTCTAAAGTTTGAAAGGAAATAGGTTTTAGAGGATTTGATGGGGCGCTATACAACTGATTGAGACTTATCAAAGAGATGGAAAGAGACCTCTGTGAACACTATACCTGTGACCCTGGTTTAAAAAATCCTTCACTCTAATTCTACAAAAAGAAGATAAAGGAAGTCCACCATTGATGTTAAGATGGCAAACCCCTTTAAGTTGAATGTATACTATTGCAACACATTTCAACCACTCATGGTACCATAGGTTCTAGATAGAGTAAAGAAAAAGAAAAATAAAGTAAAGGAGGAAAAAAAGTTGCACCATTTTCTTCAAGTTCTAGAGTAGCAAATAGGCATAGTTGATCATGCTTCGGGCTGGAACAATAAAAATAGGGGGGAAAACATCAGATAGCCAATTCTCATCACGCAGAAATGCTGGATGCAATTCAAAAACCCTCAGAGGCTCAGAGCCAGCTCATAAAAATAGAGTCTCACCTAGTTGGTTTATCTATTAGTCCTATTGGGTGTGGTGATTTTGATTTACCTAGTAAGCTCAGCTGCAGTTGCAAATTGAATCAAATCAACTAGTTTGCAGACAAGCATTAACACAAAAAAAAAAAAAAAAGGTAACTTTCGATACTATGATTTGGATTAGCCTACCAGGGTTCTAAAATTAGAAAAATACGGTTTTCTGGCATTCACAAGGCCATAGCACCATGCATCATAAAAATAAAAAACAAAAGCTTTATTTGAAGTACTTGCAAATTGTCTCCCTTAAAGGCAATAGCCAACCACTGAGTGATAAAACAAGGGGCGTATAATCACATCACTTTCTCAGGTAGAGGCCTTTCTTATCACCAATGGGATGACACAATTCTGAAGGACTTCCATTTGCCAGGACTACAACCTTTATCCCTTTATTTGAAAAATACAATTTTGTTGTTTCGTGCATACTTAAACACACCATTAATTTATACATGATATGCAACTGACAACAAATAAACATTATTTGAAAGAAAATAAAAACTCGATGCAACAACCTAAGGAAACCAAAAAAGGGCTAAAAACCCTCACAAACAAAGAGACAGTAATAAAAAAATATATTACAAAGTACAAACCAACGAATCAAGAACAAACCCTAAGATCTCACTAGAGAAAATCGGCGCTAATAAAAAAAAATTGAATGGTAAATCAGCACTAATATAGATAGCTAGGGTAAGAGTATCACCCCAAACAACCATGTAGGATACACAAGATTGCTTTTATAGGGTAGATCTTTAACCAACAAGCAAAATCAAATTCAACCAAGCAACACCTCATGAAATGTCCTTACCAATTGAAGAAACCATTGAAAATATGTACAACAAAACATCAAGATCAAGATATCCGAATTTACCTTCCCCAATGTATTCTATCACAAATTCCTCCTTCTTGATAGATTCAGCAGCTTCTACCCCCCACCCACAATACTGAGTCTGAAATGGAAAAATCAACATTGTTGATATTCTCAATTGCGACAATTAGGATAACATAATATAGCATGAAAAAACAAGAGAATACAAGGTTTTGCACTTTGTCTGTATGTTACCAAGACACTTCAATTCCACACCTATGTTCACCACTTCAACTGTGCAAGTGCAGGCAAAGTGCCTTAGCCAAGGAATATGGTTTCGAAATTGTAATTTTTCAGAGTACAAAAAAGAGGTGAGGTTTAAAGGAACATGAGTTTCATATGGAGAACTGCGTTTAATTTTTTTTGTCAAAATACTTCAATCTTAAAAATAATCAAAGGATAGCCAAACTGATAGACCATCGATGGGTCACTAGAGGTTAGGGGTTCAAGTCATATAATATGTTACCGATCAATAAAAGATAAAAAATCATAGGATAGCCAAACAGATAGACCACCAATAGGTTGCTATGCTTTTGCCAAGCGAAAGACCAACTCAGTTGTTCTAAATTACAAAACAGAACCATTAAATTTCAACAAAAGTTCTTTAACTAGAAGCCACTCTTAAAGAATACCACAGTATTGTGTTTTTATATTTTCTGTTGGAATTTAGTAAGAGGTAGAGACCTTTTAGTTAAAGTAAAAAGGTAAAGGCCAAGTGGAAATATTAGTTGAAAACAAGAGGTCAGATTTCAAAGACGGTCATGTTTAGCTTTTCTTTATGGATAATAAACAGTATCAAAGCAAGGAGTTTCAGAGAACGAATATCAATAGAAGAGAGAAATGTTTCATAGTAAGGTTATCCATAATTTCATAAGGTCTGCAGGGTCTAATTTGTAATTACTGAAAATTCTTATGACATAAGGTGTTTTGAAATATTTAAAAATATCAAAAAGTACAAATAATATTGGGTAGCTGGTCATCCAACCCTATTGAAGATTTTCAGCAGCCCTCCTCTCAAATGTCTTTCTGAAACCTTGACCCCTCTTTCTCATATTTTTTCATCTTTTTACTCCAAAACCTAGTTTCTAAAAAAAATAAAAATAAAAAAACCCAGCTAAAAAAAAACAGAGATCCCATGCAATTTTGGGGATAGTGCTGATATTATGATGTATGTTCGATCTAGAGCTTCCTATCTTGACCTTGATATCACTCCATCCATTGCTGCTTCCCAGGATTTCCCCCTAAACTCAATCATCCTGTTCCAATATATCTGAAAAAATCATCTGAAATCTGGAAATTCCACATATGCAATCAGAATGATTCACATATGCACTCAGAATGATTCATGAAGAACTTAAAAGGCAGACTCTTGCGGGTGAAACTTGTTGATTACAGCGATGAGATTGAGGCATTGTTGACCATCATCAGACAGGCTGTAGATGTGGCTATGATCCTGTCTACCCTTCCTTTCAAGCGATCAGTCCATGATGCTCTAATTGACCATTCAAATTCTTGTTGGAGCCAGCATTTTACTGCACTCTGAATTAGCAAACTTCTCACAGGAATTACCTGTAAAATCTGCCATTCTTTGGACAAGGATGCTCTTCACCTGATGAAGAAAGCTACCTCTTTTCATTAATGATTCTGCAATTGCTGCTTGGCCCGAGCTATGGGTACTGCAGTTTTCTTTCTTTGTTTTGTTTTGTTAAGAGCCAAGTGATCTCCTTGCTTTTTTAGCACGGTTTGTGGGTGATTTTTTTTTGTTGGCTCTGTGACCTTTATTTTTGGATGGTTCTGCTCCTTCTGGTTGCCTCTCTCATTCTGGGAGTGGTAAATGGAGGGAGCTTTTCCAATCTAATTGTACACTGTACTTTATTTCTTTGGGAAATATACATCTTACCTTACCAAAAAAAAAAAACGACGACACTCATTTTGTACCCAAAAAATTGTAGCAGAAGGGACATACCCAAAATAGAACATATTTTAAAGAAAGAAAATGTAATGGGACGTAGTAGCTGTTGAATTTGGCGTCCATTCACTTCTCCTATACTTGGTAGCATTGTCTTAATGAACTCCAATCCATATCTTCCAATGCATAGTGGTCAAAGTTAGAGCATGAAACATTATTCTTGCCATTAAATCATGAGAATTACAACAAAAACATCAGAAAGCTTCCAGTTTTTTCAGTTTGCAATGGAATATAGTGTACAGTACTTCCATTTCCAGAATGAGAGACGTAGGAAGAAATGTGAGAATCAAATGCTTGCGACAACTTATTCTACAAAAAAAACATAATAATAATAATAATAATAATAATAATAGTGCCCAAACAAGAAGAGAGAAAAATAGGCATTTGCAGGGAATGAGTTCCCTGCTAACATTCTTCTCTCAGTGGACAACAGCAAGTGGTAAAAGGTCACCCTTAAGAAAGAAAACTAGTGAAATATAATATAGATATGGTCTTTTCTCTACAACAGCATGTAAAATAAAATAAAATAAAAATTAATAAAAAATCTTATTTGCACAAATAAATACTGCCTGGAATATGTGATCAACAGAAATGATTGGCATCCAAAGAGAAAAGTTACCTTCACAATTTTGACCTTCTTGTCTTTGCGGAATGGTCTGTTTGTGCACATATCTGAACAATGACAGGCCTTTGAACAGCTAATGGATTGAACCCTATTGGATCACTCATTGTTAATCATCCAACAAAGTTTTGAAATAAAAAGCTAAAATGCATATGCTACCATACTAATTTGATGAGAACTCAATGATGTACATGTCATAACAATTAACAGCTATTAACAATCATCTCCAATGGCTTGATTGAAGACATAGATGAGGATGAAGTTTGTTATCAGATTGAATGCAACAACTTGAACTAATCACGAAAACTCAACAAAGTAGCCCATAACAAAGGTACAGGTTAAAATTTATCAATAAGGGCTGGAGAACTTATAAGCTAAAAGTGATCCCGCATGTCGCCTGCCTTTATGCATCCCATCAAGGAAGCAAGGGATGCAAAAGCTTTAGCATGAACCATGGGTAGTTCAAAATTAGTCTCTATCATGCAAGGACCAAATTTGAGTCGACTTGCATGAATCAACTTAAATTTAGTCCCACCATGTTACATAGACCGTCAGTCTTGGAGCCTTAGCAGGCTTGGCCGAGTGAGCATGAAGTTGGTAGTAACTGAGTAAGTAAAAAGCACCTGGACTAACATCCATATAATCAGTCTGCCAATTTTTAAACTATAGTATTCCAACCAATTGGATTGTCTACAGACCTAGCCAAATATACTCGACTTGACCAGATACTGAATTAAATGATGTCAAAAGCCTATGATCCATATCCCAAACTCCCTTAGCGGGCTTGGCCGAGTGAGCACGAAGTTGGTAGTAACTGAGTAGGTTAACAGCACCTGAACTAAAATCCATATAATTGGTCTGCCAATTTTTAAACTATAGTATTCCAACACCATGTGGATTGTCTACAAACCTAGCCAAATACATTCAACTTGACTAGATACTGGATTCAATGATGTCAAAAGCCCCTATGATTCATAGCCCAAACCCTACCATTCATATCAAATCCCATTGAAAAAACTTAATATCAATACAACGAATCCCATTAGCAAGGGAAACCTAAGGTTCATGTGTGAATCGTACAATTCAATACTTGTTTTATCAAATATTATGATTCAAGCAATTCTAATGAGCAAGCATGTGAGCAAAAGCGTTCAACTATATGTATGAGATTTTGACCTGCATTTATCTTTTAAATCTGTTTTTTTTTTCGTTTTTTTTTTCTTCACGAACGCTTTTAAATTAAGGAGAAATCGTAACCATGTAAGATTGATTATTTAAATTTTTTTAATATAAGGAGAGTAAAAAAAAGTTCGATGCAACTTGTTTGTTTATCTTAGTAATGTTGATATCTTAAAATATATAACTATTCACACATCATTTTTGATATAGTAGTATATGTCATAGTGTTCTTCATATGACTGTTCTAGTCTTATTTATCGTTGTAATTATGCCACCATTGATGAAAAATAGATGAATTATGAATAACTACTTTTTTCTTTGTATTAATTTTCATCTTTTATTTCAAATAAGAAAAATAAAAAAATCATACGCTTTCAAGTATGATTCATGTTTAGATTCAATTCATCCACTTAAACGATTTGTGATACAATTTCGGTTTTCAGAACAATTAGACTGCTTAATACATCTTGGTTTGGACGACTTTGGTTGGAACCCAGTTGGTCTACAACTCAGCTTTTGAGTCATCCTGATCTAGCAGAGTTGGTTTGGGAAGGCATTCCATTCTTGACTTGAAATAAGAAATCAAAAACATGAATAACTTTTAATTGAGTAGAAAGTCAAGAAGATAAAATATATGTAAAAAATTCCAATTAAGGATCATATGAAAATAATGTAAACAAAAAAAGAAATATTTTATTTCTTTTTTAATACTTGATTATTATAATGCATATATTTAAAATAAAATAAAATTACCATCCTTGGGTGTTGGCTCTTCAGCATAAAGCAAGGGTTTGCATCCCGGGGTCTTGTGTCCAAATCCCCCAAGATTTACCCAGTGCACTCGTAGGGTGAGCATGTGCAGTCGGAGGATAAGTCCTAATAGGTTAATACCATGGGGATATCTCCGTTATCAAAAAAATAATTTAAAAAGAAAAAAGAAATTTAAAAATAATATCTTGACCCATCTTGTCTATAAATATTGATACAAGCAAGACCACATTTATTTCAGTTCTTGCGTGGAGTGCAATGTACAAATCTCAAGCTCAAGGACATAAAGAACAAAATTTGTGACAATTGTGCTCAAGAGGGCAAGATAAATCTCAGGAATATATCACTATTAGACGTTGACAAAAAGTACATGAATGAAAGATCACTTATGCATTTGGGAGTCAACGCTTTAACACGCACTTCCTACCTCGAGAGCATACGTAAGCATAGAGTGGAGCCTAGGGAGGTGTATGCATCCCAGGACTGAATCCCTCAAGATGTGAGAAGACAAGTGGTCCAACCTTCAATGTATATTCAATAACAGAGTGAATCTTGGAAGAAAGCAGCCATAAATTATGCTGGTCTTAGGTACAATTGTGAAAGCACTTCAGCTGGTTGCGACGACAAGCCATTTATGAGGTACATATATGAGGCAAGGCAAAGTATGATATCCAGAAAGATGCCACTTACTATTCACGGTATTAGGACACTATTGAAGCCTGATGAAAAGATAAGCTGCAACATGATATACTATGATACCCGGTAACTTGTACAAGCCCAACTTATCCGTATCGGACCGATACGACACTTGTATTGGTACCTGATACTGCGTCGATACTTCTAGGGAACAAGTTTAACATATCCTACTTATAAAGTTGAATATTTCATATAGTTCTTTTAATATTTTTACTTCTAATCATAAAAAAATGCCAGAAAGGGACGAAAACAATGATAATTTCATTCATTCAAAAGTGATCTTAAGAAAAAATTAGGACACCCATATCCGTGTCCATGTCCTAGAGTTCCAAAAGTGAGGAGTCATATCCCCGATCCCCTTATCAATGTCCGTATCAATATCATATATGGGCATCATAGATGATATAATAAATGAAGAAAATTTTTCAATTTTCAACTTATGTTGCATCATTTATTTCATTCTTTTTTTCTTATATGCTTTATTCTTTTTTCAACCACCCTTGCAACCATTCATAGTACACCTTCAATCATTAATTCAATTATTCAAATAAGAATAGGCAATAGAAGCAAACTGAAACCAAGTTCAAGTAGGATTTAGGGAATTCATTAAGAAATTCTCAAAGAATTCAGGTGGCCAAGTTATATCGCTTAAGGAACTTTTATTATTTTTTAATATATTTACATATGAGGCATGCTACAACAAAACACCTGGCCATTTTCCAGCAAAAAAGTGCTTGTTTGTATTCATAAATGAGGATGAGTTAGTATGGTCACATGTCCTTCTCCCATCCTAATTTTTAGGAAGAAAAGTTAAAGCACTTAAAGCCTACTTTCTATCTTGAAAAGGCAATGAGTCACGTATAACTCTTCCCTACTTTTTCTCCTTTCAAAAGATACTAAAACACATTAAAAGCAACATTCCAATGACAACTAATGCCTCTCAAAGTTTCTTTGTATGGCTCCTATATTTGAAATCTAACTAGTTTGTAGTTTTTTTTATATCTCCATTCTTTCATGAAGGGACCAAAATACACTTCTTTCCATTTGTTGAGCATTTTAAATGCGTCCAAAATTTTGTTAGCTAATCAATCTCAATTTTGCCGATCAAGATCACAGGTGCTAAGATTCAAAATATTTGTATTGGAGAGCATATTGCTTGGTTCTAGAAAGATACATATCAAGTGATTTAATTATGTATTGGTGACAGTGAGAATTTTATTTTTGGTATTTTTTTTAAGTACTAAAAGAACCCAAAATATTAGAGAATGTTACTTGTTGACTTGTTTATGTTCATTATCAACTTAGAAAAAATATGTGTATCCAATATCAAATAGGGCTTGTATTGCTGGATGATCTCAAATGAATATTACTTGTGTCTTTGAAGTTACCTTTTCTCCTCATTGGGCCCCACTTTTTTTTGTGATTAATCTAACAAAATTACTCCAACCACAACTAATACTTCCTAGTTCCTACTTTTTCTCCTTCTTAATGGACCCCTATTATTTTTGTGATTGAATCCAATGACATTAGATTGATAACTTTCATTATTTCATGGTAACATTAGAAATTCATTAGTGGGGCCCTCTTATTTTAATATTGAATCCAATGACAATATGATTGAATCCAATGACAATTAGTATCCCAATTAGTGTCAAATCATGGGAGTAGGTGAATGTGGAAGGCATGGATTTATCCAAAGGTCAGTGTGAAACTAAAAATATTGCACTAATTTGATGGTGGGCCCAACTCCTATTGAAGTGTTGGAGCCCTCTATTTTGATTGATTTGATTCTTTTATTTAAAGTGGGCCCCTCGAAGGAGAGTCGTTAATTTCTCACAAATTTCAAAAGTAAAATCAGTGGGCACTCTCTCATTAAATGCCCTTCTGCAAAAAATGCTTGATATTCTTACTTTTAAGCTCTATTTATCACTATATTCAACATAGTAAGACAACAATAGATAAGATTTCTTTTTATTGGATGTTTGAATAGGGGCGAAAACGCCCCTTTTTGGAGGGGGAATTTTGTAGAATCTCTTTATATATTAATTAGTTGAGGCGCACATTTTCAAGTCATGTTGTGAATATTATAGGCAATGATGCCCAAAGACGGCATGGTTATGGCAAGCTAGGATCAAAATAGCAGTTGCGGCGGCCAGTGGCCAAAACGCTACTTAGCGGGCAATACGTAGTAGTGAAGTGTGATTTTTTTTAAGTAGTTAAAAGAATTCAAATCATGTGTAGCAGCCAATCTTGGGTTTTTTTAGTGATTTAGAACTATATAAGGGTAGAGACGACTTTAGGAACGGCTATTGAAATGAAGAAGTAGGAAAAACAATGTTTTTAATTAAAACCGATTGGCTCTAATAGATTCTAGACCTTAGTGCCGCTATTTTCAAAATAGCGTAGCAGCCTCAATCACTATAACCGATAATGTGGCCACTACATAGCTATTTTGAACCATGATGGCAAGGACATGCCATGGTTATGGTAGGGACAAATTTTACACATGAAAAGTGAACTATCAGATATGATACAACATGATTTGTTCCCTGGTTTGGAGTATCCTTTTATCATGGTAGGAGATTCACTGACCCAATAGTAGAGAGATCAATCCATAAATAAATAAAAATTACTGATAACAGTTTAAACATACAGGTCTCGTCCTTTCTTTTCATTTCAAGTGAAGTGGTGGTTCAATTTTTCAGAAAGTGCTTCGCATATGAAGGCAGTCACTTGAGTCATCAATGAAATAACCTCCTCATCGGACTAGGAAAAGGACTTAAGTACATCATCCTTGATCCACACCAAGCCTCAAAATAGGCTAACCACAGAGTAGCTCGACAAATGGTGCATGTTCTCTACGCATGAATTCAAGGAATAAAGCATGAAAGAGAAGGGCCAGTGATATTCCAAATTATTGTTTAGTTAACAAAGATCACATCTTTTAATGAAGATAATCCCTTTCTAACATGGTTGATTGTGGAAGAAATGCTACAGCTAGATGGAGGCGAAGAATTTGAGAAGAAAATAGTGAAGTTATGGGAGAAGAATTGGCAACTATGCCCTCAACCACTATCAGCGTTTATAACTACTCAAACAAGCAAGACCAAGTAGTAGAGAGTTCTAATCTTGACAAGTTGGTGTTGATTACTAGTTTAGAGATAACAAAGCAGCTCAATAACTCCTCCAGCTGCTCAATCTCCACCTCAAGGCAATAGTGGTAGTAGTGTGTATATTAGATCTTTTGAGATTGCCCAAGACCTTCCGAATGGTGCCAATTTAGGTTCAGAGCAAGGTTATAGACAAATCTAACCGTCATCATTTGAAGAGGCTTAAGATGGCCGTGGTTGGGGGCATGGCCACCAGAAGATATTGGAAGACATAAGGCAGTGTGGAGACATGGTTTCTTTGATCCATCAAAGGGGTACCAAGGGGTGGACCTAGACAATACACATCTCCAACCAATGAAATCACCATCATCAAGGTCTTATGATTATGACTTTTGATGGCCAACAAAATGCATGCGTGTGCATATATTTCTTCTTTCAGATCCAGTATCCTTAGTTCCTTAACCTCACCAAGAATATGGATATAAACAATAATACCACCGCAATAAGACTACTTGTGCAACAATGTCCTGCAGCACACTCTTCTACTAGGTATTGATTGCCAATTTGCCATAGCCGACAAGTATAGATCTCTCTACTTACTGCAACTTTCATGAATGATGATTCATGTAGTCATTTCATTGAATATTAACTATTGTGTGATCACTTACTAATAACTAGCTACTGCTAACTCAAAAACGGTATGTAGCAATGAAAATTTGTCTCAACTATTTTCCAACATAACAATTTAGTGGTTTTAAACTTCAAAGACATGAGTAATATTGAATGTATCAATTTTGTTCATTTAAGATCATCCAGCTCCAGCAATACAGGACCTATACAACATTGGATACACATATTCTTTTTAGTTGATAATGAACATAAACAATAAAAACTAACATTTTCGAGTATTCTGAATATTTTCAATCTTTCTCAATTTTTTTACCAAAAAAAAATCACTCCAATATCTAATATAAATCACGTGATATGTATCTTTTATAACGAAACAATATGCTCTCCAATACAAATACTTTGAATCTTAGTACCTACAATGCACAGATCTTGATAGAAAAAATTGAGATCAGTCAGTTAACCAATCAATCAACAAAATGGTGGTTTATAACTTCAAAGACACAGGTAATATGAATGTATCAATTTTGGTCATTTGAGATCATCCAGCAATACAGGACCTATTTGATATTGGATACACATTTTTTTCAAGTTGATAATGAACATAAACAAGTCAACAAGTAACATTCTCTAATATTTTGGATTTTTTTAGTACTTTTTAAAAAAATACCAAAAATAAAATTCTCACTGACTCACTGTCACCAATACATAATTAAGTCACTTGATATGTATCTTTCTAGAACCAAGCAATATGCTCTCCAATACAAATATTTTGAATCTTAGCACCTGTGATCATGATCGGAAAAATTGAAATTGATTAGCTAACAAAATTTTGGATGCATTTAAAATGCTCAACAAATGGAAAGAAGTGTATTTTGGTCCCTTCATGAAAGAATGGAGATATAAAAACACTACAAACTAGTCAAATATAGGAGCCATACAAAGAAACTTTGAGAGAGTAATTGGCCATGTTTACACACAAATATATAAAGGATAATTTGAGGTTGTGCCAGGAAATTCTAATGTAGGGTAATTTTCCTACTGAAATAACTCAAGAGAAGCTCAAAGAAAACAAAAGAATTTACACATAGCTTTTTATTGATTTGAAGAAGGCTTATGATACGGAGGCACTTAATTTGGCAGTCATTAAAGAAAACAGGCATCCCATTTGGTTGTATTGAAATTATATACGGCATTTATAAAAAGATAGTAACAAGTGTCAAAAGTCAAAACTATGTGGAGGTGATGAGTTTACAGCTGTAAAGGCATTGTGCCAAACTTCTGCCTTGAGCCCCTATTTAAACAGCCTTGAGTCCCTATCCAAGATGACATTCGATGGATCATGTTGTTTGTAGATGATGTTGTATTCATTAGAAACAAGGAAGCAGCAAATAGAAAGCTAGAACTTTAAAGAAAGGAGTTCGAGCCAAATGGATTAAGAACTAGCAAATAAAAGATAAAATACATGGAGTGCAAGTACAATGGATCTAAGCATAGAAAAGATGAGTTAGTCAAATTTGAAGGCAACTGAGTGCAATAATGCAATAGATTTTGACATCTAGGGCCAATTATGAAAAATAAAATGGAGCACTGATTTTTAGACGGCGAATGCGCAAGATGGCATGGAGAAAGGCTATTTGAGCTTTATGTCATCGTCAAGTGGCACTTTGATTAAAGGGACATTTGTATAAAACGGCAGTTAGGACTACCCTTTTTTATGGAGTTTTCTAGGAAAGGTCTATTTTATGGAGTCAAACGATGAACAATGAAGAAGAATCAAAAGTACAAGTTGGAAAAGGTACCTTGGAGGTTTCTAGCAAGATCCAAAATCTCATCCACCACACCTGCCAATAGAGATGTCAAATGGGTCGGGCCGGCCGCTAGTCAACGGGTCGTGGCCCGGCACGGCCTGGCCCATGACACGGGCCGTGCTGGGCCAAGGAGGTTGGGCCCATTGGCCCGGGCCCGTCAGGCCAGTCAGGCCCGCCTGGCACGTGGGCTACCCTCTATGGCCCGCCCAAAAGTGACTTTTTTAAAAAAAACTATCCATTTTATCCCCCCCAAACAGCCATAAAACGATCATATAAGGGATATTTTGTGTCCTTATCAATTTTACAAAGTCTATAATACTCTAACCCTCCTATTTTTTTTCTAAATTTATTAGTGTTATTTATACTACTCTAAGTCTCTAACCCTCGAATATTTATTAGTGTTATTAGTGTCACCGGCCCTGAATTAGAGTCCAGCATGTCCATCATATTACTTGGAAAAGTAGTCAATAAAGGAAAATTGTGTCCTTCGGTCATGTCAAAGATTATAAATTATAATATGCTCCAGTTTTGAGAGTTCTTGTTGGGAGGTTAATGAATTTCTCAAAGAGTGGTTTTCACTTGGTTTCACATATGGTCAAATACAATATAACATTTTGAGAATTGAAATATGAAGAATTGTATAAGCTAAGCTAAAAGCAACATGTACATATGGCTATTTTTATGAGTTCTCACCATCCAAACAAAAAAACCCAAAATAACAAGGGACAAACAAGCATCATTGTTGTTAGGAATTTTCAACAAACAAAAGAAAATTCTCATTAGAAACTTCCCCAACAAATGGACCCTAAAGAATTATATATAGTTTAAAGATGATATAGGTGAGGATTGATGAGTGTGGGATGATTTTTCCTATGCTTCTGACTCAACAAGGACTTGTACTTTTCAAGTTCCCTCCCTCTCTCTCTCAGATTCTAAAAAAATAAAAAAATAAAAAAAGAAGAAAAAAATAAAACAAGCCCGCTAGCCCGCCTGGCCCGGCCCGCTCTAGCCCGCCCCATGGCGGGCTGGGCCAGGGTATTTCCCGAACGGGCCGGGCCGGGCCATCTCTACCTGCCAAGTTCCAAGGAGGTTTAGCAGAGGCTTTGGCCCATTGGATTGCACAGAAAGAGTCCCCTTCGACAATAAGGTTAGGGAGATTCAGACGAAGCGCTTCTCTAAGACATGTTATTATTGCCAGAAGTTCTGCCTCATTGGCAGAGCAAACCCCAGCATGCCCTGAGAAAGAGAGAACAGGCTACCCAAACTATTACAGATGATTCTCCCCACTCCAGCCAGGCCCGAATTACCTAAGGCACTACCATCAAAGTTTAACTTGAACCCCTGAGTGGGAGGAGGAATCCATCTTTGAACAGTAGGAGGAGAGGCCGGTAAGGAGAAAGCCACTTCTTTCCAATTCCTCAACACCACATTGACCAAGATCCCTTTGAATGAAGGACGAGTAGATACCGAAGAAGCAGTACGGTATTTAATATTATCTTTGAGACGATCCTCAGCTAACAATTTATCTTTAAAACATCTATTGTTCCTCTCTTTCCAAATTACCCAAATAGTAGCCAAGAAAGAAGTCCTCCACATGATGCGACCCCTAAATGAACCCAACCCTAACATCCAAACCTCAAATAGCCGAGAGAAATGGGCTGGTAGAACTCCCCTCATGTCAAACCAGCTGTAGACAGCATTCCAAAGACCTTGGGCCACCGTGCAATTCAGAAACAAATGGTCCACGGAGTCTGCATTCTTCAAACACATGGGACAAGCGTTCACAATAACCATGTTCCGACGCCTAAGATGGTATTTTATCTTTAGTGGATTGGTAGGGAATCTTTTTGACTTTTTGTGTAAAAAGTTCGTGTTTTTTGTCTTTTAGTGAAAGGAGGTTGCTTTTTGACTTTTGTTTTTTAAAGGAGGGAATTTTGAAGACGTGTACTTTTGATAAGACCCCTTGTCTGAAAAATGGAGGCTTTACATTACTTTTACTAACCTAGTAAATTGCCAAACAGGCCCTTATGAGTCTTATCAGGATACAAAAGGCCCAAGCTTTTCTCTCCTCACAACTAAGCAACTGTTGCTCACAACTGACAAATAGGGACTTAGGCCGTCAGAAAGACAGGCACTGATCCCTGCTATCAACTTACTCAAGGGGAATGGGAACTTGGTGTTGGGTTTTTTGTTTCAAAAATTCTAAAGGTGTTTTTTGTAAAAGTTGTTTTGTCCTTTCTTCACTTTTGCTTTATGGGTTGTGTAGGCTTTTGGAAACAACACATCCCACATTGCTCAAGTTCAACTTTTGAAGTAGGTTTATATGTGTTTTCATTCTTTTACACTTTAAGAACCTTTGAAGGCTTTTGCCATAGGCCCTATGCGCGCACGCAAGCCAGGCCTGACCCGGGGTGCTGGGTCCGGAAAACGTTTAACCGGGCGTGCGTCCGCGACGCGCATCCTACATGTATATCGCGCGCGGGGGGTGCAAATCCCGGTCGGCTGGCCTAGAGGGACCCATATATTGATATAGAAATGGCAACCTTTTGCCATTATTTTTAATCGCTGATTTAATGATGATTTTAAACGTTGATTATCGTTGTGAATTTAAACTGTTTTAATCACTGATTTAATGTGGATTATTGATATTAAACGAAGAGGTTTAATGGCCCAACGGACTACTAATTATAATATAAATTAGGGCCATCTGCGCTATATTGTTAGATACAGTAAAGAACCGTTTTTTCCTTCTTCTTTCTCTTTCTGTTTTTCCTCTGAGCATTCTAAAAGGAAGTCTGCGGTATTCGGGCCTGTGTTGCGACCAGAGCCTGAACGAGAGGGCCGTTGTATCTTGGGGGCAGTTCTGCTGAGACCCTTCGCACCTGGATTCTATCCCAAGGGGCGGAACTCGTCCTAAAGAGAGCGTCATTAAACATGCCTCGGTCACAGATCTGCTGCTGTTGCTGCTCTTCTTTTTCCGCCTACAAATCACAGTTGCAGCCTTCTTCAATCGGGTACTACTGTTTCATTTGCATTCTATTTGACTGGAGCCTCTGTTCTGTAGCCATTAGATTCTACACTTGGGGGTGAAGCCGATTGACAGTCCCATTGGGTAAAACATCACCTGAGTTCTGATGAAGGTCAACACTTCTAGATATTCAAGTTCATATCAGAAATTAATCGGCAAGCGTGTTTATTACTTAACGATAGTAATCA
The DNA here is from genome assembly GCA_038049695.1 of Cinnamomum chago. Taxonomy (NCBI): domain Eukaryota; kingdom Viridiplantae; phylum Streptophyta; class Magnoliopsida; order Laurales; family Lauraceae; genus Cinnamomum; species Cinnamomum chago. The sequence goes on along the minus strand of CP142458.1, from coordinate 64,414,052 downwards.
TGACAAAACAGATGCATGCAACTCAGGAAACAAGTTCAATAATATGTCCCCTAAAACCTACATGATCTACATAACAGTAACTATAATCTATAGTTAAAGATCAACATCCAAAAGCAAACTACATTAAAGATCCTTAAAAATATAATATAGTTAAAGGTGATAAGGAATCTAATTACTAATAAATGAACAGTCAAGTTTTGATTAGCAGCAGAAATATGATACCTGCACACACAATCCTCCGAGCATGTACTGCCAGCATCGCAATTTGTGCATCCAACATCTGCATCTGCATCATCACGCTTCTTCTTGACAAGATACACATCTAATTATTTTCAATTAAGGATTGTCCAATGGCATGAAAATAGCCAAAATCATAGATCATTTTTTATTGGTAGCTGACATTAAAGATTAATTAAAATTCCATATCATTCTAACCAAAACAGATCAACTAGATAAAAGGGGTCAAAGAGGAGTGGGGCAACCCTGTGGAATTAAAGGCCCTAATGGTGACGTCGACAGGAGAAAATTCCCCCTTGGTAAAGTACTTGATGCAGTTTGCATCCAAACTCAACAAACAACAGTATTAATAGCTCTAATTTTTGTTTTACATCCAAACTTCAACAAACAGTATTGATAGCTACAGTTCTTTGTTTGCAAATCACAAGTATAGGATACTACGTCTGATATGTATGTAAGGAGATGGCCTCACTTCATCATTTGTTACATCCTTTAGTGAAAAGTCGTCAATTGTGAACTCCTCATCTACATAAGGGATAGGCAAGCGGCGGAATATCTCCTACATAATTAAAAGAAAAATGTTAACGCCTGCCATTAACCATGCATTTAAGAAAAGGTGTACATGTGCAAAAAACTTCTCAACTTGTTCCCATAAAGAAACTGAGTTGTATATTTCAAATGAAAAGTAACTAAATAATAGAAAGAACACTCATTTGCATGTATCTTTAGGATTGCAAAGGTTATTAAAGTCAACAAAATATATTATTATATGCATGGCAGCAGTCTTGAAGTATGAATAGAAAGAAAATCTTGGTAGCTCTGACCTCTATGTCACTCGTGGGCACTGCATGCTGCTCATCCAATAATAAAGATCAGCCCTGTCAGCCAGCCTAATCAATGAAAAATAAGAATGAAGAAAAAAATAATCCTAAATCCTAAAAGTAATTAAAATAAAAATTAATAATAGATGTAAGCTCAAGTTCCTTTTAAAGCAATTTTCTCTTGAATCTTATGGACAACAAATTAACCAAAACCAAAAAGCACTTACCATCATGAATGGATGCATTATTTGCTTAAGACCTGCTAAAATGTAAATTTACAGTTCCTGTGGCCTTCAGCGTCTGGGCCCAAACACAGTCCTGATGTTATTTTTACCTCATCCAATACTTTATAAGCTGAGTTTCCAAGCCAGTTTCGTGAGGAAGATTAAGAAGGCAGGAATTAGTAGTGTTATTTGAAATCATGGAAGTGTATCCATTTGAAGATTTTTTAGACCAACATCTGGATGAGATTCAAGCATGGTTACAGGTAAGCTCATTGACACTAGACAACTCAATTCAAGTTGGAACTTTGGATGGAATTATTGAAGGAGAATTATTTAGTAGTATCCAAAGTTTCATGAATAAAGGTAATTGAGTTGGAACTTTGGATGGCATTATTGAAGGAGAATTATTTAGTAATGTCCTAAGTTTCATGAATAAAGGTAGTCATATCCATGAATCAAAATAGAGCGGCCACTAGAACTTAGCGCCGCTCACAACCGTAGCACCCGCTACGGGGCCGCTACGGAGTGAGACAGATTCCTCCTTTAAAAAAAAAATTAATGCATAATAAGACTTATTTCTTTTCTTCTTCTCTCCAAATAACATTTCTACACAACTTTTCTACCCTTTTATGTTTAAAAGAACATCAAAAAAACATATGATCTCACCAAATTACAGTCAATACAAAGAGTTCTTCTCAATGGTTCTTCTCTAGGTACATCCTATTAGACACCTCATTTGGTAGAGGTATTCTTTTCTCTGGGTAGTGGGTACTCTTAAGTATTAAGTCATGACTTCATAATATTTTTTTTTTTATGAGCCTTTCATTAGTTTCTAAGCTAACATAACTAAACAACATGAATACATGTGAAAAAAATGATCATTACTATTATTTTCTATTTATACAGCGATACAGGTTCTCATACAATGAGGGGACTGCTGCACCCTCTTATCTTAGCTACTTTTGCAAAAAAAAAAAAAAAAAAAAAAAACATTTTCTATCATTTTTCAATATTCTAGATTTTCTACAAATTTCTCAGATTTTTTCAAATGCCACTACGTAGTGTTTTAGCGGCGGGCCGCTACCGCTATTTTCATCCTTGATCATATCAAATTCTACAGCAATATGAGGTGCCCAATTCAAATTATTCCATGAAATATATATAATCCATAAAAATTTCTACAGCAATAGGAGGGGACCTCCCTCCCTGTAGGATTTCTCTAATTTGAGAACATTGTAGATTCAGGGTTCATTGATTTGGGAGCCTTGGGTAATTGAGGCTTTTCCAATTTTGGGGATTTGGTATTTCTGAGATTTAGGGATTAGAGCTTTTGCAAATCACTACCATTTGGGGATTTTAAGAGATTTAGGATCCTTTGATTTAAGGACTTCAAGAATTTATTGTTTCATTTGATTTGGGGATCTTGATTAAATTAATATGACACTGACGTTAATTTGGTGATATGATTTGATAGTTGTGGGCTTTTTTATTTAGGGCATTGGCATGAGTTATGGGTTTTCTGTAAATTCGGCAGTTTGGAAATGAAAGTTAAAACAATGCGTCAGTTGGATCAGGTCAGGGTACAAGAGATCGGTGCTTCGGTTGGGCTCAAGTTGAGGGATCGGATTGAAAGTCAAGATTGGGTTCTAAATCTGTTGCGGTTATGCACAGTTGAGTTGATTTGGTTGGCTCCAACCAGACCCGTTGCAGCTCTAAAAGAACTTCTCACATGAGAGCTCTGTACATTGTGCTATGTATTCACAATGTATCATAGAGGATGCATACTTGAACTTAGTGTATACCACGCTTACTTTCTGTGCATAATATACTCCTCTTCGATATTTGAATACTTAAATCAACAAAAGTTGAAAATAGATAACAGTCAGCTGTGGTCGGCATTTTTTAAATTTATAACTAGTTTTTTATCTTGAAAACCAAAGAAAATTGCAGACTAACCAAATTAGCATCAAATAGCTTGCAAAACAACTTCATATACCATTTTCAAAAAAAAAAAAAAAAATTCAATGCAATCTAGATGTTAGTTTAGTAATAGTAATAAAAGCTGCTGCAATAAACTTTCATCACTCGATCTTTGAAAATAGGTTTGATGAAATACAACAGCTGTTCAAGATAAAACAGAAGGATGCCAACTGTAGTTTTAAGAGGGGGAAAAAAAAAGGGCAATACTCAAGATACAGCTCGGTGGGGGTGGCACAAATCATAAAAAGCATCAGAAGGATGACAACAGAAAACAGTCTGATCTACAAAAGAACTTCCCAAGTATGTCTTGCATTTTTCTATAAAATGGGCACAAACAATATACAATGATGAACAAATACAAGTTAGCTGTTTAGAATGAAGTTGAAATTTTGGCAAGTGCAGCTAGTTCAGTGATAAAATATGTAGGATTGGATGCATTGACTTCAAAAGATGATAAACACCAGCAACAGTTCGCAATAATATTGATTCTAAAATGTCCAAGAAGGAAAAATAAAACAGTTCTGGTGAAGGAAAGAAGAGGTTGACCTTCTTTTCCAACCTCCAGTCAGTAGGGTGCCTCCAACATACTGCACGCCCTGGTTGACTTATTGGATAGATCACCCTCTCTGGCCATGGTGCACATTTAGTGTGAGCAGCTACCGTACATCTCATACAACGCCAATATGCTTTCTGTTTGCAATTGAAGCAGGCCTGCTTGCAGAAATGCATTGCTTAAATGCACAATGAATTCCTATGTTCAAGTAACAAACTCTACAGTAACACATATACACAAAGTAGGAGACACCAATTCATTAAAAGATAGAATTTTCCAATTCTAACATAAGAATATACCAATAGGTATCCACCTAGAGGGGAAAAAAAAAGAAGTAGGAAGGGGAGAAAAAAAGTTGTCCGGCGGCTGCTTCGCCATCAACGATGGAAGTTTGGTTAACAAACACCTCTCTCAAGGTCAAACCAGCAAAATTTGTTTGTCAAAACCAAATCAGCATTATAAGATGGTGTCACGGTGGTCATTTGTACAAATGATATGATAGAGTATCCAAATCAGTGTTTGGCCCTTGCTATTCATCAGCAAAGCAGATTCTACCAAAATGTGAATCAAGGACAAGGCTGATAATCCAGATGAAATGGATGACGGCTTTCATCAGGATCTAAAAAAAAAGAAATTGGGAAGCGCAGTGGAATGGGCTGAGCTGGTTAGTGACATGGTTGTCAATTTCATTCAAGTCCCCATCTTGGTCTAGCCTTCAAAATGAAATAGTTCGGCAATTCAGAATTTTGGCCAAACTTTTTGGATTAAATTTTCGTAAATATATGTGCATGTGTTTGTATAAATGAAATATTAAAGTTGGAATATTCTACAAGTTCTTTTGTCAAATATTCTAATATGGCCCCTAGCCATATATGCTCATATCAATATTGTTGTAATATTCTACCAAATGGTCTGCCCATTTTGTTTAGGATGTAATTGCTGCTTTAGTTTAATTAATCTCTCCATTTTATGCCAAAAATAAATAAATTTAAGGTAAAAAATTGTGATAAGTGTTATTTTGTTAAGGGTTTGGATAAGGACCAAAACAAGAAACCCAATAGAAAAAACATAAAGGAAAAGGACAATGTGAATTACAAAATTTCCATAGTTCAATCAATTATGATGGATCTATTGAGCGTATGGAGTGCAGATGCTGTGTGAAGTGAGATTTATGTTCATTTTTTGCAGAGGAAGGTGTCCCTTGGCGCCTTCCATAAGGGTTGTATATTTTTTTTATCTTTCAAACTTATCCGTTCCTGTAAAGTTTGTTTTTCCTCAGTGAAAGAAATTATTGTAACTGATTCAAGCCAAAAACAAAGTGCACATAAAAAAAAAAATCTTTATATTAAATCATTTCAGTGATCACTTTGAGGATGCAAGATAGAAGTATACCGCAGCATTGTCAAACAAAAGGGCTAAATTGTGCATTACCTAAAGCATTAATTAATAGAATGTGGCATACAAGACCTTAAAAGTATCAACTATCCAGCAACCATGTTACCTTTCTATAGCATGTCAAGCTTTAAGATACAGCGTTTAAGGATTTTTTTTCTTAAGGATGCCTCGCACTCATGCTGGAAACTTGTTGACACTCCCAATTCCTAAAACTATATTACTTTAGTAATACTCTACCAATCATCCATCCATTTTAGTAGTGTTTGTATTTTTTTTTTTTAATAGTAACTATCATTAATTCAGAAGCTCAGTGGTGCAGGACGAACCAGGCCCAGATCCACTGGGTGGGACCCATGACTTATTGGGTAAATCTGGCACAAACCCATTGGGTCAGTCCACAATCCCAATGGGATCAGTCAACTGTATTGATGTGGGAGTTTGCATCAATTAGGATTTTTTAAGTTATTTAGTTTCCTATTTGCTTCAGTTAATTTGATCAGTTAAGTTTCCTTGTTTATTAGGAACTTTTAATATTTAGTAAGGAGAATCCTAGTGGGGAAAGAATCATTCCTCCCTCCTTTCTATAAATATGTAAATCCCCTTTGGGGATCGACACCTCTCTCATTAGTGAAAGAAGAATTCCATTTTTGACTTGATTTGTGTTTGTTACTATGCCTTTGCATTCCACCTACTATTCTTAAAATCCATCTGGATTCGGCCAAATCCCATCTGTGGGTTTGGTCTATTCAATCTCAGATCCCGGGCTGCATCACTTTGCAGTATAGCTGAGAGCTATACCGACTCTTTTCATAAAGTTTTAATGTATTTCTATTCATAACCATTCTTTATTATTTTATGCCCTTAAAACTATAAACTACATATAGCCATAGACATTTATTTTCATCACTATGATGCATGCAATATGCAAGTTACATCGAGCACGAAGACAAAACATCTTACATGTTGAGGACACCTGAAATTTCTGGTGGTGGAAAACTTCAATCTCTGCTCTGCACATCCTATGTGAAAGGCTTCTTTACACCCATGAACAGAGCACAGTAATTTCTCCCCCGAGTATATACATTTCCCGCAGATGCGACATTCCTCCTGAGTTCAACAAAGGGAAAAAAAAAAAAACATAGGTACCAGTAGAAGCCAAAAGGTAACATTTACATGCCAATCTGAGAATGGAGCGTGCTTCAAAAGGTGATGTTGCTGCACCAGACTACCCAAATCTAAAGGACCAAAACTGGCTAATGCTAAAAGAACTGTTGAAGTCCAACATGGAAGTTTATTTTGTTTCTGCTTCAAACGAGACAACCAGAAACTACAAGAGAGCTCAGATGTCACATGTGAGCATATAAATATGAATAAGAAAAGTCATCAATTAGGGTAACAATTATACAAGAACACAAAATCCTCAATATAAGCTATTGTTGATAATTGCAATTTTAAGAATCTTTTTTTTCGAATGTTAAGCACAAATCAGTTTCTATTTAAGTGGGAATGAAAGAGCGTCCAATGTGTAAATTAAATTTCAGTAAGATTTAAAATAGAACAAAGACACTTCATCCTTGCTAGTGTAACAGCTGAAGTACTGGTCATTGCATTGTGAAATTTCAGAATTCTAGCTTGTTGCTAAGACACAAGGACTTGTTCGTACAGATTCCACTTCCACATATAAAGAAGCTCCAGTTTTTTGCTCTTCCGAATTTTCTCGAGTAACAGGGTCTCTAATAAAACTGTCGTTTTCCGCTAGTTCCATTTCCTATTCCCCATGGGAAAACAAAGTCCAAGGAAAATCAAGAAAAAGACATTGCAGGATGATGAAGAATTACAAAAAATGCTGCCCCAAACAAAGGAAGACAACAAAACCACTGATATCAACTTCCAATCCAATAATAAAATTGCCACCAAACAAACAAACCCTGATTCTAAATGTATTTCTGCCATTCCGAAATTCTCAAATCATTGCCTGCTGATTAGTAAACTTGCGACTGCAGTCGCTTCGATGATCCCCGACTGGTGATCTTGGACTATCTGGATCACCAATCTGATGTCAATAATCAACCCACATAAGATCCTTTCATTCCATCACCAAAGGTGGATTCCACCAAATAAACACAGACACAATTACACAAATGAAATACCCTATTCATGATCAATCTTTCTACATCACCACGTGATAAAATAAAACAAAGAAAAATGCTTAGAACAACAAATCAGATTACCATCTTGGGAGCATTGACGAGGAACGGAAGAATGCATTCCCTCTCCGGCACACCCGACGCCACCTTCTTCTCAACCCAAGCCCTAACATGATCCTCCAAAGACTTTCCGGCCACCGCCGCCCCCCCACGACGAGTGGGTCTCTTCCGATTCTTTCTGGGCACCGAAATGCCGACCCCGTTACGGATCTCCGACCCGCCCAAGACCGGATGCCGCATCCGCTGGTTCCAAATCCGACACCGACCCTTCTCTTCTAGGGTTTGGGGTTTTGGGGCATCCATAGAAGAAGGAGATGGGACAGAATCGCAGGGAGAGAGAGGGAAGGAAGAAGAGGGGTTGACGAGATTGCTGAGATCTGGCATTGTTAGATGAAGAAGAGGCAAAAAAGATCAGATATAGAGAGAGAGATTTGGGGATTTAAAGCATTTATGGAAGTTTAGGGTTTTGGGGGATTTTTCTGCTTCTGGTGTGAGAAGTGAAGGAATGGGTTTTGGGAGGGAAAGAGAGAAATGAGTGAAATCAGAGATGGCGGGAAAATGTGGGGTGGGAATTTATTGAGCTTTTTGGGGAAGTGAATTTACTGAAGGGGCCAAATGGGAGAAAAAAAATCATGGAGGACCAGTGTAAAAAAATCTTAGATTTTCTATAAGATTTGGGGCTTTTTGCAATTTAGCAGGGGCCATGGCCACTCTAAGATTTTCTAACATGGCCATTTGATATCGCACTATTTATTTATTTACATAACTAACTTGACCATTTGTGCTTGAAGCACGGACATATAAATGCATAAAAAAAAAACTGTCATAGTTGTATGGATGGGGGTCGATTTTAGACATATTCATTAATTTTATAAGTTAATTAAAATTAAATTTTTATTAATGTCAAATTTAAAAGAGGATTTTACGCGAAAAAACCCCCTTAAAGTTGTTATAAACTCAAAACATCATCAAAGTCTTATATAGTATATAGTGGTTCTCAGGGGCTTGTTTGGTATTTTTTTCACTTTTTTCCTCTGAACATGGATATCTTGGCTCCCTTTTTCCTTTAAACATCTCAAAACATTTTTCCCATTTTTCATTCTTCTTGCTCTTCTTCTCCCTTCTAGCGATTTCGACCTTCACTCGTTTCAGTAATTTTAGAGTTTGTCCAGACACCAGCATAACCCGTTTTGGTCATGCGACCTCCTGAAAGCCCAACAGAGGGACGTTTGTACACTATCGTCTTCTCCATCTTCGTTTCTCAACTGAGACGTCTCTGACAAACAACACTTGGATAGGCAGGGATATCCCCGCTGTAACGCCCCAATTCCGAATACCGAGAAAGTCGTCGGAATACCCGAAGTTGGCGCGCTACTTCCCGAAAAATCCGAGAACTTCCAAGATCGTAGGTCCGCAGTGAGGTTCAATTTAAAACTTTTGAACAATATACTATCAATGGTTAAATTGCGGAAGCATAAAAAGTAAAGCGGAAGCAATAGGTATCAATATATATCAAATGTAAGTAAAACTATAGTCTAGTTTTAAAAGTATCAATTGTTAAGAACAAAGGTTAATTACATAATTGATAACTACCCGGCTCACTACAAAATTCGCTCAAAGGCCCAAAAACAAAGTAAGACTCTCAAAGCCCTAGCCCTGGCTCTCCACCCTCTGGCTCGACATCTGGGTCGGCTGGGCCTCAAACGTAATCTCCGACGACAGGCGCCTCTACGAGCGCAAGCGCGTCCTCCGCATACTCGGGGTCAAGGCCTAAGCACCAAAGATGGGTCAGATCTAAAGATCTGGCAAGTCACAGTATACAAGTAACATAGGACATATATATCAAAAGAGTAGAGACAGGTATATAAATTAAGGAATAACAAGATAAATGATCTAGGCAATTGAGCAAGATAAACATATAGAATCAGGATAAATATACAACATCTAATCTACTACAATATGGCACATTCACACGAGCTGGATACTGTGGGATATTATGCCGCGGCCCTCCCATACTGTACACAGTTGCGGCGGAGAATCTCACCAGTGCTGGGGATTACTAACCCCGCAAAACACTCAATAGTCTCACCACACTCATCACTCGGGGAGACTGGATTCGGTATCGCACCGTCCATCTAAAACATATCTCATCATGATAGCTCACCCAACACTCATAAATAGCTCCTACTGAGGATATCAGTCCAAAGGCTGAGCTTAAATCAACCGAGTGAATGTCTATGCCGACTCAAGGAAAACCCTAAAGGTCTGTGTTTATCTAGGCTTTGCCTTGCATGAACAAGGTCCTAACCAAGTCTCTAAGAGGTTCATATGTCAATTAGTCAATGGATTACAGTTCAAGTCCAAGCCCACTCGTTGGATCCATACCAAGGCCCATCAATCACATGGCCTGGTCAAAAACAGTCCATACGAGGCAACATATCCATTTTCAATGATAAACAGCTCCTTCTCATCCATAAGGAGTTATAAGATTAATACAATCCACCTCTCCAATTCTAAGGGTATATCACATCCATACTTAGGCCATAAAAAGGTCCACCTAGTCACAGACACGGGTCATTGTTCTCCCATTCACACCATCCGATCACCTCTAAGATATCATAAGTTCAGGTCATCCATTTCCATTTAATTAACAGTTACAAGCTATAGAAAAGACATAAGAGTGATAGAAATGAAATAAGTGAAGTATGAACTTCACGTATGAGAATCAATAGGGAAATATCAAGTCCAACCTAGGTAATGGACCATATTCAGGTCAAGGCTCATCTCAGGTAATTTCATCCCTAAATGGAGTATCGGATGTCAAAGGATACTGTGTTTGGTGCTCCTGAGGTTACGGGCATCATTGACAACGTTTATGGATCGAATTATCTCAGATTAAACGACCAAAACCCTACTTGGTGGTCCCCACGAGTCAAGGTTGAGCCCCACCATTGACTCGGGCTTGGTACATTAATAAATGTCTATTTGGATGGTCAATGGACCCCACAAAGGATCACAGCTTCAGAAATATGAAAACTGAAAAATCACTAAACTCAGTGTACTCAGTCAACCTGGCACAGGGCTCGATCGACCGAGTACACTGGGGGTTGACCCCCAGGTCGACCCTGGTGCAGTGTGCTCGGTCGACCTCCTGGCCTGGTCGGTCGACCGAGTGCACTGAAAAAACTAGATCAGCCCTGGAAGCCTTAAATCTGTTCTCAGGAAATTTCCTGTGTGTCCGGTCGACCTCCTGGCCTGGGCAGTCGACCGCATACACAGAGAACCTGGAAAAGTGATGTCCCAGCTCTTAGGCATTTTCCTGCAATTCCTGTGTGCTCGGTCGACCTGGAGCAGGGCTCGGTCGACCGCGCACACTGGATTTCTGGGCCTGAGAGAAAATCCCATTCTCAGTCATTTTATGGAAAACCAGTGTGCTCGGTCGACCGCGCACACCGAACATATAGTTCTGCAAAAAAAAAAAAAACTAAGACTATGTTTTTCCCGGATTTTAGTGTGCTCGGTCGACCGAGCACACGCAAAACTGCAGAAACCCAGTTTTCAGGGTTTCATCTTTTTAACCCGTTTTTCCACCAAAACACCTCCAATCTCTCCCAAACATCACCAAATCAATGAAAAACATAAAAAGACTTCAATGCACCATCATCAAACACAAAAAAGTGCCATTGATCTTCCAAATGGGTGAAACCCATCCATCAATGCCAACAATCCATGAAAACTCAGCTCAAGGTAAATCTAGCACATGTTATTGACTGAATTGAAAAATGTAGAATCAAGAAATAGAAACATATATCCTAAGTTAAATCAATATATTGAACTTGCCTTGGTGAGTGAGAGGTTGTAGAGAGAGAGAGAAGAGAAACCCTATCCAAGAAGATGAAGTTGCAGCTCCTAGTGTCTTTTCCAGCACAATAACCAACTCAAAGCTCAGCTCTATGGGAGAAATGAGAGAGAGGAAGAAGAGGAGAAATGAAGGAGATGAATAGTAGCTAGGGCTTCCTTGGGAATTGAGCTATATTTATAGATTAGGGATTGGGCTAAGGACTGAAATGCCCTTTTAGCTTGTATGGGATTAGGGTTAGGGTGGAGGGCTTTTAGGTCATTAGGTGGGAAGGTTATAGAAGAGTGCTTTTTAGGAATACCCCCCTATAGATAACTCTAATTCCTAGCTAGGGCCTCCCCTCACTAACTAACCCTAGAAATTGCAAAAGACCCCCCCCCCCCCAATAACCATAATACTAATACAACTAGACTAATCTAACTCAATCTTAGGGAAAATATATAACTACCCTTACTAACCCATAATTAGAATAATTAGCTAATAAACATTATTAATAGTAATCAAATCAAATTGAGGGCCCACAAGGGGTGGGGCCTCACACCCACCCAACTCAAACATATCTGACAGAAAACACTCCAATAGGCGGGGATATCCCCGCTCAAGTAAGACGTCTCGGACAGACAACACTCGAGTATGCAGGGATATCCCCACCTACAACACTATCATGGGCGGGGATATCCATGCACGATTCCACTGCGTGAGAAGGGATATCACTGCCCATAACAATATCATTGGCAGGGATATCCCTACCCACAAGACAATGCATGCATGTGGTTTGGAAGTGAAATGAGTCTCCACAACTCAGAAAGACATGTGGAACCTTTCATATAATTAGACATGTATATTTACTAGCAAGTCCCCTACCAATCACATATAATATTCTTTCAAAATAGTCTAGGTATTGAATTGCCAACCGTCTATACAAATACAATTGTATATGAATAGAAACCTTATGTACATCCAACTTGATAAAAGTCATGCAAACTAACCATACAAAAAATAATAATTGGTGAATCACACAATTTTTACAATATCTAGGCCCTTTTGAATCTGTGAGAGCTTAGCACCCAGGTCCTTTTGAATATCTCTATAACTATTTTGTTCCGATAAATTGAAATGTCAGCTTGAGTGAAATTGATTGGTTTGCAGAGAGTACAATATTCAGCGAAAGTGCATGCGATTACCCCACAGTCATTCCCATTGTCTTGGTAGGGATGTCTATCATTTCTTTGAAGGTCCAGACGAAATGGTCATTCCAACCATATGCAACAAAATGTTGGGTGGGCCAATCAACCTGAGGAGTATCAACATAGAAGATTAATTTTTTTCCAAGATTTAATCAACTTTAAGGAATTTTGTATGAAGATAGCAAAATGCATACTTACAGATTCATTGCATGTAGTTAGAGAATATCACTTGCCGAGCTATCATAAAACTCTCATTTTGCCTCATATGGGTAACCGATCAGCAAACTGAAATGATCGATGTGATGCTTCGAATATAATAATATTTTATTATCCCTCATATCCGTCACATTTGTATCATTCAGACCAAAAGCAAGAGGTTTTGTTTTGCAGTGTCATTCCTTCTACATACTCTGCATGATTCAGTAAGATATGTTAAATTCTTTTGACTCATTTGTAGTTCATAAATAGTTATCATATACAATTAGCTTATAGTCCAATGCTAGATGAAACAAGGTTGTTTTTGTCCAAAGCTAAACTTTTAACTGAAATATTTCGGAAGGTATACTATTTTAGATATGTAATTGAAATGAAGCATTTTGGCTAAAATGAAATCAGAACAACATTGATCACATATGGGCTTTGCAAAAAGACATCCCCTTTAGTTCTCTTTTAGTTTATATACTTTATGTGAATTTTCATTGCCCTAAATAGGCATTCACTTTTCAAAATGAATAACCATTTATAATCCATTCATACCAATTGCATGGAAGCCTTATCCTACTTATCACGGATTAGCTTTATGAGTTTATTTTTCCACTTATTCCACCAATTCCACTCATCCATAAAGGGGCATGGGCTCTCAACCTCCACAATCTTGCATGCCACTTTATAATACTTCATTCATCATTTCTCATCATTATCCCAATCCACCTCAACTCTTCATACAGAGGATCATTTTCAGTCTTTTGGCAAGTCGAACATTTAATAAAAGAGAAAAACCCTGCAATAAACATGGATAAAAGAGAGTTGTGAGGATCAAGGTCATCACTCTTACAGCTCATTTCCAAAAGCCCCCTTTTCAGATTTGGTACACACCGGGTTTCATGGCATGAAAATGAGGTATTTCATTCAACAATTAAGATAATATTTTGGCCTTTTAAATGTCATATAAATTACAAAATCTACTCTATAAAAAATTTAATTGTGCAACGATTTCATCTATAAAGCATGGATTGGATTACAACTATGAAAGGGGAATAACAAATCTACTGTGCAATCAAGTGAAAATCACAAAATCACAATGCATGCATGCTTTTAATATTGTTTACCTTCATGTAGAGATGCGATATCATATCAATAGGAGGTTGGGGATGTTAGCATTTGCGATGGGGCCCACTTGTGTTAACATGTGGGTGGACCCCACTCACAAAGACACCCCTCACAAGAAATCTCACGGTGATATGGATAAGAATAATTTGAGTTTTATCTAACTCTCTGTCCTTATCATATCTCTATTCAAATTCAAACTGAGAGAGTTTGATCAAACCTAATATCCTTATCATCTCTCCATTTGAATTTGAATAGAGATCTTATCACATATTAGCCAAAAGGGCTATATATAGATATGAGAGATATCAGTTGAAATAATTCTTCTCAATAGATCATTCCCAACACAAGATCACCATCTTCCTTTAGATCTACAATTGTCTGTCATAATCTTCTACATCCAGGGTGTCCATCATTGCCATTGGATCTTGAAGAGCGAATCACACGTGACTTATCTCTTGTAGACAGTCACAGATCTCCACAACTAGTGCTTGATTCAAGCCGATGCAGTCATTGTCGTGTTTGTAGCAAGCAACTCATTTAGATCCGTGTTTCCGCTGCATCTACAACCTTTATGGGAATGAGAGAAAAATGAAATGCCAACTTATATCATAGCCTGGGCAAACGATGATGAATAAGATGATAGTGTATAAATGCTCCTCTGCTAGGCTTTCAGGAGTTCTCGTATCGTGTTTGGACAAGCTCTAGGACCACCGCAGCAGGAAAAGATCGGAATCGCTGGAAGGGAGAAGAATAGGAAAAAGAAAAGGGAAAGGGAGAAATGAGTTTTGGGATGTTTTAAAGGAAAAGAGAGTGGGGATATCCCCGCTGAGAGAAAAAAAGTAAAAGAAATACCAAGCAAGGCTCGTGTGACCACTGTGGCCTTTATAAGACTTTGAAAACGTTTCAAGTTTATAACAACTTTAAGAGGGTTTTTCCGGTTAAATCCTCGATTTAAAAAGTATAAAATCTTATGAGAAGCAATAATTAAATACAAATTTTATTTGATCTTGAATGTTATTCATTGCACGACAAGTATATTAGCATTTCTTTTCATTTACATCAAATCTTTTAAGAATGACCAATCTTATAGATAGGTCTAAATGAAATTGGAGTGATATAATTGGGTTTATTGGGTATGAGTCAAAAAATAGGGCCCATGTACCAACTAAAAATATAATGTCAAAGTTTGAAATTCTCAAAATTATTTTTGGCCAAAATAATATAGTTATATAAACATAGAGAATATAGTGGTCCTAATTTTAAATTATTGAGTCATATAGACATTTTTTTTGTTTTATTTATTTATTTATTTATAATAGAGGGTGTCCCAGTCATTTGGGCCAGACTAATTAATCCCTTCGGGCCCAGGGAGAGCCGGGTAAATCCTCTGTGGACCCAGTGTGGGGGCGTACTTTTGAATCCTCCACCTCTAGGAGCAAACTGCGGTCCTACGCCAACTAAGCTACTTCTCGGAGTTTATATGCATGGGTTTTTTTATATTAAGAAAGTGGAGTTTTTCCTTTAGATCTACTTTGGTCAACGAGATTTGAAAACAAAGGAAACAGTTACCTTAACCAAATTTAATAAATAAAAATGGCTAAAATCACCCTTAAATAATTGAATAATTGGAAAAAAATAGAATAATAAATATAAATTTACGATTTAGAGGTCAAGATTGAAATTGGTTTGGTCAAAATCAACAACTTTAATATATAATATAATACAATAGTGCTTGACAAAGAAATGATCAGGAGTAGAGGATTTTGCAATTTGGGATCTTGTTTATGTGTGGCCAATCTAATAGTAATGAATGTATTAAACAAAAAGTAAAATTTAAAAGTTGGGCCAATTATAATAGATTGGTCCTAGTGGATTTAATCTGAACTCAATAAACAACTAATATCATAAGATTGCTACAAACTTATAAATATATAAGATCAAACTTGTTCAATGGCAACAAATTAAGTTTGGGCAAGGTGTTGGTCACCTTCCACTAAAGCTAGAGTGAGTGAATTTATAAACTCTTTTAAAGTTGTGATGATTAATAAGAACTTTGCATGATGGCATTGATAAAACAATTGTACTCTCTTAATTGGAGAAGGCTTTGAAATATTTGGGCAATGATATTAATCTTGACATGACTGATCACCTAACTTTGACAAGTAGAAATTTGTCAGGTGTTCCACTCCTCTTCGGCTTTCAATTATCGATCCAGGAATTTCTCTCGGAGGGGGCACAGAATAACTAAAACCTTCAATAAATAATTTTTTTATAAAAAAGTAAAAATTTATGTCACATCCCCCAAAATATGGATAAACACCAATATATCGATTAGCCATTCAACTACATCAAATCTTTTTCTACAATTGTCCTCAATGCGTTTTCATATTTTGGAAGCGTTGCATAATTGCATCATTGTCAATACTATAAAAAAATATCTTCCTCGGTATATGTGACCAAGCAACCATTCGATTACGCAGACGATTTTCAATGATATGCATAGCAGAAAATGTTTGCAACCCTAGTAGCCAGCGTGCCTTACAAATCTACTACATGTTATCATTCGGAAGAGTTATTTTCAGTGTTGAATGACCATGTCTTAAACGTGTTGCTGATCAAGACAGGTTGACAAATTTCTAATTCTGTTTAGCTTTAAAACAAATTCACATTGATATGGATGCGACACCAACCTGTGACCTTGTGATGTTTCATACTGGACTCTCTGCAATTTCATGCTTTCATATGAGGACATTTTAGCTAACCCCAAGGGGTAGCTCAGTTGGCCTAGGACTATGGTTTGCACCCGGAGGTTGTGGGTTCGAAACTGCTTTACCACACTGGGGTCACAGGGGAATTTTACCCGGCTTTCTCTCCTGGGCCTGTAGGGATTATTCTGGTCCAAAGGGCTGGGAACCCTACATTACCAAAAAAAATAAAAATATGAGGACATTTTAGAGGCAAACCTTCTAATGCAATGGCTTACAATATCAACGTTATGGACGATTGAACAACGGGCCTTACATTCACGGGAATAATGGTTCTACACTGGAATTACTTTTTTTTTTTTAACTTTCTTTCTTGGATTTCAAAGTAGATGATCTATACAGTGGCACCCACCCAATGTCATGGACTATATTGAACAATTGACCTTACATGTGGAATTATTGGGTTGGGCTCGAGTCGGGGTGTTCTAGTCTTCAATGTAGCAAGGAAAGAAAATGGGAAAAACCTTCTTAAGTCATTCCATATTTGTTTACTTGGTGGGTAGGTGTACACTAGGTAAATTTATAGGGATGTAAATGGGTCCCCGATTCTTCGATTATCCGAAAGTTCCGACCCGTTAAAAACCGAATCTCGATCCTTATTTAGGCCTTGATAAGTAAATGGGTTCGGGTTCGGGTTCGGGTCCGGTTCCACCTTTGTTTGAACCCAAGACCCGACGTATTACCTCAATTTTAAAAAATCTCTCCTAAAAACTATTCTTTTTAATTTTATAAATCATTCTCTTCCTATACCCGAATCCGTCCCATATATGGCTCTAATTCCATTTCTAGAGCCAAGAAACAGATTTCGAATAGTTCCAGGTCTGGGTTTAACATAATATTTCTTAGAGGTTATTTTTATTCAAAATGTTTATTAGTCTCTCTCTTCGTCCTTTCCACCGTTACTTAGGCCTGTTTGCAGAACAAGTGAATTGATCTTATTAGTTCTTCATGAATCAGCATTAATGGAAATTGTAGTAGTAAGACACGACATTACCACCTGTTCCAGGGAAATCTTCAAAGGCCAACCTTTTATTGACAAGTTTTCATTGTGCAGTTGGCTCCCTAAAACAAAAATTCGGCAAGTAATTCACAAATTCTGAGGATGGATGCTGCACCACGTGCATGTGTCGTCTACTTTCTCGGAAAGCGTGATTCACACACATGCCCTTAAACTCAGAGTGGGGCTAGTTTGACACTTTACTAATATAGTAAAGTCCGGTAAAGCCTCTATTTTTCAGACGAGATGCCAGATTAAAAACACTTTAATTCAAAACTCCCTCTATCTTTTTCAAAAAAAGTAAAAAAAACCACCACGTTCGTACACTAAAATACAAAAAAAAAAACCTCCACTTTCCCATATAAAAAGATAAAAAAATTACATAACAAACAACTAAAAATAAAATACCATCATAACCCCCATATATCTTATTATTTTTTTAAAATCAACTTTACTTCACTTGCCTCTATTAGTAGAGTTTCCAAACTGGCCCGAATTCAGTACCAAATGTTTAAAATTGCAATACTCATGTATATCACAAAATAGTTTAAACTTAGCTCACAAAGTAGTTTAAGGTTTAGTAGTTACTAACAAACAGAAACATAATCATTATCTGACCTCTCAAGTTATAAGACCACACAGTTCTTTTTTTTATTTAATGACCAAGGGGGCCTCCTTAGCAGTTAAGCAAGCGCCCTCGACATTAAGGGATAGATGCTATATATACACCATATGTCAATCTCATGATAGAAGCATGCAACAGTCTTGCTCTACATAACACACATGAACAGAAGGCCCCATAGAATCAACCATCAAAGTTCAAACAAGTGTTGTTTGGCATTGCTCAGAACTCCCTTTCTGGGAACAGAATAGGAGCAATCAGAGACCAGATGAAAAGACCTGCAGTGGTCCATCCAGTCACAATCCGGACCCACACTGATGGCCACCCCACATCGACTAGCTTCCCGCTTTCACCAACTGAGGTTGACCACCCAGTCAGGAGCATCGCCGAGTACATACTGGCAAGAGAGAAGATGAGATGGAAGAACGAATATGAGTATGTAACAGGCCTAGGTTCGCGCTTCTTGCGGTCTTCCTCCTGCACCTTCTGGTCCAATGGGAGCAAAGGCTTCTCTCCACCTTTACAAGGCAAATCAAAAGGAAAGAATCAAAACACAAGGAAAAATTTGTCAAAAAACTAAAAACAATCTGATCAAGTTTTCAAGAAAAAAAGAAAAGAAAAAGAAAAGCCAAAACCAGTTTGGCCACTAACAGATTAATAAAAACATAATAGAAACAAAATATTACTATTGGCCACAAATACTTAATCGATAAGTCGCTAGAGCATAAATGATTGGCCGAATTGGCACATGCAGCCATAGGATTTATCACATTTCATCATTTCAATCACCTACCTAAATTGATATATCCATCTATCTATCAATATATTATGTTAGAACCACATTGACTTGGTGGAAGGTGGCCATTCTTCTCTCTTTCTTTATAACAAAACTAATGGTCCTTTTACACTTCTACATGCAGCAAAACATTCAAAGTTGGTCAAAATTACTTCCTATGGGAATCTCACTTACATTTGTTTGTCCAAGGATAATAGCCAAAGCCAATAGGTAAATTCAAACTAAAGAAATAAAACCAACGCCACAAACAATTTGAGCTCAATAATTAAATTCTCAGTTATGTCGAGACTTGAGCCAACCCCGGCAATAATAGCATCCACCAAAGGAGTTTCACAAATGTAAGCACTCAATAATAGAGCATCTATTACAGCATATAAATATGAAAGTGAATGATAAAATGGAAACAAAAATAGTAACACTTTCATTGATGGATCTCATCACCATCCAACCAAAAGATGGTGATGGCCAGGGGATCTCATGCCAGTCCCTTCCAAGGCTCACCATTATGGTGCAATGCCGATTTGCTGCTTTGATCCAATATTGGATCATTTCCTCCATAACATATTTGGAAGTGGATTCACTAGCCCAATCAAGGAGTGGGTAGAGTTTTGTCTTTGTTTTATATTTTCTCTATTTCTGGTAAGTCTTTTGTACTGTGAAAATTTGCTGTCACCATCTTAATGTTGTTCTCTTCTTTTAGGAAAAAAAATTCTCCCATTACATATAATAAAGGGAGAATATCTGGTGCAGATGAATAGTGACTCAATGCTGGTGAACCTTGTCACCAGCCAATGAAACCATGCAATCCCATCTCTAAGGTTTATAGGACTGTCAAGTTCTTTCTGAGCTTCAGGATTAGGGATATATAGTTTCCATGCAGAGGTCAGTAGTTGGTGAATGGGCGCCCATGACCCATCAACTGTGAATCCCACCATCTCTGTCCCATTGATTTGTGAAACATGGGTCAGAATGGGATTTCATCTGCAGACAATAAAGGCATTAGAAAAACTATACACATCCCAAGGCTCAAAAAGTAGTTCCGCAAAATTCTCCATCCAACCCTGATCAGGAGGGATGTGCAGTATGACATCATTTGCTTGATCAGAGTGCAGAGAATTGGATGAAATTTTGTACTTCTCATGGCAAGGAAAAGGGTAGGATTAGGAAGAATAAGAGTTTTAACGTATGAAAATATATACTTGATAAAAAGAAACATGAATTAAACATAAGGTTTTAAAATGCCACATAATGGCCAAATGATAAAAAGCAATTTCCAGCCACAATAGTAGTTCCTGTAAAAAGATGAAAAAGACAAAAAAAAGAAAAGAAAAGAAAGAGGCGAAAAGAAAAGAAATTTGGGACTATTATACCCTCTGCTACAAGATTCTAATGGCTGTTACGGAAATCTTCATTTTATAATAATCATTACTTAACAAGGGTCCATTCTAAGAACAGATAGACACTAGTATAGTGTTAGATTAACTTTGGCTTGCTACAAATTGCCTGCAACTAGAATTGATGTAAACAGCTCAACACGATTTTGCTCCGACCACTAAAAGGTTGCTGAGAGGTGGCCAGATGTCTTCTTAGAGGGGGGATCTATCATTGCCTACAACTAGAATTGAAGCAGACAGCTCAACAGGATTTTACTCCGACCACTAAAAGGTTGCGTGAGAGGTGGCCAGATGTCTTTCTTAGAAGGAAGGAAAAAGAAGGGGGGCGGGGGGGGGGTGTGGTGTGATTTATCACCACTGGACACTTTTTTGTAGGTGATGCGGAGCCGGGTACCAAGTGCGAGATGAGTAGAGATGGAGGGACTAGAGATTGAAGATGGAGGGGGATAGGTTAGGCTTTGCACCTGAAAATCTTGGCCTCATGCTAAACTCCCTATCGCGGGTGAGGAAGAGAGAACTCGGGGAAACCCAAAAGCACTCAAGAGAATTTTCATTCAATCATTCACGGAGGAGCCAAAAGGCTTTACAATATGTATATAGGAAAATGAGAAAACCTAGAAATAATCTAGAGCATCCAACACATCGATAGCCTGGATTAAAACATCTGAATTTAAATAAACTAGAAGACATAAATCAGTAAAACAACCCTAACTAATACAAAATAAATATAAACTAATGGCTTGATAGGTGGGCTGGGCCCATTGGCGGGTCAACCCATGGGGACCATGGATTTGTCCTGCATCAGTAGGAGCTTAGTTACTTTTTGGGGGCCTTTGTAAAAATAAAAAATAAAAATTCAGACATTTTCTGGAAGGGGGCCCGGGGGGGGGTGTGATTTATCACCACCGGACACTTTTTTGTAGATGATGCGGAGCCGGGTACCAAGTGCGAGATGAGTAGAGATGGAGGGACTAGAGATTGAAGATGGAGGGGGATAGGTTAGGCTTTGCACCTGAAAATCTTGGCCTCATGCTAAACTCCCTATCGCGGGTGAGGAAGAGAGAACGCGGGGAAACCCAAAAGCACTCAAGAGAATTTTCATTCAATCATTCACTGAGGAGCCAAAAGGCTTTACAATATGTATATAGGAAAATGAGAAAACCTAGAAATAATCTAGAGCATCCAACACATCGATAGCCTGGATTAAAACATCTGAATTTAAATAAACTAGAAGACATAAATCAGTAAAACAACCCTAAATAATACAAAATAAATATAAACTAATGGCTTGATAGGTGGGCTGGGCCCATTGGCGGGTCAACCCATGGGGACCATGGATTTGTCCTGCATCAGTAGGAGCTTAGTTACTTTTTGGGGCCTTTGTAAAAAAAAATAAAAAATTCAGACATTTTCTGGAAAGGGAGGGGGGGCGGGGGGGGGTGTGATTTATCACCACTGGACATGTTTTTGTAGGTGATGCGGAGCCGGGTACCAAGTGCGAGATGAGTAGAGATGGAGGGACTAGAGATTGAAGATGGAGGGGGATAGGTTAGGCTTTGCACCTGAAAATCTTGGCCTCATGCTAAACTCCCTATCGCGGGTGAGGAAGAGAGAACTCGGGGAAACCCAGAAGCACTCAAGAGAATTTTCATTCAATCATTCACCGAGGAGCCAAAAGGCTTTACAATATGTATATAGGAAAATGAGAAAACCTAGAAATAATCTAGAGCATCCAACACATCGATAGCCTGGATTAAAACATCTGAATTTAAATAAATTAGAAGACATAAATCAGTAAAACAACCCTAAATAATACAAAATAAATATAAACTAATGGCTTGATAGGTGGGCTGGGCCCATTGGCGGGTCAACCCATGGGGACCATGGATTTGTCTTGCATCAGTAGGAGCTTAGTTACTTTTTGGGGCCTTTGTAAAAAAAAAAAAAAAAATTCAGAAATTTTCTGGAAGGGGGCCGGGTGGGGTGTGATTTATCACCACTGGACACTTTTTTGTAGGTGATGCGGAGCCGGGTACCAAGTGCGAGATGAGTAGAGATGGAGGGACTAGAGATTGAAGATGGAGGGGGATAGGTTAGGCTTTCCACCTGAAAATCTTGGCTTCATGCTAAACTCCCTATCGCGGGTGAGGAAGAGAGAACTCGGGGAAACCCAAAAGCACTCAAGAGAATTTTCATTCAATCATTCACTGAGGAGCAAAAAGGCTTTACAATATGTATATAGGAAAATGAGAAAACCTAGAAATAATCTAGAGCATCCAACACATCGATAGCCTGGATTAAAACATCTGAATTTAAATAAACTAGAAGACATAAATCAGTAAAACAACCCTAAATAATACAAAATAAATATAAACTAATGGCTTGATAGGTGGGCTGGGCCCATTGGCGGGTCAACCCATAGGGACCATGGATTTGTCCTGCATCAGTAGGAGCTTAGTTACTTTTTGGGGCCTTTGTAAAAAAAAAAAAAAAAATCAGACATTTTCTGGAAGTTGTTTAACAGACAGCGGGGCAATAATTGCACAATTAGTGGCATGTCTTGCGGGGCCCACTTGGGTGCATGCTAATTGCGGGGAAGGGGGGTGGAGATAGGGATGTCGATGGTCATCTGTTTGCCCAGTAACCCAAAGGTGCCGGCCTATAAATCTGGGAATGGAACCTCTTCTTAGACCCAATTGATAATCCAGTCCTACTTCCAGGTCTAGTGAGGGTTCATACCCAAATATGCAAATATATGAGTGATACCAAACCAAACCAAGCATTTTCCCACTAGGTGGGGTTGGCTATATGGATTTGACGATGCCAATCAAATCTGTTTAGGGCCATGTCCTCCGTTAGATCCATGTAGGCAATGTCATGTTTAATAGTTTCTTTCCAACTTCTCTTGGGTCTCCCTCTCCCTCTCCTACTCCTGACAATCTCCATGCTTTCACACCTTTTAACAGGTGCCTCCATTGGGCGCCTTCTAACATGGCCGAACCATCTCAGTTGATTTTCTTTCATTTGATCTTCAATCGGTGCTATTAACACTTTGCCCCTAATCTCCTCATTCCTAATCCTATCTCTCCTTGTGATCCCGCACATCCATCTTAGCATTCTCATCTCTGCAACTTCCATCTTCTTAACATGATTATGCTTTATTGCCCAACACTCTGATCCATATAACAACGCCGGACGTACCGCCACCTTATAATACTTTCCTTTTAACCTTGAGGGGGACTTTCCGATCACACAAGACCCCCGAAGCACTCCTCCATTTGGTCCACCTGGCCTGAATCCTGTGACTTACATCAGTATCAATCTCTCCGTCCTGTTGCACCATAAATCCAAGGTACCTAAAGTTTTCTTTCTCTACAATCTTTTGTGTGCCCAAACTTATTTCTATGTTACCAGGTGTCTTACTTTGACTAAACTTGCATATATTAAAAATATATATAGCTAAAATTGGACTCAACTCTGAGTGATACATATCAAAAATTATATATTCTATAAAATATATATTAAAAATATACAGCTAAAATTATTTCATGCGAGAATCCTTAGTCAAAAGTTAGTGAGGCAGTGGACTTGGTTCCAGTTTGCAACTGGACAAACGGGTCTGAAACCAAGGCTTCTATATATGCATTCAATCTTGATGGAGACTGATTTTTTGCGTGCGTCCAGAGTCGAGTCCACGTCTATTGGAGTTGGAACCGGTATATAAAATTAGTGGGTCTGGGTCTGGGTCCACCAAGGAACATACCATACCCGACCATTTATTTACATTCCCAGATGAAGAGGTCTATTTATTCCTAAGGGTGTGCACATGGGCGGCACTACATGGATCCCAGTGGGGTCAATCAATTGACCCCACTAAGATTTGGAAAAATATTTAAAAAAAAAATCTTTAATGAGTTGAAGTCATGGGAAGCTTTTGACCCCACTCAATGCCTAAGTTAATGGGCCATTTGTCTACCAAAAAAAAACTAATGGGCCCAATTTTTATTTTTTAAAGAAAATTCCATTTTTTAGACATTTTGTCGGTAAGTTTTCATTTACCCTAACTTAACCTCTAAATACGATATTCTCCCCGTATTAGAAGGAGAAAATCCTAATATTATCAAAAGTAGATGACAAATGTTGATAAAGGTAAAAATAAATTTATTCGATTTGTGAAAGATAAGTCTTTTGTTGACCCCACCGACTTGAACTTCTGGAGCCGCCACTGGGTGTGCAAAAAATTAGTGGTGATCTAATCATCTTGACCTACATCTCAAGGGACCTCAAATTTGAACAATTTTTAGTCCTCAGACAAAGTGCATTTTTTTTTTTTACTTTTTTTTATAATTATTTTTATAACAATTGACAAAGTGCATTTTTATTTTTTTTATAACCATTTTTTACTTTTTATTCCACTAGTGAATATAGATGGGTGAGTGTCGAATTGGGTGCCAAACTGGACCCACCTATGATTAACTGGACTGGGTCATGAATTGATACTCCCCCCAAATCCTGCACTTATCAACCTATATTTGTTGTCAGAATGATCACGGAAAAGTTACACAAACAAGCACTTCATTTTTAAGAGATCAAAATTGTCCCACATTGGGGCCCTTAAATCAATGGTTATGATGTTTTATGGGATTTCATTCTTTTTCACACCCTTACGCTATAAATAGAGCTTTGACATCCCCATTCCTCAAGATTGGCATGAATTCAAGTAGGCTCGCACAGAGCAGGCCATCAATTGCTTATCAACAGCCTGGTCGCACTGGATAAATCATCCTCATACCGAAAGTGATAATATCAAGGCCATCAAGGCTAGCATTTGAAGGTTGAAGTACCCCTTAAATATCAATAATGTCTAATATAACAGCTTTGCTCTTTTTTCTTTGTTTCTTCTTTTTTAAGTGAACCATAGAAAAAACGTTATCTATAAGGTTATAAGAAAACATATCTAAGTTGTTCTGATGAACTGTATTAGGTGAATATTCAGTAAAGTTTCTACTTCAATTGTTTTTATTTTAAATAAGTTGCATCAAGTTAATAACATCAACCTCTTTTCTAATTTAGTTGACAAATGGTTTTCAAGTGAATTGCATGGGCAAACTGATTTATTTTTTTAATTGAAAGAGAAAAATTAAAAACTACAAAAATGAATGGAGAAAAAATCCCTAAAATTGAAGTTTCTTTGCAAAACTATAATATGCACTGACCTGCACGAGGTGAGCTAGGCGGTGATAGCACAGTAGACGAAGAACCAGCACGAACAGCAGAGTAGACAACTGATAGAACTGTTGTGAGCAGGCCCAATGTAAGAGTGCCTGTGGAAACAGCTTTTGAATGATTGTGAAGGCCATTGCACTCATAATCCCTTGGCTCACTTGAAAGTGCGCTATAGCAAAGGTAGGTGCAATACAGCGATATGACTGAAGCTGGTAGAAGACTGCCATTCACCTGTTTGCATCAATAGAAACCATATGTCAGTAAAACTCGTGCATTTTTTCTCCTCCTTTCGTGGGGTTGGGGGTGTTTATGAACTACTTGCAAGTATTTCAACAGGCACATGCATGATATAGCATCACCACATAAATGCAACAAACAAACAAACACCATTCTCAATGAATAAATAAATAAATGCAACAAACAGATCAGGTACATAGTTACATAGGTACTAAATTTGATGGAGAGAGGGAAAATGAAAACAAAACTACGAGAAGAATTTACTTGTATATAGATTCCAGAGTAACGGGTAATAACGTACCAAAAGAAACTAAATGCCTTCTCTTTTATGGTATGAAAACTAAGAGCCTTTTGTGGTCATCTTAAAGTTCATTTAAACTTCATAGCTCTATGCAGAAAAAATAATGTGAAAGTATACCATTGCAGAACCGACCAAAAAAGTTTCAAGTATTCTAATGGAGAGCACCATAGGCAATTGTATGCCCAAACAGGCATGAAAAAAGTTTGATAGCATGCTAAGGGTACCCTCAACAGAGCCAACAATTATTTTCTAAGAAATAGAATATGAAGATCGGAACTTACTGCTGGATGAAGTGCAATAACAGCAAAAACAAAGACAAGAATCAAAGTCAAGACGATGAAAAAGGTGTTGAGACCACAATCATGTCCTGATGGAGTAAACCAATGGAAGAGCAGCCCAGTGAAGGAAAATGTCATCACATAACAAGCAAGTGAGACAACAAACAACGCCACATACCTGACACAGCATCAAAAAAAGAACAATCATAAGTATAAAGGGCAAAGGATACAAAATGATTTAAATTTCAAATTGCACTCTAAAATAGGTAGAGAGAAAAGAGTTCAACAAACCAGAACTGCTCATCCTTTTTAACCCATTTTTCGTTCCATCCATGCACAAAATCCAACAAGAGAACAACTTGAACAAGAAGAAACAATCCTGAGCCAAACTTTGATGTAGTCTCTGCAGTTATAAACATTAATACTGTCAGCATATTAAGTTGATACTAAAAGAAAACAGAAAAATAAAATTAAACATTCATTTCAAAAAAGAAAAATAGCATTTTTAAACATATAGAAGAAAATGCATCAAAAATCTCTTAGCCTGTAGAATTCATAGTTTATACAGTGATCAATTGTTAAGAGAGAAAAGATCATCGCACCTTATCAACTTAGCTCTTTGCTTTGGAGCAGCAAAAAGATTCAGAAGTTTAATCTTGTGACCTGAACTTGCTCATACCTAAAGTGATCTATCTCCTAATTACATAATTGGCCAATTCATTTGTAATCCTAGAGTACTATCCAACAAGAATGTGCACAATCTAATAATTGTTTTAATCTATTGCAGAACAAAGTGGCAGGTTTGAGATTAACATGGGTAGGAAAATTAGTATAGCATGGACAAGCTAGACAAGATTCTACCACAGCTTCTACGCAGCATTTAAAATCAAAGAAATAAGGGGATTTATAAGCTTACCAAAGTCAAAGAAAGAGATACCAGGTATATTGATCATATCAGGTGCATTGAGGATTAAAATGAAGGGGTCTCAGTAAAAGGAATGGAATTCATAAATAGATGCAAGATGTTTTTTAAAGACATTTGTAAAGCATAGTATGCAAGTGAAGTATATGATGATTTTGAACCAAATCAAGGAGTGATCAATGGTATTTTTAAATCATTGGAAGATCCATATATATTGGACTGGAGGACCTTGTCAAAGAAGAGGATAAGTCTTGTAGAGGATGGTTCTTGGGGTAGTTATATGGTCAATATGGGAACAGAGACAGGAGTGCAAAGACATACAAGAAGAGGAAGCTGTGGTTTTGATTAATGAAAGAATAGTGAAGCGAGCTTCAGGTAGAAAGGAATTTTGGGATTTTTTAATAGTAGATATTATGAGGAAGTGGAAAAAAATAATAGTGAGTGAGGAGAGAACAAAAGAAACTAAATACAGTGGTTACCTCTGAAACCTAGTTGGCTGAAGTTTTAACGTTGACAAGGCAACCAAAGGAAAACCAGGCCATGAAGGTGTTAAAGTGCTGAGAGATGAAAGAAGGGTAAATCTTTGCTCCTCTTCTTGGGTCTGGTGAGCTCAAGGAAATCAAACAAGGTGGAAGTCTTGGCAGTAAGAGAAGCGTTAACAGGTTTTAGAGAGCACTGCTCAGGTCGAATGATCATTGAAAGCGACCCAATGAGTGCAAGAAAGTAGGTGCTCAAAGGGAGGCCAGTGCCATGCTACTCTTATACTGATTGTCAGAATGCCTAGAATCCGTCTTGTGATCTATCTTTGTATTTAGTAATATTTTCTTGATTACCAATAAAAAATTACTCAAAAATATTCATATATCGAAATCATTTTATTGTCCATGTACAAGCATTGATTTTTCAAAGGCACGTGTGGAGAAGTCCAACACAATCCTAACAAGCTTCCATAGATCTGTTATGATGGACGGTTCAAAAGTGCATTGTATCTCCTTGTCTTTACAGTCAAATAAACTTATAGAGTTCATTCGGTGCAGGGCAAGTAGGACATGGGAACAATATTGTTAAAATCCTAGGATTCGTTATAGAATCCGATAATTCATTATTGAATCCCAGGGAAAAAAGATTTGTATCTATACAGTGATTCCCAATTATTGGCAGTAACCTTTACCTATAAAACGATTTACTGTAGAGGTTGTATCTAATTGCAGATTCTTGAGATTTGACTGGCTGACAATAGCAACAGCCAAATGGTTATTTTCTGTCATTTTTTCCTTTCGTTTCGTTTCTTTTTTTTTGGTGTTTATACTGTTAAAATATTATCTAGCGATTAGGAAACCTCTTAAATAAGAATTTGTAGGATTTTTGGGAGGTTTTAGAGAGAAATGAAGAACAAGCAGAGGTAGAGTATTTGACAGAAGGTATGGGTTTTGCCCTTTATTCTTTTCTAAAAATAGTTTTTTCATTTTTTTCACACTAGCTATGCAAGTTGATAATTTTGGATTTTTTTATTAAAAAGAAAAAACTCCAATTGTAAAAAGAAAAAAAAGTGCAATGATTCTTGAGATTTGACTGGCTGACAATAGAAACAACCAAATGGTTATTTTCTGTCATTTTTTCCTTTTGTTTCGTTTCTTTTTTTTTTTTGGTGTTTATATTGTTAAAATATTATCTAGCGATTAGGAAACCTCTTAAATAAGAATTTGTGGGATTTTTGGGAGGTTTTAGAGAGAAATGAAGAACAAGCAGAGGTAGAGTAGTTGACAGAAGGTATGGGTTTTGCCCTTTATTCTTTTCTTAAAATAGTTTTTTCATTTTTCACACTAACTATGCATGTTGATAATTTTGGATTTTTTTTATTAAAAAGAAAAAAAGTGCAATTGATTTATTTTGCCTAGTGATGTTGGTATTTTAAACATATTCAACTATTCACATATATAGGTATATATATATTTTGAAAGGTAACTTTGCACGCACACATTCAAGCACACACGTATATATCACATATGATATTTTGATAAAAAATGTAAATATTCTCCAGATGAGCCAAAATATTATATATATGTATGTATGTATGTATAAATATAGAGAGAGGAATGTTCATATGCATCCATCTCGCAACTATTATGGTGAGGGACATCTTGATGGGGCCCACATGGTGTCCCTCTGATAACAGGACTGGGGGGATGGAAATAGACATTTTCGATGTGCCCAGAAATCAAATTTAGGGTCAATAACATGCCTCTAACCCCTTCACTCGTGGCCCACAAGTTTAACGACTTTATATTATAGAAAAAACTTGACCCTCAATCCAAAAGTCCGGTTCATTTGGATTGGTTAAAACTCGATGCATCTAGTGTAATTCAAGGGGTCTCGTGTGGGTGGATGGTTCAGATGGATCATAAAGTCGGCCCCACCATGTTGCCCCATTATGTCTAGAAAACTCTCAGGGAGTTTTTTTTTCAAAAAAAACACCCCTCCCAATTGGGCCCATTATAGTGTATGACAACCATGGAATACCACTAGATTGAATAATCTAGATGAGATCTACCTACGTGAAAATTTTCAACTCCATTAGATTATATTAACCCCTTGATCCATGGCCCCAAAGTTTAATGGTTACATGCATCACTTTCTTGTGATTTCAATCCAATGGTGATAAAAAGTTGGATGAGTGTCAAATTTGGGCTTTATACCAATTCATAGGGGGAGTATGTGTGAAATGGTTGAATTGGCTTAAGATGGGCCCCATGCCCTAAAAACATAGGGGAGCAAAAAAGGGAGCTTTTAAAATGGGGAGTTCTTGAGAATTCCTCTCTCTCTCTCTCTCTATATATATATATATATAATAGCAAACCACCCAACAGCCAAAGAGACAAATAGATGCTCATATATGCTACATCCAATGTCAAATTTCAAGGTCAGCAGCATATGCATAATAAACAACACCCATGTATCATAAGAAAATAACACATGCTTGGAACACTTTTAAAACTCAACAATGATATACATTTTCAGCGAAATAAATAGGTAACATGACGAGAAGAAAAAAAAGATAAGTAAATAAATAAAAGCACCATGATGTTGCTTCAAATTCTGAAATAAATAGCTTACCATAGAAGCTGATGATGCCGTTAGGAACGAAAAACATGAACAATACCACGAGACACCAGCTAATGATCTTGATCATCCACCCACCATGGTGCAAACCATCTCGAGGATCTTTCTGATCCTTGATTCCAATCATTATAATAGCCAGCATAGTAAAAAATAGAAAGTTTCCCAAGCTCACCCGCAAAACAGCATCTGTTTCAAACCATTCCCTATTTGGGGTTTGATGGAAATGGTTAATCCCTGCATAGACGACCATTAAGAGATCAGTTCAACATTGACAACTAGAACACAGGTATGGCAGATAAAGAGATTAAGGCAGAAATTATTTGACTTTTTGGCTCAATTGAGCCTATTTGCAAGTGAAATGCTTAGGAACTTTATTTTACTTTTGCTTTAAATTAAAAAAAATGCAAGCACTGCCAAGACTTCACTCGATGTAATTTCTCTCTTTGCATGAACTATACATACATCCCCCATGTTTGCCATGTGCAGTTTTGATGGAAACAATCATCAAATCAGAAGGAATTCAGGGGCTGGATTCAATTCATATGGTGATTTGGATAACCTCATTTAGAGAAATTTATGATTTTTGTAGGATCTTACACCCCCATTGAGCTACCACTTATCCCAAAACCAATTGGTGATGGGAAACGGCACAACAATGGTTTTATGATGAGGGCAAAGGCTCGACCACAATTATGACCAACCAGGAGCGAGGGTGGATGTTAACCTCAACAATTTTTTCCAAAGACATCATAAAAAAAACCCTGAATTAGAAAATGAGAGAAAAGGGAAGAAAGAAGAAGAATTAAAAGGAATGAATGATATGGTTCAGACTCCCATGTACATGTCAATACCATCAAAGAGTGATCTTTCTTAATTTCTTTCATCAGTTTACTTCCCTAGGGATGTTAAAAGGGTAGGCTTCTGAACAAGTCCATGGGGGGACCTCCACCCTCATGCAAATCCAACTCAGTTCAATGTTAAATTCATACAAGTCTGACAGTGCATGTAAATATAGATTTTTCACATAATTCCCACAGCTACTGAGATTCTCTCTCATCAAACACACCACAATCACAAAATTCACGCATGACTTCATCAGAATGAAACCCAACCCAAAGAACAATAAATAAAAAGAAATCAATCACGATCACAATCACATCCAGCAGCTTGCGAAAAGCAAGATGATGGAAAATTAAAGAAGGGGAATTCAGAAACCATACATGGGATCTTTTCCATCAGAGGCGCAGCAACCTCTCTCAGAATCCAAGACACAATCAGCGAAAGCCCGAAGAGGCCACAGTACGCGATCCTCGCAGAGCGCCGGCTGATGCCTCCGACCACCGTCTGGCATGCCTGGCACGCGCACGCGGCGCAGCACGAGGCGAGGCAAGAAGCCGCCCACATTCTCAATCACAATTCCTGTTCCATTACCAATCCAAACATCACCAAAATACAAAGAAAATCAGCTGAGGAAGAAGAATTTGAATTCAATTCAGATTAGCAAAAGAAGAATTAAAAAAAAAAAACAAATCCCTAATTGAGGGACCTTTGTAGAAAATATTAGGTTTTGAAACCCAAATTGCAGGAGAAGGAAAAAGTTGGAGTGGGAGGAGACGAGATTTTTAGGGTTTGATGGGATTTTTAGGGTTATGATCGGAACAGGGGTCAAGGGATTTACGGGAGGAAGAAGACTTTTTCTTTGATTCTCTCGAACGGCAAGGACTCGTTTGGACGTTTGGTAGAGAGAGCAGGAGTTGGAAATAACAGCTTATAAAAAGCTATAGACGGTGTAAACTGGGCTTTTTTTTTTACGCCTTTTTTCCCTTCATCCCGAGGAGTCCAACTCTTTGGCTCCACTAATCCCTCGTGTAAGAGAAAAGTCGGGTAAACTCCCTGTAATATCTAATGTGTTACCGAACCTACAACTTCGGAGTCCAAACATTAGTCGTCAAAAAGTCCGAATTCTGAAAATACTAGAATTTGCAACATCTGACTTCTGACACCACTGAGTCAGCGAGTCGGGATTGCTTCTCTCTGTAAAGGGAAGTTGGATGAATTCCATTTACTCCAAAGAAACTTGTACAGTTGTACTTATAATAAATCTATAATATAGGTTTGTTTGGTAAAAATACTTGTACGGTGAAGTAAAGATTAAGGAGATAATAAAATATTCGGAGGAGGTTTAATCATAATATGATGAAATTTTATTTTTAGTGGCTTGATAAGGAATTTTTTTTCACTTTTTAGGTAAAAAGTAGATTGATTTTTGTTGCATTTTGACTTTTTTTAGAGGGCTTGATTGAAAGAAAAGTTTTTGAAAATGTGTGAAAAAGTTTTTTACTTTTCTGGAAATTTCCCAATATTAACCATGTTATATGCATTTTTTAACCCAATAAAAGGGGAACTTTTTGCGTTGATATCACATAAACTAAAAAGTTGAAAAATCATACAAATATGTTATGAGATATCACATATTTAAGGGCATTTTAGTTTATAAAAGTTGAAGAAGCATGTGGGGAATTATCTCAACTTTCATCGTAAGCCAGGGTTATTAATAGTTAAATGTTACTACACATGCAAAACCCCAGTGTCCTCTGTTGAAATGGGTTTTGTGAAGAATGTAAAAAACTTTCATTCTTTCATTTTTTTAATCACGAAAAAAAAAAGGTGGCTATACCAAACATATAATCTTTTTTTACCAACAAATATTACTTCCATGTTTTTTCAAGAAATATAAATGTTTGCACAAGTGTGTTGTTGATGAGGGAATTCCACACTTCCAAGTTTGTTTGGCATCATTTTAGGAATGTTTTATTTTGAAAATGAATGAAGAAAAACTTGTTTGATGAGCATTTTGTATGAGAGAAAATGCAGAGAGATAAAAGAGAGGAGGAGATTTTATAGATGCACATAGAAGGAAAGAAAATGCCATCCAAACAAGTTTTACTTCATTCATTCTCAAAATAAAACATTCCCATAGTGATTTATGGATTTTCCTTGTTCTTTTCTTCCTTTCTCAAAGAAAAAGCAACTTTACTGATTTATGAAAACTTTGCGAATGCAGAATTTATTTGCAATATATATATATGGAGATATTCTGACGAGAGTTACTCTCACAGTATTATATATGAGAGTAAGGGTGGGGCTCTCAAATCCATATTCAATGCCTAACAGCCTAAATGCGGGGCCTTATCCCTTGCTTTTCTAATACCTTGGAGTAACTCTTGTAACAGCATCGTAAATTGAATTGGGGACATTGAGGTTTCATTGTTCCAGTTTGAGTTTAGATTTACCTAGCTAGAATTTGTGTTGGACAAGTGCCGATGCATTGTTAATTTGAAAGTATTCAGTGTCATGAAAATACAATCATGGATTGGAGTCTTGTTATCATTCAAAAATACAATCATATATGAACTTGTGCAAGTTGCAACCCTGGATGGAACAAATTTAGTCGAGAAAACTCAATCAAGAAACAAAAATAAGGATAAAATATAAAATAAAGTCTTTTAGAAGAAAATTAAAAATCTATTAATGATGGATAGAATTATGCGGTTCAAAATGAATAAAAATAAGAAAGTGCAGCCTAAAAATGAGAAAAATACAAAGAAGTCTGAAGATCAAAGCAAAATGTTGATGAAAATTATGCAACAAAATTGGGTGTGAGAGAGAGAGATGCCACAAATCTTGTTCATGGGATTTATTGTTTCAGATCTTTTTTTTCTTGAGATATTATTGGGAAAATGTTGTGGGAAATGGCTAATATACAACTTATAAACAACATTTTTTAATGTAAAAAGGCAATTTTTTTTTTAATTTTTGGGTAAAAAGGAAGACAATCGGGTTTATTAGAGAATATAGTCACATATTTTGATCTCTAATTTTTAGCATTTCAAACAATATTTAGATAACAATTCTTTTAAATTTTTCTTGGGATATTATTATGAAAATTTATAAACATTTAAATTAATTTATGAGAAATAAAAATAAAAAAGGACAAAAAATATATATATGATAAATAATAAAATAAAGTTGAATATTTTACTAAAACAAACACCGTAAGTGTAACGCCCAAATTCCGGATACTGAGAAAGTCGTCGGAATACCCAAAGTTGGCGCGCTACTTTTCGGAAAATCCGAAAACTTCCAAGATCGTAGGTTCGCAGTGATGTCAAATTTAAAACTTTTGAACAAGATAATAACAATGGTTAAATTGCGGAAGCTTAAGAAGTGAAACGGAAGCAATGAGTATCATAATATATCAAATAAGAGCAGAACCGTAGTCTAGTTTAAAAGTATCAACTGATAAGATCAAGGATTAATTACATTTTAACTGCTACCCAGCTCATTACAAAATCGATCCAAAAACCCAAACAAAGGTAAACTCTTAAAGCCCAGGTAGTGGCTCTCCAACCTCCGGCTCGACATCGAGGTCGGTCGGTCCCCAACCGTAATCTCCGGCTACAGGCGCCTTTACGAGCTCAAGCGCATCGTCCGCGTACTCTGGGTCGAGACTTAAGCACCAAAGATGGGTCAGATCTAAAGATCTGGCAAGTCACAGTATACAAGCAACATACGACATATATATCAAAAGAGTAGAGACAGTTACACAGTTTAAGGAATATCAAGATACATGATCTAGGCAGTTGAGCAAGATAAGCATAAAGAATCAGAATATATATAGCATCTAGTCTAATACAATATGGCACATTCACACGAGCTGGATACCGCGACCCTCCCATACTAAACACAGTTGCGGCGGGGAATCTCACAAATGCCGGGGATAACTAACCCCGCAAAAACACTCAACAGTCTCACCACACTCATCACTCGGGGATACTGGACTCGGTATCACACCGTCCATCTAAAAACATAGCTCATCATGATAGCTCACTCAACACTCATAAATAGCTCATACCAGGAATGATCAGTCCAAAGGCTGAGCTTAAGTCAACCAAGTGAATGTCTATGCCGACTCGAGGAAACTCTAGAGGTCTGTGTCTGTTTAGGCTTTGCCTTGTGTGAACAAGGTTCTAACCAAGTCTCTAAGAAGTTTATATATCAATTAGTCCATGGATTACAATCCAAGTCCAAGCCCACTCGTTGGATCCATACCAAGGCCCATCAACACATGACCTGGTCTAAAACAGTCCAAACGAGGTAACAAGTCCATAACCAATGATATTTAGTTCATTCTCATACACAATGAGTTATACGTCTAGTATAATCTACCTCTCCATTCTAAGGGTTCTCATATCCATACTTAGGCCATAAAAGGGCCCGTCTAGCCACAGACACGGTCATTTTTCTCCCAATCACACCATCGTGTCACCTCTAAAATATCCTAGGTTCAGGTCATCAATTTCCATTTAATTAACAGTAAACAACTACATTAAGGACATAAGAGTGACAGTAATAAGAAATGTGAAGTATGAACTTCAAATATGAGAATTAATAGGGAAAATAACAATAGTCCAACCTAGGTATTGGATCACGTTCAGGTCCATCTCAGGTAATTTGATCTTTAAATGGAGTCTCAGATGCCAAAGGATATTGTATTTGGTGCTCTTGAGGTTACGGGCATCATTGACAACGCTTAAAGATCGAATCATCGTAGATTAAATAACCGAAACCCTACTTGGTGGTCCCCACGAGTCAAGGTCGAGCCACACGATTGACTCGGGCTTGGCACATCAATAGAAGTCCATTTGGATGGTCAATGGGCCCCACAAACAATCACATCTTCAGAATACTGAAAACTGAAAAATTACTGTACACAGTGTGCTCAGTGGACCTGGCACAGGGCTCGGTCGACCGAGTACACTGGGGGTTGACCCCCAGGTCGACCCTGGTGCAGTGTGCTCGGTCGACCTCTTGGCCTGGTCGGTTGACCGAGTGCACTGGAAAAAGATTAGGTCAGCCCTGGAAGACATAATCTGTTTTCAGGAAATTTCATGTATGTCCGGTCGACCTCCTGGCCTGGGTGGTCGACCGCATACACAGAAACCCTGGAAAAAGTGATGTCCCAGCTCTCAGGCATTTTCACTGCAGGTCCTGTGTGCTCGGTCGACCGAGTACACAGAATTTCTGGATTTGAGGAAAAATCCAGCTCCCAGCTATTTTCTTGCAGAACCTGTGTGCTCGGTCGTCCGGACTGCAGGTCGGTCGATCGCGCACACTGAATGGTCAGTTCTGCAGGAAAAATAACTAAGACTTGTTTTTTCTTAGGTTTTAGTGTGCTCGGTCGACCAAGTACACGCATCCTGCAGAAAAACCCAGATTTCAGGGTTTATTCCTTCCAACCCATTTTTCCATTAAAACTCCTTCAATCTCGCTCAAACACCACCAAATCAACATAAAACTTAAAATCACTTCAATGTATTACCATCCAACACCCAAACGGGCCATTGATCTTCCAAATGGATAATCCCATTCACCAATGCCAAAATCCATCAAAACTAAGCTCAATGGTAGATCTATCACATGTATAATAACTGAATTGAAATTGCAGAATCAAAGGAAATGGAAACATACATTCTATGTTAAATAAGTATATTGTACTTGCCTTGTTTGAAATGGAAGGTTGTAGAGAGAGAGAAAAAAGAGAGCCAATCCAACAAGAAGAAAATCCCAGCTCTTTGGGTCTTCTCAAGCACTAAACCAACTCAGAACTTAGGTCTAGAAGAGAGAAATGAGAGGGGAAATGAAGAAGATGAATAGTAGCTAGGGATGGCTTGGGAAATGTGCTGTATTTATAGATTGGGGGTTTAGTTAGGGTCTAAAATACCCTTCTAGTTTGGACAGGATTATGGTTAGGGTAGAGGGCATTTAGGTCTTTAGGTGGGGTTTCTAGAAGGTTCTTTAATAGTTACCCCCCTATGGCAAACACTAATATCTATCTAGGGCCCTATCTCACTAGCTAACCCTAGAAATTGCAAAAGGACCCCTATTAACTCTATTACTAACACAACTAGACTAATCCAACTCAAACTTAGGAAAATATACATCTACCCTTACTAACCCACTAATTTGTATAATTAGCTAATATACTCTATTAATTAGTATAAAATTTTAAATTGAGGGCCCACAAGGGTGGGGCCTCGCAGTAAGGAAAAGTGAAAACACTAATAAATGCCTTTTAAAGAGTTTTTCACTCCCGATGTGAGACAGTTACACAATAAAATATAGAAGCCCCAACTAGAGTTCTAGACCTTTATAACCATAGTCATTTAAATATGGTTTTCTTCTTTCTTGTTCATACTAGTAAACGGTGGAAGGATAAAACCAGATTACGTCCACAGGATAACCAAACTCAAATAACTAATACAATACCACATCCAACTTCGGAAAACAAGAAAAGGACTTGTATTTATACTAGGGTTGTAAACGGGTATCTAATTATCTGATTACTCAGAAGTTCCAACCCGTAAAAAATTGGGTTTGAAACCTATTTTAGGTTCCGATTTATAAACGGGTCCAGGTCAGGAACCTAATTTAGGTTCCGATTGATAAACAAGTTCGGGTCCATTTAGGTTCCAACCCGTGGA
This sequence comes from Cinnamomum chago, assembly GCA_038049695.1. Classification (NCBI taxonomy): domain Eukaryota; kingdom Viridiplantae; phylum Streptophyta; class Magnoliopsida; order Laurales; family Lauraceae; genus Cinnamomum; species Cinnamomum chago. The sequence goes on along the minus strand of CP142458.1, from coordinate 64,376,058 downwards.
CCCGGGACCTTGCATATGAGCATTTGGTATTACAAATTGTACCTTAAAATAAACTTTTTTTAATGGACATTTTTATGTAAAATATTAGAGGTAGTAGACTTGATGCACTGTTATAAGCTGAATGATATGATTGTTTTGAGAAAAATGAAGAATAAAGATAAGTTAAAATTGATTTTGGAATTAGATTCTAGTCGTCTAGGTGGACTCAGTTTCGGAACCGAGTCTAGAACCAACTAAACAAGTTCCGAGTCAAAACTGGAACCATTACTTAGAAACGGGTCCAGATCCACCATGGTTTCGATCCGGATCTGTTCCATTTACAACCCTAATTTATAATTAAACTCAAATAGAATTAGTATCCAGGCTTAAATATAGCGCCTGGACCCAAACCCAAACTAAGACTTGAATACTTTTTTTTTTTTTTTTTCCAATTGGTAACAGATTTTATCAAAGAGGCACAAACGGGAAAGAATTCATTATGATATCATTTTCATAATGAATTAATTAATGTGGTTAGGCTTTGATCAATGGCGCCATCAGGGTTGTCTTGGACCAGTAATCAATGTAAGGATAACTTGTTAAAAGTAATGTGATCTAATCAGATAAATTACTTAGGTATCACACTAGGATTGATCTGTAAGCCCAATCAAAGGAACCATGATTGTGGGGGCATTTACTGTTGATCTTTTGCAAATCTAGTAAATCTAAATATTTGATAATCAAAGGGACTTATTAGATCACATAGGTGGTGTTGTATTATTCTATTTAGAATCCACAATTGATCTACTCTAAGATTGAAATAAAGGGCTTCACCAAATTAACTTTGTGACGAACAATGGCACTAAAGTGGTGATTGTCTTTTCTTCTTCTTCTTCTTTTTTTTTTTTTTTCTAACTCTCTCTCTCTCTCTCTCTCTCTCTCATCTGCAACTGAACCTATGACTGTTTCCTTCCTCAATGTTATATCAGGAATGGCTCCTTGCAAACCATCAAACGGTAATATCTGTGACTTAGCCAGTGATCTGCATTTACTTCACAGCCCTCCTAATAGGCCGGCATGGCTTGAGATATGTATGGAAGGCTTGCTACAATAGATGTAACTTTCATATATCATCATTATCATCATAAAAGCTTTGCTATAACTATATTGGGGTCAATTATAAGAATTCTGTATTTTCATTTCGGTCTGTCTGGGCCAATTCCTTGGATGTAAGGCTCACCGATACCTCCCAATTAAGATAGTTTTATAGCTTGAAATTTCTAATTGTTATTCTAAAGAAGGCCATTAACCATTTGTTTCAGTTGATTTTAAATCAAATACCCACTGGCAAAAAAAAAAAAAAAAGTTACATTCAACAAAAGAGACTAATTAATATTTTGTTATAGACGAGCACTTAAAATACAAATATTCACACTAAACAGAATTAGTCAAGTTTGTTAACAAGGTAGAGTCGAGCTCAATCAAAGTCTCTAAAAACAAGCTAAGTCGAAGTTGAGATTAGCTTAGGCGGGGGCTTCAAGAATGGGTCCTTATTGGAGTGGTAAGGAACGCCTGTCCTCACCTGGCTATCCATGGTTTGAACCTCGAGTACACCGGCTCTTCCTTCCCGCTCGTGCTCGTGTGGGATTTCTTCCTGCGTATGTGGGCTTAAAAAAAAAAAAAAAAATTAATAATAATAGAATCTTCACCTGGGCCTCTGGGCAAACAAATGGGCTTGCTGAGCTGGAATCTATGCTGACCTGGCCTCGTTCGTTTGAGATCTCAAATTCACCGTATATAAACGCTCGTTCCCGCCCACTCTCTTCATTCATTTCTTCCCTCTGTGACTCTGCTTCTGCTTCTCTCTCTCTGAAGATAAGATAGGTACTATGTCTCTCTCTCCTTGTTGTTGTTGGTGTTGGTGTTGTTGTTGTTCTTCCCAAACCCTAGTTTTTTCAATTAGTTTTCGAAATGGAATCTCTGCTTCTTTGCTGTTATTTCATCTCGCGTTCTCTTCTGCAACGTGTAAGTGTTTTGGTTTCTTGATCTTGAATTAGGAGGAGGAATGGCTCGTCGTTCAGAATCAGAATGCAATATATGTGACTTGCCCGATGACCTATTGATGGATATCCTTTCAAGATTGCCCCCAAAATCCCTAATCGATTGCAAACGCGTGTCCAGAGCATTTGGCATCTTGGTTTCAACCCTAATTCACTCTCCAACAAGGCCAAGGCAGATTTCTGGACTTTTCATTGTCACCAAGAATCAAAGCACTGCAACCGAAGCCATTTGGTATTGCAATCTCAGAGATGATAGGAATGGCTATAGCCTCCACTTCTTGCCTTGCCACCCAGCTACACGACTCGAAGATCATCGCCATGGGTTCCTTCTCTGCTCTTCTGAGAGAACAAATTATCAGCTCTATGTGTGTAACCCTGTTACACGGCAGTTGGAGACTGTGCCTCCGCCCCCGCCCCTGAATTCTGTTAATTTTCAGGATGATGATTTTATGGTTACTGAGAAATTCTGTTTGGTTCTGGATGAATCACCTGATGTGCTCTCTCACTATAAAGTGGTTCAATTTGTTATTCTCTATCCTCCTGAGATTCCAAAACCAGAGTCAAATGTTGATGTGGGCTCTTCTAAGGATGAACATGACGACCCATCAGAGAATTTGTATGTTTACATGTACTCTTCTCGGACGGGGAAATGGGCAGAGTCGAAGGCATACATTAAAGGTGTTGATTTTATGCTGTTGGACGAGCCCTGTGTGTTTTTATATGGAGCTCTGTTCTTGCCAGCTGATCCTTCTCAGGTTTTGTTGTTTGATGTTGAGGAAGAATATTGTGAGGTGTTCAAATTGCCTAATGATTTGGGCGTAAAATGCTCTTATTGCCTGGGAGAGTGTGAAGGGTGTCTTTGTTATGCCTACCACAATGGTTCTAAAATGCAAGTACTGAAGATGGACAGAAGAAACTCTAATGAATGGGTCTTGAAGCATAGTATCAACCTTGATGACATTGCATTTGTTGATTCAGATTCCGAAACCAAGGTGCAACTGGATATCCTAGCTTTTCACCCAAATTTGGATGCTATTTTTCTTGGAAACAGAGGTCATTTCTTTTGCTATGATTTTAATAGTGGAGCATCGGAGAGCATTGTGAACCATGGGGATTTTTTTGATGTGCTATTCCGGGTCTTCCCATTTTCGGAATGCCTACGCTTTCTGGCCAATGCCAACCAGAATGGGTGAAGAAAATCGTGTCAATAATCAATACTTTGTTACTTTTGTCTCTGCTATATGTTTTGATTCTTTTCTGTTTGAAGGCGTATGTTTGGTTTAGCTTACTTTACCGTATGCCCGGTTCTTGTGAATTCCACTGGAAGCTAAAACTCAACTTTTCCCCCCCTTAATACTGCATCTATATACGTGGTTGAATGAAACAGACAGATGTCCTTATATGCCAAATTTCTTACGGAACTGAAGCAGTGAATTTTTTTTCTTAACAATTAAAATCTTGTATTAGATATACTTAATATTTGTATCACTTTCTCCCCCTTGCATATTTCCTTTTGCTTTATGATTATGTTTGGAGCTCTGATAACATGTTGAGAAAGGATTATCTTAGTACCTTGGTATTAATGCCCAAGTGTATAATGTTTTTTTCATAAAGGAAAGTGGCATAACATTTTCTTTCATGAATAATGGTTATTCAGTTGTGGGAAGAAAGTGAAATGAGGGGCCTGTTGTAGCATGAGCTGACCAGATCAAGATGTAATAACTATGATATACATATTAGTATAAAAAGGATCCAGATCCACATGATGTGTGCTGTGTGTATGTGAGACATACTTATTAGTTACTAGCAATAACTATGGTCTATCAATGATGAATTAGTAAGAATAACTGTTGAGTTAAAATAATAATAAGCCTCCAAGCCTTCTTGATGGTTCCTTCCACCCATTCTGAAGAGGGCCTAGAGCAAAAGAACCTGCCCAAGGCAGCAACTGCAAAGGCACTTTTACTGTAGTCCAAACTCCAAACCCTCTTTCGTGATTTTAACTGAGATCATACCTTTGTTGATAGATGGGGGAGTGATAGGATTGCTGCCAGAGTCATGGTTGGAGAAGAGGCTAGTATTTTTTTTTCCATTTTTTATTATTATTTGTGTGTGTGTGTGTGTGTGTGTGTGTGTGGGGGGGGGGGGGGGGGGGGGGGGCGCGCTTGTTCTTGGGATTTTGATTGGTTTGGATGGTGGCGGATGAGTCAGGAACCACTATAATTTTGACAAAACCAAGCTACATTGTCCAAGGCTTATCGTCAGTTCTCGGATAAAATTCAATCTGCTTGTGGAAACTGTGAAAATCTACATAAAATTTGTATGGAATTGTTATTTCAAATATTTTGTTTTCATTGTTAACATATACAACTTTTCTGTTATAAGGCTTATGTGCCGTTTTTATATGTATTCTTTAATAAGGAAAAAATTCCTTTAGATGACGCAGCTGACTCCACCGAATCAGGTTGAGTTAAGCCATAGAGTGATTGGCATGATGACTTGTTATTTAAAATAGTTCTGTTGTTTATCTTCAGTGACAAAGATGTCTCAAAATAAATAAATAAAAAATGCACGACCTGCTGTATTCTGACTTCCTATGGTAGGAATATTAAGCAATCATCTTGTAGGTGGTCGAAGTTAGGATCATCAAAGTCTGTTCCAATTTCTTCCCAGGTGGATGGATGCTTTTGTGATAGCTGTCACAAAGTAATATAATTTGTTCTCAGTAAAAGCCTGATCTGAATCTTACAATAGTTTTTAGCTTTTGGTGCCAAGTTTTCCTATTGAAGAGCAGGTGGCATTATTTATTACCTGTTAAAGTCTTTGGGGAATAAATAAATAGTGGATGTCTTTGGATAATCATCTGGCATGTGTAACTAATGAATAAACCTTTACTTGTAGATAATGATAATTACATATACAGGTGATTCTAATTGTTTGTGCCTGGCGTTTACATATGACATGGTTTGACGTCTTGATGTTGCAGCAAAGAGCATATATTTCAAGGGTTAATAAAGAAAATGTAGTTCCGATACAGAGAAAATAATGTGTTTCTGATTTAAGATCCAAAGATTGCCATGGGGTAGTTGGACCTTGAAATCTTGTACTCTTGGGTTTTAGCTTCTTGGGATGTGTGATGTTGCAGCAAAGAGCATATATTTCAAGGGTTAATAAAGAAAATGAAGTAGTTCTGATACAGAGAAAATAATGTGTTTCTGATTTAAGATCCCAAATATTGCCATGGGGTAGTTGGACCTTGAAATCTTGTACTCTTGGGTTTTCGCTTCTTGGGATGTGTGATTTTGCATTTGTTCCTCTTTTGTCTCTGATTATTCATGTCAAGTTTCATGTGACTGTTCTACATATTTTGTGAGATTCCTTCATATGAAAACAATCTTTAGGAGAATACAGCGATGTCTCTGTGGATAGGACTCCTAATCTCACCTTACTGCCCTGGGTGGTTAGGTTTAGGTAGTCCCTCTTGACTACTAGGTCAACCAAGAAAGTTATATATATATATATATATATATATATAGAGAGAGAGAGAGAGAGAGAGAGAGAGAGAGAGAGAGAGAGTAAAAAGGTAATGAAGAAGATATTAAGAACTATCTTTCATGTATTCTAAATGATTGGTTAAGATAAAAAATGATGGTTAACAGTTGAGACTCAGGTTAAGATTTGTTTTGGTTGGTTTTATTTTATAATAATATGAATGGAAACCTCTCTTCCATTGAGTGGAAATTTTTTTTATTGCTGTAATATTCATGTTTCAAGGCATTTGTGGCAAGAGATTTTACTTGAGTTTTAAGGGCATGCTTCTCTCTCTGGCTTGGTTTATTTGACAGTATTTTACAGTGTGTGTGTGGGTAGGGGGGTGAGTGGGGTGGTGGTGGATATGATGTATGAAGATCTATTATCTATAGATGGTTTAACCTTCTCTTAATGACAGAGTCTATTACTCTCACCTTTTGCCTCACTCCTCTCTCTGTAGTGGAAACTGGTTGGAAAGAATGAACATACCTTGAGAAACTTCCCTTTTTTTCCCCAGCTGTACCTTGGCCAGGACGTGGGCATGAGTGTGTGAGTTCATGCTTCCCTTTTAGCAGAGAAAAAAAAACTAACATGTCCTAAGAACCTTAAGCATTTTCAGATGCAACAGAATATGTTTCTACTGTTACACTTCTTGATCAAGATACTTTCTTTTGCATCGCAATGTGCTATATCTATTTTGTAAAAGAACCCATTGGAATGATGATTAGGATTGCTTTATGGGTGAAGGTTTTTGCTAAAGGATTTCCTTGCTGGATTCTTGCCATGCTAGCTTGAGTAAACTTTGGATCCTCTTCATCAATGCATTCTATAATATCTCTACCTACATGTTTTAACTGTTATCTTGGGGGGCGGATTTTGATCCTCACTATTCCTTTGGGGACTCTATCACCAATACACCATAGGTGAAACATCCGACCTAAATGCCATGTGCAGGTAACTCTGTGGAAGTAAACAGTAGTTTAATGGGTTTTGGATAACCTGAATTACCTGTGAGAGAGTTGTTCATTGTCAAAACCAACTACAGATGAAGAGTGATGGGTAATTCGATCTGCAGGGTGCAGATAACTGTCTTTATTTACATGTAATCCATCTGCAGGGTGCAGAGAACTGTCTTTATTTACATGTAATCCAAACAGGGAGAATGTTAATGGGATTTGAGTTTTTTTTTTTTTTAGTTTTGCTAAAAGTAGTAAAATTTACTATTATTATTTTACCAAGTTACTCCTAAGCTTATTCTTTTGGCCATTGATACTCTTTTGTTGATTTAAGTGGATTGAAAGTGTGTGGGGATAATTTCACAATACCAAAACCGTGCTCAGCTCTGGTAAGAGTACCAGCTCGGCACCTCGGCTCAACCCATCTCGCCCTAATTAGGGTTCCGGAGTCAGAATCGCGAACAGAACCCCATTCTGGAAAGGAAACGGCGAGATCTTCAAGATCCATTCCTATGCAATGGACTTTTGGTTTTTAGGCCTAATTCCATCGTTTAGGCCTCGAAAAAGCCACTTCGGCCAGACAGGCACCTCGGCCAAACAGCTCATCTCGGCCCAGTAGTCCACCTCGGCCAGACAGCTCCATCTCGGCCAGATAGTCCACCTCGGCCAGACTCTTCCACTTCGGCCAGACAGCTCCATCTCGGCCAGATAGTCCACCTCGGCCAGACAGCTCATCTCGGCCCAGTACTTCACCCCGGCTAAGTTCTCCATCTAGGCAGCGGTGTCAGATGACAAGACAATCACGCTGCGGTACGAACTGATAGACAGGATGGGCGCCGAACGGTCACATCCACCAGAGATCGAGGTATGGGCAGATGGGACATCTACTTTTCACCCACCTCCACTAAGGAAGCTTCCGGTTGAACTTCTCCCTACATATACAGGCAAGAGGTAAACTCAAGAGGAGGTAAGTCATGGAGGCTCACACACAGTGCAGGGAGGTTCAGGCACAGGGACCTCCCTTACTCTGAGCCCTCTCTTCTTCTCCACCTCACTTCACCCTTTGTTCAGTGCCAGCACTAACTCAGGCGTCGGAGGGCCTTGCGCTGCCAATAGCCAGGGTCCCTGACCGTTGCTTCTCCTCTCTTTTCCAGGTTCCAGGCGTCTGATCCTTCTTCCAAGCTTCCAACAGCTCCATATCATCTGAGACCCTCCCTGAAGCGGATAGCTCTCTCCAACTGTTTGGATAAGTCCTCAAAGGCACCCCCTACTCCTGTGAGTGATATTTTTTGCACTTACAGAAAGCAACCCAAATTTCTTATCACCAGAAGTCATTATTTGGTCTCCATTTTTTAATTTTGTATCTTTTGTTGATGTTTAGGACACATTTGTGTGATGTTGATGATTCCTGGTGCAGTGCCACTTTTTTCACAGTTTAGATGATTTTAAAATTAGTGTTATGCTTTTCCACGCGGAAAATTAAGTTTGCTTTTTTCCTCTGTCAGTGAAAAACTATTTCCTGGGCATTGGAATTGGTTTTCTTCAGAAAGGAAATCTACCATGTTGTAGCACAAACATCCACATGTCCTTAATTGTTTGAGAGGACAATTTCAGAAGATACAGAAAGAACATGATACTTGAAGGTGGGATCGATAAGTTCAGTCAGGTGGATATTTATTAAATCCAAATTACAATCAAGGGTGCATCAAGATTGAAGAGTCCAATATCCCGTTCCAAAAATGTGGAAAGTGCTATGCGCATAAATAGAGTTATTGAAAGAAAATAGATTTTTATTTTGGGCTTTCAAGATGGCCCAAAACAAATGGATAATTTTCCATGCTAAGTGGAGAAATGTTCTCTTGTGAACAATGCGATGCGTGGAAAAATGGAGTAGTGCCTACAGGAGAAGTTCTCTTGCTTAGGTGTCCTTGATGTGCTACACATGACTGATGTAGTTTGGATTAAGAACTCAATATACAACTGTGCAGGGCAGGGATTAGGATGGTTTTGTGGGGCTGATTTTTCGCATATCGATGAAAGGAAACCAGATCTTTCTATCCCCAGATCCCCACTATTGCGGTGCATCGAAGTGAGCTCAAAATCGAGGTGCTTACTTAAGCCACTATTTAGTGGATCATAACTAACTCTTGAGCCGCTTAGGTGCATGCGTTTGCGTATGCACAGACATAACTAAGTGGACTAATGAGATCAAGCAAGCCCATGCAAAGATATATTAAACCATTGGTATGGTACTTCACCCATTTCAACACTAGCAGAGCAAGAATTCACCCTCTTGGAGCTGTATATGACTATAGGATTGATAATCATTTTAAGAAAATAGAAAAACAAAAATGGCGGCAGTTCTCACTTGTTTGTCTAGAGTTCGAACCCTTCCCGCTTGTGCGGGCTTCTTTCTCATTTGTGTGGGCCTTCTTCCCGTTTGTACGGACTATCTTTCTGTTTGTGTGCGGGCTCTCTCTTGGATTCCAACTCCCTCAGTTGGGTTACAAAAACAAAAAAAATAAATAAAAATTTTGTGCATTCCTCGAGCCAATTGATGGCATTCTTAATGGACCGTTTGGACGTGTATATGGCAGCCTCATTAAGTTAAAAAAAAATACGGTTGGGATTACTTTACCATAGTTTTCACTATACTTCTTAAAAAATAAACACACTAAACATGCTTGTCTACACTAGGCTGTTTTTTATTTTTATTTTTTATGGAAAGATGAGTGGTAAAGGCTTTACTCGGGTGGGGATCTATTTTCTAAAAAATTGTTCACCTCAGAGCACGAAGTGCAATTCAGCTTTGTGGGGCCTAGTAGGGCCTACTTTTGATTAGTGCAGGCCTCTTCACAATCCCGTCCAGCACGAAGCCCAAACCTTCACCCACCATTTGATTGAAACTCCAACCTTCTTTTTTTTTGTTAATATTCTTTTTTGGTACCCCAGCCAAGGGGGTTGTGACCCAAGATAACCCACAAATATGGGAAGAGTGGCATATTAGGAGATTGATCTCTGCGTTGCTAGGTGACATCTACTGTTGCCAATCGACAGGGCAACCCCATGAGCATTTAAACTAGTGTTTGTTTGAATCTCAAAGGAGGCCGGTTGTTAAATCGAGGCCTAAGTTGTTCATTTGTTAAATCGAGGGCTAAGTTGATCTTATGGGCTGATTTTTCCCTCAACCCTTATATATAAGGAGACCTTTCCATCTACCTCGCCCCACTAATAAACAAGCATGTAAGGGGGCCCTATGAGCTCTACCTTATGAGAGAAATATGTAGTCCATTCCTCCCCTCTTCAATAGAGTAGTTATGATAGCTACCTAGGTGGAAGCCCACCTGAAGTCCCAATGGGGAAAATGAGAGTGGGATTCTCATTAATTACAGTAGCAATTATTTGTTCAATCTTATGGTGAGATCAGACTCCATTGAGGTAAAGTCAAAGGATATGCCAATGAATGCGACCACATTCAATTTTAACAATTCAGATCATCAGTAGGTGGGCCCACACGAATCCGGACTCGTGCCTCCCTCTCTATCTCTCTCTCAAAATATATACTTATTGATTGTTGTTTCAATCTCTCTCTCTCTCTCTCTTCATCTGCAACCAGTAATAGTTTCTTTCCTCAATCTTATATTTGGAAGAATGGCTCTTTGCACAGCCTCAGAGGGCAATATCTGTAGCTTGGGCAATGATCTCTTGATGAATATCCTTTCTAGATCTGGATCTATCATGGTTCATTCCATGCAGTTGTTTTGGAGAGTCTGAAGAGTGTCTCAATTACGCCTACAATAATGGTTCCAAATATGGATGCTATCTTTCTTAGAAATAAAAGTGAATGCTTCTGCTATGATTTTAATAGTAGAAGATTGGAGAAATTTGTGAGCGACTGTCCTTTAGTTACTGGTGATCTGCTGTCCTGGGCCTTCCCATTTTCCCAATGCCTATGCTCTCTGGCCAATGCACTCTGATGGATTTACTGATAAAAATTGTGCCATTAATGAATACTTTTTTGTCTTCTTCTTTACATGTTTTTGTTCTTTTGTGTTTGAAGGGATTTATTTCATTAAGCTTACTTTTCTATATGTTTGGTTCTTCTTCCTCTTCTTTGATTTTTTTTTTGGGTATTTATATGCCTAGTTCTTTTCTTTTCCTAGGTATTTATATGCCTAGCTCTTGTTTTCTTCCCCGAATCAGTGCGTATATATATATATATATATATAGGGAGATGCTCCTATGAGAGATATCTCTCACCTTATATGAGATATTGGGTGAGGTCCCTCACATCCATATCCAATGCCAACAACTTAAATGTGGTTGAATGAAATAAAGTGAAAAGGGGATAAAACAAAGGAGCTCATTGGTGGCTACAAACTCTACTACACATGAAAGAATAACAATTAAACTAGTGTAGAGGAAGATCTAATACATATCATTGGTGCTCATTGCGGACCAAGCACGATCAGATGAAATTGCTAATAAACAATTTTGGGAGGAGATGGATGGTTTAATATAAGAACTTCCAACCAGTGAAAAGACTTTTCTAGAAGAGAACTTAAATAAGCATGTAGAAATGGAATGGTAGATGGTCTGAGAGAGTGCATGGAGGACAACAGTTTTGAGAAAGGAATGAGTTAGGAGACAAGATCTTAGAATATACATTGGCACCTGTGTCATGACCCCAAATCTAATTAAGATTAAGAGATCACGATGCGCATGGAGGCTAAATATTAAAATCTAATCCGCACGCATTTACTCACGGGATTTCGTTATGTGAGGATTACCAGGCCCTTGGATTTGCGAGGGATATCATGGCGGAAGCTTGTGCAAACCATTTCAGTAAATAGACATAATAAAATCATCTCATGGCGTCATAAATTGATAGCAGAAAGAAACTCATTTCTATAGATATTAACCTTCAAGTTTAGACAAAAGCAGTTTAATTACATTCCCATAATAGGTCTGATAAAACGTTGGCCGATATAAACAAAAACAAAAGACAAAAGATATGATTCCTCAACAAAAAAACCCAGAAGATGATGCTTCTAACTCCACAGCTTCCCATGCTTTACTCTACATCATCAGTTGTCTACTCTCGTACAAAGGACGGATCTTGTTGGACTGCCTCAATGTTTTGTTTGGTCACAAAGAGTAGTTCATTGCCTCCTACAATACTAGGTGTAGATCAAATAAGTATGCCTGAAAGTATCGAAAAAAAGAAAATAACTTGCAGAAATAAACAGAATATAAATAACAGGTTGATTATTTAGGAATTCATATAGCAGTTTGACTAGGCGTGTTAGTGCATCATGAATAGAAATGAAGGAATCATAAATAACATATAACATGCTTCAGACAAAATGACAACCATGTCGCACAAATCCTCGGTATGGGTGCATCCGCTTGTCACATAGCGAGCAGGTAGGTAGTAATATAGAATTCCCTTGGAGTTTACGGTCGTTAGAAGAGAGAAACCTGAAGAAACTTAAACTTCCATGATTATTTTTCATACTACTGACTATCTACAATGACATTATATATATATTAATGAATACATGAATAGATAAGGATGCTTCTTGTATTTGTTCCTGATATCTTGGAGAGTATTGCTGAGAATACTAGAGTAGGTTTGCAACTGCTGCCAAGTGTAGTAGTGGTTGTTGCTGTGGATGTGAGATTGCTGCCAGGTGTGGCAGTGGTTGGTGGTTGCTGTCTTTTAGGGAGAGTAGCTAAGTCATGCTTATCACCCCCCTTCAAGTTGGACGACATTTGGTATACGGTCAACTTGGTACGCAGAGAATGAAAGCGTTTAGTGGGCAGACCTTTGGTTATTACATCTGCAATTTGCCCATCATTAGGAGTGAATAAGACATGAAGAGACCAATTTTTGACTTGTTCACGAACATAATGAACATCAACTTCAATATGGATTGTTCAGGCATGGAAAACAGGATTGGCTGTCAAATATGTTGCGCCAAGATTGTCAAAAAATAGTGAAGCAGTAGCTATAGGTTTGATGCCAAGATCCTGTAGTAAATAGGAAAGCCATTTCATTTCAGCACTTGTGGACGATAAAGCTCTGTATTATGCTTCAGTGCTTGATTTGGAGACGGTGGACTGTTTCTTAGCGGTCCAAGAAATGATGTTGGAACCGAAGAATATAATAGATCCAGTGGTAAAGCGCCTGTCATCTGGGCATCCAGCCCAGTCAGAATCAGAATAGGCTTGTATGGAAAGGCTATTGAATGGAGTGATTTGTAAACTATAATCAATGGTACCCTTGAGATAGCGGAGGATACGTTTTACTACCTCGAGGTGAGCAGTCCGTGGTGTCAAGAGGATCAACGTAACCCAAGTCTATTGGATCAACCCCGATGAGTTTGTGTGGGGCCAAAGCCCATCTTTGTAAAATTGTATTTCTTTGTAATTACTTAATTAAGGCTGCTAATGAGGGCCTAAAGGACATTTCTTATAAACTGAATACATATATAAAGGAAAGCTCAAAGAGGAGAGGGTACAACGATTCATACCCTATTTTTCCAGAAAAGTGTATTGCACTTTGCAATTTTGTCATGGTATCAGAGCATCACTAAGAGCTCACCCTCAAAGATCCAAACTCTCTGTTTTTACTTCATCTCCATCTTCATCTTCCACATCTTCTCTGCAACATCAGAGACAAGGTATCAGAGACAGAGCAAGGTTGAGGTTTTGATTGATCTCATCCATCCATCATCGTCGTCAATAGTCCATTCGCGCCTTGGCGTTTCTCCGATCGTCGTCCGCAGTCAGAGTGATATCAATAGGGTTTTCGAACCCTGTTTTCCGGTCAGTGAGCAACCGCCGATCTCGACCTCCAGCAGCAGCGATCTCCAACGGCAGGCAGGGTTTTCTTCTTGGTGGGTCCGAAGAGGCAGTAGCGTCGTTTTGTCGGAAGAGGTAGGGTCTTCTTCTTCGTTCAATCTAGTCACCGAGACTCTCAGGGGTCATTAATTTTTTTTTTGGAGCAGATGTGAGGTTCTTCTTTCCAGTTTCTTTTTCCATCCTTTTCATCGTGGATGACAAGAATATTTTCATTGAACGTTTTAATGGCTGAAATTATTTTCTGTGGGAGTTTGCCTTTAGAATGTATGTGATTGGTAAAGATTTATGGGGCATTGTAGATGGTTCTCTCCCTCAACCCGATGAAACAAAACTAGTTGAGTTAAGTAAATGGAAGGTTAATAATGCAAAGGTGATCAGTTGGATGTTATCAACAGTAGACCCACATATTGCTACTAATTTGCGTGCATATAAGACTACTGCTGGAATGTGGAAGTATCTTGAAAAAGTGTACCATCAAACAAGTGATGCACGCCGGTTTCAACTGGAAAATGAACTTGCTGCTTACAATCAGGGTGATTGGTCTATTCAGGAATATTATTTTGAGTTCATGAATCTGTGGCTGGAGTATGGGTCCTTAATTTATTTGAATGTGCCTGATGCATCTCTCTCTCTTTTCCAAGGTCTTCATGAAACCACTCAAAGACATCAGTTCTTAATGAAACTCCGGCAAGAATTTGAGCCCGTGGGAGCCAGTCTGCTTAATCGTTCCCCAATGCCAAGCTTAGATGATTGCTTGAATGAGCTTCTTCGTGAGGAACAACGGCTGCGCTCTCAAAATGCAATCAACAATCATGCTCATGTTGGCCCCTCGGATGTTGCATTTGTGGCTACCACTAAGACCAAACACAAAGATATAAGTCAAATTCAATGCTTAACCTGTCATGAATATGGCCATTATGCTTCTCAATGCAAGAAACTCAAATATGTTACATGTAGTTACTGCAAGAAAAATGGCCATCACATATCTGAGTGTCGCAAGAGGCCACAGAATCGGACTTCTCAGGCATATCATATCACCAGTTCCAGTGCTGGACCTAGTACTCCAAGTGCCACAGTGGGACAATCCATCACCCCCGAGGACATTCAACATATGATTCAAGCTTCCATTGTTGCTGCATTCTCTTCCATGGGCATATCAGGTACTCCTCGTCTTTCTCCAACTAAATGGGTTCTTGATTCTAGAGCTTCCCATCACATGACCCGGGATTCCTCAAAATTCACATCTACCCACAACAATGGCCCTGTCTCCCATGTTCAGATTGCCAATGGACAGTCTTTACCTGTCCAAGCTATTGGTAACATCCACCCTTTTAGTACTCAACCATCTCTTCGGCTTTCTAATGTTCTTCATGTTCCTCAATTATCTGCAAACTTATTATCTGTTGGACAATTAGTTAATGATAATTGCCATGTTTATTTTTCTCCAAATGGTTGTTTTATACAGGACCAGGGAACGGGTCAGATGCTCGGGAAGGGAACTAAAAATGGATCGCTCTTTTCTTTGGATCTCGAGTACCAACCTTCTGCATTTTTTTCTACATCCTTTGACATCTCTCTAAGGCATTGTCGTTTGGGCCATCCTAACGACCAGAAACTTCTTTATATGTTTAAGAATAATTTGTTACCAGGAAATTTTTCTTTGTTTCATAATTACCAATGTCATGAACGTTCCTCTGCAAAAGCAAAAACGTTGTCTTTTCCATTACATTCTAATAAAACTTCCTCTTGTTTTGAGTTAGTGCATAGTGATGTGTGGGGTGTTACTCCTGTGATTTCTAGATGTGGTTATAAGTATTTTATTACTTTTATTGATGATTTCAGTAGATTTACATGGGTCTATTTCTTGCACTCCAAATTTGATGCTTTTACAGTTTTTTCGCAATTTTTTGCCTTGGTGCGTACTCAATTTAATTCTAACATAAAAACCTTACGTAGTGCTTCCGGAGGAGAGTATACCTCTCATCAGTTTCAAGACTTTCTTCGCACCTCAGGTATCCTTTGGGAGCGCTCTTTCCCCTATACACCCCAACAAAATGGTATTGCAGAGCGTAAACATCGTCTTATCCTTGACACTGTTCGTGCCCTATTGATTGACAGTTCTATTCCTTCTACTTTCTGGGTTGAAGCTGTTCAAACTTCTGTTTATCTTATCAACCGCCAACCTTTTTCTGTACTGGGTAACGAGACACCTTATTTTCGATTACATCATTGTTCTCCTAGTTACCTTGCATTACATCCTTTTGGCTGTGTCTGCTTTGTCTTATTACCTCCTCATGAACAGCTCAAGCTTTCTTTTCAATCTGCGCGATGTGTGTTTGTTGGCTATGCCACAGGGTAAAAGGGTTTTCTTTGTTACGATCCTCTTAGTAAGAAAATTCGGGTTTCTCACAATGTTGTTTTTTGGGAAAACATCTATCATTTCGCACATACTGCACCATCCCTCCCCTCACCATCTCTTTCTATCTTACCTGCTTTTACAGACGATCCTCTTGTTCGGTTTCGACCAGGCCTTGTCTATGCTCGCCGCTCTAAACCTCCAGAGCCTCCTCCTAGTTCCCCTCCTCCTGCATCTGCGCCTCCTCCTGGTTCTCCACCACCACGTCGTTCCACATGTGCTTCACACCCTCCTTCCAGGTTCGGTTGGCTTGCCACTTCATTTCTATCTTCCAATTCTATCCCTCTTGTGCTACGCTCCTATCATCAAGCTATTAACCATGATTGTTGGAAGAAAGCTATGCAGGAAGAACTTGATGCCCTGGCTGAGAATCACACTTGGGACTTGGTTCCTTGTCCACCTCATGTCACTCCTATTGGCTGTAAGTGGGTTTATACCACCAAGCTTCGATCTGATGGAACTTTAGATCGTCATAAAGCTCGTTTAGTTGCCCTTGGCAATCGACAAGAGTATGGCATCGACTATGAAGAAACTTTTGCTCCAGTAGCCAAGATGACTACTGTTCGTATTTTCCTATCACTTGCAGCCTCACAACACTGGAAAATTATACAGATGGATGTCAAGAATGCCTTCCTCCATGGGGACCTTCAGGAAACGGTCTATATGCACCCGCCTCTTGGCCTTCTCCATGTTCCACAGGGGTTTGGTTGTCGTTTGCATCGGTCCTTATAGGGACTTAAGCAAGCTCCTCGTGCTTGGGTTGAGAAGTTCCGATCCACTATTGTTGCAGCTGGATTTCGACAGAGTGCATATGATTATTCTATGTTCATACGGCGCACTGTTCGTGGTATCACTCTTCTCTTGGTCTATGTTGATGATTTGTTAATATCAGGTAGTGATGATTTGGGTATTCTCATTCTTCGCTCCATCCTTCACAAACATTTCAAGATGAAAGATCTTGGTGATGCCACTTATTTCTTAGGTCTTGAAGTTCATCGCTCTCCCAATGGTATATTTGTGCATCAGAATAAGTACGCCAATGAATTAATTTCTCTGGCTAGGTTGTCCTCTGCTCGATCAGTGGATACTCCTCTTGAACTTAATGTCAAGTATTCCAAGGACTCTGGCAATTCGGTTCTTGATCCATCTTTATATCGGAAGCTTGTTGGCAGCTTGATCTATCTCACTACGACCAGGCCGAACATTTCTTATGCAGTTCATATTGTCAGCCAGTTCATGTCCGACCCTCGTCATGTACACATGTCTGCTGTGCTTCACATCATTCACTACATTCGAGCCCATCCCTCCAAAGGCTTGTTCTTTTCTGCTGCTAATCCTACTACTTTGTGTGCCTATGCTGATGCCGATTGGGCAGGTTGTCTAGACACCCGTCGCTCTACCACTGGGTGGTGCATGTTTCTTGGTACCTCACTTATCTCTTGGAAATGTAAGAAGCAAGATCGGGTTTCGAAGTCCTCTACTGAAGCAGAGTATCATTCCATGTCAGTTGCTTGTTCTGAAATTCTTTGGCTTCGTGGTCTCTTAACTGAGATTGGTTTTCCTCAGTATCTTTCTACTGCTCTTCATGCTGATAATACGAGTGCTATACGCCTTGCTTCTAATCCTGTGTTTCATGAGCGGACAAAATATATTGAAGTTGATTGTCATGCCATTCGTGATGAGCTTATTCGCAACACTATTTCTTTGCCTCATGTTAGTTCAGAACTTCAACTTGCGGATATTTTAACCAAAGCCTTGTTTGCTGATCATCATCGATTTCTTCTATCCAAATTGATGCTTTTCGACCCTCCGCATCAATTTGAGGGGGAGTGTCAAGAGGATCAACGTAACCCAAGTCTATTGGATCAACCCGGATGAGTTTGTGTGGGGCTAAAGCCCATCTTTGTAAAATTGTATTTCTTTGTAATTACTTAATTCGGGTTGCTAATGAGGGCCTAAAGGACATTTCTCGTAAATTGAATACATATATAAAGGAAAGCTCAAAGAGGAGAGGGTACAACGATTTATACCCTATTTTTCCAGAAACGTGTATTGCACTTTGCAATTTTGTCACGTGGTGCATGAAGAAATTGGCAAACTTGATTAATAGCATAGGCAATGTCAGGCCTAGTCATGGTAAGATATTGTAGTGACCCAACCATACTACGATAATTAGTAGCATCAGCCAATGGATGACCATCATAGCGTGAAAGTTTACCACTAGCAACCATAGGTGTTTTAACTTGTTTACAACCATCCATTTTAAAACAGGCCAAGATGTCCATGGTGCATTTCATCTGATTTAGTAAAATGCCATTTTTGTTGCGGTGGGCTTGCATACGAAGAAAATAATGTAAGGAACCCAAAATTTTCATTTCAAATCTTTGACTAAGAGCTGTAATTAAAGAATTAATGGTGGGCAAATCACTTCCTGTTATAATTATATCATCCACATAAATTAAAATAATAATTGTAATATCGCCTTTTTGGACCACAAACATGGAGGAATCAGCTTGGTTGTATCTAAACCCCAGAGAAGTAAGATGTAAACTTAAACTTTGAAACCAGGCACGTGGAGCCTGTTTCAACCCATAGAGAGCTTTCTGTAATTTGCAGACATGAGTGCGAAACATTGAATCAACAAAACCAGGTGGTTGACTCATGTAAACCTCCTCAGCAAGAAGCCCATGTAAAAAAGCATTTTTTACGTCTAATTGTAGCAAAGGCCAATTGTTTTCAACAGCAATAGATAGCACAATTCATATTGTTTGAGCTTTTACCACCGGACTAAAAGTCTCGTCATAATCAAGACCCAATTGTTGATGATAACCTTTAGCAACCAGTCTAGCCTTATATCTTTCAAGGCTGCCATCTGCCCTTTGTTTGATTTTATAAACCTACTTACAACCAACTATATTGCCACGAGGAGGAGGAGGGACCAATGTGTTGGAAGTAGGTGGGCCTCGTGCATGAGTTTTCAAAACTTTTTTGACCCACTTGACTCAGGGATCAAGTACCCATAAGGCCATAAACCACATCCAGGATGCAATCACTTAATCTCATCAATCATGTACAACAATAAACTCTATCTAGAAGATAGAAAACAAACCACACTGTGAGGCCCCACCCTTTGTGGGCCCTCTAATTACTATTTTATAGGCTAATTAATACTAATTTTGCTAATTTTTGCTAATTATGGCTAATTACTATTTGTTTGTGCTAATTAGGGGTTGATTAGAGAGATTAGTTAGATTTCCTAAGTTAGAGTTAGATTAGCTTAGTGAGTTTGTATTTTAGTTAGTAAGGGGTTTTGGTTAAACATAGGCTATTAGTGTGGGTTAGGCCTAGTTAGTGGTCCTAGTTAATTAGAGTGGGTTTAGTGTTTAATGGTGCTCTTCTAGAAGATTCCAGCCAAAGACCTAACTACCCCTAACCCTAACCCTAATTGCATGATAACCCAAGGGCTAATCCCGTCATTAATCACCCCTCCCTAACCTATAAAATGGCTCTTATCCCAAGAACCCTAAACCCAGCCTCCACTGTTCATTGCAATTGCCCCCTCTTCTTCCTCTTTCAATTCTCCCCTACGATTGAGCTGAGGTTTTGCAACTGTTACTGTTGTGACTGGGAGAGAGAGAGAGCTGCAGCCACCGCTCCTTCATTCTCTCTTCTTCCTGTGTCATTTCCTCTCTCCTTTCTTTCTCATTTCTCATACCCCAAACGACTGTTACAGTCTGCTGGAACCATTTCTCTGTTGGAACTTCATCTTGGAGCTGCTGCAACAGTTGCTTCTTCACTTCTTCCTTCTTCCTCTCTCATTCTCCAAGCTACTGTTTGTGCTGGAATTGTTTGAGGAGCTGCTGCTACTCTGCTTTATCTACTTCCCCTCTTCTGTTGCTGCTGGGATTTGCCTTAAGAAACTGCAGCTACTGTTGCTACTCTGCTGTGCTTCTTCTTCTTCACTGCTGGAATTCTAATTCTCTCTCTCTACAAACCATCTCTCCTTTACTAAGGCAAGTGCACATACTCCTAGCTTAGAACATGTATTTCCCTTCTTGATTTCATTAATTTCAGTTCAGTAATGTGCTGATTAATTCTTAGAAAATCACTTTAGCTCTGTTGTTGTGTTAGGATGGATTGGGCATTGATGTGATTTTTGTAATTTTGATTGTTATTTGATGAATGGATTTGTATAGAATTAATGGATTTGGAATTGGGATGGAGAGGTGAAGAGGGCGACTGTTGCAGTGGCTCTGCAATAGCTACTGTTACAGTTGCAGTGCCTGCAACAGAGAAAGATATTGAGTTTTTTTTTTTGTGTTGAGATCAGTGGGTCCGGGTGGGCCACCCTTGGAGATCCGGACCCCACATCGTGTAGGGCCACCATGGGCGACCCAGAGGATGAGGGCTGATCGTGGGCCCTTGATCAGTGGGGCCCACGATCATTGCTTCTTCATGTAGCAGACGTGAGTCACCTGGAGTGCTTGTCTCTTATGCAATCCGGCTGTGGGACCTACAGGATGATTGGACCGTGGATCTGGACCGGTCATCTGACCGTATGGGCCCGGGCGACCTTGATGGTAGGGTCGGATAATGGACCTTTGATCAATGGGCCATTAACCGAAGTGTCACAGATGAAGCCATCGTCGTTAAACAATTACTGAATGGGTTCTGTAGCTTTCTGTAGCTTAGAACATGAGTTGGAAAGGTAAGAGAGAAAGGTAAGGGGAGAGGACACGTGTAAGTTCAAGAGTGAATGAGGAAAAGTGAGTTGGTTGGCCCATATCTTGTGTGTGCATGTGAAAGAATGCACTCACCATTTTCAAATCTTGGAAGTGGGGGGCTGTACACGTGGATGGCATGGGGGTGAATTACCTGTGCCTTTATGTTTGTTTCTAATGAGGAGTTGGTGGTAACTTAGGTGATTAATGCTTATGCCTCATAACTTGGAGTTTATTTAAAGTATGCACCTAGCCCTTTTCTTTTAGTTTTTAGAAAAATAAAATTAATACCTTAGTTATATTATTAATTCAATTAACTTATTGAACCAAATTGGAATGGAGGGCTTTGGGCCCAGTGGGGCCCACTGATCCAATAAACCACAAATTTGTACTAATTAAAAATAATCCCTTAGTTTTTAATGTATTCTATTAGCTCCATTAATTTTCATAAATTAGAAATAAAGACCCCTTAGTCTTTAATTAATTTAAATTAGTTTGGACCCCTTTAGATTTATACTTTTAGAAACTTCATTAGATTTTATAATTTGATTAAGCCCTGAGTATTTTACGAACTCAATTCGAATAGTTTGTGTATGACTTGGATTTTTCCATCAGACCCAGACTTTAGTGCAAAAGTTGAGATTTGGCCTGGAGTCTGTTGACTCAGGTTCACCTGTGTACCAGATCGACCGGCTGGCCACCTGGTCAATCGGGTACACTGGAAATTCCAGAATCCAAACCAAGTCCCAACTTTAATTCCAGTGGAGCAGATCGACCCGACCCTTGCCAGGTCGACCTGCCACACTGTGAACACTAAGATGTGAGTTTAGCACTTATTTTATGATTGATCGATTTTGGGGCCCATCAACCATCCAAATGAACTTCCATCAATGTGCCAAGCACGAGTCAATGGCGTGGCTCGACCTTGACTCGTGGGGACCACCGATTAGGGTTTTGGTCATTTAATCTAAGATGATTTGACCCCTAAAAGTTGTCAATGATGCCCGTAACCTCCTAAGCACCAAACACAGTATCATATGGCATCAGTGACTTCGTTTAGAGATCAAATTACCGGAGATAGACCCGAACCTAAACGTGGCCCATTACCTAGGATTGGACCGTTGTATTTCCCTATTGATTCTTATGTTGAAGTTCTCACTTCACCTTATTTAATGCTGTCATTCTTAGATCTTTAGAGTAGCTGTTAACTGTTAATTAATGGAAATTGGAGGACCTAAACCTAGGATATCTTAGAGGTGACCCGTTAGTATGATTTGGAGATCACTGACCCGTGTCTGTGTCTAGGCGGGCCCTTATTAGGCCTAAGTATGGAGATGTGTGCCTTTAGTTGGAAGGTGTAGTTTACATTGGGCTTTTAAGTCATTATGGATTGAATGAACTGTTTATCAGTAGTTAATGGATATGATGCCTCGTTTGGATGGTTTTAGACCAGGCCACAGATTTGATGGGCCTGGGTATGGATCCAACGAGTGGGCTTGGACTTAGAATGAAATCCATAGACTAAGTTGATATGTATGGACCTCATAGAGGTGTGGATAGGACCTTGTTCACGCAAGGCAAAGCCTAGACCGACACAGACCCTTAGAGTATTCTCGAGTCGGCATGAACATTCACTCGGTTGATTTAAGCTCGGCCTGCGGACTGATCATCCCCGGTAGGAGCTAGTTGAGTATTGAGGAGCTATCATGATAAGCTGTGTGGTTAAGACGGACGGTGTGATACCGTGTCCGGTCTTGAGTGATGAGTGTGATGAGATGATGAGTGATTTGCGGGATTAGTAATTCCCAGTACTGTGAGATTTCCCCGCCGCAACTGTGTTCAGTATGGGAGGGCCGCGGCATAATATCCTGCGGTATTCCAGCTCGTGTGAATGTGCCATTTTGTTGTAGCAAATTAGATACTTTCTATTTATCCTGATTCCTTATGATTAAAATGCACAACTGCTTAGTTCATTTACCTTGCTATTCATTTAATTTATTTACCTGTCTCTATTTCCTTTGATATATATGTTCTATGTTAGTAGTATACTGTAACTTGCCAGATCTTTTAGATCTGACCCTTCATTGGTGCTTAGGCCTTGACCCAGAGATTCCCGAGGACGCACTAGCTCTAGTGGAGGCGCCTGTCGCTGGAGAGTACGCATGGGGACCGGCTGACCCGGAGGTCGAGCCGGAGGGCGGAGATTATTTACCAGGGTTTTGAGAGTTCATATTTATTTTGGGTTTGAGAGACATTTTTGTAGTGAGTCGGGTAGAATTCAATATGTATAACCTTGATTAACAACTGATACATTTTAATTAGACTGTAGTTCTGCTCATACTTTACTTTATATATCAATACCTATTGCTTCTGCTTTATTTAATCGTTATGCTTCCGCAAATTTAAATGTTATTACTATGTTGGTCAAAAAGTTTTAAATTGGACCTCACTGCGGCCTACGATCTTGGAAGTTCTCGGATTTTCCGGGAAGTAGCGCGCCAACTTCGGGTATTCGAACGATTATATCGGTATCCGGAATTGGGGCGTTACACACACCATGCAACCAAAATAATCCACAACAAATAGAGAAATAGATTATATCTTTGGAGTCCGGTAGTGCTCTAATGAAGAAGAAGACAATAAGCTTGAACGAGAACTCTTCTTGTAGCAAATTAGTATCTCAAAGACCTTGTTGTCTTCTACGCTATGACCGGCTATCAGATCTCTTTTCTCAAGAAAAATGGTTGAATCTTCAAGAGAAACTAGGAGAGAAGGAAAGACTAGTGCAACTCTTGCACACTTTTAGAAGAGAAACTAGGAGAGAAGGAAAGACTAGTGCAACTCTTGCACACTTTTAGGGGTTGGGCGTGCACTCCAAGTTATTGGATGTCCAACCCCATGATTCCCCTTTTATAGCTTGGCAACCTCTTCTCTTACTAATTGAAATAGAAGTCTTAATTCCACAATAATTAGTAACTTTCTCTTCCTACTATTACCACTATTAGAAGTCTCACTTCAAATAGAAATAGTAACTTTCTAATTTCTTATTTTTAGAGTTCAAGTAGGATTAGTAACTTTCTAATATCTTAGGCTAGCGTGGGGACCACTAGGGATTCCATAGAAAGCTGGCTTCAACTGGGACATCGCGACCCAACATCTCATGTGCAATCCGGGCCCATAATTAATTACAAATAACACCACTATATAAATGTAATTGCACTCCAGTTTTAGGAATAAATTTATAAAGATGACCCTAAACTTCTCAATTACCACAAGTAGACCCCTCTATCAATATCCATGGATCAATTGGATTACACTTGTCATTTCTAATTTTAGATCCACATCTTATTATCCTTGAACCCCAATTAATCACAATGATAATCAGTACTATCTAATTAACTCTTAATCAAGATGGGTGCGCACTTCCTAATGATAAATCTATTAATTGGCACAAGGGGTTAATATAGATAGATTCCATCTTGACCATCGAATGTTCCCACAGTTCTACTATCACGTACCCAAGATACCGAGCTGTTGACCTACAGTTGACCTCACTCATTGGTGACTCAAAGAAAATGAATAGACATAAACTTGAGTTCATTAATGTCTCAGGATTGAGAGCCTATTGCTAGGGAACTATGAGAGTTGACCTTAAAATAAAGACAATATTCCATAAGGTGCGTCTTATGGTTCTTCAATACATCCAATGTACCAGCACCATGATCTAGAATCTTATATTCTGATGATCGAGACAAATCATACAATCTCATAGTGATCAAAGTGCTGCAACCTTATCAGATGAGATGCATAGTCTCATCATTGGTTGTGAAGATATTTAAGTATAAGATTTATGACACATGTCTCCTGTATGTGGATCTCATCCATACACATATATCACATCTAATATACTAATGAGACCCGGTTCATCTCATAAACCATCATGTCATAAGTATTGGTTATGTGCAAAAATTAACAAAACACCATTCATCTCATGAGAGGAAAGCATAATTTTATTGATAAATAAAGAAATTAATCAATTTATTACATCATCTGATGGATTGAGACTATACAAACTAACACAATGTCCATGTGCCTTGCTTAAGAAGTGAATTAGACTCTTCTGCCATGGCAAAGCACCATTGTGCATGTTTCTGAGCGGCGGAATATGATGTGGGCTCCACTAGAAAATTTGATTGAGTCACAAGTAAGCAATGCAACGGATAAGGATGATTTGTAGCAATATATGCTTTCCGTTTCCGAGTGCCATCTTATCAAAGCCAAGACAACGATGGATCCGTAAAAAAAAAGCATTAAAAAATAGATGAGTATTAGTTTCCTCTTGAGATGTACGGATTGAGCATCTTGAAGCTAGGAACATCCCTTTTGATTTCGCCCAAGGGTTTTTCTGTGCATTGGACGCTAGGTCATACACACTATTCTGGGATGAACCCAAGAGTTCCAAACCACGTTAGACTAGATGGCCATTGGAGCTCTATGACGGACGAGACTCCAAGATGTCAAGAGAGAGAACTCACCATCCAGTTAGGTCAGAAGACCAGTCGTGTTGGGTGCTATCGGAATTGAGTTGACGCGCTGCATATGAACTCGGAGGACTAGGGGAATCGAATTGGGGATTCTCCATTTGACTTCTTTTATCATGGCTGAGACCTTGGGAAAAGGGGAGAGATGGAGGTCCGGAAAAATAGTTGCGATAGAATCGTGATCGACCCATCCATCATGCCATAAGCTCATCCTAAAGCCATTACCCGCCTTCCATTTGCTACCACCTTGAAGGATCAGAGAGATGGCCTTAATCCACTTCCAAATGCAAGAACCTGCCTTTGCGGTTCTCAAGTGCCAATGAGTCAAGTTTTAGTAATAACAATAACTAAACCAAGAAGCCCGCGGGAAGGAAGTAGTGACAACTGCCCAACCTAATTTAAGAATGCATCCATCATTAACATCTTTTACTCTTCTTATGCCTAGCCCACCTTTGGCTTTAGGGAGGCATACCTTTTCTCAACGAACAAAAACACTTCTCAATATGGTTTCATCTACTGACCAAAGAAAGTTTCGCATTAGTTTTACTATAAAAAGGCAAGTTTTCTTCGGAATAAGAATGAGAGAGAGAGAGAGAGAGAGAGAGAGAGAGAGATGGATTGTCCAAATGTTGTCCCTTGCATGAAATTTCCAAATCTCCTCCTCCCTATTAGAGAATTTTAAAATGAGGTTGGTATTCTAAAAAATCCAAAGGATATGAATGAGTCCTGTTTTTAGGTGGATGGAATTTAGAATGATAAGGGGAAAGCCAACATGTCATGGTCAGAAATTCCCGGCATGACGAGTTCTAGCAAGAAATCTTGCTGAAGAAATGGGGGCCTCAAATGTGGCCCATTGGCTGGGCCATGTCCAAGGATAAAGGCAAACTTTTGCACTTAAAACCTCCGTAGTCACATTTTATACATGATTTAATAACAAAAAGTCTATCTGGACAAATTTTTTTGTTAGAATTTTAGATAATTTCTATGATATTCCTTGAATATTCTCATGAATATCCAAAATTCTGGTAAAAAAGTTTGTCCATATATCACTAAGGTAAGGACTCAAAAGTGTTGACCTCACCCTCCTCGTCCATTTCTCCCTCCCTCCCAAATCCCTTACTTCAATCTCTCTCACTCTCACGTGACCCTACTCCATTTCTCCCTCCCTCCCAATCTCTCTCTCTCTATCTCTCTCTCTCTTCTCTCTCGCTCTCTCTCTCTTCTCTCTCGCTCTCTCTCTCTCTCTCTCTCTCCCCTACTTCTTGATTGTTGTTTCAATCTCTCTCTTCATCAGCAATCACCTCGTCCATTTCTCCCTCCCTCCCAAATCCCTTACTTCAATCTCTCTCACTCTCACGTGACCCTACTCCATTTCTCCCTCCCTCCCAATCTCTCTCTCTCTCTCTCTCTTCTCTCTCTCTCTTCTCTCTCTCTCGCTCTCTCTCTCTCTCTCTCTCTCTCTCTCTCTCTCTCTCTCCCCTACTTCTTGATTGTTGTTTCAATCTCTCTCTTCATCAGCAATCAGTAATAGTTTCTTTCCTCAGTCTTGCGTCAGGAAGAAATAGAATGGCAGTTTGCAGAGCATCAGAGGGCAATATCTTCATCTTGGACAATGATATCTTGATGGATATCCTTTCAAGATTGCCCCCCAAACGCCTAGTCATGTGCAAAGTTGTTTCCAAGACATTTCACCTCTTGGTTTCAACCCTGATTCACTCTCCAACAAGGCCAAGGCCATTCTCTGGCCTTTTCATCCTCCAGGCGGTCTACAGGGGATATCTTGAATTCTTTCGGTATCTCCGCAATGTTGAAATCGGCGTCAATATTGTAATAAGCGATATGCTGTGGTTCTTGCCATGCCATCCAAACACCCGAGTTCATGATATCCGCGATGGGTTCCTACTCTGCTCTACCAAGAACAAGAGGTATCATCGACATGAGTACTATGTGTGCAACCCCGTCACTCGGCAATGGGTGCATCTGCCTCGACCGCCCAAACGCTATGGTAATTGTAATATTGAATTGAAGTCTGCATTGGTTTTGGATGAACCATCTGATGTCTTCTGCTGTCACTATAAAGTATTTGAATTTGCAACTACCCATGGTCGTACTCAGCATTCAGAATTGGATATCATGATAGACCCTTCAAAGGGGTGGGAAGAGAAAATCCCATTGATGGATTTGAATGTTTGTGTCTACTCTTCTAGGACTGGGCAATGGGTAGAATCTAATGCCTGCTTAAAGGACATCAAGTTTTGTTTGTCGGAGGAAAAGTCCTGTGTGTTTGTAAATGGAGCTCTGTTCTTGCCAGCAAATCCTTCGCAGGTCCTGATGTTTGATGTCAAGGAAGAGTATTTTAAGGTGCTTGACTTACCTACTGATTTGCTCACTTCATGGTTCTTTCAGTGTGGGTCTTTGGGAGAGTCTGAAGGGTGTCTTATTTGTGCCTGCCACAGTGGTTTGGAAATGGGAGTATGGAAGATTGATGGGGTGGACTCTAAATGGGTCTTGATGCGTAAAATCGACCTTAATGACTTTAGATTACCAGGTGGCTGGCAGGATCCACAGGACCCAATGGATATCCTGGCTTTTCAGCCAAATTTGGATGTTGTTTTTCTTAGAAGCCATAGAAACTTCTTCCGCTGTGATATTAATAGCAGGGAATTGGAGATTTTCTTTTCCAGCTACTATAATATGTCGTTACAGGTCAACCCATTCTCGGAATCCCTATGCTCTCTGGCCGATGCGCACAGGAGGATTCGACCGTGAAAATGGTGCGAACAATCACTACTTTGTTCCTCTTGTCTTCTTCTTTACATGTTTTGGTTCTTTTTTGTTTGAAGACATTTGTTTCATTTAGCTTACTTTATTATATGGCTGTTCATGTGGAACCCATTGGACTCCGAGTCTCTTCTTTTCTTTCCCCATTAGCCCATCTATTTGTATGATTGAATGAAACATAAATAGATGTACTCATGCCAAATTTCTCTAGAAAAGGGTGCAAATTTTCTTGGTTTGCCCCCCGTACCATATGGATTATTGTATCCTGTTCTTTTAATCAATGAAACTTTCTTAACCAATAAAAAAAAAACTGTAATAGTTATACCCAATATGTGCTTCTATCTCTGTCTTCCCTATTTGTCTCTATGATTATGTTTGGAGTTCTGATATATGTTTGGTAGGAATATCTGCCATCTTATACTAATGCGTAAGTACACTATATTTTGTCATTAATAAATATGGTAGCATTACATTTTTCTATTGTGATGGTTATTTAACTGTGGGAAGAAAATGAACAGAGGGCCTGATGTAGTATGAGCTTATCACACTACACCATAATAAGGTGCTTCCTCTCCTTATGGCCTACTTAGGATTACCACCAATCATGGTGCAGAGTGGGATGGAAAGGTGTGTGAATTATATTTGACTAAAAAATGATAGTTGGATGGCAATAACTACTGATTTAAACGCTCCAACAATTTAGTGGTTCAAATGCCAGTGATAGATATCACTCTAGTCATGACGAAACTAGCAAAAAGGCTCACGCAATTCATGAGATGAGAAAGAGGAAAGGAGTAGAGAAAATTAGGAAAAAAAATAAAAAATAAAAATACCATAATTCAGTACGTCGCCCAGCATAAAACTTTTGTCACAGCCCAAACATGAATTCTGAGAAACCAAGATTCAATACATATAGATTTTTAAGTATTCTAAAGTTATGAGTAATAGAGTTATGGTAAAGAAAGTTTAGTTGAGAATTAAAAGAAAAAGAACTATGGACTATGGAGTTATTAATACTAGTAATGATGCTTCTTAGTAGAGTCCTCTTACAGAAAAAGATCTCTTAGAGTGATAAGATAGTAAACACTAATAGTTTGGATATAATTATCCTGTGCTACTTGGCTTTTGGCTCCAAGTGAAAGTGAAATTTGGGTTGATCTTGTTTAGTTCAGGGCAGGCTCAGGTTGGTCCCTGTGGGCCCTAGCAGGGAGGCCACACAGGGCTCACGTGATATGGGTGCGCAGGAGAGGAGACCCTATACGTAGTTAGCTCATGTGTGCTGATGCGCTCAAAGGAGTTATGCATGTTGGCCAATAATATCCTTTGAAGACAAGTCCAAAGATAAGGTTTTAATATGTTTTTGAAAGTCACACCTTCCAGAAAAGCCTGTCAAATTTCCTATTAATCGTGCAACAGATCACCTCTCTGGTTCTCTCTCCACTCTTGTTCCAAGACATTCCTCTTTCCCTCTCTTTTCCATTTCTTTCTCTAAATTTCCTATTCAAATCCTCCAGACAAATCACCTCCCCATCTCGATGTCTCTATTTGGTTTCCAAACGTCCATCTTGCTCTCTTTTCCATCTCTCTTTCTCAACTCAACCCACTATAAATCTCTGCTCTCTCTCTCTCTCTCTCTCTCTCTCTCTCTCTAAACAAGAGATCATCTAGGACACTCATCAGGGGGGTTTTGCCATGGATGTTCATTGAAAAATAATAAAAATAAATAAATAAAGCTTGACAAACAATCCTAAATTTTTTCCTGTTGCACCATCTGGGCCACTCATTAGGTGGGACTCTCTCTCTCTCTCTCCCTCCTTGCTCTGAATCAACCCAAATGAACACCTTTATCTCTTCTCTCTCTCTCTCTCTTCTCGCTTTGTATCTTTCACTCAACCTGAACAAATGTTCCTCTTTCTCTTTCTCCTCTCCATTTGTCGCCTTCGATCTCCCCACCCAAACCAACAGTGCGCAACTCTAACAAAAACACATAAAATGATCCTATTTTACATAAGTCGATTTATAACCTACAGTAGGTAGAAGCTTGGAGACTTTCACTTTAAACAGATTTAACTAACACCCTGGCTGACCCATATATATATATATATATATATATATATATAGAGAGAGAGAGAGAGAGAGAGAGAGAGATATTAATTCCAAAGTACCATTCAAAAAAAAAGTTATTAATTCCAAAGTGAATAGGGAATCCAATGTGTAAGTGCAAAAGCAAGATTATATTTCTATAGCCGCACACTGGGATGAAGTTTAAGTTTTTCATGTTCAGCATTTCCATGTCAAAGTAAGCAGCACAGAAGTAAAGAGCTGCATTAAAATGACATGAGACTTGAGAGTAGAGCAGTGAATGAGAGAGAGAGATTGAAAAGAGATGAAGGAGGGTCTTTGAGAGTGAAAAGGAGGCATGCATCTTGAACACTAGCAGTAACTATGGCCCATTAATAATGGTATTGATAATTACTAAGAATAACAGCTGACTGAAATGTTTGTATTGCTAATATTCCTATGGAGTTATTTATAGTAATAAATTATGATTATAAATAAAGTCGTCCCATCAAATCAGATCTCTAAGAATGATAAAATAGGTTCTTTGAACCCATACCTTCTTGATAGAATCTAGCACACCCTATTAAATATTTTTGAAATGACAAAAATGTCAGCACACCCTATTAAATATTTTTGAAATGACAAAAACGTCTGTTAATTTATTTTGATTGGTAATAATGGGGCCAACCCTATATATCTATCATTAGCTAGCACCCACTCGTGAAATTTATTTTGCTCAAATCATTATTCCCCCATTTATTGGCGTTGGGTCAAACTTTAGTCTAATCAGCTTTGGGGACACCGTCAGATTGATCATGGGTAATACATATGATTTCACTCCCTTTTATTTTTAATTACTTGGCTTTATTTATGATCAATCTGATGGTGGGACCAAATTTGATTGGAATGAAATTTGACGTAAGGGCAACTGCAGGCAAGAATAATTATTTTGAGTGGTTTAAATCTTAGGGGTTGCCCCTATTAAAGGATATATAAGGTTAGACCTGATATTAGAAATCAAAATAAATGTAAGAGCCTTCCTTTTTTTTTTTTACTCAAGGATTTTTTTTTCTTTGGAAAATGTAACATAAATTTTGTAATTGGAGAGAGATGAATTAAGTCAGCAAGTTTCTTGCATTTTGATGAGTTTATCAAATATCGTAAATCAAATATCGTTAGTGTGATTAATATACATGTATCTCATATTTAAAAGCCATTACTGAAGGCGGTATCTTTGTCCATGAAAATATCTTTGGAGGCCACATCACTCTTACTAGCTTAGTATATTAACGTACCAATATACACGGGCTAGGTAATGATAGGGATTTGATTTACCTTAAGTGGACCTTGCAAAAAAAAATGCTTTCACGTAGAGATTTCTCACGCCATGCCATTTATTCATGAATTTAAATAATGGGGAAAACCGTAATATGATTCTCTTCTCAGCATTTGCGGTAGTCTAGTTTGACACTTCCCTACATTATTTTCTTTGGAACATTGAGGTTGTTTTATCTTTCTTCAAATAGGATTTGGAACTTTGAAGGATAAATTAGGTGGTCTCTTTTTTTCCTAATAGGATTTGGACACCTAATTTTTTTTTCCTTTGTATTTTGATGCCTTTTACGATTTAATCACATGGATAATAGCTGAGTTTTAAGATGTAGTAAGATGTAGACTTTTCACTTATTTATTTATTTAGTTTTTAGTGTTGCGATAAAGCATTGGAACAAGGTTTGGTAAAACTTCTTGTTTATGTTTCACAGAAGTTCCATTAGAGTAGTTTCCCATGTTTAAAGGTTCAGAAGCATTGTGAAAGTTCAATTTGGAATGGGTAATCCAAATGCATATGGGTTTGGTCGCTTGATCCTTTACTCTAGGGAAAATTATGAGGTGACCTTAGATATTGTTTTTCTCCCTAGTCAATTGACTAAACTCAATAATTGTCAGGTCAAGTCAACTAGGCAAGTGTCAATAAATTGATTTTATAATTTTTTTTATAGATATAAATGTTTGAAATAACTAAAAAGAGATGTGATAAATTTCATATGGATTGTTATTTCAATACTTTTGTTTTTACTAAAGTATGTTTTAACATATACAATTTTCTTATGTAAGGCTTATATGCGGTTATCATATTTTTGTATTTTTTCAAATAACGAAAAAATGGCATGAGATGACATACCTGACTTGGCCAAAATGGGATGAGTTAAGCCGAATGTTGAGTCGACCAGGTGGATATGTTTCAACAAAAACTCGTCCAAATAGAGTCTAACTCTACCTTCCGTCTTTCATATGTAATCAGGTTGAGTCAACTCAACAAATTTCCTAGTCGGCTCACCACATAGGAAAACTATGGCTTCGGGTATGAAGTTGAATTTTTGCCATGTTGATTGGAGTGGCCTAAGGAGGTATGCAATCTGTACCTGTTTCCACATAACAGTTTCAAATGTATCATTGGTGGGCCAAGGATAGTTGCCCTAGTCATTGGTAGATATGATCTTGATTGGATGAGTTGAAGGGCATTTTCACTCTATGTGAGTATCTTTTTTCCACATGTTGAGAATGGTTGTTGTCAATTTCTAGCTAGGGACGGTATCTCATGTATGGGGTTGTTGCCTGATTTGTAATTGTGTATTATGCTTGATGCATTTGTTCTCCTAGCCCGTGTTGTTCCCAGGGTCACCACCTGCCTTGTTAATGGCCATATGTTTTTCCTTGTATTTTGTTTATTTTTCTTTGTTAATAAAGTTATTCTTATTTTTCAAAAAAAGAAAAAAAGGAATAAGATTTGATCAAAATAATAACAGAGTTTGACGATGATACTATCGATTTAAGGGCCCCAAAAGTTTTCGTGTGTTAATTTAGGATGATTTTTATCCAATGATAATATCACTTGTATGAGGATCTAATTTGGACTAGTGCTGAGAGGGCAATATCACGAAACCCTGTTACGATGGAGTTTGTTGGACTCCTCTCTTTTGCTTTGTGGAGAAGTTGAATTGAGAGTTTAATGCCTATCAGTTGTAGCATTCTATCCTTTTTCTATGATGTATTGTATAATTTTCGGTTTCCGAACTTCCCTATAAGTTAATACACAACATAGGCTTAGAAGGAGTAGGAGGGAACCGGGGTGGGGGGGTGTCCAGGGGGTCCTTGTAGGTGAGGATAAAATGGTAGAATTGGCCACAAGGAGGGATGGAAACAGTTGCCTGAATGCGCAAAGGACCCATGTTGTAAAATCGGGTGTTGGTGATCCATGTTCCATTCCATTATGCTTCATACCCAATGAATTGTTGGCAAGTGGGACCCCTATTACTAGTAATTTGGCTTTGGGTTTGGGTACTCTATGGACCTGACCTTAGACTTGCATGTTTTTATTCTTAAATAGAGGTGAGTGTCACAGAGATTGTTGGATTTGGCTCAAAAGGTCCTTATTAGGCTTTATTGAATGGTTTTCTTGGGGGCCCACTTTGTTAGGGAAAGTCTCTTTTATATTCTCTCTTAGGGTTATTCTTTGTAAGTAAGCAAGCAAATAAGGGGGACACAGAGAGAACTTGTAAGGGGGACGTAGTGAGACCGAGATTGAGACTTGTGGAGAGAGGGAGAGAGAGTAGGCCAAGTGTTAGACGGTTGGGAATCTGTGTAACGAGTTGCCCAATTTCTTCATAGTGAGATCGAGCAGAACGCTCATAGCCCTGTGGATGTAGCCTTTATGGTG
This sequence comes from Cinnamomum chago, assembly GCA_038049695.1. Taxonomy (NCBI): domain Eukaryota; kingdom Viridiplantae; phylum Streptophyta; class Magnoliopsida; order Laurales; family Lauraceae; genus Cinnamomum; species Cinnamomum chago. The sequence goes on along the minus strand of CP142458.1, from coordinate 64,342,427 downwards.
AACCACGTAAATCTCTGTGTGGTGGATTGCATGTGTGTGATTGTGTGGTGCTTAGGTTGTTGATTGCGCGTTTTCCCTATAAGTTCTAACAGATCTTATGTGGAATTTGCTCGTACTATATCATATTTCATAAATAGAAAAGTGGAATACCGTTTTTTAAAAAAACACAGTCATCCCAACCCTCACAATGATCTAGAACTCTAAATTGGAGCTTTTATACATTGTTGTGTTATTGTACAACTTCATCAGGAGCAGTGAGGTAATACATTACCCCCCTCAAATTGTATGTGTTATAATGGCCATTTACCCCTCTTTAATAAAATTAAGGCACCCAATTGGTATGCTTTTCACAGTCTCTTGCAACTTTACTAAATTGGTATTTTTAGGATGTTGTTGTTTTATCATTTTGGACACATGGGTAGTTGATTGCGGTCCCTGTCCTTCCATATTAGAGATTGAACATCGCTCTTCTAATGGTTTTGTTGATATGGTTGGATAATGGTGGAGTGAGTTCCAAGTGTTGGATGAGCCTGGTTGCAGAGTGGTTTCTAAAAGACAAGTTGAAAAGGTGGGGTACAAAGGTTTCTTGGGATAACCATGATAGGAGAATCTTATTTTTACTTTTTGGCATTAAGTGTTGGAAAATTGTGTATGTATACCTAACCATTATTATTCATAGTACTCAGAACATGGTCTTCCCCCTGTATGTATTCAGCCATGGGGCCCTTAGGGCTAACTTGGGGCCACTTGGATCTTCCAGGTCTCTCAAATTTTCTATTACTAGTCTTAAGCATGGAATCCAGCCACTTAGGGACTGATAAACACGTAAACAGCGCTGGCTTCCTACTTGAGGACAGCTTTTGGTGCACCAGTAATTAGAAATTCTGCACCTTTCTGATGCCCTTTTCTGCACTTTTATTGAGCCTTGTGTTGATGGAATAATGTGGTCGTCCAAGAATTTGATTCTGCAGGAAAGAGAAGTGATTTATTTGCATGTGGGAAATGGTTTAAGAATTTTGCTCAAGAGCTGACTTTTCTGGTTAGTACTTTAAGTAGTGAAGTGAAGTGTAAGGCCAGCAACTTAGGCTTTTGTATCAGACTCAGCATGCACTATTTTGCTTGATTATGTTAATGTTCCGGCTCTTCATATATTATTACTCTCTCTCTCTCTCTCTCATATTTACCAGGCCATTTTCAACCTCCACATTGGGAAATTTTCTATCCAGCCCTGCACTTAGAGTGCATGCAGGCCCCTCTGGCCCCATAAATGCAGCTCTTTCTTAATCATTATGCATGGTATATTTTCTTGATCCATCAGCAGTAGTTAATTACATCAGGTCTTCAGATAGGGCCACTTGTCCTTTGCTGAATGTTGCTCTTCCTTTCACTCACATTAATGGTTATATCATTACTAATCCTTTTCTGTCTTGCAGAGTTCTGGATGCATACTTGGAGGAAGTGATGCACTCTATGACTTGGGCATTTCATCTTATCAAGGGATTTGTTTGATTTCGATGGTTTTGTTGTTCATCTTCAGCCACTAAGACGTTTCCTCGTGAAGATAATTGCATATACAAGTGCACTGAAGCACATTCTAGTTAGTGATGTTGCATTCTATTGAAGAAAACTAAAGGGCATGTGTATGATGCACAAATGAGGATCAGATCTATGGAGAAAATATAGACATAGAGCTAAGTGATTTTGATTTTTTGTGCGGAGTGCTCCATACATATGACGTGCACCTCAGTGACCGGAAATGTCCATCTGCTTGTACTTGACCTGGTTGATGTCTTGATGATGTAGCAAAGAGCATATAATACTAGGGTTTAACAAAGAAAACAAAGCAATTGTCATGCATTGAAAATAATGTGTTTCTGAGTTGAGAACTTAAAGATTGTCATTGGGTAACTTGACCTTCAAAGATTGCAGAGACTTGTAGATTGTCATTTCTTGGAAGTCTAATTAGCATTTGTTCCTCTCTCTCTCTCTCTCTCTCTCATGATTCTTATTAAGTCTATTCATTCCTTCTTTTATTTTTCTTCATTTGTATAATATATATGTATGATGTACACTGACTTGTACAAGTTTTATAAACTTTATTCATTATAAAAATAAAAATTGGCGTAAGAAGTTAATGGAAAATTATATAATTATGTCCAGGCACTTGATTTTGTCTTGGTCCTGACTCCTCATTCTGTCTAAATTTGAGCATGGGTGCAGGTCTTTTCTTGTTCCAATGTTGGGGTGGAGTCCCCATTCATAATTTGGGTTTGGGAACCCTATGGTCCTCACCTGTTTTTAACCTTCCACAATTTGCTTGTCTATTGGCCTAGAACTCTAGATTGGAGCTTCTATACGTTGTTTCTGACCGGTTAAATTGACCCTTTTATTTCCATTTCACTTTCTAAGAAATTCAAGGATCCCAATTAGTTCCACTTTCTAAGAAATTCAAGGATCCCAATTAGTGTTCTTTTCACCTTCTCCATCAACTTCTCTGAATTTTTTTTTGGGAATTTCCGCAATCACTATTTGATAATTTAAGACACGTAATTAGTTGTGATTGGGGTCTGTTTTATGTTTAAAAGTGCATATCTTCTAAGGGTTTTGTTGATATGGTTAAGTAATGGTAGAGTTAGTTTGTAACATTAAAATCTCGTATCCTGGTTGGGGCCATAATCCGTATGGACTAAGAAATTGAAACGTAAATTAGGTTGTGGACCTGGACCCGGACCCGTTTATAAATCGAAACCTTAAATAGGTTCTAAACTTGGTTTTTACGAGTCGGAAGCTCCTGATAACTTGAGAATCAAATATCCGTTTGCATCCCTTGCTTCAATAATGTAGACTATTTTCTACAGCAACATAGATAAGCTCTAGGGATGTCCTCATTATTCTCAATAATACAAAATTATAAAAATAATAGAAAAGTATGTGAGGCGCGAACCATTCTCTTAAATCTTAGGGGCATTTGTATAATGACCATAGAAGGAACCCAAATCACAAGTGGACCCATCACTCATCCCAAAAGCTATAAACCCACTCTTCTACGAACCCTAAACCCTAAACAAAGTTTGGGAAGAGCCCATACACAGGTACACCCCCACCTTTCTCTCACAAGCCAACAGTTGCCGCATCATCATTTTCGAATTTTCAATACTTGTAGGGGGGTGGAATGAAGTGAAGTGAATATTGAAAAAAGAACAAAATATTAGAAAGTCTAATCATAATGAAGAAATTTTATTTTTAGTGGTTGAATAAGGAAACTTTTTAACTTTTTGGATAGAAAGCAGATGAATTTTATCCATGAGAATGTTGCTTTTTAGTTTTTTTTTATTTTTTATATCAAGAGAGAAATTTGGAAATTTCATATTATTGATATGACCCTAGTCTTTTCTTATATTAACTCCAAAGGGTAGCTCAGTTGATTTAAGATTACGGTTTGTATTCGGAGATTGTGGGTTCGAAACCTCACTACCATGGTGAGGCTATATGAGAGTTTACTCAGTTTTTCTCTGGCATGAAGAGATTGGCCCAGACTAAGGGGTTGTTTGTTTATGGTCATTTACATATGTAAATGCAACACATGTGAAATAGTTACGCATCATTATGTTTGTTTGCATTCATTTACACATCACATGTGTAAATTGCATATAAAAATGATATGTAAAATAGCTCATTTTCACACACAAATTTTCACACCTTATGTGATGGTAAAATGTTACACATAAGAAAAGGATTCCCATCCAAAAAGGCGGACGGTGCGGGCCATATTTCCGTCAAAAACAGAGAAGTGGTTCGAAACCCATTCCCCCATTTTAATCTCAAGTTTTTTTCCCCTTCTTGTTGCCCCAGCCAAGAACGGTGAAAACACTTCTCTTCCTCTCCCAAATCCAAGCTCTCTCCTCCCAGGTATGGCGCCCTTTCTCTCTACTTCTCTTTTTCTTTTCTTTTTTTTTCTGTTCCACCCTCTCTCTCGTCCCCCCTCTCTCCCCTCTCCCTTTCGATAGGGATTTTCTGTGCGCTGTGATGTTGATGCAAGATCTGTAATATGAGTTCTTGATGGTGTTGGGTTTGTCTCGTCCCCCCTCTCTCCCCTCTCCCCTCTCCCTTTCAATAGGGGTCTGTTTCTTGATGGTGTTGAGTGCTCTCTTCCCCCATCTCTCCCCTCTCCCTTTCGATAGGGGTCTGTTTGTTGATGGTGTTGGGTTTGTCTTTTGGGTACATTATACATGGCAAGGTATCTTTCATGGGTCATCTTTTTTTTTATTTGTTTTAGAGTTTTTGCTGGTGTTTGATTTGGTTTTTCCCTTTCTTGTAATGGGTTTGTATCTGGTTCGTTTGCTTGTTGATTTTTCCTTTTTTGCCATGGTTTTTTGTTTTTAGGAAAAGTTTTTTTTTTGTTCTTGTTTAGTGTTATGATGATCTTATTTATGCTTCTCTGTTTTATGTTTGGTATTGGTTTTAGTGTTTTATGCTTCCATTTGATGGGCTCTCTGTGCTTTGTTTTGTTTAATTTTTGCCTTTTTTTCTTAATATTTGGAACTCCTTTCACAATGCTGTCATCTGTGGTTATTCTCAAAGTGAATTAGCAATGCTCAAAAGGACTGTGATTGTGATTTGTGAATATTGGGAGTTCTCTAGCTACAGGTCTTAGTGGAAGGTTCATGATCATTGAATCAGAAATATCTATGATGTTTGATTATACATGCTTGATAGGGGCCTCTCAAAACAATGGCCTATCTGAACTGTTAAAAAATTGTCCCATCAAAACAATGGCCTCAGGAAATTCTTTGACACAGTAGATAGACATTCAAATAGAAGAATAATTCCATGATTCAATCAAATTAAGATTTCAGTGAAAACAAGCATAACATAAATGGTACTCAATCCTCACATCAAACATAACAATTTGGAGCTACTCCCTTCAAGAGATGATATCAACAACAAAGCCCACAAATCTAGCTTGATCTTCTGAACAGTGGCAACATTAGTTTTGAAAGACATTGCAAGAATGAGAACTAGTCTTTTCTTGTATGATGATGAACGAAGATTTACATCACTCCACCTTACTGAACAAGCCCAAATCCCACAAGACCCGAAACCCCAAAACTGTTTGACAGTGTCTACCTTTTCCCTCCCTGTTCCGTTTCTTTCTTACTGTTATTTCCTCCAACTTCCTCTTTCACGAAGAATGTCAAATTTTCACAGCTTCAGAAGGTACTATGGCATTTTGCACAGCTTCAGAAGGTAATAATATCTGTAACTTTGGCAATGATGTATTGATGAACATCCTTTCTAGAATACCCCCAAAATCCCTTACCATTTGCAAATGCGTTTCCAAAACATTTCACCTCTTGGTTTCCACCCTAATCCACTCCCCAACAAGGCCAAGGCCAATGTCTGGCCTTTTCGTCGGCATGGTCGATCTCCGCAAGGGATGTATCGAAGCCTTCGACTATTTCCGTCGCATAGATGATGAGAATGTAGACATCCACGATGTGATTGAAATGGGTTCCTTCTTTGCTCTTCAAATAACATTGGTGATAAGTATTATGTGTGTAACCCAGTTACGCGGCAATGGGTGGCTCTGCCTCAGCCGCCCAAATCCAAACCTAGTGCTAGCAGCTCCTTTCATGTTATGGATGAATCATCTGATGTATTATTCACTCACTTTAAAGTTGTTGAATTTGTCGTTGTCCATGGTGAGAATTCTAAGGATGAAGATGAAGACCCATTAGATGTAGATACGGACTATTCTGAGGATGAAGATGAAGACCCATTAGATGATTTGTTTGTTTATGTGTACTCTTCTCAGACGGGTCAATGGGCGGAATCGAAGGCCTACTTAAAGGGGGTCAATTTAACCCTGCTGAAAAAGCCCCCAGTGTTTCTAAATGGTGCTTTGTTCTTGCTGGCTGATCCTTCTCAGGTTCTGATGTTTCATGTCAAGGAAGAATATTGTGGGGTGCTTGACTTACCTATTGATTTGGGCATTTTATGGTTCTTTCAATCCAATTGTTTGGGAGAGTCCGAAGAGTGTCTCTGTTTTGCCCACCACAATGGTTTGGAAATGGGAGTATGGGTGCTTGATGGCATGGACTCCAGTGAATGGGTCTTGGTGCATAAAATCAGCTTTGCTGATATTGATTTCCCTGGTCCCTCAGCAGATTCAGATTTTGTAACCAAGGATCCGGTGGATATCCTAGCTTTTCAACCAAATTCAGATGCTATTTTTCTCAGATACCAAGGGGATTTCTTCTGCTATGATTTTAATAGCAAAACATTGGAGAATTTTATGTGCTACCATCCTTCAGCTACCGTTGATATGTTGTTTCAAGTCTACCCATTCTCAGAATGCATATGCTTTCTGGCCAATGCACGGGGGAGGATTTAACGATGAAAATGGTGCGAACAATCACTACTTTGTTACTTTTGTCTTCTCCTATACATGTTTTGGTTCTTTTTTTTGGTTTGAAGACATTTGTTTCATTTAGCTTACTTTACTATAACGCGGTTCATGTGGATCCCATTGGACTCCAAAACTCTTCTTTTTCTTCCCCCTCATTAGCACATCCATATATGTGGCTGAATGGAAAGTTAATAAAAACAGTTAGAAAAAGTTAGAAACTTAAAATGCCCAAATTCAGTACATTTAGATTTTAAGTTTTCGGAAATTCCAAGCAAAAGAGCTATGATAAAGATGATTTAGTTGAGAATCAACAGAAAAAAGAAGCCTATAGAGTTATTAATACTAGGATCGATGTTTTCTAATAAAGTCCTCTTGAAGAAAAAGATGTCTTGGAATGATAAGATAGTAAAGATATAGATTCAATATAATTATTCTGTGCAACGTGCAACTTGGCCCTTGGCTCCAACTGAAAGTGAATTTTTGGCTGCACTTGTTTGAGTCTAGATCAAGCTCAGGCCTGGTTCGAAGGAGATGATCTGTGCTGCCTGCCTTTTTTTTTTGGTATTTGCCTCCCTATGATCCGTCCAACCCCTTAGGATGTTTGAAAATTAACTATTTAAAGTAAAGTAAAGTAAATCCAGGCAAGAAATGACAAGGGGTATATATCAAAAGTACACAATTTCAAAATTCCCTCTGAATATTTCAAAAAAAGTAAAAAAAGAAACCTCCTTCCTCCACTAAAAGACAAAAAAAAAAAACTCTACTTTTCTATACAAAATGTCAAAAAGATTCCATACGAAACAACTAAAAACAAAACACCATCATAACACTTTATATTTTATTCTCTCTTGATTTGATGCTTCACATCATTATCCTTCAATTCACTATACATCCAAACAGGCCCATACTACTATACCTCCTGAACGTCAGAGTATCTAGTTTTCCTACACATGTCTAAATTAGATTGACTGTAGGATTGAAATCAGGAAAAAATGATGCCTTCTAAAACTGTTATCCTTAAGGGTCATGATCAAGGGGTTATGATGATCTGATGGACTCCAAACTTTGCAAATAAGGGAGTTCCATCCATGATTTTCAATACCAAAAACCTTCCCGTGGATTTTGTGGCCCCTGTACTCCACAAGGGCGGTTTCATAGGGCCTGCTTGATAAGGGTGCGCAGGGGAGGAGGCTCCAGTCTATATATGTTTATAATACTTGGTTTATATACTATAATAAATGCCTTCTATATAAACTTTTAAATTTCATTTCTTTTTTCGAAGCAAATTAAGCCTAAAAATTGGGGTATCTAACCCATGCTATTCCAGCTCAATCAAATTTGGATAAGGAAATTTTCATGTAGATTATGTAGAAAATTAGGTAAGTAAAGAATAGTCACAAACCATGATCTCTAATGTTTTAACATTTCAAATAAATATTGAGATACCATTTTTTTTTTTCAGTTTGTTCGGGTGTTTTCTTGAAAGTTTCCAAACATTTAAATTAACTTAAAAGTTAAATATAGAAAGACAATTAATATATATGGTAAATAACACCATAGAGTGGAGCAAAATAAAAAGAAAATTTGAATCCACATGATATAGGTGTGTGAAAAACATACATACATACATCCTAATTACTAGCAATAACTACGGCCCATTAGTAATGATGACTACTAAGAATAACGGTTGACTTGAATGTTTGAATGGCTAATATTCCTATGAGTTATAAATAGTACAAAATAATGATAATAAATAAAGTTGTCCCACAAAAGCATCTCTCTTAAAATGATAAAATAGGTGATTTGAACACATACCCTTGCTAGAATCAAGTACTCCCTTGAAATTTAAACTGCATAAAATCTTTATCCCTTATTTTATTGCGTTGGGCAAACTTTATCTTTTCAGATTGGGTCCGCCAACAGATTGAGGTAAAACATGTGAAGTCTCGAGTGCCATGTGTAACGCAAGTTCAAGACCTTCGAGCAACCACTTTGTGAAAACTTGTCAAAGGTTAGGTCTGTCTCCAATTTGGACCCTCCCAAAACCCTGCTTCGGCGGGACCACACTGGGTGATGACTTTTTTGTAGCTGCCATGGCCACTACAGCCGATATATCGACCTCAAGGTTAGTGGCAGCCGATATTTTTACCCATGCTCTCAACATTTGTAATGATTTGGAATGACACTTTTCTACATTCTGTTGTTGTGCACATTTGATTTCTAGGGTGCATTGAGGTTGTTTTGTCTTTCTTGAAATTGTTACATGCTTTAGAGTGATATTTTCTTTTCTTTCCCTTTCCCTTCATTTCCTAACAATATTTAGACACCCAATTAATATGCTTTTCATCATCTCATACCTTTTCCAGTATTACATGCAACCCCTACTTTTTTTTTTCCCCTTTTTGTATTTTGATGCCTTTTATGGTCTGGGCATATGGATTAGTTGCTGAGTTTTAAGATCTAATACTTTAAGAATTTTATTTTTTAGATTTGATAATGCTGCGATGATGCAGGAGAGACCCATGGTCCCCATGGTTCAACCAGCATGTGGGCCCAACTCATCTATCTTGACCAAGCTCTTTGGGCCCAGCTCATTTGTTTTCATGTTTTGGCTTATTTAGAGTTTTATTTTATGCTATTTTATTGTTTATGTTGGATGTTTTAATCTTGGCCTCATGGTTCAAAGTATCGGCCTCTACGCTACATAGTGGCCGCATTATCGGCCATAGCGGTCGAAGCCGTTATGCTATTTTGAAAATAGCGGCACTACAGTCTAAAACCTAGTAGAGCCAAGCAATTTTAATTTTAAATATTATTTTTCCTATTTTTTTTTGCTCAATAGCCTTTCCTAAAGTTGTCTCTACCCTTACATGGTTTCAAATTACTAAAAAAGCACAAGATTGGCTGTTATGCAATATTAATATTTTTTTGGACCACTTAAAAAGTTCACACTGCTGCATTGCTACTATCGCTGCAAGCGCTACGTATTGCCCGCTACGTAGCGTTTTGGCTATTAGCCGCTACACCCGCCTTAACCGCTATTGATCTTTGCAGGCCGTCAATTTGTTTAGATGGTCTACATTAGATCTATGTTATTTCTTTTCCTATATGTGATGTAAAGCCTCTTTGGCTTCAATGGATTGATGATTAAAGAAATTGAAGCTGTTGGGATCTTCCCCAAGTTATCTTTAAGTTCTCTTCTGCCTCCTAGATTGAAGTTTGGTAAAAGCCCAAGCTTGAGCTATCCACCTATCTCTTCGTCTTCTACTTGACTGATAGTCAATTCAACTATGCAAGTCTCAGTAAATAATTTTATAATGGTTTATGCCTTTATGGATATAAATATTTAGATAACTAAAATGTAGAAAATTATGTGAAAAATACAAAAATTTCATAGTAATTGTTATTTCAAATCTTTTATTTTCATTGAAGTTTATTTTAACATATTCCTATGTAAGGCTTATGTAGGTATCACACACACACACACACACACACACACACACACACACACACACACACCCACCCCACACATATATTCAAATAATGAAAAAATGCCTCAAAAAGACCTGCCCGGTTTATGCCGAATCTTGAGTCGAACAAGCGGGTCCATTGAGTTTCAACAGAAATTTGTCCAAATCACCTTCAATCACACATAGCCACTTCGTATATAATCAGGTTGAGCCAACTCAACAAGGCTCCTAGCCAGCCCACTACGTAGGAAACTATGGCTTCAGTTTTTTGCCTTTTTTATTGGATAGCTGTAAGGAGGCTTGGAATCTGTGTCCGTTTCCACAAAAGGTGATTCGACATGCATTGTTGGTGGGCCTAGGAGAGCTGCCCTAACTGTTGGAACATAAAACTTTGATTGGACGATTGAAGGACATTTTGCTACTAGCTGAGTATCTTTTTCCCATGTGAAGCGGCTCTCACTAATTCTTTGGCAAGAGATGGTGTCTCATGTATCAGGATGTTGCTGGAATTGTAATTGCATATTGTCCTTGATGTATTTGTTCTCCTCGTCTGTGTTGTTACTGGGGACGTTGCCTACCTCGGTGAATGATGCTATGATTTTCCCTTTAATTTGCTTATTTTTCTCTATTAATCCCATTATTCTTATTTTAAAAAATGGAATAAGATTTGACAAAGATATTGACAGAGTTTGATGATGATAACTATTGATTTAAGAGCCCTGAAAGTTTTAGTGTGTTAATTTATGATTTTTTCCAACCATATATCACTTGTACAAGGATCATATTTGGAGTAGTGCTGAGAGGGCAATATCATGAATCCCTATTATAATGGAGCTTTTTTTTTGGTAGTTGTGGCCTTCTCTCTCTCTCTCTCTCTGTATTGCAGCATTAGTAGAAATTAATTGTTGCCATTTTAAAGTAAAATGGTTCTCTCGTTGCATGACGCATAGTGGGGGTAAGTTGGGGTTGGTTCTAGTAGGTCAGGGTGAAAAGGTGGGATTGCCGAGGAGGGATGAAAATAGGATCCTGAATATGTAAAGGACCTATGTTGTAAAACTGGGTGTTAGTCTAATATTTCTATCCATTTTGATTCAGATCCATTCTATATGCTTCATACCCAATGCCACAATATGCCATGTAGTTATTAGCATATAAGTATTTGGGTTCGGGTCCAGGCCCTTTATTCGATCCTGGGTCTTGATTTTGTTTAAATTTGAGCATGGCTTTTTGTTGTTGCCCAAAGTTGAGTGGGTCCCACAGTAGTAATTCTGATTTGGATTTGAACTTTGGATACCCTATTGACCTGGCCTTAGCCTAACCTTTTTTTATCCTTAAACTGAGGTGGCTCCCACAGAAAAACCTTACGTGCGATTTGCTTGTACTTTTTCATTTTCCAAGAACAGAAAAGGGGAAACTGTATTTTAAAAATAGTCATTCGAAAGGAAGAACTCTAGATTGGAGATTCTATTCATTGTTGTGTTATTGTACAACTTCATCAGGAGCAAGGAGGTCATATGTTTTTCCCCCCTCAATTGTATTTGTTGAAATTGCCTTCTTTTTTATTCCACTCTTTAATAGAATTATGGCACCCACTTATTATGCTTTTTGTAGTCTCCCACAACCTTATGAAATTGTTTTTTAGGTTGTTCTCAAATCATTATTTGATCATTTTGGATGCATTGGTAGTCGATTCCATATCCTTTTAGATTTGAGAATGCAAGTCTTACTTGTATGGTTTTTTTGTTATGGTTACATAATGGTGGAGTGAAGTCTTAGTGTTGGATTAGCCTTGTTGCAGGCTCTATATATGGCTTCTAAAAGGCAAGTCGAAAAGGTGGGGTAGAAAAGTTTCTTTGGAATACCATGAAACCATAATTTTATTTTTTGGTTTTTGGCATAAGAATTGCAACAGTTGTGTATGTATGTATGCATTAACCTGAATATTTTAACTCTAAATTCTTGTAACATGGCCTTCTATATGAGTTCAGCCATAGAGCCCCTAGGGCTAACATGGGGCTACGTGGATGTTCCAGGTTTCTCAGATTTTTAATATCCAGCCATTTAGGGACTGATAAACTTGTAAACATAGCTGGTTGTTTGCACATTTGAGAACTGTTCTTTGTGCTTCATTGGTTAGAAATTCTGAACCTTGCTGTTGCCGTTTTCTGCAATTTTATTGAGCCTTGTGTTGATTGAAACTTGTAGTCATTCGAGAAGTTGATTGAAACATGTAGTCATTCGAGAATTTGATTCTCCAGGAAAAAGGATGATTTTTTGGACAGTTTATGGTGTTAAAAACTTTTTGATTAAGAGCTCGATTTTCTGTTTAATGTTTTATTTTAGTGAAGTGCAGTGCATTAAGGGCAGCAACTCGGGCTTTTGTATCAAATTCAGCATGCATAACTTTACTTGATTATGTCAATCTGAAACAATTGAACTTTTTTTCGGCTGTCCTTTTATTACGACTGCTCTCACTCACTCACTCTCTCTGTCTAACTTTCGCTTTTGATTGCTTTGTGAAGTTCGTGTGAGATGTGAGGGTGGTGGTGTTGGAGTTGAGCATACTTTTAGTGCCAATAACGGTTTGTAAGTAAGAATGTCATTTAGGGCCTGTTTCTTTACAAGAATTTCTGACATGAATTCAGGTTGTCCAGGAATTCTTGAATTCCAGTCAGAAATTCTATGTTTATTTATGAGAATTCCCAGCATTTGAAGTAAGTGGCATTTTAAAATTCCAAAATGGTGGAATTCCCAAATGCTAGACTTTACTCTAGCATTTAGAAATCCAACCATTCCGGGATACTTCGTTTGCAACGCTAGGCATTCCGATAGAACTCCGGTTCTCCCAACAGTCGAAATTGTCTTCTTCTATTCTATGCGACTGCACAAAAATCAGATCCGGTAATCTTCTTCCTCTGAACTCCTCTTCCCCACCTGATTTATTTTTCTATTTTTCTTCCATCTTGTTGTATGCTTTTTTTTTCCTAAAGTGTTTTGATGGGAAGGGAAGAAAATGGTTTTTGGGGGTTTTTCTTCTACTGTTTTATTCTATCGAAATGGTTCAACCTTCTATTATCGTCAAAGACATGTCAGGATCGGCTGTCAAATTAGTTGGTTAGAACACTTTGGTCCAACCATTCATCTTTTCTTAGATGATCGTTGACGCCATCAGTTTCTAGACCAGAAGCAAATCCTCATCACTGTTTAAACCAGAGTTTTGACTTATTTAGATCCATGTCTTTGTGACGATTCCTAGGAGGCCATTTCATAGGTTTGTGCTACAGGTGTCTTTGTTTATCTATCATTTTGATGAACAAAACTAAGATAGGAAACAAAGAGAGAATATTAGAAATCTGAGAAAAAATTGTGATCGAATTCAGTCCCCTATATTTACAGTTTCAACTATCTCGTCAATCCATTTTGATTAGGCTACATACAATCCAAGCATCATCTAATTAGAACCTATTGAAATGATGCATCAAAATCAACCCATAGCACAGTATACATCCATCCATCCATGCCTTTGTTACACACATTCCATTGCATTATCTATCAAAGATTCACCCTGCAGTAATTTTAATTCTTCCCATTGCTTTTAACCATCACAAAATATTTCTTTACTTAATTAAACTCTAACTGGATCTGCTGCTATTAAAACCTGTACTAGTTAATTTTTTTTTTTTTTTTACAATTATAAAAAATGGCGAAGAAAAAACAGGTGGTGATAGGTAAAAGATTGCAAATGGCTACTTGCAACTGAAGAGATACTACACCGACAAACATAAAATATGGGTTGGTAGCCAACATGTGAGTGACAAAATTCCATGATGAACAGAGGACTGTTTTATCATGTAAAATCCAGGCCTTGTATTGGTTGGGATTATGGTGGATGTTACTTTGGCTCATATTGATTGAGATTTATAATGGTTGTTATATTCATGAATATTTTAGCCTTATAAATGCATGCATATAAAGCATAAATATTTGAAAATCCATTGAGAAATTCAAGTAATTATGAAACAGGGAATTTATGGAATTCAGGTTGGATGAACTTCTCATACGGGAATTCCGGTATTAAAGAAACAGGGAATTCAGGAATATCAGGATTCGGCAGCGTTTCAGAATTCTAGCACCTCGAGTTTTGTAAATTCTAGCAGACATGAATTCCAAGAATTCTTGTAAAGAAATGGGCCCTTAAGTCATTTAAATGTGCGGCCAATGTTTCCTTTTTGTTAATTTTTGTGTAGGACGATTCATACCCACTCGTAATCAATATCCACTAGTTTGTAGGAGGGCACATTGATAAAAATGATTGTTTCCATCTATGTAGAAAAAAAATATATAAAAAAAATGGATATTTAGAGCAAATATCATTTAGACCATTTCCAACCATTATTGGGTGTCCATGGTTACCCCGTAATGGAGGTTATGTCTAGGTCACATGAAATTCGCATTGGGATTGTTTCTATTCAACACTCTATTGTGATATTGTGTGTAGGCCCATCAGGATGCTTTAAGGCTGCTCTTTTTTATCCATGCACACGGTACCGACGTTCTTGATCCATCAATGATAGTTAATCAGATCAGGTCTTCAGACAGGGTCATCAGTCCTTTTCTGAATATTGTTGCTCTTCCTTTCACGCACATTAATGGTTGTCTTGTTACTAATCCCTTTTGTTCTTGCAGTATCTTTGGATGCATGCTTGGAGGAACTGATGCACTCATCACTCGCACATTTCATCTTATGAAGGATTTTTGTTGTTTTTGATGGTTTTGCTGTTTTTCAGTGACTGACATGTCTCATTTACCAAAAAAAAAAAAAAAACAGTTAAATGAACTACTGTATTCTGACTCCTTGTGCTAGGATTTGTATGCAACCATCATGTAGGTGGTTGGATTTATGATCATCAAATACTTCTCCAAGTTTTTTCTAGGTAGATGGATGTATGTTTTTGTGATAGTCGTCGCACGGTAACAAAACCTGTTGTGAGTAAAGCCTGATCTGAATCTTACAATAGTTTTTTTTTCTTCTGCTGCCAAGGTGTTCTGCCTAAAAGCAAGTGGCATTAGTATTCATTTCCTATTGCAGTCTTTGGGTAATAACTAAATAATAGGGACATTTTTGTTTGCATTAAAATTCGAAGAAATTGAATAGATAGGGATTCATGTTGAAAAGAGGTCAGCGGTGAAGGATATGTTGTGAGAGGTGAAAGATATAAGGTGGGGACGTAGATGAACATTTGTTTTTTTTAATGTATTGAATTACTAGGGCGATAGCCGGGTATTCATTTCCATCTTCTTTTGATTCTATTTCCCTCAAAGGAAAGCTCATTGGATATTCTTTTTTGAAATCCAGTTTTGAATTTCTCCACCTCTAAAAGTTTTTTTTTTTTTTTTTTTTGGAGTTAATATAGGTCGGCCCCATTATTAGCAACCAAAATAAATGAAATGAATTGACATAATAGGATGTGCTTGCTTCTATCAAAATGTGTATGTGTTCAAATCATCAACGTCCTCATTCTACTATTAATTTTTTTCCCATAGGATGACTTTTTGTTATAAACTAATAACTCAATGCTTATTAGCTGTATCACCGTTTAAGCCAACAAATTATTCTTACAAATTCATCATTGATGGGCCATATAGTTATTGCTGGCAACAAATTCATCATTGATGGGCCACACGGACACAGCATGTGATTATTTTCTTATTAATATGTGTTGCATGGTTATTACATTTTGATCCGGTCAGTTCATAATACATCAAGCCCCTCTTTTCATTTTCTTCTTGTAGTTAAATGAACATAAGTCATGAAAGAAAATACTATGCTACCATACTAATTTAATTTGTGAAATGCATTATTTACTTTGGCATTAATATAAGGTACAATGATAATATGCCTGAATATGTTAACACAACTCCAAATATAATCATCAAGACAGAGATGGAAAAAGTGATAAAGTGATAAAAGCAAATATTAAGTATATCTAATATAAATTTTTTTTATTGCCAACAAAACTTCCAATGATTAACAAAATAAGATACAAATAACCTAAATGATACTAGAGCCGGAAAACTGTGGAAGCTTACATCTCTTCCTAGAGAAATTAATTTGGCATGGGAAGACATGTCCATTTCATTCAACCAGAAATATAGATACCCCATGAGGGTGTATATAAAAAGAAAGAGTTTTAGAATCCGGTGGAGTTCAAAAGAGCCACGCATATACAATAAAATAAGCTAAACAAAACAAAAACCTTCAAACACAAAACAATCAAAACCAATTAAGGAGGAAACAAAAGGAACAAGTAGTAACTACTCACACCATGCTTCTCATTAAATCCTCCAATGTGCATCGGCCAAAGAGCGAAGGACTTCCGAGAATGGGAAGACCCGGAACAACATATTGACAGTAGCTCTAGAATTGTAGAACATTATTCCCACCGATTCTCCACTATTAAGATATTAACATCTTTATTTGGGTGAAAAGCCAAGACATCCAGTGGCTCCAGTGTAATGAGATTCGAATCTTCAGAGGGTTCAGGGAACTCGATGTCATCAAGGGTTGATCCTATGTTTCAAGACTCATTCACCACTGTTGATGCTGGTAGTCAATCACAGTTCCATTGCGGAACAATTGTGGTAGACATAGTCGAGACACTCTTGAGACTCTCCCAAACAATAGGATGGAATGAACCATGCGGTGCCCGAATAAGGATGTATGTTGAACGGCTCACAATACTCTTCCTTGACATCAAACATCAGAAAGTGAAAATGATTAGCTGGCAGCAAAAGTGCTCAAGTAAAAATCACAGGAGCCTTTTCCAATTGGGTGAAACATCGGGCACCGCATGGTTCATTCCTCCTATGTTTTTATTGGAGCTCCGTTGTTGCCAGCTGATATTTTTCACTTTCTGATGTTTGATGCCGAGGAAGAGTATTGGGAGGTGTTTAGCATACGCCTTTAATCGGGCACCGCATGGTTGATTCCATACAATTGTTTGGAAGAGTCTCAAGGGTGTCTGAATTATGCCTACCACAATGGTTTCGCAATGGAAGTGTGGATGACTACCGGCTTCATTGGCGGTGAATGGGTCTTGAAGAATAGGATCAACCTTGATGACATTGAACTCCCTAAACACTCTGAAGATTTGAATCTCATTAAAGATGAGCCACTGAATATATTGACCTTTCACTCAAATGAAGATGCCATTCTTCGTAGGACTCGAATGGATGAAGAACCCGAACCTTAGTAGACCACTATTTCTAACTTTCTTACAACAACAAAACAAAGGCATAGAAAGAAAAAAAGAGAGCAAAAGAGTGGAGAGTCGTGTAATATGTGTTATAGATAGCCCTTGCCCACAGACCCTCTTATATAGAAGAGTCTCAACGGTAACAATACTAAATGCACATTAACATCATGAATAGTCGTTGACGATAATGATAAAATATCGCTAATGTTTATAGCCGTTGGAGGTAACAACAACGCATCATTAATGTGAGCTATTACGCTTTCATAACTTTACAACGGCTAGTCTCATAACTCGACAATGGCCAAAAGTCAATGTGCTAGGCTAAAAGGGAAGAGAAGAGGGCCTAGACATAGACCTAGACCTAGACCTATACCTATACCTAACCAAGCCAAGAAATTAAACACAGAAATTAGAATGTCCTATGCTATAATGCATAAAATAACCAACACTAGGTTCTGGCTGCTATTTTCCTTCTATTAAAGAAAAATGTGACACTAATGTTGGGTTTTTCTGTTTTCTCTTTTCCTTCTCTAGATTTCTTCGTCATTGGCTCATTTTTGTTTCTAGGGTTTCTATTCCTTGGTATTTATCCATTTTCCTACTATTTCATGATTCTTGACTTCTTTTGTCTCTGCTGCTAGTGTTCCTTGGACATTGGCACACCATCTTCTTATCCCAAAGACCAAAAGATACTCTAGGGATTGTCTCGTTGATGAGGGTTGTACTTTCTTATAATAAAATGGCCCACTCGCTGATCTAATAAATCTCATAAATGTTTTCAAATTGTTTACAATCCAATCTCTGATACCCACTTTTCAAGTGGTTGGAATTCTTATTTATGGCCTACATATTTGAATGCATTGATTAGATGAAGACCCGTGGTGCATTAATAGAGTGCATCCAAGGCCCACCTATGCTTATTGTAAGATCGATCTCCTTATATACATACTCTAAATATAGATCGTCGGAGATAAATCCTCATGAATCCATCATCAATTCCATATTTAGAATTTAAACTGCATAAAATGAAAGGTGTGGGTTTTTTTAGAAGGAGGAGAAGAAAATGAAGGAAATCTGTGTGCACTGTGTGTTATTGCGAGGTATTCCGACATACTGCAGTATATATTTTCTTTTTGATAAAATAATATATTTTTTTCAATGAAATCTAAGTTCCTTATCTCATTTTCTTCGATGTGTTGTAGTGTTTTTAATTTTAATATAATACAACTTCTACCATTTTAGAATACACGTTATTTATGGTCTACATATTTGCATGCATTGATTAGATGAAGACCTGTGGTGCATTAATAGAGTGGATCCAAGGCCAACCTATGCTTATTCTAAGATTGATCTCCTTGTATCCATATGCTAAATATAGATCGACAGAGATAAATCTTCACGAATCCTTCATCAAATTCATATTTAGAATTTAAACTGCTTAAAATGAAAGGTGTGACTTTTTTAGAAGAAGGGGAAGAATAATGGAGGAAATCTGTGGCACACTGTATTCCGACAAATTGCAATAATTGTTTGCTTTTAGATAAAATAATATTTTTTTAATGAAATCTAAGTTCCTTATCTCATTTTCTTCAATGTGTTGTAGTGTTTTTTATTTTAATACAATACAGCTTCTACCATTTTAAAATCATTAATTAGGCCCTGAACATCTGTATATTCAATATTGTTACTTTATAAGTATTCGGGTCTTGGCTTTGGTACAGGTCCTGGGCCTTTATTTGGACTTGGGTCTTGATTCTGTTTAAATTTGAGTATGGGTACATCCCTTTCTTGTTCCAAAGTTGGGTGTTGTCCTGTATTAGTAATTTGGGTTTAGGTATCCTATATACTAGGTATATTTCTTATGCTTCCGTAGTTTGCATTTATAAAGAAAAAAAAAGGAGAAAATCATATTTAAACATTATTCATATTGACATTTATAAGTGGTCTAGAACTCTAGATTCGAGCTTCTACACTTAGTTATTTTACCGTAGAACTTCATCAAGAGTAGCGACGTTATACCTTTTTCCATCGTGTTATAGTGGCAGGGCCACCTCTTTTGAGTGGTAAACGTGGCATTTTCCCTTTCCACTATTTTTTTTTATATAAAAGTATGGGAACCAATTATTTTAATTTTCACCATCTCGAGCAACCTCACTAAATTATTGTTTTAGGATGTTCTCCAATCATTACTCAATCAATTTAGATGCAATGGTAATTGATTGGGCTCTGTTCCGTTTTATATTTGAGAATGCATATTGAGTCATTGACGCAATCTTGATTAGCAAAGTTGGATCATTTGGTGAACTCAAATGGATTTAACTCAATTGAGTAAGAACCCAAATTTAGGATCAACTCTACCCTAATTTACAACCAATTATGCAATAACAAGGAGGAAAGTAGAATCTTAAATCTCTACATGTGGATACTCATAAAAAATTGATGTTTTCTTTTCATGGCCTTGGTCCACATCAAGATTGATTTTCTGTTATCAATACCATAATCTTGAGACATCTCATAAATGTGATTACAGGTGTTCGATTTCTTCTTATAACTATTTTTCATTGATTAAACGGTCAACAACATTATTGTTAAGAGCCAATTGTGATCAAAGCCATAATCAACGATTAAAAGAACATATAGTTCTCCATCACAGTCTTCATCATCACAACAAATCTGATCCTTGTAATCATCATCACAACCTCCCAATCCTATCACATGATATGTTTTCATAATCTAGATAATCATTGTAACCGGGTTCAAAATATAGGTCTCGGGGCTTGAGTCAGACCAATCATCGAGTCAAAATCTTAATTTGTTGTCACAAGTCCTAGATCTCAAGGTCACGAGGATCTAATTGGTTTCCCTCATCATACTCTACGTCTTTCCGGTGTTGACAACAATGTCCCTTTTGTGGCAGCATAGTGTTAAGAATGGAATCAACAAGCAATCGATTAAGATTTGAGATTGACATAACCTCAATTAGCAACTAACATAGTCCTGATTAGTAAATTTGGCTATTTGATAACCCCAAATGGATTCAACTCGATTAAATAAAAAAGACTTAAATTGAAGATTATCTCTACTTTCACAGATCATTTGCCGCACTGCTCTCTTTGGTGCAAGTGAATGAACATTTTCGAAAAGATTAAACGCATTTTCTTTTATAAAACCCGATTGTTCTCTACATTGTTGCTGTTCTTGATCGATATACTTTCTTTTGCATCATAATGTTTTCATTCAGCTTGCGGATAACCCATTTGACCGGTGCTTACAACTGTTCTGTGGGAGTAAATTTTTGCTATTTTATTTCCTTATTAGAAACATCCTTGAGTAAACCTTGGATCCTCTTCAGCCATGCATTCTATAATAAGTTCAGATAACCAGGGTGAAGTAAACCAGATTTTCTCTTGCCATGCATTCTATAATATCCGAACCGGTATGCATTTTATAATAAGTTAAAATAACTTGGATGAAGTAAACTAGATTATCTCCAGCCATGCATTCTATCGTATCTTTACCGGCCTGCATTCTATAATTGGTTCAGATGAATCAAATAGAGGTTGATTGGTTTGGATGACTTGAGTTAACACCTTATGAGATCTGTTATGTTCTTTGTTCTTGAATGACTACATACAATTGTGGGTACTTAATCTATAAGAAGGCAAGAGAATGTTCTATTCAAGTACCTTATCCAACTGGGGATCCGGATAGGGAAAACGATAACAAGATTTTTGGGCTAAACATGCACGATAAACCAATCACAAGAATTCCATAAACATTTAGATTTATGTTGTTCAACAAACTCGCCAATGTCCACGGGGCTATGAGCATTTAGCACGATCTTACCACGAAAAAATCGGGCAACTTGTTGCATGGAATCCAAACCCTCTTAACACTTAGCCCATACTATCCCCATAGATCTCAATCTTGCTCTTACAGCCTCTCCCTTGCCCACAGACCCTCTTATATAGAATAGTCTCAATGGTAACAATACTAAATGCACATTAACATCGTGAATAGTCGTTGAAGATAATAATAAAATATCGCTAATGCTTATAGCCGTTGGAGGTAACAACAACATATCAATAATGCGAGCTATTACGCTTTCATAACTTTACAACGGCTAGTCTCATAACTCGACAACGGCCGAAAGTCAATGTGCCAGGCCAAAAGGGAAGAGGGCCTAGACCTAGACCTATGCCTAACCAAGCCATGAAATTAAACATAGAAATTAGAATGTCCTATGCCATAATGGATAAAATAACCAACACTAGGTTCTGGTTGCTATTTTCCTTCTATTAAAGAAAAAAGTGACGCTAATGTTGGGTTTTACTGTGCTCCCTTTTCCTTCTCTAGATTTCTTCGTCATTGGCTCATTTTTGTTTCTAGGGTTTCTATTCCTTGTTATTTATCCATTTCCACTCTATTTCATGATTCTTGACTTCTTTTGTCTCTGCTGCTAGTGTTCCTTGGACATTGGCCCACCATCTTCTTATCCCAAAGACCAAAAGATACTCTAGGGATGGCCTCGTTGATGAGGGTTGTACTCTCTTGTAATAAAATAGCCCACTCGCTGATCTAATAAATCTCATTAATGTTTGCAAATTGTTTACTATCCAATCTCTCATACCCACTTTTCAACTGGTTGGAATTCTTATTTATGGCCCGCATATTTGAATGCATTGATTAGATAAAGACATGTGGTGCATTAATAGAGTGGACCCAAGGCCCAACTATGCTTATTGTAAGATCGATCTCCTTATATCCATACTCTAAATATAGATCGTCGGAGATAAATCCTCACGAATCCATCATCAATTCCATATTTAGAATTTAAACTGCATAAATGAAAGGTGTGGGTTTTTTTAGAAGGAGGAGAATAAAAATGGAGGGAATCTGTGGTGCACTGTGTGGCATTGGAGGTATTCCGACATACTGCAATATATAGTTGCTTTTTGATAAAATAATATATTTTTTTCAATGAAATCTAATTTCCTTATCTCATTTTCTTCGATGTGTTGTAGTGCTTTCAATTTTAATAGATTACAACTTCTACCATTTTAAAATAATTAATTAGGCTCACGGGACATCTATATACTCAATATTGTTAGTGTATTAGTATTTGTGTCTTGGCTTTGGTTCAGGTCCCGGGCCTTTATTTGGATTTGGGTCTTGATTTTGTTTAAAGTTGAGTATGGTTACATCCCTTTTCTTGTTCCAAAGTTGGGTGTTTTCTCGTATTAGTAATATGGGTTTAGGTATCCTATAGACTAGATTTATTTCTTATGCTTCCATAGTTTGCTTTTATGAACAAAAAAAGGAGAAAATCATATTTAGACATTGGTCATATCAACATTTACAAGTGGTCTAGAACTCTAGATTAGAGCTTCCACACTTAGTTATATTACTATACAAATTTATCAACAGTAGCAACGTTATACCTATTTTCATTGTGTTAAAGCGGCATGGCCACCACTTTTTAGTGGTAAAAGTGGTATTTTCCCCCTACATTTCCTTTTATTTTATTTTATAAAACTATGGGAACCAATTAGAGTACTTTTCACCATCTCCAGCAACCACACTAAATCTTGGATCTCAAGTTCACGAGGATCAAATTGGTTTCCCTCATCATTCTCTACATCTTTCCAGTGTGGACGACAATGTCCTTTTTGTGGCAGCATAATGTTAAGAATGGATTCAACAATCAATCTATTAAGATTTGAAATTGACACAACCTCAATTAGCAACTGACATAGTCCCGATTAACAAATTTGGCCTATCTGATAACCCCAAATGGATTCAACTTGTTTAAATAAAAAAGGACCTAAATTAAAGATTAGCTCTACCTTGACAGGTCATTTGTCGCACTGCTCTCTTCGGCGCAATTGAATGAACATTTCCGAAAAGATTAAACGCATTTTCTTTTATAAAACCCAATTGTTATCTACATTGTTGTTGTTCTTGATCGAGATACTTTCTTTTGCATCATAATTTTTTAATTCAGCT
Source organism: Cinnamomum chago (assembly GCA_038049695.1). NCBI lineage: Eukaryota > Viridiplantae > Streptophyta > Magnoliopsida > Laurales > Lauraceae > Cinnamomum > Cinnamomum chago. The sequence continues at coordinate 64,319,286 of CP142458.1, read as the reverse complement.
TGCGAAGAACCCATTTGACTGGTGTTTACGATTGTTCCGTGGGAGTAAGTTTTTGCTATTTTATTTCTTTACTGGAAACATCCTCGAGTAAACCATGGATCCTTTTCAGCCATGCATTCTATAATAAGTTCATATAACCATGATGAAGAAACCATATTCTCTCCTGCCATGCATTCTATAATATCCCTACCAGTATGCATTTTTTAATAAGTTAAAATAACTTCAATGAAGTAAACCGGATTATCTCCGACGTGCATTCTATAGTATCCCTACCAGTATGCATTTTATATTAAGTTACATTAACTTGGATGAAGTAAACATGATTATCTCCAGCCGTGCATTCTATAGTATCTTTACCGGCTTGCATTCTATAATAGGTTCATATGACTTAGATGAAGCAAATAGAACCATATCCACCTGGGGATCCGAAAAGGGAAAACGATAGCAGTAAACTTGCTCTCACAACCTCTCCCCTTTGGAAAACTCTGACACCATGGGAGAGACAGCACGCCTCTCTTTCACAGAGTCTAAGGTTGGAGATCACATCAATATATAGAATCTCTACTTTCTTGTCCCCCAAGAAACCCCTAATGCCATAACTAAAAAATACCCTTGACCCCAAACATGGTCATTTGCTTACAAAGAATAACCCTAGGAGAGTATTTACAAGAAATTTGCCCTAACAAAGCAATAAACCACTCAATAAAGCCTAGTTTGGATCTTTTTAGCAAGATCCAACACTATGGCCATCCAATAATGATTGGAAACGATCTGGTAGATTAAATTTTCTCTAGATATTCATATTTAATAATAATTTCAAAACAGGATGGAGGCAATCTTTTTTATTAGTGTGTGCTCCTAGGAAACAATGGATGTTGACTATTGGTGGGCGCGATTCCTCTTACACAAACTAACAAAAGGGAAACATCAGGTGCACAAGTATCCTTGACAACCAACACCACCTGGGCACTACAAACCACACTTCTCAAACCCATCCTAAAGTCACAACTTTTAATTTTGGGGCTGTTGAATTTTTTTAGGTGTATGCATTTCCAAAGTAGACTGTGCAATGTACCAAGAAATGGGGAAACCTCGCACTCACTTGCACTCCTAGAAATATAGATGCAACGAAGCAGGAGCTAAACCAAACTTAACATTAATTAGAGTTGACATGTTTCTCAAATCCATTCCTTTTTTTCCTTTTGAAAAATAACAGTAGTTTTTTTTATAATAAAAAAGACAAAATAAAGGGATAAGCATATGGTTGTTTCTTGAGGTAGGCATTCACTCTTGGAATAATACAAGCTACGAGAACAAATATATTAAGCAAAATGTGCAGTCCCAAATGAAGCAACCACCCAATACATGAGATAGCATCGTTAGCTAGAGAATTAGAGATTCCTTAAACACAAAGGAAAAGAACGCTTGCCTTGTAAGGAACAATTCGTCCAATAAGGGGCCTACCTTTCAAGGACTGAGGCAGCTCTCCTCAGTCCATCAAACATTGTAAGTTGCATCTTTTTTTTTTTTTTTTTTTTGTAGAAAATAGAGTAGACTGCTAGCTTTCCTTACTCGAGCAAACAAGGCAAGGAACTCGACTTCAGCCTAAAAGCCAATTTTTCCATCGATGGGTCTACTAGGACCCTTGAGTCAACTATATTGAGAAATTAAGAAGAGTTTAACTTCGCTTGGATGAGTTTTAGATGAGACCGAGTAGAACCATCAGGTCAACTCAATACTTGGATTTAGTCATCCAAGTTCGGCCGGGGTGGTTGTGTCACATTTTCTCCTAATTGAAGAAATCATATCCAACTTGTACATGAGCCTTATATTAGAAAATTCTTAATGTTAAAATATACTTTAATGGAAACAAAATATTTGAAACAACAATTCATTTGAAATATATATGGATTTCCACATAGTTTTCTATGTGTTAGTTAATTCTGAATATATATAGGGATATTTACACGAAAACACCTCTTAAACCCTTCAAAGATAGCAGAGAGCTCAAAACATTTCATATTCCAAATAAATGAATGAGAACAAGAATAGAAATGGAAGGCACACAACATGCAGTTATTTTTCCCATTAATATGTTTTACATAGTTACTGCTTTTTTGATCCGGTCAGTTCATACTACCATTAGTCATGAAAGAAAATGTTATGCTACCACTTCCATTTGCAATAAAACCATTTTTTTTACTTAGGCATTAATATAAAGCACAAAGATAATGCTGCATGAACATGTAACTAGAACTCCAAATTAATATAATCATCAAGACAAACATAGGGAAATAGTGATAGAAGAAACCATTAAGTATATCCAATACAACTTATTGGTCGCAAAAGTTTCAATGATTAACAAAACAAGTTAAAAACAACCTACATGATACAAGAGGGGGCAAACCATGGAAACTTGCAACTCTTCCAAGAGAAATTTGGCATTGGGAGGACATGTCTTTCGAATTCAACCAAATATATAGATGCCCCATTGATAGGATAGGAAAAAAAAAAGAGTTTTAGAATCCGGTAGAATTCACAAGAGCCATGCATATACAATAAAGTAAGCTAAACAAAACATACGCCTTCAAACACAAAACGTTCAAAACCTATTGAGTAGGAAACAGATGGAACTAGTAGTAACTACTTACACCATTTTTCTCATTAAATCCTCTGATGTACATCGGCCAAAGAGCAAAGGAGTTCTGACAATGGGAAGACCCGAAACAACATATCAACAGTAGTGCTAGAATTGTAGCACGTTATTGTCTCCAATTCTCCACTAGTAAGATTGTAGCAAAAGAAATCACCTTGGTCCCTAGGAAAAATACCTTCGTTATTCTGGTGAAAAGATAGGATATCTAGTGGCTCCTCTGTAATGAGATCAAATCCTTAGAGGGCTCATGGAATTCAATGTCATCAAGCTTGAGCCTACGCTTCAAGACCCGTTCACCATTGTTTATGCTGGTAGTCATCCACACTTCTATTGCGGAACCATTGTGGTAGGCATAATTGAGATACTCTTGAGAGTCTCCTGCCCCTATGGGATTCTTCCTTGGGTGTTCCCCATAATCCCCGTAAAGATGGACACATGATATCTGTGAAAATGTAGGGCAAGAATAACTTTTAAATTGAGTTTTCTACCCCCAAAATACACCCTTTTACATAAATCTAGATTTTTGAACAAAAATCAAAAGTCGTGAGGCACAATGACTTCAATACATACCCAGATCATTGTACCTCGAAGAGGCACTTGTTGGCATGTAAAATTTCATTTATTCATTTTTCTAATCTGTTTTAGGGCAAGATACTCATTTTCAGCTACCGTTGATATGGGTTGGTAGCCACAACATGTGAGGGACAAAATTCCATGATGAACAGAGGACTGTTTTATCATGTAAAATCCAGGCCTTATATTGGTTGGCATTATGGTGGATGTTACTTTGGCTCATATTGGTTGAGATTTATAATGGTTGTTATATTCATGAATATTTTAGCCTTATATATGCATACATATAAAGCATAAATATTTGAAAATCCATTGAGAAAATCAAGTAGTTATGAAACAGGGAGTTTATGGAATTCAGGTTGGATGAACTTCTCAGGTGGGAATTCCGGTATGAAAGAAACAGGGAATTCAGGAATATCAGGATTCGGCTGCATTTCAGAATTCTAGCACCTCGAATTCTGTAAATTCCAGCGGACATGAATTCTAAGCATTCTTGTAAAGAAATGGGCCCTTAAGTCATTTAAATGTGTGGCCAATGTTTCCTTTTTGTTAATTTTTGTGTAGGACGATTCATACCCACTTGTAATCAATATCCATTGTTTTGTAGGAGGGCACATTGATAGAAATGATTGTTTCCATCTATGTAGAAAAAAAAATATATAAAAAAAATGGATATTTAGAGCAAATATCATTTAGACCATTTCCAACCATTATTGGGTGTCCATGGTTACCCCGTAATGGAGGTTATGTCTAGGTCACATGAAATTCGCACTGGGATTGTTTCTATTCAATTCTCCATTGTGATTTTGTGTGTAGGCCCATCAGGATGCTTTAAGGCTGCTCTTTTTTATCTATGCACACGGTATCGACGTTCTTGATCCATCAATGATAGTTAATCAGATCAGGGCTTCAGACAGGGTCATCTGTCCTTTTCTGGATATTGTTGCTCTTCCTTTCACTCACATTAATGGTTGTCTTGTTACTAATCCCTTTTGTTCTTGTAGAATCTTTGGATGCATGCTTGGAGGAACTGATGCACTCATCACTCACACATTTCATCTTATGAAGGATTTTTGTTGTTTTTGATGGTTTTGCTGTTTTTCAGTGACAAACATGTCTCATTTACCAAAAAAAAAAAAAAAAACAGTTAAATGAACTACTGTATTCTGACTCCTTGTGCTAGGATTTGTATGCAACCATCATGTAGGTGGTTGGATTTATGATCATCAAATGCTTCTCCAAGTGTTTTCTAGGTAGATGGATGTATGTTTTTGTGATAGTCGTCGCACGGTAACAAAACCTGTTGTGAGTAAAGCCTGATCTGAATCTTACAATAGTTTTTTTTTTCTTCTGCTGCCAAGGTGTTCTACATAAAAGCAAGTGGCATTGGTATTCATTTCCTATTGCAGTCTTTGGGTAATAACTAAATAATAGGGACATTTTTGTTTGTATTAAAATACGAAGAAATTGAATAGATAGGGATTCATGGTGAAAAGAGGTCAGCGGTGAAGGATATGTTCTGAGAGGTGAAAGATATAAGGTGGGGACGTAGATGAACATTTGTTTTTTTTAATGTATTGAATTACTAGGGCGATAGCCGGGTATTCATTTCCATCTTCTTTTGATTCTATTTCCCTCAAAGGAAAGGTCATTGGATATTCTTTTTTGAAATCCAGTTTTGATTTTCTCCACCTCTAAAAGTTTTTTTTTTTTTTTTTTTTTTTTTTGTAGTTAATATAGGTCGGCCCCATTATTTGCAACCAAAATTAAATGAAATGAATTGACATCTTCTCATTTAAAAAATATTTAATAGGATGTGCTTGCTTCTATCAAAATGAGTATGTGTTCAAATCATCAACGTCATCATTCTACTATTAATTTTTTCCCGTAGGATGACTTTTTGTTATAAACTAATAACTCAATGCTTATTAGCTGTATCACCGTTTAAGCCAACAAATTATTCTTACAAATTCATCATTGATGGGCCATATAGTTATTGCTGGCAACAAATTCATCATTGATGGGCCACACGGACACAACATGTGATTATTTTCTTATTAATATGTGTTGCATGGTTATTACATTTTGATCCGGTCAGTTCATAATACATCAAGCCCCTCTTTTCATTTTCTTCTTGTAGTTAAATGAACATAAGTCATGAAAGAAAATACTATGCTACCATATTAATTTAATTTGTGAAATGCATTATTTACTTAGGCATTAATATAAGGTACAATGATAATATGCCTGAATATGTTAACACAACTCCAAATATAATCATCAAGACAGAGATGGAAAAAGTGATAAAGTGATAAAAGCAAATATTAAGTATATCTAATATAATTTCTTTTTATTGCCAACAAAACTTCCAATGATTAATAAAATAAGATACAAATAACCTACATGATACTAGAGCGGGAAAACCGTGGAAGCTTGCATCTATTCCAAGAGAAATTTGGCATGGGAAGACATGTCCTTTTCATTCAACCAGAAATATAGATACCCCGTGAGGGTGTATATAAAAAGAAAGAGTTTTAGAATCCGGTGGACTTCAAAAGAGCCACGCATATACAATAAAATAAGCTAAACAAAACAAAAACCTTCAAACACAAAACAATCAAAACCAATTAAGGAGGAAACAAAAGGAAGAAGTAGTAACTACTCACACCATGCTTCTCAATAAATCCTCCAATGTGCATCGACCAAAGAGCGAACGACTTCCGAGAATGGGAAGACCCGGAACAACATATTGACAGTAGAGCTAGAATTGTAGAACATTATTCCCACCGATTCTCCACTATTAAGATATTAACATCTTTATTTGGGTGAAATGCCAAGACATCCAGTGGCTCCGGTGTAATGAGATTCGAATCTTCAGAGGGTTCAGGGAACTCGATGTCATCAAGGTTGATCCAATGTTTCAAGACTCATTCACCACTGTTGATGCTGGTAGTCAATCACAGTTCCATTGCGGAACAATTGTGGTAGACATAGTCGAGACACTCTTGAGACTCTCCCAAACAATAGGATGGAATGAACCATGCGGTACCCGAATAAGGATGTATGTTGAACAGCTCACAATACTCATCCTTGACATCAAACATCAGAAAGTGAAAATGATAAGCTGGCAGCAAAAGTGCTCAAGTAAAAATCAAAGGAGCCTTTTCCAATTGGGTGAAACATCGGGCACCGCATGGTTCATTCCTCCTATGTTTTTATTGGAGCTCCGTTGTTGCCAGCTGATATTTTTCACTTTCTGATGTTTGATGCCGAGGAAGAGTATTGGGAGGTGTTTAGCATACGCCTTTAATCGGGCACCGCATGGTTGATTCCATACAATTGTTTGGAAGAGTCTCAAGGGTGTCTGAATTATGCCTACGACAATGGTTTCACAATGGAAGTGTGGATGACTACCGGCTTCATTGGCGGCGAATGGGTCTTGAAGAATAGGATCAACCTTGATGACATTGAACTCCCTAAACACTCTGAAGATTTGAATCTCATTAAAGATGAGCCACTGAATATATTGACCTTTCACTCAAATAAAGATGCCATTCTTCGTAGGACTCAAATGGTTGAAGAACCCGAACCTTAGTAGACCACTATTTCTAACTTTCTTACAACAACAAAACAAAGGCATAGAAAGAAAAAAAGAGAGCAAAAGAGTGGAGAGTCGTGTAATATGTGTTATAGATAGCCCTTGCCCACAGACCCTCTTATATAGAAGAGTCTCAACGGTAACAATACTAAATGCACATTAACATCGTGAATAGTTGTTGACGATAATGATAAAATATCGCTAATGCTTCTAGCCGTTGGAGGTAACAACAACGTATCATTAATGTGAGCTATTACGCTTTCATAACTTTACAACGGCTAGTCTCATAACTCGACAACGGCCAAAAGTCAATGTGCTAGGCTAAAAGGGAAGAGAAGAGGGCCTAGACATAGACCTAGACCTAGACCTATACCTAGACCTAGACCTATACCTAACCAAGCCAAGAAATTAAACACAGAAATTAGAATGTCCTATGCTATAATGCATAAAATAACCAACACTAGTTTCTGGCTGCTATTTTCCTTCTATTAAAGAAAAATGTGACGCTAATGTTGGGTTTTTCTGTTTTCTCTTTTCCTTCTCTAGATTTCTTCGTCATTGGCTCATTTTTGTTTCTAGGGTTTCTATTCCTTGGTATGTATCCATTTTCCTTCTATTTCATGATTCTTGACTTCTTTTGTCTCTGCTGTTAGTGTTCCTTGGACATTGGCCCACCATCTTCTTATCCCAAAGACCAAAAGATACTCTAGGGATTGTCTCGTTGATGAGGGTTGTACTTTCTTATAATAAAATGGCCCACTCGCTGATCTAATAAATCTCATAAATGTTTTCAAATTGTTTACAATCCAATCTCTGATACCCACTTTTCAAGTGGTTGGAATTCTTATTTATGGCCTACATATTTGAATGCATTGATTAGATGAAGACCTATGGTGGATTAATAGAGTGGATCCAAGGCCCACCTATGCTTATGCTAAGATCGATCTCCTTATATACATACTCTAAATATAGATCGTCGGAGATAAATCCTCATGAATCCATCATCAATTCCATATTTAGAATTTAAACTGCATAAAATGAAAGGTGTGGGTTTTTTTAGAAGGAGGAGAAGAAAATGGAGGAAATCTGTGTGCACTGTGTGATATTGCGAGGTATTCCGACATACTGCAATATATATTTGCTTTTTGATAAAATAATATATTTTTTTCAATGAAATCTAAGTTCCTTATCTCATTTTCTTCAATGTGTTGTAGTGTTTTTAATTTTAATATAATACAACTTCTACCATTTTAGAATACAGGTTATTTATGGTCTGCATATTTGCATGAATTGATTAGATGAAGACCTGTGGTGCATTAATATAGTGGATCCAAGGCCAACCTATGCTTATTCTAAGATTGATCTCCTTGTATCCATACTCTAAATATAGATCGACGGAGATAAATCTACACGAATCCTTCATCAAATTCATATTTAGAATTTAAACTGCTTAAAATGAAAGGTGTGACTTTTTTAGAAGAAGGGGAAGAATAATGGAGGAAATCTGTGGCGCACTGTATACGGACAAATTGCAATATTTGTTTGCTTTTAGATAAAATAATATTTTTTTAATGAAATCTAAGTTCCTTATCTCATTTTCTTCAATGTGTTGTAGTATTTTCAATTTTAATACAATACAGCTTCTACCATTTTAAAATCATTAATTAGGCCCATTGAATATCTGTATATTCAATATTGTTACTTTATAAGTATTCGGGTCTTGGCTTTGGTTCAGAACTTGGGCCTTTATTTGGACTTGGGTCTTGATTTTGTTTAAATTTGAATATGGGTACATCCCTTTTCTTGTTCCAAAGTTGGGTGTTGTCCTGTATTAGTAATTTGGGTTTAGGTATCCTATATACTAGGCATATTTCTTATGCTTCAGTAGTTTGCATTTATAAAGAAAAAAAAGGAGAAAATCATATTTAAACATTATTCATATTGACATTTATAAGTGGTCTAGAACTCTAGACTTAGTTCTTTTACTGTAGAACTTCATCAAGAGTAGCGACGTTATACCTTTTTCCATCGTGTTATAGTGGCAGGGTCACCTCTTTTGAGTGGTAAACGTGGCATTTTCCCTTTCTACTATTTTTTTTTTATAAAACTATGGGAACCAATTATTTTAATTTTCACCATCTCGAGCAACCTCACTAAATTATTGTTTTAGGATGTTCTCCAATCATCACTCAATCAATTTAGATGCAATGGTGATTGATTGGGCTCTGTTCCGTTTTATATTTGAGAATGCATATTGAGTCATTGACGCAATCTTGATTAGCAAAGTTGGATCATCTGGTGAGCTCAAATGGATTTAACTCAATTGAGTAAGAACCCAAATTTAGGATCAACTCTACCCTAATTTACAACCAATTATGCAATAACAAGGAGGAAAGTAGAATCTTAAATCTCTACTTGTGGATACTCATAAAAAATTGATGTTTTCTTTTCATGGCCTTGGTCCACATCAAGATTGATTTTCTGTTATCAATACCATAATCTTGAGACATCTCATAGATGTGATTACATGTGTTCGATTTCTTCTTATAACCATTTATCATTGATTGAACGGTCAACAACATTATTGTTAAGAGCCAATTGTGATCAAAGCCATAATCAACGATTAAAAGAACATATAGTTCTCCATCACAGTCTTCATCATCACAACAAATCTGATCCTTGTAATCATCATCACAACCTCCCAATCCTATCACATGATATGTTTTCATAATCTAGATAATCATTGTAACCGGGTTCAAAATATAGGTCTCGGGGCTTGACTCATACCAATCATCGAGTCAAAATCTTAATTTGTTGTCACAAGTCCTAGATCTCAAGGTCACAAGGATCTAATTGGTTTCCCTCATCATACTCTACGTCTTTCCGGTGTTGACAACAATGTCCCTTTTGTGGCAGCATAGTGTTAAGAATGGAATCAACAAGCAATCGATTAAGATTTGAAATTGACACAACCTCAATTAGCAACTAACATAGTCCTGATTAGCAAATTTGGCCTATTTGATAACCCCAAATGGATTCAACTCGATTAAATAAAAAAGACTTAAATTGAAGATTATCTCTACTTTCACAGATCATTTGCCGCACTGCACTCTTTGGTGGAATTGTATGAACATTTTCGAAAAGATTAAACGCATTTTCTTTTATAAAACCCGATTGTTCTCTACATTGTTGCTGTTCTTGATCGATATACTTTCTTTTGCATCATAATGTTTTCATTCAGTTTGCGGATAACCCATTTGACCGGTGCTTACAACTGTTCTATGGGAGTAAATTTTTGCTATTTTATTTCCTTACTAGAAACATCCTTGAGTAAACCTTAGATCCTCTTCAGCCATGCATTCTATAATAAGTTCAGATAACCAGGATGAAGTAAACCAGATTTTCTCTTGCCATGCATTCTATAATATCCGAACCGGTTTGCATTTTATAATAAGTTAAAATAACTTAGATGAAGTAAACCAGATTATCTCCAGCCATGCATTCTATCGTATCTTTACCGGCCTGTATTCTATAATAGGTTCAGATGAAGCAAATAGAGGTTGATTGGTTTGGATGACTTGAGTTAACACCTTATGAGATCTGTTATGTTCTTTGTTCTTGAACGACTACATACAGTTGTGGGTACTTAATCTATGAGAAGGCAAGAGAATGTTCTCTTCAAGTACCTTATCCAACTGGGGATCTGGATAGGGAAAACGATAACAAGATTTTAGGGCTAAACATGCACGATAAACCAATCACAAGAATTCCATAAACATTTAGATTTATGTTGTTCAGCAAACTCGCCAATGTCCACAGGGCTATGAGCATTTAGCACGATTTTACCACGAAAAAATCGGGCAACTTGTTGCATGGAATCCAAACCCTCTTAACACTTAGCCCATACTATCCCCATAGATCTCAATCTTGCTCTTACAGCCTCTCCCTTGCCCACAGACCCTCTTATATAGAATAGTCTCAACGGTAACAATACTAAATGCACATTAACATCGTGAATAGTCGTTGACGATAATAATAAAATATTGCTAATGCTTATAGCCGTTAGAGGTAACAACAACGTATCATTAATGCGAGCTATTACGCTTTCATAACTTTACAACGGCTAGTCTCATAACTCGACAACGGCCGAAAGTCAATGTGCCAGGCCAAAAGGGAAGAGGGCCTAGACCTAGACCTATGCCTAACCAAACCATGAAATTAAACATAGAAATTAGAATGTCCTATGCCATAATGGATAAAATAACCAACACTAGGTTCTGGTTGCTATTTTCCTTCTATTAAAGAAAAAAGTGACGCTAATGTTGGGTTTTTCTGTGCTCCCTTTTCCTTCTCTAGATTTCTTCGTCATTGGCTCATTTTTGTTTCTAGGGTTTCTATTCCTTTTTATTTATCCATTTCCACTCTATTTCATGATTCTTGACTTCTTTTGTCTCTGCTGCTAGTGTTCCTTGGACATTGACCCACCATCTTCTTATCCCAAACACCAAAAGATACTCTAGGGATGGTCTCGTTGATGAGGGTTGTACTCTCTTATAATAAAATAGCCCACTCGCTGACCTAATAAATCTCATTAATGTTTGCAAATTGTTTACTATCCAATCTCTCATACCCACTTTTCAACTGGTTGGAATTCTTATTTATGGCCCGCATATTTGAATGCATTGATTAGATAAAGACATGTGGTGCATTAATAGAGTGGACTCAAGGCCCAACTATGCTTATTGTAAGATCGATCTCCTTATATCCATACTCTAAATATAGATTGTCGGAGATAAATGCTCACGAATCCATCATCAATTCCATATTTAGAATTTAAACTGCATAAATGAAAGGTGTGGGTTTTTTAGAAGGAGGAGAATAAAAATGGAGGGAATCTGTGGCGCATTGTGTGACATTGGAGGTATTCCGACATACTGCAATATATAGTTGCTTTTTGATAAAATAATATATTTTTTTCAATGAAATCTAAGTTCCTTATCTCATTTTCTTCGATGTGTTGTAGTGCTTTCAATTTTAATAGATTACAGCTTCTACCATTTTAAAATAATTAATTAGGCTCACTGGACATCTATATACTCAATATTGTTAGTGTACTAGTATTTGCGTCTTGGCTTTGGTTCAGGTCCCGGGCCTTTATTTGGACTTGGGTCTTGATTTTGTTTAAAGTTGAGTAAGGTTACATCCCTTTTCTTGTTCCAAAGTTGGGTGTTTTCTCGTATTAGTAATTTGGGTTTAGGTATCCGATAGACTAGATTTATTTCTTATGCTTCCATAGTTTGCTTTTATGAACAAAAAAAGGAGAAAATCATATTTAGACATTAGTCATATCAACATTTACAAGTGGTCTAGAACTCTAGATTAGAGCTTCCACACTTAGTTATATTACTATACAAATTTATCAACAGTAGCAACGTTATACCTATTTTCATTGTGTTAAAGCGGCATGGCCACCACTTTTGAGTGGTAAAAGTGGTATTTCCCCCTCCATTTCTTTTTATTTTATTTTATAAAGCTAAGGGAACCAATTAGAGTACTTTTCACCATCTCCAGCAACCTCACTAAATCTTGGATCTCAAGTTCACGAGGATCAAATTGGTTTCCCTCATCATTCTTTACATCTTTCCAGTGTGGACGACAATGTCCTTTTTGTGGCAGCATAATGTTAAGAATGGATTCAACAATCAATCTATTAAGATTTGAAATTGACACAACCTCAATTAGCAACTGACATAGTCCCGATTAACAAATTTGGCCTATCTGATAACCCCAAATGGATTCAACTTGTTTAAATAAAAAAGGACCTAAATTAAAGATTAGCTCTACCTTGACAGGTCATTTGTCGCACTGCTCTCTTCGGTGCAATTGAATGAACATTTCCGAAAAGATTAAACGCATTTTCTTTTATAAAACCCAATTGTTATCTACATTGTTGTTGTTCTTGATTGAGATACTTTCTTTTGCATCATAATTTTTTAATTCAGCTTGCGAAGAACCCATTTGACTGGAGTTTACGATTGTTCCGTGGGAGTAAGTTTTTGCTCTTTTATTTCCTTAGTAGAAACATCCTCGAGTAAACCATGGATCCTTTTCAGCCATGCATTCTATAAGAAGTTCATATAACCAGGAAGAAGTAAACCATATTCTCTCCTGCCATGCATTCTATAATATCCCTACCAGTATGCATTTTTTAATAAGTTAAAATAACTTCAATGAAGTAAACCGGATTATCTCCGACGTGCATTCTATAGTATCCCTACCAGTATGCATTTTATATTAAGTTACATTAACTTGGATGAAGTAAACATGATTATCTCCAGCCGTGCATTCTATTGTATCTTTACCGGCATGCATTCTATAATAGGTTCATATGACTTAGATGAAGCAAATAGAACCGTATCCACCTGGGGATCTGAAAAGGGAAAACGATAGCAGTAAACATGCTCTCACAACCTCTCCCCTTTGGAAAACTCTGACACCATGGGAGAGACAGCACGCCTTTCTTTCACAGAGTCTAAGGTTGGAGATCACATCAATATATAGAATCTCTACTTTCTTGTCCCCCCAAGAAACCCCTAATGCCATAACTAAAAAATACCCTTGACCCCAAACATGGTCATTTGCTTACAAAGAATAACCCTAGGAGAGTATTTACAAGAAATTTGCCCTAACAAAGCAATAAACCACTCAATAAAGCCTAGTTTGGATCTTTTTAGCAAGATCCAACACTGTGGCCATCCAATAATGATTGGAAACGATCTGGTAGATTAAATTTTCTCTAGATATCCATATTTAAAAATAATTTCAAAACAGGAAGGAGGCAATCTTTTTTATTAATGTGTGCTCCTACGAAACAATGGATGTTGACTATTGGTGGGCGTGATTCCTCTTACACAAACTAACAAAAGGGAAACATCAGGTGCACAAGTATCTTTGACAACCAACACCACCCGGGCACTACAAACCACACTTCTCAAACTCATCCTAAAGTCACAACTTTTAATTTTGGGGCTGTTGAATTTTTTTAGGTGTATGCATTTCCAAAGTAGACTGTGCAATGTACCAAGAAATGGGGAATCCTCGCACTGACTTGCACTCCTAGAAGTATAGATGCAACGAAGCAGGAGCTAATCCAAACTTAACATTAATTAGAGTTGACATGTTTCTCAAATCCATTCCTTTTATTCCTTTTGAAAAATAACAGTAGTTTTTTTTATAATAAAAAAGACAAAATAAAGGGATAAGCATATGGTTGTTTCTTGAGGTAGGCATTCACTCTTGGAATAATACCCTAGTAAGATAATGCCCATAGAGAAGGATTAGAGTGCTAATGTATGTCTCTAAGTCATTGACCATTGTTAAATACCCATGATAGGATATGTTTGATAAAAAAAAATAAAGTTTATTTATAGTCATTTTATAGTAATTGTAATGTGATATTCAAAACCCTAAACTAAATACCGTTTCTAAAGAATGCAATTAGAGAAGCAATGCCCTTTTTAAACCCTTAAACTGAAAAACATGACAACTACATGCGATGGTGGCCTCTAGGAGTATATCCACCATTTATATGCAAAGCTAAATACAAAGATGCCTTCACATTGGACATTGGTACAACATTTTAGGGCAAAAACAAGTAACTTGCATATGTCTAGCGTTTCTAACTACTAAACAATGAAAAGGAATCGAGCTGATGAAGTTTTAGGGTAGGCAATGCAATATAAAAGGTATTTAATGTGTATACCAACCTCTTAATGGAATCAATCACCACCGTGATGGAGTAATAGAGGCCTTCCTAAAAAGTGAAATCGCCATAGCACGGTTGCAAAGAATGAAAAAGGCACGATAAAGAAACGCGGATTCAAGGCGAGATAAAAAACAATTTGACATAATGGTCGATATCAACTATGTTGCAAAACAATTAAAAAAAAAAAGTCAAAAAAGCAACTTGGAAGTACCGGTCCTCATCTATGTAGAGACCAATTATGTTTTTTTTTTTTTCCTGTGAAATTCCCTTTAAAATTTATAAATATATTGGTTTATTATTAGGGCCCCCGGGCTTAAAACGTCCCATTTCTGCTGCCATTTCTGCTGGTAATAACAACAGAGCTATAAAAGCTCTACAAAAACTGCCATCTCTTCCTCCATCCTCTCTGCTCTCGTCCGGCTTCTAAACCCTGTATCATTTCAACTCTTTCATCTCATCATCATAGGCAATCGGAGAGCACCTTTCTTCTTTCTTGATCTCATCATCATATTCTGCTTCTTGCCTGATCTATACATTCTTTTTATTTTTACGTGAACCGAAGACATCTGGCTGCTGCTTTTTTTTTGCAGCTTTAGCGGCTGCATATTTCTTCTCTCTTGCTCTCTTTTTTCCAAGAGAAGAAAAGGTACTCTCTTTCTCTTTCTCTATCATTCTCTACTTGTTATCTACCATTGTTTCAAAATCTCCCTCTGCTACCTACCAGTAAAACTATTTCTTTCTTCAATCTTATGTCAGGAAGAATGGGTCGTTCTAAATCATCATCAGAGGGTTATATTTGTTACTTAAGCAATGATCTGTTAATGGACATCCTTTCTAGATTGCCCCCAAAATCCCTTGTCACCTGCAAAAGTGTTTCCAAGACATTTCACTGCTTGGTTTCCACCCTGATTCATTCCCCAACAGTGCCCAGACCATTGTCTGGCCTTTTCATTGGCCAAATTGATCTCATCCAGGAAGAAATGGAATCCGTTGAGTATTTCAATCTCCAAGGCAATGGGGTGGATTTGGATGATGAGATCAATATGGAAGATTGCCTCAGCTTCTTACCCTGCGACCCAGATACCAGAATTATCGATTGTCGTGATGGACTCATTCTCTGTGCTAACGCAGATTCGGATGATGGAGATAAATGCTATGTGTGCAACCCTGTCACGAAGCAATGGGTGGTTCTGCCTCCGCCGCCCAAACATGGATTTAGTAGCAATTGTAATTACGATGTGAACCTTGCATTGGTGCCCGACGAATCCTCTGATGTGTCCGTCTCTCACTATAAAGTCTTTCTATTTGTCACTCTCAATTATGTGACTAAGGATGAAAATGAAGAGCCTTTAACATATATGTATGTCCATGTCTATTCTTCTAAGACGGGGCAATGGGGGGAGTCTAATTGGTACTCAATAGGCACCAGCCTTAGGCCGTTGCGAAAGCGTGCCGTGTTTTTAAATGGAGCTCTGTTTTTGGCAGCTGATCCTTCTGTGTTTCTGAAGTTTGATGTGGAGGAACGGTATATTAGTGTGATGAACTTACCTACTTATTCGGATACTCCAGAGTTCATTCCATCCATTTGTTTCGGAGAGTGTCAAGGTGGTCTCAATTTTGCCTACCACAATGATTCGAAAATGGAAGTGTGGATGTCTGAAGAAAGTGAATGGGTCGTGAAGCATCGTATCAATCTTGACGACATTGGATTTCCTAAACCCTTACTAGATGTAGATTTATATGAATTTCCCATTGATGTGGAGCCAGTGGATATACTTGCTTTTCATCCTAATAAAGATGCTATTTTTCTTAGGAACCAAGGTGATTTCTTATGCTATGATTTTACTAGTGGAGCCTTGGAGACAGTTATGTGCTGCGATTCTGGGGCTACTGTTTCTATGTGGTACTTGGTCTTCCCATTCTCAAAATGCCTACGCACTTTGGCCAATGCACATCGGAGGATTTAATTAAAAAAATGTGTGAGTAGTCACTACTTTGTTCCATTATGTCTCCTCCTGCATAGGTTTTGATTGTTTTGTGTTTGAAGGTGTACATTGTGTTTTGCTTATTTTATTGTATGCATGGTTCTTATGAATTCCATTGAATCTAAGTCCCTTTTTCTTTACCGGAACTCAAAGAATTCGTGTCTAGAGAATTTCTAAATTCTCAGATATAGTGGAAACTGTGGAATGCCTGAATCCTCCTTTGAACTTGAGCATCCAGAAATTCCACCAAAAAGCAATGGAGCTGGAATTCCAGGAATTCCAAAGGTCATTTGAGACCTTTATGGTGGCTGGAGTTTTGGAATTCTGGTGAAAAAACATGGCATGTGCAAATCCCAGGGGACAAGCCATCACATCATGTCATGAATTCCCTAACAAACCAAGTTCTTGTGAGAAATTCTAGTACTTCCCTACTTTATTTTCTTTGGAACGACGAGGTTGTTTTATCTTTCTTCAATTGTTTTTCCTTCAAAGTGGTCTCTTTTATTCCTAATAGGATTTGAACACCTATATTTTTTTTTCCTTTGTATTTTGATGCCTTTTATGGTCTAATCACATGGATAGTAGCTGAGTTTTAAGATCTAGTAAGATGTAGACTCTTCACTTATTTATTTATTTAGTTTTTAGTTTTGCAATAAAGCACTGGAACAAGGTTTGGTAAAACTTCATGTTTATGCTTCACAGAAGTTCCATCAGAGGAGTTTCCCATGTTTAAAGGTTCAGAAGCGCTGTGAAAGTTCAATTTGGAATGGGTAATCCAAATGCATATTGGATTGGTTGCTTGATCCTTTACTCTAGGGAAAATTATGAGGTGACCTTAGATATTGTTTTTCTCCCTAGTCAATTGACTAAACTCAATAATTGTCAGGTCAAGTCAACTAGGCAAGCGTCAATAAATTGATTTTATAATTTTTTTTATAGATATAAATGTTTGAAATAACTAAAAAGAGATGTGATAAATTTCATATGGATTGCTATTTCAATACTTTTATTTTTACTAAAGTATATTTTAACATATACAATTTTCTTATGTAAGGCTTATGTGCGGTTATCATATTTTTTGTATTTTTTCAAATAACGAAAAAATGGCATATGATGACATACCCGACTTGGCCAAAATGGGATGAGTTAAGCCGAATGTTGAGTCGACCAGGTGGATATGTTTCAACAAAAACTCGTCCAAATAGAGTCTAACTCTACCTTCCCTCTTTCATATGTAATCAGGTTGAGTCAACTCAACAAATATCCTAGTCGGCTCACCACGTAGGAAAACTATGGCTTCGGGTATGAAGTTGAATTTTTTGCCATGTTGATTGGAGTGGCCCAAGGAGGTATGCAATCTGTACCTGTTTCCACATAACAGTTTCAAATGTATCATTGGTGGGCCGAGGATAGTAAATTGGTATTTTTAGGATGTTGTTTGATCATTTTGGACACATGGGTAGTTGATTGGGGTCCCTGTCCGTCCATATTAGAGATTGAACATCGTTCTTCTAATGGTTTTGTTGGTATGGTTGGATAATGGTGGAGTGAGTTCCAATTGTTGGATGAGCCTGGTTGCAGAGTGGTTTCTGAAAGACAAGTTGAAAAAGTGGGGTGCAAAGGTTTCTTGGGATAACCATGATAGGAGAATCTTATTTTTACTTTTTGGCATCAAGTGTTGGAAAATTGTGTATGTATACCTAATCATTATTATTCATAGTACTCAGAACATGGTCTTCCCCCTGTATGTATTCAGCCATGGGGCCCTTAGGGCTAACTTGGGGCCACTTGGATCGTCCAGGTCTATCAAATTTTCTATTATTAGTCTTAAGCATGGAATCCAGCCACTTAGGGACTGATAAACACGTAAACAGTGCTGGCTTCCTACTTGAGGACAGCTTTTGGTGCACCAGTGGTTAGAAATTCTGCACCTTTCTGATGCCTTTTCTGCACTTTTATTGAGCCTTTTGTTGATGGAATAATGTGGTCGTCCAAGAATTTGATTCTGCAGGAAAGAGAACTGTTTTATTTACATGTGGGATATGGTTTAAGATTTTTAGTCAAGAGCGGACTTTTCTGGTTAGTACTTAAATAGTGAAGTGTAAGGCCAGCAACTTAGGCTTTTGTATCAGACTCAGCATGCACCATTTTGCTTGATTATGTTAATATTCCGGCTCTTCATATATTACTACTCTCTCTCTTTCTCTCTTATTTATAAGGCCATTTTCAACCTCCACATTGGGAAATTTTCTATCCAACCCTGCACTTAGAGTGCATGCAGGCCCCTCTGGCCCCATAAATGCAGCTCTTTCATAATCACTATACATGGTTTATTTTCTTGATCCATCAGCAATAGTTAATTACATCAGGTCTTCAGATAGGGCCACTTGTCCTTTGCTGAATGTTGCTCTTCCTTTCACTCACATTAATGGTTATATCATTACTAATCCTTTTCTGTCTTGCAGAGTCCTGGATGCATACTTGGAGGAAGTGATGCACTCTGACTTGGGCATTTCATCTTATCAAGGGATTTGTTTGATTTCGATGGTTTTGTTGTTCATCTTTAGCCACTAAGACGTTTCCTTGTGAAGATAATTGCATATACAAGTGCACTGAAGCACATTCTAGTTAGTGATGTTGCATCCTATTGAAGAAAACTAAAGGGCATGTGTATGATGCACAAATGAGGAGCAACAGTGTTGTAAGATCTATTGAGAAAATATAGACATAGAGCTAAGTGATTTTGATTTTTTGTGCGGAGTGCTCCGTACATATGACCTGCACTTCATTGACCGGAAATGTCCATCTGCTTGTACTTGACTTGGTTGATGTCTTGATGATGTAGCAAAGAGCATATAATACTAGGGTTTAACAAAGAAAACCAAGCAATTGTCATGTACTGAAAATAATGTGTTTCTGAGTTGAGAACTTAAAGATTGTCATTGGGTAACTTGACCTTCAAAGATTGCAGAGACTTGTAGATTGTCATTTCTTGGAAGTCTAATTAGCATTTGTTCCTCTCTCTCTCTCTCTCTCTCTCTCTCTCTCTCTCTCTCTCTCTCTCTCTCTTATGATTCTTATTAAGTCTATTCATTCCTTCTTTTATTTTTATTCATTTTTATAATATATATGTATGATGTACACTGACTTGTACAAGTTTTATAAAATTTATTCATTATAAAAATAAAAATTGGCCTAAGAAGTTAATGGAAAATTATATAATTATGTCCAGGCACTTGATTTTGTCTTGGTCCTGACTCCTCATTCTGTCTAAATTTGAGCATAGGTGCAGGTCTTTTCTTGTTCCAATGTTGGGTGTAGTCCCCATACATAATTTGGGTTTAGGAACCCTATGGTCCTCACCTGTTTTTAACCTTCCACAATTTGCTTGTCTATTGGCCTAGAACTCTAGATTGGAGCGTCTATACATTGTTTCTGACCGGTTAAATTGGCCTTTTTATTTCCATTCCACTTTCTAAGAAATTCAGGGATCCCAATTAGTTCTACTTTCTAAGAAATTCAAGGATCCCAATTAGTGTTCTTTTCACCTTCTCCATCAACTTCTCTGATTTTTTTTTAAGAATTTCCGCAATCGCTATTTGATAATTTTAGACACGTAATTAGTTGTGATTGGGGTCCGTTTTATGTTTAAAAGTGCATATCTTCTAAGGGTTTTGTTGATATGGTTAAATAATGGTAGAGTTAGTTTGTAACATTAAAATCTCGTATGCCTGGTCGGGGTTCAGAATCCGTATGGACTAAGAAATCGAAACCTAAATTAGGTTATGGACGTGGACCCGTTTATAAATCGAAACCTTAAATAGGTTCTAAACTCAGTTTTTACGAGTCGGACGCTCCAAATAACTTACGAATCAGATATCCGTTTGCATCCCTTGCTTCAATAATGTATACTATTTTCTAAAGCAACATAGAAAAGCTCTAGGGATGTCCTCATTATTCTCAATAATACAAAATTTTAAAAATAATAGAAAAGTAAGGGAGGCGCGAACCATTCTCTTAAATCTTAGGGGCATTTGTATAATGATCATAGAAGGAACCCAAATCACAAGTGGACCCATCACCCATCTCAAAAGCTATAAACCCACTCTTTTACCAACCCTAAACCCTAAACAAAGTGTGGGAAGAGCCCATACACAGGTACACACCCCCACCTTTCTCTCACAAGCCAACAGTTGCCGCATCATCATTTTTGAATTTTCAATACTTGTAGGGTGGTGGAATGAAGTGAAGTGAATATTGAAAAAAGAACAAAATATTAAAAAGTCTAATCATAATGAAGAAATTTTATTTTTAGTAGTTGAATAAGGAAACTTTTTAACTTTTTGGATAGAAAGCAGATGAATTTTTATCGTTTAGTGGCATGAGAATGTTGCTTTTTAGTTTTTTTATTTTTTATATCAAGAGAGAAATTTGAAAATTTCATATTATTGATATGGCCCTAGTCTTTTTTTATATTAACTCTATTGGATAGCTCAGTTGGTTTAAGACCACGGATTGCATTCGGAGATTGTTGGTTCGAAACCCTACTACCACAGTGAGGCTATATGGGAGTTTATTTAGTTTCCCTCTGGCCTTGGGAGATTGGCCCAGCCTAAAGGATGATAGCAAAAAAAAAAAAAAAAAAAAAAAAAAAAAAAAAAAGGAAAAAAAGAACCCAATCACATTACTGAACAAGCCCAAATCCCACAAGACCCAAAACCCCAAAAGTGTTTGACAGTGTCTACCTTTTCCCTCCCTGTTCCTTTTCTTTCTTAGGGCCTGTTTGGATGCACAAGAAAACACAAGAAAATAATATTTTTTAGAATATAATCTTTCGTTTTTTAAATAAGAAAATCATGTGCGTTTGGTAACTCAAGAAAAATTTGAAGAAAAGATTCTTTTCTTTCAAAAAGCTCAATATTCTCTCCTACAGCTCTCCCCTGTAGAAAACTTTCTACAAGATAAAAATATTTCAAAATAACGATTACAAAGTGGTAGAGTAAAGTAATGACTTTAGTTCAACAAATCCATCATATTGTGTATGTTTATATATATGGTAAAGTAAAGTAAAAGTGAATCTCACTGGACGGTAAATGTGGGGTAAAGTAAAGGTGGGATAAAGTATATGGTGAAGTAAAGTGGGAGGGAATGGTAAAGTAGTTTTTTTTTTTACTTTACTTTATCACATTTTATCATAGTTTTATATGATAAATAAAAAGTGACTTGTTTACAGGTGTGACAAAGTAAAATAAAGATTGATGTCATATTATGGTAAAATGTGAGGTAAAATAAGGTCAAATGAAGTATGTGGTAAAGTAAAGTGAGAGAGAGAGAGTTATAAAGTAGTTGTTTTTTCATTGACTTTACTTTACTATACTTTACCATGATTTTATTTGATAAAAAAAAGTAACTTATGGTTAAAACATGAAAGTTAAACTTTACTTTACCACATTACTTTTTTATCCAAACGTGGTAAATTACATATATATTTAAATATTTAATAAAAAAATATTCTGATAATGTAATTTATTTTAATTGCAGCACCTTCCAAACACCTCAATTTAAAATCTGTAATATTCCTCAAAAATTACCAAACAGTAAAAAAATTATACTATTATAATATTACGTTATTGTATTCTATACTATTTTATTCTTGCAATATTTAAATCTATAAATATTTTATTCTGTAAACATCCAAACGGGCCCTTACTGTTATTTCCTCCAACTTCCTGTTTCACGAAGAATGTCAAATTTTCACAGCTTCAGAAGGTACTATGGCATTTTGCACAGCTTCAGAAGGTAATAATATCTGTAACTTTGGCAATGATGTATTGATGAACATCCTTTCTAGATTACCCCCAAAATCCCTTACCATTTGCAAATGCGTTTCCAAAACATTTCACCTCTTGGTTTCCACCCTAATCCACTCCCCAACAAGGCCAAGGCCAATGTCTGGCCTTTTCGTCGGCATGGTTGATCTCCGCAAGGGATGTATCGAAGCCTTCGACTATTTCCGTCGCATAGATGATGAGAATGTAGACATCCACGATGTGATTGAAATGGATGATTGAAATGGGTTCCTTCTTTGCTCTTCAAATAACATTGGTGATAAGTATTATGTGTGTAACCCAGTTACGCGGCAATGGGTGGCTCTGCCTCAGCCGCCCAAACCCAAACCTAGTGCTAGCAGCTCCTTTCATGATGCGAAATTTGCATTGGTTATGGATGAATCATCTGATGTATTATTCACTCACTTTAAAGTTGTTGAATTTGTCGTTGTCCATTGTGAGAATTCTAAGGATGAAGATGAAGACCCATTAGATGTAGATACGGACTATTCTGAGGATGAAGATGAAGACCCATTAGATGATTTGTATGTTTATGTGTACTCTTCTCAGACGGGTCAATGGGCGGAATCGAAGGCCTACTTAAAGGGGTTCAATTTAACCCTGCTGAAAAAGCCCCCAGTGTTTCTAAATGGTTCTCTGTTCTTGCTGGCTGATCCTTCTCAGGTTCTGATGTTTCATGTCAAGGAAGAGTTTTGTGGGGTGCTTGACTTACCTATTGATTTGGGCATTTTATGGTTCTTTCAATCCAATTGTTTGGGAGAGTCCGAAGCTATAATGCCCAGACACAGCATGGATACGGCAGGGATACGCCTTGACATGGCAAGGACACGGATTTTACACATAAAAAGTGAAGTATCGGATACGATACGACACGATACGTTGCCCACTTTGAAGTATCTGTGCATCATAGGTCCGAAGAGTGTCACTGTTTTGCCCACCACAATGGTTTGGAAATGGGAGTATGGGTGCTTGATGGCATGGACTCCAGTGAATGGGTCTTGGTGCATAAAATCAGCTTTGCTGATATTGAATTCCCTGGTCCCTCAGCAGATTCAGATTTTGTAACCAAGGATCCGGTGGATATCCTAGCTTTTCACCCAAATTCAGATGCTATTTTTCTCAGATACCAAGGGGATTTCTTCTGCTATGATTTTAATAGCAAAGCATTGGAGAATTTTATGTGCTACCATCCTTCAGCTACCGTTGATATGTTGTTCCAAGTCTACCCATTCTCAGAATGCATATGCTCTCTGGCCAATGCACAGGGGAGGATTTAACGATGAAAATGGTGCGAACAATCACTACTTTGTTACTTTTGTCTTCTCCTTTACATGTTTTGGTTCTTTTATTTTTATTTTTATTTTTATTTGAAGACATTTGTTTCATTTAACTTACTTTACTATAACGCGGTTCATGTCGAACCCATTGGACTCCAAAACTCCTCTTTTTCTTCCCCCTCATTAGCACATCCATATATGTGGCTGAATGGAAAGTTAATAAGAACAGTTAGAAACTTAAAATGCCCAAATTCAGTACATTTAGATTTTAAGTATTCCGAAATTCCAAGCAAAAGAGTTATGATAAAGATGATTTAGTTGAGAATCAACAGAAAAAAGAAACCTATAGAGTTATTAATACTAGGATCGATGTTTTCTAATAAAGTCCTCTTGAAGAAAAAGATGTCTTGGAATGATAAGATAGTAAAGATATAGATTCAATATAATTATTCTGTGCAACTTGGCCCTTGGCTCCAACTGAAAGTGAATTTTTGGCTGCACTTGTTTGAGTCTAGATCAAGCTCAGGCCTGGTTCGAAGGAGATGATCTGTGCTGCCTGCCTTGTTTTTTGGTATTTGCCTCCCTATGATCCGTCCAACTCCTTAGGATGTGTTTGGCAATTAACTATTTAAAGTAAAGTAAAGTGAATCTAGACAAGAAATGACAAGGGGTTATATCAAAAGTACACAATTTCAAAATTCCCTCCGAATATTTAAAAAAAAAAGTAAAAAAAGAAACCTCCTTTCAACACAAAAAGACAAAAAAAAAAAAAAAAAACCTCCACTTTTCTATACAAAAAGTCAAAAAGATTCCGTACGAAACAACTAAAAACAAAACACTATCATAACACCTTATATTTTATTCTCTCTTGATTTGATGCTTCACATCATCATCCTTCAATTTACCATACATCCAAACAGGCCCATACTACTATACCTCCTGAACGTCAGAGTATCTAGTTTTCTAACACATGTCTAAATTAGATTGACTGCAGGATTGAAATCAGGAAAAAAATGATGCCTTCTAAAACTGTTATCCTTAAGGGTCATGATCAAGGGGTTATGATGATCTGATGGACTCCAAACATTGCAAATAAGGGAGTTCCATCCATGATTTTCAATACCAAAAACCTTCCCTTGGATTTTGTGGCCCCTGTACTCCACAAGGGCGGTCGCATAGGGCTTGCTTGATAAGGGTGCGCAGGGGAGGAGGCTCCAGTCTATATATGTTTATAATACTTAGTTTATATACTGTAATAAATGCCTTCTATATAAACTTTTAAATTTCATTTATTTTTTTGAAGCAAATTAAGCCTAAAAATTGGGGTATCTAACCCATGCTATCCCAGCTCAATCAAATTTGGATAAGGAAATTTTCATGTAGATTATGTAGAAAATTAGGTAAGTAAAGAATAGTCACAAACCATGATCTCTAATGTTTTAACATTTCAAATAAATATTGAGATACCATTTATTTTTTTTCAGTTTGTTCGGGTGTTTTCTTGAAAGTTTCCAAACATTTAAATTAACTTAAAAGTTAAATATAGAAAGACAATTAATATATATGGTAAATAACACCATAGAGTGGAGCAAAATAAAAAGAAAATATGGATCCACATGATATAGGTGCGTGAAAAACATACATACATACATCCTAATTACTAGCAATAACTCGGCCCATTAGTAATGATGACTACTAAGAATAACGGTTGACTTGAATGTTTGAATGGCTAATATTCCTATGAGTTATAAATAGTACAAAATAATGATAATAAATAAAGTTGTCCCACAAAAGCATCTCTCTTAAAATGATAAAATAGGTGATTTGAACACATACCCTTGCTAGAATCAAGTACTCCCTTGAAATTTAAACTACATAAAATCTTTATCCCTCAATTTATTGCATTGGGCAAACTTTATCTTTTCAGATTGGGTTTGGGTCCGCCAACAGATTGAGGTAAAACATGTGAAGTCTCGGGTGCCATGCGTGACAACGCAAGTTCATGACCTTCGAGCAACCACTTTGTGAAAAACTGTCAAAGGTTAGGTCTGTCTCCAATTTGGACCCTCCCAAAACCCTGCTTCGGCGGGACCACACTGGGTGATGACTTTTTTGTAGCGGCTATGGCCACTACGGCCGATATATCGACCTCTAGGCTAGTAGTAACCGATATTTTTACCCATGCTCTCAACATTTGTAATGATTTGGAATGACACTTTTCTACATTGTGTTGTTGTGCACATTTGATCTCTTGGGTGCATTGAGGTTGTTTTGTCTTTCTTTAAATTGTTACATGCTTTAGAGTGATATTTTCTTTTCTTTCCCTTTCCCTTCATTTCCTAACAATATTTAGACACCCAATTAATATGCTTTTCATCATCTCATACCTTTTCCAGTATTACATGCAACCCCCACTTTTTTTTTCCTTTTTTGTATTTTGATGCCTTTTATGGTCTGGTCACATGGATTAGTTGCTGAGTTTTAAGATCTAATACCTTAAGAATTTTATTTTTTAGATTTGATAATGCTGCGATGATGCAGGACAGACCCATGGTCCCCATGGTTCAACCAACATGTGGGCCCAACTCATCTATCTCGACCAAGCTCTTTGGGCCCAGCTCATTTGTTTTCATGTTTTGGCTTATTTAGAGTTTTATTTTATGCTATTTTATTGTTTATGTTGGATGTTTTAATCTTGGCCTCATGGTTCAAAGTATCGGCCATAACGGTCGAAGCCGCTACGCTATTTTGAAAATAGCGGCACTACAGTCTAAAACCTAGTAGAGGCAAGTAATTTTAATTTTAAATATTATTTTTCCTATTTTTTCTGCTCAATAGCCTTTCCTAAAGTTGTCTCTACCCTTACATGGTTTCAAATTACTA
Organism: Cinnamomum chago; assembly: GCA_038049695.1. NCBI lineage: Eukaryota > Viridiplantae > Streptophyta > Magnoliopsida > Laurales > Lauraceae > Cinnamomum > Cinnamomum chago. Next base: position 64,292,700 of record CP142458.1, on the reverse strand, counting down.
AAAAAGCACAAGATTGGCTGTTATGCAATATTAATATTTTTTTGACCACTTAAAATATTCACACTGTTGCATTGCTACTATCGCCGCAAGCGCTATGTATTGCCCGCTACGTAGCGTTTTGGCTATTAGCCACTACACCCGACTCAACCGCTATTTTGATCTTTGCATTCTACATTAGATCAATGTTATTTCTTTTCCTATATAAGTGATGTAAAGCCTCTTTGGCTTCAATGGACTGATGATTAAAGAAATTGAAGCTGTTGGGATCTTCTCCAAGTTATCCTTAAGTTCTCTTCTGCCTCCTAGATTGAAGTTTGGTAAAAGCCCAAGCTTGAGCTATCCACCTATCTCTTCCTCTTCTACTTGACCGATAGTCAATTCAACTAGGCAAGTCTCAGTAAATAATTTTATAATGGTTTATGCCTTTATGGATGTAAATATTTAGATAACTAAAATGTAGGAAATTATGTGAAAAATACACAAATTTCATAGTAATTGTTATTTCAAATCTTTTATTTTCATTGAAGTTTATTTTAACATATTCCTATGTAAGGCTTTTGTAGGTATCACACACACACCCCACACATATATTCAAATAATGAAAAATGCCTCAAAAAGACCTGCCCGGTTTATGCCGAATCTTGAGTCGAACAAGCGGGTCCATTGAGTTTCAATAGAAATTTGTCCAAATCACCTTCAATCACACATAGCCACTTTGAATATATTCAAGTTGAGCCAACTCAACAAGGCTCCTAGCCAACCCACTACGTAGGAAACTATGGCTTCTGTTTTTTGCCTTTCTTATTGGATAGCTGTAAGGAGGCTTGGAATCTGTGTCCGTTTCCACAAAAGGTGATTCGACATGCATTGTTGGTGGGCCTAGGAGAGCTGCCCGAACTGTTGGAACATAAAACTTTGATTGGACGATTGAAGGACATTTTGCTACTAGCTGAGTATCTTTTTCCCATGTGAAGCGGCGGCTCTCACTAATTCTTTGGCAAGAGATGGTGTCTCATGTATCAGGATGTTGCTGGAATTGCAATTGCATATTGTCCTTGATGTATTTGTTCTCCTCGTCTGTGTTGTTACTAGGGATGTTGCCTACCTCGGTGAATGATGCTATGATTTTCCCTTTAATTTGCTTATTTTTCTTTATTAATCACATTATTCTTATTTTAAAAAATGGAATAAGATTTGACAAAGATAAGACAGAGTTTGATGATGATAACTATTGATTTAAGAGCCCTGAAAGTTTTAGTGTGTTAATTTATGATTTTTTCCAACCATATATCACTTGTACAAGGATCATATTTGGAGTAGTGCGGAGAGAGCAATATCATGAATCCCTATTATAATGGAGTTTTTTTTTTGGTAGTTGTGGCCCTCTCTCTCTCTCTCTATGTATTGCAGCATTTTAAGTCTTAGTAGAAATTAATTGTTGCCATTTTAAAGAAAAATGGTCGTTGCATGACGCATAGTGGGGGTCGATTGGGGTTGGTTCTAGTAGGTCAGGGTGAAAAGGTGGGATTGCCGAGGAGGGATGAAAATAGGATCCTGAATATGTAAAGGACCTATGTTGTAAAACTGGGTGTTGGTCTAATATTTCTATCCATTTTGATTCAGATCCATTCTATATAGGGTTGTAAACGGGTCGGTTCCGGTCCGGGTCCAGGGTGGAACCGGAACCGAAACCGTTTTCTAAGAGGGGGAACCGGAACCGGACCCGATTTGGAACCAGAAAACTGGTTCCAGAACTGGAACCGATAATATTAAAGGGAACCAGAACCGAAACCATTTGTGGGGCGGGTCTGGTTCCGGTTCCGGGTATGAGATGTAGAAAAGTAAAAACCCTAATGTAGAAAAGTAAGAAGGGTTTTGTTTTCACATACTAAAGTTACCTTATGTCAGTGTATATTGGGTCGGGTCTGAGCTACTGTGGATCCGGAACCGGAACCGTTTAGATATCAGTTTCAAAAAATGGATCCGGAACCAGAACCATTTGCTTATCGGGACCAAAATAAGGATCCAGACCCGGAACCTAACGGGTCGGAACCTTCGGGTAATCGGAGAATTGGGGACCCATTTACAACCCTAATTCTATATGCTTCATACCCAATGCCACAATATGCAATGTAGTTATTAGCATATAAGTATTTGGGTTCGGGTCCAGGCCCTTTATTCGATCCTGGGTCTTGATTTTGTTTAAATTTGAGCAAGGCTTTTTGTTGTTGCCCAAAGTTGAGTGGGTCCACAGTAGTAATTCTGATTTGGATTTGAACTTTGAGTACCCTATTGACCTGGCCTTAGCCTAACCTTTTTTTATCCTTAAACTGAGGTGGCTCCCTCAGAAATGGTCATTCCAAAGGAAGAACTCTAGATTGGAGATTCTATTCATTGTTGTGTTATTGTACAACTTCATCAGGAGCAAGGAGGTCATATGTTTTTCCCCTCAATTGTATTTGTTGAAATTGCCTTCTTTTTTATTCCACTCTTTAATAGAATTAAGGCACCCACTTATTATGCTTTTTGTAGTCTCCCGCAACCTTATGAAATTGTTTTTTAGGATGTTCTCAAATCATTATTTGATCATTTTGGACGCATTGGTAGTCGATTCCATATCCTTTTAGATTTGAGAATGCAAGTCTTACTTGTATGGTTTTTTTGTTATGGTTACATAATGGTGGAGTGAATTCTTAGTGTTGGATTAGCCTTGTTGCAGGCTCTATATATGGCTTCTAAAAGGCAAGTCGAAAAGGTGGAGTAGAAAAGTTTCTTTGGAATACCATGAAACCATAATTTTAATTTTTGGTTTTTGGCATAAGAATTGCAACAGTTGTGTATGTATGTATGCATTAACCTGAATATTTTAACTCTAAATTCTTGTAACATGGCCTTCTATATGAGTTCAGCCATAGAGCCCCTAGGGCTAACATGGGGCTACGTGGATGTTTCAGGTTTCTCAGATTTTTAATATCCAGCCATTTAGGGACTGATAAACATGTAAACATAGCTGGTTGTTTGCACATTTGAGAACTGTTCTTTGTGCTTCATTGGTTAGAAATTCTGAACCTTGCTGTTGTCATTTTCTGCAATTTTATTGAGCCTTGTGTTGATTGAAACATGTAGTCATTCAAGAATTTGATTCTCCAGGAAAGAGAATGATTTTTTGGACAGTTCATTGTGTTAAAAACTTTTTGATTAAGAGCTCGATTTTCTGGTTCATGTTTTATTTTAGTGAAGTGCAGTGCATTAAGGGCAGCAACTCTGGCTTTTGTATCAAATTCAGCATGCACAACTTTACTTGATTATGTCAATCTGAACCAATTGAACTTTTTTTCAGCTGTCCTTTTATTATGACTGCTCTCACTCACTCTCTCTGTCTAACTTTCACTTTTGATTGCTTTGTGAAGTTTGTTTGAGATGTGTGGGTGGTCGTGTTGGAGTTGAGCATACTTTTAGTGCCAATAATGGTTTGTAAGTAAGAATGTCATTGAGGGCCTGTTTCTTTACAAGAATTTCTGACATGAATTCAGGCTGTCTGGGAATTCTTGAATTCCAGTCAGAAATTCTATGTTCATTTATGGGAATTCCCAGCATTTGAGGTAAGTGGCATTTTAAAATTCCAAAATGGTGGAATTCCCAAATGCTAGACTTTACTCTAGCATTTAGAAATCCAGCCATTCCGGGATACTTTGTTTGCAACTCTAGGCATTCCGATAGAACTCCGGTTCTCCCAACGGTCGAAATTGTCTTCTTCTATTCTATGCGACTGCACAAAAATAAGATCCGGTATTCTTCTTCCTCTAAACTCTTCTTCCCCACCTGATTTATTTTTCTATTTTTCTTCCATCTTGTTGTATGCTTCTTTTTTTTTTTGCTAAAGTGTTTTGATGGGATGGGAAGAAAATGGTTTTTGGGGGTTTTTCTTCCACTGTTTTATTCTATCGAAATGGTTCAACCTTCTATTATCGTCAAAGACATGTCAGGATCGGCTGCCAAATTAGTTGGTTAGAACACTTTGGTCCAACCTTTCATCTTTTCTTAGATGATCGTTGACGCCATCAGTTTCTAGACCAGAAGCAATCCTCATCACTGTTTAAACCAGAGTTTTGACTTATTTAGATCCATGTCTTTGTGACGATTCCTAGGAGGCCATTTCATAGGTTTGTGCTACAAGTGTCTTTGTTTATCTATCATTTTGATGAACAAAACTAAGATAGGAAACAAAGAGAGAATACTAGAAATCTGAGAAAAAATTGTGATCAACTTCGATCGATCTCATTAGGAGATTCAGTCCCCTATATTTACAGTTTCAACTATCTCGTCAATCCATTTTGATTAGGCTACATACAATCCAAGCATCATCTAATTAGAACCTATCGAAATGATGCATCAAAATCAACCCATAGCACAGTATACATCCATCCATCCATGCCTTTGTTACACACATTCCATTGCATTATCTATCAAAGATTCACCCTGCAGTAATTTTAATTCTTCCCATTGCTTTTAACCATCACAAAATATTTCTTTACTTAATTAAACTCTAACTGGATCTGCTGCTATTAAAACCTGTACTAGTTAAATTTTTTTTTTTTTTTTACAATTATAAAAAATGGCGAAGAAAAAACAGGTGGTGATAGGTAAAAGATTGCAAATGGCTACTTGCAACTGAAGAGATACTACACCGACAAACATAAAATATGGGTTGGTAGCCAACATGTGAGTGACAAAATTCCATGATGAACAGAGGACTGTTTTATCATGTAAAATCCAGGCCTTGTATTGGTTGGGATTATGGTGGATGTTACTTTGGCTCATATTGATTGAGATTTATAATGGTTGTTATATTCATGAATATTTTAGCCTTATAAATGCATACATATAAAGCATAAATATTTGAAAATCCACTGAGAAATTCAAGTAATTATGAAACAGGGAATTTATGGAATTCAGGTTGGATGAACTTCTCATACGGGAATTCCGGTATGAAAGAAACAGGGAATTCAGGAATATCAGGATTCGGCAGCGTTTCAGAATTCTAGCACCTCGAGTTCTGTAAATTCTAGCAGACATGAATTCCAAGAATTCTTGTAAAGAAATGGGCCCTTAAGTCATTTAAATGTGTGGCCAATGTTTCCTTTTTGTTAATTTTTGTGTAGGACGATTCATACCCACTCGTAATCAATATCCACTAGTTCGTAGGAGGGCACATTGATAAAAATGATTGTTTCCATCTATGTAGAAAAAACATATATAAAAAAAATGGATATTTAGAGCAAATATCATTTAGACCATTTCCAACCATTATTGGGTGTCCATGGTTACCCCGTAATGGAGGTTATGTCTAGGTCACATGAAATTCGCATTGGGATTGTTTCTATTCAACACTCTATTGTGATATTGTGTGTAGGCCCATCAGGATGCTTTAAGGCTGCTCTTTTTTATCCATGCACACGGTACCGACGTTCTTGATCCATCAATGATAGTTAATCAGATCAGGTCTTCAGACAGGGTCATCAGTCCTTTTCTGAATATTGTTGCTCTTCCTTTCACTCACATTAATGGTTGTCTTGTTACTAATCCCTTTTGTTCTTGCAGAATCTTTGGATGCATGCTTGGAGGAACTGATGCACTCATCACTCGCACATTTCATCTTACGAAGGATTTTTGTTGTTTTTGATGGTTTTGCTGTTTTTCAGTGACTGACATGTCTCATTTACCAAAAAAAAAAAAAAACAGTTAAATGAACTACTGTATTCTAACTCCTTGTGCTAGGATTTGTATGCAACCATCATGTAGGTGGTTGGATTTATGATCATCAAATGCTTCTCCAAGTTTTTTCCAGGTAGATGGATGTATGTTTTTGTGATAGTCGTCGCACGGTAACAAAACCTGTTGTGAGTAAAGCCTGATCTGAATCTTACAATAGTTTTTTTTTCTTCTGCTGCCAAGGTGTTCTACCTAAAAGCAAGTGGCATTGGTATTCATTTCCTATTGCAGTCTTTGGGTAAAAACTAAATAATAGGGACATTTTTGTTTGCATTAAAATACAAAAGAAATTGAATAGATAGGGATTCATGGTGAAAAGAGGTCAGCGGTGAAGGATATGTTCTGAGAGGTGAAAGATATAAGGTGGGGACGTAGATGAACTTTCATTTTTTTTAATGTATTGAATTACTAGGGCGATAGCCGGGTATTCATTTCCATCTTCTTTTGATTCTATTTCCCTCAAAGGAAAGCTCATTGGATATTCTTTTTTGAAATCCAGTTTTGATTTTCTCCACCTCTAAAAGGTTTTTTTTTTTTTTTTTTTTTTTTTGTAGTTAATATAGGTCGGCCCCATTATTAGCAACCAAAATAAATGAAATGAATTGACATCTTCTCATTTAAAAAATATTTAATAGGATGTGCTTGCTTCTATCAAAATGTGTATGTGTTCAAATCATCAACGTCATCATTCTACTATTAATTTTTTCCCATAGGATGACTTTTTGTTATAAACTAATAACTCAATGCTTATTAGCTGTATCACCGTTTAAGCCAACAAATTATTCTTACAAATTCATCATTGATGGGCCATATAGTTATTGCTGGCAACAAATTCATCATTGATGGGCCACACGGACACAGCATGTGATTATTTTCTTATTAATATGTGTTGCATGGTTATTACATTTTGATCCGGTCAGTTCATAATACATCAAGCCCCTCTTTTCATTTTCTTCTTGTAGTTAAATGAACATAAGTCATGAAAGAAAATACTATGCTACCATATTAATTTAATTTGTGAAATGCATTATTTACTTAGGCATTAATATAAGGTACAATGATAATATGCCTGAATATGTTAACACAACTCCAAATATAATCATCAAGACAGAGATGGAAAAAGTGATAAAGTGATAAAAGCAAATATTAAGTATATCTAATATAATTTTTTTTTATTGCCAACAAAACTTCCAATGATTAACAAAATAAGATACAAATAACCTACATGATACTAGAGCGGGAAAACCGTGGAAGCTTGCATCTCTTCCAAGAGAAATTTGGCATGGGAAGACATGTCCTTTTCATTCAACCATAAATATAGATACCCCGTGAGGGTGTATATAAAAAGAAAGAGTTTTAGAATCCGGTGGACTTCAAAAGAGCCACGCATATACAATAAAATAAGCTAAACAAAACAAAAACCTTCAAACACAAAACAATCAAAACCAATTAAGGAGGAAACAAAAGGAACAAGTAGTAACTACTCACACCATGCTTCTCATTAAATCCTCCAATGTGCATCGACCAAAGAGCGAAGGACTTCTGAGAATGGGAAGACCCGGAACAACATATTGACAGTAGCGCTAGAATTGTAGAACATTATTCCCACCGATTCTCCACTATTAAGATATTAACATCTTTATTTGGGTGAAAAGCCAAGACATCCAGTGGCTCCAGTGTAATGAGATTCGAATCTTCAGAGGGTTCAGGGAACTCGATGTCATCAAGGTTGATCCTATGTTTCAAGACTCATTCACCACTGTTGATGCTGGTAGTCAATCACTGTTCCATTGCGGAACAATTGTGGTAGACATAGTCGAGACACTCTTGAGACTCTCCCAAACAATAGGATGGAATGAACCATGCGGTGCCCGAATAAGGATGTATGTTGAACGGCTCACAATACTCTTCCTTGACATCAAACATCAGAAAGTGAAAATGATTAGCTGGCAGCAAAAGTGCTCAAGTAAAAATCACAGGAGCCTTTTCCAATTGGGTGAAACATCGGGCACCGCATGGTTCATTCCTCCTATGTTTTTATTGGAGCTCCGTTGTTGCCAGCTGATATTTTTCACTTTCTGATGTTTGATGCCGAGGAAGAGTATTGGGAGGTGTTTAGCATACGCCTTTAATCGGGCACCGCATGGTTGATTCCATACAATTGTTTGGAAGAGTCTCAAGGGTGTCTCAATTATGCCTACCACAATGGTTTCACAATGGAAGTGTGGATGACTACTGGCTTCATTGGCGGTGAATGGGTCTTGGAGAATAGGATCAACCTTGATGACATTGAACTCCCTAAACACTCTGAAGATTTGAATCTCATTAAAGATGAGCCACTGAATATATTGACCTTTCACTCAAATGAAGATGCCATTCTTCGTAGGACTCGAATGGATGAAGAACCCGAACCTTAGTAGACCACTATTTCTAACTTTCGTACAACAACAAAACAAAGGCATAGAAAGAAAAAAAGAGAGCAAAAGAGTGGAGAGTCGTGTAATATGTGTTATAGATAGCCCTTGCCCACAGACCCTCTTATATAGAAGAGTCTCAACGGTAACAATACTAAATGCACATTAACATCGTGAATGTGAATAGTCGTTGACGATAATGATAAAATATCGCTAATGCTTATAGCCGTTCGAGGTAACAACAACGTATCATTAATGTGAGCTATTACGCTTTCATAACTTTACAATGGCTAGTCTCATAACTCGACAACGGCCAAAAGTCAATGTGCTAGGCTAAAAGGGAAGAGAAGAGGGCCTAGACATAGACCTAGACCTAGACCTATACCTATACCTAACCAAGCCAAGAAATTAAACACAGAAATTAGAATGTCCTATGCTATAATGCATAAAATAACCAACACTAGGTTCTGGCTGCTATTTTCCTTCTATTAAAGAAAAATGTGACGCTAATGTTGGGTTTTTCTGTTTTCTCTTTTCCTTCTCTAGATTTCTTCGTTATTGGCTCATTTTTGTTTCTAGGGTTTCTATTCCTTGGTATTTATCCATTTTCCTTCTATTTCATGATTCTTGACTTCTTTTGTCTCTGCTGCTAGTGTTCCTTGGACATTGGCCCACCATCTTCTTATCCCAAAGACCAAAAGATACTCTAGGGATTGTCTCATTGATGAGGGTTGTACTTTCTTATAATAAAATGGCCCACTCGCTGATCTAATAAATCTCATAAATGTTTTCAAATTGTTTACAATCCAATCTCTGATACCCACTTTTCAAGTGGTTGGAATTCTTATTTATGGCCTACATATTTGAATGCATTGATTAGATGAAGACCTGTGGTGCATTAATAGAGTGCATCCAAGGCCCACCTATGCTTATTGTAAGATCGATCTCCTTATATACATACTCTAAATATAGATCGTCGGAGATAAATCCTCATGAATCCATCATCAATTCCATATTTAGAATTTAAACTGCATAAAATGAAAGGTGTGGGTTTTTTTAGAAGGAGGAGAAGAAAATGAAGGAAATCTGTGTGCACTGTGTGATATTGCGAGGTATTCCGACATACTGCAATATATATTTTCTTTTTGATAAAATAATATATTTTTTTCAATGAAATCTAAGTTCCTTATCTCATTTTCTTCGATGTGTTGTAGTGTTTTTAATTTTAATATAATACAACTTCTACCATTTTAGAATACATGTTATTTATGGTCTACATATTTGCATGCATTGATTAGATGAAGACCTGTGGTGCATTAATAGAGTGGATCCAAGGCCAACCTATGCTTATTCTAAGATTGATCTCCTTGTATCCATATGCTAAATATAGATCGACAGAGATAAATCTTCATGAATCCTTCATCAAATTCATATTTAGAATTTAAACTGCTTAAAATGAAAGGTGTGACTTTTTTAGAAGAAGGGGAAGAATAATGGAGGAAATCTGTGGCACACTGTATTCCGACAAATTGCAATAATTGTTTGCTTTTAGATAAAATAATATTTTTTTTATGAAATCTAAGTTCCTTATCTCATTTTCTTCAATGTGTTGTAGTGTTTTTTTATTTTAATACAATACAGCTTCTACCATTTTAAAATCATGAATTAGGCCCTGAACATCTGTATATTCAATATTGTTACTTTATAAGTATTCAGGTCTTGGCTTTGGTTCAGGTCCTGGGCCTTTATTTGGACTTGGGTCTTGATTCTGTTTAAATTTGAGTATGGGTAGATCCCTTTCTTGTTCCAAAGTTGGGTGTTGTCCTGTATTAGTAATTTGAGTTTAGGTATCCTATATACTAGGTATATTTCTTATGCTTCCGTAGTTTGCATTTATAAAGAAAAAAAGGAGAAAATCATATTTAAACATTATTCATATTGACATTTATAAGTGGTCTAGAACTCTAGATTCGAGCTTCTACACTTAGTTATTTTACCGTAGAACTTCATCAAGAGTAGCGACGTTATACCTTTTTCCATCGTGTTATAGTGGCAGGGCCACCTCTTTTGAGTGGTAAACGTGGCATTTTCCCTTTCCACTATTTTTTTTTTTTATAAAACTATGGGAACCAATTATTTTAATTTTCACCATCTCGAGCAACCTCACTAAATTATTGTTTTAGGATGTTCTCCAATCATTACTCAATCAATTTAGATGCAATGGTAATTGATTGGGCTCTGTTCCGTTTTATATTTGAGAATGCATATTGAGTCATTGACGCAATCTTGATTAGCAAAGTTGGATCATTTGGTGAACTCAAATGGATTTAACTCAATTGAGTAAGAACCCAAATTTAGGATCAACTCTACCCTAATTTACAACCAATTATGCAATAACAAGGAGGAAAGTAGAATCTTAAATCTCTACATGTGGATACTCATAAAAAATTGATGTTTTCTTTTCATGGCCTTGGTCCACATCAAGATTGATTTTCTGTTATCAATACCATAATCTTGAGACATCTCATAAATGTGATTACAGGTGTTCGATTTCTTCTTATAACTATTTATCATTGATTAAACGGTCAACAACATTATTGTTAAGAGCCAATTGTGATCAAAGCCATAATCAACGATTAAAAGAACATATAGTGTAACTCCCCAATTCCGGATACCGATATACTCGTTCGAATACCCGAAATTGGCGCGCTACTTCCCGGAAAATCCGAGAACTTCCAGGATCGTAGGCCGCAGTGAGGTCCAATTTAAAACTTTTTGAACCATATAATAATAACATTTAAATTGCGGAAGCATAACAATTAAACAATGCGGAAGCAATAGGTATCGATATATAAAGTGTGAGCAGAACAAAGGTCTAGTTACAGTATCAGTTGTTAATCAAAACTTATACATTTGAATCTACCAAACTTGCTACAAAATTTCACTCAAAACCCAAAATAAAAGAGTGTCCCTCAAAACCCGTATAGATCGTCTCCACCCTCCGGCTCGACATCCGTGTCGGCTGGGCCCCATGCGTACTCTCCAGCAACGGGTGCCTCCACTACAGCTAGTGCGTCATCAGGGATCTCTGGGTCAAGGCCTAAGCACCAATGAATGGGTCAGATCTAAACGATCTGGCAAGTTACAGCATACTACTAACATAGAACATATATATCAAAGGAAATAAAGACGAGTACATAAATTAAATGAATAGCAAGGGAAATGAACTAGGCAGGTGTGCATGATTATCATAAGGAATCAGTATAAATAGAAACATATAGACTACTGTAAACAAAGTGGCACATTCACACGAGCTGGAATGCCGCGGGATATTATGCCACGGCCCTCCCATACTGAACACAGTCGCGGCGGGGAAATCTCACCAGTGGGAATAACTAATCTCGAATATCACTCATCAACTCAACACTCCAGATCGGCACGGTATCACACCGTCCGTCTCAACCACACAGCTCATCATGATAGCTCCTCAACACTCAACTAGCTCCTACCGGGGGTGATCAGTCCACAGGCTGAGCTTAAATCAACCGAGTGAATGTTCATGCCGACTCGAGAATAACTCTAAGGTCTGTGTCTGTCTAGGCTTTGCCTTGCGTGAACAAGGTCCTAACAATATCTCTAAGAGGTCTACACATCCCAATACAGTCTCTGGATCTCATTCAAAGTCCAGGCCCACTCGTTGGATCCATACCAAGGCCCATCAGTACATGGCCTGGTCTAAAACCGTCCAAACGAGGCAACTAATCCATCTATTACTGATAACAGTTCCATTACAATCCATAACAGCTTAACAGTCCAATAAGAACTACCTCTTCCAGCTAAAGGGTTCACATCTCCACACTTAGGCCCAGTAAGGGCCCGCCTAGACACAGACACGGGTCAATGATCTCCGAAACCACACTATCGGGTCACCTCTAGATACCCTAGGTTCAGGTCTTCCATTTATGTTCAATTAATAGTAAACAGCTATTCTAAAGATATAAGAATGACAATAAATGATAACAGTGAAGTATAAACTTCAATCAGAGAATCAACGGGAAATCCAACAGTCCAATCTTAGGTAATGGGCCACTTTTAGGTTCGGGTCCATCTCCGGTAATTTGATCTCTAAACGATGTCATTAATGCCGTAAAATACTGTATTTGGTGCTTAGTTGGTTAAGGGCATTGTTGACAACTCTTAGAGGTCGAATCATCTTAGATTAATAACCTAAACCCTAAACAGTGGTCCCTGCGAGTCATGGTTGAGCCACACCATTGACTCGGGCTTAGATCACTGACAAATGCTCATTTGGATGGTCAATGGGCCCCACAACTGATCATATCTACTAAATGTTGAAAACTGGAAAATCAGGGTTTTCCAGGTGAACCTGATGTGTTGTGAGCTCGGTTGATCTCCTGGCCGGGAGGATCAACCGAGTGCACTAGCTAATCTGAATTAGGCTTCCTGGACAACTCAATTCGTTTCTAAAGGCTTATAGCGTGTCCGGTCAAACAACCAGGCCTAGGTGATTGACCGCATACTCTAAAAACCTTAGAAAGATTGATGTTCCAGCTTTAAACACTTTCTAAATGTAAATTCTAAGTTTCAGGTGGATTTGGGTGTAAACAGTCTGAGTTTTGGGTGAAAAACCAACTTTCAGTCATTCCCTGCGAAAACCATGTATACCGGGTCAACCTGGCTAAGCCGGGTCAACCAAACTGATTGAAATAGGTTTTCTGCAAGAAAATGGCTGAGGGCCAATTTTTTCCCCAAAATCTTAGTAGTCTCGGTCGACCAGGACAGGTCCCAGTCGACCCAGACAACAGGAAACACAGTCTGCAGAACAGAGCTAACTGAGAGCTGAAAAATCCACTTTTCCAGTGTTCTCGGTCGACCCAGACAGGTCTCGGTCGACCTAGAACACTGTCGGGCGAGTCCCGGGCGAGTCAGGTCGAGTCTGCAGAAATTCTAACTGAGACTTATTTTTTTCAATTCTGCAGTGTCGCCGGTCGACCGAGGGGGGGTCTCGGTCGACCGAGCACACTGAAATTTCAGTCTCAGTTGCATTTCTGCAACTTCTCCGTTTTGACTCCTTTTTCGCCCAAACCACTTCCAATTGGTTCCAAACTTCACCCAAACACTTCTAAACTATAAATAACTCATAAACCATCCATTAATCACCTTATGGCCCACTGATCTTCCAAATGGGGGGTGAAATCCCCCATCCATCAGTGACCTTTCCATCCAAAATAGAAAACAAAGCTCAAGGTAAACTAGAACTGAATCAAATCATCACTACGAAATGGAACTACTGAAATCAAGGAAAGAAAACATATGTCCTAAGCTAACAGTAAGATGCACTTGCCTTTCTTAGGAAGATTTGTAGAGAGATTTGTAGAAAAGAGAGAAATAGGAGAGAAGATAACCCAGTCCAGCTGAAGAAGAAGAGGTTACAGCAGCAGTAGCAGAGTGTAGTAGCAGTAGCTGCAGCTCTTTAATGTAAATCCCAGCTCAAACAGAGAGGAGAAGGAGATGAGTTAGCAGCTGCAGCAGTAGTTTCAAGGGATTCCAGCACAGCAGTAGCTCCCAACACCTCAGTCCACACTTAGCAGTGAAGAAGAAGAATAGGAAGAAGAAGCACAACAGTGACTGAGAGGTTGTTCCAGCAGAGAACCACAACAGCAACTTGGGAAAATGAAATGAGAAGGGAAGATCGGGTAATAACAGCAGCTCTTGGAAAAATTCCAGCAGAGTAACAGTTGCAGAGAAATGAAGAGAGGAAGGTGGGGTAGTGGCTGCTACAGAGGAGGAGTTCCAAGATGAGGTTCCAGCTGAACAGTAGCACCCAGGTGGATTTCCAGCAACAGATTCAGTGGCTTGGAGGAGATGAAATATGAAAGGAAGAAGATGGTGAATCAGCTGCAGCAATAGTCTTCAAGATGGAAATTCCAGCAACAGTGACTGTTGCAAACTCTTAGCTAAAACGTAGGGGGAGGAATTGAGAGAAGAAACAGTTGGGCTGGGGTAGTTTTCTTGGGATGGGGGCTGAGCTTAGGGATTAGGGTTTATCTTGGGATAAGAGATGGTTTTATAGGTTTAAGGGGGTGACTAATGACTAGTTTAGCCTTAGGGTTTTATGGAAATTAGGGTTAGGGTTGAGGTTAGGCTGGTCATTTGGTTAGGAAGCTTCTAGAGAGGGCACCTTTTGCACTAACCCAACCTTAATTAATTTAATTAGACTCACTAACTAAGCCTACCCCACACTAATAGCCTAGGATTAAATCCAAAGCACCCAACTACTAAAATAACCTAACCAAGCTAGTCTAACCCAAAGACTTAGGAAATCTAACTAGTCTCTCTAATAAACCCCAAATTAGCCCAATTAATTAATAATTAGCCATGATTAGCAAGGATTAGCAAAGATTAGTAGTAATTATAAAACCCGATTGTTCTCTACATTGTTACTGTTCTTGATCGATATACTTTCTTTTGCATCATAATGTTTTCATTCAGCTTGCGGATAACCCATTTGACCGGTGCTTACAATTGTTCTGTGGGAGTAAATTTTTGCTATTTTATTTCCTTACTAGAAACATCCTTGAGTAAACCTTGGATCCTCTTCAGCCATGCATTCTATAATAAGTTCAGATAACCAGGGTGAAGTAAACCAGATTTTCTCTTGCCATGCATTCTATAATATCTGAACCGGTATGCATTTTATAATAAGTTAAAATAACTTGGATGAAGTAAACTAGATTATCTCCAGCCATGCATTCTATCGTATCTTTACCGGCCTGCATTCTATAATTGGTTCAGATGAAGCAAATAGAGGTTGATTGGTTTGGATGACTTGAGTTAACACCTTATGAGATCTGTTATGTTCTTTGTTCTTGAATGACTCATACAATTATGGGTACTTAATCTATAAGAAGGCAAGAGAATGTTCTATTCAAGTACCTTATCCAACTGGGGATCCGGATAGGGAAAACGATAACAAGATTTTCGGGCTAAACATGCACGATAAACCAATCACAAGAATTCCATAAACATTTAGATTTATGTTGTTCAGAAAACTCGCCAATGTCCACGGGGCTATGAGCATTTAGCCCGATCTTACCACGAAAAAATTGGGCAACTTGTTGCAAGGAATCCAAACCCTCTTAACACTTAGCCCAAACTATCCCCATAGATCTCAATCTTGCTCTTACAGCCTCTCCCTTGCCCACAGACCCTCTTATATAGAATAGTCTCAATGGTAACAATACTAAATGCACATTAACATCGTGAATAGTCGTTGAAGATAATAATAAAATATCGCTAATGCTTATAGCCGTTGGAGGTAACAACAACATATCAATAATGCGAGCTATTACGCTTTCATAACTTTACAACGGCTAGTCTCATAACTCGACAACGGCCGAAAGTCAATGTGCCAGGCCAAAAGGGAAGAGGGCCTAGACCTAGACCTATGCCTAACCAAGCCATGAAATTAAACATAGAAATTAGAATGTCCTATGCCATAATGGATAAAATAACCAACACTAGGTTCTGGTTGCTATTTTCCTTCTATTAAAGAAAAATGTGACGCTAATGTTGGGTTTTTCTGTGCTCCCTTTTCCTTCTCTAGATTTCTTCGTCATTGGCTCATTTTGTTTCTAGGGATTTAATTCCTTGTTATTTATACATTTCCACTCTATTTCATGATTCTTGACTTCTTTTGTCTCTGCTGCTAGTGTTCCTTGGACATTGGCCCACCATCTTCTTATCCCAAAGACCAAAAGATACTCTAGGGATGGTCTCGTTGATGAGGGTTGTACTCTCTTATAATAAAATAGCCCACTCGCAGATCTAATAAATCTCATTAATGTTTGCAAATTGTTTACTATCCAATCTCTCATACCCACTTTTCAACTGGTTGGAATTCTTATTTATGGCCCGCATATTTGAATGCATTGATTAGATAAAGACATGTGGTGCATTAATAGAGTGGACCCAAGGCCCAACTATGCTTATTGTAAGATCGATCTCCTTATATCCATACTCTAAATATAGATCGTCGGAGATAAATCCTCACGAATCCATCATCAATTCCATATTTAGAATTTACACTGCATAAATGAAAGGTGTGGGTTTTTTAGAAGGAGGAGAATAAAAATGGAGGGAATCTGTGGCGCACTGTGAGGCATTGGAGGTATTCCGACATACTGCAATATATAGTTGCTTTTTGATAAAATAATATATTTTTTTCAATGAAATCTAAGTCCCTTATCTCATTTTCTTCGATGTGTTGTAGTGCTTTCAATTTTAATAGATTACAACTTCTACCATTTTAAAATAATTAATTAGGCTCTCGGGACATCTATATACTCAATATTGTTAGTGTATTAGTATTTGCGTCTTGGCTTTGGTTCAGGTCCCGGGCCTTTATTTGGATTTGGGTCTTGATTTTGTTTAAAGTTGAGTATGGTTACATCCCTTTTCTTGTTCCAAAGTTGGGTGTTTTCTCGTATTAGTAATATGGGCTTAGGTATCCTATAGACTAGATTTATTTCTTATGCTTCCATAGTTTGCTTTTATGAACAAAAAAAGGAGAAAATCATATTTAGACATTGGTCATATCAACATTTACAAGTGGTCTAGAACTCTAGATTAGAGCTTCCACACTTAGTTATATTACTATACAAATTTATCAACAGTAGCAACGTTATACCTATTTTCATTGTGTTAAAGCGACATGGCCACCACTTTTTAGTGGTAAAAGTGGTATTTTCCCCCTCCATTTCCTTTTATTTTATTTTATAAAACTATGGGAACCAATTAGAGTACTTTTCACCATCTCCAGCAACCTCACTAAATCTTGGATCTCAAGTTCACGAGGATCAAATTGGTTTCCCTCATCATTCTCTACATCTTTCCAGTGTGGACGACAATGTCCTTTTTGTGGCAGCATAATGTTAAGAATGGATTCAACAATCAATCTATTAAGATTTGAAATTGACACAACCTCAATTAGCAACTGACATAGTCCCGATTAACAAATTTGGCCTATCTGATAACCCCAAATGGATTCAACTTGTTTAAATAAAAAAGGACCTAAATTAAAGATTAGCTCTACCTTGACAGGTCATTTGTCGCACTGCTCTCTTCGATGCAATTGAATGAACATTTCCGAAAAGATTAAACGCATTTTCTTTTATAAAACCCAATTGTTATCTACATTGTTGTTGTTCTTGATCGAGATACTTTCTTTTGCATCATAATTTTTTAATTCAGCTTGCGAAGAACCCATTTGACTGGTGTTTACGATTGTTCTGTGGGAGTAAGTTTTTGCTATTTTATTTCCTTACTAGAAACATCCTCGAGTAAACCATGGATCCTTTTCAGCCATGCATTCTATAATAAGTTCATATAACCAGGATGAAGAAACCATATTCTCTCCTGCCATGCATTCTATAATATCCCTACCAGTATGCATTTTTTAATAAATTAAAATAACTTCAATGAAGTAAATCGGATTATCTCCGACGAGCATTCTATAGTATCCCTACCAGTATGCATTTTATATTAAGTTACATTAACTTGGATGAAGTAAACATGATTATCTCCAGCTGTGCATTCTATTGTATCTTTACCGGCCTGCATTCTATAATAGGTTCATATGACTTAGATGAAGCAAATAGAACCATATCCACCTGGGGATCCGAAAAGGGAAAACGATAGCAGTAAACTTGCTCTCACAACCTCTCCCCTTTGGAAAACTCTAACACCATGGGAGAGACAGCACGCCTCTCTTTCACAGAGTCTAAGGTTGGAGATCACATCAATATATAGAATCTCTACTTTCTTGTCCCCCAAGAAACCCCTAATGCCATAACTAAAAAATACCCTTGACCCCAAACATGTTCATTTGCTTACAAAGAATAACCCTAGGAGAGTATTTATAAGAAATTTGCCCTAACAAAGTAATAAACCACTCAATAAAGCCTAGTTTGGATCTTTTTAGCAAGATCCAACACTATGGCCATCCAATAATGATTGGAAACGATCTGGTAGATTAAATTTTCTCTAGATATCCATATTTAATAATAATTTCAAAACATGATGGAGGCAATCTTTTTTATTAGTGTGTGCTCCTACGAAACAATGGATGTTGACTATTGGTGGGCGTGATTCCTCTTACACAAACTAACAAAAGGGAAACATCAGGTGCACAAGTATCCTTGACAACCAACACCACCCGGGCACTACAAACCACACTTCTCAAGCCCATCCTAAAGTCACAACTTTTAATTTTGGGGCTGTTGAGTTTTTTTAGGTGTATGCATTTCCAAAGTAGACTGTGCAATGTACCAAGAAATGGGGAAACCTCGCACTCACTTGCACTCCTAGAAATATAGATGCAACGAAGCAGGAGCTAAACCAAACTTAACATTAATTAGAGTTGACATGTTTCTCAAATCCATTCCTTTTATTCCTTCTGAAAAATAACAGTAGTTTTTTTTACAATAAAAAAGACAAAATAAAGGGATAAGCATATGGTTGTTTCTTGAGGTAGGCATTCACTCTTGGAATAATACAAGCTACGAGAACAAATATATTAAGCAAAATGTGCAGTCCCAAATGAAGCAACCACCCAATACATGAGATAGCATCGTTAGCTAGAGAATTAGAGATTCCTTAAACACAAAGGAAAAGAACGCTTGCCTTGTAAGGAACAATTCGTCCAATAAGGGGCCTACCTTTCAAGGACTGAGGCAGCTCTCCTCAGTCCATCAAACATTGTAAGTTGCATCTTTTTTTTTTTTGTAGAAAATAGAGTAGACTGCTAGCTTTCCTTACTCGAGCAAACAAGGCAAGGAACTCGACTTCAGCCTAAAAGCCAATTTTTCCATCGATGGGTCTACTAGGACCCTTGAGTCAACTATATTGAGAAATTAGGAAGAGTTTAACTTCGCTTGGATGAGTTTTAGATGAGACCGAGTAGAACCATCAGGTCAACTCAAGACTTGGATTTAGTCATCCAAGTTCGGCCGGGGTGGTTGTGTCACATTTTCTCCTAATTGAAGAAATCATATCCAACTTGTACATGAGCCTTATATTAGAAAATTCTTATTGTTAAAATATACTTTAATGGAAACAAAATATTTGAAACAACAATTCATTTGAAATATATATGGATTTCCACATAGTTTTCTATGTGTTAGTTAATTCTAAATATATATAGGGATATTTACACGAAAACACCTCTTAAACCCTTCAAAGATAGCAGAGAGCTCAAAACATTTCATATTCCAAAGAAATGAATGAGAACAAGAATAGAAATGGAAGGCACACAACATGCAGTAATTTTTCCCATTAATATGTTTTACATAGTTACTGCTTTTTTGATCCGGTCAGTTCATACTACCATTAGTCATGAAAGAAAATGTTATGCTACCACTTCCATTTGCAATAAAACCATTTTTTTTTACTTAGGCATTAATATAAAGCACAAAGATAATGCTGCATGAACATGTAACCAGAACTCCAAATTAATATAATCATCAAGACAAACATAGGGAAATAGTGATAGAAGAAACCATTAAGTATATCCAATACAACTTATTGGTTGCAAAAGTTTCAATGATTAACAAAACAAGATAAAAATAACCTACATGATACAAGAGGGGGCAAACCATGGAAACTTGCAACTCTTCCAAGAGAAATTTGGCATTGGGAGGACATGTCTTTCGAATTCAACCAAATATATAGATGCCCCATTGATAGGATAGGAAAAAAAAAGAGTTTTAGAATCCGGTAGAATTCACAAGAGCCATGCATATACAATAAAGTAAGCTAAACAAAACATACGCCTTCAAACACAAAACGTTCAAAACCTATTGAGTAGGAAACAAATGGAACTAGTAGTAACTACTTACACCATTTTTCTCAATAAATCCTCTGATGTACATCGGCCAAAGAGCAAAGGAGTTCTGACAATGAGAAGACCCGAAACAACATATCAACAGTAGTGCTAGAATTGTAGCACGTTATTGTCTCCAATTCTCCACTAGTAAGATTGTAGCAAAAGAAATCACCTTGGTCCCTAGGAAAAATACCATCGTTATTCTGGTGAAAAGATAGGATATCTAGTGGCCAATGTTTCCTTTTTGTTAATTTTTGTGTAGGACGATTCATACCCACTCGTAATCAATATCCACTGTTTTGTAGGAGGGCACTTTGATAGAAATGATTGTTTCCATCTATGTAAAAAAATATATATAAAAAAAATGGATATTTAGAGCGAATATCATTTAGACCATTTCCAACCATTATTGGGTGTCCATGGTTACCCTATAATGGAGGTTATGTCTAGGTCACATGAAATTCGCACTGGGATGGTTTCTATTCAATTCTCCATTGTGATTTTGTGTGTAGGCCCATCAGGATGCTTTAAGGCTGCTCTTTTTTATCTATGCACACGGTACCGACGTTCTTGATCCATCAATGATAGTTAATCAGATCAGGGCTTCAGACAGGGTCATCTGTCCTTTTCTGAATATTGTTGCTCTTCCTTTCACTCACATTAATGGTTGTCTTGTTACTAATCCCTTTTGTTCTTGCAGAATCTTTGGATGCATGCTTGGAGGAACTGATGCACTCATCACTCACACATTTCATCTTATGAAGGATTTTTTTTGTTTTTGATGGTTTTTTTGTTTTTCAGTGACAGACATGTCTCATTTACCCAAAAAAAAAAAAAAAAAAAAAAACAGTTAAATGAACTACTGTATTCTGACTCCTTGTGCTAGGATTTGTATGCAACCATCATGTAGGTGGTTGGATTTATGATCATCAAATGCTTCTCCAAGTTTTTTCCAGGTAGATGGATGTATGTTTTTGTGATAGTCGTCGCACGGTAACAAAACCTGTTGTGAGTAAAGCCTGATCTGAATCTTACAATAGTTTTTTTTTTCTTCTGCTGCCAAGGTGTTCTACATAAAAGCAAGTGGCATTGGTATTCATTTCCTATTGCAGTCTTTGGGTAATAACTAAATAATAGGGACATTTTTGTTTGCATTAAAATACGAAGAAATTGAATAGATAGGGATTCATGGTGAAAAGAGGTCAGCGGTGAAGGATATGTTGTGAGAGATGAAAGATATAAGGTGGGGACGTAGATGAACATTCGTTTTTTTTAATGTATTAAATTACTAGGGCGATAGCCGGGTATTCATTTCCATCTTCTTTTGATTCTATTTCCCTCAAAGGAAAGCTCATTGGATATTCTTTTTTGAAATCCAGTTTTGATTTTCTCCACCTCTAAAAGTTTTTTTTTTTTTTTTTTTTTTTTTGTAGTTAATATAGGTCGGCCCCATTATTTGCAACCAAAATTAAATGAAATGAATTGACATCTTCTCATTTAAAAAATATTTAATAGGATGTGCTTGCTTCTATCAAAATGAGTATGTGTTCAAATCATCAACGTCATCATTCTACTATTAATTTTTTCCCGTAGGATGACTTTTTGTTATAAACTAATAACTCAATGCTTATTAGCTGTATCACCGTTTAAGCCAACAAATTATTCTTACAAATTCATCATTGATGGGCCATATAGTTATTGCTGGCAACAAATTCATCATTGATGGGCCACACGGACACAGCATGTGATTATTTTCTTATTAATATGTGTTGCATGGTTATTACATTTTGATCCGGTCAGTTCATAATACATCAAGCCCCTCTTTTCATTTTCTTCTTGTAGTTAAATGAACATAAGTCATGAAAGAAAATACTATGCTACCATATTAATTTAATTTGTGAAATCCATTATTTACTTAGGCATTAATATAAGGTACAATGATAATATGCCTGAATATGTTAACACAACTCCAAATATAATCATCAAGACAGAGATGGAAAAAGTGATAAAGTGATAAAAGCAAATATTAAGTATATCTAATATAATTTTTTTTTATTGCCAACAAAACTTCCAATGATTAACAAAATAAGAGACAAATAACCTACATGATACTAGAGCGGGAAAACCGTGGAAGCTTGCATCTCTTCCAAGAGAAATTTGGCATGGGAAGACATGTCCTTTTCATTCAACCAGAAATATAGATACCCCGTGAGGGTGTATATAAAAAGAAAGAGTTTTAGAATCCGGTGGACTTCAAAAGAGCCACGCATATACAATAAAATAAGCTAAACAAAACAAAAACCTTCAAACACAAAACAATCAAAACCAATTAAGGAGGAAACAAAAGGAACAAGTAGTAACTACTCACACCATGCTTCTCAATAAATCCTCCAATGTGCATCGACCAAAGAGCGAAGGACTTCCGAGAATGGGAAGACCCGGAACAACATATTGACAGTAGCGCTAGAATTGTAGAACATTATTCCCACCGATTCTCCATTATTAAGATATTAACATCTTTATTTGGGTGAAAAGCCAAGACATCCAGTGGCTCCAGTGTAATGAGATTCGAATCTTCAGAGGGTTCAGGGAACTCGATGTCATCAAGGTTGATCCAATGTTTCAAGACTCATTCACCACTGTTGATGCTGGTAGTCAATCACAGTTCCATTGCGGAACAATTGTGGTAGACATAGTCGAGAAACTCTTGAGACTCTCCCAAACAATAGGATGGAATGAACCATGCGGTGCCCGAATAAGGATGTATGTTGAACGGCTCACAATACTCTTCCTTGACATCAAACATCAGAAAGTGAAAATGATAAGCTGGCAGCAAAAGTGCTCAAGTAAAAATCAAAGGAGCCTTTTCCAATTGGGTGAAACATCGGGCACCGCATGGCTCATTCCTCCTATGTTTTTATTGGAGCTCCGTTGTTGCCAGCTGATATTTTTCACTTTCTGATGTTTGATGCCGAGGAAGAGTATTGGGAGGTGTTTAGCATACGCCTTTAATCGGGCACCGCATGGTTGATTCCATACAATTGTTTGGAAGAGTCTCAAGGGTGTCTGAATTATGCCTACGACAATGGTTTCACAATGGAAGTGTGGATGACTACCGACTTCATTGGCGGTGAATGGGTCTTGAAGAATAGGATCAACCTTGATGACATTGAACTCCCTAAACACTCTGAAGATTTGAATCTCATTAAAGATGAGCCACTGAATAAATTGACCTTTCACTCAAATAAAGATGCCATTCTTCGTAGGACTCGAATGGATGAAGAACCCGAACCTTAGTAGACTACTATTTCTAACTTTCTTACAACAACAAAACAAAGGCATAGAAAGAAAAAAAGAGAGCAAAAGAGTGGAGAGTCGTGTAATATGTGTTATAGATAGCCCTTGCCCACAGACCCCCTTATATAGAAGAGTCTCAACGGTAACAATACTAAATGCACATTAACATCATGAATAGTTGTTGACGATAATGATAAAATATCGCTAATGCTTCTAGCCGTTGGAGGTAACAACAACGTATCATTAATGCGAGCTATTACGCTTTCATAACTTTACAACGGCTAGTCTCATAACTCGACAACGGCCAAAAGTCAATGTGCTAGGCTAAAAGGGAAGAGAAGAGGGCCTAGACATAGACCTAGACCTAGACCTATACCTAACCAAGCCAAGAAATTAAACACAGAAATTAGAATGTCCTATGCAATAATGCATAAAATAACCAACACTAGGTTCTGGCTGCTATTTTCCTTCTATTAAAGAAAAATGTGACGCTAATGTTGGGTTTTTCTGTTTTCTCTTTTCCTTCTCTAGATTTCTTCGTCATTGGCTCATTTTTGTTTCTAGGGTTTCTATTCCTTGGTATGTATCCATTTTCCCTCTATTTCATGATTCTTGACTTCTTTTGTCTCTACTGCTAGTGTTCCTTGGACATTGGCCCACCATCTTCTTATCCCAAAGACCAAAAGATACTCTAGGGATTGTCTCGTTGATGAGGGTTGTACTTTCTTATAATAAAATGGCCCACTCGCTGATCTAATAAATCTCATAAATGTTTTCAAATTGTTTACAATCCAATCTCTGATACCCACTTTTCAAGTGGTTGGAATTCTTATTTATGGCCTACATATTTGAATGCATTGATTAGAAGAAGACCTGTGGTGGATTAATAGAGTGGATCCAAGGCCCACCTTTGCTTATTCTAAGATCGATCTCCTTATATACATACTCTAAATATAGATCGTCGGAGATAAATCCTCATGAATCCATCATCAATTCCATATTTAGAATTTAAACTGCATAAAATGAAAGGTGTGGGTTTTTTTAGAAGGAGGAGAAGAAAATGGAGGAAATCTGTGTGCACTGTGTGATATTGCGAGGTATTCCAACATACTGCAATATATATTTGCTTTTTGATAAAATAATATATTTTTTTCAATGAAATCTAAGTTCCTTATCTCATTTTCTTCGATGTGTTGTAGTGTTTTTAATTTTAATATAATACAACTTCTACCATTTTAGAATACATGTTATTTATGGTCTACATATTTGCATGCATTGATTAGATGAAGACCTGTGGTGCATTAATAGAGTGGATCCAAGGCCAACCTATGCTTATTCTAAGATTGATCTCCTTGTATCCATATGCTAAATATAGATCGACAGAGATAAATCTTCACGAATCCTTCATCAAATTCATATTTAGAATTTAAACTGCTTAAAATGAAAGGTGTGACTTTTTTAGAAGAAGGGGAAGAATAATGGAGGAAATCTGTGGCACACTGTATTCCGACAAATTACAATAATTGTTTGCTTTTAGATAAAATAATATTTTTTTAATGAAATCTAAGTTCCTTATCTCATTTTCTTCAATGTGTTGTAGTGTTTTTTATTTTAATACAATACAGCTTCTACCATTTTAAAATCATTAATTAGGCCCATTGAATATCTGTATATTCAATATTGTTACTTTATAAGTATTCGGGTCTTGGCTTTGGTTCAGGTCCTGGGCCTTTATTTGGACTTGGGTCTTGATTCTGTTTAAATTTGAGTATGGGTACATCCCTTTTCTTGTTCCAAAGTTGGGTGTTGTCCTGTATTAGTAATTTGGGTTTAGGTATCCTATATACTAGGCATATTTCTTATGCTTCCGTAGTTTGCATTTATAAAGAAAAAAAGGAGAAAATCATATTTAAACATTATTCATATTGACATTTATAAGTGGTCTAGAACTCTAGACTTAGTTCTTTTACCGTAGAACTTCATTAAGAGTAGCGACGTTATACCTTTTTCCATCGTGTTATAGTGGCAGGGTCACCTCTTTTGAGTGGTAAACGTGGCATTTTCCCTTTCTACTATTTTTTTTTATAAAACTATGGGAACCAATTATTTTAATTTTCACCATCTCGAGCAACCTCACTAAATTATTGTTTTAGGATGTTCTCCAATCATTACTCAATCAATTTAGATGCAATGGTGATTGATTGGGCTCTGTTCCGTTTTATATTTGAGAATGCATATTGAGTCATTGACGCAATCTTGATTAGCAAAGTTGGATCATCTGGTGAGCTCAAATGGATTTAACTCAATTGAGTAAGAACCCAAATTTAGGATCAACTCTACCCTAATTTACAACCAATTATGCAATAACAAGGAGGAAAGTAGAATCTTAAATCTCTACTTGTGGATACTCATAAAAAATTGATGTTTTCTTTTCATGGCCTTGGTCCACATCAAGATTGATTTTCTGTTATCAATACCATAATCTTGAGACATCTCATAGATGTGATTACATGTGTTCGATTTCTTCTTATAACCATTTATCATTGATTGAACGGTCAACAACATTATTGTTAAGAGCCAATTGTGATCAAAGCCATAATCAACGATTAAAAGAACATATAGTTCTCCATCACAGTCTTCATCATCACAACAAATCTGATCCTTGTAATCATCATCACAACCTCCCAATCCTATCACATGATATGTTTTCATAATCTAGATAATCATTGTAACCGGGTTCAAAATATAGGTCTCGGGGCTTGACTCATACCAATCATCGAGTCAAAATCTTAATTTGTTGTCACAAGTCCTAGATCTCAAGGTCACGAGGATCTAATTGGTTTCCCTCATCATACTCTACGTCTTTCCGGTGTTGACAACAATGTCCCTTTTGTGGCAGCATAGTGTTAAGAATGGAATCAACAAGCAATCGATTAAGATTTAAAATTGACACAACCTCAATTAGCAACTAACATAGTCCTGATTAGCAAATTTGGCCTATTTGATAACCCCAAATGGATTTAACTCGATTAAATAAAAAAGACTTAAATTGAAGATTATCTCTACTTTCACAGATCATTTGCCGCACTGCACTCTTTGGTGCAATTGTATGAACATTTTCGAAAAGATTAAACGCATTTTCTTTTATAAAACCCGATTGTTCTCTACATTATTGCTGTTCTTGATCGATATACTTTCTTTTGCATCATAATGTTTTCATTCAGTTTGCGGATAACCCATTTGACCGGTGCTTACAACTGTTCTATGGGTGTAAATTTTTGCTATTTTATTTCCTTACTAGAAACATCCTTGAGTAAACCTTAGATCCACTTCAGCCATGCATTCTATAATAAGTTCAGATAACCAGGATGAAGTAAACCAGATTTTCTCTTGCCATGCATTCTATAATATCCGAACCGGTTTGCATTTTATAATAAGTTAAAATAACTTAGATGAAGTAAACCAGATTATCTCCAGCCATGCATTCTATCGTATCTTTACCGGCCTGTATTCTATAATAGGTTCAGATGAAGCAAATAGAGGTTGATTGGTTTGGATGACTTGAGTTAACACCTTATGAGATCTGTTATGTTCTTTGTTCTTGAACGACTACATACAGTTGTGGGTACTTAATCTATGAGAAGGCAAGAGAATGTTCTCTTCAAGTACCTTATCCAACTGGGGATCCGGATAGGGAAAACGATAACAAGATTTTAGGGCTAAACATGCACGATAAACCAATCACAAGAATTCCATAAACATTTAGATTTATGTTGTTCAGCAAACTCGCCAATGTCCACAGGGCTATGAGCATTTAGCACGATTTTACCACGAAAAAATCGGGCAACTTGTTGCATGGAATCCAAACCCTCTTAACACTTAGCCCATACTATCCCCATAGATCTCAATCTTGCTCTTACAGCCTCTCCCTTGCCCACAGACCCTCTTATATAGAATAGTCTCAACGGTAACAATACTAAATGCACATTAACATCGTGAATAGTCGTTGACGATAATAATAAAATATTGCTAATGCTTATAGCCGTTCGAGGTAACAACAACGTATCATTAATGCGAGCTATTACGCTTTCATAACTTTACAACGGCTAGTCTCATAACTCGACAACGGCCGAAAGTCAATGTGCCAGGCCAAAAGGGAAGAGGGCCTAGACCTAGACCTATGCCTAACCAAGCCATGAAATTAAACATAGAAATTAGAATGTCCTATGCCATAATGGATAAAATAACCAACACTAGGTTATGGTTGCTATTTTCCTTCTATTAAAGAAAAATGTGACGCTAATGTTGGGTTTTTCTGTGCTCCCTTTTCCTTCTCTAGATTTCTTCGTCATTGGCTCATTTTTGTTTCTAGGGTTTCTATTCCTTTTTATTTATCCATTTCCACTCTATTTCATGATTCTTGACTTCTTTTGTCTCTGCTGCTAGTGTTCCTTGGACATTGACCCACCATCTTCTTATCCCAAAGACCAAAAGATACTCTAGGGATGGTCTCGTTGATGAGGGTTGTACTCTCTTATAATAAAATAGCCCACTCGCTGACCTAATAAATCTCATTAATGTTTGCAAATTGTTTACTATCCAATCTCTCATACCCACTTTTCAACTGGTTGGAATTCTTATTTATGGCCCGCATATTTGAATGCATTGATTAGATAAAGACATGTGGTGCATTAATAGAGTGGACTCAAGGCCCAACTATGCTTATTGTAAGATCGATCTCCTTATATCCATACTCTAAATATAGATCGTCAGAGATAAATCCTCACGAATCCATCATCAATTCCATATTTAGAATTTAAACTGCATAAATGAAAGGTGTGAGTTTTTTAGAAGGAGGAGAATAAAAATGGAGGGAATCTGTGGCGCGCTGTGTGACATTGGAGGTATTCCGACATACTGCAATATATAGTTGCTTTTTGATAAAATAATATATTTTTTTCAATGAAATCTAAGTTCCTTATCTCATTTTCTTCGATGTGTTGTAGTGCTTTCAATTTTAATAGATTACAGCTTCTACCATTTTAAAATAATTAATTAGGCTCACTGGACATCTATATACTCAATATTGTTAGTGTACTAGTATTTGCGTCTTGGCTTTGGTTCAGGTCCCGGGCCTTTATTTGGACTTGGGTCTTGATTTTGTTTAAAGTTGAGTAAGGTTACATCCCTTTTCTTGTTCCAAAGTTGGGTGTTTTCTCGTATTAGTAATTTGGGTTTAGGTATCCGATAGACTAGATTTATTTCTTATGCTTCCATAGTTTGCTTTTATGAACAAAAAAAGGAGAAAATCATATTTAGACATTAGTCATATCAACATTTACAAGTGGTCTAGAACTCTAGATTAGAGCTTCCACACTTAGTTATATTACTATACAAATTTATCAACAGTAGCAACGTTATACCTATTTTCATTGTGTTAAAGCGGCATGGCCACCACTTTTGAGTGGTAAAAGTGGTATTTCCCCCTCCATTTCTTTTTATTTTATTTTATAAAGCTAAGGGAACCAATTAGAGTACTTTTCACCATCTCCAGTAACCTCACTAAATCTTGGATCTCAAGTTCACGAGGATCAAATTGGTTTCCCTCATCATTCTTTACATCTTTCCAGTGTGGACGACAATGTCCTTTTTGTGGCAGCATAATGTTAAGAATGGATTCAACAATCAATCTATTAAGATTTAAAATTGACACAACCTCAATTAGCAACTGACATAGTCCCGATTAACAAATTTGGCCTATCTGATAACCCCAAATGGATTCAACTTGTTTAAATAAAAAAGGACCTAAATTAAAGATTAGCTCTACCTTGACAGGTCATTTGTCGCACTGCTCTCTTCGGTGCAATTGAATGAACATTTCCGAAAAGATTAAACGCATTTTTTTTTATAAAACCCAATTGTTATCTACATTGTTGTTGTTCTTGATTAAGATACTTTCTTTTGCATCATAATTTTTTAATTCAGCTTGCGAAGAACCCATTTGACTGGTGTTTACGATTGTTCCGTGGGAGTAAGTTTTTGCTATTTTATTTCCTTACTAGAAACATCCTCGAGTAAACCATGGATCCTTTTCAGCCATGCATTCTATAAGAAGTTCATATAACCAGGAAGAAGTAAACCATATTCTCTCCTGCCATGCATTCTATAATATCCCTACCAGTATGCATTTTTTAATAAGTTAAAATAACTTCAATGAAGTAAACCGGATTATCTCCGACGAGCATTCTATAGTATCCCTACCAGTATGCATTTTATATTAAGTTACATTAACTTGGATGAAGTAAACATGATTATCTCCAGCTGTGCATTCTATTGTATCTTTACCGGCCTGCATTCTATAATAGGTTCATATGACTTAGATGAAGCAAATAGAACCATATCCACCTGGGGATCCGAAAAGGGAAAACGATAGCAGTAAACATGCTCTCACAACCTCTCCCCTTTGGAAAACTCTGACACCATGGGAGAGACAGCACGCCTTTCTTTTAAAGAGTCTAAGGTTGGAGATCACATCAATATATAGAATCTCTACTTTCTTGTCCCCCCAAGAAACCCCTAATGCCATAACTAAAAAATACCCTTGACCCCAAACATGGTCATTTGCTTACAAAGAATAACCCTAGGAGAGTATTTACAAGAAATTTGCCCTAACAAAGCAATAAACCACTCAATAAAGCCTAGTTTGGATCTTTTTAGCAAGATCCAACACTATGGCCATCCAATAATGATTGGAAACGATCTGGTAGATTAAATTTTCTCTAGATATCCATATTTAAAAATAATTTCAAAACAGGAAGGAGGCAATCTTTTTTATTAATGTGTGCTCCTACGAAACAATGGATGTTGACTATTGGTGGGCATGATTCCTCTTACACAAACTAACAAAAGGGAAACATCAGGTGCACAAGTATCCTTGACAACCAACACCACCCGGGCACTACAAACCACACTTCTCAAGCCCATCCTAAAGTCACAACTTTTAATTTTGGGGATGTTGAATTTTTTTAGGTGTATGCATTTCCAAAGTAGACTGTGCAATGTACCAAGAAATGGGGAAACCTCGCACTCACTTGCACTCCTAGAAATATAGATGCAACGAAGCAGGAGCTAAACCAAACTTAACATTAATTAGAGTTGACATGTTTCTCAAATCCATTCCTTTTATTCCTTTTGAAAAATAACAGTAGTTTTTTTTATAATAAAAAAGACAAAATAAAGGGATAAGCATATGGTTGTTTCTTGAGGTAGGCATTCACTCTTGGAATAATACAAGCTACGAGAACAAATATATTAAGCAAAATGTGCAGTCCCAAATGAAGCAACCACCCAATACATGAGATAGCATCGTTAGCTAGAGAATTAGAGATTCCTTAAACACAAAGGAAAAGAACGCTTGCCTTGTAAGGAACAATTCGTCCAATAAGGGGCCTACCTTTCAAGGACTGAGGCAGCTCTCCTCAGTCCGTCAAACATTGTAAGTTGCATCTTTTTTTTTTTTGTAGAAAATAGAGTAGACTGCTAGCTTTCCTTACTCGAGCAAACAAGGCAAGGAACTCGACTTCAGTCTAAAAGCCAATTTTTCCATCGATGGGTCTACTAGGACCCTTGAGTCAACTATATTGAGAAATTAGGAAGAGTTTAACTTCGCTTGGATGAGTTTTAGATGAGACCGAGTAGAACCATCAGGTCAACTCAAGACTTGGATTTAGTCATCCAAGTTCGGCCGGGGTGGTTGTGTCACATTTTCTCCTAATTGAAGAAATCATATCCAACTTGTACATGAGCCTTATATTAGAAAATTCTTATTGTTAAAATATACTTTAATGGAAACAAAATATTTGAAACAACAATTCATTTGAAATATATATGGATTTCCACATAGTTTTCTATGTGTTAGTTAATTCTAAATATATATAGGGATATTTACACGAAAACACCTCTTAAACCCTTCAAAGATAGCAGAGAGCTCAAAACATTTCATATTCCAAAGAAATGAATGAGAACAAGAATAGAAATGGAAGGCACACAACATGCAGTAATTTTTCCCATTAATATGTTTTACATAGTTACTGCTTTTTTGATCCGGTCAGTTCATACTACCATTAGTCATGAAAGAAAATGTTATGCTACCACTTCCATTTGCAATAAAACCATTTTTTTACTTAGGCATTAATATAAAGCACAAAGATATTGCTGCATGAACATGTTACCAGAACTCCAAATTAATAGTAACTACTTACACCATTTTTCTCATTAAATCCTCTGATGTGCATCGGCCAAAGAGCAAAGGAGTTCTGACAATGGCAAGACCCGAAACAACATATCAACAGTAGTGCTAGAATTGTAGCACGTTATTGTCTCCAATTCTCCACTAGTAAGATTGTAGCAAAAGAAATCACCTTGGTCCCTAGGAAAAATACCATCTTTATTCTGGTGAAAAGATAGGATATCTAGTGGCTTCTCTGTAATGAGATCAAATCCTCAGAGGGCTCATGGAATTCAATGTCGTCAAGCTTGAGCCTATGCTTCAAGACCCGTTCACCATTGTTTATGCTGGCAGTCATCCACACTTCTATTACGGAACCATTGTGGTAGGCATAATTGAGATACTCTTGAGAGTCTCCTGCCCCTATGGGATTCTTCCTTGGGTGTTCCCCATAATCCCCGTAAAGATGGACACATATGTTATCTGTGAAAATGTAGGGCAAGAATAACTTTTAAATTGAGTTTTCTACCCCCAAAATACACCCTTTTACATAAATCTAGATTTTTGAACAAAAATTGAAAGTCGTGAGGCACAATGACTTCAATACATACCCCAATCATTGTACCTCGAAGGGGCACTTGTTGGCATGTAAAATTTCATTTATTCATTTTTTTAATCTGTTTTAGGGCAAGATACTCATTTTCATTGACTGTTGGAAGAGATCTACTATAATGCATTGAAGTTTGACTGCTGATTGCCAAGATAATGGAAAACCTATCATTGGTGACCATTGGACACATGACAATAGCCAATGATTGCACACCCTCAACGGCCGCTTCAACATAGGAAATTATCGGCCACTATGAACTCTACAACAACCACCAAGTGTGCAGTCTCAACGGCTAATCAACACTCCAGCTGCTGCCTCATCTCCCAAGCAACTAGCATATGCCACATCTAACTAGCCTCTAGGCAAACCTGTATAGTCGCTTGGCACAATTCATGCACTTCAATAGCCACTAGGTGCTGTGAAGTTACTCTAATAGTCGATGAGTGGTTAACGTTCACAATCTCCTATTTTGACCAAGTTCGATGGCCGTGGGATGTGTAGAAATAGCAGTTACACTCCATTTACTCTACTTCCTAAAACTGCTCCCCACTCCCCCATGATCTCCAACAGTTGCAACACTCAAAATTACTATAAAAGGGGGATTGAAAGCAGTTTTCTACACCCACGAAAGGCATTCACCAAATAGCCGAGAGACTCTGTTGTGTTATGTCTAAATTAAAGATCCATTTGACTTCCTTTTGCAAGGTAATGGTTGGCCAGCAACAATCCTAAGATTCTCATCGGTCTTCTGAAATCTTTCTTTGTTTTCTTCACACAAGGAAGGAATGAAAGTGATGTCTCTATAGTTTTAATGTAAACATCACTCGCCATCATTCTTCCACCAAGTGGTGATAGATTATGTAGATTGATGAAGCAGACTACATTCAAAGATGGGCGATAGTGTTCGAATACCTTTTTCCAGTTGGGCCGAGCATGGTCCCCGAAAATAGCAGCTCTCCTTTGCCTTCCTTTTCTCATTAAACTTTTTATTTTATACTTTCTTTTGTGTTCGATCTCTTAAGCATGATGAGGGGATTGTATAAACATTGGTAAGCAACCTTGACGCAGAAGGCGAGGCAAGTAGTACCCATGTAAATTAAGAGCAAGGGTTTCAAATGCACAGTCAAACACACGTGAAAATCACTTTTGTGTCTTCTTGTAATTCGTTGAAACTGAATAAAATCTATTACAAGCTCGTCTTTATTCAATTTTCAGCGAATCAGAGTTGGCTCTATGACTTCTTTTCCCTTGCAAGTTCTCGATAAACACCTTGATTTTTCAGGATAAGAACTATCTTTAACAGTCCTTTGAAACCTACAATGCATCAATTAAATAATAAGCAAGTAGTAAGATGAACATAGTATTTGATAATGTACAATTTTTTAATACAATCAATGCGCGTACCTATGATGTTCTCATCTGATACATTTCCTGTTGTTTTGACCATTAAAGACGTATAAATATATCTCATTAACATCATTTCCCGATGCTTTGAACATTCTCCAGACATCATTATCGTCGTCCATGCTAGCCAATGAAAATGCCCGCCCATTATGATGAAGGTTTTGTATGCTTAGATTTTGGATGGATGAGTCCCAATTAGATGCTTCAATTGCTTCGGTAACTAGTGACCTATATGTTAATGTCCATTGGCAAATATCTCATCTTCTGCTTTCCTCTATTATACACCCGACGGATTATATCAAATTCAAAGTCACCATTATAGTGGAATATGATTGACACATTGCTATCTTACATGCTATTAGTAAATAAAAAGACAATATTTTAGATAGCAACGAAAGGTAGATACATTTAGAAAGATAATGCCCATAGAGAAGGATTAGAGTGCTAATGTATGTCTCTAAGTCATTGACCATTGTTAAATACCCATGATAGGATATGTTTGATAAAAAAAAATAAAGTTTATTTATAGTCATATTATAGTAATTGTAATGTGATATTCAAAACCCTAAACTAAATACCGTTTCTAAAGAATGCAATAGAGAAGCAATGCCCTTTTTAAACCCTTAAACTGAAAAACATGACAACTACATGCGATGGTGGCCTCTAGGAGTATATCCACCATTTATATGCAATGCTAAATACAAAGATGCCTTCACATTGGACATTGGTACAACATTTTAGGGCAAAAACAAGTAACTTGCACATGTCTAGCGTTTCTAACTACTAAACAATGAAAAGGAATCGAGCTGATGAAGTTTTAGGGTAGGCAATGCAATATAAAAGGTATTTAATGTGTATACCAACCTCTTAATGGAATCAATCACCACCGTGATGGAGTAATAGAGGCCTTCCTAAAAAATGAAATCGCCATAGCACAGTTGCAAAGAATGAAAAAGGCACGATAAAGAAAAGCGGATTCGAGGCGAGATAAAAAACAATTTGGCATAATGGTCGATATCAACTATGTTGCAAAACAATTAAAAAAAAAAGTCAAAAAAGCAACTTGGAAGTACCGGGTCCTCATCTATGTAGACACCACTTATGGTTTTTTTTTTTCCTGTGAAATTCCCTTTAAAATTTATAAATATATTGGTTTATTATTACGGCCCCCGTGCTTAAAACGTCCCATTTCTGCTGGTATTCATAACAACAACAGAGCTATAAAAGCTCTACAAAAACTGCCATCTCTTCATCCTGTCTGCTCTCTTCCGGCTTCTAAACCCTGTATCATTTCAACTCTTTCATCTCATCATCATAGGCAATCGGAGTGCACCTTTCTTCTTTCTTGATCTCATCATCATATTCTGCTTCTTGCCTGATCTATACATTCTTTTTATTTTTACGTGAACCGAAGACATCTGGCTGCTGCTTTTTTTTGCAGCTTTAGCGGCTGCATATTTCTTCTCTCTTGCTCTCTTTTTTCCAAGAGAAGAAAAGGTACTCTCTTTCTCTTTCTCTATCATTCTCTACTTGTTATCTACAATTGTTTCAAAATCTCCCTCTGCTACCTACCAGTAAAACTATTTCTTTCTTCAATCTTATGTCAGGAAGAATGGGTCGTTCTAAATCATCATCAGAGGGTTATATTTGTTACTTAAGCAATGATCTGTTAATGGACATCCTTTCTAGATTGCCCCCAAAATCCCTAGTCACCTGCAAAAGTGTTTCCAAGACATTTCACTGCTTGGTTTCCACCCTGATTCATTCCCCAACAGTGCCCAGACCATTGTCTGGCCTTTTCATTGGCCAAATTGATCTCATCCAGGAAGAAATGGAATCCGTTGAGTATTTCAATCTCCAAGGCAATGGGGTGGATTTGGATGATGAGATCAATATGGAAGATTGCCTCAGCTTCTTACCCTGCGACCCAGATACCAGAATTATCGATTGTCGTGATGGACTCATTCTCTGTGCTAACGCAGATTCGGATGATGGAGATAAATGCTATGTGTGCAACCCTGTCACGAAGCAATGGGTGGTTCTGCCTCCGCCGCCCAAACATGGATTTAGTAGCAATGTAATTACGATGTGAACCTTGCATTGGTGCCCGACGAATCCTCTGATGTGTCCGTCTCTCACTATAAAGTCTTTCTATTTGTCACTCTCAATTATGTGACTAAGGATGAAAATGAAGAGCCTTTAACATATATGTATGTCCATGTCTATTCTTCTAAGACGGGGCAATGGGGGGAGTCTAATTGGTACTCAATAGGCACCAGCCTTAGGCCGTTGCGAAAGCATGCCGTGTTTTTAAATGGAGCTCTGTTTTTGGCAGCTGATCCTTTTGTGTTTCTGAAGTTTGATGTGGAGGAACGGTATATTAGTGTGATGAACTTACCTACTTATTCGGATACTCCAGAGTTCATTCCATCCATTTGTTTCGGAGAGTGTCAAGGTGGTCTCAATTTTGCCTACCACAATGATTCGAAAATGGAAGTGTGGATGTCTGAAGAAAGTGAATGGGTCGTGAAGCATCGTATCAATCTTGACGACATTGGATTTCCTAAACCCTTACTAGATGTAGATTTATATGAATTTCCCATTGATGTGGAGCCAGTGGATATACTTGCTTTTCATCCTAATAAAGATGCTATTTTTCTTAGGAACCAAGGTGATTTCTTATGCTATGATTTTACTAGTGGAGCCTTGGAGACAGTTATGCGCTGCGATTCTGGGGCTACTGTTTCTATGTGGTACTTGGGCTTCCCATTCTCAAAATGCCTACGCACTTTGGCCAATGCACATCGGAGGATTTAATTAAAAAAATGTGTGAGTAGTCACTACTTTGTTCCATTATGTCTCCTCCTGCATAGGTTTTGATTGTTTTGTGTTTGAAGGTGTACATTGTGTTTTGCTTAGTTTATTGTATGCATGGTTCTTATGAATTCCATTGAATCTAAGTCCATTTTTCTTTACCGGAACTCAAAGAATTCGTGTCTAGAGAATTTCTAAATTCTCAGATATAGTGGAAACTGTGGAATGCCAGAATCCTCCTTTGAACTTGAGCATCCAGAAATTCCACCAAAAAGCAATGGAGCTAGAATTCCAGGAATTCCAAAGGTCATTTGAGACCTTTATGGTGGCTGGAGTTTTGGAATTCTGGTGAAAAAACATGGCATGTGCAAATCCCAGGGGACAAGCCATCACATCATGTCATGAATTCCCTAACAAACCAAGTTCTTGTGAGAAATTCTAGTACTTCCCTACATTATTTTCTTTGGAACGATGAGGTTGTTTTATCTTTCTTCAATTGTTTATCCTTCAAAGTGGTCTTTTTTATTCCTAATAGGATTTGAACACCTATATTTTTTTTTCCTTTGTATTTTGATGCCTTTTATGGTCTAATCACATGGATAGTAGCTGAGTTTTAAGATCTAGTAAGATGTAGACTCTTCACTTATTTATTTTTTTAGTTTTTAGTTTTGCAATAAAGCACTGGAACAAGGTTTGGTAAAACTTCATGTTTATGCTTCACAGAAGTTCCATCAGAGGAGTTTCCCATGTTTAAAGGTTCAGAAGCGCTGTGAAAGTTCAATTTGGAATGGGTAATCCAAATGCATATTGGATTGGTTGCTTGATCCTTTACTCTAGGGAAAATTATGAGGTGACCTTAGATATTGTTTTTCTCCCTAGTCAATTGACTAAACTCAATAATTGTCAGGTCAAGTCAACTAGGCAAGCGTCAATAAATTGATTTTATAATTTTTTTTATAGATATAAATGTTTGAAATAACTAAAAAGAGATGTGATAAATTTCATATGGATTGCTATTTCAATACTTTTATTTTTACTAAAGTATATTTTAACATATACAATTTTCTTATGTAAGGCTTATGTGCGGTTATCATATTTTTGTATTTTTTCAAATAACGAAAAAATGGCATAAGATGACATACCCGACTTGGCCAAAACGGGATGAGTTAAGCCGAATGTTGAGTCGACCAGGTGGATATGTTTCAACAAAAACTCGTCCAAATAGAGTCTAACTCTACCTTCCCTCTTTCATATGTAATCAGGTTGAGTCAACTCAACAAATATCCTAGTCGGCTCACCACGTAGGAAAACTATGGCTTCGGGTATGAAGTTGAATTTTTTGCCATGTTGATTGGAGTGGCCCAAGGAGGTATGCAATCTGTACCTGTTTCCACATAACAGTTTCAAATGTATCATTGGTGGGCCGAGGATAGTAAATTGGTATTTTTAGGATGTTGTTTGATCATTTTGGACACATGGGTAGTTGATTGGGGTCCCTGTCCGTCCATATTAGAGATTGAACATCGTTCTTCTAATGGTTTTGTTGATATGGTTGGATAATGGTGGAGTGAGTTCCAATTGTTGGATGAGCCTGGTTGCAGAGTGGTTTCTGAAAGACAAGTTGAAAAAGTGGGGTGCAAAGGTTTCTTGGGATAACCATGATAGGAGAATCTTATTTTTACTTTTTGGCATTAAGTGTTGGAAAATTGTGTATGTATACCTAATCATTATTAT
Source organism: Cinnamomum chago (assembly GCA_038049695.1). NCBI lineage: Eukaryota > Viridiplantae > Streptophyta > Magnoliopsida > Laurales > Lauraceae > Cinnamomum > Cinnamomum chago. Next base: position 64,254,523 of record CP142458.1, on the reverse strand, counting down.
TCATAGTACTCAGAACATGGTCTTCCCCCTGTATGTATTCAGCCATGGGGCCCTTAGGGCTAACTTGGGGCCACTTGGATCGTCCAGGTCTATCAAATTTTCTATTATTAGTCTTAAGCATGGAATCCAGCCACTTAGGGACTGATAAACACGTAAACAGTGCTGGCTTCCTACTTGAGGACAGCTTTTGGTGCACCAGTGGTTAGAAATTCTGCACCTTTCTGATGCCTTTTCTGCACTTTTATTGAGCCTTTTGTTGATGGAATAATGTGGTCGTCCAAGAATTTGATTCTGCAGGAAAGAGAACTGTTTTATTTACATGTGGGATATGGTTTAAGATTTTTAGTCAAGAGCGGACTTTTCTGGTTAGTACTTAAATAGTGAAGTGTAAGGCCAGCAACTTAGGCTTTTGTATCAGACTCAGCATGCACCATTTTGCTTGATTATGTTAATATTCCGGCTCTTCATATATTACTACTCTCTCTCTTTCTCTCTTATTTATAAGGCCATTTTCAACCTCCACATTGGGAAATTTTCTATCCAACCCTGCACTTAGAGTGCATGCAGGCCCCTCTGGCCCCATAAATGCAGCTCTTTCATAATCACTATACATGGTTTATTTTCTTGATCCATCAGCAATAGTTAATTACATCAGGTCTTCAGATAGGGCCACTTGTCCTTTGCTGAATGTTGCTCTTCCTTTCACTCACATTAATGGTTATATCATTACTAATCCTTTTCTGTCTTGCAGAGTCCTGGATGCATACTTGGAGGAAGTGATGCACTCTGACTTGGGCATTTCATCTTATCAAGGGATTTGTTTGATTTCGATGGTTTTGTTGTTCATCTTTAGCCACTAAGACGTTTCCTTGTGAAGATAATTGCATATACAAGTGCACTGAAGCACATTCTAGTTAGTGATGTTGCATCCTATTGAAGAAAACTAAAGGGCATGTGTATGATGCACAAATGAGGAGCAACAGTGTTGTAAGATCTATTGAGAAAATATAGACATAGAGCTAAGTGATTTTGATTTTTTGTGCGGAGTGCTCCGTACATATGACCTGCACTTCATTGACCGGAAATGTCCATCTGCTTGTACTTGACTTGGTTGATGTCTTGATGATGTAGCAAAGAGCATATAATACTAGGGTTTAACAAAGAAAACCAAGCAATTGTCATGTACTGAAAATAATGTGTTTCTGAGTTGAGAACTTAAAGATTGTCATTGGGTAACTTGACCTTCAAAGATTGCAGAGACTTGTAGATTGTCATTTCTTGGAAGTCTAATTAGCATTTGTTCCTCTCTCTCTCTCTCTCTCTCTCTCTCTCTCTCTCTCTCTCTCTCTCTCTCTTATGATTCTTATTAAGTCTATTCATTCCTTCTTTTATTTTTATTCATTTTTATAATATATATGTATGATGTACACTGACTTGTACAAGTTTTATAAAATTTATTCATTATAAAAATAAAAATTGGCCTAAGAAGTTAATGGAAAATTATATAATTATGTCCAGGCACTTGATTTTGTCTTGGTCCTGACTCCTCATTCTGTCTAAATTTGAGCATAGGTGCAGGTCTTTTCTTGTTCCAATGTTGGGTGTAGTCCCCATACATAATTTGGGTTTAGGAACCCTATGGTCCTCACCTGTTTTTAACCTTCCACAATTTGCTTGTCTATTGGCCTAGAACTCTAGATTGGAGCGTCTATACATTGTTTCTGACCGGTTAAATTGGCCTTTTTATTTCCATTCCACTTTCTAAGAAATTCAGGGATCCCAATTAGTTCTACTTTCTAAGAAATTCAAGGATCCCAATTAGTGTTCTTTTCACCTTCTCCATCAACTTCTCTGATTTTTTTTTAAGAATTTCCGCAATCGCTATTTGATAATTTTAGACACGTAATTAGTTGTGATTGGGGTCCGTTTTATGTTTAAAAGTGCATATCTTCTAAGGGTTTTGTTGATATGGTTAAATAATGGTAGAGTTAGTTTGTAACATTAAAATCTCGTATGCCTGGTCGGGGTTCAGAATCCGTATGGACTAAGAAATCGAAACCTAAATTAGGTTATGGACGTGGACCCGTTTATAAATCGAAACCTTAAATAGGTTCTAAACTCAGTTTTTACGAGTCGGACGCTCCAAATAACTTACGAATCAGATATCCGTTTGCATCCCTTGCTTCAATAATGTATACTATTTTCTAAAGCAACATAGAAAAGCTCTAGGGATGTCCTCATTATTCTCAATAATACAAAATTTTAAAAATAATAGAAAAGTAAGGGAGGCGCGAACCATTCTCTTAAATCTTAGGGGCATTTGTATAATGATCATAGAAGGAACCCAAATCACAAGTGGACCCATCACCCATCTCAAAAGCTATAAACCCACTCTTTTACCAACCCTAAACCCTAAACAAAGTGTGGGAAGAGCCCATACACAGGTACACACCCCGACCTTTCTCTCACAAGCCAACAGTTGCCGCATCATCATTTTTGAATTTTCAATACTTGTAGGGTGGTGGAATGAAGTGAAGTGAATATTGAAAAAAGAACAAAATATTAAAAAGTCTAATCATAATGAAGAAATTTTATTTTTAGTAGTTGAATAAGGAAACTTTTTAACTTTTTGGATAGAAAGCAGATGAATTTTTATCGTTTAGTGGCATGAGAATGTTGCTTTTTAGTTTTTTTATTTTTTATATCAAGAGAGAAATTTGAAAATTTCATATTATTGATATGGCCCTAGTCTTTTTTTATATTAACTCTATTGGATAGCTCAGTTGGTTTAAGACCACGGATTGCATTCGGAGATTGTTGGTTCGAAACCCTACTACCACAGTGAGGCTATATGGGAGTTTATTTAGTTTCCCTCTGGCCTTGGGAGATTGGCCCAGCCTAAAGGATGATAGCAAAAAAAAAAAAAAAAAAAAAAAAAAAAAAAAAAAAGGAAAAAAAGAACCCAATCACATTACTGAACAAGCCCAAATCCCACAAGACCCAAAACCCCAAAAGTGTTTGACAGTGTCTACCTTTTCCCTCCCTGTTCCTTTTCTTTCTTACTGTTATTTCCTCCAACTTCCTGTTTCACGAAGAATGTCAAATTTTCACAGCTTCAGAAGGTACTATGGCATTTTGCACAGCTTCAGAAGGTAATAATATCTGTAACTTTGGCAATGATGTATTGATGAACATCCTTTCTAGATTACCCCCAAAATCCCTTACCATTTGCAAATGCGTTTCCAAAACATTTCACCTCTTGGTTTCCACCCTAATCCACTCCCCAACAAGGCCAAGGCCAATGTCTGGCCTTTTCGTCGGCATGGTTGATCTCCGCAAGGGATGTATCGAAGCCTTCGACTATTTCCGTCGCATAGATGATGAGAATGTAGACATCCACGATGTGATTGAAATGGATGATTGAAATGGGTTCCTTCTTTGCTCTTCAAATAACATTGGTGATAAGTATTATGTGTGTAACCCAGTTACGCGGCAATGGGTGGCTCTGCCTCAGCCGCCCAAACCCAAACCTAGTGCTAGCAGCTCCTTTCATGATGCGAAATTTGCATTGGTTATGGATGAATCATCTGATGTATTATTCACTCACTTTAAAGTTGTTGAATTTGTCGTTGTCCATTGTGAGAATTCTAAGGATGAAGATGAAGACCCATTAGATGTAGATACGGACTATTCTGAGGATGAAGATGAAGACCCATTAGATGATTTGTATGTTTATGTGTACTCTTCTCAGACGGGTCAATGGGCGGAATCGAAGGCCTACTTAAAGGGGTTCAATTTAACCCTGCTGAAAAAGCCCCCAGTGTTTCTAAATGGTTCTCTGTTCTTGCTGGCTGATCCTTCTCAGGTTCTGATGTTTCATGTCAAGGAAGAGTTTTGTGGGGTGCTTGACTTACCTATTGATTTGGGCATTTTATGGTTCTTTCAATCCAATTGTTTGGGAGAGTCCGAAGCTATAATGCCCAGACACAGCATGGATACGGCAGGGATACGCCTTGACATGGCAAGGACACGGATTTTACACATAAAAAGTGAAGTATCGGATACGATACGACACGATACGTTGCCCACTTTGAAGTATCTGTGCATCATAGGTCCGAAGAGTGTCACTGTTTTGCCCACCACAATGGTTTGGAAATGGGAGTATGGGTGCTTGATGGCATGGACTCCAGTGAATGGGTCTTGGTGCATAAAATCAGCTTTGCTGATATTGAATTCCCTGGTCCCTCAGCAGATTCAGATTTTGTAACCAAGGATCCGTTGGATATCCTAGCTTTTCACCCAAATTCAGATGCTATTTTTCTCAGATACCAAGGGGATTTCTTCTGCTATGATTTTAATAGCAAAGCATTGGAGAATTTTATGTGCTACCATCCTTCAGCTACCGTTGATATGTTGTTCCAAGTCTACCCATTCTCAGAATGCATATGCTCTCTGGCCAATGCACAGGGGAGGATTTAACGATGAAAATGGTGCGAACAATCACTACTTTGTTACTTTTGTCTTCTCCTTTACATGTTTTGGTTCTTTTATTTTTATTTTTATTTTTATTTGAAGACATTTGTTTCATTTAACTTACTTTACTATAACGCGGTTCATGTCGAACCCATTGGACTCCAAAACTCCTCTTTTTCTTCCCCCTCATTAGCACATCCATATATGTGGCTGAATGGAAAGTTAATAAGAACAGTTAGAAACTTAAAATGCCCAAATTCAGTACATTTAGATTTTAAGTATTCCGAAATTCCAAGCAAAAGAGTTATGATAAAGATGATTTAGTTGAGAATCAACAGAAAAAAGAAACCTATAGAGTTATTAATACTAGGATCGATGTTTTCTAATAAAGTCCTCTTGAAGAAAAAGATGTCTTGGAATGATAAGATAGTAAAGATATAGATTCAATATAATTATTCTGTGCAACTTGGCCCTTGGCTCCAACTGAAAGTGAATTTTTGGCTGCACTTGTTTGAGTCTAGATCAAGCTCAGGCCTGGTTCGAAGGAGATGATCTGTGCTGCCTGCCTTGTTTTTTGGTATTTGCCTCCCTATGATCCGTCCAACTCCTTAGGATGTGTTTGGCAATTAACTATTTAAAGTAAAGTAAAGTGAATCTAGACAAGAAATGACAAGGGGTTATATCAAAAGTACACAATTTCAAAATTCCCTCCGAATATTTAAAAAAAAAAGTAAAAAAAGAAACCTCCTTTCAACACAAAAAGACAAAAAAAAAAAAAAAAAACCTCCACTTTTCTATACAAAAAGTCAAAAAGATTCCGTACGAAACAACTAAAAACAAAACACTATCATAACACCTTATATTTTATTCTCTCTTGATTTGATGCTTCACATCATCATCCTTCAATTTACCATACATCCAAACAGGCCCATACTACTATACCTCCTGAACGTCAGAGTATCTAGTTTTCTAACACATGTCTAAATTAGATTGACTGCAGGATTGAAATCAGGAAAAAAATGATGCCTTCTAAAACTGTTATCCTTAAGGGTCATGATCAAGGGGTTATATTGATCTGATGGACTCCAAACATTGCAAATAAGGGAGTTCCATCCATGATTTTCAATACCAAAAACCTTCCCTTGGATTTTGTGGCCCCTGTACTCCACAAGGGCGGTCGCATAGGGCTTGCTTGATAAGGGTGCGCAGGGGAGGAGGCTCCAGTCTATATATGTTTATAATACTTAGTTTATATACTGTAATAAATGCCTTCTATATAAACTTTTAAATTTCATTTATTTTTTTGAAGCAAATTAAGCCTAAAAATTGGGGTATCTAACCCATGCTATCCCAGCTCAATCAAATTTGGATAAGGAAATTTTCATGTAGATTATGTAGAAAATTAGGTAAGTAAAGAATAGTCACAAACCATGATCTCTAATGTTTTAACATTTCAAATAAATATTGAGATACCATTTATTTTTTTTCAGTTTGTTCGGGTGTTTTCTTGAAAGTTTCCAAACATTTAAATTAACTTAAAAGTTAAATATAGAAAGACAATTAATATATATGGTAAATAACACCATAGAGTGGAGCAAAATAAAAAGAAAATATGGATCCACATGATATAGGTGCGTGAAAAACATACATACATACATCCTAATTACTAGCAATAACTCGGCCCATTAGTAATGATGACTACTAAGAATAACGGTTGACTTGAATGTTTGAATGGCTAATATTCCTATGAGTTATAAATAGTACAAAATAATGATAATAAATAAAGTTGTCCCACAAAAGCATCTCTCTTAAAATGATAAAATAGGTGATTTGAACACATACCCTTGCTAGAATCAAGTACTCCCTTGAAATTTAAACTACATAAAATCTTTATCCCTCAATTTATTGCATTGGGCAAACTTTATCTTTTCAGATTGGGTTTGGGTCCGCCAACAGATTGAGGTAAAACATGTGAAGTCTCGGGTGCCATGCGTGACAACGCAAGTTCATGACCTTCGAGCAACCACTTTGTGAAAAACTGTCAAAGGTTAGGTCTGTCTCCAATTTGGACCCTCCCAAAACCCTGCTTCGGCGGGACCACACTGGGTGATGACTTTTTTGTAGCGGCTATGGCCACTACGGCCGATATATCGACCTCTAGGCTAGTAGTAACCGATATTTTTACCCATGCTCTCAACATTTGTAATGATTTGGAATGACACTTTTCTACATTGTGTTGTTGTGCACATTTGATCTCTTGGGTGCATTGAGGTTGTTTTGTCTTTCTTTAAATTGTTACATGCTTTAGAGTGATATTTTCTTTTCTTTCCCTTTCCCTTCATTTCCTAACAATATTTAGACACCCAATTAATATGCTTTTCATCATCTCATACCTTTTCCAGTATTACATGCAACCCCCACTTTTTTTTTCCTTTTTTGTATTTTGATGCCTTTTATGGTCTGGTCACATGGATTAGTTGCTGAGTTTTAAGATCTAATACCTTAAGAATTTTATTTTTTAGATTTGATAATGCTGCGATGATGCAGGACAGACCCATGGTCCCCATGGTTCAACCAACATGTGGGCCCAACTCATCTATCTCGACCAAGCTCTTTGGGCCCAGCTCATTTGTTTTCATGTTTTGGCTTATTTAGAGTTTTATTTTATGCTATTTTATTGTTTATGTTGGATGTTTTAATCTTGGCCTCATGGTTCAAAGTATCGGCCATAACGGTCGAAGCCGCTACGCTATTTTGAAAATAGCGGCACTACAGTCTAAAACCTAGTAGAGGCAAGTAATTTTAATTTTAAATATTATTTTTCCTATTTTTTCTGCTCAATAGCCTTTCCTAAAGTTGTCTCTACCCTTACATGGTTTCAAATTACTAAAAAAGCACAAGATTGGCTGTTATGCAATATTAATATTTTTTTGACCACTTAAAATATTCACACTGTTGCATTGCTACTATCGCCGCAAGCACTATGTATTGCCCGCTACGTAGCGTTTTGGCTATTAGCCACTACACCCGACTCAACCGCTATTTTGATCTTTGCAGGCCGTCAATTTGTTTAGATGGTCTACATTAGATCAATGTTATTTCTTTTCCTATATAAGTGATGTAAAGCCTCTTTGGCTTCAATGGACTGATGATTAAAGAAATTGAAGCTGTTGGGATCTTCTCCAAGTTATCCTTAAGTTCTCTTCTGCCTCCTAGATTGAAGTTTGGTAAAAGCCCAAGCTTGAGCTATCCACCTATCTCTTCCTCTTCTACTTGACCGATAGTCAATTCAACTACGCAAGTCTCGGTAAATAATTTTATAATGGTTTATGCCTTTATGGATATAAATATTTAGATAACTAAAATGTAGAAAATTATGTGAAAAATACACAAATTTCATAGTAATTGTTATTTCAAATATTTTATTTTCATTGAAGTTTATTTTAACATATTCCTATGTAAGGCTTATGTAGGTATCACACACACACACCCCACAAATATTCAAATAATGAAAAATGCCTCAAAAAGACCTGCCCGGTTTATGCCGAATCTTGAGTCGAACAAGCGGGTCCATTGAGTTTCAATAGAAATTTGTCCAAATCACCTTCAATCACACATAGCCACTTTGAATATATTTAGGTTGAGCCAACTCAACAAGGCTCCTAGCCAACCCACTACGTAGGAAACTATGGCTTCAGTTTTTTGCCTTTCTTATTGGATAGCTGTAAGGAGGCTTGGAATCGGTGTCCGTTTCCACAAAAGGTGATTCGACATGCATTGTTGGTGGGCCTAGGAGAGCTGCCCGAACTGTTGGAACATAAAACTTTGATTGGACGATTGAAGGACATTTTGCTACTAGCTGAGTATCTTTTTCCCATGTGAAGCGGCGGCTCTCACTAATTCTTTGGCAAGAGATGGTGTCTCATGTATCAGGATGTTGCTGGAATTGCAATTGCATATTGTCCTTGATGTATTTGTTCTCCTCGTCTGTGTTGTTACTGGGGATGTTGCCTACCTCGGTGAATGATGCTATGATTTTCCCTTTAATTTGCTTATTTTTCTTTATTAATCACATTATTCTTATTTTAAAAAATGGAATAAGATTTGACAAAGATAAGACAGAGTTTGATGATGATAACTATTGATTTAAGAGCCCTGAAAGTTTTAGTGTGTTAATTTATGATTTTTTCCAACCATATATCACTTGTACAAGGATCATATTTGGAGTAGTGCGGAGAGAGCAATATCATGAATCCCTATTATAATGGAGTTTTTTTTTTGGATAGTTGTGGCCCTCTCTCTCTCTCTCTCTATGTATTGCAGCATTTTAAGTCTTAGTAGAAATTAATTGTTGCCATTTTAAAGTAAAATGGTCGTTGCATGACGCATAGTGGGGGTCGATTGGGGTTGGTTCTAGTAGGTCAGGGTGAAAAGGTGGGATTGCCGAGGAGGGATGAAAATAGGATCCTGAATATGTAAAGGACCTATGTTGTAAAACTGGGTGTTGGTCTAATATTTCTATCCATTTTGATTCAGATCCATTCTATATAGGGTTGTAAACGGGTCGGTTCCGGTCCGAGTCCAGGGTGGAACCGGAACCGTTTTCTAAGAGGGGGAACCGGAACCGGACCCGATTCGGAACCAGAAAACTGGTTCCAGAACTGGAACCGATAATATTAAAGGGAACCAGAACCGAAACCATTTGTGGGGCGGGTCTGGTTCCGGTTCCGGTTCCGGGTATGAGATGTAGAAAAGTACAAACCCTAATGTAGAAAAGTAGAAAAGTAAGAAGGGTTTTGTTTTCACATACTAAAGTTACCTTATGTCAGTGTATATTGGGTCGGGTCCACGGGTCTGAGCTACTGTGGATCCGGAACCGGAACCGTTTAGATATCAATTTCAAAAATTGGATCCGGAACCAGAACCATTTGCTTATCGGGACCAAAATAAGGATCCAGACCCGGAACCTAACGGGTCGGAACCTTCGGGTAATCGGAGAATCGGGGACCCATTTACAACCCTAATTCTATATGCTTCATACCCAATGCCACAATATGCAATGTAGTTATTAGCATATAAGTATTTGGGTTCGGGTCCAAGCCCTTTATTCGATCCTGGGTCTTGATTTTGTTTAAATTTGAGCAAGGCTTTTTGTTGTTGCCCAAAGTTGAGTGGGTCCACAGTAGTAATTCTGATTTGGATTTGAACTTTGAGTACCCTATTGACCTGGCCTTAGCCTAACCTTTTTTTATCCTTAAACTGAGGTGGCTCCCACAGAAAGATCTTACGTGCGATTTGCTTGTACTTTTTCATTTTCCAAGAACAGAAAAGGGGAAACTGTATTTTAAAAATAGTCATTCCAAAGGAAGAACTCTAGATTGGAGATTCTATTCATTGTTGTGTTATTGTACAACTTCATCAGGAGCAAGGAGGTCATATGTTTTTCCCCTCAATTGTATTTGTTGAAATTGCCTTCTTTTTTATTCCACTCTTTAATAGAATTAAGGCACCCACTTATTATGCTTTTTGTAGTCTCCCGCAACCTTATGAAATTGTTTTTTAGGATGTTCTCAAATCATTATTTGATCATTTTGGACGCATTGGTAGTCGATTCCATATCCTTTTAGATTTGAGAATGCAAGTCTTACTTGTATGGTTTTTTTGTTATGGTTACATAATGGTGGAGTGAATTCTTAGTGTTGGATTAGCCTTGTTGCAGGCTCTATATATGGCTTCTAAAAGGCAAGTCGAAAAGGTGGAGTAGAAAAGTTTCTTTGGAATACCATGAAACCATAATTTTATTTTTTGGTTTTTGGCATAAGAATTGCAACAGTTGTGTATGTATGTATGCATTAACCTGAATATTTTAACTCTAAATTCTTGTGACATGGCCTTCTATATGAGTTCAGCCATAGAGCCCCTAGGGCTAATATGGGGCTACGTGGATGTTCCAGGTTTCTCAGATTTTTAATATCCAGCCATTTAGGGACTGATAAACATGTAAACATAGCTGGTTGTTTGCACATTTGAGAACTGTTCTTTGTGCTTCATTGGTTAGAAATTCTGAACCTTGCTGTTGCCGTTTTCTGCAATTTTATTGAGCCTTGTGTTGATTGAAACATGTAGTCATTCAAGAATTTGATTCTCCAGGAAAGAGAATGATTTTTTGGACAGTTCATGGTGTTAAAAACTTTTTGATTAAGAGCTCGATTTTCTGGTTAATGTTTTATTTTAGTGAAGTGCAGTGCATTAAGGGCAGCAACTCTGGCTTTTGTATCAAATTCAGCATGCACAACTTTACTTGATTATGTCAATCTGAAACAATTGAACTTTTTTTCGGCTGTCCTTTTATTACGGCTGCTCTCACTCACTCTCTCTGTCTAACTTTCACTTTTGATTGCTTTGTGAAGTTTGTGTGAGATGTGTGGGTGGTGGTGTTGGAGTTGAGCATACTTTTAGTGCCAATAATGGTTTGTAAGTAAGAATGTCATTGAGGGCCTGTTTCTTTACAAGAATTTCTGACATGAATTCAGGCTGTCTGGGAATTCCTGAATTCCAGTCAGAAATTCTATGTTCATTTATGGGAATTCCCAGCATTTGAGGTAAGTGGCATTTTAAAATTCCAAAATGGTGGAATTCCCAAATGCTAGACTTTACTCTAGCATTTAGAAATCCAGCCATTCCGGGATACATTGTTTGCAACTCTAGGCATTCCGATAGAACTCCGGTTCTCCCAACGGTTGAAATTGTCTTCTTCTATTCTATGCGACTGCACAAAAATCAGATCCGGTATTCTTCTTCCTCTAAACTCTTCTTCCCCACCTTATTTATTTTTCTATTTTTCTTCCATCTTGTTGTATGCTTTTTTTTTTTTTTTTCTAAAGTGTTTTGGGGAAGGGAAGAAAATGGTTTTTGGGGGTTTTTCTTCCACTGTTTTATTCTATCGAAATGGTTCAACCTTCTATTATCGTCAAAGACATGTCAGGATCGGCTGCCAAATTAGTTGGTTAGAACACTTTGGTCCAACCTTTCATCTTTTCTTAGATGATCGTTGACGCCATCAGTTTCTAGACCAGAAGCAATCCTCATCATTGTTTAAACCAGATTTTTGACTTATTTAGATCCATGTCTTTGTGACGATTCCTAGGAGGCCATTTCATAGGTTTGTGCTACAAGTGTCTTTGTTTATCTATCATTTTGATGAACAAAACTAAAATAGGAAACAGAGAGAATACTAGAAATCTGAGAAAAAATTGTGATCAACTTCGATCGATCTCATTAGGAGATTCAGTCCCCTATATTTACAGTTTCAACTATCTCGTCCATCCATTTTGATTGGGCTACATACAAAACTTACACACCTTTAAAGGAATACTACACCGAAAGCATAAAATATGGGTTGGTAGCCAACAGGTGAGTGACAAAATTCCATGATGAACAGAGGACTGTTTTATCATGTAAAATCCAGGCCTTGTATTGGTTGGCATTATGGTGGATGTTACTTTGGCTCTTATTGGTTGAGATTTATAATGGTTGTTATATTCATGAATATTTTAGCCTTATACATGCATACATATAAAGCATAAATATTTGAAAATCCATTGAGAAATTCAAGTAGTTATGAAACAGGGAATTTATGGAATTCAGGTTGGATGAACTTCTCAGACGGGAATTCCGGTATGAAAGAAACAGGGAATTCAGGAATATCAGGATTCGGCGGCATTTCAGAATTCTAGCACCTCGAATTCTGTAAATTCCAGCAGACATGAATTCTAAGAATTCTTGTAAAGAAATGGGCCCTTAAGTCATTTAAATGTGTGGCCAATGTTTCCTTTTTGTTAATTTTTGTGTAGGACGATATATACCCACTCGTTAACAATATCCACTGTTTTGTAGGAGGGCACATTGATAAAAATGATTGTTTCCATCTATGTAGAAAAAAAATATAAAAAAAATGGATATTTAGAGCAAATATCATTTAGACCATTTCCAACCATTATTGGGTGTCCATGGTTACCCCGTAATGGAGGTTATGTCTAGGTCACATGAAATTCGCATTGGGATTGTTTCTATTCAATACTCCATTGTGATTTTGTGTGTAGGCCCATCAGGATGCTTTAAGGCTGCTCTTTTTTATCTATGCACACGGTACCGACGTTCTTGATCCATCAATGATAGTTAATCAGATCAGGTCTTCAGACAGGGTCATCAGTCCTTTTCTGAATATTGTTGCTCTTCATTTCACTCACATTAATGGTTGTCTTGTTACTAATCCCTTTTGTTCTTGCAGAATCTTTGGATGCATGCTTGGAGGAACTGATGCACTCATCACTCGCACATTTCATCTTATGAAGGATTTTTGTTGTTTTTGATGGTTTTGCTGTTTTTCAGTGACTGACATGTCTCATTTACCAAAAAAAAAAAACAGTTAAATGAACTACTGTATTCTGACTCCTTGTGCTAGGATTTGTATGCAACCATCATGTAGGTGGTTGGATTTATGATCATCAAATGCTTCTCCAAGTTTTTTCCAGGTAGATGGATGTATGTTTTTGTGATAGTCGTCGCAAGGTAACATAACCTGTTGTGAGTAAAGCCTGATCTGAATCTTACAATAGTTTTTTTTCTTCTGCTGCCAAGGTGTTCTACCTAAAAGCAAGTGGCATTGGTATTCATTTCCTATTGCAGTCTTTGTAACTAAATAATAGGGACATTTTTGTTTGCATTAAAATACGAAGAAATTGAATAGATAGGGATTCATGGTGAAAAGAGGTCAGCGGTGAAGGATATGTTGTGAGAGGTGAAAGATATAAGGTGGGGAAGTAGATGAACTTTCATTTTTTTTTAATGTATTGAATTACTAGGGCGACAGCCAGGTATTCATTTCCATCTTTTTTTTATTCTATTTCCTTCAAAGGAAAGCTCATTGGATATTCTTTTTTGAAATCCAGTTTTGATTTTCTCCACCTCTAAAAGTGTTTTTTTTTTTTTTTTTGTAGTTAATATAGGTCGGCCCCATTATTAGCAACCAAAATAAATGAAATGAATTGACATCTTCTCATTTAAAAAATATTTAATAGGATGTGCTTGCTTCTATCAAAACGTGTATGTGTTCAAATCATCAACTTCATCATTCTACTATTAATTTTTTCCCATAGGATGGCTTTTTGTTATAAACTAATAACTCAATGCTTATTAGCTGTATCACCGTTTAAGCCAACAAATTATTCTTACAAATTCATCATTGATGGGCCATATAGTTGTTGCTGGCAACTGATTTGTGTGTGTCGCATACACACGGACACAACATGTGATTATTTTCTTATTAATATGTGTTGCATGGTTATTACATTTTGATCCGGTCAGTTCATAATACATCAAGCCCCTCTTTTCATTTTCTTCTTGTAGTTAAATGAACATAAGTCATGAAAGAAAATACTATGCTACCATATTAATTTAATTTGTGAAATGCATTATTTACTTAGGCATTAATATAAGGTACAAAGATAATATGCCTGAATATGTTAACACAACTCCAAATATAATCATCAAGACAGAGATGGAAAAAGTGATAAAGTGATAAAAGCAAATGTTAAGTATATCTAATATAATTTTTTTTATTGCCAACAAAACTTCCAATCATTAACAAAATAAGATACAAATAACCTACATGATACTAGAGCGGGAAAACCGTGGAAGCTTGCATCTCTTCCAAGAGAAATTTGGCATGGGAAGACATGTCCTTTTCATTCAACCAGAAATATAGATGCCCCGTGAGGGTGTATATAAAAAGAAAGAGTTTTAAAACCCGGTGGAGTTCAAAAGAGCCACACATATACAATAAAATAAGCTAAACAAAACAAAAGCCTTCAAACACAAAACAATCAAAACTAATTAAGGAGGAAACAAAAGGAACAAGTAGTAACTACTCACACCATGCTTCTCATTAAATCCTCCAATGTGCATCGGCCAAAGAGCGAAGGACTTCCGAGAATGGGAAGACCTGGAACAACATATTGACAGTAGCGCTAGAATTGTAGAACATTATTCCCACCGATTCTCCACTATTAAGATAATAACATCTTTATTTGGGTGAAAAGCCAAGACATCCAGTGGCTCCAGTGTAATGAGATTCGAATCTTCAGAGGGTTCAGGGAACTCGATGTCATCAAGGTTGATCCTATGCTTCAAGACCCATTCACCACTGTTGATGCTGGTAGTCAATCACACTTCCATTGCGGAACAATTGTGGTAGGCATAGTCGAGACACTCTTGAGACTCTCCCAAACAATAGGATGGAATGAACCATGCGGTGCCCGAATAAGGATGTATGTTGAACGGCTCACAATACTCTTCCTTGACATCAAACATCAGAAAGTGAAAATGATTAGCTGGCAGCAAAAGAGCTCAAGTAAAAATCACAGGAGCCTTTTCCAATTGGGTGAAACATCGGGCACCGCATGGTTCATTCCTCCTATGTTTTTATTGGAGCTCCGTTGTTGCCAGCTGATATTTTTCACTTTCTGATGTTTGATGCCGAGGAAGAGTATTGGGAGGTGTTCAGCATACGCCTTTAATCGGGCACCGCATGGTTGATTCCATACAATTGTTTGGAAGAGTCTCAAGGGTGTCTCAATTATGCCTACCACAATGGTTCCGCAATGGAAGTGTGGATGACTACCGGCTTCATTGGCGGTGAATGGGTCTTGAAGAATAGGATCAACCTTGACGACATTGAACTCCCTAAACACTCTGAAGATTTGAATCTCATTAAAGATGAGCCACTGAATATATTGACCTTTCACTCAAATAAAGTTGTCATTCTTCGTAGGACTCAAATGGATGAAGAACCCGAACCTTAGTAGACCACTATTTCTAACTTTCTTACAACAACAAAACAAAGGCATAGAAAGAAAAAAAGAGAGCAAAAGAGTGGAGAGTCGTGTAATATGTGTTATAGATAGCCCTTGCCCACAGACCCTCTTATATAGAAGAGTCTCAACGGTAACAATACTAAATGCACATTAACATCGTGAATAGTCGTTGACAATAATGATAAAATATCGCTAATGCTTATAGCCGTTGGAGGTAACAACAACGTACCATTAATGCGAGCTATTACGCTTTCATAACTTTACAACGGCTAGTCTCATAACTCGACAACGGCCAAAAGTCAATGTGCTAGGCTAAAAGGGAAGAGAAGAGGGCCTAGACCTAGACCTATACCTAACCAAGCCAAGAAATTAAACATAGAAATTAGAATGTCCTATGCTATAATGCATAAAATAACCAACACTAGGTTCTGGCTGCTATTTTCCTTCTATTAAAGAAAAATGTGACGCTAATGTTGGGTTTTTCTGTTTTCCCTTTTCCTTCTCTAGATTTCTTCATCATTGGCTCATTTTTGTTTCTAGGGTTTCTATTCCTTGGTATTTATCCATTTTCCTTCTATTTCATGATTCTTGACTTCTTTTGTCTCTGCTGCTAGTGTTCCTTGGACATTGGCCCGCCATTTTCTTATCCCAAAGACCAAAAGATACTCCAGGGATTGTCTCGTTGATGAGGGTTGTACTTTCTTATAATAAAATGGCCCACTCGCTGATCTAATAAATCTCATAAATGTTTTCAAATTGTTTACAATCCAATCTCTCATACCCACTTTTCAAGTGGTTGGAATTCTTATTTATGGCCTACATATTTGAATGCATTGATTAGATGAAGACCTGTGGTGCATTAATAGAGTGGATCCAAGGCCCACCTATGCTTATTCTAAGATCGATCTCCTTATATACATACTCTAAATATAGATCGTCGGAGATAAATCCTCATGAATCCATCATCAATTCCATATTTAGAATTTAAACTGCATAAAATGAAAGGTGTGGGTTTTTTAGAAGGAGGAGAAGAAAATGGAGGAAATCTGTGTGCACTGTGTGATATTGCGAGGTATTCCGAGATACTACAATATATATTTGCTTTTTGATAAAATAATATATTTTTTTCAATGAAATCTAAGTTCCTTATCTCATTTTCTTCGATGTGTTGTAGTGTTTTCAATTTTAATATAATACAACTTCTACCATTTTAGAATACAGGTTATTTATAGTCTACATATTTGCATGCATTGATTAGATGAAGACCTGTGGTGCATTAATAGAGTGGATCCAAGGCCAACCTATGCTTATTCTAAGATTGATCTCCTTGTATCCATACTCTAAATATAGATTGACAGAGATAAATCTTCACGAATCCTTCATCAAATTCATATTTAGAATTTAAACTGCTTAAAATGAAAGGTGTGATTTTTTTAGAAGAAGGGGAAGAATAATGGAGAAAATCTGTGGCGCACTGTATACCGACAAATTGCAATATTTGTTTGCTTTTAGATAAAATAATATTTTTTTAATGAAATCTAAGTTCCTTATCTCATTTTCTTCAATGTGTTGTAGTGTTTTCAATTTTAATACAATACAACTTCTACCATTTTAAAATCATTAATTAGGCCCACTGAACATCTGTATATTCAATATTGTTACTTTATAAGTATTCGGGTCTTGGCTTTGGTTCAGGTCCTAGGCCTTTATTTGGACTTGGGTCTTGATTCTGTTTAAATTTGAGTATGGGTACATCCCTTTTCTTGTTCCAAAGTTGGGTGTTGTCCTGTATTAGTAATTTGGGTTTAGGTATCCTATATACTAGGTATATTTCTTATGCTTCCGTAGTTTGCATTTATAAAGAAAAAAAGGAGAAAATCATATTTAAACACTATTCATATTGACATTTATAAGTGGTCTAGAACTCTAGATTAGAGCTTCTACACTTAATTATTTTACCGTAGAAATTCATCAAGAGTAGCGACGTTATACCTTTTTCCATCGTGTTATAGTGGCAGGGCCACCTCTTTTGAGTGGTAAACGTGGCATTTTCCCTTTCCATTATTTTTTTTTTTATAAAACTATGGGAACCAATTATTTTACTTTTCACCATCTCGAGCAACCTCACTAAATTATTGTTTTAGGATGTTCTCCAATCATTACTCAATCAGTTTAGATGCAATGGTAATTGATTGGGCTCCGTTCCGTTTTATATTTGAGAATGCATATTGAGTCATTGACACAATCTTGATTAGGAAAGTTGGATCATCTGGTGAGCCCAAATGGATTTAACTCAATTGAGTAAGAACCCAAATTTAGGATCAACTCTACCCTAATTTACAACCAATTATGCAATAACAAGGAGGAAAGTAGAATCTTAAATCTCTACATGTGGATACTCATAAAAAATTGATGTTTTCTTTTCATGGCCTTGGTCCACATCAAGATTGATTTTCTGTTATCAATACCATAATCTTGAGACATCTCATAAATGTGATTACAGGTGTTCGATTTCTTCTTATAACTATTTATCATTGATTGAATGGTCAACAACATTATTGTTAAGAGCTAATTGTGATCAAAGCCATAATCAACGATTGAAAGAACATATAGTTCTCCATCACAGTCTTCATCATCACAACAAATCTGATCCTTGTAATCATCATCACAACCTCCCAATCCTATCACATGATATGTTTTCATAATCTAGATAATCATTGTAACCGTGTTCAAAATATAGGTCTTGGGGCTTGACTCATACCAATCATCGAGTCAAAATCTTAATTTGTTGTCACAAGTCCTAGATCTCAAGGTCACCAGGATCTAATTGGTTTCCCTCATCATACTCTACGTCTTTCCGGTGTTGACAACAACGTCCCTTTTGTGGCAGCATAGTGTTACGAATGGAATCAACAAGCAATCGATTAAGATTTGAAATTGACACAACCTCAATTAGCAACTAACATAGTCCTAATTAGCAAATTTGGCCTATTTGATAACCCCAAATGGATTCAACTCGATTAAATAAAAAAGACTTAAATTGAAGATTATCTCTACTTTCACAGATCATTTGCTGCACTGCTCTCTTTGGTGCAATTGAATGAACATTTTCGAAAAGATTAAACACCTTTTCTTTTATAAAACTCGATTGTTCTCTACATTGTTGCTGTTCTAGATCGATATACTTTCTTTTGCATCATAATGTTTTCATTCAGCTTGCGGATAACCCATTTGACTGGTGCTTACAACTGTTCTGTGGGAGTAAATTTTTGCAATTTTATTTCCTTACTAGAAACATCCTTGAGTAAACCTTGGATCCTCTTCAGCCATGCATTCTACAATAAGTTCAGATAACCAGGATGAAGTAAACCAGATTTTCTCTTGCCATGCATTCTATAATATCCGAACCGGTATGCATTTTATAATAAGTGAAAATAACTTGGATGAAGTAAACCAGATTATCTCCAGCCATGCATTCTATCGTATCTTTACCGGCCTGCATTCTATAATAGGTTCAGATGAAGCAAATAGAGGTTGATTGGTTTGGATGACTTGAGTTAACACCTTATGAGATCTATTATGTTCTTTGTTCTTGAACGACTACATACAGTGTGGGTACTTAATCTATGAGAAGGCAAGAGAATGTTCTCTTCAAGTACCTTATCCAACTGGGGATCCGGATAGGCAAAAAGATAACAAGATTTTAGGGCTAAACATGCACGATAAACCAATCACAAGAATTCCATAAACATTTAGATTTATGTTGTTCAGCAAACTCGCCAATGTCCACGGGGCTATGAGCATTTAGCACGATCTTACCACGAAAAAATCGGGCAACTTGTTGCAAGGAATCCAAACCCTCTTAACACTTAGCCCATACTATCCCCATAGATCTCAATCTTGCTCTTACAGCCTCTCCCTTGCCCACAGACCCTCTTATATAGAATAGTCTCAACGGTAACAATACTAAATGCACATTAACATCGTGAATAGTCGTTGACGATAATAATAAAATATCGCTAATGCTTATAGCCGTTGGAGGTAACAACAACGTATCATTAATGCAAGTTATTACGCTTTCATAACTTTACAACGGCTAGTCTCATAATTCGACAACGGCCGAAAGTCAATGTGCCAGGCCAAAAGGGAAAAGGGCCTAGACCTAGACCTATGCCTAACCAAGCCATGAAATTAAACATAGAAATTAGAATGTCCTATGCCATAATGGATAAAATAACCAACACTAGGTTCTGGTTGCTATTTTCCTTCTATTAAAGAAAAATGTGAGGCTAATGTTGGGTTTTCTGTACTCCCTTTTCCTTTTCTAGATTTCTTCGTCATTGGCTCATTTTTGTTTCTAGGGTTTCTATTCCTTGTTATTTATCCATTTCCCCTCTATTTCATGATTCTTGACTTCTTTTGTCTCTGCTGCTAGTGTTCCTTGGACATTGGCCCACCATCTTCTTATCCCAAAGACCAAAAGATACTCTAGGGATGGTCTCGTTGATGAGGGTTGTACTCTCTTATAATAAAATAGCCCACTCGCTGATCTAATAAATCTCTTTAATGTTTGCAAATTGTTTACTATCCAATCTCTCATACCCACTTTTCAACTGGTTGGAATTCTTATTTATGGCCTGCATATTTGAATGTATTGATTAGATGGAGACATGTGGTGCATTAATAGAGTGGACCCAAGGCCCAACTATGCTTATTGTAAGATCGATCTCCTTATATCCATACTCTAAATATAGATCGTTGGAGATAAATCCTCACGAATCCATCATCAATTCCATATTTAGAATTTAAACTGCATAAATGAAAGGTGTCGGTTTTGTAGAAGGAGGAGAATAAAAATGGAGTGAATCTGTGGCGCATTGTGTGACATTGGAGGTATTCCGACATACTACAATATATAGTTGCTTTTTGATAAAATAATATATTTTTTTCAATGAAATCTAAGTTCCTTATCTCATTTTCTTCGATGTGTTGTAGTGCTTTCAATTTTAATAGATTACAACTTCTACCATTTTAAAATAATTAATTAGGCTCACTGGACATCTATATACTCAATATTGTTAGTGTATTAGTATTTGGGTCTTGGCTTTGGTTCAGGTCTCGGGCCTTTATTTGGACTTGGGTCTTGATTTTGTTTAAAGTTGAGTATGGTTACATCCCTTTTCTTGTTCCAAAGTTGGGTGTTTTCTCGTATTAGTAATTTGGGTTTAGGTATCCTATAGACTAGATTTATTTCTTATGCTTTCATAGTTTGCTTTTATGAAAAAAAAAAAGAGGAGAAAATCATATTTAGACATTAGTCATATCGGCATTTACAAGTGGTCTAGAACTCTAGATTAGAGCTTCCACACTTAGTTATATTACTGTACAAATTTATCAACAGTAGCAACGTTATACCTATTTTCATTGTGTTAAAGCGGCATGGCCACCACTTTTGAGTGGTAAAAGTGGTATTTTCCCCCTCCATTTCTTTTTATTTTATTTTAAAAAAACTAAGGGAACCAATTAGAGTACTTTTCACCATCTCCAGCAACCTCACTAAATCTTGGATCTCAAGTTCACGAGGATCAAATTGGTTTCCCTCATCATTCTCTACATCTTTCCAGTGTGGACGACAATGTCCTTTTTGTGGCAGCATAATGTTAAGAATGGATTCAACAATCAATCTATTAAGATTTGAAATTGACACAACCTCAATTAGCAACTGACATAGTCCCGATTAACAAATTTGGCCTATCTGATAACCCCAAATGGATTCAACTTGTTTAAATAAAAAAAGAGCTAAATTAAAGATTAGCTCTACCTTCACAGATCATTTGTCGCACTGCTCTCTTCGGTGCAATTGAATGAACTTTTCCGAAAAGATTAAGCGCATTTTCTTTTATAAAACCCAATTGTTATCTACATTGTTGTTGTTCTTGATCGAGATACTTTCTTTTGCATCATAATTTTTTAATTCAGCTTGCGAAGAACCCATTTGACTGGTGTTTATGATTGTTCCGTGGGAGTAAGTTTTTGCTATTTTATTTCCTTACTAGAAACATCCTCGAGTAAACCATGGATCCTCTTCAGCCATGCATTCTATAATAAGTTTATATAACCAGGATGAAGTAAACCATATTCTCTCCTGCCATGCATTCTATAATATCCCTACCAGTATGCATTTTTTAATAAGTTAAAATAACTTCAATGAAGTAAACCAGATTATCTCCGACATGCATTCTATAGTGTCCCTACCAGTATGCATTTTATATTAAGTTACATTAACTTGGATGAAGTAAACATGATTATCTCCAGCCGTGCATTCTATAGTATCTTTACCGGCTAGCATTCTATAATAGGTTCATACGACTTAGATGAAGCAAATAGAACCATATCCACCTGGGGATCCGAAAAGGGAAAACGATAGCAGTAAACATGCTCTCACAACCTCTCCCCTTTGGAAAACTTTGACACCATGGGAGAGACAGCACACCTCTCTTTCATAGAGTCTAAGGTTGGAGATCACATCAATATATAGAATCTCTACTTTCTTGTCCCCCAAGAAACCTCTAGTGCCATAACTAAAAAATACCCTTGACCCCAAACATGGTCATTTGCTTACAAAGAATAACCCTAGGAGAGTATTTACAAGAAATTTTCCCTAACAAAGCAATAAACCACTCAATAAAGCCTAGTTTGGATCTTTTTAGCAAGATCCAACACTATGGCCATCCAATAATGATTGGAAACGATCTGGTAGATTAAATTTTCTCTAGATATCCATATTTAATAATAATTTCAAAATAGGATGGAAGCAATCTTTTTTATTAATGTGTGCTCCTACGAAACAATGGATGTTGACTATTGGTGGGCGTGATTCCTCTTACACAAACTAACAATAGGGAAACATCAGGTGCGCAAGTATCCTTGATAACCAACACCATCCGGGCACTACAAACCACACTTCTCAAACTCATCCTAAAGTCACAACTTTTAATTTTGGGGCTGTTGAATTTTTTTAGGTGTATGCATTTTCAAAGTAGACTGTGCAATGTACCAAGAAATGGGGAAACCTCGCACTCACTTGCACTCCTAGAAATATAGATGCAACGAAGCAGGAGCTAATCCAAACTTAACATTAATTAGAGTTAACATGTTTCCCAAATCCATTCCTTTTATTCCTTTTGAAAAATAACAGTAGTTTTTTTTTATAATAAAAAAGACAAAATAAAGGGATAAATATATGGTTGTTTCTTGAGGTAGGCATTCACTCTTGGAATAATACAAGCTACGAGAACAAATATATTAAGCAAAATGTGCAGTCCCAAATGAAGCAACCACCCAATACATGAGATAGCATCGTTAGCTAGAGAATTAGAGATTCCTTAAACACATAGGAAAAGAACGCTTGCCTTGTAAGGAACAATTCGTCCAATAAGGGGCCTACCTTTCAAGGATTGAGGCAGCTCTCCTCAGTCCATCAAACATTGTAAGTTGCATCTTTTTTTTGTAGAAAATAGAGTAGACTGCTAGCTTTCCTTACTCGAGCAAACAAGGCAAGGAACTCGACTTCAGCCTAAAAGCCAATTTTTCCATCGATGGGTCTACTAGGACCCTTGAGTCAACTATATTGAGAAATTAGGAAGAGTTTAACTTCGCTTGGATGAGTTTTAGATGAGACCGAGTAGAACCATCAGGTCAACTCAAGACTTGGATTTAGTCATCCAAGTTCGGCCGGGGTGCTTGTGTCACATTTTCTCCTAATTGAAGAAATCATATCCAACTTGTACATGAGCCTTATATTAGAAAATTCTTAATGTTAAAATATACTTTAATGGAAACAAAATATTTGAAACAACAATTCATTTGAAATTTATATGGATTTCCACATAGTTTTCTATGTGTTAGTTAATTCTAAATATATATAGGGATATTTACACGAAAACACCTCTTAAACCCTTCAAATATAACAGAGAGCTCAAAACATTTCATATTCCAAAGAAGTGAATGAGAACAAGAATAGAAATGGAAGGCACACAACATGTAGTTATTTTTCCCATTAATATGTTTTACATAGTTACTGTTTTTTTGATCCGGTCAGTTCATACTACCATTAGTCATGAATGAAAATGTTATGCTACCACATCCATTTGCAATAAAACCATATTTTTACTTAGGCATTAATATAAAGCACAAAGATAATGCTGCATGAACATGTAACCAGAACTCCAAATTAATATAATCAACAAGACAAACATAGGGAAATAGTGATAGAAGAAACCATTAAGTATATCCAATACAACTTATTGGTCGCAAAAGTTTCATTGATTAACAAAACAAGATAAAAATAACCTACATGATACAAGAGGGGGCAAACCATGGAAACTTGCAACTCTTCCAAGAGAAATTTGGCATTGGGAGGACATGTCTTTCGAATTCAACCAAATATATAGATGCCCCATTGATGGGATAGGAAAAAAAAGAGTTTTAGAATCCGGTAGAATTCACAAGAGCCATGCATATACAATAAAGTAAGCTAAACAAAACATACGCCTTCAAACACAACGTTCAAAACCTATTGAGTAGGAAACAAATGGAACTAGTAGTAACTACTTACATCATTTTTCTCATTAAAACCTATTGCGCTGGGTGCAATTCATGCACTTCAATAGCCACGGGGTGCTGTGAAGTTACTCTAATAGTCGATGAGTGGTTAACGTTCACAATCTCCTCTTTTGACCAAGTTCGATGGCCGTGGGACGTGTAGAAATGGCAGTTACACTCCATTTACTCCACTATCTAAAACTACTCCCCACTCCCCCATGATCTCCAACAGTTATAACACTCAAAATGACTATAAAAGGGGGATTGAAAGCAGTTTTCTACACCCACGAAAGGCATTCACCAAAAAGCCGAGAGACTCTGTTGTGTTATGTCTAAATTAAAGATCCATTTGACTTCCTTTTGCAAGGTAATGGTTGGCCAGCAACAATCCTAAGATTCTCATCGGTCTTTCGAAATCTTTCTTTGTTTTCTTCACACAAGGAAGGAATGAAAGTGATGTCTCTATAGTTCTAATGTAAACATCTCTCGCCATCATTCTTCCACCAAGTGGTGATAGATTATGTAGATTGATGAAGCAGACTATATTCAAAGATGGGCGATAGTGTTCGAATACCTTTTTTCAGCCGGGCCAAGCATGGTCCCCGAAAATAGCAGCTCTCCTTTGCCTTCCTTTTCTCATTAAACTTTTTATTTTATACTTTCTTTTGTGTTCGATCTCTTAAGCATGATGAGGGGATTGTATAAACATTGGTAAGCAACCTTGACGCAGAAGGCGAGGCAAGTAGTACCCATGTAAAATAAGAGCAAGGGTTTCAAATGCACAGTCAAACACACGTGAAAATCACTTTTGTGTCTTCTTGTAATTCGTTGAAACTGAATAAAATCTATTATAAGCTCGCTTTTATTCAATTTTCAGCGAATCAGAGTTGGCTCTATGACTTCTTTTCCCTTGCAAGTTCTCGATAAACACCTTGATTTTTCAGGATAAGAACTATCTTTAACGGTCCTTTGAAACCTACAATGCATCAATTAAATAATAAGCAAGTAGTAAGATGAACATAGTATTTGATAATGTACAATTTTTTAATACAATCAATGCGCGTACCTATGATGTTCTCGTCCGATACATTGCCTGTTGTTTTGACCATTAAAGACGTATAGATATATCTCATTAACATCATTTCCCGATGCTTTGAATATTCTCCTGACATCATTATCGTCGTCAATGCTAGCCAATGAAACTGCCCGCCCATTATGATGAAGGTTTTGTATGCTTAGATTTTGGATGGATGAGCCCCAATTAGATGCTTCAATTGCTTTGGTAACTAGTGACCTATATGTTAATGTCCATCGGCAAATATCTCATTTTTTGCTTTCCTCTATTATACACCCGACGGATTATATCAAATTCAAAGTCACCATCATAGTAGAATATGATTGACACATTGCTATCTTACATGCTATTAGTAAATAAAAAGAAAATATTTTAGATAGCAACGAAAGGTAGATACATTTAGAAAGATAATGCCCATAGAGAAGGATTAGAGTGCTAATGTATGTCTCTAAGTCATTGACCATTGTTAAATACCCATGATAGGATATGTTTGATAAAAAAAAAAAAGTTTATTTATAGTCATATTATAGTAATTGTAATGTGATATTCAAAACCCTAAACTAAATGCCATTTCTAAAGAATGCAATAGAGAAGCAATGCCCTTTTGAAACCCTTAAACGGGAAAACATGACAACTACATGCGATGGTGGCCTCTAGGAGTATATCCACCATTTATATGCAAAGCTAAATACAAAGATGCCTTCACATTGGACATTGGTACAACTTTCTAGGGCAGAAACAAGTAACTTGCACATGTCTAGCGTTTCTAACAACTAAACAATGAAGAGGAATCGAGCTAATGATGTTTTAGGGTAGATAATGCAATATAAAAGGTGTTTAATGTGTATATCAACCTCTTAATGGAATCAATCACCACCGTGATGGAGTAATATGGGCCTTCCTAAAAAGTGAAATCGCCGTAGCATAGTTGCCAAGAATGAAAAAGGCACGATAAAGAAAAGCGGATTCGGGGCGAGATAAAAAACAATTTGTTATATTGGTCGATATCAACTATGTGACAAAATGATTAAAAAAAAAAGTCAGAAAATCAACTTGGAGAAGGACCTTCATCTATGTAGCGACCACTTATGGGTTTTTTTTTCCTGTGAATTTCCCTTTAAAATTTATAAATATATTAGTTTATTATTAGGGCTCCCGGGTTTAAAACGTCCCTTTTCTGCTGGCATTTCTGCTGGTATTCATAATAACAACAGAGCTATAAAAGCTCTACAAAAACTGCCATCTCTTCCTCCATCCTCTCTGCTCTCTTCCTGCTTCTAAACCCTGTATCATTTCAACTCTTTCATCTCATCATCATAGGCAATCGGAGAGCGCCTTTCTTCTTTCTTGATCTCATCATCATATTCTGCTTCTTGCCTGATCTATACATTCTTTTTATTTTTACGTGAACCGAAGACATCTGGCTGCTGCTTTTTTTTTGCAGCTTTAGCGGCTGCATATTTCTTCTCTCTTTGCTCTCTTTTCCAAGAGAAGAAAAGGTACTCTCTTTCTCCTTCTCTATCATTCTCTACTTGTTATCTACCATTGTTTCAAAATATCCCTCTGCTACCTACCAGTAAAACTGTTTCTTTCTTCCATCTTATGTCAGGAAGAATGGGTCGTTCTAAATCATCATCAGAGGGTTATATTTGTTACTTAAGCAATGATCTGTTAATGGATATCCTTTCTAGATTGCCCCCAAAATCCCTAGTCACCTGCAAAAGTGTTTCCAAGACATTTCACTGCTTGGTTTCCACCCTGATTCATTCCCCAACAGTGCCCAGACCATTGTCTGGCCTTTTCATTGGCCAAATTGATCTCATCCAGGAAGAAATGGAATCCGTTGAGTATTTCAATCTCCAAGGCAATGGGGTGGATTTGGATGATGAGATCAATATGGAAGATTGCCTCAGCTTCTTACCCTGCGACCCAGATACCAGAATTATCGATTGTCGTGATGGACTTATTCTCTGTGCTAACGCAGATTCGGATGATGGAGATAAATGCTATGTGTGCAACCCTGTCACGAAGCAATGGGTGGTTCTGCCTCCGCCGGCCAAACATGGATTTAGTAGCAATTGTAATTATGATGTGAACCTTGCGTTGGCGCCCGACGAATCCTCTGATGTGTCCGTCTCTCACTATAAAGTCTTTCTGTTTGTCACTCTCAATTATGTGACTAAGGATGAAAATGAAGAGCCTTTAACATATATGTATGTCCATGTCTATTCTTCTAAGACGGGGCAATGGGGGGAGTCTAATTGGTACTCAATAGGCACCTGCCTTAGGCCGTTGCGAAAGCGTGCCGTATTTTTAAATGGAGCTCTGTTTTTGGCAGCTGATCCTTCTCTGTTTCTGAAGTTTGATGTGGAGGAACGGTATATTAGTGTGATGAACTTACCTACTTATTCGGATACTCCAGAGTTCATTCCATCCATTTGTTTCGGAGAGTGTCAAGGTGGTCTCAATTTTGCCTACCACAATGATTCGAAAATGGAAGTGTGGATGTCTGAAGAAAGTGAATGGGTCGTGAAGCATCGTATCAATCTTGACGACATTGGATTTCCTAAACCCTTACTAGATGTAGATTTATATGAATTTCCCATTGATGTGGAGCCAGTGGATATACTTGCTTTTCATCCTAATAAAGATGCTATTTTTCTTAGGAACCAAGGTGATTTCTTATGCTATGATTTTAGTAGTGGAGCCTTGGAGACAGTTATGCGCTGCGATTCTGGGGCTACTGTTTCTATGTGGTACTTGGTCTTCCCATTCTCAAAATGCCTACGCACTTTGGCCAATGCACATCGGAGGATTTAATTAAAAAAATGTGTGAGTAGTCACTACTTTGTTCCATTATGTCTCCTCCTGCATAGGTTTTGATTGTTTTGTGTTTGAAGGCATACATTGTGTTTTGCTTAGTTTATTGTATGCGTGGTTCTTATGAATTCCATTGAATCTAAGTCCCTTTTTCTTTACCGGAACTCAAAGAATTCGTGTTTAGAGAATTTCTAAATTCTCAGATATAGTGGAATGCCTGAATCCTTCTTTGAACTTGAGCATCCAGAAATTCCACCAAAAAGCAAAGGAGCTGGAATTTCAGGAATTCCAAAGGTCATTTGAGACCTTTTAGGTGGCTGGAGTTTTGGAATTCTGGTGAAAAAACATGGCATGTGCAAATGCCATGGGACAAGCCATCACATCATGTCATGAATTCCCTAACAAACCAAGTTCTTGTGAGAAATTCTAGTACTTCCCTACATTATTTTCTTTGGAACGATGAGGTTGTTTTATCTTTCTTCAATTGTTTATCCTTCAAAGTGGGCTCTTTTATTCCTAATAGGATTTGGACACCTATATATTTTTTCCTTTGTATTTTGATGCCTTTTATGGTCTAATCACATGGATAGTAGCTGAGTTTTAAGATCTAGTAAGATGTAGACTTTTCACTTATTTATTTATTTAGTTTTTAGTGTTGCAATAAAGCACTGGAACAAGGTTTGGTAAAACTTCATGTTTATGCTTCACAGAAGTTCCATCAGAGTAGTTTCCCATGTTTAAAGCTTCAGAAGCGTTGTGAAAGTTCAATTTGGAATGGGTAATCCAAATGCATATTGGATTGGTTGCTTGATCCTTTACCCTAGGGAAAATTATGAGGTGACCTTAGATATTGTTTTTCTCCCTAGTCAATTGACTAAGAGCCCTGCTACTGGGACATACTGGGGTGGACCGAACTTGGCCCGGTCCCCCCTGGCAGCCGTTGGATCCCAGAGAGGTCTGGGATCCAACGGCTGCCAGGGGGGACCGGGCCAAGTTCGGTCCACCCCAGTATGTCCAAGTAGAATTTTTGATCGACTAAACTCAATAATTGTCAGGTCAAGTCAACTAGGCAAGCGTCAATAAATTGATTTTATAATTTTTTTTATAGATATAAATGTTTGAAATAACTAAAAAGAGATGTGATAAATTTCATATGGATTGTTATTTCAATACTTTTATTTTTACTAAAGTATATTTTAACATATACAATTTTCTTATGTAAGGCTTATATGCGGTTATCATATTTTTGTATTTTTTCAAATAACGAAAAAATGGCATAAGATGACATACCCGACTTGGCCAAAACGGGATGAGTTAAGCCGAATGTTGAGTCGACCAGGTGGATATGTTTCAACAAAAACTCGTCCAAATAGAGTCTAACTCTACCTTCTCTCTTTCATATGTAATCTGGTTGAGTCAACTCAACAAATATCCTTTGCGGCTCACCACTTAGGAAAACTATGGCTTTGGGTATGAAGTTGAATTTTTTGCCATGTTGATTGGAGTGGCCTAAGGAGGTATGCAATCTGTACCTGTTTCCACATAACAGTTTCAAATGTATCATTGGTGGGCCGAGGATAGTAAATTGGTATTTTTAGGATGTTGTTTGATCATTTTGGACACATGGGTAGTTGATTGGGGTCCCTGTCCTTCCATATTAGAGATTGAACATCGTTCTTCTAATGGTTTTGTTGATATGGTTGGATAATGGTGGAGTGAGTTCCAAGTGTTGGATGAGCCTGGTTGCAGAGTGGTTTCTAAAAGATAAGTTGAAAAGGTGGGGTACAAAGGTTTCTTGGGATAACCATGATAGGAGAATCTTATTTTTACTTTTTGGCATTAAGTGTTGGAAAATTGTGTATGTATACCTAACCATTATTATTCATAGTACTCAGAACATGGTCTTCCCCCTGTATGTATTCAGCCATGGGGCCCTTTGGGCTAACTTGGGGCCACTTGGATCGTTCAGGTCTCTCAAATTTTCTATTATTAGTCTTAAGCATGGAATCCAGCCACTTAGGGACTGATAAACACGTAAACAGTGCTGGCTTCCTACTTGAGGACAGCTTTTGGTGCACCAGTGGTTAGAAATTCTGCACCTTTCTGATGCCTTTTCTGCAGTTTTATTGAGCCTTTTGTTGATGGAATAAAGTGGTCGTCCAAGAATTTGATTCTGCAGGAAAGAGAACTGTTTTATTTGCATGTGGGATATGGTTTAAGATTTTTAGTCAAGAGCTGACTTTTCTGGTTGATACTTAAATAGTGAAGTGTAAGGCCAGCAACTTAGGCTTTTATATCAGACTCAGCGTGCACCATTTTGCTTGATTATGTTAATATTCCGGCTCTTCATATATTACTACACTCTCTCTCTCTCTCTCTCTCTCTCTCTCTCTCTCTCTCTCTCTCTCTCATATTTACCAGGCCATTTTCAACCTCCACATTGGGAAATTTTCTATCCAACCCTGCACTTAGAGTGCATGCAGGCCCCTCTGGCCCCATAAATGCAGCTCTTTCATAATCACTATACATGGTATATTTTCTTGATCCATCAGCAATAGTTAATTACATCAGGTCTTCAGATAGGGTCACTTGTCCTTTGCTGAATGTTGCTCTTCCTTTCACTCACATTAATGGTTATATCATTACTAATCCTTTTCTGTCTTGCAGAGTTCTGGATGCATACTTGGAGGAAGTGATGCACTCTATGACTTGGGCATTTCATCTTATCAAGGGATTTGTTTGATTTCGATGGTTTTGTTGTTCATCTTTAGCCACTAAGACGTTTCCTTGTGAAGATAATTGCATATACAAGTGCACTGAAGTACATTCTAGTTAGTGATGTTGCATCCTATTGAAGAAAACTAAAGGGCATGTGTATGATGCACAAATGAGGAGCAACAGTGTTGTAAGATCTATCGCGAAAATATAGACATAGAGCTAAGTGATTTTGATTTTTTGTGCGGAGTGCTCCGTACATATGACCTGCACTTCAGTGACCGGAAATGTCCATCTGCTTGTACTTGACCTGGTTGATGTCTTGATGATGTAGCAAAGAGCATATAATACTAGGGTTTAACTAAGAAAACAAAGCAATTGTCATGCATTGAAAATAATGTGTTTCTGAGTTGAGAACTTAAAGTTTGTCATTGGGTAACTTGACCTTCAAAGATTGCAGGGACTTGTAGATTGTCATTTCTTGGAAGTCTAAGTAGCATTTGTTCCTCTCTCTCTCTCTCTCTCTCTCTCTCTGTGTGTGTGTCTCTCTCTCTCATGATTCTTATTAAGTCTATTCATTCCTTCTTTTATTTTTCTTCATTTTTATAATATATATGTATGATGTACACTGACTTGTACAAGTTTTATAAAATTTATTCTTTATAAAAATAAAAATTGGCCTAAGAAGTTAATGGAAAATTATATAATTATGTCCAGGCACTTGATTTTGTCTTGGTCCTGACTCCTCATTCTGTCTAAATTTGAGCATAGGTGCTGGTCTTTTCTTGTTCCAATGTTGGGTGTAGTCCCCATACATAATTTGGGTTTGGGAACCCTATGGCCCTCACCTGTTTTTAACCTTCCACAATTTGCTTGTCTATTGGCCTAGAACTCTAGATTGGAGCTTCTATACATTGTTTCTGACCGGTTAAATTGGCCCTTTTATTTCCATTCCACTTTCTAAGAAATTCAGGGATCCCAATTAGTTCTACTTTCTAAGAAATTCAAGGATCCCATGTTCTTTTCACCTTCTCCATCAACTTCTCTGAATTTTTTTTAAAGAATTTCCACAATCGCTATTTGATAATTTTAGACAGGTAATTAGTTGTGATTGGGGTCCGTTTTATGTTTAAAAGTGCATATCTTCTAAGGGTTTTGTTGATATGGTTAAATAATGGTAGAGTTAGTTTGTAACATTAAAATCTCGTATGCCTGGTCGGGGTTCAGAATCCGTATGGACTAAGAAATCGAAACCTAAATTAGGTTATGGACGTGGACCCGTTTATAAATCGTAAATAGGTTCTAAACTCGGTTTTTACGAGTCGGGCGCTCCTGATAACTTGCGAATCAGATACCCGTTTGCATCCCTTGCTTCAATAATGTATACTATTTTCTAAAGCAACATAGAAAAGCTCTAGGGATGTCCTCATTATTCTCAATAATACAAAATTATAAAAATAATAGAAAAGTAAGGGAGGAGCGAACCATTCTCTTAAATCTTAGGAGCATTTGTATAATGATCATAGAAGGAACCCAAATCACAAGTGGACCCATCACCCATCTCAAAAGCTATAAACCCACTCTTTTACGAACCCTAAACCCTAAACCCTAAACAAAGTGTGGGAAGAGCCCATACACAGGTACACCCCCACCTTTCTCTCACAAGCCAACAGTTGCCGCATCATCATTTTCGAATTTTCAATACTTGTAGGGGGGTGGAATGAAGTGAAGTGAATATTGAAAAAAGAACAAAATATTAAAAAGTCTAATCATAATGATGAAATTTTATTTTTAGTAGTTGAATAAGGAAACTTTTTAACTTTTTGAATAGAAAGCAGATGAATTTTTATCGTTTAGTGGCATGAAAATGTTGTTTTTTAATTTTTTTAATTTTTTATATCAAGAGAGAAATTTGAAAATTTCATATTATTGATATGGCCCTAGTCTTTTTTTATATTAACTCTATTGGGTAGCTCAGTTGGTTTAAGACCACGGATTGCATTCAGAGATTGTTGGTTCGAAACCCTACTACCACAGTGAGGCTATATGGGAGTTTATTTAGTTTCCCTCTGGCCTTGGGAGATTGGCCCAGCCTAAAGGATGATAGCAAAAAAAAAAAAAAAAAAAAAAAAAAAAAAAAAAGGAAAAAAAGAACCCAATCACATTACTGAACAAGCCCAAATCCCACAAGACCCAAAACCCCAAAAGTGTTTGACAGTGTCTACCTTTTCCCTCCCTGTTCCTTTTCTTTCTTACTGTTATTTCCTCCAACTTCCTGTTTCACGAAGAATGTCAAATTTTCACAGCTTCAGAAGGTACTATGGCATTTTGCACAGCTTCAGAAGGTAATAATATCTGTAACTTTGGCAATGATGTATTGATGAACATCCTTTCTAGATTACCCCCAAAATCCCTTACCATTTGCAAATGCGTTTCCAAAACATTTCACCTCTTGGTTTCCACCCTAATCCACTCCCCAACAAGGCCAAGGCCAATGTCTGGCCTTTTCGTCGGCATGGTTGATCTCCGCAAGGGATGTATCGAAGCCTTCGACTATTTCCGTCGCATAGATGATGAGAATGTAGACATCCACGATGTGATTGAAATGGATGATTGAAATGGGTTCCTTCTTTGCTCTTCAAATAACATTGGTGATAAGTATTATGTGTGTAACCCAGTTACGCGGCAATGGGTGGCTCTGCCTCAGCCGCCCAAACCCAAACCTAGTGCTAGCAGCTCCTTTCATGATGCGAAATTTGCATTGGTTATGGATGAATCATCTGATGTATTATTCACTCACTTTAAAGTTGTTGAATTTGTCGTTGTCCATTGTGAGAATTCTAAGGATGAAGATGAAGACCCATTAGATGTAGATACGGACTATTCTGAGGATGAAGATGAAGACCCATTAGATGATTTGTATGTTTATGTGTACTCTTCTCAGACGGGTCAATGGGCGGAATCGAAGGCCTACTTAAAGGGGTTCAATTTAACCCTGCTGAAAAAGCCCCCAGTGTTTCTAAATGGTTCTCTGTTCTTGCTGGCTGATCCTTCTCAGGTTCTGATGTTTCATGTCAAGGAAGAGTTTTGTGGGGTGCTTGACTTACCTATTGATTTGGGCATTTTATGGTTCTTTCAATCCAATTGTTTGGGAGAGTCCGAAGCTATAATGCCCAGACACAGCATGGATACGGCAGGGATACGCCTTGACATGGCAAGGACACGGATTTTACACATAAAAAGTGAAGTATCGGATACGATACGACACGATACGTTGCCCACTTTGAAGTATCTGTGCATCATAGGTCCGAAGAGTGTCTCTGTTTTGCCCACCACAATGGTTTGGAAATGGGAGTATGGGTGCTTGATGGCATGGACTCCAGTGAATGGGTCTTGGTGCATAAAATCAGCTTTGCTGATATTGAATTCCCTGGTCCCTCAGCAGATTCAGATTTTGTAACCAAGGATCCGGTGGATATCCTAGCTTTTCACCCAAATTCAGATGCTATTTTTCTCAGATACCAAGGGGATTTCTTCTGCTATGATTTTAATAGCAAAGCATTGGAGAATTTTATGTGCTACCATCCTTCAGCTACCGTTGATATGTTGTTCCAAGTCTACCCATTCTCAGAATGCATATGCTCTCTGGCCAATGCACAGGGGAGGATTTAACGATGAAAATGGTGCGAACAATCACTACTTTGTTACTTTTGTCTTCTCCTTTACATGTTTTGGTTCTTTTATTTTTATTTTTATTTTTATTTGAAGACATTTGTTTCATTTAACTTACTTTACTATAACGCGGTTCATGTCGAACCCATTGGACTCCAAAACTCCTCTTTTTCTTCCCCCTCATTAGCACATCCATATATGTGGCTGAATGGAAAGTTAATAAGAACAGTTAGAAACTTAAAATGCCCAAATTCAGTACATTTAGATTTTAAGTATTCCGAAATTCCAAGCAAAAGAGTTATGATAAAGATGATTTAGTTGAGAATCAACAGAAAAAAGAAACCTATAGAGTTATTAATACTAGGATCGATGTTTTCTAATAAAGTCCTCTTGAAGAAAAAGATGTCTTGGAATGATAAGATAGTAAAGATATAGATTCAATATAATTATTCTGTGCAACTTGGCCCTTGGCTCCAACTGAAAGTGAATTTTTGGCTGCACTTGTTTGAGTCTAGATCAAGCTCAGGCCTGGTTCGAAGGAGATGATCTGTGCTGCCTGCCTTGTTTTTTGGTATTTGCCTCCCTATGATCCGTCCAACTCCTTAGGATGTGTTTGGCAATTAACTATTTAAAGTAAAGTAAAGTGAATCTAGACAAGAAATGACAAGGGGTTATATCAAAAGTACACAATTTCAAAATTCCCTCCGAATATTTAAAAAAAAAAGTAAAAAAAGAAACCTCCTTTCAACACAAAAAGACAAAAAAAAAAAAAAAAAACCTCCACTTTTCTATACAAAAAGTCAAAAAGATTCCGTACGAAACAACTAAAAACAAAACACTATCATAACACCTTATATTTTATTCTCTCTTGATTTGATACTTCACATCATCCTTCAATTCACCATACATCCAAACAGGCCCATACTACTATACCTCCTGAACGTCAGAGTATCTAGTTTTCTAACACATGTCTAAATTAGATTGACTGTAGGATTGAAATCAGGAAAAAATGATGCCTAATAAAACTGTTATCCTTAAGGGTCATGATTAAGGGGTTATGATGATCTGATGGACTCCAAACATTGCAAATAAGGGAGTTCCATCCATGATTTTCAATACCAAAAACCTTCCCTTGGATTTTGTGGCCCCTGTACTCCGCAAGGGCGGTCGCATAGGGCTTGCTTGATAAGGGTGCGTAGGGGAGGAGGCTCCAGTCTATATATGTTTATAATACTTAGTTTATATACTATAATAAATGCCTTCTATATAAACTTTTAAATTTCATTTCTTTTTTTTGAAGCAAATTAAGCCTAAAAATTGGGGTATCTAACCCATGCTATCCCAGCTCAATCAAATTTGGATAAGGAAATTTTCATGTAGATTATGTAGAAAATTAGGTAAGTAAAGAATAGTCACAAACCATGATCTCTAATGTTTTAAGCATCTCTCTTAAAATGATAAAATAGGTGATTTGAACACATACCCTTGCTAGAATCAAGTACTCCCTTGAAATTTAAACTGCATAAAATCTTTATCCCTCAATTTATTGCGTTGGGCAAACTTTATCTTTTCAGATTGGGTCCGCCAATAGATTGAGGTAAAACATGTGAAGTCTCGGGTGCCATGCGTGACAACGCAAGTTCAAGACCTTCGAGCAACCACTTTGTGAAAAACTGTCAAAGGTTAGGTCTGTCTCCAATTTGGACCCTCCCAACACCCTGCTTCGGCGGGACCACACTGGGTGATGACTTTTTTGTAGCTGCCATGGCCACTACGGCCGATATATCGACCTCTAGGCTAGTAGCAGTCGATAATTTTACCCATGCTCTCAACATTTGTAATGATTTGGAATGACACTTTTCTACATTGTGTTGTTGTGCACATTTGATCTCTTGGGTGCATTGAGGTTGTTTTGTCTTTCTTTAAATTGTTACATGCTTTAGAGTGATATTTTCTTTTCTTTCCCTTTTCCTTCATTTCCTAACAATATTTAGACACCCAATTAATATGCTTTTCATCATCTCATACCTTTTCCAGTATTACATGCAACCCCCACTTTTTTTTTTCCTTTTTTGTATTTTGATGCCTTTTGTGGTCTGGTCACATGGATTAGTTGCTGAGTTTTAAGATCTAATACTTTAAGAATTTTATTTTTTAGATTTGATAATGCTGCGATGATGCAGGACAGACCCATAGTCCCCATGGTTTAACCAGCATGTGGGCCCAACTCATCTATCTCGACCAAGCTCTTTGGGCCCAGCTCATTTGTTTTCATGTTTTGGCTTATTTAGAGTTTTATTTTATGCTATTTTATTGTTTATGTTGGATGTTTTAATCTTGGCCTCATGGTTCAAAGTATCGTAGCGGCTGCATTATCGGCCATAGCGGTCGAAGCCGCTACGCTATTTTGAAAATAGCGGCACTACAGTCTAAAACCTAGTATAGGCAAGTAATTTTAATTTTAAATATTATTTTTCCTATTTTTTCTGCTCAATAGCCTTTCCTAAAGTTGTCTCTACCCTTACATGGTTTCAAATTACTAAAAAAGCACAAGATTGGCTGTTATGCAATATTAATATTTTTTTGACCACTTAATATTCACACTGCTGCATTGCTACTATCGCCGCAAGCGCTATGTCTCGCCCGCTACGTAGCGGTTTGGCTATTAGCCGCTACACCCGCCTCAACTGCTATTTTGATCTTTGCAGGCC
This sequence comes from Cinnamomum chago, assembly GCA_038049695.1. NCBI lineage: Eukaryota > Viridiplantae > Streptophyta > Magnoliopsida > Laurales > Lauraceae > Cinnamomum > Cinnamomum chago. The sequence goes on along the minus strand of CP142458.1, from coordinate 64,217,579 downwards.
GTCAATTTGTTTAGATGGTCTACATTAGATCAATGCTATTTCTTTTCCTATATAAGTGATGTAAAGCCTCTTTGGCTTCAATGGACTGATGATTAAAGAAATTGAAGCTGTTGGGATCTTCCCCAAGTTATCTTTAACTTCTCTTCTGCCTCCTGGATTGAAGTTTGGTAAAAGCCCAAGCTTGAGCTATCCACCTATCTCTTCCTCTTCTACTTAGACCGATAGTCAATTCAACTAGGCAAGTCTCAGTAAGTAATTTTATAATGGTTTATGCCTTTATGGATATAAATATTTAGATAACTAAAATGTAGAAAATTATGTGAAAAATACACAAATTTCATAGTAATTGTTATTTCAAATCTTTTATTTTCATTGAAGTTTATTTTAACATATTCCTATGCAAGGCTTATGTAGGTATCACACACACAAACACGCGCGTGCGCACACACACGCACGCACACGCACACGCACGCGCGCGCGCACACGAGCACACACACACATATTCAAATAATGAAAAATGCCTCAAAAAGACCTGCCCGGTTTATGCTGAATCTTGAGTCGAACAAGCGGGTCCATTGAGTTTCAACAGAAATTTGTCCAAATCAATCACACATAGCCATTTCGTATATAATCAGGTTGAGCCAACTCAACAAGGCTCCTAGCCAGCCCACTACGTAGGAAACTATGGCTTCAGTTTTTTGCCTTTTTTATTGGATAGCTATAAGGAGGCTTGGAATCTGTGTCCGTTTCCACAAAAGGTGATTCGACATGCATTGTTGGTGGGCCTAGGAGAGCTGCCCGAACTGTTGGAACATAAAACTTTGATTGGACGATTGAAGGACATTTTGCTACTAGCTGAGTATCTTTTTCCCATGGGAAGCGGCTCTCACTAATTCTTTGGCAAGAGATGGTGTCTCATGTATCAGGATGTTGCTGGAATTGCAATTGCATATTGTCCTTGATGTATTTGTTCTCCTCGTCTGTGTTGTTACTGGGGACGTTGCCTACCTGGGTGAATGATGCTATGATTTTCCCTTTAATTTGCTTATTTTTCTTTATTAATCCCATTATTCTTATTTTAAAAAATGGAATAAGATTTGACAAAGATATTGACAGAGTTTGATGATGATAACTATTGATTTAAGAGCCCTGAAAGTTTTAGGGTGTTAATTTATGATTTTTTCCATCCATATATCACTTGTACAAGGATCATATTTGGAGTAGTGCTGAGAGGGCAATATCATGAATCCCTATTATAATGGAGTTTTTTTTTTTTGGTTGTTGTGGCCCTCTCTCTCTCTTTCTCTTGATGTATTGCAGCATTAGTAGAAATTAATTGTTGCCATTTTAAAGTAGAATGGTTCTCTCGTTGCATGACGCATAGTGGGGGTAGGTTGGGGTTGGTTCTAGTAGGTCAGGGTGAAAAGGTGGGATTGACGAGGAGGGATGAAAATTGGATCCTGAATATGTAAAGGACCTATGTTGTAAAACTGGGTGTTGGTCTAATATTTCTATCCATTTTGATTTAGATCCATTCTATATGCTTCATACCCAATGCCACAATATGCAATGTAGTTATTAGCATATAAGTATTTGGGTTCGGGTCCAGGCCCTTTATTCGATCCTGGGTCTTGATTTTGTTTAAATTTGAGCATGGCTTTTTGTTGTTGCCCAAAGTTGAGTGGGTCCCACAGTAGTAATTCTGATTTGGATTTGAACTTTGAGTACCCTATTGACCTGGCCTTAGCCTAACCTTTTTTTATCCTTAAACTGAGGTGGCTCGCACAGAAAGATCTTACGTCCGATTTGCTTGTACTTTTTCATTTTCCAAGAACAGAAAAAGGGAAACTGTATTTTAAAATTAGTCATTCCAAAGGAAGAACTCTAGATTGGAGATTCTATTCATTGTTGTGTTATTGTACAACTTCATCAGGAGCAAGGAGGTCATATGTTTTTCCCCTCAATTGTATTTGTTGAAATTGCCTTCTTTTTTATTCAACTCTTTAATAGAATTAAGGCACTCACTTATTATGCTTTTTGTAGTCTCCCGCAACCTTATGAAATTGTTTTTTAGGATGTTCTCAAGTCATTATTTGATCGTTTTGGACGCATTGGTACTCGATTCCATATCCTTTTAGATTTGAGAATGCAAGTCTGTCTTGTATGGTTTTTTTGTTATGGTTACATAATGGTGGAGTGAATTCTTAGTGTTGGATTAGCCTTGTTGCAGGCTCTATATATGGCTTCTAAAAGGCAAGTCGAAAAGGTGGAGTAGAAAGGTTTCTTTGGAATACCATGAAACCATAATTTTATTTTTTGGTTTTTGGCATAAGAATTGCAACAGTTGTGTATGTATGTATGCATTAACCTGAATACTTTAACTCTAAATTCTTGTAAAATGGCCTTCTATATGAGTTCAGCCATAGAGCCCCTAGGGCTAACATGGGGCTACGTGGATGTTCCAGGTTTCTCAGATTTTTAATATCCAGCCATTTAGGGACTGATAAACATGTAAACATAGCTGGTTGTTTGCACATTTGAGAACTGTTCTTTGTGCTTCATTGGTTAGAAATTCTGAACCTTGCTGTTGCCGTTTTGTGCAATTTTATTGAGCCTTGTGTTGATTGAAACATGTAGTCATTCAAGAATTTGATTCTCCAGGAAAGAGAATGATTTTTTGGACAGTTCATGGTGTTAAAAACTTTTTGATTAAGAGCTCGATTTTCTGGTTAATGTTTTATTTTAGTGAGGTGCAGTGCATTAAGGGCAGCAACTCGGGCTTTTGTATCAAATTCAGCATGCACAACTTTACTTGATGATGTCAATCTGAAACAATTGAACTTTTTTCGGCTGTCCTTTTATTCCGACTGCTCTCACTCACTCACTCTCTCTGTCTAACTTTCACTTTTGATTGCTTTGTGAAGTTCGTGTGAGACGTGTGGGTGGTGGTGTTGGAGTTGAGCATACTTTTAGTGCCAATAACGGTTTGTAAGTAAGAATGTCATTGAGGGCTTGTTTCTTTACGAGAATTTCTGACATGAATTCAGATTGTCTGGGAATTCCTGAATTTCAGTTAGAAATTCTATGTTCATTTATGGGAATTCCCAGCATTTGAGATAAGTGGCATTTTAAAATTCCAAAATGGTGGAATTCCCAAATGCTAGACTTTACTCTAGCATTTAGAAATCCAGCCATTCTGGGATACTTCGTTTGCAACTCTAGGCATTCCGATAGAACTTCGGTTCTCCCAACGGTCGAAATTGTCTTCCTGTATTCTATGTGATTGCACAAAAATCAGATCCGGTAATCTTCTTCCTATGAACTCCTCTTCCCCACCTGATTTATTTTTCTATTTTTCTTCCATCGTGTTGTATGCTTTTTTTTTTTTGTTTCCCCTAAAGTGTTTTGATGGGAAGGGAAGAAAATGGTTTTTGGGGGTTTTTCTTCCACTGTTTTATTCTATCGAAATGGTTCAACCTTCTATTATCGTCAAAGACATGTCAGGATCGACTGCCAAATTAGTTGGTTAGAACACTTTGGTCCAACCATTCATCTTTTCTTAGATGATCGTTGACGCCATCAGTTTCTAGACCAGAAGCAATCCTCATCATTGTTTAAACCAGAGTTTTGACTTATTTAGATCCATGTCTTTGTGACGATTCCTAGGAGGCCATTTCATAGGTTTGTGCTACAGGTGTCTTTGTTTATCTATCATTTTGATGAATAAAACTTAAATAGGAAACAAAGAGAGAATACTAGAAATCTGAGAAAAAATTGTGATCAACTTCGATCGATCTCATTAGGAGATTCAGTCCCCTATATTTACAGTTTCAACTATCTCGTCAATCCATTTTGATTGGGCTACATACAATCCAAGCATCATCTAATTAGAACCTATCGAAATAATGCATCAAAATCAACCCATAGCACAGTATACATCCATCCATCCATGCCTTTGTTACACACATTCCATTGCATTATCTATCAAAGATTCACCCTGCAGTAATTTTAATTCTTCCCATTGCTTTTAACCATCACAAAATATTTCTTTACTTAATAAAACTCTAGCTGGATCTGCTGCTATTACAACCTGTACTTGTTAATTTTTTTTTTACAATTATAAGAAATGGGAAGAAAAAACAGGTGGTGATAGGTAAAAGATTGCAAATGGCTACTTGCAACTGAAGGCACACGTATAACATGCATCCAAAACTTACACACCTTTAAAGGGATATTACACTGACAACATAAAATATGGGTTGGTAGCCAACAGGTGAGGGACAAAACTCCATGATGAACAGAGGACTGTTTTATCATGTAAAATCCAGGCCTTATATTGGTTGGCATTATGGTGGATGTTGCTTTGGCTCATATTGGTTGAGATTTATAATGGTTGTTATATTCATGAATATTTTAGCCTTATATATGCATATATATAAAGCATAAATATTTGAAAATCCATTGAGAAATTCAAGTAGTTATGAAACAGGGAATTTATGGAATTCAGGTTGGATGAACTTCTCAGACGGGAATTCCGCTATGAAAGAAATAGGGAATTCAGGAATATCAGGATTCGGCAGCATTTCAGAATTCTAGCACCTCAAATTCTGTAAATTCCAGCAGACATGAATTCCAAGAATTCTTGTAAAGAATGGGACCTTAAGTCATTTAAATGTGTGGCCAATGTTTCCTTTTTGTTAATTTTTGTGTAGGACGATTCATACCCACTCGTAATCAATATCCACTGTTTTGTAGGAGGGTACATTGATAAAATGATTGTTTCCATGAATGTAGAAAAAAATATATATATAAAAAAAAAGAATATTTAGAGCAAATATCATTTAGACCATTTCCAACCATTATTGGGTGTCCATGGTTACCCCGTAGTGGAGGTTATGTCTAGGTCACATGAAATTCGCATTGGGATTGTTTCTATTCAACACTCCATTGTGATTTTGTGTGTAGGCCCATCAGGATGCTTTAAGGCTGCTCTATTTTATCTATGCACATGGTACCGACGTTCTTGATCCATCAATGATAGTTAATCAGATCAGGTCATCAGTCATCAGTCCTTTTCTGAATATTGTTGCTCTTCCTTTCACTCACATTAATGGTTGTCTTGTTGCTAATCCCTTTTGTTCTTGCGGAATCTTTGGATGCATGCTTGGAGGAACTGATGCACTCATCACTCGCACATTTCATCTTATGAAGGATTTTTGTTGTTTTTGATGGTTTTGCTGTTTTTCAGTGACTGACATGTCTCATTTACAAAAAAAAAAAAAAAAAACAGTTAAATGAACTACTGTATTCTGACTCCTTGTCCTAGGATTTGTATGCAACCATCATGTAGGTGGTTGGATTTATGATCATCAAATGCTTCTCCAAGTTTTTTCCAGGTAGATGGATGTTTGTTTTTGTGATAGTCGTCGCAAGGTAACATAACCTGTTGTGAGTAAAGCCTGATCTGAATCTTACAATAGTTTTTTTTTCTTCTGCTGCCAAGGGGTTCTACCTAAAAGCACGTGGCATTGGTATTCATTTCCTATTGCAGTCTTTGGGTAATAACTAAATAATAGGGACATTCTTGTTTGCACTAAAATACGAAGAAATTGAATAAATAGGGATTCATGGTGAAAAGAGGTCAGCGGTGAAGGATATGTTGTGAGAGGTGAAAGAAATAAGGTGGGGACGTAGATGAACTTTTATTTTTTTTAATATATTGAATTTCTAGGGTGATAGCCGGGTATTCATTTCCATCTTCTTTTGATTCTATTTCCCTCAAAGGAAAGCTTATTTGATATTCTTCTTTGAAATCCAATTTTGATCTTTATTTTTAACCATTCATGGTATGAAGCCTTTGTATTATAATGCAGACAAACAGTCCACTACCGTCTTTGGATAATCATTTAGCATTGTCTAATGCATAAGCCTTTAGTTGAAGTAGCATTGTCTCAAGATGATCTATGTAGAAAATATAGGCATAGTAATTGGTGATTTTGATTGTTTGTGCCTAGTCATGTTGTATACTACATAAGACCTGCGTTTCAGTGTAGGCATATACAACAAGTGGTTTTGATTGTGGTGAGTGTTCCATACATATGACCTGCAGTTAAATGAAATGAATTGTTCATCTGCTTGTACTTGACGTGGGTTGAGGTCTTGACAATGCAGCAAAGACGCATATATAGCAAGGGTTACTAAAGAAAAAAAGGTAATTGTTTTGCAGCGAAAATGTGTTTCTGAGTTGACACAACTTGAAGATCGCCATGGGGTTATTGGAACTTCAAATATTGTAGAGTTTTGTAAATTGTCACACTTCTTGGAAGTGTAGATTTGCATTTGTTCCTTTATTCACTTATGGATATGTAAAAACTTGATGGATCTCGTGTATTTAAGGAGGTCCAATGTGTGTAGATGGTTTAGATGTATGATAAAGTCGGCCCTATTATGTTGTCCCTCGCCATAATATGGTGAAGCATGGATGCGTTTGAATATTTTTCTATATATATATAGATGCCCAATGGTGGGAAAGAAAAGAAGAGTTTTAGAATCTAGTGGAACGCGCAAGACCATGAGTCATGAAGTGGGCATTGCTTATGGATGATGAAAAAATAAAAAAAATAAAATTTAGTGGCTTACAAAACCCCTTTAGCAGCATTTTCCCCCTCACTAAAAGTGCTATTTTGCAGTGGTTTTTTTGAACCTCCGCTAATTACTCTCCGAATCGACCCGTCTAGCAAATAAAAAACACATTTTAGCGGAAGAAAAAACAGCCACTAAAGGCGATTTTCTCCACCTCTAAAAGTCTTTTTTTTTTTCATTTTTGTAGTTAATATAGGGTCGGCCCCATTATTAGCAACCAAAATAAATGAATTGAATTGACATCTTCCCATTTAAAAAATATTTAATAGGATGTGCTTGCTTCTATAAAAAAGGGTATGTGTTCAAGCCATCAACTTCATCATTCTACTATTAACTTTTCCCATAGGATGACTTTTTGTTATAAAACTAATAACTCAATGCTTATTAGCCGTATCACCATTTAAGCCAACAAATTGTTCTTACAAATTCATCATTGATGGGCCATAGTTATTGCTCGCAACTAATATGTGTGTGTCGCATACACACGGACACAACATGTGATTATTTTCTCACTAATATGTGTTGCATAGTTTTTACATTTTGATCCGGTCAATTCATAATACATCAAGGCCCTCTTTTCATTTTCTTCTTGTAGTTAAATGACCATAAGTCATGAAAGAAAACACTATGCTACCACATCCATTTAATTTGCGAAATGCATTATTTACTTAGGCAATAATATAAGGTTCAAAGATAATCTGCCTCAATATGTTAACACAACTCCAAACATAATCATCAAGACTGAGAGGGAAAAAGTGATAAAGTGATAGAAGCAAATATTAAGTATATCTAATATGATTTTTTTATTGCCAACAAAACTTCCAATGATTAACAAAATAAGATACGAATAACCTACGTGCTACTAGAGCAGAAAAACCGTGGAAGCTTGCATCTCTTCCCAGAAAAATTTGGCATGGGAAGACGTGTCCTTTTCATTCAACCAGAAATATAGATGCCCGATGAGGGTGTATATAAAAAGAAAGAGTTTTAGAATCCGGTGGAGTTCAAAAGAGCCACGCATGTACAATAAAATAAGCAAACAAAACAAAAGCCTTCAAACACAAAACGATCAAAACCAATTAAGGAGGAAACAAAAGGAACAAGTAGTAACTACTCACACCATGTTTCTCATTAAATCCTCCGATGTGAATCGGCCAAAGAGCGAAGGACTTTCGAGAATGGGAAGACCCGGAACAACATATTGACAGTAGCGCTAGAATTGTAGAACATTATTCCCACCGATTCTCCACTAGTAAGATAATAGCTTCTTTATTCGGGTGAAAAGCCAGGACATCCAGTGGCTCCTGTGTAATGAGATTCAAATCTTCAGAGGGTTCAGGGAACTCGATGTCATCAAGGTTGATCTAATGCTTCAAGACCCATTCACCACTGTTGATGCTGGTAGTCAATCACACTTCCATCGCGGAACCATTGTGGTAGGCATAGTCGAGACACTCTTGAGACTCTCCCAAATAATAGGTTGGAATGAACCATGCGGTGCCCGAATAAGGATGTATGTTGAACGGTTCACAATACTCTTCCTTGACATCAAATATCAGAAAGTGAAAATGATTAGCAGGCAGTAAAAGAGCTTAAGTAAAAATCACAGGAGCCTTTTCCAATCGGGTGAAACATCGGGCACCGCATGGTTCATTCCTCCTATGTTTTTATTGGAGCTCCGTTGTTGCCAGCTGATATTTTTCACATTCTGATGTTTGATGCTGAGGAAGAGTATTGGGAGGTGTTCAGCGTACGCCTTTAATCGGGCACCGCATGGTTCATTCCACACAATTGTTTGGAAGAGTCTCAAGGGTGTCTCAATTATGCCTACCACAATGGTTCCGTAATGGAAGTGTGGATGACTCCCGGTTTCATTGGCGGTGAATGGGTCTTGAAGAATAGGATCAACCTTGATGACATTGAACTCCGTAAACACTCTAAAGATTTGAATCTCATTAAAGATGAGCCACTGAATATATTGACCTTTCACTCAAATAAGGATGCCATTCTTTGTAGGACTCGAATGGATGAAGAACCCGAACCTTAGTAGCCACTATTTCAAACTTTCTTACAACAACAAAACAGAGGCATAGAAAGAAAAAAGAGAGCAATGGAGAGTGGAGAGTCGTGTAATATGTATTATAGATAGCCCTTGCCCACAGACCCTCTTATATAGAAGAGTCTCAACGGTAACAAAACTAAATGCACATTAACATCGCGAATAGTCGTTGACGATAATGATAAAATATCGGTAATGCTTATAGCCGTTGGAGGTAACAACAACGTATCATTAATGCGACTTATTACGCTTTCATAACTTTACAACGGCTAGTCTCATAACTTGACAACGGCCAAAAGTCAAATGTGCTAGGCCAAAAGCGAAGAGAAGAGGGCCTAGACCTAGACCTAGACCTATACCTAACCAAGCCAAGAAATTAAACACAGAAATTAGAATGTCCTATGCTATAATGCATAAAATAATCAACACTAGGTTCTGGCTGCTATTTTCCTTCTATTAAAGAAAAATGTGACGCTAATGTTGGGTTTTTCTATTTCTCCTTTTCCTTTTCTAGATAGATTTCTTCGTCATTGGCTCATTTTTGTTTCTAGGGTTTCTATTCCTTGGTATTTATCCATTTTCCCCCTATTTCATGATTCTTGACTTCTTTTGTCTTTGCTGCTAGTGTTCCTTGGACATTGGCCCACCATCTTCTTATCCCAAAGACCAAAAGATACTCTAGGGATGGTCTCTTTGATGAAGGTTGTGCTCTCTTATAATAAAATGGCCCACTCGCTGATGTAATAAATCTCATAAATGTTTTCAAAGTGTTTACAATCCAATCTCTCATACCCACTTTTCAAGTGGTTGGAATTCTTATTTATGGCCTACATATTTGAATGCATTGATTAGATGAAGACCTATGGTGCAATAATAGAGTGGATCCAAGGCCCACCTATGCTTATTCTAAGATCGATCTCCTTATATCCATAATCTAAATATAGATCGTCGGAGATAAATCCTCACGAATCCATCATCAATTCCATATTTAGAATTTAAACTGCATAAAATGAAAGGTGTGGGTTTTTTAGAAGGAGGAGAAGAAAAATGGAGGAAATCTGTGTGCACTTTGTGATATTGCGAGGTATTCCGGCATATTGCAATATATATTTGCTTTTTGATAAAATAATAATTTTTTTTCAATGAAATCTAAGTTCCTTATCTCATTTTCTTCGATGTGTTGTAGTGTTTTCAATTTTAATAGAATAAACTTCTACCATTTTAGAATACAGCTTATTTATGGTCTACATATTTGAATGCATTGATTAGATGAAGACCTGTGGTGCATTAATAGAGTGGATCCAAGGCCAACCTATGCTTATTCTAAGATAGATCTCCTTGTATCTAGACTCTAAATATAGCTCATCAGAGATAAATCTTTACGAATCCATCATCAAATTCATATTTAGAATTTAAACTGCTTTAAATGAAAGGTGTGGTTTTTTTAGAAGAAGGAGAAGAATAATGGAGGAAATCTGTGGAGCACTGTGTGATATTACGCGGTATACCGACATATTGCAATATCCGTTTGCTTTTAGCTAAAATAATATTTTTTTCAATGAAATCTAATTTCCTCATCTCATTTTCTTGGATGTGTTGTAGTGTTTTTCTATTTTAATACAATACAACTTCTACCATTTTAAAATCATTAATTAGGCCCACTGGACATCTGTATATTCAGTACTGTTAGTTTATAAGTATTTGGGTCTTGGCTTTGGTTAAGGTCCTGGGCCTTTATTTGGACTTGGGTCTTGATTCTTTTTAAATTTGAGTATGGGTACATCCCTTTTCTTGTTCCAAAGTTGGGTGTTGTCCCGTATTAGTAATTTGGGTTTAGGTATCCTATACACTAGGTATATTTCTTATGATTCCGTAGTTTGCATTTATGAACAAAAATAAGAGAAAATCATATTTAAACATTATTCATATCGACATTTATAAGTGGTCTAGAACTCTAGATTGGAGCTTCTACACTTAGTTATATTACCGTAGAACTTCATCAAGAGTAGCGACGTTATACCTTTTTCCATCGTGTTGTAGTGGCAGGGCCACCTCTTTTGAGTGGTAAAAGTGGCATTTTCCCTGTCTACTATTTTTCTTTATTATGAAACTATGGGAACCAATTATTATAGTTTTCACCGTCTCCAGCAACCTCACTAAATTATTGTTTTAGGATGTTCTCCAATCATTACTCAATCAATTTAGATGCAATGGTAGTTGATTGGGCTCAGTGTTCGTTTTATATTTGAGAATGGATGTTAAGTTATTGATACAATCTTGTTTAGTAAAATTGGATTATCTGGTGAGCCCAAATGGATTTAACTCAATTGAGTAAGAACCCAAATTTAGGATGAACTCTACCCTAATTTACAACCAATTATGCAATAATAGGGAGGAAAATAGAATCTTAAATCTCTACATGTGGATACTCATAAAAAAATTGATGCTTTCTTTTCATGGCCTTTGTCCACATCAAGATTGATTTTCTGTTATCAATACCATAATCTTGAGACATCTCAAAAATGTGATTACAGGTGTTCGGTTTCTTCTTCTAACTATTTATCATTGATTGGACGGTCAACAACACTATTGTTAAAAGCCAATTGTGATCAAAGCCATAATCAATGATTGAAAGAACATATAGTTCTCCATCACAGTCTTCATCCAACTCATCACAATAAATCTGATCCTTGTAATCATCATCACAAACTCCCAATCCTATCACATGATATGTTTTCATAATTTAGATAATCATTGTAACCGTGTTTAAAATATTGGTCTCAGGGCTTGACTCATACCAATTGTCGAGTCAAAATCTCAATTTGTTGTCACATGTCCTGGATCTCAAGGTCACGAGGATCTAATTGGTTTCCCTCATCATACTCTACGTCTTTCCGGTGTTGACAACAGTGTCCCTTTTGTGGCAGCATAGTATTAAGAATGGAATAAACAATCAATCGATTAAGATTTGAAATTGACACAACCTCAATTAACAACTAACATAGTCCCGATTAGCAAATTTGGCCTATTTGATAACCCCAAATGGGTTCAATTCGATTAAAAAAAAAAGACCTAAATTAAAGATTATCTCTACCTTCATAGATCATTTGCCGCACTGCTCTCTTTGGTGCAATTGAATGAACATTTTCAAAAAGATTAAACGCATTTTCTTTTATAAAACCCAATTGTTCTCTACATTGTTGCTGTACTTGATCGAGATACTTTCTTTTGCATCATAATGTTTTCATTCATCTTACGGATAACCCATTTGACCGGTGCTTACGATTGTTCCATGGGAGTAAAATTTTGCTATTTTATTTCCTTACTAGAAACAGCCTCAAGAAAACCATGGATCCTCCTCAGCCATGCATTCTATAATAAGTTCAGATAACCAGGATGAAGTAAACCAGATTCTCTCCTGCCATGCATTCTAAAATTTCCCAACGAGTATGCATTTTATAATAAGTTAAAGTAACTTGGATGAAGTAAATAGGATTATCTCCAGCCATGCATTCTATCGTATTTGTACCGGCCTGCATTGTATAATAGGTTCAGAAGAAGCAGATAGAGGTTGATTGGTTTGGATGACTTGAGTTAACACCTTATGAGATCTGTTATGTTCTTTGTTCTTGAACGACTACATACAGTTGTGGGTACTTAATCTATGATAAGGCAAGAGAATGTTCTCTTGAAGTACCTTATCCAACCGGGAATCCAGACAGGGAAAACGATAACATGATTTTAGGGCTGAACATGCTCGATAAACCAATCACAAGAATTCCATAAACATTTAGATTTATGTTGTTCCGCAAACTCGCATTGTCCACGGGGCTATGAACATTTGGCACGATCTTACCATGAAAAAAATCGGGCAACTCGTTGCAAGGAATCCAAACCCCACTTAACACTTAGCCCATACTATCCCCATAGATCTCAATCTTGCTCTCACAGCCTCCCCCCTTCGGAAAGCTCTGTCACCAAAGGGGAGAGTTTAGGGTTGGAGATTACATCAATATATAATCTCTACTTTCTTAGTCCCCAAGAAAGCCCTGGTACCATAACCAAAAAACACCCTTGACCCTAAACGTGATCATTTACTTACAAAGAATAAGTACCCTAGGAGAGTTTTTATAAGGAATTTCCCCTAACAAAGCAGTAAACCACTCAATAAGGACCAGTTTGGATCTTTTTAGCAAAATCCAACACCATGGCCATCCAATAATGGTTGGAAGTGATCTTGTAGATGATATTTTCTCTAAATATCCATATTTAATATTTTCAAAACAGGATGGAAAAAATTGATTTTTTTTATTAATGTGCCCTCCTACGAAAAAGCGAATGTTGTTTATAGTTTGGCACGATTACTCTTACAGAAACTAACAAAAAGGAAACATCAGGTGCAAAGGTAACCTTGATAACCAACACCACCATGGCATTGCCCACCACACTTCTCAAACTCATCCTAAAGTAGCAAATTTTAATTTTGGGGCCATCGGGTTTTTTCAGGTGTATGTGTTACCAAAGTAGACTGTGCAATGTACAAAGAATTGGGGAAACCTCACACTCACTTGCACTCCTAGAAGTATAGAAGCAACCGTGCAGGAGCTAATCCAAACTTAACATTAATTAGAGTTAACGTTTTTTTCAAATATATTCCTTTTAATCCTTTTGAAAAATAACAATAGTTTTATTAATAAAAAAGAAAAAAGATAAAGGGAGAAACATATGGCTGTTTCTTGAGGTAGGCATTCACTCTTGGAATAATACAAGCCATGAAAACAAAATATATTATGCAAAATGTGCAATCCCATATGAAGCAACCACGCAATACATGAGACGACATCCTTAGCTAGGGAAATAGAGATACTTTAAACACAGAGGAAAAACACTAGCGTAATAAGGAAAAGATGCCCAATTCGTCCAGTAAGGGGCCTACCTTTCAAGGATTGAGGCTGCTCTCCTCAGTCCTCAATCGACCCAACATTTGCGTCTTTTTTTGTTGAAATTAGAGTAGACTGCAAGCTTTTCTTACGCGAGTAAACCAGACAAGAAGCTCAACTTCATCCTAAAAGCTAGTTTTCCCATCGGTGGGTTTACTAGGACCCATTGAGTCAACTAAACCAAATCACATATTGAGAAATTAGGTAGTGTTGAACTCGGCTTGTATGAGTTTTAGTTGAGACCGAGTACAACCACTTGGTCAACTCAAGACTAGACTTAAGGCATCCAAGTTCGGCTGGGGTGGTTGTGTCGCATTTTTTCCTAATTGAAGAAATCATATCCAACCTGTACATAAGACTTATATTACAAAATTCTTAATGTTAAAATATACTTTAACGGCAACAAAATATTTGAAAAAAAAATTCATTTGAAATATATTTGGATTTCCACATAGTTTTTTATATGTTAGTTAATTCTGAATATATATATAGGGATATTTACACGAAAACACCTCTTAAACCCTTCAAAGATAGCAAGGAGCTGAAAACATTTCATATTCCAAAGAAATGAATGAGAACAAGAATAGAAATGGAAGGCACACAACATCAAGTTATTTTTCCTATTAATATGTTTTACTTAGTTACTGCATTTTGATCTGGTTAGTTCATACTACAAAAGCCCCTCCTTTTATTTTCTTGCTATAATAAAATAACCATTAGTCATGAAAGAAAATGTTATGCTACCACATCCATTTGCAATAAAGCCATTTTTTACTTAGGCATTAATATAAAGCACAAAGATAATGTTGTTTGAACATGTTACCAGAACTCCGAATTAATATAATCATCAAGACAAACATAGGGAAATAGTGATAGAATAAACCATTAAGTATATCCAATACAACTTCTTATTGGTAGCAAAAGTCTCAATGATTAACAGAACAAGATAAAAATAATCTACATGATACAAGCGGGGGCAAACCATGGAAACTAGAAAGTCTGCCGAGGGAAATTTGGAATGGGATTCGGAACACAATTTTCTTTTCATTCAACCATATATATATATACATATATATATATATAGATGCCCCATGGAGGGAAAAGAAAAGAAGAGTTTCAGAATCCCGTGGAACACACAAGACCATTACTCATTAAGTGGGCACTGCTTATGGATGATGGAAAAAAAAAAAAAAAAAGACTGTCATGGGCTTACAAAACCCCCTTTAGCAGCATTTTCCCCCCCAACAAAAGTGCTATTCTGCAGTGGTTTTTTTTTAACCTCCGCTAATTACTCTCTGAATCGACCTATCTAGCATAAAAATCACATTTTAGCGGAAGAAAAAATAGCAACTAAAGGGAATTTTCTCCATCTCTAAATGCATGGGCGGCGCCACATTGATCACAGTGGGGTCAATTGACCCCACTGAGATCTGAAGAAATATTTAAAAATACTTTTTTTACGTCATGAATTGAACTTTTGAGAAGCTTTTGACCCTATTCAATTTAAGAGTTTCACCCCACATTAGCTAACTTTACATATTTTCTTTGTTGCCGTGGTAGTGAACAAAAGTAACCATAAAATGGCCACCGCCTAAGTTAATGGGCCAACTATCTACCAAAATAAATAAAAAATTAATGGTTCCATCTTGCAGATATGCGCTCTAGCAACGAGTTTTTAGAACTTAAAAGAATTGGTGACATTGCTAAAAATTAGTGGAGACAAAGAAGGATATCGTATACCAATTGGTTTATTTTTTTTTTAAATTGGCATTGACTTTACTAGTAGCGACTGCATGGTAGAAGAGCATTTTCAGCAATGATGTATCTTAAAAACAGGTTGCATAACTGAGTGGGAGATCAATGAATGAATGACTGTCTGGTCACATATATTGAAAATGATGTGGTTGCAAATGAAGCTATTATGCAACAATTTAAACACATGAAAACCTATTGAGGGCAGCTGTAGGAGTTTTTATATTTGGATTTTCTTTTTGGAATAAGAACTATTATTAACAATGTATGAAGAATTATGTTAATCTTTTTTAGAATTAAATATAATCTTTGTCAGATTATCGAAAATAGATTATTTGAGAATTATATATTATACTTGTGGATTTATCGAAAGCAGATGACCGATGTTGATAACGGAGAAAACAAATTTATTTGATTTGCGGAAGATAAGCCTATTGTTGACCCCACTGACTCAAATTCCTAGAGCCACCACTGTCTAAAAGTCTTATTTTTTTTTTGTAGTTAATATAGTGTCGGCTCCATTATTAGAAACCAAAATAAATGAGTTGAATTGACATCCTCTCATTTAAAATATTTAGAAGGATGTGCTTGCTTCTATAAAAAAGGGTATGTGTGTTCAAGCCATCAACTTCATCATTCTACAATTAACTTTTCCCATAGGATGACTTTTTGTTATAAAACTAATAACTCAATGCTTATTAGCCGTATCACCATTTAAGCCAACAAATTGTTCTTACAAATTCATCATTGATGGGCCATAGTTATTGCTCGCAACTAATATGTGTGTGTCGCATACACACGGACACAACATGTGATTATTTTCTCACTAATAAGTGTTGCATAGTTATTACATTTTGATCCGGTCAATTCATAATACATCAAGGCCCTCTTTTCATTTTCTTCTTGTAGTTAAATGACCACAAGTCATGAAAGAAAACACTATGCTACCACATCCATTTAATTTGCAAACTGCATTATTTACTTAGGCAATAATATAAGGTTCAAAGATAATCTGCCTCAATATGTTAACACAACTCCAAACATAATCATCAAGACCGAGAGGGAAAAAGTGATAAAGTGATAGAAGCAAATATTAAGTATATCTAATATGATTTTTTTATTGCCAACAAAAATTCCAATGATTAACAAAATAAGATACGAATAACCTACGTGCTACTAGAGCAGAAAAACCGTGGAAGCTTGCATCTCTTCCCAGAAAAATTTGGCATGGGAAGACATGTCCTTTTCATTCAACCAGAAATATAGATGCCCCATGAGGGTGTATATAAAAAGAAAGAGTTTTAGAATCCGGTGGAGTTCAAAAGAGCCACGCATGTACAATAAAATAAGCAAACAAAACAAAAGCCTTCAAACACAAAACGATCAAAACCAATTAAGGAGGAAACAAAAGGAACAAGTAGTAACTACTCACACCATGTTTCTCATTAAATCCTCCGATGTGAATCGGCCAAAGAGCGAAGGACTTTCGAGAATGGGAAGACCCGGAACAACATATTGACAGTAGCGCTAGAATTGTAGAACATTATTCCCACCGATTCTCCACTAGTAAGATAATAGCTTCTTTATTCGGGTGAAAAGCCAGGACATCCAGTGGCTCCTGTGTAATGAGATTCGAATCTTCAGAGGGTTCAGGGAACTCGATGTCATCAAGGTTGATCTAATGCTTCAAGACCCATTCACCACTGTTGATGCTGGTAGTCAATCACACTTCCATCGCGGAACCATTGTGGTAGGCATAGTCGAGACACTCTTGAGACTCTCCCAAATAATAGGTTGGAATGAACCATGCGGTGCCCGAATAAGGATGTATGTTGAACGGTTCACAATACTCTTCCTTGACATCAAATATCAGAAAGTGAAAATGATTAGCTGGCAGCAAAAGAGCTCAAGTAAAAATCACAGGAGCCTTTTCCAATCGGGTGAAACATCGGGCACCGCATGGTTCATTCCTCCTATATTTTTATTGTTGCTCTTTTGATGCCAGCTGATATTTTTCACATTCTGATGTTTGATGCTGAGGAAGAGTATTGGGAGGTGTTCAGCGTACGCCTTTAATCGGGCACCGCATGGTTCATTCCACACAATTGTTTGGAAGAGTCTCAAGGGTGTCTCAATTATGCCTACCACAATGGTTCCGTAATGGAAGTGTGGATGACTACCGGTTTCATTGGCGGTGAATGGGTCTTGAAGAATAGGATCAACCTTGATGACATTGAACTCCGTAAACACTCTAAAGATTTGAATCTCATTAAAGATGAGCCACTGAATATATTGACCTTTCACTCAAATAAGGATGTCATTCTTCATAGGACTCGAATGGATGAAGAACCCGAACCTTAGTAGCCACTATTTCAAACTTTCTTACAACAACAAAACAGAGGCATAGAAAGAAAAAAGAGAGCAAAAGAGTGGAGAGTCGTGTAATATGTATTATAGATAGCCCTTGCCCACAGACCCTCTTATATAGAAGAGTCTCAACGGTAACAAAACTCAATGCACATTAACATCGCGAATAGTCGTTGACGATAATGATAAAATATCGGTAATGCTTATAGCCGTTTATAGCCGTTGGAGGTGACAACAACGTATGATTAATGCGAGCTATTACGCTTTCATAACTTTACAACAACTAGTCTCATAACTCGACAACGGCCAAAAGTCAATGTGCTAGGCCAAAATGGAAAAGGGCATTGATTATTGCGTACATATTTGAATGCATTGATTAGATGAAGACTTGTGGTGCATTATTAGAGTGGATCCAAGGCCCACCTATGCTTATTCTAAGATCGATCTCCTTATATCCATACTTTAAATATAGATTGTAGGAGATAAATCCTCACGAATCCATCATCAATTCCACATTTAGAATTTAAACTGCATAAAATGAAAGGTGTGGGTGTTAGGATTATTGAAGATTGCAATTTGATGGATGCATTATCTTTCTAGCATCATTTGATTTACACACATATGCATTGATTTAGAATATCTTGAAATCTTGTTTTATACATGCATTGTTTTTTAAGAGTTGTAAAGGTTTTGATTTATGCATGATTTGTTTTTAATCTTGGATGCATTTGTTTTTTAAAAGAGTTTTAGAAAATCAAGCTAGCCTATGAGTTTTAAATCTTTCAAAATGTTTTAGGCTTTTATTGTTCTTGTTTTAAAGCCCTTAGAATGATTTAAAACATGTTTTTAAGCTTGATTTGAATGGCCCAAAAATTTCCTTCAAGAAATACTTTGAAAAATGGAATTTTGGGAATTTTTGATCCCAGGTAGTCGACCAGCAGTGTGGCCGGTCGACCGGCCCAGGGGACCCGGTCGACCGGTCACACTGTGCAGGTCGACTAGGGCAAAGAGCCGTTGCTCTTCCAACGGTCACTTTTTTGACCGTTTATAGCCAGGTCGACCGGGGACTAGCCGTTGGGCATTTTTTGCTACAAATATGAGTTCTTTCCTTTGCCAAAAGTTGGGAATTTTAAGGCCCTCCTTGAGGGGTTTTGAGGCAAATAGAAGGGAAATGAACTACGGGATGAAGGGGATCATTAGAAAAGCTAAAGCTTGGATTAATGAAGTTAAATCACTAAGTAGGCTCTACTTTCCTTAATCATATGTTTTCATGCTTTGTTTTACTTTTGGTAAATCTTGTGTAGCATGATAAACTATGTATGAAGTGTTGTGTCCTTAACATGTTTTATGTTTTGAGTTGATTTATTGTTTTGGATACAACACCATTTGATTCAATCCAAGTAGTACTTTATTTTTGGTAAATCTAAGTAGATCATGTTAATGAAAGAATCTTTGAAATTATATGTAATATGATTCCTATACTTGGTTGAATCTATGGTTGTTGTTTTTCAACATAAGAAAATCACTTTCAAAACTATCTTATGTTTTGGATTCAACAAACTTTACAAATCATATGTATTTTGTTTTAAAGTTTCACAACTTGTTTTGCATTGATTGGTATATCATATTCAAGTTGTATTTATAATTACATATGATTTGTCCCCTTTTTCAATCAAATCTATTTTTTTGTTTTGAGCTACATTGTTGATTTGATTGACATCCCTATGCATCACATGTTTAGAGCTAATTAATTTCATACAACTTGTGAATCTTTGACATCATTAACAAGTTGTTACTTTTAACATGTGACTTGCATTCCTTCCTCAATCATAAATGTTTTTATGAGCTAAAACTTTCAAAAGCCTTAGGCATACATTTATGAGCTTTCATTTTCAAAATGATTGAGGACATCACACACACATCATGAGCATACATCTTTGCATTCATTAAGTGTTTGTGTGAGTTAGTTTTTCACTTTCATATCCGCTTATTTTAGAGGCAAATGTAATGAGCTTAATTGAATCTCCATCAAGTGTATTATAGACACTAACTTAGTGAGATAACCAACCTATGGTTAAAGAGGTTATTGCTTAGCCTATAAAAGCATAATGTATAGGTTGATGTTAAGCCTTGAAAAACATCATTGTAAAGGTTATTGCTTAGCCTTGAAAAGCATATTGTAAATGTTATTGCTTAGCCTATTGAAAAGCATAAATAGTGGAAATCCGGTGGGGCGTTGGATCACAAGCCGGTAGTGGATGTAGGCATTGAGGCCGAACCACTATAAATTCTTGTGTGATGGTGCTTGCTTTGTGGTGATTGTTGTTATTAAGCTTCCGCATTTTATTTGTAATCACCACTTGTGACTAGTTTAATTTAAAGAAGTTAATATTGCTTAAAATCGGTCATAATTGAAGCTCACCCTATTCACCCCCCCCCCCTCTAGGGTTCGGATCCCCGAAGTTTTCAATTGGTATAAGAGCGGGTTACTCCATTTTAGGGCTTAACAACTCGGAGTTGATCCTTGCTAGATTTGAACCCTAGTGTTGTGATTTATTGCATATCTTTTTAAAGATTTCCACTATGTTTGATAATGAATTTCCCCTTGTATCATTGCACCACTCTGAGATTTTTTCAAGTTATATCTTCAAGAGTTGGTGAGTCCTCAAAGTGATCTCTCAAGGACATCGTTTTCAAGACCTTAGGTGAATCTTCATTGGTACACATTTAGACTAACCTTAAGGCCTTGATCCTCTCTAGACCAACCTATTCTTTTTAGTTATATCTAATTGTTGGTCATGTTACATTTGCATTTTGTTTCTTTATAGTCACATCTTTTAAAATGCAATGTTTCTTTGTGATCATTTGATTTTGTCTTCATGAACTTTTAAAGTTATATCTCATGGTTTTCAAAATCCTTTGATTGCAATATTTTCATGATGGATTTGCATTTTGTTCATATAGTTATATCTCTTGTAGTGCATATCTATTCATGATCAATTGATTGTGATTACAAATGCTTTCATAGCTAGATTTTTCATGATCAATTGATGTTGGAAAATCATTTGATGATTTTCATAGTTAGATCCTTTTTAGAAATCAAATGATTTGAATCTATTTAAGTTTTCCATTGATTTTTCAAGTTATATCTCTTGATATGGAAAATATGTGTTCAATTTGTATGAGTGTCTATTGTCATATTTAGAATACAAATTGAAACTTTCTTGTTTTTCAAAATCACTTGCTCTTAATTCTATAAATGATTCTTTGTTGAATTTTCAAATATTGAAGTGATTTGAGAAACTTTGGAAAATGTTCTAAGCTTTATTGTTTGTATTTATAGAAGCATTTTCCTTAAATTTATTTCCTTATGCTTAATTATGATTATATCATTTGGAAGGAAATAATTTCTACAAACAATTTGCCTATTTGCTCATTTAGTTACATTCTTTATGCAAATTGATTTTCATGTCTTACATTGCTTGGTTGGATATGGTTTCATTGATTTGCATGTTTGTGCCTATCTTGGTATATTTCTCATTAATGCAAATTGATGATTGTTTTTGTGCTTTATAGTAAAATCTTTTGTTTTATTATCATTTGAGCCTAATAAGTACATATGTGATTTAATGTGCTAAGTTCATTTGGTATAAACCTCATATCCTTTTCCATTGCATTGTAAGCTTAGTACATTTGCTAAGAGTGGAGATGTTGCATGATAGATTGCTACTTTTAACTTCATACCTTCTTGTGTTTACATAGTCATATTCTTTTTGATAATATGGTATGAGTTAGATCTTGAGTGTTGATTGATCCTCTCTATGCAAATGTCAAATCGTTCTATGTATGGTTGTGATCTTAGTTATATTTGTAGAAACCATACTAGAACTAAAATCCATCCTCTATGCTTTCTAGTCATATTCTTTTTGGATGGTTATGATGTTGATTCATGTATTTTCTCTAAGTGATATCATCCTTATACATGTTTCAACTTCATAGTAGTGTTCTTGATCATATGAAACTCTTTGAAATCTATTCCTCATATTTCTATATGTTTGATGGATATCTTAGATGTTGAATTCATATTATTTTGACACTTTGAAAATTGCATGCATTACAAAGTTATATCCTTTTGCATTGCAATTTATCTTGTTCATCACTATGCTCAATAGTCATATCTTTAAAAGTGATGAATATGCATTTATGATGCTTGATGGAATTTTGTGGAAATCACATTCTTGCTCTTTATCATGTTGTCAAATTCAATTGGTTTCAATTGGTATAATGTTCGATTGATTTGATTTCTTGTGAATGTGATAGACCTTATGTACATTGGTTTGAACTTGATAGTTATATGTTTTCATTCCATGTCACACACCATTAGCATCATAATTTTCATAGTTGCAACCTCTCTTGCTCATATAGGTATATCTCATGACCACCATGTTTATGTATTCATAATCTTGGTTGGTTATTAGTTGAGGTTGGCTTCATGGTTGAATTTCATTTCACTCATCTTGCACTTGATAGTCATATTTAATGATTGAATGAAATGATTTTCAAAACTTTCATAGCATATGATTTTTCTTAGTTAAATTATTTGATGCTATGATAAATAAACCCCATTTCATCATGGATAGCTCTAATTTGGATTTTTCCTAATAGGTATATTTTTAAATCCATTTTAGAGTGATTGCTTTAATAGACTTATCTTTGAATCTCAATTGGTATTCTTTGTTTTTCCAATTGGTATCCATGATTGCTTTTCTCATTAGACCTTGCTTTCTTTTGGTAATTTGATCATATTGAGCTTTATAGTTAAACGAATCTAATCCTTCTCTTGAAGTTGACCCTCAATTGGTTAAACCATCTTCTTCTTGCATCAAATAGTTATATCTTTGTCAAAAGTTTGACAAAAGGAGAGAATGGATTGAGGGGGAGTGTAAACCTTCATAGGAAGTATTAGTTTTGATCAAATTGACCCTTGGATTGGATTTGAACCCTTAGAGACTACTACCGTGCATGATAGCCTGTTATGTATTTCATTTTCGATTTCTTTTGTTAACAAGTGCTTCTAAAGGTATTTTCCTTGTTTCATGTGTGTAGGTACCTTTGCAATTTAATGTCAAAGGGGGAGAGAGCATTCAAGTTCTCAACAGGGTGAAGAGAATATCCAAGCTTCCTAAGGGGAGATATTGTATGATCTTCTACAGGGGGAGAGAATGCATATCTTGCCAAAGGGAGAGAGAGGCATGGTCAAAGGGGGAGAGCTAATAGAAGAAAGAAAGCTTGGGAGCTAAAGAAGATGCTTGGCTAAAGAAAGAAAGAAGAAAGAAAGCTTGAAGAATGATCAAGCACCAAGCATCATGAAGAATGAAGATTGAAGCCCAAAAGCCCAAGCTAAGAGAAGGAGCATCCAAGAAGATTTCAAGACTTGTCCAGCTGAGGGGGAGCTGAAGACTTAGTGTGTTTATTCAGTGGTGAGTGTGGTGAGTGAGTTGCCATCAAATTGTAAAGGGGGAGATTGTTAGGATTATTGTAGATTGCAATTTGATGGATGCATTATCATTCTAGCATCATTTGATTTACACACATATGCATTGATTTAGAATATCTTGAAATCTTGTTTTATACATGCATTGTTTTTTAAGAGTTGTAAAAGTTTTGATTTATGCATGATTTGTTTTTAATCTTGGATGCATTTGTTTTTTAAAAGAGTTTTAGAAAATCAAGCTAGCCTATGAGTTTTAAATCTTTCAAAATGTTTTAGGCTTTTTATGGTTCATGTTTTAAAACCCTTAGAATGACTTAAAACATGTTTTTAAGCTTGATTAAATGGCCCAAAAAGTTCCCTCAAGAAATACTTTGAAAAATGGATTTTTGGTCCCAGGTAGTCGACCAGCAGTGTGGTCGGTCGACCGGCCCAGGGGACCCGGTCGACTGGCCACACTGTGCAGGTTGACTAGCAAAGAGCCGTTGCTCTTCCAACGGTCACTTTTTTTACCGTTTATAGCCAGGTCGACCGGGGACTAGCCGTTGGGCATTTTTTGCTACAAATATGAGTTCTTTCCTTTGCCAAAAGTTGGGAATTTTAAGGCCCTCCTTGAGGGGTTTTGAGGCAAATAGAAGGGAAATGAACTAAGGGATGAAGGGGATCATTAGGAAAGCTAAAGCTTGGATTAATGAAGTTAAATCACCAAGTAGGCTCTACTTTCCTTAATCATATGTTTTCATGCTTTGTTTTACTTTTGGTAAATCTTGTGTAGCATGATAAACTATGTATGAAGTGTTGTGTCCTTAACATGTTTTATGTTTTGAGTTGATTTATTGTTTTGGATACAACACCATTTGATTCAATCCAAGTAGTACTTTATTTTTGGTAAATCTAAGTAGATCATGTTAATTAAAGAATCTTTGAAATTATATGTAACATGATTCCTATACTTGGTTGAATCTATGGTTGTTGTTTTTCAACATAACAAAATCACTTTCAAAACTATCTTATGTTTTGGATTCAACATCTTTACAAATCATATGTTTTCATGTTTTTGTTTTATCTTTGGTAAATCTTTAGTAGCATGTTAAACTATGATGTGTTGTGTCCTTAGCATGTTTTATGTTTCGAATTGATCTATTGTTTTGGATGCATCACCATTGATTCAATCCAAGTAGTACTTTATTTGGTAAATCTGGCCGAGTGGTCAGGACCACGGTTCCTCCCTCTTCTGGAGCTAGAGGTCTTGGTATCGATCCCCGGTTCCCCCCTCTTCAGGAGCCGAAGGTTGAGTTTACTTGTGCTACCACCTCGGGGCCACATGGGTTTTTACCCGGTTTCTCTCTGGGCCAAGAGGGAATAGTCCAGCCCAAAGGGTTGGGAACCCTCCGTTAGCAAAAAAAAAAAAAAAGTAGATCATGTTAATGAAAGAATCTTTGAAATTATATGTAACATGATTCATATACTTGGTTGAATATTTGGTTGTTGTTTTCCATCATAAGAAAATCTCTTTCAAATGTATCTTATGTTTTGGATTCAACAAACTTTACAAATCATATGTATTTTGTTTTAAAGTTTCACAACTTGTTTTGCATTGATTGGTATATCATATTCAAGTTGTATTTATAATTACATATGATTTGTCCCCTTTTTCAATCAAATCTATTTTTATGTTTTGAGCTACATTGTTGATTTGATTGACATCCCTATGCATCACATGTTTAGAGCTAATTAATTTCATACAACTTGTAAATCTTTGACATCATTAATAAGTTGTTACTTTTAACATGTGACTTGCATTCCTTCCTCAATCATAAATGTTTTTATGAGCTAAAACTTTCAAAAGCCTTAGGCATACATTTATGAGCTTTCATTTTCAAAATGATTGAGGACATCACACACACACACATCATGAGCACACATCTTTGCATTCATTAAGTGTTTGTGTGAGTTAGTTTTTCACTTTCATATCCGCCTATTTTAGAGGCAAATGTAATGAGTTTAATTGAATCTCCATCAAGTGTATTATAGACACTAACTTAGTGAGATAACCAACCTATGGTTGAAGAGGTTATTGCTTAGCCTATAAAAGCATAATGTATAGGTTGATGTTAAGCCTTGAAAAACATCATTGTAAAGGTTATTGCTTAGCCTTGAAAAACATATTGTAAAGGTTATTGCTTAACCTATTGAAAAGCATAAATAGTGAAAATCCGGTAGGGTGTTGGATCACAAGCCGGTAGCGGATGTAGGCATTGAGGCCGAACCACTATAAATTCTTGTGTGGTGGTGCTTGCTTTGTGGTGATTGTTGTTATTAAGCTTCCGCATTTTATTTGTAATCAAGACTTGTGACTAGTTTAATTTAAAGAAGCTAATATTGCTTAAAATCGGTCATAATTGAAGCTCACCCTATTCACCCCCCCTCTAGGGTTCGGATCCCCGGACTTTTCAGTGGGTTGTTTAGAAGAAGGAGAAGAAAAATGGAGGAAATCTGTGGCGCAATGTGTGATATTGCGAGGTATTCCGACATATTGCAATATATATTTGCTTTTTGATAAATTAATATATTTTTTCAATGAAATCTAAGTTCCTTATCTCATTTTGTTAGATTGTGCTCTAGTGTTTTCAATTTTAATAGAATACAGCTTCTACCATTTTAGAATACAGCTTATTTATGGCCTACATATTTGAATGCATTGATTAGATGAAGACCAGTGGTGCATTAATAGAGTGGATCCAAGGCCCACCTATGCTTATTCTAAGATTGATCTCCTTGTATCCAGACTCTAAATATAGCTCGTCAGAGATAAATCTTCACGAATCCATCATCAAATTCATATTTAGAATTGAAACTGCTTAAAATGAAAGGTGTTGTTTTTTTAGAAGAAGGAGAAGAATAATAGAGGAAATCTGTGGAGCACTGTGTGATATTACGCGGTATACCGACATATTGCAATATCCATTTGCTTTTAGAGAAAATAATATTTTTTTTCAATGAAATCTAAGTTCCTTATCTCATTTTCTTTGATGTGTTGTAGTGTTTTCGATTTTAATAGAATACAACTTCTACCATTTTAAAATCATTAATTAGGCCCACTGGACATCTGTATATTCAGTACTGTTAGTTTATAAGTATTTGGGTCTTGGCTTTGGTTTAGGTCCTGGGCCTTTATTTGGACTTGGGTCTTGATTCTTTTTAAATTTGAGTATGGGTACATCCCTTTTCTTGTGCCAAAGTTGGGTGTTGCCCCATATTAGTAATTTGGGTTTAGGTATCCTATTTACTAGGTATATTTCTTATGATTCCGTAGTTTGCATTTATGAACAAAAATAGGAGAAAATCATATTTAAACATTATTCATATCGACATTTATAAGTGGTCTAGGACTCTAGATTGGTCCTTCTACACTTAGTTATATTACCGTAGAACTTCATCAAGAGTAGCGACGTTATACCTTTTTCCATCGTGTTGTAGTGGAAGGGCCACCTCTTTTGAGTGGTAAAAGTGGCATTTCCCTGTCTACTATTTTTTTTTTTTTTATGAAACTATGGGAACCAATTATTATAGTTTTCACCGTCTCCAGCAACCTCACTAAATTATTGTTTTAGGATGTTCTCCAATCATTACTCAATCAATTTAGATGCAATGGTAGTTGATTGGGCTCAGTGTTCGTTTTATATTTGAGAATGGATGTTAAGTTATTGATAAAATCTTGTTTAGTTAAATTGAATTATCTGGTGAGCCCAAAGGGATTTAACTCAATTGAGTAAGAACCCAAATTTAGGATCAACTCTACCCTTATTTACAACCAATTATGCAATAACAACGAGGAAAGTAGAATCTTAAATCTCTACATGTGGATACTTATTCGATTTGCGGAAGATAAGGCTATTGTTGACCCCACTTACTCGAATTTCTAGAGCCGCCACTGTTTAAAAGTCATTTTTTTTGTAGTTAATATAGGGTCGGTTCCATTATTTGAAACCAAAATAAATGAGTTGAGTTGACATCTTCTCATTTAAAAATATTTAAAAGGATGTGCTTGCTTCTATAAAAAAAGGTATGTGTTCAAACCATCAACTTCATCATTCTACTATTAACTTTTCCCATAGGTTGACTTTTTGTTATAAAACTAATAACTCAATGCTCATTAGCCGTATCACCGTTTAAGCCAACAAATTATTCTTACAAATTCATCATTGATGGGCCATATAGTTATTGTTGGCCACTAATATCTGTGTGTTGCATACACATGGACACAACATGTGATTATTTTCTCACTAATATGTGTTGCATAGTTATTACATTTTGATCCGGTCAATTCATAATACATCAAGGCCCTCTTTTCATTTTCTTCTTGTAGTTAAATGACCATAAGTCATGAAAGAAAATACTATGCTACCACATTCATTTAATTTGCGAAATGCATTATTTACTTAGGCATTAATATAAGGTACAAAGATAATCTACCTGAATATGTTAACACAACTCCAAACATAATCATCAAGATGGAGAGGGAAAAAGTGATAGAGTGATAGAAGCAAATATTAAGTATACCAAATATGATTTTTTTATTGCCAACAAAACTTCCAATGATTAACAAACTAAGATACGAATAACCTACATGATACTAGAGCAGAAAAACCGTGGAAGCTTGCATCTCTTCCAAGAGAAATTTGGCATGGGAAGACATGTCCTTTTCATTCAACCAAAAATATAGATGCCCCATGAGGGTGTATATAAAAAGAAAGAGTTTTAGAATCCGGTGGAGTTCAAAAGAGCCATGCATATACAATAAAATAAGCTAAGCAAAACAAAAGCCTTTAAACACAAAACGATCAAAACCAATTAAGGAGGAAACAAAAGGAACAAGTAGTAACTACTCACACCATGTTTCTCATTAAATCCTCCGATGTGCATAGGCCAAAGAGCGAAGGACTTCCGAGAATGGGAAGACCCGGAACAATATATTGACAATAGCGCTAGAATTGTAGAACATTATTCCCACCGATTCTCCACTAGTAAGATAATAGCATCTTTATTCAGGTGAAAAGCCAGGACATCCAGTGACTCCTGTGTAATGAGATCCAGTAAAAACCACAGGAGCCTTTTCCAATTGGGTGAAACATCGGACACCGCATGGTTTATTCCTCCTATATTTTTATTGTTGCTCTGTTGTTACCAGCTGATCTTTTTCACTTTTTGATGTTTGATGCCGAGGAAGAGTATTGGGAGGAGTTCAGCATACGCCTTTAATCAGGGACCGCATGGTTCATTCCATACAATTGTTTGGAAGAGTCTCGAAGGTGTCTCAATTATGCCTACCACAATGGTTCCGCAATGGAAGTGTGGATGACTACCGGCTTCATTGGCGGTGAATGGGTCTTGAAGAATAGGATCAACCTTGATGACATTGAACTCCCTAAACACTCTGAAGATTTGAATCTCATTAAAGATGAGCCACTGAATATATTGACCTTTCACTCAAATAAAGATGTCATTCTTCGTAGGACTCGAATGGATGAAGAACCCAAACCTTAGTAGACCACTATTTCTAACTTTCTTACAACAACAAAACAAAGGCATAGAAAGAAAAAAAGAGAGCAAAAGAGTGGAGAGTCATGTAATATGTGTTATAGATAGCCCTTGCCCACAGACCCTCTTATATAGAAGAGTCTCAACGGTAACACGCTACACCAAAAATTGAAATCAGAAACGGAGGTTTGAAACGGCCCTTATCCGTTTCTATTTTGACACGGTCTCAAACCGCTCGAAGAGGCAAAAGCCGTTTCAATTGAAAAAACAACCCTTCTCAAGTATTATGGCATCGTTCCCTCTCTACTTTTTTCCCTTCGCGCCATTCTTATAAAGCGTGCCCTTTTTACCTCATTCTGTTCGCGCCATTCTTCTTCTAAATGGAGGTTCCGGACTACTCCGTCTTCTTCGAATGTCAGTGCGTCTTCTTTGAATCGTTTTGAGGAGCAGCAGAGAAGAGGATCCAGAGGATTCCGAACTGCTGCTCTCAGATTCTGCGTACTGGAGAACAGAGAAAGAGGAGCGTCTTCTGTGCACACTGCCGCGCGTAGAACAACAACGATCAGAGAAGAAGGCTACGGAGAACCCAGATTTTTGTTGCTGAACAACCACTACTAGAAAAACGAGTATTGGCTCGTTAAAAACGCCTCCTTTCCACTCTTTATTTCCTTCTTCCCACTCTTTATTTCCCCTCCCGCGCGAAAAACCCTTCCCTTCCGCGCCAAATCTCTGCCCTCGCGCAGGAGCTGCCATCGCCGGAGCCTCCTTTGCCGGAGCCGCCAAGTTTTATCTCTCCCTCTCTCTCTCTCTCCTCTGCCCTCCCCCGCCCAATTTCTGCAATCCCGCCGCACCAGCGACGGCACCGCCGGAGCGGCCTGCGCCAAAGTCGCCAGGTGTTCTCTCTCTCTCTCTCTCCCTCCCTCCCTCCCTCTCCTGTCGCTCTGCACTGTGCAACCGCTGGAGCCGGTTTTGGTAATTTTTTCCCCCATCTGGGCCTATTATTTTTTCTAGATTTGCTCATGGATTTTTTTACCCTTTTTTATCTTAGAGAGAAATCTGTTTCTGGGTTCTGTAGAATCTGCTGTTTTTTCACCTGGGTCGTTTGGTTTTTGGTAGATTTGGGGTTTTCTTGACTGGTGATAGATCCAAGAAATCTTTGTAATTTTGATGCCTTTTTAAGGTTAGGAATCAGCTGTTAGGAATCAGATGGTGGAAGCATTGAGGATCAGGTATCTGTGTACTGCTGATTCACCTTCAAAAAGACCAAGTATGCAGCAGATAGTAGGGCTCTTAAAAGACATTGAACCTGTTGCAAGTCAGTGAGAAAGGGGAAATTACATTTCCATGCTTCTCTTGTTTTCTACTCTGATGTTCTTGCCATTGAAGAAGAAAAGTGTACAGCAGGTCTAAAGTATGCTCTTTGTACTTGATGCTTGTTTCTTTCCATGTCATTTTGGTAAGCATAGTTTGATGTTGAAACTTAAGGCACAGAAGTTTGAGACTGAAGACTGAAAAAAAAAAAAAGGAATCATATTCTTCATTTGTTTCTCATTTGCTTTGTTTTGCTTTTCTATCTTGTTTGGACTGTTAGATGTGAAAAACAGAACTCTAGACATTTCTATGCTTCTGAAAGATGCTAGATCTTTTGTTGAGATTGAGAAAATCAAAAAAATTTGTATTTTTGTTTGGGTGTTTGTTCCATGGAAGCAAATTGAACTAGCTCCTTTTTAACATGATTTAGCTGTTTGTTTCTCTTTAATTATTGTGTCAGAAAAACTTAAACTAGCTGTGTATTGAACTATACAAATGTAAGGGGATGTTGAACACTGTAGAACAGAGGTGATTCAAGTTCTGTTTTTCTTTTTCTTTTTTTTTTTCTTTTTTTTTAACATATTCATCAAATTCATTCCTACTTTTGGTCCTACTGTTGGATGACCTATGGTATTATGCTTGTCTGTCTGAAGCCTATTGGGAATGACATTGCATGCGCATAAAAACTCAAAAGAAATGGAGGAAAATGATGTGGTGTCCAATGTAATCAGGTGGATGGATAGTGTCCAATGTAAAATGGGGTTAATGTGTTTGCACCCATTTACATTTAAATGTAAATGCTCAAAACGTTTAATTAGTTTCATATCAAAATAATGAAAATTTCTGATATGTAATTGAATTGATCAAGGTGCTCCAAAACAAACATGGTAATCTGATTCACATGTGTAAATTGTGCATATATATGCAAATTTTACATATTGTATTTTCTGTTTTTAATATCTTATGCATTTCTACCAAAAAAAAAAAAAATCTTATGCATAAAAGACAGATTACCTTTTAAAATGAGAACAAATCACCCCCAAAATGAGGTTGGTTTTGGGAAGTTGCAACTGGACCCTACCACAGTGATCACAAATTCTGTAGCCTTTTGTAAGACTAAGGGCAGTTTGTGATTTTACTAAATATCCTGGTAGAGTTTAGTCCTTTTATTTTTATATAGTATTTTCGGATCTAACAGTGGGTTTCTGCTGCCCATCTAA
Source organism: Cinnamomum chago (assembly GCA_038049695.1). Lineage (NCBI taxonomy): Eukaryota > Viridiplantae > Streptophyta > Magnoliopsida > Laurales > Lauraceae > Cinnamomum > Cinnamomum chago. The sequence continues at coordinate 64,186,256 of CP142458.1, read as the reverse complement.
TCATAAAGAAGCTATTCCCTTCCATGTTTATTCAGGGTATTTTGTTGAATTGATTGTGCATAAGCATAGATTTGAATATGATTCTAAATGTTGAAAACATTGTATTGTAAGTGACTAAAGGATGCTTTTCCAACCATTCTGATAAACTAATGATACTAGTATCTAGCATTTTCTTCTTAGCAGAAGGAAACTTCTGAATTTATTTAATGCCAGTTCATCTCTTCTTAAGCTTAATAAATGGAAAACTGCCATATGAAGGTGATGGCAGTTTTGGTTTTGAGGCTTGGCCCCATAGATATGGTCTCTGTAAAAAATGTAGTGTCTTTTAAATAATATCCAAGTGTTACTTGGAAGATTACTCTGGCCTTCTATGTCAATCTTGATGTTTGTATATTTTACAGGCAATGCAGTGATGCCACTGTTTATGCTGCACCTTTTGTCTTCTATTTTTTTAATTTTAATTTCTTCTTGCAAGTGCAGAAGTTACCGGCGGAAATATGTGAGCTTGTACAAGAGAAAACTTGAGCTCCTCCACCAAGAACAGGTGAACTCTATGTTTTTATTTGTCTGGGAAATTTTCCCCCTCCTATGGTCCCTGCCTTTTGGCCTAATTATCCAGAAACCATTGTGGTATGGGAATTATAATTTTCTTATAATTAGCCTTTTTAGTCAGAATCAATGTAACTATGGTTATAAATCTTTACGAAACTAACACTACTAGAGAATTGACCTTTCGCGGCTCAAAAGGCGGGCGACCGCCATCAAGCGGTCGCAAAAGGTCCCGTTCCCACGTTTTTTTTTTCCCTTCTTTTCCTTTCCCCATTCCCGTTTCCCCTTTTCCCTCTTTCCCTCCCGCGCTCTGGTTTCCCCTCACTGTTGCAATAGGGCACTACTACTATACTCTAGTCTAGATCTATATAGCATCTTGGTTTGTTTGTGAGAGATGCATACAATCTTGTAGTGTTACTGCATAAGGCTGTGAAACCACTATGTGCAGCTTAAATTCCCATTTTTGTGTGCGCTTCTTCAATTCTAATTTTTTTTTCTCTTATGTTCAGGTTTGTTTGCATTCAAGTGTAGTGTTATAGCCACTTCGCATTTGGTACAGCCACTGACCGCGATTTTCATCCATGTCTGTCAGTGTCTCAATTGTTACTTTTATATTGCTCTAATCATCAATTGAAATCAGCTCTAATGAACGCGTCATCCCATCATCTAATGAAGTTAGATTACCACCTCCCTCTTCTTCAGTTAAAAAGCCAAAACTTCTGGCTGGTTCTGTGCCTAACAAATTAAGGCAAAACATGAAGTTAAAAAAGAAGCAAAGATGGATGTGCCTAACAAAATTAAGGTAGTGAAGGAAGTAAGAAAAGAAGCAAAGATGGATGATGATGATGATCACATACCAATTTCCCAGAGAGTGAAAAAATCGGTTTCATTAGACAATCGATCCTTATCAAAGAAACCAACAAAGGTTGTCACCTCCCAATTGAAGAAAACAAACAAGAAATCAAAAAAGATTATAAAAGCTTCTAAATACTCAAAGTCATTGAAGGTGCCACCTGGCTCCGGTGGAGGGTAGAAGTGGACTACATTGGAGCACAATGGTGTCATTTTCCCTCCTCCATACAAACCTCACTGGATTAAGATGATATTGGATTATCATCCAAGGATGAACAGCCAGGGCGAACCCAATTGGATGATGCTGTCAACTCAGGCACTCCAACAGAAGTTCAATCTGAATCATACCCTGGAAATGGGTGGGTATATTGTTGTTGTAGCTTACAATTATCATTAGTATTTTAGCAGTTTGTGTGTATCTCAAATAACAGTCAGTTTGGGTATTGGTGGAATTGCTAATTAAGCTTTGCCATGTGTTGATAAGAGCCCTTAGCACTGTTGGAAGGTGCTCATTGTTGCAACTACAATCTTAAGGCATTGAGACATGTTACCCATAAAATTCAATTTCTGTGTGTGTCTGCAGTATTATTTTTCCAACACTTGACATGACTTTTTTCACTAAGTGAAATCATATCAGCATTCAGATTTGATGGGGATTTAGTTTGATAGACTGGAAAGGCAGCATAATGCTTTGTGCCTGTGGTCTTTTATTCTGCGCTTCATGAAATGGATTGTGGAATATAATATATAATGGTCTTTTTTTTTCATATTTTTCAACCCACTTTCGGTACATTTACAAGTACTAGTGATTACAGGGATAGGTAGTTTGCTGAACTTGTCGTCGAGTCCCATGGATTTTCAGGAGGAAAGTAGTTTGCTAATTTATAAGTACCATTAAAAAAAAGGGCAGCTTGCTAATTTTTATGCCTGGTGCTGTTTGCAGGTTATTGGAGACGACTCATCCCAAATCTCTTCCAATGAGAAGACCGGAGAGTGACACATTACCTGTATACTTCATAATCTTCTGATTTGCATTATCTCTTTGCAGATGAAGAATGCAGACAGTGCTTGGACTTCTTTTAGTATCTTGCACCTGTTCGCATATTTTTTAATCTGTGCCTGCTTAATTCATGAATGAGTTATAAATGGTTTGTCCTATAATTATCTCATTCATGACTTGAGGCAGGAATCAAAATTCAGTTACTAATATGACTTTTTTTGTGGTTGGTGTCTTGGTGAAACACACTTACCATACCAATGTGTAAATGGATGGTTTTTAAATTCTATACTTGGAATTGTTTTTAATACAAAATTTTTGGACTTGCCTTTGGTTTCATTTCAAGGTTGTAGCAGTTGCAACTCAACAGAATTCTGTCAAGGAAGTTGCTGAAAGTTGTGCACATCCTAAAGGTACATGGCATCAGGGATTAGGTGTTTTAGTAAAGGGCATATGGACTTTATAATAAGCTTAGTTTTTTATGTCATTCTTTTGATCCCCATGTGTGAATTTTTGTATCAGAAGTAGCTGCAAATCTACTGCATACCATGCCTAATGGGTTGTTTGATGGTCTTTTGCACTTGACAAAGTAAATTTCTTCTGTGAAATTTGATTTTTCTTAGTCAGTTCACTTGTGACAGTCATTTACAACTTTTCCTTGCTTATACTATTTCTTTCCATTTTTTTAACAGGGTAGCCTCATTTTCTGACCATTGTATATATTTTATTATCTTAGTGGGAACAGGGCTGTAAGTTTCAACTATCATGGTCCATTGAGTGTAAGTTTGGCGGACAAGTATCTCAGCCAAAAATGGTGGCAACTTCCTTATGCACTCTTAAATAATAAACCATGTCAATATATAACTCCTTGGCTCCAGATTTTGCTTCAATCGTAATGGTTTGCAAATTTCACTTTTATTTCCATTTACACTTCTTTAGTTCCTCTTGGAGAATTCATGTTATTTGCCATGAATGGCAAATTTTTCAAGCTTTTAATATTTCGATTGACATTCTTTTAGCCCTAGATTTCCACTTCCTAAAATTTAAATGTGAAGAGCAGTACCAATTTTGTTTCATTTAATTGCAGTTACAGCTGTTGATGGTGGCATTAAGGCCCTGGAAGTTCTTGGCTTGAATGAGAAGGTTGAATCTCCTACTGTCAATGTGAGTCAATTGTACACAATCTGTTTTCTTAAATTTTTTGCTTCTCTGCACACTTTACTCATCAATATCTTTTACTTCTTACTTTTCTTTTCTTTTCTTTTTCTTCTTTTTTTCCTTTTTTTTTTTTAAGAAGAAGAGCTTCTTACTTATATTTACTGTTTCTCATCCACTGGCAAATGAAAATGTAAAAAAGAAGATAAGTGAAAGGAGAGAAGAAAATTTGGAACATATAATATTGAAGGGCAGCCTTTAATGGATCAAAAAAAGTTTGGAACATGCCCCTACTCCACTGATAACTTTGATTCAATCCAACAGTGAATTTTTTTTTTTTTTTGGTTCTTTGTTCTTCCATGAAATCCAATGCATTGAATCTCAAAACCCTCATTGCTCTGTGTAGGAGAGTCTTGAAATCTCCAGCCAACACCCAAACATCACATTTAGCAGACAATGAGTTTGTTTGTTTGAATTCTTAATTCTACAATCAATCTGATGAGGGAAAGGTCTCACTTTTATGTTGATTGAAAATAAGTCAGCTATTAAACTTTAGCTTCTCTAATCCACATCCAAAGCTATGATATTAAACTCTATTCATACACTGCTGTATTCTACATTCTATTGGTAGAATGCAGTGGTGCTTGGTGTAAGATATGACACGACAGCCCTGATATTTCTCGGTTGCTTATTTGACTCTACAACCCCTTTTCTCCGCCTGTCAGTTCTTTTTAACAAGTAACATCTCTTCATCTTCTCCCATTCTTTTCAGTTGGTAGAGATTCTTCCATCAGCTATGGTTCTCTTCATCCTTAGGAAGCTTCCACCAAGGCATGTATCTTATAAGTATCACCCAATTAGCTGACTGTGGAAGCTTTTCCTCCTCGAGCTGTTCAGGTGCAATGACTGTAAGTTGCTTGCAGTTGTGAGCATGGAATGAAGAAATCAAAATCACGTATTCATATTATCCTTTCCATTCTAGTTTCCTTTCATGAGCCTAAGGATGGCATAAACTCCAGCAATATTATTTATAAATTCACCACCTAATAAATCAAATCAATAAAAGGCAAACACTAATAAAGGAAACAATTAACTAGAGCAGTGTGTGCCTCTGGTCTCTTGGTCTCGTCTATCTCTTCTGTGTGGATGGGTGAAGCTGCTGTTTTCTCCCAGCTTTTCTATCTTCTTTTGCAGCCTGTGCTCCTCTTCAGTTTCCAGCCATTTTCCAGCCTTGAAGTAGTCTTGGTTTGCTCTTCGTTTTGTTCTGTTGGAGAGGCTTTGCCCTGATCTGTGCTTTGGGTCTTAGCTTGGTTGCAAATCCAGTTTTTGGGTCATTATATTGTTGGTTTAGGAAAGTTGAAACCAGTACATTCTCTTGAACTCCATCCCAGTGTGAGCTGCCCTAGCAGAAGCTACCTAACGTGCTGCTGGTGCTTTTGGAATTAAGAGTGCTTTTTTACCTGTTATTTTTTAAGTTCCTTTTTGAACTGATCCTAAATTTGTTATGATCACTGTTGATTTATGTACTTCATTCAAACAACATTTACTGGACCTTTTCCTTGGGTGTGTTCTTTTGCCGAAAAGATTCATTCAGAACCCAATGCCAATTGCCAAAGGTCCAGATCAGAAACAGATGACCATCAATACACAAAAAGGATAAAGAATTGAGTCGTATGTCATGCCTGATAGGTTCAGCAAATAATACTGGTCTCACATCAATATGTAACTCAGGGATCAACCAAGTCAAGATACTGGCATTTGGTATATGTTCCTTCTTATCATGATTCTTGTTACTCTGTTTTTATTTCATTTTGCAGAATGAGAATTTAGGAAAACGCTTGGCTCATGGGTACCCCTTTCTAGAAGCTGAGGTCGCATATTGCGCTCGACATGAGTACTGTGAGTCTGCGATTGATTTCATTGCTAGGAGATGCCGGCTTGCTTTCCTTGACACTGATGCGGTAGGACGAGCATTGCCACGCATTATTCAAATATTGTCTGCTGAACACAAGTGGGACAAAGCAAGGCAGAAGCAAGAGTTACAAAAGGCTAATGAATTTTTAGAAACCTTCAAGTCATCGAAAAATGCACAATTCCATGATGGAAAACACTCAGGTCCTTTGCTTGTGAGATCCAACTAATTTGTGGCTTTTCATTTCAGTAGGATGTTGAAATTTTTTCCTGTGAATTGTTTCAGGTTCGTAAGTTTAATCATAATGGATCTCATAGAGATGGTCTGATTGTGGCCCATTTTCTTCATGGTTTTTTGAACATGTGGAGATTTGGAGGGTGACTTCTCAACTCTCTTGTATGGAGGAAAAGGTATAGTTCTAATAAGTATTTCCAAGTAACCTATGGATAATTTCAATTCAATAATCAGTTATCACAGCTTGAAGATGAAAGAAAGCATTATATAATCTGAAGCTTGTATGGACTAAAACTAAAGTACTTACTGCATTTATTCCATTCAAGTTCTAAATTAATTTTTGTGGGAAATGAGGAAGGCTGCATCTTCGGTTGCTCGTGTTAAGTTGCACCATTCTTAACACCTATGGATGCTGATATTCTTGGTGTTTGTATAGTGGAGGTAATCGATGCATTTATGAATGCTGGTTTTTTGAAGCCAATTGAAGATTAATGCATTTGTGAACATTGGGGAGGATAAATTTATTCAATAAGAAATGCTTTGATGCCAGCTTAATTGAAGGCATTGTTTATATATATATATATTTGATTGTTTACCTATGCTGCTTTATATTTGTATAAACTATCGAAAGATTATCATTAAGGCAATTGTTACTGTTTTATGTGATTCTCAAATTGAATCTTCTAAGTTCATCAAAAAAAAAAAAATTGAACACCTAAATTTCATCCCTAGTGGATTTTGGGGTAATTGAGTTAATATGATCATAACTAATCATTGTCATCATTGCTCATTTTAATTTTCGGTTTGAGGGTTACACATTTGATGTAAAAAGGTTAGAGGCAATGCATGCTCGAGCATGAAAAATATTTTTCAGTTTGCCATTTTGGTCACTGTTACATGCCTCTAAACTCAGGAATGACTGGTCACACTCACACCAGCCTGATGAGTATTGGCTCTGGTCTTGCAGGCACTGCCTACCTTGAACGGGTGTGCCACTGCTGTGAAATAGGATGTTGCACAGCTGAGATGATTTCCTACAATTTCTTGATATCTTGCTGAAGCAAAAAAAAAAGAGGCATCATTGAAGGTTTAATGATGCCTGTTCCTCATCTTACATTTTTTTTTTTTTTTTTCCAATTTTCCAATGATCAAGTCTAATGGATTTTATTGAAGTTGAAAGTTGTAATGGCCTTTATATAAATAACAGTCACTCAAGGATATTATCATCAAAAACTCAGTATAGGCTGATACATTGGTGTTTACTCTAATTTTATACTGTCAAAATGTTTCCCTTCAAGTCTTACCTGAATGACTCCTGTAAAGGAGGGTCAACTTTTTTTTTTTTCTATATTAAAATATTTTGGGTTTTGGGTTTTTTAGTTGTGTTTTGGGTTTTTTCCTTTCTCTGTGAAACTAGTTTCAGTTTCAGTTTCTTTCATTCCTTTTTTTTTTTTTGGGTGATTGGTTTTAGTTGTTTGGTCTATGGAATTAGTACCTGTTACTTGATCTTTTGTTTGAGATCTGTGTTTTTTTTCTATTTATTCATCAGTCCTGAGTAGCTGGTTAAAATATACATGTATTGATAAGTTCATAGGTTCTCTGATTTACAATCAGAGGCCAATTGTGGATTTTTCTTCAAAATGTCAACAATTAAATTGTTAGCTTTCTCCATTGTCTTCTTCAATTCATCTTCTGACGTTTGATACTTGTTGCAAAAAGATGCAATATGGATCAACCTGCAAATACCACCATCCAAAAGAGAGGCATGTGACACTGGCTGCTAGCACTCTCAGCTCACAAGGACTTCCTCTTAGACTGGTAAATTTGATACTCACCCTTTTCTATTCTTTGTCCACTTGATGTGCTTATCTAAAGTCCCAATACCCATCATCAGTAAGATAAGATTGTCTCACAGTGCTGAATCCAAATGAATGATTGTATAATATAAGTACATAACCACACACACATACACACACACCAAGAAAGAAAAAAAAGAAAGAAAGAAGGAAGCATTACATTAAAATTCCTCAATCAGGCTTGAGAATAGCCTGATGCATGGACTCTTCGATGTGTTGTGTGAAATGTATGTGTTTCCAACAAAAGTATCAGATTACTACAATTGTATTTTTTTGACAGTGTTGCTGCTAAAATACCTCGAGCTGTGACGTTGGGTTTTTTCAGTTTCCAAAGAATCAACGACTCCATGAGCGTCTAGAGAAGTTCAAGAGAAATCCCAAGCTTTCTGTCAAGGTACGATTTCTTCTTCATCTCCCTTTGTACAGAATACTCTGAAGATTGTTGCAGGGGAAGTACTTGTCATTTCATCTCCCTTTGTACAGAATACTCTGAAGATTTCTTCTACAACAAAATGTTTTTTGTTGTAGTGAATAAAAATGGTTTTCATCTTTTTTGTGTTCAGGATCTTTCATTTTCAGGTCATTGATGTCTAATCTTTCGGGCCTCAGCACTGCTGTGGGTGCAAATCCAAATCCAAACAAGTCCGTCGAGGTAAAATTTTACTTCTACCTCTAAATTTTCATGGAACAGATGCTTACACAATATGTTGTGAATTTGATTGAATCAAGCTTCTCATCAGGACAGTGCAGTGGGTGGTGATGGTAGTGCAGTGGGTGGTTGTGAGGGAGAGGAAGAAAGGACGAGAAAGAGAAGGGAAAGAAAAGAATGGAGAAGGAGATGGTGATGGTGTCGGCATGCAGTGGAGGTGCAGCGGGTACAGGTGGCAGGGGGAGGAAGAAAGGAAGGAGAGAAGTGGGGGAAGGAAGAGAAGAAAAGGAAAGGGAGAGGGACGTGCACGGGCATGGGTGCAGGGGAGAAGGAGAGAAGAGAGGGGGGAAAGAAATAAAGAAGAGGAGGCAGTGGGTGTGCAGGTGAGTGTGTGTAGGGTGGTGCAGCTAGTGGGTGTGTGCAGGTGGTGGAAGAGGAGGAATTAAACCTTTTCCAAAAGTTCTGGGTTGATTTTGAGTTATATGTGTTATGTATTTCTAAATATTGTAAATTGCACATTTAAATTCAAGTTAGTACATTGATTTTTTAAATAAAGTAACAGATGACGTGTGATATTAATGTGCAGGTGTGAATGCTACCATTTATGGTTTTTTTTTGTGATTTAAAAAAAATGAATTTAATGGCAACTACAAAAAATTACGGTGAAATTATTTAAAAAATGATAATAATAATTAAATTAGGGATGGTTCCAAATTGTCATTTAGCATAGTAAAAACTGATCCAATATCAAAAATTAGAATTTGGAATGATTTTAGAAATTTTGAAAGTGTTTAAAAGCGTTTCAAAATAGACTAACTAATTGGGACACTTAAAATTGGAATGGTTCTACAAAATTTGAAAGTGTTTATAACTTTATCAAAATTCTAAATTTGGAACGGTTTTGGAAAATATAAGTGTTTAGGACCGTTCCAAAAAGGACTACAACCATTCCAAATTTTTGTATGTGGAACGGTAAAGGGTCATTTGGCAGTGTTAAGAACCATCTCAACATTCAACATTTGGAACGGTTCTAAGAATATTGGAACGGTTTTCAACAGTTCCTAAAGTTTGAATTTGGCGCGGTTTAGAGCCGTTCCAATGGTTTAGGAACATGGCGATTAGCAGCGGATTTGGACCGTTCCTATTTCTCATAGGAACGGTTTTGAACACTTCCTGTTCGCTGTTTTTGGTGTAGTGACAATACTAAATGCACATTAACATCATGAATAGTCGTTGACGATAATGATAAAATATCGCTAATGCTTATAGCCGTTGGAGGTAACAACAACGTATCATTAATGCGAGCTATTACGCTTTCATAACTTTACAACGGCTAGTCTCATAACTTGACAACGGCCAAAAGTCAATGTGCTAGGCTAAAAGGGAAGAGAAGAGGGCCTAGACCTAGACCTATACCTAACCAAGCCAAGAAATTAAACACAGAAATTAGAATGTCCTATGCTATAATGCATAAATTAACCAACACTAGGTTCTAGCTGCTATTTTCCTTCTATTAAAGAAAAATGTGACGCTAATGTTGGGTTTTTCTGTTTTCCCTTTTCCTACTCTAGATTTCTTCGTCATTGGCTCATTTTTGTTTCTAGGGTTTCTATTCCTTGGTATTTATCCATTTTCCTTCTATTTCATGATTCTTGACTTCTTTTGTCTCTGCTGCTAGTGTTCTTTGGACATTGGCCCACCATCTTCTTATCCCAAAGACCAAAAGATACTGCAGGGATTGTCTCGTTGATGAGGGTTGTACTTTCTTATAATAAAATGGCCCACTCGCTGATCTAATAAATCTCATAAATGTTTTCAAATTGTTTACAACCCAATCTCTCATACCCACTTTTCAAGTGGTTGGAATTCTTATTTATGGCCTACATATTTGAATGCATTGATTAGATGAAGACATGTGGTGCATTAATGAAGTGGATCCAAGGCCCACCTATGCTTATTCTAAGATCGATCTCCTTATATACATACTCTAAATATAGATCGTCGGAGATAAATCCTCATGAATCCATCATCAATTCCATATTTAGAATTTAAATTGCATAAAATGAAAGGTGTGGGTTTTTTAGAAGGAGGAGAAGAAAATGGAGGAAATCTGTGTGCACTGTGTGATATTGCGAGGTATTCCGAGATACTGCAATATATATTTGCTTTTTGATAAAATAATATATTTTTTTCAATGAAATCTAAGTTCCTTATCTCATTTTCTTCGATGTGTTGTAGTGTTTTCAATTTTAATATAATACAACTTCTACCATTTTAGAATACAGGTTATTTATGGTCTACATATTTGCATGCATTGATTAGATGAAGACCTGTGGTGCATTAATAGAGTGGATCCAAGGCCAACCTATGCTTATTCTAAGATTGATCTCCTTGTATCCATACTCTAAATATAGATCGACAGAGATAAAGCTTCACGAATCCTTCATCAAATTCATATTTAGTATTTAAACTGCTTAAAATGAAAGGTGTGATTTTTTTAGAAGAAGGGGAAGAATAATGGAGGAAATCTGTGGCGCACTGTATACCGACAAATTGCAATATTTGATTGCTTTTAGATAAAATAATATTTTTTAATGAAATCTAAATTCCTTATCTCATTTTCTTCAATGTGTTGTAGTGTTTTCAATTTTAATACAATACAGCTTCTACCATTTTAAAATCATTAATTAGGCCCACTGAACATCTGTATATTCAATATTGTTACTTTATAAGTATTCGGGTCTTGGCTTTGGTTTAGGTCCTAGGCCTTTATTTGGACTTGGGTCTTGATTCTGTTTAAATTTGAGTATGGGTACATCCCTTTTCTTGTTCCAAAGTTGGGTGTTGTCCTGTATTAGTAATTTGGGTTTAGGTATCCTATATACTAGGTATATTTCTTATGCTTCCGTAGTTTGCATTTATAAAGAAAAAAAAGGAGAAAATCATATTTAAACACTATTCATGTTGACATTTATAAGTGGTCTAGAACTCTAGATTAGAGCTTCTACACTTAGTTATTTTACCGTAGAACTTCATCAAGAGTAGCGACGATATACCTTTTTCCATCGTGTTATAGTGGCAGGGCCACCTCTTTTGAGTGGTAAACGTGGCATTTTCCCTTTCCACTATTTTTTTTTTTATAAAACTATGGGAACCAATTATTTTACTTTTCACCATCTCGAGCAACCTCACTAAATTATTGTTTTAGGATGTTCTCCAATCATTACTCAATCAATTTAGATGCAATGGTAGTTGATTGGGCTCTATTCCATTTTATATTTGAGAATTCATATTGAGTCATTGATGCAATCTTGATTAGCGAAGTTGGATCATCTGGTGAGCCCAAATGGATTTAACTCAATTGAGTAAGAACCCAAATTTAGGATCAACTCTACCCTAATTTACAACCAATTATGCAATAACAAGGAGGAAAGTAGAATCTTAAATCTCTACATGTGGATACTCATAAAAAATTGATGTTTTCTTTTCATGGCCTTGGTCCACATCAAGATTGATTTTCTGTTATCAATACCATAATCTTGAGACATCTCATAAATGTGATTACAGGTGTTCGATTTCTTCTTATAACCATTTATCATTGATTGAACGGTCAACAACATTATTGTTAAGAGCTAATTGTGATCAAAGCCATAATCAACGATTGAAAGAACATATAGTTCTCCATCACAGTCTTCATCATCACAACAAATCTGATCCTTGTAATCATCATCACAACCTCCCAATCCTATCACATGATATGTTTTCATAATCTAGATAATCATTGTAACCGTGTTCAAAATATAGGTCTTGGGGCTTGACTCATACCAATCATCGAGTCAAAATCTTAATTTGTTGTCACAAGTCCTAGATCTCAAGGTCACGAGGATCTAATTGGTTTCCCTCATCATACTCTACGACTTTCCGGTGTTGACAACAATGTCCCTTTTGTGGCAGCATAGTGTTAAGAATGGAATCAACAAGCAATCGATTAAGATTTGAAATTGACACTACCTCAATTAGCAACTAACATAGTCCTGATTAGCAAATTTGGCCTATTTGATAACCCCAAATGGATTCAACTCGATTAAATAAAAAAGAGTTAAATTGAAGATTATCTCTACTTTCACAGATCATTTGCCGCACTGCTCTCTTTGGTGCAATTGAATGAACATTTTCGAAAAGATTAAACGCTTTTTCTTTTATAAAACCTGATTGTTCTCTACATTGTTGCTGTTCTTGATCGATATACTTTCATCGCAATGGAAGTGTGGATGACTACCGGCTTCAATGGCAGTGAATGGGTCTTGAAGCATAGGATCAACCTTGATGACATTGAACTCCCTAAACACTCTGAAGATTTGAATCTCGTTAAAGATGAGCCACTGAATATACTGACCTTTCACCCAAATAAAGATGCCATTCTTCGTAGGACTCGAATGGATGAAGAACCCGAACCTTAGTAGACCACAATTTCAAACTTTCTTACAACAACAAAATAGAGGCATAGAAAGAAAAAAGAGAGCAAAAGAGTGGAGAGTCGTGTAATATGTGTTATAGATAGCCCTTGCCCACAGACCCTCTTATATAGAAGAGTTTAAACGGTAACAAGACTAAATGCACATTAACATCGTGAATAGTCGTTGACGATAATGATAAAATATCGCTAATGCTTATAGCCGTTTATAGCTGTTGGAGGTAACAACAACGTATCATTAATGCGAGCTATTATGCTTTCATAACTTTACAACGGCTAGTCTCATAACTCGACAACGGCCAAAAGTCAATGTGCCAGGGCAAAAGGGAAGAGGGCCTAGACCTAGACCTATGCCTAACCAAGCCTTGAAATATTAATTAAACACAGAAATTAGAATGTCCTATGCTATAATGGATAAAGTAACCAACACTAGGTTTTGGTTGCTATTTTCTTTCTATTAAAGAAAAATGTGACGCTAATGTTGGGTTTTTCTGTGCTCCCTTTTCCTTCTCTAGATTTCTTCATCATTGGCTCATTTTTGTTTCTAGGGTTTCCATTCCTTGTTATTTATCCATTATCCCTCTATTTCATGATTCTTGACTTTTTTTGTCTCTGCTGCTAGTGTTCCTTGGACATTGGCCCACCATCTTCTTATCCCAAAGACCAAAAGATACTCTAGGGATGGTCTCGTTGATGAGGGTTGTACTCTCTTATAATAAAATAGCCCACTCCCTGATCTAATAAATCTCATAAATGTTTGCAAATTGTTTACCATCCAATCTCTCATACCCACTTTTCAACTGGTTGGAATTCTTATTTATGGCCTACATATTTGAATGCATTGATTAGATGAAGACCTGTGGTGCATTAATAGAGAGGATTCAAGGCCCAACTATGCTTATTCTAAGATCGATCTCCTTATATCCATACTCTAAATATAGATCGTCGGAGATAAATCCTCACGAATCCATCATCAATTTTATATTTAGAATTTAAACTGCATAAATGAAAGGTGTGGGTTTTTTAGAAGGAGGAGAAGAAAAATGGAGGAAATTTGTGTCGCACTGTGTGATATTGGAGGTATTCCGACATACTGCAATATATAGTTGCTTTTTGATAAAATAATATATTTTTTTCAATGAAATTTAAGTTCCTTATCTCATTTTCTTTGATGTGTTGTAGTGTTTTTAATTTTAATAGATTACAGCTTCTACCATTTTAAAATAATTAATTAGGCTCACTGGACAGCTATATACTCTATATCGTTAGTGTATTAGTATTTGGGTCTTGGCTTTGGTTCAGGTCCCGGGCCTTTATTTGGACTTGGGTCTTGATTTTGTTTAAAGTTGAGTATGGTTACATCCCTTTTATTGTTCCAAAGTTGGGTGTTTTCTCGTATTAGTAATTTGGGTTTAGGTATCCTATAGACTAGATTTATTTCTTATGCTTCCATAGTTTGCTTTTATGAACAAAAAAAAGGAGAAAATCATATTTAGACATTAGTCATATCGACATTTACAAGTGGTCTAGAACTCTAGATTAGAGCTTCCACACTTAGTTATATTACTGTACAAAAATATCAACAGTAGCAACGTTATACCTATTTTGTATTGTGTTAAAGCGGCATGGCCACCACTTTTGAGTGGTAAAAGTGGCATTTTCCCCCTCCATTTCATTTTATTTTATTTTATAAAACTAAGGGAACCAATTAGAGTACTTTTCACCATCTCCAGCAACCTCACTAAATCTTGGATCTCAAGTTCACGAGGATCAAATTGGTTTCCCTCATCATTCTCTACATCTTTCCAGTGTGGACGACAATGTCCTTTTTGTGGTAACATAATGTTAAGAATGGATTCAACAATCAATCTATTAAGATTTGAAATTGACACAACCTCAATTAGCAACTGACATAGTCCCGATTAGCAAATTTGGCCTATATGATAACCCCAAATGGATTCAACTTGTTTAAATAAAAAAAAGACCTAAATTAAATATTAGCTCTACCTTCACAGATCATTTGTCGCATTGCTCTCTTCGGTGCAATTGAATGAACATTTTCGAAAAGATTAAACGCATTTTCTTTTATAAAACCCAATTGTTCTCTACATTGTTGCTGTACTTGATCGAGATACTTTCTTTTGCATCATAATGTTTTGATTCAGCTTGTGGATAACCCATTTGACCGGTGCTTACGATTGTTCCGTGGGAGTAAAATCTTGCTATTTTATTTCCTTACTAGAAACATCCTCAGTAAACCATGGATCCTCCTCAGCATTCTATAGTATCCCTACCAGTATGCATTTTATATTAAGTTAAAATAACTTGGATAAAGTAAACAGGATTATCTCCAGCCGTGCATTCTATAGTATCTTTACCGGCCTGCATTCTATAATAGGTTCAGATGACTTAGATGAAGCAAATGTAACCATATCCGCCTGGGGATCCGAAAAGGGAAAACGATAGCAGTAAACATGCTCTCACAACCTCTGCCTTTTGGAAAACTCTAACACGATGGGAGAGACAACTCACGCCTCTCTTTCACAGAGTCTAAGGTTGGAGATCACATCAATATATAGAATCTCTACTTTCTTGTCCCCCAAGAAACCCCTAGTGCCATAACCAAAAAATACCCTTGACCCTAAACATGGTCATTTGCTTACAAAGAATAACCCTAGGAGAGTGTTTACAAGGAATTTGCCCTAATAAAGCAGTAAACCACTCAGTAAGGCCTAGTTTGGATCTTTTTAGCAAGATCCAACACTTTGGCCATCCAATAATGATTGGAAACGATATGGTAGATTAAATTTTCTCTAGATATCCATATTTAATAATAATTTCAAAATAGGATGGAAGCAATCTTTTTTATTAATGTGTGCTCCAACGAAACAATGGATGTTGACTATTGGTGGGCATGATTCCTCTTACACAAACTAACAAAAGGGAAACATCAGGTGTACAAGTATCCTTGATAACCAACACCACCCGGGCACTACAAACCACACTTCTCAAACTCATCCTAAAGTCACAACTTTTAATTTTGGGGCTGTTGATTTTTTTTAGGTGTATGCATTTCCAAAGTAGACTGTGCAATGTACCAAGAAATGGGGAAACCTCACACTCACTTGCACTCCTAGAAGTATAGATGCAACGAAGCAGGAGCTAATCCAAACTTAACATTAATTAGAGTTAACATGTTTCTCAAATCCATTCCTTTTATTCCTTTTGAAAAATAACAGTAGCTTTTTTTTTTAATAAAAAATAAAAAATAAAGGGATAAACATATGGTTGTTTCCTGACGTAGGCATTCACTCTTGGAATAATACAAGCTACGAGAACAAATATATTAAGCAAAATGTGCAGTCCCAAATGAAGCAACCACCCAATACATGAGATAGCATCATTAGCTAGAGAATGAGAGATTCTTGAAACACATAGGAAAATGATGCTTGCCTTGTAAGGAACAATTCATCCAATAAGGGGCCTACCTTAAAAGGACTAAGGCAGCTCTCCTCAGTCCATCAAACATTGTAAGTTGCATCTTTTTTTGTAGAAAATAAAGTAGACTGCTAGCTTTCCTTATTCGAGCAAACAAGGCAAGGAACTCGACTTCAGCCTAAAAGCCAATTTTTCCATCGATGGGTCTACTAGGACCCTTGAGTCAACTCAGCCAATTCACATGTTGAGAAATTAGGAAGAGTTTAACTTCGCTTGGATGAGTTTTAGATGAGACCGAGTAGAACCATCAGGTCAACTCAAGACTTGGATTTAGTCATCCAAGTTCGAAAGGGGTGGTTGTGTCACATTTTCTCCTAGTTGAAGAAATCATATCCAACTTGTATAGGAGCCTTATATTAGAAAATTCTTAATGTTAAAATATACTTTAATGGAAACAAAATATTTGAAACAACAATTCATTTGAAATATATATGGATTTCCACATAGTTTTCTATGTGTTAGTTAATTCTGAATATATATAGGGATATTTACACGAAAACACCTCTTAAACCCTTCAAAGATAACAGAGAGCTCAAAACATTTCATATTTCAAAGAAATGAATGAGAACAAGAATAGAAATGGAAGGCACACAACATTTAGTTATTTTTCCCATTAATATGTTTTACATAGTTACTGCTTTTTTGATCCGGTCAGTTCATACTACCATTAGTCATGAAAGAAAATGTTATGCTACCACATCCATTTGCAATAAAACCATTTTTTTACTTAACCATTTTTTTACTTAGGCATTAATATAAAGCACAAAGATAATGCTGCACAAACATGTTACCAGAACTCCAAATTAATATAATCATCAAGACAAACATAGGGAAATAGTGATAGAAGAAACCATTAAGTATATCTAATACAACTTCTTATTGGTCGCAAAAGTTTCAATGATTTACAAAACAAGATAAAAATAACCTACATGATACAAGACGGGGCAAACCATGGAAACTTGCAACTCTTCCAAGAGAAATTTGGCATTGGGAGGACATGTCTTTCGAATTCAACCAGATATATAGATGCCCCATTGATTGGGTAGGAAAAAAAAAGAGTTTTAGAATCCAGTGGAATTCACAAGAGCCATGCATATACAATAAAGTAAGCTAAACAAAACATACGCCTTCAAACACAAAACGTTCAAAACCTATCGAGGAGGAAACAAATGGAACCAGTAGCAACTACCTACACCATTTTTCTCATTAAATCCTCTGATGTGCATCAGCCAAAGAGCAATGGAGTTTTGACAATAGGAAGACCCAAAACAACATATAAACAGTAGTGCTAGAATTGTAGCACATTATTGTCTCCAATTCTACACTCGTAAGATTGTAGCAAAAGAAATCACCTTGGTCCCTAGGAAAAATACCATCTTTATTCTGGTGAAAAGATAGGATATCTAATGGCTCCTCTGTAATGAGATCAAATCTTCAGAGGGCTCATGGAATTCAATGTCATCAAGCTTGAGCCTACGCTTCAAGACCCATTCACCATTGTTTATGATGGCAGTCATCCACACTTCCATTGCGGAACCATTGTGGTAGGCATAATTGAGATACCCTTGAGAGTCTCCTGCCCCTATGGGATTCTTCCTTGGGTGTTCCCCATAATCCCCGTAAAGATGGACACAAATGATATCTGCGAAAATGTAGGGCAAGAATAACTTTTAAATTCGGTTTTCTACCCCCAAAATACACCATTTTACAGAAATCTAGATTTTTGAACAAAAATCGAAAGTCGTGAGGCACAATGACTTCAATACATACCCCAATCATTGTACCTCGAAGGGGCACTTGTTGGCATGTAAATTTTCATTTATTCATTTTTCTAATATGTTTTAGGGCAAGATGCTCATTTTCATTGACCGCTGGAAGAGATCTGCTATAATGCATTGAAGTTTGACTGCTGATTGCCAAGATAATGGAAAACTTATCATTGGTGACCATTGGACACATGACAATAGCCAATGATTGCACACCCTCAACGGCTGCTTCAACATAGGAAATTATCGGCCACTATGAACTCTACAACAACCACCATGTGTGCAGTCTCAACGGCCAATCAGCACTCCAGCTGCTACCTCATCTCCCAAGCAACTAGCAGATGCCACGTCTAACTAGCCTCTAGGCAAACCTGAATAGTCGCTGGGCGCAATTCATGCACTTCAATAGCCACTAGGTGCTGTGAAGTTACTTTAATAGTCGATGAGTGGTTAACGTTCACAATCTCCTATTTTGACCAAGTTCGATGGTCGCGGGACGTGTAGAAATGGCAGTTACACTCCATTTACTCTACTTCCTAAAACTACTCCCCACTCCCCCATGATCTCCAACAGTTACAACACTCAAAATGACTATAAAAGGGGGATTGAAAGCAATTTTCTAACCCACGAAATTCATTCACCAAAAAGCTGAGAGACTCTGTTGTGTTATGTCTAAATTAAAGATCCATTTGACTTCCTTTTGCAAGGTAATGGTCGGCCAACAACATTCCTAAGATTCTCATCGGTCTTCTGAAATCTTTCTTTGTTTTCTTCACACAAGGAAGGAATGAAAGTGATGTCTCTATAGTTCTAATGTAAACATCACTCGGCATCATTCTTCCACCAAGTGGTGATAGATTACGTAGATTGATGAAGCAGACTACATTCAAAGATGGGCGATAGTGTTCGAATACCTTTTTTCAGCCAGGCCAAGCATGGTCCCCAAAAACAGCAGCTCTCCTTTGCCTTCCTTTTCTCATTAAACTTTTTATTTTACACTTTCTTTTGTGTTCGATCTCTTAAGCATGATGAGGGGATTGTATAAACATTGGTAAGCAACCTTGACACAGAAGGCGAGGCAAGTAGTACCCATGTAAAATAAGAGCAAGGGTTTCAAATGCACAGTCAAACACAAGTGAAAATCACTTTTGTGTCTTCTAGTAATTCGTTGAAACTGAATAAAATCTATTACAAGCTCGTTTTTATTCAATTTTCAGCGAATCAGAGTTGGCTCTATGACTTCTTTTCCCTTGCAAGTTCTCGATAAACTCCTTGATTTTTCAGGATAAGAACGATCTTTAATAGTCCTTTGAAACCTACAATGCATCAATAAAATAATAAGTAAGTAGGAAGATGAACATAGTATTTGATAATGTACAATTTTTTAATACAATCAATGCGTGTACCTATGATGTTCTCGTTCGATACATTGCCCGTTGTTTTGATATATCTCATTAACATCATTTCCCGATGCTTTGAACATTCTCCTGACATCATTATCGTCATCAATGCTAGCCAATGAAAATGCCCACCCATTATGATGAAGGTTTTGTATGCTTCGATTTTGGATGGATGAGTCCCAATTAGATGCTTCAATTGTTTCGGTAACTAGTGACCCATATGTTAATGTCCATCGGCAAACATCTCATCTTTTGCTTTCCTCTATTATACACCCGACGGATTATGTCAAATTCAAAGTCACCATCATAGTGGAATATGATTGACACATTGCTATCTTACATGCTATTAGTAAATAAAAAGAAAATATTTTAGATAGCAACGAAAGGTAGATACATTTAGAAAGATAATGCCCATAGTGAAGGATTAGAGTGCTAATGTATGTTTCTAAGTCATTGACCATTGTTAAATACCCATGATAGGATATGTTTGATAAAAAAAAATAAAGTTTATAGTCATATTATAGTAATTGTAATGTGATATTCAAAACCCTAAACTGAATGCCATTTCTACAGAATGCAATAGAGAAGCAATGCCCTTTTTAAACCCTTAAACCGAAAAACATGACAACTACATGCGATGGTGGCCTCTAGGAGTATATCCACCATTTATATGCAAAGCTAAATACAAAGATGCCTTCACATTGGACATTGGTACAACTTTCTAGGGCAGAAACAAGTAACTTGCACATGTCTAGCGTTTCTAACGACTAAACAATGAAAAGGAATCGAGCTGATGATGTTTTAGGGTAGACAATGCAATATAAAAAGGTGTTTAATGTATATACCAACCTCTTAATGGAATCAATCACCACCGTGATGGAGTAATATGGGCCTTCCTAAAAAGTGAAATAGCCATAGCACAATTGCAAAGAATGAAAAAGGCACGATAAAGAAAAGCAGATTCGGGGCGAGATAAAAAACAATTTGACATAATGGTCGATATCAACTACGTCGCAAAACGATTAAAAAAAAGTTAGAAAAGCAACTTGGAGAAGGACCTTCTCCATTTGCATTGAAGTACCGGGTCCTCATCTATGCAGAGACCACTTATGGTTTTTTTTTTCTGTGAATTTCCCTTTAAAATTTATAAATATATTAGTTTATTATTAGGCCCCCCGGGTTTAAAACATCCCATTTCTGCTGGTATTCATAATAACAACAGAGTTATAAAAGCTCTACAAAAACTGCCATCTCTTCCTCCATCCTCTCTGCTCTCTTCCGGTTTCTAAACCTGTATCATTTCAACTCTTTCATCTCATCGACATAGGCAATCGGAGAGCACCTTTCTTCTTTCTTGATCTCATCATCATATTCCGTTTCTTGCTTGATCTATACATTCTTTTTATTTTTACGTGAACCGAAGACATCTGGCTGCTGCTTTTTTGCAGCTTTAGCGGTTGCATATTTCTTCTCTCTTGCTCTCTTTCCCAAGAGAAGAAAAGGTACTCTCTTTCTCCTTCTCTATCATTCTTTACTTGTTATCTACCATTGTTTCAAAATCTCCCTTTGCTACCTACCAGTAAAACTGTTTCTTTCTTCAATCTTATGTCAGGAAGAATGGGTCGTTCTAAATCATCATCAGAGGGTTATATTTGTTACTTAAGCAATGATCTGTTAATGGATATCCTTTCTAGATTGCCCCCAAAATCCCTAGTCACCCGCAAAAGTGTTTCCTGGACATTTCACTACTTGGTTTCCACCCTGATTCAATCCCCAACAGTGCCCAGACCATTATCTGGCCTTTTCATTGGCCAAATTGATCTCATCCAGGAAGAAATGGAATCTGTTGAGTATTTCAATCTCCAAGGCAATGGGGTGGATTTGGATGATGAGACCAATATGGAAGATTGCCTCAGCTTCTTACCCTGCGACCCAGATACCAGAATTATCGATTGTCGCGATGGACTTCTTCTGTATGCTAACGCGGATTCGGATGATGGAGATAAATGCTATGTGTGCAACCTTATCACGAAGCAATGGGTGGTTCTGCCTCCGCTGCCCAAACATGGATTTCGTAGCAATTGTAATTATGATGTGAACCTTGCATTGGCTCCCGACGAATCCTCTGATGTGTTCGTCTCTCAATATAAAGTCTTTCTATTTGTCACTCTCAATGATGTGACTAAGGATGAAAATGAAGATCCTTTAACATATTTGTATGTCCATGTCTATTCTTCTAAGACGAGGCAATGGGGGGAGTCTAATTGGTATTCAATAGGCACCAGCCTTAGGCCGTTGTGAAAGCGCGCCGTGTTTTTAAATGGAGCTGTAAGATCCGGCCCCACCATTATTTATATTTATTATTAAAATATTAGTATTATATTAATTTAATGTATTTTAGTTATTTAAGTGGGTCACACGTTAGATAGGATTCTTGGATCGGTAAGTTGGGTTAATGGTTAGATGACCGGACCCGTAGTTTTGACCAATGACTTAAGCCCAGAGGATATTCCCTTTTAACCTAATCCCTATTTTAACTCATCACACGATTTATCCCTCCCTACTTATCTCTCTGCAACTCCTCCCGTAACTTCTTCGTCTTCTTCCTCTTTCAACTTCCCAAGCCATTCCAGCTTTAGGATCCAGCCATCAGAATCAAGATCAGAGGATACAAACATTCTTGGCTCAACTTTCTTATCTCAGGTAATCCTCTCCTCAGATCATTAGGAGTAGATCTGTATTCTTGGGTTATCCCCTTTTTCTTTCCAATGCTAGGTTTTAGGTAGGAATATCATAAATCTGATCACCTGGGTATCTCTTTCTCATCTCTTATGTAAGATTGGTGATAGGGTTATTCTTGAGCGTTGTGGGAATCTCAGTTTGGGTATTGGTTAGGATCTGTTGCATTTTCCTCAAACTCCAGTAAAAGGCAAGCACCTAAACATAATCTGTGAATTTAATGCATGTGTTTCTCGTTGATTCCAGTATGGATGCATGTAGAAACCCTTTTCTTATGCCCTAAGTTTTGATTTACTGTATTTTTGTGATGAAACCTTGGATGCATATTGATGGCCACCATCTAATGATTCAGACATCGGTCGTAATTGGTGTGATATGGGGTTGTGCTCCGTGGGACCTACTAATTAGTCATCCGGTTGCTACAGGCGTGAATGAGGTTCTGTGTGTGTGGCTGGATCTGTACAGGTTTTGAAAGAAAATAAAAGTAGGGGGAAGACTTCTAGTTGCAGAACATGGAGACAAGTGTTTCCTTTCATATAATCTAGTGGGGGCCACTATCAATGCATGTTTGACATTAATAGTGTAGGGGCAGTTTGACCTTGACCTGTACATGAATTAAAAAGAAAACAAAAGGGCAGTGGGGGGAACACATGTGCAGAACGTTAGATCACTTTTGGGAGTGACCCAATCACCAATCCGGACCATGGATCTGCTTGTGGACCCTATAGATGGCGGACCCGTGCGAGATGGGCCCTAGTTGGCCTACCATCCAGTAGTTTGATCAGGTTAAAACATGAGTACTATTAATTATTTTATTTATATCTAATTAGTTGTGGGACCCAAGAGTGATTGGATATGGCTGGGCGATGTGTTTGTGAGGGTGATTTGGTGTTGTGATCTTTGGGGCCCACTAATCTAAGTAACCTTGGATGGGCAGGCGTGGAACCACACCGTTCTGGAAGGTGTGTTCTGGAGGGGATGGCTTGACCAGTGCATGTTTAAAAAGGAAAATATAAGTGAGGAGAGTTTTGCTGTGACAGATCCTAGAGTAGGGTGGTTGTTTTTATATCACCTTGTCCCCATGTGTTTCTAAAATTAGAAAATGGCCTTGTTTGTTTTGTAAATCCAAATTAAATCCTTTGACTATTTGAATGTGGAAAATGTTTTGAATGGGGCCCTCAAGTTTTCTAAAAATTGTAAACTAAGGTTATTTGTCATTATTTGCAAATTAATATTAAATGATATCTTTAGTTTTTAATGTGCTAAAATTATATTTTTTGTACTTTATTATTATTTCTTTGGACCAAGTAAATATCGTCCGGGCACATGGTATATTACTAATACAGGGTTTAGTACTTCGTACGACCTCGGGGAAATCCTAATGGATTCGAGTTCAACCCATTTCTATTGGAAAACCCTTAAGTGGGTCTATGCACCATTAATGGAAAAAGGAATGCGTTGATCTTATATTTATTAGAGATTTCTATGGTTGTGGGGTACGAGACCTTATGTTTGACCTTAGGATCGATTCGTATCTACGTCTTAACCTTCGCATGCATATATATGTTGATTTAGGATATGTACTCCTTTAGGTGCATACCCTATTGTGTATTATGGACTATAAAGTGGCTCGGCAAATTTTGTATGACGATTTGATTATGATATGGGATGTGGAATGACCAGCACTTTACTTTGACTTAGGACTCTTGTGTCGGAGCTTTATTATTCAAGTCTATTATGCTTATATGTTTATATTTATGTGGGTCATTTATGGACGACTGCAGATCAATATATAAACGGTTGATCACCGATGTGACCGGATCACTTATAATCCGCTTTGAATGTGAACAGGTTATCCTGATTTGTTTTTAATTCGATCGGTTTATGACCACCGACGTTATGGACGGGCTCTCCCGATTTATTTAGGGCTGACCACCCAAAACGGGGACACTTGTCTTCGTGTGAATCATATTGCTCATTTTGCTTTATTTGGATTATGCTATACGTTCTTTCTTGTCATTATTACTGTCATTACTTCTATATGATCACTCTCGTCTATATTCTTCTCGTTGCTGTATTAAATTTCGAATTATGATTATGTACTTGCTGTTTACTTTGTAATATTTGGTGCATAGGTACCGATCCCTACTTTACCCAGGAGACGGAGGAGGATCAAGCGTTTCAAACGTTTAAGCCAACTAATGAACCCGAGTGGGATGCCGGAGACGGTTTCGGAGCCGTCTGAGCCTGCATGAGAGTGAACGTCATCTTAGCAATTCTTTAGATGAATTTTCTTTAATGATAAACATTTGTTTAGTAATTGTTTTATTCATTCTGCGACTTTAACAATTAATGTTTATTTGATTTTTGTGTTGGATCTGATTTATGATCATTGAATACCAATTGAATAAGCTTCCGTTGCATTTAATGAAATATATTTTGACTTACCACAGGTTGAAATTATTTTTTTTGGGTCCACTTTTTGGAAGCTTGTGTTGTATTAAACACAGGAAAATTTGAATTTAATTTATTTTTCACATTTTCCCCCAATTCTTATTTTGGGGGATGTGACAGGAGCTCTATTCTTGGCACCTGATCCTTCTCTGTTTCTGAAGTTTGATGTGGAGGAACAGTATATTAGGGTGATGAACTTATCTACTTATTCGGATACTCCAGAGTTCATTCCATCCATTTGTTTCAGAGAGTCTCAAGGTGGTCTCAATTTTGCCTACCACAATGATTTGAAAATGGAAGTGTGGATGTCTGAAGAAAGCGAATGGGTCGTGAAGCATCGGATCCATCTTGATGACATTGGATTTCCTAAACCCTTACTAGATGTAGATTTATATGAATTTCCCATTGCTGTGGAGCCAGTGGATATCCTTGCTTTTCATCCTAATAAAGATGCTATTTTTCTTAGGAACCAAGGTGATTTCTTATGCTATGATTTTACTAGTGGAGCATCAGAGACAGTTATGCGCTGCGATTCTGGGGCTACTGTTTCTATGTGGTACTTGGTCTTCCCATTCTCAAAATGCCTACGCACTTTGGCCAATGCACATCGGAGGATTTAATTAAAAAAATGTGTGAGTAGTCACTACTTTGTTCCATGATGTCTCCTCCCGCATAGGTTTTGATTGTTTTGTATTTGAAGGCATACATTGTGTTTTTCTTACTTTATTGTATGCATGGTTCTTATGAATTCCATTGAATCTAAGTCCTTTTTTCTTTACTGGAACTCAGAGAATTCGTGTCTGGAGAATTTCTAAATTCTCAGATATAGCGGAATGCCTGAATCCTCTTTTGAACTTGAGCATCCAGAAGTTCCATAAAAAAGCAAAGGAGCTGGAATTCCATGAATTCCAAAGTTATTAATTCATTGAAATTAAGTAAAACTACAATTTCACTACAACAACTTGCACTTTTAGCGACGTTTTTTTACGACGCTTTTATAAATTTGTCGGTAAAGAGTATTATTTACCGACACTATTAAAATGTCGGTAAAAGGCTGACTTTTAGCAACGTTTTACTAAAAAAATCATCGGCAAAGTTCAATCTTGGATTTTTAGGAAAAGTAAAAAAATCAGAGATTATTACCGACGAATTATAAAACGTTGGTAAAATTGACTTTTAGCGACATTTTCTTGAAAATCGTCGGCAAAGTTCAATTTTATTATTAACTTTATTTTTAGAGAAAATAAATATAAAATGAACTTTTAGCGACGTTTTTTTGTAACACGTCGGTAAAGTTTAAATTTATTTTAGGAAAATTAAAAATCAGAGACCTTTATCAACGAATTTAATTTTACGAATGAAAATTAGTGTCAGAAAATTTATTACTAACGTTTAATATAAAACGTGGGTAAAGGTTGATTGACTTTTTACTTATTTTTACTAAGAGTAATGCTACTTGGACAAACTTTTTGGCCAGAATTTTGGCCAACCCATATGGTTTCCATTGAATATCATAGTGATATTCAATGAAAACCATATGGGTTGGCCAAAATTCTGGCCAAAAAGTTTGTCCAAATAAACTTTTTGAATCCTAACTCCCTCCTACATCCCTGTTTTCCCTCCCCGCACTCATTTCTCTCTCCCCACTCAAATCCCTCTTTTCCTTCTCCTCACTCACTTCTTTCTCTGCCCTAACTCATCTCCGGCTCCCTCTGCTTCATCGCCCCCACCTCTCCATCGTCGTCCTCTCATCACCTCCATCCCATACCCCCCTTCGCACCCCTCCAGAACCCATCTCCATCGCCCTCACCGCTCATCCCTTTCTATCTCTCCAGACCTCTCCCAGGCGCACGGCCCACTTCATCTTCCTCCGCCAGACGACCACAGCAGCACTGCCAAGCGCGCGCAGCAGTCCCCGGACGCCCGCAGAGCCTTCATCTTCCTCCTCGCGCCGCCGGACGCCTCCCCTGCACCAGGTACACCCCTCCATCTTCCTGCACTCCGCACGCACCGCGCACCATTCCCCCTCTCCTCTCTCTTTCTTCTCTGTTCTCTCTCTCCCTCGTTCCCCATCTCTCTGTTTCCTATCTGTCTGCTCTCCTCCCTCCTTTCCTCTCTTCTTCTTCCTCCCCTGTCTCCCCTCGCCTGCGCTTGCTGCAGCGCCCACCTGCACACCACTCCCTCTCTCCCTCGGTTCTCTCTCTCTCTCTCTCTCTCTCTCTCTCTCTCTCTCTCTTCCTCTCTTCTCTTCTTCCTCCCCTGTTCCTCTCCTCTCCTCTGCCCTGCGCAGCCGCCTTTTCCTCCTCCTCCTCCTCTTCTTTCTTTCTTCCTTATCCTTCTCCCTTATCTCCCTTTCCCCTTTCTCATTCCACTCTCTCAGCAGCCCCCTCTCTCATTTCCCTCTCCCTTCTCCACTCATTCATCTCATCTCCCATCTGATTTTCTATTCTCTCTTTCTTCCTTTCTTTATTTCCTCCTCATTCCCCTCTTCCTAAGAACGTGACTGAGCACCCACCCATTTCACTCTCTCTCTCTCTCTCTCTCTCTCTCTCTCTCTCTCTCTTTCTTTCTGATTTCTTTCCTCCCCCTCTTTGCCCAGTGGACCACCGAGCACCATCACCACCACTATTCCAGTGGGCCATCGATCAAGTGGGCCCCACGATCTTCATCATCCCTAATTTCAAGCTTCACTGTTTGGTAAGCTTCTTCCATTTTATTAGGCTTTACACCTTTGCCCTACAGAGACTGAAATGACCATAAATAGAAATATTGTTATATCCATTTTCATACAATCAGTTCACCTGTTATCACCATAACATGCGACATCTGCTCCAAGGACCATGAGATGATCTTAAATATTCTAATGCAAGCTATGTGCATGATCCAGATAAACGTGACATATGGAGTTTAATCTATGGGAATGAGTAGGGTTTTGTTTTTTTCCTTTCTGTGGGCTTGACGAGTTTCTGATATATATTTAGTGCTTTGTGATTTGAGTTATGCTTCAGAATCTTAGCTTCTCAAACTTTGCTCACGTAGTTATTTAGATGTGGTTTTGTGAGTATCAATGATTTGAGTGTTTTGTACTCTGATATAAGTGATTGTTAGTTCAGAACTTACTGCATGAAGATGTAGGTACTCTGAGTAATTGACTCTGATACAAATGTAAAGTGAAATTGAAAACTTAAAGGTTCTCATATGTGGGCTTTTTACTTCTTGGTAAAGGTACGGAGAAAGAGGAACCTCCAACTTTGTAAATAGTGAGATGGATTTCTAATGTATTTTCTAATACAGAATTTTCAATGACTCGAATCCAGAGAAATGAAATATAAGTAGGGCCGTCTTGTCATAAATAATAATGGTCGTGGAAAGATTTATATGATTTCGTAGGTGTTTTTGTCATTGAGAAATCATATACCTCCAGCAGTATGGATATAAAAGTAGTTGCTATTGTGAAATTTGAAATTTTGAATCCACTAGACTGTGCGGAATGTTTAATGAATGTTAACTTGGGCTGCTGTGAACCCATATATGAATACTCATGCACATTTATCACAAAGCTCTGGAGATTTCTCATGAGAGAGAGAGAGAGAGAGAGAGAGAGAGAGAGAGAGAGAGAGAGAGAGAGAGAGAGAGAGAGAGAAATTAACCAATTATAGCTAATAGCAATAGTAAGTACCATGTGTATGGTAGCTTGTTTGACAATTGGGCTGATGGCCTAAAAATATCAACTCTGAACTGCTGATAGCTAGAACCCATTCGCAACAAACAGACCTTATATTCTTGAATGGAAACATCTGTTTTCTTTTGTTTTGATCGACCCAGTTACATCCCAGTACATTCATTGTGGCTTGAAGGGAACTAAAGTACATGTTGTACATCTTTGGAGAGTACACTGAACTCATGGTCCATGACATGTCTCCATTCTGCCTATATAGTAGCTTGAGTGAAGCGTGTAGGTTCATTTTGATTAAGGGAGGTAATTAGTCAGGCAGGTACGGGTGGTTCGAAGAGGAAAAGGTTTTCTTGAAGCCATTTTTGGAGCAGGTTGTCATTTGTGTGGACATTTGCCGGGGCAGCATGATATCAGGTGGTATGGGTAAGAGAAAAGCTATGGGTTCTTGATGGATTCGAGAGGGATGATGAGGTGGTAAATTGTGCAGGTAATAGATATGGTTACTAGAGTGAAGGATAGTGGTGAAGCATTGTTCATGGGCTGGTTTGGTTTACTAATGGGATTAGTGGCATTCAATGTAGGTTTTGTGGAGGATTAGTGCATCTTTAAGCTTTTGTTACTGTCCTTGGTTGTGTAGAACACAACAAGAGTTGCTTGGAGTAAATAGTTTACAGATGATATGTTATTTGTTAATTAAACTAGAAAATGAGCAAATGATAAGCTAGGCCTTTAGAGACATTATTTGGGTCAAATGCCTAGAAAATTAGCAGATCAAAAGACTAAACAAGAAACTCAAATTTGGTGCTTTGACAACATATAAGAGGTTAATAAAAATTTAAAATAACTTAGTACTACAGTATGAAGAGACAATAACAAATGTGATAGATCTAAGTGCCTTGTTACAGAGCGATTGCATCATTGGCTCACCCTTTAAGCTCTTATTATTCTCCTTGGTTATGGAGAACACAACAATAGTTGCTTGGAGTAAATGGTTTCCAGATGACATAGTATTTATTAGTTTGATAAGAAAGTGGGTAAATTTTAACCTAGTTTGGAGACAATGTTTGGGATCAATGCTAAGAAAATTAGCTCATTAATGATAGAACAAGAAACAATAATTTAGTGACTTCACAATATATAAGAGGTTAATAAAAATCTAAAATAACTTAATACTATACTATGAAGTGACAGTTATAAATGTAAAGTTGTAATTCAAGTGTCATCTAAGGGCCCTGGTAGCCTATCATCTCTCTCTCTCTCTGTCTCTCTCTCTCTCTTCCTTACTTTTCTCATGTAGAGAACTGCCATCTCAACAATTCTCACATTAATATGTTCAACAGTGACAAAACCCATCTGGGTTTTTTTCATTTCAAGAATCTATTATGTTCCATGCATGCCCCATTACTGATTTCTTCTCTCTCCTTTTCACCCTTTATTTATGCTAATTTGAATCAAGAATTTGCCCAAATGTTATAGGATATTGGAGCTGTAGTTATGTGCTTGGGTGTGTGCATGTCTTGAATATGATTTTATATAGATAGATGTTGATGTTTATAGATGTTTAGGATAACAAAGGAGCTACCAATGCATGCTGAAGACAATGAGCCCTTACTGTTGACCTTTCTTTTATTCTTCTCCTTTCCCCCCCAAGATGCACACTTTTGGAAAGGAGTCAAGGACTTGAGCCATACCTACCCCTCCATGATGGATTGAAAAGAATTTTTGTAAGACCCCAAATGAAGAAAACTAGAACAACTTAAACCACATTACCTAACAAAAGGATAATTTAAAAACAAGTGATTATCGGGTTACTTGTGCAAATGGCAGAGGAAACAAATTTTAGGAAAAACAAAGTTGTGGGATTTGAGGCAATCCAGGGCTGTAATCTTTTCTTCTCTGTTTGGAATGATGAATCCAGGGATAAAATCTTATTGGATGTGGCTTTCCAATCAAACACCTAATGTTAAGGGTCTATTGGTTACCATATTTATTTGTGTGGAGAGAAAATATGACATGGGCTGAATCAATGGGAAAATGGTGGTTCTTCAGACGATACCACTAAAATCATCTGTGGACCCTCTGATCTTGTTCCTCGAAAGAAAGATACTGCTACATCACTGGCCAATTTTAGAAGAGCCTTACACTGAGGAG
Organism: Cinnamomum chago; assembly: GCA_038049695.1. Taxonomy (NCBI): domain Eukaryota; kingdom Viridiplantae; phylum Streptophyta; class Magnoliopsida; order Laurales; family Lauraceae; genus Cinnamomum; species Cinnamomum chago. The sequence goes on along the minus strand of CP142458.1, from coordinate 64,155,894 downwards.
TTCAAGAATCCAATATATTTCTACAAATGTGTTTAGGCCCACCCGAATGCTGTACATAACACTTGATGTAAACTTTTTTTTTTTTTTCAGACTAAGTATGTTGTTCATCTTCCCAAAAAGACCCCACTAAAGTAAAATCCCACAACTAAATACCTTCCTGGTTCCCCATATCATATTTGTAAGTCATTGAATGCATTTTTTTAATAGGATTTTCAAATCCTAGAAATATGATGTTTCTTTTATGCAAAAGCTTTGCCTCTTATAAATGTGGTTTGACTCCATGCCAGTGTTTATAGATGTATGAGTTCTACAGCAAGGTTAAAGCAAGAACTGTGACTCTAAGGCCGTAATCCTGCACTGTCGTGTATTTAGATACTCTACCATGTACTAGTCCTAAGCCTGGTAAGCTAGGATTCCATTAGATAGATTGTTGACTGTAGACTTTTCACAAACAACCTATATACAATGCATTCTACTATCGGCAGTAGTTGAGGTGGGTGAAGTGGAGACAAGCTAATGACTAGTATGTGTCTAGAATGCCACCGTGACGAAGGGACATTTCTTTTATAACAGCCATTATACCTGCATTATTATATAGAATGGCATGTTGGTTAACAAGGAAACTAATGACAGGGCAAAGAAAATTTGGTTGATTTGGTTATGCTAAGAAAGATATGGAAAAACAATAAAAGATAGAAGTAGGTAGTACCCTTAACACTAGAGTGGCATGTAAAAGAAAAGATTGGAATTAACTGAACAAGTATATATAGGTGGCTCCAATTGAAAGAAAAATATACTAATACCATTTGAGATGGTTTGGTCATATCATATAGTCTGAAACACAGCCTCACTACAAAGAATCGAACTGCTGCAGGTGAGAGAAATCTAAGAATGCCATTTGAGATGGTTTGGCCAGATCTGTCTTTGCATCCAAATCCAACACAGATTCCACAATGGGATTGGGATCTAACAGCATCAATAGGATAAAAAAAAAAAAAGATCCAAACCTGATTATGGACTAGGTTAGCTCCTAAATAGAACCTGAAAAAGAGACCCTAATAGCTGAATTTAGGCCATACATGTAAGTAGGCTCACTACAACAACTTTCACTTTTAGCGATGTTTTTTGGCGAAGATTTTATAAATTCGTCGGTAAAGAGTATTATTTACCGACATATATAATTTCGTTATTGAAAATCAGCCTTTTACTGAAGTTTTTTTGACCAGACACCATAATAATTTGTAGTTGCCTTAACCAATTTTTTTAGGGTCCGTTTGGGAAGGGAGGAAGGGAGGGGAGGGGAGGGAAAATTTGAGGGGGAAGGAAAATGAAGGAGAGGGGAGGAAAAATTAATTTTCCCTCCTCTTGTTTGGGAAGTAAAAAAGTAGGGGAAGGAAAGTGAAAAAGTATAATTTTGTTTTTAGTGAGGTACATTAAAAAAGACTATTTTACCCTTGTTCTTGAAAAAAATTCAAATAAAGGGAGGAGGGCATTTTAGTCATTTCTCCCCTCTCTCCCCACTTTCCCCTCATTTTCCCCCTTGTTTTGGGGGGAAAATTTTTGAGGCAAAAAGCACTTTTTTTCCCTCCATTTTCCTCCCCCCTTCCCAAACACCCCCCAAAAGCACTTTCCCTCCACTTTCCCCCCTTTTTTTCCTCCCCCCCATTTTCCCCCCCTTCCCAAACACACCCTTAAATGCAAGCTTTACTTAGCATATATAACTATATATAGCCATATAATGTTAATGAGATTGTTTTTCTGTTTTTTTTTATGCAACATGTGTTATGTTTGGCTTGTTTGATATTGTAAAGGCTCTATTCAGTGAAGTGAGAGGAAAACTGGAAACACAAGATATTGATCTTGTTATGAATTGAAGACTTCTAAGATAAATAGCATATTGAAGTAGGCCCAATGAGTTGTACCTCATAAACACATTCAATCTATTCAATATTGGTGAGCAAATTCTATTTCTAATTTCTAATTTCTATTTACTTGTGATTAGGTCAGGTATGGACAGGAGTTGGATATTACATTATCGGAACCGATTTAGTGTGGAGTACATAGCTGGGGTGAACTCATTTATTGATTTTGCAAAGGCGAATTCGGACGGGGCAGTGTTGATTAACTGCCCATGTAACGATTGCTGTAACCATCGGAAGCATGACTATGTGACCGTGAGAAATCATTTGCACATTCAAGGAATGATGGTCTCATACCTACGGTGGATATATCACGGGGAACCTATAGTTCAACCCGATGATTCGGATGAGAGCGAGGATGAATCAGAAGAGAATCAGGATGAATACGATGAGTTGATAGAGGACCATCCTAGGGGAACTTACTTGGAGGAAGATACTCAAGAGAGGGATGATGTGTATGATTTTGAAACTTTGATGAAGGCTGGGGAGCAGTCGCAGGCCTCTGTCACATCTCCGATGATTGAGGAACATATTGCTGTTGATGTGCTTGGGAAGAGGTCGGGATACTTAAATGGGGATGGGATATATACGAGGACCTTTTCATCTTCCACACAGTCTCGGGCACCGCATCCTGAGGTGATCGCCCTGCGGGAGCAGCTAGTTGAACAGGCTACGAGGCAGGCTGAGCTGGACAGGAGGATACGTGTACTTGAGGCCATCGTTCAACAGTTGGCAGCTGCGGCAGGGATAGATCCGACTAGCTATCTCGACATCACGAGAGGGACCACTTCTGCTGGTGATGGCACAGCTACTGGAGATCATAATGCTACCATTTGGTTAGTAGATTATTCTCTTGAAATTTTAACATAATATAACTAGTCGAAATTTATAAACACTGAAAATGTAGCATTTTCAACACCTCGGAATGGGATACAACACTCGAAACCGGCGCGAGCACTTCGCTCGAGGGTAGAGTAATCAGACGGAATTGACGGTTCGCAAATAGGACTCCCGGTTAGAGAATTAGAAGCGAAAACATAGGATTTTCCAACACTTAGGCTCGAAAACGGCCCGCCGGGGGTCCAGAATGGGAAACGGCCCCCAAAAAAATCGGAAACTGGCACGAGCACTTCGCTCGAGGGTAGAGAAACTTGTAGGAACTGACGGTTCGCAAATAGGACTCCTGGTTAGAGAATTAAAAGCGAAAACATAGGATTTTCCAACACTTAGGCTAAAAAACAACCCGCTGGGGGTCCGGAACGGGAAACGCCCCCCGAAAGAATCGAAAACCGACACGAGCACCCCACTCGAGGGTAGAGTAACTTGTAGGAACTGACGGTTCGCAAATAAGACGTCCGGTTAGAGAATTAGAAGCGAAAACATAGGATTTTCCAACACTTAGGCTCGAAAACGGCCCACTAGGGGTCTGGAATGGGAAAGGACCCTCGAAAAAACCGGAAACCGGCACGAGCACCTCGCTCGACGGTAGAGTAACTTGAAGGAACTAACGGTTTGCAAATAGAACTCCCGGTTAGAGAATTAGAAGCAAAAACATAGGATTTTCCAACACTTGGGCTCGAAAACGGCCCGCCAGAGGTTCGGAACGGGAAACAGCCCCCGGAGAAATCGGAAACCGGCACGAGCACTTCGCTCCAAGGTAGAGTAACTTGTAGGAATTGACGGTTCGCAAATAAGACTCCTGGTTAGAGAATTAGAAGCGAAAACATAGGATTTTCCAACACTTAGGCTCGAAAACGGTCCGCCAGGGGTCCGGAATGGGAAACGGCCCTCGGAAAAATCGGAAACCGGCACGAGCACTTCGCTCGACGGTAGAGTAACTTGTAAGAACTGACGGTTCGCAAATATGACTCTCGGTTAGAGAACTAGAAGCGAAAACATAGGATTTTCCAACACTTAGGTTCGAAAACGGCCCGCCAGGGGTCCGGAACGGGAAACGGCCTTCAGAAAAATCGAAAATTGGCACGAGCACCTCCCTCAAGGGTAGAGTAACTTGTAGGACCTGACGGTTCGCAAATAGGATTCCCGGTTAGAGAATTAGAAGCGAAACATAGGATTTTCCAACACTTAGGCTCGAAAACGGCCCGCCAGGTGTCTGGAATGGGAAACGGCCCCCGGAAAAATTGGAAACCGGCACGAGCACCTCGCTCGAGGGTAGAGTAACTTGCAGGAACTGACGGTTCACAAATAGGAGTCTCGGTTAGAGAATTAGAAGCGAAAACATAGGATTTTCCAACACTTAGGCTTGAAAACGGCCCGCCAGAGGTCCGGAACGGGAAACGGCCCCCGGAAAAATCGGAAACTGGCACGAGCACTTCGCTCGAAGGTAGAGTAACTTGTAGGAACTGACGGTTCGCAAATAGGACTTCTGGTTAGAGAATTAGAAACGAAAACATAGGATTTTCCAACACTTAGGCTCGAAAACGGTCCGCCGGGGGTTCGTAACAGGAAACGGCCCCCGGAAAAATTGGAAACCGGCACGAGCACTTCGCTCGAGGGTAGAGAAACTTGTAGGAACTGGCGGTTCGCAAATAGGACTCCTGGTTAGAGAATTAAAAGTGAAAACATAGGATTTTCCAACACTTAGGCTTGGAAACGGCCCGCCGGGGGTCCGGAACAGGAAACGGCCCCTGGAAAAATCGGAAACAAGCATGAGCACTTCGCTCGAGGGTAGAGAAACTTGTAGGAACTGACGGTTCGCAAATAGGACTCCTGATTAGAGAATTAGAAGCGAAAACATAGGATTTTCCAACACTTAGGCTCGGAAACGGCCCGCCGGGGGTCCGGAATGGGAAACGGCCCCTCGAAAAATCTGAAACCGACACGAGCACTTCGCTCGAGGGTAGAGTAACTTGTAGGAACTGACGGTTCGCAAATATGACTCCTGGTTAGAGAATTAGAAGCGGAAACATAGGATTTTTCAACACTTAATCTCGAAAATGGCCCGCCGGTGGAAAGGAACGGGAAACGGCCCCCGAAAAATCGGAAACTAGCACGAGTACTTCGCTCGAGGGTAGATTAACTTGTAGAAACTGACGGTTTGCAAATAGGAGTCCCGGTTAGGGAATTAGAAGCGAAAACATAGGATTTTCCAACACTTGGGCTCGAAAACGGCCCGTCGGGGGTCCAGAACGGGAAACGGCCCCCGGAAAAATCGGAAACCGGCACGAGCACCTCGCTTGAGGAGAAATTAACTTGCAGGAATTGACTGCTCGTAAATCGGACTCCCGGTTAACGAATTAGACCTAAAAACATTGGATTCTTAACACTTAGTCTCGAAAATAGGCCGTCGGAGGTCGAAAACGGGAAACTGCCATCGGACAGCCCAGAAACCAGCACGAGTACCTTGTTCAAGGCCAAAGTAACTTGTAGGAATTGACGGGTTAGTGAATCGAACTTTCGGTTAACGAATTAGATGCAAAAACCGCCTGATTCTCAACACTTAGGATGGAAAACAAGCCGATGAAAACCTTAGGAAAAGATTTATATATATACATGTTTATCTTTCATTTATAATTTAATTCATTGAAAATATTCTAATGTTGTTTTTGTCATTGCAGATTGATGGACGCTTTGGGGTCGGTTGCAGACTTGTGGGGGTGTTTATTTCTTTTTAGTTTATTTGTATTTGTATATTGGACATTTATATGGGACTGGATCATTATTGATTGTAATATTTGTTTAATGAGATGAATGATTTGATGAAAAATGGCGATGGTTGTTTGTTTATTAAGCAACTTTTATTTACATGCATTTTTTATATTGAATATAGGTTCATGAATAGGTTTATTTTTTATACAGGTGTAGAAACAAGTTTACAGGAAAATTATATTGAAAAAACAAATATAACATTTAAAAAAAAAATTTGCCGACGAAAAATACTTTTACCGATGTTTTTCTTCGTCGGCAATTGAAAAAAATAAATAAAAAATAAGGAGTGTTACCGACGTTCTATTTCGTCGACAAAAGAAAAATAGAAAATAAAAAAAAAATAAAAAAAATTTACGAGTGGAAATAATCGTCGGTAAATTTTTTTTTTTTATGTTTTTATTGACGAAAAAAACGTTGGTAAAACTGTTTTATTCTTTCTTTATTTTTCTTTTTTTATTTTACTGACGGAAAAGACCGTCAGCAAACATCTTTTTATTTATTTTTCTTTTTTATTTTATTGACGAAATAGAACGTCAGTAATACTCTTTTTATTTTTTATTTATTTTTCTTTTTTATTTGACCGATGAAAATAAACGTCGGTAAAAGTATTTTATTTTTTATTTATTTTTCTTTTTTCTTTTGCAGACAAAAATAAACATCGGTAAAAGTTATGTTAAATTTTTAGAAAAGTAAATTAATTTACCGACATTGTAAAAACGTCGGTAAAAGTCAAATAATCGTCGGTAAAAATTTTATTTTGCCGTCGGAATAAAATTTCGTCAAGAAAAGATTTCTGTCTACGAGTTTTTACTGACGTTCGCCCAACGAAAACATTTGCATCGGTAAAGGTTTTTATTGACGTTCTATTGAATTTTAGCGACGAAAAATTTGGTAGCTAAATATGTAAATTGTTGTAGTGTTTGTGTTTTACCAAGATTCCCCCCAAGTAGTTCCTCTTAGTCTAAAAGGGCAGTGAAAGTTTAATTTGCAATGGGAATCCAAATGAATCTGAAATTTGTAAATTGACCAATGTCTTTGAGAAATGTTGGGTGGATCGACCAGACTTGATAGTTATATGCTCAAGTTGACTACAAGGGGTTGACCAGCTTAGACCCTTAAAAGATAGCAAAGAGCCTAGACATTCTTATTGACTCCCGAGGGCCTCCCGACAGTATTCCCTTTTATCACTGTTTTGCCCATATCCCGTGATATCACAGTATGTCGCAGATGGCCTAACATGCAGTCCCCCCCTTTCTTCTTCTCCTTCTAAAAATTGCACTTAGCTCTTCTTTTCGTTTTTTTGTGTTCCCACTTCCTTCTCTTGATTTTTCCATCATTGACTTGTATTTGTTTCTAGGGTTTCCGTTCTTGGGCATTTATCCATTCTTTCCCTCAGTTTCTTGATTTCTTGACATCTTTTTTCTCTACCACTGTTTTTTCCAGACATTGTCCCACTCCCACCATTTTCTTTTCGAGAAGACCCTCAAAAGAAACTCTAGGGATGGTCTTGTTGGTGAATGTTGCACTCTCTCACATGAAAACAGCCTATTGGATGATCATTACATTTCATAAATGCTTACCATTTGTTTACAATCCAATCTCTTGTACCCTCATTTTAAATCATTGGAATGTTTGTTTATGGCATATAAACTTGATGCATTGATTAGATAGAGACATCTGGCTCACTAATTGAGTGGATCCAAGGCCCGCCTATGCTTATTCTAAAATCGATCTCCTTGTATCCATGCTCAGAATATAGATTCTCAACGAGAAATCCTCACAAATCCATCATTGGTTCCACACTCAAAATATAAACGGCTTAAAATCGAAGGTGTGGGTTTTTAGAAGAAGGGAGGTCATCTGCGACATATCGTGATATCACGGGATATTCAAACATTTCGCAATGTGTGTTTTTTTATTTATAATAAAATCTATGTTACCATTAAAAAAAGGTAAAAAGCTAAAAGCTAAAAGAAAAAATAGGTTAAAAAGTAAAAAAGTAAATAGTTTAAAAAAAAGAGAAAAGGAAAAATCGGTCGGAAGACCTTGGCCGTCAATATGAAATGTTTGAGATCTATGCCATCTTCGAAGGGTTTCAGGTGTTTTTTCCCGTAAAAAATCCTACGAATTATTAGAATTAACTGAAATATAGGAAACTATGTGGAAATATACATATATTTCATATTGATTGTTATTTCAATTCTTTTGTCTCTCTGTGTGTGTGTGTGTTAAGCCAAAATCTTGTGTGTGTGCAGCTTGCATATTTTTTCTTTAATTAGGAAAAAATGCCTTAAGATGACTCAGCCAACTCAGCCAAACTAGGATGAGTTAAGCCAAAATCTTGAGTTGACCGGGTGGGTTAACTCTGTTTCATCTAAAACTGAGTTCAACTCTTACCTAATTTCTCAGTATGTGATTAGGCTAAAATGACTGAGCGGGTTCCATGTCAAACCACCATTGGAAATATTGGCTTTGAGGATGAAGTTGAATTCCTTGCCTTGTTAACTACAGTAAGGCGGGCTTGCAATTGTGCTTGCATACATAGAAAGCGATTCAAATTGCAATGTTGGGTTGGGTGAGAATAGCGTCCTCAATTCTTGGATGGTAGTTATTGAACGAACAAGGCTAGTGTCATTTTCCTATGTGTTTAAAGTTTGAAGTCTTTGATTCTCTCGCTAAGGATGTTATCTCATATAGTGGGTGGTTGCTTCATTCATGACTGCAAATTTTTCTTGATGTATTTGTTCTCATAGCTTGTATTGTTCCAAGAGTCAATGCCTATCTTTGGGAACAACCATATGCTTCTCCCTTTATTTTGTCTTTTTTTTTTCATTATTAATAAAACTATTGTTATTTTTCAAAAAGAAAAAAATGGAATAGATTTGACAAAGATGTTGAACTCCAAGTCTCCAATTAATTTTAACTTTGGGTTAGCTCCCTCTTGGTTGCATCTATACTTCTGAGAGTGCAAGTGAATGTGAGGTTTCCCCAATTCTTTATACAATGTACAATCTAGTTTGGAAATACATATATCTTTCCAAGTCACGTTTGACAGTATCAAATTTGAGGCAATATCATAAACGTCTGGTACAAAGGAGTTTGCCAGACTCCCTGCTTCTTCTCATCTGCTGTATGGAGAAGTTGAATGGAGAGTTGTGGCATCATGCATTGATGCATGCTAGTTTGTATCATTCTCTCCTTTTTTTTATGTATTGTAGTGTTTTCAGTTTTGAATCTTTTGATAGAGGTAACTTCTACCATTTTAAAATAAACTGGGCCTGTTGGACATATGCATATTCAACGCTATGGTTTGGGTTTGGTCCCAGGCCCTTTATTTGGGTCTGGTTCCTAATTTAATTTAAAATTTTAAATTTAGTTATGGGTACAGGTCCTTTTCTTATTCTAAAGTCAAGTGTGGTCCCATATTAGTAATTCGATTTTGGTTACCCTATGGACTCGACATGTTTTTATGCTTTGATAGTTTGCTCGTATGAGCAAAAAAGAAGAAACCATATTTTAAACAATGGTCATCCCGATGTTCATGGTTCAAAATAGCGGCTGCTATCGGTCGTAGCCGTAGAGGCCGCTATGTAATTTTGAAAATATAGGCGCCGTGGTCTAAAAGTTAGTAGAGCCAAGCAGTTTCAATTTCAAACATTGTTTTTCCTATTTCTTCTTCTTAGTAGGCTTTCTTAAAGTTTCTTTGCCCTTATATGGTTCCAAATCACTTAAAACATTGTTTTTCCTATTTCTGCTTCTCAATAGGCTTTCTTAAAGTTTTCTCTGCCCTTATATGGTTCCAAATCACTCAAAAAACACTAGATTGACTGCTACTTAAGATTCAAAATATTTTGACTACTTAAAAAATTCACACCACTACACTGCTACGTATCGCCGCAACTGCTGGGTATCGCTTGCTACGTAGTGTTTTGGCCATTGACCGCAGCACCCGCCGCAACCGCTATTTTGATTCTTGCCGACATTTACTGTGGTCAAGAACTCTAGAATATTAGAGCTTTTATACTTTGTTGTGTTACTATACTACTTCATCAAGAGCAACGAGGTTATACTTTTTTTTATCTGGTTCTATGTATTAAAGTGGCATGGCCATTTCTTTGAGTTCCACTTTCTAATAAAATTTAAGGGACCCAAGTTGTATGCTTTTCTACATCTCCAACAACCTCACTAAATTGTTCTTTTAGGATGTTCTCCAATCATTATTTGATCAATTTAGACACATTGGTAGTTGATTGAGGCCTGTGTCCTTTTTATGTTTGAGAATGCATACTGTCGCTGAGCAAAATCAGACTATCTGATGTGACCAAATGGATGTCGAAATTAAAGATCAACTTTACCCTGATCTACAACCAATGAAGCGATAGCAAGGAGGAAAGTAGAATATCAACATACTCCAAATCGCTAATCTTACTTGATTTTCTTCAATCCTTTGGGAGATACTCATAATCCAACAGAGAAGAGGATAATGGAGCAACCATGCATCACTTTAATTAAAAGAAATAAATCATCCAAAAATGGGTTGAAGGTCCCATATATAATGTATTATAATCTCTCTAGTGAATTAAAAGTCCTAATCTAATTTTTAATATTCGTTAAGTTCTAAACTGCTAAGGAAAAGAATCAAAATATAGGTCTCAGGGCTTGACTCATACCGATCATCGAGTCAAAATCCCAATATGTTGTCACAAATCCTAGATCTCAAGGTCAAGAGGATGTAATTGGCTTCCCTCATCTTTTTGTACATCTTGCCGGCGTGGACAACCTTGTCCCCTTTGTGGTGGCATGGTGTTGAGAATGGAATCAACAATAAGTCGATTAGGAACCTTCGGCTTCGATACCAATTGACGCAGTCCCGATTGGCAAAATCGGGCTATATAATAATGAGCATATAAGGATTTAACTCGATTGAATAAAAAAAACCCAATTAAATATTAGCTCTACCCTGACTACAACCAATTATGCGAAGGAAGAAAGTAGAATTTAGCTTACTCCAAATCGATAATTCTCACTTGATTGTCTTCAACTGTTTAGGAAACACACTCTCAGTCCAATGGAGAAGAGGATAAAGGAGCAACCATGCATCACTTTAATGAAAATAATAAATCATAAAATCATGAGTTTGACATCTCATACATGGTGTGTCCATAATATCTCCGGTGAATCAGAAGATGTAATTTACTTTTTAATATTTATAAAATAATTTTTGTAAACGGCTAAAGAAAGAAACTCAATATTAATAATCCTTACTAATTGCATAATTACTTGATAATCTAGATATAAGAAAATAGAAAATGCATAAAGTCCCTCATCCAGTGGGCGTTCCTTGAAAATAGAAAGTGCATAAATTCCCTCATCCATTGGACGTTCCCTTCCTTTTATGACTCCATGTATCTTCTTGTAGATCCTTGCGACATGTTCTTTGCGTAGTTTTCTCAAGTCATACTCCTTCCTTCGAAAGTTCTTAACTTGAGATGCCTTAATGGACAAACAAGAGGTTGTTTTTAGAAAGCTTTCAATTGTCATTGCTTGCATAAGAAGCTAATGGGCATCCCACATTATGTGGGCTGCGGGTCCCTTGTTTTGAGCATGTAGAGCCAATTAAATTGGTGTGCACATCGGCCAGGCCTACATGTCCATTTCGGGCTTGATTAGGACTCAATTGGATGTCACACGCTCCTACTTCATAAATCTTCTGATGGTTTTTTGTAGTGGTTAGATAATGGTGGAGTTAGTTATTAGCCTTGTTGCAAACTCTGTGGTTTTTAAAAGACGAGTTGAAAGTGTGGAGTGCAAAAGTTTCTCTGATAGCAATGTAGAACAAGTGGGAAAAAAATCTCTGGAATAAGATCTCAAAAAATAATGCTGGAAGGCTTGAATGATAGTGTCAACTTTAGACAGCGACAACTTTTGATCCGGGTGTCATATCATGATGTACAAGTACTCACTTTGAAGCTATCAACATTCTCTGATCTATACTTTAGACGCCTGCTGCTAGGCAGCACCATCATCAAAGGCGAAATGTAGTTGTTTGAAGGTCAAAACGCAATTTTCATGCGAAACTTACCATCTATACTACGTTTTTTTTATTTTTTATTTCCTTATTTTAGGAATTTTTTAGTTTGTTTGATTATGAACTTCTGTGGAAGGTTTTCGAAAGTAATTTAGAGTTAGTCCAAGGGTCTTGATGTTATTTGGTTTTACTATTTATTAGTAATTTTTACTATTTCAGAATAGTTAAGGTTTTGGACTCTATATAAGTCATTGTTAGTATTTTCCCTAGTTCTTCCTTGTGGATTCCAGGTTTTCTTATCAGGTTTAGGACACAGATCTTCCTTTACTCCTTTACTCTTTTGCGATTTCCGCTGCATGAAATAGCCATGAAAGGGGAATTTTATTTTTCTTCTAAATTCTTGTAACGTGGGCTTCTATGCGGTATCCGTTTGGCTAACTGTGGTTAGCAATTCACCCATACAGGGCCTGCTTGGATCTTACATGTCTATCAGATTCTTATCACTCTTCTTAGCCATGAGAATCCACGGATACAGGGAACTGATAAACATGTAGGATGGGCTGGGTGTTTGCATGATTGAGGACTGCTCTTTGTGAACTAGTGGTTAGCAATTCCGCACTTTCCTGATGGCCTTATCTGTACTTTTATTGAGCCTTGTGTTGATTAAGGCATATGGTCGAGCATGAATTTGATTCTGCATGGAAGGGAATGGTGTTATATGCATGTGAGCAGTTCATGGAAAAACTGTCTAAAATTTTTTGTCACAAAAAATTGCTGAATTTCTGGTTAATGCTTATAGAGTGGAATAAAATGCATTACTGAAAAGCAACTCGGTTTTATTACAACTGCTGTCTAATTGTGCTTTCATATTTGATCTGTTTTTGTAGTTGTGTTTGAGATGTGTGGTGGGTGGTGCTATGGTGGTGTTGGTTGTCAAGGTTACTTGTCTTCCTGATGTTACTATTTTGTTAGTTTGTGTAAGAGGAATCATGCTTACTTGTAATCACCAACCACTATTTTTGTAGTTGGGCTTGTTGGTAAAAAATGATTGTTTCCATCCTGTTTTGAAAATATTAAAAATCGATATTTAGAGCAAGTATCATCTACCGGACCATTACCAATCATTATTGCATTGCCATAGTTACCCCTTAATGAAGGTATATTGTTGGCCACACGAAATCCACTTTGGAAATTTTTCTATCCAACACTCCACTGTGATAGCATGCATGCCCATCTGGACCCAGCAGTGCTGCTCTTCTTTATCATTCCACATGGTATTGATGTCCATCCATCAGTAATAGTTCTTTAGATCAGGTCTTCAGATACGTCATCTGTTCCTAGCTGAATATTGGCTTTCCTTTTACTCACACTAAAGGTCATCTAAATGTCGCTAATTCTTTTCTTTTGTTATACAATTTTGAATGCAGAATAGATTTGAAGAAGTGCAAGTTATCCGAGGATTTGGCTCAAGATAAATTAGAATGGAGAGAGAGAATTCATGTAGCCAAACCCAACATAGTTGCAACAAGGCTTTGATGATAATAATGGTGATGATGGCTTGCCCGACGAAGTGATCCACTCTATGACTTGCTTATTTGATCTTCATAAGGAATCTTGGTGATTTTGACGGTTTTGTTGTTTATCTTCAGTGACTAAGACATATCCTTCATAAAAACTTTATTTGACTGCTTTATTCCAACTTCCTATGACTGGAATTGTATCCAACCATCCTTTAGGTGGTTGCAGTTATGATCATCAAAGGTCACTGTTATTAATGTTCTTCCCAGGTGGATGAATTTTTTTATGGTAGGTGTTGTAAGTTTATAAACCATTTATGAATGAAAGCCTGATCTGTATCTTACTGAAGATTTTAGCTTTTTTCTGTCAAGGTATCCTATCTAAAAGCAGGTGGAATTAAGTTGTCATTACCTGTTGCATTCTAGAAAGAACGTGCATCTATGATTCTCAGATACGGCACGGATACGGGAGGAACACGCATAGACATGGCAGGGACACTGATTTTACGTGTAAAAAGTCAAGTATCAGATACGATATGACACGATACGTTGTCCATTTTAAAGTATCCGTGCATCATAGACATGCATTAGCAGCAGTTACCTGCCGTCAAAGATTTCATTATGGAAACAATATTTGGTCAAAAAAGGCAATGAAGAATACATTTAAGAACTGTGTTTTATTATTAGAACTTGTGCATTTTAATGATCTGTTAAGATTGAAAATAGGAGAATCAATAAATATTAATGACTAAGACTAGAGGTTGGGTTAGTGTTTGTTTTAGTTGGTTTCATTATATAATGATATGAATGAAAACCATTGAGTGGAAGGTTTTTTGTTGCTGTAATGTGCATGTTCCAAGGCATTAGTGGTAAGTGATTTCACTTGAGTTCCATGCTTGTCTCTCTTTGGCCTGGTTTCTTTAAAAAGAGGAGTGGTGAAGGCTCTATAATGGTGGAGATCATATCTATTTTCTATATAAGTTTCCATTAACTATATTACTGACCATGTGTGGCACTCCTCTCTCTTCCACAACCAAATGAACATGTCCTAAGAAGCTAAAATCATTTTTTTTTAATGCAATCAAATTGGTGTCTACATTGTTACACTTCTTGACCAAGATGCTTTCTTTTGCATACGAGTGTTTACTTTTCACCTTGTCGAAGAACCCATATGACTGATGCTTAGGATTATCATGTGGGTGATTTTTTTTGCTTTTTTAGTTCCTTACCTGCCATTTTAGCAGCCGCAATCACATTTTCTTAAGACCTACTCACGAAAGAACTAGCTGGTCCCAGATAGGTGTCGGAACCGAACTCGCACAGAACCTTGTGCGTTTCGATGTGGGGTAGACCTACGAACTCATTGTGAATGCTCTCATTGTGCCAACCGATAATCTGAACTTGATCCAAACTCTATCACCAAGAGTTTGATTCTTATTTAACTCGACTAGATCAAGGGGCTTATTAGGAGTTCATCTGCGGCACTTCGCCGGGCTTGATCTAGCGTGGGCCCGAATGGTAGTTTGGGCCACAAAATTTTCCTAACAGCTCAATCCATTCATGGGACCTTTTTTTTTTTTTTTTTTTTATTGAAACTTGAGGATATATCGTTATAAATTATATACATGTGCAGTTCCAATATTATGTTACGCTGTCCTCTATATAATAGAAGTGCCAAAATAGAATTTGAGAATATGCTCCCATGAGGGATCCGGACTCGATCAACAGCAACACGTTTTTCAGATTCAACCCCTTTTTATTCGCAGCAAGAGGGAAAGAAGCAGTAGTAGGAAAGCCACAAACAAGAGAGCTAAAGGAGGCAGCCCTCCTGTCCTCTCTCTCACTGACACTAATGTAATTGAGGGCCGGACCCACGTGACCGCTGTCTTGAGCCTGTTTGGTTAGAGTCATTTTTCATAAGGGAAATTGGGCTTGTTAGAGATTTATAACATGATGCGACATCTTGTCTCGTGGCATTTCGAATCCTCTGCTTGTTATAAGAATTAGAGTTCCAAATTACATAAAAAGATACTTTTAATCTTATTAATTTCCTAAATTCCAGTATTCCAAATGGCAGAAGGAGGTTTCGAACAATTCTTCCAAAGAAACAGGCAAAATCCTATTGGCCCATCTCCCACCTTTCTCAAAACCACTGCCCCGCATCTAAAACGTTAAATGGAAAAGCCCATCCACTAGTTTCAAGGTCTGTTTGAGACAGAAGAGTGAAAGCTTCTTGGTGGCCCTTTTGTACGGTGGATGGACTATTATAAAAAAGATAAAAAAAAAAAAAGTTATTATTGGCCCAAGGGACCACTTATGTCTGCCTATTTTTATTGGGCCTAAATTAATGCAATAGCCGTGTCTGAGGGTTTTTTCCGTTAAATCCCCCCTTTATTTTTTATTTTCTAGAAATCGGGGCTTTATTTCATTTTACTCTATTAGTAAAGGTTTTTTTTCCCAACAACCAATTTCTTCTTTTGACCTTGTTCTTTAGACATCAACCCCTCCTTCTTCTAGTGCACGAGGAACGATCACTCGAGCTTTTCCTCGATCATTCAGCTTAAGGTAAATCTCTGTCCCTCTCTGCGCTTCTCTGTCGCCCCACTGTTTTTTTTTCAATGCTACTTTCATGTGGCCTCTCTCTCCCTCTCTCCCTATCTTCTATTCTATGATCTCATTCATTATTTTAGGCGCTGCACAGAGAATTTAGGTCCTGTTTGTTTGATTTCTGTTTGATGGTTAGGGTTAGGGTTGTGTTGCTTTAGGGCTTTTTATTTATGGTTGTCTTTGTTACATTAATTGATTTTGGTCTTTTTGGATCTTGTGTTCTTGTTTGATTTATGAAGATAGACCTTGATCTAGATTCTATACTGATGAGAGTCACCTTAATTAACACTATTGTAAAATGTTATGCAAATTTGGGTGGCCGAATTATCACTTTAATCATGCCAACTTAGCCTTTCATTTTAGGCCTGAAAATCAATGATTTGATATGTGGGTTTGTTTTAGCATGATTAACTATGCCATTAATATCATTGGGTTAGTGTCAAATTGCCAATTAACCGTCATTAGGATAGTATATGGATGCATTAACCTAATGGCTCATAACAGTAGCTTAACAAATGGTCCAGCTTGAATTTCAAGTGCCTCAATCGACAATCTTTCTTGTTTCAAACGAAATGCATAATTCTCAACCATGGGTGTAGATTTTAGAAAGGTATGGTCGAGCTTGAGTTTGCACAGTTCAGATCTTTGTATTATTCCTATCATTGTACTGATACATGAGATAGACGATGTTCCAAGTGGGCAGTTGCGGTTCCTTTTTAACCTTGAATTTTGAGGGACTTCACAGAAAGTCCACGACTTTCTGATAGGTTGGGTTGTTAATGTGAAACTTATAGCAAAAGTTTAGCCCCACCTAAACGAAAATCCTGGGTCCGCCACCCATGACGGGGTCGTGACACTTTAAAGATAGTTGATAGTATTCAGGACCGGGGGATTAACCAGGTATATTATCAATGAGAGTGCGCCATTATTGTTTTTATCTTTGGAAGATTCATAGTTTATGAAAGCTTATTTTTCATTGATTGTCCCCAGATTTCTCTGCACTTCATAAATTCAGAGATTTGAAATTAAAGGCGTTACCTTGTCTTCCAGGTTTACATAATAGGGGGAGATAGAACACAAAAGGCAGCAGCAGTAATTTTTGAGGTAATTTATGGAAATGAGAAATATTTTATCATGCACTCTTACGAGGCAGCCCTCCTTTTCTCTCTCTCATTGGGTATAGTATACCCGATCCCTCAATCTTTGTCGATCTCCCTTCAATCGGTGTGCTGTAGATCAAAGATCTCAATCAGAGAAGAAGAATAGAGAAAGAGAGAAGATGGGGATCCGATTCGTTTTGCTGGTGAACAAGCAAGGTCAAACCCGTCTCGCCCAATACTACGAATACCTCACCTTCCAAGAGAGAAGAGCTCTCGAGGGGGAAATCGTCCGTAAATGCCTCACTCGTACTGAAAACCAGGTACCCTTCATCCCTCCTTACCCTCACCATGTACTTAGTTCTATTGTTCTAGATCTCTTTTTTTATTATTATTATTATACTCATTATTCTCCATGTTCTTCTGAGTAGATTCAGACCTTACCCTAAATCTTCAATGGGGAACTTCTACCTATCTATCTATTTATTTAAGATTTTTTGAGAGTAACATTGTGGATTCTGTGAAAAAGTCAGAAACAGATATTGTTTGAGAGATATAGAGAGGCCCAACAAGCAGAATGAGTTCATATGTTTACCTGCCTTCCATGTATTACAAATCTCTCTAGAATCCAAACATGCTATAAACACCAACTTTGGTGTATTGGCACTGATTTAAATTTCAATCAGTCGGACACTGGCTGGCGATTGGATCAATCATGTAAAAAAAAAAAAACACTTGATTAACTTCATTGGTACTTATCCATTTGTGCTCTTGCTTATTTCTATAAACTGTTCAGTCACTAGTGACTACCACATTGTGGTGCCACTTAAACTCCAAAAATTTCCCGACTTTCATCTACCAAATAACAAGTTTTTTTGCTCATCATGATTAGTTTGGTCAACTCTTATTTCCTGTCTTAAGCTGCTTTAAATGCTTGCTTGGTTACAAGTAGGGCTTTAGCTACAACTGTACCTCCTTTTATGTAGCTTGCTGGGCTCTAGCATATTCCTGAAGAACGCTAAGCCCTAAATTATTGTCCTTACAAGGAAATGTTGTGTAGTTTGATAGTCTTATTTTACTTGATGGTGCAACTGGTAGATTGGTTATTTTATCTGCATTGCTGTTACTGATGCTGGCTAACTTTGAGTGCAGTGTTCATTTGTTGAGCATCGGAATTACAAAGTTGTATACAGGCGCTATGCATCACTTTTTTTCTTGGTAGGGGTTGATAATGATGAGGTGGGTTATCTCTTTTTGTTTATGTACCACATTTATAAGAGATGTTTGATAATTACTAAAGCTAGGCATATGATTATGAAGCATTTCTTGTTGACATTGTTTTAGAATCTCTATTTACCAGGTGATTAGCTGCATGAGAGACAACTCTATCTCTTGATAAAACTTTTTTTTTAATTAACCCAAAAAAGTTCTCCCATTTTGCCAAACACAGCCAAAATCATCTCTCTCTCTCTCAATCTATCTATCTATGAGGTGTGTGGGACAGGGAGTTCCTTTCATGGATCAGGGATCGTAGAAAAATACCTATGCTTGATCGTAGATATTGATATAATTGTTTAAAGGATCAAAGGTTTTGGTTACTTTAGGGTATTCTAATCCAACATTGAATATCACGCTGTTCCAAGTGAGATTCAAGCACAGGACAAATTGCAGAGGAGGTATGAATTGAAGGTACTTAAGATTCACCAGAGGCATACCCCAAAAAGATCACAAGCATGGCTGGGCACTCAGGATCATTTTCACATGTGCACAGCATGCAACATACAAAGCTTCTTTGAGAGCTTGTTACCTTTTAAGCTTAATTGGACCCTTTATCTTCCACTTGAATGGTTTTAAAACGACATTACTAAGCTTAATTGGACCCTTTCTCTTCCACTTATATGGTTTTAAGACACAACATTATCTCAATCTACCATGGCCAAAGGTCTTTTTGGATCATTCCAAAAGAGGAATCCCTTGGAGGTTTTGACCTTTTGTCAATGGAAATTCAGAAAATCATATAACAGAAACCATCAATAAATACAAATGGCTGCATGTTATCAGTGAGCTTCTTGATGAAAAATCAATTATCTTTCTCAACCACGAGAGGTAGATTCTCAAGTGGTGCAGTGAACGCAAACAGCCTCATTCTATTGGCATAGAACTAAAGATGACATTATTTTTATGAAGACTTGTGCTGGCAATTGACAAGTCCCAATTATGGGTTACAGTCTACTTAATTGGCTGTGTTTCAGTTTCTTCATGCAAGCATGATGTGCTGTTTTTTGTAATCAGGAATAGCACATACTGTAGAAGGGTGTTTGTTGACTAATAGATGCCATCTACCCATGCTAATCTCATGTTGTTTTTTTTTTTTTTCCTTCCATTTTCTTTACTTTATCCTGCAGAATGAGCTAGCTATTCTGGAATTCATACATCTTTTAGTGGAAACCATGGACCGCCATTTTGGAAATGTGGTATGTGTACCATTGTCATCTTTGTTTACTATTTTTAACACAACTAGCTATAGTATCCCCATTTTGTTTTTCCTTTAGGCATGGCTCATCGAAACTCATCTCTCTCTCTCTCTCTCTCTCATTTTTTTCCTAGTGTGAACTTGATATAATGTTCCATCTTGAGAAAGCACACTTCATGCTGGAGGAGATGGTTATGAATGGGTATATTGTTGAGACGAGCAAATCGAACATTTTGGCACCAATCCAGCTCATGGACAAAGCCTCATAGCCCCTAATACCCTCTTATCTCGTGGTCAGGTGCAATCAACTATGTGCCATTTTTGGAGACACAGTTGATGTGAACTATGTGCCATTTTTGGAGACACAGTTGCTGTGAACTTGATATGTCTGTTTACAGCTTTTAGTCTCGTGTTTTTCCTCAGGTTTTAATAAAATAATGTACTGTTTGAATATTTGTATTTGATAAATTCTCATTTCTGTTGTCTTATCTTCAATTCTTTAGCTGTGTGTGTCTGGTGTTTGATATTTGACAAGGGAGAAAATAGGTGAGCCCACAAAGTGCAACTAGATAGTTCTATCCTTCTCATCTCTTCATGCATCCAAGGCACAAAATTCAAGTTCTTACCTGAGCTATAAGCATGGTGTTTATTTGCTCTTAACCACGCATTTGAAGTTCTTAACAAGCCATGCAAATACATGACGCATAGACAAGAGGAGTGGTTACATAAGGCGGACCTTTATTGATAGGCGGACCTTTATTGATAGGATCAAATGACCCTGAAAAAAATTTATACAGTGGAGCCACCTTTCTAAGGTCAAAATCAGACACCTTAACCCATGCAAACCTTAGTGCAGCTATAATCGGCTTTCATTGGAGCTATATTCATGGTCTGGTTGAGACAAAACATGATTTGATAGAACTAGTTTTTTCAGATGTTCAAACCGTCCATGACATGTGATGCGCCACCGTTTGAAAAACTAAACCAAGTGTCCCAACAAGCTGAGCCAAAAGGGTTGGAAATGGGTATATGAAGTCTCTAGTTTTGAATGAAGAGTTTGAAATCTACATTTAGATCAAGGGAAATCTAGGGTCGGCTTCGCATTATTCTCGTGTTGTTTCCAATTTTGTACTCAGATCAGGTTGTGTTGAGATCGGGTTGTGCCGATATTATATTATGAATATGTTGTACAAAACTTGTGTGATAACTTTATAAAAGTTTTGTTCCTTGGAACTAAAGCAAGAGCAACATAGAATTTACAATATGGGACCCACTTGTAGAAATTACAATGCGGTATCCGCTTTTAAGAATTAGAACATGGGACCATATTCATGAGATTTACAATGTGGACTCACTTTTATAGGAATTATAACGTGGGGGTACCTTTTATATGAATGTAAATATGGGACATACCATTAGAAATTACGTTGTACACACTTTTAGAAATTAGAATATATGACCCACATTGCACCATTAGAAATTACATTGTACACACTTTTACAATGTGGGCCCCACCTTTATAGAAATTATAATGTGGGGCCATCTTTTTTATTAATTGTGAACACATTACTCACCTTTAGAAATTACAATGTTGTACCCACCTTTAGAAATTAGAACGTGGGGCTACATTCATATGATTCACAATGTGGACCTACATTCATAGGATTTATAATGTGGCTCCACTCCACTTTTTGGGATTGTGATCATATGACCGACCTTTAAGAATTATAAAGTGAGGCCACCTTTTATATTATTGTGGACACAAGGCCCACCTTTAGAAATTACAATGTGGTGCCCACCTTTAGAAATTAGAATATGATACTTTATAATGTGCTCTCACCATCATAAGAATTATAATATGGCTCACTTTTTACTATTGAGACCATGTGATCCATCTTTAAGATTTTTTACAAAGTGGGGTCACCTTCTTCTTCTTTGAGATTGTGAACATGGGGCTTACTTAGGATTTGGAGTGTTTACATGGCAAGAGACAAGTAGAAAACAATTGCGCCAGCAAGTTGTTTCTTAAAAAAGATATATAATTTTTTTTCCAACTTTCTTATGCCCGCAGGTTAAGATTTTGGGATTCATTCCAGCGAGAAAAAAAAAAAAAAAAAAAAAAAAAAACTCAGAAAAATTATTTGCATTTACCAAACATATTTCCTTTAACCTCATTTCATAGAAACATGGGAGTATCCGAATGGCACGATGCCAAGAACACCCCTAGATTCGAATTCAGATCCATGCATTTAAGATTCAAACATTTGGATGCGGAGCCAAATCTCTGCTAGTTCAAGATATAGGATGATTACATTCACAAATTAGAAATATATATAGGTTTTAAGGGCTTCAAAGCTTGAGCCAATTTATATTTGAGAGTCTACTCTAATAATATACCAGTCAATACCCACACTTATATATCTAAAAAAATTATGTTGCAGCTCTTTCATCCAATTGCACAAATGAACACCATATCTTGTTTTTGGATCCACATTCAAAATCAGATTTGCTTTTTTTTTTTTTTTTTTTTTTTTTAACTTGATGCAATGCCAAAGTTGATGCAGTGCCAGGTCCAGATACAACTTACAAGTTTTATGTCATAACCAAATTATCTATATAGACAGATCTAAGTCTGAATCAATCATAGTTATGGTCCGAATCCAACCCATTGGTGTCCCAAAGTGGAACTCCGCAGTCGATCTCACCTAATTCAAATCCAAGCCACACAAAGTAAAAGTCCTCACCGTGTATGGGATGCCCCAAGTTGACTCCAATAGAAATTGGCCCCATGATAAGATTAACCTGCATAGGCATTCATTTTGAGCTGCTCACATTTCCATTTTAAGTGGGCTGGCGTGGGTTCCATTCCAACTCCAACTATAGGAATTTTCTAAAGTCAAGAGAGTGAGAGGATCTCCAAACTAGATTTTTTGTTTGGTAGAAATCTCCGATTCACTGTATATTATAAAGGCTCCTTCCCACCCACAGCCTGTCCATGTCTTCTCTCCAGCTTTCTTCACCTGGAAAAAGGTACTCTCCTTCTCCTCTTTCCTTCCCAAGCTCTAGTTCTTCTTTACCATTGATTCAAATCTCTCTCTGCAACCCAGTAACTGTTTCTTTCCTCAGTCTTACCTCAAGAAGAATGGCTCCTTTTACAGTATCAGAGGGTGGTATTTGTAACTCAAGCAATGATCTGTTAATGAATATCCTTTCAAGATTGCCCCTAAAATCACTAACCATGTTCAAATGTGTCTCCAAGACATTTCACCTCTTGGTTTCGACCTTTATTCACTCCCCAACAGTGGTGCCAAGGCCAATGTCTGGCCTTTTTGTTGGCAACGTCGATCTCCTCAAGGGAAAACTCGAGTCCTTTGAGTGTTTCAATCTCAAAGACAATGGGGCTGACATCGATGATGAGACCAATATCAACTATAGCCTCAGCTTCTTACCCTGCCATCCAGATACTAGAATTGTTGATTGTCGCGAAGGGGTCCTTCTCTGTGCCTCCGAGGACTTGTTTGATCGAAATAATTACTATGTGTGCAACCCGGTCACGCAGCAATGGGTGGCTCTGCCTCCACCACCCAAACGTGAATGTTGTAGCCATTGTAATTTTGATGTGAATCTTGCATTGGTTCTAGATGAATCCTCTGATGTCTTCGTCTCTCACTATAAAGTCATTCAATTTTTTACTATCTATGGCGAGAATTTACAAGTCGATGTGGACTCTTCTAAGGATGAAGTTGAAGAGCCATTAGCGGATTTGTATGTCTCTGTGTATTCATCTCAAACAGGTCAATGGATGGAATCAAAGGGGTGCTTAAAAGGCATGAGCATTATCCTGTTGGAAAAGCCTCCTGTGTTTTTTAATGGAGCTCTGTTATTGCCAGCTGATCCTACTCACTTTGTGATGTTTGATGTCAAGAAAGAGCATTGTGAGGTGTTCAACTTACGTCCTTATTCGGGCACTGCATGGTATATTCCATCTAATTGTTTGGGAGAGTCTCAAGGGTGTCTGAACTATGCCCACCACAATGGTTCCACAATGGAAGTGTGGATGACTGACAGCAACAATAGTGGTGTATGGGTCATGAAGCATAGTCTCAACCTTGTTGACATTGAGTTCCCTGAACCCTCAGAAGACTCAAATCCCATTATAGAGGAGCCACTAGATATCCTAGCTTTTCACCTGAATAAAGATGCTATTTTTCTTAGGGACCAAGGTGATTTCTTTTGCTATGATTTTACTAGTGGAGAATTAGAGACAATCATGTGCTATGATTCTAGCACTACTGTTGATATGTGGTTCCGGGTCTTCCCATTCTCAGAATGCCTTCGCTTTTTGGCCGATGCACACCGGAAGATTTAATGAGAAAAATGGTACCGTAAGCAGTCACTTCTTGTTCCTTTTGTTTCCTCCTCCGTAGGTTTTGATTGTTTTGTGTTTGAAGGCATATTTTTGTTTAACTTACTTTATTGCATGCATGGTTCTGGTTCTTGTGAATTCCACTGGATTCTAAAACTCTTCTTTTATCACCCTCCATGGGGCATCTAAATATATGGTTGAACGAAAAAGATATGTCTTTTCAATCCCATGCCAAATTTCTCTCGGAAGAGATGCAAGTTTCCATGGTTTGCATGCTCTTGTATCAAGTAGATTATTTGTATCTTGTTCTGTTAGTCATTGAGACTTTTGTTACCAATAAAAGAATATATTAGATATACTTAAAATTTGCTTCTATCACTTTTTCACTTTTTTGCCCATTTCATAAGATTATGCTTGGAGTTCTGTGAACATGTTCAGGTGGGGTTATCTTTGTACCTTACATTGATGCATAAGTACATAATTTTTTTCGCAAATGAATGTGGTAGCATGGTATTTTCTTTCATGACTAATGGTTATTTAATTACAGGAAGAAAATAAAAGGAGGGGCTTGATGTAGTATGAACTAACAAGATCAAAATGTAATAACTATGTAATACATATTAGTGAGAAAAATAACCACATGATGCATGCGTGTATATGTGACACACATATATTAGTTGCTAGCAAAAGTTATGGCCTATCAATGATGAATTAGTATGAATAATTTGTTCGCTTAAATGATCATACGTACTGCTAATAAGCATTGAGTTATTAATTTATAAAAAAAAATTCATCATATGGTGAAAAGTTAATAGTAGAATGATGAAATAGATGATTTGAACACATATCCTTTTAAAGAAGCAATCACATCCTATTAAATATTTTTTAAACGAAAAAGATGTCACTTCATTTATTTTGATTGCTAATAATCAAACCAACCCTATATTAACTACAAAAAAGAGACTTTTAGGGGTGGAAAGAAATTCCCTTTAGCGGTAGTGATCTTTTTCGCCATTAGAAGTGTGTATTAGTGATTCAGAGTTTTTTCGCAGCTAAAATGTGCTTTTAATGCTAGACGGGTCAATTTTGAGAATAAAACAGCAATTTTAGCGGCGGTTCAGGAAAAAAAAAATGCCTGCAAAATAGTACTTTTAGCGGTGGGAAAAAACGCTTCTAAAGGCGGTTTTGTCGGCCACTAAAAGTCTCTCTCATTTTTTTTGCAATATCCATCAGCTGTGCCCACTTCATGACTAATGGTCTTGTGAATTCCACTAGATTCTAGAACTCTTCTTTTCTCCCCCTCCATGGGGCTTCTACATATATGGTTGAATGAAAGGACATGTCTTTCCATTGCCATGGCAAATTTCTCTCGGAAGAGATGCAAGTTTCATGGTTTGCTCCCTCTTGTATCATGTAGATTATTTGTATCTTATTCAGTTAATCATTGACCTTTTGTTACCAAGAAGAAATTATATTAGATATACTTAATATTTATTTTATCACTTTTTCCCTATGTTTGTCTTTATAATTATGTTAGTTAATTTGGAGTTCTATTAACATGTTCAGGTAGATTATCTTTATACCTTATATTATGCCTAAGTAAATGTTTTTTCGCAAATGAATGTGGTAGCATAAGATTTTCTTTCATGACTAATGGTTATTTACTTACAGGAAAAAATGAAAAGAGGGGCTTGATGAATTATTAAGAATAATTTATTGGCTTAAATGGTCATACTGCTAATAAGCAATGAGTTATTAGTTTATAATAATTAAAAAAAAATTTCATCCTATGGGGAAAAGTTAATGGTAGTTAGAATGATGAAGTAGGTGATTTGAACACATGATATCCTTTTTCTTTTTTTTTTAATAGAATCAAGCACATTCTGTTAAATGCTTTTTAAATGAAAAAAAAAGTCATTTCATTTATTTTAATGCAACTGACTCTATATTAACTATAAAGAAAATGAGATTTTTAGCTGCACAGAAATTGCCTGTAGTGGCGGTTTTCTTCCACCGCTAAAAGTATTTTTAAGCGACACAAAAAAATATTCGCCATTAAAATGTAATTTTTATGATAGATGGGTCAATCTTGAGTGTAAAATAGGACTTTTAGTGGCACTTAAATCTCTCTTTTTTTTTTTTTTTTTTTGCTTTTTTGTAGTATCCATCAGTACATATTGCCCACTTTTGAAATTTAAACCGCTAAAATATCATTATCTCCCTATATTGGTGCGAGGTCACACTTAAGTTTAATCGGTTTTGGGAATACTATTAGATTGATCATGTTTAAAATATGTGATGCCGCTCTTTTTTTTTATCATTTATTTTATATATGATCAAATTGATAGTGGGCCAAGATTGATTGCAGCGAGATTTTCACTAAGGGCAAATATACGCGAGGATAATTATTTTGTGTGCTACCCTGTTGATGGATATAAAGGCTACCTTCACAATTGGAAATCAAAATATATAGAAGAGCTCTTCCTTTTTAACTTTCAAAGCTTGTTTTTCCCTTTTAGCGAAAGTTTAACACAAAATTCTACATGGAAAGATATAAGAGCATCTCCAACAGGTACTTTATTTCTCCATATGCCTTTTTAAAAAATAAAGGCTTATGTGGCAAAAAAGGCATATGTGAACTCCAATAGAGATGTCAAATTATTATTTTATTATTTTTTCATTTAATCTTCATTTGCTTTATTACATATATCTTATTTATATTTAACGGGATTTGGTACGATTTAAATATTATTAAAGTAAGAAATTATTAAAAAATAAAAATTGCACAAATTGTACTTGAAACTCATTTTTCATTGAAAATGTAAAATCAAATTACATAATATTATAGTCAATCACAAGCTTCTTCATATTGACCTTAGAAATGCCACAGGTGCTCCACCAGATCGGCTTGGAGTTGAGAATGTGTACTCTTGTCACGAATACGCAAGTGGTTTTGAATGAAATCCTGAAATTCCGTAGTGTGGTCACGTGACACAGGAAGATCACTGCATTCACCCTCTCGTGCATCATAATTGGGTGGAAGACTTTGATCGCGTTCATCTTCGATAATCATGTTATGCATTATGATGCATGCCTTCATTATATGCTGAAGTGTTTGACGATCCCAGAAACGAGCAGGCCCACGAACAATTGAAAAACGTGCCTGTAGCACTCCAAACGCACGCTCCACATCCTTCCTTGCGGACGCTTGAGCTGCAGCAAAATTTGTGGCTTTTGGCCCGTTAGGACATGGAATTGTTTTTACAAATGTCGCCCACGATGGATATATGACATCCACAAGATAGTAGCCAGTTGTATATTCATGACCATTGATTGAGTAGTTGGTGGGAGGAGTTCGGCCTTCAGCGAGGTCGGTAAATATAGGGGATCGATCCAAGACATTGATATCATTGTGCGATCCCGGTAGTCCAAAAAAAGAATGCCATATCCAAAGATCATACGATGCCACGGCTTCAAGAATCAAAGAAGGCTCATGGTGGTCTCCACGAGCATACATGCCCTTCCACGCAACTGGACAGTTCTTCCACTTCCAGTGCATACAGTCTATGCTACCTAGCATCCCAGGAAACCCGCGTCTCTCACCGTCTGATAACAATCTACAAATGTCAGTACTATTTGGTGTTCTTAAGTACTCATTGCCAAAAACATCAATGATCGTTTGAACAAACTTTTTCAATGATTCTATAGAGGTACTTTCAGCAATCCTCACGTAATCGTCCACAGCATCCGCCGCAACTCCATAAGCAAGCATCCTCACTGCAGCTGTAACCTTTTGAAGAGCTGATAAACCAAGACTGCCTGCACAGTTTCTTTTTTGTTGAAAGTATGGGTCATGAGCCTCCACTGCATTTACAATTCGAAGAAAAAGAGGTTTGCGCATTCGAAACCTCCTTCGAAATTGAGAGGGAGTGTAGACAGGGTTTTCACTGAAGTAGTCATTGTAAAGCCTGTGATGTCCTGAGATTCGTCCTCTCTGGATGACCGCGTGACCTTGAATAGAACCACGATGCACTTTCCTTCTCCTTCGTAAGTTTTCTCTTTCTTCTTCCAGAGCAGCCCTACACAACATCTGCAACTCTTCGTCCGAATCGGAATTTATGACAGTATGCCATAGCTCATCCGTCGTGTCGGAAGATGAATCAGTATAATTTTGAGACATCTCCGAAGTGATGAACCAAATATTTTCTTATTTTGAGATGAAGATAAGTAAGAAGTTTGAGTGTAAGAATTTTTTTCCAGAATGGTTTATATATATGAAATATTCCAACGGCTAGTTTTCTCCAACGGCTATAAAATGGCCAGTGAAATGACAACATTATAAAATTGAAGTACAACATTATATGTAAACAAACAATAATTCATTAATTAAAATAAAAAATACATATTAATCAAAAATAAAATACAATTCAGAAACGGTCTTCTTCTATACTGAAGCCGGCACCTCGACCAAAGGCCTTTTTCTTTGGGGCATCATCAGTAGGGAGTTCGGATGCCTCACCGAAAGATTGTGAATATTGGGTAGAAAAATTAGGAAATTGAGAGAATTGAGAATCCATAGTGTGAATGAGGAAAAAAAAGACTTCAAACACTCATAATTTATAGATATCCAAGCTCAAGAGTTTCTCAAATTTTCATAATTTATAATTACCCATTAAAATTTGAAAAAGTAAAAAAAAAAATTGCAACGGCTATAATCTAACATTCACTACCTACAATCATATCAGTGCATCATATCAGTTGATTAAAACATACCACCCAACGGTTGAACCACTTGTATTATTATATTGAAAAACTAAGAAATGAAGGTTGCCTTTCCATATGCCAAAAAAGACATACAAACACATATGCCTTTTCCAGCTCACTTTTACCGTCTCTGTTGGAGGTCATCCCCACATAGCATTTTTTACCGTTTCTTGTCAACTCATGCTGACATGGAAGAATAACTCCTCTGTTGGAGTTGCTCTAAGTTAGCCAATCTCTTGCCTTTCAATGAGCATATTAAGTATCATTAATATGACTAAAATTATGTTAAGAGCCATCATAAACTAAGGATATCAAATAAGGTCATCTTTTTCTAGTTGAATATTGCCCCTCCTTTCATTCACATCAACAATCATTTGAATGTTACGAATTCTTTTCTATTTTGCAGAATTTTGAATGCAAAATAGATCTGAAGAAGTGCAAGCTATCAAAGGACTTGGCTCGGGATAGAGCAAAATGGATAGACATAATTCAAGTAGCCAAACCCAATATAGTTGCGATAAGGCTTTGATGATGATAATGCTGTTGATGATGGCTCGCTTAATGAAGTGATGCACTATGACTTGCTTATTTGATCTTAAAAAGAAATCTCGGTATTTTGATGGTTTTTTTCTTTTTATCTTTAGCGACTGAGACATCTCCTTCATAAAAACTTTATTTGACTGCTTCATTTGAACTTTCTATGATGGGAATTGTATGCAACCATCCTGTAGGTGGTTTTAGTTATGATCATCAAAGGTTTGCTTTATTCATATTCTTTCAAGATGGATGCATGAATGTTCTTATGATATATAGTTCTTCTAAGTTTATAAACCCATTATGATCGTGAAAGCCTGATCTATATCTTACAGAAGGTTTTAGCTTTTGCTGTCAAGGTATCTTATCTAAAAGCAAGTGGGATTAGCTGTCATTACCTATTGTAGTCTAAAAGGGATGTGCAATATTAGTAGCCGTTACCTGCCGCTAAAGATTTCATTATAGAAACAGTATGTGGTCTAAAATGGTAATGAAGAAGATATTTAAGAACTTTTTTTTCTTATTAGAACTCATGCATTTTAAATGATCACTCAAGATTAAAAATAGGAGAATCAGTACATATTAGTGATTAAGACTAGACGTTAGGTGAGTGTTTTTTTAGTTGGTTTCATTTTAATAATGATATGAATGAAAACCATTGAGTGGGAAAAAGATTTGTTGTTGTAATGTGCATGTTTTAAGGCATTTGTGGCAAGTTATTTTACTTGATTTTTACTTAATTGAGAAATGGTAATTCACTTATAAAGTGAATTCAAGTGATGGGTCACTTTAAGAGACAATAAAAGAAGAGGGGTTTTATCAAAAAATGATAAAATTTCAAAATCCACCTTCTTGACTTTATGTCATTTTGTGGCGTGTGCAGGAACTTTTTTGACCTTTTTGGATAAAAAGAAGAGGCCTTTTTCTCTTTTAGTGGAATGAGAGATTTACCTTTTAACTTAAAAAAAAAAAAAGGATTTTTAAAATTTTGTACTTTTTTATAAGACCCCTATTCTTCTCTTATTTTTTTTAAAGTAACAATTCACTCGAATTCACTTTACAAGTGAATTACCGATGCAGGCCCAAGGGCATGTTGTCTCTTTCTCTCTGACATAATATTTTCTTTGAAAAGAGGAGAGGAGAAGGCTTTGCAAGGGCGGATATCTATTATACTATATTAAGCCAAGAGGTTTTTTGCTTTAACTTTGACCGGTAGTTACGATTTTGACAAATATTAGTTTTTTTTTAAATCTTTTCAGTTTTATCCCCACTTATGTCATGCAAACTAACTATATCTTTTTACCAAAAACCACATCTATTATCCACTTCTCAAACTTTCACTTTTTCATTTCTGCAACTCCCTTTCTACCCAAACTCTACCATTTCCTTTCTCCTCCACTTCTTTTATTTTATTTTTATGTGTTTTGCTCTTATAATACATAAACCGGTACTCTTATAATATTTTCTTCTTTTGCTTTCTTTCTAAAACTTATGGATATTTTTTTCATGCATGAATATTTAAGTTGCAGTGTTAGCCATACATATGCTAAGCACGGGTTATAATGCTAGTTCTCTCTTAAGTTTAAAACCTTTGTTTAATGTCATAAACTCTATTACAGACCATTTGTCACAATATTGCTCTCTCTGTTGCAACTAAATGAATATTTCCTAAGAAACTAAAAGCATTTTTTTTTTATAAAAACCAATTGTTGTTTACGTTGTTGCAATTCTTGACTAAGATACTTTCTTTTGCATCAACATGTTCTCATTCAGCTTGCGGGTTGATTGGTGCTTAGCATTTCTATGGGAGTAAATTCTTGCTATTTTATTTTCTTACAGGAAACATCCTTGAGTTAAACATAGATCCTCTCCAGCCATACATTCTATAATATCTCTACCAGTATGCGTTCTATAATAACTACAAATAACTCGGATGAAGTAAATCAGATTCTCTGATCCAGCCACGAAGTTTATAGTATCTTTACCATTATGCATTCTATAATAGGTTCAGATTACTCGAATGAAGTAAACAAGGTTTGATTGGTTTGGCTCACTTGAGTTACGACTTTCTAAGATCTGTTCTAATCGTTATTCATGACCAACTACATACGATTGTGGTTATTTAATCTACAACAAGGCAATAGAATGTTCTCTAGAACTCTAAATTAGTCCAAATATGAACAGACATGTCATTAATCAAGAACCCCAAAACACAAGAACCTTCATTTTTTGCATAAACCATTTTCCTGCACGGTTTAAAATAAGCCTAGAACTGCACTGGGGGACCTACATGCAAGCACTTGGGGGCGGTCGCCCTCATTAGACTTGGGTCCTGTACAAAAACCTATACAAAACTTTTGGATTTGCTTCCAAAACCCACGTGTAAATTCTAGGTCCACCGCCAAACCACACATGAAAATCCTGGGTTTGCCCCCGAAACCCAACTATCTGTTTAGATTTGCCCCCTCGAATGAAAATCCTAAGTCCGCCAAGTGTATTTGAATGATTTTGAGAAATTAAGATGGAAACATATCATTTCTCTACCTACTTACTCTTTTCAGATCCAATTGGATGAGGAAGGGTGGAACCGTGGAAGAAAAACCCGAGGGGGAAGCTTTCTACGGTTTAAGTTTAATTCTGTACGAGATAAAGAGGAATCATTCCACATGTGGGCACTTATACCATGTTGGTGTAACAGATCTTAATTATCCTATTCGGTCAAGTATGTGGCTAACCCACCTAAAAGAATCAAATCGGTAGTTCATTCTTAGCCATTTGACAATCATAACATAAAGAAATGGGAACGACTCATTTTACTGTGCATTTGTAATAATTTAGATTGGATGACTAGAAATATCTAATAGTTCGGCTAACTAATATCAGGACCTGCTGAACACCTTTCGTAGACTTGACTCTCTGTTCCAAAAATACAAAATGAGAAAACGAGACAAAACATCTTTATAGTAACATTTCACAAGACAAGGTCGCACATAAATTATAACCACCCAGTTTATGGTCATCAAGAAAATGTTCAAGGTCCTGCTTAGCAAGGAAAAGTGAAAGAAGAAGCTCTCACATCAAGACCGGGTAGGATCTTACAAAACCAATCATGATGACATTTCTTAAACTGGTGTATGAATGTTGATGTCCATCTGCCCATGTAAAAAACAAAAACAAAAAAAATTAATTCATGGGAATATACAATATGGTGATTTCTGGGTTTTCACCCATCCAAATGGACTTGACCGTTGGATCGACTATGCACCTATTTTAGACGGTCAAAACCTGTGAGCCCTTTTATCAAGGGGTTAGGATGACCATACGAGTCCCCGTCACCGTGCACCAGTAGACCCCATCGAGATCTTCAAATTCCCCTGGACCCAACCCCATGTGGGCCCCCAGTGGGCCCCACAGAGAGTAAGACCCAATATGCAATAACCATATTATTTTATATAAATTATATATATTAAACCAGCATGTGCTAGGGCAGAGACTTGGGAGGTCTCCATTTCGAGGGGACACCGGCAATGCCACATCATCATCCAAGTGGGAACCTTTGATTGGATTTCTAAGACATTCTGGGGTCCACATAATTTCTAAATAGAGTTCATTCTTGTAGTCCTCTTCCCCCTCAATGCCTAAAATTCTGTCTCCATTTCTCCAGATAAAATCTCACGCAAGAGTGTCCAAAGCCACAATCTTTTGTACTTTTTAACGTAACTTATATTAAAAAACAATAAACAAAAAAAAATACACACAACTTTCACCTAACATAATCCTCTCTCTCTCTCTCTCTCTCTCTCTCTCTCTCTCTCTCTCTCAAATGTAAAATCTCACCAAAAGGGAGAAGTCTCATAAAATTGAGTCTGGATTCTCTGAGTATTTTTTCCACGGTAAGTGTGGACCAATCAAAGTCCACCATGTCACCGCGAGCAGCCATGCATGTGGGCAACCTACCATACATCCAAATAGAAGTCTGGATCCTCTGAGGATTTCCACCACAGTGACCATGAGTGGACCGATCAATGTCTGCCACATCACCGCGAGCAGCCTGCCATACACGCTGGCAGCTTGGCATACATCCGTGCAAGGGCTGCCCAAGGTGACATGGCGAACCATGATTCGTCCACTCACTGTCACCGTGGGGGAAATCCTTAGATGATCCAGATTCTCCGGGGAAAAGGCTTCCCATGGTGACGTGGCGGACCGTGATTGGTCCACTCACGATCACCATGAGGGAAATCCTCATATCATCTCAATTCCATAAAATTCTCTACCATATGTGTGCCAAATCCAAGCCCCTAAGATAGCAGTGTGCAAATAAAGGTAGTTCTACAAATGGTTTTCTGCAAACATAATAACAACAGTGACAATTGGGAAATTTCCTTAGTAGGCCCATATGGACCCGAATCAGCCCAAAAACCATGCCAGATGGTCCCCTATGTGTATACTGTAGTCTCATGGAGGCCACAATATCAAACTATGGTCCGCAAGGAGACACATGGTAAACTATCTCAATTTCTTTGGCCTCTTTAGCAATTAGAATATGAGCAGGAGTGTTTCCCAGTAGAGAGAGTTATGACAGGAGTGTTTAAGGGCCTTTTGAGATTTATCCTTCACTTTCTAACATATTGTTGCAAATATATATAGTTTAAGAAAAACAAAAGGGCCAAATTTAAACTAATATATTTATAAATTTCACAAATTCTTAAAGATGACTAAAATTTGTGTAATATCAATCAAGATATATGGATTTCTTTGATATACTAATGCAAAAATATACCATCAGAAGCATTCATAAAATACTAAATATCAATGTTTGTTCAACAAGGGGAAAACATAGAAGATTTGACATGAACTGAAGAGTAAAGCTAAAAAGTTTCTTTTATTTCAATTCTCAATGTAATTTCTACACAGGATGGAGAGAATACAAAATGTATTTATTTATTTTTTTAAGTTTGAAGTAATGTGCTCGTGCTTATGATATTTGGATGTGCAATTTGTACCATTGTGCCCTCAAATGATATTTTTTGCATAAAATTTTAAAACAATGTGGTTTTCAAAAGAAAAAAAAAAAAACAGAGAGAAACAGAAAATGATGGGTCCAAAGATTGTTGGGGGGGGGGGGGGGGGGGGGGGGTTGGTGTTGGACAATTTCTTAGTGATTTTTCAGATTTAAAATGAGATTTTACACCCAAATGTTATCCATATTTTCGAAGTGGGTTTCAAATGAATAGAAACCATTTATCTATGTAATTTCTATTTCTTTTTATTTCTAAGTTTTTTACACCTTGTCTTGAGATTGAAGAAATACCGCAATTTGGTTCTTCCTCTTTTTAGAAAAAAGAGCAAATTATGATGATGGACAATCTGTCTTTCATTTTAGATATTATATGTATGCTTTATTATTTTTCATATCATAAGGAAGAATTTCAATATAAAGTTTGTTATCACCTATCAATTAAATTGTAATTCTCTGTGTCTCTCTCATATAGGGGTTGTCAAAGGGCAGTGCCGGGTCAAGTCCGGGGTTGTCCTTAACTTACCCTCAGTATGTAAGGCCAAACCCGGGTATGCCAAAGCCATTTGGAAGGCATGGACTATCTAGGCCCTTACCTTACACTCGAGGGCCAGAGTCGGGCCAGGGCAAGGCTCAAGGCCTCAGAACAAGAAAACTATTATTTAATTCCTTTTTCCTTCGTTACCAGGTATAGCGTGTCAATTGAGCGTTATCTTTTCTAGCCTATATCGCATAAGGACCACGAAGAAAACGTTTGAAGACAGAAGATGCCTACAAAAACTTTCTTTTATGTAGCAAAGTAATTCATGCTTTGGTGACTTGGGTTTTAGATGTATGGTTTTATTTATTTTGTCAAAGAAAGAAAATGCTTAAAATGTTTTTCTATCTCATACCTCTCAAAAGAATTTTTACATACCAAATCATTCTAAAAGAGTCTTATCGATTTTTGAAAGTTTTCGGCCATTTACATTCGCCTACTTTTTATGAATTGGCATTATTTTAACACCGATCTAATTATTAAGGATTGTTTATTTTCAATCATAAAAATAAATGTACTTAAAAATCACTATTAATTTAGACTTTAAAAATTGGGAGTTATAATTATCTAATTAAAAAGATATCTCGATACCCCACGTTCTCGAAGTTCTATGCAGAAACAAACTACCTTGAGTTTGTTGACATCTTAAGTCACTTCATTGAATCATAAGCATATCTGTGTTAACAATAAGCATATCCGTGTTAACAGGAGTGCATCCCCTTTCATACTAGCAAGAATATATAATAATAATATAAAAGGCCTCGGTAAGAAGCAATAAAACTGTAAGGGAGGGATCGGAAGCAACCTAGCAACACTCATTGCTTATGCATTAAGTATAATATATAGCTTAAATAAATAAATAAAAAGATGAAATGAGCCAAGTATGTGTGTGTTTCTTTAAGGCATTTTATAATGGGTATGAAATTGCCTTCATATCCCAATCTTATTAGTGCTGAATGACTTTTATAAGAAATTTTAATATTCACACATATAAAAATAAATATATAATATATAAAATAAATAAAAGTAGAAGTGCCACAGCTAGTTCAGGCCAGGCTTAGTATTATCCAAGCCTTGCCCTTAAATCTTAGGGCCTGAAAAAAGTTGGCCCTAGGGCTTAAAAGCCCTCATTTTAAGAACTTTTTTAGGGATGGGTCTGTGAGGCCCCACCCTTTGTGGGCACTCTAATTACTATTTTATATGCTAATTAATACTAATTTATACTAATTATTAGTTAATTGTGCTAATTAGGGGTTAATCAGGGTAATTAGTTAGATTTTCCTAAGTTATAGTTAGACTAGCTTAGTTGAGTTAGTATTTTGGTTAGTTGGGTGTTTTTGTTAATTCTAGGCTAATTAGGGTAGAGAGGTCCCTAGTATGGATTTTGATTAAGTAGTGGGGGTTTTATGTAAAAAGGGGGCATCTCTAGAACATTCCAGCCCAAAGACTAGACTACCCCTAACCCTAACCCTAATTGCATGTTAACCTAAAGGGCATTCCAGCCATTAACCACCCCTCCCTAATCTATAAATACTACACCATTCCCAAGAAAACCCTAAGCCATAAGACCAGCCCCTTTCCCAAGAAATCCCAGCCACCACTGTTCATCTCAATTCCCATTTCATTTCTCTCTTCACTTGGGAGCTACTGTTCGTGCCTGGGAGGTTATCTCTTAGAGCTGCAGCCACTACTTCTTCATCTCTCTCTTTTTCCCTTCCCATTTCCTCTCTTCTTTCTTCCTCATTTCTCTCTTCCAGCCACTGTTACTGTGTGCTGGACGGGACCGATTCTGTGCTGGGATTTTTCCTTAGAGCTACTGTTACTACTTCATCTTCCTTCTTCCTCTCTCATTTCTTCACCTGGGAGCCACTGATTCTGTGCTGGAGAAATTCGAGCTGCTGCTACTGCTGTATCTCTTCTCCTTCTTCTTCACTGCTGAGTTGGGATTTCTCTCTTATAATTGCTCTCTTTCTCTCTACAAACCTTCCCTCATTTACTAAAAGGCAAGTGCATCTACTATTAACTTAGAATGTATGTGTTTTTCCTTTGATTTCTGTAGTTTCATTTCATGATTGTGATTAATTGAGTCTTAGAAATTCTACCTGAGCTTAGTGTGTGTTTGGATGGTTGGCCATTGATGGATGGGGGTCACCCCCCCCCCCAATTTGGAAGATTAATAGGTCCAAATGGTGTTTGATTAATGAGCATTGTAATGTTTTATAATTTTATTTGATTACTTGATGAGGGGAGGTGAATAGAATTCATTTAGATAGAATTGGATGGAAGAGGGTGACTGTTGCAGGTTTCTGTAAACAGAACAGTGAGTTTTTTTTTTTGGTTTTTGGCATTGAGATCAGTGGGCCCAGGTGGGCCACCTCTGGAGATCCGGACCCCACATCATGTAGGGCCACCTTGGGCGACCCAGATGATGAGGGCTGATCGTGGGCCCTTGATCAGTGGGGCCCATGATCGTTGCTCTCTTTATGCACCAGGGGAAGCTCTGTTTTGCTGCAACGTTCTGCAACAGAAGTTGCATGTGTTTTGAGTGAGGTAAGTGATGAGTGGGGAAAAGGGTGGTCCATGGGAGCATGGGAAATGATGTGACGCGAGGGAGTATGGGAAAGTGTGGTCCACTGAAATTATGGGGCCCAGGTGGGTCCCTGATTTCAGATCGGGTCCAGACATTGGATCCGGGGCTACTTAGTGACCATGATGATGAGGACTGATCTAGGACTGGGCCCAGTGGGGCCCACTGATCCAATAACCATTAGTTATATTAATTAAAATTAATTCTTTAGTTTTTTATTAGCACCATTAATTTTCATAAATTGGAAATATAAACCCGTTAGTTTTTATTGAACCAAATTGGAGCTGGGCCCAGTGGGGCCCACTAATCCATAACCCATTAGTTTTATTAATTAAATAAAACATTTAGTTTCTAATGTGTACAATGGGACCCATTAGTTTTAGAAAATTGGGAAAGTAGGACCCTTAGCCTTTATGAAAACCCTATTAATTTTAGGAATTAGAAATAAAAGACCCCTTAGTCCTTAATTAATCTAAATTAGTTTGGACCCTTTAGATTTATACTTTTAGAAATTTCATTAGCTTTTATAATTTGATTAAGCCCTAACTATTTTACGAACCCAATTCGAATAGATTGTGTATGACTTGGATATTTCCATCAGACTCAGACTTTAGTGCAAAAGTTGAGATTTGGCCTGGAATCTGTTGACTCAGGTACACCTGTGTACCAGATCGACCGGCTGGCCACCTGGTCAATCGGGTACATTGGAAATTCCAGAATCCAAACCAAGTCCCAACTTTGATTCCAGTGGAGCAGATCGACCCGACCCTTGCCAGGTCGACCTGCCACACTGTGAACACTTAGATGTGAGTTTAGCATTTGTTTTATGATTGATCGATTGTGGGGCCCATTGACCATCCAAATGAACTTCCATCAATGTGCCAAGCACGAGTCAATGGCGTGGCTCGACCTTGACTCGTGGGGACCACCGATTAGGGTTTCGGTCGTTTAATCTAAGATGATTTGACTCCTAAGAGTTGTCAATGGTGCCCGTAACCTCCTAAGCACCAAACACAATATCCTATGGCATCAGTGACTTCGTTTAGAGATCAAATTACCGGAGATAGACCTGAACCTAAACGTGGCCCATTACCTAGGATTGGACCGTTGTATTTCCCTATTGATTCTCATGTTGAAGTTCACACTTCACCTTGTTTAATGTTGTCAAACTTAAATCTTTAGTGTAGCTGTAACTATTAATTAAATATAAATGGAGGACCTGAACTTAGGGTATCTTAGAGGTGACCCGATAGTATGATTGGAGAACACTGACCCGTGTCTGTGTCTAGGCGGGCCCATATTGGGCCTAAGTGTGGGATGTGTACCTTTAGTTGGAAGAGGTGGTTTATATTGAGCTTTTAAGTCATAATGAATTATGATGAACTGTTTATCAGTAGTAAATGGATATGATGCCTCGTTTGGACGGTTTTAGACCAGGCCACGGATTTGATGGGCCTTGGTATGGATCCAACGAGTGGGCTTGGACTTAGAGTATAATCCATAGACTAATTGATGTACAAACCTCTTAGAGACTTGGTTAGGACCTTGTTCACGCAAGGCAAAGCCTAGACAGACACAGACCCTTAGAAGTATTCTCGAGTCGGCATGAACATTCACTCGGTTGATTTAAGCTCAGCCTGTGGACTGATCATCCCCGGTAGGAGCTATTTGAGAGTTGAGAAGCTATCATGATGAGCTATGTGGTTAAGATGGACGGTGTGATACCGTGTCCGGTCTTGAGTGTGATGAGATGATGAGTGGTTTGCGGGATTAGTAATTTCCAGCACTGGTGAGATTTCCCCGCCGCAACTGTGTTCAGTATGGGAGGGCGGCGGCATAATATCCCGCGGTACTCCAGCTCGTGTGAATGTGCCATTTCGTTGTAGATTAGATGTTTTATATTATCCTGATTCCTTATGATTATACTGCTCAACTGCCTAGTTCTTTACCTTGTCATTCTTTAACTTATTTACTTGTCTCTATTCCTTTGATATATATATATATATATATATGTTCTATGTTAGTAGTATGTTGTGATTTGCCAGATCTTTAGATCTGACCCTTCATTGGTGCTTAGGCCTTGACCCAGAGATCCCTGATGACGCACTAGCGCTGGTAGAGGCGCCGATAGCTGGAGAGTTCGCGTGGGGCCCGGCCGACCCGGAGGTCGAGCCAGAGGGAGGAGATTATTTACCAGGGTTTTGAGAGCTCATCTTATTTTGGGTTTGAGCGAAATTTTGTAGTGAGTTGGGTAGAATCCAATATGTATAAACTTTTGATTAACAACTGATACTTTAACTAGACTACTGTTCTGCTCATACTTTACATATATATATGATACCAAATGCTTCCGCTTTATTTAATTGTTATGCTTCTGCAAGTTTAACCATTGAGTATTATATGGGTCAAAAAATTTCAAATCGGACCTCACTGCGGCCTACGATCTTGGAAGTTCTCGGATTTTTCGGGAAGTAGCGCGCCAACTTCGGGTATTCGAACGAGTATATCGGTATCCGGAATTGGGGCGTTACAGGGTCTCCCTTGGCCCCTTGTCTAGGGCCAGATTGACAAACCTACTCTCATACACAGTCACACAAAAACATCTTCTTAGATAACGGTATAATTAGTATTTGATTTTTCTAGCCTAGACTCTCTCACCTTTTATGAGAAAAACAGTAGCTACTTGCCTTCTCCTCTATTTCAACCTCCTTCCTCTTTAACTAAAATTTATATTTTCTTCCAAGTAAATCACAAGGAAAATCCTAAATGTCAACATGTTTATCATTTAACTCAGGTTGAATTTTTAAAATTTATAAAATTATTAGTTTATTATTAGGGCCCAGGTTTGAAGAGGGCATTTTCTTTTGGGACTTGCTATCGGCACACAAAAGATATCTTTTCCCACACAAATTCTCTCCACACACATCACAATAATTTAAAAATTACATTATTTCTTTCCTCACACAGCAAAAATCCCCATTTTAGCCCTCTCTCCATTTCCCTCTTTCTTCCCACACACATCATCTTCCCTTTCTCTTCACCCACAAATTAACCGAACTCTCTCCACTTTTCCGACGTCAGTTCTCTCTCCGGCGTAACTCCGGCATTCCAAGTCCTCTACACCATCTCCTCTTCCAAAGGTAAATCTCTATCTCCACCATTGTCATTTCATTTTTCTTCACCATTCATTCTTTACCATTTTATCCATCTTAGATTACCTTTTTTTCATGAAAACTTGTTATGGGGATAGATTCTCATTCAATGTAAGATTTTACAAACAATGGTAACGTTTTTCCATGCATTTGGGCCGGTTTCTACACCATCATCACAACCATTTTTTCACACAGAAATCGCGATTTGTTCGGACCTGAACATCCGAACATGATCAAATTGTTCGAAACTTAAGGTCCGAACAAAATGACATTGTTCGGACATGAACATCCAAAGAAAATAATATTGTCCGGACATTAACTTCGGAACAAAGCCCACTTGTTCGAAATATAACATCCGAACGGTCTACTGCAAAAACCATTCATGTTATCCTACAATGTTTGTATTTTTATTTCAGATATAGACCGACCGAGCTCCTCTAGGGTGCGACCTACCGCTTAAAACCGAAGGCGTCGCCACCGAGTGGAAGAGGTTGTAGAAGAACCTGTTCTTCGTGAGGAGGACGTTGAAGAACAACCTGTGTTAGTATTTTTATTGGCTAATTCATGGGTTGGACAAAACTCTGGGTCCATTGAGTTGTATTTTCTAATTTATTTTAGAATGGACTGTGGTTGTGTCGCCGGAAGAGCTGAAGTGAAGAATAGAAGAAAAAAGAAGACCGGGCGAAATTCCCCAGGCCCGATCGATCGGAGCCTCAAACCGATCGATCGGTCAGAAAAAGGCCTCAGTTAAATGTCAGGCCGATCGATCGGACCTGCAGGGGCAATCGATCGGACAGGTGCGCAGAAACGGGAAAGTCTACTATTCTAATCAGATTTAGTTTCCTTTTGAGACTATCTTTCCCAGTTTGAGTCCTACTTGTGCACTAAGTCTAAGGCACGAATTTTGCGCTATTTATAGGGTGTTTCTCTCAACCCTAGACAACCATCACAACTCTCATTGATCTGAGTCAGAGATATTTTAGAGAGAGTTATTCTCTAGAGCCATTTAGAGATTATTCTGAATGGCTGCTCTAGAAGGTTATTGCTGCTTCTACTTTTCTTGTAGAAGATTGATCAGCTTGGTTGACAAGGTGCAAGGAGATCAAGTAAGGAGAACGGGGCGCTGTGGATGTCGTGTCAGTGGATTCTTTGCAAGAATAACTACAGTCCTTAGGTCGAGGTACAGACTGAGGTAAAGGAGCTTGTGAGTATATCTTGTAACTGTTCGTGAACTCTTGATTTCTGGTTCATGGTTTTTCTCCCTGGATAGGGTTTCCACGTTAAATATTGTGTCTGCCTTCTTGTGGTGTGTAATTGATAGATAGCTAGTTCTATATTGTCTGATTGGTTTATTTTCGCTGCATTGATTGGTTAAATAGAACTAGTAATCCATTATGGTAGCTTTCATAAAATTTCAATTGGTATCAGAGAGGGTTACACTATTTTATTGTGTTGATCCATATTCTGCTAGAATGGATACCTATCGTGAAGGCACTTCAACCAATAAGCCTCCTCTGCTGGATGGTTCTAATTATGCTTATTGGAAAGCCAGAATGGTTGCCTTTGTAAAAGCCATAGATCTGAAAGTCTGAAAATCTATTGAGAAAGGTTATTCCTTGCCCACTGTCACTACTGATGGGAAAACCAGTTTTAAAT
Organism: Cinnamomum chago; assembly: GCA_038049695.1. NCBI lineage: Eukaryota > Viridiplantae > Streptophyta > Magnoliopsida > Laurales > Lauraceae > Cinnamomum > Cinnamomum chago. The sequence continues at coordinate 64,113,967 of CP142458.1, read as the reverse complement.
CTGAAGAACAGTGGACGAAGGATGAAGAATTGGCAGCCACTTGCAACTCTAGGGCTTTGAATGCTATTTATAATGGAGTTAGCATATCCGAGTTTTGTAGAATTTCTACATGCACTACTGCAAAAGAAGCTTGGGATATTCTGCAGACTGTGAATGAAGGGACTGACACTGTCAAACAGTCGAAACTTCAGAAATTGTATACAGCCTTTGAAACCATAAAGATGGAAGATGATGAAAATTTTGATGAGTTTAATTCAAAGCTGAATACAATTGTGAATGACACTTTTACTTTGGGAGAGCCAATTCCTGAAAATAGAATTGTGAAAAAGATTTTGCGGTCTCTTCCAGAAAGATTTGATGCAAAGGTTGTGGCCATAGAAGAGAATAAAAATCTGAATATTCTCAAAGTTGAGGAATTAGTTGGCAACCTTCAGACTTTTGAAGCAAACCTAAGGACCAATGGAAAATCAAAATCCAAAGGTGTTGCTTTGAGAGCATTCAAAGAATCATACAAGAAAATTGTTAGTGATTCTGAGTTTGATTTTGAGGAGATTGATCTCCAAGTTGCTGTTGAGTTTATGAAACAATTTCAAGCTTTCATGAAGGGGAAGAAAAGTAATTTGAAGATCCCTAAAAATTTTGTAAAGAAGAAAACTTCTAAAGGGATTAAATGTTTTGAGTGTCATGGTTATAGACACATTGCTAGTGACTGTGCTAACAAGAAACCAAAGAAGAAGGCTTTCAATCTGACTTGGGATGATGATACTTCTGAGGAAGATGATTAAAAATCTGAGTCTGAGAAGCCTGATGCTAGCAAAGAAAAATTCATGGCATTCATGGCAACATCAGTTTCTGCTACTCCACTAGTTTCTGATGAAGGGACTGATCAAGATGTTAGTGAGTCAGAGACAGAACATGATTGGCAAGCTGAATATCATATATTGTTTGCAAAGACCATGAAGATGCTCAAGATGAATGAAAAAGTGGCTACAAGCTGGAAAGAATGTGAAGAGCATAATACTTCTTTAAAAGCTGAATTGTCTGAAGCTCTTACAAAAGTAAGTCACTTAGAGGCTGAAAATAACAAATTGGCAGATATGTTGACTGCTGAAGCACAGAAGTGTGACTTGATTAATCATAATATGGAGACCTTGAAAGTAGAAAATACCGACTTGCAAGGAAGACTCAAGATGGTTCTTTCTGAGTTGGATACGAGCAAGGCTTCACTAAACAGGATGAATGCTGGATCTAAAAAATTTGATGACATCCTGTGCAGTCAAAAGGCAAAGAATAACATGCATGGCATTGGCTATGCTGACGGAGCATCTACATCAAAAGCCAAAGGTAATAATTATTTTGTTCAAAATTCAGTTGTTACTAATTCTGTTGGTCATGTTCCAAATACAGATGTCAAGAAGAAGAATGTGCCACGTCCTGAACGTATACCCACTTGTCATCACTGTGGAATTAAAGGACACATTCGACCCCATTGCAATAAGCTGCGAAAGTCTCCAAACCAAAAGCAATGGAAAAAGCAGAAGGAAGTGTCACATATGAAAACCAAAGCTGTCTGGGTCAAGAAAGAAGACATTCCATCTGTATTGGTACACACTATGCTAAACTTTCTGAAAATGCAAGTGTGTGTGCCAAAACTTCATCACCCCTGATCTACAAGATCAATCCCCCACCCCAGTGCTGATACGAAGCTCATCTTGAGGGGGAGTCTATTTAGGGGGAGTCTATTCAGATTGATAGAAGATGCTTGAAGAAAATTGTTTGTCAATTGTGGACAAAAAGGGGGAGAATACTGAAGCCAGGGGGAGAAACAAGCAAAGATCTACAAATGCTGATTTTTTTAAATTCAATGTATTTTGGGTTTTTCTCTTGGGTAGATCATTTGTATTGTTCTAGGGAGTTTTGTCCATGAATTGCCAAAGGGGGAGATTGTTAGTATTTTTATTAGCTAATTCATGGGTTGGACAAAACTCTAGGTCCATTGAGTTGTATTTTCTAATTTATTTTAGAATGGACTGTGGTTGTGTCGCAGGAAGAGCTGAAGTGAAGAATAGAAGAAAAAAGAAGACCGAGCGAAATTGCCCAGGCCCGATCGATTGGAGCCTCAGACCGATCGATCGGTCAGAAAAATGCCTCAGTTAAATGTCAGGCCGATCGATCGGACCTGCAGGGGCAATCGATCGGACAGGTGCGCAGAAGCGGGGAAGTCTACTATTCTAATCAGATTTGGTTTCCTTTTGAGACTATCTTTCCCAGTTTGAGTCCTACTTGTGCACTAAGTCTAAGGCATGAATTTTGGACTATTTATAGGGTGTTTCTCTCAACCCTAGACAACCATCACAACTCTCACTGATCTGAGTCAGAGATATTTTAGAGAGAGTTATTCTCTAGAGTCATTGAGAGATTATTCTGAATGGCTGCTCTAGAAGGTTATTGCTGCTTCTACTTTTCTAGTAGAAGATTGATCATCTTGGTTGACAAGGTGCGAGGAGATCAAGTAAGGAGAACGGGGCGCGGTGGATGTCGTGTCAGTGGATTCTTTGCAAGAATAACTACAGTCCTTACGTCGAGGTACAGACTGAGGCAAAGGATCTTGTGAGTATATCTTGTAACTGTTCGTGAACTCTTGATTTCTGGTTCGTGGTTTTTCTCCCTGGATAGGGTTTCCACGTTAAATATTGTGTCTGCCTTCTTATGGTGTGTGATTGATAGATAGCTAGTTCTATATTGTCTGATTGGTTTATTTCCGCTGCATTGATTGGTTAAATAGAACTAGTAGTCCATTCTGGTAGCTTTCATAAAATTTCAACCTGAGATGGAAATGGAACCAGGTCCGGGGCCACAAGATAGATCCTTATTGACCAGCTTTGATACACATATAGCTGGGTATATTTGGAGTGGACAGGTGTGTTTTGTTTGTTTCATATCAAGATTGATTGATTGATTTAGTTGTGAATTTCTTCAATAATGTATCAATTGTTGAATGCATGATCGAGGAGCACTGAAGTGTCTAAGTCATGGTTAGAAAGTGCCATTGTGGCAATGGCAATTGAATTGGTCGATAGGTTTAGGCAGTGGATGTCCAGGTCCAGATTGGCTCCCTTGGTGACTGCATCATACCGCTCCGTCAATAAGATTATTGTATCGGGGTTTGTGGAAATGTGGCAACCTGAGACTAACACCTTTCACATGCCATTTGGTGAGATGACCATCACTTTAGATGATGTTGCATCCATCATAGGCATCCCGATGACGGGGCGGACTGTCTCGTATAATGATAGAATGGCATATGAGGAAGCTCAAGCACTCCTTGTTGATGCACTAGGAGTAGAACCCATAGAGGCACATGATGAGCTGATCCAGGTGCAGGGCCAATCTGTTAGATTAGAGTGGTCACGGGAAAGGTTTGGCGGAATTTCTGACGATGATGAGGATGAGATGGTTGACTGTGCAGTCAGAGCTTACCTTCTGTACTTATTGGGATGTACGTTGTTCACAGACAAGAGTGGCACACGGGTGCTGATCATATTTCTTACACATCTGGTGGATTTGGATAACGTACGTTCATATGTATGGGGTACTATTGCATTGGCATAATTATACAGGCAGTTGGGGTTAGCAACCCGACATGAAGTTAAACAAATGGCCGATTACGTGTCACGTCCCCCGAACCCGATTAGAGAATAAACCGGATCTGGGGAGTGAAATTTAGGACAGATTAAAATTTTTGTCCTTTAGGCCCAAGGATCGTAAGTCCGATGTGAGGATATAATATTTCAAGCCTCAATTATAATAAGAATATGCGGAATTCATACAATTCTAGGAATATTTGGATATCAACAAGGAATAATGAATCTCAATATATATATATATTAAAGTTGAACAAGGAATAAAATAAAACTAAACAAAGGAGCTAATCAATTACGATAGCCATCCCACTAATCAAGGTCATTTGAGACAATAACGATGTCTATAATGTGAAAGTTTCAACGAGAAATAATAAAGAATAAAGGAATCTAATGAAGTCCCAATGACTCTCTCTCGTGCCAGGATCAATGACGCTATTCTACGTCATCGGCACGGCACTCTCGTTCCTCCTCAGCCGGTTGGAGATTCTCTGAGATCTCCTCACCTACATGCTCCTCATAGTAGTAGTCACCTGAGGTGTCTGCACACCAAGGAACAGAGTCAACAACATGTTGAGCAATAGATAAGCAAAGTATAAATGTCATGGCATGCATCAAATATAGAATAAGGACAAGTGTAATATCATGTGAATACAAGGAAAGCGAAACTAGGCATAAAGCATGAATAATAATAATGTGAGACAATGACAGAAATCCTAACATCATCTACCAATAACCACTATTCAAACAATGCAATGCAAGAAACAAGAGGGAGACTCCGAAGATGTCCAAGCCATTTCCCGGGGTATCAGTAACAATCCAAACCAGACTACTGATACCAAAGTCCGGCTCCAATGGGATCCTAGCTCACGGTCCTGGGAATAGCAGCACGGTCCTAACCCGCTCCCAGCAATTCAACGTCATGGACGCCGTCCAATGCCGACTGCCCACCCCAATATCCGAGTAACCGGCCCATCAAATAAAAACCCCAAACTGCAAATGGCTATGACATGCAAATAATAATAAAGTGGTGTTGACACGAGGAAGACCAAGACAAGCAAATCTGGCTAGCTCAATACACATGACATGATCATAGGGATTATCTCATTCAAAACAATATGAGACAAGTCATTTACCTGATAATCCCTTCTTTACTAGCCAGTCATGTTTATCAATTACATGACACAAGGTTCCTACGATACATTCTAAGTCAAGTCCATATCCTAGTCCTACAAGGATTTTTATTTCATAATTAGTTAAGTGTTTTATGCCAAGAGAGAGTATACAAGGAATTATAACAACGGATACAATTCACATGTCAAGGAGGAATTACAATCCAAACCTAGGTAATTAGTGTCATCCCTGTACTCTACACGTCTTAGCGGAGTATGTGTGGAAATTGAATCAACGATGCTTCTAGGAAAATTCCTTGGTGCACAACCATGTTAAGCATCTGTCGAAACAATTTCATACGCATTTGGTAAACCGTATGTAATACACAAATACCTAGACAACCCAATCGAAGCACACCAAGCCACGTGCTACGATTTAATCCTCATTAATGGTCAAGTAATAGTAGGTTCATGGTTTCCAACATCTAAGGCCCAAACCTAAGTTACTGGTCTCATTTCCAATAATACATAAGTTGAATCAATAATCTGAGTATTTATATCATTTTTTCGACCTCCGATCGTGATGCAACTAAAACCATTGGATTCTACATCTCAAGGGCTTTCCAACGGTATATAATATGAAGAAATCCAACGGGCGGATTAAAAGTTACAAGTGTTCGAAGTTTCCAAATGATGTCAGAAAATTACCCTTCAATCGATCAGACTATAATCCGTCTCAGTTAAAAAGTCATCTGATCGATCGGTCTGCAGGTCCAATCGATCGGTCTGAGATCCGTCTCAGTTAACTGAGACCAAATTATGTTCGATTGATCGATCTGCAATCCGACCGATCGATCGGACAGTGCGACCTGAACCCCGAAAATGGGTTTTCTCCCCTTTTTCCTCCGGCCAATCCATGGCTAATCTGCAGAAAACGAGCATTCATGCTCCCATTTCATCACATTCATCATTTAACTTCTATTATAACAATTTAAACATCAAGTTTACCAATTACAAATTAACCCAAACCCAAATCCCCAAACGTAACCTAACATGTCAATCCCAATTCAATATCAACAAGAAGCTTGGAATTTGGGAAATCTAACAAGGATATCATTGCAATCAATAGAAAACAATACAGACAATGATCAATTATAAATTGCATATCTACTTGCCTCAACCAAGAAAAAGATTAGAAATTGGGGAACTCGAGGAGAAACCTTCTACCGCAGAAACCACGAATCTAACACAACCAAATGTAATCTAAAACACTGAGAAGAAGAAAGAAAGGAAAAAGATCAAGATTCAACCTAATCTAAACAAAAGAGAAGACGAAAGGAAAAGTAAATGATGGGAAAAGGCTTACCAACTAGTATCAATGGAGAGAGGAGATCGAGGGGAAGAAGATGTGTGGCTCGGATCTTCGATATGATCTCCTCCGGAGGGAGTTCTGGGCTTGAGAAGATGAAGAGGAAGAAGAAGGGCTGATGTAGCTCTCGTTCGTTGCAAAGATGAATAAGAGATTAGGGTTAATCCCTGTTTAAGAAGAGAGGGAAGGGAAAAAGACTGATTTGCCCTTCAGTGGATCCGGTGAAGGAATGGACCACTTGGAGGGTTTCTGATTGTCGGATCGCGACGAGCCAGGGGAAAAAAATGATCAGCACGACAAGACCTTTCCAATGAATCCAAAATCACAGTGTTTGGAATTTTCAGAAAAACACTCAATTTTTCCTAAATTGCAAACTACCCCCTTGCTAGGGTCAAACGCACTCGGAGTTGCACGAAACTTCGCAGATACTACTCTAACACTAGAAGAAACTCGCTCATGATCTAAATCCACTTAAATATCGAAAATACAAATAATTATAATAACAACAAAATAACGGGTCAACGGGCCTACTATTGGGCCAAACTGACCCAGTAAGGTCCCAGACCTTACATCTCTCACAACTAAAAAGAACATTTGGTTCCCCAAATGCCTAAACATACTTCATCCGAAAAATATAAGGATACACCTTCTGGATCTGATCCTTCAGCTCCCACGTAGCTTCCTCTGTACTATGATGCTCTCACTGTACCTTAACCCACTGGATGGTCTTGGTACGCAGCACTATCTCCTCTGTATCGATGATCTGTGCCGCAGCTCTACATAGGTCACATCTGCTTGTAACTAAAGTGGCTCGCACTGCAATACTTTAGTAGGATCTGGAATATACTTCCGAAGCATTGAGACATGAAAAACGTCTTGCACACCGGCTAATTCTGGCGGTAACACCAAACGATAGGCCACGTCTCTAATCCTGCTCTTGATCTCAAACGATTCGACAAACCTCTTAGCAAGCTTCCCTTTCTGCCCGAATCGAACAACACCTCACATCGGAGAGACTTTCAAAAACACCATATCCCCCACTTAGAATTCTAAAGGTCTCCGCCTCTTATCTACATAACTCTTCTGATGATCCCGAGACTCCTTCATTCTCATCTGAACAATCTGAACTTTCTCACTGGAATCAGCAATCTCTGAGGGGCCATGAAAACTCCGAACTCCTACTTCCTCCCAACATGCCGGAGTCCTACATCTTCGTCCGTACAATGCCTCAAATGGTGTCATACATATACTTGAATGATAGTTGTTATTGTAGGCAAACTCACACAGAGGCAAACTTTCATCCCAATTCTCCTTGAAATCCAAAACACATGCTCTGAGGAGATCTTCCAAAGTTTGAATGGTACGCTCCGACTGTCCATCTGTCTGAGGGTGGTAAGTTGTACTAAACTTCAACTGAGTACCCATAGATGACTGAAAAGTAGACAAAAACCGAGAGACAAACTTAGTGTCTCGATCGGATACTATGGACTTAGGCACTCCATGCAACTTGACTATATTGTCCCTGTACATCTTGGTCATCTTATCCATAAACTGACCAGTCTTAAATGGCAGGAAATGTGTTGACTTAGTCAATCTATCCACAATCACCCAAATAGCTTCATTGCCCCTTCCTGGTGTTTGGCAACCCTAACACAAAATCTATGGTATTATTCTCCCATTTCCACTGAGGAATCTCCAACGGGTAAAGCAAACCAGGAGGCTTCTTGTGCTCTGCTTTAATCTGTTGGCATGTCATACACCTGGAAACGAATTCTGGAATCTCTTTCTTCATTTTCACCCACCAATAGTGATTCTTCAAATTTTGATACATCTTGGTGCTACCCGAATGAATAGAATACCTGGTGTGATGCGCATCTGTCATCAACTCAGACTTGATATCTTGAACATCTGGCACACACAACATATCCTTGCAGTATAGAACTCCACCAATCAATCTGAACTCTGGCTTGTCATCAACATGCTCAATGATTCTCTGTAGCTCTGGATCGTCTTTTTAAGCTACCTTGATCCTGTTAACTATCTCTTGCTCTCAAACTCCCATAGTAGCAACTAGGACTTTATCTTTGACTAGCCATACTTCCACATCCCTATCTCTGAACTACTTCATTCATCCTCATTCAAGCATTATACATCCACTGAATGATGTCTTCCTACTAAGAGCATCTGCTACCACATTCACCTTCCCTAGATGGTATTTGATCGAAAAATCATAGTCCTCTATGTACTTCATCCATCTCCGCTGTCTATTATTCAGATCGCCCTGTGTAAACAGGTATTGCAGACTCTTGTGATCCGTATGTACTTCAAATCTTTCTCCATACAAATAATGCCCCCATAACTTCAATGCAAAAACCACTGCTGCTAACTCCAAGTCATGTGTGGCATACTTCTTCTCATGATCCTTCAATTGTCTTGATTCATAGGCTATCACCTTGTCATTCTACATGAGAATACAATCCAAACCAATCCCTGATGCATATGTATAAACCACAAATCCTCCATTTCCTGAGGGTAAAGCAAGTATGTGCTATGGTCAACCGGGTCTTCAACTCTTGAAAACTCTTCTCACATTCTTTTGTCCACACAAATGGGATATCCTTCCTTGTCAACTTAGTGAGTGGAGATGCTATGGTAGAAAACCCTTTCACGAGCCTCCTGTAGTAACCCGCAAGTCTAAGAAAATTGCGAACCTCTACTACATTCTGTGGACTACCTCAATTAACGACTGTTGCTTCCTTCTTATGGTCCACTGTCAGTCCATCCTTAGAAATAATATGGCCCAAAAATGCCACTTGCTCCAACTAAAACTCACATTTGCTCAACTTAGCATACAACTGGTTATCCTTCAAAAGCTACAACGATGTTCTCAAGTGATGCTCATGCTCCTCCTTAGTCTTCGAATATACCAACACATCATCTATGAAGACGACCACAAACTGATCCAGAAAAGGGGCAAACACCTTATTCATCAATGCCATAAATATTGTTGTGCGTTCGTTAACCCGAAAGGCATCACGAGAAACTCAAAATTGCTATATCTTGTCCGGAATGCAGTCTTAGGAACATCCTCATTCCTAACTCGTAGTTTGTGATAACTAGAACGCAGATCTATCTTTGAAAAGAATTGAGCTCCCTGTAACTAATCAAACAACTCATCAATCCTCGGTAGCGGGTACTTGTTCTTAACAGTCACTTGATTTAACTGTCTATAATCTATGCACATTCTCATTGTCCCGTCCTTCTTCTTCACAAATATCGCTGGAGCTCCCCACGGTGAAACACTGGGCCTAATGAAACCTTTATCCAACAGATCTTCTATACGACTCTTCAACTCCTTCAATTCTACTGGAGTCATTTTATACGGGGCCTTCGAAATAGGTGTTGTACCTGGCTGCAATTCTATCGTGAAATCCAACTCACGGACAGGTGGCAAACCAGGAATCTAGCCATTTGGAAGTAAGTCTAGCCAATTTGGAAGTAAATTGGTAAAAAGTAAGTGGTGTGACCAAGAGGAATTAATTCTGGCCAACTTGGAAGTAAACAACTGAAAAGTAAGTGGGCTGGAGAAAAGGAAGTAATTATGGCCAAGTCGAAGTAATTCTAGCCAAAGTGGAAGTAAATGGCTAAAAAGTAAGTGGGCTAGCCAATAAAAAGTAATTTTGGCCAACAGGAAGTGATTTTTGCAAAGTGGAAGAAAACGGCCAAAAAGTAATTGGTCTGGCCAAGAGGAAGTAATTCTGGCCTAGTTGAAGTAAGTTTGGCCAAAGTGAAAGTAAACTGCTAAAAAGTAAGTGGCCTTTCCAAGAGGAAGTAATTATGTCCAAGTCAAAGTAAGTTTGGCCAAAGTTGAAGTAAACGCCCAAAAAGTAAGTGATAGGGCCAAGATGAAGTAATTCTGGCCAAAGTGGAAGTAAACAGCCAAAAAGTAAGTGGTCTGGTCAACAGGAAGTAATTCTAGCCAAGTGGAAGTAAGTCTGGCCAAAGTGAAAGTAAACGGCCAAAAAGTAAGTGGTTTGGCCAAGAGGAAGTAATTTTGGCGAAGTGGAAGTAAGTCTGACCAAAGTGGAAGTAAACGGCCAAAACGTAAGTGGTGTAGCAAGGAGGAAGTAATTCTGGCCAAGTGGAAGTAAGTCTGGCCAAAGTGGAAGTAAACAGCTAAAAAGTAAGTGGTTTGGCCAAGAGGAAGTAATTCTGGCCTAGTCGAAGTAAGTCTGGCCAAAGTGGAAATAAATTGCTATAAAGTAAGTGGCCCGGCCAAGATGAAGTAATTTTGTCCAAGTCGAATTAAGTCTAACCAAAGTTGAAGTAAACGCCCAGAAAGTAAGTGGTATGGCCAAGAGGAAGTAATTCTGGCCAAGTCGAAGTAGTTCTGGCCAGAGTGGAAGTAAACGGCTAAAAAGTAAGTGGTCTGGCCAAGTGGAAGTAAATCTGGCCAATAGGAAGTAAGTCTTGCCAAATAGGAAGTAACTTGATAAAAAGTAAGTGGTCTTGCCAATTGAAAGTAAATCTGGCTGAGTGGAAGTTAGTCTAGCCAATTAGGAAATAAATAGCCATAAAGTAAGTGGTCTGGCCAACAGGAAGAAATTTTGGGCAAAGAGAAGTACTTTTGCCCAACTTGAAAGTAAATGGGTAACAAGTAACATGTCTGACCAAGAAGAAGTAATTTTGGCCAAGTTGAAGTAACTCTGTCCAAATTGAAAGTAAATAAGTAAAATATAACTGGCCTGGCAAAGAATAAGTAATTTTGGGCAACTATAAGTAAGCATGCCCAATTTGGAAGTAAATGGCTAAAAAGTAACAAGTTTGGCCGAGAGAAAGTAATGTTGGCCAAGTGAAAGTAAGTCTGGCCAACTTGGAAGTAATTGGGTAAAAAGTAATTGGTCTGGCTTAAGGAAGTAATTTTGGACAACGGGAAACAAGTTTGGCCAAGGGGAAGTAAATTTGAGAAATTATTGATTAATCTATATTACGTTTAAGCATTGATTACTTTATTAGTTAGCGTGACACATTAACTTAGTATGAAATGATTAATGTATAAATAGTCAATTTAAAACTTATGAATTTGGGTCCTAGGTTATGATTACGAACATTTCGTCATGTATTATGAGGTTTTCGAAAAAAAATTGTCTCTATTGCAATTGGTATTTAGTCTCTATCACTGTTAGGAATATTTATATGGATTAATGTGACACAGTAGCTTACTACTAATTGATTAATGTATTAGTACCTAATTTTGATCCTATGAGTTACGGGATTAGGGTATCATTACGAACAATGATTAAATTGTTACTGGGTTTTCATAACTTTCTAGTTTTCTGTGTAATCGGTATTTACTCTCTCTCACTGTCAAGAATACATTAATGGATTAATGTAAGACAGTAACTTTGTACTAATTGTGATCTAATGTATTTGTAGACAATTAAAGATATCTAAGTTTCAGGGTTCGGGTACGAATACAAACAACGGTTGGTGCATTGTTCACTTTTCACACATAACAATTACATTTATGTGATTTTATTGGATATTATTAGACTTTTAATATATACCGTAAGAACTAAAACACAATAAAAGAAAAGTATCTCGTTAATAATGAAAAAATAAAATGCATATATGATTAGATATACTTAGTAGAAAAAACAAGTAAGAAAAGAATAATATTATTTTTAGTATGTTTATTTAGATTAAGAGTCAACTTTTATATTAATATTATTATGTATTATACTTTTAATATAATATTTTAATTGTATTGTACATGTTAGTTAGTCGATAACCCGTGCATTGCATGGGAGGAAAAAAAAACCTATGAAAAGAAATATTTATCTAATTTTATAATTTAATAGTCTTAGTTCTTATTTAAAAATGTATTTGAAATCTACCTTTTTAATTATGTTTTTATATGTCTTGTATAATTAATAGATTAGGTTTTAAAACTAAATTTAATAATACATTTTTTAATAACAAAAGTGATAAATGTATCTAAATACAATGAATAAAATGATTTTAGTGGATACAAATTTCACTCCTTCCATCACTTGTTAGTTTGTATCTTGAATCACTTTTTGAGGAAGAAATAGAGTTATTTGAATAGTTTTTTTTATTATTATTTCTTACAGCATTTTTTTGTTGAGAAAATTCTATAAAACGCATGTCCTAAGAGATGTATTCCCAATTTTTAAAGTTTTTTTTTTGAATTATTTCTTTCTGCATGATTTTGTTGAGAAAATTCGATAAAACATATGTCGTAAGAGATGTATCTCTAATTTTTATTTCATTTACTAACTCTTTATCACTATATGCACGGTTTTCATTCTCAAATTTTCAGTACTCCCCACATTTGACACAAAAAAAAAAAGAAAAAAGAAAAAAAAGAAACATAGAGGAAATTTGAAAAAAAAAATCAAAGAGACAACAAATGAAATAGAACAAAAATACTTTATCACTTAAACATAAAATATTAATAGTGTACAATAAGCGAAAGAGAAGGATTCCAAATAGTAAAGATTTGAAAATTAGGCAATAAATGTAATATGCCATATTATTAGGAGTATTCTTACAGGAGTAAGAATCCAACGTGTTCTCAAATCTAAGTAAGTGCACCTGTCAAATATTCAACAATTTTTGTAAATCAACCAATTACGTTAACAAAGTCGTAACAACAATCTTTAACAGGAGATTATGTAGAACTTGATAACAACGATAAAATATTGAGATTAGTTTTAGAATGCTGCAATACTACATCAATTTATTCTAAAATAATTGAATATTTTCTCCATAAAGGCAAAGTAAGTGCACCAGTCAAATGTGAATGCCAAAAATACAATGAAGGATTCAGCTGGTGAATTTGCATAAAATATAAAAGGATGTGGCTAACATTTATGCTATTACTTAATAATAAAGTCATATTTTAAAATTAATGTGGTGTCGATATTTGGTATTTTTTTTTTTGAATCAAACTCATTTTCTTCATATTAATTAAATTTTTAAATAATTAATTTTATAATTAAGTACATGAGAGTTTGATTTTTAATAAATTATTCAAGAAGTAGTTTCATGGTTAATTTAGAAGTATGACTATAATTAAAATTTTGAATATTACATTACAAGATACAATTAATTTTTAAAATTTTTTATTATATTAAAATAATAATATGTAATTAGATTACTATAGGAGTTGGAGTCCTAATTCGAGTAAATTATATAAATATACTAAAAAAATAAAAAAAATGCCTAAATTTATATTAATTATGTTAAAATAAAAATATACAATAAGATTAATATAGGATTACCAAAAAAATCGTACTATGTATATCTACATTCTTTAATTCATATTAAAATTGTTTCTACTGACAGATTCATGTTTAAACCAAAAAACTATTCTCTTATTATTGTAAGAGATCTATATTTATATGGTGAGTTTTTCTTTCTCTATAGGGGAAGAGAGATTCGAATTCGTGACTTCTTGGTCAGAGACTTAGAAAGCTTGTCACTTGGGCTAAGTCTTATTTGTAGAATAAATATTTTATATATTACTAAATCAAATTAATGGAATTTAATTATTAATTAATATTCATTTAGTAAGTATTTTTGGATAGTAGTAAAGGAGAATTGTAAATTTTATTAAACTCAAAAGTCAAAAGGGAGAATTGTAAATCTACACCATTAATGTTTTTACAGTTCTACAAAGAAATGTATGCCTACTGTAAGCAACTAACCATGTCAATTTCCAATGTACTAAAAATAGTTTACAAAAATTATTTTTTGAATCACAAAAGAAAAATATGAAAATCAAAACTGAACATTACTGAATTTTAAACCTAACTGAATATTACTGACATTAATGCGTCGTATATAATATTTGTTAGCATTATATTCACTAATAATAATTAAAAATGAATTGATATTTTTCACAAGGACAAAAAAATGAGAATTTTGCAAGTTCTTAACTCTCAATTGTGTTTGTTAAAGAAGTATATGTATGTGTGTGTGTGTGTGTATTTGCTTAGCCTTCAAGTTTCTTCATTAGTAACTAATTAATTGGTATTATATTGTATAAGTTACTATTTGAATTTTGTGATTATAGCACTACAATCATAGTCTAATTTATAAATAAATGATCTAATTTATTTTGAAAATTATTTTTCAGCTCAGTTTATGAAAATGAAAAAAAATTTAGTCGTGGATGGATAAAAATATTGCTGGTTTGAAAATTTTATTTCTTTTTTCACATTATAAACATATTCACTATTTATTTTATCTATCAAAATTAAAATAATACTGAACTACAAATATCCACACATTTGTTCTTTTAATTCATAGCTGATCAATCTTTAAAAAGATTTTTTTTTATGTGATCATTATTATAGTTTCGTAGATATATAGGTTGCGGGTTCCCATAAAAAACCAAAGGAATATTTTGTATTTATTTGCATGATGTGATTAAGCGTCTAGGAAATACATGCAACATCCTCAATTCATTTGGTTAAAGCCATCTTTCAATATAGAAAGCCAGAAGAAGACATTCAGATAGTAGTGGCAATGCATTTTGGTGGGGCATGCATGTTCAGGGAGAGAAAATTAATGTATGCTCGCGGATCTTCAAATGTCATAACAAATGAGCTAAAATGAACATATAATAATTAATTTAAATCTTAAAAATGTTAGATTGATCAACAGAAGTAGGGTTGGAAACGGGTCAGTTCCGGTTCCGGGTCCACCGTCCGGTCCGGGTCCCTGGTGGACCCGAAACCGGAACCGTTAAGGAGATGGTGGAACCGGATCTGGACCCGGAACCGTTTCGGAACTGGTTTCTTGGTTTCAGAACCGGAACCAGAACCATATATGGGACGGGTCTAGATCCGGGTTTAGGTAGAGAATGATATTAAAAAGATATTATTTTTAGGAGAGATTTTCGAAAATTGAGGTAATATATCGGGTCCCGAGTCCACTGGTCCGAACTAAGGTGGAACCGGACTCGGATCCATTTACTTATCGGGGCCTAAATAAGGACCCAGAACCCGTTTTTAACAGGTCGGAACCTCCGGGTAATCGAAGAATCGGATACCCATTTACATCCCCAAACAGAAAGTACTAATACTTTACAGTTCCAAGTACAAGGAAAGAACCCTTAAAATTAAGCAAATATTAGATGGTTCGGATATACCACATGACGCAATAGATCATCATTAGATTCATAAACAATTTTGAATTTGAATTAAATTCTATCTCTTTCTGCATTTATCAATGGTGCAGATGAAGACAGTCCTACTCTATGATGCCCAGATACGGCATGGATACGTCTAGGATACGCCATAGACATGGCAAGGACACAGATTTTACATATAAAAAGTGAAGTATCGGATACGGTGCGACACAATACGTTGCCCATTTCAAAGTATCCATGCATCATAGGTCCTACTACGTAGGACGTACATCCGACCTACCTAATATATTTTCTTTAAAACTACACAAGTAAAAAAAAGAAGATAGAAAATACATAACAGCTGTGACATTATTAAAACTGAAGCTATAACAGTGATCAGAACTCATAATTTTGGATTACCTTACCCAACATGAGATTATAAGGTATAATTGACTTTCTCCAGTTGGATCTCAAGTGACAAACACAAGCAATATATCCGAGAAGTAATTCGTGTATGAAGTGCGAACTTGAAAATCAGAACTGTGACCATAACCAACTCAAGAGTAAAGGAAAACTCAACAATAACACAATCATAAAATACCGAACAAAAATAGATAAGAAGGATCTTCTGTGTCTTGAAGTTATTCTTTCTTCTACTGCAGTATCTTGCACATTTCGTTCGACTTCATACCCAGTGTTTGAAATGTGATCATCTTCTTCAT
Source organism: Cinnamomum chago (assembly GCA_038049695.1). Lineage (NCBI taxonomy): Eukaryota > Viridiplantae > Streptophyta > Magnoliopsida > Laurales > Lauraceae > Cinnamomum > Cinnamomum chago. The sequence goes on along the minus strand of CP142458.1, from coordinate 64,097,963 downwards.
GTAGATGTGAAAAATTTTAAAAGCCTTTCGGAAACTGATTTTTGACTTTCATTTAATAGTTCTTCGTCCCCGTCATAATCATCATCATTTTCGAACACCAGATGAACACCAGACACCTTAAGCTTAACCCCCTTAACATAGGGAGGGTTTCTCGTTGTCACCTCTATCTTGTAACCATCTTTCAACAGAGAAACCAAAGGATGAAAATGCGGATACCGACACAAGTGAACCTGATCTTCATTTGTCCTAGGCACTCCCATCAAGAGTAATGCGGTGGTGAATATGGGTTCACCGAGTTTAAGAATCTTTGCTTGAATGTCCACTATTGATGGGAGTTCATTTCTCAAGTCATCTGGCATCTGATGGTCAAGAGAGACCACAACACCTATTATCACACCCGTGATAACTAGGATTTTGTGCTCATCAAACCTTATAATTCCTTCGGAAAACCAATCTGGAATTTTGGTTCCAGGCATGCTTAGGTTGCATAGATTCTTTAAACACACCTGCAGCAGAAATTGACATGTGCATGAAAACCTTCTTGATCTCGAACATAAAAGGAAATTGTACATGCCAATTTATGTGAGACAAGTATGGAGTATGTTTGTGAGTGTGTGAAGCTGAGAGAGAGCCGAGAGATAACCTTCGAAAGTCGTCTTTTAACTGCTGAAGTGCATGCATTGCAGCCACTCAAATACAACCTTCTTAAGGACTTCAGGCATTCTAGGCCTGGAATGTCCAACACTTTTTCACAATTTGTCATGTTCAGCTCATGCAAGTTCTCCAAGTTTGAAAGATCAGATATGCATTCTAAGGCAAAACAATCTGCAAGATTCAACTCTTGTAAACTTGAGGGAAGTGGAGGGATAGACTCAAGCTTTTCACAGTAAGGCAAGTACAGCTTTTTAAGGTGAGAGAGGCTTCTCAGGCTGCGCGGAAGGCTGCAAAAATCATTATTGCCAAGATTCAACAACTCTAATGATGACAACTTCTCAAACTCATCTGGAATTCTGCCTGATATCCTGCAAGCACGGGCATCCAGCTCTTCCAACAAGGAGAGATTTGAGAAAGAGGTTGGCAGTAGAACAGACTGAGGCTTTTCCTGCAAAGTATCCTCTGTTGGCCGACTGTTTCTAAATAGAGGCCTTTTCTTCATTCTCAAAACAATCAATCTAGAAAGCATCCCAAAGCTTTCTGGTATTTCTTTCACAGCAGTTTCCTCCATAAATAAATGGAGCAATGACTTCAAATTTCCCATTGAAGATGGAAGTTTATAGAGCTGTTTGCATTCGTTCAAACACAACCTGACAAGATTTTCCAGCATCCCAATGGATTCCGGCAACTCAATGATACCGGCATTGCGTATGGTCAAAGTTGTAAGATTAAAAATGCCTCCAATTGTTGCTGGTAATGATCTAAGAGATGCACAATTCCTCATTTCAAGCTTCTGAAGTGTTTTCAAGGATCCAATATTTTCTGGCAGAGCTGTTATTGATTTCCCTCCCAGCTGAAGCTCAACAGTAGAGGCCAACCCTTCTATTGAGTCAGGCAATCTGCCTAGAAATTCACAATTGCTAGCTGACAATGTCTTCAAATATGACAAGGAACCGATTGAAACAGGAAGCTCCCTGATTGCACTGTGATCAATGAAGAATTTTGTCAATGATTTGAGATTGCCAATACTATCAGGAACTTCAGCGAGCGACTTGCACCACATCAAGCTTAGTTGCTCCAGATTCACCAAAGATCCAATAGAATGGGGTAGTTCTACTAGGACAGAGTTATCAAGCATCAGTTCCTTCAGGGAAACCAGAATTCCAATACACCTGGGTAATTTTTTCAGCAATTGGCAGCCATTTAGGTTAAGCTTCTCAAGATTTGTAAGATGGAAGATAGATTCAGGTAGGCTTGATATGGAAGTCCCATTAAGAAGAAGTTCTTTCAAAGATCTCATATGGCCCATGTTCTTTGGTAATTCTTTCAATTGAGAACAACCAGATAGGATAAGTGTCTCAAGATTTTTCAGCCCAGACACCTCACTTGGAAATTCAACAAGGTTTATACAGTCGCTCAAATTCAAGAAAAGCAATGTACTCAGGCTACCAATTGATTTGTGAAGCCTAGTTATTTTACTGCAGCGCTCAAGGATAAGCTTTTCCAGATTTTGATGCGCAGACAAGTCTGGAATAGCATCTAGATTGTAGCAGCCTTTTAGATTCAAGACCATCAATTTCTCAGCCACCTGGCAAAGACAGACAAATAAAATAAAGCAAATTAATAAGGAAAACGCAGACGAGGAAGAGCCTACATAGCCAAAGCACAGAGAACCCTGGTCAAAACTATTATTCTGTTGGAGTCGCAGCTAGAAAGATAATGATGATGGTTGTTAAGTGAAGCAAGCAGTTACCTTCCTAGAGTTCCAACCCCAAACTCGTTCAATTTTGCTCTCTGAGAGATCAAGCACAGCAAGTTTTCTAGGATGAAAATCAAAAGGAAGTGTTCTCAAAGGACATCCTCTCCACTGTAGCCACTTTAGTTCAGCAGGAAAGCACTTAAAGCTACCTTTCAATTTCACTTGATTGATTTGAAGTAATCTCAAATTAACCATCAGTTCAAAAGGTTTACTATGAAGTACCACCTGGTTTTCATATTCTTCTCCATCTTGAAGATATTTCTTGTATATTTCCTTCAGGTATGTAACTGCAGAGGCAAAATTGGGTCTCCTTTGGAAATTATTCCAAGAAATCATTACACCACTTGGTTCCATCCTCTTTTCGAAGTCTAAGACAACCCCTTCTATATTTCTTGTTCCCTGGACTCAAATGATATTATAAGTTATCCCAAAAGTACAAAAGACCAAGTAAAAGGAAAACAATTAATCAGCAGTTTGATAACGTTGGTTTATAATGAGTGAGAAAATAATTATATGTTGCCAGTGAATATTCTAAGATTGAAGTGCCTGCCACAAGCAACATGCATAGACCGACGTGCGTGCATGCAGACATAAAGTTGAGCCTTCAAATATTTCCCAAAAGATGATTCCATTGCACATTAGAGTGATGCAGCCAAATAAGTTGCATATGCTCTTGTCGAGCGGAAAAAGCCCACAATTATAAGTTAAGAGGAATATACATTTGAAATTCAACTGCATTGTTTCCCCTTAACTTATAATTGTGGGCTCTCAAGCATGGTAGGTGAGATAAAAGCAGAATTGGTCAGCTTATTATATCTTATCACTCTGTCCACTTTCAATACGTCCATGGTCCCCAATAAGTAATTTATATAGTAAGCTTGTCTATACTTTTTGGCTACATTTTAGACTGAATTGATTTTAATGGGCATGCCATGTCCTCCCACCTCTTACTCTGCAAGCAATAAGGTAATTTATGAATATCCTAGAGGGATCGTATGGAGCCACAATGGGGGTTCTTAATGCCTTGACTTGTCTCTTACAAAGCGATTATATTGGACATTGCAACATTAGCTCTTAAGGGATGTGGCAGGCGGCTTGGATCTATGTTGGGCAATTTCATTGTTAAGCCATATATTGTCCTTCATTTCTCTTCATTTCATTCACCAAGATTTTTTATCAATTATCCACTCATTTCACTTCTCTTGGATCTACTTCTGTCATTCCAAGCTAAGTGCACGACTTGGCATGCTAAATCAAAAAGAATAATCAGAACATGTTAAGCAGTTACTTAAAGCTTCTTTGCATAACATGCCATCTAAACAAACTTTACTTCAAACCCCAAGTTGCATCAAAAGAAACAATATGCAAGCATATGGTGTTATCATTATACCTTGTTGTTCTCTAACACAGTCATGATTTCTTCACGATCCCACAATCTGCTGCGCATACCATGATCTAGAAGATTCTTTACCTGAACAATCTGTCTTCCCATGTCTCTGAGTTGATCATGCATCCAAATGGTATTATTCACAGTAATCTTGATGAGAGATTTTCTTGTGAGAACCGAGATTGCTATCTCAGCCGCAAATCCACAGCCCTTCATTATATCAACTACATCCTCTCTGCTCATACCCATTTTAACAAACAAGCATGCTATATCGAGGAATATACACTGGACCTGTTCATCAAGCCCATCATAGCTAAATTTCAACAGATCTTGAAGATGCGAAGGACGAATATGCTTCATCTTTCGCAGAGAATCTTCCCATTCTTTTGTTGTCCTCTTATCAGACAAAAACGAACCAATCAGTTCAAGAGCTAATGGTAGCCCTCCTGTCAGAGACACCATTTTCTTTGAGAGATCCAAGAAATTGTCTGGGGTTTTCTCCCTTCTAAATGCATGACGACAAAAAAGTTCTAAATCCTGAGGGTCGTCCAACTCGCGGACCTTATAAGTTTGATTCACATAATTCTTTTGCAAAATCTCTTTATCTCTAGTTGTAATGATGATTCGACTTCCCTCGTAAAACCATTCTCTCTTACCAGCTAGTGCCTCAAGTTGCCTTGCATCATCAACATCATCCAAAACAACAAGAACCCGTTTCTCATAAACTATACCTTTGATTGCACTGATGCCAGCACGAACCCCACTTATGGTAGGAAACTGACCCCGTGTAAGATCACTGATAATTTGGTTTTGAAGAGACTCTAAACCACTATCTTTATGTTGTGCTGAAAATTCTCTCACGTCTGAAATAAAAGAGCGGTACTCGAAGTGACCAATAAGTTTATTGTAAAGAGCCTTGGCAAGTGTTGTCTTGCCAATACCCCCCATTCCATGAAGTCCTAGAATTTGAATGCCGCTAGATTTAACATCCAACACCTTCATCAGTTTTTCTACTCGAGAATCAAGCCCAATACTATATGTAGCCACAACCATTGGAGTATTGCTCAATTCACGCAGAACCCTTTTAACTAAAGATTCGACAAGTTGCTCGTCACTGTCAAAAAACAAAAGTGGATGCATTAATGGCGTAGTCAAATGGGTTACACAGCAAGCAAATAACGTGTATCATTCCCCACTTCAATGAAAAACACATATTCTTAGAACTGTCACATGATGGATTGACAACCTCATCTATCGAAGAAAGTCAGCATACCAATAGAAAGAAGTTTAAACAAAAGTAAACTTTTAAATCAATAAGAAAACTTGAAATTAATGTAGAAAATCTCGATACATATTTGTAACCTGTGATGTGTCTATAAGCTAATATGAGGACCTTGACGCCGTGGTAAAGTTACTTCGTCGCGACAACAAATTTTGAGTACTCAATCATGAATAACAATAATAATGACAAATTTTGAAAAACTATTGAATTGTGGCTTTAACATATTTTATGCCTCTATCATTCTGTTGGAAAAAAAATAACATTGTACTGGCAGTGCCATTGTCATCCTTGGAGGTGCAGCAGCATATCTCTTCCAACCCGAGACCAAAATACCATGATAAAACATAGAAGCGGTAAAAAATCTTGTAACTTATGTAGATGTAAACACTGCATAAATATGCTCATACAAAGCTACTTCTTTACAAATGCCAACAACAAATAAAAGTAAACGTAATACGAAAGAAAACAAGTCACTTATTAAATTCTACTGATTTAACAATAAAGCAGATAATTGTAGTATGTATCTATAAGCTAATGTGACAACTCAATAATTCTAATTAACTTAAGTTAAAAAATCAATGATACCATTATATCATTGGTTCCAGGAATAACTAGTTAAGACTTTCAGACTCAGTTGCTTCTGGTTCTCTCACATGAGGACCCAATGAAGGCCCAGGACTTGATTGTGATCAACAAACAAGTGCAATGTTTAAGAACATGACAAAAACAATTTTTAGCAACTCCAAATATTAATAGTTTATTAGAAAAACTTGAAGACTGATAAATCACATATTTTAAAACACGTGGCATGATAAAGATGGTAGTAGGCATGGAAACATCTACTCGAATACAAAAAATCACCCAATTGTGCTAGTCAACCCTAAAAAAATAAGCAAGAAAATAAAGTATACCAAATTTCAAATAAATGTGGGTCCTGCCTAACTTGTTTAATTTTATCACAGAGATTCCTCCACGGCATCTCGTGTGTTGAAGTTCACATTAAAATATTGAACAAATGACTTAATATAATAGTCCAACATAGTAACAATTCAATATACTATTCTACAAATAAACCTGATTAAAGTTGACTAACTCAAACTATTCAGATACATTCTTATAAAAATAAAAATAAAAAATAAAAAATAAAAAAAACCTATTCAGAAACATTGCTTTCCTCTGCAATTCACCAACATTTCAACCCACATGGGGAACCTAATTAGCCACACGGACCTTCATAAAATCCATCTAATTGAAGCAAGAACTGTAAAAATTTGTACATCACTCATTCCATTAATCCTCATACTAGGAACAACATAGCAACATTCTTAAGTGGTTTCCTTGTCAATTTAATTGAACTTGATAACAAGATCTTCTACTCTTAAGCTCCTAATAACATATCATTCTACCTACCGAAACCAAACAAGGCCATGAATGTTAAATATCTCAAAAGTTTTAAAACAACATGTTTAAACTGGATAACAAACCAGGCAGAGCAAGTATATAATAAACAATAATACCTGGAATCGTTGTTAAAAACCCAACCAGATTTACCCCCAACTTTCTCCATGGCTTTCCTCCATTCCTCAACTTTTTCTTCTCCATACCTCAAAAGATGCTTATCAAAATCCTTTTCAAAAGGTCCCTTCTGTCGCCGAACATGAGTGGGGTCAACCTCGTAGAACACAGGAAGAATCAGCCTCCCCAATTCACATAACCGAGTCATTTCTTTAAGGCACCAGTGCGACGATGCATACCTTGGGGAGATGAGGATAATAGAGGTGGCCGAGTCTTCAATGGCCTCAAAAAGACCCGGATCGATCTCACCCCCCTTATCCAACCCAACGTCATCTAGAAACACTCTGATACCTTGATTATCGAGGGATTTGTAGAGACTGGAAGTTATGGTACTGCGCGTATCTGCTCCACGGAAACTGAGGAACACGTCCCACCGTAGCCTAAGAGCTGACATGGAAGTTGTAGACATAGTGTTCGAGTTCGACATTTGGTTTGTGGTTCTTGCAAAGAAGAGAGTAGTAAGAAATTGATCGTCTTTGGTGGTGTTGAGTCAGTGTTTATACTTTCATGGTAGGGGTGCGGGGGTCTGCTGTAGTTAGAATCCAACGGCTGTGGTAAACCCACAGCATCCAATGGCTGAAACTGGGTGTTCGTACATTTCGCATGAATGCAGTATCTATCATATCATAAAGTACAATGATAAAAAATAAAAAACAAAGGGACAAAAAGCATTGTCAGCAGATCTACATCGGAATATATTGCCGCCTGCCTGCCGTAGGTGCATCCAATGGCTGGAATTTTATATTTTAAAATATTTTCTCTCTCTTCAACTCACTTTCAAAAAACCTTCTCTCTCTACAACCTTTTCTCTCTTGACCCACTTCCGCCTCCTCACACTCATCCCTACCATCCATCCAACTTCGCCGGCCATCAGATCTCCATCACACACAAAATGACACCGCTTCCGCTTCCGCTTCCGTCTCTTTGACAAAACGACACCGCTTCCGTCCATCCAACTTTGCCGGCCTAGTTCGTCTGCTCTGTTGAGAATCGGGGGAGTTGTCGGGTGATCCAATTCGGAGAGTTCCTTCGTCTTTGTGAAATTTTCCGTCCCAGTTCGGCGGGGTAACGGCAAACACGAAGCCACAAAAAGTCCTGGCAGCTGCAGCAGCCTAGTTCTTTCGTTTTGTTGTTTCAGCAACCGAGTGCTTACATTTTCAATTCAAAGAGTAGTTAACAAATTTGTAGCGAGTTCTCTTTTTTTGAATGGCTGTATAATGAGCCTATGACTGCATATGAATTTGGACTTCTTATGATGCAACTTTGAAAATATTGAGATATGTGTACTAGCTGCTATAGTATAAATCTGTTTGGATTGCTTCATTCCCTATGATTGCGGATCTTCTTCGTTGGATCTTATTGTTGCAATGTCTTGTTAAGTTTGGAAGATCAAATGATTGATCCAATTTACTTCTTCATGGGAGCCTTTATGGACTTACTGCTATATATGTCCAGTTTTTTGTGAATAAGGGGTGCTTGGAGCTGTCACGGCTTGGTGAAAAACCACATAAAAATAGCAAGACGAAACTCCACTTCAAATTTCAAAACCTAAGATGATGCATTACTGATAAAGATTCTATAAGAATGTAGCAATAGTTCTTTACGGGTATTATTCTTAAGACATCAATCCAAGTTTCAAAAAGCTTTTCACCATGAGTTGCTAGACTTTTCAGCTAGCATAGACTCACAAAAGTATGCACTGTCATAAACCACGAGCAGTTCTGTGCAAAAACAGAATGTACAAACAACTAAATCACAAGCAATTCTCTACAAACTGAAAATATGGAGCAGAGCAACTGAGAATTCAGAACAACTGACAATTACAGCAGCAAATCGCTGGATAGTATTAATGAAAAAAAAATTCAGATTTCAACTCCTTGTGCCTTTAACCAAAAATCGATGATGTAGTTTCGGGCTCCCTGATCCTCATAATCACAGCAGCAAATCGCTGGACAGTATTAATGAAAAATAGATTAGTGGATTGAAACGTAAATACTGTAAAAACAGAATGCACAATCATATATAGATAACAAACATACCAATTCAATATTGATGAAAAGGGGAAGGTGTATATCGAAGGAGAGATAGAATCTCTTCTCCAGGATCAATATTGAGATAAAAAAAAAGGCACCTGCCAAATCATATAAACATAAAAATATTTAAGATCTTTTTTTTTTTTTTGAAGTATGACAATATTTTTTGTTACCTGAGAAGCTTGAGAGGACTCATTTGCTTGAGATGACTCATTTTCTTGTGAATTTGATACAACACAATCACTCTAGAAATACCAAAAAACAATATCATTAAGCATTAAAGTATTTAACCAAAAATCATGTGGAAAAAAAAAAAAAAAACTTACCAAATTGCTTGAAGAAGCCTTTCTGCCATTTCCTTGACGCTTCTCATATGGTGGCTTCATCCTTCTAGTTCGTCTTTGTCCTTCTTTCTTTTTAAGTCCCTTCATATTTCCTATCAAACGACCAACTTGTTTGAAGCGTTCATGTTCAATTGAGCTCTCATACTCCACTTCAAAATTAAATATCTTCTTATTAAATTCTTAAATCATTGCCTCCATTTCCTCTCGAAAATCATCATTCTCAGCAACTTGATATGTCAACCGTAAAACTTTAGATTGAATCCTTCGAGCCCATTGTTTACTATCTTCTTTTACGGTTGGCTTGCCCTCATTTAAAATACTTGAACTTTTCACTCCTCTTGTCCATCGACTCAAAATGAACTTGTCCGGGATTTCTGTTATGTCAAGCCTAATGAATACTTTCAAAATATGACAGCACAAAATTCCATTTGATTCAAACTTCATACAACTACATGTGATAGAGTCAATGGTAGAACCACAAACCACTTTTTTCATCTTCTCTTGAGAACCATGAATATAAACATTATATTCACTTGTACTTTCACTATTGTCGTTTGGCTTTATCATCGCCATCAATGCAAGATTAAATTCAGTTTTGAAGAGATTAAAAATTGAAAGTGTGTACCTTCGTGATGCATGCTGCAATAGAAGAGATCCACTTAGTCCCAATGGGGGCACCCTTTGCCTAGCAAAAAATTCAGATTTCAACTCCTTGTGCCGCTTTCCCTCCACCACTCTATCAAAGTGTTTAAAGAACTCAGTGATATTCAAACCACACTACAAAAAAAAATTTAGGTCTTTATTCAAGCACTCACTTAGTTGTGTGCTTCGTATTCCCAAAGTAAAAGCATGCTTCATATAGCATTTTGCCCACTTTTTCTTTATGGTATATATGCGATTCGACCAATCATTCTCCTCCAATCTTTATGATCTATATCTTACAGAAGGTTTTAGCTTTTGCTGTCAAGGTATCTTATCTAAAAGCAAGTGGGATTAGCTATCATTACCTGTTGTAGTCTAAAAGGGATGTGCAATATTAATAGCCGTTACCTGCTGCTAAAGATTTCATTATAGAAACAATGTGGTCTAAAATGGTGATGAAGAAGATATTTAAGAACTTTTTTTCTTATTAGAACTCATGCATTTTAAATGATCACTCAAGATTAAAAATAGGAGAATCAGTAAATATTAGTGATTAAGACTAGAAGTTAGGTGAGTGTTTTTTTAGTTGGTTTCATTTTATAATGATATGAATGAAAACCATTGAGTGGGAAAAAGATTTGTTGTTGTAATGTGCATGTTTTAAGGCATTTGTGGCAAGTGATTTTACTTGATTTTTAATTAATTGAGAAATGGTAATTCACTTATAATGTGAATTCAAGCGATGGGTCACTTTAAGAGACAATAAAAGAGGAGGGGTTTTATCAAAAAAGACAAAATTTCAAAATCCACCTTCTTGACTTTATGTCATTTTGTGGCGTGTGCAGGAACTTTTTTGACCTTTTTGGATAAAAAGAAGAGGCCTTTTTATCTTTTAGTGGAATGAGAGTTTTACCTTTTAACTTAAAAAAAAAAAAGATGATTTTTAAAATTTTGTACTTTTTGATAAGACCCGTATTCTTCTCTTATTTTTTTTAAAGTAACCATTTACTCGAATTCACTTTACAAGTGAATTACCGATGTAGGCCCAAGGGCATGTTGTCTCTTTCCCTCTGACATAATATTTTCTTTGAAAAGAGGAGAGGAGAAGGCTTTACAAGGGCGGATTTATATTATACTATATTAAGCCAAGAGGTTTTTTACTTTAACTTTGACCAGTAGTTATGATTTTGACAATTAGTTATTCTTTTTTTAAAATCTTTCCGGTTTTTTCTTCACTTATGTCATGCAAAATAACTACATCTTTTTACCAAAAACCACATCTATTACCCACTTCTCAAACTTTCACTTTTTCATTTCTGCAACTCCCTTTCTACCCAAACTCTACCATTTCCTTTCTCCTCCACTTCTCCTATTTTATTTTTATGTGTTTTGTTCTTATAATACATAAACCGGTACTCTTATAATCTTTTCTTCTTTTTCTTTCTTTCTAAAATTTATGGATATTTTTTTCATGCATGAATATTTAAGTTGCAGTGTTAGCCGTACTTATGCTAAGCACGGGTTACTAGTTCTCTCTTAAGTTTAAACCCTTTGTTTAATGTCATAAACTCTATTACAGACCATTTGTCACAATATTGCTCTCTCTGTTGCAACTAAATGAATATTTCCTAAGAAACTAAAAGCATTTTTTTTTTATAAAAGCCAATTGTTGTTTACGTTGTTGCAATTCTTGACTAAGATACTTTCTTTTGCATCAACATGTTCTCATTCAGCTTGTGGGTTGATTGGTGCTTAGCATTGTTCTATGGGAGTAAATTCTTGCTATTTTATTTTCTTACAGGAAACATCCTTGAGTTAAATATGGATCCTCTCCAGCCATGCATTCTATAATATCTTTACCAGTATGCGTTCTATAATAACTACAAATAACTCGGATGAAGTAAATCAGATTCTCTTATCCAACCACGTAGTTTATAGTATCTTTACCAATATGCATTCTATAATAAGTTCAGATGACTCAAATGAAGTAAACAAGGGTTGATTGGTTTGGCTCACTTGAGTTACCACTTTCTAAGATCTGTTCTAATCTTTATTCATGAGCAACTACATACAATTGCAGTTATTTAATGTACAACAAGGCAATAGAATGTTCTCTAGAACTCTAAAGTAGTCCAAATATGAACAGACATGTCATTAATCAAGAACCCCAAAACACAAGAACCTTCATTTTTTGCATAAAGCATTTTCCTGCACTGTTTAAAACAAGCCTAGAACTGCACTGGGGACCCACATGCAAGCACTTGGGGGCGGTCGCCCCCATTAGACTTGGGTCCTGTACAAAAACCTATACAAAACTTTTGGATTTGCTTCCAAAATCCACGTGTAAATTCTAGGTCCACCGCCAAACCACACATGAAAATCCTGGGTTTGCCCCCGAAACCCAACTATCTATTTAGATTTGCCCCCTCGAATGAAAATCCTAGGTCCGCCAAATGTATTTGAATGATTTTGAGAAATTAAGATGGAAACATATCATTTCTCTACCTACTTACCCTCTTCAGATCCAATTGGATGAGGAAGGGTGGAACCGTGGAAGAAAAAACCCGAGGGGGAAGGTTTCTACGGTTTAAGTTTAATTCTATACGAGATAAAGAAGAGTCATTCCACATGTGGGCACTTATACCATGTTGGTGTAACAGATCCTAATTATCCTATTCGGTTAAGTATGTGGCTAACCCACCTAAAAGAATCAAATCGGTAGTTCATTCTTAGCCATCTGACAATCATAACATAAAGAAACGGAACGACTCATTTCACTGTGCATTTGTAATAATTTAGATTGGATGACTAGAAATATCTAATAGTTCAAGTTTAGATAGATGGCTAACTAATATCAGGACCTGCTGAACACCTTTCGTAGACTCGACTCTGTGTTCCAAAAATACAAAATGAGGAAACGAGACAAAACATCTTTATAGTAACATTTCACAAGACAAGGTCGCACATAAATTATAACCACCCAGTTTATGGTCATCAAGAAAATGTTCAAGGTCCTGCTTAGCAAGGAAAAGTGAAAGAAGCTCTCATATCAAGACCGGGTAGGATCTTACAAAAGCAATCATGATGACATTTCTTAAACTGGTATATGAATGTTGATGTCCATCTGCCCATGTAAAAAACAAAAACAAAAGAATTAATTCATGGGAATATATAATACGGTGACTTCTGAGTTTTCACTCATGCAAATGGACTAGACCGTTGGGTCGACTATGTAACCATTTTAGACGATTAAAACTTGTGAGCCTTTTTATCAAGGGGTTAAAATGACCATACAAGTCCCCGTCACCGTGCACCAGTAGACCCCAACGAGATCTTCAAATTCCCTGGACCCAACCCCATGTGGGCCCCCAGTGGGCCCCACAGAGAGTAAGACCCAATATGCAATAACCATATTATTTTATATAAATTATATATATATTAAACCAGCATGTGCTAGGGCAGGGACCTGGGAGGTCTCCATTTCGAGGGGACACCGGCAATGCCACATCATCATCCAAGTGGCAACCTTTGATTGGATTTCTAAGACATTTTGGGGTCCACATAATTTCTAAATAGAGTCCATTCTTGTAGTCCTCTTCCCCCTCAATGCCTAAAATTCTGTCTCCATATCTTCAGATAAAATCTCACGCAAGAGTGTCCAAAGCCACAATCTTTTGTACTTTTTAACGTAACTTATATTAAAAAACAATAAACAAAAAAAAAAAAAAAAAACACACAACTTTCACCTAACATAATCCTCTCTCCCTCCCCTCTCTCTCTCTCTCTCTCTCTCTCTCTCTCTCTCTCTCTCTCAAATGTAAAATCTCTCCCTCACTCAAATGTAAAATCTCACCAAAAGGGAGAAGTCTCATAAAATTGAGTTTGGATTCTCTGAGTATTTTTTCCACGGCAAGTGTGGACCAATCAAAGTCCACCATGTCACCGCGAGCAGCCATGCACGTGGGCAACCTACTATACATCCGGACAGAATGTTGAATCCTCTGAGGATTTCCCCCACGGTGACCATGAGTGGATCAATCAATGTCTGATACATCACTGGGAATAGCCTGCCATGCACGCGGGCAGCTTGGCATACTACCGTGTAGGGGCTGTCCACGGTGACATGGCGAATCATGATTCGTCCACTCACTGTCACCGTAGGGAAAATCCTTAGATGATCCAGATTCTTCGGAAAGGGGCTGCCCATGGTGACGTGGCGGACCATGATTGGTCCACTCACGATCACCATGGGAAAAATCCTCATATCATCTCAATTCCATAAAATTCTCTACCATATGTGTGCCAAATCCAAGCCCCTAAGATAGCACTGTGCAAATAAAGGTAGGTCTACAAATGGTTTTCTGCAAACATAATAACAACAGTGACAATTGGGAAATTTCCTTAGTAGGCCCATGTGGACCCGAACCAGCCCAAAAACCATGCCAGATGGGTCCCCTTTGAGTATACTATAGTCTCATGGAGGCCACAACATCAAACTATGGTCCACAAGGAGACGCATGGTAAAATATCTCAATTTCTTTGGCCTCTTTAGCAATTAGAATATGAGCAGGAGTCTATAGCAAGCCTTAAGTAAAGAAACCAGTAGAGATAGTTATGACAGGAGTGTTTAAGGGCCTTCTGAGATTTATCCTTCTCTTTCTAACATATTGTTGCAAATATATATAGTTTAAGAAAAAAAGGCCCAAATTTAAACTAATATATTTATAAATTTCACAAATTCTTAAAGATGACTAAAATCTTGTGTAATATCAATCAAGATATATGGATTTCTTTGATATACTAATGCAAAATATACCATCAGAAGCATTCATAAAATACTAAATATCAATGTTTGTTCAACAAGGGGAAAACATAGAAGATTTGACATGAACTGAAGAGTAAAGCTAAAAAGTTTCTTTTATTTCAATTCTCAATGTAATTTCTACACAGGATGGAGAGAATACAAAATGTATTTATTTATTTTTTTAAGTTTGAAGTAATGTGCTCGTGCTTATGATATTTGGATGTGCAATTTGTACCATTGTGCCCTCAAATGATATTTTTTGCATAAAATTTTAAAACAATGTGGTTTTCAAAAGAAAAAAAAAACAGAGAGAAACAGAAAATGATGGGTCCAAAGATTGTTGGGGGGGTGGGGTGGTGGTGGGGGTGTTGGACAATTTCTTAGTGATTTTTAAGATTTAAAATGAGATTTTACACCCAAATGTTATCCATATTTTCGAAGTGGGTTTCAAATGAATAGAAACCATTTATCTATGTAATTTCTATTTCTTTTTATTTCAAAGTTTTTTACACCTTGTCTTGAGATTGAAGAAATACCGCAATTTGGTTCTTCCTCTTTTTAGAAAAAAGAGCAAATTATGATGATGGACAATCTGTCTTTCTTTTTAGATATTATATGTATGCTTTATTATTTTTCATATCATAAGGAAGAATTTCAATATAAAGTTTGTTATCACCTATCAATTAAATTGTAATTCTCTGTGTCTCTCTCATATAGGGGCTGTCAAAGGGTAGTGCCGGGTCAAATCCGGGGTTGTCCTTAACTTACCCTCAATATGTAAGGCCAAACTCGGGTATGCCAAAGCCATTTGGAAGGCATGGACTATCTAGGCCCTTACCCTAAACTCAAGGGCCAGAGTCGGGCCAGGGCAAGGCTCAAGGCCTCAGAACAAGAAAACTATTATTTAATTCCTTTTTCCTTCGTTACCAGGTATAGCGTGTCAATTGAGCGTTATCTTTTCTAGCCTATATCGCAAAAGGACCACGAAGAAAACGTTTGAAGACATAAGATGCCTACAAAAACTTTCTTTTATGTAGCAAAGTAATTCATGCTTTGGTGACTTGGGTTTTAGATGTATGGTTTTATTTATTTTGTCAAAGAAAGAAAATGCTTAAAATGTTTTTCTATCTCATACCTCTCAAAAGAATTTTTACATACCAAATCATTCTAAAAGAGTCTTATCGATTTTTGAAAGTTTTCGGCCATTTACATTCGCCTACTTTTTATGAATTGGCATTATTTTCAATTTAACACCGATCTAATTATTAAGGATTGTTTATTTTCAATCATAAAAATAAATGTACTTAAAAATCACTATTAATTTAGACTTTAAAAATTGGGAGTTATAATTATCTAATTAAAAAGATATCTCGATACCCCACGTTCTCGAAGTTCTACGCAAAAACAAACTACCTTGAATTTGTTGACATCTTAAGTCACTTCATTGAATCATAAGCATATCTGTGTTAACAATAAGCATATCCATGTTAACAGGAGTGCATCCCCTTTCATACTAGCAAGAATATATAATAATAATATAAAAGGCCTCAGTAAAAAGCAATAAAACTGTAAGGGAGGGATCGGAAGCAACCTAGCAACACTCATTGCTTATGCATTAAGTATAATATATAGCTTAAATAAATAAATAAAAAGATGAAATGAGCCAAGTATGTGTGTGTTTCTTTAAGGCATTTTATAATGGGTATGAAATTGCCTTCGTATCCCAATCTTATTAGTGCTGAATGACTTTTATAAGAAGTTTTAATATATATTCACACATATAAAAATATATATATAGGTTGAAACTTTCCCAAATATATAATATATAAAATAAATAAAAGTAGAAGTGCCACAACTAGTTCCAGGCCAGGCTTAGTATTATCCAAGCCTTGCCCTTAAATCTTAGGGCTTGAAAAAAGTTGGCCCTAGGGCTTAAAAGCCCTCATTTTAAGAACTTTTTGAGGGATGGGTCTCCCTTGGCCCCTTGTCTAGGGCCAGATTGACAAACCTACTCTCATACACAGTCACACAAAAACATCTTCTTAGATAACGGTATGAGTAGTATTTGATTTTTCTAGCCTAGACTCTCTCACCTTTTATGAGAAAAATGGGTAGCTACTTGCCTTCTCCTCTATTTCAACCTCCTTCCTCTTTAACTAAAATTTATATTTTCTTCCAAGTAAATCACAAGGAAAATCCTAAATTTCAACATGTTTATCATTTAACTCAGGTTGAATTTTTAAAATTTATAAAATTATTAGTTTATTATTAGGGCCCAGGTTTGAAGAGGGCATTTTCTTTTGGGACTTGCTATCGGCACACAAAAGATATCTTTTCCCACACAAATTCTCTCCACACACATCACAATAATTTAAAAATTACATTATTTCTTTCCTCACACAGAAAAAATCCCCATTTTAGCCCTCTCTCCATTTCCCTCTTTCTTCCCACACACATCATCTTCCCTTTCTCTTCACCCACAAATTAACCGAACTCTCTCCACTTTTCCGGCGTCAGTTCTCTCTCCAGCGTAACTCCGGCATTCCAAGTCCTCTACACCATCTCCTCTTCCAAAGGTAAATCTCTATCTCCACCATTGTCATTTCATTTTTCTTCACCATTCATTCTTTACCATTTTATCCATCTTAGATTACCTTTTTTTCATGAAAACTTGTTATGGGGATAGATTCTCATTCAATGTAAGATTTTACAAACAATGGTAACGTTTTTCCATGCATTTGGGCCGGTTTCTACACCATCATCACAACCATTTTTTCACACAGAAATCGCGATTTGTTCGGACCTGAACATCCGAACATGATCAAATTGTTCGAAACTTAAGGTCCGAACAAAATGACATTGTTCGGACATGAACATCCAAACAAAATAATATTGTTCGGACATTAACTTCGGAACAAAGCCCACTTGTTCGAAATATAACATCCGAACGGTCTACTACAAAAACCATTCATGTTATCCTACAATGTTTGTATTTTTATTTCAGATATGGACCGACTGAGCTCCTCTAGGGTGCAATCTACCGCTTAAAACCGAAGGCGTCGCCACCGAGTGGAAGAGGTTGTAGAAGAACCTGTTCTTCGTGAGGAGGACGTTGAAGAACAACCTGAGATGGAAATGGAACCAGGTCCGGGGCCACAAGATAAGTCCTTATTGACCAGCTTTGATTCACATATAGCTGGGTATATTTGGAGTGGACAGGTGTGTTTTGTTTGTTTCATATCAAGATTGATTGATTGATTTAGTTGTGAATTTCTTCGATAATGTATCAATTGTTGAATGCATGATCGAGGAGCACTGAAGTGTCTAAGTCATGGTTAGAAAGTGCCATTGAGGCAATGACAATTGAATTGGTCGATAGGTTTAGGCAGTGGATGTCCAGGTCCAGATTGGCTCCCTTGGTGACTGCATCATACCGCTCTGTCAATAAGATTATTGTATTGGGTTTTGTGGAAAGGTGGGAACCTAAGACTAACACCTTTCACATGCCATTTGGTGAGATGACCATCACTTTAGATGATGTTGCATCCCAATGACGGGGCAGACTGTCTCGTATAATGATAGAATGGCATATGAAGAAGCTCAAGCACTCCTTGTTGATGCACTAGGAGTAGAACCCATAGAGGCACATGATGAGCTGATCTAGGTGCAGGGCCAATCTGTTAGATTAGAGTGGTCACGGGAAAGGTTTGGCGGAATTTCTGACGATGATGGGGATGAGATGGTTGACTGTGCAGTTAGAGCTTACCTTCTGTACTTATTGGGATGTACGTTGTTCACAGACAAGGGTGGCACACGGGTGCTGATCATATTTCTTACACATCTGGTGGATTTGGATAACGTACGTTCATATGTATGGGGTACTATTGCATTGGCATAATTATACAGGCAGTTGGGGTTAGCAACCCGATATGAAGTTAAACAAATGGCCGGTTACGTGTCACGTCCCCCGAACCCGATTAGAGAATAAACCGGATCCGGGGAGTGAAATTTAGGACAAATTAAAAATTTTGTCCTTTAGGCACAAGGATCGTAAGTCCGTTGTGAGGATATAATATTTCAAGCCTCAATTATAATAAGAATTTGCGGAATTCATACAATCCTAAGAATATTTGGATATCAACAAGGAATAATGAATCTCAATATATATATATATATATATTAAAGTTGAACAAGGAATAAAATAAAACTAAACAAAGGAGTTAATCAATTACGATAGCCATCCCACTAATCAAGGTCATTTGAGACAATAACGATGTCTATAATGTGAAAGTTTCAACGAGAAATAATAAAGAATAAAGGAATCTAATGAAGTCCCAATGACTCTCTCTCGTGCCAGGATCAATGACGTTATTCTACGTCATCAGCACGACACTCTCGTTCCTCCTTAGCCGGTTGGAGATTCTCTGAGATCTCCTCACCTGCATGCTCCTCATAGTAGTAGTCACCTGAGGTGTCGGCACACCAAGGAACAGAGTCAACAACATGTTGAGCAATAGATAAGCAAAGTATAAATGTCATGTCATGCATCAAATATAGAATAAGGACAAGTGTAATATCATGTGAATACAAGGAAAGCGAAACTAGGCATAAAGCATGAATAATAATAATGTGAGACAATGACAGAAATCCTAACATCATCTACCAATAACCACTATTCAAACAATGCAATGCAAGAAACAAGAGGGAGACTCCGAGGATGTCCAAGCCATTTCCCGGGGTATCAGTAACAATCCAAACCAGACTATTGATACCAAAGTCCAGCTCCAATGGGATCCTAGCTCACGGTCCTTGGAATAGCAGCACGGTCCTAACCCGCTCCCAGCTATTCAACGCCATGGACGCCGTCCAATACCGACTGCCCACCCCAATATCCGAGTAACCGGCCCATCAAATAAAAACCCCAAACTGCAAATGGCGGCTATGACATGCAAATAATAATAAAGTGGTGTTGACACGAGGAAGACCAAGACAAGCAAATCTGGCTAGCTCAATACACATGACATGATCATAGGGATTATCTCATTCAAAACAATATGAGACAAGTCATTTACCTGATAATCCCTTCCTTACTAGCCAGTCATGTTTATCAATTACATGACACAAGGTTCCTACGATACATTCTAAGTCAAGTCCATATCCTAGTCCTACAAGGATTTTTATTTCATAACTAGTTAAGTGTTTTATGCCAAGAGAGAGTATACAAGGAATTATAACAACGGATAAAATTCACATGTCAATGAGGAATTACAATCCAAACCTAGGCAATTGGTGTCATCCCTGTACTCTACATGTCTTAGCGGATTATTTGTGGAAATTGAATTAACGATGCTTCTAGGGAAATTCCTTGGTGCACAATCATGTTAAGCATCTGTAGAAACAATTTCTTACGCATTCGGTAAACCATATGTAATACACAAATACCTAGACAACCCAATTGAAGCACACCAAGCCACGTGCTATGATTTAATCCTCATTAATGGTCAAGTAAAAGTAGGTTCATGGTTTCCAACATCTAAGGCCCAAACCTAAGTTATTGGTCTCATTTCCAATAATACATAAGTTGAATCAATAATCTGAGTATTTATATCATTTTTTTCGACCTCCGATCGTGATGAAACTAGAACCATTGGATTCTACACCTCAAGGGCTTTCCAACGGTATATAATACGTAGCAATCCAACGGGCGGATTAAAAGTTACAAGTGTTCGAAGTTTCCAAATGATGTCAGAAAATTACCCTTCAATCGATCAGACTATAATCCGTCTCAGTTAAAAAGTCATCTGATCGATCGGTCTGCAGGTCCGATCGATCGGTCTGAGATCCGTCTCAGTTAACTGAGACCAAATTATGTTCGATTGATCGATCTGTAGTCCGACCGATCAATCGGACAATGCGACCTAAACCCTAAAAATGGGTTTTCTCCCCTTTTTCCTCCGGCCAATCCATGGCTAATCTGCAGAAAACGAGCCTTCATGCTCCCATTTCATCACATTCATCATTTAACTTCTATTATAACAATTTAAACATCAAGTTTACCAATTACAAATTAACCCAAACCCAAATCCCCAAACGTAACCTAACATGTCAATCCCAATTCAATATCAACAATAAGCTTGGAATTTGGGAAATCTAACAAGGATATCATTGCAATCAATAAAAAACAATACAGACAATGATCAATTATAAATTGCATATCTACTTGCCTCAACCAAGAAAAAGATTAGAAATTGGGGAACTCGAGGAGAAACCTTCTACCACAGAAACCACGAATCTAACACAACCAAATGTAATCTAAAACACTGAGAAGAAGAAAGAAAGGAAAAAGATCAAGATTCAACCTAATCTAAACAAAAGAGAAGACGAAAGGAAAAGTAAATGATGAGAAAAGGCTTACCAACTAGTATCAATGGAGAGAGGAGATCGAGGGGAAGAAGATGTGTGGCTCGGATCTTCGATATGATCTCCTCCGGAGGGAGTTCTGGGCTTGAGAAGATGAAGAGGAAGAAGAAGGGCTGATGTAGCTCTCATTCGTTGCAGAGATGAATAAGAGATTAGGGTTAATCCCTGTTTAAGAAGAGAGGGAAGGGATAAAGACTGATTTGCCCTTCAGTGGGTCCGGTGAAGGAATGGACCACTTGGAGGGTTTTTGACTGTCGGATCGCGACGAGCCAAGAGACAAAAATAATCAGCGCGACAAGACCTTTCCAATGAATCCAAAATCACAATGTTTGGTATTTTCAGAAAAACACTCATTTTTTCCTAAATTGCAAACTACCCCCTTGCTAGGGTCAAACGCACTCGGAGTCGCACGAAACTTCGCAGACACTACTCTAACACTAGAAGAAACTCGCTCATGATCTAAATCCACTTAAATATCTAAAATATAAATAATTATAATAATAACAAAATAACGGGTCAACGAGCCTACTATTGGGCCCAACTGACCCAGTAAGGTCCCAGACCTTACATCTCTCACAACTAAAAAGAACATTTGGTTCCCCAAATGCTTAAACATCATCCGAAAAATATAAGGATACACCTTTTGGATCTGATCCTTCAGCTCCCACGTAGCTTCCTCTGTACTATGATGCTCCCACTATACCTTAACCCACTGAATGGTCTTGGTACGCAGCACTATCTCCTCTGTATCGATGATCTGTGCCGGCCGCTCTACGTAGGTCACATCTGCTTGTAACTAAAGTGGCTCGCGCTGCAACACTTGAGTAGGATCTGGAATATACTTCCGAAACATTGAGACATGAAAAACGTCTTGCACACCAGCTAATTCTGGCGGTAACACCAAACGATAGGCCACGTCTCTAATCCTGCTCTTGATCTCAAACGATTTGACAAACCTCTTAGCAAGCTTCCCTTTCTGCCCGAATCGAACAACACCTCACATCGGAGAGACTTTCAAAAACACCATATCCCTCACTTAGAATTCTAAAGGTCTCCGCCTCTTATCTACATAACTCTTCTGATGATCCCGAGACTCCTTCATTCTCTTTTGAACAATCCGAACTTTCCCACTGGAATCAGCAATCTCTGAGGGGCCATGAAAACTCCGAACTCCTACTTCCTCCCAACATGCAGGAGTCCTACATCTTCGTCCGTACAATGTCTCAAATGGTGTCATACCTATACTTGAATGATAGATGTTATTGTAGGCAAACTCAGACAGAGGCAAACTTTCATCCCAATTCTCCTTGAAATCCAAAACACATTCTCTGAGGAGATCTTCCAAAGTTTGAATGGTACGCTCTGACTGTCCATCTGTCTGAGGGTGGTAAGTTGTACTAAACTTCAACTGAGTACCCATAGATGACTGAAAAGTAGACCAAAACCGAGAGACAAACTTAGTGTCTCGATCGGATACTATGGACTTAGGCACTCCATGCAACTTGACTATATTGTCCCTGTACATCTTGGTCATCTTATCCATAAACTGACCAATCTTAAATGGCAGGAAATGTGTTGACTTAGTCAATCTATCCACAATCACCCAAATAGCATCATTGCCCATTCCTGGTGTTTGGCAACCCTGACACAAAATCCATGGTAATATTCTCCCATTTCCACTGAGGAATCTCCAACGGGTGAAGCAAACCAGGAGGCTTCTTGTGCTCTGCTTTAATCTGTTGGCATGTCATACACCTGGAAACGAATTCTGTAATCTCTTTCTTCATTTTCACCCACCAATAGTGATTCTTCAAATTTTGATACATCTTGGTGCTACCCGGATGAATAGAATACCTGGTGTGATGCGCATCTGTCATCAACTCAGACTTGATATCTTGAACATCTGGCACACACAACCTATCCTTGCAATATAGAACTCCACCAATCAATTTGAACTCTGGCTTGTCATCAACATGCTCAATGATTCTCTGTAGCTCTGGATTGTCTTTTTAGGCTACCTTGATCCTGTTAACTATCTCTTGCTCTCAAACTCCCATAGTAGCAACTAGGATTTCATCTTTGACTGGCCATACTTCCACATCCATATCTCTTAACTGCTTCATTCATCCTTATTCAAGCATTATACATCCACTGAATGCTGCCTTCCTACTAAGAGCATCTGCTACCACATTCACCTTCCCTAGATGGTATTTGATCGAAAAATCATAGTCCTTTATGTACTCCATCCATCTCCGCTGTCTATTATTCAGATCGCCCTGTGTAAACAGGTATTGTAGACTCTTGTGATCCGTATGTGTTACACCCCGACCCAAACTAATCGCGATTAAAGCCAAATAATTGAGATTAATGCTAATTAAGCATGAGTAAATGGTTAATCAAGGTTAATGACCAAAGGGAGACAAATTAGTCTCAAATGATGTATTAAGCATAATGAATTGGAATTAAATTGGTTAAAGTGAGTTTAGACTCAAACAAGGTAGGCTAAGGACTTTTCTGTAAATACGAGTTTTCACGTATTTCATCAAATACGGAAATCCTTGATACCAACGTGTGTATCTCGAGTAGTACGTTAACTTTCATAATAGACGCGACTCCATTTGACATCAAATGGACCAAATGAGATTTCATTTGACCCAAAATGTAATAAGGCTTAATAAAGGGGGGTTTTGGTGTTGGAAGGCTTATATTAGAATGAAATGAGCTTTAGCATTCATTTCACTCTCAAGCAACCCTAGAGTCATTTTTCCTCTTCTCTCTTCTCTTCCATTCCTTGATCAAGTGTGAGATTAGGAAAGGTGCAAGTGGTTTGGTGTGAGAGGCATCATCTTCATCATCTTCCCTAAGCCATTTCCCCATTGTTGAGGAGAAAGAGCTTGAGAAAGAACTGTTACACCCCGACCCAAACTAATCGCGATTAAAGCCAAATAATTGAGATTAATGCTAATTAAGTATGGGTAAATGGTTAATCAAGGTTAATGACCAAAGGGAGACAAATTAGTCACAAATGATGCATTAAGCATAATGAATTGGAATTGAATTGGTTAAAGTGAGTTTAGACTCAAACAAGGTAGGCTAAGGACTTTTCTGTAAATACGAGTTTTCACGTATTTCGTCAAATACGGAAATCCTTGATATCAACGTGTGTATCTCGAGTAGTACGTTAACTTTCATAATAGACGTAACTCCATTTGACATCAAATGGACCAAATGAGACTTCATTTGACCCAAAATGTAATAAGGCTTAATAAAGGGGGGTTTTGGTGTTGGAAGGCTTATATTAAAATGAAATGAGTTTTAGCATTCATTTCACTTTCAAGCAACCCTAGAGTCATTTTTCCTCTTCTCCCTTCTCTTCCATTCCTTGATCAAGTGTGAGATTAGGAAAGGTGCAAGTGGTTTGGTGTGAGAGGCATCATCTTCATCATCTTCCCTAAGTCATTTCCCCATTGTTGAAGAGAAAGAGCTTGAGAAAGAACTCAAGGTTTCCCTCATTGAACTACAAGTAAGTACTTAGAGCTTTTAATGAGTTAGCAAGTCATAATGAGTGGTTATGCATGATTTCTAGCACAAATGGCTTATGGGTTTGTGTATTTACTATTTTTATGGAGTTAGGGTTTCATTTGGGGATTTTCATCTCAAACCCAAGCTAAGGAAAGAGAGCTCTTGCTATTAAACTTCATAAGAGGCAAGTATAAACCTTTGCTTGTGAATAGTGTGAATCATTGTAAGAGTTCTTGGAGTTTCCATGGATTTGGAGAATATGTGTATTCCATTAAGTTTTGGAAAATTGCTTTTAGATTGATTGAAATGATTAAGGAAGGATGTATGCAAGGGGAACATGAAGTTCCACCTTCTTATAGGATTGGAAGTGATTGGAATGTGGTAAAGAAGGAAATAGAAAGGAGAGAAAACTGAGGTTTTTCTGGACCTGCAACACGCCCAGGTCCGATCGATCGGACTGTCATTTAACTGGAAGCTTTTTCTGGCCGATCGATCGGACGGGCTCGTAACTGGGAGTTGTTTGAGTCCAGTGAAATTTGATATATTTTTTTTGAAACGATTATGCTTTTTATGAGTCTTAGGGATATATACATTAGTGTTAAGACTAATTATGCCCTAATATAAGGTTTTCAAGATTAGGAAAACTAAAAGAAAAGAATGATGACGAATTAAATACTAGTTATTCAAATGGTTGCCTAAACCTGCATGAGTGTTAGCTTAGGTTATTTGAATGTACAAACTACTATCCAAAGTGATGTTCATCTAGAATAACGCGTACATTAAATAACAAGCGTCTCACCCATTTATTTGGTTTAGAAATTTGATTGTGAATTTGAATAGAATTAATAGATGTGATGCAAATCCTGAATATGGCACTACTTGTAATGCCTTAAGCTCGTTACGGAGTTGAATTGAATAATACAATGAATGAATGAATAAACAATTACTAAAGGTAACAATGAAATGAATAATCATACTGCAGCAGATGGATTTGGGGGCATTCCGGAGCTCCGTGGTGATGCTAGTTGTCCCTGGCCCGGACACTAGTAAGTCCCACATATTCTGATCTTATCTATGGATATTGATTGATGCCTTCCGTTAGGAAGATGAATCCTTCCTTTGAGGGAAGATGGTAAATGAAATGAAATGAAATGAAATGAACAAAATGAATGAAATCTATGATAGCAAGTGTCTATTGATAAATTCTTACGTAACCATTGTCATTGTAGGAATTATCTAGAGTTGTCTAGAATGGTCAGTGTTACTGAATGGATTTAATTAATTCAATATATGTACTAACATGTGCTATTGCAAGATTTGTTTATACATGGTTGAACCGTCGTGTTCATTAGTGTTATTGATGACATCACAGGCCCGATTACCCCTGCCGGTCCTACAGCGCCCGCGGCGCCAGCGGAGGAGACCGCTCCGGTTCCTCCAGGAGGTCTAATCGAGTGGAATGGTCGGAATGCCATTTGACAAGGACATAGGAGTGTGAGAAAGGAACTCTAATATTTTGATAAATGTTTCGAAACATTATTTTGTACATTCATTCATGGAATGTAATTAATTGTATTGGATGTGATACATGTATAAGGACTTCATTTTGTATACATGTAAATCGTAGAATGATTTTGTCAAGTATAGATTTCCGCAATAATTGTGTAATTGACAGGTTCATTGAAATTGATATCCCTTGTGGATCCCGTTTTAACTTAGGTTAATTCGAAATTTACGGGAGTAAGTATGGGCTCACGGCTCGGGGTTACCGTAATTCGGGCCCGGGTCGTGACATACTTATTGTATGGTATCAGAGACTAAGTTAAGAACAAGGGAAAACTTAAAAGACTTAGAAAACTGTAAGTACGTTGTGAGGAACGTTGATTCGCGTACAAATCCACTCTTGGATTTGTGTTATTGCCTTCTACTATATGTAATGTGTATGGGGTGGAATGGTATAGATGTGTATCTTACCTTTCCTTATTGTTTTCAGATGGCATCTGGATCGGAGAGCGATAACTTTGTTGAAGTTGTCGTTAATGATGGTAGTGCACCTCCTCCTCCAGGAACAAATGCTGATACTAGGATGACTGCCATACTAGAGCAGTTAGTAAAGAGCAATGAAGCACAGATGGCTATGCAAGCTCAGCATAGGGAGCAAATGGCCAAAAGCCATGAGGCTCAAATGGGTATGCATGCTCAAATTGCTGCCCTATTACAAACGCAGGCTCAACTTCAAGCTCAGTTGCAAGCTCAGCCGATACCACCACCTCCTAATGTGGGGACGCTGGTGGTAGTACAGTTTAAGGAAAAGGATGCCAATGTCCTTTACGAGCAGTTTAGGAAGAGAGGAGCCACTGAGTTCCGTGGTACCGAGAGTGCCATACTATCAGATGAATGGTTAGAACACACGGGTGATGTGTTTGGGACAATGGTCTGCACACGAATGCAGAGGGTTTTGCTTGCCACTTCCATGATGAGAGAGGAGGCAAAAACATGGTGGAAGAGTATTAATGATACACTCTTGGCAGCACCAGGGGATGACATCTGGGAGACCTTCAAGGAACAGTTTAAAAGGAAGTTTGTGCCGGAACATATCCAACAGAGGAAGGAACGAGAATTCTAGAATCTGAAGCAAGGACCGATGTCGGTGTCAGAGTATGTGCACACCTTCCTCCAATTGTCTAGGTATGCCCCTGATTTGGCGGATACCGAGGAAAAGAAAGTGAAGAGGTTCCTCCAAGGATTAAATCCCACATACAAGAAGATGGTGCTGGCAAATAAGCCCACTACATTCGGGGAAGCGGTTGACAGAGCCTTTACGGCTAAAGAAGTTCATAGAGAAGAAATGGCCGAGAATGCAAGGAAGAGCAGCGGTGGAAATACTGGCTCTTGGTTTAAGAAAGGAGGAGGGCAACATAAGAACAAGAGGCAGAAGTTTGCTCCAAGAACAGAGAATAGACCAGTCTGTGAGACTTGTGGAAAGGCTCATAGGACTGAGGCCTGCTGGAGGACTACTGGGGCATGTCTAGTCTGTGGTTCTTTGGAACACAGAATGGCTCAGTGTCCTAGAGGTGGGAGAGATAACAGAGCCCCATATCAACAGTTTGCTCAGGGACAAGCAGTGATTCCTGCTCCTCCACGGCAGTTGGCCTTACCAGCTCCTCCTAGGCAACAGCAGCAGCCCCAACGCCACGGCCAGCAGCGTCAATGGCACCCAAGGCAACAACCACAACAGAATAGACCACAACTTGTGGGACAGACCTATGCGGTGAATCGGGAACAAGCTGAAACTGCCACTAATGTGGTTGAAGGTACAATTCTGGTAGACAATAGACCTACAATTGCTTTATTTGACCCAGGGTCTACTCATTCATTTGTAGCACCCTCATTTTGTCACGATATTCAAGAACGGGTAATGCAAAATTGCCTTATGATTTTATTGTAACTACTCCTTTCGGGAAACAGGTAGTGTGTGAGTTGTATGTGCCCCAATGTAGTGTGAAAATGGGGGAAGTGTCAATGCCAGCTGATTTAGTACTACTGACAATGAACGATTTTGATGTAATATTTGGCATGGATTGGCTTGCGAAGTACAGGGCTTGTTTAGACTGTTTCCGCAAAATCATCACTTTTAAAGTTGATGAGGCCAATGCCAGTGTAATGTTTGAAGGAGTACGAAAGAAGTATGATACCAGGCTTATTTCGGCACTCAAGGCTGAACGGTTGATGCATAGTGGTTGTGAGGGCTACATTACATTTATTTCTGAGAAGAAGCCTGTACAAGAGTTGAAGAATATTCCTGTAGTCTGTGAGTTTCCAGACGTATTTCCAGATGAAGTGCCATGTTTACCTCCAGCAAGGGAAGTAGACTTTACTATAGAACTCGTGCCGGGCACAGCACCCGTATCAAAGGCACCATATAGAATGGCCCCGTCAGAATTGTTTGAGCTGAAGAAGCAAATACAAGATTTACTAGACAAAGGGTTCATCCAGCCAAGTGTCTCACGTTGGGGAGCACCTGTGTTGTTTGTAAAGAAGAAGGATGACACCCTTCGTATGTGTATTGATTATAGGCAAATAAACCAAGTAACAATCAAGAATAAATATCCTTTGCCTAGAATCGATGAGTTGTTCGATCAACTCCAAGGTGCAGCTTACTTTTCCAAAATTGATCTTCGATCTGGATATCATCAGATTCGAGTTAAAGATCAAGACGTGCAGAAGACTGCATTTAGGACTCGATATGGCCACTATGAATTTTTAGTGATGCCTTTTGGTCTAACCAATGCACCTGCAGTTTTCATGGCCTTGATGAACAGGGTTTTTGCTTCATATCTAGACCAGTTTGTTGTGGTCTTCATCGACGACATTCTGGTATATTCCAAGTCAGAGCGAGAGCATTCACATCATCTACGAATAGCTTTGCAGACGCTCCGAGATAATCAGTTGTATGCAAAGTTAGAGAAATGTGATTTCTGGCTTCAGCATGTGATATTTCTGGGACACATAATTTCTGAAGATGGGATAGCTATTGATTCAGCTAAGATTGAGGCAATTACCAATTGGCAGAGTCCGAAGAATGTGCCAGAAGTTCGGAGCTTCTTAGGGTTGGCGGGCTATTACAGAAAATTTGTAAAAGACTTCTCTAAGATAGCAGCTCCATTAACGAAGTTAACTTGGAAGAACGTTCCATTCCAATGGAATGATGAATGTGAATCCAGCTTCCAAGTTTTGAAGCAAAGGTTGGTTTCAGCCCCAATCTTAGCATTGCCTGAAGGAAGAGGAGGATTTGTGGTTTACTCGGACGCTTCCGGAGTTGGATTAGGATGTGTATTGATGCAGAATGGTAGGGTCATCGCCTACGGTTCACGTCAGTTAAAGGAACATGAGAAGAATTATGCGACGCATGATTTAGAGCTCGCAGCGGTGGTATTTGCTTTGAAGCAGTGGAGACATTATTTGTACGGAGAACTTTTTGAAGTCCATTCTGATCACCGAAGTCTCCAGTACTTGTTCACTCAGAAGGACATAAATTTGAGACAACGTCGTTGGTTAGAGCTCATCAAGGACTATGATTTTTCATTCACATATGTGCCTGGGAAGGGAACTGTAGTGGCGGATGCTTTGAGTCGGAAATCTACTAACTTGGCATCGCTAATTGGTATGGGATCTAATTGAAGAATTCAGAGATTTAGACTTGTCCGTCGAATTGGCGGACGATAGAGTAATGTGTGCAACAATGTCCGTCTTTGAACCAATGCTTATCAAGGAAATCAAGGATAGGCAATTTCAAGACCTTGAATTGGCAAAGATCAAGGACAACCTTGCAACTAGACCGGATTTTGTGCTGGTGGAAGGAGTTCTGTATTTTTGAGATAGATTGTGTGTGCCAGCACAAGAAGATTTAAAGCAGGCAATAATGTTTGAAGCTCATCACACTCGATATTCCATGCATCCGGGGCGTACGAAAATGTATAGAAATCTCAATGATAGATTTTGGTGGAATAACATGAAACGGGAGATAGCAAGCTATGTGTCTTCATGCTTAACATGTCAGCGTGTGAAGTTTGAGCACAAGAAACCGCCTGGTTTACTTCATCCTCTGAACATACCTAGATGGAAGTGGGAACATTTGACCATGGACTTTGTGTTCGGTTTGCCAAGGACGAGGAGGCAACATGACTCCGTTTGGGTGATTGTTGACCGTCTTACGAAGTCCGCGCATTTCCTTCCATTTAGAAAAGATATGGGATTCAGCGATATGTCCAGACTGTTCGTCAAGGAAGTAACTCGATTGCATGGAACACCGGTCTCGATAGTTTCAGACCGAAATAGTCGGTTTGTTTCCTCATTTTGGCAATCCTTTCAAAATTCAATGGGTACTAGACTTCGGTTTAACACCCCATACCACCCACAGACAGATGGAGAATCGGAAAGGACTGTTCAGACCTTGGAAGATTTGCTTCGTGCCAGTGTTATGGATTTTGGCAGTGATTGAGATGAACACTTAGCGTTGTGCGAATTTGCGTACAACAACAGCTATCATGCTAGCATTGAAATGGCACCGTTTGAAGCGCTGTATGGTCGAAGGTGTAGGACTCCAATTAGCTGGGAAGAAGTAGGGACAAGGAGTTTCCATGGTCCTACTATAATTGCTGAAACAGTTGAGAGAGTACAGAAAGTACAAGACAGACTGAAGGTAGCTCGATCAAGGCAGAAGAGCTACGCTGACAATCGTCGGCGTGATCTGGAGTTCGCCATTGATGACTTGGTATTTTTGAAGACTTCTCCAATGAAAGGTACTATCTGGTTTGGTCAGAAGGGCAAGCTTTCACCGAGATTTATCGGACCTTTCAAGGTTCAAAGCAAAATTGGAGATGTGGCTTATCGCCTTGAGCTTCCACCGGAGCTTTCTGGTATTCACAATGTATTTCACGTATCGATGCTTCGAAAGTATGTGGCCGATCCTTCACATGTCATTCAGCATGAAGAGATCCAAGTTTTGCCAAATACCACATATGTTGAGAAGCCGACTCAGATTATTGATACCAAGGAGCAAGTCCTTCCTACGAGGACAATCAAATGGGTTAAAGTCCGTTGGGATCACCATGAACCCAATGAAGCTACATGGGAGCTTGAAGAGTAGATGGCTCAAAAGTATCCAGAGCTATTCGTTCAGGTAAATTTGAATTTTGAATTAACTATTGAATTGTATTACATTTGGAGGACCGAATGGTTCTAAAAGTTTGGGAGAATGTTACACCCCGACCCAAACTAATCGCGATTAAAGCCAAATAATTGAGATTAATGCTAATTAAGCATGAGTAAATGGTTAATCAAGGTTAATGACCAAAGGGAGACAAATTAGTCTCAAATGATGCATTAAGCATAATGAATTGGAATTGAATTGGTTAAAGTGAGTTTAGACTCAAACAAGGTAGGCTAAGGACTTTTCTATAAATACGAGTTTTCACGTATTTCGTCAAATACGGAAATCCTTAATACCAACATGTGTATCTCGAGTAGTACGTTAACTTTCATAATAGACGCGACTCCATTTGATATCAAATGGGCCAAATGAGACTTCATTTGACCCAAAATGTAATAAGGCTTAATAAAGGGGGGTTTTGGTGTTGGAAGGCTTATATTAGAATGAAATGTTCTTGGCGCCGTTGCCGGGGAAAGGCATTGGAAAGCTTTGAATTTCATAGAGTTGAACTAATTTTAGCTTAGTCTACATTTTATCTTTCCTTTATTTTCCTTGCGGATTCTACACATTATTTGTGTTTGTTTTGTAGGAAATTTCTCAATTGGAGTGAAGGAAAGTGTAAAAGTGCATTGACGAACTTGAAGATTTTATTTGCTTCCTAGTTTAGGATTTGTTTAGACATTTATTTGCTTTCTTATCATCAAAGTTGTAATAATTTTGGTTTCGGGTCGGCCCGTGACCCATTTACTTTACTTTACACACTTTACTTGCTTTAAGTAGTTAGTTGTTTAGTAGAATTGCAATAAATTACTTATAGGGAAGGAGGACGGTTGGGCTATACTGTCGCGGCCCCTCACATTCGTATACGGAAATTGGTGTCCGTGGTGTGAGTCGACAACAACCGATTTGTCCCCTGAAATAAATCGGGAGGTTTGCATTTCCTAACCCCCGCGAATCCCTTGCAAGCGGGTTTACTTTGTTGGTTGTTCCTTACTTTATAGTGTAATTTTTCCAAATACACTTGTAATTTGGTACACTACTAGTAAAGGAAAAATTACCCCAACAAGATAAGGATTCGGATTTCATCACCGTTTTCTTGCCCTTAGGTTTTCATTTTAATTCCCACTTAGTTTAGGACCAATAAGCCATAATAAAATTGAGTAGAAACGTGACCTTAGGTTACGAGCTCACTAGTGAAGACCACTGTGGTTGTGCCAATTGTGTGCCTTGGTGGAATTTCTGGTGCCTAAGCAAACCTTGTCCCTTGGCACCATCTTGCCAAATATGGAGACAACTTTGTTGTTCGAGGAGTTGGTTTTTAAGAGGAGCCTTCGCCTAGTGCGTCGTGATCCCACCATCTACCTGGGGGTTAACTGGCCAGAATTTCCGTTTCATAGGTTCAGGTTGGAGGCCAAAGTGTCATCTTCATAGTTAGGAGCTGTCTAGAATTCTTTTAGGTAACCGTAGTTTAGATTAGCTTTTCATTTAGTTTTCAAACTTTTTGCTGTGTTGCATTCATTTCATTAAGTGGACCATTGCATTGCTGGGTTGATCGCAGTTGTATGCAAGTGTGGATACGTGATCAAGGCCGATTAGTGAGGATTGATTACCTTGCCTTACCTGCCCCACCCATAGTACCCACAATGGCTGCCCAAAACCCTCAGCAAAGGACCCTTAATGAACTATTTGTACCATTTTCATCCACTTCACCTAGTTGTATAGTTTTGCCAAAAAATAATGCAAACCAATTTGAGATCCGGCCCGCCACCATCAACATGTTACCAAAATTCCATGGATCCGAGTGTGAGCTGCCCTATATTCATTTGAACAAATTTCTGACCATCTGCCACACGTTTAAGAAACAAAATTTGAATAGTGAAGCTGTGAAGCTTAGGTTGTTTCCCCTCTCACTAGAAGATCATACAGCCACTTGGCTGAATTCTTTGACTCCAAACTCCATTACCACTTGGGATGAGCTTGTGAAAAAGTTTATGTCCAAATTTTTCCCAGTAAGTAAAACTGAGCAGTTTAGGAGTGCCATCAGGAACTTTAGGGGACGACTCGAGGAAGAGTTTTCCGAAACCTGGGAGAGATTTCATGACCTATTGATCAAATGCCCACATCATGGGATTGACAAAGGAGAGTTGATACATTTCTTTTATAGAGGTCTTACAAACCCCCAGCGTATCTTGATTGAATCAATGCATAAAGGGGATCTTTGGACAAGTTAGTCTTCTTGCAATTTTGTTTTTACTTTTAGATTGTAATTAGGAGCTTCTTTGTAACTAATCTAGAGAGAGTGTAATTAAACATCATTAATGAAGATTTGGAACTCTTTTTTTATGTTTAGTGGCTAAGGCTCTTGGATTAGGCTCTCCTTTTGAAGCTAAGTAATGTGATTAGTTCAATTATATGTATGTTTTAATTCAAGTTCCTTACTTTTGCCTTCATTGATTAATAGATCTTAGATCTAATTGTACTAATCTCTCTCATTTTTCATGCTCTATCTCTACACTTGATGCTTGGATAATCTCAATTGATGCTTTGTAGTTGGATTAAGTTCTCTCACATAGCATGCTCTAGAGCCCTTATCTTTGATCTTTTGTAGTTTGATTTTGATGATTAATTGTTAGGGTAGTTATGTTATGATTTAGAATCTTGGCCTTTTGTTTTCTTTACTTTGATCTTCATGTTATATCATCCAACCCAATTAGGCAAGAGATTGCTAATTGGATTGTAGATTTGGGAGTTGAATTAGAACATGCATTGGTTGAATTAATTTCATACTTAGTGGATTTTGGATTGCCTAATCTCTTCTTTTTATTGTTGTTAATTTAAATCCTTATTTAATTTGTTATTTTCACTTTTAGATTGTTACATTCACATTTCAAATCACTTGTTTTAAAACCCTACGCATTTCACACCACATCTTCATATAAATCTTCCATTTCCACCACCATTCATCCATTCACTAGTTTAGTGTAGTTTGTTAGATTAGCTTAGATTTTGTTAATTTCACACCTTAGATTGTTAATTAGTTGTTTACATTGCATAGTTTATTAGTTTTAATTATTCGCTTCATTTGTCTATATTAGCTATATCTTAGTTCAATTCTACATTAATTGGATTCATTGCTTGTTCCATCCTCTCCTCATGGGATCGATAATCCGGACTCTTTAGTCCTTTACTACTTGACGACACCGTAGTCTTGCGGTTAAGCGTTACACATCTAAGTGTCAATCAAGTTCTTGGATTAAGTTCTCTCACATAGCATGCTCTAGAGCCCTTATCTTTGATCTTTTGTAGTTTGATTTTGATGATTTATTGTTAGGGTGGCTAAATGATGATTTAGGATCTTGGCCTTTTGTTTTTTTTACTTTGATCTTCATTGTTATATCATCCAACCCAATTAGGCAAGAGATTGCTAATTGGATTGTAGATTTGGGAGTTGAATTAGAATATGCATTGGTTGAATTAATTTCATACTTAGTGGATTTTGGATTGCCTAATCTCTTCTTTTTATTGTTGTTAATTTAAATCCTTGTTTAATTTGTTATTTTCACTTTTAGATTCTTACATCCATATTTCAAATCACTTGTTTTAAAACCCTACACATTTCACACCACATCTTCATATAAATCTTCCATTTCCACCACCATCCATCCATCCACTAGTTTAGTGTAGTTTGTTAGATTAGATTAGATTTTGTTAATTTCATACCTTAGATTGTTAATTAGTTGTTTACATTGCATAGTTTATTAGTTTTAATTATTCGCTTCATTTGTCTATATTAGTTTAATTCTACATTAATTGGATTCATTGCTTGTTCCATCCTCTCCTCGTGGGATCGATAATCCGGACTCTTTAGTCCTTTACTATTTGATGACACCGTAGTCTTGCGGTTAAACGTTACACATCTAAGTGTCAATCAAGTTCTTGGCGCCGTTGCATTTCATTCTAATATAAGCCTTCCAACACTAAAACCCCCCTTTATTAAGCCTTATTACATTTTGGGTCAAACGAAGTCTCATTTGGTCCATTTGATGTCAAATGGAGTCACGTCTATTATGAAAGTTAACGTACTACTCGAGATACACACGTTGGTATCAAGGATTTCCATATTTGACGAAATACGTGAAAACTCGTATTTACAGAAAAGTCCTTAGCCTACCTTGTTTGAGTCTAAACTCACTTTAACCAATTCAATTCCAATTCATTATGCTTAATGCATCATTTGAGACTAATTTATCTCCCTTTGGTCATTAACCCTGATTAACCATTTACCCATGCTTAATTAGTATTAATCTCAATTATTTGGCTTTAATCGCGGTTAGTTTGGGTCGGGGTGTAACAGTATGTACCTCAAATCTTTTTCCATACAAATAATGCCCCCATAACTTCAATGCAAAAACACTGCCGCTAACTCCAAGTCATGTGTGGCATATTTCTTCTCATAATCCTTCAATTGTCTTGATTCATAGGCTATCACCTTGTCATTCTACATGAGAATACAATCCAAACCAATCCCTGATGCATCTGTATAAACCACAAATCCTC
Source organism: Cinnamomum chago (assembly GCA_038049695.1). Classification (NCBI taxonomy): domain Eukaryota; kingdom Viridiplantae; phylum Streptophyta; class Magnoliopsida; order Laurales; family Lauraceae; genus Cinnamomum; species Cinnamomum chago. The sequence continues at coordinate 64,062,272 of CP142458.1, read as the reverse complement.
CATTTCCTGAGGGTGAAGCAAGTATGTGCTATGGTCAACCGGGTCTTCAACTCTTGAAAACTCTTCTCACATTCTTCTGTCCACACAAATGGGATATCCTTCCTTGTCAACTTAGTGAGTGGAGATGCTATGGTAGAAAACCCTTTCACGAGCCTCCTGTAGTATCCCGCATGTCTAAGAAAATTGCGAACCTCTACTACATTCCGTGGACTACCTCAATTAACGACTGTTGCTTCCTTCTTATGGTCCACTGTCAGTCCATCCTTAGAAATAATATGGCCCAAAAATGTCACTTGCTCCAACCAAAACTCACATTTGCTCAACTTAGCATACAACTGGTTATCCTTCAGAAGCTACAACGATGTTCTCAAGTGATGCTCATGCTCCTCCTTAGTCTTCGAATATACCAACACATCATCTATGAAGACGACCACAAACTGATCCAGAAAAGGGGCAAACACCTTATTCATCAATGCCATAAATATTGTTGGTGCGTTCGTTAACCCGAAAGGCATCACGAGAAACTCAAAATGGCTATGTCTTGTCCGGAATGCAGTCTTAGGAACATCCTCATTCCTGACTCGTAGTTTGTGATAACTAGAACGCAGATCTATCTTTGAAAAGAATTGAGCTCCCTGTAACTAATCAAACAACTCATCAATCCTCGGTAGCGGGTACTTGTTCTTAACAGTCACTTGATTTAACTGTCTATAATCTATGCACATTCTCATTGTCCCGTCCTTCTTCTTCACAAATATCACTGGAGCTCCCCACGGTGAAACACTGGGCCTAATGAAACCTTTATCTAACAGATCTTCTATACGACTCTTCAACTCCTTCAATTCTACTGGAGTCATTCTATACGGGGCCTTCAAAATAGGTGTTGTACATGGCTGCAATTCTATCGTGAAATCCAACTCACGGACAGGTGGAAAACCAGGAATCTAGCCATCTGGAAGTAAGTCTAGCCAATTTGGAAGTAAATTGGTAAAAAGTAAGTGGTGTGACCAAGAGGAATTAATTCTGGCCAACTGGAAGTATGTCTGGCCAACTTGGAAGTAAACAGCTGAAAAGTAAGTGGGCTGGAGAAAAGGAAGTAATTCTGGCCAAGTCGAAGTTATTCTAGCCAAAGTGGAAGTAAATGGCTAAAAAGTAAGTGGGCTGGCCAATAAAAAGTAATTTTGGCCAACAGGAAGTGATTTTTGCCAAGTGGAAAAAAACGGCCAAAAAGTAATTGGTCTGGCCAAGAGGAAGTAATTCTGGCCTAGTCGAAGTAAGTCTGGCCAAAGTGAAAGTAAACTGCTAAAAAGTAAGTGGTCTGACCAAGAGGAAGTAATTATGTCAAAGTCAAAGTAACTCTGGCCAAAGTTGAAGTAAACGCCCAAAAAGTAAGTGATAGGGCCAAGGTGAAGTAATTCTGGCCAAGTTGAAGTAATTCTGGCCAAAGTGGAAGTAAACAGCCAAAAAGTAAGTGGTCTGGTCTGTAAGTCCATGGGGATCCGAACCCTAGAGGGGGGGGTGAATAGGGTGAGCTTCAACTATGACCAATTTTAATCAATTTTAACTTCTTGAAAACAAACTAGTCACATGTGATGATTTAACATACAAGATGCGGAAGCTAACAAAAGAATCACCACAAAGCAATCACCATCACACAAGTATTTATAGTGGTTCGGCCTCAATGCCTACATCCACTACCGGCTTGTGAACCAACACCCCACCGGATTTCCACTATTTATGCTTTTCAATAGGCTAAGCAATAACCTTTACAATATACTTTCCAAGGCTTAGCAATAACCTTTACATTGATGTTTTTCAAGGCTTAACATCAACCTATACACTATGCTTTTATAGGCTAAGCAATAACCTCTTCAACCACAAGGTTGGTTATCTCACTAAGATAGTGTCTTTAATACACTTGATGGAGATTCAATTAAGCTCATTACATTGCCTCTTAAATAGGCAGATATGGAAGTGAAATACAAATACACACTCACACTATGAATGCAAAGATGAAAACAAATGAAGTGTGTGTGTGTGGTCCTCAATCATTTTGAAAATGAAAGCTCATAAATGTATGCCTAAGGCTTTTGAAAATTTTAGCTCATAAAACATTTATGATTGAGGAAGTAATGCAATCACATGTTAAAAGTAACAACTTGTTAATGATATCAAAGTTATACAAGTTGTATGAAATGGATTAGCTCTAAACATGTGATGCATAGGGATGTCAATCAAATCATCAATGTAGCTCAACACATAAAAATAGATTTGATTGAAAAGAGGGGACAAATCATATGTAATTATAAAGACAACTTGTAAAAGATTTACCAATCAAAGTAAGGCAAGTTGTGAAACATTAAAACAATAATACACATATGATTTGTAATGATGTTGAATCCAAAACATAAGATACATTTGAAAGAGATTTTCTTATGATGGAAAACAACAACCAAAGATTCAATCAAGTATATGAATCATGTTACATCTAATTTCAAAGATGTTTCTATTAACATGATCTACTTAGATTTACCAAAGTTAAGTACTACTTGTATTGAATCACTGGTAATGCATCCAAAACAATAGATCTATTCAAAGTATAAAACATGCTAAGGATGCAACACATCATAGGTTATCATGTTACTAAGATTTACCAATGATAAAACAAAACATGAAAACATATGATTTGTAAAGAAGTTGAATCCAAAACATAAGTTAGTTTTGAAAGAGATGTTCTTATGATGGAAAACAACAATCAAAGATTCAATCAAGTATATGGATCATGTTACATATGATTTACCAAAGTTCTTTCATTAACATGATCTACTTAGATTTACCAAAGTTAAGTACTACTTGGATTGAATCATATGATGTTGTATCCAAAACAATAAATCAACTCAAAACATAAAATATGTTAAGGACACAACACAAACATAGTTTAACATGCTAGAAATGATTTACCAAAAATAAAACAAAAGCATGAAAACATATGATTAAGGAAGGAAGAGCCTACTTGGTGGTTTAACTTCATTAATCCAAGCTTTAGCTTTCCTAATCATCCCCTTCATCCCTTGGTTCTTTTCCCTTTTGATATGCCTCAAATCCTCTCAAGGAGGGGTTAAAGATTCCCAACTTTTGGCAAGGGAAAGAACTCATATTTATAGCAAAAAGTTGCCAACGGCTAGTCCTCGGTCGACCGGCACACAGGCCTCGGTCGACCGGGACCACACAACGGTCAAATTTCTGACCGTTGGGGCGCCAGGGCAACTTTCTGCCTTGCAGTGTTCCCGGTCGACCGGGACCTCTGCGCCGGTCGACCGGCGACACTGCCGGGGCCCCAAATTTCCATTTTAGCAATTTTAAAGTATTTCTTTGTGGAACTATTTGGGCCACTAAATCAAGCTTAAAAACATGTTTTAAAGATTCTAATGGTTTTTAAAACATGAACATAAAAAGCCTAAAAAGATTCAAAACTTTTAAAACAAAGGCTTGCTTGATTTCTTGAAAACTCTTTTCTAAAACAAATGCATCCAAGATGAAAATACAAATCATGCATAAATCAATACTTTTACAAATCTTAAAAGCAATGCATGACTAAAACAAGATTTCAAGTTTATTTAAAACCAATGCAAGTGTGTAAATCAAATGATGCTTGAATGATAATGCATCCATCAAATTGCAATCTATAAAATCCCTAACATGGTCAAGAGGAAGTAACTCTGGCCAAGTGGAAGTAAGTCTGGCCAAAGTGAAAGTAAACGGACAAAAAGTAAGTGGTTTGGCCAAGAGGAAGTAATTTTGGCGAAGTGGAAGTAAGTTTGACTAAAGTGGAAGTAAACGGCCAAAATGTAAGTGGTGTAGCAAGGAGGAAGTAATTCTGGCCAAGTGGAAGTAAGTCTGGCCAAAGTGGAAGTAAACAGCTAAAAAGTAAGTGGTTTGGCCAAGAGGAAGTAATTCTGGCCTAGTCGAAGTAAGTCTGGCCAAAGTGGAAGTAAATTGCTATAAAGTAAGTGGCCCGGCCAAGATGAAGTAATTTTGTCCAAGTCGAATTAAGTCTAACCAAAGTTGAAGTAAACGCCTAGAAAGTAAGTGGTATGGCCAAGAGGAAGTAATTCTGGCCAAGTCGAAGTAGTTCTGGCCAGAGTGGAAGTAAACGGCTAAAAAGTAAGTGGTCTGGCCAAGTGGAAGTAAATCTGGCCAATAGGAAGTAAGTCTTGCCAAATAGGAAGTAACTTGATAAAAAGTACGTGGTCTGGCCAATTGAAAGTAAATCTGGCTGAGTGGAAGTTAGTCTAGCCAATTAGGAAATAAATAGCCATAAAGTAAGTGGTCTGGCCAACAGGAAGAAATTTTGGGCAACGAGAAGTACTTTTGCCCAACTTGAAAGTAAATGGGTAACAAGTAACATGTCTGGCCAAGAAGAAGTAATTTTGGCCAAGTTGAAGTAACTCTGTCCAAATTGAAAGTAAATAAGTAAAATATAACTGGCCTTGCAAAGAATAAGTAATTTTGGGCAACTATAAGTAAGCATGCCCAATTTGGAAGTAAATGGCTAAAAAGTAACAAGTTTGGCCGAGAGAAAGTAATGTTGGCCAAGTGAAAGTAAGTCTGGCCAACTTAGAAGTAATTGGGTAAAACGTAATTGGTCTGGCTTAAGGAAGTAATTTTGGGCAACGGGAAGCAAGTTTGGCCAAGGGGAAGTAAATTTGAGAAATTATTGATTACTCTATATTACGTTTAAGCATTGAATACTTTATTAGTTAGCGTGACACATTAACTTAGTATGAAATGATTAATGTATAAATAGTCAATTTAAAAATTACGAATTTGGGTCCTAGGTTATGATTACGAACATTTCGTCATGTATTATGAGGTTTTCGAAATTTTTTTGTCTCTATTGCAATTGGTATTTAGTCTCTATCACTGTTAGGAATATTTAGATGGATTAATGTGACACAGTAGCTTACTACTAATTGATTAATGTATTAGTACCTAATTTTGATCCTATGAGTTACGGGATTAGGGTATGATTACGAACAATGATTAAATTGTTACTGGGTTTTCATAACTTTCTAGTTTTCTGTGTAATCGGTATTTACTCTCTCTCACTGTCAAGAATACATTAATGGATTAATGTAAGACAGTAACTTTGTACTAATTGTGATCTAATGTATTTGTAGACAATTAAAAATATCTAAGTTTCAGGGTTCGGGTACGAATACAAACAACGGTTGGTGCATTGTTGACTTTTCACACATAACAATTACATTTATGTGATTTTATTGGATATTATTAGACTTTTAATATATACCATAAGAACTAAAACACAATAAAAGAAAAGTATCTCGTTAATAATGAAAAAATAAAATGCATATATGATTAGATATACTTAGTAGAAAAAACAAGTAAGAAAATAATAATATTATTTTTAGTATGTTTATTTAGATTAAGAGTCAACTTTTATATTAATATTATTATGTATTATACTTTTAATATAATATTTTAATTGTATTGTACATGTTAGTTAGTCGATAACCCGTGCATTGCATGGGAGGAAAAAAAACCTATGAAAAGAAATATTTATCTAATTTTATAATTTAATAGTCTTAGTTCTTATTTAAAAATGTATTTGAAATCTACCTTTTTAATTATGTTTTTATATGTCGTGTATAATTAATAGATTAGGTTTTAAAACTAAATTTAATAATACAATTTTTAATAAAAAAAGTGATAAATGTATCTAAATACAATGAATAAAATGATTTTAGTGGATACAAATCTCACTCCTTACATCACTTGTAAGTTTGTATCTTGAATCACTTTTTGAGGAAGAAATAGAGTTATTTGAATAGTTTTTTTTCTATTATTTCTTACAGCATTTTTTTGTTGAGAAAATTCTATAAAACGCATGTCCTAAGAGATGTATTCCCAATTTTTAAAGTTTGTTTTTTTGAATTATTTCTTTCTGCATGATTTTGTTGAGAAAATTCGATAAAAAACATGTCGTAAGAGATGTATCTCTAATTTTTATTTCATTTACTAACTCTTTATCACTATATGCACGATTTTCATTCTCAAATTTTCAGTACTCCCCACATTTGACACAAAAAAAAGAAAAAAGAAAAAAGAAAAAAAAGAAACATAGAGGAAATTTTTAAAAAAAATCAAAGAGACAACAAATGAAATAGAACAAAAATACTTTATCACTTAAACATAAAATATTAATAGTGTACAATAAGCGAAAGAGAAAAGGATTCGAAATAGTAAAGATTTGAAAATTAGGCAATAAATGTAATATGCCATATTATTAGGAGTATTCTTACAGGAGTAAGAATCCAACGTGTTCTCAAATCTAAGTAAGTGCACCTGTCAAATATTCAACAATTTTTTTAAATCATGCATGTCAGAAACCAATTACGTTAACAAAGTCGTAACAACAATCTTTAACAGGAGATTATGTAAAACTTGATAACAACGATAAAATATTGAGATTAGTTTTAGAATGCTGCAATACTACATCAATTTATTCTAAAATAATTGAATATTTTCTCCATAAAAGCAAAGTAAGTGCACCTGTCAAATGTGAATGCCAAAAATACAATGAAGGATTCAGCTGATGAATTTGCATAAAATATAAAAGGATGTGGCTAACATTTATGCTATTACTTAATAATAAAGTCATATTTTAAAATTAATGTGGTGTAGATATTTGGTATTTTTTTTAATCAAACTCATTTTCTTCATATTAATTAAATTTTTAAATAATTAATTTTATAATTAAGTACACGAGAGTTTGATTTTTAATAAATTATTCAAGAAGTAGTTTCATGGTTAATTTAGAAGTATGACTATAATTAAAATTTTGAATATTACATTACAAGATACAATTAATTTTTAAATTTTTTTATTATATTAAAATAATAATATGTAATTAGATTACTATAGGAGTTGGAGTCCTAATTCGAGTAAATTATATAAATATACTAAAAAAATAAAAAAAATGCCTAAATTTATATTAATTATGTTAAAATAAAAATATACAATAAGATTAATATAGGATTACCAAAAAAATCGTACTATGTATATCTACATTCTTTAATTCATATTAAAATTGTTTCTACTGACAGATTCATGTCTCAACCAAAAAACTATTCTCTTATTATTGTAAGAGATCTATATTTATATGGTGAGTTTTTCTTTCTCTATAGGGGAAGAGAGATTCGAATTCGTGACTTCTTGGTCAGAGACATAGAAAGCTTGTCACTTGGGCTAAGTCTTGCAACCTTATTTATATCATGAGTTTATTTGTAGAATAAATATTTTATATATTACTAAATCACATTAATGGAATTTAATTATTAATTAATATTCATTTAGTAAGTATTTTTGGATAGTAGTAAAGGAGAATTGTAAATTTTATTAAACTCAAAAGTCAAAAGGGAGAATTGTAAATCTACACCATTAATGTTTTTACAGTTCTACAAAGAAATGTATGCCTACTGTAAGCAACTAAGCATGTCAATTTCCAATGTACTAAAAATGGTTTACAAAAATTATTTTTTGAATCACAAAAGAAAAATATGAAAATCAAAATTGAACATTACTGAATTTTAAACCTAACTGAATATTACTGACATTAATGCGTTGTATATAATATTTGTTAGCATTATATTCACTAATAATAATTAAAAATGAATTGATATTTTTCACATGGACAAAAAAATGAGAATTTTGCAAGTTCTTAACTCTCAATTGTGTTTGTTAAAGAAGTATATGTATGTGTGTGTGTGTGTGTGTGTGTGTATTTGCTTAATTAGCCTTCAAGTTTCTTCATTAGTAACTAATTAATTGGTATTATATTGTATAAGTTACTATTTGAATTTTGTGATTATAGCACTACAATCATAGTCTAATTTATAAATAAATGATCTAATTTATTTTGAAAATTATTTTTCAGCTCAGTTTATGAAAAAGCAAAAAGATTTATTCGTGGATGGATAAAAATATTGCTGGTTTGAAAATTTTATTTCTTTTTTCACATTATAAACATATTCACTATTTATTTTATCTATCAAAATTAAAATAATACTGAACTACAAATATCCACACATTTGTTCTTTTAATTCATAGCTGATCAATCTTTAAAAAGATTTTTTTTATGTGATCATTATTATAGTTTCTTTTTTTTTATATAAGGGTAATTTGTATTAGAAAGGAGAAAGAAGAATTACAGAAAGCAAAAATACAAACAAAGACCTCCAAATGGGGAGGAGAGAAACAAAACTAAAAACCAAACTAAAAACAGAGGAGACCACTTAACTAACCCAGACAACAAACGGGAGGCTGGGCTCATATATCAGTGATTTTCAAAAAGCTGGAGATGGATGTGAGTTGCTGGCTGCCAACAGGGACCTTGGACTTCATCAGAGTGAAAGATATTTCTTCCTGCAGATGGCCAAGGAGCTGGTTGATGGAGGGGAGATGGTTGTCAAAAAAACCAGAGTTCCTTGTCTTCCAGAGTGTGTAAATAACTGAAAGGAAGGTGGACGCTAATATCTTCTTGCCTGCCAGGTCGTTACCTCTGGATAGGGAAGTCCAGATTGATGAAGGAGAGCAGGGGAATGGAGGCAAAACACTGGCTGCCTTGAGAAGCCAGTTCCAGAGGGCTTGGGCTATAGAGCAGGAGAAGAAGACGTGGGAAGCAGAGTCTATTCCGTTAAAGCATAGGCAGCATCTGGGGGCTAGCGGATTGGAAGAGTATAGGGAGGGCCTGGGCTTCATGGGAGGAGAAGAGGTTGGAGAAAAAGAGCACTGCTTGCTCTTGGATAATGAGAGGATCTTCTGTATGGCAACCATTGACTGAGATGTGATTGATTTTCTTGAAAGAGCCCCTAGCTTTGGCTGATTGGTGAAAGAATTTAGTATTCATGTCACCCTCTTTGAGCCAAGAATTTTTGGATCTTTGTTTCCAGTGGATTTCCTGGGCTTTGAGGATTTCATGGAGATTTTGCTTGGCTGTCAGGAGGTCGAGTCTAGAGGATTCTGATGGAGAGGTATCCATTTTAAGCTGGCACCTCAAGATGGAAGCTTCTGCATCAAGGATGGATTGGTGGACTTGGCCAAAAGTTTGCTTATTCCAGGCTTTGAGGGAAAGCTTGAGGGACTTAAGCTTCTGGGCGAGAATAAACTGGGGGTTTCCGTCCACTAGAATGCTCCAGCTAGACTCAACCACTTCAAGGAAAGAGGGGTGGAGGAGCCATTTGTTTTCGAATCTGAAGGGAGCTTTAGGAGCTTTGAATTGGTTGGAGTGGATAAGAAGGAGGGGACTGTGATCTGAAGCAAGCCTGGGGAGGATGTGGACTGTAGGATCAGAGAAGGAGTCAAGCCATTAGGAGTTAACTAGAGCTCGGTCTAACTTGGCTGCAACATAAGAAAGACCTTGTCTATTGTTGGACCAGGTGAAGTTACTGCCAGAGGATGGAGTGTCTGAGAGGCCAGCTTGCATGACTGCTGATTGAAAGTCTTTGAGGGAAGAGGGGGTAGCCTGGCGGAGACTAAGTCTTTCTTGGTGGGCTAGAATAGCATTGAAGTCCCCTATGACGCACCATGGCAAGGAGGTAGAGGATAAATCAATGAGATCTTTCCACAGGTCTTTCCTGGTTGTAGGATTGGTGGAGCCGTAAACTCCTGTGATGAGGTAGGAGAGCCCAGAAATTTGATTGTGAAGGAGCATGGAGAGATACTGAGAAGAGGCTTTGGAAATGGAAGCTAAAAAAGGATGGGAAGACTTGGAGAAACACCATAAATTTGGGGGAGAGATGAAAGAGGAGTTGGAGTGGAAAGTGTCAAAACCATAATTGGCTAAGCCTAGAGATTGAGTGGAAGAGAAAGCTGACATTGGCTCAGAGATAAAAATCAGGTCAGGGAAGTGATTGCGGACAAGGTTTGCCAAGGCTCTAATGGTAGGTGGATTGGCAATTCCCCTACAGTTCCAGTATAAGACCTTTAACATGGATGGGGGGAAGGGGAGGAGGGGCGCTTGTTCTTAGACCTCCTGGTAATTGGGCCAGTTCCAGTGGTGGTGGTGCCAGAGTGTTTCTTTTGGCCTGTGGGAGGGGGCCTGGGGAGGGTGGTCACTGAGTTCTTGGGGGGTTTGGGTCCTGGTGGGGGGGGGAGGGTTACCTGGAGAGAGGGAACAGGGGCAGCCATAGGAGGAGTAACAGAGGTAGCATTGACAGGGGGAGGGAGAGTAGGAGGTTCAAACCCAGGGGGAGGGGAGGAGGGGGTGCTCTCTGAGAAGGCCTGGAGATTCCTACCGTAGATGCTGGGGTTAGAGACCGGATCCAAGAAGGAATAGTTCTCCAATATATCAAAAGGGTTGGAGGTATCTATGGTTGGGGAGGTGGTTTTCTCCAAGATGACTGAGATGACATCATATGGCAATTCATTGATGGGAGGAGAGCAGAGAAGAGGTTTGGACAAAGAGAGAGTGGAATTCTTGACTATGGAGGGATTAGGCTTGGTAGTGATCTGCTGGGTAGAGGTGGTTTGAATATGTGAAGGCTGAGAAGATGGGATGGGAACAAGGGAGACCGGAAGGATTGGAGAGGGGCTAACTGGGAGGGAAGGAGGGGGGGGGGGGGAACCTCAAGGGGAGCCTCAGGAGAGATGGCCAAGAGGGGATTGGGGTCGAGAGATAGGTGGGTCTGAGATTGGTTGGAGGAATCTGAGATGGTCAAGGAGGCAGGGTCAGGAAGGATGGGAGGGGTAGCAGGTGGACTAGAGTTGCCTGAATTGGAGGATGCAGGGATGGGGTGAGAGACCTGGGGGCAGTGTAGAGGGAGATGCCCAGATTGAAACCAGAGGTGACAGGGGCATTGCTCGTAGGAGACAGAGATTTCCAGTTCACTTTCTCCTTGGAGGTCTACTAGAATGGATTGAGGTTTGGGTTTGGAGAGATCGATATTAACTAAGACTCTGGCAAAAGTGAGAATTCTTTGGGAGGAAGTAATATCGTCCAACTTGATAGGATGGCCGATGGAGTTAGCAAGAGAGAAGATGATATGTTGGCTCCAACAATGGTAAGGGAGCCCTGAGAACCTCACCCAGACTGGAGCAAAGGATGGCCAGACAGATTCGTCTTGACCAGGGGACCAGGGAAGGAAGAAGATCTTCCTCTTGTTAATGGACAGGGGAGAGAGACCAAGGATGAGGGCCTTATCAGAAGGAGAGTTGAGTCCAAAGATAAAATTACCTTTGATGGTGAGGGAAACCAGACAGGGTCTGGAGAGAGGCCATAGCCTAGCTTGAGCTTCGACCCATTCGAGGGAGGGGTGCTTTCCTGCAAATTTCCCAATGACAGCACAAGAAAAAGATTCCTTACTAGAGGAAAGCATAGAGTGGGGGATAGAGAGGGATGGTTTGCCGTTTTTCCAGGTGGTTGGAGGGTAGGAAGAAGGATTGGGAGGCTGAGGAGCTGGGAAGAGGTTGGCGAAAGAGAGGGGGGTTGGGTGAAGGAGGGCCCTGGTAGAGGAGGGAGCTGACGGGTTGGGGGAAGAGGTTGGGGGATGGAGCTAGAGATAGGCAGGATTGGGAAGGCTGATGGATTATGGCTCTGGTTTGAAAACAGGGTAGGGAAATGGTGGGAGTCCGAAGCGGGAGGGGGATGGTTTTGAATATCTGATGGGCGGGCCTGGCTGATGGCTTGGGTCTGACCTGGGCGGTGGGTCAGGCTTAAGGGCTGGTTGAGGGGAGGGGGAGGAGGGCCGAGCGAGAGGCCTACTAAAGGGGTTGGGAGAGGATGGGCGGGAAATGGGGGGATTTGAAAGTTTGAGAAAGGGGGTTGTGAGGGATGCAGAGACTGGGAAGGGGAGGAAAGAGGGAGGAAGAGAGGTGGGGCGGGGGGTCTGGGAGGCAGGAGGGAGTTAGGGGAGGAAGATGGGACCGGCGAGGTCATGCTCACGGTCACCTTCCCTGATCGTAGATATATAGGTTGCGGGTTCCCATAAAAAACAAAGGAATATTTTGTATTTATTTGCATGATATGATTAAGCGTCTAGGAAATACATGCAACATCCTCAATTCATTTGGTTAAAGCCATCTTTCAATATAGAAAGCCAGAAGAAGACATTCAGATAGTAGCGGCAATGCATTTTGGTGGGGCATGCATGTTCAGGGAGAGAAAATTAATATATGCTCGCGGATCTTCAAATGTCATAACAAATGAGCTAAAATGAACATATAATAATTAATTTAAATCTTAAAAATGTTAGATTGATCAACAGAAGTAGGGTTGTAAACGGGTCGGTTCCGGTCCGGGTCCATGGTGGACCCGGAACCGGAACCGTTAAGGAGATGGTGGAACCGGATCCAGACCCGGAACCGTTTCGGAACTGGTTTCTTGGTTCCAGAACCGGAACCAAAACCATATATGGGACGGGTCTAAATCCTGGTCCGGGTTTAGGTAGAGAATTATATTAAATTTAGGTAGAGAATTATATTAAAAAATATTATTTTTAGGAGAGATTTTCGAAAATTGAGGTAATATAACCGGCCTCGGGTCCATTGGTCAGAACTAAAGTGGAACCGGATTCGGACCCATTTACTTATTGGGGCCTAAATAAGGACCCAGAACCCGTTTTTAACAGGTCGGAATCTCCGGGTAATCGAAGAATCGGGTACTCATTTACATCCCTAAATAGAAGGTACTAATACTTTACAGCTCCAAGTACAAGGAAAGAACCCTTAAAATTAAGCAAATATTAGATGGTTCGGATATACCACATGACGCAATAGATCATCATTAGATTCATAAACAATTTTGAATTTGAATTAAATTCTATCTCTTTCTGCATTTATCAATGGTGCAGATGAAGACAGTCCTACTCTATGATGCCCAGATACAGCATGGATACGGCTAGAATACGCCATAGATATGGCAAAGACACAGATTTTATACATAAAAAGTGAAGTATCGGATACGATGCGACACAATACGTTGCCCATTTCAAAATATCCATGCATCATAGGTCCTACTACGTAGGACGTACATCCGACCTACCTAATATATTTTCTTTAAAACTCCACAAGTAAAAGAAGATATAAAATAAATAACAGCTGTGACATTAATAAAACTGAAGCTATAACAGTGATCAGAACTCATAATTTTGGATTACCTTACCCAACATGAGATTATAAGGAACTACATGTATAATTGACTTTCTCCAGTTGGATCACAAGTGACTAACACAAGCAATATATCCGAGAAGTAATTCGCGTATGAAGTGCGAACTTGAAAATCAGAACTGTGACCATAACCAACTCAAGAGTAAAGGAAAACTCAACAATAACAGAATCATAAAATACCGAACAAAAATAGATAAGAAGGATCTTCTGTGTCTTGAAGTTATTCTTTCTTCTACTGCAGTATCTTGCACATTTCGTTTGACTTCATACCCTGAAATGTGATCATCTTCTTCATGAATAGATGTGAAAAATTTTGCAAGCCTTTCGGAAACTGATTTTTGACTTTCATTTAAGAGTTCTTCGTCCCCATCATAATCATCGTCATTTTCGAACACCAGATGAACACCAGACACCTTAAGCTTAACCCCCTTAACATAGGGAGGGTTTCTCGTTGTCACCTCTATCTTGTAACCATCTTTCAACAGAGAAACCAAAGAATTAAAATGCGGATACCGACACAAGTGAACCTGATCTTCATTTGTCCTAGGCACTCCCATTAAGTGTAATGTGGTGGTGAATATGGGTTCACCGAGTTTAAGAATCTTTGCTTGAATGTCCACTATTGATGGGAGTTCATTTCTCTTGTCATCTGGTATCTGATGGTCAAGAGAGACCACAACACCTATTATCACACCCGTGATGGCTAGGTTTTTGTGCTCATCAAACCTTATAATTCCTTTGGAAAACCAATCTGGAATTTTGGTTCCAGGCATGCTTAGGTTGCGTATATTCTTTAAACACACCTGCAGCAGAAATTGACATGTGCATGAAAACCTTCTTGATCTCGAACATAAAAGGAAATTGTACATGCCAATTTATGTGAGACAAGTATGGAGTATGTTTGTGAGTGTGTGAAGCTGAGAGAGAGCTGAGAGATAACCTTCGAAAGTCGTCTTTTAACTGCTGAAGTGCATGCATTGCAGCCACTCAAATACAACCTTCTTAAGGACTTCAGGCATTCTAGGCCTGGAATGTCCAACACTTTTTCACAATTTGTCATGTTCAGCTCATGCAAGTTCTCCAAGTTTGAAAGATCAGATATGCATTCTAAGGCAAAACAATCTGCAAGATTCAACTCTTGTAAACTTGAGGGAAGTGGTGGGATAGACTCAAGCTTTTCACAGTAAGGCAAGTACAGCTTTTTAAGGAGAGAGAGGCTTCTCAGGCTGCGCGGAAGGCTGCAAAAATCATTATTGCCAAGATTCAACAACTCTAATGATGACAACTTCTCAAACTCATCTGGAATTCTGCCTGATATCCTGCAAGCACGGGCATCCAGCTCTTCCAACAAGGAGAGATTTGAGAAAGAGGTTGGCAGTAGAACAGACTGAGGCTTTTCCTGCAAAGTATCCTCTGCTGGCCGACTGTTTCTAAATAGAGGCCTTTTCTTCATTCTCAAAACAATCAATCTAGAAAGCATCCCAAAGCTTTCTGGTATTTCTTTCACAGCAGTTTCCTCCATCAATAAACGGTGCAATGACTTCAAATTTCCCATTGAAGATGGAAGTTTATAGAGCTGTTTGCATTCGTTCAAACACAACATGACAAGATTTTCCAGCATCCCAATGGATTCCGGCAACTCAATGATACCGGCATTGCGTATGGTCAAAGTTGTAAGATTAAAAATGCCTCCAATTGTTGCTGGTAATGATCTAAGAGATGCACAATTCCTCATTTCAAGCTTCTGAAGTGTTTTCAAGGATCCAATATTTTCTGGCAGAGCTGTTATTGATTTCCCTCCCAACTGAAGCTCAACAGTAGAGGCCAACCCTTTTATTGAGTCAGGCAATCTGCCTAGAAATTCACAATTGCCAGCTGACAATGTCTTCAAATATGACAAGGAACCGATTGAAACAGGAAGCTCCCTGATTGCACTGCGATCAATGAAGAATTTTGTCAATGATTTGAGATTGCCAATACTATCAGGAACTTCAGCGAGTGACTTGCACCACATCAAGCTTAGTTGCTCCAGATTCACCAAATATCCAATAGAATGGGGTAGTTCTTCTACGACAGAGTTATCAAGCATCAGTTCCTTCAGGGAAACCAGCATTCCAATACACCTGGGTAATTTTTTCAGCAATCGGCAGCCATTTAGGTTAAGCTTCTCAAGCTTTGTAAGATGGAAGATAGATTCAGGTAGGCTTGATATGGAAGTCCCATTAAGAAGAAGTTCTTTCAAAGATCTCATATGGCCCATGTTCTTTGGTAATTCTTTCAATTGAGAACAACCAGATAGGATAAGTGTCTCAAGATTTTTCAGCCCAGACACCTCACTTGGAAATTCAACAAGGTTTATACAGTCGCTCAAATTCAAGAAAAGCAATGTACTCAGGCTACCAATTGATTTGTGAAGCCTAGTTATTTTACTGCAGCGCTCAAGGATAAGCTTTTCCAGATTTTGATGCGCAGATAAGTCTGGAATAGCATCTAGATTGTAGCAGCCTTTTAGATTCAAGACCATCAAATTCTCAGCCACCTGGCAAAGACAGACAAATAAAATAAAGCGAATTAATAAGGAAAACACAGATGAGGAAGAGCCTACATAGCCAAAGCACAGAGAACCCTGGTCAAAACTATTATTCTCTTGGAGTCGCGGCTAGAAAGATAATGATGATGGTTGTTAAGTGAAGCAAGCAGTTACCTTCCTAGAGTTCCAACCCCAAACTCGTTCAATTTTGCTCTCTGAGAGATCAAGCACAGCAAGTTTTCTAGGATGAAAATCAAAAGGAAGTGTTCTCAAAGGACATCCTCTCCACTGTAGCCACTTTAGTTCAGCAGGAAAGTACTTAAAGCTACCTTTCAATTTCACTTGATTGATTTGAAGTAATCTCAAATTAACCATCAGTTCAAAAGGTTTACTATGAAGTACCACCTGGTTTTCATATTCTTCTCCATCTTGAAGATATTTCTTGTATATTTCCTTCAGGTATGTAACTGCAGAGGCAAAATTGGGTCTCCTTTGGAAATTATTCCAAGAAATCGTTACACCACTTGGTTCCATCCTCTTTTCGAAGTCTAAGACAACCCCTTCTATATTTCTTGTTCCCTGGACTCAAATGATATTATAAGTTATCCCAAAAGTACAAAAGACCAAGTAAAAGGTAAACAATTAATCAGCAGTTTGATAACGTTGGTTTATAATGAGTGAGAAAATAATGATATGTTGCCAGTGAATATTCTAATTGAAGTGCCTGCCACAAGCAACATGCATAGACCGACGTGCGTGCATGCAGACATAAAGTTGAGCCTTCAAATATTTCCCAAAAGATGATTCCATTGCACATTAGAGTGATGCAGCCAAATAAGTTGCATATGCTCTTGTCGAGCGGAAAAAGCCCACAATTATAAGTTAAGAGGAATATACATTTGAAATTCAACTGCATTGTTTCCCCTTAACTTATAATTGTGGGCTCTCAAGCATGGTAGGTGAGATAAAAGCAGAATTGGTCAGCTTATTATATCTTATCACTCTGTCCATTTTCAATACCTCCATGGTCCCCAATAAGTAATTTATATAGTAAGCTTGTCTATACTTTTTGGCTACATTTTAGATTGAATTGATTTTAATGGGCATGCCATGTCCTCCCACCTCTTACTCTGCAAGCAATAAGGTAATTTATGAATATCCTAGAGGGATCGTATGGAGCCACAATGGGGGTTCTTAATGCCTTGACTTGTCTCTTACAAAACGATTATATTGGACATTGCAACATTAGCTCTTAAGGGATGTGGCAGGCAGCTTGGATCTATGTTGGGCAATTTCATTGTTAAGCCATATATTGTCCTTCATTTCTCTTGATTTCATTCACCAAGATTTTTTATCAATTATCCACTCATTTCACTTCTCTTGGATCTACTTCTGTCATTCCAAGCTAAGTGCACGACTTGGCATGCTAAATCAAAAAGAATAATCAGAACATGTTAAGCAGTTACTTAAAGCTTCTTTGCATAACGTGCCATCTAAACAAACTTTACTTCAAACCCCAAGTTGCATCAAAAGAAATAATATGTAAGCATATGGTGTTATCATTATACCTTCTTGTTCTCTAACACAGTCAAGATTTCTTCACGATCCCACAATCTGCTGCGCATACCATGATCTAGAAGATTCTGTTCTTGAACAATCTGTCTTCCCATGTCTCTGAGTTGATCATGCATCCAAATGGTATTATCCACAGTAATCTTGATGAGAGATTTTCTTGTGAGAACCGAGATTGCTATCTCAGCCTCAAATCCACAGCCCTTCATTATATCAACTACATCCTCTCTGCTCATACGCATTTTAACAAACAAGCATGCTATATCGAGGAATATACACTGGACCTGTTCATCAAGCCCATCATAGCTAAATTTCAACAGATCTTGAAGACGCGAAGGACGAATATGCTTCATCTTTCGCAGAGAATCTTCCCATTCTTTTGTTGTCCTTTTATCAGACAAAAACGAACCAATCAGTTCAAGAGCTAATGGTAGCCCTCCTGTCAGAGACACCATTTTCTGTGAGAGATCTAAGAAATTGTCTGGGGGTTTCTCCCTTCTTAATGCATGACAACAAAAAAGTCGTAAAGCCTGAGGGGAGTCCAACTCCCTGACCTCATAAGTTTGATTCACATAATTCTTTTGCAAAATCCCTCTCTCTCTAGTTGTAATGATGATTCGACTTCCCTCGTAAAACCATTCTCTCTTACCAGCTAGTGCCTCAAGTTGCCTTGCATCATCAACATCATCCAAAACAACAAGAACCCGTTTCTCATAAACTATACCTTTGATTGCCCTGATGCCTTCACGAACCCCACTTATGGTAGGAAACCGACCCCGTGTAAGATCACTGATAATTTGGTTTTGAAGAGACTCTAAACCACTAGCTTTATGTTGTGCTGAAAATTCTCTCACATCTGAAATAAAAGAGCGGTACTCGAAGTGACCAATAAGTTTATTGTAAAGAGCCTTGGCAAGTGTTGTCTTGCCAATACCACCCATTCCATGAAGTCCTAGAATTTGAATGCCGCTAGATTTAACATCCAACACCTTCATCAGTTTTTCTACTCGAGAATCAAGCCCAATACTATATGTAGCCACAACCATTGGAGTATTGCTCAATTCACGCAGAACCCTTTTAACTAAAGATTCGACAAGTTGCTCGTCACTGTCAAAAAACAAAAGTGGATGCATTAATGGCGTAGTCAAATGGGTTACAAAGCAAGCAAATAACGTGTATCACTCCCCACTTCAATGAAAAACACATATTCTTAGAACTGTCACATGATGGATTGACAACCTCATCTATCAGCTTTGCTTAGTGTTGGAATAGAAGGGTGTGAAAATTGTCTAACATCTGTATCTGTAAAAGGTAAAACGTATCTATATAAATTGAAAAAATGTTGCCTTCCTAAGAAAGTCAGCATACCAATAGAAAGAAGTTTAAACAAAAGTAAACTTTTAAATCAATAAGAAAACTTGAAATTAATGTAGAAAATCTCGATACATATTTGTAACCTGTGATGTGTCAATAAGCTAATATGAGGACCTTGACGCTGTGGTAAAGTTACTTCGTCGCGACAACAAATTTTGAGTACTCAATCATGAATAACAATAATAATGACAAATTTTGAAAAACTATTGAATTGTGGCTTTAACATATTTTATGCCCCTATCATTCTGTTGGAGAAAAAAAAAATAACATTGTACTGGCAGTTCCATTGTCATCCTTGGAGGTGCAGCAGCATATCTCTTCCAACCCGAGACCAAAATACCATGATAAAACATAGAAGTGGTAAAAAATCTTGTAACTTATGTAGATGTAAACACTGC
This sequence comes from Cinnamomum chago, assembly GCA_038049695.1. Taxonomy (NCBI): domain Eukaryota; kingdom Viridiplantae; phylum Streptophyta; class Magnoliopsida; order Laurales; family Lauraceae; genus Cinnamomum; species Cinnamomum chago. The sequence goes on along the minus strand of CP142458.1, from coordinate 64,043,213 downwards.
ATAAATATGCTCATACAAAGCTACTTCTTTAAAAATGCCAACAACAAATAAAAGTAAACGTAATACGAAAGAAAACAAGTCACTTATTAAATTCTACTGATTTAACAATAAACCAGATAATTGTAGTATGTATCTATAAGCTAATGTGACAACTCAATAATTCTAATTACCTTAAGTTAAAAAAATCAATGATACCATTATATCATTGGTTCCAGGAATAACCAGTTAAGACTTTCATCAGTTGCTTCTGGTTCTCTCACATGAGGACCCAATGAAGGCCCAGGACTTGATTGTGATCAACAAACAAGTGCAATGTTTAAGAACATGACAAAAACAATTTTTAGCAACTCCAAATATTAATAGTTTATTAGAAAAACTTGAAGACTGATAAATCACATATTTTAAAACACGTGGCATGATAAAGATAGTAGAAGGCATGGAAACATCTACTCGAATACAAAAAATCACCCAATTGTGCTAGTCAACCCTAAAAAAATAAGCAAGAAAATAAAGTATACCAAATTTCAAATAAATGTGGGTCCTGCCTAACTTGTTTAATTTTATCACAGAGATTCCTCCACAGCATCTCGTGTGTTAAAGTTCACATTAAAATATTGAACAAATGACTTAATATAATAGTCCAACATAGTAACAATTCAATATACTATTCTACAAATAAACCTGATTAAAGTTGACTGACTCAAACTATTCAGATACATTCTTATAAAAATAAAAAAACCTATTCAGATACATTGCTTTCCTCTGCAATTCACCAACATTTCAACCCACATGGGGAACCTAATTAGCCACACGGACCTTGATAAAATCCATCTAATTGAAGCAAGAACTGTAAAAATTTGTACATCACTCATTCCAATCCTCATACTAGGAACAACATAGCAACATTCTTAAGTGGTTTCCTAGTCAATTTAATTGAACTTGATAACAAGATCTTCTACTCTTAAGCCCCTAATAACATATCATTCTACCTACCGAAACCAAACAAGGCCATGAATGTTAAATATCTCAAAAGTTTTAAAACAACATGTTTAAACTGGATAACAAACCAGGCAGAGCAAGTTTATAATAAACAATAATACCTGGAACCTTCGTTAAAAACCCAACCAGATTTACCCCCAACTTTCTCCATGGCTTTCCTCCATTCCTCAACTTTTTCTTCTCCATACCTCGAAAGATGCTTATCAAAATCCTTTTCAAAAGGTCCCCTCTGTCGCCGAACATGAAAGGGTTCAACCTCGTAGAACACAGGGAGAATCAGCCTCCCCAATTCACATAACCTAGCCATTTCTTTAAGGCACCAGTGCGACGATGCATATTTTGGGGAGATGAGGAGAATAGAGGCGGCCGAGTCTTCAATGGCCTCAAAAAGACCCGAATCGATCTCACCTCCCTTATCCAACCCAACGTCATCTAGAAACACTCTGACACCTTGATTATCGAGGGATTTGTAGAGACTGGAAGTTATGGTACCGCGCGTATCTGCTCCACGGAAACTGAGGAACACGTCCCACCGTAGCCTAAGAGCTGCCATGGAAGTTGTAGGCATACTGTTCGACATTTGGTTTGTGGTTCTTGCAAAGAAGAGAGAAGTAAGAAATTGATTGTTTTTGAGGATGTTGAGTCAGTGTTTAGACTTTCATGGTACGATAATACCGTACGTAGTCTTAGCAGTTGCGTCTCGTGACTCGTCGAAGCCACTTTAATGGCTTTATTATTCTATCTTGGGTAATAAGCACGCAGACCCCCTAAAGTTTGTTAGATTTGGAAAGACACCCTCTCAACTTCTAAATCCATAAAACAACTCCCCTAATTTTAAGAAATTCGCAAACACCAATAGTCTGACAAGAATTCAGTTAAAACTAAGGGCCCGTTTCTTTACTAGAATTCATTGAATTCATGTCTAGTGGTTATCTAAGAATTCCAAATACTAGTATTTGAAATGCTGTCAAATCCTGAAATTCTAAATTCGTTGTTTCATTCATGGACTGAATTTTTGCTTAAGCTTCTGGAATGCCATCGTCCCTCTTCCGAAATTCCTGTGCCAAGTGATATTTTCAAATCCTCCTTGTCAAAATGGTTTTTGAAATGCTGAGTATTTTGGTATTTCAAATGCCTGGAATTTCAAATGCCCAGGAATTCTGGTAATGAAACATAGAATTCCTGACAGGAATTCTGAATTTCCAGACATCTTGAATTCCTGTCAGAAATTCTAATAAAAGAACGGGGCCTAACTGTAAATTATATTGACAGACTTGAAATTTTAAAATAAGCACACACTTTCAACATATGGCACCAATTCAGGGGTTCTTAACATTGATCGCCTACTAATTTATCTTAATATGGCTAAGTGGACCTTTACCGTTAATTTGAACGACATTATTGACAGAAGAGGTGTATGTACAGGCATTCTTATTGTTTGGGGAAGTGTTTTATAAAATTAGAACTTGGGTAGGTGTCTTCACAAAAGAGGCAAACTCTAGGGGGTCAACTTGCTTGTTATTATCCTTCTATCATTTTCAAGTTTCCACTCACTCACTCTCTCTCTCTCTCTCTCTCTCTCTCTCTCTCATTTTTCTCCACTTTCGTACGTTATTCATTTCTCGATCCATTGGTGCTCATGGTCGTAGTATTTGTGCCAATGGGAAGTTTCATGGAACCTGGCATTTCCAATTTCCAATTTGACCTTGAATAATTTGATGAGATTCCGTGTTTTTGGAATAGGATGATATGATATTTGAAAATCACTTAAAACTTTCAAATTATAATTATTTTAAACTTTTATGAAATAATTTTTACATTTGATAGTGACATTAAAAGTACCACTTGGTGCTTCACCGATGCACAAACAATATTAAATATTTTTCATGCGTTAAGAGAATTGAGTTCGTGGGAGGTAAGGAAAGTGTTTGAGAATGTACAAAAATGGGTGCATTGTATTATAGGTTGTTAGTTGTTTCTATGCAAAACATAATGCAAAGATAAATTTATACAAAAAAAAACTGATTTCAGGAGGTTTGAAGAGGGCATTTTCTTTTGGGACTTGCTATCGGCACACAAAATATATCTTTTCCCATACAAATTCTCACCACACACATCACAAAAACTTAAAAATCACATTATTTCTTTCCTCACACAGCAAAAATCCCCATTTTAGCCCTCTCTCCATTTCCCTCTTTCTTCCCACACACATCATCTTCCCTTTCTCTTCACCCACAAATCAACCGAACTCTCTCCACTTTTCCGGCGTCAATTCTCTCTCCGGCGTTCCTCCGACGTAACTCCGGCATTCCAAGTCCTCTACACCATCTCCTCTTCCAAAGGTAAATCTCTATCTCCACCATTGTCATTTCATTTTTCTTCACCATTCATTCTTTACCATTTTATCCGTCTTAGATTACCTTTTTTTTCATGAAAACTTGTTATGGGGATAGATTCTCATTCAATGTAAGATTTTACAAACAATGGTAACATTTTTCCATGCATTTGGGTCGGTTTCTACACCATCATCACAACCATTTTTTCACACAGAAATCGCGATTTTGTTCGGACCTAAACATCCGAACATGATCAAATTGTTCGAAACTTAAGGTCCGAACAAAATGACATTGTTCGAACATGAACATCCGAACAAAATAATATTGTTCGGACATTAACTTCCGAACAAAGCCCACTTGTTCGGAATATAACATCCGAACGGTCTACTGCAAAAACCATTCATGTTATCCTACAATGTTTGTATTTTTATTTCACATATGGACCGACCAAGCTCCTTTAGTGTGCGACCTACCGCTTCAAACAAAAGGCATCGCCACCGAGTGGAAGAGGTTGTAGAAGAACCTGTTCTTCATGAGGAGGACGTTGAAGAACAACCTGAGATAGAAATGGAACCAGGTCCGGGGCCACAAGATAGGTCCTTATTGACCAGCTTTGATACACATATAGTTGCGTATATTTGGAGTGGATAGGTGTGTTTTGTTTGTTTCATATCAAGATTGATTGATTGATTTAGTTGTGAATTTCTTCGATAATGTATCAATTGTTGAATGCATGATCGAGGAGCACTAAAGTGTCTAAGTCATGGTTAGAAAGTGCCATTGTGGCAATGGCAATTGAATTGGTCTGATAGGTTTAGGCAGTGGATGTCCAGGTCCAGATTGGCTCCCTTGGTGACTGCATCATACCGCTCCGTCAATAAGATTATTGTATCGGGTTTTGTGGAAAGGTGGCAACCTGAGACTAACACCTTTCACATGCCATTTTGTGAGATGACCATCACTTTAGATGATGTTGCATCCATCATAGGCATCCCAGTAACAGGGCGGACTGTCTCGTATAATGATAGAATAGCATATGAGGAAGCTCAAGCACTCCTTGTTGATGCATTAGGAGTAGAACCCATAGAGGCACATGATGAGCTGATCCAGGTGCGGGGCCAATCTGTTAGATTAGAGTGGTCACGGGAAAGGTTTGGCGGAATTTCTGACGATGATGGGGATGAGATTGTTGACGGTGCAGTCAGAGCTTACCTTCTATATTTATTGGGATGTACGTTGTTCACAGACAAGAGTGACACAGGTGCTGATCATATTTCTTACACATCTGGTGGATTTGGATAACGTACGTTCATATGCATGGGGTATTGTTGCGTTGGCATACTTATACAGGCAGTTGGGGTTAGCAACCCGATATGAAGTTAAACAAATTGCTGGTTACCTGTCACGTCCCCCGAACCCGATTAGAGAATAAACCGGATCAGGGGAGTGAAATTTAGGACAAATTAAAAATTTTGTCCTTTAGGCCCAAGGATCGTAAGTCCGCTGTGAGGATATAACATTTCAAGCCTCAATTATAATAAGAATTTGCGGAATTCATACAATTCTAGGAATATTTGGATATCAACAAGGAATAATGAATCTCACTATATATATATATATTAAAGTTGAACAAGGAATAAAATAAAACTAAACAAAGGAGTTAATCAATTACGATAGCCATCCCACTAATCAAGGTCATTTGAGACAATAACAACGTCTAAAATGTGAAAGTTTCAACGAGAAATAATAAAGAATAAAGGAATCTAATGAAGTCCCAATGACTATCTCTCGTGCCAGGATCAATGACGCTATTCTACGTCATCGGCACAGCACTCTCGTTCCTCCTCAGCCGGTTGGAGATTCTCTGAGATCTCCTCACCTGCATGCTCCTCATAATAGTAGTCACCTGAGGTGTCTGCACACCAAGGAACATAGTCAATAACATGTTGAGCAATAGATAAGCAAAAGTATAAATGTCATGACATGCATCAAATATAGAATAAGGACAAGTGTAATATCATGTGAATACAAGGAAAGCGAAACTAGGCATAAAGCATGAATAATAATAATGTGAGACAATGATAGAAATCCTAACATCATCTACCAATAACCATTATTCAAACAATGCAATGCAAGAAACAAGAGGGAAACTCCAAGGACGTCCAAGCCACTTCTCGTGGTATCAGTAACAATCCAGACCAGACTACTGATACCAAAGTCCGGCTCCAGTGGGATCCTAGCTCCCGGTCCTGGGAATAGCAGCACTGTCCTAGCCCGCTCCCAGCTATTCAACGCCATGGACGTCGTCCAATGCCGACTGCCCACCCCGATGTCCGAGTAACTGGCCCATCAAATAAAAACCCCAAACTGCAGATGGCTATGACATGCAAATAATAATAAAGTGGTGTTGACACGAGGAAGACCAAAACAAGCAAGTCTGGCTAGCTTAATACACATGACATGATCATAGGGATTATCTCATTCAAAACAATATGAGACAAGTCATTTACATGAAAATCCCTTCCTTACTAGCCAGTCATGTTTATCAATTACATGACACAAGGTTCCTATGATACATTCTAAGTCAAGTCCATATCCTAGTCCTACAAGGATTTTTATTTCATAATTAGTTAAGTGTTTTATGCCAAGAGAGAGTGTACAAGGAATTATAACAACGGATACAATTCACAAGTCAAGGAGGAATTACAATCAAAACCTAAGCAATTGGTGTCATCCATGTACTCTACATGTCTTAGCGGAGTATGTGTGGAAATTGAACGAACGATGCTTTTAGGGAAATTCCTTGGTGCACAATCATGTTAAGCATCTGTCGAAACAATTTCATACGCATTCGGTAAACCATATGTAATACTCGAATACCTAGACAACTCAATCGAAGCACACCAAACCACGTGCTACGATTTAATCCTCATTAATGGTCAAGTGATAATAGGTTCATGGTTTCCAACATCTAAGGCCCAAACCTAAGTTACTGGTCTTATTTTCAATAATACATAAGCTGAATCAATAATCTTAGTATTTATATCATTTTCCGACCTCCGATCGTGATGAAATTAGAACCATTAGATTCTACATCTCAAGGGCTTTCCAACGGAATATAATATGTAGAAATCCAACGAGCGGATTAAAAGTTACAAGTGTTCGAAGTTTCCAAATGATGTCAGAAAATTACCCTTCGATCGATCGGACTATAATCCGTCTCAGTTAAAAAGTCATCTGATCGATTGGTCTGCAGGTCCGATCAATCGGTCTGAGATCCGTCTCAGTTAATTGAGACCCAATTATGTCCGATTGATCAAACTGCAGTCCGATTGATCGGCATTGTATGACCGGTCGATCGGACAGTGCGACTTGAACCCCGAAAATGGGTTTTCTCCCCTTTCTCCTCCGGCCAATCCATGGGTAATCTGCAGAAAACGAGCCTTCATGCTCCCATTTCATCACATTCATCATTTAACTTCTATTATAACAATTTAAACATCAAGTTTACCAATTACAAATTAACATCAAGTTTACCAATTACAAATTAACCCAAACCCAAATCCCCAAACCTAACCTAACATGTCAATTCCAATTCAATATCAACAACTAGCTTGGAATTTGGGAAATCTAACAAGGATATCATTGCAATCAATAGAAAACAATACAGATAATGATCAATTATAAATTGCATATCTACTTACCTCAACCAAGAAAAAGATTAGAAATTGAGTAACTCGAGGAGAAACATTCTACCGCAGAAACCACGAATCTAACGCAACCAAACGTAATCTAAAACACCGAGAAGAAGAAAGAAAGGAAAAAGATCAAGATTCAACCTAATCTAAACAAAAGAGAAGACGAAAGGAAAAGTTGATGATGGGAAAAGGCTTACCAACTAGTATCAATGGAGAGAGGAGATCGAGGGGAAGAAGATGTGTGGCTCGGATCTTCAAGATGATCTCCTACGGAGGGAGTTCTGGGCTTGAGAAGATGAAGAGGAAGAAGAAGGGTTGATGTAGCTCTCGTTCGTTGCAGAGATGAATAAGAGATTAGGGTTAATCCCTGTTTAATAAGAGAGGGAAGAGAAAAAGATTGATTTGCCCTTCAGTGGGTCCAATGAAGGAATGTACCACTTGGAGGGTTTCTAATCGTCGGATCGCGACGAGCCAGGAGACAAAAATGATCAGCGCGACAAGACCTTTTCAATGAATCCAAAATCACGATGTTTGGAATTTTCGGAAAAACATTCAATTTTTCCTAAATTGCAAACTACCCCCTTGCTAGGGTCAAATGCACTCGGAATCGCATGAAACTTTACACACACTACTCTAACACTAGAAGAAACTCACTCATGATCTAAACTCACTTAAATATCTAAAATACAAATAATTATAATAACAACAAAATAACGGGTCAACGGGCCTACTATTGGGCCCAACTAACCTAGTAAGGTTCCGGACCTTACATCTCTCACAACTAAAAAGAACATTTGGTCCCCCAAATGCCTAAAGATACCTCATCCGGAAAAAGATAAGGATACGCTTTCTGGATCTGATCCTTCAGCTCCCACGTAGCTTCCTCTGCACTATGATGCTCCCACTGTACCTTAACCCACTGGATAGTCTTGGTACGCAACACTGTCTCCTATGTATTGATGATCTGCGACGGCCGCTCTACATAGGTCACATCTGCTTGTAACTAAATTGGCTCGTGCTAAAACACGTGAGTAGGATCTGGAATATACTTCCGAAGCATTGAGACATGAAAAACGTCTTGCACACGGGCTAATTCTGGCGGTAATATCAAACGATAGGCGACGTCTCCAATCCTACTCTTGATCTCAAACGATCCGACAAACCTCTTGGCAAGCTTCCCTTTCTGCCCGAATCGAACAACACCTCACATCGGAGAGACTTTTAAAAACACCATATCCCCTACTTGGAATTCTAAAGGTCTCCGCCTCTTATCTGCATAACTCTTCTGATGATCCCGAGACTCCTTCATTCTCATCTGAACAATCCGAACTTTCTCATTGGAATCAGCAATCTCTGAGGGGCGATGAAAACTCCGAACTCCTACTTCCTCCCAACATGCCGGAGTCCTACATCTTCGTCCGTACAATGCCTCAAATGGTGCCATACCTATACTTGAATGATAGCTGTTATTATAGGCAAACTCACACAGAGGCAAACTTTCTTCTCAATTCTCCTTGAAATCCAAAACACATGCTCTGAGGAGATCTTCCAAAGTCTGAATGGTACGCTCTAATTGTCCATCTGTCCGAGGGTGGTAAGTTGTACTAAACTTCAATTGAGTACCCATAGATGACTGAAAAGTAGACCAAAACCGAGAGACAAACTTAGTGTCTCGATCGGATGCTATGGACTTAGGCACTCGATGCAACTTGACTATATTGTCCTTGTACATCTTGGTCATCTTATCCATAAACTGACCAGTCTTAAATTGCAGGAAATGTGCTGACTTAGTCAATCTATCCACAATCACCCAAATAGCATCATTGCCCCTTCCTGATGTTTGGCAACACTGACACAAAATCCATGGTAATATTCTCCCATTTCCACTGAGGAATCTCCAAAGGGTGAAGCAAACCAGGAGGCTTCTTGTGCTCTATTTTAATTTGTTGGCATGTCATACGCCTGGCAACGAATTCTGCAATCTCCTTCTTCATTTTCACCCACCAATAGTGATTCTTCAAATTCTGATACATCTTGGTGCTACCCAGATGAATAGAATACCTGGTGTGGTGCGCATCTGTCATCAGCTCAGACTTAATATCTTGAACATCTGACACACACAACCTATCCTTGCAGTATAGAACTCCATTAATCAATCTGAACTCTGGCTTGTCATCAACATGCTCAATGATTCTCTGCAGCTCTGGATCGTCTTTTTAGGCTACCTTGATCCTGTTAACTATCTCTGGCTCTCAAACTCCCATAGTAGCAACTAGCACTTTATCTTTGACTGACCATACTTCCACATCCATATCTATGAACTGCTTCATTCATCGCCATTCAAGCATTACACATCCACTAAATGCTGCCTTCCTACTAAGAGCATCTGCTACCACATTCACCTTCCCTAGATGGTATTTGATCGAAAAATCATAGTCTTTTATGTACTCCATCCATCTGCGCTGTCTATTATTCAGATCGCCCTGTGTAAATAGGTATTGCGGACTCTTGTGATCTGTATGCACCTCAAATCTTTCCCTATACAAATAATGCTCCCACAACTTCAATGCAAAAACCACTACTGCTAACTCCAAGTCATTTGTGGCATACTTCTTCTCATGATCCTTCAATTGTCTTGATCCATAGGCTATCACCTTGTCATTCTGCATGAGAATACAACCCAAACCAATCCCTGATGCATCTGTATAAACCACAATATCTCCATTTCCTGAGGGTAAAACAAGTATGTGCTGTGGTCAACCGGGTCTTCAACTATTGAAAACTCTTATCACATTCTTCTGTCCACACAAATGGGATATCCTTCCTTGTCAACTTAGTGAGTGGAGATGCTATGGTAGAAAACCCTTTCACGAACCTCCTGTAGTAACCCGTAAGTCTAAGAAAATTGCTAACCTCTACTACATTCCGTGGACTACCTCAATTAACGACTGTTGTTACCTTCTTAGGGTCCATTGTCAGTCCATTCTTAGAAATAATATGGCCCAAAAATGCCAGTTGCTCCAACCAAAACTCACATTTGCTCAACTTAGCATACAACTGGTTATCCTTCAGAAGCTACAACGATGTTCTCAAGTGATGCTCATGCTCCTCCTTAGTCTTCGAATATACCAACACATCATCTATGAAGACGACCACAAACTGATCCAGGAAAGGGGCAAACACCTTATTCATTAATGCCATAAAAACTGTTGGTGTGTTCGTTAACCCGAAAGGCATCACGAGAAACTCAAAATGGCCATATCTTGTCCGGAATGCAGTCTTAGGAACATCCTCATTCCTGACTCGTAGTTTGTGATAACTAGAACGCAGATCTATCTTTGAAAAGAATTGAGCTCCCTACAACTAATCGAACAACTCATCAATCCTCGGTAGCGGGTACTTGTTCTTAATAGTCACTAGATTCAACTGTCTATAATCTATGCACATCCTCCTTGTCCCGTCCTTCTTCTTTACAAATATCACCGGAGCTCCTCACGGTGAAACACTAGGCCTAATGAAACCTTTATCCAACAGATCTTCTATCCGACTCTTCAACTCCTTCAATTCTGCTGGAGTCATTCTATACGGAGCCTTCGAAATAGGTGTTGTACCAGGCAGTAATTATCTATCATGAAATCCAACTCACGGACAGGTGGCAAACCAGGAATCTAGCCATCTGGAAGTAAGTCTAGCCAATTTGGAAGTAAATTGGTAAAGAGTAAGTGGTGTGACCAAGAGGAATTAATTCTGGCCAACTGGAAGTATGTCTGGCCAACTTGGAAGTAAACGGTTGAAAAGTAAGTGGGCTGGTGAAAAGGAAGTAATTCTGGCCAAGTCGAAGTAATTCTAGCCAAAGTGGAAGTAAATGGCTAAAAAGTAAGTGGGCTGGCCAATAAAAAGTAATTTTGGCCAACAGGAAGTGATTTTTGCCAAGTGGAAGTAAGTCTGGCCAAAGTGAAAGTTAACGACCAAAAAGTAAGTGGTTTGGCCAAGAAGTAATTTTGGCGAAGTGGAAGTAAGTCTGACCAAAGTGGAAGTAAACGGCCAAAACGTAAGTGGTGTAGCAAGGAGGAAGTAATTCTGGCCAAGTGGAAGTAAGTCTGGCCAAAGTGGAAGTAAACAGCTAAAAAGTAAGTGGTTTGGCCAAGAGGAAGTAATTCTGGCCTAGTCGAAGTAAGTCTGGCCAAAGTGGAAGTAGATTGCTATAAAGTAAGTGGCTCGGCCAAGATGAAGTAATTTTGTCCAAGTCGAATTAAGTCTAGCCAAAGTTGAAGTAAACGCCCAGAAAGTAAGTGGTATGGCCAAGAGGAAGTAATTCTGGCCAAGTCGAAGTAGTTCTGGCCAGAGTGGAAGTAAACGGCTAAAAAGTAAGTGGTCTGGCCAAGTGGAAGTAAATCTGGCCAATAGGAAGTAAGTCTTGCCAAATAGGAAGTAACTTGATAAAAAGTAAGTGGTCTGGCCAATTGAAAGTAAATCTAGCTGAGTGGAAGTTAGTCTGGCCAATTAGGAAATAAATAGCCATAAAGTAAGTGGTCTGGCCAATAGGAAGAAATTTTGGGCAACGAGAAGTACTTTTGCCCAACTTGAAAGCAAATGGGTAACAAGTAACATGTCTGGCCAAAAAGAAGTAATTTTGCAGGGCCGGCCCTGAGCAAGGGTTGTAAGTGCCCTTGCCCCGGGCCCATTTTTCAGGGGGGGCCCAAAATCCCTTCTACCTTTTATTTTCTTTTCAATCATTTGGTGGGGGCAGGGCTCATCCAATGGATTCCATCGTCCTGGGCATCAATAGACCCATCATCAAATCATCTGAGAGTGCTTATTGCATCACTTATTTGAGCATCCATTAGTGGGGCCCACGAATGATATTTTATATTTGATGGCTGAAATTCTGGGAGAATCTGGTCTAACGTTGGGATGAATATTTGGGGCTTTCTTTTTTTTTTACAAACAGATCATCAAGTCTTCAGCCCTTCACCCGTTCTTCTCATCTGTTAGTGGGGCCCACCAATGATTTTTTACTCCCCGTATATGATGCTTAAATTCTGGTATGAGTTCTTTTTCTTCTCTTTTTTTTTAAATAGTTATACTTGGGCATCATCAACCCATTGCCAATTTTTCACATCAGTGAGGCCCACCAATGATATTATCATATATGATGGCTGAAGAGGCCTAACTTTTACTCTTGCCCTGGGCCCTGAAAAATTCAAAACCGGCCCTGTAATTTTGGCCAAGTGGAAGTAACCTTGTCCAAATTGAAAGTAAATAGGTAAAATGTAAATGGTCTGGCAAAGAATAAGTAATTTTGGGCAACTATAAATAAGTATGCCCAATTTGGAAGTAAATGGCTAAAAAGTAACAAGTCTGGCCAGGAGAAGTAATGTTGGCCAAGTGAAAGTAAGTCTGGCCAACTTGGAAATAATTGGGTAAAAAGTAATTGGTCTGGCTATAAGGAAGTAATTTTGGGCAACGGGAAGTAAGTTTGGCCAAGGGGAAGTAAATTTGAGAAATTATTGATTACTCTATATTACGTTTAAGCATTGATTACTTTATTAGTTAGCGTAACACATTAACTTAGTATGAAATGATTAATGTATAAATAGTCAATTTAAAAATTACGAATTTGGGTCCTAGGTTATGATTACGAACACTTCGTCATGTATTATGAGGTTTTCGAAATTTTTTTGTCTCTATTGTAATTGGTATTTAGTCTCTATCACTGTTAGGAATATTTAGATGGATTAATGTGACACATTAGCTTGCTACTAATTGATTAATGTATTAGTACCTAATTTTGATCCTATGAATTACGGGATTAGGGTATGATTACGAACAATGATTAAATTGTTACTGGGTTTTCATAACTTTCTAGTTTTCGGTGTAATCGGTATTTACTCTCTCTCACTGTCACGAATACATTAATGGATTAATGTAAGACATTAACTTTGTACTAATTGTGATCTAATGTATTTGTAGACAATTAAAAATATCTAAGTTTCAAGGTTTGGGTACGAATACAAACAACGGTTGGTGCATTGTTCATGACTTTTCGCACATAACAATTACATTTATGTGATTTTATTGGATATTATATACCGTAAGAACTAAAACAAAATAAAAAAAAAGTATCTCGTTAATAATGAAAAAATAAAATGCATATATGATTAGTAGAAAAAACAAGTAAGAAAATAATATTATTATTTTTAGTATTTTTATTTAGATTAAGAGTCAACTTTTATATTAATATTATTATGTATTAAACTTTTAATATGATATTTTAATTGTATTGTACATGTTAGTCGATAACCCGTACATTGCATGGGAGGAAAAAAAAACCTATGAAAAGAGATATTTATCTAATTTTATAATTTAATAGTCTTAGTTCTTATTTAAATAATTATTTAAAAATGTATTTGAAATCTACCTTTTTAGTTATGTTTTTATATGTCGTGTATAATTAATAGATTAGGTTTTAAAAATAAATTTAATAATACATTTTTTAATAACAAAAGTGATAAATATATCTAAATACAATGAATAAAATGATTTTAGTGGATACAAATTTCACTCCTTACATCACTTGTAAGTTTGTATCTTGAATCACTTTTTGAGGAAGAAATAGAGTTATTTGAATAGTTTTATTATTATTATTATTATTATTTCTTACAACATTATTTTGTTGAGAAGATTCTATAAAACACATGTCCTAAGAGATGTATTCCCAAATTTTAAAGTTTTTTTTTTTTGAATTATTTCTTTCTGCATGATTTTGGTGAGAAAATTCGATAAAACACATGTCGTAAGAGATGTATCTCTAATTTTTATTTCATTTACTAACTCTTTATCACTATATGCACGGTTTTCATTCTCAAATTTTTAGTACTCCCCACATTTGACACAAAAAAAAAAAAAAAAAAAAAACTAAACATAGAGGAAATTTAAAAAAAATCAAAGAGACAACAAATGAAATAGAACAAAAATACTTTATCACTTAAACATAAAATATTAATAGTGTACAAAAAGCGAAAGAGAAAAGGATTCCAAATAGTAAAGCCTTCCATTCATCTTCTTAAATTGATCAAGTCAATTAATCCTATAATATTTATAGAAAAATAGATAAAATAGTTATAGAATTACCGTAGTTGGAACTCAAATCATATGTAATGATTTTACAATTTATTTGTGGACAATAGTATTTAATAAATACATAAGGTTTAAGTTTTGATCAATTATTGTAAATACAAGTTGATTTGAGTTTTGATCATTTATTACACAACATGAGATAACTAAAAAAGTCATAAAAAGAGATATTTTCTTAATTAGTGAATTCAAAATTTAACAATAATATTCTTTTAGTATTTTTATTTAGTTTAATTGAATTAAGATCTCGACTTCTATTTTTTCTAAGTAAGTATTATTATTTTAATATAATAAATATTCAAAATTTAATTGTATTGTATTGTATTGTATTGTAGTATTCTACTTGTAATTAGAGTCATACTCCTAAGCTAACTATAAAACTTTCTCTCAGGTAATTTATTAGAATTAAAAATCTAATGTTATGAATTAAAAATAAATAAATTTTTTAGCAATTTATAGTCTACACAAAAGCTATTATCAACGGATAACAAAATCCATGAAATAATTTTTCAACTACAAGATTTGAAAATTAGGCAATAAATATAATATGCCATATTATTAGGAGTATTCTTACAGGACAGGAGTAAGAATCCAAAATGTTCTCAAATCTAATTAGGACTTTCAGCTTAATTAATATTAATAGTTAAGTGAACAGTCAGCTGCTGACTTGGAATAATTAATATTAATTAATAGTTAAGTAAATTGACACATGTCGACACCAGAATGATTTTGAAACATGACTTTAAAATTAGTAATATATAGTATTGATTTGCATCTTATTGATGCTGAAATATTACGTCAATTTATTTCAAGAGTATTGAATATTTTTTCGATAGTGACAAAGTAAGTGCACCTGTCAAATGTGAATACCAAAAATACAATGAAGGATTCAGCTAGTGAATTTGCATAAAATATAAAAGGATGTGGCTAACATTTATACTATTACTTAATAATAAAGTCATATTTTAAAATTAATGTGGTGTCGATATTCGGTATTTTTTTTTTAATCAAACACATTTTCTTCATATTAATTAAATTTTTAAATAATTAATTTTATAATTAAGTACATGAGAGTTTGATTTTTAATAAATTATTCAAGAAGTAGTTTCATGGTTAATTTAGAAGTATGACTATAATTAAAATTTTGAATATTACATTACAAGATAAAATTAAAATTTTTAAATATTTAGTATATTAAAATAATAATATGTAATTAGATTACTATAGGAGTTGGAGTCCTAATTCGAGTAAATTATATAAACATACTAAAAAAATAAAAAAAATGCCTAAATTTATATTTATTATGTTAAAATAAATATATACAATAATATTAATATAGGATTACCAAAAAATTCGTACTATGTATATCTACATTCTTTAATTCATATTAAAATTGTTTCTATTGACAGATTCATGTCTAAACCAAAAAAATATTCTCTTATTGTAAGAGATCTATAATTATATGGTGAGTTTTTCTTTTTATATAGGAGAAGAGGGATTCGAATTCATGACTTCTTGGTCAGAGTCATGGAAAGCTTGTCACTTGGGCTAAGTCTTACAACCTTATTTATATCATGAGTTTGTTTGTAGAATAAATATTTTATATATTACTAAATCACATTAATGGAATTTAATTATTAATTAATATTCATTTAGTAAATATTTTTGGATAGTAGTAAAGGAGAATTGTAAATTTTATTAAACTCAAAAGTCAAAAGGGAGAATTGTAAATCTACACCATTAATGTTTTTACAGTTCTACAAAGAAATGTATGCCTACTGTAAGCAACTAAGCATGTCAATTTCCAATGTACTAAAAATAGTTTACAAAAATTATTTTTTGAATCACAAAAGAAAAATATGTAAATCAAAACTGAACTTTACTGAATTTATACCTAACTGAATATTACTGACATTAATGCGTCGTATATAATATTTTTTAGCATTATATTCACTAATAATAATTAAAAATGAATTGATATTTTTCACAAGGACAAAAAAATGAGAATTTTGCAAGTTCTTAACTCTCAATTGTGTTTGTTAAAGAAGTATATGTGTGTGTGTGTGTATATATATATATATATTTGCTTAGCCTTCAAGTTTCTTCATTAGTAACTAATTAATTGGTATTATATTGTATATGTTACTATTTGAATTTTGTGATTATAACACTACAATCATAGTCTAATTTATAAATAAATGATCTAATTTATTTCGAAAATTATTTCAGCTCAGTTTATGAAAATGCAAAAACAATTATTCGTGGATGGATAAAAATATTGCTGGTTTGAAAATTTTATTTCTTTTTTCACATTATAAACATATTCACTATTTATTTTATCTATCAAAATTAAAATAATACTGAACTACAAATATCCACACATTTGTTCTTTTAACTCATAGCTGATCAATCTTTAAAAAAAATATTTTTTTATGTGATCATTATTATAGTTTCGTAGATATATAGGTTGCGGGTTCCCATAAAAAACAAAGGAATATTTTGTATTTATTTGCATGATGTGATTAAGCGTCTAGGAAATACATGCAACATCCTCAATTCATTTGGTTAAAGCCATCTTTCAATATAGAAAGCCAGAAGAAGATATTCAGATAGTAGCGGCAATGCATTTTGGTGGGGCATGCATGTTCAGGGAGAGAAAATTAATATATGCTCGCGGATCTTCAAATGTCATAACAAATGAGCTAAAATAAACATATAATAATTAATTTAAATCTTAAAAATGTTAGATTGATCAACAGAAGTAGGGGTGTAAGCGGGTTGGTTCCGGTCAGGATCCACTACTGGAACCGTTAAGGAGATGGTGGAACTAGATCCGGACCCGGAACCGATTCGGAACAGGTTTCTTGGTTCCAGAACCAGAACCATATATGGGACGGGTCTAGATCCGGGTCCGGGTTTAGATAGAGAATGATATTTTAAAAAAAATTTATTTTTAGGAGAGATTTTCGAAGATTGAGGTAA
The DNA here is from genome assembly GCA_038049695.1 of Cinnamomum chago. Taxonomy (NCBI): domain Eukaryota; kingdom Viridiplantae; phylum Streptophyta; class Magnoliopsida; order Laurales; family Lauraceae; genus Cinnamomum; species Cinnamomum chago. The sequence goes on along the minus strand of CP142458.1, from coordinate 64,026,061 downwards.
TATATCGGGTCTCGGGTCCACTGGTCCGAATTAAGGTGGAACCGGACTCGGACCTATATACTTATCGGAGCCTAAATAAGGACCCAAAACCCGTTTTTAACAGGTTGAAACCTCCGGGTAATCGAAGAATCGGGTACCCATTTACATCTCTAAACAGAAGGTACTAATACTTTAAAGTTCCAAGTACAAGGAAAGAACCCTTAAAATTAAGCAAATATTAGATGGTTCGGATATACCACATGACGCAATAGATCATCATTAGATTCATAAACAATTTTGAATTTGAATTAAATTCTATCTCTTTCTGCATTTATCAATGGTGCAGATGAAGACAGTCCTACTCTATGATGCCCAAATACGGCATGAATACGGCTAGGATGCGCCATAGACATGGCAAAGACACAGATTTTACACATAAAAAGCGAAGTATCGGATACGATGCGACACAATACGTTGCCCATTTCAAAGTATCCATGCATCATAGGTCCTACTATGTAGGACGTACATCCGACCTACCTTATATATTTTCTTTAAAACTCCACAAGTAAAAGAAGATAGAAAATAAATAACAGCTGTGACATTATTAAAACTGAAGCTATAACAGTGATCAGAACTCATAATTTTGGATTACCTTACCCAACATGAGATTATAAGGAACTACATGTATAATTGACTTTCTCCAGTTGGATCACAAGTGACTAACACAAGCAATATATCTGAGAAGTAATTCGCGTATGAAGTGCGAACTTGAAAATCAGAACTGTGACCATAACCAACTCAAGAGTAAAGGAAAACTCAACAATAACAGAATCATAAAATACCGAACAAAAATAGATAAGAAGGATCTTCTGTGTCTTGAAGTTATTCTTTCTTCTACTGCAGGATCTTGCACATTTCGTTCGACTTCATACCCAGTGTTTGAAATGTGATCATCTTCTTCATGAATAGATGTGAAAAATTTTGCAAGCCTTTCGGAAACTGATTTTTGACTTTCATTTAATAGTTCTTCGTCCCCGTCATAATCATCATCATTTTAAAACACCAGATGAACACCAGACACCTTAAGCTTAACCCCCTTAACACAGGGAGGGTTTCTCGTTGTCACCTCTATCTTGTAACCATCTTTCAACAGAGAAACCAAAGGATGAAAATGCGGATACCGACACAAGTGAACCTGATCTTCATTTGTCCTAGGCACTCCCATTAAGGGTAATGCGGTGGTGAATATGGGTTCACCGAGTTTAAGAATCTTTGCTTGAATGTCCACTATTGATGGGAGTTCATTTCTCAAGTCATCTGGTATCTGATGGTCAAGAGAGACCACAACACCTATTATCACACCCGTGATAGCTAGGTTTTTGTGCTCATCAAACCTTATAATTCCTTCGGAAAACCAATCTGGAATTTTGGTTCCAGGCATGCTTAGGTTGCGTAAATTCTTTAAACACACCTGCAGAAGAAATTGACATGTGCATGAAAACCTTCTTGATCTCGAACATAAAAGGAAATTGTACGTGCCAATTTATGTGAGACAAGTATGGAGTATGTTTGTGAGTGTGTGAAGCTGAGAGAGAGCTGAGAGATAACCTTCGAAAGTCGTCTTTTAACTGCTGAAGTGCATGCATTGCAGCCACTCAAATACAACCTTCTTAAGGACTTCAGGCATTCTAGGCCTGGAATGTCCAACACTCTTTCACAATTTGTCATGTTCAGCTCATGCAAGTTCTCCAAGTTTGAAAGATCAGATATGCATTCTAAGGCAAAACAATCTGCAAGATTCAACTCTTGTAAACTTGAGGGAAGTGGTGGGATAGACTCAAGCTTTTCACAGTAAGGCAAGTACAGCTTTTTAAGGAGAGAGAGGCTTCTCAGGCTGCGCGGAAGGCTGCAAAAATCATTATTGCCAAGATTCAACAACTCTAATGATGACAACTTCTCAAACTCATCTGGAATTCTGCCGGATATCCTGCAACCACGGGCATCCAGCTCTTCCAACAAGGAGAGATTTGAGAAAGAGGTTGGCAGTAGAATAGACTGAGGCTTTTCCTGCAAAGTATCCTCTGTTGGCCGACTGTTTCTAAATAGAGGCCTTTTCTTCATTCTCAAAACCATCAATCTAGAAAGCATCCCAAAGCTTTCTGGTATTTCTTTCACAGCAGTTTCCTCCATCAATAAACGGTGCAATGACTTCAAATTTCCCATTGAAGATGGAAGTTTATAGAGCTGTTTGCATTCGTTCAAACACAACATGACAAGATTTTCCAGCATCCCGATGGATTCCGGCAACTCAATGATACCGGCATTGCGTATGGTCAAAGTTGTAAGATTAAAAATGCCTCCAATTGTTGCTGGTAATGATCTAAGAGATGCACAATTCCTCATTTCAAGCTTCTGAAGTGTTTTCAAGGATCCAATATTTTCTGGCAGAGCTGTAATTGATTTCCCTCCCAACTGAAGCTCAACAGTAGAGGCCAACCCTTTTATTGAGTCAGGCAATCTGCCTAGAAATTCACAATTGCCAGCTGACAGTGTCTTCAAATATGACAAGGAACCGATTGAAACAGGAAGCTCCCTGATTGCACTGCCATCAATGAAGAATTTTGTCAATGATTTGAGATTGCCAATACTATCAGGAACTTCAGCGAGTGACTTGCACCACATCAAGCTTAGTTGCTCCAGATTCACCAAATATCCAATAGAATGGGGTAGTTCTTCTAGGACAGAGCTATCAAGCATCAGTTCCTTCAGGGAAACCAGCATTCCAATACACCTGGGTAATTTTTTCAGCAATTGGCAGCCCTTTAGGTTAAGCTTCTCAAGATTTGTAAGATGGAAGATAGATTCAGGTAGGCTTGATATGGAAGTCTCATTAAGAAGAAGTTCTTTCAAAGATCTCATATGGCCCATGTTCTTTGGTAATTCTTTCAATTGAGAACAACCAGATAGGATAAGTGTCTCAAGATTTTTCAGCCCAGACACCTCACTTGGAAATTCAACAAGGTTTATACAGTCACTCAAATTCAAGAAAAGCAATGTACTCAGGCTACCAATTGATTTGTGAAGCCTAGTTATTTTACTGCAGCCCTCAAGGATAAGCTTTTCCAGATTTTGATGCGCAGATAAGTCTGGAATAGCATCTAGATTGTAGCAGCCTTTTAGATTCAAGACCATCAAATTCTCAGCCACCTGGCAAAGACAGACAAATAAAATAAAGCAAATTAATAAGGAAAACACAGATGAGGAAGAGCCTACATAGCCAAAGCACAGAGAACCCTGGTCAAAACTATTATTCTCTTGGAGTCGCGGCTAGAAAGATAATGATGATGGTTGTTAAGTGAAGCAAGGAGTTACCTTCCTAGAGTTCCAACCCCAAACTCGTTCAATTTTGCTCTCTGAGAGATCAAGCACAGCAAGTTTTCTAGGATGAAAATCAAAAGGAAGTGTTCTCAAAGGACATCCTCTCCACTGTAGCCACTTTAGTTCAGCAGGAAAGTACTTAAAGCTACCTTTCAATTTCACTTGATTGATTTGAAGTAATCTCAAATTAACCATCAGTTCAAAAGGTTTACTATGAAGTACCACCTGGTTTTCATATTCTTCTCCATCTTGAAGATATTTCTTGTATATTTCCTTCAGGTATGTAACTGCAGAGGCAAAATTAGGTCTCCTTCGGAAATTAATCCAAGAAATCGTTACACCACTTGGTTCCATCCTCTTTTCGAAGTCTAAGACAACCCCTTCTATATTTCTTGTTCCCTGGACTCAAATGATATTATAAGTTATCCCAAAAGTACAAAAGACCAAGTAAAAGGTAAACAATTAATCAGCAGTTTGATAACGTTAAATGAGTGAGAAAATAATGATATGTTGCCAGTGAATATTCTAAGATTGAAGTGCCTGCCACAAGCAACATGCATAGACCGACGTGCGTGCGTGCAGACATAAAGTTGAGCCTTCAAATATTTCCCAAAAGATGATTCCATTGCACATTAGAGTGATGCAGCCAAATAAGTTGCATATGCTCTTGTCGAGCAGAAAAGGCCCACAATTATAAGTTAAGAGGAATATACATTTGAAATTCAACTGCATCATTTCCCCTTAACTTATAATTGTGGGCTTTCAAGCATGGTAGGTGAGATAAAAGCAGAATTGGTCAGCTTATTATATCTTATCACCCTGTCCATTTTCAATACCTCCACGGTCCCCAAAAAGTATTTTATATAGTAAGCTTGTCTATACTTTTTGGCTACATTTTAGATTGAATTGATTTTAATGGGCATGCCATGTCCTCCCACCTCTTACTCTGCAAGCAATAAGGTAATTTATGAATATCCTAGAGGGATCGTATGGAGCCACAATGGGGGTTCTTAATGCCTTGACTTGTCTCTTACAAAACGATTATATTAGACATTGCAACATTAGCTCTTAAGGGATGTGGCAGGCAGCTTGGATCTATGTTGGGCAATTTCATTGTTAAGCCATATATTGTCCTTCATTTCTCTTCATTTCGTTCACCAAGATTTTTTATCAATTATCCACTCATTTCACTTCTCTTGGATCTACTTCTGTCATTCCAAGCTAAGTGCACGACTTGGCATGCTAAATCAAAAAGAATAATCAGAACATGTTAAGCAGTTACTTAAAGCTTCTTTGCATAACGTGCCATCTAAACAAACTTTACTTCAAACCCCAAGTTGCATCAAAAGAAATAATATGTAAGCATATGGTGTTATCATTATACCTTGTTGTTCTCTAACACAGTCATGATTTCTTCACGATCCCACAATCTGCTGCGCATACCATGATCTAGAAAATTCTGTTCTTGAACAATCTGTCTTCCCATGTCTCTGAGTTGATCATGCATCCAAATGGTATTATCCACAGTAATCTTGATGAGAGATTTTCTTGTGAGAACCGAGATTGCTATCTCAGCCTCAAATCCACAGCCCTTCATTATATCAACTACATCCTCTCTGCTCATACGCATTTTAACAAACAAGCATGCTATATCGAGGAATATACACTGGACCTGTTCATCAAGCCCATCATAGCTAAATTTCAACAGATCTTGAAGACGCGAAGGACGAATATGCTTCATCTTTTGCAGAGAATCTTCCCATTCTTTTGTTGTCCTCTTATCAGACAAAAACGAACCAATCAGTTCAAGAGCTAATGGTAGCCCTCCTGTCAGAGACACCATTTTCTGTGAGAGATCTACGAAATTGTCTGGGGGTTTCTCCCTTCTTAATGCATGACAACAAAAAAGTCGTAAAGCCTGAGGGGAGTCCAACTCCCTGACCTCATAAGTTTGATTCACATAATTCTTTTGCAAAATCCCTCTCTCTCTAGTTGTAATGATGATTCGACTTCCCTCGTAAAACCATTCTCTCTTACCAGCTAGTGCCTCAAGTTGCCATGCATCATCAACATCATCCAAAACAACAAGAACCCGTTTCTCATAAACTATACCTTTGATTGCACTGATGCCAGCACGAACCCCACTTATGGTAGGAAACCGACCCCGTGTAAGATCACTGATAATTTGGTTTTGAAGAGACTCTAAACCACTAGCTTTATGTTGTGCTGAAAATTCTCTCACGTCTGAAATAAAAGAGCGGTACTCGAAGTGACCAATAAGTTTATTGTAAAGAGCCTTGGCAAGTGTTGTCTTGCCAATACCACCCATTCCATGGAGTCCTAGAATTTGAATGCCACTAGATTTAACATCCAACACCTTCATCAGTTTTTCTACTCGAGAATCAAGCCCAATACTATATGTAGCCACAACCAATGGAGTATTGCTCAATTCACGCAGAACCCTTTTAACTAAAGATTCGACAAGTTGCTCATCACTGTCAAAAAACAAAAGTGGATGCATTAATGGCGTAGTCAAATGGGTTACACAGCAAGCAAATAACGTGTATCATTCCCCACTTCAATGAAAAACACAAATTCTTAGAACTGTCACATGATGGATTGACAACCTCATCTATCAGCTTTGCTTAGTGTTGGAATAGAAGGGTGTGAAAATTGTCTAACATCTGTATCTGTAAAAGGTAAAACATATCTATATAAATTGAAAAAATGTTGCCTTCCTAAGAAAGTCAGCATACCAATAGAAAGAAGTTTAAACAAAAGTAAACTTTTAAATCAATAAGAAAACTTGAAATTAATGTAGAAAATCTCGATAAATATTTGTAACCTGTGATGTGTCTATAAGCTAATATGAGGACCTTGACGCTGTGGTAAAGTTACTTCGTCGCGACAACAAATTTTGAGTACTCAATCATGAATAACAATAATAATGACAAATTTTGAAAAACTATTGAAATGTGGCTTTAACATATTTTATGCCCCTATCATTCTGTTGGAAAAAAAAAATAACATTGTACTGGCAGTTCCATTGTCATCCTTGGAGGTGCAGCAGCATATCTCTTCCAACCCGAGACCAAAATACCATGATAAAACATAGAAGTGGTAAAAAATCTTGTAACTTATGTAGATGTAAACACTGCATAAATATGCTCATACAAAGCTACTTCTTTAAAAATGCCAACAACAAATAAAAGTAAACGTAATACGAAAGAAAACAAGTCACTTATTAAATTCTACTGATTTAACAATAAACCAGATAATTGTAGTATGTATCTATAAGCTAATGTGACAACTCAATAATTCTAATTACCTTAAGTTAAAAAAATCAATGATACCATTATATCATTGGTTCCAGGAATAACCAGTTAAGACTTTCATCAGTTGCTTCTGGTTCTCTCACATGAGGACCCAATGAAGGCCCAGGACTTGATTGTGATCAACAAACAAGTGCAATGTTTAAGAACATGACAAAAACAATTTTTAGCAACTCCAAATATTAATAGTTTATTAGAAAAACTTGAAGACTGATAAATCACATATTTTAAAACACGTGGCATGATAAAGATAGTAGAAGGCATGGAAACATCTACTCGAATACAAAAAATCACCCAATTGTGCTAGTCAACCCTAAAAAAATAAGCAAGAAAATAAAGTATACCAAATTTCAAATAAATGTGGGTCCTGCCTAACTTGTTTAATTTTATCACAGAGATTCCTCCACAGCATCTCGTGTGTTAAAGTTCACATTAAAATATTGAACAAATGATTTAATATAATAGTCTAACATAGTAACAATTCAATATACTATTCTACAAATAAACCTGATTAAAGTTGACTAACTCAAACTATTCAGATACATTCTTATAAAAATAAAAAAAAATAAAAAAAACCTATTCAGATACATTGCTTTCCTCTGCAATTCACCAACATTTCAACCCACATGGGGAACCTAATTAGCCACACGGACCTTGATAAAATCCATCTAATTGAAGCAAGAACTGTAAAAATTTGTACATCACTCATTCCATTAATCCTCATACTAGGAACAACATAGCAACATTCTTAAGTGGTTTCCTTGTCAATTTAATTGAACTTGATAACAAGATCTTCTACTCTTAAGCTCCTAATAACATATCATTCTAACTACCGAAACCAAACAAGGCCATGAATGTTAAATATCTCAAAAGTTTTAAAACAACATGTTTAAACTGGATAACAAACCAGGCAGAGCAAGTTTATAATAAACAATAATACCTGGAACCTTCGTTAAAAACCCAACCAGATTTACCCCCAACTTTCTCCATGGCTTTCCTCCATTTCTCAACTTTTTCTTCTCCATACCTCAAAAGATGCTTATCAAAATCCTTTTCAAAAGGTCCCCTCTGTCGCCGAACATGAAAGGGTTCAACCTCGTAGAACACAGGGAGAATCAGCCTCCCCAATTCACATAACCTAGCCATTTCTTTAAGGCACCAGTGCGACGATGCATATTTTGGGGAGATGAGGAGAATAGAGGCGGCCGAGTCTTCAATGGCCTCAAAAAGACCCGAATCGATCTCACCTCCCTTATCCAACCCAACGTCATCTAGAAACACTCTGACACCTTGATTATCGAGGGATTTGTAGAGACTGGAAGTTATGGTACCGCGCGTATCTGCTCCACGGAAACTGAGGAACACGTCCCACCGTAGCCTAAGAGCTGCCATGGAAGTTGTAGGCATACTGTTCGACATTTGGTTTGTGGTTCTTGCAAAGAAGAGAGAAGTAAGAAATTGATTGTTTTTGAGGATGTTGAGTCAGTGTTTAGACTTTCATGGTACGATAATACCGTACGTAGTCTTAGCAGTTGCGTCTCGTGACTCGTCGAAGCCACCTTAATGGCTTTATTATTCTATCTTGGGTAATAAGCACGCAGACCCCCTAAAGTTTGTTAGATTTGGAAAGACACCCTCTCAACTTCTAAATCCATAAAACAACTCCCCTAATTTTAAGAAATTCGCAAACACCAATAGTCTGACAAGAATTCAGTTAAAACTAAGGGCCCGTTTCTTTACTAGAATTCATTGAATTCATGTCTGGTGGTTATCTAAGAATTCCAAATACTAGTATTTGAAATGCTGTCAAATCCTGAAATTCTAAATTCGTTGTTTCATTCATGGACTGAATTTTTGCTTAAGTCCAGAATGCCGTTGTCCCTCTTCCGAAATTCCTGTGCCAAGTGAGATTTTCAAATCCTCCTTGTCAAAATGATTTTTTAAACGCTGAGTTTTTTGGGATTTCAAATGCCTGTAATTTCAAATGCCCAAGAATTCTAGTAATAAAACATAGAATTCCTGACAGGAATTCTGAATTCCCAGACAGCCTGAATTCCTGTCAGGAATTCTAGTAAAAGAACGTGGCCTAACTGTAAGTTATATTGATAGACTTGAAATTTTAAAATAAGCACACACTTTCAACAGATGTCACCAATTCAGGGGGTCTTAACATTAATCGCCTACTAATTTATCTTAATATGGCTAAATGGACCTTTACCGTTAATTTGAACGACATTATTGGCAGAAGAGGTGTATGTACAGGCATTCTTATTGTTTGGGGAAGTGTTTTATAAATTTAGAACTTGGGTGGGTGTCTTTACAAAAGAGGCAAACTTTAGGGGGTCAACTTGCTTATTAGTTATTACCCTTCTATCATCTTCAAGTTTCCACTCACTCTTTCCCTCTCTCTCTGATTTTTCTCCACTTTCGTACTGTGTGGGGGCATTCCGTAATCACAGGTTTGGGTGGGACCGCTCCTCAAGCTCGGGGGTATCTCCAGTCTCGGTGTCCTCCAAGTTCGGATGAGGCACCATCTCGGGCGCGCATGGGGTCGACTCGGCTGCCACGTTCATTAGCGTCCGCCTCGGTCTCGGCCTTAAGCTTGATCTCGGTCTCCTGTCATTCAACCATAAATGCAGCCATAAATGCGCTGCCGTGACGGAAAAGGTGAACTGACAGGAAGAGTGGGCGCCGGACCTAGATAAAGGGCACGCCTTATCTTAGGGTCATGTCCATAGGCATGGGTTGATGGCCCGATGGGACATTCCCTTTTTACCTACCCCCACTTAAGATATAAGAAGTACACTCTGATAGGACTTCCGTCCCCTCATGAGGGCAGTCCAATGATGACTTTCACGTCTATATATTGCATGAAGGGAAACCATGTGAGGTACGCATAATCTCTCCCTCCCAAAGCTCTCTTCCTCTATTCCCTTCAGTTCCCATACTGACTTAAACATCGGAGTGCCTTCGGCTACATACAGTCAGGGGCTCTTACCGTTTTTCTTCCTTTCAGGTTATCGGAGGCTCGATCCTTTCCCCTTATCTTCCCAAGATCTCCAAATCAAGAGCTTAATCCTCTAATAATCAAGTCCGTAATTTTTAGGCACTTACAGTTGACGCCGTCTGTGAGAACAGGATTTGTGCCAAAGCCTCTACAGAAGCCATGCCTCCAAAGACCAGATACGGTGGCGGAGGACCATCGAAGCCCCGAAAAGCATCGTCCTTCCCGCTACCGAAGCAACCTTCATTTCCACCATTCTTGCAGCCACAACCGTCCCAGCCGGTGCTCCCGGAACCAACCCCTGGCCTTCGTCCAGCTCTTCTTCCCCCTCCTGGACCAACGGGGGTCCCTCCCGTCAGACAGGAGCCACCAGGGATCCCGCTCCAGAGGAGGTCTGGGGGAAAGTTGGGTGCCACATACGTGGAGGGCATCGTCCAGTCGAACTCTTCGTCTCGGCCCATGACTATTCGCCTCCGCCAAGATAGCCGTCGTGAGACTCCTCACCACCCTGGTGAGCGGCCACACAGGGGCCCGCAGCAGAACGCCTCCACGTCGGATCTTCGACGATGAGGCAAAACCCCTGTCAGGGCGAGATCCCGTCAGTCTCACCATCGCGCCCACGACGACGGCCAGTCTTTTCATCAAACCCATGGAGCAAGAGATGACGACCCCCTGCTCAAAGAACTCGGTGCCCAGAATCAGGTCCTCCAGGAGAAGGAGGAGTTGATCCGTCATCTCCAGGAGCAGCTAAAGGCGAATGAAAGGAGATCTCGTGCTCCACCCCTCAGGCGACAGCTGAACCATCCCGCGGTATTCCAGCTCGTGTGAATGTGCCATTTTGTTGTAGTAGTTTAGATGTCTTTATATTTTCCTGATTCCTTATGATTAAAATGCACAACTGCTTAGTTCTTTACCTTGCTATTCATTTAATCTATTTACCTGTCTCTATTCCTTTGATATATGTGTTCTATGTTAGTAGTATGTTGTGACTTGCCAGATCTTTTAGATCTGACCCTTCATTGGTGCTTAGGCCTTGACCCAAATATCCCTGATGATGCACTAGCGCTGGCAGAGGTGCCGATCGCTGGAGAGTACGCGTGGGGTCCGGCCGACACGGATGTCGAGCCGGAGGGCGGAGACTATTTACCAGGGTTTTGAGAGTCCTCTTTATTTTGGGTTTGAGAGGCAAATTTTGTAATGAGTTGGGTAGAATACAAACATGTACTTAACTTTTGATTAACCACTGATACATTTTAATTAGACTACTGTTCTGCTCACACTTAATATATATCGATACCTATTGCTTCCGCATTGTTTAAATTGTTATGCTTCCGCAAGTTTTAACCATTGAGTATTATGTTGGTCAAAAAGTTTTAAATTGGACCTCACTGCGGCTACGATCTTGGAAGTTCTCGGATTTTCCGGAAAGTAGCGCGCCAACTTCGGGTATCCGAACGATTATATCGGTATCCGGAATTGGGGCGTTACATTCTCTATCTCTACCTTGCAGTCTCGGACCATGCAGTGAGCTCGGTGTTAGTCCGAGAGGACGACAAGCAACAACGCCCCATCTATTACACAAGCAAAACTTGCTCGATGCCGAGACCAGGTATCTGCCACTCGAAAAGCTAGCGCTGGCACTCATCAGCGCCTCTCGCAAGCTCTCCCATTACTTCCAGACATATACGGTGATGGTCGTCACGGAATACCCACTCAAGTCCTTTTTTCGAAAGGCGGACTTTTCTGGCCGAATCTCCAAGTGGGCCATCGAACTGGGGCAATTCGAAATCCAATGTCAACCCAGAACGGCAATCAAAGCGCAGGTCCTAGCAGACTTCATCGTCGAGTTCACCTCTCCTAGTTCGGCACCGACCTCGCTCGATACCGAACTGGGGGACTCCAAGGGCAATGATAAGGCTGAAATCAAGGCCGAGGAAGACCAGTCCTGGAAAAAATTCCTTGAGTCAGCCTGGAAAGTCTTCGTCGACGGTTCTGCGACTTCCAGAAAAGCTGGCGCCGGCGTAGTCCTCCAAACCCCAGAAGGACTAGTCATAGAGCAAGCACTGACCCTTGATTTCAAAGCATCAAACAATGAAGCGGAATACGAAGCACTGATCGCGGATCTCGGCAGTGCAAAGATACTGGGGGCACGTCGGCTTGTAGTCTTCAGCGATTCCCAGTTGGTGACGAACCAGCTGAGCAGAGATTATCAAGCCCGAGACGAAAGAATGGCGGCCTACCTAGCCCACACCAGGCAGCTCCTTTCCCAGTTAGAAAAAGTTGAAGTCAGGCAGATCGGCAGGGAATCCATTTGCCACGCAGACGCCCTAGCCAACTTGGCCTCAGCCGTAGAGGCAGGGAAAAGAAGAACGGTCGATGTGGGGATATTAAAAAGACCGAGCATAGAACTCCTTCCAGTTCGGCAAGTCTTGTGCACTGATCTCGGCCCGAGCTGGATGGACCCGATCACGACATTCCTAAAAGAGGATAAGCTCCCCGATGACAGGAATGAAGCTCACAAGGTAAGGATGAAAGCGGCTCATTTCTTGTTATCCCCAGATGAAAAACTCTACAGAAAATCCTACTCAGGACCATATCTTCAATGCGTTCACCCAAGCAAGGTGGAAGACTTCCTCTTTGAAATTCACGAAGGAATTTGTGGAAGCCACATCGAAGGAAGATCACTGGCGTACAGAGCTATTAGCCAGGGCTATTGGTGGCCCTACATGCAGAAAGATGCCTAGCTCTACGCCAGAAAGTGTGAAAAATGCCAGAAGTTCTCCCATTCCCTGCATCAGCCAGCTCGGGACCTGAGTCCCCTCTCCAGTCCGTGGCCCTTCGCTTAGTGGGGGCTGGACATCGTGGGTCCTCTTCACCGCACTCCAGGGAACAAAAGGTGGTTGATGGTGGGCACTGATTACTTCACAAAATGGATAAAGGCAGAGGCCTTGTTCTCCATCACCGAGCACGACACGAAGAATTTTGTGTGGAAAAACACCGTCACGAGGTTCGGGATCCCCAGGGCTCTGGTCTCGGACAACGGGATCCAGTTCGATTCAAAACTCTTCAGAAACTTCTGCCAGGAGCACGGTATCAGGAACCTTTATGCGACTCCGGCTTACCCACAGAGCAACGGGCAAGCTGAGATCTCAAACAAGGTGGTGCTGGACGGACTCAAAAAGAGGCTTGATAAAGCTAAGGGCAGATGGGTGGAAGAATTGCCGAGTGTCCTTTGGGCATACAGGACCACCCCGAGGCGATCCACTTCGGCGACTCCTTTTTCACTGGCCTATGGGATGGAGGCCGTGATCCCTCTCGAGGTCGGCCTCCCAACATTGAGGACGAACCTCTTCAATCAAGGGCAAAACGAGATCAACCTTGCCAGAGAGCTCGACTTGGCCGAGGAACGAAGGGAAGCGACATCCGTGCGTCTGGCCTCCAATCAGCAGCAGCTATCCAGAGGATACAATCAGAGGGTCAAAGAGAGGAAATTCTCAGTTGGAGAACAAGTCCTAAAAAGAGCACTTCCGGCAGATAGAGATCCTAACGAAGGCAAACTCGCGCCGAATTGGCTCGGCCCCTTTAAAGTGATCTCGGTCTCTGGGAGGTCAGCCTACAGACTTGAGGGGATGGATGGCAAAGAGTTGCCACGACCATGGAATGCTGCGCATCTCAAGAAGTATTACTCCTAGTTGTATTCAAAATGATAAATCAATAAAGAATGATCCTTTGGCAGTAATCCGCTTATGTCTTTCCAGTTATGAGCAAGGCTCCAGATCCTAGGCCAACCTCTTTGGGTTCGGTCATAGGACCAAAGGCTCCGGCTCTCACGCCAGCCTCTTTGAGTTCGGTCAAAGGACCAACTCCCAAAGGCTCCGGCCCTCGCGCCAGCCTCTCTGAGTTCGGTAAGAGGATCAACTCCCCAAGGCTCCGGCTCTCACGCCAGCCTCTTTGAGTTCGGTCAGAAGACCAACTCCCCAAGGCTCCGGCCCTCGTGCCAGCCTCTTTGAGTTCGGTCAGAGGACCAACTCCCCAAGGCTCCGGCCCTCGTGCCAGCCTCTTTGAGTTCGGTCAGAGGACCAACTCCCCAAGGCTCCGGCCCTCGCGCCAGCCTCTCTGAGTTCGGTTAGAGGATCAACTCCCCCAAGGCTCCGGCTCTCACGCCAGCCTCTTTGAGTTCGGTCAGAGGACCAACTCCCCAAGGCTCCGGCCCTCGTGCCAGACTATTTGAGTTCGGTCAGAGGACCAACTCCCCAAGGTTCCGGCCCTCGTGCCAGCCTCTTTAAGTTCGGTCAGAAGATCAACTCCCCAAGGCTCCGGCCCTCGTGCCAGCCTCTTTGAGTTCGGTTAGAGGATCAACTCCCCAAGGCTCCGGCCCCCGTGCCAGCCTCTTTGAGTTCGGTCAGAGAGCCAACTTCCCAAGGCTCCGGCTCCCACGCCAGCCTCCTTGAAACCGGCTACAAGGCCAGAACTCTGCTCCTCACCGCAATCTCAGACAACAGGCCATCCCCTCAGGACATAAAAAGGGCCAAATATCTGAAGTCGCGGAACTCGGCCTGCCTGTGATCTCAGCCCAGACCCCTCGGGTCATCTAAGGGCACGGCCCTGGCTCTCCAACAAGAAGGTCGCATCTCGGGGTGTAGTACAAACTAACTATGGCCTTTTCCCAAGATTCTACCCTCAGGAGCGTTTCATTGAAGCCTAACTATTGACCGAGTGGCGGCGAGGCCTACCGTCACCCAGTCTAGTGAACTCACCGACCTGCGCCACTTGTAAGGTTGGTTGGAGTCTGATTTCATTACCGACCTCAACCACTTGTAGGTTTTGGTCATCATGACATCCACACACCATTGAAAGAAGAAAGAAATAAGAAAGCAGCTGGAGATCTAAAAAAGAAAATTCATTTTTTCATTGATAGAAGAATGGTTACAGAGCTTTGTACATTTCAGAAAAAAAACAAAAATACATCAAGAAAAAGAAAATCCTATTGCTTCTCGGGCGCCGCATCTTTATTCGACTCTGGAGGATCGGACGAGGCAGGAGCGTCAGATGAAGGAGCCGTAAGGGGAGCCTGGGCAGTCTCGACCTCGGCGGGGGTCGGAGGCGGAGGAGATACGCCTGGGGCTTCGGTAGGGGCCTCAGGAGGGTTGGAGCCAGGCTCTGACTCTGAGCTCGGCACTGCAGGTTGGAACTGGGGAAGGTTCGCAAATATGGGGTCGTCCTCAGCAACCCCGTACTTACGAAGGGCCTCCCTGCACCCCATCTCGAACAGCACCGGGCTCAGATCCGTGATTTGAGCCACGTACTCCTCCGACGCCCAGTCAACCCCATCTTGGTAAGCTTTTGCAACTTGAGCTCGCAGGGTGGACTCGACATCGGCCCTCTCTTTCCTGGAAGCCTCGAGCTCGGCCTCCTTCCCAGCCAATTCATTTTGCTTATGGGCGAGCTCGGCCTCCCTCTTGGCGAGCTCGGCCCCCTTCTGGGCAAGCTCGGCCTCCAGTTGGACCGCCCTCCTCGCCTTGTCATCGACGGCGCCCCTCAGATTTTTATTCTTGCCCCGCAACTTAATGATCTCGGTCTTCGCAGCCTGTTGTTCCGTTGCGTATTGGGCGAGCTTCTCCTCCAACTTCTTTATTTCAGCCGCGCTGCCTCCAGCGCATCCCCCATCTTCTTCCTCTCCTTCTCCATCTCGGCGACCTGAGCAGCTGTTTCCACCCGCCTCGCCATTATTATTTGGAGCCTCTGTACATTCTGCAAAAGGATGAAAATAGTAAGGGAATCAGACCGGGCAACCGAGAGGCAGAAATTCGAAAGCAGAAGGAGGAAAATCACCTCAAGTGACGCCCTCATCATTTGATGGAGCAGGCCCATCGTCCCGGCCTTTTTGTGCTTCTCCATGTCCATGGGGAGGGCACATCCCCGAGCGAGGGCCACGACCGACTCCCAGCTGTTCCCCAGCCTATCCCCCATGGTCATGGGCTGGTTAGGGTTGAGGTCGAAGTTGGGCCTCCAGGGCGCCGGCGTGGACTGCAGGGCCGCTTCCTGGAGCCTCTCCTCCTCGCCCCCCACGCGAGGCCTCTTCTCGGGAGGAGGCCCCTCGCCCCCCTTTTCGGCCTCCGCGGATCGAGGCCGGGTCTCCTCTTGTGGGGGAGGCGGCAGAGCCTCCTTCTCGGCCTCCACCACCCTCGGCCTGTTGTCCCTAAGCGGATGAGGTTCCTTGGGCAGCAGGATTTCCTTGGAGGGCTCCACCGACCTCCCCTTCTTGGCTTTGGCAGAGGCGGCCGCAATTGCTCCCGACGAACCGGAGGAAGCGGCCGCTGCGGCGCCCTGGGAGGCGCCTGACCCGCTGGGGGCACGCTTGGAGGCGGGGGGAGCTCGGCCCGCGAAGATCATAGCCCCCAAGTTCTTCAAGGGAGGGCGTTGTCCGTCCATCTCCTCCTCTTCTTCTTCTTCTTCTTCTTCTTCTTCTTCTTTTTCTTCTTCTTGGTCTCGGGAGGAGGGGCTATCAGCAATAAGGATCGGGCCTTGAGGCTCCGAGGCTTGACTGCTGGTCTCGGCAAGCGCGAGTACAATCTCCCCTATCGGCTGAAGGGGGACCTCGGTAGTCTTCCTAGTATAAGACTGGTACCGCGGCTTGTATCCGAGCAGAGAGAAAGCAGCCCGGTCGTGGTGACCGTGGTAACTGTAGATCTTCTCCAAACACACGTCGTTCCTCTTCCACTTGTCGAAGCTGGCCTCTCTCCTCCTTCTCTGAATACCTGCGTAGAGAACAGCAAGGGCGTCAGCTCGACATAAACGACGAGCAAAAACAACACGAATAAACCTAGAAGGACAGGTGTTTACTGGGAGGGGTTCCAGGTCTCCGTGGGACCTGGATTCTCCGCTCATGTTCGGTCTCGGTCCCCCTGAACTCCCAGTTCCCCGAGACCACGATCCGTTCATCCCCGACGTATTTGTTCGAATCCTCTAGGGCATTCACCAAGGGCCAACGTCTGGCCTTCGCCCGGAGGTAGTATGAATCCTCACCCCCTGCAGCTTTACAGATGTCATAGACATCTTCTATGTCAAGTACCCCGAGGTCGATGTCGAGGATCCAGTTTAGCTCTGCCACGCCCATTACAATCTTGAAACCATTTGGCATCAACTGGAAGGGGCAGATGTGCCACGCATTGAGGCAAGACCGGAGGAGCGGATGGATAGGGAACCTGACCCCGCCTTCGCACACCAACAGTATGGGGAAAGGCATCCAGTTCTTGTACCGGGAAAGGCCATCAGGAAGGCCCTCGAGGTCGCCGGGTTTCACCAGGACGTCAGCCGAGATCTTAAACGATGACCTAAAGGCCTCCAGGGCTGCAGGACCCTCTAACCAGTGGCTATAAATCCCCATTTTTTGGAAGGCTAAGGGGCAGGTGACTAGAAGTAAAAACTGGAAAAACCCTAAAGGACCTAAACCTTCTGAAAACGAAGAGAAAAGGAAGCACGAAGAAGAAGCAAGGACAGAGAATGGAACTCACAGAAAGAGCATGGAGGATTGCAGAAGACGAAAAGGCAAGGAGTAGGAAGCAGAGGAAGAAGAGTCTCCGAGTTCGGTGGTCCTCTGACTTGGGCAGGGTTGCAGCAAGATGTTCTTCTTCCGCAAAGATCTCCTTTGGACAAAAGCTAGGGTAAGGGAAGAAAGGAGAGGGGCACCCCCATT
Organism: Cinnamomum chago; assembly: GCA_038049695.1. Lineage (NCBI taxonomy): Eukaryota > Viridiplantae > Streptophyta > Magnoliopsida > Laurales > Lauraceae > Cinnamomum > Cinnamomum chago. The sequence goes on along the minus strand of CP142458.1, from coordinate 64,008,672 downwards.
TTATAGAGGGATGCCCTCCTTAATTCTCGCGCACGCGAAGTGTCTCTTCGAACTCGCCACGCTTCGCTTCGATCCCGGCGAACGGCCAGACGGAGGACTCCACATGGCAGCGATGGTTCGTCTCTCGCCATGCCTCCGGTACGACATTTATCACCTCGGGCATACGAGACGGCGCCCCAAGTGCCCACCATAGTAGAGCATTTATGATGCCTATGTATTGCCTGGGCAAACGAAGAGGCGTCATGATGAGAATCTCAAAAGCTAGATACGATAAGACCGGGCCAACTCATCCGTCCAGTCGTTAGCTCCCGACCTCGGGAGGACCAAGAGGTCGAGAGCTAGGGGGCAATTGTGTGGGGGCATTCCGTAATCACAGGTTTGGGTGGGACCGCTCCTCAAGCTCGGGGGTATCTCCAGTCTCGGTGTCCTCCAAGTTCGGATGAGGCACCATCTCGGGCGCACATGGGGTCGACTCGGCTGCCACGTTCATTAGCGTCCGCCTCGGTCTCGGCCTTAAGCTTGATCTCGGTCTCCTGTCATTCAACCATAAATGCAGCCATAAATGCGCTGCCGTGACGGAAAAGGTGAACTGACAGGAAGAGTGGGCGCCGGACCTAGATAAAGGGCACGCCTTATCTTAGGGTCATGTCCATAGGCATGGGATGATGGCCCGATGGGACATTCCCTTTTTACCTACCCCCACTCAGGATATAAGAAGTACACTCTGATAGGACTTCCGTCCCCTCATGAGGGCAGTCCAATGATGACTTTCACGTCTATATATTGCATGAAGGGAAACCATGTGAGGTACGCATAATCTCTCCCTCCCAAAGCTCTCTTCCTCTATTCCCTTCAGTTCCCATACTGACTTAAACATCGGAGTGCCTTCGGCTACATGCAGCCAGAGGCTCTTACCGTTTTTCTTCCTTTCAGGTTATCGGAGGCTCGATCCTTTCCCCTTATCTTCCCAAGATCTCCAAATCAAGAGCTTAATCCTCTAATAATCAAGTCCGTAATTTTTAGGCACTTACACGTACGTTATTCATTTCTCGATCCATTGGTGCTCATAGTCGTAGTATTTGTGCAAATGGGAAGTTTCATGGAACCTGGCATTTCCAATTTCGAATTTGACCTTGAATAATTTGATGAGATTCCGTGTTTTTGGAATAGGATGATATGATATTTGAAAATCACTTAAAACTTTCAAATTATAATTATTTTAAATTTTTATGAAATAATTTTTACATTTGATAGTGACATTAAAAGTACTGCTTGGTACTTCACCGATGCACAAACAATATTAAATATTTTTCATGCGTTAAGAGAATTGAGTTCGTGGGAGGTAAGTGTTTGAGAATGTACAAAAATGGGTGCATTGTATTATAGGTTGTTAGTTGTTACTATGCAAAACATAATGCAAAGATAAATTTATACAAAAAAAAAAAAGCTGATTTCATGAGGAATATGGAGAAAATAAATGTGGTATTGTTTGTTTGGGCTTATGGATATTTATAACTACTTAAACATAAATAAATATGTCAAACGTCTGTATATAATATAATACAAACGTTCTTATATATGTTTATTTTTACCTATAAAAATTACTTATTATATATCGATTGTCTATAAAAAAAAACAATTTATTTTCAGCAAAAAATAATTATTATTAAACTTTGAACCAAACAAACATAGAATGTAGGACCCACTTGTCATGATCAATTAAAAATTATTGAGATAAAATAAAATTTATATTAGAAAATAATTATCAAATAACAAATTATGTTAGGAACATAATAAAAAAGAATTATCGAATTATGTAACTATGTATTAAAATTTTAATTAAATTAATAATATTCTAATTTTTTTATTTTTAATAAACATTTTTAAAATATAATAAATATTTTAATTTTCTATCACCAAACGAGATATGAGTTGCATTATCGTGATAAATATTTATGCAATCAGCAGATCGAACTTGGGGATCTGACTCTACTAGGTAAGTATGAAGAAGTTGCATGCAAAGGAATTATCAATATTAAAACATACTCTTCTTTTATTGTCCTTTTTTTCATAAACACTAGAGGTTGTAGTACACATGTGTGTGTGCATTTAATTTATTGAGAGTTAAAGTTAGAAGGAAATAAAGAGTTTTTTTTTAATTTAAATGTGTAGTTTTTTTTGTTAAGAAAATTTAAATTTATAGTTGATGTAAAGTATAAAATGATAACCGTATATTAATTAAAAACGGAAATAAGTTGTGAAAATCTAAAAGTCTATAATTATTAAAAATCATTTTCCTTAATAAAATATGAATACGTAAACTCAAATTTTATGCTGGATACTTTTGAAAAAAAAATGATTATACCAAATCACCCTCTTATATAATATGCCCCACCCTCTTAAAAAATGGTTTTATTTTTTCCTTTTTTTTATTTGCCCCACCAGATACTTTTATTTTGCATGCGTGTAGCATTTTGGATTTTGATGATTAATCAAATAATGTTTATCCAGTTAAGACCCGTTTGGCATATCGAGCTTATAGCTAGTTTATAATTTCTTATAAGCTCTTGGTCAATCTATCAAATACACTTTCAAATAATAATTTATTTGAAAAGTTTAAAAAACTCTCTCAAAATACATACGTACAATTTATTTTGTAGAGACTGAAAGTTATGGTACGGCGCGTATTTGCTCCACAGAAACTCAAGAACACGTCCCATCGTAGCCAATGAGCTGCAATGGAAGTTGTAGACATACTGTTCGACATTTGGTTTGTGGTTCCTACAAAGAAGAGAAGTAAGAATTTGATTTTTTGGTGATGTGAGTATTTAGACTTTAATGGTGTGATAATACTGTACCCAGCTTAATTTTTATCTCTGTGACTCTTGCGTCTCGTCAAAGCAAAGTTGCTTTTGTTACAAATCAATATACTCTGAATAATTACTATTATGTTTATTGACTTGCATATAAATAGAACAAAGAGAGTGAATGGCCACAAGAGTTGACATACAACCCATAACAGCCCCTTAAAGAAACATGAATGACAACTTATTCTAAGTAGTGAATGTTGTAACCTACAACCACTAATACAATACTAACCCCCCACACATTACCATCCACTAACACCCAAATTGTTGTTCACTAAAAAGCAAACATAACTGAAAACATAAAGACAATTAATCCTAGTTTATTTCACCAACAGCCTCCCTTAAACTAGGATCTTTAGACTTGTCATGCCAAGCTTCATCTTCAACTTGTTGAATATGTCGAGCTTGAGTGCCTTTGTAAAAATATCAGCAACTTGTTCTTCACTCTTGCAATGTTCAATCATAACATCTTCATTCTTCGCAAGCTCCCAGATGAAGTGGAACTGTATATCTATGTGTTTGCTTCGACCATGGGAAACTGGATTTTTAGTGAGGGAAACGGTTGAGTTATTATCACAATAGATCACGGTAGGACCCTTTTGAGGATGGTTCATCTCCTCAATAAATCTTCTAAGCCATATGGCTTGGCTTGCACATGATGCCAATGCTACATACTCCCCGTTGAGAGTGCAACAACATCTTGTTTCTTGGATGTCCAAGTAAAAGCACAATCCCCAATGTAGAATACATAACCAGATGTACTCTTTCTATCATCCATATCTCCAGCCCAATCACTGTCAGAAAATCCAAACAGTGTAAAATCATTAGTACAATTATAAAAAATGCCTTCATCAACTTTACCTTTGATATAGCGCAAAATTCTTTTGGCAGCTTGTAGATGAATTTGACTTGGGAAATCCATATAACAACTAAGAACACCAACACTAAACACAATATCTGGCCTTGTAGCAGATAGATACCGAAGGCTCCCAATCAAACTCTTGAAGTAAAAAGGATCAACCAAATTATCTTTCTTTTCTTTGGATAACTTCAAACCAGTTAACATAGGAGTATTAACAGGCTTAGAATTCTCCATTCTGAATCTTTTGAAGATCTCACTTGCATACTTCTTTTGGGAGAGAAAAATCCCATCACTCATCTGATTCACTTCTATCCCAAGGTAGTAAGACATAAGGCCCATATCTGTCATCTCAAATTCCTGAATCATAGTTCTTTTGAACTCATCAAACATAGAAACATTGTTACCAGTGAATATGAGATCATCAACATATAAAGAGATCAACAACATATCACCCTGCACATTAGATTTAATATATATGGCATGTTCATCAGGACACTTGACAAAGCCACTATCATGGAGATATGAGTCAATGCGAGTGTACCATGCCCTTGGAGCTTGTTTCAACTCGTAGAGAGCTTTCTTAAGTCGGTACACCTTGCCTTCACTGCCTTCTTTTACATAACCAATAGGTTGGTCAATGTAAACCTCTTCTTCAAGAAATCCTTTTAAAAATGCTAACTTCACATCCATTTGATGGATCTTCCATTTGTTTTGGGCTACCAAAGCAACCAACATCCTGACAGATTCAATTCTAGCAACAGGAGCAAATACCTCATGATAATCAATTCTGGATTTGTGTTTATAGCCTTTCACCACGAGCCTTGCCTTATGTCGATCTATGGAGCCATCCGCCTTCAACTTGGTCTCATAAACCCATTTGACACCAATGGCTTTATGCCCTTTCGGAAGTTCATCCAACTCCCATGTGTCATTTTTCTCAATGGCCCTGATTTCTTCATCCATGACTTTTACCCATTTGTCTTCTTTCACAACTTCTTCAAAACCTATGGGATCGCAATCTGCAAAAAGAACATGGTTAATCATATCACCATCATCATTCACATCTTTGTCACTAGCGATTTCAAAATCGCTAAATCTTTTTGGCATGGAAAATTTCGAGGAGGGTTCCTATGAGTAGGAATTGATGATGGAGATGCAGATAATGAAGTGCTAGGCAATGCAGATGAAGATGAAATGGATGGAGGCGAACTCATAGGAGGAACAGTGAGATCACTTTCTTCAAAACCAACACTTATACCAAGCTGTTGCTTTTCTTCTTTAGTCCACTCCCAAGCACTAGTTCCATCATGAAAGTCCTGGGATCCTAACCCGAGAGAGAGGGGGGGGGGTGAATAGGGTGTGCTACAAATATGACCAATTTAGACCAATTTTAACTTCTTAACATAAACTAGTCACATGTAAAGATTAATCAAACAATATGCGGAAGCTACTATAAACAATCACCACAAAAGCAAGCACCACAACACAAAGGTTTATAGTGGTTCGGCCTCAATGCCTACGTCCACTACCGGCTTGTGATCCAATCACCCCACCGGATTTCCACTAAGTATGCTTTTTACTAGGCTAAGCAATAACCTTTACAATGTTGTTTTTTCTAGGCTCAACAACAACCTTTACAAGATGTTTTTCAAGGCTAAGCAATAACCTTTACAAAGTGCTTTTCTAAGGCTAAGCAATAACCTTTACAAGATGCTTTTCTTAGGCTAAGCAATAACCTTTACAAAGGAAAGATTTCTCTTAAAGAAGTGTCTACAAAAACACTCAAAGAGATACAATTCAAGCTCAATATAATTTCCTCTAAAATAGGCGAATATGAAAGTTTAAAACAAATTACAAACATACACTAAGATAAGCTAAAGTGTGCGCACAAGTGTATGAATGTTTTACTTCAATCAGTTTCTACAATGAGGCTCTTAAATGAATGCTTGATGCATTTTAAAATCAAAGCTTAGAAAATGATGATTGAAGATAAATGCTAATCACATAAAAGATTCAAACAACTTAAAGACATAAGCTAAAACAAGTTATATGAATATTAAAGTCTAAGAACACATGTGATTAAGACAAGAGAGTTTGCAAATCATTCTAATGTTCCAAAGATGATAATGAGTTTGCTAAACATCTCTTTAAAAGCTAGAAATCATGCATAAAAGAAAATACAAAGATTTAAGCATGCATAGATTCTAATTTGAATGGAAATCAAAATGACAAGTATGAGATACCTATTTAAAAATTCAACATTTGATTTCCAATGGTCTTCTAGCCTTCTTGGCTTTTTCCACTTCCTTTGGCTCCAATAGGGTCTCAAAGATTCCTTAGTCAAGCCCCCAAAAAAGGTTGGAATATAATGGACTTTATAGGGAAAAACAGTCCAACGGCTAGTCCCCGGTCGACCTGGAAACAGGGCTCGGTCGACCGGGTTCACACAATGGTCAGAAAAATGACCGTTGGTGCTCGAAGCCCTGTCTGCCTACTATGTGCCCGGTCGACCGGCCACACAGGTAGGCCAACTTGGTGAAGCCCAGAATTCTGAAAATTTGTAAAAACTTGTAACTTTTGAGGGCATCTCCCAGGGGACTTTGAGACACATATACCAAGCATGAATTCATGACTGAAAAAAGATGAAAACTGAAATTCTATAGTCATGAAGACTCCAAATTAAAATAATGATTTTAAAGAAAGAACCTTTGGAAAGCTTGAAAGGATTTGAGCTTAAGGTTAAAACATATGAAAGAAAGAACCATTTAGCTCAACCCTTAAGAGACATAACTGATTTGATAAAATTCTTTTCAAATCAATTTGCATAGATTCTAATAATGATGAATGTATGCAAGGTACAAACCTAAAAATCTCAATTTGATTTTTCAAAGATAATGCATAAAGAATTAGGTTTTCAAAAATGTTTGGATTCTAAAACATGCATGAATCAAATTCATTTCAAAAACATGTGCAAATGCAAGAAAGAATCCAAGATTCAAAAGTAAAAAAACTAAGAGCTCATGTGTGTGATCATGTGATAGTGAAAGTGAGTGAATCCATCAACATTTGCAACAAACAAGGGCCTAACACATCAAACTTCACGTCTCTACCGATAATCATTTTATTAGAAATCGGATTGTACAGTTTGTAGTCCTTTTTATAATACCCAACAAATATACACTTTGTACCTTTATCATCTAGTTTTTTTTTTAGGTACATGTGCATGTGCTATGGACCCAAACACGCGAAGATGAGAGATTCTTACCTTGCTTCCACTCCATGCTTCTTCAAGCGTATCATCTTTTAAAGCATTTGTAGGACACCTGTTAAGCACATATACTGCACGAGTTGTGGCTTCAACCCAAAAAGAGTTAGGAACACCTTTTCCTTTTAACATGCTCCTTACCATCTCCATGATAGTTCTATTCTTCCTCTCCGACACGCCATTTTGCTGAGGCGTGTAACCAGTAGTGGCTTGGTGTTCAATTCCATTCTTCCTGCAAAACTCTTCAAAGTCACGCGAGGTGTACTCACCACCTCCATCAATTCTAATAATTTGCAAATAATGACCACTTTGTTTTTCCACAAATGAATTAAATTCTTGGAAAACACGTAGGACTTCAAATTTTTCTTTCAAAAAATATACCCATGTTTTTCTACTACAACCATCAGTAAATGTGATGAAGTTCTTGCTATTGCCATTAGAGGTACAACCTACATCACATAAATCTGAATGGACAAGTTGAAACAGCCTTGTAGCTCTTTGAGACTGTCCCACTACAAATGGATCTCTATGTTGTTTTCCAATAATGCAACCTTCACAAATCTGATTCGGGTGATTTATCGAAGGTAACCCAATCACCATCTCCTTAGAAGCAAGCCTTTTCAAACTATCAAAACCCAAATGACCAAATCGAAGATGCCATAACCATGAATCATCATGTACAATTGTTTTGTAGCAAGCAACAACATCATTCTTAATTTGCAAAGGGAACATCCTATTTTGAGTCATAGGCACCCTAGCAATTAATTGATTTTTGGCATCTTTATGTTCACAAATACCATTTTTTATGTGCGAAATATGACCTCTCTCTTGAAGTTGACCAACACTAAGCAGATTGCATTCTAACCTAGGAACATAAAACACATCAGAAATGTAAAGATGATCATTATTCCTTGCTTGGATTAGAATCTTACCTTTTCCTTTTACCGGTATCTTTCTGTTGTCACCAAATTTGACCAAGGAAGTGATGGTCTCATCCAATTCAGTAAACATCTCTTTTTTTCCGCACATATGATTACTGCATCCAGTATCTAAATACCAAACATTGCTGCCACTGTTTTTCATACTAGTGCAGACTAACAAAATAGGAGCAATTTGATCTTCATCTTTATCAACTAAGTTTGAGTTTTCTTCACTTTCATTTGCTAACTTTTTTCTACACTTGAATTTATAATGACCATATTTGTTGCAGTAATGACATTGAACTTTAGATTTGTCATACCTTTGAGTGTTGTTTTGAGATCTACCTCCTCCACGGCCTCTTGATGAGTCTGAATTTTTTTTCTTTTCACCTTCATTGTTGTGCGATCCTCTTCCACGGCCACGTCCTTGTCGACCGCCTCTTCTTCCTCTATCGGATGTTCTACTCATTGTGAATTGTGTTTTGAGTGCTTGCTCAAGAGATGAGGAAGATGATCTTTGCTTCATTCTTTGTTCATGTGCTTTTAATGAGCTCATGAGTTTTTCAATAGGCATATCAGATGTGTTCTTTGCTTCTTCAACTGCACACACAACATGCTCGAATTTTTCTAGAAGAGATCGAAGAATTTTCTCAATGATCTCGGTATCATCCATCTCTTTTCCATTTGCCCGGATTTGATTTGCTATGGTAATCACTTTACCATAATAATCAGAGATGAACTCTGTCTCACTCATCTTCATGTTTTCAAACTCACTTTTAAGAGTTTGAACTCGCACCCTTTTTACTCTCTCTGCACCTTTGTAGGCTTTATCAAGCAAATCCCATGCACTCTTTGTTGTAGTAGCTTTTGAAATTATGTCGAATATATTTTCATCCACTGCTTGGAATATGAAAAACAAGGCATTTTGATCCTTCTTCTGTGCTTCACGTAATGCTTCCTTCCGTGCTTGTGAGAGAGCTTCAAAAGCTTGCTGATCCGTTACGTCAATATAGCCTATATCCACAAGATCCCATAACTCTTGAGAGCAAAAAAGCACCTTCATCTGAATGCTCCAATTGTCGTAGTTTGTTCCACAAAACCTTGGGAGTTGTGTTGGAAAAATGGTTAGAAAGACCCATTATTTTGGTCATCTTTGAGCCAAAATAAACGTGGGACCCACTTGTCTTTTTAGGTGGGAATACATGGGAATGTAATCTACTCCATGAGTAGACTGAGAACATGTATTGGGTTGCTCTAATCCATTAAGAAATGAATGAGAAATTGCCTCATTTACACCACTACTTGAACATGTTAAACATGGAAACAAAAGGAAGTGGTAAACTTGCATCCCACATTGCTTGGGAGCAAAACATCCCTTGGGTATAAATATACTTACCTTGGTAGTATAAGATGAGCCCCAAGGGGCACCCCACTTTTGTGGGGGAGGGAAGACCTAGATCAAGGGTCACCACCACACACGCGCGCGCGCCGCCCCGCACCGGGCCGGGCCTGGGCTTGGGCTTGGGCTTCACACGCGAGTTGGGCCTGGCTCGGCCCACTACCCATTTATAATTTTGGAGAAATTTTATTTAATAAAATTTCCTTTTTCAAATGGGGTGTGTCCCAAGAGGTGTGTGCCCTTTCGTATATGAAAGGGTGTGTCCCTAAGGGGTGTGTGCCCTTTCATATATGAAAGGGTGTGACCCTAGTCCTAAGAGATGCAACCAGTCCTAAGAGTTGCAACCCCTGTGAAGAGACCTGATTGCAGGCTATAAATTCATCTTGTTTCATGTTGTTTTGGTCATTCCATTTTCGCTGCTGCTGCTGCACTTGCATTGAGTCACTCAAGGAGAGAGTTATTCTACACAAACTGGTTCGACAGTCACACAGTTTGTAGTGCTGCAACTGTTGTGGAACAGATCATTGTATCCTGGGAGACAGACGCCACTGAAGCTCGTAAGCACCATTGCGGGGGCGAATTTTGTCTTAAAGACATAGTGTTTTCACACTAGCCTTGATCGATCTTCCTCAGTAGATTCCTGTGATTAATTACTCCAACAACAGAGTTCTGTTTTTTCTGCCTACAAACAGTAAGTTCTTTTTACATTCAAACATAGTACTATTTTGTTTCATTTTTATTGTAAACTGTTCTCCTAAATTACTGAAGTACTTGTACTCGAACTAACAATCTTAAGACAAAATTCTTTTAAAGTTCTGAATACATTCTGTTCTCTGTTTACTTCAGTATTTCTGGTTTCGGTTTATGTCAGTTTTCTACTGGTTTCTTCTTCTTCTGTTTCTGAAACTAGTAGTGTAAAACTGATTTTCATTCTTCATATACACTTAGTTACAGAATTTTAGGTTGTTCTGTAAATTGTATTCTGTTTGCCTCAGTCTTCAGTAACCAGTTACAGATAGTCTGAGTTACTGTTTACAGTACCATTAATTGTTTAAATTCTGTAGTATACTCTGTTTAAGTGATTTCTGTTTTGTTAAAACAGACATGGGTATTGAGAAGAATACTCCAGTCACTACCCCTACCCCTGTTATGGTGAACCATGGGGAGAAACCTGAAAAGTTCAATGGGACTGAGTTCAAGAGATGGCAACAAAAGATGTTGTTCTATCTCACCACCCTGAACTTGGCTAGGTTCCTCCATGAAGAAGCTCCTGCTTTGAAAGGCGAAACAGACAAGCAAGTAGTTGCTGCTGTAGAAGCCTGGAAGCATGCTGACTTCCTCTGTCGAAATTTCATTCTCAATGGACTAGACAACACATTATATAATGTGTACTGTTCATTGAAGACTGCTAAGGAATTATGGGATTCACTTGATAAAAAGTACAAGACTGAAGATGCCGGAATGAAGAAATTTGTTGTTGGCAGATTTCTTGACTACAAGATGAACGATTCCAAAGCGGTTATCAATCAAGTTCAGGAACTTCAAGTAATCCTCCATGAAATACATGCAGAAGGAATGTCTCTTAGTGAGTCTTTCCAAGTGGCAGCAATCATTGAAAAATTGCCACCACTTTGGAAGGATTTTAAGAACTACCTCAAGCATAAACGAAAGGAGATGAAACTTGAAGACCTGATAGTAAGATTGAGGATAGAGGAAGACAATCGTGCTTCTGAAAAGAAAGCAGGAAAAACCTTCACTGAAGCGAAGGCAAATGTGGTGGAACATGGGCAGAATCCCAAGAAGATGAAGAACAATCCCAACGGTCCAAAACAAGGTCCCAATGATAACAAGAAGTTCAAAGGGAAATGCTATGTGTGCGACAAACCAGGCCACCGTGCTAAGGACTGTCGTAAGCGCAAGGACCAAGGCAATACAAGTAAGAAACCCGCGCAGGCCAACATGACAGAATTGGACACTCTCTCCACTGATGTTTCAGACATCAATCTTTCTGCTGTGGTCTCAGAAGTCAATCTGGTTGGAAACACCAGAGAATGGTGGGTGGACACAGGGGCCACTCGACATGTTTGCTCTATTAAAGAGATGTTCTCCACTTATCAAGCATCAACCGGAGAACAACTCTTCATGGGCAACTCTGCCACCTCTAAGGTTGAAGGCCAAGGACAGGTGGTATTGAAGATGACTTCTGGAAAAGAACTCACCCTCAACAATGTGCTGCATGTACCTGATATTCGTAAGAATCTGGTATCAGGCTCACTACTGAGTAAGAAGGGTTTTAAACTTGTATTTGAGTCGGACAGGTTTGTCCTCACTAAATCTGGGATGTATGTAGGAAAGGGATATATGAGTGATGGGCTCTTCAAAATGACTGTAATGACTATTGTACCTAATAAGAAAAACTCTTCTGCTTATATGCTTGAATCTTCTAATGTGTGGCATGGTAGATTAGGCCATGTTAATTATGATGCATTACGTAGATTAGTTAACATGGAATGCTTGCCTAAATGTAGTTTTGATTCAAATATCAAATGTGAACCATGTGTAGAAGCTAAACTCACTAGAACTTCTTTTCAATCTATTGAAAGAACTTCTGAACCTCTTCAATTAATTCATTCTGATATTTGTGACCTGAAGTTTGTTCAAACTAAAGGTGGTAAGAAATATTTTCTTACATTCATTGATGACTGCACAAGATAATGTTATGTTTACTTATTGAGAAGTAAAGATGAGGCCTTGGAAATGTTCAAACATTACAAGAATGAGGTTGAGAATCAACTTGATAAGAAAATTAAGGTGATAAGAAGCGATAAAGGTGGTGAATATGAATCACCTTTTGGTGAATTCTGTTCACAGCATGGGATTATACACCAAACTACTGTTCCTTATTCACCTCAGCAAAATGGTGTTGCTGAAAGGAAAAATAGAACTTTAAAAGAAATGATGAATGCTATGTTAATAAGTTCTGGATTACCTCAGAATTTGTGGGGGGATGCAATCCTCTCTGCAAATTATATTCTTAATTGAATACCTCAAAAGAAAACCAATAAAACCCCCTATGAATTGTGGAAAGGCAGAATGCCTACTTACAAATACTTGAAAGTGTGGGGGTGTTTGGCTAAAGTGGCGGTTCCTACACCTAAAAAGGTTAAAATAGGACAAAAAACAGTAGACTGTGTATTCATTGGGTATGCTCATAATAGCAGTGCGTATCGGTTTCTAATTTACAACTCTGAAATTCCTGATATGCATCCGAACACTATTATTAAGTCAAGGAATGCATCGTTCTTTGAACATGTATTTCCTTACAAACCATCGAAGGAAACGAGTTCTCCTAAAAGAACTCATGATACTGCTAGTAGCAGTAATCCAAACCAACAAGAGATTGATGAACCTAGACGGAGTAAGAGGGCTAGAACATCAAAAACGTTTGGTTCAGATTTTCTAACATTTCTGTTGGAAGATGCGCCTCAAAGCTTTAAAGAAGCAGTGTCCAGTCCCGAGGCACCATATTGGAAAGAGGCCATAAACAGTGAAATTGAATCCATTTTGCAAAACCATACATGGGAACTTGTAGACCTCCCACAAGGTTGCAAAACTCTTGGATGCAAGTGGATATTCAAGAGAAAGCTAAAAGCAGATGGCTCAATCGATAAGTACAAGGCCAGGCTTGTTGTTAAAGGGTACAGACAAAAAGAAGGCTTGGACTATTTCGATACTTATTCACCAGTGACAAGAATAACATCCATTCGAATGTTAATAGCAATTGCTGCTATATACAATCTCGAGATACATCAAATGGATGTAAAGATAGCATTTCTCAATGGTGAATTAGACGAGGAGATATATATGGAACAACCAGAAGGGTTTAATGTTCCAGGTCAAACTAAGAAAGTTTGTCGGCTTGTCAAATCTCTATATGGATTAAAACAAGCACCAAAGCAGTGGCATGAGAAATTTGACAACTTGATGATGTCAAATGGGTTTAAGATCAATGAATGTGACAAATGAGTATATGTCAAGAACACTAACAATGGCTGTGTCATTATTTGTTTATATGTTGATGATTTGCTCATTATGGGTAGTAATGCTGATATCATTAAATCTACCAAGAGAATGTTAAACAATAAGTTTGACATGAAAGATTTAGGTGTTGCAGATGTCATACTCGGGATAAAGATCTCTAAAACATCAGATGGATTGATATTATCTCAATCACACTATATTGAGAGTATACTCAAAAAATATAATCAAGATAATAGCAATCCAGCAAGGACACCTATAGATATTAGTATTCATTTATCCAAGAATAATGGAAAAGACATATCACAACGAGAATATATATGCACAAATAATTGGCAGCCTAATGTATGTGATGAATTGCACTCGTCCTGATATTGCATATGCTGTTAGTAAATTGAGTAGATACACAAGTAACCCAGGATCAGACCATTGGAAGGCCTTAGTTCGGGTTTTAAGATATTTAAAATACACCCAAAACTATGGTTTACATTACTCTAAATATCCAGCTGTACTTGAGGGCTATTGTGATGCCAACTGGATATCAGATATTAAAGATTCAAAGTCCACAAGTGGATATCTATTTACACTTGGTGGTGCAGCGGTATCATGGAAATCTTCTAAACAAACATGCATTGCTAGATCCACTATGGAATATGAGTTTATTGCATTGGATAAAGCTGGTGAAGAAGCTGAGTGGCTTCCTCAATTCCTCGAAGATATTCCAATGTGGTCAAAACCTGTGCCTCCTATCTGCATTCATTGCGATAGTCAATCAGCAATTGGAAGGGCACAGAGTACAATGTATAACGGTAAGTCTCGACATATTCGTCGAAGGCATAATTCCGTGAGACAACTGCTCTCTAATGGCATTATGACAATTGAGTACATAAAGTCCAAAGATAACATTGTGGATCCTTTAACCAAAGGATTAGCGAGAGAGCAAGTAAATCGTTCATCGAGGGGAATGGGCTTAAAGCCTATGAATGAAAAGTCACCATAATGGCAACCCAACCTAGTTAACTGGAGATCCCAAGATCTGGGTTCAAAGGGACAACCGAATTGTGTGTGACTTAACGATATCACTATGGAGACGAAATCTCCTGCTCATTCCTATGATATTAATAAGTGATACCTGCAGCGGTAATTAGGGTAAGCAAAGCTTTTAATGATTCTTATATCTTGGTTAATCAGATGGGGTATAGCAGGATACTCTTAATAAGAATCACCTATGTGAGTGTGAACTGGGCCGATTCTGTGAGAATAATAAGGCTAAATTCTCTAAAGCACTCATGAAACCAGGTATTGTTCAGGGCCAAAATGAACACAATCATGAGAACCAATTGTATCCGGAAAGATTCTGTGTGAACTCTATTATCTCGGTTTACGTAAAAGGCTGAACAGTTCAAGACATCATGTTCACTGTTCAACCAGTAAATCCGATAGTACTTCACAAGGGAAGGTTTAAGGCCACAAGCTACCTCTCTCTATACAGAAAATTTCAAACTGTACTCTCTCTGTGTGTCTGCATATCATTTCATTGCATTCGGTCAATTTCATTCATGTGGGGGATTGTTGGAAAAATGGTTAGAAAGACCCATTATTTTGGTCATCTTTGAGCCAAAATAAACGTGGGACCCACTTGTCTTTTTAGGTGGGAATACATGGGAATGTAATCTACTCCATGAGTAGATTGAGAACATGTATTGGGTTGCTCTAATCCATTAAGAAATGAATGAGAAATTGCCTCATTTACACCACTACTTGAACTGTTAAACATGGAAACAAAAGGAAGTGGTAAACTTGCATCCCACATTGCTTGGGAGCAAAACATCCCTTGGGTATAAATATACTTACCTTGGTAGTATAAGATGAGCCCCAAGGGGCACCCCACTTTTGTGGGGGAGGGAGGACCTAGATGAGTGTGAACCGGGTCGGGCCTCGGCTTGGGCTTCACACGCGAGTTGGGCCTAGCTCGACCCACTACCCATTTATAATTTTGGAGAAATTTTATTTAATAAAATTTCCTTTTTCAAATGGGGTGTGTCCCAAGAGGTGTGTGCCCTTTCGTATATGAAAGGGTGTGTCCCTAAGGGGTGTTTGCCCTTTCATATATGAAAGGGTGTGACCCTAGTCCTAAGAGTTGCAACCCCTGTGAAGAGACCCGATTGCAGGCTATAAATTCATCTCGTTTCATGCTGTTTTGGTCATTCCATTTTCGTTGTTGCTGCTGCACTTGCATTGAGTCACTCAAGGAGAGAGTTATTCTACACAAACTGGTTCGACAGTCACACAGTTTGTAGTGCTGCAACTGTTGTGGAACAGATCATTGTATCCTGGGAGACAGACGCCACTGAAGCTCGTAAGCACCATTGCGGGGGCGAATTTTGTCTTAATGACATAGTGTTTTCACACTAGCCTTGATCGATCTTCCTCAGTAGATTCCTGTGATTAATTACTCCAACAACAGAGTTCTGTTTTTTCTACCTACAAACAGTAAGTTCTTTTTACATTCAAACATAGTACTGTTTTGTTTCATTTTTATTGTAAAATGTTCTCCTAAATTACTGAAGTACTTGTACTCGAACTAACAGTTGCATCATTGCATTCATAGCCATGATTTTCTTCCAAAAATCACACAAGAAAAGAAACTACGACCTGTTGTGGATGACCAAGAACTATTTTGATCTTAAGAGGCTCTGATACCACTTGTTACAAATCAATATACTCTGAATAATTACTATCATGTTTATTGACTTGCATATAAATAGAAAAAAGAGAGTGAACGGCCACATGAGTTAACATACAACCCATAACAGCCCCTTAAAGAAACATGAATGACAACTTATTCTAAGTAGTGAATGTTGTAACCTACAACCACTAATACAATACTAACCCCCCCGCACACATTACCATCCACTAACACCCATATTGTTGTTCACTAAAAAACAAACATAACTGAAAACATAAAGACAATTAATCCTAATTTATTTCACCTACAGCTTTTATTCTATCTTTTTCAACTCTCTCGATCCATTGGTGCTCGTAGTAGTACTATTTGTGCAAAGTGTGAAGTTTCATGGAACCTTTAAATCCTCGTAGAGAATCTGCTTGCGTTTTATTTAACATGGATTATAAGGTTTTGAGGGACTAGGTACTCGTCGGAGAAGAATTATTGCTTGACAATTTGTTTGTTGAATTGGTTATAAAGGATTGAAATAATTCTTATAAACCAATCAAACACACTATTATTGGTTCTCTTAGAACTCACCAAATTGGTGGGTTATACGAAAGATTGGACTAATCGCTTAAAACCTAACTCATCATAATCTTTCAAAACTGGTACTTTAAAAACTCCTCATAACCGAACCTTTAAAAGTCTGCTTGTGAGTTTATTTAATATTGGTTTTGGAGGGTTGAGTTCTCATCGATCGGTTAGAGAATAACCATTGCTTGACAAATTTGTTGCATTGGTTATAAAGGATTAGAATAATCTTCATAAACTAGTCAAACACACTTTCGTTGATTCTCTCAGAACTCGTACCAAATTGGTGGGTTATGAAGGATTGGACAAATCGCTCAAAATCTAACCCATCATAACTCCTCGTAATCGGTACTTTAAAACCCTTCATAACTAAACCATAAAATTCTCAAGCAGAGCCGAGAGTTTCTGCATTTCCAATATGACCATGAATAATTTGATCATGAGATACCAATTGGCATTTGTGTTGAGAGGATTGAGTTCGTTGGAGGTAAGTGGTTACTGGTTAGAGAATATACAGAAATGCGTGCATTAAGAAGAAGATCATCATATTATAGGTTGTTAGTTGTTACAATGCAAACCAGGATGTAAGATAAATATATACGAAGAGAACTGATTTCAAGAGGAAATGAAGAAAGAAAATGTGGTATTGTTTGTTTGGGTGTTTGGATACTTATAAACACTCAAACGTAGTAAATATATCAAAGCGTTCATATAACACAAATGTATTTATATATGCTTTTTTTACCCATAAAAACTTCTTATTACCAACTGATTATAAAAAACAATTTATTTTCAGCTAAAAAGAAAAATTACTTTATTTTAGAAAATAATTATCAAATAACAAGTTATATAAACAATTACTGGATTGTATTAGAAAAATCAATTGTGTTAGAAACATATGTATTACAGTTTTAATTGAATTAATAATTATTTATTTATTTATTTATAATCAATATTTTAATTATGTATTACCAAACGCGATATGAGTAGCATTATCGTGATAAATATTTATGCAATTAGCAAATCGAACTTGGGATCTAATTCTATAGCTCTACCAAAACTAGGTAAGTATGAAGAAGTTGTATACATAGGAATCTTTACTATATCTAAAAGTAAAGTCATGTTTTAGAATCGATGTGATGTCAACATGTGTCAATCCAATTCATCTGTCACATTATTAATTTTATTATACATGGCAATTATATTTTAAATAATTAATTTTATAATTAATTAATATGAGTTTAACTTCTAATAAGTTGTCTAATAGGTAATTTCATGATTAGTATAGAAGTATGACTCTAATTAGAATTATAACATGTATAATAAGATTAAAATTTTCAATATTTATCATAAACAATACATAAATTTTGAATATTACCATATTAAAATAACAATACATGATAAAAAAAAAGAGTGCGTTAAAAACCCACGCAAGCTATACAGAGGGAAATTTGACTAACACTCTTCCAGTAGGGAGTCGTATATGAGTAATATAGCTAAAAAGAAAGATGATAATGTTCGGTGAGATTTGATCAACCGAAAAAGAAAAAAAAATATGTGGGGTTCAGAGATTACTTGATCATAGCACCGTCAACTTCAAGATGATGAGGTTTTGAGATCAATGGAACTTAATAACATCAACAATACATAAATTTTGAATATTATAATATTAAAATAACAATAGATAATAAAATTAACTTATGAATTGGAGCCCTAATCCTAACAAACTAAATAAATACATTAAAAATAAAGTTATTGTTAATTTTTTTAATTCAATAATTATAAAATTATTTAGCTTGTACTATTCATGATTGATTTCTATAGTTTATTGATTATCATTCTAATTAGCGCATAAAAAAACAAGCTCTAGACAATTTTTGTATAAATTTAGACATATCCACTAATATATTCTCAATATCACATTCTTAAATGGTAAGTCTCTTTCTTTTATATATGTGTGTGTGTGTGTGTGTGTGTGTGTGTGTGTGTGTGTGTGTGTGTGTGTGTGTGTTTAGATTCCATATATGTTTTTATACCTCTTTTATTTCCTAATTTTTTGTTAGAATTATTTAAATGGTTACATAGATAAAAACTAAAATTATTGAATTATATAGAAGTGTACAAATCTCTCTTTCCATGTCTTTCTTAGCTATATATGTAAATCAATATCATATAGGACAATAAATGGTCAAAACTCAAATTTACACGCATTTATGATAATAGCTCAAAATTTAAATCATATGTATTGACTTAGGTATGAAGGATCGAGGGGGGGGGGGTGGGGGGGGAGGGATTGTAGTCTCTTTTAAAAATCTAAAACTTAAAACTTAGTTTTGAATAACACAATTTAGTTTCTTAAGTAAGCTACAGCATGAGGGTACACAAGACTGCAAGCTAGAGATTCTGGCGTAGGCTACTGTGAGAGGCTACACAAGACAGATTCAAGCAAGTTACACAAAGATATTCAAATGACCCTCAAAATCAATTTTAGATAGATATAGTTAGTTCCAATTTTTATGTGATCACAATATCAACAACACAAGTTCTCAAGGTTTACAATTCAAGTATGATCAAATAAAACAAGAATATATGTCAAATTACTGAAAATGACTTAACACAAGTTTTAGTCAATCTAGATGCTTTTTACTCCTATGTTACCACCACAAGCACAAATCAAGAAGATAAGCACAGATCAATCAATATAATCAAATTTTAATTAAACCACCTAATGTGCTCCCAATATGTTCAATATGATCAAATGAGATGAAAATGCAAACTAGATGCTAAACACCCTAGATGTCCATATTTCAAGTATTATATGCAAGATGATGCAAAACTGAAATTTAAAGAGATAGGGCTCAAGAGATTTTATAGTGGTTCGGAGCACTCTCCGACATCCACTGCCCAAGGGTTGCCTTGGGATTTTGGAATCCACAAGTTGCTTGTTACACCAAGGTCAAGCGAAACCTTTACACCAATGGTTTCAAAGATCACCACAAACTTGGGGGTTTCACACCCTAGATCACCCACCAAACTAGTTACACCTCGGTTTTCAATAAGCTAACCGAAAACTTCTCACAACACTCAAGTGTTTGGATTCCTCACAAATCTAGCCCTTGATAGCTTGAGGTAGGACAATGGTAGCTCAAGTAGGTTCTTGAATAACCGGATTTGGAGTTGGTTTGGCTCAATTTGGGTTCTTTATAACTGGATATGAAGTTGGTTTGGCTCAAATGTATTTGTATATTTTAGGCCCTAAGATGGCTGAATGTGGTCTTGAGAAAAGTAGGTTGTAGCTTGTTGAAATAAAGGCAACAAGAGGCCTATAGCTTGACAATGTGTCACAAGGCTCATTGTGAGCTCACACTAGTGGATATGGCTTTGAACATGGCTCAAGTGTAGCTTTGATGTTCTTGATTGCAAGGTAGAGAGGTGAAGATCAAAGATAGCTCAATCAAGGTATAAATTTCAGATTTGAAGAAAGCTTGGAGTGTAGATAAATTTCTCTTGAAGAATGATGTGTCAAGGATGTAAGAATAAGTCAAGAGAAGCAAATGTAAGTTCAGTTGTAGCTTTAGAGAATAACAATGGTGATTAGCTTTCTTTCTTTCTTCGTAACTCAAAATGAAGAAGAAGTGATATATCTCCAGGAAATTTTGGTCAAGGTAAAGTCAAATGAAGAAGGGTATTTTTGGTAGTTCACGATAGGTTTTGGTGTAGAGCCATTTGGTTTGAATTTGAATTTTGAATGGGACTTGCAATTGGCACACAAAATAAATCTTTTCCCACACAAATTCTCCCCACACACATCACAATAATTTAAAAATTACATTATTTATTTCCACACACAGCAAAAATCCCCATTTTAGCCCTCTCTCCATTTCCCTCTTTCTTTCCACACACATCATCTTCCCTTTCTCTTCACCCACAAATCAATCGAACTCTCTCCACTTCTCCAGCATTAGTTCTCTCTCCGGCGTTCCTAGTCCTCTACACCATCTCCTCTTCCAAAGGTAAATATCTATCTCCACCATTGTCATTTCATTTTTCTTCACCATTCATTCTTTACCATTTTATCCATCTTAGATTACCTTTTTTTTTCATGAAAACTTGTTATGGGGATAGATTCTCATTCAATGTAAGATTTTACAAACAATGGTAACGTTTTTCCATGCATTTGGGTTGGTTTCTACACCATCATCGCAACCATTTTTTCACACAGAAATCGCGATTTGTTCGAACCTAAACATCCGAACATGATCAAATTGTTGGGAACTTAATGTCCAAATAAAATGACATTGTTCGGACATGAACATCTGAACAAAATAATATTGTTCGGACATTAATTTCCGAACAAAGTCCACTTGTTCGGAATATAACATCTGAACAGTCTACTGCAAAAACCATTCATGTTATCCTACAATGTTTGTATTTTTATTTCAGATATGGATTGACCGAGCTCTTCTAGGTGCGACCTACCGCTTCAAACAGAAGGCGTCGCCACCGAGTGGAAGAGGTTGCAGAAGAACCTGTTCTTCATGAGGAGGACTTGAAGAACAACCTGAGATGGAAATGGAACCAGGTCCGGGGCCACAAGATAAGTCCTTATTGACCAGCTTTGATACAAATATAGCTGGGTATATTTGGAGTGGACAGGTGTGTTTCGTTTGTTTCATATCAAGATTGATTGATTGATTTAGTTGTGAATTTCTTCGATAATGTATCAATTGTTGAATGCAGGATCGAGGAGCACTGAAGTGTCTAAATCATGGTCAGAAAGTGCCATTGTGGTAATGGCAATTGAATGGGTCTGATAGGTTTAGGCAATGGATGTCCAGGTCCAGATTAGCTCCCTTGGTGACTGCATCATACCGCTCCGTCAATAAGATTATTATATCGGGTTTTGTGGAAAGGTGGCAACCTGAGAATAACACCTTTCACAAGCCATTTGGTGAGATGACATCACTTTAGATGATGTTGCATCCATCATAGGCATCTCAGTGACGGGGCGGACTGTCTCGTATAATGATAGAATTGCAAATGAGGAAGCTCAAGCACTCCTTGTTGATGCACTAGGAGTAGAACCCATAGAGGCACATGATGAGCTGATCCAGGTGCGGGGCCAATCTGTTAGATTAGAGTGGTTACGGGAAAGGTTTGGTGGGATTTCTGATAATGATGGGGAGGAGATGGTTGATTGTGCAGTTAGAGCTTACCTTCTGTATTTATTGTAATGTACGTTGTTCACAGACAAGAGTAGCACACGGGTGCCGATCTTATTTCTTACACATCTGGTGGATTTGGATAACGTATGTTCATATGCATAGGGTACTGCTACATTGGCATACTTATACAGGCAGTTGGGGTTAGCAACCCGACATGAAGTTAAACAAATGGCCGGTTACCTGACTCTACTGTGGATGCATCAAATGCATGGATGTTATTGTTAGATTGAATGGTCTCAATCCATCAGATGATGTAATAAATTGATTAATTAATTTATTTATCAATATAATCATGCTTTCCTTTCATGAGATGAATGGTGATTTATTACTTAATGCACATGACCAATACATATGACATAACGGTTCATGAGATGAACCAGGTCTCATTAGTATATTGGATGTGATATATGTATATGGATGAGATCCACATACGGGAGACATGTGTCACAAATCTTGTACTTAAAAATATATTCACAACCAGTGATGAAACTGGGCATCTCATCTGACAAGGTTGCAGCACTTTGATCACTATGAGATAGTGTGATCTGTCTCGATCATCAAAATGTAAGATTCTGGATCACAGGGTTGGTACATTGGATGTATTGAAGGACCATGAGAAGCACCTGATAAAATACTGTCTCGATTTAAGGACTGATCTCATAATTCCCTAGCAATAGGCTCTCAATCCTGACACATTGATGAACTCAAGTTTTTATCTATTCATTTGCTTTGAGTCACCAATGAGTGAGGCCAACTGTAGGTCAACACCTCGGTGTCTTGGATATGTGGTAGTAGGACAGTGGGAACATACAATGATCAAAATGGAATCTATCTATATTATCCCCTTATGTCAATTAATGGATTTATCATTAGTAAGTGCGCACCCATCTCGATTAAGAGTTAATTGGATGGTACTGATGATCACTGTGATTAATTGGGGCTCAAGGATAATAAGATGTGGATCTAAGATTGGATGTGACAGATTTATTCCAATTGATCCATGGATATTGATAGAAGGGCCTACTTGTGGTACTGTGGAAGTTTAGGGTCTTCATTATAACTTATTCCTAAGACTGGAGTGCATTTATATAGTGGTGTTATTTGCAATTAACTGTGGACCCGGATTGCACATGAGATGCGGGGTCGCGTGTCCCAGTTGGATCTAGCTTTCGAAGGAATCCCTAGTGGTCCCCACGCTAGGCCAAGTTATTAGAAAGATACTGATTATAGTAGAACTCTAAAAGGAAATAGAAAGTTATTATTTCTATTTGAAGTGAGACTTCTAATAGTGGTAATAGTAAGTTACTAATTATTAATGGAAGTGAGACTTCTATTTTAATTTGAAAAGGTGAAAGTTATTAATCATATTTGAAATAAGACTTCTAATTGTGATTTAGTAAGCAACTAATTATTATGGAAGTAAGACTTCTATTTCAATTAGTAAGAGGAGGTTGCTTAAGAGCTATAAATAGAGGATGAGTGGCTTGGACGTCCCTAATGCATAATTCTATCTTGGAATTCACGCCCAAGACCCTTAGTGCAAGAGTTGCACACGCCCATCTCTTTCTTTCCCTCTTCTAGTTTCTCTTCTAGTTTCCTTTAGGGTTTTCTCTCGGATATTCCACCATCTTCTTGAGAAAAGAGAATCTGATACGGGTCATAGCCTGGAAGATCAAAAGGTGTTGGAGATTCTTAATTGATTAGTGAAGGTGTTCATCATCAAAGAAAGAAATCAACTTCTCCATTAGAGCACTACGAAGCTCCAAAGGTATAATCTACATCCTTGTATAATGTAGATTTCATAGTTGCATGTTTAGGTGTTGTTTTCTATCTTCTAGATAAGTTATATTATTGTACATGATTTATGAGTTTGAGGGATTACACCCTGAATTGGGTTTTTGTTGCCTTCTAGATAGTTGATCCCTGCATCAAGTGGTCAAAAGTTTTTTAAACCTATCTGAATGGCCCACTTATTTCCAACAATTGGTATCAGAGTCATACCTCATCTCTAATCATATTAGATCAGCAATCTAGATCTAATCTTTGCATGAGATGCGAAGATGATAGACCTAGGGCTATGTAAGTATCAGTTATGATTGGGTAATTGGGAAGTTTAGGGTCTTCATTATAATTTATCCCTAAGACTAGAGTGCAATTGCATTTATATAGTGGTGTTATTTGCAATTAACTGTGGGCCCAAATTGCACATGAGATGTGTGTCACGTCCCCCGAACCCGATTAGAGAATAAACCGGATTCGGGGAGTGAATTTTAGGGCTAATTAAAAATTTTGCCCTTTAGGCCCAATGATCGTAAGTCCGCTGTGAGGATATAATATTTCAAGCCTCAAATAAAATAAGGATTTGCGGAACTCATACCATTCTAGGCATATTTGGATATCAACAATGAATAATGAATCTCAATATAAATTAAAGTTGAACAAATAATAAAATAAACTCAAACAAGGAAATTGATTTATTCAATGGTCATCCCACTAATCAAGGCCATTTAAAACAATAGTGAGTCAATAATGTGAAAGTTCAACGAGAGATAATAAATGAAGAAATAAAATCTAAAGAAGTCCCGATGAATCACTCTCGTGCCAGGATCAATGACGCTACTCTACGTCATCGGCACGCCACTCTCGTTCCTCCTCAGCCGGTTGGAGATCCTCTGGGATCTCCTCACCTGCTTGCTCCTCGTAATAGTACTCACCTGAAGAGTCTGCACATCAAGGAATAGGGTCAACGACATGTTGAGCAATAGATAAGCAATATATAAATAATCATGACATGCATTAAGTATAAGAGTAATGACAGGCATGATAATCAAGCGAATACAAGGAATCGAAGCTAGGCATAAAGCATGAGTAAATAACCAGAAACAATAATAGGAAATCCTAACATACTAACAATAACCACTGTCCAAACAATGCAATGCACAAGAGGGAGACTCCGTGGATGTCCAAGCTACCTCACGGGGTACCAGTAACAATCCTATCCGGACTACTGATACCAAAGTCCGGCTCCAGGGGGATCCCAGCTCCCGGTCCTGGGAATAGTAGCACGGTCCCAGCCCGCTCCCAACTATTCAACGCCATGGACGCCGTCCAAAGCCGACTGCCCACCCCGATGTCCGAGTAACTAGCCCATCAATAAACCCCCAAACTGCAGCTGGCCATGATATGCAAATAATAATAATAATGTGGTGTTGACACGAGAATAGACCAAGACAAGCAAGTCTGGCTAGCTCAATATACAAGACACATTCATAGGGATTATCTCATTCAAGTCAATACAAGACAAATTCAATCACATGATAATCCCTTCAGTCTAGCCAGTTATGCTCATCAATTACATAACACGGGGTCCTAAGGTACACTCTAAGTCAGGTCCAAGTCCTAATTCTACAAGGGATTATGTTTCATAATTAATTAGGTGTTTTATGCCAAGAGAGTGTACAAGGATACAAAATCAACGGATACGATTAACAAATCAAGGAGAGATTACAATCTAATCCTAGGCAAGTGTTGTCATCCATGTACCATATGTGTTTTAACGGAGTGCGTGGGGAATTCGAATAATCAATGCTTATAAAGAATTTCCTTGGTGTACAATAATGTTGAGCATCGATTTATTCAATTCCATACGTATTCGGTTAACCATACACAATACACGAATACCTAGACAACCCATCGAAGCACACCAAGCCACGTGCTACGATTTTCAAAACCCCATTAATGGTCAACTGATAGAAGGTTTATGGTTTCCAACATCTAAGGCCCAAACCTAAGTTACTAGACTCATTTCTACTAAAATATAGACTGGGTCAATAATCTGAGTATTTACATCACTTTCCAACCTCCGATCGTGATAAAACTAGAACCATTGGATTCTACATCTCAAGAGCTTTCCAACGGTATATTATATGTAAAATTTCGACGGGCGGATTAAAAGTTACGGGCGTTTCAAAATGGTATGTTTATATGCCCCTCGGGTTCCCGGCGTCCGGACGCCCGGAACCAGTAAGGTCGCCCTGAGGTTCTGTCTCCTGGCGTCCGGACGCCCGGGACCTGGCATCCGGACGCCCGGAGGCAGAAACTCTCCGCAGACGTCCGAATTTACCCTGTTTGTTCAACTGGCCTGCTCAAGCACTGTACCCTGCACGAAATTGAGCCTCCTGCTCTCCCAAAAATCCATTCTCATCAATTTTACATCCATTTTAACAAATTAGAAACATAAAAAGGGGTACCAATTTAACAATTAATCTAATCCATACCACAAATCTAACCTAATCCAAAATCATTATCATAACCAGGCTTGGTATTAGGGAAATCTAACAAGAAAATCAGTACAATCAATGAAGAAGCATACACCATGCTTAATTATAAATTGCAAATCTACTTGCCTCAACCAAGGAGATGATTAGAAATTGGAAAAAGCTTGAGGAGAAGCTCTCTTTCGCAAAACCCACAATCTAATCCAACCAAATGCAATCTAAAACGCAACGGAGAAAAAAAGAAAGAAAAAGATTAAGATCAAGCCTAAATCTAAACCAAGGAGAATCGATTGAAAAGATGAAAGTGAGTAAAACTTACCCAAACCAGGATCAAGAGGGAGAGAAGATTGAGAGGAAGAAGATAAGCGGTTCCGATCGCGGAGGTGATCTCTCCCAGGTAGAGTTCTGGGCTTGAGAAGAGAAGAGGAAGAAGAAAAGGCTGCTGTAACTCTTGTTCGTTGCAGAGATGAATAAAGATTAGGGCTAATCCCTTATTAAGAAGAGAGGGAAGGGAAAAAGACTAATTTGCCCTTAAGTGGGTCCGGTGAAAGAATGGACCATTTGAAGGGTTTCTGATCGTCGGATCGCGACGAGCCAAGAGACAAAAATGATCAGCGCGGCGAGACCTTTCCAACGAACCCAAAATCTTGGTGATAGGAATTTTCTGAAAAAACACTCAAATTTTTCCTAATTTGCAAACTACCCCCCTACTAGGATCAAACGAACTCGAAATCAAATGAAACTTCGCAGACACTATCCTAATACTAAAAGAAACTCACTCAAAGACTAAACCCACTTAAATATCTAAAATACAATTAATTATAATAATTATCAAAATAAATGAGTCAACGGGCCGGTTATTGGGCCCAACTAACCCAGTAAGGTCGCAGACCTTACAATGTGGGGTCGCGTGTCTCAGTTAGAGCCAGCTTTCTAAGGAATCCCTAGTGGTCTCCACGCTAGCCCAAGTATTAGAAAGATTCTATTCTTACTTAAACTCTAAAAGGAAGGAATTAGAAAGTTACTATTTCTATTTTAAGTGGGACTTCTAATAGTGGTAATATTAAGCTACTAATTTGTGTGGAAGTGCGACTTCTAATACAAATTAGTAAGAGAGATAAGAGAGGAGACTTGAGGGCTATTTAAAGGGGAATACACCCCTTGGACGTCCAGCCATAAGAGTGCACGCCCAACCCTCTTTATTTGTGCAAGTGTTGCACAATTTTCTTCTCTTCTCTCTCTTCTAGTTGCCTTCTAGTTCCTTAGAGTTTCTAGTAGGGTTTTCTCTTGGAGATCTCACACATCTTCTTGAGAAAAGAGATCTGATAGAGGGACATAGCGTGGAAGACAATAAGGTGTTGGAGATCTCTAATTGCTGCAAGAAGAGTTCTTGTTCTAATTGGTTGTCTTCTTCTCGATTAGAGCATTACCGGGCTCCAAAGGTATAATCTGCTTCTCTACTTGTTGTAGATTATTTTGTTGCATGTAGTTGTTGATTTCTATCTTCTAGATAGGTTATATTGCTATATATGATTGATGAGAATGAGGGATTGCATCCTGATTGGGTTATAGTCTTTTGGGTAGTTGATCCCTGAGTCAAGTGGGTCAAAAAGTTTTGAAAACCTATCAACGAGGCGCACCTACTTCCAACAAGGATGTCATTGAGAGCCTTCAAAAGTGTTTTGGAGGTGTTTGGACTCGAATTAAAAAAACCTAATTTTCTGCCTTCGTCAGGCGGGTCGACATGGTCCCGCGCTCGGTCGACCGGGTGCCTGTAGGGTCGGTCGACCAGGAACACAGGATCACTATAATCTTTGATCCGCCGAGGGACACCCCCGGACCCCCTCTGCGAACTGCATATATTAAAAGGGTGGCAACCTTTGGCATATTGTTTTTCCATTGTGGTTTGGTAACCTAGTTTTGTGAGATGCTTTGTTGTATGAGATACTAACTTGCAGGTAATAATGTCCTCTCCATATGGCCCACAAGTCTTTTATTTTCTTTTTATGGTTATTGGTTTATTTGAGGCTAAGTGTAAAGGGCATCATGGTTTCCTTGGTTTCCCGTGAAAGGACAAGGCATGGTGAATTTCCCTATAGCCCTTTTATTTCCAAGTTTAGATTACCATGTAAGTCTCATAATCGAGGCATAGGAATTTATGTATTTTTTCTGAATTTGTAAATTCTGATGATGTCTGAGACGAGGAAGGAAAGTAAAGTTGGGCTCCTAATCAAAGAGTATGAAGATTTCCAAAAGCCTTTTGGTGATGCCCAAAAAGTTTGAGGAATCCCAAAGTTTTAGCACTTTCTATTTATGGATGAATGCTTAATTTAGAATGTTTCCAAATCTGATCCAAACATAGCAAGTTACTAAAATTAAATCAAATTAATTTTTGGAAAGAGTTCTAATTAGTGTTGATGACCCATGAGATGGACACATTGGTAACACTAATTCAAGAAACTAGACTTTCCTGAAAATAACTTGACTTGGAACCAATCTTTGATCATATCATGAGATGATTTGATGTTCATATATATATGTGGGCCCTAATACCTTACAAGGAAATCCTCAATTCTAAAATATTAAGTGGGAGCAGGGCATTTATATTTAGAAATCCCCATGGTTTTCCAACATAGGTTCATTGTAAAGAAAGTATTAGCCTCGCGCCATCTTGAGAATGGCCGTTCCCGACGGAAGGCTTTTACTTGTCTGGTTACTAGATTGGATCTCCTATATATGGATAGTGTTGGTGAGAGGGGGCGGGGGCCCACTCCCCAAGGAGGAGCTGCTCGCAACGGTTGTCATGCAATGCTAGTTAGTGGGTCACACTTAACTAAAATAATGATGTAGTATCCCCAAGGATTTGCCTCATTTATTTTAGAAACCGAAGCTAATCGAGAGTCATTCATTATTTGGTATGAGATATCCAGATAATAATGAATGAAGGGGATCATGGATAGTTAGTCTTAATCCTAATTTTGACCAACTTTGATCCGCACCAATCTAGGTGGTATTCGTACTCCCCAAGGAGGCATACACCGGAGATTGGGATTCCGATGTATTCTGAATTTAGTGGTTATGAGGATTCCCACATAAATTTGGTAGAATACTAAACCCTAATGTCATTTAAATTCATTAATTGAATGTATGGTTATGTGCTACAGTTTTTCAAGCATGAATTCAAATACTTTCAATCCAGTTGCGACCATCCTCAACCAGAATAAATTAGCGGAATCCAACTATATAGACTGGAAACGGAACCTGGATATTGTCCTAACTGCTTCAGGATATAAATATGTCCTTACCAAAACCCCCCTTGATGAGCCTGGCCCAGATGCACCGGAAGAAGAAAAGGAACTTTACACCCAATGGGCCAAAGATGATGAGATGGCCAGATGTTACATTCTAGCATCCATGTCTAGTGTTTTGCAACACCAACATCAATCCTATAAGACTGCATACGATATTATATCGAACTTAAAGGAGATGTTTGCAAAACAGGGCAGGCCTGCTAGACAGGCTGCTATGAGGGTGCTTATAAGTACCAAGATGGCTGAAGGCACACCAGTACAGGACCACATGTTGAAAATGAAGGACTCATTAAATGAGTTAGATGTACTGGGGGCTGCGATTGATGTAGAATCACAGATTGATATAATCATTGAGTCACTACCAGGGTCATTCAATAATTTCAAGGTCAATTATAATATGAATAAGATGAATTTGACTCTAACTGAGCTTTCTAGCCATCTGGTGGTAACATAAGGGATTATGAAGAAGAAGCTAACTGCCCTAGTGATAGAAAAGTCAGATGCCAAGTCCAAGCCGAAAGGCAAAGGGCGGAAAGGCAAAAAGAAATCAGTTCCGAAAGGTCCTAAAGTGGAGAATGGTCCTAATGGTGGCGTGGCCAAGGCTAAGGGTTCAGGGTCAAAAGGAAAGTGTTTCCATTGTGGTAAGACAAGACATTGGAAAAGGAATTGTCGAGAATATCTGTCTAAGAAGAAGACCTCAGGTATGATTGAGTCACTTATTTCTGAAGTTAGTTTTGCAACTAGTACTTCAGAATCTTGGTGTATGGATTCCAGGGCAACTGATCACATATGTAATTCGTTGCAGGGGTTCAGGGAAACCAGGAGGCTCAGTGACGAAGAAATCATTGTTAACCTAGGATCTGATGCTCAGGCAGAGGCTGTTTCAGTGGGAGTTATTACTTTATGTTTTTCAAATAATAAGTTGGTTTTGTCAGACACGTTATATGTACCGTCTTTACGACAGAATTTAATTTCAGTTTCTAGTTTGGTCAATAAAAGTTATTCCATTACTTTTGGTACTGAAGTTGTCATAAAGAGGAATGGTACTTTTATATGTTCTGGCAAGGTAACCAATGGGCTTTATTTGTTAACTCCTACATTGTATGAGATACATGATACCGAAACAATTAATAGACCATCATTAAAGAGGAAGTCACCTTCATCTAATCCAACAAAACTTTGGCTATTGAAGCTAGGTTATATAAACTTAAACAGGATTGACAGGCTAGTGAAAGATGATATCTTGCCTTCATTGGTGGTAGAACCAATGCCTGTCTGCGAATCCTGTCTGGAAGGCAAAATGACCAAAAGACCATTTTCATCTAAGGGCAATAGGGCCAAAGATTTAATATTGTACTTAAAAATATCTTCACAACCAATGATGAGACTAGGCATCTCATCTGACAAGGTTGCAGCACTTTAATCACTATGAGATAGTGTGATCTGTCTCGATCATCAGAATGTAAGATTCTGGATCACAGTGTTGGTACATTGGATGTATTGAAGGACCATGAGAAGCACCTTATGAAATACTGTCTCGATTTAAAGACCGCTCTCATAATTTCCTAGCAATAAGCTCTCAATCCTGAGACATTGATGAACTCAAGTTTTTGTCTATTCATTTGCTTTAAGTCACCAATGAGTGAGGCCAACTGTAGGTCAACACCTCGGTGTCTTGGGTATGTGGTAGTAGGACTGTGGGAACATACAATGATCAAAACGGAATCTATCTATATTATCCCCTTGTGCCAATTAATGGATTTATCATTAGTAAGTGCGCACCCATCTCGATTAAGAGTTAATTGGATGGTACTGATGATCACTGTGATTAATTAGGGCTCAAGGATAATAAGATGTGGATCTAAGATTGGATAGGACAGATTTATTCCAATTGATCCATGGATATTGATAGAGGGGCCTACTTGTGGTACTGTGGAAGTTTAGGGTCTTCATTATAATTTATTTCTAAGACTGGAGTGCAATTGCGTTTATATAGTGGTGTTATTTGCAATTAACTGTGGGCCCGGATTGCACATGAGATGTGGGGTCGCGTGTTCCAATTAGAGTCAGCTTTCTAAGGAATCCCTAGTGGTCCCCACGCTAGCCCAAGTTATTAAAAAGATACTGATTATAGTAGAACTCTAAAAGGAAATAGAAAATTACTACTTTTATTTGAAGTGAGACTTCTAATAGTGGTAATAGTAAGTTACTAATTATTAATGAAAGTAAGACTTCTATTTTAATTAGAAAAGGAGGAAGTTACTAATCATATTTGAAGTAAGACTTCTAATTGTGATTTAGTAAGCAACTAATTATTATGGAAGTAAGACTTCTATTTCAATTAGTAAAAGGAGGTTGCTTAAGAGCTATAAATAGAGGATGAGTGGCTTGGACGTCCCTAATGCATAATTCTATCTTGGAATTCACGCCCAAGACCCTTAGTGCAAGAGTTGCACACGCCCATCTCTCTCTTTCCCTCTTCTAGTTTCTCTTCTAGTTTCCTTTAGGGTTTTCTCTCGGATATTCCACCATCTTCTTGAGAAAAGAGAATCTGATACGGGTCATAGCGTGGAAGATCAAAAGGTGTTGGAGATTCTTAATTGATTAGTGAAGGTGTTCATCATCAAAGAAAGAAATCAACTTCTCCATTAAAGCACTACGAAGCTCCAAAGGTATAATCTACATCCTTGTATACTGTAGATTTCATGGTTGCATGTCTAGGTGTTGTTTTCTATCTTCTAGATAGGTTATATTGTTGTACATGACTTAATAGTTTGAGGGATTGCATCCTGGATTGGGTTTTTGTTGCCTTCTTGATAGTTGATCCCTGCATCAAGTGGGTCAAAAGTTTTTTAAACTTATCTGAATGGCCCACCTATTTCAAACAGTTGTTGAGCCTTATCATTCGGATAGGGTGTTCAGACAGTTTGGGAGAGTACAAACTATTCCTCCATCGCCATTAGCCCCCATTCGCGCTACGCGAGGTCCGACTGCCCGTGACTACCATATCATGTATCAATACATCAATCAAGTTTGGGAGGGATGGCCTAATCACCTACTGTCTGCATTGAACCGTAGTCAACCAGTAAGGCGTCCTGCAGATTACGTACCCGGGTATATGGATTGGTATAAACGAGTCTCTTGGAGGATATTACAAAACCCAAACCATCACTCTAATTTTGCGTCCCGTCCCGAAAAAGTAGGTTCAAGCAGTATGGTGGACTATGAGCAGCGTAATTCAGATTCACTGTTCATTCTTGATGAAGTGATAGGAAGGGGTGAGGACCATTGGGTTGAAGACCCACGGGGACTATATACCTATGTGAATCAAGTTGCTCATGTGTTACGGGGAATGTCAATTTCCGATGCTCAACGAACCATTCGACGTCCCCACATGAGTTCATAAAGCTACACCCGCAGCAGGTCAACAAGGGGAAGGAACAACTTACGGAATTTGACGAAGTTTGACTCACAAAAATGAAAAATTGTATTTCTTTTTATTTTTGTAATTTTGATGGTTGTTATAAGACTTGGATCCTCTTTTAAGTAGTTTTTTATTGGGAAAGTGGTTGTATTTTTTTAGTTAATTCAAATGGCATTTTGGTTATGTTATCTTTGATTATATATTCAGAATATGCTTGAATTGTTACAGATGTAGAAGCAGGAAACTTCAAAAGGGACGAACTCAACATATGTTCGGAAACACAGTGCCGAACGAATGCCATTCGTTCGGCACTGTGTTTCCGAACATTTTCTGTAATTCCCATCACTTTAAAACCTGTAATACATATCAAAACCAATACATCCGAGTAGTTTTAAAACTTGTACATACTCTGATATACATCAAAGCATTCAATAAAGACAATATAAAAACTACTAAAACACATTCCAAACTCCATCAAATGTTTAAAAATACTCATTACATTCAACATAAACTCGCTTGGATGACCAGGTAGTTCTATTCAATCCAAATCAATTGTCTCACATGTTAATACGTCTAGAGTTACGAGTTCTTTGAATTGTACAAGCTGATCCTTGTATGGAGTCTCCCAACCATTCGCACAAGAGTGATGAAATTGTCTCCATTTATTTACAATAGGCAGAATTGGATGACCAGGTACTAAGAATAATTGAACAAAATTATTCCGATTAACAAAACCTATTGTTCGCTCGTTCCAAGAAGGTGTCGGCACTGGCATAGACCGCAATGGGAGGAAAGTCAGACATTGTTCTATGCTCAAGTGGTATAACACCAAATTATAACGAGACGCTATGAGGTGCCCCCTGTCAGGCATAGTCATCCAATAGTCCACCGATGGGTTGTCATCATAGTATGATAATGCTTCAACCAATTCATCAACTATGTTCTCCGCCGCATATAATTGTTTGTAGTGGTCTACATGTGCAAGCAACTCTTGTAATAAATCTCTCATAACTTGTCTCCATTCATCCTCGGCTAGACCAACCAATCCAGCGATGGCTCTGAAGCCACAGTTACCATCAGCTGCGACGTCCTTTACATGTCGAATGTAAGGTCTCAACCCCACGAGAAATGAGAGAACATAATTATTGATACTCCTTGACCTCGTACGAATCGCACTAAGCTTTTCTCTTCTCTTTGGTTTGCATTCAGCTGTCCTTTATCTTTAACTTCTATCATTGCAACTGATTTAGGAGAGTAGCTATCCTGTGCAGCTGATACCAACTCAAATACACTTAGATCTCGTCGAGTTGAGGTGTCAACTTTCATACTTGGTCTACCTCTTGTTCTTGATTTTACTTCGGGTTCTATCAAATGAGTACTATCTGATTTTGATAGTCCTCGTATCTTCTTTAGAAGTTGCAGTTTTCTCATGGAATCATACTCATTAAATCGTTTTTCAAGTAACTGCAAATATGTCTTACAATCCAAGCCCATAGGAGAACTTGTTGATGGGGCAGTAGGCAACATATCAAGCTTATACCAATGCGGATGTATGCAACTAAGAGGAATAGGCCGCCCTTGACTTATATATTCTGCAATCTTGTGCGCACAGGGTAATCCATGTGTGCGTCAAATAACACAACCACGAACACTGGCGTCAATTCCAACTAGGTTGGCTCTCTTGGTTTCTGTAAAGATTTTTTCAAGTGCATTCTTAGAGACATTACCACGAAACTCTTTGTATTCGACCGGCTTGAAATTATGTTGCACAATTGTCTTACTTTTCTCAAACGAAGCTTTAATACCGGTATGCTGCAACTCAAGGAAACTGTGGATTTTAGTCCAAACCGCTTCAAAATTTCTTTGACTTGATCCCAGCTGGCTCTTAAGTTGTGCATGTGAACTCTCAGCCCTACATAGGATTGTTAAGAGGTGAGACATAGTAATTAATAGGCATAAATCAAATAATTATTATTTTTTTAAAAGCACCTGTTCGAAGTAGTATTCCCAAAATGGACACAATTGTCTGTCCATGCGGAAACAAATCTCTCCTTGTAAGGATCTAACCAACTGCCCTTCACGTAATTGAGTGCATCAGTATATGTACTGAATTCTTGGTTTAGCTTATGTAGTTGTTCATCAAACTCCTCTTATGTTGATGAAGATACTAACATATTCCAGCTTATAATAAACCTGTCTCATTTTTCTTTCGTTTCAAATAACTTTTTGCATCTCGCCAATACGTTTCTATTAATATGCCATTTGCATAATAAATAAGTAGCACTCGGGAATGCTCTGTTAATGGCGTTCATGAGTGACAGTTCTCTATCCGTCACAATGACATCGGGAAAAATACCATCACCAATAATAGAACAAAATACACCCAATGCCCATGCATAATTTTCTTCACGTTCCGCATGAAATTATGCAAAGCATACAGAAAAAGTCATGTCTATGGATGTGACTCCAACAACCTCCAATAGAGGCATGCGATAACGATTGGTCTTATAAGTACAGTCAATTATCAAAACATGTGGAAATGCACGTAATAAATCTAAATTGCTTGGGTGCGTCTAAATCAAGTCAGTTACAGTCTCACTGTCCTCACAAGTCTTATGCCATTCAATATAATTATGCTCTGTTAACTTCTCAAGCAGTTGTTGCATCTAACTTCTTCCACCCCGCTCATTAACTTTATATCTGTAGCGTGCATTGTATATTGTCTTCATTGTGGTTACGTTTAATTCACTTCTTTGTTTCAACGTAACCAGAATTTCTTTTGGTCTAACCATGCTCTTGGACATATCAACCAGCAATTGAGTGTCCTCCTTTGATAATTTGCATGCAAATGAATGCCCCTCTAAATGTTCTGCTGCCGAATGATTATGCACACCACATATGACCTCCAACATCCAATCATCATTTGAGTCTAACTTTATGCCCTTTAATGCGAAAGGGCATCCACATTTTTTTGAACCGGTTTGTTTGATCCTTTTTTGCTTTTGGCCCTCTTCATGCTTATAGTGTCCACTTCTCTCGCATGCAAGGAGTACTCTAGCTTTGACACCTATCCAAGCAGCATTTTAAACCTTTATCACAATGACAAACATGTTTTTCCTTCCTACACCACGAGCCCAACTGATCAACGGATCGCGACTTTGAAATATCTACAATAAACAAATTTAATATGAATTTAGTAACAAATAATTGTAATTTGAGTAATCAATTCATAGTCGGACATACCTCTTGAGTTATAAACTCACTAGTATAATCCATGACAAAGTCCGATCCAACCTGACTTTCCTACGTAGAGACCTGCAAAAGTACAAAATCAAATATCACTGTTCGGTATGAAACATCCGAACATATGGTTTATGTTCGGACCTGAAAGGCCGTACATATCGGGAACCTGCAACTCATTTCGAGTGAGAAAAAAATTAAAAAAAGAGGCAAAAAAAAAACACAAACAAACAAAGGAACTAACCTTTCCACTACTGCTTTGGTTTAAAGGTACAATTTGATTGTTGTTTTCTTCCTTCATTGCACTAGAAAGTAGAGGAATGTGAATGAAGATTAGTAGACAAGTGGATGGAGGAAGTAGAGAGTGAGAAGTGGAAAGTGAGATGAGTTGACTAGGAGAAGAAAATGGAGGAATGTGAGTGAAGATGAGTTGCCCAAGGAAGATGGAGGAAGTGGAGAGTGAGAAGTGAAGAATGAGATGGGTGAGAAAATAAGAAGAGCAGGTTGTGTGTGAAAAGAAAATGGGTTTTGAGTTTTGGTTGGATTATGTCCATTTGGTCATTTCATGAGGGGGTATGAATGTAATAAAAAAAATTCCATGTGTTTGAAAAGTAAAATTTGGTGTACCAATAGAAACTCCCTTTCTTTTTCTATTAGAATTCATGACAACAGAGCTCTACAAAAACTGCCTTCTATCTCCTTTCTCTATGCTCTCTTACAGCTTCTCAACCCTGTCTGCATCTCAACTCTTTCATCTGATTATCATGGGCAATCAGAGAGCACTTGTCTTCTTTCTTCACATGTTTGGTCTCACTTAATCCCATATTCTTCTTCTTGCCTGATTTATATTTTTTGTTTTTTGGCTTCACCTTGAACTTGATTGATGATGGAACTAATTTGATTGATGACTGAAGACATCTGGCTACTGCTCTTTTGCTGCTTTAGCTGCTGCATATTTCTTCTCTCTTACTCTCTTTTCCTGGAGAATGAAAGGTACTCTCTTTCTCCTTCTCTATCATTTTGTACTTGTTATTTACCATTGTTTCAAAATCTCCATCTGCTACCTACCGGTAAAACTGTTTCTTTCTTCAATCTTATGTCAGGAAGAATGGGTCCTTCTATATCATCATCAAAGGGTAGTTTTTGTTACTTAACCAATGATCTGTTAATGGATATCCTTTCTAGATTTCCCCTAAAATCCCTAGTCACCTTCAAAAGTGTTTCCAAGACATTTCACCGCTTGGTTTCGACCATAATTCATTCCCCATCAGTGCTCGGGCCATTTTCTGGCCTTTTCATTGTCGAAGTTGATCCCACCCAGGGAACAATGGAATCCTTTAAGTATTTCAATTTCAAGATCAATGGGGCGGATTTGGATGATGAGAGCCTCAGCTTCTTACCCTGTAATCCAGATACTAGAATTATCGATTGTCGCGGTGGGCTTCTTCTCTGTGCTTCCACGAATTCGAATTATGTTGAGGAAGGTCAATGCTATGTGTGCAACGCTGTTGACCGTCCTAAAACAGGGTTGCAAATACAAATTATTTCCCGTAACTGTCTCTATTTGAAAAAAGCAAAGATGTTAATCGAGTATCGTATCCACTGGGACAAAAAGGGTAAGTTGTATTGTTTCCTAAATTCCTAAACTAATCCTATTAGAAAACAAAGTTCTGATTCTTAGACTAATCCTATTAGAGAACGAAGTGTTGGGTTGATTGATTGTAATTCCTAAATTAACAAATTAAAAGACAGGGTTGATTCAATCAAAGAAAAGATCTCAGGGTACGAATCCACTCTAACCTCGCACAATGGTAAGTATAGACCTAGGGTTTCACTATCAACGCTATAAAAACTCGTTCTAGTTACAAACCTTCAGAGTCAATAAATAAGGGATGTGGATGTAAATCGGGGCATAACCTATCTCTATGGCATAGATTATCCTAGATCTAACAAACACATTCATTCAAGCATCGTTATATAACTTAGTATTTAAATCTACAAGATTAAAATACCAATGAAAGAGATATTGTATTAATAAAATACAATCAATGGATTAACATCTTGTCATATAACCAAAAGCGTTTAAAATAAAATCCTAAACCTATACATCACCATAAACAAGAGATTAGGGCTTCATCGCAACCCAAAGATAAAGATTTAGTTACGCATGGAAAGAGGTTGATGAAGAATCTTTGATGAAATCCCCATGGACGTGCTTCCAAAAGCTCCAAAACCTTGCTCCAGACCTTCTTCCCAAGATGTGTATCTCTAAAACAAGATTAGGGCTTATATTTATAGGTTTTGGACCAAAAAGAACCTCTCAAAACGTGCTAGAGGCGGACCTGCGCGTCTCTGTGACCGGGCGTCCGGACACCCGGTGCCAGTGAGCACCGGTTCGTCTGGATTTTTGCCATTTTTTACATCTTGCGCCAATTTCTTTCCTATGCACCTAGAACACCTGCAAACATGAAAATAACATAATTAGACAAATTAGACTCATAGGAGTGTATACCAAAGTCTAAACTGAGGGGCCTAAATGGTACATTTTAGGCTCTCGTCACCTGTCACGAAGCAATGGGTGGCTCTGCCTCCGCCACCACCCAAACATGGATTTAGTACCAGTTGTAATTTTGATGTGAACCTTGCATTGGTTCTTAATGAATCCTCTGATGTGTTCGTCTCTCACTATAAAGTCTTTTTATTTGTCACTCTCAATGATGAGAATTTAAAACCGGAATTAGATGTCAATGTGGAATCTTCTGAGGATGGAAATGAATAGCCATTAACAGATTTGTACGTCCATGTCTTTTCTTCTAAGACGAGGCAATGGGTGGAGTCTAATGGGTATTCAATAGGCGTTAGATTTAGGTTGTTGGAAAAGCGCGCTAAGTTTTTAAATGGAGCTTTGCTTTTGCCAGCTGATCCTTCTCTGTTTCTGAAGCTTGATGTGGAGGAAGAGTATATTGAGGTGATGAACTTACCTACATATTCGGATACTCCGCAGTTCATTCCATTCCATTTGTTTGGGAGAGTCTCAAAGGTGTCTCAATTATGCCTACCACAATGGTTCCAAAATGGAAGTATGGATGGGTGAAAATAGTGAATGGGTTGTGAATCATAGGATCAACCTTGATGACGTTGAATTTCCTAAACCCTTAGAAGATCCAGTTTTTTTTTTAAGATCCTATTATTGAGGAGCCATTGGACATCCTAGTTTTTCATCCGACTAAAGATGTTATTTTTCTTAGGAACCAAGGTGTTTTCTTATGCTATGATTTTACTAGTGGAGCATTCGACATAGTTATGCGCTACGATTATGGGGCTACTGTTTCTATGTGCTACTGGGCCTTTTCATTCTCAGAA
The DNA here is from genome assembly GCA_038049695.1 of Cinnamomum chago. Classification (NCBI taxonomy): domain Eukaryota; kingdom Viridiplantae; phylum Streptophyta; class Magnoliopsida; order Laurales; family Lauraceae; genus Cinnamomum; species Cinnamomum chago. The sequence goes on along the minus strand of CP142458.1, from coordinate 63,969,219 downwards.
TGTTTACGCTCTTTGGCCAATGCACATCCGAGGTCTTAATTTAAAAAATGATGTGAGTAGTCACTACTTTGTTCTTTTTTGTCTCCTCCTCTATAGATTTTGATTGTTTTGTGTTTGAAGGCACACACTGTGTTTAGCTTACTTTATTGTATGCATGGTTCTTATGAATTCCACTGAATGTAAGGCCTTTTTCTTTACTGGAACTCTTCAAAATTCTTAGACATAGTGGAATACATCAATCCTCCTTTGGACTTGGGCATCCATAAATTCTACCAAAACGCAAAGGACTTGGACTTCAGGTCATTTGAGGCCTTTTAGGTGGCTGGAATTTTGTAATTCTAGTGAAAAAACATGGCATTTGCAAATGCCAGGGGACAAGCCATCACATCACTGTAAGTCCTTCAATCCTAACTCTAGAGGGGGGGTGAATAGGGTGAGCTACAATATGTGACCAATTAAGACAAATTTTAACTTCTTAACATAAACTAGTCACAAGTGATGATTAATCAAACAAGATGCGGAAGCTAATAAAAACAATCATCACAAAGCAAGCACCACAACACAAAGGTTTATAGTGGTTCGGCCTCAATGCCTACGTCCACCACTGGCTTGTGATCCAATCACCCCACCGGATTTCCACTATTTATGTTTTTCAATAGGCTAAGCAATAAACCTTACAATGTTGTTTTTCTAGGCTAAACAACAACCTCTCAATGTGCTTTTCTAGGCTAAGCAATAACCTTTACAAGATGCTTTTCTTAGGCTAAGCAATAACCTTCACAAAGAAAAAGATTTCTCTAAGAATGTGTCTTCACAAAAGATCACTCTAAGAGATACAAAAATAGGCTAATATGAAAGTTTAAAACAAATTACAAACATACACTAAAGAAGCTAAAGTGTGTGCATAAGTGTATGAATGCTTTACTTCAATCAATTTCTACAATGAAGCTCTTAAATGAATGCTTGATGCATTTTAGAATCAAAGCTTAGAAAATGATGATTGAAGATTAATACTAATCACATGAAAGATTCAAACAACTTAAAGAAATGAGCTAAAACAAGTTGTATGAATATTAAAGTCTAAGAACACATGTGATTTAGACAAAAGAGTTTGCAAACCAATCTAATTTACCAAAGATGATATTGAGTTTGCAAAACAACTCTTTAAAGGCTAGAAATCATGCATTTATGTAAATACAAAAGATTTGAACATGCATGGATTTCATTTGAATGGAAATCAAAATAACTAGTAAGATGTACCTTTTAAAAACTCAAGCATTTGATTTCCAAAAAGCCCTCTAGCCTTTCCAACTTCATCCCCTTTCTTTGGCTCCAAAATGGTATCAAAAGTTCATGAATCAAGCCTCCAAAAAGGATGGAATAGAATGGACTTTATAGGAAAAAACAGTCCAACGACTAGTTTCCCCGGTCGACCCCATGACCCCCGGTCGACCTGGCCTTCACAACGGTAAAAAAGTGACCGTTTGAAAAATGGCCAATGGTAGTGTACCCGGTCGACCTGGCCTGGCTCGGTCGACCTGGTACACTGCGATTCTGGCCTGGGACCAAAATTCCCTAAAATCCATTTTTCAAAGTATTTTTTGTTGGGAATTTTTTGGGCCATTAAATCAAGCTTAAAAACATGTTTTAAATCATTCTAAGGGTTTTAAAACATGAAACATAAAAAGCCAAAAAAGTTTCGAAATTATAAAACCAATGGCTTGCTTGATTTTCTAAAAACTCTTTTCACATTTAAATGCATACAAAAATGATTCTAAAAATGATGAATGTATGCAAGGCACAAACCTAAATCCTCAATTTGATTTCTCAAAAGTAATGCACAAAGAATTAGGTTTTCAAAAGAGTTTGGATTCTAAAACAAATGCATCCAAGTTTAAAAGCAAAACATGCATAAATCATTAATTCTACAAGTCTAAAATCCAATGCATGTATAAAACCAGATTTCAAGATTTTCTAAAACAATGCATGTGTGAAAATTCAAATGATGCTAAAGTGAAAATGCATCCATCAAATTGCAAATACAAAATCCCTAACAATCATACCATGAATTCCCCAACAAACTGAGTTCTTGTCAGAAATTCTAGTAAAGAAACAGGCCCATAGGGCATCTACATATCTGATTGAATGAAAAAGATATGTCTTCACATGCCAAATTCTCTAGGAAGAGGTGCAAGCTTCCATGATATGCACGCCAAATTCTCTAAGAAGAGATGCAAGATTCCATGATTTGCCCCCCCGCCCCTGCCACTGCCCCCGCCAACCACATATCATGTAGATTGTCGTATCTTGTTCTGTTAAACAATGAAACTTTTGTTGCCAATAAAATATTGTATTATACTAAGTATTTGCAACATAGTTGAGACAGGGCTTTGATGATGATGACGATGATGATGATGCTATCACTTTCTCCCTCTATTTGTCTTTGTGATTATGTTTAGATACCTTATATTAATCCCTGAGTAAATAATATTTTTCGCAAATGAATATGGTAGCATAGCATCTTCTTTCAAGACTAATGTTCATTTAACTACAGGAAGAAAACGAAAAAAGGGGCTTGATTTAGTATGAGCTGACCAGATCAAGATGTAATAATTATGGCACACGTATTATTGAGAAAAACAAAATGAAAAGTAAGGGTCCACATGATGTGTGTGTGTGTTTGTGAGACATACATATTAGTTATTAGCGTTAACTATGGGCCATCAATGATGAATTAGTAAGAATAATTTGTTGGCTTAAATGGTTCTACTGCTAATATCCATTGAGTTATTAGTTTATAAACAAAGTCATCATATGGGGAAAAGTTAATAGTAGAATGATGAAGTGAGTGATTTGAACACATACCAAATCAAGAAAGTCCGATTAAATATTTTTTGAAGGACAAAAATGTCCCTTCATTTATTTTGATTGCTAATAATGGAGCCAACCCTATATATCCATCAGTTGTGACCACTTTTGAAATTTAAACTGCTCAAAAATCATTATCTCCATATATTAGTGCTAGGCCAAACTTAAGTTTAATCAGTTTTGGGCCCACTATTAGATTGTGTTGGGAAGTCCCACATTCCACATCACCCAAGTCCAAGGTTGGACAGGACTTCATATACCTGTTTGGGCTTCCAACTATCAGCTTAAGTTTTTGGGTTATAAATGGTTTCTTATATGGTATTAGAGCAGGTTCCGATCCCGTCGTTCTTGTGTAGCCCACGTGACAGGCCTGTCCATGAAATTTGTTGGGCCTGCACGTGAGGGGGGGTGTTGGGAAGTCTCACATCCCACATCGCACAAGTCCAAGGTTGGATAGGGCTTCGTATGCCTGTTTGGGCATTCTATCTATCAGCTTAAGCTTTTGTGTTGGTATATGGTATCTTACAGATAGATCATGTGTACAATATGTGTTGTCACTCTTTATATTTTTATTTTTAATGTGATCACTTGATTTATAAAAGATTAATCGATGGTGAGCCCAAATTGATTGGAGCAGAATTTTGACCCAAGGCAAATACACCTGAGGATAATTATTTGTATGGTTTAAATTAAAGAAGGTATTCCCTGTTGGTGGATACAAAGGCTAGCTTCGTTATTGGAAATCAAAAGAAAAGGAAGAGCTCTTCCTTTTTTAAAGTTCAAGGCCTTTTTTTCCTTTTAGGGAAGATTTAACATAAAATTCTAAATGGAGAGATCTAAGTTAGTAAATCTCATGCGTTTCAATGACCATATTAAATAGACCTAATATGACTAAAATTCCTTTAAAAGGCATCATAAACAAATGGCATCTTTGTCTAGAAAAGATCTGTTTGGAGGCCATATCATTTTTCTTTTTTTGGATTAAGATATTGTATATGATTTGGCCAATTGCCAATATATATAGGCTAGTTGAAAGATAAGGTTTTGATTAGGCATAAGTGGACCACACGAAACAATGCATGTACATGCAGATTCCTCACATCAGGTTGTTTCTTTATGAATATAAAATGGAAAATTTGTATTATGATAGTCTCTCAACATTTGCAATGTTCTAGACATGAACTTCCCTACATTATTCTATCATTGTACATATTTGCTTTCTTTTGGGCATTGAGATTGTTGTCTTTCTTTAAATTGTATATGCATTAGTGGTTGTTTTTTTATTTTTAATTTACTTAATAATATTTAAACAACCAATTAGTATGCTTTGTCTTGCCTTTTCTAAGATTACATGGATTCCCTTCTTTTATTTTATTTTTTTTCTATATTTTTAAACCCCTTTATGGTTATATCACATCGCTAGTGGTTGAGCTTTAAGATCTGGAACTTTAGACTTTTTTTTTCCTCTGATAATGCTGTGCAAATGTCTTAATTCATTGAAATTAAGTAAAACTACAATTTGTGTTTTACCAAGACTCCCTCCGAGTAGTTCCCCTTAGTCCTCTAAGGTTTAAAAGGGTAGTGCAAGTTCAATTTGCAATGGGAATCCAAATGAATCTGAAATTTGTAAATTGACCAGTGACTTTGAGAAATGTTGTGTGGACTTTCTTAAAATAAGGTGGCTTCAAGCATTTTTTTTTTTCTACACTATGGATCGACCAGACTTGATTGTTATATGATCAAGTTGATTACAAGGGGTTTACCAGCTTAAACCCTTTAAAGATAGCAGAGGGCCACACATTTCATATTGACGCCCGAGGGCCTCCCGCCAATCTTCCCTTTTATCACTCTTTTGCCCATATCCCGCGATATTACAATATGTCGCAGATAGCCTAACATGAAATCCACCCCTTTCTTCTTCTCCTTCTTAAAATCGCACTTAGCTCTTCTTTTCGTTTTTCCATGTTCTCTATTCCTTCTCTTGATTTTTCCATCATTAACTTGTATTTGTTTCTAGGGTTTCCATCCTTGGGCATTTATTCATTTTTCCCCTTAGTTTCTTGATTTCTTGACTTCCTTTTTCTTTGCTGATGGTGTTTCCTTGGACATTGACCCATCTTTTTCTTTTCCAGAAGACCCTCAGAAGGCACTCTAGGGATAGTCTTGTCAGTGAATGTCACACTCTCTCACATTAAAACAGCCCATTGGATGATCAATTACATTTCATAAATGCTTACCACTTGCTTACAATCCAATCTCTCATACCCACGTTTTAAATCTTGAAAGAAAATGCCAGCTTGAACAAACTTGAGAAACATTTATAAAATTACTATAGCCATACAAAAGAAAACGCCAGCTCCTTCCAATGTACATTATCTGTTCTGTAGGACCTATGTTTTGAACATGTACAGCCAATCGAAGTTGTGTGCACATGTGCCAGCCCTACATGCCCATTACGGGCCTAATTAGGACTCAATTGGGCTTCATACGCTCTTGCTTCAGACTCTGCTGCTTGAAAAAGACTCAACCTTGAGTCTATATCCGCCATTCACAGCTTTCGTTTTCACTTCCTTTTCTGCTTCTGCTATCACTTCTATCTTCTAGCTGTACTTGAATAGGTGGAGATCTGTCATGACTAGGTTTGAAAAATGGACTGATGCAATTCATCTGGGCCTGCGACTTGATCTATGGTAAATCTCACCGTTCAATTCTGTCCCAAAAAACTAGTACATCTAATACTTGCAAATCATACTTCCTATCATCTATACAGTTCAACATATATGTACCCTTCTTCATCCAACAAATCAAGGCAAATCGGATCCTTGTAATCATCATCGCAAAGTCAGTCACCATCGTATGATTCGTTATCATAATCTAGATGACCATTGCGGCCATATTCAAAATATAGGTCTCAGGGCTTGACTCATACCAATTGTCGAGTCAAAATCTTAATTTGTTGTCACAAATCTTAGATCTCAAGGTCACGAGGATCTAATTGGCTTCCCTCATCATTTTCTACATCTTGCCGGTGTGGACAACCTTGTCCCCTTTGTGGTGGGATGGTGTTGAGAATGGAATCAACAATCAATCGATTAGGATCCTTTGGCTTCAATACCAATTGACGCAGTCCCGATGAGCAAAATCGGGCTACATGTTTTGAGCATGTAGAGCCAATTAAAGTGGTGTGCACATCGGCCAGGCCTACGTGTCCGTTTCAGGCTTGATTAGGACTCAATTGGACGTCATACTCTCCTGCTTCATAAATCTCCTGATGGTTTTTTAATAGTGGTTAGATAATGGTGGAGTTAGTTCTAAGTGTTTGATTAGAATTGTTGCAAACTCTCTGGTTTTTAAAAGACAAGTGGAAAGTGTGGAGTGCAAAAACTTCTCAGGATAGCAATGTAGAACAAGTGGCAAAACAATTTCTGGAATAAGATCTCATAAAATAATGCTGGACTTTGGAAGGCTTGAACAATAGTGTGAACTTCAGACATCCACAGCTTTTGATCCGGGTGTCATATCGCGATGCACAAGTACTCATTTTGAAGCTATCGACGTTCTCTGTGCTCTAGACACCTGCCTCTAGACAGCGCACGCTATCATCAAAGGAGAAATAAGGTTGTTTGTATTAAGTTTCTTTAGCTAGTCATTCCTACCAAAACCTCAAGGCATTAGTAGAGGCAGCGAAAATACTTTTCAATATTCCCCCTTGGGTGGAGCTCACTTCTCAATAGTTTGAAGGTCAAAATGCAATTTTCATGCGAAACTTACCATCTATACTATGTTTTTTTTTTTTTAGTTTTTTTAGTTTTTTTTTTTCTTATTTTAGGATTTTTCTTTTTTTTTTAGTTTGTTTGAGTATGAACTTCTGTTAATTTTGGCTGGTGCTATGGTGGTGTTGGTTGTCAAGGTTACTTGTGTGCTTGATGTTACTATTTTGTTAGTTTGTGTAAGAGGAGTCATGGGGAGATTAGGGGCAAAGTAGGAATAGCACCGATTGAAGATAAAATGAGAGAAAATTGATTGTGATGGTTCGACCATGTTAGAAGGCGCCCAACGGAGGCACCTGTTAAGTGTGAAAGCATGGAAATTGTCATGAGTAGGAGAGGGAGACCCAAGAGAAATTGAAAAGAAACTATTAAACATGACCTTGCCAATATGAATCTAACGGAGGACATGGCCCTAAACAGATTTAATTGGCATCGTCAAATTCATATAGCCGACCCCACCTAGTGGGAAAAGACTTAATTGGTTTGGTTTGGTTTGCTGTAAGAGGAGTCATGCTTACTTGTAATCAACATCCACTATTTTTGTCGCTGGGCATGTTGAAAAAAATGATTGTTTCCATCTTGTTTTAAAAATATTAAAAATGGATATTTAGAGCAAATATCATCTACTGGGCCATTACCGATCATTATTGGATTGCCATAGTAACCCCTTAATGAAGGTATACTGTTGCCACATGAAAACCAAATTGGGGATTTTTTTTCTATCCAACACTCCACTGTGATAGCATTCATGCCCATCTGGACCCAGTAGTGCTGATCTTCTTTATCATTCAACATGGTATTGATGTCCATCCATCGGTAATAGTTCTTTAGATCAGGTCTTCAGATATGGTCATCTGTTCCTAGCTGAATATTGCCTTCCTTTTACTCACACTGAAGGTCATCTAATTGTTAATAATTATTTTCTTTTATTGTACAATTTTGAATGCAGAATAGATCTGAAGAAGTGCAAGTTATCCAAGGATTTGGCTCAAGATAGATCAAAATTCAGATAAAAGATTCATACAGCCAAATCCAACATAGTTGCAATAAGGCTTTGATGATAATAGTGGTGATGATGGCTTGCCCAACGACGTGATCCACCCTATGACTTGCTTATTTGATCTTCATAAGGAATCTTGGTGTGATTTTGACGGTTTTGTTGTTTATCTCCAGTGACTTAGAAATATCCTTCACAAAAACTTTATTTGACTTCTTTATTCGAACTTCACTGGTATTGTATCCAACCATCCTGTAGGTGGTTTCAGTTATGATCATCAAAGGTTGCTGTATTAATGTTCTTCCCAGGTGGATGAATGTTTTTATGGTAGTTGTTGTAAGGAAAGCCTGATCTGTACATCTTACAGATAATTTTAGCTTTCTCTGTCAAGGTATCCTATCTAAAAGCAGGTGGCATTAGTCGTCATTACCTGTTGCATTCTAAAAAGGAAGTGCATTAGTAGCAGTTACCTGCTGTCAAAGATTTCATTATGGAAACAATATTTGGTCTAAAAGGACAATGAAGAGTACATATAAGAACTGTGTTTTATTATTAGAACTCGTGCATTTTAATGATCAGTTAAGATTGAAAATAGGAGAATCAATAAATTAAATATTAATGAGTGACACTAGAAGTTAGGTTAGCATTTGGCATTTGTTTTAGTGGGTTTCATTATATGATGATATGAATGAAAACCATTGAGAACCAACAAGTGGTAGCTCAGTTGGCCAAGGACTCTGCGCCTCATGAAGCCGAGAGGTCTTATGTTTGACACCTACCTATATTGGTCACCTTCCATAGTTTTACCTGGTGCATATGGATATGAGGGTTTGCATGTGCCCCTAGGGATTAGTTCTCAGCTATCCAGAATCGAGTATCCCTCGGGCTCAAGGCCAAAGGCTCCTGGGTTGAGCGAAAGAAGCCCTGAGTGATAAGAGAAAAAAATGAAAACCATTGAGTGGATAGTTTTTTGTTGCTGTAATGTGCATGTTCCAAGGCATTTGTGGCAAGTGATTTTACTTAAGTTACAGCAACTAAGGCTGCGTTTGTGGCAAGGTTACACCAAAAGAAGTTGCTGTGATCAAACGCACCCTTAGAGTTCCATGCTTGTCTATCTCTTTGGCCAGGTGTGGCACTCCTCTCTCTTCCACAACCAAATGAACATGTCCTAAGAAACTAAAATCATTTTTTTTAATGCAATCAAATTGCTGTCTACATTGTTACACTTCTTGACCAAGATGCTTTGTTTTGCATCTGAATGTTTACTTTTCACCTTGTGGAAGAACACATTTGACTGATAAAAGGATTGTTCTGTGGGAGAAACCATGGATCTTCTCCAGCCATGCATTTTATAATATCTCTACAAGTATATCTGCACTGTTACGTTTGTGGCAGCTTGTGAACTTCACTACTCATTTGGGGGCTCTGATACCGACATGCCATAGGCAAAAACATCTGACCTAAATAAAATGCCTGCAGATCTTTGTCAAGAAAGCTCAGGTAACTCAGATGAAGCAAACAGAGGTTGATTGATTTGGATGCCCTGAGTTACCACCCTCTGGGAGCTGTTCTTTTCTTTGTTCATGACCTACTACAGGCAAGAGTGTCCTCTTAAAGAACCTTATCCACCAATGATTGGTACTCCACTTTTTAATTTTTCTAAATTAACAGAAGCAATCCAAACCTTGTCTCTTCAAATCTTCATCTGGTCTCCATTTTAAACATTCAGAAGTGCTGCTGTTCATATATTAATATTCCTTTAACCATTTGGCCTGTTATCCTCTGATCTAATGGGAAAAAAAAAAAGGCCCTTGGATACCACCTGGTTGCTATGTTATCTACCCTAATTTAGTTGCAAATATGAACAAAACTGTCACTGATCAAGAACCCAAAACACAAACCTTCATTTACACATAAGCTACTTACCCTGTGTCTAAAACCGGCCTTCGGGTGTAATTGGATGAAATGAGTTGGAGAAAAATGTATAGATGATTATGAGAAACTGAGATGGAAACAGCCAATTTCTATGCCAATTCTCTTCCGGTGCAATTGGATGAGAAAGGGTGAAAGAGATATCAAAGGGGAAAGTATTCCACAGTTTAAATCATTCCATATATGGGAACTTGGCATGTTGGTGGAACAGGTCCTAGTTGTCCCACTCATTTCAGTATGTGACTAACCCACCTAAAAGTACAATCTCTATTCCAAAAACACAAAATAATGAAAAGAAATAAAGCCACTTTGGACAACAATTCACAAGACGGGTCACTGATCATAAATTATAAAGAAGAAAATCTTCAAGGTTCTGCCTTGCAAGGAAAAGTGAAAGAAGAAGCTCCCATATCATGACTGGGTAGGATCTTATACAAGCACTCCTGAAGACATTCTTAAACTGGTGTATGATTGTTGATGTGCAACTGGCCTTAAAAGAAAAGCCCCCAAAAAGGCCATAAAGAATAGCCCCGAAAAAATTAATACATAGGAATATACAATAATCAGATATTCATAACATTAGAACTTTAGCCACCTCTTCTCTTTCTCCTTACTAACTACAGCATTCGAAACAGATGCATGAGCTTCCTCAGCATCTGCTAAAGCTCTACGAGTCTCCTCTAACTTCCGGGAAACCGCTTCAAATACTGCCTTCTCTTTGCGGTTCCGACTCACCATCTCTTCCAGCTTCTCAACCCTGTTTCTTAACTCTTTCATCTCATCATCATAGGCAATCAGGGAACGCCGGTCTTCTTTCTTCACATGTTTGGCCTCACTTGAGCCCATATTCTGCTTCTTGCCTGATCTGTTTTCTGCTTCACCTTGCATTGCAAGCTGATTGTTGATGAAATTGAAGACATCTGGCTGCTGCTCTTCTGCAGCTTTAGTAGCTCGCACAGCAGCTGCATATTTCTTATCACGTTTCCTTTTACCGCCTCTACTACGCTTTTTCCCCTGACTCGCTTCATTGCCTTCTTGCTCATTTGAAACAAGTGCATGGTCGAGTGACTGCTTCGGTGGGAGGACTCTTACAGGGACAGGATCAACCATTCCTTGACCTGCTATGCCCAAGCCCATTCCCTCGCGGTAACCCATGTTGGCCATCATTTTTGAAGCTATGCCCCGCGTGTGATGCTCCCACTTTGCAAACACAGCAGTTTCTGTTTGAACACCACGCTGTAATGTGGTAGATTCTAAAAAGCCAATACCTTGAGTATTTGTTCCATTCTCATGATCATCATCAGCAGAATCAGAAGTTTCTGAGCTCGAGTCATCTTCTTCCAATTCCTCCTCACTCATTTGAGCATATTCAGACAAAGAAAGTGCCTCAGACCCAAGCTTCGCTGAGCTTCCATCATCACAGAAAACAACTTGTGCCAACTTAAGTTGGTCATCCCATGACTCAAGCTCAGCCCCCCTCCAGATACCAGCACAGCTCCCTGACACAGCCCAAATGCTAGATCCCACCAATGATTGATGCCATGTGGTTGGAATATAGTGTTTCAATGAAGATAATGGAACATTAACTCCTGCACAAATTATCTCCATCAGATTACGATACCTTTGCCTAGTCATTTGGATTATAATATCAATAAGAGGTGAACCCAACTAAGCAATAGGTCCATGCAATATTTCCTCAAGAAAGGAAACAATGTAAATAGTATTTTGCTGTATAAATAGCAGACAGTAAACTAGATCAATTACAAATATAAATGGTCATTGTATATGTCAAAAGTGGTCTGAACTCTGAATAATAATAATAATAATAATAAACAGAAGGACATTCAAGGACCTTAGAAAGGATCTGGTACTTCAGAAAAATGTATAGTTTACTGTTCTCAATCAATGCATGCAGGGTCATGGTTAAAGTGATCCAGTATATTGATCAGATGGATCCACTGTCGATGGGGGACGCCAAGAATTGGATGATTCCCACCCTGGTTGCATGCAAGTACTGTTGAGAAAGTAGTTTTGCAATCCTCAAGAAAAGAAGTACAACCGACAGGCGAATAGGATCTTGAAACTGAGAAATTCTTGGACTTTCTTCCATCCACAATGAGGTCCGCCTTATCAACTGTGTGGGTCACCAAAATGTGGAACCCATGTACAGATTGAAGCACCTTAGCACGCTTTATATTTATTGAGTACAAAGGACCGACACCTCTAAAGGATGAGTCTGTGCAACACCCTAGTGCGAACAAATAATGACATACCATGTGACAAGCGGCAGTTACTACCAAATCGGCACCGCTGCTGTAGAAAGAATTTGCACATCTGCACTTGTGTTACCTCATTGTCAGTGATGTAGCAAAAATATTAGGCTTCAAGTGTTTCTGAAGAAATGCATGCAGCTAGCCTGAAACTAAAGTCTTGAAGACAATTCTTTCATACAACCCAAATACCCTTGCATGCAAAACCGCTCTTGTTCAGATATCAAGTGATTCTTATGTTCAGAAATCAAGTGATTCTTATGGACAAAAATATTGCCTACAAGATGGATAAATTTCTTCATCAAAATGAAGCCATGCAAAAGTTAAACCGACTTCAAACTGCAATCTGAAGGTAAGACCCACAATATCAACCACTTGGATCAATGAATCATGGGCCCACTTAGTCGAAATACTCTTTTCAGTGGCAAATTCTATGAAGGAAGAAATACACGGAAGCTGTATAGTATAAGAGCATACCATGTAACATGCCCATAGAGGAAAGAAGGAAAAAAACCTGCATAAGGGAACTCAAAAACCAAAAGTAGCGAATTTGCATGAAACTATATAAGCTACTCGATGAAACCACACAAACCCAAATTTGTAAGTTCTGGGCATGCTAAATGATGCCCATTGGCTGGGAGTGCCTGCCTTAATGAGTTCTTCCCAACTCAGATAACATCACCCTGTGAATTCCTGATTTTACTAATGAAAAAAAAAAAAAAAAAAAAGAAATATATCCAGCCAGTGGGAAAAGGTTTAAACTCTTTCTTCTTTTTTTGCTTTCCTTTTTTCAAGAAGATGGAGGCATTTAGGGCCCATTTGTACTCATTTTTGAAAATAAAAAACCATACTGGAAGATTGAGGCATTCAAAGATCAAAAGGTCATGTCGATTGAATCATTCAAAGATTGAAAGGTTCATCCAGTGGAATGAAATGACATGTAAGCACTTCTTATTCACTTAAATTCATTATAAATAATTAAAACACATATGGCTTAAATATAAAGGATATATGTCTCTGTTTCCAAAGTTTATTTCATAACTTTCAGGTTTTTGAGTCGCATGTGACTCAGTTGATTCCACTTGAATTGAGAGTCCTAGTCACCCCCTGATTCTGAGCTTTAAAACCTTGGTCTCACATGTTTTAAGAAAACTTCCCTCAAGAGACAATTCTCTGATCTCCCTAACTACACTTGATACATTCCAAGGGATATTAACATCAACCTCTTATCCAGCCAAATTCATTTGTAGAATCTCCATCTACTATTAAAGGGCCCTTGATCCAGTGAGATCCAAGAAGAAGAGGGCCCCTAGTGGACCCCACCAAGGAGTCTTTCCCATTAAGTTTTTTCCCTAATTAGATTGTTTTAAATTTTTTAAGAGAATATTTGATTTGATTCTGTTAGAGATTAATTAGAGTAATTTAGAAATCATGCAGTAATTAGGATTTTCCTTATTTAGTCTTCCCTCTATTATAAATAGAGAGGAGTTATTTATTTAAGTATGCTATATTCTTAATAAGATTTCAGAATTGTTCCCGTGAGTTCTTTGGGAGTTCTCATCTAGTTGGCCTTAGGGGCTTGAGTCTTAGGGCTCGATCTCACCGTCGGAGGTGTAGATCTCCATCAGCCCTCAAATGCGTATTAAACATCTTCATGGCTCTCTGAATTGTTTATATTTCTGCCTCATTGGAATCTTTCAGACCCATTGGCACTGGAAAAGAAACTTGAGCTACACATCATGCCAGCTTCCTCCAATTCCTGTCTAACTTGTCACAGCATCTTGATGCCCCATCTGCATTTAAATTTCAATGCCAGAGGGCGGCATGAAACAGCTCTGGATCATCATACCTTTGATCCTCACACAACATCACCATGTTCCAATTCAACTAGAAATCTGATACATTGAATTCATTAAACTATGACCTCACCTGGAGCTATCATGCAAAATTAATCTTTATTATATTAAGCACCTCCTCTACAATCAACTCCTTATATTCATAAAATCTTCCATTTCATTTTCCTTACCACTACACTGCAGTTGGAATAGCTTCCTACACAACAATTTTCCCCTCTTAAGAAGAGTACCTTGACCCCAAGACTAACAACCTGCGGTGTATGCCACATACTATGATACCCCGATAGTCCAAAATAGGCAACATATCGTGTCCTATTGCATCCAATACTTCACTTTTTATGCATCAAATATGGGTCCGTGATGTATCCATGGCATGTCCCCACTATATCCATGCCGAATCTGGGCATAAAAGGTCATATACTGCAGGCAATGGCCCAAGCACTTTCTTCAGCCTTTGTCTCTGTGCTCCATCTCCAAATCCTGCTTTCTCAATGGTGACAGGTTTCAAACAGAATTCAATCCAAAAGCAAACCCTCTCCTCCATTGTCCTCTGATCCAAATCATGTAGGCCCTCTCGTGTACATTTCAGGTCAAATCCACCTACAGTAAGGCTTGTTTGCACCTATTGATATGGTCTCCAAGAAGCAAAGAATCCAAAATTTCTCCAATCCCAAGAAATTTTTCCACTTGGATAGTACTGGGTTGCAGATATCTCAGGAACTTCTCTTTTCTCATCTCGTCACCAATCCGTAACATTTTAGGAAGCCATTTGTTTTTCTTTTTTATTCCTGCTTAAAGAAATTAGGGCTTGTTTGGTTATATAAAACCCATTTCAGGGAAAGTAACTATTGTAGGAAATGGGATTTGTCAAGAAAAAATCCTGCAGGTAATGTTCTTCTGTTTGGCCATTTAAACAAGGAAAAATACATCTAAACTAGTTTGGCCGTCCCAAATGAAATATGCTTGATGGACACAAGAATGGAGAACCAAAATAATAGATTCTCAGTGATTTTCCAAAACCATTGGACCCAAGATGTCTGTGAGAGGCCCTGATTCTGGAGTCCATAACACATGCAGGTTAGTCCATACCAGTTCAGATCAGAGCGACGCAAATTGAAACTAGCCCCGAATCTTTCAAAGATAATTTTTAGCACTAAGCAAAGTCCTGATAGCCGTTAAACAATAGAACAGCAGAACCATACATAGCAATATTGACGCAAACTAATACTATGAACTCTCATTGAATATCTTTTAGACTGTTAGTAATATTCAGCACATAGGATTCTGACTCCCTGACTTCTTTCCCAGAGTGAAAATCTCATTATAGTTAAGGGTGTGTCGAACCCTAAATCAAGTAGCCATTCCAAATATGAAAGTTTAATAAACTTTCCTTGAAAATGTGATTACCCCTTTTTCTGGTCACGAGCACCAATGCCCCTTGACCTTCTTGTCAAAATCATCTCAACAAACTTGTGGAAGGACAAAACTCCTACAACACTGAATCCTCATCAGCTCCTCCCATATTGGAGTGTAAACCAAAGATACTAAGTCAAGAATCCTAACTAAAAGGGCCTAGCAAAATCCTACTAAAGTGCTTGGAGACAAATAAGCTTAAGAAACAGTAAGGGCATCACAACAAACACCTACTGAGAACAGAGATTTCAAAAGTGGAGTAAAATCATTATATCAGAACTTCATAAAATCAAACATCCTTCTTTAATCATGAACGCAGAGTGTTGCGGTTCGTGACATGGAACAAGATATCCCATAAAATCCAACTGACGCAAGTTATCCCATTTAATGGAAATGTGTAATGGTATCCATAGAGCATAAATGAAAAGGGTAGTATCACAATGACAGGAACAATGTTAGTAGTCCAAACTAGACACGTTGCGACTAGAAAAATTGGTCAACTCAGCGGAGTTCTAAATCAGTTTCTGCACTGGTTCAAACTCATCTTTCATGAACTCAAAGTTACCTAGCCATGAAGGAATCAAAACCTATTCAATCCATTCTAGTCATAAGTCTGCAGAAAATTATAGAAATAATTGGCTAATGTCCACTAATAATGGGACGAAGTTGTATGTTCTAGAGTCTTGTACCAATTAATATTTCCAAAGAACCCATTGTATTTATTTTTATTTTTATTTCTTCCTTTTTGTAGTAGTAACGGACTAACGGTAAAGATTCTATAAAAATAAAGCAACTGCTTACAACAAACACAACAGCACTCTGGGTGTGGGTCTTATACTAATAACCCCCTGGTTAGCAAAAACATCTTACAACCCATTGGTTTACCTAAGCACATGTAAAGTCTCCACCGATAGATTAGAAGCCAAAGCCGTTATCTCATTAAAGAAAACTGAAACTTTAGAGGCTTGGCTCCATTGTGATTCACCTACGAGACTGCATTAAAGGAGCCACTTTCCACAATCAAATAACTGTGGGAAGAACAAGGAAAAACCCTCAAAGCCTCCAAGATAGCTAACAACAAACATAAACAAAATCTCCCCCATCGTTATGTAAAGACCCTCCAATGCTCACCGAGACCTGTTTTTCTTCTAGCTGCATGCCTTACCCAAGAAGCCACCCTCTTCTCCTTGGACAACCCACAAAGCATACAAGCCTCCCAGTTAGAAACAATATCATTAGTACCAATATAATTAAACTATTTCCTGTAACAACCCCTAGAATAACCACTAAAAGAAGATCTTCAATGGAAGATGATTCACCCCTAAAGATCCTAATATTCCTTTCCTTCCAAGCCGACCAAAGAATTGCAAAAGGAAAAAACCTCAAAAGAAGAAAAACGCGCCCAACAAAAGCCAAGCGGATCGAGGAAGGCACCATTCTAGACCAGACCCAGAAATGAAGAAACTCCAAAGACATATGAAAGAACCCATTTGTATTTAACACAAATAAACTCAAAACTTGGATCATCAAGATCATCAAACAACTCGCGATGACTAATGGAAATAGAATATACCATGATTTTATTTTATTTTTGAATGGTAATAAACCATGATTTTATAACAATGGAAATAAGATACATCCAGTCATCTGTTGAAGCTATCCATGACAGTGGCTATTTCAGTAAAATACCACAGCAACTCAAATATTAGGTGTCACAAGAAACCAATCCTAGCCATTATTTAAGAAAGGGTTGGTACAGCAGTAAAAGACATACAGAAGAGGTAAAATGTACACACCAGCATGCTCTCAGATGTGGGTGTAAGAAAAGAGACCCTTGCCAAACTAGCACCTTCCAATCCAACTATATGCCCATTATACCAACGCCCATCAGTGTGACGAAATCTACACTTTGATCCAATGGAGTAACTTTTCATATCCAAGGGTTCTGCTTCCACTTTTGTAGGATCAAGAGGCTCCACCTCAACATCTTCAAAAATAGATTCAGGTCCATTCATTGAATCAATTTCTTGCAATAACCGTGAGCGTTTTAGGTGAAGAAGTCCTTCCTCTGCAGCCCTGATTGCCAGAATGAGCTCCTCATGGACCTTTGAAAGAAGAATCGTCAACATATACAAACTTGAATGATTGTCATAATCTACTGTCATAAAAAAGCAGCCTAACAATGACAAGTGCAATAGAAGCATAAGAAACAACTTATAAAAGATGTTTTTCACTCCCATAAAATAACTTTCTCAAGAACAAATCATTATCCAAATGGAACATAATGAGACTCATAAAAGTATGAATAGTCATATATCGTCATAACTTAAAACACATGAAATCAAGGTTACAATTACATGCATAATGATCCAAACAATAACACAGATCTAACTTTGTACATGTAACAGATTATGAAGAAATAACAAAAGAAAAAGGGAAAAAATGGCAAGGTAGCAAAATTGGGGTAGAATGATTCTCCCCCACGTAGGGAGTAGGGACCTCCAAGCTAAGGTTAGCACTGTTGATTCTAGGGTTGGAAGAGTAGAAACCAAAACAATCTCAAAGGAGAAGAGTTTCTGAAATTTTATTGATGATAATTTCTCTCTAGAGAATACAATATGAGGCCTTGTATAGGCATATTAGACATCCATGTCCAATATTGGATGTGTGCATCACTTTCTTTTCCTACAATGTCGATGACAAATTTGTGAACAAAATCTACACTTCATTCCGAGGGAGTAACTTTTGATTTCCAAGGGTTTTGCCTCTGCTTTTGCATGATCAAGAGGACCCACAGCAAACTTTACCTCATTAACATTCATGTATTAATCGGTTACCTTCTGCATTAACTAATATTCTTAAAATTGTCATTTTCCACAAGATCTCCCCAATGATGATGCTTGCTAATTCCATAATGCTAACCCGGAATAATAATCTGATGCAGTTCACAATTAACATTATTTGTAATTTGAAGAGGATACGTAATATATCACAGTTGGGAATGTAGGATTTAAAATTGAAAATTACATATATCAAATGCTAACCTGGCACAAATGTTTTTGGTTTGTTTCTTTCGTGTTTGTAAGCTGGTTTTGACTTTGTTCTTTGTTTCTCTTTTTGGTAGTAATAAAATTGACCATTATAAAAATAAAAATAAAAAAAACATGGCACAGGTGTATGTCGCCTGAACCTTAAAAAATAATGGGCTTTGGTGCCGTTAGGATAATGAAGAAAACTTTAATGATGGAGGATCCATAGTCTCAGCTAGTTACTGATACTTTAATGATGGAGGATTTGTAGTCTCAGCTAGTGACTGAAGGGAGCACTACTAAACAGATCCCCCTAATATAAAGGATATGGTAAGCATAACCACATTTTGTATATGGGGAACTTACCATGTTAGGTTTGACCAGGCGGCCCAACTATATAAACGTGCACAAAGTAGCTTAGCTATTTACCCATTGGACAATAATAGCCATTCTATCAAAGATAATAAAGGAAGGCAGTAACTATAGAAACAGTGAATGGTTCATAATCATCTTAAAATCATTTGACTAGAAACCTTCAATAGCCAATTTTTTTATATAGATAGTTGATCTATGGGATGACATCATCTGTTACTTTGAAAAATTCCCTTTTATGAAAAGGGTTATTGGGCTGTAACTACATGCCACTTGTTTTATATTTGTCTTTGTGATCATGAATGAGGGTACTTGCATCAAAATAAATGTAATAGGGCATTTCTTAAAATCATGAATGAAAATTCCATCATAATCCAGATTCTCTGAGCTCAATGAGGAGAATTTGGATCCTCTATGGGCTGGTTAATTGGAGAATGAACCTGCCTTCGAGTTTTGATGCACATTCCGAATTCTGATGCTTGAGAAAAAAATAGTCTCTTTTGATGTTCACAATTACATAATTGATCTTCTGATTGCATGCCAAGAAAGAGTGAGATGGAATTCTATTCTTGCCACAAGCCCAAACTAACATTTTGGATATTGCATTGAAGTTGGAAAAAACAGATTTTTTGGTGGAATTAACAAAATTTTATTGATATAGAGTAGAAAACTATGATAGTTTACAATAAATGAAATTACTACCAAGACACTCCAACAAGATGGAGTGAGAAGGTACAGGTTGAAAGAATAACTAGTTATTTCTTTTGTCTTTGTTATGTTTGTAGGTTTTAATGTTTTGTCCATGACTAGTGCTGCATAAATTTGTCTCATTCTGTCATGCAATGAATCTCATTTTATGCAACAAAAAAAAAAAAAAAGGGTTATCAGTTCTTGCCAAAACATCCAAGCCAAGATTAATTCTGAGAGCGTCCAAAGACATTTCAACAAAGAAATCAAACCAGCATCATATGCTGAACAGGGTCCTCTCAAAACAATTAGGACATGCCAATCCATTCTCCATTCCACAGAAACAACCACGGATCAATTCCTGGCCGTAGCACCGATGGTGAGGGACTTGGGTGAGTGGGTTGCGTGCGGGTGTGAGTATTTGCCACAGCAAAAGAAGAAGAAGAAAAGATACAGACCCTATATCTTGCGAAAATGTCCCTACAGAGAGAGATTTTCAATGAGGTATTTTCTCAAACACATGGTGGACTCCCTCGTACCATAAGAGAGAACATTACATTACCAAATGTTATAAAGATAGAAAAGTAACCCAAACCCATGTTCCTGATAGAAATATTCAATGAGGCATTTTCTCAAACATCTGGTGAATGTAACTATCAAATACAATGAAGGACAGATTTCAATAAGAGTTCAAACAAGAGAAAATCCGGTCAGAGAAGGATCAGAGAGAGAGAGAGAGAGATTTGGGGAAGAAGAAGATCTTACAGAGAGAAGCTCTGAATTGGTTGGATCGGAAAGAAGGGCTTCGTCTACGGCAGAGAGAGACTCCTTCTGCTCTTGTAATTGAAGCTCCAACTGCTGTTCGAGAGCCCTCTCTTCGTTGTTGTCGTCCGCCATTGCAACGATTTTCGTTTCTCTCTGCCTCTGCAGCAACGTACAACCAAACACTTCGGTTTTGCTCTATAGATTATTAGAGTTGAAATTGCTATTGAGTATTGAGTCTGAGTCCGAGTCCTCAGCCTAGTGGGACCCACCTGTGATCAATCCAAATGAGTATAGATCACCGATTGCATTTGTTATACCTTCACCGTGAGTGGGACCCACCTGTGATCAATCCAAATGAGCCTAGATCACCTATCGCATTTGTTATACCTTCACCGTGAGTGGACTAATAACACTCCGACATATCATCCAAGAATTTAGGTGATTTTGAAGTTTAAAATTGCATGATGTATTAGAGTGTTACTGGCTCACCCACGGTGAAGGTATAACCAATACGATAGATGATCTGGACTTAATCCAAACCCTCCCATCAGGAAGATTTTCACCTAGGGGCAGGCTAGTGGTGCCCACTTAAGATAGGAATGAGTTTTTCGTGGATAAGAATCATGTAAAAAACGGAGCCATAGATCATATTGGCCCTTTATGTGGTGTAATAATTAGCTATGACATATTACGTAAAGTTACAAACGGGACAGTTCTAGATTGGGATCCGTATCTGAATTCCTTTCTAAATAACAGTTCTGGTTCTAGGTCCGGTTTGAATTCAGAATTGTATTTTTTTTTTTTTTTTGTTCCGGACTCGGTTCCACTAGAAAAACTCGGATTCGATTTCAGAACCGAGTCCACCTAGAGTAACTTTTCTTTATTTTTTAAAATAAATATATTATTCAACTTATAACAGCACATTAAGTCTATTACCTCCAATACTATACATAAAAATGTCAAAAAATAATTAATTTTGAGGTACAATTGCAATATCAAAGACTCATATGTCGGGTCTTGGGTCCACAAAACCTTATATAAACACAGAACTGGGCCCGTTTATGAATCGGAATCTAAAATAGGTTTCAAACTCAATTTTTTTCAGGTTAGAACTTTCAAGTAATCGTCTTAGAATCGGATACCCATTTGCAGCAAACGTGTACGCCGCCAAAATTCATATTCCTAAACTCCCCTATTGGAAATGCATTTTTTTACGGAAAACGGAGATTTTGGTTTATTGTTTCACTTTTTCTTATGGAAGAATTCCATATCAAACGTAGAACTTTTTTCACTACAAAAGAGCAACTTTTTTTCTTTTTATAGAAAATCAATTGGGCATTAAGATGCAATCCACAGTTTAATGGTATTTTACCACACTTGTCTTTTTCTTTCCTATTCAAGAGTCGATCCAATGTTATATATAAAGGTTTTGTTAGCATAAAACCAAGCATAGTACAAAATCACCAGGGAAAAGAGTGAGAAGATATGCACTAATCCAAGTTGGGGCTAAGTTGATCTCATAGAACTGGGCTGCACATGTAGTCTGTTCTGCCCGTAAGATAAGATTTTTACCTCCAAAATCCGCTTCTGGTAGCGGGGGAAGCAATTTCTAACCCGAGCTGCCAATCCAACCCAAGATTTTGGTTGAAATATTTTACCCGTTTGGACTGGGTAGTATTGCAATATGACTCGATAATCTTTCCCCAACCCAATCCAACCAACTAATTGAAATGTGACACACCCAGCCAACCCAAACCCAACCTGTTAATTAGGTTTAATGGAGATTTTCAACCCAATATATGGATGGGTAATAGTTGGGTTTAGCACATAAATTTCACAATGATCCGACCCAACCAATGTAACCTACCCATGCTGGGCTAGTAGTCACCCTATAGAGTAGGGATGTAAATGGTTACCCGATTCTCCGATCACCCGGAGGTTCCGACCCATTAAAAACCAAGTCTATGTCCTTATTTAGGCCACGATAAGTAAATGGATCCGGATCCGATTCCACGTTGATTCAGACCCGTAGACCCGACATATTACCTCAATTTTCAAAAATCTCCTCTAAAAATCATGTTTTTTTTTAATATCATTCTCTACCTAAATCCGGACCTGGATCCAGACCCGTCCCATATATGGTTTTGGTTCCGGTTCCGAAGCCAAGAAACCAGTTCCAAAATGGTTCTGAGCCCGGGTCCGGATCCGGTTCCACCTTCTCCTTAACGGTTCCGGTTCCAGGTCCACCGTGGACTCGGACCGGAACTGACCCATTTCCAACCCTACTACAGAGACTGGTCCTTCCATTAGTTTGAATCATGATAAAAGTTGAACAAATTGTTGAACTTTTAAGGCCTGCCAATTTCCTTTGCTTTGATTAGCTGCAAAACTTCTGTTAAACAGCTGATCCACATAATTTCAACGTCCACAATGGCTAATGCCTTCTATACAGCAAACTTAAAGCATCGCACAACAAATGGCCAGAACTAAGGCTGTCAACAGGCAAGCATGATTTGGTTCAGCACCGATCTTGAACAGGTTTGACCAGGCATTTGAGCCTACTCACAATTTCAATCTTCCTAACTCAGGCCAATGCCAGCCCTGGTGCCAAAACATCAGTTTTTTTCTCAATAACTAGTAATCTTGAAAGTCAATGGAGTATACTTGCAGATCAACTACAAGTGAGCCTAGAAAGAGGCAACAAGTCATCAAAACTTAGCCACCAATGAAGAATGCCAAGGTCATTCACTGCAGTAAGACCAATTTAGAGTTAACCATACAATCCTAACCATTAGATCAGCGACCTTCAAAAGAGCTGCAAAAACATCCACAGTGGTAAATATGTGATGCACATGATTCCTTGTTAATTCACTGCTGAAGACATCCAGTGTTATTTTCAAACTGGATTCAATTCACAGTGTAACCCGCTCCAAGGACTATTTGATCCACCATCTCCAGATACCCCGTATCATAAATTAACTCTCTGGGGGTTCCAAGTGACTCTGTCAAAAGTGTTTTTCCCATACATGTGCAGATTAGCATGGTTCTAGGCACCATGGTTAACCAGATGATTGATGACACATGGATTGTTTTGCACTGTTTCTACAACTGGAGGATGTCAAAATAGTTAGAATGGCATGAAGATTTCAGTACTCTCTTGTGTTGCTTCACCAAAAATCTTGACAAGTGCACACACCGCCTTTGAAATGGTGGAACCGAGACCTATCCCTGACAATTATTTCTCTACCAAACACCTTAGAGATTATCTTCGTTGCAGAATGGCAGTCCACACACGCCCGAAGATTCTTCACAATGCGTATAGGCATTGTCGAATCAATGTTCAAAAGACCAAATGCAATAGCCAACTTCTCACTGTGATAGCACAACACCTCTTGCTTCTCATCCTCATCAATGTCTAATAGAACTTCTGATGTGGTGGGAACATAACCAGCTGATTTCAACCGCCTAGACATCTCATCTAGCATCGGTCGCAACTCCTTGAATTGTGGATCCGACTTGTCGCCCACAAAGAATTCATGAACAACACCATTAAACTCTATCGTGCTGCATCCAGGACACTTCTTAACTCCCCTTTCTTTCATGATGTTCCTGACTACAATGGCATCTGCCCATCTCTTAGCCTGAGCATAGACATTTGATAGAAGAATGTAATTCCCATCATAAAGAGGGTCTTGGTCAATAAGAAACTTCCCCACAAACTCTCCCATCTCGACGTTCCTATGCATACTGCAGGCATTTAGCAAAGCACGCCACAAAACCATATCCGGTTCAATTGGCATGCTTTTTATGAAATCAAGTGCCTCATTTAATAGCCCGGCCCGTCCAAGAACATCAACCATACAACCATAATGCTCTACCTTGGGGACGAGTCTATACTCGCATCTCATTGCATCAAAACACTCACTTGCTTCTTCCACAAGCCCCCCGTGACTACATGCGGTTAGGACCGCTACAAAGGTCACTGAGTCAGGTCTGATCCCAGCCCTTAACATCTCCTCATACATGTCTAAAGCCCGCCTTCCCATCCCATTTATGGCTAATCCTGAAATTAAGGCCGTCCACACCAACACATTTCTCCTTTTCATCTTCCCAAACAACTTCAAAGCATCCTCAACAACCCCACATTTGCAATACATATTTATTAATGCTGTCCCAAGTTTAATACTCAAATGCACTCCATTCCTCTCTATGTACATATGCACCCATTTCCCCTGTTCCAAAGCACCGAGATGGGCCGATGTGCAAAGTAGGCTAACCATGATCGACTCATTCGGCTCTAACCCCACAATCTGAAACTCATTAAACAGACCCAAAGCCTCTCTGAATCGACCCTGCCGAACTAACCCGGAAATCATAGAACTCCAACAAACAACATCTCGGTTGGGCATTCGATCAAACAGCTTCAACGCATCCACGATCTCCCCACAAATAGAGTAGAGATTGATCAATGAGCTATGTACAAAAGGATTGGAGGCCGACCCAGTTTTCACCGCATGCCCATGAATGGTTTTTCCAGGGATCAAAGCCAATTCAGCTGAAAATGACTTGAGCACAAATGGGTAGGTGTATTTGTTTGGGGCGATTCCGCAATGGAGCATTTCCAGGAAGAGATGGATGGATTGGTGAGGGTGATTTGAAGCGGAGAGAGATCGAAGGAGGGTGTTGAAGGCAAAGATCGTGGGAGGATTCAAGGAACGAAAAATGCGAATGGAGTAATCCAAGTGTTTGGGATCAGAGAGAGCAGAGAATTCCAGGAGGGCGGTGAGGGAGTTGGGGTCATGAGACTTGAGGATGTGGGCATGGATTTGCTTGAGATGTGAGGTGGAATTGGAGGTTTGGAGGAGGGAGAGGAGGGTGGGGTGTTTGGATAGGAGATGAGTGTAGGAGGGGTTGGAGAGCCATATGGGTTTTGAATTTTTGGTGGGAACTTGTATGGTACACATCAATGCTGGATGGGAACAATCCATAGGCTCCTTTTGCAAAAAGCAAACTCTCCTTTCTACAGACACTCTCTTTCAGACTTTTATACAAGGGACTAGCCTTTGATCAATCCAGCACATTCACAGTGACTCTAATTTGGAACTAATCTCATTTTATACATTATTCACCATTAGAGTTTAGCTAGCACAAGAAATTTACACTTTATATAATCATTAAATTTTGAGGACCTAAAACTAGGTTCGGATTATCTGAATATCACAAATTTTCTAATTCACATCCAAGCCTTTTCATCACCATGCCTTCCTTGGCCGTCATACATCCAGGTGGGCCCCACCTTATTTGAGTTGTTGAGTTAGTGAGTTTTGCCAGCTTGAAACACGGAGCACTTTGTCATTTGCTAACAAAAATTAACATTCATTTATTTAATGTTTTAGTAAATGCATACTAATTGAGGGCTTTTGAAGTAGTCAGGTGAAAAGACAAAAGTCCTTCTGTAAAAATTTCATTCAGATTTTGGTAAACCATTTTGCCCTATTTGTGATTAATTTACGTATGGCTTATCAAGGTTCTATTTTTAGCACAAATCGCAATGGACTTTTATGAAGTGTGAGCCTTTTGAGTTGTAGGTTTAGAGTCCTTAGTTGTAAGTGTAGGAAATCACGTGGCCCACATGTCATGGGTCTCACATTAGATCAAGCAAAAGGCCAAGACAGAGTAAGATTCTCACTTAAGTAAGACTTGATCCGTTAAGATAAGGATCCAGGGTAATTTAGGATTAGTTGATCAAATCTTATCCCCGCATAGATATACTTCTAAAAGGATTAGTGGACATGAGTTTCTTGACAAAGAAGTCTCTTATAAACATTCCACTCCTCGGAACTGTCTATCCAAGGGAGATGGGAGTCCTCCATCATTAATCAATTGACAGCCACACCTAGGAGATATGTGGAGACTTTCAACTACTAGGAATGTACTTAGATTTCCGACCATGTGTTAGAGTCTTCCACTTCCGAAACCTTCAATTATAAGAGATGTTAATAAATAAATGGTAAAAGCAATTGACATCAAATGTAATTCGACTTATACCTGTCATGTGGCGAATTTTGTATTACGATCCATAAATCAGTCATGGGTAAAGTCAGGTATGAGGTAGTGCATGTGGTAATCGAGTTAGGTTGGGTTTATATCAACTTGTACCACAACTTGTCTCATTGCCATTCATAATGTGAAAGAGATGTTTTCTTGTACCTATGAGTGAAGATGCTTATCGGCATTCCTTTTTTTTTTTTTTTCAGCCCTTTGGGGGCTATAATAATTTCAACGGACCAAGGAAAGAAAGCTGAGTAAAATTTTCCTAAGGCCCTAGTGTGATAGTGCAGTTTTAAAACAACATCCTCTGGGTGTAAACCGTGGTCCTAGGCCAACTGAACTATCCCTCGGGGTTACTTATGGGCATTCTATTTCATAATATAACATAAATTCAATCAGGTGGTGAAAATTGAAATAATGATATCTTTTTAAGGCCTGATAATTTTTTATGGAATTGAATTCCTTAGAAAATGAAAAAAATTGAATAAAAAAAGAAAAAGGAGCTTTCCTTAGAGCTCATTTGGTAATGTACTTTTAAAATAAAGTGGAGTGAAGTGAAATGAAAAGAATGAATAAAATATAAGTGAGTTATGATAATATTTTGTTTTTAGTTGTTTAGGATGGAATATTTTTGACTTTTTATATGGGGAAATGAAGTTTTTTGTCTTTTAGTGAGTAAATGTAGTTGCTTTTTGACTTTTTTTTTTTTGAAAAAGATTGAGGGAATCTTGGTAAAAAGTGCTTTTGATGGGATGTTTAACTTGACTTAACTTTGAGGAATTCTATTCGCATATGAGTTTTTGCTTCTTGCAGATGAGTGATAGGAAATTTGACATGCCGTCTACATCATCCGTATATGTCATTGAAAAAGTGGCTGGATTTTTGCTTCTTGCAGATGAGGGATAGGAAATTTGACTTGCTTGCCCACTGAGTCTACATCATCCGTACATGTTATTGAAAAAAGCATCCATCCCTCATCCATCCTGGTAATAAGCGGCTGTTGTAACACTTCAGAGATGGATGATCACCGTCTAAGTAAAGCATCCATCCTTGTAATTTAACCCTCTGATAGCCGTAAATTCTCCTAACCCACCGTTTAAGGAGAATTTAAGGGGATAGGAGCTTTGATGGATGGTATAGAAAGTGGACTCCCTGCGTTTAATGCTATTAGCAGGAGAGGCCCATTCATTTTCAAATTTTTTTTGGACTTTCACACGCGAGGGTCTCCTAAATAGGCTTCCCGTGCAAATGGAGATGGAAAGCCTGTGTGGGCCCCACTTTCGTGATTTACATGATGGAGATGGAAAGCTTGTGTGGGCCCAACTTTCGTGATTTATGTGATGGGCCCCACAAACTACGTGGCCATTGCTTATTTTGTTTTTTTTTTTTTCTCACTAACGGAGGGTTCCCAACCCTTGGGCTGGACTAATCCCTCCGGATAGGCCCCACAAACTGCCTGGCCATTGCTTTTTTTTTTTTTGCTATCGGAGGGTTCCCAAGATCTTCTCTTTCCTCCGCCCCCACATCCGCCCCCTTATGTGTCTTTCTCTGTTTGGTCCGGCCCCTTACAACGAAAAAGGAAAAATTACTAAATCAAACACAGCCAAAATTACTAAATAAAAAAAAAAAAAACAGAGAACAGAAAAACATAAAATGGATGGTCTAGATTGACTTCGAACAATACTAATTAGAATCAACAACAAAATAGTCTTCAAACAATACTAATCAGAATCCAAATGCATAGTATGTTGGGTTACAGTAGATGGATTCCATATCCGCTTGTAGTCTTCAAAGTTTTGTTCATAAATTAAAGCCCATTGTGCTGCACATTGGTGTTTGTATGCACCCCATTGGATCATGATAGGGGGCATTGGAGGATTGGGAACCAAGGATACCTCCACAAAGTGGTTCTGATTGACATGTCCAATGCAAATTACAAGTTGTTCGTGTGGTGGTGGTGGTGCAGACCGTAGAGGAAGAAACGTCATGCTCTGTGATTCACTAATCAAAATGAAAACCACATTATACCATGACGCAATCAAGTGACCCATGTCCGGCATATTCATCCAATGAAGCAATGGTGCAGGCTTATCTGTCTCAAAAAATGTCAGCGCTTCTCTTATGTGCAAAAGCCTTTCGTAACTTCCATACAAGGATGCATACTCATCAACATTGTTGTTCAGCTCAGTTAGCATACCATACCTTACAATAGCCCATGCATTTTGACCTTCATCCATACGTAAAGCCATAGCGACGCTACGAAACCCGCAATTCCCATCAGCAATGACATCGGTCACAGATGTAATATACGGATGCAAATGAGGAGGAAACTGGTGGACGTAACTATGTGAGCCATACTCTGAATAGAAATCAGTAGAAAATTGGTCAACGTAACTACATGAGCCAAACTCTGGATGCAAATCCGTATGCAACTGGTCCACATAACTATGTTGGTCACTGCTCTTATGTTGACCAAACTCCAGCTGCATATCAGTAGAAAATCTTCGAGGTTGTGGCGCTGGGGGAACATAAGTTGATGCAAAACTATGCATGCCCGGTACAAAAAATGAATGATTTGCCTCAGCATATTCAAATCCTGATGGATCTCTTCGAGTCGATGTAATATCTTTTTTCTTTGAAGTAGGTCGTCCACGAGTATGCTTCTTCACCTCTGGCTCTGCAAGTAAAGTGGTTGAAGGATTAATAATTTCACGTAATTTTCGCAACCACCGAAGTTTACTTGACTGAGGCTTTTTTTTGAATTGGTCGGCGAACAATTCTAACTCAACATTGCAGCTTAAATCATCATTCTCTACTGTAGTGATAGGCATGAAGTCCAGCTTCCTCCAAAACAAATCAATAGAAGATAGTGGAATTGGACGACCCTCCGAGATAAATGTATAGATTTCATGTGCACATGGCAAACCGTGACTTAATCGGATTTGACAACCACAAGTTTCAAGATCATCCCTAACAATATGAGAACGTTTTGCTTCTTCTAAAATGTGATACATTGCAGCACAAGAAGCAAAACCTCTCAGTTCGTTGTACAACGAGTGCCTGAAATCATGACGCACAAGATTGACACTTCGTTCCAACGATGCTTTAATGGATGTGAATTGCGCCTCCAATAGATTATGAACATGTGACCACACGGACTCAAAATTGCCCATTGAATTACATAAATGCCTTTTCAACCTTGCATGTTGACTTTTAGCTCGATTCGTCGTCCTGTTACCGCAATGCATTGATCTGTTGGTCCAGGCCTGCACAAATTTCTCCTTATATTTATTCAGCCATATCGTTTTGATGTAATTGAGTGCTTTAGGATATCTGCGAAATGATTGCTCAATAGTCAGCAACCTCTTGGAATACTCTTCGGTGGTATCAGAGTCCACTAGATAACACCACTTTGAGTAGAAACTCTCCCATGCATGCTTCTCTTCGAATAGCTTCTTACAATTTGTTAATACATTCCTCCCAATATGCCATTTGCACAGCAAAGCGGTTGACTCGGGGAAAACGCGATCCACAGCATTCATTAATGCTAAATCTCTGTCAGTCAACACCACTCGTGGTAATGAACACCCGTCCATAGTAGAACGCAAACAGCTCAATGCCCATGCAAAATTGTCCTCTTTCTCGAACTGGATGAATACAAATGCAACAGAAAAAGTCAACTCTGTTGATGTAACACCGACTATTTCAAAAAGTGGCATGTTGAACCTGTTAGTCTTGTATGTTGTGTCCATAAGAAGTATGTGAGGAAAAGCACGTAACAAATCAAGTGAACAAGGATGAGCAAAAAATAAATCTTGAAGCTCGTTTGACTCACCATGACTTCTATGCCACGAAATGTAATCATGCTTACTGAGATTAAACATTAATTGTTGCATCTGAGACCTCCCTGCAGTTTCTGCCACTCGATGGTTTTGACGAGCATTGTAAATGGTTTTAATGGTTGACATATTGAGTGGATCTCGCCCCTTCAATGTGGATAGTATGTCACGTGGCTTCACTAAATTTTTGGACAAATCAATCATAATGCCTGTTTCATCCTCTGATAATCTGCCAGCATACGAATGACCTTCCATATAATACGCAGCAGGGTGATTATGGATCCCGCAAACGACCATTGATACCCAATCATTCCCGCCTTCCAATTTAATGCCTTTCAAACGAAATGGACAATTGCATTTTCTAGTACTAGTCTTCTTCGACGAAGTCTTTATCGACCGATAATGTCCACTTCGCTCACATTGCATAAGCAAGTAAGGCTTCTGACCAAATTCACCTTGATTCGAACTTGCAATTGTCAAAACAAATCCAACTGCACGCCCAACTGCTCGTGCCCATTGAATTAATTCTTCGCGACATTTAAATACCTAAGAATGAAAAAATTAATTAGTATTTATTCATATTTAAATGACTAAGAAAAAAAATCTAATTATACCATATTAGTTGTAAACTGCTCCGTATAATCAGTTTGAACTTGAATATTTTCTGATGCTACTGCAATCACTTCGCATTGATCATCCTGTTTCATATTAACTAGCATAATTAGTGCGTATTTAGTCAACAATTAATTAATATTATATTAAACAAAAATTTACCTTAGTCGAATAACTTGACAAGCGTAAATCTTTGCCCCATAACTTAATACGTTCGTCCATAATACCAAATAGTATCCGAAGAGATAAGAGAACTGAGAAAATCAGAAATGTAGATTAGAGAAGTTGAGAAGAGAATAAATAATTTTTGGAAAAATCTCGTCTAAAGAAGTAGTATTTATAGAGTATGTGATCAAGATAGGCTACTACAAAAAAGGTTAATGCCATCATAAACTTGGGTTGTCAATCCAAGTATAAACATAAGCAACATAAATAAACCATCAAGCATAAACCATAAGAAAAAGAATATTAAAAAAAGTAACTTTAACTAACATATAAATTCATTTACATAGGATGGAAAATAAAAATGATAGAGAAATACATGTTAGGATGGGAAAACCTCTTCTAGATGAGAAATCTCAAGAGAGTAGTGTGGCTTTAGGACTAAGCCTCCTTGAGGAACATAATGAGGAGAAGGAGAATAGAGAGGATGGAGTGAAGAGAGGCTAGAGAGTTGCTTTCCATGAGAAGAGGAGAACATCCCATGTGATGTTTATATAGAGCATGGAATGCCTACATAGGGCATGAGTTGCCTACATAGGGCATGGGAAGCCTATGTAGGGTATGAGAGGCCTATGTAAGGCATGGGTTGCCTACATAGGGTATGGGAGACCTATGTAGGGTATGGGAGGTCTATATAGGGTATAATGAGTTGCCTACATAAGGCATGGGAGGCCTATGTAGGGTATAATGAGTTGCCTACATAGGGCATGGGAGGCCTATGTAGGGTATGGGAGGCCTATGTAGGGTATAATGAGTTGCCTACATAGGGCATGGGAGACCTATGTAGGGTATTAGATGTCTATGTAGGGTATAATGAGTTACCTACATAGGGCATGGGAGGCCTACATAGGGTATGGGAGACCTATGTAGGGTATGAGAGGCCTATGTAGGGTATAATGAGTTACCTACATAGGACATGTGAGGCCTATGTAGGATATAATGAGTTGCCTACATAGGGCAGGGGAGGCCTATGTAGGGTATGAGAGGCCTATGTAGGGTATTGGATGCCTATGTAAGATATAATGAGTTGCCTACATAAGGCATGGGAGGCCTATGTAGGGTATTGGATGCCTATGTAGGGTATAATGAGTTGCTTACATAGGGCATGGGATGCCTATGTAGGGTATGGGAGGCCTTATTATTTCATTGATTCAATGAAGTACAAAAAAAAATTAAAAAAATATAAAGTACAAAAAAAAATATTTAAACAAAGATTTAAACAAAAAATATAAATATATATAAAGTACAAAAATTTAATCGGACCATAATAATAAAAAATATAAAGTAAAAAAACATTTAATAAAAAAATTAAAAATTTTGATTTTACTATTTTAAAATAATTAAAAGATTATATCATATGATTTTACGGCCTCCCTCCCACGAGCGTCCTTAATAAGTTTAACATATTACATGCTCATTCATGCCCATACGTAACTCAGATTATGTAGCTCATTCGTGCACATATGTAACAGACACCATGTCATACGTGCTCATTTGTTATTTTTATGGTGGACCCCACGGTGCCTTTCCCTAAAAGAGTTGCCACGTCAACTTTGCAAATATAAATGGCAAGAAAAAGGAAAATACTGATTTGACGGCTAATATGATATCTACCTGACTTACTGTCCATTTGATGGACGTTGGACATGTATGTGAGACAGGCTAAAAGTACCCATTGAAATGACACCTGTATGAAGTACATCTGTAAGAAGTAAATTTAGATGTTCAATGAAGTGACGGCAGATTTAAAAAATATTTACTTAGAAGACAGTGCATCTCTATGTAGCAAAAGTACATCTGTATATAGATGCACCCCTTAACTTTACTTGACTATATTAGTAAAATTACCAAACGGGCCCTTAGGGTTCGTGGCATGACAATAATCATCTTAAATGAACACTTAGCAATGGAAATACATTCCTTTCAAGGTAAACATAGATTCCAATAATGAGCTTGCTTTTGCTGAACTGAGAGAATTTTGAATTCCTTTCAAGGTTAACTTTCTAACCCAATTAAACAATGAATTGGGTTCGAGTTAAGCCTATATATGCCTTTTGACTTGCCAACCTATTGACACTTTTATCTCGATCAGTAAATGTATTAAGTTCAGGTTGAGCATACTCAAACTACCTATTACTCTTTAACCCATTCAACCCCATCTCCATACATTGGCGGCGCCACATTGATCTCAATGGGGTCAATTGACCCCACTGAGATCTAAACAAATATTTAAAAATAAAATTCTTATGTCATGAATTGAAATTTTGAATTTGACCCGCATAAAAATTTGAGTTTGACCCCACTCAATTTAATAGTTTCACCCCCGCATTAGTTAACCTAACATCTTTTTCTTTGTTGCTGTGGTAGTGAACAAAAGTCGCCTTAAAATACCCACCGCCTAAGTTAATGGGCCAACTGTCTACCAAAATATAAAAAAAAATTAATGGGCCCACATTTCTGATATGCGCTCTAGCAATTAAAAGGAATGGGTGACATTGTTAGAAAATTAGTGAAAACAAAAAAGGATATCGCATACTAATTGGTTTATTTGCTTCTAAAATTAACGTTGATTTTACTAGTAATGACGGCAACGGTAGAAAGAGCTTTTCAGCAATGAAATTCGTAAATAACAGGTTGATGGGAGATCAATGGATGAATGACTATTTGGTCACATATATTGAAAAGGATGTGCTTGCCAGTGTTAATAATAAAGCTATTATGCAACGATTTCAACACATGAAAACCGGTTAAGGGCAACTGTAGCAGTTTATGTATTTGAGTTTTCTTTTTAGATTAAGAACTATTAGTAACAATGTATTAAAATTTCTACTTTTTTTTAGAACTCAATATTATCTTTGTCGGATTATCGAAAATAGATTATTTGATAATTTTATATTATATTTATCGAATTATTAAAAGTAGATGACGGATGTTGATAAAGGGAAAATAAATTTATTTGATTCATGAAAGATCAGTCTTTTGTCGACTCCACTAACTTGAATTCCTAGAGCCGCCACTATCTTCATATCTTCAACAATTGTTTTCGTCCTTTTTGTGTGATAGTTTTTAGGAATGACATGTGTTACCTATAGCAATATGATGGATTATACTTGTAAATTATCTATGACTCCTTGTTAACATCCTTTTTGTATGACAATTTAGATGAATGATATGTGGTGCCTGTAGCAATTTGATGGATGACACTGCCTTTTTGTATGACAATTTAGATGAATGATATGTGGTGCCTGTAGCAATTTGATGGATGAAACTGGTAAATTATCTATGACTCCGTTAGCTTATAAATAGGATAATGCTCTTTCATTTAAAGCAATCATCTCCTTTTTTTTAAGTATGGGGCACTTTTATTTCATTTTCTTGAAAAAAGATTGTATTATAGCATTTCCATGGTGAATTGAGCTAACTCGAGTTAGGATGCCTAAACTAATATCCATCCTACGTGATGACATGAAAACTTTCAATCTCACTTTTAAAGGTTTTGTTTTTATCTTGTTACTTTTTATGTGAGCATTGTATGGTGAGGGATGCTTCCAAAAATGGAAATTTTCAAATACAAATGGGGATTTCAAGTAAATGGGGGTGAAGTACAAAAGGGGGATTCATGTGCAAAAAAGGGAAGTATACCCCAACCTAATCCTTATATATATATATATATATATATATATATATACATATATGAGCAAGGCTCTCCTAAGCTCAAGCTTACGATAAGGTAAGCTCAAGTGTATGGTGGGGCCCACCTGGAGACTCACGTAGGAATTGGGGGACCCAATCTCTCATTTAAGGTGAGATATCTCTCATAGGAGCATCTCCCTATATATATATATATATATATTCATATATGAGCAAGGCTCTCCTAAGCTCAAGTTTACGATAAGGTAAGCTCAAGTATATGGTGGGGCCCACCTGGAGACTCACGTGGGAATTGGAGGGGGAGGGATTTCAAGGACTCCCTGGGATAATCCTCTCTGTAAAAAATCAGCCCCAACTGTGATTTCTATCATCTCTATATAGGCCCAAAAGTTTAATGGTTAATGGACCATTCGGATCAATACATAATCCATCCAATGGTCCAGTAAATTCGGATTTGACCAAAAGTTGGTTGACATGTGCAATTTAGAGGGGTCATGTGTTTGGTCCATTTGAATGGACCACATGTGGGCCCCACAAGCATGAGCTTACAAGATTTTATCCTAAGCTTGAACTTAGGAGAGCCTTGCTATATATATATATATATATATATATATATATATATAGGGAGATGCTCCTATGAGAGATATCTCTCACCTTATATGAGAGATAGCGATGCAGCGTAGACCTCATGGCTACATGTGTAGGGCCCACATAGATTTAGGAATTTATTTTCATGTCATTAGTTTCTTTAAATATTGTTATTAGGATTAGATTTCCTATATTATTTAGTTTCCTAGTTTTATTAGGTTTCTTAAGGCTTAAGTTTACTTTGACTATTTATATGGCATTGTAGGGAATTATTTCTCAGAGTTGTTAATTAATGAAATTAGGTTTTCCCATTGAGGTGCGTCCTCGTTTATTGTCTCTTCGAAAATTGATTGTCTTCGGACACGTGCTTCAGCACTCCTTGTGCTTTTTAGCACTTCCACCCCAAGCCCTAACCTTAGAGCCAGCATCAGATAGGGGTGGGGCCCCTCACATTTAAGTTGTTGGCATTGGAAATGGAAATGAAGGCCCCCACACATATCTCTCATAGTAAGGTCAGAGACATCTCTCATAGGAGAATATGTCTCTCACCTTACTATGAGAGATAAGGTGGGGGCCCTCGCATCCATATCCAATGCCAACAGCTTAAATGTGAGCCCCCCACCCATATCTCTCATATAAGGTGAGAGACATCTCTCATTATAGAGCCTTGCGCTCTCTCTATATATATATATATATTGATCATTTGCTCATTAAGAGTGGACATGACAACCCCTTCCCCTACAATAAAGCTAATAAATTTAATAGTGAAAATTCATCTCCAAAGTCCCCACTTTTAGCAAGAGCATCTACCTGCCCATTTACAATTTGAGGAACATGGCAAAAGCACACCTCTAAGGATGCAAGCATACCTCTAATCTCCTACAGCACGAAGGACAATCTCCATGATACCCTTGCCTTCCACCAATGATGATGCATTTAAAGAATTTTCTTTAACAGTTAATGGTTCCCAAAAGAAGCTTCAAACAATCTAAACTCCACTAGCAATATTGTCTGTTAGAATCATGGATGAAAATAGCGGCCGCTACGCTATATCGGCCGCCACCGTCACGCTACGGCCGATTTATCGGCCGTCGCACCCGTAACGGCCGCTACGACCGTACGGGGTGAGAAAAATTCATACTTTTTAAATTTTTTAAAAATGCATAATAAGACTTATTTATTTTCTTCTTCTCTCCAAATAGCATTTCTACACAACTCTTCTACCCTTTTGTGTTTAAAAGAATACCAAAAAGCATATGATCTCGCCGAATTAGAGTCGATACAGAGAGTTCTTCTCAATGATTATTCTCTAAGTACATCCTATTAGACACCCACTTTGGTAGATGTATTTTTTTTCTCTAGGTACTCTTAAGTCTTGACTTCATGACATAGTTTTTTTCTTTTATAAGCCTTTCATTAGTTTCTAAGTTAGCATAACTAAGCAACATAACACATGTGAAAAAAATGATCATTACTATTATTTTCTATTTATACAGTGATACAGGACCTCATACAGTGAGGGGACCGCTACGCCCCTACCTTAGTTACGTTTGCAAAAAAAAAAAAACATTTTCTCTCATTTTTCAATGTTCTAGATTTTCTAGAATTTTTTCATATTTTTTGACGATTTTTCCAAATCGCGCCGCTACGCTATGTAGCGTTTTGGCGGCAGGCCGCTACGCCCGCCGCTACCGCTATTTTCATCCTTGGTTAGAATCACCAACTTCCACCAAACATGAGAGGGCTAGCATAATATCTCATCTCCAACTTTTTTTTTTTTTTTTGAATGGTCTATTTTTATGGCCATCTATTCTCTCTCTCTTTTGGTCTCTTTTCAAAGTCTGTTGCTTTAATATCTCATCTCCTACTTACATGGTTTCTCCAGTATCTAATGGCCCAATTTCCCAATAGCTATTCCATCTATAAAATTGTTTCAACCAATTGTCCAAAGGAGAGACGTGATTCTTAATTTCGGACTAACGTGCCAGTTAATCACGTCACTCCTTCCATTTCAAAGTAAGAATTTTGTTGGCTGACAGCCAGAAAAATGCCTGCATGGTTTGAGGTTAAAATGGGTAATAGAACCCCAAACTGCTTTTCAAGTGAATTAGACCAAATAATTTTCTGATGTTATGTTGAACAATCTCCCAGGAATTACGGAGCTTGTGTGGCAGCATACAGTTGAGGTTATTGTTTTTGGCAACCCCGTCCAGAGAGTTACTTCAGATTCAACATAGATGGAATCACTAGGGGCGTGTTTGGATAAATGAGGAGTGGAATAAAATGAAGTGGATTTCACATGTAGAGTGGAGTGAAGAGAAGTAGGTTGAAGTTAAAGTAGAGTACTTCACTTCACTCCATTTGGATGCTTAATTTGAAGTTAAGGTTTGTAGTAGAATCCGCTTTTACTCAAAGAAATGGAAGTATTTAGAGTTGAAGAGAAGTGGAGTACATGTGGCTCACAACATTACTTCATCTATTGGGCCAGATTCATCCAAACGGGGTAAAGTTAAAATTTTAGATTGTTAAGGCGCATTTAGCTTCACTCTACTCTATTTTTTACCTATCCAAACAGGCCCTAGAGGAAATCCAAGACTTACGGAAATAGGGGCATGCTTCATAATGAAAAATGTATAATTCGGTTGGTTTTCTCCAAGCTGGTGGAGAATGGAGGAAAAAAACACAATGGAACTTCTTGAAAATTAGAAAGTGTTAAAAACCAATCCAAAAAAAAAAAAAGGAAAAAAAGAAAAAAAAAAAGTAAAAGGAAAGTATTAAAAATCTTTAGAAGACTTTTCATTAACATTTATTATATAGCGATTTTGAATGTCATAATGTCGATCATCATCATCTAAATCTGTGTTATAGTGATGTTGGTATTTAAAGCAAAGGAGTTCTTGCAGAACTGCAAATATTTACGAGATCCAATGTTCATCGATATTGGTTTTTCGTATTGTTTTTTTGTTTTTCTAATGAGAAGCTAATGTATTAGACAATACTTTAGTCAAATGAGAGATGATAAAGAAAAATGAAGGCAAGGCACAAAACAGTACAAGAGGCTACTTTTGAATGAAATGAGGAAAACGAGGGGAAAAGGCACAGAAAGTCTACTAGATCATAATAAAGCCAACCTTCCGAAGTTTCTCCTCGGCTCTCTCTTTCTTTATTCGTTCAAGCTCCGCCATTAAAGCTTCAGCATCATCCTCATCGTCGTCATCATCATCACTAAACGCACATTTTTCACCATTTCAACAAAATAATTTAGCATTCAAAGAGAGAAATTCTTTAAAAAAACTATTATTTAAATGAACCATCTACCTTTCATCTTCGCTTTTGACATCCACATCAGAATCAACATTTTTTGGAGCAAGGCGGTCTTCAGCATCTCTTTTTGTATATTATTTTGTTGTTTACTACGGTGCCTTTGGGTTGGTTGCGTCTCCAATTAATCACCAGTGGTTTCAATATTTTTGGCTGTTGGGTCTTTGGAAATTTGAGACCACGTGATTTGGGATATTGTTTTTTTTTTTTTTTTCTTTCCAGAGCAGTGTTAGTGATTGTTTATAATGAAGATATGGGGTGGAAAGGGATGAAACTACATCCAGGCTAATGTGGTTTCAGATATCTACATCTTACTTGGGGACGAAACTCCCCTGGATTGCCATTTACCATCTATTATGGCATTTATATTTAGGGATTCTGATTTAGGGTACATTAAAATGCATCCAATTTCAATGAACCAGTGTGTAGCGTAATGGCAAGGCATGTTCGCATTACGGGAGAAGAATAGTGATCAGAAGAATGCGAGGGTCATATTACCGTTTAATGTTGCCTCTAGCAAAGAAAAAACAGCACTCAATTGCCGTCTCTAATATCTCGAGTGACTTTGCATTGCTCTTTCTTAATGGTATTTTTGGGCAATGGACATAATTCTTCACCAGAAAAGAAAAGTCAGAACAACTTCGAACTAGATCGTAGATCAGACCTAAACATTAGCACTGATTTCTAGATTGACACAAAATGTTGATCCAATTTCCATTGTTGGTCGAGAGAGGTATACCTATTTTGCCTTGGGCATCTGTAACTGTAACAATCCAATGCTGCAAGTAGGCTTGTAATAAGAGTTTGGTTTGTTACTGCTTTCGTGGACACATTCAAGACCACAATCACCACTAAATCCACTTTCCTTCAAACATGCCTAAATTTTTGCTTCCAATTGCTCAATTCTGTTTAACACATTATCAATGTTACTGCATCCTCCTCTTACATTTGCATCTTTTTCTGAGTCTTTTCTTGTTATGCTCTTATATGTGCAAGTGTTTGACATTCTAATTATTCAAATACCTATAGAAGTTATTTCATTAATTTTTAACCTGTGCATTTCCATTCTTTTTGGACCTGAAATCCATCTTTTTAAGCTATTTATTATCATAGGATTACATGTGTCTTGGTCATATTGAACTTTTTCAGTGAATATCTTGTGTTGAAACTTGAAACTCTAGCTACAGGCCTTCAGGTTCAGGGTCACTTAATGAATCATTTCTTACCTGCATAGAAGCAATAATAGCATAGTTGTCAAGTTCGGTTCGGTTCGGACGAATTGTCCGAGTCATATCGTTTCGCACCAAAAAACGAACTGAACTACTCGTTTGAAAATATTCGGTTCAAGATTCGGTTAAATTCGCCCGAATATCAGGGTTTCGTTTAGAAACCCCCCAATTTCGGGCGAACATTGTCTGAACCCCTTGATTCGGACGAAACCAAAGTGAGTGTTGAAGTTCCATCACAACAATTTGGGAATCGGACAGATCTATAGAGAAATAAATGAAACTATTCGACATAAATGAAACTATTCAACATACCTCTCTTCTAATCTATCATCAAAGAGTGAGCTTTACAGAGCTAAGACTGCAGGTGACGCTTCTGGATACTGTTGGATGCTTTCTCCCTTGCCGTTGCTATAGAGGGTTTTCGTCGTTGCCATCGTCAAACTTCTTTGCTTCACCGAAGAACCAGGTATGTCCAATTGCTCCCTCCCTCTCTTTCCATTTCTTCTTCGTGTTTTTTTTTTAATTGTTGTCGTCTAGGTTTTGCCCAAATGGTTTCGAGAGGAAGGTTTTATAAAGGCACTGATAGCCTGATATGCTGCCTAGTGCCTACTAGGGGTGTAACGGTTCGGTTAACCGGTCATGTTGGGAAAATCTTTAACCGAACCGTAACCGCGGTTTTTTATTTTTCAAAACCGTAACCGTAACCGTATTCACAAAAACCGTGGAAAACCGAACCGTGGTTAACCGTTTTAGACGGTTCGGTTACGGTTAATAACCGTGGAAAAAAGTATTAATTTATTCACTGCCAAGCGGCAAAAAGTAACAACAAATATATTTGAATTGATAAGCAAAGTCAATTACAATGACCATGACCACGACCACCTTGGCAATCCCTGATCTGATACCAAAAGAATTACAACAGCCTAGAGTTTATATCAATGGAAGAAAAACAATGTTCATGAAGACAAGATGTTAATAAGACGGACAAGAAGAGAGAACCATAAGTGGGAATACATGAGTTGCTTTTCTTCTTTTCCATATCAAATGAACAATTACACTCATTCCCTTTAGTATGAAAATTACATCCATATCCCTTAAATACTATATACAAAAAATCAATGTAACATTAT
Organism: Cinnamomum chago; assembly: GCA_038049695.1. Taxonomy (NCBI): domain Eukaryota; kingdom Viridiplantae; phylum Streptophyta; class Magnoliopsida; order Laurales; family Lauraceae; genus Cinnamomum; species Cinnamomum chago. The sequence continues at coordinate 63,928,617 of CP142458.1, read as the reverse complement.
GGTACCATTACGTCACTGTGCAAAACCAAAACCTATAGTATATGTTGCCAATGAACTGCTATATCTTCAGCATTTCATATAATGCAACCTGAACTCAATGAAGCCGCGCTGAGTTTTGCTTTATATATATATATATATATATGCAATGTTTCCCTCCAAATCTCATGATAACTTCCTTGTGAGTGACTAAGAAATTTCAATAAACAATTTTAATTGTATTAGATTTTAAGTGAATAATGATTGGTAATTGATCAACAAAATTGTAGAAATTACTTGAGTTCAAGTAGACCAACCATGAGTTTCTCCAGGCAAGGAAAGTTCCAAACTCTGAACAAGTTATCTATGTCAGCAAGACCATTGTGACCACTAACTCCCAACCACAGCTCTATCAAATTGGGGAGTGTAATAGGGAAAATCTAAAGATATTTCAGTGCTTGCTACAAAACAGAAAACAAATCATATATAAGATTATCACCAAGCTCAAACCCAAATTTATCAACATCTTCAAAAGGGCCCATTTATTGTATGGGATTTCTAGAAATTCTAAGCAATGCCCTGGAACCTGAAATGCTGATCTCAAATGAAATTCCAAAAGAAGAAAGAAAGAACAGTTCCAACAGTCATGACAATTAATTAGGATATCATTTTGAGATGAAAAATTAAAGAGACATGTTTGAGATGGTTTTCACGTACGATACAAGTCAACAAATAAAAAAAATAAATCTGTTTGCCTAGTTGATGCCCTCTTTAAGAGAAATGAGGAAAAGGCAGAGAAATTAAATAAAAGTAGTAACATATATATTTGAAGAAGTACAATCAACTGGAGGATTTAGCCTTCAGTAGACTAATATCATGCAAAAAAATTCAGGAATGAGAAGGTGACTTGACAAGTAGTTGGGCAATAATTTCTTTCAAATTTGCTTTTGTGGATAACTTCTCCAAGTCCTCTAAACATAAGAAATTGTGCAGCTTGCATATGAAAGGCATACCATTGAACATCTCTCTCAAGTAGATCAATATCAGACCCAAAGTAAATTCATCACCATCAAGGCTGAAATACACCCATTAAAACAAACCTAAACATCAACCCAATGCTTGACATTGAAATCTGCTTCTTGTTGCTATGCCATGTATCCATCTGTTTAAATACTAAACATAATTATGATAATTACAGAGAACCTAATTGGATGAACCCATTTTTTTTTTCTAAGACCAATTAATCAAATGATAAGGCCTGGTTGCAACATTTGAAACACTTTCATTACAGTCAAATGAACTAGAAAAACACCATTTACAAGTTGTCAATGGAATAACTTGATACCAAAGTGAAATGTTGCAACAGGGCCTTCTACATTGACAATCCCCATTGGATGGCTACTGGACGTAACACCCTTTAATTACATGACAACATAGCCCCCATCAACATTACCACGTCCAATAGCCTATTCTAACAGTGAAACTATGTCAACCACTGCCAACCACTGCTTCATGAAATGGGGTCTACAATATGACTTGAGGTTTTTCAGTGTTGAGGAGAGACAGGAGAGAGACCTTTTGGGAGGTTTTTTTTTTTCTACTTAAATAAGCTACTCTAGCACCGTTGGGTCCATAGTCTCATGATCTCATGGGAGAGAGGAAGGGGTAACATAAGAAAGGGAAGGGGGAAGGGAGAGAGATTTGGGGCCGGAGACAGGAAGTCGGCCTTTCGTTGGGATGACCTGAATCAATTTCACATGAGAGAAAGGGATGATTTTTTCACAGAACTGCCCTAATATGGTTACAAGACTTGAGCCCTGTGCACTGTCCCTTTGCCATTATGCTGACTAGTATCTCTAAAAAGCTGGTTTAGCAAAGTCTAGACATTATCAAACAAGAAAAATGTCCTCATACATGCAAACCGAACCCATACGCTCAAGAAAATTAAACAAAAAATTACACATATCCATTTTTCTTGTTTGATTATATGGACTTCGAGTTCCCCAATTTTCATGAAAAAAATCCCTCCGGAAGTGGGTCAAACAGTGACCTAAACAGGGCTACTCAGATTCGTTTTTGGCAGATTTGACTGACTGGGTTCGAAAAGTGCGCGACTGGAACGCTTGGCAAACGCGATTTTTTTTAAGCAAAAATTGTAGATTTCAAGTTTATTATATGGACTTCGAGTTCCCCAATTTTCATGAATAAAGACCCTCCGGAAGTGGGTCAAATAGTGACCTAAACAGGGCTACTCAGATTGGTTTTTGCCAGATTGGACTGACTGGGTTCGAAAAGTGCGCGATTGGAACGCCTAGGCCAACGCGATTTTTTTTAACCAAAAATTGAAGATTTCAAGTTCAGTATATAGACTTTGAAACCCCCAAATATCGTCCAAAAATTCGTTCGGGAAGTGGGCTAACCAGTGCCCCAAACAGGGGTACTCAGCATCACTTTAACGAAAAAAATTGTTCTTGCCAATCACTTAAAACATCAGCATTCACCATTCTTATTCAACATCAAACCAACCATTCACCTATAACTTCCACATTCAAACTCAACATGTTTTTTGCCCATCACTTAAAACATCAACATTTTCCATTCTTATTCAACATCAAACCAACCATTCACCTATAACTTCCACATTCAAACTCAACCTGTTTTTGCCCATCACTTAAAACATCAACATTTTCCATTCTTACTCAACATCAAACCAACCATTCATTCACCTATAACTTCCACATTCAGCACCAACATCACCATTCTTACTCAACATTAACAAATATTCAGCTTCAGCACCACGCTCATGCTCATCTTGAGCAAGGCCAACAACACTTATGTAGGAACCATTCGACATGATACACATATCAACATGGGACAAAAAGAAATCCAACATGATCATTCGACATTCACATTTAACATTGGCTTCAACATCAACTATTTTAAACTCAACATTGAACATAAATAAAAAGAAAAGTGCATCTGGACATTCCATAAATCAACATTCAACACTCAACATTGAACTATTTCTCATTGCTTCATATTCAATAATTCAACAAGTGCATCTGGACATTTCACCACCAAAAAAAAAAAACGACAAAACAAAAACAAAAAAAAACTAATAGAGATAGCTAAGCTCGGGTTGCAAAGTTTGATCCCCATACATATGCAACAAATAGTAGAAACATCATCAATATATAGCTACAATAATTTGGGTGTTGCGGCTGAAAATTACGAGCTTCAACACTTTCTCTCAAAAATCTTATCTCCTGCTTCATCTCTTCAAGTAACGTTCTCATTTCATCTTCTCTTCCTTCGATTTGCACACGTCCCATACTTCGGACCGGTGAATATTCATTCGCAGCCTCATCCATCCAAATCAACAACCCGCAACCTCGTTCTCCCTACACACAAATTCATAGCAAAAGAAATATTAATTTTAGAGTGAAAATACATATTAATTTAAGAAGTTGGAATCTATTAATACTTACGTGTAAATCCGGACATTTCCAAAATCTTCGTCCTGGATTATGGGCCGTACGAGATGTCTTTAAAATCATAAACCCATGCCCACATGGGCACTTTGGAGCCCATTCTAATTTTCTATCCGAAGACTATGCTGACGACATTTGTAAGCCTATTCCCATTATGGGAAGAAAAAATAAACATAAAGTCTTTAAACAAAAGGATAACATTAGATAAAAGAGTTCAGACATAACTCATGACTGTTAGTGTGTAACTATTAGAATTGATAGTTCAATGAAAGAACTGATGGCAGGTTTATCTACCAACATCTATTGATGGCAGGGTAAGTGGCCATTAAAACTTGGCAGCAGTATGACTGCACAAGCATTTCATTAATTTCTAAAAAAAATGAGGCGATGAGGTATCACTCTTTGGTGCTTTATCTAAACAGCTCACATGTCAAATACCATCTGATGCAGTCATTGCTTGGCAAATCCATAATCAGATGATGACCCATCATTTTGAGAATGAAGAACTTACATAGCTCATGAAAACACTAATAATCAAACTAACTCATGCATCAAAAGAAATTACATTTTATCTAGCCCAATAAATGTCTTACATCTTTTGAAGGAAACGCATTCTATAAGAAATTTCAATTTGGGGTTGAACTCTGGCAAGCTTCTGACATGTGTTAGTTTGGCTGATTGGGAAACAAATCACCCACATTTAACAGATGTAAGCCATTATTCATGAATGTGTTAATGTTAATGTTAACACTTGGGATTTTTAGTGCAATGGGCATGAGTTTTGATTGTTTTAATTATTAGTGCAATGGTGCAATCTGGCTTTCAGCTCTCTGCCACAGACCATTAGATCAAAATATATGCATTAAAGTGGCAACCACGGAGAAGGACTAATTCAGATGAAATCATGGCCCATTGCACAGCTGGACTAGGACTGATAAGAATATGCTATTTTAATTGAAAGGAGACATTGAGTCACATGATATAAAATCAATTTGTGGGGGAGATTCCATCATAGTAGCTTGATACAGGGGCTCTGAAACATCTTCCATGCGTAGAGCTACAGCATGGTCCTGGCATATTCTTATAAAATAAAGGAGACAAGTAATAAACCAGATTAAGAAAGAACCAGTTGGGTAATTTTAATGTTATTAAAATAATCAATAAAGAAGAAGAAGCAGAATAACAGACTAATAAATCTGTTTGGCCCCTATGCATTTCTAGGGCAAACTCGATGCAGTAAATAGTATTTTTCAACTATTTGCAACATCCATTAATGGAACTGTGGCAGACGGTGAGTTATGAATGATAAAATGTGATGGTTAATCTCTTAGGGCTAGTTTCTTACTCTGTTTTCTATGGAAGAGTTGCTGAGGGGCTTGGACAATTGTAGAGCAGCCGACAGAGAGATGACACAGGGAGACTGCAGCGAGGGAGACGACGCGACAGACACAGCTGCAGTGAGAGAGACGTCTGGGAGCGAGCGATGGTCGAAGAGAGAGATCACGTTGGCAGAGCTTCGGCGGGAGAGACGACGCGAGAGAGATCCATGAGAGAGGGAGAGCTAGCGAGAGAGAGAGAGAGAGAGAGAGAGCTCGATGAGATTGGGAGATGAAAAATCGCACGAAGATGAAAAGGGGGAATCTGTGAGAAAGGGAGAGAGACGAGAGACAATATGGAGTTTAGGGCTGGACTGTGGAATGAGAAAGGGGGAAGTTTTCATAAGAGCGGGCCCGAGATGAAATTTCATGTACTATTGCAAAATTTCAAATTCAAGTCAACAGCGTCCAACCCGTTGGGCCTCGCACGCTTCCAGCCTACATTAACAATAGCTGCAGCCTGGGTGACCAATTCCCATATATATATATATATATAGGGCTGCTCCCCTACACTGCAGCCCTCCTTAATATCAGTTACAGGCATGTGAACCATGCATTCACATGCCCTACACTGCTCCCCTCACATGCTTGCAGCTGATATTAAGGAGGGCTGCAGTGTAGGGGAGCAGCCCTCATATATATATATATATATATATATCTAGGGGTCAGCTCTCTTAAGCTGACGCTTATCTTAACCTAAGTTGAAACAGTGTTAGTTCCACAAATCAAAGTCAATTATCTTTGTTTTTTGCATGATGATCGTCTCCAAAATCAAGATAAATCCAATTAGAACTGGATTTTCCAGTTCCATCACGCTAAAAATAGATATAATCAACTTTAATTTGTTGGACCAACACTATTCCAGCTTAGAATAAGATAAGCTTCAACTTAGGAGAGCCATGCTCGTTGAAACAGTGCGAGTTCCACAAATCAAAGTCAATTATCTTTGTTTTTTGCATGATGATCGTCTCCAAAATCAAGATAAATCCAATCAGAACTGGATTTTCCAGTTCCATCACGCTAAAAATAGATATAATCAACTTTAATTTGTGGGACCAACACTATTCCAGCTTAGAATAAGGTAAGCTTCAGCTTAGGAGAGTCATGCTCTATATATATATATATATATATATATATATATATATATAGGTTTAGTATGAGCCCATGAGGATTCTTTATTGGGCTTTAGGAGTCATGGTTGTCGGACTCTGGTAATAGGTGGATTTTAATATGGACCTATTTGATCCACCTTTGATCATTGTATTTGTACCCCTTCACACTTTCACTGCTATCATATGGTCTTCAACCAGGCCTAATTTGTTTCTGACCTTTATCCAGTGATGGATTGTTTTTTTTTATTTATTTAATTTTATTTTAAAATATAGCTAAAAAGCTGTTAAACTTCAAGAGTATTAAATCAAGGGTTAGAATTAGAGTATTAAATCAAGGGTTAAAATTACCTTATGGGTGTGTGTATATATGTCCAAGGTCCAATATTTCTATATATCCCTTACAACAACCCGCAACCATGCATACATGCTGGCAATGCAAGCTGAACCAGCAGTGGTGGACCTAAATGTCTCATGTTGAGCCCTCTCCAAAATTGGAAAAAGCCCATTAGGCCTTAAGGGAAGTATGCCCAGCCCCCACTTAAAATAACCCATACCCCCCACCTCCATTTTCTCAATTCAAAAAATCCACTTTCTCGTTTTCTTTTTTCCTCACTCAAAAACCCCCAAATAGGCTAACCCTCCGTCCCCGGCATTGGCGCACTCCCGTTATTCCTCCCTTCAGAGTTATTAGATATTTTGGAGTTAGTTGTGAGAGTTTTCTTTGAATCTTGGGAATTGACATGAATGAGATTACAATCATGTATTCGGTCCACTCAATGCACAATCATAGGATTGCAATCATAGAATTAGCTCAAAATCCTAATTTGGAATTAGGGATCATTGAACACTTTATTTTGCTTCTCACATTATCATTTTCACTTTTTATGGTGTAAATGAATACATTCAGTGGTTTAAGGGGCCGTTTGTTTCGTGTGAAAGTGATTCACATGTGTAAATGACCCACATGTGAGTCATTTGCATATGTAAATGACTCACATGTGGATCAAATTCCACTGTTTGTTACTAGCATAACATTTCACATGTGAATCTATGAATAAGTTGCAAATTGTTTGATGATATCTCAACATCCAAGCAACATCAATGGTTGAAAATTGGACACATGACCGTGTTTGAGCTTCTAAAGAATATGAACAGTCCTGATTTTACAGGTGGGGCCCAGAACATTAAAAAAATCATAAAAGGCAGACTGGGTATGTTAGTAACAATAGGTTGTATATTGTTTGATGATATCTCAACCTCCATGCATCATCAACGGTTGAAAATTGGACACATGGCCGTGGTTGAGCTTATGAAGAATATGAACGGTCCTGATTTTACAGGTGGGTCCCAGAAAAATAAAAAAATCATAAAAGGCGGACTGCTATATGTTAGCAACAATAGATTAATCCAACGACTGTGATTATGTTGATCATATCTCAACCTCCATGCATCATCAACTGTTGAAAATTGGACACATGGCCATGTTTGAGCTTCTTAAGAGAATGAATGGTCCGGATGTTACAAGTGGGGCCCAAAAAAAAAAAGGCTGACTGCTCAGTGACGCACTATAGCACTCCGCCTGGTAACAGTGCCATGTGAAAGTGTTTCACACCTCTTGAGGTGTGAAACTGTAAGGCACAAAAAGTGCCATGTTTCACACAATTTACATAGCTATTTTACACATGTGAATCAAAATCACACCAAACAAACATGATTTATGTGTATCCATTACCCATGTGATTCAATTACATATGTAAATGAAAAAAACAAACGTCCCCTAAATGTATTTGGATTATTTGAATACATTTCACAAATTCTCAAAATCTATTAAAATTTAGAAAATATGAAACCGAGCGTATTGGTGATTATCATTAATCTAAGAATGTTAAGTAGCGTTTGGTTCGCTGTAATGAATGTCAGAATGGAATGGTCATTCCAGCGTTTGGTTCGCCAAAAAGTAACGGAAGGACCATTACCTTTGGAATCTGATTCCTTTATGTGAGGGAATCATCACTCCATTGTGGGTTGGAATGACCATTACCTTCAGAATCTGATTTCTTTATGTGAGGGAATCATCATTCCATTGTGGAGGGAAAGGAATGGAATGGCTTTTTGTCGAAACCAAAATACATTTGCTTGACATTAACCCAAAAAAAAAAAAAACACAACTCTCGTTCACTCTCCCCATTCCTGCGAAACGAAAAGGGTCTCCATCTCCCTCCTCTCCGTTTCCAAGCCAGCGAGGCCGTTGCCAGTGCCACGCCCAATCGGAGCCTAGGTCCTTGCCACGTCGTCTCTGGTTGCAGGTACACAGTTTATTATTCTTCTTCTTCCATTGTTTTTCCCCATTTTCTTCTTCTTCTTTTTCCATTGTTTTCCCCCATTTTTTTTTAATACTGCTGCAACTAATCTTTGTCGGAACCCCTTTTGGATATGCCACTTTCCTTTATGGTTTGTTCTAGATCTGTGGATTTCCCCCTTTTTTCTTCATGGTTTTGGTTGAATTTTTGTGGGTTTTAACAACTTGTGGTCATCTGCTTTGGTTGGAGACCTTTGAGTTGTATGAGTTTCTTGTGCTCAGTCTAGATCTGTGATTTTAATTGGGTCATTTTTGGGCTTTTCATTGAATGAATCCCAGATCTCTGTTTTTGGGTTTTGTTTTACAAATGAGAAGTGGAATGCTTTGTTGTAACTTGATGCGAAAACAAGATCTTGAAGAAGTAATCTGTTGGAGTTGCTTGGAAGGCTACGTTAGCACGCTCTTTGTTTCAGTGCATAGACATTATAATTCTGAGTAGGGGTACTTATAAAACAGGTTTAGCTTTTTTTCCATATGTTATGAGGCAACTTGCCATGCTTTTTTACTGTTGTGCGTTTGGATGTCGCCCAATTCACATTAGTTTGGATAACGAAGTTGAATTCTAGTAGCTCTGTTTCAATTCCAGAGGTCCCTGATCCCCTTACCCACTTGGCTACTCGTCCCACAATCAGTGGTTTCTCTCACCCCCTGTTACTACACCAACAACCTCCCCCACCTCTATCACCCATTAACAATGCCAATACCTTAATCAATTTCCATCCAGAAGTTTCCTCTCCTATAAGTGGACCTGCCCCTCTAATCAATGTGGCTCGCGCCATTGATCCCATACCAATTCCCGCTCCAAATGACAACCCCATATTGGACATTCCCTTGGACGTAGCTCATGCTATCTTGGAGAATTCATGCACCATCTTTAGACTGTTCCAATTACTTTTCTATCTCGGAGCACTGCACCTTATAAGTGTTCCACCATCAGCATCAATCTAGGGTGGGATCGATGGCCTTTTCCTTTCCTCTTTTGAACAATGAAATTGCCATTCTCAATTCTTAGTCATCAAATGAATGGTAGGTGAACAACAAAACAGTTTTGACTGCCCAATAGTCCAAACTGAACTGCACCCAATATTATAACATGAGTAAAAATTATCCTTCTTTGACTCTTAGAAGAGAAATTCACGTTGTACAGAACTATGTCTACTTGGTTTGATATCAATATACTTTATAAAAAAAGTAAGTACACTGATTTTAGTACTGCTGGCTGATATGGTTCCAATCCATGGATGTTAGGATGAGATAGAATTTTATTTACCAAAAGGTACATACATAGATAAATCTCACAAGATCAACACTAAAAGGTCTGTTTGTTAGCATTAAGATTACATAAGAATTGAATAAATAAAAATTTATGACTAGGAGAGCTCTATTGATTATTAAAAGAGGTGAATATCTGAGGTGTGAATGATATGAAGTGAGGAGATAAAGATAGGATAATGACTTTCTTAAGATCTGAATTACTTGGGTGATGGTTGTCTATACATTTCCCATCTCTCCTTTATTCAGCTTCCATTAAAAAGAAAGTCATTTGATGGTCTTTTCTGTTTATTCACTACTAGTTGTCAGTTTTAAACACTTACGGCTAGAATTCCTGTGATTCAACTTTTATTTATTCTATAGGCATGAATGTACATGAATTCATGGTGAAATGAGTTTTGAAAAATGATTGTTAAAATGGCAAGTATTGAAGGTTATAAGATAGAGATGTAGACGGGCCTTGGCTTTCATAAATATTGAATTACTAGTGTAATGATGAATATTTATTTCCCATTTTCTCTTTGACTCAATTTTGCATCAAATGAGAAGTTCTTTTATGGACATTTTTAGATATTTACCCTTAATTTTTCAATTGTGGGCTTTTCTATTAGTTTGATGTATCTTTCTTTTTATTTCAGCTATGGCACGTCTTAGTTTAGCCAGAAGAAAACTGAAAGTGAAGAAATTGGCATTGGCTATGCAGTAGTGGTTGAACATTCTACATCTAGTAGGGCTATTCACACAATTATCATATAAATTGTTCGAAAGACAATGCATGGGTGGGGCTAGATCTAGGTACTGTCTAGATTTCTATGGTAATAGAGAAATTATTGAAAGTTGGGTGTATAAGAGTGATCACATATGTATGAGCAATTTTAGAATGACTAGGCGACCGTTTGTGAAATTATGTCACTTACTTAGCACAATTGGGAAGTTGGAACCAACCAAACACATGTTGGTTGATGAGCAGGTTGCAATTTCATTGCATATCCTTGCTCATCATGTCAAAAATAGGGTCATTCAGAGTGAGTTTAACCGTTCAGCAGAGTCAATCAGTAGGTACTTTAAAATGTTTTTTATTGCAGTCTTTAGGCTACAAGGTGAGTTATTTAAGAAACCTGAGCCAATACCGGAGAACTCGGTAGATGAGAAATGGAAGTGGTTTAAGGTAAATGATTCATATATTTTATACAATTGTATCTTATTAATTTATTACTTATGTGTAAGTATATTATAATGAATTGTAATGTCTTGTAGGTATGTCTAGGAGCTTTAGATGGGACACACATACCAGTCCATGTTTCGGCTATTGACAGACCTAGGTATCGAACTAGAAAAAATCACATTGCAACTAATGTTCTAACAGTGTGTACCCCAGATCTACATTTTACTTATGTATTACCTGGATGGGAGGGGTCTGCCGCTGATGGTCGGGTGTTACGGGATGCAATTGCTAGAAGACATGGCTTAGTTGTTCCACGTGGTAAGGCACAATGGTATTACAAAATAAATAATTATTTTCTTTTTCAATATTATAGATCACTAACATAAAAAAATTTTGTTCAATTTGTTCAAGGTACCTACTATTTGGTGGATACTGGGTATACAAATGATGAAGGATTTCTCGCACCATATAGAGGCCAACGTTACTGTAAGGTCCGCGATCTTACTGGGTCAATTGGGCCCAATAGCAGGTCCTTTGACCCATTTATTTTATTATTATTATAATTAATTGTATTGTTAAATATTTAAGTGGGATTAGGCCTTGAGTGAGTTCTTTTAGTGTTAGAATAGTGTCTGCGAAGTTTCATTCGATTTCGAGTTCGTTTGATCCTAGCAGGGGGGTAGTTTGCAATTTAGGAAAAATTGAGTGTTTTTCCGGAAGAATTCCTATCACCGTGATTTTGGGTTCGTTGGAAAGGTCTCATCGCGCTGATCATTTTTTGTCTCTTGGCTCATTGCGATCCAACAATTAGAAACCCTTCAAGTGGCCCATTCTTTCACTGGACCCACTTGAGGGCAAATCAGTCTTTTTCCCTCCCCTCTCTTCTTAATCAGGGATTAGCCCTAATCTTTTATTCATCTCTGCTATGAACGAGAGCTACAACAACCCCTTCCTCTTAATCAAGGATGGGCTGGTTACTCGGACATCGGGGTGGGCGGTCGGCTTTGGACGGCGTCCATGGCATTGAATAGTTGGGAGCGGGCTTGGACCATGCTACTATTCCCAGGACCGGGAGCTTGGATCCCCCTGGAACTGGACTTTGGTATCAGTAGTCCGAGTAGAATTGTTACTGGTACCCTGGGAGGTGGCTTGGACATCCTCGGAGTCTCCCTCTTGATTCTTGCATTGCATTGTTTGGACAGTGGTTATTGTTAGTATGTTAGGATTTCCTGTTATTGTTTCTGGTTATTTATTTATGCTTTATGCCTAGCTTCGATTCCTTATATTCTCTTGATCATCATACCTGTCATTACTCTTATACTTGATGCATGTCATGATTATTTATATCTTGCTTATCTATTGCTCAACATGTCGTTGACTCTGTTCCTTGGTGTGCAGACTCCTCAGGTGAGTACTACTACGAGGAGCAGGCTGGTGAGGAGATCCTCTGCAGAGGAGGAGCGAGAGTGGCGTGCCGATGACCAGAGGCGGACTCACGTTGAAATGACCTGGGGCGAATTTCAAATTCCTCTTGAAATAGTGGTGGGCCTTGGCCCACGCCCCACATCAACTAAAACAACGCCCCAGGTCAAAAAGGGTCATCGAAAGAAAAAAGGTTGCCCAATGAGGGACTCAAGTGCAACTGTGCAGTTCTTCTATTATGTACGTTTGAACTGTGCAATGAGGGACTCAAGTGAATTTTCTATGGCACCTTTAGCCTCATGGATTTGTCATAAAGGGGCTTATTTTCATGACTGGTGGGACCATTCTAAGGATTTTGAAGAAGGGGAGTATGTCACTTTTGAATATGGAGTATTTTCCCAATTATAAAATCAACACAATTGGCCCACCTATGATAAATTTATATAGATCGTATCTGTATTTATAATTTGAATATGTGGGCCTACACTTTAACACCCAAGGTTGAGCCCGCCCTTTACTTTATTAAGTATTCTTGGCATGGGATGCCTTCTAATAAATAGTGATCGTTCATTGAAATTAGCCCACTTGACATCCTTACTTTGGAGTAGATAGCAGAACAAATAGCAAGAACAGCATGGAAAGGACTCAAAAAAGCTATTCTGTCTTATCTGTGCTCTCCAATTATTTTCTAAACAGTCCTCCACTTCAGTGGGCAAGGCTAAATTGGTCTGTATGTAAATTTTGCATCAAGATTGGATAATTCCTCAAAAGTGTTGTCTGTATTTGTTTGCTTATCTATCATTTGATCTCCAACTAGAAAGATCATTCAATCAGAACTAGAATTAGTGAGTTTACAAGTGTGCCTCAATAAACTCAAGCACAACCATTGAGCACTAATGTTGAAAAGAATGTAGTTAACAACCCATCATCCCTAACCCTTCACCAGTTCACCATATCCATTTATGAACTTCTCCCCTATGGTAGGACCCTTTTTACAAATAAAACCTATAAAACATATGATCATTAAAACTGTGAAATATGTAAATTAAAATTTATTTTAAAGATTTTGAATGATCTAGAATTGTCCATATTTTCTATTTCCTGGTTTTGAATAGATCTAGAATTGTTTTGAGCAAGTCTTATCTAATTGTCTTGATTTATGTTTAAGCTTTAACTACTTATTTCTTCTTCTCTTTTTACATTTTGGAAACTTTATTCTTGGCCAGTAATATGATGTTTATGATTATGCTGATAATGTTCATCTATGAATTATAAATACAGGTGCTCTCATTTGGATACATATGATTAAGGAACTGTTTGGAGCGTAAGGAAATAATAGCGAGGTACTAATTTTTACATGATAATGTGTATTACTTCTTTAGAGTTTCTTTATTATTGTTGTAGTTTCCTTGTCAAATTGTGTGCTAATGTTTTGAAGGTTGTGAACCCTTCCTTTTTTAGGATGATTGGTTTGCCCTCATTTTTTTAGAGACTTTTTTGTTTTCAGTATACTTCTCTTGTACTGTAAATTTTGGAGAAATGAAGTCATCATTTCAAACAAGAAATATATTAAGTTGATCTAGTTAAATATTTTTCGTCTATTTACATGGAATACATTTTTTCTTTTGTTGTTGTTGATGTGAAAAAATTTTAGCAAAAGTTTCACCCCACCTAAACGTAAATCCTGGGTCTGCCTCTACCGATGACGTAGAGTAGCGTCATCATTCCCGGCACGAGAGCGATTCATCGGGACTTCCCTAGATTTTATTTCTTCATTTATTATCTCTCATTGAACCTTTCACACTATTGACTTCTTTAGTGTTTTAAAGGCCTTGGTTATTGGGATGGCCTTTGTTAATACTTTAATTCCTTGATTAATTTTATTATTTCTTTGTGCAACTTTAACTATTAATGAGATTTGTTATTCATTGCTTTGAAATTTATTATGTCTCAAATTGTATGAATTCCGCAGTTTTATATTACTTGAGGTTTGAAATGCAATATCCTCACAGCGGACTTACGATCGTTGGGCTTAAAGGGCAAAAATTTTAATTAGCCCTAAATTTCACTCCCCGGATCCGGTTTATTCTCTAATCGGGTTCGGGGGACGTGACAGAATGTAACGCCCCACCCTTCACGCATGCATGACATTGTTCGTTTTGGCCCACGGGCCTCACGGTTTTGCTTCTGATGGGCCTCAACCCATCAAAAGGCCTCATGCAAGGTAAGGGTGTAAGCTCTTACATATAACCACATTCACTTTCCTCTCTATAGTCGATGTGGGACTCCGGGGCGTCACATTCCACCCCCCTTAGGGCTGCACGTCCCTGTGCAGTAGCCTGCCAGTCTCTGTAGCCTGCCAACCCTCTTGGCCCGCCCACATGGAGACCCGCCCACTTGCACCAGACCACGGTAGGGGACCCACACTCGAACTAGTCGAGAGTCAGCTCTGATACCATTTGCCACGCCCCACCCTTCACGCATGCATGCCATTGTCCGCTTTGGCCCATGGGCCTCACGGTTTTGCTTCAGATGGGCCTCAACCCATCAAAATGCCTCATACAAGGTAAGGGTGTAAACTCTTACATATAACCCCATTCACTTTCGTCTCTATAGTCGATGTGGGACTCCGGGGCGTCACAGTTACCATCTGAATGAGTAGAAAAATGGATGTCAACCTACGAACCCAAATGAACTTTTTAATATGAAGCATTCAACCGCTAGAAATGTAATAGAAAGAGCATTTGGGATATTGAAAAAACGATGGACAATTCTTAGGAGTCCTGCTTTTTATCCCATCAACATCCAAGTTCGTATCATCTTGGCATGTTGTTTGCTTCACAACTACGTAAGGAATGAGTTACGTGTGGACCCGTATGAAGATATCGATCTAGACGAGGAGGAGGGCGTAGGCAACACATATCACATTTCTACTGTTGAGACTTCAGTTGAATGGACGTCATTTAGAGACCAAATGGCTGTTTCTATGTTTAATTCATGGAGAAGTATTTAAATTTGTTTTTATTTGAGTGACAACGTTTGTAATGGTTGTAACTTTTATTTTCTTGCATTTTAGTGACAACGTTTGTAATGGTTGTAACTTTTAAACATTCTTGTATTTGGGTGACAATGTTTAAATTTCAATATTATGTTATTTATTTGCACTATATTAACTCTTCTATTTTTGATAGATTTCGTTGGCTAATTAAATATCAAATTGTCTATGTTCTGATTGTGGTTGTTCCCACAACATTATTAGGCATGGACATGATTGAAGACATGGACACTAACGAGAAAGGGCCAGGGAAGAACAAAAGAAAATGGATTGATGCTGAGGATAAGGAGTTGGTTTATGCTCTTTTTGACATGGTAAATGCGGGGGGACTCATAAGGTTGACAATGGGTTCAAGCCGGTTTTCTTGGAGTCATTGAAGCAGTGTTAAAGCAAAAGTTGCCTGGAAGTGGAATTAAAGCTAAGCCACACATTGATTCTAGAATCAAGACAATGAAAAAGGA
This sequence comes from Cinnamomum chago, assembly GCA_038049695.1. Classification (NCBI taxonomy): domain Eukaryota; kingdom Viridiplantae; phylum Streptophyta; class Magnoliopsida; order Laurales; family Lauraceae; genus Cinnamomum; species Cinnamomum chago. The sequence goes on along the minus strand of CP142458.1, from coordinate 63,912,928 downwards.
CTTTCGTGTTGTGTATGATATGCTTAATGGAGAGAACTGCAGCAGTTTTGGATGGGATCCACATAAAAATGTGGTGGTTGCCGAAGATGAGGTTTGGAACGGTTATGTGAAGGTATTATCATTTAAAAATCAATTCATAATGGAGTAGATTAAATAAGAAATGTCTTTATATATCCTTGTCTGTCCATTTCTTTTGAATATTTTGCTCTATTTGTCATATTTATATGTTTGTTGTAGACACACAAGGGTGCAGGTCAATGGAGGACTAGAAGTTTCCCACATTATGAAATGTTATGCACTATCTTTGGGAAGGATCGTGCCACAGGAAAAGGAGCTGCTAGCATTGAAGATGTCTTGGATGAAGTGACTAGGAATGAGGAGTGTGAAGATACACATGATTTGGACATGGATTTTGAAATAGTGGAACGCAACGTCTCCACTCCTTCCACCAATAGTGAAGGAACTAGTCAGATAGGAAAGAGGAAGAGGAGCACCGACAATATGGATGGATTTCGAGAAGCAGCCATGATCATTGGCAACTAGATTGATGAAGCCACTGAGAAGTTTAGTAAAGCTATTGGTGTTGATTTGGATATAGAAAACAAAAGGGATAAAATCAATGAGGAACTTCGCAGTTACTGTGGAAATCTTGAGAAGGCGGAACACCACAAAGCCTTGATTGTCATAGCTCGTGATTATGAGATGACTGCTGCTTTTTTTTTTTTTTTTTTACTTTGGAAGATGATGAAAAAGAAGAGTTTGTGAGGGCTTTGCTGAGTGGAGGCCTGTGATATAGATGGGTATTTTGATATATTATCCACATTTTGGAGTTTGCTACTATTATCGTAAGCACTGTGGATGTCATGAGATGACATCTCATGATGGGTCTTTTGATACTTTTTCTACATTTTGATGTTTGCTACTTCGTAAGCACTGTGGATGTCATGAGATGACTGCTCTTTTCTACACTTCTAGACTTCTACTCCTAATTTGTAGTACTTGCAATTATGACTAAAAACAAGTAGATGGTTTTCTTTTGGGTGCAATGAATTGATATGGAGCTTGTGTTAGTAGTACCATGCAATTAATTGTTTTAATTTTATGATCATTCCATCCATGTTTGAATAGTGGGTGTTTTCTGATGGTTTAGTAAGATTGAGTACTTCAGCAGGTGTAGGTTCAGGACTGAGAACTGTCCTGATGATAATGGTTTCTGCCACCTGAGCTGGAGAACTACTTGTGTTCTCCTCTAGGCATTGCTGTAGAATGAAAATGTTTGTTTTATATTCCATGTACACTTTGATTGCATATAATCTGCATTCATTTCCTTTTGAGGTCTCCATTTTGATGCCTGGTTCAGGTCTTTTAAGAAATGATGCAAGTATTGTTATGGGGGATATATCAGCTAGAGATGAAGTTGAGATAGTTTCAAAAATTGAAGCAAAGTAGTAGGTGTCGAACAAAGAAAACGGACCCGACAGCAGTGGTCCAGTGGAGGTGCAAGGTCATGAGGCAGGATATAAACGAAAGTAAAAGAAAGGCTAAGAGCTTCAGGGAAGAGAGATACGAGTCAGTTTTTGATTGGGTGCGACTCCTGGGTGTAATATCCAATCAATCGAAGAGACTTAAGGCGTGTTTGGCACTTTACTAAGTTAAAATTAAGTGAAGTGAATCCAGACAAGAATTGACAAGAGTCATATCAAAAGTACACAATTTCAACTTTCCCTGCATCTTTTTCAAAAAAAGTCAAAAAAGCAACCTCCTTTTTTCACTGAAAGATAAAAAAAACTTCACTTTTCTATACAAAAAGTTAAAAAGATTCTATACCAAACAACTAAAAACAAAACATCATCATAACACCTTATATTTTTTCTCTCTTGATTTGATGTTTCACCTCATCATACTTCAATTCACCATACATCCAAACAGGCCTTAAAGAACCGACCACGGCCAAAAGGATTGAAATACGTGGAAGCAAGGGGGACCGATAGCATTAGGGCCCACGGTTTGGTTGTGTGGGCAACCCACTCACTCAGGATTTTCGTTTGAAGCACCGGCCAAAATCGGAAGTTGGGTTTTTGGGGATGAACCCACAATATTCACGTAGATTTCGGAAGCCGACTAAACTTTTTCATATGAGCTTATGAGCTTTGGAAGTAGATCAATGTTCAGGCCAGTGGGGGCGACTATTCCCAAGACTATGTAGGTACGCCCCTTGGCCCGCGACTGCTGGCGCATGTTGTTGGTCAATGTGTCCGGATTCTTCCTCTGAAGTAGGTCTCACATCACAGTAAGGCTTTTCATTAGTTCTCACTTATTAAAAATGTGGACAATTCAAATAAAATCCCCTCCTGCTACATCCCCCTGCAAATTGGTTTATCTCACAGTGAGTGGAGAAAACTATTATTGACTAAATTTGAGAGGGCCTTTATTTTGAGCAGCTTGGATTCACCTAGTTTTTCTCTGAGCCAAAGCCAAAAAGGATCCGGACTCAGTTCAGCTTCTTCATAGTGATTCCCCCCCCCCCCCCCCCCCCCCCCCCCCCCTTCCTTTCACTTTTGGCTTTTCCTACATCCAAAGGCCACCTTACACATGGCAAAAAAACATCACATGCCTAACAGAAAATCTCAGGAGAGGAATAAGGTGGGAAAAAGAAGCATATAACAGGATCGATTACGTGGCATTCAAAATAAACAATAATGGAAGCTCACTTAGGGCCCGTTTGTTAATTTTATTTATATAGTCAAGTGAAGTCAAGTCAAGTTAAACATCCCATCAAAAGCATTTTTTACCAAAATTCCCTATATCTTTTCCAAAAAAAGTCAAAAAGCAATTACATTTACTCATTAAAAGACAAAAAAACTTCATTTCCCCATATAAAAAGTCAAAAATATTCCATCACAAACAACTAAAAACAAAATACCATCATAATTCACTTATATTTTATTCATTCTTTTTATTTCACTTCATTTCACTTTATTTTAAAAATAAATTACCAAACGGGCCCTAAAGTTAATCCTGGCTCTGCTGATCCATAATAATCCCAAGATTGATTGATTGTATGGTCTGTGGCTATTTTCTGTTCTTTACCGCTTGTGGGGATTGATCAGATGCCAAAACCTTGGGATTGAAATGGATCCCTCTTCCAGCCAATTTCCGTTCACGTTTAGACGGCTTGAAGCGAAACGTTTCCACAATTTGCCAGAACTTAGAAGGTAGAGCATTTACCATGTTTGGATTGTCTGTACCGATCAAGAAATAAAATAAAATGCTTGGATCCTCTGAAGTTGGTTGTCCTGTCATTACATGCAGCTCTTACCTGTAATTAGTTATACAAAGGGAAAACAACAGTTGCAGATGATTTAGATTATGCTACGTAAGAATCCTGATTTACTACTGACATACCGAATGACCCAAATGGGCCAGAACCTTCACACTTCTGGACTCGTTTACTCTACCCACTTTCACAAAACATGCTATATCTGTTATCAACCAACCCCTAGATAGACTGGCAAGAGCTCAGCCCAGGGGATCGAGTCTCCAGTGCTTCTGATCCTAACAACTTCTTCCAAGTGACCTTCAAATGAATGAATTAATTAAAACAAAAAAAAATGGGCCGTCAATGTTCATATGACATTTCAGGTCGTCCAATTGAGCCTTTTTTTTGGGGGGGACCCAGGTCAACCTTCAAGAGAATATTGTGAATCATTAAGATAAAATCTAATATCAACCAAACAAATTTCAGCCTATCATAGGACATATTGGACATGCAAGTGCTCTCTCCGAGTAACTACAGTCAATTATCAGAGTCTACAGACATTGTTCAATACCTCTATTTTTCAGTTCAAGTAGGTTCACATATTTGCTACATACACGAGCAGTTTTGGACTTGAGGTGGAAAATATTAAAATGAGGCCATCGGCAAAGTCAAACTATTTCATGTACTTCTGCAGAAACTTGCGATGGAAATCATTTCTGATGGTGTCATTGATAAAACGCTTGGGAGCCTTTGTTTCGCCACGAGTCTGGTTCTTAAACACAACATCATCATCCCACCTGCCATAATGGATAATTCATGATGAAAAACAAGTAAACCAGTAACAAACTCATCAACAGGATTTTGATGCTGAGAATCGAAATAACCTTCGTTTTACGTTAAAGGAAGTTGCATTATTGAGTAGAGGATTTCCTCTGATCAGTTCTGCTTCTTTGACCTTTAGCTCCTCTTCCTGCATCTGCCGATCCTGAAGAGCATAAAAGACTTCTGATCAACAAAATGCAGCAATGACATATCAATGAACGGCTAGTTAGATGCCATGAGAATAACAGGATACTTGCAGTGGGGCAAAATTTGGTCACATGGACATGACTTGGTGAGGCCACGTGGGTAAGGCACAAGTGGATGAAAAATGCATATGCAACAAAGCACAGTCAAACTAGTTCTCTTAGTCGATGACTTGGGAGATAAGATGAAGTTTGTGGTTTTCCATGTGATATCACATGGTCTCAAGGTTGTGCAAGGATATGTGATAGGAGGAATTAAGGATCCAGTTTTCATTTTTCCAAGTAAATTTTATCTTCTTGTTGAGCTAAACTCCTATGAACGGATGACCCCTGTATTGGGTACTTTATCCACAAAAAGAAAGCTTCCCTTCCCATCTTAGTTATTTGAGCATTTCCATTTTACAGTACGTCACATCTTGAAAAAAATAATAATAATAAACATTGCCTTCACCAAAGAAACAGCTGAAAAAAAATTAGAAGCATAAAACTCTATATAAACTACAGCCATTGAAGACTCCCTTCAACAAATAAAGGATATATTAAAAAGAAACTTAAAAAAAAGCAAGAGGAATATATATATCTATATATATATATATGAGAGATTCTCTTATGAGAGATATCTCTCACCTTATATGAGAGATAGGGGTGAGTGCCCTCACATTTAAATTATTGGAATTGGACATGAATGTGAGGGCCCCCACCCAATCTCTCATTTAAGGTGAGAGATATCTCTCATAGGACCATCTCCTTAGAGATATATATATATATATATATACATATATGAGCAAGGCTCTCCTAAGCTCAAGCTTACGATAAGGTAAGCTCAAGTGTATGGTGGGGCCCACCTGGAGACTCACGTGGGAATTGGGGGACCCAATCTCTCATTTAAGGTGAGATATCTCTCATAGGACCATCTCCCTATATATATATATATTCATATATGAGCAAGGCTCTCCTAAGCTCAAGCTTACGATAAGGTAAGCTCAAGTGTATGGTGGGGCCCACCTGGAGACTCACGTGGGAATTGGAGGGGGAGGGATTTCAAGGACTCCCTGGGATAATCCTCTTTATAAAAAATTAGCCCCAACAGTAATTTCTATCATCTCTATATAGGCCCAAAAGTTTAATGGTTAATGGACCATTCGGATCAATACATAATCCATCCAATGGTCCAGTAAATTCGGATTTGACCAAAAGTTGGTTGACATGTGCAATTTAGAGGGGTCATGTGTTTGGTCCATTTGAATGGACCACATGTGGGCCCCACAAGCATGAGCTTATAAGATTTTATCCTAAGCTTGAACTTAGGAGAGCCTTGCTCTATATATATATATATATATATATATATATATATATATATAAGGAGATGCTCCTATGAGAGATATCTCTCACCTTATATGAGAGATAGCGATGCAGCGTAGACCTCATGGCTACATGTGTAGGGCCCACATAGATTTAGGAATTTATTTTCATGTCATTAGTTTCTTTAAATATTGTTATTAGGATTAGATTTCCTATATTATTTAGTTTCCTAGTTTTATTAGGTTTCTTAAGGCTTAAGTTTACTTTTACAATTTATATGGCATTGTAGGGAATTATTTCTCAGAGTTGTTAATTAATGAAATTGGGTTTTCCCATTGAGGTGCGTCCTCGTTTATTGTCTCTTCAGAAATTGATTGTCTTCGGACACGTGCTTCAGCACTCCTTGTGCTTTTTAGCACTTCCACCCCAAGCCCTAACCTTAGAGTCAGCATCAGATAGGGGTGGGGCCCCTCACATTTAAGTTGTTGGCATTGGAAATGGAAATGAAGGCCCCCACACATATCTCTCATAGTAAGGTCAGAGACATCTCTCTTAGGAGAATATGTCTCTCACCTTACTATGAGAGATAAGGTGGAGGCTCTCACATCCATATCCAATGCCAACAGCTTAAATGTGAGCCCCCCACCCATATCTCTCATATAAGGTGAGAGACATATCTCTCATTATAGAGCCTTGCGCTCTCTCTCTCTCTATATATATATATTGATCATTTGCTCATTAAGAGTGGACATGACAACCCCTTCCCCTACAATAAAGCTAAAAAATTTAATAGTGAAAATTCATCTCCAAAGTCCCCACTTTCAGCAAGAGCATCTACCTGCCCATTTACAATTTGAGGAACATGGCAAAAGCACACCTCTAAGGATGCAAGCATACCTCTAATCTCCTACAGCACGAAGGACAATCTCCATGATACCCTTGCCTTCCACCAATGATGATGCATTTAAAGAATTTTCTTTAACAGTTAATGGTTCCCAAAAGAAGCTTCAAACAATCTAAACTCCAGTAGCAATATTATCTGTTAGAATCATGGATGAAAATAGCGGCCGCCACCGTCACGCTACGGCCGATTTATCGGCCGTCGCACCCGTAACGGCCACTACGACCGTACGGGGTGAGAAAAATTCATACTTTTTAAATTTTTTAAAAATGCATAATAAGACTTATTTATTTTCTTCTTCTCTCCAAATAATATTTCTACACAACTCTTCTACCCTTTTGTGTTTAAAAGAACACCAAAAAGCATATGATCTCGCCGAATTACAGTCGATACAGAGAGTTCTTCTCAATGATTATTCTCTAAGTACATCCTATTAGACACCCACTTTGGTTGATGTATTTTTTTTCTCTAGGTACTCTTAAGTCTTGACTTCATGACATAGTTTTTTCTTTTATAAGCCTTTCATTAGTTTCTAAGTTAGCATAACTAAGCAACATGAACACATGTGAAAAAAATGATCATTACTATTATTTTCTATTTATAAAGCGATATAGGACCTCATACAGTGAGGGGGGACCGCTACGCCCCTACCTTAGTTACTTTTGCAAAAAAAAAAAAAAAAAACATTTTCTCTCATTTTTCAATATTCTAGATTTTCAAGAATTTTTTCATATTTTTTGACGATTTTTCCAAATCGCGCCGCTACACTACGTAGCGTTTTGGCGGCAGGCTGCTACGCCCGCTATTTTCATCCTTGGTTAGAATCACCAACTTCCACCAAACATGAAAGGGCTAGCATAATATCTCATCTCCAACTTTTTTTTTTTTTTTTGAATGGTCTATTTTTATGGCCATCTATTCTCTCTCTCTCTTTTGGTCTCTTTTCAAAGTCTGTTGCTTTAATATCTCATCTCCTACTTACATGGTTTCTCCAGTATCTAGTGGCCCAATTTCCCAACAGCATTTCCATCTATAAAATTGTTTCAACCAATTGTCCAAAGGAGAGACGTGATTCTTAATTTCGGACTAACGTGCCTGTTAATCACGTCACTCCTTCCATTTCAAAGTAAGAATTTTGTTGGCTGACAGCCAGAAAAATGCCTGCATGGTTTGAGGTTAAAATGGGTAATAGAACCCCAAACTGCTTTTCAAGTGAATTAGACCAAATAATTTTCTGATGTTATGTTGAACAATCTCCCAGGAATTACGGAGCTTGTGTGGAAGCATACAGTTGAGGTTATTGTTTTTGGCAACCCCGTCCAGAGAGTTACTTCAGATTCAACATAGATGGAATCACTAGGGGCGTGTTTGGATAAATGAGTGGTGGAATAAAATGAAGTGGATTTCACATGTAGAGTGGAGTGAAGAGAAGTAGGTTGAAGTTAAAGTAGAGTACTTCACTTCACTCCATTTGGATGCTTATTTTGAAGTTAAGGTTTGTAGTAGAATCCACTTTTACTCAAAGAAATGGAAGTATTTAGAGTTGAAGTGAAGTGGAGTACATGTGGCTCACAACATTACTTCATCTATTGGGCCAGATTCATCCAAACGGGGTAAAGTTAAAATTTTAGATTGTTAAGGCGCATTTAACTTCACTCTACTCTATTTTTTACCTATCCAAACAGGCCCTAGAGGAAATCCAAGACTTACGGAAATAGGGGCATGCTTCATAATGAAAAATGTATAATTCGGTTGGTTTTCTCCAAGCTGGTGGAGAATGGAGGAAAAAAACACAATGGAACTTCTTGAAAATTAGAAAGTGTTAAAAACCAATCCAAAAAAAAAAAAGAAAAAAAAGAAAAAAAAAAGTAAAAGGAAAGTATTAAAAATCTTTAGAAGACTTTTCATTAACATTTATTATATAGCGATTTCGAATGTCATAATGTCGATCATCATCATCTAAATCTGTGTTATAGTGATGTTGGTATTTAAAGCAAAGGAGTTCTTGCAGAACTGCAAATATTTACGAGATCCAATGTTCATCGATATTGGTTTTTCGTATTGTTTTTTTGTTTTTCTAATGAGAAGCTAATGTATTAGACAATACTTTAGTCAAATGAGAGATGATAAAGAAAAATGAAGGCAAGGCACAAAACAGTACAAGAGGCCACTTTTGAATGAAATGAGGAAAACGAGGGGAAAAGGCACAGAAAGTCTACTAGATCACAATAAAGCCAACCTTCCGAAGTTTCTCCTCGGCTCTCTCTTTCTTTATTCGTTCAAGCTCCGCCATTAAAGCTTCAGCATCATCCTCATCATCGTCATCATCATCACTAAACACACATTTTTCACCATTTTAACAAAATAATTTAGCATTCAAAAAGAGAAATTCTTTAAAAAAACTATATTTTAAATGAACCATCTACCTTTCATCTTCGCTTTTGACATCCACATCAGAATCATCAGCATCAACATTTTTTGGAGCAAGGCGGTCTTCAGCATCTCTTTTTGTACCTAAATTTAAAAATGATGATTGAGCAAATAACTTAATAAAAGGTTTATTCAATTTATGATATCAGAAATACACAGCAGTTTGATAAAAGGTCCCAACCTTCCAAGAGGAGGGCAGTGCTTGCTCCTTTTCTTCTATCTCTGTCATCTGGAACCATATTGATTGAATTCAAAATTAATGCACACAGAGAACAAAAAATCAAAAAAATTATAATATTCAATAATTGATTATGAGTTATGACAGGGACAACAGTAATAATATACAGAATTAGATAGAGAAGGATTATTAGTGGCCACCTTTTACTAGAAATTTGTTGACTGAATGGGAGGTGCACCTTTTGAGATATACATATACACGCATGTGTCTAACAGGAAAACGATCTAATAAATTGAGAGACTAAAGACCTAATCCAAACTTCTCCCTTACCATAGGCCTTGTCCTTCGAAGAAAAATGCCTTCGTTCACGCTCCTCAAGCTCATCCCGGAGATTCCTCTTTTGCAATTCATCTTGGGTATCCTGCCCGTCCTTTCTGCAAATCATAAAAAAAACAAATAATTAAAAAAGGATAAGGGATCAGATATCAGGCGTATGTTTATTTCAAAATGGACGGATAATAAATACATGCATAGACACATGGATAGCACAAATAAATGTCCCCCCCGTGATGTAATAGAAACCAAAAGCAGAGTATTTCTGAATTTTTAATGAGAAATTCTTGATATAAATTTCATAGCATGCCCATAAAATACTCATTCCGAATCTACACATATAAGGAATGCCCATAAAATACTAGTGCCAATATTTTGTATTGTCATTTTTTTTATAAATAGGATTGTTATATGCAAAGGCCTTTACATAATGAATGCAACTGCCTGTACCAATCACATCTGTGGAATAGGTCATACTGCACCCCAAGATTCCATTAAGACCTAAACGCCCCCAGACAACACAACAACAAAAATGAAAAAAGATTCCCACAATATTTAAACCCACTGCACGTGGACACACACACATGCGCGCGCACAAAGAGAGAGAGAGAGAGAGAGAGAGAGAGAGAGAGAGAGAGAGAGAGAGGATGCTTTGATTGTTCATAGCAGGTCAGCTAAATTGACCACCATTAGGGAAGGCAAGACCATCGCGCATGTAGCAATGGAGAGTGAAGGAAAAAAAACCCTTCTACTTAGAATTTGAGCAAACATAATATTTACTCATCATTAAACATTATTACAGTAAAAGATTCATATCCTTGAAAGTTCTTAGAAAAGGAAGAAGAAGAACAGGACAAGGCCCAAAAGGAATATTTTGAAAGTTCTCAAAATATTCCAAACATGTTCTAACAGATGAATCATATAAATTTAAAAGGCCGTCAAATATTCTACAAGAGTGTACAAGACAAGGCCTAGAAGGAAAAATATACAACACATACCTGGGCTTTAGAGCTGTATGAGCAGCGAGATCCCTAGAAGAATATTTCTGGGAGGGGCCGAAAATTCGAGTACCACCTTGCTCATTACCACCTTTTGCAGGTGCCCATGTGGGACGGGCTGCTGTTGTCATGACTTCTCTTCACTTACCTCTTGAAGATGAATATGAAAATAGAAGTTCCATTAGCCAAGATCTCAAATATGGAAAAAGAAATAATAATGATAAAGGAAAAAGGAACACTAAAAACTATATGGTGAACAGAAACCAAACAAGGGACAAGAAAGCCCAATGCCCTCTTAAAATTGTTGAAGCTAATCTAATCTATCAAAATGACATTAAAAAGAATACAATAACAAGTAAGTGCGCCGTATCTCAATGTCATTGAAGCATATACAATTATACATATATATTGGTCCCCCTCTACTGAACACTTGAGCTCACCTCCATGTGGAGCCACCTGGGGATGGGGCAAGGTAAAGATCTCCCCACTACGTGTTGACGTATGGTGAGCTAACAAGAGGGGGGCCATGCGCGCGCACACACACACACAGAGAGAGAGAGAGAGAGAGAGAGAGAGAGAGAGAGAGCATATATTCTTTTCCCATAGACTATTTACACAAAAAACTAGTCATCTAATTGCATGGATTCAAAATTCAAAACATCCAAAATTTAAAATGTGTAGGATAAAGTATTATAGTTGAATGATCAACCATGCTGACTCACAGAAGAACATTAATTCCTCTGTAACTAATAAAAAAAAAAGAACATTAGCCACTCCCATAAAATATTCTTGTCTATTATTCATAGTTGTCAAGTTCGTTTCGGACACTATTTCGGTTTGGTTCTAAAATGAAACATCTCGGGTTATTCGGACATTTCGCTTTCCAATTCGGAAATTTGTTTCAGAAAATATAAGAAAATTATATATATATTAAAAATATATAGAAAATTTCGGTATATGGAAATTTGTTTCCGTTCCAAGTTTGTCAATACATGGATGGAGAATCACAAGTAGACCTCAGGTGCAATAGTAATAGTCAATTGAGAGACATTTCAATCTATTGAAATAAATTGGGCCACATCATCAGGTTGAAGAAATGAAGACATTTGTACAATGACATATAAGTGGGCCTCACGTTCTGTAACTCATCAAAAAATATTGTTTAATGGAATATTTAATAACATCAAAAAAATATTCAGAGAGAGGATATGCACCAGCCACCAAGTATTTCACAAATAAATAATCAATTGAGACTCAATGTTTATTGTAAAAAAAATCAGATTCCATAGCATCAGTCAATTGAGACTAAATGGAAATTGCAAAAAAAGTGGGCCAAGGGTTGGATAGTGGCACATTAGAACACCCCATCCGTTCTCTAATGAGGCCTCACTTAATCTATCCTCATAAAAGAAAAGAAAGAAGTATACAGTGGGCCTCACGTTTTATCCTCATAAAAGAAAAGAAAGAAGAATACGGTGGGCCTCACGTTTTGGCACCATAACAACCGTAGGCACTAGGGGTGTAAAAAAAAACAAGAAAACCGTCTAACCGAACCTATCCGAACCGAACCGCGGTTAATAACTGAATCTCACGGTTCGGTTACGGTTACGGTTAATGAAATCCAAAAACCGCACGGTTCGGTTCGGTTACGGTTTTCCGTAATAATTCACGGTTATTAACCGAACCGTATAATACGGTTCAGTTAACCGTATGCGGTTAACCGTACTGTTTACAAATAAAAGAAAAAAACAGGGGGCTGAATGAAATTTCTTATCATATAAGGAACAAACACCAAAGTAGGGGTGTAACGGTTCGGTTAACCGGTCATGTTGGGAAAACTGTTAACCGAACCGTAACCGCGGTTTTCTATTTTTCAAAACCGTAACCGTAACCGTATTCACAAAAAACGTGGAAAACCGAACCGTGGTTAACCGTTTTAGACGGTTCGGTTACGGTTAATAACTGTGGAAAAAAGAGTATTAATTTATTCACTGCCAAGCAGCAAAAAGTAACAACAAATATATTTGAATTGATAAGCAAAGTCAATTACAATGACCATGACCACGACCACCTTGGCAATCCCTGATCTGATACCAAAAGAATTACAACAGCCTAGAGTTTATATCAATGGAAGAAAAACAATGTTCATGAAGACAAGATGTTAATAAGACGGACAAGAAGAGAGAACCATAAGTGGGAATACATGAGTTGCTTTTCTTCTTTTCCATATCAAATGAACAATTACACTCATTCCCTTTAGTATGAAAATTACATCCATATCCCTTAAATACTATATACAAAAAATCAATGTAACATTATGGTACCATTACGTCACTGTGCAAAACCAAAACCTATAGTATATGTTGCCAATGAACTGGTATATCTTCAGCATTTCATATAATGCAACCTGAACTCAAATTACAACTTCCTCTTCAATAGTAATTGGGCCTTGGCCCACACCCCACATCAATTAAATGATTCGCCCCAGGTCAAAAGGGGAGAATGAAAAAAAAAACCCAAAATCGCTCTGCAGCTTCAACCTTCCCTCTTCTGGCTCTTCACTCCTCGCCGGTTCGCCCAGACCTTCTTCCTTCGAGGCTTCGACGGTTCAGGTAACTCTCTCTCCTTCTCCCTCTCTCTATAGCTTCTCTCCCCCTCTCCCTCTCTGGCTAGGGTTTGTGTGGTTTCCTCTCTTCCTCCTTTGCACATTAGGGTTTATGTTTTAGACTTTTAGTTTTCTTTTTTCATTTGAAGTGATGATCTCAGTGCCCTCTTTTCTATTAAAAATGAAAAAAGGGTGATTGAGAAGAATAAGTTCTCTCTTGTCTCTCTTTCTCTGATAAATGGAGGGAGTTAGGGTCTTAGGGAAATCAAAATGTAGAGAAATCGTCTCAGACTCTCAGTCGCCCTTTCATCTTTGGTTAATCATTAATGGTTAGACTTGGGCACTTGGCGATTTGATTATTGACTATTTGTGGTGACTGGTGAGAATCCACTGCGCCGATTATTTTGTATGGATACTATGTTATTACTATCTTGAATTCAAGTATATACTATTTACATTTCCATCCAGGAGAGAGAACAAATTGTTGGTGTTTTGTTTGATCTGTTCATGCTTCTCGTTGGGAAGAGAGGACCCGCAAGTGGAATCCCCTTCATTATTCAAGATCCTTGGGTGTTATTCTGCCTTCTCAGTGTTAAAAAAGATGCTAGCTTTTCTCTGATTTTGAGGAAGTTATCAAAATGTATCTTTGTCTTGGAAGTTGGAAACAGAGGCTCTTCCAAGAGCCCAGCATTGAATTACTTTCTGCCTTCATTCTGAATGTGTGTGCAAGTCTGCAACCATCATGTCAATTATTTTGCTTTTTCTGAGATTTTGATTCCTATGTGGTTTTGGTAACTTCTTTGTGGTCTACTGCTTGGGTACACCGGACCATCTTATTCACTTCATTGTACCCATTTTCAAACCCATCTGTTATCTACAATTGACTATACTATCATATCACTATTTATCAAGGTAATGCTTTTCTTCAGGGCTTATTTAGAATGTAGTTAATTTGACTTGATCAGACAATCACATTTATGCTTTGTTTCTTCTTTTAGTTGTGATTTTTTATTTGATTTTATTTTATTTTATTTGGGTAAATGAGATAAGGAGATGCATATGATGAGGAAATTTGAAGATAAACTTAGTTGCTTTCTTATGCAAATGTCCACTTTCACTTGCCAGTAGTTGCTTTTTGAATTTGTTTTATGCCTCCACCCTTCAAATCCCTGTTTGGTTTATCTTTTTTGCTCCTTGTTTCTTCTTTATAATTCTTTCAGCAGATGCTTGATACAAGGGAAGTAAGAACATGCTTCCATGGATTTTTATAGATACATAATATGCATTAATTGATGTGTTTTACTCTATTGAAAAGAGAAGCCCAAGAAAACTTCCCCTAGTCAATGTGTGTCTGTTAGAGATGTTAAGCAATTTCTTGTAAATGTATTATGGAGATTCCACTAGTAAGATATTAGATATGTAATATCAGGATGTATTTTTGTGTTGGAAGTTGTGAATTGGGTTGCAGGATTGAGACATGGCATTTTGTACCCAGTAATCAGGAGGATTTAAAATATCAGGATTGTTCTTTTGGATTATGTAAATTAAATTTTATTTTAAAGATTTTGAATGATCAAGAATTGTCTATATTTTCTATATCCTTGTTTTGAATAGATCTAGAATTGTTGTGAGCAAGTCTTATCTAATTGTCTTGATCTATGTTAAAGCTTTAACTACTTATTTCTTTTTTCCTTCTTTTCATTTTGGAAACTTTATTCTTGGCCCGTAATATGATGTTTATGATTATGTTGATAATGTTCATCTATAAATTATAAATACAGGTGCTCTCATTTGGAATCATATGATTAAGGAACTGTTTGGAGCATAAGGAAATAATAACGAGGTACTAATTTTTACATGATAATGTGTATTATTTCTCTATAGTTTCTTTATCATTTTTGTAGTTTGCTTGTCAAATTGTGTGCTAATTTCTTGAGGATTCGCAATTTGGGTGTTGTCGCTTAAAGGTTTATTTACAAATTAGGTGTTAGTAGTAGGATTCCTTATAAAAAGAAGAAATTGTTTAAAATCATGTCTTTAACCTATGTTATAAATGGTGATTATTGGTGGTTGGCGAGGATTTTAATGTAGTTGACCTTATCTTTGAATCAGATATGGAAAAATATTACAAAAAACAATCAACTACCAATCCACCGTCTCCGATTCCAAAGAATGACAAGAATGATGAAATGCCATCATCCTCGAAGAAAGGGTGTGTAGAGGTTAACTTGACTGATCTTCCCGCAGATCCTGGGTTACGGAATCCAATCTCAAGCTATCATCCTATGGATAGGGACCAAGTCCGAAGAGCATATCTACAAAAGGGCCCTTGTCAGCCTCGTGACCATAAATTTCCTTATACGGGGTGTGGACAAGATAAGAGGCGATTTAATCCTCTTTGGTTTAAGGATTACGGCAGTTGGTTGGAGTACAGCATAGAAAAAGATGCTGCATTCTGTATGTGTTGTTATCTTTTTGGGGAGGAAACGCGTTATGATGCTTTTATAACTCAAGGATTTAAAAGCTGGAGGAAAAAAGAAAGAATTGAAAATCATGTGGGAGGCCCGAATAGTGTTCATAATCAAGCATATGAGAAGTGTCAGAACTTATTGAATCAAGACCAACACATTGAGGCGATTATTATCAAGCAATCAAGTCAAGCTCGAACAGATTATCGAATCCGTTTGAAGGCTACACTTGCTTCTGTTAGATTTCTTTTGCGCCAAGGATTGCCTTTTCGTGGTCATGATGAATCTGAAGATTCAAACAATATGGGTAACTTCCTTGAGCTTTTGCAAGTACTTGCCGATCAGAATGAAGCTATTAAAAGAGTTGTATTGGAAAATGCTCCTGAGAATCTAAAGTTGACCTCCCCTAAGATTCAAAAAGACATTGTGAATGCGGCTGCCATAGAAACCACTCAAGCTATCATTTCCGAGCTTGGAAATGCACCATTTTCTCTTTTGGTGGATGAATCTAGGGATATCTCCATCAAAGAGCAAATGGCAGTTGTTATACGCTATGTGGATAAGCGGGGATGTGTGATTGAGCGGTTTTTAGCCATAAAACATGTTGCAGACACTAAAGCTCAATCACTTAAGCTGGGCATTGAAGCGATATTTTCTAGGCATGGATTGAGCATGTCAAGTTTGCGCGGGCACCTAAATGATATGTCAAGTTTTTCTTGATATGAAAAATTCTAGTAAAAGTTTAGCCCCACCTAAATGAAAATCCTAGGTCCGCCTCTGTATATATGCAATGTTTCCCTCCAAATCCCATGATAACTTCCTTGTGAGTGACTAAGAAATTTCAATAAACAATTTTAATTGTATTAGATTTTAAGTGAATAATGATTGGTAATTGATCAACAAAATTGTAGAAATTACTTGAGTTCAAGTAGACCAACCATGAGTTTCTCCAGGCAAGGAAAGTTCCAAACTCTGAACAAGTTATCTATGTCAGCAAGACCATTGTGACCACTAACTCCCAACCACGGCTCTATCAAATTGGGGAGTGTAATAGGGAAAATCTAAAGATATTTCAGTGCTTGCTACAAAACAGAAAACAAATCATATATAAGATTATCACCAAGCTCAAACCCAAATTTATCAACATCTTCAAAAGGGCCCATTTATTGTATGGGATTTCTAGAAATTCTAAGCAATGCCCTGGAACCTGAAATGCTGATCTCAAATGAAATTCCAAAAGAAGAAAGAAAGAACAGTTCCAACAGTCATGACAATTAATTAGGATATCATTTTGAGATGAAAAATTAAAGAGACATGTTTGAGATGGTTTTCACGTACGATACAAGTCAACAAATAAAAAAAATAAATCTGTTTGCCTAGTTGATGCCCTCTTTAAGAGAAATGAGCAAAAGGCAGAGAAATTAAATAAAAGTAGTAACATATATATTTGAAGAAGTACAATCAACTGGAGGATTTAGCCTTCAGTAGACTAATATCATGCAAAAAAATTCAGGAATAAGAAGGTGACTTGACAAGTAGTTGGGCAATAATTTTTTTCAAATTTGCTTCTGTGGATAACTTCTTTAAGTCCTCTAAACATAAGAAATTGTGCAGCTTGCATATGAAAGGCATACCATTGAACATCTATCTCAAGTAGATCAATATCAGACCCAAAGTAAATTCATCACCATTAAGGCTGAAATACACCCAAATACACCCATTAAAACAAACCTAAACACCAACCCAATGCTTGACATTGAAATCTGCTTCTTGTTGCTATGCCATGTATCCATCTGTTTAAATACTAAACATAATTATGATAATTGCAGAGAACCTAATTGGATGAACCCATTTTTTTTTTCTAAGACCAATTAATCAAATGATAAGGCCTGGTTGCAACATTTGAAACACTTTCATAACAGTCAAATGAACTAGAAAAACACCATTTACAAGTTGTCAATGGAATAACTTGATACCAAAGTGAAATGTTGCAACAGGGCCTTCTACATTGACAATCCCCATTGGATGGCTACTGGATGAGGATTCCATTCTAATAGCACACCACAGTTGTGTAGCATGTTTCATCAAAAAATGTCCCGGTTAGTATAGATGTTTATTATAACACTCAAACAAACCAACATTTGGCACATCCATTGCTAGAACATTTCATTGACTTCCATTGCAACGTTCAAACAGACCCAGAATTTCACTGTTTCATTGCTGTAACATTTAATTCACTTCCATTACAACATTCAAGCACCAACATCCAATTACAATATTTAAGTCCAACAAGTCCATTCCATTCTGAAAAATCTCTATTCAGAAAAATCCATTCCAACAAAGAAAAACATTATAACATGCCGTGGGGAGTAACACCCTTTAATTACATGACAACATAGCCCCCATCAACACTACCACGTCCAATAGCCTATTCTAACAGTGAAACTATGTCAACCACTGCCAACCACTGCTTCATGAAATGGAGTCTACAATATGACTTGAGGTTTTTCAGTGTTGAGGAGGGACAGGAGAGAGACCTTTTGGGAGGTTTTTTTTTTTTCCCCACTTAAATAAGCTACTCTAGCACCGTTGGGTCCATAGTCTCATGATCTCATGGGAGAGAGGAAGGGGTAACATAAGAAAGGGAAGGGGTAAGGGAGAGAGATTTGGGGCCGGAGACAGGAAGTTGGCCTTTCGTTGGGATGACCTGAATCAATTTCACATGAGAGCAAGGGATGATTTTTGCACAGAACTGCCCTAATATGGTTACAAGACTTGAGCCCTGTGCACTGTCCCTTTGCCATTATGCTGACTAGTATCTCTAAAAAGCTGGTTTAGCAAAGTCTAGACATTATCAAACAAGAAAAATGTCCTCATACATGCAAACCGAACCCATACACTCAAGAAAATTAAACAAAAAAAAAAAAATCAAACCCACAACTATGCAAACACATCCCCATACACTCAAAATAAAAAATCCCAAAGGCATTCACTACAACGAATGCATCAAAAATCACTGGGATTGTACCTGTGACAGGGGAGGCTTCGCGTGAGGTAGAGGAGGAAGGTGAAGGCGCTGCGGGTGTCTGGGGGGCTGCTGCGTGCGTGTCCGGCAGAAAGATGAAGATGGAGGTCTGTCTGGTGGAGGAAGATGAAGATGGTGGTGCGTGAGATGGGTTGCAGGGAGAGGCAAGATGGGTTGCGCGACGAACGGAAGAGGAGAGGGAGAGGGTGGAGAGATTCGATGGAGAACCAGAGAAATGGGAGATGAGAGACCGAAAGGGGCTGGCAGTGGCTAGGGTTTGGACGTTTGGTCATTGGTGTTTGTTCCTTATATGATAAGAAATTTCATTCATCCCTCTGTTTTTTTCTTTTATTTGTAAATATTATGGTTACCCGAACGTATTATACGGTTCGATTAATAACCGTGAATTATTACGAAAAACCGTAATTAAATAGAACCGTGTGGTTTTTAGATTTCATTAACCGTAACTGAACCGTGAGATTCGGTTATTAACCGCGGTTCGGTTCGGTTAGACGGTTTTTCGGTTTTTTTTTATACCCCTACAACCTATAGTGAGGGATGGATGCACTTGAACATTTCCCTTTTATATATATATATATATATATATATATATAACAAAATAGTACTATGATATAGTGAGAATATGTAATAGATCGAAAAGGCAATTTTTATTATTTTATTATTTTTCAATAAAAAAAAAAAACTTTGGGCCTAAAGTTTGGGTCCATGCCAAGTATACTAATGGGCTTTAACGTTAGGGTTTGGAACTCTCTATTTTTCAAAAAAGTGGAATTAAAACTGAGCACTAGTCTTTGATCCAACTTGGTCTTTTTAAATGAAAATAGACTTGAACATTGACATAATTATAGCTTTAATAAATATTTATAATATATTTTTGGAAATCAATGTAAGTAACCTACTTGGAGCCGGTTGAGTGACATAAGAGGTGGGTTTGCTCTCCATGTATTGTGTTTGAATTTTGAAACCTCCATAAATTTACACGGTGCGTGTTTGTATGGGTTTGGCGGGAGCAACCAAAGGGTTAGTCATCTTTGGTCAAAGACCTCAACGATACCCATGTTATAAAAAAAATCAATGATCGATTTACATTTTTGCTATTTTAAGCTTTTTCTTTTCTCCTTGGAGCTTTCTTAATAATTATAATGCATTTATTTTATTTTTTTGATAAATTATGAAATTAAGTAACTTTTTGTTTTGAAATGCAGTTAGAAAATCATTGTCGAGAATGGGTGGCGGAGGAAAATAGTACATTTTGAAGGGGATATTTTTTTTTTATTATGAGATTTTGTGTTGTTGGAGATTCAGTTACTAATGGTTGGTGATAATAAAGCAACTTTTTTATTTTCTTCCATGCGTGGTGACAAAGACACAATGAGTGTGTTTGGTTGGACTTTCTAAAATCTTAAAGTCCTTTTCTAAAACGTGCAAATTTTAAAGCAATAGTATCAAAAATTGTTTGGTTTAGCAGCTTTTAGCATATAACAATAAACTAGAAATATAACTCTTATAATAAAAATAATTACAAAACATATAATATTTATTTAGGTAAATAACAGGGCCAAGCATATGAGCCACCACGTATCTCCTTTTTACCATAAAATTGGAAGCTAGTGACGGGGTGAAAATTTCTATTTTTGAGGCATGTCCCATTCACCATGCTCATCTATGATCATTAGAGAATGTTAAAAAATATCTGTGATAAGTTGATGATTAGATTAAAGAATTCTTGAGATGTGATCCATTAACTTTGCCTTATCTCTCATCACCACCTTTGTATCAGCTATATTCATATTTCTTGACATTATCGCACTTAGTTAAATGATCATCAAACTTGAAAATAATAAAAGAGAAATTAAATGAAAATGAAAATCGAGGAAATTCTATAAACAAAATTAACGATATTTCATATTTACTTTATATTTTTTATTTTAAACTTAGTTTGTCTTTTGCAATAATATCTCAAGACTGAGACAACCCATTTCCCACATCTCGGATGAACCTAAGACTCATTCACTCCCCCCACGCAATCCCCACTTCATCCTCCATTACATATCAAAAGACCCATTTCACTCCTTCATCTTCTCAATTTTTTCCTATCGTACGATTGCTTCTTTGAATTCCTAAACAGATCCTAATATCAAGTAATGGAAACAGCCCCATCTTAATTAAATGGTCATCATCATCAAAATCCAATTTGTGAGTTTTGAGGAGGAAAGAGGTTAATAAAAGACAGAAACTTGTCACAAGGATATTGCATTTTTTGTCATTAAATTTTTTTATGTGAAAATATAATTGAAAGAAGAGTTTAACAAAAAATTAAACTCAAATATTAATTAAACGGTTTTACGAAAAAAAAGAATAAGTATAAAATGCCGAGTAAGTTGTTAACATATTTTTTCTTACGAGATTGCTCTAGTTGATGATATGTCAACCCAATTGTGAAAATCTTTTTATACCTATTTTTTAAATATTTAAATCTTCATGATGCAATTTAAAAAAAAAAATAAAACGCCAAAAGTTTTATACCTTTAATTTCCACATTTTTTTAACTGAACAAAACCAATGAAAGTAAGGGTAAAAAAAAAAAAAAAAAAAAAAACCTGGGCTTTAGAATTCCTGAACCTGTCCCAAAAAAACTGTGGCTTTACAACACCAACCTGTCCCACAAAACACTCATAATTTTTTTTTTACAAAATCTGTTATGCAAAAGTATTCAAAATTAACGAGCAGAAACCAGATTCGAAACTCTCCCAACGCTCCGCTGATAGCTACACATAAACACTTTCCTTCGTTAAGACAGCTTTTTCTGTAATGGCGGTAGAAGAGGAAGAGGACGGAATCCACTGCAGCAGCTCAAAACGACGCCCTTATAATCGAAAGAAAAGAAAGTTGAGGAAGAAGCGAGGTAGCTATCAAACCCTAACTCCCAAAATTCTTACTAAACCCTCTTTCTTAGATATCCAGAACTTTGTTAGTTTGCATGAGTGTAATTGACCCAACCGGTAGTAGAAAATCTTTCTTCCTTCATTTACCGAAAAAGTGAAAAAATTCCTTATTAACTCACTAACAAACAACAAAATTTCATCATGTCATGCTTCTCTTCACTTTATCCTGCAAGTAATTTTACCAAACACACCCTGGATTTCGTGATTGTTGTGAAATACCAGATGCCCCCGCAATGCATCGGAAATATCCAAGTTCTGACATTGATCTTATAAGTCAAATCCAATTTTAACTTGATATGATGTATTTAAAGTGGTGCGGCACATAAGGGTTAAAGCGGACAATATCCAAGTTCTGACATTGATCTTATAAGTCAAATCCAATTTTAACTTGATATGATGTATTTAAAGTGGTGCGGGCACATAAAGGTTAAAGCGGACAATATGATGCTGAGTTGATTGTTGGTGCTAGTATTAGTGAAAGATTTTGTTAATAGCGTATGGAGTATCTTTTTGTCTAAGGTGCTTCCATTCCTCCCTTCACATCCACTTATTTGTGTATGTGCACTCTGTCACAGGCACATGAGAATGGCAAGCCTTTCCTGTAGTGGAGTTTGTTAAAGCAAAGTGTACTCTTTCTTTTTTTTTTCATGAATATTTAAGAATGACTTGTTTGTTTATGATGAATCTTAACAAGCCTGATATTTCTATATGTCAATTTTCAAATAACTCCAATATCATCATCATCGCCATCATCATCCAAGCCTTACTTCATCTATTTGGGGTTGGCTTTGTAAGTTTTAACATCAGAATCTAACACGTCTGTTCTTACTGGTTTGCTCCAAGTCTTCATTGTTTCCTCCTATAATTCAGTAACTTAATATTTTAATATTGCTATAGTGGTAGTCCTCCAAAGACTGTAAACTAAAGAATAAAAATTGTAAATATTCACAGGAATTCCCTCCCACCACCTAAGGATAGTAGAGTTCAGCTTTAATACCCAGATACATGTACATGCCCAGTGTATTCGTTTCGTATCAAACTGCTACGACGCTCGTATCGGTACCCAATATTGCATCAATACTTTTAGAGTACAACTTTAGCATATCCTACCTACCAAGTCCATTATTCATATAGTTCTTCTAATTTTCTTACTTCTAAGCATAAAAAATGTTAGAAAGTAATGTAAACAATGATAATCTCATTAATTCAGAAGTGTTTAGGACAACTGAATACGTATTCGTGTCCTTGATTTTCAAATGTGTGGAGAAGTATCCCCAAGCCCCGGTTCCAAGTCTGTACCTGGAGCTGTATTTGGGCATCATAGGATATCAGCTATATGTACCATACAATTTTGCGTTTTGCTTCCTGCTGTTGGACCTTTAAAACAAACACCAAAATCCAAGGCTTTTTTTTTTTTTTAACCTGCGACATCAAAGTTCATTGTTGTGATCAATTTATGAAAAAATCATCTTTGCTTTGGCAATTTATATAGAACTTTTTGTAATAACCTTTAATTTTCATTAGTAGAAGATCATTGGTATTTTAACTGTCACTTTTCTTTCAAGTACAAGCAAGCCTTAACTTGACTTATTCTCCATATTTTCATTAGCTAAGAGACTCAAGATGCTAAAACCATCCATCTCAGAAGGAATCAGCCCACTTGTTTCTAAGTACTGGCACCAAAGGTACAATCTTTTCTCGAGATATGATGAAGGTATTAAGATGGATGAAGAAGGATGGTTTTCTGTTACTCCTGAAGATGTTGCTATCAGGCATGCTGAGAGGAGTGGCGGTGGAACTATCATTGACGGTTTTGCAGGAGTTGGTGGCAATGCAATTCAGTTTGCAAGAATGTAGGTCCCTGATGTTAGGATAATGAAGATATCTTGGGATATTTGATATAACTTTAGATATAATTTAGAATTTACATAATATTTGATTATCATGTTTACCATATTTGTCTCCTTGATTTACTGCCACTGTAATCTTTTTAATGATATCATAATACATAACTATTTCATGACAAATCTTGCTAATTTGCACCCGAAGTTTTGAGTTTATGTTTTTTTTTTGGTAGAGGAATTGTGAATTTTCTTCCTGATGTCAGTGCAAGTTGTGAGTTGTTGGATTACGATTCACATTTGTTAGTTTTCTGATATTAAAATCTTTTATCTGACATTTACACTGCATTTTTGATGCATTCCAACTGACAAGCAGTTTGACTACTTCGGCTTAATGGATGGTTATTCTCTCTTCCACGTGTTTGAGGTGGCACAAAAACAGAAACCTTGTTTGGTAATGTTCTTCTTTTCTGCCTTCTTTCTGTCCTAAATCATTATCAGCAGTAATCACAATACTGGACTGAAGATGGAAAATCAGTATCTTGCTAATGTGAGCTTGTTATTTTCATGATGCCCCAAGAGCACGATGGAATAGTAACTATTCATTTAGCCAAAATATTTAATTTCCACTGAAGATTTTGTTTTAGCTCTTAGGAAAATTTGATGCATTTGATTTTCAGTGGCTAATGTTAATTGGAGCTTGGTTAGGGATTACTGGGGGGAAAAGAACAAATGGATGAGTGCCACTTAAGAATTTTGCTGAAAAAAGGGCATTTGTAGCATGAACATGTAGATCTTCTTGTCTAATGTCTGTGTGAATTGGGGATGATTATGTTAGTATGTCCATCAAAATTTAACAAGCAGTTAACATTTTTTTTCAATGAGTTTCTTTATATTTAATTTTGTGTAGAATGTGCACAATTTTTTTCTCCCTTCCATATTACAGTAACTATAATTTTGTATGTGAGTCAGTTAACACATATCTGAGATCCAGCTCCCATCAGTTGGGCCCATCTCAGAGTAATCATTATCTAAAATGTCATCTCGATCAGGTGATTCTAATCACCAAATCAGAGCACTTGAAAAGACTGCAAATGGATAGTCGAAAGTGGAAAATGGAGCGCTATTTTCTGAATGATCTGATTTATAGCTCTGCCTACTGATATAGCAAGGCCTGAAGGCGTCATGTTGGTTGTTTCAGGATATGGAAGGGGAGGAGGGCTCACACAAGTCAGTGAAGGACCGCCATAAGGCCTTTCTGAAGTGTGGCCAACATGGCCAGGGAGGAAAGAAAAGGGATGGGCTTACTGTTGGTGGTGCTGAATTAATTTGTTCAAACTATAGAATTGGTTGTTTGAGTATGTTCTTTATAATTAAATACACAGTTTTCATTAACAAGCTCCAAAGCTCTGTTCTCTGTTGCTAAGGCTTATTCAGATGTGAATGAATATTTCTGCAATTTGCTTTAACCATTGCATTTGTTCTAGTAGGTCTTATCATGTTGTTGCCATTGATGTTGATCCTCAAAAGGTTTTAATGGCCTTTAATAATGCAAAGATATATGGAGTGAAAGATTACATTGATTTCATAGTAGGGGATTTTTTCCAACTCGCTCCACATCTTAAGGTACATGAATAATGTCCTTACTTCTTCTCATGCTTAGATGCTGATGATTCAAATGAATGTTTGAAATCATTCGTACTCCATTTCTCTCCATTCGCTGTAATACCAATAAAAAGTATCTCATGCGATGCAATATTTTCTTCTTTGACAGTTTGTGGTTCTGTCTGTATCATTAACTCAAGACTATTTTAGTTTCCATCAAACGTTAATGAGTTGTAAAAACCTCCTTCCTACCAGTGACAAAGTTGAGTAAGATGGTTCCCTTCAGTTTACTTTCAGTATTAGATATGATAAATGAGTTTTTTGGGTCCCATGGGTGGCAATGCCACAGAATTGTCGCTGGCGTTGAAGAGTTTTCCTCTTGGCGATAAGGATTGGCCTTAAAAAGAAGCAATGCCACGAATAGGGCCGACCTTAGAGAAGTGGAACTCTGAATTCAAGTCCTCTTGCCATACAAGGCAAATTAACATTTGCGATAAGCTGGGCTAGAGCGTACAATTGCACTCCTTTGAAGTTAGCACATGTAGTTGACGATACACATGTTAAGCAGCTTTCAAATAATTTGTTTATAAATTTTGATGGGGAAATGGGGAAGCTGATATCCTACCTAAACTTCTTGTGTCACAGCTGATTTTGGTTTTTGGAATTGAAGTCCCTCTTCCAGGTTAAGCTAATGATGCAATTCAGAGAGGAGCCTGACCAGACCATTGTCAATTTGACTTGCACCTTTCCTAGCTCGACAATTCCCAAATCCCAATGCTAAATTAGCCTGCTGCTGTTTTATGCCCATGCCCAGAAATCCATGTTTTGACCATGGAGATCTGGGCTTGAACCCCAGAAGTTTTCAAACATACAATCTGACTCTGGATTGAAGAATAGGGCTCAGATGTTGTTGATGAGATATGATTTGTTACCTAATTACTGCAGATTTGGTTTGGTACGAGCTCCAGGTGATTCTCTTTAGAAAGGTCTACCTGTTTTAGCCAATAAATGTACAAAATGCAGCAGCCTTGATTTAAAACTCAACAATTAATTGCGTTTAATGTGGATCCATGAACTCATATAAAACAACTCCTAACAATTTAATCTGATCCCTATCACTGTTCAGTGTTTTAGATAACCTCAATCCCACTCGATATGCAGGAATAGTTGTCAGAATAATGGACCAAGTCCCAACTGTATGTGCAATAAATCAGCCCACAAAATATGTACTTTCTGGTTTCAGAACTTTGCAATCAGATTCTGTCTTCTATTTCCAACACAAATGAGCAACACCCATATAGGAATCAATCTTAATCTTGATGCAACCACTCAGCCTGTATTCATATAAGAATCGATGAGAAGCATAACACGTAAAATCAAGTTATCTGCTGACCATTTTATATTCCAAAACAAACACAAAAATACCATATTCATGCCATTTTCACTCCTTAATCTCCTTTCTTTGTCAAATCTCAGTAAAAGTCAATTATAACTACCTTTGTATCCAGCCCTACTAAGTACTAACATTATATATTTCTTTACCTTAAAGAGAAGTCTGCCTTCATATAAACCATCAAACTCTTGTCAAGCTATCTAAATCATAGCCATAATTAGTTAAAATACTTCAACCAATGAATTGTCTTTAATGGTTATCAGTCCACATCTGTGGTATGACCCAGGTCATTGATGGGGCAAATGTTTGTATTGTGGTCCACATATTCATTCCACACCAACTCCTGAATCAGCTAGGTAGAGTATTGTGGAAGGTGAATCAGTGTATGCTGAGGCTCTTGCTTTGAGGATCTTTCCTTCCTGTTGTCGTACTTCCATTTTCTGTTTTTATCTTTAGTAATTCACTTTCCTTTAAATAAAAAAAGAATTTTCATTTAAATCTGTTGTGGACATGGTTTGTATTTTCTTCTCTTGGTCAAGTGAAATGCATTTTGCAAAAACATAATTCACAGGGTGCCAAAGCAGCCATTCAAAAAAATGTGTGCCAAAGCAGAGGGCAAATAGTGCCTAAACTACCCTTAAAATAATTGGATTATAGCATAATGCGGATGCTATATCTATGCTAGAAGGTGAATTTACTGCTGGTTAAATTGTGTAAATTTGATGATACTTAGGACAATTTGAAGGATACTAAAAAAAATTACAGTCGTCTACTGCTTATTCAGAAAGCCCAACTCAAGTTAAAGCTTTTTGCTGGAAACTTGCAATCATGTTGCTTGTTACGTTAGCTATCAACCAAAAATGTGTTTTGTTTTTTTTTGTCGCTTAGACTGATTTTAGTTTTTATAATGTTATAAATCTTTAGCAGTCAGTTCTGCGAGTGGGCTTATTCCCCCTTGAACTGTTAATTGTTTAAATGTGCAACTGAAAGTTTAATTCTTGATTGCTTGGAGTGTTCAAAATTGTAAATTTAAGTTATTTTTATCTCATTGTATGTCTTGATTTTGTTCAGGGTGATGTTGTGTTTCTTTCACCACCATGGGGTGGTCCAAGTTACTGCAAAATGGAGAGCTTTACCCTTGATTTTCTCAAGCCAAAAGATGGGTATGGACTGTTCATTTATTTCATGAACATGGGGTGTGTGTGCGTACAATAAGCTTGACAATGTCCAAGTTTTTTTAGGTCACCATTTCTCATCCTTGTCATTTGACTTCTGATATTCCACCCATACCATGTGTTTATAATTATATGCATACCAGTACAATAAGCTTGACAATGTCCAAGTTTTTTTAGGTCACCATTTCTCATCCTTGTCATTTGACTTCTGATATTCCATCCATACCATGTGTTTATAATTATATGCATACCAGAACAATGGTTTAATTATTTTAGTAGAGGAAATGTTATATGTCAGACCAATTAAAAAAGAAAAGGTTATTGTTGTATCAGAAACCACATGTCAAGTGTCTAGTTTCAGGCCTATCCTATAATCCCAAGGCTGTGATCTGGTTGTTGAAAAGAAAATGGTTCTAAATAGTACATTTCAAGATCATAGCATTAGGATGATCTGATGGGCCTGAAACTCGATCCTTTCCGCTTCCTCAGGGTCCTTTTTACATCTCACTACCCCCTGTGAATTGGCACCAACCAAGTGGGCCCTACAGACTGCAGTCCCATGGATAATGAACTTCACTTATGCACATATATGTGAGATTTTTTTTCAGATATCCACATGAATTAGTAGGTGTAAGGTCATGAAAGTCTCATTGGAATTAGTGAATGGCCTAAAGTTTAGCACTATCATATTATCTATTTCTAACTACTGATTTAATTTTTTGAAGTTCAATGGTTAGAGAGGGAGTTGGAGGGATCCTTGCTATATTTGGTCTTCATAGATCTGTTTAGGAGTAATATGATTCATGGTATTAGCTAAAATGTACGTATTATTGCTTAAAAATTTGGGAACTTGATTTGATTCGAGTGGTCTCCAAGTTGACTATCTCAAGCAATCTGACTGGCGCTCATACTCCTTTGACCAACCCAACTCAGTGGCCTACCTGGTTGATTTGACTCACCATTACATTTGAGTCCATTCAAGTTTTAGAAATATGCTTCATATAAAATTCTATATGAATTACATTCTTTT
The DNA here is from genome assembly GCA_038049695.1 of Cinnamomum chago. Taxonomy (NCBI): domain Eukaryota; kingdom Viridiplantae; phylum Streptophyta; class Magnoliopsida; order Laurales; family Lauraceae; genus Cinnamomum; species Cinnamomum chago. The sequence continues at coordinate 63,884,394 of CP142458.1, read as the reverse complement.
CAGTGAGTCACCTATCGAAACCTATGTTGCATAGCTATGTTAAATGGCTAACCATGATGTGTAGCACCTAGGAAATTGTCCAAGTCCTTGCGAAAGGGCAGGATGCATTCAAAATTAAATTATTTATTATAATTAAGAGCACTATTATAATTGTCCAAGTCCTCAGCTAGTGTTGCTTTTGAGTTTCTATATTGAGACCAGCAACTTGGCAATAATTATTGAGCTTAATATGGTTTATTATCAAGGTAACAAGATGGATAACAAATGCACGTTCTTCCCAACTGCTAGCAATTGCTTATCAGTTATGACCTGTATAAGCCATATTTCGAAACGGGATCCTGGGATCATATGTCAGCCATATCCTATATCTGGATCCTAGGATCCTCATATTTAAGTGATTGGTATGTAGGATATGATGGAGCAGCATCCTGTACCTGTGTCCTAGGCTAGCACAGGTACTCTGGCATTGTTTGGAGGATCCAAACAACCGTCATATGCTTCTTATCATGGTTTGTATTTGGTGCTATTACGTTAGTTCTTGTGGAGTTACTGATTCAATGTTCATCAGACATTGATGGGAAAACTAATAGAAAGTTACATGCAGATATTCTTTGTTGCAGGTTGCTCAAAGAATAACACCTAATATAATTATGTTCTTACCTCGTAATGTGGACTTAAATCAAGTGGAAGAGCTTTCTTGGCTATCATCACCTCCCTTACACTTTGAGGTAGTACTATCAGTCCGCTTTTTGGTTGGGAGTACAGTTCTTTGTCACAAATTTATTTGGCCACACTCACACAAAAGGTTATGTTACTTTGCAAGTGATGAAGATCATTTTACTCAACAGTGTATCATTTCTATTTGAATGATACTTGGGCCAACGCCAATTAATGGGAGACAATTTTGACTCTATGAATTACCTCACGAGTAGTGAGAACCACCTTGTAAGTTCTGTATAGTTTATATGTCAGCTGCACAGAAGTCATTGCTCCTCTCTCTCTCTCTCTCTCTCTCTCTCTCTCTCTCTCTCTCTCTCTCTCTCTCTCTCTCTCTCTCTCTCTCTCTCTCTCCAGCCAACTTTATTTTTCTGTTTCCTTCTATATCTAGTTATGTAGTCCTGACCCATGAGAATGTCACACACTGCTATAGTTTAGTTATTGCTCATACATGGTTGCACAAATTATGGACTTGATTGTTTTCTTCTTCAGTCCTTAAATATTCCCTGCGATCCCTTTGTATACTTAAGATATCCATATTTGTCCTTCCCTTTAAGCAGGATTGTGTTGTCCTAGTCTAACTTGTTCGCAACATTCAGGTTGAAGAAAATTATGTAGATGGTTACTTGAAGGGCATCACTGCCTATTTTGGTGATACTGCTCAGACGTCACATGCATTGTTTTAATTGGGTTGAGCTTCAACGATGGTAAATCTTATCTTTTAAGTTACTCCTCAGCTGACTAAAACTAATTTGCCCCTTTTTTTTTTTTCTTTCTTGAATTTCTTTCCTCTAGTTTTGCAAGTTAAATCCTAAAAGTGATAAGTTAGTTTAGTTTTCTGTAGACAGCCACATGTCATGACAAACAACAAAATTCATTTTCTTGTGCATGTGGTTCAACTTATTTTCCATGGTGTTTGTCCATCAAACCTATCCCATTATCTAATCTATAGATATTTCTTTCACCACTTGAAATGTGCACCATTGGCAATTTCTTAATTTTCACTGTGCATGTGTTATACAAAGACTGAAGAAATGTATGGTTGGCTTCTGTAACATACAGGTATCAATGTGCATTGGTCATGTGAATGTCAACAGTATTCAGCTGCCATTTAAACACACACAAGGGACTGCTTCTGTGACTTGCTTCTTAGTGACTTGCAATATCCTCTAAAAAATTGCAGGCAGCCAGTTGTAATGTTCATCCAGTTGGCTCGCTCCTTATGATTTTTCTACTGTGAAGAACGATAATGATTAGATCATCTGGTGATTTGTATCATACTTGGATTCGAAGTTTCTTTCTTATCCTATAACTTTTTTTTTCAGATTTAGTTTTCTAAATCTTGACTGAATTCTATATTTTAGATTATATCATTAACAGTTTCTGTGATCGTTGCACATGTTCTGTAATTCACAGTACTTTTTCCTTTGAATGGTACTGATGAAATTTCAATAGCCGGAATTATGCAGTATGGGAAAGATTCATATACAGTAGGAATACACGTGTCAAAGGGCCAAAAACGCAGATAAAAGGAGGGTCCCACTCACTCCCCCACAAGTAAAAAGCTCACCCTCGCTTGGGTATCCTATAAATTTCAAGAACATGTTGATGAGATGATTCTATATCATAATTGATTAACAAAACAGGCAGCTGAATTAATAGTAAAGGTTCAATTTTAACTTTGAGCTGTCCATCTTGGATGCCCCACTTTGTGTTTTCCATCATCTGTATGACCCTAACAATCTGATTGGTGTGACACACACACAAAAAGGGGAAAAAAAAAGGGATGGTCAAGATGGAAAATAAAACTTTAGAATACCAATTATCAATCTTTATGCCTATCCTGTGGGTCTCACACACACAAAATTCTATAGATAACTAATGCACAAAGTCAGTTTGTATTTAATAAGGTCAGTGTGTCTCACAAACTCTGCCTATAGGTATTTTAACAACCAAGAGAGATCCAATCTCCTAGGCCTAATTGTAAGTAGCCGGGCAAGTCTGGCCCTACTCTGCGGAGGTGGATAAACTCTCAAAAGAGGGAGTTCAAAAACCTTCTTTGCTCATTTCTGGCCCTATTTAAGTTCCTTTTCTTTTGTTGGTGCCCGATGTTTTTGGGTCGCATTTCTTTTTGTTCAGCTTTCCCCATGTTTTTTGTAGGGGCTTTTTTTTTGGCTGTTTTAGCCCTCTGATTCTGTATAGTCTTTGTGCAATGAAAAGTCAACTTTTTCAAAACAAAAAAAGTTGCTGGGCCAAACTGTTTGATTTCAACTGCACCTGAGACCCGAATCCATTGAATTGTAGGACCTTCTGGTTATGGCAATTGTTAGAAGAAATGGCAATGGTTAGCATGCAGCAATAGTTAGATAGATGTCTTCCATTCTGAGGGATTTGGTCAAGGTGGGAGAGCTCCCCATGGCCAGGGCTTGTGCTGAGAGTTCAAGGAGCTGGATTTTTTTGCAAAAACAGGAGTCAATCAATCCCAATGATTTTAGTTTTTGATGAAATACTTCATCTTCACCAAACAGTGGAAAAATCTATTTTTTGTAATTTTTGGGGACATGGGTCAGGCATGGACCTAAAATCTAGGCCAATTTAATATTAGGCTGGACATGGATTCAGTTTAGAGAGCCCCAAGCCCGGCCCGGCCTGAATAAGATATATAATTTAAGCAAAATCTAGAATTTCTTTATCAGATGGAGACTCAAGCACACGCACTTTCACACACGAATGTAGGACCCAACCAACCCCGTTACAGATTTTTGGTAATTAATAGAAGACATTTTTTCTAAATAATAAAAAAGATCCAGCTGGGCTTGGGCTTAACCCTTTTCAGTTGGGACGGGTTTGGGCTTGAGTCTGTCTTGGGCTGGGCTTGGGTCAATGGTTTAAAATCAGGCTGGGCCTATATATTGCTCAACCTAGCCAAACCTAACCCATAAACACCCCTACCCAAATGTATACCAATAGGAGTTGGTCCTACCATAAGATTGACCACTTAATAAAAGCATGTTATTCATTTTCACATTTTCTTTATCGAATGATTAATCCTTTGGTGGGACTGACTCCAGTTAGAATAAAATTCAAAGATAAACTCATGATGGGATGGCATTTATTGGAAGCATCTCAAATTTGTGCTGTGTTAGTTTGGCACTATACTAATAAAGTAAAAGTCAAGTAAAACCTTCATTTTTCAAACGAGATGTTACATCAAAAGCACTTTAATTCAAAATTCTCTCTATTTAAAAAAAATAAAATAAAAAGGCCACCACCTTTACCCACCACTAAAATACAAAAAAAAAAAATTCACTTTTCCATACAAAAGTCAAAAAGATTTCATAATAAACAACTAAAAACAAAATACAAACAACTAAAAACAAAATATCATTCTAACTTACTTATATTTTCTTCTTTCTTCAAAATCAACTTTACTTCACTTGACTCTATTAATAGAGTTTCCAAACTCTATTCCCAGCGCGATTGGCTGCATGTAGTGGCTGCCGAAACCATGTCATGGCTTTAAATGAAGGGTAATTTGGGTATTTTCAAAATATTGTGGGAAAAAATACCATAAAATACCTTTAAATGGTCGAATGTCCTTAATTGAAAATTTACTGGAAAGCTTGGACCTGTTTGGATAGGCAATAAATAGAGTAGGGTGAAGTTAAATGGGCCCTAATAGTTTAAAATTTCAACTCTACCCCGTTTGGATGAGTCCGCTGGATAGATGAAATAATGGTGTGAGCCACATGTACTTCATTTCACTTCAACTCTAAATACTTTCATTTCTCTGAGTAAAAGTGGATTCTATTTCAAATCTTAACTTTAAAATAAACATCCAAATGGAGTAAAGTGAAGTACTCTATTCTAACTTCAACCTACTTTTCACTCCATTCCACATGTGAAATTCACTTCATTTTACTCTACTCCTCATTTATCCAAATAGGCCTAGGAACTAATTTGAAAAGTTTTAAAACTTGCATCATTTTTTTTTTTAAATAACGCAAAAACTTAAGTCCATTTTTGGAAATTTCCCAATGGGAGTTGCTATTGGCACACAGGATTTTACTTTTCCCACACAATTTCTCTCTACACACATTTCAAAATTTTAAAAATTACATTATTTCTTTTCCCACACACCAACATTTCCTATACTACCCATCCCTCCATTCCCCTCTTTTCTTTCCACCCACATCGTCATCTCCTTCTTCTCACACACAAACTCACTGTTCTTCTTTACACCAACTGTCAACATCAACAAATCTCCGGCGTCCATCCGACGTTGCCCATCGTTTCCACCATCTCCTCTTTCAAAGGTAAGTAAATGGATCCCTAAAACTACCATTTCTTCTTTTTCCTCATATCTTTTTTACCATTTTTTCCTTCCTAGATTACCTTTTTTTTCCATGAAAACTTGTTATGGGGTTATATTCTAGTTCATTGTAAAATTTTACAAACAATGAGAGTGTTTTTAATGCATTTCATATGCATACTGTCCATCGTCGCAAGGGTTTTGAACCCAATCCTGCGATGTGTTCGGTCTTTGTGAGACTGAACATATCCCTTTTGTTCGGACCTGAATATCCAAACAAAAGGTATTTGTTCGGACACTAAAGTCCGAACAAAAGGTAACTGTTCGGAAACTTATATCCGAACAATGCCCTTTTGTTCGGACATTCAGGTCCGAACAAACAACATGGAATTCGCTTAAAAAAAAGGTGGTTTTTGTTTTTCAGTTACATTTAGTGACCCACATAAAACATTGCTTTTTATTAATTTTTTTCATCCATGTGGCATTATTTGCTTATTATTCTTCAAAAACTTTATTTCTATATTTCAGATATGAACCGACCAAGCTCTTCCAGGGTGAGACCTACCGCCTCAAATAGGAGGCGACGCCACCGGGTGGAAGATGTTGTAGAAGAACAGGAAGTCCCTGATGAGCTAGCTGAAGAAGAACCTGAGATGAAAGAGCAACCAGCTCCGGGGCCATGAGATAGGTCGTTACTAACCAGCTTTTATACACATATAGCTGGGTATATTTGGAGTGGATAGGTGTGTTTTGTTTGTTTCATATCAAGTTTGATTGATTGATTAAGTTGTGAATTTCTTCGATAATGTATCAATTGTTAACTGCTGGATCGAGGAGCACTGAAGTGTCTAAGTCATGGTCAAAAAGTGTCATTGTGGCAATGGCAATTGAATGGGTTTGATAGGTTCAGGCAGTGGATGTCCATGTCCAGATTGGCTCCCTTAGTGACTGCATCATACCGCTCCGTCAATAAGATTATTGTATCGGGTTTTGTGGAGTGGTGGCAACCTGAGACTAACACCTTTCACATGCCATTTGGTGGGATGACCATCATTTTAGATGATGTTGCATCCATCATAGGCATCCCAGTGACGGGGCGGTCTGTCTCGTATAATGATAGAATGACATATGAAGAAGCTCAAGCACTCCTTGTTGGTGCACTATGAGTAGAACCCATAAAGGCACATGATGAGCTAATCCAGGTGCGGGGCCAATCTGTTAGATTGGAGTGGTCACGGGAAAGGTTTGGCGGAATGTTTGACGATGATGGGGAGGAGATGGTTGACGTGCAATCAGAGCTTACCTTCTGTACTTACTGGGATGTACGTTGTTCACAGACAAGAGTGGCACACGGGTGCCGATCATATTTCTTACACATCTGGTGGATTTGGATAACGTAGGTTCATATGCATGAGGTACTGCTACACCGACATACTTATACAGGCAATTGAGGTTAGCAACCCGGCGTGAAGTTAAACAAATTGCCGGTTACCTGACTCTATTGGAATCTTGGGTGTACGAGCACTTCGAATGTTTGGCTCCAATTTCAAACATTCACTATCAGCCCGATCATCCCCGGGTCCATCGATGGGTCTCTCGTGGGGAGTCTGCTCCTTTACAGGCACTACGAGAGAGACTTTATTAACAAGGGGAAGGAACCATTGACGAAATTTGAAGAATTTTGACTGTATTTGTTTTGATTGGTTGTTATAAGACTTTGATGGTTGTTATAAGACGGAAATTTGTATTTCTTTTTAAGTAGTTTTTGCTTTGGAACATGGTTGTACTTTTTTTGTTAATTTATATGCATGTTGGTTATCTTTGATTATATATGAATTGTTATAGATGTACATGCAGTTAATTTCAAAAGGGACCAACTGGGCATCTGTTCGGAAACACTGTGCCGAACAGTCATCATTTGTTCGACACTGTATTTCCGAACATTTTCTGTAATTCACATTTATTCAAGAACATATAATACACATCAAAAGCACTGCATCCAAACAGTTTTAAAACAAGTTACAAACTTTACCAAATGTTTAAAAAAACTTATTACATTCAACACACTAAAAACTTTGCCCATAGTAAAACACATTACAAACTTTGCCAAATGTTTAAAAAAACTCGCTATGATGACCAGGCAGTTCCATTCAATCCAAATCGATTGTTTCACATGTTGATACGTCTGGAGTTAGGAGCCCTTTGAATTGTACAATCCGATCCCTATATGGAGTCTCCCAACCATTCGCACAAGAATGATGAAATTGTCTCCACTTATTTGCAATAGGCGGAATTGGATGACCAGGTACTAAGAATAACTAGACAAAATGATTTCGATTAACAAAACCCAATGCATGTTCGTTCCGAGAAGGCGTCGGCACTGGCACAGACCGCAGTGGGAGGAAAGTCAGACACTGCTCTATGCTTAAGTGGCATAACACCAAATTATAACGAGACGCTATGAGGTGCCCCATGTCAGGCATAGTCATCCAATAGTCCACCGATGGGTTGTCATTATAGTATGATAATGCTTCAACCAATTCCTCAACTCTGTTCTCCACCGCATATAATTGTTTGTAGTGGTCAACATGTGCAAGCAACTCTTGTAAGAAATCTCTCTTAACTTACCTCCATTCATCCTCAGTTAGGCCAACCAAGCCAGCGATGGCTCTGAAGCCACAGTTACCATCAGCTGCAACGTCCTTTAGTCCAAACCGCATCAAAATTTCCTTGACTTGATCACAGATGCCTCTTAAGTTGTGCATGTGAACTCTTAGTCCTGCATAGAATTGTTAAGAGGTGAGGCATAGTAATTAATAGGGATGAATCAAATAATTAGCAACTTTTTAAAAGTACCTGTTCGAGGTAGTATTCCCAAAATGGACACAATTGTCTGTCAATGCGGAAACAAATCTCTCCTTGTAAGGATCTAACCAACTATCCTTCATGTAATTGAGTGCATCAGGATACGTACTGAATTCTTGATTTAACTTACGTAGTTGTTCACCAAACTCCTCTTGTGTTGATGAAGACACTAACATATTCCAGCTCATAATAAACATGTCCCATTTTTCTTTCGTTTCAAACAACTTTTTGCATCTTGTCAATACATTTCTATTAATATGTCATTTGCATAATAAATGAGTAGCACTCGGGAATACTCTGTTAATGGCGTTCATGAGTGACAGTTCTCTATCCGTCACAATGACATCGGAAAGAATACCATCACCAATAATACCACGCAATACATCCAATGCCCATGCATAATTTTCTTCACGTTCCGCATGAAGGTATGCAAAACATACAGAAAAGGTCGTATATGTGGATGTGACCCCAACAACCTTCAATAGAGGCATGCGATAACGATTGGTCTTATAAGTACAATCCATTATTAAAACATGTGGAAATGCACGTATTAAATCTAGACTGCTTGGGTGCGTCCAAATCAAGTCAGTTACAGTCTCGCTATCCTCACAAGTCTTATGCCATTCAATGTAATTATGATCTGCTAACTTGCCAAGCAGTTGTTGCATCTGACTTTTTCCACCCTGCTCATTAACTTTATATCTGTAGCGTCCATTGTATATTGTCTTCTTTGTTTCAACGTAACAAAAATTTCCTTTGGTCTAACCATGCTCCTGGACATATCAACAAGTAACTGAGTTTCCTCCTTTGATAATCTGCCTGCAAATGAATGCCCCTCTAAATGTTTTGCTGCCGAATGATTATGCACACCATATATGACCTCCAACATCCAATCACCATTTGAGTCTAACTTTATGCCCTTTAATGCAAAAGGGCATCCACATTTTTTTGAACCGGTTTGTTTGATCATTTTTCGCTTTTGGCACTCTTCATGCTTATATTTTCCACTTCTCTCGCATATAAGGAGTACTCTAGCTTTGACACCTATTCGAGCAGCATTTGAAACCTTTATCACAATGACAAACCCGTTTTTCCTTCCTACACCACGAGCCCAACTGATCAACGAATCTCGATTGTGAAATATCTACAATAAACAAATTACGAATTTAGTAACAAATAATTGTAATTTGAGTAATAAATTCACGGTAAACTATACGTCTTGAGTTACAAACTCACTGGTATAATCCATGACAAAGTCCGATCAAACTTGACTTTCCTGCGTAGAGACCTGCGAAAGTACAAAATAAAATATCATTGTTCGGCATGAAACATCCAAACATATGGTGTATGTTCGGACACCCATATGTTCGGACATAAATGTCCAAACAGAACCCTTTTGTTCGGACATACATGTCCGAACATAACACTTTTGTTCAGAACTACAGTTCCGGACAAATGATGTATGTTCGGACCTGAAAGGCCGTACATGTCGGGAACCTGCAACTCATTCCTTGAGAGAAAAAAAATAAAAAAAATAGGCATAAATACAGAAAAAAACACAAACAAACAAATGAACTGACCTTTCCACTACTGCTTTGATTTAAACGCACAATTTCATTGTCTTTTTCTTCCTTCATTGCATTAGCAAGATCTAATGAAAAAAATTAAGTACAAGAAGAAGGAAAGATGAAGGAGATGGAGGAAAATGAGTTGGCTAAGAACAGAAAATGGAGGAAGATAAGTTGCCCAAAATAACAATGAAGTGGAAAATGAGAAGTGGAGACTGCGAAGTGGAGAATAAGTTGTCTGTGGAAGTATGTTAGGGAAGAAGAAGAAGCAGCAGCAGCAGCTCAGTTGTGTCTGAAAAGAACAAATGTTTTGAGTTTTGGTAAGAGATTGGATATTTTGGTAATTTCATAAAGGGGTTAAAATGTAATTAAAAAAAAAAGTTGGGGGCTGCTATTGGCACACAGGATTTTGCTTTTCCCACACAAGGTATCTAACTTTTTTTTAATTTACATTTTAACCCCTTGATGAAATGACCAAAATATCCAATCTTCTAAACCCATTTGTTCTTTTCACACACAACTGAGTTGTTGTGCTGCTGCTGCTTCTTCTTCTTCTTCCCTAACATACTTCCACAGACAAGTTATTCTCCACATCTCAGTCTCCACTTCTCATTCTCCACTTCATTGTTGTTTTGGGCAACTCATCTTCCTCCATTTTCTGTTCTTAGCCAACGCATTTTCTTCCATCTCCTTCATCTTTCCTTCTTCTTGTACTTTAACTTTTTTCATTAGATCTTTCTAGTGCAATGAAGGAAGAAAAGAACAATGAGATTGTTCATTTAAATCAAAGCAGTAGTGGAAAGGTCAGTTCATTTGTTTATTTGTGTTTTTTTTCTGTATTTATGCCTATTTTTTTAATTTTTTTCTCTCAATGGATGAGTTGCAGGTTCTCGACATGTACGGCCTTTCAGGTCCGAACATACATCATTTGTCCGGAACTGTAGTTTTGAACAAAAGTGTTATGTTCGGACTTGTATGTCCGAACAAATGGGTTTTGTTCAGACATAAAGTTCCGAACATACCCAATATGTTTCATACCGAACAGTGATATTTTATTTTGTACTTTCGCAGGTCTCTACTCAGGAAAGTCAAGTTGGATCGGACTTTGTCATGGATTATACCAGTGAGTTTATAACTCAAGAGGTATAGTTTACCGTGAATTTATTACTCAAATTACAATTATTTGTTACTAAATTCGTATTAAATTTGTTTATTGTAGATATTTCACAGTCGCGATTCGTTGATCAGTTAGGCTCGTGGTGTAGGAAGGAATAACGGGTTTGTCATTGTGATAAATGTTTCAAATGCTGCTCGGATAGGTGTCAAAGCTATCGATGGACTATTGGATGACTATGCCTGACATGGGGCACCTCATAGCGTCTCGTTATAATTTGGTGTTATACCACTTAAGCATAGAACAGTGTCTGACTTTCCTCCCATTGCGGTTTGTGCCAGTGCCGACACCTTATCGGAACTAGCGAACAATATGTTTTGTCAATCGGAATCATTTTGTTTAATTATTCTTAGTACCTGGTCATCCAATTCCGCCTATTGCAAATAAGTGAAGACAATTTCATCACTCATGTGCGAATGGTTGAGAGACTCCATACAAGGATCGGATTGTACAATTCAAAGAGCTTGTAACTCCAGATGTATCAACATGTGAGACAATTGATTTGGATTGAATAGAACTACCTGGTTATCCAAACGAGTTTATGTTGCATGTAATAACTATTTTTAAACATTTAATGGAGTTTGGAATGTGTTTTAGTAGTTTATTTTTATTGTATTTAATGAATGCTTTGATGTATGTACAAATTTTAAAACTACTAGGATGTATTGGTTTTGCCGCCTATTATAGGTTTTTAAAGGTGATGGGAGTTACAGTTAATGTTCGGAAACACAGTGCTGAACAAATGACATTTGTTCAGCACTGTGTTTCTGAACAAATGTTCAGTTCGTCCCTTTCGAAGATTTTCATATCTACTTTTGAAGATTTCTGGTTCTACATCTGTAACAATTCAAGCATATTCCAAACATAAAATCAAAGGTAAAATAAACAAAATACCATTTGAATTAGCTAAGAAAGTACAACCACTTTCCAAATAAAAAACTACTTAAAAGAGGATCCAAGTCTTATAACAACCATCCAAATTACAAAAAAAAGAAAAGAAATACAAGCATTCATTTTTGTTAGTCAAACTTCTTCATATTTCGTCAGTTGTTCCTTCCCTTTATTGACCTGCTGCGGGTGTAACTTTGTGAACTCATGTGGGGATGTCGAATGGTTCGTTGAGCATCGGCAATGGACATTCCCCGTAAAACGTGGGCAACCTGATTCAAATACACATCTCCACTCCAAATATACCCAGCTATATGTGTATCAAAGCTGGTCAATAACGACCTATCTCGTGGCCCATGAGCTGGTTGTTCTTCAACGTCCTCCTCACGAAGAACAGGTTCTTCTACAACCTCTTCCACTCGGTGGCGACGCCTTCTGTTTGAAGCAGTAGGTCGCACCCTAGAAGAGCTCGGTTGATCCATATCTGAAATAAAAATACAAACATTGTAGGATTATGGTGTTTCAAACAAATTGTTCGGATGTTCAGGTCCGAACAAAGTCAATTTGTTCGGACTTGAAAGTCCGAACAAATCCATTTTGTTCAAACCTTAAAGTTCGAACAAAGTGATTTTGTTCGGACCTGAAAGTCCGAACAAATCCAATTTGTTCGGACTTTCAGGTCCGAACAAACCGTGCTTTCTGTGTGGAGAAATAATGGCGATGATGGTGTACAAATCAGCCCAAATGCATGGAAAAACGTCACAATTGTTTGTAAAAACTTACATTGAATGAGAATCTATCCCCATAACAAGTTTTTATGAAAAAAAAAAGGTAATCTAAGATGGATAAAATGGTAAAGAATGAATGGTGAAGAAAAATGAAATGACAATGGTGGAGATAGAGATTTACCTTTAAAAGAGGAGATGGTGTAGAGGATTGTGAACGCCGGAGTAACGTCGGATAGATAAATGACGCCGGAGAAGTGGAGAGAGTGGGAAGAAAGAGGGATCGGGCGATGTTGGTGAAGAGAAGGAAAAACGTGTGTGTGGGAAGAAAGAGGGAAATGGAGAGAGGGCTAAAATGAGGATTTCTGCTTATGTGGAAAGAAAAAATGCCATTTTTAAATTATTGTGATGCGTGTGGAGAGAAATTATGTGGGAAAAACTAAATTTTGTGTGCTAAGAGCAAGCCCCAAAAACGTTAGATTCCTTGCGTGGGAAAAGTATTATTTTGTGCGACAATTGCAGCACTCTTTCCCAATATGTAAACGCTACTTGTCTCTCTTCATCTTACAGAGAATTGCGTTCATCGTACTCAGTCGTTATTCGTTTTCAGAGATGAATCCTTGCAAAGAAGCCGAAGCAGCAGATCATCAACAACAAGAAGAAGAAGAGCTCTTAGATGTTCTCACAAAATCCGGAGAGAAAACGAGCATTTCCAAACCCAGGCCAGTTCCAGTTATCTCTACAACAATCTTCACTTCATTTGCTTCGATTCCTTTTTACTCTTCTTAGATCCTTATCTTCTCGTGTCTTTCTTTTTATCTTCCATTTTTTCTTCTCTCTCTCTCCCTCTCTCCCTGCAATATGATGTTCATTGACGCATTCTCAGCCTGCGAAATCGATGGTCAAATGTATAGATACGTGGCGAATCGTCGAAGGCGTTTGATTTGTAGATTAGGGTTTGTTGATATGTCCCCGACTACTTCCGTGAGTTTTGTTTCTGGCTATGTGAACATTGCTTGATGGATGGTTTAATGAGAAGGATCATGTAATGATTACATGTCTCAGTACCCCTGTGACTAATGTTCTCAAGTTTAGTTTTTTTTTGGAAGGATCATGATATTATCAGCAGACATTGATTCATGATGTATAAAAATGAACAGGGGTGTAAAAAAAAATTGTTCAATGGTGGAAAGAAGATTGCAATATAAGAAAAAACTCAAAGAATGGTGTTTGTGATGGTTCAAAATCATTTAAGGCCAAAAAGAGCCCCTATAAAAAGAACTGAAAGAATTTTGGTGGAAAGAACTCACATAGATGACCCCAAAATAAATTGTTTGAAAAACATTGTAAATGAGTACAATGGATTCTTGACAAGTCCAAGGGTGACAAAATCACCACTTTTCATGTACTAGATAGAGACCCCCCCTCCCCCTCAAAATACAGATACAGACAGACAGACACACATGCAGAGATTTGTTTTTTTTTTTCTTTCTTGTTTGTATTTTATATGTAGGTATGGCGGACTTGGTTGGTTTTTCTGAGCAAAACTCTTTCAGCTTGCCCCATATTAATTGGGGGCAAGGCTCTGTTGATTGTATGCATGGTCCTTATTTTCTCCTGCATAATGAAAAACTCCTTTGTCAGACTGACATAATGGTTTAACTGCTTCTATGTCATTGACCTGAAATAAAATACCTTCTTACTTGTGCAGGGGACTTGTTCATCAAAATGGTCTCTATCATCGAGCTGTTAGTGTATGGATTTTTGCAGAGAGTACTCAAGAGTTGCTTCTGCAGCGTCGCGCAGACAGCAAAGATTCATGGGCAGGGATGTGGGATGTCTCTAGTGCTGGTCATATATCTGCTGGTGATAGATCCCTTCTAACAGCCAGGTAGCTAGATAAATCAAAGAAATTATGTGCATGGCTGGTGTTTTCTTGGTGGGAGTTTACAACTGATCCTTCAGTGAAGGTTCTTCCATTAGCATGATTATTGTGTAACTACTAAAGGTCTTATCAAGTGTGCTTACATTCTTCTTTGCTTCATACTGCAAATGATGAACTTAAAAAAAAGAAAAAAAAAAGAAAAAAAAGAGAGCAGTGCAAATCACTATTATATCAATCCAACTTATTTAATTGGGTTTCCTTATCTTCCTAAATTCCATTGCTCCGTTTTATTTTTTATTATGAGGAATGTGTCTGTGTATGCGCATGCGCGCATAAAATTATCTAGAGACCGGACATTTTATCCTAAAAGCAGTTGGCTTCTGAGGGCCATATTGGTCCATCTATCATCCATCCGATCCCCTCACTACTCTTGTGAATTGACACACCCCAAAATTGACTCTCATCAGTGCATAAGTCTCACTTGATTGACATGCATCTGAGTAGGCTTGGACTTATTGGATAATTTACACGCGCGTGTTAGGAGACCACCTAAGATCAATCCATCCCTCTTCACACTCGTTAACCCAGGTGAATAATTGATCACCTTGCATTGAAATTGATTCGACTTGTCACTCCCCTTTGATTGACACATCCTAGCAGCCTCCACTAGCTGGACCAAATTTATCTTGAAAGAGGTCTTTGCTCTTTGGATACTTTTTGAAGGGCATGATTCTAGTATTTGCCAAGTTGGAGACTTGGTGTTGACTTGGCTGAGTTGATAGGTGCCATGTCAAGTTCAGCACAACCTAATTTCAGAACAGAATCATTCTCCATGTGGCTTATTCTCATAATAGAAATATTCTCAGCCTTGAAATGATGCTAAACAAGAGCTAAGATTCCAACGAGGCGGAAGTTTTGGCAATTTTGGAAGCTCTAAGTAGCTATTCTCGTCTTCATTTAAGGAGAGATTAGTGGAAAATTATTCTTCTAATGCCATTCTTGGGTGTCATATTCAGATGGCGGACCTTGAAAATTCCATTTTTACCTTAAGGTAGTTTGCCATTTATTCTTGAGATGGGAAAATGGGGTTTATACATTTTTTTAATGAAAAATAAATGGGGTTTATACATGTAAATGGTATGCATGTTATATATGGAAATGTTACACATGTGAAACACATTACATAATGTCATATATGGAACTGTTACACATGTGAAACACATTACCATGTTCGTTAGAATCACCATTTTCACATGCGTGCATCCAACAGTTTTATATTTGTTTTGATGTTTTGGACTTTTTCACAAATTTCTCAAAATCCATGAAAATTTAAATATTAAACTAAATTCCGTGAAGCTTATCATGAATATGGGAATATTGAATGGTTTGGATCATAAATTGGGAGCACACAAAAGTACAGAAAATTAGATCTATAGGTTGGGTGTTTTGGACTTTTTTCCCAAAGTATTTAGAATCTATGAAGATTTAAGATAATTAGTTTAAACATGCTGGGTTTTATTAGTTTAATAAACAAATTAAACGGTTTGGAATTGGATTACAAATATGGGGTAAACAGGAATGAAAAAACAAAAAATGGTTGATGAGATTTGATCCCGTGACCAATTGCATAACCAAATGCAATCATCATGTGAAGCATGTACTTGTGCCTTTTTGCAAGTGGGAGATGTGAAAGAGTTTCACACCTATTCAGTTGTGAAAGTAGCCTTATATACATACCATTTTCACACCTTATTCCCACATCACATGCGCAATGAGTGCAACAAATATGATGATTCATAACCATTACGCATGTGAATCATTTACATATATAAACGAATGCAAACAAACGGACCCTAATGTAATTAAATTCTCATCCTCTTATCTTGAGGTGATTTTTAAACATGTGAGTCTGTTGGCTAAAGACATGGCAGATTTCTTGGCAAAGCAAGGGGTTAACTCAACTGTTTATCCTTTTTCATCCCTTGTTTGGATTGTGACAAAATTTTATGTTGGCTGTCAGCCTACCTAATGAAACACCCCCCTCCCTTTTTTTTATTGGGATTGGCAGTAAAATTGGTGAAGAATTTATGATAACAACATTTCGTGATAGATTGGAATGGAGAAACAGAATTCATATTGCTGACCCAACATAGTTGGGACAAGGCTTAGGTGATGATGATAATCTTTTTTCATTCCGTGTATTCTCACTCTTTATTGGTTTGGATAGAACTGAAAAATGTCGTTAACTATTTAGTTTAGCTTTTTTGTGAAATGAGAGAGACAGTTACAGCACTTTCAGAATTGTCGAAATCTGTAGCAAATACGAAATGATGCAGAAAATAGAGATAATAAAATATTACAGTATAAAAGTATTATGTTATCTCATGTGTAACGTTCAAAACTCATACTGTAGGTATGATATGTCTAATTGTGATATTTAAGTATTATGTCATGTGTAAAAAATTACAGTATATCAGTATTATGTTATATGTACTATTCAAAATATATCTGTAGATATGTCATTCTAAGTACACCAACGCCCCCTAAATCATGAGCTATTCAACATTGTGATATTTCTAAATTCATTATTTTCATGCTCAAATATCAATGTTTGGTTTATGAGCATAGTCTACTATACCATATTATTTCTGTTATGTTTATAGTTACATTGTATATCATGATCAAAGCTGTCAACTGTTACAGTTGGAATCTTGAAGCACATTTCTTAGCCTTCAAAATATCATTGTAGTAACATCATTCAACCTTGATGACTAGTAACTTAACTATCAATCTGAGTGGGATCATGTTAGTACACTATTTCACTAAACCAGCCTTTATGGACTTAACATTGCTTTCTCATAATAGTTGTTTTAGTTGTAGATCATACTTAACACATCCACTTTTGGATCCATGTTCCGTTTATTGTTAGGAGGGAGCTTTTGGAAGAGCTTGGAGTGAATCTTCCGAAGGATGCATTTGAATTGATATTTGTGTTTCTTCAAGAGTGGTTGGTTTCTGACTTCTCTTTTGATATTAACTCTGCTTGTTTTGTTTTAACATTTTTAATATTGAACTTTAGAAATGTAACTGCTTTCTTTTTTCATTAATGAAAGTAGTCATTCAAAAAAAAAAAAAAAAAAAAAATCTGTCTGTATCTTGTATTACTATATCCTAGTGAATATCATAGTTGTCAATTCCGTTCCGGTTGCCGTTCTGGTTTGACCCTGTCATTGAACGTTTTGGCATTCCGGTCAATTCTGGTATTCCGTTCTAGAAAAGACGCGATTCATAAGGAAAAAACAAATATAAAAGAATACCTACAAATTGGAAAAAAAATAGTTGAATGTTAAAATAATACTAAAAATGCATACTTACGCCACTTAAATTAAACTACACTATACGATTGACCGTTTTGTAATTTTCACTACATGTGAATGGAAGTATGAAACCTTGGCCAGAATGAGGCGGAATTGATTCGGAATTTGGACCGGAACGGCTGCAATGGACCAGAATCGGGACCGGAAACTTTTAGGGTGCCATTCTATTCCGCCCAAGGCTAATCCCGGAACATTCCGGCCAATTCTGACCGGAACGGAATGGAATTGACCACTATGGTGAATATAACAAATTACAAAGCGCAAGAGTGTTGCTTTTTTGCCGTTTGTTGTTATAATTGGAGAATACTTGTCAAATCTTCTTACTGCTAGTTGACTTTCCATTTAGATTCATGCATGTAATTTGTTACAAAACAAAATGGCATGAGCTAGAGGCAATCATTAATTTTTCATGGATCTCCATAAACAAGAGGTTTTCATTTGTCCCATGCTGTGTAATCTTTACATGCTTGTATTTCTATTGGCTTGAGTAATATCAGGTGTGTATCTATCCTGTGGGCCCACATGGATGTTTGACCATCATGGGGATAGGTGTGTGTCACACCCACTGGTCCTCCGGGAATATCTCCGAATTTCGGGGTGTGGCGGGTGTAGGGTCTGCAAGTTAGGGCTATTTTGCCCCACACGAATCCCACAGGATATCACGTGTGAGGATGTGCACAATTTCCATGATATGACATCATATTTCAGCGAAAGCTTAAAAATCCAATGGTCAAATAATATAGCATATAAGGTATCCCATGAAAGATAAAAAGGATGTTAGAGCATAATCAGTCCATAAAATGTTCAATCATTATTACATGTTTTTTATCAAGTCTAAGCCTCAACTGAAAAATACTAGCATTAGCTCTCAAAACAACAATCTCTAGGACTGCAAGATCGCCCTTACGTAGGTAGACATCTAAATAATGTCATCTGGGGTCCACTCCACTAGGTCAGCCGCTGTGTCCTCCGGCGTCACATCCTCCTGGATAAGGTTAGAGGCAATGTCTCCTACAACGACAAGGGTAACAAGTTAGAGCAAGTAAGCAAATATAATAACATATGCATGTTGCATCAAATGTAGAGTTAATGACAAGTAGATCATAAGAGAGTAATAAGCATGAATATCTAGGCATGATTGTACAAATAAATCAATTGACATCATGTGAATCATGTGAGACAGATCTAAACATGCATACCTAGCAAAATGGTAATCCATGTGAGCTCATCCTCCCAATTGCACTATACAAACAAGATGTCCATGGCGTGAGCTAGATAATATAAACAATGCAATGGTACCACGAGTCTCCATAATGGAATTAATCTTGTGGCCAGCAAGTATATATATAAGAGTATGGTACCAGAGTATATCACTTTAAAACACGGCTTTACTGCAGTAAGCAAAATGAGACAAAACCCACGCAAGCCGGGTTTGACTAGGCATGCATTGACGTTAAGTGGTGCCAACGTGTGGATCGAAGGTAATTCTAACTGGATGTAATGCAAGGTAGGCTACACAAGCAGCTCATCTAGCAAGGGTGAGTACATCAAGGGCTTGTTTGACAATTCTACTTGTAGAGTCAAGTAAGGTACAACCCCATTTCTCAAAAAAAAAAAAAAAAAAAAAAAACTCCCACCAAAAGCACTTTAATTCAAATTTCCCACCATATTTATAAAAAAAAAGTCAAAAAGTAACCTCATTTCTCCACTAAAAGACAAAAAAATCCACTTTTCAATAAAAAAGTAAAAAAGATTCCATCACAAACAACTAAAAACAAAATACCATCATAACCCACTTATATATTATTATTTCTTCAAAATAACCTTTACTCCACTCAACTCTACAAGTAAAGCCCCCAAACAGGCCCCAAGGGTGTAACACTAATGGTCAGGTCCATCTAGTTCTAGGTCTTCAAGGTAGTCAAGCATTTAGGGTACAACAAGTCCATCTTGTAAGCAAGGGTTACTAGGTCCACCCTAGGTCATGGCAACAAGACATCAAGTATCAACAAGTATAACAAGTAAAAATCCAAAGAAGCATCTACAAGCCATACGAGAATAGAATACTATAGAACGTGTATCATGAGACAATGTAAGCCAAGATCAAAAGACAATGTCCAACCTAGGTCTAGGTTACCAATGATCAATACCATCCAACCCTACATGACCTTAGGGTCCCTAATGTCCAATTTGAATTATACCATTGGCGTTCTGAAGTTAAGTGGCATCAAATGCCCTAAGCCTTCATACAGTTGACCTAGTATTGATCTAAATGAGTTTGGGCAACCAGTAGGTGAATGTCAGCTCAAGCATCGCCTACGATGGTCCCACAGTTAATACAATAGGGCATGACATGTTTAAAGGGGTCCCAAACTGGTCCAAGGGTCTTAAGGTATGAATTCTGCACTATAAAGAAACTCAGGCTTACGGTTAGCCGTGGTCTGGATACGACCAGCTGTGAGTGTTCTACGGTTAGGTTACGGCTAGCCGGTTTAGAGTCTTACGGCTCATTGATGTACAAAAGCCTTGAGATTCAGCTCTCTGGAAAAGTAACTGTAAAAAGGCTGAAATACACTATAGTTAGCCTCACGGATCACTTAGCGTAGGTCACAGCCAGTCGTGAGCTGACCGTAGTTCAAAATCATGAAATTTCACTATTCTGGGATTGCAACCGTAGGACATTTACGGTCAGCTTCCTGAAGGCTTACGGTTAGCTGTTAGGGGTTTACGGCTAGCCGTAAGTCCCCATATCTAAAACCTCAAAATTGAAAGTTTTGAATTCGAAGGGGATTTCAACTCAAACATTCAGATCTGAAGAATTCCATCATATTCTACATAATCAGGGCGGCAGGGCCTAATCCACCGCATGCAAGACCTAATTCTACCAAATTAGCCATTAACAATCCGATAGTCTTTTAAATAACATTAAAACACCAAAAGAGCTTGAATTAGGGAATTTTAGAGTAAATCAATCATCAAATCAAGGAAATCAAGCATGCAAGTTATGAAATTATAGATGTTTACTTGCCTCAAGCTAGATCTAGGTGAAATCTTCCAAGAAACCCCTCATGATTTCTTACAAAACTCCAAGAAAACTCGAATCTAACCCCCAGTAAGAGATCCTACACTAAAAGCAAGGATTTGGTGCTGAAAGGGCATGCATGCTAGGATCCTAGCAATGGGATTATAGATCTAGATTAAAGAAAGGGTTTGAGAAGGGGTTTGCTTACCAAATGAGATCTAACCAAGAGAATCGAGAAGGGGAAGGAGATCTTGATGATGAAGATCATAGATCTGTTTTTTTTTTTTTTTTTTTTTTTGTTGTTATCATTAAAAAAAATGATGATCTAGGGTGTTCTTGGTGCTTGGATTGGCCTCCTCTAGCTTAGACTAATGAGATCATTGGTCCTCTTGAGTGCGAGGAGGGAGAGAATGAGAGAAGAGAGTGGTAGAAAGAAGAGAGCTTCAATGTAGGTGAGAGAGGGAATTGAAGTGAAATAACTTGAGAGTTGGGTTATATAGGTTTGGTGACTTTTTAATAATTATAAGAAAGTTCTTGGCTCTAGTCCATTCAAGTAAATAGGGCGTTTCAAGGAATTTGGGTCTGCAAGAGGGATCTTAATGCAAGATAAGGGTTTCCCACAACAATTCCCATTGTCCAAGGTGTCTAAGACCCGTAAGATCCTAATATTACAAATAACCCTCTACACTCCAGAAGACTAACAACTAGGTCCCTCTAAGACTCCAACTAGGTCCAAAGTCTCCCAAAACCATCTAAACTCTATTCTAACCCCCGGGAAACTAGTTAATTACCCTCTAAACCCTGATTAATTAGCATCTAGGCGCACAATTAGGATATGGGGCCTTACAGGTGGATGAATGGTCATTGTGGTTTAGGGATGGCAATGTGTCGGGTTTAAATGGGGACTTGCCCCAACCCGTTCCCATACACAGAGGGTTTGTTATTGTGTTGATTGGGATTGGGACGGGTATGGTTTTCCAGACTCTGACCCAAGTGGAGTTTGAGGCGGGTTCGGTAGTGTGTTGAACTGTTGATCGCTATGCCTGACTCACCCTGTTCTATTTCTCTTTGATTTATATGTTACTTAATTGTGAACATAGATCTTCATTTGTATAGGTGATAGTAGGGCATGACACTCTCAAAGGTTTAAGGTTCAAGTCCTAGACTACGCAAATAATTTTTTTTCATATTAAAAAAAAGCCACTCAGAAACTCAAACCGATCCGTACTTGTCATGGGGTGGGTTTGATATCACAAACCGAAAACCCATCATGGGTCTGGTTGGGTATGGGGAAGAGCACATGCCAGTTGGGTTGGTTTCGGCCTTTTAGGTCAACCTAAACCTGAATTGTTGCCATCCTTATTGTGGGTTCTAGTTAAATAGTGTTTTTTTATTTTACTTTTTTTTTATAAGATTCAATTTGATGGTGAATATGGGTAGGACGTGTCAAATTAGGGTGTGGCAACAACAGAGTTGAGGGGGGTGTTGCTCTTTTTGGGATGGGGAGAAGGGGAATGTGGCAGGGGAAAACGGAAGAGGGGGCGGGGGTATGTTGGGTTTAAATGGGCTGGGGTCCAGACTATGATCCATTATCTAAGTGAGGTTCCAGACTGGATCTGGCGGGAACCAATAAAAGGAATCCAGAGCTGGTTCTAACTTGAGTGAAATGGCTCCAATTGATTTCGGTGAGAGAGGAGAGAGGGGGTGGGGGGGGGGAGTTGGTAAATAAAAATGGTTTGAACAGTTCAACGTTTTTGGAATAGTCACACTAGTGGATGGCATCATGGTTAATAAAATTGATTATAAAAGGCAAAATAATTGCTACATTTACTCTGGAAACTATGCATACGCAGACAAAACCGAATCTGCCTCCTTAAAACACGGGCTAATGTAAACACTGGACATACAAAAAAGAGAAACAAATGGGTCCAGTTCTGGATCTTTGGTTTTGACAAGTATGAATCCGGAACTGGATCCAAAAATAGGGTCCCGATCCAAATCCAACTTTTTTATCGGGACCAAAATTAGAACTTGCTATTTGATGGGTTGGAGATGCTGGATAATCGAATAATTGGATATCTGGTTGCAACCCTTGTAGCTGGTGCAAGGAATGAACCCCACGCCACCCCGCCTCACCCCCCTTGCCCCCTCTTTCCCTTCTTGATGAGGTGCACAATGTCTGCTTGAAAGTTTGACGTGGACCTCCAATATGGTGTCCACTTGTGATCAATCCATCCTCCTCTAACAACCCAATTTGACACTCTTTTGACCTATATCCGTTGTCATATTGAAATATAGAAAAATCAATATCTTTCAAACCATTGGACTCGAGGGCCGTAAATCAAGGGCTTATCATGATCAAGGATGAAAATAGCGGGAGTAGCGGCCCGCCGCCAAACCGCTACAAAGCGGGCGATACGTAGCGGCGTAGCGGTGCGATTTTAAAAAATCGCCAAAAAAATCTAAAAAAATTCCAGAAAATCTAGAAAATTGTAAAATGAAAGAAAATGTGGTTCTTTTGCAAAAGTAAGTAAGAAAAGGGGGCGTAGCGGTGCCCTCAATTTATGAGGTCCTGTATCGCTGTATAAATAGAAAATAATAGTAATAATTAATTTTTTCACATGTATTCATGTTTCTTAGTCATGTTAACTTAAAAAGTAATGGAAAGCTCATTAAAAAAAAATTAGAACATGAAATAAAGGCATAAGAATTAAGAAGACTTAAGAGTTAGGTCATTAGTGAACATTGAACAATCAAATATGAAATATCAATACTTCAGCATTCAAGGTTCAAATTCAATCAAGTGAATGAACTATGAAGTGATCAACAATCAACATTCAACACCAATTTCCAAGCAATTTCCAAGTGGTTTCATGG
The DNA here is from genome assembly GCA_038049695.1 of Cinnamomum chago. Lineage (NCBI taxonomy): Eukaryota > Viridiplantae > Streptophyta > Magnoliopsida > Laurales > Lauraceae > Cinnamomum > Cinnamomum chago. The sequence goes on along the minus strand of CP142458.1, from coordinate 63,860,984 downwards.
GTTTTCCATGAGTATTCAATTTTTTTTTAAAAAAAAAAAAAAATCCGAAAATAAAAAAATAGAGAAAAATCAACAAACAATGAAAATGTGATGGATTGATCCATGGGAAACATAGATCTATCATTTACAAGCAATTTCCAAGTGGTTACATGGGTTGTCCATGAGTTTTCAAATTTTTTTTTTCAAAAAAATAAATAAATCCGAAAATAAAAAGTAGAGAAAAATCAACAAACAATGAAAATGTGATGGATTGATCCATGGGAAACATAGATCTATGATTTACAAGCAATTTCCAAGTGGTTTCATGGGTTGTCCATGAGTTTTCAATTTTTTTTTTCAAAAAAATAAATAAATCCAAAAATAAAAAGTAGAGAAAAATAAAATAAAAATAAAAATATGTGTGCATGATGAAAGGGAAACATGGATCTCATCATATTACAAGACAATGAAGCTTTTTATAGTACTTAGACTCTTAGAAAGAGATGATCAATAGATGATCTCAAATCTCAATTCTCAAAAGTCAAAAGACTAGAAAAAAAATGAAAAAGAAAAACATACCTAGGTGGAATGGAAGCTTGGGCCTTGGATCTTGTAGTTGTTTCACTTGTTTGTGTTTGATTCCTTCGAATTTGACTCTTGTGGTTGAAACTTGAAAATGAGATGGTTTGGAGGCACACAAAGCACTTGAAAATGGAAGGAAGCAAGTTGAAAATGGGTGGAAAGAGAGCTAGGGCCGGCTGTGGGGCTTTATAAAGCCCCACGCCACGTAGCGGCTGCTACGCTTTGTGGCGGCTGTAGCGGCCGCTACATGAAAATAGCGGCCGCTACGGTGTGATTTTCCGTAGCGGCCGCTATTTTCCCCGTAGCGTGGCGGTATCGGCCGCCACGCCCGATATAGCGTAGTGGCCGCTATTTTCATCCTTGATCATGATGTGATTGACGCAGGAGCGTAATGCATAGATCCAATGGATCATGTGATTGATTAAGCACTCAATTATATGGATTGATTTATCGATCAAAAGGATTTTTGGTCCATCTTAATTGGGGCTCAAATCTAGTTTGGATGGTCGAAATGGGCCTAAATTAAATTCCAAATTGATTGATAAAGGTAATGAACTAAGGGATCCAAACCAGCTCCTAAGAGGTCCATTCAGACAGTCAAATCATGCCCACAAAAGAGGTCCAACCGAACCAAACAATCCATTGATAGTGGACTGTAAGGACTCTTGTGTCAATCATGATACTGTTTCTTTGGTTATTTGGAGCAAGGACTCTTTTGATATTGAGATTTCTTAGTATTTTTTATTTTATGATTTCTTACATTTAGAACATTGTTTAGGGTTTTTGTTTATGGAAAAAGCATTATAAATATGGATGCAAGGTGACATCCAACCCCATATTTGATTTGGTTTTATTCTACTAAAAAATATTGCATTCTTTGCAATAGTTATCTTCTCCTTGCTTTGAGGTATCTCTCATTGGATTGAAAGGCTTTGACGATGGTTTTGTGCGATCAACGGTAAGCGAATCTTGGATTTTATGTTTGAAGATCGGGTATCTTGGGTTCACAATCAATCGAATTTGGCTTCCCTTGATTGCATCATGATGGGGCAGACTTTTCCCAACCATGATTGTGGAGACCTTTCTATGACTATCCCTTTACCCATTAATATTGTCTAGCATCTAGGTGGGCTCTGCAAGGGAGGTGCATGCTTAACTTTCGTACAAATGGTGCCCACCCGATCCTCTCTCTCTTTCTCCCTCCACACACACATGCACGGAGGGAGGGAGGGGCAAAGCGATACATTCTCCCAACTTTCTGACCTATAAATATATATACATATCGTTAGGTTTAGTAAATGAGTAGTAAAAGCTGTTGACTCTTTTTTTTTCGAGTGGTTGGGAAGTCTAGTAATGAGCTGGAGGTCCTGGGTTCGAATCGTTTGGGGCCTTACCCGATACACAATGCTAGTGGGTGGTGTTGTGTATTTGGGGTTTTACCAATGATCGGCGGGTTCCTCGCCATAAAAAAAAAAGATGTTAATCTTTTATGTCATTTAAATGATAAATCAAAAGGGTTAAGGAAAGCATTTACTCTATGGGCCCTTTAAATGATAAATCAAAGTTTAGGATAATCTGATGGGGTGCAACTCTAATCCATGATGGAACTGGAACCTCTCCATAGCCACTACCCCTATTGATCTGCATGCATCCAGGTGGGCTGGTAATGGGAGGGAATTTTCCTATTATATATATTATTTGAGAAAATACCATGTCATCCTTTTTTTTTTTTTTGTTTTTTTTGAGACGGATACTGTCACCAGTATGGATCATGTTTGCATTGATACTTGTGTTTACTATCTAATTGCAACATACAAATTCATTTCCTAATCTTTTTAAAGATAATTTTCCACTTAATGAGCAGTGTACGTTATATGAATAAACTTTCGATATAGCATAATCTAAATTCTGTTTTTCATCTGTCTCTGTTAGTGGACTTAATTGTATTAATGAATCATCCTTTAAATTATTAAATAGTTGACTGTGAAATATATATTTTGCATAGATCTGTAGATGCATGTGTAATGACCTTTTACTGAGTACTCATATGAAGTAGTCCAATTACAATAGTTGTATATCAATATTTACATGATTATGGTTTTAATGGTCAATGCAGTGCTATAAATGATGGAAAGTATATAAACAATGAATTCAATGATGTATATTTGGTAACTACTCCAGATCCAATTCCTCTTGAGGCCTTTACTCTTCAGGTGAGAGCATTAATTTTGAGAATTATGTTCTAATCCTTTCCGCAATGCTTCTGAAGTCTGAAGTGCAAACTTAGAAGTACATTTTTATTCCATCATTTGTTTCAATTATTCTTCTGATGTGTGTAGTTATTTATTTATTTATTTTTGGCCAGATCTTTGTCAGTTTTTTGTAGAAATATGAGAAAGTGAATGTACTAATAACAGTTTAATTTGTAATTGAGATCATGTGGTCAAAATGTTTTCTCCTTTTTGATCAATATTTTTTTGTACCTAGTTTATGCGTCTTGATAAAATTTTGAAAGTAAAGATGAAGAATGTGGTGTTTTTTTTTTTTGCACCCATGTGGTGGGATGCCCAAATTTACTGTTTCTTTTGTTTGGTACGTTAAAATGGTTAAGATTGTGTTACAGAAAGACCATTCGGTAAAAAATGTTGTTGGATAAAGGAATGGTAGACATTGTTAGTGCTTGTGCTCCTCAAGTGGGATTATGTGAAAGTTATAAAAAGAAACTTTTGTGCTTTATCAATGAGTCAATAAAATATATACTCATTGAGGTAAGTGAAAATACTTTGAGGAGACTTGCATGTGAAGTGAACGAAAGTTAATGCTCTAAACAGTGAGATGCCAAAGCATCCTCGATATTGTTGTGGTTTTTATTTTTCAATAGCTTTTATATGTACTTTGAGAACAAGAAAGCGCACCTTGTGACAATTTAAAGCATATTTAAGGGAAGTATCACCAGGGGAATGCAATCCAAGAGCGGATGGCGTGACTAATATTACAACTCCCCCTCTTCCACTACCCTTCATTCTAGGGTTTCTCATCTCATCTCCTCTTCCTTATTTCCTTCTTCTTTTGCTCCTCTCTCTCTATGCGGCTTCTATTCCCCTTTCTTTAGAGCAATCCATCACGGGACACCAAATTATTTTTATTATTTAAAATATTTCCAGAATTTTTGTCACAAAATGGGATACTCAACCCGACCTTTGCCGAGTTGGGAATCAAGTTTGGGTTTTTAGCCCTTGTTTTTGCCACACATCCATCTTGACATTCTCATCTCTACTGTACTCATTTTGCGCACTATTGCTTCTTGACTGGCCAACATTCTGCTCCATAGGTCATAGTTGGTCTAATTGTTGTTATGTAAAATTTTCTTTGTAATCTTGTTGGTATGCATCGATCATAAAGTACTCCAATAGCAAGAGTCCACTTCAACCATCCTCTTGTCCTATGTTTGACATCTTGCTCGATCTCTCTTCCTTACTAATTATCTAGCAAAGGTATTAGAATGTATCTCTTTGTGGCATCTCTTGAGCTTCAATTCTCATAGGAGTTACAACTCTTAGCACTTCGCCACCAAAGTTGCAATTCATAGTATGACTTATTTAAAGATCTTGGATTCTAAAACATCCTGCCATCTCTCAAGCTTTGTATTCACACCATCTCTCGGTTCATCCACCAATACTATATTATTAGCATACAACATACAACATGGTACCTCATGTTGAATATAAGCAATTAACCCGTCCATAATTAGTGCGAAGAGATAAGGGCTTGAAGTAGACCCCTGATGCAAACCTATGGTCATTAGAAACTCACAGGTCTTTCCATTGGATGTTCTAACACTCGTGACCGCTCTCTCATACATTTCTTTAATGATGTTAATATAACCTCTTGGGATCTCCTTTTGTATGGAACCCACCAAATCAAGTCTCTAGGTATCGTATCATTGGCTTGCTTTAGATCAATGAGGACCATATGAAGATTTTTCCTCTTTTTTTTTTTTTGTAGTATTTTTCCGTTAATTGCCTAATTGAAAAGATAGCTTCCATGGTTGATTTTGATAGCATGATACGAAATTGATTTTCAGAGATCTTGGTCTCTTGTCTAAGTCTTTGCTCCATTGCTCTCTTCATGGTTTCTTAGTTTCTTTAGTGAAAAAAATATGGACACTTCTTACTATTTCAATTCATTGTTAATGTCTAAATCATACTGTAAAATCTTAGATTCAAAGGAAATCATTCTCTATCCTTTAATATATACAATGGGAGCCCTTGAATTACGATGGATCCATCGAGTTTTCACCGATCCGAATGGATTAGACCGTTGGATCAAGGGTCAAATATTTTCTTTAATATAAAATCGTTAAAACTTGTGGACCACGGATGAAGGGGTTAGAGGCATGTGATTGACCTCAAACTTGATATCTTGGTCCATCCAAAATGTCTCTTTCCATCCCCTAGTCCCGTGATTAGTAGGACCCCATCAAGTTTCCCTCTCTATAATATGGTGAGGGATGGATGCATATGAGTATTTCCATATATATACATTTATAATATATATGTATATATATATGGACATATATATATGGGCAATATTCAAGTGAGGGAGACTCCCCTTTTTAGGGAGGTTTCAAGTACAAAAGGGCTTTTGTACTCCCTTTTGTAATTGAAACCTCCCCAAAAAGGGAGTCCCTCACCACACATGGTGAGGGAATCCCTCACTTGAATACCCCCCTATATATTTTATATATGTATATTTATGTGTGTATATATATATATAATCATTATAAAAGCCTTGTCCCAACTATGTTGTGGCTACATGAATTTTGTTTCTCTATTCCGATGTATTCTGGGCCAAATCCTTAGATAAGTTGTACATCTTTTGATCTATTTTTACTACATCCATCCACGTCCTCTTTGGCCTTGGTGGGCCTTCATTTTTACAATGGTTTCAACGGTTTTTTAGTGTTTGATTCTTTGGACATCTTTCCATCTCTCCATTGTTGATTTACATGCATCTATGTGGGCCTCACAAAGTCCCAAGGTGAAACTGTTATAAATATTTACACTATTGCAAACACATATACAAGCTTATGAACTGATTTGTGTTAGTTTACATACTATAGGAAACAGAAGTATCGGCTGTTAAGTATATTTTTTGGGAGGATTACAAACACTTACTCGAAAAAGGAGACAAAAATTATGTCCCATTTAACGTGCAAGGGCAGTCTGGTCAACTGTTCAGTATAATCGAGAAAAGGTATGCATTTGGTAACTTTTATGGAATGTATTTTATTATTATTATTTGGATTTTAACATTACTTCTATTCATATTTTATGAGATTGTAACTCAAATAGTCACAGGTGGATTTGTTGTTTAAGGAGGATGTCCGAATAGCTGATGATTTTTGGGACACTTACCTATTGTTATAACTTTCTGTATTCTTTTGTTTTTGGTATCCTTTAATTTATTGCTGGAACAGATGTGGAATGACTATGAGGCACCTGATAATATTGACACTTGTCATAGTTATTAGAATCCTATGATTCGTATCCCGAATCCTAAGGGCCAGTTTGGCAATTTACTATTAAAGTGAAAGTGATGTAAAGCTTCAGATCAAGAGATAATAAAATATAAGGGGTTTATTATGGTATTTTGTCTTTAGTGGATTGGTAGAGAATCTTTGACTTTTTGTGTAAAAAGTGGTTTTTTTGTCATTTAGTGGAGAATGGAGGTTGCTTTTTGACTTTTTTTTTAAAAGGAGGGAATTTTGAAGATATGTACTTTTGATGTGATTCCTTTGTCTGAAAAATGGAGACTTTACATTACTTTTACTAGCCCAGTAAATTGCAAAAAGGCCCAATGAAAATGATTCATATCTATGCAATGAATCCCATTTACAGATAAATCGTAGGATTCATGTGTGAATATTATTATTCAATACTTGTTTCATCATATCTTACAATTCAACCGATTCGGCTGAGCGAGAATAACTACAACTATGAAGTTAATATTAACAATCTTTTACTTTCTTTTCTTTCTTTATTATTTCTTTCTTTTAGTGTTTTTACTTTTAAAAGGTTATTTAGTAGTTTACAAATCCTCTTAAGAATTTTTGCGGCTTTGGGGAGGTTTTAGAAATGAATAAAAGCATTCAACAGTACATATAGATCTTTTTTATATCTTTTTTTTTTTTTTCATATTTTCTATTTTTTTATTTTTTTTATTTTTTTGTGAACACTTTCTTAACTTCAAGAGATATCCCTATCATGTTAAGATTGATGATATGGATTTTTTTTAATTTTATATTTATATTTAATAAAAAAAAAATATTGATACCTTGAAATTATTTAACTATTTACACAAATCATTCATTATTTATTAATATGTCATGATACCATTAAATATAAATAAATAAATTAATATGTCATGATGTTCTTGATATAATTATATGATAGACTTATTTGTCATTGTATTTATACGGCTATAAATGGGAAAATGGACGGTTATGAATCACTACTTTTTTCTTTTGTCTTTTAATGTTTATTTTTATTAGAAAAATAAAAAATCCTATGATTTGCGATACGATTCACGATTTGATTCATGGGTACAATAATTTACGATATGATTCTAATTTTCAAAATTATGATACTCGTATTAATTTATTTAGGTAATATGTTCTTTTATTATTATGTATGCCTTTATTCTAAACATTGTAATGAATGACTGCCTAAAATGCTTAAAATATACACTTATTCTTTAAAGTCTAAAATATCCTTTATGATCTTTGTATTTGGTTGGTAGTGTGTGCGGATACAGTCTTTGGATGGTAGTTTTGTAATATGGATATAATTGTGGCTTGAAAATAAGGTTTCAATCACTAACTCAGTGATCACATTCACAAGGTCCATCACGACTTGGTTGCATCACAGCAAGAAACGTCCATTACACATGAGGCCTTCTGTGGGGCCCACCTGAGTTTCTTTGAAAATAATGAAGGGTAGGATGGTTGAGATATATGCATGTGGATTAGGGCTGGCCAAATATCCGACTGATCAGACGGCGTAAACCTTGATTTTAGGGCTTCAAAATTTAATGGTTTTTAAAACAATATTATGAGATTTCATTCCAATGGTATATAATGGTCATATCAGTTTAAAGTAGAGGTGATTACTAATTCACACAGGGTCTTTGAGTTTCATTGAATTGGATTGCCCGTTAGGTGGGCCTAATTCTTGAAAATAAGAGAAGCATGAACTTTTTTATGTTCCTCTGAAGCTGATTTGGAAATTTACCAATCTTTCATTTAATGTGGGCCAAAGGCCTTTTATTTATTTATTTATTTGATCAGTAAAAAAAAATTAATTAAAAGGAGAAGAGATTACAAGAAAAAAGAACAAAATGTAAAAGAGCATTGTACCCCACCTATTCCTCAATTACATAATAAGACCTTCCTAAGGAGACATCCTCTCAACCCCCTATTGTCTAAAGCATTTGCCACGGAGTTGGCTGATCTAAGCTCATGACGAAAGGTTACAATTTAATACTTGAAGATAAAACCTGAATTTCATTAAATTGGAATTGGAATTTCCAAGTGTTTCGATTTAACATCCAAGTGATGAGAAAAGAGAACGAAAAAGAGAAGACAAGTATCCGAAGGGAGAAACCAGATGGGTTGGCAACCATTTTTTTGCTTTTATTTTATTAAAGTTTCTCAAAATTGCCCTCATATTTCAAAAAAATTTCTACCTAAACAAGAAAATTAGGAGAAATGTTAGTTTTAATCTTTTCCAGATAGGACTCGGTCGGCTCGGGGAGGGGGGGCGTAAATCATCATCAAAGCCTTGTCCAAACTACGTTGTGGTCAGCTACACGAATTCTGGTTCTCCATTTCGATTTGTCTTGAGCCCTATGATGCACATATACGGCATGGATACGACAAGGACACGTCGTAGACATGGCAGGGATACGGATTTTACATATAAAAAGTGAAGTATCGGATACGATACGACACGATACGTTTCCCATTTTGAAGTATCCGTGCTTCATAGCTTGAGCCAAATCCTTAGATAAGTTATACTTTTTCATATGTATTTTTACTACCTCCATCGATTTCCTCTTTGGCCTACCGCTTCCTCTTGGTGGGCCATCAACCTTTATGGCCAAACTTTTCCTTACCAGCGCCGTTACCGGCCTACGTTGGACATGCCTAAACCATCTCAAACGAGTTGTTCTAATTTTATCCCCTATTGTTGCTACCCGTAAATGCTCTCAAAAGTGCTCATTTCTAATTCTATCATTCCTAGTTTTACCTCACATCCACTTCAACATTTTCATCTTTGTTACATCCATTTTGTGCAAATGCTGCTTCCTGATTGGCCACCATATGTCATAGCTGGTCTAATCGCTGTTTTGTAAAATTCTACCTTTAATCTTGTTGGCATTCGTCAGTCATATAGCACTCCAGAAGCAAGTCTCCACTTTAACCATCCCACTTTAATCCTATGTTCGACATCTTCATCAATCTTCCCATCCTTACTAATTATAGAGCCAAGGTAGTGGAAAAAACCACTTTGTGGTATCTCATGGTCTTCAATTCTCACAGTAGTTTTAGCCCACTGAAGTTACAATCCATATATTCTGTCTTTGTACGGCTTATTTTAAAGCCTTTGGATTATAACACTTCTCCATTCATCCAGCATTTTCTTTGTTATTAATATCTTATTGAAAAGCCTAGTTAACCAAATCTCCCCAACTTCTCCTAAGCATTTCCAAGCCTCAATGGGGATGTCATATGGACCCGTAGTCTTTCCTGTCTTCATTTGTTTTAATGCTTTCCTCAATTCCACCACCCTCATTGTACGAAAAAAAGTATCCTCTTTTGTTCTTATGTCTCTTATATAGTCTTCATTTAAAAGTATGCTCAAATATTCCCTCTACCTTTTTTTTTTTTTTTATATCAGTCCTTCATTAGAAGTCTAGAACCTTTTGGTCATTGCTCTTAATACATTTGACATGATCTAAGTCCCTACTTTTTATTTCTTTTATTTTTACATGCTTAAAAATATCCTTCTCTCACTCTCTATCTCGTTCCTAACCTATTATATAGGTCATCACATGCTTTGTATTTTGCATCACTTAGTACTTTCTTAGCTTCTTTCGTTGCCGCCTTGTACATCTCCTAGTTTTCCATATTCCTAGTACCTCGCCAAACTTTGTAACAACGTCTCTTCTCCCGAACAACTTCCTGAACCTCTACACTCCACCACCAAGTTTCTTTATTATCGTGTCTCTTTCCTTTCGACTCTCCAAGCATCTCATTAGCAACTTTCTTAATACAATTAGCTATTTGATTCCACATCGGTGTAGTTTCTCCTTCAAAATCCCATTTTCCCTCATCAATCACTTTGTCCTTAAATATTGTCGCTCTCTTTCTCCTTTCAAATCCATTCACCCTTTTTTAGGGAACATTTTATTTATTACCCCTCTTTTTCTACCTCTAATGTAAATATCTAAAACTACTAGCCTATGTTGCATGGTCAAACTTTCTCCTGGAAGAACCTTACAATCTTTACAATCTAATCGATCATGTTTTCTAACTAGAAAAAAGTCAATCTCGCTCCTGCTGGTTCAACCTTTATAAGCAATTAAATGCTCCTCTCTTTTATCAAGTGTTTGCTATTATAAGGTCAAATGCTAATGCAAAGTCCAAGATAATATCTCCTAACTAATTCTTTTCTCCAAATCCATGTCCTCCATGCACTCTCTCATATCCTCTATTATCCTTTCCTACATGCCCATTTAAGTCCCTCTTTAGAAAAATCTTTTCACTAGTAGAAATTTCTCGTAGTGAACCATCCATCTCCTCCCAAAATTGGCTCCTGACACTTTTATCTAATCCTACTTGGGGAGCATATGCACTATGAATTATGTCTTCCTCTAACACTAGTTTATTTGCTATAATTCTATCACCTAATCTCTTTGGGGGATAACTTAATCTGGCTGATTTATAAAACCATGCTTACAATGCATCTGCTTTTTGTATGACCAGTTAGTACTATTTGATCATCCTATAGCATACACTCTTGAACTTATATGTTAGATATCTGCCATTAAGTTGCCCATTACCAAGTTGAGCAGATAGGCGCTCCAAGAAGATGCAAGTTTATATACCTCCATACGAGTATCAGGTGCACCATTTGCATCATAAGAAAGGTTCTGGGCTGTGGCTTTTAGGATAAGAACGATAAAGCGGTAATGTTGCCTTTTGTTTGTGGCTATATACCTTTTTTTGCAGACTCCAATCTGATCCCCAAGAATGATGCACCTCTCATTTAAGCAGTGCATTTCATGTTTCATGGCGTCTTCCTTGAAACAATAGTTTGTTATCTTGTTAATGTGAAAATCATTTTCTTTTAATAAAATTATTATTATTATTATTATTATTGTTCAGATTCTCTTAAAATTAGGACTTCTTTTCTAGTCCTAAACTTGCCACTATATGTTGTCATTCATTAATATGCCACTGGTTGCAAGAAATTTCCCAGGTACAAAAGGAACAAGGAGGCATGCAGTCGGACTCTTGAAAAAAAAATCAGTCGTTATGCTCCTATACATCTTGATGCTGAGGTAAAAAACTTAAATGGCTATTTTCTACCGTACTTCAATGCAGGAGGCCTTGGATTCTTACTTCAATATTTGCTGCAAGATAATCTCGATGACTTCACGCCAAGAACGGGACTTCACACCATCCAAGATAAATAGGGAATATTTCCAGCAACTCAACAAAAATAAAATTCACTATACTCATTAAGGTTAATTGGGAGTTTCTCTATAACTTGCTTTTACTAGGAATACAATTCCCTTTCAAATGATCACTTTGGAATTTCCAAACAAACAGAAACTTGATACCTGGCGCCTACACTATGCTATACCACTAAATGGGCCATAACTTCTCTAATACGTGTCAGAATTATGCAATCTTGTTTTTGCTGGATAGGTAAATGAATTACCCATCAAACAAATGGAAATTATTTTTTGTTCTCAATCAGTCCTTTTTACACATCAAAAGTACCCATCTCTGAAGAAAACAAACATTAAAATAATAGTAATAATATTCATCATCATTAGCAAAACCTTGTTCCAACTATGTTGGGGTTGGCTACACGAATTCTGTTTCTCCATTCGATCTATCCTGAGCCAAGTCCTCGGATAGCTTTTGTACTTCCTCAGATCTATTGTTACTACTTCCATCCTCATCCTCTTTGGACTATCCCTTCCCCTTGGTGGGACATCAACCTGCATAGAAAAACTTTTCCTCATCCAAATGGGTTTCTTTTGTTTTATCACTTATTGATACTATGCCTAAATGCTCTTGAAAGCGCTCATTTCGAATTCTATCTTTGTTTTGCCGCACATCCACCTCAACATTCTCATCTCTTCGACACTCATTTCGTGTATGTGTTGCTTCTTGATTGGCCAACATTCTGCTCCATAAGTCTAAAAATAATAAAAAAACCTATTGTTCTGATTATGTAATGTGGGACCCTTTTTGATTAGATATGGGCATCTCGAGATCTTCAAATTCTTGTAACTGTATCATATTCTCATTCCAGCAGTTCCCCATTGATGGTGATTTTTACTAATGTTTCTAGCTTATATGGGAAAGGTAAGTCTGGACATGAGATTGACAATACTACTGAATAATGTGATAATTGTAACAGATTAGAACCTTGATTGGCATAGGATGCGTGGTCATTGGTGTCTTCGTTCTTCCTTTGAACCAATTTTGAGTTAAATTACACCAATAGTATCTGTAAATTTGCATTATGGAATATTCTTTACTACTCTCTGTGCAAGTTCTTGGCACTAGCTGAATCAGTTTCTGGGGAAGTGGGGTTGCATTCTTAGGTCATGCATGGTTGGCTATTTGGTTTCAGTTTTGCACATCTAAGGAGTCTATTAGTGGAGCAACAAATTGGATTTCTGGATCTTTCTATTGTAAAACTGATGAATGAGTATCAATATTTGTAGATCTATCTTAAAGATTATTAAAGAAAATCTTACATATGAATAATATGAAATGGACTGGGAACTGAATGCTTCCCCCCTCCCCCTTTCCAAAAACAAAGGGATAAAAAACCAGACCATTCGCACACAACTTATCCAAAATGCAGGAAACTGATCAGAAATTAGACCTAAAGAAGTGCTGTTATTATTCTCAAAGTACTTTAATAATATGCTGTTGCTTGGTCAGCTGGAGACAAGATGCATTACTTATGTACTGGTACCTAGTTTTGTAGCAGAGTATTTGGACCTGATATTTATTTCATCTAAACTTATGAAATCAAATTAAGGATGCCAATCCTACTGCTGCAAACCCACCCCCCTCTCACCTCCCATACCCCAAATATTAAAAAAAAAAAAAAAACACAAACTAAACCAACCAATCTACAGCACTCCCAGAAGGATCACCAAATAAATTACCATCTTAAGAGTACAAAGGACCTCCACTTTTCTCTTGTTTTGTTATTTTCATTTCTAATTTGTGTTTTAATTAATTTGTTTCTTATGATTCTGTAATTGATACAGCTGACTGCGCTTTCAGAAGCAGACAAAGAAGCTTTGTTCCTTCTTGTGAAAGCTGCAATGATTATAGATGATATATTTTACACGCAGGTCATACTAACAAATATTTCTTTCATTTTGTTAGTATCTTACATTATGTAGTTACATTCTTATTTGAAATGATCTTCTATGCTATACTTGGATTAAGCAAATGGGTCCAAGTGTTGAATTTGCTTGACCCCAGGCTATTAGGACATAGGTACCAAGCTAGTTAGTTAATAATTTTTAATAATTTACTCTTACATTGTTGCTATACAGTGTTTTGGGAAATAATATGTGCCTATGCTATGAACTTTCTTTTCAATATTCAACAGTAACATATGTATTTAATAAATTATTTTTCCACTCAAAAAATCAAAAAGAGAACAGTAGTACGTTTGCTATTCCGGTACCAGAACTAGAAAGAATGTAGGTTTAAAACCGTGTATGCACATATTTCTTTACTGTTAATCCATTTGTTTTTCTTTCAATCTTTTTGGTGCAAACCAGATTGATTGCCTAAGGCAAATCTGTCGCAACAAAAACACAACCTATTCACAGGTTTACTCCTTTTTTTCTTCAAATCTCAAAACCTTATTCTTCTTCCTCTTTTCATTGCTTAAATAGGTTCCAATAAAAGCCCGAAAACTCATCTCAGCCACTGATGTACGACCTGAGATCTAATCTGGGCCATTGACAAAAAGACAAGAAAATGTCTAAATTGCCCTCATCAAATGGGCTACGTAACACAAATGAAGATGAAAAATCAAAAGAGGTAAAAGACCCAACAATGGGCCAGGCCCATAAAATCAGATAACTGGCTGTGCTCTGCATCAGTCTCCCCTTCCTGGGGACCTCGACCTCGAGTTCTAAAAGTGTCCTCGTGGGTCGAAAATCCAGTGTACAAATTTCCAATTAGTTTGTTAAAATCTTCATACTCTTCAAATGGCCTGGAAACTTCATGCAATCTTTTGCTCCAAGTGTACTTTGGGCTTTGCTTTATTTTTTTTATTTATTTAAATGGTGAGATTCCGATTCGATGGTTGATCGAACCATTGGACTCTTCAATTGGAACATTTGTATCATTAGTCCGTAAACTTTAACCATATGTGGTTCATCTTTAAAGATGAAGTCAGGATGAGGGACTTCAATGAATATATCTTCTTGTGAAAGCAAGGGAACAAGTAATTTGTTTTTTTGGCGAACATATGGTGGTTCTAGAATTGGCATTGTGATCAGATAGGTCCATTGGGTCTTCAGTCTTATTGACCAATTCTAAGCCTTCAATTTCCGCTTGTCCGTCATTTGCCTCCTCCAATGTTTGATCAATGCAGTCATCTTGTTCACATGTTGTTTCATCTAATTCTGCTATGAAATCCTCAATTTTTTTTACAATCACCTTCCACATAGTCATCAAATGTAGAAGGTGAATCTAGAAGATCATGTTCGACATTCTCATCCTCAGTGGCATCTATAATTTCTTCTTTTGACTCCCTTTGCCGACACTGTCCTTCTTGAGACTTAAGTTGCCTTGCTTAAGACTGTTTAAGTCTGTGCTCAACATGGAAGCATATTGGTGTGCTTCATGAATGGCCTGACAAGGTTTCATATGCTTCCTAATGTCCGCCCTCAACCCTCTCATATAGTGAGGTAAATCATGCATTGGGTTCTCATCCAACGAACTTAAGATATGCATGTCTTGAAATATATCATTAATGGCTAATTTCTTTTGCCTTTAACAATGGAACTGCTCAAAGTAGAACTCTTTTCCATAATATTGATTCCCATATTTGAACGGATTTACTACTGCTCCAATATGTGTCATTGACTATGGATGTAAAGAAATGCTCTCCAAAATATTGGACTGACCTGATATGTAGATCTCACCACCACAAGAGTGATGTCCTACTTTGGATGAACCCGATTCGCGTAAATAAATTCTGACCGTCCCATAGATCTAGTCAAACTGGATGTTGACTGGATTTTGCTTATGTAGTGATGAGGTCACGCACTGATTGGCTGATGATGTCTGCAACTCCTGCTGGCTCTGTAGCTGGGTTGGGATTTGCTGGACTTCTCAGAAGTAGGTCTGGTCCAAACCAGACTGGCCTGGTCTTGTAACTGGGTCCTGATCTGTTTATTCCAGAGGCGGGAGGCAGTCTGTAGAGGCGCTGTCTTTGGTCGCAGGCGCTGTGCGATAGGTGGTGTGGTTTTGGTTCCTCCGGCCACACGTCTGTTGTGAGATCTGAGCCGCTGCTTCTTTGTGTTCCAGCTACAAAAAAAGATCGAGATACCTATTTCGTCCTTCAGTCTGGATCCCCTTTTCTCTACTATTGTCTAAAATCAGCAGTTGCAGAACACTTTTCCTTTTACTTTTTAAAAAAAAAAAAAAAAAATCTCTGCAGGCTATTGTCTTCTCCAATGATCTGCAGGTGGCTTTGACGTGTGATGGTTGATTGTCGGTGCAATGCGTTCGTTTGTTCCGATGAGACGCGTGGTCGGCATTTACGGTGATGGCCAGTCTTCCTTTTTCTCAAATCTTGCCTTCTCTGGTTTTGCCACTGACAAGGGACTTGGCCTCTTATCCTCCAACAACAAATGCACCTCTTCTCCTCCAACAAAAAATGCGAGTGGGTGGCAGCAATCCTCCTTCTCTGAACAGAGTCCAAACCCTCTGTTTCTTCTTGCAGAATGGTAGCGCCTACTGCCATTCTTTCTCTTTGTTATTTTAGGCGGTCGGTGACTGCAACGATCAGGACATGTCTGGTGGGATTGCAGTTGTGATGGCGTCAAATGTGGTGGTATGTGCTGATGTCAAGGAATCCAATGCCGAGAGAAATCCCTCTTTCCCCTATTTTTCCTGCATCAGATCCCAATCCTGTGCATTTTGTCCACGATTGAGTAGAGGGAAAACCCCCTTTTTCCCCTTATTCCAACAAGGTCGAGATCCTTCCCCCCTCCTCACTGATCCTCTTCTGTATTGGTCAGTCGCTTGGACGGCATAAGATGGCGGGTGATGCTCAGGAGTCAGGATCACTTCTCTGGAAATCCAAGCACACAACTATCTCTCATCGTCTGAGCTTTGATACCAACTGGTGCAAACCAGATTGCCCGAGGCAAATCTGTCGCAACAAAAACACAACCCGTTCACAGATTTACTCTATTTTTTCATCAAATCAAAAGCTTCTTCTTCCTATTTTCATTGCTTAGATAGGTTCCACAAACCTAAAACTCATCTCAGCTGTTGATGTAAGGCCTGAGATCTAATCTGGGCCATTGACAAAAAAGACTAGAAAAATCAAATTTCCCTTAACAAATGGAACTACATAACGCAAATAAAGATGAAAAATCGAAAGAGGTAAAAGACTCAACAATGGGCTAGGCCCATTCAGTCCATGACTGGGCTGTGCTCTGCATCAGTTTTTATTACAAAATTTGACGATTTTATTACAAATAGAAATCAAAAAGGATTTCTGTTTGGCTGCATCACTTTTTTATTACAAAAGATGTTCCAGGTATGCGTGAGTGAAACCCATCATTAATACCATATGCTTGGTACACAATTGGGTTACTTTGAGTTAATTAAAAGATGTAATCATTTTTAACTAATCAATTTGTTATAGTTTACACATTTCTTTATTGGCAATGTTACCTCTATTAAAAAAAAAAGAAGCAGAGAATAATAACTTCATGGTTTACACATTCTTTATGTATTTGTTATTTGCTCAAAAACAATATTGACTTTGCGATGGCTGCTATCCTTAGCGGTTGTTTTGCTGGGGGATGCAGCACGTTGATTGTAGCTATACTGCAGTAAATCATCTATATTTCATATGCTAATTAGTTTTTGTTATCAGTGAACTCAACTGACAATGCTTTTGCTTTGTTCTCAGGTTTGGTACAGCAATCCAGCATTGAGAGATTGGTTGAAGGACCATTCTCATATTTCCAACTTGGATAGATTGAAATGGTTGTATTATTCTATAAATAAGAGTCCCTGGTAATTTTTCCTACTCACCAAACCATGGGTTAAAATTTCTTCTATTCCTTTTTATCAACATACATGATAGACATGACTAGGCTGATGAATTTTACCGTTACCTTTTGCATTGAAGACAGCTAAATAGTTTGATTTTGCATGGGCGTGGAATAGTGTTTTAGAATTTAGTTGGTCTTTTGCAATTAGTATGCACGCACAACTTGTAAGTTCTGTCAAGTACGAGTTATTTGTTGTTAGATTTAAGGGAGTAAACCCTAGGTCTTTATATTGTTAACGGAGTCCAAGCAGAAGTGACGTGGCCAAAAAATTAATTCCCAATTGTTTGTGACCAGAAACACCCGAAGTTTTCAATCAACAGCAATTCCAATGCAAAAAAGGGGGGGTAGAAACGGTAGATTAGTTTACTGATCAACACTAAATCTCATGATATGGTCTCCCATCCTATCTCCCATCCTTTGGGAGAAGGCTTAAACCAAGGAGAAGAAGCTTCAAAGTGCTGAGAACAACCGCTTTATTGAAAAGAATATTGAATAAAAAAGTCTAGGGCTGGACATCCCTTTACATGTATTTATTTAGATAACTCTTAGGACAACTTAAACCCTACTTTAAATGGCAACCTTTAGTCTATTCTCTAAACAACAGAAAACCCTAATCATTAAGAGTTCTGACTTCTGACATGCATTAGTAGGTGTTAAGATTGGCCCACGACCCATAAAGGGACCCAAGGCCCATCAGTCAATCCAGTCCAGCAAGTTACATCTCACGTGGATTGATTTAGTCAATGTTGACACAACTGTACATATTTTAGTAATTGATTGCTTTCCTAACTTAGATTAGTGATTGATATGTAATTAGCTGGTTTCCTATGTAAGAGCCTTGATTAAGGCATGTATATTCCTATATATTGGTGATCATTCTCCAAGAGAAGACACACAATAATACAATCAGTTTCAAAGAAACTCGTTCCATTCTTGCAATTGTGAGAATGATATGGTATCAGAGCAAGGTTAAATCTCTTCTAGTCTTCTTCGAATCTTGGTGATAATAGTCATTGGCATCCTGTCCTTGATTATTCATGCATGTTAACATAGTTTTTCAAGAACATCTTGAAGTTTGATCTCTGTGGCCCACCACAGATCAACCCAAGTTCATCACAGACATCATTCTATCTTGATCGACAGTTGAATCAGAGTCTTGAGGATGTTTGTTTGACTCAGTAGAGAAATCAGAGAACAGATTTTGGTCCTGGGAACCATTCTCGTCAGTAATTTAGAGCAACTCATCAGGGGCCCACCTTTGATCAGCACTGCAATATCAGCAGAACCTCCCATGTTGGTCGACTACTCATCTTGGAATTCTTGGACATTTTTTCAGCATTTTTCGATCATCAGAGGTAGGCCATATACCATTTTTTTTGGTATTTTAGTTTGTCCAACATATTTCATCTCAGCTGTTCAAAATTGTGGATTTTGATCTGTTTTGCATAAGACCTCTTCCAATAGCTGCGAAAATAGTCTACCTTTCCATCCCCTGTCGTTGATCTATCTAGAGATCAATTGGTGGGGCCCACGTGCTGATCTGCACCTGAAATCAAGGCCGTTTTTTACCTGCTGCCTCGTTTTTATTGCTGGTTGCTGCTATTTTCTTCTCTGTTTACTGTTTGCTACTGTTTCCTTCTTTGTTTGCTGTCTTGATCCATTCTTTTGGCCAATATCAACGTTGAGATGGAAAAATCTGAGGTTACATTGATCCGATTCACGGGAAAAAATTATCCTGCCTGGTCGTTTCAGTTTCAGATTTACCTTGGGGCTAAGGAATTGTGGGGTATATTTCTGGATCTGACCCTAAACCCAAGGAAGATGAGAAGAAGATATCCGCCTGGCTTACTAAAGATGCAAAAATAAAAACATGGATACTGGGTTCCGTCGAACCACATCTGATAATGAACCTCAAACCTTATCCCACCGCTAAAGACATGTGGGGATATCTGAAGCAAGTGTACCATCAAGATAACTCAGCACGTCAATTTCATCTGGAATGTGCGATTGCTGAATATGCACAAGGGACATTGTCAATCCAAGACTATTTAGGATTCCGAACCCTATGGTCGGAATACGATAGTATTAAGTATGCAGATGTGGCTCCCGATGTTCTGATCGTGATTCGCGATATTCAGGCCTCTAATCAAAGGGATCAGTTTTTGATGAAACTACGGAATGAATATGAAAGTGCCAGATCTGCCCTAATGAATCGGACGCTATTACCTTCCTTGGATGTATGCTTCAATGAACTTTTGCGCGAAGAACAGCGCATTGCGACCTCGGCTCATATAGCGCAACAAACGACTGAGACCTATTCAGTTGCGTTCTCGGCTAATAAAACTTCTCAGCCTCCGCCGCGCGACTTGAGCAAAACGCAACGTTACAGTTGT
The DNA here is from genome assembly GCA_038049695.1 of Cinnamomum chago. Taxonomy (NCBI): domain Eukaryota; kingdom Viridiplantae; phylum Streptophyta; class Magnoliopsida; order Laurales; family Lauraceae; genus Cinnamomum; species Cinnamomum chago. The sequence goes on along the minus strand of CP142458.1, from coordinate 63,841,389 downwards.
CAAAAATTTGGACACATTGCAACTCAATGCAAATAGAAGGTCTGCAGTTATTGTAAAAAGTTGGGACATATCATCTCTGAATGTCGCCGCCGACCCCAATGTCCATCACCACAGCCTCAGACTCCACAGTATCAGCCTCCGCATGCGTATGCTGCTTCTTCGGTTATGCCTGCTCCTACATCTGCGCCCTCACAGCCTGGTCCCTCATCCTCTCTCACTCCTGAAGTGGTTCAACAGATGATTGTCAATGCCCTCTTTGCCTTTGGTCTCTCAGGTACATCCCCTCCATCTTCTACTTGGTTTCTTGATTCTGGGGCGTCTAATCATATGACGTCTTCCTGTGCACCACTCTCCAACGTGCAAAGCTACAATGACCCTCTTCAAATCCAAACTACTAACGGGGGCTATGTTCCCATTACTGCTGTTGGTGACATCTCTGGTCCCATTCCATTGAAAAATGTTTATCTGTGTCCAAATTTAACTTCCAACCTTTTGTCAGTCGGGCGGCTTGTTGAAAATAATTGTAATATCTCTTTTTCTTCTTCTGTTTGTGTTGTGCAGGACCAGATGTCCGGGAAGGAGATCGCGAGGGGGCCTAAGTGTGGACGCTTGTTTCCACTGGATTTTTCAAAAATGTCTAGGAATAAATTTGACAATGATGTGTTTTGTTTTTCCATTAGAGATAACTGCCACTTGTGGCATAAAAGACTTGGACACCCTAATTCAAAGGCTTTGTCCTTGATGTTCAATTCTGGTTTAATAAATAAAACTGCTGGTTTATCTTCTTGTGTGCCTTTTGATTGTGCTACTTGCAAATTGGGAAAAAGAAAAACCCTTCATTTTCCTATTTCCACTTCACACAGCACTCAATGTTTTGATTTGGTTCATAGCGATGTTTGGGGAATTGCTCCAACTCTTTCTCATGCTCGCTATAAATACTTTGTGACTTTTATTGATGATTTCAGTCGGTTCACTTGGGTTTACTTTCTGCATTCCAAATCTGATGTTTTTCATGTTTTTAAAATTTTTCTGGCTTATCAGTCAATCCAGTCAAGCAAGTTACATCTCACGTGGATTGATTTAGTCAATGTTGACACAACTGTACATATTTTAGTAATTGATTGCTTTCCTAACTTAGATTAGTGATTGATTTGATTGCTTTCATAACTTAGATTAGTGATTGATATGTAATTAGCTGGTTTCCTATGTAAGAGCCTTGATTAAGGCATGTATATTCCTATATATTGGTGATCATTCTCCAAGAGAAGACACACAATAATACAATCAGTTTCAAAGAAACTCTCGTTCCATTCTTGCAATTGTGAGAATGATAGTGGGGGTGTTCATGTAGCCTGGGCCAAGTCCGACTCAGGCCATAAGTACCTGGCCTGCGCTCAGGGTTAAGCCCGAGCCTGGGTTTATTATATTTTACAAATAAAATGGGAATTTTTTTTAGACCCAACTTGTAGCTCATCTAGTTAGGATGTTTCTTTGTGTTAGAGAATGTGTCTTCATCTCCTCTCTTCCACCAAAAAATATTATTTTTTACTTAAAACAGTGCCTCTTATTCGGGCCAGGCCGGGCTTCGGGCTTTCTACCACTTAATTCAAGCCATGCCCGTATATTAAATGGTCCCAAAATTTGTATCTAGGCCCAGCCCGAGTACTAAAAGCTAAGGCTCAAGCCCGGCCCAAGCTGGGCTGGGCACAGGTCGGGCTCGGGCTGGCCCGATTCATGAGCACCCCTATGCATTATGTATAGAAGCCAGTAAAAGAAAGAAACAGCACTTGTCTGACAGCTGTGTGCCCCATGTGAGGCCCAGCAGCTCCCATAGGTTGCCAGACCTGGGCTACCAGACTGGTCAATGCCACTTCTGGTGACAACTTTCACACAACCACTACTCAGTCATGAGATGGAATTGTTGATTCTCCACAGTGCATGTAGTGTGCAAAATATTACTGTGAAGCCACTAGTCATCTGTTGGGACCTTCGGTGTCAGAAGGGTCTTCTGATTAGCATGACCCATCACCATAAATCTAGTTTTCATCATCTCTTGGATTCTTATCAATGGTCGGCTCGCCGCCATTACCCAAGCATGCTGCCTCATCATCGTCAACAACCCTACCCCGCTTTTTTTTATTGGTAAACCTCATCCCTCTTTCTATGGTTAGAAGAAACATGTCCTGGCTACCCTTTTAGAAGATGAATTAGCCCACAAGTTTCCTCTTTTAATTAGATTTTTCAATAGCTCTAGCATGATGGTAAGCCCGGGAGAGAGAGAGAGAGAGAGAGAGAGAGAGAGAGAGAGAGAGAGAGAGAGAGAGAGAGAGAGAGAGAGAGAGAGAGAGAGAGAGAGAGAGAGTCTTAACGTCATTTCTAGCTGTGAATTTTTGTTGCATTGAGATGTAGGTTTTCCACTTAGTGTGAGGATGTTTTTTGGTAGTTGTGAATCTATTGTTGCATTGATGATTTTTAAATGATGACACTTCCATAGAAATTATTGATTATTCAAATGAGTCATTCGGTGTATGTATATATTGAAAGACATTTCTTGTCATCGCAGGTCCTGTCTTGATGAAAATGAAGCTTTTTTGACAACTGCAGATTCTGCTGTGACGTTGTGTGCAGAAGCCACAAGGCCTGTAGCTGGGTGGAAGGGACTCGAATATAAGGCAGCATTTCCTTTGATAAAACCCGCTGGTGCAAATTTCTATCCTCCAGATATGGACAAAGTGGTAAATACCTATCAATCATTTAGTATTAGAAGCTCAAGCAAGATCATTTTCGTACTGTGAGCTTAAAAATGTTGTATGTTGCGTAAACCTACTTGTTATCCAAGTTTGCATCAAGCCATCAAGTAAATGAAAATTGATGATTACCTCTTAACTTTGGGAAATTTTATTTGAGTCAAAAAAGTTTGACAGTTGGTGGGTATGATGAGTAGCATTTCAATTGCAAGTTCAGTGGATTCAAAAGAAAGGAATATAATCTTGTCAAACTTGACAAGCAGATATTGCCAGTGTAATAGATCCTAATGCCTGGTAGCTTTTATAAAACAAAAGGAAGTACTAGTTGTGAAAATTACACTAAGATTAATATGGGGTGAGAAAAGTGGAAACAAACTAGTGAAGTAGGGTGTGGTTGTTGAACGCCACTTCAAGTGAAGTGATTTTGTTATAAGATGATGATACACATAAGTGGATTCTAGAGTTGTTGTTGATTCTTTTATTTTTATGGAGATGAATGCTTAGTGCATGTCTAGAGTAATAATAACTGTTAGATGTCTGAATGAATTTTAGATAAGTAAGGCTGCTTCGATAAAAGAGAAAAGTGTGGAATGTTGTTTTATGTGGTCTCATTGATGCAACTCACGGCAAGGCAAGCTTGCGCCCACTTGTCTTGTCTTGTATGAAACCCAAATTGAGGTTTTTGTAGGCTCAGGCTCAAGCCTAGTTTTCTTTCTTTTTTTCTTACCCTAAGCGGGAATTGAGCTGTACTTGTGATTAGGCAGAGCATCTCTCACCTTACTATGAGAGGTAGGGTGGGGGCCCTCACATTTAAGTTGTTGGCATTGGATATGGATGTTAGGGCCCCAACCCTATCTCTCATAGTAAGGTGAGAGATGCTCTCATAGGAGCATCTCCCATATATATAATATATTTATATGGGATATGCTCTTGTGAGAGTTACTCTCACGGTACTACGAGAGTCAGGGGTGAGGCCCCTCACATTTAGGTTGTTGGCATTGGATATGGATGTGAGGGCCCCCACCCTTACTTTCGTAGTACCGTGAGAGTAACTCTCATGGGAGCATCTCCCTATATATATGGTATTGATCCAGTGCATGACTCGTGCACTGATTAGTATGCGCGCCCAAGGATGAAAATATCGGTAGCGCCCGCCGCCAAACCGATACGAAGCGGGCGATACGTAGCGTATCGGGGATACGTATCGGCGTAGCGGTGCGATTTTAAAAAATCGCCAAAAAAATCTGAAAAAATTCCAGAAAATCCAGAAAATTGTAAAATGAAAGAAAATGTGGTTCTTTTGCAAAAGTAAGTAAGAAAAGGGGGCGTAGCGGTGCCCTCAATATATGATGTCCTGTATCGCTGTATAAATAGAAAATAATAGTAATGATTAGTTTTTTCACATGTATTCATGTTTCTTAGTCATGTTAACTTAAAAAGTAATGGAAAGCTAAATAGAAAAAAATTAGAACATGAAATAAAGGCATAAGAATTAAGAAGACTTAAGAGTTAGGTCATTAGTGAACATTGAACAATCAAATATCAATACTTCAGCATTCAAGGTTCAAATTCAATCAAGTGAATGAACTATGAAGTGATCAACAATCAACATTCAACACCAATTTAGAAATGACAAAGGGAGTAGAGAGTTAGTGAGAGAAATAGGAAATTAGGAATACCTTGATCACCACCAAAAGGGATTTGGGAGACACTTATATTCATACATTTGAACAATATGTAATGTAAACATCATGATAGTACTATTAGAGCAAAATATCAGTGTTTAATTGTTACTTTGTTAGGGTCACTGTGGTGAGACCTAACCCTAAGTATAAAACTTTGATGATCAAAATTAGCTTAATATGAACATAAACATTATATGTTGCATGCATTCATGATAGATCATTCAATATATGAAAAGTACTGATAAAGAGGCCGAGCCCCGGAGGGCTGGCCCTCCGGGCCGCCGACCATAAAGGCGGGGTTCGGGGAGGCAGCCCCGATTCGATTTTTTTTTTTTAACTTACGCAAGATGGACCACAAAGAGGTGAAAACAGCAACCATAGAGGGAAAGAGATGAAAGAGAAGGGTAAAAAACCCTAAAAAGTCCAAAAGGGGGGGTTATACACGTCGTATCGGCCGCCACGTAGCGTGGCGGCATGTATCGGCCGATACTCTTGACTTAGGAGACATTTGGGACCACAAAGAAGTGAAAATGGAAACTATAGAGGGGAAGAGAACAAAGACAAGGGTAAAAAACCCTAAAAAGTCCAAAAGGGGGGGTTTTATACCCCCCCCCCACGTGTATGGGCCGATACGGTACGTATCGGCCCGTATCGGCCGATACACTAAAGTATCGGCCGATACGCTCCAGTATCGCACCCGTAGCGGCCGATAACTTCTTGTGGCCGATACGGCCGATATATCGGCCGATACGCTTCGTATCGGCCGATATTTTCTTCCTTGTGCGCGCCTCAACGTGGGGCACACATGGGGTCCCACCTAGGGTTGGGACCGTGGGGATTGAATGATCTCCCCTGGCCTTTCATTTCTGTAGAAAATCAGCCCCATCCCCGACCCGTATCATCTCCATATGGGCCCCACAAGTTTAACGATGTACAATCCATATTTTCGGATTGTTACCAATCTTCAGCACTGGACATCAGAGCCGGATGCAACATGGGGATGAAGCTAGGGTGGGTTGGGGATTGCTGGTCGCTCTTTGTTACCCATCTTTCACCGGTGGTGACAAGCAACAATTTATTCACAGTTTTTCGGGAGGCAGGTCCAGTTTTTGATGTTTTCTTACCTAAAGAAAAATGATCAGGAAGGGGTCGAGGTTTTGGATTTGTGCGATTCAAAACTGAGTGGGATGCAAATCATGCTATTCAGAGGTTGAATGGAAGATTGGTTGGGGTCAGAGAATCGGAGTGCAAAAGGCAAAATACCTTGATAGGAGGACTAAGAGAGTTGGTCAAGGTCCATCTTATGCTGGTAAGAGAAAGGAGATGGTTGATAAATCTGCTGCGGTGAAAGGGTCTGGTTTTCATCAGAGAAATGAAATGGTTTGGATAGCAAAAGAAGGTGATACGCCAGTGGTTAAATTATCAGATATGTTGGCATCGTCTCTAAAAAAAGAGGCATGTAATTCTTTTATTGCTACAGTTAATCGCTTACAAATAACAGAAAAGGATATCTACAATTGGATACACTTGGGGTAAGGGGATACAAGTGGAAGTGAAGAGGCTGAGCAGTTTTCTTTTTTGGATTAGACCTTCCTCGCTGGAAGATTTTTCTAAATTGGAACAGTTGGGTTCAGATTTGCTTGATTCACCAATTCGAAGATTGGATCGCTGGATGGAAGTTTTGGGGCCTGTACTTCAACTTTCTTGGATTCGAATGGTAGGGATACCATTACATGCCTGGGATGAGAAGGTTTTTCGTTGTCTCGGTGAGTGTTTGGGAGTGGTGATGGAGGTAGATGTTGATGCAATACATAAACAGAGGCTTGATAAGGTCCGGATTTTCATTTTGAGAGACCCTCAACGAAGCTTACCGGAGCATCTGCTTTTAGATGTTTGCGGTGTCAGATTCATGGTTTCAATCGCTGAAGAAGATGACTTCAGGGGCTTTGAAGAGATACGGTCGCCGGAATCAAGCCATCGACGCAACCTTTTGCCGGAAAAAGTTGATGCGGATTATGTGGGGAATGATCAAGGGACTGTTGGTGAGAGTTTGGGGATTTTGAATTGCAAATCCAGTAATAAGGGAAACTTAGGCCAAGAAGGAAAGGAAGGTGATGTTACTTAGCCATGATCAAAGGCCGCACCATCATTCTTGTCGAAATCTAATGATCTTCAACAGTTTCGTCGAATATGTTTCTATGTCCCCTACTGTTAAAGGAGTTTTTAGTAAGTTACGCAGTGACCTTTCTACCCCTGTGACTAATTTTGAATTACTAGAAAACCAATCTGATAGAGTTGAGGCACTGTATGTTTCGACGTTGCTGAATGAGCTAAACTCAATGATCGTACAGCCAAATCAATTTAGGGGCCCACAAGGGACTGACGTCCCATTGATTCCATGTGATCCTTATTTGGGGCGAGGTATTAATAATCAGAATAAGGGTGCTGTGAATTCTGAACGTGGTAAAGGTGAAAGATGGGAGATTGTTCTTCAGTGGATGATGATTGTTCATCTGAAGACAAAAAGGAGGAAGATTTGGACAAAGCAGAGGACCTAGCCTCGGTGTTGGCAGATAATAATCAATCCACGCCTCTCATTGTTGACAGATCTACATCCAAATTTGGTGAAGCGGAAGATTCAAGGATTATTGAGGAAAAATTAGTTCAAATGCTAACATTTTGGGAATTTTGATTTATGATTGGTTAGGGGATTTGAGGAGTTTTATCCATAACATGTTGAAGAAGGAGAGGGATCAGCATGCTGAAATTAACAAAAGCAAGAAAAAAAAACCAGAGTTCAAAGGGAGTTAGATAAATTGGCATTTTCACTCAGTTACGAGTGAAAACAAGGTGAAGCTGTTGTGGAAGCATGAAGATAATTTCCTGGAATATTTGCGGAATGAATTCTAGGTCAAAGAGAGCAGTGTTGAAGAGTAAGATCCATTCTTTCAAAGGGGAGTGTGTTTTTATTCAGGAGACAGAAATGGAGATCTTGGATGCTCAAGTTATCAGAGCAATATGTCCTTGGTCAGATTGTCAATTTGCTATGTGCCCTTCTATAGGTGCGTTAGGGGGGATTTTAATAAGTATGGAATGCTGCGTATTGGCAAAAGTTGGATGAATTTGTAGGACGATTTTCTGTTTCTGTTTTGTTGAAAAATGTTAGATGTAATGCTGAATGGGTGGCTACTTTAGTCTATGGCCCTTCTAATGCTCATGACAAGGTAGATTTATGGGTGGAGCTTTCTCGGGTGGCAGGTAGATGGAATCGCCCTAGGCTGTTGGGAGGCGATTTTAATGTCAACAGGTTTCCGAATGAAAAGAAAGGTGGGTGCACTATCAGTGCAGCAATGAGAGATTTTAGTGATTGGATTTATCATCACGATCTCTTTGACTTACCTTTGAGAGGAGCAGATTTCACTTGGTCTAACCTGCAAAAAAAACCCAGTGATGAGCAGGTTGGATCGATTTTTAGTGTCAACAGATTGGCTAGAGATATTTTCTGATGTTTCTCAGAAGGTTTTGCCACGTCCCATTTCAGATCATTGTCCTTTATTGCTGGAAACAGCTCTAGAAGATTGGGGTCCTCCACCTTTCAGATTTGAGTTAATGTGGCTCTCTGGATAGAGTTTTGAAGATAGTGTTAGAAATTGGTGGAAAGATATATCTGTAGAGGGGTGGATGGGTTATCAGTTCTCTCAAAAACTCAAATTTCTGAAAAAGAAGATACAAGGATGGCGAAAGAATGTCTTTGGTAATTTACTAGTGCGTAAGCTGCAGTTGCTTGCTGATATTTTGAAGAGGTGGATCGTTTAAGAAGACAGTCATATCAAGAGGATTTACAAAGGCTGATGTTTCAAGAAGAAATTAAATGGAAACAACGATCAAGAAATAAATGGTTGGAAGCAGATGATCGTAATACAAAATTTTTTCATATGGTTGCTGGTGCTTGCTGTCGTGTCAACAGGATAAACTCTATTATTGCTAGGGGAAGATTGTGGGATAAAAAACTGACATAGAAAATGAAGTGGTTTCTTTTCTCCAGAGGTTATACACTGGTGATAGTAGCGCGAGACCTCGGATGGATGGAATTCCTGTTAGACAACTTTCTTCTTCCAATGCATCATCTCTAGAAACTAATTTTTCTAAAGAGGAAATCAAAGAAGCTGTGTTTGGCTGTGGTGGGGATCATGCATCTGGTCTGGATGGTTTTCCTATTATATTTTTTCAGCACTTTTGGGACCTTCTAGAAGATGATTTGCTCATTTTCTTTAATGAATTCCATAAGGATGGAGTTATAACAGGGGAGTTGGGTAATTTTCTTTAATGAATTCCATAAGGATGGAGTCACCTCATTTTCTTTATTTGTAAATGCTACATGTGGTAATTTTTTCAGTTAAGCATAATGTTGCCATAGGAGAGAGTGAGTGAGAGGAATTTGGATGGGAACTAGAGGTGACTCTTTCTCTTTGGCATCATTCTCCATGATGTAAAAAGAGGAAGAGGAAAGGAATGATGGGAGGGGGTGAGGGGGGTTGGGGATGATGTCATAGTTGTCAATTTCGATTATGGTTATAGCGTTGTTTTGGTATGGCTCCAAACTAAAGCCCCATTTGGCAACATTTTTGTGGTGTTCCTGGTTTTGTGCTGAGACCGGGTTCTGCTAAGACCATTTTGTGCAAAACTTGTTTGTTACTTTATGTTTAATTGTTCCGGCGAGAATATGCTGTGCGGAACTTGTTTGGTACCAACATAACAGTTTTGTTCTAAGAAAAAAAAATCAAGAATTGTCTATATGTTGAATTTGAACCTGTTGTAAATATTCATGAATTCATTTTAAATATTAAAAAAATAGTAGGGCCCACTCTTATAGGAATATAACATGAGCCTCCCATTTAGGAATTACAATGTTGGGCCACATGCAGGAATTAGAACTCATGTAGGAATCGTTGTACATGGGACCACAAAGAAAATTGGTTTGAGGGCCGAGTGCTAGTCGCATGATTCGAGTCCAAGCCCAATTGGACCCGACTCGGTATGTGTAGATTCGGACTCGGTCGGTTTTTTAAACCATGCATGGGACCCAGTTTTAGACTTACAGCGTGGGGTCCATCTTTAGGAATTAGAACGTGGGGACCACCTTTATTAGATTTATAATGTAGGTCCACCTTTATAGGAATTAAAATGTGGGCCCACAATTTGTTATTGGAACATGTGACCCACTTTTAGGAATTACAAATAACTCAAGCATAACATTATAATAAAACATAATCCACATCAATCTTAAATAAAAGTCATACACAACAACAAACTGAATCCAATAAACCTTCATTTAAATAAAGACCACATATATATATATATATTTTTTGAAATGGAATAAAGACCATATTTGACAATGTCATAACACTACTATGCAATGGTCTAAATAGAATGACACAACTTCAAGCTAAATTCAAATAAATCTTCCAAATAAAACTTTATTTCCTTAAAGATCGTATCTCACGAAGTAACAACACTACTAGTAACGGCCTAAATCAGGAAGATCAGCATGAATAGCCATATATCTTTAGGCACAGAGATAAAAAGTACTAAAAAGTACTCTCGAACTACGGTTCAAACCAATAACATGGAACACCTTCAAGTAGATTTTTCTACTTACATTTGGTATGGTAGATAATAATGTGATGCAATTCTCAATGGAGAAGTTGTCATTATCCTTATTATTATTGCTTTCGTTAGCAACCTTATTCTCATAGTACTTTATGAGACTTACAAGTTGCACAGGATTGGCCAAAAGAGCTTGACCCCTCATGTCCACGTCTACGACTCCGACTCCTCAAGCGAGCCTGAACGATAGTCTCCACAAAGTCCCCGTCATCATCTAGCTCCGCAACAAGGAAAGAGAAAAGGAAAAATCTTCTTCTTGGTCAAATTTTTGACGAAGTATGTACTTTCAACCTGTTTGGTCAAAATCTCTAAACTTGAAACCAAATCAGGGATTTCAGTCAAACAAAATCGAAATCCCAACCAAAATCTTTCTGGGGGTTGTTTGTTTCAGTTCATTGACCGAAATGAATAGTGTTGACCAATTCGGCAGAAATGAACCAAAATGGACAACCTGGCATTCTAGAGTTAGACTCATTACGTAGCAGATTGAAGCCCCTCTGAGGGTTGTAGCCTTTTGGGTGGACTACCATGGTATAAAAAACCAGCCGAGTCCGAGTCGGGTCTCATGCTAATGGGACTTGACTCGCCTGCATCATTGGAAGGGGATAAAAAGAAATGGAAATAAAGGGGGAGGCCTGCATCATTGGAAGGTAAAAAGAAAGAAGGAAATAAATGGGGGAGTACAGGAGGAAAAGGACAAAAGAACTAAAGAAGAAAAAGAAAAGGTGGACAGCTGGACGAGAGAGAGAGAGAGAGAGAGAGAGAGAGAGAGAGAGAGAGAGAGAGAGAGAGAGAGAGAGAGAGAGAGAGAGAGCATTGTCTTAAAGACACAAAGGGGCAAAGGTATACCTGGGCACTCTGCAGTGTTGTGCTGTGCTTCTGCTACTGCTGTTGTTGCTGATTGCCTGCTACAGCCACTGCCTACTGCTGTAGCCTGTCGCTGCTACAGTGCTACTACTGTATACTGCAGACTGCTTTTGCTGCCTTGCTGTTGACTGCTGTCCTAATGATGCTTGGCTGTTGCTAGCTTAGGTGCTTGGTACGCTCACCTCTTTATTTTTTTCTTTTCTTTCATTTGCCTAGCCAACCCACCTCTCTTCCTCTCTTTTCCAACCACTCCGAACTCACCTCTCTTCTTCTTCTTCATTTATCTTTACCCCTCTTTTCTTTATCACTTGGCTGAATTCCCTCTTTTCAGTTTTTCTTTTTTTCTTTTTAATTTTTTTGCGCACAAGATGGAGCTTCACCTGACCAGGCCAAGTCCCATGTGACTTGCCCAAGTCGGGACCGTCGACTTGGACTCGGCCCGGCCAAGTCGGGTCCCAATTCCACTTTTTTAATCCTTGTGGACTACTCTTCTAGGGTATCTTAACAGTAGACAATTTGTGACGTTGTTAATAGATTGTGATTGATAATCGTCTCATGTGCCTAGTTGATATAGAATAAGTGGACCCATCTTGAGATGCCCCTTCACTTAAGGCTATTAGATGAGACAATGCTGAAGTAAGCAGAAAGGAAATCGAAAGATTGTGGAAAATTGTCTTACCCCATTGTGACAATGGTCCTTTATATAGGGATTCAAGAGAATCCCGTGAGGCTACGATCAAGGACATTTTGGACCCAATTATTGTTACAGAGAATCAATCCAGCCATCCATGTCTAATTACACAAAAGCAATCAGCCTAATAAATCTAATCAATTAATCAATCCTAATTACAACAACTATATCTCCTATGATTAGTCTTAATTACAACAACTCGTTGTCATCATCATCAACAACGCCTTGTCCTAACTATGTTGGGGTCGGATACATGAATTCCGCTTCTCCATTCCGATCTATCCTGAGCCAAACCCTTAGAATAACTGCGTGTCTTTAGATCTATTTTTATTACCTCCATCCATGCCCTCTATGGCCTACCCATTCCCCTTGGTGGGCTATCAGCCTGCATAGCCAAACTTTTCCTTTTCAGCACCGTTGTTGACCTATATTGGAAATGCTCAAACTATCTCAAACGAGATTCTCTAATTTTATCAACTATGGATGGTACACCTACTCGAAAGCACTCATTTCTAATTTTATCCTTCCTAGTTTTACCAGATATCTACATCAACATTCTTATGTCTACTACATCTATTTTGTGCATAAGTTGCTTCCTGATTAGCCAACATTCTGCTCCATAGGTTATAGCTGGTCTAATTGGTGTTCTATAAAAATTTCTCTTTAATCTTGCTAGCATGCGCCAATCACAAAGCACTTAAGAAGCAAGTCTCAACGTCAACCGTCCCACTTTTATCCTATATTCGACATCTTCATCAATATCTCCATCCTTACTAATTATCAAGCCAAGGTAACAGAATAAATCTCTGTGGTATCTCCTTGTCTTCAATTCTTATAGTAGTTTCAACTCTTTGTATATGCTTATTGAAGTTGCAATCTCTATATTCTGTTTTTGTACGGCTTATTTTAAATCCTTTAGATTCTAAAGCCTTCCGCCATCTCTCGAGTTTTGCATTCACACCATTTCTTGACTTATTAACTAATACTATATCATGTGCAAACAACATACGCCAAGGTACCTTTTCGTGAATATAGGCACTCAACTCGTCCATAATCTATGATACCCGGATATGGCATTTCACTCATCACACCCGTATCGACATAGTCCGATACAGATCCGGGTATGGGATATGGCAAGATACGGTTGGAGACAAATCTCAAGCATATCCCACATATTCATTCTTGTGAATATGAGCAGTGTACTCATCCATAATCTATGATACCTGGATATGGCATTTCACTCATCGTACCCATATCAACATGGTCCGATATAGATCCGGGTACCTGCCAATGGGCCGGGCCGGGCCAGCTAGGGATTGTCCAATCCCAGCCCTAAAATTGAGCGGGCCTATGTCAAATTCCATCCCATGCGGGTTGGGCCCAGGCGGGCATGGGCTTTAGCATTTTCATCAATGGTGACGTCTTTTTTCTTCTTAATGGGTGAAGCTCTGTTAATAAAGATGATAATGATGTCCAGACAAGGGGTGGACCAAATTTCAGCTTGATTAAATTTCAAAAGGTCTAGATACTAGATATTAAGTCTTCAAAATGAAGGGTGATAAATCAAATTTCAAAAGGTCTAGATCCAGGCCAAGTATCAAATTGAGTTCACTGCCAATTTTTGGTGTGGAATGGGAAGGGATTGAATTCATGAGAAATGGTGGAGGGAAGAGACATTTTGGAGGGAGTTTTTTAAGGGTTCCCATTGAAATATATAAATGTTAGTAAAATAACCTTGCGGGCTAGGCATGCTCTGCCTATTCTCAGTCCCATTTTGGCCGGGCTTTCAAATAATTGTCCAAGCCTAGACCGCTGGGCTCAATTTTTTTTAGAAGCCCCGTGTTTTCGGGCTTGGGCTGGGCCGGGTATCCATTTCAGCAGGCTAAATTGACAGGCTACTATGGGATATGGCAAGATACGGTTGGAGACGTATCCCAAGCGTATCCCACCTATAGGGCTTTAGAAATTTAGAGAGAGAGAGGTCTAGCTGTTGTAAGGAAACAAAGGAATAGAGAAAGAGAGAACAAGGAAGAGAGGGAGGAAAAGGGTGTACCCCATTGCAAATTCGTCGCTGATCTACCCACTGCAGATTCATCGCTGATGCAATCTGCACCCATTGCCGTTTCATCGTCACGCCAACGTCTTCACCTTCCTCTTTCTCTCCCTTTGGTTCTTCCCCCCCGCCCCCTCCCCCTCCCGATTGCGCTTCGATCCCTTCCGAAAAAGATTAGAGAGTCTTCCATCATCAAGGATCTTCCATGGAGGGTCTTCAAGCCAAATATCGAATAAAAGAAAGGGCTCGGTCTACTCTTTGCCTTTATAGCAGTTTTGGCTTTTGTATTTTAAGTAAATGGGCTCCAACATTACCAAAAAAAGGGTTCCACCATTTAATTTTTTATAACTTTGCTAACTTCATGGGCTCCACAGTGGAATTCACTTACTGAAAATCAGAAAATTTAAAATTAAATGTCCCACTTACACTTTGATTTAGCCAAATTCACTCTAACTTGAGAATTGTGGATCCACAATAAGCCCACCTATTAAAAACTTAACCTGTATAGAATAAGTTTCCTTCTAATTAATGGGCCCTAGCCAAGTTTAACTTTAATAACTTTTTTGAAATTTATCTTAAGTGATGTCGTACCCGTATCCGTGTCCTAACCTTTTGAAACTGACATGTCGAACCCCTATTCCCCGTGTCTTGTCCGCGTTTGTATTTGGGCATCGTAGTACATAATCATGCAAAGTGATAAGGGCTTAAGGCTGGCCCCTTATGTAAACCTTTGGTCACTGGGAACTCACATGCCTCTCCATAGGTAGTCCTCACACTCATTACCGCTCCTTCATACATGTCTTTAATAATTTCAATATAACCTCTTCGGACATTCCTTTTATTTAAAATCCACCAAATTAAATCTGTAGGTACCTTGTTATAACCTTTTTCTAGATTGATGAAGACCATGTGCATATTTTTCCTCTTCGCTCGATATTTTCCCATTAATTGTTTAAGTGAGCAGATAGTTTCCATAGTTGTCACATCCCTGAGTAATATCAATATGCCCTAATGAGATGAAAAAAGATTCTGACATTTCCATTATTCTAGGTTTTTTAGACATTTTTCAGATTTTTTGGGGACAAATAGAAATTCATGCTGCTACAGCTTTAAACTGTGACATAGCAATTTTTAGGGCCAGCTGCTATGCCCATAATGACTCTGATTTTGTGTCATGGTTGGAGGGAAATTGGAAATGGGATGAGGGATCTAATGCTGAGAAATGGATTTCCTTAAGAAGATGCAACTCCCTTCCTCAGCCTGTATATGCATATCCTTCTCCTCAACTCTCAAATCCCAGCACAACTTCTATTTGTTCTGATAGTGCTTCGAATTTTTTTTAAGCTCATATACCATATGGTTCTGCCTAAATGTAAATGTCCACACCCATTTCTCATCCACCAATTCTCTAGAAGAGTTAATACAGGGTTGCTAGTTGCTTCTGTTCCTCTAATTGAATACTAGATACAATCTGGGAATGACTAAAGAGCTTTATACCCTACCAAACATCTTCCTAAAATCCTATTTGCTCCCCATATCCTACTGGAAGGCAGGTACCCTAAGCTAATATCTTCCTTAATTTGATACTCCCACTTTTTTTTATATAAAGACCCAATTTCTTTCCACCTAATCCCCAGCTTTCCATTGGCAGTGGCTTTTATCAACTTCATGGGATGGATCTTTTTTCTCATCTCCATTCCCATCCCACAGAATGTTTCTGCCTTCTTGAGCAATTTGGAAACCCTCACAGGAATTTTGATGAGGAGAGAGGTTGTAAATGGGAAAATTAGATCGAGTTGATATCATGACAGTGATCTGGCTGCCAGTCATTACACATCAAAATTGTCTTATTTTCTTAAAGAAGCATCCAAATGCTTCATGCTAATACTGGATAGATCTGAGGCAAAGAAAAAGGATCAACCATTTCTAGGGAAATGGTAAAATCGGACAATCATTAAGGAACATGAAAAACTAAAAAGTATGTTTTCTTTTCCTAGTATGACGGCCTAGTAAAATACTCGTATCTCTTGAGGGACACCTTCAAAAATAATCGTTATCTTTTCCTAAACATAAATCACTACCATTATTTCTTCTTGTAAGCTACCTTATTATATTATTTGGCATTCACTGAATTTCCATCCTCATAAATCTAATATAAGTTTAAGAATGAAGCAGACATGGCATGACTTAAAAGTTTGTGAGCCATTTCTTTCTTCTTTTTCCATTCTCACTTAATATTACTGATCTATCATGTTCCAATATTGTCATAGGAATTTGAAATGTGGAAGAACAGTCTAAGTGAAGACCAACAGCGTGCTGCAACAGGGTATTTTAATGTCATTCACAGGCATAGTGAATCTGGGATGGATATCTGTACTGCTGCTAACACTGATCATGTTGTCACGACCAAATCATCCAACCAGCATGATCTTTATATGGTTCCATTTTCACAAGAGTATAGACCTTTTCTTACGAAAGCAGCTGAGCTGCTACAGAAAGCAGGGGAATTATCTGACTCTCCCAGGTAGGCTGTTTTAAGGCTTCTACAAGCTTCTTGTTTAAAGAATGTAGGATGTTTATTTTAGAAACATTTTGTGCTTAGTTTTTTGTGATAATCTAATCATTCTTGTGTTTTTATTTTTGAATATCTTTAGTTTAAAGAGGCTGCTGAAAACCAAAGCTGAAGCTTTTCTTTCAAATGATTACTATGATTCTGACATTGCCTGGATGGAGCTGGTTAGTATATAAAAATGTTTTGATAATTTGGTTAGAACATATCTATTTACCTCTCCATCCATCTATTAGATAGATAGACAGACAGATAGATAGATAGAGAGGAAAGATAAAGCTACGAATCGGCTATAAGTTGCTATCCTGGTTGTGCAGGCCACCTCTATTGATGCCAATCACTAGGGTTGGAGGGGATTGGGACTTGGGTCTCATTATGATTAGGGTTGAGCCTCACATGGAGAATGATCCCATGATCATAATCATCTATTTAAAGGTCCCGAAGTTTTAATTGCTTTATATGCTTACAAAACCATTAAACTTTAGGGCCCTTAAACAGTGGTTACTATTATAATATCTTGCCCCATGTAGGGCCCACCTTTAAACCGTTATAAGACATTCCAATCCTCCCCTCCCCCCCTACCCCAGTGATTGACATGAATTAAGTGTGCCCCACAACCTTGTTCACAACTTCAAAAATTGTGGCCTAGTATTCAGCTAAGTATTCCTTGATTGATAGATAGATCCAGTCAGTGCCTCCTTTCTAGTTTGGATTAGATCCATCTCATCTATGATCCATCCAACCCTCTCGCACTAACTACTACACTTTGGACTAACACTCACTCTAATTTGACACTTTGGACTAACACTTACTCTAATTTGACACACAAACTTGTATTTATCTTTGGATTGAAAGGCAAAAAACTCAGCACCTTTGAAACCATTATATCTGAGGCCATAATTGAAGGGGTTAGGATGATGCACTGGGCTAATCTTTCACCCTACCATTATACACAATGTGACTTTTCCATCCCCCCCTTAACCCTATGATTGTCTTGCACACTAGTTTCGGCTGAAGGAACAGGAAATTCTTGACAGGAACTTCATAAGTCCCAGCATTCAATAAAAGATCTGTTTTCAGGAAAAAGTCCATGAGAGCTGTCGTTATGGGGAAACTCGGAGTTGTGCAATTAATATAACTTGGATTTCTTCCAAGTGTGCTTTATGCTTGCTATATTTTCATTCTACTATCATTATTGGGCTTTTCAAAGAATCAGGGCTGTGGGTTTGCCGTTTCAACAAAAGATTTTCAAAAGAGTGCTGTGTCAGGTTATTTTTAACTCGTGGCTGCATTAAAATCTAACAAAATAGTGCCATGCATGGTTATTGGCTGTATTGGCCGATGCCGCTACACTTTTCAAAATAGTGGTGCTCACATGCGTATCGGTTCTTAGGTAACGAGTTTTATTTTATTTTCTTTTCTTTTTCCACAAACCCACTTAAAAATGTAACTTTTGGATCCATCTTTTCCGTAGATCAACGACAAATGGCTTGATTTTTTTTTCTATTTTTTTTTTGGGTTTATGGCAATTTTTCAAAAAACAATATTTTTTTCTCAAAGTGGGCCAACAAAATCACATTCTAATTCATTCTTACTTTTAGATCTATGTTTCCCATCAATCAATCCCAAATGGTTAGTTTTTTTTTTTTTTTTTTTTCTTTTCAAATTGCTATTTATTTTCAGAATTTTGAGGATTTTTTTTAAAAATATATTCCCCTCAAAGTGGGCCAACAATATTACATCTTTATTGCACTCTAACTTGTAGATCTATGTTTCCCATAGATAAATCCTAAATGGTTTGAAGTTTTTTTTATACTTTTTTTCTTATTTCCTTTTGGATTCTTGGGGAAATTTTCAATCTCATAGATCAGTCATAGAACGATACATGGCCTCTATGCAATGAGGGGTCCATTACGCCATAGTTACAAAATTCGGTTCTGTTTGGCTGAATTTGCCAAAATTTCGGTTTTGCAAGAGAATCGAATCGAACTACTCTGTTGAAACATTTTGGTCCAGATTTCAGACCATTTTGATTTGACCAAAATGGCTGAAATCTGGACTTTTGGAAAATTTTTATTTTTTTAGAAAAAAAAAGAAAAAGGGGCTGATTACTGGGGGCAAAAGGAGAAAGAAAGGAGAGAGAGTACCTGAACTTGAAGCCTCACTCTCGCCGTTGCTTCTCCTCCCTCTCTCTCTCTCTCTCTCTCTCTCTCTGTGTGTTCTTCTTCCTTTCTTTCTTTCGCACGGGAGTCTTGGGCAAAAAGTCCTTTTACCCTATAAGGAGTGGACCAAAAGGTGCAGCCTACCTGAATTAAAATCCGAGTCTCTCAATACTAAAACAAATTAAATGGACCCTAATCTCCAGGCAGTAGTTCAGTTAGTAAGGGACGCGAGTGCATGAGTTTGAGTTTCAAAATGTAGAAAAAAATAATAAATTGGCCCTAGTGAGCCCTCAACAGAAATAAAATAAATATCCCACCTATATATGGGCCCAAGTTATATTTCACTCTAATATGCAATAGATGGTAACCAAATTTCACTTAGGAAATAGGGCCCTGGCCCTAGACAAATTTCACTCTAGTAGGAAATAAGGCCCTAGAGAAATTTCACTCTCATAGAAATTAGGATCCTTACCAAATTTCACTCTAAAAAGAAGTAGGGCCCTTACCAAATTTCACTCTAATAGAAAATGAGCCCATTATTAGTTTTATCAAATTTATTTTTTAAGAAAATTGTAAAAAAGGCCCTTGAGATTTAATATTCTTTGAAAAATGGAACAAATCCCAAATTTCTGCTTAAATTTATCAATTTATATCTTATTCTTACATGCTAATATTTATTTTCCACTTTTCTTAATATGAATTTTTAATATTTTTTTCCTGAAACATAACTCCAAAATGTTTCACCTAAATTCCAAATCAGCCAACATATCTTGGTTTGCTGGCCAAACCAAAACGCCGTCTGAAACGAAGTTCTCACTTAGTCACTTTGGCTAAATTCGAGCTAATTCGCCACAAAGATTGGAAGTCCTTGAAACATCTGTACTATTAGCTATGCACATTAGGTTTTCATGGAAAACTCTCCCATGGTATCTGACTGTGATGGACAAATATCATGACATCTAACTAGAAAAAAAGGTGCCCTAGATTAGTGACAGCAAATCAGCAATAGGAACAACTTCTTGATCATGCAGATTTCAACGAAACACATAATCCTACATGACCTGCCTCCAACCTTTTTAGGTAATTAGCCACCATTTCTGATCAATTTGCAACCACAGAATAAAGAGATGGGATTACCTTACTAATCGAATGGTTTCCAAGTAGAAGTGGGTCATCATCCTGGCCAATGACCTAGACTAACGTGGTCTATAGTCAAACAGTCTTATTCTTCCACACTGGTCAGTATTTACTTGCTAAGGTTAGGGGATTAGATGTACTATATTTAGATAGCAGATTTCATTACATGGCTCAATATTTAGTTGCTAATATTAGGTGATTAGATGTACTATATTCAGATTGCAGCTTTCATTATAGGGAGCTTCTATTGGTACCACAGTTTTATCTTTTCCTACTGCACAAAAAAAAAAATCCTAAACTACCCCTCCTCCCTCTCCCTCCACCCTCTTCCCCCATCCTCTCCCCAACCTCCCAGTCTCCGGCAGCCCATGGAGCCCCGGCCAGCCTCCCTTTCCCCTCTTCCTCTCTCTCCCTCTTTCTTCCTCCCTCCCTCTCTATTTTCTCTCCTTTCCTTTTCTTCTTCTTCTTCTCTCTCCTTCCCTCCCCCCTTTTCCCCCCTCTCCCTCTCCACCAGCATGCGGTGCCAACAGAAGCTGCCTTCATTATATTCTTGATTGTTGTCACTGTATACAATTTGTATCCTTGATTGGCAACTACCTGAGTTATATATACATGGTTGATCCCAAAGGGATGACACTACTTATCTTTATTTTCATTTACTTGAATTCCACACCATAAATCTTTGCACACTAGATACAGACCCCTCCTGTTATATATCCAACACAGGAAAAGAACTTGCCTCAAATATAGGACAGCTCTCCATAAACCAGTGACCTGATTACCAACTGTAGGCACTGCCTACCCATCATTGCTCAAAGTGTTCTTTCAACATAACTTATTTCAAATTATCAAATGACACTTGTTTTGCAGTATGATTCCACAGAAGTCACATTGGAGTCTTTCAAGCCTTTTCACCACACTTTTGACTTGAGGCAACTTAAGTTTGAAAGAAAGTAAATTGACAAGCTGGCTAGAGTAGATTTAAGCCATGTTATTCTACAACCCAAATATACATATATATAGGGAAATATATATATATATATATATATATATAGAGAGAGAGAGAGAGAGAGAGAGAGAGAGAGACTCTTCCAAGTAGATAATGTCACGGCCCAAATCTGTAAATCTGAGTTTAGGGCCACGACAGGTTAGGATTAGCATTGATGATGCCAAAAGATCAGCAGGAGAATCCCCACCATAGGTTCACCCACAGGTTTTCGCGCATGAGAACAATCAAGTTAATGATTTCTCTATTAATTGCATTTCAGTGATTTAACGGTAGCTTGTGTAACCAAATGGCGAAGCGGAAGCACAAAAAGAACAAAACAAGGAAGAAGATCACCGTCTTCAACCCAATATCAACACTTTGAATCCACAAGGACGAGATAAGGAAACCCTAATCAAACTTCAATTCGTATTATCCCATGAAAAGAAGTAATACATCACTTTTATAGAGTCCCGAAATCCTAAATTACCCGAAATAGAAAAATTACTAAAAAATAAAAAAATTACATTAAAGCCCCTTGACCATTCCTAAATAACTTTCTAAGACCTTAGACAAAAACTCAAACTCAAATAGACTAAAAAACCCACTAAAATATGAAAAATGACAACTTACTATAAATTGTAAGTTTTGCACGAAAACTGCGTTTTGACTGGGGCAGTCAATCGTGTTGTGTTAACGAATTCGGGTTGCGGGTTAATGAATTCGTGTTAGAATCACCTCAACCTGTACACGACCCATTAAATAAATGGATCATAAGAATCAAACACAAACGCGAACCGTTTATTTAACGGGTTACACGACACAACCCATTAACCCGTTAAAAAATCTTTTCCATTTCGGACCATGTCAACTAACACACTCTTTTGCTAGTGAAAGGAGAGTGAAGGAGTCAGAAAAAGATCTTTTATATGTGGGTTTTAGGGTTTCACTTCAACCTTTTCATACTTACCAAAATACCCCTCATGCATTTTATAATTTATGTCATTTATCATTTGGCGGATTGTATCGGGTTGTTAATGGGTTACCGGTTTTATTCGTTAATGACCCGCTAATTTAACATGTTAACGGGTCCGACCCATTAACGACATGAACCTATTAAGAAGCCACCCAAACTCGTTAATATCGTGTGGGTTCGTGTCATGTTAATGGGTCATGTGGCATTTTGACCGCCCTAGTTTTGACCTTCGAAACGGCGTAATTTGGCCTCCGACAACTCCAGCTGCCTTCGAAATGCATGGTTATTGCTCCCATGATGATGCCCGGATCAAAAGTTATGGCCGTTTGAAGTCAACACTATAGATTTAACCTTCCGGCTTGACTTCTTGCGATCTTCTTATTCCAGGAATGCTTCTACGACTTGTTCTACATCACCAAAAGACTGCATGCTGGTCGAACATGGGCCCCAGGGTCCATGTCCGATCCAGGCTACAGCCCTTGTCCGATTGGACTGCTGCCTCGTGTGATTTTTCTGATTTTCTCCCCTTTCTTGGCCCATCTTTCTGGATCTTTTGCATGCATTTGAAGGGTATTTTAGCCTACATACTGAAGTCGTAAACCATCATTTCCAATTTTAAACGTACCATTTACATGAGCTTAACAAATACTAACATAATGTGGAGTTTGAAGGAATCATCAAATTAACTAGCATGCATGGAACAAAATTTAAATTGAGCACTTGCCTTGGGTCTCTTAGCTCCTAATGGTGCTATCACAACTCTCAATTTGATTGAGATCAAGTCCCACCATAGAAAACCCGAAAATCAATCTCAAACAAAGCCTAAAAATCCTAAATGAAAGGAAAACTTGGAATCAGGTCTTATAAACCGGGGTCCATGGCTAAAATACTCCTATATACTAGATGCAAACTGGCTTGAATATCTCACCTCTACGTACCCTAATGGGGTTGTGATCGTCGGTAGAGGGGCGTCCCACTGGTGGAAATGTGCACAAAACTAACGGTAGAGAGGAAGATCGCGAGAGCACTTTGGCGTGAACGGTAATGTAAATGGAAATTCGGAGCTCAAGTTATGGCCAATCCAAGCTCTAAGAATCAAGGAGAAAGAGTAAAGTAGAAAGGAAATAACAGAAGAGAGAATGAGCTGGGATTAAGCTTGCTTTTATAAAGGTGAACTTTGAAGAATCACAAGTATGCCATTTTTGAGCGAAACACAACTTGATGAAATGAAGGTCTTCGGGATGCTAGATGGGTACATACCGTAATGCCCCACCCCATACCCATGCATGATATTGTCCGCTTTGACCCATGGGCCTCACGGTTTTGTTTCTGATGGGCCTCAACCCATCAAAAGGCCTCATGCAAGGTAAGGGTGTAAGCTTTACATATAATCCCATTCACTTTCCTCTCTACAGTCAATGTGGGACTCCGGGGTGTCACACATACCAAGAATGGAAGTTTATTGCAAACATTTCATCTTTCGAATGAGCCCAAGAATGACATCTTTTGATGCTCTGAACACAAACTCGACTTTTCTTGAAATGACTATATGTCCCAACTTAAGACAATACTGCGAAACAAATGGGTTTCTAGACATTGAATGGCCATAAGCCGAACACGAAGGTTTCTCTGGATAATTTTATCTACCGACTTAACCTAAATTGGTATTTTTCTGAAATTCTTGAAATATCCTCAACTTCTCTTGAAATTCCAACTAGGTCCCTGAAGGTACTAAATTGGGTCTGAAAGCTTTCAAACCTTCCCACAAATTCTCGATCACCATTCTAACACATGAACTTAGTTAATTAGCATCTTAACACACTTAAAAATTATTAAACACAATTAACTAGTGTTAAGCACCTAATTAGGGGTTGGGTTCTTACAGATACTTTTCATACATCTCAGTTATCAGATCCCATAGTGATTTGGCAAGCTTCCACCAAATAGACGGATCACGGAAGGATACCCTCCAGAGTCCAGACATCCTAACTGATGTAAAATTTTATGATAATGATATTATTGCGCTAGCTGAAGTCTATATGGCACAGTTGGAGCATCCCAAGATAGCCTGCTGGGGTCCCGACAAGTTTTGATCGGAAACTTGGGCCCATACTGCCTGGAAGTATGCTTAAATATCAATTACAGGAGCTCTTTGAGAATAAACAGAAGTACAGGACAGGGGCTGTTTCGCAAAATTCCAGAGACTTCATTGATGAAATAAGCTTTCATGTGCAGGTTTTTGAGCAGCAGTTAACTGTGTCAGAACTGACCCAATCCACTAAAGAAGGGCACTGGCAGGGTCGCCCATGAGTCCACTTCAAGATTGTTGAGTTTGTTTCATCAAAGGTTGGGCCAGGCCAAGTGGGGCCCACAACCAATCTACTCCAGTGTCTTTGACGACCAGATCTGGTTTCAGCACTGATTTATTTATTTATTTTTAGATTTGATTCCTTTTTTTGGTTTAGAAATTATATGGAAAGACTTCTATTAGTGATAGAACTCTAATTAGTAAGAGATTCTAGGGCTTTATGATGTTTTTAATAGTATTTAAGCTTGTGCATGGCTGACTGCTCCCCTTAGTTTAATTCGAAATATTTTCTGAGTATCAAATAAAGCTTCATTTGGCTTTATATTTTCCTCTCTCTTGTATCACGTGGATAGTTGGTGATTAAGAAGGCTTCCCAGGTGAGATTTTTGGGTTTCTTCATTGTTCCTTGCATTTGCATTAATTCTGGAATTTCATTAGTTGACTACAATCAAGACTGTTTGCTGAAAAACTTCTGGTTTTGGTTTATTTCGGCCCTAGCAAGTCCAATTGTGTTAAATCAGGACCACATCATGAACAGACTTGACTTTAAACACAATGCACGTCCAACTTAGAATTTATAATCTCACACTAGTTGCAATTATTAATCTTCAAGAAAGAAAACAACTCAAACCAATGCAGCACTATTTTCAAATTCTCATTCTGCCTTCGACTCGCATCTTCAAATCATGACACTATAGTGTCATCAGCAAATTGAAGGTGTGTTTCTTCAATATCCAATTTCCCGATACCATCCACTAATAAAACCTTGATTCATGTGTAGGATTCTAAATTGGATGTTACAATAGGCCCCTATGAGACTTACGAAGATACACTTTTTGGATACAAGGTAATCCTTTCACTTTAGTTTTGTCATATTATTTAGAAGGTTCAATGCAATCATTTTTAAATCAATATTACCATTTCATTAACTTGTTTATTATGTTCCCCTGATTTATCTTACATTTTAGCAAGAAAATGATTTCAAAGATTGGGTTCCAATGTTCTATACAATGTTCTATACTTTGAAATGTTTTCTGTTATGTTGGTCCAGTTCATGATCGTAGCTTTCAGGTGCTAAGTATTTGCAGTTTGCTTTTCTTTAGATCGCATGGAATCATATATATTGCTATTATTTGTAAATTGTCAAATACTTATGAACTCAATATACGCAATAGCAATCTTGCATTTCAAAAAATCAGTATCAAGTTAAAGTGCATATAGAAATCCAGAGAAGCCAAGTAAATACATGATGTATGATCTTCATCACACTTTGGCAAGTGTACATTAGCATTAATGAGAAGAACCTAGAGCACAGTTGGGAGGTGCTCATCATGGAACCATGGTGTTGTGGGTTTGATTCATGTTACCTATCTAAGAGTTATATTAACATCAATATTTGCCTCTTTAAGAATATGTTGGAAAAAAATACCCAAAGAGACCACCATATCTTACTGTCATAAAATACAAATCTAATCTATGTTACTTAGATCTCAGATTGATACCCATTTCATGTTGTAAAAGTACACTTTCATGTTTGACTGTATGGTTTATAATTTTTTTAACCGAAATAAAAAAGAAAATCGAATTTTGATCTGAATTAGAGATCATCTTTGTGTGCCTTCTATAGGTTATGTATTGAGATATTGTTCATGTAATTTCATGTAATAAATAGGTAAGTGCAAAATTTCACACCTAAAGCATAGTCTCCAACTATCATAGTTTGCGACCTTGTTGCAAAGAGAGCATATAATTCATAGGTTATGGTACTTCTGACGTTCGTAAAATCTCAAATAATTCCATGTTATGCTAATTCAGTCCTTAGTTGCAAGAACCTTTTACTAGAGGTTCTACAATTAGTCCTATTTTGGAATCTCACACTTGCTCTTACTTGCCTAAAAGCTCACACTTGCTCTTACTTACCTAACTTTTTTTTTTTTATTTCCTGGCTTATTGTGCTCTTGCCATATATTGGGCTTTATCCATTGCCAGGGATTGAACCCTGGTTTGCCCAATGATTTGGCATGTGCCTTACCATTAATCTTATAGTGCATTCGCTACCTAAATCATAGTTACTAACATTAACATTTACTAGGCAGCCACTTCCTCACTTGAATCCTTCTCTTCTTCCTCTTCCACTTTTTTTGACTAAAAGCTTTTGTCATTAATAGCCCAAACATGAACAATACTAGTATAAGAAGGTGGACTTTTGTGAAAATCTATAGACCACTGGACGAGGACTCAATTTTATGAGCACATCATAATTTATACACTTGTGATATAGTTGGAGATTACATTATAATCATCTTTACAAATCTAATTAGCATACAATCAAAGCACAGGCGATAAAGGCCTCATTGAATACTAAGGTCTATATAGAGCAAGGTTCCTTTCAGGAGAAGGCAACCAATTCAAGCACATGTTCCCTCCTTTTTATTTTGTGAATTTCATCATATCATAGCCTTCCATCTCTCTTTCTTTGGTTGCAGGTCTAACCTAGAGTGGGGAAGGCCCATTTCGCCATAGCCCGTACGTAGTGGCTAGACCATTGGATCTAGCCCATGGTCAAGGCCACCCCATTGGGCACAATTATATCCACTGTTGAGAGACAATTACAGACTACTTTGTAATTCTGGTAATTATGGGTTAATATTGTTTTTATGAAGATACTAATTTGTAATTATGGGTTAATTACGGACCAATTTGTAATTCTAGTATCAAGAAGCAACGTGTGCACAAAATGGATGTAGCATAGATGAGAATGTTGATGTGGATGTGTGGTAAAAATAGGAAAGATAAAATTAAAAATGAGCGTTTTCTGGGAGTAGCATCAATAGGGGATAAAATTAGAGAAACCTATTTGAGATGGTTTGGGCATGTCCAACACATGCTGGCAACGGCGTCAGTAAGTAAAAGTTTGGTTATTCAGGTTGATGGCCCACCAAGGGAAAGGAGTAGGCCGAAGAGGAAGTGGATGAAGGTAGAAAAAATAGATTTGAAGAAAAGCAGCTTATCTAAGGATTTGACTCAAGATAGATCGGAATGGAGAAATAAAATTCATATAGCCGACCCCAACATAGTTGGGACAAGGCTTTGATGATGATGATTATCTGAGGTTAGGTATCTTTGATTGTACTATACAAAAAGCAATTGGATGTTTTCAATAAAACAGAGTATAGAGTTTTGTCAAGATTTAGTCCTTAAATTTTGTCTTGGTACCAAAACTTAGGTCTAGGATTATGTTTTCTCTTCTTTCTTAGTTTTGTCTACTTTATTTTTTCCTATTCTTCTAAGTCATCCCTGTCCTAGAGAAAAGCTCTCTCTCATTGTTGTTATAAAAAAAAAAAAAAAAGTTCTCTCATTGTATTGCGATTCTCATTATTAGTACTCTTGCTTAAATTCTAAGGATTGTAATTAAATCTGGAGATATCGTTACAATCAATCTAGGTACCTAATAAGGTAATTACACTCTAACATAATTATAAAAGATATAGTACAACAAAGAGTTGACCCATGGATTGCTTTATTAGATTTTCTTGACTAGTTAGGTTGTTTTGACCCATCAGGTTGACTTGTGTCTTGGCACCCCCCTAAAGCTCTGGATAGGAAAAGGTGAGCGTCTAGAGCTTGGAGACCAATTGTAAAAACTGCAGTGTGGAATGGCTTTCTGTGAAGAAGTCTGCAACTTGGTTCATTGAAGAAATTAAGGACAGGTGAATAATCTTTTGTTGAACATGATGCTGAGTGAAATGATAATCAATCTCACGATGTTTAGTTTGTTAGTGGAAAATATCATTTTAGAAATGCTTCTTGGCACCTTCATTGTCAGCGTAGAGCAGAGTGGGGCTGAAGATTGGAACCCCTAATCATGAAGAAACCATTGACGCCAAATGGTTTCAACAATTGTTAGGAGAGAGCTTGATATTCAGATTATGCTGATGATTCAGAAACAATTTCTTATTTCTTTCTTTTCCTGGATATGAACGAAAAGTAGAGAAACCAGTGGATGACCTTATATCATGAACGTCGCCAGCTCAAACAGCGTCAAAATAGCTAGTCATAGAAATAGGACTGTTGGGATGCATAAGAAGAGCTCTGTTGGTAGTTCTTGTTAGTGTTGTAAGATAGGAAGGACTACATCCCAATGAATAGAAGTGGGATGAGCAACAAATTGACTAACCACATGAACTGCATAGGTAATGTCTAGTCTGGTGATGGTAAAGACAAGATTAACCAAGCTCCCCACAACTTCACAATATCGAGTAGGATCTTCCAAGGGGAAGCCATCTTCTGTTTAAAGTTTTAAATTATGCTCAATAGGAGTAATAACTAACTTAGCATCTGGTAATTCCACTCTCTGTATCCCTTCATTGCAATATTTGGTTTGGGATAGGACGTATCATTCTGGAGAATAAGCAACTTCTATCTCGAAAAATATCTGAGATGGTCGGGATCTTTATTTTCAAATTGTTGATGCAAAAATCTCTTAAGATTTTGAATACCTCCTATATCACTACCATTGATAATCATATCATCAGTGTTTAACAAGAGAAACATGCAATCAGCATCCGATTATAAGGTGAAAAGAGCAGAGTCATGAGCACTTGTTTCTAGTCTCTGGCAGAGAACACAAGTGTTGAAGCGGTCGAACCAAGCTTGTGGTGCGTGTTTAAAACCATATAGGGCACTTTTGAGTAGACTAGACGCACATCGTGGAGGCTGTACGAGTCCAATATGTGGATACATAAAAATTTCTTTTGTAAACACAATAAAAAATGCATTTTGACATCAAGTTGATAGAGAGCCCACTTTTGAATTGCCGCCAAAGAGATTGAGGCTTAAACTGTTATTTTTGCAACAGCAGCAACGTTCTCTTCATAATCAAGGCCATACTCATAGTTTCCTGTGGCCACTAACCTGGCTTTATAATGATCTATAGAGCCGTCGGACAAAAATACCCCTATGGTCCCTTACATAATATCGTAAAAGCCAAATTAAGAAAATTCATATTGAACTTATTAATACTCCCCCTCAAGCTGGACCAAAAATATTTATCATTCCCAGCTTGCTAAGAATATTTATCAGTTTTCTCGGATCATGAGATTTGGTGTAGACATCTGTCAATTGATATTTGATCTCACAT
The DNA here is from genome assembly GCA_038049695.1 of Cinnamomum chago. Taxonomy (NCBI): domain Eukaryota; kingdom Viridiplantae; phylum Streptophyta; class Magnoliopsida; order Laurales; family Lauraceae; genus Cinnamomum; species Cinnamomum chago. Next base: position 63,812,402 of record CP142458.1, on the reverse strand, counting down.
ATTCTGCACTGATCATCATTGAAGTTATCTTTTCACAAATGTAATGGAAAGCCTTAATACATTTAGTCTGTTTGTAAAACATTGGATTTTCACTAATATATAGGGCTGCTTGATTGTCACTGTACAAACACATATGTGCTTCCACTTTAATACCAAGATCACTCAAAAGTGAGCTTAGCTATAAGAATTTGCAAGCACCATTTGCCAGCATGATCTTGGGAAGGTTAATTATTAGAATTTCAACCACTAGTGTTCCAAGCATGATCTTCAGGGAATAATCTCTTTGGAAGTAATATATGTCTTGGCTACAAATGTTTCTGATACGAAAAATTGACTATTTAATAAATAACACCTTTCAATACATATATACATATATATATATATAAAATCTGTGCCCCAGTAAGCCGGGGCTGGAGGGCATTGGAGGAGTGGTTCGCAATTATAAGGGTGAGGTTTTATTTTATTTTATGTTCTCCAAATATGTGGGAGTTTGTGGTTCTAATGAAGCGATGGTGCTAGATGTCTTGGTAGGTCTTCGATTATTTTCAAGACATTTAAGTGGCATTCTTATTGTAGGAAGTGATTCTACTAATGCGATTACGTGGGTGTCTAATCGGAAGGCATACACTTGGAAATTTCAGTTTCACTTTAATGAAATCAGGGAGCTTTCCTCTACCATTAATGTTGCTTTCATTCACAAGATTAGATTGGCGAATTCTATGGCAGATGCTTTATCCAAGAAAGGGGTTGAGAGGATTTCTTCTTGGGTGGGTGTTCTTATGTTTTTTAGCATAGGGTGGGTAACAATTCTCTTGTACCCTTTTTTTTTCCTTTTTCTTTACGTTCTATGTATCTTTCTCCTTTTAATGAAGTTATCGTTACCAATGAAAAAAAGTTAAATGGTTTTAAATTAAAAAATTAACAGTCTATCCAACAGTTTAGTCCCAATGGATGGTACAAACTTCATGGGATCCATGACATATAGTGTTGGGGCTTGTTTTGTATTGGTCCATCGGATCGATCACTAGGTGGGCCCCTTATGCTGCCTGCATGGTAAGACTGAGTGAGACATTGAATTGTTTATTTTAGAGGTTTTTATAATCTTCGTTGTTTGACATCTTAAAATTTGTGCTGCTGTTTTCCCACTTCCTGATTTAGTAACAAGTTCATTCCTTCCATTCTGCTTGCTTGTATATTTCGAACGAGTTCACATTTTCTTTCTTATTGACTAGTACCATGGGGATTATTAGTTTTCATTACATATGTTTCAGGCTACATTTGAGGCATTCATTGGAATCCGTGATGATATGGCAACCTCTCAACTCAAACTCTTTGGAGATCATTTGCAGGTATATTTAGTGTCTCTGTCAAATCAACTTGTAACAAAGTGTTTTTTTGTCCCTATTCTCATATACTTGGTTTTAGAGAAAAATCTTTTGTTTCTTCTTCTTCTTCTTCTTCTTTTTTTTTTTTTACATGACCATTACTATACCAGGTTTTGGAGAAAAATCTTCCATTGGATGATATGTACAAATCTAAAGATGTGGTTGCTGCTCCTATTCGTGTGATTCAGCTTGTTTACAATGCGGGGGTGAGTCAGTTCTTCATGCTAATTTATTGCTAGCAAGGAGGATTTCTTCATAAAAAAATAATGAAAACATGACATGTAAGTCTAGTGACGAGATAGTTCATTTGCAGAGAGAGAGAGAACAACCAATACATATGATGCCCAGATGCAGCATAGATACTACAGAGACATATCATGACTATGCCAGAGACTGGTTTTACACCAAATATAAGTACTTGGTAGAGTAAAATATGGATGTTGCCTTTATTGAAGTATCCATGTATCATAGCCCTGTATGCTAGTCGAGGAGTTAGCTGCAGAGAATCTGTGGCAAATCCAAACATATCCAGAGGAATGATCAGGTCCAACCAGTTGGAATGTGACAGTAATTGAACCCACAATGCGAGACATATTTTAGCGCAAGAATACATGGTGGTAGTTAGATAACAAGGGAAACATATTTCATTTGGTCAAAAGTAATCATTTTGATGATCATATTCATCGTATCTGGGTCCTTCATAAAAGACTGCTAGAACAATATGGTCAAATTATTGATTTTACATGCTCTTGACTCAGTAAGTTCTGATCACTAGAAGCAATCACAAAAGGGGGAAAAAAAAGCAGCAGCATGCAAGCAAGCATTTAAGCCAAGATTTAGTGGGTTTTCATGCAGATGTTAGTGTAATTATTAAGAAAAACTCTAAATGGTTGTTTGCATTTTCCCTATGTTGTGATTTATATTTGAATTTAAGTTGCCACAAAATTTTATGAACTGTTATCATCTGATCACTAAATCTCAGTTGTTAACAGAGAAAAACTGTCCAACTCTTAGTATTGTTAAATTTAAAAAAGATTGGCTTCAATTTCATCAAACATTTGGACCATTAAAAGGCTAAAAAAAATAAATCCTTTGCTTATGTGCTTTGATGGAATTTATCTTTCAACTTGAGCCACAATTGCTATATTCTGTCCAATGCAATACATCATGAATGAAGATGTTATCACTTCATCAATCTTGTATAGAGGAATATGTTGGCAGGGCTCTTTCATTATCTGGGGGAAACCTATGAAAAGATGACCTTGGAAACTTGAAAAGGATAGATGATCTATGGTCTACAGCAGATTCCTTTTCCTCTTCACCTTTCTTCTCATATCTTTCATATTTTTTTTTTTCTGTCAATAGTATTGAGTGAGGAAATAAGTCAATGGATGAAACAACTTTAAAAGGGGAAGAGATTTTGGAGAAGTTGTGTTAGGTTAATGCTCCCAGCCACTCTATTAATAATGGAGTCTCATCTACAATATTATTAAACTACCAAATAAAGGTGATGGTCTAGAGATAATGATACACCGAGGACCATATGAAATTAAGTACTGGACTTGGGGAATAAATCAGGGAATGGATCAAGGGAATAAGAGTGAGGAGGGTCATGATGCAGATCAATTTTGCACCAACAAGGATTGATGAAGAAAGTAGGCCTCAAACAGTCTCCGATATTTATTAAGATCACACAACAGGGGGCTGTTTTGTTAAAGCAGAATATTGTTGCAGGTGTTGTATGAAATTGACAGAAATTCTATGCAGAAAATACCCCAAGCATACTATCTGTCTGCACTGGGTTTTCAGACCCCTAGTGGACCTGAACTGAGCCCTAGCCGCAACCAGTTAGGTAGCCCAAGGGTCTCCCGACTTTTCGTTGGGGTTCACTTTCTACATATGGTGGGACACAGGGGGCCCACAACTGAGAATGTCCCAGCTGTTCATGCTGATCCTGCCAGCATTCATCGCTTATGATGTGGATGGATTTGATGATCAAGTGATTCAGCAGCTTTGGCAATTGGCATTCACTGAAGCATTTGATCAAACACATGGGGTCCGAGGCCATGTGTAGAAGCCCCAACTGAATTATGGAGCCCAAAACAGCCTACAGTTTCTAAGTTATACACCTAGAGGGGCTGTTTAGCAAATATGAATAAAACTGCACTTCATAACAGTGCAGAAAAGGGGATCTTGTCTGCGGTTTTTGGTCCGAATAGTTGAAGGCCCAGCTGGGCCCAAACCCAACTACAACAACCACACCCATGGTCGCCCATGAGTGTATGGCATAGTTGTCGATTCCATTTCATTTCGGCCAAAATGACCGAAATTTTCTGTTTCAGACTGGACCGAAACGAAAAATCGCATATAACTTTCTGGTCCAAATTTCGGACCATTTTGGCCGAAGTCCTGCATTTCGGCTGAAACTGTTGGATTTTGGACGAATCCATTTCCTCTTTTTTTTTTTAAGATTTGTTGGTGGTACTTCTACCCCTAATCCCTGATTTGAAAAAATAAATAAATAAAGAAGAGAGAGGAGAGAGGAGGAAGACAGAGACAGGGACGGCCAAGTTACAGTGGGGAAAAAACAGAAAGGAAGAAAGGGAAAAGCACCTGGGCTCCCTGGCATTGTCACTCGCCGCCTTGCTGAGCACTCATCACTGCCTGCTGCCACCATCGTTCGCTATCCTCCATCATCATCATCATCTCTCTCTCTCTCTCTCTCTCAGAACAAATTTCTCTCGAAGGTTCTCAGTCTCAGGAAAATGAAAAGACGTTTTTTTTAATGAAAAGGGCAAATGCCTAATTTTCCCCTTTCCTTTCCTTTTGTTTTTTTTTTTAAAGAAAGTCTGTTTCTGTTTTTTTTAATAAAAGTCCTCGAGTTTTTTGTTAAGAAAGTTCTGTTGCCTTTATGCATATTTTTTAAGACCTTATTTATTTACATTATATTATATTATATATATATATATATTCCAAAAACTTTATTTCAAAAGGTCACACTGAAATTCCGACACATCGAAATATTTCATTTTGGGGGCCTGACTGAAATGGAGACTGAAACTAAATTGACAACTTATGGTCCGTAGGCAAGGCTCACTCCCCATCAGATGGGCCATGTGGGTCCCATGATCAATTTCATGGAAGGTGTCTGGAACGACACCCATTTTGGAAATCCAATTTCTTTCTGACTGGTAATTGATTCCTTCCATTATATTATTAGGAGTCGCCAATTGTCGTCTTGTAAGAGAATCATTGGATAGTAGTGCCTGTAATTAGGGGTTTTGGGCTATTTAGCATTGTAAGGGTCAATTGGTTTGGCAGTTCACAATTGATACATTCAGTTTCTTGAATAACAGTTGAGAATAGTATTTCTCTTTACTCTATGAAATTCCATATCCTTGGTGTTTTGTCTATTCTGTTGGTAGTGGATGTTTGTCTTGCAGGAGTGTTTTGATTGCTCCATACTCATCAAGAGTCATCAAGCCACAGCACGACTGTAATACATACTGCTGTAACAGTAGTATTGGCATCGTGAAGATGTGAACAGTCTACGGGTTTGGTCATTACCTGTGACTGCATCAGAATATGCTCAAGAAACGTGACATGGCGGGAGATACAAAGATGATTGTCTTTAGGGTCAAAATAACAGAATCCTTTATGTTCGATTCCATAACTAAGGAAGACATAAATGGTGGATTTTGAAATAAGTTTGGAGCATTCTTGAGGTGAAAGAAGAAAAAAGCAGGTACACTGAAAAGGGCATAGGGCGAAGTAGTTTGATTTTTCATTAAAAGTACTTCAAAGGGTGTACTGCCAAAAAAACAAAGGATGGGTAGCAATTGATAAGATAAGTGGTGGTCAGAAGATCTTTTCCCCAGAAGGAGAGAGGTACCTGAGAGGAATGAAAAAGAGTGCAACGGTATCCAAAAGATGACGGTGTTTGTTTTTATTTTTAGAGACACTGTTTCGTTTAGGGTTATAAGGGCATCGAAGCTGGGGAAGTGTTCATTGGTGGAGAGGATGTCGCGAAACCAAGTAAAGAGATATTCACCTCCAGAGTCAGACCTGACAGTTTTTCTACTGGTGGAAAATGGAGAGTTTCAATCATGTGAGCAAGTGAAACATATGTCATACAATTCATGTTTAGGTTTCATTAAGTACTCCCGTGTATTACATGTATAATCATAAATAAACACAGCATAATAAACTGAGCCTTTTTTGTTATGATGGGAGGTAGGTCCTCAAATGTTAAAAGGGCAAGGTGATATATTTAGAAACACGACAACTTAGACAATCAGATAAATCCTCAAAATCTGCATGCACCAAGACACTAGAAGAGATTAATTGTTTTAAATAAGTGACAGACAAATGTCCTAATCTAGAATGCCAGAGGTGAAATGAAGATCCTCAATCAGTAGGAGCAGCAGTGGATGGAGGAGGCAAGTGGAGGAGATTAAGAAAGTACAAGGCATGTGATCAGTGCCCATTCTAACCCGGCTCCTAATTGATGGATCCTACAGAGAGGATCCAGATGAGGAAATGGTAATCACATAACCATCCTAACCAGTTGACTAATAGATAAAAGTATCACAGATAAGTTGAGACCTAAGATTGAAATAGAAAGCAAACCAGAGGTGATAATGCCTATTTTGTTGGCAGCTAGATGAAAGCTATCAACAGTATAGATAATACGGGGAGATGAGGGTGAATAGGTTTGAGTAAGAAGTGAAGCATCAAAAGTTAATGTGACTAGTGGCACTAGAAGCAAATATGCACGGGACAACTTTATTACCCATGGGAGAAAGGAGGCCATGGCTGGCAAAGCTGCAGAGGATGGTCAACCTGAAGCCAGAAGATAGCATCATCTACTAGAGGTGCTCAGTAATGAAGGACTGGATCTATGAAGTGAGATCAGAAGAGGTAGAAGCATTCATAGCTGTAGAAAGGGCTGCAAATTGAGCACCCGTCTGTGGACGATGTGAAGGCTGACTAGGTTGCCGATGTGGACCTTTCAGATGAAGAGGGCAGTCCTTCTTCCAGTGTCCTTGCTGCTTGCAGTATTTGCAGATCTCAGAGGATCTGCCTTTTTGGTGTGGAGGGCCAAGAAGTCCAGGCTGTGAGGCTGGTGATGTAGAGACAAGGACATGGTCCACATCTGTAGTTCTCTTGTTGGCAAGAAAGGGCCGAGTTTTCTCCCTAGACAGTAGTTTAGATAAAGTCATATCAATTGAGGGAGAGGAGATAGGTGCAAGATCATACTTTTGACCTGCTCAAATTTCGCTCATAGTTCCATTAGAAATTGGACAAGTCGAGTTTTTTGACGATCTCTCTCAAATGTAAGAAAGTCAGCAACACATGTAAATTACGGCTGCATAAATAACTGGTACCACTGAGTTGTCATTTTCACATAAAAGGCATGTAATTGAATCATCAACTTGTTGAGCATTTTGAATCTCCCTTTCCGATTAATATCTTTTGGCGAAGTTGGTTTTAACATATAGGCGGCCTAAATAATCCTAAGCATCCTTATGATAGGAAAATTTTGCAAGTTGAAATCCAGTGATGGGATGCACAAAGTTCGGAAGCAAGAAATTGATCTTACTAATGTCAGATTCCCATTCTTCCCATAGCAGGGTCTATTTGGTTTCTCGATTTTGATAGGAACATAGTTCCAGAGTTTCCTACCTTTTGAGAAGTCGGTCATGACGTGGGCCCAATAAGCATAATTTACCCCATCAAGCCTAATAGTGATGACTTGAGCATGATTGGAAGCCATAGGAAAAGAGATTATGTATTAACACTGGAGAAAGTGTAGACCAATAGGGGGAGAAAGAGCTCAGAATGAAAAAGAAAGCAGAGCAAACCAGAAAACAGGTAACTGGTCTTGAATGTTTAGTCCAGTTGACCACTGGAATGGAGAAATACCCCCAACAAAGGTGCGTATTTCTCCAATTAACCTTCCAGTTTATCTCCATAGGTAAGTGGTGCACATCATTTCCAAATTTCAAGTCAGTTCAATTAGAATCCTACAAATCCAATGGCTGAGATGACAACCACGTCCCAAAACTGTCAAAACTGAAAAATGCCTAGAAACTCCATCAAATGGAATCCAAATAAGCTGAATATTTTATTGAGAAATCCTCTCTGATGGGTGACCAGATGGGGAGAGTCTTGTGGGAATATGAGATCTAGAGTGGGGCCACTGATGATCGACCAAAAACTGTAAGGTATACAGTAGACCGACTGGGTAGAAAATCAACTCCAAGGGCTTCCTACTGTTTAGAAAGCACATTTGAGGGCTTCAGAAAGCTAATAGAATACACAGACGATGATTATTGGAAGAGGAGACAACTATTGTCTAATCAGAGGGTTCTACAGGAAATAAGAGCAGATCTGTGGGCCCCACAGCAGATAAAAAAAAAGATCAGAATACGGATCAGAACTAGTAGCCCACCAATTTTATAAATGGGACCCAAGATCAGTTGGATTGGACTGACCAGAGAGCTAGGCTCTGATACCATGAAACAACTCAAAAGGGTAAGAGATTTGGGAGAAGGTGTTGTCTTGGGTCAATGGTCCCAACCACTCTATTTATAATGGAGTCTCTTGTACAATATTTGTAATGAGCTTATCTATAAATATAGTGCAGTTTGACTAATTACTTGAATCTAAGAAAGTGTTTGGTACATGAGAGACTATCAAATAAAGGTGATCCTTTAGAGATAATGGTACATTGAGGACCATATGAAATTAAGTGTCTTCACAATGAAAGCCCTAGACCTTGCAACTGTATTATGAATTTCAGGTAAGAAAAAAGGTGAATTGAAAGTTTTATTTTTATTTTTTATTTTGGGTGAGATCTCATTGATGTCTGCAGTTAAGATACAAATGAACTTGAGGCACAGTGGCTTGAATTGAACCTCAACTTAGTTTTAAGAAAAGAACTACGCTTATGGACTCCGTCATCAAGCACCTCAGTGAAAATTATCGTATCAGAATTAGAGCCTTATCACATCAATGTGGGGTCACTGGGTAGAGTTCTACTATTAAATTCTAAACCAGCTATGACAAAAAAAATTCACTTAATTCTTTTAATAGTCACTTTCTTGAATTTCTAATGGATTCTGGTTAAATCTAGCAATTTTTCAGAATAGCTACAAAAGGTAACAGAGCTCCCTTTGCAGCATGATCATCTCTGTTTTGAATTGTCACTGGGAAAACAAACTACTTTCTATTTTGGATGACTAGACACCATGTTTCATTCATTATTTATAGTGTTTAATGATTTATTTCTTGATTTTGATTGCCAAAATTTAGAAGCAGCAAAACTAAACCTCTTCTGCTATTGAGTGTTAAGCATTAGCTTGTTTCTGGTGGGTTGCTTATTTGCAAAAATTAGGTGTCTGGTTTTTTTTTTTTTTTTTTTTTTTTTTTCCGCAGTTAACTGTTCTAAAACAGTTTTATGATAAGGAACTAGTTCTAATATTCATGATTCAGAATAATTATATAGCTGAAGTTACAATTTTTTCTTGGTAATGGTTAACTTCTGAGTTTTTCAGGATGTGAAAGGTCCTCAAACCGTTGCATTCAATTTGCCAAATGATGAACGCATAGTAAGTGAGCGGGGAACATCTATGGTCATCCTCAAGAATGTCTCAGAGGCCAAGTAATAGATAATAAAATTCTACTTTATTTTTCAATGCAACTCTTTTTCAGTTTACCTTTTCACATGCATGTTTTCATGGTTTCTGTCGATATTAAGTTTGAAATTCTGAAGAATCCTAGCGGTGTATTTTAACCAGGTTCAAGCATATTCTTCAACCCATTGCTGATGTATGTATAAAAGAGGAAGAAAAGAAACATGTTGATTTTGATTCTTTCTTTACTCATACAATATGCCACGAGTGTTGCCATGGCATTGGACCTCATACCATAACGCTTCCAAATGGCCAAAAGTCAACCGTAAGACTGGTATTGTGACATTTTTATTTTTATTTTCTCCTTTACTTTTGCATCTTATTTTGGTATATCTGGGTGTTACGGCTGATTTCTCTCATGAATCCCCTTAATTTACTTGTATCAGCTTTAGTCTAGATGTGCTGTCCCTATGTTTTTGATGGCTCATATTTTGAATCATTATAATGCAATGCAAGATGTACTTCTCAAATGGTATATGTGCACGAAGCAAAATATGTGAAACTCCATGAGTTTATATATATATATATTAAAAGTTTATAATTTACATATGTATTCTTTCAACTTAAATTAAAAAAGAACAAAATATTTAAAAAACACTAAAAAAATCCATAGAATAATTCCCAAGACTCCCCTTCAAGCTAAAGCATAGATGTTAATCATGCCCAACTTGTTTGATATTCCAGCCATTTGATCTCTTGGCAAGGATTTGGAAGATGTGCCAACTGCTCCCAGACTTCACTAAAAGTACACCAACCCCCCGCCCCCCCTCACCACCCACCCACCCACCCACCCACACACACACACACACACACACACACACCCACCCCCCCCCCCCCCCACACACACCAAATTACACCAGATCCATGGGGTTAACACCCATCTGAATGGGCTGGGCCCACAAATTGATTGCACAGCGATCCGAATGGACTGTTGAAGCTGTTAAACTTGTGGGGTCCAGATGAAGATGATAGGATGATCAAATGGGCCCCAAACTTTGTAGGTAGATAGGGCCCAACCAGATCTTGAAATCTCCCCTAGTCCCATCTCCACATGGGACCCCAGGTGGGCTCCACAACCTAATGCACATGACGCGCACTAGATATATATATACATACCGTCTTACATACAAGCTACCTACTGGTCCATTAGAGCGGACCATCCAAATCCACCCCTCCAATTTACACAGGTCCCGCCGGTTTCGATAGATCCAAATGGAGTGAGCCGTTGGATTGAGGGTCAGTTTATTGTTTTATATAAAGCTGTTAAACTTATGGACTATGGATGAATGAGTTAGAGGTATTAGATTGACTTCAAATTTGATATTTAGGCTGGCTCCACTTGGAACCCCCCCATCATGATTTGTGGGGTCCCAAGTAGGCCCCACTAGGTGGCTTGTACTGTAAGATGGTAAGAAAAGCTTGTACATGAGCATTACTCATATATTTCTGTGTGTGTTCCCTCACTGTATAGTGAGGGACAAACTTGATAGGGCCCACTGATCATGGGACTAGGAGGGATGGAAAGAGTCATCTTGGATGTGCCCATATATGAAGTTTGGGGTCATCCCAAGTCTCTAAGCCCTTCATCCATGGCCCACAAATTTAACAACTTTATTTAAAGAAAAAATTTGACCCTCGATCCAACGGTCCAATCCATTCGGATTAATGAAAACTCAATTGATCCATTATCATTCAAAGGGTCTAATGTGTGTGGATGGTTTGGATGGATCATAAAGTCAGCCCCACTATGTTCTCCCTCGCCTTAATATGGTGAGGGATAGATGCACATGAATATTTCCCCCCACCGGGTTTTGATAGATATGAATGGAGTGAACTGTTAGATCAAGGGTCAATTTTATTGTTTTACATAAAGCCGTTAAACTTGTGGACCATGGATCAATGGATTAGAGGTATTATTAGATTGACTTCAAATTTGATATTTAGGGTGTCCCCACTTGGATCTTTCGATCCCCGTGGGGTCCCAAGTAGGCCCTACTAGGTGGCTTGTACCGTAAGACGGCAAGGAAAGCTTGTACGGGAGCATTACTCATATATATATATATATGTGGAAAATTCTCAAAAACGCCCTTTTTTCTACCCCTCTTTTTTTTTTTTTTGTCATGGGGCCCATGTTGAGTCAATCTAGTCTTTTCACACACACTACTCCCCCATGAATAGTCACTAGTCCAAGTTTGACACTCATCCAACTTTTCCTCATCGTTGGATTGGAATCATGATAAAAAAATGCCTCTAAACCATTAATTTTAGTGCCATGGATCAAAAGATTAGGATGATCTTATGGACTCAAGGTTTTGCATATAGGTAGGTCTCATATGGATCTTTCCATCAAATTGACTTCCATAATCATCATGCATTCCAGTGGGCCCAACTAGGAGGGGCTTTTTTTTCCTAAAAAAACACTCGGGCGCTGTGTAGCGCTCCCCTATATATATGTGTGTGTGTGTGTGTGTGGTGTTCTATAGAATGCCCCTCTTAATAGGGGGCATTTTTGCTTCTCTATAACAACCAATAAAAAACAGCAGCATTTATTATGGGAGGATACAAAAGGAGAAAAAACAAGAGCAGTGTTTAAGCCATTTATTGTTTTGCCCCTCCACTAAGTAATATACCCATCTCTCTCTCACATCTTTTATTTTCTTTCTTCTTAACTTATAGAGGGCGCACAATGGAGTTTTAGCAATTTATTACAATTTATGAGTTGGGCCCTACACACATTGCAGACGATTTTTTCCCCTTTTGAAGGAAAGAATTTGAATTGAATGTTGCCTTGGAGGAGTTACGGTTGTGTAAGCCTTTAGGAGTTAAAATTAGCTTTCTTTCCTTAAAAGAAATTAGTATCCACATCATCAATCCTCTCAGAAATCCCCTCTTATTCATCCAAGAAAAGGGCATTTGAATTAACTTCTTTCCTAAAAAAGATAAAGGATTCACCTAAGCTACTCCTCTCATAAATCCTCCACATCTCATTATCTGTCCATAAAAAAGGGGTGCTCTTCCTCTTGCAAACGCTTGGGCACCATGGTTCAAAATCACGGTATCAGCGCCCCATAAAACAATACAGTATCGGTATCGGTCGTCGCAGTGTGAATTTTTTTATTCCAAAAATATCTGAGAAAATATCCAAAAAAAATCCAGAATATTATAAAATGCTGGAAAATAATGTTTTTTTTTTCCATTAGTAACCACTATAAATCAAATTTTCGGTCCCCCTAAGTCATGACATCCTGTATCGCTGTCTTATTTGAAATTGTATAAATTTTGTTTACAATTAAATAGATTTAGATGTATATACCAATCTAAGTTAGAATATCATAAATTTTATAAAATATAACCATAAAATAGTAACTTTGTTAGAATTGTATGTTAGTTTCCCTTACTAAAATTGCAAAAAATACCTATTTTTGATGGCTTGAGGGGTATTGGAAGTGTTAAGAAGAAGAGGAGCAGCTGGTGTTTGGAGGAAATGGGTTGAAATGGGGAAGAAGAAGAGAAAAATGGAAAAAAAAAAAAGTGTTTTAAGGCTGTTGGCCGATAAATTGAAATTCTTGGCCGATATATCGCCGGAGACCAATAATTTGAAATTATCGGTCATATCAGCCAATAAATTGGGGATATTTTGGTGATAGTTTGAAATAAATTTTGTACAGTGGCAGAATTCTCTCTCAAATGGAATCCATTCATATAAAAGTCACAAACCATACTACAATAACCGTTTTGATCATTCAAGATGTTTCAACTTTGCACAAAAGTACCAACCCTGATATAGTCTACTAGTGAGATTAATAAACCTGAATAAATTTAAATCTAAAGATAAATAAAACCCTGAAACACATGACTTCCCCCAACATTTGTTTCTCTCTCGTCTACGAAGATAATTGCCAGTTACTGACATTGTTCCAGTAGCGATCTTCATACAAGGATTCTTTATGTATAGAATCTCTCCAGTCTAAAGAAAAACAAAACTCTGAAATACTCAAGTTCCCTAACAATTGTGAAGATTCACATAAAGAATCAAGACTTCCAAAAATCTGATATTTTCCGGCAGTGATCTTCAATCTGGAAGTTGCATATCAGTTCTGCAGGAGATCGTGGAGATGTAACCCAGGTCCTGGAGGAGATCTCTAGAGTGGTCTTGAAGGATTGGATGAAATTGACTGCAGAACCATGGAGAGAGAGAGAGAGAGAGAGAGAGGGAAGAACTACCATGGGTGGAATTTATAATCAAGAAGCAACACATCATCTTCTTTCTCTCTTCCATGAATCTTGCTTTCAAAACCAAGAAAGAAAGATGAGAAATAGTAGGAGGTAGGGTTAGGTGAGAGACAGGCTTTCTCTCTCTTGTTTTAACCAAGAAAGGGGAGAAAGAAAAGGAAGACTCTACAAAACAGAAAAAGGTTTTATTTTCTAAGTGTAAAAAGCATGAGGCATTTTTTATTTTCATTGCATATGATCAACTCTCTCTCTCTCTCTCTATATATATATATATCCTATTCAAGGTGAATGCATGGCTTACCGTGCAAGGTAGCTTGGATGGGGTTGGGGCCCTTGCCCCTTGCCCCATAGCTCATGTGACCAGGGGGATGGAAAGATCCATGTGTGTAGGACCCACATATCAAGTTTCAGCTCAATCCCATGCCCCTAAGCCCTTTATCCCTGGCCCACAAGTTTAACGGCTTTATATCAGGAGGGCCCCACATGCTACCTCACACGGAATGCTCCATTCAAGGTGAATGCGTGGGAAAATTAGCATATATATATATATATATATATATATATATATATAGCATCTCTCACCTTACTATGAGAGATAAAGGTGGGGGCCCTCACATTTAAGTTGTTGGCATTGGATATGAATGTGAGGGCCCTCACCTTATCTCTAATAGTAAGGTGAGAGATATCTCTCATAGGGGTGTGTGTGTGTGTGTGTGTGTGTATATGTGGGAGATGCTCATAGGTGTGTGTGTGTGTGTGTGTGTGTGTGTGTGTGTGTATATATATGTGGGAGATGCTCCTATGAGAGATATCTCTCACCTTAAATGAAAGATTGGGTGGGGGCCCTCACATCCATATCTAATGCCAACAACTTAAATATAAGGGCCCTCACCTTTATCTCTCATATAAGGTGAGAGATATCTCTCATAGGAGCATCTCCCATATATCTATATATATATATATATATATACACACACACACTTCTCTTTTGTACTTGGAACTTCCCAAAAAGGGGAGTGTCCCTCACCACATGGTGAGGGAATCCCTCACTTGAATATCCCCCTATATACATATATATATATATATAGGGAAATGTTCAAGTGCATATATCCCTCACCATAGGGTGAGGGATGCGTCCATAAATGAAAATTTTCAAGTACCAAAAGAGGGATTTCAAGTACATAGGGTGAAGTACAAAAGTAGGATTCATGTGCAAAAAAGGGAAAGTGCCCTCACCCTATGGTGACGGATGGATGCACTTGAAACTTTCCCATATAAATATATATATATGTCAGCTTCACTATCACATAGCATAGGACACTTGGTTAGTTTAAGCCAACCCGTTCGTCTAAATCCTATAGAATGATGCCTGAAACAAACACACACACACACACAAAAAAAAAAAATATATATATTTATCCCTTAAATATAAAACCTTGAAAGAACAATTTTGAAAATGTTGAAAACCAAGGTAGTTGCTTTTCCAATTAATTATTGATCATAGAAGTTTCTTTCTTTCATATCCAGAGTTGCTTGTGTGATTTGATCGATCAATTTACATATGTGTTTCATGCATAATGCTTAAGTCGTGAATAAATCTATATTTACTATGATTACTTTGACTTGACATTCTTTCTTTGCTTGAATGATGAAGGAACTTCAAGAAGTCCATTCAGCTTTAGAAGAGGCAAAAGCAGACATTGTTGGCCTTTGGGCACTTAAGTTC
Organism: Cinnamomum chago; assembly: GCA_038049695.1. Taxonomy (NCBI): domain Eukaryota; kingdom Viridiplantae; phylum Streptophyta; class Magnoliopsida; order Laurales; family Lauraceae; genus Cinnamomum; species Cinnamomum chago. Next base: position 63,797,361 of record CP142458.1, on the reverse strand, counting down.
CTAATCAATCAGGTCAACAATCTTTCATGCAGACTCAGCTAAAACTTGTTCATTGATTTTATGATTTATGAAATTGACGTTGGCAGCAGTTGTAGCTTTCCTCACCCCATAATTCCTTAATGAGAAATGAATTTTGGTGTGAGCATCTATTTTGATATGAATTCTTAGAAATAATCTGTGGACACTGCTTTGTTTTATTGTTTAATGGTATACTTAATTAGCCGGACTGTAGAAGGATGGGATAAGTGGTGGTGGTAATGATGATTTTAAACCTACAAAAACACTTAAACTTGTTAGAAATATAACAATTTATTAGTTTTTCATTTAATTTGTAGGCTTTTCAACTTTGTTAAGGAAGAGCAGTTCATCAGTTTTAGATTTTTCTTTTTAACTTAATAGCTTTCTAAACTTTGTGAATACAAAATGGAATAGGTACAATATGTTTCTCGCTTTGTGAATACAATTCCGGTGTTTCTATTGCAAGAATAGTTATAACGTATAAAAATTATTTATAAAAAAAAATAATTGTATGAAAATTTGCAGAATTGTTGATTAAAAAAGAAAGATTTTATACCCTTTTTTTAATGATAAATAAATTTTTATTAGAAGCAGCACATCATTACAAGAGGTATATACTTTATTAAGTAGTTAATTTGTCTCACCTCTAATGCTTAGGCATTTTGGGTGTGTTGGTTAGCAACTTGAGATGGTATTGGAGTCGACATGTCCCGGGTTCAAATCCACACAAGGAAAAAAAAAAAGCCCCATGCTGCATTGAGTGGTTGTCATGTGCGCAGGGCTAAAAGGCCCCATGCCACATTGAGGATCTTGTGAGGGCACGTGCTTCAAGTCTGGGCGGTGTCGTGCCCAAAGGCGGTTGTTTAGTAATTAATCTGCCGCACCTCTAATGCCTAGGCATTTTGGGTGTATTGGTTAGCAACTTTAGATACTTGATGGTGACCAATCGTCTTAAACATTCTACACTAAATTTCGTGGTGTTCACATTTTACACATGAAAACCAGTCTTTTTATAGGATTTACTTGAGTGGTAAACCAGCTGATTGCACTTGGTTTTCATCTTAGTTTCTTTAGCAGAAAATGGTGCAATCTCCAATTAGGGCCATCTTATCAAAGTGAATGTAAATATATTTGATGGAAACTGAAGAAAGTGAAATAAATTTTCTAGTTTCTAATTCACTTGCTGCCACAATCTGTGTGCAGAACTTGAATTCATGTCTTTCACATTTGGAGATAACTCCGTGATTATGTGTTCAAGTTTACATGGAGTGCGTTTTATTAAATTTTTCTGTAATTACTTCCACAAAGCTTATTGAAGTCTAATTTCTTTATATTTATTTTTCAGGAATTACTTCCAAAAAGCTTAGAAAAGTCTATGTACGTTTCTTTCCTTGCGGGATGCTTCCGGTCTATACGATTTGGGTTAGAAGAAGCCCATGGGTAAGTGTTTCTGTAACTCTGCTCTCCCTAATGCCATTCATTGTTCAACTACAAATACCACTATTATATTTGCTTACAACCGATGTTGACTCCCTCAATACAGAAAGGGACAAGCGCTTCAGTTTAACTGGTTATTTGAAAATGGTGCTTTTGTTTTGCACTCAGATGAGACTTTTTTTGTTGACTTCACCAAGGTACCATTTCTACTGTCTGTTTATGAAACATTCTTTTCTATAGAAAGGAATCAAGTTCTAAAGTTGTCCACTTTCTATAGGTCGAAGGAGCTGTTGAAAGCTTGAGCAGGGAGATATTGACCATACAGGCAAAAGGTGACAAGGCTGCTGCAAAGTTGCTTCTTCAAAAGTACGGGAAAATGACAAGCCCCTTGCGTGTTGCAATGGAAAAACTAGAAAAGGTTCAGGTATGAAGGTTTTTTTTTTATTATTATTTTTTTTTAAAGAACGCACCTTATACAGTGTGAGCAACTTCTTTGCCTGATTTTACACTAACTATATGAAAAACTGCTTAAACCCTTAAATGGGAAAATGTTGGGAGAGAATAGTAACTTATTTTTTTGACCTGATAATAAAATATAAAGCACAAACTACCCTTGCAATCCTTAAATGATCCGATGATTTTGTGCCATCCATATTACACCATATGACCTTCCCTTTTTCTGATTCCTGTGGATCTTAAGTGGGCCCATATACTTCTTGTACTATAGAACTGTTCAATACTGTTTTCAAGGCACTTGTCTAGCTCAAACACTGATGCAGGCCAGACCCATGACCCATGGGTCGACAAAGCCCACTAGGTCTAGACTTCAGGTCCAAGCAGACAAACCAATTTATTGTGGGAGATTTATATAATTAGGAGTCTTATTTGAGAGTTTTGATTTATTTAGAAGTCTTTAAATTAAGAGTTTTATTTGATTTAAATTGTTAAATGTTAACCAAGATAATGATTCAGTTTCCTTTATTGCTTAAGAAAGAAGAATCCTACTAGGAAAGGAGATGTCCCTTTAGTAGAATCCTACTGGGAAAGGGGATGCTCTCCTCAATTTTCCGCCACTGTTGATTGGTTTCTGGATGTTGCGTGAGAGATTCTACTAAAAGGAACATCATTGCAAACTGAATTATTGAATTTAGTTGGTATTGGTATCGGTACACTTGCCTATGTTTAGCATCTGCACTTTTGTGATTTCCTTGAAGAAACCCATGTTATGCATTTTCTCTTCACTGCCATTTTATCAGTTGCACCTAAATGTGCTTATTTCCCCCTTTTCTTCCAATTTCAGGTGCCTGTTGATATCGCTCCTATATTCGGCACAGTAGATAAATTATTAAACAAAAATCATTAAAACTTTCCGAGGGATCCCTTTCGATATCTTCCTAAGGAATTGGAGGGAGGTGGCCCATCCTTTCATGGGCTAATTGTAGCTTTGTCTTGTGCTCTTTCCTCTTGGTGGGCTTTGTTTTATTTTCTCTTTTCTTTTTAGCTTTTCGGTATACCCCTCTTGTACTGTGGTGACCTTTGGAGTGAAGTCTGAGTTTAGAGCTACGATATGAAGGATCACAGCTATTGTGTTTCATATATAGAGACTTGGCACAGAAGCATGGTACTCTACTAGACCCAGACCTTGCAATCATATGCAATTTGCTGCATAGATATGAATCATTGTATTAGGTAAATAATAAATGTGAATGTGTGATCATATGGTTAGATGAACTTGGGGATGAGGCTCTTATAAATGATGGTTTCATATTAAAAAAAATGGACAATGGGGGCAAACAGAAAGCTGGAAGCATAGGCAATTTACCAAGAGAAACGAGTTTTCCTGATAACCATTTGTGATTATTATGTGGTGAGCTCATTCATGCATGTTAGTGGAACTTGTAGTGTATTTTATGAATGTTTTGAGTAATAAAAAGACTTGTAGTGGCTAATTTTAAAAGAATCAATGTGATTTCATTTCGTCTTAATATTTCATCAGATGATCTTAGGGTTGATCATTCTGTCCACAGATGTCCCTATTACACTAGTCTCTGAAGGATGAGAAATTGCATACTTTGTCATTTTGATCTGTGAATAATAAACTACCTGTAATAATGAACTTGCTAAAATACCCACCTGGGAGTCGGTGGAGTAGCACAAGGTATGGGTTTGTTCCCCACATCATGTTCGAAACCGCCTCAGATTTGTCCGGTGTGTGTTTGTGTGTGTTTAGCGGGCACCACCCTGGGGATTAGTCCTATTGGGTCAAAGATCTTGAGGATGCCTCCATCATATTAAAAAAAAAAAAAAATGAAAAAGAGCGCGCGCGCCTGGTTAACCCTTTTAATTTCTGAACAGTGTTCAGGTTGACATTTTCAACCTGATTATTATACAAGAAGGGTTAAGTTTGAGTTACAAGTTCAACCCAACCTCTAACCGAACCGATCCATTGCCAGCCATAAAAAAGAAAAGTAAAAAAAAAAATGTTCAATATTCTTTTTTCATCGGTCAATTCAATATGCATATGTATGTAGATTTTTTCCCCCTTCATTTTTGCCCTGGTGAACACACCATCTACACCCAACTCAAGGTCCTAATCAACAGGGCTACAACCGTTGATTGATCCCCTGGTGGTAGAATCTGTGGAAAAGGAAATGCCTCACCAGAGCAGAGCTATCAGTGGATTGGTATGTAGTTACTTATCAATAGAAGACTTGGAAATAGTAACATGTTTCCCAGCTAGCTTTTCACACGTCATACGTTTCATTTCACATGTTTGCTACGTTTTGCTGGACGTGTATTATTTTAGGTTGAATCCTTGTGCTACCTGTTGTGGTTGCAAATAGTTGGCCAACAGAAATCCAGCTTTTGCATTTCAACCTATCTGATTCGTAGAACTGCTGCAATATCCATATTACATACGTACAATAGCTGATTTATGAACCCAATAAGCTAACATGGTTTTTTTGTAAAGCCAAGGGTAATTTTGGACAGCAGAGAATTAATTCCTAGGGCCACATACAAACCCTTCTATCGACACACACCGGGTAAAATTATTGGAAAAAAGAAGGAAAAGTAAAAACACAACATTCAAGTGAAATTTAACCCTTGAACCAGCATAGAACATATTTACTTTCTTAAAAAAGATAATTAGTTCATTTTTCATAAAATAATCATCCGGATTATCTCTCTGTGGCTGTAATAGCTGCAACAGAGGATCAAACTGCCTCTTGTCAGCACCCATTTTTCCTTTCATAGAGACATGCATTTGTTGAACTGACAGTTATTATACATACACGGTAATATTCAGGTGAAAACTAGTTCTCACATGTTATATGAGAACTTTTTTTGGGGACCCAATTGTGGGCTTCATTTGGAAATGGAACAGGAGGGATGAAAAAATTTATGTGAGACCACCCAAAATATCAAGTTTAATTCTAAACTCATGCCCCTAACCCTTTCATCCATGACCCACAAGTTCAATGACTTCATATTCAAAAAAATATTCAACCCTCAATCCAACGGTTCAGTCCATTCGGAAGTGTGTCAATTAGTGACTATCAAGGGTTCCCTATTGGTTCCTATATTTAGATGGATTGCTAGTTGGGCCCCGCAAAAAATTCTCATATTAACTAGTTCTCACTTAAATACTTCCCTTATAATATATATAATTTGACAATTGACACTATCTCAACACAAGTCAGCATTTGATTTTATCATAGTGATTTTGCTTGATAAGGGGGGTTCAAAATCAAGGCTACGATCATTTGATAAGACATATTGAAGAAACCCTCCCATTTACTAACCTATCCATCCCCTTCTCTCCACTTGTCATGGATCCAGATGAGTCCTTTAAGAAGTGACAAAAGTGCATACTGCATTGTTTGGAATTACATGGGAGATCCATCTTCTTTTGGTTCACCACATTAAACACTAGCAATCTCACCAGTAAAACAGTGTGTGCCAAGTTAATTTTAAAAAGCTCACAACCAGAGTCCTCACATATCTTGGTGCTGGGCCAATTTTACTCCAATCAGATGTCTGATGTACATCAAATTGCTCATGTTTTACATGTAACAAAAATACAGAAACTATAGGAAGAGACTTGATCAATGGTGGAACAGAAACCTGGTGAAAAAGGACCGGGCTGAAGGTGGGCCTGGGCCTGGCAAATTTACATTCTGTATAGGTCCCCACCCAAAAATCCAGACCCCAATTAGCTCAAACACAGCCCATTTACAACCCGAATAAAAATAAACTGAATCTCACTGAGTGTTGTGCAAGTCCTAGCAAGTTTTTCAGTTCTTGACTGAGCTAATCAAAATCTCATCAAGAATCAAAATCCAGCCAAGTCCCCTACTAAGTTGAGTCATGGTCCATTCGAGCAAATACGAAGTTGGCATTAAATATTATAAAAAATAAGTATTTCAACAGAATCTTATTGAGTCCTGGCCAAATTGCAACACTTCTGTGTTTTTCACTGAGTCACTCAAATCTAGCCAACTCCACTAGTCTGAGTTCCTAAATTACCAAGGATTCTTTACTGCATGTCTAGGCCACCTATCAAAGATTTAGGATCTTTAAATTTGGAATATATATTCAATATCCACTAAATAATGAAAGCCCATCATGTCACTGGACCATGGGCCCAACTATTATGGCACTCTTGTACATCTTTACACACTGATACAGCTTAAGACAAAGGGCTGAATAAGAATAATTCCTCTTGTGTGCAAATAACAGTTTCAAGTCTGGCCAAGGAATCAAAGCAAATGCATACCCCTATAAATTTATTTACCGCTTCTGGAACCTTTTTGCCTGCTGATCTCGCGTGATGAGAAACACGACTTGACTCTTGAATGCTGTTAAAAGTTGAAACCAGCCTAAGGCCATCCAGCGGTTGCAAGCATGCAGATGTCTTAAACAACCTTCAGTTCCTGGAGCCATGCCGTATGCAATGGGCATGGGTCTGGCTTCCCTTCAGCAATCGCCTTTTGGGAGAGTGAATAGAACCATCCATTTCTCCATTTGAACTGTTACCATTGGACAGATTACGCGATGAGAAACATGAGGCCCAACTGATATTCACATAATATATTAAATGCTTACCTCTTTTACAGCAGTTGGGAAGTGTGCAACAGCCCTCGAATAAGCACACAATCTTTCTTCCATTCCATCTTCAAATACTATCCCCTTCTCCACAGCCGCTGCAGATGAAAGTTCTGCAATGAGAGTAGCAACCTGCAAGCAATCAGCAAATGATTGCATAAAACTAGGTGATAGCCTTTGTAGCTTCATCCATTCAGGTTCTTACAATTCCAACAGATTCTAAACACTCATACAAGTTTGCTGTTTTGATTATAATATTGGTGACATGCTATGGCAAAATGCCATACTAGAAGCTGCAGGTAGGTTGGTTGTCTAAATAAGTTTTATTTATTATATCATATGCCAGCTAGGAATGATACGTATCGTGATGTGATAATAATGTCCAGTGTTCGATATGTTCATGCCAACTATATAAAAGATTTAAAATTGTAAATTGTCCAAATAGTCTCTCTAATTCAGAGTAAATAGAGTGGATAAAGCTTCATGCTAGGGAAAACTTTTTGATAAAGCATGTGATCTGGTGGAGTAGGTTTTAAGAGAGTAGAAAAATATGGAACTCCACAAATTAGTGCATTGAGCAGACTGGACAGGACTAAACCGGCTCCTTTAACAAGGCCTATCATTGCCACCATCGTGGTCTCAAGTTTGGAACTGTGAAGTGAACTAATGTTTAAAAAAACAGACTCAGCTAGACCTCCAACTGGTTGGATCCAGTTCATTGCATTGACAGTGTCCTGAACAGGTTACTCCAAACTAAACCCTTTCTATGGTCAAGTATTGGTTGAAACCATTTAAGCTGATATAAAGCCAGGAGTCATACTAATATGAACAGGAGGTTTTGATCAGTTCGAACTGATTGCAATATAATTAATTATTTTGGTTTTAATTATGGAAATACTTTAGGATCCGGTTGAGCCAGTAGTGAACCATTTTAGACCTAACCATCCAGTCAATCAGTTTGACATCCAGTTCAATTCTTAAAAGTTGAAATAAACACAATGTATGAGTCTTGCCTCAGATCGGTAATCTTTCTCTACAACTCCCACAGTAGCTCCTGGATGACGAGCTCCAACAAGCATAAAAGCCGAAATCCAGATAAGTTTCTCTACCATTTGCTTCTGAAAAGCTTCCCTATCAAGGACCTGCAAATGAACATTACAACACAGGAGTGCTGATTCGAGTTTATAGACATGAATGAGAAGACAAGCAGCGGGTCTTGAACAAGATCATAGCTCAAAAATATTTGATAGGCTCATTACAAGTAACGGTTCCAGAGTGCGGTGAGGGAAGTCCATCACTCTCACAACTGTACCTTGCAAGAGAGGCCACCAGAGTGCAGTCGAGCAGCAACTGCAGATGCCCATTTGCCAAATGCTGCAGTCAAGCCTTCAGGATTTGTGTCGGTGATCCCATCGATGGGAGCTTCTCCAAGTTTTGAGACGGCAAAATATGCCAAGACTTGGTCTGCATCACCCAGACCTTTACTCTGAAACCACGGTTCCAGCATTCCATTCTGGAAAAAAACCAAATCTGTTGGAATGTTGAGAATAATAAGATCCCATTATTTGGCATTACAATAAGCTTTTATTTCAAAGTCATAATATCAGAAAAGATTTAAGACTATGGGAAAATGGAAGAGTAAAAACTTATTAAATCCAGAAGGGCCATAGTTTCCAGAATACGCATTTACTAAATCGATATTTACATTTTACCTAAAAGATAACTGCATTTTCCAAGACACATTTCACACATTCTTTTCACTCTTCCACATTAATATTGTATAAAATGTTGCAAACAAAGAAATGCAAACATTTGTTTATTTTTTTCATTTTTTCAATGGTTGCACAAATTCATTTCTTGTGTTCTTAACACCACATTGTTTTCTAGTCTGGTAAGGGCCAGGCTCCAATTCAGCGGCGCTGCACTATAATAATGTTCGACGTCAAAGACTATTACACTTAGGCCCTGTTTGGTAACTCTAATCTATCTAATAAGAGCTAATTAAATTAAGGTCTAAAATAAAAGGTCTAATTTTTAAGTTCAAATTTATAATTAGACTGTTTGGTAAAATTATAAAAAAATAAAAAAAGGTTCTTATTTTATAATTGAGTGTTTGATAACCATCTAAATAAGTCGTCTTCATCTGGGATGGTCGTGCTAAGAGAAAAGTGGCAGAGAAAGAAATCGTGAAACGGCTTCCCCGACTTTAGAAAAAAATAGTTAAGGAAAAAAAAAGCTACTCAAAGCCGCTTATGTTTAAGAGCTTAAAATCACATATTTCTAAATATAAGTTCTAATTTTAAATCACGATTAGAGTTTTATCAAACACTCTAAATTTTAATAAGCTCTAAATCATTTAATAAGTGCTTATTTTTAGAGTTACCAAACAGGCCCTTGGATTATCTTGCCGGCATTGAATGAGGACCATTGATCAAATTTTCATTGAATGTCCCCCCTCTTCTTCATCATCATCTTAGCCTTGTCTCAAATCCCAGCAATTTAGATTTTGGCAGGAAATTGGGTGAGGTATGAAACTATGAAATGCTGTATTTGTGATCAAGATCTACAGGAAACCCTAGAGGTAGAAATTGCCAAAATCGAATTAAGATCACTAAACCATGAGAGGACATACAGTTATTAAGAAACTCATTTGTGACCTAAAAGCTAACTGCAATAAAACAAAATGTTGCAAACAGAGCAATCCAATCCATCTATTCCTTTCTTGCAAAATTCATGCAAGTCTGGCAACTGCTGCAAGACTTGGAGGAACCAATCTAGTGCTTGAGAATGCCAAAATTACTTCATGACTAGAGAGATTTGAATTACCGCTCCATCGAGATTGAGGGGTTGATTCAAGGACAGCTTCGAGATCATCATTCCTTGTGCAGACGAAGATCGGGCCGTTGAAATCGGAAGCCACCCTCTCACCTCTCCCCACCAGCACATCTCGGCCGTCCCCCAGGCTCTGCAACATCCGGCCGACCCTTCCGCCACCGACTATGATCGCCGGCAAGACCAAGGCGGCGGTGGTGGCGGCAGCTGCAGCAGCAGAAGAAGCCATGGAAGAAGAAGATGATGCCCTAACCCTAGAAACCCTAGAAGGAAGTATGGTAGTGCAGCAGGAGCTGGTAAGAGCACTGGTAGAAGGAAAATGAGAGAGGGCTACTGCACTGCTCGCCATATGGTACGCGCGGGTGTACGGTATCTAAACGTGCACCTGCTGCTTTCTTCTCCTTCTTTTCTAGATAGAAGTCTAGCTTTGGAATTGGAACTGCAAGTCATGTCTTCTCTGTTTCTCTTTGCCAATGAGAGCCACCCATTTGGATGACCTTTATCTTACCTATTTGGCTCAACCATATGAACACCCAAATTTTTTTATTTTTTATTTATAATAATTTATTCGAAATTCTCAACCCTTTGAATTGGACTAATTCCTTCGTGCCAAGAGGAAAGGCCGGTAAATACCCTTGTGGCCTCAAGGTGGTAGCACTAGTGGACTTAACTTTCGATTTCTGAAAAATGAGAAACCGGAGAGGAGGAACCATCGTTCTAACCACTCGGCCAACGCCTTAAGATTATATGAACACCCAATTCATTCTATAGTTTTGGGGCTTGGGCTAGGACTTCATTAGGGGGGTGATTATACAAGGCTAATCATATAAAACTAAAGTTGATCACAATATGATTATGTCAAATCAGTATGGATGTTGATGGGCTGTATCTAGTTAGGCTAATGCATATCCAGGTTCGACTCGGCTTTAGAAATATAGGTCATAAGTATAGGGCTCATGCTTTAGAGCATGTCAGGCCAAACCTAACAATTTGGTTAATCAGACTGGCTTAGTCAAGTTCTTTTATAATATTTTTGGGCTAAGTCAAGCACCACTTGTTTCAGTGTAGTTAGGCTACGCTTTGAGCTTTCTATTACTTAATTCAAGTCCATAATAATTACTAAAATGACCTAAATTTTAGATCTTGGGTCAAGGTTGAATCGAGTACTAAAGCCTATAACATCCCCAAGCCAAACTAAAGTAGGTTGAGCTTGGATTAGGCACAAGCTGGTCCAATCCATGAGCACCACTAGGCACTAAGTCTGTGCTCATCCATTTTTTCGTGAATCTTTGCTTTTTCATTTTCATTTTTGTTTTTTGGGACAAAATAAAATATTGAGCATATTGCCTTTTTTTTTTTTTTAAATAATGGAGGACCTAGGATTTGAGGGCTAACCCAAATTGGTAGCTTGACTTTTAAGACAATCCCCAAATTTTTATGTGGGTTTCGGGGCGGTCTTAAAATTCTCATATAAAATTTAAAAGTAGACCCAAATTTTTCATGTTAATTATGAAATTAAATCCTATCTTACCAAAGGCAACTGCCCCCAAAACCCTCTACCAACACTCGACATGGCATAACAACTTTCCTATTCTTTTCTAAAAAGAGAATAATAAATCAATTCTTAGCCTTCCAAAAAAAAATTTCTCAAAGTTTGCATCTCATTTGAATTTCATAACAATAAATCTTATTCAAGACTTTGAGAGATTGAAATATTATTATTCATGATTTTGAGAAACTGAAATAACATTATTCATGATTTTTTAATCTAGTAGGAGAAAAATATTATTCTCACCTTAATTAGAGGTGGCAACTAGTCCATTTGGCGGCCTATCGGCCAGCCAAATGGCATGGGTCCCATTATTGGGGCCTTTACGAGTTGCCATCTCATCACATCCTTCCATCATCTTCACAATAAAAGAAAAAGCTCTCTTTCTCTATAAGAAGAAGAAGGAAAAAAAAAAAAAAAACTCTATATATCGTTTTAAGAAAATTTAAAGAATTTTTCATCCTCCTTCTATGCACATAAAAAACGAATATCTCCATCTTTCCATCTCAGCCATCCACTTCAAAACGAACGTCTTCATCTTTCCATCTCAGTCATCCATCTCAAAAATGGGCCCCACAAACGAGCTCAGATCACCGAACATGACGTCATCTCCCTCCGTAACATCATGGTATTCGAAGTACGTCTGTATGTCGTCGGGGAAGCTGCAACCGCGGTCCGGGACGTTCTGAGCAGCCGCCGGCGGCAGCGGCGATGGGTAGTCGTCGGCGGAGGTCCGCTCCAGCATCTCCTTGAACTTCGACGACTGCAGCAGAAGCCCGAGAGCCGACGACGCTGTGCCGCCCGGACGCGGCGGAGGGGCAAAGGCATCGCCGCCGGTCTGGTGGTGGAGAAACACTGGCGTCGGGTCGGGTTTCGGATCCGGGTTAGGGTTTTGAGGTTTGGGATGGAGCCATTTGATGTAACGGCTGAGGTGGAAATTCGTAACGGCGTTAAGTCCCCGGTACTCTATTGCCGCCATGTCGTATGCCGTTGCTGCTTCTTCTTGGGTGGCTGTTTTGTAATAAATGATACACAAAAATGAGGTTAGTGGGGTTTTAAGAAGTTTTAAAACTTGATTAGACATGAAAGATTCAGTTATTAGTAAACTAGGATCAGCCTTTAAATGGAGCAGCATCTTAATTAGTTAGATGACTTGGGTTAACTTGAATTAAATAACAAATAAAAAAAATAAAATAGGGTTTGTTTTCACGAAGTTGAATACATGGGAATTCATGATAAAACAGGACCTTAAAAGAAACAAAATGAAAAAGACATGTAAAAGAGGTGACGGACGAAGGACATGAGATGGAGATATAGTTGGGACCTTAAACATTATAGGATTTTAATGACTAGGGTGATTGATGTGTATTTTTTTTCTATCTCCTCTTATTTATTTTTCATGAAAAGAGAGATTATTTGATAGTTATTTTTTGACATTCAGTTTGTTCTTTTAATTTTAATAATCCATTTGATAGAATTCTTAAAATTCAGAAAAGAATATGTGTGACAAAAGAGAGTACTACTAAAAAGTACTCATATACAATATTATGCAAGGTGCCACTTAGAAGCATGCATGGCAGTCATGGTGGGGTAGGGATTTGAAAGGTCTCTTTGATCTTGATTTGTGCCAAAAATTTTTTTTGCTTTTCATTTACTTATAGAAGGTGTGTTTTTTTTAGATGGCCAGCATTCCAACCATCCATTCTTTTGTTCCCTCATTTCATTTTGAATATGCATTGCATCATCTTTATCTGTCTATTCTTTATTTTTTCTTCTGGCAACCAGTTGAATGTGAAGATTGCTCCATCCACTGCATTTCACGAGCACAGGTCATCAACACTGTGGCCCACTACCTTAGAAGTTCCCATGCCTCCACTTGAACCAAACAATGCAGGACCTATAAATATATAGATATATTGACTTTTTTGTAGTTAGCTTAGCAATAACATTGAATTCTGGATGGTGAGAAATTTCGGTGGATGGTTGGGAAGTGATTCAAGAAGTCTGCAAGGCAGTTGGGAGTTGTTTATGGCATCAAGTCAATAAGATTTCTACCAAAAAAAAAAAAGGGTCAATAGGAGATGTATGGAAATCCTCTTCCAAAAGTTGTATTTTCTGTCAACATGATTGTGCAAATTCAGGTTCAACAGGTTGGCCAAGACCCAAGATTAACACATTGAATGGATGATGACCCATGGTTTAGTTTAAAAGCTCACAAGACTCAGACTAGACTCATTTGACTCGCCTTACTTCAATTTACTGAGTTTACTCAGCCAAGTCAGAACCCATTGGAATGAGTTCTGAAAAGGGGCCTAATTGTCAGTACTGATTGTATCACTAACTTTCAATTGGGAACATTTGATCAGTGTGATTTCTCATCCATGGTACATCAATTGAACGGTTTAGATCAATGGGCATGTGTATTGATTGCTGGTAAAAATTGATTACACCTTGAAGTTCCATTACAATCTATGGCTCACCATTCATGGCATTTTAATTATGCTAATGCACATGAACACAGCTTCCACCACCTAAGAATCTTTAACAAATCTAAACAGAAGATTCAATTCCCCGGAATTTAACCCAAGCATGAGTTGATGGTGAAATGACGTGGCGACTACTTTGGTGGGCCCCACTTCTGCTGATATCTTTATTTTCAAAATTATCAGTACCTATATTAACCAAATATGTGAACAAGACCAGACTTGATAAATAACATAGTAGATGCCCCACCTTTGATAGGGCAGAGCCAAAAAAATGTGCAAATTGGACCATCTATCTGGTTTAAGGGATCACCCATCATCCAATGGATGGGATTTGTGGATTTGTAGGATCTGTTCCAATATTTCATAGGACTAGTTGATGAACGGTTTAGATCTCATCCATAGCGCCACGTCTCCGAGAATATAATTATTGATTATTTAAAAAATAAAAATAAATGATTGTCCAAACTTGAATATCATAAGAGATCAGGGAAATTACCAAAGGTTCCAAGATATAGGTATTTGTTGCCAAATACTCTCCCAATCCTTGCTTCCCACCTTCCATTGTGATGATGTCTGCAAAAAGGATTATGAAAGTTCTGTAATCTCTTATAGTTTGTTAAAAGAATATTCATAGTTTCAGATATCAACAATCTAATATCATGACCACCTCATTCAGCATTTTACTTGAAATATCCTGAGAAATGGGTTATCATCATATGAAAAGACCAAGTATTTTAATGTAGAGCAAGTAATATGGCCTTTTTATTGTCATATGAAAAGACCAAGTTTCAAGATTGACTCCAAACCCATGCATCTAACCCCTTCATCCGTGGTCCACAAGTTCAATGACTTCATATTCAAAAAAATATTCAACACTCGATCCAACGGTTCAATCCATTCGGATGTGTGCCAATCTTTGGAAATAGTGACTATCAGGGAGTTTCCTATTGGTTGCTAGATTTGGATGAATTGTTAGTTGGACTCGGCAAAAAAGTTCTCATTTAATAGGTGAGAACTAGTTCTCACTTAAATATTTCTTTTATCTATTTATCCTAAGTAATTATAAAATATATCAAAAGCTAGTTATTTAACGCAAAAAAAAAAAAAGCAGTCTCTTTATGTTTATAATTAAATACCTTGCAACGCCTCTATATTTGGAGACTCCTCTGGAAAAGCCACTACTTTTCCTGCAAATTAAGCCCATATGAATTACATTATGTTTGCATAGTTGGATTTCTTGTATTTGTTCTTGTCTACTATTTTTTTTATTTGTACCAAATAGTACCTTCTCAAAGATCCAATATATTCCTCTCTGGATTGACCTTCCATATCTTTCAGTTCTTCATTGTATGTTTCCAACTACAAGTAGTCATAAAAAGCAGAAGAAAATCAGTACTCTCACAACTCAGTTAATTCCTTGAACAAATAGATGGGGTTTAGATAAATGAAATGGAATCAGAAACGATTGGATAGAAAGAAAGATAACTAAGAGGAAATATTACAGGAAAGTTGAGGATGGTCTCTGGTCCCCAGTACTTCAATGCTGCCAAATCATATGCATGTGCTGCTGCTGTTTCATCATCATAAGCACCTGTTCATAGAAACCCAAATTAAATAAGTCTCAAAAGCCCAACAAGCCAAACCAAAAGTAGAGTTTCTTTAGCTATAAGAGAAACCCATTGAAGAAAATCAATTATTTTTGGGTTCTCATCTCTTACAGTACTTTGAGTTTCTTAATGCCGAAAATGATCAAGAGAAGTACATGTAGATGTAGAGGAAAAATAAAAATTTAAGCTCACCTAGATAGACTGTTCTCCATTTCCATCCATTCGCAATTGCACCCACCAAAAAATGAAAAACAAAAACATTACATTAAGCAAAAAAAAGAGAATGAATTTCATGTATATATGTCAATGTTTTATAAAAAGAAGATAGAAAAATGCAAAGAGAATCCAAGAACCTTGTCTCCCTTTCTTGCTCTGTGACTCATTCCAACAGTTCTTATCCCACAGATGTGCCTCATATCTACCCGTCCATCGATGCCTGCCAAAATCAAAATGCCTTAGGAAAATGAAACGATACAAAACAAGAGAGAGAGAGAGAGAGAGAGAGAGAGAGAGAGAGAGAGAGAGAGAGAGAGAGAGAGAGAGAGAGAGAGAGAGAGAGAGAGAGAGAGAGAGAGAGAGAGAGAGAGAGAGAGAGAGAGAGAGTACTATTTTATTGGACAGTATGCATGGTTGGGTCATGGGTGCTACTTTTGGACAAAATAGATTGAAGTTTTATTTTTTACAGTAGCCTGTGTGGTGCCAACCCTCCTTTTTTCGATTGACATACACCCGGACCTAACATATGGCGAAGGAATCACATTTGATAATCCATTGACATGCTCCACTAACTAGACTGCAAGTTACTTTATAAATCTCCTAAAAATCAAGTGTTTCAGGTTAAGAAGATCACCTGTGCAATCTACTAATAGCCCAAATATCATTGGAGTAGTACTTTTAAATGTTCTTATTCATCCCAAAAATAAAATGTAAGAACATATATATATATATATATATATATATATATCTGAAGAATATCAGGTTCAATATGAAGTCAACCACTCTAACCCAAATATGTTCTCAACGCAGCCACACTGCAACAAATCTCAGCTAGTGATCTTGTTTCTTGCTTACTTTATAAGCATTTCCATTTTCTTGTTTTACCTTGAATTTTAGCATTTCCAAACCAGGACTGAGACCCACAACACAACTTTAGGAGAATGTAGTTACAGTGATCATTTCTTAGAGAGAGAGAGAGACCTAGTAACACCACGGTAGATGGAGCTGCGTTGAAGAGGAGAGTCTCTGGGAATGCTCTTTCTGGTTCTTCTCACCTTTGTAGTGACGGTGTTGTTGTTGTTGTGGTTTTGCTGTGAAATCTTCGCCATTTGATCTTTGTTGAGAGAGAGAGAGAGAGAGCAGTGGAAGAGACGACTTTGTCATTGGTGGTGGGGCCTTATAAAGGGGATCCT
Source organism: Cinnamomum chago (assembly GCA_038049695.1). NCBI lineage: Eukaryota > Viridiplantae > Streptophyta > Magnoliopsida > Laurales > Lauraceae > Cinnamomum > Cinnamomum chago. The sequence goes on along the minus strand of CP142458.1, from coordinate 63,780,917 downwards.
TATCCGGGTAAGAAATAAATGAAGGGCGGCAAAAGCTGGTTTTAGAAGGCAGCAGCTAAGGCCGGCTAGTGAGACAGTTTTACATTGTGACCAAATCCAAACGGCCTCGTCCCTAATCTCATGTCGTTTTGCGTTCATCTATACATTTCTACCGTCTCTCTCTTCTCCATTGGCCAGCATTGATTGATTTTGACTTTTGCTTGTGAAAGTAAAACTTTCCAAGCATCTTTTCTCTTTTCGTGTAATTGATTTTCTAAGAATTGGAAGAAGAATTGTCTTAATGCTTAAAATGATTATAAAATGATCATCAGATAATCTCACCTTTATTGCCAATGAAGGGATTGAAGATGAGATATGAAGATATGAATACTCTATCCAGTAAAGATGTGAGGGTTAAAGGTAGAGATGTAGTAAAGATATGAATGTTCTATCAAGTAAAGATGAGATATGAATATTCTACATCTCTACCTTTTATCATAAAACCTTCACCTCTTTACTAATCCTTTGGTGGGAGCTCATTTGATTTTGGTCTACTTGTGATTAACCTATTTAGTCCTACTAGATGAGTCTCTTTTGATCTAGGACTTTTTAAAGCCATTTGAAGCACTTTTGGTTTTAGGGTTTTGGAAAATTTCTAAGGGCATGTTTAGTAATAAGTGAGGAACTCATAAGGAATTTACAAATTTGAAGATTCCTCGTTGCCCCTAGAACAAAGATTCCTCGTGAGGATTTGTATAGTTGAGGATTAAAAACTAATATATGTGCATTTTGCTGCATAGAACTAAGAAAAATCAATCAAAGGTGAGTCCCACACCTTCCAAATAGATAGATAAGTAAGAACATTCTATCATATTAAAGCGGCCAGATCTTGAAATGCACACTTGGAATAATCACAATTAATCAACTCTAATGTATCCAATCATTGTATTTATGGGTATTTATGTTATAAACATAAATTAGCAATCAGTCAAAGTTTTGTAATTGTGTGTGCTTTTAATCTAGAAACCTAATTAAGTTGATAGTCTTGACTTCCATCTATAGCTTTCTTTTCAAAAATTTAAAAAGCCAAACTCATACTAATCCAATTCCCTCCATCTCGTAAAACATAGCTTGCAAACATCCAACCATCTGATTAACCCGCACGTGGCTGGCAAGAGAAAATCGTGGATCCCACGAACCTAGATCCTTGAGGCTTCAACTCAGAGAAATTCTGAGTTAAAGGAGCGAAACCCCATAGCGGGCCCCACATTTTAAAATCTGAACCTTTCATAATAGACACCATTCAGGTATTTGGGACATACTAAAACTTAACATCAGCCGGAGATTCTCCTACCATCAGATTGATCATTTCATCAATACATGATATTGGATATTGTGTTGGTCGCATTTTTCTATAAAGCTCTAAATCCAATGGTGCATTGAACTTCTATTGATGTGAAATCTGATGACACCCTATATAAAATGTGGAGGGAGATTTATTTTGAACGGTCTCGATTTTATCAGATGAACCCCACTGTTTAGTTTTCACAGTCTTAACTCAAGATTTCTCTAGGTTAAACCCACAGAGGATCTTGATTCGGATCTCCACTTGTCACGACCCGGATCCAAGATCAGAGTCATTAGGGTTAACCCCCGGGTCGCGATGTAATCATACTTACTCCCGTAAACCCCGCTTAACCGAAGTTAAATCGAAGTCCACAAGGGATCTTGCATACGTACCTGTTAATGTCCAGTGCGGAATATACAATAATATACATTGACAACCATTTAACAAAAAGAATCAGACACTTTACCTTGAATTGTAAAGTTCTCTTTACATCGTTTCATTTCACCTATTATCAACCACTGCATATTTAAAATACAATGCATGGGACATCATTTACAATACCTACAATACCAAAATGAATATCTAAAACAGTTTATAAAAAGTTTCCAAAAGATTTCTGTGTATTCGCGCTCAGATCACGTCCATTCGGCTAGACCTCCTGGAGGTATCGAATGGGCCTCCTCCGCTGGCGGGACGGTCTCGGAGGGACCGGTACGGGCAACTGAGCCTGTAACATCAGTAGTAATACCGTGAACACGACGGTTCAACAAGGTATACATACATTTATAGCATGTTCATAATTCCTACAATTCATTGCTTAACAGTGCTAAGCAATCAATATCAAATACAATTAACAATAACAATAATACTGGCAACTACGCTAGCATGGGTTTCAACTCCATTCAGTTCTTCCCAAAATGAAGCATTTCATTCTCATTTATTCATTATGTTCAATATCTATTAATGACTTTTCAATGTATGACTTTTCAGTCAATGACCTTTCGGTCCAAATAAGGTGGGATCTCCCAGCGTCTTGATCAGAGATCACTGGTGTCACCACGGGCTTCGGAACACCTCAATCTCATCTACTGCAGTAGGAATAGTCATTTCAGTCACTTTTCGTAACCGTTCATTTATCACTTTATTCAATTCAATTCAATATTGAGTTCGGAAACCACTAGGTAGTGCCAGACCTGTTAACAATTCCTATGAATCTCATTTTAATTCTAAACCAATCCTCTAATCAACCCTTAAGTGAACGGTGGTTATTAATGCACGTATTACTGTCGATGACATTACTTTTAGTGAAATTTATGCATTAAACTAACCATCGTAGCACTTAGGAAGGTTTAAACTTGATTAACATTAATCTCTTAGCTTAAACATTTAATCTCGGAAATTCGGGCATAAAATGTACTTTCTACAAAATTTCCAGTGGTCCGGGTCGACCTGGCAAGGCCCGGTCGACCTGGAGTTGTATTGAATAAATAGGTGAATAGTATTTTGGTCAGGCTCGAAAGTGTGCCCGGTCGATCGGGCCCTGCTGGCCGGTCGACCGGCCACACTGCAGTAACAGAACACAGGTTCTGTTATCTGCAGTGTAGTGAAGGGATTTTTCTCCCTTTTCTTTCCGGTATTTGATGAATCTGATTGACAATTATGGTATGAATATATAAAGCAATTCAAAACTACTAATCCACTTAATCTAACCATAATGGTATTAATCTATCACATTAATTCATAACCTAAACAAGGTGCCAAACTCCATAAATCACTCTAACACCTAACTCATTAATTCTTTTCATCAAAATCAACCTCAATAAACATAAACACATGTATAACTTGCCTTAAATGAAGTTTCTCCTTTGGTTAGCTTGGATTTGAGATAAAATCTTCTCTTTTCAAGCTTGATTTCCACAAAACTCTAGGAAGATAATCAAGAAGATGAAGAAGGTGGAGTCTCCTTCACTTAATTCGCCTCAAACAACACTTGACGAAGGAAAATTGAAGAAAGAAGAAGAAGAAACGGCTGTAGCAGAGTTACCTAGGGTTTTTGCAGGAGATGAATCTATTCATCTCATCTTATAAGATAATTTTTGCATTAAGCCCCCCATTCATTCTTTCATTTACATTTCAAGTCAATTAACGGTCCATTTGGTTCGATATTCATCGAATCAATTCAAGCCTTTTATGAAATTTATCGTACTCATCGAGATACACATGCTAGTATCAAGAGTTTCCGAATTCGACAAAATACGTATAAATCCGTATTTATACATAAATCCTTCAGTTGCTTGTGTAAGCTCTATTTTTATTCAATTCATTTTCTTAATCATAGTTACTATTTCATTAAGCCTTAATTAGTCTAATTCAAATCCATTTGGTGATAAATCACCATTAGTTCATTTAAACTGGCTTAATTAGTCTTAAACCTAATTAATTAGAGTTAATTGTGATTAACTCGGGACGGAGCCTAACACCACTCATCCCAACCACATCATCACTCAGCCAATAGGACCCCGACACGTGTCACTGTAGCTTGCCCCTCACCTGTTTCTGGTGCTGGTGCATGTGCTGGTTCATGTTGGAAATGGGGTTTTGTGGGTGAAGAATACAAGGCAGGAGGATGAGGAAGATGGTGTTAGAGGAGGAATGGGATTGTTGGAGAAGGGGAGAGAAGGACACAGAGTTGCCATGGCATCTCTTTGTATCTGATTACAACAATATCATATCACATTCATGTGGGACTAGGGATGGTGGGAAGAAAAGATGAGATTAGCTGAAAATACAACTGATGAGTGTAATGGTTAGAGTTGGAAACGAATACGCCTGGCGTGGATAAGCTTTTTCAAATACACAAGCGATCGAGAGATGGAAGAGTGGGGGCGATTTTGGAATGTCACTAATCCACCGTTGGATGGAGTAGGGCATTTAGAGGGTCAATGAGAAAAATTGAACCATACATATGAACTAAAATTTTGGGACCCATAAGAATTGCAAAAAATAAACTACGATGATAGGATTTGAAGTAAAGGGGCTTTAAAAGATGTTTGATTGCTTTAGAATTAAAATCTTGGGACCCATAAGAATCTGATCACATGTTGATGTCATCACCGGAGTAATGATGGGGTACCTTCCATGGAGCCCATTTTTTATTGATCTAAACCATTCACATCACATGCCTTGCGATGTATAAATGAGAACAAATAATCTTACTTTAATTAGATAAATATACACCGTTAAAGTTATCGATGCTAAAAAAAAATTAAGTATTAAGTTGGATTTCATTTTTATACCCATTGTCCAATCTAATGACGTTTATCAACTCAACTGTTGTAAAATATCATCTGCTACATTATATTTGATTAGATTGCATCAATGACTTGAGAAAGTCCACATAAAAACACCCTGCATATGATGAGCTTTTTTCCCCTAAACCTGTCTCTTCAGTGCCGACTAATGGCACAAATTGGCTACTCAACTGAGATGAGTATATATAAGGAGGACCGATGAAAAGTAAAACTCATTTAGAGCCCGTCTGATTGCAAACATTTTTATAAAGAACTATAGATGTCTAGAATTTCTAACATTGGTGTCATAGCATATCCCCTAGGATTGGAGTTCCAAGTGATGGGTTTGATCATTGGAATTTTGAATACCACCCACTTCAAAACATACTTTTTAGCCTCTTTTGAATTTTCATAATTTGATCATTCTAGATGCCGTAGAGGCTTGAGCAATTTGAAATTTCACTTTGGGGAATAACTCCGGGAGAGTTTCAAATTCTCCCAAACAAGATATCTCTTCTCCATTGGCTAGCATTGATTGATTTTGATTTTTGCTTGTGAAAGTAAAACTTTCCGAGCATCATTACTCTTTTCATGTAATTGAATTCTTAGAAATTCTAAGACTTGTATTGCTTAAAATGATTAAAAAATTATCATCAAATAATCTCTCCTTTATTACCAATGAAGGGATCGAAGATGAGATATAAATATTCTATCCAGTAAAGGGGTGAGGAGTTCCATGATAAAAGGTAGAGATGTAGATGACTCATCCATCTATAGCTCTACCTTTTATCATAAAACCCTCACCTATTTACTAATCCTTTTGTTGGAGCTCATTTGATTTTGGTCCACTTGTGATTAACCTATTTAGTCCTACTAAAGACTTTTTAAAGCCATTTGAAGCACTTTCGGTTTTAAAGTTTCAGAAAAATCCTATAAGGGCATGTTTAGTAACAAGTGAGGAACTTATGAGGAATTTCAACGGCATACACAACATTCAAAGGATCCTACTCACCACATTGAATTTGATGAGGAAGACTCCTCAGCGATTGCACAAAATTGGGGCAATTCTTTGGTTGGCTATTTCATAGGTAACTCTCCTCCTCTTAGCGATATTCGTCATCGTTTATCAAAAGCATGGAGAGTGAAGGACTTGGATACTATCCCTATGGTTGATGGGTTCTTACTGTTTAAATTTCATTCATATGATATTGGCCAAACTATTCTTGATGAGGGACCCTGGTTTGTTTATGGGCGACCATTAATTTTGAGGCGATGGGCAGAAGCTATCACAATGCATAAGGAAAACCTTGAAACCATTCCAGTGTGGATTCGTCTTCCAAATTTGAATTTTTGTTTCCGTACAAACTCTGCACTTAGTAAAATTGGAAGTGTTATTGGCAATCCAATCTGTATGGATCATGCTACTGCGGCTGGCACTTGATATGCTTTTGTGAGAATTTGTGTGGAAGTTGATGTTGATGCTGATTTTCCCAATGAATTGCGCATGAAATTTAAAGATCAGACTATTATTCAGAAAATTGATTACGTATGGAAGCCAAACCCTTGCAAAGTTTGCAGAACTTTTAACCATGGTGAGAAATTCTGTCCTCTCAAGATTGATAAAAGTCGACCGAAGCAAGTGTGGGTACCAAAGAAACAATCAGTAGAGGCAGTGCATAATGCTGGTAATAAGAAAGTAGAACAACTCTTCTTGATATACATGCAAAGGAACAACACCAACCTGCAAAGGGACAACAACAACCTGCAGTGGAGAGCTAGAATGTTGTTAAAGGTAAGAACATGGATAAATCTCCTACGATGGCGAGCAGTCCTAAACAGAAAGAAACTCCAAGTCTCTCTTCAAACGTGAACTCAAACCGATTCCTTAGCCTATCAAACCGTGATGGGGACTCTAATGTGACTGAATCTGAACTCTTAGCAACCACAGCCATAGTCGTTCAGGGTACTGCGGCAAGTGTTAGATTGTATGGTCTCAATCCATCAGTTGATATTGAGAAATTGAATAATTTCTTTATTTATCAATCTAATCATGTTTTTCCTTTCATGAGATGAATGGTGATTTATTACTTAATGCACATGACCAATATATATGACATAATGGTTCATGAGATGAACCGGGTCTCATTAGTAAATTAGATGTGATATATGTATATAGATGAGATCCACATACGGGAGATATGTGTCACAAATCTTATACTTAAAATATCTTCACAACCAGTGATGAGACTAGGCATCTCATCTGACAAGGTTGCAGCACTTTGATCACTATGAGATAGTGTGATTTGTCTCGATCATCAGAATGTAAGATTCTGGATCATAGTGCTGGTACATTGGATGTATTGAAGGACCATGAGTAGCACCTTATGAAATATTGTCTCGATTTAAAGACTGCTTTTATAATTCCCTAGCAATATGCTCTCAATCCTGAGACATTGATGAACTTAAGTTTCTGTTTATTCATTTGCTTTGAGTCACCAATAAATGAGGCCAACTGTAGGTCAACACCTCGGTGTCTTGAGTACATGGTTGTAGGACTGTGGGAACATGCAATGATCAAGATGGAATCTATCTACATTATCCCCTTGTGTCAATTAATGGATTTATCATTGGTAAGTGCGCACTCATTCCAATTAAGAGTTAATTGGAGCGGTACCAAATGATCACTATAATTAATTGGGGCTCAAGGATAATAAGATGTGGATCTAAGATTGGATGCGACAGATTTATTCCAATTGATCCATGAATAATGATAGAGGGGCCTACTTGTGGTAATTGGAAAGTTTAGGGTCTTCATTGTAATATATTCATAAGACTGGAGTGCAATTGCATTTATATAGTGGAGTTACTTGCAATTAACTGTGGGCCCGGATTGCACATGAGATGTGGGGTCGCATGTCCCAGTTGGAGCCAACTTTCTAAAGAATCCCTAGTGGTCCCCACGCTAGCCCAAGTTATTAGAAAGATACTATTTCTACTTGAACTCTAAAAGGAAGGTTGTCATTTCTATTTAAAGTGAGACTTCTAATGGTGGTAATAGTAAGTTACTAATTATTAATGGAAGTAGGACTTCTATTTTAATTAGAAAGGAAAAAGCTACTAATTGTTGTGGAAGTAAGACTTCTATGGCAACTAGCAAGGGAGAAGTTTACTATTTTGTAATGGGAGTTAAACTTCTATTTCAAATAGGAAAAGAGGTGGAATGGAGGGCTATAAAAGGAGGAACAAACCCCTTTTGGACGTCCATAATAGAGTGAGCAACTTCATCCCCTTTGTGCAAGTGTTGCATAAGTTCTCTTCCTCTCTAAGCTCTCTTCTCTTTCTCCTCTAGTTCCTTGGAGTTACTAGTTAGGTTTTCTCTTGGAGATTCCACCATCTTCTTGAGAAAAGAGAATCTAATACGGGTCATAGCGTGGAATATCAAAATGTGTTAGAGATCTTAATTTGATTAGTGAATGTGTTCATCATCAAAGAAAGAGATCAACGTCTCCATTAGAGCACTACAAAGCTCCAAAGGTATAATTTACATCTTTGTATGTTGTGGATTTCGTGGTTTGTTGTTTTCTATCTCTTCTAGATATGATATATTGCTGTACATGGTTTATGAGTTTGAGGAATTGCAACCTGGATTGAGTTTGTTGTCTTCTAGATAGATGATCCCTGCATCAAGTGGGTCAAAAGTTTTGAAACCTGTCTGGAAGGCCCACCTATATTCCAACAGCAAGCTCGTCTCAAGTAAAATCAGATGCCCAGCAAAAAAGCTTGTTTTTTATTCACCAGTTGGATAGAAGTTTTCTTCTTAAAGTGCCAAGTTCATGCTCAAGTACAAGAAATAGACCACGACCTACTGGGATCACCATTAAAGAGAAGCCAAACCCAAAGAATCGCTCCACATGACTATCATCATATGGAATGTGAGTGGTCTGCACAAGAATCGCTGCAAGCAGCTGATAGGAATAAAATCCGGATTTTGCATCTATTTTTCTCTGGGATATTGTATTTGTTGCTTTGATTATTATGGGGTATGCCCCATTGGGAGTGTCTAAAAACCATGTTGGTTTTTTAGACCTCCTATTCTGTAATTTATTTATTTGAGAAAATGAAGAACTAACTTATTCTTCAAAAAAAAAACTCTTGAGGAATTTGCAAATTTGAAGATTCTCCATTGCCCCTTGAACAAAGATTCCTCATGAGGATTTGTATAGTTGAGGATTAAAAACTAATATATGTGCATTTTGATGCATATAACTAAGAAAAATCAATATCAGAGCGTGTAGAAAACTGTCAGACTTGAAAATCCTAAAAAACTGAGATTTTCATCATCCCAAATCCTCGGGGATTTGTAACTGCCCAAACATGGGTTTTCCATGACTCTATGAAAAACTAGTGAGGATTCCTTGAGGATTTGATTTCCACACGTGACCTTATAGTTGGTGAAGATAACTTAAGCATAAAAAACGCATTGGTTACAGCCCACTTAGCACATGATTAGCTTGCTAAGCTCATCTATAGGGACAAAAGTAGGGGGCTCAAGGAGAGTCAATTGACCCTTATCCTTTTGAAAAGCTGACATATGCATGGGTGTTTAAGACTTTGTCATGGGCAAGTTACTCATTTGAGAGCTGCTAAATGCACATTGGAAGTCTATTTCCACACGCTGCTTCCCTCAACACCCACCACTTAAATTAAAAAATCACCAAAATTACTTTCTACACACCCCATATTTCCTAAATTACCCTAACCTCTACTCTCAACTTCTCACTCCCTCTTCCTCCCTCTCCATGTCCCTCTCCCTCTCACCCTTTCTCTCTCCCTCTTCTCCTCTCACTGTCTCTAGCTTTCCCTCCCTCTCCCAGCCCGCCACTACCCGCTCTCCCTATCCTTGTCTCTCTCCATCCCTCTCCCTCAATCTCCCTCTTTCTCTCCCTCTCCTTCTCCCCCTCTAGCGGTGCTACCGAAGGGGGCAGTGGTGGCTGGGGTGGGGGTGGGGTTAGTTTAGGGTGGGTGCGGGTAGAAAGAAGTTAGGGAGATAGAGAGACTTTGATAGAAGTATTTTTAGGAAATTTACAACATGGGTATATTTGTCATAAAAAACTACAGCGTGTGAAAAAATAGATTTTCTGTGTGCAGTTAGCAGCTCTCTACTCGTTCTTCAATTTTTGCCCCTCACTTTTTGGTGCAGCAAATGAATAGAATTAGGGAGCTGTTAATGCCACGGCCAAAACTTCTCTTTCCACATCCCTTATTTTAAGAAAAATATGCCAATGTGTGAGATTACCAAACAAGACACTATTCATAGTTTCATACCTCACCCAATTTCTCTCTACACTCACCCACCCCCACCCTAGCCACCACCTCCCCCTTTGGTGGTACTGTCGGAGGGGGAGGGGGACATGGACAGGGAGAGAGATAGGGAGGGGGAGAGGGGGAGAGAAGACGGTGGTGGTGGGCAAAGGCTAGTTGAGAGAGGGAAAGAGGGAGAGAGACAAGGAGAGGGAAAGGGAGAGGGAGGGAGGGAGAAAGCGACAGCGAGCGGCGGACGGAGAGAGGGAGAGAGAGAGAGAGAGAGAGAGAGGATGAGTGGGCGATGGCGGGCAAAAGGGGTAAGGAGAGGGAAAGGGAGAGAGGAGGGAAGCGGCGGGTGGGGGTGGGGGTGGGGATAGGGAGAGAGGGAGAATGGGTGGGAGGATAGCTGGGCAGAGAGACGAAGAGTGGGTGATGGGCGGGGGGAGGGAGAGAGGGAGAGGGAGAGGGAGAGACGTGAGAGTGAGGGGAAGAAAGGGAGTGTAGAGAGAAGGTGAGGGAGAGAGGAAGGGTGATTTGAGAAAAATGAGTGTGTAGAGAGAAATCTTAGCAATTTTCATACATTTTTGAACTATTGAATTCTTTTGACTCTTTTTTTAAAAATCACCCAAAAGTTAAGGACTTTTTTGAAAATTTCCCGTGAAAGAAATGCCCTGCACCTCCAAATGTTGTCCCATTTCAAATTGGTACTTGAACGCATCTAATTCTGAGTCCATTGTGCATCTTCTGATAATTTTAATCTTTATCATGCATGAATGAAAGCGAAAGTAAATGGAAGAAGTACTTGATGGAAATCTTCAAGCATACAAAGCTGAACAATATAAACATGTTATCTTTTTTTCTCTTTTTTTAATTTTTTTAGTGAGTGCAACTAACTTTGATTTGCATTTTAATATGTTAGGTACGAGGAGGACACAAGATAAATGACATGCACTGCAGATTTCAAACCAACGATTGATTTATAATATTTTTCTCTGTGCTTAATCCTATAGATAACACATAGAATAGGAGCAACAACTCGAAATGCATATAGAGAAAGGAACCATTATGTACAATAGGGTGTTTTTTTTTCTTTTTTTATGCTATCGGAGGGTTTTCAACTCTTTGGGCTGGACTAATCCCTCTATTTAACATTGTTTATTTGTTCCTCTTTTCTTCATTTCCTTTCCTTTCCTCTCATTTCCCTTTTTATTTTAAGTTTTTCTTAAAATCATCAATATTCTTGTTTCCTTTTTTCTAAGAGTCAAACATGTTAAAAGAGTCATAAATAATGGGGAGGCCATCCATTAATATTTGGCCACACCATGGGGGGCCAAAGCAAGCTTCTTAGAGAAGCTTATGAAGTATGGGAGGGCCATGGCTTCTGCCAGCCAGGGTTCACCCCTGATACCAAGACCTCTAGCTCCAAAAGAAGGAGGAGTTGTTGTCCCGGCCTCCTGACCACTCGGCCAACCCTTTGGGATTTATGTACAATAGGGTTAATTGAGGATGTTAGAAGGGAAGTAACTCTCCAAATGCGTACAATGAAGGAAGCCACAATTGCAGTAATTGGAGGAGCTTAAAAGGGAAGTTACAGAGTTCCTCTTAGAATGAGAGAGTATTACTTCCTTCATTTTCCGCTTGATGTGATCTGATAGCTATAACTTACATAAGCCTAAAGTTGTTATTAGACATAAAGATATATGTTGCTGTAAGTTAATAGTTTATCTTTCAACCAAGTGATCCTCTTTCTTTATCTTCTTGTTGTTTACGGTCACCAATAACAACACTCCACGCAAAATTATCAAACGTGGGGTTTGTCTAAAATTAGAAATGGTTTTGCAAAGGTTGCAAGGTCATCACTAATCAATGGCGGACCCGGATTGTTATTAGGGTGATACTGGCAATGGTCAAATTTAAAAATTAAATAAAAATAAATAAAAAATTTATTTAATAAGTTTCTCGAAACTTCAGCCCCTGTCATTGAGGGCATAGGTCGTAGAACCTGGGCCTGTTTGATAATTTTACTTTTAAAATCAAGTGAAATGAAGTGAAGGAAAGATGAGGAATAAAATATAAGTGGGTTATGACGGGTTTTTTTTTTTAGTTGTTTGGTATGGAAGTTTTTTTTACTTTTGAGGTTTTTACCGGAAAAAATACTTTATATGGTCAATACACCAAACATAAATTATTAGACAAACATGCACATAACAAAGAATCCTTATAAGATTCGTAACTTTTTTTACCATATTTTTTGGTGGTCGAATTCAACATTCAATTTCAGCACTGGAGGTCGAATTCGACCTGGTAAGTAACAGCCGAGGGTCGCATTCAGCGCTGGGATGAAAGCATAGACAACAAATTTTAATTTGCAGCATCGCATTCGACATGCCTTCGTGCTTTTCATAGTCGAATTCGACACAGGTGTTAGTTTCCAATTAAAAGACTGGCCTCAGAGTACCTAAAGTCAGAAAAACTCATGGATAATTCCCGTCAAATGCGACCCTCGGCTGTCACTTATCAGGTCGATTTCAACCTCCAGCGTTGAAACTGAAGGTCGAATTTGACCACAAAAAAATGGTAAAAAAAAAAAGTTAGAAATCTTGTACGGATTTCATGTTAGGTGCATGTTTGCCTAATGTTCCCTCTTCGGTATACTAGCTACATAAAGTGTTTTTACCGGTAAAAACCTTTTTACTTTTTTATAGAGAAGCATGATTTTTTTTTTTCATCTTTTAGTGGATAATAGCTAGTTGCTTTTGACTTTTTTTTTTTTTTTTTTTGAAAAAGATAGAGGGCATTTTGAATTAAAGTGTTTTTGATGTGACATCTTGTGTCTTTTTTTTTCTTTGTTTTATGATATGGAGGGTTCCCAACCCTTTGGGCTCTACAACCTTCGGATGTAAACCGTCGTCTTAAGCCAACTGAGCTATCCTTTCAGATTGATGTGACATTTTGTCTAAAATATGAAGACTTTACTTGACTTTTACTATTCTAATAAAATACCAAATGGGCCCAAATTTAGTACCAAGTGGTCATGCTGGAAGGTTTGAATTTAGGTGATGGCTCAAGAATGACACTTGTACAGTTTTAATGGATTAATTGTCTTGAGGGGCTTTTCTGACCAACTTCATAGGAATGGTAAGTGAATAATGCCCATTAAATCCATCAATCTGGATGGGCACACAGGTCTTTGTACAAGCATGGATTGGGTCAGATTACAATCTCCACACTAATTTCCTATACCGTATTAGGTTGTATGGGCAATTCATCCTCAGCCCAAGGTCCTCATTTTGAACTAAAAAGATTACGTCTAGCCCATTAGAACATGGGCCTACCCAACTAGTTTCTAGCTTTTCATATCTAGAAATGTGCATAGTCTAGGATGAGCCAAGGATACTCCAATGCCAGCCTTTTCTGTAATTGGGCCTAAGTTTAGATAGGGTTGTAGTTTAAAAACTCTCATACGACTCGCCCACGAGCTTGAATGAGTCAAGTAAGTGGCAAAATCTCAAAGAGTACTCAGCCAGACGAGTTAGACTTACTCCACTCAGTGACCTTATGAGTTGATTGAGTTCCAAGTTGCTCTTGGGCCCACAGGGATTAGTCCAGCTCAAAGGGCTGGGATACCCTCCGTTATCAAAAGAAAAAAAAAAAAAGATGGACCCAAGTCCAGCCAATTTGCAACATTTGCTAATGTTATTAAGCTAGATGAACTAGTCCATGTGGTGAGTCAATTTTGTTTTTGGTATCATAGGCCCTGCCTAAGCCCATTTCTATACAGGGTAAAAAAACTGGATTAAATCCAGAGCATGGACCTAAAACAAGTTTTCAGATTCGAGGTGACACATTCACCTGCATGACTCCTGATTTATAAATTTGAGCCCACTCACCCCAACTTTAGGAGTCAAAAAGAGTTTTAAAAAAACTACTAAGCCAGGGAGCATGCATCTTTTTTAAGCATTACCAAAGAATAAGTGGGCTACCTATGGATTCCTTGCATTAATGAAATATGGGTAAGACATATTGTATATTGGTGGGAAATCATCAATGTGCATTTCCTAGTAGGTGCATGACGTTTAACTACAATTTTGCAATAGGTTCCTTGCAAGATTAGAGGTTTTGGGGTTAGGTGACCGGTAGATGAGAAATTGAGAATGTGGAAATTGGAGTGGATTAGAGGGATTTTGCTTTGAGTAGAATCTTTTGTCTTTAGTACCCTTTTTTTTTTTCCTTCAATATCGGAGGCTTCCAACCCTTTGTGCTAGATTAATCCCTCCGAGCTTATAAGGAAGCCGGGTAAACTCCTCTGTAGCCTCAGTATACCTCCGAGTGCAAACCGTGGTCCTAAGCCAACTGAGCTACTACCCCTTGAGGTTTCTTTAGTACCCATGTTGAACATGCATCTTTGAGTTTATCATGATATTATCACAACCTATTTAAAAAGTTTGCTTTTTTTGAAGATATAAAATATCTTTGGAAGATTTTTTTTTTTAGAAGGCAATAAAATCAAATTATCTCCAAAATTTGTTCATTTCACAATATGTGGTTGTATCTAGGGGTGCTCAAAAAATCCGTCGATCTGTAAATTCGATTCGACCCGATCCGATCCGCGGATTTTTATCCGATCCGAAGGTAAACAGATTGGTGACGGATTGAGAATTTTGTAATTCGTTAGCAACGGATCGGTGGCGGATTCTACCCTCAATCTGCAGATGCAATCCGATTCGATCCATTGACATTAAATATAAATAAAAAAACTATAAGGAGTCTAAATATAAATTAAGATGTCTAAATATAAAATAAGGAAAAAAAAGTATGGGTCAAAATGTAATTTTTTACAACATGTTTGATATTTTTCTTTTAACATTAGATTGAACGGATTAATCCGATCCGGTCCTCCACGGATTGGATCGGATCAGATTTTAATAGCCACGGATTGGCGGCGGATTCCAAATCTGTCAATCTGAAGGTATCGGATTGATGACGGATTTGGCCCAATCTAGACCAATCCGATCCGTGTACACCCCTAGTTGTATCCCTGCTACACCAAGTTAGAGCCTAAGGGTGTGTTTGTGCAATGGAGTTTGATGCAGAAAGAGAGAAATTGCCTTTCTTTTTTATGTTTGGTGCGGCGAGAAATAGAGAAAGGAAATCGCATTTTTATGCTTGATTTTTGGGATGGAGAGGATCCAGACTTACTACATAGAACGGAAGGAAACCAGTGCCACAGAAAGAGAAAACTCTATAACAAACACACCCTAACCTGTTTGGCACTTTACTAGATTAGTAAGAGTCAAGTAAAATCTCAATTTTTTAGGCAAATGGTCATATCAATAGCATTTTAATTCAAATTTTTCTCCATCTTTATAAAAAAAAAAAAAGTAAAAAAGGAACTTCCTTTCTTCACTGGAGGACAAAAAAAGCTCCACTTTCCAATATAAAAGGTCAAGAAGATTCTATACCAAACAATTAAAAATAAAATACCATTATAACTTCATTATATTTTATTCTCTCTTGATTTGATACTTTAATACACTTTATTTTACAAGTAAAATTGCCAAACGTTAAGGTCATGTGACTGGACATTTTTACAATTTTATATGAACAAAGTATCTTCTATTTGATTCTTGATGGCCCATGCTTTAAAACAGGCCCTTGTTTTTATTCTCGACGTGTACATGTTAATGATTATTTTAATCCTTGATTTGCTTAAGCTTATAAACCGGAAGATACGACACAATTGTTTAAGAGTCAATTTGGGTTTACTAGAGGGATCCCCCTTTCTTCAAGGGATGGACAACAAGGAACGGCCTGGATTTTTGGGCCCACCGGGTCACCTTATGATCAATCAACACCGCTCCGCACTCACTACTTCTTGTGAATTAGCACTCTCCAAACTATGACATTCATCAGAATCTTATATACTCTTGAATTGATCATGCTAATTTGGCATCCATCTGGCTTATCTAACCCAGACAATTCTGACCTCTTAACGTAATACATCCCAAGATGACATGGTTCCTTTTTATGCACAAATGGAGTCATTGAAAGACCTTTAAAAAACCAACAACTAGGGTTGTAAATGGATCAGTTCCGGTTTAGGTCCATGGTAGATCCAGAACCGAAATCGTTAAGGAAAATGTGGAACTGGATCCGGACCCAGAACCGTTTTTTAATCACTTTCTTGGCTTCGGAACCGGAACCATATATGGGACGGGTCTGAATCTAGGTTCGGATCTAGGTAGAGAATGATATTTAAAAAATATAATTTTTAGGAGAGATTTTCGAAAATTTAGGTAATATGTCCGGTCTCTAGTCCACGGGTCGGAACCAAGGTGGAACTGGACCCGGACCTATTTACTTATCAGGGCCTAAATAAGGACCCAATCCGATTTTTAACGGGTAAAAGCCTCTGGTTAATTGGAGAATAAGGGACTCATTTACATCCCTACCAACAACCTGGGCTTTTTAAGTGGGCCCCACATACCAAGATCCTTAGACCAATTTAACTCTGTTTTAGCCCTCGGGAGTGTGGAGTATCCCATGTTCAAATCATTGACCGGTCATGGACCAATGCTAATTGGGAATATGGGTTTTGTTGGTGGTGGTGCCAGTTGGTCCTCAGCCGTGCATGTGGCTGTGCACCCACAAGAGTCAGTTAGAGCCTAAATTCATAGAATTTATTGGTGGTGGTGCCAGTTGGTCCTAACTTGAATTCATAGCATTCATGTCTGATGATTGTTTGGAAATTTTAAATAGCCAAATTCTGGAATTCTAAATTCGTTGTTTCATTCATGGCCTGCATTTTTTTCTGAGCTCCCGGAATGCCGTCATCCTTCTCTTAGAATTCCTGTGCCAAGTGAGATTTTCAAATCCTCCTTGTTAAAGTGGTTTTTCAAATGCTAAGTTTTTTGGGATTTCAAATGTATGAAATTTTAAATGCCCAGAAATTCTGGTAATGAAACACAGAATTCCTGACAAGAATTCTAAATTCTCAAACTGTCTAAATTCCTACCAGGAATTCTAATAAAATAACGAGGCCTAAAGTTCGTTTGATTGGACTATCAGCACCATCCAATAGCTGGTCCACTTTTCTTGTTTTACTCCCTTTGCCTTGTCAAAGTATTGTATCCATTATTGTACAGCACGCGCTGCACTCATTTCAGTGTCATGTACCAGTAACAGTGTGATTTTATTGTAAATGAGGGAAAAAAACACACAAATAAACTTTTTGATCGTACGGCTACCATTAGCCATGACATTTGGCCCTGGTCCTACCATATTTTCCAAGGATAGGACAAAAAAAAAAAAAGAGTAAAAATAAGTGAGAGCATCGCAGGGTGATCTGCAATGATGAGAATCCATGATTTTTTCTAATGCCACTTTTAAATCTAATGATGGTATTGTGCATGCAAGTGCTTGCCAAGGAACTAAAATTGCCTCTTTAAAAAAAGGCCTAAATAAGGCGATTATAATCACGTTGAAAAGAAAAGGTTTTGATGGGGTGCCTGTGATTATTGGTCTATTAGGTCTATTATCTCAAACATTAAAGGATTATTCTCCTTATATTATTTTGTGAGTTTTTCTTTTATCGATGGTCAAGCTCATAAACTTGCCAAACTCTGCTTTTCTATTAATCACATCAGGATACTGTATCGGAGAGGGCTGCTTTTGAATTAGGCATTGGGGGTTGATTTTGTTGTGTTTTCTCTTTTGTTGTTGTTCCTACTTTTGTTGGTTTTAATATAAGTGTATTTATAAAATTTGTTAAACTTCAACATTGATATGCAAACGTCAGATTTTAAGACAGTTATACAGAATCCCGAAATTCTAACATATTACAAAAAGAGCAAAGGATAAAAAATTCTTCTCAGTTTGGTAGAGATGAATACACCTTGTCCTTGGTCAAGTGACTGAGTTACTTATGTGATGGGCCCATCAATGTTCGTACGTAAAAAAGAAAAATAATCTCCAATCCTAGCATCAAATCTTTGGCCTTTTTTTTTAATGCCTTTTAACAGTTGGTTAAAAAATCATTAGATTTTTTTCTCACTCTAGCAATACTCAACTCATACATCCACACACACCACACAAGTTTCTAACCAGCAAGCAACAATTAGGGTTCAATCCCTGATCGATCTTGTGGGAGGAGAGATGGCTTATCACTGATTGATCAACAATGGGTTGAAAAAAAAAATTTGAGCTTCTCAAAGTATGCTTTTGAATAAAATAACTCTAAATTATGAAAAGCCCCTCGTATTTCCTTTATATTCTATGGAGACTTTTTGGGTTTTGTATGGATGGCCCCTCCAAGAAATTTTTTTTATTTATATAAAGGCCCCCCTAAGCCTGGTTTTGTAGTTCCACCCTTGGCTGCTAGTTCATTTAAAGGAAGTTGATCAACCATCAAAATCATAATTTGATCAACATTTGCAATATATTGTACTCTAAACTTATGGTTTATAATGAAGGGAGATGCTCATATGAGAGCATCTCTCACTTTATTATGCTCCATCATATCTCTCATAGTAAGGTGAGAGATGCTCTCTATTGGGAAGTCTCACATCACCTAAGTCCTGAGATGGACATGATTTCATATACCTGTTTGGGCCTTTCACTTATCAGCTTAAGCTTTTGGGTTGGTATATAGTATCTTACATTGTATCAAAGTCGAAACCCATTCTGATACTATGTATGAAAGTATTGTATCAATCCACAGTAGATTCATTCTTGTTAATGGGTGTATATATAATACATAGAGATGAGTGTCTATATAATACATGGAGATATGTTGATAAGCTTTATAGTTCAGCATATTTTACATAATACAGAAAGTCAATCTCTGAGAGATCTAAATTTATCTTACCCCTATGATGGGACCACACTTGCTTTTGATGGGTCGGTCTGAGTGCTTATCCTAATACTCTCGTAGGAGCATGTGAGGGTCCCCACCCTATTTCTTATAGTAAAGTGAGAGATACCTCTCATAGGAGCATCTCTCCATTATTAAAATATAAAAAAGTAATCAACAGTGTTTATAACAATAAATTAGTATTTTTGAAATCCAATTTTAATTTCTTTTAGCAATTACTTGATTGACATAAGTCATGAAAAAGTACAAGAAGAAGAAAAAATATTCCATTGTGGTTCTTTCATTTAAAGAAGGCATTCGATAGGTTAGAAAACCCAATCCTATCTCTTGTATTTTGTGCTTTTGTTATTTAATCATTTTTATAGCATCACAACTGTATATAACAATATGAAAGCTTACTTGTCATTTCATACAAAATTCTTCTTTAAATGAAGTGACAATTGATGATAACATGACAATTCATTCGTATATGTAGGATCAATCCGGCGTGAATGATGCCTTCATTTTTCGATGCAAAATAAAAAATCTCCTTGAAGTAACGTAAGGCACGTTTGTATAATCGTTTTTTCATAATTTTTTTATAAATTGCTTTTCATGAGGAAAAAAGAAAAACCTTTTATCATTTGGTGTGAATTGTTTTCAAATGAAAAGCCATCAAAAGTCATGCAAATTCTTACAAATCCTATTTTCATTCCAAAGAATCAAAAGTCTGGATACCGTACACAAATGTCCCCAAAGGCCATAATAATATTTTAAAATCTTAAGGGGTTTACTTTTAACCTAAAGTTGCTGATATTTGAAACTACAAATGTTGGTGACCTACCACTAGCTTCATCTGCGGATAACGTGCATCAAAGAACTCCTTCCAGGATTTCTGCCATTCATCTGTTTATAATTATCACAAATTAATTGAGGTTCTAAGTGGATCCTTGGCTGTGGACAAAAGGCCATGGTTTTAACAAAAAAAAAAAAAAAGAAGCAAAAACCCTAAATGAGCTTAAAAAGGTGTCATAGATTTATAATATTTAAAATTATACTAATTTAAGATAAAAACATATTACTTATTTTGGGAAAGAATGAATACCCAATTACAAGGTCCAATTCATATTTTCATATGAGGTTAGACTTTAATGACATGTTCCATCAAAGAGAGCTTTTTAATGACTTGATGGCAAAATAGACAGTCCTATGGCCCTTTTCTCAATCAGCGGTGCTATGTGGACATACTGGGACCGAATTCTTGCCCGGTCCCCCTAAGAACCACTGGATCCCAGACATGTCCAAGTGGACTTTCTGTTTCTCAATAAATGTTCGCACAAAAGTTCACAGACATCCATGCACATGCTTCCTGTTGAGTGCCTGCATATATGTACACAATTCAAGCTGCTATCTGATTGAAATGCATGAACCTCAAATCTTTATTCTCAATTACATAACATGGAACTCCATTGATGATGTTAACTAGACTGTGGCAATGAAAGGAATGGTTAAAGTTAAGAAGACAAAAATGTGGTCAAACTTATGAACCTTTATGTGAAGGCTATTGCAAGATTTGGCACAATGCAATAATATTTGTAAGTATCCATTCACGGATTGAATAGTTATTCTGCGTGCATTTAAAAAATAATCAAACTTTGAGCTCCTTAAATAAGTGGTGATTTTACAAACTTTGAGCTCCTTAAATAAGTGGTGATTTTTTCCTTAGCATGTTATTTGGTGGAAGCCTTGAATTGAAGGGGTTTCCATTGTGTGACAACACCCACCTTTTTAACTATTGGATAAGAATATGTCCATCCAAGCGTTTCCTTTCGAGAAAATCCCGCTTTCAATTAGATAGTCAAAATCATTAGACAACAGGAACATTGGCCCATCTTTTAATTTGTATTAAGTGCTTTCCGATGGGGCTTCCCATCCCATCCTAACCTCTTATTGGCATGCATCAAGATGTATCCAAGAAGATGGTAAGTAAATCTAGAAATTGATTCGAAGTCGAAAATTTCACAAAAAATCAATGGCCATATTTAACGTGCAGATGTCTATCCCCGATAATCAATGGCCATATTTAACTTGCAGATGTCTATGCCCGAAATCTCAATGCTATATGGTGTAGGGCTACGATTGCTTCTTTTTTCTTTTTCCTTTTTTAGAATAAGAGCATCATTAAAAAAAACCTAGAACAAAATGCCAATCAAGGACTCTATCCCTGTCCCAACCTAAGACTTAACATCCCAACAAGAAGCAAACTTAGTATATTTACGAGCTATCACATTATAATCCCTAGGGATATAAGATCGAGAAGACTATAGAGTCTAAACTATTTGAAAAATGATTAATATCTTAAAAAATAGGATCAATGGACCAATCCAAATTTTCATTGATTGCTCGCACCACCTCAAGTGCATCCAACATTACGTGGCTTTGGAGAAGCCTCATTCCTTCAAGGTTTTTTACTTCGAAAAGAATTGTTCTTGCCTCTACTTTTTTAAAAGATTGATACGAATTACAAAAGTGATTGGCCTTTCACCTTCTTTAAAAACCCATGAATAAGACTAAAAAAAAACACATGAAAACTAATTTATTTAACATAAACCGCATTCCCGATTGCGAGGACTTACAATTTTACCTCACAAAGACAACGAAAGATATATTCTAATAGCCCACTCACATGCGGGCCCATGTCAGATTTAGCTATTGGCTAAGGGCCAAGGTTATCTCCCAGTATATGTCTTAATGCACAATCTTAATTAGAATATTCAAAGATTGAATCCGCATCAAACTTATGTGATATTGTTCCATGGAAAGAGATGGAAGTGGTTTACCGTCCAAATATCAAGCCTTTCGCACGAGTACCTACTGTCTTCACTCCTAGGAAATGGCGGACTCAAGTCATTTGGGCGGTGCAATGTATTGTCAAGTGTAGGATCTTACACTCCATTGAACTGCCACTTATTCTAAAATCAATTGGTGATAGGAAATAGTTTTGGTGTTGCCAACTCGCCTGTGATTTGAACACCCGGCCTACCGGGCTCTGATACCACTTGTAGAATCTTACACCTCATCGAACTACCACTTATCATAAAACCAATTAGTGATAGAAAACGGCATAACACCTGATTTACTAAGCTCTGATATCTCCCGGTATAAGTCTTAATGCACAATCTTAATTAAAAACTTATGTGATATTGTTCCATGATAAGAGATGGAAGTGGTTTAC
The DNA here is from genome assembly GCA_038049695.1 of Cinnamomum chago. Classification (NCBI taxonomy): domain Eukaryota; kingdom Viridiplantae; phylum Streptophyta; class Magnoliopsida; order Laurales; family Lauraceae; genus Cinnamomum; species Cinnamomum chago. The sequence continues at coordinate 63,758,910 of CP142458.1, read as the reverse complement.
CGTCCAAATATCCAAGCCTTTCGCACGAGTACCTATTGTCTTCACTCCTGGGTAATGGCGGACTCTTGCTGTCAACGCGCCCTTGACTTGAACACCTGGCCTACCAGGCTTTGTTATCACATGTAGAACCTTACACCCTGTCGAGCTACTACTTATTCTAAAATCAATTGGTGATAGAAAACGGCATAACAATAGTTTTATAGTGAGGGCAAGGGCTGACTACAATTATAACATTTTAGAAACAAGGGTAGACGTTGACCTCAACAATCCCTCTTTGAACGACATACTCGTCGCGCGAATACTCGACTTTGATACCACTTGTAGGATCTTACATCCTATTGAACTATCACGTTTTTCATAAGCAATTGGTTTTGAGATAAATGGTAGTGCAATACGATAAATGGTAGTGCAATACGATGTAAGATTCTACATCAAGTGAAGAGATTAAATAATGAATTTAAAATTTTTTTACGCTCTGAGAAACTGAGTCCTAACAAGATTACAAGTATGCAAAGAATACACGAAGCAGACGCTTGCACTTTTGATACCCAACAATTTTTCGACCTCATCAACAGAATCGATACCAACATGGGCGATGGGTTTCGGTTCTTCTGACCTTCCAACAAAGAATCTACCCATGCTTGGACCCTCAAATAGGTTAAACCGGGTCTGACCAACCCCGACCCCTTCGGTTCGATCCAGTCCAGGCCGGTCCGGTCCCGTCCCTAACTGTAGTCTCGACCGAAGAGCCCAAACATGTGGGACCCACCTGTACTCGAAATGCATGCCTGACGGTTGAAATCTCAGTCTTCCCATTATTTTATGGGTTTTGAATTTTTTCTTTCCTCACTCTTTTGAAAAAAAAGTTTCCATCATCAGCGCTAGAAGTAGAACTCCTCCTAAAAATAAAAAAAATCATTCGACATACTTCTTTTCCCGCTCCATAAATACCTCACACATAACAAAAAACACCCATACACAAAAAAACCCATCACAAATCCGTTACCAAAAAAATTGTCCGAAATCCGTCCTGCTACCAAAACCCCTCACAAAAACCAGATACATACGAAAATCTCCTAAAAATATCAGCCGGAGAACCGCCGGAAACCCAGGCTCTGTTCGGATTCCGGCGGAAGAGCGGATTTTCCGGCCAGGATTGGCTCAGATCGAGATGAGGCAGAGGATCGCGAAGAAAAATGGATCAAATGAAGATGAGAAGACGAGAAACGAAGCGTCTGATGATATGAAGAAGGAGACAATGAAGAAAGAGGAGAAGGAGAGATTTGAATGCAGATTGGTGAAATACGAAGCGTTACCGGAGTATTTGAAGGATAATGAGTTCATATTGGATTATTACAGATCGGAATGGCCTTTGAAAGAGGCGTTTCGTAGCGTTTTCTTGTGGCACAATGAAACTCTAAATATATGGACGTAAGCTTTTGCATATCATCTACATACATTCAGTTCAATTCAATTCTACTTTTGATTTCTTTCTTCTTCTTCTTCTTATGTTAGTTTTGATCTGATTTTGTTTCAGGCATTTGGGAGGATTTCTCCTGTTTTTGGCCTTCACAGTGGTTAGTTTGATGGAAATTCCTCAAATTAGACACCTCATCTTTGATTTCTCCAGGTCTGATCTCCCAAAAACCATTGTATTCTCTCCAAAATCCATGTCTTTTTTTTTTTTCATCAATGTTGTTGATATTTTGTGTTTGTGATTGATTGGATTATTATCAGTTCGATTCAAGGACCGTTGGTGAAGAACATCTCCTACAGCTTCTTTCCTGTAAGTGCTCTAGTTCTTGTTAGTTTTGCTTCTCTTCTGAACAATTGAAAAAGTAAGTATAAAGAAAAGGGGTGTCTTTTGGACTTTGGGGGAGATTAGGTGTGGATTTTAGTTGGGTCTGATGGTGCTTTTGATTGGATTGAGTTAGGTTTTAGTTTTACATTTAGCCACCTGATTACTTTTGCCCTACTTGCCACTAATCAATTACATGTGTTTGATGAAATACTTCTGCCAAGTTGTAAAGATTTTTGGTGTCACTAATAAGAGGAGAAGAGAGGCTTTTGAATTTAGTCAATATATATAATACAATTAAGATGTTTTCAGGTTTGAATCTGAGGCCTTGAAGGCAGATATCATAGATTTGAGAGCTGGTAGATATCATAGATAGTATATCATTTTCATCTAAATCTCATTTGTCCCATTTCATCTAACTTGTGTCACATTAAAAGCCCAAGCAGTTTTGCTTCACATGGGACCTGTTGCCATACTTAACTCTGCACTTTTGGATCCTCTTTGAGTGTCAAACTCCATGGTGGGATGCACCAATTAAAATCAATCCATCCAAATGAATAGCTTATCTGTTATTGGGATGATAAGTAATTGGTGATTGGTCAATATGATTAATAATATATAAGATAATGTTATTCACGGTATTAATCATAAACTCAATTTTCACGGTATTAATCATAAACTCAATTTTATAGTAATATTAACTCCTGTACATTCGAGTAAAATTATCTTATCGTAATATTAACTTCTGTAGGAGTAAGATTTTGGGACATCGCATGAGCTAGAAAAGAGTATTTCTTTTGAATGTGATGTTCTCCATTAGAGAGTAGCAAGTTTTGAGAGGTAGAAGGAGAAAAGACATTGATACATATCACTGAAGTGGGTGATCTGTACGGAAGGTTAACAGTTTTCACCGAAAGATGGATGAGTTTTTTTACCAATGGAAAGATTCCGATCAGAATTGGTGAAAGGCCTGTCATCTTTCTCGCAAATAACGAGCAAGTGTTTGGGAGAATGGCATAAAACGACAGCTCACCGACTCTACGTGTCATTTATAGGGCCCCACAACTGAAGATAGACAGGCAAACCAAAACTGTTTTTGCATCTAAAATACTTCGGCATGAAAACATGGTAGAAAAGGTACAGGTGGGGCCCACATGTTTGATCAGCAAATGTTAGATGTGGGTGGGTGTTTCGATTTCCTTAGAATCGGAATCCATGGATCTATTTTTCTTGGACTACATTGTCCCGTCACACTCATATGGTCCATTTGTTGGTAGGGATGTAAATGGGTTTCCGATACTTCAATTATTCGGAGGTTCAAACACGTTAAAAATTGGGTCTAGGCTTTTTTTTAGGTCTCGATAAGTAAATAGGTTCGGGTTAGATTCAACCTTGGTTCGGAACCGTGAACTCAAGACCCGATATATTACCTCAATTTCTTCTAAAAACTATATATTTTTAATATAATTTTCTATCTAGATCCCGGCTCAGATCCAAACCCGTCCCATATGTGGTTCTGGTTCCGGTTTCGAAGCCAAGAAATCTGTTTCGGGTCCGGGTCCGGGTCCGGATCTGGTTCCACCTTTTACTTAACGATTCCTTGGATCCAGACCGGAACCGACTCGTTTACAACTCTATCCGTTTGGTTGCAAGCATTTGGATGTATTGTCCCAAGTTCTAAAAAAAGTGACATTTCACATAATCAAATGGGCTAATTCTCACCTTTCAAAGTAAATCAAATAGGAAGTTTAGAGTTTTTATAATTAGCAATTGCATTTGATCCTAAATGAGAGAGTTTGTAGAGAGTGTGGTCTGTTTGTTCTTCAATTTTTATTAGCTAAGTCTACATTCATATTATTGGTTTTTGGGACAGTTGCCTTAAGACCTACACCTTGTCCTATATAGAGGAAAACAAACGAAAGGCAGCACATATGTCGTGTGGCCATAATGTTGTTAGAGGGTCCCCGGATCCCTTTCATATTTCACGGGTGTGCTACAGGCTGTTTATGATGTGACTCCATGTTTCATGTGTCCGGGTCTAGAAAGAAAGTGGGGACCGGGTCCACTTCTTGTGGGTGAGTAGCTTCTAGAAGGTGGGTCTCTTAAAACTAAAGAATATATTTATATTGGCCAACGAATAGCGATGCAAATGGGTATCCGATTCTCTGAGTATTCAAGAGGTTCGGACCTGAAAAAAATAGGTTTGGAACTTGTTTATAAATGGGTTCGGGTCGATGACCCGATTTTGGTTCCAATTGATAAAGAGGTTTGGTTTTGGATTTTACGAGTTTCGACTCGTGATTCAAGACCCGGCATATGAGTCTTTAATGTTGTAAGATATAACTAAAAATCAATTTTAGTTGGATATCTTTATATTTAATTCTGGAGATATTATAGTTGATGCATTATTACAAATTGAATGTTATTCTTAATTTGAAAAAAAAAAAAAATGAGAAGTAAGTTGAATGATTTTGGAATTGAGTCCCGGTCCTCTTGTGGGAACCGGCTTCAGAACAAGATCCCGATCCTTTTATGGGAACAGGTTAGGAACCAATAAAATAGGTTTTGCGCCGGAGTTAGAACCGTCATTTAGAAATGGTTTCGGCTCGAGATCCGGTATGATGAATTATTTCTACGTTTGGACATGATTGGAGGGTTTAGGGATTTTGGGCCTTTTAAGTTTGGGTTCTGCAATTTAAAGTATCATACCTGTAGGTAGGGATGCAAGACACTCCGGATCTGGAGTGGAGCCATGGTGGATCCACGTTGGATCCTTTTTGATACATCCAAATTGGATCCAGATAAATAGTAGATTTCGGATACTCGGTTCAATCCCTAGGTGCTTTTGTATATTGGAAAAATCCAATTATTATTGTGGTGAGTGATAGAGGGCGGAGCAGGAATTTTTCAATGAGATGGCTACCTCCTTAGCAAATCCAAGTTTATTTTGGAAAGTGGTAGTCTAGTGGGTGTTTGTTTCCATCCATAATGGATTCCACAATCCTTTTGTAAAATAGATAAATAAATAAAATTAAAAAAATAGTGTAAATATTAAAAACTAATTAAATATACAATTACTTAAATTCTACTGATAACCCACTTTTTTAACAACTCTTTTTTCCAACTCCATTTTACCTTTATTTCTTCTCTCAATTTCATATTTTTAGGGCTTCTTCGAAAACATATTAAATCAACCCAATCTTTTCACACACCATATCTTGAAAATTTGAGTCTAAATTTCTCGTTGTTTCAAAATTTACTCACCATTATATTTTGTCACCATAAAATGGCGTGATGTATAACCATTAAATTTTGGAGAACTTGAAACTGAGGGCGATGATCATTTGATCGGCTTGATATCTCATATTCTCCTTAGATAGGTTCGAATCAGTTTATCTCTTGCCTATGTTCGAAGTGTTGCTGAGTTTGGGTCAGTTCCAAAACCTTGCCTGTCAACTTGCACAGTCATGGTACCTGTTGGGTCACTCCATTTGTGGCTGAGATTGATGTCATAAACTAGTAGCCGCATGGCCTTGCTATTGAGGGGACCTTGATATGGGTTTTTTTCTGATTCCATAGATACTTATTTATAAAGGAGAAAACAACCCATTGGTAAAGTGAAGGAAGGAAATGAATGCTTTGGTTTGTTTTAAAATTGCCTTCATTTTTTGGTCTCTTTGAAGTGCAAGTTCTGTATGGGTTGTAACCTCATATGGATATAATATGAATGACTAGATGGGTCAGATTCAGGTCTGATATAGGGCAATAAACTAAGTTGGGTCAGTTTAACTGGTCCTGACTACTGTTCAATGAAGTGTGCCTAAAACTAGAAACAAATTAAGGGCTCGTTTGGCAAGTCTAATCTGATAGAAGTATAGCTGATTCGAGTTTTAGATCTGTCTGAAATGGAGCTGTGCCATTTAGGCCTTTTTACAAATAGGCCTTTTGGTATGTCTCATTCCATTAAAAAAAAAAAAAAACTTGTCGAATTGTAAAAATTATATGAGCAAAATTTTCATATCAGTAAAAGTAGTTCAAGGAAAGTTGTCTTTTAAAGTAAAAGTAGTGCATGCAAACTTGTCACGTTACAAAAGTTATATGCAAACTTAAAAACTAAAAGAAAAAAAAATGAAGAAGCTGAGACATTTATGTCCATTTGGAAAAGTTACTTTTTTGTTAATTTTTTGAAAAGAGGTAAAAGGTCTTAAAGCTGATTCATTAACATGAAGATTTTTCATATAATCCAAAACACTCAAACATCTATTTGAATTAGTTATAAGTCATATGAATTCAAAAAGTAGACTTGCTTACGAATCCAAAACGTAGACTTGCTATCCGGGACCTAAGATGGGTGCAAATTTTGGACCTATACCTGATATTTGATAATGTAGGTCCTTCTGGTATTGAAATTTGGGTACTGAATTTATAGGCAAGATCCAGCCCAAGTGTGGGTGGGTTGGTCTTTTTTTCTTCTTCAGTGAAAATATAGTTTTGATCAGTTCATGAAGTCAGTAGCTCAGAATGCTTGCATGCATGTAATTGACTCTTTGGTCTCTATTTCTCTTTCCCTCTCCCATGCAGGAATATATACCCAGGCACGCATCTTCCAATGATGCCTTTGTAGATTCAGGCGAACACATCACAAGAGTACCAAGGTGGCCGTGGTTCATTTTCTTGGGTGGGGCCATGAGCTGCCTCTCCTGCAGCTCCCTGTCCCACCTCCTGGCCTGCCACTCTCACCGCCTGAACCTCTTCTTTTGGCGCCTTGACTATGCCGGTATCTCCATCATGATCGTCTCTTCCTTCTTCCCACCCGTCTACTATGCCTTCCTATGCCACCCCATCGCCCGTCTCCTCTACCTCTCCACCATCTCCATCTTAGGCCTCCTTGTCATTGTCACCCTCCTCGCCCCATCCCTCTCCTCACCTCGCTTCCGCCCCTTCCGTGCCCGCCTCTTCCTTGCCATGGGCTTCTCCGGCGTGGTCCCTGCCGTTCATGCTCTCATCATCAACTGGGACCACCCCCATTGCCATGTAGCCCTTGCATATGAAGTGGCCATGGGGCTGGCCTATGCCATCGGGGCCGGGTTCTATGTGAGTAGGGTGCCGGAGCGGTGGTGGCCCGGGGTGTTTGATATTGCAGGCCATAGCCATCAGATATTCCATGTGTTTGTCATCATGGGGGCACTTGCGCACTATACTGCCACCAAGGTGTTGATGGATTGGAGGGAGGGTGGGGCCACTTGTGGAGTAGGCTTTGTTTGGTAGCATCAATGACAGAGAGATAGTTAAATGAATCACTGAAACTGAAATGAAGAAGAGTGGAAGAAGAGTTGTAGGTTTTGGTTCTGACTTGTTTTCCTCTACTGGAAGTGGTTGTCTGTTGTTATTGTCTGTGTTGAGAAATATTTATGCTTGTAATGTAATCAACTGTTCTTTTAGTTACCACTAGTATTTGTATCTGACCTTTCCCATATGAAAAAGGGTCTTTATATTAGTTTATTCAGATGAAGCATTTTTCTATTGATTCTGAGATGGTTTCTTTCCTCTACAATTCCTCTGCTGTATTTCATGTGAGAGTGTGTGCAAGTACCAAGCTAAAAAAGGAGAAGAGTTGGTGTCTGTAAAAGAAAGCTATAAGAACTTGCCAGATTATATTTTGAGTTCATTTTTGAATGACATATGTAAACCATTGATGTGACAGGCCACCATGAGTGAAATTAAGAGAATATTGAACAATGTGGTTGTTGCATCAAATCAAAATTCAAATTAATAGCAGTGAAAAAGAAAAGAGAGAACAGTTTTAGATTTATTAGGCAAATTCACAGCAATCTGACTGGATTGTTAGTTGTCACAACCTATGAACTGTGGCTCCACCGCATGTTCATTCACAAGGTAATGGCTCAGACCAAGCTTATAGGATACATGGCCTACTCTAGACTATAATCCACCCGCATGGTTGGCCACGTGATAAATGGTTCTGACCACCTTTTTAAGTAACAGGGCCTTATTATCCAGTGAATGTTCCAAAACTAGTGACATGAAAGCTTCAAAAAAGTAAAAATGAAAGAAATAACAAAAAGGGAAAATAACTAACCACCATCTACTGAAATATTCCTTCAGCTGTCCTTATAGGATTTTTTTTCACATGGTAGCATGGAGGAAAGAACTCATACTTCAGGAACCTCCCAACTTGAAATCATCACTGCTCGGTCACTGCTGCAAAAATCATGGAAACATCAATGCCGCGAGTCCTCTCACCAGAGATATAGCGAAAGACGGTTCTCCTTCAATCTTGATATTTCTAAGATCCCAAAACATGTTTCTGTTTTGCTCCACAGTCACCGAATTATGAAAATTTGAGATGTTACAATAATCACAGTCCCTTTCTTAACTCTTAACATCGACAAGCTCAGCTTCACTGTCACTGTAATCACCCCAACACTTAGCTGGTTTTTGCTCAATTTTATGATCATCACACTCTTCTTTTTCCACTGGTAGGTCCTCCGACTCAATTTTTTGCTCATCACACTCTTCTTTTTTCACTGGCAGGTCCTCCGACTCAATTTTTTGATCATCACACTCTTCCTTTTTCACTGGCAGGTCCTCCGACTCAATTTTTTGATCATCACACTCTTCTTTTTCCACTGGTAGATCCTCCGAAGTGGCAACTTCGGCAGTCGTATTTTGTTCATCTTTGGGAGGAGTCTCTTCAGTATCCACCAATTGCTCTTTAGGCTTTATTTGGCTTTCTTGTTTCTCTTCAACAGATGGCTTTTCAATGTTATCAGCACCATTTTCTTCTCCCTCTGCTTGTGTTTCACTGACTTCAGACACAACAGGCGTAGGAGATGCCACTAGACTGTTTGGAGATGCTGGAAAACCATTTGGACTCACTGGAATACTGTCTGGTGATGCAGGATACCCATTAGGAGAAAAAGGAAAGCCATTTGTGGATGGCAGAAAGCCATTTGGGGATACCATATAACCAGTTGGAGACACTGGATAACCATTTGGAGACACTGGGTAACCATTGGACAGCCAAGGTTGACCAGGTACAAACTCAGCAGCGTGTGGATTCATAACTGTAACAGCGCTGAAGAGATTTACATCCACTGCAGGTTCACCATTATGCAAGTTGTGTTTGCTCCGTGAAGCCCGATTCCCTGACCGATTATAACCACCAGAGAGGCGGGGACCATATGGAACCCTTGATGTAGCTGATTGATGAGATTTACGAATGGGAATGTGCACCGGTGGAGGCAAAATTCCACCATGATCTTTGAAACCTGGCATGGTTACAGAACCGAAAACCGGAACCATAGACGGACTAAATGGAGGTGCCTCCGCTGAGAGTTTCTTACTTGTTTCTTTACCTGCTTCAACTGCTTCATACTTTTCGGCTATCTTTTCATTTTCATTCCCAGTAGGTAGATCCTTCACATTTTCATCTCCTTGCTCCACCACTTTGTTTTCAACGATGCTTGAATCTTTTTCATGTAAAGGAGGTGTTTCCTCGGTTAAAACAGCTTGTGGTTCATCACCAGTTGAAGCAGCTTGGCATTCCTTCTCTGAAGAAGCTCTGGGCTCTGTTATATCAGATTCTGAAGAAAGAGCATTTGAATTCGACTCCGCAGGTGAATCATTACTCTTGAATTCAGTCTTAGTATCTTCCTCCTTTCCTTTGGTTTCTTTCTCCTCAATAACAGTGCTTGATATTACCTGAGAGGATTTCTCTATTACAGCATCAGCTGATTCTGCTTCTTTTTCATCCACAACAAGGTTCTTAATTTCCTGAGAGGTAGGCAATGCCCCAGGCTCTCCTCCAGAAGGATTCTCAACATCTTTAACTTCTTCATTTACTGCTGAATGCTCGCCTTGATTTGGCTCTGCCGCTGTTGCTTCTTTGCTTACTTGATGAGTCTTCTCATCTGGGTTATTCTCCCCGACCATGGCCTTAACTACCGTCCCAGGGGGAGCCAATGCTACTTCTTTGTAAGACAGAAGTTTCCCACTTGACTGGGTTCCAGTAGAACTTGTAAGAGGAGCCAACTTGAGAGGGTTGCTGGCAACAGCCGGGCTACTTGGTGCTGACTTGGCACTAGCAGATTTCTCTGTACTGTTTGGTGAAGAAGCAGGTGCGGCAAGTTTCGCATTAAAGCTTGAATGCCTCACCAACTTCTTAGGAACAGAAACGGTAGTAGTTGGCGCAGCTGTACCAGTTGGTGACATTCTTGGGGAAGGGAAGTTGTTGGCCCGCCCTCTGTAATGTATAGAATCTGAATTGTTCATGGAGTTGGGATTCAATTTCGCAAGGCTCGGTCTTCTCGAACTAGTCGATTTATGACTAGAGGGAGAGCGTCCCTTTGGGACTGCTTCTTGCCATCCTTCATCGGAGCTGTCACGCTGCACCATTTCATCTTGTTGGTGCAATGCAATTGCAGGCTCATCTGTGACAACAGCAAGTGGTTTCTCATCCATAGCTTCTATAGATACTACTTCAATGTTATTTTCTTTATCAGATGAGGGTTCAGTCGGATAAGTTGGGGATGAAGTTTCATCCTTGTGATTTTCATCTGCAGGCCTGCCTTTAATCTGCAATTTGATTGAAAGAGTTATATTTTAATCAGGATTACATCACTTGGATTATAAAGAATTATGATGTTAAAAAAAAAGTGCTCCTAAGATTTCTTTGTACACTGAGAACAGAGATACCTTTGCTCGGGCTTGTTTCTTTTGGAAATCTCTTCCTTTTAGATCAGCGTTTGGGTTTATATAATCAAGAAGGTCCGATACACTGGTCCAAAATGGCAAAGTCAGTCAGATCTCATTCAATCATAGCATCAAAGACGACCTTCAAAACTTAAGAGATAAGTCAGCTGCTGGACTACTTAGTAAGTACTGTAGGATGTAGTGATTTGCTGATCTGATAATTGCTGTAGTAAACTAGGCACTTCCATAATAGAAAGGACAAGTTTGACAATCATCTCCTCCAGCTGTATGGTGGTTCTTTATTAATTTAACCTGCCCGGATTACAATTAATACTATTACCTGAGATGACCTTTGCTGGCAATTGAGGCATCTGGTTTTGGGGTACCATTACGAGCAGCTTCTTGCTGCTCCAGGGCCTTGGATTCGAAGTACTCAAGCCACGCAGCAGCATCCTGCATTCATGAGCATTACTCATTTAAAGTACAAAACTAACAAGAAAGGTAGCACAAAAATTCGAAAATGGAGTCTGGTTGTGAACCGTTGATCTTAATGGTACCTGAGTACGAAGATCTTCAGCTCCAAGTTTGGCCTGCAGTATCTGTAGAGTGGTCTGCTCATGCTGAACACTCAGTGTGTAGGCTTCCATCAAAGAGAGTGCAATTGCAATGGCATGATAACTGGCTGCAGTCTGTTGAATATAATAATTAAAAAATAAGAACAGCTTGATCAATAGCTCAAAAGTATTATACATCACTCTGGAAACAAAACAGGAAATTTAAAATTTATTAAGTTGTAAGACTGAAAGAAAAGAAAGGACCTGTATATGATCAGCTCCAAGCAGTCTTTGGTTACACTTGAGAGCCTCATGTAGGTATCTGAGTGCAACATGGACGTTACCCAGGCCTTCTTCCATCATTGCCACATTAATGTATGTAGCAGCAGTGTTTGGATGTGAAGGGCCACATGTTAGGTGCAAAAGATACAATGCACGGTTCACGTACCTGGACCCAAGATGGAACGACAGTAAGCTGATGTGTCTCCAACATTATGCCATCAATATATTATTTGAAGGTTTGTTATGATTCACTCCATATTGCAAATGATTTGGTTCGTTTGTAAGGAAGTATCTTATTGGTTTGTTCCCTATCCAGGCGGGAATTGGAAAGTAAATTAGTTGCAGTACTATTTTTACTGCCTTTCAAACTTAAATCACTCTACAAAAATGTTCAAACCACTGTGATTTTAGGTACATCCAAACAAGACTTAGAAAAGAGTTAATAAGAATTAGAAAAAAAAAAAAAAACTTTTTGGCAACTGAACCCTTGTAAAGTTGAATCATGAATCAGGATTTTTGCAATTATTTTCATTGTCATTGTATTTTGTTGTTTGAGACAGCCAATGCTAAACTAGATTATATATTTTCTGAATTGTTTCCCAATAATTTGTTTCCTCAGTAGATAGAACCTTATTCTTCTTAAGACATGTTTTGGTATTTCCAAATGGTTTCTGAAGGAAAAAGGAGGGATGAGATATTCTTGGGGCAGAAATTGAGCCACTATTTGTTGCATCCTGTAAGTGGATGGTCAAGCATATGAGGGATAATTTTGATAGCCACTTGTAGATCTCCACCCTTAACCCTCAACCCCCAACCCTCAACCCTTCACCCTTCAATCAAAGCCACTTCCTATGAAGCCAGAAGGAAAATGCCTAGACATGCCCTTAATGAGTCATAAACTTGAGAAAACTTGTAAACAATGCAAATGATAGGGCACTTAAACATTTAACATCATATCAGGATTTTATACGTAAATCTTCGAGTCCATTTTGATACTTCAACGATATCATAACCATGGAATGATGAACAAACAAATTGCCATGAAGACAAGAGAAAAAACCTTAATATTAAAAAAAAAATAACAACAATAAGACAAGTACATTCCCATGAATGGATAAGAGAAGGAATGTGGGGACAAACTCTTCCACCACAAAGGACCACTCCATTCACTAGAAATATCATAGAAAATGAATCCAGGAAGACAACTATTAGAAATTGGTACTTACTTCAAGGCCAATTCAGTGTGTTGAAGGCGATAATAAAAGACAGCAAGATCACCATAACTTTTCATTGTGTCTGGGTGATCCAGACCAAGCTCCCTCTCATTGATATCCAAAGCCTTTTGCTGATAGATTGTTGCCTGTTTAAAGTGAAATCGGACATTAATGCCAAAAAATTAGACTTGGAACATACATATGATGTGCCAAACAAAAGAATCATATTAGATCATTCCTTCTTATGTTCTCCTACCTCAAGAAGCAGAAACCGACTCTGATACTTGACTAATCTACATGTATATGTCATATAACAAAGTTCTCATTTCTCTTCATCATGGAATCCATTTGGACATGTGTTACGCATACACTATGCATGCCTGAATGCATGCTAAAACTCTTACCTGGTTAAAATCGCCAGTATGGTAAAGAACTACAGCCAAAAGGCTGTATGCCCCCGCTGTCATTCGATGATATGGACCACATACTGCCACGAGCTTTGATAATGCCTTTGAGTTTCATAATATAGAATATAACAAGAATTAGAATTTTAAAAGTAAAGAATAAAATAAATGAAACTTCTCAAGAAAGCATATCATTAGTCTAGATGAGCAGAGCATGGGTACCTTAGTGCCATAGTTAACAGCATCCTCCAGCTTGCCTTTATCCAGGGACGTCTTGGACGATTCTAACAATGTGCGCCCATCTGCAGATGAGCATGCCACATGCTGTGGAACAGAATAAACTTGTCAAATCTTCTGATATTCTCAATACAATTGAATCCAATTACTTCATAAAGGGGAAAAAATAATGTCTGATCAAAGTAGTTGCTCAGCCCCACAAAGCATACACATGAGCAGGTTATCCCAAACCTTCAGATGTATTTGTTTTGTATATCTCCCCATTAGATGATCTCAGCCATGATCTTCCCTTCATTGTGGACCATTGGCTATACTGTCCTATTTGAAAGGCACAAATGGGATAGCTAGGATCGTACTTCAAGGAAGATATTAGGGCATTGCACACCATGATGGGGTTCCACCTGATGAATGGCTTTAAATGAAAGGTCAGTGCTGCCTGTAAAATTGTTTTTCAACCCCCAAAAGGGTTTTTTTTCTCTCGACCAGACCATATAAATCCCATTAATTATATGAGAAAATGGTGCATCTTACCTTATACACAGGGATCATGCTTATAATATCTGTCCTCCTGAAAGGAGAAGCAGTGTCCATATCATAGTCCCTAGGGACTAGCTCAAGTCCAACCTGGTAGTGACAGGGATAATGAGATTCTTTGAAGAGTAACATATAAATGAAGAAACAAAAAATATGCAGTAAATAAGATGGATCAGGATTTTGAAACCAAGTAAAGGATCAAGATTATGTACCTTGTGGCAAAGCCCACGAAGAATAGCAAACTTTCTCAAATCAAGGCGACTTTCGACTTTCAGTCTCCATCCAAACCTTTTAAAAAGAAAGGTTTCCACCCACTTCCACTTGAGGCTATCATCATCAGTGAGACCCGTATCAGCATTTTCATCAGAAGGGGCTCCAAGCAGTATGTTCAGACAGGAAGCCACTAATGCAGCCAAGTCAGTGACATCATCAACTGTTGCGACCACTGCTTGCAGTATATGCTTAAAAGCTCGAACAACCATCTCATGGACACATAGTGATTGTACATGTGGAAGTTTGTCTGCAAGTTCAACCTAGTATGTGTATGACAGACAAGAATATGAATGCACAAATCAAAAGTCATGAACTTCAGAGTAGTTTTATGTTTCAAAAAAAAAAAAAAAAAAAGAAGGAAAGAAAAAAACTACAAGCTTGACGTGCTAATAGAAAATTTTGAAATGCAATCCAGTAAGAAGACATTTTTCTGCAATTAGAATTTTCCTAGGAAAGAGGAGTTGGACAATCTTGGCAAGATAAATAGAGCTGGTTAGTGCATGCCATATCTAAGGATTGGATGTTAAGTACTCATAGCGAAATGCCCCACCCTCCCCACAATGAAAATGAATCCACTCATGTGATGAAATTTGATGGTCTCAACCCACCCTTCGCTCTCCTTCCTGGAGAAAGTTCCACTTGAAACAAGCATTCCTCTAAATCCTGAAAATATATAGACCTATACACAACGTATCTTGAACTGTGTTCATGTGAGACATGCCTAATAGGCCTATTAGTTCGTATTAAAATATTAAGAATGATACACCGATAAAAAAAATATATATTAAGAATGATACTTAAATCCAAATATCCTAATTATAACACAACTACAACAAAAACAAGAACCAAAAACTTAAAAAACTTAGTTTTCTATACTAACTATTATCACTTAAGAAGTAAATACTATATAATATTACTACTAGCTGCTGCTGCTACTACATTATCATCATCATCATCATCCTATACCAAGATGTATCTAAGTGACAGGCATGAGTTGATCTAGGGGCAAAAGGAGTTTGAGCTTAGAGGCATTTACCACACGTCCCAGAGAATACATTTGCAAACCCCTAGTATGCATAAAATCAGTTAACGTCCTCCCATCGACCGGAGAAAGTTCGAGGGAACCAAAATCAGCAACCTGAGAAAAGTTGAAATATCACTCAATCAAGGCACGAAGGTTTGACATAAGAATAGTAACAACAGGACTGCTGATTTTACCAGTTTTGGTAAAGCAACATCAGCATAGTACTCATGTGCCATCTCAATCAACTCATCAGGTGACTGCCAAAAAGAACAAAATCAGACCAAAGATAGAATCACGCGGCCACAACAAATGTGCAATAAACTATTCTGACTGTGCTCACAAATCAGGTGTAAAAAATATTATGTTTTATAGGGAAGCGAGCAAACTGAACCTTAAGATGAAGACCCGTGTCTGATTCTTTTAGCCGTAGAAATGCTGCTCCAGAAAGCTGCTTTCTCAACATCATTTCCTTTTCCAGATCTTGTTTCTCTTTATCCTTCCCATCAACAGAATGTGATATGCGTTTCTTGGTTGTCTCAGAGCCATTACAATTAGAATTTTCCTTCCCCATATCAGTTTTGATGTTTTTTTCATCCTTCTTCTTCTTTATCTCTTTTAGCAATCCGCCTTGCTTCCCTAGACCCTTGACGGCCGGCTCAACTTTATCATCTTGAGTTTTCTTAGATTCAGTTTTCCCTGAAGCTTGGTTTTGTAAATGTTGCACCCAACATGCTCCAAGCTCCCATCGGATAGACCTTCTCTGCCTGGAAGTCTCTCCTTCTAGCTTCATCAAACTATCAACTATTACTCTGTGTACCAAAGATTTAGCAGATTGTAGATCTTCAGGGTTTGCATACTGCAAGCGCTGAACTCCACCCGGACACTGTGGTGTGGATGACTTGTGCAATAGCATCCTCAAGCTGAAAATGATTTTAGAATATAAACACAAATGCAAGTGTGCTAGTGGAAACTAACGCATTTCATCACTGATTTTCACAAAGGGAGTGTTCCACTGCACCCCTCTGACTCTCAATTTCAAAAGAACTATCACCTTTGGATTGAAAAGTAAAACATGTTCACACGTTCTTCTCAAAGCACTCGAACATACCCCCACAAAACAATGTAAATAGTTGACATAAAACTACATGTGTACATTCCATGTGACCGAGGTTTTCAGTATAGAACACATAAAGAGACGTTTACTGCATTTGCTATTTATTTCCATAACATTGCTAACTGTAATTAGTAAGCATGTCCAATATCAGTTTAAATATGAATGCAATGCCACAGTAATATATACATACGATCACATCTACCTCTCACATGTGGATCAATGTCCTAAAATGCTGAGGCAGGGGATGGGGCGCTCCAATTGTTCAAAGTAAGGTGCAAGCATCAAAAGCACATCTTTTTAAAATATATTTTTTTTATAAAACATTAAATATTAAAGAAAATAGTAGCTGTTTAGCAGTTTAAGCCTTTTTAATGAGTTAACTAGGTTTGACTCAAGCTAACCTAGGTACAGCAGCCTTAAATTAAAAGAAGAAAACTGTTCTTAAAATTATAAAATGTACCTCCTTTTTTGTCAAAAACAAGATATATTAATGAGATGCACCATGCACGCCTCCTGGTATGGAGCTTGATTGAGGCCAACATTTCATCTGAGGCGTATCCTTTAAAAATACCTCATATGGAGGGCACTCCTCAAATGCAAGACAGATCTCAAACTTGAGTTCAGGGCACTGTTGGGATGCCTTGCCTGGAACAGAGCCTCAAGGGATAAGCCCCAACTGCTTCTAAAAACACTGATGTGGACATTAAATACCATACTGGGTCCCTTAGATATGCATATGCTGTTAAAAAAATTACCTGTTTACATTCAAAGCATTAGCACCACCATCAGGAAGATCTTCGATGTTAATGTCCTGTGGTACAGGATGCCCTTTGCAATTGTCCTCAATTGGAACTTCTACAATGGCTGTATATCCGCAATGTCTAACCACCACGACACCTAAGGTAGCAGTATCCTGCAAGGCCACTACGCTATGTAAGGGATTAACAGAAACATTTTGAGAAATAGAAAGAAGACCAGCATATTAGCATATTACAAAGTCTATAAGAACGCATATTATTTATCTATCATCCTAACCTTTTGAACTCTCATAGCTCTCTCTCTATACCCACCATGTGTTGGATGTCTGTCTCTCTAACAGTCTGACTATCTATCTATGTATATGGACAATGTTCTCCCAGGAGCACACTACATATAATGTATGTATTTCAGCTCGTGGGACCCACTTAGATGTAAGTTTAACAGCGAGAGGGGGGAGATGGAAAGATCTCCTCATGGACAAAGTGGATCCAAAAAAGCAGCCATATTATCCTAGCCCTTGATTTAACAACATTAAAGTTTAATGGCGTATTAACCATAGATTTTCTTGAGATTCAATTTAACGGTCAGTGTTTCATTAGTGAGTGTAAAATTGGCCCTAATGCCAGATCATGAGATGAAAAGAGTATCAAAGGGGCTGCACTGATTAAAGCTGGGCCCACTTGACTGCACTTGGAGTTGCTTGTAGGAGAACATTTTCTGTATCTATTTATCTATCCATCTTACAAATATTTAGCTTTGCCTTTGAAAAGCTGGAAGAGAGAGAGAGAGAGAGAGAGAGAGAGAGAGAGAGAGAGAGAGAGAGAGGCATGTGTGTATGTAGAAATGAACAAGTAATGCTTACATGAACTGTTGCACTCTCATCTGCAGTTATTCCTTTCAGTAAATTTTTTTGAGCATGCTCCTCAGATGACATTCCTTGACACAGACTTCCATCATTTTTACCATCCAACTTGGTGCTTGCATTAGGTGAATCTTTGGTGACTTTAATCCTTAAATCTCCAACTTGTTCCTTATGCAATATTGAGTCCGGATGAGCATTGGGCTTTTCATTTGATATTTTATGACTGTCAATGAGGTGTTGGATTGCAGCAACAGCTTTAAAAACTGAAACGTCGACAAATAGACTGTGAAGTAAGAATGCCTTTCGATCTCGGATTTGTCTCTCCTCTGGTGTCTTACAAGGTATAGCAGCCAGAATTGAAAATTCCCTCGCCCACGGCCTTTGATCATGCTTTCCATCTCTTCCTTGACCACCAACATTTCCACCCCAACTTTCATCTTCTGCAGGAAGGGGTGGGAAATTGGATGGAGAATCGGCAGCAATAGGAGGAACAACCCATGTGTTTGCACGGAAACCATAAGGAAGATTTCCAAACTGAAAGAAAATATGTTCACTGTTGAGATCATTAATGGAATGCTTAAATGAACTAAGAAGATGAACACACATATTTGATATTGATATTTATCATATACTTTTCTCCTTTGAAATTGCATAACACTATAATTTCAGCAAACTCACCTTATTGTGCTCTGTGAAAGCTTTCATAAGAGATTGGTAAGCCTGCAAGAAGGATCATTTTTTTATACATAGAAAAAAAACTTTTGGGCATAAATTACAAAGGAAATGCATAGAAACAAAATGAGAATAATATGAAATCATATGAGATAATAATCTAAGAGATTTCCCTTTTACAGCTGCAGAGTTGCAGTTAAATATGTTATGCTGGCTAGATTTTGGTTCTTTTTTTTTACAATATTAATCACTTTAATTTAAATTTAACTGTTGCAGATTATATGGGAATTGCTATATCTTGTACAACAGTTTATTTGACTTTACAAATGCATGTATATGCACATTATCATGTATGCCTATGTCCAAGAAGGTTATACATGAAGCAAGGATTTTCACTTTCAAGTACAACGATCGATGGCCATATGATATTAGATATCTGGTTGAATCGTTTGATAATCAGAATAATGATGTGGAAGTAATCAAGTGTTACCTTTTGGTTTATTGTCAACGACTCGGTTCCAAATTGTAATCACAACACTTAAAATAAAAATTAAATGTAACTACAACCCAAGGGTAATTAGGAATGTATAGAAGAAGCCCTACAATTTGAACTGAGTTTTTTACAATTAGATTAACTAATGCATAAAAATTGCAACCTGACAACTTTCTGGATATGCTTTGTATAGGATACTTATATCAAGGATGTTGGCCCTTTTTTGTTACTTGGGATGTTTTTTAGATACTTTTGGTATGTCATTTTCCAGTTATTCCATTGCATAAAGAGAGTAAACCATGACAAGGCAAAATATTCAAAGTGAAGTATGAGCCATTTCCAGTACTCACACTATCAAAAGCCCGGCTAATCTGTTGCAGCAAACCCATCAATGAATGACTTAGAAGAAGCCGTTTTCCAGCCGGATAGAACCCTTTTTGGGCAGCAATTATTGTCACCAGCTTCCCATTACAAATTCTCACCTGTACATGTACACCCATCCCATGACATCAAATTCTAAAAAAAATAAAAATTCAAAGTATAATTGAAATACATTTGAATGTATACTGTTAGTTTTTAAAATATTCAAGCCAATCTATGATTAGGGTGACATCCAAACACAACCAAGAAGAACCAAGCAATAAAGCTCACATCAATTTGAAAGAAGTCATCTTCCCTTTTGTCTTCAATAAAAGGCCTTGAAGACCTCCGAATGTCTGCAATAGAATTAACAACAAAAAAGAACCCAAGTCACATTTTTTCAAAATCAATTAAAAAATATTTACAACCCCTATGTTTACTGATATTTACAAGGAAGCCCCTGAAAATTTTCACAATAACAAAGACACCCCTCAATTGATGTAACAACCTCACTTAACCAGCTAACCCCATGATAAAAGGAATTTCAACAACCATTTCACCTTCTCTAATTTTTCTTTTTTCTAAAATGACCATTTTGGGCTACATATATTTAAATTTCTACAAGCAAGGGAAGTGTTGTCAAATTCTATCACCACCAGTCAAAGGTCATATTTAAGAAGGTAAGAGCACATTAGTTTGCATGGAATTGAATATCTAGAAATTCATGGTAAAATGGGTCTTAACCAAGGAATATTAAAGACACACAAAGTAGAGTATATTAGGTGATGGCTGCCTATTCATTTTCATCACTCCTTGATTCATTTTCTATAGAAGGGTAGATTACTTCATGGTCATTTAGAGATCTTCACATTTGTTTCTTCAAGGAATAAGTTTCTTAGAACTTCTAGAAATTCAATTACATACCAACTAAAAAGAGCCATATATAAGGGGCTTGTTTTTATTTTAAAAAACACAGGTCTCTCATTGCAAATGTCAAAAACACAGGTTCAGAGAGAGAGAGAGAGAGAGCTCACATTGTATTGGTGGAGTAAGGTGCGAAAACGAGAAGAACTCATAAAACTGCCCAAGCTTTGGAGGTGGGCACATGGAAACCGAGTCTCCCTTTTCTGCTGGTAACCCATCAACTGTTGCAGAGGTATCTTCAGATTTCACATCTCTGCTACCTCCTTTAACACCCATTCCTTTGTGGGTTTCCAAAGAAGAAGCTGTTGGGGTGGTGGGCTTCTTGGAGCCAGTTTTGGGTTTTGAAGAAGTGGGTTCGGTTTCGGTGGTTTGGAGAGGTTGGGTGTCTTCCGGAACTGGTGTTGCACCGGGTTCTTTTGGGTCTGTTTGGGTGGACCGGGAAGGTGATGGGGGTTTTGTGGGAGGAGGGCCGAAGGAGGTGGTGCAGGCGACGATGTCGAGCAGACGACGGACGTGAGCGATGCTTTGATCCTCTGTGTAGTCCTCTGCAGCAGGAGACAGGAGACAGGAGTCAGGAGTACTGGAGTTTTAACTATGAGTTCTACATGCAACCCCTGAAGTTTCTTCTAACTACAAGAACGGCCATATATTATTCTACATTTATATAAGACCTCTCTAGTAATTTAAGAATCTCAGTTAACAACTTACTGTTAGAAATAGAGTAATGTTTGGTGTGTCTACTAGTTCATTTAAAAAAAAAACAAACTTGTGCTGGAAAAGTTATATAAGCATACTTGTATTACAATAAAAGTAGCAAAAGCAAATTCATCATAGAGTAAAAACAATGGACAAACTTTGTGTTATTATAGAAGTTGCATGTACAAACTTTACATGAAAAACAGTAAACAGTGTTTAATTGCATTATATATTTTTGTCTATTTGAAAAAATTACATTTTTAATTACTTCTAAAAAAAAGAGGCAAAACGTCTTAAAAGTTGATTAAATTAGACATCTACATTAACTTTGCCAAACGGTTTAAAGCACTCGAAACATTTATTTGAAAAGGCTTCATAAAGTGTTGTTTAACATATTTAACATATAATTGACTGGAGACTTATTCAAATAAGTATTTGAGGCTTTCTACTTGGGAAAGTTTTTGTGCTTGTTTGGTTCAATTAATTTTATGAGATTTTGCCTCTTTTCCAATAAATAATCAAAAGGTTTCTTTTATAAATAGTTATGAATGTTTTAAACAATCATGCACTTTTTTTACAAATTTGCCCACATAACTTCTATAATATGATAAGTATGCATGTATCACTTTACTTTATGATAAATTTATCTAGACTACTTTTAGGGCATATTTGTTTGTCATGGAATAAAATAAAAATAGAGTGAAATAAAATCTAACAGCTGTATATTTTTTACTAGTTGGGCTTCTCATCAGATATTAACATGGGCCAACCTTTCGTGAGTAAAATAAATGACCAGCTATTGCTCTCTTGAATTGAAATAAGCCCCGAGATCACCATGATCAATATATATATATATATATATGTCCTTGATTTAATTGAATGGTTCGGATTTAAGAAAATGGATCCCATCTTCATAAAAGGAGAAGCCCAACAAGCAATGGAGCTGAGCAAATGCACAAGATTTCCAGCAACACCCTAATCAGAGTGGTCCATTGAGACCCAAATGAAAGTGGTCCGGCCCAATGGGCCCATTGGTCCAGGGAGGCCTGCCAATCAGGCTTCTACTGCTTGCCCACCATGGGCCACAAATGGAAGCAGTGGGCGAGAAGTAGGGCTTATCAAATGGTATGGCCACTGGCCAGCCTTTTACTGTTTGAAACAAAGCAGAAAAGATAGTAGCTCATGTGTACTTCAAATATTAGTGGTAACCCACAGATTATGTTGTTTGATAGATTTAAATATATTACCTTCAACAATGCTAAGATGGCAGGGCTTGAGTGGTATGATTTCCATCGAGTCCTTGAGCCTAGACCCTTTCACCTGTTTCATGGAATAAGCAAACTTTAGTGATTTTCTGACTAACCAGGTCTAACATCTTTTCCTCCATTGATCATGTTCCATTTGTGTGGGCAATGCAACTCTAAAATAAACATATAGATATTGAACAAGTATATATGATATAGTATAGTAGCAGTAATGGTGCACATTAGAATAGTAGTTACTACTGCTTGAGCTCAGCTCAATTGGGCTCGAGTTCAACTTGGCTTGATTGTTTCATTAAGCCATGCTCAAGTTAGGTTTTGGTCGGGTTGGGTTCAACTTAGGTAGTTAAGGGGCTAGACTCAGCTTGGTATATAATATTTATACTTCTAAAAATACTATTGACTTATATGACAAAATAGTACGTAACAGACAAGAGCACATAGCACACAGTTGGAAGGGTCCCACTATCGGAAAACGAGGTTGTGAGTTTGCTTCCATAGGGAGAAAAATGTCGATCAACTAATAGCTCAGTGGTGATGCATCTCTCTCTCTATCCACAAAATCCACAATTGATTGTATCTTTGTTGATAAGAGGCTTAGGTAGTGTGTTTGTGAGTGTATGAATATTAATAAGATTAAATATAATATATATAATATAAATATGGGGTCAGCTCTCCTAAGCTGCAGCTTAATTTATCCTAAACTGAAATAGGGTTGGTCCCACAAATCAAAGTCAATTATGTTGTTTTTTGCATGATGATCGTCTCCAAAATCAAGATAAATCAAATCAGAACTGAATTTTTCAGTTCCATCATGCAAAAAATAGATATAATCAACTTTGATTTATGCGACCGGCCCTATTCCAGCTTAGAATAAGCTAAGCTGCAGCTTAGAAGAGCCATACTATGTAGGGTCGTTTTGTAATCACGGATTTATGTGGGGCCACTCCCCGATTTCGGACTATCCTTAGTCTCGGTATTATCCAAGCTCGGCTTAGCGCCATCTCGGGGGGAGCGTGGAGACTGGAGCCCATCTCGGTGGCTACGTTCACGAGCACCCACCTCAGTCTCGGCCTTAAGCCCGATCTCGGCCCCCTGTCACTCAGCCATAAATGTAGCCATAAATGCGCTGCCGTGACGGGGACGACGAACTGACAAATAGAGTGGGCGCCAGACCTAGATTAGTGGCACGCCTTATCTCAAGGTCACGTCCATAGGTATAGGGAGATGGTCCGATAGGACGGTCCCTTATTACCTACCCCCACTCAGGAAAGAAAGGTACATGCTGATGAGACTTTCATCTCTCCTCGAGGGGTCCAGTCCACTGATGACTCTCACGCTTATATAATGCATGAAAGGGAGCTGTAAGAGGTATGCAACTAGTTCATCCCCCAGACTTTTTCTCCTTTGTTTTCCCTCAGTCACCAAACTAACTCAAGCATCGGAGTGCCTTCGGCTGCCTACAGCCAGGGGCTTTGACTTTTGTCTTCCTATTTCAGGTCATCGGAGGCCTGATCCTTTCCCCTCATCATCCCAAGATTATAAAACCCGAGAGCTTAACCTTCTCTTAACCAAGTCCGTAATTTTTAGGCACTTACAGTTGGCGTCGTCTGTGGGGATAGGATCTCTACCAAAACCAGACCTGTGAAAGCCATGCCTATAAAAACCAGATACGGCGGCGAAGGAGCGTCGAAGTCTCGAAGAGCTTCATCCTTTCCTCCACCAGAACAACCACCATTTCTACCGTTCACGCATCTAGAGCCGCAACTTCAGCCGCTCCAGTCAGTATTTCTAAAACCACCTATTAGCATTCGCTCTGCTCTTCTCCCCCCTCTGGGACCAACGGAGGTTCCCCCCGTCCTACAGGGGCTATTGGGGATTCCCCGCCAGAGAAAGTCCGGCGGGAAATCCGGACCCTCGTACGCGAAGGGTGTTGTCCAGTCGGACTCCTCATCCCGACCTGTGACGACACCCCCCCAGCGTAACGACACTCCTCACTCCCCCGATGATCAGCTACCCAAGGGTCGGCGGCAGGGCGTCTCCCCTTCGGATCTTCGGCAAAGGGGCAAGACCCCTGTGAGGGCAAGATCCTATCACTCCCACCACCGCACTCACAATGGCGATCAGTCCCTTCGTCAAACCCGTCAGGAAGAAGACGACCCCCTATTTGAAGAACTCAAGGCCCAGAATCAGGTCCTCCAAGAGAAAGAGGAGTTGATTCGTCATCTCCAAAAGCGGCTCAAGGTGAATGAAAGGAGGTCTCATATTCCACCTCCCAGACGACAGCAGAACCGTTCGGGCAGCCGAGACTTGAGGCGGGTCCTTAACGACAGAAGAAGAAATTGCTTCGAAGAGGAAGGCTCGAGCAGCAGCCACCTCCCTAGTAACCCCGGGGGATCGCGTAGCGAGCCAGAGTCCCCAAGGTCAGAGAACATGACGGGCCTGAGGGAACTGCTCGACCATTACGTCAAGCAGGAGGTCCAGGCCCGATTGGCCGAGATTGGTTTCGCCCGAGATCAAGTAGAAGCCTGTGATACAGAAGACGAGGGCATGTCCCCGATAAAAGACTTCTCTCTCCCCGAGAGATTCCGTGTCCCGAGGTTCGTCCACTATGATGGGACCTCGGACCTAGAAGCGCACCTACGACATTTCACTCAGCGGATGTCGGTCTGGAGGGATGTCGGCCACCTGAATTGCAGGGTCTTCTCCTCAAGCCTAGGCGACCTCCCACTCCGATGGTTTTGTGCGATCCCTTTGGGATCGGTCATGAACTGGCGGTAGCTCCGAAACTCCTTCATCGAGAAGTTCCAGGCGCACCGTGTCATCCCGAACACAGGTGGCAACCTCATGGCGATCCGGGTAAAGGACGGTGAAAGTATCACTGCATTCGCCAGGATATTCTGGACTGTGTATAGCCAAATCACAGACGCCAACTATGACGTCGCCATCATGTGCTTCCGGCAGGCCTTACTCCCAGGTAATGAACTCCGAAAAGACCTGGTTCGGACCCCCGTGACCACGATGAAGGCACTGATGGCGAGGGTGAATCAGTACATTGAACAGGAAGAGGATGAAGCTCATGGCAAGGAGCGGTTCGGACTCACGCGGAAGGACAAAACCCCCAGAGGAGAAGGGGTGTTCTCCAAACAAAAGCCAGACAAGAAGAGGACAGCCTCCAGTTCGGCAACCTTCTCAACCTCTATCTCGGGTAGCAGCAAGAGACCAAAGTTCAAACCTGTCAAGTCAGCCGGGGTTCCCTACAGGGCCGTCAATGTTGTCTTCAAGGAACCCATCTACAGACTCCTGAACAAAATCAAGGCAGAGCCCTACTTCCAGTGGCCATAGCCGATGAGGGGGGATCCATCCACCGGAGACAGAAGCAAGAACTGCTCCTATCACAAGCAGTATGGACACATGACCAAAGACTACATGGCTCTGAAGTCCCACCTCGAGAAGCTCGTCAGAGATGGACACCTTCGCGAGTACATCAAAGAGGGAGAGAGGGTCAACCGAGCCCAGTAGCATGACGCTCCCGATGCAGATCAGGACAGCGACGAGCCGGCGGGTATCATCAACGTCATTCACCTGGCCCCTGCTGCCAATGGAGATAGTGCCAAAGCTCGGTCAGAGGCCAGGAGGGCTGCCCATGGCAAACAAGTGATGTCGGCCGAATTGGAACCTGCACCAAAGAAAGCGAGGAAAGAGAAACCCAAGATCTGGTTCTCGGACGAGGACCTAGCAGGGGTCCAGATCCCTCATAACGACGCACTCACCCTCACCTTGAGGCTGAACAATTACACCGTGAAGCGCGCCCTCATAGATCCAGGGAGTTCATCCGAGATCCTCTTCTACAGTTGTTTCAAGCAGCTCTGCTTGACATAGTCCGACCTGCAAGAAGCCCGCGTCCCCTTAATAGGCTTCAGCGCCAAGCCAGTGTACCCGAAGGGAAGAATCTCGCTTGAAGCCCGAATAGGGGATGCCACGAAGATGGCAGACTTTATGGTGGTGGACGCACCGTCTCCTTACAATGTAATAATGGGGCGAAGTTGGCTACATACCATGGAAGCAGTCCCTTCCACCTTTCATCAGAAACTCAAGTTTCCATTAGAGAAGGTCGGAGGGGTGATCGAGATAGTGACCGTGCGGGGAGATCAACAGATGGTCAGACAGTGCCTCACGGCCGTAGTGCCTAGCGAGACGGAGCCCCAGCAAGTGCATATGGCCGAGCTCGAGGATGTCGGTCGCCCAGCGGAGCAGAAAAACGTAGAGGAGCTCACCGAGGTTAGAATCAATCCTGATGACTCCGAGCGGTATTTCCTGTTGGGGGAGCTAGCTCGTCGACAATGAGAGAACCGAGCTGCTCGACTTCCTACTGCAGAGTAAGGACATCTTCGCTTGGACTCCATATGAGATGCCCGGGGTCGACCCCGAAGTCATGTGCCACAAGCTAATCGTGGACCCCGAACACAAGCTCATAGTCCAAAAGGCCCGCAGAACAGGGATCCCGCAAACAGAAGCTGTCATCGAAGAAGTAGACAAGCTCCTTGAGGCCGGAGCAATCCGTGAAGTGCATTATCCAAAATGGCTGGCCAACACTGTGGTAGTCAAGAAGAAAAGCGGCAAATGGAGGATTTGCATAGACTTCACTGATCTCAATAAAGCTTGCCCCAAGGACAGTTTCCCCCTCCCAAAAATCGACCAACTTATCGACGCCACCACGGGACATGACAGGATGAGGTTCCTCGATGCCTACCGAGGTTACCACCAGATCCCCATGCACGGGCCTGATGAGGAGAAAAAACCGCGTTCATAACACCTCGATGCATCTACTGTTACAAAGTGATGCCCTTTGGGTTAAAGAACGCTCGGGCAACGTACCAAAGACAGGTCACGAAGATGTTCCAAGCCCAGCTCGGGAAGACAGTGGAGGTCTACATCGATGATATGGTGGTCAAGTCCAAGTAGTCGCAGGACCATCTGGCGGACTTGCGCCAAACATTCGCCGTCCCCAGACGATTCCAGCTTAAATTAAATGCCTCCAAGTGTGCGTTTGGCGTCGGCTCTGGCAAACTCCTACGGAACCTGGTGACCCGGATAGGAATTGAGGATAATCCAGAACAGATTGCATCAGTCCAGGCGATCCAGAGCCCGACCTCGGCCAAGCAGGTCCAACGACTCACAGGGATGGCAGCTGCGCTCAATCATTTCATCAGCCGAGCTTCGGATAAATGTCGCCCTTTCTTCCAACTTCTGAAGAAAAGCTCCAAATTTCAGTGGACCCCTGAATGTAATCAAGCATTGGGGAAACTCAAGGAATACCTTTCCTCACCACCACTGTTGTCTACTCCATCACAAGGCGACCTCCTTTATCTCTATCTGGAAGTCTCGGACCACGCAGTGAGCTCAGTGCTGGTCTGAGAAGACGGCAAGCAGCAACAATCCATCTACTACACTAGCGAGATCCTGCTCGATGCCGAGACCAGGTACCTTCCACTTGAGAAACTTACACTGGCACTCATCAGTGCCTCTCGCAAACTCTCCAACTACTTTCAAACATATACAGTAGTGGTCGTCACAGAGTACCCGCTCAGATCCCTTTTTCGAAAGGCTGACTTGACTGGAAGAATCTCCAAGTGGGCCGTCGAACTGGGGCAATTTGATATCCAATATCAACCTAGAACGGCGATCAAAGCACAAATTCTGGCAGACTTCATCGTCGAATTTACCTCTCCTAATTCGGTACCGACCTCTCTCGATATCGAACTGGGGGTCCCCAAGGGCAATGGTGGAGCCGGTCTTTGTGGAGCCGAGACCGAGACCGATGAACACCGATCTTGAGAGCAGTTCCTTAAGTCAGCTTGGAAGGTCTTTGTTGACGGATCCTCCATATTCAGGAGGGCTGGCGCTGGCATAGTCCTCCAATCTCCAGAAGGCCTCGTTATCGAGCAAGCCCTGACCCTTGATTTCAAAGCCTCCAACAATGAAGCAGAGTATGAAGCACTGGTCGCGGGTCTCGATAGCGTAAGAATATTGGGGGCACGTCGGCTGGTAGTCTTTAATGACTCCCAATTGGTGACGAACCAGCTAAGCGGAGACTATCAAGCCCAAGATGAAAGGATGGAAGCCTACTTAGCCCATACGAAGCAGCTACTCTCCCAGTTTGAGAAAGCAGAAGTCAAGCAGATCGGCAGGGAGTCCAACTGCCACGCAGACGCCCTAGCCAACTTGGCCTCGGCCGTAGAAGCAGGAAAAAGAATGACAGTTGATGTGGGGACATTGAAAAAACCAAGCATAGAGCTCCTCCCAGCTCGGTAAATCCTGTGCGTTGATCTCGGTCTGAGCTGGATGGATCCAATCGCAGCATTCCTAAAAAAAGATAAACTCCCTGAACACAAAAATGAAGCCCACAAGATCAGAATGAAAGCAGCTCATTTTTTTCTTTCCCTAGATGAGAAGCTCTATAGAAAGTCCTTCACATGACCGTATCTCCAATGCATTCACCCGAGCAAAGTAGAAGACTCCCTTTTTGAAATTCACGAGGGAATCTGCGGAAGTCGCATCGGAGGAAGATCACTAACGTACAGAACCATCAGTTAGGGCTATTGGTGGCCCTATATGCAGAAGGATGCCCAGCTCTACACCAGGAAGTGTGAAAAATGTCAGAAGTTCTCCCACTCTCTGCACCGACCAGCGTAGGACTTGAGTCCTCTCTCCAGCCCATGGCCCTTCGCTCAGTGGGGATTAGACATCGTGGGACCTCTTCATCGAACTCCAGGAAACAAAAGGTGGCTGATAGTGGCCACTGACTACTTCACCAAACGGATAGAGGCAGAAGCCTTGTCCTCCATCACCGAGCAGGACACGAAGAATTTTTTATGGAAGAACATTGTCACGAGGTTCGAGATCCCCCGAACTCTGGTCTCGGACAACGGGACTCAATTCGACTTAAACTTCTTCAAGAACTTCTGTCAGGAGCTCGATATCAAGAACCTCTATGTAACCCCGGCCTCCCCACAGAGCAACGGGCAAGCAGGAATCTCAAACAAAGTAGTGCTGGACGGACTCAAGAAGAGACTTGATAGAGCTAAGGGCAAATGGGTAGAAGAGTTACCGAGTGTCCTCTGGGCATACCGAACCACCCCGAGACGGTCTACTTTAGCAACCCCTTTTTCCTTAGTTTACGGAATGGAAGCTGTGATCCCTCTCGAGGTCGGTCTCTCGACCTTAAGGTTGGATTTCTTGGACCAGGGGCAGAATGAAATAAACCTCGCCAAAGAGCACGACCTGGTCCGGTCCTCGCACCAGCCTCCTTGAATTCGGTCATAGGACCAGCTCCCAAGGTTCGGTCCTCGCACCAGCTTCCTTGATCTTGGTCGTAGGACTAGCTCCCAAGGCTCGGCCCTTGCGTCAGCCTCCTTGAAATCGGCCACAGGGCCGGGACTTTCTTCCTCCCTACAACCTCGTTAAGTTCGGATGTCAGGCCATCCCCCTTGGAACAAGAGCAAAATCGACTGCCTGAATTTCACTCTAGAGTCACGGAGTTCGGCACGACCTCAGCTCTCCAGCAGCGAAGTCGCACCCCAAGGTGTGAATCTAAGCTAAACGCAAGTTTCTTTATATACAGGGCATTTCGCCCTGGTGCATGCCTCGGTGTTAGGGCCAGATGTTCGCAAACCTCACCCACTTGAAAGTTTGGGGAGTTAGCCAGGGGACAGGTGGCCTCATTCTGATTTAATATCTTAAGGTTAGAAGGCTGAATGAGCACACGATGTTGGATTTACAGAAATAGACAGATGAATTCACAAAAGTAGACAGAACATGGGGCAATATTTTCTATTCGAAGTTAGAAGAACAAGCATCCATGCACTATTGCCAAGAGAAAAGAGATCATTGGAAGAAAATTGTTTTCCATTAATGAAGGAAGTATTTACAAGATTCTGTACACTCAGAAGAAAGAAAAAAGAAAAATACATTATTCCTGCACAGGCGCCGCAGTTTTATTCTTTGGCTCTGGAGGGACGGACGAAGGGAGAGCGCCTAAAGTCTCGGGTGGAGGAGCCATGGAGGAAGCCAGGGCCTTGTCGACCTCGGCAGGAGTCGGGGGCGGAGGAGGAGGGCCTGGAACTTCAGGAGGGGCTTCCGGAGGGTTGGAGTTGGGCTCTGACTCTGGGCTCGGGACGACAGACTGGAATTGGGGGAAGATTCGCGAATATGGGGTCATCCTCAGGAACCCCATACTCACGAAGAGCTTCCCTGCATCCCATCTCGTACAGCACCGGGCTCAGATCCTTAATTTGAGCCATATACTCCGCCAATGCCCAGTCCACTCCTTCATGATAAGCCTTGGCGACCTAGGCTTGCAGAGTGGACTCGACATCAACCCGCTCCTTCCTGGAGGACTCGAGCTCGGCCTCTTTCCCAGCCAATTCAGTTTCTTTCTTGAGGTCGAAAGAGGCCGAGCTCGACCTCCAGTTGACTCACCCTCCTCGCCTGCACCCTTTAGGTGCTTATTCTCGCCTCGCAACTTGATGATTTCGGCCTTCGTCGCTTGCCGTTCCGTTGCAAACTCGGCGATCTTCTCCTCCGCCTTCTTTATTTTTGCCGCACTGGCCTCCAGGGCATCCCCCATCTTCTTTTTCTCTTTATCCATCTCGATAACCCGAGTGGCTGTGTTCTCCGCTTTCTCCAGTATTATTTGGAGCCTCTGTACATTCTGTAAAGAAACAAAAGGGGCAGGAAGTCAGACCGGACGTCTAAAGCATAAAGATTAAGAGACAAAAGAGACAGGGATCACCTCGAGCGACGCCCTCATCGTCGCATAGATCAGGCTCATCGTCCCAGATTTATTATGCTTCTCCATGTCCAAAGGGAGAGCACACGCCCAGGCAACGGCCGAGATCGACCTGGTGGAGGTCCCCATCCGATCCTCCACGGTCATGGGTTCACAGGGATTGAGGTCGAAGCTGGGCCTCCAGGGCATCGGCTTGTGAGGCCGGGGTTGTGGGTCCGCTTCCGGGACCCGCTCCTCCTCGCCCCCCACGCGGAGCCTCTTTTCAGGTGGGGGGCCCCCCACCCTCCTTCTCAGCCTTCATGGCCCGTGGTCGAGTCTCCTTTGGCGGCTGAGAGTCTTTAGGCGGCCGGGCATCCTTTAGAGGCTCTTCCGACCTCCCCCTCTTCTCCTGCGGGGGGCCTCTTACGCTCTTGCATTTCGTGAAGGAGGAGGTCCCTGCCGCACCCGAGAGACCGGAGGGAGCGCTGGCCGCCGAAGTGCCTTGAACAGCGCTAGGCCCGCTGGAGGCACGCTTCGGAGCGGGGGGAACTCGACCGCCGAGAACCATGGCTCCCAGATTCTTCAAAGGGGGGCGCGGCCCGTCCATCTCCTCTTCTTTTCGGTCTAGATCGGGGGAGCTGCCTGCAACTAGGATCGGGCCCTGGGGATCCGAGGGTTGGCCGCTGGTTTCAACAAGCGCGAGCACGATCTCCCCTATCGGCTGAAGGGGGATCTCGGCAGTCTTCCTGGTGTAAGACTGGTACCACGACTTGTACCCGAGCAGCGAGAAGGCAGCCCGATCGTGGTGACCGTGGTAGTGGTAGATCTTCTCTAGCCACGCGTCGTTCCTCTTCCAACGATCAAGGACGGCCTCTCTCCTCCTTCGCTGAACACCTGCGCAGAATATAAAGGATATCAGTTCGACAAATTAGCAGTAAAACAAACACAAGTAGCCCGGGGAAGCGAGTATTTACTCGGAGGGGTCCCAGGTCTGCGCGGAACTTGGATTCTCCGCGCCACCTCGGTCTCGGACTCCCCGAACTCCCAGTTCCCCGAAACCAGCAGACGTTCGTCCCCAGCGTATTTGCTTGAGTCCTCCAGGGCATTAATCAAGGGCCGGCGCCTAGCCTTCGCCCGAAGGTAGTAAGAGTCCTCGCCCCCCGCGGACTTGCAGATGTCATAGACATCCTCTATGTCATGCACGCCGAGGTCGATGTCTAGGATTCGGTTCAGCTCCGCCACGCCCATTATTATTTTAAACCCATTTGGCATCAGCTGGAAAGGGCAGATCCGCCACGAACTGAGGCAAGATCGGAGAAACGGGCGGATTGGGAACCTAACCCCGCCCTCACATATCGACACCAGAGGGAAGGGCATCCAGTCCTTGTATGTATCAGGAGAGGCCGTCGAAGAGGCCCTGGAGGTCATCGAGTTTCACCAGAACGTCAGCTGGTATTTCATACGCCACCCTAAATCCCTCTAGGGCTAGGGGGCCCTCTAGCTAGTGGTTGTAGATTCTCATTTCCTAGAAACCAAAAGGAGGGCGAAGAACAAAGAGGAAGGATCAAGACCTAGAAAAAACCTAAGGGGCGGAAACCCTTTAAAAAAAGGGAAAAAGAGGTGGAAGGAGAATGCAGAGAAGAAAACTCACAGAGAGGGATGTGACGGTTTGCAAAGAATGAAAAGCGAGGAGTAGAAATCAAAGGAAGAGAAATCTCCAGGTTCATCGAAGTTCTGTCTTTAGCAGGATGCCTTCTTCAGCTAGGTCTCTTCTTCAGCAGGGTTTCCTTCGGACGAAAGCAGAAATAAGAGGAGAAAGGGAAGGGAACATCCCTATTTTATAGAGGGACGCCCCCCTTGATTGCCGCGCACGCGAAGTAACGCTTCGAGCTCACCACCCGTTGCTTCGATCCCGGTGAACAGCCAGACGAAGGGTTACACGTGGCAACGTCGGTCTATCTCCCACCATGCCTCTGGTACAATATTTATCGCCTCGGGCATACGGAACGACGCCCACGTGCCCACCTTGGCGAAGCAATTATGATACTGCATTTATTGCCTAAGGCAAACGAAAAGGCATCATGATGAGGATCGCACGGCGACAAGATATGATAAGACAGGGCCAGCCCATCCATTTGATCTTAGCTCCCGACCTCGGAAAGAACCAAAGAGGGCGAGAGCTAGGGGCAATTGTGTGGGGTCGTTTTGTAATCACAGATTTATGTGGGGCCACTCCCCGATTTCGGACTATCCTTAGTCTCGGTATTATCCAAGCTCGGCTTAGCGCCATCTCGGGGGGAGCGTGGAGCCCATCTCGGTGGCTATGTTCACGAGCACCCACCTCAGTCTCGACCTTAAGCCCAATCTCGGCCCCCTATCACTCAGCCATAAATGCAGTCATAAATGCGTTGCCCTGACGGGGACGGCGAACTAACAAATAAAGTGGGCGCTAGACCTAGATAAGTGGCACGCCTTATCTCAGGGTCACGTCCATAGGTATAAGGAGATAGTCCGATGGAACGGTCCCTTTTTACCTACCCCCACTCAGGAGAGAAAGGTACATGCTGATGGGACTTCCATCTCTCCTCGAGGGGTCCAGTCCACTGATGACTCTCACGCCTATATAATGCATGAAAGAGAGCTGTAAGAGGTATGCAACTAGTTCATCCCCCAGACTTCTTCTCCTTTGTTTTCCCTCAGTCGCCAAACTAACTCAGGCATCGTAGTGCCTTCGGCTGCCTACAGCCAGGGACTCTGACTTTTGTCTTCCTATTTCAGGTCATCGGAGGCCTGATCCTTTCCCCTCATCATCCCAAGATTATCAAACCGAGAGCTTACCCTTCTCTTAACCAAGTCCGTAATTTTTAGGCATTTACACATACTATATATATATATATATAAACATAAGAAATGAACCTTTTCTCAAAACAGAACTATGCTAGCATTATTGATCACCAAATTGAATGTGTGATCATCTTTTTGAAATTCAAACAAGGTAAACTATGCACTAACCATTGTATAGGAAGAGTGAAATTTGCCTTGGTGGGGCCACTACTTTAAAAAGAAAAGTTCTTGGAGGACCATTGTAAAAAAAAATCATAAAATTTGATATAGAATGTAGGAGTTTTCCAAAGCAATCCTTCATTCATTCATAGCCTTTCCCCTTATTGATGGTACTCAAAAGCAATCCATGATTGTGCTCTAAAGGTGAGAGTATAGCCTCCAAAAGCCCAAGTGCACTGCACAAAGGATTGGTACGTGAGAGGGTGCATGCATGTGGGCAAGTGCTTGTATTTTGCACAATATATGAGCTTGAGTTGAGCTTAATATACATGCCTAGCTTGAATAAATTCCGACCTACTTTCCAATAGATCTTCAGTTCAAACTCTCTACTCTTAACTTGTTTAAAAGTCTACTAGACTCAGCTTGTTGTCTTGGTCAGCCTAATTCACTTGCATTCCTAACTAATTGTAGACTAGTACTATTAAAAGAACATAATAGTGCCAAGCAGTAGCATCACCAACAACAATAACAACACCAAAAGCAACAAGAACAATAATAATGACAAAAAAATTTCTTAATATTTTTAAATGAGATATAATGTGGTATGACTTAAGAACTTTTGGATGTATCTAATGTTATGCAGAAAAAGAAAATTAGTTATGAGAACATTTGCATGATTCTTGGGCTAAGCTCAGGCAAGCTGGCTATTTAAATAACCTGATCAGTCTGACCAATTTAAAGTTCAGATTGAAAGGACACAGGCTCAGCCGGTTGACAAAACTACCTCCTAAGATAATGATGTTTACTAAGGTTAATGGATCGAGTATGGGCTGACCCCTAATGCAGCCCTTTCACTAAATTGGATTTTGAAATGGCTCACAACCCAAAACTATAGGGGTTCAGCCCAGGTGCAGCCCTTTGACAGCCCTAATGACTAGATTGCATTCAGGTCAAGTTGAGCACTATACTTAACATGTATGGACTTGGACTAAACCCAACTCATTTATTGATTGACTTGAAATATTAACCCAAAAGCTAAAAGGATTGACCCAATTCAATATAAACATGCCAATTGCATGTTAGGTTGGAAGATCATTTTACAGTTAGTCTGGTTAGTTTGGATTTGGATGGAGTTACTCAGTCATATAGCAAGAATGCACTCAACCCAAATCCAACTCATTAATCGGGGAAAAAAAAAATTCTGCTGTAAATCTAAACCCTACCCATTTATTTGTAGTTTCATACTAGAACTTTCACCAACACAGTTCATGCTTCCTATGTTTTTGGTACCCATGATTCCTAGGGATATAAATGGGTCCCCGATTCTCCGATTACCCAAAGGTTCTGACACGTTAAAAACCGGATTTGGATCCTTATTTAGGCCCCAATAAGTAAATGGTTCCGGATCCGGTTCTACCTTGGTTTGGGCCCGTGGACCCGAAACCCGACATTTTACCTCAATTTTCTAAAATCTCTTCTAAAAATCATACTTTTTTAATATCATTCTCTGTCTAGATCCAGACACAGATCCAAACTCGTCTCATATATGGTTCTAGTTCCGATTCCGGAGCCAAGAAACAAGTTACGAAATGGTTCCAAATTCGGATTCGATTCCACCTTCTCATTAAAAATTCCGATGGACCCAGACCGGAACTCACCCTTTACAACCCTAATTATTCCTACGTTACATACATGAATGAATATATGGTGCATAATAATAGAAGGCATTGATTGATGAGCTCACTCACCTCATGAGATAAAGAAAAGTTGGTGAGGTGACAGGTCTCAACGTGGACAGCTAGCAGCTTGCGGACGTCCAAAATCCTGTCTGTCGAGATTCCCTGATAAAAGGCCAGAGTTGTTTGTAATTGTACCATTAACCACTTTATTGTGAACCTGCAGCTTTGCTGCTTGTTTCAACTGAATGCATGCAAAAGAAGGCACAAGAACACTGCTATGCCACCATTAAATACCTGTTTGGGTATCTGAGAGTTTTTATTATGGGGTACTTAAGAGGAAAGTTTGGACTCAGAGGACTTGTTTCATATTTGATAAATGAAGTTGGTACCAACTCTACTTACAATGAAATTTGTCCCAATACAAAAAATGGGGCTATGATTTTAATCAATTTGGACTTTTAACTGGGTTTTTTTACTGGAATTCATGAAATTTCTTTCTAGAGAGTTTTGATCTGCTCAACTATGGTGGAATTTATAAATGCTCATTTGTACTTGAGCATCCACAAATTCCACCAAAAAAACCAAAGGGGCTAGAATTCTTGAATTCTCAAACGTTGTTTGAGATCTTTCATGTTGTTGAGATTTTGAATTATTTGTAAAAAAAAAAAAAAAAAACATGACATTTGAAAATGCTAAGAGACAAGATACCGCATCATGTCCAAAAGAAAATTCCGACATGGCAAGTTCTAGTAAAGAAATCTCTGGGGCATTAGGATTTTGGCTCTGAAAAAATATTAGACTCCATGAAACACTGTACCAAATGATGGGATAAATAAGTTAAAAATAAGAGATCATGTTGGAGTTGACCAATATTGAGTCTCGTCGATGGTCATGCTAAAGAGGGTGCATGGATTTGTTAAGCTCAAAGGGATAGTAAGATTTCTGTTTTCCAATGCAATTAAGGATCACCTATTGATTAACAGCCTTTTGGCCGCATGAAACAAAAGTAAGATATATATATATATATATCCCTCACCATAGGGTGAAGGCACTTCTCCTTTTTACACATGAAGACAAAGAAGTGTACCTCACTTATGTACTTGAAAAATAACTTTTGTACTTAAAAATTTCCAATAATGGAAGTGCCCCTCACCCTATGGTGAGGGATGGATGCACTTGAAACTTCCCTATATATATATATATATATATATATAGGGTATTCAAGTGAGGGATTCCTTCACCACACATGGTGAGGGACTCCCTTTTTGGGGAGGTTTCAAGTACAAAATGGTGTACTCCCTTCAAGTACAAAAGCCCTTTTGTACTTGAAACCTCTCCAAAAAGGGGAATCCATCACCACACATAGTCAGCCTAATATATATAATGGAGGGCAAGCATAGGAGGTTGAAGTGGTGTAAGTGGTTTTCCTCTTTGTTGAAGAGAAATTATTCGCAGTTTTATTTTTTTATTATTTTGCCCCTCTTCAAAACTCTTTGCTTATTTGAAAAAAATCATAAGGGCACTTCTTTCTTGTGTTTGTTTGTTAAGGATACACTTGGCCGAGTTATCACGACCACGTTTCCTCTCTCTTTTGGGGGCCATAGGGGTATTACAAGGCTTCTCTCTAGGCTCGGAGGGATTAGTTTAGCTCAAAGGGCAAGGAACCCTCCCCGTTAGCAAAAAAAAAAGGATACACATGTAACCAAGTTTTCATATCCTTAGCAAATTCTGTTCGTATTCTCTTCAAAAAGGCCGCATCTTATGTTTCAAGGTTCCTTCCAGTAAATTTTTTTCAGTGCTTGTTTAACCCTTTCAAATAGAGTTTCATCGGGCTATTTTGTGGGTACATTAAGATAAACAAAAATATATAGGTGCAGAATGTGGATTCTTTAGCAGTGATGGAGCCAGGATTTTCTTATAGAGGGGGCAAACAATAGCCAATTAGCAATATCGAAGCAAGAATTTTTTGAGGAGATTGGTAATATTTCCATATGTATTGATTTCTTGTACTTATCATTTAAAAATATATTTATTTATTTCAGAGTTTTTTTAAATAATATCCAAAAAAAAGAATCTTAAATTCGGAAATACTAATTAAATTTAAAGACAATTTACCAAGACTTTGAGAATAATTAAAATTAAAAAATAGTAGAGCTCACTATAATGAGTCCAAATCTCTCAAAATAACCATCTACTCCTTATTTTAGGATAGAGAGTTGTATCTCACTCTAATCAAAGTAGGGCCCATTCCAGATTAATTACTGTAAATCAATCCTCCCATAATTAATTTATGAATTCATTCATTACTTATGATTGTTTAATGGGCCAGGAGCTTGGAGCTTGTGATAGACATGGATGATTGAAAATATATATATATTAAATTTTTTATCAGAAAATATATATATTAATGACTTGTAATCTTTTGACGGGCCATGATGCCTTCAGTAGAATGGATGATTGAGAGAATATCATTGATAGCCATTTACTAATACTATAAAATGGTGAACAACGGAGGAAAATCCATGCTACTTGGAATACAATCTCTTTCCTTAAGTGGTGTCCTCAAATTTCATTCCAATAGGAGCTAGTCCCTCCATAAGGTTGAGCACATGATATTTTTAATCATGTGCTCAATATGGTGAGACCAACTCCTATTGAGTAAAAATTGTGGCCAACCCTATTAAGGAGAGGGGCTTCATTTTTAATGGTATGGTTTATTTATTTATTGAGATCATCCTAACCCTTGATCTAATAGTCATAATATTTAGTGGTCTTTTAGCTATAGATTTCTTTGAGATTCAATCCAATGGTAGATAAATGCTGGAAATTCAATCCAAAGAAAATGCCAAGATGCATATCTAGTTGTAGAGAGGCTTCTCTCAAATTTTTGTGAAGATAAACATCTGGGAGCTAAAGAGGGAAGGGATTAATTGCAAGGTCCACTCTCTCCTTAAAATTTGGAGAATCAATTACTTATCTCTTTGGAAACAATTAAAAGAAAAAGGTATCTTTAAAACTTTTTAAATTCTCTCTTTTATTTGTGAATGAAAAGCAAGTGAGTGGGGGCAAAATTGTAAGGGAAGAAAATACCATAAGGTTTTTCTTTCTATGAGATATTCTACTCATATTAAATATAAGTCTACCGTTAGATTGATCTCTGTAAAATATTATATTTTTATAATATTTATCTAAGTATTATAAAAGTTACTATAGACCATTTAAGTAAAACTTTATGAAGGCTACAAGGAAATAGGCCATATTTTGAATTGTTTAGACTTTTCAGAAGAAAATAAACTAAATCTTATTTATCGATCATCCTTGCGCCCCTATAAGAAATTTCTTGTTCCACCTCTTGTAAGTTGTGCACTTTCCATATGGTTTTTTTTTTTTTTTTTTTTTTTTTTTTTTTTTTTTTTTTTTTTTGTCTTGGTCTGAATGGCAATAATAAAATAAACTACTTCATAAAATCAGTTGTCTTTGTACACAGAGAAAATTCTGCAACCTAGCAGACAATTGTTCAAATATTTCCTACAGCTCACTATTTCGTTATTTAGTGCGACACATTTTCTTTGATAAAAGAAAATTATAATTTTTGTTAGTAAAGAGGATTTTTTTTTCCCTATGAAATGGGTAGAAATGTAGAATTTCTCTAGTGTGAAAATATAAATCTATGGAGCTCAAAATCCTCTGGTTGCACATGCATGTCTGCTGAGAACTAATCCTTTGAGCCATATATCTTAAAATAGTATCCACTGCTACACAAACTCACTGCATTCATGTTATTAGAAAATAACAGAAGGAGAAACATGGTTACCTTGAGAGTCACTTGAGTATAATCTGGTGTTTCCACTGTAATGTCGAGAACAGTAGGCAAAACTGTAATAAGAAAAACACAAGTTATGAGAAGAGAATGATACCAAAAGGACTTAACATTGGGTAGCCAACCTACAAGATAATCTAATCCACTCATATACTGCACTCTCTCTTGAGCACTGACACTGACCTATATTACAGTGGGCCTTCAAAATCTCATCCATATTCTCTGTGTGGTCTCAGAACCCCATTGAACAGCAGAGTACTCCATAACATTCTATGTGTTTGTTTTTCTTCTTTTTTTTCCAAAGTCCAAATGGCTGGACTATTCCCTCCGGGCCTAGAGAGAAGCCAGATAAAATCTATGTGGCCCCTAGGTGGTAGCACAAGTGGACTCAACTTTCGATTCCTGAAGAGGGGGAACTAGGGGTTGGTACCAAGACCTCTAGCTCCGAAAGAAGAAGGAACCGCAGTCCTGACCACTCGGCCAACCCCTTGAGGTTAAAACTGTGTTTGTATTTAAATAATGGAGATTTTTGTTGTTGAGAATACACTAATTCTAAATAATTAGAAAGTAAAATTAAAATTATAAACCCTAGAAACGTACACCCTCCTATGTTTTGATCATCTATGGCAATAAATTACTATGTGCAAATTGAATTTATCATAGTAAATGTTACATTAGACATTTGTAATAAAATGTAGTAAGTTTTTATGGGCTATATATGGCCGTTACTTTGCTCCAGAGAAAAAAAAAATCCCATAAAGTGCTTGTCCTATATAACATTCTATATATATGTGGTGGTCCAGGCAACCTATACTGTTGGCACATGGTAAAACTGTCTTGGAACAGCAACTTTTAGCATACGACCAATCCTGGTGTGGCCCACTAAATGAATAGTCTTGACCAGCATTTACCAAAGTACAAGGAAACACCAAACAACCATACTGATTAAAAAGATTATTGCTACCACCAAGAAGAAATACCGACCTTCTGGTTTTTTTTTTTTTAAATTAGGGCATATTTTTTTACATTAAAATATATGAAAATTGAATGTATATATATAGGATTCATATTAGTAATAGCTAAAAATGAAGATCCAATGTGAGTTTTTTAAAAACATGAGCATCATATAACATTTCCTTTGAAAATCGAATTAAAAGAAGAGCGAAATGAATAATTACTACGGTGATGGCCTTTAGTTTTTAATTCACAAATAAGATTATTTGATGCTCATTTTTTAAAAGCAACCGTTAGTCGTCATATTTAACTAGATCGGGATAATGTCTATATATTCAAATATTATGAAGTATTATAATGCAAACAACCGGGCTGCTTTTTTTATTTTCCTCCACTTGGAGTTGTCTATCATCACCATCAGAAAAACAAAAGACTAAAAAGGATCACCATGATTCTGCTATTCAGTAGATTTCCTGCTGATGGTTCATCAGCTGTGGGCCCCACATAAATTCAAACCATCAAAAGTCCCGGGCTGTTGCTGTGTACTTGTACAATGCCCGTAATCAGTCAGTGCAAGGATAAGGTATCTGTATTCTGTACTACTATACATACCATATTTGCACTGCCATTTGCTATAAACTCATGTGAAGTAGCAACACTATAATCTATACTAGAGTGAGAAATCCAGACTGTCAGTGTAGAGTACTGTCCCACTAATGGTGGTCCACTTCAGAACTCCTATCCATCAACTGGGGAACTGTTAGACGTTCAGGTCCAGAAATACAAAGAAACTTGGATAACGGGAAAGAAAGAGAAAAGAAAATGCACACAGAGAGAGATGAAGAGAGAGAGAGAGAGAGAGAGAGATGAGAAGAACCTTTCTCTTCTTTCTTTTTCTTCTCTCCTTTGGCTTTATGAGATTTGGTTTTCCCAGCTTTAGGAGCCATATCAAAATATCAAATCAATACTCTCTAATCCAATACAGATATATATGGAAACCAGTTTCCGCGAAGTCCTCTTAATCTCTCTGTAACTGAAGCAAAATCCTCTGAATTCACATCAACTCCAAGTAAATCTTCGTAGAGAATCCTGGAAATATCTCTAGAAACATCATAAGATGCGGTCTTCTCACTTCATTCCACGCTAGATAACAGTAAAGACCCAGAGTTTTAGACCTGCTGGTTTCCAAAGAAATTTCAAATCCTGGAATTTGGAGAAAAGCTTCTACAGGTATGAAGAGAAAAATAGTTGAATAGAAAGAAGTAAATGTGACATTAGAATTCAAACTGAACTTCTTTTTAGCACAGTTATTGAAGTGAGAAAAGAGAGAGAGAGAGAGAGAGAGAGAGAGAGAGAGAGAGAGAGAGAGAGAGAGAGAGAGAGAGGGGAAAAGGAAATGAGAAGAGGAGAGGAGGGGTTTTAGGTTAAGGTAGTAGTTGTAGTTGTAGGATGAGAGAGGAGAAATGGGATAGGATAAGGTATAAATTTATGAAGCTATCTCTCCAGTCTCTCCTTACCCTTTTCATACATGCAGACAAGGAAATGGAGCTAAACGATTTCAAACCTCTCGTTTTTCTCTCTCCTCTCGTTGCCCCGTTCCTCTCCTTTCCTTCTCACCTTCTCTTCTCTCTTACTCTCTCAATCTCAATCTGTTTCTGTTTTGTTGTATGTGCAGAAAATGTTCTGGTAAGAAAATAATAGAGTTTGTTGTGTGGGGCCCTCGGATTAGGTGCTTTGTAGAGGTTGGGAGATGGGGATTTTGGACAGTCTATCTGGATGATGGCGTCGACGCACACGATGCCTTTGCGCCGACTGGAAGATTTTAATAGTCAAGCAGATATTTGAGATGTCCGGGATGCAGTAGGATTATCTTATTAGAGGTGGATTTGGTAGCGTATTGGTAGGGTTTGGGTACGATATGCTTAGATCATCCTAGCCTTTGATATAACCATCATTCAGGTGTGGGTTTTTGGGTGCATCAACTCGACCCGCCCTGTGTCTCTTTACTTCATATATAACTGAGTGTATTTCATTACATATGACAACTTCAATAGTAGAGCGGCAATGAGGAAGCGATTGGGTTGGTTGTCACGACCCAGTTCCAAGATCAGAGTCATTAGGGTTAACCCCCGGGTCGCGATGTTTAATCATACTTACTCCCGTAAACCCCGATTAACCGAAGTCCACAAGGGATCTTGTATACGTACTTGTCAATGTACAGTGCGGAATATACAATAATATACATTGACAACCATATAACAAAACAAATCATATACTTTACGTTGAACAATAAAGTTCCTTTACATCATTTCAATTCGCCAACTGTCAACCGCTGCATATTCAAAATACAATACAGGGGACATCATTTCTAATACTTACAATACCAAAATGAATATACAATTAATTCCTAAAAAGTTTCCCAAAATATCTTCATGTACGCGCTCTCGGATCACATCCATTCAACTAGACCTCCTGGAGGTAGCGAATGGGCCTCCTCCGCTGGCGGGACGGTCGCTGAAGGACCGGCACGGGAAACTAAGCCTGTAACATCATCAGTAATACCATGAACACGACGGTTCAACAAGATATATACATATGTCTAACAATTCCTAACAATTTATCGATTTAAACGGTTCTAAACAATTCCAATACACAATCTAAGCACAAGTAATAATGACAACAATATGGCAGCTACACTAGCATTGGTTTCAACTCCATTCAGTTCTTCCCAAAGGAAGCATTTCATATTCATTTCTTCATTATGTTCAGTATTTATTAATGGCATTTCAATGTATGACTTTTCAGTCAATGATCTTTCGGTCCAATAAGGTGGGATCTCCCAGTGTCTTGATCAGAAATCACTGGTGTCACCACGGGCTCCGGAACACCCCAATCTCATCTACTGCAGTAGGAATAGTCATTTCATTTATCAATTCATTCAGTTCAATTTAATAATGAGTTTAAGAAACCACTGGTAGTGCCAGACCTTTTAACACATTCATACCACTCTCATTCTAAGACTAAACAAATCTTCTAACCAACCATTGAGTGTAACTTTGGCTATCAATGCAAGGATTACTATAGATGATATTACTTTAAGTAGAGTGTGCATTAGATAACCTCCGCAACACTTACGAAGGTTTAGATATCACTCGTATTAGTCTCAACGACTAGGCTTCCTATTTAGTTTAGCCATAACTATACGAGAAGTATTGATGACCACATAAGCGATCATCGTCCTCGCAAAAATCCAAAACTCACTGGTCCGAGCGATTGGCCAAATTTTTCCTTACTACGAATAATCTGGTCAATTTCGGCTACCTCGGCGGCTACCTGGCGGTTAGCCGCAACTGTGCAGGCGGCTAGCCGAACCAAGTTCGATTAGCTTACGGTCAGTTTTCCAGAAGCTGATTTTTTCTGACAGGGATTTCTGACCAATTTCGGTCAGCTTGGCGGTCACCTCGCGGCTAGCCGAAATTCCAATTTCGGCTAACCGAAATTTGGCGGTTAGCTTTTCAGAAGCTCGTCAAATTCGGATTTTCTGGCGGTTAGCTTCGCGGCTAGCCGAAATTCGCCCAGAAGCTCATTTTCGAGCTTCAGAAGCTCTGAACAAAAACCACATTTTTGAACTCCTTGAGTTCATACAAGTTATATAAAAGCTTAAATTGCTAGAAATGCATATACTTGCCTTGTTTGAAGCTTGAGAGAAACAAACTCCTCTTTTAGCTTGGATTTGAGGTGAAATCCTTAACTTGAAGCTTTGATTTCAATACCACTCCCAGAAGATGATGAGGAAAAGGAAGAAGATGTGATGCCTCTTCACTTAATCACTCCAAACGCACCTTTGATGGAGAAGAAATGGAAG
Source organism: Cinnamomum chago (assembly GCA_038049695.1). Classification (NCBI taxonomy): domain Eukaryota; kingdom Viridiplantae; phylum Streptophyta; class Magnoliopsida; order Laurales; family Lauraceae; genus Cinnamomum; species Cinnamomum chago. The sequence goes on along the minus strand of CP142458.1, from coordinate 63,714,645 downwards.
AAAGAAGATAGAAACGGAGGAAGAAGAAGTTGCCTAGGTTTGGATGAGATGAATGAACTCAAAAGGAGTTCATCTTATCTTATATAAGGGAATTTTGCATTAAACCCTCCCTTTATCTCTTTTAATTACACATCAAGTCAAATGATGTTCCATTTGATCCGATAGTCGTCGAATCAATTCAAGTCTTTTACGAAAATCATCGTACTCGTCGAGATACACATGCGGGTATCTAGACTTTCTGTATTCGACAAAATACGTACAAATCCGTATTTCCAAAACAGTCCTTGGTTTGCTCATTTGTGCTTCATTCTCCATTCCATTCAATTCAGTTCATAATCTCATTTACTATTAAGCCTACATTAGGCAAATTCCAATCCATTTGGCGATAAATCACCATTAGTTCATTTAAACCGGCTTAATTAGTCATAAGCTCAATTAATTAGAGTTAATCGTGATTAACTCGGGACGGAGCCTAACATTGGTCCACCTTAAGATTGAGCACATAATTGTTTACTTTTTTAAATTTAATAAGAAATATATATAGCTAAAAGAGTCTTAAAACTTTAAGATGGTTATATCAAGGGTTAGGATGATCTAATGGGACAATTTGTTGGATGGCAGTAAAGAGACCTTTCCATCTGCCGCACCCCATTGGAAGTCTCAGCAGCTATGACATGTAACCCTATAACACATGCCTTGCATTAAACTCCAATTAATGTAGTTAGTTGACCAATTGAATCATTAATTACCAAAAAAAGTTTATAACAATCCCACATTAACTAGTGATGGAAAATAGACTCTGAATAACTAATGATGTCTCGATTGAGTTGTTAAGGAGGTGAGGGCCCATCCAAAATATAAGACCCCCTAAATTTCAATGCACCCATCCTTCTATGGGAACATTCACATTCAGACATTCCACTGGAGACCCTTTATTCTATTACTTACTAGGGGCCATCAATTGCTGACTATGCATATTTTGTTTCATGCATCTTGATTCTTTCAGTTCAGTAGTTGACCTTTTCTTCTGAAATATTGTGGTATGCAATGAGTTATCAAGATGATAGGAAATTGGGAATATGAAATGGTTGATTCTTTTTGCTTGGATACAGCATCTAAAGAAAGTTTGCATCTGTTACGGTATTAAATGATTATAAGACTTAATTTGACGTGTTTCATCAGTCCTAAGGCTTTTGGCGTATTAGTTAGGTATATAATATTTGGTATCAGAGTCAACCTCTACGTTTCGAGTTCGAATCACGGAAAATCCTACCTGGAGTAGAGTGAGAGCGGGGTTACCTGGAGTAAAGTAAGAGTCATCTAAAAAAATAGATTAAATGGCTACGAGAGGGCTAATTGAAGTAGAGTGTGAGCGGTTCTAAGAGGAGTAAAAGGTTACCTGCCGCCAGAGTGAGAGCCGCCGAGGATGTCTGCTGTGGAGATATGTTACGGTCCTAAATAATTATAAGACTTGATTTGACGCGTTCATCAGTCTTAGGGATTCTGGTGTATTGATTAGGTATATAACAACTCTTTATTTATTTTTTTTGGTTTTAAAGGGTACTCAAGAAGGCAAATGGCCGGTAGTAGGGAAGAAGTATGAGAAGAAATGGTGAACGTTGTAAATGTTGGTTTTAATTGTTGGTTTGTTTGCACATGCAAGTCACGCTTAGTGCCGACTACATTTAATTTTGTCAACACCGAAATAAATACTCTTCGATCCTGACCATTATGTAAGTATGATGATACTTAAGTAACCATGTACTGATGGTATCTAGTGTTAATGTTACAATCCTTGAGTTGTCCAATGGCTTTGAGGAGAGTAAGAATGTTCTTCCTGTATGACCTATGACATTGAAAACTTATAAACATGATGCAAGGCTTGTCCCTTTAGCATTCGAAAAAAAATGCCGAATCTCGAATTTCAACAATCTAAAAGGTCTCAAATAACCTTTGGAATTCTCAAAATTCTAATCTCCTTGGCATCTGCAAATCCTCAACTTAATAAGAGGATCTAAGAATTCCAACTAGGGGACGACTGTGAAATATTTACAAATTCTCCAAAAATGCATTCCCTAAATTCTGATAAGGAAACTGGCTCTAAGATTCATATATTTGGATGTCAACAATGATTTTGCTTTGAAGTACTTATATATTGTTTAGGGTTGCTTGTTTCATATAATAGAATTCCTAAAATTTCTAAGCTAGGCATGTTTGTTTCACGTAATTGAATGCCTAGGAGGGCACTTTCTCTTATCTGACATTCCTACATACAGATGGGTAGGAGTGTTCATGGGGCGAGGTGAACCCAACCAAGGCATATCCAAGCTCGACCTGACTTAAGAAACACAAACCTGCACATGTCCATGCCCACCCATTTAGTCAATCGGGTTGGGCTGGACCGGGCCTTTAGGCTTTCTATCACTTAATCAAAGCCTAGCCCAAATATTAAACAAGCGCAAGTTATATATCTAAGCCCAGTCCATAGTGGGTTGAGCCCAGCCCATGAGCACCCCTATGTAGGCCAATCAATTTGGCCATGATATAAAGGGGTCTGGCCTGGCCCTCAAAAAGCCCTTAAAATGAGGGATTTTTCTTTAAAAAAAGTCCCTAGGTAGACCTTGGACAACTTTTTTACAAGCCCTTTGAAATTTGAGAGCTGGGCTTGGACAGTACTAGGCCCGGCCCTTGGCTTGGCCCGCCTAATTTTTCTTTATTTTACATGAGATATATATTTACATATAAATATATACTAAAATATCCTTATAACAGCTATTTAGTAGCAATAAAATGGGGATATGAAAGCAATTTCGTATCTCCCATACCTATTACAAAATGCCCTAACCCATACACATGCATACTTAGTTCATATCATCTCTATTTAATTATTTAAGTTATATATTAGACTTAATGCAAAAGCATTGCGCGGTTGCTTTCAACTCCTTTCATTTAGTTTTATTGCTTTTTATACTATTTTTATATATATTCTTGCTATTGCAAAAGGGGATGTAATCCTGTTAATATGAATACACTTACTGTAGTAACTTGGGATGCTAACCAATTCATAAAGGTAGTTTGCATATGTATAGAACTTCAAACATATGGGGTGATTCAAAAATCCATAAAGGTAGTTTTAAGTGCATTTATTTTTGTGATTGAAATTTGACAATACTTAATAGTCATATAAATGTTAAATTGAAAATAATGTCAACTCATAAAATATAGGTGAATGCAAATGGTTTAAAATTCTCAAAGATAAAGACTCTGCTGCAATGATTTGGTAGCAGAAAATCCCTTGCAATGATTTGGTAGCTGAAAATCCCTTTGAAAGGTATAAAATATTTTTTTTTAACCATTTTCCTTCTTTGACAAAAAAATAAAAATAAAAATGTATGTTTGAAACCTAAGTCACCCAAGCACGTATGACTTTATCCAATAAAAAAGATTTTTTGAAAATAACATCTGTTCTCCAACCGGATAGACTAAAAAAAAAAAAGATTTTAGTGGTCCCTTTGTAAGAGATATGACAAGAGAATGCTCAGTCGACGCACATACTTAATAGCAGTATAGAAAAGAATCAAACAATGGTTTTCTCGTTTTGAGGTCTTGAATCCTGCTCTAACCAGAGAGGGTAAGGGCCTAGGTAATGCAAGCCCTTCAAAGGCTTTGGCCTATTAGGCTTCGCCCCTGCATATATGTGAGGGTAGGGTAAGGATAACCCTGGGCCTAGCCCAGCCCGACCCATTGACGGACCTACCTATATGGATGGTGATGTTTGTCATGGTTGGTGCCTTTAAATTCAAGGGTGTCCCGCTTGTTTGACAAGCCCCATCCCTTCTTGACCATTAGATGGGAACATGCACAAGTGAATATTTCACACTTTTACAGGTGGTTAAAAAAATGAAGATCCAAAGGTGAATATCCAAAATTGACCTTCAAATGACTTTCCCTTTAACGGAAATTGGGTAGAGGGAAAATAAAAAAAATGAATATTAAGTCATTACCCTAGTGATTCATTAGGTAGGAAAGTGAAGCTCCATCTCCATCTCTAGTTTAGTTCCTTAATCCCTCGCCTCTTTAAGAATCCTACGGTGGAACTTATTTTACCATTGACCTATATATTCATTGCCTATGTATTTTTTGCAAACAAATAGGACCTTTTGTGTCTCTTTAAGTGGTTAAAAATAAATAATCAAAGGTGAATATCTAAAAATTATATCAACAAATTTCCCTTTTAATGGAATTTCTTTTATCTAGGTCCTTTTAAGGAAAATTGAATTAAGGAAAGATAAAAAAAAAAAAAGAATATCCAGCCATCACTCTAGTAACTAAAATCCTTGGGGAGCAAATTCTCACTTCATCTTTTATAGGCTCTTGCCAAATTTCACTCTAATACAAATGGGGCTACAGTCAAACTTGTTACTATAGAAATTTGAAATTTTCATAATTTGTTCATAATTTGATGATCGTCGATACTCCTATTTAAGTGAGATTTGCTAACGGCCTATTATTATATATGAAGCGAAGTGGTTTCAAATTGAAATCAGTTCCAGTTGATTTTGACTCATCCAACTTACCAATTTAATTTAGTTTGACCCTAGCAAACGGGTCGAATTGGGGTAAATTAGGTTGGGCCAAAGATAAAGTACACCTTTTGGACCCAACCTAACCCGTGTATTTTTAATGACATGGTAAAAATTAATCGTGCCGAGACTCGAACTTAGGATAATAAGGATTTCAAAGGCGCGAATCTTCCACTACCACAGAGCTTCTTTCTGTTAATAATTATCAACAAAAACTTAAAATTAGTTAATGAGAAAGGGATCCGGGCCCCACTTTGGAATATTGACCGTGAGTTGGAATTTATCTACGAGGTATTTATAAAAATAACTATATTTTTAGAATATTGACCCCTAAAAATACTGTTATTATTATTTTCATAGTTATGCATTATACTTTAAGCATAGATGATCAAACTTTTGAAATAACTATTTCATATGATTTCCTATATAGTCACTAATTTTCTATGACAACCATTTTACAATAAAACTAAACTCAAATAAATATAAAATATATGGAATTGATCAACAAAAATAATAAGTTTCATAATTAATAAGAAAATGACAATATTATCGAAAAAAGAAAAACTCGCGACAATAGCGTTGAGCTAAAGAAGAGGCAGAAAACTTTTCATGTAACTGATGTGCTACCATGCACACTTTCCTAGGGAGAAAGGGTGGAGTCTGGTTTTTTTCTATTTTGTACATATGGCTTTAACTTTTATAAATCGTGATGTAAATAGAGTAGAATGCTACGATAGACCCCATCTATTAAAAATCACAATCATTAAGGCAAACATCCTTGCTATTTATGAGATACCTCAAATTCTCACCTCATTCTGGGTTATATTAAAAAAAATACAAAATACTGGAGTTTTCCAAATTAAGGTTTTTTTTTTTTTTGTGTGATTTGGATTCTCCATCATGCCTTTTGTCTATTAAGAAATTCTCAATATCATCCTATTTCTATCAAGGCAATAGCATCTGAGTATTAATGAGTCGGTGTCTATAAGTGCCACTAATCTAGGGAATTTCAAGTATTTTTATTTCTTCTGATTATATGATTTTTTTTTTTTTTGAGAATGTGAAATGTCAATTTCTAGGTTGTCTGGTTTATTTAATCCTTAGTCTTTTTTATTTAATCCGCTCTCGGTTCTGGATTGTCTGCTTTTTTTTTTATCTATTGATTTTGATTGTACACTTTTTTTTAAGAATGCGGAACTAATGGTAAAAGGAATCTCCAATAATATTGGTCCATCTAAATAAAGAATTAAGCTTATTCTTATTATCATTATTTTCTACTTTCTCCAATATAATTATATTTCTCTATGTCAACAAGAGAACTTTCATTTTTTCCATTCATTTACTTTTAAGTTCATTGTATTTTTTTAGAGCAACTTCAATAAAATTTTTATTTCTTTGTGTCTCCTTTTAGTACCGTCTCATGTCTCATTTGTATGCTTAGTTTAAATCATTGTTCAACTCATATGAAAATGTGAGCATCTTGAGACAATTGGTGCAATTATTAAACATTTCAATTTGAGAGGTAAATCTTTTTTAATTCATTTACTTTTGAGTTTATCATATTTTATTTGAGCAATTTTAGTTATGTCATTTTAATATGATTTATACAAAAGAATCATCATTCTAAAATTTCTATAGATTTGCAATATTTTTATGGTTTGTATTTGTATGGTTTTCATAAAATGTGAGTTTCTTTTTTTCTCCTTTTTTTTCAACTTTTGGGTATTGGGTTCTCCTTAGTTTTTTTTTTTCTTTTTTTCTTTTAAACAACTTTTTATCATTGGGTTTTCTGTGAATTCTCATTTTTCTGTTCTATTTTTTAAAAAAAACTTATTGCTTATCATTATGAGTTAATTATTTATTTTACTACCATTTGGTTCTTTAAGTTCTCTTTGTGAAATATTTTTATGGATTTTTCTTATTTCTTTTGTGGCTTCATATTTCCATTTTTGAGTATTAGATTATTATAAGTTAGTTTGGTTCTTCTAAATTTCTTTTATCATTGTATTGTCCATGAATCTTTATTTATATAATTTTTATATCCTTTTTAATAATATTTATTTCATTTTATTTTGTATTTTTTTTATTATAATTTCTCACTCGTGATGGGTTTTTAGTTTTTTTTATGATGGCTTTTCATGAATTTGTGGGTTATTTTATCTTTGTCCTTTGGTACTCCATTTTTCAGTTTTTTTTTTTCTTATCAGTGTTTGATTCTTTTAAATTTCTTATGTTATTGAGTTGATTATGGATTTTCTTTTCTATGTTTTATTTTTATGTATCTTTCAAATTTCATTGGATTTTATTCATAGTTTATATTATTTGTTTGCTTTGATTTTGTTTTTTGGTTTTCTTGATCATTAATCTTCAATTTTCATAGGCTTGTGTTTTTTTTATTTATAATTATATGGTATTCGGTATTGAATTCTTATGGACTTCTTTTATTTATTTATTTTCCTCTCTCAGACTAAAACCTTTTATATTTAATTTTTAAAAAACAGATCATAAAAAAAAAATTAATTTTAATATTATGATTGAGTACGGGCGTATTTTTCTAGTATAAGATGAGGTCATTCATTTTAGTCATTTTGAATTTTTCATAAGTGGACTCCATGGTGGAGCATCACAAACTTCTTATGAGTCCAAAATGAAATTAGGAGCCGAAGCTCCTTCTGCCTCTTCAAATAACACTCACACATGCACAGACACATAGCTGGATAGGATCTATCTATATCTCCTTCATCTCTTGCAGACCCTCTCGATGCAGACCTAATGCTAACCCCCTTATGAGACCCAGTTGAGGCCGCACCAGTTCATGGGAAAGGTGGGGATCAAAATATCTCGATGAGATCAAAATTTATGCAAAGTCTTACTCCAGCAGATCATTCTAACCCTTCAACCATGGCCCTCAAATATATTGGTTTTTGAAGTCATCATTTTTTAACAAATTCAATCCAACATTGAGCAACAGTTGGATGAGTGTCAAATTTGGGCTTAGCCAATTTGGAGGATAGAGTTAGGGGTCCAACGGGCTGAATAAAAGGGAGTCTGCATTTGTTTGTAAAAGCCCATATTGATAGGATGAGACTCAGATGGTGGTGGTGATGAAGATGATTTTGTATTTTCATTCAGATGTCTTTTCAGAGTTCATTGATCGAAGGGTAAGATCTTTCATGGTTTTGGACATCAGATTAAAATGAACCCCTAAATGGCGGGGCACAAACTGCAGGCTCTAGCAAATCATGTACAGATCAGACAAAACCTTTTAATCCTTGTTCATGGAGGGAACTGTTTTTCATCATGCTATAGAAATGAACCCTGGCGTCATCTTAAGGTACATAAGATGTATCCAAGGGCAGAGAACTACTTGGACAATCAGCAGAACACTAAACAAATGACTTCAACAATGATTCTCAACAGCCCATCCCAAAAGGAGAAACTGGATTGTGTAATTGCTTTTGATAAAATACATGGATGAATTGAAATTGTAGTTATCATCAGTACAAGGACCAGGCATGTGCATCTTTGTTCAAACTTTTGCACAGTTCAGAAGCTATACCCCTTAATTAGACCATGAGATTCTTCAGTGACATAAAAATAACAAACTCATACATACAATTGTTTGTACCCAAGTGCAGTAAACAGACACTGAAATCATCTCCAAACCTGCCATTCTTACTCGGTAGGGAGGGGTTTTCCCAACCACTTAGCACGAAAGCCTGTCCCTTTGCAATCAGAGCAGCAAGTAGACCCCTTCAAGAAAGAACAAAGTTGTGTCATAATTGAATCATTCATATAGGAATGGAAATGTGTCCTCAGGAATACACAATGCTAGGCTCAACATTTTCTACAGTTTCTTAGGTTCTCATCGATACAGTTGTAGTCCATGGTTTCATTGGCCAGATCTGAAAACATTCACATGATGCACCTCCAGAGATATGGGCCATGCACCAAAGAAATTCCAGTGGGAAACCCTAAGCCCAATGATGAGTCGACTGCAAGCAAATACTAAGAAAGATAATTGAAAATGGTCCATAACCAATACGAAGAAAGGACAATAAGCAGGTGGCTGCGGTCCTCCAATCTGGAAGATTTTCATTCAAGAGCCACGACGGTCCTTTATGCAGTCCTCCTACATATCATTAGTAGAACCTGATATAATTCAACACATACATTACCTTTCCAGCACATATTACGCAACTACTGTTTCTTGAAGGCACTTGGCAGAGCATGTTATCGCCAAGGATAAAGAAGCCTGTACCACCACACCATTTGCATTCAACAAACCCATTTGAGTGGCAAGACGTGCAAGCAATTGGCCTGGGTTGCTGCATCATGTGGATTAGAAAGTAACCTTGATTAGCATAAAGAGTAACAAAAGCTCCAGGTTATTTAAAAAAAAACAAGCTACAGTTTTTTTATTTACTCTTGTATCATTAAAATCTACAGAGAGGAAAACTCTAATATGCATGAAATGATCGTATCCAAATACTACACAAACACTGTCATTACAACTAGCAGTTCTATTGTTCGTACAAATCAATGGACAATGATGACAAAAATATTTTGTCCGATTCAGAATTTCAACAAAAAATTTTGGAATTACATTTCAGAATAAATATAAAAAAAATATTTAAATTTAAAACATAACAAAAATTGGCTAGGGTGCTTTTTTTTTTTTTTAATTAGAGTGAGATGTACCTAAAGCTCTATTTTCTATTAGAAAAGGAGTTAGATAGGGGCTACTCCTCACATATATTTATATAGATATGTAGAGAGGTGGGACAATCATTTCGATGGTTCAGACTTTAGATGTTTATTAGGTGGCCCCGCCGTGGGGACCAAACAAAGAGAGGAGGAGGAGGAGGAGGTGGTCTCGCTGCCGGATGGAGTGTTGGGTCACTGTAGTCATCAGTGAAAGGTACGCCTTCTTCTTCCGTTCTTTCATGCAAAGATGAGGGCTTTAGGGATTTAGGGCTTTTGCTGCCTTTCTTTCAATTCCTTTGAACTTTTTTCCCTTTCAAAGGTTCCTTTTTTTCTTTTTTTTTGGTAATGCATGAGATTGGCTGAAATTAACATTCTGTCCAATTTCAGACGAAATAGACTGAAATGGCCAATTTCGTCCATAATTGTCCAAGAAAAGAAATGAAATTTTAGAGGGGGTTGTTTCATCTTAATATGAAGGCTGGATTGAATTTTTTCGGAAATTTCATCCGAGATGAAACAATTTTCACAACTATGGGCAGCAGATGTTGACATAGCCCAGCATGACCCAAATTGCATATCAGACTACTTATTGAGATCATCTAGCAACCCTTGCATAGTTCCAATCCACTCATCTGGCTCTATACCTTTCCATCGACATGTAATAGTGGAAGAAAGTTTAAAAAACCTCACAATCTTCAAAGTTTTCAGGCATGCCAAGTTGCCTCCCAATTCTTCCTCCTCCTCCACAAAATGATGCTCGGTGGAATCAGATCCATAGAGAAGACCCACAAAGCAGTCGAAACAGTCGATCAACTATGTTGAGGACTCCAAGATCTCTTCTTGAATGAAGATACAAGCCCTTAAAGGTCTCCTAAAGACCAACACCCTTGATGGAAAATGATCAAAGATGATCAAGGGTACATAAGCAGTGAATGCTTTTCTCTGGACTGAGAACCACCAAATGATATCAGAGGGGCTCTGACACCATATTAGACTTCAGATAAACAGAGAAGACGACACAAAGAAGAGGAATTTTGGAATAATTGGCCGCATCCCTCATGGATCGATTGCGATGTATATATAATGCTGTGAGATACAAATCAGGCCCTAATTGAACTGTTAAGGATTACAATCAAGCCCTTAACTAGGGCTAATGACATTCAAAAGAATGTCCCAACTTATCTAGAAGATTAGACAAAGTCAACTATTATACATAGGCACAGCTATACAAAGATCCAACCTACTAAGGGTCCATGGACTTGGGCCTTTCTTTTTTTGAAGGGTTATATCTATATACATAATGACAGTTGATTTGGATCAGTGTAAATCCATGGAGGGTTTGGATGGCCCATACCGATCAGTGATCAGGTGGGCACCACTAGGTGGTGTGCCCAGTAAGGCCGACAAATGTTGAGATATATTCTCTGAAAAGAGATGTATAATACTCTAGAAAGCGATATCTTCTAGATTTTCAAAAACCTACCATTTCATCTGTAAAATCAGCTGATAACAGCTATAGCATTTTAATTTCCAAAATAGCTATCAAAGCATGCACTACGAACATGCAAACTTCATGTGCTTGCCCCAATTTGGATAACCAACACCCAAGGCCAACCCAACATCAACTTAGACCTCAAGATTCAAGTTAAAGCAGGAGCCCAAGACCACAAATACCCAATCCAAATTTCCAGCATGGCTGCCCAATTGTTCCTCCTCCATCACAAAAAGATGCTTGGTGGAGTCAGCATTTTAGCACAAGAAAAAAAAGGAAAAATCTAACATCCCCTGCAGAAAGTGAGACGTCCCATGGAGAGAGAGTACATGAGGAAGACTATCATGAAGCAGATGGATAGGTGAGGAAGATTTAGTTCCTCTATTTAATGCTTAGTGAGAAGAATGTTTTTTGTCCAGCTACTCAAGGAAAATGATTTTCACTGGAAAAAAAGTACTGGAGAGAATACACACACACAAGTAGTTTGACAGGGCACAATTTGCACACCTGGCTATCTAGAAGAATTCAATCATTCAGCAATCAATCCTAACATTAGAAGCACAATATGTGAACCATTGTTGATGACAGAAAAACTGGCCTGTTAGAAGTGCCCATTTCGTTAATTGCTCAGAAGATTGAACAAACAAATGCCAACACCACTGATATATAACTAGAGGCACAGTCCTTCAAAAAGTTGCACAGGGCAACCTACTTCTCACAAGTTATATATATAGATAAAGTGGCGAATTACCTAGTAGGGTTTTTGTAAGCCAACCTGAGATTGTTTTGATAGGGCAATGATGATGATGAATTATTCTCAGGGTGGAAAAGTGGTGCGATTATCTTATAAGAATTCGTGACGTTCGTTCTTTAACTCAATATAGCTCCAAAGGAAGTCCCATTGACCATCCTCACTCTCTCTATGAAATTCATTGAGCATTGAAAATAGGCAAACAATAATAATAATAATAATAATAATAATAATAAATAATTTAGCAAATGAGCTAAAGAAAACTTCAATAACATTATTTCGCTAATTCAAAGGTGCTCACCATTGCAACCTTGAGGTTGTGTTCGCAATCAAATTATTTGAGAAGAGCTTATAGCACAATTGGAAGGTGCTCAATGTCATAACGGTAAATCCCAAGTACCCTTCGCATTATCTATATAGAAAACATATGTATCCTTCCACCAAATTATTGACATATATCGTTCTAAGTAGCTCTGTCCAAAAACTCATTCACCAGATCCAGTAAGGCCTTCCAAGACTTGCCAAAACAAAATGAAAGACCTAAATAAGTCAATGTCAAACCGACCCTTTTCTTCTTTTTAATGGTAATAATTTTATTAATAGCAACAATGTGTAATATATATACAGTACAACCAAGCTCTACTGAATACTATCTAGCAGCACTGACTGCTAAGATCATGTACAAAATTATACAAAATGAAGGAAACCAATGCTCGGAAAAGAGGACAGAACTCATACCTAGAGTGGAGTCACATTGCTGAAAAAATACCCACACTGCCAAAAGGTTTGCCTCTTTATAAGATGTCAAACTGACCCATTTTTCTTAATTAATGATAATCTTTCATTAAACTAAAAAGGACTAGAAACAACAGAAATACACAACTGAACCAGGAGAGAGAACGTAAGAAAACAAGGAAACTACAATGATCCAATAAATATATTATATCCATTTCTAGAATACCCTTTACAAAATCCTACCATTCTTTGTCTTCATTCTTATGATCTTATCCCTTAAATATCCTTCAAGTCAACTATAATGCCAACTCCATTTCCAGAATTGTATTTCCCAGCATAAAATAGCTTAAACTCATCATTCAGGTCCCTAACCTTTTTTATTTTTTAATGGTGTTCAGGTCTCTAACCTTCTCCCCCTTCCATTTAGTATCTTGAACTTGAAACACACTATGTTTATGATTCTCTTTTCATGATATCATCTTCTCTTATCTAGCCAATTCCGACTTCCAAAGCGTGAGTCTCCTCACTTGATTTTCCATGCTATAGACCCCTATTTTGTGCATTTCCATTGGAAACCCTAGCCAACTCTAGCTCGCTGGAAATACAACTATGATAGTAGCAAAAGCATCATTTTTGGGATATACTATACAAAAAAAAAAAAAAATCATTTTCAGGATATGCTTTAGCATTCTTATACACGCACTAATACTCGTAAAAGAAGAAAGATCTTATGATTAAATAATATAGAGGTAAAAAGTTGGAATCCATTATGAAGTATGGCAAGCATCTTATGGCTGACTGTTGTATCAACTACTCTATCTAGGCTTCGGACCAACATGTGTGATGAACAAGACATAGAGGAAAAGAATTGTATGTAGTTTATAATTTGAATTATATCTTGTTCGTATAGCCACAACCATTTCTTTCAATCTATTTATGATTTGAGCTAACTAATGATTGTTTTCCAATTGCTTGCATTGTATATCACAACCTTGCAGACTCAATGCAAAAGCAAGTAATTATGTTGTTCTCCTCGACCCATCGCCGTATTCATCTTGGCATTATCCCATCAATCTGGCTCGATCGAACAATCTTAATATCAAATAAGAAGAGCCAAACAATCAAGGAAGTACCAACCACAAATTCAGAAGCGCCAAATCTCTCTCTCCAATCTCCAAATCATAAAAGACTGAAAAGAATTCACGTTCAACACCTCTTATTCTTATATCACCACTCCCTAGTAATCAAAATTCACATCAACAATTCACCTACATTAAGCAAAATCACCACAAACTCAACAGCTTCCTCCAAATCAAGATTTGGGAAGAATTCATGGTTCGTCACCTCTTCTTTCTTGCGCATCAGCACTCATTAGCAACTAAATTCCAATCTCTCTCACGACATGAATAGATCATCATCAGCATAAGTTTTCAGATTTCCAAACATAAATCCACAACCAGAGAAACATCACACATCTTCCAAAGATTCATTCATTCAACGACGAATTCTAGAAATCTAGAAATCGATGGTTACCTGATGAATCAGCCATGCCTGCTCCATCCTCTTGGCGAAATCAGAGGAGCTCTCGTAGGAATCCACCATCGAAGCCCTAATAGCAATAGAAGCCCTAGAAAAGCCTCTTCTTCTTCCTCCTCCTCTGCATGTGATTGGATTGATTCTTCGTATGGATGGGAAGAAGAAGATCGTGTTTGATGATTCTGGCAAAATCAAAGCTCTGCTACAAAAGCAGATCGACATTTGCTTGTTTAGATGTTGTTGGAATCGAAAGAAAATCTCTCTCTCTCTCTCTGTGTTGAAGAAAAATTTATTAACACATTTGTTTGCTGGTTCTTGTTCCTCACGTTAAAAGAAATGGGCGGACTGGGCGGTGACGATAAGGATGAACTTTTTTTTTAAGAGAAATTTCTTCGTTTCAACGAGTCTTTGAAGGCATGTTTTATTTTTATTTGTTGGCAAATTTTTTATCAACCAAATATGAAAAATGTAATATTTTTAATTACTGGATTTACTTTACCATAACTTTTTTATTTTACCACAAGTGAACAAACATGTCTGAATATGTTGTTTACATTATTGTTATAGTAATGGTGAAGTAAATGTTACCGCAAGCAAAAGGTTGAGATGAAATAATGGAAAGAAAGTTTCTAGCAAAGTGATATTGATTGGCGTTTGTTTGTCTGAGGTAAAAAAATGTGAGATTGTGGTGAAGTGACCACTTTTTTGTATTATTTCTACTATACCAAATGATAGCTCTTAACCCCAAGTGGTTAGCAGAGTAGTCAGGACCATAGTTCTTCTTTCTTTTCCGAAGGTAGAGGTCTCGGTATCGATCTTCGTTCCCTCCTCTTCGCGAAATGAAGGTTAAGTCCACTAGTGCTACTGAAGGTTACAGGGGTTTTACCCAGAGAATTACTTTTGAACTTATTTTTGCCAATCAAACATGACTGTGGTAAAGGGTGTGCGTGGTGGTCCCACTCATTTTACTTTATTGTGAAGATGAACAAAAAGGCATTTGCTAAAAAAAAAAACTTGGTTATTAACACTTAACCAAGAAAACTTGGACATATTTGAACTTGTGCTTTTTTTTTTTTTTTTAAAGATCTTCACATGAACTTTGACCGTCATTAGAATTAATCAAGTATTTTCCTATTGTACAATCAAATTAATGGCCTTTTTATATATTATTCATAAGAGGATTTTATAAAAAAAAAATAACTTTAAGTAGCCACTACACCAAATAAGAAACTTTAGCCAGTAGTGCACCAAACAGGAAATCCGTATAGAAAAAGTAACTTTTTTCACTATTTTTTTTGTGGTCGCATTCGACCTTCATTTTCTATGTTGAGGGTCGACTGCGACCCTCGCTATAACAAGTGAGGGTCGCATTCTACCCTAAGTAGGCATAACCTCTTCATCTTCTTCCTCTTTCCTCGAGTTTTCGATTGAAGGAAGAGAGGACTGGAAGATCTGCCACTTAAAGTTACTTTTTTGGTAAATTTCTCATAGAGGATCCTTTCGGAAAACAGCTCTTTCAATATCAAACCCAAATTTCTAGCATGCTATGGTTTTTTGCAACATCACGTGAAACAGATTTTGCTAAAATGGAAGAATGGATTGGAGCAGCAATTCAAAAGCTAAGATCCACACTCATTTGTGCTTTGGGCCAGAAAAATCATGCCAATACAAGAAGATACCAATGGCCTAAAATAAAAGATGCTACCAACAAGAAAACTAGAGATGAGGAAGAGAACAAGGCACTAGCAATTCACATGATGCACAACCAATCGACAACATTTATTAGGGACCGAGCCTTTCTTAAATTGACCAACACACCAACAACATTTTTAATGTTGATTAGCAATTTACTAGGTTAGATCTTCCAGTCATCTCTTTCTTTAATCGAAAACCTCGAACACTCGAGGATAAAGGAAGAAGATGAAGATGTTATGCCTGCTCAGGGTTGAATGCGACCCTCACTTGTTATAGCAAGTGTCGCAGTCGACCCTCAACACAAAAAATGAAGGTCGAATGCGACAAAAAAAAAAAGAATGGTAAAAAAAGTTAGTTTTTATGTACAAATTTCCCTATTTGATGCACTACTGGCTAAAGTTCCATGTTTGGTACAATGGCCACTTAAAGTTAATTTTTTGGTAAAATCCCCTATTAATAATGGACCCATTTTGAATTGCCATCGAGCGGGCATACCTCGGATTCTCTACCAATGAATCCAAGCTTGCCCCCAAATATTAAACGCTCCCCAAAAATAAAATCCAAGCCCGACCCAATCCATCAGCACCCTGATCCCAAGCAAACGTTTTTCTCATTGCATAATTATTTTAAGATATTCCCATTCTTTCTTTCTTTTAACCATGCTTAGGGTTCTTTAATATTAATAAGATTAGATGAGTGGTTGAGATTTGATTTGAAGTTGTCAAAGGAAAAAAAAAAAAAAACTATACATATGGGGTATGGTTGGACGCCCAACTATAGTCTTGTTTATGGTAGTTTTATTCTTCAAATAAAATCTCTTTTTGTGCAATTTTCTATCTCTTCTCCCTTGATTGAGTACCTCCCATTGAATCGAAGATCTCTACGATGGATTTCACGATAAAAAGTAAGTTAATCCCTATTTTCTCCTTGATTGCCATTTAATTTTCTACTAGCTTAACCACATGTGCTAAAAGCACGGACATTTCATAGTAGTCTTGATTAAGGTCAAAATCTTAAAGATGTAATTAGTTTTATGAATTAAGAATTATTTAAATTTTATTGGTGTCAATGTTTAAACTTTAAAAAATGAAAGGGAATAAAAAATATAAAAGTTTATGAGAAGAAAGAAATTAATATAAATTTTAACTACATATCAAGTAATTTAGTTTTTCTTTTATTTATGATCAAGTACTTTAAGCATGATCAATCTTACGGGTCTAATTTCAATTAGAGTGCCATAATGAGATTTATTAAGTATAAGCCTAAAAAAAAGCCCAATTTACAAATTGAGAAAAAATAAAATGTAAAGTGAGATTATTTTGGGTGAAGGAAAAGTTATATAAATGTAGAGAGTATATTATCATAATTTTGAATTGTCAAGTGAAATAGACATGACATGATGTTCTCTCTTATCGAGAAAGAAGAATCTCTCTTGTAGATATATTTTGATCAACGAGATTATAAATTAAATGAGGTAATTAAATTAATAATATTTAAAAATAAAAAATGACTACAATCACCCTTAAATGATTTAACAACTAAAAAATCTAGGATTAAAGAAATTTGAAATTTAGAGGTTAAGTTTGAAATTGGAAGAGTTAGAACTGAAGTTGGTTCGGTAACAACTTTAATATATAATATAATAATGGTTGAGAAGAAAATGGTCACAACATTCACATTTGTAAATTAATTATAAAAAATTTATTCATTTGAAGGTAAAAAATATAGTGGTCAATCCAATTGTAACAAATGCATTAAACAAAATATCAAGTTTTAAACTCAATTGAATCATACGCAGTGGATTGGCCTAGGATGAATCTCCATACCTAATAAAGAACTACCGAGGTCATTACAAACTTAAAAAATATAAAACAAAATTAGGTTGATGGAAATACATTAGGCCTAGGTCAAGTGTGAGTTGCCTTCTAATGAAACAAAAGTGAGATAGTTTTATAAACTCTTTTCTATTATGATAATTAATAAGAGCTTTGTCATGAGGCAGTTGGTAAAATAGCTATAATCTTTTAATTGGAGAAAGTTTTAGAAGAAATTGATATGAGTATCAATTTTGACCCAACTTACCAACCTAACTTGAATCCCCCCCCCCCCCCCCCTCTGTTAATATAAATAATCATATGCCTTGCACTCACTCAACATCAAGTCTCTCACCATCAGCACTACAGTAAGGGATTGATCCTTAGTTGTTTTTATGGAAGGGATGTGCCTCACCACTAAGCTACCAATGAATTGGAAACTTGAATCCACTTGGTAATTCAAAGTTAGAGTTCATTTTTTTTTCATATGTTTGAACTAACATTTCTCTAACCCAATTAATCAATGGATTGGATTAAAGTTAATCTATGACATATGACCTCCTCACCCAACTTTACCTTGACCTTCCAACAATTTAACTTGAATGTGACCTATTAATTAAATGTTAAGTTAACCTTTATAACTTAAAAAAAAAAATTGAATCGACATTTTTATCATAATTAATGAATGAGTAAACTTTAGGTTGAGCACACATATACTACTGTGCACTATTCAACACATTTAATTCCATCTCCCTATCTTTAAATTATCACTTTTTTCTTTATCTATCATCTTTTTGGTGTGATGATTTAGATGGGTGATATTTGTAATCACGTTTCTTTTATAGCAATTTGATAAATGACACTTGCTAATCATTAACACCTATCTTTAGACTATCATTTTTTCATGGTACTTTTTTTCTTTATAACGGAGGGTGTCCTAGCCTTTCGGGCCGAAATAATCCCTACGGGCCCAGGGGGAGCCGGATAAATCCCTTGTGGCCCCAGTGTGACAGTGCAATTTCGAACCCCGGGTGCAAACATCTTTTTTGTACTATCATTAGACTATCAATTTTTTTTCATGATACGGTACTTGTAATCATCTTTTTTGTGTGGAAGTTTAAATTAGTGACATTTGGAGTCATAACTTTTTTTAATTTCAATTGAATAGATAACACTTGTCAAACATGTATGACACTTTTAGCTAATAAATAAAGTATTTTCCTCCGTTTAATTCAAACACTCTTATTCATTTTTCATGTATTAGTCTATCACCCTTACCTAATATTAATTCATTTTTTTAAAAGTTAATATATCGTATTATCCAAATCAAGTTAAGCCAACTCTAGGGGTGCTTGAGTCCATGTCAAAGACTATATGAATTCATCAACAATTTTCATTTCAAAGGTTTTACTTCTACTTATTATTTTTTATATATGTATTATATTATGAATATGTTAACAAAATAGAATACCGTATAAACTTATATAATTGAAAATAACCTAGAGTATATCAATTGCCAAAAGGGATTTGGACTTCTTTATTTCCCAAATAGATAAACTAAAAGTTGAATAAGGATACAAATGTGGTTTGAATCTGATTTATTGATAGGACATATATCTGAAAATCAATGGAGCATGTTGAAATGATTAATTTCTATATGAAAAACTACTTGATTATATTTTATTTATTTATGCTGATATTGTTTTGAGATTTTTAATCTTATACTTTTGAACATCTTCCATAAATATGATGAGTTCAGTTTTTTAATAAATTATAAAATCATTTTTATATTGCAGTCATAAAATCTTTATCAGAAATGGGCGGCAAAGGAAAAAGGTAAGCTTTTTTTTTTATGAAATTACATCATAGCTTAAAGTAATTTCATTTTTTTTTATTTATTTAATATTTATTTAATAAATAAATAAATCATCATAAAAAGAGAAAAAATAGAAAACCGTGAGAGAAAAAAAAAAAAAAAAACAATTCTCCAAAATCTAATATAAAGAAAAAGGATATAAAAATTGTTGTACATGATGGGGCCAACTTTAAAACTTCCAACATGGACCATCTTTAGGAATTTGGGTGGAGGGCCATGTTTAGAAATTACTAACATATGGCTCCACCTTTAGGATGGACCATGATGCAGTTTACAACTCAACAAAACTGTTGCATGATAAGAGAAAAGTCACAGCAGGATTTCTAAAGTGGTGGGCAGCCAACATACAGAAGCAGAAAGCATATATCTAGAACACAATGGTTTGTCAACTAAAAACAATGATGGGACATGATATACTGAACAACTACTTCAATACAAAGTAAATGGCATAAACATTTCACATGAACAATAAGATTTGAAATTCAGAAACCAGACACAAGACAACATAGTTGTAACTCACATTAAATATCAAGGGGAAACAAGTAATTTCATAATGATAGGAAAGCTTTGACTCTTGAAAGATAGAGAGGTTTTACTTTCAAATTACAATTGAACAGTTAAATTTTCATAACACTGACATAACATGATAAATGGATATAATAAATACACTTGGGGCATTTTCAAATGTGAGCAGATTTCAAATTGGTAAGTTGCAACCCCTTAGGGGTCCATATGGATGCATGCCAGAAATGGGGAAGGGGTCAATTGGAATGTCATGATGTGGATTATGAGCGCACAAAAATTAGTCCTCTCAAATCATCCTAATCCTTGGTTCAAGGGCCTGAGAACTTAATGTCTTTCCAACCATATAACCAATGGATTTAGGAGAAATAGATTACTAAAGAGAATAAGTAAATAAATAAAGAGCAGAAAAATGAATGAAGGAGGTGATATGACTAAGTGAATGAGATAATTCAAATTGGAATCCACCCCCAAATTTATAGTAACAATATTCCTCAGTTACAATCTCAAAGATTATAATCGATATCATAAATATATCTCTTAAGATTACAATTATATCATGATGCCTTGAAGATAGAACCGAATCCAATCCACCACAATAATAACTCTTTTGATATGATAAATTCTATGGTATTCAACACCACCATGAATACATTTATACTCCATAAAGCTCATATTCTGCACTCCCACTCAAGCTGGTGCACAGATGTCAATCACACCCAACTTGCTCATTATACCTTGGGACGGAATTTTCTAGTGCCTTAGTAAAGACATCAACCAACTGATCAAATAACCAATACCTTCCATTGACATGGCAGCATGGACCATAAAATGGTTAAGTCTCGCAGCTTCCCGACATTGTTCTTCTCAGTTTGGATCAAACAGTATCACTGTATGAAAGTTTCCATCACCAGCATGAGCAATAACTGTACTGGAGTTAAGAAAGACAAGCAAAGACGAGCCCAACATGAGAATCTCCCTAAGTTCATGAGAATCTAAGTAGATAAGAAAGAATCATCAATCTTTGCCAATTAAGTTCAAAATTTAAGAGTTGGTCAAATAATGACTCAGATTTGTTTGCACAAGAATCACACTACACAAAGCATACCACACCAATGGGGATGCATCAAGTTCTTGCTTAGATCTTGATATGCACTCTGCCAGCCGTGACAAAGGAACACACACATCCTGTAGATGAAAAGAAACACATAAAAAAGTAAGTTACACTAAAGCCATTAATGACTAGAACAATCAGAAAATGATGCTGAGAAAACAACTCCTAACATATTTTTAGTTTTTTTTTTTCATGAACAGTTGAAACTGCAGCATGGCAAACTTCAAAGAGAATATGACTACGAGTTATGTGTTGTAAGGCAATGGTGATCTTTAGGAAGATTGGCGAGTGTAAGGAGTCCAATGGCCTATTTCTGCTTCAATACTCTCATGGACCATGGTTCAAAACCACAATATCAATCACCATCATGTTCGACCCCAAAAACTCACGTCGTGGTTTGACAGGACATGTATATCATTCTCACAATTTCAATGGTTGAGTGCATGAAAAATTCTTTTTTGCGATGGTGCTGTATTGGTGCACCCTTTGAAATCTGCACCAAAAGATCCTTTAAGTGCTCTGCAGGTGTATCTTCCTCAGTCGCACAAATTTATAACATTACTCTCATCCCTACTTGCATCACACATACACACACAAGCATCATCAAACATTAATATTTTTATGAGGAAAAAAAAAAAACAAAAGAAATCACACAAACAAATTTTACGGGGGCGGGGGGGGGGGCGGAGTCCAACATCTATTTCAACTAATAACTGCTAATTTAATTTACGAAAGGGAAAAATGGACTGGGTCCCACCCACCTAAACTAGACAAAAATACCAACATACCCCTAAGCCATAACAAAACAGAAATTAAAACCCTAAATAAAATAAAAACTATAAAAAGGCAAGAAAAACAACTCAAATAACTAAACAGGGACTTCTGGGTTCGGTTCCTCACACACACCTTCAATGAAACTTATCTTTTAACTACAGAGAAACAGTAATGAATTCCATCCAACAAATTGATTCTTCTCTAGGTTATGTTGATTTAATTTCTTAGGGATGTCAAGAACCTATGGTTTCTCTAAAATTCTACCAAGACTTCTCTAAAATTCTACCAAGACTTTTCATTTACATTATCTGTCCTTGTAGACCAGTCATAAAAAACACAATCTAGAATCTAAGGGATTTTGCCAGCAAATGAACCTGAGGAGTGTTCAATGTTGACGATTGGAGACACTAGAGACGTGCAAATCAACCTCACATGGAGTCCCTATTCTAGTTAATGTATAGGCCTCTTTCACATGAGGAGGTTTCTCTTCATAACTCCAATTTCTTTCTTCTTTTTACAAACAGGTCACAACTTTGCTTGATACAAGTAATATCTGCTTCTTTCTTGTAATGCCTATTGTATTCATCATTAACAGTAGAATTGGGAAAGAGAGACCTGTTGAACCATTAAATGATCAGGCACAATGTATCTACATTTTACTGCATTCCTACTACAAAGGAGGACTGTAGGACAACACAAGCTAATCACTAAGGAACTGTATTAGAGACTTAAAACCCATCAAACCCATGCAACTCATAGTAACCAGGGAGCAATTTTCTGACATACCATCCAAACCTTCAATTGGATAGACACAGAATAATCCCCATATTGTCAGAATCATCTCTGTTGCAACTAAATTCACAGAAAATCCGTTACTCTCTCCATGCAACCGTCTACCCTTACTTTTTTCCATTGTCACAGCAGCCAATTTAATCCCCGATTAACCATGGAAGCATTTTTTTTTCTAAAACTTGTCAATTAACTGCAACTGATGTCACAGTGAAACAGGAAAAGCAGCAACCAACACTAAAGAAGACCCCAACAACCAAGACTCCAACAATCTCCATGGATATTTGATTGGGGCTCTACCCCTCGATATCAGGTGTTTCAAGACTTACAGGAACCAACAGCAAAAGAAGCACAAACCCTTATTTGAAGCTACAAGTGGTTCAACAAGCACAAATGCATGCAAACTACTGCTCATGGCAACTGTTTTTGCAAGCTTATATGCACATGTTCTTTACAGTGTCCCCAGGAGGCAACCTTAGAGTAAGTCATGAGAACAAGAGGCTTTTGCTACTTAACTAACAAAAGAGAAAAACAGGAGTTCCCCAACTATGGAATTAAAATTCTTATTCTATCTGCTTTGTTCATGTATAATGCAGTTGAAAAAATGGTTCTTGCAAAACTGGTAATTCGTTCCATATCACCAATAATTTGATTTTTTTGCATTAGTATTGTGGTATTTTGTTAAAAATATCTTATTTCAGTGTTATCATGATATTTTTAGTTTTTTATTAAATTTGATCTTGCAGTGATGTTATGATTACTGAGAGTAATATGTTTCAGGCTGGTGACACATTCAAAAATGAAGAAAAAATTCTAACCACTCCATTCCTAGCAACTGCTATTCTAAGAAGAATATGGATCCCACCATCACTAGATGGCTAACATCTCTCTGTCTCTTGTCGGCAACAACTGTCTGACACCATGAGGCTTGTTACAATGTACAATGAGAGATGATTTTGTTCATTACAAAGAGAGGCAGCAATAGCATTTACGTTAGTATTCTCTTTTATCTTCCTTGTAGATCGGTCAACTTATTTCTACACAGCTAGCAATTTCTCAAAACCGAATGATCGAATTACCCTAACCGGCATGATTTGAATTAACAGAACCTGATCCTAGACAACCATAAAATCAAGTAAACAAAAAACAAGAACAATTCCCATAGCCTACTCTTACAACAGAACTTCCTGAACATTTCAATCTACGAATCGAATTGCACCAACTGATATCAAGAAGTTTACAACATCTTACCTATGCAACAGAACACCATACCAGTAAAAATCCCAGGTATGGTAGACAAAGGAGCGCCAACTGAAGGCAGGGGTGCAACTGCAGCTGCAACCACCTCTAAAGTCACTCAAGAAGAAGATGCAAATACGGTACCTGTGAGGTAAAACTAGAGAAAAGGAAGAAATAAAAACCTATTTTCTTCCAACATTTTCCCTTGAAAAGTTTGACATCATCTCCTAATTTCTCATCCTGCAGCATGTTAACAGGTCAGAAACCAAATGCAATACACAGTATAATGAAGAAAGCAGTAAGCCTATGTTCACACCATATTTCAAAAGCAAAAGTAAAAGAATAGTAAATAAATGTTGTTGAACAAGCAAATACATGAAACTCCAATACATGGTTGGACAGGTTGCAGTTATTTTGGACCAACACAGTAACCTATACCATTAAAGCTAAGGATGAAAATTAGCAAAGACCACAATCTGAAAAGGTCAGCCTGAACTCAGAAGTAAAACATGTTTAAAATACAATTAAAAAAACTTAAAATGCAACTCATCCTCAAGAAATTATATAAAGTTTGGCTGTGTTTTCCTTTTAAAAAAAAAAAATACTGAGACGGCAGCTTCTCATTTGCCTGCTAGATATATGATGGCAGTAATTCGAAAGAAATGATCAAATTGCTCACCTCCTCTTGTGTCCACCCCCCTTTTGCTCGTCTTATAGGACCAGTAGTCCTCCTGGACACAAAGTTAGAACATGACATAAAAGACTTGAGTTCTAGTTTTTAAAGAAATTCTTTACTACCAGTGCTGCTATTGTAAAACAAGCAATAGTAGATGAAACAATACTCGAACAAAACAAAATAATAAACAAATTGGAATATAAAACATATCACAATGTGCTCATCAGCAATGTACAAATTGTAGACTATTGTGACTGTCTACAAATTTTACACCTAAACGATGCCCATGAGGGCTTTGCTTCTGTTACTTGCCAATTGCCATCCAAACGATCCTGGTACTAATGCAATTAGTATGCAAGTTGATAGTCCCTTTTTCATTTTTTTTTTTGGGATATGGGAATCATTCAAGAGAATACTACTATTGACTGCAAGTCAGTTTAGAGAAGATGAATAACAAAATGTGGTGTCTAAAACTAGCATGCCTACTAATATGTGGATTATGCCATCCCTTTCTGCCCAGGTCGAGGCTCCTTATTTGGGTCTAGGGTGCAGTTCAGAGGAATTATTTAAATCAGGGGTATGGTCCTGTAACTTAGACTTGATTAAGTTATGGGTGTAAAATAAGAGAGCTTTTGGTAAAGTTGAGGGTGATCAAAATGGTAAGCCACAAAGCCTTTATAACATATATGAATATGAATGAAGATGATGAATACATGCCTAGTAAAGACATCCAGCATTCAGTATGTGGATTCTGCCATAGCCCTTTCTATTAGTTATGAGGGCCTTTTAGGTTGTATCATGAGAAGATCACATAAAAGGTTTCGATACGTGAGCAGGACTTCAATGGAGTTCTAGTCTAGAGATAACGGTTTGATGTAAATTTTAGGCACTGAACATACAGTTCACTTGGATTAGGTTTTACCTTTAGGACTCAAAATAAGTTTGTTATCTCCAAAATGAGTCAGTGGTTAATATTTTCTGCAAGTCTTGTATCATCCCCAACATTCACTCAATGTTCACGAGTCGTGACCATTGAGTTGCAAACATAACTGTCAGATTCACATCTTTTATTTCAATACTAAGTGCTATTTACAACCCAGTTAATGTGTTTTAATAGTCTATACATCCAGAGGAAACAGTTTATTTCAAACAATTAGAGAAAGATTTATCCTGAAGTTATTCACCCAAAAAATAAAATTAAAAATAAAAGACCTCCGATGCTTTTGTTCTGGGGGAAAACTAAAGGATCATGAATATTGGTGACACAACCAAGAGAGATGATGGAAAGAACACCACATACTTGACTATTGATGAGAAGGCAGAGCAGTTTACCACCCTTTCTGCAACACGCTTTCGTCCCCAGAGACTAGAGATATTCCAAAATAGGACCCAACAAAAGCTAGAAAGCTCATGGATGGGGGAAATTAGCAATTCCTACAACGCATTCCTATGGCAATGGAGAACAAAGATCCCGAAAAACACACCCATAGATGGTGTATAAATCCAACTTCAAAGTTACTCTTTCTCAAAGCATATGAGCACCTGAAACATCATTACCCATCAGTACACAAGTACCAAGAGTGCAATGAATTTTCTCAATTTTTCATCATTCAACAAATTCAAAATTGCCAACATCAAAACTAAATTGGATATTTGCACCAAATGGGGTAGTAGCATTCAAAACGCAAACATAGATTTAAAGAACAAACAAATAATAAAGTGGAAACAGACTTGAAATATACAGATTGAGAATGATAACACCATCAAACATTCAAACAGATTGGAATCATATATCTTCAAGGAATAGAAATAAGTTCTGGGTTTACTTCCAAAAGCTGAAATATCCACATCCCAAACCAGAAAATCAAAAGACAAATATGGGAATTTGGATAACCTACTCTTTGGAGGAAGAGCAATTCTCTATGCAACTGAAGAAGACGACTTCAATTCCATCGGCGAATCGGACGGTGTAAAACACGACGGCCAGCCTTTCAGCACCCGTGGGCCCCACATCTCTCCCAATGCCGTGAGCTGCACGACACACGTCCATAGCAACACCGTTGTGGTGGCTCGGATCATCCACAGCTTCATCCGCGGCCGAGACACCACCAAACCCTTCGATTTCTCGCCCCTCATCTCAGCCAGCGATTTCAAACCCATTTCAAGCTTTTTTCCTTCTCTCTCTGCGTACTTAGCTCCTGTCGATTTCTCAAATCTACACATCGTTGCAAGGGTATCTTGCATTCTCCTCCCCCATACATACAAAACCCAACAACTCTCTTATGCAATCACGAACCATAAATTTTGGTTCGAAGTCTTCAACTCTGGTGCCAAAAGCTCAAACCTTTTTAGTGAAGGAAACCTGCCGACACAAGCCTGATCAATGTAGCAAGAAAGCCCTAAAATCGCTATTTCAATCCATTCCAACAGAAAAAAAACCTAAAACCGTAAAGAGAGCAGAGGGCGGGAGGGAAAGAAGGGAGAGGGCGGGAGAGGAATAGCGGGATACAGTTTTTAGGTCTTTTTTTTTTAGATGAAAACAACCATAGAGAGTAGCTGTGGTTTATGAAAATACGTGTCAAAAAATGCCACAGTCCGAATCAATCGTTTTGTCTGCCTTATTTGTGTCCCTGTTAGCCGGTTTTGACGTAGTGGGAATTAGAATATAAGGTCCACTTAAAAAAAAAGTTTATTGTACATGGAGCCCATATGTATCACTATCTAGGATACACTTTTAAAATCACAAACTTTTAAAAAAATTTAATCATAATAGATATATTAAGAATTTTAATTCAACTAAAGAAGACTCATCTTGACTTGGCTAGATAGAGTTATTGAGCAAGGTGAGATTCTTGTATCATTCGGATTCTTTAATCTCCTATCCATAATAGATATATTAAAATTTTAAATTCACCTAAAAAAAGTTAACAAAAAAGTGGGCTCTCGATGTAAATCTTGAAATTTCTCTCCAATCAAAATAAAAATTGAAATTGGAGTTTCAATTTCGCAATTGAAATAGAAATTGAGCTCAATTTTAAAATCAATTACGAAATATGACTCCAATTTGGAAATCGAATATTCCTACCTCTATAATATATAATAACTAGCAAAACATACCCGTGCTGACAGGGGCGGACCCATTTTATGATGATCTGGGGCGGTCGCCCCATATCAAATCTGGTAATCTGCATGAAGTAGAACAATGCTCTGCACCATGCACGACATGTGCCCCATGTATGTGGGAATATCGCCCCACATGTCCCTCTGACCAATGCAAAGTAACTCCCAAAAAGAAAAATGACTTAGTGTAATGGTTGAATTTCACCGACACGCATGAAATTTTGAAACTGTAGATTAGGAATATTGTAAACAAGTGTGCGTCACTGTGAAGAATCTCTATCTTAGCCAAATGATGAATTAGGTGGGGAGAGAGAAGAGAAAGGAAGAAAGGTAAATCTGTTTCTTAAGAAGGCTGTCAGCAACAAAGTGGTGGAATCTGCTGCAACCCAGAAATGTACAATCTTCTTTGTCATATTATTAGCCCACATTTTTTATGGATGATCCAACTGTTGCTATTGCTAATCACCCATTGTTTTCTCATCTTAAAATTTGATTGCCGATCAATACATCACCTGATCCCTAGTGGAAATGTCTGGTAAGTTGTGAATAGATCACCTTTTGACGGAACACAAGCAACCCACACTATGCCACTTCTCCATTCCCTCGGCCTCTCTCCCAACCCATCTCTCTCAATGCCCACCCCCATAACCCCATCATCAATGGCATCATCATCAAACCTGTCCACAAAGGCCACCAAAATCACATTTCAAACCCTCCCACTCTCATACCAAAATCTCCCCCTCCAATTCAATTCATGGAGATCATGGGCCTACCATTAATTGATCAGTTACCGTGGGCCTACCATTAATTGATTTCTTGTGAAATATATAATTACAATACATAAAAGAGAGCAAGAATAATAAATATATAATAAAAATATAAATGGAAAAATATAAATATAAAGTCAACTATGCCAAGTTAAAAAAGAACACTTTCAAAACAAAACCAGAATAACATCAAGAGATGTATATCGATTTCTAAATTAGCATTCTTAAGAATTGAAATTTGGAAAAGTTATATATTGTAGTCATACTTATATAAAATGGGCTCAGGGTTCTTTTCTTCATTTTTTTTTCCCATAAAAAATGGGCTCAAGGTTCTTTTCTTCATTTTTTCCCTAAGGGAGTGTTTGGATGTATGCAAAACATAAGATTAATATATTTGAATATTGATAGATTTTATTATTATAGAACAAAATATCATTATATTAACTTATTGCATTTTGCATTAAGTTAATTTATTATTATATAAGTATGTAATCATACTTATATGTGACATTTGACAATTTCTACAAATTTTAGCAAATTCTAAACGGAAACCTCCATTATTTATTTTCCTATTTTATTGTTATTATTATTGTCTTGCCCTCCTTGTTTCCAGTGGTGGTCATGGTGTGAATGTTGCGAGTGCAAGGCTTGGGTCTAGATGTTAGGTGAAACTCGCCTATCAATCTGGCCCTCCTAAGATGGTAACAGGTCCGACCCAAAGTACATGCAACCAAAAAAAAAGTCCAACAGACGCCAGCAAATCCCACCGTGGCATTTTGCGTTTGGCCTTTGCATATCCAAAGCAAAGTACACCAAAAAAATAAAAAAAGAGAAAATAAAACAACAACAACAACAAAAGAAGAAAAGTGAAAAGAAATTTGGTAAAGAGAGGAAAGGATGCATTACCTGTACCAGAGTATTAGACAGGGTGAATGCCTCGGAGGTGCCAGTTAATAGGGCAGTGTTGCAGCAAAAAGCAAAAAGCAGCAAAGTGAGAGAGATATAGAGGAAAAGTTTCATGAGATTCTTCCATTTGGATTTTCCATAACAATAAAATTATCATGGTCTTGAATGTTTAAATGAAAGAAAAGATATAAAAACCTACTGCTCTTCCAATCCGCTTGACAATTCAACAGTCATATTATATACACTCACTAGTATAAATTCTTTAACTTTGACAATTTAGCAAACACGTTTGCTCAATGCACCATTACAGTTGTAAAAAAATCTATACAAAAACAAATGAGAAAAAAGTTATACATACCTTGAGAAAATCAAAAGTGATGAGAGTGAGCAGCGTTTTGGGAGAGGCATTTGTGGATAGAGATAGGGCAGTGGAGTTGAGAGATTGAGGTAGAGAGAGAGGCGTGGCCGCATGGCTGAGGATTTCTGATTTTGGATTTTGAAGTGGGTTGAGGGAGAGAGGAATTGATGAGAAAACCGTTAGGTTTCTTTCAGGCTTGTCTTTTGGAGGGGCATTTCTTTTAGAGGTAGTGGGAATGTGAACAGGAAGAAGGAAGTTGGGAGACCATTACGTGCGTTACGTTGAAAGGGAGATTAAAAATGAGAAGAAGAAAGAAACGCCTTGCATTCAAGAGTAAATGCAGCTGGAGAGAAAGAGAGGAGATAAACGGGTCAAAACAAATTAGGAAGGGTCAAAATCAATTGAAAAAATCAGGAATGATTTCTCAATTGGAAACAATCACTATCATATATCCTAGGGATCAATCTAAAACACAAGTGTACTGAATTGGTGGAAAAGAGATTCAACAAATATCCTATTCTATCAAGTATGGTTGGCAACATTTTGGCTATTCTAGTTTACATTCACTTGACCATTGACAAATACAAAGCCTTCCAAAAGCCCCAGCTCTTTCACCTTGTTGACCAAACCACCCAATGGTTCAACTACTATAGTGAAATGAAAGGGAGACAAAGGATCACCTTGCCTCAAACCCCTTGACGCTTTGAAAAGAAAGGAAGGGGACCCGTTAACCAGGACAGTGTTTAAATGCAGAAAAAAAACCATCATAATTCATAAATGAAATATATATATATATATATATATATATATATAAGAAAACAATTGGATGCTTGAACTCCAGCATGCTCTCTAGCTTCAAATATATGATATCAAGATTTCTAGCAATAGAAGTAAAGCTTTGTCTCGTATTCCAATTTACAGAACTGCAATAGAACTAAAACTGCAGCTCATTTGTATTGCCATTTTGAAGGGAAAAGAAAAAAAGAAAAAGAAATCTCAAGGTATTAAGGGTTTTTTTTTTTTTTTACTCTAGTAAGATGACCAGATTATAGTAATTACATTT
This sequence comes from Cinnamomum chago, assembly GCA_038049695.1. Taxonomy (NCBI): domain Eukaryota; kingdom Viridiplantae; phylum Streptophyta; class Magnoliopsida; order Laurales; family Lauraceae; genus Cinnamomum; species Cinnamomum chago. The sequence goes on along the minus strand of CP142458.1, from coordinate 63,684,128 downwards.
GAGGATCACCCAAAAAAATAAATAAATAAATAAATTCCGGGCTTGCATTACATGAAACTCTTCTCTCGAAGAGGACTAGGAAAGTGATTCAAAGGTCAAGTTTGGAAACACATGGGGCTGATACGTTCTTGTTACCACAGTACTAGTCATACAATTACTCTAATTAAAAAAATTAAAGACAACAAAAAGGAGTAATGAAGCCTAATTTGTCTCATTGAATGGTGGAAAACAAATGGAATACAAAAATATTGCAACACTAACCTGCAACATAATCATCCTTGACTATTTTACAGATAGGATTTGCATCTCAGTTGGTCTCCTTTGCTTAATCTTCACTTTAACGTCAATCCCATTGTCAATGACAGACTGCAGCACAATCTGAAGTTTTCCTTCAAGTTTATCCCCTTTCCTAGGCATGTATACCACATTGTGGATATCATCAGCAATTGCGCGCTGAGCTAGAACGCTTCCAACAGCAGCACATGCTGTTGAGTCCTTTGTTGATGCCAAATCATGTTTCATGTCTTTGGAAATGGAATGTGCCACAGCAACAACCTTGCTGGTCACTCTGTGAACTATGCAAGCACGAACAGAACTTTTCGATATGTAAATGTCCAAGCAAAAAGGTAAATGGTAAGGATCTGTGAGTTTGTTATATGTTGGAGTCCTTATCTTTTTATCTTCTATTACTGAGGCTGCAATACCATTGCTACCAGCCTTAACCTGAGAACTTTTTACTTCTTTGAGTGTAGGATCATTTCTCTTGTGCTTCACAAGCTCAGAACTGGCAGAGGCTGAGTTATTATTTTTCTTTTCTTTTTTGCTACTTTCTTTTCCAACTGTGGCCTGTTTAAGATTTTCCTTATTTTTTGATGATTTTTTCTGATGAAAAGTAATATTATATTCTTCAAACTCCCGGGAATCCTTATCCAACTTGTAGAAAAGATTACCACGAACCCTCATGTCCTCGATCTCATCAAAATCAGGGTAATGTTCTGTGGTTGAAGAATAGTTGTCTGTTCTTTTAACCGTTCCTTTCAGATCAGGTGATTTTCTTGACGTTTCATAAGTGCATGCATGAGCTATGCCAGATGAAACCTGCCAAATGTCTTGATCTACAACCTCAATATCCAAGCCATTCAAGGAATCTCTACCAGGGGGAAGCAATAGAGAAAGATGCATTATGCTTGGCCGATCCAAAGAAGGATTGGTGCAACCAGTTTCCCCATTGCTTGACTTGTCAGATGTGGATTTTTCTTTATCTCCCTTGAAGAGACTACTGAAAACTTGCGAGTAAAAACTGCATAGCGGTGAAGCAACTGAATTTCCAATAAACGGATGTAGCATACTCCTCCTCAAGAAAGATCCTGCCATCCAGTATTTCCCTTCCAGGACTGACTGTTCTCATAGACTAATTGTCCTTGAAAATGCAAACAAATCACAGATGATTAGAAAGGTCCAATGTCAAAGATCAGACATAGCAATTTTTTAGGGAAAAAAAAGGTTCATCCAATAATGTACTAATAGAATTTGCGTTTTGCCACAATGTAGACAAACAGGAATTCATGGCCTGTTTCTTTACTAGAATTTTTGACAAGAATTTAGTGTGTTGGGAATTCATGACATGATATAATGGCTTATCCCCTGGCATTTGCAAATGTCATGTTTCTACACAGGAATTTCAAAATCCCAGCCACCTAAAAGGTTCCAAATGACCTTCGGAATTCCTGGAATTCCAACCCCATAGCTTTTTGGTGGAATTTCTGGATGCTCAAGTAACATCACTTAAGATGGTAACGTAAGTAATGACTCCATTAAACACCCAACATTTTAGAGAGAAAAATGTTTTCTCACATGAAAAGTTACAAATATTGCTGTTTTGTAAGTCTTACTAAAACCCAATAGCCATACTGGTCTCATCACCAGAAGATTCACAAGTCACAGTATAGGAACTCTTATTCATCTACCAATTATGTGAATCCTCTATACTGCTGCACATAGACAGGCACTTTGCAAATTTTTAGAATAGGACCCAATGACAAAGTCTGTAAGGCCCACTATTTTTTTTTTTTCTTTTTAAATCCATCTAGTTGACAAGGCCAAAGAGCCCATAAACTATATCAGACATTTTATATTTTAGAAGGCATCAGAGACAGTCCTGCAAGAGAAGCCACAAAAAGGCTTTAAGATTAAGAAGCTGACAACATGTAATGGATTTTTTATGGTGCCAAAACTTCCAAAAGTATCTAATGAAGCCTTGTCAAAAACCATATGCCCAATCATCCATATTCTTCCAATCCCTTGGATTACTAGTTTTTCTCTAATGAAAGATTTTCATGAAAGGTGAATATACCTCTGAGCGCTGCTTTTGGTGAGTTCGTCGGAGATGCGTAGGAGGAGGCGGCCCCACGGGTTTGTGCCGTTGTGGTGTGATGATGATGATGATGATGAAGCAGAGGAAGATGAAGATGGGTAGTGGAGTAGTGCGACTATGAAAGATGAGAGACAGATGTTGTGAGTGCAGAGAGTGAGGAGGAAACGAAGTGGATGGCCGAATATAAAAAGATAGAACCCTAGCCCCCTTTTCAAGTCATTTGAAAAAGGTGCATGTTTAATAATGAGAATCAAGATTTGGCTCCAAAACTCGATTTTGCATATCAGATTGACGTAGAAAAACACGTCCGTGCTATAATTATAATATTAAAATTTATGAAAAAAAAAATTTATGATCAATTTTTTTAAAATTAAATGTAAAAGATTTTAGTATGAGAGAGAGGGAAAAGAAAAAAAAAAGTCCATAAAAATTTAATACCAAATACCATATAATTTTAAAAAAAAATACAAGCCCATAAAAATTGAAGATTAATGATAAAGAAAACTAAAAACCAAAATCAAAACAAACAAATAATATAAACTATAAATCAAATCCAGTGAAATTTGAAAGACACATAGAAATAAAACATAAAAATGAAAATTCATAATCAACTCAATAATATAAGCAATTTAAAATAATCAAACACTCATGAGGAAAAAAAAACCTAAAAACTGAAGCACAGAAGGGCAAAGACAAAAGAACCCACAAATTCATGAAAAACCATCATAAAAAAAAACTAAAAACCCATCACAAGTGTGAAATTACAATATAAGAAATACAAAATAAAACGAAATAAATTTTATTAAAAAGGCTATAAATATATATATATATAAACAAATATTCATAGACAATACATTAATAAAATAAATTTAGAAGAACCAAACCAACTTATGATAATCTAATACTAAAAAATGGAAATCTGCAGCCACAAAATAAATTAAAAAAATCCATAAAAAGATTTCACAAAGAGAACTTAAAAAACCCAATGGAAGTAAAATAAATAATTAACTCATAATGATAAGTATTAAAAATATTTAAAAAATAGAACAGAAAAATGACAATTCACAAAAAATCTCATGAAAAAAAAAACACCAAAAAGAACCCAATACCCAAAAGTTGAAACAAAAAAGGGGAAAAAAAGAAACTCACAGTCTATAAAAACCATACAAATACAAACCATAATTATTGCAAATCTATAGAAATTTTAAAATAATGATTCTTTTGTATAAATCATATTAAAATGACATAACTAAAATTGCTCAAATAAAATATGATGAACTCAAAAGGAAATGAATTCAAAAAGGTTTACTTCTCAAATTGAAATTTAATAATTGCACCAATTGTCCTAAGGTGCTCACATTTTAAAATGAGTTGAACACTGATCTAAAATAAGCATGCAAATGAGAAATGAGACGGTACTAAAAAGAGACACAAAGAAAACAAAAAAAATTATTAAAGTTGCTCTAAACAAATACAATGAACTTAAAAGTAAATGAAGGGAAAAAATGAAAGTTCTCTTGTTGACATAGAGAAATAGAATTATATTGGAGAAAGTAGAAAATAATGATAATAAGAATGAGCTTAATTCTTTACTTAGATGGACCAATATTATTGTAGATTCATTTTACCATTAGTTTCGCATTCTTAAAAAAAAGTATACAATCAAAATCAATTGATAAAAAGGAAAGCAGACAACTCAGAATTAAGAGTTGATTAAATAAAAAAGACTAAGGATTAAATAAACCAGACAACCCAGAAATCGGCATTTCACATTCTAAAAAAAAAAAGAAAAAAAATCATATAATCAGAAGAAACAAAAATACTTGATATGCCTTAGATTAGTGGCACTTATAGACATTATGACCCATTAACACTCAAATGCTATTCCTTGATAAAAATATGATGATAATGAGAGTTTTTTAATAGAAAAAAGGCATGATGGAGAGTTCGAATCACAAAAAAAAAAAAAAAAAAAAAAAACCCTTTATTTGGAAAACTCCAGTATTTTGTATTTTTTTTTTATCAGAGAATGAATTTGACCATGGAAATAACCCAGAATGAGGTGAGAATTTGATGTATCTCATAAATAGCAAGGATGTTCGCATTAATGATTGTGATTTTTAATAGATGGGGTCTATCATAGTGTTCCACTCCATTTACATCACGATTTATAAAATTTAAAGCCACACACACAAAAAAGAAAAAAAAACCAGATTCACCCTTTCTCCCTCGGCAAGCGTACATTGTAGCACATCAGTTACAGGGAAAGTTTCTCACATCCTCTTTAGTTCCACGCTGTTGTCGCGAGTTTTTCTTTTTTTAATAATATTGTCATTTTCTTATTAACTATGAAACTTATTTTTTTAATTAATTTATATATTATATATTCATTTGAGTTTAATTTTATTGTAAAATGGTTGTCATAGAAAATTAATAACTATATAGGAAATCATATAAAATAGTTATTTCAAAAGTTTGACCATCTATGTTTAAAGTACAATGCATAAGTATGAAAATAATAACAACAGCATTTATAGGAGTCAATATTCTAAAAATATAGTTATTTTTATAAATACCTCATAGATAAATTCCAACTCCCGGTCAATATTCCAAAGTGGGTGTGACGCCCCGGAGTCCCACATCGACTATAGAGAGGAAAGTGAATGGGGTTATATGTAAAGCTTACACTCTTACCTTGTATGATGCCTTTTGATAGGTTAAGGCCCATCAGAAGCAAAACCGTGAGGCCCGTGGGCCAAAGTAGGGCTGCACAACCGGAAATCCGGTCCGGTTTTCGGACCGGATTTCCGGTCCGGCTTAAATGAGAGGACCGGACCGGACCACTTATAAGTGGTCCGGTCCGGTCCGGTCCGGTCCAAAACGGTCCGGTCTGGACCACTTAAGTGGTCCGGACCGGTTTCATTAGTTTTTTTTTTTTTTTTAAGTTTTGTATTAAAAACTACTACCAAAGTTGATTATTTGATTAGAAACTACTACCAAATTTTTAGTTTTTAATACATGGGTGATCCTACTACATGGGTGATCCTACTACATGGATAATATCATATCCTTCAATCCAAAGTTTTGTATTAAAAAAATAAAAAATAAAAAATATATTATTAATCCGGTCCGGTCCGGTCCAGACCGGTTTTTAAAAGGTCCGGACCGGACCGGACCGGATATAACCGGTTTTGGTCCGGATTTGTGGTCTTAGACCACAAATCCGGTCCGGTCCGGTCCGGTTTTCCGGTCCGGTCCGGTCTGCGGTCCGGTTCTGTGCAGCCCTAGGCAAAAGCGGACAATATCATGCATGCGTGAAGAGTGGGGTGTTACAAATGGTATTAGAGCCACTATCGACTAGCTCGAGTGTGGGTCCCCTACAATGGCCTGGTGCAAGTGGGCGGGTCTCCATGTGGGCGGGCCAAGAGGGTCGGCAGGCTACAGGGACTGGCAGGCTACTGCACAGGAACGTGCAGCCTTAAGGGGGGTGGATTGTGACGCCCCGGAGTCCCACATCGACTATAAAGATGAAAGTGAATGGGGTTATATGTAGAGCTTACACCCTTACCTTGCATGAGACCTGGCCTTTTGTTGGGTTAAGGCCCATCAGAAGCAAAACCGTGAGGCCCGTGGGCCAAAGCGGACAATATTGTAACGCCCCAATTCCGGATACCGAGAAAGTCGTCAGAATAACCGAAATTGGCACGCTACTTCCCGGAAAATCCGAGAACTTCCAAAATCGTAGGTCCGCAATGAGGTCCAATTTAAAACTTTTGAACAATATACTATCAATGGTTAAATTGCGGAAGCATAAGAAGTGAAACGGAAGCAATAGGTATCATGATATATCAAATATGAGTAGAACTGTAATCCAGTTTTAAAAGTATCAATTGTTAAGAATAGAAGTTAATTACATATTTGACTGCTACCTAGCTCACTACAGAAATCGCTCAAAACCCAAAATAAAGATAAACACTCAAAGCCCATGTACTGGCTCTCCAACCTCCGGCTCGACATCTGGGTCGGCCGGTCCCCAACCGTAATCTCCAGCTACGGGCACCTCGATGAGTGCAAGCGCATCATCCTCGTACTATGGGTCGGGACCTAAGCACCAAATATGGGTCAGATCTAAAGATCTGGCAAGTCACAGTATACAAGTAACATAAGACAATATGTATCAAAAGAGTAGAGACAGTTACACAATTAAGGAATATCATGGTAAATGATCTAGGCAGTTGAGCAAGATAAACATAAAGAATCATGATAATATAGCATCTAGTCTAATACGATATGGCACATTCACACGAGTTGGATACCGCAGGACCGACCTCCTGGCCTGGTCGGTCGACCGAGTGCATTGGAAAAGTTGGGTCGGGCACCTAGCAGGCATGATCCATTCTCAAGGAATTTCTTGTGTGTCCGATCGACCTCCTGGCCTGGGCGGTCGACCGCATACACAGAGAACCTAGAAAAGTGATGTCCCAGCTCTCAGGCATTTCCACTTCAAATCCTGTGTGCTCGGTCGACCGTGCATACTGGATGACTGGGTCTGAGGGAAAATCCAACTCCCAGTTATTTTCTGCAGTGCCTGTGTGCTCGGTCGACCTGGAGCAGGGCTCGGTCGACCGCGCACACTGGACTGCAAGTTCTGCAAGAAAATAACTGAGACTTGTATTTTCTCAGTTTCAGTGTGCTCGGTCGACCAGACTGTAGGTCGGTCGACCGGGCACATGCAGACTGCAAAAAACCCTGATTTCAGGGTTTCATCTCCTTCAACCCATTTTTCCATTAAACCTCCTCCTATCTCGCCCAATCATCATCAAATCAATATAAAACATAAAAACACTTCAATGTACTACCATCCAACACTAAACGGGCCATTGATTTTCCAAATGAGAGAATCTCATCCATCAATGCCCAAAAATCCATCAATACTAAGCTCAAGGGTAGATCCAACACATGCACATTACTTGAATTGAAATTGCAGAATCAAAGGAAATAGAAACATACATTCTATGTTAAATATGTATATTGCACTTGCCTTGATTGAAATGAAAGGTTGTAGAGAGAGAGAAGAGAAAATCTAGCCAATAAGGAAATCTCAGCTCCTAAGGTCTTCCCAAGCACAAAACCAACTCAGAACTTAGGTCTAGAAGAGAGAAAGGAGAGGGGAAATGAAGAAGATGAACAGTAGCTAGGAAATGGCTTGGGAAATGTGTAGTATTTATAAGTTAGGGGTTTGGCTAGGGACTAAAATACCCTTCTAGCTTGTATATGATTAGGGTTAGGGTAGAGGGCATTTTGGTCTTTAGGTGGGGTTTCTAGAAGGTTCTCTAGTGGATACCCCCTATAGTAAATACTAATATCTAGCTAGGGCCTCCAACTCACTAACTAACCCTAGAAATTGCAAAAGACCCTTATTAACTCTATTACTAACACAACTAGGCTAATCTAACTAAAACTTAGGAAAATACATAGTTACCCTTACTAACCCATTAATTAGTATACAAAGCAATATATTCTATTAAATAGTATTCAAAATTCAAATTGAGGGCCCACAAGGAATGGGTCCTCACAATATCATGCATGCGTGAAGGGTGGGGCGTTACAATGGGGGCGCCGGGTCCCTTTCTCGTTAACTAATTTTAAGTTTTTGTTGATAACTATTAACAAAAAGATGCTTTGTGTTGTAATGGTAGAGTTGTTCCTTTGAAATCCATATTGTCTTGAGTTTGAGTCTCGGCACAAACTAGATTAATTTTTACCATGTCATTAAAAATACACGGGTCAGGTTAGGTCTAAAAAGTGTGCTTCATTTCTGACCCAACCTAAATTTCTGGACCCATTTGCTAGGGTCAAACTAAATTAAATTGGTCAAAATCAATTGGAAGTGATTTCAAATTGAAATCACTTCGCTTCATATATATAAACTAGCATAAAGTGCTAAGCACGGGAAATGTATATCACAATCTTAAATATCTGTTAGATGAAATTTACAGGTAGAATTTAACAGTGGCAGTATGTATTATACATAACAATCATTGGCAGTATGTATTATACATAACAATCATAAACTCTAGAGAATGATTATTTGACCTGTTAATGGTGTTGTGAATACCGTTTCTAATTTCAGGGAACACGATACAAATGTAGATAGGCAGTGGATCCTCACCTTCTTGATCAATAATTCCTTCATTAAGTCACACCACTATTTCTAAAATTGTATGAAAGTATCGAATAAAGGTGGTACTATAGTTTAGTAGCAGTTGTTTTGGTATGATTGCAGCAAATGGAATCCTACCTTAGCATAACACATAGTAGCAAAATATAGTTATATAAATGCAATACCAAATTGTAGACATTCCATACATTTTCTATTGTGGAAGATCCAAAATACAATCACAATGTTCAAGTTTAACTGCAAAGAACTTAACAAATCTTTTAATTATAGGACAATAGGAATGATTTAAATGTTGAACTTGGCGGGACAAAAACTACGGCACTGATATGAGAGATAGTAAGCCCTTAGACTCATCTGCATAATCTATGTCGCTTAGCTTTGTGACAGGACATGATATATTTGCTCCATCGGTTATGTTCCTATTAACTTTCAGGTAAAAAATAAAAGATTTCCAAAGAACACCCCTGAGCTTCTCAACAACTTTATCAACCTCATTTTCCTGCATAAAAAAGTAGCAGTAAGTTAGGTGAAAATAGAATATCGTTTTTCTAATATGACTATGGAGAAAGTATTGAGAAAAAATCTTACATCTCCTATCAATGTAGACAATTCATCTTTGTTTGCATTTAGGATATGTGCAATGTCATCATCAAATAGCACAACATTTAATGAATCCGTGTGATCTATCAATGTTAATCGCACAATGTACCTAAAGAAATAACTTTTTTCATCAGCTACTTGTTATGTATAATAAGGACATGAAATAGTATTTATGGTATTAGTATTATAGAATTACCTTTGATAAGTCTCAGTCGTAGAAAGGTTGCACACTTGGCAACTACTGTTTGTATTATTTCTTTGTGCCTTTTTTCCACATTTTATACATGCTAGGTACCATATTCTTTGATCAAGTTTTGCTCTAAATATGGTTGCTTTTATCCCCATCATGATGTTCTAAGAGAAGAAACCATGGCAATTAGAAATATAAAATATTTTTGCCCAGCATACTATATATTAAAGATATATGGTCATGTATCCTACCGATGTGTGTGTGTCTTGTTTATAGTTCTTCCACTCCATAATAGTTCCCCTTATTTCATTTGAAGTATTAACAACGATTGTAGAGTGTAGATCTTTATGTTCTGCATACGTAAAAACATAGAAATGAAGCACAATCAAGCATAGTTCAATTAAATAATTATTTTGAAATGAACAATGGAGGTATGATGTAGAAATTTAAGTTTATTGAATACCATGTCTAAAGCTGATGTGCTTCATCAATTTCGGAGTTGAATATCAATTTCGTCGAGTAAGTTGACGATAGATACCAATTTCCTGAAATATCAATTTGAATGTTAGAGATAGAAAATGTATGAGATCTTAAGCCTAAAATGAGGTATGCAATGATTTGTACCATTAAATTCTCGGACTAACAGTGAAGCTGCAATAAGGATTTTCCCAATTTGTGCCTTGTTCGATACTTGCTCTCTATAAATGGATATAATTTCTCCCCATAATGTCAACGATGCAGATTTTTCACTATTTGATTGCTGAATATGAGTTCACAGAATTTCCTAATCATAAAATTTGATACTAATGCTTTCTATTCATTTAAATCAATGTACCTTTGACATACCTCTTATCAAGCATGATGATATCCATTTTTTGAGTAATTGTATTATCTTTTTTCCGTATGGTGGATATTCCGCTTATATTTCTCACTATGCCAATGACATCTGCATAAACATGTAATGAACAATAATGTTAAGATTATAAAATGTAATCTGCATAACAAAAAAAAATTTATTGTAAGGAGACAATATAATATTTTATATGGAAAAATGAAAATAATAATTGTCATTATTTCCACCTGTCAGACATTTGATGTTGTTCACTAAGCTTGGCAATTCATCAAAAGTCTTGAAATAGTAACGGTCCAACGGTATATCACAACATCCTTCATTGATTTCTTGTATTATTGAATCATGTCTCAGGTACATCTGGTAGTCACTTGGTACAACTTTATAAGCTTTTTGAGCGTCTACCACTTTTACTCGATCAATCAAGACAACAATTCCTTCTCTCAAATTTACTCCTAATGATTGGATTTCAGTGTCTTGTAACGTTAGCTGCATCTGTTCACCCTGCAAGTAAGTAAGAAATTCATCATTTATATTAATTACTATTTGTTTAAAGGTATGTGTACCTTAAAAAGATAACATTTCAATCGACAAAGTTACCTTTTCGTCAATGAGCAATACCCTTAGAAACCTTTTTCGGGTCACTGATCTTTGAACTTCAAACTCATGCCATATACGACAAACTCTGGCCTTAATTTTCCAGTGAATCCTAAAAGGGGCGAGCCTTTCAAATATTTCGTAGTCTTGTATTGGAGTTATGTTCTGTGTAGTTTGTGGAAGACCTGTTAAAAAATTATAACATTAATTGTTTGCACGGCCTTTTTAACAAATACATTAAGATTAATAAATATTTAAAAAATACATAGTAAATTTAAGAAATGAAATATAAACTACGAAATTGTGGAGACATACTGCTGACTATTAAGAACTTTGGCAAGAACTTCTTTGTAGACTACATTTTTTGTGTATCCATGGGGTTCATTCTCTGTATTTAATGACAAAATCTTTAGCCCTGATCTTGATGTAACTCTGGATATTGCTACATAAAGTTGTCCATGCGTGAAGACTTGCCTTGGAAGGTATAAGCCAACTTTTGCTAATGTTTGACCTTGGTTTTTGTTGATTGTTAATGCAAATGCGACACGCACAGGAAATTGTCTCCTTTTGAATGTAAAAGGCCACTCTGTATCAGTTGGTGTCATTATGATTCTAGGAATGCAGACTCTCTCTCCTATTCTGTTGCCTATTATTATTTCAGCTTCAATCATCTTTGTCCCAGTTTGTTTAACAATCAATCGTGTCCCATTGCACAAACCAATTGATTGATTTAGATTTCTCAATAGTATTATTGGCACTCCTACTTTTAGCTTAAGAGAGTGGTTTGGAAGCCCACTAAATCTCAATGTGTTGAGAAATTCTGGGGTGTACAAAGCATTCTACTCATCGTCTTGAGTGTCTGTGATAGTGTCTGCACTCAGATAAACCCTTCTGTCATCAGCCAACATGCTCAACATGATATCATTTATCTTGTCAACATCCTCATTTGTCGGTGCGAGAATCACTCGCTCTTGAAGATAAGTATGATCAACACTTTGTTTAAAGAATTCACTGTATACATTTTGTATGAGGCCCATTATATCTTCATTATCACCATTGTCTTTTTTCAACAACAAATCTTCTAGTATCTTTACCCAATCAGATTCTTCATCATTTGGAATTGAAATTGAATTAGCATTTCCATTGCCCAACTTGCAAACTCAGCATATTCATAATTTGTATTGTTATAGTGCATTGTTTGTTGGAGGCGCATATTGTTGGTTAAATTAAACACATGGCAATGTTTCCATACTTCTGCATTTATTAGCGATGCATCAACTATTTGTTCTCTTCTTCCCTTATACACCACAGGTAATATTTGTCTGAAGTCACCTCCTAGCGCCACAGTCATACCACCAAATATTTTCTCCTTAGCATTTTCATCAATGTCGGCCAATATATCTTCAAGCGATCTATTAAGAGCATTAAAAGCATGTCGGTGTGTCATTGGTGCTTCATCCCATATGATTAGGTCAGTTTTTTGTAATAGCTTTGCTAGATTTGAACGTTTATTGATCGAGCAACAAGAGTGTCCATGATGCCGTAGTGGTATCTTGAATCTAGAATGTACAGTTCTTCCACCCGGCAATAATAGTGATGCTATGCCTGACGATGCTACAGCGAGACAAATTCTCCCCTCACTACGCAACTTACAAATTATTGTTTTCCATAAAAATGTCTTACCTGTACCACCACTACTGTTTACGAAATAAAGGCTGCCGGTTTTATTGGTGGAAGCACTCACTATCTCATCAAATATAAAACTTTGTTCTTCATTAAGACGGGAATGCATGTCATTGAGTTGAATTCTCATAGCCTCAACATCATAAGAGAGTTCATCTCTTAACAATCTATTGGCAATTTGATCTATTGGATCTTGATTGTTGAAAGATATTGTTGGAAATTCTAACAATGAACGACCATTTGTTGTGAGGATTGTTTCTATCTCAGCAAGAGCAAGATTCTGCAATTCATTTTCTGAAAGTATAATTTCATTATCTCTTGTCACTCTTATAGCTCTTCTTTGTAAGTCATATGAAAGCGATTCCCAATGCCTTCTCCACAACTCGCTAGGATCCTTTAATTCACAATACATTAGTATCCCACTGAACATGTGCTGGAGTTGATTTCCTATTGCCCAATTTGAAGCTTTTGTTAGAGCAGCATCCCATTCCCCATCATCATCTAGTAGTCCCAAAACGGCGCATGCATCTTTGAATGTATCGCGTGTCTCTCCATTAATTGTCCTTAAATCTTCATAACATGTAGGACCTTTTATGATATGCAACAACATTCGTAAGTAATATCTTTCACCGGACAATGGATGTGCATAATAAAGTCTTCCTATTGTTATCCCCCTTTTTCTTTCTTTCCATACCTTTGCATTTTCATCCCAAGTCCATTTTGTTGGGAAATCAACATATGTGAGTTCTCTAGCTGACAAATGCCTTTTATTTGCCTCGAACCATTCTGGAAACATAGTTCGTTGATTGATAAGATTGTCAACAATCGAGTGTAGGTTACTGTCATCTCTAAAGACAACAGTTTGTTGATCCTTTAGATGAAATTGTAGCCTCTCAACCGATGGATGTCTACCTTGCATTTTGAAATCAAATATCCTCCAACAAGATTCAGGAGCGGAGATGTACCTGCAATCCAAATACTGCTTAATTTCATCAACTACATTATGCTCTACTCCTTCAGATGCAGTTACCCTTTGCAAATTCCTTTCAATTACCATTGTCGCTCGATCTTCACCCTTATGGATATATTTGTATAAATATTTCACAACTCTAATGGGATTGCATATTTCAACATTGATGTGTGCATTGAACTTTCTAACTAAAGGAAGATTGTAAGGAATTACCCAACGATTATCGAGAACAACATTTCCAATTTTAACAGTTCTTCCATTGTCTCGTCTTTTATAAGTCGGATACCCATCAGTATTTAGCATTGTACTTGGACTAAAACATTTTGGATAATTCTTTGTACACTTTCCATCAACCATGCATACACATCTTGGATTTCGGTAACCACATGGGCCATGCATCATGCATTGTTTCACCGTATCATACGCTTCCGGTTCACTATCAGGATCGGGAATCTCAGCACATATGATCTCATCTACATCATCCGGTGTGATAGGTTTATAGTTTTCATCCAATGTGAGAAGTATATGCGCATGTGGCAATCCCCTTTTCTGAAATTTGATTGTGTATATATTTGCATTGTGCAGAGCAGGAAGGTTATTTATTTTATTTTATATTAATATTCATAAATTTACAAAAATATAATTAAAAAAGTAGAATAGGTATGTTTATATGTACCTGCAATTACTAAACCAAAGTGCATTCTTTTTCTTAGGTCGTCGATTAACTCCTTCAGTTTCAATCTGAAGACCCTTGCAACTATGTCTGGTCTATCTTCACCTCTTTGCCCAGGAATGCTGGCAATCATATCTTGTATTTCCTTCCAATACGGGTTACAAGTAAAATTAACAAATAAATCCGGAGGTCCTGCCCATCTACATATAGCCATTGCATCTTGATATTGTTGGACAATATATCGAGGTCCTCCAGTGTAGGAAGATGGTAGTATGAACCGATGACCTACAGAAGATGCATCCATATCACCTTCAGTTATAGCATCCTGCAGACCATTGTAAAGATCTGACCGTAGTTTCTTTTGGTTACGACGTAACCATGAAAGGCGATTATTTTCGATGCAAGCATATGCATCAACTATGAATTGGTGAAGCAGTCGTCCTCCAAGAAAGAGGGTTTTTGCCTCTGAATTTCTCTGGTGTAATCTGAAGCAATAGTATTTTCTAATGGACACATGTTTGTTTGGCACGCCTACTTGAGGATTCAATGTTATGTGGAATATTTATTCTCCATCCATCTTCTCCAAAAGGAAATAATAAAGGATATTGCAATGCCATATAACTTGGATGAGTTTCATTGATTCTTTGCAAGTGTCCACCAATAGTATGTAAGACTATGTCACGATGCGAGCCTTGACTTGCTCCGGATCCAACCAGTAAAGCAGCAACTTCATTTGCAGTAGGTCGATTATATTGTCTTCCATCTGAAGCTCTTGTATCCAATATTCTCATAGTAAGCTCTGTTGGAGGTCTTTGACCGTATATATCTCGTACTCTTCGAAACATCTGTGCATATGGGTTGAATTGATCGAGCATGCCTTGCAATTCTCTAAGTACTTCTTCATTAATACCACCAGAGTTTCTCTGTCTATCCAAAGTTCCAATTCTATTTAGCGCCTCATGATCCGTGTCATAAATGTATAGTTGACAGAATTTAGGACGTTATCCATTCTCGGGAATGAGAGACCCAATTAAGTGGTAACTCTGTCCATGAATTCGAAATGTATAAGGACCTCTTCCATCTTGTAGAAGTGCATAGTCAACATTTGCCCCCATTGATGTAAAGGATAATAGTGAGTTATAAGCCCTAATTGACTTTTTGAAGCTAATATTGAGGCTATCACCATCACATTCAAGCAAATAGTCCAAAGGGGGTGGGGCATCTAATAATAAAGGCAATGTTACGAATCCATCTCTGCAACATTGGTTAAAAAGGTAAAATCCATTGCTTCTTCCTTGGCTCGATCTTTCTTCCGACCACATAATTGCTCCACACATTTGGCATTCATTTGTAGGATGGCCAAAGTCATGTCGCCTATGGAAAGTACCTATTTATTTAACATTATATTGTAAGTATGAGAAATATTGTTTTAAATTAGAATTACTTAGATGATATACAATTCCTTTCAAGTTATGAATTGAGCATACTTGAGACATGTCCATTGTAAAGCATTGGTCTGTTCTTGCTGCTTGCAATAGCTCTGCTCGTAGTTGCTCCCTCATGTACTTGCACATCTATTAAATTGTCGTCGAATAATGAATCATTAATGTGCGTTGATCTACCGCTACCGTCATTTAATTGATGGCTTATGGTGGCAATGTTGTGACCTATTCATTTTACAAGTTAATGCAAGCATTTTATTAAACTGTATCCTTAAGAAGTATAAAAATAAAGAAACATAGATTTTGGAAAGTAATGAATGGACATACTTGAGATGGGTTCGTTCTGATGCATTGATCTGATGTCATTACTTGAAATAACTATCTGTTTATGAACTTGGACATCCATTAAGTTGTTTTCGAATAACGATTCATTATTGAAAGTTGTAACACTAACAACACTTAATTGATGATCAACATTGCCTTGGTTGATGTTACCTATTGATTGTACAATGTAATGTAAGCATGACATTAAAGTCTACATAACATAATTCAAGAGAACAATATCATGCAAGTTAGATTGTACATACTTGAGAAACTTTTGTTTTATTGCATTGGCCTGTTGTCACTACTTGAAGTTGCCCCCTCACTTTCGGCATTGGATTTGTCGCTAAGATTGCCAACGTTGTTGTTTAGACTTACGACATTGATCTGCACATCTATTAAATTCTCATTGGTTTCAATCTGATTTATATTTTCAGATGTCGTGCTTGAAAAATGTGCCTCCACCATGGGTGATGTGCATGTCCTTTCATCTGTATTTTTTTAATATTGGCAAAGCGCATTAGTGTTAGTCACATTTGTAAAAAAAAAATTAAATAAAATATATTTGTGTGGTTATGTTCTAATCTCTTACTTTCTTGTGAAGGTGTATCAGATACGGAGTGAAATTGCTTTTGCCTCTTTGTTCGATCAGTCATATTGGACCTTATTAATATATGTAGTACATGAGTTTTGTGTGTAAAACATATAGAAAAGAAAAGCCGACGCATGTAATTGACATAGGAATAAAAATTCTAAGATGGCAATATCAATGATAAAGTCTGCTACAGATTCAAGGAGAAAGTAATTAAACAAATAAGATATTTTCAATTCAGGTTTGTCACATGGTTACAGCAAAGCAGAACTCTATGTAATGATTTTAAACTCACAGAATTTAAAAAAAAAAAATTAGATGCCCATTAATGAAAGGTGAGCATTGTCCACTCAATATCATAAATTAGCCCCTGGTACCCTCACTTAACTCCAAAAAGAGATGGTAGATTACAACGCAAAATCAATGCTCTATTATAAAAGAAACTTCTTAGATAAAGTTTCCAACAATTACATTAATAAAGTTTTTTTTTTTTTAAATGAATAAATATCATCTTATAAACTAAGTTTTTTTATTTCATAAAAATTAAGATCAAAGCAGATAAAAAATTGTAGTATTCATGTAAAGGAAACCAAGTAGACAACAACAACACCACAACGTTTTTTGCAAATAATAATAAGTATTTGGTGAGGAAGGCGGGTTGACAAAAGTTATGAGTGTGTGTGTACACTACACATGGGTTCAAGTTTCCTATTAGAGGTGACCAGATATGGATTCTCAATAAATCTCTTGGAAGATTTGTCAAACAATACAATAAAGCAAAGTATCAAGTTTGGATGGTACACAGTCTACCTTGATGTCTGCACGGTGCATGATGTTATGTAACATTTAGCATATGGTGTTTTCCACCAAGGATAAACACTCAATCCTAAAAAATATTCATGTCAATTCTAAGAAATATTTAACATAACATTGTATTTATGCCTACCAATAAGAGCAAAAATTATAGTATTCATGTAAAGGAAACCAAGTAGACACCAACAACACCACAAAGTTTATTGCAAATAATAATAAGTATTTGGTTTAGCCCCAGGTACCCTCACTTAACTCCAAATAGGAAAAATGAGGGTCCTATGTACATCTCCACCTCATATATATCATTTTCCCCTTGCCTCTTTAATATTCATTTAGTAGAGTTCATTTCAAACATGACTTCTTATGTATTCAATTCTTATGACGTAAGTGACTATTGCAAAACAAGACCTCTATACATTGCTGTTAGGAATTTTGTAGATTGCAATTTGATGGATGCATAATCATTCTAGCATCATTTGATTTACACACTTGCATTGGTTTTAAATAAACTTGAAATCTTGTTTTATTCATGCATTGTTTTTAAGATATTGTTTTATGCATGATTTGTCTTTTTATCTTGGATGCATTTGATTTAGAAAAGAGTTTTCAAGAAATCAAGCAAGCCTTTGTTTTAAAAGTTTTGAATCTTTTTAGGCTTTTTATGTTCCATGTTTTAAAACCCTTAGAATGATTTAAAACATGTTTTAAAGCTTGATTTTATGGCCCAAATAATTCCACAAAGAAAAACTTTGTTTTTGCAAAAATTGGATTTTGGGGCCACTGCAGTGTCGCCGGTCGACCGGCGCAGAGGTCCCGGTCGACCGGGAACACTGCAAGGCAAAAATTTGGCCTGGCGCCCCAACGGTCAGAAATCTGACCGTTGTGTGTTCCCGGTCGACCGAGGCCTGTTTGCCGGTCGACCGAGGACTAGCCATTGGCAACTTTTTGCTATAAATATGAGTTCTTTCCCTTGCCAAAAGTTGGGAATTTTTAACCCCTCCTTGAGAGGAATTGAGGCATATCAAAAGGGAAAAGAACCAAGGGATGAAGGGGATGATTAGGAAAGCTAAAGCTTGGATTAATGAAGTTAAACCACCAAGTAGGCTCTTCCTTCCTTAATCATATGTTTTCATGCTTTTGTTTTATTTTTAGTAAATCATTTCTAGCATGTTAAACTATGTTTGTGTTGTGTCCTTAACATGTGTTATGTTTTGAGTTGATTTATTGTTTTGGATACAACACCATATGATTCAATCCAAGTAGTACTTGAATTGGTAAATCAAAGTAGATCATGTTAATGAAAGAACCTTTGAAATTATATGTAACATGATTCCTATACTTGGTTGAATCTTTGGTTGTTGTTTTCCATCATAAGAAAATCACTTTCAAAAGTATCTTATGTTTTGGACTCAACTTCTTTACAAATCATATGTTTTCATGTTTTGTTTTATCATTGGTAAATCTTAGTAACATGTTAACCTATGATGTGTTGTATCCTTAGCATGTGTTATATTTTGAATAGATCTATTGTTTTGGATACATCACCATTGATTCATCAAAGTAGTACTTTATCTTTGGTAAATCTAAGTAGATCATGTTAATGAAATATGTAACATGATTCATATACTTTGTTGAATCATTGGTTGTTGTTTTTCCATCATAAGAAAATCTCTCTCAAATGTATCTTATGTTTTGGATCCAACATCATTACAAATCATATGTGTATTATTGTTTTAAAAGTTTCACAACTTGCCTTTCTTTGATTGGTAAATCATTTTCAAGTTGTCCTTATAATTACATATGATTTGTCCCCTCATTTCAATCAAATCTATTTTTATGTTTTGAGCTTCATTGATGATTTGATTGACATCCCTATGCATCACATGTTTAGAGCTAATCCATTTCATACAACTTGTGTAACTTTGATATCATTAACAAGTTGTTACTTTTAACTTGTGATTGCATTACATCCTCAATCATAAATGTTTTATGAGCCAAAACTTTCAAAAGCCTTAGGCATACATTTATGAGCTTTCATTTTCTAAATGATTGAGGACCACACACACACACTTCATATACTTTCATCTTTGCATTCATAGTGTGAGTGTGTATTAGAATTTCATTTCCATATCCGCCTAATTAAGAGGCAATGTAATGAGCTTAAATGAATCTCCATCAAGTGTATGTTAGACACTAATTTAGTGAGATAACCAACCTATGGTTGAAGAGGTTATTGCTTAGCCTATAAAAGCATAGTGTATAGGTTGATGTTAAGCCTTTAAAAACATCAATGTAAAGGTTATTGCTTAGCCTTGGAAAGCATATTGTAAAGGTTATTGCTTAGCCTATTGAAAAGCATAAATAGTGGAAATCCGGTGGGGTGTTGGATCACAAGCCGGTAGTGGATGTAGGCATTGAGGCCGAACCACTATAAATACTTGTGTGATGGTGCTTGCTTTGTGGTGATTGTTTTCTTTAAGCTTCCGCATTTTGTTTGATAATAATCACTTGTGACTAGTTTGTTTTAAAGAAGTTAAAATTGTTAAAATTGGTCATAAAAGGAGCTCACCCTATTCACCCCCCCTCTAGGGTTCGGATCCCCATGGAATTACAATTGCTTACACAGTGATTGTATTCTTGTAAGGGCCCATCGACCACCATTATTTCTACCATTCCCATGTGCCCCATACATGTAATCCAAACCATTCGCACTATTTATTGAACTAATAAACCACAAGGTATTGAAGCTAATAAAAATCTTCATAGATTTTAAGACACAGTGAAAAAGTCTCAACCTGTAAATCTAACTTTTTCACACTTCTTAGAGCCTTAAAAGTAGAATGGTGTTTTAACCACAATTGTTTTTAGATTCAATCCAACTATGAATTAAGGTTTGACGAGTGTGAAATTTGGCCTCATGCCAGATTAGGAGATATAAAGAGGTTGAAAGGGGCTGCATTGAGCAAAGTTAGACGCAAGTGGGACTCATGGAGATGAACTTCACATTTAGACAGTTTTGTTCAATTTTCAATATATTTATAGAATTATTCAAGAAAACAAACCCTCTAATTTGATTTTGGAAAATGGAAGATAAATTATCTATAAACATACATTAAAGAAAGCTTGTAGAAATGAATTAATGAAACAAAAGCCTTCCAAAATCCAATCATCAACAACAACAGACACCAAAAACAACCAAAGAATGTATGGATCCCAACATATTAAAAAGAATCATGTAAGAATGTAATCAAAGAAAAAGATACTCCAGTAGAGAACCATACACATGCAGATTTAAAATCATTCCTAAAAAGAAATAAATATACTCTAGTAGAGAAACCAATATCAATGGGTTAGTCAAAATGAAATTTTTAACAAACTATGGTTGAACTTTGAAAATCTGCCCATCATGGCATTAAAACAGACAGTTGGAATGCATAATCCAATCAGGTCTAATGCAATGTAAACATAGTAAATAAATTATATTATGGAATGTAATTAGTTTTTTAAGATTTTTTTACACAAACCATAATAGTGGAGACTAAAAAATTTGCTTACATTAAGTGGGTCGATCATAATACAATCTATGAGAAACTATGTGTGAACTTTGAATAGTGAAATAAAGCCTAACACAAACCAATATCAGAAAACCCCATCAGCAAAGCTAAACATAAGGCACTATAAACAATATAATTGTTCACAACATCACATGCTACTGTTCACAACGGTTGGGAATTGAAAGGGAAGAGGGGTACCTGTGTGTGAGACATTCCATTTCTTAAACAAAGTAAATTGCATAAAAAAGTAAATAAAATCAGTTATGTAAGTGCCTAAAAATTACGGACTTAGCTAATGGAGGATTAAACTCCTGATTTGAGGATTTGGGGAAGATGAAGGGAAAGGATCAAGCCTCGGATGACCTGAAAGGAAAGAAGCAACGGTCAGAGACCCTGGCTGTGGGTAGCCGAAGGCCCTCCGACGTTCAAGTCAGTGTAAAAACTGAGAGAATGGAGAAAGAGAGTTCTGGGAGAGGAGGGTTATGCGTACCTGCATGGTTCCTTCTCATGCCATATATATATACGTGAAAGCCATCATTCGGACTGTCTCCGTGAGGGGACGGGAGTCACATCTGAATGTACTCTCATCTCCTGAGTGGGGGTAGGTGAAAAGGGGATGTCCCATCGGACCAGCTCTCCTCGCCTATGGACATTACTTTAGATAAGGCATGCGCCTTGCGTAGATCCGGCGCCCACTCTGTTGTCAGTCTGCCGATCACTTCTTGGCAGTGCATTAATGGCGGCATTTATGATTGAATGGTAGGAGGCCGAGCTCGGCCGAGCTCAAAGCCGAGTTCGGGACTCGTGATGTAATCACCGGGACCCGTCCAGGGTTGCCCGAGATGGCTCTACAGCCGACCTCGGGTGATACCGAGATCACGGATAGACCGAGACCGGATGGTGGCCCCACCTAAATCCATGATCACGGAATGTCCCCACACAATTGCCCCCTAGCTCCCTGATTTCGGATTTTCTTCGAGGTCGGGAGCTAAGACTTGGATGTGATGGGGCCGTCTTATCGTATTCCGCCTTAGAAATATCCTCATTATGGCGCCTCTTCGTTTGTCCTAGGCAATAAATAGGGTGCCATGATTGCTTTGCCACGGCGGATGCGGAGAGCGCCGTTTCACATGCCCGAGGCAATTAAAGTCGTACCAGAGGCATGGCGGAATACAGATCGTCGCTGCCACGTGGAGCCTTTTGTCTGGTAGGGCGCCGAAGTCGAAGTGACACGACGCGTGGTAATTATGAGGGGGCGCTCCTTTATAAAAGGAGCTCGCCCCTCTTTCCTTCTCTCTTACCCTAGCTGTTAATTTGAAGGAGATCTTACGAACACTCTGCTGCAACTCAGCCCCAACCAGAAGATCACCGAACTCAGAGACTCCGCCTTCTGCCTTCCGTTTCTCGCCCTTCCGTCTTCTGCCATCTTCTTCGCCTTTCCTGTGAGTTCTGCTTCTTGTTTTCCTTACCTTTCTGTACCCCTTTTTCTTCTGCAATTTCTCAGATTTTTAGTCCCTTAGGCCTTTCCAGCCCTCGTTCCCTTTCATCTGTTATCTTCTTCTCTTCTGTTTCAAGAAAATGGGAATCTACAGCCACTGGCTAGAGAGCCCTGCAGCTCTAGAGGCTTTTAGGGAAAAATTTAGGATCCCAGAGGATGTCTTGGTGAAGACCTGTGATTTCCGGGGTTCCCTTGAGGGTTTTGCCACCTTCAAGGAGTGGATGCCTTTCCCTTTGCTGGCAGTGTGCGAAGGGGGGGTCAGGTTCCCCATTCACCCACTTCTCCGGTCCTGCCTCCATGCGTGGAACTTCTGCCCCTTCCAGTTAATGCCGAATGGCTTCAAAATAATAATGGGCGTGACCGAGCTGAACTGGATCTTGGACATCAGCCTTGGCGTGCATGACATAGAAGATGTCTACGACATCTGCAAGGCCGCGGGGGCCGAGGACGCCTACTATCTCCGGGTCAAGGCCAGGCGCCGCCCCCTGGTGAACGCCCTGGAAGACTCCACCAAATACGCTGGAGACGACCGCTTTTTGGTCTCGGGGAACTGGGAGTTCGGGGGCCCCGAGACCGAGGAGGACCGGAGGATCCAAGTTCCACGAAAACCTGGGACGCCCCCTAGTAAATGCCCGTCCCTGTAGATTTGAGCTCACTTGGCCTTTGCTTGTTATTATGCCGAGCTGACGCCCCTGCCCTTTTTCCTGCGCAGGCATTCAGAAGAGGAGGAGAGAAGCCGGTTTCGACAAGTGGAAGCGCAACGACGCGTGGCTAGAGAAGATTCAGCGCTACCACGGTCATCACGATCGGGCGGCCTTCTCTCTGCTCGGCTACAAACCTCGGTATCAGTCTTACACCAGGAAGACTGCCGAGATCCCTCTTGCGCCATCTGGGGGAGACGTGCCCGAGCCTGCCGAGACTAGTGGTCAAACCACGGATCCGCAGGACCCAATAGTTATCGGCGACAGTCCTCCCCGAGACCAAGGAGGAGCAGAAGGAGAACAAATGGACAGGCCGCGCCCCGTTTTGAAGGACCTAGGGGCTATGATTTTTGCCGGCCAAGCCTCGGCCGCCCTCAAGCACGTCCCCAGTGGGTCGGGTGCCGCCCAGGGTTCTGCCCCCGCCGCCCCTCTCAGCTCGTCGGGAGCAGCGGGCGTTCCCTCGGCCAAGTCTTCGAAGGGGAAGTCGGGGGAGTCTTCCGGGGCCATCCGGCTGCCGAAGGAACCTCGCCCACTCCGAGACAGCAGGTCGCGGGTGGTGGAACCTGGGAAGGAGACTCCGCCTCCTCCGCCGCAGAAGGAAGCCCGGCCTCGGTCCGCAGCGGCCGGAAAGGAGGGCGAGAGGCCTCCTCCCGAGAAGAGGCCCCGCCTGGTGGGCGAGGGGGGGAGGCCCCAGTCAGCGGAACCGCAGCCCGAGCGCTCCACGCCGGTTCCTTGGAGGCCCAACTTCGACCTCAACCCCAACGAGCCTATGACAGTGGGGGAACAGCTGGGGAGCAGTTGGGAGTCGGTCGTGGCCCTCGCCCGGGGATGCGCCCTCCCCCAGGACATGGAAAGGCACAGGAAAGCCGGGACTCCGGCTTTACTCCATCAGACGTTGAGGGCGTCACTCGAGGTAGCTTTTCTTCCCTATTTCTAAAATTCTCGCTTCTTGGTCATCCGATCCGACCTTCTCATCGTTTCTATCCTTTTCGCAGAACGCGCAGAAGCTCCAAGTACTGATGGAGAGGCAGGCAGAAAGAGCTGCCCACATTGCCTGGCTAGAGAAGGAGAAGAAGAAGCTAGGGAGTGCGCTGGAGGCCAGCGCGACCGAACTCAAGAAGGCGGAGGAGAAAATCGCCCAACACGCAACGGATCAGCAAGCAGCGAAGGCTGAAATCATCAAGTTGCGGGGCGAGAATAAGAATCCGAGGGGCGCCGCGGACGACAAGGTGAGGAAGGCGTCCCGACTGGAGGTTGAGCTCGCCGAGATGGAGGCCGAGCTCGTCAAGAAAGAGGCCGAGGTCGCCGAGAAGCAAGGCGAACTGGTCAAGAAAGAGGCTGAGCTCGAGGCCTCTCGGAAAGAGAGGGCCGATGCCGAATCCATCCTGCGAGATCAGGCTGCAAAGGCTTACCAGGACGGGGTGGATTGGGCGTCGGAGGAGTACGTGGCTCAGATCACAAATCTGAGCCCATTGCTGTTTGAGATGGGGTGCAAGGCGGCCCTTCTTAAGTATGGGGTCTCTGAGGACCATCCCATCTTCTCGGATCTTCCTCAGTTCCGACCTGCAGCAGCGGGCTCAGAGCCAGAGCCTGGCTCCAACCCTTCTGGGGATCCGGCCGATGTCCCTACCGCCCCTCCTCCGCCTCCGACACCTGTCGAAGTCCAAGGCGCTCCTCCTCCTTCTCCGACCCCTGCCGAAGTCCAAGGCGCCCCTCCTCCATCTCCGACCCCTGCCGAAGTTGAGGCGGCCCAGGCTCCCCCCGCAGCTCCTCCAACTGCTCGTGATGCCCCCATTTCTTCTGCACTTCCAGAGCCGGAGACTAATAAGGCGGCGCCCTAGGAGTAGACTCTTCAGGAATTTTTTTTTTCTTTAAGTGTATAGGAATCTTGTAATCATACTTTTTGATCAATGAAAAGATCTTCTTCCATCTTGTTGTCTCCCTTCTTTGTTCTTTCTTGGCATTGGTATGTGGATGCTTTGATGCTAAAATTCACAAGTCCTGGAGGTCGGTAAAGCGTCCGAATTCCTATCCCACCACTAGGCTGCCCCCAGACCAATGGCAAGGTCTTAAAGATGTTCTTCCGGGAGGAATACCTTTTAGGAAGGATTTTGCAATTAGCTCGGGCTCTTCTTGCTGAAGGGCTGGGGTTGTATCTTTATTTTTGGCGAGCATTCTTTGGTGACTCGAGAGGTGTGGGCCAAGCTGGGGTGTAGGTCGAACTCCGTGCCTTCGCAGACGGCCTGTGTGTTCGAGGTTGCTGTGACGGACACAGCTTTAGGGAGCCGGTCCGAACTCAAGGAGGATGGCGCGAGGGCTGGATCCTTGAGGAGTTGGCCCTGTGACCGAACTCAAGGAGGATGGCGCGAGGGCCGGGTCCTTGAGGAGTTGGCCCTGTGACCGAACTCAAGGAGGATGGCGCGAGGGCCGGGTCCTTGCGGAGTTGGCCCTGTGACCGAACTCAAGGAGGATGGCGCGAGGGCTGGGTCCTTGCGGAGTTGGCCCTGTGACCGAACTCAAGGAGGATGGTGCGAGGGCCGGATCCTTGCGGAGTTGGCCCTGTGACCGAACTCAAGGAGGATGGCGCGAGGGCCGGGTCCTTGCGGAGTTGGCCCTGTGACCGAACTCAATGAGGATGGCGCGAGGGCCGGATCCTTGCGGAGTTGGCCCTGTGACCGAACTCAAGGAGGATGGCGCGAGGGCCGGGTCCTTGCGGAGTTGGCCCTGTGACCGAACTCAAGGAGGATGGCGCGAGGGCCGGATCCTTGCGGAGTTGGCCCTGTGACCGAACTCAAGGAGGATGGCGCGAGGGCCGGGTCCTTGCGGAGTTGGCCCTGTGACCGAACTCAAGGAGGATGGCGCGAGGGCCGGATCCTTGCGGAGTTGGCCCTGTGACCGAACTCAAGGAGGATGGCGCGAGGGCCGGATCGTTGGGAGACCGAAGAGACATAAGGCAGATCTGTCAACAGGTTCTTCTTTATTGATCAATAATTTTTGAATACAACTAGAAGTAATATTTCTTTAGGTGGGCGGCGTTCCATGGTCGTGGCAACTCCTTGCCATCCATCCCTTCGAGTCTGTAGGCCGATCTTCCCGAGACGGAGGCTACCTTGTAAGGCCCGAGCCAGTTAGGCGCGAGCTTGCCTTCGTTAGGATCTTTGTCTGCTGGGAGTGCTTTTTTCAAGACTAGCTCTCCAACCGAGAACCTTCTTTCTTTGACCTTCTGATTGTATCCTCGGGACAGCTGCTGCTGATAGGCAGCCAGACGCACGGATGCAGCTTCTCTTCGTTCCTCGGCTAGGTCAAGCTCTCTGGTGAGGTTCATCTCGTTTTGCCCTTGATCGAAGAGATTTGTCCTTAAGGTCGGGAGGCCGACCTCAAGTGGAATGACTGCCTCCATTCCGTAGGCTAATGAGAAGGGCGTTGCCGAGGTGGACCGCCTCGGGGTGGTTCTGTACGCCCACAGGACACTTGGCAATTCTTCCAGCCATCTGCCTTTGGCTTTGTCAAGCCTTTTCTTGAGTCCGTCCAGGACCACTTTGTTCGAGATTTCTGCTTGCCCATTGCTCTGTGGGTAGGCCGGGGTCGCATAGAGGTTCCTGATGCCGAGCCCCTGGCAGAAGTTTTTGAAGAATTTTGAATCGAATTGGGTCCCGTTGTCCGAGACTAGAACCTTGGGGATCCCAAATCGTGTAACAATGTTCTTCCATACAAAATTCTTCGTGTCGTGCTCGGTGATGGAGGATAAGGCCTCTGCCTCAATCCACTTGGTGAAGTAGTCGGTGCCCACCATCAACCATCTTTTATTTCCCGGAGTTCGGTGAAGAGGTCCCACGATGTCCAGCCCCCACTGAGCGAAGGGCCATGGACTGGAGATAGGGCTCAGGTCCTGAGCTGGCTGGTGGAGGGAATGGGAGAACTTTTGGCATTTCTCACATCTCCTGGCGTAGAGCTGGGCATCTTTCTGCATGTAGGGCCACCAGTAGCCCTGGCTAATAGCTCTGTATGCCAGGGATCTTCCCCCGATGTGGCTTCCACAGATTCCTTCGTGAATTTCAAAGAGGAAGTCCTCCACCTTACTTGGATGGACGCACTGAAGATATGGCCCTGAGTAGGATTTTCTGTAGAGCTTTCCATCGGGAGATAGCCAAAAGTGAGCTGCTTTCATTCTGATCTTGTGAGCTTCGGTCTTGTCTTCGGGGAGCTTATCTTCTCTTAAGAATGTCACGATTGGGTTCATCCAGCTTGGGCCGAGATCAGTGCACAAGACTTGCCTAACTGGGATGAGCTCTATGCTCGGTCTTTCCAATGCCCCCACATCAACTGTCCTTCTCTTCCCAGCTTCTACGGCCGAGGCCAAGCTCACTAAGGCGTCCGCGTGGCGATTGGACTCCCTGCCGATCTGCCTGACTTCAGCTTTTTCAAATTGGGAGAGGAGCTGCCTGGCGTGGGCCAGGTAGGCCATCATTCTTTCATCTCTGGCTTGGTAATCCCCGCTTAGCTGACTTGTCACCAACTAGGAATCACTGAAGACTGCCACCCGACGTGCCCCCAGTTTTCTTGCACTACCGAGACCAGCAATCAGCGCTTCGTATTCTGCTTCATTGTTTGATGCTTTGAAGTCAAGGGTCAGTGCTTGCTCTATGACTAGCCCTTCTGGGGATTGAAGGACGACGCCGGCACCTGCTCTCTTAGATGTTGACGATCCGTCAACGAAGACTTTCCAGGCAGACCCAAGGAATTCTCCCCAGGCTTGCTCTTGCTCAGTCTCGGTGTCAGCTTTATCATCACCCTTGGAGTCCCCCAGTTCGGTATCGAGCGAGGTCGGTGCCGAACTAGGAGAGGTGAATTCGACGACGAAGTCTGCCAGGACTTGTGCCTTGATTGCTGTTCTGGGTTGATACTGGATGTCAAACTGGCCCAACTCGACGACCCACTTGGAGATCCTGCCGGAGAAGTCTGCCTTTCTAAAAAGTGACTTGAGTGGGTACTCGGTTACGACCACTACGGTGTGTGTCTGGAAGTAGTGGGAGAGCTTGCGGGAGGCGCTGATCAATGCCAATGCCAGCTTTTCAAGTGGCAGATACCTGGTCTCGGCGTCGAGCAGGGTCTTGCTGGTGTAATAGATGGGGTGCTGTTGCCCGTCGCATTCGCGAACCAGCACCGAGCTTAGCGCGTGGTCCGAGACTGCAAGATAAAGATAAAGAAATTCGTCTTGCGACAGAGTGGACAATAGTGGTGGTGAGGAGAGGTACCTTTTAAGCGCTTCTAACGCCAGGTCGCATTCAGGAGTCCATTGAAACTTGGAGCTTTTCTTTAGGAGCTGAAAAAACGGGCGACACTTGTCCGAGGCACGACTGATGAAGCGATTGAGTGCAGCAGCCATCCCTGTGAGCCTCTGGACCTGCTTGGCCGAGGTCGGGCTCTGGATAGCCTGTATGGCCGCGATCTGCTCCGGGTTTGCTTCGATTCCCCTCCGAGTCACCAAGCTTCCCAAGAACTTGCCCGAGCCGACGCCAAATGCACATTTCGAGGTGTTTAGTTTGAGCTGGTACTGCCTGAGGACGGAAAATGTTTGTCGCAGGTCTGCCAGGTGGTCCTGCGATTTCTTGGACTTGACCACCATGTCATCAATGTAAACTTCCATCGTCCTGCCAAGTTGGCTCCGGAACATCTTTGTGACCAGCCTCTGATATGTTGCCCCGGCGTTCTTTAGTCCGAAGGGCATCACTTTGTAACAGTAGATGCCTCGAGGAGTAATAAATGAAGTTTTTTCCTCATCAGATTTGAGCAGGGGAATCTGGTGGTAACCTCGGTAAGCATCCAAAAAGCTCATCCTGTCGTGCTCTGAAGTGGCGTCGATCATCTGATCGATCTTGGGGAGGGGGAAGCTGTCTTTGGGGCAGGCTTTGTTGAGGTCGGTGAAGTCCACACAGACTCGCCATTTGCCAGTCTTTTTCTTTACCACCACTGTGTTAGCCAGCCACCGAGGGTAGTGTACTTCGCGAACCGCCCCGGCATCGAGGAGCTTATCCACCTCCTCGATTACTGCCTCTGTCTGGGGGATCCCTGTTCTGCGAGCTTTTTGCACGATGGGCTTGTGTCCGGGATCCACATTCAACTTATGACATATGACCTCAGGGTCAATGCCTGACATTTCATATGGGGTCCAGGCGAAGACATCTTTATTCAGAAGCAGGAAGTCTAGCAATTCGGCCTTCTCAGTGTCGGGGAGTTGGCTACCCAGTAGGAAGTAACGCTCCGGATCTTCAGGGTCAATCCTGACCTCGGTGAGGTCTTCTATGCTTTTCTGTCCGGCGGTCCGCCCGACATCCTCAATCTCGGCTTCGAGCTCGGCCATATGCACTTGCTGCAGCTCAGCCTCCCCATGGGTTGCGGCCACGAGGCATTCCCTAGCCATCTGCTGGTTGCCCCACACCGTCACAATCTCGATCACCCCACCAGGCTTCTCTATTGGAAACTTGAGTTTTTGATGAAGGCTGGAGGGTACTGCCTCCATGGCATGCAGCCAACTTCGCCCCATGATCACATTGTAGGGGGATGGGGCATCGACCACCAGAAAGTCCGCCATCTTCGTCGCGCCTCCGACACGGACCTCCAGCGAGATCCTTCCCTTGGGGTATACCGGCTCGGCGCTGAATCCTATTAAAGGGACGCGAGCCTCCTGCAAATTGGACTCGGGCAAGCGGAGCTGCTTGAAGCAGCTGTAATAGATGACCTCGGAGGAGCTTCCTGGATCGATAAGGACGCGCTTGGTGGTGTAATTGTTAAGTCGCAGGGTGAGAATGAGGGCGTCATTATGGGGGAGCTGGACTCCCTTCAGGTCCTCATCCGAGAACCAAATCTTGGGTCTTTCCTTTTTAGGCCTCTTCGGGGCCCTTTCCAATTCTGCCGTCATCACTTGTTTGCCGTGGGCAGCCTTCCTGGCCTCTGACCGAGCTCGGATACTTTCCTTACCCGGGGTGTGAGCCAGGTGGATGACGTTGATGATGCCTGCTGGTTCGTCATCGTCCTAGTCGTCATTAGATGGAGCAAACTGCTGGGCCCGGTTAACCCTCTCTCCCCCCTTGATGTACTCTTGAAGGTGCCCGTCCTTGACGAGCTGCTCGAGATGGGATTTCAGCGCTATGCAATCCTCAGTCATGTGCCCGTGCTGCTTGTGATAGGAACAGTGTCTTTGCCGATCTCGGGTGGCTGATTCGCTCGTCATTGGCCGAGGCCACTGGAAGTAAGGTTCGGCCTTGATCTTGTTCAGGATCCTATAAATAGGTTCCTTGAATACAGCGCTGACGGCTCTGTACGGATCGCCGGCAGATTTAGGGGGCTGGAACCTGGGTTTCTTGCTGTTGTCCGAGGATATCGAGAAAGAGCGGGCGGGCTTCCTCTTGTCCGACCTCGGTCTTGAGGACGTCCCCTCCCTGGTGGAGGTTTGGTGCTTCTTTGGGAGTCCGAACCGCTCCGTGCCGTGGGCTTCGTCCTCCTCTTGCTCAACATACTGTTTCACTCTCGCCATCAATGCTTTCATCGTGGCCACCGGGTTCCGGACCAGGTCCCTACGGAGTTCGTTTCCCGGGAGTAAGCCTTCCCTAAAGCACACGATGGCGACTTCGTCGTTGGCGTCGGTGATCTGGCTGTATATCGTCCAGAATCTTCTGGCGAAGGCAGTGATGCTCTCACCGTCTTTCATTCGGATCGCCATGAGATTGCTACCCGTCTTTGGGATGACGCGGTGCACTTGAAATTTTTCTAGGAAAGAACTTCGGAGCTGCCGCCAGCTTGAGACCGACCCGGGGGGAAGTGCGCAGAACCACCGGAGGGGGAGGTCTCCCAGACTGGATGAGAAAACTCTGCAGTTCAAGAGACCGACATCCCCCCAGACCGACATCCGCTGAGTGAAGTGCCGCAAATGAGCCTCTGGGTTCGAGGCTCCGTCATAAAGGACGAACCTCGGGACGCTAAATCTCTCGGGGAGAGAGAAGTTTTTGATTTCCTGCGAAAAGGGGGACATGCCCTGATCGTCCTCTTCATGCTCACCTGTTTGGTCTCGGGCAAATCCGACTTCGGCCAAACGGGCCTGGACCTCCTGCTTGACGTAGTGGTCTAGCAACTCCTTGAGGCCTGTCTGGTCGTCGAGTCTCTGGAATTCTGGCTCGCATCGCGATCCCCCGAGGCCATCAGGCAGATGACTGCTACTCGAGCCTTCCTCTTCGCAGCGATATCTCCTTCTGCTGTTGAGGACCTGCCTCAGATCTCGGTGGCCCGGATGGGTCCGCGATCGCCGGGGAGGTGGACCGCGAGACTTCCTCTCATTCATTTCGAGCCGTTCCTCGAGACGACGAATCACCTCGTCTTTGTCTTGGAGAGCTTGGTTCTGGGCATCCAGCTCTTTAAGCAGGGGATTGTCATTTTGGCCCCCATGGGTTTGGTGAAAGGACTGGCCGTCATCGTGGACGTGCTGGTGGGAATGACGGGACCCTGTCCTGACGGGGGTCTTGCCCTGCCGTCGAAGATCCGCTGTGGAGGCGTTCTGCTGCGGACCGCCGTGTGACCGCTCGCCAGTGTGGTGGGGAGCACCACGACGGCTATCTTGGCGGAGGTGCGTGGTTATGGGCCGAGATGAAGAGGCCGATTGGACGACGCCCTCCACGTGGGCGACACTCGACTTTCTCCCTGACCTTTTCTGACGCGGGGTCCCTGATGGCTCCTGCCCGATGGGAGGAGCCCCGGTCGGTCCTGGAGGGGGAAGAAGAGCAGAACGAAGGCCAGGGGATGGTTCCGGAACAACCGACTGGGCTGGTTGCGACGGCAAGAATGGTGGGAACGCAGGTTCCTCCCGTAGCGGGAAGGACGATGCTTTTTTAGACGTCGATGGTCCTCCGCCACCGTTTCTGGTTTTTGGAGGCATGGCTTCTGTAGAGGCTTTGGCACAGATCCTTTTCCCACAGACGGCGCCAACTGTAAGTGCCTAAAAATTACGGACTTAGCTAATGGAGGATTAAACTCCTGATTTGAGGATTTGGGGAAGATGAAGGGAAAGGATCAAGCCTCGGATGACCTGAAAGGAAAGAAGCAACGGTCAGAGACCCTGGCTGTGGGTAGCCGAAGGCCCTCCGACGTTCAAGTCAGTGTAAGAACTGAGAGAATGGAGAAAGAGAGTTCTGGGAGAGGAGGGTTATGCGTACCTGCATGGTTCCTTCTCATGCCATATATATATACGTGAAAGCCATCATTCGGACTGTCTCCGTGAGGGGACGGGAGTCCCATCTGAATGTACTCTCATCTCCTGAGTGGGGGTAGGTGAAAAGGGGATGTCCCATCGGACCAGCTCTCCTCGCCTATGGACATGACTTTAGATAAGGCATGCGCCTTGCGTAGATCCGGCGCCCACTCTGTTGTCAGTCTGCCGATCACTTCTTGGCAGTGCATTAATGGCGGCATTTATGATTGAATGGTAGGAGGCCGATCTCGGCCGAGCTCAAAGCCGAGTTCGGGACTCGTGATGTAATCACTGGGACCCGTCCAGGGTTGCCCGAGATGGCGCTACAGCCGACCTCGGGTGATACCGAGATCACGGATAGACCGAGACCGGATGGTGGCCCCACCTAAATCCATGATCACGGAATGTCCCCACACAAGTTACTAAATCAACCTTAGACAAAATAGGAATATAGCTTTCTGATGATTAATTTGCAACATCATCTTCATGTGGAAAAAAAACATCAAGACCACATCATGGGATACGGGATTGGGTTCTCATCTTCATGTGGTCATTCCTATGATGCCATCAAGACCACATCCATGGGATACAGGATTGGGTTCTTAATGGTGACTCCATTTTACTGAGTGCTTTTTATCAGTGCTTGAAATTTAATTGCTTAGGTACCGAAAGGTCATACTTGGAAATTTCCAATCTTTCAGAGAGAGAAACAATAGGAGGTGGTTAAATGCAGTTAAATCATTTGAGAGTGGATAAGAGGCGCTGCACCACAACTCTAATGAGACTTACCCCACCACTCAACCATGAGTGTGTTGGATATTTCAAATTCTTTACTTGCTCTCTTTTTCTATACACCCTACCTTCATTTGCTTCTATGAAAGAGCCCCACCTCTTACATAAATAATTTGAGTCACTCCCTAGAATCGAGACAACTCAGATTAGTTAAACCGAGTCATAGTAACCTTTGCAAGATATGACAAATAACAAAAAAAATTCTAAAAAAAAAATAGAATTTTTTTTCTGTGAATCAAGTTTTTAAAGACTTTTTTGATCCATTTACTAATAATCAATTGTGTTATAAGCACCAATATTTATATTTCATGGAGTCGGATGAATAGTACCATCAATTCTTAGTTTCTATGCCAATGGTGCATTTTCTTTCTGCACTGATTGAGGACTGCATTGAGGCGTACTTTAGACTACACTGATTGAGGACTACATCAAATAATCATCCTTAAAATTCATCAAGGACATTGGGTAATACTCATACTTTATTCTCTCTCAAGCAAAAATAGGCAATGACTCATCCAGAAGAATATGTTGCCAAACAAAAAGTGAAGCTTGTTGTTGGAAGTTCAATGAAAACTTTAGACAATATATATATATATATATATTTATATATCTTGGAGATTTTTCCCTTACCTCCCCAGATTGATGGATGAGGATATGATGATGATGATGATGATGATGATGATTAGTCCCTTACCAACCTCATAGAAACACAAAATATGATAAAGACAGGAAAAAAAAAAAAAAAGATATACATTTTTAAGGAAAATATATATAACCCTGGACCAACCTTTCCCTGCCCAGGCATTGTTAACCACAATAAAACATTGTCTTTCCCTGAACGCAGAACACTTGAACTATGAAAGAGCAAGGCAACAACAAAGGTTTAATAGTATTTTAAAGCACTAAAGACAACCAATTCATTGTTCAACGGAGGACTAAGCTCTTCTTAAGAAGTCATAGTTTAGAAAAGTAGGCTTTGGGGCAATCAAGACATGAATATTCAATTTCCTCCATATCACACACATATATGCACACAAATTTGGAGTATATACAATCCAAGGATATCCAGAATCCAGTCGGTCTGACAAATTAAATACACAGACTTATGCTCTGATGATTCATAGAAATATACAGGGATGAACCGAGATGCTTCTTGTAACAAACGCCTTATTACAGTTAGCCAGCCTTCTATCCTTGTGTGAAGTTCGTACTGTTTCTAGTTGTTAGGTTAATAGAGAAGAAGGGCATGGAGATATGACAACATGAATGAGCATAATAATACTCACACAAAGGAAGTTTCCACCTTATGTGTTGTACTAATTAGCAGCTAGAAAAATCATTCTCTCTACCAGACAAGTTTGTATCAGAATGAGATTATCATGGATGAAAAAACTGAGGGGCAGAGATATGAAGATCCACAAATTCTTCATATCACTTCCCCTGCATTCTAGCATATAAAATTCTTTCAAACACAAAAGAAAACTTCATATACATTTTTTCCATTTCATTTTTCCTATGTCCAGCCTTTTCATGCCACACATATTGGATGAAAATGTATGATTAAGGAGGCTATATCGCATTCTTATCAAAGCAAGCATTCTGCATTCTCAGTCTGCTCACATACTTTTAAGTTCCCAACTTCAAAGACGTGTGGAGAGGATGTCATATTAGAGTTGTCTCAGGTGTGTCAATGGACGTCTCGTGTGGGAATTGGCTAGAGGTGATAGCGGATGTCATATTCATTACTCCTATGTCAGCTTGATGGAACCCACTTTGAGAGGATTGCTACAGGGCTTAAATGCTAGTGCACTATGCAACCTGGGGGATGGTGGGATTGGAGGGCTCATTTGTAAAGCGGACGGGGCTCAAATTCTTTCTTTCAAAGTCCAAAGAGCATGTGGGTATTAGATGCTTTTATGAGGCGAAATCTATATTATTGATGACAGGTGAGAGTGTGGTGTGCCAATTGGTTGTTTTCTCTTTGACAACAGAGAGATACTCCATCTATGCCATACAGTGGGCTGAGGAGATGTATGGTATTCGTTGGAGACTGGCATCCAATTTTGACTACTCAAAGGACATCCTTGAACGCCAGTTCATATCATTTTTCAAATGTTCTATAAAGCCAACTCAACATCTGTCCTTCCTGAAGGCTAGTAGAAATGAATTACTGAAACAAAAGCCTTCCAAAATCCAATCATCAACAATAACAGACACCAAAAACAACCAAAGAATGTATGGATCCTAACATATTAAAAAGAATCATGTAACAATGTTATCAAAGAAAAAGATACTCCAGTAGAGAACCATACACATGCAGATTAAAAAAAAAAAAAATTCTTATATTAAGTGGGTTGATCATAATACAATCTATGAGAAACTATGTGTGAACTTTAAAAATATGGCCATTATGGCATTACATATTCTCCATCCCGGGAGAGAAGGAAAACGCCTGATTAGGGCTGTGAAGAGTTGGAGGGAGATGAAGAGGGAATGATTTTATTTTTTTTCGTAGTAAAACGCCTGATTAGGGCAGTGAAGAGGGGGAGGGAGATGAAGAGGGGGTGAGTTTTTTTTCGGAAAAGAAGAGGGGTTAGCAGTAAAACGTGCAAGTAGTCTCCCACACGTACATGCTCAGGATAGTCAAGTGGCCGATGCAAATGAATTGGCCAGTATTATATTATTTAGGAGTAATGATGGACCATTGGCTGGTATCAAATGAATCAGTCAATAGGCTGATATTAATACATATCAAAATCAAAGGATGGTCAAAATCAAATCTGAAATTGGCAATTGAAAATAGTGGCTATCATATATATGAATTGATTGAAGATAATAATCATGTGAGGATCGTAAATCAATTAGGTAATTATTTGATTCTAGCATCCCTGACCACGTCAAAATCTCTAATTTTGACTGCAACTTCTAATATCTAGGTTTGACCTTTTGTTTCTCATTGACTTTCTCTCTTGGGTTTTGGCACATTGCAACTATTAAATTCTGAGATGTATTTTCGTACCTTTTTTATGGCGATCAAACACTTTTAAGCCCTTTACTTCTTCATTCACGTGTAGTGGTCAATCACGTCTCTTCCTTTCAGACAGTGGCAGACCTAGGAATTTTGTTTTGGGGGTGCTAGATTTTTCTAGTCATAAAATTGAATATCAAATATCGTTTAATGGGGTTACGTGTAAAGCATCCAAAGCACCCTATTCATTCTTATATGGTTATATATATATATATATATATATGGAAACGGTCCAGTGAGGACCGTCCTCTCCATGTCAAGTGCGGACTCATCCCAGCCATCCCTTCTCTCAACAGATCCAACGGATGGCACGGCCCATATATAACATAAGAGAGAAAACTGAAAAGTGGGAAAAGGAGAGCCTCTGCGATTTGGGCGATTTGGGGGAAACGGAAGGAGCAAGCAACAGGGCCATTTTCGTCGGAGCCAAATCGCGCGCGCGATCGAGACCCTTCTGCCGGCGTCTCATCTCTCTCTCTCCTCTCTCTCTCTCCCGGCATCCTATTTCTCATTCCTCAGATTTCAAACTGCATTTCGAGCCTGTCGTGGGATTCCGTCCGGACGATAAATACCAAATACCAAATACCAGGATCGTTTTGCATTTTGAGCTTCTACTGTTTGGTGTTTCCACCTCTACTCCAAAGTGCTAAAAGTGGGTCAGAAGAAGATTGTATTCTCGTGTCAAACCCAAAGCCAGTTTTCGTCAAGGTAATGTGGGGTTTTTTCTTCTTCTTTCCATCTTCTGTTTGTAGGTTTTTTTTTTTCTCTGAAAACCCCCAATGTTTCTTTGGAGAATTTTAAACCCATATCGATGGAATGGTTTTTTCAAGCATCTCCTCCGATAACAAGAATCTGATCCTTTTTTTCTAACCGGGGGTTTCTTGATATGAACTCATTTGTCATGACAAGAAGCATGCTTGAATGTATAACCGAATTAAATTGTAAAGAATCTGCTCTAAGACTTGGCATCAGGCATCAGGGATCTGCATTGAGAGAGGTGGTTCAATCAATGACATCAGGGACCCCATGTTCTGGATCATTTCAACTTTGACATACATTACAAGCAATGTTCATGATTCGGTGGGCTGAACTCATAATGCCATGGGGGTGTCATGTGGGCTGTCTTATTTTTTTTTTTTTTTTTTCTGTTGTAATGTTATCAGGTTGCAAAGCTAGCCTCTTGTTGGGCTGTTTTTTTTTTTTTTTAATGACTGTCATCAGCCACAAGGCCAGTAAGCCGGTGAGGTATAGTTTTTTTTTTTTTTTTTAATATAATTCATCGAGAACATTCTGTAATCACCAATGTGATGCGAAAGGAAATTGCATTCTCTCACCAATATTTCTTTAGTATTCACATCTGATGGAAAAATGTTTTAAGAATTCTGTTCAGTTGTTTATATTTGATGTGCTAATTTGACAACTGTAGTCTTATGTTCTCTTATATCACAGCGACAGTAATGAAATCCAAGACATGCATGAGTGTGATCCAGTGACCACATCTTAACCGCTTGATTGTGGAACCTCTTGGAAGATGAAAATGTAGATTTGCAGTGCCTGATAGAAAACATTTGTCTATTTGAAATCAAACAGAGATGAAACTAGATTGAGAAACATTTGTACTGGTAAATAAAGTCTAAATGAAAAATCCCCCCCACTAAGCTCCCATATTAATAGAGAAACTAGACGGAAATGTGCAGGGGTGCGTGCCATGTGAGAGTTGTAAAGAATAAAGATTATGTGTCCCTAATCCATATCCCAAGCAGGATGGATGGTATGATTTCTTCACATAAGAACACAACTTTATTTGAATCCGGGAAACGCAAATTGCAAGCGGAGCGGCCTGATTGAAAACTCTGCTCGCATTTTAAAGATAAAATCATAGCCTGTCTTGGTGTGGGGGCAAAACACCCAAAACATATCGTCAGCTAAAAATTAAGGTCGGTACTGTCGACTAACTATAGCAGGTGTGGAATGTGCCCCAGCTTCAGTTTCATGGCAACAAACATTTGGAGTATCCTGTTGGTTACCAATTAACTTATCTGTTCTGTTTGAACTATGGTAGATCCAAAATCCAAATAGAGCAATCTGAGATTTGGCTCCAATGTTCAGGTGAGAACATTCTATTGCTGGGATCAAACATCATTTAAGCATGTGTTTGTCTATATGACTCTCATCATCTTTTGGTGGCTTGCAGCACCCGACAGGGTTCCATATTAACTCTTATTCATTAAATAGAAAAATCTTGGGCGCTTGTTACCAATTTTCCGGCTTATTACTCAAAATGAAGAGAACCCAACTGAATAAAATCTAGAGAAGGACCCACCTAACATGGTGTAATTTATAGTGCGAAAGTGACCCAGTTTTGGTTTTTTGTTATAGAAGTTCCTATTCCATTCCCACCCAGCAAAGAAAAATTGATGGAAACCCATCAACAACACTGTGATTCACAAACTCTCTTTCCAACCCCATTCTCAATGTTTCTTAACAGTACTTTTGTTTGATGTGTACCGAAGGGTAGTCTGGTTAAATTGATGCAACCCTTTTCTTCACCCCTTTCATGTCAACAAGTGGGGAAGACTTGAGAAGTGGCTTGGCCTTCATGGTTGCAAGTGGGCCAGGTCACAGTACTTTGGAGCCAGCTGCCCATATACATTTGCATCTTATATCCTTTCACCATTCACCTATTTTAAAGATGGAAGTCTTTCAAACCAGTGCAGCAGCTAGAGAGAGAGAGAGAGAGAGGAAGAACTAGATACATGGTTTTGTGTGGATGTGAACCAATCCTGAAAAGAAATGAATGTTAACATGTCTTGAGCCTGGAAGTAATACTGTGCATGTCTGTCATTCCAGAAACTATAACACATTGTAATGCTTGAACCTAGAATGAGTATCAAAATAGTGTTGCTACAAAGGATATTAATCATGGAACGGTCATTGAGGTCGTTGAATTACACAAGTACATGAGAAACAGAACGAACCCAGCCAGAACATTCAAGAACCCATTTGATTCAGATGGTACAAATGCTTGAACAGCCATACACATTCCTGCCATGACACGATGATCCATGTCAGTTAACATTAGAGGGCAATAAGTTAGAAAATGCAATATAATTTGTACCACAAGATCCAAATACATACTAGTGAAAGCAGGAACATGAACAAGATAAAACACAATATTTTGATAATAACAATAGGTAGCTGATATCAGGTTGCAAAGCTAGCCTCTTAAGGATGGTGATTACAGAATGTTCTTGATGAATTATATTAAAAAAAAAAAAAAAAAAAAACTATACCTCACCGGCTTCCTGGCCTTGTGGCTGATGACAGTCATTAAAAAAAAAAAAAAACAGCCCAACAAGAGGCTAGCTTTGCAACCTGATAACATTACAACAGAAAAAAAAAAAAAAAAAAATAAGACAGCCCACATGACACCCCCATGGCATTATGAGTTCAGCCCACCGAATCATGAACATTGCTTGTAATGTATGTCAAAGTTGAAATGATCCAGAACATGGGGTCCCTGATGTCATTGATTGAACCACCTCTCTCAATGCAGATCCCTGATGCCTGATGCCAAGTCTTAGAGCAGATTCTTTACAATTTAATTCGGTTATACATTCAAGCATGCTTCTTGTCATGACAAATGAGTTCATATCAAGAAACCCCCGGTTAGAAAAAAAGGATCAGATTCTTGTTATCGGAGGAGATGCTTGAAAAAACCATTCCATCGATATGGGTTTAAAATTCTCCAAAGAAACATTGGGGGTTTTCAGAGAAAAAAAAAAACCTACAAACAGAAGATGGAAAGAAGAAGAAAAAACCCCACATTACCTTGACGAAAACTGGCTTTGGGTTTGACACGAGAGTACAATCTTCTTCTGACCCACTTTTAGCACTTTGGAGTAGAGGTGGAAACACCAAACAGTAGAAGCTCAAAATGCAAAACGATCCTTGGTATTTGGTATTTGGTATTTGGTATTTGGTATTTATCGTCCGGACGGAATCCCACGACAGGCTCGAAATGTAGTTTGAAATCTGAGGAATGAGAAATAGGATGCCGGGAGAGAGAGAGAGAGGTGCGAGAGAGGAGAGAGAGAGATGAGACGCCGGCAGAAGGGTCTCGATCGCGCGCGCGATTTGGCTCCGACGAAAATGGCCCTGTTGCTTGCTCCTTCCGTTTCCCCCAAATCGCCCAAATCGCAGAGGCTCTCCTTTTCCCACTTTTCAGTTTTCTCTCTTATGTTATATATGGGCCGTGCCATCCGTGGATCTGTTGAGAGAAGGGATGGCTGGGATGAGTCCGCACTTAACATGGAGAGGACGGTCCTTACTGGACCGTTTCCCCATATATATATATCAGGGTATCCCCATGCACCTTTGGTGGGACATAACCATGGGCCCCACACCGGCACCCACACAAACGGGGGACGATTAACGCGCAAGGGAATTGATGCCAGGACCTTTGGGGAGAAAACCCAGTGTCCTAACCGGGCCAACACCCGGTTGGGTACTCTTATATATTTTAACTTGTCTTAATTTGAGCAACATTGAGTTTTCCATAGACACTTGGGCATATATATTAGAGTAGAACATTACACTAGAACCCAATTACTGAAATCTGAGCCCTACAAAAAAAATGCTTTAAAATGAATATGATATCGAGAATCAAATTAATCCGACCCCTCGATTGACTTGACTTTTTCATAAAAATGATATTAACATAATCATATGTATATGTATCTCTATATTTTATCAAACTATTAATACAGCAGTGAAAATTTTTAATTTTCTAGACATTGAAGCAAATGCAACCGTGAAACTCACGTTAGTAAATTTATTTCATTGTTCGTACTTGAATCCCAAAAGAAACTAATAAAATATTTATAATGACGTTCAAGAACGAAAACTATGAATCTAAACACATCACATTTAATTTTTTAAATATTCTTAAAAAAGACAAATCTAAAAACAAACAAATATATTTTCTATTATTATTAATATTTATTACATGTTCAAATTAAGTCATCCTTGATGATTCAAGGAATTACATGTGGGCCATTAACTCAGCTACTAAACACTTCTATGAAATTATTATAAAAATCTTTCGGAGATGGTTAGCTTCAGCCCTCTACAATTATTAAGACATTATCTCTTCAACGGTTCAAATCATCGGAACACGGGCCCACTAATCAGTGCCTAAGGATTCGGTTTTCCAACAACCAAAACAATATTCTTGTGGGAATGAGAATGAAATAAATCTTAAATGATAGAGAGGTAGATTTAAAATTTAAAGATAGCCCAAAACTCAATTAAAAGATGGCTTGGCCTTAATATTTCCTTACAAATGATTTAGGTCTTTGATTAACGTGCCAATCTTTGTTGCTTTCCCATCTGGTGTGGGCCTCAACTGACAAATGCTATAGGTTAATCATTGATGAGCCCCACTTGGATGAAATGCATTTGATTAGAAATGGGCCCCATAGACGTCGGACGTGTGTGACAATAAGGTTGAAAAGGAGATACTAGACATTAACTTAGAGACAGATTATATATAATGGAAAGGCTTGTATGGGGCATTCATGCAGCTGTACCGCTATTGCAACTTTACCACTACTATTAGCGGCGGTAAAGTCTCATTTGCAACTTTTCCTCCTCTCTGAGTGGAGGAAAAATTACTTTAAACGGTGGTATTGCTGCAATCCGATGTTTTTACTCTTCTTTTTTTTTCACATCTTGATCTGGTCATAGGTCGGGGCTTAGGTCCAAACGGTCAATATATAATGGATGGGCATGTATAATTAATGTTTAAATGCACTTATATTAAATCACAACAAATTCACAATATATTGCTTATTTGGTAAATTTACTTTACTTGTGAAGTGAAGTTAATGGTTAATATAAGAGAGAACAAAAGTGAAGGTTTGGTCAAATCAAAAGGTGTGAGAGATCAGTTTTTTGGAACTTTCTTTTAAAAGGAAGATTTTTTTTATTTTATTTATAAGGGTGCTCATGGATTGGGCGACCGGGCCCCTTTGGGTTGGGCATGGGGTTTAGGCTATAATGGATGAATCATGCTAAATTTTCTTTTATTTGGACTCAGTGGTTGAGAGCCGGAATACCCGCCCAACCCAAATATATACATAATTATAAGGGTGGGAGTAGTGAGGGGGGCCTCAAACCCGTGACCTCCCATGGATGGTGATATAATCAGACCAGTTTAGCTGGCCTATGAGCTGGTAAGAAACTCATTTCTATGTTCTATAAGTCTAACATGGGTCGAGCTCGGGCTTCATTATTTCCATGCAGGTTAGGCTCGGGCTAGCAACTTCAAGCTCAACTGAAGCTTGGGCCAGGCTTAGGCTTCTAGTTTAGAAGTCAGGTCATTTTGGAAATTCTTCTGCCTAGCCCAACCTAGTCCATGAAAACCCCTAGTTTTTCTTTGTCATCCAGTGGCATGAGGATGCATCTTTTAACAATTTTTTTTATTTAACCCCCTCTCCTTTTATTGTCTCTTGAATTAACCCTTCACTTTACTTCACTGGTAAAGTAAGTTTACCAAATATGATGCAGATAGTGAGAGTGAGAAGTGAACAAATAAGGTAGTGTCCACTCGTGATTAAATCCTACTATAAAAAATCAATATGATCTGGGTTTTTATAACATATGAGAGAGATTGGTTTCCAATTCGATCTTGAAGCTAATTTCTTATTCGATTCTTACCATCTTTCTTATTTCGACTATCTTAATGACATATAAAGAGTTTTGTAATTGAAACGGGTGATACATGGAGCCCTCTTTCCTATTTTAACTCTTTTAGTGATAGAGAACTTTAACTGAAATAGGTTAAGGAGAAAATCCATAACCGTCCCTCGTAGTTGGGTAACTCCTCCACATCTAGTGTTGCAAACGAGTATCTAATTACACGGAAGTTCCAACAAACAAAAAACTAGATCCGGAACCCAATTCAGGTTCCGACATGCAAAACCGGGTCCGAAACCCAATTCAGGTTCCGATTGATAAACGGGTCAGGTTTCGAGTCCATATAGGTTTCGACCCATGGACCCGGCATCTGAGCATTTAATATTACAAATTGTACCTCAAAATTATTATTTTTTTGTTTTACATTTTCATGTATAATGCTGGATTTAGTAGACTTGATGCACTGTTATAAGTTGAATGATATGCTTATTTGAAGAAAAATGAAAAATAAAGAGAAATTAAAATCGATTTTGGACTTAGATTTTAGTCCTCTAGGTGAAGACCGGATCGGGGTTTTCCTATCAGAACCAAGTCTAGTTCCAACAAAACAGGTTCCGAGTCAAAACCGAATCCGGAGCCGGAATCGTTATTTGGAAACGGGTTCAGGTCCGGGTCCACTATGCTTCCGATCCAAAATTGTCCCTTTTGCAACCGCACCCACATCTCTTTCTTTCAGACAGTGGCGGACCTAGGAATTTTGTTTGGGCGGCGCTAATTTTTTCTAGACTTTGCTAGACTTTTTTCCGCATCAACAACTAGTGAAATAGAAGATTTGTTGCACTTAAAAAAAAGATATAAGTAGTAAAAATCAATTTCTATAATTTCTATAATTTTATATATAAAATGCCTTTTGATATGATGAATGAAATTGAATAGCTAATACTGTTTAATGGGGTTACGTGTAAAGCATCTAAAACACCCTCTTCATTCTTATATGGTTTTTTTTTTCTTTTGATATCTCAGGGTATCCCCACCTTTGGTGAGACTGATCCATGGACCCCACGCCCGCACCCATACAGACGGCGGACGGTTAACGCCAGGGGAATTAATGCCAGGACCATTGGAGAGAAAACTCAGTGTCCTAATCGGGCCAACACCTGGTTGGGTATTCTTATATATTTTAACTTGTCTTCATTTGAACAACATTGAGCTTTCCATTGACACTTGGGCATATAATGAGAAAAAAGAGTAGAACATTACGGTAGAACCCAATTACTGAAATAGGAGCCCTTTAAAAAATGCCTAAAAATGTATATGATATCGAGAATCGAAATTAATCTGACCGCTCGATTGACTTGACTTTTTCATAATAATGGGATTAACATAATCATATGTATATTAATCTCTATATTTTATCAAACTATTGATACAACAATGTTTAATTTTCTAGACATAGAAGGAAATGCAACTGTGAAACTCACGTAAGTTAATTTTCTTCATTGTTCGTACTTGGATCCAAAAAGAAACTAATAAAATATTTATAATGATGTTAAAGAACAAAAACTATGAATCTAAACACATCAAATTTAGTTTTTTTTCTAATATTCTTAAAAAAGACAAATATAAAAAAACAAATATATGAACTTTCATTATTAATACTTATTACATGTTCAGATTAA
Source organism: Cinnamomum chago (assembly GCA_038049695.1). Classification (NCBI taxonomy): domain Eukaryota; kingdom Viridiplantae; phylum Streptophyta; class Magnoliopsida; order Laurales; family Lauraceae; genus Cinnamomum; species Cinnamomum chago. The sequence continues at coordinate 63,639,653 of CP142458.1, read as the reverse complement.
GTCATCCTTGATAATTCAAGGAATTACAAGTGGACCATTAACTCAGCTACTAAACACTTATATGACATTATTATAAAAATCTTCTGTAGAATGTTAGGATTGGTTTATCCCTCTACAATTATCAAGACATCATCTCTTCAACGGTTCAAATTGCCGGAACGCGGACCCACTAATCACAGCCTAAGGGTTCGGTTTTCCAACAACCAAAACAATATTCTTGTGGGAAAGAGAATGAAATAAATCCTAATTAATGATAGAGACATAGATTTAAAATTTAAAGATAGCCCAAAAGTCAATTAAAAGATGGGTCCCTTGGCCTTAATATTTCCTGACAAATGATTTAGATCTTTGATTAACGTGCCAATCTTTGTTGCTTTCCCATCTGGTGTGGGCCTTAACTGACAAATGTTATAGGTTATTCATTGATGAGCCCCACTTGGATGAAATACATTTGATTAGAAATGGGGCCCTTAGACATCGGACATGTGTGAGAATAAGGTTGAAAAGGAGATACTGAACATTAAGTTAGAGACAGATTATATCTATATCTTTATTGGAATGTGTTTTGCCTTCGTTTAACCACAGGACTTCAAATTACAATTCCTCATTTTATAAAATACAACAAAGTGTCAGAATCTTCATCCATGCCAGGTCTTCTCTCTCTTCACTATCCTCTCTTTAAATTAACTGACCCGCATAACTTCCTTAAAAAAAAAAAAAAAAAAAAAAAAACCATATTCTTATGTAGCAATCAAATCAAAGAATTAGGCTCAAGTATGCAAACAGCGAGTATTAATCTTGACGTGGAGATCTAATAATTTCCAAACAGTGATTTTTTTTTTTCATCTCATGTTAGTATCTCTCTCTCAACTTTTGTGCTCTCCTAGACTAAAACTCATACTCTTAATCTTGGCATCAGGAGGAAACTCATACTCATACTCTTGATCTCGATTGATGTCAATGGAAAGGCGATGAAGCCAAACTTGGTGATGGCAACTGGGTCCCCGAAATGGTGAGAGCAAGAAAACGGTGCCAAGTACTGATTGAATTTTTTTGGGGCTGGGATTGGATTTGGTGTTGGGATGTTTTAAACACTTAAAAAATTACATTTGTATTGAATTTCTACTTATCTTAATTCAAACAAAGAGGGGCAACGAACAGGGGAATGTAATAAGTATTGTGTGGGGGCATTTTGTAATCATGGGCTTATGTGGGGCCGCTCCTCGATTACGGGGTATCCTCAGTCTCGGTATTTTCCAAGCTCGGCGATAGCGCCATTCCACAAAAGCCTTGGCCCGTCTCGGTAACCACGGTCACAAGTATTAGCCTCGGTCTCGGCTTTAAGCCTGATCTCGACCTCCTATCACTCAATCATTAATGCGGTCATAAATGCGCTGCCGTGACGGAGATGACAAACTGAGTGGGCGCTGGACCTAGATAAGAGGCACGCCTTATCTCAAGGTCATGTCCATATGCATGGGATGATGGTCTGATAGGACGTTCCCTTTTTACCTATCCCCACTCAGGAGAAAAGAGTACAATCTGATGATGGGACTTCCGTCCCCTCTTGGGCACAGTCCGATGATGGCTTCCACGTCTATATATAGTGCATGAAGGAGAACCACAGACGGTATGTACCATATCTCCCTCCTACACTTCTCCTTCTTCATTCTCCTCTCAGTTATCCCACTAACTTGAGCATCGGAGTGCCTTCGGCTGCCTACAGCCAGGGGCTCTGACCTTTGTCTTCCTCTTTCAGGTTCTCGGAGGTCATCGAAGGGTCGATCCTTTTCCATCATCTTCCCCAGATCACCAAGCTAAGAACTTAATCCTCCCTTAACTAAGTCCGTAATTTTTAGGCACTTACAAGTATGTTTCATCATATTTTGGCAGCGGTTTTGTTTTCATCTCATGTTAGTATCGCTCTCTCTCAAATTTTCTGTTCTCCTATACTAAAACTCATAATCTTGATATTGGCGTCAGGAGGAAACTCATACTCATACTCTGATCTCGATTGCTGTTAATGGAAAGAAGATGAAGCCAAGTTGGTGATGGCGACTGGCTCCCAGAAATGGTGAGAGCGAGAAAACGGTATTGCAAAGTACTGATTGAATTTTTTTGGGCTGGGATTGGATTTGGTGTTGTTGGGATGTTTTTAAGTACTTAAAAATTCCATTTGTATTGAATTCCTACTTATCTTAATTCAAACAAAGAGTTGTAGATTTGCAATCCAAAAAATGATCAACCAAAATGAAATAATTACTGTTCATAAATAAAAAAAATGACATAGGATTTAATGCCTTTCCAAATTAGAAAAATTAAGGAATTGGGTACTGAGTCTAACTGCAAACCTGTGATGAATTAGAGACCCATACCTGATATTAGGCCAAGTAATTTATATTTTGAAATTATTTATTTAATATTTTTTAACATAACATAATTATCTTTGCATATTAACCGGGGCCTGGAGTAAAAAAATCTCAACTGCATTTAGGGGTTTAGTTAGATAATTCCGCGTTATCTTTTTTTTTTTTTTTTTTTTAATGATATAAGTGATGTTATAAAGCCTTTTAATTTTGGTATGTAACTCATTAACAATATTATCCGAATATAACTTATATGTTTGTCGTAACTTTCTAAGTATAAATCTCTAGCATTGGGTCCCTGTATAGCACTGGGTTTCATAAGTACAATGAATCGAAAAAAAAAAGGAAAAAAAATTAATGAAAATGAACATAAAAAAATATAATGAAAATACCCAAAAAAATTAAAATAAACGGAGAAAAAGCCAACTTAGGTCAAACAAAAAAATTAATAATATAAAAAAGATATATTACACAATATTGACAAAATGAACCTTAATGTTGAATTATATGTTAGCATCACCAAAGACGAACAACCAGCCTAAATATAGTAAAAAAAAAACAAAAGCATCAACCAAAATGAAATAATTACTGTTCATAAACTAAAAATGACATAGCATTTAATGCCTTTCCAAATTAAAAAACTTAAGGAATTTGGTACTTGGTCTAATTGCAAGCCTATGATGAATTAGAGACACAAGCTTGAGATTAGGCCAAGTAATTTGTATTTTGAGATTATTTATTTAATATATTTTAACTTTGAAAGAAAAAAAAATATTGATCTATCTTCAAACGAGAGCTTTGCTCTGAAAAAAAATTAAAAAAAAAATAACATAACTATCTTCGCATATGGACCGAGGCCTGGAGTAAAAAAGTTTCAACTGCAGTTGGAGGTTTAGGTAGATACTTCCGCGTGATCTTTCTTTTTTATTAATGATATAAGTGATGTTATAAAGCCTTTTAATTTTGGTATGTAACACATTGGCAATATTATCCAATATAATTTATATGTTTGTCGTACATTTCTAAGTACGAATCTCTAGCATTGTATCCCTGTAAGGCAAGGGGTTTCATAAGTATAATGACTCGATAAAAAAAAACAGAGAAACAAATAAAAAAAAGACTCATCACCGAAAATGAAAATAAAAAAAAATATAATGATCATACCCAAAAAACAAAAGAAATAAAAAAAAGGAGAAAAAAACAACTTAGGTGAAACAAAAAATAATAATAATAATAAATCTATATATTACACAATATTGACAAAATGAACCTTAATGGAAATACATGTAGCTGAAACACACTCTGACAAAAAGGATAATAATACAAAATAACTAAAAATTGTTTGAGAAATTTAAAAAAGAAAGACTCACAAGTTTACTAATTAATAAATTTATTAAAAAAAATTCGTATTAGTTTGTGCATTTGGTGGTTCCGAGGTTCCTGCATAGCACGAAGATTTGCTAGTATAATGGAAAGGTTTGTATGGGCATTCATGCAGTTGTAGCTGCTGTACCGTTGTTGCCACTTTTTCTAAATGGAGGAAAAGTTGCGCTTTGCAGGTTTACCGCTGCTATTAGAAGCGGTAAAGTCGCATTTGCAAATTTTCCTCCTCTCTGAGCATAGGAAAACTTGCATTAAACGGTGATGATACTGCAATCCAGTTTTTTTCCTCTTTTTTTCCTTTTTTACGTCTTGATCTGGTCACGGGTCAAAGCATAGGTCCAAACAATCAATATATAATGGATGGGCATGTATAATTAATGTTTAAATGCACTAAAATTAAATCACAACAAATACACAATATATTGCTTGTTTGGTAAATTTACTTTACTTGTGAAGTGAAGTTAATGGGTAATATAAGAGAGAACAAAAGTGAAGGTTTGGTCAAATCAAAAGGTGTGAGAGATCGGTTTTTTGAAAGTTTCTTTTAAAAGGAAGAGTTTTTTTTTTTTTTTTATTCATAAGGGTGCTCATGGATCAGGTCGGGCCCCTTTGGCTTGGGCATTGGGTTTAGGCTATAATAGATGGGTCTGCTCAATTTTCTTTTATTTGGACTTAGTGGTTGAGAGCCGGAATACCCGCCCAACCCAAATATACATATAATTATAAGGGAGAGAGTAGTGAGGGGGGCCTCAAACCCGTGACCTCTCATGGATGGTGATATGATCATACTAGTTGAGCTAGCCTATAAATTGATAAGAAACTCATTTCTATAAACTATAAGTCTAACATGGGTCGGGCTCGGGCTTCATCATTTCCATCCGGCTAGGCTCTGGCTAGCAACTTCAGGCCTGACTGAAGCTTGGGCCAGGCTTAGGCTTCTAGTTTAGAAGTCAGGCCGTTTTGGACATTCCTCGACCTAGCCCGACTCGGTCCATGAAACCCCTAGGTTGTTTTTGTCATCCAGTGGCATGAGAATCCATCTTTTTACATTTTTTTTTTTGTTAAATGGATGAGGTGATTTTTTAGATTTACTATCTTTTGATTTTTTCCCCCTCTCCTTTTATTGTCTCTTGAATTAACCATTCAATTTACTTCACTGGTAAAGTAAGTTTACCAAATATGATGTAGATAGCGAGTGAGAAGTGAACAAATAGGGTGGTGTCCACTCGTGATTAAATCCTACTATAAAAAATCAATATGAACTGGGTTTTTATAATATATGAAAGATCTCGGTTCCCAATTCGATCTTGAAGCTAATTTTTATTCGATTTTGACCATCTTTCTTATTTCCACTGTCTTAATGACGGATAAAGAGTTTTGTAACAGAAACGGGTGATACATGGAGCCCTCTTTCCTATTTTAACTCTCTTAGTGAAAGAGGACTTTAACTGAAATAGGTTAAGGAGAAATTCCACAACCGTCCCTCGTAGTTGGGTAACTCTTCCACATCTAGTGTTGCAAACGGGTATCCGATTACATGGAAGTTCCAACAAGCAAAAAACCGGATCCAAAACCTAATTCAGTTTCCGACATGCAAAACCGGGTCCGGAACCCAATTCAAGTTCCGATTGTTAAACGGGTCCGGTTTCGAGTCCATATAGGTTTCGACCAGCGGACCCGGCATATGAGCATTTAATATTGCAAATTGTACCTCAAAATCAGCCTTTTGTTTTACAGTTTTATGTATAATACTCGATTTAGTAGGCTTGATGCACTGTTATAAGTTGAATGATATGCTTATTTTAATAAAAATGAAGAATAAAAAGAAATTAGAATAGATCTCGGAATTAGATTCCAGTTCTCTAGGTGGAAACCGGATTTGAGTTTTCTTATCGGAACCGGGTCTAGAACCAGCAAAATAGGTTCCGAGTCAAAACCGGATTTGGAGCCGGAATCGTTATTTAGAAACGGGTCCAAGACCGGGTCCACTATGGTTCCTATCTAGAATTGTCCCTTTTGCAACCCTACCCACATCTCTTTCTTTCAAACAGTGGTGGACCTAGGAATTTTGTTTGGGCGGCGCTAAATTTTTCTAGACTTTGCTAGACTTTTTTCCACATCAACAAATAGTGAAAGAGAAGATTTGTTGCACATAAAAAAAGAAGAAATAAGCAGTTAAAAATCAGTTTCTATGATTTCTGTAATTTTATACGTAAAAGGCCTTTTGATATAATGAATGGATTGAATAGCTAATACTGTTTAATGAGGTTACGTGTAAATCATAAGAAAACACCCACTTCATTCTTATATGGTCTTTTTTCCTTCTTTTTTTCCTTTTTTTGATATCTCAGGGTATCCGGTCCCACCAAATGAGCCCCACGCCTGCACCCACACAGACGAGGGACGGTTAACGCCTGGGGAATCGATGCTAAGACCTTTGGGGAGAAAACCCGGTGTCCTAACCGGGCCAACACCCAGTTGGGTATTCTTATATATTTTAACTTGTCTTGATTTGACGAACATTGAGCTTTCCATAGACACTTAGGCATATATTGAGGAAAAAGAGTAGAATATTACGGTAGAACCCAATTACTGAAATCTGAGCCCTACAAAAAAAATGCCTTAAAATGTATATGATATTAGGAATCAAAATTAATCAGATCGTTCGATTGACTTGACTTTTTCATAAAAATGGGATTAACATAATCTTATGTATCTTTATCTCTATATTTTATCAAACTATTGATACAACAATGTTTAATTTTCTAGACATAGAAGAAAATGCAACCATTAAACTCACGTAAGTAAATTTATTTCATTATTCGTACTTGAATCCCAAAAGAAACTAATAAAATATTTATAATGATGTTTAAGAAAACAAAACTATGAATCTAAACACATCAAATTTAATTTTTTTAATATTCTTAAAAAAGAAAAATCTAAAAAAATAACTATATGATCCTTCATTATTAATACTTATTACATGTTCAAATTAAGTCATCCTTGATGATTCAAGGAATTACAAGTGGGACATTAACTCAGCTACTAAACACTTATATGACATTATTATAAAAAGAGCTTTTTGCATACACACCCCTAAGGTTTGTAAAATTTGTAAATAGGCCCCTATGGTTTTAATATTTGCATATAGGTCCCTACCTTTTCATTTTAATACATTTCGTGTCCCCAAAATCAGTAGCCAACCAACTATCAAAAGTTTTAAGCGTGAAGTTACACATTTGCCCATCTCATTATCCTTATATGCTTAAATTCAAAGCTTTGAAGTTATTTTTCTCTAAAGCTTGTAACATTGATAATTACATTTATCAATAATAGGAGAGAATAACCGTATGTAAATTTATTTTAATGAATAGAGGGCCTATTTCATTAAATCCAACTCTACTATAATGACAATCAATACATGTGCTTATAATTAGTTGCAACTGATACAATCTATGCATGACCCACCATTAAATTGATGAAAGTTTAAAATTGCATAATTAGGCTTCATGTGCATTAAAAAGTTATTGAGAGAGAAGGTTGGGAATTGGGATATAAAATGGAAATTTGGTAAGTAATAATATATATATACTCATATTTGCTTAATTGATATAAGGGCAAAGTTGTTATTTTTATAAAAGTTCAACACAAATCCCATGGTCATTACCCATTTTCATTAGAAATACTGATTTTGGGGACATGAAAGGTATTGAAATGAAAAGGTAGGGGCCTATATGCAAATACTAAAACCATAAGGGCCTATTTACAAATCATATAAACCTTAGGGGCATATATACAAAAAACTTGTAAGATCCGCGACCTTACTGGGTCAATTGGGCCCAATAGCAGGCACGTTGATCCGTTTATTTTATTATTATTATAATTAATTGTATTGTTAGATTTTTAAGTGGGTTTAGGCCCTGAGTGAGTTTCTTTTAGTGTTAGAATAGTGTCTGTGAAATTTCGTTCGATTTCGAGTTCGTTTGATCTTAGCAAGGGGGTAGTTTGTAATTTAGGAAAAATTAAGTGTTTTTCCGAAAATTCCAAACGCTGTGATTTTTGGGTTCATTGGAAAGGTCTCGTCGCACTGATCATTTTTGTCTCCTGGCTCGTCGCGATCCGACGATCAGAAACCCTTCAAGTGGCCCATTTCTTCTTCGGACCCACTTAAAGGCAATTCAGTCTTTTCCTCTCTCTCTTCTTCTTAAATAGGGATTAACCCTAATCTCATTCTCATTTCTACAACGAAGTTACATCAGCCTCTTCTTCTTTTTCTTCATCTTCTTAAGCCCAGAGTTTTTGGGAGAGATCATCTCGAAGATCCGAACCGCACATCTTCTTCCTCGTGATCTTCTATTTCCGTTGGTTCTAGTTTGGTAAGATTTCCCTCACCCTCATCTTTTCAAGCATCTTCTCTTTTGGTTAGATTTAGGTTTGATCTCAATCTTTTCCTATATTTTCTTCTCCTTGGCGTTTTAGGTTATGTTTGGTTGGGTTAGATTCGTGGCTTTCGTGATAGAAAGCTTTTCCTCAAGTTTTTCCTATTTCAATCTTCTTCTTGGTTGAGGCAAGTAGATATGCATTTTATATTTAAACATGTGTGTATGGTTTTCTATTGATTGCAATGATTTCTTGTTAGAATACCCAAATTCCAAGCTGTGGTTATGTATTGATTTGGAATTTATATGATAGATTATATTTTGGGAATATTTGATTTGAATTAATTGTTAAAATGATAGCTTTGGAGGTTTTTAATTTGATAGAATGGATGATTGCGATGATTGGGGAGCATGGAGGCTCGTTTTCTACAGGTTAGCCATGGATTGGCCGGAGGAAAAAGGAGAGAAAAACACATTTCGAGGGTTCAGGTTTACAGTGCCGATCGATCGGACTTGCAGACCGATCGATCGGAGGGCAATTTTATAATTTCTGACAACATTTGGAAAAAACTTAGAACACTTGTAACTTTTAATTCATTCGTCGGATTTCTACATTTTATATACCGTTCGAAAGCCCTCGAGTTGTACAATCCAATGGTTCTGGTTTCGTTATGATCGGAGATCGGGAAGTGATGTAAATACTTGGATTATCGCCTCAGCTCATATCTTTATTGAAACTGAGACCGGTAACCTAGGTTTGGGCCTTAGATGTTGGAAACCATGAACTTACTCTCACATGACCATTATGGGGGTTGAAATCAAAGTACGTGGCTTGTATGTTTCAATTAGGTGTCTACGTATTCGTGTATTAAACATGAGGTAACCGAATGCATATGAAACTGAATTAATGGATGCTTAACATGATTGTACACTAAGGGATTTCCTTAGAAGCATCGTTGATCTAATTCCACATGTACTCCGTTAGAACATGTAGGATACATCGATGACACCACTTGCCTAGGGTTGGCTTGTAATTCCTCCTTGACTTGTTTAATTGTATTCGTTGTAATTGTACCTTGTACACTCTCTCGGCATAATACACCTAATTAATTATGAAACATAATCCCTTGTAGAATTAGGACTTGAACCTGACTTAGAGTGTACCTTAGGACCCCGTGTTATGTAATTGATAAACATGACTAGCTAGACTGAAGGGATTATCATGTGATTGGATTTGTCTTGTATTGACTTGAATGAGATAATTCCTATGAACATGTCTTGTATATTAAGCTAGCCAGACTTGCTTGTCTTGGTTTCCTCGTGTCAACACCACTTTACTATTATTTGCATGTCATGGCCAATTGCAGTTTGGGGTATTATTGATGGGTCAGTTACTCGGACATCGGGGTGGGCAGTCGTCTTTGGACGGCGTCCATGGCGTTGAATAGTTAGGAGCGGGCTTGGACCGTGCTACTATTCCCAGGACCGGGAGCTTGGATCCCCCTAGAGCCGGACTTTGGTATCAGTAGTCCGGGTAGGATTGTTACTGGTACCTCGAGAGGTGGCTTGGACATCCTCGGAGCCTCCCTCTTGATTCTTGCATTGCATTGTTTGGACAGTTGTTATTGCTAGTATGTTAGGATTTCCTGTTATTGTTTCTGGTTATTTATTCATGCTTTATGCCTGGATTCGATTTCTTGTATTCTCTTGATTATCAGGCCTGTCATTACTCTTATACTCGATGCATGTCATGATTATTTATATCTTACTTATCTATTGCTCAACATGTCGTTGACTCTATTCCTTAGTGTGCGACACCTCAGGTGAGTACTACTATGAGGAGCAAACCGGTGAGGAGATCACAGAAGATCTCCAACCAGCTGAGGAGGAACGAGAGTGGCGTGCAGATGACGTAGAGTAGCGTCATCATACCTGACATGAGAGATATTCATTGGGACCTCATCAGATTCTTTATTCTTTATTATCTCTCATTGAACCTTTCACACTATTGACTTCTTTATTGTTTTAAATGGCTTTGATTAGAGGGATGGCCATTGTAATAAATTAATTTCTTTGTTTAAGTTGTATTTAATTCCTTATGCAACTTTAACAATTAATGAGATATGTTATTCATTGCTTTGAAATTTAATATGCCTTAAATTGTATGAATTCTGCAGTTTTATATTACTTGACGTTTGAAATGCAATATCTTCACAGCGGACTTACGATCCTTGGGCCTAAAGGGTAAAATTTTTAATTAGCCCCAAATTTTACTCCCCGGATCCGGTTTATTCTCTAATCGGGTTCGGGGGACATGACAAAACTCTTATAAAAATCTTCCGGAGAATGTTAGGATTGCTTTATCCCTCTACAATTATAAAGACATCATCTCTTCAACGGATCAAATCGCCGGAACATGGCCCCACTAATCACAACCCAAGGGTTCGGTTTTCCAACAACCAGAACAATATTCTTGTGGGAATGAGAATGAAATAAATCCTAAATGATAGAGGTAGATTTGAAATTTAAAGATAGCCCAAAACTCGATTAAAAGTTGGGTCCCTTGGCCTTAATATTTCTTGACAAATGATTTAGATCTTTGATTAACGTGCCAATCTTTGTTGCTTTCCTATCTGGTGTGGGCCTTAACTGACAAATGCTATAGGTTATTCATTGATGAGCCCCACTTGGATGAAATACATTTGATTAGAAATGGGGCCCATAGACATAGGACGTGTGTGAGAATAAGGTTGAAAAGGAGATATTGGACATTAACTCAAAGACAAATTATATAATGGAAAGGTTTGTATGGGCATTCATGCAGCTGAACCGCTGTTGCCACTTTTCCTCCTCTCAACCGGAGGAAAAGTTGCGCCTTCCAGCTTTACCATTTTTGTTAGTGGCGGTAAAGTCATATTTGCAACTTTTCCTCTTCACTAAGTGGAGGAAAACTTGCATTAAACGGTGATGATGCTGCAATCTAGTTTTTTTCCGCTTTTTTTATTTTTTTACGTCTTGATTTGGTCACAGGTCGGGGCTTAGGTCCAAACAATCAATATATAATGGATGGGCATGTATTATTAATGTTTAAATGCACCAATATTAAATCACAACAAATACACAATATATTGCTTGTTTGGTAAATTTACTTTACTTGTGAAGTGAAGTTAATGGTTAATATAAGAGAAAACAAAAGTGAAGGTTTGGTCAAATCAAAACGTGTGAGAGATCAGTTTTTTGAAACTTTCTTTTAAACAAAAGAGTTTCTTTTTATCCTCATAAGGGTGCTCATGGATCGGGCCATGCCCCTTTGGGTTGGGCATGGGGTTTAGGTTATACTAGATGGGTCGTGCTCAATTTTCTTTTATTTGGACTTAGTGGTTGAGAGCCAGAATACCCGCCCAACCCAAATATACATATAATTATAAGGGAGGGAGTAGTGAGGGGGGCCTCAAACCCGTGACCTCTCACGGATGGTGATTTGATCAGTCCAGTTGAGTTGGCCTATGAGCTAGTAAGAAACTCATTTCTATGTTCTATAAGTCTAACATGGACGGGCTTGGGCTTCACCATTTCCATGCGGGCTAGGCTCTGGCTAGCAACTTCAGGCCTAACTGAAGCTTGGGCTAGGCTTAGTATTCTAGTTTAGAAGTTGGGTCATTTTGGACATTCCTCGGCCTAGCCTGACCCAGTCCATGAAAACTCCTAGGCTTTTTTGTCATCCATGGCATGATAATGCATCATTTTACTTTTTTTTTTGTTGAATGGACGAGGTGATTGTTGAGATTTACTATCTTTTGATATGTCCCCCTCTCCTTTTATTGTCTATTGAATTAACCATTCACTTTACTTCATTGGTAAAGTAAGTTTACCAAATATGAAGTAGATAGCGAGCGAGAAGTGAATAAATAGGATGGTGTCCGCTCTTGATTAAATCCTACTGTAAAAAATAAATATCATCTGGGCTTTTATAATATATGAGAGAGACCGGTTTCCAATTCGATCTTAAAGCTAAATCTTTTTTATTCGATTTTGACCATCTTCTTTATTTTTTACTGTCTTAATGACGTATAAAGAGTTTTGTAACTGAAATGGGTGATTCATGGAGCCCTCTTTCCTATTTTAACTCTCTTAATGATAGAGAACTTTAACTGAAATAAGTTAAGGAGAAAATCTTCCCTCATAGTTGGGTAACTCCTCCACATCTAGGGTTGCAAATGGGAATCTGATTCTCCGATTACTCAGAAGTTTTGACCCGCAAAAAATTAGGTCTAGAACCTATTTTAGGTTCCAATTCAAAAACGGGTCCGAGGTCGAAACCTAAATTAGGTTCCGATTAATAAACAGGTCTGGCTCCGGGTATATATAGGTTTTGACCCGTGGACACATGAACCGGCGTATGAGCCTTTAATATTGCAAATTATACCTTAAAAGCAACTTTTTTTAACATTTTTATGTATAATTCTGGATGATGTAGACTTGATGCATTGTTATAAGTTGAATGATTTGCTAATTTTAAAAAAAATGAAGAATAAAGATAAATTAGAATCGATTTTGAAACTAAATTCCAGTCTTCAAGGTGGAACTGATTCTGGAATCGAATTTGATTTTTTCTATCGAAACCGGGTCTAGAACCAACAAAACAGTTCCAAGTCAAAATCCCATCCGTAGCTGGAATCGTTATTTAGAAACGAGTCCTAGTCTGGGTCCACTATTGTTCCGATCCGGAACCGTCCCGTTTGCAACCCTAGTGGTGAATATAAATCAAGTTGGCCTAGGTTGGGCCTTAAGTTTTGGTAATTGGTTTGGGCTCAGATTATTTATTCGGGCCCATTTAATAGACGGGCCAAGCTTGGATTTAGTGGTGGAGAGCTTGAAGCTTAACCCGGCCCAATTAACCCCGAGGGGTAGCTTAGTTGGCTTAGGACTACGGTTTGCACCTAGAGGTTGTGGGTTCGAAACTGTACTACTACACTGGGGCCACAAAGGAGTTTTACCTAGCTTTTTCTCCTGAGTCCGTATGGATTATTCTGGCCTAAAGCGCTGGGAACCTTACGTTTAAAAAAAAAAAAAAAAAACCTACCCAATTGTAAAAATAATGGTAGGGAGTATGGATGTAAATGAGTCTCCAATTCTCTTAAGATTCCGACTCGTTAAGAATCGGGTTTGGGTCCTTATTTAGTCCCCAATAAATAAACGGGTCCTGGTCTGGGTCCTTTTTTTACCCCTGTTCTAAAGAGGTCCGGATCCAACTCCACCTTAGTTCCGAAATCCGTTATATTACCTCAATTTTCAAGAACCCCTCCTAAAGACTAGGCTTTCCCTGTATCATTCTTTACGTGGCCACAAATTCATAATACCATGTCCAAAGTTAACCCAACCCCCACCCCAACAATCCCACAATCTCCCAAATGAAAGCGGGCTAGGGCTGGTCCCCTTCTAAACTTTAAACCCAACCCTGGTTTTAGGTTTCAAAAGTGGGAGATGCCTTCCTCTTCCACTGCCCCAGTGAGTCCCGCACCCTTCCCCCGAACCGGCGACGACTCCTCTCCCTTTGTTTAGCTCTCCTCTCTCTACTCTACTCTACGGAGGTAGTCCTCTCTCTCTCTCTCTCTCTCTCTCTCTCTCTCTCTCTCTCTCTCTCTCTCTCTCTCTCTCTCTCTCTCTCTCTCTCTCTCTCTCTCTCACAGTTCTTCTTTCCCTGCTGAGGTATTGAAATGGGTATTTAGAACAGATATGATATGATGATGCTAGAAATATAAAAAAAAAAAAACTGGAGGAGAATGGATATAATGGTTTTTTGGCAGCTTTTTCTAATCACAAAACCCAAAACTCTTAATCTTTAGTTTTCTCCATATTCTTAGCAAGCACCAATCTCTATCTTGCTTTCTTTTCATTCATTTTCTGTTTCTCAAAATCTCAATATTGGAATATCTGACTTGAGCTCAACATAGTGGCTGTTGATTTATAAAGCACATTTAAAATGAATTTTCCATTCAAACCCAAACATGGTGGTAAATGGTGTTGATGATGATGATGATGATTAAAATGGCAATGTGAGCTGAGTTTCAATCATTACTATTTAATTGATCAACTCTTGAATCATATAGCATATCCAGTATTTGTATTTTGTTGAAAGTCAAATGTAATTGTGTACTTGAAGGACTAAAATCCTGTTTCTGACCTTGGAAAATAGGTGACACAACAAAGAGGTTCATCTGCATTAGCTTTAGTACATATACAGTGGAAGAGTAGATGTGGGATGGCCTCTAGAATAATAAAGTTGTTCCCCAAGTGACTTGGTAGATGCTTTCATATATGTATTTCTTTGGTTATAAGGAGCCCAAATGATTAACCTCAAAATATATCTAAGTGGTATAGAACAGATTACCATCTCTCTCTCTCTCTGAATTTTTTTTTAGTCATTACATTGTGTTTGATCCCCATTATGAGAATAAACTATTAGGAAGAACGATTTTCACAAAGCCACTATATATATATATTTTTTTAATTTTTTTCAAAAATTTTCTGAACAAAGGAGTAGATGAAAGCACTTGATGCCCTTTTCTTTTATTTTGGCTCAGTAACAGAAACTTTCATTAAGAGAAGAAGATAGAACAAAGAGGAAAACAAAATAAAAGAAAATTACAAAAAGATAGTTAAAAACAGAAAGGTACAAGAGAACTATACCCCCTCATAAGAAACTTACATAATCGCACCCTCCCTAGGAGAAGTTCTGTCTACACCCTGTTTAGCTAAAGCATCGGCCATAAAATTGGACGATCTAAGCACTTGATGCTTCTCAAGGTAATTTAGTAAAATAATCCATGTGACACCTTGGAAGTCGACCTCATTACCTTTTCTTCATGAAGTGCACTTTTTACCTTAGAGATCCACACCTGGACATAACTTTGTGCATTCAGTTCTTGGTCCAAACTGTTCAGCAAGTAGGTCTCACTCTGAGGTACAGAGATAAAGAACAATATTTTTCAGTGAAGTCAAAATAGGTTGTGAGATGGAATAAAATGATTGTACATGCAAAGTTGACCTGCCTGCAAAATGGTATTTTCACTTTCAGTTAAAATTGTTTCTAAGGTAGAAATAGAATTGCTTTACATGCAAATGATTTCAGCATTTTGGTTTTTAATAGGTAACACTACTACAATCACAACCAACCTTTACCATTTTATTTTATTTTAAAATATCTTTAAGATTTTTTCTATATAAGATTTAGGTGCCAAAAGTCAGTTCCATTGGACATTAGCAGCCATTTAATGTAAATTGATGAAAAGGAAAATCTGTATATTAAGAGGCAGTTTTTTTTATTTTAATTGTCTTTTCCAAAACCTGGATCAGAAGATGGGACAAGTGCACCCACCCTCCCACTCCATAAAATATAACAAAAAGGACTTTCTGGATCCCCTCCATTGTTCAACTTGTTTGAGAGAACTTTTCCTTCCTCCCCAATATAGATAGATTGTAAGATTGGACAAATGGCAGGTTTGTAGACTGTCATGCGAGCCAGCTGCCCATAATACATTTCACAAAGACTACTATTTATAAACATGTTTGGAATTTGGATGCTCTATTTTAGTCAAGTACATTTTTCATCTACCATTCAAAAAAAAAAAAAAATCATCTCCTCTTTGTCCCTTGTCTAGTGCTTTCCTTGACTACTTCTTTGCTCTAGTGAAAGAAATAGTAGAAACATTTTTTTTAGTTTTCTCATGTACTTTTGATTTAAAATGTTCCTTTAGTAGGTACATTTACTTATATTTCAAGGAAGCCAAAGGAAACCCTCATTATTTTGGCAACAAAGCACCTCATCGGCTACTTCTATTGGAATACTAATGCAAGAAAGTACCTGCAGTAACAAGATGTTGATATTGTCATGAATCAAGTGAAGCAAATTCATGCCCACATGCTCCGCAATGGTATCGACCAATCAAAATTCCTAATACAAAAGCTCCTTGAAATACCAAACATCCCATATGCCCGTGCCCTCTTTGACCTCCTCCCAAATCCAAGCACATTTCTCTACAACAAGCTCCTACATGCCTACGTGTCCCATGGCCTTCCCCTCCAATGCTTGTCCCTGTACTCCCAAATGCGCCTCTCCGCATGCTCCCTCAACCACTATTCCTTTACCTTCATTTTCACCGCCTGTGCTGCCCTTTCCTCCTCCAAAGATGGGCTCAGATTCCACGCCCACTTCCTCAAACTGGGTTTTCGATTTGACGCGCATGTCTTCACGTCTCTGCTTGACATGTATGCAAAATCCGGTCTTCTTCTGTCTGCACGGCAGCTGTTTGATGAAATGCCAGAAAGAGACATACCTGCTTGGAATTCAATTATTGCCGGTTATGCAAGGTGTGGGAAGCTGGCAGAGGCAAGGGATCTGTTTGATAGGATGCCAGCGAGAAATGTGGTTACTTGGACAGCGATGATTTCTGGGTACTCTCAGAATGGGAGGTTCCAAGAGGCAGTGGAGATGTTTGTGAGGATGGTTGAGGAGGAGAATGTGAGGCCTAATGAAGTGACAGTGGCTAGCGTTCTTCCGGCTTGCGCGAATCTTGGGGCATTGGAGCTGGGAGAGAGGATCAATCGGTATGTGAGGGAACATGGGTTCTTAAGGAATGTGTTCGTGGGAAATTCATTAATGGAGATGTATGCAAAGTGTGGGAGGATTGATCATGCAAGGCAGGTGTTTGAAGAGATTGGTGGGGTAAGGAATTTGTGTTCTTGGAATTCGATGATTATGGGATTGGCAGTTCATGGGAGTTGGAAGGAGGGTCTAGAGCTCTTTCATAACATGCTGGTGAGTTTCTTTAGTTATTCCTTTGTCGGGTCTAATGGCACTTTGTTAATATTTAATCACAGCAAATTCTGGAATGTTGTTGTTTTCTTTGACATTTTCAATAAATTGGAAATTTTCATATATCTGAGGCATTTTTTTTTCTACCCAAAGTCTGTTACAAACAGCCAAACACCCTTTGGGAAGGGTTTTTCTTTTATTTTTTTGTTTGTTTGTAACAGTTTATACTTGTTCATGTTTCTATTTACATGTGCAAGTTTTGTTTCTATGTTCATTCACTTACAAAGCATTTGAATTATTTTGTGAACACCAGTCAGGAGGAACTGCACCTGATGATATTACGTTTGTAGGTGTCCTCTTGGCTTGCACTCATGGAGGCCTTGTAGATACTGGTCGGCGATATTTCCATCTGATGGAGAACGAGTTCTCTCTTAGTCCAAAATTGGAGCACTATGGTTGCATGGTTGATCTTTTGGGACGCGCTGGACTGTTAAAGGAAGCTTACCATCTCATAACAAGCATGCCCATGAAACCAGATTCCGTAGTATGGGGTGCTCTACTCGGTGCTTGCAGTTTCTATGGCAATGTAGAATTGGCAGAAATAGCAGCAGAATTCCTCTTCGAGCTTGAGCCATGGAATCCAGGGAACTATGTGATTCTTTCAAATGTTTATGCATCATCTGGGCAGTGGGACAAGGTGGCAAGGGTGCGGATGCGGATGAAAGGGAATCAGATCAAGAAGGCCGCAGGATATAGTTTTATTGAAACAGGAGGTGTGGTTCATAAATTTATAGTGGAGGATAGATCACATCCATGGTCTGATGAGATCTTCGCACTATTAGATGAAATTACAGTGATGATGAAGCATTTTGGATATGTGCCCGATATAGATTTGGAACTTGAGAATCACGAGTAATGGAGGGCCTACATGTTTTAATCTACCATCTAGTGTGGATATGTGGAAGATGAGAGGTTGCACAGAGGAAATCTACCACCCTGCACTGCGGCAAGGATTGGTACTAGTTTGTTGCCCCAACTTCTGCAAGAGGGACCCATGTTCCAGTTCTAAAGGTCCATAGTAGTGGTTTGATGGGCCCTGCTATGCATAGAGGATGTCTTAAAAGATCTCCTTTTGCAAGACAAGCTCATCAACAGTGGCTTTAAAGTATATGACTATGCATTGAATACAGCAGTTGCTCAGGCGAAGGCCATATAAAAGATAGCTGAGATCTTCTAATATGGGAGATATAATTTTTTTATGGATGAATGATTTACCAAACCTTTTGTTATATGGTAGGACCAATGGGCGTCACCTGCGTGCTATGTCCTATCTAAAACCTTTGTTCCTTTTGATTCTAAAAGCTTCATTCTGCTCGCATTTTTTGGAAACGGAAAATATGCAGGCATTCAATTCATAGTAGGCAAGCCAAGAGAGATGCTAGTGGAGATTGTACTGGTACTGCTGCTGCTTTGAATTTAGAGAGCGACAATTCAGTGAATGTGCTCCAGTTAATTCTTCTAGTATAACTAATGAGGTTGGGGCCTTTACACAAATCATACGGGTTACAGCAGAGGCAGATTCTGTTGGTGGGTTTCTTTGAATATCACAATGGTCATTGTTTGCTGATTTAATCAATTGATTGCATACAGAATTTTCATCGATTTGATTATCAAACCAATAAGGCTAGTCCCATTTGAGGCCAAGCTTTCTGGGTTTGTGATGGCTATGTGGTGAATGGATCCTTGATGGTATTGAGCAGGATCCTATGTGTAAAAGGTGGTGTGGTGTTTCTGTATGCCAGCATTGGTTGTTTGAACGCCTGCTAATGAGGATGGTAGGTTGGTATTGTGCTTTGTTTTTATCCATTTGTAATATTTATATTTGTTATGGGCCTGTTTGCATTAGAATATATAAGAGTTAATACATAGGAATTCATAGTCAAATGAGCTCCGTCCAAGGATTATTAAAGATGTCAAGTGTGAATGATATGAGACGAAGGTGAGGGATGTAAGTTGGTAATGTAGACGAGACCTTGACTTTCCCACTCTTAGATACCATTATGCCAAGCATTTTATGTGCAAAAGAAAATTGTATTTGAAGATTTATTGAGTTTTTAAAGCATTTTATGTGCAAAAGAAAATTGTATTTGAAGATTTATTGAGTTTTTATCATTTTCTGATTTTCTTTCATAGTGAAAGCATTTTTTTTTTTTTTTTTGTGCAATTTATGAAAAAGAAGTTTTTACAAAAGAAGCTTAAGCACGTTTCACTGCGATAGATATTTTGATATGAGAACAGTTTCCTTAGTGCATGGTTCATGTGTTTAGTGTGTGGTCTGTCGATGCTCGTCTCTCTTATGATATTTATATATGTTTTTGTAGTGGTGAGGGTGTCACCACTATCAAGTTCCTCTGGATTTGTTTTGGAAAGGAAAGTTCATGAAAAAGTTACCCACTGTTGACCACTATGGATTGTGTGGGCTCTTCACTAGATTTGAGGATTTATAATGCCCACCCACATTTCCAACGTTCTATTGCACCTGCTTTTTCATGGTTCCAAAACTCAATGTAACTCAGTAGAACTTGTCTACTGTTACTTGGCTCAGTAGAGAAAACTGATGACTTGGGTGATGAACTCTGTCATCTTGAATTTTTACCAGTCTTAAGTGAAAACACTTGACTCATTAAAAATCTTGTAATGACCCAGTTGTCTCACCCAAAATTAGAAGAAATTATTGTTAATTCTATATGTATTCAAACCATGTCTTGACTTTTTAGACTCAGTCAAGACTTTGTGTAGACTTAATTAGGCCAACTACCCTGGCCTCACCAAGACCTAAACTTAAGTTAGGCATCTTTGGGTTTGGATGAGGCTTATGCCTTAAATTAAAATTTGTATCAGGCATCTTTAGGTTCTGCATGTGTTCATTCTTGTTTTTTTTATATATTATTTCTGGTTGTATTGTAATATAAACTAAAGGGTTTAGCACTGGTCATATGGAATCTAGGTGGGGTCAAGTTGGGTGTTAGGTTGAAATCAGGCTCCAGTACTTGAGGTTTGCTTTGGCTTTGTTCTTTCAGTTTGGGCTGGACCTGCAACTTAGACCCAGAGTTAATCTATATTTCTGTATCTAGACCCAAACCTGGACCAACTCAGGTGGAATGCATAGGACCCGTCTCAAGCCCAATTTATGTTATATTATTACTACTACTAATGTTGTTGTTGTTGTTGTTATTGTTCTGATCGAGTGATTACATAAGATTAATCACTTAATTACCATTATCAACATTGTGAAGTGAGCTCCAACATATAAGACATAACTGTCTTTTGTAAAATTTAGCTCATATATACATGTTTCCACTTTTCTTATGTAGAGGAGTTACTTGAAAGTAATGTGAAAAACTTTTATGCCCTTTTAAAATCTTCAAATGTCATGTACTTTTTTGAAAATAAGCTAAGTGTTTTATACTATTTTGTAATTTTTCCAAAAAAAAAAAAAAACTGTATTCCTTGATAGTGAACTAATTGTGTATCACATCCTTGAAAAGTTGCACTTAATGTCATTTTACGCATGATGGTGTTTGTGTCTTGAAGTTTATTTTGTAAAGATTATTTGCATTATTTCTCAAAAATACTTTTCCTAAATTAAGCATATTAAATAAGACTTTTTATTAAAAAAATTCCCTAGTTGTGTTTTTATGTGTGCATGGATCAAAGGGGCATGAAGATATAGGTGGGCCCTCTTCTCTACAAAAACTCGGCTCTATTCAATCATCCTAAATATATCCCACGGGGCCACAAGTCCATTTGAATGGGTCTACAATCGATCCAACGGTCCACTTCATTTGGATGGGTACAAACTCAAGGGCGTGTGAAATTAAGAGGGGTGGAGGTATGTGTGTGTCGCCCAATTGGATGAAAGATCAGGTGGGCCCCACTTGAGCACGCAACGTGTGCACTAGATAATTTCTAATGTATATAATGCATGGATTATTATTTGTAAAAGACTAACACCATCCACCGTCCAAATTACTAGAAGGTGAGACCTTGACACCATGTTTTTGTTCCACGCGATACATGCCAATGTGTATCTGCCACCGTCCAAAGAGTGTGAGTGGGAATACAAACGTTGGTGGGAGGCCGAATGGAAGAGAGGTGATTGTTTAATATTTTTCCATTTCATGTTCGACCCTAACCGACTTTCTTCATGGTGCTATTTGGCAACATGTTGGGCACGTTTGTATTGCTATGTAACATTGCAAGTCCATGCACTTCTAATCTTCCTTTTTTTTTTTTTTGTTTTTTTTTTCCATTGGGCATACTTTTTATTAATTCACAAAAATTTATGTTGATTTATATATATATGTATTTTTAAAAAGTATTTACACCAAACAATTGAAAAAAAAATTATTTTTATTTATTTATTTTTTTTTATTTTATAACGGACGGTGTCCCAACCCTTTGGTCTTGAATAATTCATACGGCCAGGGGGAGCCGGATAAATCCCCTATAGCCCTACTGTGGTAAGGCAGTTTCGAACCTTCAACCTTTGAGTGCAAAGTGTGGTCTTAGGTCAACTGAGCTACAATTAAGAAATTTTTTTATGAAAAAATATCTCGTCTTTTCATCTTAATTCTATAGAAAAGCAGTGATGCATTTAGGTTGCCTACACACAAAGCCAGCTTGGTTATTCTATGTATGTGCAAGAGAAGCTGAGACCAGGTCTTGTTTGATCTCTAGACTTGTCTCTCTCAGGAGTCAACCTCAAACTAAAAGTTAGGGCTGATCATTTTCCGAACAAAGTTCAAACTAAAAGAGCTTGGCTTGTTAAGAGGCTATGGCTTTGTGAGTTCATACATTGGAGCAATGACTAAATGGACGCAGTTTGGGGTGCAGTACTCTCTTATGAGGCACCTAAAGATGCTTGTCAATCATGAAAGATGATGAAAGTAAGGGGATGGGAAAGTCTTATTAATTATCATCGAAGGTAGGAAAATTAGAGCTTTTGCCTATATAATTAAAAAAACCAAGAGGGGCTGCTTTTTCTTTTTAGAGACTTTATTTAGGTAAAATGGATAGAGGTGGACACTGCAGAATGTATGTGTTTTGGCTGAAAATAATCTTATAAATCTTCAAAATGATGCAAGTGGAGTGTTCCACATTGTAATTTTTAAAAGGTAGGCCCCAATACCTCAAGAAGTACGTAAAATTATTTTTCATAATTTTATCAAACATACTAATTAGAAATTAAAAATTAAAATTTAGAACTTTTATTGTAGACCTTAAATCTAAGTAGCTCTTATGTTTAAGAATTCATATTGGGGGAATATAAAAATTCTCCAAATGTTCTCCAACAAATTTCTTAAATACTCTACTTTAGACTAGCATCCATCTAGATTTGGGGAATCTCAAAGGTCAAATGTGAGAACTCAAAGTCTAAAGTCTTTATAATCTTAATTGAGCAAGGAAATTCAAATGTACAATGACAACAATAGACATTGCTTTCGGAAATTTCCAAAATAAAATTCTTTCCAGAAAATAAATTTTGAGAAATACTTCCTAAGAAAGATTATGAATTCTATAGATGTTGTTCATGCAGGGACACTTAATTCCAAAGTACTCAAGTACAATCAAGCATTCAAGAAGTTGGAGTCTTAAAGACTTCCAAAGGCCAAAGTAACTTCTCATAACGTTGATTCTTAAAATTCTAGCATATAAACAAAGTGTTTTAAATTCTCTAGAGACATGATTTGACACTAGCATTAGAAATTCTAAACATTTACAATTTTCATCAAAAATACCTCTAAGCTTTAAATTTAGACTATGGCTATTTTACATTAACATCGTGTGTGAGGTAGGGGTGGTCATGGATCGACCTAGCTCGGACCCCGCTTGCATCGGCCTGCATTTAGACATTTTAGGATTTAGGGTTCGTGCTGGGCCTTGATATTAAATCTCAGTTTGTTTAACATTTGGGTAGGGCTTGGATTAAGTGATAGAAAGTCTGGCATGAATCGACTTAAATGAGTCAAGCATGTAATTTAGTAACCGGTTTGCTCGAGTAAGTGATGCAAAAAGCCAGCCCACACAAAGGACAGAAAGCCTGACCTGGATTGATTGACTAAATGGGCGAGTTCGAGTATCGGGCTATGTTTCTAAAGTCGGCCCATGTTTAGATATGCCTTAGCTCAGCCAAACCAAGCGCATGAGTACCCTTAGTGCGAGGTAATATATTTTGTTCTTAATAAATTTTAAACATTTTATAATCTTTCTTTTTACATAAAGCCCTTTTTTAAATTTACATATGTTCATCCAAATGTGAAATACCCGATGGGTTTTAAAATCCATTGAAAATAATAAATTAAGAATCCACATCAGAAATATCCATCTCATAACACCCTCGTATTTGAAAAGACCAAAAACTCAAGCGTGTGGATCTATGTTGCACCTTTTATAATAAAAAAAAAACATTAAAAGTATATCTTTAATTAAATATTCACCAACTTGGGAATCAGTGGAGTGGTATAAGGTGTGGCCCGTGTGGGTTTGCTCCCCACATTTAGCATTCAAAACTATCCCAAATTTTCCTTATATGCATTTATGTGAATTTAGCAGCCCCTACTCGAAGTATTAGGTCAAAGACCTTATGATACCCTTGGGCTAGTTTTGACAATTTACTATTAAACTAAAGGTGATACAAAGCATCAAATCAAGAGAGAGTAAAATATAAGGGTATTCTAATGATATTTTGCGTTTAGTAGAGTGGTAGGGAATTTCTTTAACTTTTTATGTAAGAAGCGGGTGCTTCTTTTTTTCTTTTTTCTTTTTTTATTTTTTGTCTTGGAGAAATGAGATTTCTTTTTGACTTTTTTGGTTGAAAAATAAAGGGAGAATTCAAAAAACATGTACTTTTTATGTGACTCATTATCTGAAAAAATGGAGACCAAATCAGTAGTTCCATGAAAGATGGATTGTATGTTGATTGTTGAACCCTAGTTTGTAGGGCTGCACAAAAAATCTGTCGATTCGTAAAACCGATTCGATCCACGGATTTTTAACTGATCCGAAGGTAAGCGGATTGGTGATGGATTGAAAATCTTATAATCTGTTAGTAACGGATCTGTGACGGATTTCACCTTCAATCTGCAGATTTAATCCGATTCAATTTGTTGACATTAAAAATAAATAAATTTTTAAGGGATCTAAATATAAGTTAGGATGTTTAAATATAAAATAAGAAAAAAATTATGGGATTAAATATGAAATTTTTTACAACATGTTTGATATCTTTCTTTTAACATTAGATTGAACGGATTAATCTGATCCGATCCGGTCCTTCACAGATTGGATCAGATCTATTTTTAACAGTCACGGATTTGTGACGGATTCTAAATTCATCAATCTGTATATAACGGATTGGTGATAAATTTAGTCCAATTTTGCACCAATCGCATCCGTGTACACCCCAATTAGTTTGTGGGCTTTATTTCTACTTCTTTTTGCCTTTGTTTTAAAATCCTCTAAAGAGTGGGGCTTTTTTTGGCATTGCCTTTGCTGCTTTTCCGCGTATAGGTCAGAAAATTTTCGCACGATACAACTAGTCTTTTTAGTTTCTCGCACGCAATACTTCATGTATAATACTAGCAGGCGAATTTTGGCACAAAGTGCAGAATCTCCCTCTTAGCCATCTCCTTTTCTGTGGCTGCCATTGTACTCTCCGGATTTCCTCTCTCTCTCTCTCTCTCTCTCTCTCTCTCTCTCTCTCTCCCTCTCCCTCTCTGCGCTATTCCTACTCTCAAACAGTCTCTCTCCATTTTCTTCTATTTAAACTCACACTTCTTCCTCTTATCTTCATCTGGGTGTCTTTGATTTCCATTTATCCATCTTTGGACTTCAGTTTTATCCATGCCTTGTTTTTTTCTTCCGTTCTTCTGTCTCATATTCCCATTAGAATAACCCATCTTTTTTTTCATTGAAAACGACCCCCATGGACTGATTTCTCCAAACACAATGCAAACTTCAGCAGTAGCTCAAGAACCCACTAATTTTTTCGATCTTCTATCCAGGTTTGGTTGCTTTTCCCTCGATTCCAGATGCCTTTGGACACTTAGCTTAAATGGGTCTTCTTCAATTCGCTCCAACTCCCTGTTTTTCGATGGGTTTGGGGCTTTGGTTCATGAAAAGAAGCCTAAGGTTGTTGCTTCTCTTAGGCTGAGTAGAAGTGCTTATAGGGTTCAAAAGGCTTGGAATGAGTTCAACAGGTTTGTCCGAATGCACTGCGAGCGGATTCCGTTCGGATTTGCATCGGTTGGGGTTGAGTCTGGGGAGAATGGATTGAGGGAAGATTGGTCTGTTGGTTTGGAGGATGATGGGGTGCAATTGAATGGAGCCAAGGCGGAGAATACGAAGAAAGTTCTGATCTTGATGAGTGATACTGGTGGTGGGCATAGAGCTTCGGCGGAAGCTATCAAAGCGGCTTTTAATCAAGAATTTGGGGATGATTATCAGGTGAATTTGATGCTTTGCTGTGCAATTAAGTTTTAATCAGAAAACTACATTGAATGGTACAATCGTAAAAGCAATTTTGTCATATCGTGTTTTGGCTCTATTGGTCTTTGGTGGTGTTTAGAAGAGCTGAGGCTGTTAGTAGATGAACAAATTTTTACTGTTTGTTAAGATAGAAATTAGTTCTAACCTGTTCATTAATGGTTTCCATTGCAATAGAGGTTGAATTTTGTTTTTTCTTCCATGAAATGCTATTTTTAATATTATGGCAGAGCTGTTGCTGGTTATACTTTTTTTTTTCTATTCTGAAAGTAAGAAAGTAAATTAATCAATCAAAAAGGGGTGAGCCCGCATTACCATAGATGTGAAGCACACTTGCTTCTCACCACCTCGGTTAGGCAACCAGCTATGCCAAAGCATATGTGGCTACCTGCAGGGCCAAATGATAAAGGGAACATATGCAAAAGAGCAAAGGGTATGAGCCCACATGCCGGGCCAGTATAAAGAAATGAAAAGCTAGCCTAAATTTTGGAAAGGAATTGAGATATCCTTTCGCTAGAACAGGTGCTAATACAATGGAAAACCCTTTGATTAAAACTTTGAAGAAGAAAGCAGCACTTTGAAGTAAATTATGGAACCAAATTAGGTAGGATATTTCCATTCTGCCTCAGATCACTATTGTGGATTCCAGCAATTTGGCATGAGAAAATGAAGAAAAAAAAATTGTCCATTAATTCTGGTCTCAATCATGAAAATTTAGTGCCAGAATATACAAAGCACTTGCAATTTGGGTGCATCAGAACTCATGCTTAGTGTTTTTCATTTTATTGTATTTCATTGGTAACTTGACTTGAAACGGCAATCTTGTGGTGGTGACAATGAGCACCTGCAAACTGTGTGATGGGCTCTTGTCCAAAACTCACCCTTAGGAAGTGGGGTGTTTATTTTTTTGGATATTGATATTTTGTGACCATCATGGTGGAGGTTACAGTTTGTGTTCAACAAGATAAATGTGCTCACTTCTCAAATTCAATTGGATTTTTTTATCATGTACTTAGACCAGCCAACTCTATGGTGGATATTGCCTTGGCAAAACAAGGGGTGGACAGGATTTCTCATTTTATTTTTCTTTTATTGTGTACTAGTGGTAGGGTATAATGCTCTTATACCTTATACCCTTCCACATTGCTTGGTCTTTGTTGTAAGAACCTTTATTTAAATTAAAGGTTCACCGTTGCTGATAAAAAAAAAAGATTTCTGAATCCTTATCATCATTAGTGTTTATTTGCATGCAGGTATTTGTTACGGATTTGTGGACTGATCACACCCCTTGGCCATTTAATCAATTACCAAGGAGTTATAGCTTCTTGGTTAAACACGGGTCTTTATGGAGAATGACATACTATGCAACTGCTCCACGTGTAGTGCATCAACCACACTTTGCGGCGACTTCAACGTTTATTGCTCGGTGAGTAGTTTGGTCTTCTTACTTGAGTGTCTTATTTTAGTCTTCAGAAAGAACTTTGTTTTCTTACTACAAGTGGTGAGCTATTTAGGATTCTGACCCTTGTTTGTCTTTTTTAATTCATTTGACCCTTACTTGGTTGTCTTTTTTGACTCATTTGTTTTAAGCTGTATTTGGATGCATAATTGGTTTGAATTTCAATAATTAAGTTACAGCAATGTGAAATGTTCAAAACTGGTTAGTCTTAATTAGAACCAATTCCCAGTTGTGATTCATCTTCTTTTTGAGTTGGATAAAGTTTTTGAAGGAAAACCATTAGCAATAATATTTGAGGAATTAACATTTCTACTGGAAAACTTTGTGATAATTCACTCCCGTCTTTTACAACTTAAGTACACAATCTAGGCCAACTATGTACTTTCAAACTCTGTTTTTTAACTTTCTGCCTTTTCTCGCCAAGGTTTATCTTCAGTTGACTGGAATGTTAAAGAATTGTTGCTTTTATTGAAGGATACAACCCATAGATGTATCCCAAACTGCAACAACTTTGCATATTTTGGCAAAGTGGTTTTTTTTTTTCCCTCTTTTCATTTTGTCATTTGGAAGGGGTAGCATGGAAAAATATTCTAAGTTGGGCTGCATACTGTTTTTCCAACTTTTCTGTCCCAAATCAATATCAGCGACTGACGTGGATAATGATTTGGAAAAGAAAGGCAGAAGAAAAATGTACCCCATTTGATGCTCCTTCAGTATCTGCACCATCCCAGATGAGTGGCGGAACAGAGAACAACCCATTACATGAACTGATTTGCACATGCACCCCAAGTGAATTCTGGTAAATATAATTTAGTTTCAGTGACAGTCTTGTTAAAAAATAACAATTATTAGCGTACTGTCAGAATTTACATCATATTATTTGCTTTTCTGTGTGCAGAGAGGTTGCAAAAGGAATTATGAAATACCAACCAGATATCATTATAAGTGTACATCCTCTGATGCAGCATGTTCCCCTTCGTATCCTGAGAGCAAAAGGTCTTTTAAAGAAGATTGTATTTACCACAGTCGTTACAGATCTAAGCACTTGCCATCCTACTTGGTAGGATTGTTTTCTTTCAGAGCTCTGGTTTATCATGTTTTCTTTATCGCTGACAATTTAAGCCTCTCTATTCATGGTTCTAATTTCCCTCAGATGTGCTATTCTTCTACTCATTGTATTAGTTGGATCAAATTGATTTTTATCTACTTGTACATGGACATGCATACTCACAGTTACTCCACAAAACACAACATATAGAACAAATCTGTGAGCGCGCGCGCATGAGTGCATAGAATGTATAGGTAAGCATTATGAAAGTACATCACAACTATATATAATCTATATTTGAATCAATATAATCAGATTCATGGACACAGGTATTGGTCATAATTACTGTAAAAAAAAAAAAAACATATAGAACACATCTGTGTGGCTGTGGATGTGTGAGATATATGAGATATATGGTTGAGACAGGTAGGCGTAATGAAATTACATCAGAACTATATGTAATGTATATATTTGAATTCATTTGAACAGATGTATAGACAGAGATATTGGTCATCAATCATAATTACTTTGCAGGGAAAAAAAAACATATAGGACACATCTATATATGGGTGTGCATGCAGAGGCGGAACCAGGAATTTTTTGTTGGAGGGGCCAAAGTACCAAAAAGTTTTCAACCATCTAGACCGTCTTCAAATGCAGGACCCTTCCCCTCAAATTTCATGGGTCCCGCCGTGATGAATCATAGTTTGCACCGAAATCTCACAATAATATTTGGAATTTTTCTGAGACTCCTAAGTATGCTCATTGACAAATATCAATGAAAGAGACTCATTTAAATTTTTGAAATTGTTCAGAAACATGGTCCCACTAGTCTTTTATCATCTAAAAAGGCTTTGTTCGAATCAAAATTATTCTGACATAGGTATAATGGTATAACTATAACTAAAACATAAGAAAGTAACTGACTATTTTAATTCACAGTGGATATAACTCCATTTGGCTTAGGAATTTAATAAAGAACTCAAGGAGATGATAATTTCGAGTGATTTAGATCTTATATGTGAGCTTCAATGATTGAAAAGATTAATATTGTACTATGCACGGTTATATTTACCAAGTGTAAATAACTGAAGTAAGAAAATTGTAAGATGGTTATGTGTCTCTTCAACAAACATGTTACCACTTGGCCTCTAACTTTTAAGTTTCCACAAAACCCAAGATGATAGAGGATATCTCAGATCTGCTAGACGGTGTGTGAGCAACTCTTGGCTAATCTAACACAGTAGAAATCATTAGATTCCCATTTATGATTTTTTTTTTGAATAAATAGCATGGACAATGAATTCCTATTTATGTAATAAATCACTTAATAACATTTAGCATATTCTTTCTCCTTTAACTCCTCCCTTTCCTATCCGTTATTTTCCTTTCTTTTTCTTCGGTTTATTTTTCTTTCTCACAAATCAATTAAGATTGTGTAACACTACTTTTGGAACCAATGATTCCACACACTTAGATTTCACAAGTGATTTTTTTTTTGGGGGTGTACGGGGGGCGCCTCAAAATGGAAGTGCCAAATAATCTAAACAAAGGAGATTTTAAAAACTAGAGGGGGCCATGGCCCCTGCCAGCTCCTCTCTAGTTCCACCCCTGTGTGCATGTGTGTGTAAGATGTATGGGTAAGCATAGAAGTACATTGCAATTATATATATTATGCATATAGTTGAATTGATATGAAAGACGCAACAATTGAAATGAAGTAACTAGTTCCTGTTTAAATGTCTGCCTGATTGAAATGATATGTTCTGGCCCAAATTAAAGGGAGTGAAAGTGATCATGATGCAGTTAAACTGAAATTGGTAACTGAGTCTATTACAAATGCTAACATATGTCCAGACATGCACTGGACAAAGGAGTTGTTTATTTTGACTGAAGAGCTGGAACATATCAACATTTCATAAAAAGAAAATAAAATAAAACTGGGGTCATTCAAGTTCCATTTTTAGTGATTTCCAGATTGAAGGAAAGTAGAGGGAGTGAAAGATAACTGACACCATTTGCAATTCTGATGTGTCCAATATGTGTATTGGACAAAGGAGTTGGTAAAGGCAAGGCTTCTTGAAAGTTTAGTTTACTTTCTACATAGGTGTTGGCTAATAAATATCCTGTAACCTTTTATGTTCAGGTTTCATAAACTTGTAACACGATGCTACTGCCCAACAACAGAGGTGGCAAGAAGGGCATCAAAAGCAGGACTCAAACCTTCACAAATAAAGGTTTATGGCCTTCCTGTGCGGCCTTCTTTTGTTAAGCCCGTCAAACCAAAGGTTGACTAGACTTTTCTTTCTATAGTCTTGATTCTTTCTTTATTAGTGTTATTTTAAATAAATTTCATTAATATGTATGGTGTTAACGACTTTCGGCTGATTCTCCTGTTTTCTGACTAGGATGAATTGAGGAGGGAGTTGGGAATGGATGAGCATCTGCCTGCAGTTTTACTAATGGGTGGAGGGGAGGGTATGGGCCCGATAGAGGCGACTGCTCGGGCACTTGGGAGTTCATTGTATGATGAGACTTTGGAAGAACCGATTGGTCAAATCCTTGTAATTTGTGGTCGGAATAAAAAGCTTGCTAACAGATTGTCTTCTATCAACTGGAAGATTCCTGTTCAGGTATTGTAAAATAACTATGAAATAACTATTACACATTACATGCCTGAGGTATTCTTCAATTCAATTGAATTCTGATTTCTTTTTCTCTCCTAATAATTATATCATACTGTACACCACATGGCTATTGTTGTCACTTGTCATCAAAGCCTTATTTATCTTTGGTTTTTTGACATTACTATTTCACTCATCCCCTATTTTGTTCTTAAAGGGAAACTCATTATAACGGTTTGGCAAATTTTGGAAGCCGACTGCTTGTTTGATACAGCCCTCCTCCTTTACCTAGGCTTGGGAGTTGGTACTTGCTAATGACAAAGGGTTAAGTATTAACTGATGCGGAGCGGGGTACCGAATGCGGGGTGGGTAGAGATGGAGGGTGGAAGGGATAGGTCAGGCTTTGCACCTAAAAAGCTTGGCCTCACGCCAAACTCCCCATCACGGGCGAGAAAGAAGAGAACTTGGGAAATATGAAAAGCACTTGAAACTTTTCGTTAATCATACTCTGAATAGCCTAGGAGGCTTTACAATGCTTAAATGTGAGAAAACACAAACCTAGATCTAATCTTAATCATCTAATAATCCTACGGTTGAGATTAAAACATCTCACTTAAATAAATAAAGGGCATAAATGAACAAAAATAACTCTAAATAAGATAAGGATAACTAGGCTGGGCCCAAAGGTGGGTCGACCCATGGGGGACCATGGGTTTGTCTTGCATCAATAAAATTATAGAAACCCATTTGAGAGATGGTTTGCGCATGTCCAACGCAGGCCGAAAGCTTAGCTATGTAGGCTGATGGCCCATCAAGGGGAAGGGGTAGGCTGAAGAGGATGTGGATGAAGGCAGCATAGATAGATTTGAAGAAATTGGCTAGATGATGATGATGATGAATAGAAGAGCTGGTTACTTGAGAATAAGATATTTCTCATTGGAGGACATATCATTAATCAAGGCCTCCTTTGATAATCTTTCAGTTTATTGTATTTTTCCTGTTTAGAGTACAGTGTAAATAGTAAAGTTGGAAAAATTGCAAGTGATTCTTATGAGATGAAAATGAAAAGAAAGCCAACTTCACTAAATAAATTGGGAGGAGGTGTCAAACTAAAAAAGAAGGGGTTTTCGGACTACAAAGAATTGGGAAATGAAAGTTTTTTCTGATGTCATTATTTTTTTATAAGAACGAACATGTTTCCAGCATCCCTCCTGTCCAACACCCTCACTCCATGTCCAAGTTACACATGTTGATTAAATATCTCTAGTTATTGCATCAGATTATAGTGTAGGCCTATCCTCAAGTCCTTAAAGGAATTTCCAAATCAACAAGAACCCCCTTAATAGTTTCAGAAAACTCAAATCAAACTTTAAGAAAGGGATTGCAGAGAAAGATCTGAAAAATAAACTCAACAATTCAGCCTTGAAATGCGCTTGTAGGAAAAGCATAGGAACATAAATTGATGGAAGGAAAGCATGGTTGTCAAATAATGTGAATTAAGAATTAGATTCCTGGATTTTCCTCAACAAATATTCAAATCTCCAGCACAAAATCTTAACAGAGGATAATCAACAACCGCCACAAACAAAGAGGACCAACTAGTTATATTAGATGTGCAGATAAAGGCCACATCAACTTATCATACCTTCCCAAAGTTTCAGATCCCAAGATAGCGCGCACAAAAATTCCTTTTCACAAGATCTAATTTTGAGTGAAATTACACAGTTTTCCAAAGAACACAGAAAACAAAATATGTTATTTCAAAGTTGTCATTCGCTTCAATAATTGACAATTACATCTCTTTATAGAGATAAAAATTAAGAGGAATCCTGTTAAATCTTTAGCCTTGATTTCCAAAGGAAACTGATCAGAATCCCACTAAGCACATATCGTGGTGATTCTATTTAACTTAAAATACTAAAAAATTCTCACAAAACGAAAGAGTTCCATTCCAAATCCTAAAACACGATATTTTGTACTACGTGGTTTCAATTGGATAGTGGGCCCTACTTTATGGGCTGCATCACATTCACAGTATGAAATTTTCATGAGCTGTAACACGGTATTACCCTATGAGAAATGCAGATGTAAGAAAGGAAACAGGCCAGAGAATTCATGTTTCTTTTGTTTTTTCGTATGTAATGAGAAGTTGAAGGAGAGGTGGACCAATTGGCTAAATTAGGAGAAGATCATAATTCTATTTTGTTTGGTTCTAGAATCTTGTTGGCTTAATTTATCTTGGTTTTTGCATCATATTGAGAGTTTTTCCACTTCCTTCGTGGAAAATTACTTTGTTTCCTTTAACAATATTATCATCATTTGAAAGCACTCCAAAACAAAGTCTCCACTTCATCCTTCCAGCTTTTATTATCCTATGTTCGATATCCTCAATTGAATGAAAAATTTAGACAAGCTATGACCTATCGAGCAAAATGTTGGTCAATTAGGAAACAGCACATGCAAAAGATGACTGTAGAAGATATGAGAATGTTGAGATAGATGTGTGGTATAACAAGGAAAGAATAAAAAATGAGGGCATTTGGGAGTATCTTTAGGTGATAAATGATAATTAAGATAGACTTGTTTGACATAGTTTGGACATGTCCAATGTATGACAATAACGACGCCGATGAGGAAATTTCTCTATGGAAGTTAATCTCCTCAAGGACTAAGGGGTAGGCCGAAGAGAATATGGATGAAAGTAGTAAGGATAGATTTGAAGAAGTCCAACCTATCCGAGGATTTGGCCTAGGATAGACTGGAATGGTGAAACCTTGTGTTGCTGAGTCCGATGTAGTTGGGACAAGGCACTCATGATAATGAATTAATGATGATCATCATCATTTGGAAAAAGTTGTATACTTTTATTCAAGCAAATAATGGTTAGTGTGGTTGGGTTTTTATGTTAGCAGGTGAGTAGACAATTCTTTTTTTATTAAAACATACAAAGATTACATTTTTTTTTAAAATTTGATTCCATCAGCAGATCTTTAGGGGTTGAATTCCTGCAGTCTTTTGGAGAAGATGTCTAGTGTCTTTTGTTGCTTGCTATTTCATTGCTCCCTGCATTCATGCCTCCAGACTGCATGTTTATGCTAATATATGCTTAGATATGGTGTTGCTCTCTTTCTAAATCAGCATATTATGATCTATGGTTTCATATAGCGTGTTATTTATTTATTTATTTTTGAATGGTATATAGCATGTTCTTGTTGCCTGATATACAAGGTCTTATGTTTAGATGGATCCATTATTCTAGTTAAATAACTTTTTTATTGCATCTTGTCATAGAAGTTAGCTTTCAAAATTTCAGGTGAAGGGGTTTGTTACTAAAATGGAAGAATGCATGGGTGCATGTGACTGCATTATTACGAAGGTTAGTTATCATGGAGTTGGTGATAATTCTTCTTATTGCATCATCAGGCATAGTTTGATCATGCATGATGAATCAAAATTTGCAGGCTGGTCCAGGGACTATTGCAGAAGCCATGATACGGGGCCTTCCCATCATCCTCAATGATTACATTGCTGGGCAGGTATCTTTAGGTTTAACTCTCTCTTGTTCTTGCATTTTTCTGTTATGCCGTGTTTCGGATGTAAGCCTTAGTAATCTGCACATGGAGCTAATTACCGACTTCTACCAGTGATCACGATGTTCCTTGCCAAGGATGGGTTTCCTTTAAAGTCCCAATAATTGGAAGCTTTATGCAGGAGGCCTCAAAATCACACATTCTTTTTCTTCTGTGAGGGATACTCCATGGTTTTACACCATGAAGGGGGATGACATCATGCCATCTGAGGATAGAGGGGGGAAACCATGACATGCAAAAAATATCTTCACTGTTCTGGCCGCATATTCTCCATATAAAGAACTTTTGATGCATGAAGTGGGAGAAATCCCCTTGAAACTTGGAACAATCACTTAAAGTCATTTCCTATTTAGATGGACCCTATTAAACTGTTAAACAAGTGGGACTATTTGACTTGTACCAATCTTGACACATAAGATCTTCCCAAGTAATACTATTAAAAGAAGAAAAAAGATCTTCCCAAGTAAACAACTCCTAACCTATAGCATCCTTGCTGACTAGGACCAAACTGATAGTAAAATTGGAAAATAGCAGGGAAACACGACTCTTTACTGGGATTTTTGAAAAACAAACCCAAAGCAGTTTTGGGTGCACATGCCTGTTTCTTTCATGCTCTGGAGTGCGTAAAGAACTCTTTAATTCCTGGCCTAACATAAATAGTTAAAGTGAGTGTAACACTACAATGGTTAAGGGAAGACTTGCATACGCGATCCCGGGACCTACTCCCGGGAGGATGTGGCTAACTATAGTGCTACTTTTGCGGGAGATTGGTCGCCTATTTCACAAATACAAAGAGAAGTTTCGACTTGTATTTCCTTGGATTTTACCCGAAACTTCTTTGTGGCGAGTATTCCAGGATCTGTACTACTTAATCCTTGTCATACCAATACATGGATAGCATAGCTTGAAATGATTAAAGTTGTGTTCTTTAAGGAGTACTGATAGTATGTAGTGTCATGCTCCATCATTCCCATATGGCTTATTGTTGTGAATTGTGATTTATGTTTGTTACAGGAAGTTGGCAATGTCCCATATGTGGTGGAAAATGGATGCGGAAAGTTCTCAAAGTCACCCAAAGAAATCGCAAATATCGTTGCTCAGTGGTTTGGTCCAAAAGCTGATGAGCTCAAAACCATGTCTCAAAATGCATTGAAGCTAGCCCGTCCAGATGCAGTGTGTAAAATTGTCCATGATCTTCATGAATTGGTGAGACAGAGAAGTGTTCTTGTATCCCATTGTGAATGTACTGCATAACCCTTTCCAGTCCATTTTTGTTTGAGTTTTGATTTTCATTCCAAGCAAGAAGATGTTGTTTCCTCTTTATTTTTCCCTTTTTCCCCTCACCTTCTTCATATTTAAGTGTAGTACTAACATATTTTCATTACAAGGAAGAGCAAAAAGATCCTTTTGTCCTTAATGGCGAGTTGTTTAATATCAGTTTCCATGTGCTTAGGGCAATGAGCACTTTCGAATACTCTTACAGTTTTTTGTTATGAGCCCTTTTGACATCTCTTCATCTAGAAAGGATACTTTGAAGGTATCTGAAAATGCTATACATATTCTTGAAGGGCCCGTTTGTTTGCAATAAATTACATAGGAATTGAATTAATGAGAATTCATGTTCAAATAAGCTCTAGCAAAGGATTATTTAAGAGGTGAGGGTTGAAGATATAAGGTAGTGATGTAAAATTACTAGGTTGATGGCCGGGTAATCATTTCCCATATATATTCCCTTAATTCAA
Source organism: Cinnamomum chago (assembly GCA_038049695.1). Lineage (NCBI taxonomy): Eukaryota > Viridiplantae > Streptophyta > Magnoliopsida > Laurales > Lauraceae > Cinnamomum > Cinnamomum chago. The sequence goes on along the minus strand of CP142458.1, from coordinate 63,603,700 downwards.
TTTCCAGTTAAGGAGAGGTTATTTGATGCTCTCTTTTTCTATATTAACCTTGGGCCCTCATTTTAACTACTTAATGGCAAGAATTCCCATGTATTCCGTGCAAACAAACATGCCTAAGGCTATCTTGAAGGGGATCAAAATAATATTCAAATTTTTTTTTGCCTAGGAATAGTGGATGAGGGGATCAACCAAACCCATATAGTTCTGTTCTCAAAACAAGAAAAACCAGCCAAAGTCGAGCATTGCAGGCGTTTCCTTCTATTATATAAACTATATAGTAAATGTTGTTCCAAACGGAAGTAGATATGAAAGCTATTTAGAGGCTTAAAGGAGTTTCATATGGAAGCATAAAGCTAATCCACCATCTTCTTAATTCCCCACTATTTGTATGGAGATTTTGTAAAGTGCATTAAAAGTAACAACATAATAATGTGAATGAGCCCAGTTACTTCCACCAAAAAGAGAAAAAAAAAAAAAAAAGGCCAGTTCCGATGATGGGAAGAAAAAAATGGGTAAGCATTTCCTGTCGAAGGGAAGATTATTTGATGGCCCTTTGTGGATCTTCTTGCATAATCCTTCACTTTTAGCCCCTTTGAAAGGAAGCCATTACTTGGAAATCATAAGAATTTAGTACTGACTAAACAAGATGGGTTTGAGTGAGAATAATCTTGCTTTTCGATTTTCCCAGATTGTAAATTCTTAACCAGAAGTAAATCTCATGTGGATAACTGAACAATATTGAGGGACCAACAACTAAAGAAAGTAATAATCCAGATTCCTTCAGGGGAGAGATTATAAGGTTTTGGAGAATTCCCAAAACTGTGGCAGCGTTAGTTCAAAGATGATTACAACCTCCTAACTCCTAAGTCCAAAACAAATGGGGCCCCAATTGAATCAGTTTAATTCCTGGAAGATCAAAGACCCAATCCACCGATAAATCTTCTGATTAAAAGGAAAGCATGTCAGGGTAAACACCCAGAAAATTTTCAGTGGAATCATAAGATTCAGTTGGACATTACTTTGGAAGAGGGAAGTAGAAAATGTTGCCATTCTCTTCGTACATGAAAATTTCACAACGCAAGTGTGGTCTAAGCTCAGATGGAAAGATTGTGCTGAGGTGAAGTGTGAGCTTTTCTATCTGGACTGTCCATGTCCATTGCATGGACTTACATTGAATGCTTAGAAGCATAGCTTGCTGACTCAAGAACTTCATAGGAAGGGGTGTCTGAAGTAACTGTCTTTTTTGGAAGTGAAAGTACTTTCTATGAGGATCAAAACCCATGATACGACTGTCTGATTTTTTTTTTCTTTAGAACATTTTTGAATCACTAAAAATATCATTATTTACATTCCTTCCTAGCATGTTTTTTATGTTGAAGAGTAAGAAAATTAAACAAACTATGAAATAATGGACTTGGTAAGTAAGAAACGCCATACTTGTACCCTAGAAGTATCGGTGGAGTATCAAGTATCGATACAAGTGTTGTGTCCGACATAGATTTGCTGATGGGCATGTACAAGTATCTAGGTATCATAGATAAAAACCAACACCTTACAAGAAAGGATCAGTATAAAATATAAATGTTGGTTGACAGTTTGAATTCAACATAAGTGTGTCCTACTACTAAAAAAGTTATAAAAAAAAGAAACCGAGCACAATGATCTCAAACTGCATATATTTTCTTATATTCACTGTTCATAATATCAGGATCTGAGAGTCCAGACAAGGAGAACGAATGCTCTCTATTAGCTGATGACTTCCTGATGCTTCTAAGGTTAGAAGCCTCAATGCGATGTCGCACCACCCAAAAGCACATCGTCCCCAAGGTAGTTGCCATTATCGACGTTCCTATGATAGTCACTGCGATCGCCAGCCACCTCTCGTTCGCTCCCACCACCACAAATGACAGTGCTAGGAATGCCACCGATATGAGCACACTAGCGAACCACATTAACTTGTTTATGATTGCCATCATCTGCTTCTTCGCCTTCCTCTCTATCACCACCACTGAAGTCTGAACCACCACCACAGCTAGAGATATAAACAGAGCCACAGAGTCGAAGATGAAGAAGATCATGAACGAAGTTGTGGGAGCAATGTTGGCTTCTCCAAGGGAGTGCCCATGAGGGAGGTTGCTTATATCATCGGCATATTCACCGGGGACGGTGAAGATGGCTGCAAAGGCAACGGTGGCAATGAGGACGGCAACCACAGTGGTAGAGTTGATGGCGTTGTTGAGGCCTTCTACGTGCATCTTGTTGACCTGCTTGGCAATGCCTTGGACATGTTTTCGTGTCTGGCGACTATGTTCGAGCTGGTAGTGGACCTCATGCTTTATGTCGCTGACAGTCTGCTTAAGCTCTCGCGCGGGGTTCTGGGGCTTGTTGGCCATGGATTTTGCTCCTTGGACGCCATACTCACGGAGGATGGCAGCTATGACTGTGTTGTTGCTCTTTTCGGCTGTGTCGAGGGTTGTTTCGCCCACTCTGTTGATGGTTGTGGTATCAGTCTCATTGAAATCAAGTAGCGTTTTTACAATCTGCATTTGCAACCAAGCATGAAGCATATGCCAGTCAGGGTATCATCTGTAACATTTCATTCTGTGGAGTTCTTATTAATTGGATGTGTGGTGTAGATAGATGGTGGGTGAAGTTTTCATCTTTATTCAATCATCACAGAGTTGTAAGATGGAGGACATGTCGCATATTTGTGGGGCCCAGGGGAAATTGTTGATTAGCTAAATCAGATTCAATGGACACTGTTGTGGATATGTTGAGAGGGCCACCAAATAGACAACATAAAAAAAAACCCACCCTCTCTACCAACTGCTTATTTCATAACCTAGAACAGGTCGCTAACAGCATCTAATCCATCTAATTTTTGGTAGAGGGCTAATTTAAAGACTCTTTGTATTTGATGAGGCACTGGAGCTGAAGAATTCATATTTCATCATTACTTAAAATTTTTTCAACAACAAAACAAAAACTGTGATTTCAAATGATGGGTAGATGAGAAATTAACAGCTTCCTCCACCAAGGAGAGAGAGAGAGAGAGAGAGAGAGAGAGAGACATGGGAAACACAAACTGCCCCTCACTAATCAAAACTCAAAAGGAAAAATATTTGAAGCAAATCTTTTGTTTAGAATTTCTCTCAAATTGTTGTGTCTGTATCTCTATATAAATGAACATTTTGATAACTATAGAGTTTTTTTAGTAGAATACAGTAAGCTTACCCTAGATCGATGAGATAGGACTAACAATATGATGATAGGTCTTCATTCTTATAGATATAAAAAAAAATAGGAAGCACGGGAATTCCACCTGAGTGCGACCCTTCCGTGTTGCTATATGCAATGCTGTATTGCCTTTGGAGTCTACCATGTTGATAACTGGAGGTCTGCACTTGAGAAACTCCTCAACAATATCAAGGTTTTCCCCTTTCACTGCCATGTGAAATGCTGTCTGCCCCTTCTTATCAGTTCTGGTTGCAATTCCAGGCTCCTTGCTAAGGAGAGCTTTCACCACTCCCACATGCCCATTCCTTGCAGCAGAATGCAATGCAGTCTTGCCATTGCTTCTTGCTATCTTTGCCATGCTTGCATCTGTTTCCAATAGAAGGTTTACCACATTTAAATACCCTTGGGCTGCCGCTGTATGTAAAGCGGTGGTATTTGACAAATCGACGGTCATACAGAGTTCTGGTATAGCATGTAGAAGTTCTTGCAAGACATCTGCAAAACCATTTAACTCCCATGATCAAAGATATGTAAAAGACTAATAAAGACCTTGAATAAAGTAGTGAGGAAAGCAAAAAGTACATGCTCTGTGATGCATTTATTAACCAGATCGGAAATGCCACTCCGGACCCAATCCAAAAGTCAAAATGGTCAACTGAATCCAGTTGGGCGGGGTTTAAGTTGAAAATGCCAACCTTAACCCAACCCGAATTACAGCGAGTCAGTGAGAAATTTTCACAGTATGTAATTGCTTTGTATTTTACACATACATACCTATGTTCCCTTGCCTGGCAGCAATGTGGAAAGCATCATAACCATTCTTTGCTTTTATGCTAGCAGACACAATATCATGATATTTTATCAACTCCCTCACAATCTCTACACAACCATATTCTGCAGCCACATAGAGTGCAGTTTCTCCTGATTGATTTTGTTTAGACAGTGATTCATTCAGCTCTCCTTCAGTTCCTTCTAAAAGTTCTATAACCAGCTCTAAATTCCTTTCCCTTGCTGCTGAATGAAGAGGGGTATCATCGCGCTTTCCTGTCAATTGCTTTGTCATCGTCTTACCGAGTGGTTTTGTCCCCATTGCCATTGTTCCCAATTCGTTGAAATGTATACTGCTGCTTTGATTATGACTCCTAATTCAGTTTTCTTTACATGAAAATCCAAATTTCAAATCTTCCAATACCTTTAACACAACATTTAGAATTTCGAACATGTCATATCAAGACTTGATGGGGTACTTCGAAATCAAATATCTTGTTTGAGGAAATGGCGAAGAAGATGAAGAAGAAACGAAGCACCCAACAAGAGTCACATCCAACTAGAAGGGGTCCCTGAAGTGATTCATAGTATCCAAAATCAGAATTCTGTTGATCACAGAATTTGGAAGTTTTGCCACCCTTTCATTTGTTTGCTTCTTTCAACCTCTAAAAATCTATGTTGTGTCTTTACATTGGAGAATGATAATTTTGAGTGAAGTGGGATTGAATAATTTTTTCAAATCAATAACATATGGGCATATGGGCATGTGGGTATTTGCCAGAACTTGAGATTTTGAGAAAAGAACCATTCATTTGGGGTTAAAGTCAGGTGGTTTCCCTCACCAACACAAAAACCAATCAAAATTGCTCTATTGAGTCCCATTGCCTACCAAAATTTGTGATAAGGATTTAAAAAGAAAAAACATGAAGAAGAAGAAGATCAATGAAAGTGCTTGTTTAGAGATATGAATAAACAGGAAAATATACCATCATCATTCCCCTACGAATGGAAACCAAAGCTCCCAGTTTCAATCCATGACAAAACTAAAGGATTCCAAATTCTCACAAGAAGAAAAAACCAATCTGCAAAAACTCAAAAACAAATAAAGAAAAGGTATCTGTTTGCTAATCACATGAGGTCAAAAATCAGAAGAGAAAAACATGAAACAAATGGATTTGTGGATCTTCTGAAAAGCATGTTTTGATTGAAAATTAAGGAAATAAAAAAAATTGAACATTGCAGGTTGATGCTAAACTAAAAACATTATTGAATTCTACAAAATAAGTATTACAAAATAAGGTGAAAAAATATTTTAAATTAGTATGATTTCCATTTTATTGTTTTCCAAATTCTAGAAAAGGCAGAGATAGATGGCTGACCGGTCAAGAGGGATGTTAGAGATACATGGGATGTTGACCATGAGTTTTTGGAACTGAAACATGCTTAAATTTGAATGATTTGCAGACATTCTTTTTTTATATCGTGGGATAGAAAGTTAGAAACCACCAATACCATTTTGTGAAAAGATCAAAGGCATGCAGGGTGGGATACACATATCAGAATCGAAATGTTTCAAAATAAATATCCCACTCTGGTATGGCCTTCAACTAATACCCCCTCGGGGTGTACACTGATTGGATTGATGCGGATTAGACCAAATTCGACACCAATCCGTTACCTACGAATTGATGGATTTGGAATCCGTCTCCAATCCGTGACTATTAAAGATCGATCCGCCCGTTTAATCCGTTGAATCTAATGTTAAAGAAAATTTGAAGAGCATGTTATCAAGGTTATGGTAAAATTTGGTTTAGGATCTCATTTGTTATACTTATATATAAAAGTGAATTACATTTTGACCCCTGGAGTTTTTTTATTATTTTATATTTACACCTCTTAATTTAAATTTAGACCCCTTAAGTTTTTTTTTAATTTATATTTAATGTCAACGGATTGGATCGGATTGAACCTGCAAATTGAGGGTGAAATCCGTCACCGATCCGTTGCTTACGGATTACAAGATTTTTAATTCATCGCTAATCCATTTACCTTTCGTTCGGTTAAAAATCCGTGGATCGAATTGAATCGAATCGGTTTTTCGGATCGGCGGATTTTTTGTGCACCCCTAATTTCCCATGTAACGATGATTGCGACCGACCAAGATGAATGTCATCCCTCCATTTATATATCCTCAAAAAATTTCATTTTAACATGAGTTGGTTCATCATAAGATTGAGCACCGGACCGATGACGGGATTAATGCATATAATTACTAATATATAAGATTGTGCTAATCACGTCAATAGTCACGTACACAATTTTATGTGTGACCCCATTTCCTACTCTCAAATTCGCTATTTTTGAAAAATCAGTCCCATCAAACTTTAATAGCCATCTAAACAATGGAAGTCAGAATCAACTAAATAAATAGTCAATAAATGGTTAAAAAACATTGCCTTCAATCACAAGGTAAAAGATGTCTAATGGGGCCAAATAAATATTTAGCTAATCCTGAAACATCCAATCCATTCGTCCTAGATTCTACCATCTTCAAGGTAACAAAAAGAGGTACAAATGCCCCTTTATTGGTGCAGTTAGGTGTGATTGTTAAGTTTAGTTTACACCCATTTGAAAGTATTGAGGTTCTTTAAAATAAGAGGTGGAGAACAAAAAAAAAGAGTCATTAAAAAAAAAGTGGACCCAATGGTATGGAAAATGCCTATCACACAAGAAAATAAAGAGCCGTTTGGAACATCCTCCACACTCATGCATCCAGATCCTTAAAGATTAAATCTCAAAGGATAGCTCAGTTGGCCTAGTACTACGGTTTGTACTCAGAGGTTGTAAGTTCGAAACTGTACAACCACACTAGGGTTACAAAAGAGTTTATTCGGCTTCCCTCTTAGTCCAGATGGATTCGTCCAGCCCTAAGGGTTGGGAACCTTCCAATTAAAATAAAAAAAAAACCCCTAAAAAATTAGCATTGAAAGCATTTAAAAAAAATAAAAATTGGCGTAATTCAATCCAATCATGAGTAACAATTGGATGAGTGTTGAATCAAAATGAGTACCAATTCACGGTGGCTATGTAAGGGTACCAGATAGACCATTGGTTAGCCCAAGTGGGCCCGACAACTTGACTCTCACAATCAAGTGATTATTAATTGATACATAGTTAAATTATAATGTTTTAGACAACTAGATGATCTAATTTAGACTTACAGGATCATTGGACCAAATTGATCCACAGACCATTGCTAATAAAATTCACTTGGGCACCTATCTTGATCTATATTTGTTGGATTAATGAGTTATTTGATAGTAATGATCTTTTCCTTCTTTCCTTTGAAAATAATAGTTAAGGTAATAGTTTTAGATATTCCTTTGTTAAAAAAAGCTGAGCTTTTTGTGTTATATGAAAATAAAAAAATACCAACCCTCCTCTTAAATTGGAATTTTGACCTACTACATATACTAAGATGTATGGTAGAAGAATAAGTGAAAGCAAAATAATCAACTGGCCATTAAGAGTAGCATTAAGAAAGGCCATTGGCATAGATCAAGAAAGAGAGGCTCTATTAGGGTAGTCTGAAAATCACTTTAATAGATAATTCTAATCGGTGATTAATTAAACCACTTTCTTTGCAATGAGACTAGCCATCTTATCTCTGTGTGGTTGTTCATATATGGAATGCTCCTTTACTATATTTCTGTTTTTTGAAATCACGCAGACGCCCTCATGCCTCCAACCAGTTAAGCTACAATTGAGGGACATTCTTTTACTCTAATTTACTCACTAGGATGGCATTTTAAGAAAGACTACCTAATGAGCTATCCAACTTATGGCACCAACCTAAAAGCATGACAATTACAAGGGTATGAATTTTGAAAGGGCTCCCAATTAGGTAGCCATGTAAAAAATTTAAAGAATAGAAGTTTTTATAAAGACTTTAAAATGTAAAATTCTTAGCCATCAAATAAAATTAGATGATTGTCAAATTTTGTACAAAAGAGCTTGTTTATTTCATGTAATTGAATCACTAAGATTGTATTTAGGTGATTAAAAATGAGGAACTAAAGGTGAATATCCAAGAATACTACCAATAATATCCCTTTACAAGAGAGATTGAATCTAGGGAAAGATGAGAAATGAAACCCTCCATTACACCGTAGAGTCAAAGTCTATCTAATGAATTCCCATGCATTCAACTCCTTATGCATTTTAGGCAAACAAACAAGCCCTAATTTGGATATTATAGATCAAATAATCAAAATTTTACGGAATGAGCATTCTCTCCTTCGCATGCAAACATTTTCATCCGACCATATGCTTTTTTCTATTGGGATCCAATTATTTTCAGACGATTAGAAATGAACGTCCGTAAGAGAAAATCTCATTTTATTTAAATATATGCTATACGGCCATCACATCACAATGATGGACATCACCAAAAGGTGGGCCCCACGTGTGCAAACCTTTTCCCATTTCCAGATGGGCCCCTAGTCCTTTCATAATCCTATCTGAGAAATCTATCCACAAAGTCTTCAAATTGAACGGACTCAAAAGCCTCCAACGTCATTCCTCAGTGACTAAGTAACAATGGCCTGCTTGTTCTGCTTGAGAATTTCTCCTTCTTTTCCTTCCATCCGCAGCTTCAATGGCATTCGATTTTCTCCCCCTTCAAAGAAAATCTCCTTAAACCTGAGCTCTTCTTCCCAAATCACATCTGGGTTTCGACCGATGCTCCCAATTAAGCTCTCCCCAATCATCACTCCTCTTCAAAACCCTCCCTCTCTCACTGTCTTCGCTAAAAAGGGCTACAAGATAAAAACCCACAAGGTATTTTTTCTTCTTCTTCTTCATTTTCTCTGAATAAAGCTTAGATTTTTCTATGGTAATCAGTGTTTTGGAGAAAAACCCATGTTGTAGTTTTGGCTATTAGGTTACACAGATGAAATCCACAAGGTGATTTTTTTTTTCCGAATCCTGTTTCTGTTTGAATAAAATTGGGGTGTTGGAGAAAGACCCATTTTGTTATTTTGATTGTCAGGCCTCGGCGAAACGGTTTCGGGTGACGGGTAGTGGGAGGATAATGAGGAGGAGATCCGGGAAGCAGCACTTGCTGGTGAAGAAGAACACGAAGAGGAAGCTTCGGCTATCGAAAATGGTTGGGTTTCTGAAAAATCCTTCCTTGTTAATTTGAAGTTATTTTTTGCTACATCATGTGAACTTGTTTTTTGCTTGAATCTTTTGATTGTGAAGCGTTCCTAGTAATTTAGCATTGGTTATCAGTATTTACACACTATGATTTGAATACATGTGGTTATAGTATACCACCTTGGTGTTCTTGCTGTTTATGGAACCTATTGTTATCTATTATCACAAATCATAAGAAAGTTAAATATATTTTCTTGCTTCACTTTCTCTGGGATGCATTATAACCTATGAAACAAGGGTACTTCATTTCTTAAAATACTCCAGTATCTTTTTTTTTCCTGTTTTATGAGAGACTCAAATTCACAACCCACTCAAACTACACATGTGCTTAACCAGCTGAGCTATGCCAAGGACAAATATTGTAATAATACTTGTGTATATATATATATATATCTATATTACATATGAACATTGGTCAGTCATATGCATACATGTTGACTCTTCTAAACAGATGAGAAAAGAAAATTGTAGAGATAAATGCTATGTCCAATAATTTTTTTGTTCTTCCATTTTACAAGAATTTTTATACTTATTTTGTACAGCTAAAAAGTACTTCTATACCTATTGATTCTTTATTTTCCCCTTCATATGATATTACACATAATTCTTGCACATATATATATATATATATTTATATATATCTATGGAAGTGTTGCATATTGGGCTTTTCAAAGTTGCCATATTGGACACCTTGTATCAATGTGTTACCGCCATTAGTAACCATTTTCCATTCTTAGTAACCTAGTTCAAAACAATTTTAGAAAAAGAAACATTTACATCAACTGTGGATCAACTACAGAACTGCTGTTTGGTACTCCTGTGCATATTAATCTGCGATGCTGTGTATCCACTTGCCTGAATGAATTGAAGTAGGAATGCAGGATCTTGTATTGAAGAAACACAATTTTGCCCAGTTTTAAATGCCTTCCTATGCTGGGCAATTATTTATATGTAGCTACAGCTTGGTTTAAGTTAGCTACCTGCTAGATCATGATGATCCATACACATTAGACCATCCACCATACATTGAACCAAATCCAGACTATCCATGCCCTATTGGAAATGAGTTTATCCGAAAAGTTACATTGAATGGATGATCCTGTCTTTGTGATGGCTATTAAATTGTTTGGATTCACGTACATGCATGCCGGATTTTTCTTTCTTTCGAATACATCTCTGTTGGATTATGAGTGGTTCCCTCAGCAGCAGCTGCTGATGATTTTGATACTGCAGTCATTCCTCAGATTCTTTGTTGATATTATGTAACTGCAGCTACTGACTCCGAGCATCCTTCATTTAAACAGTGTTAAAGCACGAACAAATAAACAATGTAATGTTTGTTTTATTGATTTTGAATCTGGGTACAGGCACTCAGGGTACAAAAGGTCCCTCTACAGCTAAAGATTACATGACACAAATAGTGGAACTAAAAGAATAGAAAACGAGAATGAAGAACGGATAATAATAGCATAAGCGCTGGAGCAACAACCCTCCCTTTTCTTCTCTAACTCTCTCTCTCTTAAATCTTCAGCCTTCAAGTCTCTAAGTGGTTGGTAATGAAGTCTAGTTACAAAAAAATATAAATAAATAAAAAAGAAAACGGAAACAGTCTCTAACTGGATGTAGTAGAGTTGCAAATGCTTATTCGATTATCCGAGTATCCGAAGTCTCCGGTTCTTAAGCAATTATGGAACCTATTTTTGGAGCCGGGAGAAATTTGGATCCAGATCTAGATCCTTGTATGTTCCGACTGAAGATCCAGGTCCATAATGATACGTCCATGTATTAAAAAAATTATATACAATTTAAGGGCCCACATAGCTTGAGTAGTATTGATATTTGAGGATCTACTTAGCTTTAATTAATCATTTACCATTTAGTAGCCCTACTCTTATATTTGAAAATTTTATCTTGAAGTCTAATGCATTGCACAACTTATTTTGGATCCAGATACTTCTTCTTCTTGTTTTTTTTTTTTTTTTTCCAGTTTGTTGGATCTGGATCCAGGTCTTGATCTACGAAGACAGATACAGGTCTGGATCCACCATGGTTCCGCCCTAGACTGGACCCATTTACATCCCTGGTTGGAGGTAGGATAGCCAAAGGATCCTCAAAACATCTCACTTTCACCTAATTATAGGCCTGAAACTAGTGAAAGGGAGCAGGAACAATTCCATAAGGGGTCCTCTGTTTGCCGTCATTTACAATGTAAATGATTCCCGGGCGTAATGGATACACATCACATTTTTCTGCACTCATTTACACATTGAGATCACCAAAATTTGCTCTCCTGGATGGGTGGTAAAATTCTTTGCAGTCTTGCACACCTCTCTTTGCAAAAGGCATTGGTATAGTCTCCACATGGTGATTTGTTCACCGGTGGGGCTCATCAAAGACCTTTATTTTTTTCATTCCGATGGGCCCCATATTTGTAATCAAACCATTCAATTTGTTTATTGAACTAAAAAATCTCAAGATCTTGAAGGTGATTATCTTAAATCTTCATAGATTTTGAGTAATTTGTGAAATAGTCTCAACCTATAGATCTAATTTTCCGGACTTCTGTGGGCCCCCAACTTATGTATTTTTCTTTCAATATTCTTGTATTAATGGAGCACATCATGACGTAAAGTTTCATATCTTAATTCTTCATGCTTTTTGAAAAACTTGTGAAGAATGTCCTAGAATCCAAATTAATCTAAAACCGTTGGATATACTCATCATTTACTCATGTGAAAATGATGATTTTGACAAACACGGTAATGTGTTTCACATGTGTAAAACTTGCATATGTGATAAACCCATTTTTCTATCACATGCGTAAAAAACAAATGACCTGTAAATTTTGGGCTTGATTTAAGGTTCATGGCAAGCCTAATTCCGGTGCATTAGGATGCCAAGGTCCCCTCAAACTGATGTCAAATTGCAACTTTGACCTGCTTTGTACCCAATTTCAGCCTCGTTTGGTTCCATTTTGATGTTTTTGCATTTAATCTTAGTTGCTTGAAAACGTATGACCTTTAAAGGGTTTCAATCTCTAAAAGTTCTTGAATCCCTGCATGCTTGTGGGAAAAGAGGAGGAAAGTAAAGGAATTCTTTGTATCTATCCACGGGCTGTATAGGGCTTCTTGAGAGCTGGAAAGTACTTCTTCAAAGACTACAAAGCATCAATTACCAGAGTCAGGACCGGATAGCTACCTGATACACCTTGGTGGAGTTGGATAATGTATCCCGTGTCCCTCCTCTTAAAACCTGCTTTCCTTTATGTAGTTGCTTTCTAGTTGGTTATCTTCAGGACTGCAAAACCCAATTTATGGTATCTTGTTTCATTATTCATATACTGTTAGTTTATGTTCGTTCTCTTGACTGTAATATTTCCCACATTGTCTGTCTACTCTACATTGATCCTAGATGTGTTCATCCAATTTTATATGAACCATTATCAACAACACATTTCTTAGTAGATGTTGTGGCCATTTGACAGTGCAAATAGCTAATTACTACTTTGACCCTTGAAACATACATGGTGTTGTATGCACACTTCTTCATTAAATGTTGAGATGAAGTTATTGTGACATACTCTCAAGCTAGATGGGCTCTGTTACTGACAGAGGATATCAATTTCTAACTCATGAAAATTATTACTCCAGTGAACTGGGGATTTTGACTATGGAATCCCTAAATCTCATATTGCTGTTGGCACCTTCAAAATTTAATGGAAAATATTTATATAGCCATTGAGTTCTTGTCTCCATCCCTTCAGTCTTCTCGGAACTCCACTCTTTTGTAGTGAAAAGAATGTGATTTTCTCTTTAATAGGTGTCTTGAATTGAAGTTTAGAATGACCAATGGGTCAGTCTGGAAAGTCTGCTCAGTTTGGACAGTTCTTCATGTTGATCTGTGAGGCTTTTGGAGAAGTAATGGTTGTTCATGTGATGACCAGCTTCCTGTGACTTCTGAAGGGTTTGCCGTGTTGCATGCTCGTAATGCCGATTGGCGTTTTGTATGGTTAAGAAGAAACATTAACAATGGCCCTGAAAAATGGCTATATAGCAAATACTCCATTGCTATTGCTTTTGATGTAGAATACTTTTAGAGCATCGCTCATTGACCAATCATTTTAATGGGCCAATCTCTCAAACATGGTTACGACTTTGTATGTAATGGATACCACTGGTTGCTATGCATTATCATGTATGGAGATCCAATGCTGCCCCTAGTTTATACCTGCAGGGACTTTCCGTTCTTATACACGTAACATCTATCTGCACGCAGAATATTGAAATTCGTTAGACGCCTTCATTATAAATCTTCAGATCTTCTCATTTCCATGGTTGAATTGTTTCACATCTATACTGGCTTGAAGATCGCTACTATGAGAGGGTTCACTTGAAGTTAACTCCAAATATGCAAATATTTTCCCTACCCTTGGATGGCACAACCATGTGTTAGTCACATAAAGGCCTTGCTCATGATTTTGGATTCACAAAAACATATATATAGAGGAAAGAAAATGTGCTGCTGATTGGACTTCTAAAGATGACTCAAGGTTTGGGCTTTATTATTATTATTATTATTATTATTATTATTATTATTATTATCAGTTTCTTTGATGTTTCGAAGATAAAAGAAACATTGCGACACGTAAGCCTTGAGACACAGGATGGGATCGAAGTTGGTTTTTTTCTTTTTTTTTTTTAACGGTAAATTTTATTCAAAGAAGAAAGGAGAAACAAAGAAAAGAACAATGAACAGGATGGGATCTAAGTTGTTCATTTGAAATGGCAGCTTTAGAGCCCTGCAACATTGAATCTGATTCTTTAGCTTGCTCATCTATGGGAGATCTCTTTTAGTGGAGTTTTAGAAGTACTTGTTAATGATTAAGTGAAATCTAATATATTGAAGAGAAACTGGTTGGGTATCTTTTCTTGTCTGTTTTATCTTCTCTTTTTCAAAAACATATGTTATAGACTTATAGTAAGTAGAATCGTTTTCTTTGTGCTGCTTTCAGTACATTTCAGTTGCACTGCATAGCTTCTTTTTAATATAATCAAGTTACCATTTATAAAAATAAAAAAATAAAAAAAATTGAAGTTAGTTTAATTTCTCTTCTATGTTCACAGATTGAAGTTAAAGCCAGTGACCGTGGGCACATTACTAGATGCTTGCCTTATCTTAAAGCGAATCGAACAGGTACCCCAAGAAAAGAGATAGGAGAGAGCATTTCTGAACTACTTGAATCGATGAGGAAGGTCTCTCAGATTTCTTAGTTTCCATGCTTGTAATTCAGAGAGTAATAACTCATCTTGTTGAAGTATATGTGGTTTCTTATTTTGGTAAATGAACATAAACTCTTCCATTTTTCCTATTTGCTTCAGCTGAGGCCCTTATTGTTTGATTGGAATATGGAAATGCTGACAGAATGTGGGTTTCATTTCCTGAACCATTTGAAGTATATCCAACATAAAAATGGTTTAAAATAATTATGGGAACTTGGGAATGCTTATTGAACATCAGTTTCATTTGCTGAACCTCATGAAGCATCTCAAATGTATAAACAGTGCTAGAAGAACATTATTTAACCTATTTTTCTGGTGTGCATATCTATCACAATTTACTCATCAAGGTACTGTACTTTGATGGCAATCTAATATTCTCCTTTCTGGATTTGCACTGTTTAATAGATCTCATGTGCAAACTGAATGATTCTTATGCTATTATTTCATTTGCAATTTGGCTCTCCCAATTTTTTCTGACTGAAATGCTATCTGAGCTGTTGAATGTGAGATGTTTGCTTCTTACACATGATTGGTGATGGAAACTGTACATGTGATGGGCCTCGCACCAAGAGTTCTGGTTTGATGAACCTATTTGTGAAATGAAGACGCAATGATGACTGACAATTTGTGGAGGGCGAGTGGGACATGTAGGAGACCACATGGATAAGGGGTGAGTGTAGTTTCATCCATTCAAACCATCCTTAGGTCGTGATGCGACTTATATAAGCTTGGGCCAAAATCACCAGGCTAAGGGTGTCTGATAAATCACATTACACAATCACATGGTCTCCTACAAACCTGCTCACCTAGGTGCACCGTCTAGGGTCATTGCATCTTCATTGGCAGCAGGGGTCCATCACACTTGAACATAATTCATGTGTGTTAGTACCATTCCAAAACACAGGAAGGACCTTTAGGTGAATTAGCACAATATATATGTAATCTGGCTACCCCATGCCTGAATCCAACTAGAGGCAGCCTAGCCCAAATTGCATCGTTGTGTTAGCCAGGACACAGGATTCGCACAATCTGTAACCTTAGGTGTGTTTGTGTCCAGAACGGTGTCTTACCCGAGTGGTAAGAGTGAAGATACGTCAGTTATCACTGGGAGGTCCAAGGCTCGACCCAGGCCACCCTGCTCCTTGCATATGCGAGCTTCCCTTTCCTTGCATGTGTGAGTTTGTCTCTCCTTACATGTACGAGTTTTCTCCTCGTGTTTGTGGGTTCTTCTGGTATGTGCGAGTCTCTAGGGGACCCAGCTATCCCCCTTAGCTGGGATACCAAAAAAAAAGAAGAAAAACAAGTGCGTTTGTGTCACTCATTGAAGAAATTATCAAATATCTGATGCTCTATCTGAAGAGATTCTAGCTGAGGTTTTCCACTGCTTTTGCTTCATCATCTGTTTCATGGGCCATTTTGGGGTTCTTTTTTAATTATTTTTTTTGAAAGGTGTTTTTTTTTAAGTATAAACAAAATACAATGATGCATTCATGTTCCTGAGCATTGTGAGCACAACTAGCTCACACTGCAGAGAAACATATGCCAAAAGTTTGTTTCATGGCCCACCTTAAACTAAGGCAGGCCTTTCCCACAACCAAGGAGTGGACAAAAAAGGATAAAAAAGTCCCATAGCCAGGTCATGAAAAAACTTTATGGAAGAGGATCCCCTGTTTGGTCCAAACAGGGGATCCCTATTTGGACCAAACAGGGCCCTCCACGTGTGGGGGCGGAGGGGGGTGGAGAAAAGAAAAAGTCACACTCTCTTTCCTCCGCCCTTGCACGTGGAGGGCCCTGTTTGGTCCAAACAAGAATCCCCTGTTTGGACCAAACAGGCGGATCCAAAGTTTGGGGGCTTACTTTTTCCCTCATGCTTATTTATAATCAAGTTGGGGTACACATGGAGATTTTGTATTTTGAAGAAAGATTTGATGCTATTATTACTTATACCCAATCCCAAGGGGGGCTTATTGTTTTTTTATATAGCACTGACCTGTATGCATCTAAATGTTTTATTTATTTAGCTGATGAAGTCATTGTTTACATTAGCAGAGTGGTTAGAAACATTACCTTGCTCACATGAATGGACCTGAATAACAGTAAGAGTGGGATTATGTTTTTTTAATGGTATGAGAGTTATAGTTGAGATAAGCACACTACATGTTATGTCAATGAGTATATTTTTACTATTTTTTATTTTCTTCCTCAAATTTTGTAAGCTTTGGGTGCTGACTTGTGCATGACAGCCATGACTTATCTGTCAAGGCCATAACTGGGAGTGTGTGTGTGTGTTTTGGAGTTAAATTAAAGCGTGTGTGTGTGTGTGTGTTTTGGAGTTAAATTTAAGTATGGGTCCCTGTTGATAGGCATCTTAACAGCAAATTTGAAAATGTCCTCTCTGGGTGATCTTTAATAACAATGTGATGCTCATTAGTGAGACAAGAAGTCGTATAAACTGTATATTGTGAAATCGTTTACAGTCAGATAAATTAAAGATTACAAGTCATATAAAATATATAGGGAAATATTCAAGTGGGGACTAGTTCTCACCTATTATATAAGAACTTTTTTACGGGGCCCAACTAGCGACCTATCCAAACCTAGCAACCATTAGAGAACCCCCGATAGTCACTAATCCCAAGGATTGACACACATCCTAATGGATTGAACCGTTGCATTGAGGGTTGAATATTTTTTTGAATATGAAGCCCTTAAACTTGTGGGTCATGGATAAAGGGGTTAGAGGCATGAGTTTGGGGTCAAACTTGATACTTACCCTCTATTTTGGGGGGGGGGGGGGGGGGGAGAGGAATGGAGGGAAAATGATTTTGGAGGGTGTTTGGGAAGGGGAGAGGGGAAATGGGGGAGGGGGAAATGGAGGGAAAAATAGATTGTTTTCCTTCAAAAATTTTCCCTCCAAAACGAAGGGAAAATGAGGGGAAAAAAGGGGAAAGTGATGGAAATGACTAAACTGTCATTTTACTCTAATTGAATCTTTTTCAAAAGCAAGGATAAAATGGACTTTGTCTCTGTACCTCACAAACAAATAAAATTATACTTTTTCACTTTTCTTCCCCCTACTTTTTTACTTTCCAAACAAGAAGAGGGAAAATTAATTTTCCCTCCCCTCCCCTCCTCCCTTCCCAAACGGAGGGTTAGGGTGGTCTCACATAGTTCTTTCCATCCCTCCTGGTTCCATCACCAAATGGGGCCCACAATTGAGTCCCACAAGAAAATTCTCAAATAATATGTGAGAACAATTCCCACCTGAATATTACCCAAATATATATATATATATATATTGTGAAATGGTTTACAGTCAGATAAATTAAAGATCTACATATTTAAAATGGATATATAGACTGCAAGTTATGCTGATCTGAGAATAGAGATGAGTTTGTAAAAATTAAAGATAATTTAGTATCACAACAATGGATACTAATACTTTACCACTCCTGCTTAAAGCATGGGCATGGATATATATATATATATATATATATATAAAGTAATAGAAAGTTCAACATTTAAAATGTATAATTAATTTTATGACTTATTTAAAAAATTAAAATGTCCTCGTCACCAATGTTTAAAATTAGAAAATAGAAAGTAATGATTTTATTTTAAAATATTAAAGTAATACAAATTTAAGCTGAAACTCTTAGAGGAGACTCGTAATGAAGGAGAGTCCAGATGATCAAAAGTGTCTTGAATTTGAGCAAAAGATCAAGTCAAAATAGAGTGAAATGGAGCAATCAATTGTAAAATTGAACCTCTATTTGTGCACTCGCTTGATATATGTGGGACTAATAAATGAGATCAATAATAAAAATAACAAAGTGGAAATAAGCGAGTGGATTATCATATGCTTCATATACATACTCTTGGAGTCTTTTTACTCGAGGGGGGGAGCGAGTGTTTCTTGCGTTGCTTTTCTAACCCAGGGGACTTGCGTAGGTGAAGGGTGTGAGATTATTGATTCACCCTATACATAAAAAGAAACTATTATGCATTAAAGATGTGGATGAAATTTTCACACAATCGGGAACCCCGTGGGTGAATATTACCATTGGTAACCGGATTTATCAATGGCATGTTTCTTTACTAGAGTCGTCTCCTAGTATTTGTAAATGCCTTGTTTCTTTCTAAGTATTTCAAAATTTCAATCACCTGAAAGGTCTCAAATTACATTTAAGAATTCAGAAACTCTAGTCCCTTCGTATTTTAGTAGAATTTATGGATGATAAAGTACAATGTAGCATACATGAATTTCACCTTATTTGGAAATTCAGAATTCTCTAGACATAAATTCCTTGAATCTAGAAAATGCCTGTTTCTTTTCTAGATTCAAGGAATTCCTCTCTAGGGAATTTTAGAATTTTCAGACATAATGGAATTCATGTATTTGAGGATCCGGAAATTTCACCAAAAGTCAAAGGAGCTGGAATTTCTGAATTTCAAAAGTCATGTGAGGCCTTTCATATGGCTGGAATTTTGAAGCACTTGTGAAAAAAAATGACAATTGCAAATGTCAGGAGGCAAGATGTCCCATTATATCCAAAAAATCACCAACATATTGAAATCTTGTCTGGAATTATAGTAAAGAAATGGGCCAAAAGCCCAACAAAAGCAGCTTGATACTAATTGCTTATTTTATTGCCATTTGACTGTTACAGGGAGAACAAATACACTGTATGGACCCAACTATAATTAATACTGTTACACTTTCTCTTGGAAGAAAGTCCACCTATATTGCCCACTTTATTTATTGTAAACAAATGGAAGGTAGGGGATGGAAGAAGTTGCATGTGGGTAAGGTGTGGGTTCAATATCAGCCCCATTAAATAATTCTAAATCTTTGTTTTGAAGGCATCATGATTTCTCAAATTTTGAGGGTCAGTTAGGCTGTCCCAAACCAAAGGCCCAGTCACTTTCCCTCCAATTAAAAAAGACAAAATCCAGCCCACTTACTATTCCAGTAAATTAGTACTTACCCAAAATTCGCAGGACTTAAAGATTAATCATGAAAATTTAGCACCCACCTATTTGTCCAATAGTAAGCATTTGAACAAATTTGAGGCCCTCCAAAAAATTGGAATTTTCTCCTGCAAAATCCAGCACAAGGGACCCTGGGAGAATATTTTTCCACAAAATAATACCTCATGCGAGGAAACCTTTCACTCGCAACGATGCTACTATCTCTCGGTTGTCTATAAAAGCAACACTCCTAAATTAAAGGCACTTATGGAAAATCCTTTATGCACAAAGGAGAAAATTATCCTCCAATTTTGATTACATAGTTTCAATTATTTTGTACAAAGAGGTCATGCATAGGCTTTCTAAATATACTACTCCATCCTCATGATGCTTTCAAATGTGCCCCACTGGCCTTGCCATTTCTCAAAATATGATTAATCATAGTTATTTAACTTGGCAGGAAGGGGTAGGCTGAAGAGTACGTTAGCAACATATGTAATTTATAATACCAATATAAAAAAAAATCATGTGCTCGGCCACAATATAATTGTGATAAAACTTTAATAACAATGACGACGATGATGCTTTTTTTTTTTTTTTTGGGCCTATGGGAGGGTTCCCAATCACTTGGATTGGACTAATCCCTTGGATTTGACTAATCCCTCCGGACCCAGAGGAAAGCCGGATAAACTCCCCCCAAGTCCCAATGTGGTAGTGCAGTTTCTAACGTACAACTTTCAGATATAAATCGTAGTCTTAAGCCAACTTAGCTGCCCCTTAGGCTCATGACGATCACGATGATGTAGCAAATTTCCTCCAATAAGTTTCCTTTCCGGCAGTAGATAATATTCAGATCAAGAACAGATTAGGCCGGCCCATTGATAATTCATGAGGGTAGATGCCTCGATGTAATAAGCCATATACTGACTTAAAAACAAAGTCACACCAACAAGGCATGTCTACATCAGTGGGCCATCCTCTTCTTATCGTATCGGGCAACAACCGTTCGTTACTAGAAAACGCACGTTTCGTATTGAGAAGACAGCCTCCCACTTTCCCCGGAATCCCTTTCTTTTCTCTGCTTTTCATCAAACTGAAATCCAAATCCCATTTTACCACAAAAACACAAGGAAAAAACAGCCCACTGATTCTCATCCTCTACGGCATAGCCTCATACAGTTCTCTGTGATCATCATGATAATTCCATCAAGTATGGGTCAAACTTGAAATCCAAACAGTTCAGAATCACTATCTTCTCTACTTTTAGATGTTAATTGAATTCTATCCTACTCAACATTGATCTCACCATCAGATTGCTCGTATGTTAGTTTTGGGCCACTTTGTTTGTATAATTGGATTTCGTATTCATATTTTTTAACATGTGATCAATTAAAGAATTAGAACAATTTCAATTGAAGTAAAATTTGAGTCATAAATTTTAAACAGTTTGGATGTCAGTTGAATTTTGTGTTGATGGGATTTTAGGAATGATTTTGGAGAATTGTGTGAGATGAGGCCTAGAGGATACAGCCTCAAAATCTAGACAGCTCCGAACATAGATGGACCAATGATATCATGACACGTGTCCAAAACCATGTGGACCCTGTCTTGAAATCCTTGCAAAAGAGGGAGTGGGGGAGGTCCTGGTCAACTGATTCTGCTTTTTGTTCATACTGGATCTTGCAATTTGCACCAGCATTGTTTCACCCAATTTCCCTTTCTTGAAGGTTATATAGTTTTTGATGATGTCACAGATGTGGGTCTTTTTGAGCTTCTCAGTGCCCAACCAGTTCAGGAGTACATTTTGGAACTGTTTTTTCATTTCCTTGTTTTGATGATCCTTGATCATCAATATCATGGTTTTAGGATTTTCAATCAAAAGACATCACATCACTTTGACAAACTTATGATTATTTCTGAGTAGTTGTACTCAAAAGCCTAAACCCCATTTGAGGAAACAGTTAAAACCCCATTTGAGGAAACAATTGCAATCTCTTCTTCTTCTTCTTCTTCTTCTTCTTCATCATCATCATCTGGAGGTTCTCTGTTTTCTCATGTCTATTAAGAAGACTCCCTCAACCCATCTCAGAAAGACTTGGTTTTTTTGAGGTATTTCCATCAAAACCCATAAATCCTTTTCAGGTAACATTTTTTGCCGATCTGGGTTTTTGTTACTTTCAAATTTCAAATCAAGGGGTCCTTTTGGGAAAGCACTGTTTCTTGTATTCTTCAACCTGGGTTGGTGTTCTTTTCTCAATCTCTTTGGGATTTCAGGCAAAATCCATCTCTACCCATTTCATTTCAGATACACCCATTTTACAGAGGAATCTCAATCAGATTCTAGAGCCCCATTTAAGAAGTCACTGATTTCTGATCTGGGGTACTGTTGTTCTCCTCAAAATCATGGAGACACAGAGTATTGAAGATGAAGAGCATATTAGACTTAACAACATTATTGAAGGTGTGAAGGAGAAGAAGCCCTCAAATGGAAATGGAAATGGAATTTGGGATTTCTTGTGGGTGCCTTTGGACTGGTTTAGGATGCTCTCCGATGCGATGCATTGGAGTTCTGTTTTTGGTATAATCGTCGTTTATGGAGTCAGTCAAGGGATGGGTGGCGCACTCGGTCGGGTCGCTTTAGGTTACTACTGGAAGGATGTTCAGATGGTGCAGCCATCTGAATCACAGGTTTATCTGGGGATAATTAACATTCCATGGATTATCAAGCCTCTGTGGGGTCTTCTCACTGATGTTCTCCCTGTAGCGGGCTACAGGCGACGCCCCTATTTTATTTTTGCAGGTAATTGATTCTTATTCACTTCTTTGTTCTCTCTTTTATGTCTTATTTTTATGAACTTGAGACATGGAGTTTTAGATCTTGTAGGTTTCATATTTGCTATGTTATATGTGCCTTATGTTGTGTCATTGTTGAGTTTGATTTAGATGGTTTATAGCTGATATTATTTTGATGTGAATAGCTTGCCAACTTGTGACTTGGACTTCACTTTGTAGGCCAAGGAGTGGAGTCAACTAGGGGAGCCATGTCATTTTTTATTCGTTTAATTCTAAGGAATTTTAAACAAATGGTTAAAAAGTAAAAAAACTAGGTATTTAATAATACAACAGTAGTAGAAAAAAGGTTTAGAAGAAACATTTTAAGATCATAATTTAGAACATATATTGAAATCATTAATCAACAATCAACTTATTATATCAAAGGATTCGATAACTAGCATTTTGTTCCTAATCTTAAATAACTGAACTTGAAATAGAACAAATTGGTAACTGTTTCAAACAGATATATCAAAAATATAAAAGTAATGCCGTCAAAGCTATGACATTCAAGTTTCTATCATCTATGATCCATCAAACTCAAACTCTCCATTGCTGAAGTCTTAAACAATTCATCTGAGCCAAAACTAGTAGAATCTGATCCGATATCTTTCTGATCTTCATATTCTTGATCTCCTAGTGCTTTTTCCTCATCCACCATGTCAATCCAACTGTGAACTATTACAGTATGTAATATATGAATTTCACTGTTAATGAATTATAATTACCTCTTCAAAGATTAGATCAAATCGAACTTGATTCGTTTGCAACTTGCAAGCCGTTCATCCACTAGGTTCTCAAGCGAAATAGTTTAATCTAATAGGATCATATCAATCAGCAGAAATATGTTTTTGTTTATCACGCATTCTCAGATTATAATGCACATTAACAAGATCATTGTGCTGATGTTGCTGTAGACAGTTCCTCTTCTTTGTATGTATTTGATTGAAGATATTCCAATTATGTTCACATCTAAAGAAGGCGCATTTTTTTTTTTTACTCAATATGCATATTGCTATTTGCTGCTAGCAAGGTGCTGACATGCAAGAACTCTGCCATCATTCAGCTAAGCACAACAAGAAAATACGTGATATGAGTAAATAGTCATTGACGGTTATAATTAGAAGACTGTTGGTCATTCACTATTAAATTAGAAGACTGTTAGTCATTCACTATTAAATTAGAAGACTGTTAGTCATTAACAATTAATATGGATAAATAGTTTAATCTTCAGCTGCTTGCATTTCAGTTCATGATCTAATCACAAGTTTTATGCCAAACGTACCCTCTACATTTCTAAATTTGCAACCTATTTAATATA
The DNA here is from genome assembly GCA_038049695.1 of Cinnamomum chago. NCBI lineage: Eukaryota > Viridiplantae > Streptophyta > Magnoliopsida > Laurales > Lauraceae > Cinnamomum > Cinnamomum chago. Next base: position 63,580,075 of record CP142458.1, on the reverse strand, counting down.
TATTGAGGTTACTATATTTAAGAATTTAATGTGATAAAAATAAATTAATAGAATTAATGCCCATTTAAAAATTCACAGTCTTATTTTAGAAGATTTTATGCCTCTTGTGCCACATAAAGTTGATTTTTTCCACCTAGGCTATAACCAAGCAATAATGCTTTCAGTGCCTTCTGAAGTTCAAGACCCTCATAAAAATTGCAAAAGTAAAGAAAAAAGAAAAATTTAACTAAAATAGCAATTCACCTCACATTAAATTAATTATTAAACTAAAGTTACCTAAGGTATATTGATACAATACTGGTAAGCAAGAATAAGGAAGAAGGTTGCATCATGCAAATCATGGAGTTGTTTCCCATCTTACGTCAATTATATTCCCTATATAGTAAATATTTTTTCCTATTTTTGTTGGCTTCTATTATAGCTAGTTTACCCCTAAACTGTAGGAGATTGTGTGGCCCACATGCCACGATTCCCATGGCAAATCAAGCAGATGGCAGAAGGCCATTATAAGAGATACCATCTCCCAAAGATGAAGACTTGATCTGTTGAGATAAGATAGGGACCTGCAGTAATCTAGAATTAGCAGATCGGATCTTATCCCTACGTAGATAGACTCCTAGGAGGATTAGGGGATGTGGATTTCGTGGAGAAGTCTCCAGAAAATATGACTCCTTGGGATTGTCTATACAAGGGAGATGGGAGCCCAAAATTGTGTATTCCACAGACATCCAGACATTGGAGATCTCTGGGGACTTCCAATTGCCTGAAAGGCACACAGATATCCGGCCACGTGTGGGATTCTTCTATGTGTGGGACCTTCAATTGCATGGCCAAGGATTTTGACTCTGTCTACAATCCTAACCACCTTTATGAGAGGATCAGTTTACTTTTGATTACTTTTCATCTTTCTCCAATATGACTCGATAAGAATTATTCTTTCATGCTCTTGTTCCTTCATCAGTTTTTGTTGCCTTGGACTCATTCCACTTGTTTGATTTTAACATACATTTAAGGCTTATCTTTTACTTCAGGAGGTTCTAACAAGAAATGAATTTAGTTGTAAACCTTTTTAGACCCGGCCTGACATGTTCTTTACACTTCTGTATAGCTTTTCATATAAATTCAAACCTGTCCATGATTGTGTTGGGTTGAAGAGTACTAATCATTATATCTGGTAGATAAATTATGGTTGAAATCCTTCTTTTAGTCTTATTGAGCATTCTATAAGATTTAAGACTTGGACTTAAAACCTTTCAGCTTTTAACATACACAGGTCCAGGCCCCGACATGATCGGAAATTGGTTATTAAATAAAAAAAATTACTCTCTTCATTTTGAGTTATAGTGTTTTTTTTTAGTCATGTAATATGATAACTAGATTTTAGAGCTAACTAGTTAAGCTGACATCAATTTGGAAAAAGAAGAAGCTCTTCCTAGAAAATAGGAAGAGCCTGCCATATAATGGCGACTCAACAGCTAGATTTTAAAGTGATTGAAATATGAAAATAGAGAAACTCAGGATTGATCCTGATTCTAAGAAGAAAATAGGAATAGTTTTCCTCATAATGGTGATGCAACAGCTAGATTTTAACATATATGAAATAATTGAAGAAAGTTGGGAGTTTCTTGCTCATAATTCTAAGAGAATGTAACTTACTTTCTCATTCCTTTCAGAGAATTCTTAGTATTTTTTATATATATTTACAGTTTTACACACACTCACACACACATTGTTTTCCTGTTCAAGAAAAAATGCACTCATGAAGTTTTTCGTGTTCTCCCAATTCACGTCCACTGCTGTGTGGCATATCGTGCTAGGCCAACTATGGAGTATGGACACGATTCCTTAGGTTTTTCGGTTAGTGCAAGTTATTATCTGTCCTTGTTTATTTTATTTTATTTTATTTTTTGTCAGTGGTATAGTACATGTGGGACTATCTACCCACCAAAGGGTCGATCCTTGGGTGCTTGTGTGAGATGAGAATGAGATGCCCCTTTTCATTCGGGTGTCTCATGTTTCTCCTGTCTTTCGCATTCATCCTTCTTTCTGGTACTCGGTAAAATATGTATTGAGTCTTTTTTTTTTTTTTTTTTTTTTTGTAATTTCATACATGTTATGACAATTAAAGTTTTATTGTAAAAAATGATAAAATTAAAATTTCAAAATGCCTCATTGGGAAAGATTAAGGCATTTCCATTTTCCATCAATAACATGCACAATGTTGTTAATACCAAAGAAAATCAAAATGATTTTTTTCAAATGTTTTTTCTAAAACGAAGATGACTTTATTTTATTTTATTTTCAAATGAAAAACTTTTTAGCCATTTCGTGGAAAAAAGAAACTTCACATTGTTTCATGTCACTGAAGCTTAAAACTTTTAGCTTTTAAGCGTATCATGACCAATGAAACCTGTGATTCTTGACAGCATATTCTTTATTTATTCAATCATGCACATTATGACCATAAAACTTGAACACAGACACTTGTTTGAATAGAAGTTGAAGCCTAAACCCCAGTTCTCTTATTCCTTTTGGTTGATTTCATTTGCCTTCAAGCATTTCTCTTTCTAATCTGGACTTTTTATTTTACATCTACATAGATGTAGATGTTACTTAAGTGGCATTCCATCTCTCTGATCTGCTCTTCTTATTTTACATTTCTGAAGTCGATATTCTTGTCATCACATCTTCATAGTTGTAACCAGAAGTTTACTTCCTCCAAAATTCCAGGACTTGTGGGTGTGATCTCTATGCTTGTGCTGTCACTGCACAATAAGTTGCACGTTGTGTTTGCCTTGCTGTTTATGACAGCAGGAAGTGCCGGTGTAGCTATATCAGATGTGATCATTGATGCCTGTGCTGCGGAAAACAGTATAGCTCAACCTACAATCGCTGCTGACATTCAAAGCTTGTGTGGATTTAGTTCATCGATTGGAGCACTTTTGGGGTTCTCAGTCAGTGGTTTGCTCGTTCACCTATTGGGCTCTCAGGTTAGCTGTCATCCAACTCGCTACAAAATTGATCATATATACACTAGTTGGAGTTGCTTACAGATTTAAAAAAAATGAGAATCTTGTGGTACAAAGTACTGTGTATGATGCCTAGATAACATGGATACATTAGGGACATGCCATGCATATGGCTACGACATGGATTTTGCACATAAAATTGAATTATTGAATATATATGATGATACAATTTGACAAGGATAAGTTGCCTGTTCTAAAGTATCCACATTTCATAGAGTACTACTGGTTTGGCTCGTTAGATTATATTCCCATCACTAAAATTGTGTTCAGAGAGGAGGCTTAATATTGCAATATTTAAACAGAAGTAATATTTACAATCAGTTTTTTTCCTATTTCTGCTCCCTTTCGTATTCACTTTTAGTTTTATGTCAAAGTATATAAAAAGACATAGGTTTTCAATACCATTTCCATGTTCTAGGTTTTCAATACCATTTCCATGTTCTTTATGACAGTGTGGTGCCACCTAAATGCACAGTGGAACCTGCAACACTCCAAGTTGTTCCAGTAAATATTATAATACAGTAAGTTGCAGATGAAGACTCGTTTAGAATTGAAAAATTCAGTGGATATCAACCCTTACCTTGCAACATTCCCACCTGCATTTGCATGGCACTATATTTGTCATATTTGAGTAGAGATGGCGATCAAACTGAAAGTTAGACAGCAACTGTAAAATATAAGGTGGAAACCTTGGAATATTCTTGCTCATGTACTGACATGCGGAAGTGTTTAATTAAAGATTTCTTAGAATTTGCAATTTAAAATTAGCCAGAACTATATATTTTAGTTTTTGCTGACAGGGTGTGCTTGGCTTGCTTAGCGTACCAGCAGCGCTGGTCTTTTTGGTAGGAATAGTGCTAAATGAGCCCCGCATGCCAAAGGTCTCCTATGGTCAGGTGAGATTTGTTGACAGTCTTTTGAGCTTATGTTATAATCAAAGAATCTTCTCTACTCATACAAAGCTGCTAACCTTGTGAGCTCAGGTGTACCGGAAGATGCTGGATGCTAATCAAACAATGTGGACAGCCCTAAAATGTCCAGATGTGTGGAGGCCATGTTTGTTTATGTATATATCATTTGCACTGAGCTTGAATATCAATGAAGGGATGTTCTATTGGTACACAGATCCTAAAGCGGGTCCATCTTTTTCTCAGGTATATAGCATTTCTTTTACTTTGGCTGTTATCTCGCATAGTATGCCCGGAGTCCAGTAGATCTCTTATATCACTCAGATTGTGACAATGTTGTAACATTTATGTCGATTCCCTCTGTCCACCCAAAGCCAGTAAACTGACACTCATGATTAAAGTTAAGACGGTTAATTTGTGTGCACCCAATAAATTAAGAAGAATGCAGAAGTTATGAAAATCACACATATATTTAGGGTTTGTAGCAACGTGTTTGCATGGCGCTTGCCTGCAAGATCTGGGACATTTATTAGGTGGGGCCCACTGTGAATTGTGAAAATTTCTGATCCAGAATAGGAAGATTGATCATGTGGGACTCATTGCAAGAAAATTTACAGTTAGAAAATAAAGGCCCAAGGTCCATGGTTAATTGTTATGTATGGTCTACATTGCCAACCTGATGATTGAACTGGCTTGGGTATGTGGCCGGTCTTCCTGGTGGGGGTTCACTTCATATAACACACAGATCTTGCAAAAACACACTGAAAACATGCTGCACAACTGCACTTGCGTAGTATTCCTCGCATGCCTCAACACTTGATTGTTGGGATTCTACCTTGAATTCCATGCACATGAGAATTCTAGTCTTTCTCACGAATGATCTTCCCATGGAAGTGGAATTTCTATAAGAACTTCATGGGCCCTTCTCATCTTTGTAAAATCTAGTGCAGGTAACTCAGTTTACGTGTAAATCATAGGTTTGGACACACTAAGTTACTTGTGACAGATGTTTTGATCTTTGCTATAACTGAGAGTCGGTAAACAAAGTTGCAGGTGAATAGATTTACAAGTAAACTGATTGCTGGGTACCCGGTTCCAAGGATCCAAACATGGCCATGGTATCCTCATGTAGGATTTCAGACCCCATTGAGCTACCACTTATCCTAAAACTAATTGGTGATGGGAAACGGCACAACAATGATTTTATGGTCAGTTGGTTGTGTTAGGAAGGCATTCGAGCATCACTCCACCACGGGTGCACACAAGGGTTGTACCAGGGACCTAACAATCCCTCCCTCCCTAGTACCACCCGAGAGGAGACTCGAACCCCCAACCTTACAATGCTCTGATACCACTTGTAGGATCTCAGACCCCATTGAGCTACCATTTATCCCAAAACCAATGGTGATGGGAAACGGCACAACAATGATTTTATGGTCTGTTGGTTGTGTTAGGAAGGCATCCGAGCATCACTCCACCACGGGTGCACACAAGGGTTGTACCAGAGACCTAACACCTCATTTATTACATTTTGAGGAATGCACTCACCCCGTATAAATGGTGGCAATCCTTTGGAATTTCATGGTACAAGAACAAGCCCTCAAATGCACTACTGCATAGATAAGTTGATGCTAAGCAATCAATTTTTCTGTGGGAGGTGAATGTAGCTCTCGTCACAGTTGAATGTCTTTTTGAGCCTATGTAAGCTCAAACCAGTGAGGACCCATAGAGGTTCTACTAGGCAGCACAGAGTTTCCAAAAATATGTAGTTTCTCCTCATAAAAAGTAATAAAATTGTAACTGATTTCCATAGTCTCATAGTACCTTTCACATGATGCAGGAGAAAGTTGGTTTCATATTCTCCGTTGGCGCTGCCGGTTCTCTTCTTGGAGTGCTTCTCTACCACAATGCTTTGAAGGACTATCCGTTCCGTAACTTGCTTTTCTGGGCTCAGTTGCTTTTAGGTGCATCAGGCATGCTGGATTTGGTTTTGGTCTTGCGTTTAAACCTGAAGCTCGGCTTGCCCGATTACTTGTTTATTGTAATTGATGGATGTGTCTATCACATGATTGGTCGTATCAAATGGCTGCCTCTTCTTGTTCTCAGCTCGAAGCTTTGCCCCAAAGGCATTGAAGGCACTTTCTTTGCTTTGATAATGTCTATCGATAATGCCGGCCTGCTCACTTCATCATGGGGTGGTGGCCTCCTCCTCCATATCTTGAAGATTACGCGCACAGAATTCAGTAATCTCTGGCTGGCCATCTTGATACGCAACATAATGAGATTATTTCCGCTAGCTTTACTGTTTTTGCTGCCTAAAAGTGACCAGAACTCAGTCATCCTTCCAATGGAGATGTTGGAGAAAACAGAAGCTGCAGAAATTCACGAAGTTAGCGACCTTGAAATGGCTGCCCTGATTGAAAATGGCAAATGACAGTTGAAGTGAATAACAATGGTTTTGAATCGTGTATGGAGCTTGCTTTCAGTTTTATACTCTTCAAAGGATTTATGACTATAAGAAGCAGTATCCATTATCCAAATCAGATAGTAGCTCAGATTATTAACCTGTCATTGGAATAGCTCAGGCCTCAGGTTATTAATCTGTTATTGGAGTACGGTGATCATTGAAGTTGGCATTGTGCCTGCTGATCCAAATACTGGCCACAAAATGTTGTAGATCAGTGATCGAGAACTTTGTACGTCTGTACGATCGTTCTTTCTTTTCTTTTCTTTTTCCCACATGTTGTAGCAATTCATGTAAGATTTCATGTACTCTTTAAGAATTCATTTATTTATACCAGGTGGATATACCAGTTGGGTATGCAAACTCTCTGCATGATGATGAGAATCTCTATTAGGCTGGAAATCTTGGATTTGTGATTGAGCAAATGAACTTATTCTAAGTTCCTACTTTGTTGCCTAGTGTTCTTTTAAGTTGTAGGCAGAACACATGAGTGCATACTGGGTCATCTTTTGTGTGGAAGGGAAATTTTGTAGTCATAGATTGCAAAAGGACATTGTAACTTCATCTTTTTAGGGGTCATCAGTGTTAGAGACAAACTTAGGTTAGGTTTGTTAGTAGGTTCTTAGAGATGGATTGGGTTGGTTTTTATTGTTGGTGGTTTTGATTAATCTTGTTTTTACCATGTATAAATTAAGAGGATTCCCTCTCTTGAAATTTTTGGTGATTTCATGAAAAGCATTCCTTCCTATAAAAGTTGATATGGTATCATAACCGTTGCCAAAGTGTTGACTTTGCATTTCTGCTGGCTATGGTCCTGGCTCTTGTGCTTTTGTAATAATTGCACCATCAGTTTTTTTTTCCCTCTCCAAGAAAAGTGAAACATCTCATAGAAGCCCTGATGACATTGTCGTTTTTATCAGGTTGTCCAATTTAAAGCTTCTGGACTGGTATCAATGGGCTAAAAAAGAGTGCGTTGCGACAACGATGAATCCACAAACACAGACAGTGACCACTAGCAAAGTGGAATTGTCACTTCTTTTTTTCTTTTTTTTTTGTTGTTGTTGTCAAAATGGACATTTATTTGCGGAAATCTATTATTTTTTATCCTTTCGTTGAAAGGGCCATACGACGTATGCTATTGTCCCGCTTTCGCAATGTTGATCTCACTATTACTTTATTTTAGTTCCTTTTTTTCTCTTTCAATAATCAAGCATCCTCTCTTATTCGTCCAATTTTCTAAGCTCTATAATCTCGCCATCTTCATCAAGTTGTATAAATGGAAGCTTATGGAAAAGATCATAATAGATTAGAACTAGTGGGCCACTAGCACCAACCGACTCAAAAGAAACAAGTTGCGACAATGATGGACCGCAAAAAGGCGGTGCATGATGATCTCATCAGCCAGATATCTACCGTTTATTTTATTTATTTACTTATTTATAATTTTTTTTATAGAGTAAAGGGCTTATTATTCTTGTTAAGAATCACAGGTCATTTCAATAAAAGTAATATGTGATTGCAGGATGGTGTTAGAGATAACTATAAAGGGAAAGTTACAAATGCATCTATCCCTCACCATAGGGTGAGAGACACTTCCCATTTTTGCACATGAAGACAAGGAAGTGTACCTCACCCTATGTACTTGAAAAGTAACTTTTGTACTTGAAAATGCCTAATTATAGAAGTGTCCCTCACCCTATGGTGAGGGATGGATGCACTTGAAACCTCCCCAACTATAAATTATTAAATATCAAGATCTTTTTGCTTAGAATTCGATTCGATTTGATTCCTGAGAATTAATAGTCGGCACTCATATGATTTAAAAGTTCAAAACTGATTTGACCAATATGATATGTTGTAACTTATGATTATGTATTAGTGTGAAAATATAATATAATACTTAACAAGATTCTTGATATAGTTTAACTACATGTCACACAATATCTCATTAGATGAGTTTTATTATCACTGTATATTAGAATGTTCTCACATGACTAACATGATCCAATGGTTTGTATACAATTAGGATGTCCGCGATCAGATTAATCATTATGTTTAATTAGTGGTGCCACACATCTTCTAATGGACCAGTTGAGAATTGGAATAGGTGATCTCAGTGATCCAGTGATACAAACACACAATGAACAGATCACATAAAATCACACCTCATGATTTTACAGCTTGGATGATCATCGTGATAAAATCATTAATTTGATCAAAGGTGGGCCATGATCATGCAAATAAATAAAGAACCTGGAACCTTGATGATGTAATAGTGGTATGATGATGCCAACGGTTAGGATTGATTAAGATAAGATTTATTATTGGAGAAGATGAATGCAATCATCCTCTTTTTTTTTGTATGTACAAAAGTAGGGAGAGATGGGTACTTTCTTCAATGGGGCCACACATCTTCCAGGTCTAAAAAAACTTTACTCCACTGTTGGGTCAGACCAGTTGGGCACAATGGGGCCCCAGTCCAACAAGGAGGTAAGTTATTTTTGTGCCTGGACTGGGCCTTCAAAATTCATCCATATAATGGGGCCCGTGAGGGGAGTCAATGGGTTGGGCTGGGTCAATTTTTAGGCACAGCCGAGCCCAATAACTTCATTGTAGATCGAAAGCAGCCCTTGCAAAAATTGTTCAGCCTGGGGCGTCTGCAAATCCTATGATTATTTGAATAATTTTCAGTAATTCCCCTTACCTATTTTAAACATTCTTTTGGAGGCCATTAATTAGGAGTTTAGGATCATTAATCAAAGTGATTGTTGGGCCTGCCTCATGTACACAGGTCAAATTACACACACATCCTCCCAAGTCCCATCCCTGGTTGTTTCTTAGTGGTTGCAAGAGTTCAAGTTTTTTTTTTTTTGCTATCGAAGGGTTCCCAAGCCTTTGGGCTGGACTAATCCCTTCGGGTCTAGAGAGAAGCCGAGTAAACACCTCTTTGACCCCAAGGTGGTAGCACTAGTAGCCTCAACATAGAAATGAGTTTCGCATTGGGTTGGTTAGGTTTCTAAGCATGTATGGATTTTTAGATTTCGACTCAAGTTGAATTTGAGTTTTGATTTTGCATGACCCATCCCACTCTATTTTTCTTTCATTTATATATGGGTATTATTCAGGTGAGAACTGTTCTCACATATTATGTGAGAACTTTTTTGTGGGGCTCAATTATGGGCCCCATTTGGGAATGGGACAAGGGGGGACTGAAAAATCTACGTGAGACCACCCCAAGTATAGAGTTTGACCCCAAACTCATGCCCCTAATCCCTTCGTCCGTGGCCCACAAGTTTAATGGCTTCATATTTAAAAAATTATTCAACCCTCGATCCAACGGTTCAGTCCATTCAGATGTGTGCCAACCCTTGGGATTAGTGACTATAAAGGGGTTCCCTATTGGTTGCTAGGTTTGGATGGGTTGCTAGTTGGGTCCCGCAAAAAAATTCCCATATAATATATGAGAAATAGTTCTCACTTGAATATTTCCCTTTATATATTACTATGTAAGTTTTACACAAAAAGTCTCACTACCACAAGTGACAATTAGGAATGGATCCACGGGCATGCTTCTCTTTCAATGTGTATGGTCCCTTCTTCCCACTTGTGTTGGCTTCTAGGGCTGCACAGAACCGGACCGCAGACCGGACCGGATTTGAAAAACCGGTTATATCCGGTCCGGTCCGGTCCAGACCTTTTAAAAACCGGTCTGGACAGGACCGGACCGGATTATATATTTATATATTTTTTTAATACAAAATTTCTAAGTCATGTCAAATAGAGTGTGATGTTTTAGCAGATCCATGGTGCCCTTGCCAAGGGTCTATTGACTGTAGAAACAACCAATTCTGCTAGTGATGAAGAGTAACAGTGATTAAGACCAATTCTGCTAGTGATGGGAGGGAAGAGTAACAGTGATTATAATAACAGTGATTATATTAATCACTGTTACGCAAGCTGCTGCCTTGGTTATATTTAAACATTGTATAATAACAGTGATTATATTAGACCAATTCTGCTAGTGACCAATAATCACTGTTACTCTTCCCTCTCATATTATGTCTTAATTACTGCTAATGATCCAACAATTTCATCAAAATTTTGCTCAGAAAAAAATAACATAAAAGCTCAAGAAAGAAAAAAAAAAAAAATCGAAAATCCAAAAACCGGACCGGAAATCCGGTTGGGCAGCCCTATTGGCTTCTCTTTCCATGAGTGTGGGCCTCTTTTGGATTCCAACTTCGGGTGTCCAAAAAACAAAAAGAGAATAAAAGATTTTTCTTTGAATTATAAAAATCTCAACCAGCATTAAATCCTACCTACCTGACATGTACTGTCACAGGGTAGATTATGTATCATATAAGTCCGAAACCTATCACGGGTTGGGTCGGGGTAAGAGACAAATAATGTTTCACTCGAACCTAACCTGACCCATTGCCATCTTTATCTTATTTCTATATTCGAATGGACCCACCTAAAGGTATGGCAATTATGGGGTTACAAGTTAGGTTTAAGTTGTTCAAATCATGGGCATTACTAAAATTTAATCAATGCCAAATCTTGCACCATTAATTGACGGGTCTAAAAAACTTAGATGAGTCTCAAATAGAGGTTTTTACAAAATGGCTTGTATATTTTCAGAAAACCTATAAAATTCCTCTATATTTTTTGTTCTTACTAAAACCCCTCTTGACTCACATTCAAACTGTAGAAAGAATTAACTATTCTCTTTCTTTTTGGTTTTTGACAGATCTACCCTTGAGAAAAGCTTGGATGGATTATTCCTTACTTTAGAAGATAAAATGATAGTTTTGTCTAGAGATTATCTAAACATTGCTTAGAGATATTGGGCCATTATTTTTATCCAAAGATTATATAATATATAGTATTTGTATAGTTTTTTCCCAAACATGGCAAGAGATGACCAATTTGAAATTCCTCAATGGAAAAAATGTCAAAAAAAAAGAAAAGAAAAAGAAATGGAGAGTCAAAAGAAAGTAATTACTCTTTCAGCCATTTGACTATCAATCAAAGAGGGGTATTAGTAAAAACACAAAATAGAAGGGTCTTTTCTAGGTTTTGTGAGAATATAGGGTTCTTTTTATATAAAAGAATCTCTCTTCGATATGGGTTAGAGCTATGAAGGGCTTTTATAAATGAATCCCAAAAGCTAGACCATTATAAGCGTATAAATAGTTTAGCTATTTTCTTATGGCCTGATTAGTTTTCAAGCCTTTGGAGATATATTGTTTGGAGCATTTGGAGAATTTCAAATGAAATCCTCAAAAGTAGAATTTCAAAATACTCAAGGAAAAAGTGCGTTATGAGGCTTAGTACTCTGATAAATCTTTTTGTGAAAAGTGACTTTTTGCAGTCAAGGCTGAGGTGTAGTTGGTTTGCGCTATTTGGTAATTTTATCTTAAAATAAAGATAAAGTAAAGCATCAAATCAAGAAAGAATAAAATATAAGTGAGTAACGATAATATTTTATTTTTAGTTGTTTGGGATGAAATTTTTTTGACTTTTAGTATAGAAAAGTGAATTTTTTTTGTCTTTTAGTAGAAAAAGGAGGTTGGTTTTCTAACTTTTTTCTAAAGGAGAAAATTTTGAAAAAGTATACTTTCGATGTGACCCCTTATTTGAAAAATAGAGGTTTTACTTGACTTTTACTAATCTACTAAAGTGACTCCAAGGAATAGTCCTTCCTCGTCAAAATTGGGTAATTCTAGAGTCGAAGGCCAAATGTCCGAACGCTGACCCGGCAAAGAATACCCTAGGTCACAAAAAAAGAAAATAAAGAAAGTGACTCTTCGTTTCACTAACTTGACAAATTCTCACTATATAAATTCAATCGATGAAGGTATCAGAATTTCTATAAATAACTATTGAACTTTTATTTGGAATTCCCAACAAGAGAAGTTCTTATCAGAAATGATTTCAACTAGATAAGAGTTCTCAGAAATGATCAGATTGTTTGTTTAATATTTAATCTATAATTGAATATAGAGACTCCAAAGTCACCGAGCCACTCCAAATTAGGTTAAATTGATGACATGAGGCTTACATGATGATAATGTGATTAAACCCAAACACCCATTTTCTAACAATGACAATAATCAAGTCCACCTCATAGATAGTGTTTGAGAATACAATATCAGCATCCAATGAGCCTCCCTCAGCATCTTCCACGCATGCAAAACTGCCACGTGTTTGAGAAAGTGGCGCACTTCTTTTTAGATACTCCTGCGATCTACCGGACATTCCCGAGGAAAAGCCGGAGAGGACAAAAGCATTTCCAGCTTTATCCCCATAAAAAAGGACGTGGATTCCAACGAATGCCTACGTGTCGGCACACAGAATCCTCCAACCGACACGTGTATCGTGCTCCGAATCTGGACATCCGGGTCAACAACAACTATAGCCAGAAGAAGGTTCCTGCACTGGGCCCCACATATATCCATTATCACCTACACGTGTCCGTTAGCAAGTGTGTTAGAAACACCGACATAATCTATTCAATTTCCTTTTTCTCAGCCACTTCCGTGATTCACTTTGTTTGCATTCAAAATGACCAAATTGCCCATTTGAGCTTTCGGGTTGATGGGTCAGATCCGAAATTCAAATCATTTACCAATCGGGATCTAAAATTGGGTTTCGAATTCAGACCTATTCATGAATCCTAACATCAAATAAATATGAATTTAAATCTTTTATGGATCAGAACTTTTAAATAATCACATAATTGAATACCCATTTATCTTTCAATCGAGTTACGACTTGTATAATAGTTGCTATAGGGTTAATAAACTGAGAACAACAGAAAAAAAAGAAAATTGAAAGATGGGTCACTAGCTTAAGTTCGACCCTTCATAGTTCATACCAAGCTATTCTATTTGAATTTCTGACATAGGGTTAAATTGTTAGGTTTGATGGACTTTAGTTTGGGTCGATCTGGATATGGAGCATTAGCTTCCTGATCATGTTGATGATGACAATACAAATATTGCATGCAAGATATGTTCTTTTAAGTGATGATGCTTCTATATAGAATGGTGAAGATGACATTATAAATATTCCATGCAAACGTAAATTATAAGATATATTCTTTTAAGTGATGCTGATAGATGGATGACAAGGGAGGTGGTCAAAGGAAGTTGGAAGATTTTGTAAACCAAGGCATGTAAGAATACAAACAATGTTAGATGTATGAGAATGAAGGCAAGGCTTTGATGTGGTTTAGGAGTATATATCCAAAATATGAAGTTGATTCAAAGATTAAAATATTAAGGTTGGGGTGGAAGTGTTTTCTTGTGTGTGAAGGGATTGGATTTTTTTGTGTGGACCTGTATATGGAAAAAGTAGGTAATAATAAAGGACAGAAAGTTTGCTAAATTATAAACTTACAATACGATATATTAGCTCATGCTCTTAGCCTAAAAGATCCATTATATACGTTACATATATATAATTATCATCACCACCACCATCATCACCATCAAGACTTTATCTAAATATAATGGGTCGACTAATTTTGTTTTTGTATACATATATAAAATGTAGAATATATTAAAAACTCGCTTGGGCTTGGGCTTGGGCTTGGGCTTGGGCTTGGACTTAGGGGCCCCATTGAGAATTCTGATTCCGGCTCATGCATAGGGTGTGCACACATGAAATTTAGCCTCGGCTTGGGCTCACTTAATACCGAGCATGGACTTCTTAAGTAGCACCCCAGTTGCAAAACACAACTTGAATTTCAGATCAGCTAAAGTGCCCCATGTGTATGGGTTTGATCATCTAAATTTAGTAGGTCTTGATCCTGTGGCCCCAAAAACAATTCAGGGTAGGAATCCTATTGGGATGCACCCAAATCCTAACATGCAACCTTGTCAGAACTCGACCACTATCAAAGAACATTTTTCGAATTGGCTTGGGCATAGGGTTCAGCACCCAAAATTGAGACCCAGAGACAAGGTTCCATGAGACCCGACGACTCTGTACCCACCCTGAAAAGCACCACACGCAACTGCTCAATTAAATTCGAAACAGAAATCAGTGCATGGTCAAAATTGGTAATTTGACTCCCCACTTGTCCAAGTGCCAACCCACAGAAACCATGCTAGACCCAGCTGTTTTCATTGACCAAGACAACTCCAACCATCCCAGCCGTAGATTTATTCAAGTGGACCCACAAAATGGCCCAAAACAACTAGACTCCTCAAAACAACCAGTCAACGGTCAACCCGCCTGCTCCCATGCCAGATCATAAACACTTGCGGGGTGCACCTGCAGTGGACACGTGTGCTGCAAAGCCCACATCTAGCGTTGAAAGCGGAATGGTTTCAGGTGGGAACCATGCTTGATTTGGACCCATTTCTAAATAACAATTTCAGATTCGATTTTGATTTAGAACCTGCTCTGTTGGTTCTAGATCCAGTTCCGATAGAGAAATTCGAATTCGATTTTGAAACTGGGTCCACCTTGAGGATTGGATTTAGTTTCAAAATTGATTCTAACTTCTCATTATTTTATTTATTTATTTTCTTAAAATAAGTATATCATTCAACCTTTAGCACCGCATCAAGTCTATTACCTCCAGCATTATACATAAAAATATCTAAAAAAGAGATTTATTTTGAAGCACAGTTTACAATATCAAAGATTTATATATCAGGTTTCAGGTCCATGAGTCGGAACCTATTTAGATTTAAAATTTGATTCGTTTATTAATCGGAACCTAAATTAGTTTCTAAACCCAAATCTGTTTATGAGTCAAAACCTAAAATAAGTTCCATATCCAGTTCCAAAACGAATACCCGTTTGCAACATTACCCGCATCTAAGGTTGGAAACAAGTCAGTTCTGGTCCACATCCAAGGTAGACCCGGCACCAGAACCGTGAAGTAGAATGTGGAATCGGAACCAGATTTGGAATCGGTTTCTTGGCTCCGGAATCGAATCTAGAACTATATATGGGACGGGTCTGGATCCATGTCCGGATTTAAATAGAGAATGTTATTAAAAAGAACATGATTTTTAGGAGAGATTTTGAAAAATTAAGGTAATACATCGGATTCTCTGGTCCACGAGTTCGAATAAAGGTGAAACCGGACCTGAACCCATTTACTTATCGGGGTTCAAATAAAAACTCAGATCTAATTTTTAACGGATGAGAACCTTCGTGTACTCAAAAAATTGAAAACCCCATTCACAACCGTACCCGCATCACACCTGGGTCAGTTTGGTAATATCACTTCCACAAACCCGCATCTATTCTCACGAAACGATATCCGCAGGAAGTTGCCGAGTCATGTCGGAACGCGTCCCACGTGGGAATCTCCTTTCGGCACGTGTAATCCACGTGAGTCGGCATAAAAACACTGGCCTTCGTTCCTCTCTCTCATTTCTCTGCAGAGATGGCTTTTGGTTTTTGTTCTCAGATCGTGCTGTGACGATTATCGGATTCTCGCTAGGGTTTAGGGTTTAAGAGTATCGGGTCCTGGTCGGATCTTTCGAGAAGAAGAAGAAAGAGAGTCGGGTTTTCTAGGGTTTTTGAGGAGATCTGGTGGTGGGTGTTTGTGAATTGTGTCGGTTGGGATTTTAATGGTTAGGTCGGTGAAATCCAGTCTCGTAGCGGAATCCGGATCTGCGCTTACGAGCAAGATACCGGTGAAGTTGGAGATTGAGGATCAGCTGTATGATGAGCATGGCCCACTCGATAAACGGTCCAAGATTTCCGCGCCCTTGCCACAGGTAATCAGCATCTTTTATTTCACTTTTGATGTTGTTCTGTGTGTATTTCTATTTGGATTTTGAGTTTGATGATTAAAAATCAGTTCTTGTTGAGTGTTATGAAGTTTAAAGATGAAAGAAATTTTGGGTTTGCTTTTTTTATTTTAAGAGAGATGAAGGGTTTTTTTGAAGTTTAGAAATATCAAATTACCAAGTGGTGTTTTTGTGTAAGCAGTAAGCACCAGTAGAATTGGTGATTGTGCATCAAAGATGACTAATTTTGATTTGGGGCATGTCTGGATATCTTTGTTGAGCTGATGTTCTTTGAGTAAGTTGATTTCTTTTCTTGTCCTGATGAAAAAAAATGTCTTTTTTAGGGTATCTGGTTGTAGATGTGGAAGAAGGGTCAAGGTATTTGTTAGAGCTGCACATAAAATCCGGTATCACCGCAAATAGATCGGTTTGGTTAATGGTTTGAAAGTTATAAAAACCGCTTACCTCGGTCGGTTATTGGTTTGAGCCCACGGTTAACCGCTTAAACCGAGTTTGTAAGCAATACAATTTCAGGATTTTGTTTTTTACTACTTTCAAAGTTACATTCCGCAACTCTATTATCACATGAACTCAACAGGCTTCGCCTCTAATCTCTCAAATTCCTTTTGATACTTCATTGCAGATGGAGGGATTACTGTACAGGGTGTTTTCCTTTCATCATAATTCCTATCTTGTTTTAATGATGTTTTTACCAAAAGGCTGCACTCTTGAGAATGCTAGAAAAGCCTGTAGAGCCTAGCCTTTTGAAAGTTGATTTTGGTCTCACCTAACCCAATGTGTTAAGAAACCTTTATTTCTGAAAAATATAGTGGGTTCTGATACAGATTCCATTTGTCAGTGACTTTTCTTAACATGAACTATTATTCTATTGTAATTCCAAATGGTATCATGTGGAATGAATGTTTCATTGCAAGTTGGTTATTTATTTATTTATTTTTGCATGCTTGTGTTTAGTCCAAACTCTTGTTTTGGAGTAGAATTATTTTTTATATGCGTTTAGTCCAGTCTGGAATGTTGGATTTTTATATTTGCACTAAATATTGGAATAACTGTAGAGGACGGGGTATCTTCATTTTGAAAATTTCAATGTCTGATTTAAAAAAAAAAATTAAAAAACAACGGTTTAACCGACAAAACGGTTCGGTTTGGTTTGAGCCCTCTCCATCGGTCGGATCGGATCGGTTAATTAAAAACCGACAAGTTTGGTTTGGTTGTTGGTTTTAGTGTTAAACCGATCCGAACCGCCTATGTGCAGCCCTAGTATTTGTGGGTTTTTTTTTAATGGTTTGTCCTGTTGGCATTTGTGATGGGCCCATTTGTATTTACATGTGGGTGGACCCCACTCACAAAGATGCACCCCTCATGGTGATATGGATAAGAATAGCTTGAGTTTTACTCCCTATCCTTATCATATCTCCATTCAAATTGAGAGAGTTGATCTAACCTATTATCCTTATTATACATTCTTTCAAATTAAGAGAGTTTGATCCAACCTATTATCATTATTATATTCATTCAAGAGAGAGTTTGATCCAACCTATTATCCTTATCATCTCTCTGAATAGATATCTTATCACCCATTGGCCAAAATTGCTATATATAGATATGAGAGATATCGAGATATCAGTTGATAGTATTCTTCTCAATAGATCATTCCCTAACACAAGATCACCCTTTTCCTTTAGATCTACAATTGTTTTTCATCATTTTCTACATTCAGGGTGTCCATCCTTTACCGTCACAGATTTCCACAATTAGTGCCTGATTCAAGGCGTTGTTTGTAGCAGCCAGCTCATTTAGATCTATGCTTCCGTTGTATCTACAACCTTCATGTCCTATCCTTATTTTTTGGTTTTTTTTTTTAGAGATAATGGAAATGTATTAGTAATGAGTGGAATGTACCATGGAAGTCTCATAACAGTATGGTGAGGAAATTGGATCTTGTTGAGAATATAAGCCTTTTAGTTCTCAAACATGAAACCCAAAATTCATGATTCACAATCTTAGCATGGACCATGATACAAAATAGGATCACTAATGGATAAAAAATTGGAAGAAGTAGAAGATACAATTAGCATTAGCTCATTAAGATGCCTATTCTTCTGTTTCACGGTTTCACCACATCATTATGTTCAGATTTATTTGGGCAAGTGAGTTGTTTGCTCGTATTGTATTTTCCTAAAGGCTTTGAAATTCCTGCTAACATATGTTAGCCACCATTGTTAGTTCTTAACTACTCCGTCTTTCCCTTGAGCTGATTTTTAATTACTATTTTGAATTGTTGATTTTCTCAACAACTAAGGTTTACCACTTTAGGCATCATCTTCCAATATAACAATGTGTAACATGTATTCCCGGACAACTTTTCTCAGATAAAGAAAGGATCAGTCAAGAGTCCTGAAGGGGTTGTGGAACAATATGCTTTGTTTTGGTCCTGCTCCTTTTTGGTGGTTCGCTCTCCCACCTTCTTTGGTGGGTGGTGGTTTTTTTTTTTTTCAGTATAGTTATCTTATACTCTAAAGTTCTCTTGAGCAATTAATACAGTCACCTTTTAGAAAAAGGAGGAGGAGGAGAAAGAGGAGGGAGGGAGGAGAAGAAAGAGAAGATGGTATATTTATCAGAAAATTGTTTTCAAATTTCTTTTATCATTGGATTCATTGCAGGTCAACTATCTCAAAGATTTCCCTGATAACAACTCAAACCTTTCCATTGGTACCTACACATGGATGGTTAAAGAGAAGAGGGAGGGAGGATTGTAATATTTTGTGCTCAGTTGAGGAAGCTAAAGTTGGATGGTTAATATCTTTTAGTCTGGGTATTTTTGAGGCATACCCAACTGATCAGCAGTCTGGAGGATTACCAAACATTGAGCATAACCATGGTTTAGAAAATCGGTCGAGTCGACTCAGACTTGGCACATACTGAGTCAAGTCCTATGGGACTTGGCCCTTCAACAATTTTATTTGAAATTGGGACTCGGCCGAGTCGACTCGGACTTGGCCACGGCCAAGTTGGGTCCCGACTCCAATTTTTTAAACCTTGGGCATAACTTCTAGCTATCTACACCATGTATGTCTCACTTAACATGAGGTTACCAACACTACTATGAATTTCTTAAGTCTCATTTAGCTTTTCTTGATCGTGGTAGTGGTGGTGGTGATGAATACCAGTCTCTGAAATCCTTTGTTCAATATGGAGAGCTGCAACTGTAAATTAACTTTTTTCAATTAACCTGTGTGTGGTGACAGTGGAGCACAGGAAATGGAAATATTCCCCAGCCGGCGCGTTATAATCCTCTTGATGAACCCAGCCCACTCGGTCTACGGCTAAGGAAAAGTCCATCACTGCTAGAATTAATTCAGATGAAGCTTTCTCAGGGGAATTCTTCTGCCAGTGGATCTATGAACGGTGAATGTATAGACCTGGGGAAGGACAGTAAGGGCAATGGCATTGCAGCTACTACTGACAAGCTTAAGGCTTCCAACTTTCCTGCTTCAGTGTTAAGAATTGGGACTTGGGAGGTAATGGCATGTGCTCTTGACTTTATGCTGTTTATTACTGCTATAGAAGTATAAGTTTATGCAGATTGGCCAAAGATATCTTTATTTACTTTTCTATTTATATGCATGTCATTTATTTCCTTATGCTATTCTGTTTGTTTTGTGGTAGCGGGTCACTATTTGATTCAGTTGCGTTAGTTTTGTTATGCATGTGTTGGCATTAATCGAGGCTCCTATTTTAACAGTGTGTATCCAGATATGAAGGTGATTTAGTGGCAAAGTGCTACTTTGCAAAGCATAAGCTTGTTTGGGAGGTTCTTGATGGTGGTCTCAAGAATAAGATTGAGATCCAGTGGTCAGACATCACAGCTCTGAAGGCAACTTGCCCTGAAAATGGGCCTGGAACTTTGGACATAGTGGTAATTTAACCGTTTAATTTTTCTATATCACTGTTATGTTTTATCAGTTCATTTCCACTTAATGAAGGACTGTGCTTGTTCTGGTCAGTTGGCTAGACAGCCTCTTTTCTTTAGGGAGACAAATCCTCAGCCTAGGAAGCATACACTATGGCAGGCTACTTCAGATTTTACTCGAGGAGAAGCAAGCTTACACAGGTAACTAAATTCCAGTCATGCTGCTTGAAGCATCCCCTATTTGTTAATTGATACATTGTTCCAGTTGAGATAAGTCATACTGTTGTAGTTCTATAGAGTATAGACCTTTTTGAAAGGATGAATGCTTTAATGTTTATATGGTATTCTTATCCATGACACTGTCTTTCATTAAACTTGTCAGGATACCATCACTTATGCTTAGAGAGCACTAGTTTCAGATATCAAGTTATTAGTATTCATGGTTTCCAGAGGTGGAACTTCTGTGTTAATTCTTATCCTCGTGTCTAGACTTTTCACAACGTATCATTAAAAAAAAAAGGACTTTTCACAACATATTTGTATTTAGTTGGCACCAATTCTGTCATTATCCCAATATATTGTCTGATAAGACACATTGTTTAAACTTTAAATCAATAATGCAGTTGTGAAAAGTTTGACATGAAGATACGTATTGGAACACAATAAGCTGTTGATTTTGAAAGATATATATTACATATCAACTCCTTTATCTAGAAAGCCACCTATTTTCCCTAGAAAACGAAGTTGACTTGGTTGTTGGTCATACTCATTTATCTTTTTTTCTCAATAGATTAGGTTGTAAGCAATTGTACTGATTGGTCTTCAGCTTTTTGTTTGATCGCTTTAATGTAATTCTTGTTTTTATTCATCCAGGAGACATTTTCTTCAGTGCCCACCAGGCTTGTTGAACAAGCATTTCGAAAAACTAATCATGTGTGATCCTCGGCTGAACATGCTGAGCCAGCAACCAGAGATAGTCTTGGATTCACCGTTCTTTGAGCCAAAAGCTTCTGTATTTGAGGACCATGATGAATCTAAATGCCATCACTTTGATAATTTAACGAGTGATTATGTTTCTACCTTCGTGAGTTTTCAAGATGCACAGTCACCATCTGCTGCTCAATCATCTTCCTGTGTGACTGAACTAAAGGATCCTATTGGTGGAGGCCCCGAAGCTGTGTCACATGGAACACCTTCACCAAACTCAGGTATGCTTGGGAACTTATCAATATATAGTGACTATGGTGATCATGTTATGAATTATTATGTGAAAATTCATACTCATTCTGTGTTGCAATAAAAATTAAAAATTACCGCATCATTGACATCTTTTGAGTAGAACTAAAAACACATATAGCTATCAACGGTTTTCTGGGAGGATCATGTTTATACGCTTCTGGACGTTTCTGGTAGAGGGAAAAAAGTTTCTGGTAGAACCAAAGTTATTGCTTCGAGTAGGGTCCGTTGTCTTTCAAATCTAGTTTCTTTCACTTAATGGCTAGTGTCTTTGGTGGATCAAAGGTTTTGGGAAATTCTTGATCCCACAGGTAGTGGAAAAATTTTTGTATTATGGAGGGCTTTGCAATGATTAAGCTGCTGATACAACTGATCTCTCAATCCCATGATTAGCAGTTACTACAATAGATAGTAGCCATTTTGTAGAGAGGAACTCACCTTGTTGGTATTGTATTCTAATGTTGCTTTCTTACACTAGTGAGTCATGTCTGGCCCATGCAAATATTCATGTTGCATGGCCTACTGTTGGGCTTGTTGCTTTCCAGTGATTCCTGTTTACAATTTCTGTACCGCTTTTGGTGTTTGGTTCTTTTCATGGAGTTTCAGGACCATCGCCTCAGCTCATCATTGCCTTTCTACATTGTCTATGCTTCAATCTTTAAAATAAGAAACATGAGGAAAAGAAAATTGTTTCTATATGATGAATGGTTTTTAGTCTTGTAACCTTTACCGAGTCCTACCACCAGAAATTGATTTTGAAAATCAGCCAGGTCTGAGTTGACTCGTACTTGGTAGGTTGAGTTGATTCACCATTGAGTCACTTTGTCTCCTGTCATAGGGTTTTTTTGGTGTGTGAGGCACCCTCAAGTGTGTAGATATATGACATAAAATTTAAATTTTTTGTATTCACTATTATATATATTTATTTATTTTAGCCAATCCAGTGGTGGCTTGGCTCGGTGGCGAGGCACCTCACCTCCACCGAAACAACTAGGGATCAATCCTGGCCTGACGCGTTGACAGTGTGGGAATTGAGTATTGTGTCTAGGTCATCATTATTATTTTTTGTTACTTTAAAAAAAAAAATTTATAACAGTTATTGGGCTCAAGGAGATGCTTGACCATACTTGAGGGTGACTAAGTCGTCCCTCCTCTCTACTCAAACACCTTGAGGTCGAGTTTGGCTAGAAAAATGTATGAAAGGAAATATTTTCCCAAATGGTAGTAGTGTTTTGGTCCCATCCACATGTCTTGTAAGCAAGACAGCAGTGATGAAGGCTGACTAAGCACAATTGACTGAAACTGGAGTTTCATGAGTGGTTTAGCAGTTCCAAGCTGGATGTTAAGTCGAGCACATGTGCTTAATATGGTCACCTGTACCTGAGCTCGAGAAAGAAACTGTAGCTGTAGGTTGATAGAACAAAGCCAAGCTGAGTCTCCTCTGTTTCACGAGCAGTGGAGACAATGTTTCAAACGTTTCCTTCATTATGTTGCCTTTGGTTTCACAAGCAGTGGAGACAATGTTTCAGACGTTACCTTCATTATGTTGAGATCATTACTTGCATCGCTTTGGGAACATTCTATCAATGGATATTAATCTTATGTGAAATTTTATTTCTTTTGGTATTTGTTACAGCATTTGACACCCGGGTCAATGAAGAAACTGGCGGCAGCAGAACAGGATTGAAGGAGCTGAGCCAGTGGGACCAGTTCAAAGTTCCTGGGCTTCACACATCCATGTCGATGAGTGATCTGGTCACCCACATTGGTAACTGCATTTCTGAACATATGACCTCCGGCAGTCCACTCTTGTCTGCAGAAGGATGGCAGGGTAAAGACATCCTAGACGAGATAACGCAACACCTACTCGGTGATTCCCAGTTCTCATCCATCTCCGACGAGCATTCCCTTATGTCGAGGGTCAACTCTCTTTGTTGTCTGCTTCAGAAAGACACTCCCACAGATCAACATTCTCAGGTAAAAACTGAAGCTTGCCTTGGAAGTGAAGATGGCAGCTGCAGTCAGGTTAACGCTACACCTGAATCAACTCAGGAGAAGCTAGGGGACTTCTCGGCATCTGGGGGAGGACCTAGTGATGTTTCAAGCTGCAGGCAGCCTCCGGCCATGTCAAGAAAGGATTCGCTTGGGGATCTGCTGCTTCATCTTCCTCGCATAGCTTCATTGCCACAGTTCTTGTTCAATATCTCTGAAGATTTTGAGAGTCAGGCCAGATAGCATTCATGATCTCCGCAGCCAAACTATTCGAGTGGATAACTGTATTTAAGAGGGTTCTCTTGTTCTACCCTCGGTTTCCTTTCCTGTTTCCTGTGAATGTGATCTAGGGTAGGTTGGATTTTTGATCTTGAAGGGTCTCAGATTCCAGAAAGCCACAGATGATGGGACCTGATGTATGTTAAACCTGGATAACTGGATTTTGAATGTATGTATAGTAGATTAGTAGTGTTCTTGCTTAATGTTTTTTCAAACCCCCGGTCCATGCTTTTTTTTTTTTTAAAGAAGTAACAATGATATATATTAAAATGAGCAGTTAGTACAATGAAGAGCACTGAAAGACAAAGTAATGTTGGTATAAGAGATAATGTACCAGGCACGACCCTGACACCTATACAATGGCAGCACTTAAATTACAAACACGATCAATTCCTTACTTAGTTTAAGTGTCTGCCATGTCATTAGCAAACGCTGCAAACCTACTAACACAGTTAAAAAAACAAGGACTCCGGTGAATGATGTTTAATCTCATTAAAATAGAACTGCATTTTTCACGGGCCTTTGAAATAAAGCTTTTATTGAAGATACGACATTGTCTTTAACCACCACATTTTTGGAAAACACGTACAACACCTCTTTTTTGTGATTTCTAAGAACACCGCCAATACTAGACGACCCTAGTTTGCCACGAGCTTTAAACAACTGGACGGAGGAGGGCTCCAAGTCACTTTCTTCATCTTCGTTGTTTCTCCCATCAATAAACATGCTCCCCAATTATATAAGATATTATTTATATTGACATTTGAAAATTCTTTTTTTACACAAGTCTAATGAGCAATTCCTGTAGACACTTTAGATAGAAAATCCTCCCAATACGATTATTTTCTGCTAAATATTCTCTCATTCCTTTCCTTCCATTTGGTAGAAAAATGAATGATCTTCCACAAGATCAGCCCACACCTAAACAAAGGAGATCCCCGCCAAGCCTCGATTAGCTCACCTAGCGACATTGGGGTACACCAAGCTACATTGTATTTTTTTTGAAGAAGTATCCCAAATGTAAGAAGCAAGCCCACACTGAAGGAATATATGATCAACCGACTCCCTCTCCCTCCCACAGAGACTAACACATATCCGAAAAGGAATCTGACATCAAGCCATTTATCCTTAAATTATCTATTGTTTAGATCTTTCCTACAACTGTCAACAAATAAAAGGCCTCAACTCTAGAAGGAGCAAGACCTAACCAAACCAATGCTAAAGAAGATTGCTCCCTCCTGCAAGAGTCCAACTCCCTGTAATATGACTTGGAGGAAAAAGAAAGTATGAAAGTCCGTAATCCGAACCCTGGGGGGGGGGGGGGGGGGGGTGAATATGGTGAGCTTCAAATTAGTGACCAATAATGCCCAATTTTAACTTCTTTAAATTACATTGGTCACAAGTGATGATATAAAACTAAAATGCGGAAGCTAATAAAAATAATCATCACAAAGCATTCACCATCACACAATGATTTATAGTGGTTCGGCCTCAATGCCTACATCCACTACCAGCTTGTGATCCAACACTACACCGGATTTCCACTATTTATGCTTTTCAATAGGCTAAGCAATAACCTTTACAATATGCTT
Organism: Cinnamomum chago; assembly: GCA_038049695.1. Classification (NCBI taxonomy): domain Eukaryota; kingdom Viridiplantae; phylum Streptophyta; class Magnoliopsida; order Laurales; family Lauraceae; genus Cinnamomum; species Cinnamomum chago. The sequence continues at coordinate 63,554,880 of CP142458.1, read as the reverse complement.
TCCAAGGCTAATAAGCAATAACCTTTAACAATGATGTTTTTCAAGGCTTAACATCAACCTATTACACTATGCTTTTCTTAGGCTAAGCAATAACCTCTTCAACCAAAATGTTGGTTATCTCTCTCTAATTAGTGTCTAGAATACACTTGATGGAGATACAATGTTAGCTCAATACAATGCCTCTAAATTAGGCTGATATGAAATTTAAAACAAACTCACACAACACTCTATGTAATGCAAAGATGAATGCTCATGGTGTGTGTGTGAAGACTTCAATCAAGTTAAAAATGATAGCTCAATGAATGTAAGCTTAAAGCTTTTGAAAGTGTAAAACACAAAAAATTGATTTGATTGAAGTGAAATACAAATCACATGTATGAATACTAACTTGTTGATGATATGAAAATCAAAGGCTCACAAGTTGTATGAAACTATTTAAGACTAAACATGTGATGCATGTGCAATGTTGTTTTAAAAAACAAAGTAGTTAAACTATGGTTTTGATGTGATTGAAAACAACAAGTAAGGATTCAACCAAGTAAATGAATCATGCTATAAAAGTAACCAAAGGTTTTGACAAAGCATGATTTATGAAATTTAAAAACAAACTTGGTTCGAATCAAGATGAAGAATCCAATACAACTTAGATCAAAGATTAAATGTAAGTAATTGATTCAACACATCATAGTTATCATGCTAAAATTCATTTTTCAAATATTTAAACAAAGCATGAAAACATATGATAAGAAAAACTAAGCTTACATAGATGATTTACTTATGATTCCAAGCTTTAACTTCCCTTTTTGACCAACTAGCCTCCCTTAGCTCATTCCCCTTTGTTTGGCCTCAAAACACCTCAAGGAGTATCCCTTGGATCCTCAAATTTGGCGAAGGAATGAACTTCAATTTGTAGAAAAAGTTGTCCAACGACTAGCTTGTCGGTCGACCGACATTTGGGGTTCGGTCGACCGAACTCAACGGTCATAAAACGGCTAGTTTTGACCATTCTGGAATTGGAGCCGACACCTGACCGAACTTTCCCTGATTTTTTTAAAGACTAGAAAATATTATAAAAAGGAGAGAAATCAAGAGAGAATATTGGAGGGAGAAGAGAGTTTTTCTTTTATCTCAATATATCTGTACAAATACAATAGGTAGATGCATATTTATAGGCAAAGTTAGTCACATAATGGAGAAACCCTAAACTTAACCCTAACTCATCTTAAGTGGGCATCCACCCAAGACCCATATCTTATAACACTCTCCCTTGAATGACCACTATTCAATGACAGTTGCCTCATTAAAAACCTCGCTAAGGAAAACCCAGTGGGAAAAACCAAAGCGAAGGGAAAAAGAGTACAACATTCTTCAAAATCATTGAACTGGTGTTGGATGTGCATAATGCTGTCTTGTTAAAACCTTAACTAGGAAAACCCAGTGGGAAAAAACCTAGAGAAGGAAAAAGAGTACAGCGCACAAATGTCCATAGGTAGCATACTTCATGATGCTCCCTGATAAACAACTCCCCCTGATGATAATAACCATTTTACATAGTTTGATTATGAACTCTGTGCATGCCAATCTCATATACAAACTTCTGGAATACTGATTTTGACAAAGATTTTATAAACAGGTCAGCCAGGTTGGTACTCGAACGAACTTGCTTGACTTCAATTTCATTGTTCTTCTGAAGTTCATGAGTGAAGAAGAACTTCGATGCTATATGTTTAGTCTTGTCTCCTTTAATGAAACCTTCTCGAATCTGTCTTATGCATGCTTCATTATCTTCATAGATAATGTTTGGAATACCTGCAATAGAAGGCAATTGACAAGAACTACGAACATGCTGAATCAGAGATTTTAGCCATACACATTCTCTACTGGCTTCATAAAGAGCCAAAATCTCAGCATGGTTGGAGGAAGTAGCTACCAAAGTCTGTTTTGTAGAACGCCAAGAAATGACGGCATTACAATTTAAAAACATATAACCTGTCTGTGATCGACCCTTATGAGGATCAAAGAGATAACCTGAATCTGCATATCCTACTAAATTGGAATCTTTATGATTGTAAGCATAAAATATCCCCAAATCAGTTGTTCCACGCAGATATCGTAGGATGTGTTTAATACCAATCCAGTGCCTTTGAGTTGGTGCGGAGCTATACCTGACAAGTAGATTCACAGAAAATGCAATATCTGGTCTAGTGCATTGTGCCAAGTACATCAAGGCTCCAATAACACTTAGGTATGGTACTTCGGGAGCCAATACCTTTTCATTTTCCTCGATGGGACGGTATGGATCTTTCTTTATATCAAGAGACCGGACAACCATAGGGGTGCTTAATGGATATGCCTTGTCCATACCAAATCGTTTTAAAACCTTATTGGTATAATTAGATTGATGGACCAACATCCCATTAGAATTTCTCTCTATTTGCAATCCGAGACAGAATCTCGTTTTTCCAAGGTCTTTCATTTCAAATTCTTTCTTTAAATAATTAGCAGTTTCTTCGAGCTCTTCTGGAGTCCCTATCAAATTTATATCATCAACATAAACTGCTAATATTGCAAATCCCTTCAAGAATTTCTTTATAAATAGACACGGGCAAATGAGATTGTTTTCCTACCCCCTTTTAGACAAGTATTCACTAAGGCGATTGTACCACATTCTTCCGGATTGCTTCAGGCCGTACAATGATCGCCTTAATTGGATTGAGTACGTACTCCTTGGCTTTGCTTCAGGCAAAGAAAATCCTTCCGGGATTTTCATGTGAATTTCTGTATCTAAGTCCCCATATAAGTAAGCAATTACAACATCCATGAGTCTCATTTCTAGATTTTGAGAAACTGCTAAACTTATCAAATATCTGAATGTCGTTATATCCATAACGGGGGAGTATGTTTCCTCATAATCAATCCCAGGTTTCTGCAGGAAACCTTGTGCCACTAATCGTGCTTTATATATGGTAATTTCATTCAACTCATTCCTTTTTCTTATAAACACCCACTTGTAACCTACATGGTTAACATCTTTTGGGGTTTGTACTATAGGTCCGAACATACCACGTTTGTTGAGAGACTCTAACTCTGTTTTGATGGCACTTTCCCATTGTGGCCAATCCTTTCTTTGTCGACATTCATTTATAGAACGTAGTTCTATGTCCCAATCATCATCATCATTTTCCTTTGATATTTGTGTAGCTACCGCATATGCAAATGCGTCATCGATGATAATCTCATTTCTATTCCATCTCTCTTTTGAATAATTGTAAAGTATAGAGAACTCTTTATTTTCCGGTACCGGTGCCTCTTCAGGGGCTTCCAAAGTCTCACCAGGGACTTCCATTATTCTAGAGAGAACGAATTTTTTCATAACCTCTTCAGGAGCATTATGTGCCTCTTCGGGAGGAACCTCTTCAAGAGCGTTACATGCCTCTTCGAGAGGATCTGATGATGATTGCTCATTTCTCCTTTTCCGCGGAGCTGAGTCCTTTGAACTTATAGGTCTGTCACGCTTCTGGCATATCACAGATTCTTTTGCTGCCGTATTTTGATTTCGTCCTACAGGGACATTAATCCTGGCATGTGTATTCATAGCTGGCACATGTGACTTCGTCACTTTTGCTGCATCGTTAAATGCATCAGGTAATTTGTTTGCAATTTCTTGCAAGTGCACAATTCTCCGAACTTCATTCTCACATTGTGAAGTTCGTGGATCCAGATGAGAGAGAGTGGAAGTATTCCATGTTAATTCTTGCCGTTCTTCAGGAACGGATTGTTCTACCGGAACAATACGTTCTTCAGGAACTATCTCATCTCCCCCTAACGGCGGGAAAATTGTCTCATCGAACTGACAATCGAGAAAACGAACAGTGAAGACATCTCCTGTCCTTGGTTCTAGATATCGAATTATCGAAGGAGAGTCATAACCTACATATATTCCCAATCTACGTTGTGGTCCCATCTTAGTACACTTAGGGGGTGGTATTGAGACTTGAACTGCACAACCAAACTTGCGCAAGTGAGAAATATTGGGTTGATGTCCTGATATAAGTTGTGCAGGGAAAAATTGATGATAGGCCGTGGGCCGAAGTCGAATTAACATTGCTGTATGCAACACAGCATGTCCCCAAGCACTAACTGGTAATTTGGATTGCATCAGCAGAGTCCTAGAAATAAGTTGGATGTGCTTGATCATGGACTCAGCTAAGCCATTTTGTGTGTGGACATGGGGGACAGGATGTTCGACTACAATGCCTATAGACGAACAAAAATCATAAAAAACCTTGGATGTAAATTCGCATGCATTATCAAGTCTTATAGACTTAATGGGATAATCATGGAAGTGAGCCCTCAGTTTAATTATTTGAGTTAATAGGCGGGCAAATGCGACGTTCCTAGTTGAAAGTAGACAAACATCCGACCAACGGGTGGAGGCATCGATCAAAACCATAAAATACTTAAAAGGTCCACTAGGTGGATTGATGGGTCCACAAATATCACCTTATATCATTTGTAGAAAGGATGGGGATTCAGATGCAACTTTAGTAGGAGAGGGTCGGGTGATCAGTTTCCCTTGTGAACATGGGGTACATAAGTACCCACTAGGTATGGTCAATTGATGGTTCTCTAAGGAATGCCCAAAAGAGTTATTGATGATTTTTCTCAACATAGTAGCCCCAGGGTGACCTAACCTATCATGCCAAAGCTGTAAAGCCTTAGGATCACTGAGCTTCAGGCTCAACTTTGTTGTTTTACTCATAACAGAATGTGATTCAACATTGGAGATTGTCGTGTAATATAACCCTGAGGAGAGTGCACTGAGTTTTTCTAGTATTTGCTTCTGGCTTCCAATACTAGTAACGATGCATAAGTATTTCTTGTTACCTTCACTTACATTCTCAATGTGGTACCCATTCATTCTGATGTCTTTGAAACTAATCAAGTTTTTTCAGGAACTTTTTTAGAACAAAGCATCTTTGATGAATAGATGGGTACCATTAGTAACATCATATGGGCTCTTCCGGGGCCTTCAATTATCTGCACAGGTCCAGCTATGGTGGATACCTTCCGTGGAATGAACATCAATTCTGAGAAAAATTTCTGATTTTTTAGAATGGTGTGTGTTGTGGCACTATCTACCAAACAAAAATTGTCCTCAGTTCCATGATCCATACCTTTAAAAAAAATAATAAAAACATCATAACTATGCAATCACATGATTAAAATTGAAATAATTAAAAACATTCACCATAAATTAGGATATTAAGGAAGTTATCAAAAAAACAGAAAAGTCTAAGAAGCATGCATCTCAAAGGAACTAAAAAAAATTTAAGTGATGCTCAAAGAATCATGGGTCTTCTAGATCATGCCAGGGGGTGCTCCCAAAAGATTATTAAATGCCTCATTTTTCAGATGTTGGCTATCTTCATCCTCAAAGAAGTCACGAGTCTCCAAGTTTGTAATGTCAATTGGAGGACTCTATGATGTCATTATATCCCAATTCCAGCCTTCTAGATCATTTGTCTCCGTTGAATGGACAGAGGCCTTATATGCTTTGTATCGTTCCACCACTTCCTTTGGTGCACGGCAAGTGCGTGACCAATGCCCACTTCTTCCACATCTGTGGCACGTGTCATCAAGACGGTGGGAAGGATTTGCCGGTGGATTTTGGTTGTTCTTATGCTGAGGGCTAGACCACTTCTGGTGATTTTTGAATTTTGGAGGATGACCTTTAAAACTACCTCTCCTGGAGGAGTTATGTCGCCCACCTCTACTGGAGGATTTATGTCTGTCATTCCCCCTGCCTCTACCTCTGTTTGAGCTAAGACTGACATTTGCTTCAGGAACTGCCAAAGATCCAGTTGGTCTGGAATTATAATTTTTCATCAATACTATGGAATTCTGTTCAGCAACTAGGAGGCATGATATAAGTTCTGAATATTTGGAAAAACGTCGCTCTTGATACTGCTGTTGCAGGAGCACATTCGAGGAATGAAAAGTAAATAACGTTTTCTCCAACATCTGCTCCTCCGAAACCTTTTCACCACATAATCTTAATCTGGAAACAATATTGAATAGAGCAGAGTTGTATTCAGATACTGTTTTATAATCTTGTAACCTCAGATTTAACCATTCATTCCGGGCAGCTGGCAATATGACCATCTTCTGGTGATCATACCTATCCTTCAGGGATTTCCATAGGCCTGCTGGGTCTTCCTTAGTAAGGTATTCATGTTTGAGGTCGTCATGTATTTGGTGACGCAGGAAGATGAGGGCTAACGCCTTTTCTTCTGGGGATGTCTTGTTTCCTTCCTTTATAGTCTCTCACAATTTCTTGGATTGCAAGTGGATTTTAGCATCCAATTGCCAAGATAAATAATTATCCACATTTATGTTAAGTACTTTAAAGTCAAGTTTAGCCAGATTTGACATCATGCAACAACTGTAATAAGAGATATATGTAAAGTCAACCATATGCAAATAGTTAATAAAGTAAAGGGGGCAACAATGAAAAATTTAACATCAAAATAATTTGAGGAAGAAATTAAATTAAAAAAAATTTGGCCAAAGGAAAGTTAGAACATCAGGTTCACAACTTTGAAAATCAGAATTGCTGGTTCTGTCAAAACTTCAGGCTTGATTTAGAATTTCAGGTTCATATCATTGAGAATCAGAACTGCTGGTTCTGTCAAGACTTCAAGCTTGATTTAGAACTTCAGGTTCATAGCACATGAGATTAGAACTGCAGGTTCTGTCAAATCTTCACGTAGAACTTTTGGTTCTAACAAATGATCAGAACTTCTGGTTCTATCAAAACTTCAGGTTTGAAGTAGAACTTCTGGTTCTAATAATTGATCAGAACTTCAGGTTCTATCAAAACTTCAGATTTGATTACGTGGCTTTATAATTTTATGGATATGAATCTGCAGGTTCATATCATTATTCCAACATTTAGGACTTCTGGTCCATAGATCAGTGAACTTTATTTCAGATTTAGAATTTCTAGTTCTATTTATAAATTCATAAATTTAAATTTAAAAGAAAAAATCATGCAAGAAGATGAACAATAACCAAAAACTATAATTATTATAAATAAGTATCATAAATTAATTCTATGCATACCACTTACCTGATCGCAGTCTAGAAATTTTTTTTTTCAAAAAAATTTTGGCAGCTAGGAATTGTGGCACGCTTCTTGAGGCAAGATGATGGGATAGAATGGTGTGAGATTAACATATGCAAACTGATATAGGCTTTTCTTATATTTTCTTTACACGTAAACCAAGGCAAAATGGTTTGAAACAAAGCAACAAGAAACATTGCAGAAAACCAAAAACCCAAAGGGTTTTTATTATACACGCAAATCGAGAGGAGAAAAACAGTGACTCCAAGGTGCCTTTTGAAAAAAATTTCACGCACGCAAATCGAAAACAAAAGAAAGTGGTTTTCTTACCTCTGGTCTTCCACGTGCACAGCAGAAAAGGGCTTGATATTGGATGTAAAAGTCCTTGATGTTACACCCCAACCGAGCTTTCTTCTCAATGTATGCAAGAGGGTGTCTTTGAGCTTTCTTCTCAACGTATGCAAGAGGGTTACAAAGGCTCTTTTTTCTTTTTTCTTTTTTTCGTGCTGATAACGTATTATAAAAGGGAGAGAAATCAAGAGAGAATATTGGAGGGAGAAGAGAGCTTTTCTGTTATCTCAATATATCTGTACAAATACAATAGGTAGATGCATATTTATAGGCAAAGTTAGTCACATAATGGAGAAACCCTAAACTTAACCCTAACTCATCTTAAGTGGGCATCCACCCAAGTTCCATATCTTATAACAGAAAAATGATTTTAAAAAAGGGAAACTTGGTCTTGTAGGTCTAGGCCATTGAAACAAGCCTGGAAATATGTTTTAAATCATTCTAAGAGTTTTAAAAACATGAAACCTAAAATGCCTAAGTTTATTTGAAACTTTTAAAACCATAGGCAAGCTTGATTCGAAAATCTTCTTTTGAAAACGAAATGCATCCAAGTTTAAAATCAAAACATGCATAAATCAATATTTCTACAAGTCTTAAAAACAATGCATGTGTAAATCAAGATCTCAAGAATTCCAAAGTCAATGTATGTGTGAAAATTCGAATGATGCTAAAATGATAATGCATCCATCAAATTGCAAAACACAAAATCCCTAACAAAGTGTAGTGTCTGGCTTTCAAATATGAGAGCCCTCTTCGTCCCTGCATAAGAAGACGTTAGAAATAAGACCAAACTCTGCTAATTCTGGTGAACGAAGGGCTCTCCTAACACTCACTTCCGAAGACACCTTCCCCCATCCTAGACATAATAACCCTTTACCGAAGACTCTTTATGAGGGACTACTCTAAACACTCTAGGGAACAATTGACATAAAAGACCCACCCCCACCCAATCATCAAGCCAAAAACAAACTTCATCCCCCTTTCCCACTGTAAAAGATATGCCCTTGTAAAAATAAAAAAAGAAGCCCTCGCATTGGACACATCTCCAAAAGTAGAAATGATACCCCCACAACCCTGACAACTTGTGTCTAGGGACTGTTTGGGATCCTACCCCTGCTCATCCTCCCCATACTTAGAAAGTATTACCTTCCTCCACAATGATTTTTTCCTTCCCCATATCTCCACCACCATTTAGCTAACAAAGACCAATTTATTAACTCTAGGTTTCTCAACCCCAACCCTCCTGCAAATTAAGGTTTAATTACCTCGTCTCATTTCATCAAATGCATCTTCTTTTTTATCGCTATTGCCATCCCATAGGAAATTTCTCCTAATATAGTCTAATTTCTTCCTCATTGACGTTGGCATCAGGTAGGGTGGTAAACGGGTCGGTTCCAGTCTGGGTCCATAGTAGACCCGGAACCGTTAAGGAGAAGGTGGAACCGGATCCGGACCAAGAACCGTTTCGGAACCGGTTTCTTGGCTTTGGAACCGGAACCAGAACCATATATGGGACGGGTCTAGATCCAGGTCCGGGTTTAGGTAGATAATGATATTAAAAAAATATGAATTTTAGGAGAGATTTTCGAAAATTGAGGTAATACATCGGGTCTCGGGTCCACGGGTCCAAACCAACATGGAACCGAACCCGGACTCATTTACTTATCGGGGCCTAAATAAGGACCCAGACCCGGTTTTTAACGGGTCGGAACCTCCGAGTAATTGAAGAATCGGGTACCCATTTACATCCCTAGCATCAGGTATAAAGACATGTATTCTGGTAAATTGGACAATGATGGTTTAATAAGTGTGATTCTACCTCCAAAGGAAGATACTGCCTCTTCCATGTTGACAACTTCTTCTCTAACTTTTCAACCACCGAATCCCATATTGCTATCGACTTTGGGTTTGCACCAATAGGTAAACCAAGATATTGAAAAGGAAGACAGCCCACTCTGCAATGAAGCGTATTAGTCAAGCTCCGAATATTCTCCTCTGAACAGTCAACCCCCACTAAGAGTCTCTTTGATAGGTTTATCTTCAAATTAACCCGATGCTAACTGTAAACATCTTAGTATCCTCTTCAGAATTGTCAATTCCTCCCAATTTGTTAATGTGAATAGAATCATATCATCTGCAAATTGGAAGTGAGTTACAATTGCACCACCACTTCTTGCTTAAAGTCTAGGAATTAACTGAATCTCTTTCGCCTTTAGGAGGAGTGCCCCAAAAGCTTCCGCCACTATGGTGAATAGAAATTAGGAGAGTGGATCTCCCTGTCTCAAGCCTCTTGATGCTTTAAAAAGACTAGAGGGAGAGCCATTGATAAGAACTGAGAATGATGTAGAATTGATGCATTATTTGATCCACCCTCGCCACCTATTGCCGAACCCAAATATTTCCAACATAGAATCTACAAACTTCCAATCTACATGATCATATGCCCTTTCCAAGTCAATTTTAAATATTGCTCCTTCCTTGCATGTACTCTTCCTAGAGTCAATTAGTTCATTCGCAACCAAAATCTCGTCGATAATTTGTCTTTTGTGAACAAAATCCCCCGGGCAAGAACTAATGATGAGGAGAAAAACCTTTTATAGTCTATTCACCAAAATCTTTGATAAGAGTTCATAATTACATCTCACTAAGCTTATTGGCCTGAAATCTTTCAAAGACACTAGATTTCTCACTTTGGGAATAAAACATAAGAAAGTAACATTAATTTCTCTATTCAACCCCCACCTATGCTTCAATAGCAGCTCACATATAGGGTCCATTCATGCTTGGCCTAAGAAATCAAGCATCCTTATTTTCCACAGCAACTTGTTAAGAACGTTCTATATTTGTTATATTTTGTAACTTTCTTTTTTCGTAATTCAGGTCGTATCTGAAGCATCGCAGTCATATTCATCTCAAGAACTACATCTTCTCTGTTTACATCTCAAATTCATGAACCCCTTCCAAAGATCCGTTTAATTAAAATAGCTTTTTCACTTCCTGCTCTACTGATGCTCTAGTTCAACCTTGCAAAAGTTACCTAATTCCAAACATTTTTTGCAAATTTGGATGTGTTTCTGGCCTTGTTGGTTGTTCCAACTTGCTATAACTATCCTAGAACTGAGCTAATGTGCTTGGAAACAAAGTTGGCAATCTCCTTTATGCTCATTCCATCCTTGTTACAAAACAAAAACTGAAAAATCTATCAGCCTCTCTAACACATTTCGGCTCAGAATCCATCTCTATATTGATATCTTGGATAAAGCGTTAGGGTCCGTACTCCCAAACCCAAGGGTAACTTTTAAAATACCCAATTCTTGATGGCCAACGTCATTGAAGTTATAAAAAAAGGAAGAAGGAAAAAGGTAAATGACCCTCAATTCTCAAGTCCTCCAGAAATTCATGGCTAGTGGTTGGGAATTTCAAATTCTAGAATATTGCTGATTTTTTTTTCACCCCAGCCCCCTTGGGGACCCATGAGAGCACCTGCATACAAAGGGAGAGAGCCCACACACGGGGCAAGAGAGCCTGCAACGTGGGAACTGGTAGCCCACACAAGTGGGAAGAAAAGCCTCCAATGTGGGAAGAGGGAGCTCACACACAAACACGCGGGAAGAGGGCATCATACCCAATGATCGAACCAAGGCACCATAGTCAAGAGATGGGATTGCAAACCAACTGAGCAACCCCTAGTTCTCATTGTTGAATTCTGTTATGTTTCATTTATACTGGAATTCCTACATCTTAAATTTCATTAATTTACTATTTTATAGCTCCCACCTCTAGAGGTTATATGGGACTTAATTCTAGGAACTAGAACATGGACCCACCTGTAGGAATTACTTGGGCTTACCTTTTGTGAATGTGAACGGGGTAACATTCCAACAGGGATTGTGAATCTTGCCAACTTGATATTATTGAGCATTAAGAAGAACCTTCCAACAAGTACTATCCTGTTAATTTTGGAAACCTTCAGAAGTTTGAAGCAGTTGGTCTAAACAGTATCAAGCTTTCATGGCAAATCACATCTTCTATTGGAAATCTCACGTGATTGTTCAAATTGGTTCTAGATGGGAATGATTTAAAGGGCAGCATTCCTTCTAGTCTTGGAATTGCCCAAATCCTCAAGAGCTATATCTTTCAAAAGATAATTTTGATGGTACCTTACCTAAGGAAGTTTTAACTATTCCCTCTATAACTAAGCTTCTTCTTGACAAGAATTCTTTGACGGGCTCTTTACCAATGAATGTTGATAAGTTGGAAGCTCTTTGGCAATTTGATGTCTCTGGTAACAAATTATCAGGCGAGATTCCTAGCACACTTAGAAGTTGTACAAAATTGGAATTCCTTCATATGGGTGGCAATTTATCTATCTATATTACTAAGGGAATGTAGTCTCCCTTACATGAAGACACCTGTCATGTTATGCTCTCTCTCCACTCTCCTCTAACCTAACCGCATAACTTCCCCAAAGCTGATCTAATACTGGAAATACATATAACGTTGGAAAAAAGGGGAAAAGGGTGGGGGGGGGGGGGGGGGGGGGGGGGCGCTGTTAGAAGAGAAACAGAAGAAGAAATAGAGGAGCGGCAGAAAGGAAGAAGAAGAGGGCGATAACTCTGATTTTTGAGAATACAAAACAACAACGAAAGGCACTCCAGCAGCACCATCACTCTTAGTGGTCAGCTGCAACTCCATCTTCATTGTAGCAACAACGCCTCTACCATCCGTTTTCGTCTTAGAGCAAGTAAGAGATAAACCCTTTCCCCTCCCTCTACTCACGTACAAGCAATGAGAAAAAATATATATGATTTCCATATAAACAGTTTAGTGATTCCTTGCATTTGATTGATCTCGTTGAAGATGGGTTATTTGGGAAAAGTTCCCACTGATTGGAGATTTGCACCATCCACATCGGCCATGTAGATAGGCGATTCGAAATGGCAACCCACATTTCTGTGATTTGATATGGATGGTGAAATCTACGACCATAGGGGAAAAAGAATTTTCCCCTTGTCATGGTCCGTTCATGGTGGGGCTTATTGGATGGATGGTTTGGATCACCTCATGGTGTGAAATGCAAGGGGTGAGCAATGGACACTGTGTTTGATTGATTGCATTTTGTTCTCCCAGTTGCAGCTTGGATGAGTTGCATGAGCTCGGTCATTAATAAAGACTCTTTGTATGCATTATGTGACTTTTTTTTTCCTCTCCATCTAATCTTTCCTCATTTTGTAGGAGCCCTGGCTGATTGGCTGTTGACAGTTGTCATGACAAGAAGAAATCTTAACTTCCAAATGTGTTTGTTCCTCATGGCATGTATGTTTCTCTGCTCCCATATTAAAATTAGGATTACTGCTAATATTTTTGTACTGTTAAGTTAATGCTGGAATTTTGTAAAAAGAAATGAAAAAATGGACAATGTCAAAGACGACAAATTTGATATGAACATTTTGTGACGTGTTCATAACCTCAAAGAGCATGTTAAGATAAGGAATTTATTTTCTCTTAGATCATGGAGTAATAACTACTTGTAGAATCCTGATTGATGTCTTTCACCTTAAATAGCATTTATATTGCATCTTAGTTAAAAAGTGAGTTTATAAGACAACTTAGCTTCTATAGTAAAATAGTATAATTCTTTAAGCGGATCCCAAATTGTTGAGATAAGGCTAAAATGATGGTGGTTGTGGTTAATGATAATTGAAGTAAAAATCATTTGTGTGATATTTTCTTTGATGGGATGATTCTTATCATCTTCCATTCTTTATAGTTCTTAAAACATAGATAATAACATAGATAATATTCCTATTCTATCCTTCCCCACTACCTACTTATAATTTCATTTCTAGACTCCTTGCATCCTACGACATTTGAGCAACTTGGTATCATTTCACATTTATTGAATAACACCTCCTACATTATTTGGTATAATATCAGATTGGTGTTAGCAATATTTCGTCCTGCATCACTAAGGGATGAGATCGTATTTTCTTTGAACCAATTTAGAAATCAAAACTCATAACGGAAGGTGTCCCCTCTCTTTGAAAAAACGTCAACATTTTTATTTTTATTTTTTTGGTTTTTCTTTTTGAATGATAGAAAGTTACTGTTGCATACAAAATTAATACAATAGCAACAAGACAGGGAAAACCTGATCTGAAACAGAGGACGAGCCTCAATTCAAAGCCCCTGGAAATAAGTTAAATACCCCTACCACCATCAACATTGGTCAGTTCCCCTAATCTACGTTAGGATTTTCTTTTTCCTACGATATTATATGGCGGATATCTTTGTATCCTGATTTAGTGCCAAATATGTTAACTTCTTAACTGCTTCTTAAAATACGTACTCTCCCTCTCTCTGATGAGACGCTGGAAGGTGGGCCAAATAGGGCCCACCTCGCAAGGGTCTAGCTCCTAATGGGTCGCCCATGGGTCTCCCTTCAGATCCAGGGATTAGATGGTTCATTAGGTGGCCCACTTGGGTCCCAGTATCAACGCAAGAAAATCAAGCTGAATAGGTGTAAAACTAAGTGGCCCAAAAAAATGACTGAAACTTTTAAAAAAAAATTCTCACTTCTTAATTGCTTCCTAAAACTGATGAATCCGGAGAAATCTTGGCTTCATTAACAGAATCCCAAATCCCTAGCTGTGATCGGTGAGAAATGACTGAAAAGAAGTTGCATAAAAGCAGAATCAAACGACGAAGAACAGAACACGAGAGAGAATCAGAAACTATGACAAATATGCAATAAATTGGAAGCAAAAACTTTCTAAATGTTTTTCGAGGTGACAGCCTAAAATTTTTAGGCTCACTTCGAAAATTATTCTTGATTTAAAAAGTGGTAGTGGCCTCTGGTGTGTGGAAAAATAAAAATTGCATCCATGTCATGTGTCTTGGTCGAGTCTGGCACATTTCATAGGGGACCAAAATCTGACATACAGGTGGGCCAAGATCCTACCATTAGGCCATTTGTGTGGTGCATGCATTGACATGAACGACTACATGACAAGACTCATGTGATACCTCTCAGACTCTTTTGTCCGTTTTGTGGTCCAACTGTTAGAAAAAAAAAATGAAAAGTTAACTACGTGCCTTTGTAGGTTATAAATAAAAGGGCCTTTTGGATTGTCTGGTGGGAGTTGAGCAATGTAGGCTACTATTGATTATTGAGATTTCAACAAGACACCATTTGGTTTATATTTGTTTGTAGGGATTTAGAGCATTTTTATTATCATTATTTTTTAATTCTTTAAATATTATCCTCAACAAGTTTTTCAAATTTTCCAATGTATCTAAGCATTGAGAATATTGAAATTCAAAGAATTAGAAAGATTAAACTTGACATTTCAAAAAGATTAACTTCAAACATTTGAAACTACTTGCACCTAAAATTTTTAGGATGTCACCCCGAAAATTAGTCTTCATTTTACGCAAGAAGAGGATAACATCTGTTAATTTGGCAATAAGCAGTTGAGGATAATAAAAATGCTCCAAAGATATGGTAAGGTTATATCACTCAAACATAAGCCTTATATCATTTTTAGAGAGTCCGATGGGTCGCCTTATATTTAGTGAAGACAAAATGCTCTACAAGTCACAAGACATGGTGAAGCTCCGTGGATCAAACAAATCACATGACATTCACATGTAACACATCTTCGGTTCTCTTTTACCCATTTTTGGTTTGATTAATTTGATCCAGTTAATAAGAGAGTCCGATGGGTCATGCAGATTAAGGCCCATACCCATTACGAACCAGCTTGAGCATATCTCCCACGGATAAAGCACCTGCCACAAATCGGAATCCTTTGAGTGGCCTTATGTGTGGTGATCGAGAATGCCGCATCACCGCAGGGCACAGTTTGTATTAAAACTTATATACAAATGTTCTGAAATTCCCAAGCTTCTTATTTAATTTTAGAAATGAGTTGGTCATAGATTTGTCCCTTAAGCTAACCATCAGTATACTTCTTCAATGCTCTTGCAGACCACTGAAGTCCGGCCCTGTCGCATAAACTACAACTGTCAACGAGCTCCAAACTTCCATCGAACGACAAAAGGGCACGATCGTTATTTTCAAAATCTTAGGATACTTTTAACAACTTGCTTCGTCTTTATTTTCTTACTGAAATTTCTTTAAAATTTCATTCCATGCTTAGTTTTAAGAAATATAAAATTTTATTTTGTGAACTCCAATTTCGAACAAATCTATTATTGCCGGTGTAAAAAGAATGTCATGTTAGTATATCTCTCCTTTTGTTTTGCATGAATTCTATCATGTTAGTATCTCTCTCTCTCTCTCTCTCTCTCAACTTCATCTTTGTTTCATTGATCCTGATTCTGTCTCATAATCTGCTAATTTATATTTTGAAATTCTTGGATTTAGTGCATTTACAAATAATTTGGTACTTGGTCTAACTGCAAGCCTGTGATTAATTATAGACTTAACCATGATATTAGGCACACTAATTTATATTTTGAATTTCTTGGATTTAGTGTCATTAAAATTTTTAAAAAATTATTAAATTGGGTACTGGGTCTAACTGCAAGCCTGTGATTAATTAGAGACCCAACCATGATATTAGGCCCACTGAAAATGATTTAAGACTTATGTTTAAATTTTTGTATCTTTCTTGGTGTGTATTTTTTAAGACTTCATTCCATGATTATGTTTATGAAATATAAATTTTAATTTTATGGACACCAAAAAAATAGCTCTCGATCTCATCCCAATTTGAAGTTTAGGTTGCTAAATGTTTATTGTTGATAAACCAAAAATGATATAGGATTTAGTGCCTTTCAAAATAAAACAACTTAAGGGATTGGGTACTGGGTCTGGCTACAAGCTTGTGATTAATTAGATACCCAGCCATGATATTAGGCCCACTAATTTATATTTTGAGATTCTTGAATTTAGAGCCTTTTCAAATAAAACAACTTAAGGAATTCGGTACTGGGTCTAACTGCAAGCCTGTGATTAATTAGAGACCCAGGCATGATATTAGGCCCGCCCATTTAATTATAGGTTTTAGTAAAAAAATTTGATGATTACAATGTAGTAATAGGGTTTAGTTATGAATGCTAGAAAATCATAAATTGCTGAAAATTAATGATCTTTAATTTCTATAAATGAACTGAATAAAACAGCTTAATAAATAGGGTACAATGTCTAACTGTAAGCTTGTGATGAATTAGAGACCAAAGCATGATATTAGGCCTAATAACTTATATTTTGTAATTTTTTATTTAATATATTTTTCTGTCGAAAATAGAATTTTTTTTATTGAGCTGTAATAAAAAATAAAATTCACTAGAGAAAAATATACATAAATAAAGAAAATAACTAAAAATATGTACTGGGGGAAATAGTAAACAAATTACAACTGCATTTAGGGGTTTAGGTAGTTAATTACGTGTGATTTATTCTAAATTATACAAGGGATGTTATAGGGCCTTCTAATTGTGGAATGCAACAAGCCACCAATTCTCACAATGGCTACAATTTCATTCATACAATAATCGGTAAATATGTCTTCAACATCTATATAACTCGATATCGTATCTTTTTTATAATCTACAAAAATAATAAACAATTGCGACCACTCAATTCTAGGTGCAAATACACATAATGTGAGTCACATCAGTCACTCGATGCAAAATGAACAAGATCAACCATGGAATATGAAAAGAATCATGCAAACGGAGGCAAGACGTGTAAGATCCACAATCTTGCGTTCAAAGCGACAACATCAATCAAATTCCATTGTGATGTTGGGCAACAAAATGGCTTCAACATCTTATTCCAATGTGACGTCGGGCAACAGAATGGCTTCAACATCAAGTACTAAATATTATTTTTAACTACTTATTGTTATTAGCCGACAATGCTAAGTTTTTTAAGGCTGATAATAAAAATTAATCACAGGAAATAATATTGTATTATACTCGAGGAGAAAAAATATCTCCAAACGTTGGAGCTTCGGTTCCAGAGTTGTAATATGCTCTCACTGTAGAGCTATTATGTGGCTTGATGAAAGAATCAGAGACAGTTCAATTTCAAGACCAAAGTTTAGCCTATGATGTCATGGAGGAAATGTGATGCCGCCACTACTACCAAACACGCCTAAATTTCTATAGAATCAATTCCTTCAATCTAGATTCATGGAGAAAATAAGAACATACAATTGGATGTTGTCCTTCGCGTCAATTGGTGGAAATATTGATCGCACTCATGTGCTCGATGGAAGAGGACCATATCTATTCTGGATAAGTGGATCAAATTATCACATGATTGGTTCATTACTTCCTGCACCTGGAGACATGCCTAAGTTTGCTCAGCTATATATATATATATATATATATATATATATGACACGGAACATGAAACATCCAATAGATTAAGGGTTGTTCAAGGAAGCGGGTATGCAAATGAGTTTGACTTGACTGTGTTGGAAGGCTTGCAGACAATGCTAAATGCAACTAATCCTTATGTAAGATTGTTCCGTAATGCAAGAGATATGTTGTATGAAAATGGTAATCAAAATTTGCATGTTCGGATTCTGCATTCAAGGGAAGGAAGACGGTATGCAAGACTAACCATAAATGAGGTTGCAACCATCATTGTTGGAGATGAGTCTGAAATTATAGGAAATCGAGACATCATACTTAGAAAGTTAGATGAAAATCTCCAGAGGATTAACGAAACACACCCTTCGTACATGCCGCTCCAAGACCCGTTGCTCTTTCCATATGGAACTGATGGATGGACAAAGTTCATAAAGTTTGCACCTGAGTCAAACTATATGTGTGAGGTGTAAGTCCTGGGATCCGAACCCTAGAGGGGGGTGAATAGGGTGAGCTCCAATTATGACCAATTAAGACAAATTTTAACTTCTTTAAATTAAACTAGTCATAGGTGATGATTATCAAATAAAATGCGGAAGCTTAATAAAAAACAATCACCACAAAGCAATCACCATCACACAAGGATTTATAGTGGTTCGGCCTCAATGCCTACATCCACTACCGGCTTGTGATCCAACACCCCACCGGATTTCCACTATTTATGCTTTTCAATAGGCTAAGCAATAACCTTTACAATATGCTTTTCAAGGCTAAGCAATAACCTTTACAATGATGTTTTTCAAGGCTTAACATCAACCTATACATTATGCTTTTATAGGCTAAGCAATAACCTCTTCAACCATAGGTTGGTTATCTCACTAAGTTAGTGTCTATAATACACTTGATGGAGATTCAATTAAGCTCATTACAATGCCTCTTAAATAGGCGGTTATGGAAGTGAAAAACTAACTCACACACACACTAAATGAATGCAAAGATGTATGCTCATGATGTGTGTATGATGTCCTCAATCATTTTGAAAATGAAAGTTCATAAATGTATGCCTAAGGCTTTTGAAAGTTTTAGCTCATAAAAACATTTATGATTGAGGAAAGATGCAAGTCACATGTTAAAAGTAACAACTTGTTAAAGATATCAAAGATTCATAAGTTGTATGAAATTAATTAGCTCTAAACATGTGATGCATATGGATGTCAATCAAATCAACAATGTAGCTCATAAATCATAAAAATAGATTTGATTGAAATAAAATCATATGTAATTATAAATACAACTTGAAAATGATATACCTATCAAAGTAAGGCTTGTGAAACTTTAAAACAATAAAACATATGATTTGTAAAGTTTGTTGAATCCAAAACATAAGATACATTTGAAAGAGATTTTCTTATGATGAAAAACAACAACCAAAGATTCAACCAAGTATATGAATCATGTTACATATAATTTCAAAGATTCTTTCATTAACATGATCTACTTAGATTTACCAAATAAAGTACTACTTGGATTGAATCAATGGTGAGATGCATCCAAAACAATAGATCAATTCAAAATATAAAACATGTTAAGGATACAACAAATCATATTTTAACATGCTACTAAAGATTTACCAAAGATAAAATAAAAACATGAAAACATATGATTTGTAAAGATGTTGAGTCTAAAACATAAGATAGTTTTGAAAGTGATTTTCTTATGTTGAAAAACAACAACCATAGATTCAACCAAGTATAGGAATCATGTTACATATAATTTCAAAGGTTCTTTCATTAACATGATCTACTTAGATTTACCAAGGATAAAGTACTACTTGGATTGAATCAAATGAGATGTTGTATCCAAAACAATAAATCAACTCAAAACATAAAACATGTTAAGGACACAACACTACATACATAGTTTGTCATGCTATAAAAGATTTACCAAAAGTAAAACAAAGCATGAAAACATATGATTAAGGAAAGTAGAGCCTACTTGGTGATTTAACTTCATTAATCCAAGCTTTAGCTTTCCTAATGATCCCCTTCATCCCTTAGTTCATTTCCCTTGTATTTGCCTCAAAACCCCTCAAGGAGGGCCTTAAAATTTCCAACTTTTGGCAAAGGAAAGAACTCATATTTATAGCAAAAAATGCCCAACGGCTAGTCCAGGGTCGACCTGCCAAAAGAAGGAGGGGGCACTACTAGAAAATTGACTTTTAGCGGCCGCCATTTGCCGTCGCTAAAGGTCTTTTGGCGGTCGCTAATACTCTTTAGCGACCGCCTAGCGACCGCCTTTCCACGGCCGCGAAAGGCTCGTCGCTAATAGTATTAGCGACCGCCACTGGCGGTCGCTAATACTATTAGCGACCGCCATATGACGGTCGCCAAAAAATTTAAAAAAACAACATTTTGACTTTTAGCGACCGCTAAGGCGGTCGCTAATACTCGGACGGCGGTCGCTAATGGTCATTTTTTTTCGAATTTTTATTTTTTTTTTGAATTTTTTTAGTATTAGCGACCGCCTTGGCGGTCGCTAATACTCGGACGGCGGTCGCTAATAGCATTTTTTTTTCGAGTTTTTATTTTTTTTTAAATTTATTTAGTATTAGCGACCGCCTTGGCGGTCGCTAATACCTATATGGCGGCCGCTAATACAGTATTTATTTTGAAATTTTTTATTTTTTTTTATTTTATATGCTATTAGCGACCGCCAATTTCGCTTTTAGCGACCGCCACTGGCGGCCGCTAAAGGTCTATTTTTTTTAAAAAAAAATACTTTTTATTTTTTCAAATTATTTACTTGTTTTTGTTCCTGTACCTGTACCTGTACCTATACAAATCATGCCATCAATTAAAATTACAAATAACATACAACCACCACCATCAATTAAAATCACAAATAAAAAAATAAAATCTTATATTAATTTCATTCAAAACATTAATTACAAAAGTTTCAATAACATATATCCATTACATTTAGAGGAAAAAGAAAAAAAAATTTGCCGGGTGCCGTGGTATGTCCGATGCTCTCAAACCTGAACAGAAAAGGAAAAATAAATATTAAAAGATTAGTATAAAAATTGGCAAATTTATACTAAATATAAAAAATTAAGAATTAAAATTAAAATTTCAACTTATGTTTCAACATTAACATCAATCCTGGAGTCGGAATCTCGTTCCGTCAGTTCCTGTAAGTCAGGAATGACTAGGGGCCCGTGCCCGTCGAGTTTCACGAGCAACGAACACCGTTTGCTCATTTTGGTCGCCCGGAGGCTCGTTTTCTAAGTTTTAACTTAACGTTCTAACTCAAACCTACATTTCAACTGTACGATCATTCCGGGAGTCGGAATCTCGTTCCGTCAGTTCCTGCAAGTCAGGAATGACTAGGGGCCCGTGCCCGTCGAGTTTCACGAGTAACGAACACCGTTTGCTCATTTTGGTCGCCCGGAGGCTCGTTTTCTAAGTTTTAACTTAACGTTCTAACTCAAACCTACGTTTTAACTGTACGAGCAAACCGGGAGTCGGAATCTCGTTCCGTCAGTTCCCGCAAGTCAGGAATAACTAGGGGCCCGTGCCCGTCGAGTTTCACGAGCAACGGACACCGTTTGCTCATTTTGGTCGCCCGGAGGCTCGTTTTCTAAGTCTTAACTTAACGTTCTAACTCAAACCTACTTTTCAACCGTACGATCATTCAGAGAGTCGGAATCTCGTTCCGTCAGTTCCTGCAAGTCAGGAATGACTAGGGGCCCATGCCCGTCGAGTTTCACGAGCAACGGACACCGTTTGCTCATTTTGGTCGCCCGGAGGCTCGTTTTCTAAGTCTTAACTTAACGTTCTAACTCAAACCTACTTTTCAACTGTACGATCATTCCGGGAGTCGGAATCTCATTCCGTCAGTTCCTGCAAGTCAGGAATGACTAGGGGCCCGTGGCCGTCGACTTTCACGAGCAACAGACACCGTTTGCTCAGTTTGGGCGTCCGGAGGCTCGTTTTCTAAGTTTTAAGTTTACGTTCTAACTCAAACCTACATTTCAACTGTACGATTAAACCGGGAGTCGGAATCTCGTTCCGTCAGTTCCTGCAAGTTAGGAATGACTAGAGGCCCGTGCCCGTCAAGTTTCACGAGCAACGGACACCGTTTGCTCAGTTTGGTCGCCCGGAGGCTCGTTTTCTAAGTTTTAAGTTTACGTTCTAATTCAAACCTACGTTTCAACTGTACGATTAAACCGGGAGTCGGAATCTCGTTCCGTCAGTTCCTGCAAGTCATGAATGACTAGGGGCCCGTGTCCGTCAAGTTTCGCTGGCAAGAGACTCCGTTTGCTCAGTTTGGTCGCCCGGATGCTCGTTTTCTAAGTTTTAAGTTTACGTTCTAATTCAAACCTACTTTTCAACTGTACGATCAAACCGGGAGTCGGAATCTCGTTCCGTCAGTTCCTGCAAGTCAGGAATGACTAGGGGCCCGTGTCCGTCAAGTTTCGCTGGCAATAGAGCCCGTTTGCTCATTTTGGCCGTCCGGATGCTCGTTTTCTAAGTTTTAAGTTAACGTTCTAACTCAAACCTACATTTCAACTTTACGAGCAATTCGAAAGTTGGAATCTCATTCTTGGGCACTCCCAGATTTTCAATTCCTGAGCAGGACTGATGTCGGTATGAAAGAAAAATCTACTACAAAATTTCATTATGGGCAAGCTTTCACCATAAGATAGCATTGACAGAGTAGAAGAACATTACATTGTGATAATGTGAGTGGTGCTGACAACCCCCAAGTTCAATATCACCTCTATGAATGTTGCTCTCCGGCATTGTTTTTGTTAGAGTCTGAGAAGTAATAAAAATAATTTTAGGTCGAGTACAAATATAGAAGGGCAAACACAAATAGAAAAATTGCTAGATAAAGTGGCAGAGTAATTTCAACAAAAAAAAAAAAGAGGCAGACTAATGAACCCTACCTTGAAAACAGCAGGCTCATTCATATCATTCCATATGCCATCAACACCATTAGAAACGAATTCCTTAACTAAATGTGCCCACCACAATCGGGTTTTCTCTTGTGTAAAATCAGGAAATACACAAGACCCAGGCCAAACCTCCCCTGACAATGGAGCAAGAAAAATATTTCAATCCACTTAGAATCAACAATGAGATCGAAAGAGTATGTGCCATTACGCCTTACCAACATAAAGTTCTCCATTTTCTTTTAGAATCCATATGTCACTTTTAGAACCACTATCATAAATTATGTTTGAAAATCAAAAGTATGTTTAGAAATGCATACTTTATCAAAAGTATAACAACGAAAGCCATCCATGTAGTCAATGTCCATCCATATTACATCACAAGGTATGCCCTTCTCTCGAAATGTTCTTGCAACCTGCAAGTATAAATGTCAGAAACTTAAGAAAAGAAAGAATGATAGGATTTGTGATGATAAGATAGTAAAACTCAAGGCCACAACGAATTTTAGAAAGTCTAATATTCTGCTTCTCCCGTAAAAAAAAAACAGAGAAAAATGAATAAGAACATGACATTTTCAAGAGCCATTTGTTACCAGCATTGCCTCACAAAAAAAAAAAAAATTGTTATTTTTGCAGACGACTATGACAGCTATGCTAATATTGGAGCATAGCAACAAGTTTTGCACCTTAAGAACTCTTTCATCTGAATCATAGCTCCAGCGACATTGATGATAGCCGAGAGACCATTTTGGAGGCATAAATACAGTCCCTAATATATAAATGGAGAAAAAGATTAGGTGGAGAGAAGTACCAAGAGATTTTCAATACAGAATGTTATCATTTGGAATCCCAAAGAAAAAAAAAATAAAGTAAGCATTCAAGGGGAAAAGAAAAAGTAGATAGCAGCAAATAATAATGAAAATTTCCCTAAAAGAACTAATGAGACTCCTAAAAGAACCATTAAACATGCGTGAATAGTGAAAATTTCCCGCTAATCAACCCAACAGGCATTATCAGTGACAAGCAGCAAAACTCAAAAGGCAAGCACTATTTCATGGATTCTTTGAGGTATGTGGTGCAATATAGTTCTTGGGAATTAACTTAGAGTCCTTGTGTAATGAAAGATATCAGTAAAAGGATCATCCTAGAATTTTCATGAACAAATCATTATTATAAACATGTTTCTGCAGAGTCTCTTCTGCTCATGTGTCCATGATTTAGGCAAGTAGGCACCACTCATCCACCATCAAACCAAGAGACATCATCTGCAGAGTGTAATCCAAAGTTGGTCGAAACTAAAATTAATGGCACATTACCACCAAAGGCAGCTCAGGGTGTGTCCCACATTAGTCCAATGATCTTATGTAGATTCAACATTGTATTACTGTATTAATAAAAACTTGATTTTTCTCAAAGGGGGCATGGCAAAGTAAAGAAGAAAAGATGCACAAAAATTCATAACCAACAGTAGCACATCAATCACATTTAGAAGAGGAAAAAAAAAAAAAAAAGAAGTTGTATGAATATAAACAACTATGCCCAAATCTCACATCAATCATTAGATGAACATAAAACAACCGATCAGCAAAAGCTACATGGATGGATCTTCAAGTGAGCAATGATAACAAAACTCAAAGCAGATCTATAGGAGAAAGCAAAAAATAAAGTGACAGAAAGGGAAAAAAAGGAATCGATTGAAAGATCCTACCATTCCTCATACTCCCAGACCCTCACACACACATTTGCCAGCTCAACATGTAATAATTGATCAAACAGGAACTGGACATTAGCTTCCATAAGTCAGGCACTGCTTGCACTAAAAACATTGAGCAATACACACTCATGTAACTGATCATATACTATTACAGCAACTAATAATCCACAATTCCAAAATTTTGAAGAACTCAAAGTCCAAATAATTACCACCTGACTTCATATCTGTTCCTACCATTCTCTTGCCATTGCAGTTTTTGAAGGCAGCACTCTTACTGGGTAGTGTCCTAGCATTGTTCCTGCCAGGCTCAAAGAAGCCCTTGCACCTTCTGGAGTATCAAAACCCATTTAGATTATTGACTATTGGCTGCAAGCATAACATAGAATACTCATACACATGTACACCAGCCAACCATGTAAGTATCAAATATTACCTTCATCAGTAAACTCTATAAAAGAAAAACGAAGAACAGAGTTTGGATCCCCACACACACGGCAGTCAACGACCTTCAGCCGAGAAAACAAAATCATTCAGACACACAAGTCTGAACAAACTTAAATACTCCAAGAAACAAAAGGAAATACGAATTGCCTGTCCACAATTGACAAAGAGTGCTGCAAGTCATGATTAAGTTAAATATCCAAATGAGAAATTTTCAATATTCAAAAAAATAATAGGATGAAGAGATGGTAATTGCAAATGTCATTTACCTGTCAATCTTCATAGTCACCAGCATGCTCTAGTAAATAGTTTACTGCCAATTCTTCATTCCTATCACAGAAGGGGGTGGAATAAGAAGAGTATGAAGTTCAGCATGTGGATAGTTTACAGCTTACACATGTAACTTGGGGTCTCAACTCTCAAGCAGTTGCATAGGGAAATCCCAACCAATCTCTTGTCAAGAAGGATAGTTCAGAGAAGAAAATCCTTGTAAGTAGTTGGGTGAAGAAATCCCATATATATGGAGTTCAAATTACAGAGTTTGCACAAAAAAGAAGACAGCTGAGACTATCACATGAGAGATTTGCTTGTAGATTTGCTTGGTTACTATGTTCTTGGATTCATCAAAAAATGTGGGAACTTCTCTTATATTATTAATGGATGAATGTAACTCACCGGAGCCCGTTTGCTCGGTGATTGTATACAGAGGCTAATTAAAATATTGAATTAAAAAACAAATAATTATACCTGGTCAGGATCAGTCGAGCCTGATGGATCATGACTGCCCTCTCCACCGAAGTCATGTCTAGCCCTGTGGCCGCTGCCAGCGTCAGGTGCCTGAAATTATTTATTATACAGTTAAAAACAATAAAAAAGACATAAGTATTGATGCATCAAAGACATAATTGACAATTTATACGTACAAATTTTTTTTCTTACTAACCTGAGTGGTGGGTGGTGTGTCTGAAGCAAGCGGGGCGCGACTCTGTGATAGACGACTCTCAAGCTCTGAGATCTCCGCTCTCCACTCGGCCCTCATCTCCGCCCTGAGGTCCTCTCTGATCGATGCCCTCATGGAAGTCAGCAACTCCTGAACCTCCTCATCCGTACAAAAGCGTATGCCCTGGGAGGAGCTAGCACCGGATGACTCTGATCGCGTGATGTGAGAGCGTGGAATGCCCGTCCCAAACGTCAGCGTGTATCCATGCCCATCCCGGCCAACGACGGACTGGAATATCTCATCCCTCCGCGATGGCAAAGCACGCTCCTCCTCGGGTAACTCCTCGAGGCGTGACTGATACTGGGCCTGCGTAGTTCATTCATTTAGTATATTATCATGCATAACAAGACATACTAATAGAAACATAATTTAAACAGTTCAATATAAAAACTTACGAAGATAGCTGCAACATCTGGATGGTGAGGATCTCGAGAACGCATCCACACGGACATCCTATCCACCGGAACACCCTCGGTACGCAACTGGTTGGTGGAGGAATGTATTACTAGTATAATATCATACAGAATGACAAAAACATAAATTAAATGTACGATATAACTTTTTACCTCGTGGCGGACCTGGGTGATGTGTCGAGTCCCCAACCTATGTGCAGGACCCTGCAATGCGCGGTTCCGCGCATTCGTAGCAGACACTCTGTTTTCAATATTTATTAGTAGGGATTTTTGTTAGTTACGTTAGTTATTAGTAAAATGTTAAAATTTTTAAAAAAAAGTACAAGTTTCTCACCTGAGCCTCCTCGCTCGACCAGTACCCGACGAGCTGAGTCCACTGATCAGGGAGAACGCCAGTCGGAACTCGCTGGAGTATGTCAGGCGCACCCTGATGAGGCTTCCAGTGCTGCATCTTTATTTTATTTTTATGATCCTTCCACATCTTCCGGCACTTAGACATGCAAACTGGCCGGAAGAGCTCAGGACATGCTCTCAAATTGTCCTGAAAAGGACAAATAATTTTTCATTGACAAATTATTTTTCATTAAGTTATGGTTTAAATTGACACATCCTGAGGAGAAATGTTAAATTATTACCTTGACCTGCTGCCAGGTCCGATCTAGGGTCGCCACTGGGAATGCGTCCCAATCATGTGTAGTCAAAGGAAATACATATGGATCCCGGACCATATGTCCTAACTGGCTGATGAGCTGGCGAGCATGAGGGCCCACCGGATGATATGACTCATCAAACGCTACGTCAATGGGATGCTCGGAATTCCATGTCCGGATCCCTCTAGCAGGGCCTCTCCCCCTGCTGGAAGATGGGCCCGTGCTCGTAGCACCTGTTTAAATTCGAGATAATCTAATTAAATTGAAATAAAATAATTTGCTAAAATTAAAGTGTTTTAATTAAATCAACTTATACCAGTCAGTGTATCTCCTGATGGTGGTGCTGAAGATGGTGGAGCTGCTGCACTGGACGACGCTGAAGCATCATCCACTGGAGTGGATGGACTCGGCTGAGATGCCGATGGCAAACTCCTTTTTCGTCCTGACATATCTGTTCAAATGTTTGTAAGATAAATTTCATTAAATAAGATAATTGAAATTAACATTTAAAAATTATTTACACTAAAATTTAACATTACTGAAATAGTTCCCAACCGTTTATTGGTCATGTAAGTCAACTGTATCTCCTTTAATGGTTTCCCGAACCCAATTAATATCTTCATCATGTTGAACAACTGTATTCTGGTCAACTCCGGATTCTTTTTTTTTTTTTAATTTAAAATTTCCAAGGGCACTTTTTTATCTAAAATTGGGAAAAAAAACTCACCACCGATGGAACATTTTAGCCCATTGTCCTTATTTGAAATCTTCGTGGAAGCCTTAAACCCTGATACGAAATATTTGTTTAAATAAGCCTAAAACCTAGGGCCTTGTTTGAAATTCTGCTCAAAACAAATCATTATTGATTTCTTAAGGGGCATTTGCATATATAAAAAAAAAAAAAAAACTTTTCTGGTTGTATTCATCTGGAGTTTTTCTGGTTGTATTCATCTGGAGTTGTTTTCAACTTTTCTCACATAAAATAATATAAACTTAAGCTCATTGGAGGAAGTCTTGAGTACTAGAAACATCAACACCATTACCAAAACTTGCCACAATAGGCTCTGGTCAGGGCAGGAGACCATTCAACCTGACCATTTATAAATACTACTACAACATGGGCCAAAGCCTAACCCACATGGGCCAAAGCCTAACCCATCTGCATTTTGAAACAATACAAAATGTATTATCATCCACCAACAAGACAATATATTAAGATTTTTAAGCACAGGCAAGAAACATGGCACAGGACTAACTAATACAAATCAATAAACAAGCAGTAAATACTGCTATTAATCTTAACTCAACTAGATATTTGAAAGGAACACTATGCAGCTGAATATCGTCCAATGCATCAGTTCATATCAACCACAATACAAGTTAAAAATTCTTGAGTAAAAAGAGTCATATCATGGCTACACACCAATATTGGACTGAGATCATTACTCTGTGACAAGAACCAGCCAAATGGATCCTTATTTAATCAGGCCTAGAAAACAATAAGCCACAGATCATTCATAGGGCATACCAATCAAGGCCCGATCTAGACTGTTGAATCCCACTGCAGATAGAAAATAACCCAACAGGTTTGGTAAAAATGTGAATCTGACAGGCTGAAGGAATTTTAATTCATAATGGAGCCTGCAATTTTACTTATATGGAAATGAACCAGCCCTTGCCTTTTTACAATAGAACCAACCATCTTTAACTGCTGACCCACATTTTACATAAACAGGTCCACCTCTGAGAATCCTGCTGCCATCAAAGAGACAAGAAAATTGCACCAAAGATTCTCATTGATTTGCCGATGCTAAAGAATGATTTCAACCCTGCGAGACTTAAACCTATTGACCCATGGTGCCTTTCTCGTGTTATTCTTGGTTCTCATGACAGACTACAAAGTCTTTCCTGAAATACTATAAGCTTTATGACCCATATGAAAGGTGTAGGTCCTTTTGATCTGAATGTGCCTTGAGAAAGCCATATGAGGGAAAAGATGATCATCCTTTGGACTTGCCACAATCACCAAATTCGCTAGAACAATTTCGGAACAACCAATACTACAAATCATCACAATATTAGCTTACATACTATGACAGCTTTCTATATATCCTATACCCATACACCTGTACAAAACCATACATTACATTTTTTTTTTCTTCTTCTTTAATTTACCCTCATTGTAAAGGAAGCCTAGACTCTGGCATTTGTCATGTTACTAAAGGAAGACAAGGTATAGAAGCATAAAGTGGGGATAGTTCCTAGGAGCAGCTTCTTGGGGATTAACAATATTCCAAAGAGATCATTTGCTAGATATTTTAATTGCTAGCAACATACATCATTTAAGGCATGCCTTGGAATTTACAAAGGAAGGCCTATAATCTAAGATTTATATTATAAAGTTGTGCATGGGAATCTCACTTAATGCATAAACTATTCAAGACCCTGTTATTAACAATTGAATAATAGCCACAGCCCACAGCAGGCTGAGATGAACCTATCCAATAAAGACAAATTCTGGGGGAAACTAGCTAATGCCCATGCACAGGAATTTCATGTTGGATGAGCATTTCTCTCTCTCTCTCTCTCTCTCTCTCTTGTAGTGAACATTGCCCCTAAGCCCATCCCCAGCCCACCCTTGGAAGGGACTCAAAGCATATCTAGAACATTAAAGCCTACAAATAATAGAAAGGAGTGGTAGGGGGTGGGGGGAGGGGATTTGAAGATAGAAAAGATAAACAAAAGATAAAAACAGCAGAGAGACCATGCTACAAGTCAGCACCAGCAACAAAGCTCGGGGGGGATGCACTTACATACATCCAAGGTCCACAGTCATGTGAATTACATCAACTTGTTTGGTGGACCCCACTCACATACACAGACATGGAACCTCTACCCATGAATCTTCCCACCACCATCCAATGAGTTGACCCACATCAAAACCCACCCCCCTAAACCAAAATAAAAAACCCAATGCTCACACACACACTCACATGCACAAAAGGCAAACACTCCTATAAATTCAACTCTCCCTCACCCCCTCTTCCTATTAAGTCTCTTTACAACTTCCATTCTGTGAGGTGAGTAGCACCGGCACCAACACCATTCACCATAACACCCTAACACCATAACCTTTTGTCTTGTGTTTGAGAAACATGGATAGCAGCTGCATAGATGAAACATCAAGTGACTCAATTTCCATGTTCACAACCCCAGTGGGGGCCTGTCTTCCCTACAAATCTCACTTTTAAAAAAGATGGTTCCTTTTCCATCACTTCACCCATTCTATTTCAGAGTTCATTTACCATTTGGTTGGGCTTATGAGGATCCAGTCATGCAATAAGTGTAGCCGGCTGTTCATTCTAAAGGCCACAAAATGGGTTGGTTTGATCCAATACCCGTCTGTCTTTGCAGTGAACTTGTTACCCACAAGTTACTCATAATAAAAATCATGCATAGATCCATTAATCAGATGACTATGGTTGTTCAATTATCCTGTTCAACATAAATAAGACAGATTATGAGGAAAAGCAGAATCGCTGGAGGAATAAAAAAAATACCAAGAAGTTTCCTTGGACCTTTAATGTGGATACATGAATGACTAAAAAAAAAAAAAGCACCAAGATCACATAAAATGAGATTATAATTTAAATTACACAACTGCACCCAATTCTCTCAACCAATCTTGCCCTTAGGCTTTAACACAAAACTTTCACTGTAAAATCAGCTAAAACTGAAATCGCGAAAAGGCAATCTGCTGCACATATACCAGAAGTCTATGATACATGATTCCCTTGATGTAGTAGGTTATATAAAAAATTATCATATAACAATAGCCAACCTCCTGTCCACCAAGACAAACAGCTACAGGTGTGGGTAAGGGAGGAAGAAACATGGGAAATTAAAGAATACCTAAAGACGACAACTATAATTAATCAAACTGAAAAAGCAGAGGATCAACACCTATCGACTAGTGGCTCAATATACAAAGAGGGCCCTTAGAACAACACTTCTTTCTGTAACACTACCAAGAATGAAGCAGCTATGGACACAACACTGCAACCTGGGTTATGTTATATTTCTCTGTATAAAGAATGAAATACCATGCTTCCTTGGATCCACGTCCCTTCCACTGTGAAATATTGAAATCAGGCATAAGAGGTGCTTCTGTTAAGCCATTGCTCATCAGCCTCTTAACATAAATAAATTCAGGCATGAGAGGTGCTTTTGTTAAGCCATTGCTCATCAGCCTCTCACATAAACATTCATAATATAAGATTCATGTATGATCATCTAAACCACATTTAAATTAGATCACAAAAATATGGAAATATGAGAAGATAAAATTAAAAAAAAAAATCAGGGATAGAGTTAGAAGTTTAGGGATTTAGGGTTTGATGTGTGAGATAGAGGCAGAGAGAGAAAGTGATTTAGGGATTTAGGGATTTAGGGCTTGTGTGCGTGTGAGGTGATGAATACCTGATGGATGCCGGCCGGAGAGAGAGAGATAGTGAGGATGCGCTGGCGAGGGAGCTGCCGAAGGAGACGAAGCCGTGAGGTGAGGGACGTGCAGAGAGAGAGAGCTGCCGAAGGAGACGAAGCTGTGAGGTGAGGGACGTGCAGAGAGAGAGAGAGAGAGAGAGAGAGAGAGAGAGAGAGAGAGAGAGAGAGAATCAGTGGGAAGGGAGGATCAGCGCTGGCTGCTGGTCCTGAACGCAGGCAGAGAAGAGAGAGAGAGAGAGGGTACTGAACGCAGGGAGAGAAGAGAGAGAGAGAAGGGAGGGAGAGGGAGAAAAGAGAGAGAGGAAAGGGAGAGGGAGAGAGAGAGAGATGTGAGCGATTGAGGCAGAGAAGGAGAAGGACGCGCGGAGAAGGAGCAGAAATGCAGAGCGCGGGAGCTGTGGAAAAAGAAGTGGGAAGGAAAAGAGAGGGCTTGGCGCGAGGATGAATAAACAGGACTTTTAGCGACCGCCATTTGGCCTATTGCGGCCGCTTATGGCGGTCGCTAATGGACCTTTTGCGACCGCCACTGGCGGTCGCCCGCCTTCTCATGCGCCAATGCTCAAATCTCTAGTAGTGGGGGGGGGGGGTGGGGGGGGGTCGACCTGCTCCACACAACGGTCAAATTTCTGACCGTTGATGCTCCAGGACCCAGTCAACCTGCAATGTGGCAGGTCGATCCGGGTCCCTGGGCAGGTCGACCTGCCTCACTGCAGGTTGACAGCCAGGGACCAAAATTTTCCAACTTTGCATAATTCAAAGGTTTTCTTGAGGGAACTTTTTGGGCCATATAATCAAGCTTAAAAACATGTTTTAAATCATTCTAAAGGGTTTAAAAACATGAAACATAAAAAGCCTAAAACATTTTGAAAGATTTAAAACTCATAGGCTAGCTTGATTTTCTAAAACTCTTTTAAAAAACAAATGCATCCAAGATTAAAAACAAATCATGCATAAATCAATATATCTTCAAGACTTAAAAACCAATGCATGAATAAAACAAGATTTCAAGATTTCTATAAATCAATGCACATGTGTAAATCAAATGATGCTAGAATGAAAATGCATCCATCAAATTGCAATCTACAAAAATCCTAACATGAGGGTGTATCGATTAGAGAGTTCTATGCATTTAGACTGATGTCTTGGGATGGCGAAGGGACGTCATTGCTTCAGGGTGGCCGACCATTCCAACAGTTTGTGGTTGATTGCTACGCTGCAATAGAGCATGAAAGGCTTAGTTTCATCAGGAACAAACATAATGCTTTGCGTGCAGATTTGTATAAGGGTTTACAGGATGCGGTCAACGCTGGTGATACGGATGCAACTGCAGTTGGTATGCGCTACATTGTTCCTTCGTCATTCATCGGTGGTCCAAGGAACATGATACAACATTATCAGGATACTATGACTATTTGTCGTACGATGGGATTTCCCGATCTATTTATAATATTCACATGTAACCCAAGTTGGCTAGAGATTCAGCAACAACTATCACGATTCCCTGGTCAACGCACTGAAAACAGGCCATATATAGTTGCAAAGGTAGTTCACATTAGGCTGAAACAACTGATGGAGGACCTAAAAAAAATTTAATTTCTTCGGCAAAGTAATTGTAGGTATACAAACTCAATTATTAGCATACTTTAACTTCAATATCTACTCTTGATTTTTGAAATTGTATTATTGTGTCCGAATGATTTTGAAACGTTCTATTAATTAAGAAAGTCACCCCAATCTGAACAGATATTCATGTCATTGAGTTTCAAAAATAAGGATTACCGCATTCTCACATCATCCTCACTTTGGCTGGT
The DNA here is from genome assembly GCA_038049695.1 of Cinnamomum chago. NCBI lineage: Eukaryota > Viridiplantae > Streptophyta > Magnoliopsida > Laurales > Lauraceae > Cinnamomum > Cinnamomum chago. Next base: position 63,521,567 of record CP142458.1, on the reverse strand, counting down.
GAGGACAAACCATAGTTACCGAAAGAGATTGATGACATTATCTCGGCGGAAATACCAAGTGAGGTTGAAGATCCATTGGCATTCCTGACTGTGACGTGATGCAAGTTACACTGGCCATGTGGTTATCAAAATATGAATGCTCCAGCCTCCATGTATAGTAAATGGAAAGTGCTCAAAAGGTTATCCAAAACCATTTGTCAGTGCAACGACAATAGCGGAGAATGGATTCGTGGTCTACAAACGTCGAAATAATAACATGAAGAATAGAATCAACGGTTTTGATGTAGATAACCGATGGGTTATTCCATATAATCGTGATTTCATTGTAAGATATGATTCGCACATAAATGTTGAGCGGTGTGCCCACAACAAGGTCATCAAGTACTTATACAAGTACATTCATAAGGGTTCAGATCGTACAACGATTGTTATCCAGGATAATATTGTATAGCCTAATAACAGTGGATAACGTATGTACAGATGTGTGAATGAGATCAAGCAATTTCAAGACGGTCGATACATATCTTCGATCAAAGCATGCTGGAGAATATTCGAGTTTTACTTGCAAAAACAATATCCCTCGGTGAAAAGGTTACAATATCATCTACCAAGAGAACAATTTGTTGTGTTCAGGGACACGGATAATGTCGAGTCTGTGGGTAATCAAGATGGCATTCATGACACAATGTTTACCAAATGGTTCGAAGCAAATATAAATCACCCGGATGCTAATGAATTTATATATGTTGAGTTCCCAATAAAGTGAGGGATCTGGAACGCAAAGCAAAAACAGTGGACAAGGCGAAAACAACGTATTAGTATTGATAGACTTGCTCATGCACATCCAAACTCGAGAGAATGTCATTATCTGAGTATGCTACTTAAAAAGTCCAGGGGGCAAAATGCTATGAGGATATAAGAACAGTTGGCGGAGTGGTACACCCAACTTACCAATCGACATGCTTTGCACTTGGCCTACTTGAACATGATGGTGAATGGCATGAAGCACTTGGTGAAGCCTCAACATGGGTCACAGGTTCCCAACTCAGAAACATGTTTTGTTCAATGTTGATGTTCTCAGCAATTACAGATCCCATGAAATTGTGGGAAAAACATTAGGTGGACCTAACGGATGATTTACAAAGTCGAACAAGGAAACAACTTAGAGACAGAGATAGATATCTTGATGAAAGTGAATTGAGAAATTTAGGGTTGCTAGATATCGAGCGTATACTAAATAGGAATGGCAGATCATTGATAGAATTCCCCCCCATGCCGCTGCCATCTTACCGGTTTGGCCAGATTGTGACGAACATGCTTATGATGGAAGAACTCGATTATGATAGCACAGTTGAAAGTCATCTGTTCGAATCGTTACATGTCGGCTTAAATGATGATCAAAAGAGGGTCTTTGACACGATAATGGATGCGTATACGAGACGGACGGGGGGTCTCTTCTTTGTTTACGGCAGTAGAGGAACGAGCAAGACGTATCTATGGAGGACTTTAATAGAAAAAGGTCAGGTCACAGAAAAAAATTGTTCTCTCAGTGGCATCATCAGGAATTGCTGCTTTGTTTTTGCCAAATGGAAAAATTGCACACTCCCGTTTCAAAATACCGCTAAACCTCCACCAATCGTCATGTTGTTACATCACCCATCGGATCGATTTGGCAATGTTAATTTACAAAACATATTTAATCATATGGGATGAAACTTCAATGTTGAGTCGCTACACCTTTGACGCTGTTGATCAAATATTCAGAGACATTCTGCAAAATACGAGTGACTGTTCCTCGGAGAAGGTGTTTGGAGGAAAATTATTTGTACTTGGGGGGGATTTTAGACAGATACTGTCAGTTATAACAAAGGGGGGACGTGAACAAATAGTTGGAGCTTTGTTGCTGAGGTCGAGTATTTGGAAATATTGTCAAAGTTTTACATTTGAATATAAATATGCGTGTTAGGACAAACAATGTTTCTGAAACTTTACAATCTTGGTTACATGATTTCACGGAGTGGATTAAGATGGTTGGCGAGGGAAAGGTATCCGGGACATCTTTCGGAAATGATTATGATCCAAACTGGATCAAAATCCCAGATGAGTTTCTCATGCGAAATGATGAAAGGGGAGTACAACAGTTGATTGAATCAACCTATACAGAACTAATTGATAGGTACAATGATTTTTCCTACTTAAGTGAGCGTGGAATACTTGCTCCAAAAAATATCGATGTCGACCAGCTAAACTCGATGATGTTATCGATGATACCAAGAGAAAGGCGGGTATTTTATAGTGCAGATAATATATGTCCTACATCAGGAGAATCTATGGATCATGTTTTACACCCTCCAGAGTTTCTGAATTCTCTGGACTTACCAGGATTACCAAGTCATGCTCTGGAGTTAAAAGATGGAGCTCCGATAATGTTGTTGTGAAGCTTGAATCAGTGTTTAGGACTATGCAACGGTACCCGATTAGTTGTTCACAAGATTGGGGACAAAGTCATACAAGCTAAAGTCATGACAGGTTCCCGCGTTGGAGAAATTGTATTGATAAGTCGTATTGACCTAACATTGACGTCTGGTGATTAGACATTCGAACTGAAAAGAAGACAATTTCATATCAAGCTGGCATTTGCTTTGACCATAAATTAGAGTCATGGACGGACTCTAAAGAATGTGGGTGTCTACCTCCCGAATCCTGTGTTTTCACATGGCCAGCTATATGTAGCTTTATTGCGTGTTACATCTCCGTCAGGTTTGAAGATGCTGCTAATCAATAAACAAGGGATGCCAAATAATATCACAAAAAATATTATGTACGGGGAAGTCTTCAACGATATGCCCGATTAAAATATGTTATGAGATTTGATATTTGGTGAATTTAATGTACAGATACATCGGGACAAAGATTGGTTGAATTGTTCTTAAATTTTCGATAATTATATTTTATACTGCAGTTGCTTATTTGTCGTTATATTTATTTTACAGATATTTTATAATGTGTGTCAAGTTAATAACTTGCTTACTATGTTGTTGCTAATTTGATTGAACTTTTGTTGCTTTCATTTAAATGACAATTTATAGATTAATTTTTCAAATCTAAATCAGATAAGATGGGTACACCTCTCTAATATTATCGTGGCAATAACTCTCTATGTGTTAGGGAGTAGACAAATGAGTTCGAACATAAATCATTTGAGCATGACACCCCAATAGCAAAGCATGGCTCACACAAAATACAACTAGCTCAGTGCCTAAGAGTGTGTGGAAACTTCATCCCCGAAAGATATATAATGATAAAAATTACCGAGACATTGCCACCAGTTTGGGATGCTGCAAAAAGGAGGATATTTGAAATCTTGCAACCATGGCATGCGGTGGAGTTTGTCGACCTATTACAGTCATTTGAAAAATATATTCAGCCCTCATGGATACAATTCAAGAAAGAGAAAATGGTTAAAGGGACATGTGTTAGGGAACGTTTACTAAACAAGGAACAATTATTCTACAAACTCAAAATAAGAGGATTTGAACCAAATATTGTAAATCTGGTACATTCCATAGTAAGTACTCTACCACCTCTTTGGTTGGTAAAAGACAGCCACGCTAAGCTAAAGACTGATTTCGTAGATACGAGGGAATTAGGAGAAATGTTGGAAGAGACCGAGTTAGACCTTACAACGGTGAAGGCTTTAGAAGATTTAGAGGATAGACTGAACAGCAACAACACTGTATGAAAGTAGATCTCCATATTCCAGATAAAAGTGTCCTCTTATGATGACTATTGAGATAGTTTCAGTTGAATATTTTTTATTAATATAAAATTTAATTAATTATAAAATTATTAAAAATGTTATTATATGCCTACAGGTCAACCGCGAAATACTTGAAAGATGGAGTTACAATTACTCGGCATGAATAGTTTGTATGATATTGTATGTGTTATAATTTGAAAATATTTTAGATTTCTATAGGTAAACGTAAATGTTTAAAAATTTGAATTCGGTGCCTTCTCATTTGTATAATTTGTATGAATGTGTTTATTGTGAACCCAGTGTGATTAAAAATTACAATTACTTGCTTTGCTATGTTGTTTTAATGTTAATATGTCTTTCATTTAATTTTTTAACACCTGCCCGAGCTTCAGCAAGCTCCATTTATACCTCACATAAATAATAAAACATCTGGAAAAACACATAAAAATCAAATGAACCACAAAAAAATGACTAAACAGTTTACTAAATAAATTATTTAATAAAAATAATACGTATTAGTCTGTGCATTTAGTGGTTCTGTGGTCCGTGCATAGCGCAGGGTGTTGCAAGTTTCTTTCAAGGAAAAGTATTCCTCTATCCTTCAGTGCCTTAAATGGACTCCAAGAACTTGATCTTTCGCGTAATAACTAGGAGTTTGTTAGTTTATTTTATTTTTCATTTAAGTTTGCACGTAATTTTGTGATTAATGCATATTTTTCCTTTCAAAATTAGATGCAAGATGTGGGTTATGTCTTTTGAGGATATAATAATTAATTGGCGATTGAGCTTGTATGCCTCATTTAATAAATTTGGTATATAGAATTTTAAGGATGATTTTAATAGTATACTTCCTTCATTTTTATTTTTATTTTGTTTTATTCCCACTAATAACTCAAGGAAGCTCGAAATTATTTTCAATACATTACAATATCATTTAATTTTTTACTTATTTTATTATTTTATTTAACTTAAATATTTAGATTTTAAATGTTAATTTGTTTTTAAGGACCAAGCTTAGCATGGGCCTATTTTACTAATAAAACACTATATAAAATGGTTGTTTTGTCAAAACAGTTAAAATAGGTAGGTTCATTTGCATAAAAGTCCTTCAAAACAAATAGCAAGTGAGCATTGATAATAAGTCAATCATGAAACACTTCCAAAACATGAAAACGCATTGAGGACAATTGTAGGAAAAATCCTCTCTTATGTAATCAAGTGGCTAATTGATGCAACTATATATTTATATTTATGCAAGCTGTTACTTTTTTGTATATCTTTCATTTAGTGAGAACTTTAGTTTCTCTTTGCCCCCTCTTGAAGAAATTCATGGCTCCATCCCTATATAAGTGTCTAAAGATCAAAGAAAAAAGAAAAAAGAAAATGGTGGGAGGTCATCATGGGTTAATATGAATATTTGGTCCAAACGCCATTGTATGAAAGTGTGATGAGATTTTTCCTATAAAATCCCCACAAAAATTAAGAGTTTAGAAGAAGTACTAGTTTGAGGAATCTTAAGATTTGTAAATTTTAGAGATTACTTTCCTTGTTCTCTTTTTTTTTTTTTTTTTTTTTGTGCATATTAGGTTTGACACAAACATGGACATCGTGTAATTTGCCAGTTTGTTAACTCCTAAGAAATGTATTCTTAAATATGGTAAAGATTGAAGGAAGAAAAGTGAGGGCAATAAGTTGTTGTGGCATAATTTCCCTTTTTATGAAAGTTAAACAAAAAGAGAGATGGAAAATGAATACACGTTCATTTTAGTAAATTACATCTTAAAAAACCCAGGGTCCAACCTTTTATCCTTCACCATTACCCCTTTAATAATCGTTTCTTGGAACCCATTGTACCATAAATTTCTAGGGACTTAGATTCTAGCAAACAAACAAGCTCTATAGAGTGGCTTTTTAAAATTATTTTCCAGTAGAATATGTCATAAATTTGTCTTATTTATAATTAGGTGTGCTTTCAGCATTTGAATATATTTTCATACTTGTATATTGGCAGCCTTCCCCATGTGCCCCCAGCCCCCCACTCGCCAGGGGAGGAGACGAAGGAAGCCAAATGTATCTTACACGTTTTGCAGCAAAATAATTTGAAATGTAAAGAAGTCAAAAGGAAGATTCTTAAAATATGATAAAAAGAACCTTCCTCCATAGACTTAGAGTGTCTTCAACATTTGAATTTATAGTCATTACTGTACCATCAGTTTTTTTAATCCCTTTTAGGGTGTAAATTAGAATGTTAGTCTTTAAAAAATTTATAGTTTTTTCCATTTTTTTTATAATAAGTAGTTCATTGCATGAGAAATGTTCTCCTACAAACAACACCGCATTCATATCCTTGCACACTCTCATCTCCCATTATTTGGCACTAGGCCTAATTTCACTCTCATCAAACCCTATCTTTGGATTAAGTCTCAAAGAAATCTAAAGGCTACAAAATCAAAGGCTAGGATAATTTGATGGGACTAATTTTTTTATTGACACGTATAGCCCACCCCAACTGATAAGAATGCACCTAAGTAGGCCCCACAAACTGAACTAAGTATAAGGAAAATGCAGTCTGCTAGAGAACATTCTTCCCTTCATAGCGTCAATCAACAAAATCAATGGTCTTTTTTTTGTGGTGATTGATTAAGTTGGATCTCACATGTACTGCTCCAAACAATATTTATGGATTTATAACTTTAACAGGGTCCACATGCATGCACAACAATTGCATATGGGTGATTTCAATATCAATCCAATCAAATATTGATCGTACCCTTGATTTTGGCTTCCAAAGTTTAATAGCTTCACATAATGCAAATTTTTTGTGATAAGATCAATACTTCACATTTAAAATTATATGATCAAACTAAAAATATATTTATTTCACAAGGGGTAAGGTTGGATTCAACATAAGCAGGCTATATGTGAACAAATAACGGTGCCACTGTGATGTTTGTGGGCTAGTATTTGTATGTGTCATTCCCACTACTTCTATGACCCAGTAGTTAAGGTGCTTTCTACTAACTGATCATTTCTCTGCATTAGAGTGAATGGATGACAAAGTCTGACAATTAGATGGCTTTAGGTCGGATGTGTCCATATTTTGTCATTGTTTATGAAAATAAAAACATCCAAGATTTTTATCCTTTATCATTATAATGGCTAAATAAAATATTTTTTTTCACCCAAGCCAACGGGGCTGGGACCCAAGGTAGCCCACACATGGGGAAAGGAGAGTCCGCACAAGTGGGAAGGAAGCTCATACACGTGGGATGAGGAGCCCACATAAGTGGGCCAGGAAAGTAGCCTACAAATGTGGGGTGAGTGGCATACTTGAGGATCGATCCTCATCCAGAATTACCAACCATATAAGCAACCCCCATGTTGTTAAAAAAAGACATGTTATGTTATTGTCAACCATTGTTCCCACCACATAAAAGAGTTTGTTGGATTGGCAACGTTCATATTATCTTTGTTGCACCCGACAGATTGTTTGATTAAAAGAATAGTTTTGGACCATCACTCTTCAACATTTACCACCACTTTTCATTTTTCTTAATCAAATAATCAAATAATATTTTATGAAGATGAAATTTTTTTCTAAATAGTTAATCTAACAAGTTCTCTTTATTATGATATGATATGTGTGAGACTAGTCTCCTGCACATGGTTTGCATGGGAACCATGCAAAGAAGACTATTACAGGGTCTCCTACTTGGTGGGTCCCACCTGGTTGACATCCCTAGCGCACGGTTCCCATGTGAACAGGACACGGGGGAATATTTTCCATCATCATGTCTAAGTATGTCCACCATTATCATTATAATGATAGAAGCCCCTCCACCGTCATCTAATGGACTTTTGAGTTCTGATAGTGGGAAATCAAATTCTAGTGAAGTGATGCTCATCTAATTATAGAGTTGCTGACCATTTTTTAAATCCAGCGGCCCATCCTGCACTATCTTCCAACCTTATGTGTGAAAAGTTATGTATGAACTCTTCCTATGGCTTAGTTTCTGAAATCTGAGTACATTCCCATTCAAAAAAAAAAGAAGTAAATGAATAGATAAATAGCACTGATTCCAGACTGTTCTCTTTATCATGATAATATACCATATTAGTTGCAGCATCACTTCATCTATCTGTTGAATGATAAAAATATAAAAAAAAAATGGACATTGTTGACTCTCTGAGTTCACATTGAGGAAGCAGAGTGGTTGAATCCCTTGTATAATAAGTCCTTGTTTCCTAATCTTCTCTACAGTCTCAAGGCAACAACAATGGAGCTCTACCACACCAGTCTATTCATGAGTGGAGTATTCTGGTCCTTTCTCCTTCATGGCTTCTTGTTATCATTTGCAGAATCTGCCACACTTTTCACAAATGAGACAGACCGACTTTCCCTTCTCGCCTTTAAAGATGCGATATCTGATGATCCTAATGGGGTCTTGAGCGCTTGGAATGATTCTCTTCATTTCTGCATGTGGGGTGGAGTCACTTGCAGCAAGCGACATCCTCAACGCGTTGCAGCTTTGAACCTGGGAGAGATGGGTTTCGTAGGCTCTTTATCACCCCACATCGCGAACCTCTCATTTCTTAGACTCATCAACCTTACTATCAATAGTTTCAAAGGCCAAATTCCGCATGAGATAGGTCGTCTGCACCGGCTTCAGTATCTCAGCCTCCAGTCTAGTTCTTTCGATGGCGACATTCCGAAGAATATAACCAGCTGTTCAGAGCTGCAAGTTCTTGATTTATTTGATAATAAGCTGCTGGGTGAAATTCCGATCGAACTTGACTTTCTCCCAATGCTCAACTGGTTAAATCTCAGCAAGAACTCTCTCACTGGCAACATCTCACGATCTCTTGGGAACCTTTCCTCTCTCACATATCTCTATCTGTCTGATAATAGTTTGGAGGGAAGCATTCCAGATGAACTGGGCCAATTGGTGAACTTGAATTCTCTTGGGCTAGGCGGTAACAGATTTTCGGGTATGGTCCCTTCCTCTCTTTACAATCTCTCTTCAGTCATTGGTCTTGATGTGGGAAGTAACCTTCTACATGGGAACCTTCCACCTGGAATAGGCCTTACTCTTCCAAACCTTGAAAGGCTTTATTTCGGAGATAATCAATTCACTGGACCCATACCTGTTTCATTAGCCAATGCATCAAAGCTTCTATATATAGACCTTGGATTGAACAACTTTAGTGGGCCTGTGCCAATGAGCCTAGGGAGGCTGCAAGATCTCTACTGGCTCAATCTTCAAATTAACCAACTAGATGGTGACTTGAGTTTCATCACTTCGTTAGCTAATTGTAGCGGATTACAAACTCTAAGCTTATATAACAATCAACTCAGTGGCATGTTGCCTGACTCAATAGCTAACTTTTCAACCCAATTTCAAGGCCTGTACTTAGCCAAAAACAAGATATTTGGAACCATCCCAGCAGGGATTGTGAATCTTGCCAACTTGAAATTATTGAGCATTGAGAAGAACCTTCTGACAGGTACTATCCCTGTTAATTTTGGGAACCTTCAGAAGTTGGAAGCAGTTGGTCTAAACAGTAACAAGCGGAAAATCCCATCTTCTATTGGAAATCTCACGCGATTGTACAAATTGGTTATAGATGGGAATGATTTAAAGGGCAGCATTCCTTCTAGTCTTGGAAATTGCCAAAATCTTCAAGAGCTATATCTTTCAGAAAATAATTTTGATGGTACCATACCTGAGGAAGTTTTAACTATTCCCTCTATAACTAAGCTTCTTCTTGACAAGAATTCTTTGACGGGTTCTTTACCAATGAATGTCGATAAGTTGGAAGCTCTTTGGCAATTTGATGTCTCTAATAACAAATTATCAGGCGAGATTCCTAGCACACTTGGAAGTTGTACTAAATTGGAGTTCCTTCATATGGGTGGCAATTTCTTTCAAGGAAGTATTCCTCCATCCTTCAGTGCCTTAAAAGGACTTCAGGAACTTGATCTTTCGCGCAATAACTTATCTGGTCAAATTCCAAAATTTCTTGAACGGCTTCCTTTTTTGCAATATCTAAATTTGTCTTTCAACAATTTCCAAGGTGAAATGCCAATGAGTGGAGTTTTTCAAAATTTGAGTGCAATTTCAGTAGTTGGAAACGACAAGCTATGTGGGGGAGTCCCAGAATCGAAGTTGCCTTCATGCTCTGAACAGGATTCCAGAAAACATATAAGGGGTCTTCCTTTGGGCGTTCTGATCTCGATAATTGTTTCTGTAGCTTTATGTCTGTTCTTATTATCAGCTTTCCTAGCTACTTGTTTCTGGTGGCGTAAAAAACCAAGCAAGAACCTTGCTTCTACATCTTCCTTAGGAAATGGTTTCTTGGAAGTTAGTTATGCAGAGCTTCTCAAAGCTACCGATCGGTTCTTATCGAACAATTTGATTGGTGCCGGCTCATATGGCTCTGTGTATAAAGGATTTCTAAATGGCATCGGGACAACTTATGCAATAAAGGTTCTTAATTTAGAACATCAAAGAGCTTCTAAGAGTTTCTTGGCTGAATGTGAAGTCTTGAGAAGCATCCGTCACCGAAACATCGTTAAGATCTTAACTGTCTGCTCCAGCACTGATTTTAGAGGAAATGATTTCAAGGCATTAGTTTTTGAGTACATGCCTAATGGAAGTTTAGATATGTGGTTACATCCAAATGAAACAGAACAACATCAATTCAGAAATTTAAGCCTTATCGAAAGGCTTAATGTGGCGATCGATGTAGCTTGTGCGCTCGATTATCTCCATCACCGTTGTGAAAAACCAGTGGTCCACTGTGATTTAAAACCAAGCAACATTCTTCTCGATGCCGATATGGTCGCCCATGTCGGTGATTTTGGTTTAGCAAGGATCATTCATAAAGATGTCATCAATTACTCACAAACTCCCTCTAGTTCCCTTGTGGTAAAGGGATCCATTGGATGTGTGCCTCCAGGTAACAAATCTCTCCAAATACTTTTTGCCTTTCTCATTTAGTTATCTTACAAACGTTTAGTAGTATTCTTTCATTACCTTGCTATATATGCATGTTGGAACTCAATTTACCATGAACTTGATACAAGTTGTCTTAAATGAAACTGCAACCCATGTATGGACAATTGAACCAGACTAGTTGTCCTAATGAACTGGTCAGGCTTGGCTTCCGGCTAGTCCTATCCAAAACTCAGGGTTTCTCAAGTCAAAGCCAAATCCATGGTCAACTCTGCTAGTTTAAGGGTGAGAATGAGAGGCCCTTACCACCAAGTTGTCTTGTGGCTGTCACTCTAGTATAATTATCCTCTCTTTAATAGCAATTGAAGTTTCTCTCTTTTCATTAATTATATCTTGAAACTGTTGTATCATTTTTGACGCATTTATTCATAAATAAATAGGATACGAAAATTTTAACACTTTTTTTTTTTTTGTTCGCAAGTAGTAGTGTTATTCCTTTTTTCTAAATTGAGCATATGCCTACTCAAATCTCCATAGGCTCACACATTTAGAAGTGAATTTTACATATAAAATACTTATAGTTCATTAGATAGGTTATCACATTGATGCGGCAGTCTCAAATCAAATTGGTAGAATCCATGACTACATGGATATCAAATCTAGAAGTTTTGGTTAGAAGTTACATATTCTTTTAAATGAAAAAAAAAATAGGATCGTCAAGTTACCTAATTATGGCATGATCATATGGTTTATGGGCTTCATCTATACAGTTGCTTGGGTTTCATATGTTCTTATTGTGCATGTCTTTAGTTGTTTAAGCAAAATGGTGTATTGATAGTGGTGACCCTTCTACATATGGGGATGTGTATAGCTATGGGATCCTTCTATTGGAGATGTTAATTGGCAAGAGACCTATTGATGATATATTTAAAGATAATTTAAGCCTTCATCAATATGCAAAGATGATGCTGCCCGAAAGAGTGATGGAGATTATAGATCATCGTCTGCTAATAGGTGGAATTCATGAAATTACTGCACAGAGTGAAGACCATGAAAAGATGAGCAACAACATGCAAGATTGTCTGATTTCAATGGTGAGAATAGGTGTATCTTGTTCTACAGAATCACCAAAAGAACGAATGGAGATGAAGGATGTCATCACAGAATTGCATAGAGTTAAGGACTTCTTTTTAGCTGTTGGACAGCAGGTAGGTAACTAATATAGGACCTGATTTTCAGTTGAATGTCCAATTTATCTCAGTGACTACTAAGATATTATCAGTTGTTTTGAAGAAAGATGACTCATAGGTGTGTATTTTCACGAGTTTATCATGATTTGAAGTATGTTTTTGACAGGTTTGATCCTACAAAATGGCTATAGCTCACTGGGCATCCTCTGAATGTGTATGCACACTTCATTTAAAAAAGGCATGCGAAATTATTGATGGAGAGTGACTCCTCAAATACTCTCTTGGATCTCAAGTAATGAGAGTCCTTGGAGGTTCCACTTCATCGTTACCGAAATCAAGTCATGATCTTCTCTAGGTTATGTCGAGTTTAAGCATGTCAAGAAGGTCGGCGAATGCTACGGAGGACTCTTTAGAGAAACAAGGGGTAGATAGGGTTTTTCCTTTGATTGCTTATACCATATAATTGTTTGCCTTTTTGTTTGTTCTCTGGGTATAAGTCTCTTATACCTATTTTGCGTTTCGATTACAGTTAAGAAAAAGGCATTGGATTGCTTTATTCATTTCAAGACTATAATTAAATACATAACAATCCCACATGGTGCTCCACCAATGTTTGTGAAGTTGACTTTGACTATAAATTATGCCTACTTACAGATTCTCATAAAACCATTGACTAGCTGAACTCAATGAGTTCTTTAAAGAGAAGGGTTGAAACATCAATAGTTTTTGTCCTATCTATCTCACCATGCAAGCCTTTGATGAAATATCCCATTAGCGCCTTATCCAACCAAAAAATTGCCAATCAAGATTTTCATGATATGCCAGATCGAATTACAAGGCTCATGCTCGTCTTGTTCAGGGGCTTTGCCTGTGCTTGATTTCTGCTCTACTTCGCGTGTGTGAGAGAGAGGGGTGTGGATTATTTATCTATAAAAAATTGTCTTCTTTCATCGAACTAGCTCTGTGATTGCGAAGTGTGCGTTTCTGCAGGTTTAGCGGGTACTGCTGGCGGGTTTAATCCTTTTGAGTCAAAGACCTCAAGGATTCCCCATTCTAAAAGAAAAAAAATTTCAAATAAGGCCTTAAGTTTTTATCCCACTTCAAAAGGGGATACAAGTTTTAAAACTTCTCAAATTAGTCCCCAAGTTTTCTAATAAGTTATTTTTATTAAGGTCATTTAAAGGTATTTTCTGACGACTTTTTTTGTCAATATTTTAAAAATACCTAAATTACCCTTCATTTAAAGCCATGACATGGTTTCGGTCGCCACTATATGCAGCCGATCGCTGTGGGAATACCGATTGTCCTTGATCAACGTGAGAATGTCGGTGAAGGAAATGAAGAGAATATAGAGAAAGTGAAGAAGAGTTCAACTTCAATGAAGGGTGATTTATGTATTTTAAAAATTTTGAGAAAAAAAGTTGCCGAAAGATAACTTTGAATGGACGGATGTCTTTAATTGAAAGCATCACAAAAAAACTTTAAGGAATAATTTGAAAAGTTTTGAAACTTGTGTCTTTTTTTTTTAAATAAGGCATAAATAAACTTAAGGGCTTTTTTGAGAATTTCCCTAAAAATGATGTTTCTTCGTATTTAATCGAAAGATGTGACAACCATGGATAGAGGAGATTCAAATGTCAATAGCCCATCACATACCAAGTGTGTTGATATCATCTGCAAATGAGGAGAGGAGATTCAATTGTCAATAGCACATGATCACATGCTAAGTGTGTTGATATCGTCTGCAAATAAGGAGAGGAGATATATGACAACAATTTGATTAATGATAGCATCCCTGCCCTGGTGATCCTAAATTCACATCGGAATTGAGTGATTTACACCATTGAATTGATGATGCTTGCATCACAAATGAAACGTTTAAACCACTGCTGACTTAGTTTACAGATGATTCAATCATCATCTTATGTGCAACTGTGTTAACCTTTACTGTCAACCTATAGTTGGTGATGGAAATGGTTCACATTTAGGCCCAATTTTCTTAATAATCGCTTGAGCTGGGTTGGCTAGGCTTCATACGAGTCTCAAGCTCTGTTAGATGGTTCAGGTTATTATATAAAGGGTGACAGTGAACTCAATTTACCTAATTGTCCAAAGAACTGGACCGGGAAAAAAAAAAATTAGGTGTGGACCTTGTTCCCAGATCAGTTTAAACTCATAAACATCTTACAAACTATGCAACGCTGAGTAATGACCCCCTAGTAAATCAAATTCCTAGGATTACCCAAGCCTTTATTCCCTAATAAAGAAAGCCATATTTTAAAGCAATAGCACAGTTCTTTGGCATTGTTTTGGAATACTCTAGCATGGTTTACTGCACTGAACAAGCAAAATTCGCGTGTATACATTGACCAATCTTTAACAATTTCAAATAATCAGACAAATGTAGTAGCGTTGAGAATGTTGAGGGAGATCAGTGGTAAAATTAAGAAGAATAAAATTAGAAATGAGTGATTTCAAGAACATTTACGGGAATCATCAATAGGGGATAAAATTATAAAAACTCATTTGAAATTGTTTGGGCTTGTCGAACGAATGCCACAACAACGCCGGCAAGAAAAAGTTTTAACTATGCAGGTTAAAAGTCCCACCAAGAAAAAGGGGTAAACCAAAAAGGACTAAAAGATCTGAAGAAGTGCAACTTATATGCAAATTTGGCTCGGGAAATATTTGAATAGAGAAACGGAATTCGTGTAGCCAAGGCCAGCATAGCTAGGACCACGGCTCATAAAACCAAGCAGTTTGGCATTGCATAATCAATGGATGGCTTCTCCAGTGTATATAGATTGCCAAAAGGATCAACACATTTCCCGAAACAATTATTCCTTAAATCATTATAGCCTGTAACACTGAAACCAACACATCCAATGGTCAGTCTTCAGCCCACATGACCATCTGAATAGCAATCCAGAACTTTAATTCCCTATCCAAAAGTAGCAGCAGACACAAGCCATCTGACAGTAGCTTTGTACCCATATAACTCTAAAACAAATTTGACAATTGACAAACAATCCAAAACACATAGGATCCACAAACATGCATAGGCAAAATATCTCCATTGAAGCCAAGGAGAGAAGATGTACCTGGATAACTAATGGCATCCTGGAGACCACACCTAAATGACAAGGCGGAAAGATATTGTCACTGGACTTTGAAGAAGTTTCACCTGACCTGCACGATATATCTTGCAATCCAAACCAAACTATGTACATAATAATCGGAAGAGCATGAAGTTGTTGCAATAAATGTAAGTCCATTATATTCATGAGAAGTTGAGCCATCAAAAGTTCATTACAGAAAGAAAGCCGGTTTTTTTCTCTGTTTATTTTTTTTTTTTTTTTTTAGAGAAGATAAAAGAAAGATGTGATGGGTTGTTGACACATTAAAACCATTCAAGGGCTGGAGAATATTCACATCCTAGTTATATAATATTTATATGTGAGAAGGGTAGTGGAGCCATTTACAAGAGAACTGAAACTTGATCATCAGCTGTACAGAGAGGAGGAACACCAACAAAGTCTATTCATATATGTACATTTGAGATCTCTTCCATCATTTCTGCCCAGAAGCAGGATCAGGAAGGTGGGGAATGAATGGTGTCAGGTAACATGGCCACTGTCACAATGTAATATTCACAGCCAAGTGGAAGATCGAATGGGTTCAAAGTGATCCTTGGAACATGACCTGCAAGGGCGCTGTTTGCTTCAGAGGTCGGCATGTCCACTTGATCCCCGCTCTCGCCTCTCATGGATAACAGGGCCCTTACTGATCTTCGCTCTATATGCACAATCTGGCCAATTATGTAAGTCGGCCTGCTTGGAAGATGGTCTGTGAAGAGAGCAACTGATTCTGCAGACAGGTAGTAGTTTGAGCAGTTGCGGTTGATTGCTTCATAGTGCCCCGCAGGATTGAGAACAAAAGCTGCAATCTCATGGAGTTCGAAACGGCCAAATGAAATCTTTTCCTTGTTCACCTGTTAAGTAGTAGTATAGTGGTCAATAAACCACAAAAAGAGATTAATTTTAACAAGAAATTTTTGTGGAGATAACTCTAATCCACGTGGAGACAAATCAGACCAATTGCCTGGGGTCATTGAACCATAGACCCTGCTCATGCAAAATAGTTGCATCAGAATACTATCATACAAACTCCTGATACATGACCCCGAAATTACTCATTCAATATGGGTTTTAAACAAATTAGTCACTGCAACTTGAATCACAAGATGAAGAGAATGTAGGAAGGTACACGGAAAAAAGGCCAAAAGAATGAAAGATTAGGATCATAGAAGCTCATGGATTTTCGGGGTGTTAGTGTATGCTATCATGCAAAACTGAAATTTCGAGGTCATCCCTTCACATGATACTGTTTCTATGAATATTGTCCCAAGGAGTATGAACAGGCAACTGACCTGTTTCTCAAGTTGATGTTTTGCATACAAACTTTTAGCCAGCTCTTTCTTCTCCTCCAATTCCTTGGTAAGATGATCATGTGCAGCTAAAAGCTTAGTGCGTTGCAAAGACAAAAGACCCACTTTATCTGCAAGGACCTTTATACATGCCCGAAACTCCACAGTGCCATCATCTTCATTGTCATTAAGAGGACTGAAAAAGAAAATAAACGAAACCATCAACAATGAACAGTGTGCCCTCGGCCCTCGCAGCAAAATGGAATGATGCATTCATTGGATCTTCTCACTCATGGCAAATGGTCAGTAACAGTATAATAAATATAGTAGATGCTAGGACACCATTAACCCAAGTGAGATGTGAGGAAGCAAGCCACACTGAAAACTGTATGGGCATGTTTGTGCAATACCAACTAGAAAAAGGGAAAGGTGATGGGTTTGCTAGAAGGGTCAAGAGTGAAGGCTGAAATGTTCACAGGTTTCACTTGATTTTTCACAGGAGGGTAGAGCTATATTCTTTGCATATGTATCATCCATTTCATGATTTAACCACACTGTCTATTTTACTCTAACCAGTAATGCCTCACCCTTCCCACAAAGTAAGATAATGCCATGTTAAGGTCCCGACTCCCGACCCTTAATACTGTTATTATTGCTAATTAATTGTAATCTAGGTAATTAAGTGGGATTAGAGTCTAAGCGAATCCGGTTACCTGTTAAGAGTCATGTGTACGAAGTTTTTGATGGTTCCAAGTTCATTTGGGTACAGTAGGGGGTAGTTTGCAATTTTTAAGAAGTTTTTGAGGGTTTTCTATATTTTCAGGTTTTTGTGATTTTGGGTGCATCACGTAGGTCTCATAATTTCCTAAACTTTTCCCTTCAGTCACGTTTCGATCCGATGCGTTGAAGACCCCCAAATATCCAACCACAGAGGACCAAGGACTAAACTGTAAATTCAGAAAACCCCATCTCTAACATAACCCAACGACCCCAGCCCGTTCATTTCACTCCTTTTCTCTCTACTCTTTCATTCTCCTTCCCTCTTCCATTCTTCCAGCTGCCATTGAAGGATTAGAGGACCTCCAAGCTCCCTTCATCATCACCTTCTTCTTCCTCAAGTTCCACCAACCTCAAGGACCCATTTTCTCAAGCCTCTCCCCACTTATCCACTCCTAGGTAAGCTCCTACCCTTGTAGAAATTAGAGCTTTCATCCTCTTTCTTAGAAATGGATTAGGGTAGCTCACCACCGCCATCTTCATGCATTTTTGTAGGTTTGAGTGGTTTTTTATCTCGTTTTCATGGATTTGAGCTCCGTCGGTGGGTTTTACAGCTAGGGTTCCCTGTTTTTTAGTGCATTCCATCAAAGGCAAGCAGATATGCACATTTACCATGATATGTTGTTCTTTTGTTGACTCTAGCTTTGATTTCACTGTTAGACACCTTTAAGCTCAATTGATGTTTTATATTGGAAATTAACGTGCTAAGGTTAATGACTGAATTGGAGGATGTTTGAGGTTTAATTGAAGAGGGCTTGGCCCTTGATAAGTGTGCTTCTTAGGTGTTGAAGAAGGGCATTAGAAATGCCCAGAGAATTAACTAAAACAGAGCTCCGGATTGAGCTTTCTGGGAGCTCACAGCGAGCCGTGAGACCCTTATGGCTAGTCATGAGATCCCAGGTTCAGTTTCCGGGAGCAAGCACCTGAGCCGAGCCTACGGCTAGCCGTGAAATCCCCACTTAGCTTCTGGAAAATAGGATTAATTGAGCCCCTTCTTTTACACATTCTACTTTTGGTCTACAGTGAGCTCACGGTAGGGGAACCACGGCTAACCATGGATGTCCCACGGTTAACCGTGGAAAATAAGGTTCCTTTTTGAAGGGTTTTTTTCTTAGGTACTATTGAGGTTTAGTATTGGAACCACTGGCACCAGCCTTTGAGGACTAATTGAGGGACTATGAGGAAGGGATGTTTTGAGCCAACATTCCCTCACGAATTCTCCAGATGGTGTACAAGGTACAACCTACTTTGAATGGGGACGAGGTGAGGCAATGGGATACCCACACTAGACTATGCACCATGATGGATTGTTGGGGTATTGAAGACCTCATTTCCTCCGAGGACCGAATAGCGATGTATTGTACGTCGAGGGCAACCATTTACCTAGGTTTGGGATTGTAACTCTTCCTTGACTTTTAATGGTACCTTTTTGTATCGATGTCTGTGTTGCGAACATGTTCTTTAGCATTGCAATTGTATTGTTGGGTCACATGAAGAACTTAGACGAGTTGGACTTAGGATCCCCTTTGTACTCCGTATCCTTGTTGTGACTAAGGTGAAGAGGCTAAGTGACTTTGATCATAAAGACTTTGAAGAGGACTACTTATGTTAGTATGAAGTATTCGTTTGTTCGTTTGGTGGAAGTTTGAACGATTGTTAATCGATCGAATAACAGTAGTCCCTCATTTGTTTTGACAAAATTGTGTTCACCCAAGATAAGCCTAGCCCCTCACTAGTGCGTCGATAGAATTCTTCAAGTGAGGCACCACTCAATTGTAAGTAGTAATGTTTGACTTAGCTGGGGCACCGCTGTGATAGGACCTTTATTGTGCGATTGCAGATCGATTTTTCTGAATAGATGTACACCATTGGATACCAAAAGATGTAGGGTTCCAATGTTTGTTACCCTAGGTATCACCTTTCCAACTAGGCTATTCTCCTGTGCATTTTTCTCTCTACCACGACTCGGTTCGAGTGGAGAGGGCAGTGGTACTATCCCATGGTCTTAAGTGGGCCGCCTCTTTGTTAGGATGTTTTGTTTGGGTCTTTTCTTCTGATTCTTTATTCATTGAAACTCATATTATCGAAATATTTTTAATTCTGTTTACTATTGCATATTTATTGTTTATATATATATATATATCTGCTTGCCGGGTTTTTATATTCTAATGATGATACTCTTTGTGCATAGGTACTGACCCCACCAATCCCAAGGAGGAGACGGAGGAAGTTCAGGTAGATTAACCTAATGACTTCCACGAGTGGTGTGTGAATAACATAGTGCAGTTGTTCTGACCACGTGGGCCCCACCCGAGAGCCTTCACGCCTTATCTTTGGATAGTTCTCTTTTTGGTTTATTTTCTTGGCCCAGGTTTTTGTAGTGGTCATTTATTTTAAAACACTTTTGTATAACTGTTAAACTTTGACGTTAGTAAATGATAACTATGCTCCGCTCTTTAAATGTTCATTATTGATGCCATTTGTTGAATTAAGAAGCTTCCACTACATTGTCGGCGAACCGAGGGAATATCTGTACCTCACTGTGGACTTCGATCTTATGTGGTACCGTGATTAGAGCCACATGTGTTTTATTAAGAAAATTTTTAATTGGCCCCTAATCTCACGCATAATCCCCATTTTAAATGATTTTTTTTAATGGTGCCGTACATGAAAATGAAGCAGCATGATTTGTTATGAAAAGGGAGGATCCCTGTAACAGATCTTACCCATGGAAATCCTCTTTTTTTAGGATTTTCACGTCTGGCCACCATCCATAAGATTTGGAAATCGTCAGTTTTGCTGATTTATGCACCAATACCTTTTTCTCAGCTACGCACCAATACACACTGATGACAATGGAAATCCTTAGCTATACAAATCTTCACTAATGAATTCTCACATTTGAGGATTCCTCACCTATTACCAAATCCCTAAACTTCAGTGGGAATTCTTTTAGCCAGTATGTTGATGATGATTCAACATAGCCTTGACACGTTGGGATCAGATACATAAATTCTGATTCTCCTAAATCCCAAGACTTCTTCTAGCCAACCTCAAATTGATAGGATAAGGCTATGTTGATGAAGATTCCATTTCCAATATTAAAACTTTTTCAGATTGCCATCTAGAGGGTCAACCTAATGCAAAGAAAGATAGATCTATTGCAAGCACAAAGGGCTACCAATTTAAATTGCATACTAAAAGACATTTAAATGAGATCAGAATCAAACCTGGCTACAGAAAGGGCTAAAGAGCGCAATGATTCAGCAAAACCCGCAGGTCCACCAGAAGCTGTAACACAGCAGCGGAGTCTTTCAAACAGGCCACGCGTCTTTACAGCAGAGGCACGTAGTGCACTATATTCAGAGGCTCTCCGATCAGCAGCACAAAGATTAGTATGAGCTTCTTCTCTGGCCTCATGCAGGCAATTTTCCAAGTGTGCACAGTTCATCTGTTGTACATGAAGAAAAAAAAAACATAATATACAACCAGGCTGGTTCATAGCCAAGCAATTGGAATATCATATAGTAGAGAGTCCCGAAATAGAATAGACAAATTGCTGTCCATATCTTGCAGTCAAAAAGTAGCAAAATACTACAGAACTTACCAGTTTATGTGTTAAAGCATTCCAGACAATCATATGCGGATATAAAAATTTCCAACTGACCCCAAGGAACACGCGGCAAGAAAATTCAAAATGGAGGTCCTGACTCCCTGAGATCCCCAACCTATGTTACCCAGATACTTGTGCATGCCTAGCATATACAACACTCATATTGGTACTTGGTACAACCAATACTTTTAGAGTAAAAGTCTAGCATATCCTACTTACCAATTCCATTATTTTATATGGTTCTATCAATTTTCATACTTTCCAACATAAAAATAAATAAAAATACTACGAATTAACAATGATAATTTCATTAATTCAAAAATGTTCTGAAGAAAAAATTAGGACAGCCGTATCAGTATCCATGTCCTAGATTTTCAAAAGTGCAGAGTCGTATCTCCGATCCCCGTATTAGAGCATCAGTCTCCAACATGTCGTAACAGTACCCTTTAAGACATATTTTGTTCTAAGACTAAAAGGGGGATCAGGGTTTTCCTAGAACAGAAAAGCCCAGCAGAGATTCGGCGTTTGGAAGGTGCATGTAAATCTAAGAAAAGTTAGCCATCAAAATTCTCCCCAGATCTATCAATTTGTCTGTTTCCTGAAAAATAGGGGAACTTCAGGTAAATGTGGACCATTCCAGCGATCGAAGAAAAGTTCTAAAGGACTCTCCAGTGTCAGCCAAACACCAATGTAGAAGCTCTTACATTGCAGTACCCAGGACCTCCATAATACTATGGAATGGAGTTCCTCAGTCCAAGTTCCACAAGTCCAAACAAGCCCCTAGACTCTTGTGGATCCAACCAGTCCCATTAGTTCTAATCCAAAAGGTGCCAACCATGTCATCCAAGCTAACCTCACCATCCCTCAAGATTGTCTTCCATGTGGTTGTCAAGAATGGAAGCTAAATGCTGTTTGAATCCACCATTGTTGAAAGCCAATAATGATCTTGGATCATATGATGCCCAAATAAGACATGGATACAACACGGACACATAATGGATATGGCAGGGGCACGGATTTTACACATAAAAAGTGAAGTATTGGACGTGATACAACATGAATCCTTGCTTACATTGAAGTATCCAGGTATCATAGCTCAGATGACCTCACCGATGGGCTATGATCAGTCCTCCCCCCTTAGGCCTCATCAAATCCAAAATACTCTCACCTTCAGAATAGATATTTTAGCCACTGACTAGAACGTTCACTGAGGATGCTATGGTTTTAAACACAATATCTAACATGTAAAAGTCATGATCAAGACCTTCATGTAAAGACTGATATAATGGTCTGAACCATTGAACTGGTCAATTACATCCCTTTTCTCTATTTGGATGGTTGTTTTTAAAAAAAAATAAGGCGCAGTTGTGCGACAAGAGCATTCCATGGTAGGGAGGAAAATTGCTATGGGTTTCCATGCAACCGACTGTTGCATTGTTTGGTATGACACATTTTCCTAGTGGTAAAGAGAAAATGAACTGATTTTCCTCAATATAGAGGACTTCGAATTCCTATGGGAGGGTTAGGAATGCGAGATTCCTCTCTGTGTCTCTCTCAAGGAAATAAAAATTAGTAGAGAGCGGAATCCTCTCATTACATGAACAAGTCCTTACGAAAGAAAATATATAAAAGTATCCTTTCTTGAAAGATTTTTAAATGTGTTTTAGATGTAGATAGGACTCAAAAATATAATACTCATGCACACACAGTAAAGCAAGCTTAACTCTATGACACCCAGATATGGATACAGGGATGGGGATCAAGAGTCGTCTCTGCAAAATCCAAATTACAGAAAATGGATATAGATGAGGATGAATATGGCCATCTTTTTCATCACATTAAATTTCACATGTCATTAAGATTTTTATACGAAGTATTACTTTTCACGTCCAGTACATTTCTAAATTAGTGGAAGTCCGCACTTACAGACCTTTATAACATCATTAGAGTTGAAAAGAAAGCTAATAGAACTCAGTACAGTAAGTGCATAAAATCATATCCTACAAGTATTAGAACAGTATTCAGTACCAAATGCCAATATCATATCCTAAGATACGGGTGTGCTGGGAAAAGGGTATCCAAGGCATCAAAGGCTTCTATGCATTTTGACTTTTGAAATGATACATTCATAACAAGATATCTCATATCAGTCACTACAGAAATTCGAATGTAACAGACAAAATATCTATGTAACTACAACGTTTGCATCAGTGGCAGAACCAAAAATATATATGAAAAAATAATTGTTGGAGGTACCATTATGTAAAAAAAAAATATTTCCTATAAGAGGAAATTATCCCCCCTTTTTAGGGGTTTAATGCCCAAATGCATGACAATCGCTGGGATGGGGAATGGAAAGAGTCACATGTGGAGTATGAATGGGACCAAAATCTTGTTCCCATCAGATCCTAATCATTTGATTCATGGAACTCAAGATTTTTAGAAAATCGCATGTTTTGGGGCATCTAGATAATTGTGCATATGAAAGGGAAAGAATTCCATCTTAAAGTACCTGAGATTCATCCAAAAGCTTCTGGCTGATCTCCAGTTCTCTCCTAAGGGTAGCAGCCTCTTCCAAAGCAGATTTGAGCTTCTCTTCGGTCTCACTGAACTGGTTTGACTTGTCTTCAAGTGCACTTTGAAGTTCCAACACAAGATCATCCATAGCTTTGGCAGGTGAACTCAGCTCCGCACCAGTTTCACAGGGTAACATGTCCAAAGGCAGTGTTTTCTCTTTTCCATCTTGATTGCCCACTTGCAGTTCATATCGGTTCTGCTCCAGCATCGATGAGTCCATTGAATTGCGCACAGAATCGCCAGCCTGCTGATTCAACATGCCTGAGAAATCATCAGTCATATTTTCATCAACCCCTTCTCGAGGTTTTATCGTTCGTTGCTCGAACTGCTCTAGCTTTCGATCTAGTGAAGCCGATGAGCAAGACACCTCATCCATAGGCTCAGTTGAAACATAAGGCAGGTGAGCATCTTCAACCCCAGATATTCCTGAGTTGCATTCATCAGCTTTCAGGGACAAGAGATTAGACTCAGAGGCATTCTTACCACCCAAATGCTTTTGCTCATGCAGATACTGATCTGACAGTCTCTGCTCCAGCTCTTGAATACGTTTTTCATATGACAAGCATTGCATCTGCTTCATCTTTAGCATGGACTGGAGATGTTTTCCATACTCATCTTTCAAATGCAAAGCTTCAGCTGTCTTTTCTGCACTGGTTTTCAGTAAATTATCAAGCTTACTGTCATCCAATGAGCTGTATTCAAAATCAGGTCCGAAGTAACATATCTGAGCTATTGCTGAAGCAAGATCAGCTTTCAGCCTTGCATTCTCAACCTCTAACCTGCTTGTTCCAGCAATCTCTACTGATTCACATCCCTCAAGAATATTGTTGGAGTCCCATTTCTCAGCATCTTCAATAGAATTTTTCCCAATTTCTGCTAAGTGAGAGCTGCTATCGCTTGACATAGCAGATGAACCCTTCAACATTGCATGCTTTTCACCTTTAGAGGACATACCTAATAAAGATTCAGGTGCATAATGATCTAGGTCTACAATATCAATCTCCATCAAGTTCATGTCAAAAGGAGCAACATTAACATCACAATGATTGGGAGAATCAAACAATCCCATCAAAGCCAATATATCGCGGGGTATATAACCACTCTGTGCTTTCAGAAACTCATCTCGCCTACGAGCCTCAACCTCCCTCTTAGTTGCAAGCTTTTCCGCCAGCTGACCTGCCAAGCCCATGTAGAGCTTCATATATGCCTTCCTTCTCACTACTTCCGCAAGACAAGCCCTATATGCAGGACCGATTCCACGAACAAATTTCAAATGTGCAAAAAGATCTTCCTGGCGTCCCATTGCCTCCTTGAAGGCAGGAAACTGCATGCGAATGTCTTTCACCAAATGTTGAATGTAGGCTACTTTTTGCATACCATTGTGCACAAAGAGGTTCATGTCATTCTTTTTGGCCTTGCAATATTCTAGTAGTTTGGATATCGCTCGGTCGCAGGACTGCATCTTGGGCAGGTGGCTCTTGTCGTGTACCTCATACATGGGGCCAAGAGCTGAAACTGCATCATGAGGACGAAGTGAGGCTGATAACTGGCAGCTCAAGCAATCATCCACAAGTTTCTTCACCGTGTTGACATCTTTACTGCATGAAAGTAGCAAATAGATGTAAGTATCAAATTCTTTCCAAAACCCCTCTAGCACACAGAATGAAAGTTTTTTAAAGGAATAAATTATTATCTACTTTGAGGAAAAAAAAACATGAGCTCTTTCCTAAGATGGGAGATCAGAATTTCAATTAGACATTGCCCAAATAAGTTCATTAACAGAAATGGTATGTTTAACATTGCAGAATGGTGCAGTACAAGCCAACATTAAGGGGCGGTATAAGCAATCCATCATTATGTCTTACATTTTTTATGTGCTCAATGACCATGAGTCAAGTGGATACTGTTTCCAGCATTTTACATTTCTACACCAATTAAGGTATGTGCGCATCAGGTATAAACATAGTTAGCTAGTTTGTAGTTCCACCGATTTGCATTTGAATTTGTAGTCGAGATTAAAACATCCATACTTAAAACATAAGCCATTAAATAACAACTAAAAAAAAAGGTCATCATTACCCAATGCAGGTCCCACCGAAGCAGCTAGACGAAAGAAACACCTAACATTTGGCAATTTTGCACAAAGTGGCTGCTCGCGGGTCTCGAACCTGAATTATCACGCATGGCACCCAAGACTTTTTCCATTGCACCAAAGCAATGGCCCTCCATTAAATAGCAACTCTAAATAAAAACGATAAAAAAAACTGAATATGGGCTGGGCCCAAAAAAACCTGATGGATCCTTGGATCTACCCTGCGTCACAAGGTCCCTTTCCTCTTTGATGCAGCATAGACCTCATGGCCACATGTGTAAGGCCCACATAGTTTAGGAATTTATTTTCATGTCATTAGTTTCTTTAAATATTGTTATTAGGATTAGATTTCCTATATTATTTAGTTTCCTAGTTTTATTAGGTTTCTTAAGGCTTAAGTTTACTTTTACTATTTATATGGCATTGTAGAGAATTATTTTTCAGAGTTGTTGATTAATGAAATTGGATTTTCTCATTGAGGTGCGTCCTCGTTTATTATCTCTGCGGAGATTTATTATGTCTTCGGACACGTGCTTCGGCACCCATTGTGCTTTTAGCACTTCCCACGCAAGCCCTAACCCTAGTGCCTGCATCACTCTTCATCCTCTTCTTCGGTTATAATCTTTCCAAGTTGAATTTTCATTTTCCTTCTGTACTTTGAACTATGCAAACTTCAAACTATGGCGAACAGAACTATGAATAGTTCGATTTGAACTATTCGCAGTTCAAGGTCCAAAAGAACGAACTAAGTAACTATGAGAATAAAATCGTGGAGACTGACCTATGTTATAAGAGAAATCAAGGTAATTCATGATAGAATGCAATTGAAGATTGATCATGTTAAATGAGAAGTGAGTTATTGGTACACTTTCTTTAACTTCATTTTACTCTTAAATGGAAGTGATGTTACCAATCTAACAAACAAAAGGATAAAAATCATAAATCTAAAAGCAACAGCCAAACATTGTGAGAAATAAGGGTGCTCTGCAAATCTTGAAGAAAACTCAATTTGCATTATTCACAGGAACAGTAGCACAATAAACAACTGCATTTACAAATATGAGAAAGGAACCAACCTTAAGGACTGCATTATACTCTTCTGCTCATTGAGAAAATGCTGATGCTCCTTAATCCTAAGCTCTGTTTCTCGAATACTGACAGAAGCCTTACTGGAGAACAGATCTTCAACCCTCCTCTTCAGATCAGCAAAAGCAGCCTTAAACTGTGCAACCTTTGACTCAAACTGTCGGTGGGAGTTGCTACAATTCTCCGCCCACTTCCGCAAGTTCTCTTCTTTCACAAAATCCAGCAAGTACTTACGTGATTCTGTCCGCAGAGATGGATGGAGCTCACAAGATCTCAGCTTATCTATATCCTTCCCAAAATTCACCAAAAGGTCCGAATGATACCGATACTGCAGACTGTAACACCTCATGAAATCCGTGTACATTTGATTTACCACCTGAAAGTAATGGTCCATACTCCCTCGAGCAGTCTCGAAAGCTCTCTCTTGCACTTGTTTTTCTCGCAAAAATCTCTCACAAGCATCAAACTTATTCCTGGTGGAAGTGTAAATAGCACGCCCACACTGAAAATGGTAGCGGAATTGGCGTTCATAGGAAGGCAATGCCTTGCGGGCTGGGTCCAAGGAATCATCCAGTGGATGTGGGTCATGGGAAGAGGTCGGCGAGGGAGGGTCAGCAATCTCAGGAATGCCAACTTGCTCTGGAAGAGGAAGAGGGGAGTCATGGAGTAACTTAGCTCGGTTATAAAGGAAGACCTCGCGATCATCAAAAGGAAGTTTATATGCTGAAAGAGGCTGTTGAGGTTCTAACTTCATGTCTAGACAGAGGAGAAGCTGGTCGCTGCAACGAATTCTAGATAATGATTCCAGGCATTGTTGCACAGCCTCAACTGAGGTCAAACCATCGCAGTCAAGCTCAAATGTATGCCCATTCTCCGCAACATGGACCACTAGCTTCCTTCCCAGAACAAATTCCTCAGACACAACAGAACTCATCTTATCCCCCCGAATCGAAATTCACTTGGAAACAAACCCCAACAAGGAAAACCTAGTTCTATGAATTGAAGGGTGTCAATTACAAATAAAATCCGACTGAGTGTTTTGCAACCCAGTCCTCACAAGTACCCAAAAGAATATACTAGTTGAAATACCAAGAGCATAAACAATCTGTTTTCCTAGATATCATGAACATAGAAAATCCAAATCAATAAGCAGTCCACCAAAAATCTCAAAGGAAAAGTAAGCTACTCAGACAAGGATACCATCTTCATAAGCCCTAGTTCGCTCAAATCCAACAAAGAAATCAGCAATAGAAAGATGAAATCACATACCCCAGAGAGCTGTCGTCGATTAGAATGGCAAAACAAACTCAACAAAGCTGTCAGAAACAAAACCCTAATTCCTTGCAACCCAAGAACGATATGGGCGGTAAGAACCGAAATTCTCCCAAATCCAACAAGATCTCAGCAGCAACAAAACCACTAAATCCTTCCAACCCAGCAAACGTTAGCATGAGAAACCCGACTTTGTATCTGACCCATTCTAAAGAGGAAACCCTAATTTCCCCAAACCCAACAAGATATCAGCAGCAAAACCTTGATTCCTTATAACCCAAAATCCTGATTTTATATCTGACCCATCAAACAAATCCTCAATAGAAGTCCCAATTTCCCCAAAAACCCAATACAGCTGTCAGCAAACAAGACCAAATCCCCCCAAACTCAATAAAGAAAACCTCCTTAACGAGACTCCTTCTATCAATAGAATGTTAAAAAAACCCATCTTTTGTCACCCAATCACAAAGTTCCCTAATCAACAAGAAAACCCAGAAACCAAATTCGAGAAAGATTAGGAAACAGAGAAGAAAACACCTTTTCAATCAACCAGAAGAGAAACCCCAAACATATAATCAAAAGGAAAGAGTAAAGAAAAGAAACCCAGATGAGAAAAGGGATTGCTTATGTTGGGTGAGGGAGAATTCCTTTTTCTTAGAAATTTATAGGATTTTGGATTGCTCTGTCATTTGCTTTATAAGTTGGAGAAAGAGAAGAAGAAAAAGAAGCTTCTGCCACAAGCAAGCAAACAATTAAGCAGAAGAGCCCTCTCTATCTCCCTCTCTCTCCTTCTCTGCCTAGAATAATAATAAATAGATAAAAAGGAAACAATGAGATGGGTTTGGAAGAAAACACAAGAGACACAACCTTGTACAATGATCCATCCACTGCTACAGAGTCAGTCATGTTTGGGAGGGGTACATCTCATGCCCACAAATGTTGTGAGGGTGTGGACATTTATTCATTGATTGAACTGAATCATCCATTGATTTGACTCCCACTGTGATCATAACTGGTAGGTCATCTCAGCCATTCAATTTCCAAATTATATGATCCATCCACTGTCACAGGGACAGGGTCATGTTTGGGAGGGGTACATCTCATGCCCACAAATGTTGTGATGGTGTGTACATCTCATGTTCCCAAATGTTGTTATGGTGTGGACATTTTAATCATTGATTGATCTGAATCATCCATTGATTTGACTCCCACTGTATTCATAACCGGTAGGTCATCTCAGCCATTCAATTTCCAAGCTATAACATTCTAAAGTGATCTTCTTTTTTTTTTTTTCGATGGGGGTCTTGTCACCGACATTCTTGAATGAAAGAGTCAAGATTAAAGAGTCCAAAGTGGTACATAAATTCAAACCCTAGAAGAGGATGTGTTTCACATGTGGTACAAGGTCCAACTTTATGGGGTCCACTTGGATGTTGATTTGGTTAGTCTACTCGACGACCCTCTTTGGCTCATTCTCTCTTTCCTCATGTGGTTGATGTAGAATTATGCCTAATCTGACATTTATCAAAATTTTAATTACTATTGACTTGAATTTCAAGAAATATTGAGGTGCAGAAATTCTAGTTTAATCAAGTAAGTACTAATTAAATTAGAGCCTAAAATAAAAACTCTAATTTTTTAATTATAATTTATATTTACTTTATTTGGTTAGATCATAAAAAAAAAAAGTTTCTTGTTTCATGATAGAATGTTTGGCAAACATAGAAATAAAAGCTTATTAGAAGGGTATTTTTTTTGTCAAATTATAGGAAATACAATGTGGGGCCACTTTTATAGAATTATAATACGAACACACATGTTGAGATTGTAAATGTAGACCCACCCGAATTGTAAAGTGAGATCATCTTTTTTTATTGTGAACATAAAACTTACTTTTAAGGGGTGTGGAAATTAGGGCCACTTTTTTTTAAATTACAATGTAGATTCCACGATTTTGGTTATTTGGAAGATTTATAAGGCCATTTTTGTCCAAAACACTCTTGAAATTTTACATTGTCCACCCTAATCTACTTTAGTTAAAAAGGCTCTACTAAAAAAAGCAGTCCCCTCTGCTTTTTTTTTTTAGAGACCAAAGCTCTAAAATGTAAATAAACTCCAAAAATATAAATAAAATTAGATGTCTACCAAACACTCTAATATGTAAATAATATCTTATTTTTAAAGTCTCCAAATGGCCCCATTAGTCTACTCCCATTTTCACCTAGTATCCCACTTTTAAATATTGAAAATTCTCATTAGCATGTAATAAAATAGTGTTTTACTATTTAATTGTGTCACTTTGATATTTGCACAAATGGAAATTACACAAATATAACCTAAAAAAAATCCTCAATCATCCAAAGCCATATCATGTATAATCTTTACCATTTAAGCATAACTTTTTTTTATCTTTTTTCTATCAAAGGGTTCACAACCCTTTGGTCTGGATTAAAAGGGAAGCGGGGTAAACTCCCATATAACCCAATATAGTAGTGTGTTTTTGAACTCACAACCTTTGCGTGCAAACTGTGATCCTACGCAACAAAGCTAGGAGTTTAATCGAGCATAAATGAAGGGCAAGAAAACTTGAGTACAAACACCTAAACACGTCACTATCATGTACCACAACAAAAAAGTAGTCAATAACGATTTCAATAAAGTTTTGAACAATATTATAAAAATAAAGAAAGAAAAGAAAAGGACTTGAACACTACAAACTTGATCTGCTAGTTCATGACCATCCAATGAAACTTCTTCAAACATTAACGTATGAGATATGGCAATTTATTTAAAATACAAAAGTAAACTTCAATGGTGGGAGTTATTTTGCATGATTATGTTTTTAATATGATTGATGGTTGAGATGAAATTAATATTTTAGTATTTTTTAAATTGTATGGACCACCTGGTCTATGATTATGGCTGATTGGTTGAGAAATCGAAGGGTGTGGGCCTTGATTCTTTAACCTGTTGTTAAATTGGATTTTTGACCCCTGGCATCAGATTTAAGTCTATTAATTAGGTCCTACTGGTCACCCGAAATGCTGAAATGGGTGTACAATTATATACAGTACTATATAATAAATCACACCTTGGCAAAAATTTAATTAGTTAGCATCCTTCATGGAAAATGTTATCATGGAAACGAAATTTTGCCGGCCCATATACCAGTCTTTGGAACAATTTTTGTAGCAGAAGTATTTTTAAGGGTTCTAAAGAGTTCTTGGTTTCAAGGCTTTCAAAGGAGATTGAACTTTGTTGGGTACTGATTTTAGTAGAATTGGAATTCACAATGTTATATTATATAAAAAATGGTAATCGTAATTAGAGTGATTATATTGATTATATATGTTAGTGAAATTATAATCAATTTTGAAACTATAAAAACACAAACAAGATTTGAAGTTTGAAAAAAGAGTAAGAGAGATGCCTCTGACACGTCAAAAGTAGGACGTCACTTTGCATAGACTAAACGAGAGAAGGAATCTAGTGTTTTGAAGCTATCCTACATTTACATGACCTGAGAAGGCATGGTTTTGTTTGAAGTAGGTGTCTTCTTTTCCTTACTTCCTCTTTCTTCTTTTGTGTTTTATGATGCAATTTCAGCGGCTGATTAAGTGTATATTTGGCATTTCTATTTTTAACATCTACTTGTTTAGATGTCTAAAGCAAGTAGATGTTTGAAAAATAAGAGGGTTCGTCATCGATTCTACCCTTTATATACTTTTACGCAGTAAAGATGAATCCTTTCAAATTGAGAAGCCTCAATTCCAAGTTTCCAAAAATAAGAGTTGTGGGATGTCACACAGGTAGAGACGGATATGACTCT
This sequence comes from Cinnamomum chago, assembly GCA_038049695.1. Lineage (NCBI taxonomy): Eukaryota > Viridiplantae > Streptophyta > Magnoliopsida > Laurales > Lauraceae > Cinnamomum > Cinnamomum chago. The sequence continues at coordinate 63,489,989 of CP142458.1, read as the reverse complement.
TTTTTATGCCTCTATTTTAGATGGCTTTGTCGAAATAAAAGTAGAGATACCAAACAATGCCTTAGACTATGGAAAGTATGAGTGAGTGTGAGCTCCAATCCAAAAATAAATAGATAGATTTCGTAGTCAATGTTAAGTTCATACAAGTGTTGATGACTGATTGGTTTCGGCATTATTATGCATTAGATCTGTTACGTACCAAAGAGTGGTTATTAAGATTAAAGTGCTGAATGTGGCCCCCTCTGGACAAAGTGTTAGATAGGAATTAGGAGGACAAGGGCATGGAAAGGGACTCACCAGAATGGGTTCCATCCAAGCATCACATCCCTTTTATTTAAACCGCCGAGTGATCTTCTAATCACGGCATATTTATGTGGTTATGAAACATATATAGATACGAAGATACGACTCTATAATTTTAAAATTTTAGGACACAAATATAGATTCAGCTAATTTTTTAAATTTTTTTTAATTTAATGGAATTATCATTGTTTTACATTCTATTCTAATTTTTTTATTGTAAAAAATAAAAGAGGATTTTACTGAAATTTTTTTATTATATGGACATTGTACGAAATAGTGTCTCATAGTGCCTCTTAACTCACGCAGCACTAAAGTATTTCTCCCGTAGTTATAGAGAGTGACGCTAGCGTCATTTAATTAGAGACAAGCGACATTAGCGTCATTCCTCTCAAGTACTCGTTTGTGTTGCCCGAGGTAGGAGACACTATTTCGTATAACACCCACGTAATGAGAATTTTTCAATGAAATCATCTTCTTAATAAAACTATTGATAGAACTATATAATTAAATTGATGAAATAAATATAGTAGAATATACTTAAATTTGTACCCTAAAAGTATTGATGCTAAAGTATCAATATAAATGGCAGACATAAACACACTGAAAAAAAAAAATCTTTCATCATAATTCCTGCTCCCCTTTAACTTTTTGCCCTCTTTAACTACAAAAAAAAAAAAGGTTAAAAAAAAAAAAACCTTTGCCTAGGTGGGCTCCACACCGCACCACATCTGATGTCCACTTGGTCTAAATAAATCTTTTGGTTTTTATGGCCTTTTTAGAAGAAGATTGACCAGGAAATCTTAATTCTGTAGTCAATTTTTAAATGCTATATATGTTTTTTTTAACAAAAACACTAACATAGAATAGTGAAAAAAGAAGACGCTGTCACCTTATAAAAAATATCTTTGTATGGACTGACAGCCATTGTGGATTCTGACGTCTAACTTGGCTCGGTTAAAGCATCTCTGTGCTGTTTCATTTGAAAGAAGAACACCCAAAGACAGTTGATTCATTATTATGCTTTAGAAGAAGAACACCCAAATACAGATGATTCATTATTATGCTTTGGAAGAAAAAAAGTTGGAAATAGAATAAAATATCAGATTTGTTGATATCTTCACAAACATTATTGATTATTTAGAGGTTAGTTGTTTGTAGTTCATATCATTAGAGGAAGATACTTTGTATTTTTTTTTTTTCCACAGTGGTCAATGGGTCAGGTTTGGGTGTGACGCCCCTGAGTCCTCCATGGATTACAGAGGGGAAAGTGAATGGGATTATATGTAGAGTTTAGACTCTTGCCTTACATAAGAATTTTTGATAGGTTGAGGCCTATCAGAAATAAAATCGTAAGACCCGTAGCCAAAACGGACAATATCATGCATGCAGTCATGTATGAACAAACCCATGAAATAGATCCCTGACTTTTTTTATTTCAGTACCGTAACAAAAACATTTATTAAAAAAGAGAAAGAGAGATTACAAAAAGAGGCACAAGAGCATTGTACCGCACTCCTACTTCACTTATAAAATGATTCCATCCCAAGAAAACACGGTATCAACCTCTTATTTCTTATTTGGCTAATGCATCAGCCATACAGTTGGTCATCCCATATTAACTCGGGACTGTTATTATCAATACAGGAAAGAAAAAGGAAACAGCAGCCCAAACTTTTTGACTTTTACTCCTTATCTTTCCGCATTCGAGCAGCTTCACTGCACTTGCTATCTCATTTCCTGTTATGTCTCTTTTCCTATCACTTTATACCATTTGCAGACTCTCATGACCCTGAGCTTCTTCTTGGAAAGGGCACTTGGACTCATTGCAGGAGGACCCACCTATATATCACTTTGATGTACAAGTCTGTGATTGCATGTGCTTATGAAATGGGGATGGTAAGTATTAATCATGCAGCTTACCCACCAAAAGACAAGGAGGTTGCTCAAATAGTAGAAACAAATCAATTGTTCCTATTCTATCTTTAAAACCAGGGAATAATTCATATGGTACATGGAAGATCTGATCCACGGCATGTGGATTTTAAAGCCAATTTGCATATAGGATCATATCCAAGGCAGGATTTGGATTATAATGTCATGATCCAAGCCACATGGAGGGGCACATGGCTAGTGCTATTAATGATACGCACATACATCTCTATCTATTTGGCCATGGAGCTTACGATGGTGACAACATGTACTGGGCACCCCTCTTGTGATGAGCATCTTATTTGGAAGGATGCACCCAACATGCAGAGGCTTTGTACCCACAGGCCTCTCATCTCCTCAAGGAGGCAGAAAATATTTTGGGGGTGATGAAAGGGACGGTTCATGTTAAAGCTAAGTGCCCAGTGCGGGAGCGGGAGCGGGAGCGGGAGCGGGGAGCCGAAACACTAAATTTTAAAATAATTATATATTCGGAGCGCTTCCGGAGCGCTTATATAACATATTGCTTGTGGGTTAATAAACAATTAACTAATGACCACAAATATATCTTATCCATAGATATATATATATATATATTCAAGCATAAAAAATATAGAAAAGAATTAACTTTGCAATTTGATCACATAAAATAGACAATAATTAATAAATCAAAAGAATTTTCTTCATTCAAAAGATAAATGTCAAGCTTATAGAAAAATAAAATGCATAAAAAACCAAAATTCTGCACAATTCGCTCCATATTCGGTCAAACCGTACTCCAAGAATGGTTGAACTGCACTCCGAAAATGATCGAACCGCGCTTCAAAGATGGATCCACTCCTAAACGCCGATCCGGGTTTTCGGAGCGGGAACGAGAGGGCTGAGAGGAGGTTCCGGGCACTAAGGGTTAAAGGGATAACCCCTTGGAGTTTGTTAATGGTTTGGCAGTATCAAGGGAGTAATAACTTAATTTTATGTCCTTTGCATGTATATAAATACATATGAATTCATAGTCAAACAAGCTTTTAATATAGGAATATTAAAGAAGTGAGGAATGAATGATAAGATATGTAGAATGAACCTTGGCTTTCTCGGATTTAAATTACCATGGCTCTATATTTACTTCTCATCTCTCGTTAATTCATTTTCCACTAGAGAGTGATAATTTGATAGTCATTTTTAGAAATTTACCTTATGTTTCTTCAGATTGAACTACTTTCATAAAAATGTCTTAAAATTTCTATGCATTCAATAACATGAAACAAACCGGATTAGATATTTTACCAAAGTCATGAGGTTTGAGACAAAATTTGGGTTTTGGCTACCTAGACTCACTCACTTCTTTTATGACCAAGTATTATTGAGATATTAATGAAATATTATACATTAAAATGGGTTTTTTAAATATTTCTTTCAAATAAAAAACAGTATATAGATAAACCTTGTTAAACCCATCCTGAACTATACCTTTCACTGGGCAGGTCAAGTTGGAGAGGATGAGCAAGGCCTGTCTGGTCCAAATGAGAAATACTATACTGAGTCTACTCGGAAGGCTAGAAATACATTGATTACAATATATATTTTGGATTTTCCTTTGGTGGGTCAATAGATGTTTTTTATTGCAATTATGAAATATGTTGGTGGCCCCATGTGTGAGATTGGCTAACCAGATACGAGGATAGCATTGTGCATGTCCTAATATCCAAATATATTGCAGGCCCTTAGGCTGGCCAAAAGTTTTTTTCTTTTCTTTTCTTTTTCCTTTCAGTGAGTATCTTCAACTTTTGCTTTCTACAAGGGCATGTTTGACAACATCCGCGCTTGGGAATCCTTGCACCTTTCCACGCAGGCGTGAATTTTTCACATTTGGTTGAGCATGGATTTTAAGAGGAACAACATTGAAGATCATCACATGCAAGTATTTCTGGGATCAAACCTCCCCCGTTGGACACTGTAAATCCATGAAGCGAAAGAAAAATGGAGCTACAGTGAATCGGGCGGTAACTTTGAAGTTACCGGTTTTTGCTTCGAAAACCTACCTTTTGTATCTCATAATTAAGATATGAACCGTTAATCATGTTTAAAACTCTGAAACGGCTATTTGATCTAATCTTACCTATTAATTCTTTAAAGATTTTGAAATATTTGTGAAAAAAAGTCTAGATCGTTGGATGGCAAGTTTTTGAAGTTCTGTGGGGGCCCATTTGCAAAATTCAAACCCTCTAGTCTCCTCAGACGGCCTAAAACAGTTACTAGTTGAAATTTAGCAGCCTGATTCAACATTAATCACAAGAAATTGGCAAAAAAAAAAAAAAAAGACTCCTGATTATTGATTTCACACGGTACATAAAACAAGATGAAAAAGTAGTCCCTTTTTTTCAGTTTTTTGTTCCCATGGGGCCCGAAATCATGACCTGAACCATGAATTATTTTCGGAATATCAAACGCGGCTAGTTGCTCAAATTTCAGCTATTGGTCCTAACTAGATTTTAAGATATTTGCAAAAAGAAGTCTGAATTCTAAAATATTAATTTTTTATTCTCATGGGGTAGGAATCTTCTCTCAATTCCAAACATAAAACTCTCATTAGAAACCCTATCCGATAATTTATTGGTTCCGGGAGATGAAGGATTCCTCTCTATTTATCAAACGTGCCTTAAAATAATTAGCCCACCAGAAGTATAAAACCATCTATTCAATATTTATCCTTGCCCTTTTGTGGCGAGTAGGTCAAGTACATGGCACAACTTGCTTAATATTTACATCACAATGTGCCATTGACCCAAATTTCACTTTGTTGCTTCTTTTTTTCTTCTACCCGGCCAGCCAATAAGATGGGATGTGTTAGAGATCTCATGCTTGGGAGATGATTCCGCTCTTGTGATAAGAAACTCCGTCCCTAGAGATATCACACCCAAGGTTGGACAATTCAAAAAGTTGACCCTTGACTCTACGGAGTCACTTCGTTTGATGAAAGGCCGAGTCAAATACAAGTAATTAGTGCTTGAGGTTTAGAGTTGCAATTTAGAAAATAACTGATTGAAATGTGAAAGATTTACTAATTTGAGTTTATTAAGTTTAAAACATGTAAATCCAATTTTTTTCAATTTGATATATTTTAAAATATCCTAATGTTTTAAACTCATTTTTTAGAAAAGCGCGACTCTCTCCAAGTCAAGGTTTTAGAGTTGGACGAATTGAGTTTGAGTCACGAGTTTTTCAACCTTGATAACACCCACTCTAGTCGGGCACCCAATGTTCAATCTCCAGGTATTAAGATGAGAAGCAGGGCAACTAATTGGGTAGAGGTGTGAAAAAAAATCAAAAAATTGTCTAATCGACCAAATCAACGGTTAATAACCATGTGTCACAGTTCGGTTACGGTTATGGTTACAATTATTAAAATAAAAAAACCGTGCTTCATGGTTCGGTTATGGTTTTCAGTCTCGATTTATGGTTATTAACCAAGGTTAACCGTTTTTCCAAATGCACGGTTAATCGAACCATTACACTAATAAAAAAAACCGAAAGGGCCTAAATGAAATAAAATGACTTAAATTAAGCCCCCTTTCCTTATCTTGCTTCCTCTATAAATCTTTTTTTTTATTTGTATTTCAATATTCTTTGTTTATGTTCAATATTCTTTGTTTATGTTTTCTTTGATATGTGTAGATATTGCTTTTATATTGGATAAATTTTTTTTTTTAGCCCGTATTGGAATTAACTGTATCGAACCATTTAATACGGCTAACCGCAGTTTGGTTTTTAACGATTTTTTAGGATATGATTACCATTTTTAAAAACCGAAAACCGTAAAATACGGTTCAGTTAACGGTTTTCCCAAAACAAACAGTTAACTGAACCGTGACACCCCTAAATTGGGTAATGACTTGTTTAGGGGTGCAAATGGACCATGTCAGCCTAAGCCCCATTTAACATATGGGCTAAACATGTATTAAGTGGTAGAAAGCTTGAGGCCCGGCCCTGCCCGGCCCACCCCAAGTGAGACACAGTATCTATTTAAGTAAAAAGGATAATTTCTTGCTCAAGGGGGAGCTGAACACAGGTACTCCCACCCATAAACAAGCATCATAATCAGATGATCTACATTTGGGTCAATTAAAGTTTCCCCCTTTTTCCTTAAAATAGAACACACCCAGGCTCGGGCTTAACCTATTTTAGATGGGCCGGCTCAGGCCAGGTGCTTATTGCTTGGGCCATGGTTTAATATATGGGCCCGGCTTAGATATTGCTCAGCCCGGCCCAGTCAAGGCCATGAACAGTACCCCTAGCCTTGTTCTCATGTAAATTGTAAGTTTGATGTGTTAAGTACAACTATATGTTTGAAGAATGATTGAATATTAATTTGACAATGTCATTTATTCCTATTCAAACGAAATTTGATCTAACACGCATCTATAAGGAAGCATGCACTGTGATTAGGGTGGATAATGTGAATGTAGACCCATATTTGTCCTCATGGTAAAAACATATTTGTCTTGAGAGATGGTCAAGTGTTTAATTATTTATCCATTTACTGTTTATTTGCAGACTGTGGATGAAGGTTTAGGATGTCCCCTTCAAGAGAATGTTTAGGTGTTTGTTTTGCCTTTCTCTTCTTTTGGTGGGGCCATCAGATCAGTTGTCTGGAGTTTAGGTATTTGTCTTTTATCTTTCCTCTTTTGGTGTGACCATCAAGTTAATTGTATGAGAAATGGATGCAATTTGTCTTGTTCTCTGTGTTCAAGTGTCATGAAACCTTCCCATTACATCAATTGCTTCAATTTACAAAACATCACCAGAGATACCCATTTTCACATTTCCCCATTCTCACATTTCCTAGTTTCCCTTCCCTTTTTGACCAAATAGCAAGGTCTCACATTCCATTTTTAAGTTCACTGAGTTAACTAGCGAAAAAGACACGTGCGCATGAAACCAACGACAATTACATGTCAAGACTGAAAATGCAATAAAAATTTACAAAGAGATATTCAAATTTTGTCTAATCCTTCTTGTTAAAAGAGGAACATCTCTGAAAGCATTAGAATAGTAAAGTTCATATTTGTAAAAAAAAAATTCGGAAAATGAGCAATGAAAGTACACAAATTGGTGTAATTTTTTTTTTATAACTCGTTTCTTTATGCAGCTGTACATTGTTACAGTACCATAAAAATTTTCAGCTTTATCATAATTAATATTGTTTAGCTAGCATCCAGTATTCATCAACACTCTATATATCATTTATCGTCTACCACACTCAATGCATTGCCAATTTGAAAAACCTTAATAAACACATGTCCGCTGAGATTTATCCAAATAACTGGCTTATTTTAATACCATATACTCACCCAATTTACTCTCATTAGTTGTTCGGTTTTTATGGTAATTCTTGGGGGTACTTAGAACAATTGTTTTTCAGCCCACTTGATTTAAAGCCATTGTTAGCTAGTTATTTGAGATATAACAATTAATTGTTATCCCATTTGACATATAACAGAATAGTTTTTTCGCTGACATGTTTCATTTCAAACAGTTGTTGACCCATTTGATTTAGAATCATTATTTGTTTGCCCATTTTATATACAACATTACTTTAATTTATACCATTGGTGTATTAGCGTGCATATTCATCCGTCATCGGTTTTTGTAGAAAAAGACTAAAGGAATGCTTTATCGGGGACATTAAATATGTATATGAAATATTGGAGATTTGGATTCACCTTCACCAAAAGTAAAAGAGCTCTGCATAGTTAAAAGAAATTTCGGCAAATGGGACCATGCAATTAATGTTGACTTTAGGATTCATCTCTTACATATTGAATTTCTTGTACTTCATCACAAATAAATCATATTATATAAATTCTAAAGGAAAAAAAATGTCGAATTTGGGATGGATTAGCAAAATCGATAATGAAATGCAATTTGTTCAAAAAGTTGATGGTAGTTTTCACTTCTCCCCTGGGATTCACCATGACACAAGTTTTATCTCTAGAATAATATATTAAAAGGTTAAAATGCTAAAGTACCACTCAAAATAGTAACCTCAGTATTCAATTACTATCACAAAAATGATGAAGCTACAAAAGGCATGGCAAGGAAGACAAAGACAAGATGTAAGGGCATGTTTGTGTAGCCCATTTCCGCGGAAAAGATTGTAGTTTTCTGCAGAAAACTTCTTTTTCATGTGTTTGGTGCGGCAGTTTTCCGCGGAAATGCTTTTTCGCCACGTCAGTTTTTTCCTTCCTAGCCATGGAAATAGACTTTCTATGGGGGAGGAGGAGGGTATGGGAAGTCCATTTCCACGGAAAACCGACCCCCCAATTTCCTCTCTCACCCTCACTCCACCAAACCACCCTCTTTCTTCTTCTTCCCCTCCCAACCCCACCCACCCCACACACATACCAACCCACTCACCCAATAGTTTTCACTAAAAAATGGTTTTCACTAAAGAAATCCATAGTTGCACCAAACAACATTAGCACTAATTCATCGAGGAAAACCTTTTTGCACCAAACATAAAATTTTGACTTCCGCGGAAAAACTTTTCTAAAGAATTTGAAACCCATGGATTTTGCTGATGTGGCAATTTCCAATTTCCACGGAAATTACATGTACACAAACGTGCCCTAAAAAATTAGAGAAAAAAGGAAACAAAAAGTTCGAGCTTTAGACATGATGGTGTTTAAAATGATTGCAGACAATAATACTTCCATAAATGTCAATATGTTCAAAGATGAAACTACTACCAGTACAACAACAGTAAAATTACTTAACTGGTGTTAACTTTTTCTACCCAAAAAAAAAAAACACACACACAATTTCAAATGCAAACAATAACATAATTAAATAAAAATAGCATCTATATATATATACCATCTTAACACCAAATTATTGTCAATATTTTAAGCCGTTACTGAAATGAAAAATGAAGATGGATGAGAGTTGTGGGAGAGAACAGTAACGTTTTTAGAAAGATGAATGGACAGGAAATGAAGAGAGAAGTTACAGGTTTTAAATGGGCCATTAGTTAGTATGGTTGAATGGGCCATTAATTAGTAGGGCTGATATTGGTGGAAGGTCAAGAATTGTAAGCCGGTCAAAATCAAATCTCAATTTGGCATGGAATTGGGAATTGAAACCCACTTTGCTTCATATATAATAATTAGTTAGAATGATCCCCTCTCATCATTTCTTTTGGTTGGTGGCAAATTAAACTTGAATCCCATCTTCTTCACCGAAAATATCCTTATGCAAATGATATGGAAAACTACTTTAGCCAGAAGTAGCATTTGCCTATTGCATGCAGTAAAATATATATGAAAATTCTAAAATACGCCCAACTTAAAAAACATCCCTTTTTGCGCCCTCCGCCCCGCCCCCCCCTCTTTTTTTCATAGGGCCCATATTGTGTCAATCAAGTACTCTTTTCACACATACTATCCCCGAATGAATAGTCACAAAGTCTAAGTTTGACATTCATCCAACTTTTCCTCACCTTTGGATTGAAATCATAATAAATGATGCTTCTAAACCAATAAATTTTAGGGCCATGGATCAAAATGCTAGGATAATCTTATGGACTTAAGATTTTGCTTGTAGATAATATGAATCTTTCCATTTAATAAACTTCCATGATCATCATGCATCATAATGGGCCAAATTAGGAGGGGCGTTTTTCAAAATGAAATGCCTGGGCGCTGTGTAGCGCTCCCCATATATATATATATATATTAAAAATGACTATATTTATGAATAAAGTATATTCGGATTTTACTTCTAAATAAAGTATGCACCCACCTTTTAAGACATAATATAGTAGCCTCGCCTATGATATGTCCGGACTCCCCATTTTCACATGCCCTCAATAACTTGGAGTCATCTAAATTTATTCATGGGATTTTGACCGTACGACTACCCCTATACTTGATATTTGCCCGATGACAGTTGAAGTTCAAATATTTCCTGCCGAGTTGTTCATACAATAACGGTGTGATATCACACGGCTTCTAAGATGTCACGTGAATGACTTAGCAGGAAATACTAAAACCTCAATTGCTCGGAGGCGGATGCCTAGTCTAAGGGCAAGTGTATGGGAAATATCCTTTATTCATCTATATTGTTATAATATACATAGTTTCATGAACATTTATATTTTTCAGTGGTAACCATTAGTACCACAATAATTTTAAACCATAGTATCTACAGTCGGTACAACTTGGTTATCAAAATGGTCAAACTGCCATGAACTGAAGGATCACATTCGATTTTTTTATTTTAAAGAGCGTTATCTTTAAATATTTCAAGATTTTCTTTTTCACATACCTCCTACAGTTCTAATGTGTTTGAAAGTAATAATAAAAAATGGAATTCTGCATTTTGAGTTATTATTGTGGACCACTTCCTTTCTCTTGAAATGTTCAAAATTATCTCCTGGACTATTTTACAACCACTCCCTTAACAACAGGTTTGGAGCGTTCTCATGGGGAGGTCTTGGGTTTGAATTCTGCTGCTGCCTCCTTTACATATGTGAGTTTTTATTATCTCATATGTGTGAGTTTCCTTCACCTCGCATGTGTGAGTTGTATATATATCTCCTCTTATATGTGAGTTCTCATCACCTCATATGCGCGAGTTGTGTCATGAGTCTAAGGGTACCAGCCCCTTTGTTGGGTTACAAAAAAAAAAAAAAAAAGATTGGATTTCATTTGAAACCGTCACCCACGGCCCACTTTTAAAAAGATTCCTGATCCTCAGTTGTAACTATTATAAGATATTATGTAACAAATTCTTGGAATTCCATTGTATGGCCAATAAAGAGATAAAAAGTTTCGGTTTAAAAGGAGTGGGTCCCATCGACTGATTGATAACCATGACAGAAATGCTATTAACACCACTTCAATATTGGTGTTCAACGTCAGCGCCATCCATGTTTCTGTTGTAGTTTGGATGGTGGGACCCACTCCTTTTAGACTGTAACTTTAGGATATGTATGTGAATAGGATGGAATTAATCTTTTAACCGTCTAAGTTATCTCTATGTGAGCCTTAAGATGGAGTTCCAAAAATTTATTATATGGTTTCGTGTAATAGTAATAGCTGCAACAAAGGATCCGGACTCTTCATACAAAAGGGAAATTCTTTCATGAACTTATGGGCACCAATATATGTTGCTAATACAAAATCAAATTTACACGTATCAAAGCCAAAGGATAATAGTGATTGGCAGCATATTTTCTGTACGCATCCACACAACAATATTTTCGTTTTCTTTTCAAAAAATAACATTATAGGGATAACACTTTAAAAATAGAACCACATTCATGTTTTATAACATGAGGCCCATCTACGACCCATCAATGTTCCATAGTGGTAGAGACACAAACTGCCGGGCACGGCCCAATTGCTACAGGGCCCAACCATGCCTGCGTCGGCCGTGCCAGCCGTGAAACTTCATGGGCCAGGCTATGCCGAGCCCAGATTGGCTAGGGTTGTGTCATCCATGGGCCTTTCTTTCTTTCTTTCTTTCAAAACTTAAAGAACCAATGGTCAACGGTCAAGTGTGGGAAATTGAAGATTGTCTTTGTGGGAAAGAAAAGGAGTGGGAGATGGCTAAATTTTGCAATGGGGAATGCAAATGGCATTATTGAAGGAGAGCTAGGCTAGCTATGAATATAGGGAATGAAAAACAATTTTTTTCTTGGATCATTTAAGAGGCAGTGGATGTTTGATCAATTCACAAATAACAAGTATAGTAATTAAGGATCCATTGGGGAAAGAAAAAAAACACCACAGTTTGGATGAAAGTGGGCCGGGGCGAGCCGGGCTCTGACAGGCCCTAGGCTCGGCCCTAGTATTTTTCAGTAGGCCCAAGCTCGGTCCGAGCTCGAGAGGGCCTCAAAAACCCTGGCTTGGGCTCGGCTCTTATTAAGTTATGAGGCCCTAGGGACGGCCCTTTGAGCCCGACTCGATTGAGGCCCTAGGCTCGGCTCGTGAGCCCGGCCCGTTTTATAATGATATAGCACTAGCTGAAAGAAAATATTTTCAAGAAAAAAAATCTTATAAGATTTATGGATTATGTTATATCATATATGTATTATATACTGTATAGTGTATATATATAATATATGTATTAATATATGTAGGCCCTAGGGCTTACGAGCCGGGCTTCATCAAGCCCGAGCTCAGCCCGTTTAAGCAAATGAGCCTCCTACTAAGCCATAGCTTGGCTCTTTTGTCTTTTGAGCCGAGCTAGGGCCGAGCCTATAACGCGGACGGCCCGACCCACTTTCACCCCTACACCATAGATGCCTTATACCACGACCATAGGTGGGCTGGCCCACTGGTCGTGCACGGGTCTGACTGTGCCTATGCACAAGTTGTACCCAAGCCCATCTTAGCCCGTGCCAAGCGTGGGTCGGGCGGTGCCAAACTAATCAACTTGCTGGCCGGGCTTCGGCACGTCAGCACTATGTTGGGCCTGAGCAAGCAGCCCACTTTGCATCACTACATATTGGGAAGGTGATGGGCCGGGTTAAACCCATTAGAGCCCTGCTCACAATGGGTTGAATTCTAATTGAGCTTCTAGGCCCATGGTGTCTACATGGGCCTACTTTTCTCGTATCGTAATTTTTAAATAAATTAATTAAAAAAACTTAAGAAAGGATGGAAAAGTGAAATTAAAGAATGGGTCAAGTGAAATGAAAATATTACAAAAACCATAAGGGCATGTTTGGATAGGCCAAAAATGGTGCGAAGTTAATGGGCCCTAACAGTCTAAAATTTCAACTCTACATCGTTTGGATGAGTCTAGCCCGATAGATGAAGTAATGTTGTAAGCCACATGTACTTTATTTCACTACAACTCTAAATAATTTCATTTTCTTTTAGTAAAAATGGATTCTACTCCAAGCCTTAACTTCAAAATAAGCATCCAAATGGAGTGAAGTGAAGTACGCTACTTTAACTTCAATCTACTTTTCTTCACTTCACTCCACATGTGAAATCTATTTCATTTTACTCCACTCCTCATTTATCCAAACAGGCCCTAAGGTAAGAATAAAAATACCCAAATATTAATCAAACAATAAAGCATCTTAAAAGCTAAGCTAAAAGTAAATAGTAAAAGATAAATAACACAAAAAGAACTAAACACATTGAGAAAATAGAAAGGGAAGGATGACAACAATAAGAAAGGTAGCATTCATATTTTCTTGTATTCAAAGAATTTTAAATTTAATTTAGTTTTTACCAGGTAATATTTGACTTGCCAAAGAAATTCTACTTTTCTAAAGTTGAGTTCAAACTTTTAATTCTTAAGTCATTTTTATTTATATTGTTGTTTTCACAATAAAACATATGCATTTAGAAAGATGAGTTTTCTTTACTTTTAATTCCAAAACTTAAATTCTAATTTCATATCTTAAGATAAGTCTTAACTTAAAAAATAATTACCTTCTGGTACAATGAGTATTTTGTGCTTGTGGTTTTTAAATCAAAACTTATTTTCAGGAATTCTATTTATCAAGAAATTTATTTAGAAGATTATTTTTATTTATAACTTTGAATTTAATTTTAACTTATCTACTTTTAATTACTTTGTACAAATAGTTTGTAGTTAAATTCAGAATTACAGAGAAGTAATTTCCTTTCATCATGCAGGATACCAGTCACCCTCTTAAAAACTTTTATAATAGATTTGTTCTGTAAATATCATCTTTGTGACTTTGTCCATAGGTTCTAAAGGCATTCTAAGAGTTTTTCTTTTCTTTTAAGAAGAGGGCATCTGATTCTGACTGAATCTTAGTGTAAAAAGTTTGACTAGCATGCTAAAGAAGTTCTTAAAATGGTGTGATGGTAGGGTTGTAGATGGCTCGGTTTTGTCAAGGAGAAGGTGGAACCGGATTCGGACCCAGAACCGTTTTGGAACCTATTTTTTTGGCTCCGGAACCGGAACCAGAAAAATATATGGGGCGGGTCTAGATCCGGGTCCGGCTCAAAGTAGAGAATTATATTTTAAAAATAATAATTTTTAGGAGTGATTTTCGAAAATTGAGGTAATATATCAGGTTTCAGTTCCATGGGTTTGAACCAATATGGAATTGGACCCGGACCCATTTACTTATCGGAGTCTAAATAAGAACCCAGACCCTGTTTTAAATGGGTCAAAACTTTTGGATAATCGGAGAATTGATGACTCATTTACATTCCTATGTCACTACACCAAAAATCGAAAATTGGAACGGAAAAGCGTTCCTAATCCTCCCGTTCCTAATCCGTTAAACCGTTCCAATTTCCGTTCCAATTTGGATTAGGAACGGTTGGTACCAAATTGGAACGGAAATTGGAACGGTTTAACGAATTAGGAACGGGAGGATTAGGAACGCTTTTCCGTTCCAATTTTCGATTTTTGGTGTAGTGTGATGAGGACTTCAATAATAATCACTGAAAAGGGCAGGAGTTTTGTACACATGTAAGTTAAAAAAAACACAAGGGGTATATATCCAAATAATCCAACTGAGAATTTTCAGGTTAAAAAGTGAGATAGAATAATATTCTATATGGCGGAGCACAAAAGCCACAGGATCAACTGAAAGGCATAACGTGTTTGTTTCCTGTCCTTTGGTTTTTTTGTTTTTTTTTTGATTAATTACAGTTGACAGAAGGTGGTGTTGGCGTCTAAAACATGATTAGATTAGAATAAGCAGCAGCCCTTTTGTCCTCCTCTCTCTCTCTCTGGCTTTTCATATTTGATATTTGACTTTCTTCCATGTGAAACATGTGGTCATGATGCCCAATTTTTTTTTTACAGGCCATGAGATGGGTAGTTGGGGTTGGAATGGGTCTAACATCTTTGGGCCTATAGTTCATCATGATGGTAACGGGTATCTACCCTGCTGAGACCCAAGCCTTTGATATGGAATACTTGGTTTTCTAGCGGGAAACAAATCTCCCACCTTATCCGAGTGGTAAAGAGCATGTCGGTCTTCACCTAACCTAACCGCAAATGATTCAAGCCATGGATATGCCATCTTTTCTGTGTGTGGGGGCCCAACAATTCGGAGAAGTTGCAGCTTTTACGGCACTTTTACGTGTCACTAGGAGGGCCGAGTCTTGTCTCGTATTATAGGGTTGTCTTGGTGGGGCCCACAGGTCCACGCACAACTGGGAAATACTAACG
Source organism: Cinnamomum chago (assembly GCA_038049695.1). Classification (NCBI taxonomy): domain Eukaryota; kingdom Viridiplantae; phylum Streptophyta; class Magnoliopsida; order Laurales; family Lauraceae; genus Cinnamomum; species Cinnamomum chago. The sequence continues at coordinate 63,474,584 of CP142458.1, read as the reverse complement.
AGGTATGTTTGGATAGTAAAAGGTACCTGTTCATTAAAAAGAAACAGGGGTATTTTTGGTACATTAGTCCTCTTTAAACTCGATTTTTTCAATTTCATGACTGAAATTTAGATAATTTTAAAACTTTTTTACCTCATATCTCATGATTTCATGGGATGCTATGTCACAGAAGCTGATAAATCATATGATATCATAAGATTGTCTGATGATGTCATGCAGCATCTTAGGGAAACTGTTTTTTTTTTGTTTTTTTTTATTTTGAATATTAGAACATGAGAAATGAGGGTTAGATGTATATTTACTTGTCACAAAATATCATTTTTTGTGTTTTGTGAATGACAAATTTGCTTGCTAGCTGCGGAAAGTGTATGATACAAAAAAAAATGACAAATCCTATAATATTATGGGACTATCCAATGAGGATAGTAACCAATTTGCCTTCCTCTTGATCAAACCAAATAGGGTATAAGCCGGATATACTGAACAATAGGGTATATGCCAGATATACTGAATAGGCTATCCATCAATCCTATAAAAGCCGGATATACTGATCGAATAGGTCCACCATATAACCCTATTTTCTTACCAACAATAGGGCATCCAATTTGCCATCCTCTTGATCAAACCAAATCATCAATAGGGTATCCATCAATCAAGATTTTGTCCATCATCACTAGCTGGGCCAAGGAAGATCCTTTCCATTTCACTTCTATTTTTCCGGACCATCCAAAATTTGAATCACCAACATTTAGGGATTGGTCAAAGGCAAAATCCATCTTAAATCCAAAAGGCTAAGTTTATTGTTTTAAGACTGTTAGAAATAAAAATAATAATATATAGTTGAGATGGATCGCCTGAGTCGCGGGTCGCGCTTTCCTTAAGACTATAAGTGCCCCTACACCAGATTGGTGTCTGCAATTGGGTTAAGGGCAAGTTTGCCTCCAAGATAAAACAGGCTCATATCCTCTGTATGTTAGGCTGTAGTTTGCAGTACCCAGACAAATCCATAAACACCAATGGTCCAACCCAAAACATGTAATTGATGGCTAAGATATGATTAATCAATGGGATGCAATTTGTAGGGATATGACGGATAGAGATTTGAAATGACCTTTGGGGATTTGAATGGGCAACCTTTCATAAGAGTTGTTTCTGTAGGTTGGACAAGGGCATTTAGACATAACTACCATAGTCGTTTAAAGATAATAACTACCATGCCAGCTCCACGCTTACATTGGCTACCTGACCCATTATCCATTTTTAAACCAGAAGCAAGCCAACCCAAACCAAATTGGATCTGGTCAACCCAAGTTAGGCCCAAACCAGCCCAACTTAAATGGATATCAACTCAACCCAAGTTGGGCTCAATAAATGGCATAAGTAGGGCTCCTCAATGATTAGTATAGCTCCAAGCCCAAGCCCAAGCCCATGCCCTTCCAAATCAACTCAATAGAATTACACTTATTTATGCAAGAAGCATAAATAAATGACATTTTATTTTCCATCATATCCCATGTAGGATTAAAGAAATAAGGTCTAAATGATTATTTCTTATTTTGAAAATCTCCAACAACATCTCTTCCAGGAATAGACAGAATTCCAACACTCATTGGTCATCTTTGGGTAATGCTAAAAGGGTTCAGACCAGCTGTAACATTAGCAACATGATTAGTAGTCATGGGTCCTTGATGTTGTACTGAACTCCATTTCCCATCTCACATCTAACTACCATACTTTCTACTTGAAGAATAATGAATGGGTTCAGATCAATGTAACATTAGCAAAACCAGTCATGTCTCCTCTGGGGTTACTACTGTTTCAATAATTTTGAATAAGTTCAAACCAGCTTTAACATTAGCAACACCAAAGACCAGCTGGTATTGGACTGAAGTCCAACTTTGAATGTTGGATGTGTTCAAAATCGCCCTGGAACTCCAATTATCATTCCTTCGGGATTCGAGGGGATACCAACTGTTATATTTAGTCCAGTCATGTCTCCTGTTGAATTGGACTTAAATCCAACTCCCATCTAACTTCTACTCCAGGATGTGTCCTATGGGGATTGGTCAGGTTTTTTTTTTTTTTTTTTTTATCCTTTTTGGGTATTCCCTTTTTCGGGCTCGGGCTCGGACTCGTGAGAGATTTGCACAGCATAGACAACTCACACATCATCATCAAGTGAGGAATTCCATCACGATAAGGTGATGGACACTCCCTTTTCGGGATGTTTCAAGTACAAAAGCACTTTTGTACTTTTTGGAAAGATTTACTTTTGTATTTGAAGCTTCCCAAAAAGGGAAGTGTCCCTCACTTGAATATTACCTTTTATATATATATAAACAGCAACCTCTTCATTAGAGAGTGGAACGTGGCACGTGGCGCATCTTCAAACTTTTTACAATGCTACATTCCGGAATTACCCTTCTAATATAATCTCATCACCTAAAATATCTCAATGTAAATTTAAAATATTCTTGAAATAAGATACTTATCTCTTTTCTAAAACATAGTATACAATAATAATTTCTCTTTATTTCCAAATCTTATTTATTTCCAAACTCATAATTTACAGGGTCCACTTTTTTTTATACCAACACAATAATAGCCTTTTATACTAGAGCGTAGGTCACTTTAACAGGCTGTATTTTACTACCTTTTTCTCTTTATTTTCTTTCAATATTTAGTAAGATTAATCTATGGGGCCCATTATAGACATTTTTTCTTTATTTTTCTTTGGATATTTGGTAGGATTAATTAATTTGTGGGGCCCATTGTGGCAGCCAATTAATTCTAAAATCCACATTTAACTCTAAAATGACACTCAATTTATGGCTAAGCATAAATATAATCAAATCAATGCCCTAAAATCTTTACTATTTACTTGAACTTTCTCTAAATATTTTCAGCTACCTATAATTTCTCTAATGAGTTTCCATCATTATTATAAATTATACATTAATATTCATTTATAATTTATTTAAATATTTTGATATTTTTCTAATTAGAAATTTTAATAATTTCCAATGCAGGCCTATTGCACTAGTATGAGATAATAGGATCTCACACATGCAAGGAGTACTAACTCGCACATACAAGGTAATAGGGACTCGCACATCTAAAGGCAGACAACTCTCACATGCGGATTGGTTAGTTGATCATAATTAGGCCTTAATTTATTATTATCATACAAGATTCTGTCACTTTCTCAAAATGGAAATCTAACATCCTACAATCAAGTAGTAATTAGGATATATTAGTGCCAGATATTATTACCTTACAAAGAATTGTCTACTTTCTCATGCAATCTACTTAAATTAGGAAATTCAGTTGCATCAAACTTATATTTTATTGTGTGTGGAAAAGTGTTTCCTTGATCCTCACTTTTCTCTTTTTAAATCAGTTGTACGAATGCGCCCTATTATGGCCCGTTTATTGACTAGAATTCCTAACTAGAATTCTAGAAGTTGGGGTTTTTGACATCATGTCCCCTTGGCATTTTCAAATTCCTTGTTTCTTGACAAGAATTTATGAATTCCAGCATATGATAAGTCCTAATTGGACTTTAAGAATTCAGGAATTCCACATTCTTTGCATTTTGGTGAAATTCCAAAATGCTCATGCCCTTAGGAGGATTTAGGAATTCCACATTGTTTAGGAATTCAAGATTTCATGAAATTCTAATAAATGAACAGGCCCTAAGTGAAGAGTCGGTTGCATAGTGAAAGGTGCCCACTCAATGTCAAAACCTAGGTTATGGATAGTTGTACAATCTTTATGGTTGTTTGTTTGGATGATTGGTAATTGCTGATAATAATGTCACTTTTGGAAATTTTGGAAAACAACATTTGAAAAATTTACAAATTTTTCTAACAAAAAATCTTCTAAATTCCAAAAAAAATATAAAAAGTCTCTAAATGCCATCCTCGGCGAATTCCTTATCCTCCAACACTTTGAACATTGCAAGGAATTCTCAAAAGAAATTTTCCTCCAATCAACAACGAGCGTAAGCATAAGGTCTAAAGTCCCAACTTGAGATCTCTATCATCTCCCTCATGCTTCTCCGAGTCTAATGTGTGGAACTCTATTGTGGGGCCTACCTATTTGTGTGGGATGTTTCCCTAATAGCAATATTGAACTAGTCTCGGTAACAGTACCGACTTGGCTTATCTCGATCTCGGTATCCAAACTCGGCAATAGTGCTAAGATACATCCAGTTCGGCAACAGTGCCAGCTAGCACCGAGTTTGAGCTAGCTTCGGTAAGAGTACCAGCTAAGCTCACCTCAGTCTCGACATAAGGCACCTCGGCAACAGTGCCAGGATGCGTCCATATTTGGTCTCGGTATCATCTTCAGCTCTGCACCACCAATTGAGATGAATACTGAGCCATGATTGCACTTCCATAAAACTACGGTTACATTGTAGAACGTATTGACAGACAAGATGGGTGCCAGATGATGATAAGGGGTTGTCCTTATCAGACGATCACATTCACATTAATACAAGAAGTCAGCACATGATCTGATGGGACAGTGTCTCCACCTACCTCTACTGAGGGAACACGGTGTGGGCTGATGGGATAATATTTCCACCTACCCCCACTGAGGGGGCGGCGGATGGAACTTCCCCCCTATATATATGAGGGTAAGATCTCAAAAAAGGTACGCAATGCAATACAACATAACATAACCCAGACTTTGCCTTTCATCTCCATTCGTCCATCATTTGTTCAGTGATTGCACTAACTTAGGCACCGGAGAGCCTTCGGATGACTACAACCAGGGTCTCTAACATTTGCTTCTCTTTCTCCTTTCAGGTTCCAGGCATCCAATCTTCCTCGAAGAACTTCATAAAGAAATCCTAATCCATCTTTTTAAGTCCGTATTATTTTAGGCACTTACAATTGGCGCCGTCTATGGGGATCGAAGATCAAACCAGATTTGTAAAAACCATGCCTCCAAAGATCAGAAATGGAGAAGGCTCACCAAGGTCCCAAAAGGCCCCGTCGCAACCACTAGCAGCGTTGCCACCCCGTCGCAACCACCACCGCCGCCTGAAGTATTGCCAAATATCCCTCGCAGAGGGAGATCCGGCGGGAAGTCTGGAGCAGTGAGCATAGAGGGGCCCGTGGGTGAATCAGTAATGATGATGATGACCCGTTCCTTATGGATATCAGGGCTCAAAACCTTGTCATCCAAGAACAAGATGAGTTGATTCGTCAACTCAAAAGGTAGCTCAAGGAGAAGAAGAAAGCCCGGGTTCTGTCTCCCAAACGCAATCGGGCTCCTTCGGTCTAGCGGAGCTTGAGGCAAGTCCTGACAGACAAGAGGCGACATCGAGATTACAATGAAGGTTCGAGCAACAATCACCTGAGCGAAGACTAAAAAAGATCGCACCAAAAATCGGAGGATAACGAAGACGTGAGAGAGTGGCTTGATCACCAAGTCAAGTAGACAGTCCAGCGCAATATGTAGGTGATCGACTTCACTTGAGGCCGGCTAAACGCCTATGATGCAGAGAACCAAGGCGCATCTCCCTTCTCTCAGGAGATAAAAGACTTCTCCCTCCCTAATAAATTTAATGTCCCGAGGTTCGTCCTCTATGATGGAACCTCAGACCCTGGAGCACATCTCCGGCATTTCACCCAGCGGATGTCAGTATAGGGCGATGTCGGACACCTAAATTGCAGAGTCTTCTCTTCTAGTTTGGGCGACCTCCCCCTAAGATGGTTCTGTGCACTCCCAGAGGGTTCGATTTCGAGCTGGCGGCAGCTCTGAAACTCATTCGTGGAAAAATTCCAGGCGCACAGAGTCATCCCAAAGACAGACGACGACCTCATGACGATCAGAATGAAGCGAACCGAAAATATTACTTAGTTCGTCAAAAGGTTCTGGACCGTCTATAGCCAAGTGGAAGACGCCACTGACAAGGTGGCCCTCACATCTTTCAAGCAAGCTCTGCTGCCAATCAACGAACTCCGAAAAGACCTGGTTCGGTTCCCCATAGTCACAATGAAAGCACTGATAGCTCGGGTGAACCAGTTTATCGAATAAGAAGAAGACGAGGCTCGAGCTCCGGAGAGCTTCGGCCTCTGGCAAGATAGATCCTCCAAAAAAGACAAGATGGCATCTCGGAAAAAGGACGCGGATCGAAACGAGGCCCCACTGAGCTCGGCTACGGCCTCAGGGGGCGGCAAGAAGTCTAAGTCAACTGCTACCTCTTACAAGGTTGTTGACATGGTCTTATAGGAGCTAATCTACAAGCTCCTCGGCAAGATCAAGTCATAGTCGTTCTTTAAGTGGTCGCAACCAATGATGGGTGATCCTTCCACCCATGATCAAAGCAAGTTCTGTGCCTATCACAAGCAGAATGGGCACAGGACCGAAAGCTACAATGCCTTCAAGTCTCACCTCGAAGAACTCGTCAAGGATGGGCACATAAAAGACTACATCAAAGAGTGCCAAGCTCATTGGCGCTGAACTGACGATGGTCAGGACAACGATGAGCCATAAAACATTATCAACTAGCCCCCGAGCTCGTTAAGAAAATATGGTGGTTGTTACGGAACATCCACTTAAAGGCCCTCGTTACTGTACAAAGCCTGCCCGATACCGGACTAGAGGGCAAACAAGTTGAAGACAAAATCACCAAAGCAGAAACACAGTGATCTTGGAAACAGTTCATTGACTTGCTATGCTAGGGCTTCGTTCACGGGTCTCAACTCGGCATCTACCTCAACTCGGTTACAGAACTAGCTATACAAAACACACTGTTACAGAACTCAGTGGCTTCAGCTCGGTTACAGAACCAGCTATACAAAACACCTTGTTACAGAACTCGGTAGCTTCAGCTCTGTTACAGAACCAGCTGTACGAAACACCTTGTTACAGAACTCGGTGGCTTCAGCTCGGTTACAGAACCAGCTGTACGAAACACCTTGTTACAGAACTCGGTGTTTTCAGCTCAGTTATGGAACCAGCTATACAAAACGCTAAGTTATGGAACTCGATGCAAATCTCAGCTCGGTTATGAAACTAGCTAAAAAGTGCTAGGCTACAGAGCTCGACAACGACTCCAGCTCGGTTACAGAACCAGCTATACAAAACGCCAAGTTACGGAACTCGTCGGCTATCCTAGTTCAGTTGTAGAACCAACTATGCAGTTGAAGAACTCGTTGGCTACTTCTGAAAATTAAGTTCGGTTACGAAACTAACTAAAGTTTTCTATCATCAAGGTAAATCTCGAGTTAAAGAATTTAATCCAGTTTGCCTTTGTCAGGTTCAGTTAGTGAACTAAGCTTGACTGTACAAATTCGGCATATGATGCAAGTACTTCTTGAGTTACTGATCGACACTTAGATGTGTGTCGTCAAGTAGTAAAGGACTAAAGAGTCCGGATTATCGATCCCACGAGGAGAGAATAAAACAAGCAATGGATCCAATTTGAGTAGAATTGAACTAAGATATAACTAATATAGACACTTAAAGTTAATAATTAAAACTATCAAACTATGCAATGTAAATAATTATTTAACAATCTAAGGTATGAAATTAACAAAATCTAAGCTAATCTAACAAACCACACTAAACTAGTGGATGGATGAATGGTGGTGGAAATGGAAGATTTATATGAAGATGTGGTGTGAAATGTGGGGATTTTAAAACAAGTTGTGTGAAATGTGGATCTAATAATCTAAAAGTGAAAATAACAAGTCAAACAAAGATTTAAATCAAAGATTAGGCAATCCAAAATCCACTAAGTATGAAATTAATTCAACCAATGCATGTTCTAATTCAACTCCCAAATCTACAATCCAATTAGCAATCTCTTGCCTAATTGGGTTAGATGATATAACAATGAAAATCAAAGTAAAGAAAACAAAAGGCCAAGATCCTAAATCATCATTTAGCCACCCTAACGATAAATCATCAAAATCAAGCTACAAAAGATCAAAGATAAGGGCTCTAGAGTATGCTATGTGAGAGAACTTAATCCAACTACAAAGCATCAATTGAGATTATCCAAGCATCAAGTGTAGAGATAGAGCATGAAAAATGAGAGAGATTAGCACAATTAGATTAAGATCTATTAATCAATGAAGGCAAAAGTAAGGAATTTGAACTAAAACATGCATATAATTGAACTAATCACATTACTTAGCTTCAAAAGGAGAGCCTAATCCAAGAGCCTTAGCCACTCAACATCAAGAAAGAGCTTCAAATCTTCATTAATGATCTTCAATTACACACTCTCTCTAGATTAGTTACAAAGAAGCTCCTAATTACAATCTAAAAGTAAAAACAAAATTACAAGAAGACTAACTTGTCAAAAGATCTCCACTCACTCTACAAAAACATTCTAATTTATAGGAACATTGAAGACATTTGATTGACTCATTTCATTTCACAAGGATTGCTTCCATTTGATTAGTTGCAACTTGAAGGCTTTTGATTGACTTATTTGCTTTCACATGGATTGCTTGAATTTGATTGGGATACTTTTCATTGGCTCTTTTGTTTTCACATGGATAACTTCAATTTGATTGGTTGCAACAAACTTTTCTTCCAAAAGCATATGTGCCTTTTGCTTTATGTGGTCCTTCTGATTAGCTCATATCCTTTCACATGAAGAGGTGAGTTGGATGGAAAAAGAATATATACATTTGTTAGGATTTGAACCTATAACCTATTCCATACCAACACAAGCTCCAACTAATACACCATCCAATCCTTTGTGTTAGAAAATGACTTCTTTTATCCATAAAGTCTTCTCCTCTTATTTTGGAATTCTTCAACACTTCCTAATATTTCTTCATATAATTTCTTTATTGAAATCTCTTCTTGATGGCTTGGGACACTAGCTGGAATGTTGGGATAGTCGCGGGGTCCACATACACAAGAGAAATTACATAAAAATGCGCTACAAATAATCAGATTTATACATGATAATCCGATAATCCGTTAATGTGATAGAATGATAAAATCTCTGTGTAAGGCAAATGATATGCATATGAGATGCCGAAAAAATTCGGACTAATGATGGGTACAATATGCAATATTTACACTCATTAGTTACAGAACTTAAGAAAATGGGATTCCGGTTGTTGAACTGAACTCAACTACTTGGTCAAAGGATCAGGCATTTATGTGACGGGCCCAGTTATGGAACCAAAGTCAAATGCATGGATGTAATTTTCAAAAGAATGATTGAAGGCAAGTATGAGAAAGAAATTGTATTCATTAATTGAAAAAGGAATTACAAAAATCTTCATTACATATTCCCCTCCATTACGAAAGAAAGAAAAAGTACATCAGAAAAATGTTTCAAGAAGCAGGAGCCTCGGCATTGGCCTTTGAGGGTCGATCACAGGAGGCTCAGTAGCAGCAGCTTGGGGAGTAACCTCAGGTAGCGGAGTCGAAACAGCCTCTAGATTGGCCTCAGGAGTGGGGGCAGAACTCGGCTTAGGCTCGGAGCTCGAAAACTTAGGCATATTCTAATAAACAAGGTGATCCTTTGGGATCCCTACCTTTTTCAATACAGCCTGGCACCAAAGCTCAAACAATTCCGAGCTTATCTTCTCAACTTGGGCCTCGTAGTCCTTAGTTGCCGCATCCACCCCGTCTTGGAAAGCTGCGTCAATTTTGGCTTGGACTGAGGCCTTTTCCTTATGCGCTAGTTCGAGCTCGGCCTTAAGCTCGAGTGCCCTCTTCGCCGCGCCCTTCAGCTCATGGGTCTCGACCTTTAGCTTGCATATTTCGGTAAGTGCAAACTCAAGCTCTGCCCCAAGGCTGTTGTTCTTCTCCTCCACCTCATTCAGCTTCTGGCTACTCCCCTCCAAGGCCGTTGCGAGCTTTTTCTTTTCTGCTTCCAGCTTTTTAAAACCTTGGAGGCCTGCTTGTGAGATCTGTCCATGACAACTTGGACCTTCTGCACAATCTGAGAAAAGAACCAAGTGTCAGAGAGAAGCAACCGAGATCGAACACTACATAGGATCTATGATAAAGACTTACCGAGAAAGTCGACTGCAACGACGAAACCAGCAGCCCCATGTCATCAACCTTCCTGTGCTTCTCCATGTCGTGTGGTAGGGCACAGGCCTAGGAGAGTGCGGCGATGATGAGGGCGTTGCCGGCCATCCGGTCCTCCACATTAAGAGGCCTTCCCTGCTCTATTTGAAGGCTCGGTCTCCACAGGGCCGGCCCCGTAGGCTAAGGAGCTGAGACTGGGGCGGGCCCCTGCTCTGCCGAGCCCTCGGCCCTGGACCTTTTCTCCATCGGAGCCCTTTCCCTCGCATCTTCGGCAGGACGCTGCCAAGCTCCTGTGCCTGAGCCCTCGGACCTTGGCCTTTTCTCCGACCGACCTCCTTCCCTTACGGCATCAGCAGAGCGCTACCGAATTGCACCCGAAGCAACAGAAGAAGGAGCTCCGACACCACCCGAGGCCAAGGAGGTGAGAGTAGGGTCGGCAGTAGGAGGCGTGGAAAAAGGAGCTTAGCTACCAAAGAGTTTTGCCCCAAGATCCTTTGTCTTCAAGGCGGGACGCCGTCGCTCCATGTCCTCTCCCCTTTCTTCTTCTTGGTTGGAGGGAGACGAGTAGGCTTCGATGAGTTGAGACAGATCAGTGCCTCTGAGCCGATGGGCGATTTGGATGCCTCAGCACCTGAAGCTCTTCGGCGTTTAGCATCGGTCAGGGTGAGCACGGGCTCCCTCCTCTTGATATACATGTGGTACATTGGCTCGTACCCTAACAAGTCGTAAGCAACTCGCCTGTGATGACCCTGGTAGTCACGCACGGCCTTCAGGCAGCTGTCGTTTCTCTTCCAACCGGCTCGCTCAGACCCCTGCCTTCTCTGGCTGACCTCTGCAAGATAAGAAAAGAGCGTCAGCTCGGCAAAACAAGAATAGAAAACGAGTACTCAGAGGAGGTCGGTATTAACTTAGGGGAACCCAGAAGTGACGAGGGATACTGTATAACCTCTCCACCTCGGTCTCGGCCTCACCGAACTCCTAGTTACCAAAGACGAGCAGACGATCGTCCCCGGCATGTCTGTTCGAATCCACCAAATCATAGACGAACGACTCCCGTTTCAGCTTCCTCCGGAGGTAGTAGCAGTGACCGTCCCCTACTGATTTGCAGACATTGTATACATCCTCGATGTCATGAACACCGAGGTTAATTCTCAAGATCTTATTGAGCTCGGTGACACCCATTATTACTTTGAAGCTGTTGGGCATCAGTTGACAGGGGCTAAGATGCCATGTCGCCAAGTAAGCCCTGAGAAGGGGATGGACAGGAAACCTAACCCCTCTTTCAATTATTGAGACCAGGGGGAATGAGATCCAGCCATCACGGAAAGAGTAACCCTCGAAAGGGTTCTTCGGGTTATCTAATTTGGTTTGGACGTTTTCCGGGATCCTATATATCTCCCTAAACCCAGCCATGGCCTTAGGGGTGTCCAGCCAGTGCCTATAAGTCCCCAGTTTCCTGAGGATGAAGGAACTGGAAAGAGAGGGGCAGAAACCCTAAACAGGGGGCCAAAATCCCTAAATAGAGGATAGAAACCCTAAATAGAAGATGCACAAAAGAAGGAGATAAGGAAGAGGACTCACAGAAGGGAAATGACGACTTCGGACTCATACTCGCTAAGACTGTACTCCGGCAAGGCTTCTTCTCTTGCAGCAGAAACTCTCTCTGATGGATGCCAAAGTAAAAAAAGGGAAGGGGGAACACCTCTATTTATATAAGAAATGGTGCCATTTCGGATTCCGAAAAGCACGCGTGCGAGGCATCACCTTAAGCGCCGTACGCGTCGCTTCGAATTCATTGGGCGACCAACTAGATGGAGACACATGGTACCGCCAGTTCATTTCCTGCAATGATTCATATGCTCTATTAATTACCTCGGGCAGGCGAAGCGACAGCAGCGTGCTATTTATTGCCTCGGGCAGACGAAGCGACACCAACGTGCTATTAATTGTCTCGGGCTGATGAATAGACATCATGATAGAGATCAGACATCATCAGCCGACACCGAGACGAAGCTCAAATTAATACCCAAGACTCTCCCGACCTCAAAGAGTTGGAGAACTCTAAGAGGTCACGAGCTAGGGGCAATTGTGTGGGACGTTTTGCAAATAACAAGATTGAGCTAGTCTCGGTAACAGTACCGACTTAGCTTATCTCGATCTCGGTATCCAAGCTCGGCAATAGTGCCAAGATACATCCAGCTCGGCAACAGTGCCAGTTGGCACTGAGCTTGAACGAGCTTTCGTAAGAGTACCAGCTAGGCTCACCTCGGTCTTGGCATAAGGCACCTTGGTAACAGTGTCAGGATGCATCCATATCTGGTCTCGGTATCATCTTCAGCTCGGCACCACAAATTGAGATGAATATTGAGCCATGATTGCACTTCCATAAAACTACGACTACGTTGCAAAACGTACTAACAGATAAGATGGGTGCCGGATGATGATAATGGGTTGTCCTTATCATCAGATGATCACATCTACATTAATACAAGAAGTCAATGCATGATCCGATGGGATAGTGCCTCCACCTACATCTACTGAGGGAACACGGTGTGGGCTAATGGGACAGTATTTCCACCTACCCCCACTGAGGGAGCGCCAGATGGAACTTCCTCCTATATATATACGAGGGTAAGATCCCCAAAAGGTACGCAACGCAATACAACATAACATAACCCAAACTTTGCCTTTCATCTCCATTCATCCATCATTTGTTCAGTGATTGCACTAACTCAGGCATCAGAGAGCATTCGGTTGGCTGCAGCCATGGTCTCTAACCTTTGCTTCTCCTTCTCCTTTCAGATTCCAGGCATCCAATCTTTCCCGAAGAACTTCATAAAGAAATCCTAATCCATCCTTTTAAGTCCGTATTATTTTAGGCACTTACACTATTGATAATCTAAAATGCTTAAAATAAACCATATCCCCTCCGATGATATATTCTTAAATTTTACTTCGATAAAATTTGGTTCCACATAAGATTAAGCACATGATTAGTACAATCTTATTCTTTAATTTTAGTATTTTTAATACGATTAAATGATAAATGTTAAAACCAGACCAACTTCTTTTGAAGTAAAATTTTTAACACATGTGACATTTGAATAGCAAGGTGGGTGGAGAGTTTCCATGCATTAGGGGTGCACATGGGCTGTTCGGATCGGTTTAGAGGGGAAATCATCAACCAAACCAAACTCATCAATTTTCTATTTTTCCAAGTTGAACTGAACCGCCCATGTGCTTAAATCGAATCGAAAGGAACCGGTTCAGTTCAGTTCAATTATGGTTTATTTTTATTTTTATTTTTATTTCACAAAAAATGACAGTTCAAGTGGTGAGAGATGTTAGACTTCAAGTAATGGAGTGAGGGATCCAGTCTTCTTAAAGTAAATTTTCATATTTTTTTTATATATTTTATTAAAATATATTTATATAACTCGTTCGATTTGATTCGCTTTGAACGGTTTAACTACACATTCAAATTGGAACTTTCAAACCAAAAACCAAACAGAATGATTTGAAGAAAATCCAAACCGCCGAAGCGATCTACTACAAGACCGATCCGAACAGTTGGATCGGTCTGAATGGATTTAATGGTTTTTTTCAGGGATGACATTTTAAACCCCCCTAACTCGGAGTGCCCGCCCCGCCCCGTACGGGTTTTCCCCGCCCCGACTCTTAGACGGAGCGAGGATGGGGCAAAAAACATACATTGAATCCGGGGCGGGGATGAGTTTGTTTCTTACCCCGCCCCGTTGCCCCGCCTTGTAACCCGCCCCGAAATTAATAATCCTCTAAACAATAAATATATTTTAGAATTCTTTTATAATAAATAAACATATTTATATGTAAATGTATGTATTGATTTTATCTTGTTATTAAGAATTAAGTAGATTGATTGAAGACTGTTGTTAAAGTTAAACATGTAATTGAATGAACCCTAAACATTATAAAAGCATATAATATGATCTCATTCATTCTAATTCAAATTTAATGAAATTAAAATTATTAAAAAATCTATCTAAGCTCATTTGACTTTAATCATATTTAATGTTAAACATAGTTTAATTTATTATGTTTGTGGTTGCACCACATCGGGATAGGGCCAAGCGGGGCATGTCGGGGCGGGGATGGGGTATATAACATACCCCGAATTGCGGGGACGGTGAGGTGCGGGGCGCCCCCGACCCGCCCCGTTGCCATGCCGTGCGCCCCTGCCACGCATTCACTTGGAAGCGTGTGAGAAGCACACACGGATCGGGATCCCAAGCAACCCGCTTTTTAATCTTCTTGTCTTCCAGCCTCAAATTCTGATCCAGAGACCAAACCAGTTTTGAAGAATGCTCGTGTCTAACGATAACATGCACTGACGATGTCGTCTCGATCTCTTCTTCGTCGTCTCACGCCCTTCTTCATCTCCCGCCTGCGCGAAAACCAGAGGCTTCTGAGCTCTTCCTCATCTTCTGCTGCCATCATCGAAGAATCTCATCCTCATGCCTCTTCTCATGACCATGCCCTACACATGACAGATAGTTGCATCCGTGTAATCTCTCTTTCTCTGTCTCCCTCTTAATTTCTCCAATTAGGGTTTTTTTTTTCATCATCTCCGATTAGGGTTCTTTTTGTTTGATTAAGAAAAGAAGGATTGGATGATTTTATTTCAGGGTTTTGTTTTTCCATCACTTATTTCGACGTGGGGGGTGAAAAACTCGCTCTTTCTATCTCTCGTCACTTAGTAGGAAAGAGATTGGATGATTTTGTGGTGAAATGATGTCAAAGTTGAGATTTTTATCTTGGTTTGTTGTTTTTAATAAGAGAATTTGCTGAAATGATGTCAAAGTTGAGATTTTTATCTTGGCTTGTTATTTGTGATAAGAGAATTTGTTGACTATTTGGAGAAGAGAGATGATAGGAGTATAGTGGATGGCTTTCTATTAGAAAAATCGGGATTCATTTCATTGCTAAGAGGATTTAAGATTTGGGATCGTTGGATCTTCTTGTGGGGGAGATTGTAGCAGTTGAGCGGGGAGAAATCAACTCCATGTATGTGGTTAATAAGGGAAGAATTGATGAATTGGGGATGGATGATCATTGAAAAAGAAAAAGAAAATGAGACCCATTTGTATAAATCATATAGCATAGTATGTTCAGGCCTATAGTCAGCCAAGTAAAAGGTAGGATGGCACTAATTACTTTTATGGGGTCCCATTTGCATAAGATATAATCAATCGCCAAACCATGGGCTGGAGTGTTCAACTGAGTTCTTGATGATGCTTTGTGTTGTAAAGGTTCCAGGATGTTAGATTTCCTATAGATTGCATTGATTATACTGGCAGGATAAGCATCTAGTGTGAACTATTGTATATGGTGACTGTTGGTAGCATCTTTCAGTTATGGTCTTCACTATCTGCCTTTCAACTATTTTGCAAGAATTCTAATTGACGTGTACTCTGGAGCCTGGAGGCCAGCTAAGTTTGTAGAGATTTGGGGTGTATTTATTTGCAAAGTCATGCAAATCATGCTTTTGTAGGACAGAGGGATCATCCCCACATTGCAATATTTTATGGAAGGGCTATGCTTTTATAGATTTGGGTGTGTTTATTTGCAAAGTCATGCTTTTGTAGGACAGAGGGTTCACCACCACATTGCAATCTTTTGCATTCCCGGTATTTGAGAAACAAGGGGTACTTTGTCCCCCAGTATTGAGATTGTAACTTGCAAAAGGAGAAAATGCAATTTTGGATCAAGATAAGGTGAGCTGAGGGCAATAATCAGGTGGGGAATGTGGCTGAAAACATGAAAGGCACGTCCTAATTACAAGAGTGCCAAGATATGTGCACCCTTATTTTCTCAAACATAAAAAGAGTTAACACTTTGTGATTGTAATAATTTAGGAAATTTAGACAATTTATTCCGGGTATGCTTTTGTATACCCATAAACTCAATAGTGTAGGTTATTTAGAGTGGTTCCCTTTTTCTTTCTAATGTAGGAACAGTGGAATTGCTTACTCTTTATGGTCTTTGAACTCTTCGTGGTTTTTCTTTTTGGGTCTGTACTTCCTTATGGTCTCATGGAAGACTTTGGGTTGATTATCTCCTTTTTTTTTATTTTTTTATCTTCCAACAACTTGCTAAGTTTGTTATTCCATTTATTTTTTGCTAGATTGAAATTGCAATTTTGCTCCGGCTGGGGATTTGTATGATAGCTCTATACAGGGACAATAGAAGAAAAAAAAGTAAACCATAGTAGTGTGGATGGGAGCTACATTTTTATAGATAAAAGGAATCCAAGAGGATAACTCTTATGGGCTTCTCTTATTATGGATAATGTTCCAATTCTCTGCTGGAGTATCACTACAGTTGTGTTCTCCTTGAGTACTATGATTTATGGTGCTCCATATCATAGTTACTTGTTTGGTGTTTTGTGCTTCAAATTGCGAACAGTTCTAACTAAAAAATACGCGAGTTATCATTGTCTTCAATATATTCAAATTATTGCATCAAATTCTTCAATTGAACTATGAATCAATTGAATAAAAAAGTGAACTATATGAACCTACTACCCCATTGAACCTTCAAATCGAAGTAATTGTCGAATTCCGAACTAGGAGTCCAAATGCGAATCAATCAAATTGCAAACTAGGTAACTATGCTCCATATGAGTAGTCTTTTCCCACCCCACTTGAATTTCATGCAGATTTTTGAAAGCATGAATTTGATTAATAAGAAATGATGTCCATCTTCTATCACAACTTTAGTGAAGATATTGGCTGGTTGAAGATGGGAAGGTACATGGAAAAGCATTACGGTTCCATTTACAAAATCTTCTTGAATGAAACCACACTTCACCCCCTATGTTTAGTTATCCTGTGGAAAATTAGATTAGAGTTTATTTGAATATCACTAGCATTGTCTGCACAAAGAGGGGGTGGATGTGGAGAAAGATGGCACAGTCACAGGTTCTTGTACCAAATCCATGAAGCTATATAGCTTTTGTTCAAGCAGAAGACATCGATCAATATTTATCCTTGGTAGAGAACTTTGAGACTCAATCTCATTTATTGTTTCTAGGATCTGAGGGAATTTCCAAGAAACAGACACCACCCTTTTGTAGAGCGACTTGTGTTCAGACATCCTGCTTAATTAGCGTCAACACACGTTGTCAGGTCGAGAGGAGAATGTATTGGAAATAAAAGCCCTGGCTTGGTTGTTCTCCTTAAGTACTTTAGATTTTAGATGTGAGTTATTGCTGATGAATGAAGATTTTGTGGATCTGAGATAAATTGGCCCACAATATTCACAAGATATGATATTTTTACCCATGTTGCAAGATAATCATACCCAGTCTTGAAGTTAATGCAAATTTATGATACTCATTTTAGGGGCTTTCTGCATGGAAGTTGCTTCTTCTTCTTTTTCTTGGTGAAAGTAGGGTGTGAGATCCATTTTCTCCATGCCGTTTCTTCAAGGTTTCATGCGGGGACTTCTTTCCAGCCTCATCTTCTGCATGATGGTGTCTATTGGGATTGATCCAGTTAGACTTCATGTAAGTTGCAAAAATTACAACTTTTTTTTTTAATGCATGGGAGATGAAAATGGTATTTACATATGCCAAATTTGCGTCTATGAATTTTACATATGTAAAATTTACACGTGAAGGTCAAGGAACAAAATAGTGGTTGCAGTGGGCGTAGTAGCGGCAAGTGGCCAAAACGCTATATAACGGGTGATACGTAGCAGCGTGGCGATGTGAATTAATTAAGTGGTAAAAAAAAAAAATTCGAATCTTATGTAGCAGCCAATCTTGTGTTTTTTTTTTTTTTTTTTTTAGTGATTTGGAATCATACAAGGGTAGAGACTATTGAGGCTATTGAGGAGAAGAAATAGAAGAAATAGTGTTTTAAATGAAAATTGCTTGGCTTTAGTAGGTTTTAGGCTGTAGCATTGCTATTTTCAAAATAGCGCAGTGGTTTAAATCATTATGGCTGATAATGCAGCCGCTACCTAGCTTATTTTGAACCATGCGTGAAACACAATACCATGTTTGTTTGGGAGCACCATTTGGAGAAGAGTAAATGTTGAGCGGTTTGGATTACATATGCAAAATCTTCATATATCTCAAAATCTATGTTAAAGCATGAAACTAAACGTTTGTGGTTTAATGGGTCAATGAAAAATTTGAACAGTTTGGGTTAAAAAGTTGGGCCTCACAGAAGTCACAAAAAATCAAAGGTTGTGAAGTGATTTGATACTGCGACCTCTCCCAGGCGTCTTTTGTACTAGCGCCTTCTTAACCAATCGTCTAATCATTTCACACCTTTTTCTGGGCTTGAAGATATTCATATGAAAATCACCTCATTTAAATTCCATTTTCACACCTCATTTAAACATGTGCTGTGTAAATGAGCGCAAATAAACGTGCTTATGGGTGAGTTACATATGTAAATGGGTGACAACAAACGATCCTTGTGGATTCTTGCTTCTTGGCCTCTATATTAGGAGCAACAGTAGTAGTGGGGAGGCTGCTTTTTTTTTTTTTTTAAAATAAAAATAAAAATAAATCTGTGTCATCACAATTTGCAGCTGAACAGTCTCCCTAGTGATTACGATACATCCCATTCTTTCTCATTATTAGAATGGGATAGGCCTGTTTAATAATTGAAGTCAATTCCAAGTTTGCACTCATAAATTGGACCTGTACACAATTCTGGCTAAGTTTCATTTTTTTTTTCTGTAAGAAAAGATTTGGATTTGCTGCCATATTAATACAGAATTTAGTGTGTTGCATTAAGCATTGCGTCTGATAGAGTTATTCAGGTCCTCAGTTTTTTATCTTACCGAAATTGTGATTTACATCAACCACATTCACGCCCATCTCATGAGCCATTTAAATAGATGATAGATCCAACTTCAAGCCATTCATCAGTAAATGGTAGGTTAGAGTTAGAGACATGACTAATATCCTTTTCGAAATTGACGTCAAGCTCCAAACAGGATGTTGGGTGTATGATTGTCAGGAAGGTCAGCTGAAGAAATCAGTTTCTGCATAGTTGTGTTGATTTAGAAAGTTGTTACTAAATCATCTCAATAAGGCATATACTTGCAATCCTAGGAAATATTTAAGATTCAGATACTTCATTTTGAATGAACGCATGGTATTCTTGAATTCCCACTTAATCATCTTATGAGATAATAATATCATTAGCATGAATAGGAAGAATTTTATGCCCTATGGTGTAAGTCGAATAAAAAATGAGATCATCATTGCTGCTTGAAACCTGCCTTAATTATCATCATCATTATCATAGCCTTGTCCTAACTATGTTGGGGTCAGCTACCTACCTGACTTTTGTTTTTCTATTCTAGTCTATCTAGGACCAAATCCTTGGATAGGTTGCACTTCTTCCTATTTGTCCTTAACGTCCATCTATTTCCTCTTGGGCTTACCCCTTTTCCTTGAGGGGCCATCAACCTATATAGAAACAATTTTCCTCACCGGTGCCGTTGCTGGCCTGCTTTGAAGATTTACAAACCATCTCAATTCTCAAACAAGTCTCTCTTAATTTATCACCTATTGTTGTTATCCCTAAATGCTCCCCAGTGCGCTCATTTTTGAATTTGTCTTTCCTAGTTTGATGACACATCTATCTCAACATTCTCACCTCTTTCTTGATAATATCCTTTGAAAATCTCTTAAACCAATCTCCTGGAGCCCCTTCAAACCATATAGAGACTTATTCAGAGGGCAGAAAGATTTTAATTACCAGAGAATGCAGGGGGTGACATATAGATGATTTTGTTGAGGCCCCTATGTATTAACATCCATTTGAAACAACAGCTACCATATGACTGCAACAGTTTTAAGATGCAAAAAAAGTCGTCACTTTGGAAACAGTAGTCAAGATCTCTTTATAGTTGTTGCCATCTTTTTGCTTAAATACTTGGGCAACGTGATGAGCTTTGAATTGACTCAAAGATTTGTGAGACTTGGCCTTAATAGAATACACCAATCAGACATCTAGTACCAGTTAATGGATTCTGATATACCAAACTTTAAGTACCTAAAGACTGATGGAAATTTTTTTAAAGTTCTTAAAAGGAAAAGATGTAGTGCGAGTTAGTACTCAGTTGTAGTTTATATCTTTCTAGCTTCTTAGTTTATAAAATGTTTTGTTTTTGGAATGGATTGCAGAGAATGAAAGACTTGCATTCAAAAGATGCAGCTGCAGAAGGAAAGATGCTTCGATTAAGTGTGGAGACTGGGGGCTGTTCTGGATTCCAGTATGTCTTTGGTCTTGATGACAAGTCTGACTCCGATGACAGGTTCTTTCTAATTTCCATAGAAGATAACATTTTTGTGTTCTGCCTCTTGATTTACCTGTGAACTGACTTGCTCTGCCCCAGCTAGCCTATCAAGTAATGTCAGGCTTGATAGTGTTTGCCATTTGGCGAGTCTACTGTCTGTGTCTATTTGACTTAAAACTTCATGAAATAGATGTTTTGACTGCTTTAGATTGTCCGGCAAAGTTCATGTGGATGTTTGATTCAATCAGCTTTAAGACCTTTTGCCTCTTTTTCGGAAAGTAACCGAAAGTTGAAAATGTCAAATCGACAAGAATGTCTAAAGCAATCAGACAGTTTTTCCTTCCTTTTTTTTTTTTTTAAAATCAAGTTTGCCCATATAACTTTTGTAATATGAGAAGCTTGCCTGTACTATTACTATATGTCAAATTTGCGTGTACTGTTACTGTAATATGACTTTGCCTATATAACTCAGTATGAGAAGTTTGCCTCTTCAAATTGAATCAGACATATCAATCGGTCTATTTATACAAAAGATCTTAAAACAACTCTAATTCAAACATATCTATTTCAATCAGCTCTATTTCAAATAGATAAGACTTGCCAAATAGGCCCCAAGTCAGCAGGGCAGGTCAGCCTGTTTGGCCATTGGGTGGACTAGCTTATGGGCCTATATACATCTCCAGTCCATCCTTAAGTGGTTGCAATCCTATTCAAGTGCTTTTGTCTTCCTGTCTTGATTTACTGTTGTCCTTGAATGTTCTGTAGAATTTTTGAGAAGGACGGAGTTAAGCTGGTGGTTGATAAAATATCATATGACTTTGTCAAAGGTGCAACTGTTGATTACGTTGAGGAGCTGATCCGCTCTGCTTTTCTGGTTAGCTTCTCCCGTAGTTTATATTTCTTCTTCTTCTTCGCATTTAATATCCATTCTTTGTCAATTCATATCTATTAATTTATTGCTTATCACATGGGTGATCATCCAAGTTTTGATTTATGATAATAGAAAGTGATTGTGTTTTGTATATAGCATGTTCATAAGAAGTTGAGGTGAAGGATAATCAGCTGAGAAAGGCCAAAACTTGTCATATGTGCCATGAATGTGGACAAAGGCTAGTATCCCTGGAAGATAAACTTTGATGGGATTGAGCTCTTTCAAAAACCGGGATGGGGCTTAGGGTGAGCCTTGGAAGGAGTGTACGATAGGGTGCTATGACTCCTAAGGAGAATGATTTGCACTGCACATCGATCCCATTTGCCACGTGGGACCTGGTGAAATTCAGGGGGTCCCACCGTTGGTGATTGTCTGGGTGCGCACTCCCGTAGGAGAAAAATTTCCCTCCTAAGAAATAGCTAAAAGATAATATTAAACCTTATGTATATTCCCACATGTGAAGATTCTTTATCTAATTAAGACTTGTTGCCTTAAGTAGAAAAGTTGGTTTAACACTTGTTGAGGATTGAAATTAGGATGGTTTAGGATTGATATATCCATATAAACATTTTAGGACTGTTTCCTATACCGATTTGGTTATTTTGCATAGTTTTCCAACCCTATGGGTGGACAGACTTGGGTAGTTTCTATGTAAAGTGAACTTGGAAACTCAGTGGATTGACTACGTGGGTAAGTAAACTATTTTTTAAATTTTTTTAATAAATTCTATTATAAAATACTAAATTTTAATATATAAATATATGAAAAAAATACAAAAGCATCCTATTTCCAAAGAATATGGGCACTTGTTTTATTCGAAAGATTAATCATGTGTTTTTTACAGAAAAGGTCCAGGAGAAAAGCTGCACATGAAATCCAACCACACGATTTGTATTTTTGTTTGATCAATAACCGGTAAATTATATTAATTTAAGGAGGATTAGAGAGTACATTTAATACTGAAATAGCTAAATCATGACCAGCTAAAGCATAGGAGTATGATACAATTGCTAAGACAAAAAACTATGTAATAGGAGCATATGAAGCGATATCCCTATCCACCCCTTCCGTAGGTAGTAAATCTGTCATGGCATTAGTTGATCTACTCGCTGAAATTCCACTTTGATTGATGTGGATAGAAAATTGATCTACTTGAAGTGAAACTAGAATTTCCCTGGACTCAATTTCATGCAAAATGAGGAAATGGCATTGGAAGAATAATTTTTCAATAATTTTTTTGCTTAAATTTTCCAATTATTTTAATAATAAATTTATCATAAAACCCACTAATATCCTTAAAGCTTCCAGAATGGCCAACCTCCGCTTATTCGAATCTTTTACTCTCAAATGCTTGGAAAATGTAAACACCATTTCCGCTTTGTTATTTTCAAGAATACCCCTAATACGTTGCACTTGGCTTGCCTCTAGCTGATCCGTCTACATTGAAGAGAGCCACGAATTGAGTAAACCACAACTCGGTTCTCCTTTCCTTGATGGGACCAGACTCCATACGAGCTTCCCAATTAAGAATAATAGAATCCAAACACAAATTTGTAGACTTCTTCCTTGTCTAACAGGCCACTTTGCTATCCTCATAACCACAAGTAAATGAGTGATAGAAGCACTTCCATGGGCAATCACTTTCCATAAAAGATCCTATCTTTTCTTTCATTCCAAATGCACCAAAGAACAGCAAAAGGAATGATCCTCCCTACCACTAAACTACTACCATAAGGAACCATTTTCCAAGCATCAACCGACTTACCTCGACCCCAGAGAGCACCAAGCTAAACCACAGCTATTGAGGAAATCACTCCGAAGGAGGATAAATCACAATGCACCACATATTGATTAATCAACTCCTCGCAATAGTGCACACGTCAGAGAAATCTTCGGAAACCATGCCTTCCCTTCTAAGAGTCATCTTGTTAACTACTACCAACCAACAGAAAACCTCCACTATGGGAGAAGTCACACCCAACCAAACTTGCATGTAAGGAGTCCGAGCTACTGGAGATGAATCCAATGCTCTATGGAAAAGAGTATGAAGAAAACTTCCTGGAGGTGTTTGGCTTTCAAATGCAGATTTACTCATCTTAAACAAGTTATGAAAGCAGACTTGAAAGACTCATATTTAGACACTTCAAATTGATGAAAACTCTCGTAAATAACACATTGCACGACACATTTTCCCAGAACACGACTCTTTTACTGAAGACTCTTTATTTGATACCACCCAAAAAACGTAGGAAATAGACTATGTGAAGGACCTGCACCCATCCACTAATTGAACCAAAAAATGCAAAGACCCTGCGTTCCCCCAATAATTAAAATCCACCCTTTCCTAAAGATTTCCTTCCCCAATACTTGAGATGATCCCCCACAAAAAGGAAACTCAGTACCTATGGGCTCTTCTAGGAATCCAACCCCACTCATCCTCACCATATGTTTGAACAACGATTCACCTCTGTGAATTTGAATTTCCTTTTAGGCTTTTATGATTCATCCGACTCGCTGTAGCCAGGATGTCAACTGATTCCCAGAGTCGACCAAAATTGATCCCAGCTGGGTTTAACCCTATGTAGTCACCCAGTTCATGGCTTGGCTTGATTGATTTGGACGAGTTCCCTGTCGAATTGGCTTGATTGACTTGGACGAGTTCCCGGTCGACACATTGGGTCAGAAAACTATGGTCATTTTAGATTAAACATAGGAAGTTTTGTGAATGTGAACTCCATTTTTCTTCTGGCTATGAAGACTAGAGTGTTTGATGGTTGTTAGGTCTTCCTTGTGTGAGGCCAGTTGTTTAAATTATTGTCTTTGTTATTGTTAGCTGCAATAAGGTTGGGTCATGCTACTGCTATATGCTTTTCTTGCTTTCTCCTTGAATTGTACTTATCTATGGTTTGTTTGAACGAATGGATCTTTGACTAATGATAGAATGGAAGATCTAAACAGTGTGAACATAAAACGTGTCAAGCCTCATGTTGGAACTGATTCATGTGTCCAAGGATTAAGGACAATTTATGACATGTTTATCTGAGCTGTTAATATATAGTGTGCTTGCTGGAATTTGTAGTATCTGGGACTGTTGATCATGGACATCCCTCAATAGATGATTGGCGAATTTGATGCAAGCACATGATAGGGGTTCCACAAGGGACCTCCATATTCATTGCAAAATTCTGAAGGAATTTGTGCAGAGGATGGAATTGTGCAAATCCCTCTAGGGACGTGGGGTTTTATTCCTCTGTTTAGCTTTTGTAGGGCACTTGATAGCCATTTGTTTAGGGTGTTGAGATTTTACCTTCTTTAGATGGGTGAATGAGTAGGATTAGATTAGGTCTTTATTTTTTTGAAAACAATATTATTAGCATTGTAATGTCCTGGGTAGCTTTGGATGGATTTTGATAACTAGTCAAGGTTGCAAGTCCCTTTGTGATATCAATCAATAAAGATCACATAAAAGATATATATAATTTGACTGTTGGATACCATATATATCTTTTCTGTAATCCTTATTGATTGATATCCTAGACATTGTGGTCATATTAATCAGAGAACTGCAATTCTCTGTTTTTCAGTCCACATGCCTGTTCTAGTGGAAAGCTTAATTGAATAATTTAATAGCAGCTAATCATCGGCCAACTGAGCGGGACTGGTTTGTAGCTGCTTGCAAATCAATTGCAGGTTATTTGCAGCATTATCACATTGTCTTTACTATTTCGTGTGATAATATCTGTTTGATTTACAGTGGGCTTCTATCCATTCATTGAGATGGAATATATTTTCATTTGACCCTTGTTATGTTGAGTAAATCAGGTGGGTTGAATCCCCTTACTCCGATTTACATTAGAAGTTTATTTTAATGTGTATAGTTGGTGTTGGTGAAAACACTTGTTGTTTAAAAGTCACTTGCACCCATTTCAGATCTAGAGGGCAAGTTTATGTTGAAGTTGGTTTTTGATTGCACTAGCTTGGGTAGTGTGGGAGGAGAGTAACCCAATGAAGCCTTTTGTCAAGGGTGTATAGCTTCTATATTCCCTCTCATGTAATGGGCTGTAAAAGCAAAAGAATTTCAATATGTATTCTTTTTTTTTGATAACCATTTCAATGTGTATTCTTTTGCAATCTAGTGTGAAATTAGGAGAGTAAAACATGTATAAGTGGTGTTGGTGCATAAGTTTGTAATTTAATATTCAGTCACCCATTTCAGATCTAGAGGCCAAGCAATTTGAAGTTAGTTGACAATTTCATCTGCATTATCTTGGGAAGTGTGGAATGAGGGTAACCTGGAAAAGCTTATCGTAAGGCGCTGGCTTATAAATTTATATTCCCTCTCAAGGGATGGGCTCTAAAAGCAAAGAAATTGAGGGACTATTGTATATATTTGCGCTGTTACCCATGGTTCATTCTTTTGCAATCTAGAATGAAATTGGTGGACTATTGAATAGCTTCCCAGTGAGTTTTGTATATCAAATGAGATTCTGTCCCTTAAAAGGAGTGGGTTAAATTGAATTTGGATGGTTGTTTCATGTGAAATACAACCCCCTGTGGCATGGGGTGTCTTCATAGAAAAGAAAGCAGGAGAATTTTGTTTCCTTTATTGGCACTGGCTGATTTGGGTGAACCAAATGGACCAAAGTATCTGTCCTAAATAAAGGCCTTAATTATTTTACAATCATTTTTCAGATCCCATTTGATTCAGCAGCAATACCACATCGTTGCAACAAGGCTCATGGGCGACATGTGGGGCCCATGAAATTCTGATTTTAATTGTTATTAGTTTTATTTTTAGCAAAGAGAATAATTAGGAATAGTTTCTAATTTGGATAAGATTATTATTTTGTTTCCTAGTTTGATTAGGATTGTTTCTAGGGCTAAGTGTTTTATTTTTTATTTTTTATTATTATATATACTGCATTGTAGAGATTGGTAATCTCAGAGATTTGGAGTTAATGAATTTTCCCTTTTGCGGGTTATTGTTGGAGAGTTGTCTTCTTGGCGTAATTGTTTGCTAGGAACCCAAATTGTGCTCCGGCACTTGCATTCTAACCCTAGGATTGCATTAATTGGTATTAGAGTCAAGATCCACGTTGCTCCGATCACCCTCCGGTCATTAATCGGAGCTTCGTTCGTCCATTACCTTCACTGTCACCCTCCCTGTCTGTCCATTACCTTCACTATCACCCTCCCTATCCCCATCCTATCGCTCCACTGTCACTCCAGAAATGTAAAACCCTCGTCACTGTCCCCTGCCAGAACCTTCAACACCAAACCCCACCCATTTGACACCTAGAATTCCCAATCGAAACCCACACCAGCAACCCAGCCACCTTCCTGCAACCCCAAAGTCCACATCCAACAGCAACTAACACCAAATCCCAGTACCCAACACCGAACAAAAAAAACAAAAAAAAGAGAACCCCTTCCCCACCTTCGCCCAACATACCTCACCATCTTGGGACGCCCCTCGCAGCCACTGCCAGAAAACCTACGCCAGAAAACCCAAACTAGAAAAAAAAAAAAAAAAAAAAAACCTGCTCCACAGAACCCCAACCCAGAGAAAAAAAAGAAAAAGAAAAGAAGTGTAGCTGAGAAAAGAGCAGAAAGAAAAAGAAAGAAGAAAAGAAGAAGAGACAGGAAGAAGAGGCATGCCGTTCACCAGCGCCAGTTGTCATTGCTGCAGCAGCAACACCATCGACTCCCTAGTCTCCACTCATACAACAGCAACGAAAAGAAAGTCTACCTTCTAAGCCCTTTTCTTCTTCAGTTTTCTCTTGCACAGAGAACGAGACAACCTGATTGAAGGAGTCACACGTGTGACACATACCAGCAAGTGGGCCTGAGTTCAATTCAGCTCATTCATGGGTTGGGCTAGGTTCAGATTCGGGTTGAAGTTTAGTCAATATGATCCTTCTTGAGGCCCAACAGATTCTGTTGACATCATCACTGTATCACAGAAACTGATCAATAATAAATTTGACGTGATCAACAGTTGAGACAGTTGAGACTTCTTGCGATATCAGGCTCACCCACCATCAGATTTCAGATCCGTTTGTAGCAGTGTAATCGTGGAGAGCAGCTCTACACATCAGGTCGGTAAGAAATCTTGAATTTGCATTAAAAAAAAAAATGCTTCCCAAGAAGCATATAGAAGTGGAGTCTTCCTCCAATATCAATGAGGATTTGAGGGGAACCGTTGTGGAATTATCGGTAAATGTTTATCAACTATCTGCAACGATAATTCAAATGTAAGAGACTCTTACACGGATTGAAACCCGATTAACGAATTTGGAAAATAATTGGCATGAGGATAATCATTGAGATGATGGAGTACATAATCGGAATCAACGAGATCCACATGCCGTCAATGTTGATCATGATTTGGGTATTAAACTTGTGATTCCCGAATAGGATGGAAAATTGAAACCGGATGAATTCATAGATTCGTTGGTTAGTGTGTGGAAAATATTTTTGCAACCAAGCCCGATGGTCATAAGATTACACTGGTGGCAACTTGATTTCGTAATTATGTTGCGATATGGTGGGCTGAGTTGCAAAAGAAGAAAAGAAACCAACGAATTGACCCCGTTGACACATGAACCAAGATAAAAAATCTATTAAAGTAAAAATTCATTCCTGTCAATTACTCCAGAGATCTGCGTTTAAGTTTTCAAGATTTGAAACAAGGATATAAGATAGTTGTTGAGTATTCTGAGGAGTTCATGACCATGTAAGCTCATTGTGGGTTGGATGAAGATGATGATGTATTAGTTGATAGATACTTTAATGGGTTTAAACTTGACATACAATATATCCTCACATTCAAGCATTTTGATAATGTTGATGAGATCGTCCAGCATGTTATCAAGGCTGAGGTGATTGCAAATCATCAGGCCATAAAATTTAATGCATCTAAATGGATTGTGCAGAAGAATTCCTCAATGCCAGATTTTTAACTGAGTGGTTCATCAGAGAAAGTTTTCACCAAGCCCGAAGGTTAAAATAGGATCACATGCTATAATTGTAAACAACAAGGACACCGTGCAATGGAATGTCCTAAACGCATCCACCTCATTGAGAATGAAGGTGATGTGAAAGATACTCCAGTTGATCCTAAAGAGAATGAAATAGAGGAGGTGGAAGACATTGGGCCCGAGGAGGGTCTTGAGTCTCTCATGGTCATCAAAGAGACTACATCAACTACTGCAAAGAATGACTGCGAGATAATATTTTCCTTTAAAAAGGAGCAGTCAATGGTCAAGAATGCACGCTAGTCATTGATGGAGGAAGTTGTCAGAACATTATATCTCAAGGTCTTGTGGATCGATTGCAGCTGAAAGTTCGAAAGCATCATCGTCCCTATTTTGCTAGATGGTTAATGACGGGTGATGAAGTGCAAGTACGGTATGCATGTTCAGTTACCTTTTCTATTGGTGAAGATTATACAGATACCGTGTGGTGTAATGTGGTACCCATGAATAGTTGTGATATCTTGTTGGGTCGTCCATGGATGTATATAAAAATGGCTCTAATGGCATGTGCGACGACATGTACACATTCATGCATGGTGAAAAGCAAGTCACACTCTGTCCTATGAAGCCGACACCACCAAAGAAAAGATCAAGTTCTTATTTCACCAAAGAAGCACTTCAAGTGCACACTGTATACGAAAGCAACATCAAGAAGAAGAGTCGAGTTCGAGGTTGAACTCTTTTCCATCCTGGGGGGATTGATGTCGCAACAATACCACATCGTTGCAACAAGGCTCGTGGGCGACATGTGGGACCCATGAAATTCTGATTTTAATTGTTATTAGTTTTACTTTTATAGCAAGGAGTATAATTAGAATTAGTTTCTAATTTGGATAAGATTATTATTTTGTTTCTTAGTTTGATTAGGATTGTTTCTAGGGCTAAGTTTCTTTTATTATATGCAGCATTGTAGAGATTGGTAATCTCAGAGATTTGGAGTTAATAAATTTTCCCTTTTGTGGGTTATTGTTGGAGAGTTGGCTTCTTCGTGTAATTGTTCCTTGGGAACCCAAATTGTGCTCCGGCACTTGCATCCTAACCCTAGGATTGCATCACCATTGTGAAGTGGAATTCTAGATATGCGATTACTTGCCACGGAGAAGCCTAAAAAGTACCTTTTAGCTACAATTCGGTCGAAGAACTAAATTGCTAGTAGTATGATTAACAGAAGAGTTCTGTCACATTCCAATGATTCCAAAATCTGCAGTGCCGAGGATGAATTTGTTTGTTGGAAAGGGGATATGATCTTAGTTGGTTTTTGCTACACTTTCCTTTTGTTTTTATGTTTATAATTAGTTTGTATAGACTGCGTGTACGTGTGTGAAAGAAAGGATAACTATCTCAGGCAAGTTGACTATCTGGTTCCGGCCTCATTCATCTTGGTCTTACTTGACTACATATGGGACTGTTTCCAGCTAGATAGCGAAACACCAAGAACCCCTTGGGATCCTTTTCTTTCTTCCCGGTGAGTTTGCGAGTTGGATTCGTGACTTTACAAAGACTATCCCTTTGAACATCTTCACATCCCAACAAGGGGCCCCCAAAAAAAGAACAGAGGAAATCCGCATTGAAAGAAGGCGAGATCAGGAGAAATGGTGCAAGTTACAGCACTGAGGCACTTTCTAGACCCTCTCTTCCTGTCTGTAAATATTTATCTCTGTGAAGAGGATGGGTTTTTTTCGGTTACATTTTCATACATTCCTTCTTCCTCAAGCCCTCTTGTTTGCTTGAAGCTTCCATACCTCTCCCATACTGACCGAGCCATCATTGTCGTACCTCGGTTGTAAAGGGTTACTGGTGATTTTCTCGATCAACCTAGTCCTTTATACCCACACTAAAGTTTAAATAAAAGCTGACTTCCTCCACACCTCATTCTATTTGCCCTCTCCTCGTGTGTTACATTTTGGACATTTTCCTTTCCTACACAGATGGAGGGGCACTTGATCATCTGATGCTATCCATTGTTGAATCAATTGATTGTCACTCAGACTAAGATTAGCAGTCCTGTGGTTTCGTATGCTCATGCTACTTACTATGCAGTCCTTGGATAGTTTCTTTACTTTCTACAATCAGTATCTGAATTGTGATTCTTGATGTGCAGGTAACCACGAATCCAAGTGCAGTAGGTGGCTGCAGCTGTAAAAGCTCATTCATGGTCAAATAGCAGCAACTATGAGGCATTGTTTTTATCTGATACTCTCCATTGGTGGTGTTTTGAGTTTCCTCCTTTGGGTAATCAATCTGAGATGGACTTCTAATATTTTTTAATAACCACAATAAACTTAAAAGGGTCTGTGATAGTGTTATGTATCAATTTTAATTCTGTAACATGCTACTGTGTATCCCTTCTGTCAATGAATTTAATAGTTGAAGAAATTTTATTTCTTTTCAGTTGAACTCTTAATCGTGTCTTTGTAATATGGGGCATGGAAGAATCTGTTTAGTCGACTTATTTAATGTTGTAAATGAACATGGCTCAATACATTGGCTCATGCTCAGGACCAAGCTTCAATATAGCGTTATTGGTTTTGTAGGTGATTTGTATTGGCCGATATGTATTGGTGCCTTGTTGTATCTGTCTTTATCGGCCTGAATTTTTTACCCCCATAAACTCTTTTAAAACTCATCTAAAACAGTCAGTTGTGTAGCGGATGTGCATTTTTTTTTTTTTTTTGGTATCAGAACACAGGATATGGGTTTATGTTGGAGATCAGTAGGACTTGTAAGCCCCCTACCTCTGATTATATTAGACTGCTTTATTTGTTGATGTCTTATGATGGTATCTACTTTGTTGGCTGAAAACATCTCTATGTATGAGTGGTCATATCGGTGGTGAAATGGATTGAGATGAGGTAAAGCCTTTATTACCCGGACTAGAAAAGACCAGTGTCATATCTAAAGTACATAAATTCAAAATCTCTTCATTTTTTTTTTTAAAAGTAGAAAACCGTCCTCCCTCCATTAAATGACAAAAAAAATCTTCTTTTTATACAAAAAGTCAAGAAGATTTCACATCAATCCACTAAAAACGAAAGCCCATCATACCTTTATATTTTATTCTCTTTTGATTTGATGTTTCACCTTACTTTATTTGAATTCACCATCCATCTAAACACTAGTTTTAACCTCTATCAATCAAACGAAAGCATATGAATGTGGTATTTCTCAAATCGTTATGGTTTAACTCAGAAAAGAACAAAAACAAATGTGAACAAAAGTTGAGGAAAATCTCAAATCGAGCTACAACTCATAGTCCAATACTATGTGATTCTGTCCATCATAGTTTGAAACATGACACTCTTTTTTTAACCTAGAAAAAAAAATAAAAAATGGGTCAATTCCCTTTTTCTGTTTGTAGCCTTTTACAACTAACCTTGTCTTATAAAGAAGTTGTCCATTTTCTTCATGGAAACCCATTTTGTCTTCAAAGTGTTTTAACCCTTTGGCCTCTCCACCATCTTGAGTGTTTTATGCAAGGGATCTATCTGCTCTTGCATAGCTTGCTTCAACTCATATTTTCAAGTGCTAACTTGGGCTTCTTTATAGCTTTCCTTATCCGAGTGGTAAGGAGTGACAGTTCTCACTTGGTTGTTAAGGTTCGAACCCTTGGCACGCCACCTTTTCCTGTGTGAGCGGGCTCCCTTTCCATTTGTGTGAGTTTTCTTTCCACATGTGCTGGCTCCTTTTTCACTTGAGTAGACTTTCTTTCCGAGTGTGTGCAGGCTTTTAATTGGGTCACTGCACTCTCGGTTGGGTTAAAAAAAAAAAAACCCGACATGACATATTATGAACTAAGATATTTTGTTGAAGGTTTTGGCATCCTTGAGCTTCTTCTCAACTCAATTGTCACTGGCTCATCATTAGGAGGTTGCTCCATTTCATTTCCATGGCTTTCACATCACAAACATGATCACCGCCATCTTCAACATCATCACTATCATCAACATGATCACTAGCATGTGACTCTTTTAGCTTTTCATTTTCTTCAACTTTTTCATTATATTGCTCACGAGGAATAGTTGCATCACCATTGGTATGGTGCTCATGGGGAATGACAACAACTCGCTCTACCTGCTCACCAACAACTTTCCACCAAATAGACTCATCAAAATCTTTAATGGTTTCATTTTCTCGAAAGACTACATCTTGACTTCTATAAACCTTCCTATAACCAAGTTCTTTATCCGCATAATCCAAGAAAAATTATGGCATAGATTGATCATCTAACTTGGACCTTAACTCTTTGGGAACATGCTTGAAGGCTTTGCATCCAAATACCAGCTCGTGCTTGTATGAGACATCTTTTTTTCTCTATTTTTTTTCGAGGACGTCTCCATCTAAGTTTCTTGATGGCGACAAGTTAATCAAGTAACTTGACTTTCTCATGGCATCACCCCAAAACAATTTAGGCAATCTTGAAGTGGTTTGGTTCATGTGTTCAGCAATGGCCATTTTGGCGTGGCGTGCATGGAGTGGTCTTCTCATGCTTTATGTGTTACGTACTTTCTATAATATTCTTCATTCGCCTTTGTGGTGTATTCAACCCTATTAATTGTTTGTTCTTAAGAATTTCAATTTCTTTAATGTCTCTTTCAACAAGAACATGGAAATTTTGAAATGTTCAAGCACTTCATCTTTAGTTTTCATAGTGTATGCGCATACTTTTTTACATGCATCATCAATGAAGGTTACAAATGTAACGATTTTCATAAAACTGCATACATCCGAGTAGACTCTTTCCAAAACTTTGATACATTTGTTGGTGTTATTCCTCACAAAAGAAACTCTATGTTGCTTTCCAATCAAACAACCTTCAAATGAATTTAAATGCACACATTTCTTTTTATAGGAGGTTCTTTTTTGGTAAGACTTCCATCTCTTTCTCGCTCATGTGGCCAAGCCTCTTGTGACATAGGTTGCATAAGGAGCATTTCGATGTAGCATTTAACTCCCCCTTACATGAACGCCCCTTCATATAGTATAACATGCGACATTTTTTGCCTATTGCCACCACAAGTGTGCCTTTTGTAAGCTTTCATCCCACTTTACAGGAACTGGATGTGTACCCTTCATTATCCAACACTCACGTGGATAAGAGATTCATGCGCAAATCTGGTACATGTCGCACTTCCTTTAGTACGAATGTGTTTCCCGTACTAGTTTCAACGCACATGCTCCTAATTACAATAATTTCGGATGTGCCTTTGTTGCCCATATGCTAGGGTTGAAAACAGGGCCGAGTCGTGCCAGTACAAAAAAAATCGTGCAAAAATCGTGCTTTGGCCATGTCCGGCTTTTGAAAATTATACCCCCAACTGCCAAAATACGTTAAATGAGGGATATTTTTGTCATTTCAACACTTAGAAAGTCTATAAATACCTACTCCTCATTTCTAAACACTCATCTACTCTCTAACCTCTCTCTCTCTCTAAGCTCTCACACTCTTTATAAGCTCTCACACTCTCCCAAAAATTTTAAGGCACCAACCTCTCCTACCAACATTTCAAGGCTAAGAAGCTCTCTCTCACTACTGAAGAATCTCTATTTCACTCTTTTAGCAAAACTTCTCTATTAGCCCTCTCTCTCTTAAAGGTATTTATTAATTTAAAACTTGAATTTTATTTAGTAATAATATACATAGTAAGTTTATATAATAAGTCTCATATTCTCGCCTTTCTTATATGAACTATCACAACAAATACATTATATATAATTATTTATTTATTTAGTTTTTTTTTTTTTTGTAAGGGAGGCGGTCCTGTAAGGACTGTCCTCACTCACTATTTTAAGGATGAATCCCGGCTGTCCAATACACTACCGCATCTAACGCTTTATATCCTCCTTATAAAATCAGAGGAGGGAAATGTAAAAAAAGGGAAAACAAACCCAAAGCTTGGTCGTCTCCTCATCTCTTTGGATCTCTGTGACGATTTCAAGCTTCTGAAACAGAGGCTGCCCTTCCCTTCTCTTGATCGCTAAATCTTGAAAATCACAAGATCGAAAGAAATCTGGATCTCTTCCTAATCTCTTCCCCAAATCAGTAGATCAAAAGAGAAACGCAGAGCTCTGCCTCGTCTCCTCATCTCTCTCTCGCTTAGTCGTAGAGATCTCTTCGCAAAGCTTCTGTTTGTAGCCAAGAAGAGGCCCCTTTTCCTCGCCCTCCCTCTCTCAATCTCATCCCTCTTCCTCATCCTATCGATTTGTTGAAAATTAGAATTGAATTAAATGTAAAAGGATGCCTGAACAAATGTATTTCACAATACTTATATATAACTGAAAGCAAAGCTTACAACTTAAATACAAAATAACAATCTCCATGATAACCACTAACACAACAAGTGCAAACTTTGTGGAGTTCAACTACCTTAATCCACTCCTCCAAATTTGAACGTGGTGAACAAACTCAACCACAACTCCTACACTCTAGGACTTCAGCTTGACTTGGTCTCTACGTTGCCATGTCAGCTTCATTTAATTAAATACTAATTAAACATAACTTAATAACTTTTAACACCCTCCCTTAAACTGATTTTACGAAAAACAATTTAGGGTTTTTCCACCATCACATAATCATCTTCCTGTTCAATGCTTTGAAGTGAACAAACTCCCAACATGCTTCTCAGTTTCTCGAATGTAGGCTGCTTCAAAGGCTTAGTTAATATGTCTGCAACCTGCTCCCCACTCTTGCAATATTCCAGTACAATCTTCCCAACTCTGCACAGATCATGTAGAAAATGAAAATGAACATCAATGTGTTTACTTCTCCCATGTATGACTAGATTCCTTGATAACTTGATAGTTGACATGTTGTCACAATAGATGGTCGTTGGTCCCTTTTGAACATCACCAAGCACTTCAAGCATTTTTCTGAGCCACATAGCTTGACAGGAGCTCGCAGCTGCTGCTACAAATTCAGCTTCTGTTGAGGAAAGTGTCACAATCTATTGCTTCTTTGAGGACCACGATACTGCACCAGAGTTGAGCAGAAACTTATGACCGGAAGTGCTCTTTCAGTCATCTATATCACCTGCATAATCACTGTCTGTGTACCCAACAAAACCAGAACCATCTTCCCTTTTATAAAACACACCAAAATCAATTGTCCCCTTTACATACCTGAGAATTCTCTTTGCTGCATTGAGATGCATTTCAGTTGGTTTTTCCATATATCGGCTCACTGACTCACTGCATGCATGATGTCAGGCCTCGTGAATGTTAAGTACATGAGACTCCCAATGATCTGTTTATAGAAAGTACCGTCAACCTCCTTTCCACCTTTGTCTTTGCATAGCTTTAAGCCGAGTTCAACTGGAGTTCCATATGGCTTGCAATCATCCATCTGAAACCTTTTAAGAATGTCCTGCGCATACTTTTTTTGGTAGATGAAATTACCAGTAGTAGTTTGAATGACTTCCAATCCAAGAAAATAGTGCATTAATCCCAGATCAGTCATTTCAAACTCCGTCATCATAGACTTCTTAAATTCATCAAACATTTTAGCATCATTTCCAGTGAATATTAAGTCATCAACATACAAGCATACCATAAGTAGTTTACCTCCTTCCTCAGTCTTGACATAAAGCGTGTGCTCGAAAGGACATTTGTGAAATCCAAGCTTAGCAAAGTAAGCATCTATGCGACTGTACCAAGCTCGAGGTGCTTGTTTCAGTCCATAGAGTGCTTTCTTTAGTTTGAACACCTTCTCTTCTTCTCCTTTTCTCTCATAACCAGGTGGTTGATCAATGTACACCTCCTCTTGTAGGTTGCCATGCAAGAATGCTGACTTTACGTCTAACTGAAAAATTGACCAGGAATTTTGGGTTGCAAGAGAGATCACTAACCTGATCGTGTTGTGCCTTGCAATTAGGGCAAACACCTCTTTGTAATCGATGCCATGCTCCTGCTTGTAGCCCTTAGCTACCAAACGTGCTTTGTGCTTGTCAACTTTGAAAATCCTGGGATCCTAACCCTAGAGGGGGAGGGTGAATAGGGTGAGCTACAACAAGTGACCAATTTAGACCAATTTTAAATTCATTAAAATAAACTAGTCACAGGTGATGATTTACCAAACAAGATGCGGAAGCTAACATAAGAAATCACCACAAGCATACACCATTGCACAAAGAGTTATAGTGGTTCGGCCTCAATGCCTACATCCACTACCGGCTTGTGATCCAATCACCCCACCGGATTTCCACTAACTATGCTTTTTAATAGGCTAAGCAATAACCTTTACAATGTTATTTTTCTAGGCTCAACAACAACCTTTACAATATGCTTTTCCAAGGCTAAGCAATAACCTTTACAATGTGCTTTTCTTAAGATAAGCAATAACCTTTACAAATGAAAGATTTCTCTAAGAAGGTGTCTATACAAAAACACTCTAAGAGATACAATTTAAGCTCAATGGAATTGCCTCTTAAATAGGCTGAAATGAAAGTGAAAATCAATGTACAAACATACACAACAATTTGCTAAAGTGTGCACAAAGTGTATGAATGTTTACTTCAATCAAATTCTAAAATGAAGCTCTTGAATGAATGCTTGATGCATTTTAAAGTCTAAACTCAGAAAAATGATGATTGAAGTTATATGCTAATCACATGAAAGGTTTAAGCAACTTGAAAGAAAGTACTAAACAAGTTGTAAGAAGATTAACTACTAAGAGCACATGTGATTTAGACAAGAATGTTTGCAAAGCAATCTAATTTTCCAAAGATGATATTGTGTTTGCTAAACATCTCTTTTAAAGCTAGAAATCATGCATATATGAAAATACAAAGAGTTAAACATGCATTGATTTCAATTAGAATGGAAACTAAGTCTTAATTTGAAAGATATACCTTTGTCTCAAGCATTTTGGATTTCCATTGACCCTCTAGCCTTATCAACTCATTCCTCTTCCTTAGGCTTCAAAATAGTTCCAAAAGATCACCCAACAAGCCTTTCAAAAGAAAGGAATGGAATGGACTTTTATGCAAAAAACAGTCCAACAACTAGTTGGCCCGGTCGACCCCATGACCCTCGGGTTGACCTGACCCAACGGTCAAATTGGCCAACGGCTAGTTGCTCGGTCGACCGGGTGCAGGGGTCGGTCGACTGAGCACACTGGCCTGGGAAGAGTTCTACCAAAATTTTGAGAAAATATTTTATGAAAACATGAACTCTAGGCCAATGTGTTTCATGCATACTAAAATGATTCTAAAAAAAAAAGATGTATGCAAATCACAAACCTAGATTCTTAATTTGATTTTCCAAATTAATGCATGAAGAATTAGGTTTTCAAAAGAGTATTTGGATTCTAAAAACATGCATGAATAAAAAATTTGAAAAACATATGCAAATGCACGATAAAATCATAGATTCCAAAGTCAAAACTAAGAGCATGAGTGTGTGATCATTTGACAGTGAAGGTGAATATGAATCCATCAAATTTGCAACAAACAAAAACCGAACAAACTTCACCTTTTTCGTTCAACTTTGCTCAAAACACCCATTTAACACCAATGGTTTTCTTTCCCTTTGGAAGATCAGTTAACTCCCAGGTATGATTCTTCTCAATGGACTTGATTTCATTGTCCATTGCTTCCCTCCATTTCTCCTCCTTAACATCCTCAGTATAAGTGATTGGATCACTGTCTACAAATAATGCAAAGTGAGCATTCTCATCATCAGAACTTGAATAACTTATATCGTAATCCATCATCCATGCTGGCCTCTTCCTTGAGTTTTCATCTCTCAGATTGTATCCCTCTTCTTCAGACTGTTGAGATGACTGAACTTCAAGTTGAGGTGACCGTTGGGCTTGAGTTTCAAGAGTTGCTACATCTTCCTTGTCTGAATCATCATCGACTGGAATTTGTTGTTGAACCAATCTGTTCTCAGACCAATTCCAGATGGTGTCTTCATCAAATATCACATCCCTGCTTGCCACTATCTTCTTTGTCACTGGATTGTATAGTTTGAAAGCTTTTGAGACTTCACTTACACCAAGGAAAACACATTTTTCACTTTTGTCATCCAACTTCTTTCTTTTCTCATCAGGGATGTGTGCATATGCTATGCACCCAAACACCCTAAAGTGATCAATCGCAGGCTTCAATCCACTCCAAGCTTCTTGAGGAGTCATATTCTTAACAGAAAATGTGGGACTTCTGTTTAAGATATGAACTGACCATAGCACAACTTCAGGCCAAAACTTCTTGGGAATTCTTCCTTTGACGAGCAGACTTCGAACCATGTTGAGAATGGTGCGATTTTTCCTCTCACTTACACCATTTTGTTGTGGTGTATAGTCAGTGGTCAGCTGTCTCTTGATGCCTTTCTCTTTGCAAAATGCATCAAACTCTTTCGAACAGTACTCTCCCCCACAGTCAGTTCTTAGTGTTTTAATCTTCTTTTCTAATTCATTTTCAACTAGAGCTTTGAAGTTTTTGAATGTTTCAAATGCTTCTGATTTTTTATGCAAGAAATAGACCCATGTCTTCCTACTAAAATCATCAGCAAAGGGGGTGAAATATTTCTTGTTACCATTTGAGATGGGATTTATTAGTCCACATAGATCAGAGTGGACCATCTCCAGGATTGATTGAGCCCTTGCTGCCTTGCTACTTGGAAAAGAGTCTCTTTGATGCTTCCCAGTGATGCATTCTTCACACACCTTTGATGGAGGAGTTATCTGAGGTAAGCCAGTGACCATCCCTTTCTGGTGAAGTGTTCTCAAGCCATTAAAGTTCAAATGGCCATATTTGTAGTGCCATCTCCATGGGTCATCTTCTTTGGCAAGCAGGCAAGCCTGCACAGTCTTGATTTTTGAAGGAAACAATCTGTTGGAAGACATTTTTATAACAACAATGGAGCCTCTTTTTGGATCATACACTTCACACTCTCCTTTATAGATTGTAATCCTGTAACCTTTATCTTGTAATTGACTAGCACTCAGCAAGTTTGTCTTCAAATCAGGAATATGAAAAACATTTGAGATAGTCTCAATAAAGTCATTTTTAGTTTTGATTTGAATATCTCCCTTACCCATCACTTTCACTGTTGATTTGTCACCAAAACTTACTACCGTGTGAAAGCTTTCATCCAAATTAATAAAGGAAGACTTACATCCACTCATGTGATTGCTGCAACCCGTGTCCTCCTGATCAGTCTCTGTCAGTGCATGAAAAGCCATCAAAAGTGTCTCTTCCTCCTTTTTCTCCACGAAGTTTGACTTTTTTCTTTTTTCTTTTGGTAACTTCATGTAGCACTCATTCTTGTAGTGCTCAAAATTTCCACACCTATAGCACTCCACTTTTGACTTATCAAAGTGGTATGCTACTTTTTCTTCAGAGTCATCATCTCTTTTGAAAACATGAGATGATTTGCTGTCATCTCGATGTCCAGACCGTCGACCACCTCGATGGCCTCGACCACCTCTTCTTCTACTACGTCTGCCTCTTCCACGACCTCTTCCTCCTTGAGAACTTGAGGGCTCAGAAAAAATGGAAGCTTTCAGAGCTGTTTGTTCTTCACTGGCAGTGGTATGGTTAAGTCTTTGTTCATGCACTAACAAAGAGCTTTGTAGTTCATCAACTCGTAACTCAGCAACATTCTTTGACTTCTTCCATGGTTCCACCATTGGATCTCATCTTGCTTGCTATTCCCAGCGTTCTAGCAAAGAAATCAGTGATGGACTCACCTGATTTCATTTGTAGAGTTTCAAAGTCCCTTGTTAGAGTTTGAAGCATTGCACGTTTCACCCTCTCTGACCCTTCATATTTCTCCTTCAAAGAATCCCATATTTGTTTGGATGTCTCATTCTCGAGTATAGTCTCCAAGATAGATCGATCAAGTACCTGAAAAGGTAGTTTTTTTACCTTCAAGTCCTTCAGCTTCTGTTCAGCAACCCTCTTTTGTCGTTGTTCAGTCAACACAACTGCCTCTGCTGGGGCATCAAATCTTGATTCCACAAGATTCTAGTACTCCAATGACCTGAGAAAATTCTCCATTAGCATGCTCCAATGGTCGTAGTGACCATCAAACCGTGGAATCGCTGGTTGAGCAAAACTCTCAGTGGCTTTGTCAGTTGCCATTGTTTCTTCCTATTGCAAGACACAATCTTTCACCCTTTTTCTCAAGTTTGTTCAGGCCCAAAACTCCGCTCTGATACCAGATGTTGAAAACTGGAATTGACTTAAACGTAAAAGGATGCTTGAACAAATGTATTTCACAATACTTGAATACTGCAGTTTTTTCTCTCTTATATATAACTGAAAACAAAGCTTACAACTTAAATACAAAATAACAATCTCCACGATAACCACTAACACAACCAGTGCAGATTTTGTGGAGTTCAACTACCTTAAGTCACTCCTCCAAATTTGAACGTGGTGAATAGACTCAACCACAACTCCTACACTCTAGGACTCCAGTTTGACTTGGTCTTTACGTTGCCATGTCAGCTTTATTTAATTAAAAACTAATTAAACATAACTTAATAACTTTTAACACGATTCCCTCTCCTGTGATCGGAGTTTTTTTCCCTTTTCCTTCTCTCTCCACCCATTTAGGATTTTGTTTTATTTTATTTGTCAACGCTTGAAGATTTTGAGTTTTATTACAAATGGAGGGGAGGGCTTGGGATTTTGAGGTTTGGATTGAAACAGAGAATATTTCCATCAAGCGTATTGTTCTGCTGATGAGTGAGAGAAGAAACAACAACAATAATAGCTGAAAGTCCTTGGGATCCTAACCCTAGAGGGGGGGGGGGGGGTGAATAGGGTGAGCTACAAATATGACCAATTAAGACCAATTTTAATTTCTTAACAATAACTAGTCACATGTGATGATAAACAATCAAAATGCCGAAGCTAAACAAAAACAATCACCACATAGCAATCACCACAACACAATATTTATAGTGGTTCGGCCAACGTGCCTACATCCACTACCGGCTTGTGCATCCAACACCCCACCGGATTTCCACTATGTATGCTTTTTACTAGGCTAAGCAATAACCCTTACAATGTTGTTTTTCTAGGCTAAACAACAACCTCTCAATGTGCTTTTATAGGCTAAGCAATAACCTTTACAAAATGCTTTTCTTAGGCTAAGCAATAACCTTACAAGATGCTTTTCTTAGGCTAAGCAATAACCTTTACAAATGAGAGATTTCTCAAAGAAGGTGTCTTCACAAAAGAACACTCCAAGAGATACAATTTAAGCTCAAATGAAATTGCCTCTTGAATAGGCTAATATGAAAGTTTAATACAAATTACAAACATACACTCAAATAAGCTAAAGTGTGTGCACAAGTGTATGAATGTGTTTCTTCAATCAATTTCAACAAAGAAGCTCTTAAATGAATGCATGATGCATTTTAAAATCAAAGCTTATAAAATGATGATTGAAGAGAAAACTAATCACATAAAAGATTCAAACAACTTTGAAGAAATGAATTAAACAAGTTGTATGAATGTTAAAGTCTAAGAAAGCATGTGATTTAGTTAAGAGAGTTTGCAAACTAATCTAATTTACCAAGGATGATTTAGAGTTTGCAACACAACTCTTTAAAAGCTAGAAATCATGCAAATATGAAAATACAAAGATTTAACCATGCATTGATTCTACTTTTAATGGAAATCAAAATGATAAGTAAGGTCTACCTTTTTAAAACTCAAGCATTTGATTTCCAAATGGCCCTTTAGCCTTTCCAACTTCTTCCCCTTTCTTTGGCTCCAAAATGCTCTCAAAAGTTCATGTGTCAAGCCTTGAAAAAGGTTGGAAATGAATGGACTTTATAGCCAAAAAGTTGCCAACGGCTAGTCCTCGGTCGACCGGCAAAGAGGTCTCGGTCGACCGAGAAAGCACAACGGTCATATTTCTGACCGTTGGCATGTTACAGTTCAGGTTCTGGAAAAATGACTTCCAGTTGTCTTGGTCGACCGAGACCTGTGTCTCGGTCGACCGGCGACACTGCCGGGACAACCCCCCTTTTGACAAAAAAACCAACTTTTGCCATTTCAAAGGTATTTCTTTGGGGGACCTTTTGGCCACTAAATCAAGCTTGGAAAACAAGTTTTAAGACATTCTAAGATAATTAAAAACATGAACACACAAAGCCTAAGATGATTCAAAAGATTAAAACCAAAGGCTAGCTTGATTGGATAAAACTCTTTTCAAATGAAAATGCATACAAACATGATTCTTTTTGAGATGAAAGCATGCAAGGTTCAAACCTAAATACCCAACAAGATTTTCCAAATATAATGCACAAGGAAATAGGTTTTCAAAAGAGTTTGGATTATAAAACCAATGCATCCAAGTTTTGAACCAAAACATGCATAAAACAAATACTTTTCCAAATCTTAAAAGCTATGCATGTATAAAACTAGATTTCAAGGTTTTCTAAAACAATGCAAGTGTGAGAATTCAAATGATGCTAAAGTGCAAATGCATCCATCAAATTGCAAATACAAAATTCCTAACAATAGCTGCAACATAACTAATAGAGACAATTAGAGGATACAGACTCTATAGATTGGTGGAAATCATAGACATTGTTACAGAAAGAGGGCACAGCCTATGAAGCCCCTATCACACTATATAGGCATTGTTGCACATAAGATATTTTTCGTTCAAATTGTATGTTGGAGATGTTGTAACAATTGGATACCATGTTCATGTATTTGAGTTGAAACTGATTATGATCGAGAAATTATAACAACTTTTTATTTGATTATCATGTAAATGTGAGGTCCATTGATGTTATGTTTAGTGTGGATGTTCCTTCAAGCTGTTCATTTTTTTAAACAGGTTGTTCAAGCCATATTTACTATGGACCATGTTGGCATGTATGATGTTCAATTTCACATTTTTTTTAAATGGTCAATTTCATTTCTTTAAGAAATGAACATCTCCACAACTTGAATGTTTTTTTATTTTACAAACAATCTAAGCTTCTCTGTTAATGGGATTGGTTCACCACTCTGCGCTGAATCAAAGGTTCTTTGTCAATAGGATAGGTATTGTTAATTTTGGCACTCCCATTGTGATGGGATGTTATCATTTTGTAATTAATTTATTAGAGAGGCGAGAGATTCTAATTGCCCGTGATATCAAATTGGCTGTAACTGCTTACTGATATCAATTGATCGAGTCTCAACTCCAAATCAAGTACTCAAACCATGCATCATAGAAATTTTTGATCAATTGTTCCTTTCAGGTATTGTTTCAGGTGCACTTTTTTTAAGTTCTAGGCTCTTACTTGGATATGCACAGAATTCCATGCGCACAATAGATGAAAAACTTGTTTTAGCATTGAGAAATAAATCTATATAAACAGCCCAACTGTTTTAAACAAAATTTTCATTATCATTTAAGTATCATCTTCAAGCTCTAAAGACTTCTTCCATTCTATAGTTATAGAAAATAAGAAAATGGGAGTGATCAACATCAACCCACTTTCAATGTGAATCTATCAGTTAAAAATTGTTCCAGAGTTGTCACTAAAAGCTGCATTTATGAAAGTTACTTAAGGCTGCTGTTGAAGTCCTGACAAGGATATGGCACCAAATCATAAAAGCATCTTCAACACATTCATAAAAAAATCTATTAAAAAGCAAATCTCGGAAGACAACAAATAAACAAATCAAACCAAAAAACTCAAAGAAAACCTAAAAAAATCTAAGTCAATAGATTACCTATAAGGAAGAATAAAGCTTGATAACAACGAATTCGAGATTTGTTGTAATGATGATAAACATATGAGGGATCTTCTAGCTGAAATCTCAATCAGTGTTGGAAATCTCCTTTGATGAGAGATCCCTTGTTTGATCTAGGGAGATAGAGAGAGAAAGTAAGACATGAAGAGAGAGGAGGACTTTTATGGCGACGCGGGTGAGATTGACGAGGAAGACTGTGACTGTCTCGAGTGAGCAAGACAAGAGGCGGGGCAGATCAGTTTCTCATACCCGTCGCAAACAAAGCATGGGTGTGGAAGAACTGCGACATGGGCAAGATTGACAAGGAGGACGGCGACGATCGCCAGAGAACGCGAGAAGATGGAGGGCGTCGCAGAAAGTGGAATCCCCAAATTGATTTGGGATGTTCGTTTTTTGTTCACTTCCGGAGAAGGGTCAAAGAG
The DNA here is from genome assembly GCA_038049695.1 of Cinnamomum chago. Taxonomy (NCBI): domain Eukaryota; kingdom Viridiplantae; phylum Streptophyta; class Magnoliopsida; order Laurales; family Lauraceae; genus Cinnamomum; species Cinnamomum chago. Next base: position 63,430,153 of record CP142458.1, on the reverse strand, counting down.
GGAGGGAGAGAGCATTTGGGTTTGTTTCTCCCTTTTTTTTCCGGTTCCCTCTACTGATTCTATAAGGCTGATACAAATGCTCCTTTAACATTTTGTTTAGCTGCAACATTAGACCTTATGTTGAAATTAGTAGGGGTAAAAAACTTTACTAAATGCAATAAATAGCAAAACGAATCAAACTAATGTAAATGATATTTCTACAATTAGAACTAATTTAGAACAACTTCATTTTGAAAAATTAGAACTTTATTTCTACAATTAGAGCTCAAATGGGTAGATCCGAAACACCTTTTATGTCATGACCCCAAAATTAGGATATGATTAATGGGTCATGGTTCCGGGGATTACTGTAGTATAATCTTTATCATTCCCCGAGATCAGCATGGGTGAGGATACAAGGTCCATCACCGTCATGGAACATTTTGCGGAAGCTTGCATTGCAATGCAATCAAAAGTCCGATGCTCATTGGATTCCTTGTTGCATCACTAATGTCTTACTAGCCATATGTCACTTCACATTATATCAGACTGGTATAAACATAAATAAGAAATAAGTAGAGCAAGATAAGTTAATAGGATATTGCATTCCCATGATTTAAGTTAGAAATTATAAAAGATGTGTTAATTACATTCCCAGTATAAAAGGCCAACAGAGGCCAGTACAATAGAATACAAAACCCAAAAATAATATTCCCTCGTGTGAAACTTCTCATGTGTCAGGACTAGAGTCTACATGACAACTACTGCACCTCATTCACCCGTCTCCCACAGCACCATAATCACCTCCTTGGAAAATCACACTAAGGCACGGGTTAGGAAATCATACGTACAACACCAAGTGTAGGTCAAACATGAATGCCTGGAAAATATCCAAAATAAAAAGTGTAGTTTGTAGGTACAAAGTAGAATATAAATAACAGGTTGATTAAACCGAGGTCAGATAACAATATGAATATGCAAGTTAGTGCATCATGAGTAAAACAACATAATCATCAATAACGGATAAGTAGGTTACTTTTAGGGTGGCAACCACGTTGCACAAATCCTTGGAAGGGGAGCATCTACTTGCCCTAACGAACTAGTAGATAGTACCTCTAAACTCACGTTGGAGTTTATGGCTGTCATAAATCTTTAGATCTGCCATGGAGAAACCTGAATCTGGCCCGAGCAAGGTAGGTACTTTAGTGACACCGTGTCACATTTAGGACACCCCTACAGGGAGCAATAATATAGAAGTAATACATAAATAAACAAATAACAGCTCGGTGGTACCAATTTGGGAATTCAAGGATAATTCAGTGTTTCATGTTTGGGATGGTTCAGTGTTCAGTTAGGGGTACGTGAGTAATTTCAGTACTCACAGTATGTATGTTCAAGTACTATAGGGGGAAACAGACAATTTCAACGATTTAAAATAGAAAACAGTATTGGTTCAGGTTAGAAAAACAATCCTTCCAGGTCTGGAAAATCTTACGTAAAAATGGGCAACATTTCGGTTTGGCTTCAAATAGGTTGTAAAAGTACAAGATGATTTGGATAACTCGGAAGGGGCTCGGGTATTTAATGCTTGCACACCAATCGAAAAAAACTCCTAAGGATCCGAGTACATCTAGGGTCAAAGCAGGGCGAAGACCGCTCGCTAATTCCCAATGAGTTCCATAGGTCATCACACTAAGGTTGGGTAGGTCCAGGTCATGACCGAACACATAAAATACAACAATAAGGAGAAATATGCACCATGCATATTGAAAGTCCGGGATCCTAACCCTAGAGAGGGGGGGGGGGGGTGAATAGGGTGAGCTACAACTTAGTGACCAATAATGCCAAATTTTAACTTCTTTAAATTAATTAGTCACAAATGGTGATTAAGTAAATAAATGCGGAAACTAAACAAAAACAATCACCACAAAGCATGCACCATCACACAAGGATTTATAGTGGTTCGGCCTCAATGCCTATATCCACTACCGGCTTGTGATCCAACACCCCACCGGATTTCCACTAACTATGCTTTTCAATAGGCTAAGCAATAACCTTTACAATATGCTTTCCAAGGCTAATCAATAACCTCTACAATGTTGTTTTTCTAGGCTAAACAACAACCTATCAATGTGCTTTTCTAGGCTAAGCAATAACCGTTACACTATGCTTTTCTTAGGCTAAGCAATAACCTTTACGAGAAGAATATTTTCTCTCAATGTAGTGTCTACACAATCACTTTAAGAGAAACAATTAAAGCTCAATTACAATGCCTCTAAAATAGGCGGATATGAAATTTAGAATCTAACTCACACAAACACTATATGAATGCAAAGGTGTATGCTCATGATGTGTGTGTGTGTGTGTGTGATAACTTCAATCAAGTTAAAAAGTAAGCTCAATCAATATATGCTTAAAGCATTTAAAAGTTTAAGGCACATAAAAAGATTTAATTGAAGTAAAAATGCAAATCACATGTATGAATACTTACTTGTTGATGAAGAGAAAATCAAAGGCTCACAAGTTGTATGAGAATAATTAACTCAAAACATGTGATGCATGTGCAATGTTGTTTTCAAAACCAAATTAATTTTAACTAAGGTTTAAATGAATGAAAAAAACAACAAATAGAGTTTCAACCAAGTAAATGAATCAAAACAACAAATAGAATTTCAACCAAGTAAATGAATCATGCTGAAAGAAATCAAAGATTTTGGCTAAGCATGATTAATGAAGATTTTAAAACAAACTTGGCTTGAAATCAAGGTGAAGAATCCAATCCAACTTTTTGATCAAAGATTAAAAGAAGAATGGACTCAACACATCATAGTTATCATGCTAATATTAATTTACCAATAATTTAAACAACGCATGTAACATATGATTAGTAAAAGTAAAGCTTACTTAGATATTTAACTTCATTGATCCAAGCTTTAGCTTCACTAATGACCCCTTGGTCTCTCTTAGTTCATCCCATTTTCTTTGTATCCAAACTCCTCAAGAGTTGCTAAAAAGTTCCTCTTTGATCGACACTTTTTCCAAAGGAATGGACTTGTATTTAGACTAAAAAATTGAGTTCCTGCGTCTCCCCGGTCGACCTACACCCTTCTCGGTCGACCTGGGCTTCAACGGTCATAAATCTGACCGTTTGAAAAGAGCTCCAACGACTTTTTACCCGGTCGACCTGCTGTGTGGCCGGTCGACCGGCCCAAGCCACACTGCAGGTCGACCACGGCCTTGGACCAAATTCCCCTAAAAATGTATATTTCAAAGTTTTTCTTTGTGGGGACTTTTGGGCCAATGAATCAAGCTTGGAATCATGGTTTAAATCAAACTAAGATGTTTAAAACCATGAAACACAAAAAAGCCTAAAATGATTTGAAAGATTTAAAACTCATAGGCTTGCTTGATTCATAAAATATATTTTCAAAACTAATTGCATCCAAGTTTAAAATCAAAACATGCATAAATCAATATTTTTACAAGTCTTAAAAACAATGCATGTATAAATCAAGATTTCAAGATTTTCTAAATCAAAGCATGTGTGAAAATTCAAATAATGCTAAAATGTTAATGCATCCATCAAATTGCAAAAACACAAAATCCCTAACACGTATGAATACGAAAATAATAGATTAAAACATTCTAGCAAGCCTAAACGGCAATCAAGTATCCATTACAATGATATCTTTTAGTCATTGATTACCTTGGACATGCAAGTTCGATGATATTTGAGAGTATATACTCTTAGGGTTGGATATCATGCTTGGTTTGTACACATAGTGCATTTGAAAGGTGGGGATACCGAAAACCCAAAGTCCGGATAGAACGATAATCACTGTGCTCCACATGCCTCCTAGTTAGGGTTGCAAACGGGTATCTGATTCTCTGATTACCTAGAAGTTCTGACCCGCAAAAAACCGGATTTGGAACCTATTTTAGGTTCTGATTCATAAACGGGTTCTGGTCCGGAATCCAATTTAGGTTTCGATTGATAAACGGGTCCGGTTCCAAGTCCACATATGTTCCGACCAGTGGACCCGGGACCCGACATGAGCCTTTGATGTTGAAAATTGTACCTCAAAATCAACTTTTTTCTTGACATTTTTAGGTATAATATTGGAGGTAGTAGACTTGATGCACTGTTATAAGTTGAATGATATGCTTAGTCTAAGAAAAATGAAAAATAAAGAGAAATTAGAATTGATTTTGGAACTAGATTCCAATCCTCTAAGTCGACCCAGTTTCGGAACCGGATCTAGGTTTTCCCATCTGAAACGGGTCTGGAACTAACAAAACAGGTTCTGAGTTAAAATCGGATCCGGATCCGGAACTGGAACCGTTATTTAAAAATGGGTCTGGGTCTAGGTCCACTATGGTTCCGATCCGGAATCGTTCCGTTTGCAACCCTACCCCTGGTAATCCGAAAAGTGTAAAACAACTAAAATCAAGTTAGGGAGTGTTCAGGTACAAGGTACGTTCTAATTCTATATTTTCAGTCCCTTAAATGAAGAGGGACAGGTGGGTTTAAGAACCTCAAAGGCCCCAAACAAGGTCTTACGACTGTCTGGGACCCTCCTTAGGGTGCACCACTTGGGGTGCGGAGTACCTGCAAGGTGCTTCTGCCTGTGGCCATGGTCCACTGTCGGGTCAAAGGTAGAGTACAAGGTCAGTCAAAAAGGGGTAAAAAGTCTCAAAGACCCTCACTTAGATTCACCGGCGATTCCCCATAGTCCCGGGGTGGCTACCGGAAGTCTCAGATTTGGTGGTAGAAGGGTACTGGGTAGTTTTGGAGAAAACCTATAGGTTTAAGTGACATTTGGTCACATTTGGGTCCACATAACAAGCAATTAAAGGTCCAAAAAAGGGTAATCAAGTTTAGGTTTTTTATCCTCAAATACAAGGTGAGAAGTGGTCCAAAAATGGGGTCCACCGGCTCTGGCTGTGGAATGGAACCCCACTGGCTGTGTAGAAAATGCACAATCGGTCTTGTATACTTGCTTTACGGCTGACCATACCATTGATGGTAGGGTCGCCCATAGAGTAAAAAATTTCATACTCGGCCAATATGGGCTGTTATGAGCCCAGAACTAGACGCTTCTGATCATTTAAAATTTTTAGTAATCAAGAACCATAAAGACCACGATTTTTTATCAGAATTTAGCAATCTAAACATAACGAAAATCATGCTTTTCTCAACATCAAAACTGTAAGACCCCGACCCGAGTGAGCCCGATTAGTACTAATTAAGTTGCGTGTTAGTGCTAAGCTTGATTAGTGATTTTTGGTTAAGATGGGTTTGGAATAGCTTCTGATATAGTTTTGGGGATTTTGATTGGCTTTGTGCTAGTAGGGCCCTTTGGGGGTTCCTTTTCATGTCATTGCATATGATTGATGATTTATCGGAGATTTTTACACGTATGATTTTAATCCCGTTTTACTCGTTTTAATGATCCCGACAACTTTCATGTTGATCCCGTCCTCGTTTGAGGTCCCGAAACCCGATTTCATATCATTGAGGGTAAAACAGTCATTGCACACAAAATCTGTACCCAAAACTTGATATTCCCGAAACCCGCAAAACATAGACTTTTTAGAAACTAGATATTTCGACGAACAATTCTTCCTTCTTCGTCGAATTCATCCGAGGACCCGAGAGAGATGATTTCAACCTATTTAGCTCCTTAAGTTGTGGGACCTACCCAACCCAATTCTTTGTTAACAAGGGAAGCCATTTCCCTTCTTCTCCATTCTTCTTTTCCAGCTCAAGAGGGAAAGCTAGGGTTTTGGGAGGAACTCTTCTTCTTCTTGCTTCCCATCACTCAATACAACCCCAAACTTGCACCAAGAGGAGATTGGAAGCCATCACCTTCTTCATCTCCTTGAGAGCTTCCTTTCCATAGCTTTTGTGGAACACACCAACCCTTACAAGATTTCCTTAGAGCTTGTCATTGCCATTAGAGAACCTTGCAAGTAAGTATTTCCCTCTATCTTCTAGAATTGTATTCCTTGGACCTTAGAGAAGCTTCACCCTTATTATTGGAAGATTTCTTTATGATTCCATTGTTTGACCATTTTAGGGTTTTATTTGGGATTTTGCCTTGTAGCTTGGATTCATTGTCTTGGAAGATTTGGTAGAGGTTGATTTCATTGATTTGAAGACTTGAGGCAAGTGAATGAATGATGTTCCTAAGCTTTTATTGATTTTTGGACATTTTCCATTAATGTGCATTTATTGCTTTATTTTGAAATGAATGCTCATGATAAGTATTAATGGCACATTGATAATCTTGGAGAAGTAGTGGTTATGACATTGAATATCTTCTTGTTTTGTTGCAAATGTATATACATTGTGAAGTCGTTTCCTTCTCTCTTTTTTCTTGTGGAATGTATGGTTGGTGAAGGAGAAGAATGTTGATTTAATGGAGGTTTTGTAGTAGTTGAATGGAGAAATGGATTTCTCATTTGATGTGTAAGAAGGGCTAGAGAAATGTTGTAAAAAGGAAGGAAAGAGGGCAGCTGAACTGGTCCGGAATGCATTTCTGGACCGTTCGCTCGAGCGACCGTGACCGTTCGCTCGAGCGACCAGTCCAGAAACGAATTCGAGAATTCCAGTAGCTAGTTCGCTCGACCACATTTAAATATTCGCTCGAACGATGAGTTCGCTCGAGCGAACTGTCAGGTTCGCTCGAGCGATGCGGTCTGCCTGAACTGTTTCAAATGCACTGGGCCAAAAATTTTGGCCGATCAATCGGACCTTCGGTCCGATCGATCGGGGGACTCAGTTTGAGTCCAGTGGATTTTGAGATTTTTATTTTTCTTGGACTCATTTGACCATGTGTGAGGATGTCTTGAGCCGATGCTCCTCACGGTTGGTTCGGTGACATCGCTGTTCACTTCATTTCAATCTGGAACGGGACAGAATGACACGATATCTTCTTTCTATCTAAATATGAGACTTTTGGTTAGTTATCGCGAATTCTATTCCTTTCGATGACTGAGTAGGTTGCTCGATGTCTCCGAATTAACATCATACTTAGGATGGACCGTTTATAGCATTGATTTTCTACCATGACATCTAGTTGTAACCCTAAGCTCATTGTAAGTTTTGAAAATCGTAAGAGTGCATAAGGAGCCCGGAATGTCTTCAAACTCAAGGAGTACCAAGTCATATCTATAATCGACATACGGGACCCCTATTCACTCAAATAGATCTTTAAGTCATTGTCTTTCCCGAATTGGTGTAGTTTAATCATATTTCTCCATTTCCAAGCATTTCTTTACATGAAGTGTTTTCCCGAAAGCATGATAGTAGCATTGACTCGTCTCGAAATGTATTGCCCGACATGAAATGACAGCGTGCCCTTGAGCACCCCCGTTTTACCCGTTTATTTACTGTACTTGATTTACTTGTATATGTCTCGATTGGTTTTATCCTATGTGTCGGCATCACTAAGCTTGGATACCTTGTCAGTCTGATCCACTGACTTGGAAATCCCTCTCCCGTCCCGCCAGCTGCAGTTTGGACCCCGATGCCCGGTTTATTACCGTGGTCCCGTCCCGATACCCGGTTCGCTACCGTGGTCCCGTTCCCGTATAATTATATTGTATATATGTATACGTTGTTTCTCCTCACCTTGCGTGACTGAGATCGACGTCCCGTGATACTGTTGTCACTTTAGTGACAGAGGACTTAGCTTTATGTGATTGCCACCTTGTTATTCCCGATTTCCTTGGTTACCTCATATGTTTTATCTTGTTTAATTGTTTTATAGCAAATGATTTACCGGTTTTATGAGAGTTCTTGTTTAAACAGATTTCTATGCTTTTCGAGAGATTTCATCTATTATATATTGTTGCATCTTTTCATTCTCTTGCCAGACCGTCGTGTCTGACCCATTTGCTTTGGTACTCAGGTCCCGTTGCCGGCTTCCTTGAGGAGGAGCCGGAGGAGGCAGTAGGTGAACTGCAACCTCTAGTTGAGTGGCGTGCTGACGATGTCATGTAGACATCGGGTTGCCAAGAGGCGTAACATTTTGGGGAGAACTTATTAACTATTCTTTTGGGTTATTCTTTTGTAGTATTGGCCTTTGTTGGCCTCTATTGTGGGAATGTAATTAACTGATATTTTGTTTAACTTTGACAACTTGGGGAAACTTGCTATATATATATCATTGCTCATTCTGATACAGTAATTACACTTATTGTTATGGTCTTCATGACTAATGATAGTTGGACTATTTGATTTACTACATGCTTCCGCACTCAAGAAGAAATATTCATTGATTGTTGTGATATCCTCACCGCGGACACCTGTGGGAAATTGAATACAAATGTGCATGTTATCATTTCTTATTTATCATTATCGTCCCGATCCCGGATTAGTCCTACGGGCCGGTCCGGGGTCGCGACAAAAACCATGCATTGAACATAATTATATGAATCCAAAGGAAACAACCATAACATGTTATGCAAATTAATTTGGAGACTTGCCCTGGCCTAACACAACTCTAAATCACCTTCGAATCACCTCTAAATCCAGCTAGAAGCATCTCTCAAGAATTCTCCAAAAATCAAACTCCAAAACCTCCTAAAACTAAAAACCCAAGCTGCACTTAGAGCCACCTCATACATGCAATATATATGATACAAATTGACCTTTAGAATATGAAACCATTAAATTGGGATGAAGCTCCTATGTTTATGAAGCTCAAAGAAATAGGAGAAGATGGTTCAAGGGGCCACCAGTCGTGGATCTTCATGCAAATGGAGTACGAAGTGAGACTAACGATGAGGAGTTGATTGGTGGCGATGAAGTCCGCAAGATAATGATTAGAAAATCTGGAGGTCAATTTAAAAAAATTCGCTATTTTAGAAGTCATGGGTACCCCTTTGGAAAGAGTGTCTGGGGTCAAACTAGACTTTCGAGACATTGGATAAGTTTGGACTGAACATGAAAGTTTTTGAGAATGATATTTTCTATAAAATGCGTGCAAGAAATGAATTTTATAGAATTAATAAATAGCTCCCCAGTTTTTCCCTAAATTACAAACAAGCCCTTACAAGGGTCAAACTAGACTTGGAGGTTCTCAAAACTTCCCAAAGATATTAAAAAACTATTCTAATCCACAAAATACCATGATTGGTCTCTAGTTCCACTTAGTAACCCTAACCACATCATTAATTAGTGCTAAACATAGGGATTAAGGGTTGGGTACTTACACTCTGCCCATGTGGGCCCCCCAAACACAGAAAGGGAAAAAGAAGGCTGTTGTGGTCTTATTAGGAGCACTCTAGGAAGTGGCTCCTCTTCTTCCGGGGGATTCGGTTACGTCGTTGATGAATTAACATTGTACATATAGATGGATCCGATTGAAGTCCCGGATGATGACAATGATTTTGACCTTTTGGCCTGGTGGAAAGCATGTGAAAGTAAATTTCATGTGTTTTTCGCCATGGCCCGAGATTTACTAAAAGTTCTAATGTCTACAGTTGCATCGGAGAAAACTTTTAGTACATGTGGGCGCCTTTTTGACAACAGGCGAACGATGCTAGTGGAAGAAACAGTGGAGACCTGCATGTGCCTGCGAGACTGATTTCAAGCAAAGAGTAGAACACAATACTTGATGGAGGAAGATGAAATAAAAGGGTATGCTAGCGGTTGAGATTAGAGCTACCTCTTTTTGTTGAAGACTAGTGGTTCGGAGTGATTCTCTTAATGCTATATCTTAGGTGTTATCTTCTGCTCTGATTTTTTAGAAATTCTAATTCTATTTGAATGAGATTAAAGCTCTTTCATCTTCAATTATCTGCTTTTTCATCATGTTGGGCAAACGGCCAATGGTTTTACAGAACTTTTAGATAAGCAAGGAGTGGATAGGTCATCTAATTAATCTCATTGCTTTCACTATGTAAACTGTTTTATTGGTATAACGCTTTTATACCATAGTGCCCCTTTTTATCTGGGGGTGCTCCTTTGCAATCCTTTTTCTTCCATTAATATATTTCATCATTATCAATAGAAAAAAATGATGTTATTCTCATTGAGCATATATATGCATGTAAATAATTAGAGATTAAAAAACTGAATGGCCTAGTCAGTTGGCCAAATTGAAAAGAAAAGAGGACTGATATAAACATTTGTTACGGTTCCTCTCATGTGGAAGCTAGGTTTTAGGAATATAACTACACTTTACAACGATAACAAATCACTTGGTAATTGTAACCTATTAATAATACTTAAGGACAGGGTGGAGGAACTTGGGTCCCCGTGTAGAGAGCTTTGATATTGGAACACGTTGATTTGAGTGGCGCTGCACCTTTTCTTGGTGTTATATTAATGTCCTGGAGCTTGACGTTCTTGCATGGCAAGCCCTTGCTACAAAGGAGTGTTACACCGACCTCAGATGTAGATGTCCCTTGGATGTTTTTGAAGGTGACATCGCTGATCTGCACTTTAGAAGGTACCTGCATGTTGCAATTGAAGGGAAGGAGAGAAATTAAGTTGAAAATTGAAAATGTCACTGACCCACCATAGGTCTACAACATATGAATGAGTTCTATATATATCGAAACTCCATGGGAGTGGCTCATCTTACTAACTTAGAGAAGAAGAAGAAGAAGAAGGAAAAAAAATGTTTACTCTCTACATACATCATTTGCACAGGCGCCACCAGGACAGTATTCCTGATCGATGATGATTGGATTGTTCACATTTTTGAAGGTGATGTTCTCGAAGGTTACGTTGGACACAGAGCTGGCCGAGGGAGAGTTGCCCCATGACTTGATCCTAATACCATTCAAGGTGTCCGAGATGGTGCTGTCACTAATGATGAGTCCAGTCACATCCTTCTCATCTGGGTACTTTCCTAAGCTCCCCACACTGTTATATTTAAGTAACAAATTAACCAATTATAGACCAAACAACAACAACAATTACAACAATCACCCAATCAGTCAGTAATGCCTAGGCAACAAAGCAAAGGCACGTCTCATATCCTTTCTCATATTGAGTATAAAAGTACAATATCCCATTTAATTTATAATTATAAGCTATAGCATAGAAGAGATGGAGAAGAAAAACGCACCTTATTCCATGGCCTGGTCCACAAGTTACTTTACTGATGTGTACATTAGTGAGGCCCTGTCCGAGTGAGATGCAGTCGTCGCCGGTTCCAATTGTAGCACCCTCGATGGTCACATCGGAGCAACGCTCCACATGCATTCCATCAGTGTTGGGACTGTCGCCGGGGTTGGTGACTTTGAAATTTACAGCTTTGAAGTTCTTGCATTCGACGACACCAAAGTTGAAGTTCTTGCTATTGAGCGATGTTATGCCATCGATGACAGTGTTGGTCATAGACATGAACTTTACGTTCTGTGGAGTAGACACAATAAAATTATTGACACTTGATGCAAGATTAAGATTTTGTAGGCACCCACCTCCTCCAATTTATTTCTAATTGAGAATTGGATGTATTTATTATTACTACTTACAGTTGGAAGAAGCTTGCACTTTTCATTCTTTTGGCAATCGTTTAAGTGCCAAATAGAAGCTCCTTGCCCATCAAAAACTCCAGTTCCAGTGATGGTCAACCCATCTATCCATCCAAAATAAACCCAATCTCCACTTGGAAACTTGTTCAGGTCGGTCTCCGCCAGCAAATGACCCTGTAAATTACAAATAAAGATTGACATGATTAATCTTTATGTAAAGTAAGTCTAGTAATAAATAGTGTGACACTTAAACCATGGATGATATTCTCACTGCAAATCACTAAAAATAATAAAATACAGAGTTTCAATAGATGTACTCTTACATCCAATTTCATGGTTATTGATGGTACGCCTTTGCATGGGCCTGTGAATTTAAGAGGGCCCATCCAATAATCACCTTTTGGTACTATAATTGTAACTGGTCCGCTGGACCCACATGCCGCCGTCCATGCATCTTGAAAGGCCTGCTCACCCACAAAATTAAGTGTCAGACATATAAAATGAAATGAGATTTTGTTTTGGGTACCCAGCATTGTGGGGGTAGGTACCCCAGCCCTCCGGTAAGGAAGTAGACCTCGGGTGAGGCGAGGGAGACCTCAGGTGAGGTAGGACATCCCTCTGGTGAGGGAAGGTGGCAGCCTGATAAGAACTGACGCCTCTCACAACTATGGTAAAAGGCCCTTCTTGAGATAATATTTAATTAGTATGATACATGTCCAGTATAAAATCATGCCTGTTTTTGCGCGTAGGCGATTGAAGAATTGTCCACTGAAAAAAAAAATTTATTTATTGTAATTAAACTAAACCAACCTTGGCATCATCAGTCTTCCCATCAGCTTTTGCCCCATGATCCATAATGTTGAATTCCCCACACAGGGCAACTCCAATGAAACAACAGATAAAGGATAGGAAGAAGCTATGCTTCATCATCTTTTTTTTTGTTTTTTTAAATATCTTTTTTTTATTTATATTTGAATAGATATTTATTGTAAGATGGGTGCTGGAGTTATGAATTTATAGGATTACAATCTGAAATGCCCATTTGGTTATCCTTAATTGTAGCAACTCTCTCTCATTTAATGCCATAAGCACCTCTAAATGTGCAAAGGAGAATGGTCAACCCCCCATTTCACGCATAACTGCATGCCTATTTTGACAAAAGCAAATACCACCACAGTTTCTTATACAAGCTTTATACAGCCATGCATTACAGTAGCAAAAGAGCAAAAGCTTAACAACATCCACTCCATTTCTTCAAATTGAATGGTTAATGAGTTTAGTCACACTTGGTCATGTGAAAGTACAGGTTAGTTCCAGCTTGGGTCTATATTTGTCTAAAGGCTCAGTATATGGCCCAGATAATGGGCCCTATATCTCACTGATGGGTGGGCCCGGCCTAACTTTTTCTTAATAGTAAGCTAGATTCTATTCAAAGAGGTCGATTAAACCCAGAATACAAAACCTTGTCCCTAACCAAGGCGAAGGTAAGAAAAACTATCCCACAGTTGAATGGAAATAATCAGAAGCCTTTATCCAGACATTACTTAATGCCCACACAGCGGCTCAAGCATTAATGATGAATTAAATGATGAAGTTCTAAATAAAAAAAGACTTTTGGACCATGAATCTGCTTCATTTTTAGAAGTAATTGCCATAATGGCTTTGAGATCTTGATGAGTTGTTGTGGATGTTTTGCATGCGAGAGATCATGGAGTCGCCGTATTTGAAATCGAGAATGCCAATTTGAAAGTGCGGGAGACTTAGCAATTTGCAATAAATCATCATCCAATTCATAACAAAACTGAGTCAAATGAGGTGGGGCTAAGTCCAACATTACTTGAACATCATCAACCAGATTATCAATAATGATTGAACGATCACAACAAGGCTCCCCCAAGACAGACCATAAAATTCCCATAATCATTGGAGCAAGTCGTGCAATAGTGAGCCCCGCATATTTGGTGGTGGCATGAACAACATTCCTCACTTGTTTAATGCGGTCTAGGGGAAGATCCCAGTGACAAGAAACATGATCTTGTAGGCGAAGGCCTAAAAAGAGAATTCGACTACGAATTTGAGCTCGAGTCCGATATGCCACATATCTCCAATCCATTCTTTCCTCGAGAATTGCATGAGTTTCTCTCTTGCCACACATTCCAAGCGATAACGGGGAAAATCAACTTAACTAAGGTGATCATAGCCTTATCATTTTGATTTGCCCGTAAAAGAATAGACTCAATCATCTCAGTAGGTGACGAACAGGTCATGGGGTGGAAATTTAGCAAGTGAAGAATAAATTTCCATACATTATTTGTGTTAAGGCAATAAAGAAAGATATGCTCAATGGACTCCCAAGGTGCTGCACATAAGGAATAAGAAGAATCACACTAAACGTTCCGTTGCAAAAGAAAGTATCTTGTTTTCTGGCATCCTGTCATCACCATCCATGAGCAAATAAAGTTCTTTTTAACATGTCCCTTACACCAAATAAGGTTGATCGATGGAGCCAGAATCCCATTATGATTTGCAATCATATTATATGATGATTTCAAAGAGAACTTCCCCTAATCTTCTAAGCTCCATATAATCTCATCAGGATAATTACTGATCGACCAGACGCCTACTTTCCATCCATGGATCAATCCATTGGCATGTAGATGTGCCATTTCCTATCAAATGACGAATAAAAGGTAGTGCTCGGCTTCGCAAAGACAATTGAGCACCATCCCTATGAAGCTGTAGCTGTAATTTTATTGTCCCAAAAAGACTTATCCTTTGTATTTGGTACAAACCCACATGTTCCAACAAGAAGGATAATTCACAGCAACTTTCCACACATGCTTTATAATAGTAGCCTGATTTAAGATAAATACAGATTGGACAACTTAGCCACCATGGTCAATAGGCTTACATATAGTGCTCCATGCTATAGGATGCAAATAACTTCCATCCATTTATTCCAAAAGAAATCCCGCATAAGTCAATCAATAACAGTAAGAATGGATTTTGGAAGAAGGTATGTCGAAGCCCAATATATATGCAGAGCAGTCAATGTGGATTTGATTCACTCCAGATGACCCGCTTAAGATAGAATGCTAGATTTCCAGCTTGCAGTCTAGCTCTGAGTTTCACCAATTGTGGGATACAATCATGGTGAGATAACCTCCGAGAAGACATTGGGATCCCCAAATGACGAAATGGGAATGAGCCTTCATTCACATTATGAATACCTTTTATCACTGTTCGAGTTTCCTCATCACAACAAGAAAAAAAACAATGGAACTTTTATTCCAATTAACACCAAGTCCGTAGAAGCGATGAAAGTCCTCAAGAAACCTTTCATACGGAGTACCTCTGCTAAAAATAATGACATCATCTGCCAAAATCAAGTGAGAGATAGCCACATTCCATTTGACAATAGGGGCTGGAATAGGCTGAGAAGAAGCACACCTTGTCAGCAAAATAGAGAAAAACTACTTCACAATAGCGAATAGAAATGGAGATAAAGGGAATCCTTGACGGAGAGCCCTTTTAGATCAACGGCTTCAGTCTATAGTTTATGATACGACAAATAATCTTATAGATTTCATTTGTAAGAGATATAAGTCTGAATTTATCAGGGCTATTGGCAAGCTCTCCCTTTGGAACAAGGACAATAAAGGTGGCCTTTAGTTGTTTTCACATCTTACTGAATGCAAAAAAACCCTGTACAATATCACAAACATCTTTTCTAACAATCGGCAAACATACCTTAAAAAAGTGGGCATTAAAACCATCGAGTCTATGGGCTTTGTTAGGGCTAGCTATTTTAATAGCATATTTAATCTCCTCAACAGTAATAGGCTTCATAAGATTTTCAGGATCCGCATCTGAAAGACACCCAAAACTATCTATGTGGGTCAAAGTTGATTCCAAATGATCTAGAGGAGGGCTTAGAATTTTCTTAAAATGGGAAATGAAGACCTTAGAAATAGACTCGAATTCCAT
The DNA here is from genome assembly GCA_038049695.1 of Cinnamomum chago. Lineage (NCBI taxonomy): Eukaryota > Viridiplantae > Streptophyta > Magnoliopsida > Laurales > Lauraceae > Cinnamomum > Cinnamomum chago. Next base: position 63,414,691 of record CP142458.1, on the reverse strand, counting down.
AAAGTAGGTGCCTTCATTATCTGTGATATGATAATTATAAGAATTCTTCTAGTGATGCTTATGAAGCCCATAGAAGTATCTTGAATTACCATCCCCTAGATTAAGAGATTTATCCCTCGCCTTTTGCTTTAGCTTGCTCTCTTGCATTAGTAAAAGAGAAGCTAATTGATCACGGGCCTTACGCTCTTTATGCTGCAAATCAACATCAACTGAATTTTGGAAAATAGCCAAATGAGTTTCTTCAAGAGATTGTCTAGCTAGATCAATCTGAGTATTCAATGGAATATGCATACGACGCCACAACTTCAAAGCCATCTTAACATTTTTTAGTTTACAAGAAACCCAAAATAAAAGCTCTCTTTCACTCTCTCAGCAAAACTTCTCTATTTGCCCTCTCCTTCTTAAACGTATTTATTAATTTAAAACTTGAACTTTATTTAGTGATAATATAAATAGTAATATTAAATAATAAGTCTCATATTCTCCCCTTTCTTGTATGAACTATCACAACAAATACATTATATATAATTAATTATTTAGATTTTTGTAAACATAATTTTTTTTTGAATGGCAGGACCATCACAATTGTTCAATATTGGTTTCTCTCTGAATGAGGAATATCCTTGATATTTTCCTCAAGATTAGGGAAGTCATCCTCAATTTGGTGGCCCAGGTTCTTTAACCAGCAAGAAAAGAAAAAAAGACTTCTGTGGTCTGACGATATTTTATAACTCTTGAGATCGCCGACCCCATTGGAGGGATACAGAATAGGGCACAATCTAAATTTTGCAAAGAACTTTACAGTTGAAAATCATTAGGTGGCACTGGCCACCTTATTAAAAACATGAGATCTTGTATGCCCAAAAATATCGGAGGAGATGCTAATCCAGGGGCAGTGGGCTGTGGCGTCCAAACCCAACTTTCTCAGAGTTCTTTCACTCGTAATTTAAGAGTTTTCAATTATAACCCTGCTAGTAGTAGATACCAACTTGTAAAAATTATTATAATTTATCAATTACCATTTATTCTAGTTGAAATCTATCATTTGAAGAATTTTTGAATCGGTTGTTTGCCCCTGGATGGCAAAGGATTTCTAAAATTGCCAAAAGAAGTGATGCAATAAAAATATTTCTTAAAGAAAAAGTTAATTTAAAAACCACTTTTCGAAACATACTTGGAAATGTGGCATTAACTTCATATTAATGGCCCCCCAAACAAAATGTGAAGCAACTTTTAGTCATATCAAATTATATTGATAATGACTGGATTATGTAGAAGAGAATGATCTCATTCTCTTTACTTGTGTTCCCACAGAATGGTGCTAGGATAGGGTCCACTATCCATGAAATAAAAATCAGAGAGTATAATATTGAAAATAAAGTAATTTCTATAATTTTAGATAATGCAAGCTCCAATAATGTCGCAATAGAGATACCAAAATCTGCACTTCAACTTAATTTAAATGGAGCTATATATCTTTCATAATAGATGTGCATGTCACATAGCTTAGATCTTATTGTAAAAGAATGCATAAAACTTATTAAGCATACCATAGAGGTAATTAAATACATTGTCTGTTACATTTCTTTCATAATAGATGTGCATGTCACATAGCTTAGTTCTTATTGTAAAAGAAGGCATAAAACTTATTAAGCATACCTTAGAGGTAATTAAATACATTGTATGTTACATTTTTTGATCTCACACAAGAAAACAACAATGGAAGGATATATGTGAAAGTCTGAATAAATATACCCCAAAAAGTACAACCAGATGTAAAGTATAGGTGGAATCTTACTTATAAAATGTTAAAAGAAGCCTCGGTTATAAAAAGTACAGTCAATCAATTTTGTGCTCTATATTTAGCACATGAAGATATTCATGTACTTGAAGAAAATTGGCAACTTTTTGAAATAATAAAAAATATTTTCAAAAGTTCTTCACGATGCAACCTTATTTTTTTTTAGAATATATTATCCAAAATCAAATCTAGCTTTGAACCATTTTTATTAAATTACTCTTGCTTTTGAAAGATATAGAGATGTACCGTTTTCCAAGTTATGTGTGAAGCAATGGAGGCGAAGTTTTCACAATATTATAAAAATGCTCTTTTAACATTTTGTCTAGTTGCAGCTTAGACCCTAGGTTTAAATTAGTAGGGGTAAAAACTTTACTAAATGCAATAAATAGAAAAACGAATCAAACTAATGTAAATGATATTTCAACAATTAGAACTTATTTAGAACAACTTTATTTGGAATATACTACTCAAATGGGCCGTGATTCTAGGGAAAATTGTAGCATAATCTTTATCATTTCCGAGGATCAACACGGGTGAGAATACAAGGTCCATCACCGTCATGGAACATTTTGCGGAAGCTTGCATTGCAATGCAATCAAAAGTCAGGTGCTCATTGTTTAGCTGCATCACTAATGTCTTACTAGCCATATGTCACTTCACATTATATCATCAGACTGGTATAAACATAAATAAGAAATAAGCAGAGCTAGATAAGTTAACAGGATATTGCATTCCCATGATTTATGTTAGAAATTTAGAAAAAAATGTGTTAATTACATTCCCAAAATAAAAGGCCAACAGAGGCCAGTACAGTAGAATACAAAACCCAAAATAAGATTCCCTTGTGTTAAACTTCTCATGAGTCAGGAGAGGAGTCTTCGTGACAACTTCTTCACCTCATTCACTCGGCTCCCGCGACACCATAATTGCCTCCTCGGAAAACCACACTAAGGCATGAGTCGGGAAACCATACGTACAACACCAAGCGTAGACCAGACATGAATGCCTGGCAAGTATCCAAAATAAAAAGCATAGTTTGTAGGTACGAAGCGGAATATAAATAACAGGTTGATTAAACCGAGGTCGGATAACAATATGAATAGGCAAGTTAGTGCATCATGAGTAAAATAATACAATCATCAATAACGGATAAGCAGGTTACTTGTAAGGTGGCAACCACGTTGCACAAATCCTTGAAAGGGGAGCATCCGCTTGCCCTAACGAACTAGCATATAGTACCTCTAAACTCTGGTTGGAGTTTACGACCATCATAAATCTTTGGATCTGCCACGGAGAAACCTGAATATGGCCCGAGCAGGGTAGGTACTTTAGTGACACTGTGTCTCATTTAGGACACCCCTCTAGGGAGCAATAATACCGAAGTATAACATAAATAAAGAAATAACATCTTGGTGGTATCGACTTGGGAATTCAAGGATAATTCAGTGTTTCACGTTTGGGATGGTTCAGTGTTCAGTCGGGGGAACATGAGTAATTCCAGTACTCACAGTATGTATGTTCCAGTACTAGGGGAAAACAGACAATTGCAACAATTTAAAAGACAAAACAGTATTAGTTCAGGTTAGAAAAACAATCCTTCTAGGTCTGGAAGATGTTACGTAAAAATGGGCAGCATTTTGGTTTGGCCTCGAACAGGTAGTAAAAGTACAAGATGATCTGGGTAACTCAGAAGGGGCTAGGGTACTTAATGCTCGCACACCAACCGAAAAAACCTCCTAAGGATCCGGGTACATCTAGGGTCAAAGCAGGGAGAAGACCGCTCACTAATTCCCAATGAGTCTCATAGGTCATCACACTAAGGCTGGGTAGATCCAGGTCATTACGGAACACATAAAATGCAACAATAAGGAGAAATATGCACCATGCATATGAATACAAAAATAATAGATTAAAACATTCTAGTAAGCCTAAAGAGCAACCAAGGATCCATTACAATGATATCTTTTCGTCATTGTTTACCTTGGATATACAAGTTCGATGTTATTCGAGACTATAAACTCTAATGGTTGGATATCATGTTTGGTGTGTGCACAGAGTGCATTCGAAAGGTGGGGTTACTGAGAACACTTACTCCGGATAGAATGATAATCACTGTGTTCTACATGCCTCCTGGTTAGGGTTGCAAACGGGTATCCGATTCTCCGATTACCCGGAAGTTCCAACCCGCACTGGGTTTGGAACCTATTTTAGGTTTCGATTCATAAACGGGTCCGGGTTCAGAATCCAGTTTAGATTTCGATTGATAAACGAGCCCAGTTCCATGTCCATATAGGTTTCGACCCGTGGACCCGGGACTCGGCACATGAGCCTTTAATGTTGCAAATTGTACCTCAAAATCAACTTTTTTCTTGACACTTTTATGTATAATATTGGAGGTTGTAGACGTGATGCACTGTTATAAGTTGAATGATATGCTTATACTAAGAGAAATGAAATATAAAGAGAAATTAGAATTGATTTTGGAACTAGATTCTAATCCTCTAAGTGAACCCGGTTCCGGAATCGGATCTTGTTTTTCCTATCGGAACCGGGTCTGGAACCAACAAAATAGGTTCTGAGTCAAAATCGGATCCGGAACTGGAACCGTTATTTAGAAACGGGTTCGGGTCCACTATGGTTCCGATCCGGAATCGTCTTGTTTGCAACTCTACTGGTAATCTGAATAGTGTAAATTAAGTAAATTCAATTTTGGGAGTGTTTGGGTACAAGGTACGTTCTAATTCTATGTTTTTGGTCCCTTAAACGAAGAGGGATGGGTTGTGATAGGTGAGGGTAGGTTTAAGAACCTCAAAGGTCCTTAACAAGGTCTTGTGATTGTCCAGGACCCTCCTTAGGGTGCACCACCAGGGGTGTGGAGCACCTGCAATGTGCTTCTGCCTGTGGCCATGGTCCACTGTTGGGCCAAAGGTACGGTACAAGGCCCACCAAAAGGGGGTAAAATGTCTAAAAGACCCTCACTTAGATACCAGCGGTTCCACACAGTCCCAGGGTGACTACTGGAAGTCCCAGGTTTGGTGGTGGAAGGGTACAGGGTAGTTTTGGGGAAAACCTATAGGTTTAAGTAACATTTGGTCACAATTGGGCCACCTAACAAGCAACTAAAGGTCCCGAAAAGGGTAATCAATTTCAGGGTTTTTATCCTCAAATACAAGGTGAGAAGTGGTCCAAAAATGGGGTCCATCGGCTCTGGCTGTGGAATTGAACCCCATTGGCCGTGCAGAAAATGCACAATCGGCTGTGTAGAATTGCTTTACGGCTGACCGTACCTTTGACCGTACAGTCGCCTATAGAGTAAAAAACTTCAAAGCCGGCGGTAGCCGGGCCGACTTTGGAGTGCAATATGGGCTGTTCTGAGCCCAGAACTTGGGGCTTTTGATCATTTAAAATTTTTAGAAATCAAGAACCATAAAGACCACGATTTTTGACAAGAATTTAGCAATCTAAACATAACGAAAATCATGCATTTCTCAACATCAAAACCGTTGAACTTAATTATATGAATCAAAGGAAACAACCATAACATGCTATGCAAATTAATTTGGAGACTTGCCTTGGCCTAACACAACTCCAAATCACCTTCTAATCACCTCTAAATCCAGCTGGAATCATCTCTCTAGAATTCTCCAAAAATCAAACTCCAAAACGTCCTAAAAATAAAAAACCCAAGCTACACTTAGAGTCACCTCATACATGCAATTTTTATAAATGAAGCGAACTGGATTCGATTTCCAATTTCACTGTCAATTTCAAAAGAAAGTGTCTTGTTTTCTGGCATCCTGTCATCACCATCCATGAGCAAATAAGGTGCTTTTTAACATGTCCCTTTCACCAAATAAGGTTGATCGATGGAGCCAGAGTCCCATTATGATTTGCAATCATATTATATGATGATTTCAAAGAGAACTTCCCCCAATCTTCTAAGTGTTGGAAAAATTCCGTCATGTGGGGCCACACATGTAACTATTAAATGTGTTATGCTATCTTTGGTTAAGCCTATACTAAAGTGATCTAATTAAGAATTAAAGTTGTAAGGCTTAAGGGTATACTTGTCATGGGATTAATGTGTAGATACCAGAATGTTATTTCTAATTTGATGAGGGGCCAAATTAGAAATAGCAAACTTATGATATCTTATATATTAGGGTTATGGTCCCCACTTCATATGGTGAATTCCTATTCTCTCTGACATCCCATCATCAGAAGAATCAAGAGGGTTTCTCTAGGTAGCCATATTGGATTGGAAGATCATCAACCTGCGAACAAGTTCATTCAATGGATTCAGGTATGTTTTTCCGCTTTACTTCTCTCAATGATTTGACATGGAGGATCTTGGTTGATTAAAGTTTTTTCCAGATCTAGATTATTGTTTCTAACAATTGGTATCAAGCAAATATAAGTTGTCATATACACATAGAGGAATATTGGATGTTTGTGTTGAAAGTCCACGAGGATCCTAACCCTAGAGGGGGGGGGGGGTGAATAGGGTGAGCTACAAATATGACCAATTAAGACCAATTTTAATTTCTTAACAATAACTAGTCACATGTGATGATAAACAATCAAAATGCGGAAGCTAAACAAAAACAATCACCACATAGCAATCACCACAACACAATATTTATAGTGGTTCGGCCAACGTGCCTACATCCACTACCGGCTTGTGCATCCAACACCCCACCGGATTTCCACTATTTATGCTTTTTACTAGGCTAAGCAATAACCCTTACAATGTTGTTTTTCTAGGCTAAACAACAACCTCTCAATGTGCTTTTCTAGGCTTAGCAATAACCTTTACAAAATGCTTTTCTTAGGCTAAGCAATAACCTTACAAGATGCTTTTCAAAGGCTAAGCAATAACCTTACACAATGCTTTTCTTAGGCTAAGCAATAACCTTTACAAATCAAGATTTCTCTAAGAAAGTGTCTTCACAAAAGATCACTCTAAGAGATTACAATTTTAGCTCAATGAAATTGCCTCTTAAATAGGCGGATATGAAAGTTTAAAACAAAACTCACACAAACACTCTATGCATGCAAAAGTGTATGCTCATGATGTGTGTGTGTGATGACTCCAATCAAGTTTAAAACGAAGGCTCACTCAATATATTGCTTAAAGCAATTCAAAGTTTAAAGCTCATAAAAGATTTGATTGAAGTCTTATGCAAATCACATGTATGAAATTTAACTTGTTAATGACATGAAAATCAAAGACTAACAAGTTGTATGAAAATGACTAATTTAGTACATGTGATGCATGTGCATGTTGTTTTCAAAACCAAATTAATTTTACTAATGCTTAAATGAATGAAAACAACAAGCAATGTTTCAACCAAGTAAAAGACTCATGCTATGAAAGAAAAACAAAGATTTTGTCTAAGCATGATTAAAAAAGTTAACAACTTGGATTGAAAACAAAGGTGAAGAATCCAATCTTAATTAGACCAAAGATTAGAAGAAGAATGGATTCAACACATCATAGTTATTATGCTAAATATCATATACCAATAGTTTAAACAAAGCACATAACTATGATTAATAAAGGTAGAGCTTACTTGGAGGTTTAACTCATTAATCCCAAGCTTTAGCTCTCCTAAAGACCTCCTAGCCTTTCCAACTTCATCCCCTTTCAATGGCTCCAAAATGGTCTCAAAGGTTCAAGTTTCAAGCCTTGAAAAAGGTTGGAAATGAATGGACTTTATAGCCAAAAAGTTGCCAACGGCTAGTCCTCGGTCGACCGGCAAAGGGGTCTCGGTCGACTGAGAAGGCACAACGGTCAGATTTCTGACCGTTGGAGGTTTCATTTCAGAAACTGCAGAAATTACCTCCAGTTGTCTCGGTCGACCGGCGACACTGCCGGGACCCCCCCCCCTTTTTGCAAAAATGCAACTTTTGACATTTTAAAGGTATTTCTTTGGGAGGATTTTTGGGCCACTAAACCAAGCTAGAATACATGTTTTAAAGATTCTAAAGGGTTTAAAAACATGTCACAACACAAAGCCTAAAATGATTCAAAGGTTTAAAACCAAAGGCTAGCTTGATTTGATAAAACTCTTTTCAAATGAAAATGCATACAACAATGATTCTTTTTGTGAAGAATGTATGCAAGACTCAAACCTAAATTCACAAGATGATTTTCCAAATGTAATGCACAACGAAATAGGTTTTCAAAAGAGTTTGGGTTTCAAAACTAATGCATCCAAGTTTAAAACCAAAACATGCATAAAACAAAAGCTTTTCCAAATCTTAAAAGCTATGCATGTATAAAACTAGATTTCAAGGTTTTCTAAAACAATGCAAGTGTGAGAATTCAAATGATGCTAAACTGCAAATGCATCCATCAAATTGCAAATACAAAATCCCTAACATGTGTGTAAATTCATGCGGGTCTTAGTCGGCCCAAAGGAAGGTTAATACTTGGCCGAATTGCATACACACCTGTGGTGGTAAACGTGTGACGATTATAAGGTTTTACATGTAAATAATAAGTCGATCCAAAGATAGATTTATTATTTGGCATGAATTATTGTCAATGTTTGATCACTACAACAAGATGACCATTTACAATTAATATTACTGTCCAAAGACTTGATATTAATGTTGTGCTAGGTACCTTGACATGAGACTTACCATTATTTGAATTTGTGGCTTCTGTATTTGGTTAATAATATGAGCATGTTTGTATGTTTGTTTTTTATTCTCTTTACAGCTAGTGTTTCTACTATATCTGTTAATATCAACTCTATACCTGTACTTAATGGGATCAACTTTAAGGATTGAAAAGAGAACATAGAAATTGTTCTCGGCATCATGGATCTAGACCTTGCACTACGGATTGAGCAACCCTCTTCTCTTACGGATGCAAGTTCTCCTGATGACAAGAAGAACTTTGAGAAGTGGGATCGCTCAAATCGCATGAGTCTTGCTTTGGTTTGTTCTGAGGTAAATTTAGCTTCAGTACCTAGAAACACGTGGTGGTTGAATTCTGGTGCTACTACTCACATCAGTGTTTCTATGCAAGGTTGCCTGAGCTACCGAAAGCCAAGTGATGTTGAAAGACACATCTTTGTGGGCGATGGAAAGTCGGTTGAAGTAGAGGCAATAGGGCATTTTAGGTTGTTATTAAAAACTGGTTATTATTTGGATTTATTAGATACTAATTTTATTGTACCATCTTTTCGACGGAATTTGGTTTCAGTTTCTTTATTGGACAAGTTTGGTTATTTTTGTTCATTTGGAAACAATCAATTCAGTTTATCTATAAATTCAAATGTTGTTGGAACTGGTTCTCTATGTGTATATGACAACTTATATTTGCTTGATACAATTGTTTCTTATAATGAATCCTTGCATGTGGAATCACGAGGTACTAAACGCAAACTGAATAAAGAAAATTCGGCTACATTATGGCACAAACGCTTAGGTCACATCTCTAAGTCCAGAGTTGAGCGACTTGTGTCTGATGGCATTTTAGATTCCCTTGACTTTACAGACTTTGATGTTTGTATTGCTTGCATCAAGGGAAAAACAGACCAAAATGAAGAAATTAGGTGCCAAAAGAACTACTGACGTCTTAGAATTGATACACACAGATATCTGTGGACCATTCCCTACGGCTTCCTGGAATGGCCAACAGTATTTCATATCATTCATAGACGATTACTCTCGCTATGGGTACCTATTTCTCATTCATGAGAAATCACAGTCATTGGACGTGTTCAAAACATTTAAAGCTGAAGTTGAGAACCAACTCAACAAAAGAATAAAGAGTGTCAGGTCTGATCGTGGTGGTGAATACTACGGCAGGTATGACGGTTCAGGTGAACAACGTCCATGACCATTTGCTAAATTCCTAGAGGAATGTGGAATCGTCCCACAGTACACCATGCCAGGGTCACCTAGCATGAATGGTGTAGCTGAAAGACGAAACCAGACTCTTAAGGATATGGTAAGGAGTATGATTAGTCATTCCACTTTACCAGAGTCATTCTGGGGAGAAGCACTCAAAACAGCAGTTTATATTCTGAATAGAGTGCCAACTAAAGCAACTGCAAAAACACCTTATGAGCTTTGGACAGGCAGAAAGCCTAGTCTAAAACATTTTCACATTTGGGGATGTCCAGCTGAGGCAAGGCCTTACATGCCACATGAAAAGAAATTGGACTCCAAAATTGTGAGCAGCTACTTCATTGGCTACTCTGAATGATCTAGGGGCTATAAATTTTATGATCCCACACTTAGGTCAATTTTTGAGACGGGAACTGCAACATTTTTTGAGGATATTGAGTTTGGGGGGAGAAATAAGGTTAGAGACATTGTCTTTGAGGAAGAATCGGTTACTATTCCCACTATTGCTTTTGACAATGTGCAGGTTTCTATACCTGTCATTGATCAAGAAGCGAATCTGGATCCTCAACAAGACAATGTTGATCGACCCCCCATTCAAGATGAGGAACAAACTCAGCAACCTCAAGAACCAGTGCCTTTAAGGCGGTCCACTAGAGAAAGGAGAAATGCTATTCTGGATGATTTTTTCGTATTTCTCCAAGAACATGAGGAAGAAATTGGAATGGTGGAAAATGATCCAATCAACTTCCATCAAGCCATGCAAAGTTCTAACTCTAAAAAGTGGATTGATGCCATGAATGAGGAGTATAAGTCTATGCAAGACAATAAGGTTTGGGAACTTGTCCCATTACCAGAAGGTGCGAAGCCCATTGGTTGCAAATGGATTTTTGAAACCAAAAGGGATTCAAATGGTAATGTGGAGAGGTATAAGGCTCGTCTTGTAGCTAAAGGCTTTACCCAAAAGGAAGGGATTGACTTTAAAGAGACTTTCTCTCCGGTTTCATCGAAAGACTCTTTTAGGACAATCATGGCACTAGTTGCACATTTTGATCTTGAGCTTCGTCAAATGGATGTCAAAACAACATTTCTCAATGGTGACATTGACGAAATAATTTATATGGTGCAGCCAGAAAACTTTGAGTCGGGAGACCCAAAGAATATGGTCTGTAAATTGACAAAGTCCATCTATGGACTCAAGCAAGCTTCTCGTCAGTGGTATCACAAGTTTCATCAAGTGATTATCTCGTTTGGTTTTGACACAAATGCTGTTGATAATTGTGTGTATCACAAATTCAGTGGGAGTAAGCACATATTCCTGGTTTTGTATGTCGATGACATATTGCTTGCCACAAATGATATAGGCATGTTGCATGAAACCAAGAGATTTCTATCAAAGAATTTTGAGATGAAAGATCTTGGTGACGCCTCTTTTGTATTAGGGATCCTGATACAACGAGATTGCTCTCGGGGTATTCTTGGATTATCACAAAGAAGCTATATTGATAAAGTGCTCAAAAGGTTTGGCATGCAGGACAACAAATCAGGTGACACCCCTGTCTCTAAGGGAGACAAGTTCAGTCTCAATCAATGCCCTAAAACTAACCTTGAAGTTAAGGAAATGCAGAAGATTCCTTATGCATCAGCTGTAGGGAGTCTAATGTATGCTATGGTGTGTACGCGTCCGGATATTGCGTACATTGTTGATGTTAGGCAGATATTTAAGTAATCCAAGGATGGATCATTGGAAAGCAGCCAAGCGGGTTATGAGGTATTTACAGAGAACAAAAGATCATATGCTCACATATAGGAGATCAGATCAGTTGGAGATCATAGGGTATTCCGACTCCGATTATGCTGGATGCCAAGACAGTCTGAAATCCACATCAGGCTACATTTACCTGTTAGCAGGTGGAGCTATTTCTTGGAGGAGTGCCAAACAGACACTCGTAACTGATTTCACCATGGCAGCAGAGTTTGTAGCATGCTATGAGGCATCCAACCATGGAATATGGCTGCGAAATTTTGTCACTGGGCTGCGAGTTCTGGAGGGTATTGAAAGACCACTCAAACTATATTGTGATAATAAATCAGCAGTGCTATATTCCAACAACAACAGGAGCTCAATTAGCTCAAAGCATATTGCCATTAAGTTCTTAGTTGTGAAGGAAAGAATACAGGATGGACAGATATCAATAGAGCACATTGGGACAAACTCCATGATAGCGGATCTGCTTACAAAGGGATTACCACCCAAGGTCTTTCATGAGCACACTGCTCATGTGGGTGTTATTTTGTGTGAGGATATCACATTCTAGTGGGAGTTTGTATGATTTTATATTTTATTGCTTTATGTTTGATTTTGAACACACTTATGCATTTATGTATTTGGATATTATTCTGATCACAAATACAGTATTCGGTTCATTTCATTCTGTTACATTGTGTTAAATATTGATCTCCCTAAGGAATACAGTAGGACCAGTTGGAAATATACTTGTATAGATCACATTGCATATACTTTCCATGCTACGCATCCATGATTGATCTATGTCATTTGGTTATGTTGCTGTACGTGACCATTGATGGGTTTGGTCATGTTGAAAGTGACAAAGACCGCTTTGATCCTATACCGGCATAATCAATGGACGAGATTGTTCGGATATATCCTGAATTATGATAGCAAACTTTTGGAGCTCAAATAGTCATACACATTTGTTAAGTCACATATATGGCCCAGTGGGAGATTGTTGGAAAAATTCCATCATGTGGGGCCACACATGTAACTATTAAATGTGTTATGCTATCTTTGGTTAAGCCTATACTAAAGTGATCTAATTAAGAATTAAAGTTCTAAGGCTTAAGGGTATACTTGTCATGGCATTAATGTGTAGATACCAGAATGTTATTTCTAATTTGATGAGGGGCCAAATTAGAAATAGCAAACTTATGATATCTTATATATTAGGGTTATGGTCCCCAATTCATATGGTGAATTCCTATTCTCTCTGACATCCCATCATCAGAAGAATCAAGAGGGTTCCTCTGGGTAGCCATATTGGACTGGAAGATCATCAACCTGCGAACAAGTTCATTCAATGGATTCATGTATGTTTTTCCGCTTTACTTCTCTCAATGATTTGACATGGAGGATCTTGGTTGATCAAAGTTTTTTCCAGATCTAGGTTATTGTTTCTAACACTAAGCTCCAAATAATCTCATTAGGATAATTACTGATCGACCAGACGCCTACTTTCCATCCATGGATCAATCCATTGGCATGTAGATGTGCCATTTCCTATCAAATGACGAATAAAAGGTAGTGCTCGGCTTCACAAAGACAATTGAGCACCATCCCTATGAAGCCGTAGTTGTAATTTTAATGTCCCAAAAAGACTTATCCTTTGTATTTGGTACAAACCCACATGTTCCAACAAAAAGGATAATTCACAGCAACTTTCCACACTTGCTTTATAATAGTAGCCTGATTTAAGATAAATACAGAGTGGACAACTAAGCCACCATGGTCAATAGGCTTACATATAGTGCTCCATGCTATAGGATGCAAATAAGTTCCAGTCCATTTATTCCAAAAGAAATCCCGCATAAGTCAATCAATAACAGTAAGAATGGATTTTGGAAGAAGGTATGTCGAAGCCCAATATATATGCAGAGCAGTCAATGTGGATTTGATTAACTCCAGATGACCCGCTTAAGATAGAATGCTAGATTTCCAGCTTGCAGTCTAGCTCTGAGTTTCACCAATTGTGGGATACAATCATGGTGAGATAACCTCCGAGATGACATTGGGATCCCCAAATAATGAAATGGGAATGAGCCTTCATTCACATTATGAATACCTTTTATCACTGTTCGAGTTTCCTCATCACAACAAGAAAAAAAACAATGGAACTTTTATTCCAATTAACACCAAGTCCGTAGAAGCGATGAAAGTCCTCAAGAAACCTTTCATACGGAGTACCTCTGCTAAAAATAATGACATCATCTGCCAAAATCAAGTGAGAGATAGCCACATTCCATTTGACAATAGGGGCTAGAATAGGCTGAGAAGAAGCACACCTTGTCAGCAAAATAGAGAAAAACTACTTCACAATAGCGAATAGAAATATGGAGATAAAGGGAATCCTTGACGGAGAGCCCTTTTAGATCAACGGCTTCAGTCTATAGTTTAAGATACGACTAATAATCTTATAGATTTCATTTGTAAGTGATATAGGTCTGAATTTATTAGGGCTATTGGCAAGCTCTCCCTTTGGAACAAGGACAAAAAAGGTGGCCTTTAGTTGTTTTCACATCTTACTGAATGCAAAAAAACCCTGTACAATATCACAAACATCTTTTCTAACAATCGGCAAACATACCTTAAAAAAGTGGGCATTAAAACCATCAGGTCTATGGGCTTTGTTAGGGCTAGCTATTTTAATAGCATATTTAATCTCCTCAACAGTAATAGGCTTCATAAGATTTTCAGGATCCGCATCTGAAAGACACCCAAAACTATCTATGTGGGTCAAAGTTGATTCCAAATGATCTAGAGGAGGGCTTAGAATTTTCTTAAAATGGGAAATGAAGACCTTAGAAATAGACTCGAATTCCATAAAGTAGGTGCCTTCATTATCTGTGATAAGATAATTATAAGAATTCTTCTGATGATGCTTATGAAGCCCATAGAAGTATCTTGAATTACCATCCCCTAGATTAAGAGATTTATCCCTGGCCTTTTGCTTTAGCTTGCTCTCTTGCATTAGTAAAAGAGAAGCTAATTGATCACGAGCCTTACGCTCTTTATGCTGCAAATCAACATCAACTGGATTTTGGATAATAGCCAAATGAGTTTCTTCAAGAGATTGTCTAGCTAGATCAATCTGAGTATTCAATGGGATATGCATACGACGCCATAGCTTCAAAGCCATCTTAACATTTTTTAGTTTACAAGAAACCCAAAATAAAAGCTCTCTTTCACTCTCTCAGCAAAACTTCTCTATTTGCCCTCTCCCTCTTAAATGTATTTATTAATTTAAAACTTGAACTTTATTTAGTGATAATATAAAAAGTAATATTAAATAATAAGTCTCATATTCTCCCCTTTCTTGTATAAACTATCACAACAAATACATTATATATAATTAATTATTTAGATTTTTGTAAACTTAATTTTTTTTTTGAATGGCAGGACCATCACAATCGTTCAATATTGATTTCTCTTTGAATCTGGAATATCCTTGATATTTTCCTCAAGATTAGGGAAGTCATCCTCAATTTGGTGGCCCAGGTTCTTTAACCAGCAATGAAAGAAAAAAGACTTTTGTGGTTTGACGATATTTTATAACTCTTGAGATCCCCGACCGCATTGGAGGGATACAGAATAGGGCACAATCTAAATTTTGCAAAGAACTTTACAGTTGAAAATCATTAGGTGGCACTGGCCACCTTATTAAAAACATGAGATCTTGTATGCCCAAAAATATCGGAGGAGATGCTAATCCAGGGGCAGTGGGCTGTGGCGTCCAAACCCAACTTTCTGAGAGTTCTTTCACTGGGAATTTAAGAGTTTTTAATTATAACCCTGCTAGTACTAGATACCAACTTGTAAAAATTATTATAATTTATCAATTACCATTTATTCTTGTTGAAAATCTATCATTTGAAGAATTTTTGAAGCGGTTGTTTGCCCCTGGATGGCAAAGGATTTCTAAAATTGCCGAAAGAAGTGATGCAATAAAAATATTTCCCAAAGAAAAAGTGAATTTAAAAACCACTTTTCGAAACATACTTGGAAATGTGGCATTAACTTCAGATTAATGGACCCCCAAACAAAATGTGAAGTAACTTTTAGTCATATCACATTATATTGATAATGACTGGATTATGTAGAAGAGAATGATCTCATTCTCTTTACTTGTGTTCCCACATAATGGTGCTAGGATAGGGTCCACTATCCATGAAAAAAAAAATCAGAGAGTATAATATTGCAAATAATGTAATTTCTATAATTTAGGTAATGCAAGCTCCAATAATGTCGCAATAGAGATACCAAAATCTGCACTTCAACTTAATTTAAATGGAGCTATCTTTCATAATAGATGTGCATGTCACATAGTTTAGATCTTATTGTAAAAGAATGCATAAAACTTATTAAGCATACCATAGAGGTAATTAAATACATTGTATGTTACATTTCTTTCATATAGATGTGCATGTCACATAGCTTAGATCTTATTGTAAAAGAAGGCATAAAACTTATTAAGCATACCTTAGAGGTAATTAAATACATTGTATGTTACATTTTTTGATCTCACACAAGAAAACAACAATGGAAGGATATATGTGAAAGTCTGAATAAATATACCCCAAAAAGTACAACCAGATGTAAAGTATAGGTGGAATCTTACTTATAAAATGTTAAAAGAAGCCTCGGTTATAAAAAGTACAGTCAATCAATTTTGTGCTCTATATTTAGCACATGAAGATATTCATGTCCTTGAAGAAAATTGGCAACTTTTTGAAATAATAAAAAATATTTTCAGAAGTTCTTCATGATGCAACCTTATTTTTTTTTAGAATATATTATGCAAAATCAAATCAAGCTTTGAACCATTTTTATTAAATTAATCTTGCTTTTGAAAGATATAGAGATGTACCATTTTCCAAGTTATGTGTGAAGCAATGGAGGCGAAGTTTTCACAATATTATAAAAATGCTCCTTTAACATTTTGTTTAGTTGCAGCTTAGACCCTAGGTTTAAATTAGTATGGGTAAAAACTTTACTTAATGCAATAAATAGAAAAATGAATCAAACTAATGTAAATGATATTTCAACAATTAGAACTTATTTAGAACAACTTTATTTGGAATATACTACTCAAACGGGCCGTGATTCTAGGGAAAATTGTATCATAATCTTTATCATTCCCCAGGATCAGCACGGGTGAGAATACAAGGTCCATCACCGTCATGGAACATTTTGCGGAAGCTTGCATTGCAATGCAATCAAAAGTCTGGTGCTCATTGTTTAGCTGCATCACTAATGTCTTACTAGCCATATGTCACTTCACATTATATCATCAGACTGGTATAAACATAAATAAGAAATAAGCAGAGCTAGATAAGTTAACAGGATATTTCATTCCCATGATTTAAGTTAGAAATTTAGAAAAAAATGTGTTAATTACATTCCCAAAATAAAAGGCCAACAAAGGCAAGTACAGTAGAATACAAAACCCAAAATAAGATTCCCTTGTGTGAAACTTCTCATGAGTCAGGAGAGGAGTCTACATGACAACTTCTGTACCTCATTCACTCGGCTCCCACGGCACCATAATTACCTCCTCGGAAAACCACACTAAGGCACGAGGCAGGAAACCATACGTACAACACCAAGCGTAGATCAGACATGAATGCCTGGCAAGTATCCAAAATAAAAAGCATAGTTTGTAGGTACAAAGCGGAATATAAATAACAGGTTGATTAAACTGAGGTCGGATAACAATATGAATAGGAAAGTTAAGTGCATCATGAGTAAAATAATACAATCATCAATAACGGATAAGCAGGTTACTTGTAAGGTGGCAACCACGTTGCACAAATCCTCGAAAGGGGAGCATCCGCTTGCCCTAACGAACTAGCATATAGTACCTCTAAACTCAGGTTGGAGTTTATGGCCATCATAAATCTTTGGATCTGCCACGGAGAAACTTGAATATGGCCCGAGCAGGGTAGGTACTTTAGTGACACCATGTCTCATTTAGGACACCCCTCTAGGGAGCAATAATACCGAAGTATAACATAAATAAACAAATAACATCTTGGTGGTATCGACTTGGGAATTCAAGGATAATTCAGTGTTTCATGTTTGGGATGGTTCAGTGTTCAGTAGGGGGAACATGAGTAATTCCAGTACTCACAGTATGAATGTTCCAGTACTAGGGGAAAACAGACAATTGTAACGATTTAAAAGACAAAACAATATTAGTTCAGGTTAGAAAAACAATCCTTCTAGGTCTGGAAAATGTTACGTAAAAATGGGCAGCATTTTGGTTTGGCCTCGAACAGGTAGTAAAAGTACAAGATGATCTGGGTAACTCAGAAGGGGCTAGGGAACTTAATGCTCGCACACCAACCGAAGAAACCGCCTAAGGATCCGGGTACATCTAGGGCCAAAGCAGGGAGAAGACTGCTCGCTAATTCCCAATGAGTCCCATAGGTCATCACACTAAGGCTGGGTAGGTCCAGGTCATTATGGAACACATAAAATGCAACAATAAGGAGAAATATGCACCATGCATATGTGTCACGTTCCCCGAACCCGATTGGAGAATAAACCGGATCTGGGGAGTGAAATTTAGGGCTAATTAAAATTTTGTCCTTTAGGCCCAAGGATCGTAAGTCTGCTGTGAGGATATAATGTTTCAAGCCTCCAATAAAATAAGAATTTGCGGAACTCATACAATTTTAGGCATATTTGGATATCAACAAGGAATAATGAATCTCAATATATATTAAAGTTGAACAAAGAATAAAATAAAACTTAAACAATGAAGTTAGTTTATTACAATGGCCATCCCAATAATCAAGGCCATTTAAAACAATAGTGATGCCAATGATATAAAAGTTTCAATGAGAGATAAATAAAGAATAAAGAATCTAATGAGGTCCCAATGAAACTCTCTCGTGCCAGGATCAATGACGCTACTCTACGTCATCGGCACGCCACTCTCGTATTTCCTCAGCCGGTTGGAGATCCTCTGGGATCTCCTCACCTAAGGAGTCTGCACACCAAAGGATAGAGTCAACGACATGTTGAGCAATAGATAAGCAATATATAAATAATCATGACATGCATCAAGTATAAGAGTAATGACAAGTATACTAATCAAGAGAATACAAGGAATCGAATCTAGGCATAAAGCATGAGTAAATAACCATCCGAATCATAAATAGGAATCCTAGCAATACTAACAATCACCACTACCAATGTAATGTAATGCACAAGAGGGAGACTCCGTGGATGTCCAAGCCATCTCACAGGGTACCAGTAACAATCCTATCCGGACTACTGATACCAAAGTCCGGCTCCAGGGGGATCCTAGCTCCCAATCCTGGGAATAGTAGCACGGTCCCAGCCCGCTCCCAACTATTCAACGCCATGGACACCGTCCAAAGCCGATTGCCCACCCCGATGTCCGAGTAACTGGCCCATCAATAAACCCCAAACTGCAGCTGGCCATGATATGCAAATAATAATAATGTGGTGTTGACACGAGAATAGACCAAGACAAGCAAGTCTGGCTAGCTCAATTTACAAGACATGATCGTAAGGATTATCTCATTCAAATCAATACAAAACAAAACCAATCACATGGTAATCCCTTCAGTCTAGCCGTTCATGTTCATCAATTACATAACACGGGGTACTAAGGTACACTCTAAGTCCGGTCCAAGTCCTAATTCTACAAGGGATTATGTTTCATAATTAGTTAAGTGTTTTATGCCAAGAAAGAGTGTACAAGGAATTATAACAACGGATACGATTAAATAAGTCAAGGAGGAATTACGATCCAAACCTAGGCAAGTGGTGTCATCCATGTATCCTACATGTTCTAATGGAGTACGTGTGGAATTGGATCAACGATGCTTCTAAGGAAATCCCTTGGTGTACAATCATGTTAAGCATCCATTAATTCAGTTCCATACGCATTCGGTTACCCCATGTTTAATACACGAATACCTAGACACCTAATCGAAGCACACCAAGCCACGTGCTACGATTTATTCCCCATTAATGGTCAACTGATAGTAGGTTCATGGTTTCCAACATCTAAGGCCCCAAACCTAAGTTACTGGTCTCATTTCTAATAAAATAGAGGATGGGTCAATAATCTGAGCTTTTACACCACTTCCCGACCTCCGATCGTGATGAAACTAGAACCATTGGATTCTACATCTCAAGGGCTTTCCAACGGTATATAATATGTAGAAATCCGACGTACGGATTAAAAGTTATAAGCATTTTAAATCCTTTTCCGAAGTTGTCAAAAATCACGAAAATGCCCTCAGATCGATCGGACAAGAGGTCTGATCGATCGGACTGATATTTGTCTCAGTTAACTAAGACCAAATTGCAGTCCGATCGATCGGCTTGCAGGCCCGATCGATCGGCACTGTAGCCTGAGTCCGAAAATGGGTTTTTTCACATCTTTTTCCTGTAGAAAACGAGCATCCATGCTCCCTAATCATTTCAATCATTATTCTCATACATTCTATCAAATTAAAAACCTCCAAAGCTACCATTTAACCATTAATCCAATCCAAACCACAAATCTAACCTAACATGTCAATCCCAATGCAATACCAACAATAAGCTTGAAATTTGGGTAATCTAACAAGGATATCATTGCAATCAAAAGAAAACAATACACATATGATTAAATATAAAATGCATATCTACTTGCCTCAACCAAGAAGATGATTAAAAATTGGAAAAGCTTGAGGAGAAGCTTTCTACCCCGCTCAAAAGTAATCTAGATCACCCAGAAGAAGAAAGAAAGGAAAAAGATCATGATCCAACCTATTCTAAACAAAAGAGAAAACGAATGGAAAAGTTGATGATGGGAAAGGCTTACCAACTAGTATCAATGGAGAGAGGAGATCGAAAGGAAGAAGATGTGCGGTCCGGGTCACGGAGGTGATCTCTCCCGGAGGGAGATCTGGGCTTGAGAAGATGAAGAGGGAGACTGAGGGCTGTTGTAGCTTCGTTGCAGAAGTGAGAATGAGATTAGGGCTAATCCCTGTTTAAGAAGAAGAGAGGGAGGAAAAGACCGAATTGCCCTTTAAGTGGGTTCGGTGAAAGAATGGACCATTTGAAGGGTTTCTGGTCGTCGGATTGAGACAAGCCAGGAGACAAAAATGATCAGCGCGACGAGACCTTTCCAACGAACCCAAAATCACGGTGATATGAATTTTTCCGGAAAAACACTCAATTTTCCCTAATTTGCAAACTACCCCATTCTAGGATCAAACGAACTCGAAATCAAACGAAACTTCACAGACACTATCATAACACTAAAAGAAACTCACTCAAAGCCTAAACCAACTTAATACCTAAAATAAAAATAATTATAATAATAATAAAATAAATGGGTCAACGGGCCTGCTATTGGGCCCAATTGACCCAGTAAGGTCGCTGACCTTACAATATGAATACAAAAATAATAGATTAAAACATTCTAGTAAGCCTAAAGAGCAACCAAGGATCCATTACAATGATATCTTTTCGTCATTGTTTACCTTGGATATACAAGTTCGATGTTATTCGAGACTATAAACTCTAATGGTTGGATATCATGTTTGGTGTGTGCACATACTGCATTCGAAAGGTGGGGTTACTGAGAACACTTACTCCGGATAGAATGAAAATCACTGTGTTCTACATGCCTCCTGGTTAGGGTTGCAAACGGGTATCCGATTCTCCGATTACCCGGAAGTTCCAACCCGCACTGGGTTTGGAACCTATTTTAGGTTTCGATTCATAAACAGGTCCGGGTTCGGAATCCAATTTAGATTTCGATTGATAAACGAGCCCAGTTCCATGTCCATATAGGTTTCGACCAGTGGACCCGGCACTCGGCATATGAGCCTTTAATGTTGCAAATTGTACCTCAAAATCAACTTTTTTCTTGACATTTTTATGTGTAATATTGAGGTTGTAGACGTGATGCACTGTTATAAGTTAAATGATATTCTTATAATAAGAAAAATGAAATATAAAGAGAAATTAGAATTGATTTTGGAACTAGATTCTAATCCTTTAAGTGAGCCCGGTTACGGAATCGGATCTTGGTTTTCCTATCGGAACCGGGTCTGGAACCAACAAAATAGGTTCTGAGCCAAAATCGGATCCGGAAGTGGAACCGTTATTTAGAAACGGGTCCGGGTCCACTATTGTTCCGATCCGGAACCGTCCTGTTTGCAACCCAACTGGTAATCCGAATAGTGTAAATTAACTAAATTCAATTTTGGGAGTGTTTGGGTACAAGGTACGTTCTAATTCTATGTTTTCGGTCCCTTAAACGAAGAGGGATGGGTTGTGATAGGTGAGGGTAGGTTTAAGAACCTCAAAGGCCCTCAACAAGGTCTTGTGATTGTCCAGGACCCTCCTTAGGGTACACCACCAGGGGTGTGGAGCACCTGCAAGGTGCTTCTGCCTGTGGCCATGGTGCACTGTTGGGCCAAAGGTACGGTACAAGGCCCACCAAAAGGGGGTAAAAAGTCTCAAAGACCCTCACTTAGATTCACCAGTGGTTCCACACAGTCCCAGGGTGATTATTGGAAGTCCCAGGTTTGGTGGTGGAAGGGTACCGGGTAGTTTTGGGGAAAACCTATAGGTTTAAGTAACATTTGGTCACAATTGGGCCACCTAACAAGCAACTAAAGGTCCCGAAAAGGGTAATCCGTTTCAGGATGTTTATCCTCAAATACAAGGTGAGAAGTGTTCCAAAAATAGGGTCCACCGGCTCTTGCTGTGGAATTGAACCCCATCGGCCGTGCAGAAAATGCACAATCGGCTGTGTAGAATTGCTTTACGTACGGCCGACCGTACCTTTGACCGTACGGTCGCCTATAGAGTAAAAAACTTCAAAGCCGGCGGTAGCCTTGGAGTGCAATATGGGCTGTTCTGAGCCCAGAACTTGGGGCTTTTGATCATTTAAAATTTTTAGAAATCAAGAACCATAAAGACCACGATTTTTGACAAGAATTTAGCAATCTAAACATAACGAAAGTCATGCATTTCTCAACATCAAAACCATTGAACTTAATTATATGAATCAAAGGAAACAACCATAACATGCTATGAAAATTAATTTGGAGACTTGCCTTGGCCTAACACAACTCCAAATAACCTTCTAATCACCTCTAAATCCAGCTGGAATCATCTCTCTAGAATTCTCCAAAAATCGAACTCCAAAACCTCCTAAAAATAAAAAAACCCAAGCTACACCTAGAGCCACCTCATACATGCAATTTTTATAAATGAAGCGAACTGGATTCGATTTCCAATTTCACTGTCAATTTCAAATTTGATTTTGACCCTTTTCTAATATTGTCCTCCTACTAATGTCAGCCATTAATTAATGCACTTCTACAACCCTTCATGTTCCGTTTGCCTTAACTTCTCACACGTCCTCGTGCCTAATGCTCGCATAACTTCTCACGCACTAACACTCCGAAAACGCATAACTCCGTTTCACATGTCTCTCATTGATTCCCAGTAACTGAAAGGGCTGGCAGATCGACGGCCACAGTTCTCTCCAATCTCTGCAGTTTTCCAAATCCTTCCACACTATGGCACAAACGTCTCCCCTTCTTTAGCATTCTATTAAATGTAATTTTCTTTACAAGCCTTTAACTAGCATGTTCTATCCCCTCTTTGCGAAGAAGAAGATTATTATTCTCATGGTCGGTCTTAATGCCGCCGGAAAAACCACCACATTACAACCTCAAGCTTGGAGAGATCGTCATCATACTCTCTACTGTCTTATCTTAATGTTTTACGCTTTTCCCTTTCGTTTCTAATGGTTTTGAACCTGATTGGGATCTTATCTTCTACATCTTGGTGTGTATATGTTTGTTTGTTGGTTCTCCTCATGCATTTGCTGATGTGCACATACGTGCATAATTTTGACCGTTTATCATTCATCTAGTAGGTCATCACTGGCGTATGTCCTATCCCCAAATTTGGCTATCCCCAAATTAGGCCAGATCAGCCATTCTTCAACTGGGGTATGGTTATGAAATAAAATTCATGCACTTACTTTGGCATATGTCGTCAATTGACTGGGACCAATCTCCAATTTGGACGTCCTACTAATATTAGCCATTGATTAAGTTTGACCAATCCTTATTAAACCTCCTACTAATATCAGCAAGTATTCAATTCATTTATTTTCAACATTTGTCATTACTTATCCAAATAAGAACTGTTTAGTTTCATGCATAAACTACCTTTGAAACATATTCATCTGCAAGAAAAAGAAGATTAAAAAAAACATAACTCCACTTTTATTTGTTTAATTGTTTCGCTACATGCAAACGTGCCAAGCACCTCTCATCTATATTTCTCTCTGATTCAATTTGACATCTTCATCTGCTTCATCACACTGTTTAATTTTGCACCTGATCAAGTAAGAGAATCCTTTCCTCGTCTACAACCACCATACCCAAGCTGGATGGTTTTTTTTTTTTTTTTTTGCTATAATGATCTTGAGTATGGGTGTTTTCCTTCACAAAAGAATGTTGGTGTTTTCCCTCTTTTTTCCTTTAAAATCTTGATTTATCTTTGTATTTCATTTGACTTCATGTTTAAAGGAAAGTAAGGATTTTTGAGGGATGTGCAAATATATGTTCCTGCAATTTCTTTCAAAACTTCAACTAGCCAAGTGATACTGGTTTCGCCAAAAGTGGTTTCTTATTCTCAAAATTCACGTGTCTAAATACAGACGCAAACGGAGTAAGTAATTTCTTAATCTTTATAGTGAATTTGATTCGGTTTGTGTCTTTTGGTTTTGGAGTGGATTTGAATGTCAATGGTTTTTGAAGTGTTCGATTTTTTTAGGTTCAAACAGGTATATTATCTGGGTTGGATTGGCGATTCTGAAATTTTGTTACAGATGCAGACTAAAAGAATGCTGGTGTGAGTAGCTGCAATCTTGTTTGCATGTAATGTGCACTTTAACTATGCATATCACGTGTTTGTTATAATGCTCGTAAGAGACATGGATAAAACAAGTGATGCCGGGATTTGTTTGTATAATGCTAGAATTTTGTGGTCTTTGAAACATGCAAATGTGACTTAAAAGTGCAGCCAATTTTCTCTTTGGAAATTGATTACCCACCTATCATTTTACCAAATTAAATCCATAGATTAGAAATTCTAATAATTAGTTTCCATGAGAGAGCCCAAAATTTCAGAAATAAGAGTGAAGATCTACAATTGACTATGAATTAGTCTCTCATTTGGCAAGAAATAGTTTCCACTTAGGACAACTCCAAGTTCATATTATCCGGTTCTTCCAAAATATGAAAATTAATTGGGGTTGAAGTGGCACTTCATGCATCCTAAATGTATCAATGACCTTTAATTGACCTCCCAACTAAAAATTATCGTCGTGCTATTCATGTATTTTTCTCCTCTCCATTATAATTGGTCCAAGTTTATTTAGTCACATGGGTTCAAGTTTAATTCCAAACCATGTTTTCCTTGAGACTCTATCGATTCTTTCCCTCCTCTTCGCAGGCACGTCACTCTCTTTAGAATAAAATATTTGTTCTCCTTCTTCTTTTATTTTTCCCCTTCTCCTTGTTTTATTTTTCCCCCTTTCCTGACTTTTACCTGATCTCAAACGTAGGAAACAATAGTTTTTAAAGTTTTATTAA
The DNA here is from genome assembly GCA_038049695.1 of Cinnamomum chago. Classification (NCBI taxonomy): domain Eukaryota; kingdom Viridiplantae; phylum Streptophyta; class Magnoliopsida; order Laurales; family Lauraceae; genus Cinnamomum; species Cinnamomum chago. Next base: position 63,389,574 of record CP142458.1, on the reverse strand, counting down.
CTTTTTAACAATTCTTATAATATATTTAATGTTAAAAACTACTTTGCTCGTGCTTACAACGGGGTGCTCTTCGCTAGTTATTATATTATATATGAAGTGAAATGAGTTCAATTGAGAAATCAGGGATCAATTTCAGTTTGATTTTGACCACTCTAGCTAATTGATGTTGACATTTCATTCCCTTCTCATTCTTGTCCCCACTCCCCTCCTTTCAGTTTCCAATTTCGTTTCTTCTAATTGTAACTTAAATGCATTTAAGTTAACAATTTCAATTTGATTTTGACCAACTCTACCTAATTAAAGTTGACATTGCATTCCCTTCTCATTCTTGTTCCCACTCTCCCCCTTTCCATTTCGAATTTCGTTTCTTCTAACTGTAACTTAAATTAATTTAAGTTAATTGACATTTAAGTATCCATAATATTAGCCTGGATCCATTTCACTTTAGCCCATTTCGACTTTAATTGAATTAAGTTGCAAAATGTCTGACTCTCTTCCTGACTTATATAAAAGCACGTGTATTATGTAGCCAGAGGCCCAAAACTTTTCCCTGGTAGATGGGCAACAAAGGCTTTCACAGTTTCATATCTTCATCTAATTTCTATTGTACAATATATTTTTTAGCATAGTATTTGAGTCATTTGAGTTACTTTAGCATATCAGCTTCTTGTGAAGATCTTGCTTCTGGCATCTCTAATAAAATATATAAAAAATCTTCATTGAATTCTTCAAAGTAGCAATAAATAGTAAGATTCTGCCCCTCCCTATTATTATCCAATATTTTTTTTCTTTTTTTGTATTTTTCCGGTTTTTAAATTCTCACGTCTTTTCCTCACCAACTACCTCTTCAAGTTTCATTAATCAGAAATTCCTCAATCGGGAAATCATGCCTTCTTTCGACATTCGCAGTAAGTCTATCTTTTCCTTTCGCTTCAGCTATCATGTTTTTGTTTTCTTTCGCTTGAAAGGTGAATTAGAGTTGTTAACATTTGATTTTAGACACCAGATTTTATCCTTTTGATTCTTTAAAGAATTCTATGCCGATAGATTAGTTTGGGATATTGGGTTTTGCATATTTTGTTCTATTTTTATAGTTTCAGTATGAATTAGGGTCAAAGTTATAATTGAGCCATGCCATGTACGAGTTTGTCAAGTTAGACAGTTGTATTAAGATGCCTAGCTAATTTGCATTGTAGCTATCTAGAATATATGATACCAATGTATGTATAAGGGATCATTATAGAGAGATAAAATATAAGATCACCACATGAAGAAGATGACTTAAACCCAACACCGAATACCACTTTGATCTGGGTGATGTTTGAGGTTAATGTGGTTTATGCTGGGATTATTTATCCTCTCTGACCTCATAGGAGAAGTGCTCCCACATTGCAGATTTTCCTCGCTTGTATCACAGTATATGGTGTTTTTGTTTTCTTCTTCATAATCGTGTGAAGCTTTTTGTCACAGGATGTAATATGTTGGTTCCATTTAATGGTTCTCAACAATGGTGAAGATGTTTGGTTCCACCATGTATAATATGTATCTATTTCAAGTTCTATTTCCTTAGCACTTATCAATATAAAAAAATTGTACATGTACATGTTAGTACTACAATACTACAAAAAGCACTATTAGTATCCCCCAATCTGTTCGGACCATTTTTTAACACCTATTGCATTGATCTTTCCTTAATTTTGAAGGCTAATTAATCAGTTTTAAAATGAACAAAATGGTAGTGGCACTCGTATATAATGCTGGCCTGAACAACAATCACGTCATTTTTAGATGAAGATGAATAACTAGGTTTCGGTTAGTGGTTTTCCAATTGTAATAGCAAAGAGGGTTAAACTTTATCTCGGGTTACAGCCTTAGAGGAAACAGACTACAAGTGATGGCTATTCTTCAATTTCAAAAATAAAAAAAAGAACACAGGCCAACACGTATTTTCTTCATAGAGGGAATCATATTTCTTTAATTTAAAATTATTTTTATTTATTTTACATTGAAATAGATCTATATTTTTTAATAATAGCAACACAGATTAGAATTTATAAACTTTTAAAGAATATTATATTTTTATATACATTTTCAAAATTTAGTTTTATGACTTATTAAGAAATGAGATGAATACTATTTTAACTTAAAATGTTTTTTTTCAACTATTTATACCTTAAAGTTAATTCATATATAATTGCAGCTTACAAATACTACAATAGTACTTACTTCTTTGAATAAGTTCTCAGGTTTAGAATTCTTTGAATAATAAATAATATATATACATATTATTTTAGATAAATACTAAAATTCTAAAACATAATTTTTTATTTTAGATTTTTTTTTTCATTAATATTATAAAGACACACACACACACACACACACACACACACATATATATATATATATATTGCAGACTAATATTTCAATTTATTATTCAGCCTCAATTTCTCAATTGATTTTGACATTTCCAATTGATTTTGACTCTTCAATTCATTTAATACTCCATCAATTGCTCATTAAATGACCCTTCTCTTACCATCTCTTAAAGAGAGAGAGAGAGAGAGGGAGAGAGAGAGAGATCACCTGATACCACATCATTATGGCCCATTGCATTTCTGAATTAAAATCTTCTTTTCTCCTTCTAATAATGTCATTATTCATGCTGAAAATGGTAATGTCTCTTTAATATTGTAAATGCCACTAAATTATCAATCTCTCCTATTTTATTCACTCCATGAATACCAATCAAACGAATAAATTTCACCAGCTTACAATATGGCCCTATCCAAATAACCCGGTTTCATCCATAGTGGAGTGCTATTTTTACATTTTTCATATCAAAAAATATGCTGCCCGTGCTAAGCACGGGTGTCTTTCGCTAGTATATATGATACAAATTGACCTTTAGAATATGAAACCATTAAACTGGGATGAAGCTCCTATGTCTATGAAGCTCAAAGAAACGAGTGAAGATGGTTCAAGGGGCCGCCATTCGAGGATCTTCATGCAAATGGAATATGTAGTGTGACTAACGATGAGAATTGATTGGCGGCGATGAAGTCTGCAAGTAGAGTCTCCAAGGTGAAGATCTTTGACATGCAATGGCGATATTTTATAAACGTGGGTTTTGTACATGAGTTTGCTACCATATTAGTATAATTTGAGATGCGAAAATGAGGCTCTTCAGAACCTCGGTTGGACTTGGGCAAAGAAGAAAATTCATGGCAAAATTGAAAGAGCTTTCCAACAAGATAGTGATCAGAAAATCTGGAAGTCAATTTAAAAAATTCCCTTTTTCAGAGCTTACGGGTACCCCTTAGGAAAGAGTGTCGGGGGTCAAACTAGACTTTCGAGACATTGGATGAGTTTAGACTAAACATAAAAGGTTTTGGGAATGATATTTTCTATAAAATGCGTGCAAGAAATCAATTTTATAGAATTAATAAATAACTCCCCAGTTTTTCCCGAAATTACAAACAAGCCCTTACAAGGGTCAAACGAGACTCGGAGGCTCTTAAAACTCTCCAAATATATTAAAAAACTATTCTAATCCACAAAATACCATGATTGGTCTCTACTCCCACTTAGTAACCCGAACAAAATAATTAATTAGTGTTAAACACAGCGGTTAAAGGTCGGGTTCTTACACTCTGCCCTCGTGGGCCCTCCCCAAACACATAAAGGGAAAAAGAAGGCTGTTGTGGTCTTATTAGGAGCACTCTAGGAAGTGGCTCCTCTACTTTCGGGGGATTCGGCTACGTCGTTGATGAATTAACAATGTACATATAGATGGATCCGATTGAAGTCCTGGATGAGGACAATGACTTTGACCTTTTGGCCTGGTGGAAAGCATGTGAAAGTATATTTCATGTGCTTTCTGCCATGGCCCATGATTTACTAAAAGTTCTAGTGTCTACAGTTGCATTAGAGCAAGCTTTTAGTACATGTGGGCGCCTTTTTGACAACAGGCGGACGATGCTAGTGGAAGAAAAAGTGGAGACCTGCATGTGCTTGCGAGACTGATTTCAAGTAGAGAGTAGAACACAATACTTGATGGAGGAAGATGAAATAAAAGGGTATGCTAGTGGTTGAGATTAGAGCTACCTCTTTTTGTTGAAGACTAGTGGTTCAGAGTGATTCTCTTAGTGCTATATCTTAGGTGTTATCTTCAATTATCTGTTTTTCATCATGTTGGGCAAACGGCCATTGGTTTTACAGAATTCTTAGATAAGCAAGGAGTGGATAGGTCTTCTAATCAATCTCATTGCTTTCACTATGTAATCTGTTTTATTGGTATAACGCTTTTATATCATAGTGCTCCTTTTTATCTAGGGGTCACTACAAAAAAAATGTCTTAATGAGTCACTTTTAAAGTGTCTTAAAAAGTGGTTTGTGTCGCTTTTCTGATTACTATGCAAGCGTCTTATCTGCCGGCGTCACTAAAAGTTCGTAAAAGCGTCTCAAGAAATACATTTGTTGTGTCAGTTTCGGTTATCAATGTGACACAAAAAAAGGGTTACTTGTGTCACTTTAAACCCAAAAGTGACACTGAAATAACTTAAAAGCGTCACAAGAAAGATAACTTTGTTGTCTCGCTTTTCAAAGGCAGTGATCAATTTGTTGTTTTCGGACCAAAAGTGACACAAGTAGTCATCAGTTGTGACAGTTTCCATAGAAGCGAGATACGATCCCTTTTTTTTAAAAATAAAAATGCAATACATACATTACTAATAACATGCTGCAGCATGGATACACTTTCAAATCACTAAACCTGCCTTACAAAAGATGCAAAAAAATATAGATAGCAACATTCAATAAGAACCATTTCATTAATTGGAAATTAATCACCATTCACATTAAGGAACGTACTTGTTCGTCCACGCACTAAATCAAACAAACTATTCAAAACATAGCCAATTTGAATCCATTCATAATCCAAACTATTTACATTAACCTTCGAATTCGTAATCAAAGCGTCACAACATAATCCAAAACCTTCACAAAAGCATCCAAAAAAAGGCAAGCTACATTGTAAACAATTTCCGGAAATCCCTAACTAACCAAAATTAACTTAACCTAATTAGTAGATCCACTTAGCAAAAGGCATTCCATCTCCGTTTAATTAAGTTCTTCATTCACCTACAAAATAATAACAATTTGACTATGTATCAATAATATAATCAAGTAAGAAGGAGAGTTTAACCAACAATATCAAGGATTCATGTTAAAGAGAAAACATTTTGTCACTAGAGAAAAAGCAATTGAAACACTAGCAGTTCACATGTCATAAGATCATAGTAGCAAGCAAACTAGGAGCAATCAATAATTCACTAATATGATGACCTAGTATTCCTATCACCATCTACAACTAACACTCAATAAGCATTACCCCCCTCCCCTCTCCCCTAATGATATGTGATGAAGTGTGAAATGCATCATGAACTAAAAACTCCACCTACCCAAGTGCATGATGTAGACAAAAATGCATGAATCAATTCACATTGATGATAGTCCGATGAAGAAACAGGTAGTCACTAAGCCTAAAAACTGAAATGCACATTAAATTAAGTGTATCGTCACTAAGCCTTACTATGAAATCTTCTCAACTATACAAATTGAACTCCTAGGTATACCTTTATAAAGGAAGAAATCCTTGGATGAAGTCGATAAACTCGAGTTGGATCTTATCTATTTCTTTGGTAGTGTATGTCTTTATGCTGGCCAACTCCATAACCTGTTTCGAGAAAAAGCAACACTACACCATAATAATCAATTAGTAACGGATCTACAGCCGTTACAAAAAATATTAGTAACGGTTATTTTACGTTGACACAACTGCGTCACAAATGAAAAGTAACGGAAGTTAGTAACACTTAATAACCGTTAGAAATATTGCTAACGGTTATGAACTGTGACTGAAATTAATTTCAGCAGCACATCTATAATCGTTACAATTTATTAGTAACGGTTATTAATTTTGTTCATAGTTTGTTCCCAACGGATAAAATTGTTAGTAATTCCTACTTTCTAACGCATATATAACTATTTGGTCAACCTATTTGTAACGGTTGATATCTGTTATGAAGTATTCTATTTGTAACGGTTGGAGTCCGTTACTAAGTATTATGTTTGTAATGGTTTATATCCGTTACTAATTATTTGTTGTTTTAAAAAAAAAAAACAATGGAAATTCAACTGATGGCTTCGCCTATTTCAAAAGAACATTCAGATTAGTTTGCCATCATTCAATTTTAATATCTTTTTGCACCACTTTTTTTTGTTCTTTGATTAGTATAACACTATACAACTATAAAATATAAATATAAGATAAGAAAAACTTTGGTAATGACTCAATGTTAACACCTACTTCCACCATCATCTCTGATTCTTTAATAACACTAAAAACATATGACATGTAGGGAACTTATTCTATTCATTCATCTGAAAATGAATTCAAGCAGCTCCAACCAATGAATATAAGAAACCAATTTTAAAAAAATTTCAGGGAGAGAGAGAGAGAGAGAGAGAGCTTGTTTCACTCAATGTAACTATACTATCTCTCTATATTTACAATTTCAAATCATGGAAACATCAAATCCAATTGAAAATTTATCAACAAGAAAAAACAAGAGAAGATTCTTTGACAAATCTACATGAGAAAGGAAACCCTTTATTTCATTATCCAATTCTCCTATCGCCGCCGTCGTCGTTGAAGCCCCATCTATGTGGAGTTGGCTCACCATATATTAGATAAAATACCAAATTTCTAAAACTGATCATATAATGTCAAATTCAAGAATCTTATTTTTTTCGTAATTCATCAATGCTAAGAACCCAATGTGGATTCTGAATCTTGAACAGTAACTGCATGTAAGACTCACACCATATGGAATCCAACTAGAACAAGGTCTTACATTGTTACCCCTACTAGGAGAAAGACATGCAACATGAATGTGTGTGAGGATCAAAACACAAAATGTAGGAAAATGCGAGAAGCTGGGAGCGTGAGACACATGTACAAGCAAATGATAATGATATATGGTGGATGGTTGTATCATTAAGTTATCAAAGGCACTTGCACAGAAATATGCAACTAGATAAATTGAGATACTATATAAGGAAGCACCCCAATAATAATAATAATAATAATAATAAAAGAAGCAAGTACAAGTAACAAAAAAAAAGTCTGCAAAACTTTCCTGATTGCTGAGTCAAACCATTTTTGAAAAGGTGCCCTAAGATCTACAACAGACAATCAAATTGGGGAAGGTTTGGACGATGTTCAGTGCAAACTGTTTCTCGTTTGAAAACTTTCCACAGGTCCAAAGCTGGCCAGGACCACTGAGATTTGCAGTCTGAAACTTTAGCTGGATGAAGCAAGAGAGAGGCTTTGAGGGAATTTTATTCCCATAAATAAGAACTGAACACCAAGATAGATTTAGGCAAGGGCAATGGTGGTAACTGATAATGTACTCAACAAAAAGAACAAGTCATTTGTAGTATTGGTTCGAAACATATCTGAAGTGCGTGCATACCTTTCCAGGTCTAATCCCTTTGCCCTGCATCTGATTGAATAGAAGAGATGCCTACTCACATTTACCTGTAGCATGAGTAAATAAGATCATCAGGCAAATACCACTTAAGCTACTGTGGCAACATTGATAATTGATCAACTGCAATTAAACATGAAAGTGGTTTCCAACACGTAAAGGGTGGAGAAGCACAAAAGATCATCATAGGATTTTAAAGAATGATGTTCAATGGGACACATGTTGGAGTTTGTTGTGTGTTTGAAGTCCAGATCATAGGATTTTAAAGAATGATGTGCTATGGGACACATTTAGGAAATCTTCAAAATAAAATAAAATGGGACACATGTAGGAGTTAGTTGCGTGTTTGAAGTCCAAATCACTAATATGGGTTTTAGGATAAAAGGAGAAAAAACTGCAGCTATTTGAAGACCCGCAACCAAATCAAGGGACAAGAAGGGGTTTCATTCAACTGTTCAGGGTTCCTCTGTTATTTTATTATATTTAAAGAATCAGTAGTCAACGGCTGAGTTTGAGAGGAATGATTGAGATGGGAATGTGATTGAACTACATAAGCATCTGATTCTGCCAGTGCGGAACCCCATGTTCCATATCAGCACAAAGTTTTCTTTGCACTTATAATGACATTCTTATATTCTTTTTGTTTTTAATGCCATTTCAAACCTCATTTGGTTGGCAGCGTCATTGGATAATTATCAATGGAGGAGAATGAGACGGTTTGAGGAATTAGCGAAGTAGGCAGTAATCAAATCTCTCATTATTCTTTAGGACGAGAACTTGGAAATTGATTTCATGCAGAGAAGGGAGCAGTGCCCATTGTTAGTTCTGGTGAGCCTGTCCTCAACTGAAGCATTTTTGTTATCTTCAATTTAACTAAATGAGAATTCAATTAAACAAATGAACTAAATTTAGGCTGCAGCTTTTCCTCTGATTTGCTGAATTTTAAGGAAACAAAATAACAAATGAAAATCTAACCGAATCAATAGTGAACTTGTTGCATACAATTTTTTTAAGGACAACAAAGTTACAGATGAAAATCTAACCCAACTTGTTGCCTACAATTGTTGTCTAATATCTATAACTATATATATGATTTTATGATGTCTTAAGCTGTTGACATCCCCAGAACTTCAAAATGAATCTCCTATGAACTTCTTATTTCCTCATTCATTGCTATTAAAAGTTGTGCTCTAAAATTTCAAAAAATTAATAGACATGCTCAGTTCTTTGTTTCCTTTTTTCAGCTGTAGTCTTCACAGTACTCATTGTAATTTGCTTTGCAGTTTTGGAGTGGAGACATATAAAATTTTCTAGGCAGCTTCAATAGTCACATTAATGACTGTTAATAAATTTAAAATTCAAGTGAGAAGGAAACACTTACCAGCTTTCCCATAATAGACAATCATGTTAGTATATGCCTTCTCGTCAACAGAAATGCCTAAGCTGCAAGCCGTTTCAAACATCTCAATAGCTTTATCCAACTTCCCACCTCGACCATATACACTACATCCATGAAAAGAAAAGAAAAGGAAAAGAGAAACAATTACATGAGAATGGTGGAGTTGGACTAATGAAAATCATTTGATCCTTCACTTTGGATATGAATATAACTAAGGTCTTGAGCATGTTTAAGCGAACCCTGATTCAGTTATTCAGACCATTGATCTGATAGGCCTCTCTGTGGATAGACCATTTCTCAAAAGCTCTCCACAAGGCAATCATGACCCTTCAAAGGTCAAACTGACAGCCTAATAGATAAACATTACAGCAAGGTCCGCATGTGGCGCTAAGAAGCCAAAATACTGTATGTTAGGGTTTTCTTGTGCTATCCATTAATACGGCCTATCAGATAAATGGTGGGTCATTAAAACAGGGTTCTACCAGCAAAAATAGCAAGGTTGACGGATGAACATACCATTTGTCTTGCAGTATAAGGAAAAAGATATTTTTGTTATAAACGTCTGGTCAATGACCATTAATGGGTTCATCATTGTAATGTACTAATTGAATGTGAAAGCTTTGTCCAAGTCGGATAGAGCAGAAGAATGTGTACAATCCTTATTGTAACTTTAGCTGAAGTTTTTTCTAGACATTGAAGAAAACTATGTAGTCAAGAAGATGTGGTTTGGGGGAATAAACTTCAGCTGGTTGGTCATATGCATACTTGTTATTAATTTGTTGCAGATCTTCATCTATACACCCTACATGAAATTAATATTCAGTGACACAATGATGTTAAAAAAAACATCCATCACTGATAGTAATAGATTATTGTACAAACAGTTCTATTGGAAGACTTAGGGCCTATTTGTTGGAATTTAGAGAATCCCTCCTCAGCATGTTTCCCAAATTCTCTAGTACATCAAAACATTCAGAATACTGGAATTGGAGAACTTGAAAGGCTACAAGCTTGCTAATAATCTACAGAGTTTCTGTTTCCAATACAAATTCAGTTTTGAACTTGGGTTAATCATTCCACATCCATCCAAATTCCTACCTTCTTCAGCTAGATAAGAATCTGATTGCCCAGAAGACTCGACTCCTTTTGTGACTAAAAGTTCACTTCAATATGACATCAAACATATTTTGAAGCAAATTTCCTTGAGCAGAAATTGAACTTTAAAAAAAATCACAAATCTGACAAATGTAGCAGTAAAGGATATTGTTGTTGTCATATCAGAACCAGTGGTTGTGTTTGCTTGCTTCTTAAAGAAACCATAATAATCTTTTCATGAATAACAAAGGAAAATAATAATCTCCACATGAATAACACAAAGGAAAAGGGGGGAAGAAAAGTGAAGAAGTTTGTTTTCATACCCAAGAACAAGACAACCCCCATACGAATAGTCTTAGAAACCAAGCCCATAAGACCAACACTGCCTCCTCCATAAATGAGATCGATTTTCCTTCTCACCTGCGAAATAAAACAAGTAATACAAAACACACACACACACACAAAAGATTCAGAGCCTTGACATAAATTTGCACCAAGAAGAACACCATTTCTGTTTCTGAATTGCTACCACAAAAGACAATATTCTATTCAGGTTCTAACCTATCATCTACATGCATATTGACAAAAAGAAGAACAAGAACAAGAAGTACAAGAAGAAAAAGATGAAGAATCAGAATCTTGGTGAACCATCCATGGTGAAAGCAATAGGCTTCTCATCCGTGGTGATTCAACTTCCTAGAGATTCATAATAATCTACAGAGAAACTAGTGTGCTCATAATATATCAAAATTCGTAAAGATTACATATGCATGACTAATGCAAACAAATATTTATTATTTAGAAAAAAAGGAAAATACTCAAAATTCATATAGAAATGAGTCATGAAATGAGAAAAGAGAACATACACCTAACTGAATTATGATACTTTCATTTAAACTACATAACAGCTAAACTAGACCTCATTCTAGCACTAAAGTTGTAACCCAATTGTACTTTCCAATAGATTAATTACATGTTTTTTTTAAAAAAAACTTTTCCACATTGGCAAGCAGCAAATTAGGCTGCACATCAACAACCAGCAAATTAGGCTGCAAGGACAAGTTTTGAATAGGAATCAACTCCGAAGCATACGTGGCTTTACTTAAACAAAAACTTAAGACAACTTAAGATACATTCACCATAGCACAACAGAGAACAAGTGACTAGACCAAGTAGTTATTTAAAAACTAAAATCATAATGAATAAAAGGGTTCTCTAGAGCATCGCTCCAAAACCACAATACAGAATCAGCATAAATCCATATGCAAGAAATTGTACGACAACAATAATAAGGTGAAACTAGAGTGCCATTTACAAGACATAATTATTATATAGTTTCCAAAGTAGATTTGATACAATCTTTCAGAATATTTCTCAGCCCATAGATTTTCCATACATGGTAGTGCGGTGATTCAACCTAGTACATAGTCAATCTTACACATTTGTTGTTCATAGCTGTGTGTTATCTCAACAAGTCTTCATTCAATCCCTGGGAAAACACCTTTTTTCACAGCATTGTAATCACTCCAAAAACCCTGCAAATTATTCCCATTTACAAACTAACATTCCACCAAAATAAACACAAGAGTAGGTTTTTTAATCTTTCTCCATAGAGAATCTACTAAAAATAAATCCTAGCAGAAATTGGGGTTTATGAATCAAGAAAAAATAGGGTCTTTTAATCGATTAACACTTTCAGTGAAATTGATAAGAGAATGGAAGAATTGATGATGAAGAATAACATTATGTTAATGGAGCTTTTAAGAGGACGAATTACCTTAAAAACTTCTAAAGAGAGAGAAGATTGTGATTGAGATTGTGTGAAATCTGCAAAAATAAGTATAATGTAGGGCCTAGGATTACTCAAGGAACCAATTCCGTTCTTTCACCCCAAAACCAAATCCAAATCTCACAAACTAAAAAACCCATATCCAAAAATAAATAAATAAAAAACCCTAAGTCCCCAAAAACTACAAAATGGAGCCCTGATTTCCATCTCTGTCCATATATTCGAGGACCCCAAAAACCATGAAAATGAACGGAAAAAAAAGAAGCAAAGATTGTACCTAGAGATTTTTGCAAAGAGTAGTTACGGTCTTTAATGGCTAGCCCAAGCCGAGGAGGTTCTGGTAGGCCAGTCTTCAAGCAATCTCTCTACTGTGACGAAATTGTTGCTGCTCAGATTGAGAGACATCCATTTCTTCAAGCTATCACTCTGCTCGTTGACTCCTACATCATTGAGAAACTGAGAAGGGCGTAGGGATTCAAGCCTCTGTGTGGAGAACCCACTGACTCATTTGCAGAGAAGACAACATTGGTCTGATCTTAAGTTGCCGAGGGTTCCGTCGCCAGATCTATGTGTTGATAGTCGCTAGAGTAAGAGCGAAAGAAAAAACGAAAATCCAAGCTGGGCTCTGTTTGCATATCGAACATGCACGTCTCTCGTTGAAGATGGAGGAGGCGCAGGGAGAACAGTAGGGAACGGAATAAAGAATGGTGGGAAGTCTTTGGTTGTCAGGAAAGGAACGAAAAAAAGGGGGCGTTAGTATGTTTTGTGTGTGTCGCGTTATAAAAAAGTGACACAACAAACCTCCACTTCGTTTACTCCTCCTCTAAAGTGACACATCAAACTATACTCTGTCACTTTGTTGTAAAAGCGACACAAAAGCTCATTTCAAAAGCGAGACTAAAAGTCCTTTTTTTTGTAGTGGGTGCTCCTTTGCAATCCTTTTTCTTCCATTAATATATTTCATCATTATCAATAGAAAAAAATGATGTTATTCTCATTGAGCATATATATGCATGTAAATAATTAGAGATTACAAAACTGAATGGCCTACTCAGTTGGCCAAATTGAAAAGAAAAGAAGACTGATATAAACATTTGTTACGGTTCCTCTCATGTGGAAGTTGGGTTTTAGGAATATAACTACACTTTACAACGATAACAAATCACTTGGTAATTGTAACCTATTAATAATACTTAAGGACAGGGTGGAGGAACTTGGGTCCCCGTGTAGAGAGCTTTGATATTGGAACACGTTGATTTGAGTGGCGCTGCACCTTTGCTTGGTGTTATATTAATGTCCTGGAGCTTGACATTCTTACATGGCAAGCCCTTGCTACAAAGGAGTGTTACACCGACCTCAGATGCAGATGTCCCTTGGATGTTTTTGAAGGTGACATCGTTGATCTGCACTTTAGAAGGTACCTGCATGTTGCAATTGAAGGGAAGGAGAGAAATTAAGTTGAAAATTGAAAATGTCACTGACCCACCATAGGTCTACAACATATGAATGAGTTCTATATATATCGAAATTCCATGGGAGTGGCTCATCTTACTAACTTAGAGAAGAAGAAGAAGAAGAAGGAAAAAAAATGTTTACTCTCTACATACATCATTTGCACAGGCGCCACCAGGACAGTATTCCTGATCGATGATGATTGGATTGTTCACATTTTTGAAGGTGATGTTCTCGAAGGTTACGTTGGACACAGAGCTGGCCGAGGGAGAGTTGCCCCATGACTTGATCCTAATACCATTCAAGGTGTCCGAGATGGTGCTGTCACTAATGATGAGTCCAGTCACATCCTTCTCATCTGGGTACTTTCCTAAGCTCCCCACACTGTTATATTTAAGTAACAAATTAACCAATTATAGACCAAACAACAACAACAATTACAACAATCACCCAATCAGTCAGTAATGCCTAGGCAACAAAGCAAAGGCACGTCTCATATCCTTTCTCATATTGAGTATAAAAGTACAATATCCCATTTAATTTATAATTATAAGCTATAGCATAGAAGAGATGGAGAAGAAAAACGCACCTTATTCCATGGCCTGGTCCACAAGTTACTTTACTGATGTGTACATTAGTGAGGCCCTGTCCGAGTGAGATGCAGTCGTCGCCGGTTCCAATTGTAGCACCCTCGATGGTCACATCGGAGCAACGCTCCACATGCATTCCATCAGTGTTGGGACTGTCGCCGGGGTTGGTGACTTTGAAATTTACAGCTTTGAAGTTCTTGCATTCGACGACACCAAAGTTGAAGTTCTTGCTATTGAGCGATGTTATGCCATCGATGACAGTGTTGGTCATAGACATGAACTTTACGTTCTGTGGAGTAGACACAATAAAATTATTGACACTTGATGCAAGATTAAGATTTTGTAGGCACCCATCTCCTCCAATTTATTTCTAATTGAGAATTGGATGTATTTATTATTACTACTTACAGTTGGAAGAAGCTTGCACTTTTCATTCTTTTGGCAATCGTTTAAGTGCCAAATAGAAGCTCCTTGCCCATCAAAAACTCCAGTTCCAGTGATGGTCAACCCATCTATCCATCCAAAATAAACCCAATCTCCACTTGGAAACTTGTTCAGGTCGGTCTCCGCCAGCAAATGACCCTGTAAATTACAAGTAAAGATTGACATGATTAATCTTTATGTAAAGTAAGTCCAGTAATAAATAGTGTGACACTTAAACCATGGATGATATTCTCACTGCAAATCACTAAAAATAATAAAATACAGAGTTTCAACAGATGTACTCTTACATCCAATTTCATGGTTATTGATGGTACGCCTTTGCATGGGCCTGTGAATTTAAGAGGGCCCATCCAATAATCGCCTTTTGGTACTATAATTGTAGCTGGTCCGCTGGACCCACATGCCGCCGTCCATGCATCTTGAAAGGCCTGCTCACCCACAAAATTAAGTGTAAGACATATAAAATGAAATGAGATTTTGTTTTGGGTACCCAGCATTGTGGGGGTAGGGACCCCAGCCCTCTGGTAAGGAAGTAGACCTCGGGTGAGGCGAGGGAGACCTCGGATGAGGTAGGACATCCCTCTGGTGAGGGAAGGTGGCAGCCTGATAAGAACTGCGCCTCTCACAACTATGGTAAAAGGCCCTTCTTGAGATAATATTTAATTAGTATGATACAAGCCGAGTATAAAATCATGCCTGTTTTTGCGCCTAGGCGATTGAAGAATTGTCCACTGAAATAAAAATAAATAAATAAATGATTTTATTGTAATTAAACTAAACCAACCTTGGCATCATCAGTCTTCCCATCAGCTTTTGCCCCATGATCCATAATGTTGAATTCCCCACACAGGGCAACTCCAATGGAACAACAGATAAAGGATAGGAAGAAGCTATGCTTCATCATCTTTTTTTTTTTTTTGTTTTTTTAAATATCTTTTTCCTTTTTTATATTTGAATAGATATTTATTGTAAGATGGGTGCTGGAGTTATGAATTTATAGGACTACAATCTGAAATGCCCATTTGGTTATCCTTAATTGTAGCAACTCTCTCTCATTTAATGCCATAAGCACCTCTAAATGTGCAAAGGAGAATGGTCAACCCCCCATTTCACGCATAACTGCATGCCTATTTTGACAAAAGCAAATACCACCACAGTTTCTTATACAAGCTTTATACTGCCATGCATTACAGTAGCAAAAGAGCAAAAGCTTAACAACATCCACTCCGTTTCTTCGAATTGAATGGTTAATGAGTTTAGTCACACTTGGTCATGCGAAAGTACAGGTCAGTTCCAGCTTAGGTCTATATATGTCTAAAGGCTCAGTATATGGCCTAGATAATGGGCCCTATATCTCACTGATGGGTGGGCCCGGCCTAACTTTTTCTTAATAGTAAGTTAGATTCTATTCAAAGAGGTCGGTTAAACCCAGAATACAAAACCTTGTCCCAAACCAAGGCGAAGGTAAGAAAAACTATCCCACAGTTGAATGGAAATAATCAGAAGCCTTTATCCAGACATTACTTAATGCCCACACAGCGGCTCAAGCATTAATGATGAATTAAATGATGAAGTTCGAAATAAAAAAAGACTTTTGGACCATGAATCTACTTCATTTTACGAAGTAATCGCCACAATGGCTTTGAGATCTTGATGAGTTGTTGTGGATGTTTTGCATGCTAGAGATCATGGTGTCGCCGTATTTGAAATCGAGAATGCCAATTTGAAAGTGCGGGAGACTTAGCAATTTGTAATAAATCATCATCCAATTCATAACAAAATTGAGTCAAATGAGGTGGGGCTAAGTCCAACAGTACTTGAACATCATCAACCAGATTATCAATAATGATTGAACGATCACAACAAGGCTCCCCCAAGACAGACCAGAAAATTCCCATAATCCTTGGAGCAAGCCGTGGAATAGTGAGCCCCGCATATTTGGTGGGGCATGAACAACATTCCTCACTTGTTTAATGCGGTCTAGGGGAAGATCCAAGTGACAATAAAGATGATCTTGCAGGCGAAGGCCTAAAAAGAGAATCCGACTACGAATTTGAGCTCGAGTTGTAAGGAAATTAATTTAGGCCCATTACTTGGACCACAAGTCCTTTCCTTTCTAGAAGTGTGGTCATAATAGGAATTCAGTTTTCATAGGATACATATGCTATAATTACTCAAATATGGTTTCCTAATGAGATAGTTTCCTTAATATTCTCTACCTTGATGGACGGTTGAGATTAAATCTAAAGTAAACCTAATTGGGAAGTTTGGTCCTCTCTCCACCTATAAATAAAGCCTTTGGTCCATCACAAAGGCTACACACAAAATCAACACATTAAGGTTTATAGGCAAGGAGAGGGAAACCAAAACCATTCATCCAGTCTCTTCTTCGACGGATCTCAACAACAGTGCCAGACAGCAGGATCGGAAAGCTCTCTGCATCAGGATGTCTGGAGGTACTCTTCAACTTATTTAAGATTAAACTTTACCTGTGATTATCATGTTGTTCACGATCTTAGGGTTCATGTTAATGATGATATAACATGTGGTATCAGAGCATGGTTTTTAGAACACATGATCGTCCATTATTTAAAGTTTTGAATTTTTTATTATTATTATTATGATGCATAAAACTCCTGCATAAGTTAAAAAAAAAAAAAAAAAAAAATTGCCGATTATGGGAGGAATAGGATTTCTGACTCTCTTGGTTTATTTATAATCCTTGCGGAGTCAGAACTAAGAAACCTAATCTGGTCGTGATGGATTCAAGATGTCCGGAGAGATAGAGCCTTACAGACTAGAATATATTATTTTTGTCACGCCTTATCAAAAGATTTCACAGTCAAGATCATCTTTATATAGTTGTTGGTCAACAGACGCCATGGGAGCCATTGTGTGGTGACCATGCATACATACAAAAAAAAAAAAAAAAAAAAAAAAAAACAAAGGGTTCCACGTCAGCGGCTTTTGGACATCAGTTTCTTTGCACCTTCCTCCATGCATGCATCATGTCATGTCAAGTCAAGTCATGCAATGCAATGCATGATAAAACATACATGCATAGACATTCAATCTCTCTAACTTTTGCTGAGGCATTATCAATGACGGGAAGTCCTCCCGTGGGTTCCACGTCAATTTGACTGAGGCATTATCAATGACAACTAACCTTTGCTGGAACTGACCAAGCACCACTAATGGTGCTGTTAGGATTTTTAATGGGCTGAATTTTAATGTACTGTTAGGATTTTTAATGGGCTGGAATTTTTTTTCAATGGGCTGGTTTATCAGTACCTTTTATATATATCAAATTATCTATCATGAATGCATGCAACATATAATGTTTATGTTCATATTAAGCTAATTTTGATCATCATAGTTGTATGCTTATGGTTAGGTCTCACCACAGTGACCCTAACAATTAAATACTGATATTTGGCCCTAATAATACCATCATGATGTCTACATTACATATTGTTCAAGCGCATGAAACAATTAATCGTCCACAGGCGGATTATATTCATACGTTTGAATAATAATTAAGGAGTGTTTGTTCATAATTAAGAGTAACATCACTCATCAGCACCACCTTGAATATGACGACCCTAGATGGTATAATGTGTAGAAATTATGGTGACTACCCACAGGAGCACCTAAATTTTTTATCGTATATATTCATATCTTATGCATGTGTTGTCTTATTTTAATTGAAGCCTTATTGTTGTTTCTCTATTACAGTTGTTGTACCCATTAATCTGAATTCGCATGCTACCTCTGTCACTAAGCTCAATGGAACAAACTTTTCAGAATGGAAAGAGCAAGTTGAGTTCACATTGGGGGTACTCGAATTGGATATGGCTCTTCTTAAAGATAAGCCAGCTCCACTCACTGAAAAAAGTACCCCTGATGAAAAGGCCCTCTTTAATGCTTGGGAGAGGTCTGACAGACTAAGCACCATGTTTATGCGAATGACTATTGCCACCAACATCAAAACATCACTTCCCACACCTGAGAATGCTAAGGACTATATGAAGGCCATTGAAGATAGGTTTAAGACTGCAGACAAATCCCTTGCTGGGAAACTAATGGCAGATCTTACAACCATTAAGTTTGATGGCACTCGCTCAATGCATGAGCATGTCATTGAGATGACCAACCTTGCTGCTAAACTTAAGAGTTTGGGATTATCAGTGGATGAGGCCTTTCTTGTCCAATTTATCCTAAATAGTTTACCTCCTCAGTATGGGCCTTTCCAAATTCACTACAACACTATTACGGACAAGTGGACAGTGAATGAATTGGCTAATAAACTGGTTCAAGAGGAGGCCAGGCTGAATCAACAAGGTATTAAAGTAGCTCATCTCATTCAAGGAGCTGGACATAAAGCTGGGAAAAAGAATAAATCAGGCCAGAAAAGGGCACCACCCAGACCTAATGAGGCTAGTCAAAACCCCAAGAAGAAAAAGAAGGAAGACGTATGCAGATTTTGCAAGAAACCTGGACATTTTCAGGCAGACTGCATTAAACGTAAAGAATGGTTCGAAAAGAAAGGTAACCCTATGGGTTTCGTAAGTTATTTCGAATCAAATCTTACTTATGTTTCTTCTGGTACTTGGTGGATTGACACTGGTGCTAATGTTCATGTTTCCAATACAATGCAGGGATTCCTTACGATCCAAACCATAAACCCAAGTGAGAACTATCTTTTTATGGGGAACAAAGACAAAGCTCCAGTTGAAGCTATTGGCACTTTTCGTCTTGTTTTAGATAGCGGTTACCAGTTAGACTTATGTCAAACTCTTTATGTTCCGTCTATTTCTCGTAATTTGGTTTCTGTAAGCGCACTTGATAAAGTTGGTTATTCGTTTGAAGTAGGAAATGGTAATTTCAGTTTATTTAAAAATTCTAGTCGCATTGGTTCTGGAATATTGACTGACGGGCTATACAAGTTACATCTTAATAGTCCATTTACTGAAACTAATCTTACCCTGCACTCTAAGGAAACAAAACGAAAGTCATCTAAAAACGACTCTTATTTCTTGTGGCATAAAAGACTGGGTCACATATCCAGTGAAAGAATCAAACGATTAGTAAAAGATGGTGTCCTTCCGGATCTAGATTTTACTAATATTACAGTATGTGTGGATTGTATTAAAGGCAAAACAACAAAACACACAAAGAAAGGAGCCACAAGAAGTACTCAGCTTCTTGAAATAATTCATACAGACATTTGCGGACCCTTTGATGTTCCAACCTTTGGGGGAGAAAAATACTTCATTACCTTTATTGATGATTACTCACGTTACTGTTACCTATACTTGTTGCATGACAAATCTCAGTCTGTGGATGCTGTACAAGTATTCATTACTGAAGTCGAAAGGCAACTAGATAGAAAAGTGAAAATCATAAGGTCAGATAGAGGTGGTGAGTTTTATGGTAGGTATGATGAAACAGGACAGCATCCTGGACCTTTTGCAAAACTCCTCCAAAAGCTTGGAATTGTTGCCCAATACACAACGCCTGGTTCTCCATGGCAGAATGGTGTAGCTGAAAGGCGAAATCGTACATACATGGAAATGGTTAGATCCATGATGAGTCATGCCAACTTACCTATATCCTTGTGGATGGATGCTCTACGCACAGCTGTTTATATCTTGAATAGGGTTCCCAGTAAGGCAGTTCCAAAGACACCTTTTGAACTGTGGAAAGGATGGAAACCTAGTTTAAGACATCTCCAATTTTGGGGTTGCCCAGCTGAGGCTAGAGTCTACAACCCACATGAAAAGAAATTGGACCTTAAAACGATCAGTGGTTACTTTATAGGTTACCCAGAAAAGTCCAAAGGATTTAGGTTTTACTGCCCTAACCATAGTACGAGAATTGTTGAAACCGGTAATGCTAGATTCTTTGAAAATGGTGAAATCAGTGGGAGTAATAAAACTCAAGATGTGATCATTCAGGAAATCAGGGTACCTATCCCTTTACCCTCTATTCCGAAAGATGTTGGAAATCCTCCCGTTGTTGAACCCTTTAACAATGAGGAAAATCCAATAAATGATCAACAACTCCATAATGAGATTGTCACCAATGAACATATGGATGAAGCACCAGAGGAACCAGCATTAAGAAGGTCTCAAAGACAAAAGAGATCAGCTATTTCTGATGATTACATGCTTTACCAAGTAGAATCTGAAGAAGGGACAATTAAAGATCCGGTTTCTTATTCACAAGCCATTAAGGATGTTAATTCTAGTAAATGGATTGATGCCATGAAGGAAGAATTGAAATCTATGGATGAAAATCAAGTATGGGAAGTTGTTCAATTGCCTCCAGGACACAAACCAGTTGGCTGTAAATGGGTCTTCAAGACCAAACGCGACTGTAAAGGCAATATTGAACGACATAAAGCCAGACTTGTTGCCAAAGGTTTTAATCAGAAAGAAGGCATTGATTATACTGAGACTTTTTCCCCTGTGTCCAGGAAGGATTCTCTTAGAATTATCATGGCATTAGTAGCTCACTATGACCTCGAGTTACATCAAATGGATGTGAAAACTGCCTTTCTTAATGGAGACTTGGAAGAAGAAGTCTACATGCGTCAACCTGAAGGCTTCATAATTGAAGGTCAGGAAGACATGGTCTGCAAACTTAAGAAATCAATATATGGACTGAAGCAAGCTTCGAGGCAATGGTACCTAAAGTTTCATGAAATCATTACTGCATTCGATTTCAAAGAAAACATAGTTGACCCTTGCATATACCTCAAGATCAGTGGGAGCAAGTTCATATTTTTGGTTCTGTATGTTGATGACATATTACTGGCTAGTAGCGACCTTTGTTTGTTACATGAAACAAAGGATTATCTCTTTAAGAACTTTGAAATGAAAGATATGGGTGAGGCTTCCTATGTGATAGGAATAGAAATATTCCGTGACAGGTCACTTGGCATTTTGGGATTGTCTCAACAAGCATATATTGACAAAGTTCTAGAGAGATTTGGCATGATGACATGTTCCTCTAGTCCTGTTCCACTGCATAAAGGAGACAAGCTTGATCTTACGCAGTGTCCACAGAACGAATTGGAACGTAAAGAAATGGAAAAATATCCTTATGCTTCTCTTGTAGGAAGTTTGATGTATGCACAGGTCTGTACAAGACCTGACATTAGTCATGCTGTTGGCATGCTGGGTAGATTTCAAAGTAACACAGGAATCGCTCATTGGAAAGCTGCAAAGAAAGTACTGAGATACCTCAAGGGAACAAGGAATTATATGCTCACATACAGAAAATCAAGCCACCTACAGGTGACTGGTTATTCGGATTCAGATTTTGCTGGATGTCCTGACACCAGACTTTGCACTCTTGGCTATGTGTATCTCTTATGTGGAGGAGCAATATCATGGAAAAGCCAGAAATCAGAGTTGCTTTACACATCCACCATGATGGCTGAATATGTGGCATGTTATGAGGCTGCAATTCAAGGAACATGGTTGCGTAATTTTATCACTCAGTTTGGAGCCTTGAGTTTCATCTCTAAGCCATTAACTATTTACTGTGATAATGAAGCTGCAACCTTCTTCTCTAAGCATGACAGGATATCTAAGGGATCCAAACACATGGACCTTAAATATCTATCACTGAAGCAAGATGTTAGATTACAAAAATTTGTCATTGAGTCTATACGTACAGATTTCATGGTCGCAGACATATTCACGAAAGGACTACCTCCAAAGACCTTTCAAGGACATACTGAAAGCATGGGTCTTCAAGATAGTTCTTAATTATCATTTTCTGCCCTTTTATTTCTGTACTTGTATTTGACATTTATTGAGCTCTTAATGCAATTCTACATCTACTATTTCTGTTTTTCCATTGTGTACATAATTATGTTTGGATAAATGATAAACAGAAACAGTCTTTAAACAAAGACATTATGAGACCATTATGTAAATCTCATCTTATGGTCTAGTTATGACGGTTGTAAATGACGTGGTACATGGAAGTAAACATGTTGCAAAATAATATGTGCACGCCATGACTCCCATTAACAACCGAATTAGCCAAGACACTTATGATAACCGACTAAAGGAGTGTTTAGCATATAATGCGCGCCTTATGATTCCTAAAAATGAAAACATTAATGGATCTTCCTATTGACCAAGTGGGAGACTGTAAGGAAATTAATTTAGGCCCATTACTTGGACCACAAGTCCTTTCCTTTCTAGAAGTGTGGTCATAATAGGAATTCAGTTTTCATAGGATACATATGCTATAATTACTCAAATATGGTTTCCTAATGAGATAGTTTCCTTAATATTCTCTACCTTGATGGACGGTTGAGATTAAATCTAAAGTAAACCTAATTGGGAAGTTTGGTCCTCTCTCCACCTATAAATAAAGCCTTTGGTCCATCACAAAGGCTACACACAAAATCAACACATTAAGGTTTATAGGCAAGGAGAGGGAAACCAAAACCATTCATCCAGTCTCTTCTTCGACGGATCTCAACAACAGTGCCAGACAGCAGGATCGGAAAGCTCTCTGCATCAGGATGTCTGGAGGTACTCTTCAACTTATTTAAGATTAAACTTTACCTGTGATTATCATGTTGTTCACGATCTTAGGGTTCATGTTAATGATGATATAACATGTGGTATCAGAGCATGGTTTTTAGAACACATGATCGTCCATTATTTAAAGTTTTGAATTTTTTATTATTATTATTATGATGCATAAAACTCCTGCATAAGTTAAAAAAAAAAAAAAAAAAAAAATTGCCGATTATGGGAGGAATAGGATTTCTGACTCTCTTGGTTTATTTATAATCCTTGCGGAGTCAGAACTAAGAAACCTAATCTGGTCGTGATGGATTCAAGATGTCCGGAGAGATAGAGCCTTACAGACTAGAATATATTATTTTTGTCACGCCTTATCAAAAGATTTCACAGTCAAGATCATCTTTATATAGTTGTTGGTCAACAGACGCCATGGGAGCCATTGTGTGGTGACCATGCATACATACAAAAAAAAAAAAAAAAAAAAAAAAAAAACAAAGGGTTCCACGTCAGCGGCTTTTGGACATCAGTTTCTTTGCACCTTCCTCCATGCATGCATCATGTCATGTCAAGTCAAGTCATGCAATGCAATGCATGAT
This sequence comes from Cinnamomum chago, assembly GCA_038049695.1. Lineage (NCBI taxonomy): Eukaryota > Viridiplantae > Streptophyta > Magnoliopsida > Laurales > Lauraceae > Cinnamomum > Cinnamomum chago. Next base: position 63,366,104 of record CP142458.1, on the reverse strand, counting down.
AAAACATACATGCATAGACATTCAATCTCTCTAACTTTTGCTGAGGCATTATCAATGACGGGAAGTCCTCCCGTGGGTTCCACGTCAATTTGACTGAGGCATTATCAATGACAACTAACCTTTGCTGGAACTGACCAAGCACCACTAATGGTGCTGTTAGGATTTTTAATGGGCTGAATTTTAATGTACTGTTAGGATTTTTAATGGGCTGGAATTTTTTTTCAATGGGCTGGTTTATCAGTACCTTTTATATATATCAAATTATCTATCATGAATGCATGCAACATATAATGTTTATGTTCATATTAAGCTAATTTTGATCATCATAGTTGTATGCTTATGGTTAGGTCTCACCACAGTGACCCTAACAATTAAATACTGATATTTGGCCCTAATAATACCATCATGATGTCTACATTACATATTGTTCAAGCGCATGAAACAATTAATCGTCCACAGGCGGATTATATTCATACGTTTGAATAATAATTAAGGAGTGTTTGTTCATAATTAAGAGTAACATCACTCATCAGCACCACCTTGAATATGACGACCCTAGATGGTATAATGTGTAGAAATTATGGTGACTACCCACAGGAGCACCTAAATTTTTTATCGTATATATTCATATCTTATGCATGTGTTGTCTTATTTTAATTGAAGCCTTATTGTTGTTTCTCTATTACAGTTGTTGTACCCATTAATCTGAATTCGCATGCTACCTCTGTCACTAAGCTCAATGGAACAAACTTTTCAGAATGGAAAGAGCAAGTTGAGTTCACATTGGGGGTACTCGAATTGGATATGGCTCTTCTTAAAGATAAGCCAGCTCCACTCACTGAAAAAAGTACCCCTGATGAAAAGGCCCTCTTTAATGCTTGGGAGAGGTCTGACAGACTAAGCACCATGTTTATGCGAATGACTATTGCCACCAACATCAAAACATCACTTCCCACACCTGAGAATGCTAAGGACTATATGAAGGCCATTGAAGATAGGTTTAAGACTGCAGACAAATCCCTTGCTGGGAAACTAATGGCAGATCTTACAACCATTAAGTTTGATGGCACTCGCTCAATGCATGAGCATGTCATTGAGATGACCAACCTTGCTGCTAAACTTAAGAGTTTGGGATTATCAGTGGATGAGGCCTTTCTTGTCCAATTTATCCTAAATAGTTTACCTCCTCAGTATGGGCCTTTCCAAATTCACTACAACACTATTACGGACAAGTGGACAGTGAATGAATTGGCTAATAAACTGGTTCAAGAGGAGGCCAGGCTGAATCAACAAGGTATTAAAGTAGCTCATCTCATTCAAGGAGCTGGACATAAAGCTGGGAAAAAGAATAAATCAGGCCAGAAAAGGGCACCACCCAGACCTAATGAGGCTAGTCAAAACCCCAAGAAGAAAAAGAAGGAAGACGTATGCAGATTTTGCAAGAAACCTGGACATTTTCAGGCAGACTGCATTAAACGTAAAGAATGGTTCGAAAAGAAAGGTAACCCTATGGGTTTCGTAAGTTATTTCGAATCAAATCTTACTTATGTTTCTTCTGGTACTTGGTGGATTGACACTGGTGCTAATGTTCATGTTTCCAATACAATGCAGGGATTCCTTACGATCCAAACCATAAACCCAAGTGAGAACTATCTTTTTATGGGGAACAAAGACAAAGCTCCAGTTGAAGCTATTGGCACTTTTCGTCTTGTTTTAGATAGCGGTTACCAGTTAGACTTATGTCAAACTCTTTATGTTCCGTCTATTTCTCGTAATTTGGTTTCTGTAAGCGCACTTGATAAAGTTGGTTATTCGTTTGAAGTAGGAAATGGTAATTTCAGTTTATTTAAAAATTCTAGTCGCATTGGTTCTGGAATATTGACTGACGGGCTATACAAGTTACATCTTAATAGTCCATTTACTGAAACTAATCTTACCCTGCACTCTAAGGAAACAAAACGAAAGTCATCTAAAAACGACTCTTATTTCTTGTGGCATAAAAGACTGGGTCACATATCCAGTGAAAGAATCAAACGATTAGTAAAAGATGGTGTCCTTCCGGATCTAGATTTTACTAATATTACAGTATGTGTGGATTGTATTAAAGGCAAAACAACAAAACACACAAAGAAAGGAGCCACAAGAAGTACTCAGCTTCTTGAAATAATTCATACAGACATTTGCGGACCCTTTGATGTTCCAACCTTTGGGGGAGAAAAATACTTCATTACCTTTATTGATGATTACTCACGTTACTGTTACCTATACTTGTTGCATGACAAATCTCAGTCTGTGGATGCTGTACAAGTATTCATTACTGAAGTCGAAAGGCAACTAGATAGAAAAGTGAAAATCATAAGGTCAGATAGAGGTGGTGAGTTTTATGGTAGGTATGATGAAACAGGACAGCATCCTGGACCTTTTGCAAAACTCCTCCAAAAGCTTGGAATTGTTGCCCAATACACAACGCCTGGTTCTCCATGGCAGAATGGTGTAGCTGAAAGGCGAAATCGTACATACATGGAAATGGTTAGATCCATGATGAGTCATGCCAACTTACCTATATCCTTGTGGATGGATGCTCTACGCACAGCTGTTTATATCTTGAATAGGGTTCCCAGTAAGGCAGTTCCAAAGACACCTTTTGAACTGTGGAAAGGATGGAAACCTAGTTTAAGACATCTCCAATTTTGGGGTTGCCCAGCTGAGGCTAGAGTCTACAACCCACATGAAAAGAAATTGGACCTTAAAACGATCAGTGGTTACTTTATAGGTTACCCAGAAAAGTCCAAAGGATTTAGGTTTTACTGCCCTAACCATAGTACGAGAATTGTTGAAACCGGTAATGCTAGATTCTTTGAAAATGGTGAAATCAGTGGGAGTAATAAAACTCAAGATGTGATCATTCAGGAAATCAGGGTACCTATCCCTTTACCCTCTATTCCGAAAGATGTTGGAAATCCTCCCGTTGTTGAACCCTTTAACAATGAGGAAAATCCAATAAATGATCAACAACTCCATAATGAGATTGTCACCAATGAACATATGGATGAAGCACCAGAGGAACCAGCATTAAGAAGGTCTCAAAGACAAAAGAGATCAGCTATTTCTGATGATTACATGCTTTACCAAGTAGAATCTGAAGAAGGGACAATTAAAGATCCGGTTTCTTATTCACAAGCCATTAAGGATGTTAATTCTAGTAAATGGATTGATGCCATGAAGGAAGAATTGAAATCTATGGATGAAAATCAAGTATGGGAAGTTGTTCAATTGCCTCCAGGACACAAACCAGTTGGCTGTAAATGGGTCTTCAAGACCAAACGCGACTGTAAAGGCAATATTGAACGACATAAAGCCAGACTTGTTGCCAAAGGTTTTAATCAGAAAGAAGGCATTGATTATACTGAGACTTTTTCCCCTGTGTCCAGGAAGGATTCTCTTAGAATTATCATGGCATTAGTAGCTCACTATGACCTCGAGTTACATCAAATGGATGTGAAAACTGCCTTTCTTAATGGAGACTTGGAAGAAGAAGTCTACATGCGTCAACCTGAAGGCTTCATAATTGAAGGTCAGGAAGACATGGTCTGCAAACTTAAGAAATCAATATATGGACTGAAGCAAGCTTCGAGGCAATGGTACCTAAAGTTTCATGAAATCATTACTGCATTCGATTTCAAAGAAAACATAGTTGACCCTTGCATATACCTCAAGATCAGTGGGAGCAAGTTCATATTTTTGGTTCTGTATGTTGATGACATATTACTGGCTAGTAGCGACCTTTGTTTGTTACATGAAACAAAGGATTATCTCTTTAAGAACTTTGAAATGAAAGATATGGGTGAGGCTTCCTATGTGATAGGAATAGAAATATTCCGTGACAGGTCACTTGGCATTTTGGGATTGTCTCAACAAGCATATATTGACAAAGTTCTAGAGAGATTTGGCATGATGACATGTTCCTCTAGTCCTGTTCCACTGCATAAAGGAGACAAGCTTGATCTTACGCAGTGTCCACAGAACGAATTGGAACGTAAAGAAATGGAAAAATATCCTTATGCTTCTCTTGTAGGAAGTTTGATGTATGCACAGGTCTGTACAAGACCTGACATTAGTCATGCTGTTGGCATGCTGGGTAGATTTCAAAGTAACCCAGGAATCGCTCATTGGAAAGCTGCAAAGAAAGTACTGAGATACCTCAAGGGAACAAGGAATTATATGCTCACATACAGAAAATCAAGCCACCTACAGGTGACTGGTTATTCGGATTCAGATTTTGCTGGATGTCCTGACACCAGACTTTGCACTCTTGGCTATGTGTATCTCTTATGTGGAGGAGCAATATCATGGAAAAGCCAGAAATCAGAGTTGCTTTACACATCCACCATGATGGCTGAATATGTGGCATGTTATGAGGCTGCAATTCAAGGAACATGGTTGCGTAATTTTATCACTCAGTTTGGAGCCTTGAGTTTCATCTCTAAGCCATTAACTATTTACTGTGATAATGAAGCTGCAACCTTCTTCTCTAAGCATGACAGGCTATCTAAGGGATCCAAACACATGGACCTTAAATATCTATCACTGAAGCAAGATGTTAGATTACAAAAATTTGTCATTGAGTCTATACGTACAGATTTCATGGTCGCAGACATATTCACGAAAGGACTACCTCCAAAGACCTTTCAAGGACATACTGAAAGCATGGGTCTTCAAGATAGTTCTTAATTATCATTTTCTGCCCTTTTATTTCTGTACTTGTATTTGACATTTATTGAGCTCTTAATGCAATTCTACATCTACTATTTCTGTTTTTCCATTGTGTACATAATTATGTTTGGATAAATGATAAACAGAAACAGTCTTTAAACAAAGACATTATGAGACCATTATGTAAATCTCATCTTATGGTCTAGTTATGACGGTTGTAAATGACGTGGTACATGGAAGTAAACATGTTGCAAAATAATATGTGCACGCCATGACTCCCATTAACAACCGAATTAGCCAAGACACTTATGATAACCGACTAAAGGAGTGTTTAGCATATAATGCGCGCCTTATGATTCCTAAAAATGAAAACATTAATGGATCTTCCTATTGACCAAGTGGGAGACTGTAAGGAAATTAATTTAGGCCCATTACTTGGACCACAAGTCCTTTCCTTTCTAGAAGTGTGGTCATAATAGGAATTCAGTTTTCATAGGATACATATGCTATAATTACTCAAATATGGTTTCCTAATGAGATAGTTTCCTTAATATTCTCTACCTTGATGGACGGTTGAGATTAAATCTAAAGTAAACCTAATTGGGAAGTTTGGTCCTCTCTCCACCTATAAATAAAGCCTTTGGTCCATCACAAAGGCTACACACAAAATCAACACATTAAGGTTTATAGGCAAGGAGAGGGAAACCAAAACCATTCATCCAGTCTCTTCTTCGACGGATCTCAACAACAGTGCCAGACAGCAGGATCGGAAAGCTCTCTGCATCAGGATGTCTGGAGGTACTCTTCAACTTATTTAAGATTAAACTTTACCTGTGATTATCATGTTGTTCACGATCTTAGGGTTCATGTTAATGATGATATAACACGAGTCCGATATGCCACATATCTCCAATCCATTCTTTCCTCGAGAATTGCATGAGTTTCTCTCTTGCCACACATTCCAAGCGATAACGGTGAAACTCAGCTTAACTAAGGTGATCATAGCCTTATCATTTTGATTTACCCGTAAAAGAATAGACTCAATCATCTAAGTAGGTGACAAACAGGTCATGGGGAGGAAATTTAGCAAGCGAAGAATAAATTTCCATACATTATTTGTGTGAAGGCAATAAAGAAAGATATGCTCAATGGATTCCCAAGTTGCCGCACATAAGGAATAAGAAGAGTCACACTAAACGTTCCGCTGCAAAAGAAAGTCTCTTGTTTTCTGGCATCCTGTCATCACCATCCATGAGCAAATAACATGTCCCTTACACCAAATAAGGTTAATCGATGGAGCCAGAATCCCATTATGATTTGCAATCATATTATATGATGATTTCAAAGAGAACTTCCCCCAATCTTCTAAGCTCCAAATAATCTCATCAGGATAATTACTGATCGACCAGACGCCTACTTTCCATCCATGGATCAGTCCATTGGCATGTAGATGTGCCATTTCCTATCAAATGACGAATAAAAGGTAGTGCTCGGCTTCGCAAAGACAATTGAGCACCATCCCTATGAAGCTGTAGCTGTAATTTTAATGTCCCAAAAAGACTTATCCTTTGTATTTAGTACAAACCCACATGTTCCAACTAGAAGGATAATTCACAGCAACTTTCCACACATGCTTTATAATAGTAGCCTGATTTAAGATAAATACAGATTGGACAACTAAGCCACCATGGTCAATAGGTTTACATATAGTGCTCCATGCTATAGGATGCAAATAACTTCCAGCCCATTTATTCCAAAAGAAATCCCGCATAAGTCAATCAATAGCAGTAAGAATGGGTTTTGGAAGAAGGTATGTGGAAGCCCAATATATATGCAGAGCTGTCAATGTGGATTTGATTAACTCCGAGAAGACATTGGGATCCCCAAATAACGAAATGGGACTGAGCCTTCATTCACTTTATGAATACCTTTTATCACTGTCCGAGTTTCCTCATCACAACAAGAAAAAAAACAATGGAACTTTTATTCCAATTAACACCAAGTCCATAGAAGCGATGAAAGTCGTCAAGAAACCTTTCATATGGAGTACCTCTGCTAAAAATAATGACATCATCTGCCAAAATCAAGTGAGAGATAGCCACATTCCCTTTGACAAAAAAAGGTTGGAATAGGCTGAGAAGAAGCACACCTTGTCAGCATAATAGAGAAAAACTACATCATAATAGCGAATAGAAATGGAGATAAAGGGAATCCTTGATGGAGATCCCTTGTAGATCAACGACTTCAGTCTATACTTTAAGATACGACTAATAATCTTATAGATTTCATTTGTAAGAGATATAAGTATGAATTTATCAGGGCTATTGGCAAGCTCTCCCTTTGGAACAAGGACAATAAAGGTGGCCTTTAGTTGTTTTAACATCTTACTGAATGGAAAAAACCCTGTATAATATCACAAACATCTTTTCCAACAATCGGCCAACATACCTTAAAAAAGTGGGCATTAAAACCATCGAGTCTATGGGCTTTGTTAGGGCTAGCTATTTTAATAGCATATTTAATCTCCTCAACAGTAATAGGCTTCATAAGATTTTCAGGATCCGCATATGAAAGACACCCAAAACTATCTATGTGGGTCAAAGTTGATTCCAAATGATCTAGAGGAGGGCTTAGAATTTTCTTAAAATGGGAAATGAAGACCTTAGAAATAGACTCGAATTCCATAAAGTAGGTGCCTTCATTATCTGTGATCTGATAATTATAAGAATTCTTCTGATGATGCTTATGAAGCCCATAGAAGTATCTTGAATTACCATCCCCTAGATTAAGAGATTTATCCCTGGCCTTTTGCTTTAGCTTGCTCTCTTGCATTAGTAAAAGAGAAGCTAATTGATCACGAGCCTTACGCTCTTTATGCTGCAAATCAACATCAATTGGATTTTGGATAATAGCCAAATGAGTTTCTTCAAGAGATTGTCTAGCTAGATCAATCTGAGTATTCAATGGAATATGCATATGACGCCACAACTTCAAAACCATCATAACATTTCTTAGTTTACAAGCAACCCAGAATAGAAGCTCTCTTTCACTCTCTCAGCAAAACTTCTCTATTAGCCCTCTCCCTCTTAAATGTATTTATTAATTTAAAACTTGAACTTTATTTAGTAATAATATAAATAGAAATATTATATAATAAGTCTCATATTCTCCCCTTTCTTGTATAAACTATCACAACAAATACATTATATATTATTAATTATTTAGATTTTTGTAAACTTAAATTTTTTTTTTTGAATGGCAGGACCATCACAATCGTTCAATATTGATTTCACTCTGAATGAGGAAGATCCTTGATATTTTCCTCAAGATCAGGGAAGTCATCCTCAAATTGGTGGCCCATGTTCTTTAACCAGCAAGAAAAGAAAAAAGACTTTTGTGGTCTGACGATATTTTATAACTCTTGAGATCCCCGACCCCATTGGAGGGATACAGAATAGGGCACAATCTAAATTTTGCAAAGAACTTTACAGTTGAAAATCATTAGGTGGCACTGGCCACCTTATTAAAAACATGAGATCTTGTATGCCCAAAAATATCGGAGGAGATGCTAATCCCGGGGCAGTGGGCTGTGGCGTCCAAACCCAACTTTCTCAGAGTTCTTTCACTGGTAATTTAAGAGTTTTTAATTATAACCCTGCTAGTGCTAGATACCAACTTGCATAAATTATTATAATTTATCAATTACCATTTATTCTTGCTGAAAATCTATCATTTGAAGAATTTTTGAAGCGGTTGTTTGCCCCTGGATGGCAAATGATTTCTAAAATTGGCGAAAGAAGTGATGCAATAAAAATATTTCTCAAAGAAAAAGTGAATTTAAAAACCACTTTTCAAAACATACCTGGAAATGTGGCATTAACTTCAGATTAATGGGCCCCCAAACAAAATGTGAAGTACATTTTAGTCATATCAAATTATATTGATAATGACTGGATTATGTAGAAGAGAATGATCTCATTCTCTTTACTTGTGTTCCCACATAATGGTGCTAGGATAGGGTCCACTATCCATGAAAAAAAAAATCAGAGAGTATAATATGGAAAATAAAGTAATTTCTATAATTTTAGATAACGCAAGCTCCAATAATGTCGCAATAGAGATACCAAAATCCGCACTTCAACTTAATTTAAATGGAGCTATCTTTCATAATAGATGTCCATGTAACATAGCTTAGATATTATTGTAAAAGAAGGCATACAACTTATTAAGCATACCATAGAGGTAATTAAATACATTGTATGTTACATTTCTTTCATAATAGATGTGCATGTCACACAGCTTAGATCTTATTGTAAAAGAAGGCATAAAACTTATTAAGCATACCTTAGAGGTAATTAAATACATTGTATGTTACATTTTTTGATCTCACACAAGAAAACAACAATGGATGGATATATGTGAAAGTCTGAAAAAATATCCCCCAAAAAGTACAACCAGATGTAAAGTATAGGTGGAATCTTACTTATAAAATGTTAAAAGAAGCCTCGGTTATAAAAAGTACAGTCAATCAATTTTGTGCTCTATATTTAGCACATGAAGATATTCATGTACTTGAAGAAAATTGGCAACTTTTTGAAATAATAAAAAATATTTTCAGAAGTTCTTCATCATGCAACCTTATTTTTTTTAGAATATATTATCCAATATCAAATCAAGCTTTGAACCATTTTTATTAAATTAATCTTGCTTTTGAAAGATATAGAGATGTACCATTTTCCAGGTTATGTGTGAAGCAATGGAGGCGAAGTTTTCACAATATTATAAAAATGCTCCTTTAACATTTTGTTTAGTTGCAGCTTAGACCCTAGGTTTAAATTAGTAGGGGTAAAAACTTTACTTAATGCAATAAATAGAAAAACGAATCAAACTAATGTAACTGATATTTCAACAATTAGAAGTTATTTAGAACAACTTTATTTGGAATATACTACTCAAACGGGCCGTGATTCTAGGGAAAATTGTAGCATAATCTTTATCATTCCCCAGGATCAGCACGGGTGAGAATACAAGGTCCATCACCGTCATGGAGCATTTTGCGGAAGCTTGCATTGCAATGCAATCAAAAGTCCGGTGCTCATTGTTTAGCTGCATCACTAATGTCTTACTAGCCATATGTCACTTCACATTATATCATCAGACTGGTATAAACATAAATAAGAAATAGGCAAAGCTAGATAAGTTAACAAGATATTGCATTCCCAAAAGAAAAGGCCAACAGAGGCCAGTACAGCAGACTACAAAACCCAAAATAAGATTCCCTTGTGCGAAACTTCTCATGTGTTAGGAGAGGAGTCTACATGACAACTTCTGTACCTCATTCACTCGTCTCCCGTGGCACAATAAATGCCTCCTCGGAAAACCACACTAAGGCATGAGTCGGGAAACCATACGTACAACACCAAGCGTAGATCAGACATGAATGCCTGGCAAGTATCCAAGATAAAAAGCATAGTTTGTAGGTATGAAGCGGAATATAAATAACATGTTGATTAAACTAAGGTCGGATAACAATATGAATAGGCAAGTTAGTGCATCATGAGTAAAATTATAGAATTATCAATAACGGATAAGCAGGTTACTTTTAAGGTGGCAACCACGTTGCACAAATCCTCGGAACGGGAGCATCCGCTTGCCCTAACGAACTTGCATGTAGTACCTCTGAACTCAGGTTAGAGTTTATGGCCATAAAAAATCTTTGGATCTGCCACGGAGAAACCTGAATATGGCCCGAGCAGGGTAGGTACTTTAGTGATACCGTGTCTCATTTAGGACACCCCTCCATGGAGCAATAATACTGAAGTATAACATAAATAAACAAATAACATCTTGGTGGTATTGACTTGGGAACTCGATCAAGGATAATTCAGTGTTTCATGTTTGGGATGGTTCAGTGTTCAGTAGGGGAGACATGAGTAATTCTAGTACTCACAGAATGTATGTTCAAGTACTAGGGGAAAAAAAAACAATTGCAACGATTTAAAATAGAAAACAGTATTGGTTCAGGCTAGAAAAACAATCCTTCTCGGTCTGGAAAATGTTACGTAAATATGGGCAGCATTTCGGTTTGGCCTCGAACAAGTAGTAAAAGTACAAGATGATCTGGGTAACTCAGAAGGGGCTAGGGTACTTAATGCTCGCACACCAACCGAAGAAACCGCCTAAGGATCCGGGTACATCTAGGGCCAAAGCAGGGAGAAGACTGCTCGCTAATTCCCAATGAGTCCCATAGGTCATCACACTAAGGCTGGGTAGGTCTAGGTCATTACGGAACACATAAAATGCAACAATAAGGAGAAATATGCACCATGCATATGTGTCACGTTCCCCGAACCCGATTGGAGAATAAACCGGATCTGGGGAGTGAAATTTAGGGCTAATTAAAATTTTGTCCTTTAGGCCCTAGGATCGTAAGTCTGCTGTGAGGATATAATGTTTCAAGCCTCCTATAAAATAAGAATTTGCGGAACTCATACAATTCTAGGCATATTTGGCATATGTCGTCAATTGACTGGGACCAAACTCCAATTTGGACATCCTACTAATATTAGCCATTGATTAAGTTTGACCAATCCTTATTAAACCTCCTACTAATATCAGCAAGTATTCAATTCATTTATTTTCAACATCTGTCATTACTTATCCAAATATGAACTGTTTAGTTTCATGCATAAACTACCTTTGAAACATATTCATCTGGAAGCAAAAGAAGATAAAAAAAACATAACTCCACTTTTATTTGTTTAATTGTTTCGCTACATGCAAACGTGCCAAGCACCTCTCATCTATATTTCTCTCTGATTCAATTCTGACATCTTCATCTGCTTCATCACACTGTTTTTGCACATGATCAAGTAAGAGAATCCTTTCCTCCTCTACAATCACCATACCCAAGCTGGATGCTTTTTTTTTTTTTTTGCTATAATGATCTTGAGTATGGGTGTTTTCCTTCACAAAAGAATGTTGGTGTTTTCCCTCTTTTTTCCTTTAAAATCTTGATATATCTTTATATTTCATTTGACTTCATGTTTAAAGGAAAGTAAGGCTTTTTGAGGGATGTGCAAATATATGTTCCTGCAATTTCTTTCAAAACTTCAACTAGCCAAGTGATACTGGTTTCGCCAAAAGTGGTTTCTTATTCTCAAAATTCACGTGTCTAAATACAGACGCAAACGGAGTAAGTAATGTCTTAATCATTATAGTGAATTTGATTCGGTTTGTGTCTTTTGGTTTTGGAGTGGATTTGAATGTCAATGGTTTTTGAAGTGTTCGATTTTTTTAGGTTCAAACAGGTATATTATCTGGGTTGGATTGGCGATTCTGAGATTTTGTTAGAGATGCAGACTGAAAGAATGCTGGTGTGAGTAGCTGCAATCTTGTCTGCATGTAATGTGCACTTTAACTATGCATATCACGTGTTTGTTATAATGCTTGTAAGAGACATGGATAAAACAAGTGATGCTAGAATTTTGTGGTCTTTGAAACATGCAAATGTGACTTAAAAGTGCAGCCAATTTTCTCTTTGGAAATTGATTACCCACCTATCATTTTACCAAATTAAATCCATAGATTAGAAATTCTAATAATTAGTTTCAATGAGAGAACTCAAAATTTCAGAATTAAGAGTGAAGATCTACAATTGACTATGAATTAGTCTCTCATTTGGCAAGAAATAGTTTCCACTTAGGACAACTCCAAGTTCATATTATCCGGTTCTTCCAAAATATGAAAATTAATTGGGGTTGAAGTGGCACTTCATGCATCCTAAATGTATCAATGACCTTTAATTGACCTCCCAACTAAAAATCATTGTCGTGCTATTCATGTATTTTTCTCGTCTCCATTATAATTGGTCCAAGTTTATTTAGTCACATGGGTTCAAGTTTAATTCCAAACCATGCTTTCCTTGAGACTCTATCGATTCTTTCCCTCCTCTTCGCAGGCACGTCACTCTCTTTAGATTAAAATATTTGTTCTCCTTCTTCTTTTATTTTTCCCCTTCTCCTTCTTCTTTTATTTTTCCCCCTTTCCTGACTTTTACCTGATCTCAAACGTAGGAAACAATAGTTCTTAAAGTTTTATTAACTTTTTAACAATTCTTATAATATATTTAATGTTAGAAACTACTTTGCTCGTGCTTAGAATGGGGCGCTCTTCGCTAGTTATTATATTATATATGAAGTGAAAAGAGTTCAATTGAGAAATCAGGGATCAATTTCAATTTGATTTTGACCACTCTAGCTAATTGATATTGACATTTCATTCCCTTCTCATTCTTGTCCCCACTCCCCTCCTTTCAGTTTCCAATTTCGTTTCTTCTAATTGTAACTTAAATGCATTTAAGTTAACAATTTCAATTTGATTTTGACCAACTCTAGCTAATTAAAGTTGACATTACATTCCCTTCTCATTCTTGTCCCCACTCTCCTCCTTTCCGTTTCCAATTTCGTTTCTTCTAATTGTAACTTAAATTCATTTAAGTTAATTGACATTTATGTATCCATAATATTAGCCTGGATCCATTTCACTTTAGCCCGTTTCGTCTTTATTTGAATTAAGTTGCAAAATGACTGACTCTCTTCCTGACTTATATAAAAGCACGTGTATTATGTAGCCAGAGGCCCAAAACTTTTCCTTGGCAGATGGGCAACAAAGGCTTTCACAGTTTCATATCTTCATCTAATTTCTATTGTACAATATATTTTTTAGCATAGTATTTGAGTCATTTGAGTTACTTTAGCATATCAGCTTCTTGTGAAGATCTTGCTTCTTGCATCTCTAATAAAATATATAAAAAATCTTCATTGAGTTCTTCAAAGTAGCAATAAATAGTAAGATTCTGCCCCTCCCTATTATTATCCAATATTTTTTTTCTTTTTTTGTATTTTTTCGGTTTTTAAATTCTCACGTCTTTTCCTCACCAACTACCTCTTGAAGTTTCATTAATCAGAAATTCCTCAATCGGGAAATCATGCCTTCTTTCGACATTCGCAGTAAGTCTATCTTTTCCTTTCGCTTCAGCTATCATGTTTTTGTTTTCTTTCGCTTGAAAGGTGAATTAGAGTTGTTAACATTTGATTTTAGACACCAGATTTTGTCCTTTTGATTCTTTAAAGAATTCTATGCCGATTGATTAGTTTGGGATATTGGGTTTAGCATATTTTGTTCTATTTTTATAGTTTCAGTATGAATTAGGGTCAAAGTTATAATTGAGCCCTGCCATGTATGAGTTTGTCAAGTTAGACAGTTGTATTAAGATGCCTAGCTAATTTGCATTGTAGCTATCCAGAATATATGATACCAATGTATGTATAAGGGATCATTATAGAGAGATAAAATATAATATCACCACATGAAGAAGATGACTTAAACCCAACACCGAATACCACCTTGATCTGGGTGATGTTTGAGGTTAATGTGGTTGATGCTGGGATTATTTATCATCTCTTACCTCATAGGAGAAGTGCTCCCACATTGCAGATTTTCCTCGCTTGTATCATAGCATATGGTGTTTACTTTTACTTTTACCGACGTTTTGTTTTCGTCGGTAAAAGTGGCACTAATTTTTAATTTTCCATTTTGCTGACGAAACAAATACGTCAGTAAAATCGTATTTTATTTTTTCTTTACATTTACCGACGAAAACTAAACGTCGGTAAACGTCTATGAAAATTTTACATTTTATTTTACCGACGAAAATAAACGTCGGCAAAAGTCTTTTCTATTTTTTATAATATTATCCCTTTTCTTTTACCGACGAAATTAAACGTCGGCAAAAGTCTTTTTATTTTTTATAATATTTCTTTTTTTATTTTGCCAACGAACAAAACGTCGGCAAAACTCTTTTTATTTTTTCAATTTTCCTGTTATCTTTTGCGGACGGAAAAAAACGTCGTTAAAGGTCTTTTTATTTTTTCTAAATTTTCTTGTTTTCTTTTGCCGACGAAAAAAAACGTCGGCAAAAATCTTTTTTAATGTTTAATTTTTTTTTTACCGACGCAAAATAAACGTCGGCAAAAATCTTTTTTAAATTTTTAATTTGTTTTTTTACCGATGCAAAATAAACGTCGGCAAAAATCTTTTTTAATTTTTAATTTTTTGGTTTTTTTACCGACGCAAAATAAACGTCGGCAAAAATCTTTTTTAATTTTTAAATTTTTTTTTTTTACGGACGCAAAATAAACGTCGGCAAAAATCTTTTTTAATTTTTAATTTTTTGTTTTCTTTTATCGAAGCAAAATAAACGTCGGAAAAAATCTTTTTTAATTTTTAATTTTTTGTTTTTTTTTACCGACGCGAAATAAACATTAGTAAAAGTATATCTTAAATTTTTAGAAATGCTAAATATTTTTACCGACGTTTTAAAAACGTCGGTAAAGTCAAAATAACCGTCGGTAAAATTTTTATATTTTTACCGAAGAAATATTTTTTCGTCGGTAAAATTTTTTCTTGACCTTATGCTGCCGACGTCTGGGCGACGAAAATATTTTTGTCGGTAAAGATTTTACCGACGTTTTTTTGACTTTTTACGACGAAAAATTTCGTCGCTAAAAGTGCAGTTTGTTGTAGTGATAATATGTATCTATTTCAAGTTCTATTTCCTTAGCACTTATCAATAGAAAAAACTTGTACATGTACATGTTAGTACTACAATACTACAAAAAGCACTATTAGTATCTCCCAATCTGTTCGGGCCATTTTTTAACACCTATTGCATTGATCTTTCCTTAATTTTGAAGGCTAATTAATCAGTTTTAAAATGAACAAAATGGTAGTGTCACTCGCATATAATGTTGGCCTGAACAACAATCACGTCATATTTAGATGAAGATGAATAACTAGGTTTCGGTTAGTGGTTTCCCAATTGTAATAGCAAAGGGGGTTAAACTTTATCTAGGGTTATAGCCTCAGAGGAAACAGACTACAAGTGATGGCTACTCTTCAATTTCAAAAATAAAAAAAAGAACACATGCCAACACGTATTTTATTCATAGAGGGAATCATATTTCTTTAATTTAAAATTATTTTTATTTATTTTACATTTAAAATAATAGCGACACAGATTAGAATTTATAAACTTTTAAAGAATATTATATTTTTATATACATTTTCAAAATTTAGTTTTATGACATATTAAGAAATGAGATGAATACTGTTTTAACTTAAAATGTTTTTTTTTCAACTATTTATACCTTAAAGTTAATTCATATATAATCGCAGCTTACAAATACTATAATAGTACTTACTTCTTTGAATAAGTTCTCAGGTATAGAATTCTTTGAATAAGAAATAATATATATACATATTATTTTAGATAAATACTACAATTCTAAAACATATTTTTTTATTTTAGATTTTTTTTTCATTAATATTATAAAGACACACACACACACACATATATATATATATATATCTATTGCAGACTAATATTTCAATTTATTATTCAGCCTCAATTTCTCAATTGATTTTGACATTTCCAATTGATTTTGACTCTTCAATTCATTTAATACTCCATCAATTGCTTATTAAATGACCCTTCTCTTACCATCTCTTAAAGAGAGAGAGAGAGAGAGAGAGAGAGAGAGAGAGAGAGAGAGATCACCTGATACCACATCATTATGGCCCATTGCATTTCTGAATTAAAATCTTCTTTTCTCCTTCTAATAATGTCATTATTCATGCTGAAAATGGTAATGTCTCTTTAATATTGTAAATGCCACTAAATTATCAATCTCTCCTATTTGATTCACTCCATGAATGCCAATCAAACGAATAAATCTCACTAGCTTACAATATGGCCCTATCCAAATAACTCGGTTTCATCCATAGTGGAGTGCTATTTTTACATTTTTCATATCATAAAATATGCTGCCCGTGCTAAGCACGGGTGTCTTTCGCTAGTATATATGATACAAATTGACCTTTAGAATATGAAACCATTAAATTGGGATGAAGCTCCTATGTCTATGAAGCTCAAAGAAACGAGTGAAGATGGTTCAAGGGGCCGCCAGTCGAGGATCTTCATGCAAATGGAATATGTAGTGCGACTAACGATGAGAATTGATTGGCGGCGATGAAGTCTGCAAGTAGGGTCTCCAAGGTGAAGATCTTTGACATGCAATGGCGATATTTTATGAACGTGGGTTTTGTACATGAGTTTGCTACCATATTAGTATAATTTGAGATGCGAAAATGAGGCTCTTCAGAACCTCGGTTGGACTTGGGCAAAGAAGAAAAGTCATGGGAAATCAAAAGAGCTTTCCAACAAGATAATGATCAGAAAATCTGGAAGTCAATTTAAAAAATTCCCTTTTTCAGAGCTTACGGGTACCCCTTAGGAAGAGTGCCGGGGGTCAAACAAGACTTTCGAGACATTGGATGAGTTTGGACTAAACATAAAAGTTTTTGGGAATGATATTTTCTATAAAATGCGTGCAAGAAATCAATTTTATAGAATTAATAAATAACTCCCCAGTTTTTCCCGAAATTACAAACAAGCCCTTACAAGGGTCAAACGAGACTCAGAGGCTCTTAAAACTCTCCAAATATATTAAAAAACTATTCTAATCCACAAAATACCATGATTGGTCTCTACTTCCACTTAGTAACCCGAACAAAATAATTAATTAGTGCTAAACACAGGGGTTAAAGGTCAGGTTCTTACACTCTGCCCTCGTGGGCCCTCCCCAAACACATAAAGGGAAAAAGAAGGCTGTTGTGGTCTTATTAGGAGCACTCTAGGAAGTGGCTCCTCTACTTTCGGGGGATTCGGTTACGTCGTTGATGAATTAACAATGTACATACAGATGGATCCGATTGAAGTCCCGGATGATGACAATGACTTTGACCTTTTGGCCTGGTGGAAAGCATGTGAAAGTATATTTCATGTGCTTTCTGCCATGGCCCATGATTTACTAAAAGTTCTAGTGTCTACAATTGCATTAGAGCAAGCTTTTAGTACATGTGGGCGCTTTTTTGACAACAGGCGGACGATGCTGGTGGAAGAAACAGTGGAGACCTTACTGTGCCTGCGAGACTGATTTCAAGTAGAGAGTAGAACACAATACTTGATGGAGGAAGATGAAATAAAAGGGTATGCTAGTGGTTGAAATTAGAGCTACCTCTTTTTGTTGAAGACAAGTGGTTCGGAGTGATTCTCTTAGTGCTATATCTTAGGTGTTCTCTTCAATTATCTGCCTTTTCATCATGTTGGGCAAACGCCAATGGTTTTACAAAATTTTTAGATAAGCAAGGAGTGGATAGGTTTTCTAATCAATCTCATTGCTTTCACTATGTAATCTGTTTTATTGGTATAACGCTTTTATACCATAGTGCCCCTTTTTATCTGGGGGTGCTCCTTTGCAATTCTTTTTCTTCCATTAATATATTTCATCATTATCAATAGAAAAAAATGATGTCATTCTCATTGAGCATATATATGCATGTAAATAATTAGAGATTACAAAACTGAATGGCCTAGTCAGTTGGCCAAATTGAAAAGAAAAGAGGACTGATATAAACATTTGTTACGGTTCCTCTCATGTGGAAGTTGGGTTTTAGGAATATAATTACACTTTACAACGATAACAAACCACTTGGTAATTGTAACCTATTAATAATACTTAAGGACAGGGTGGAGGAACTTGGGTCCCCGTGTAGAGAGCTTTGATATTGGAACACGTTGATTTGAGTGGCGCTGCACCTTTGCTTGGTGTTATATTAATGTCCTGGAGCTTGACATTCTTGCATGGCAAGCCCTTGCTACAAAGGAGTGTTACACCGACCTCAGATGCAGATGTCCCTTGGATGTTTTTGAAGGTGACATCGCTGATCTGCACTTTAGAAGGTACCTGCATGTTGCAATTGAAGGGAAGGAGAGAAATTAAGTTGAAAATTGAAAATGTCATTGACCCACCATAGGTCTACAACATATGAATGAGTTCTATATATATCAAAATTCCATGGGAGTGGCTCATCTTACTAACTTAGAGAAGAAGAAGAAGAAGAAGGAAAAAAAATGTTTACTCTCTACATACATCATTTGCACAGGCGCCACCAGGACAGTATTCCTGATCGATGATGATTGGATTGTTCACATTTTTGAAGGTGATGTTCTCGAAGGTTACGTTGGACACAGAGCTGGCCGAGGGAGAGTTGCCCCATGACTTGATCCTAATACCATTCAAGGTGTCCGAGATGGTGCTGTCACTAATGATGAGTCCAGTCACATCCTTCTCATCTGGGTACTTTCCTAAGCTCCCCACACTGTTATATTTAAGTAACAAATTAACCAATTATAGACCAAACAACAACAACAATTACAACAATCACCCAATCAGTCAGTAATGCCTAGGCAACAAAGCAAAGGCACGTCTCATATCCTTTCTCATATTGAGTATAAAAGTACAATATCCCATTTAATTTATAATTATAAGCTATAGCATAGAAGAGATGGAGAAGAAAAACGCACCTTATTCCATGGCCTGGTCCACAAGTTACTTTACTGATGTGTACATTAGTGAGGCCCTGTCCGAGTGAGATGCAGTCGTCGCCGGTTCCAATTGTAGCACCCTCGATGGTCACATCGGAGCAACGCTCCACATGCATTCCATCAGTGTTGGGACTGTCGCCGGGGTTGGTGACTTTGAAATTTACAGCTTTGAAGTTCTTACATTCGACGACACCAAAGTTAAAGTTCTTGCTATTGAGCGATGTTATGCCATCGATGACAGTGTTGGTCATAGACATGAACTTTATGTTCTGTGGAGTAGACACAATAAAATTATTGACACTTGATGCAAGATTAAGATTTTGTAGGCACCCACCTCCTCCAATTTATTTCTAATTGAGAATTGGATGTATTTATTATTACTACTTACAGTTGGAAGAAGCTTGCACTTTTCATTCTTTTGGCAATCGTTTAAGTGCCAAATAGAAGCTCCTTGCCCATCAAAAACTCCAGTTCCAGTGATTGTCAACCCATCTATCCATCCAAAATAAACCCAATCTCCACTTGGAAACTTGTTCAGGTCGGTCTCCGCCAGCAAATGACCCTGTAAATTACAAATAAAGATTGACATGATTAATCTTTATGTAAAGTAAGTCCAGTAATAAATAGTGTGACACTTAAACCATGGATGATATTCTCACTGCAAATCACTAAAAATAATAAAATACAGAGTTTCAACAGATGTACTCTTACATCCAATTTCATGGTTATTGATGGTACGCCTTTGCATGGGCCTGTGAATTTAAGAGGGCCCATCCAATAATCGCCTTTTGGTACTATAATTGTAGCTGGTCCGCTGGACCCACATGCCGCCGTCCATGCATCTTGAAAGGCCTGCTCACCCACAAAATTAAGTGTTAGACATATAAAATGAAATGAGATTTTGTTTTGGGTACCCAGAATTGTGGGGGTAGGGACCCTAGCCCTCTGGTAAGGAAGTAGACCACGGGTTAGGCGAGGGAGACCTCAGGTGAGGTAGGACATCCCTCTGGTGAGGGAAGGTGGCAGCCTGATAAGAACTGACGCCTCTCACAACTATGGTAAAAGGCCCTTCTAGAGATAATATTTAATTAGTATGATACAAGTCCAGTATAAAATCATGCCTGTTTTTGCGCCTAGGCGATTGAAGAATTGTCCACTGAAATAAAAATAAATAAATAAATGATTTTTATTGTAATTAAACTAAACCAACCTTGGCATCATCAGTCTTCCCATCAGCTTTTGCCCCATGATCCATAATGTTGAATTCCCCACACAGGGCAACTCCAATGAAACAACAGATAAAGGATAGGAAGAAGCTATGCTTCATCATCTTTTTTTTTGTTTTTTTAAATATCTTTTTGTTTTTTTATATTTGAATAGATATTTATTGTAAGATGGGTGCTGGAGTTATGAATTTATAGGACTACAATCTGAAATGCCCATTTGGTTATCCTTAATTGTAGCAACTCTCTCTCATTTAATGCCATAAGCACCTCTAAATGTGCAAAGGAGAATGGTCAGCCCCCCATTTCACGCATAACTGCATGCCTATTTTGACAAAAGCAAATACCACCACAGTTTCTAATACAAGCTTTATGCAGCCATGCATTACAGTAGCAAAAGAGCAAAAGCTTAACAACATCCACTCCATTTCTTTGAATTGAATGGTTAATGAGTTTACTCACACTTGGTCATGAGAAAGTACAGGTCAGTTCCAGCTTTGCCCGGAATCAACCCAACCTACTAGATTTTTCTAATTAAGCTGAATTTTTAGGAATCAAATAGGGCCAGCGATTCTTGCGAAGAAGAGCTTCAAAGAATTACCAGGGATTCTATGGTAGAGGCAGCTTCCTTAGAAAGATGAAATTCCATGTAAGCAAATTTTATGATTTTTAATTACTTTGAAAAAGATTTTCTGCAAAAGTTAGAAATTTGTCCACACTACTATGTATAAGCCGTGACTTATAAATGACTTAAGGACAAATAAATGGACTTCTTCTATTAATGCATATGTCAATCTCCGCCTTCCGAGCCGTGAAAAAGATGCATATGCAGGATCTCCGCCTTCCAAGTAGCGGAAAACCTACAGTTTCGGTTCAACCGCGGATATTTACGGTGGAAAACCAACACTTTCTTTCTTCATTTTTTTTTTTGGGTCCTTTCCTACTTTGGTTCTAGGTTGGTTTGGGACGGGCCCCACATGACTCATGTGCATGGCCATGATTTTCCTTAAATGCAATATTAACAATTTGCAAATAAATACATAATAGAACTTAGTGATCATTGGTGAGTGAAAAGTTTCTAGAAGCGTGGGGTCCGCTCATGATAGATCCTAGGGTAAAAAATCTATATCACATGTGTTCTGGGATCCGTCCTTTACAAATATAGGATACTTTGTAAGAAGTCATTTTAATGGTATGAAGAGAGCTCTCCGAGTAAAATGAATGTTGAAAAGAGTCAAGCTTCAATTGGACATCGGCATACTTTCTTCACCCCATTGGTTACCCATGGAGGGTCTCGGATGGACCAAAGAGTTGTTTGCTATTTAGGGCTGCTCGATCCTGGTACGACACCGTCCTTAAATAGTTAAAAGAAAGGCAAAACTGCTAACATCATGCTATTGTTGCTGGTGAAGTCAGTGGTGTTGAGCCGATTCTGGTCAAGCTGACAGCTGAAATGGACAGAATGGGTGCAGCCCAAATTAACCGAACTCATTATAAATCAGTTCAATATTTCATCCCAAACAAGTCATAAAATAAAAGGGTCCACCCACACCTTGAATTACACGATTAGGTTTGGCAGGTTAGGGACGAACTTTCAACCCTACAATGGAATCGAGATTCTGTAAACCTCTTCCATATAGGTTTATAAGAAACTGCAAGTATTCATTTCTTTTCTCATTAGAATTAACCAGAGGAGTGTGTTCAGCTCCAAGTTTAAGCCAGAATTAGCGTTGCACGTGGGATTGGCCAGCCCATCCTAGTCGAAGCTAAGAGGCATCCTCTTGGATATGAGTTAACTTCTTGGGGCTTCAGAGAATAACTTGCTCTGCGCTTGGGATTTTGGTCCTACTTCTAAATGAGAACGGCTTGGGTCTATATTTGTCTAAAGGCTCAGTATATGGCCCAGATAATGGGCCCTATATCTCACTGATGGGTGGGCCCGGCCTAACTTTTTCTTAATAGTAAGTTAATTAGATTCTATTCAAAGAGGTCGGTTAAACCCAGAATACACAACCTTGTCCCTAACCAAGGCGAAGGTAAGAAAAACTATCGCACAGTTGAATGAAAATAATGAGAAGCCTATGTCCAGACATTACTTAAAGCCCACACAGCGGCTCAACCATTAATGATGAATTAAATGATGAAGTTTTAAATAAAGAAACACTTTTGGACCTGGAATCTGCTTCATTTTACGAAGTAATCGCCATAATGGCTTTGAGATCTTGATGACTTGTTGTGGATGTTTTGCATGCGAGAGATCATGGAGTCGCCGTATTTGAACTCGAGAATGCCAATTTGAAAGTGCGGGAGACTTAGCAATTTGCAATAAATCATCATCCAATTCATAACAAAACTGAGTCAAATGAGGTGGGGCTAAGTCCAACAGTACTTGAACATCATCAACCGGATTATCAATAATGATTGAACGATCACAACAAGGCTCCCCAAAGACAGACCATAAAATTCCCATAATCATTGGAGCAAGCCGTGCAATAGTTAGCCCCGCATATTTGGTGGGGCATGAACAACATTTCTCACTTGTTTAATGCGGTCTAGGGGAAGATCCCAGTGACAAGAAGCATGATCTGGTAGGCGAAGGCCTAAAAAGAGAATCCGACTCCGAATTTGAGCTCGAGTCCGATATGCCACATATCTCTCCAATCCATTCTTTCCTCAAAAATTGCATGAGTTTCTCTCTTGCCACACATTCCAAGCGATAACGGGGAAAATCAGCTTAACTAAGGTGATCATAGCCTTATCATTTTGATTTACCCGTAAAGGAATAGACTCAATCATCTCAGTAGGTGACGAACAGGTCATGGGGTGGAAATTTAGCAAGCGAAGAATAAATTTCCATACATTATTTGGCTTAAGGAATAAGAAGAGTCACATTAAACTTTCCGCTGCAAAAGAAAGTCTCTTGTTTTCTGGCATCCTATCATCACCATTCATGAGAAAATAAAGTGCTTTTTAACATGTCCCTTACACCAAATAAGGTTAATCGATGGATCCAAAATCCCATTATGATTTGCAATCATATTATATGATGATTTCAAAGAGAACTTCCCCCAATCTTCTAAGCTCCAAATAATCTCATCAGGATAATTACTGATCGACCAGACGCCTACTTTCCATCCATGGATCAGTCCATTGGCATGTAGATGTGCCATTTCCTATCAAATGACGAATAAAAGGTAGTGCTCGGCTTCGCAAAGACAATTGAGCACCATCCCTATGAAGTTGTAGCTGTAATTTTAATGTCCCAAAAAGACTTATCCTATGTATTTAGTACAAACCCACATGTTCCAACAAGAAGGATAATTCACAGCAACTTTCCACACATGCTTTATAATAGTAACCTGATTTAAGATAAATACAGATTGGACAACTAAGCCACCATGGTCAATAGGCTTTGTCACGTCCCCAGAAATACAACCATGGGATAACATGAAAAATAAGAATAAATATTTTTTTTCCTGTGTTTAATACAACACAAGCTTCCAAAAGTGGACCCACATATTGCAAACCGTGGTGAGTAAAAATAAATTTCATTAAATTCAACGGAAGCGTTATTCAATTGGTATTCAAGGTTCATAATTAAGATCCAACACAATCATCAGATGAAGGAATAATAATTAAAGTTGCAGAATAAATCAAACAATTACTAAGGAAATGTTTATAATTAAAGAAAGTTCATCTAAAGAAGTTCTACGTTCTCTCCTAAGTAGGCCCAGACGGCTCCGTAGCCATCTCCGACTCTCCACTCAGGTTCGTCAACTGGTTCAAACGCTTGAAACGTTTGACCATCATCCGTCTCCACATTACACTACTAGAAAAAAAGGGCTTTTATATCGGTTGCAAATATTGCCTTATATCGGTTTTTCATATAATCGATATAATATCTTCAGTCAAGGTATTTTATATCGGTTAATATTTTTTTATATCGGTCAATTTTTTTTATATCGGTTACACTGGAACCGACATAATAATCTCTATATATAATATCGGTTAGGAAAATATGTGATATTAATTTCAATATTTTATATCGGTTATTATAAAACCGATATTATAGACAAATATTTTATATCGGTTGTATACATATATTTTATATCGGTTGTATACACATATTTTATATCGGTTATTATGGAACCGATATTATATATATATATATATATTTTATCGGTTCTTTCCCTCCTTTTTATTTTTCCTTCTTCCCTCCCTTTTCAGGACAAGAATAACTACCGTCCTTAGGTCGAGGTACAGACTGAGGTAAAGGAGCTTGTGAGTATATCTTGTAACTGTTCGTGAACTCTTGATTTCTGGTTCGTGGTTTTTCTCCCTGGATAGGGTTTCCACGTTAAAAATTGTGTCTGCCTTCTTGTGGTGTGTGATTGGTAGATAGCTAGTTATATATTGTCTGATTGGTTTATTTCCGCTGCATTGATTGGTTAATTAGAACTAGTAATCCATTCTAGTAGCCCTCAAGGAAATTTTTCAATTGGTATCAGAGAAGGTTACACTATTTTTTTGTGTTGATCCAAATATTGCTAGAATGGATGTCTACCGAGAAGGCACTTCAACCAATAAGCCTCCTCTGTTTGGATGGTAACAATTATGCTTATTGGAAAGCCAGAATGGTTGCCTTCTTGAAAGCCATAGATCTAAAAGTTTGGAAATCTATTGTGAATGGCTATTCCTTTCCCACTATTACTGCTGATGGGGCTAACTGGACCCAAACCTGAGGGTAAGTGGACAAAGGATGAAGAATTGGCAGCCACTTGCAACTCTAGGGCTTTGAATGCTATTTATAATGGAGTTAGCATATCTGAGTTTAGTAGAATTTCTAAATGCACTACTGCAAAAGAAGCTTGGGATATTCTGCAGACTGTGCATGAAGGGACTGACACTGTCAAACAGTCAAAACTTCAGAAATTGTATACAGCCTTTGAAACCATAAAGATGGACGATGATGAAACTTTTGATGAGTTTAATTCAAAGCTGAATACAATTGTGAATGATACCTTTACTTTGGGAGAGCCAATTCCTAAAAATAGAGTTGTAAAAAAGATTCTGCGGTCTCTTCCGGAACGGTTTGATGCTAAGGTTGTGGCCATAGAAGAGAATAAAAATTTGAATATTCTCAAAGTTGAGGAATTAGTGGGGCAACCTTTTGACATTTGAAGCAAACTTAAGGACTAATGCAAAACCAAAATAAAAAAGTGTTGCTTTGAGAGCCTCCAAAGAATCTTTCAAGAAAATTGCTAGTGAAACTGATTCTGATTCTGAGGAGATTGATCCCCAAGTTGTTGTCCAATTTATGAAACAATTTCAGTTGTTTATGAAGGGGAAGAAAAGCAATCTAAAAGTCCCTAAAACTTTTGTCAAGAAAAAATCTCCTAAGAGGACTCAATGTTTTGAGTGTCATGGTTATGGACACATTGCTAGTAACTGTGCTAACAAAAAGCCAAGAAAGCAGGCTCTCAACACAACTTGGGATGAAGATTCTTCTGAAGAAGAAAAGGAAGATGAAAAAGATCCTGAAGATGATCATGTGAAAGGAAAATTTGTGGCATTCATGGCAACTTCAATTTCTGCTACTCCACTAGTTTCTGATGAGGAGACTGATCATGATGTTAGTGAGTCAGAGACAGAACATGATTGGCAAGCTGAATATAATATATTGTTTGCAAAGACCATGAAGATGCTCAAGATGAATGAAAAAGTGGCTACACGCTGGAAAGAATTTGAAAAGCATAATACTTCTTTAAAAGTTGAATTGTCTGAAGCTCTTACAAAAGTGAGTCACTTAGAGGCAGAAAATAACAAATTGGCCGATGAATTGACTGCTGAAGCACAAAAGTGTGTTTTGATTAATCATGATATGAAGACCTTGAAAGTTGAAAATACCGACTTGCAAGGAAGACTCAAGATAGTTCTTTTTGAGTTGGATACAAGCAAGGCTTCACTAAACAGGATGAATGTTGGGTCTAAAAAACTTGATGACATCTTGTGCAGTCAAAAGGCAAAGAATAACATGCATGGCATTGGCTACACTAACGGGGCATCTACATCAAAAGCCAAAGGTATTAACTATTTTGTTCAAAATTCAGTTGTTACTAATCCTGTTGTTCATTTTACAGCTGCTAAGAAGAAGAATGTACCATGTCCTGAACGTATACCTACTTGTCATCACTGTGGAATTAAAGGACACATTCGACCCCATTGCAATAAGTTGCGAAAGTCGTCAGATCAAAAGCAATGGAAACAACAGAAGGAAGCGTCCCCAATGAAAACTAAAGTTGTTTGGGTCAAGAAAGAAGACATTCCATCTGTCTTGGTACACACTTTGTTGAACTGTCTGAAAATGCAAGTGTGTGTGCCAAAGCTTCATCACCCCTGATCTACAAGATCATGCCCCCACCCCAGTGTTGATACGAGGATCATCTTGAGGGGGAGTTAAATTGAGGGGGAGCTATAGAATCCAGATTGACAGAAGCTGCTTGCAAAATCTTGTTTGTCAATTATAGACAAAAAGGGGGAGAATATTGAAGCTAGGGGGAGCAAGAGATAATAAGAAGTTCAGTCTGAGTCAAAGACAATACAGATCTACATTTATGGAATTTTTTTTTTTGCTGATTTTTCTTAATGTATTTTGGGTTTCTTTTTGGTAGATCAACTTGTATTGTCTCAGGGAGTTTTGTCCATGAATTGCCAAAGGGGGAGATTGTTAGGAATTTTAGTGTTGGCTAAATTCATGGGTTGGACAAAACTCTAGGTCTTTTGAGTTGTATTTTTTATTTAGAAAAGGACTCTGTAGAATAGAAGGTTGGAAGGACTCAAAAGAAGAAAGTAAGAAGAAAGCTGGAGAAAAGAGTGCTGAATTTCCAGATCAACCAGAGAGGGGTCCGCTCGAGTGACCATCATATCCGCTCGAGCGAACAGGTCAGTTTGCCCCAGCGCTGAAACAGAGGCTTGTCCGCTCGAGCGCACCCAATGACCGCTCGAGCGAACCAAGCGCAGTGAACTACGAATTTTGGAAACTGTTATTCTAATTGTGCTCACACTACTAGTTTTAGTCCTAATCATCTTAGGCATCTTTTGGCACGAATTTGGGGCTATTTATAGGGTGTTGTTACTCTCAACCCTATGACCACCACAATCACAACTCTCATTGATTTGAGTCAGAGATATCTTAGAGAGAGTTTATTCTCTAGAGCCATTGAGAGATCATTCTGAAAGGTTGCTCTAGAAGGTTGTTGCTGCGTCTACTTTTCTTGTAGAAGATTGATCATCTTGGTTGACAAGGTGCGAGGAGATCAAGTAAGGAGAATAACTACAGTCCTTAGGCCGAGGTACAGACTGAGGTAAAGGAGCTTGTGAGTATATCTTATAACTGTTCGTGAACTCTTGATTTCTGGTTCGTGGTTTTTCTCCCTGGATAGGGTTTCCACGTTAAAAATTGTGTCTGCCTTCTTGTGGTGTGTGATTGGTAGATAGCTAGTTCTATATTGTCTGATTGGTTTATTTCCGCTGCATTGATTGGTTAATTAGAACTAGTAATCCATTCTAGTAGCCCTCAAGGGAATTTTTCAATGGGCTTCGTTAGGGCTAACTATTTTAATAGCATATTTAATCTCCTCAACAGTAATAGGCTTCATAAGATTTTCAGGATCCGCATCTGAAAGACACCCAAAACTATCTATGTGGGTCAAAGTTGATTCCAAATGATCTAGAGGAGGGCTTAGAATTTTCTTAAAATGGGAAATGAAGACCTTAGAAATAGACTCGAATTCCATAAAGTAGATGCCTTCATTATTTGTGATCTGATAATTATAAGAATTCTTCTAATGATGCTTATGAAGCCCATAGAAGTATCTTGAATTACCATCTCCTAGATTAAGAGATTTATCCCTGGCCTTTTGCTTTAGCTTGCTCTCTTGCATTAGTAAAAGAGAAGCTAATTGATCACGAGCATTGCGCACTTTATGCTGCAAATCAACATCAACTGGATTTTGGATAATAGCCAAATGTGTTTCTTCAAGAGATTGTCTAGCTAGATCAATCTGAGTATTCAATGGAATATGCATACGCCACAGCTTCAAAGCCATCTTAACATTTTTTAGTTTATAAGAAACCCAGAATAAAAGCTCTCTTTCACTCTCTCAGCAAAACTTCTCTATTAGCCCTCTCCCTCTTAAATGTATTTATTAATTTAAAACTTGAACTTTATTTAGTGATAATATAAATAGTAATAATAAATAATAAATCTCATATTCTCCCCTTTCTTGTATAAACTATCACAACAAATACATTATATATAATTAATTATTTAGATTTTTTTAAACTTGAATTTTTTTTTTAAATGGCAAGACCATCACAATCATTCAACATTGATTTCTCTCTGAATGAGGAAGATCCTTGATATTTTCCTTAAGATCAGGGAAGTCATCCTCAATTTGGTGGCCCGGGTTCTTTAACCAGCAAGAAAAGAAAAAAAGACTTTTGTGGTCTGACGATATTTTATAACTCTTGAGATCCCCGACCCCATTGGAGGGATATAGAATAGGGCACAATCTAAATTTTGCAAAGAACTTTATAGTTGAAAATCATTAGGTGGCACTGGCCACCTTATTAAAAACATGAGATCTTGTATGGCCAAAAATATCGGAGGAGATGCTAATCCAGGGGCAGTGGGATGAGGCGTCCAAACCCAACTTTCTCAGAGTTCTTTCACTGGTAATTTAAGAGTTTTTAATTATAACCCTGCTAATGCTAGATACCAACTTGTAAAAATTATTATAATTTATCAATTACCATTTATTCTTGCTGAAAATCTATCATTTGAAGAATTTATGAAGCGGTTGTTTGCCCCTGGATGGCAAAGGATTTCTAAAATTGCCGAAAGAAGTGATGCAATAAAAATATTTCTTAATGAAAATGAGAATTTAAAAACCACTTTTCAAAACATACCTGGAGATGTGGCATTAACTTCAGATTCATGGGCCCTCAAACAAAATGTGAAGTACACTTTAGTCATATCAAATTATATTGATAATGACTGGATTATGTAGAAGAGAATGATCTCATTCTCTTTACTTGTGTTCCCACATAATGGTGCTAGGATAGGGTCCACTATCCATGAAAAAAAAATCAGAGAGTATAATATTGAAAATAAAGTAATTTCTATAATTTTAGATAACGCAAGCTCCAATAATGTCGCAATAGAGATACCAAAATCTGCACTTCAACTTAATTTAAATGGAGCTATCTTTCATAATAGATGTGCATGTCACATAGCTTCGATCTTATTGTAAAAGAAGGCATAAAACTTACTAAGCATACCATAGAGGTAATTAAATACATTGTATGTTACATTTCTTTCATAATAGATGTGCATGTCACATAGCTTAGATCTTATTGTAAAAGAAGGCATAAAACTTATTAAGCATACCTTAGAGGTAATTAAATACATTGTATGTTACATTTTTTGATCTCACACAAGAAAACAACAATGGAAGGATATATGTTAAAGTCTGAAAAAATATCCCCCAAAAAGTACAACCAGCAGATGTAAAGTTTAGGTGGAATCTTACTTATAAAATGTTAAAAGAAGCCTCGGTTATAAAAAGTACAGTCAATCAATTTTGTGCTCTATATATATTTAGCACAAGAAGATATTCATGTACTTGAAGAAAAATGGCAACTTTTTGAAATAATAAAAAATATTTTCAGAAGTTCTTCATGATGCAACCTTATTTTTTTTAGAATATATTATCAAAAATCAAATCAAGCTTTGAACCATTTTTATTAAATTAATCTTGCTTTTGAAAGTTATAGATATGTACCATTTTCCAAGTTCTGTGTGAAGCAATGGAGGCGAAGTTTTCACAATATTATAAAAATGCTCCTTTAACATTTTGTTTAGCTGCAGCTTAGACCCTAGGTTGAAATTAGTAGGGGTAAAAACTTTACTTAGTGCAAGAAATAGAAAAACGAATCAAACTAATGTAAATGATATTTCAACAATTATAACTTATTTAGAACAACTTTATTTGGAATATACTACTCAAACGGGCCGTGACTCTAGGGAAAATTGTAGCATAATCTTTATCATTCCCCAGGATCAGCATGGGTGAGAATACAAGGTCCATCACCGTCATGGAACATTTTGCGGAAGCTTGCATTGCAATGCAATCAAAAGTTCGGTGCTCATTGTTTAGCTGCATCACAAATGTCTTACGTACTAGCCATATGTCACTTCACATTATATCATCAGACTGGTATAAACATAAATAAGAAATAAGCAGAGCTAGATAAGTTAATAGGATATTTCATTCCCATGATTTAAGTTAGAAATTTAGAAAAGATGTGTTAATTACATTCCCAAAATAAAAGGCCAACAGAGGCTAGTACAGCATAATACAAAACCCAAAATAAGATTCCCTTGTGTGAACCTTTTCATGTGACAACTTCTGCACCTCATTCAATCGTCTCCCGCAGCACCATAATTGCCTCCTCGGAAAACCACACTAAGGCACGAGTCGGGAAACCATACGTACAACACCAAGCGTAGATCAGACATGAATGCCTGGCAAGTATCCAAAATAAAAAAGCATAGTTTGTAGGTACGAAGTGGAATATAAATAACAGGTTGATTAAACTGAGGTCGGATAACAATATGAATAGGCAAGTTAGTGCATCATGAGTAAAATAATAGAATCATCAATAACGGATAAGCAGGTTACTTTTAAGGTGGCAACCACGTTGCACAAATCCTCGGATGGGGAGCATCCACTTGCCCTAACGAACTAGCATGTAGTACCTCTAAACTCAGGTTGGAGTTTATGGCCATCATAAATCTTTGGATCTGCCACGGAGAAACCTGAATATGGCCCGAGCAGGGTAGGTACTTTAGTGACACCGTGTCTCATTTAGGACACCCCTCCAGGGAGCAATAATACCGAAGTATAACATAAATAAACAAATAACATCTTGGTGGTATCGACTTGGGAATTCAAGGATAATTCAGTGTTTCATGTTTGGGATGGTTCAGTGTTCAGTAGGGGGGACATGAGTAATTCTAGTACTCACAGTATGTATGTTCAAGTACTAGGGAAAACAAACAATTGCAACAATTTAAAATAGAAAACAGTATTGGTTAATTAGGTTAGAAAAACAATCCTTCTCGGTCTGGAAAATGTTACGTAAAAATGGGCAGCATTTCGGTTTTGCCTCGAACAGGTAGTAAAAGTACAACATGATCTGGGTAACTCAGAAGGGGCTAGGGTACTTAATGCTCGCACACCAATCGAAGAAACTGCCTAAGGATCTGGGTACATCTAGGGTCAAAGCAAGGAGAGGACCGCTCGCTAATTCCCAATGAGTCCATTAGGTCATCACACTAAGGCTGGGTAGGTCCCAGTCATTACGGAACACATAAAATGCAACAATAAGGAGAAATATGCACCATGCATATGAATACAAAAATAATAGATTAAGACATTCTAGTGAGCCTAAAGAGTAGCCAAGGATCCATTACAATGATATCTTTTCATCATTGTTTACCTTGGATATACAAGTTCGATGTTATTCGAGACTATAAACTCTAATGGTTGGATATCATGTTTGGTGTGTACACATGTGCATTCGAAAGGTGGGGTTACTGAGAACAATAACTCTGGATAGAATGATAATAACTGTGTTCCACATGCCTCCTGTTTAGGGTTGCAAACGGATATCCGATTCTACGATTACCCAGAAGTTCCAACCCGCACTGGGTTTGGAACCTATTTTAGGTTTCGATTCATAAACAGGTCCGGGTTCGGAATCCAATTTAGATTTCGATTTATAAATGAGCCCAGTTCCAGGTCCATATAGGTTTCGACCCGTGGACCCGGGACTCGGCATATGAGCCTTTAATGTTGCAAATTGTACCTCAAAATCAACTTTTTTCTTGACATTTTTATGTATAATATTGGAGGTTGTAGACTTGATGCACTGTTATAAGTTGAATGATATGCTTATACTAAGAAAAATGAAACATAAAGAGAAATTAGAATTGATTTTGGAACTAGATTCTAATCCTCTAAGTGAACCCAGTTTCGGAATCGGATCTTGGTTTCCTATCGGAACCTGGTATGGAACCAACAAAATAGGGTCTGAGTCAAAATCGGAGGATCCGGAACTGGAACTATTATTAAGAAACGGGTGCGGGTCCACTATGGTTCCGATCCGGAACGGTCCTGTTTGCAACCCTACTGGTAATCCGAATAGTGTAAAATAACTAAATTCAATTTTGGGAGTGTTTGGGTACAAGGTGCGTTCTAATTCTATGTTTTCGGTCCCTTAAACGAAGAAGGACGGGTTGTGATAGGTGAGGGTAGGTTTAAGAACCTCAAAGGCCCTTAACAAGGTCTTGTGATTGTCTAGGACCCTCCTTTGGGTGCGCGGAGCACCTGCCTGTGGCCATGGTCCACTGTTGGGCCAAAGGTACGGTACAAGGTCCGCCAAAAAGGGGTAAAAAGTCTCAAAGACCCTCACTTAGATTCACCGGCGGTTCCACACAGTCCCAGGGTGACTACCGGAAGTCCCAGGTTTGGTGGTGGAAAGGTACCGGGTAGTTTTGGGGAAAACCTATAGGTTTAAGTAACATTTGGTCACAATTGGGTCCACCTAACAAGCAACTAAAGGTCCCGAAAAGGGTAATCAATTTCAGGGTTTTTATCCTCAAATACAAGGTGAGAAGTGGTCCAAAAATGGGGTCCACTGGCTTTGGCTGTGGAATTGAACCCCACCGGCTGTGCAGAAAATGCACAACCGGCCGTGTAGGATTGCTTTACGGCCGACCGTACCTTTGACCGTACGGTCGCCTATAGAGTAAAAAATTTCAAAGCCGGCGGTAGCCGAGCCGGCTTTGGAGTGCAATATGGGCTGTTCTGAGCCCAGAACTTAGGGCTTTTGATCATTTAAAATTTTTGGAAACCAAGAACCATAAAGACCACAATTTTTGACAAGACTTTTGCAATCTAAACATAACGAAAATCATGCATTTCTCAACAACAAAACCATTAATGAACTTAATTATATGAATCAAAGGAAACAACCATAACATGCGATGCAAATTAATTTGGAGACTTGCCTTGGCCTAACACAACTCCAAATCACCTTCTAATCACCTCTAAATCCAGCTGGAATCATCTCTCAAGAATTCTTAAAAAATAAAACTCCAAAACATCCTAAAAATAAAAACCCAAGCTACACTTAGAGCCACCTCATACATGCAATTTTTATAAATGAAGCGAACTGGATTCGATTTCCAATTTCACTGTCAATTTCAAATTTGATTTTGACTCTTTTCTAATATTGTCCTCCTACTAATATCAGCCATTAATCCACTTCTACAACCCTTCATGTTCCGTTTGCCTTAACTTCTCACACGTCCTCGTGCCTAATGCTCGCATAACTTCTCACGCACTTTCATTCTGAAAACGCATAACTCCGATTCACATGTCTCTCATTGATTCCCAGTAACTGAAAGGGCTGGCGGATCGACGGCCACAGTTCTCTCCAATCTCTGCATTTTTCCAAATCCTTCCACACTATGGCACAAACGTCTCCCCTTCTTTAGCATTCTATTAAATGCAATTTTCTTTACAAGCCTTTAACTAGCATGTTCTACCCCCTCTTTGCGAAGAAGAAGATTATTATTAGGCCAGATCAACCATTCTTCTACTGGGGTATGGTTATGAAATAAAATTCATGCACTTAATTTGGCATATGCCGTCAATTGACTTGGACCAATCTCCAATTTAGACGTCCTACTAATATTAGCCATTGATTAATTTCTATCAATCCTCATTAAACCTCCTACTAATATCAGCAAGTATTCAATTCATTTATTTTCAACATCTGTCATTACTTATCCAAATAAGAACTGTTTAGTTTCATGCATTAGCTACCTTTGAAACATATTCATCTTCAAGCAAAAGAAGATAAAAAAAAAACACATAACTCCACTTTTATTTGTTTAATTGTTTCGCTACATGCAAACGTGCCAATTTCTGTCTGGTTCAATTCTGACATCTTCATCGGCTTCATCACATTGTTTTTGTACCCGATCAAGTAAGAGAATCCTTTCCTCCTCTACACCCACCATACCCAAGCTGGATGCTTTTTTTTTTTTTTTTTGCTATAATGATCTTGAGTATGGGTGTTTTCCTTCACAAAAGAATGTTGGTATTTTCCCTCTTTTTTCCTTTAAAATCTTGATATATCTTTTTATTTCATTTGACTTCATGTTTAAAGGAAAGTAAGGCTTTTTGAGGGATATTGTTCAAATATATGTTCCTGCAATTTCTTTCAAGTCTTCAACTAGCCAAGTGATACTGGTTTCCCCAAAAGTGGTTTCTGATTCTCAAAATTCACATGTGTCTAAATACATACGCAAACGGAGTAAGTAATGTCTTAATCTTTATAGTGAATTTGATTCGGTTTGTGTCTTTTGTTTTTGGAGTGGATTTGAATGTCAATGGTTTTTGAAGTGTTCGATTTTTTTAGGTTCAAACAGGTATATTATCTGGGTTTGATAGGCGATTCTGAGATTTTGTTAGAGATGCAGACTGAAAGAATGCTGGTGTGATTAGCTGCAATCTTCTCTGCATGTAATGTGCACTTTAACTATGCATATCACGTGTTTGTTATAATTCTTGTAAGAGACATGGATAAAACAAGTGATGCCGGGATTTGTTTGTATAATGCTAGAATTTTTTGGTCTTTGAAACATGCAAATGTGACTTAAAAGTGCAGCCAATTTTCTCTTTGGAAATTGATTACCCACCTATCATTTTACCAAATTAAATCCATAGATTAGAAATTCTAATAATTAGTTTCCATGAGAGAGCCCAAAATTTCAGAAATAAGAGTGAAGATCTACAATTGACTATGAATTAGTCTCTCATTTGGCAAGAAATAGTTTCCACTTAGGACAACTACAAGTTCATATTATCCGGTTCTTCCAAAATATGAAAATTAATTGGGGTTGAAGTGGCACTTCATGCATCCTAAATGTATCAATGACCTTTAATTGACCTCCCAGCTAAAAATTATCGTCGTGCTATTCATGTATTTTTTTCGTCTCCATTATAATTGGTCCAAGTTTATTTAGTCACGTGGGTTCAAGTTTAATTCCAAACCATGCTTTCCTGGAGACTCTATCGATTCTTTCCCTCCTCTTTGCAGGCACATCACTCTCTTTAGATTAAAATATTTGTTCTCCTTCTTCTTTTATTTTCCCCCCTTTCCTGACTTTTACCTGATCTCAAATGTAGGAAACAATAGTTTTTAAAGTTTTATTAACTTTTTAACAATTCTTATAATATATTTAATGTTAGAAACTACATTGCTCGTGCTTAGCACGGGGCGCTCTTCGCTAGTTATTATATTATATTATATATGAAGCGAAAAAAGTTCAATTGAAATCAGGGATCAATTTCAATTTGATTTTGACCACTCTAGCTAATTAATGTTGACATTTCATTCCCTTCTCATTCTTGTCCCCACTCCCCTCATTTTCTTCTCATTCTTGTCCCCACTCCCCTCCTTTTCGTTTCCAATTTCGTTTCTTCTAATTGTAACTTAAATGCATTTAAGTTAACAATTTCAATTTGATTTTGACCAACTCTAGCTAATTAAAGTTGACATTACATTCCCTTCTCATTCTTGTCCCCACTGTCCTCCTTTCCGTTTCCAATTTCGTTTCTTCTAATTGTAACTTAAATTCATTTTAAGTTAATTGACATTTAAGTATCCATAATATTTGCCTGGATCCGTTTCACTTTAGCCTGTTTCGTCTTTATTTGAATTAAGTTGCAAAATGAGTGACTCTCTTCCTGACTTATATAAGATCACGTGTATTATGTAGCCAGAGGCCCAAAACTTTTCCCTTTTCGAATGATTCATGGCAGATGGGTAACAAAGGCTTTCACAGTTTCATATCTTCATCTAATTTCTATTGTACAATATATTTTTTAGCATAGTATTTGAGTTACTTTACCATATCAGCTTCTTGTGAAGATCTTGCTTCTTGCATCTCTAATAAAATATTTAAAAAATCTTCATTGAATTCTTCAAAGTAGCAATAAATAGTAAGATTCTGCCCCTCACTATTATTATCCAATTTTTTTTTTTTTTTGTATTTTTCCCGTTTTTAAATTCTCACGTCTTTTCCTCGCCAACTACCTCTTCAAGTTGCATTAATCAGAAATTCCTCAATCCGGAAATCATGCCTTCTTTCGACGTTCGCAGTAAGTCTATCTTTTCATTCCAATTCAACTATCATGTTTTTGTTTTCTTTTGCTTGAAAGGTGAGTTAAAGTTGTTAACATTTGATTTTAGACAACAGATTTTGTCCTTTTGATTGTTTAAAGAATTCTATGCCGATAGATTAGTTTGGGATATTGGGTTTTGCATATTTTGTTCTATTTTTATAGTTTCAGTATGAATTAGGGTCAAAGTTATAATTGAGCCCTGCCATGTATGAGTTTATCAAGTTAGACAGTCGTATTAAGATGCCTAGCTAATTTGCATTGTAGCTATCCAGAATATATGATACCAATGTATGTATAAGGGATCATTATAGAGAGATAAAATATAAGATCACCACATGAAGAAGATGACTTAAACCCAACACCGAATACCACTTTGATCTGGGTGATGTTTGAGGTTAATGTGGTTTATGCTGGGATTATTTATCATCTCTTACCTCATAGGAGAAGTGCTCCCACATTGTAGATTTTCCTCGCTTGTATCACAACATATGGTGTTTTTGTTTTCTTCTTCATTATCGTGTGAAATTTTTTGTCGCAAGATATAATATGTTGGTTCCATTTAATGGTTCTCAACACTGGTGAAGATGTTTGATTCCACGATGTATAATATGTATCAATTTCTAGTTCTATTTCCTTAGCACTTATCAACAGAAAAAAATTGTACATGTACATGTTAGTACTATAGTACTACGAAAAGCACTATTAGTATCTCCCAATCTTTTCGGGCCATTTTTTAACACCTATTGCATTGAACTTTCCTTAATTTTGAAGTCTAATTAATCAGTTTTAAAATGAACAAAATGGTAGTGGCACTCGTATATAATGCGGGCCTGAACTACAATCACGTCATATTTAGATGAAGATGAATAACTAGGTTTCGGTTAGTGGTTTTCCAATTGTAATAGCAAAGAGGGTTAAACTTTATCTCGGGTTACAACTTCAGAGGAAACAGACTACAAGTGATGGCTATTCTTAAATTTCAAAAATAGAAAAAAGATCCCAGGCCAACACGTATTTTATTCATAGAGGGATTCATATTTCTTTAATTTAAAATTATTTTTATTTATTTTACATTTAAATAGATCTATTTTTTTTAATAATAGCAACACATAATAGAATTTATAAACTTTTAAAGAATATTATATTTTTATATATATTTTCAAATTTTAGTTTTATGACTTATTAAGAAATGAGATGATACTGTTTTAACTTAAAATGTTTTTTTTTCAACTATTTATACCTTAAAGTTAATTCATATATAATTGCAGCTTACAAATACTACAATAGTACTTACTTCTTTGAATAAGTTCTCAGGTATAGAATTCTTTGAATAAGAAATAATATATATACATATTATTTTAGATAAATACTACAATTCTAAAACATAATTTTTTATTTTAGATTTATTTTCTTTTCATTAATATTATAAAGACACACACACACACACACACACACACATATATATTGCAGACTAATATTTCAATTTATTAATCAGCCTCAATTTCTCAATTGATTTTGACATTTCCAATTGATTTTGACACTTCAATTCATTTAATACTCCATCAATTGCTCATTAAATGACCCTGCTCTTACCATCTCTTAGAGAGAGAGAGAGAGAGATCACCTGATACCACATCATTATGGCCCATTGCATTTCTGAATTAAAATCTTCTTTTCTCCTTCTAATAATGTCATTATTCATGCTGAAAATGGTAATGTCTCTTTAATATTGTAAATGCCAATAAATTATCAATCTCTCCTATTTTATTCACTCCATGAATGCCAATCAAACGAATAAATCTCACCAGCTTACAATATGGCCCTATCCAAATAACTCGGTTTCATCCATAGTGGAGTGCTATTTTTACATTTTTCATATCATAAAATATGCTGCCCGTGCTAAGCAAGGGTGTCTTTCACTAGTATATATGATACAAATTGACCTTTAGAATATGAAACCATTAAATTGGGATGAAGCTCTTATGTCTATGAAGCTCAAAGAAACGAGTGAAGATGGTTCAAGGGGCCGCCAGTCGAGGATCTTCATGCAAATGGAATAAGTAGTGCGACTAACGATGAGAATTGATTGGCGGCGATGAAGTTTGCAAGTAGGGTCTCCAAGGTGAAGATCTTTGACATGCAATGGTGATATTTTATAAACGTGGGTTTTGTACATGAGTTTGCTACCATATTAGTATAATTTGAGATGCGAAAATGAGGCTCTTCAGAACCTCGGTTGGACTTGGGCAAAGAAGAAAAGTCATGGGAAATCAAAAGAGCTTTCCAACAAATAATGATCAGAAAATCTGGAAGTCAATTTAAAAAATTCACTTTTTCAGAGCTTACGAGTACCCCTTAGGAAAGAGTGTTGGGGGTCAAACAAGCCTTTCAAGACATTGGATGAGTTTGGAGTAAACATAAAAGTTTTTGGGAATGATATTTTCTATAAAATGCGTGCAAGAAATGAATTTTATAGAATTAACAAATAACTCCCCAGTTTTTCCCGATATTACAAACAAGCCCTTACAAGGGTCAAACGAGACTCAGGCTCTTAAAAACTCTCCAAATATATTAAAAAATTATTCTAATCCACAAAATACCATGATTGGTCTCTACTCCCACTTAGTAACCCGAACAAAATAATTAATTAGTGCTAAACACAGGGGTTAAAGGTCGGGTTTTTACACTCTGCCCTCGTGGGCCCTCCCCAAACACATAAGGAAAAAAGAAGGCTGTTGTGGTCTTATTAGGAGTACTCTAGGAAGTGGCTCCTCTACTTTCAGGGGATTCGGTTACGTCGTTGATGAATTAACAATTTACATACAGATGGATCCGATTGAAGTCCCGGATGATGACAATGACTTTGACCTTTTGGCCTGGTGGAAAGCATGTGAAAGGATATTTCATGTGCTTTCTGCCATGACCCATGATTTACTAAAAGTTCTAGTGTCTATAGTTGCATTAGAGCAAGCTTTTAGTACATGTGGGCGCCTTTTTGACAACAGGCGGGCGATGCTAGTGGAAGAAAAAGTGGAGACCTGCATGTGCCTGCGAGACTGATTTCAAGTAGAGAGTAGAACACAATACTTGATGGAGGAAGATGAAATAAAAGGGTATGCTGGTGGTTCAGATTAGAGCTACCTCTTTTTGTTGAAGACTAGTGGTTCGGAGTGATTCTCTTAGTGCTATATCTTAGGTGTTATCTTCAATTATCTGCCTTTTCACCATGTTGGGCAAACGGACAATGGTTTTATAGAATTTTTAGATAAGCAAGGAGTGGATAGGTCTTCTAATCAATCTCATTGCTTTCACTATGTAATCTGTTTTATTGGTATAACGCTTTTATACCATAGTGCCCTTTTTTATCTGGGGGTGCTCCTTTGCAATCCTTTTTCTTCCATTAATATATTTCATCATTATCAATAGAAAAAAACGATGTCATTCTCATTGAGCATATATATGCATGTAAATAATTAGAGATTACAAAACTGAATGGCCTAGTCAGTTGGCCAAATTGAAAAGAAAAGAGGACTGATATAAACATTTGTTACGGTTCCTCTCATGTGGAAGTTGGGTTTTAGGAATATAACTACACTTTACAACGATAACAAACGACTTGGTAATTGTAACCTATTAATAATACTTAAGGACATGGTGGAGGAACTTGGGTCCCCGTGTAGAGAGCTTTGATATTGGAACACGTTGATTTGAGTGGCGCTGCACCTTTGCTTGGTGTTATATTAATGTCCTGGAGCTTGACATTCTTGCATGGCAAGCCCTTGCTACAAAGGAGTGTTACACCGACCTCAGATGCAGACGTCCCTTGGATGTTTTTGAAGGTGACATCGCTGATCTGCACTTTAGAAGGTACCTGCATGTTGCAATTGAAGGGAAGGAGAGAAATTAAGTTGAAAATTGAAAATGTCATTGACCCACCATAGGTCTACAACATATGAATGAGTTCTATATATATCGAAATTCCATGGGAGTGGC
The DNA here is from genome assembly GCA_038049695.1 of Cinnamomum chago. Taxonomy (NCBI): domain Eukaryota; kingdom Viridiplantae; phylum Streptophyta; class Magnoliopsida; order Laurales; family Lauraceae; genus Cinnamomum; species Cinnamomum chago. The sequence goes on along the minus strand of CP142458.1, from coordinate 63,325,341 downwards.
TCATCTTACTAACTTAGAGAAGAAGAAGAAGAAGAAGGAAAAAAAATGTTTACTCTCTACATACATCATTTGCACAGGCGCCACCAGGACAGTATTCCTGATCAATGATGATTGGATTGTTCACATTTTTGAAGGTGATGTTCTCGAAGGTTACGTTGGACACAGAGCTGGCCGAGGGAGAGTTGCCCCATGACTTGATCCTAATACCATTCAAGGTGTCCGAGATGGTGCTGTCACTAATGATGAGTCCAGTCACATCCTTCTCATCTGGGTACTTTCCTAAGCTCCCCACACTGTTATATTTAAGTAACAAATTAACCAATTATAGACCAAACAACAACAACAATTACAACAATCACCCAATCAGTCAGTAATGCCTAGGCAACAAAGCAAAGGCACGTCTCATATCCTTTCTCATATTGAGTATAAAAGTACAATATCCCATTTAATTTATAATTATAAGCTATAGCATAGAAGAGATGGAGAAGAAAAACGCACCTTATTCCATGGCCTGGTCCACAAGTTACTTTACTGATGTGTACATTAGTGAGGCCCTGTCCGAGTGAGATGCAGTCGTCGCCGGTTCCAATTGTAGCACCCTCGATGGTCACATCGGAGCAACGCTCCACATGCATTCCATCAGTGTTGGGACTGTCGCCGGGGTTGGTGACTTTGAAATTTACAGCTTTGAAGTTCTTACATTCGACGACACCAAAGTTAAAGTTCTTGCTATTGAGCGATGTTATGCCATCGATGATAGTGTTGGTCATAGACATGAACTTTATGTTCTGTGGAGTAGACACAATAAAATTATTGACACTTGATGCAAGATTAAGATTTTGTAGGCACCCACCTCCTCCAATTTATTTCTAATTGAGAATTGGATGTATTTATTATTACTACTTACAGTTGGAAGAAGCTTGCACTTTTCATTCTTTTGGCAATCGTTTAAGTGCCAAATAGAAGCTCCTTGCCCATCAAAAACTCCAGTTCCAGTGATGGTCAACCCATCTATCCATCCAAAATAAACCCAATCTCCACTTGGAAACTTGTTCAGGTCGGTCTCCGCCAGCAAATGACCCTGTAAATTACAAATAAAGATTGACATGATTAATCTTTATGTAAAGTAAGTCCAGTAATAAATAGTGTGACACTTAAACCATGGATGATATTCTCACTGCAAATCACTAAAAATAATAAAATACAGAGTTTCAACAGATGTACTCTTACATCCAATTTCATGGTTATTGATGGTACGCCTTTGCATGGGCCTGTGAATTTAAGAGGGCCCATCCAATAATCGCCTTTTGGTACTATAATTGTAGCTGGTCCGCTGGACCCACATGCCGCCGTCCATGCATCTTGAAAGGCCTGCTCACCCACAAAATTAAGTGTTAGACATATAAAATGAAATGAGATTTTGTTTTGGGTACCCAGAATTGTGGGGGTAGGGACCCCAGCCCTCTGGTAAGGAAGTAGATCTCGGGTTAGGCGAGGGAGACCTCAGGTGAGGTAGGACATCCCTCTGGTGAGGGAAGGTGGCAGCCTGATAAGAACTGACGCCTCTCACAACTATGGTAAAAAGCCCTTCTAGAGATAATATTTAATTAGTATGATACAAGTCCAGTATAAAATCATGCCTGTTTTTGCGCCTAGGCGATTGAAGAATTGTCCGCTGAAATAAAAATAAATAAATAAATGATTTTTATTGTAATTAAACTAAACCAACCTTGGCATCATCAGTCTTCCCATCAGCTTTTGCCCCATGATCCATAATGTTGAATTCCCCACACAGGGCAACTCCAATGAAACAACAGATAAAGGATAGGAAGAAGCTATGCTTCATCATCTTTTTTTTTGTTTTTTTAAATATCTTTTTGTTTTTTTATATTTGAATAGATATTTATTGTAAGATGGGTGCTGGAGTTATGAATTTATAGGACTACAATCTGAAATGCCCATTTGGTTATCCTTAATTGTAGCAACTCTCTCTCATTTAATGCCATAAGCACCTCTAAATGTGCAAAGGAGAATGGTCAGCCCCCCATTTCACGCATAACTGCATGCCTATTTTGACAAAAGCAAATACCACCACAGTTTCTAATACAAGCTTTATGCAGCCATGCATTACAGTAGCAAAAGAGCAAAAGCTTAACAACATCCACTCCATTTCTTTGAATTGAATGGTTAATGAGTTTACTCACACTTGGTCATGAGAAAGTACAGGTCAGTTCCAGCTTTGCCCGGAATCAACCCAACCTACTAGATTTTTCTAATTAAGCTGAATTTTTAGGAATCAAATAGGGCCAGCGATTCTTGCGAAGAAGAGCTTCAAAGAATTACCAGGGATTCTATGGTAGAGGCAGCTTCCTTAGAAAGATGAAATTCCATGTAAGCAAATTTTATGATTTTTAATTACTTTGAAAAAGATTTTCTGCAAAAGTTAGAAATTTGTCCACACTACTATGTATAAGCCGTGACTTATAAATGACTTAAGGACAAATAAATGGACTTCTTCTATTAATGCATATGTCAATCTCCGCCTTCCGAGCCGTGAAAAAGATGCATATGCAGGATCTCCGCCTTCCAAGTAGCGGAAAACCTACAGTTTCGGTTCAACCGCGGATATTTACGGTGGAAAACCAACACTTTCTTTCTTCATTTTTTTTTTTGGGTCCTTTCCTACTTTGGTTCTAGGTTGGTTTGGGACGGGCCCCACATGACTCATGTGCATGGCCATGATTTTCCTTAAATGCAATATTAACAATTTGCAAATAAATACATAATAGAACTTAGTGATCATTGGTGAGTGAAAAGTTTCTAGAAGCGTGGGGTCCGCTCATGATAGATCCTAGGGTAAAAAATCTATATCACATGTGTTCTGGGATCCGTCCTTTACAAATATAGGATACTTTGTAAGAAGTCATTTTAATGGTATGAAGAGAGCTCTCCGAGTAAAATGAATGTTGAAAAGAGTCAAGCTTCAATTGGACATCGGCATACTTTCTTCACCCCATTGGTTACCCATGGAGGGTCTCGGATGGACCAAAGAGTTGTTTGCTATTTAGGGCTGCTCGATCCTGGTACGACACCGTCCTTAAATAGTTAAAAGAAAGGCAAAACTGCTAACATCATGCTATTGTTGCTGGTGAAGTCAGTGGTGTTGAGCCGATTCTGGTCAAGCTGACAGCTGAAATGGACAGAATGGGTGCAGCCCAAATTAACCGAACTCATTATAAATCAGTTCAATATTTCATCCCAAACAAGTCATAAAATAAAAGGGTCCACCCACACCTTGAATTACACGATTAGGTTTGGCAGGTTAGGGACGAACTTTCAACCCTACAATGGAATCGAGATTCTGTAAACCTCTTCCATATAGGTTTATAAGAAACTGCAAGTATTCATTTCTTTTCTCATTAGAATTAACCAGAGGAGTGTGTTCAGCTCCAAGTTTAAGCCAGAATTAGCGTTGCACGTGGGATTGGCCAGCCCATCCTAGTCGAAGCTAAGAGGCATCCTCTTGGATATGAGTTAACTTCTTGGGGCTTCAGAGAATAACTTGCTCTGCGCTTGGGATTTTGGTCCTACTTCTAAATGAGAACGGCTTGGGTCTATATTTGTCTAAAGGCTCAGTATATGGCCCAGATAATGGGCCCTATATCTCACTGATGGGTGGGCCCGGCCTAACTTTTTCTTAATAGTAAGTTAATTAGATTCTATTCAAAGAGGTCGGTTAAACCCAGAATACACAACCTTGTCCCTAACCAAGGCGAAGGTAAGAAAAACTATCGCACAGTTGAATGAAAATAATGAGAAGCCTATGTCCAGACATTACTTAAAGCCCACACAGCGGCTCAACCATTAATGATGAATTAAATGATGAAGTTTTAAATAAAGAAACACTTTTGGACCTGGAATCTGCTTCATTTTACGAAGTAATCGCCATAATGGCTTTGAGATCTTGATGACTTGTTGTGGATGTTTTGCATGCGAGAGATCATGGAGTCGCCGTATTTGAACTCGAGAATGCCAATTTGAAAGTGCGGGAGACTTAGCAATTTGCAATAAATCATCATCCAATTCATAACAAAACTGAGTCAAATGAGGTGGGGCTAAGTCCAACAGTACTTGAACATCATCAACCGGATTATCAATAATGATTGAACGATCACAACAAGGCTCCCCAAAGACAGACCATAAAATTCCCATAATCATTGGAGCAAGCCGTGCAATAGTTAGCCCCGCATATTTGGTGGGGCATGAACAACATTTCTCACTTGTTTAACGCGGTCTAGGGGAAGATCCCAGTGACAAGAAACATGATCTTGTAGGCGAAGGCCTAAAAAGAGAATCCGACTCCGAATTTGAGCTCGAGTCCGATATGCCACATATCTCTCCAATCCATTCTTTCCTCGAAAATTGCATGAGTTTCTCTCTTGCCACACATTCCAAGCGATAACGGGGAAAATCAGCTTAACTAAGGTGATCATAGCCTTATCATTTTGATTTACCTGTAAAGGAATAGACTCAATCATCTATGTAGGTGACGAACAGGTCATGGGGTGGAAATTTAGCAAGCGAAGAATAAATTTCCATACATTATTTGGCTTAAGGCAATAAAGAAAGATATGCTCAATGGACTCCCAAGTTGCCGCACATAAGGAATAAGAAGAGTCACACTAAACTTTCCGCTGCAAAAGAAAGTCTCTTGTTTTCTGGCATCCTATCATCACCATCCATGAGAAAATAAAGTGCTTTTTAACATGTCCCTTACACCAAATAAGGTTAATCGATGGATCCAAAATCCCATTATGATTTGCAATCGTATTATATGATGATTTCAAAGAGAACTTCCCCCAATCTTCTAAGCTCCAAATAATCTCATCAGGATAATTACTGATCGACCAGACGCCTACTTTCCATCCATGGATCAGTCCATTGGCATGTAGATGTGCCATTTCCTATCAAATGACGAATAAAAGGTAGTGCTCGGCTTCGCAAAGACAATTGAGCACCATCCCTATGAAGTTGTAGCTGTAATTTTAATGTCCCAAAAAGACTTATCCTATGTATTTAGTACAAACCCACATGTTCCAACAAGAAGGATAATTCACAGCAACTTTCCACACATGCTTTATAATAGTAACCTGATTTAAGATAAATACAGATTGGACAACTAAGCCACCATGGTCAATAGGCTTTGTCACGTCCCCAAAAATACAACCATGGGATGACATGAAAAATAAGAATAAATATTTTTTTCCTGTGTTTAATACAACACAAGCTTCCAAAAGTGGACCCACATATTGCAAACCGTGGTGAGTAAAAATAAATTTCATTAAATTCAACGGAAGCGTTATTCAATTGGTATTCAAGGTTCATAATTAAGATCCAACACAATCATCAGATGAAGGAATAATAATTAAAGTTGCAGAATAAATCAAACAATTACTAAGGAAAAGTTTATAATTAAAGAAAGTTCATCTAAAGAAGTTCTACGTTCTCTCCTAAATAGGCCCAGACGGCTCCGTAGCCATCTCCGACTCTCCACTCAGGTTCGTCAACTGGTTTAAACGCTTGAAACGTTTGACCATCATCCGTCTCCACATTACACTACTAGAAAAAAGGGCTTTTATATCGGTTGCAAAAATTGCCCTATATCGGTTTTTCATATAACCGATATAATATCTTCAGTCAAGGTATTTTATATCGGTTAATATTTTTTTATATCGGTCAATTTTTTTTTATATCGGTTACACTGGAACCGACATAATAATCTCTATATATAATATCGGTTAGGAAAATATGTGATACTAATTTCAATATTTTATATCGGTTATTATAAAACCGATATTATAGACAAATATTTTATATCGGTTGTATACATATATTTTATATCGGTTGTATACACATATTTTATATCGGTTATTATGGAACCGATATTATATATATATATATATTTTATATCGGTTCTTTCCCTCCTTTTTATTTTTCCTTCTTCCCTCCCTTTTCAGGACGTCCTGCTGCTAACCGCCTGTGCACATGCGGCTAACCGCAAGTGCACATGCGGCTAACCAGTGCACCTGCGGCTAACCGCCAGTTATATATAATATTTTATATCGGTTATTATGAAACCGATATTATATACCTCAAATCCCTTAATCCCCCGCGCGGGCTCACTCCTTCTTTCCCTCTTTTTTTTTCCTTCCCTCCCTTCTCTTTCTTTCTCCATCATTCCTTCTTTCCTCTCACTCTCGCTCTCTTCTCTCCTCACTCTCGCCTCTTTTCCCAGCGCTTCTCTCCCTCCAAAAACCCCTTTCCTCTCACTCTCGCTCTCTCTGCTCTTCTCTCACTCTCGCTTTCTCTACTCTCTCTCTGCTCTCCCTGTCTCTCTCGCTCACTCTCGTTCTCCGGAGAAGAAGAAGACGACGACGATGACGAAGAGGAAGAAGCTGCTCTTCCGGTGCTGTGCAGGTGCCAGGTACATCACGTTCTTTCCTTTCTTTTTGTTTCGTTTCTTTCTTTCCCTTTTCTTCTGCTGCTACTGTTTTCTGTTCTCTCTCTCTCTCTTTGTTTTTTTTTTTTTTTTTCGTTCTGTTTTCTCACGATCTCTGCTGCTGTTTTTCTTGCTGTTGTTCTGTATTTTTTTTCCCTATTGTTTTTCTTTCCCTACTGTTTTTCTGCTGTTTTTCTGCTGTTTTTTTTCCCTGTTGCGTTTCTTCACAATGCTGTTTTTTCCCTGCTGTTTCGGCTAGCCGCCTCCAAGTTGAAGGCTGGCCTCCAGAAGTTGGAGGCTAGCCTCCAGAAGTTGAAGGTGATTTTACACTACTTTCCATTCAATCTGGGTTAAATCTCAAAACATGAAAGTTGTAGCCCTCTGATAAATCTTTCATTTTGGATCAAGAATCATGTTGTTTCGGTTCAGAAGAGGAAGTTATGAATTTTCTACTGGAGACAACTCTGCTTCACTCAGGTTGCTATTTTTCTCTAACCAGTCAGCTTCAAGGTGATTTTACACTACTTTCCATTCAATCTGGGTTAAATTTCAAAACATGAAAGTTGTAGCCCTCTGATAAATCTTTCATTTGGATCAATAATCATGTCGTTTCGAGTTCAGAAGAGGAAGTTATGAATTTTCTACTGGAGACAACTCTGCTTCACTCAGGTTGCTGTTTTTCTGTGACCAGTCAGCTTCAAGGTGATTTTACACTACTTTCCATTCAATCTGGGTTAAATCTCAAAACATGAAAGTTGTAGCCCTCTGATAAATCTTTCATTTGGATCAAGAATCATGTTGTTTCGTGTTCAGAAGAGGAAGTTATGAATTTTCTACTGGAGACAACTCTGCTTCACTCAAGTTGCTGTTTTTCTGTGACCAGTCATCTTCAAGGTGATTTTACACTACTTTCCATTCAATCTGGGTTAAATCTCAAAACATGAAAGTTTCAGCCCTCTGATAAATCTTTCATTTGGATCAAGAATCATGTTGTTTCGAGTTCAGAAGAGGAAGTTATGAATTTTCTACTGGAGACAAATTCTGCCATTCAAATCAGGATGGCTGACGGCTAGTCGCAGGAAAAGTTGGGGGCTAGCCGCAGGTGCACTGGCGGTTAGCCGCAGGAAGCACAGAAAATCATCATGAAAAAAATATACTTACTGGAAAGCTGACCGTGGGTCTGGCGGCTAGCCCCCTTGCAAAGGGCAGCTTACGGTCACCTGACCCTTTCTAGAAGGACTATTTATAAAAAAAAAATACATATATAATATTAAATCGGTTACAGAACAAACGATATAATACAATCCCAAAAAACCGATATTATAAATATTTTTTTATATCGGTTTCACTTTTTTAATATCGATTTTACAGTAATATGTGTTATAATTTTAGGTTTAAAAGACATCAGTTGTCCAAAAACCGATATGAAATAATACACATATTATATCGGTTATAGTTATCTATTATATCGGGGGTACTTATATCGGTTTGAAGTTTACTGAAAAACCGATATAATAGGTCTTTTATGTCGGTTTTTAGCCGATATAAAAACCCTTTTTTCTAGTAGTGTTAGGGTAAGGGTCGGTACCTATGCATCAATAAAAAAAAATAAACAGCAAGTACGAAAGCATAATTCATAAATAAAACAGAAGATCAATGAGAGTAAAGACAGGTAATGATCATAAGAGATTAACAATGGAACAATGATGAAAAGAACGTATAACCTAAATCCATTCTACACAATAGAGCAATACAATAATCACACAGAAGCATTGCTACTGCTTTGGGTGGTCAGCCCTAACTTTAAAGCGGGAAAACCCGTTCGAAGGCCAGCGGTCATTTAACCGGTTCGTAATCGAAATCGTAGGCCGGATAAACCGGTGTGAAATTCGAATATTAGAGTGTCCGTACACATCGGTGATCAACTGTCCACATGCAACTGCAATCTTTCGAATATGACCAAATCAATAGACATATATATACATATCATAGTAGAATAAACCTAATGATCTGTAAAGCTCTGACACAGAAATCTAAGTCAAAGTGAAGGGCTGGCTGCACAATAATTCATAATCGAATACCAAACGAATAATTTGAATAAACCTCTACAATATCTCCATCGATTGCCACGCCACATCACGGCCCATATCAAATCAACATAGGGTATGCAACTAATAGACCAATATCAAACTCAATCATGTATGCAAACCCGAATGTCAAGGAATAATTACAAGCCAATCCTACGGTCAAACATAAGGTCTTGTACCCAATAACCACAAGAATCTCTAATAGATAAAAGATCAACATATCCCCTCTCAATCAATGGTGCATAGACCCAATTAAGGGTTTTCCAATAGAGATGGGTTGAGCCCAAATCCATTAGGATTTCCTCAAAGTCATACGAAGTACTAAATCTCACGTTGGTAAGATACCGTTTGCCCGGACGGTATTTACTCGGTCCAATGATCCAATTAATAAAGTACAAAAAAAATATAATTTTATCATATTAAAAACCTTAGATATGATTTAATATTAATTTGCAAATAATAATAAGAAATAACGATCCAAAATTTATAATTTTTTAGAAAAGCTGAAGACCCCAACCAAAATATTTTTTTGCATTCAAAGTAAGCCAAAAAGGGTCTAATTTGGGTTTATAAAACAACCAGGTCCCTTTTTTTTCCAAAAACAATTGCTAATGGGACATGGGACTCATTTATAAAACAACCCCATAAAAGGAATCCTCAAAGGTGTTCCAACGTTGTGCACGTGTGTCCCTTCCATACTCCTTTTTTTGTTTTTCTTATTAATTTATGTACAGGCTACACCGCCCCACTCCAGAACCCAATTTCACAAGTTCAAACTCCACGCCTGACGTAGCATGTGAAAAGTCCTTGGGATCCTAACCCTAGAGGGGGGGGGGGTGAATAGGGTGTGCTACAAGTATGACCAATTTAGACCAATTTTAATTCTTAACAATAACTAGTCACATGTGATGATAAATCAATCAATATGCGGAAGCTAAAACAAAAACAATCACCACATAGCAAACACCACAACACAATATTTATAGTGGTTCGGCCAACGTGCCTACATCCACTACCGGCTTGTGCATCCAACACCCCACCGGATTTCCACTATGTATGCTTTTTACTAGGCTAAGCAATAACCCTTACAATGTTGTTTTTCTAGGCTAAACAACAACCTCTCAATGTGCTTTTATAGGCTAAGCAATAACCTTTACAAAATGTTTTTCTTAGGCTAAGCAATAACCTTACAAGATGCTTTTCTTAGGCTAAGCAATAACCTTACACAATAAAGATTTCTCTAAGAAAGTGTCTTCACAAAAGATCACTCTAAGAGATTACAATTTAAGCTCAAATAAATTTGCCTCTAAATAGGCGGATATGAAAGTTTAAAACAAACTCACACAAACACTCTATGAATGCAAAAGTGTATGCTCATGATGTGTGTGTGTGATGACTTCAATCAAGTTTAAAAAGAAGGCTTATTCAAATGTATGCTCAAGGCATTTCAAAGTTTAAGACATATAAAAGACTTGATTGAAGTTTAATGCAAATCACATGTATGTTTAATAACTTGTTAATGATATGAAAATCAAAGAATCACAAGTTGTATGAAAAAGACTAACTTAGAACATGTGATGCATGTGCAATGTTGTTTTCAAAAACAAATAGATTTAACTAAAGTTCAAATGAAAGAAAACAACAAGTTAGGTTTCAACCAAGACAAAGAATCATGCATTAAAGGAAATCAAAGACTTTGGCTAAGCATGATTAAGTAAGGTTTAAAAAAAACTTAGATTGAAACCAAGGTGAAGAATCCAATCTTAATTAGATCAAAGATTAGGAGAAGAATGGATTCAACACATCATAGTTATCATGTACAAAACCATTTACCAATAGCTTAAACAAAACATGAAAACCATGATTAACAAAGGTAGAGCTTACTTGGTGGTTTAACTCATTGATTCAAGCTTTAGCTCTCCTAATGACCTTCTAGCCTTTCCGACTTCATCCCCTTTCAATGGCTCCAAAATGGTCTCAAAGGTTCATGTGTCAAGCCTTCAAAAAGGTTGGAAAAGAATGGATTTTATAGCCAAAAAGTGTCCAACGGCTAGTCCTCGGTCGACCGGCAAAGGGGTCTCGGTCGACCGAGAAAGCACAACGGTCATATTTCTGACCGTTGGCATGTTACAGTTCAGGTTCTGGAAAAATGACTTCCAGTTGTCTCGGTCGACCGAGACCTGTATCTCGGTCGACCGGCGACACTGCCGGGACACCCTCCCTTTTACAAGAAATGCAACTTTTGCATATTTGAAGGTTTTTCTTTGGTGGACTTTTGGGCCACTAAACCAAGCTAGAATACATGTTTTAAGACATTCTAAGATGTTTAAAAACATGAACACACAAAGCCTAAGATGATTCAAAAGTTTAAAACCAAAGGCTAGCTTGATTGGATAAAACTCTTTTCAAATGAAAATGCATACAAAAATGATTCTGAAAGTGATGAAAGTATGCAAAGCTCAAACCTAAATTCTCAAGATGATTTTCCAAATATAATGCACAAGGAAATAGGTTTTCAAAAGAGTTTGTATTCTAAAACCAATGCATCCATGATTAGAACCAAAACATGCATAAAACAAATACTTTTCCAAAACTTAAAAGCTATGCATGTATAAAACCAGATTTCAAGGTTTTCTAAAACGATGCAAGTGAGTGTTAATCAAATGATGCTAAAGTGCAAATGCATCCATCAAATTGCAAATACAAAATTCCTAACAATCTCCCCCTTTGCAATTTGATGGCAACTTACTTATCATTGAATTAACACAACAAGTCTTCAGCTCCCCCTAAGCTGGACAAGTCTTGAAATCTTCTTGGATGCTTCTTCTCTTAGCTTGGGCTCTTGGGCTCTTTTCTTCAATCTTCTTGATGCTTGGTGCTTGATCATTCTTCAATCTTTCTTTCTTTAGCCAAGCATCTTCTTTAGCTTCCAAGCTTTCTTTCTTCTATTTGCTCTCCCCCTTTGACCATGCCTCTTTCTCCCTTTGGCAAGGTATGTATTCTCTCCCCTTGTAGAAGATCATACAACAACCTCCCCTTAGGAAGCTTTGGACATTCTCTTCACCCTTTGAGAACTTGAATATTTTCTCCCCCTTTGCCATTAAATTGCAAAGGTACCTACACACATGAAACAAGAAAAATACCTTTAGTAGCACCTGTTAACAAATGAAATCGAAAATGAAATACATAACATGCTATCATGTGTGGAAAAAGACTCTAAGGGTTAAAAGCCAATCCTAGGGTCAATTTGATCAAAACTAATATTTCCTATGAAGGTTTACACTCCCCCTCAATCCATTCTCTTCTTTTGTCAAACTTTTGACAAGATATAACTATTTGGTTCAAGAAGAAGATGGTTTAACCAAATGAGGGTCAACTTCAAGAGAAGAATTAGATTCATTTAACTATAAAGCTCATATGATCAAATTGCCAAAAGAGAGCTAGGTCAAATGAGAAAAGCAATCATGGATATCAATTGGACAAACAAAGAATACCAATTGAGATTTAGGATATGACTATTAACACAATCACTCTAAAATGGATGTAAGAAAATACCTATTAGGAAGAATCCAAATTAGAGCTATCCATGATACAAAGGGGTTTACTAAACATAGCATTAAATAATTTAACTATGAAAATCATATGCTATGTAAGTTTTGAAATCATTTCATTCAATCAATAGATATGACTATCATGTGCAAGAATGAGTGAAATGAAATTCAAACATGAAGCCAACCTCAACTAATAACCAACCAAGATAATGAAAACATAAACATGGTGGTCATGAGATATACCTATATGAACAAGAGAGGTGGCAACATGAACATTATGATGCTAATGGTGTGTGACATGGAACAATCATATTACTTATCAAGTTCAATCCAATGCACACAAGGTTTATCACATTCACAAGAAATCAAATCAATCAAAAATTATACCAATTGAAACCAATTGAATTTGATAACATGATAAAGAGCAAGAATGTGGCAAACACAAAATTCCATCAAGCATCATAAATGGATATTCATCACTTTTAAAGATATAACTAATAAGCATAGTGATGAACAAGGTAAATTGCAATGCAAAATTATATAACTTGGTAAAGCATGCAATTTCCAAAGTGTCAAAATCATATGAATTCAACATCTAAGATATCCATCAAACATATAGGAATATGAGAAATGTGTTTCAAAGAGTTTCATATGATTAAGAACACTACTATGAAGTTGAAACACGTATAAGGATGATACCAAGAGAATCTACATGAGTCAACATCATAACCATCCAAAAAGATATGACTATAAGGCATAGAGGATGGATTTGGGTTCTAGTATGGTTTCTACAAATGTAACTAAGATCACAACCATACATGGAATTACCAATAGTCATTTGCATATAAAAAGAATAACTAAATAAGCAAAGATGCAAACAACATACATTTCCATTTCTAAGATAATGAAACCAAAAGAAAAGGAAATGAAAACATGGAACATGCTTTAGATGAATATAACTAATGATGTTATAGGCATTTCCATTCAAATAATCTTCAAATCATTTTGAAAAACAAAATCCAACAATGAGCATAAAAAGAATGATTTTGAAGATCAATTTTCAACATTGTATTTTAAAAGATATAACTTAATTGAAACACATACAAGTTGATTTTTCAAAACAATGATTTTCCATTTGAAAATATAACTTAGGAATCCATGGAAAAACTTGAATTGATTCAAATCATTTGTTCAAAAAATATTACTATCATATCTACACAAATGATTCAACAACAATTGATCATGAAGAGTCTAGCTATGAAAGCTTTTGAAATCACAATCAATTAATCATGTAGAAATGCAATGCAAAACATAAATGTGCAAAAAGCAAATCAAACATGATGAAATTATAATCAAAGGATTTTGAAAACCATGAAGTGTAACTAGAATGGTGCATGAAAACAAAATCAATTGATCATAAAGAAACAATGCATTTAAATAATTGTAACTAAGAAAGAACAAAATGCAAAGCAACAAGACCAACAAAATGATTTAACTATTAAAGAAAAGGTTGGTCAGTAGGTTCAAGGCCCTAAGGTTTGTCTAGGTAAATAACTTTAGGAATCCACCTAAGGTCTTGAGAGGGTTGAACTTTGAGGTCTATTTTGGACTTCTCACCAACTATAGGAGATTTAACTTGATAAATTTTCAATTTGAACTTATCACCATGATATTTAGATTTTACTAAATTTGGCTTAGAATGGTGATTAGTCTTTTGATGTTGGTGAGTTTGTTTCTTTGGGGATTGTTTCACTTTTCTTTTCTTCTTACTTTCTCCCTTTACTTGACTTTTGAATTTTAGATTTAACTTAGCAACTTTCTTCAAAAGTTCTTTCATGGGTTCATATAAGGGAGGTAGGTTGAGAAGCTTTTTGTTCTTAGATTCTTTCAAGCTTGGTTTAACTTGTTTAAGCTTTTTAGAATCTATCTTGGGAGACTCCTTGTTAATTGGTTTAACTTGTTTAAGCTTTATGGAGTCTTCCTTGGATTTTAGTGTCTTACCCTTCAAGTATGATTTTACTTTCTTTGGTTCAAAGAAGGGATTAGACACATTGCTTCTTCTTAGTTTGCACTCAAACCTAAAGTGTCCTTCATTGCCACAATAATCACATTTTGTTTTAGGCAAGTGACAAAGAGTGCTAGAGAAAGAGGACTCACCTTTCACAAATGTGTTGGTGAATTTAGGGTCATAAGACATATTCCTATTAAATCCAATACCCGTCCTATCTCCATGAGGTTTACCCAATTTAAATAATTTTTCAAGTCTATCTTCACTTTGGGTAAACTTGCACTCATACTTTTGTTTATACTCTTCAAGTTGAGTGACTTTTGTTTTAAGGGTTGAATTTTCATTTTTAACTTTTGTTAGTTCATTTTCAATTCCCTTAAAATTGTTTAGCTCTTCATAGGCAAGTTTTAACTTAGATTTAAGCTCATTAACAACATTTGATCCAAGTTCTAAAGTTTTTAAATTACTTTGAGCATTAGACAAATTTTCATTGGAAATTGTCAACTTGGATTTTAAATAGTTAATGTTTTCATCTTGTCTTTTAATTGTATCTCTTAGGTTCAAATTTTCATTTTTAAGCTCATCACAATTTATCTTAATCTCATTTAATTCATCTTGAGCATTAGATAAATTTTCCTTAGAGATAGTCAATTTAGATTCAAGATTGTTAAAGTCTTTACCTTGCCTTTGTAATTGATCTCTTAGTTTTAGATTTTCCTTATTGACATTTTTATAACCCATCTTTAATTCTTTTAGTTCATCTTGAATGTTGGATAGGTTATTTAAAGAGATCATGAACTTAGAGTCTAGACATTTTATTACTTCTTCTTTCTCTCTAAGTTCATCTTTTGAAGAGGCTAGCTCTTTGTTTAGTCTATTTGATTCTTCTTTTAGATTTTTATTTCTCTTATCAAGCTTTGAAGATAATGTATATAATTCATTATAGGCTTGTTGAAGATCATCTTCATCATACTCATTTTCTTCCTCTTTTGAGTCAAATTGATATTCATTTAAGTGAGGGTTTGAATCTCCAATAGAAGGAAGAATGAGGGGTCTAGAAGAATCTACAAAGTCTAGCATAGTGGAGTCCATTCTAATGATTTTCAAATAAGCACTACTCTAGGGTTTTAACTCTAGGTTTTTACACCTAATCAAGAGTTCCAAACACTTGATCCTATAAGATAGAGCACGAGGCTCTGATACCAATTGAAAAGTCCTTGGGATCCTAACCCTAGAGGGGGGGGGTGAATAGGGGGTGCTACAAGTATGACCAATTTAGACCAATTTTAATTCTTAACAATAACTAGTCACATGTGATGATAAATCAATCAATATGCGGAAGCTAAAACAAAAACAATCACCACATAGCAAACACCACAACACAATATTTATAGTGGTTCGGCCAACGTGCCTACATCCACTACCGGCTTGTGCATCCAACACCCCACCGGATTTCCACTATGTATGCTTTTTACTAGGCTAAGCAATAACCCTTACAATGTTGTTTTTCTAGGCTAAACAACAACCTCTCAATGTGCTTTTATAGGCTAGGCAATAACCTTTACAAAATGCTTTTCTTAGGCTAAGCAATAACCTTACAAGATGCTTTTCTTAGGCTAAGCAATAACCTTACACAATAAAGATTTCTCTAAGAAAGTGTCTTCACAAAAGATCACTCTAAGAGATTACAATTTAAGCTCAAATAAATTTGCCTCTAAATAGGCGGATATGAAAGTTTAAAACAAACTCACACAAACACTCTATGAATGCAAAAGTGTATGCTCATGATGTGTGTGTGTGATGACTTCAATCAAGTTTAAAAAGAAGGCTTATTCAAATGTATGCTCAAGGCATTTCAAAGTTTAAGACATATAAAAGACTTGATTGAAGTTTAATGCAAATCACATGTATGTTTAATAACTTGTTAATGATATGAAAATCAAAGAATCACAAGTTGTATGAAAAAGACTAACTTAGAACATGTGATGCATGTGCAATGTTGTTTTCAAAAACAAATAGATTTAACTAAAGTTCAAATGAAAGAAAACAACAAGTTAGGTTTCAACCAAGACAAAGAATCATGCATTAAAGGAAATCAAAGACTTTGGCTAAGCATGATTAAGTAAGGTTTAAAAACAACTTGGATTGAAACCAAGGTGAAGAATCCAATCTTAATTAGATCAAAGATTAGGAGAAGAATGGATTCAACACATCATAGTTATCATGTACAAAACCATTTACCAATAGCTTAAACAAAACATGAAAACCATGATTAACAAAGGTAGAGCTTACTTGGTGGTTTAACTCATTGATCCAAGCTTTAGCTCTCCTAATGACCTTCTAGCCTTTCCGACTGCATCCCCTTTCAATGGCTCCAAAATGGTCTCAAAGGTTCATGTGTCAAGCCTTCAAAAAGGTTGGAAAAGAATGGATTTTATAGCCAAAAAGTGTCCAACGGCTAGTCCTCGGTCGACCGGCAAAGGGGTCTCGGTCGACCGAGAAAGCACAACGGTCATATTTCTGACCGTTGGCATGTTACAGTTCAGGTTCTGGAAAAATGACTTCCAGTTGTCTCGGTCGACCGAGACCTGTATCTCGGTCGACCGGCGACACTGCCGGGACACCCTCCCTTTTACAAAAAATGCAACTTTTGCATATTTGAAGGTTTTTCTTTGGGGGACTTTTGGGCTACTAAACCAAGCTAGAATACATGTTTTAAGACATTCTAAGATGTTTAAAAACATGAACACACAAAGCCTAAGATGATTCAAAAGTTTAAAACCAAAGGGTAGTTTGATTGGATAAAACTCTTTTCAAATGAAAATGCATACAAAAATGATTCTGAAAGTGATGAAAGTATGCAAAGCTCAAACCTAAATTCTCAAGATGATTTTCCAAATATAATGCACAAGGAAATAGGTTATCAAAAGAGTTTGTATTCTAAAACCAATGCATCCAAGATTAGAACCAAAACATGCATAAAACAAATACTTTTCCAAAACTTAAAAGCTATGCATGTATAAAACCAGATTTCAAGGTTTTCTAAAACGATGCAAGTGAGTGTTAATCAAATGATGCTAAAGTGCAAATGCATCCATCAAATTGCAAATACAAAATTCCTAACAATCTCCCCCTTTGCAATTTGATGGCAACTTACTTATCATTGAATTAACACAACAAGTCTTCAGCTCCCCCTAAGCTGGACAAGTCTTGAAATCTTCTTGGATGCTTCTTCTCTTAGCTTGGGCTCTTGGGCTCGTTTCTTCAATCTTCTTGATGCTTGGTGCTTGATCATTCTTCAATCTTTCTTTCTTTAGCCAAGCATCTTCTTTAGCTTCCAAGCTTTCTTTCTTCTATTTGCTCTCCCCCTTTGACCATGCCTCTTTCTCCCTTTGGCAAGGTATGTATTCTCTCCCCTTGTAGAAGATCATACAACAACCTCCCCTTAGGAAGCTTTGGACATTCTCTTCACCCTTTGAGAACTTGAATATTTTCTCCCCCTTTGCCATTAAATTGCAAAGGTACCTACACACATGAAACAAGAAAAATACCTTTAGTAGCACCTTGTTGAGTTCATGAAATTGCACAATTACGCATCATATTAAGATGAATTAGAGATTTAATTGGGTGAATTGCATCATTCTTCATCTAATTTCATCAATTCATGCATTTTCACCTAGGAATCTAAATTTTCATACTTTCATACATTTTCTGCATTAACTTAGACTGTTTTGCAAATTTCCTCCGAAGAGTCCCAATTGGAGTAGAACTCTGTCCGGATGGGTCCCGCTTCAATATGGGCTCTTAACTATTTAATGTGTTAAATTAGAATGTGCAGAAAATGAGAATTGCAGACCTCTGTCACGGAGCCCACTTTCAAGCACATTGTCATCCTGGGCCCTGCATTGCTGAATTGAAGTAAATTGAAGAATTCACCATATGGGTCCACACACAAGCCATATGCAAATAAATCAAAGGAGGGGTCCACTCATCATGTCACTTGAAGAATCCTAACTACAGTAGAAGACTTCTCATAGGGCCCACTACTCAAACAGATGAAATGTCTCACATGGCAGGGTCCACAGTGCTTGCAAATTTGAAATTATTAATGGATAAGTCAAAGAGTATCATTCTGATTAGAACAAAAGAAGAAGAGTTTGAATCATCCACATCTGATGTCCTTTCAAAGAAGAAAGTTGTTAGAGATAGAATCCATTGCAAATCAAATTTTAAAAGCTAATCCCGTTTTTCTCAGGACAACTAATCTTCAAATGGCCATAACTTTCAATCCGACCGTCGGATCGATGAAATTTACCTACCGTTGAAAAGCTTATTCAGAGTAGATATCCGTGGAGCCCAAGAACGTGCAAATCGGAGCTATATTGATAAAGTTATGAGTCCGGAGATTTTCATGTTCATTTTTAGACGGGATTGCAAATTAAATCCACACCATTTGCCAAAGCTTTGCTACAAATTCAATTTCAGATTTGAACTTATCGAAGAGAGTGGGCCATAGCATGGGAAATTTCCAAGTGAAGAGAATTTAAGAGGAAGTCCTTTTGGCTAGGGAATCTAACTAAGCAAGTCTTGTCCAAAAAGTTAACATCTCTCCAAAAGTTACTAAGAAACTCACCTTAACTTGGAAAGCAAGAAGAAGACTTACCAAAGAAGGAAGATTCTTTTGCTAAAAAAGAGGATCTAGAGAGAAAGAATAGGGAGCTCATGCCCTATTTAAAGAAGGCTTTGGATGTCAAAAAGAAAAACCCTCTTCTCCAAAAGAATTGTCTCACGTGGAACTCTCTCTCTCTCTCATATTTTCCCTTCTTTATTTCTTCTTTTCCATTTTTTAGCTAGTTTCTTTTCTCTTTTATTCTTTTGGTAGCCTTGGGCCATGTCCAAGGATTTATTTTGAAGGAGGATCTTTGTGAAGGAGAAGTTATAATTGCCATGAAGTATACAATGAAAATCATATCTTTGGCAATGGAGGTGTAAAATCTTCTGGATTGGAGCACAAAGATGAAGCTAAGTAGATTTTTAATTTAATCTATGTTATTTTTTTCTATTACCATTTTGTCTCTTTTAAATGCATGCTCTATTAGAATAATAGATCTGTCTTCATGCCTTAGGCAACCTCTGTTTTGATTTCTAATGAAAATAATTTGATGATTTATACTTATTTTGATAGATTATGCTTAGGGCTGAGATCCTTTGATAGTTTATGCTTAATTTGATGAGTCATGCTTATGATTTTTCATTCTTTTATGAGGTGAAGGAGGTCTTGGGTTGTAAACTTATTCTTTTTAAAATTTGATTTTTGCGAAAGACAAATCCTCCGGATCCGAAACATTGATTTGTTTCTGATCTGAGTTATTTTGAGACAAATAGTAGAATAATTGCATGGATGGATTAATTATCTTGCTTAGTGGATTCTGGATGCTCTGATCTGTTTTATTTATTTGATTGGTTTGTGTTTTGAATTTTGTCTAGTTTTTCTTACATCTCAATTATTTATTAATCCTTAATTTAAAAAAAAAAATTCAGATTGGTAAATTTTAACTTAGTAGTGCTCTTTGTGGGATCGACCTGTAATTGCCACTATCTCAACAAGATAACTGTGCACTTGCAGTAATTTTAATGGATTGATTTAATTCACATCACACCTGTTAACAAATGAAATCGAAAATGAAATACATAACAGGCTATCATGTGTGGAAAAAGACTCTAAGGGTTAAAAGCCAATCCTAGGGTCAATTTGATCAAAACTAATATTTCCTATGAAGGTTTACACTCCCCCTCAATCCATTCTCTTCTTTTGTCAAACTTTTGACAAGATATAACTATTTGGTTCAAGAAGAAGATGGTTTAACCAAATGAGGGTCAACTTCAAGAGAAGAATTAGATTCATTTAACTATAAAGCTCATATGATCAAATTGCCAAAAGAGAGCTAGGTCAAATGAGAAAAGCAATCATGGATATCAATTGGACAAACAAAGAATACCAATTGAGATTTATGATATGACTATTAACACAATCACTCTAAAATGGATGTAAGAAAATACCTATTAGGAAGAATCCAAATTAGAACTATCCATGATACAAAGGGGTTTACTAAACATAGCATTAAATAATTTAACTATGAAAATCAAATGCTATGTAAGTTTTGAAATCATTTCATTCAATCAATAAATATGACTATCATGTGCAAGAATGAGTGAAATGAAATTCAAACATGAAGCCAACCTCAACTAATAACTAACCAAGATAATGAAAACATAAACATGGTGGTCATGAGATATACCTATATGAGCAAGAGAGGTGGCAACATGAACATTATGATGCTAATGGTGTGTGACATGGAACAATCATATTACTTATCAAGTTCAATCCAATGCACACAAGGTTTATCACATTCACAAGAAATCAAATCAATCAAAAATTATACCAATTGAAACCAATTGAATTTGATAACATGATAAAGAGCAAGAATGTGGCAAACACAAAATTCCATCAAGCATCATAAATGGATATTCATCACTTTTAAAGATATAACTAATAAGCATAGTGATGAACAAGGTAAATTGCAATGCAAAATTATATAACTTGGTAAAGCATGCAATTTCCAAAGTGTCAAAATCATATGAATTCAACATCTAAGATATCCATCAAACATATAGGAATATGAGAAATGTGTTTCAAAGAGTTTCATATGATTAAGAACACTACTATGAAGTTGAAACACGTATAAGGATGATACCAAGAGAATCTACATGAGTCAACATCATAACCATCCAAAAAGATATGACTATAAGGCATAGAGGATGGATTTGGGTTCTAGTATGGTTTCTACAAATGTAACTAAGATCACAACCATACATGGAATTACCAATAGTCATTTGCATATAAAAAGAATAACTAAATAAGCAAAGATGCAAATAACATACATTTCCATTTCTAAGATAATGAAACCAAAAGAAAAGGAAATGAAAACATGGAACATGCTTTAGATGAATATAACTAATGATGTTATAGGCATTTCCATTCAAATAATCTTCAAATCATTTTGAAAAACAAAATCCAACAATGAGCATAAAAAGAATGATTTTGAAGATCAATTTTCAACATTGTATTTTAAAAGATATAACTTAATTGAAACACATACAAGTTGATTTTTCAAAACAATGATTTCCCATATGAAAATATAACTTAGGAATCCATGGAAAAACTTGAATTGATTCAAATCATTTGTTCAAAAAATATTACTATCATATCTACACAAATGATTCAACAACAATTGATCATGAAGAGTCTAGCTATGAAAGCTTTTGAAATCACAATCAATTAATCATGTAGAAATGCAATGCAAAACATAAATGTGCAAAAAGCAAATCAAACATGATGAAATTATAATCAAAGGATTTTGAAAACCATGAAGTGTAACTAGAATGGTGCATGAAAACAAAATCAATTGATCATAAAGAAACAATGCATTTAAATAATTGTAACTAAGAAAGAACAAAATGCAAAGCAACAAGACCAACAAAATGATTTAACTATTAAAGAATAGGTTGGTCAAGTAGGTTCAAGGCCCTAAGGTTTGTCTAGGTAAATAACTTTAGGAATCCACCTAAGGTCTTGAGAGGGTTGAACTTTGAGGTCTATTTTGGACTTCTCACCAACTATAGGAGATTTAACTTGATAAATTTTCAATTTGAACTTATCACCATGATATTTAGATTTTACTAAATTTGGCTTAGAATGGTGATTAGTCTTTTGATGTTGGTGAGTTTGTTTCTTTGGGGATTGTTTCACTTTTCTTTTCTTCTTACTTTCTCCCTTTACTTGACTTTTGAATTTTAGATTTAACTTAGCAACTTTCTTCAAAAGTTCTTTCATGGGTTCATATAAGGGAGGTAGGTTGAGAAGCTTTTTGTTCTTAGATTCTTTCAAGCTTGGTTTAACTTGTTTAAGCTTTTTAGAATCTATCTTGGGAGACTCCTTGTTAATTGGTTTAACTTGTTTAAGCTTTATGGAGTCTTCCTTGGATTTTAGTGTCTTACCCTTCAAGTATGATTTTACTTTCTTTGGTTCAAAGAAGGGATTAGACACATTGCTTCTTCTTAGTTTGCACTCAAACCTAAAGTGTCCTTCATTGCCACAATAATCACATTTTGTTTTAGGCAAGTGACAAAGAGTGCTAGAGAAAGAGGACTCACCTTTCACAAATGTGTTGGTGAATTTAGGGTCATAAGACATATTCCTATTAAATCCAATACCCGTCCTATCTCCATGAGGTTTACCCAATTTAAATAATTTTTCAAGTCTATCTTCACTTTGGGTAAACTTGCACTCATACTTTTGTTTATACTCTTCAAG
Organism: Cinnamomum chago; assembly: GCA_038049695.1. Classification (NCBI taxonomy): domain Eukaryota; kingdom Viridiplantae; phylum Streptophyta; class Magnoliopsida; order Laurales; family Lauraceae; genus Cinnamomum; species Cinnamomum chago. The sequence continues at coordinate 63,302,822 of CP142458.1, read as the reverse complement.
TTGAGTGACTTTTGTTTTAAGGGTTGAATTTTCATTTTTAACTTTTGTTAGTTCATTTTCAATTCCCTTAAAATTGTTTAGCTCTTCATAGGCAAGTTTTAACTTAGATTTAAGCTCATTAACAACATTTGATCCAAGTTCTAAAGTTTTTAAATTACTTTGAGCATTAGACAAATTTTCATTGGAAATTGTCAACTTGGATTTTAAATAGTTAATGTTTTCATCTTGTCTTTTAATTGTATCTCTTAGGTTCAAATTTTCATTTTTAAGCTCATCACAATTTATCTTAATCTCATTTAATTCATCTTGAGCATTAGATAAATTTTCCTTAGAGATAGTCAATTTAGATTCAAGATTGTTAAAGTCTTTACCTTGCCTTTGTAATTGATCTCTTAGTTTTAGATTTTCCTTATTGACATTTTTATAACCCATCTTTAATTCTTTTAGTTCATCTTGAATGTTGGATAGGTTATTTAAAGAGATCATGAACTTAGAGTCTAGACATTTTATTACTTCTTCTTTCTCTCTAAGTTCATCTTTTGAAGAGGCTAGCTCTTTGTTTAGTCTATTTGATTCTTCTTTTAGATTTTTATTTCTCTTATCAAGCTTTGAAGATAATGTATATAATTCATTATAGGCTTGTTGAAGATCATCTTTATCATACTCATTTTCTTCCTCTTTTGAGTCAAATTGATATTCATTTAAGTGAGGGTTTGAATCTCCAATAGAAGGAAGAATGAGGGGTCTAGAAGAATCTACAAAGTCTAGCATAGTGGAGTCCATTCTAATGATTTTCAAATAAGCACTACTCTAGGGTTTTAACTCTAGGTTTTTACACCTAATCAAGAGTTCCAAACACTTGATCCTATAAGATAGAGCACGAGGCTCTGATACCAATTGAAAAGTCCTTGGGATCCTAACCCTAGAGGGGGGGGGGGTGAATAGGGTGTGCTACAAGTATGACCAATTTAGACCAATTTTAATTCTTAACAATAACTAGTCACATGTGATGATAAATCAATCAATATGCGGAAGCTAAAACAAAAACAATCACCACATAGCAAACACCACAACACAATATTTATAGTGGTTCGGCCAACGTGCCTACATCCACTACCGGCTTGTGCATCCAACACCCCACCGGATTTCCACTATGTATGCTTTTTACTAGGCTAAGCAATAACCCTTACAATGTTGTTTTTCTAGGCTAAACAACAACCTCTCAATGTGCTTTTATAGGCTAGGCAATAACCTTTACAAAATGCTTTTCTTAAGCTAAGCAATAACCTTACAAGATGCTTTTCTTAGGCTAAGCAATAACCTTACACAATAAAGATTTCTCTAAGAAAGTGTCTTCACAAAAGATCACTCTAAGAGATTACAATTTAAGCTCAAATAAATTTGCCTCTAAATAGGCGGATATGAAAGTTTAAAACAAACTCACACAAACACTCTATGAATGCAAAAGTGTATGCTCATGATGTGTGTGTGTGATGACTTCAATCAAGTTTAAAAAGAAGGCTTATTCAAATGTATGCTCAAGGCATTTCAAAGTTTAAGACATATAAAAGACTTGATTGAAGTTTAATGCAAATCACATGTATGTTTAATAACTTGTTAATGATATGAAAATCAAAGAATCACAAGTTGTATGAAAAAGACTAACTTAGAACATGTGATGCATGTGCAATGTTGTTTTCAAAAACAAATAGATTTAACTAAAGTTCAAATGAAAGAAAACAACAAGTTAGGTTTCAACCAAGACAAAGAATCATGCATTAAAGGAAATCAAAGACTTTGGCTAAGCATGATTAAGTAAGGTTTAAAAACAACTTGGATTGAAACCAAGGTGAAGAATCCAATCTTAATTAGATCAAAGATTAGGAGAAGAATGGATTCAACACATCATAGTTATCATGTACAAACCCATTTACCAATAGCTTAAACAAAACATGAAAACCATGATTAACAAAGGTAGAGCTTACTTGGTGGTTTAACTCATTGATAAAAGCTTTAGCTCTCCTAATGACCTTCTAGCCTTTCCGACTGCATCCCCTTTCAATGGCTCCAAAATGGTCTCAAAGGTTCATGTGTCAAGCCTTCAAAAAGGTTGGAAAAGAATGGATTTTATAGCCAAAAAGTGTCCAACGGCTAGTCCTCGGTCGACCGGCAAAGGGGTCTCGGTCGACCGAGAAAGCACAACGGTCATATTTCTGACCGTTGGCATGTTACAGTTCAGGTTCTGGAAAAATGACTTCCAGTTGTCTCGGTCGACCGAGACCTGTATCTCGGTCGACCGGCGACACTGCCGGGACACCCTCCCTTTTACAAAAAATGCAACTTTTGCATATTTGAAGGTTTTTCTTTGGGGGACTTTTGGGCTACTAAACCAAGCTAGAATACATGTTTTAAGACATTCTAAGATGTTTAAAAACATGAACACACAAAGCCTAAGATGATTCAAAAGTTTAAAACCAAACGCTAGCTTGATTGGATAAAACTCTTTTCAAATGAAAATGCATACAAAAATGATTCTGAAAGTGATGAAAGTATGCAAAGCTCAAACCTAAATTCTCAAGATGATTTTCCAAATATAATGCACAAGGAAATAGGTTTTCAAAAGAGTTTGTATTCTAAAACCAATGCATCCAAGATTAGAACCAAAACATGCATAAAACAAATACTTTTCCAAAACTTAAAAGCTATGCATGTATAAAACCAGATTTCAAGGTTTTCTAAAACGATGCAAGTGAGTGTTAATCAAATGATGCTAAAGTGCAAATGCATCCTTCAAATTGCAAATACAAAATTCCTAACAGCATGGATGCTAGGATAGTGGGCCCTACCGATTACAATCGGAAGATCACTCTCACAATTAGGGTCGTCCAACCAAGTACGGACGGATGTCCGGACCTGATCCACGATCCAAACACTCTTGGGTCCCACAGTTGATTAAATACAATTAAAATATTTTCAAGGTAACTCAGCCCCCAAAATTTAAAATCAAAAGATGGTGGCCATATATGTGCAAGATCTCATCACAAAAAGAGAAAACCAAACATCGAGGACATAAAAGGGATTTCCACATGCATCCACACACGAATCAAAGAGGAACAGAAACATTAAATTTACAAATTATGGTTAAGTGCTTGCCTGAGGTCCGCGGTTGAGGGAGACGGTATAAAATTCCTACCGCCAAAGCCCAATGTGCTAACCCAGAGAAAAGTTGGAAGAGAGAAAGAGTTGTGTGTGAAAATAAAAGAGTGGTGGTGTATAAATAGACAATAAAAATAAGAGTTGTAGTCTAACTTAAATTCTAAAAAATAGAGTTTGGGTTTTAAAAAATATAGGAGTTTGGATTAGAGGAGGATTAGAGTTTTGGTTTGAGAAAAACTGTTCCACTAAATTGGGCCAAGGTTAACTATGGGTAAGACACCTATCCAACAAACCTAACTTGCCAAACCTAAGCCTAACGTGGTCCCCACTTAGACTAATCGCATATTTAATTAAACTACAATCAATTATATAATAATAATAAAATAATTAATATATATATAATGAAATACCAAAACGTCACAGGCTAACATATTCCATGCTATAGGATGCAAATAACTTCCAGTCCATTTATTCCAAAAGAAATCTCGCATAAGTCAATCAATAGTAGTAAGAATGAATTTTGGAAGAAGGTATGTGGAAGCCCAATATATATGCAGAGTAGTCAATGTGGATTTGATTAACTCCGGATGACCCGCTTAAGATAGAATGCTAGATTTCCAGCTTGCAGTCTAGCTCTGAGTTTCACCAACTGTGGGATAAATCATGGTGAGATAACCTCCGAGAAGACATTGGGATCCCCAAATAACGAAATGGGAATGAGCCTTCATTCACATTATGAATACCTTTTATCACTGTCCGAGTTTCCTCATCACAGCAAGAAAAAAACAATGGAACTTTTATTCCAATTAACACCAAGTCCTTAGAAGCGATGAAAGTCCTTAAGAAACCTTTCATATGGAGTACCTCTGCTAAAAATAATGACATCATCTGCCAAAATCAAGTGAGAGATAGCCACATTCCCTTTGACAAAAGGGGCTGGAATAGGCTGAGAAGAAGCACACCTTGTCAGCATAATAGAGAAAAACTACATCACAATAGCGAATAGAAATGGAGATAAAGGGAATCCTTGACGGAGAGCCCTTTTAGATCAACGACTTCAGTCTATAGTTTAAGATACGACTAATAATCTTATAGATTTCATTTGTAAGAGATATAAGTCTGAATTATCAGGGCTATTGGCAAGCTCTCCCTTTGGAACAAGGACAATATAGGTAGCCTTTAGTTGTTTTAACATCTTACTGAATGGAAAAAAAACCTGTACAATATCACAAACATCTTTTCCAACAATCGGCAAACATACCTTAAAAAAGTGGGCATTAAAACCATCGAGTCTATGGGGTTTGTTAGGGCTAACTATTTTAAAAGCATATTTAATCTCCTCGACAGTAATAGGCTTCATAAGATTTTCAGGATCCGCATCTAAAAGACACCCAAAACTATCTATGTGGGTCAGAGTTGATTCCAAATGATCTAGAGGAGGGCTTAGAATTTTCTTAAAATGGGAAATGAAGACCTTAGAAATAGACTCGAATTCCATAAAGTAGGTGCCTTCATTATTTGTGATCTGATAATTATAAGAATTCTTCTAATGATGCTTATGAAGCCCCATAGAAGTATCTTGAATTACCATCTCCTAGATTAAGAGATTTATCCCTGGCCTTTTGCTTTAGCTTGCTCACTTGCATTAGTAAAAGAGAAGCTAATTGATCACGAGCCTTACGCTCTTTATGCTGCAAATCAACATCAACTGGATTTTGGATAATAGCCAAATGTGTTTCTTCAAGAGATTGTCTAGCTAGATCGATCAATCTGAGTATTCAATGGAATATGCATACGATGCCACAGCTTCAAAGCCATCTTAACATTTTTTAGTTTACAAGAAACCCAGAATAAAAGCTCTCTTTCTCTCTCTCAGCAAAACTTCTCTATTAGCCCTCTCCCTCTTAAATGTATTTATTAATTTAAAACTTGAACTTTATTGAGTGATAATATAAATAGTAATATTAAATAATAAGTCTCATATTCTCCCCTTTCTTGTATAAACTATCACAACAAATACATTATATATAATTAATTATTTAGATTTTTGTAAACTTAATTTTTTTTAAATGGCAGGACCATCACAATCTTTCAACATTGATTTCTCTCTGAATGAGGAAGATCCTTGATATTTTCCTTAAGATCAGGGAAGTCATCCTCAATTTGGTGGCCCAGGTTCTTTAACCAGCAAGAAAAGAAAAAAGACTTTTGTGGTCTGACGATATTTTATAACTCTTGAGATCCCCGACCTCATTGGAGGGATACAGAATAGGGCACAATCTAAATTTTGCAAAGAACTTTATAGTTGAAAATCATTAGGTGGCACTGGCCACCTTATTAAAAACATGAGATCTTGTATGCCCAAAAATATCGGAGGAGATGCTAATCCAGGGGCAGTGGGATGTGGTGTCCAAACCCAACTTTCTCAGAGTTCTTTCACTGGTAATTTAAGAGTTTTTAATTATAACCCTGCTAATGCTAGATACCAACTTGTAAAAATTATTATAATTTATCAATTACCATTTATTCTTGCTGAAAATCTATCATTTGAAGAATTTTTGAAGCGGTTGTTTGCCCCTGGATGGCAAAGGATTTCTAAAATTGCCAAAAGAAGTGATGCAATAAAAATATTTCTTAATGAAAATGAGAATTTAAAAACCACTTTTCAAAACATACCTGGAAATGTGGCATTAACTTCACATTCATGGGCCCTCAAACAAAATGTGAAGTACATTTTAGTCATATCAAATTATATTGATAATGACTGGATTATGTGGAAGAGAATGATCTCATTCTCTTTACTTGTGTTCCCACATAATGGTGCTAGGATAGGGTCCACTATCCATGAAAAAAAAATCAGAGAGTATAATATTGAAAATAAAGTAATTTCTAAAATTTTAGATAACGCAAGCTCCAATAATGTCGCAATAGAGATACCAAAATTTGCACTTCAACTTAATTTAAATGGAGTTATCTTTCATAATAGATGTGCATGCCACATAGCTTCGATCTTACTGTAAAAGAAGGCATCAAACTTACTAAGCATACCATAGAGGTAATTAAATACATTGTATGTTACATTTCTTTCATAATAGATGGGCATGTCACATAGCTTAGATCTTATTGTAAAAGAAGGCATAAAACTTATTAAGCATACCTTAGAGGTAATTAAATACATTGTATGTTACATTTTTTTGATCTCACACAAGAAAACAACAATGGAAGGATATATGTTAAAGTCTGAAAAAATATCCCCCAAAAAGTACAACCAGATGTAAAGTTTAGGTGGAATCTTACTTATAAAATGTTAAAAGAAGCCTCGGTTATAAAAAGTACAGTCAATCAATTTTGTGCTCTATATATATTTAGCACATGAAGATATTCATGTACTTGAAGAAAAATGGCAACTTTTTGAAATAATAAAAAATATTTTCAGAAGTTCTTCATGATGCAACCTTATTTTTTTTAGAATATATTATCCAAAATCAAATCAAGCTTTGAACCATTTTTATTAAATTAATCTTGCTTTTGAAAGATATAAATATGTACCATTTTCCAAGTTCTGTGTGAAGCAATGGAGGTGAAGTTTTCACAATATTATAAAAATGCTCCTTTAACATTTTGTTTAGCTGCAGCTTAGACCCTATGTTGAAATTAGTAGGGGTAAAAACTTTACTTAGTGCAATAAATAGAAAAAAAAATCAAACTAATGTAAATGATATTTCAACAATTATAACTTATTTAGAACAACTTTATTTGGAATATACTACTCAAACGGGCCGTGATTCTAGGGAAAATTGTAGCATAATCTTTATCATTCCCCAGGATCAGCATGGGTGAGAATACAAGGTCCATCACCGTCATGGAACATTTTGCGGAAGCTTGCATTGCAATGCAATCAAAAGTCCGATGCTCATTGTTTAGCTGCATCACTAATGTCTTACTAGCCACATGTCACTTCACATTATATCATCAGACTGGTATAAACATAAATAAGAAATAAGCAGAGTTAGATAAGTTAACAGGAAATTGCATTCCCATGATTTAAGTTAGAAATTTAGAAAAGATGTGTTAATTACATTCCCAAAATTAAAGGTCAACAGAGGCCAGTACAGCAGAATACAAAACCCAAAATAAGATTCCCTTGTGTGAACCTTCTCATGTGACAACTTCTGCACCTCATTCACTCGTCTCCCGCGGCACCATAATTGCCTCCTCGGAAAACCACACTAAGGCACGAGTCGGCAAACCATACGTACAACACCAAGCGTAGATCAGACATGAATGCCTGTCAAGTATCCAAAATAAAAAAGCATAGTTTGTAGGTACGAAGTGGAATATAAATAACAGGTTGATTAAACTGAAGTCGGATAACAATATGAATAGGCAAGTTAGTGCATAATGAGTAAAATAATAGAATCATCAATAACGGATAAGCAGGTTACTTGTAAGGTGGCAACCACGTTGCACAAATCCTCGAAAGGGGAGCATCCGCTTGCCCTAACGAACTAGCATATAGTACCTCTAAACTCAGGTTGGAGTTTATGGCCATCATAAATCTTTGGATCTGCCATGGAGAAACCTGATTATGGCCCGAGCAGGGTAGGTACTTTAGTGATACCGTGTCTCATTTAGGACACCCCTCCAGGGAGCAATAATACCGAAGTATAACATAAATAAACAAATAACATCTTGGTGGTATCGACTTGGGAATTCAAGGATAATTCAGTGTTTCATGTTTGGGATGGTTCAGTGTTCAGTAGGGGGGACATGAGTAATTCTAGTACTCACAGTATGTATTTTCAAGTACTAGGGAAAACAAACAATTGCAACAATTTAAAATAGAAAACAGTATTGGTTCAGGCTAGAAAAACAATCCTTCTCGGTCTGGAAAATGTTACGTAAAAATGGGCAGCATTTCGGTTTGGCCTCGAACAGGTAGTAAAAGTACAAGATGATCTGGGTAACTCAGAAGGGGCTAGGGTACTTAATGCTCGCACACCAACCGAAGAAACCGCCTAAGGATCCGAGTACATCTAGGGTCAAAGCAGGGAGAGGACCGCTCGCTAATTCCCAATGAGTCCCATAGGTCATCACACTAAGGCTGGGTAGGTCCAGGTCATTACGGAACACATAAAATGCAACAATAAGGAGAAATATGCACCATGCATATGAATACAAAAATAATAGATTAAAACATTCTAGTGAGCCTAAAGAGCAGCCAAGGATCCATTACAATGATATCTTTTCGTCATTGTTTACCTTGGATATACAAGTTCGATGATATTCGACACTATAAACTCTGATGGTTGGATATCATGTTTGGTGTGTACACATAGTGCATTCGAAAGGTGGGGTTACTGAGAACACTAACTCTGGATAGAATGATAATCATTGTGTTCCACATGCCTCCTGGTTAGGGTTGCAAACGGATATCCGATTCTCCGATAACCCAGAAGTTCCAACCCGCACTGGGTTTGGAACCTATTTTAGGTTTTGATTCATAAACGGGTCCGGGTTCGGAATCCAATTTAGATTTCGATTTATAAATGAGCCCAGGTCTAGGTCCATATAGGTTTTGACCCGTGGACCCGGGACTCGGCATATGAGCCTTTAATGTTGCAAATTGTACCTCAAAATAAACTTTTTCTTGACATTTTTATGTATAATATTGGAGGTTGTAGACTTGATGCACTGTTATAAGTTGAATGATATGCTTATACTAAGAAAAATGAAACATAAAGAGAAATTAGAATTGATTTTGGAACTGGATTCTAATCCTCTAAGTGAACCCGGTTTCGGAATCGGATCTTGGTTTCCTATCGGAACCTGGTCTGGAACTAACAAAATAGGGTTTGAGTCAAAATCGGAGGATCCGATACTGGAACCGTTATTAAGAAACGGGTCCGGGCCCACTATGGTTCCGATCCGGAACCGTCCTGTTTGCAACCCTACTTGTAATCCGAATAGTGTAAAATAACTAAATTCGATATTGTGAGTGTTTGGGTACAAGGTGCGTTCCAATTCTATGTTTTCGGTCCCTTAAACGAAGAGGGACGGGTTGTGATAGGTGAGGGTAGGTTTAAGAACCTCAAAGGCCCTTAACAAGGTCTTGTGATTGTCTAGGACCCTCCTTAGGGTGTACCACTAGGGGTGCGGAGCACCTGCAAGGTGCTTCTGCCTGTGGCCATGGTCCACTGTTGGGCCAAAGGTACGGTACAAGGTCCGCCAAAAAGGGGTAAAAAGTCTCAAAGACCCTCACTTAGATTCACCGGCGGTTCCACAAAGTCCCAGGGTGACTACCGAAAGTCCTAGGTTTGGTGGTGGAAAGGTACCGGGTAGTTTTGGGGAAAACCTATAGGTTTAAGTAACATTTGGTCACAATTGGGTCCACCTAACAAGCAACTAAAGGTCCCGAAAAGGGTAATCAATTTCAAGGTTTTTATCCTCAAATACAAGGTGAGAAGTGGTCCAAAAATGGGGTCCACCGGCTTTGGCTGTGGAATTGAACCCCACCGGCCGTGTAGAAAATGCACAACCGGCCGTGTAGAATTGCTTTACGGCCGAACGTACCTTTGACCGTACAGTCGCCTATAGAGTAAAAAATTTCAAAGCCAGCGGTAGCCGGGCCGGCTTTGGAGCGCAATATGGGCAGTTCTGAGCCCAGAACTTGGGGCTTTTGATCATTTAAAATTTTTGGAAACCAAGAACCATAAAGACCACAATTTTTGACAAGAATTTTGCAATCTAAACATAACGAAAATCATGCATTTCTCAACAACAAAATCATTGAACTTAATTATATGAATCAAAGGAAACAACCATAACATGCGATGCAAATTAATTTGGAGACTTGCCTTGGCCTAACACAACTCCAAATCACCTTCTAATCACCTCTAAATCCAGCTGGAATCATCTCTCAAGAATTCTCCAAAAATCAAACTCCAAAACCTCCTAAAAATAAAAGACCCAAGCTACACTTAGAGCCACCTCATACATGCAATTTTTATAAATGAAGCGAACTGGATTCGATTTCCAATTTTACTGTCAATTTCAAATTTGATTTTGACCCTTTTCTAATATTGTCCTCCTACTAATATCAGCCATTAATCCACTTCTAGAACCCTTCATGTTCCGTTTGCCTTAACTTCTCACACGTCCTCGTGCCTAATGCTAGCATAACTTCTCACGCACTATCATTCTGAAATCGCATAACTCCGATTCACATGTCTCTCATTGATTCCCAGTAACGGAAAGGGCTGGCGGATCGACGGCCACAGTTCTCTCCAATCTCTGCATTTTTCCAAATCCTTCCACACTATGGCACAAACGTCTCCCCTTCTTTAGCATTCTATTAAATGTAATTTTCTTTACAAGCCTTTAACTTGCATGTTCTATCCCCTCTTTGCGAAGAAGAAGATTATTATTAGGCCAGATCAACCATTCTTCTACTGGGGTATGGTTATGAAATAAAATTCATGCACTTACTTTGGCATACACTACAAGAAAAATGGGTTTTCCCGGCGCACATTTTCGCCGCTAAAAAACAGATAACCGATGCGACATCCTTTTCCCAGCGATTTTACCTCGTCGCTGAATCGACGCATGTAACCCTTCACTCATGCCTTTTAGCGGCGATAACCGAAAATTGTCGCAAATACTCTTTTTATTTGCGACGTTTTTTTCCGACGCAAATAATTACAAGAGACGCCGCAAAAAGGATTCAAATAATAGTTGGCAGTGTGCATTTGCAGCGTTTGAAAATTTATTACCAGCGTCTATATATCGCCGCAAAAAAATATTTCCAGCGTTTTTAAAATTTGCCGCAAAAAAATGAGGGTGGGTAAAACAAAATTGCATCGATCTCAAATCGACGCATTTGCTAATTTTGACCGTTATTTTCTAAATTTTCTAAAATTCTTTCGCATCGACTATTTGCCGCTGAAAAATTCTTTTCGCAGCGTTTTTTATCATCGCCGCTAATTAAATGCTCGCCGCTAAAACTCAGTTGCAACTATCATAAATTGACGCAAATTCTCGTTTAGGCTATGTTATTTTTGGATTTCAATGTAACAAGAGCATTGACTATTTATCGCCGGAAAAAATCATTTGCAGCGTCTGTGCACATCGCTGCTTTATAGATTTCGAAGGTGAAACTCAATTGCGTCAATTTCAACTTGACAGAATTGCTTGTTTATAACTATGCAACTGTTATTTTTTGAATTTCAAAAATTCAATCGCAGCGTTATTTTATTGTAGGAATTGATGTTTTTCTTGATTATGCCATTAAGTCCCACTGTTTCACACAAATTAAATCACTGTAATTAATGTCTTCAGTTTTTCTTCCAACGTCACATTTATTGTCACATCTACCAATTAAAAACTATATAATTAATCTCTGTTTTCTATATATTAATACACAAAATTTCATTAACTTGTTCAAGCATCAATTCATCCAAACTCATGTATTTATATAATATGGCGGTGCATTATATTCACATCAAGTACAAATCGGGCTACTGTTAAACAATATTCAACCACACTGTTGTGGCCATAAAAAGAGTTAAGGTGTCTATTATCAATAAAATGAAGGCGGTAAATATCCAAAATACAATTGATGTGTTGCTGCCACTTAGCCCATTTTCAAAGAAATGCCAAATCATCCCGCAGACTGGTAGCTTTTCGTTCACCCAAGTGAGAGGTTCATCCCTTTAGTTCTCATTCATCAAGTATTGTGCTATCCTCTTTGGGTCATGGGTGCTTCTCAGCTGCCTTCTCATACCTGCAAGACTAATGTATTTCAAACTTGTGCATGTGCATACAACCAATAGTAAACTAAATTGTCAACGTCTTGGCCCTGAAACCATATCTTATGTATATTGGATTCACCCCTTTTTTATCTCTTCATCCTAGAATAGTGGGGAGCTATCTTTGTGATAATGAAAACCAAGAAAACCAAAATATTCAATAATGGACCTCAAAACCAAAGAAAACATGAAACAATACCAAAGAAAACATGAATCAAGCAAGTGGACAACTGGAAATAAAAGTGTATGATGATTAAAATATGAAAAGTAGTAAGTTTCCATCCATGAAAATTAGCAAGTCTCCAGAATTAAAATTATGATGATTGATGATAGCAAGTGGACAGAGTCAAGCAAGCTCCAATAGCAGCTGTTAACACCTTGTACCATATTATACAGAAAGATGGAAAAAATTGCTATGTCCATGATGGATAACTCTGTTGAGAAATGGACATCAATGTGTATATTTTTCATGTAAATGCTAAAATATATTTAAAAGTATAAAGCACACAAATATAATAGAGTAGAAGATCATGTTATTCTCCTAGTTTTTAAAATATTGTGTTAGTTAGAGTATATGTTAGTCCAATAAGAAAAGTAATAACCAAATATCCAAGTTACATGTGTACATGTGCGTGCGCATGCATATTAGAATTTTCTTCTTGCACAATAATAACAAATAAGTTTAATTATAAAAACTAAGTAAATTTTTTTAACTTCGAATCCAGAAAAAGAAGAGGGTTGGCATCAAACGGGCAGCAAATAACAATAACTCAACAAGTTAAACATTCTAATTTACTTTTGTATAAAAAAGTAGTAGTTGAAACACATCCATATGGCCAAAAATAGGTTATAGAAAATAAAGAAATCCATAGGTTTACAATATAACTTACTTCTCATTTATATACTAAAAAAGTTGATTTGAGTAGTTTAATTAACATAGCTGTAGCCAAAATCATATAAGCCTGTTTTGGTTATTTTCACTTTTTGTCTAATTACAAATGATGCAAAACCATTGGTTTTTGGTTTTCATGCGCTTAGAAAATAGAATGGATATTCAAATGAAATGTGAACATACAAAATCACTATGAACCTTTTTTTTTCTTTGTTGTTGACATACTAGTTGAGAACTTTGTTGTTGCTAAGTCAATAATGACCAATACAGATCATATGGTATTTGACAAAATACCAAGTCATACTAAAATCTCTATCTTAAGAAGATACCAATTCAGTAGCTCTTATATATATATAACTCAATGTATCAGCCAAATAATAGTTTGAAATTTGAATCTAGTCACATACGTACCTTAGTTTTGAAGGAGCCAATTAATAGTTTGAAATGAACGACCATCATTATCATTGAAGCCTTATCAATCAATTAGCAAAGGGATTGATGATCCAAGTGCACCCATATGCACAAAATCCATAATACAGGCATTCTAATAGACAATTACCAATAAATATCAAAAGTTCTAAATGACCCCGGAAAATTCACTATTGAAAAACTTGAATTTCGAGTATGTGGACTGAGCAAATTACCTGTTCCATTGGAACCTTGTCAGCCCAAGTTTCAACCATTGAATCGCCTATTGCACAGAGGAAAATTAAGCTGATATGAGTTCACAATGTCAATATATGAAATAGTTAATATATACAACAAATCAAAGTAACCAACTGAAATCGACCTGTTTATAGTTGAAGATTACTACCACAGCCTCCTTTAGTGCCTGTATATCAATAACGCTTGTCATATTACTCATTCTCTAGTTTGGTTACGGATAAAACACGCACCAGTTCGTGGTATATTGATATCATCATAAGTATCTACTTGTGAGAGTTCTCGAATAGGATCCGGCTGGGGACTTGGGTCGGCGCATGGAGGCACCCATGTCTGGCTTGGGGGCTGCGTAGAGTCATCCGAGTTGGTTTGTTCTTCCTCCTCGGAGCTATGGTATGAAGACAGGCGCGCTCCACGCGATCGGCCCCGTTGACATCCGTACCGTGCAAGGCCCTTGGCACGAGTACCTCCAAATCTCCCTGAGCCTCTTAAACTTTCTCCTAATTGGTTACCTGCGTGTGCACAAGATAATCATTTTAGACAAATGACATTGCATTCCACATGATAATGTCAAATTCAAATACAGGTAGGTAACAAAGATCATATATCTACTGTTTCATGGTTTAATTGTTAGTGGATTAATTCGTACATTTGATATGGCTTATGTTTTTTGCAGTTGGAATCCTTAAAATTAATTACCGTCTCTTAATGCACGTATATGGCAGCACATGTTACGAGCATAACATAAATAGAAAAATAAAGAAAATGATCAAATTATATACCTTGGTATTTGATATTAATATCAAATTATATACCTTGATAGTTGCTCCTCATGCCTCTAGATTGAAGATGAGATTGTGGTGACACACTACACCAAAAACAGGAAATTGGAACGGATAAGCGTTCCTAATCCTTCCGTTCCTAATCCGTTAATCCGTTCCAATTTCCTATTTTTGGAACGGATTAACGGATTAGGAACGGTTATCCGTTCCAAAAATAGGAAATTGGAACGGATTAACGGATTAGGAACGGAAGGATTAGGAACGCTTATCCGTTCCAATTTCCTGTTTTTGGTGTAGTGACATGTCGACACAACTTACTACCTAGAAGTATTGTATGTCCCGATTTCATGTCACATGAATCAAATAAGTACCACTCAATAGACTTTAATTAAGCAGGTATTCAATTGTAACCCAAAAGCTGAATACTTCTTCTGTACTTGTTTGTTATTTGCATAATTAAATAGGCCGAGATAGAAAGAAGTAAAACCTACCTTCACCGGCTGGAAGGAAGCAACGTCACAAAAAACACCGTCCTGGTTCACCTCACCTGAAAAAGAATAATATCATACGTATGATAAGTCAAACAAGTTGAGGGGAAAATAAATAAATGGTCAGTTATACTTAGCCATATATATATATATATATATATGGAAACATAAATGCTATATTGAATGAATTAGTCCAACCAATTTATCAATAATAAATTGGATGGTTTAATAAATAAAAACAATAATTGCACACGGTATATTAATATGATAAAAGCAATAATTCCAAACGATATAATCATTAACAGCTCATGTCGAAAACTCAATCTCAAATAGTTAATCTATCGTGTTACCCTTAAACTCAGTGACCCTTATTTTGGTTGTAATTATAAATCTGATGCAGACTCTTCCTCTGTGGATAGGTCCCCCTCATCTGAATATTCCCCATGACCATATGCATCTCCAGAACTAGAAGTGATAATGTCACCGTTGATGAACACGTTTGAATGAGTGACTTGACCATCCTGATCCATGACAGCTCGTGCATCAATATGACTAGGTAGTATATCATTCCTACTCATATGGGTTGACATAAGACATGCATCACACTGCACTAATCCATAAGCATACGCTGACTCATCTTCTTGATCGGCATCATCGTCACTTGCAATTGATTCACCAGCAATATTTTCTAGAACCCTCGGCGCTGGAGGAATGTTGTATACATTCTTATTTGAATAGTTCTGCACAACACCCCAATTCCCTTTCGCCCTTAAATCTCTAATGTAGAAACACTGAGAAGCCTGACCCGCCAACACAAATGGTTCATCGTCATACCAAGTCATGTCCATGTTGACACTAGTCATATGGTCATGTGACACATCAGGTATTGGTCGACTGGACGATGCAGGGGTGTTGTCATGTGACACATCCACATAGGTGCCTGCCCGAATGTCATCCAACATCTGTTGCATGTCATCAATGTAATCATCTTCTGCTATAACCTCATCCTGAACATCGTCATCACTGTCATTAAATGTCTCCTCCTCTCCATGAAATAACCACTGAGTGTAATTTGGATTGATCCCTTTCATATACAAATGATTTTCCACCTCAAATATAGGCAACCACCGATTGTTAAGGCATGTACGACATGGACATCGAATACGATCCCTTCCACGAGCATGGTTCCGTGCTTGCATGAGAAAATTGTTAACCCCTTCAGTGTATGCAGGTGACAAAAGTCTGTCGGGCTCGTTCATCCAACTTTTGTCCATCTAGAGAAAAGACATGATGGGGAGAACTCATTAGACAATGAGAGTTATGCGGCAATTTTTGACACATTGAATGAGTCACATAACTAGAAAACTTTTTTTTTTTTGGATGAGTCATTTTTTTTTTTGGATGATTTCAAGAGTCATTGTTCTGGTTAAAACGGGGATGGGATGGTCCAGCCCAGCCTGCTTTGGGTTACGTTTTGGACCTGATACTGGGCATAGTAACTCATATATTCTAACGTGATAATTAAATGTGCTAGGCCCGTCCAAAGATCCAACCAGATTTCTAGTGATATCTATATATGTATCACAAATTGGCTGTGCATATTTTGTGAAGAGTTGGATTACTATGAGCTCATCAGGTGGTATCTATTTGGCCCAATAAAAAACTTTAGCCTGGCCCAGATACTATCAATCCTAACTGTTGCACATTGATTATTGCATGTCAAAACAACTTAGAGATTAAAAAAAAAAAGGAGGAAAAATGGGTGGCAAAGATTGGCACAAGATTTAAGGAACTTAAAACAAAGCTGTTCAAACTAAGTTCCAACAATATGCTCCAAGCTCTAGTACTTTCCTCATTCATTGTGTGAAAAAGGCTACTTTGCTATCTGACATTGGGTAATCTCCCGTTATGATAAACATCCAAATCCTCCTATATAGGTACCATACTAATAAGATAAACACAGCTTAGGCAACATCCAAATCCTCCTATATAAGTACCATACTGATTCCATCATTCCTCAATTCAAGAAAAGACAAGCACTCAGGTACAAATATAATCTTGCAAATCAAAGTATGCAACTCACAACTTGATCGAATCTGGAATTGGACCAACCCAATTCACAAAGTTGGAAAAGTACAGTAGGTGGTGTTGTACCCGTACGTTTCCTGATATAGATCATACCACACTATTATTCAACAATCTTAGTGTCCAAAGGACACTTTAATCCATGGAAAATAAAGATTCTCGCAATTAAGACACAAAATAGGGGAAGGCTTTTATTTGTATAAAATCACTAATTTCAATAAGTGTTAATCCCTCCCATTGGATTGGGGAGAGGGGAATCAAGGTAAATAAACTTGTCCACCCATTTTTTCTACCTCTATTTGAGGATAAATTGGAAAAGAAAATTGAAAAAATCCAAAATAGTAACATATTATCCTCACATTGAAGTGGGGATAATTCAAGTGCATATTATCCTCACATTGAGCAATATGAGTCATTGCTAATTTTTTTATTTTTTTCCAGTGTTTTTTTTTTTTTGCTAATGGTAAATTTGTATTGATAGGAGAAAAAGGCAAATCCTTGGGGACAAAAGAGAAGCAAAAATAGAACATACAAAAGGACAAAATTCCATCCTCGAAACAAGAGGGACATGAAAGATAAAAAATAAGATGGAGGGGACCACTGCAGCCTAAACCAAAAAGCACCGAAGGGGCTCTAAAACAGAATAAGCCAAAACTACTATGCTTTAGACAAGGAGTATAATTCATATAGGCAGAGGACTGCTTTGAGTTAAACAAGTAGTTGCCTCTTTTTCCCCTATCATATCCACTGACAGAATCACATATAAAATAAAAAATCTGTCTCTTTTCTATATTATTCACATGTTATTTAATCACTCTATACAGTTCAATGCTATATGATTTAGCCCAAGCTCCTCTGTGGAACTCAAACTATGCTCTTAAATGCATAATGCAATGGTTTCTATCATACTTCTGTCCTGTTACTCATTCCTCAAGTTATGAACAAGTTGTCTACACTAACAATCATGAATGACAGGAACATATAAGCATGTAGACATATATATTTAAATTTCCTACAAGCATTATTTGATATGAATATTTCAATTTCAAGTTACATAAAGCATAAAACAACAACTGGCAGTCAATCAAGCAATACATAGATGAAACACATACCGGGATAGAAATTGACGGCGTATTAGCAGAGACGGAGAGAGCTGTGGATAGAAGCAGCCAAATGAAACCCAAATCTGAAATCAATAGCCTAAATTAGTACCACAATCTCCAAATGAATGCCCAAATGAAAACCATGTCTAAAATTGGTACATCAATCTAAAACCCAGTACCCAAATGGAAACCCAAATCTGAAATCAATGCCATTAGTTACTACCTCAATCTCCAAACCCAGCATTTATAGTTTTTTGGCTGAAAGCTTGGGTGGGCTAGAACGACCCCTGCCCTAGCCCCAACCCCCGCCACCCCCCCCCCTCCCCACTTTCATTCGCCCCTGAGAAGGATGGGGAAGAAAGAAGAGGAGGAGGAGGAGGAAAAGATGGCTACGCAGTGCAGAGGAGAGGAGAGGAACAGGGGATGAGGAAGAGAAGAGAGGAAGAGAGAGAGAGAGAGAAGAGAGAGAGAACCGAGGGAGAAAGGGAGTAGTGTGCAGGTGAGTGCAGGGCGGAACAGTGGATGAAGCAGGGGAGAGGGAGAGGAACAGGGGAGGAAGAAGAGAAGAGAGGGGGAGAGAGAGGGAGGGAGAAAGAGAGGGAACCAAGGCAGAGACGAAGTGGTGTGCAGGTGGGCGCCGCAAGAAGCACAGGTGATGGGAGATAGGGGAGGAAGAAGAAGAGAGGAAGGGAGGGAGGAGAGAAGACAGAGGGAACCTAGACATGGGGCACGAGGGAGATAGAGATCAGAGAAGAAATAGAAGAGCGAAGCGGTGTGTCCGGTGTGCAGGAAGAGGAGTGGTGTACCTGGTGAAGGCGAGGCGTCCTGGACCCCGATGAGGAAGATGAAGACTGCCGGCGTCCAATGGCTGCTGCCGCCGATTGTCAGTGCTGTTGAAGTTGATCGTCTGCCTTGGAGAGGAGAGATCTGTAGATATACAGAGGAATGAACGAAGGCCAATGGATAGGTGGGGTGATCGATATGGGTTCTGGAAAACGGAGGGAGAGAGTCGGCCGATCGAGAGGTGGGGGCGATCGATGAAGCGTGGGCAGAAAAAAGGGAAGATGGGAAGCGTGATGGAAATGTCTGAATGTGGGAAGCGTGAGGAGGGGAAAACTGGGAACTTGGAGGGAATGGGAGAAACGCGCGGGAGAGGGAGAAATGAGTTAGCGCGGGCGCGGGATTTTAGAAAATCTGGAATTTTCAGATGGAAGTTGCAAAAAATTTCTCTGGGTTTGGCTATTGGCAGCGAAAAAAAACGTCGTTAAAAATTAATAGTTTACGTGTCTAATTAAGTCACCGCAATAGTATTTAAAATGACCGCAAAAAATGTGATGGTCACATAAACCTCGAAACTTCACAACGGTATGTATTTCGCCGCAAAAAAACACTTTTAGCAGCGATTTCTTTTCCGGCAATTATTTAATCGCCGGGAAAACCCATTTTTCTTGTAGTGATATGCCGTCAATTGACTTGGACCAATCTCTAATTTGGACGTCCTACTAATATTAGCCATTGATTAATTTCTACCCATCCTCATTAAACCTCCTACTAATATCAGCAAGTATTCAATTCATTTATTTTCAACATCTGTCATTACTTATCCAAATAAGAACTGTTTAGTTTCATGCATTAGCTACCTTTGAAACATATTCATCTGCAAGCAAAAGAAGATAAAAAAAAAAAAAAAAACACATAACTCCACTTTTATTTGTTTAATTGTTTCGCTACATGCAAACGTGCCAAGCACCTCTCATCTATATTTTTCTCTGATTCAATTCTGGCATCTTCATCGACTTCATCACACTGTTTTTGCACCCGATCAAGTAAGAGAATCCGTTCCTCCTCTTATACAACCACCATACCCAAGCTGGATGCTTTTCTTTTTTTTTTTTTTTTGCTATAATGATCTTGAGTATGGGTGTTTTCCTTCACAAAAGAATGTTGGTGTTTTCCCTCTTTTTTCCTTTAAAATCTTGATATATCTTTGTACTTCATTTGACTTCATGTTTAAAGGAAAGTATGGCTTTTTGAGGGATGTGCAAATATGTTCCTGCAATTTCTTTCAAATCTTCAACTAGCCAAGTGATACGGGTTTCACCAAAAGTGGTTTCTGATTCTCAAAATTCACATGTGTCTAAATACAGACGCAAACGGAGTAAGTAATGTCTTAATCTTTATAGTGAATTTGATTCGGTTTGTGTCTTTTGTTTTTGGAGTGGATTTGAATGTCAATGGTTTTTGAAGTGTTCAATTTTTTTAGGTTCAAACAGGTATATTATCTGGGTAGGATAGGCGATTCTGAGATTTTGTTAGAGATGCAAACTGAAAGAATGCTGGTGTGATTAGCTGCAATCTTGTCTACATGTAATGTGCACTTTAACTATGCATATCACTTGTTTGTTATAATTCTTTAAAGAGACATGGATAAAACAAGTGATGCCGGGATTTGTTGTATAATGCTAGAATTCTGTGGTCTTTGAAACATGCAAATGTGACTTAAAAGTGCAGCCAATTTTCTCTTTGGAAATTGATTGCCCACCTATCATTTTACCAAATTAAATCCATAGATTAGAAATTCTAATAATTAGTTTCAATGAGAGAGCCCAAAATTTCAGAAATAAGAGTGAAGATCTACAATTGACTATGAATTAGTGTCTCATTTGGCAAGAAATAGTTTCCACTTAGGACAACTACAAGTTCATATTATCCGGTTCTTCCAAAATATGAAAATTAATTGGGGTTGAAGTGGCACTTCATGCATCCTAAATGTATCAATGACCTTTAATTGACCTCCCAACTAAAAATTATCGTCGTGCTATTCATGTATTTTTTTCGTCTCCATTATAATTGATCCAAGTTTATTTAGTCACGTGGGTTCAAGTTTAATTCCAAACCATGCTTTCCTTGAGACTCTATCGATTCTTTCCCTCCTCTTCGCAGGCACGTCACTCTCTTTAGATTAAAATATTTGTTCTCCTTCTTCTTTTATTTTTCCCCTTCTCCTTCTCCTTTTATTTTTCCCTCTTTCCTGACTTTTACCTGATCTCAAACGTAGGAAACAATAGTTTTTAAAGTTTTATTAACCTTTTAACAATTCTTATAATATATTTAATGTTAGAAACTACATTGCTCGTGCTTAGCACGGGGCGCTCTTTGCTAGTTATTATATCAAAAAGTCTACTTGGACAAACTTTTTGGCCAGAATTTTGGCCAACCCATATGGTTTCCATTGAATATCATAGTGATATTCAATGGAAACCATATGGGTTGGCCAAAATTCTGGCCAAAAAGTTTGTCCAAGTAGCATTACTCTTATTATATACTACACCAAAAATCGGAAATTGGAACGGAAAAGCGTTCCTAATCCTTCCGTTCCTAATCCGTTAAAGTGTTCCAATTTCCGTTCCAATTTGGATTAGGAACGGTTGGTACCAAATTGGAACGGAAATTGGAACACTTTAACGGATTAGGAACGGAAGGATTAGGAACGCTTTTCCGTTCCAATTTCCGATTTTTGGTGTAGTGATATTATATATGAAGCGAAAAGAGTTCAATTGAAATCAGGGATCAATTTCAATTTGATTTTGACCACTCTAGCTAATTAATGTTGACATTTCATTCCCTTCTCATTCTCGTCCCCACTCCCCTCCTTTCCGTTTCCAATTTCGTTTCTTCTAATTGTAACTTAAATGCATTTAAGTTAACAATTTCAATTTGATTTTGACCAACTCTAGCTAATTAATGTTGACATTACATTCCCTTCTCATTCTTGTCCCCATTGTCCTCCTTTTCCGTTTCCAATTTTGTTTCTTCTAATTGTAACTTAAACTCATTTAAGTTAATTGACATTTAAGTATCCATATATTATTAAACTGGATCCGTTTCACTTTAGCCTGTTTCGTCTTTATTTGAATTAAGTTGCAAAATGAGTGACTCTCTTCCTGACTTATATAAAAGCACGTGTATTATGTAGCTAGAGGCCCAAAACTTTTCCCTTTTCGAATGATTCATGGCAGATGCGTAACAAAGGCTTTCATAGTTTCATATCTTCATCTAATTTCTATTGTACAATATATTTTTTAGCATAGTATTTGAGTTATTTGAGTTACTTTACCATATCAGCTTCTTGCGAAGATCTTGCTTCTTGCATCTCTAATAAAATATATAAAAAATCTTCACTGAATTCTTCAAAGTAGCAATAAATAGTAAGATTTTGCCCCTCCCTATTATTATCCAATATTTTTTTTGTATTTTTCCGGTTTTTAAATTCTCACGTCTTTTCCTCACCAACTACCTTTTCAAGTTGCATTAATCAGAAATTCCTCAATCGGGAAATCATGCCTTCTTTCGACATTCGCAGTAAGTCTACCTTTTCATTCCAATTCAACTATCATGTTTTTGTTTTCTTTTGCCTGAAAGGTGAATTAAAGTTGTTAACATTTGATTTTAGACACCAGATTTTGTCCTTTTGATTCTTTAAAGAATTCTATGCCGATAGATTAGTTTGGGATATTGGGTTTTGCATATTTTGTTCTATTTTTATAGTTTCAGTACGAATTAGGGTCAAAGTTATAATTGAGCCCTGCCATGTATGAGTTTATCAAGTTAGACAGTCGTATTAAGATGCCTAGCTAATTTGCATTGTAGCTATCCAGAATATATGATACCAATGTATGTATAAGGGATCATTATAGAGAGATAAAATATAAGATCACCACATGAAGAAGATGACTTAAACCCAACACCGAATACCACTTTGATCTGGGTGATGTTTGAGGTTAATGTGGTTTATGCTGGGATTATTTATCATCTCTTACCTCATAGGAGAAGTGCTCCCACATTGCAGATTTTCCTCGCTTGTATCACAGCATATGGTGTTTTTGTTTTCTTCTTCATAATCCTGTGAAGTTTTTTGTCGCAAGATATAATATGTTGGTTCCATTTAATGGTTCTCAACACTGGTGAAGATGTTTGTTTCACGATGTATAATATGTATCAATTTCTAGTTCTATTTCCTTAGCACTTATCAACAGAAAAAAAATTGTACATGTACATGTTAGTACTATAATACTGCAAAAAGCACTATTAGTATCTCTCAATCTGTTCGGGCCATTTTTTAACACCTATTGCATTGAACTTTCCTTAATTTTGAAGGCTAATTAATCAGTTTTAAAATGAACAAAATGGTAGTGGCACTCGTATATATTACTGGCTTGAACAACAATCACGTCATATTTAGATGAAGATGAATAACTAGGTTTCGGTTAGTGGTTTTCCAATCGTAATAGCAGAGAGGGTTAAACTTTATCTCGGGTTACAGCCTCAGAGGAAACAGACTACAAGTGATGGCTATTCTTAAATTTCAAAAATAGAAAAAAGAACACAGGCCAACAAATATTTTATTCAAAGAGGGATTCATATTTCTTTAATTTAAAATATTTTTATTTATTTTACATTCAAATAGATTTATTTTTTTTAATAATAGAAACACATATTAGAATTTATAAACTTTTAAAGAATATTATATTTTTATATACATTTTCAAAATGTAGTTTTATGACTTATTAAGAAATGAGATGAATACTGTTTTAACTTAAAATGTTTTTTTTTCAACTATTTATACCTTAAAGTTAATTCATATATAATTGCAGCTTACAAATACTACAATAGTACTTACTTCTTTGAATAAGTTCTCAGGTATAGAATTCTTTGAATAATAAATAATATATATACATATTGTTTTAGATAAATACTACAATTCTAAAACATAATTTTTTATTTTAGATTTATTTTCTTTTCATTAATATTATAAAGACACACACACACACACACACACACACACACACACATATATATATATATACATTGCAGACTAATATTTCAATTTATTAATCAGCCTCAATTTCTCAATTGATTTTGACATTTCCAATTGATTTTGACTCTTCAATTCATTTAATACTCCATCAATTGCTCATTAAATGACCCTTCTCTTACCATCTCTTAAAGAGAGAGAGAGAGAGAGAGAGAGAGAGATCAACTGATACCACATCATTATGGCCCATTGCATTTCTGAATTAAAATCTTCTTTTCTCCTTCTAATAATGTCATTATTCATGCTGAAAATGGTAATGTCTCTTTAATATTGTAAATGCCACTAAATTATCAATCTCTCCTATTTTATTCACTCCATGAATGCCAATCAAACGAAGAAATCTCACCAGCTTAGAATATGGCCCTATCCAAATAACTCGGTTTCATCCATAGTGGAGTGCTATTTTTACATTTTTCATATCATAAAATATGCTGCCCGTGCTAAGCACGGGTGTCTTTCACTAGAATATATGATACAAATTGACCTTTAGAATATGAAACCATTAAATTGGGATGAAGCTCCTTTGTCTATGAAGCTCAAAGAAATGAGAGAAGATGGTTCAAGGGGCCGCCAGTCGGGGATCTTCATGCAAATGGACTATGTAGTGCGACTAACGATGAGGATTGACTGGTGGCGATGAAGTCTGCAAGTAGGGTCTCCAAGTGAAGATCTTTGACATGCAATGCCGATATTTTATAAGCGTGGGTTTTGTACATGAGTTTGCTACCATATTAGTATAATTTGAGATGCGAAAATGAGGCTCTTTAGAACCTCGGTTGGACTTGGGCAAAGAAGAAAAGTCGTGGGAAATCAAAAGAGCTTTCCAACAAGATAATGATCAGAAAATTTGGAGGTCAATTTAAAAAATTCCCTTTTTCAGAACCTACGGGTACCACTTAGGAAAGAGTGCCGGGGGTCAAACAAGAGTTTCAAGAGTTTGGACTAAACATAAAAGCTTTTGGGAATGATATTTTCTATAAAATGCGTGCAAGAAATGAATTTTATAGAATTAATAAATAACTCCCCAGTTTTTCCAGAAATTACAAACAAGCCCTTACAAGGGTCAAACGAGACTAGGAGGCTCTTAAAACTCTCCAAATATATTAAAAAACTATTCTAATCCACAAAATACCATGATTGGTCTCCACTCCCACTTAGTAACCCTAACAAAATAATTAATTAGTGCTAAACACAGGGGTTAAAGGTCGGGTTCTTACACTCTGCCCTCGTGGGCCCTCCCCAAACACATAAAGGGAAAGAAAAGGCTGTTGTGGTCTTATTAGGAGCACTCTAAGAAGTGGCTCCTCTACGTTCGGGGGATTCAGTTACATCGTTGATGAATTAACAATGTACATACAGATGGATCCGATTGAAATCCCGTATGATGATAATGATTTTGACCTTTTGGCCTGGCGGAAAGCATGTGAAAGTATATTTCATGTGCTTTCCGCCATGGCCCATGATTTACTAAAAGTTCTAGTACTGTCTACAGTTGCATTAGAGCAAACTTTAAGTACATGTGGGAGCCTTTTTGACAACAGGCGGACGATGCTAGTGGAAGAAAAGGTGGAGACCTGCATGTGCCTGCGAGACTGATTTCAAGTAGAGAGTAGAACACAATACTTGATGGAGGAAGATGAAATAAAAGGGTACGCTAGTGGTTGAGATTAGAGCTACCTCTTTTTGTTGAAGACTAGTGGTTCGGAGTGATTCTCTTAATGCTATATCTTAGGTGTTATCTTCAATTATCTGCTTTTTCATCATGTTGGGCAAACGGCCAATGGTTTTACATGATTTTTAGATAAGCAAGGAGTGGATAGGTCTTCTAATCAATCTCATTGCTTTCACTATGTAATTTGTTTTATTGGTATAACGCTTTTATACCATAGTGCCCCTTTTTATCTGGGGGTGCTCCTTTGCAATCCTTTTTCTTCCATTAATATATTTCATCATTATCAATAGAAAAAAACGATCTTATTCTCATTGAGCATATATATGCATGTAAATAATTAAAGATTACAAAACTGAATGGCCTACTCAGTTGGCCAAATTGAAAAGAAAAGAGGATTGATATAAACATTTGTTACGGTTCCTCTCATGTGGAAGTTGGGTTTTAGGAATATAACTACACTTTACAACGATAACAAATCACTTGGTAATTGTAACCTATTAATAATACTTAAGGACAGGGTGGAGGAACTTGGGTCCCCGTGTAGAGAGCTTTGATATTGGAACACGTTGATTTGAGTGGCGCTGCACCTTTGCTTGGTGTTATATTAATGTCCTGGAGCTTGACGTTCTTGCATGGCAAGCCCTTGCTACAAAGGAGTGTTATACCGACCTCAGATGCAGATGTCCCTTGGATGTTTTTGAAGGTGACATCGCTGATCTGCACTTTAGAAGGTACCTGCATGTTGCAATTGAAGGGAAGGAGAGAAATTAAGTTGGAAATTGAAAATGTCACTGACCCACCATAGGTCTACAACATATGAATGAGTTCTATATATATCGAAATTCCATGGGAGTGGCTCATCTTACTAACTTAGAGAAGAAGAAGAAGAAGGAAAAAAAAATGTTTACTCTCTACATACATCATTTGCACAGGCGCCACCAGGACAGTATTCCTGATCGATGATGATTGGATTGTTCACATTTTTGAAGGTGATGTTCTCGAAGGTTACGTTGGACACAGAGCTGGCCGAGGGAGAGTTGCCCCATGACTTGATCCTAATACCATTCAAGGTGTCCGAGATGGTGCTGTCACTAATGATGAGTCCAGTCACATCCTTCTCATCTGGGTACTTTCCTAAGCTCCCCACACTGTTATATTTAAGTAACAAATTAACCAATTATAGACCAAACAACAACAAAAATTACAACAATCACCCAATCAGTCAGTAATGCCTAGGCAACAAAGCAAAGGCACGTCTCATATCCTTTCTCATATTGAGTATAAAAGTACAATATCCCATTTAATTTATAATTATAAGCTATAGCATAGAAGAGATGGAGAAGAAAAACACACCTTATTCCATGGCCTGGTCCACAAGTTACTTTACTGATGTGTACATTAGTGAGGCCTTGTCCGAGTGAGATGCAGTCGTCGCCGGTTCCAATTGTAGCACCCTCGATGGTCACATCGGAGCAACGCTCCACATGCATTCCATCAGTGTTGGGACTGTCCCCGGGGTTGGTGACTTTGAAATTTACAGCTTTGAAGTTCTTGCATTCGACGACACCAAAGTTGAAGTTCTTGCTATTTAGCGATGTTATGCCATCGATGACAGTGTTGGTCATAGACATGAACTTTACGTTCTGTGGAGTAGACACAATAAAATTATTGACACTTGATGCAAGATTAAGATTTTGTAGGCACCCACCTCCTCCAATTTATTTCTAATTGAGAATTGGATGTATTTATTATTACTACTTACAGTTGGAAGAAGCTTGCACTTTTCGTTCTTTTGGCAATCGTTTAAGTGCCAAATAGAAGCTCCTTGCCCGTCAAAAACTCCAGTTCCAGTGATGGTCAACCCATCTATCCATCCAAAATATACCCAATCTCCACTTGGAAACTTGTTCAGGTCGGTCTCCGCCAGCAAATGACCCTGTAAATTACAAATAAAGATTGTCATGATTAATCATTTTGTAAAGTAAGTCTAGTAATAAATAGTGTGACACTTAAACCATGGATGGTATTCTCACTGCAAATCACTAAAAATAATAAAATACAGAGTTTCAATTGATGTACTCTTACATCCAATTTCATGGTTATTGATGGTACGCCTTTGCATGGGCCTGTGAATTTAAGAGGGCCCCATCCAATAATCCCCTTTTGGTACTATAATTGTAGCTGGTCCGCTGGACCCACATGCCGCCGTCCATGCATCTTGAAAGGCTTGCTCACCAACAAAATTAAGTGTCAGACATATAAAATGAAATGAGATTTTTTTGTGGGGGGTGAGGCCCAACCCTCTCGTAAGGAAAGTAGACCTCGGGTGATGCGAGGGAGATCTTGGGTGAGGGAAGGTGACACTTAGATAAGAACCGACACCTCTCACAACTGGGGTAAAAGGTCGTTCTTGAGAAAATATTTAACTAGTACAATACAATTCTAGTCCAAAATCTTGCGTGTTTTTGCTCCTTTGCGATTGAAGAATTGTTGTCCACTGAAATAAAAATAAATAAATAAATATTCTTTATTGTAATCAAACTAAACCAACCTTGGCATCGTCTGTCTTCCCATCAGCTTTTGCCCCATGATCCATAATGTTGAATTCCCCACACAGGGCGACTCCAATGAAACAACAGATAAAGGATAGGAAGAAGCAATGCTTCATCATCTTTATTTTTTCTAATTTTTTTAAATATCTTTTTTTTATTTGAATAGATATTTATTGGAAGATGGGTGCTGGAGTACTTATGAATTTATAGGACTTCAATCTGAAATGGCCATTTGGTTATCCTTAATTGTAGCAACTCTCTGTCAACTATACCATTCATTTAATACCATAAGCACCTCTAAATGTGCTCAGGAGAATGGTCAACCCCCGTTTCACGCATAACTGCATGCCTACTTTGACAACAGCAAATAGCACCACAGTTTCTTATACAAGCTTTATACAGCCATGCATTACAGTAGCAAAAGAGCAAAAGCGTGACAACATCCACTCCATTTCTTTGAATTGAATGTTTAATGAGTTTACTCACACTTGATCATGCGAAAGTACAGGTCAGTTCCATCTTTGCCGGGAATCAACCCCAACCTACTACATTTTTCTGAGCTGAATTTTTAGGAATCGAATAGGGCCAGCGATTCTTGCGAAGAACAGCTTCAAAGAATGACCAGGAATTCACCCGGCCCACACTAGAAATCATCCACTAAAGATGCTCTCTCTCTCTCTCTCTCTCTCTCTCTCTCTCAACAGTATTCATACAACTAACAGACATGTCAAAAAACAGGCAAGTCAAAATTAAAGGATGAAAATACATCGAGGGGCCATCAAATAGTCTGCCTTTAATAAGAAATGGTTACCTTTACTGTTGTCAAGTTGCGTTGCTGTGGTG
Organism: Cinnamomum chago; assembly: GCA_038049695.1. Lineage (NCBI taxonomy): Eukaryota > Viridiplantae > Streptophyta > Magnoliopsida > Laurales > Lauraceae > Cinnamomum > Cinnamomum chago. The sequence continues at coordinate 63,273,904 of CP142458.1, read as the reverse complement.
TTTGAAAACATAGAACAAATAAATGGATGGTTCAATGACGCTTTCCTTGAGAAGTTTATCCGCCACCCTCTTGGTGGGACCAATTCAACAATGGGCTACCATATCAGGGTAAACCCTCAATTGCAGCTTTTCTACACGGGGGTATTTACGTCGCAAAAGTTCAACTTGCAAGTTTTTCCACATTGCAGGTTTTCCTCCACTGCGCAGGGATGACAAGTCGCAAACTGAGTGGTTTTATTATTTTTTGGGCTGGGCGCGGTAGGGTCCAGGCACGAACTTTTTGTGGTGCCCATCTAGGGATGGACCTGGTTATAAAAACTTCGAATCAATAATTAGTATTTAAATTTGTAGGGGATCCAAACTCTATTAAAAAAACTAACATAATGTTATGCATTGTTTTTGTTAGTCACTTTTGTTTCATCAAGTAGTCAATCTTACAACGAGGTCTGCTAGAATTTTTTATTGGTAATTCTTGGGTAATGGACAAAACTCAAGTCCAAATACAGTTGTAATTTTTTTTTTTTTTTAGTTTGAACTTTAGCATTGATCAACATGTTGATTGGAAAAGGAAATTAAAGATTTTCTGAAGAATCTTAAGCTACATGGTTAAGGAGAGAAGGCTGAGACAAAACCTCATCTCGGTCGACCCAAGTTGACACTGATTGAGCGAGAGGCGGCGATGACTGTTTGAGAACAAGGCGTTCCGTGTATCATTTCCGGACGTCTATTTCTAAATTTGGCGCCTATCTACATTGCAGGCACTAGCCTACAACTCCATTTGGGATATCAACGAAATGGCAGATGGAGGTAGAGCTGGAAAAACATGACCTGACCCGCGAACCCGTCCCGATTTGACCCGCACAACCCGACCCATAGAATATGCATTTTGATAAATGAGTCGGATTAGGGTTAACTCACCTATTCTGCATGACCTGTTTAAACTTTCTTTTAAACTTTTATCATGAGTCCAAATCTCCAAGAGGCAAAGACTCAAATGATATCCACTTTCTACTACAGTCTACACTATCCAATTGAAACTTATCACTCAATTTTCTTATGTTTTTTTTTTTAATTAAAAGTTTTATTTTATTTCTATTAGTTATGCTATTTTATTTCTATTGAAATTAATTAAAAATTTTATAAAATATTGAAGTATTAGATAATTCTTTTTCTTTGCCTCCTCAAGTATGTCCTTTATTAACTTACTCAAGAATATTTTTATATTATTTTCTTTCTTACGATATGGATTATGGATGTGAAGAAAATACAATAGACATGACATAAATAAGAAAAGAGCTAAACTTGAATTGGACTATTTCAATCCATGGGCTAGAAAAGGATGAATCGGCCTTCGCCAATTGGACCCCACCTTTTATGGATGGAAAATCGAGTAACCAGCCTCCTGTCATTTAAACAAAGTTGGTCTTCGTCATTTACAAATGGGTAGAGCTTGAATGAATTGGTTCAATGTATGTGGAATAAAAAGGTTAATTGACCTTGACCCCACCTTTTACCGATAAAAAGCTAGGTACTGCACATCAAATGGTTGTTGAAATGATACAAGGTTCAAGTTAAGCTTACAAGTCTGTTTGGGTCAGGCAAGGAACATGGTTTGGTCAATTTGTCCCCTCGATGGGTTAACTCCACTAACCCGCACTGGTTATGCGGTTAAAGTGGGTTGGGTCGGGTTGACCTGCAACGGATGCGGCTTAGTAGTGCATAACCCGTTTATTAAGTGGGTCCAACCTGCTTAGCCGGACCTTACCTGTTTGCCGCCTCTAGGTGGAGGGGAACATACAACTAGCTTGTAAATCACCATTTGTTGGTTTCCACAAGAAAATCGACATCAACCACTGACATATGCACATCGTTTTTAATCAAATACGAAGGATAAGCAACTACAAATCTGAAAAATGACTTTCATCATTTCAAGCATTCAACATAACTGCCCAAGTGGGAACAGTCTCTTTCCTCCATGTAAGTTCTCACCTTCTGCAAAGGGTTTGAACCTCGGGAATGCCACCTTCCTCATCCTAAGGGGCTCTTATCTCACCTAAGGTCTACTTCTCTCGGTTGAGGGCTTCATCACCTTACCAGAGGGTGGAACCCAACCCCTATAGTTTGGTGTGAAAAAAAACACATGAGGGCCTATACTCTATAAAAAAAATGTGGTGGTATATAGTTTGGTTGTGTTGTATTTTGTACAGCTAGCTTTTTATTAAAGCAAATAATGATCGATCCAAAAAAAATTTATTAAAGGAAACTCTCGAGAAGGGAATTTTCTACCCATAGTTTTCTCATCTTTTAAGATTCTCTTTTTTATTTCTAGATTCAAATGGGACCTGAGGGTTCAACTTCGGCAGGGCGTACGCCCACACGCTCAGGCACACATCATGACTTAATTCATGGTGCACTTGTTCGGGGATCATGCATGAGGTCAGTTCTAAATTTTAGAGTTGGGCTCATTTCTAAAACCTGCAAATGTGGAAAACCTGAAAATGCAGCTTTACCACTGATTTTACGGTGGTAAAGTTCTATTTGATGCTCTTCCATGGATATATATATATATATATATATATATATACACACGGAAGTAAAGTTCCATGCATTTTTTTTCTATTTTGTTGGGTGTGGTCTAGGTCAGGCCCACAGGTAGGGCCCTTACACCTAAAGGTGCTTTTAAACTCTTCATGCACACCTTACAAACTTTCTATGGAGTCCTTGTGGGTCCCATTAAGGGATGGGACCTAAGGGGGTGGAATCATGGAAATTATGGGACCAGCCTAAATATCATGCTTGACCCCAATCCCATTCACCAGAAACCCCTTCATTTGTGGCTTACAAATTTGAGGGCTTCATATTCAAAACAAAGTTTTTCAACCTCCATCCAATGTTCCAATCTATTCGCATGGGCACCAAGTTATCAAGGATCGGTGCCTATCAGGAGATCCCTATTTATTGCACGGATTGGATTGGATTGGGTGATTGATTGTAATCCTAAACTAACAAGTCTGCAATATTTATATATAAGCTCTTTGTTACCGATTAATGTTTGCTCCTTTTCTTTATCATTAGTTTTAAAAGACCCCAATAAGCTCTGACCAAGTGTATTTATGAATTTATCATGCGGATTTCATACTGATGGTACTTGTTTAGGATAGATTATTGTACCCAGTTCCTGATATGCCCATTTTCTGGCCGAACTTTTTGTCCCCACTTGCGTCCCAAATTTCCTTTATCAGACTCGCTCATATTATGTTTGTGTGTACATGCAAACTAATGCAAATGATATTTCTATAATTGCATCTTATTTAGAACAACTTTGGTAGGAATATGCTATCCAAATGGGTGCTCTCTACCTTTATGGGCCCTCTCCAAACACACAAAGGGAAATAGAAGGCTATTTGGGGTCTTATTAAGAGCACTCTAGGCAGTGACTCATCTTTTCCGGGGAATCCATAATGAATTAACAATGAACATGCAGATGGATCCGGTTGAAGTCCCGGATGATGACAATGGGCCGATTTGGCCCAAAAAATATCGAAATTCGTAGTTCTGGCATAGCTTGGCCAGAAAATGGGCCCTACATCACACTGTTGGGTGGGCCCGGCCTAACTTTATGGACACGGGAATAAATATTTGTCCTGATAATTAAAGGAAACGATATTGTCAAATGGAATTTGCCTTTCCCAACCCACACGATGAACAAACCCTATCCAGAATTAGGGGAGCAACTCATGAATGTCAGACTCGGATTTTTGCAAACCCACTAGCAGTTGCATCTAGTCGGCCCATATTAAAAGTAATTGAACCGGCTACACTAATATAAGTTTAGTTGGACTTAGCTTAATTTCTATTATTTATCACTCTATGGATATATGCGAAAACTTAGCGTAATCAAATATTTGACCATAAATATCTCCAGGCCAGTCCACATTTCAAATGATTTTGGTGAAAGGTAGTCATAGAATCCATTCCTTGGTTAGAAATTGAATCAGGCTCTGGTTGGTTTTGAGGTCCATGTGTCGGTGTTTCCTTTAAGCAAACTCGGTTGAGGATGTCCTTGATCCGACCTAACCCCGGCCCTCTACAGATCAACCGTTGCGTGTATTGGGGCAAAGCCTCAATTGCGGCTTTTCTGCGCGGGGCTATTTACGGCGGAAAAGTTCAACTTGCAAGTTTTCCACATTGCAGGTTTTCCTCCACTGCACAAGGATGAAAAGTTGCAAACCTAGTGGTTTTATCTCTTTTTGGGCTGGGCGCGGTTTGGGTCAGGGCATGAACTTTCTGCGGTGCCCATCTAGGAATGGACCTGGTTATAAAAATTTCAAATCACAACTTTGTATTTGTAGGAGATCGAACCCGCGCGCACCCGGGGACTCACGGCGTGGCCGCTACCCGCTAGGTGGGGGGTGACCTCTACAGGGGAATAGGCGGGGCCCAGGGCCCCGGGCCTATTGTATACACTTCGGGAGACGGACTCCGTAATCATGCATTTGTCCCCCCGTGCATATAGCGACCGGGAGGGGCCTCCCCAGGACTCGAACCCACAACCTCTCCCTTAAGAGTAAGTTGGGAAGCATCAAGTTGGGAAGCATCCTGGTACCCTTTTTTTAGGGTACCAGGATGCTTCCCAACTTACTCTTAAGGGAGAGGTTGTGGGTTCGAGTCCTGGGGAGGCCCCTCCCGGTCGCTATATGCACGGGGGGACAAATGCATGATTACGGAGTCCGTCTCCCGAAGTGTATACAATAGGCCCGGGGCCCTGGGCCCCGCCTATTCCCCTGTAGAGGTCACCCCCCACCTAGCGGGTAGCGGCCACGCCGTGAGTCCCCGGGTGCGCGCGGGTTCGATCTCCTACAAAAAGGCCAGGACTCGAACCCACAACCTCTCCCTTAAGAGTAAGTTGGGAAGCATCCTGGTACCACTTGGGCTCTAGCCCAAGTGGTACCAGGATGCTTCCCAGCCCAAGTGGTACCAGGATGCTTCCCAACTTACTCTTAAGGGAGAGGTTGTGGGTTCGAGTCCTGGGGAGGCCCCTCCCGGTCGCTATATGCACGGGGGGACAAATGCATGATTACGGAGTCCGTCTCCCGAAGTGTATACAATAGGCCCGGGGCCCTGGGCCCCGCCTATTCCCCTGTAGAGGTCACCCCCCACCTAGCGGGTAGCGGCCACGCCGTGAGTCCCCGGGTGCGCGCGGGTTCGATCTCCTACAGTATTGGAGATTGTAGGGGATCCAAACTCTATTAAAAAACTAACATAATGTTATCCATTGTTTTTGTTAGTCACTTTGGTTTTATCAAGTAGACAATCTTGTTAGTCACTTTTGTTTTATCAAGTAGTCACTTCTTTGCCTGGAGGCTCCTGCATGGTAAAACTCCCACTCAACTCTGGCTCCAACATTATGGAATCAGTATGGCCTCAAGGTGTAGTCTGTGCTCCCAAGCGCAAGAGTCTACTCTCCATCTTCTCTTTCTCTGCTCCTTCTCCTCTGACATCTGGAATTGGATCCTTTCCTCGGCGGGAATTGCTGTTGCCGGTCCTCTTCTCCCCTCCAAGATCTGGCAGGCTCTCTCCCATTGCAGTGACAGATTAGCTTGTAAAGGTGTCGCTGTCATCTTCTTCTCCACTATTTTTGCATTATGGAACTGCAGGAATGAAGCCACTTTTAACAACCACAGTGCCTCCCAGGTGAAGGTCATCCTCTTCCTGACTGAGCTCCTCTCTGTCTCTCTCAAGCGGATTTCCAAGCCTTTCTCTGGTAGACCTTTTAAGACTTTTTGTAATTTTTTGTTCTCCAACTCTTAAGCTGTTCTGTGCTTCTGGTTTGCTGGTTCCCCTTTCTTTGCTGTTGCTCCCTGAGCTTCTTCTTTTGGGCTCTTAGCCTCTGTTTCTCTTCTCTTTTCTCTTAATACAAATTACATTTTAGCAAAAAAAAAAAAGTAGTCAATCTTACAATGGGGTGTGTTTGAATTTTTTTATTGGCAATTCTTGGGTAATGGACAAAACTCAAGTCCAAATAGAGTTGTAATTTTTATTTTCTAAGTTTTGGACTGTAACGTTGATCAACACATTGATTGGAAAAGGAAATTGAAGATTTTCGGAAGAATCTTAAGCTACACAGTTAAGTAGATAAGGCCGAGAAAAAACCTCTTATTGGTTGACCCAACTTGAAACTGAGTCTAGCGAGAGGCGGCGATGTCTCAGTGATTTCAAGGCAGAACCTCAGGTTGGTCGACCCAATTTAAAAATGGGTCGACCCAACTTCACGTCAGTTTACCCACCTAGTGTGGAAACATACCTATATTTTATCTCCTTCCAAGTTGAGTCCTAATCAGTCTTGGAAACTCATTGCACTGCTCAAAAAACTATTTGAAGACTTATTTGCAACCCTAGAAGATAATTCTCTCCATCCTATACCTAGAGTATCCAGAGAATATCTTTTGGAAAGTTCAACTACAGATCTGAGCTACTTGTTCAAGAAGACTCTCTTCTACTCTTGCATAGTTGATTGAGGCATCTTAAGAGGCATCATGGCGAGTTGCTAATTCAAGCACAGGCAAATGGCAAACGACGAGTCGTTGACAAGAAGAACTACAGTCCTTAGGTTGAGATCAACTTGGGAATGGTCTGTGAGTAAGTCATGTAACTGTTCAAGTTATTAGTGATTGGTTTTTCCCTCAGACTGAGTGAAAAGGTTGTTGGAATAAGGGAGTGTACGTGGTCCACCAGACCACATGGGCTCACTTTGTTCGAAAACATCCAATAAAAGATATTTTCCCCATAGTCAAAGGATTTAAAAACTTGCCTTTGTAAGTTGCTCAATTAGAGAGATATGATTGGAGAGATTTTAGATTACTTACCTTAATGGGAGGATCCTCTTTCTATAAAAGGATCTCTTGGCTTACTCCATGCCTAAGTGAGTTTTCTTGGCTTCCATCAATTTGTGAGAGAGAAAAGAAAAGGGTTCAAGGAAGTTGTCAATCCCTCCTCAATTTAGCCTCGCAACTATGTAATCAGGTATGATTTTAATTACATTAAGTATTATTTGTTTGTATCCAATGAGATCTTGGCGTCATAGAAATTCTAACATTTGGCATCATTGTATGGTTTTGGGTATAACAAATAATCGTTTACATTTTATCTATTTTTTTGGGGTTTCCTGGTTTCTCCGGGAATTAAATTGAAATACCCGGAGTAAAGAGATTTTGGGTATTTGATAAATGATAATTAAATTATTGAATAAAACTCCTCAGAAAATGAGGATTACAGTGCCCAACCCAATTTGAAAGAGATGGAAATGAAAGATTTATTTCATGTTCATTATAATTTTTTTGGAAGTTTGAACATTTGTAGATCTTTGTTGTTTGGTTTTAGGCATGAAAGAATATAATAATAACAATATTAGTGACTTATTATTATTATTATTATTATTATTATTATTTTTAGAGGATTTTACTTAAAAAATCCCAAAATATAGTCATTTATCTGGAAAGGTCGTGGCCAAATTTGAGTGACTAACGTGGTTCGTTAGTACCACATTTAGTTTTATTTTTTTTAATCTGGGGTAAGTGACGCTAGCGCCGTTGTTCGCTAGCCTATAAATCCGCAAGCCCTTCTCATTTTGACCATTTTCAAGACTGTAACTTCTCCTTCTTCTCTAGAGCGACGACGCCACTCTATCTACCTTCTTCCTTCTCTATAATCCATCAACCTTTATCCGATATCGCACATAAACGCGAAGGGATGTGACACTAGCTACGTTTTTGCAATTTTTTTCCGGACATTATGGTTGGTTTGGAGTTCTTGATGCATTGTGTGAAGTATGAAATGTGTATTCTGTATTTTCGCAGCATTATGTATGTTTGGAGTGTGAGTTCTTCATTTTGTTTCATTTTGTAACGTATTATGTTCATTTTATTCTCTCATTTTGTCATTTTCACATTGTTTGCACTCACGCACGCTACTTGTTCGATGAAATGTGACATTGGAGGTCATCCCTCATTATCATGGCAAAAGACTTACTATCTTCTACCATTTCTTGGTTCACAATTCACATCACTTGAAAATCTATACCATACTCATGAATTAGATGAAAATGTCATATCGTATCTTAACATTGCTAGAAAAAAAACTCTTTCATCTGGTTTCACTTATACAAGAACACAAGGAAATAAACTGTAGCATTCCTATTTTTATGAGATTAGTTCTGTGATGAGACCCTTCTAAGCTCTAGGTTTGATCCACGCAATCCGTCATAGAATACCAGTACTTGTCACATTTCCTATTGCTTGTTTCACATTTCCTCCCTACTCACATTTATTAACTGTATCAATAATACAAATATTACAAAAAGTAAGCACACCAATCCTCATACATGAGGGCATTTACAAGTAATCTCATCTATAAATATAAGCAGATATATATAAAACTATTTTCTTAGTATGCAATGTTGAAACTCAAAATAATTAAAAATAATGCTACTAGTATTTAGTTAATGCACTTATCAACGTCATCAAAGCCTTGTCCCAAAAATAATGCTATAGTTACTACTATAGGCAATAAAGCAAACTACTATATTACCCATAAGAATGAAAAATGATATATAAAACAAAACAAAACAAAACATAGTGAGTAGAACAATGATCTCAACCAATTTCAATTACCTGCAATAGTCAATGTCACCTCAGCCGAATTTGGACCATGAGGAATGTTCCCTTCAAAGGCATGAAGCATTGCAAATGCAGATATTGCCAGGCCAATATTCTTTTTTCTTTCAAAGCGATTGATTAAGAGAAAGTTCAACCTGAACAGTAGAAAATTTTAAAACTTTTGACCCTAATAAAAAGGTAAAAACTAAATGCATTACTTTCAAATTTGTTTTGATATTAAAAAACCCATGATCAGCCACAAAGGATGCCAATGGAATAAAAGAATGCCATTTACTTGTAAGCAGAAGGCCTTCAAACTATTCTACATTGACTGCCGAGTAAAGAATAACTGGTCGTACTCCTCGTGCATTGTTTTTCTTTGAATGTAGCAGCAAAAGTGGCAGCAGTAACTAATCTTCCTTGTGTCACACTAGTTGCATGATTAGGAGTACATGCAAGAGGTTCAGGGTTCAAGGATTGGTACCATCCTCTCTTTATCTTGAAAGTGGTGGTAGTAAATCTACTATTAACAAGAACCAAATCTGCCACACCTGCCAATTCAATAGTCATCCAATAAAAATTTCCAATAAGTGTATTATTGAATAATAAAAAACAAAGCATTAGACACAGACATTCCCTAGAAAGAGAAACATACAAGTAGAGAACAACAGTCCCATAAAAAGAATTAAGATGAACCCAGACCAGTAGTATTTTCCTCAATAAAATCAATTGGTTTGCTGTAAATCCTTCAAAGTGTAGTGGTGTGTTGTGCCAGCAACACGTCTGGAAAATGGCAATAGAACAATATCTGCCGAGACAAAAGGTGTATAAGAATTATAAGCAACATGTAAAGGCCCTTACATCTTGAACACAAGGACTATTGTCCTTGTTTCACAGGTTTCACTTATTGGTTCACAATTCACATCACTTGAAAATCTTTACCATACTCATGAATTGGATGAAAAGGCCATATCGTATCTTAACATTGCTAGAAAAAAATTGTATGCCATGGAAATATATAGAAATATATTTCCAAGTGGGTTGGTGAACTCATACTTGTACATGCTTTATATTACAATGTGTGAAACTGAACAGATGGTGAAGGACATCGAGGGTGATGACAAGGGAGAATTATTGTACGATCAAGACTCACATGTTTCAAAATCCATATTAAAAAGAGTGGAACCGGGAACTTATAGATGCATCAATACCAACCCAGACAAAAAAGATATGGGCCTTGACGGAAAAGCAGAGAGCTAGAGCATGTTAGGGATGTAAGTCTATCACATCTGTCAAAGATAGACTATATGAGGATAGATCATGCTCTAATATCTGGGCTGGTAGAAAGGTGGAGGCCTGAAACCAATACATTTCACCTACCCACGGGTGAAGCAATGATCAATTTGGAAGACGTTGCATACATTTATGGCCTCTCTATTGATGGTGAACCGGTTATGGGAAGAACCTTCAATAATGCCATTGTCCCGGAAGTCTGTAAAGAATTGCTCGGTCTTGCCCCACGTCCGGAAAAAGACACCATTGGCCTCACCATAAAGTAGAAATGGTTGGAGGATAATTTCAAGCAAGGGATGGGGCAGGGATGGGGCGAAGGTTTGGGAAGAAAGGAAAAAGTGACTATTGGTATTCGTAGTGTGGCATGAACATCACTTCAATTTGCTCATAAAATATAATGAAGAAAGAAGATGAGAGTTTTACAACAGTTTGAAGTCTGACAGGACTGCTGTTAATATGGCTAAAGAATTTGCACTACTAGAAAAATGAGTTTGGTTCATCAAAATGCAGGCGACCGCCATAGGGGGTCGCAAAAGGGACCTTTAGCGACCGCTATAGCGGCAGTAACAGCGGTCAGCCCATTAAAACCCCCCCCCCCCCCCCCCCCGAAACCCATCACTGTTCTTCATTTTTTCATTCCCAATTTTTTCTCCTCTCTCCCGCCGCACCGGCGACGACACCGCCGGAACCCGCCTGCGCCGGAGCCGCCACCGGTGCTCTCTCCCTCCCTCTCCCTCTCCCTCTATTTACGCAGCCACGAACGACGAGAGAGACATTTCCGCTAAAGGGAGAATTCCTTCTCTTTCCACTTTCTCCATCTCTCTCCCAGAATTTCAGAGGACTCATGGATTTTCCCATAAATCAATGCTTTGGATTTCTTCTCTTCAAGCACTAGAAAAAAAGTGAATCCTAGGGCTTGTCTTTTTCCCCCTTTTCTCTGCTCCATATCCAAGTAAGTCTTCGTCTTCTCAGAACTCTGCTCTCTATCGATCTCATTTCAACGAACGATTTGGAAGGAATTCTAGGGTTAGGGTTTCGTTTATTGTTTTCTTTCGATGGGGTTTCATACCAGAAGAATCTTAGATTTAAGCTCAGTTCTTGAGTGAGTGAGATCAGTTCATGCTGTTTTTTATTATAAAAGATTTCCCCAAATTCTGTTTTGATGGATTTGTGGATTTTTTTTATGTTGATGATGTGCATCTTGCGCTTCTTCTTGCCCTAGCCCTGGAGAAATTGTGAAAACGTTGGATTTCTCCTGAGTTTTAATGGGATTAGAAAATCGTACGCTCTGATTAGTGATAAAAAAAATCTTCTTCTGTTTTTTGGTTCACATGCATAACTAACGTTTTTGTTTTTAAAATTTATAATCTTGTGCATCATTAGCTTTCATGTCTTGATCTTTTGTTTCTGTAAGCTATTGATTGTGATGAGAGGCATAAATTCCAGCGAATAATCTCTTTTTTTGTGAACATTGGGTTTCATGGAACAAGGGTTCTAATTTTCGCAAGGAAATTACCTAGAAATGATCCAATGTATGGTGTATACACTGGATCATCGGTGTATAGAGAATGATCGTTGTGAGATCATGATACTGATGTGTATTATCAATTTTCTCCCAATAACTCGCTGTTATTGTAATGAAAATAGAATTATATTACGATTTTTCAATTCTAAATATATAGCCTCTATTTTTTCTTTTTCAATACCTGCTTGCATCAGTGCTGTCTGTGAAGAGAATTTATATCATCCCTGTACATGTCCATGTTTCTGCAGTCCCACGATTGTATCAACAGTGGATGAAGATGCCCCCAAGATCAAATTGGGCAAATTTAGATACCCAACTTTTGTAACTATATTACTTTTTTATTCAATATCGATGGTGTACACAAAACCAAATACATTTGCAGTTTTCAGCAATCAAAAGGGTTAGGCTTACTGCATTTCAGAAGCATTTGGTTTTGATCCCTTAACCCATGGTGGACCACCACAACTTAGGGCTCATGCCTGTTGGCACAGGCTCTTCATACTCTCAGTGCAGGTGACCTGGTTTACATGTAAATCAGGGCCTGTTTGTTTGGTTCGTATTGAGTTTCTAGGAATTCATGGAAGGAGGATTAAGGAGGAGGTGATTTGTGAAGCGTGTAAGGTGAAGATGCAGATGGGGGAGAGATCAGTGATGTAATTTAATGGGTGATGGGTTGGTAATCTTTTCTATCAAAGGGGATATCATTTGATTGTTCAATCTGGATTTCACCTTTAATCATTCGCATGTATCCACTTTAATAGAAATACATTGCTTATAAATCCCAGGAATTCATTACTGATTAAACAAACTGGGCCATGATTCTATTTAGTGTTTCAGTTTCTTTCTATGAGTTTTTGGGTTTGGCAAACTTTTGGATCTATGGTATAGAGTTGTCTTCTATTTTCGTTTTTGTTTGCTTCCCCTTCTTTTTCTGTATGTTTCTCTGTTTTCTGATGTTTTTTATTTATTTTTGGTTGGCTTGATTTGGCATGTCTTGATTTACTTGGGTGGGAAAAGACTGCTGTACATAGTTTTTGTTCATTTGTTTTGGATATCCAGTGGAAAGGGATTGTTGATTGCAAGGAATTGGTTAAGTACAGATCTTCTTCTAAGGTGTTAGCTTTTGAGCGTGGTTTAGTTTATAATTTTGAAAGTGCAGACATCATTCATCCAAATGGCCAAATTCAAGTGGGCTGACTGGTTGGCATTTTGTCTATGGAAACCCTTGGACCATATTTGGGGAAAGAGGTTTCCCTCCAAATATCATGGGGAATGGTCCTTGCAATGTTTCCCAGCTGCGATCTCATTCATGGCATTTGAAAATCTGGGCTACTTGAACCTTGTAACAGATGAACAAAACCCTTTTTTGGAGAAATTTTTTTTTTCCTTTCCTTTTTGTATAGAGACCACCTATTGTTTTGAATAAAAAGGAGGATAAGTGCCCACAACCACCATAACACTGTTGAGCAACTAGTTACCTGGTCTGTGGTCGGTGGTATTGCAGGTTTGAGAAGATGGGGACTATCCAATCATCTTAGCCCATGTTTTAAGTTAGAATTTAAATAATTTTGAGCACTTAATTGGGTAGCATTTCTTACTTTTTTCCATAATAAATCCAATCTTGAATATAAGATCGGTGCCAAGTTTAAGTAATAGTGAGTCCAAAAGGGTAGAAGGATTGATCATATGTTGATATATTACCTGTTTATATCAAGAAACCTAAAAAGTACTATGACCTCAGGATTGCAAACCTAAAAAGTAAAAAAGAAAAAAAAGGAAAAGAAAAAACAAACAAACAAACTGGGGAGGAGAGATCGTTTAATTTCAATTATCTCGTTTAATGAAATTTATCTTACAAACATTTGAATAGATATGTCAGGACGAAAGAGGAGAGTTCGTTCGCGGACGATGGACGAGCTGCTGCGCCAGGCCCAGGCCAGCATGCCATCTAGGGAGCCTAGACCGCCGGATGTCGTCCAGTCTAGTTCGATGGCCCCACCGAGTAGGCCATCGACGTCTAATCCGAGTCCATCCACCCCAGTGGGCGCTTCGGCGTCAACTTCAAGTTCAGCGTCGACTTCTTCAGCTCCACCGTCTCGGCTTGCATCGGCCGATACACAGACCGGTATAAGTTTATTTAATTAAAACATTTTAATTCTTGAAAATTATTTTATTTCAATTTAATTAGATTATCTCTAATTTGAACAGGTGCTACGAGCATGGAACCATATTCCAGCAGGGGGAGAGGCCCTGCTAGAGGGATCCGGGCGTGGAATTCTGGTCATTCCATTGACGTAAAGTTTGATGAGACATACCATCCGGTGGGTCCGCATGCTCCCCAGCTCATCAGCCAGTTGGGACATATGGTCTGGGATCCATATGCATTCCCTTTGACTACACTTAATTGAGAGGCATTCCCGGCCGACACACTAGATCGTACCTGGCAGCAGGTCCAAGTAATAATTTAACATTTCTCCTCAGGATGTGTTAATTTAAACCATAACTTAATGAAAAATTATTTGTCCTTTTCAGGACAATTTGAGGGCTTGTCCTGAGCTCTTCCGGCCAGTTTGCATGTCGAAGTGCCGAAAGATGTGGAAAGATCATAAAAATAAAGTTAAGATGCAGCACTGGAAGCCACATCAGGATGCACCCAACATACTTGAGCGAGTTCCGAAGGGCGTTCTCCCTGATCCGTGGACTCAGCTCATCCGGTACTGGACGAGCGAGGAGGTTCAGGTGAGAAACTTCTAATTTTTTTATTTTAATTTTAACAATTTACTAGTGACTAATGTAACTAACAAAAATTTTGACTGATAAATATTGAAAACAGAGTGTCTACTACGAATGCGCGGAACCGCGCAATGCAGGGTCCCGCACACAGGTTGGGGACTCGACACATCACCCAGGTCCGCCGCGAGGTAAAAAGTTAGATCGTACATGTAATTTATGTTTTTGTCATTCAATATGATAGTATACTAATAATATAACTCTCCACCAAACAGTTGCGTTCCAAGGGTGTTCCGGTCGACAGGATGTCCGTCTGGATGCGTTCTCGAGATCCTCACCACCCTCAGGTTGCAGCTATCTTCGTAATTTTTTATATTGAACTGTTTAAATTATCTTTCTATTACTATGTCTTGTTATGCATGATAATATACTAAATGAACTTTGCAGGCCCAGTATCAGTCACGCTTGGAGGAGTTACCCGATGAGGAGCGCAGTTTGCCATCGCGGAGAGATGAGATATTCCACTCCGTCGTTGGCCGGGACAGGCACGAATACATGCTCACGTATGGGACGAGCATTCCACGCTCGCACATCGCGCAATCGGAGTCATCCGGTGCTAGCTCCTCCCAAGGCATACGATCAGAGAGGAGGTGACAAATGAGGTCAGGGCAGAGATGAGGGCCGAGTTGAGAGCCGAGTTGAGAGCGGAGATGGCAGAGCTTGAGGCTCGTCTATCACAGAGTCGCGGCTCGCTCGCTTCAGACCCACCATCCACTACTCAGGTTAGTAAGAAAAAAAATTTGTATGTCGAAATTATCAATTATGTCATTGATGCATCAATACTTATGTTTTTTTTAATTGTTTTTAACTGTATAATAAATAATTACAGGCACCAGACGCTGGCATTGGCCACAGGGCGAGACATGATTTCGGTGGAGAGGGCAGTCATGATTTAGCAGGCTCGACTTATCCTGGCCAGGTAAAATTATTTTTTTAATTCAAGATTTCAACAAGTATAGAAATTTATTAAATTGTGTTAGAAATTTATAGATTTTGAAACTTAAAAAGTTAGACACTTAGGCTGAAACTTGACGGGCACGAGCACGGGCCAGTAGTCATTCCTGACTTATAGGAACTGACGGAACTAGAATCCGACTCCCGGATTGCTCGTAGAGTTGAAACGTAGATTTAACTTAGAAACTAACTTAAAACTTAGAAAACGAGCCTCCGGGCGCTCAAAACAAGAAAACGTGCTCCGTTGCCCGTGAAACTTGACGAGCACAGTCCCGTAGTCATTCATGATTTGCAAGAACTGACGGAACGAGATTCCGACTCCCGAATTGCACGTAGAGTTGAAACAAAGGTTTGAGTTAGAACGTTACTTTAAAACTTAGAAAACGAGCAAACGGGCTCCGTTGTCAGTGAAACTTGACAGGCCCGGGCCCGTAGTCATTCATGACTTGCAGGAACTGACAGAACGAGATTCCGACTCTCGGATTGCTCGTAGAGTTGAGACGTAGATTTAACTTAGAAACTAACTTAAAACTTAGAAAACGACCCTCTGGGCTCTCAAAATGAGCAAACGTGCTCCGTTGCCCATGAAACTTGACGGGCACGGGCCCGTAGTCATTCCCGACTTGCAGGAATTGACGGAACGAGATTCCGACTCCCGTATTGCTCGTAGAGTTGAAACGTAAGTTTAACTTACAAACTAACTTAAAACTTAGAAAACGAGCCTCCGGCCGCTCAAAATGAGCAAACGTGCTCCATTGCCTGTGAAACTTGATGGGCATGGGCCCGTAGTCATTCATGATTTGTAGGAACTGACGGAACGAGATTCCGACTCCCGGATTGCTCGTAGAGTTGAAACGTATGTTTAACTTAGAAACTAACTTAAAACTTAGAAAACGAGCACCTGGGCGCTCAAAATGAGCAAACGTGCTCCGTTGCCCTTGAAACTTGACGGGCCCGGGCCCGTAGTCATTCCTAACTTGCAGGAACTGACGGAACGAGATTCCCACTCCCGGATTGCTTGTAGAGTTGAAATGTAGGTTTAACTTAGAAACTAACTTAAAACTTAGAAAACGAGCTTCCGGGCGCTCAAAACGAGCAAGCGTGCTCCGTTGCCAGTCAAACTTGACGGGCACGGGTCCGTAGTCATTCATGATTTGCAGGAACTGACGGAACGAGATTCCGACTCCCGGATTGCTCGTAGGGTTGAAACAAAGGTTTAAATTAGAACGTTACTTTAAAACGTAGAAAACGAGCCTCCGGGCGCTCAAAATGAGCAAACGGGCTCCGTTGCTTGTGAAACTTGACGGGCCCGGGCCCGTAGTTATTCATGACTTATAGGAACTAACAAAACGTGATTCCGACTCCCGGATTGCTCATACAGTTGAAACGTAGGTTTAAGTTAGAATATTAACTTAAAACTTATAAAACGAGCCTTTGGGCGCCCAAAACGAGCAAACGAGCTCCGTTACCCGTGAAACTTGACGGGCATGGGCCCGTCGTCATTCAAGACTTGCATGAACTAACGGAACGTGATTCCGACTCTCGGATTGCTCGTACAGTTGAAACGTAGGTTTATGTTAGAACTATAACTTAAACTTTAGAAAACGAGGATCCGGGCGCCCAAAAGAGCCAACATGCTCCGTTGCCCGTGAAACTTGACAGGAACGGGCCCGTAGTCATTCATGACTTGCAGGAACTGACGGAACGAGATTCCGACTCCCGGAATGCTCGTACAGTTAAAACGTAGGTTTAAGTTAGAACGTTAATTTAAAATTTAGAAAACGAGCATCCAGGCACCCAAAATGAGCAAACGGGCTTCGTTGCCCGTGAAACTTGATGGGCACGGCCCCTTAGTCATTCATGACTTGTAGAAACTGACGGAACAAGATTCCGACTCCCGGATTGCTCGTACAGTTAAAACGTAGGTTTAAATTTTAATTTTAATTCTTAATTTTTTTATATTTAGTATAAATTATCAAATTTTATAGTAAAGTATTAATATTTATTTTCCTTTTTCTGTTCAGGTTTGAGAGCATTGGCTCTACCACGACACCCTGCATGGACTTTTTTTTTTTCCTGTAATTGTAATGGATATAATTTGTTGAAACTTTTGTAATGTTTTGAATGTAATTAATATAAGACTTTCTTTTGTTTTGTTATTTGTAATTTTAATTGATGGTAGTAGTTGTAATTTTAATTGATGGTAGTATTTGTAATTTTAATTGATGGTAGTATTTGTAATTTTAATTGATAATATATCAGGTACATGTATAAAACGAAGGAAAAGAATTGAGAAAATACAGGATGTTTAAAAAAAAATTTCACACCCTTTAGCGGCCGCCATTGGTGGTCGCTAAAAGTATTATTAGCGACCGCTAGAGGTGGCTGCTAATACTTGAAATTTTTTTAAAAAAAATCAAAAAAATCAAAAAATTGGTGTATTAGCGACCGCTGTATGGAGTATTAGCGGCCGCTAATGCTTCCAATTTTTTTTTAAAATTTTTTAGCGATCGCCACCTTGCCGTCGCAAAAACATTAGCGACCGCCACTCTTTTAGCGACGAAGTATCCGCGTCGCTCTCTTGACGGTCGCTGGGCGGTCGCTAATTTTAGCGACGGCTTTTGGCGGTCTCTAAAAGTGGTTTTTCTAGTAGTGTTGTAAGCACGGTCCTCAATCTTTTATGTAGTTTTGCTAGTTGCTGAGGATACTATTTATTTGTCAACTGTCTTCTAATCCTGTTTCATCTTGTATGAACAGATTGACTTCATCGGCAATCAATACTCTGGATGGGATGACACTAGCGTTTAATGATTGTGCCGGGAAAAAAAAGCCGATAAAAGTGCAAATTGTTGTAGTGAGGATAGGTGAGATCATCCGAACGGTTAGAAATCAGAATTTGACATGTTTATGAATCTGATAAAAAATTTTGAATGACTTACATCCAATGGTATGATTTTCTTAATTTACATCACATTTGTTAGCGTGGACATATTAATTATGGAAAGGAATATTTCACATGTTGTTTATCCATCCAAAGGTAGATTTACATTCATGTACCCATTGCTTTGTTCTCGTTACTGAATCTTCACATATAGTTATTTATTGTTTCTTACAGTAACCAGATCATTAGTGGCACTTTCCACCTTAGGACTATACCCACTTTGGATGATTCCAATTTCGTTGAATGGTTGGATGCTTTAATGATTCTTACAACGTTCCTGGACTTAGAAATTGCCTTCGACGAACCCATGCCTGAAAATCCCACTGAAAACTCTACGTACTGCCGAAGAAAGGACAATCTATGAAAGATGGATAAAGGCAAACAAAGTGGGAGTAAAGATCATCTTAAATTCTATTTCACATACTATCCAAGGGTCCCTAGGAATAAAAAATAAGGCCAAGGACCTCTTAGATACGGTGAAAAAGTAATTTACGATAACTAATAAGGCAGTAGGTGCTTCGTTGATAAGCCGCCTTTCAAGTATGAAATATGATGGAACCCTGGGAGTAAGAGAACACATCTTTGCAGTGGTGCACATAGCGTTGAAATTGAAAGAGGTGGACATGAGCTTGTCTGATCAATACATAGTCCAATTCATTTTCAATTCTCTTCCTCCCGCTTTTAGAGCTTTTAAGGTAGCTTATAACCAAAGCCCAACGACATGGGACATAAATGAATTGATCGCTAGAGCCAATCAAGAAGAAAGAAGGTTGAAGGCAGAGGGACAAATGATGGTTAATTTTGTCTCTCGATCTAAGTCCAAGAGCAAGGGTAAAGGCAATAAAGGTGCAAATGCTCAAGCCAATAAAACCAGAAAAGAAGGATAAAGGGATAATGAAGAAATTCAATTTTTGTGGAAAGAAAGGTCATTTAAAAAAGGATTGTCTTAAATGAAAGAAATGGTTTGAAAGTAAAGGTAAAAGTCAAACTCTTGTTTGTTTTGAAACCAATTTAACAAATGTTCTATCTAATACTTGGTGGATTGGGTCTGGGGCAACCATTCATGTTTCTGGTTGTATGTAGGGATTCCTTTCAAGCTGGAGTCCAAATGATGAGGAAAGGACCATCACCATGGAAAACCGAAAGGAGTTAAGAGTTGAAGCTACAGGCACATACAGGCTGGTGTTGGACACCAGATTCATTTTGGATCTCCACAATACTTTCTTTGTCCCGGATATTTCTAGAAATCTTATTTCTGTTTCAAAACTTGATTATGATGGTTTTAAATTTGGTTTTGGTGATGGATGTATGAACGTTCTTAGAAATAATAAAATTGTTGGAAATGGTTATTTATGTGATGGATTGTATAAATTAAAGTAAAATTCTATGTATGAACAATCTCTTCACACACAACACATTAATTGTGGCATGAACATGGGAGTTAAAAGAATGGCCATTAATGAGAACTCATCTATGTTGTGGCATAAAAGGTTAGGCCATATTTCAAAAGAAAGAATGGCAAGATTGGTGAAAGATGGATTGTTACCTAATCTGAATTTCACCGACTTTACAGTTTGTGTTGATCGAATTAAAGGAAAGCAAACCAATACAAGTAAGAAAGGAGCCACAAGAAGTTCGGGTCTATTAGAAATAATCCATACAAATATCTACGGAAGTATCCACATACCCTGTTTTACCAGCGAGGAACACTTTATTACTTTTATCAATGATTTTTCACGTTTTGGTTATGTCTATTTAATCAAATAAAAATCCGATGCTTTAAATGCCTTCAAAATAATTAAGGTAGAGGTAGAAAAGCAGTTAGATAGAAAAATCAAGGTCATGAGATCAAATAGAGGTAGTGAGTATTACGACAGATACATCGAATTGGATCGTAACATGGGCCCATTTGCTAGCTTTTTACAAGAGGAAGGATTTATTGCCGAATACACAATGCATGGTACACCTCAGCAGAATTGTGTAGCTGAGAGAAGAAACATGACAATTATTGAGATGATCAGGAGTATGCTCAGTAACACTGATTTACCTGAGTCCATGTGGGGTAAAGCATTAAAGATGGCAATGTACATCTTAAATCGGGTTCCTACAAAAGGCGGTTTCCAAAAACTCCTTTTGAGTTATGGACTAATAGGAAACTCTGATTAAATCGTTTTCAAGTATGGGGATGTCCATTTGAAGTAAAAATCTTCAACCCGCATGAACAAATATTGGACATAATGTTGGAAGTAGGTGGGCCTCGTGGATAGGTTTTCAAAACTTTTGACTCACTTGACTAAGGGATCAACTATCTAGAAGGCTATAAAACTCAATCCAGGATCCATGTCCTTAATCTCAGCCATCATTATTAGTAAATAAACCTATCAAGAAGATAGAACAGCAACCAACAAGCATCCATAAAATCTACAACATGCAAGGAAGTAGATTATACCTTTGGAGCTCGGTTGTGCTGTAATGGAGAAGTTGTGTCTTTCTTTGATAATGAAACTCTTTCACGTATCAAATAGGAATCTCCAAGACCTCTTGATCTTCCACGCTATGACCCGTATCGAATTCTCTTTTCTCAAGAAGATGGGTGGGATCTCCAAGAGAAAACCCTACTAGAAACTCCAAGGAACTAGAAGAGAAAGAGAGGAAGAAGAGTTGTGCAACTATTGCACAATAGGAGGGCTGGGCGCGTTTCCTTAGGTTGGACGTCCAAGAGGGAATGCTTCCCCTTTATATAACCCTTAAGCCTCCTCTTGTTACTCTCTTACTAATTGTATTAGAAGTCTCACTTCAAATAGAAATAGTAACTTTCTAATTCCTTCCTTTTAGAGTTCAAGTAAGATTTGTATCTTTCTAATAACTTGGGCTAGCGTGGGGACCACTAGCGGTTCCAAAGAAAGCTGGCTCCAACTGGGACACCACGACCCCATATCTCATGTGCAATCTGGGCCCACAGTTAATTACAAATAACACCACTATATAAATGCAATTGCACTCCAGTCTTAGGAATAAATTACAATGAAGACCCTAAACTTTCCAATTACCACAAGTAGGTCCCTCTATCAATATTCATGGATCAATTGGAATAAATCTGTCCCATCCAATTTTAGACCCACATCTTATTATCTTTGAGCCTCAATTAATCACAGTAATCATCAGTACCATCCAATTAACTCTTAATTGAGATGGGTGCGCACTTACTAAAGATAAATCCAATAATTGGCACAAGGGGATAATATAGATTGATTCCATCTTGACCAATGAATGTTCTCACTGCCCTACTAGTGTTGACCTACAGTTGGCCTCACTCATTGGTGACTCAAAGCAAATGAATAGACAGAAACTTGGGTTTATCAATGTCTCATGATTGAGAGCCTATTGCTAGGGAATTATGAGAGCAGTCCTTAAATCGACACAGTATTTCATAAGACGCTTCTCATGGTCCTTCAATGCATCTAATGTACCAGCACAATGATCTAGAATCTAATATTCTAATGATCGAGACAAATCACACTATCTCATAGTGATCAAAGTGCAGCAACCTTGTCAGATGAGATGCCCAGTCTCATGAGATGCCCAGTCTCATCACTGGTTGTGAAGATACTCTAAAGTATAAGATTTGTGACACATGTCTCCCGTATGTGGATCTCATCCATATACATATATCACATCTAATATACTAGTGGGACCCAGTTCAACTCATGAATTATCATGTCATATGTATTGGTCATGTGTATTAAGTAATAAAACATCATTCATCTAATTAAAGGAAAGCATGATTTTATTGATAAATAAAGAAATTAATCAATTTATTACATCAACTGATGGATTGAGTCCATATAATATAACACCTAAAACAGTTAGCAGATATTTTATTGGATATCCAGATAGGTCCAAATGGTATAGATTTTATTGTCCTAACCATACAACTAGGATTGTTGATTTGGGAAATGCTAAATCTTTGGAGGGTCATTTGAATAGTGGGAGTGGTCAAAATAGAAATATTACCTACGAAGAAATTAGGGTAGATATTGATGTACCTAATAAAAGAGTGAGTTTGATGTCCGACTTGATATTGTGCTCAATGACAATCAAGAGGTACAACAGCCACAAAATGAACAAGAAGCACAAGAAACGCAATTACCCATTATTGAACCACTTCCATAACAAAATAATGATCCAGATCTTGAAATTTTAAGGAGATCAACTTGTACGAGAAGACCCGCTATCTCGAATGATTATGTTGTATACTTACAAGAAGCCGATATTGAGGTAAAAGATGATCCCAGGACATTTGAAGAAGCCATAGAATGTAAGAATTCTATTAAATGGACAGATGCAACCAAAGATGACCTAGAGTCAATGGCTACTAATGATGTTTGGGATATCGTTGAACTACCTAAGAATTCCAAGTCCGTTGGTTGTAAGACCAAAAGGGATTCAAATGGAAAGGTTGAACGTTTCAAAGCCAGACTTGTGGCCAAAGGTTTTACTCAGAGAGAAGGGATTGCTTACAATGAAACTTACACTCCGGTGTCTAAAAAGGATTCATCCAGGATAATCATGGCTCTAGTAGCTCACTTTAATCTTGAGTTACATCAAATGGATGTCAAAACAACATTCTTAAATGAAAATCTAGAAGAAGAGGTGTACATGGAACAACCTGAAGGATTTGTAAAACAGAGTGAAAAAAAATTAGTCTGTAAATTAAAGAAGTCGATTTATGGCCTTAAACAAGTTTCCGGACAATGGTACCTTAAATTCAACTGTGTTATTACAGCATTCAGATTCACTGAAAATATGGTTGATCATTGCATTTATCTCAAGATTAGTGGGAGTAAGTTTATTATCTTGGTGTTATATGTTGACTACATTTTACTGGCTAGCAATGACCTTGGTATGATTCGTGAAACCAAGGAATATCTAAGGAACAATCTTGATATGAAAGATATCGATGAAGGAACCTTCGCAATAGGAATCGAGATTTATCGTGATAGATATCAAGGATTACTTTGGTTATCACAAGAAGCCTATATCAAAACTGTTTTGAAAAGATTTTGTATGGAAGCATGTAAAGCTTAAAACAAACCTATGATCAAAGGTGATAAGTTTTGCAAGGCTTAATGTCCAAGAAATGAGATTGAAATAATATAAATGGATAAATTTCCATATGCTGCCGCAATCGGTAGTCTAATGTATGCACAAACATGTACTAGACCCGATATAAGCTTTCCAGTTGGCATGTTAAGTAGATATCAAAGTGATCCGGGTATGCCCCATTGGGTGAGACTTAAGAAGGTCTTGAGAGATCTAAGCTGGACTAGGAATTATATGCTCTCTTACAGGCGATCTGATCATTTAGAAGTAATCGGATATTCGGATGTAGACTTCGCAGGATGCATCGATTCTAGAAAGTTGGCTTCATGATATATTTTTCTATTAGCTAACGGGGCAGTTTCATGGAGAAGTGCAAAAACAAACCCTAGTTAACCCATCCACATTCGATACAGAATATGTGACATGTTTTGAAGCTACAAGTCATGCCCTATAGTTGCGTGATTTGTTAGGGATTTTGTATTTGCAATTTGATGGATGCATTTGCATATTGGCATCATTTGAATTCACACACATGCATTGATTTAAAATATCTTGAAATCTAGCTTTATACATGCATTGGTTTTTAGATTTGGAAAAGTTTGTGTTTTATGCATGGTTTGGTTCTAAACTTGGATGCATTGGTTTTAGAACCCAAAACTCTTTTGAAAACCTAATTCCTTGTGCATTATATTTGGAAAATCATGTTAGGTATTTAGGTTTGAGCTTTGCATACATTCATTACAAAAAGAATCATTTTTGTATGCTTGTTCACTTGAAAAGAGTTTTTATCAAATCAAGCTAGCCTTTGGTTTTAAACCTTTGAATCATTTTAGGCTTTGTGTGTTTCATGTTTTTAAATGTTTTAAAACATGTTTTTAAGCTTGGTTTAGTGACCCACAAAATTCCACAAAGAAATTCTTCAAAATGCAAAAGTTGGAATTTTTGGGGGTGTCCCGGCAGTGTCGCCGGTCGACCGAGACCTGGGTCTCGGTCGACCGAGACCACTGCAGGGCAAGTGGACAGTTTTCTGAACTGTAGCCCCAACGGTAAGAAATCTGACCGTTGTGCCTTCTCGGTCGACCGAGACCTCTTTGCCGGTCGACCGAGAACTAGCCGTTGGCAACTTTTTGGCTATAAAGTCCATTCATTTCCAACCTTTTTCAAGGCTTGAACCATGAACCTTTGAGAGCATTTTGGAGCCAAAGAAAGGGGAAGAAGTTGGAAAGGCTAGGGGGCCATTTGGAAATCAAATACATGAGTTCTTAAAAAGGTACACTTTACTTGTATTTTGATTTTCATTAAAATGAAATCCATGCATGCTTAAATCTTTGTTTTTCACTTATGCATGATTTCAAGAGTTGTTTTGCAAACTCATTATCTTCATTGGTATATTAGAATGGTTTGCAATCACTCTCACCTAAATCACATGTGTTCTTAGACTTTTATATTCATACAACATGTTTTAGATCATTTCTTCAAGTTGTGTGAATCTTTCATGTGATTAGTATTTTTCTCTTCAATCATCATTTTATTAGCCTTGATTTTAAAATGCATCATGCATTCATTTAAGAGCTTCATTGTTAAAATAGATTGAAGTAGAGCATTCATACACTTGTGCACACACTTTAACTTATTGAGTGTATGTTTGTTATTTGTATTAAACTTTCATATTAGCCTAGTCAAGAGGCAATTTCATATGAGCTTAAATTGTAATCTCTTAGAGTGATCTTTTGTAAAGACACTTTCTTAGAGAAAGCTTTATTTGTAAAGGTTATTGCTTAGCCTAAGAAAAGCATTGTATAAGGTTATTGCTTAGCCTAAGAAAAGCATATTGTAAGGTTATTGCTTAGCCTAAGAAAAGCATCTTGTAAGGTTGTTGTTTAGCCTTTGAAAAGCAACATTGTAGAGGTTATTGCTTAGCCTTTGAAAAAGCATAAATAGTGGAAATCCGGTGGGGTGATTGGATCACAAGCCGGTAGTGGATGTAGGCACGTTGGCCGAACCACTATAAATATTGTGTTGTGGTGATTGCTTTGTGATGATGGTATTGTTAGCTTCCGCATTTTGATTGTTTATCATCACATGTGACTAGTTTAAATTAAGAATTTAAAATTGGTCTAAATTGGTCATAGTTGTAGCTCACCCTATTCACCCCCCCCCCCCTCTAGGGTTAGGATCCTCGTGGACTTTCAATTGGTATCAGAGCCAAGTGCTCTATCCCTTAGGATCAAGTGTTTGGAACTCTTGATTAGGTGTAAAAACCTAGAGTTAAAACCCTAGAGTTGTGCTTATTTGAAAATCATTTAAATGGACTTCACTAGGCTAGACTTTGTAGATTCTTCTAGACCCCTCATTCTTCCATCTTATGGAGATTCAAACATTGAAATTAAAGAATCTCAACTTGAATTAAAAGAAGAAGAATTTGATGAACTTGAAGCCTATGAGGAATTGTACACATGGTCCTTAGAGGTTTCCAAGAAAAATAAAAGATTAAAAGAAGAATCTAAAAGGCTAAACCAAGAATTAGACTCTTCTAAAAATGAACTTAGAGAAAAAGATGAATTTATAAATTGTGTAGAATCTAAGTTCATGATCTCTTTAAATAATCTATCTAACATTCAAGATGAACTAAGAGATTTAAAGATGGATTATGAAAATGACAATAAGGAAAATTTAAATCTAAGAGATCAAATAAAAAGGCAAGACAAAGACTTTAACAATCTTGAATCTAAATTGACTCTCTCTAAGGAAAATTTATCTAATACTCAAGATGAATTAAATGAGATTAAGATAAATTGTGATGAGCTTAAAAATGAAAATTTAAACCTAAGAGATACAATTAAAAGACAAGATGAAAACATTAACTATTTTAAATCCAAGTTGACAATTTCCAATGAAAATTTGTCTAATGCTCAAAGTAATTTAAAAACTTTAGAACTTGGATCTAATGTTGTTAATGAGCTTAATTCTAAGTTAAAACTTGCCTATGAAGAGCTAAACAATTATAAGGAAATTGAAAATGAACTTTCAAAAGTCAAACATGAAAATTCAATCCTTATAATCAAAGTCACTCAACTTGAAAACTATAAACAAAAGTATGAGTGCAAGGTTACCCAAAGTGAAGATAGACTTGAAAAATTATTTAAAATGGGTAAACCTCATGGAGATAGGACGGGTATTGGATTCAATAGGAATATGTCTTATGACCCTAAATTCACCAACACTTTTGTGAAAGGTGAGTCCTCTTTCTCTAGCACTCTTCCTCCCTTGCCCAAATCAAAATGTAATTATTGTGGCATTGAAGGGCATTTTACATTTGAGTGCAAACCAAGGAAAAGAAGCTATGTGTCTAAACCCATCTTTGAACTCAAGAAAGTAAAATCAAACTTGAAGGGTAAGACACTAAAAACAAAGGAAGACTCCATAAAGCTTAAACAAGTTAAACCAATTAACAAGGAGTCTCCAAAAATAGATTCTAAAAAGGTTAAACAAGTCAAACCTAGCTTAAAAGAATCTATAAACAAAAAGCTTCTCAACCTACCTCCCTTTAGTCAAAACATGAAAGAACTTTTGAAGAAAGTTGCTAAGTTAAATTTAAAATTCAAAAGTCAAGTAAAGGGAGAAAATAAGAAGAAAAGAAAAGTGAAGCAATCCCCAAAGAAACAAACTCACCAACATCAAAAGACTAATCACCATTCTAAGCCAAATTTAGTAAAATCTAAATATCATGGTGATAAGTTCAAATTGAAAATTTATCAAGTTAAATCTCCTATAGTTGGTGAGAATTCCAAAATAGACCTCAAAGTTCAACCCTCTCAAGACCTTAGGTGGATTCCCAAAGTCATTCACTTAGACAAACCTTAAAGGCCTTGACCTTCATGACCAACCTATTCTTTTTAAGTTATATCATTTTGTTGGTCATGTTGCATTTGCATTTTGTTCTTTCATAGTTACATCTTTTAAAATGCATTGCTTCTTTATGATCAATTGATTTTGTCTTCATGCACCATTTCAAGTTACATGACATGGTTTTCAAAATCATTTGATTTTAATTTCATCATGTTTGATTTGCTTTTTGCACTCATATGCCTTGCATTGCATTTCTTTACATGATTAATTGATTGTGATGTTAAAAGCTTCCATAGCTAATTTGTCATGATCAATAGTTGTTAGATCATTTGATGGATGTCTTATTTAAATCCTTTTTGTAAATCAAATGATTTGAATCAATTCAAGTTTTTCCATGGATTTATAAGGTATACCTTTATATGGAAAATCATTGTTTTGAAAAATCAACTTGTATGTGTTTTAATGAAGTTATATCTTTTCAAATACAATGTTGAAAATTGATCTTCAAAATCATTCCTTTTATGCTCATTGTAGGATTTTGTTGATTTGAAGATTGTTTGAATGGAAATGCTCTATAACCTCTTTAGTTATATTCATCTAAGCATGTTCCATGTTCTCATTTCCTTTTCTTTTGGTTTCATTATCTTAGAATTGGAAATGAATGTTGTTTGCATCTTTGCTTATTTAGTTATTCTTTTTATATGCAAATGACAATTGGTTCCATGTATGGTTGTGATATTGGTATTATTTGTAAAAACCATACTAGAACCCAAATCCATCCTCTATGCCTAATAGTCATTTCTTTGTGGATGGTTATGATGTTGATTCATGTGTATTCTCTTGATATCATCCTTATACATGTTTCAACCTCATATTAGTGTTCTTGATCATATGAACCTTTTTTTTTGAAATCCATTACTTGTATTTCATAGTTATATCTCTTGTTTGATGGATTTCTTAGTGTTGAATTCATATGATCTAGACACTTTGGAAATTGCATGCATTTCATAGTCATATCCTTTTGCATTGCAATTTGCCTTGTTCATCACTATGCTCAATAGTCATATCTTTAAAAGTGATGAATATGCATTTATGATGCTTGATGGAATTTTTATCACATCCTTGCTTTTACTCATGTTATCATATTCAATTGGTTTCATTTGGTATAATGTTCCATTGATTTCATATCCAATTGATATCTTATCTTGTGTATGTGATAGACCTTGTGTGCTTTGGACTAATCTTCATAGTTATATATTTGTTCCATGTCACACACCATTAGCATCATAATGCTCATGATTGCCACCTCTTTTGTTCTTATAGTTATATCTCATGACCACCATGTTTATGTGTTCATAATAATGGTTGGTTATTAGTTGAGGTTGGCTTCATGTTTGAATTTCATTTCATTCATTCTTGCTCATTAATAGTCATATTTATTGTTTGAATGAAATGATTTCAAAACTTACATAGCATATGATTTTCATAAGTAATATTGATTGATGCTATGTTTGAGTAAACCCCATATCATGGATAGCTCTAATTTGGATTTCTCATAATAGTTATACTTTTAAATCCATTTTAGAGTGATTGAGTTTATAGTCATATCCTTTAATCTCAATTGATATGTTTGTTTCAATTGATATCCATGATTGCTTCTCCCATTAGACCTAGCTCTCTTTTGGTAATTTGATCATATTGTGCTTAATAGTTAAATGAATCTAATCCTTTCCTTGAAGTTAACCCTCACTTGGTTAAACCATCTACTTCTTGAATCTAATAGTTATATCTTGTCAAAAGCTTGACAAAAGAAGAGAATGGATTGAGGGGGAGTGTAAACCTTCATAGGAAGAATTAGTTTTGATCAAATTCACCCTTGGAATGCTAATGAGCCCTTAGAGTTAACTTACATACATGATAGCCTGTTATGTATTTCATTTTCGATTACATTTGTTAACAGGTGCTACTAAAGGTATTCTTCTTGTCTCATGTGTGTAGGTACCTTTGCAATTTAATGTCAAAGGGGGAGAGAGAGTTCAAGTGTGACTCAAAGATCTCCTACTCTTCAAAGGGGGAGAGAGTTCGAGAGTTCAAGTACTCGAAGATCTCCTATCCATCAAAGGGGGAGAAAGCTTTCAAGTTCTCAAGAGGAGAGAGAGGCATGGTCAAAGGGGGAGAGCAAATAGAAGAAAGAAAGCTTGGAGCTAAAGAAGATGCTTGGCCATAGAGAGGAAGATGATAAGAAAGCTTGAAGAATGATCAAGCACCAAGCATCAAGAAGATTGAAGAAAAGAGCCCAAGAGCCCAAGCTAAGAGAAGGAGCATCCAAGAAGAAGATTTCAAGACTTGTCCAGCTGAGGGGGAGCTGAAGACAGAGTGTGTAATTTCAATGATGAGTAAGTTGCCATCAAATTGCAAAGGGGGAGATTGTTAGGGATTTTGTATTTGCAATTTGATGGATGCATTTGCATATTGGCATCATTTGAATTCACACACATGCATTGATTTAAAATATCTTGAAATCTAGCTTTATACATGCATTGGTTTTTAAATTTGGAAAAGTTTGTGTTTTATGCATGGTTTGGTTCTAAACTTGGATGCATTGGTTTTAGAACCCAAAACTCTTTTGAAAACCTAATTCCTTGTGCATTATATTTGGAAAATCATGTTAGGTATTTAGGTTTGAGCTTTGCATACATTCATTACAAAAAGAATCATTTTTGTATGCTTGTTCACTTGAAAAGAGTTTTTATCAAATCAAGCTAGCCTTTG
Organism: Cinnamomum chago; assembly: GCA_038049695.1. Classification (NCBI taxonomy): domain Eukaryota; kingdom Viridiplantae; phylum Streptophyta; class Magnoliopsida; order Laurales; family Lauraceae; genus Cinnamomum; species Cinnamomum chago. The sequence continues at coordinate 63,244,023 of CP142458.1, read as the reverse complement.
GTTTTAAACCTTTGAATCATTTTAGGCTTTGTGTGTTTCATGTTTTTAAATGTTTTAAAACATGTTTTTAAGCTTGGTTTAGTGACCCACAAAATTCCACAAAGAAATTCTTCAAAATGCAAAAGTTGGAATTTTTGGGGGTGTCCCGGCAGTGTCGCCGGTCGACCGAGACCACTGCAGGGCAAGTGGACAGTTTTCTGAACTGTAGCCCCAACGGTAAGAAATCTGACCGTTGTGCCTTCTCGGTCGACCGAGACCTCTTTGCCGGTCGACCGAGAACTAGCCATTGGCAACTTTTTGGCTATAAAGTCCATTCATTTCCAACCTTTTTCAAGGCTTGAACCATGAACCTTTGAGAGCATTTTGGAGCCAAAGAAAGGGGAAGAAGTTGGAAAGGCTAGGGGGCCATTTGGAAATCAAATACATGAGTTCTTAAAAAGGTACACTTTACTTGTATTTTGATTTTCATTAAAATGAAATCCATGCATGCTTAAATCTTTGTTTTTCACTTATGCATGATTTCAAGAGTTGTTTTGCAAACTCATTATCTTCATTGGTATATTAGAATGGTTTGCAATCACTCTCACCTAAATCACATGTGTTCTTAGACTTTTATATTCATACAACATGTTTTAGATCATTTCTTCAAGTTGTGTGAATCTTTCATGTGATTAGTATTTTTCTCTTCAATCATCATTTTATTAGCCTTGATTTTAAAATGCATCATGCATTCATTTAAGAGCTTCATTGTTAAAATAGATTGAAGTAGAGCATTCATACACTTGTGCACACACTTTAACTTATTGAGTGTATGTTTGTTATTTGTATTAAACTTTCATATTAGCCTAGTCAAGAGGCAATTTCATATGAGCTTAAATTGTAATCTCTTAGAGTGATCTTTTGTAAAGACACTTTCTTAGAGAAAGCTTTATTTGTAAAGGTTATTGCTTAGCCTAAGAAAAGCATTGTATAAGGTTATTGCTTAGCCTAAGAAAAGCATATTGTAAGGTTATTGCTTAGCCTAAGAAAAGCATCTTGTAAGGTTGTTGTTTAGCCTTTGAAAAGCAACATTGTAGAGGTTATTGCTTAGCCTTTGAAAAAGCATAAATAGTGGAAATCCGGTGGGGTGATTGGATCACAAGCCGGTAGTGGATGTAGGCACGTTGGCCGAACCACTATAAATATTGTGTTGTGGTGATTGCTTTGTGATGATGGTATTGTTAGCTTCCGCATTTTGATTGTTTATCATCACATGTGACTAGTTTAAATTAAGAATTTAAAATTGGTCTAAATTGGTCATAGTTGTAGCTCACCCTATTCACCCCCCCCCCCTCTAGGGTTAGGATCCTCGTGGACTTTCATGATTTTATTTCAGGGTTGCACATCGTGAATACAATCTCCAAACCGTTAAAGATTTATTGTGACAACAATGCATCTAGCAGATTTGCACATAATGACAAGGTTGCAAGCAAATCTAAATTTTTGGAAGTAAAAGACCTTGTATTAAAAGAAAATGTACAAAATCAGTTGGTGTCTATAATTGAAACTCCAACAAGCATGATGTTAGCAGATCCTTTAACGAAGTCACTGGCGCCAAGGCCCTTTCAAGAGCATGTCAGAAATATGGGCTTGAATGAATTGTCCTATTACGATTTGTAAATACACATCTTGATTGTATACATTATAGTTTTGTGAAGAGAGAATAATAAGGTAAATGACATTAATGAACCCATTAAATAGGACTATCATGAAAGGTATCGTCTTTTACCCTTATTAAAGACTTGGTTAAATGAATATAGAGATGCAGTAATCATGGAAGGGAGCATGTCATTTAAGACGTGTAACCGCCATAGTTATCATCAACAGGCTAACTTAATCAATGGTTAAAGATTGAGCTTAAAAGTTAATATGGCAAGTGTTTTGAAAAATGGTGTACACCAGTCAGAGTCTTGTTTTCAAATTTTTGTTTTCAAATATATATACATATATAATTATTTTATTTTATGTGGTCATTGGACCAAGTGGGAGAATGCTAGAATAAGGGAGTGTGGCCCACCTGAACACATGGGCTCACTTTGTTCTAGAACATCCAATAAAGGATATTTTCCCCATGGTCAAAGGATTTAAAAACTTGCCTTTGTAAGTTGCTCAATTAGGGAGATATGATTGGAGAGATTTCAGATTACTAACCTTGATGGGAGGATCCTCTCTTTATAAAAGAATCTCTTGGGTTACTTCCTTGCCTACGGTGAATTTTCTTGGCTTCCATCAATTTCTGAGAGAGAAAATAAAAGGGTTCAAGGAAGTTGTAATTAAATACCTCCTCAATTTAGCCCCACAGCCATGGAATCAAGTATGATTTTAATTACATTAAGTGTTATTTGTTTGTATCAATGACATCTTGGGATGATAGAAATTCTAACAAAGGTCTCGAGGTTTTTTCCCAATTTTGGGTTTTGCTGGTTAAAAAAATCTTGTGACCTTTTGTGTGCATTATTATGGTTAGTTTTATCTACTGTTTGTATTGAATTTCATACTAGAAATCTGTTGGGACCGACCCCTAGCGGTCTCTGGGTCAACTTCTATTATGGTAAAACTTAAGACTATCCATGCACAGAAAGGCCGTTGTTTTTTAGTGGATTAGATTTTTTATTAGGTGGGACTCATTATGGAGTATAACTCGTTCAACTTTGGGTTTCTTTAAGTCAAAGACTTGGACGATCAGAGTTGTGCTCCTAGATCTAAGCCATTGATTTGATGGGGATCATATCTTTGAAAGTTTTGGCTTAGTATGATGAATGTTCTTTTATTTTAAATCATGTTGAGCACGGGCGCATTTTGCTAGTTATTATATATTATAGGGATAGGATTCGATTTTCCAATTGGAGCTCAATTTGGCAATTGATTGCAAAATTGGCTCCAATTTTGCACGATGATTGGGTTACTAAAATTGTCATCAAGGAAGTTGCACAATGAGGGTATGTGGAAGATTCTTAGGGGTTTTTTTGTCTACACCCATTTACGTTTGTAAATGGTGAATATGCGTAATATTTACACATTAATCATGTTTATATACAAGTATTTACGCATCTTGTGAGTAAATGGTGTGAAAATGAGCCCATTTCACACGAAGATTTGAACACCTATTAAGGTGGGAAAAAAGAATATGAAGCCATGTGTGATTTCAAAGAATACCCATTAGAGGTGGACGGTTTGGTTTTAGGGCAATTTCCGTCAAAGAGGTTTTGAGTTCGAAACCACCTCCAATGCATTGAAAAAAATAATAATAAAAGAGGCATTTCCATGAAAGAGGTTTTGAGTTCGAAACCCCCTTCTAACCCATTTACAAAATAATAATAAAAGATACTTCAAGACCGATGAAACCTATGAATGAAAACCCTCCCGACATTTCATCCCCTTTTATGAGGTAACCTTTCTATTTCTCTCTCTTGCCTTGCTATACAAAAAATAATAATTATAAAATCTATTTCTAGAATTGATTAATGTTAGCATAAAGCCCGTGACATGCATGGGTTAAGTTTTATGTAAATTGAATAATGAATTAAGATAATATTGAACTAAATATTAATTAATAAAAGTATTAATAATAATCCTAGTTTCTTAACCATTAGACTATAAACTCATATTTCCTTAACCAAACATGTTGGAATGCATTTCTTTTAAGGTGATCATTGATAGAAATGTATATTTTTGAAAAGTACATTTCATGTTGAAAGACATGTTCTTTTTTAAGGATCTAAAATGCAAATGAAAACTTTGATATAAATTAGACTTTTTTTGTCTCATTTTCATATCATTATAGTAGAATATAATTTAATGATTATATCATTTACAAAATCATTTGATACATATGCACATATCATTGAAACAAGCATAGAAAAATGAATCACATGTGTATATGATGCGAAAATAGTGTTATTAGACAAACGTTGTAAAAAGAAACGCATGTGCATGTAAACATTACGTACTTAAAATTTGAATATTCATCATTTACATGCGTAAATTATATTTACATATCTCACGCGTAAAAGACAAATGACCCCTTACTGCTTTTCCTCCTGAAAGTAGGAGAGTCTTCTTGCCTTTTCTCATGTAATGACTCAGTGGAGACTGGGTTTTGCAACAAACCCAATGTTCATGGATAGATGGTGCTGGGACATCCAAGCTTGGTTTCTCTAACTCATTTGGACTCTCAAATGACACAGCCAATTTGATGACTAGGTTCACAATTAGAATGATATGGTGTGAGACAGAGAAACCAAGCAACAGGGCAGTTTTTTATGTATCAAAATGATCATATAATTCTGGGAAGGGTCCAGCTCTGGAAAAATCCCATGAAGCCATTCCCACGAGCTGTGACAATGTGAGCAAAAGATGTTTTAATCCTAATCGTGTATTGACATTAAGATCTCATCCATATAGCCTGTCATGTATCTTACTTCATTTTTAAAATAGTCAGCCTCAAAAAGAAAATTCACTAAACAGTATAGATACATTGGACGCATTTTGGGGATGAATCGATTTTAGAGATTGTTAGCCATCCAATCAATAGCACTATGAAATAAATTATTATGTTGTTGATGGCTTTAGATAACATGCCTAGCAACATCATTCAGATCTAATTTCTCGTTTGATTTTGTGTTGGTTACTTAATTAACACCATTCTAATATTTTCTCTACTGGCCTGATGCATAGTTTAGGTTTAACCTTTTATTCAGTCACATTGATCAATCTGCTTGTGATTGGTGTGCATTAAAATATTTCAGGCTTGGGTGATAATCGTCCAACCTTATTTTCCCAGTTATGCCGTATTCTTGCGAAGCGATACCTGATCAGTGGGTAGGATATAGTACACTTGCAAGAGTACTGAGGCATTTGATCGTAGGCCCAGTGAAATAGGACTTGATTTTTCCTGCAAAAAAAAAAAAAAAAGGACTTGATTTTTGTTGTGGCTCTTTTCTTTTGAATTTTTATGGATCTTTTGTGCAGTACATCTTAAACATGAAATTGCAGCTTTCTATGGGATTTTTATATTTGCACTTTTCCTTTTTAGAATTTGATTTTGTTGATTGATATTAGTGATCATGTATCTTGATCTCATGTTTCCCAGGTTCTGCTTTTATTAAATTTTACATTTTCCTTTGGAGTGGGGGGTAAATTAGGGTTTGGCAGACAGAATTTTGATATATATTAAAGGGATGATGCAGTAGAGGTGTGATTTTACATTTATATATATATATATATATATATATATATATATATATTTCCTTATACAGTTTTTATGTTACAGTTCTTTTCTTTTGTTTTTTTATAGATCTTTTTTGTTGCAATAAATGCTTAAACATGAAACTAAATTTTTATTTGGTGTTATTGTGATTTCTCTAGGTATCTAGATGACATTTAGGGTTGCCAACCAACTGAGCAACTGCACATTGTCGTCATTGTTATTATTAATTTTGATGATTTTTATTTTTAATTTTTTAGTTTCAGCAATCTTTTTTTTTTTTTTTGGTATTGGTTTCTCATTGGTATTTTGTTTCTTCTAAATCATCCTTCTTATTTCTATACATTTTTTATTTTAAAATTAACAAACTATATTTTTTTATTATTATAGGTTTTAATCTTGATTGCAATTTTTACCATCTAAATATAATTTATATTAAATATTATTTAAAATTAAATATTTTTAAATATTATAAATTATATTGCCTGTGGTAAGCGTGGGCATGTTTTAATTTTCTAGTAAACCATTATACAAATCGCTTCATTTTGAATCTTCCCCTCAAAACTATCTTTGGTTGATGGTAATTAGATAGATATGTTGAGACAAAGTTTGTAAACTTAAATTAAAGTAAAGGTAGATAAAATTCAAAGTACCAATGTATAAAACAAAGTCTAGTGGTATACCCTTGCGTCAAAATGGTTGTGCGTTAAAGGGGGTTGACTATTCTTTTCAGCCTATTTACAGGTGCTTATGGTTTGAGAGGGGATTGCTACATTTAAGGATGACCAAATGGCCATTTCAGACAGAAGTCCTATAAATTCATAACCTCCGCACCTATCTAACATGAAATATTTATTCAAATAAAAGAAAAAGAAAAAAATATTAAAAAAAATAAATAAACGACAATAAAGATGAGGAAGCAAAGCATCTTCCTATCCATTATCTGTTGTTTCATTGGAGTTGCCCTGTGTGCAGAATTCAACATTATGGACCATGGGGCAAAAGCTGATGGGAAAACTGACGATGCCAAGGTTGGTTTAGTTAATTTGATAACAATAAAGAATGTTTATTTATTTATTTTTATTTCAGTGGACAATTCTTCAATCACAAAGGGGCAATAATTGTACTTAGATTTGTATCATACTGTTTACATATTATCTCAAGAACGACCTTTTATCCTAGTGGTGAGAGGCGTCAGTTCTTATATGGCTGCCACCTTCTCTCACCCAAGGGATGTCCTACCTCACCCAAGATCTCCCTCACCTCACCCAATATCTACTTCCCTTCCTTAGAGGGCTGGGCTCCCTACCCCACAAAGCTGGGTACCCAAAAGAAATTCTCATTTCATTTTATGTCTGACACTTAATTTTGTGGGTGAGCAGGCATTTCAAGATGCATGGACGGCGGCATGTGGGTCCAGCGGACCAGCTACAATTATAGTTCCAAAAGGGGATTATTGGATGGGTCCTCTTAAATTCACAGGACCTTGCAAAGGCGTACCATCTATAACCATGAAATTGGATGTAAGACTACATCGGCTGAAACTCTTTTTTTTTTTTTTAGTGGCATACAGTGAGCAAACATTAGTCATTTTTGTTGCATGATCATGAGAATATCATCCATGGTTTAAGTGTCACACTATTGATTACTAGACCTACTTTACATAAAGATTAATCATGTCAATCTTTATTTGTATTTTACAGGGTCACTTGCTGGCGGAGACCGACCTGAACAAGTTTCCAAGTGGAGATTGGGTATATTTTGGATCGATAGATGGGTTGACCATCACTGGAACTGGAGTTTTTGATGGGCAAGGAGCTTCTATTTGGCACTTAAACGATTGCCAAAAGAATGAAAAGTGCAAGCTTCTTCCAACTGTAAGTAGTAATAATATATACATCCAATTCTCAATTAGAAATAAATTGGAGGAGGTGGATGCCTACAAAATCTTAATCTTGCATCAAGTGTCAATAACTTTATTGTGTCTACTCCACAGAACGTGAAGTTCATATCTATGACCAACACTGTCATCGATGGCATAACATCGCTCAATAGCAAGAACTTCAACTTTGGTGTCGTCGAATGCACGAACTTCAAAGCTGTAAATTTCAAAGTCACCAACCCCGGCGACAGTCCCAACACTGATGGAATGCATGTGGAGCGTTGCTCCGATGTGACCATCGAGGGTGCTACAATTGGAACCGGCGACGATTGCATCTCACTCGGACAGGGCCTCACTAATGTACACATCAGTAAAGTAACTTGTGGACCAGGCCATGGAATAAGGTGCGTTTTTCTTCTCCATCTCTTCTATGCTATAACTTATAATTATAAATTAAAATGGGATATTGTACTTTTATACTCAATAATTAAGCAAAAGGATATGACACGTACCTTTGCTTTGTTGCCTAGGCATTGCTGACTGATTGCGTGCTTGTTGTAATTGTTGTTGTTGTTTGGTCTTATGATTGGTTTGTTATAAAAAAAATTAACAGTGTGGGGAGCTTAGGAAAGTACCCAGGTGAGAAGGATGTGACTGGACTCATCATTAGTGACAGCACCATCTCAGACACCTTGAATGGTATTAGGATCAAGTCATGGTCCAACTCTCCCTCTGCCAGCTCTGTGTCCAACGTAACCTTTGAGAACATCACCTTCAAGAATGTCAACAATCCAATCATCATCGATCAGGAGTACTGTCCTAGTGGCTCCTGTGCAAATGAGGTATGAAGAGATTAAACAATTCTTCTTCTTCTTCTTCTTCTTCTTCTTCTTCTTCTTCTTCTTCTTCTCTAAGTTCAATCAGCCATTCCCATGGAATTTCGATATAGAACTCATTCCTATGTTGTAGAGCTAACATTTTCAATTCCCAACTTCATTTCTCTCCTTTCCTTCAATTGCAACATGTAGGTACCTTCTAAAGTGCAGATCAGCGATGTCACCTTCAAAAACATCAAAGGGACTTCTGCATCTGAGGCTGGTGTAACACTCCGTTGTAGCAAGGGCTTGCCATGCAAGAACGTCAAGCTCGAGGAAATTAATATAACACCAGGCAAAGGTGGAGCTCCACTCACATCAGTGTGTTCCAATATCAAAGCTCTCTACGCGGGGACCCAAGTTCCTCCACCCTGTCCTTAGTATTATAAATATGTTACGAGCTAGTACCAAGTGATTTGTTATGGTTGTTAGTGTAGTACTTATATTCATAAAACCAAGTTTCCGCATTAGAGGAACCATAACTAATGAAAATATCGGTTCTCTTTTCTTGAAAGTTTGGCCAACTGAGCAGGGCCGGCCCTGGGCAAGGGCTGTAAGTGCCCTTGCCCCGGGCCCATTTTTTGAGGGGGCCCAAAATCCCCAAAATCGCTTCTATTTTTTTTTTTTTTCAATCATTTGGTGAGGGCAGGGCTCATCCAATGTATTCCATCGTCCTGGACATCAATAGACCCATCATCAAATCATCTGAGAGTGCTTATTGCATCACTTATTTGAGCATCCATCAGAGGGGCCCACCAATGATATTTTATATTTGATGGCTGAAATTCTGGGAGAATCTGGTCTAGTGTTGGGATGATTTAGGGCTTTTTTTTTTTTTACAAATAGATCATCAAGCCTTCAGCCCTACACCCGTTCTTTTCATTTGTTAGTGGGGCCCACCAATGATTTTTAATTCCCTATATATGATGCTTAAATTCTGGTCTGAGTTTTCTTTCTTCTCTTTTTTTTCAAATAGTTATACTTGGGCATCATCAACCCATTGCCAATTTTTCACATCAGTGGGACCCACCAATGATATTATCATATATGATGGCTGAAGAGGCCTAACTTTTACTCTTGCCCTGGGCCCTGAAAAATTCAGGACCGGCCCTGCAACTGAGTGGGCCATTCAGTTTTATAATCTCTAATTATTTACATTTGCTCATTGAAAATAATTTCTTCTTCTTCATTTTGTTTTTGACAAATGACTCTCTCTCTCTCTCTCTCTCTCTCTCTCTCTCTCGTAAAGCGAGGAATCCTGGACAAACAAGTCCCAAAAGGACATGATTGTATTATATGAAAACTTATTGGATGGTGAGTTTGAAACTTGAACGTGTGTCTGCAAAGTTAAAAAAAGATAATTAAATGACCGTGGTTAAAGGGCCAACATTTTCATGTGTTTATTAGATAATTGTCCTACTTATTTTGCCATTGATTATCGAATTTGACTCAAAGTCTTGGTCCAAGTATTGTTAAATGGAAATTCGGTATAAAAGGCCATCCCAATATGTGCATCAATAATGATCTCCAAAAAACTTTTGACACAATTAGATGGGGTTTTACTGTTGCGCACTCAAGGCTTTGAATTCCATCATTAATCTCATCTTGGGTTGCATTTCTAGTCCTTCTTCCTATGCACTTATCAATGGCGAATCTGGGGGTTTTCTCAAAAGCCATGAGTTACTAGTTAAAGCCACCCCCTATCGTAATTTATCTTCACTATTGGTATGGGATTGTTCTCTCCTATTATGAAAGGCATGGAACTTTATCAGCTATCTTCACCCATTTTAAGCAAGGAGAGTAATTAATTTAGACCTCTTGTTTCCCGTTGAAGTTATGATATTTGGTGACTTTTAACTCAATAAATATTGGGCATTTAAGGCTCCTCTTATTTGCCAATGACGTTATGTGATATGGTTCAGGTCATGAGTGGAAGATAAAATTGCCTAATTTGAGGATGGCCGAACTCCTTGTGCAAGCACATAATTTTTGGGGAATAAAATTGATATCTTTCTCATTAGTCATTTGCTATTAAATAGCTATTACTGAATACATAGATAGAAACGAATTGAAAATTGTTAGGATTTTAAGTGTTGGCTAATTCATGGGTTGGACAAAACTCTGGATCCATTGAGTTGTAATTCTTTCTTAGAAAATGACACTGAAGATAGAAGACTAAAAGGACTCTAAAAAGAAGAAGAAAGCTGGGAAGAAATTAAATTCTGGATCAACCAGAATGGGGTCCCCTCGAGTGACCACATCCTCCGCTCGAGTGGACATGAGTCAGAATGGTCAGACGCTGAAACAGATCCTCATCCACTCGAGTGAATGGAAGGTCCGCTTGAGCGGACATGCGGCGGAGTTCGAGGAAAATTAAAAATTGAATTCTGATTGTGTCGAAACTTCTTATTTTAATCCTAATCAAGTTAGGCAACCTTAAGCACGTCCCAAGGGCTATTTAAAAGAGTCAAGGGCTATTCTAAAGTAAGACCTCACATCTCAAAGTTCTGAGTTAGAGATTTAATTGAGAGAATTCTTCTCTAGAGATTTATTAAGAAGTAGTGCTACCAAGTTCTCTAGAGAGTCAGTTCTTCTGCATGCTTTATAGAAGAACATCTTCTTGTGTAGAAGATTTGAGGAATCAAGCACTGGATTGAGTTTGTTGCAATTAACAGTGTGAAGTCATTTAAGCATGAAGCAACACAAGGTAACTTCAGTCCTTTGGTATGAGATATCTGGGGAGAAAATCTGAGTTTCTTGTGATTGCGAGATTCATAGTGCTTGATTATTGATCTAGTTCAGATTCATGGTTTTTCACCCGGTTAGGATATTCCACGCTAAATCTGGTGTCCTTGTGGTGTGTGCTTGTGATTTTATTTCCGCAGCATAGTTATTGTTTTTGCACACTTTTGAGCTGATTTATTGAGTATACCAACTTGGAAATCTCATACCTTAAACTTTCAAATGGTATCAGAGAAGATTGTACTATTTTTTTGTGTTTTATCTTAAGAGATTTCTAAAATGATACTCAATCAAGAAGGGACTTTAACTACTAACCCCCTTTGCTAGATTGTTTTAATTATGCATATTGGAAGCAAATGATGATTGGGATCTTTGAGTCTATTGATGATGATGCTTGGGATATTGTTGAGGAGGGCTATTCCAAACCAACAATTGTCACTGATGGAAAAATTGTTCCTAAACCTAAAGCCCAATGGACTAAGGATAAGAAGCATGCCTCCAGTTGTAATAACAAGGCGATGAATGGTATATGCAATGGAGTGTCTGCTGAAGAGTTTCGTATGATATCTACATGTAAAACTGCAAAAGAAGCATGGGATGTCTTGCAAGCAGTTTATGAGGGTACAGATACAGTGAAGCAATCTAAATTACAAAGGCTGACTATAGAATTTGAAACCATCGTGATGGAAGAAGATGAGACATTTGATCAATTTTATGCAAAGCAGAATGATATTGTCAATTATTTTTTCAATCTGGTTTAAGAAATTCAAGAAAGCAAGATTGTTAAGAAAATATTGTGGTCTCTACCTTTGAGGTTCGATTTTAAAGTTGATGCTATAAAAGAAAATAAGAATCTTGATACCCTCAAAGTCAACCAGTTGGTTGGAAATCTTCAGACTTTCGAAGCAAATCGTTTGGATAAAGGAAATTGAAAAGAAAAAGGTATTGCTTTGAAAGCCATCTTAGAATCAAGAAAGAAACCTAAAAAGAAAATTGAGTCTGATTCTGAATCTGAGGTTGAAGATAATATGGTTGAGTTTATGAAATGCTTCAAGAAATACTTGAAGTCAAAACAAGCCAATTGGAAGAATTCCAAATCTGAAAAGGAACCTTCTAAAGGGAGAAAGTGTTTTGAATGCTAAGGCTATGGTCATTATGCTAATGAGTGTGCCAATAAGAAAAAGGTTCTAAAGAAGAAGGCTCTCAACACAACTTGGGATAAGAACCTTCTGAATAAGAACAAGAATATGAAAAGGATCCTGAGGCTGATTTTTTAGCAAATGTGAATGGCAAGTTTGTGGCGTTCATGGAAAATTCTATGTCTGACAATGATACTGATGACGATAATGATGATGAGATGTCAGATCAAGAGAAAGATTATGAAAAGTTGTATTATACTTCATATGCTGACTGTGTCAAGATGACCAAGTATGGTAACAAGATTACTATCAAGTTCAAGGCTGCTCAAGAAGAAAATTCTGCTCTAAAGATTGAATTAGAGCAAGCGCTTAATAAGGTTCATCTCTTGGAAAGTCAGAAAAACTGCATGGTTGGAAATTTGACTACTGATGGTCAAAAATTTAGGAATGCTGAACAAGAGATTCAGAATCTGAAAACCGAGTTGCAGACTGTGAAAGCTAAACATGAAGGCCTGCAAGGAAGACCGAAGATCACTCTGTCTGAAACTGGTTCGAAGACGCTTATAAACATCTTGTGTAGTCAGAAGTTTCATTTTAATAGAGCGGTATCGGTTATGATCATGGTGCATCCACTTTAGTTACTAAAAGTTAAACAAATTTTGTTTCAAGTGTTGCACATATTACTCCACATACTGCACATGTTAATAATGTGATGAGTAGTTTCAAGAAAAAGAATGCGTCAAGCGCTGCACGCGCATCCACTTATCACCATTGTGGAAAGAAAGGATACTTTCGTCCCCATTGCAAAAAGCTGCAAAGTCTACCAAAGACCAAGCAATGGTAGAAGAGTTTTTTTTCCACCCAAGACGGCTCAAATTTGGGTTAGAAAAATCTGATTTGCTTAAGGAGTTTGCTTACACTCTGCTGAAAGATCAAACTACACAAGTGTGGGTGTCTACATATAAAAGGCCCTAATCAAGGAGATCAAGCTCCCACCCCCAATGCTACTTCAAAGATACATTTAGGGGGAGTTACAATTGAAGGGGAGCTATTGAGTTGAATTGAAAAGAAAACTGCATGTTCTTATCATTAGCTTTGTCAATTATGGACAAAAAGATGGAGAAAGGTGACAGATCAAGGGGGAGATCAAGAAGTTTAGAGGGAGTCAAAGACAATGCAGTTTACTTGTGTTGATTGCCAATTTTTTAAATTCATTGTATTTTGGGTTTTCTTTTGGGTAGATCAATTTGTAACGTCTTAGGGAGTGTTGTCCATGAATTGCCAAAGAGGGAGATTGCTATGATTTTGAGTGTTAGCTAATTCATGGGTTGGACAAAACTCTGTGTCCATTGAGTTGTAATTCTTTTTTAGAAAAGGACTTTGAAGATAGAAGATTGAAAGGACTCTAAGAAGAAAAGGAAAGCTAGGAAGAAATTAAAAGAGTGTTGAAATTCCGGATCAACCAGAATGGGGTCCGCTCGAGCGACCACATCATCCGCTCGAGCGAGCATGACTCAGAATGGCCAAACACTGAAACAGAACCTCATCCGCTCGAGCAGACATGCGGCAGAGTCTAAGGAAAGTTAGAAACTGAATTCTAATTGTGCCCAAACTGCTTTTTTTAATCCTAATCAAGTTAGACAACTTTAAGCACGTCCCAAGAGCTATTTAAAGGACTCAAGGGCTATTCTAAAGTAAGACCTTACCTCTCAAAGCTCTGAGTTAGAAATTTAATTGAGAGAATTCTTCTCTAGAGATTTATTAAGAAGTAAAGCTGCCAAGTTCTCTAAAGAGCCAATTCTTCTGCATCCTTTGTAAAATATCATCTTATTGCGTAGAAGACTTGAGGAGTCAAGCACGGGATTGAGTCTGTTGCAATCAACGGTGTGAAGTCGTTGAAGCATGAAGCGAAACAAGGTAACTTTAGTCCTTAGGTAGGGGATATCTAGGGAGGAAGTCTGAGTTTCTTATAATTGCGAGATTCATAGTGCTTGTTTATTGATCTAGTTCGAATCCGTGGTTTTTCACCCGGTTAGGGCTTTCCACGCTAAATCTGGTGTCCTTATAATGTGTGCTTGTGATTTTAATTCCGCTGCATAGTTATTATTGTTGCACACTTTTGGGCAAATTTATTGAGTAGACCAATCTAGAGATCTCATACCCTAAACTTTCAAAAATTCATCCCTACAAGCAAGGGTCGATCCTTACAAACAATGATAGGAAATATCACTAGCTAAGCAAAGGATTTGGGGACATGTCTTACCATATCTATTGAATACTCCTACCATATCTGAATTCCTAATCAATAAGAACAAGACCATAAGCTTGCCAAGCAACCTACTCTTGAATCAATCCATCGCATTCTAGCCGACCCATTGGCCCAACTTATCTCCAGTCCATGAACCGAGCTCAACCCTTGAGATGCAAGTGCCTAGATTCCTATTAGTATGTTTTTTTCTAGTACGCCGTTGCATATTGATAAGTCCTTAAAAATGCACATTTTCATGGCTATTTTTGGTAAGTTTAAGGACTTACCAAGCCAAGAGAGCCTCATTTAATGACATATCATGATTTTATGCATTTTTATCCATTGTAGTACATTCATGCATAATTTTGCTCAAAAACCATCATTTTTTTTGCATCAAATCATGAAACTTGCCATTTTTTAATTTTAATTTTGGAAAGATTTTCCAAATGTGTTTTTCTCATGAAATTAATTAATCATCAAGTGCATTCATTCATGAAATGATGAGAGATGGGCCCGTAGTCATGCAGTTGTGAATTAGGGGTAAACTTGTCTTTTCACATGAAATTCATTTTTTGGCTTGAAGGAAATGCGAAAAGGGTCTCACACATGCACATGTATAGGTCACACATGTGGGGCGGCCAACGTGGGGTCCATTCATGGCTAAAAAGATTTCATAATTCCTTTCCAATTGTTGGAGATGTTTTTCAAATCTCAAGATTCAAAATTCAAAAGCAAGAGGGGAAAGAAGATCGAGATAATTGTGGAACAAGAGAAGCAAAGGAGGAAGGAATGCAAAAACCGTTCTTTGCCAAGAAATCAAAAGAAGAAAGTGAAGCAAATAAGGATTTTTCTCAAAACTTGCACATGGACGTCCAAGTCATTCAAGTTGTACCCACCTCATGAGGGTCCACATCAAGACCCTAAATTTGCAAGAAAATATTTGAATTATAGATTTGAGGGCTTAAGTATGGAGAGTTGCACAAGAAGACCCACACATCCATGCATTGTGAGTAAAATGCTCACATGCTCCTCGTGGGACCCACGAGTGTTCCAAGTGAAGGAAATAAATTTGATTTTCATATTTGGATTTTTCAAAACCAATGTGTGGCCTCAATCAAGGATTGATTTGCTTGGTTTGGCAAGATAATTGTTTTGATTGCCAAGCTACTAATTTCTTGCAAACTGGGTTGCCAAGAAAGAAGATTTTTGCCAAATAATGAAGATTTCAAGCAAGAAAAGAGGAACCAAAAGAAGAAACAAAGGAGCCCAAACTTTAAATAAACAACCCTATGGGAGACTTAAGGCATGCTTGAGAATTGCTGACCTCTCACTCTAGAGAATTGCATACAATCTCTCCCTTTCTTGCCCTTCCATCTTAATTCACCAAGGGGGTTCTTTCCAAAGGCCATACCACCAACCTTGTGGTTTCAACTGGAAAGAGGGATTCTCAACATCCTAGTATGTATTCTTGTTTTTCATTGTTATATTCCTTGTAAAGAATTTTCACGATAGTAAATAAAGTTGTTTCTTTTAATTTGTGTTCTTGATTTGTGTATCTCTTAATATTAGATTTGTTACCCATGAAATAGGGTTAGTTCTTACATTTAATTTGGTTAAATATTTTTTTGGCTTGGAATAATTACTAACAACTAACCTTAGGGGTCGTTTGTCTCCACCCATTTACGTATGTAAATGGTGAATATGCGTAATATTTACGAATCAGTCATATTTGTCTACAAGTATTTACGCATCTTGTGCGTAAATCAGATGTGTGGAATCTATAAGTATTTACGCATCTTGTGTGTAAATGGTGTGAAAATGAGTCCATTTTCACACGAAGATTTGAACAACTATTCTGGTGGGAAAAGAGAATTGCAAGCCACATGTGATTTCGAAGAATACTCGTTGAAGGTGGATGGTTTAGTTTTTGGGCAATTTCCGTGAAAGAGGTTTTGGGTTCGAAACCCTCTTCCAACTCATTTAAAGGCATTTCCATCAAAGAGGTTATGGGTTCGAAACCCCTGCCTTGCTATACCCAAAAAAAAGAAAAAAAAACTTTTTAAAATCTATTTCTATAATTGATTAATCTTAGCATAAAGCTTGTGAGATGCATGGATTAAGTTTTATGAAAATTGAATAATGAATTAAGATAATATTGAACTAAATATTAATTAATAAAAATATTAATAATAATACTATTTTCTTAACCATCAGACTATAAAGTCATATTTCCTTAACGAAACATGTTGGAATGCATTTTTTAAGGTGATCATTGATAGAAATATATATTTTTGAAAAGTATATTTCATGTCGCAAGACATATTCTTTTTTAAGGGTCTAAATTGAAAATGAAAACTTTGATAGAAATTAGACTTTTTTTTGTCTCCCTTTCATATCATTATATTAGAATATAATTTAATGACTAATAAGTATCATTTACAAAATCATTTAATACATATACACATATCATTTAAAAAACATAGAAAAATGATTCACAAGTGTAAATGGTGCGAAAATAGTGTTATTAGACAAACGTTGTAAAAAGAAACACATGTGTAAACGCTACATACTTAAAATTTGAATATTCATCATTTACATGTGTAAATTGTATTTACATATCCCACGCGTAAAAGACAAATGACCTCTTAGCATCCTCACAATATACCTTATTTTTTATGGATACATGGTATTTTTGGAGGCAATACAATGTAAAGTTGAAGAGGGTTGATCAAGAAAAGTTTAAGGATCCAAGTCTGAAATTTGTTTATTAAAAAGTGAGGATTTATCATTCTTAACTTGGATTGACAACGCAAGTTGAAGAACAGGACCCTAGGTTTGCACTTCTAATTTTTTTGGGCCCAAGATTGAGAATGAGATTTTAAAGAGCAACTCACCACCTTTATATTTTTTTTCTACCACCTTTGACTTATGCACACCATCTTTATTTTCTGCATATTTCTTTAGTTTCTGCACTTTATCTTTCTATCTTTACATTAATATGTTCAGATTATGTTACTGCTGAAACTACATTAGTTTTCATGCATATTTTACAGATTTTAAAGCGTCTTAGAAGTGGTGTAGTTATGTTAATTTCCGAAATCAGATTTGAAAGTCACATGAGCTAAATATGTTTGGATTAGAAAATAGCCTTTTGAAATTTATTACACAAGGACAATGGCTTCAAGACTGATTTTTGGAACCTTTTGCATAATTCATGTAGATCTTGTAATAGTGCTTAGTCATGAACGTCCCATGCTAGCTGTCATACATTGCATTTCAGAATTAGCACATTTATCCACTTGTTCTGTTTTGGAATTTCATGCATCTTTGGATATTAAAAAAATTCAGCTAGTAACTGTGGTTTAGATAGGTTTTGGTCTAGTGATAGGTGAAAAAAATTAGGAAGTAAAAATAAAATAAAATAAAAACTTTGCACTAGTTCACGCACGTCCATGCATTGTGTCCCACAATTATTTTTTAGAAAAGTACATCCTCATCATTCTTGTATTTTATTTAATTTAGGAAAAATTAATTCTCAGATTTGCATTCTTTTAGAAAGTGTTTCATTTATATTCTTATCTTAATCTATTGTTTAATTAACTTAGGAAAGTTAATTGGTTTCTAATCTAATACTGTAGGTTTCTAATCTTAGGGAGTTTGATCTTAGATGGATGATTTGTTTCCAATTTTGATTGATTTGATTTGATACATTTTTTTTTGGAGTGTTTTTTTAATAACTTGTTTTATTTTCCAATTTCGTTTGTTAGTTTTAATTTTAGTAAGTGATATTTTTAGAATATTTTCTAATTGGATGTTCTAATGTGTTTAATTTCTATTTTGCATCAACTTGATCTTTTTAGATTTAGGAATTTAGTTTTAGGAGATTTTTTCTTTCATTGGGTTGTAATTAATTATTTTAATTAAAGTAGGAATGATTGTAATTTGTTTTCAATTAGGCTAGTTTTAGATTTCATTTAGGGCAGGTACAAGTAGGAAAGCTTTATCTCAATAGCTCCCTGTGGATCGACCTGGTCTCACCAGATTATATATTACTACAACCGTACCCTACACTTGAGGTTCGATCACATCTTCAAGATACTATTTCCACCATTGGTTAGGAATCTTGGTCTTCCCCTTTGTACAAAGAGATTGACTATAGTCGATTGCGATCCGCTGCTTACAAAGATTTGGTTAAGTTTAGATGGTTGGACTGCTTACAAAGATTTGGTTAAGTTTAGATGGTTGGAAAGAAAAAGTTTTAAACTATGCAAGAAAGAATCAACTCATTAAATTTTAAAAATCAACTCATTAAATTTGTTGTTCTATCTTTTCATATTTATTAGGGCAATGGTTTCTGTTAATTAAGTGCAAGGAATTACACCATTTAAGCATCATTCTAGGGTGAATTAGGGACTTAATTAGGTTAAATGCATCAATTTGCACTTAATTTCATCATTTCATGCAATTTTTAATTAGGGATTGGAATTTCCGCATTTTTCATACACTCTCTGCATTATTTAGTATTTTATGCAACTTTTTCTTCGAAAAGTCTTAGTTGAAGTAAAACTCTGTCCGAACGGGTCCCACTTCAAATTATGCTCTACATCATTTTGTGGGTTAAGTTAGAATGTACAGGAAATGCATGACTAGCAGAACCCTGAAGAAGGCTTGGAGAACAAGCCTTGGAGAACAGTCCTACTAGCATCAAGACTTTGCAATGGGATATCCAACACTCTTTCCCCTCATCCAGGAAGATTCCAGATGCCTTTAGATTATTCCCCTATCCTTATCTCTCAAGAAGTTTGAACATCGTAGAAAGTATCAACAGAGAGAAAGATTGAGCAAACTAAAGCCAAAACTGGACCCCACATCATCTTGGACCTCCCACTCCCTCTCTTTCTTATCCTGAGCATCAAAGAAATTTTCCTCTCTATCTCTCTCAGTCCCATCCAGATTTGAAGATAAGATAAGAAAGAAAGATCGATAGAGTTGGACTCAAATTGAAAGAAGGTAAAAGAAACAAAGAAGCAGAGTCTAAGAAGGACTCCACACATGTAGCACTACAAAAAAAAAGACTTTTAGTCTCGCTTTTAAATTGAGCTTTTGTGTCGCTTTTACAATAAAGTGACACAGTATGGTCTGATGTGTCACTTTAGAGGAGGAGTAAACGAGGAGGAGGTTTGTTGTGTCACTTTTCTATAACGCGACATACAAAACAAATTTTATGTCTCGTTTTATTCTTAATTAAAGTGACACTATCTGAACAAATTTTTAAAATAATCCAAACTAAATTTCTCTCTGATCTCTCTCTCTCTCTCTCGTGTGTGTGTATATAAATTCATTCCACCTTCTCTTTCTTCGCTTTCTGCAAAAACCCACAGAAGAGGAAGAGAACAAGAAGAACTGCAAAAACCTAAAAAAAGAAGCCTTTTTTTTCAATCTTCTTCCTCCTCTCATGGAGCCCGTACCGAATTCTCAGCAGTCCGCGGAAGCACCGGAATCAGAGGACCCTCCCAAGAACGAGGCCGAGACCGAGGCCGAACTCCTTCTTTCCCGAGCGCAGAAGATCATCGACAAGATCATGGCAAACCATTCAAACCCTAGGCCTAATCTCTTCCATGCCCTCGCATCCATGATGGAGACCCAGGAATCCAGGTTGGGTTTCCATCCATTTCCCTTTTTTTATTCTCTTTTTGGCTCGAATTTGTATCTGATTTCTAGGGTTTGAGATATAGGGTTTTGAATTCTGACTCTGTTTTTTAGGAGTTGGGCGAAAAGGGTGGGTTCTTGGGGTGGGGAGATTAAAACCCTAAAGTGATTTTTTGGGATTTGGGTGTTTTAGTTTGTGGTTTGGATTTAATGCTTGTGTTGGGGTGAACTTTGATGTGGCTTATTGGGGGTTGGTGCAGTTTACGTGTACTGCAATCTTTACCATTTGAATAATGGATGTGGAGGTGAAGGTTGAAATGTGGTTGAATGACCACAATCAGATCGCTAGGATTGGATTTCGGTGCTGTAGCTAGAATGGGTTTGGATGGTTGGATTGATGCACTTGTTGGGTGCATAGTGTTCATACTCATATGTGGATTTTGAACATCCATTAATTAATATAAAGGTTCTAGAGCTAAAATATACTGTAGATGAATTATTCATGTACGAAAATATGTTAGATCTGAACTCTTTATCTGTTCACTGTTGTCAAATGAGGGAGGTTCAAAGAGTTAGAATTTCATTGATCTTAATTAACTCATCCGCTTGTATGCCAATTGGCAAAAGATCAAAAAGTTAGCATTTCCTTATCTGGGAGTCTTTAGAACATCTTTCATCCAAGTCCTTTAGATACATAGTCGATGTAATTGAACCATGGGCCACCCAAATACTGAGTCCAGTGCGTTTGTAAATTTGCCGATGCTGATGACCTGATACTTCCTCATTTTCCCTTGTTTAATTCTAATGAACATACAATTTTTTATGCAGTAAGTTTATTTCCTTACCTTTCATTATCATCATTTGGCTGCCAGGCGAATGCCTACTGGTGTTGCTATGTCAAACAACACATGTCTATGTTAGATGCAGATACCTGTCCTTAGCGGAAATAAATTCATGCTATACTCATTGTTAGCTTGTTCTGCAGGATTAGGCTATGATTGTACCATTCCTGATGCTCCAAATGCAGAGTCGCATCCCTTAACTAAGAGCCTAGCAGAGAAAGTCAGTAAATATGTTGATCAGTATCTTGAAGCTATGGAGAAGGTAATTCACTGTATCCTTGAATAATATGATATTCATAGATGATAAGCTTTTCAGTTTGTACATATAGCCAGAAAAATGAGTAGCTTGGATTGGTGATTTTACTCAATGAAATCACTCCTAACAGTCGTTTGTATGTATTGCTCGACCTAGGTTAAGCTAAAACAAGGTCTCAGAACTGCAATGAGCATTTCCAGTGAGCGTCTCCCCCACCCCACCCCCCGCCCCCCATCACAGAGTGTTATTTGTTTGTTAATTTCTTTATCATGCAACTGAACTGTAACATTTTACCCTTTTAATGTCTAAAACATAGGATAGTCAATTTTGGAGACTTTAAAAGGAAGACCAATCTGCTTGCTCCATTGTGCTGAGGACTTCAATTAGGCTCGTGTATCTTCTAGCTTCTCTGCTAGAACCATTTATGCCATCTTTTTCTGTTGCAGTAATACATCTGGTTCCATTTTTCTATGTTTGCTCGGTAATACACCTTTATTAGTTTAATTATCCACTGATCTGCAGGTTAGAAAAGAAAATTGCTCAGACAAATGCAAAGATTGAGAAAAATGGAGTTCGATATGAAGATCAAAGAGGATTTAAAGACTGTAGCGTTGGGGACATCAAAGATCAACTACCTTGATCCTAGGATATCAGTTGCATGGTGCAATTATTTGACCAAATATGAACTATATATGGTCAGTATGTTGACATTTTCTGCTTATAGAATCTTCAGATTCCTCTTTGTACCATAATTACATCTAAACCATTTTTGTATATTACTTGAAGTCTTGAACTGAGCATGTGTGGCCCCGGTGATTATTTAGAATCCACATGGTTGCCCTTCTTATTTTTTTCTTTCCTTTTTTTTTATCCTTTCCCGTTTTGCTTTAATGATTGGACCCCACTTGGGCTGAATTAACCTTTCTTTTCCCTTCTTTGTTTGTACAGTTATTGTAGATGACTATTAATCCCATTCTCATGTTCCTATTGTCTTAAACTTTCAAGTTTAATCAAGTGTTAGGATTTGATAGTGTTCTATTACACTTGCTTATAAGTAGTCTGATTTTTGTGAGGTGTTTTGGTTTGGCAATGTTCAATTAAGTCTTGCTTACACTTGATGCACTATGGTGGTTTTGGCGTTTGCTTATTCTGTTTGCACCTTGTTGATTGCAGCCGAAAGAAATGGTTGATTTTCTTTTACTAATCAATCAGCTCATAAGCAAATTTGATACTTCGGTGCACTACACCAAAAATCGGAAATTGGAACGGAAAAGCGTTCCTAATCCTCCCGTTCCTAATCCGTTAAACCGTTCCAATTTCCGTTCCAATTTGGATTAGGAACGGTTGGTACCAAATTGGAACGGAAATTGGAACGGTTTAACGAATTAGGAACGGGAGGATTAGGAACGCTTTTCCGTTCCAATTTTCGATTTTTGGTGTAGTGGTGGGTGATATTTTGGAGGAAATATTTCCTACTATTGCACGCAAAGCTCTCAACATGCTTCCAAGAGAGGCATTTCCGTCAGGACCTGGAAGTAACACCGAGGTATGAGGATTTAGTTATTTGTCAGTATGATTTATAAAATGCTCATTTTATTAGGAAAATCATACTTTTGTCAAATGTATTAATGCCCATTTTTTTTTATTATATCCCATTTTTATGACAGAATTATCACCCCTTTTTTTTCATTTTTAATCGTCAATCCGATTCACCTGAATGCTGCAGGTTTAGACATAAAAAAAAAAGGAAATTTCGAAAGGATTTGATGGTGGGTTAAGCAGCAGGTTTAGACATTTATCTTATAATATGTTGGTCATAATATTGGACATTGCCTCATAACATATTATTGGAAATATACCTAGAGGTTATGTTGGTCTGTCATTCCTCCATTATCTTACATGAAGGTGTCAGTTTCATGGTTTGTGGAACTTTTATTTGTCGTTCCTAAATTTGTTATGTCTTCTCATATCATTGATTGATTAGATTCATGTAGAAATGGTTGTGATAGTGTTGGTTTTTGATCAAGTACTTGTAAACTTGTGATTTCTTATAATTTTCTCCCTGAAACTGTAGAATCTAATAGTGTTTGCGTGTGAACTTGAGAGCAAGAGGTAGCTTGACTTGAGCTTTGCTTGAACATTAAACAAGCTACCTTGATCTATAGCCAAGCTGAACTAACCCCAGCCTGAGCATGGCTATAAGTTGAGCTTGGCTTGATAGTACTAATTGATCTCAAGCTCAAGCTCTAGTGCAAGCTTTACTAGAAATAAGGCCCAACCGTGCAATGCTGTACCTATACTTTGCAATGCATATTGAGTTTGACTCAAAGATTACCAAATACTGAAACGTTTTCTTCTTGGTACCATTTACATGACATGAGAGTTATTAGATAACCACTAGAGAGAGAGAGAGAGGGAAGACCTGTGTATGGATACTAGGTCATCATATTAGTGAATTATTGATTGCTCCTAGTTTGCTTGCTACTATGATCTTATGACCTGTGAACTGCTAGTGTTTCAATTGCTCTTTCTCTAGTGACAAAATGTTTTCTCTTTAACATGAATCATTGATATTGTTGGTTAAACTCTCCTTCTTACTTGATTATATTATTGATACATAGTCAAATTGTTATTATTTTGTAGGTGAATGAAGAACATAATTAAACGGAGATAGAATGCCTTTTGCTAAGTGGATCTACTAATTAGGTTAAGTTAATTTTGGTTAGTTAGGGATTTCCGGAAATTGTTTACAATGTAGCTTGCCTTTTTTTGGATGGTTTTGTGAAGGTTTTGGATTATGTCGTGACGCTTTGGTTACGAATTCGAAGGTTAATGTAAATAGTTTGGATTATGGATGGATTCAAATTGGCTATGTTTTGAATAGTTTGTTTGATTTAGTGCGTGGACGAGCAAGTACGTTCCTTAATGTGAATGGTGATTAATTTCCAATTAATGAAATGGTTCTTATTGAATGTTGCTATCTATATTTTTTTGTATCTTTTGTAAGGCAGGTTTAGTGATTTGAAAGTGTATCCATACTGCAGCATGTTATTAGTAATGTATATATTGCATTTTTATTTTAAAAAAAATGGATGGTATCTCGCTTCTATGGAAACTGTCACAACTGATGACTACTTGTGTCACTTTTGGTCCGAAAACAACATATTGATCACTGCTTTTGAAAAGGAAGACAACAAAGTTATCTTTCTTATGACGCTTTTAAGTTATTTTAGTGTCACTTTTGGATTTAAAGTGACACCAGTAACCATTTTTTTGTGTCACTTTGATAATAGAAACTGACACAACAAATGTATTTCTTGAAACGCTTTTACGAACTTTTAGTGACGCCGGCAGATAAGACGCTTGCATAGTAATAAAAAAAAGAGACACAAACCACTTTTTAAGACACTTTAAAAGTGACTCATTAAGATATTTTTTTTTTGTAGTGTAGGGGCCATCTAACACTCTCCCATGGGCCCCATCTCTCATGTATGGAAGAGTCTTATTGTAAGAAGAAAGTCAGCCCCGTTTTTCTCAAGACATAATATCATAAAATCGCCATAACTTTCAATCTGACCTCCGGATTGGTGAAATTTACCTACCATTTGAAAGCTTATTTAGAGTAGATATCTGTGGACCTAAGATCAACAAAATCGAAGCTGAAATGACCAAGTTATGACCTCGGGAAGTTCGTTGTGAATTTTTTACTCAGGATTACAATTAGTTACAATAAAAGTGGGCCCGATCTTTGTTCAAAATTCAAATTAATTCCAAAAAGGTTAGGAGATTGGGGCTCTCTTTCATCTTGTCTCACCCAAACTTGCATGGAGCCCAAGGGATGATCCTTTCTTAAAGTTCATTGGAAGCAAGAAAAAGGATCAAGATGGACTTTGTGTTAAAAAAAACTATTTAAGGCGAGCAACCCCCATGTGAACTGCCGTGCCTTCTCCTCTTTTAGGGTGTGACGACCACCATTCCACTCCCTCTCTTCCCTCCATTATTTTCTGATTTTAATTTTTTTTAAGGTGTTCTAGAGCCTTGTTCCAGAAACTAGGATTTTTAGAAGAGAGATTTCTGAGAGACCATTTTAAAAGGAGATGGTATTAGAAAGATTATTTTAAA
This sequence comes from Cinnamomum chago, assembly GCA_038049695.1. Classification (NCBI taxonomy): domain Eukaryota; kingdom Viridiplantae; phylum Streptophyta; class Magnoliopsida; order Laurales; family Lauraceae; genus Cinnamomum; species Cinnamomum chago. Next base: position 63,219,023 of record CP142458.1, on the reverse strand, counting down.
TTTCTTTTCAATGGCTGGCTAGATCTTTGGATTGGAGCACACAGATGAATTTAAGTAGATTTTTTATTTAATCTATATGATCGTTTTATTTCTTTCGTGTCTCTTTTAAATGCATGCATTTTTAGAATAATAGATTTGTCTTCATGCCTTAGGCAGCCTCCGTTTTGATTTGAAATGAAAATAGTTTCATGATTTATGCTTATTTTTATACATTATGCTTAGGGTTGAGATCCTTTGATAGTTTATGCTTAATTTGATAAGTCATGCTTATGATTTTTCATTCTTTTCTGAGTCGAAGGAGGTCGATCTTGGGTGGTGATTTTATTCTTTTTACAAAAAAGTTGGATTTTGTGAAAGACAAATCTTCAAGACCAGAAACATTGATTTGCTTCTGATCCGAGTTATTTTGAGACAAAGTAGAATAATTACATGGATGGTTTCTTATCCGAGTTATTTTGAGAAAAAGTAGAATAATTACATGAATGGATTATTTATCTTGCTTAGTGGATTTTGGATGGTCTGGTCTATTTTATATATTAAAATCTCTATACTTTTGATTAGTTTGTGTTTCTGACCTTTAATAGTTTTTCTTGGATCTTAATTATTTTTTTTATTAATCTTTAATTTTAAAATTTTTCAAATTTTTACTTTTAACTTAGTGGTGCTCCATGTGGTATCGACTTGTATTTGTCACTATCTCAACAAGACAACTGTGCACTTGCAGCTATTTTATTGGATTGATTTAATTCACATCAGTTTCCTTCTCCCAAAGCATCTTGTTAAAGGAATTTTGAAGATTATTAGGAATCTCTACTGAAATAAATACTATAATACCTATCTATGTATCAGGTGTGCATGGGGCTCATTTTGTAGACCTAAATCTTTAGTATTCCTTCTGTTGTGAGGCATAACATTGTTTGTTGTTTTAGACTTTCTTGGAATTTTTCCATTTTCATGGATACCAATTAGACAGCTTTGGCTCATGCAAAATATGCAAAGGAAATCAACCTTTAGGGCATGTTTGTGTAACACTTTTCCGCGGAAAAGTTTACGGTTTTCCGCGGAAAACCCATTTTTCCGGCGTTTGGTGCGGAACAATTCCGCGGAAATGTTTTCCTGCCTCGTCAGCATTTTCCTTGATAATTGTGGAAATGAGTTTCCTATGGGGGGGTATGGGAAATGGTTTTCCGCGGAAAACTTCTCCATCTTTTCCTCACTTTTGTCCATTTCAACCCAAAAATCCTATAACTCTTTCATTTTTCATTTCTTTATATAAATTATTATTTAATGTTAAATAAATAATATACATGTTATGTTATTTTTTTCAAAAAATTATATCACCAAATAAGAAATTTTGATTTTCTATAAGGAATCCACAGTCGCACCAAACAACATCTGCACCAATTCAATGAGGAAACTCTTTTTGCACCAAACATGGATTTCTAAATTCTACGGAAACTCTTTTCCGAGGTTTTCATTTCTATGGAAAATGCTGACGTGGCAATTTCCTCTTTCCGCGGAAAGGGTGTGTACACAAACGTGCCCTTAGAGGCGTAAAACTGCGCGAGCTATTCTTCATGGGTTGGAAAAGTATTCTAAACTTTAGAACATTGTTTTGGAAGCATATCAACATCTTTTTGGAAATACTAGTGCACTAGGTTCTGGCCAGATCCATGACTCTCCCTAGGTACCATTTGATTACATCTGTAGAATAAAGATCTTGTGCATTTGTATCAATTTGGCCACTACTATTTGTGGTTGGATCTTTTGTTGCACTTTCCACAATACTCTCTCTCTCTCTCTCTCTCTCTCTCTCTCGCTCGCCTTGTGCTATTATATTGCAAATTAGCTCAAACAAAAAAATATACAGCTCGACTGGCATGACAACCTATTTTTTTCTTTGTTAGAGTTGGGCAAATCAAGTTGAGATCTGGTGCCAGGTTGAGATATGTTCCTTACTCCATCTGAAAATCATAAGAAATGAGGGTTCCACTAGCCCTAACCCTAGGGAATTCCAATTTTCAAATGTGGGTTTTCACGACTTTATAACTAATGAGAAGTAGTCGGGGATTTGATTCTCAATCGTGACCTAAACGAAACTACACCTATAGAGAATGATAATCCAAAACTTCATGTTGGTAGAGCTAAAAGGAAAGAAAAGTAAAAAGTTTTTCTACTGTAGGAGCTTTTCTTTTCACTGCATTTTGCTATTCTAGGAGTTGTACATTTACGCACTTTAAGGGTCCGTTTGGGAAGGGAGGAGGGGAGGGGAGGGGAGGGAAAATTTGAGGGGGAAGGAAAATGAAAGGGAGGGGAGGAAAAATTAATTTTCCCTCCTCTTGTTTGAGAAGTAAAAAAGTAAGGGGAAGGAAAGTGAAAAATTATAATTTTATTTTTAGTGAAGTACACAGAAAAAGACTATTTTACCTTTGCTCTTGAAAAAAAATCAAATAGACTCTAAAGGGCATTTTAGTCATTTGGTGACTCAATCCTCACTTTCCCCTCATTTTCCCCCTTGTTTTGGGGGGAAAATTTTTGAGAGAAAAAGTACAAATTTTCCTTCCATTTTCTCCTCCCCTATTTTCCCTCCTCCCTTCCCAAACACCTCCCAAAAGCACTTTCCCTCCACTTTCCCCCCTTTTTTTTCCTCCCCCCCCCATTTTTCCCCCCTTCCCAAACAGAGCCTAAATCGGTCCAACTGTTACAAAGTTGGCACTTGGTTATGACAAGGATATAAAGATATATAGGGACTTGATGGCTGTAAGTGGCAAGGATAAGGGAGTGGTCATGTCTTTCTTCTGCACAAAATGGTAGTCAACTTCCACATATTTAGTGCTAGCATTGAATACGGGATTCACAGCTCGATGAAGTGCACAAAGGTTATCACACCGTGGGATTGGTTAGTAGATGCGCATGTCTTTTTGAAGATTGTGAATCCAACATAATTCTACTCAACCATGTGTTAATGATTGATAATATTTAGCATCAATGTTGCACTGAGAGATGGTTCGTTGCTTTTTTGGCTCTCCAAGAGATGGGATTGCGCCCAATATAAATACCATGCCCCCTTGTGCAGCGGCGATCATTAGAAGAATCGGGCTAGTCAACGTTGGAGAAAGCGTTTAGTACGATTAGTCCCGACTTTTTCCTTACTTTTAAGCCTTTGGTACAAGTCTTCAAAGATATTTGCAAGGATGCTGGATGCCCTTTTTTTTTCATTCCTTATAAAGAAGATTTGCACCCACAAAAGGCCCCCAAAGTCCCGATGCTAATTGTTTCATTGCTCTTCTCATAAAGCCTATGTCACCACACTAGTTGGATTTTTATTCACAGGTGCTATTTGGATCCTCTAAATTGATCCACATTCTTCCCCATCTTTTGGTACAGGCATCTTATCTCTATGGTTAGAACCCTTCTCTTGCTCCTTTAGATATTTTGACGAATTTATCTTGTTGTTGTTGGCCTAGTGGGTCCAGACCAATTGAGTTCAGGGTCATGGGTATTATGGTAATTGTACCGGGACTTTCTTGTTGATTAAGATAGGGTTTCTTGGGGGATAAGAAAGAGATCATTATATATTCATGTAATGTGTAACTCATGAGATACTGTACTGCATATCATACCGAGAGTAAAACCAAAGGAGAGTCGAGTTTCTTTCCCGTGGACGTAGGTAAGATTGCCGAACCACGTAAATCTCTTTATGTGTGATTGTTTGTTCTTGTGTGATTGATTGATTACTCGATTGCTCTTTTACGTTTCCGCATACACACGCACAACAAGTGGTATCAGAGCTTAGAGTTTCTAGGGTTGGATTGTGCTGCGTTGCGATCGACGGATCGGATCAAGAGTGTCTGGATTTTTGCGGGTGGATTCTTCGTCGCAGAAAAGAGAGATTGTTTCCGATCTCTGTTGGGCCATACTGATCAAAGGTTTTTTTTAATTCTGGGCAGTTTTAGAAGAAGGAGATCGGCTTTGATCTCAAGGGGGCCAAACGATCGGATTTCCAGAGGATTGTCAAGGTTCTTGCACCGCCAGTGTTGCCGGAGAAAAAAAAAGCACCATCAAGTATTTCCTTTACTTGATTTTTCGATTTTTTTAATATCAAGCTGTTCTGTGAAGATTGAAAAAAAAAATCGAAGTTGCAGAGAAAACGCCGACGCCATCAGCACGTCGCCGTCCTCGTCGCCGCACTTCGCCGGAGAAAAATTCCAGCCGCCGCCGTGCCGTTTGCACCGTGCCGGACCGGAGAGGAAGAAGCAAGGACGCAGGGGCAGGTGCTGGATCTTGGTTCTGTTACAGAACCGAGTTCTGTTTGAAGCTTGAAGAAGACCGGTTTGGGCCAGGCTTGGTTAGGGTCAGTTCCACCTGACCCGTTTACAGAAGCCCAGCGCAGTTCAGCCCACAACCCAGACTCTGTCCAGTTCTGTTTGAGCCAGTCCGACCTGACCCGTTTACAGAAGCCCAGCGCAGTTCAGCCCACAACCCAGACACCTGTCCAGTTCTGTTTGGGCCAGTCCGACCTGACCCGTGAAGCCGGAAGCCCATCCAGCAGACGCTGACGTCAGCATTACGTCAGCGAATAGTACAGTCAGCGGGGAGTTTGATCAGGATCAACGGCAGAAACTTGTTCTCGCGATATCTTGATTATCCGAGGTCAGATCGAAGATCCGTTTGGGCCTACAGACTCGTTGTAAGCAGATCTACGTAACTATAGAAGAAGATTGACAGTTTGACAGTCAACAAAAAAGTTTGACTAATCGGAGCGCAGAAAATTATTCTCGCGATATCGAAGCCATCCAGAGTCGGATTTCGGATCCGTTTCTTCCAGCGTGCTCGTGGTGACGAGATCTACAGATTGGTGCAGAAATTAAGGTTAGTAAAAGTTGTTTATATTTCTTGATTATTCAATTGAGATGGAGAACAACAATGTGAATACTACCATGATCAAATTGAACCATACAAATTGGTTAATTTGGAAATCGAAGATGGAGGATATCCTCTATTGTAAAGACCTCTATGATCCCATTGAGGGGGATAGTGCTCGACCAAAAGAAATGTCTGATCCAGATTGAAAAAAGATGCATAGAAAGACCATTGGTCACATCATACAGTGGGTGGATAATAGCATATTTCATCACGTGTCTAATGAAACAAATGCGAGAACCCTTTGGAAGAAATTAGAAGAAAGATATGAGAAGAAAACGTCAGTGAATAAAACTTTTCTCATTAGAAAGCTTGTGAATATGAAATTCAAGGAGGGTGGTAAAATTGAAGAGCACATAAATGAATTCCAATGCGTTGTGAATGAATTAGCCACAATGAAGATGGTCATTGATGATGAGATGCAAGCTTTATTGCTTCTAAGTTCTTTGCCAGATACATGGGAGACATTGGTTGTTTCCGTGAGCAATTCTACTCCAGATGGTGTGTTATCAATGAGTCAGGTTACTAGCGGCTTGTTAAATGAAGAAACACGAAGAAAAACTGCAGGGACAGATAATGCGCAGGCCTTTGTTACAGAGAAAAGGGGGATGAGTAAAAGTAGGGCACCAAAGGGGGGTCGTGGCAAGTCTCGAGGTGAATCACAGACTAAGAAAGAGTCTGGAAAATGCTTTCACTGTGGTAAGGATGGTCACATTAAGAAGAATTGCTTTCCCTTTAAGGAAAAGAAAGGAGCCAACAATGAGCAGAAGAATGACACTAACACTACAGCTACTTTGGATAATGAAGTAGCGCTACTGGCCAGTGAAGATGAAGGGTGTTTGAGTGTTGCAGATGATCAGGTTGAGTGGGTTGTTGACACAGCAGCATCCTACCATGCTACTCCTTCTAAGGAGATGTTCACAACGTACAAAGCAGGGGACTTTGGCACTGTGAAGATGGGCAACACAAGTCATTCAGATATTGTTGGGATCGGTGATGTCTGCATTAAAACCGATATTGGTTGCACAATGACGCTGAAAGATGTGCGACATATTCCTGATCTGCAGTTGAATCTGATTTCCGGAACTTCATTGGACCGTGCAGGTTATGAGAGTTACTTCAGAAATGGCAGGTGGAAACTCACTAAAGGGTCTCTTATTGTTGCGAGAGGGAAGGCGTGTAATACGCTGTACAAGACACATGTGAAGCTATGCAAAGGTGTGTTGAATGCTGTTGAAGACAGATCCTCTCCGAATCTGTGGCACAAGAGACTGGGACATATGAGTGAGAAAGGACTGCAATTATTGGCAAAGAAAGATCGTATTCATTACTCCAAAGGTACATCCCTTGACCCTTGTGATTATTGCTTGTTTGGTAAACAATCTAGGGTATCTTTTGTAAGTCCTGGGGATCCGAACCCTAGAGGGGGGGGGTGAATAGGGTGAGCTCCAATTATGACCAATTAAAACAAATTTTAACTTCTTTAAAACAAACTACTCATAAGTGATGATTATCAAATAAAACGCGGAAGCTTAATAAAAACAATCACCACAAAGCAAGCACCATCACACAAGGATTTATAGTGGTTCGGCCTCAATGCCTACATCCATACCGGCTTGTGATCCAACACCCCACCGGATTTCCACTATTTATGCTTTTCAATAGGCTAAGCAATAACCTTTACAATATGCTTTTCAAGGCTTAGCAATAACCTTTACAATGATGTTTTTCAAGGCTCAACATCAACCTATACATTATGCTTTTATAGGCTAAACAATAACCTCTTCAACCACAAGGTTGGTTATCTCACAAAGTTAGTGTCTAACATACACTTGATGGAGATACAAATTAAGCTCATTACATTTGCCTCTAAAATAGGCGGATATAAAAATGAAAATCTAATACACACACACTATGAATGCAAAGATGAAAGTATATGATGTGTGTGTGTGATGTCCTCAATCATTTTGAAAATGAAAGCTCATAAATGTATGCCTAAGGCTTTTGAAAGTTTAGCTCAAAAACATTTATGATTGAGGAAATGCTAATCACATGTTAAAAGTAACAACTTGTTAATGAGATCAAAGATTTACAAGTTGTATGAAATTAATTAGCTCTAAACATGTGATGCATAGGGATGTCAATCAAATCAAAATATTGAAAAGGCAGAGAAATTCCAAAACAAAATAAATCAGATCCAAACACAACAGCAGAGAAATTGCAGTTTACCTGAAAGTAATTGAGAAACCAGTGAAGAGAGAGTAAGAAGAAGAAAAACAAGATCTGGAGCCTGAAATATAGATCTGGGAAACCTATGAAATTCGTATACGCAAAGCGCTTTGCTTTCGGATACAAGAAACCCTAACAAGCTTTGGCTTTCGCTTTGGCCTTTTTTAAAAGACGAAGAAGAAGACGACGATTGCAATGACGATCACTTGGAAGCTCTAAACTACATTTCAAAAAAAAAATAATAATAAAAAAAATGCAAGATCTGGAAAGAACTGGAAAGTGGGAATGGATCATTAACGTACCTGGAAATGATTTTGATGCAGAGCGTAGGGAAAGAAGCTTGTTTCAAAAGTTGTTGTTCGTCTTCGAGGTTTTAATGGCGGAGAGAACCGGTGGCGGCTCCGGCGCGCGGGAGGGCGGCGCAGTGCAGAGCGAGAGAGAGAGGGAGAGGGAGGGAGGGAGGGAGGTCTGGTGCAGGTGGGCTCTGGCGGAATCATCGCTGGGGAGGCGGGAGAGCAGATCGAGCGCAGCGCGGGAGGGGAAAAGGGGAAAGGGAAAAGAGGAAAAAAAAACGTGTGTGTGTGTGTGGGGGGGGGGGGGGGGGAGCCCGCTTTTTCAACGCTGATGCTTATATTTCTAGTAGGGTAAACCTCTTCCTCGTCTAAAGTGACACATCAGACCATACTGGGTCACTTTATTGTAAAAGCGACACAAAAGCTCAATCTAAAAGCGAGACTAAAAGTCCTTTTTTGTGGTGCTTGTGATCCAACACCCCACCGGATTTTCACTATTTATGCTTTTCAATAGGCTAAGCAATAACCTTTACAATATGCTTTTCAAGGCTTAGCAATAACCTTTACAATGATGTTTTTCAATGCTCAACATCAACCTATACATTATGCTTTTATAGGCTAAGCAATAACCTCTTCAACCACAAGGTTGGTTATCTCACGAAGTTAGTGTCTAACATACACTTGTTGGAGATACAAATTAAGCTCATTACATTTGCCTCTAAAATAGGCGGATATAAAAATGAAAATCTAATACACACACACACACACTATGAATGCAAAGATGAAAGTATATGATGTGTGTGTGTGTGATGTCCTCAATCATTTTGAAAATGAAAGCTCATAAATGTATGCCTAAGGCTTTTGAAAGTTTAGCTCAAAAACATTTATGATTGAGGAAATGCTAATGACATGTTAAAAGTAACAACTTGTTAATGAGATCAATGATTTACAAGTTGTTTGAAATTAATTGGCTCTAAACATGTGATGCATAGGGATGTCAATCAAATCAACATGTAGCTCAAAACATAAAAATAGATTTGATTGAAAAAGGGGACAAATCATATGAACTTATAAAATCAACTTGAATAAGATATACCAATCAATGCAAGGCAAGTTGTGAAACTTTAAAACAAAGTTACATATGATTTGTAAACATGTTGAATCCAAAACATAAGATATATTTGAAAAAGATTTTCTTATGATGGAAAACAACAACCAAAGATTCAACCAAGTATATGGATCATGTTACATCTAATTTCTAAGATGTTTCCATTAACATGATCTACTTAGATTTACCAAGGATAAAGTACTACTTGGGTTGAATCAATGGTGATGCATCCAAAACAATAGATCAATTCAAAAGATAAGACATGCTAAGGATACAACACATCATAGGTTAACATGCTACTAAAGATTTATCAAAGATAAAACAAAACATGAAAACATATGATTTGTAAAGAAGTTGAATCCAAAACATAAGATAGTTTTGAAAGTGATTTTCTTATGATGGAAAACAACAACCAAAGATTCAACCAAGTATATGAATCATGTTACATATAATTTCAAAGATTATTTCATTAACATGATCTACTTAAATTTCCCAAATAAAGTACTACTTGGATTGAATCAAATGGTGATGCATCTAAAACAATAGATCAATTCAAAAACATAAATATGTTAAGGATACAACAAATCATATTTTAACATGCTATTAAAGATTTACCAAAGATAAAACAAAACATGAAAACATATGATTAAGGAAAGTAGAGCCTACTTGGAGATTTAACTTCATTAATCCAAGCTTTAGCTTTCCTAATGATCCCCTCCATCCCTTAGTTCATTTCCCTTGAATATGCCTCAAAACCCCTCAAGGAGGGCCTTAAAATTCCCAACTTTTGGCAAAGGAAAGAACTCATATTTATAGCAAAAAGTGCCCAACGGCTAGTCCTCGGTCGACCTGCAAACAGGTCTCGGTCGACCGGGAACACACAACGGTCAGAAAAATGACCGTTGGGGCTCCAGGGCCACTTTCTGCCTGCAGTGTTCCCGGTCGACCGGGACCTCTGGGCCGGTTGACCGGCGACACTGCCGGGACCAAAAATCCAACATTAGCATATTTCAAATTTTTTCTTTGTGGAACTTTTTGGGCCATTAAATCAAGCTTGAAATCATGTTTTAAATCAATCTAAGGGTTTTAAAACATGAACCATAAAAAGCCTAAAACATTTTGAAAGATTTAAAACTCATAGGCTAGCTTGATTTTCTAAAACTCTTTTCAAATCAAATGCATCCAAGATTAAAAACAAAACATGCATAAATCAAAACTTTTACAACTCTTAAAAACAATGCATGTTTAAAACAAGATTTCAAGTTTTTATAAATCAAAGCATATGTGTGTAAATCAAATGATGCTAGAATGATTATGCATCCATCAAATTGCAATCTACAAAATTCCTAACAATCTCTCCCTTTGCAATTTGATGGCAACACACTCACCACTGAAATAACACACCAAGTCTTCAGCTCCCCCTCAGCTGGACAAGTCTTGAAATCTTCTTGGATGCTTCTCTTAGCTTGGGATCTTTTCTTTTCTTCATTCTTCATGATGCTTGGAGCTTGATCATTTTTCAATCTTTCTTTCTTTAGCCAAGCATCTTCTTTAGCTTCCAAGCTTTCTTTCTTCTATTTGCTCTCCCCCTTTGACCATGCCTCTCTCTCCCTTTGGCTAGATATGCATTCTCTCCCATTGTAGAAGATCATACACAACTCTCCTTAGGAAGCTTGGACATTCTCTTCCCCTTTTGAGAACTTGCATACTTTCTCCCCCTTTGCCATTAAATTGCAAAGGTACCTACACACATGAAACAAGGAAAATACCTTTAGTAGCACCTGTTAACAAAAGAAATCGAAAGTGAATTACATAACAGGCTATCATGTGTGAAATTTATCTCTAAGGGCTCAAAGGCAATCCTAGGGTTAATTTGATCAAAACTAATACTTCCTATGAAAGTTTACACTCCCCCTCAATCCATTCTCTCCTTTTGTCAAACTTTTGACAAAGATTTAACTATTAGGTGCAAGAAGAAGATGGTTTAACCAATTGAGGGTCAACTTCAAGAGAAGAATTAGATTCATTTAACTATAAAGCTCAATATGATCAAATTACCAAAAGAGAGCTAGGTCTAAAGAGAAAAGCAATCATGGATACCAATTGGAAAAACTAAGAATACCAATTGAGATTCAAAGATAAGTCTATTAAACACAATCACTCTAAAATGGATTTAAAAATATAACTATTAGGAAAAATCCAAATTAGAGCTATCCATGAAGCAATGGGGTTTATTAATCATAGCATCAAATAATCTAACTATAGAAAGCATATGCTATGAAAACTTTGAACTCATTTCATTCAATCAATAAATATGACTATTAAAGTGCAAGAATGAGTGAAATGAAATTCACACATGAAGCCAACCTCAACTAATAACCAACCAATATTATGAACACATAAACATGATGGTCATGAGATATACCTATGTGAGCAAGAGAGGTGGCAATCATGAACACTATGATGCTAATGGAGTGTGACATGGAATGAGAACATATAACTATCAAGTTCAAACCAATGTACACAAGGTCTATCACATTCACAAGAAATCAAATCAATCGAAAATTTTACCAATTGAAACCAATTGAATTTGACAACATGATAAAGAGCAAGAATGTGACAAACACAAAATTCCATCAAGCATCATAAATGCATATTCATCACTTTTAAAGATATGACTATTGAGCATAGTGATGAACAAGATAAATTGCAATGCAAAAGGATATAACTTTGTAATGCATGCAATTTCCATAGTGTCAAAATCATATGAATTCAACATCTAAGATATCCATCAAACATATAGAAATATGAGGAATAGATTTCAAAGAGTTTCATATGATCAAGAACACTACTATGAAGTTGAAACATGTATAAGGATGATATCACTTAGAGAAAATACATGAATCAACATCATAACCATCCAAAAAGAAATGACTAGAAAGCATAGAGGATGGATCTTAGTTCTAGTATGGTTTCTACAAATGTAATAAATAACACAACCATACATAGAACGATTTGACATTTGCATAGAGAGGATTAATCAACATTCAAGATCTAACTCATACCAATCATCAAAAAGGAATATAACTATTTAAGCACAAGAAGGTATGAAGTTAAAGGTAGCAATCTATCATGCAACATCTCCACTCTTAGCAAATGTACTAAGCTTACAATGCAATGGAAAATGGATATGAGGTTTAAACCAAATGAACTTAGCACATAAAATCACATATGTACTTAAAAAGCTCAAAAACAAGATTTTACTATAAAACACATAAACAATCATCAAAATGCATTAATGAGAATATACCAAGTTAGGCACAAACATGCAAATCAATGAAACCATATCCAACCAAGCAATGTAAGACATCAAAATCAATTTGCATAAAGAATGTAACTAAATGAGCAAAGATGCAAATAGTTTGTAAAAATTATTTCCTTTCAAATGATATAATCATAATTAGGCACAAGGAAATAAATTCAAGGAAAATGTTTCTAAAAATACAACCAATAAAGCTTAGAACATTTTCCAAAGTTTTTCAAATCACTTCAATATATGAAATTCCAACAAAGAATCATTTATAGAATTATGAGCAAGTGAATTTGAGAAATAAGAAGTGTACTATTGTAAAATTTCAAATTGTAAAACAATAGACACTCACAAATTTTCCATACCAAGATATATAACTTGAAAATCAATGGAAAACTTAAATTGCTTCAAATCATTTGATTTACAAAAAGGATCTAACTATGACAATCATCAAATGATTTTCCAACATCAATTGATCATAAAAAAAAAAAACTAGCTATGAAAGCATTTGTAATCATAATCAATTGATCATGAATAGATAAGCACTACAAGAGATATAACTATATGAACAAAATGCAAATCCATCATGAAAATATTGCAATCAAAGGATTTTGAAAACCATGAGATATAACTTTAAAAGTTCATGAATACAAAATCAAATGATCACAAAGAAACATTGCATTTTAAAAGATGTGACTATAAAGCAACAAAATGCAAATGTACAAAGACCAACAAATAGATATAACTAAAAAGAATAGGTTGGTCTAGGGGGATCAAGGCCTAAAGGTTAGTCTAAATGTGTACCAATGAAGATTCACCTAAGGTCTTGAAAAGGATGTCCTTGAGAGATCACTTAGAGGACTCACCAACTCTTGAAGATATAACATAAAAAGGTCTAAGAGTGGTGCAAAGATACTATGGGGAAATTTCATTTTCAAACATAGTGGAAATCTTTTAAAAAGATATGCAATAAAACACAACACTAGGGTTCTAATCTAGCAAGGATTAACTCCGGGTTGTTAAGCCCTAATATGGAGTAACCCGCTCTGATACCAATTGTAAGTCCTGGGGATCTGAACCCTAGAGGAGGGGGGGGGGGGGGGTGAATAGAGTGAGCTCCAATTATGACCAATTAAAACAAATTTTAACTTCTTTAAAACAAACTAGTCATAAGTGATGATTATCAAATAAAATGCGGAAGCTTAATAAAAACAATCACCACAAAGCAAGCACCATCACACAAGGATTTATAGTGGTTCGGCCTCAATGCCTACATCCACTACCGGCTTCACTACAAAAAAAATGACTTAATGAGTCACTTTTAAAGTGTCTTAAAAAGTGGTTCGTGTCGCTTTTCTGATTACTATGCAAGCGTCTTATCTGTCGGCGTCACTAAAAGTTCGTAAAAGCGTCTCAAGAAATACATTTGTTGTGTCAGTTTCTGTTATCAAAGTGACACAAAAAAATGGTTACTTGTGTCACTTTAAACCCAAAAGTGACACTGAAATAACTTAAAAGCGTCACAAGAAAGATAACTTTGTTGTCTCGCTTTTCAAAAACAGTGATCAATATGTTGTTTTCTAACCAAAAGTGACACAAGTAGTCATCAGTTGTGACAGTTTCCATAGAAGCGAGATACCATCCATTTTTTTTAAAAATAAAAATGCAATATATACGTTACTAATAACATGCTGCAGTATGGATAAACTTTCAAATCACTAAACCTGCCTTACAAAAGATGCAAAAAAATATAGATAGCAACATTCAATAAGAACCATTTCATTAATTGGAAATTAATCACCATTCACATTAAGGAACGTACTTGCTCGTCCACGCACTAAATCAAACAAACTATTCAAAACATAGCCAATTTGAATCCATCCATAATCCAAACTATTTACATTAACCTTCGAATTCGTAACCAAAGCGTCACGACATAATCCAAAACCTTCACAAAACCATCCAAAAAAAGGCAAGCTACATTGTAAACAATTTCCGGAAATCCCTAACTAACCAAAATTAACTTAACCTAATTAGTAGATCCACTTAGCAAAAGGCATTCCATCTCCGTTTAATTAAGTTCTTCATTCACCTACAAAATAATAACAATTTGACTATGTATCAATAATATAATCAAGTAAGAAGGAGAGTTTAACCAACAATATCAAGGATTCATGTTAAAGAGAAAACATTTTGTCACTAGAGAAAGCAATTGAAACACTAACAGTTCACATGTCATAAGATCATAGTAGCAAGCAAACTAGGAGCAATCAATAATTCACTAATATGATGAACTAGTATTCCTATCACCATCTACAACTAACACTCAATAAGCATTAACGTACCGAAAAGTATTCATAACCCACATCAATTCCTACCTAATATGGTTTTAAAAGCAGTCTGAATAAGTATTCATAACCCACATCAAAAGAACCAATGAAAACAATCATATATATAATATATATTTGTGTAAGAGAGAGACTGGATGCAATCGATCAAGCTATTGTTGTAATTAACATTTCAAAAGATACTAATCTGTGAAAATGTCTAAGATTTATAAATAAAAATGAAAATATAAAAGTATATATTAGAAGAAAGAAACTGTAGGAGTAGAATGATAGTAGATAATCAAAATAATGTTGTTACAACCTAATCTGTTCTCATGGAAGACTCTTCTTTAGAAAGATTAAAACTCACCTTCCAAAACAACCAATATGAATCCTCTGCAAGAACAAGTGACCAAATGGTATGAAACATGCAGTTCACAATGGATAGGATTCAGAGGAACACAAACCTGTAGAAAAATTAGAATATAGATCAAGTTTTTGGAAGAAAACATGTCTCGACATTATGCTTTTTATCAAAACCACAATGGTGGAACAAATTCCAGTGGACCTAAAGTCTGATAATATTAGATGTACTTGAAGTGTGTTTTCTTTTGAACCATTTGACTTCAATAGCCGCACACCAACATGTTAGGAATTTTGTAGGTTGCAATTTGATGGATGCATTTCATTCTAGCATCATTTGATTCACACACATATGCATTGATTTATAAAGACTTGAAATCTTGTTTTATTCATGCATTGCTTTTAAGAGTTGTAAAAGTTTTGATGTATGCATGATTTGCTTTTAAAACTTGGATGCATTTGTTTTGAAAAGAGTTTTTAGAAATCAAGCTAGCCTTTGGTTTTAAAAGTTTTGAATCATTTTAGGCTTTTTATGTTTCATGTTTTAAAACTCTTAGAATGATTTAAAACATGTTTTTAAAGCTTGATTTAGTGGCCAAAAAGTTCCCCCAAGAAATACTTTGAAAAGTTGCATTTTTGGGAAAACATGACTTTTACCGGCGGAAAAAACCACTTTGACCGGCGGTCTCTGTGTCCGCCGCTAAAAGCAGTTTTTCAAACGGTCAGTTTTTTGACCGTTGTGTGTGGTAGGTCGACCTGCCCCTGTAGGTAGGTCGACCTGCGACTAGCCGTTGGGCATTTTTTTCTATAAAAATGAGTTCTTTCCTTTGCCAAAAGTTGGGAATTTTAAGCCCCTCCTTGAGAGGTTTTGAGGCATATTCAAGGGAAAAGAACCAAGGGATGAAGGGGAGCATTAGGAAAGCTAAAGCTTGGATTAATGAAGTTAAATCATCAAGTAGGCTTTACTTTCCTTAATCATATGTTTTCATGCTTTGTTTTATTTTTGGTAAATCATTTTTAGCATGTTAAACTATGTTTGTGTTGTGTCCTTAACATGTTTTATGTTTTGAATTGATTTATTGTTTTGGATACTTCACCATTGATTCAATCAAAGTAGTACTTAATCTTTGGTAAATCTAAGTAGATCATGTTAATGAAAGAATCTTTGAAATTATATGTAACATGATCCATATACTTTGTTGAATCTTTGATTGTTGTTTTCCAACATAAGAAAATCACTTTCAAAACTAACTTATGTTTTGGATTCAACTTCTTTACAAATCATATGTTTTCATGTTTTGTTTTATCATTGGTAAATCTTTAGTAACATGATAATATATGATGTGTTGTATCCTTAGCATGTTTTATAATTTGAATTGATCTATTGTTTTGGATGCATCACCATTTGATTCAATCCAAGTAGTACTTTATCTTTGGTAAATCTAAGTAGATCATGTTAATGAAATATGTAACATGATTCATATACTTGGTTGAATCTTTGGTTGTTGTTTTTCCATCATAAGAAAATCTCTTTAAAATGTATCTTATGTTTTGGATTCAACATCCTTACAAATCATATGTGTATTTTTGTTTTAAAGTTTCACAACTTGCCTTACTTTGATTGGTATATCTTATTCAAGTTGTATTTATAATTACATATGATTTGTCCCCTAATTTCAATCAAATCTATTTTTATGTTTTGAGATTCATGTTGATTTGATTGACATCCCTATGCATCACATGTTTAGAGCTAATTAATTTCATACAACTTGTGTAACTTTGATATCATTAACAAGTTGTTACTTTTAACATGTGATTGCATTCTATCCTCAATCATAAATGTTTTTGAGCTAAAACTTTCAAAAGCCTTAGGCTTACTTTTATGAGCTTTCTTTTTCAAAATGATTGAGGACCACACACACACACTTCATGTACTTTCATCTTTGCATTCATAGTGTGAGTGTGTATTAGATTTACACTTCCATATCCGCCTATTTAAGAGGCATTGTAATGAGCTAAATAGAATCTCCATCAAGTGTATTATAGACACTAATTTAGAGAGATAACCAACCTTGTGGTTGAAGAGGTTATTGCTTAGCCTATAAAAGCATAATGTATAGGTTGATGTTAAGCCTTGAAAAACATCATTGTAAGGTTATTGCTTAGCCTTGGAAAGCATATTGTAAAGGTTATTGCTTAGCCTATTGAAAAGCATAAATAGTGGAAATCCGGTGGGGTGTTAGATCACAAGCCGGTAGTGGATGCAGGCATTGAGGCCGAACCACTATAAATCCTTGTGTGATGGTACTTGCTTTGTGGTGATTATTTTGTTAGCTTCCGCATCTTGTATGATAAATCATCACATGTGACTAGTTTGTTTTAAATAAGTTAAAATTGTTTAAATTGGTCATAATTGGAGCTCACCCTATTCACCCCCCCTCTAGGGTTCGGATCCCCATGGACTTACACAACATTCACCAATGGACGTTTTGGCACTCTGTGAGCATAGATGCCGCCGCCTTCCAACGTGGATAAAGTTGTAGAAACTTGCACCTATTTGTATATGCTTTCGGCCTCTTCGGATAGATCATAAATAAAATTTCTGTGGTGGACTCTAAATAAAGCAGTGGTTACAAACTGTAAATAAAATTCTATACTATACAAGATTTAGTCAATGAGGGTATAAAAGCTTGACATGATCATGATGAAAGACAACGCTAATGCTTATAAATTTTTTTTATTGCCCTTCTTTTGCAAATTTCTCCTCATGAAATGACTAAGTGTTAAGATTTTCTTCTTTGAATGGTAAGTTTCCTCTTAATCGGATCAGATTTTGTTGATACGGGGCCATGAGAGTTTGAATATTTCAAGAACCTACCATTTACTAAAGAGGTTGTCCCTCATAAGTTGTGAAGTTCTGTCTAGAGGCATTTTTTTATCATGATATGCTTGGCAGTTTCAAACATGTAGTGAAGTTCTGTCTAGAGGCATTTTTTTTATCATGATATGCTTGACAGTTTCAAACATTTGGAAAAAAGATACAATCTTTTGGATGTCTTTATCTGAACTCTTACCAAAATGAATAACAATTGAACTGTTCTTCCTTGTAAACAGATTTCCTGCTTGATCTGTACAAAACCGATCTGCCATTTTCACTACAACACGTCCATATATACATGCTACTGATTGAGAGATCAATGACCAAGCTATATGTGATATCTGGTTCTACCATATGTAATGTAGATGCATTTAAACTAGCTGGCCCATTCACCATGACCTACAAAATAACACAAAATAGCGAGCAAAGCACATCAGATCACACTATTATCATGTACAAGAAATAAGGTAGAAAAATGACTTACATCACAACTGGAAGCATTTACGCACTTGAAGCCACCATGGCCCAGTACAAGCCTCACAAAATGTAATAAAAATGGTGACATTTGCAGCATTTGTGAAATTCTTTTTAGTAAAGATTGATGCAGTTGGAGGTTGGGTATCTGCAAGGTGTCAACTGAACATTATGCTTAAATCCAAATGCATGACTATGTTTGTTGATTGTAATATATAGCTTGAAATCAGTTGGGAACTCACCAATGTACCACTTATAAGTCGATGAGTTTCTCTCTCCTACTAAGGTTGTCACATTGAGAAGAAAGTAATGGTAGCGGTTTTGAGTTAAGTTACTGAATGAAATGGATTGAGGACATGATTTCAAGGGCTGGTTGTCAAGCTATTCAAGATAGTAGTTAGTGTCATTTCTTATAGAGAAGCTTGCTGAATTGAAGAAAATATTGGAGCAGTACCGAGTTAAATATTTAAAAATGCATTGGATACATAAACCATGGATAGTGGTACATCAGAGTAAACAGAGAAAGTATCACCAGAGCCATGTTTGTCCTGAAATTACTTGTTTCAATTATCATTATGATAAACTTAATTCAAACCAAATAATTCGCGTAAGACCCGATTTGACTCTCTCTCTCTCTCTCACACACACACAATCTATCTATCTATAAATCCCTCAGAGTTACTGGTAATATTAAACATTTAAAGCAGCTTTGTATTTAAATCCCTCTGTTATTACTTACATATAAATCTCAATCAAGAAGAATAAAAAGATAAATATTATTGCTCAGGGAAAAAAAGAAGAAAACACACAAATATATCTTATGTAAAGGAAGGAGAGAAAAAAGACAGAACCAGATAGCCACATACAATTGCTTGAAAGAGACATGGCTATTATATTTTTGTCCAAAGAAAAGGAGTAGCTACTTCACTAGAATTAAAACAGAAGAGTTTTCGATTTCAGAAGAAACACTCGACACCCATTAGAAAAGATAGGTACTTTTAATTACCATCTGATCTGACATTAATGATTTCAACACTTGGTGGATCCTTTCCTGATCCTAACCCAGTTAGTAAAGGTTTTTATTTTCAAACTTTCCTCCCACTTCCTTTCATTCGATTTCTAGTGCCTGTTCTTTTCTGAAACTATGAAAAACTTAGTATGTTTTTGAAACTCCCCCTTAAAAAGATAAAAGGAGAGACATAAGAAATCAGATCTCATCTCTCAATGGGTATACAAAACCCAAAACCTAACAAAAGCACTCAAAAACATTCCAAGTTCCAAAACAACAGGAACTCTGACTGACCCATTGCAGGTGTTGTTGGTTCCTCATACATCCCATTACTTTTTTATGTTCTTTTTTTTTTTATGCCACTCAATGAAACCCAACTCTAGCATCACCCAATCCTTATTCCTCACCTTACAATTATCATCATGAACCCCACCATGACACAGTAATGAGATACGCTGTTTCCACCCAAAAAAAAAAGAAAAAAGAAAAAACAGTAAGGGAAAAAGATAAAGAAAAATCAAAATTTCTAGTCCCCATAAGGATTCTTCTTCATAACTGCTCTAAAAGCCACTTCAACTATCACCAAAAACAAGAAACAACTACACCCTCGTACATTAGATTACCAACCTTATTTCCCACAACCACAAATGCCCCAGTTTCTCTAACACCCCCATTTCCATGTTCCATTGCTCTAAAGAATTCGGTTTTTTTCAGAAAGGAAAACAAGAGATGAGATCCTTGGAAATCCGGATTCCAACCAATCAGCTGTAAATGTGGTTATTACCTGTAATTGGTCGTGGCAATCAACAAACAACAACGAGTTCCAGGTAAATCAGCTCATCCAAATGCACGAATCCTCATTTCCAAGTAAACCGAGGATCCAAACATGTGAAAATCCGAATCATATTTGAGAATTTGGAGGGAAAACAAACAAATTTATGACCCAAAACCTTCGAATTCAGGGGGTTTCTGTTCCAATCAAATGAAAGATTAACAAAATCAAAGAAGAGCAATAGAGATGAAGGAAAAGAGACCTTTTTCTCTAGGAGAAGATGAAAGATGGCAACTTTGGAGGCGCACGATAAGCAGAGGGGAATCTGGAGGCGCATGATAAGCAGATGAAACCCTAACTCCAATCACCTTCATCTCCTCACCTAACAAAGAATCAGACTTCATTTCTCATCTTCTAATCCAACAATTCCTAACATTCCATAATCATAATTACCAGATCTGATCAAAACCAAACAAATCCCCACAGAACAGATCTCAATCAACCAACCAAACAATCAAGAATAACCAGATATGATCTTCCCCCAATTACACAAACATCTGGTAAAGAAAACATTGAAAAGGCAGAGAAATTCCAAAACAAAATAAATCAGATCCAAACACAACAGCAGAGAAATTGCAGTTTACCTGAAAGTAATTGAGAAACCAGTGAAGAGAGAGTAAGAAGAAGAAAAACAAGATCTGGAGCCTGAAATATAGATCTGGGAAACCTATGAAATTCGTATACGCAAAGCGCTTTGCTTTCGGATACAAGAAACCCTAACAAGCTTTGGCTTTCGCTTTGGCCTTTTTTAAAAGACGAAGAAGAAGACGACGATTGCAATGACGATCACTTGGAAGCTCTAAACTACATTTCAAAAAAAAAATAATAATAAAAAAAATGCAAGATCTGGAAAGAACTGGAAAGTGGGAATGGATCATTAACGTACCTGGAAATGATTTTGATGCAGAGCGTAGGGAAAGAAGCTTGTTTCAAAAGTTGTTGTTCGTCTTCGAGGTTTTAATGGCGGAGAGAACCGGTGGCGGCTCCGGCGCGCGGGAGGGCGGCGCAGTGCAGAGCGAGAGAGAGAGAGGGAGAGGGAGGGAGGTCTGGTGCAGGTGGGCTCTGGCGGAATCATCGCTGGGGAGGCGGGAGAGCAGATCGAGCGCAGCGCGGGAGGGGAAAAGGGGAAAGGGAAAAGAGGAAAAAAAAACGTGTGTGTGTGTGGGGGAGGGGGGAGCCCGCTTTTTCAACGCTGATGCTTATATTTCTAGTAGGGTAAACCTCTTCCTCGTCTAAAGTGACACATCAGACCATACTGGGTCACTTTATTGTAAAAGCGACACAAAAGCTCAATCTAAAAGCGAGACTAAAAGTCCTTTTTTGTGGTGCTTGTGATCCAACACCCCACCGGATTTCCACTATTTATGCTTTTCAATAGGCTAAGCAATAACCTTTACAATATGCTTTTCAAGGCTTAGCAATAACCTTTACAATGATGTTTTTCAATGCTCAACATCAACCTATACATTATGCTTTTATAGGCTAAGCAATAACCTCTTCAACCACAAGGTTGGTTATCTCACGAAGTTAGTGTCTAACATACACTTGTTGGAGATACAAATTAAGCTCATTACATTTGCCTCTAAAATAGGCGGATATAAAAATGAAAATCTAATACACACACACACACACTATGAATGCAAAGATGAAAGTATATGATGTGTGTGTGTGTGTGATGTCCTCAATCATTTTGAAAATGAAAGCTCATAAATGTATGCCTAAGGCTTTTGAAAGTTTAGCTCAAAAACATTTATGATTGAGGAAATGCTAATGACATGTTAAAAGTAACAACTTGTTAATGAGATCAATGATTTACAAGTTGTTTGAAATTAATTGGCTCTAAACATGTGATGCATAGGGATGTCAATCAAATCAACATGTAGCTCAAAACATAAAAATAGATTTGATTGAAAAAGGGGACAAATCATATGAGCTTATAAAATCAACTTGAATAAGATATACCAATCAATGCAAGGCAGGTTGTGAAACTTTAAAACAAAGTTACATATGATTTGTAAACATGTTGAATCCAAAACATAAGATATATTTGAAAAAGATTTTCTTATGATGGAAAACAACAACCAAAGATTCAACCAAGTATATGGATCATGTTACATCTAATTTCTAAGATGTTTCCATTAACATGATCTACTTAGATTTACCAAGGATAAAGTACTACTTGGGTTGAATCAATGGTGATGCATCCAAAACAATAGATCAATTCAAAAGATAAGACATGCTAAGGATACAACACATCATAGGTTAACATGCTACTAAAGATTTATCAAAGATAAAACAAAACATGAAAACATATGATTTGTAAAGAAGTTGAATCCAAAACATAAGATAGTTTTGAAAGTGATTTTCTTATGATGGAAAACAACAACCAAAGATTCAACCAAGTATATGAATCATGTTACATATAATTTCAAAGATTATTTCATTAACATGATCTACTTAAATTTCCCAAATAAAGTACTACTTGGATTGAATCAAATGGTGATGCAACAAATCATATTTTAACATGCTATTAAAGATTTACCAAAGATAAAACAAAACATGAAAACATATGATTAAGGAAAGTAGAGCCTACTTGGAGATTTAACTTCATTAATCCAAGCTTTAGCTTTCCTAATGATCCCCTCCATCCCTTAGTTCATTTCCCTTGAATATGCCTCAAAACCCCTCAAGGAGGGCCTTAAAATTCCCAACTTTTGGCAACGGAAAGAACTCATATTTATAGCAAAAAGTGCCCAACGGCTAGTCCTCGGTAGACCTGCAAATAGGTCTCGGTCGACCGGGAACACACAACGGTCAGAAAAATGACTGTTGGGGCTCCAGGGCCACTTTCTGCCTGCAGTGTTCCCGGTCGACCGGGACCTCTGGGCCGGTCGACCGGCGACACTGCCGGGACCAAAAATCCAACATTAGCATATTTCAAAGTTTTTCTTTGTGGAACTTTTTGGGCCATTAAATCAATCTTGAAATCATGTTTTAAATCAATCTAAGGGTTTTAAAACATGTACCATAAAAAGCCTAAAACATTTTGAAAGATTTAAAACTCATAGGCTAGCTTGATTTTCTAAAAACTCTTTTTAAATCAAATGCATCCAAGATTAAAAACAAAACATGCATAAATCAAAACTTTTACAACTCTTAAAAAAAAATGTATGTTTAAAACAAGATTTCAAGTTTTTATAAATCAAAGCATATGTGTGTAAATCAAATGATGCTAGAATGATTATGCATCCATCAAATTGCAATCTACAAAATTCCTAACATTTTTTTCTAAAACATCAACGATAAAATCTAATGTGTTGGATTTGATATATTCTGATGTTTGTGGTCCCATGGAGGTGGAGTCATTGGGTGGCAATAAGTTTTTTGTCACATTTATTGATGATGCATCCAGGAAAGTCTGGGTTTAGACGTTGAAATCGAAGGATCAGGTGTTCCAGGTATTTCAACAGTTTCATGTCATGGTTGAAAGAGAAATAGGAAAGCTCTTGAAATGTCTCCGCACAGATAATGGTGGAGAGTACACATCTAACCAGTTTAAAGGCTATTGCTCAAAGCATGATATTCGACATGAAAGAACAGTTCCTGGTACTCCACAGCACAATGGTGTGGCAGAGAGAATGAACCGCACTATTCTTGAAAGGATGAGATGCATGATTAGAGTGGCACAACTACCCAAGTCATTTTGGGGTGAAGCTGTCCCGACTGCCGTTTACCTAATTAACAGGTCTCCCTCGGTTTCTTTGGATTTTGACATTCCGGAGAGAAAATGGACAGGTAAAGATGCTTCTTATTCTCATTTGAAGGTGTTTGGGTGCAAGGCTTTTACACATGTACCAAAGGAGCAGCGTTCAAAGTTAGATGATAAGGCAATATGTTGCATTTTCCTTGGCTATGGTAGAGCAGAGTTTGGTTACAGATTATGAGATCCAGAGAAGAGGAAAATTATCAGAAGTAGGGATGTGGTGTTTCATGAAGACCAGTTCTTTGGAGATATTGAGAATACTGAAAAATCTAAAGAAGTTGTTGATGGAGTGGTTGATCTCACACCGACACCTTCTCCAGTGCAGACTACAGGTGGAGAAGGTGGACAAAATGATCCGGATCATGATGAGGCGCAGGGGTTGCCAGATGAACATGGTGTTGAGCAGGGGGAGCAGTCTCCTCAGTTAGAAACCACAGAACCTCAAGTTAGGAGGTCTACTCGAGAGCGTCGACCATCAATAAGATATCCTACAGCAGATTATATTTTGCTTACTGATGAGGGGGAGCCAGAGAGCTACCCAGAAGCAACAACTCATGCAGATAAAGATGAGTGGATGAAGGCTATGAAAGGATGAGATGAGTTCTTTGAAAAAGAACAATACTTATGAGCTGGTGGAACTTCCAAAAGGCAGGAAGGTTTTGAAGAACAAATGGGTGTTCAATGTGGAGAATTGTTCTATATTTGGTGTGTAGCTGTTACAATCATGGGGAAGTATCTTGAGACTCTTGTAGTCATCTTTCAAGACTATTCCGGAGCATTGGTTCAACCTTCAATGCTATGAACTTTTTCTGCTCACCAAGTGTTTGATGGAATGTCTTAATGAAGTTTGAATCATTTTGTTGGTTCTTTTTGTCTCTATGGCTGTGCAGTTCTCTGAGGCTCCCAAGAAGTCTCGAGGTAAGCATTCAACCACTTGATCTTCCTACAACGAGGAATGTTTCCCAAATGCTCAATGTGCTGAACTGTTTGCCAAGTTCAAAACCCGTTCAGTTGTGCTGGAAGGGACTGTTACTGTTAGGGGATTGATCAGATCAAATGCCCATCATTGGGTCATGGCTTGTCATCTCCAAGTCTTGAATGGAATGGAAAACGATGTTTTTAAGGATTGGGTGCGTGAATTTTATTGCAATATATATGATGTTACGACTGACAGCTTCAAATCTTTTGTGCGTGGAATAGTTGTGACTATCACTCCAGGTTTAATTGCAAAGCTTATCAAGGTGAAGCGTACCCAAACCCTTACTATCCTTTCCTTGATCCCAAAAATGCGATTAAGTTTCCAGATGATGTTTCTACTGAACTTATTGGTGAACCTAGTGAGTAGGTTGGAGATTTGCTATATCAACATGAGCTTAGGGATGACTATCGCCTTCTTAATATCTTTATGAGTCATAACATTGAACCATGTGTTCATACTTCTGACCTGAACTATCTGCAAGCATATCTTCTCTGTGCCATTGGGATGGATCTTCCGGTCGATTTTCCAAAGACCATGTTCGATGCCATGATTAAGATTTATGAAGGTCACAATCGTCTTTCTTTGCCTTTCGGTGTACTCATTTGTGGACTCCTAATTGAGAAAGGATGTCAGGCATATCCATACGAAGAGTCAATTCGACCCAAGAAAACTATCAGTGCCACTACCTTGAAGCTCTCCTAAGCTCACATGAGACCTCGCGCTCCGCGTCGTGAAGCTGCAAGTGCTTCTGATGATGGTAGTGATAGTGACGACTCATATGTTCAGGGGGAGTCTTCTATACTTCATAGGCTCAGTGATGTTGAGGCTGTCATTTCTGATCAATCTATTTAGATTGAAAATCTTGAGAACAAAATGACCGAAGGATTGAATCAGATGCGACCACTTACAACGTTTCGGTATTCACGCTTGAGTGAGCGATTATCCTCCAAGTTTGAGCAGCTTCGTAACCTTTGATCTGGGTTTACTTATGTTCACTTTTATGCTAATTGCCAGGCTATGTGTTGTTGTTCTACTACTACTTATGTTCTAGTTTTAGACTTTCAAGTTTTCTATGCTACTATCTGTCCTATGGTAGTACTCTCATTATCTCAAGCCAATACTAATGCTAATGTTTAGGTACTTTGCTTTAGTGTTCTTTTGCCAGTTCCTAAACAAGAAAGGGGGAGAATAGTTTTACTATTTTATTTCTGTGATTTATGCACTTGTTGTTGCTAGAGTTTGTCGTGCAAGTTTTTTTTCTACAGGGATTGAAGATTGAAGTCCAAAGTTTTTTTTTTAAATCATCTTCCTTGTTTATATTGGGTTTACTTCTAGGTTTCTTTAGAATATTTTGTATTTAGGAAGTTTTGTTCATGAATTGCCAAATGGGAGGGATTGTTAGGTTTTAGTTAGCTAATTCATTGGGGTTTGAACAAAACTCTAGTCCGTATAGAGTTGTAAGTTTCTTTTTTTCAGTTATGGATTGCTGCAATTGTCATTGAAATCGAAGCATAAAGATACAAGTTGAAGACAATTAGGAGTACAGTTGGAAAAAACTCAGAAGACAGGCAAAACCACCCCCAGGGCAAAATGAGTGCTCACTCGAGGAAGCCATCTGGTCGCTCGAGCGAGCTTGAGCAACCTAAGTTAGCTCCAGAAGTGCGCAAACTTTCAGAAAATTTTCCGAATTTGAGCCAAACTCACTATCTTAATTCTATTTGAATGGCCATTGGCCTATATAAAGTGATCTAGCAATCAAATGCTTACCTCTCTCACATTCTAAAACCTAGAGAAGCCTGTGAGAGATCCATCATCATCCAGAGCTATTTGTTGCTGTGCTAAAGATCAAGTTTTGGTTCTTCTTCCATCTACTCATCCGAAGTAGATCCACCTTGAAGACGCATTCAAGGTGTTGATGTCAAGCACGGTGAAGGTTCACGACAAGGCGTCGGCAAGATTACGTAGTCCTTGGGTTGAATTACAATTGGAAAAGGGTTATGAGTTTTCATGTAACTTCCGGTTTCAATTAGTGCTTGGTTGTCTGTTGGCTTAGACGGTAAGGCCCGTAGTTTTTTTTTCGAGTAGGATTTTCCACGTATACATCGTGTCTTCTTCTTATCGTGGGGTTTGTTGTTTTTCATTGGAATTAGGGTTAATTACTAGTTTAATCATTATTTTAGAAATCTAATAGAGGAACTGCTTATTGGGACCTAAGCCTGTGTTAAGGCCAGTTTTTTAAGATAGGCTTGATGGGGTTAGATCGGGAGAAGAAAGATGAAATGACAATAGAGATGGGGAAGAAGGATTATGGTCTTGGAGGAAGAAGATGTATGTGTCAGTTTAACTAGAATAAAGATATGGGATGAAATGAAAGAGATGAAGATTGGTGTTTGACGGCGTTGAGGATGGCGGAGGTGTTGAGGATGGTGAGTTGGGTGAGAAATGGGGTGAGGAGATGGATAAAGAGGAGGAAGGAGGGCAAGAAGAAGACACGAGCGTCGATATTGATGCTCAACTTAACCACAAACATGTACTGTCAACTGAGAATAATATTGTAATGAGCATCCATATCAACACTCAACTGAGCCACAAACCTGTGTTAGACGTCGTTATCGATGCTCAACTAAGAATAATATTGTAATAAATGTCGAGAATAAAACCTAATGAATATGCATTTAAGCGTCGACCCTAAGCTAAAGGGAAAAAAAATGACACAAGGGCCTTTACTGTTTGTAAAGATCTTTTGGGGTCTTTGTCGTGCACGGGACATCTAAAAGGTTTTTCCCCATAAAACCCACAAAAAAATAAAGAAAATAAAAGGAAAAGGGTTGGTGCCTATATTCGATTGAAGGTGATCAAATCCATTCACTGGATAGCCACTTTGAGTCCTTTGGCAAAAGAAGGATACGTGCAATTTAAAGACAAAATGAAAAAAGTTAATATGAGATGAATTTAAAAACACGAGCAGTACTATGAAAGCACAAAAATAAAAATAAAAGGGTTTGATGGCTAGTTTAGATTAAAGATGTGAGGAACAAGTTGCCAAGGTTACCTAGTAATGGGGCCAAGCAATCTCTCATCAATGCAATCTTTAAAAGGGAAGCGACATGCATGTCGTGGAATGCATCTTCTACCAAAAATCACTTAGGTCCCACAAAAGAGATTTTGATAAACTAAATGAAATATCTAAACTAAATGAAAAGGATGTAAGAAGAACTAGAAAAAATTATGCCTACGATAAATGAATCAGATCAGAATGAACAAGATGAAAATAAACATGTTGATAAATGAATCTAACTATCATTAAAGATGAACTAAAGAAAGGAATAAAGGAAACTAGATGCCATGAATCTGTAGCTTTAGCTCGATCCCTTGCTTTCTTCTTTGACTTTCTTCAGTCTATCCTTTATTGTGACTGACTGATGCTTAGGGTCGAAAGGGGACCTTATTTATAGTGTTGGATGGCCTCTTTCTTTTTTTCTTTTTTTTTCTTTTTTTTGCTAAGTTGCAAATTGAATTATTAAGGGATGGAAGAAACAACAAAAAGAAAGCAAAACAAGAAACAAGAAGACCAAAAGAAAACAGAGCACAAGCTATCTCATGCATGTTAGGAGATGGCTGATTACATAGAGAAAAGAAGGCTTCTAGGGTGGAGCTCTTAAAGGAAGAAGACATTTTACCAAGAGATATGGGAGCTTCAGCCAAGAAGAAGATGATTGCAGTGTCAAGGAAAGGCTTCAAATTGTTGAAAATTGCCCAGTTTCTGACCTTCCATAAGCTGAAGATGGCCCCACTAAGAAGAGAGCTCCCAGGCCGTTTTTTGCTTTGTAACAAGAGTTGGCTAAAAAAGATCTCCATCTGGCAGCAGCAGAGCAAAAAGGAGTAGAGAAGATGTTGCCTTTAGCTTCTAACCAGGCCCAGAAGTTCAAGGCAAAAGGGCAGAGGAAGAACATACTGTAAGAAGTCTCTTGGTGGATACCGCATAGGTAGCACGAAGACACTGTTAGGGATTTTGTATTTGCAATTTGATGGATGCATTTGCACTTTAGCATTTTGGGTCATCCTGCACTATGGCCGGTTAACCGGGATAACATGGCCGGTTAACCGGCTACACTGCGGGTTGACCACCCCGGTTAACCCCATGGTTAACCCCGCAGCACCAAAATTCCCAAAAAAATGCATTTTTCACAGTTTTGCTTGGGGGAACATTTTGGCCACTAAATCAAGCTTGGAAAACATGTTTTAAAGATTCTAAAGGTTTTTAAAACATGACATAAAAAGCCTAAAAAGTTTCAAAACTTTTAAAACAAAGGCTTGCTTGATTTCTTGAAAACTCTTTTCAAATGAAATTGCATACACAAAAGATTCTTTTTGTGATGAATGTATGCAAAACTCAAACCTAAATTCACAAGATGATTTTCCAAATATAATGCACAAGGAATTAGGTTTTCAAAAGAGTTTTGGGTTCTAAAACCAATGCATCCAAGTTTAGAACCAAAACATGCATAAAACAAAAGCTTTTCCAAATCTTAAAAGCTATGCATGTAAAATAGCAGATTTCAAGGTTTTCTAAAACAATGCAAGTGTGAAATATCAAATGATGCTAAAGTGCAAATGCATCCATCAAATTGCAAATACAAAATCCCTAACAGACACCAGCTGCACTCCGATTGATTGGGCCCAAGAGTTGGTTGGAAGTTTGTTATGGAACAATTTCCAGGCAAAACAAGCAATGGAGGGCTTAAGGAGACTGTTCCAAGCAAAGTTAGACCAAACTCTAGGAAAGCTCCTAGCTCTAATGGATTCCCAAGCAACGAAGAAAGGGAGATGGTTGGAATTTGAGCTCATCCAGATCAGCTTATCAGGGATATTGGAGAGGTAGAAATCCGCCAAAAGAGTGGAGGAGGCAAAGATCACCGGCTGGGGATAAGTAGAACTTGAGAGCCACTGAGGGTTGGAGAAGATATCATGCACAGATTCATTCTAGGGAAAAAGGCTATCAGGGAACTTCTCCGCGAAAGAAAGAGGACCATGCCATTTTTCATGCCAAAAACTTATGATTTTTCCATTACCCAGAAACCAGTGGCTATTTTGAAACAAGAAGTGGGACCTACTCTTTATTTGCCTCCAAATGCAAGAACTGGAGATTAATGCTCCTAGATGCCAGGGAGAGAAACCTTTGAAATACTTAGCTTTAAAGCAGGAACCCCACAGAGTAGATGAAGAGAAGGTTGTCCAACCTAACCCGACCGAGCTTGCCAAGATCAAGTCCTTTAAGCGATGAAAGCCAAGACCTCCTTCTGATTTTGGAAGACAAACTGTTTTCCAGTTGAGAAGGCTTCTCTTAGTTGGAAAAGATCCTCCAGACCGAAGGAAGTTCCTCATCCATTTTTCCATGAATCTGCAAATCGAGTTCGGAATAGGGATAACCAGCAAGGTGTGAATAGGAAGGCTTTGGAGCACATGCTTCACCAAAATAACCCTTCCCACAAAAGAAAGCGTATTATTTTTCCAACCAGCTAGCCTTTTCCTGAAGGAATCCTTCATACTTTCAAAGTATCTAGCTTTTGGGCTGCCTATGAAGAGGGGAACTCCCAAATATTTGACCAGAAATATAGCCTAGGAAATGTTAAGGATCTCGAGATCCTTGACTTGAATGACTGCCTGCTATTGTCAAAGAGAATCTTACTTTTGGAGAGATTGAAATGTTGTCCCGCTGCCATTTGATACGCTTTCAACACTCTCTAAATAGCTCTAATACTCTGGGGGAACGCTTGAAAAAAGAGAAGGATGTCATCTGCAAACATTAGGTGGCATATAGAGGGGGGAGGCTGGAGCTCTATAGATTGGGACGACTTGATTCTGGGAAACAAGATTTGCAATGTTCAGACTTAGAATTTCTTCCGCTAGGATGAAGAAGTAAGGGGATAAAGGATCCCCTGGCCTTAGACCACTACCCAATTTAAAATAGCCTGTAGGCTCCCTGCTGATGAGAATGGAGCCCTTTGGAGAGTACACACATTCTTGGATGAGGGAGATCCACTCCTTGCTAAAGCCAAAAAACTCTAGCACCTTAAACAGAAAAGCCCAATCTAGTTTGTCAAAAGCTTTCGAAATGTCTAGCTTCAGACAAACGCCTTTACCTTTGATGCCCTTTTGAAATTTCTGGGTCAACTCATGCGCCAGAGCAATGTGATATTGAATTTTCCTTCACTTTAAGAAAGCAACCTGATGAAGGGAAATGATGTCAGGAAGAATAGAAGCTAAAGGTGGAATAACCTAATTTAGTCTTGAGTTGGCTAAACAACTAATGACGTTTTGCCTTGAGTTGGCTAAACAACTAAAAATCCAATTAGGAATGAAATGCCATGAATTTTGAGCTTTTGTCCAAAATACCTTCGCTCTTAAAGGTGGAATAATTAATTTCGTAAAGTGGTCCAATTGGGGTAAAGCTGGGGCATCAGTAGACGATATACGAATCTAGATTATGAGGGTGCCAAAATAAGGTATCTACACATACCTCTCATTTTTCAAGCATTTCTAGAGTTTTTTGCAGGAAAAAGTGGCATATCCAAGGTTCAAACCCTGAAAAGTTAGGTGAGAACTGCCACTCCTTACCACTCGGGTAGGAGCCGTTCTCAAGCATTGCCAGAGTTTAAATGACTAACAACATCAACTCAGCTAGTACCCATGAGTATGTAGCCAGTCCTCCTTTCAGCATCAACTCAACTAAACCCCAAGTGTCTAACCAGAAGAACAATTTCTAGCATCATCTTAGCTATACCTCAAATGTCTAGCCAGATCAATTAAATTGCAGCATCAAATCTCCTAATACACCTGAGTGTCTAGCTAATTCAATCAAGTCGTTGACTCAGCTTTTGTCCAAACTCCAAATAGATAAACTGAATGTTGTTCTAAAATGAAATTAATGGCATTCCCCAATGGTCATTTCAAATGCAATTAATGAATTACCCAATTGGGTTTTAAACAGGTCAAAATCAATTTTGGAAGGGCCTTATTGTATCTCGGAGGTAGTTCATCTGTTAACCCATAACTAACCCGCTCTCACCAAGTGGGTGGCAGAAAACTAGTTAGGGAAAGCATCATTGTAATGTGCCTTGAAGCAACTATTTGTTCTATCTTTTTACAGATCCAACTCCACCACTACGGTGGCTAGGTAGCCATTTCCTAATAAAGTGAAGCCCATTTGATGACCCCTCTATGAATTTTCATCCTTTGCTCTAATTTAAGCCCATTTGATACTTAAAGCAACATTTAAAACTACTTGGAATTCTATTATTTGAGAGTTCTAGATTTCTTTGAAAGACATATGGCGCGCGTATTTGATTCCCAAGAATTCAACATTGATAAGGTGCAACCCGAGTAGGCTGGGTAGGTTCTGGGCAAACCTGGAACTGACCTGTACATACGAATGTCCCAGTGTGAGGAAACTCATTAACCATTCAAATCAAAGTAAGGTATTGGATGTTCTTAAGCTTTTGATCTTTCGCTTCTATAAACATAATACATGGTTGTATAAAGCTAATGGAATAGTCCATTTCCATTGGCAACATATAAAAGGAAAGCGTACTAAAAGTAGCAGTGTATAAGTTACTGTCTGGTACTCTTTCCTTGTGTCAAAATAAGCTGTTGTGCGTTAAAAGTGCGGGTGACCATTCTGGTGAGCATATTTAGAGGTGTAATTCCATGGGGATCCGAACCCTAGAGGTGAATAGGGTGAGCTCCAATTATGACCAATTTTAACAATTTTAACTTCTTTAAAACCAACTAGTCACAAGTGATGATTATCAAACAATATGTGGAAGCTAATATAAACAATCACCACAAAGCAAGCACCATCACACAAGGATTTATAGTGGTTCGGCCTCAATGCCTACATCCACTACCAGCTTTTGATCCAACACCCCACCAGATTTCCACTATTTATGCTTTTCAATAGGCTAAGCAATAACCTTTACAATATGCTTTCCAAGGCTAAGCAATAACCTTTACATTGATGTTTTTCAAGGCTTAACATCAACCTATACATTATGCTTTTATAGGCTAAGCAATAACCTCTTCAACCTCAAGGTTGGTTATCTCTCTAATTTAGTGTCTATAATACACTTGATGGAGATTCTATTTAGCTCATTACAATGCCTCTTAAGTAGGCGGATATGGAAGTGAAAAACTAATACACACTCACACTATGAATGCAAAGATGAAAGTACATGAAGTGTGTGTGTGTGGTCCTCAATCATTTTGAAAATGAAAGCTCATAAATGTATGCCTAAGGCTTTTGAAAGTTTTAGCTCAAAAACATTTATGATTGAGGAAGGAATGCAAGTCACATGTTAAAAGTAACAACTTGTTAATGATGTCAAAACACAAGTTGTATGAAATGAATTAGCTCTAAACATGTGATGCATAGGGATGTCAATCAAATCAACAATGTAGCTCAAAACATAAAAATAGATTTGATTGAAACAAGGGGATAAATCATATGTAATTATAAATACAACTTGAAAGTGATATACCTATCAAAGTAAGGCAAGTTGTGAAACTTTAAAACAATAATACACATATGATTTGTAAAGATGTTGAATCCAAAACATAAGATACATTTGAAAGAGATTTTCTTATGATGGAAAAACAACAACCAAAGATTCAACCAAGTATATGAATCATGTTACATATTTCATTAACATGATCTACCTAGATTTACCAAAGATAAAATACTACTTGGATTGAATCAAATGGTGATGCATCCAAAACAATAGATCAATTCAAAATATAAGACATGCTAAGGATACAACACATCATAGGTTAACATGTTACTAAAGATTTACCAATGATAAAACAAAACATGAAAACATATGATTTGTAAAGAGGTTGAGTCCAAAACATAAGATAGTTTTGAAAGTGATTTTCTTATGATGGAAAACAACAACCAAAGATTCAATCAAGTATAGGAATCATGTTACATATAATTTCAAAGGTTCTTTCATTAACATGATCTACTTAGATTTACCAAAGATTAAGTACTACTTGGATTGAATCATATGGTGTTGTATCCAAAACAATAAATCAACTCAAAACATAAAACATGTTAAGGACACAACACAAACATAGTTTAACATGCTAGAAATGATTTACCAAAAATAAAACAAAGCATGAAAACATATGATTAAGGAAAGTAAAGCCTACTTGGTGATTTAACTTCATTAATCCAAGCTTTAGCTTTCCTAATGCTCCCCTTCATCCCTTGGTTCTTTTCCCTTGAATATGCCTCAAAACCTCTCAAGGAGGGGCTTAAAATTCCCAACTTTTGGCAAAGGAAAGAACTCATATTTATAGCAAAAAGTGCCCAACGGCTAGTCCTCGGTCGACCGGCAAACAGGCCTCGGTCGACCGGGATCACACAACGGTCAGAAAAATGACCGTTGGTGCGCCAGGCCCACTTTCTGCCTGCAGTGTTCCCGGTCGACCGGGACCTCTGCGCCGGTCGACCGGCGACACTGCCGGGCCACCAAAAATTCCAACTTATGCATTTTCAAAGATTTTCTTGGTGGAACTTTGGCCCATTTAATCAAGCTTAAAAAACATGTTTTAAATCATTCTAAGGGTTTTAAAACATGAAACACACAAAGCCTAAAAATGATTCAAAACTTTAAAACAAAGGCTAGCTTGATTTCTAAAACTTTTTCCAAAAACAAATGCATCCAAGTTTTAAAAGCAAATCATGCATAAATCAAAACTTTTACAACTCTTAAAAACAATGCATGTTTAAAACAAGATTTCAAGAAATCTTAAATCAAATGCATGTGTGTAAATCAAATGATGCTTGAATGATAATGCATCCATCAAATTGCAATCTACAAAATTCCTAACAAGAGGTGCTTATGGTTTAAAATGAATGGTATAGTTGAGAGAGAGTTGTTACAATTAAGGATGACCAAATGACCATTTTAGTTTGAAGTCCTATAAATTCATTACTCCAGCACCCTTCTTACATTAAATATTTATTCAAATAAAAAAAAGGAAAAAATATTAAAAAAAACCAAAAAATAGAAATAAATTAAGATGATGAAGAAGAGCTTCTTCCTATCCTTTTATCTATTGTTTAATTGGAGTTTGCCTGTGTGGGGAATTCAACATTATGGATCATGGGGCAAAAGTCGACGGGAATACAGACGATGCCAAGGTTTGTTTAGTTTGATTATAACGATGTTTAGACAATTTTTCAATCATAATTCTATAATATAAGGGCAAAAATATGAACAATGAGGCCTAGATTTTGAACTAATTGGGCTGGACTTGCATCGTACTTGTTGAAGACCGTCTCTCATTTCATTGTATATGTCTACCATGTGCATGATGGCGTTTATATTTTGTGGATGATTAGGCCTTTCAGGACACACAGACCGCAACGTGTGGGTCCATTGGACCAGCTACAATTATAGTGCTAAAAGGTGATTACTGGATGGGCTCACTTAAATTCACAGGCCCATGCAAAGGCGTACCATCTATAACCATGAAATTGGTTGTAAGAGTTGTTCTGCTTGAACTCTTTGTTTTTTTTTTTTTTTGGGTACGTAGTGTACAATGAGCAAACATTTGTCATTTTTATGGGATGCTCCTGAAGCACGGTGAATCTTATCCATGGTTTAAGTGTCACACTAATTATTTGTAGACTTACATACAGAATGTCAATCTTTATTTGTATTTGATAGGGTCATCTGCTGGCGGAGACCGAACTGAACAAGGTTCCTAGTGGAGATTGGGTTTATTTTGGATGGATAGATGGATTGACCATCACTGGAACTGGAGTTTTTGATGGTCAAGGAGTTGTTATTTGGCACTTAAACGATTGCCAATAGAATGAAAAGTGCAAGCTTCTTCCCAACTGTGAGTAATAATAATATATCCAATTCTCTGGTAGAAATAAATTGAAGGAGGTGGTTTCCTAAAAAATTTGAATCTTGCATCTAGTGTCAATAATTTTATTGTGCATACTCCACAGAACCTCAAGTTTATGTCTATGACCAATACTGTCATTGATGGCATAACATCCCTCAATAGCAAGAACTTCAAAGCTATAAATTTCAAAGTCACCAACCCCGGCAGCGACAGTCCCAACACTGATGGAATGCATGTGGAGCGTTGCTCCGATGTGACCATCGAGAGTGCTCAGATTGGAACCGGCGATGACTGCATCTCCCTCAGACAGGGCCTCACTAATGTACATATCAGTAAAGTAACTTGTGGACCAGGCCATGGAATAAGGTGCATTTTTCTTCTCTCTCTCTCTTCTTTGTTATAGCTTATAATTACAAATAGAATGGGATATTGCTTTACACTTAGTATGCAAAAGAATGTGACCTTTGCTTTGTTTCCTAGGCATTAGTGATTGATTGCTTGTTGTAATTGTTGTTGTTTGGTTATGAGTGGTTTCTTACTTAAAAATAACAGTGTGGGGAGCTTAGGAAAGTACCCAAACGAAAAGGATGTGACTGGACTTATTATTAAAGACACCAGCATCTCAGACACCTTGAATGGTATTAGGATCAAGTCATGGGCCAATTCTCCCTCGGCCAGCTCACAATCCAACATAACCTTTGAGAACATCACCTTAAAAAATGTCTACAATCCAATCATCGTCGATCAGCAATACTATCCTACTGGCTCTTGTGCAAATGAGGTTTGAAGAGACTAAACTTTTTTTTTCTTCTTTGTTCTCTAAGTTAGTCACATTACCCACTCCCATGGATTTGTGTGTGTGTGTGTTGTAGACCTATAATGGGGTATTGATCTTTTCTCTTCTGAAAAAAAAAAGACCCTTAAATCTCTCATTTCCTTCAATTACAACATGCAGGTACCTTCTAAAGTGAAGATCAGTGATAGCACCTTCAAGAACATATCCAAGGGACTTCTGCGTCGAATGTTACAGTTACCCTTCGCTGCAGCTCGAGTTTCCCATGCAAGAATGTCCAGTTCCAGGACATTAATATCAAAAAAGAAAATGGTGGACCTCCAGTTACAGCCATGTGCGTCAATATCAAAGCTCTCTATAGTGGCACCCAAGTTCCACCACCCTGCACTCAGTAATTTTCTAAAACTTAACAAAAAAAAAAAAAAAGAATGTCTACGAAACAATACAATTACTGGCCGTAGTTATTTACGAGAAAAAGGTCAATTGGCTTTGGTTTCCAATCAACCGTCTCCTCTACCTTATGCATTAGACCATCTTCTTCCCTATCTATAGAATGTTGGGTTTCTTTTGGACCATAATAATCCAGTCAAATGAAGACTGTACATATTAGGCTTGTTTTTATTTATTCTAAGAGACCTTTGTGATCTTGATTTACAAATGTTCAATGAATGAAGTGAAGTCTCTATTATTTTATTTAACAAAATCATTCTCTCTCTCTCGCTCTCATCATGGTTTGCAGAATTGTTTGATCGGAAGAGTTGGATACTGGTGGTGAATATTTTTGACACTCGGGGTAAGGCAGAGCCAAGTTTGGTTTATTTTGGGCTTAGGTCAAAAATGCCACCCTGTGTGAATTCATGAGGTCTGTTTTGGGTTAGGGTCAAATAACTCATTAATTGTTACAAACTTGTTAATGATGGGGCCAATGTACTTAATTAGTTCCAAATGAAGGCTCTTAAGTGAAAATCGTTGTCACCAAAACCTGTCTAAGGATGGCTCATAGGTTTACAAGCTGTCATAAGGATTACAATGTGATAGGAGCCCAACCCAATTGCGCGACAATGGTGTGAGTCATTTGTTAGAAAATCTTAGGTTTATAAACCCTCTCTGGAATCAATCCAATAATACTGTAAACATTTAATCTAAACAGTAGAAAAGTAAAATGGTACCTGATTGTTCCATCTTCAGACTTTGATCCAACAGAAGGTTGGTCTTCAATGGGAAATCACAACTCTTTTGTGCCTTTTCTTTTCTTCTCCGGTAAGTGATGGATGCAGAGAAAATAATCGTTGCCGAGAAAGTTACCTGGGTTGCTTTTTATAGACCCTAAATCTCTCTTTCTATCAAGAAGAGAATAAATAACTTTTAACCCTCAAATTAACATAGATGACAGTTACGAAAGGAAAACTTAAATCAATTTAAAGAAATTCAAATGAGGGATAACCGATCCTTTATGTATGGTCATATGGGTCATAACATTTGGTCCAACATTCTCCCACTTGGTCCATATGACCACAAAAGAATTTTAAAATATAATCGAAACACGAACTTTAAAAAAAAAAAAAGACTTTGACTGGTGATCACCACTTTAAAATAACAATTGCCATCTCAACCCGGGTTGCTTTTCATAGGCCCTAAATCTCTCATTCCATCAAGAAGAGAATAAATAGCTTTTAACCTTCAAATTAACATAGATGATAGTTACAAAAGGAAAACTTTAATCAATTTAAAGAAATTCAAATGAGGGATAACCGATCCTTTATGTATGGTCATATGGGCCATAACATTCGGTCCAACATTCTCCCACTTGGTCCATATGACCACAAAAGAATTTTAAAAGATAATCGAAAAACTAAGTTAAAAAAAAAGGACTTTGGCTGGTGATCACCATTTTAAAATAACAATTGTCATCTCAACCTTTATGTCAATCTTTAATTTGTAATTAAATCAGTTTGCCAATGAGAACTATGGCGGTTAACATGTCTTGAACGATGTGCTTCCTTCCATAATTAATTCACTAATATTCTAACTTAACACAATCCTTAATAAGGGTAAAATAGGATGATTTTCATGGCAATCCTATTTACTGGGTACAATAATGCTATTTTTCTTTAATTTTCTCACTTTATACACTTCAATCACATGAGACAATAATTTCAATAAAGTAAGAAAATATGAAATCTTATTTCGGTGATGAATATGATAGTGTCTTTACATATCTTTAACAAAGCAATTCAATCAAGCCCATATTTCTAACATGCTCTTTGTAGTCCTTTGACGCCAATGCCTTTGTCAAAGGATCTGTTATCACGAGGCTTGTCGGGATCCCCGATCTCGTACCTTTTCTTTTAGTACAAGGTATTTTACTTCCAGAAATTTTGATTTACTGGAAACCTTGTCATTCTGAGCAAATCTTCTTGCAGCGTCATTATCACCATAAATCTTCAAGGGCTCAGAAATGGTGTCCATAACACGTAGTCCCAAGATAAAATCATGCATCCATAAAGCGTGACCCATGGTTTCAAAGCATGCCACGTATTCAGCATCAAATGTGGATGGAGTCACTAAAGTTTGCTTTGCACCTCTCCTTGAAATTTCCCCGCCAACTAACAGGAAGATGTATCCTGAAGTCGACTTTCTTGTATCGAGGCAACCAGCGAAGTCAGCATCCGAATAACCGACCACTTCTAAGTGATCGGACCTTCTGTAAGAGAGCATGTAATTTCTTGTGCCACTAAGGTATCGCAAAACTTTCTTGACTCCTACCCAATGTGCCATTCCCGGATCACTTTGATATCTACTAAGCATGCCAACTACAAAACTGATATCGGGTCTAGTGCATGTTTGTGCATACATAAAACATCCGATTGTAGCTGCATAAGGACACGTTTCCATTTGTTTCCTTTCAATTTCATTTCTTGGACATTGTTCTTTACTAAACTTGTCACCTTTTTTCATAGGTACATTTTGTGCCTTACACCCTTCCATACGAAATCTCTTAAGTACATTTTTAATATAGGCTTCCTGTGATAACCCAAGTAATCCTCGAGATCTATCTCGATAAATCTTGATTCCTATTACAAATGTCGCTTAACCCATATCTTTCATTTCAAAATTGTTTTTAAGATATTCCTTAGTTTCGTAAATCATTACTAGCCAATAAAATATCATCAACATATAGGACTAAAATCATAAATCGGCTCCCACTAACTTTGAGATATATACAATGATCAACGATATTTTTGGTAAAACCAAAAGATGTAATAATGCGATTGAACTTTAAATACCATTGT
The DNA here is from genome assembly GCA_038049695.1 of Cinnamomum chago. Taxonomy (NCBI): domain Eukaryota; kingdom Viridiplantae; phylum Streptophyta; class Magnoliopsida; order Laurales; family Lauraceae; genus Cinnamomum; species Cinnamomum chago. The sequence continues at coordinate 63,179,529 of CP142458.1, read as the reverse complement.
TTGGAAGCCTGTTTAAAACCATATATTGATTTCTTTAATTTACAAACTAGTTTATTTTCATTCTCTTTCACGAAACCTTTAGGTTGTTCCATATACACTTCTTCATCTAGATCTCCATTTAAAAACGTTGTTTTGACGTCCATTTGATGTAACTCTAAGTTGAAATGAGCTACAATTGTCATGACAATTCTAAATGAGTCATTTTTAGACATCGGAGAGTAGGTTTCATGATATTCTATACCTTCTCTCTGAGTAAAACCTTTGGCCACGAGTCGGGCTTTGAACCGTTCAACTTTCCCTTTGGAATCCCTTTTGGTCTTAAAGACTCATTTACAGCCAATGGCCTTGGAACCCTTGGGTAGTTCAACGATATCCCAAACTTCATCTGTGGCCATTGATTCTAACTCATCCTTCATGGCCTCTAACCATTTATCGAAATTCTCATTTTCAATGGCTTCCTTAAACGTCTTAGGATCTTCTTTAATGCCAAGACTAGATTCTTCCAAATACACTACATAGTCATCCGGAATAGCAGGTTTTCTCATTTGAGTTGACCTTCTCAATATCTCCGGATCGGGTTCATTGATGCTTTGTTGTGTATTTTGAAGTGGATCATTATTTTGTTCAGGGAATGCCTCATTGATGGGATTTTTCGTGATTTTTGTTCCTCTTGATAATCATTAAGTGGAACAAGAACTCTACTTTGTATAATAGGCAACTCAAGTGGATCCCTTATTTCATTGTAAGTAGGCCTGTCAATGGGACGGGTTGAAACGAGTAGAAAGCCCGGCCCGGCCCGTCCCAACCCCGAAAATACAAGGCTTTATAAAAAAAAAATTTGAGCCTAGTGGGATGAGCTTGGTCAATAATTTTAAAGCCCGGCCAAAATGGGACTGGGACTGGGCAGAGGATGCCCAACCCGTTCAGGCCCGGCCCGGCCTGCTCCAAGTTAATTTTGATAAAAATTTTATATTACCTAAAGTGCCCCTCACTAACAGCCAAAAAATGGCTAGTTAGGAGGGGCATTCTTATAATTGCGCCCTCCATCTCTTTTATAAGACGATGCAATGGGGAACCCTAAAAAATCCCACACTGAATCGCACTTAGCTCTCTGCCTCTTCAGCTCTCTGCTCTCGGTCATGGTTCTCTACTCTCGTCGTCACGGCAAGCCCTCTCACAGTCGCACGACGTACGCACGCTGATGATGCCGGTTGCCCCTCTCGCACCGTCACCTCTCTCCCTATCCCTCTTTTTTTTCCTCCCTCACCCAGTCATCGCCCTCTGCCCTCTCTCACCGCCACCCTCGGTAAATCTCCCCTATTCTCTGTTTCTATCTTTCTTCTTCTCCCTCTTCCTTTTTCTATCTCTCAGTCTATGCTCAATATTTCTACTCACGGGCTAACGTCTCATAGATACCGCTCAAGGTAAATTTGTTACCTTTTTTACTTCTCTTAATTTGTGATTGCATGGTTGAGCAATGAAAATCTGGATCAATTAGATTTTCTTTGTTTTTCGTTTTGCCCCTTTTTGATTTCCTGTGAATGTATCTCCTTTTCATTTTCCCTGTCAGATTTTCTATTTCTTTTGTTTCTTTGTTTTCCTTTTCTATAGATGCGTGACATGTGTCTTTGTGTTTGTGTTTGTATTTTTTACTTTGATCAGTTACATTTGTGCTGTGATGGGTTTCAAAGGTAGGCTACCAGTGGATTTGTTTGTATCAGAGATTCCTCCTATCATATACGTCATCACCACTCTAAACAATTGCAATGTAAACTTCCAAGTTTACACACGAAAAAAACATCACCTTTTTTTTTCTTTTTTTCCCCCTTTTTTTCTCTGGGTTCGAATGAATCTGAAGGTTAATGCCCTACATTTGACTTCATTCACAACATATGAAATTTTCATTTACACTTAAAACACATCAATGTTGAAAAACTCAGCATTCATCTCTCTGTTGAAATCCCGGACAGCATAGTCCTCTAGTGCAACAAGGGACTGCCCATGAAAAACTGGACAGAGAGTAGTGGTGTTCTTGTCTTTGTTTCTTTTGATATTTCAGTAAATATGTCTACTGGTACGCCTTCTAGTAGTGCTGCTAGCATTCTCATTCCTGCACATGTCCCCATCCCCATTGTTGATGATATGGGTGGTGGTGGTAATGAGCAAGTGCCTACCATTCCCTCTCCCAATGATGAAGTAATTTCAAATGAGACTAATGCAAGAAGGCTCAAATCAGTGGTTTGGGAACACTTTAAAAAAACGGAAGTGTCTGTGAAAGTTAATGGTAAGGATGTCCCTAAAGTTAAAGCGGTGTCCAAATATTGCAAGAAACTTCTAGTCAGTAGACCTGAGGATGGAACTTCACACCTGCATAGACACTTGAAATCGTGTCTTATGAAACCAAGCATTGATAAGTAAAAACAACAACAAACTTTAAGGACTGATGCTCAAACAAAAACCGGTGTTGGTGTTTTTAAATTTGAACAAAAAAAGAGTCGAGAAGCCCTTGCAAAAATGTTGTTTTTACATGATTTTCCTTTTAATGTTGTTGAACTACGAGGTTTTAAAGAGTTCTGTGCGACTCTACGACCCGAATTCAAGATTGTATCACGTAACACTATGAAGGCAGATTGTATGGAAATGTACAATGGAAAAAAAGAATGAGATCTTGAAAGAATTCAAGGATCTCAGTAGCAGGATTGCTCTCACAGTAGATATGTGGACATCGAACCAGCATTTATGTTATATGGCTATTACAGTACATTATATTGACTCTGATTGGGTTCTTAGATCGCGTATAATTAACTTTCATCATGTTGATCCTCACCACACTGACCAAATGCTAGATGACAATATTACTCTAAGTATACTTAATTGGAATATTGAGAATAATTTATCATGTTTGATATTAGATAATTGTTCTACAAATGATTCTCGAAAACGGCCCGCTAGGGGTCCGAAACGGGAAACGGCCCTCGAAAAAATCAGAAACCGACACGGGTACCTTCTTCAAGGCCAAAGTAACTTGTAGGAATTGACGATTAGTGAATTGGACTTCAGGTTAACGAATTAAACACAAAAACCGCATGATTCTCAATACTTAGGCTGGAAAACAGGCCGCCGAAAAACTTAAGAAAAGATTTATATATATACATGTTTATCTTTCATTTATAATTTAATTCATTGAAAGATTCTAATGTTATTTTTGTCATTGCAGATTGATGGACGCTTTGGGGTCGGTTGCAGATTTTTGGGGCTGTTTTATTCTTTTTAGTTTATTTGTATATGTATATTGGACATTTATATGTAACTATATCATTATTGATTGTAATATTTGTTTAATGAGATAAACGATTTGATGAAAAATGGCGATGGTTGTTTGTTTATTTAGCAACTTTTCTTTGTATGCATTTTTTATATTGAATATAGGTACACGAACAGGTTTATTTTTTGATACAGGCGTATAAACAGGTTTACAGGAAAAATATATTGAAAAAACAAATATAGCATTTTTTTAAAAATAAAAATAATTTTACCGACATTTTTTTTTACGGCAAAAGTATAAAATAAAAATAAAAAATGTCTAAAGATGGCCTAGCGATTGTTCCATTGAAGATAGAGGTTATAGTGAATTGGCATAGCCCAAAGAATGCGATAGGGATCAGAAGTTTTCTAGGTTTGGGTGGTTATTATATAAGATTTGTCTGAAGGATTCTCGAAGATATCAACTCTGTTGACTAAGCTGACTAGGAAGAACGTTTCTTTTGCTTGGACCCAAGAGTGAGAGGATAGTTTTGAATTGCTTAAGAAGAAGCTTACTACAGCCACAGTGTTGACCTTACTAACTAAGAACGGATTTGTTATCTTTACTGACACTTTGAAGGTTGAGTTGGAGGATGACAAGGCAGTGACTTATGGGTCTAGGCAGCTGAAGATTCATGGGAAAAACTATGACAAACACGGTTTGGAGCATGTAGCGGCCGTTTTTTCCCTAAAGCATTGGAAACATTATCTCTATGGAGTGAGGTTTGAGGATCCCTCTGATCATAGAAGTTTGCAGTACCTCTTTTCTCAAAAGGAGATGAATATGAGGCAACATTGTTGGATGGAACTTATAGCTTACTACGATTTCTCGATACGGTATTTTTCGGGAAAAAGCAATGTGCATGGCAGCAGATGCACTTAGTCGGAAGTTAGTCATGTTGGCTTGTTTGCGTGGTGAATGGGATTTAATCGAGAAGTTTAGGGGTCTTGGATGTGGAGATCGAATTTGTTAATGGCAAGGTGATGCTAGCCGGCATGTCAATGTTCGAGCCAGTTCTGATGCAATAGATTAAAGATAGACAGTTCCAGGACCCAAGTCGGCTAGAGTCCGTAAAGGCTTGTAGAGAGGCCAGATTTTGGAATAGTAGATGGAGTCTTGTATTTTCGGGACAGATTGTGTATGCCCAATGTTGAAGATTTGTAGAATTAGATAAAGTTAAAGGCACATCATACACGGTATTCTATGCATCCCCGGAGTCCTAAGATGTACCGGAACATGAGGGGCATATATTTGGTGGAACAATATGAATAAAGAAATCACTAGGCTTGTTTCTAGGTGCATGACATGGTAGAGGATCAAAGTAGAATAGAAGAAGCCCCTATGACTTTTGAAGCCATTGAATATTCTTAATTGAAAATGCGAGCATATAATAATGAATTTTGTGTCCGTTTTGCCAGAGACGAGGAAGCACGATAATTATATTTGGACGATAGTTGACAAATTGACTAAGTCTGGACACTTTATTCCTTTTAGGACAGGGACCAAGATGGATAAGATGACGAAAATGTTTATTCAGGAAATTGTCAAACTACAAGGTATCCCAGTTTCTATAGTGTCAAACAAAGATAACCGCTTTGTTTCGTATTTTTAGGTGACTTTTCAGGAGGCCATGGGAAGGAAGTTGAGTTTTAGCACAACATATCATCCGCAGACCAACGAGCAATCAAAGAGGATGATCCAGACTCTTGAGGACACGTTGGAGCTTCTGTGTTACACTTTAAGATAGAGTGGGATCGACATTTGGCGTTGTATGAGTTCGCATACAATAACAACTTTCACGCGAGTATTAGGATGACACCGTTTGAGGCTCTCTATGGTAGGAGGTACAAGGCAGTAATTTGCTGAGAAGAAGTTGACGAGAGTATTAGGATGACACCGTTTGAGGCTCTCTATGGTAGGATGTACAAGGCAGTAGTTTGCTAAGAAGAATTTGGTGTGAGAAGTTTCAATGGGCCTACTATTATTGGAGAGACAAGTGATAGAGTAAAGCTAGGGAAAAAAGGTTGAAACTGGCCCACAGTAGGAAGAAGAGCTATAAAGATAATCGACGAAGTGATCTTAAATTTCAAATTGGGGATACGGTCTTTTTGAAGGTTTCACCTATGAAAGGCACTATTCGGTTCAAGTAGAAAGGAAAATTTCCCCTTGTTACATTGGATCTTCCGAGATTCGCAGCAGAGTCGGAGATTTGGCCTATAGATAGACTCAACTTCTAGACTTAGCAGCAGACTGCAGTGTACGATGTCTTCCACGTATCAATGATGAGGAAGTTTATTGCAAATCCATCGCATGTCATCAAGTATAAGCCATTAGAGATTAAGCCAGATGCCGCCTACATCGAGAAAGCAGTGTGCGTGATAGATGTCAAGGAGCAAGTCTTGCATACCCGACTATCAAATGGGTGAATATTCTATGGGAGCATCATAATCTGAAGAAGGCCACTTGGAGTTAAATGAGAGGGTGTTGAAGAAGTATCCACACCTTCTTTAGCATGTTTAGTGTCTAATTAGTTTTAATTCGATGCTTAATGTGTTATTTCAGATGTTTATGTGGCTGGATAGGTAGATTAGTTAGGTTTTGACAATGCCTAGGTAGTTTGAGGACCTTTTTGTAAATTTGGCTTTATGGGTGACAATGTGTGTGATGTCAATTTTTACAGAAATTTAGATGCATTAAGTAGAGCACGTTGTGTTCATCGATTTCCGTGTTTTGACTCGAATTGGTTGGACCCATCTTGACCCATTTGTAGCCAAAAAGTCCTAATTGGATATTACCTAATTCTGTTATTGCCTACAAATCTCAGGAAGTTTTCAACTAAAACCTTCCTTATTTCTGCTGAAGCTTCCTTTCCCTTCTGTTCTACTTACTTCTAATTCCGTTGGTGAAGCTTTGCACACTGGATTTTTAAGTCTCCATTTTCACTAACATTGTCTTCTCCAAGTTCTACTTCTTCCTATTTCATCACCACTTGCACTATTGGTAAGATAATCTCTTCCTATTGCTTTTTCATGTTTGGAACTAGTCATTTGAGCTCAAATATGTTGCGTGCAAGCTCGTTCTCTTCCATTTTATTCATTCACCATTGCAGGGTGCTTTGTAGAGTTACATATTTGGGGGTCTTTTTAGTTTGAAGTTCGTCAAGGTGCCCTATAGTTTTGATTTCAAGGAAAAAGGGTCGTGCATCATCTAAGGCTAGTTAAACATCTTTATATGCATGCATGCAATGTTTATTCATGATTCCATCCATGATTCTTATGCTAGATTTACCCTTGTAGCTCAATGGTATGGTTGTAGACTGAGTTTTGCTAAATATTTATATGGATTCCTAAATGTATGTGATTCCACAGTTTATTTGTAGTTTGGAAGCCCTCATGAAATGAAATAATAGACATCTGAAGTGTACGTTAAGTAAGGAAGACATTTCCCATAAAACAGAAAAAATTCACTTTTCAGAAGTTTGAATTATGTCGCCCACGGTCGATCGTAGAATATTTCCTTTCACAGTCGACTGCAAACACATGGTGCAATTTTGATTGCTTTTCCAATACCTAGATTTTTCTAGAAAAATCAACTGCGGTTAGCCCGCAGCTAGCCGTAAGTCCCTTTATGGCTAATCGCTAGCCGACTAACCGTGAGAGACCCCACGGTCGACTACCATGGAGCAACTGTGAGAAATCGCGATCAACCGCTAGGCAACCCCGAGAACCTAGGATTTTCAGGTTGTTTTGGACCTTGTTTGGACACCTAGCAATGGAAGCCTTGGACCCTAATCAAGGCCTAATGGAACCTAGACCAATGTAGGTGATGTATGAGCTAAAAAATACCTACAAGAAAGCTGGTACTTTAATATTTATGTACACTAAGATAAAGGTATTACCCTAAGGCAATTCGATGTTTGTAAACTTGTGTAACGCTATATATCATTAATATAGTCTAGAGACATCGGAGGCCCTAATACTACACGGAGTTGGGCGGTGATGCCAATAGGCATTCCTAAACCCTAGAGTTGGCTCATTGTTCAACCTTGACTCGTCAAATGACATCTTATGCATGCATTTGATTTACGTTTCTTGTATTCGCATGAACTAACCCATGCTTCAATGTTGCAATGTATTTCACTTTATACTTTGCTATGTGCTACGTTTCAAGTGTTCCTTTATGCTCTTTATGCCTTTATCATGTTACACCTTACAGTCATGTTCATGCTTATGTTATGAACATGCTTCACATTCAATGACAAGTACATCTCATTTCCTTAAGTCAACACCACTTAGCTTGATCCTATCTTAGTCGGACCTCGCTGAGTGTGGATTTAGTACACTTTATGGACTTGTTGCAGTCTTGGTTGTGTTATGGGAATTTATCGGTGCTCTAGGTCCACAATGGAGTTTTGTGGACCCTATACCTCCTAGCGGTACCACTATGCTTTGTTATGTTTCATGCTATTTACTTAACCCATATCTAATGGTTGAATTTAGATAATATAGCTCATGTGGATGTGCCAATTTGTTAGGATATCATGTTAGCCATGTCACTTATGATTCACATTGTTTCATGCTTACTCATGCATTATTTATACCTAGTTCACTCTTACAGACCTCACAAGATCGTTTGTTACGTCTTATTATTCATTTGATAGCTTATGTTATGATTTTATATTTTTTTTTATTTTGCTTTGACCGTTATGTATAATGATGCTACACTTGGCGTTACAGGTGAGGACCTAGACACCAATGCCCCAGAGATTGAGGAGGTTGAGGAGACACCTCAATAGTTAGCCGAGTGGACTCTAAATGATGTCTTTTAGACACTGGAATGCAAAGTGCTCATCATCATGACCCATCCCTCACCGTTGGCCGGGATGGCCATTTTTGTTTTATTTTATTTGACCTTGGGATGTAAACTTTAGTCAAACCGCTTCCACTACTTCTTTCTATTTCTCTGAACTTCAAACTTAAACTTAAACTATCTGATGGACTTTTTTATACTCTCTAATATTGTTTTAAATATGCTATGGATAGATGCGATTTAGATACCATACCTCATGTATATTATATAGGTTATGAATGTTACACAAGCTTCCGCAAAAATTAAATGTACCCCAATTTGTGATGGTTTGTATCACCCAACATGTGAAATCCTGTGGGAACTCTCGCTTTGGGAATAAATATACTGAGTTGGTTGACTGAAACCCAATGAGAATGTGTGTCGCGCCTTGATAGCCATGCGAGATGACAATAAACATTGAGTGGATTCTTTGCATAGTATGCTCAAATCCAAGTGATTCATTCTTCATCACTTTGGCAAGAAATATGTGTCCAACTCTCAGTTTTATCCAACTGAATTTTCTATAATGGATGTTATGGCACTTGATAATTAGCTTGAGACTTACATTATTGATATGCATTCCGGTAATGAGTTCTCAAAAGTAAATGAGATTATGACCTTGATATAAAGATATAGTCGAGATACAAAATTATATTTTGTATTCATTAGTTTAGTTTATCATGACATTGGCATTAATCTTAATAGTTGCTACCACCACCGTTGAGAGGGCGTTTTTGCTCTATATGTCAATAATATCAACTGTGTAATAGAATTAGAGATGAGTTCATGAACGATTGCTTGGCCACTTATATCAAGAAAGATATTTTTAATTGCATTAATAATGAAACAATCATGCGACACTTCTAAAACACAAAAAGACATCTAGGACAATTGTCAAAAATCCATTCGCATGTAGTAAATTTATATTTTCATCTCTTGGATTAGAAGTAGTGCTTGGACCTACAATGTATAAGGAGAGGCTAAGCTTGGCGCTTAATGGACGTATGAAAGATATTTATTGAGGCAATGATATTACAGGGGTGCCTTCCATGGGTTTACCTTCATAATATAAAAGTGTGATTGCTTCCTACATTGAACCATCTATTTATTTGTTCCATGTTTTCAAACACCAGCCACAGCAACACAACTTAACAACAGTAACTAGGTAACTAGGTAACCATTTCTTATTAAAGGCAGACTATTTGATGGCTCGTCTATGTATTTTCAACCTTTAATTTTGACTTGAATAGATGGCCTGTTTTTTGACTTGTCTGTTAGTTGTATGAATACGGTTGAGAGAGAGAGAGAGAGAGAGAGTGTGAGAGAGAGCATCTTTAGTGGATGATTTCTAGTGTGGGCCGGGTGAATTCCTGGTCATTCTTTGAAGCTCTTCTTCTCAAGAATAGCTGGCCCTATTTGATTCCTAAAAATTCAGCTTAGAAAAATGTAGTACGTTGGGTTGATTGCCGGCAAAGATGGAACTGACCTGTAGTTTCGCATGACCAAGTGTGAGTAAACTCATTAACCATTCAATTCAAAGAAATGGAGTGGATGTTGTTAAGCTTTTGCTCTTTTGCTACGGTAATACGTGGCTGTATAAAGCTTGTATTAGATACCATGTTGTGCTATTTGCTTTTGTCAAAATAGGCATGCAGTTATGCGTGAAACAGGGGTTGACCATTCTCCCGAGCACATTTAGAGGTGCTTATGGTATTAAATGAATGGTATAGTTGACAGAGAGTTGCTACAATTAAGGATAACCAAATGGCCATTTCAGATTGAAGTCCTACAAATTCATAACTCCAGCACCCATTTTACAATAAATATCTATTCAAATAAAAAAAAAGAAAAAGATATTTAAAAAAATTAAAAAAAAATTAAAGATGATGAAGCATTGCTTCTTCCTATCCTTTATCTGTTGTTTCATTGGAGTTGCCCTGTGTGGGGAATTCAACATTATGGATCATGGGGCAAAAGCTGATGGGAAGACAGATGATGCCAAGGTTGGTTTAGTTTGATTACAAGAAAGAATATTTATTTATTTATTTTTATTTCAGTGGACAATTCTTCAATCGCAAAGGGACAAAAACACACAAGATTTTGTACTAGACTTGTATCGTACTAGTTAAATATTATCTCAAGAACGACCTTTTACCCCAGTTGTGAGAGGTGTCAGTTCTTATCTAAGTGTCACCTTCCCTCACCCAAGATCTCCCTCGCCTCACCCGAGGTCTACTTTCCTTACCAGAAGGCTGGGGCCTCTCCCCCCACAAAAAAATCTCATTTCATTTTATATGTCTGACACTTAATTTTGTTGGTGAGCAGGCCTTTCAAGATGCATGGACGGCGGCATGTGGGTCCAGCGGACCAGCTACAATTATAGTACCAAAAAGCGATTATTGGATGGGCCCTCTTAAATTCACAGGCCCTTGCAAAGGCGTACCATCAATCACCATGAAATTGGATGTGAGAGTACATCTGTTGAAACTCTGTATTTTTTTATTTTTAGTGATTTGCAGTGAGAATATCATCCATGGTTTAAGTGTCACACTATTTATTACTAGACTTACTTTACATAAAGATTAATCATGTCAATCTTTATTTGTAATTTACAGGGTCATTTGCTGGCGGAGACCGACCTGAACAAGTTTCCAAGTGGAGATTGGGTATATTTTGGATCGATAGATGGGTTGACCATCACTGGAACTGGAGTTTTTGATGGGCAAGGAGCTTCTATTTGGCACTTAAACGATTGCCAAAAGAATGAAAAGTGCAAGCTTCTTCCAACTGTAAGTAGTAATAATAAATACATCCAATTCTCAATTAGAAATAAATTGGAGGAGGTGGGTGCCAACAAAATCTTAATCTTGCATCAAGTGTCAATAATTTTATTGTGTCTACTCCACAGAACTTAAAGTTCATATCTATGACTAACACTGTCATCGATGGCATAACATCGCTCAATAGCAAGAACTTCAACTTTGGTGTCGTGGAATGCACGAACTTCAAAGCTGTAAATTTCAAAGTCACCAACCCCGGCGACAGTCCCAACACTGATGGAATGCATGTGGAGCGTTGCTCGGATGTGACCATCGAGGGTGCTACAATTGGAACCGGCGACGACTGCATCTCGCTCGGACAGGGCCTCACGAATGTACACATCAGTAAAGTAACTTGTGGACCAGGCCATGGAATAAGGTGCGTTTTTCTTCTCCATCTCTTCTATGCTATAGCTTATAATTATAAATTAAAATGGGATATTGTACTTTTATACTCAATAATCAAGCAAAAGGATATGACACGTACCTTTGCTTTGTTGCCTAGGCATTGCTGACTGATTGCGTGCTTGTTGTAATTGTTGTTGTTGTTTGGTCTTATGATTGGTTTGTTATAAAAAAAAAATAACAGTGTGGGGAGCTTAGGAAAGTACCCAGGTGAGAAGGATGTGACTGGACTCATCATTAGTGACAGCACCATCTCGGACACCTTGAATGGTATTAGGATCAAGTCATGGGGCAACTCTCCCTCGGCCAGCTCTGTGTCCAACGTAACCTTCGAGAACATCACCTTCAAAAATGTCAACAATCCAATCATCATCGATCAGGAATACTGTCCTGGTGGCGCCTGTGCAAATGATGTATGAAGAGAGTAAACATTTTTTTCTCCTTCTTCTTCTCCTTGTTCTCTAAGTTAGTAAGATGAGCCACTCCCATGGAATTTCGATATATATAGAACTCATTCATATGTTCTAGACCTATCGTGGGTCAGTGAAATTTTCAATTTTCAACTTAATTTCTGTCCTTTCCTTCAATTGCAACATGCAGGTACCTTCTAAAGTGCAGATCAACGATGTCACCTTCAAAAACATCCAAGGGACATCTGCATCTGAAGTCGGTGTAACACTCCTTTGTAGCAAGGGCTTGCCATGCAAGAACGTCAAGCTCCAAGACATTAATATAACACCAAGCAAAGGTGCAGCGCCACTCACATCGAAGTGTGACAATATCAAAGCTCTCTACACCGGGACCCAAGTTCCTCCACCTTGTCCTTAAGTCAAGTGATTTGTTATGGTTGTAAAGTGTAGTTATATTCATAAAACCCAGTTTCCACATGAGAGGAATCGCAACAAATGTTTATATCAGTCCTCTTTTCTTGTGAATTTGGCCAACTGAGTTGGCCATTCAGTTTTGTAATCTCTAATTATTTACATATATATGCTCAATGAGAATAACATCTTTTTTTCCTATTGGTAATGATGAAATATATTAATGGAAGAAAAAGGATTGCAAAGAAGCACCCCACATAAAAAGGGGCATTATATGGTATAAAAGCATTATACCAATAAAACGGATTACATAGTGAAGGCAATGAAATTAATTAGAAGACCTATCCACTCCTTGCTTATCTAAAAATCATGTAAAAACATTGGCCGTTCACCCAACATGATGAAAAAGCAGTTAATTAATTGAAGATTAAAATTCTTTAATCTCATTCAAGCAGAATTAGAATTTCTAAAAAAATCACAGCAGAAGGTAACACGTAAGATATAGCATTAAGAGAACCACTCTAAACCACTAGTCTTCAACAAAAAGAGGTAGCTCTAATCTCAACCACTCTCTCTCTCTCTCTCTCTCTCTCTCTCTCTCTCTGCACGCGCTTATCGCGCATAGGAACATGTCCTAAATGGAATGGAGTCCCTGATGTACAATTTTTTTATATATAATGCTTGCTATTTTTTCATACATAGGTTTTTAATTCCTTTTTATTTAAATTAAGTTGATACATTTTAAAAAGAATTAATGGATTTTCTTTTCTTCTATCATTGTTAATGATAAAGAAATGCGGCAAACTTTTTAATAAATTATTGATGACTATCATTGCTTCTCTTAAGAGGAAATCTGGGCTCCTACGTTTACTAACTTACTACATTACACACTTTGCAACCCCATAATACATCGAAAATCATCATGTAATACTCAAACCATTATTCTAGTTAGCAAGCAACAAGTGCATTCTTTACTCACACACCCAAATGCACCCCCTAGCCAAATCCCTAACCGATAGAGCTAAGGATTGATTCATCCCTTCACTCAGTCATATGAATGAAGGCCTATTTGGAATGTGTAGAACAGAATATTAACAAACATAGATGCTGTTAGATTATAGGGCAGCTTTTTATGAGAAACTTGTTCCATGACTAGTTTGGAACTTGGACGTTTGTCTGCAAAGTTAAAAATAGATAATTGAATGACCGTGGTCAAAGGGCCAGCATTTTCATATGTTTATTAGATAATTATCTTACTTATTTCGCCACTGATTATCCAATATGACTCAAAGTCTTGGTCTAAATCTTGTAACATGGAAACTCAGTATAAAAGGCTCTCCTAGTATGCATATCAATGTTGATATCCAGAAAGCTTTTGACGCAATTAGATGGGATTTTAATGTCGACGCACTCAAGGCATCAATCTCATCTTGGGCACTATGTACTCATCAATGGAAAATCTAGGATGTAAGGTTTTTTAGTGTGTTGGCATATTCATGGGATTGGACAAAACTTGGGATTGCATTATGCATTTTCTTCTTTTCTAGAATGGACAGCAAAATCATTCTTCAAGAAGAAAATTAGTTTGCAAGAGCTTTCGAAAATCCAAGAAAGCTCAAGAGCGCATGTTCGAACACAAGTTCAAATGGATTTTATTCAAGCATCAAGCAAAAATACCTGGGAGGCTCAACGTTCGAAGGCCCTCATGCTCGTCCAAACGGACCTGGAGATCTTGTTCAAGCCTCAAAATAGCAAGCCCTCACATTCAAATGAATTTCATCTTCGTTTCGAACGGATCTATGCTCTCTCTCTCTCAAGCCAAGAAACCAAAGAGGCCTCATGTTCGAACGGACGTCATCCTCATTTGAACTGATTCCTTCAACCCTCGTAGCCAAAAATCCAAGAGGTCCTCCGTTTGAACAAAAGTCATGGGCGTTTTGAATGGATGATGCGCAAGAAGTTCCAACTTAAGTCATAGGCGTTTGAATAGACCTTTAGTCCTATTAGAACAGATGGTGTACTATTCTGGGCAATAACCCTAAAATAAAAGGAGGTATATATATATATGGACTCTACCATTGCCCTGTGCTCTCAGATACACAAAAAAGCCAAATGCAGATCTGAGAGAGAGTTCATGATTCTTCTCCAAAGTTCTTCCTTCATTGATGTAACATCCCGTCCCTTAATCTTCAATTAATTATAATTAATTACATGATTAGTTAGTAAGTGCGTTTGGGTAGAATAGGGGGGTGATTTGCAATTTGGAAAGTTTTCAAGGGTTTTTATGAGATTATGAGTTTTTATGAGTTTGGACGCATCGGGTATGTCTCGACATTTCACGAACATTAGTCTTCAGTCGCGTTTCGATTCTAACGCGTCAAAGAGGCCCGAAAATCATCATTTGTGGATCCAAGGACTAAACTTAAAATACTCATTTATCCTAACCTAATAACTATAGCCATCCGTCTTATCTTATTTCATTCATCCCTTTCTTCTTTCATTGTGCCTTCTCCAAAGGCGTAGCCCCCTTCACTGCCTTCTCACTGTCGACGGCCACCGGAGCTCCGGCGTCGACGACCAAACCTCCGATCTTCTTCATCAAGCTTCCAAGACCCAACCCATTCAATTTTCTAAGCTTTTCATTCACAACCCATTCAAATGTAAGCTCCTAAAGCTTGTAGATTATCTTTACTTCTTCTTTGTTAGTTAAGAATGGATTAGTAAGACTCACCTCAACCTTTGGCATGCATTTGTAGGAGTGATTTGAGTTTGAGAGTTGTTTTCTCCTCTTTGAGCTCAGAAAAGGGTTTTTCCCCAAATTTCTTCTTGGTTTTGGTCAAGCTCTTCATCTAAGGCCAGTAAATATTTATATTTATGCTTGATATGTTTGTCTTCCTTGATTTGTATGGGAAAAATCATGATTTAGATGTTAGTTGCTTATTTGGTGATTTAGGGATTTAAAAGCACGATAATTAGGTTTGTTATCCTAATGAAATGGATTTGGATGTTAATGACTTGATAAGGTAGATTTGTGGGATGAGGTTAGATTGTTTTTACAATTGATTGAACTGCTAATCAGGTTCAAGGAAGGAGATAAGGGAATGACCCATTTCACTGCAAAAACAGAACCTGGACTCTATTTCCGCAATGCATGCGGTCGACCGGCCAAATATCTCGGTCGACTGGCCACACAGGGTCAGGTTCTCTGGAACCTGACCAGAACACTGTGACCCTTTTTCATTTACAACTGCCAGTTGACCGGCCAAGGTCTCGGTCGATCAGGAATGCATGGGAGAAGTAAACTTGACCTCCTCAGGTCGATCGGGCTCGCTGTGTATGGGGTCGACCGGCCAAGGGCCACGTCAACCGAGACAACTATGAATTTCTTCTTGGAATGGATTTTCACCCTATTTTTGGATGGACTTAGGTGGAACTTGGTTACCCCTTTTATGGACTCATTTGACTTATTGTGAGGATGTTTGAGCCGACATTCTTCACGGTTAATTCGGCTGTATCCGGACTTAACTGAATTCAATCTTAAACGGTACGGGACAACGGGATATCCTTCTTTAAATCTATGCACGAAGATTGTTCGACCGGGTATCGTGAACCCTAACCCTTTTCGTTGATTGAGTAGGTTGTAAGATGCTTCAGGATTAACATTGTACTTAAGATTGGATTATCTATCGCTTTTGATTCTGGATTGTACCGTCTAGTACTTGTCTACATGTAACGAACATGTTCATTAGTTTTGTTTACTTTACTTTGTTTGGGGATCACATTGAGAACTTAGATGATGGACTTAGGATCCCTTTTGGTGTTCCGTCCATTCTGAGGTCTGTTTAAAGAGGCTAGCGGCTTTGATTGTAAGACTTGAAGAGAACTACTATTGAAGCTTGTTTAAAGTTTGATTTGATTTGGAATAAAGTAGTTTCTCTAATGTTGTTGAATCTTGTTCGCACAAGAAAGCCTAGCCCCTCACCGATGTTCATTTAGGATTCTTTTTGTCAGGCACCACTCGGCTGTTAACGTTCAACATAGCTGGGGCACCACCTATGTGAGGACTTGAATTTATAGCCTCGATGTAAGATTGGGCCAGAGCCCACGGAGACCAAGCCACATAAACCAAGAGATGATTGTTATTGTTATTGAATACCGGGTTTTGATCCCAATTTATTGATATCTCCACCACAACTCAATATGAGAAAGGGAGGGCAGTGATACTATCCCGTGATAATTAACATATGTGGACCGCCTACTTTGATAGTTTTTTTATAATTCAAATGCTATGCGTTTCTTACGATTAGACTGCTATGCATTGCATACGATCTTGTTCTGCTTACCGACCGTTGTGTTTGATGATGCTATACTCTTAATGCATAGGTACCGAGTCTTTCTACCCCGAGGAAGAGGAGGCGACAGAAGAGGTTCAGGCAGATCAGCCTAATAACTTCCTTGAGTACAGTACGGACGACATTGTATAGTCGTATCGACCCCATACACGAGAGCCTTCATGCTATATCTGATTAGTTTCATCTTTTGGTTTTATTATCTTTTTTATTAGGCCTAGTTTTAGTATGGCATACTTATTTTTTTAACTAATATTTTGTTAATAGTCTCAAACTTGATTTCTAAATATGATATTCAGTATTTGCTTTTAAATTATACATCTTTATTGTACCACTTGCATTTATGAAGTTTCCGCTAATTGTTATATATATATATTTGAGAAAATGTCTACAACTCACAGCGGTCTTTGATCCGAATGAGATATGATTGATTGGGGCCGGGTTGCATTTTATTAACGTTAGAAAATTTTTAATTGCCCCAATTTCACGCATGACCCTGTTTCTTTTTTTGGGCGTGACAATTGATGTGCTAAAGCTTCATCCTTGAGAGATTTGTTCTTCATTCCTCCTCCTCGTTTGCGTCTCGAAGCGGCTTCATAATCGCAGACGGTGATTCAAACATGGCTGAAGGTGAACGGCGAGTGGTGGGCAAGAGGTTTTACAATCCTGAGGTTGAGATCTAGCTGGGGAAGGATTGCAATTTCTCGTTTTTAATATTCTAGTTCGTAGTGCTTGATTGTTTCCCTGGATTGGGTTCAAGGATCCGTGTTTTTTTTCCTGAGATCGGGATTTTCACATATATCATGTGTCTCTTTTGGTGTGACTATTGGTTTCTTGTGTGGTTGTTTCGTTCTTCTGGAACTACATATCATAGATCTGATCAGGAACCTAATTAACCCTACAAGGGTCTCAAACCTTCAAGTGGTATCAGAGAAGGTCACACTACTCTTCTGTGTGAATCGGTCATCTATATAAAGAATCGGTGGATCAGAACCTTGATATGAAATTCAAGAAAGAGGCTACCTCTACCACAAACCCTTCTTTGCTCGATGGATCCAACAATGCATATTGGAAGGTCAGAATGACTGCCTTCCTCAGATCCATCGATGATGAAAGTCTAGGATTGCGTTGAAGATGTCTATACCTGACCGACAGTTGGACTTGGTTTTGGATTTTCTTCGAGATGGTTTGGTATTAGGATTTTGTGGCAACGCTTTTGAAGGTTGTGATTATTGAGATATTGTGGAGAATTGGTTGTTTTGTTCTATATTGGGTGACTAATAATGTGGAGAATTGTTCTATATTTGGTGTGTAGCTGTTACAATCATGGGGAAGTATCTTGAGACTCTTGTAGTCATCTTTCAAGACTATTCCGGAGCATTGGTTCAACCTTCAATGCTATGAACTTTTTCTGCTCACCAAGTGTTTGATGGAATGTCTTAATGAAGTTTGAATAATTTTGTTGGTTCCTTTTGTCTCTATGGCTGCGCAGTTCTCTGAGGCTCCCAAGAAGTCTCGAGGTAAGCATTCAGCCACTTGATCTTCCTACAACGAGGAATGATTCCCAAATGCCCAATGTCCTGAACTGTTTGCCAAGTTCAAAACCCATTCAGTTGTGCTAGAAAGGACTGTTACTGTTAGGGGATTGATCAGATCAAATGCCCATCATTGGGTCATGGCTTGTCATCTCCAAGTCTTGAATGGAATGGAAAGCGATGTTTTTAAGGATTGGGTGCGTGAATTTTATTGCAATATATATGATGTTACGACTGACAGCTTCAAATCTTTTGTGCGTGGAATAGTTGTGACTATCACTCCAGGTTTAATTGCAAAGCTTATCAAGGTGAAGCGTCCCCCAAACCCTTACTATCCTTTCCTTGATCCCAAAAATGCGATTAAGTTTCCAGATGATGTTTCTACTGAACTTATTGGCGAACCTAGTGAGTAGGTTGGAGATTTGCTATATCAGCATGAGCTTACGGATGACTATCGCCTTCTTAATATCTTTGTGAGTCATAACATTAAACCCTGTGTTCATACTTCTGACCTAAACTATCTGCAAGCATATCTTCTCTGTGCCATTGGGAAAGGATGCCAGGCATATCCATACTCATTTGTGGACTCCTAATTGAGAAAGGATGTCAGGCATATCCATACGAAGAGTCAATTCGACCCAAGAAAACTATCAGTGCCACTACCTTGAAGCTCTCCTAAGCTCACACGAGAGCTCGCACTCCGCGTCGTGAAGCTGCAGGTGCTTCTGATGATGGTAGTGATAGTGACGACTCATATGTTCAGGGGGAGTCTTCTATACTTCATAGGCTCAGTGATGTTGAGGCTGTCATTTCTGATCAATCTATTTAGATTGAAAATCTTGAGAACAAAATGACCGAAGGATTTAATCAGATACGCCCGCTTACAACGTTTCGGTATTCACGCTTGAGTGAGCGATTATCCTCCAAGTTTGAGCAGCTTCGTAACCTTTGATCTGGGTTTACTTATGTTCACTTTTATGCTAATTGCCAGGCTATGTGTTGTTGTTCTACTACTACTTATGCTCTAGTTTTAGACTTTCAAGTTTTCTATGCTACTATCTGTCCTTTGGTAGTACTCTCATTATCTCAAGCTAATACTAATGCTAATGTTTAGGTACTTTGCTTTAGTGTTCTTTTGCCAGTTCCTAAACAAGAAAGGGGGAGAATAGTTTTACTATTTTATTTCTGTGATTTATGCACTTGTTGTTGCTAGAGTTTGTCGTGCAAGTTTTTTTTCTACAGGGATTGAAGATTGAAGTCCAAAGTTTTTTTTTAAAATCATCTTCCTTGTTTGTATTGGGTTTACTTCTAGGTTTCTTTAGAATATTTTGTATTTAGGAAGTTTTGTTCATGAATTGCCAAATGGGAGGGATTGTTAGGTTTTAGTTAGCTAATTCATTGGGGTTTGAACAAAACTCTAGTCCATATAGAGTTGTAAGTTTCCTTTTTTCAGTTATGGACTGCTGCAATTGTCATTGAAATCGAAGCATAAAGATACAAGTTGAAGACAATTACGAGTACAGTTGGAAAAAACTCAGAAGACAGGCAAAACCACCCCTAGGGCAGAATGAGTGCTCACTCGAGGAAGCCATCTGGTCGCTCGAGCGAGCTTGAGCAACCTAAGTTAGCTCCAGAAGTGCGCAAACTTTCAGAAAAGTTTCCGAATTTGAGCCAAACTCACTATCTTAATTCTATTTGAAAGTCCATTGGCCTATATAAAGTGATCTAGCAATCAAATGCTTACCTCTCTCACGTTCTAAACCCTAGAGAAGCCTGTGAGAGATCCATCATCATCCAGAGCTATTTGTTGCTGTGCTAAAGATCAAGTTTTGGTTCTTCTTCAATCTACTCATCCGAAGTAGATCCACCGTGAAGACGCATTCAAGGTGTTGATGTCAAGCACGGTGAAGGTTCACGACAAGGCGTCGGCAAGATTACGCAGTCCTTGGGTTGAATTGCAATTGGAAAAGGGTTATGAGTTTTCTTGTAACTTCCGGTTTCAATTAGTGCTTGGTTGTCTGTTGGCTTAGACGGTAAGGCCCGTAGTTTTTTTTTCGAGTAGGATTTTCCACGTATACATCGTGTCTTCTTCTTATTGTGGGGTTTGTTGCTTTTCATTGGAATTAGGGTTAATTACTAGTTTAATCATTGGTTTAGAAATCTAATAGAGGAACTGCTTATTGGGACCTAAGCCTGTGTTAAGGCCAGTTTTTTAAGATAGGCTTGATGGGGTTAGATTGTGAGAAGAAAGATGAATTGACAATAGAGACGGGGAAGAAGGATTATGGTCTTGGAGGAAGAAGATGTATGTGTCAGTTTAACTAGAATAAAGATATGGGATGAAATGAAAGAGATGAAGATTGGTGTTTGACGGCGTTGAGGATGGCGGAGGTGTTGAGGATGATGAGTTGGGTGAGAAATGGGGTGAGGAGATGGATAAAGAGGAGGAAGGAGGGCAAGAAGAAGACACGAGCGTCGATATTGATGCTCAACTTAACCACAAACATGTACTGTCAACTGAGAATAATATTGTAATGAGCATCCATATCAACACTCAACTGAGCCACAAACCTGTGTTAGACGTCGATATCGATGCTCAACTAAGAATAATATTGTAATAAATGTCGAGAATAAAACCTAATGAATATGCATTTAAGCATCGACCCTAAGCTAAAGGGAAAAAAATGACACAAGGGCCTTTACTGTTTGTAAAGATCTTTTGGGGTCTTTGTCGTGCACGGGACATCTAAAAGGTTTTTCCCCGTAAAATCCACAAAAAATTAAAGAAAATAAAAGGAAAAGGGTTGGTGCCTATATTCGATTGAAGGTGATCAAATCCATTCACTGGAAAGCCACTTTGAGTCCTTTGGCAAAAGAAGGATATGCTCAATTTAAAGACAAAATGCAAAAAGTTAATATGAGTTGAATTTAAAAACACGAGCAGTACTATGAAAGCACAAAAATAAAAATAGAAGGGTTTGATGGCTAGTTTAGATTAAAGATGTGAGGAACAAGTTGCCAAGGTTACCTAGTAATGGGGCCAAGCTATCTCTCATCAATGCAATCTTTAAAAGGGAAGCGGCATGCATGTTGCGGAACGCATCTTGTACCAAAAATCACTTAGGTCCCACAAAAGAGATTTTGATAAACTAAATGAAATATCTAAACTAAATGAAAAGGATGTAAGAAGAACTAGAAAAAATTATGCGTGCGATAAATGAATCAGATCAGAATGAACAAGATGAAAAGAAACATGTTGATAAATGAATCTAACTATCATTAAAGATGAACTAAAGAAAGGAATGAAGGCAACTAGATGCCATGAATCTGTAGCTTTAGCTCGATCCCTTGCTTTCTTCTTTGACTTTCTTCAGTCTATCCTTTATTGTGACTGACTGATGCTTAGGGTCGAGAGGGGACCTTATTTATAGTGTTGGATGGCCTTTTTCTTTTTTCTTTTTCTTTTTTTTTGCTAAGTTGCAAATTGAATTATTAAGGGACGGAAGAAACAACAAAAAGAAAGCAAAACAAGAAACAAGAAGACCAAAAGAAAACAAAGCACAAGCTATCTCATGCATGTTAGGAGATGGCTGATTACATAGAGAAAAGAAGGCTTCTAGGGAGGAGCTCTTAAAGGAAGATGACATTTTACCAAGAGATATGGGAGCTTCAGCCAAGAAGAAGATGATTGCAGTGTCAAGGAAAGGCTTCAAATTGTTGAAAATTGCCCAGTTTCTGACCTTCCATAAGCTGAAGATGGCCCCACTAAGAAGAGAGCTCCCAGGCCGTTTTTTTCTTTGTAACAAGAGTTGGCTAAAAAAGATCTCCATCTGGCAGCAGCAGAGTAAGAAGGAGTAGAGAAGATGTTGCCTTTAGCTTCTAACCAGGCCCAGAAGTTCAAGGCAAAAGGGCAGAGGAAGAACATATTGTAAGAAGTCTCTTGGTGGATACCGCATAGGTAGCACGAAGACACCAGCTGCACTCCGATTGATTGGGCCCAAGAGTTGGTTGGAAGTTTGTTATGGAACAATTTCCAATCAAAACAAGCAATGGAGGGCTTAAGGAGACTGTTCCAAGCAAAGTTAGACCAAACTCTAGGAAAGCTCCTAGCTCTAATGGATTCCCAAGCAACGAAGAAAGGGAGATGGTTGGAATTTGAGCTCAGCCAGATCAGCTTATTAGGGATATTGGAGAGGTAGAAATCCGCCATAAGAGTGGAGGAGGCAAAGATCACCGGCTGGGGATAAGTAGAACTTGAGAGCCACTGAGGGTTGGAGAAGATATCATGCACAGATTCATTCCAGGGAAAAAGGATATCAGGGAACTTCTCCGCCAAAGAAAGAGGACCATGCCATTTGTCATGCCAAAAACTTATGATTTTTCCTTCACCCAGAAACCAGTGGCTATTTTGAAACAAGAAGTGGGACCTACTCTTTATTTGCCTCCAAATGCAAGAACCAGAGATTAATGCTCCTAGATGCCAGGGAGAGAAACCTTTGAAATACTTAGCTTTAAAGCAGGAAGCCCACAGAGTAGATGAAGAGAAGGTTTTCCAACCTAACCCGACCGAGCTTGCCAAGATCAAGTCCTTTAAGCGACGAAAGCCAAAACCTCCTTCTGATTCTGGAAGACAAACTGTTTTCCAGTTGAGAAGGCTTCTCTTAGTTGGAAAAGATCCTCCAGACCAAAGGAAGTTCCTCATCCATTTTTCCATTAATCTGCAAATCGAGTTCGGAATAGGGATAACCAGCAAGGTGTGAATAGGAAGGCTTTGGAGCACATGCTTCACCAAAATAACCCTTCCCGCAAAAGAAAGCGTATTACTTTTCCATCCAGCTAGCCTTTTCCCGAAGGAATCCTTCATACTTTCAAAGTATCTAGCTTTTGGGCTGCCTATGAAGAGGGGAACTCCCAAATATTTGACCAGAAATATAGCCTGGGAAATGCTTTAGGATCTCGAGATCCTTGATTTGAATGACTGCCTGCTATTGTCAAAGAGAATCTTACTTTTGGAGAGATTGAAATGTTGTCCCGCTGCCATTTGATACGCTTTCAACACTCTCTAAATAGCTCTAATACTCTGGGGGAATGCTTGAAAAAAGAGAAGGATGTCATCTGCAAACATTAGGTGGCATATAGAGGGGGAGGCTGGAGCTCTATAGATTGGGACGACTTGATTCTGGGAAACAAGATTTGCAATGTTCAGACTTAGAATTTCTTCCGCTAGGATGAAGAAGTAAGGGGATAGAGGATCCCCCGGCCTTAGACCACTACCCAATTTAAAATAGCCTGTAGGCTCCCTGTTGATGAGAATGGAGCCCTTTGGAGAGTACACGCATTCTTGGATGAGGGAGATCCACTCCTTGCTAAAGCCAAAAAACTCTAGCACCTTAAACAGAAAAGCCCAATCTAGTTTGTCAAAAGCTTTCGAAATGTCTAGCTTCAGACAAACGCCTTTACCTTTGACGCCCTTTTGAAATTTCTGGGTCAACTCATGCGCCAGAGCAATGTGATATTGAATTTTCCCTCACTTTAAGAAAGCAACCTGATGAAGGGAAATGATGTCAGGAAGAATAGAAGCTAAAGGTGGAATAACCTAATTTAGTCTTGAGTTGGCTAAACAACTAATGATGTTTCGCCTTGAGTTGGCTAAACAACTAAAAATCCAATTAGGAATCAAATGCCATGAATTTTGGGCTTTTGTCCAAAATACCTTCGCTCTTAAAGGTGGAATAACTTAATTTCGTAAAGTGGTCCAATTGGGGTAAAGCTGGGGCATCAGTAGACGATATACGAATCTAGATTATGAGGGTGCCGAAATAAGGTATCTAAAAGCCCAAAATACCTTCGCTCTTAAAGGTGGAATAACTTAATTTCGTAGAGTGGTCCAATTGGGGTAAAGCTGGGGCATCAGTAGACGATATACGAATCTAGATTATGAGGGTGCCGAAATAATGTATCTACACATACCTCTCATTTTTCAAGCATTGCTAGAGTTTTTTGCAGGAAAAAGTGGCATATCCAAGGTTTGAACCCTGAAAAGTTAGGTGAGAACTGCCACTCCTTACCACTCGGGTAGGAGCCGTTCTCAAGCATTGCCAGAGTTTAAATGACTAACAACATCAACTCAGCTAGTACCCATGAGTATGTAGCCAGTCCTCCTTTCAGCATCAACTCAACTAAACCCCAAGTGTCTAACCAGAAGAACAATTTCTAGCATCATCTTAGTTATACCTCAAATGTCTAGCCAGATCAATTAAATTGTAGCATCAAATCTCCTAATACACCTGAGTGTCTAGCTAATTCAATCAAGTCCTTGACTCAGCTTTTGTCCAAACTCCAAACAGATAAACTGAATGTTGTTCTAAAATGAAATTAATGGCATTCCCCAATGGTCATTTCAAATGAAATTAATGAATTACCCAATTGGGTTTTAAACAGGTCAAAATCAATTTTGGAAGGGCCTCATTGTATCTAGGAGGTAGTTCATCTGTTAACCCATAACTAACCTGCTCTCACCAAGTGGGTGGCAGAAAACGTCTTAGGGAAAGCATCATTGTAATGTCCCTTGAAGCATCTATTTGTTCTATCTTTTTACAGATCCAACTCCACCACTACGGTGGCTAGGTAGCCATTTCCTAATAAAGTGAAGCCCATTTGATGACCCCTCTATGAATTTTCATCATTTGCTCTAATTTAAGCCCATTTGATACTTAAAGCAACATTTAAAACTACTTGGAATTCTATTATTTGAGAGTTCTACATTTCTTTGAAAGACATATGGCGCGCGTATTTGATTCCCAAGAATTCAGCATTGATAAGGTGCAACCCGAGTAGGCTAGGTAGGTTCTGGGCAAACCTGGAACTGACCTGTACATTTGAATGTCCCAGTGTGAGGAAACTCATTAACCATTCAAATCAAAGTAAGGTATTGGATGTTCTTAAGCTTTTGATCTCTCGCTTCTATAAACATAACACATGGTTGTATAAAGCTAATGGAATAGTCCATTTCCATTGGCAACATATAAAAGGAAAGCTTATTAAAAGTAGCAGTGTATAAGTTACTGTCTGGTACTCTTTCCTTGTGTCAAAATAAGCTGTTGTGCGTTAAAAGTGCGGGTGACCATTCTGGTGAGCATATTTAGAGGTGCTTATGGTTTAAAATGAATGGTATAGTTGAGAGAGAGAGTTGTTACAATTAAGGATGACCAAATGACCATTTTAGTTTGAAGTCCTATAAATTCATTACTCCAGCACCCATCTTACATTAAATATTTATTCAAATAAAAAAAAGAAAAAAATATTAAAAAAAACCAAAAAAATAAAAATAAATTAAGATGATGAAGAAGAGCTTCTTCCTATCCTTTTATCTGTTGTTTAATTGGAGTTCGCCTGTGTGGGGAATTCAACATTATGGATCATGGGGCAAAAGCCGGCGGGAATACAGACGATGCCAAGGTTTGTTTAGTTTGATTATAACGATGTTTAGACAGTTTTTCAATCATAATTCTATAATATAAGGGCAAAAATATGAACAATGAGGCCTAGATTTTGAACTAATTGGGTTGGACTTGCATCGTACTTGTTAAAGACCGTCTCTCATTTCATTGTATATGTCTAACATGTGCATGATGGTGTTTATATTTTGTGGATGATCGGGCCTTTCAGGACACACAGACCGCAGCGTGTGGGTCCATTGGACCAGCTACAATTATAGTGCTAAAAGGTGATTACTGGATGGGCTCACTTAAATTCACAGGCCCATGCAAAAGCGTACCATCTATAACCATGAAATTGATTGTAAGAGTTGTTCTGCTTGAACTTTTTTTTTTTTTGGGTACGTAGTGTACAGTGAGCAAACATTTGTCATTTTTGTGGGATGCTCCTGAAGCACGGTGAATCTTATCCATGGTTTAAGTGTCACACTAATTATTTGTAGACTTACATACAGAATGTCAATCTTTATTTGTATTTGATAGGGTCATCTGCTGGCGGAGACCGAACTTAACAAGGTTCCTAGTGGAGATTGGGTTTATTTTGGATGGATAGATGGATTGACCTTCACTGGAACTGGAGTTTTTGATGGTCAAGGAGCTGCTATTTGGCACTTAAACGATTGCCAATAGAATGAAAAGTGCAAGCTTCTTCCCAACTGTGAGTAATAATAATATATCCAATTCTCTGGTAGAAATAAATTGAAGGAGGTGGTTTCCTAAAAAATCTGAATCTTGCATCTAGTGTCAATAATTTTATTGTGCATACTCCACAGAACCTCAAGTTTATGTCTATGACCAATACTGTCATTGATGGCATAACATCCCTCAATAGCAAGAACTTCATAGCTATAAATTTCAAAGTCACCAACCCCGGCGGCGACAGTCCCAACACTGATGCAATGCATGTGGAGCGTTGCTCCGATGAAACCATCGAGAGTGCTCAGATTGGAACCGGCGATGACTGCATCTCCCTCGGACAGGGCTTCACTAATGTACATATCAGTAAAGTAACTTGTGGACCAGGCCATGGAATAAGGTGCATTTTTCTTCTCTCTCTCTTTTTTGTTATAGCTTATAATTACAAATAGAATGGGATATTGCTTTACACTTAGTTTGCAAAAGAATGTGACCTTTGCTTTGTTTCCTAGGCATTAGTGATTGATTGCTTGTTGTAATTGTTGTTGTTTGGTTATGAGTGGTTTCTTACTTAAAAATAACAGTGTGGGGACCTTAGGAAAGTACCCAGACGAAAAGGATGTGACTGGACTTATTATTAAAGACACCAGCATCTCAGACACCTTGAATGGTATTAGGATCAAGTCATGGGCCAATTCTCCCTCGGCCAGCTCACAATCCAACATAACCTTTGAGAACATCACCTTAAAAAATGTCTACAATCCAATTTTCGTCGATCAGCAATACTGTCCTAGTGGCTCTTGTGCAAATGAGGTTTGAAGAGACTAAACTTTTTTTTTCTTCTTTGTTCTATAAGTTAGTCACAGCACCCACTCCCATGGATTTGTGTGTGTGTGTGTGTGTTGTAGACCTATAATGGGGTATTGATCTTTTCTCTTCTGAAAAAAAAAAAAAAAAGACCCTTAAATCTCTCATTTCCTTCAATTACAACATGCAGGTACCTTCTAAAGTGAAGATCAGTGATATCACCTTCAAGAACATATCCAAGGGACTTCTGCGTCGAATGTTGCAGTTACCCTTCGCTGCAGCTCGAGTTTCCCATGCAAGAATGTCCAGCTCCAAGACATTAATATCAAAAAAGAAAATGGTGGACCTCCAGTTACAGCCATGTGCGTCAATATCAAAGCTCTCTATAGTGGCACCCAAGTTCCACCACCCTGCACTCAGTAATTTTCTAAAACTTAACAAAAAAAAAAAAAAAGAATGTCTCTGAAACAATACAATTACTGGCCGTAGTTATTTACGAAAAAAGGTCAATTGGCTTTGGTTTCCAATCAACCGTCTCCTCTACCTTATGCATTAGACCATCTTCTTCCCTATCAATAGAATGTTGGGTTTCTTTTGGACCATAATAATCTACTCAAATGAAGACTGTACATATTAGGCTTGTTTTTATTTATTCTAAGAGACCTTTGTGATCTTGATTTACAAATGTTCAATGAATGAAGTGAACTCTCTATTATTTTATTTAACAAAATCATTCTCTCTCTCTCTCTCTCATCATGGTTTGCAGAATTGTTTGATCGGAAGAGTTGGATACTGGTGGTGAATATTTTTGACATTCGGGGTAAGGCAGGGCCAAGTTTGGTTTATTTTGGGCTTAGGTAAAAAAATGCCACCCTGTGTGAATTCATGAGGTCTGTTTTGGGTTAGGGTCAAATAACTCATTAATTGTTACAAACTTGTTTATGATGGGGCCAATGTACTTAATTAGTTCCAAATGAAGGCTCTTAAGTGAAAATCGTTGTCACCAAAACCTGTCTAAGGATGGCTATTAGGTTTACAAGCTGTCATAAGGATTACAATGTGATAGGAGCCCAACCCAATTGCGCGACAATGGTGTGAGTCATTTGTTAGAAAATCTTAGGTTTATAAACCCTCTCTGGAATCAATCCAATAATACTGTAAACATTTAATCTAAACCAGTAGAAAAGTAAAATGGTACCTGATTGTTCCATTCAGACTTTGATCCAACAGAAGGTTGGTCTTCAATGGGAAATCACAAATCTTTTGTGCCTTTTCTTTTCTTCTCCGGTAAGTGATGGATGCAGAGAAAACAATCGTTGCCGAGAAAGTTACCTGGGTTGCTTTTTATAGACCCTAAATCTCTCCTTCCATCAAGAAGAGAATAAATAACTTTTAACCCTCAAATTAACATAGATGACAGTTACGAAAGGAAAACTTAAATCAATTTAAAGAAATTCAAATGAGGGATAACCGATCCTTTATGTATGGTCATATGGGTCATAACATTCGGTCCAACATTCTCCCACTTGGTCCATATGACCACAAAAGAATTTTAAAATATAATTGAAACACGAACTTTAAAAAAAAAAGACTTTGATTGGTGATCACCACTTTAAAATAACAATTGCCATCTCAACCCGAGTTGCTTTTCATAGGCCCTAAATCTCTCATTCCATCAAGAAGAGAATAAAGAGCTTTTAACCTTCAAATTAACATAGATGACAGTTACAAAAGGAAAACTTTAATCAATTTAAAGAAATTCAAATGAGGGATAACCGATCCTTTATGTATGGTCATGTGGGCCATAACATTCGGTCCAACATTCTCCCACTTGGTCCATATGACCACAAAAGAATTTTAAAATATAATCGAAAAACTAAGTTTAAAAAAAAGGACATTGGCTGGTGATCACCATTTTAAAATAATTGTCATCTCAACCTTTATGTCAATCTTTAATTTGTAATTAAATCAGTTTGCCAATGAGAACTATGGCGGTTAACATGTCTTGAACGACGTGCTTCCTTCCATAATTAATTCACTAATATTCTAACTTAACACAATCCTTAATAAGGGTAAAATAGGATGATTTTCATGGAAATCCTATTTATTGGGTACAATAATGCCATTTTTCTTTAATTTTCTCACTTTATACACTTCAATCACATGTGACAATAATTTCAATAAAGTAAGAAAATATGAAATCTTATTTCGGTGATAAATATGACAGTGTCTTTACATATCTTTAACAAAGCAATTCAATCAAGCCCATATTTCTAACATGCTCTTTGTAGTCCTTTGACGCCAATGCCTTTGTCAAAGGATCTGTTATCACGAGGCTTGTCGGGATCCCAACGACAGACACTAACCGATATCGTACCTTTTCTTTTAGTACAAGGTATTTTACTTCCAGAAATTTTGATTTACTGGAAACCTTGTCATTCTGAGCAAATCTTCTTGCAGCGTCATTATTACCATAAATCTTCAAGGGCTCAGAAATGGTGTCCATAACACGTAGTCCCGAGATAAAATCATGCATCCATAAAGCGTGACCCAAGGTTTCAAAGCATGCCACGTATTCAGCATCAAATGTGGATGGAGTCACTAAAGTTTGCTTTGCACTTCTCCATGAAATTGCCACGCCAACTAACAGGAAGATGTATCCTGAAGTCGACTTTCTTGTATCGAGGCAACCAGCGAAGTCAGCATCCGAATAACCGACCACTTCTAAGTGATCGGACCTTCTGTAAGAGAGCATGTAATTTCTTGTGCCACTAAGGTATCGCAAAACTTTCTTGACTCCTACCCAATGTGCCATTCCTGGATCACTTTGATATCTACTAAGCATGCCAACTACAAAACTGATATCCGGTCTAGTGCATGTTTGTGCATACATAAAACATCCGATTGTAGCTGCATAAGGACACGTTTGCATTTGTTTCCTTTCAATTTCATTTCTTGGACATTGTTCTTTACTAAACTTGTCACCTTTTGTCATAGGTACATTTTGTGCCTTACACCATTCCATACGAAATCTCTTAAGTACATTTTTAATATAGGCTTCCTGTGATAACCCAAGTAATCCTCGAGATCTATCTCGATAAATCTCGATTCCTATTACAAATGACGCTTAACCCATATCTTTCATTTCAAACTTGTTCTTAAGATATTCCTTAGTTTCGTAAATCATTCCAAGATCATTACTAGCCAATAAAATATCATCAACATATAGGACTAAAATCATAAATCGGCTCCCACTAACTTTGAGATATATACAATGATCAACGATATTTTTGGTAAAACCAAAAGATGTAATAATGCGATTGAACTTTAAATACCATTGTTTGGAAGCCTGTTTAAAACCATATATCGATTTCTTTAATGTACAAACTAGTTTATTTTCATTCTCTTTCACGAAACCTTCAGGTTGTTCCATATACACTTCTTCATCTAGATCTCCATTTAAAAACGTTGTTTTGACGTCCATTTGATGTAACTCTAAGTTGAAATGAGCTACAATTGTCATGACAATTCTAAATGAGTCATTTTTAGACATCGGAGAGTAGGTTTCATGATATTCTATACCTTCTCTCTGAGTAAAACCTTTGGCCACGAGGCGGGCTTTGAACCGTTCAACTTTCCCTTTGGAATCCCTTTTGGTCTTAAAGACTCATTTACAGCCAACGGCCTTGGAACCCTTAGGTAGTTCAACGATATCCCAAACTTCATCTGTGGCCATTGATTCTAACTCATCCTTCATGGCCTCTAACCATTTATCGAAATTCTCATTTTCAATGGCTTCCTTAAACGTCTTAGGATCTTCTTTAATGCCAAGACCAGATTCTACCAAATACACTACATAGTCATCCGGAATAGCAGGTTTTCTCATTCGAGTTGACCTTCTCAATATCTCCGGATGGGGTTCATTGATGCTTTGTTGTGTATTTTGAAGTGGATCATTATCTTGTTCAGGGAATGCCTCATTGATGGGATTTTTTGTGGTTTTTGTTCCTCTTGATAATCATTAAGTGGAACAAGAACTCTACTTTGTATAATAGGCAACTCAAGTGGATCCTTTATTTCATTCTAAGTAGGCCTGTCAATGGGACGGGTTGAAATGAGTAGAAAGCCCGGCCCGGCCCGTCCCAACCCCGAAAATACAAGGCTTTATAAAAAAATTTGAGCCAAGTGGGATGAGCTTGTCAATAATTTTAAAGCCCGGTCAAAATGGGACTGGGACTGGGCAGAGGATGCCCAACCCGTTCAGGCCCGGCCCGGCCCGCTCCAAGTTAATTTTGATAAAAAATTTATATTACCTAAACTGCCCCTCACTAACAGCCAAAAAACGGCTAGTTAGGAGGGGGCATTCTTATAATTGCGCCCTCCATCTCTTTTATAAGACGATGCAATGGGGAACCCTAAAAAATCCCACACTCAATCGCTCTTAGCTCTCTGCCTCTTCAGCTCTCTGCTCTTGGTCATGGTACTCTACACTCGTCGTCACGGCGAGCCCTCTCACCGTCGCACGACATACGCACGCTGACGATGCCAGCTGCCCCTCTCGCACCGTCGCCTCTCTCCCTATCCCTCTTTTTTTTTCCTCCCTCACCCAGTCATAGCCCTCTGCCCTCTCTCACCGTCACCCTCGGTACATCTCCCCTATTCTCTGTTTCTATCTTTCTTCTTCTCCCTCTTCCTTTTTCTATCTCTCAGTCTATGCTCAATATTTCTACTCACAGGCTAATGTCTCATAGATACTGCTCAAGGTAAATTTGTTACCTTTTTTACTTCTCTTAATTTGTGATTGCATGGTTGAGCAATGAAAATCTAAATCAATTAGATTTTCTTTGTTTTTCGTTTTGCCCCTTTTCGATTTCCTGTGAATGTATCTCCTTTTCATTTTCCCTGTCAGATTTTCTATTTCTTTTGTTTCTTTGTTTTCCTTTTCTATAGATGCGTGACATGTGTCTTTGTGTTTGTGTTTGAATTTTTTACTTTGATCAGTTACTTTTGTGCTGTGATGGGTTTCAAAGGTAGGCTACCAGTGGATTTGTTTGTATTAGAGATTCCTCCTATCATATACGTCATCACCACTCTAAACAATTGCAATGTAAACTTCCAATTTTGCACACGAAAAAAACATCACCTTTTTTTTTCTTTTTTCTCCCCCTTTTTTTCTCTGGGTTCGAATGAATCTGAAGGTTAATGCCCTACATTTGACTTCATTCACAACATATGAAATTTTCATTTACACTTAAAACACATCAATGTTGAAAAACTCAGCATTCATCTCTCTGTTGAAATCCCGGACAGCATAGTCCTCTAGTGCAACAAGGGACTGCCCATGAAAAACTGGACAGAGAGTAGTGGTGTTCTTGTTTTTGTTTCTTTTGATATTTCAGTAAATATGCCTGCTGCTATGCCTTCTAGTAGTGCTGGTAGCATTCTCATTCCTGTACATGTCCCCATCCCCATTGATGATGATATGGGTGGTGGTGGTAATGAGCAAGTGCCCCCCATCCCCTCTCCCAATGATGAAGTAATTTCAAATGAGACTAATGCAAGAAGGCTCAAATCAGTGGTTTGGGAACACTTTCAAAAAACGGAAGTGTCTGTGAAAGTTAATGGTAAGGATGTCCCTAAAGTTAAAGCGGTGTGCAAATATTGCAAGAAACTTCTAGTCAGTAGACCTGAGGATGGAACTTCACACCTGCATAGACACTTGAAATCGTGTCTTATGAAACCAAGCATTGATAAGTAAAAACAACAACGAACTTTAAGGACTGATGCTCAAACAAAAACCGGTGTTGGTGTTTTTAAATTTGAACAAAAAAAGAGTCGAGAAGCCCTTGCAAAAATGTTGTTTTTACATGATTTTCCTTTTAATGTTGTTGAACTACGAGGTTTTAAAGTGTTCTGTGCGACTCTACGACCCGAATTCAAGATTGTATCACATAACACTGTGAAGGCAGATTGTATGGAAATGTACAATGAAAAAAAGGAATGAGATCTTGAAAGAATTCAAGGATCTCAGTAGCAGGATTGCTCTCACAGTAGATATGTGGACATTGAACCAGCATTTATGTTATATGGCTATTACAGCACATTATATTGACTCTGATTGGGTTCTTAAATCGCATATAATTAACTTTCATCATGTTGATCCTCACCACACTGACCAAATGCTAGATGACAATATTACTCTAAGTATACTTAATTGGAATATTGAGAATAAATTATCATATTTGATATTAGATAATTGTTCTACAAATGATTCTAAAAAACGGCCCGCTAGGGGTCTAAAACGGGAAACGGCCCTCGTAAAAATCAGAAACCGACACGGGTATCTTGTTCAAGGCCAAAGTAACTTGTAGGAATTGACGATTACTGAATCGGACTTCAGGTTAACGAATTAAACACAAAACCCGCATGATTCTCAATACTTAGGCTGGAAAACAGGCCGCCGAAAAACTTAAGAAAAGATTTATATATATACATGTTTATCTTTCATTTATAATTTAATTCATTGAAAGATTCTAATGTTATTTTTGTCATTGCAGATTGATGGACGCTTTGGGGTCGGTTGCAGATTTCTGGGGCTGTTTTATTCTTTTTAATTTATTTGTATATGTATATTGGACATTTATATGTAACTATATCATTATTGATTGTAGTATTTATTTAATGAGATAAACGATTTGATGAAAAATGGCGATGGTTGTTTGTTTATTTAGCAACTTTTCTTTGCATGCATTTTTTATATTGAATATAGGTACACGAACAGGTTTATTTTTTGATACAGGTGTATAAACAGGTTTACAGGAAAAATATATTGAAAAAACAAATATAGCATTTTTTTTAAAATAAAAATAATTTTACCGACATTTTTTTTCGTCTGCAAAAGTATAAAATAAAAATAAAAAATGTCTAAAGATGGCCTAGCGGTTGTTCCATTGAAGATAGAGGTTATAGTGAATTGGCAAAGCCCAAAGAATGCGATAGGGATCATAAGTTTTCTAGGTTTGGGTGGATATTATATAAGATTTGTCTGAAGGATTCTCGAAGATATCAACTCTGTTGACTAAGCTGACTAGGAAGAACGTTTCTTTTGCTTGGACCCAAGAGTGAGAGGATAGTTTTGAATTGCTTAAGAAGAAGCTTACTACAGCCACAGTGTTGACCGTACTAACTAAGAGCGGATTTGTTATCTTTACTGACACTTTGAAGGTTGAGTTGGAGGATGACAAGGCAGTGACTTATGGGTCTAGGCAGCTGAAGATTCATGGGAAAAACTATGACAAACACAGTTTGGAGCAAGTAGCGGCTGTTTTTTCCCTAAAGCATTGGAAACATTATCTCTATGGAGAGAGGTTTGAGGATCCCTCTGATCATAGAAGTTTGCAATACCTCTTTTCTCAAAAGGAGATGAATATGAGACAACATTGTTGGATGGAACTTATAGCTGACTACGATTTCTCGATACGGTATTTTTCGGGTAAAAGCAATGTGGCGGCAGATGCACTTAGTCAGAAGTTAGTGACGTTGGCTTGTTTGCGTGGTGAATGGGATTTAATTGAGAAGTTTAGGGCCTTGGATGTGGAGATTGAATTTGTTAATGGCAAGGTGATGCTAGCCGGCATGTCAATGTTCGAGCCAGTTCTGATGCAATAGATTAAAAGTAGACAGTTCCAGGACCCAAGTTGGCTAGAGTCCGTAAAGGCTTGTAGAGAGGCCAGATTTTGGAATAGTAGATGGAGTCTTGTATTTTCGGGACAGATTGTGTATGCCCAATGTTGAAGATTTGTAGAATTAGATAAAGTTAAAGGCGCATCATACACGGTATTCTATGCATCCCTGGAGTCCTAAGATGTACTGGAACATGAGGGGCATATTTTGGTGGAACAATATGAATAAAGAAATCACTAGGCTTGTTTCTAGGTGCATGACATGGTAGAGGATCAAAGCAGAATAGAAGAAGCCCCTATGACTTTTGAAGCCATTGAATATTCTTAATTGAAAATGCGAGTATATTATAATGAATTCTGTGTCCGTTTTGCCAGAGACGAGGAAGCACGATAATTATATTTGGGCGATAGTTGACAAATTGACTAAGTCTGGACACTTTATTCCTTTTAGGACAGGGACCAAGATGGATAAGATGACGAAAATGTTTATTCGGGAGATTGTCAAACTACATGGTATCCCAGTTTCTAAAGTGTCAAACAAAGATAACCGCTTTGTTTCGTATTTTTAGGTGACTTTTCAGGAGGCCATGGGAAGGAAGTTGAGTTTTAGCACAACATATCATCCGCAGACCGACGAGCAATCAAAGAGGACGATCCAGACTCTTGAGGACATGCTTGGAGCTTCTGTGTTACACTTTAAGATAGAGTGGGATCGACATTCGGCGTTGTATGAGTTCGCATACAATAACAACTTTCACGCGAGTATTAGGATGACACCGTTTGAGGCTCTCTATGGTAGGAGGTACAAGGCAGTAATTTGTTGAGAAGAAGTTCACGAGAGTATTAGGATGACACCGTTTGAGGCTTTCTATGGTAGGAGGTACAAGGCAGTAGTTTGCTAAGAAGAATTTGGTGTGAGAAGTTTCAATGGGCCTACTATTAGTGGAGAGACAAGTGGCAGAGTAAAGCTAGGGAAAAAAAGGTTGAAACTGGCCCACAGTAGGAAGAAGAGCTATAAAGATAATCGACGAAGTGATCTCAAATTTCAAATTGGGGATACGGTCTTTTTGAAGGTTTCACCTATGAAAGGCACTATTCGGTTCAAGTAGAAAGGAAACTTTCCCCTTGTTACATTGGATCTTCCGAGACTCGCAACAGAGTCGGAGATTTGGCCTATAGATAGACTCAACTTCTAGACTTAGCAGCAGACTGTAGTGTACGATGTCTTCCACGTATCAATGATGAGGAAGTTTATTAAAAATCCATCTCATGTCATCAAGTATAAGCCATTAGAGATTAAGCCAGATGCCGCCTACATCGAGAAAGCAGTGTGCGTGATAGATGTCAAGGAAGTCTTGCATACCCGACTATCAAATGGGTGAATATTCTATGGGAGCATCATAATCTGAAGGAGGCCACTTGGAGTTAAATGAGAGGGTGTTGAAGAAGTATCCACACCTTCTTTAGCATGTTTAGTGTCTAATTAGTTTTAATTCGATGCTTAATGTGTTATTTTGGATGTTTATGTGGCTGGATAGGTAGATTAGTTAGGTTTTGACAATGCCTAGGTAGTTTGAGGACCTTTTTGTAAATTTGGCTTTATGGGTGACAATGTGTGTGATGTCAATTTTTACAGAAATTTAGATCCATTAAGTAGAGCACGATGTGTTCATCGATTTCCGTGTTTTGACTCGAACTGGTTGGACCCATCTTGACCCATTTGTAGCCAAAAAGTCCTAATTTGATATTACCTAATTCTGTTATTGCCTACAAATCTCAGGAAGTTTTCAACTAAAACCTTCCTTATTTCTGCTGAAGCTTCCTTTCCCTTCTGTTCTACTTACTTCTAATTCCGTTGGTGAAGCTTGCACGCTGGATTTTTAAGTCTCCATCTTCACTAACATTGTTTTCTCCAAGTTCTACTTCTTCCTATTTCATCACCACTTGCACTATTGGTAAGATAATCTCTTCCTATTGCTTTTTCATGTTTGGAACTAGTCATTTGAGCTCAAATATGTTGCGTGCAAGCTCGTTCTCTTCCATTTTATTCATTCACCATTGCAGGGTGCTTTGTAGAGTTACATATTTGGGGGTCTTTTTAGTTTGAAGCTTGTCAAGGTGCCCTATAGTTTTGATTTCAAGGAAAAAGGGCCGTGCATCATCTAAGGCTAGTTAAACATCTTTATGTGCATGCATGCAATGTTTATTCATGATTCCATCCATGATTCTTATGCTAGATTTACCCTTGTAGCTCAATGGTATGGTTGTAGACTGAGTTTTGCTAAATATTTATATGGATTCCTAAATGTATGTGATTCTACAGTTTATTTGTAGTTTGGAAGCCCTCATGATATGAAATAATAGACTTCTGAAGTGTACGTTAAGTAAGGAAGACATTTCCCATAAAACAGAAAAAATTCACTTTTCAGAAGTTTGAATTATGTCGCCCACGGTCGATTTAGAGTATTTCCTTTCACAGTCGACCGCAAACACATGGTGCAATTTTGATTGCTTTTCCAATACCTAGGTTTTTCTAGAAAAATCAACTGCGGTTAGCCCGCAGCTAGCCGTAAGTCCCTTTATGGCTAATCGCGAGCCGACTAACCGTGAGAGACCCCACGGTCGACTATGTGCCAACCATGGAGCAACCGTGAGAAATCACGGTCAACCGCTAGGCAACCCCGAGAACCTAGGATTTTCAGGTTGTTTTAGACCTTGTTTGGACACCTAGCAATGGAGGCCTTGGACCCTAATCAAGGCCTAATGGAACCTAGACCAATGTAGGTGATGTATGAGCTAAAAAATACCTACAAGAAAGCTGGTACTTTAATATTTATGTACACTAAGATAAAGGTGTTACCCTAAGGCAATTCGATGTTTGTAAACTTGTGTAACGCTATCATTAATGTAATCTAGAGACATCGGAGGCCCTAATACTACACAGAGTTGGGCAGTGATGCCAACGGGCATTCCTAAACCCTAGAGTTGGCTCATTGTTCAACCTTAACTCGTCAAATGACATCTTATGCTTGCATTTGATTTACGTTTCTTGTATTCGCATGAACTGACCCATGCTTCCATGTTGCCATGTATTTCACTTTATACTTTGCTATGTGCTACGTTTCAAGTGTTCCTTTATGCTCTTTATGCCTTTATCATGTTACACCTTACGATCATGTTCATGCTTATGTTATGAACATGCTTCATATTCAATGACAAGTACATCTCATTTCCTTAAGTCAACACCACTTAGCTTGATCCTATCTTAGTCGGACCTCGCTGAGTGTGGATTTAGTACACTTTATGGACTAGTTGCAGTCTAGGTTGTGTTATGGGAGTTTATCGGTGCTCCAGGTCCACAATAGAGTTTTGTGGACCCTATACCTCCTAGCGGTACCACTATGCTATGTTATGTTTCATGCTCTTTATTTAACCCTTATCTAATGGTTGAATTTAGATAATATAGCTCATGTGGATGTGCCAATTTGTTAGGATATCATGTTATCCATGTCACTTATGATTCACATTGTTTCATGCTTACTCATGCATTATTTATACCTAGTTCAATCTTACAGACCTCACAAGATCGTTTGTTACGTCTTATTATTCATTTGATAGCTTATGTTATGATTTTATATATTTTTTATTTTGCTTTGACCGTTATGTATAATGATGTTACACTTGGCGTTACCGGTGAGGACCTAGATGCCAATGCCCCAGAGATTGAGGAGGTTGAGGAGACACCTCAATAGTTAGCCGAGTGGACTCCAAATGATGTCTTTTAGACACTGGAATGCAAAGTGCTCATCATCATGACCCATCCCTCACCGTTGGCCGGGATGGCCATTTTTTTTTTTTATTTGACCTTGGGATGTAAACTTTAGTCAAACCGCTTCCACTACTTCTTTCTATTTCTCTGAACTTCAAACTTAAATTTAAACTATCTGATGGACTTTTTTATGCTCTCTAATATTTTTTTAAATATGCTATGGATAGATGCGATTTAGATACCATACCTCATGTATATTATATAGGTTATGAATGTTACACAAGCTTCCGCAAAAATTAAATGTACCCCAATTTGTGATGGTTTGTATCACCCAACATGTGAAATCCTGTGGGAACTCTCGCTTTGGGAATAAATATACTGAGTTGGTTGACTGAAACCCAAAGAGAATGTGTGTCGCGCCTTGATATCCATGCGAGATTGTTGGATCTCGGGTCGGGGGCATGACAATAAACATTGAGTGGATTCTTTGCATAGTATGCTCAAATCCAAGGGATTCATTCTTCATCACTTTGGCAAGAAATATGTGTCCAACTCTCAGTTTTATCCAATTGAATTTTCTATAATGGATGTTATGGCACTTGATAATTAGCTTGAGACTTACATTATTGATATGCATTCCGGTAATGAGTTCTCAAAAGTAAATGAAATTATGACCTTGATATAAAGATATAGTCGAGATACAAAATTATATTTTGTATTCATTAGTTTAGTTTATCATGACATTGGCATTAATCTTAATAGTTGCTACCACCACCGTTGAGAGGGCGTTTTTGCCCTATATGTCAATAATAATCAACTGTGTAATAGAATTAGAGATGAGTTCATGAACGATTGCTTGGCCACTTATATCAAGAAAGATATTTTTAATTGCATTAATAATGAAACAATCATGCGACACTTCTAAAACACAAAAAGCCATCTAGGACAATTGTCAAAAATCCATTCGCATGTAGTAAATTTATATTTTCATCTCTTGGATTAGAAGTAGTGCTTGGACCTACAATGTATAAGGAGAGGCTAAGCTTGGCGCTTAATGGACGTATGAAAGATATTTATCGAGGCAATGATATTACAAGGGTGCCTTCCATGGGTTTACCTTCATAATATAAAAGTGTGATTGCTTCCTACATGACTGTGTTTTCCTTTAGAGCATTCATGATAGTAGGATATAGATAAATGGCCTAAAATAATGCTTGCTTTATATAAACCAAAAGCTAAGAAATTTAATATGTGATAATTTTTCCAATATTTTCGTAATAGTTATTAATTCAAAGCTACAACTAATGGCACTTAATGAGACTTTTAAATATTATTAATAAGTGAAAGTTCAAGTCCACAAGACACGGAGAACAAGGGGTTTCCTAGTTTATTGGGAACCGCGCTTACTCACCTTATTATCCGAGGATGGGGCTTCTTAATGGCAGGGGTGGAACTTCTTAACATGAGGGCCGATATTATCTCAGAGGGATGGGGCCTCTAATGGGTCCCAACTCCCTTGGCTGGTAACAAACAAAACAAACCCAAAAGAGAAAATAAAACAAATGTTAGACAATCTCTTTACCCTAGAGAAATAATAAATAAATAAATAAAGAAGTAAAGTCCACAAGACACATTTCTTTTATGCATAAGATTTTGGGATATATAGTTCAACAAGTTTTTTTTTTTTAATGATTGTGGGGACATTTAGATTTTTCTTCGAAATTGTGAGGGGTCTTTTGCAACTTCTTGGGCTTGGAGATTGAACTATAATGAAATGGCATTTATTCTGCACTTTATGAGGCCAAACCCGGGCTGCCCCGTCCCTCATTACGCAAGCCAGGTTGGAGCATATGAGCTTAGCGGTAGTTAAGGTTAATTATTAACTACTTAACATAGTTATGTCCAAACCTTAAAAGTCCAAATGGTTATGTTTAAGGCCTTTCTGAAACTCTTCCAAAAAAAATTTCAACTGTAATGACATATTTGCATTTTGGTTGGACTTTGGTATTGGGTCAAGGTTGATTTTTTGGGCCAGGAAATGCAGAGTATAACATCTACTTTAGTTAAAACTTCATTGTATCTTGCAGGCATTCCACTTGGTAACCCATTGTTGAATTGGTCTCACCAAGTGGGTGGCGGAAAAACTTCTCAAGGAAAGCGTCATTGATCCATCTATTTATTTGTTCCATGTTTTCAAACACCACAGCAACACAACTTAACAACAGTAACTAGGTAACTAGGTAACCATTTCTTATTAGAGGCAGAGTATTTGATGGCTCCTCTATGTATTTTCATCCTTTAATTTTGACTTGAATAGATGGCCTGTTTTTTGACTTGTCTGTTAGTTGTATGAATACGGTTGAGAGAGAGAGAGAGAGAGAGAGTGAGAGAGAGCATCTTTAGTGGATGATTTCTAGTGTGGGCCGGGTGAATTCCTGGTCATTCTTTGAAGCTCTTCTTCTCAAGAATAGCTGGCCGGTATAGTTGACAGAGAATTGCTACAATTAAGGATAACCAAATGGCCATTTCAGATTGAAGTCCTATAAATTCATAACTCCAGCACCCATTTTACAATAAATATCTATTCAAATAAAAAAAAGAAAAAGATATTTAAAAAATTAAAAAAAAATTAAAGATGATGAAGCATTGCTTCTTCCTATCCTTTATCTGTTGTTTCATTGGAGTTGCCCTGTGTGGGGAATTCAACATTATGGATCATGGGGCAAAAGCTGATGGGAAGACAGATGATGCCAAGGTTGGTTTAGTTTGATTACAATAAAGAATATTTATTTATTTATTTTTATTTCAGTGGACAATTCTTCAATCGCAAAGGGACAAAAACACACAAGATTTTGTACTAGACTTGTATTGTACTAGTTAAATATTATCTCAAGAACGACCTTTTACCCCAGTTGTGAGAGGTGTCGGTTCTTATCTAAGTGTCACCTTCCCTCACCCAAGATCTCCCTCGCCTCACCCGAGGCCTACTTTCCTTACCAGAAGGCTGGGGCCTCTCCCCCCAGAAAAAAATCTCATTTCATTTTATATGTCTGACACTTAATTTTGTTGGTGAGCAGGCCTTTCAAGATGCATGGACGGCGGCATGTGGGTCCAGCGGACCAGCAACAATTATAGTACCAAAAGGCGATTATTGGATGGGCCCTCTTAAATTCACAGGCCCTTGCAAAGGTGTACCATCAATCACCATGAAATTGGATGTGAGAGTACATCTGTTGAAACTCTGTATTTTTTTATTTTTAGTGATTTGCAGTGAGAATATCATCCATGGTTTAAGTGTCACACTATTTATTACTGGACTTACTTTACATAAAGATTAATCTTGTCAATCTTTATTTGTAATTTACAGGGTCATTTGCTGGCGGAGACCGACCTGAACTGTAAGTCCTGGGGATCCGAACCTTAGAGGGGGGGTGAATAGGGTGAGCTCCAATTATGACCAATTTTAACAATTTTAACTTCTTTAAAACCAACTAGTCACAAGTGATGATTATCAAACAATATGCGGAAGCTAATATAAACAATCACCACAAAGCAAGCACCATCACACAAGGATTTATAGTGGTTCGGCCTCAATGCCTACATCCACTACCGGCTTGTGATCCAACACCCCATCGGATTTCCACTATTTATGCTTTTCAATAGGCTAAGCAATAACCTTTACAATATGCTTTCCAAGGCTAAGCAATAACCTTTACATTGATGTTTTTCAAGGCTTAACATCAACCTATACATTAAGCTTTTATAGGCTAAGCAATAACCTCTTCAACCACAAGGTTGGTTATCTCACTAAATTAGTGTCTATAAACACTTGATGGAGATTCAATTAAGCTCATTACAATGCCTCTTAATTAGGCAGATATGGAAGTGAAAATCTAATACACACTCACACTATGAATGCAAAGATGAAAGTACATGAAGTGTGTGTGTGTGGTCCTCAATCATTTTAAAAAAGAAAGCTCATAAATGTATGCCTAAGGCTTTTGAAAGTTTTAGCTC
This sequence comes from Cinnamomum chago, assembly GCA_038049695.1. Lineage (NCBI taxonomy): Eukaryota > Viridiplantae > Streptophyta > Magnoliopsida > Laurales > Lauraceae > Cinnamomum > Cinnamomum chago. Next base: position 63,137,041 of record CP142458.1, on the reverse strand, counting down.
AAAAACATTTATGATTGAGGAAGTAATGCAATCACATGTTAAAAGTAACAACTTGTTAATGATATCAAAGTTACACAAGTTGTATGAAATTAATTAGCTCTAAACATGTGATGCATTCATCATTAGTGACAGCACCATCTCGGACACCTTGAATGGTATTAGGATCAAGTCATGGGGCAACTCTCCCTCGGCCAGCTCTGTGTCCAACGTAACCTTCGAGAACATCACCTTCAAAAATGTCAACAATCCAATCATCATCGATCAGGAATACTGTCCTGGTGGCGCCTGTGCAAATGATGTATGAAGAGAGTAAACATTTTTTTCTCCTTCTTCTTCTCCTTGTTCTCTAAGTTAGTAAGATGAGCCACTCCCATGGAATTTCGATATATATAGAACTCATTCATATGTTGTAGACCTATCGTGGGTCAGTGACATTTTCAATTTTCAACTTAATTTCTATCATTTCCTTCAATTCCAACATGCAGGTACCTTCTAAAGTGCAGATCAGCGATGTCACCTTCAAAAACATCCAAGGGACATCTGCATCTGAAGTCGGTGTAACACTCCTTTGTAGCAAGGGCTTGCCATGCATGAATGTCAAGCTCCAGGACATTAATATAACACCAAGCAAAGGTGCAGCGCCACTCACATCGAAGTGTGACAATATCAAAGCTCTCTACACCGGGACCCAAGTTCCTCCACCTTGTCCTTAAGTCTTATTAATAGGTTACAATTATCAAGTGATTTGTTATGGTTGTAAAGTGTAGTTATATTCATAAAACCCAGTTTCCACATGAGAGGAATCGCGACAAATGTTTATATCAGTCCTCTTTTCTTGTGAATTTGGCCAACTGAGTAGGCCATTCAGTTTTGTAATCTCTAATTATTTACATTTATATGCTCAGTGAGAATAACATTTTTTTTTCTATTGGTAATGATGAAATATATTAATGGAAGAAAAAGGATTGCAAAGAAGCACCCCCACATAAAAGGGGAATTATATGGTATAAAACCATTATACCAATAAAATAGATTACATAGTGAAAGCAATGAAATTAATTAGAAGACCTATCCACTCCTTGCTTATCTAAAAATCATGTAAAAACATTGGCCGTTCGCCCAACATGATGAAAAAGCAGTTAATTAATTGAAGATTAAAATTCTTTAATCTCATTCAAGCATAATTAGAATTTCTAAAAAAATCACAGCAGAAGGTAACACGTAAGATATAGCATTAAGAGAACCACTCTAAACCACTAGTCTTCAACAAAAGGAGGTAGCTCTAATCTCAACCACTCTCTCTCTCTCTCTCTGCACGCGCTTGTCGAGCATAGGAACATGTCCTAAGTGGAATGGAGTCCCTGATGTACAATTTTTTATATATAATGCTTGCTATTTTTTCATACATAGGTTTTTAATTCCTTTTTATTTAAATTAAGTTGATACATTTTAAAAAGAATTAATGGATTGTCTTTTCTTCTATCATTGTTAATGATAAAGAAATGCGGCAAACTTGTTAATAAATTATTGATGACTATCATTGCTTCTCTTAAGAGGAACCCCAGAATACATCGAAAATCATCATGTAATACTCAAACCATTATTCTAGTTAGCAAGCAACAAGTGCATTCTTTACTCACACACCCAAATGCACCCCCTAGCCAAATCCCTAACCGATAGAGCTAAGGATTGATTCATCCCTTCACTCAGTCATATGAATGAAGGCCTATTTGGAATGTGTAGAACAGAATATTAACAAACATAGATGTTGTTAGATTATAGGGCAGCTTTTTATGAGAAACTTGTTCCATGACTAGTTTGGAACTTGGACGTTTGTCTGCAAAGTTAAAAATAGATAATTGAATGACCGTGGTCAAAGGGCCAGCATTTTCATATGTTGATTAGATAATTATCTTACTTATTTCGCCATTGATTATCCAATATGACTCAAAGTCTTGGTCCAAATCTTGTAACATGGAAACTCAGTATAAAAGGCCCTCCTAGTATGCGTATCAATGTTGATATCCAGAAAGCTTTTGACGCAAGTAGATGGGATTTTAATGTCGACGCACTCAAGGCATCAATCTCATCTTGGGCACTATGTACTCATCAATGGAAAAACTAGGATGTAAGGTTTTTTAGTGTGTTGGCATATTCATGGGATTGGACAAAACTTGGGATTGCATTATGCATTTTCTTCTTTTCTAGAATGGACCGCAAAATCATTCTTCAAGAAGAAAATTAGTTTGCAAGAGCTTTCGAAAATCCAAGAAAGCTCAAGAGTGCATGTTCGAACACAAGTTCAAATGGATTTTATTCAAGCATCAAGCAAAAATACCTGGGAGGCTCAACGTTCGAAGGCCCTCATGCTCGTCCAAACGGACCTGGAGATCTTGTTCAAGCCTCAAAATAGCAAGCCCTCACGTTCGAACGAATTTCATCTTCATTTCGAACGGATCTAAGCTCTCTCTCTCTCAAGCCAAGAAACCAAAGAGGCCTCATGTTCGAATGGACGTCATCCTCATTTGAACTGATTCCTTCAACCCTCGTAGCCAAAAATCCAAGAGGTCCTGCGTTTGAACAAAAGTCATGGGCGTTTTGAATGGATGATGCGCAAGAAGTTCCAATTGAAGTCATAGGCGTTTGAATAGACCTTTAGTCCTATTAGAACAGATGGTGTACTATTCTGGGCAATAACCATAAAATAAAAGGAGGTATATATATGGACTCTCTACCATTGCCCTGTGCTCTCAGATACACAAAAAAGCCAAATGCAGATCTGAGAGAGAGTTCATGATTCTTCTCAAAAGCTCTTCCTTCATTGATGTAACATCCCGTCCCTTAATCTTCAATTAATTATAATTAATTACATGATTAGTTAGTAAGTGCGTTTAGAGTCTTAGTAGGTCGGGTTTGACGTTTGGATCTCGCGTGCGAAGTCTCATATGATTTAGAGTGTGTTTGGGTAGAATAGGGGGGTGATTTGCAATTTGGAAAGTTTTCAAGGGTTTTTATGAGATTATGAGTTTTTGTGAGTTTGGACGCATCGGGTATGTCTCGACATTTCACGAACATTAGTCTTCAGTCGCATTTCGATTCTAACGCGTCAAAGAGGCCCGAAAATCATCATTTGTGGATCCAATGACTAAACTTAAAATACTCATTTATCCTAACCTAATAACTATAGCCATCCTTCTTATTCATTCATCCCTTTCTTCTTTCATTGTGCCTTCTCCAAAGGCGTAGCCCCCTTCACTGCCGTCTCACTGTCGACGGCCACCGGAGCTCCGGCGTCGACGACCAAGCCTCCGATCTTCTTCATCAAGCTTCCAAGACCCAACCCATTCAATTTTCTAAGCTTTTCGTTCACAACCCATTCAAATGTAAGCTCCTAAAGCTTGTAGACTATCTTTACTTCTTCTTTGTTAGTTAGGAATGGATTAGTAAGACTCACCTCAACCTTTGGCATGCATTTGTAGGAGTGATTTGAGTTTGAGAGTTGTTTTCTCCTCTTTGAGCTCAAAAAAGGGTTTTTCCCCAAATTTCTTCTTGGTTTTGGTCAAGCTCTTCATCTAAGGCTAGTAAATATTTATATTTATGCTTGATATGTTTGTCTTCCTTGATTTGTATGGGAGAAATCATGATTTAGATGTTAGTTGCTCATTTGGTGATTTAGGGATTTAAAAACACGATAATTAGGTTTGTTATCCTAATGAAATGGATTTGGATGTTAATGACTTGATAAGGTAGATTTGTGGGATGAGGTTAGATTGTTTTTACAATTGATTGAACTGCTAATCAGGTTCAAGGAAGGAGATAAGGGAATGACCCATTTCACTGCAAAAATAGAACCTGGACTCTATTTCCGCAATGCATGCGGTCGACCGGCCAAATATCTCGGTCGACTGGCCACACAGGGTCGATCAGGTTCTCTGGAACCTGACCAAAACACTGTGACCCTTTTTCATTTACAACTGCCAGTTGATCGGCCAAGGTCTCGGTCAGTCAAGAATGCATGGGAGAGGTAAACCTAACCTCCTCAGGTCGATCGGGCTCGCTGTGTATGGGGTCGACCGACCAAGGGCCACGTCGACCGAGACAACTATGAATTTCTTCTTGGAATGGATTTTCACCCTATTTTTGGATGGACTTAGGTGGAACTTGGTTACCCCTTTTATGGACTCATTTGACTTATTGTGAGGATGTTTGAGCCGACATTCTTCACGGTTAATTCGGTTGTATCCGGACTTAACTGAATTCAATCTTAAACGGTACGGGACAACGGGATGTCCTTCTTTAAATCTATGCACGAAGATTGTTCGACCGCGTATCGTGAACCCTAACCCTTTTCGTTGATTGAGTAGGTTGTAAGATGCTTCAGGATTAACATTGTACTTAAGATTGGATTATCTATCGCTTTTGATTCTGGATTGTACCATCTAGTACTTGTCTACATGTAACGAACATGTTCATTAGTTTTGTTTACTTTACTTTGTTTGGGGATCACATTGAGAACTTAGATGATGGACTTAGGATCCCTTTTGGTGTTCCGTCCATTCTGAGGTCTGTTTAAAGTGTTGAGGCTAGCGGCTTTGATTGTAAGACTTGAAGAGAACTACTATTGAAGCTTGTTTAAAGTTTGATTTGATTTGGAATAAAGTAGTTTCTCTAATGTTGTTGAATCTTGTTCGCACAAGAAAGCCTAGCCCCTCACCGATGTTCATTTAGGATTCTTTTTGTCAGGCACCACTCAGCTGTTAACGTTCAACACAGCTGGGGCACCACCTATGTGAGGACTTGAATTTATAGCCTCGATGTAAGATTGGGCCAGAGCCCATGGAGACCAAGCCACATAAGCCAAGAGATGATTGTTATTGTTATTGAATACCGGGTTTTGATCCCAATTTATTGATATCTCCACCACAACTCAATATGAGTAAGGGAGGGCAGTGATACTATCCCATGGTAATTAACATATGTGGACCGCCTACTTTGATAGTTTGTTTATGATTCAAATGCTATGCGTTTCTTACGATTAGACTGCTATGCATTGCATACGATCTTGTTTATCGTTTAGTCCCTTTAGTACTGCATATCTTTGGCCATTTATATATCTATCTGCTTACCGACTGTTGTGTTTGATGATGCTATACTCTTGATGCATAGGTACCGAGTCTTTCTACCCCGAGGAAGAGGAGGCGACAGAAGAGGTTCAGGCAGATCAGCCTAATGACTTCCTTGAGTACAGTACGGACGACATTGTATAGTCGTATCGACCCCATACACGAGAGCCTTCATGTTATATCTGATTAGTTTCATCTTTTGGTTTTATTATCTTTTTTATTAGGCCTAGTTTTAGTATGGCATACTTATTTTTTTAACTAATATTTTGTTAATAGTCTCAAACTTGATTTCTAACTATGATATTCAGTATTTGCTTTTAAATTATACATCTTTAATATACCACTTGCATTTATGAAGTTTCCGCTAATTGTTATATATATATATATATATATATATTTGAGAAAATGTCTACAACTCACTGCGATCTTTAATCCGAATGAGAGATGATTGATTGGGCTGGGTTGCATTTTATTAACGTTAGAAAATTTTTAATTGCCCCAATTTCACGCATGACCCTGTTTCTTTTTTTGGGCGTGACAATTGATGTGCTGAAGCTTCATCCTTGAGAGATTTGTTCTTCATTCCTCCTTCTCGTTTGCGTCTTGAAGCGGCTTCGTAACCGCAGAAGGTGATTCAAGCATGGCTGAAGGTGAACGGCGAGTGGTGGGCAATGAAAGTCCGAGGATCTGAACCCTAGAGGGGGGGTGAATAGGGTGAGCTTCAATTATGACCAATTTTAACTTCTTTAACTTAAACTAGTCACAAGTGGTGATTAGAAATAAAATGCGGAAGCTTAATAAAAACAATCACCACAAAGCAAGCCCCATCACACAAGGATTTATAGTGGTTCGGCCTCAATGCCTACATCCACTACCGGCTTGTGATTCAACACCCCACCGGATTTCCACTATTTATGCTTTTCAATAGACTAAGCAATAACCTTTACAATATGCTTTTCAAGGCTAAGCAATAACCTCTACATTATGCTTTTCTTAGGCTAAGCAATAACCTCTTCAACCGCAAGGTTGGTTATCTCTCTAATTAGTGTCTAAAATACACTTGATGGAGATTCAATTAAGCTCATTACATTTGCCTCTAAAATAGGCGGATATGAAAATGAAAATCTAACTCACACACACTAAATGAATGCAAAGATGTATGCTCATGATGTGTGTGTGTGTGATGTCCTAAATCATTTTGAAAATGAAAGCTCATAAATGTATGCCTAAGGCTTTTGAAAGTTTTTGCTCATAAAAACATTTATGATTGAGGAAAGAATGCAAATCACATGTTAAAGATAACTTGTAAAAGATATACATTTGTATCCTAAACAAGTTGTGAAATTCTAAACACAAAACATGTGATGCATAGGGATGTCAATCAAATCAACAATGTAGCTCATAAACCATAAAAATAGATTTGATTGAAATTAGGGGACAAATCATATGTAATTATAAAATCAACTTGAAAATGATATTCCTATCAATGCAAAGCAAGTTGTGAAGCTTTAAAACAAAACTACATATGATTTGTAAAGATGTTGAATCCAAAACATAAGATATATTTGAAAGAGATTTTCTTATGATGGAAAACAACAACCAAAGATTCAACCAAGTATATGAATCATGTTACATATAATTTCAAAGATTCTTTCATTAACATGATCTACTTAGATTTACGAAATAAAGTACTACTTGGATTGAATCAATGGTGATGCATCCAAAACAATAAATCAATTCAAAACATAAAACATGTTAAGGACACAACAACTCATAGTTTATCATGCTACAAAAGATTTACCAAAAATAAAACAAAGCATGAAAACATATGATTAAGGAAAGTAGAGCCTACTTGGTGATTTAACTTCATTAATCCAAGCTTTAGCTTTCCTAATGACCCCTTTCATCCCTTAGTTCATTTCTCTTTCATTGGCCTCAAAACCTCTCAAGGAGGGCCTTAAAAATGCTCACTTTTGGGAAAGGAATGAACTAGTATTTATAGTCAAAACAGCCCAACGGCTAGTCCCCCGGTCGACCTGGCCTCCAACGGTCATAAAAATGACCGTTTGAAAAAAACAGGCACTTTACCCAGTCGACCTGGCCTTTAGTTTGCCCGGTCGACCTGGCACACTGCTGGCCAGGTCGACCTGGTACACTGCGGATCAGGCCTGGGACCAAAAATTCCAATTTTGCATTTTTTTTCAAAGTATTTCTTTGTGGGAATTTTTGGCCACTAAATCAAGCATGAAAAACATGTTTTAAAACATTCTAAGGGTTTTTAAAACATGAAACATAAAAAGCCTAAAATGATTCAAAACTTTAAAACCAAAGGCTTGCTTGATTTGATAAAACTCTTTTCTAAAACAAATGCATTCAAGTTCAAAAACAAAACATGCATAACTCAAAGATTCTCCAAGTCTAAAAACCAATGCATGTATAAAAATAAGATTTCAAGATTTTCTAAATCAATGCATATGTGTGTAAATCAAATGATGCTAGAATGATAATGCATCCATCAAATTGCAATTTACAAAATTCCTAACAGGCAAGAGGTTTTACAGTCCTAAGGTTGAGATCCAGCTGGGGAAGGATTGCAATTCCTCATTTTTAATATTCTAGTTCGTAGTGCTTGATTGTTTCCCTAGACTGGGTTCAAGGATCCATGTTTTTTTTCCTGAGATCGGGATTTTCACGTACATCTTGTGTCTCTTTTGGTGTGACTATTGGTTTCTTGTGTGGTTGTTTCGTTCTTCTTGAACTACATATCATAGATCGGATCAGGAACCTAATTAACCCTACAAGGGTCTCAAACCTTCAAGTGGTATCAGAGCAGGTCACACTACTCTTCTGTGTGAATCGATCATCTATATAAAGAATCGGTGCATCAAAACCTTGATATGAAATTCAAGAAAGAGGGTACCTCTACCACAAACCCTTATTTGCTCGATGGATCCAACAATGCATATTGGAAGGTCAGAATGACTGCCTTCCTCAGATCCATCGATGATGAAAGTCTAGGATTGCGTTGAAGATGGCTATACCAGACCGAGAGTTGTTGCAGACGATCGAAAGTTTCTCAAACTGAAAGCTCAATGGACAAAGGATGAAAAATAGGCCTCAAACTACAACAACAATGCGATCAGTGCCATTTTTAATGGCGTCACTGCATCGGAGTTCTGCAGAATTTCCTCCTATGCCACGGCTTAGAAAACATAGTCCAGAAATAGGTATGTGCACATTCTTCTCCTAAATTTATTTATGGATTTCTTGCATTCAACTTTTTCTCAATTAATTTTTTGTGGAATTGGATTTGGATTTGGATTTTCTTCGAGATGGTTTGGTATTAGGATTTTGTGGCAACGCTTTTGAAGGTTGTGATTATTGAGATATTGTGGAGAATTGGTTGTTTTGTTCTATATTGGGTGACTAATAATGTGGAGAATTGTTCTATATTTGGTGTGTAGTTGTTACAATCATGGGGAAGTATATTGAGACTCTTGTAGTCATCTTTCAAGATTATTCCGGGGCATTGGTTCAACCTTCAATGCTATGAACTTTTTCTGCTCACCAAGTGTTTGATGGACTGTCTTAATGAAGTTTGTATCATTTTGTTGGTTCTTTTTGTCTCTATGGCTGCGCAGTTCTCTGAGGCTCCCAAGAAGTCTCGAGGTAAGCATTCAGCCACTTGATCTTCCTACAACGAGGAATGTTTCCCAAAAGCCCAATGTGCTGAACAGTTCGCCAAGTTCAAAACCCGTTCAGTTGTGCTGGAAAGGACTGTTACTGTTAGGGGATTGATCAGATCAAATGCCCATCGTTGGGTCATGGCTTGTCATCTCCAAGTCTTGAATGGAATGGAAAGCGATGTTTTTAAGGATTGGGTGCGTGAATTTTATTGCAATATATATGATGTTACGGCTGACAGCTTCAAATCTTTTGTGCGTGGAATAGTTGTGACTATCACTCCAGGTTTAATTGCAAAGCTTATCAAGGTGAAGCGTCCCCCAAGCCCTTACTATCATTTCCTTGATCCCAAAAATGCGATTAAGTTTCCAGATGATGTTTCTACTGAACTTATTGGCGAACCTAGTGAGTAGGTTGGAGATTTGCTATATTAGCATGAGCTTACGGATGACTATCGCCTTCTTAATATCTTTGTGAGTCATAACTTTAAACCCTATGTTCATACTTCTGACCTGAACTATCTGCAAGCATATCTTCTCGGTGCCATTGGGATGGATCTTTCGGTCGATTTTCCAAAGACCATGTTCGATGCCATGATTAAGATTTATGAAGGTCACAATCGTCTTTCTTTGCCTTTCGGTGTACTCATTTGTGGACTCCTAATTGAGAAAGGATGTCAGGTATATCCATACGAAGAGTCAATTCAACCCAAGAAAACTATCAGTGCCACTGCCTTGAAGCTCTCCTAAGCTCACACGAGACCTAGCGCTCCGTGTCGTGAAGTTGCAGGTGCTTCTGATGATGGTAGTGATAGTGATGACTCATATGTTCAGGGGGAGTCTTCTATACTTCATAGGCTCAGTGATGTTGAGGCTGTCATTTTTGATCAATCTATTTAGATTGAAAATCTTGAGAACAAAATGACCGAAGGATTTAATCAGATGCGTCCGCTTACAACGTTTCGGTATTCACGCTTGAGTGAGCGATTATCCTTCAAGTTTGAGCAGCTTCGTAACCTTTGATCTGGGTTTACTTGTGTTCACTTTTATGCTAATTGCCAGGCTATGTGTTGTTGTTCTACTACTACTTATGTTCTAGTTTTAGACTTTCAAGTTTTCTATGCTACTATCTGTCCTTTGGTAGTACTCTCATTATCTCAAGCTAATACTAATGCTAATGTTTAGGTACTTTGCTTTAGTGTTCTTTTGCCAGTTCCTAAACAAGAAAGGGGGAGAATAGTTTTACTATTTTATTTCTGTGATTTATGCACTTGTTGTTGCTAGAGTTTGTCGTGCAAGTTTTTTTTCTACAGGGATTGAAGATTGAAGTCCAAAGTTTTTTTTTTTTAAATCATCTTCCTTGTTTGTATTGGGTTTACTTCTAGGTTTCTTTAGAATATTTTGTATTTAGGAAGTTTTGTTCATGAATTGCCAAATGGGAGGGATTGTTAGGTTTTAGTTAGCTAATTCATTGGGGTTTGAACAAAACTCTAGTCCATATAGAGTTGTAAGTTTCTTTTTTTCAGTTATGGACTGCTGCAATTGTCATTGAAATCGAAGGCTAAAGATACAAGTTGAAGACAATTAGGAGTACAGTTGGAAAAAACTCAGAAGACAGGCAAAACCACCCCCAGGGCAGAATGAGTGCTTACTCGAGGAAGCCATCTGGTCGCTCGAGCGAGCTTGAGCAACCTAAGTCAGCTCCAGAAGTGCGCAAACTTTCAGAAAAGTTTCCGAATTTGAGCCAAACTCACTATCTTAATTCTATTTGAATAGCCATTGGCCTATATAAAGTGATCTAGCAATCAAATGCTTACCTCTCTCACGTTCTAAACCCTAGAGAAGCCTGTGAGAGATCCATCATCATCCAGAGCTATTTGTTGCTGTGCTAAAGATCAAGTTTTGGTTCTTCTTCCATCTACTCATCCGAAGTAGATCCACCTTGAAGACGCATTCAAGGTGTTGATGTCAAGCACGGTGAAGGTTCACGACAAGGCGTCGGCAAGATTACGTAGTACTTGGGTTGAATTGCAATTGGAAAAGGGTTATGAGTTTTCTTGTAACTTCCGGTTTCAATTAGTGCTTGGTTGTCTTTTGGCTTAGACGGTAAGGCCCGTAGTTTTTTTTTTCGAGTAGGATTTTCCACGTATACATCGTGTCTTCTTCTTATTGTGGGGTTTGTTGCTTTTCATTGGAATTAGGGTTAATTATTAGTTTAATCATTGGTTTAGAAATCTAATAGAGGAACTGCTTATTGGGACCTAAGCCTGTGTTAAGGCCAGTTTTTTAAGATAGGCTTGATGGGGTTAGATCGTGAGAAGAAAGATGAAATGACAATAGAGACGGGGAAGAAGGATTATGGTCTTGGAGGAAGAAGATGTATGTGTCAGTTTAACTAGAATAAAGATATGGGATGAAATGAAAGAGATGAAGATTGGTGTTTGACGGCATTGAGGATGGCGGAGGTGTTGAGGATGATGAGTTGGGTGAGAAATGGGGTGAGGAGATGGATAAAGAGGAGGAAGGAGGGCAAGAAGAAGACACGAGCGTCGATATTGATGCTCAACTTAACCACAAACATGTACTGTCAACTGAGAATAATATTGTAATGAGCATCCATATCAACACTCAACTGAGCCACAAACCTGTGTTAAACGTCGATATCGATGCTCAACTAAGAATAATATTGTAATAAATGTCAAGAATAAAACCTAATGAATATGTATTTAAGCGTCGACCCTAAGCTAAAGGGAAAAAAATGACACAAGGGCCTTTACTGTTTGTAAAGATCTTTTGGGGTCTTTGTCGTGCACGGGACATCTAAAAGGTTTTTCCCCGTAAAATCCACAAAAAATTAAAGAAAATAAAAGGAAAAGGGTTGGTGCCTATATTCGATTGAAGGTGATCAAATCCATTCACTGGATAGCCACTTTGAGTCCTTTGGCAAAAGAAGGATACGCTCAATTTAAAGACAAAATGCAAAAAGTTAATATGAGATGAATTTAAAAACACGAGCAGTACTATGAAAGCACAAAAATAAAATAGAAGGGTTTGATGGCTAGTTTAGATTAAAGATGTGAGGAACAAGTTGCCAAGGTTACCTAGTAATGGGGCCAAGCTATCTCTCATCAATGCATCTTTAAAAGGGAAGCGGCATGCATGTCGCGGAACGCATCTTGTACCAAAAATCACTTAGGTCCCACAAAAGAGATTTTGATAAACTAAATGAAATATCTAAACTAAATGAAAAGGATGTAAGAAGAACTAGAAAAAATTATGCCTACGATAAATGAATCAGATCAGAATGAACAAGATGAAAACAAACATGTTGATAAATGAATCTAACTATCATTAAAGATGAACTAAAGAAAGGAATGAAGGCAACTAGATGCCATGAATCTGTAGCTTTAGCTCGATCCCTTGCTTTCTTCTTTGACTTTCTTCAGTCTATCCTTTATTGTGACTGACTGATGCTTAGGGTCGAGAGGGGACCTTATTTATAGTGTTGGATGGCCTTTTTCTTTTTTCTTTTTTTTTGCTAAGTTGCAAATTGAATTATTAAGGGAAGGAAGAAACAACAAAAAGAAAGCAAAACAAGAAACAAGAAGACCAAAAGAAAACAAAGCACAAGCTATCTCATGCATGTTAGGAGATGGCTGATTACATAGAGAAAAGAAGGCTTCTAGGGAGGAGCTCTTAAAGGAAGAAGAAATTTTACCAAGAGATATGGGAGCTTCAGCCAAGAAGAAGATGATTGCAGTGTCAAGGAAAGGCTTCAAATTGTTGAAAATTGCCCAGTTTCTGACCTTCCATAAGCTGAAGATGGCCCCACTAAGAAGAGAGCTCCCAGGCCCTTTTTTGCTTTGTAACAAGAGTTGGCTAAAAAAGATCTCCATCTGGCAGCAGCAGAGCAAAAAGGAGTAGAGAAGATGTTGCCTTTAGCTTGTAACCAGGCCCAGAAGTTCAAGGCAAAAGGGCAGAGGAAGAACATACTGTAAGAAGTCTCTTGGTGGATACCGCATAGGTAGCGCGAAGACACCAGCTGCACTCCGATTGATTGGGCCCAAGAGTTGGTTGGAAGTTTGTTATGGAACAATTTCCAGGCAAAACAAGCAATGGAGGGCTTAAGGAGACTGTTCCAAGCAAAGTTAGACCAAACTCTATGAAAGCTCCTAGCTCTAATGGATTCCCAAGCAACGAAGAAAGGGACATGGTTGGAATTTGAGCTCATTCAGATCAGCTTATCAGGGATATTGGAGAGGTAGAAATCCGCCAAAAGAGTGGAGGAGGCAAAGATCACCGGCTGGGGATAAGTAGAACTTGAGAGCCACTGAGGGTTGGAGAAGATATCATGCACAGATTCATTCCAGGGAAAAAGGATATCAGGGAACTTCTCCGCCAAAGAAAGAGGACCATGCCATTTGTCATGCCAAAAACTTATGATTTTTCCTTCACCCAGAAACCAGTGGCTATTTTGAAACAAGAAGTGGGACCTACTCTTTATTTGCCTCCAAATGCAAGAACCAGAGATTAATGCTCCTAGATGCCAGGGAGAGAAACCTTTGAAATACTTAGCTTTAAAGCAGGAAGCCCACAGAGAAGATGAAGAGAAGGTTGTCCAACCTAACCCGACCGAGCTTGCCAAGATCAAGTCCTTTAAGCGACGAAAGCCAAGACCTCCTTCTGATTTTGGAAGACAAACCGTTTTCCAGATGAGAAGGCTTCTCTTAGTTGGAAAAGATCCTCCAGACCAAAGGAAGTTCCTCATCCATTTTTCCATGAATCTGCAAATCGAGTTCGGAATAGGGATAACCAGCAAGGTGTGAATAGGAAGGCTTTGGAGCACATGCTTCACCAAAATAACCCTTCCCGCAAAAGAAAGCGTATTACTTTTCCAACCAGCTAGCCCAATCTAGTTTGTCAAAAGCTTTCGAAATGTCTAGCTTCAGACAAACGCCTTTACCTTTGACACCCTTTTGAAATTTCTAGGTCAACTCATGCGCCAGAGCAATGTGATATTGAATTTTCCTTCACTTTAAGAAAGCAACCTGATGAAGGGAAATGATGTCAGGAAGAATAGAAGCTAAAGGTGGAATAACCTAATTTAGTCTTGAGTTGGCTAAACAACTAAAAATCCAATTAGGAATCAAATGCCATGAATTTTGGGCTTTTGTCCAAAATACCTTCGCTCTTAAAGGTGGAATAACTTAATTTCGTAAAGTGGTCCAATTGGGGTAAAGCTGGGGCATCAGTAGACGATATACGAATCTAGATTATGAGGGTGCCGAAATAAGGTATCTACACATACCTCTCATTTTTCAAGCATTGCTAGAGTTTTTTGCAAGAAAAGTGGCATATCCAAGGTTCGAACCCTGAAAAGTTAGGTGAGAACTGCCACTCCTTACCACTCGGGTAGGAGCCGTTCTCAAGCATTGCCAGAGTTTAAATGACTAACAACATCAACTCAGCTAGTACCCATGAGTATGTAGCCAGTCCTCCTTTTAGCATCAACTCAACTAAACCCCAAGTGTCTAACCAGAAGAACAATTTCTAGCATCATCTTAGCTATACCTCAAATGTCTAGCCAAATCAATTAAATTGCAGCATCAAATCTCCTAATACACCTGAGTGTCTAGCTAATTCAATCAAGTCCTTGACTCAGCTTTTGTCCAAACTCCAAACAGATAAACTGAATGTTGTTCTAAAATGAAATTAATGGCATTCCCCAATGGTCATTTCAAATGAAATTAATAAATTACCCAATTGGGTTTTAAACAGGTCAAAATCAATTTTGGAAGGGCCTCATTGTATCTAGGAGGTAGTTCATATGTTAACCCATAACTAACCCGCTCTCACCAAGTGGGTGGCAGAAAACGTCTTAGGGAAAGCATCATTGTAATGTGCCTTGAAGCATCTATTTGTTCTATCTTTTTACAGATCCAACTCCACCACTACGGTGGCTAGGTAGCCATTTCCTAATAAAGTGAAGCCCATTTGATGACCCCTCTATGAATTTTCATCCTTTGCTCTAATTTAAGCCCATTTGATACTTAAAGCAACATTTAAAACTACTTGGAATTCTATTATTTGAGAGTTCTAGATTTCTTTGAAAGACATATGGCGCGCGTATTTGATTCCCAAGAATTCAGCATTGATAAGGTGCAACCCGAGTAGGCTGGGTAGGTTCTGGGCAAACCTGGAACTGACTTGTACATTCGAATGTCCCAGTGTGACGAAACTCATTAACCATTCAAATCAAAGTAAGGTATTGGATGTTCTTAATCTTTTGATCTTTCGCTTCTATAAACATAATACATGGTTGTATAAAGCTAATGGAATAGTCCATTTCCATTGGCAACATATAAAAGGAAAGCTTATTAAAAGTAGCAGTGTATAAGTTACTGTCTGGTACTCTTTCCTTGTGTCAAAATAAGCTGTTGTGCGTTAAAAGTGCGGGTGACCATTCTGGTGAGCATATTTAGAGGTGCTTATGGTTTAAAATGAATGGTATAGTTGAGAGAGAGTTGTTACAATTAAGGATGACCAAATTACCATTTTAGTTTGAAGTCCTATAAATTCATTACTCCAGCACCCATCTTACATTAAATATTTATTCAAATAAAAAAATTTAAAAAACATTAAAAAAACCAAAAAAATAAAAATAAATTAAGATGATGAAGAAGAGCTTCCTCCTATCCTTTTATCTGTTGTTTAATTGGAGTTCGCCTGTGTGGGGAATTCAACATTATGGATCATGGGGCAAAAGCCGACGGGAATACAGACGATGCCAAGGTTTGTTTAGTTTGATTATAACGATGTTTAGACAATTTTTCAATCATAATTCTATAATATAAGGGCAAAAATATGAACAATGAGGCCTAGATTTTGAACTAATTGGGCTGGACTTGCATCGTACTTGTTAAAGACCATCTCTCATTTCATTGTACATGTCTAACATGTGCATGATGGCGTTTATATTTTGTGGATGATCAGGCCTTTCAGGACACACAGACTGCAGCGTGTGGGTCCATTGGACCAGCTACAATTATAGTGCTAAAAGGTGATTACTGGATGGGCTCACTTAAATTCACAGGCCCATGCAAAGGCGTACCATCTATAACCATGAAATTGGTTATAACAGTTGTTCTGCTTGAACTCTTTGTTTTTTTTTTTTTGGGTACGTAGTGTACAGTGAGCAAACATTTGTCATTTTTGTGGGATGCTCCTGAAGCACGGTGAATCTTATCCATGGTTTAAGTGTCACACTAATTATTTGTAGACTTACATACAGAATGTCAATCTTTATTTGTATTTGATAGGGTCATCTGCTGGCGGAGACCGAACTGAACAAGGTCCTAGTGGAGATTGGGTTTATTTTGGATGGATTGATGGATTGACCATCACTGGAACTGGAGTTTTTGATGGTCAAGGAGCTGCTATTTGGCACTTAAACGATTGCCAACAGAATGAAAAGTGCAAGCTTCTTCCCAACTGTGAGTAATAATAATATATCCAATTCTCTGGTAGAAATAAATTGAAGGAGGTGGTTTCCTAAAAAATTTGAATCTTGCATCTAGTGTCAATAATTTTATTGTGCATACTCCACAGAACCTCAAGTTTATGTCTATGACCAATACTGTCATTGATGGCATAACATCCCTCAATAGCAAGAACTTCAAAGCTATAAATTTCAAAGTCACCAACCCTGGCGGCGACAGTCCCAACACTGATGGAATGCATGTGGAGCGTTGCTCCGATGTGACCATCGAGAGTGCTCAGATTGGAACCGACGTTGATTGCATCTCCCTCGGACAGGGCCTCACTAATGTACATATCAGTAAAGTAACTTGTGGACCAGGCCATGGAATAAGGTGCATTTTTCTTCTCTCTCTCTCTTCTTTGTTATAGCTTGTAATTACAAATAGAATGGGATATTGCTTTACACTTAGTATGCAAAAGAATGTGACCTTTGCATTGCTTCCTAGGCATTAGTGATTGATTGCTTGTTGTAATTGTTGTTGTTTGGTTATGAGTGGTTTCTTACGTAAAAATAACAGTGTGGGGAGCTTAGGAAAATACCCTCTGTGTGTGTGTGTGTGTGTTGTAGACCTATAATGGGGTATTGATCTTTTCTCTTCTGAAAAAAAAAAGACCCTTAAATCTCTCATTTCCTTCAATTACAACATGCAAGTACCTTCTAAAGTGAAGATCAGTGATATCACCTTCAAGAACATATCCAAGGGACTTCTGCGTCGAATGTTGCAGTTACCCTTCGCTGCAGCTCGAGTTTCCCATGCAAGAATGTCCAGCTCCAGGACATTAATATCAAAAAAGAAAATGGTGGACCTCCAGTTACAGCCATGTGCGTCAATATCAAAGCTCTCTGTAGTGGCACCCAAGTTCCACCACCCCGCACTCAGTAATTTTCTAAAACTTAACAAAAAAAAAAAGAATGTCTCTGAAACAATACAATTATTGGCCGTAGTTATTTACGAAAAAAAGGTCAATTGGCTTTGGTTTCCAATCAACCGTCTCCTCTACCTTATGCATTCGACCATCTTCTTCCCTATCTATAGAATGTTGGGTTTCTTTTGGACCATAATAATCTACTCAAATGAAGACTGTACATATTAGGCTTGTTTTTATTTATTCTAAGAGACCTTTGTGATCTTGATTTACAAATGTTCAATGAATGAAGTGAACTCTCTATTATTTTATTTAACAAAATCATTCTCTCTCTCTCACTCTCTCATCATGGTTTGCAGAATTGTTTGATCAGAAGAGTTGGATACTGGTGGTGAATATTTTTGACATTCGGGGTAAGGCAGGGCCAAGTTTGGTTTATTTTGGGCTTAGGTCAAAAATGCCACCCTGTGTGAATTCATGAGGTTTGTATTGGGTTAGGGTCAAATAACTCATTAATTGTTACAAACTTGTTAATAATGGGACCAATGTACTTAATTAGTTCCAAATGAAGGTTCTTAAGTGAAAATCGTTGTCACCAAAACCTGTCGAAGGATGGCTCATAGGTTTACAAGCTGTCATAAGGATTACAATGTGACAGGAGCCCAACCCAATTGCGCGACAATGGTGTGAGTCATTTGTTAGAAAATCTTAGGTTTATAAACCCTCTCTGGAATCAATCCAATAATACTGTAAACATTTAATCTAAACCAGTAGAAAAGTAAAATGGTACCAGATTGTTCCATCTTCAGACTTTGATCCAACAGAAGGTTGGTCTTCAATGGGAAATCACAACTCTTTTGTGCCTTTTCTTTTCTTCTCCGGTAAGTGATGGATGCAGAGAAAACAATCGTTGCCGAGAAAGTTACCTGGGTTGCTTTTTCTAGACCCTAAATCTCTCCTTCCATCAAGAAGAGAATAAATAACTTTTAACCCTCAAATTAACATAGATGACAGTTACGAAAGGAAAACTTAAATCAATATAAAGAAATTCAAACGAGGGATAACCGATCCTTTATGTATGGTCATATGGGTCATAACATTCGGTCCAACATTCTCCCACTTGGTCCATATGACCACAAAAGAATTTTAAAATATAATCGAAACACTAACTTTAAAAAAAAAAAAGACTTTGACTGGTGATCACCACTTTAAAATAACAATTGCCATCTCAACCCGGGTTGCTTTTCATAGGCCCTAAATCTCTCATTCCATCAAGAAGAGAATAAATAGCTTTTAACCTTCAAATTAACATAGATGACAGTTACAAAAGGAAAACTTTAATCATTTTAAAGAAATTCAAATGAGGGATAACTGATCCTTTATGTATGGTCATATGGGCCTTAACATTCGGTCCAACATTCTCCCACTTGGTCCATATGACCACAAAAGAATTTTAAAATATAATCGAAAAACTAAGTTTAAAAAAAAGGAATCTGGCTGGTGATCACCATTTTAAAATAACAATTGTCATCTCAACCTTTATGTCAATCTTTAATTTGTAATTAAATCAGTTTGCCAATGAGAACTATGGCGGTTAACATGTCTTGAACGACGTGCTTCCTTCCATAATTAATTCACTAATATTCTAACTTAACACAATCCTTAATAAGGGTAAAATAGGATGATTTTCATGGAAATCCTATTTATTGGGTACAATAATGCCATTTTTCTTTAATTTTCTCACTTTATACACTTCAATCACATGTGACAATAATTTCAATAAAGTAAGAAAATATGAAATCTTATTTCGGTGATAAATATGACAGTGTCTTTACATATCTTTAACAAAGCAATTCAATTAAGCCCATATTGCTAACATGCTCTTTGTAGTCCTTTGACGCCAATGCATTTGTCAAAGGATCTGTTATCACGAGGCTTGTCGGGATCCCAACGACAGACACTAACCGATCTCGTACCTTTTCTTTTAGTACAAGGTATTTTACTTCCAGAAATTTTGATTTACTGGAAACCTTGTCATTCTGAGCAAATCTTCTTGCAGCGTCATTATCACCATAAATCTTCAAGGGCTCAGAAATGGTGTCCATAACACGTAGTCCCGAGATAAAATCATGCATCCATAAAGCGTGACCCATGGTTTCAAAGCATGCCACGTATTAAGCATCAAATGTGGATGGAGTCACTAAAGTTTGCTTTGCACTTCTCCATGAAATTGCCCCGCCAACTAACAGGAAGATGTATCCTGAAGTCGACTTTCTTGTATCGAGGCAACCAGCGAAGTCTGCATCCAAATAACCGACCACTTCTAAGTGATCGGACCTTCTGTAAGAGAGCATGTAATTTCTTGTGCCACTAAGGTATCGCAAAACTTTCTTGACTCCTACCCAATGTGCCATTCCCGGACCACTTTGATATCTACTAAGCATGCCAACTACAAAACTGATATCGGGTCTAGTGCATGTTTGTGCATACATAAAACATCCGATTGTAGCTGCATAAGGACATGTTTCCATTTGTTTCCTTTCAATTTCATTTCTTGGACATTGTTCTTTACTAAACTTGTCACCTTTTGTCATAGGTACATTTTGTGCCTTACACCCTTCCATACGAAATCTCTTAAGTACATTTTTAATATAGGCTTCCTGTGATAACCCAAGTAATCCTCGAGATCTATCTCGATAAATCTCGATTCCTATTACAAATGTCGCTTAACCCATATCTTTCATTTCAAAATTGTTCTTAAGATATTCCTTAGTTTCGTAAATCATTCCAAGATCATTACTAGCCAATAAAATATCATCAACATATAGGACTAAAATCATAAATCGGTTCCCACTAACTTTGAGATATATACAATGATCAACAATATTTTTGGTAAAACCAAAAGATGTAATAATGCGATTGAACTTTAAATACCATTGTTTGGAAGCCTGTTTAAAACCATATATCGATTTCTTTAATTTACAAACTAGTTTATTTTTTCATTCTCTTTCATGAAACCTTCAGGTTGTTCCATATACACTTATTCATCTAGATCTCCATTTAAAAACGTTGTTTTGACGTCCATTTGATGTAACTCTAGGTTGAAATGAGCTACAATTCTAAATGAGTCATTTTTAGACACCGGAGAGTAGGTTTCATGATATTCTATACCTTCTCTATGAGTAAAACCTTTGGCCACGAGTCGGGGCTTTGAACCGTTCAACTTTCCCTTTGGAATCCCTTTTGGTCTTAAAGACTCATTTACAGCCAACGGCCTTGGAACCCTTGGGTAGTTCAACGATATCCCAAACTTCATCTATGGCCATTGATTCTAACTCATCCTTCATGGCCTCTAACCATTTATTAAAATTCTCATTTTCAATGGCTTCCTTAAACGTCTTAGGATCTTCTTTAATGCCAAGACCAGATTCTTCCAAATACACTACATAGTCATCCGGAATAGCAGGTTTTCTCATTCGAGTTAACCTTCTCAATATCTCTGGATCGGGTTCATTGATGCTTTGTTGTGTATTTTGAAGTGGATCATTATTTTGTTCAGGGAATGCCTCATTGATGGGATTTTTTGTGGTTTTTGTTCCTCTTGATAATCATTAAGTGGAACAAGAACTCTACTTTGTATAATAGGCAACTCAAGTGGATCCCTTATTTCATTGTAAGTAGGCCTGTCAATGGGACGGGTTGAAACGAGTAGAAAGCCTGGCCCGGCCCGGCCCAACCCCGAAAATACAAGGCTTTATAAAAAAATTTGAGCCCAGTGGGATGAGCTTGGTCAATTATTTTAAAGCCTGGCCAAAATGGGACTGGGACTGGGCAGAGGATGCCCAACCCATTCAGGCTCGGCCCGGCCCGCTCCAAGTTAATTTTGATAAAAAAATTATATTACCTAAACTGCCCCTCACTAACAGCCAAAAAATTGCTAGTTAGGAGGGGCATTCTTATAATTGCGCCCTCCATCTCTTTTATAAGACGATGCATTGGGGAACCCTAAAAAATCCCACACTCAATCGCTCTTAGCTCTCTGCCTCTTCAGCTCTCTGCTCTCGGTCATGGTTCTCTACTCTCGTCGTCACGGCGAGCCCTCTCACCATCGCACGACGTACGCACGCTGACGATGCCGTCTGCCCCACTCGCACCGTCGCCTCTCTCCCTATCCCTCTTTTTTTTTCCTCCCTCACCAAGTCGTCGCTCTCTGCCCTCTCTCACCGTCACCCTCGGTACATCTCCCCTATTCTCTGTTTCTATCTTTCTTCTTCTCCCTCTTCCTTTTTCTATATCTCAGTCTATGCTCAATATTTCTACTCACGGGCTAACGTCTCATAGATATTGCTCAAGGTAAATTTGTTACCTTTTTTACTTCTCTTAATTTGTGATTGCATGGTTGAGCAATGAAAATCTGAATCAATTAGATTTTCTTTGTTTTTCGTTTTGCCCCTTTTCGATTTCCTGTGAATGTATCTCCTTTTCATTTTCCCTGTCAGATTTTCTATTTCTTTTGTTTCTTTGTTTTCCTTTTCTATAGATGCGTGACATGTGTCTTTGTGTTTGTGTGTTTGTATTTTTTACTTTGATCAGTTACATTTGTGCTTTGATGGGTTTCAAAGGTAGGCTACCAGTGGATTTGTTTGTATCAGAGATTCCTCCTATCATATACGTCATCACCACTCTAAACAATTGCAATGTAAACTTCCAAGTTTACACACGAAAAAAACATCACCTTTTTTTTTCTTTTTTTACCCCCTTTTTTTCTCTGGGTTCGAATGAATCTAAGGTTAATGCCCTACATTTGACTCCATTCACAACATATGAAATATTCATTTACACTTAAAACACATCAATGTTGAAAAACTCAGCATTCATCTCTCTGTTGAAATCCCGGACAGCATAGTCCTCTAGTGCAACAAGGGACTGCCCATGAAAAACTGGACAGAGAGTAGTGGTGTTCTTGTTTTTGTTTCTTTTGATATTTTAGTAAATATGTCTGCTGGTACGCCTTCTAGTAGTGCCGGTAGCATTCTCATTCCTGCACATGTCCCCATCCCCATTGATGATGATATGGGTGGTGGTGGTAATGAGCAAGTGCCTCCCATCCCCTCTCCCAATGATGAAGTAATTTCAAATGAGACTAATGCAAGAAGGCTGAAATCAGTGGTTTGGGAACACTTTAAAAAAACGGAAGTGTCGGTGAAAGTTAATGGTAAGGATGTCCCTAAAGTTAAAGCGGTGTGATATTGCAAGAAATTTCTAGTCAGTAGACCTGAGGATGGAACTTCACACCTGCATAGACACTTGAAATCGTGTCTTATGAAACCAAGCATTGATAAGTAAAAATAACAACAAACTTTAAGGACTGATGCTCAAACAAAAACCGGTGTTGGTGTTTTTAAATTTGAACAAAAAAAGAGTCGAGAAGCCCTTGCAAAAATGTTGTTTTTACATGATTTTCCTTTTAATGTTGTTGAACTACGAGGTTTTAAAGAGTTATGTGCGACTCTACGACCCGAATTCAAGATTGTATCGCGTAACACTGTGAAGGCAGATTGTATGGAAATGTACAATGAAAAAAAAGAATGAGATCTTTAAATAATTCAAGGATCTCAGTAGCAGGATTGCTCTCACAGTAGCTATGTGGACATTGAACCAGCATTTATGTTATATGGCTATTACAGCACATTATATTGACTCTGATTGGGTTCTTAGATCGCGTATAATTAACTTTCATCATGTTGATCCTCACCACACTGACCAAATGCTAGATGAAAATATTACTCTAAGAATACTTAATTGGAATATTGAGAATAAATTATCATGTTTGATATTAGATAATTGTTCTACAAATGATTCTCGAAAACGGCCCGCTGGGGGTCCGAAATGGGAAACGGCCCTCGGAAAAATCAGAAACCGACACGGGTACCTTGTTCAAGGCCAAAGTAACTTGTAGGAATTGAGGATTAGTGAATCGGACTTCAGGTTAACGAATTAAACACAAAAACCGCATGATTCTCAATACTTAGGCTGGAAAACAGGCCGCCGAAAAACTTAGAAAAGATTTATATATATACATGTTTATCTTTCATTTATAATTTAATTCATTGAAAGATTCTAATGTTATTTTTGTCATTGCAGATTGATGGACGCTTTGGGGTCGGTTGCCGATTTCTGGGGCTGTTTTATTCTTTTTAGTTTATTTGTATATGTATATTGGACATTTATATGTAACTATATCATTATTGATTGTAATATTTGTTTAATGAGATAAATGATTTGATGAAAAATGGCGATGGTTGTTTGTTTATTTAACAACTTTTCTTTGCATGCATTTTTTATATTGAATATAGGTACACGAACATGTTTATTTTTTGATACAGGTGTATAAACAGGTTTACAGGAAAAATATATTGAAAAAAAAAATATAGCATTTTTTTTAAAAATAAAAATAATTTTACCGACATTTTTTTTCGTCTGCAAAAGTATAAAATAAAAATAAAAAATGTCTAAAGATGGCCTAGCGGTTGTTCCATTGAAGATAGAGGTTATAGTGAATTGGCAAAGCCCAAAGCATGCGATAGGGATCAGAAGTTTTCTAGGTTTGGGTGGATATTATATAAGATTTGTCTGAAGGATTCTCGAAGATATCAACTCTGTTGACTAAGCTGACTAGGAAGAACGTTTCTTTTGCTTGGACCCAAGAGTGAGAGGATAGTTTTGAATTGCTTAAGAAGAAGCTTACTACAGCCACAGTGTTGACCTTACTAACTAAGAGCGGATTTGTTATCTTTACTGACACTTTGAAGGTTGAGTTGGGGGATGACAAGGCAGTGACCTATGGGTCTAGGATGCTGAAGATTCATGGGAAAAACTATGACAAACACGGTTTGGAGCAAGTAGCGGCCGTTTTTTCCCTAAAGCGTTGGAAACATTATCTCTATGGAGAGAGGTTTGAGGATCCCTCTGATCATAGAAGTTTGCAGTACCTCTTTTCTCAAAAGGAGATGAATATGAGGCAACATTGTTGGATGGAACTTATAGCTGACTACGATTTCTCGATACGGTATTTTTCGGGTAAAAGCAATGTGGCGGCAGATGCACTTAGTCGGAAGTTAGTCACGTTGGCTTGTTTGCGTGGTGAATGGGATTTAATTGAGAAGTTTAGGGCCTTGGATGTGGAGATTGAATTTGTTAATGGCAAGGTGATGCTAGCCGGTATGTCAATGTTCGAGCCAGTTCTGATGCAATAGATTAAAGATAGACAGTTCCAGGACCCAAGTTGGCTAGAGTCCGTAAAGGCTTGTAGAGAGGCCAGATTTTGGAATAGTAGATGGAGTCTTGTATTTTTGGGACAGATTGTGTATGCCCAATGTTGAAGATTTGTAGAATTAGATAAAGTTAAAGGCGCATCATACACGGTATTCTATGCATCCCCGGAGTCCTAAGATGTACCGGAACATGAGGGGCATATTTTGGTGGAACAATATGAATAAAGAAATCACTAGGCTTGTTTCTAGGTGCATGACATGGTAGAGGATCAAAGCAGAATAGAAGAAGCCCCTATGACTTTTGAAGCCATTGAATATTCTTAATTGAAAATGTGAGCATATTATAATGAATTATGTGTCCGTTTTGCCAGAGACGAGGAAGCACGATAATTATATTTGGGCGATAGTTGACAAATTGACTAAGTCTGGACACTTTATTCCTTTTAGGACAGGGACCAAGATGGATAAGATGACGAAAATGTTTATTCAGGAAATTGTCAAACTACATGGTATCCCAGTTTCTATAGTGTCAAACAAAGATAACCACTTTGTTTCGTATTTTTAGGTGACTTTTCAGGAGGCCATGGGGAGGAAGTTGAGTTTTAGCACAACATATCATCCGCAGACCGACGAGCAATCAAAGGGGACGATCCAGACTCTTGAGGACATGCTTGGAGCTTCTGTGTTACACTTTAAGATAGAGTGGGATCGACATTTGGCGTTGTATGAGTTCGCATACAATAACAACTTTCACGCGAGTATTAGGATGACACCGTTTGAGGCTCTCTATGGTAGGAGGTACAAGGCAGTAATTTGCTGAGAAGAAGTTCACGAGAGTATTAGGATGACACCGTTTGAGGCTC
This sequence comes from Cinnamomum chago, assembly GCA_038049695.1. Lineage (NCBI taxonomy): Eukaryota > Viridiplantae > Streptophyta > Magnoliopsida > Laurales > Lauraceae > Cinnamomum > Cinnamomum chago. Next base: position 63,111,692 of record CP142458.1, on the reverse strand, counting down.
TGTATGGTAGGAGGTACAAGGCAGTAGTTTGCTAAGAAGAATTTGGTGTGAGAAGTTTCAATGGGCCTACTATTATTGGAGAGACAAGTGACAGAGTAAAGCTAGGGAAAAAAAGGTTGAAACTGGCCCACAGTAGGAAAAAGAGCTATAAAGATAATCGACGGAGTGATCTTAAATTTCAAATTGGGGATACGGTCTTTTTGAAGGTTTCACCTATGAAAAGCACTATTCGGTTCAAGTAGAAAGGAAAATTTCCCCTTGTTACATTGGATCTTCCGAGACTCGCAACAGAGTCGGAGATTTGGCCTATAGATAAACTCAACTTCTAGACTTAGCAGCAGACTGCAGTGTATGATGTCTTCCACGTATCAATGATGAGGAAGTTTATTGCAAATCCATCGCATGTCATCAAGTATAAGCCATTAGAGATTAAGCCAGATGTCGCCTACATCGAGAAAGCAATGTGCGTGATAGATGTCAAGGAGCAAGTCTTGCATACCCGACTATCAAATGGGTGAATATTCTATGGGAGCATCATAATCTGAAGGAGGCCACTTGGAGTTAAATGCTTGAAGAAGTATCCACACCTTCTTTAGCATGTTTAGTGTCTAATTAGTTTTAATTCGATGCTTAATGTGTTATTTTGGATGTTTATGTGGCTGGATAGGTAGATTAGTTAGGTTTTGACAATGCCTAGGTAGTTTGAGGACCTTTTCGTAAATTTGGTTTTATGGGTGACAATGTGTGTGATGTCAATTTTTACAGAAATTTAGATGCATTAAGTAGAGCACGTTGTGTTCATCAATTTCCGTGTTTTGACTCGAACTGGTTGGACCCATCTTGACCCATTTGTAGCCAAAAAGTCCTAATTTGTTATTACCTAATTCTGTTATTGCCTACAAATCTCAGGAAGTTTTCAACTAAAACCTTCCTTATTTCTGCTGAAGCTTCCTTTCCCTTCTGTTCTACTTACTTCTAATTCCGTTGGTGAAGCTTTGCACGCTGGATTTTTAAGTCTCCATCTTCACTAACATTGTCTTCTCCAAGTTCTACTTCTTCCTATTTCATTACCACTTGCACTATTGGTAAGATAATCTCTTCCTATTGCTTTTTCATGTTTGGAACTAGTCATTTGAGCTCAAATATGTTGCGTGCAAGCTCGTTCTCTTCCATTTTATTCATTCACCATTGCAGGGTGCTTTGTAGAGTTACATATTTGGGGGTCTTTTTAGTTTGAAGCTTGTCAAGGTGCCCTATAGTTTTGATTTCAAGGAAAAAGGGCCGTGCATCATCTAAGGCTAGTTAAACATCTTTATATGCATGCATGCAATGTTTATTCATGATTCCATCCATGATTCTTATGCTAGATTTACCCTTGTAGCTCAATGGTATGGTTGTAGACTGAGTTTTGCTAAATATTTATATGGATTCCTAAATGTATGTGATTCTACAGTTTATTTGTAGTTTGGAAGCCCTCATGATATGAAATAATAGACTTCTGAAGTGTACGTTAAGTAAGGAAGACATTTCCCATAAAATAGAAAAAAATCACTTTTCAGAAGTTTGAATTATGTCGCCCACGGTCGATCGTAGAATATTTCCTTTCACAGTCAACCGCAAACACATGGTGCAATTTTGATTGCTTTTCCAATACCTAGATTTTTCTAGAAAAATCAACTGCGGTTAGCCCGCAGCTAGCCGTAAGTCCCTTTATGGCTAATCACGAGCCGACTAACCGTGAGAGACCCCACGGTCGACTATGTGCCAACCATGGAGCAATTGTGAGAAATCGCGGTCAACTGCTAGGCAACCCCGAGAACCTAGGATTTTCAGGTTGTTTTGGACCTTGTTTGGACAGCTAGCAATGGAAGCCTTGGACCCTAATCAAGGCCTAGTGGAACCTAGACCAATGTAGGTGATGTATGAGCTAAAAAATACCTACAAGAAAGCTGGTACTTTAATATTTATGTACACTAAGATAAAGGTGTTACCCTAAGGCAATTAGATGTTTGTAAACTTGTGTAACGCTATCATTAATGTAGTCTAGAGACATCGGAGGCCCTAATACTACACAGAGTTGGGCGTTGATGCCAACGGGCATTCCTAAACCCTAGAGTTGGCTCATTGTTCAACCTTGACTCGTCAAATGACATCTTATGCATGCATTTGATTTACGTTTCTTGTATTTGCATGAACTGACCCATGCTTTCATGTTGCCATGTATTTCACTTTATACTTTGCTATGTGCTACGTTTCAAGTGTTCCTTTATGCTCTTTATGCCTTTATCATGTTACACCTTACGGTCATGTTCATGCTTATGTTATGAACATGCTTCACATTCAATGACAAGTACATCTCATTTCCTTAAGTCAACACCACTTAGCTTGATCCTATCTTAGTCGGGCCTCGCTGAGTGTGGATTTAGTACACTTTATGGACTAGTTGCAGTCTAGGTTGTGTTATGGGAGTTTATCTGTGCTCCAGGTCCACAATGGAGTTTTGTGGACCCTATACCTCCTAGCGGTACCACTATGCTATGTTATGTTTCATGCTCTTTATTTAACCCATATCTAATGGTTGAATTTAGATAATATAGCTCATGTGGATGTGCCAATTTGTTAGGATATCATGTTATCCATGTCACTTATGATTCACATTGTTTCATGCTTACTCATGCATTATTTATACCTAGTTCACTCTTACAGACCTCACAAGATCGTTTGTTACGTCTTATTATTCATTTGATAGCTTCTGTTATGATTTTATATATTTTTTATTTTGCTTTGACCGTTATGTATAATCACTACAACAATATGTATTTTTAGCGACGCTTTTATAAATCGTCGGTAAAAGTCATACTTTTACCGACGATTATACAAAAACGTCGGCAAAGTTCAAACAATCACAGATTATTACCGACGAATTAGAAAACGTCGATAAATTAACTTTTAGCGACGTTTTATTTGTTTTACCGACGATAAAAAACGTCGGTAAAAGTCTTTCTATTTTTTATTCATTTTTCTATTTTATTTTACCGACGAAAAAAAACGTCGGTAAAATTCTTTACATTTTTTTGTTTATTTTTTTGTTTTCTTTTTGCCGACGAAAAAAAAACGTCGGTAAAAGTCTTACAATTTTATTTACTTTTCTATTTTCTTTTTGCCGACGAAAAAAAACGTCGGTAATAGTCTTTTTAGTTTTATTTTTTATTTGCCGACGAAATATAAAACGTCGGTAAAATGGATTTATTTTTTATTTATGTTTTTATTTTACTGACGAAATTAATGTTTTACCGACAAAATTTATCGTCTGTAATGTTTTACCGACGTGTTAAGAGAAACGTCGGTAAAAGTTGTTAATTTTTAACTTATTTTTTATTAATAAAAATTTATTAATATTTACCAACGAAATTTATGTTTTACCGACGAAATTTAGCATCGGTAATATTTTACCGACGTTTTATTAGAAACGTCGGTAAAAGTTTTTAATTTTTAACTTATTTTTTATTAATAAAAATTTATTAATTTGTACCGACGAAAAAATTTATTTGCCGACGAAAACAAAACGTCGGTGAAGTTCCGTTTTTTCCCTCCCCCCCTTCCCAACCCTCTTTGTCCCTCACTCTCTTTTCCCCGCTTTTTCTCTCTGCTCTCTGCGATCTGCTCCCTCACTCGATCTCTCTGCGCTGTCTCTCTCTCACTCGCCCACTCTCGCTCCCTCACTCGATCTCTCTGCTCTGTCTCTGTCTCTGTCTCACTCTCTCTCTCGCTCGCTCTCTGTCGGTGGAGCCCTCTGCTCTCTCTCACTCTGCTCTGTCTCTCTCTCCCTCGCTCTCGCTCTCTCGACGCTTCAATTTGTCTTTCTCTCTCCCGGCTGCCACTGCTCGGAGATCTCTGCCATTTCTGTCTCTGCGGGGAGGAAAGCCCTAAGTCGATTGAAAGGAAAGAAGAAAACGAGGGGAAGAAAACGAAGAAGAAGGAGAGAAGAAATCGGACATGCCCATTTCTCTTCTCGCTCTCCATCTCCCTCCTCTCCGTTGCCAGTCCAGCGAAGCCATCACCACACTTGCCAACTGATCGCCACTCACCAGTCGCCGGTGCCACGCCCAGTCGGAGCCCAGGCCCCACCCACGCTTTCTCCGGTGCCAGGTACACAGTTTCTTCTTCTTCTTCCATTGTTTTTCCCCATTTTTTTTCTAAATCTGCTGCAACTGCTCTCTGTTTTTCTAAATCTTCTTCTTCCATTGATTGTTGTTTTTCTCCGTACTGTAGTGCAGAGTAATCGTTTTTCCCCTTTTTTTTCAGAAACTTTGATTCCAGGCTCAAGCTCCCTTTTGTTTATATATATATATTTCTGTTCTACTTGTGTGGCTGTCCATCGTTTTATATATTTCCTCCATGAATGTTCTGTTCTGTACTTGTGTCATCTGTGACTCTAAATAATGAATCAAGTGTGAGAAAATGATGTTATCTGTCAAGGCTGCTTTGTGGGTCATTCAAAATTACACTACAAGAAAATACCCTAAAAAGACAGACTCTCATGAAGAGGATGATAGGATCTGGGTTCATCAAAATTACTCCATGAATGTAACTTTCTGTTCTGTCATCTGTCAGCTTGCTCTTTGCATGAAGTGAGGTGCCATGTCCATGTGTCTAAATACTACTTTTGAAAGCAATCTACTCGTGGGCTGGGAACGTCAATCCAAATAAATCCACAGTTTCACTGGCTGCCTTTTCTTTTGTTTTCATTTTCATTGCTCTCTCTCTCTCTCTCTCTCTCTCTCTCTCTCTCTCTCTCTCTCTCTCTCTCTCTCTCTCTGTCTGTCTCTGTCTCTGGCCCCTGAGAAGTTCAAGATCCAATCAACAGCAAGTCTCGCCAGTCATCTTCTTCAACTACATTCATACATTCTATTTTTCAGGTATTCTTCACATCGTCTTTAGCTGTTTGTTTATATTCATTCATGCCTTCCAATTCTTTTATAATGATCACTGGAAATCTATTTTCCCAATCTTGTCATTGTAGTAGTTAGAAATCACCAAGAAACTTTAATGAATTTGTGTTCCCCCCACCCAAAAAAAAAAACCCTGAATTGAAAGCTGAAACCCAATTCAATATCAAAGCCTGTCCAGGACCTTCTGTCAGGAAAACCCAAAATCCCACCGTTACTTCCCATGACTCCCAATTCAGCCCAAACCCAACTGCACAGAGGAATCTTTCATGGAAGAAAGAAAATTCATCTCTGGGGATCATCACCCCCACCCTCTGTTTTATACTACCATCAAGAAGGAAAAAATGAACATTCCAAATATGACATTCCAAAAAAAACCAGTAGAAACTGCCATTCATCCTGGCTCAATCTCTGATATATGACATTTTTTTAAAGGTTTTGATTGGCTTCTACACGCGAATCACTCCCACCTCAAAGTGATTATCCAAGTCATCTTGCTGGACCAAATCCAAACCAATTGAATGCTTGGATCAATCATATTTTTGATAATTTTATGGTGGAGATTGCCCCAGGGTTCTTGTGGTGGTCCTCGACCATGTAATTTTATATGTGTCAAAGCCTGTTAGTTATGATCATATTTTATGGAGCAAATATCATTGGTTGATGAGACCAGCACGTGGACTATGAGAACACAGATGATGGGCATGATGACTTGTTTGGGTTTTCCATGAATTCAGATCAGGGACTTCTATGTTGATCACCCAAGGAGGATCTTCCACATGGGAACTGTGTCTCTGCAATGTAGAGATTCTCCAAGAAACACTTAAACAAATGTATTTGTTTAATGATGGAATATAACAGACACACCTAACCAGATCACTCTCTCCAGAACCCAAATCTCAGTCTTGGTCATAGGGTCTGGAACAAAAAATCTATTGGGCATGGGGCCCTTGAGAGCATGTCAGACCTAGAAATTCTCTCTGCCGGGGCTCATCACTATATAGTCGTCCATCTGGGTCGTCCAATTTCATGCGCCCACATGGCGAACATGGCCCAGAGACATGATCTATGGTGCCCAGTAGAGGATCTTGTCCACACCAGCTTTTGTCAGGTGCAATCTCATTGGAGTTCCCATCATGGTTAGCATATTTTCCTATGTTCCATAAGTGGGGCCCGAGAGGAATAACAGTAGAAGACTGTGTGGGAGGGAGAGCCTTCCATTTCCATTCCTTCATGAATTTTTTTTTCTTTCTCAACCTCCCTTCCTTTCCCTTTCCACATATATTTGAATGGATGAATACAATGGGCTTAAAATTAAGATTTCCACAAGCACAGAACACATTCATCATACTCTTGTTTTGGCTCCAGTAGCATACAAAAAGACCTTTCAATCTCACTGTTAGAAGAAGAGATTAAAAAAGGGGTGAAAACCCCATAAAGCTTAGGCATCAACTAAAATTTGAATGGTCGAGATCCTTTTGTCGGGTAGCTGTCCTTGATCTGGTCCATCCAAGGATAAAAGAGGACTGAGACTGTCTAAAGTGAAATCCACTTGCAAGGCCATGGGGCCCCCCTGTGTTGAATAAGTACAATATCCGTGAAAAAACAAAGGAATTCTAAACTGTGTCTCTTTCACAGGGAAATTCCATTGTGTCTTACAGATAAAGAAGAGGACGCAGATCATCAGTCTTTGGCTCTGATATCCTCCTCTCTCACAAGGACAGGTGTGTGTGAGAGAGAGATAGAGGGGGGTCTTTTTATAATCATAAAAGATGATCCTGTTTCCAAAATTAAATTGCCTTGCAATACCTGGCTTTGCCAAAGTATTACCATCCTCTTTCTGCACATGGACGGTAAAGATGTATCTCCATTGGAAAAGATGATTGAAGCAGGCCCAATGAGCTGGACCTCATAAACACATTCAATTTATTCAATATAGGTGAGTGGATTCTATTTCTAATTGCTAATTACTTGTGATTTGGTCAGATATGGACAGGAGTTGGATATTACATTATCAGAACCGATTTAGTGCGGAGTACATAGCTGGGGTAAACTCATTTATTGATTTTGCAAAGGCGAATTCGGGCGGGGCAGTGTTGATTAACTGCCCGTGTAACGATTGTTGTAACCATCGGAAGCATGACTATGTAACCGTGAGAAGTCATCTGCACATTAAAGGAATGATGGTCCATTACCTACGGTGGATATATCACGGGGAACCCATAGTTCAACCCGATGATTCGGATGAGAGCGATGATGAATCAGAAGATAATCAAGATGAGTACAATGAGTTGATAGATGATCATCGTAGGGGAACTTACTTGGAGGAAGATACTCAATAGAGGGATGATTTTGAAAATTTGTTGAATGCTTCTCAGCGAGGCCTTTACCCAGGATGCAAAAGCTCAGATACTCTGTTATCGTTTGTCATCAAGATACTGCACGTGAAGGTTGAAAGTGGGTGTAGCAATAAGTCGTTCGACAAGGTCCTGCAGATTTTTAAGGACTTCTTACCCGAAGGTCATGTGGTGCCGGCATCAATTTACGAGGCGAAGAAATTATTACGTGACTTGGGCATGGGATACAAGAACATAGATGCCTGCAAACACAATTGTGTGTTGTATTGGAAGGAGAATGCTCAATTGGATAAATGTCCAGAATGTGAAGAGCCTAGGTACAAGATCAATGATGGCAAGCGAAAGAAGATCCCTCATAAGGTGCTCCGTTACTTCCCATTGATACCGAGGTTACGCAGATTGTATATGTCAAGGAAGACAGCCACAGAGATGAGATGGCATAGTGATAAGCGCGTTGACGATGGGATAGCGCGGCATCCGGCTGATTCAGTGGAATGGAAAGAATTTGATAAGAAATATCCAGAGTTTTCCCAAGAGACACGTAATGTGAGGTTGGGGTTAGCCACTGATGGATTCAATCCTTTTGGTAACATGAGCACCTCTTATAGCATGTGGCCTGTCGTACTTATGCCCTATAATTTGCCACCATGGATGTGCATGAAGGAGCCATTCATGATGATGTCATTACTTATTCCAGGACCAAACTCACCGGGAAACGATATCGATGCATATCTGAGGCCCTTGGTTGATGAGTTGAAGGAGTTGTGGGATCATGGTGTATCTACTTATGATGCCTCCACTAAACAAACCTTTCAAATGCATGCGGCTGTGATGTGGACGATAAATGGCTTTCCTGCGTATGGTAACTTGTCTGGGTGGAGTACAAAAGGTTATAACGCATGCCCCTCGTGTAATGACACCTCGTTAGGGGTGAGATTAAAAGATAAGATTGGGTACATTGGCCATCGAAAATACTTGGAAGTAAACCACCAATGGCGTAGAAGCAAGGCCTTCAACGGTCAGCCTGAGCGTGAAAAGAGGTCTTTGGATCTACCGGGGCGAAAGGTACTAGACCGGCTCGAAGAACTACATCCGGTCAGGTTTGGCAAGAATAACAAAAGACCGCGTGACTCTGGAGAGTTGAATTGGACAAAGAAAAGCATCCTATTTGAATGGCCCTACTGGAAGTGCAAAAATCTCCGACACAACCTTGATCCTATGCACATTGAGAAGAACATCTGTGTAGCCTTGGTTGGAACAATGTTGGGCATAAAGGGCAAAAACAAGGACACCGAGAAAGCGCGTAAGGATTTGAAAAATATGGGCATCAGGCCAGAGTTGCATCTAGTGGAGAGGGGCGATGGATCCAGCTTGAAGCCGCATGCCTCTTACACTCTGGCACCAAAAGACAGAGATGGATTTTATGAATTCTTGAAGTCGATCAAATACCCAGACGGTTATGCCGCGAACCTCTCGAGGTGTGGAACCTCGAAAAATGATAAATTGGCTGGTTTAAAGAGCCATGATTGCCACATCCTTATCCAACGGATCCTTCCTATTGGCATGCGTGGCTTTGTGAATAAGGATATTTGTACAACATTGTTTGAGTTAGGCAGCTTTTTCCAAGACCTCTGCTCGAAAACACAGAGACACGATGATTTGAAAAAATCGGAGGAGCATATAGTTTTAATATTGTGCAAGCTTGAGAGGATCTTTTCTCCTGCTTTCTTTGATGTGATGGTTCATCTATCGGTTCACTTGCCACGCGAGGCCATTCTTGGTGGACCGGTGCAATATCGGTGGATGTACCCGATTGAAAGGTAATAGTTGATGACCATCGAAAAATTATTTATATATTAGTGCAATTGCTTTGCATTGGAAATCATAATAGTTATCATTTGTTGTTTAAAGGTTTCTGAAGACCCTAAAGGGGTACGTTCGCAACAGAGCACGGCCTGAAGGTTCGATCGCCGAGGCTTACATTGTCAAAGAGTGTCTCACTTTTTGCTCAATGTATTTAAGGCAGACTGATCGAGTAGAGCGTTATGATGATGGTGGCGAACGGGGTGCGGGGATGTCGGTCTTCACACAAATTGTCTGTCCCATCGGGCTGATGCAAAGGGCACATGATCCTTCTCAAAGGGAGCGTGACATGGCTCATTGGTTTGTGCTGAATAATTGCCCCGAAGTGGAGCCGTATCTACAGTATGTGCTTCAATCTAGCCATATGTATGCATTGCTTGTTAACTCATTTATTCATTCTCGTCTCGGACTGATTCATTAAAAGCTATCTTGAGTAGGGAACACAAGAATTTAGTGCAAGACGAAAGAGGTGGAGACGTCGGACAAATACAACGAAAAGAATTTGCAGAATGGTTCAAACAACGTGTAAGACATAAAATGAAGAACTTTTTAATTGCTTGATGTTATTTGAGTATAAGCTTCAAATAACATTAGTCTAACACATTTGTCTTAATCTGCTTATGTAGATGAATCAATTGCGAACTATAGGGTCACCGGAAGCTCTTGATGAGATGTGGTCATTAGCAAATGGCTCCAGATCCCTAGTGAATCTTTACCAGGGGTGTGATTGCAATTGCGTCCGATACCACACTGTAGATGATGAGAACTGTCGTAGGAGCCAGAGTAGCGGCTTGGTCGTGGAAGGGGAATACGAAGGGGTGAAACATGACTACTATGGCTACATCTGCAAAGTCTGGGAATTGTCCTATCGGCACGGGGGTAAGGTGGTCTTATTTGAATGTGAATGGTACAACGCTAGTACATTTGCTAAACAAGGAGTTTGTCGACCTATTACAGTCATTTGAAAAATATATTCATCCCTTATGGATACAGCTCCGAAGAGAGAAAATGGTTGAAGGAATATCTGTTAGAGAACATTTGCTAAACAAGGAACAATTGTTTTACGATCTCAAAAGAAGAGGATTTGAACCGAATATTGCAGATCTGGTGCGTTCAATAGTAAGCACTCTACCACCTCCTTGGCCGGTACAAGAAATCCATGCTAAGCTCAAGATTAATTTCCTAGACTTGAGGGAATTAGGAGAAATGCTAGAAGAGATCGAGGTCGACATTAAATTTCAGGTTTTGCACATGTAACGATTAAGTAAATTAATAAAGATCTTTTCTTACATAATGAAATGGTATTCAATCTCATTCTCTTATGATTTGTTCATTTATGGAGTAAGACATTTCTACATTTCACACATTATTCTTATCTTTATATATCATAGTTGCAAAGGATGCCAAACGGAGTGAAAAAATGGGTCAAACCAGGAGAGTTGTCCCGTCAAGTGCAAGCATCCAATTATCTATTAAAGAGAAAAAGAACAATTAAGAAGAATGATGAAAAACTAGCGGCTCTAGGGCTCCCTCCGACTGCACGTACTATATCCGATTCGGCTAAAGGGACAAACGAGCAGGGAAAGAGGAATGTTAGTGGGAATGATAAGGATGAGAACTACATTTCCCCCCAAGATGATGATGTAGATGACGAGACATCATGGTCTCAATCGGATGAGGTAATCTTTCGTTTATAATGTCTATGACGTGTACTTGAAAATACTAGTAACTTGTATGTGACACTGAGGCTCGAAATGATTTTCATTTCCATTTAATGTAAATTGATGACATTCACTTTGCTAATATTATTTTTTTGTGTTAATAATTATTTAATTTCCTTGTCAATTTGCTTTAAGCCAGATTGCAGATATGCCTCGGGAAAACAGGGCGAGACGTGCTCGGCAGGTTGCAGCTGCAGTCAGGTTAGATCCTGTGGAGAGCAGACCTGAGCCTTCGACGCAGCCTCTGCCAGCTGCTCTCGAGGTTACACGGGCCGGAGGATCAGGGAGCACCCCTGAATCGGCAGCCTCCCAGCCTCTGCTGATTGAGCCTTTGACCACACAGGCCCCGCCGACCCAGGCCCAGCCGTCCCAGCCTCCCGCGAGTCATCATACGACTGGGAGCAGCGTAGGTGAGAAAATTGGAAAACCTTTTAAAGTGTAGAATGGTTCACCTCATATTTAGATTTGTGTTCTATAAATTTTTTTTCTTCTGATTTGTTCACCTCAAATATCATTTGTGTTCACTAACTCATTTAGCACTGTCGTCTTAACAGCATCAGCCCCAGCCTCGGTTGAGACTCTTGGCCGTACCAGGGGTGCTACGTGAGGGAAGAATGCGGCAAAGCTGAGGAGACAGCTGGGTCATAACATCCCAGTCCCGATCCCTAGCTCCAGTCATAGGCCAGAGGGGGAACATGCCCCATCACTGGCTAACCATCTTGGGTTAGCCATTAGAGAGGTTGCCCCAGTCAGGCCTCATGGCTGGAAGAAGCTTGACAGTGGGATCAAGCTTGCCGTCATCGCTGCAGTCAAGGTAAACTGAAACGAGAAACATCAACCAAAGTTATTATAGTTGTGCTCCTCATTACAATATCTGATTATATTTTGTTATTACTAATGACTACTATGGCTATCCCCTAATTGCAGCAACTCTTTGAGATCGGGGACTACGAGGGTGATATGCAGCTTAGGACGGACATTGACCGCCAGTGCGGGATCCTGTATAGGGGCTGGAAGTATGAGCTGCATACTCACTATCAGGTCCTCTTGGAGCAGGGGGTTCCCCGACCCCAGGACCACCCGGCAGAGGGTTGTACTCTAGCTGACTGGCATCAAATGATCTCGCAGTGCTGGGAATCACCAGCCTGGAAGGTGACCTGGGGATGTTATCTAAATGTCTTAATTATAATCCAATGTAATTCTATTTGTAACGATTAAATACACTCATGCTATTGTATTATTGTTTTTCTATGTAGGCAAAGTCAAAGAAAGCTCAAGAGAGTCGAGCCCAGCTGCCATACAATCATACGAGTGGCTCCCGGTCATTTGCCTCGAGGATGTCTATGATGGTACTGATTATATTCATATGAAGAAACTTGATTAAGTTTATTAATTTATCAATATGTATCAGGGTTCATATCTAATATAAAGCTATTTCAAATCTTAGGCGGCACAGAATGCTGGTCAAGCGCCGCCCATTACTCAGTTCTTCCGCGACACCCACTACAAACGAAAGAGTAATGAGTGGGTAAATGAGGTGGCTCAACAGAGACATGTACGTTTCCTAATCAATCAGTACTGATTGTATAATGTCATAGAAGTATTCTAAATCCTTTATTGATTTAAATGGCAGGAGGCCTTGGTGCAGCGGACCGAGGAGCAGTCGCAGCCCTCTATCACCACTCCGATGATTGAGGAGCAGATTGCTGCTGATGTTCTTGGGAAGAGGTCGGGCTACGTAAAGGGGTATGGGATATACTCGAGGACCTCTTCCTCTTCCACACAGTCTCGGGCACCAGACCCTGAGGTGGTCGCCCTGCGCGAGCAGCTAGCTGAGCAGGGTAGGAGGCAGGCTGAGGAGCTAGCTGAGCAGGGTAGGAGGCAGGCTGAGCAGCTAGCTCAGCAGGACCGGAGGACACGCCAGCTTGAGGCCCTCGTTCAAAGGCTGGCAGCTGTGGCAGGAATAGATCCGGCCGCCTTTCTTGACACCACGGGAGATAGCACTTCTGCTGGGGATGGCACAGCTCCTGGAGGATCATGATGCGACTCTTTGGTTAGTAGAATACTTTCTTGAACAAATAACATATCATTTGTGTTATTAATTTATAAACACTCAAAATGTAGGATTTGAACAAATTTTAACTGCACAGTATGATTGCATTATCATAATCTTTCTCATCAACAAATACTCGTTCATCTATGTCATCCTTGATTGCATTATCATAATCTTTCTCATCAACAAATACTCGTTCATCTATGTCATCCTTGATTGCATTATCATACTCTCTCTCATCAACAATTACTTGTGCATCCCTGTCATCCTTGATTGCATTATCGTAATCTTTCTCATCAACAAATACTCGTTCATCTATGTAATCTTTGATTGCATTATCATACTTTCGGGGGTAGAGTAACCTGTAGGAACTGACGACTCGTAGATTGGACTCACGGTTAGGGAATTAGAGTCGAAAACGGACTCTTTTCCAACACTTAGGCTCGAAAACGGCCTCCCGAGGGACCGGAATGTGAATCGGCGACCGGAAAAATCGGGGACTAGCACGGACGGTTCGCACGGGGGTAGAGTAACCTTTAGGAACTGACGGCTCGCAGATTGGACTCACGGTTAGGGAATTAGAGCCGAAAACCGACTCTTTTCCAACACTTAGGCTCGAAAACGGCCCCCCAGGGGTCCGGAACGAGAATCGGCGACCGGTAAAATCGGGGACCGGCACAGACGGTTCGCACGGGGGTAGAGTAACCTGTAGGAACTGACGGCTCGCAGATTGAACTCACGGCTAGGGAATTAGAGCCGGAAATCGACTCTTTTCCAACACTTAGGCTCGAAAACGGCCCGCCGGGGGTCCGGAACGGGAATCGGCGACCGAAAAATTCGGGGACCGGCACGGGCGGTTCGCTCGGGGGTAGAGTAACCTGTAGGAACTGACGGCTCGCAGATTGGACTCACGGTTAGGGAATTAGAGCCGGAAACCGACTCTTTTCCAACACTTAGGCTCGAAAACGGCCCGCCGGGGGTCCGGAACAGGAATCGGCGATCGGTAAATTCAGGGACCGGCACGGGCGGTTCGCTCGAGGGTAGAGTAACATGTAGGAACTGACGGCTCGCAGATTGGACTCACGGTTAGGGAATTAGAGCCGAAAACCGACTCTTTTCCAACACTTAGGCTCGAAAACGGCCCGCCGGGGGTCCAGAAAGCGAATCGGCGACCAGATAAATCAGGGACCGGCACGGACGGTACGCACGGGGGTAGAGTAACCTGTAGGAACTGACGGCTCGCAGATTGGACTCACGGTTAGGGAATTAGAGCCGGAAACCGACTCTTTTCCAACACTTAGGCTCGAAAACAGCCCCCCGGGGGTCCAGAACGGGAATTGGAGACCGGAATATTCGGGGACCGGCACGGGCGGTTCGCTCGGGGGTAGAGTAACCTGTAGGAACTGACGGCTCGCAGATTGGACTCATGGCTAGGGAATTAGAGCCGGAAACCGACTCTTTTCCAACACTTAGGCTCGAAAACGGCCCGCCGGGGGTCCGGAACGGGAATCGGCGACCGGTAAATTCGGGGACCGGCACGGGCGGTTCGCTCGAGGGTAGAGTAACATGTAGGAACTGACGGCTCGCAGATTGGACTCACGGTTAGGGAATTAGAGCAAAAAACCGACTCTTTTCCAACACTTAGGCTCGAAAACGGCCCGCCGGGGGTCCGAAAAGCGAATCGGCGACCGGAAAAATCAGGGACCGGCACGGACGGTTCGCACGGGGGTAGAGTAACCTGTAGGAACTGACGGCTCGCAGATTGGACTCACGGTTAGGGAATTAGAGCCGGAAACCGACTCTTTTCCAAAAGCTCATTTCTCTTCTTCAGTGACTTCATCGCTAATATGGCGTCCTCTTCTCTCTCCCTCTTCTACGGCATCACATCCAATCCTGGAAAGTCCACGACAACGAAGAAATGCATCTCTTCCGGGACTCTCTCCTTCTCTCATTCTCACTTGTACTTCTTCTCCTCCTCTCTCCTCCACCAATCTCCCTTACTCAGGTCTGTTTTCTTCTACTTCTTCAATGTGTTGTTTTTGTTGCTAATGACAGCTCTTCCATACATAGCAGGCGTGTTATAATTTCTAAGGATCTTAACCGTCCGAATGGTGGGCCTGCAAATGTGTGGTAGTGGGATTGGGTTTTATATTTAGTGGGTTGTGTTTGAGATGGGCATGTGGCGTGGGGAGACCATGGTCCTGGTTGTGTGCATGGGTAGGATTGTATTTCGGATTGGAAATCGTAGAGAATTCTCACTGTTCAGATTTTAGAAAAGAAATCCCATATTGGTTGGGGACTCTTTTAGTTTATGCAATTTGTGAATAGTTGTCCTTTTCTAGTGTAGCTTGCTATTATCAGTGGTCCAAATCATGGATCAAATAAGGGCATTCATTGTTGGTGGATTTTACTTTCACTCATGAAAGTCTCTGAGAGCTTTATGATTTTTTACCTTTCATTTCAGGGTGGGCTGTCTTGCAAAAAGGGGAAGCAGGGAGACATTCATATCTGCTTCCATTGCAGGTATTAGTACTAACTATCCTAAAGTTGATAATGCTTAACTTTGAAAGAAATGTGAAACATTTGAACAAACCATTTTGTCCACAATAAACTGCTCCACCCAAGTGCTACGTTTTGCTGATTTAGACTCTTGTAACTATAGTAAAGTTAATGCTTGACTTGAAAGAAATGTGAAACATTTGAACAGACCATTTAATCCTATAAACTGCTCCACCCAAGTGCTACCTTTTGGTGATTTAGACGCTTGATTTGAGTGGCCCTGTTAGTTGAGATTTGAGATTTGGTCTTTTGGCTATAATTGTCCATTTTGCATTCTAATGGTAGGATGAGTAGGATCATTCCACAGGGAGTCCTCCAGTCTCATGTTAATCTTATATCACCAAAAAGTGCCCCCAACTCCAATAGTAGCATTGCTGGCTGAGGGAAAAAAAGTCAGTTGCCTCAATTGAGCATCATGTATTGTCCCTTTGAACTCGAGGGGGTGAAACATTTTCACATTCATTATTATGAAATAACTAGGTTTTCCTCTCATCTTTTTTCCTTCTAATTTCATTAATTCAAGAGATACTAATTTTGTTTTTGTTTTTGTCATTGCAGATTGATGGACGCTTTCTGATCGGATGCACACTTTGGTGTTTTGTTGTTTTTAGTTTATTTGTATATGTATATTGGACATTTTTATTCGACTGTATTTTTATTAATTTAGACATTTTTATTCGACTGTATGTTTATTAATTGTACTGTTTATTTAAGGAGATTAATGATTTGATGAAGAATGAGGATGATTTTGTTTGGATGTGTTATTAATTGTAGTATGAGTAGTTTTATTTTTTATTACAGGTGTATAAGCAGGTTTATAGGAAAATTTAAACGAAAAACCAAAAAGTCGATTTTAAAAAAATTATATACTTTCACCGACGAAAATGAAAATTTCGTCGGTGAAGGTATTTTTACCGACGAAACAAAACGTCGGTAATTGTATTTTGATTTTTTTTATTTTTCTTTTATTTTTACCGACGCAAAATAAAACGTCGGTAAACTATTTTTATATTTATTATTTTTAATATTACCGACGAAAAAAAACGTCGGTAATTGTATTTTGATTTTTTTTATTTTTCTTTTATTTTTACCGACGCATAAAAAACTTCGGTAAAATATTTTTATTTTTATTTTTTTAATATTACCGACGAAAAAAAAAGTCGGTAATTGTATTTTGATTTTTTTGATTTTTCTTTTATTTTTACCGACGCACAATAAAACGTCGGTAAAATATTTTTATTTTTATTTTTTTAATATTACTGACGAAAAAAAACGTCGGTAAAGTATTTTAATTTATTTTTTATTTTTCTTATTAATTCTGCCGACGAAAGAAAACGTCGGTAAAAAATAAAAAAGCGTCGGTGAAAATAATAATTTTACCGACAAAAAATTAATTTGTCGGTAAGGTGTTTTCTTGACATTTTTTTGCCGACGACTGACCGGCGAAAAAAAAATGTCGGTAAAACCTTTACCGACGTTTTTTGGACTTTTAGCGACGAAAAAAAACGTCGCTGAAGGTGTAATCTGTTGTAGTGAATGATGCTACACTTGGCGTTACAGGTGAGGACATAGACGCCAATGCCCCAGAGATTGAGGAGGTTGAGGAGACACCTCAATAGTTAGCCGAGTGGACTCCAAATGATGTCTTTTAGACACTGGAATGCAAAGTGCTCATCATCATGACCCATCCCTCACCGTTGGCCGGGATGGCCATTTTTGTTTTATTTTATTTGACCTTGGGATGTAAACTTTAGTCAAACCGCTTCCACTACTTCTTTCTATGAACTTCAAACTTAAATCTAAACTATCTGATGGACTTTTTTATGCTCTCTAATATTATTTTAAATATGCTATGGATAGATGCAATTTAGATACCATACCTCATGTACATTATATAGGTTATGAATGTTACACAAGCTTCTGCAAAAATTAAATGTACCCCAATTTGTGATGGTTTGTATCACCCAACATGTGAAATCCTGTGGGAACTCTCGCTTTGGGAATAAATATACTGAGTTGGTTGACTGAAACCCAAAGAGAATGTGTGTCGCGCCTTGATATCCATGCGAGATTGTTGGATCTCGGGTCGGGGGCATGACAATAAACATTGAGTGGATTCTTTGCATAGTATGCTCAAATCCAAGTGATTCATTCTTCATCACTTTGGCAAGAAATATCTGTCCAACTCTCAGTTTTATCCAATTGAATTTTCTATAATGGATGTTATGGCACTTGATAATTAGCTTGAGACTTACATTATTGATATGCATTCCGGTAATGAGTTCTCAAAAGTAAATGAAATTATGACCTTGATATAAAGATATAGTCGAGATACAAAATTATATTTTGTATTCATTAGTTTAGTTTATCATGACATTGGCATTAATCTTAATAGTTGCTACCACCACCGTTGAGAGGGCGTTTTTGCTCTATATGTCAATAATAATCAACTGTGTAATAGAATTAGAGATGAGTTCATGAACGATTGCTTGGCCACTTATATCAAGAAAGATATTTTTAATTGCATTAATAATGAAACAATCATGCGGCACTTCTAAAACACAAAAAGCCATCTAGGACGATTGTCAAAAATCCATTCGCATGTAGTAAATTTATATTTTCATCTCTTGGATTAGAAGTAGTGCTTGGACCTACAATGTATAAGGAGAGGCTAAGCTCGGCGCTTAATGGACGTATGAAAGATATTTATTGAGGCAATGATATTACAGGGGTGCCTTCCATGGGTTTACCTTCATAATATAAAAGTGTGATTGCTTCCTACATGACTGTGTTTTCCTTTAGAGCATTCATGATAGTAGGATATAGATAAATGGCCTAAAATAATGCTTGCTTTATATAAACCAAAAGCTAAGAAATTTAATATGTGATAATTTTTCCAATATTTTCGTAATAGTTATTAATTCAAAGCTACAACTAATGGTACTTAATGAGACTTATTAATATTATTAATAAGTGAAAGTTCAAGTCCACAAGACATGGAGAACAAGGGGTTTCCTAGTTGATTGGGAACTGCGCTTACTCACCTTATTATCGGAGGATGGGATTCCTTAATGCAGGGGTGGAACTTCTTAACATGAGGGCCGATATTATTTCAGAGGGATGGGGCCTCTAATGGGTCCCAACTCCCTTGGCTGGTAACAAACAAAACAAACCCAAAAGAGAAAATAAAACAAATGTTAGACAATCTCTTTACCCAAGAGAAATAATAATAATAATAAAAAATAAAGAAGTAAAGTCCACAAGACACATTTCTTTTATGCATAAGATTTTGGGATATATAGTTCAACAAGTTTTTTTTTTTTTTTTTTTTTTTTTTATGATTGTGGGGACATTTAGATTTTTCTTCGAAATTGTGGGGGGTCTTTTGCAACTTCTTGGGCTTGGAGATTGAACTATAATGAAATGGCATTTATTCTGCACTTTATGAGGCCAAACCCGGGCTGCCCCGTCCCTCATTACGCAAGCCAGGTTGGAGCATATGAGCTTAGCGGTAGTTAAGGTTAATTATTAACTACTTAACATAGTTATGTCCAAACCTTAAAAGTCCAAATGGTTATGTTTAAGGCCTTTCTGAAACTCTTCCAAAAAAAATTTCAACTGTAATGACATATTTGCATTTTGGTTGGACTTTGGTATTGGGTCAAGGTTGATTTTTTGGGCCAGGAAATGCAGATTATAACATCTACTTTAGTTAAAACTTCATTGTATCTTACAGGCATTCCACTTGGTAACCCATTGTTGAATTGGTCCCGCCAAGTGGGTGGCGGAAAAACTTCTCAAGGAAAGCGTCATTGAACCATCTATTTATTTGTTCCATGTTTTCAAACACCACAGCAACACAACTTAACAACAGTAACTAGGTAACTAGGTAACCATTTCTTATTAAAGGCAGACTATTTGATGGCTCCTCTATGTATTTTCATCCTTTAATTTTGACTTGAATAGATGGCCTGTTTTTTTACTTGTCTGTTAGTTGTATGAATACGGTTGAGAGAGAGAGAGAGTGTGTGTGTGTGTGAGAGAGCATCTTTAGTGGATGATTTCTAGTGTGGGCCGGGTGAATTCCTGGTCATTCTTTGAAGCTCTTCTTCTCAAGAATAGCTGGCCCTATTCGATTCCTAAAAATTCTGCTTAGAA
The DNA here is from genome assembly GCA_038049695.1 of Cinnamomum chago. Taxonomy (NCBI): domain Eukaryota; kingdom Viridiplantae; phylum Streptophyta; class Magnoliopsida; order Laurales; family Lauraceae; genus Cinnamomum; species Cinnamomum chago. Next base: position 63,092,032 of record CP142458.1, on the reverse strand, counting down.
AATGTAGTACGTTGGGTTGATTGCCGGCAAAGATGGAACTGACCTGTAGTTTCGCATGACCAAGTGTGAGTAAACTCATTAACCATTCAATTCAAAGAAATGGAGTGGATGTTGTTAAGCTTTTGCTCTTTTGCTACGGTAATACGTGGCTGTATAAAGCTTGTATTAGATACCATGTTGTGCTATTTGCTTTTGTCAAAATAGGCATGCAGTTATGCGTGAAACGGGGGTTGACCATTCTCCGGAGCACATTTAGAGGTGCTTATGGTATTAAATGAATGGTATAGTTGACAGAGAGTTGCTACAATTAAGGATAACCAAATGGCCATTTCAGATTGAAGTCCTATAAATTCATAACTCCAGCACCCATCTTACAATAAATATCTATTCAAATAAAAAAAAAGAAAAAGATATTTAAAAAAATTAAAAAAAAATTAAAGATGATGAAGCATTGCTTCTTCCTATCCTTTATCTGTTGTTTCATTGGAGTTGCCCTGTGTGGGGAATTCAACATTATGGATCATGGGGCAAAAGCTGATGGGAAGACAGATGATGCCAAGGTTGGTTTAGTTTGATTACAATAAAGAATATTTATTTAGTTTTTTTATTTCAGTGGACAATTCTTCAATCGCAAAGGGACAAAAACACACAAGATTTTGTACTAGACTTGTATTGTACTAGTTAAATATTATCTCAAGAACGACCTTTTACCCCAGTTGTGAGAGGTTTCGTTTCTTATCTAAGTGTCACCTTCCCTCACCCAAGATCTCCCTCGCCTCACCCGAGGTCTACTTTCCTTACCAGAAGGCTGGGGCCTCTCCCCCACAAAAAAATCTCATTTCATTTTATATGTCTGACACTTAATTTTGTTGGTGAGCAGGCCTTTCAAGATGCATGGACGGCGGCATGTGGGTCCAGCGGACCAGCTACAATTATAGTACCAAAAGGCGATTATTGGATGGGCCCTCTTAAATTCACAGGCCCTTGCAAAGGCGTACCATCAATCACCATGAAATTGGATGTGAGAGTACATCTGTTGAAACTCTGTATTTTTTTATTTTTAGTGATTTCCAGTGAGAATATCATCCATGGTTTAAGTGTCACACTATTTATTACTAGACTTACTTTACATAAAGATTAATCTTGGCAATCTTTATTTGTAATTTACAGGGTCATTTGCTGGCGGAGACCGACCTGAACAAGTTTCCAAGTGGAGATTGGGTATATTTTGGATCGATAGATGGGTTGACCATCACTGGAACTGGAGTTTTTGATGGGCAAGGAGCTTCTATTTGGCACTTAAACGATTGCCAAAAGAATGAAAAGTGCAAGCTTCTTCCAACTGTAAGTAGTAATAATAAATACATCCAATTCTCAATTAGAAATAAATTGGAGGAGGTGGGTGCCTACAAAATCTTAATCTTGCATCAAGTGTCAATAATTTTATTGTGTCTACTCCACAGAACTTGAAGTTCATATCTATGACCAACACTGTCATCGATGGCATAACATCGCTCAATAGCAAGAACTTCAACTTTGGTGTCGTCGAATGCACGAACTTCAAAGCTGTAAATTTCAAAGTCACCAACCCCGGAGACAGTCCCAACACTGATGGAATGCATGTGGAACGTTGCTCCGATGTGACCATCGAGGGTGCTACAATTGGAACCGGCGACGACTGCATCTCACTCGGACAGGGCCTCACTAATGTACACATCAGTAAAGTAACTTGTGGACCAGGCCATGGAATAAGGTGCGTTTTTCTTCTCCATCTCTTCTATGCTATAGCTTATAATTATAAATTAAAATGGGATATTGTACTTTTATACTCAATAATCAAGCAAAAGGATATGACACGTACCTTTGCTTTGTTGCCTAGGCATTGCTGACTGATTGCGTGCTTGTTGTAATTGTTGTTGTTGTTTGGTCTTATGATTGGTTTGTTATAAAAAAAAATAACAGTGTGGGGAGCTTAGGAAAGTACCCAGGTGAGAAGGATGTGACTGGACTCATCATTAGTGACAGCACCATCTCGGACACCTTGAATGGTATTAGGATCAAGTCATGGGGCAACTCTCCCTCGGCCAGCTCTGTGTCCAACGTAACCTTCGAGAACATCACCTTCAAAAATGTCAACAATCCAATCATCATCGATCAGGAATACTGTCCAAGTGGCGCCTGTGCAAATGATGTATGAAGAGAGTAAACATTTTTTTCTCCTTCTTCTTCTCCTTGTTTTCTAAGTTAGTAAGATGAGCCACTCCCATGGAATTTCGATATATATAGAACTCATTCATATGTTGTAGACCTATCGTGGGTCAGTGACATTTTCAATTTTCAACTTAATTTATGTCCTTTCCTTCAATTGCAACATGCAGGTACCTTCTAAAGTGCAGATCAGCGATGTCACCTTCAAAAACATCCAAGGGACATCTGCATCTGAAGTCGGTGTAACACTCCTTTGTAGCAAGGGCTTGCCATGCAAGAACGTCAAGCTCCAGGACATTAATATAACACCAAGCAAAGGTGCAGCGCCACTCACATCGAAGTGTGACAATATCAAAGCTCTCTACACCGGGACCCAAGTTCCTCCACCCTGTCCTTAAGTCTTATTAATAGGTTACAATTATCAAGTGATTTGTTATGGTTGTAAAGTGTAGTTATATTCATAAAACCCAGTTTCCACATGAGAGGAATCGCAACAAATGTTTATATCAGTCCTATTTTCTTGTGAATTTGGCCAACTGAGTAGGCCATTCAGTTTTGTAATCTCTAATTATTTACATATATATGCTCAGTGAGAATAACATCTTTTTTTTCTATTGGTAATGATGAAATATATTAATGGAAGAAAAAGGATTGCAAAGAAGCACCCCCACATAAAAAGGGGCATTATATGGTATAAAAGCATTATACCAATAAAACAGATTACATAGTGAAAGCAATGAAATTAATTAGAAGACCTATCCACTCCTTGCTTATCTAAAAATCATGTAAAACATTGGCCGTTCGCCCAACATGATGAAAAAATAGTTAATTAATTGAAGATTAAAATTCTTTAATCTCATTCAAGCAGAATTAGAATTTCTAAAAAAATCACAGCAGAAGGTAACACGTAAGATATAGCATTAAGAGAACCACTCTAAACCACTAGTCTTCAACAAAAAGAGGTAGCTCTAATCTCAACCACTTTCTCTCTCTCTCTCTCTGCACGCGCTTGTCGCGCATAGGAACATGTCCTAAATGGAATGGAGTCCCTGATGTACAATTTTTTATATATAATGCTTGCTATTTTTTCATACATAGGTTTTTAATTCCTTTTTATTTAAATTAAGTTGATACATTTTAAAAAGAATTAATGGATTTTCTTTTCTTCTATCATTGTTAATGATAAAGAAATGCGGCAAACTTGTTAATAAATTATTGATGACTATCATTGCTTCTCTTAAGAGGAAATCCGGGCTCCTACGTTTACTAACTTACTACATTACACACTTTGCAACCCCAGAATACATCGAAAATCATCATGTAATACTCAAACCATTATTCTAGTTAGCAAGCAACAAGTGCATTCTTTACTCACACACCCAAATGCACCCCCTAGCCAAATCCTTAACCGATAGAGCTAAGGATTGATTCATCCCTTCACTCAGTCATATGAATGAAGGCCTATTTGGAATGTGTAGAACAGAATATTAACAAACATAGATGTGGTTAGATTATAGGGCAGCTTTTTATGAGAAACTTGTTCCATGAATACTTTGGAACTTGGACGTTTGTCTGCAAAGTTAAAAATAGATAATTGAATGACCGTGGTCAAAGGGCCAGCATTTTCATATGTTTATTAGATAATTATCTTACTTATTTCGCCATTGATTATCCAATATGACTCAAAGTCTTGGTCCAAATCTTGTAACATGGAAACTCAGTATAAAAGGCCCTCCTAGTATGCGTATCAATGTTGATATCCAGAAAGCTTTTGACGCAAGTAGATGGGATTTTAATGTCGACGCACTCAAGGCATCAATCTCATCTTGGGCACTATGTACTCATCAATGGAAAATCTAGGATGTAAGGTTTTTTAGTGTGCTGCCATATTCATGGGATTGGACAAAACTTGGGATTGCATTATGCATTTTCTTCTTTTCTGGAATGGACAACAAAATCATTCTTCAAGAAGAAAATTAGTTTGCAAGAGCTTTCGAAATTCCAAGAAAGCTCAAGAGCGCATGTTCGAACACAAGTTCAAATGGATTTTATTCAAGCATCAAGCAAAAATACCTGGGAGGCTCAACGTTCGAAGGCCCTCATACTCGTCCAAACGGACCTGGAGATCTTGTTCAAGCCTCAAAATAGCAAGCCCTCACGTTCGAACGAATTTCATCTTCGTTTCGAACGGATCTGTGCTCTCTCTCTCAAGCCAAGAAACCAAAGAGGCCTCATGTTCGAACGGACGTCATCCTCATTTGAACTGATTCCTTCAACCCTCGTAGCCAAAAATCCAAGAGTTCGTGCTTTTGAACAAAAGTCATGGGTGTTTTGAATGGATGATGCGCAAGAAGTTCCAACTGAAGTCATAGGCGTTTGAATAGACCTTTAGTCCTATTAGAACAGATGGTGTACTATTCTGGGCAATAACCCTAAAATAAAAGGAGGTATATATATGGACTCTCTACCATTGCCCTGTGCTCTCAGATACAAAAAAAGCCAAACGCAGATCTGAGAGAGAGTTCATGATTCTTCTCTAAAGTTCTTCCTTCATTGATGTAACATCTCGTCCTTTAATCTTCAATTAATTATAATTAATTACATGATTAGTTAGTAAGTGCGTTTGGGTAGAATAGGGGGGTGATTTGCAATTTGGAAAGTTTTCAAGGGTTTTTATGAGATTATGAGTTTTTGTGAGTTTGGACGCATCGGGTATGTCTCGACATTTCACGAACATTAGTCTTCAGTCGCGTTTCGATTCTAACGCGTCAAAGAGGCCCGAAAATCATCATTTGTGGATCCAAGGACTAAACTTAAAATACTCATTTATCCTAACCTAATAACTATAGCCATCCTTCTTATCTTATTTCATTCCTCCCTTTCTTTTTTCATTGTGCCTTCTCCAAAGGCGTAGCCCCCTTCACTGCCTTCTCACTGTCGATGGCCATCGGAGCTCCGGTGTCGACGACCAAGCCTCCGATCTTCTTCATCAAGCTTCCAAGACCCAACCCATTCAATTTTCTAAGATTTTCGTTCACAACCCATTCAAATGTAAGCTCCTAATGCTTGTAGACTATCTTTACTTCTTCTTTGTTAGTTAGGAATGGATTAGTAAGACTCACCTCAACCTTTGACATGCATTTGTAGGAGTGATTTGAGTTTGAGAGTTGTTTTCTCCTCTTTGAGCTCAAAAAAGGGTTTTTCCCCAAATTTCTTCTTGGTTTTGGTGAAGCTCTTCATCTAAGGCTCGTAAATATTTATATTTATGCTTGATATGTTTGTCTTCCTTGATTTGTATGGGAGAAATCATGATTTAGATGTTAGTTGCTCATTTGGTGATTTAGGGATTTAAAAACACGATAATTAGGTTTGTTAGCCTAATGAAATGGATTTGGATGTTAATGACTTGATAAGGTAGATTTGTGGGATGAGGTTAGATTGTTTTTACAATTGATTGAACTGCTAATCAGGTTTAAGGAAGGAGATAAGGGAATGACCCATTTCACTGCAAAAACAGAACCTGGACTCTATTTCCGCAATGCATGCGGTCGACCGGCCAAATATCTCGGTCGACTGGCCACACAGGGTTAGGTTCTCTGGAACCTGACCAAAACACTATGACCCTTTTTCATTTACAACTGCCAGCTGACCGGCCAAGGTCTCGGTCGGTCAGGAATGCATGGGAGAGGTAAACCTAACCTCCTCAGGTCGATCGGGCTCGCTGTGTATGGGGTCGTCCGACCAAGGGCCACGTCGACCGAGACAACTATGAATTTCTTCTTGGAATGGATTTTCACCCTATTTTTGGATGGACTTAGGTGGAACTTGGTTACCCCTTTTATGGACTCATTTGACTTATTGTGAGGATGTTTGAGCCGACATTCTTCACGGTTAATTCGGTTGTATCCGGACTTAACTGAATTCAATGTTAAACGGTACGGGACAACGGGATATCCTTCTTTAAATCTATGCACGAAGATTGTTCGACCGGTTATCGTGAACCCTAACCCTTTTCGTTGATTGAGTAGGTTGTAAGATGCTTCAAGATTAACATTGTACTTAAGATTGGATTATCTATCGCTTTTGATTCTGGATTGTACCGTCTAGTACTTGTCTACATGTCACGAACATGTTCATTAGTTTTGTTTTGTTTACTTTGTTTGGGGATCACATTGAGAACTTAGATGATGGACTTAGGATCCCTTTTGGTGTTCCGTCCATTCTGAGGTCTGTTTAAAGTGTTGAGGCTAGCGGCTTTGATTGTAAGACTTGAAGAGAACTACTATTGAAGCTTGTTTAAAGTTTGACTTGATTTGGAATAAAGTAGTTTCTCTAATGTTGTTGAATCTTGTTCGCACAAGAAAGCCTAGCCCCTCACCGATGTTCATTTAGGATTCTTTTTGTCAGGCACCACTCAGTTGTTAACGTTCAACACAGCTGGGGCACCACCTATGTGAGGACTTGAATTTATAGCCTCGATGTAAGATTGGGCCAGAGCCCACGGAGACCAAGCCACATAACCCAAGAGATGATTGTTATTGTTATTGAATATCGGGTTTTGATCCCAATTTATTGATATCTCCACCACAACTCAATATGAGTAAGGGAGGGCAGTGATACTATCCCGTGGTAATTAACATATGTGGACCGCCTACTTTGATAGTTTGTTTATGATTCAAATGCTATGCGTTTCTTACGATTAGACTGCTATGCATTGCATATGATCTTGTTTATCATTTACTCCCTTTAGTACTGCATATCTTTGGCCATTTATATATCTATCTGCTTACCAACCGTTGTGTTTGATGATGCTATACTCTTGATGCATAGGTACCGAGTCTTTCTACCCCGAGGAAGAGGAGGCGACAAAAGAGGTTGAGGCAGATCAGCCTAATGACTTCCTTGAGTACTGTACGAACGACATTGTATAGTCGTATCGACCCCATACACGAGAGCCTTCATGCTATATCTGATTAGTTTCATCTTTTGGTTTTATTATCTTTTTTATTAGGCCTAGTTTTAGTATGGCATACTTATTTTTTTAACTAATATTTTGTTAATAGTCTCAAAGTTGATTTCTAAATATGATATTCAGTATTTGCTTTTAAATTATACATCTTTAATATACCACTTGCATTTATGAAGTTTCCGCTAATTGTTATATATATATATATATTTGAGAAAATGTCTACAACTCACAGCGGTCTTTGATCCGAATGAGATATGATTGATTGGGGCCGGGTTGCATTTTATTAACGTTAGAAAATTTTTAATTGCCCCAATTTCACGCATGACCCTGTTTCTTTTTTTGGGCGTGACAATTGATGTGCTGAAGCTTCATCCTTGAGAGATTTGTTCTTCATTCCTCCTTCTCGTTTGCGTCTCGAAGTGACTTCGTAACCGCAGACGGTGATTCAAGCATGGCTGAAGGTGAACGGTGAGTGGTAGGCAAGAGGTTTTACAGTCCTGAGGTTGAGATCCAGCTGGGGAAGGATTGCAATTGCTCGTTTTTAATATTCTAGTTCGTAGTGCTTGATTGTTTCCCTGGACTCGGTTCAAGGATCCATGTTTTTTTTCCTGTGATCGGGATTTTCACGTATATCATGTGTCTCTTTTGGTGTGACTATTGGTTTCTTGTGTGGTTGTTTCGTTCTTCTTGAACTACATATCATAGATCTGATCAGGAACCTAATTAACCCTACAAGGGTCTCAAACCTTCAAGTGGTATCAGAGCAGGTCACACTACTCTTCTGTGTGAATCGATCATCTATATAAAGAATCGGTGGATCAGAACCTTGATATGAAAATCAAGAAAGAGGGTACCTCTACCACAAACCCTTCTTTGCTCGAGGGATCCAACAATACATATTGGAAGGTCAGAATGACTGCCTTCCTCAGATCCATCGATGATGAAAGTCTAGGATTGCGTTGAAGATGGCTATACCAGACCGACAGTTGTTGCAGACGATCGAACGTTTCTCAAACTGAAAGCTCAATGGACAAAGGAGGAAAAATAGGCCTCAAACTACAACAACAATGCGATCAGTGCCATTTTTAATGGCGTCACTGCATCGGAGTTTTGCATAATTTCCTCCTATGCCACGGCTTAGAAAACATAGTCCAGAAAAAGGTATGTGCACATTCTTCTCCTAAATTTATTTATGGATTTCTTGCATTCAACTTTTTCTCAGTTAATTTTTTGTGGAATTGGATTTGGATTTGGATTTTCTTCGAGATGGTTTGGTATTAGGATTTTGTGGCAACGCTTTTGAAGGTTGTGATTATTGAGATATTGTGGAGAATTGGTTGTTTTGTTCTATATTGGGTGACTAATAATGTGGAGAATTGTTCTATATTTGGTGTGTAGCTGTTACAATCATGGGTAAGTATCTTGAGACTCTTGTACTCATCTTTCAAGACTATTCCGGAGCATTGGTTCAACCTTCAATGCTATGACTTTTTCTGCTCACCAAGTGTTTGATGGAATGTCTTAACGAAGTTTGAATCATTTTGTTGGTTCTTTTTGTCTCTATGGCTCCGCAGTTCTCTGAGGCTCCCAAGAAGTCTCGAGGTAAGCACTCAGCCACTTGATCTTCCTATAATGAGGAATGTTTCCCAAATGCCCAATGTGCTGAACTGTTTGCCAAGTTCAAAACCCGTTCAGTTGTGCTGGAAAGGACTGTTACTGTTAGGGGATTGATCAGATCAAATGCCCATCATTGGTCATGGCTTGTCATCTCCAAGTCTTGAATGGAATGGAAAGCGATGTTTTTAAGGATTGGGTGCGTGAATTTTATTGCAATATATATGATGTTACGGCTGACAGCTTCAAATATTTTGTGCGTGGAATAGTTGTGACTATCACTCCAGGTTTAATTGCAAAGCTTATCAAGGTGAAGCGTCCCCCAAACCCTTACTATCCTTTCCTTGATCCTAAAAATGCGATTAAGTTTCCAGATGATGTTTCTACTGAACTTATTGGTGAACCTAGTGAGTAGGTTGGAGATTTGCTATATCAGCATGAGCTTACGGATGACTATCGCCTTCTTAATATCTTTGTGAGTCATAACATTAGACCCTGTGTTCATACTTCTGACCTGAACTATCTGCAAGCATATCTTCTCTGTGCCATTGGGATGGATCTTCCGGTCGATTTTCCAAAGACCATGTTCGATGCCATGATTAAGATTTATGAAGGTCACGATCGTCTTTCTTTGCCTTTCGGTGTACTCATTTGTGGACTCCTAATTGAGAAAGGATGTCAGGCATATCCATACGAAGAGTCAATTCGACCCAAGAAAACTATCAGTGCCACTACCTTGAAACTCTCCTAAGCTCACACGAGACCTCGCGCTCCGCGTCGTGAAGCTGCAGGTGCTTCTGATGATGGTAGTGATAGTGACGACTCATATGTTCAGGGGGAGTCTTCTATACTTCATAGGCCCAGTGATGTTGAGGCTGTCATTTCTGATCAATCTATTTAGATTGAAAATCTTGAGAACAAAATGGCCGAAGGATTTAATCAGATGCGCCCGCTTACAACGTTTCAGTATTCACGCTAGAGTGAGCGATTATCCTCCAAGTTTGAGCAGCTTCGTAACCTTTGATCTGGGTTTACTTATGTTCACTTTTATGCTAATTGCCAGGCTATGTGTTGTTGTTCTACTACTACTTATGTTCTAGTTTTAGACTTTCAAGTTTTCTATGCTACTATTTGTCCTATGGTAGTACTCTCATTATCTCAAGCTAATACTAATGCTAATGTTTAGGTACTTTGCTTTAGTGTTCTTTTGCCAGTTCCTAAACAAGAAAGGGGGAGAATAGTTTTACTATTTTATTTCTGTGATTTATGCACTTGTTGTTGCTAGAGTTTGTCGTGCAAGTTTTTTTTCTACAGGGATTGAAGATTGAAGTCCAAAGTTTTTTTTTTTAAAATCATCTTCCTTGTTTGTATTGGGTTTACTTCTAGGTTTCTTTAGAATATTTTGTATTTAGGAAGTTTTGTTCATGAATTGCCAAATGGGAGGGATTGTTAGGTTTTAGTTAGCTAATTCATTGGGGTTTGAACAAAACTCTAGTCCATATAGAGTTGTAAGTTTCTTTTTTTCAGTTATGGACTGCTGCAATTGTCATTGAAATCGAAGCATAAAGATACAAGTTGAAGACGATTAGGAGTACAGTTGGAAAAAACTCTAAAGACATGCAAAACCACCCCCAGGGCAGAATGAGTGTTCACTCGAGGAAGCCATCTGGTCGCTCGAGCGAGCTTGAGCAACCTAAGTCAGCTCCAGAAGTGCGCAAACTTTCAGAAAAGTTTCCGAATTTGAGCCAAACTCACTATCTTAATTCTATTTGAATGGCCATTGGCCTATATAAAGTGATCTTGCAATCAAATGCTTACCTCTCTCACGTTCTAAACCCTAGAGAAGCCTGTGAGAGATCCAACATCATCCAGAGCTATTTGTTGCTGTGCTAAAGATCAAGTTTGGGTTCTTCTTCCGTCTACTCATCCGAAGTAGATCCACCTTGAAGACGCATTCAAGGTGTTGATGTCAAGCACGGTGAAGGTTCACGACAAGGCGTCGGCAAGAATACGCAGTCCTTGGGTTGAATTGCAATTGGAAAAAGGTTATGAGTTTTCTTGTAACTTCCGGTTTCAATTAGTGCTTGGTTGTCTGTTGGCTTAGACGGTAAGGCCCGTAGTTTTTTTTTCGAGTAGGATTTTCCACGTATACATCGTGTCTTCTTCTTATTGTGGGGTTTGTTGCTTTTCATTGGAATTAGGGTTACTTACTAGTTTAATCATTGGTTTAGAAATCTAATAGAGGAACTGCTTATTGGGACCTAAGCCTGTGTTAAGGCCAGTTTTTTAAGATAGGCTTGATGGGGTTAGATCGTGAGAAGAAAGATGAAATGACAATAGAGACGGCGGGGAAGAAGGATTATGGTCTTGGAGGAAGAAGATGTATGTGTCAGTTTAACTAGAATAAAGATATGGGATGAAATGAAAGAGATGAAGATTGGTGTTTGACGGCGTTGAGGATGGCGGAGGTGTTGAGGATGATGAGTTGGGTGAGAAATGGGGTGAGGAGATGGATAAAGAGGAGGAAGGAGGGCAAGAAGAAGACACGAGCATCGATATTGATGCTCAACTTAACCACAAACATGTACTGTCAACTGAGAATAATATTGTAATGAGCATCCATATCAACACTCAATTGAGCCACAAACCTATGGTAGACGTCGATATCGATGCTCAACTAAGAATAATATTGTAATAAATGTCGAGAATAAAACCTAATGAATATGCATTTAAGCGTCGACCCTAAGCTAAAGGGAAAAAAATGACACAAGGGCCTTTACAGTTTGTAAAGATCTTTTGGGGTCTTTGTCGTGCACGGAACATCTAAAAGGTTTTTCCCCGTAAAATCCACAAAAAATTAAAGAAAATAAAAGGAAAAGGGTTGGTGCCTATATTCGATTGAAGGTGATCAAATCCATTCCCTGGATAGCCACTTTGAGTCCTTTGGCAAAAGAAGGATACGCTCAATTTAAAGAAAAAATGCAAAAAGTTAATATGAGATGAATTTAAAAACACGAGCAGTACTATGAAAGCACAAAAATAAAAATAGAAGGGTTTGATGGCTAGTTTAGATTAAAGATGTGAGGAACAAGTTGCCAAGGTTACCTAGCAATGGGGCCAAGCTATCTCTCATCAATGCAATCTTTAAAAGGGAAGCGGCATGCATGTCGCGGAACGCATCTTGTACCAAAAATTACTTAGGTCCCACAAAAGAGATTTTGATAAACTAAATGAAATATCTAAACTAAATGAAAAGGATGTAAGAAGAACTAGAAAAAATTATGCCTACGATAAATGAATCAGATCAGAATGAACAAGATGAAAACAAACATGTTGATAAATGAATCTAACTATCATTAAAGATGAACTAAAGAAAGGAATGAAGGCAACTAGATGCCATGAATCTGTAGCTTTAGCTCGATCCCTTGCTTTCTTCTTTGACTTTCTTCAGTCTATCCTTTATTGTGACTGACTGATGCTTAGGGTCGAGAGGGGACCTTATTTATAGTGTTGGATGGCCTTTTTCTTTTTCTTTTTTTTTTTTTGCTAAGTTGCAAATTGAATTATTAAGGGAAGGAAGAAAGAACAAAAAGAAAGCAAAACAAGAAACAAGAAGACCAAAAGAAAACAGGGCACAAGCTATCTCATGCATGTTAGGAGATGGCTGATTACATAGAGGAAAAAAGGCTTTTAGGGAGGAGCTCTTAAAGGAAGAAGACATTTTACCAAGAGATATGGGAGCTTCAGCCAAGAAGAAGATGATTGCAGTGTCAAGGAAAGGCTTCAAATTGTTGAAAATTGCCCAGTTTCTGACCTTCCATAAGCTGAAGATGGCCCCACTAAGAAGAGAGCTCCCAGGCCCTTTTTTTCTTTGTAACAAGAGTTGGCTAAAAAAGATCTCCATCTGGCAGCAGCAGAGTAAGAAGGAGTAGAGAAGATGTTGCCTTTAGCTTCTAACCAGGCCCAGAAGTTCAAGGCAAAAGGGCAGAGGAAGAACATATTGTAAGAAGTCTCTTGGTGGATACCGCATAGGTAGCGCGAAGACACCAGCTGCACTCCGATTGATTGGGCCCAAGAGTTGGTTGGAAGTTTGTTATGGAACAATTTCCAGGCAAAACAAGCAATGGAGGGCTTAAGGAGACTGTTCCAAGCAAAGTTAGACCAAACTCTAGGAAAGCTCCTAGCTCTAATGGATTCCCAAGCAACGAAGAAAGGGAGATGGTTGGGATTTGAGCTCATCCAGATCAGCTTATCAGGGATATTGGAGAGGTAGAAATCCGCCAAAAGAGTGGAGGAGGCAAAGATCACCGGCTAGGGATAAGTAGAACTTGAGAGCCACTGAGGGTTGGAGAAGATATCATGCACAGATTCATTCCAGGGAAAAAGGATAACAGGGAACTTCTCCGCCAAAGAAAGAGGACCATGCCATTTGTCATGCCAAAAACTTATGATTTTTCCTTCACCCAGAAACCAGTGGCTATTTTGAAACAAGAAGTGGGACCTACTCTTTATTTGCCTCCAAATGCAAGAACCAGAGATTAATGCTCCTAGATGCCAGGGAGAGAAACCTTTGAAATACTTAGCTTTAAAGAAGGAAGCCCACAAAGAAGATGAAGAGAAGGCTGTCCAACCTAACCCGACCAAGCTTGCCAAGATCAAGTCCTTTAAGCGACGAAAGCCAAGACCTCCTTCTGATTTTGGAAGACAAACTGTTTTCCAGTTGAGAAGGCTTCTCTTAGTTGGAAAAGATCCTCCAGACCAAAGGAAGTTCCTCATCCATTTTTCCATGAATCTGCAAATCGAGTTCAGAATAGGGATAACCAGCAAGGTGTGAATAGGAAGGCTTTGGAGCACATGCTTCACCAAAATAACCCTTCCCACAAAAGAAAGCGTATTACTTTTCCAACCAGCTAGCCTTTTCCTGAAGGAATCCTTCATACTTTCAAAGTATCTAGCTTTTAGGCTGCCTATGAAGAGGGGAACTCCCAAATATTTGACTAGAAATATAGCCTGGGAAATACGTAAGGATCTCGAGATCCTTGATTTGAATGACTGCCTGCTATTATCAAAGAGAATCTTACTTTTGGAGAGATTGAAATGTTGTCCCGCTGCCATTTGATACGCTTTCAACACTCTCTAAATAACTCTAATACTCTGGGGGAACGCTTGAAAAAAGAGAAGGATGTCATCTGCAAACATTAGGTGGCATATAGAGGGGGAAGCTGGAGCTCTTTAGATTGGGACGACTTGATTATGGGAAACAAGATTTGCAATGTTCAGACTTAGAATTTCTTCCGCTAGGATGAAGAAGTAAGGGGATAGAGGATCCCCCGGCCTTAAACCACTACCCAATTTAAATAGCCTGTAGGCTCCCTGTTGATGAGAATGGAGCCCTTTGGAGAGTACACGCATTCTTGGATGAGGGAGATCCACGCCTTGCTAAAGCCAAAAAACTCTAGCACCTTAAACAGAAAAGCCCAATCTAGTTTGTCAAAAGCTTTCGAAGTGTCTAGCTTCAGACAAACGCCTTTACCTTTGACGCCCTTTTGAAATTTCTGGGTCAACTCATGCGCCAGAGCAATGTGATATTGAATTTTCCTTCACTTTAAGAAAGCAACATGATGAAGGGAAATGATGTCAGGAAGAAGAGAAGCTAAAGGTGGAATAACCTAATTTAGTCTTGAGTTGGCTAAACAACTAATGACGTTTAGCCTTGAGTTGGCTAAACAACTAAAAATCCAATTAGGAATCAAATGCCATGAATTTTGGGCTTTTGTCCAAAATACCTTCGCTTTTAAAGGTGGAATAACTTAATTTCGTAAAGTGGTCCAATTGGGGTAAAGCTGGGGCATCAGTAGATGATATACGAATCTAGATTATGAGGGTGCCGAAATAAGGTATCTACACATACCTCTCATTTTTCAAGTATTGCTAGAGTTTTTTGCAGGAAAAAGTGGCATATCTAAGGTTCGAACCCTGAAAAGTTAGGTGAGAACTGCCAGTACTTACCACTCGGGTAGGAGCCGTTCTCAAGCATTGCCAGAGTTTAAATGACTAACAACATCAACTCAGCTAGTACCCATGAGTATGTAGCCAGTCCTCCTTTCAGCATCAATTCAACTAAACCCCAAGTGTCTAACCAGAAGAACAATTTCTAGCATCATCTTAGTTATACCTCAAATGTCTAGCCAGATCAATTAAATTGCAGCATCAAATCTCCTAATACACCTGAGTTTCTAGCTAATTCAATCAAGTCCTTGACTCAGCTTTTGTCCAAACTCCAAACAGATAAACTGAATGTTGTTCTAAAATGAAATTAATGGCATTCCCCAATGGTCATTTCAAATGAAATTAATGAATTACCCAATTGGGTTTTAAACAGGTCAAAATCAATTTTGGAAGGGCCTCATTGTATCTAGGAGGTAGTTCATCTGTTAACCCATAACTAACCCGCTCTCACCAAGTGGGTGGCAGAAAACATCTTAGGGAAAGCATCATTGTAATGTGCCTTGAAGCATCTATTTGTTCTATCTTTTTACAGATCCAACTCCACCACTACGGTGGCTAGGTAGCCATTTCCTAATAAAGTGAAGCCCATTTGATGACCCTTCTATGAATTTTCATCCTTTGCTCTAATTTAAGCCCATTTGAGACTTAAAGCAACATTTAAAACTACTTGGAATTCTATTATTTGAGAGTTCTAGATTTTTTGAAAGACATATGGCGCGCGTATTTGATTCCCTAGAATTCAGCATTGATAAGGTGCAACCCGAGTAGGCTGGGTAGGTTCTGGGCAAACCTGGAACAGACCTGTACATTCGAATGTCCCTGTGTGAGGAAACTCATTAACCATTCAAATCAAAGTAAGGTATTGGATGTTCTTAAGCTTTTATTCTTTCGCTTCTATAAACATAATACATGGTTGTATAAAGCTAATGGAATAGTCCATTTCCACTGGCAACAAATAAAAGGAAAGCTTATTAAAAGTAGCAGTGTATAAGTTACTATCTGGTACTCTTTCCTTGTGTCAAAATAAGCTGTTGTGCGTTAAAAGTGAGGGTGACCACTCTGGTGAGCATATTTAGAGGTGCTTATGGTTTAAAATGAATGGTAAGTTGAGAGAGAGAGAGTTGTTACAATTAAGGATGACCAAATGACCATTTTAGTTTGAAGTCCTATAAATTCATTACTCCAGCACCCATCTTACATTAAATATTTATTCAAATAAAAAAAATAGAAAAATATTAAAAAAAACCAAAAAAATAAAAATAAATTAAGATGATGAAGAAGAGCTTCTTCCTATCCTTTTATCTGTTGTTTAATTGGAGTTCGCCTGTGTGGGGAATTCAACATTATGGATCATGGGGCAAAAGCCGATGGGAATATAGACGATGCCAAGGTTTGTTTAGTTTGATTATAACGATGTTTAGACAATTTTTCAATCATAATTCTATAATATAAGGGCAAAAATATGAACAATGAGGCCTAGATTTTGAACTAATTGGGCTGGACTTGCATCGTACTTGTTAAAGACCGTCTCTCATTTCATTGTATATGTCTAACATGTGCATGATGGTGTTTATATTTTGTGGATTCAGGACACACAGACCGCAGCGTGTGGGTCCATTGGACCAGCTACAATTATAGTGCTAAAAGGTGATTACTGGATGGGCTCACTTAAATTCACAGGCCCATGCAAAGGCGTACCATCTATAACCATGAAATTGGTTGTTAGAGTTGTTCTGCTTGAACTCTTTGTTTTTTTTTTTTTGGATACGTAGTGTACAGTGAGCAAACATTTGTCATTTTTGTGGGATGCTCCTGAAGCACGGTGAATCTTATCCATGGTTTAAGTGTCACACTAATTATTTGTAGATTTACATACAGAATGTCAATCTTTATTTGTATTTGATAGGGTCATCTGTTGGCGGAAACCGAACGGAACAAGGTTCCTAGTGGAGATTGGATTTATTTTGGATGGATAGATGGATTGACCATCACTGGAACTGGAGTTTTTGATGGTCAAGGAGCTGCTATTTGGCACTTAAACGATTGCCAACAGAATGAAAAGTGCAAGCTTCTTCCCAATTGTGAGTAATAATAATATATCCAATTCTCTGGTACAAATAAATTGAAGGAGGTGGTTTCCTAAAAAATCTGAATCTTGCATCTAGTGTCAATAATTTTATTGTGCATACTCCACAGAACTTCAAGTTTATGTCTATGACCAATACTGTCATTGATGGCATAACATCCCTCAATAGCAAGAACTTCAAAGCTATAAATTTCAAAGTCACCAACCCCAGCGGCGACAGTCCCAACACTGATGGAATGCATGTGGAGCGTTGCTCCGATGTGACCATCTAGAGTGCTCAGATTGGAACCGGCGATGACTGCATCTCCCTCGGACAGGGCCTCACTAATGTACATATCAATAAAGCAACTTGTGGACCAGGCCATGGAATAAGGTGCATTTTTCTTCTCTCTCTCTCTCTCTTCTTTGTTATAGCTTATAATTACAAATAGAATGGGATATTGCTTTACACTTAGTATGCAAAAGAATGTGACCTTTGCTTTGTTTCCTAGGCATTAGTGATTGATTGCTTGTTGTAATTGTTGTTGTTTGGTTATGAGTGGTTTCTTACTTAAAAATAACAGTGTGGGGAGCTTAGGAAAGTACGCAGACGAAAAGGATGTGACTGGACTTATTATTAAAGACACCAGCATCTCTGACACCCTGAATGGTATTAGGATCAAGTCATGGGCCAATTCTCCCTCGGCCAGCTCACAATCCAACATAACCTTTGAGAACATCACCTTCAAAAATGTCTACAATCCAATCATCGTCGATGAGCAATACTGTCCTAGTGGCTCTTGTGCAAATGAGGTTTGAAGAGACAAAACTTTTTTTTTCTTCTTTGTTCTCTAAGTTAGTCACAGCACCCACTCCCATGGATTTGTGTGTGTGTGTGTGTTGTAGACCTATAATGACGTATTGATCTTTTCTCTTATGAAACAAAAAGACCCTTAAATCTCTCATTTCCTTCAATTACAACATGCAGGTACCTTCTAAAGTGAAGATCAGTGATATCACCTTCAAGAACATATCCAAGGGACTTCTGCGTCAAATGTTGCAGTTACCCTTTGCTGCAGCTCGAGTTTCCCATGCAAGAATGTCCAGCTCCAGGACATTAATATCAAAAAAGAAAATGGTGGACCTCCAGTTACAGCCATGTGTGTCAATATCAAAGCTCTCTATAGTGGCACCCAAGTTCCACCACCCTGCACTCAATAATTTTCTAAAACTTAACAAAAAAAAAAAAAGAATGTCTCTGAAACAATACAATTACTAGCCGTAGTTATTTACGAAAAAAAGGTCAATTGGCTTTGGTTTCCAATCAACCGTCTCCTCTACCTTATGCATTAGACCATCTTCTTCCATATCTATAGAATGTTGGGTTTCTTTTGGACCATAATAATCTACTCAAATGAAGACTGTACATATTAGGCTTGTTTTTATTTATTCTAAGAGACCTTTGTGATCTTGATTTACAAATGTTCATTGAATGAAGTGAACTCTCTATTATTTTATTTAACAAAATCATTCTCTCTCTCTCTCTCATCATGGTTTGCAGAATTGTTTGATCGGAAGAGTTGGATACTGGTGGTGAATATTTTTGACATTCGGGGTAAGGCAGGGCCAAGTTTGGTTTATTTTGGGCTTAGGTAAAAAATGCCACCCTGTGTGAATTCATGAGGTTTGTTTTGGGTTAGGGTCAAATAACTCATTAATTGTTACAAACTTGTTAATGATGGGGCCAATGTACTTAATTAGTTCCAAATGAAGGCTCTTAAGTGAAAATCGTTGTCACCAAAACCTGTCTAAGGATGGCTCATAGGTTTACAAGCTGTCATAAGGATTACAATGTGATAGGAGCCCAACCCAATTGCGCGACAATGGTGTGAGTCATTTGTTAGAAAATCTTAGGTTTATAAACCCTCTCTGGAATCAATCCAATAATACTGTAAACATTTAATATAAACCAGTAGAAAAGTAAAATGGTACCTGATTGTTCCATCTTCAGACTTTGATCCAACAGAAGGTTGGTCTTCAATGGGAAATCACAACTCTTTTGTGCCTTTTCTTTTCTTCTCCGGTAAGTGATGGATGCAGAGAAAACAATCGTTGCTGAGAAAGTTACCTGGGTTGCTTTTTATAGACCCTAAATCTCTCCTTCCATCAAGAAGAGAATAAATAACTTTTAACCCTCAAATTAACATAGATGACAGTTACGAAAGGAAAACTTAAATCAATTTAAAGAAATTCAAATGAGGGATAACCGATCCTTTATGTATGGTCATATGGGTCATAACATTGGGTCCAACATTCTCCCACTTGGTCCATATGACCACAAAAGAATTTTAAAATATAAACGAAACACGAACTTTAAAAAAAAAAAGACTTTGACTGGTGATCACCACTTTAAAATAACAATTGCCATCTCAACCCGGGTTGCTTTTCATAGGCCCTAAATCTCTCATTCCATCAAGAAGAGAATAAATAGCTTTTAACCTTCAAATTAACATAGATGACCGTTACAAAAGGAAAACATTAATCAATTTAAAGAAATTCAAATGAGGGATAACCGATCCTTTATGTATGGTCATATGGGCCATAACATTCGATCCAACATTCTCCCACTTGGTCCATATGACCACAAAAGAATTTTAAAATATAATCGAAAAACTAAGTTTAAAAAAAAAGGACTTTGGCTGGTGATCACCATTTTAAAATAACAATTGTCATCTCAACCTTTATGTCAATCTTTAATTTGTAATTAAATCAGTTTGCCAATGAGAACTATGGCGGTTAACATGTCTTGAACGACGTGCTTCCTTCCATAATTAATTCACTAATATTCTAACTTAACACAATCCTTAATAAGGGTAAAATAGGATGATTTTCATGGCAATCCTATTTATTGGGTACAATAATGCCATTTTTCTTTAATTTTCTCACTTTATACACTTCAATCACATGTGACAATAATTTCAATAAAGTAAGAAAATATGAAATCTTATTTCGGTGATAAATATGACAGTGTCTTTACATATCTTTAACAAAGCAATTCAATCAAGCCCATATTTCTAACATGCTCTTTGTAGTCCTTTGACGCCAATGCCTTTGTCAAAGGATCTGTTATCACGAGGCTTGTCGGGATCCCAACGACAGACACTAACCGATATCGTACCTTTTCTTTTAGTACAAGGTATTTTACTTCCAGAAATTTTGATTTACTGGAAACCTTGTCATTCTGAGCAAATCTTCTTGCAGCGTCATTATCACCATAAATCTTCAAGGGCTCAGAAATGGTGTCCATAACACGTAGTCCCGAGATAAAATCATGCATCCATAAAGCGTGACCCATGGTTTCAAAGCATGCCACGTATTCAGCATCAAATGTGGATGGAGTCACTAAAGTTTGCTTTGCACTTCTCCATGAAATTGCCCCGCCAACTAACAGGAAGATGTATCCTGAAGTCGACTTTCTTGTATCGAGGCAACCAGCGAAGTCAGCATCCGAATAACCGACCACTTCTAAGTGATCGAACCTTCTGTAAGAGAGCATGTAATTTCTTGTGCCACTAAGGTATCGCAAAACTTTCTTGACTCCTACCCAATGTGCCATTCCCGGATCACTTTGATATCTACTAAGCATGCCAACTACAAAACTGATATCGGGTCTAGTGCATGTTTGTGCATACATAAAACATCCGATTGTAGCTGCATAAGGACACGTTTCCATTTGTTTCCTTTCAATTTCATTTCTTGGACATTGTTCATTACTAAACTTGTCACCTTTTGTCATAGGTACATTTTGTGCCTTACACCCTTCCATACGAAATCTCTTAAGTACATTTTTAATATAGGCTTCCTGTGATAACCCAAGTAATCCTCGAGATCTATCTCGATAAATCTCGATTCCTATTACAAATGTCGCTTAACCCATATCTTTCATTTCAAAATTGTTCTTAAGATATTCCTTAGTTTCGTAAATCATTCCAAGATCATTACTAGCCAATAAAATATCATCAACATATAGGACTAAAATCATAAATCGGCTCCCACTAACTTTGAGATATATACAATGATCAATGATATTTTTGGTAAAACCAAAAGATGTAATAATGCGATTGAACTTTAAATACCATTGTTTGGAAGCCTATTTAAAACCATATGTCGATTTCTTTAATTTACAAACTAGTTTATTTTCATTCTCTTTCATGAAACCTTCAGGTTGTTCCATATACACTTTTTCATCTAGATCTCCATTTAAAAACGTTGTTTTGACGTCCATTTGTTGTAACTCTAAGTTGAAATGAGCTACAATTGTCATGACAATTCTAAATGAGTCATTTTTAGACACCGGAATTAGGTTTCATGATATTCTATACCTTCTCTCTGAGTAAAACCTTTGGCCACGAGTCGGGTTTTGAACCGTTCAACTTTCCCTTTGGAATCCCTTTTGGTCTTAAAGACTCATTTACAGCCAACGACCTTGGAACCCTTGGGTAGTTCAACGATATCCCAAACTTCATCTGTGGCCATTGATTCTAACTCATCCTTCATGGCCTCAAACCATTTATCGAAATTCTCATTTTCAATGGCTTCCTTAAACGTCTTAGGATCTTCTTTAATGCCAAGACCAGATTCTTCCAAATACACTACATAGTCATCCGGAATAGCAGGTTTTCTCATTCGAGTTGACCTTCTCAATATCTCCGGATCGGGTTCATTGATGCTTTGTTGTGTATTTTGAAGTGGATCATTATTTTGTTCAGGGAATGCCTCATTGATGGGATTTTTTTGTGGTTTTTGTTCCTCTTGATAATCATTAAGTGGAACAAGAACTCTACTTTGTATAATAGGCAACTCAAGTGGATCCCTTATTTCATTGTAAGTAGGCCTGTCAATGGGACGGGTTGAAACGAATAGAAAGCCCGGCTCGGCCCGTCCCAACCCCGAAAATACCAGGCTTTATAAAAAAATTTGAGCCCAGTGGGATGAGCTTGGTCAATAATTTTAAAGCCCGGCCAAAATGGGACTGGGACTGGGCAGAGGATGCCCAACCCGTTCAGGCCCGGCCCGGCCCGCTCCAAGTTAATTTTGATAAAAAATTTATATTACCTAAACTGCCCCTCACTAACAGCCAAAAAACGACTAGTTAGGAGGGGCATTCTTATAATTGCGCCCTCCATCTCTTTTATAAGACGATGTAATGGGGAACCCTAAAAAATCCCACACTCAATCGTTCTTAGCTCTCTGCCTCTTCAGCTCTCTGCTCTCGGTCATGGTTCTCTACTCTCGTCGTCACAGCAAGCCCTCTCACCGTCGCACGACGTACGCACGCTGACGATGCCGGCGGCCCCTCTCGCACCGTCGCCTCTCTCCCTATCCTCTTTTTTTTCCTCCCTCACCCAGTCGTCGCCCTCTGCCCTCTCTCACCGTCACCCTCGGTACATCTCCCCTATTCTCTGTTTCTATCTTTCTTCTTCTCCCTCTTCCTTTTTCTATCTCTCAGTCAATGCTCAACATTTCTACTCACGGGCTAACGTCTCATAGATACCGCTCAAGGTAAATTTGTTACCTTTTTTACTTCTCTTAATTTGTGATTGCATGGTTGAGCAATGAAAATCTGAATCAATTAGATTTTCTTTGTTTTTCGTTTTGCCCCTTTTTGATTTCCTGTGAATGTATCTCCTTTTCATTTTCCCTATCAGATTTTCTATTTCTTTTGTTTCTTTGTTTTCCTTTTCTATAGATGCGTGACATGTGTCTTTGTGTTTGTGTTTGTATTTTTTACTTTGATCAGTTACATTTGTGCTGTGATGGGTTTCAAAGGTAGGCTACCAGTGGATTTGTTTGTATCAGAGATTCCTCCTATCATATACGTCATCACCACTCTAAACAATTGCAATGTAAACTTCCAAGTTTACACACGAAAAAAACATCACCTTTTTTTTTCTATTTTTTTCCCCCTTTTTTTCTCTGGGTTCGAATCAATCTGAAGGTTAATTCCCTACATTTGACTTCATTCACAACATATGAAATATTCATTTACACTTAAAACACATCAATGTTGAAAAACTCAACATTCATCTCTCTGTTGAAATCCCGGACATCATAGTCCTCTAGTGCAACAAGGGACTGCCCATGAAAAACTGGACAGAGAGTAGTGGTGTTCTTGTTTTTGTTTCTTTTGATATTTCAGTAAATATGTCTGCTGGTACGCCTTCTAGTAGTGCTAGTAGCATTCTCATTCCTGCACATGTCCCCATCCTCATTGATGATGATATGGGTGGTGGCGGTAATGAGCAAGTGCCTCCCATCCCCTCTCCCAATGATGAAGTAATTTCAAATGAGACTAATGCAAGAAGGCTCAAATCAATGGTTTGGGAACACTTTCAAAAAACAGAAGTGTCTGTGAAAGTTTATAGTAAGGATGTCCCTAAAGTTAAAGCGGTGTGCAAATATTGCAAGAAACTTCTAGTCAGTAGACCTGAGGATGGAACTTCACACCTGCATAGACACTTGAAATCGTGTCTTATGAAACCAAGCATTGATAAGTAAAAACAACAACAAACTTTAAGGACTGATGCTCAAACAAAAACCGGTGTTGGTGTTTTTAAATTTGAACAAAAAAAGAGTCGAGAAGCCCTTGCAAAAATGTTGTTTTTACATGATTTTCCTTTTGATGTTGTTGAACTACAAGGTTTTTTAGAGTTCTGTGCGACTCTACGACCCGAATTCAAGATTGTATCACGTAACACTGTGAAGGCAGATTGTATGGAAATGTACAATGAAAAAAAAAGAATGAGATCTTTAAAGAATTCAAGGATCTCAGTAGCAGGATTGCTCTCACAGTAGATATGTGGACATCGAACCAGCATTTATGTTATATGGCTATTACAGCACATTATATTGACTCTGATTGGGTTCTTAGATCGCGTATAATTAACTTTCATCATGTTGATCCTCACCACACTGACCAAATGCTAGATGACAATATTACTCTAAGTATACTTAATTGGAAAATTGAGAATAAATTATCATGTTTGATATTAGATAATTGTTCTACAAATGATTCTCGAAAACGGCCCGCTGGGGGTCCGAAATGGGAAACGGCCCTCGAAAAAATCAGAAACCGACACGGGTACCTTGTTCAAGGCCAAAGTAACTTATAAGAATTGACGATTAGTGAATCGGACTTCGGGTTAACGAATTAAACACAAAAACCGCATGATTCTCAATACTTAGGCTAGAAAACAGGCCGCCGAAAAACTTAAGAAAAGATTTATATATATATACATGTTTATCTTTCATTTATAATTTAATTCATTGAAAGATTCTAATGTTATTTTTGTCATTGCAGATTGATGGACGCTTTGGGGTCGGTTGCAGATTTCTGGGGCTGTTTTATTCTTTTTAGTTTATTTGTATATGTATATTGGACATTTATATGTAACTATATCATTATTGATTGTAATATTTGTTTAATGAGATAAACGATTTGATGAAACATGGCGATGGTTGTTTGTTTATTTAGCAACTTTTCTTTGCATGCATTTTTTATATTGAATATAGGTACACGAGCAGGTTTATTTTTTGATACAGGTGTATAAACAGGTTTACAGGAAAAACATATTGAAAAAAATAAAATATAGCATTTTTTTAAGAATAAAAATAATTTTACCAACATTTTTTTTCGTCGGCAATAGTATAAAATAAAAAAAAAAATATCTAAAGATGGCCTAGCGGTTGTTCCATTGAAGATAGAGGTTATAGTGAATTGGCAAAGCCCAAAGAATGCGATAGGGATCAGAAGTTTTCTAGGTTTGGGTGGATATTATATAAGATTTGTCTGAAGGATTCTCGAAGATATCAACTCTGTTGACTAAGCTGACTAGGAAGAACGTTTCTTTTGCTTGGACCCAAGAGTGAGAGGATAGTTTTGAATTGCTTATGAAGAAGCTTACTACACCCACAGTGTTGACCATACTAACTAAAAGCGGATTTGTTAACTTTACTGACACTTTGAAGGTTGAGTTGGAGGATGACAAGGCAGTGACTTATGGGTCTAGGCAGCTGAAGATTCATGGGAAAAACTTTGACAAACACGGTTTGGAGCAAGTAGCGGCCGTTTTTTCCCTAAAGCATTGGAAACGTTATCTCTATGGAGAGAGGTTTGAGGATCCCTCTGATCATAGAAGTTTGCAGTACCTCTTTTCTCAAAAGGAGATGAATATGAGGCAACATTGTTGGATGGAACTTATAGCTGACTACGATTTCTCGATACGGTATTTTTCGGGTAAAAGCAATGTGGCGGCAAATGCACTTAGTCGGAAGTTAGTCACGTTGGCTTGTTTGCGTGGTGAATGGGATTTAATTGAGAAGTTTAGGGCCTTGGATGTGGAGATTGAATTTGTTAATGGCAAGGTGATGCTAGCCGGCATGTCAATGTTCGAGGCAGTTCTGATGCAATAGATTAAAGATAGACTGTTCCAGGACCCAAGTTGGCTAGAGTCCGTAAAGGCTTGTAGAGAGGCCAGATTTTGGAATAGTAGATGGAGTCTTGTATTTTTGGGACAGATTGTGTATGCCCAATGTTGAAGATTTGTAGAATTAGATAAAGTTAAAGGCACATCATACACGGTATTCTATGCATCCCCGGAGTCCTAAGATGTACCGGAACATGAGGGGCATATTTTGGTGGAACAATATGAATAAAGAAATCACTAGGCTTGTTTCTAGGTGCATGACATGGTAGAGGATCAAAGCAGAATAGAAGAAGCCCCTATGACTTTTGAAGCCATTGAATATTCTTAATTGAAAATGCGAGCATATTATAATGAATTCTGTGTCCGTTTTGCCAGAGACGAGGAAGCACGATAATTATATTTGGGCGATAGTTGACAAATTGACTAAGTCTGGACACTTTATTCCTTTTAGGACAGGGACCAAGATGGATAAGATGACGAAAATGTTTATTCAGGAAATTGTCAAACTACATGGTATCCCAGTTTCTATAGTGTCAAACAAAGATAACCGCTTTGTTTCGTATTTTTAGGTGACTTTTCAGGAGGCCATGGGAAGGAAGTTGAGTTTTAGCACAACATATCATCCGCAGACCGACGAGCAATCAAAGAGGACGATCCAGACTCTTGAGGACATGCTTGGAGCTTCTGTGTTACACTTTAAGATAGAGTGGGATCGACATTTGGCGTTGTATGAGTTCGCATACAATAACAACTTTCACGCAAGTATTAGGATGACACCGTTTGAGGCTCTCTATGGTAGGAGGTACAAGGCAGTAATTTGCTGAGAAGAAGTTCACGAGAGTATTAGGATGACACCGTTTGAGGCTCTCTATGGTAGGAGGTACAAGGCAGTAGTTTGCTAAGAAGAATTTGGTGTGAGAAGTTTCAATGGGCCTACTATTATTGGAGAGACAAGTGACAGAGTAAAGCTAGGGAAAAAAAAGGTTGAAACTGGCCCACAGTAGGAAGAAGAGCTATAAAGATAATCAACGAAGTGATCTTAAATTTCAAATTGGGGATACGGTCTTTTTGAAGGTTTCACCTATGAAAGGCACTATTCGGTTCAAGTAGAAAGGAAAATTTCCCCTTGTTACATTGGATCTTCCGAGACTCGCAACAGAGTCGGAGATTTGGCCTATAGATAGACTCAACTTCTAGACTTAGCAGCAGACTGCAGTGTACGATGTCTTCCACGTATCAAT
Source organism: Cinnamomum chago (assembly GCA_038049695.1). NCBI lineage: Eukaryota > Viridiplantae > Streptophyta > Magnoliopsida > Laurales > Lauraceae > Cinnamomum > Cinnamomum chago. The sequence goes on along the minus strand of CP142458.1, from coordinate 63,065,440 downwards.
GATGAGGAAGTTTATTGCAAATCCATCGCATGTCATCAAGTATAAGCCATTAGAGATTAAGCCAGATGCCGCCTACATCGAGAAAGCAGTGTGCGTGATAGATGTCAAGGAGCAAGTCTTGCATACCCGACTATCAAATGGGTGAATATTCTATGGGAGCATCATAATCTGAAGGAGGCCACTTGGAGTTAAATGAGAGGGTGTTAAAGAAGTATCCACACCTTCTTTAGCATGTTTAGTGTCTAATATTTAGTTTTAATTCGATGCTTAATGTGTTATTTTGGATGTTTATGTGGCTGGATAGGTAGATTAGTTAGGTTTTGACAATGCCTAGGTAGTTTGAGGACCTTTTTGTAAATTTGGCTTTATGGGTGACAATGTGTGTGATGTCAATTTTTACAGAAATTTAGATGATTAAGTAGAGCACGTTGTGTTCATCGATTTCCGTGTTTTGACTCGAACTGGTGGGACCCATCTTGACCCATTTGTAGCCAAAAAGTCCTAATTTAATATTACCTAATTCAGTTATTGCCTACAAATCTCAGGAAGTTTTCAACTAAAACCTTCCTTATTTCTGTTGAAGCTTCCTTTCCCTTCTGTTCTACTTACTTCTAATTCCGTTGGTGAAGCTTTGCACGCTGGATTTTTAAGTCTCCATCTTCACTAACATTGTCTTCTCCAAGTTCTACTTCTTCCTATTTCATCACCACTTGCACTATTGGTAAGATAATCTCTTCCTATTGCTTTTTCATGTTTGGAACTAGTCATTTGAGCTCAAATATGTTGCGTGCAAGCTCGTTCTCTTCCATTTTATTCATTCACCATTGCAGGGTGCTTTGTAGAGTTACATATTTGGGGGTCTTTTTAGTTTGAAGCTTGTCAAGGTGCCCTATAGTTTTGATTTCAAGGAAAAAGGGCCGTGCATCATCTAAGGCTAGTTAAACATCTTTATATGCATGCATGCAATGTTTATTCATGATTCCATCCATGATTCTTATGCTAGATTTACCCTTGTAGCTCAATGGTATGGTTGTAGACTGAGTTTTGCTAAATATTTATATGGATTCCTAAATGTATGTGATTCTACAGTTTATTTGTAGTTTGGAAGCCCTCATGATATGAAATAATAGACTTCTGAAGTGTACGTTAAGTAAGGAAGACATTTCCCATAAAACAGAAAAAATTCACTTTTCAGAAGTTTGAATTATGTCGCCCACGGTCGATCGTAGAATATTTCCTTTCACAGTCGACCGCAAACACATGGTGCAATTTTGATTGCTTTTCCAATACCTAGATTTTTCTAGAAAAATCAACTGCGGTTAGCCCGCAACTAGCCGTAAGTCCCTTTATGGCTAATCGCGAGCCGACTAACCGTGAGAGACCCCACGGTCGACTATGTGCCAATCATGGAGCAACTGTGAGAAATCGCGGTCAACTGCTAGGCAACCCCGAGAACCTAGGATTTTCAGGTTGTTTTGGACCTTGTTTGGACAGCTAGCAATGGAAGCCTTGGACCCAAATAAAGGCCTAGTGGAACCTAGACCAATGTAGGTGATGTATGAGCTAAAAAATACCTACAAGAAAGCTGGTACTTTAATATTTATGTACACTAAGATAAAGGTGTTACCCTAAGGCAATTCGATGTTTGTAAACTTGTGTAACGCTATCATTAATGTAGTCTAGAGACATCGGAGGGCCCTAATACTACACAGAGTTGGGCGGTGATGCCAACGGGCATTCCTAAACCCTAGAGTTGGCTCATTGTTCAACCTTGACTCGTCAAATGACATCTTATGCATGCATTTGATTTACGTTTCTTGTATTCGCATGAACTGACCCATGCTTCCATGTTGCCATGTATTTCACTTTATACTTTGCTATGTGCTACGTTTCAAGTGTTCCTTTATGCTCTTAATGCCTTTATCATGTTCATGCTTATGTTATGAACATGCTTCACATTCAATGACAAGTACATCTCATTTCCTTAAGTCAACACCACTTAGCTTGATCCTATCTTAGTCGGACCTCGCTGAGTGTGGATTTAGTACACTTTATGGACTAGTTGCAGTCTAGGTTGTGTTATGGGAGTTTATCGGTGCTCCAGGTCCACAATGGAGTTTTGTGGACCCTATACCTCCTAGCGGTACCACTATGCTATGTTATGTTTCATGCTCTTTATTTAACCCATATCTAATGGTTGAATTTAGATAATATATCTCATGTGGATGTGCCAATTTGTTAGGATATCATGTTAGCCATGTCACTTATAATTCACATTGTTTCATGCTTACTCATGCATTATTTATACCTAGTTCCCTCTTACAGACCTCACAAGATCGTTCGTTACGTCTTATTATTCATTTGATAGCTTATGTTATGATTTTATATTTTTTTTTATTTTGCTTTGACCGTTATGTACAATGATGCTACACTTGGCGTTACAGGTGAGGACCTAGACGCCAATGCCCCAGAGATTGAGGAGGTTGAGGAGACACCTCAATAGTTAGCCGAGTGGACTCCAAATGATGTCTTTTAGACACTGGAATGCAAAGTTCTCATCATCATGACCCATCCCTCACCGTTGGCCGGGATGGCCATTTTTGTTTTATTTTATTTGACCTTGGGATGTAAACTTTAGTCAAACCGCTTCCACTACTTCTTTCTATTTCTCTGAACTTCAAAATTAAACTTAAACTATCTGATGGACTTTTTTATGCTCTCTAATATTTTTTTAAATATGCTATGGATAGATGCGATTTAGATACCATACCTCATGTATATTATATAGGTTATGAATGTTACACAAGCTTCCGCAAAAATTAAATGTACCCCAATTTTTGATGGTTTGTATCACCCAACATGTGAAATCCTGTGGGAACTCTCGCTTTGGGAATAAATATACTGAGTTGGTTGACTGAAACCCAATGAGAATGTGTGTCGCGCCTTGATATCCTTGCGAGATTGTTGGATCTCGGGTCGGGGGCATGACAATAAACATTGAGTGGATTCTTTGCATAGTATGCTCAAATCCAAGTGATTCATTCTTCATCACTTTGGCAAGAAATATGTGTCCAACTCTCAGTTTTATCCAATTGAATTTTCTATAATGGATGTTATGGCACTTGATAATTAGCTTGAGACTTACATTATTGATATGCATTCCGGTAATGAGTTCTCAAAAGTAAATGAAATTATGACCTTGATATAAAGATATAGTCGAGATACAAAATTATATTTTGTATTCATTAGTTTAGTTTATCATGACATTGGCATTAATCTTAATAGTTGCTACCACCACCGTTGAGAGGGCGTTTTTGCTCTATATGTCAATAATAATCAACTGTGTAATAGAATTAGAGATGAGTTCATGAACGATTGCTTGGCCACTTATATCAAGAAAGATATTTTTAATTGCATTAATAATGAAACAATCATGCGACACTTCTAAAACACAAAAGCCATCTAGGACAATTGTCAAAAATCCATTCGCATGTAGTAAATTTATATTTTCATCTCTTGGATTAGAAGTAGTGCTTGGACCTACAATGTATAAGGAGAGGCTAAGCTTGGCGTTTAATGGACGTATGAAAGATATTTATTGAGGCAATGATATTACAGGGGTGCCTTCCATGGGTTTACCTTCATAATATAAAAATGTGATTGCTTCCTACATGACTGTGTTTTCCTTTAGAGCATTCATGATAGTAGGATATAGATAAATGGCCTAAAATAATGCTTGCTTTATATAAACCAAAAGCTAAGAAATTTAATATGTGATAATTTTTCGAATATTTTCGTAATAGTTATTAATTCAAAGCTACAACTAATGGCACTTAATGAGACTTATTAATATTATTAATAAGTGAAAGTTCAAGTCCACAAGACATGGAGAACAAGGGGTTTCCTAGTTGATTGGGAACTGCGCTTACTCACCTTATTATCGGAGGATGGGATTCCTTAATGCAGGGGTGGAACTTCTTAACATGAGGGCCGATATTATTTCAGAGGGATGGGGCCTCTAATGGGTCCCAACTCCCTTGGCTGGTAACAAACAAAACAAACCCAAAAGAGAAAATAAAACAAATGTTAGACAATCTCTTTACCCAAGAGAAATAATAATAATAATAATAAATAAATAAACAAAGAAGTAAAGTCCACAAGACACATTTCTTTTATGCATAAGATTTTGGGATATATAGTTCAACAAGTTTTTTTTTTTTTTTAATGATTGTGAGGACATTTAGATTTTTCTTCAAAATTGTGGGGGGTCTTTTGCAACTTCTTGGGCTTGGAGATTGAACTATAATGAAATGGCATTTATTCTGCACTTTATGAGGCCAAACCCGGGCTGCCCCGTCCCTCATTACGCAAGCCAGGTTGGAGCATATGAGCTTAGCGGTAGTTAAGGTTAATTATTAACTACTTAACATAGTTATGTCCAAACCTTAAAAGTCCAAATGGTTATGTTTAAGGCCTTTCTGAATCTCTTCCAATAAAATATTCAACTGCAATGACATATTTGCATTTTGGTTGGACTTTGGTATTGGGTCAAGGTTGATTTTTTGGGCCAGGAAATGCAGATTATAACATCTACTTTAGTTAAACTTCATTGTATCTTACAGGCATTCCACTTGGTAACCCATTGTTGAATTGGTCCCGCCAAGTGGGTGGCGGAAAAACTTCTCAAGGAAAGCGTCATTGAACCATCTATTTATTTGTTCCATGTTTTCAAACACCACAGCAACACAACTTAACAACAGTAACTAGGTAACTAGGTAACCATTTCTTATTAAAGGCAGACTATTTGATGGCTCCTCTATGTATTTTCATCCTTTAATTTTGACTTGAATAGATGGCCTGTTTTTTGACTTGTCTGTTAGTTGTATGAATACGGTTGAGAGAGAGAGAGAGAGAGAGAGAGTGTGTGTGTGAGAGAGAGCATCTTTAGTGGATGATTTCTAGTGTGGGCCGGGTGTATTCCTGGTCATTCTTTGAAGCTCTTCTTCTCAAGAATAGTTGGCCCTATTCGATTCCTAAAAATTCAGCTTAGAAAATGTAGTACGTTGGGTTGATTGCCGGCAAAGATGGAACTGACCTGTAGTTTCGCATGACCAAGTGTGAGTAAACTCATTAACCATTCAATTCAAAGAAATGGAGTGGATGTTGTTAAGCTTTTGCTCTTTTGCTACGGTAATACGTGGCTGTATAAAGCTTGTATTAGATACCATGTTGTGCTATTTGCTTTTGTCAAAATAGGCATGCAGTTATGCGTGAAACGGGGGTTGACCATTCTCCGGAGCACATTTAGAGGTGCTTATGGTATTAAATGAATGGTATAGTTGACAGAGAGTTGCTACAATTAAGGATAACCAAATGGCCATTTCAGATTGAAGTCCTATAAATTCATAACTCCAGCACCCATCTTACAATAAATATCTATTCAAATAAAAATAAGAAAAAGATATTAAAAAAAAAAAAAAAAAAAAAAGATGATGAAGCATTGCTTCTTCCTATCCTTTATCTGTTGTTTCATTGGAGTTGCCCTGTGTGGGGAATTCAACATTATGGATCATGGGGCAAAAGCTGATGGGAAGACAGATGATGCCAAGGTTGGTTTAGTTTGATTACAATAAAGAATATTTATTTATTTATTTTATTTCAGTGGACAATTCTTCAATCGCAAAGGGACAAAAATACACAAGATTTTGTACTAGACTTGTATTGTACTAGTTAATATTATCTCAAGAACGACCTTTTACCCCAGTTGTGAGAGGTGTCGGTTCTTATCTAAGTGTCACCTTCCCTCACCCAAGATCTCCCTCGCCTCACCCGAGGTCTACTTTCCTTACCAGAAGGCTGGGGCCTCTCCCCCCACAAAAAAATCTCATTTCATTTTATATGTCTGACACTTAATTTTGTTGGTGAGCAGGCCTTTCAAGATGCATGGACAGCGGCATGTGGGTCCAGCGGACCAGCTACAATTATAGTACCAAAAGGCGATTATTGGATGGGCCCTCTTAAATTCACAGGCCCTTGCAAAGGCGTACCATCAATCACCATGAAATTGGATGTGAGAGTACATCTGTTGAAACTCTGTATTTTTTTATTTTTAGTGATTTCCAGTGAGAATATCATCCATGGTTTAAGTGTCACACTATTTATTACTAGACTTACTTTACATAAAGATTAATCTTGGCAATCTTTATTTGTAATTTACAGGGTCATTTGCTGGCGGAGACCGACCTGAACAAGTTTCCAAGTGGAGATTGGGTATATTTTGGATCGATAGATGGGTTGACCATCACTGGAACTGGAGTTTTTGATGGGCAAGGAGCTTCTATTTGGCACTTAAACGATTGCCAAAAGAATGAAAAGTGCAAGCTTCTTCCAACTGTAAGTAGTAATAATAAATACATCCAATTCTCAATTAGAAATAAATTGGAGGAGGTGGGTGCCTACAAAATCTTAATCTTGCATCAAGTGTCAATAATATTATTGTGTCTACTCCACAGAACTTGAAGTTCATATCTATGACCAACACTGTCATCGATGGCATAACATCGCTCAATAGCAAGAACTTCAACTTTGGTGTCGTCGAATGCACGAACTTCAAAGCTGTAAATTTCAAAGTCACCAACCCCGGAGACAGTCCCAACACTGATGGAATGCATGTGGAACGTTGCTCCGATGTGACCATCGAGGGTGCTACAATTGGAACCGGCGACGACTGCATCTCACTCGGACAGGGCCTCACTAATGTACACATCAGTAAAGTAACTTGTGGACCAGGCCATGGAATAAGGTGCGTTTTTCTTCTCCATCTCTTCTATGCTATAGCTTATAATTATAAATTAAAATGGGATATTGTACTTTTATACTCAATAATCAAGCAAAAGGATATGACACGTACCTTTGCTTTGTTGCCTAGGCATTGCTGACTGATTGCGTGCTTGTTGTAATTGTTGTTGTTGTTTGGTCTTATGATTGGTTTGTTATAAAAAAAAAAAACAGTGTGGGGAGCTTAGGAAAGTACCCAGGTGAGAAGGATGTGACTGGACTCATCATTAGTGACAGCACCATCTCGGACACCTTGAATGGTATTAGGATCAAGTCATGGGGCAACTCTCCCTCGGCCAGCTCTGTGTCCAACGTAACCTTCGAGAACATCACCTTCAAAAATGTCAACAATCCAATCATCATCGATCAGGAATACTGTCCTGGTGGCGCCTGTGCAAATGATGTATGAAGAGAGTAAACATTTTTTTCTCCTTCTTCTTCTCCTTGTTCTCTAAGTTAGTAAGATGAGCCACTCCCATGGAATTTCGATATATATAGAACTCATTCATATGTTGTAGACCTATCGTGGGTCAGTGACATTTTCAATTTTCAACTTAATTTATGTCCTTTCCTTCAATTGCAACATGCAGGTACCTTCTAAAGTGCAGATCAGCGATGTCACCTTCAAAAACATCCAAGGGACATCTGCATCTGAAGTCGGTGTAACACTCCTTTGTAGCAAGGGCTTGCCATGCAAGAACGTCAAGCTCCAGGACATTAATATAACACCAAGCAAAGGTTCAGCGCCACTCACATCGAAGTGTGACAATATCAAAGCTCTCTACACCGGGACCCAAGTTCCTCCACCCTGTCCTTAAGTCTTATTAATAGGTTACAATTATCAAGTGATTTGTTATGGTTGTAAAGTGTAGTTATATTCATAAAACCCAGTTTCCACATGAGAGGAATCGCAACAAATGTTTATATCAGTCCTCTTTTCTTGTGAATTTGGCCAACTGAGTAGGCCATTCAGTTTTGTAATCTCTAATTATTTACATATATATGCTCAGTGAGAATAACATCTTTTTTTTTCTATTGGTAATGATGAAATATATTAATGGAAGAAAAAGGATTGCAAAGAAGCACCCCCACATAAAAAGGGGCATTATATGGTATAAAAGCATTATACCAATAAAACAGATTACATAGTGAAAGCAATGAAATTAATTAGAAGACCTATCCACTCCTTGCTTATCTAAAAATCATGTAAAAACATTGGCCGTTCGCCCAACATGATGAAAAAATAGCTAATTAATTGAAGATTAAAATTCTTTAATCTCATTCAAGCAGAATTAGAATTTCTAAAAAAATCACAGCAGAAGGTAACACGTAAGATATAGCATTAAGAGAACCACTCTAAACCACTAGTCTTCAACAAAAAGAGGTAGCTCTAATCTCAACCACTTTCTCTCTCTCTCTCTGCACGCGCTTGTCGCGCATAGGAACATGTCCTAAATGGAATGGAGTCCCTGATGTACAATTTTTTATATATAATGCTTGCTATTTTTTCATACATAGGTTTTTAATTCCTTTTTATTTAAATTAAGTTGATACATTTTAAAAAGAATTAATGGATTTTCTTTTCTTCTATCATTGTTAATGATAAAGAAATGCGGCAAACTTGTTAATAAATTATTGATGACTATCATTGCTTCTCTTAAGAGGAAATCCGGGCTCCTACGTTTACTAACTTACTACATTACACACTTTGCAACCCCAGAATACATCGAAAATCATCATGTAATACTCAAACCATTATTCTAGTTAGCAAGCAACAAGTGCATTCTTTACTCACACACCCAAATGCACCCCCTAGCCAAATCCTTAACCGATAGAGCTAAGGATTGATTCATCCCTTCACTCAGTCATATGAATGAAGGCCTATTTGGAATGTGTAGAACAGAATATTAACAAACATAGATGTGGTTAGATTATAGGGCATCTTTTTATGAGAAACTTGTTCCATGAATACTTTGGAACTTGGACGTTTGTCTGCAAAGTTAAAAATAGATAATTGAATGACCGTGGTCAAAGGGCCAGCATTTTCATATGTTTATTAGATAATTATCTTACTTATTTCGCCATTGATTATCCAATATGACTCAAAGTCTTGGTCCAAATCTTGTAACATGGAAACTCAGTATAAAAGGCCCTCCTAGTATGCGTATCAATGTTGATATCCAGAAAGTTTTTGACGCAATTAGATGGGATTTTAATGTCGACGCACTCAAGGCATCAATCTCATCTTGGGCACTATGTACTCATCAATGGAAAATCTAGGATGTAAGGTTTTTTAGTGTGCTGGCATATTCATGGGATTGGACAAAACTTGGGATTGCAATATGCATTTTCTTCTTTTCTGGAATGGACAACAAAATCATTCTTCAAGAAGAAAATTAGTTTGCAAGAGCTTTCGAAATTCCAAGAAAGCTCAAGAGCGCATGTTCGAACACAAGTTCAAATGGATTTTATTCAAGCATCAAGCAAAAATACCTGGGAGGCTCAACGTTCGAAGGCCCTCATACTCGTCCAAACGGACCTGGAGATCTTGTTCAAGCCTCAAAATAGCAAGCCCTCACGTTCGAACGAATTTCATCTTCGTTTCGAACGGATCTGTGCTCTCTCTCTCAAGCCAAGAAACCAAAGAGGCCTCATGTTCGAACGGACGTCATCCTCATTTGAACTGATTCCTTCAACCCTCGTAGCAAAAAATCCAAGAGTTCCTGCGTTTGAACAAAAGTCATGGGCGTTTTGAATGGATGATGCGCAAGAAGTTCCAACTGAAGTCATAGGCGTTTGAATAGACCTTTAGTCCTATTAGAACAGATGGTGTACTATTATGGGCAATAACCCTAAAATAAAAGGAGGTATATATATGGACTCTCTACCATTGCCCTATGCTCTCAGATACAAAAAAAGCCAAATGCAGATCTGAGAGAGAGTTCATGATTCTTCTCTAAAGTTCTTCCTTCATTGATGTAACATCTCGTCCTTTAATCTTCAATTAATTATAATTAATTACATGATTAGTTAGTAAGTGCGTTTGGGTAGAATAGGGGGGTGATTTGCAATTTGGAAAGTTTTCAAGGGTTTTTATGAGATTATGAGTTTTTGTGAGTTTCGACGCATTGGGTATGTCTCGACATTTCACGAACATTAGTCTTCAGTCGCGTTTCGATTCTAACGCGTCAAAGAGGCCCGAAAATCATCATTTGTGGATCCAAGGACTAAACTTAAAATACTCATTTATCCTAACCTAATAACTATAGCCATCCTTCTTATCTTATTTCATTCATCCCTTTCTTCTTTCATTGTGCCTTCTCCAAAGGCGTAGCCCCCTTCACTGCCTTCTCACTGTCGATGGCCATCGGAGCTCCGGTGTCGACGACCAAGCCTCCGATCTTCTTCATCAAGCTTCCAAGACCCAACCCATTCAATTTTCTAAGCTTTTCGTTCACAACCCATTCAAATGTAAGCTCCTAATGCTTGTAGACTATCTTTACTTCTTCTTTGTTAGTTAGGAATGGATTAGTAAGACTCACCTCAACCTTTGGCATGCATTTGTAGGAGTGATTTGAGTTTGAGAGTTGTTTTCTCCTCTTTGAGCTCAAAAAAGGGTTTTTCCCCAAATTTCTTCTTGGTTTTGGTGAAGCTCTTCATCTAAGGCTCGTAAATATTTATATTTATGCTTGATATGTTTGTCTTCCTAGATTTGTATGGGAGAAATCATGATTTAGATGTTAGTTGCTCATTTGGTGATTTAGGGATTTAAAAACACGATAATTAGGTTTGTTAGCCTAATGAAATGGATTTGGATGTTAATGACTTGATAAGGTAGATTTGTGGGATGAGGTTAGATTGTTTTTACAATTGATTGAACTGCTAATCAGGTTTAAGGAAGGAGATAAGGGAATGACCCATTTCACTGCAAAAACAGAACCTGGACTCTATTTCCGCAATGCATGCGGTCGACCGGCCAAATATCTCGGTCGACTGGCCACACAGGGTTAGGTTCTCTGGAACCTGACCAAAACACTATGACCCTTTTTCATTTACAACTGCCAGTTGACCGGCCAAGGTCTCGGTCGGTCAGGAATGCATGGGAGAGGTAAACCTAACCTCCTCAGGTCGATCGGGCTCCCTGTGTATGGGGTCGTCCGACCAAGGGCCACGTCGACCGAGACAACTATGAATTTCTTCTTGGAATGGATTTTCACCCTATTTTTGGATGGACTTAGGTGGAACTTGGTTACCCCTTTTATGGACTCATTTGACTTATTATGAGGATGTTTGAGCCGACATTCTTCACGGTTAATTCGGTTGTATCCGGACTTAACTGAATTCAATGTTAAACGGTACGGGACAACGGAATATCCTTCTTTAAATCTATGCACGAAGATTGCTCGACCGGTTATCGTGAACCCTAACCCTTTTCGTTGATTGAGTAGGTTGTAAGATGCTTCAGGATTAACATTGTACTTAAGATTGGATTATCTATCGCTTTTGATTCTGGATTGTACCGTCTAGTACTTGTCTACATGTAACGAACATGTTCATTAGTTTTGTTTACTTTACTTTGTTTGGGGATCACATTGAGAACTTAGATGATGGACTTAGGATCCCTTTTGGTGTTCCGTCCATTCTGAGGTCTGTTTAAAGTGTTGAGGCTAGCGGCTTTGATTGTAAGACTTGAAGAGAACTACTATTGAAGCTTGTTTAAAGTTTGATTTGATTTGGAATAAAGTAGTTTCTCTAATGTTGTTGAATCTTGTTCGCACAAGAAAGCCTAGCCCCTCACCGATGTTCATTTAGGATTCTTTTTGTCAGGCACCACTCAGTTGTTAACGTTCAACACAGCTGGGGCACCACCTATGTGAGGACTTGAATTTATAGCCTCGATGTAAGATTGGGCCAGAGCCCACGGAGACCAAGCCACATAACCCAAGAGATGATTGTTATTGTTATTGAATACCGGGTTTTGATCCCAATTTATTGATATCTCCACCACAACTCAATATGAGTAAGGGAGGGCAGTGATACTATCCCGTGGTAATTAACATATGTGGACCGCCTACTTTGATAGTTTGTTTATGATTCAAATGTTATGCGTTTCTTACGATTAGACTGCTATGCATTGCATATGATCTTGTTTATCATTTACTCCCTTTAGTACTGCATATCTTTGGCCATTTATATATCTATCTGCTTACCAACCGTTGTGTTTGATGATGCTATACTCTTGACGCATAGGTACCGAGTCTTTCTACCCCGAGGAAGAGGAGGCGACAGAAGAGGTTGAGGCAGATCAGCCTAATGACTTCCTTGAGTACAGTACGAACGACATTGTATAGTCGTATCGACCCCATACACGAGAGCCTTCATGCTATATCTGATTAGTTTCATCTTTTGGTTTTATTATCTTTTTTATTAGGCCTAGTTTTAGTATGGCATACTTATTTTTTTAACTAATATTTTGTTAATAGTCTCAAACTTGATTTCTAAATATGATATTCAGTATTTGCTTTTAAATTATACATCTTTAATATACCACTTGCATTTATGAAGTTTCCGCTAATTGTTATATATATATTTGAGAAAATGTCTACAACTCACAGCGGTCTTTGATCCGAATGAGATATGATTGATTGGGGCCGGGTTGCATTTTTTTAACGTTAGAAAATTTTTAATTGCCCCAATTTCACGCATGACCCTGTTTCTTTTTTTGGGCGTGACAATTGATGTGCTGAAGTTTCATCCTTGAGAGATTTGTTCTTCATTCCTCCTTCTCGTTTGCGTCTCGAAGTGACTTCGTAACCGCAGACGGTGATTCAAGCATGGCTGAAGGTGAACGGCGAGTGGTAGGCAAGAGGTTTTACAGTCCTGAGGTGGAGATCCAGCTGGGGAAGGATTGCAATTGCTCGTTTTTAATATTCTAGTTCGTAGTGCTTGATTGTTTCCCTGGACTCGGTTCAAGGATCCATGTTTTTTTTCCTGTGATCGGGATTTTCACGTATATCATGTGTCTCTTTTGGTGTGACTATTGGTTTCTTGTGTGGTTGTTTCGTTCTTCTTGAACTACATATCATAGATCTGATCAGGAACCTAATTAACCCTACAAGGGTCTCAAACCTTCAAGTGGTATCAGAGCAGGTCACACTACTCTTCTGTGTGAATCGATCATCTATATAAAGAATTGGTGGATCAGAACCTTGATATGAAATTCAAGAAAGAGGGTACCTCTACCACAAACCCTTCTTTGCTCGATGGATCCAACAATACATATTGGAAGGTCAGAATGACTGCCTTCCTCAGATCCATCGATGATGAAAGTCTAGGATTGCGTTGAAGATGGCTATACCAGACCGACAGTTGTTGCAGACGATCGAACGTTTCTCAAACTGAAAGCTCAATGGACAAAGGAGGAAAAATAGGCCTCAAACTACAACAACAATGCGATCAGTGCCATTTTTAATGGCGTCACTGCATCGGAGTTCTGCAGAATTTCCTCCTGTGGCGGCTTAGAAAACATAGTCCAGAAAAAGGTTTGTGCACATTCTTCTCCTAAATTTATTTATGGATTTCTTGCATTCAACTTTTTCTCAATTAATTTTTTGTGGAATTGGATTTGGATTTGGATTTTCTTCGAGATGGTTTGGTATTAGGATTTTGTGGCAACGCTTTTGAAGGTTGTGATTATTGAGATATTGTGGAGAATTGGTTGTTTTGTTCTATATTGGGTGACTAATAATGTGGAGAATTGTTCTATATTTGGTGTGTAGCTGTTACAATCATGGGTAAGTATCTTGAGACTCTTGTACTCATCTTTCAAGACTATTCCGGAGCATTGGTTCAACCTTCAATGCTATGACTTTTTCTGCTCACCAAGTGTTTGATGGAATGTCTTAACGAAGTTTGAATAATTTTGTTGGTTCTTTTTGTCTCTATGGCTCCGCAGTTCTCTGAGGCTCCCAAGAAGTCTCGAGGTAAGCACTCAGCCACTTGATCTTCCTATAATGAGGAATGTTTCCCAAATGCCCAATGTGCTGAACTGTTTGCCAAGTTCAAAACCCGTTCAGTTGTGCTGGAAAGGACTGTTACTGTTAGGGGATTGATCAGATCAAATGCCCATCATTGGTCATGGCTTGTCATCTCCAAGTCTTGAATGGAATGGAAAGCGATGTTTTTAAGGATTGGGTGCGTGAATTTTATTGCAATATATATGATGTTACGGCTGACAGCTTCAAATATTTTGTGCGTGGAATAGTTGTGACTATCACTCCAGGTTTAATTGCAAAGCTTATCAAGGTGAAGCGTCCCCCAAACCCTTACTATCCTTTCCTTGATCCTAAAAATGCGATTAAGTTTCCAGATGATGTTTCTACTGAACTTATTGGTGAACCTAGTGAGTAGGTTGGAGATTTGCTATATCAGCATGAGCTTACGGATGACTATCGCCTTCTTAATATCTTTGTGAGTCAAAACATTAGACCCTGTGTTCATACTTCTGACCTGAACTATCTGCAAGCATATCTTCTCTGTGCCATTGGGATGGATCTTTCGGTCGATTTTCCAAAGACCATGTTCGATGCCATGATTAAGATTTATGAAGGTCACAATCGTCTTTCTTTGCCTTTCGGTGTACTCATTTGTGGACTCCTAATTGAGAAAGGATGTCAGGCATATCCATACGAAGAGTCAATTCGACCCAAGAAAACTATCAGTGCCACTACCTTAAAGCTCTCCTAAGCTCACACGAGACCTCGCGCTCCGCGTCGTGAAGCTGCAAGTGCTTCTGATGATGGTAGTGATAGTGACGACTCATATGTTCAGGGGGAGTCTTCTATACTTCATAGGCTCAGTGATGTTGAGGCTGTCATTTCTGATCAATCTATTTAGATTGAAAATCTTGAGAACAAAATGGCCGAAGGATTTAATCAGATGCGCCCGCTTACAACGTTTCAGTATTCACGCTTGAGTGAGCGATTATCCTCCAAGTTTGAGCAGCTTCGTAACCTTTGATCTGGGTTTACTTATGTTCACTTTTATGCTAATTGCCAGGCTATGTGTTGTTGTTCTACTACTACTTATGTTCTAGTTTTAGACTTTCAAGTTTTCTATGCTACTATCTGTCCTATGGTAGTACTCTCATTATCTCAAGCTAATACTAATGCTAATGTTTAGGTACTTTGCTTTAGTGTTCTTTTGCCAGTTCCTAAACAAGAAAGGGGGAGAATAGTTTTACTATTTTATTTCTGTGATTTATGCACTTGTTGTTGCTAGAGTTTGTCGTGCAAGTTTTTTTTCTACAGGGATTGAAGATTGAAGTCCAAAGTTTTTTTTTTAAAATCATCTTCCTTGTTTGTATTGGGTTTACTTCTAGGTTTCTTTAGAATATTTTGTATTTAGGAAGTTTTGTTCATGAATTGCCAAATGGGAGGGATTGTTAGGTTTTAGTTAGCTAATTCATTGGGGTTTGAACAAAACTCTAGTCCATATAGAGTTGTAAGTTTCTTTTTTTCAGTTATGGACTGCTGCAATTGTCATTGAAATCGAAGCATAAAGATACAAGTTGAAGACGATTAGGAGTACAGTTGGAAAAAACTCTAAAGACATGCAAAACCACCCCCAGGGCAGAATGAGTGTTCACTCGAGGAAGCCATCTGGTCGCTCGAGCGAGCTTGAGCAACCTAAGTCAGCTCCAGAAGTGCGCAAACTTTCAGAAAAGTTTCCGAATTTGAGCCAAACTCACTATCTTAATTCTATTTGAATGGCCATTGGCCTATATAAAGTGATCTTGCAATCAAATGCTTACCTCTCTCACGTTCTAAACCCTAGAGAAGCCTGTGAGAGATCCAACATCATCCAGAGCTATTTGTTGCTGTGCTAAAGATCAAGTTTGGGTTCTTCTTCCGTCTACTCATCCGAAGTAGATCCACCTTGAAGACGCATTCAAGGTGTTGATGTCAAGCACGGTGAAGGTTCACGACAAGGCGTCGGCAAGAATACGCAGTCCTTGGGTTGAATTGCAATTGGAAAAAGGTTATGAGTTTTCTTGTAACTTCCGGTTTCAATTAGTGCTTGGTTGTCTGTTGGCTTAGACGGTAAGGCCCGTAGTTTTTTTTTCGAGTAGGATTTTCCACGTATACATCGTGTCTTCTTCTTATTGTGGGGTTTGTTGCTTTTCATTGGAATTAGGGTTACTTACTAGTTTAATCCTTGGTTTAGAAATCTAATAGAGGAACTGCTTATTGGGACCTAAGCCTGTGTTAAGGCCAGTTTTTTAAGATAGGCTTGATGGGGTTAGATCGTGAGAAGAAAGATGAAATGACAATAGAGACGGCGGGGAAGAAGGATTATGGTCTTGGAGGAAGAAGATGTATGTGTCAGTTTAACTAGAATAAAGATATGGGATGAAATGAAAGAGATGAAGATTGGTGTTTGACGGCGTTGAGGATGGCGGAGGTGTTGAGGATGATGAGTTGGGTGAGAAATGGGGTGAGGAGATGGATAAAGAGGAGGAAGGAGGGCAAGAAGAAGACACGAGCATCGATATTGATGCTCAACTTAACCACAAACATGTACTGTCAACTGAGAATAATATTGTAATGAGCATCCATATCAACACTCAATTGAGCCACAAACCTATGGTAGACATCGATATCGATGCTCAACTAAGAATAATATTGTAATAAATGTCGAGAATAAAACCTAATGAATATGCATTTAAGCGTCGACCCTAAGCTAAAGGGAAAAAAATGACGCAAGGGCCTTTACAGTTTGTAAAGATCTTTTGGGGTCTTTGTCGTGCACGGAACATCTAAAAGGTTTTTCCCCGTAAAATCCACCAAAAATTAAAGAAAATAAAAGGAAAAGGGTTGGTGCCTATATTCGATTGAAGGTGATCAAATCCATTCACTGGATAGCCACTTTGAGTCCTTTGGCAAAAGAAGGATACGCTCAATTTAAAGACAAAATGCAAAAAGTTAATATGAGATGAATTTAAAAACACGAGCAGTACTATGAAAGCACAAAAATAAAAATAGAAGGGTTTGATGGCTAGTTTAGATTAAAGATGTGAGGAACAAGTTGCCAAGGTTACCTAGCAATGGGGCCAAGCTATCTCTCATCAATGCAATCTTTAAAAGGGAAGCGGCATGCATGTCGCGGAACGCATCTTGTACCAAAAATCACTTAGGTCCCACAAAAGAGATTTTGATAAACTAAATGAAATATCTAAACTAAATGAAAAGGATGTAAGAAGAACTAGAAAAAATTATGCCTACGATAAATGAATCAGATCAGAATGAACAAGATGAAAACAAACATGTTGATAAATGAATCTAACTATCATTAAAGATGAACTAAAGAAAGGAATGAAGGCAACTAGATGCCATGAATCTGTAGCTTTAGCTCGATCCCTTGCTTTCTTCTTTGACTTTCTTCAGTCTATCCTTTATTGTGACTGACTGATGCTTAGGGTCGAGAGGGGACCTTATTTATAGTGTTGGATGGCCTTTTTCTTTTTCTTTTTTTTTTTTTTGCTAAGTTGCAAATTGAATTATTAAGGGAAGGAAGAAAGAACAAAAAGAAAGCAAAACAAGAAACAAGAAGACCAAAAGAAAACAGGGCACAAGCTATCTCATGCATGTTAGGAGATGGCTGATTACATAGAGGAAAGAAGGCTTCTAGCTAGGGAGGAGCTCTTAAAGGAAGAAGACATTTTACCAAGAGATATGGGTGCTTCAGCCAAGAAGAAGATGATTGCAGTGTCAAGGAAAGGCTTCAAATTGTTGAAAATTGCCCAGTTTCTGACCTTCCATATGCTGAAGATGGCCCCACTAAGAAGAGAGCTCCCAGGCCCTTTTTTGCTTTGTAACAAGAGTTGGCTAAAAAAGATCTCCATCTGGCAGCAGCAGAGTAAAAAGGAGTAGAGAAGATGTTGCCTTTAGCTTCTAACCAGGCCCAGAAGTTCAAGGCAAAAGGGCAGAGGAAGAACATATTGTAAGAAGTCTCTTGGTGGATACCGCATAGGTAGCGCGAAGACACCAGCTGCACTCCAATTGATTGGGCCCAAGAGTTGGTTGGAAGTTTGTTATGGAACAATTTCCAGGCAAACACAAGCAATGGAGGGCTTAAGGAGACTGTTCCAAGCAAAGTTAGACCAGACTCTAGGAAAGCTCCTAGCTCTAATGGATTCCCAAGCAACGAAGAAAGGGAGATGGTTGGGATTTGAGCTCATCCAGATCAGCTTATCACGGATATTGGAGAGGTAGAAATTCGCCAAAAGAGTGGAGGAGGCAAAGATCACCGGCTGGGGACAAGTAGAACTTGAGAGCCACTGAGGGTTGGAGAAGATATCATGCACAGATTCATTCCAGGGAAAAAGGATATCAGGGAACTTCTCCGCCAAAGAAAGAGGACGATGCCATTTGTCATGCCAAAAACTTATGATTTTTCCTTCACCCAGAAACCAGTGGCTATTTTGAAACAAGAAGTGGGACCTACTCTTTATTTGCCTCCAAATGCAAGAACCAGAGATTAATGCTCCTAGATGCCAGGGAGAGAAACCTTTGAAATACTTAGCTTTAAAGCAGGAAGCCCACAGAGAAGATGAAGAGAAGGCTGTCCAACCTAACCCGACCAAGCTTGCCAAGATCAAGTCCTTTAAGCGACGAAAGCCAAGACCTCCTTCTGATTTTGGAAGACAAACTGTTTTCCAGTTGAGAAGGCTTCTCTTAGTTGGAAAAGATCCTCCAGACCAAAGGAAGTTCCTCATCCATTTTTCCATGAATCTGCAAATCGAGTTCAGAATAGGGATAACCAGCAAGGTGTGAATAGGAAGGCTTTGGAGCACATGCTTCACCAAAATAACCCTTCCCACAAAAGAAAGCGTATTACTTTTCCAACCAGCTAGCCTTTTCCTGAAGGAATCCTTCATACTTTCAAAGTATCTAGCTTTTAGGCTGCCTATGAAGAGGGGAACTCCCAAATATTTGACCAGAAATATAGCCTGGGAAATGCGTAAGGATCTCGAGATCCTTGATTTGAATGACTGCCTGCTATTGTCAAAGAGAATCTTACTTTTGGAGAGACTGAAATGTTGTCCCGCTGCCATTTGATACGCTTTCAACACTCTCTAAATAACTCTAACACTCTGGGGGAACGCTTGAAAAAAGAGAAGGATGTCATCTGCAAACATTAGGTGGCATATAGAGGGGGAAGCTAGAGCTCTTTAGATTGGGACGACTTGATTATGGGAAACAAGATTTGTAATGTTCAGACTTAGAATTTCTTCCACTAGGATGAAGAAGTAAGGGGATAGAGGATCCCCCGGCCTTAAACCACTACCGAATTTAAATAGCCTGTAGGCTCCCTGTTGATGAGAATGGAGCCCTTTGGAGAGTACACGCATTCTTGGATGAGGGAGATCCACGCCTTGCTAAAGCCAAAAAACTCTAGCACCTTAAACAGAAAAGCCCAATCTAGTTTGTCAAAAGCTTTCGAAATGTCTAGCTTCAGACAAACGCCTTTACCTTTGACGCCCTTTTGAAATTTCTGGGTCAACTCATGCGCCAGAGCAATGTGATATTGAATTTTCCTTCGCTTTAAGAAAGCAACATGATGAAGGGAAATGATGTCAGGAAGAAGAGAAGCTAAAGGTGGAATAACCTAATTTAGTCTTGAGTTGGCTAAACAACTAATGATGTTTAGCCTTGAGTTGGCTAAACAACTAAAAATCCAATTAGGAATCAAATGCCGTGAATTTTGGGCTTTTGTCCAAAATACCTTCGCTTTTAAAGGTGGAATAACTTAATTTCGTAAAGTGGTCCAATTGGGGTAAAGCTGGGGCATCAGTAGACGATATACGAATCTAGATTATGAGGGTGCCGAAATAAGGTATCTACACATACCTCTCATTTTTCAAGTATTGCTAGAGTTTTTTTGCAGGAAAAAGTGGCATATCTAAGGTTCGAACCCTGAAAAGTTAGGTGAGAACTGCCAGTACTTACCACTCGGGTAGGAGCCATTCTCAAGCATTGCCAGAGTTTAAATGACTAACAACATCAACTCAGCTAGTACCCATGAGTATGTAGCCAGTCCTCCTTTCAGCATCAATTCAACTAAACCCCAAGTGTCTAACCAGAAGAACAATTTCTAGCATCATCTTAGTTATACCTCAAATGTCTAGCCAGATCAATTAAATTGCAGCATCAAATCTCCTAATACACCTGAGTTTCTAGCTAATTCAATCAAGTCCTTGACTCAGCTTTTGTCCAAACTCCAAAAAGATAAACTGAATGTTGTTCTAAAATGAAATTAATGGCATTCCCCAATGGTCATTTCAAATGAAATTAATGAATTACCCAATTGGGTTTTAAACAGGTCAAAATCAATTTTGGAAGGGCCTCATTGTATCTAGGAGGTAGTTCATCTGTTAACCCATAACTAACCCGCTCTCACCAAGTGGGTGGCAGAAAACATCTTAGGGAAAGCATCATTGTAATGTGCCTTGAAGCATCTATTTGTTCTATCTTTTTACAGATCCAACTCCAGCACTACGGTGGCTAGGTAGCCATTTCCTAATAAAGTGAAGCCCATTTGATGACCCTTCTATGAATTTTCATCCTTTGCTCTAATTTAAGCCCATTTGATACTTAAAGCAACATTTAAAACTACTTGGAATTCTATTATTTGAGAGTTCTAGATTTCTTTGAAAGACATATGGCGCGCGTATTTGATTCCCAAGAATTCAGCATTGATAAGGTGCAACCCGAGTAGGCTGGGTAGGTTCTGGGCAAACCTGGAACAGACCTGTACATTCGAATGTCCCTGTGTGAGGAAACTCATTAACCATTCAAATGAAAGTAAGGTATTGGATGTTCTTAAGCTTTTATTCTTTCGCTTCTATAAACATAATACATGGTTGTATAAAGCTAATGGAATAGTCCATTTCCACTGGCAACATATAAAAGGAAAGCTTATTAAAAGTAGCAGTGTATAAGTTACTATCTGGTACTCTTTCCTTGTGTCAAAATAAGCTGTTGTGCGTTAAAAGTGAGGGTGACCACTCTGGTGAGCATATTTAGAGGTGCTTATGGTTTAAAATGAATGGTAAGTTGAGAGAGAGAGTTGTTACAATTAAGGATGACCAAATGACCATTTTAGTTTGAAGTCCTATAAATTCATTACTCCAGCACCCATCTTACATTAAATATTTATTCAAATAAAAAAATAGAAAAATATTAAAAAAAACCAAAAAAATAAAAATAAATTAAGATGATGAAGAAGAGCTTCTTCCTATCCTTTTATCTGTTGTTTAATTGGAGTTCGCCTGTGTGGGGAATTCAACATTATGGATCATGGGGCAAAAGCCGATGGGAATACAGACGATGCCAAGGTTTGTTTAGTTTGATTATAACGATGTTTAGACAATTTTTCAATCATAATTCTATAATATAAGGGCAAAAATATGAACAATGAGGCCTAGATTTTGAACTAATTGGGCTGGACTTGCATCGTACTTGTTAAAGACCGTCTCTCATTTCATTGTATATGTCTAACATGTGCATGATGGTGTTTATATTTTGTGGATTCAGGACACACAGACCGCAGCGTGTGGGTCCATTGGACCAGCTACAATTATAGTGCTAAAAGGTGATTACTGGATGGGCTCACTTAAATTCACAGGCTCATGCAAAGGCGTACCATCTATAACCATGAAATTGGTTGTTAGAGTTGTTCTGCTTGAACTCTTTGTTTTTTTTTTTTTGGATACGTAGTGTACAGTGAGCAAACATTTGTCATTTTTGTGGGATGCTCCTGAAGCACGGTGAATCTTATCCATGGTTTAAGTGTCACACTAATTATTTGTAGACTTACATACAGAATGTCAATCTTTATTTGTATTTGATAGGGTCATCTGTTGGCGGAGACCGAACTGAACAAGGTTCCTAGTGGAGATTGGATTTATTTTGGATGGATAGATGGATTGACCATCACTGGAACTGGAGTTTTTGATGGTCAAGGAGCTGCTATTTGGCACTTAAACGATTGCCAACAGAATGAAAAGTGGAAGCTTCTTCCCAATTGTGAGTAATAATAATATATCCAATTCTCTGGTACAAATAAATTGAAGGAGGTGGTTTCCTAAAAAATCTGAATCTTGCATCTAGTGTCAATAATTTTATTGTGCATACTCCACAGAACCTCAAGTTTATGTCTATGACCAATACTGTCATTGATGGCATAACATCCCTCAATAGCAAGAACTTCAAAGCTATAAATTTCAAAGTCACCAACCCCGGCGGCGACAGTCCCAACACTGATGGAATGCATGTGGAGCGTTGCTCCGCTGTGACCATCTAGAGTGCTCAGATTGGAACCGGCGATGACTGCATCTCCCTCGGACAGGGCCTCACTAATGTACATATCAGTAAAGTAACTTGTGGACCAGGCCATGGAATAAGGTGCATTTTTCTTCTCTCTCTCTCTCTCTCTTCTTTGTTATAGCTTATAATTACAAATAGAATGGGATATTGCTTTACACTTAGTATGCAAAAGAATGTGGCCTTTGCTTTGTTTCCTGGGCATTAGTGATTGATTGCTTGTTGTAATTGTTGTTGTTTGGTTATGAGTGGTTTCTTACTTAAAAATAACAGTGTGGGGAGCTTAGGAAAGTACGCAGACGAAAAGGATGTGACTGGACTTATTATTAAAGACACCAGCATCTTTGACACCCTGAATGGTATTAGGATCAAGTCATGGGCCAATTCTCCCTCGGCCAGCTCACAATCCAACATAACCTTTGAGAACATCACCTTTAAAAATGTCTACAATCCAATCATCGTTGATCAGCAATACTGTCCTAGTGGCTCTTGTGCAAATGAGGTTTGAAGAGACTAAACTTTTTTTTTCTTCTTTGTTCTCTATGTTAGTCACAGCACCCACTCCCATGGATTTGTGTGTGTGTGTGTGTGTGTTGTAGACCTATAATGACGTATTGATCTTTTCTCTTATGAAACAAAAAGACCCTTAAATCTCTCATTTCCTTCAATTACAACATGCAGGTACCTTCTAAAGTGAAGATCAGTGATATCACTTTCAAGAACATAACCAAGGGACTTCTGCGTCAAATGTTGCAGTTACCCTTTGCTGCAGCTCGAGTTTCCCATGCAAGAATGTCCAGCTCCAGGACATTAATATCAAAAAAGAAAATGGTGGACCTCCAGTTACAGCCATGTGCGTCAATATCAAAGCTCTCTATAGTGGCACCCAAGTTCCACCACCCTGCACTCAATAATTTTCTAAAACTTAACAAAAAAAAAAAGAGAATGTCTCTGAAACAATACAATTACTGGCCGTAGTTATTTACGAAAAAAAGGTCAATTGGCTTTGGTTTCCAATCAACCGTCTCCTCTACCTTATGCATTAGACCATCTTCTTCCATATCTATAGAATGTTGGGTTTCTTTTGGACCATAATAATCTACTCAAATGAAGACTGTACATATTAGGCTTGTTTTTATTTATTCTAAGAGACCTTTGTGATCTTGATTTACAAATGTTCATTGAATGAAGTGAACTCTCTATTATTTTATTTAACAAAATCATTCTCTCTCTGTCTCATCATGGTTTGCAGAATTGTTTGATCGGAAGAGTTGGATACTGGTGGTGAATATTTTTGACATTCGAGGTAAGGCAAGGCCAAGTTTGGGTTATTTTGGGCTTAGGTAAAAAATGCCACCCTGTGTGAATTCATGAGGTTTGTTTTGGGTTAGGGTCAAATAACTCATTAATTGTTACAAACTTGTTAATGATGGGGCCAATGTACTTAATTAGTTCCAAATGAAGGCTCTTAAGTGAAAATCGTTGTCACCAAAACCTGTCTAAGGATGGCTCATAGGTTTACAAGCTGTCATAAGGATTACAATGTGATAGGAGCCCAACCCAATTGCGCGACAATGGTGTGAGTCATTTGTTAGAAAATCTTAGGTTTATAAACCCTCTCTGGAATCAATCCAATAATACTGTAAACATTTAATCTAAACCAGTAGAAAAGTAAAATGGTACCTGATTGTTCCATCTTCAGACTTTGATCCAACAGAAGGTTGGTCTTCAATGGGAAATCACAACTCTTTTGTGCCTTTTCTTTTCTTCTCCGGTAAGTGATGGATGCAGAGAAAACAATCGTTGCTGAGAAAGTTACCTGGGTTGCTTTTTATAGACCCTAAATCTCTCCTTCCATCAAGAAGAGAATAAATAACTTTTAACCCTCAAATTAACATAGATGACAGTTATGAAAGGAAAACTTAAATCAATTTAAAGAAATTCAAATGAGGGATAACCGATCCTTTATGTATGGTCATATGGGTCATAACATTGGGTCCAACATTCTCCCACTTGGTCCATATGACCACAAAAGAATTTTAAAATATAATCGAAACACGAACTTTAAAAAAAAAAAGACTTTGACTGGTGATCACCACTTTAAAATAACAATTGCCATCTCAACCCGGGTTGCTTTTCATAGGCCCTAAATCTCTCATTCCATCAAGAAGAGAATAAATAGCTTTTAACCTTCAAATTAACATAGATGACAGTTACAAAAGGAAAACATTAATCAATTTAAAGAAATTCAAATGAGGGATAACCGATCCTTTATGTATGGTCATATAGGCCATAACATTCGGTCCAACATTCTCCCACTTGGTCCATATGACCACAAAAGAATTTTAAAATATAATCGAAAAACTAAGTTTAAAAAAAAAGGACTTTGGCTGGTGATCACCATTTTAAAATAACAATTGTCATCTCAACCTTTATGTCAATCTTTAATTTGTAATTAAATCAATTTGCCAATGAGAACTATGGCGGTTAACATGTCTTGAACGACGTGCTTCCTTCCATAATTAATTCACTAATATTCTAACTTAACACAATCCTTAATAAGGGTAAAATAGGATGATTTTCATGGCAATCCTATTTATTGGGTACAATAATGCCATTTTTCTTTAATTTTCTCACTTTATACACTTCAATCACATGTGACAATAATTTCAATAAAGTAAGAAAATATGAAATCTTATTTCGGTGATAAATATGACAGTGTCTTTACATATCTTTAACAAAGCAATTCAATCAAGCCCATATTTCTAACATGCTCTTTGTAGTCCTTTGACGCCAATGCCTTTGTCAAAGGATCTATTATCACGAGGCTTGTCGGGATCCCAACGACAGACACTAACCGATATCGTACCTTTTTTTTAGTACAAGGTATTTTACTTCCAGAAATTTTGATTTACTGGAAACCTTGTCATTCTGAGCAAATCTTCTTGCAGCGTCATTATCACCATAAATCTTCAAGGGCTCAGAAATGGTGTCCATAACACGTAGTCCCGAGATAAAATCATGCATCCATAAAGCGTGACCCATGGTTTCAAAGCATGCCACGTATTCAGCATCAAATGTGGATGGAGTCACTAAAGTTTGCTTTGCACTTCTCCATGAAATTGCCCCGCCAACTAACAGGAAGATGTATCCTGAAGTCGACTTTCTTGTATCGAGGCAACCAGCGAAGTCAGCATCCGAATAACCGACCACTTCTAAGTGATCGAACCTTCTGTAAGAGAGCATGTAATTTCTTGTGCCACTAAGGTATCGCAAAACTTTCTTGACTCCTACCCAATGTGCCATTCCCGGATCACTTTGATATCTACTAAGCATGCCAACTACAAAACTGATATCGGGTCTAGTGCATGTTTGTGCATACATAAAACATCCGATTGTAGCTGCATAAGGACACGTTTCCATTTGTTTCCTTTCAATTTCATTTCTTGGACATTGTTCATTACTAAACTTGTCACCTTTTGTCATAGGTACATTTTGTGCCTTACACCCTTCCATACGAAATCTCTTAAGTACATTTTTAATATAGGCTTCCTGTGATAACCCAAGTAATCCTCGAGATCTATCTCGATAAATCTCGATTCCTATTACAAATGTCGCTTAACCCATATCTTTCATTTCAAAATTGTTCTTAAGATATTCCTTAGTTTCGTAAATCATTCCAAGATCATTACTAGCCAATAAAATATCATCAACATATAGGACTAAAATCATAAATCGGCTCCCACTAACTTTGAGATATATACAATGATCAACGATATTTTTGGTAAAACCAAAAGATGTAATAATGCGATTGAACTTTAAATACCATTGTTTGGAAGACTATTTAAAACCATATGTCGATTTCTTTAATTTACAAACTAGTTTATTTTCATTCTCTTTCATGAAACCTTCAGGTTGTTCCATATACACTTTTTCATCTAGATCTCCATTTAAAAACGTTGTTTTGACGTCCATTTGTTGTAACTCTAAGTTGAAATGAGCTACAATTGTCATGACAATTCTAAATGAGTCATTTTTAGACACCGGAGATTAGGTTTCATGATATTCTATACCTTCTCTCTGAGTAAAACCTTTGGCCACGAGTCGGGTTTTGAACCGTTCAACTTTCCCTTTGGAATCCCTTTTGGTCTTAAAGACTCATTTACAGCCAACGACCTTGGAACCCTTGGGTAGTTCAACGATATCCCAAACTTCATCTGTGGCCATTGATTCTAACTCATCCTTCATGGCCTCAAACCATTTATCGAAATTCTCATTTTCAATGGCTTCCTTAAACGTCTTAGGATCTTCTTTAATGCCAAGACCAGATTCTTCCAAATACACTACATAGTCATCCGGAATAGCAGGTTTTCTCATTCGAGTTGACCTTCTCAATATCTCCGGATCGGGTTCATTGATGCTTTGTTGTGTATTTTGAAGTGGATCATTATTTTGTTCAGGGAATGCCTCATTGATGGGATTTTTTTGTGGTTTTTGTTCCTCTTGATAATCATTAAGTGGAACAAGAACTCTACTTTGTATAATAGGCAACTCAAGTGGATCCCTTATTTCATTGTAAGTAGGCCTGTCAATGGGACGGGTTGAAACGAGTAGAAAGCCCGGCTCGGCCCGTCCCAACCCCGAAAATACCAGGCTTTATAAAAAAATTTGAGCCCAGTGGGATGAGCTTGGTCAATAATTTTAAAGCCCGGCCAAAATGGGACTGGGACTGGGCAGAGGATGCCCAACCCGTTCAGGCCCGGCCCGGCCCGCTCCAAGTTAATTTTGATAAAAAATTTATATTACCTAAACTGCCCCTCACTAACAGCCAAAAAACGGCTAGTTAGGAGGGGCATTCTTATAATTGCGCCCTCCATCTCTTTTACAAGACGATGTAATGGGGAACCCTAAAAAATCCCACACTCAATCGTTCTTAGCTCTCTGCCTCTTCAGCTCTCTGCTCTCGGTCATGGTTCTCTACTCTCGTCGTCACAGCAAGCCCTCTCACCGTCGCACGACGTACGCACGCTGACGATGCCGGCGGCCCCTCTCGCACCGTCGCCTCTCTCCCTATCCCTCTTTTTTTTCCTCCCTCACCCAGTCGTCGCCCTCTGCCCTCTCTCACCGTCACCCTCGGTACATCTCCCCTATTCTCTGTTTCTATCTTTCTTCTTCTCCCTCTTCCTTTTTCTATCTCTCAGTCAATGCTCAATATTTCTACTCACGGGCTAACGTCTCATAGATACCGCTCAAGGTAAATTTGTTACCTTTTTTACTTCTCTTAATTTGTGATTGCATGGTTGAGCAATGAAAATCTGAATCAATTAGATTTTCTTTGTTTTTCTTTTTGCCCCTTTTTGATTTCCTGTGAATGTATCTCCTTTTCATTTTCCCTATCAGATTTTCTATTTCTTTTGTTTCTTTGTTTTCCTTTTCTATAGATGCGTGACATGTGTCTTTGTGTTTGTGTTTGTATTTTTTACTTTGATCAGTTACATTTGTGCTGTGATGGGTTTCAAAGGTAGGCTACCAGTGGATTTGTTTGTATCAGAGATTCCTCCTATCATATACGTCATCACCACTCTAAACAATTGCAATGTAAACTTCCAAGTTTACACACGAAAAAAACATCACCTTTTTTTTTCTTTTTTTCCCCCTTTTTTTCTCTGGGTTCAAATCAATCTGAAGGTTAATGCCCTACATTTGACTTCATTCACAACATATGAAATATTCATTTACACTTAAAACACATCAATGTTGAAAAACTCATCATTCATCTCTCTGTTGAAATCCCGGACAGCATAGTCCTCTAGTGCAACAAGGGACTGCCCATGAAAAACTGGACAGAGAGTAGTGGTGTTCTTGTTTTTGTTTCTTTTGATATTTCAGTAAATATGTCTGCTGGTACGCCTTCTAGTAGTGCTAGTAACATTCTCATTCCTGCACATGTCCCCATCCCCATTGATGATGATATGGGTGGTGGCGGTAATGAGCAAGTGCCTCCCATCCCCTCTCCCAATGATGAAGTAATTTCAAATGAGACTAATGCAAGAAGGCTCAAGTCAGTGGTTTGGGAACACTTTCAAAAAACAGAAGTGTCTGTGAAAGTTTATAGTAAGGATGTCCCTAAAGTTAAAGCGGTGTGCAAATATTGCAAGAAACTTCTAGTCAGTAGACCTGAGGATGGAACTTCACACCTGCATAGACACTTGAAATCGTGTCTTATGAAACCAAGCATTGATAAGTAAAAACAACAACAAACTTTAAGGACTGATGCTCAAACAAAAACCGGTGTTGGTGTTTTTAAATTTGAACAAAAAAAGAGTCGAGAAGCCCTTGCAAAAATGTTGTTTTTACATGATTTTCCTTTTAATGTTGTTGAACTACAAGGCTTTTTAGAGTTCTGTGCGACTCTACGACCCGAATTCAAGATTGTATCACGTAACACTGTGAAGGCAGATTGTATGGAAATGTACAATGAAAAAAAAGAATGAGATCTTTAAAGGATTCAAGGATCTCAGTAGCAGGATTGCTCTCACAGTAGATATGTGGACATTGAACCAGCATTTATGTTATATGGCTATTACAGCACATTATATTGACTCTGATTGGGTTCTTAGATCGCGTATAATTAACTTTCATCATGTTGATCCTCACCACACTGACCAAATGCTAGATGACAATATTACTCTAAGTATACTTAATTGGAAAATTGAGAATAAATTATCATGTTTGATATTAGATAATTGTTCTACAAATGATTCTCGAAAATGGCCCGCTGGGGGTCCGAAATGGGAAACGGCCCTCGGAAAAATCAGAAACCGACACGGGTACCTTGTTCAAGGCCAAAGTAACTTATAGGAATTGACGATTAGTGAATCGGACTTCGGGTTAACGAATTAAACACAAAAACCGCATGATTCTCAATACTTAGGCTAGAAAATAGGCCGCCGAAAAACTTAAGAAAAGATTTATATATATATACATGTTTATCTTTCATTTATAATTTAATTCATTGAAAGATTCTAATGTTATTTTTGTCATTGCAGATTGATGGACGCTTTGGGGTCGGTTGCAGATTTCTGGGGCTGTTTTATTCTTTTTAGTTTATTTGTATATGTATATTGGACATTTATATGTAACTATATCATTATTGATTGTAATATTTGTTTAATGAGATAAACGATTTGATGAAACATGGTGATGGTTGTTTGTTTATTTAGTAACTTTTCTTTGCATGCATTTTTTATATTGAATATAGGTACACGAGCAGGTTTATTTTTTGATAAAGGTGTATAAACAGGTTTACAGGAAAAATATATTGAAAAAACAAATATAGCATTTTTTTAAGAATAAAAATAATTTTACCGACATTTTTTTTCGTCGGCAAAAGTATAAAATAAAAATAAAAAATATCTAAAGATGGCCTAGCGGTTGTTCCATTGAAGATAGAGGTTATAGTGAATTGGCAAAGCCCAAAGAATGCGATAGGGATCAGAAGTTTTCTAGGTTTGGGTGGATATTATATAAGATTTGTCTGAAGGATTCTCGAAGATATCAACTCTGTTGACTAAGCTGACTAGGAAGAACGTTTCTTTTGCTTGGACCCAAGAGTGAGAGGATAGTTTTGAATTGCTTATGAAGAAGCTTACTACAGCCACAGTGTTGACCATACTAACTAAGAGCGGATTTGTTATCTTTACTGACACTTTGAAGGTTGAGTTGGAGGATGACAAGGCAGTGACTTATGGGTCTAGGCAGCTGAAGATTCATGGGAAAAACTTTGACAAACACGGTTTGGAGCAAGTAGCGGCCGTTTTTTCCCTAAAGCATTGGAAACGTTATCTCTATGGAGAGAGGTTTGAGGATCCCTCTGATCATAGAAGTTTGCAGTACCTCTTTTCTCAAAAGGAGATGAATATGAGGCAACATAGTTGGATGGAACTTATAGCTGACTACGATTTCTCGATACGGTATTTTTCGGGTAAAAGCAATGTGGCGGCAAATGCACTTAGTCGGAAGTTAGTCACGTTGGCTTGTTTGCGTGGTGAATGGGATTTAATTGAGAAGTTTAGGGCCTTGGATGTGGAGATTGAATTTGTTAATGGCAAGGTGATGCTAGCCGGTATGTCAATGTTCGAGCCAGTTCTGATGCAATAGATTAAAGATAGACAGTTCCAGGACCCAAGTTGGCTAGAGTCCGTAAAGGCTTGTAGAGAGGCCAGATTTTGGAATAGTAGATGGAGTCTTGTATTTTTGGGACAGATTGTGTATGCCCAATGTTGAAGATTTGTAGAATTAGATAAAGTTAAAGGCGCATCATACACGGTATTCTATGCATCCCCGGAGTCCTAAGATGTACCGGAACATGAGGGGCATATTTTGGTGGAACAATATGAATAAAGAAATCACTAGGCTTGTTTCTAGGTGCATGACATGGTAGAGGATCAAAGCAGAATAGAAGAAGCCCCTATGACTTTTGAAGCCATTGAATATTCTTAATTGAAAATGTGAGCATATTATAATGAATTCTGTGTCCGTTTTGCCAGAGACGAGGAAGCACGATAATTATATTTGGGCGATAGTTGACAAATTGACTAAGTCTGGACACTTTATTCCTTTTAGGACAGGGACCAAGATGGATAAGATGACGAAAATGTTTATTCAGGAAATTGTCAAACTACATGGTATCCCAGTTTCTATAGTGTCAAACAAAGATAACCGCTTTGTTTCGTATTTTTAGGTGACTTTTCAGGAGGCCATGGGAAGGAAGTTGAGTTTTAGCACAACATATCATCCGCAGACCGACGAGCAATCAAAGAGGACGATCCAGACTCTTAAGGACATGCTTGGAGCTTCTGTGTTACACTTTAAGATAGAGTGGGATCGACATTTGGCGTTGTATGAGTTCGCATACAATAACAACTTTCACGCAAGTATTAGGATGACACCGTTTGAGGCTCTCTATGGTAGGAGGTACAAGGCAGTAATTTGCTGAGAAGAAGTTCACGAGAGTATTAGGATGACACCGTTTGAGGCTCTCTATGGTAGGAGGTACAAGGCAGTAGTTTGCTAAGAAGAATTTGGTGTGAAAAGTTTCAATGGGCCTACTATTATTGGAGAGACAAGTGACAGAGTAAAGCTAGGGAAAAAAAAGGTTGAAACTGGCCCACAGTAGGAAGAAGAGCTATAAAGATAATCGACGAAGTGATCTTAAATTTCAAATTGGGGATACGGTCTTTTTGAAGGTTTCACCTATGAAAGGCACTATTCGGTTCAAGTAGAAAGGAAAATTTCCCCTTGTTACATTGGATCTTCCGAGACTCGCAACAGAGTCGGAGATTTGGCCTATAGATAGACTCAACTTCTAGACTTAGCAGCAGACTGCAGTGTACGATGTCTTCCACGTATCAATGATGAGGAAGTTTATTGCAAATCCATCGCATGTCATCAAGTATAAGCCATTAGAGATTAAGCCAGATGCCGCCTACATCAAGAAAGCAGTGTGCGTGATAGATGTCAAGGAGCAAGTCTTGCATACCCGACTATCAAATGGGTGAATATTCTATGGGAGCATCATAATCTGAAGAAGGCCACTTGGAGTTAAATGAGAGGGTGTTAAAGAAGTATCCACACCTTCTTTAGCATGTTTAGTGTCTAATATTTAGTTTTAATTCGATGCTTAATGTGTTATTTTGGATGTTTATGTGGCTGGATAGGTAGATTAGTTAGGTTTTGACAATGCCTAGGTAGTTTGAGGACCTTTTTGTAAATTTGGCTTTATGGGTGACAATGTGTGTGATGTCAATTTTTACAGAAATTTAGATGATTAAGTAGAGCACGTTGTGTTCATCGATTTCCGTGTTTTGACTCGAACTGGTGGGACCCATCTTGACCCATTTGTAGCCAAAAAGTCCTAATTTAATATTACCTAATTCAGTTATTGCCTACAAATCTCAGGAAGTTTTCAACTAAAACCTTCCTTATTTCTGTTGAAGCTTCCTTTCCCTTCTGTTCTACTTACTTCTAATTCCGTTGGTGAAGCTTTGCACGCTGGATTTTTAAGTCTCCATCTTCACTAACATTGTCTTCTCCAAGTTCTACTTCTTCCTATTTCATCACCACTTGCACTATTGGTAAGATAATCTCTTCCTATTGCTTTTTCATGTTTGGAACTAGTCATTTGAGCTCAAATATGTTGCGTGCAAGCTCGTTCTCTTCCATTTTATTCATTCACCATTGCAGGGTGCTTTGTAGAGTTACATATTTGGGGGTCTTTTTAGTTTGAAGCTTGTCAAGGTGCCCTATAGTTTTGATTTCAAGGAAAAAGGGCCGTGCATCATCTAAGGCTAGTTAAACATCTTTATATGCATGCATGCAATGTTTATTCATGATTCCATCCATGATTCTTATGCTAGATTTACCCTTGTAGCTCAATGGTATGGTTGTAGACTGAGTTTTGCTAAATATTTATATGGATTCCTAAATGTATGTGATTCTACAGTTTATTTGTAGTTTGGAAGCCCTCATGATATGAAATAATAGACTTCTGAAGTGTACGTTAAGTAAGGAAGACATTTCCCATAAAACAGAAAAAATTCACTTTTCAGAAGTTTGAATTATGTCGCCCACGGTCGATCGTAGAATATTTCCTTTCACAGTCGACCGCAAACACATGGTGCAATTTTGATTGCTTTTCCAATACCTAGATTTTTCTAGAAAAATCAACTGCGGTTAGCCCGCAGCTAGCCGTAAGTCCCTTTATGGCTAATCGCGAGCCGACTAACCGTGAGAGACCCCACGGTCGACTATGTGCCAACCATGGAGCAACTGTGAGAAATCGCGGTCAACTGCTAGGCAACCCCGAGAACCTAGGATTTTCAGGTTGTTTTGGACCTTGTTTGGACAGCTAGCAATGGAAGCCTTGGACCCTAATAAAGGCCTAGTGGAACCTAGACCAATGTAGGTGATGTATGAGCTAAAAAATACCTACAAGAAAGCTGGTACTTTAATATTTATGTACACTAAGATAAAGGTGTTACCCTAAGGCAATTCGATGTTTGTAAACTTGTGTAACGCTATCATTAATGTAGTCTAGAGACATCGGAGGGCCCTAATACTACACAGAGTTGGGCGGTGATGCCAACGGGCATTCCTAAACCCTAGAGTTGGCTCATTGTTCAACCTTGACTCGTCAAATGACATCTTATGCATGCATTTGATTTACATTTCTTGTATTCGCATGAACTGACCCATGCTTCCATGTTGCCATGTATTTCACTTTATACTTTGCTATGTGCTACGTTTCAAGTGTTCCTTTATGCTCTTTATGCCTTTATCATGTTACACCTTACGGTCATGTTCATGCTTATGTTATAACATGCTTCACATTCAATGACAAGTACATCTCATTTCCTTAAGTCAACACCACTTAGGTTGATCCTATCTTAGTCGGACCTCGCTGAGTGTGGATTTAGTACACTTTATGGACTAGTTGCAGTCTAGGTTGTGTTATGGGAGTTTATCGGTGCTCCAGGTCCACAATGGAGTTTTGTGGACCCTATACCTCCTAGCGGTACCACTATGCTATGTTATGTTTCATGCTCTTTATTTAACCCATATCTAATGGTTGAATTTAGATAATATATCTCATGTGGATGTGCCAATTTGTTAGGATATCATGTTAGCCATGTCACTTATAATTCACATTGTTTCATGCTTACTCATGCATTATTTATACCTAGTTCCCTCTTACAGACCTCACAAGATCGTTCGTTACGTCTTATTATTCATTTGATAGCTTATGTTATGATTTTATATATTTTTTTATTTTTCTTTGACCGTTATGTACAATGATGCTACACTTGGCGTTACAGGTGAGGACCTAGACGCCAATGCCCCAGAGATTGAGGAGGTTGAGGAGACACCTCAATAGTTAGCCGAGTGGACTCCAAATGATGTCTTTTAGACACTGGAATGCAAAGTTCTCATCATCATGACCCATCCCTCACCGTTGGCCGGGATGGCCATTTTTGTTTTATTTTATTTGACCTTGGGATGTAAACTTTAGTCAAACCGCTTCCACTACTTCTTTCTATTTCTCTGAACTTCAAAATTAAACTTAAACTATCTGATGGACTTTTTTATGCTCTCTAATATTGTTTTAAATATGCTATGGATAGATGCGATTTAGATACCATACCTCATGTATATTATATAGGTTATGAATGTTACACAAGCTTCCGCAAAAATTAAATGTACCCCAATTTTTGATGGTTTGTATCACCCAACATGTGAAATCCTGTTGGAACTCTCGCTTTGGGAATAAATATACTGAGTTGGTTGACTGAAACCCAATGAGAATGTGTGTCGCGCCTTGATATCCTTGCGAGATTGTTGGATCTCGGGTCGGGGGCATGACAATAAACATTGAGTGGATTCTTTGCATAGTATGCTCAAATCCAAGTGATTCATTCTTCATCACTTTGGCAAGAAATATGTGTCCAACTCTCAGTTTTATCCAATTGAATTTTCTATAATGGATGTTATGGCACTTGATAATTAGCTTGAGACTTACATTATTGATATGCATTCCGGTAATGAGTTCTCAAAAGTAAATGAAATTATGACCTTGATATAAAGATATAGTCGAGATACAAAATTATATTTTGTATTCATTAGTTTAGTTTATCATGACATTGGCATTAATCTTAATAGTTGCTACCACCACCGTTGAGAGGGCGTTTTTGCTCTATATGTCAATAATAATCAACTGTGTAATAGAATTAGAGATGAGTTCATGAACGATTGCTTGGCCACTTATATCAAGAAAGATATTTTTAATTGCATTAATAATGAAACAATCATGCGACACTTCTAAAACACAAAAGCCATCTAGGACAATTGTCAAAAATCCATTCGCATGTAGTAAATTTATATTTTCATCTCTTGGATTAGAAGTAGTGCTTGGACCTACAATGTATAAGGAGAGGCTAAGCTCGGCGCTTAATGGACGTATGAAAGATATTTATTGAGGCAATGATATTACAGGGGTGCCTTCCATGGGTTTACCTTCATAATATAAAAGTGTGATTGCTTCCTACATGACTGTGTTTTCCTTTAGAGCATTCATGATAGTAGGATATAGATAAATGGCCTAAAATAATGCTTGCTTTATATAAACCAAAAGCTAAGAAATTTAATATGTGATAATTTTTCCAATATTTTCGTAATAGTTATTAATTCAAAGCTACAACTAATGGTACTTAATGAGACTTATTAATATTATTAATAAGTGAAAGTTCAAGTCCACAAGACATGGAGAACAAGGGGTTTCCTAGTTGATTGGGAACTGCGCTTACTCACCTTATTATCGGAGGATGGGATTCCTTAATGCAGGGGTGGAACTTCTTAACATGAGGGCCGATATTATTTCAGAGGGATGGGGCCTCTAATGGGTCCCAACTCCCTTGGCTGGTAACAAACAAAACAAACCCAAAAGAGAAAATAAAACAAATGTTAGACAATCTCTTTACCCAAGAGAAATAATAATAATAATAAAAAATAAATAAACAAAGAAGTAAAGTCCACAAGACACATTTCTTTTATGCATAAGATTTTGGGATATATAGTTCAACAAGTTTTTTTTTTTTTTTTAATGATTGTGAGGACATTTAGATTTTTCTTCAAAATTGTGGGGGGTCTTTTGCAACTTCTTGGGCTTGGAGATTGAACTATAATGAAATGGCATTTATTCTGCACTTTATGAGGCCAAACCCGGGCTGCCCCGTCCCTCATTACGCAAGCCAGGTTGGAGCATATGAGCTTAGCGGTAGTTAAGGTTAATTATTAACTACTTAACATAGTTATGTCCAAACCTTAAAAGTCCTGTTTAAGGCCTTTCTGAAACTCTTCCAAAAAAAATTTCAACTGTAATGACATATTTGCATTTTGGTTGGACTTTGGTATTGGGTCAAGGTTGATTTTTTGGGCCAGGAAATGCAGATTATAACATCTACTTTAGTTAAAACTTCATTGTATCTTACAGGCATTCCACTTGGTAACCCATTGTTGAATTGGTCCCGCCAAGTGGGTGGCGGAAAAACTTCTCAAGGAAAGCGTCATTGAACCATCTATTTATTTGTTCCATGTTTTCAAACCCCACAGCAACACAACTTAACAACAGTAACTAGGTAACTAGGTAACCATTTCTTATTAAAGGCAGACTATTTGATGGCTCCTCTATGTATTTTCATCCTTTAATTTTGACTTGAATAGATGGCCTGTTTTTTGACTTGTCTGTTAGTTGTATGAATACGGTTGAGAGAGAGAGAGAGAGTGTGTGTGTGTGAGAGAGCATCTTTAGTGGATGATTTCTAGTGTGGGCCGGGTGAATTCCTGGTCATTCTTTGAAGCTCTTCTTCTCAAGAATAGCTGGCCCTATTCGATTCCTAAAAATTCAGCTTAGAAAATGTAGTACGTTGGGTTGATTGCCGGCAAAGATGGAACTGACCTGTAGTTTCGCATGACCAAGTGTGAGTAAACTCATTAACCATTCAATTCAAAGAAATGGAGTGGATGTTGTTAAGCTTTTGCTCTTTTGCTACGGTAATACGTGGCTGTATAAAGCTTGTATTAGATACCATGTTGTGCTATTTGCTTTTGTCAAAATAGGCATGCAGTTATGCGTGAAACGGGGGTTGACCATTCTCCGGAGCACATTTAGAGGTGCTTATGGTATTAAATGAATGGTATAGTTGACAGAGAGTTGCTACAATTAAGGATAACCAAATGGCCATTTCAGATTGAAGTCCTATAAATTCATAACTCCAGCACCCATCTTACAATAAATATCTATTCAAATAAAAATAAGAAAAAGATATTTAAAAAAAATTAAAGATGATGAAGCATTGCTTCTTCCTATCCTTTATCTGTTGTTTCATTGGAGTTGCCCTGTGTGGGGAATTCAACATTATGGATCATGGGGCAAAAGCTGATGGGAAGACAGATGATGCCAAGGTTGGTTTAGTTTGATTACAATAAAGAATATTTATTTATTTATTTTATTTCAGTGGACAATTCTTCAATCGCAAAGGGACAAAAACACACAAGATTTTGTACTAGACTTGTATTGTACTAGTTAAATATTATCTCAAGAACGACCTTTTACCCCAGTTGTGAGAGGTGTCGGTTCTTATCTAAGTGTCACCTTCCCTCAACCAAGATCTCCCTCGCCTCACCCGAGGTCTACTTTCCTTACCAGAAGGCTGGGGCCTCTCCCCCCACAAAAAAATCTCATTTCATTTTATATGTCTGACACTTAATTTTGTTGGTGAGCAGGCCTTTCAAGATGCATGGACAGCGGCATGTGGGTCCAGCGGACCAGCTACAATTATAGTACCAAAAGGCGATTATTGGATGGGCCCTCTTAAATTCACAGGCCCTTGCAAAGGCGTACCATCAATCACCATGAAATTGGATGTGAGAGTACATCTGTTGAAACTCTGTATTTTTTTATTTTTAGTGATTTCCAGTGAGAATATCATCCATGGTTTAAGTGTCACACTATTTATTACTAGACTTACTTTACATAAAGATTAATCTTGGCAATCTTTATTTGTAATTTACAGGGTCATCTGCTGGCGGAGACCGACCTGAACAAGTTTCCAAGTGGAGATTGGGTATATTTTGGATCGATAGATGGGTTGACCATCACTGGAACTGGAGTTTTTGATGGGCAAGGAGCTTCTATTTGGCACTTAAACGATTGCCAAAAGAATGAAAAGTGCAAGCTTCTTCCAACTGTAAGTAGTAATAATAAATACATCCAATTCTCTATTAGAAATAAATTGGAGGAGGTGGGTGCCTACAAAATCTTAATCTTGCATCAAGTGTCAATAATTTTATTGTGTCTACTCCACAGAACTTGAAGTTCATATCTATGACCAACACTGTCATCGATGGCATAACATCGCTCAATAGCAAGAACTTCAACTTTGGTGTCGTCGAATGCACGAACTTCAAAGCTGTAAATTTCAAAGTCACCAACCCCGGCGACAGTCCCAACACTGATGGAATGCATGTGGAACGTTGCTCCGATGTGACCATCGAGGGTGCTACAATTGGAACCGGCGACGACTGCATCTCACTCGGACAGGGCCTCACTAATGTACATATCAGTAAAGTAACTTGTGGACCAGGCCATGGAATAAGGCGCGTTTTTCTTCTCCATCTCTTCTATGCTATAGCTTATAATTATAAATTAAAATGGGATATTGTACTTTTATACTCAATAATCAAGCAAAAGGATATGACACGTACCTTTGCTTTGTTGCCTAGGCATTGCTGACTGATTGCGTGCTTGTTGTAATTGTTGTTGTTGTTTGGTCTTATGATTGGTTTGTTATAAAAAAAAAATAACAGTGTGGGGAGCTTAGGAAAGTACCCAGGTGAGAAGGATGTGACTGGACTCATCATTAGTGACAGCACCATCTCAGACACCTTGAATGGTATTAGGATCAAGTCATGGGGCAACTCTCCCTCGGCCAGCTCTGTGTCCAACGTAACCTTCGAGAACATCACCTTCAAAAATGTCAACAATCCAATCATCATCGATCAGGAATACTGTCCTAGTGGCGCCTGTGCAAATGATGTATGAAGAGAGTAAACATTTTTTTCTCCTTCTTCTTCTCCTTGTTCTCTAAGTTAGTAAGATGAGCCACTCCCATGGAATTTCGATATATATAGAACTCATTCATATGTTGTAGACCTATCGTGGGTCAGTGACATTTTCAATTTTCAACTTAATTTATGTCCTTTCCTTCAATTGCAACATGCAGGTACCTTCTAAAGTGCAGATCAGCGATGTCACCTTCAAAAACATCCAAGGGACATCTGCATCTGAAGTCGGTGTAACACTCCTTTGTAGCAAGGGCTTGCCATGCAAAAACGTCAAGCTCCAGGACATTAATATAACACCAAGCAAAGGTGCAGCGCCACTCACATCGAAGTGTGACAATATCAAAGCTCTCTACACCGGGACCCAAGTTCCTCCACCCTGTCCTTAAGTCTTATTAATAGGTTACAATTATCAAGTGATTTGTTATGGTTGTAAAGTGTAGTTATATTCATAAAACCCAGTTTCCACATGAGAGGAATCACAACAAATGTTTATATCAGTCCTCTTTTCTTGTGAATTTGGCCAACTGAGTAGGCCATTCAGTTTTGTAATCTCTAATTATTTACATATATATGCTCAGTGAGAATAACATCTTTTTTTTCTATTGGTAATGATGAAATATATTAATGGAAGAAAAAGGATTGCAAAGAAGCACCCCCACATAAAAAGGGGCATTATATGGTATAAAAGCATTATACCAATAAAACAGATTACATAGTGAAAGCAATGAAATTAATTAGAAGACCTATCCACTCCTTGCTTATCTAAAAATCATGTAAAAACATTGGCCGTTCGCCCAACATGATGAAAAAATAGTTAATTAATTGAAGATTAAAATTCTTTAATCTCATTCAAGCAGAATTAGAATTTCTAAAAAAATCACAGCAGAAGGTAACACGTAAGATATAGCATTAAGAGAACCACTCTAAACCACTAGTCTTCAACAAAAAGAGGTAGCTCTAATCTCAACCACTTTCTCTCTCTCTCTCTGCACGCGCTTGTCGCGCATAGGAACATGTCCTAAATGGAATGGAGTCCCTGATGTACAATTTTTTATATATAATGCTTGCTATTTTTTCATACATAGGTTTTTAATTCCTTTTTATTTAAATTAAGTTGATACATTTTAAAAAGAATTAATGGATTTTCTTTTCTTCTATCATTGTTAATGATAAAGAAATGCGGCAACCTTGTTAATAAATTATTGATGACTATCATTGCTTCTCTTAAGAGGAAATCCGGGCTCCTACGTTTACTAACTTACTACATTACACACTTTGCAACCCCAGAATACATCGAAAATCATCATGTAATACTCAAACCATTATTCTAGTTAGCAAGCAACAAGTGCATTCTTTACTCACACACCCAAATGCACCCCCTAGCCAAATCCCTAACCGATAGAGCTAAGGATTGATTCATCCCTTCACTCAGTCATATGAATGAAGGCCTATTTGGAATGTCTAGAACAGAATATTAACAAACATAGATGTTGTTAGATTATAGGGCAGCTTTTTATGAGAAACTTGTTCCATGAATAGTTTGGAACTTGGACGTTTGTCTGCAAAGTTAAAAATAGATAATTGAATGACCGTGGTCAAAGGGCCAGCATTTTCATACGTTTATTAGATAATTATCTTACTTATTTCGCCATTGATTATCCAATATGACTCAAAGTCTTGGTCCAAATCTTGTAACATGGAAACTCAGTATAAAAGGCCCTCCTAGTATGCATATCAATGTTGATATCCAGAAAGCTTTTGACGCAATTAGATGGGATTTTAATGTTGACGCACTCAAGGCATCAATCTCATCTTGGGCACTATGTACTCATCAATGGAAAATCTAGGATGTAAGGTTTTTTAGTGTGCTGGCATATTCATGGGATTGGACAAAACTTGGGATTGCATTATGCATTTTCTTCTTTTCTGGAATGGACAACAAAATCATTCTTCAAGAAGAAAATTAGTTTGCAAGAGCTTTCGAAATTCCAAGAAAGCTCAAGAGCGCATGTTCGAACACAAGTTCAAATGGATTTTATTCAAGCATCAAGCAAAAATACCTGGGAGGCTCAACGTTCGAAGGCCCTCATACTCGTCCAAACGGACCTGGAGATCTTGTTCAAGCCTCAAAATAGCAAGCCCTCACGTTCGAACGAATTTCATCTTCGTTTCGAACGGATCTGTGCTCTCTCTCTCAAGCCAAGAAACCAAAGAGGCCTCATGTTCGAACGGACGTCATCCTCATTTGAACTGATTCCTTCAACCCTCGTAGCCAAAAATCCAAGAGTTCCTGCGTTTGAACAAAAGTCATGGGC
Organism: Cinnamomum chago; assembly: GCA_038049695.1. NCBI lineage: Eukaryota > Viridiplantae > Streptophyta > Magnoliopsida > Laurales > Lauraceae > Cinnamomum > Cinnamomum chago. The sequence goes on along the minus strand of CP142458.1, from coordinate 63,024,222 downwards.
GTTTTGAATGGATGATGCGCAAGAAGTTCCAACTGAAGTCATAGGCGTTTGAATAGACCTTTAGTCCTATTAGAACAGATGGTGTACTATTCTGGGCAATAACCCTAAAATAAAAGGAGGTATATATATGGACTCTCTACCATTGCCCTGTGCTCTCAGATACAAAAAAAGGCAAATGCAGATCTGAGAGAGAGTTCATGATTCTTCTCTAAAGTTCTTCCTTCATTGATGTAACATCTCGTCCTTTAATCTTCAATTAATTATAATTAATTACATGATTAGTTAGTAAGTGCGTTTGGGTAGAATAGGGGGGTGATTTGCAATTTGGAAAGTTTTCAAGGGTTTTTATGAGATTATGAGTTTTTGTGAGTTTGGACGCATCGGGTATGTCTCGACATTTCACGAACATTAGTCTTCAGTCGCGTTTCGATTCTAACGCGTCAAAGAGGCCCGAAAATCATCATTTGTGGATCCAAGGACTAAACTTAAAATACTCATTTATCCTAACCTAATAACTATAGCCATCCTTCTTATCTTATTTCATTCATCCCTTTCTTCTTTCATTGTGCCTTCTCCAAAGGCGTAGCCCCCTTCACTGCCTTCTCACTGTCGACGGCCACCGGAGCTCCGGCGTCGACGACCAAGCCTCCGATCTTCTTCATCAAGCTTCCAAGACCCAACCCATTCAATTTTCTAAGCTTTTCGTTCACAACCCATTCAAATGTAAGCTCCTAATGCTTGTAGACTATCTTTACTTCTTCTTTGTTAGTTAGGAATGGATTAGTAAGACTCACCTCAACCTTTAGCATGCATTTGTAGGAGTGATTTGAGTTTGAGAGTTGTTTTCTCCTCTTTGAGCTCAAAAAAGGGTTTTTCCCCAAATTTCTTCTTGGTTTTGGTCAAGCTCTTCATCTAAGGCTCGTAAATATTTATATTTATGCTTGATATGTTTGTCTTCCTTGATTTGTATGGGAGAAATCATGATTTAGATGTTAGTTGCTCATTTGGTGATTTAGGGATTTAAAAACACGATAATTAGGTTTGTTAGCCTAATGAAATGGATTTGGATGTTAATGACTTGATAAGGTAGATTTGTGGGATGAGGTTAGATTGTTTTTACAATTGATTGAACTGCTAATCAGGTTCAAGGAAGGAGATAAGGGAATGACCCATTTCACTGCAAAAACAGAACCTGGACTCTATTTCCGCAATGCATGCGGTCGACTGGCCACACAGGGTTAGGTTCTCTGGAACCTGACCAAAACACTATGACCCTTTTTCATTTACAACTGCCAGTTGACCGGCCAAGGTCTCGGTCGGTCAGGAATGCATGGGAGAGGTAAACCTAACCTCCTCAGGTCGATCGGGCTCGCTGTGTATGGGGTCGTCCGACCAAGGGCCACGTCGACCGAGACAACTATGAATTTCTTCTTGGAATGGATTTTCACCCTATTTTTGGATGGACTTAGGTGGAACTTGGTTACCCCTTTTATGGACTCATTTGACTTATTGTGAGGATGTTTGAGCTGACATTCTTCACGGTTAATTCGGTTGTATCCGGACTTAACTGAATTCAATGTTAAACGGTACGGGACAACGGGATATCCTTCTTTAAATCTATGCACGAAGATTGTTCGACCGGTTATCGTGAACCCTAACCCTTTTCGTTGATTGAGTAGGTTGTAAGATGCTTCAGGATTAACATTGTACTTAAGATTGGATTATCTATCGCTTTTGATTCTGGATTGTACCGTCTAGTACTTGTCTACATGTAACGAACATGTTCATTAGTTTTGTTTACTTTACTTTGTTTGGGGATCACATTGAGAACTTAGATGATGGACTTAGGATCCCTTTTGGTGTTCCGTCCATTCTGAGGTCTGTTTAAAGTGTTGAGGCTAGCGGCTTTGATTGTAAGACTTGAAGAGAACTACTATTGAAGCTTGTTTAAAGTTTGACTTGATTTGGAATAAAGTAGTTTCTCTAATGTTGTTGAATCTTGTTCGCACAAGAAAGCCTAGCCCCTCACCGATGTTCATTTAGGATTCTTTTTGTCAGGCACCACTCAGTTGTTAACGTTCAACACAGCTGGGGCACCACCTATGTGAGGACTTGAATTTATAGCCTCGATGTAAGATTGGGCCAGAGCCCACGGAGACCAAGCCACATAACCCAAGAGATGATTGTTATTGTTATTGAATACCGGGTTTTGATCCCAATTTATTGATATCTCCACCACAACTCAATATGAGTAAGGGAGGGCAGTGATACTATCCCGTGATAATTAACATATGTGGACCGCCTACTTTGATAGTTTGTTTATGATTCAAATGCTATGCGTTTCTTACGATTAGACTGCTATGCATTGCATATGATCTTGTTTATCATTTACTCCCTTTAGTACTGCATATCTTTGGCCATTTATATATCTATCTGCTTACCAACCGTTGTGTTTGATGATGCTATACTCTTGATGCATAGGTACCGAGTCTTTCTACCCCGAGGAAGAGGAGGCGACAGAAGAGGTTGAGGCAGATCAGCCTAATGACTTCCTTGAGTACAGTACGAACGACATTGTATAGTCGTATCGACCCCATACACGAGAGCCTTCATGCTATATCTGATTAGTTTTATTATCTTTTTTATTAGGCCTAGTTTTAGTATGGCATACTTATTTTTTTAACTAATATTTTGTTAATAGTCTCAAACTTGATTTCTAAATATGATATTCAGTATTTGCTTTTAAATTATACATCTTTAATATACCACTTGCATTTATGAAGTTTCCGCTAATTGTTATATATATATTTGAGAAAATGTCTACAACTCACAGCGGTCTTTGATCCGAATGAGATATGATTGATTGGGGCCGGGTTGCATTTTATTAACGTTAGAAAATTTTTATTTGCCCCAATTTCACGCATGACCCTGTTTCTTTTTTTGGGCGTGACAATTGATGTGCTGAAGCTTCATCCTTGAGAGATTTGTTCTTCATTCCTCCTTCTCGTTTGTGTCTCGAAGTGACTTCGTAACCGCAAACGGTGATTCAAGCATGGCAGAAGGTGAACGGTGAGTGGTGGGCAAGAGGTTCTACAGTCCTGAGGTTGAGATCCAGCTGGGGAAGGATTGCAATTGCTCGTTTTTAATATTCTAGTTCGTAGTGCTTGATTGTTTCCCTGGACTCGGTTCAAGGATCCATGTTTTTTTTCCTATGATCGGGATTTTCACGTATATCATGTGTCTCTTTTGGTGTGACTATTGGTTTCTTGTGTGGTTGTTTCGTTCTTCTTGAACTACATATCATAGATCTGATCAGGAACCTAATTAACCCTACAAGGGTCTCAAACCTTCAAGTGGTATCAGAGCAGGTCACACTACTCTTCTGTGTGAATCGATCATCTATATAAAGAATTGGTGGATCAGAACCTTGATATGAAATTCAAGAAAGAGGGTACCTCTACCACAAACCCTTCTTTGCTCGATGGATCCAACAATACATATTGGAAGGTTAGAATGACTGCCTTCCTCAGATCCATCGATGATGAAAGTCTTGGATTGCGTTGAAGATGGCTATACCAGACCGTCAGTTGTTGCAGACGATCGAACGTTTCTCAAACTGAAAGCTCAATGGACAAAGGAGGAAAAATAGGCCTCAGACTACAACAACAATGCGATCAGTGCCATTTTTAATGGCGTCACTGCATCGGAGTTCTGCAGAATTTCCTCCTATGCCACGGCTTAGAAAACATAGTCCAGAAAAAGGTATGTGCACATTCTTCTCCTAAATTTATTTATGGATTTCTTGCATTCAACTTTTTCTCAGTTAATTTTTTGTTGAATTGGATTTGGATTTGGATTTTCTTCGAGATGGTTTGGTATTAGGATTTTGTGGCAACGCTTTTGAAGGTTGTGATTATTGAGATATTGTGGAGAATTGGTTGTTTTGTTCTATATTGGGTGACTAATAATGTGGAGAATTGTTCTATATTTGGTGTGTAGCTGTTACAATCATGGGTAAGTATCTTGAGACTCTTGTACTCATCTTTCAAGACTATTCCGGAGCATTGGTTCAACCTTCAATGCTATGACTTTTTCTGCTCACCAAGTGTTTGATGGAATGTCTTAACGAAGTTCTCTGAGGCTCCCAAGAAGTCTCGAGGTAAGCACTCAGCCACTTGATCTTCCTATAATGAGGAATGTTTCCCAAATGCCCAATGTGCTGAACTGTTTGCCAAGTTCAAAACCCGTTCAGTTGTGCTGGAAAGGACTGTTACTGTTAGGGGATTGATCAGATCAAATGCCCATCATTGGTCATGGCTTGTCATCTCCATGTCTTGAATGGAATGGAAAGCGATGTTTTTAAGGATTGGGTGCGTGAATTTTATTGCAATATATATGATGTTACGGCTGACAGCTTCAAATATTTTGTGCGTGGAATAGTTGTGACTATCACTCCAGGTTTAATTGCAAAGCTTATCAAGGTGAAGCGTCCCCCAAACCCTTACTATCCTTTCCTTGATCCTAAAAATGCGATTAAGTTTCCAGATGATGTTTCTACTGAACTTATTGGGGAACCTAGTGAGTAGGTTGGAGATTTGCTATATCAGCATGAGCTTACGAATGACTATCGCCTTCTTAATATCTTTGTGAGTCAAAACATTAGACCCTGTGTTCATACTTCTGACCTGAACTATCTGCAAGCATATCTTCTCTGTGCCATTGGGATGGATCTTTCGGTCGATTTTCCAAAGACCATGTTCGATGCCATGATTAAGATTTATGAAGGTCACAATCGTCTTTCTTTGCCTTTCGGTGTACTCATTTGTGGACTCCTAATTGAGAAAGGATGTCAGGCATATCCATACGAAGAGTCAATTCGACCCAAGAAAACTATCAGTGCCACTACCTTGAAGCTCTCCTAAGCTCACACGAGACCTCGCGCTCCGCGTCGTGAAGCTGCATGTGCTTCTGATGATGGTAGTGATAGTGATGACTCATATGTTCAGGGGGAGTCTTCTATACTTCATAGGCTCAGTGATGTTGAGGCTGTCATTTCTGATCAATCTATTTAGATTGAAAATCTTGAGAACCAAATGGCCGAAGGATTTAATCAGATGCGCCCGCTTACAACGTTTCAGTATTCACGCTTGAGTGAGCGATTATCCTCCAAGTTCGAGCAGCTTCGTAACCTTTGATCTGGGTTTACTTATGTTCACTTTTATGCTAATTGCCAGGCTAGGTGTTGTTGTTCTACTACTACTTATGTTCTAGTTTTAGACTTTCAAGTTTTCTATGCTACTATCTGTCCTATGGTAGTACTCTCATTATCTCAAGCTAATACTAATGCTAATGTTTAGGTACTTTGCTTTAGTGTTCTTTTGCCAGTTCCTAAACAAGAAAGGGGGAGAATAGTTTTACTATTTTATTTCTGTGATTTATGCACTTGTTGTTGCTAGAGTTTGTCGTGCAAGTTTTTTTTCTACAGGGATTGAAGATTGAAATCCAAAGTTTTTTTTTTTTAAATCATCTTCCTTGTTTGTATTGGGTTTACTTCTAGGTTTCTTTAGAATATTTTGTATTTAGGAAGTTTTGTTCATGAATTGCCAAATGGGAGGGATTGTTAGGTTTTAGTTAGCTAATTCATTGGGGTTTGAACAAAACTCTAGTCCATATAGAGTTGTAAGTTTCTTTTTTTCAGTTATGGACTGCTGCAATTGTCATTGAAATCGAAGCATAAAGATACAAGTTGAAGACAATTAGGAGTACAGTTGGAAAAAACTCTAAAGACATGCAAAACCACCCCCAGGGCAGAATGAGTGTTCACTCGAGGAAGCCATCTGGTCACTCGAGCGAGCTTGAGCAATCTAAGTCAGCTCCAGAAGTGCGCAAACTTTCAGAAAAGTTTCCGAATTTGAGTCAAACTCACTATCTTAATTCTATTTGAATGGCCATTGGCCTATATAAAGTGATCTTGCAATCAAATGCTTACCTCTCTCACGTTCTAAACCCTAGAGAAGCCTGTGAGAGATCCAACATCATCCAGAGCTATTTGTTGCTGTGCTAAAGATCAAGTTTTGGTTCTTCTTCCGTCTACTCATCCGAAGTAGATCCACCTTGAAGACGCATTCAAGGTGTTGATGTCAAGCACGGTGAAGGTTCACGACAAGGCGTCGGCAAGATTACGCAGTCCTTGGGTTGAATTGCAATTGGAAAAAGGTTATGAGTTTTCTTGTAACTTCCGGTTTCAATTAGTGCTTGGTTGTCTGTTGGCTTAGACGGTAAGGCCCGTAGTTTTTTTTTCGAGTAGGATTTTCCACGTATACATCGTGTCTTCTTCTTATTGTGGGGTTTGTTGCTTTTCATTGGAATTAGGGTTACTTACTAGTTTAATCATTGGTTTAGAAATTTAATAGAGGAACTGCTTATTGGGACCTAAGCCTGTGTTAAGGCCAGTTTTTTAAGATAGGCTTGATGGGGTTAGATCGTGAGAAGAAAGATGAAATGACAATAGAGACGGCGGGGAAGAAGGATTATGGTCTTGGAGGAAGAAGATGTATGTGTCAGTTTAACTAGAATAAAGATATGGGATGAAATGAAAGAGATGAAGATTGGTGTTTGACGGCGTTGAGGATGGCGGAGGTGCTGAGGATGATGAGTTGGGTGAGAAATGGGGTGAGAAGATGGATAAAGAGGAGGAAGGAGGGCAAGAAGAAGACACGAGCGTCGATATTGATGCTCAACTTAACCACAAACATGTACTGTCAACTGAGAATAATATTGTAATGAGCATCCATATCAACACTCAATTGAGCCACAAACCTACGGTAGACATCGATATCGATGCTCAACTAAGAATAATATTGTAATAAATGTCGAGAATAAAACCTAATGAATATGCATTTAAGCGTCGACCCTAAGCTAAAGGGAAAAAAATGACACAAGGGCCTTTACAGTTTGTAAAGATCTTTTGGGGTCTTTGTCGTGCACGGGACATCTAAAAGGTATTTCCCCGTAAAATCCACAAAAAATTAAAGAAAATAAAAGGAAAAGGGTTGGTGCCTATATTCGATTGAAGGTGATCAAATCCATTCACTGGATAGCCACTTTGAGTCCTTTGGCAAAAGAAGGATACGCTCAATTTAAAGACAAAATGCAAAAAGTTAATATGAGATGAATTTAAAAACACGAGTAGTACTATGAAAGCACAAAAATAAAAATAGAAGGGTTTGATGGCTAGTTTAGATTAAAGATGTGAGGAACAAGTTGCCAAGGTTACCTAGCAATGGGGCCAAGCTATCTCTCATCAATGCAATCTTTAAAAGGGAAGCGGCATGCATGTCGCGGAACGCATCTTGTACCAAAAATCACTTAGGTCCCACAAAAGAAATTTTGATAAACTAAATGAAATATCTAAACTAAATGAAAAGGATGTAAGAAGAACTAGAAAAAATTATGCCTACGATAAATGAATCAGATCAGAATGAACAAGATGAAAACAAACATGTTGATACATGAATCTAACTATCATTAAAGATGAACTAAAGAAAGGAATGAAGGCAACTAGATGCCATGAATCTGTAGCTTTAGCTCGATCCCTTGCTTTCTTCTTTGACTTTCTTCAGTCTATCCTTTATTGTGACTGACTGATGCTTAGGGTCGAGAGGGGACCTTATTTATAGTGTTGGATGGCCTTTTTCTTTTTCTTTTTCTTTTTTTTTTTTTTGCTAAGTTGCAAATTGAATTATTAAGGGAAGGAAGAAAGAAAAAAATGAAAGCAAAACAAGAAACAAGAAGACCAAAAGAAAACAGGGCACAAGCTATCTCATGCATGTTAGGAGATGGCTGATTACATAGAGGAAAGAAGGCTTCTAGGGAGGAGCTCTTAAAGGAAGAAGACATTTTACCAAGAGATATGGGAGCTTCAGCCAAGAAGAAGATGATTGCAGTGTCAAGGAAAGGCTTCAAATTGTTGAAAATTGCCCAGTTTCTGACCTTCCATAAGCTGAAGATGGCCCCACTAAGAAGAGAGCTCCCAGGCCCTTTTTTTCTTTGTAACAAGAGTTGGCTAAAAAAGATCTCCATCTGGCAGCAGCAGAGTAAGAAGGAGTAGAGAAGTTGTTGTCTTTAGCTTCTAACCAGGCCCAGAAGTTCAAGGCAAAAGGCCAGAGGAAGAACATATTGTAAGAAGTCTCTTGGTGGATACCGCATAGGTAGCGCGAAGACACCAGCTGCACTCCGATTGATTGGGCCCAAGAGTTGGTTGGAAGTTTGTTATGGAACAATTTCGAGGCAAAACAAGCAATGGAGGGCTTAAGGAGACTGTTCCAAGCAAAGTTAGACCAAACTCTAGGAAAGCTCCTAGCTCTAATGGATTCCCAAGCAACGAAGAAAGGGAGATGGTTGGGATTTGAGCTCATCCAGATCAGCTTATCAGGGATATTGGAGAGGTAGAAATCCGCCAAAAGAGTGGAGGAGGCAAAGATCACCGGCTAGGGATAAGTAGAACTTGAGAGCCACTGAGGGTTGGAGAAGATATCATGCACAGATTCATTCCAGGGAAAAAGGATAACAGGGAACTTCTCCGCCAAAGAAAGAGGACCATGCCATTTGTCATGCCAAAAACTTATGATTTTTCCTTCACCCAGAAACCAGTGGCTATTTTGAAACAAGAAGTGGGACCTACTCTTTATTTGCCTCCAAATGCAAGAACCAGAGATTAATGCTCCTAGATGCCAGGGAGAGAAACCTTTGAAATACTTAGCTTTAAAGAAGGAAGCCCACAGAGAAGATGAAGAGAAGGCTGTCCAACCTAACCCGACCAAGCTTGCCAAGATCAAGTCCTTTAAGCGACGAAAGCCAAGACCTCCTTCTGATTTTGGAAGACAAACTGTTTTCCAGTTGAAAAGGCTTCTCTTAGTTGGAAAAGATCCTCCAGACCAAAGGAAGTTCCTCATCCATTTTTCCATGAATCTGCAAATCGAGTTCAGAATAGGGATAACCAGCAAGGTGTGAATAGGAAGGCTTTGGAGCACATGCTTCACCAAAATAACCCTTCCCACAAAAGAAAGCGTATTACTTTTCCAACCAGCTAGCCTTTTCCTGAAGGAATCCTTCATACTTTCAAAGTTTCTAGCTTTTAGGCTGCCTATGAAGAGGGGAACTCCCAAATATTTGAACAGAAATATAGCCTGGGAAATGCGTAAGGATCTCGAGATCCTTGATTTGAATGACTGCCTGCTATTGTCAAAGAGAATCTTACTTTTGGAGAGATTAAATGTTGTCCCGCTGCCATTTGATACGCTTTCAACACTCTCTAAATAACTCTAATACTCTGGGGGAACGCTTGAAAAAAGAAAAGGATGTCATCTGCAAACATTAGGTGGCATATAGAGGGGGAAGCTGGAGCTCTTTAGATTGGGACGACTTGATTATGGGAAACAAGATTTGCAATGTTCAGACTTAGAATTTCTTCCGCTAGGATGAAGAAGTAAGGGGATAGAGGATCCCCCGGCCTTAAACCACTACCCAATTTAAATAGCCTGTAGGCTCCCTGTTGATGAGAATGGAGCCCTTTGGAGAGTACACGCATTCTTGGATGAGGGAGATCCATGCCTTGCTAAAGCCAAAAAACTCTAGCACCTTAAACAGAAAAGCCCAATCTAGTTTGTCAAAAGCTTTCGAAATGTCTAGCTTCAGACAAATGCCTTTACCTTTGACGCGCTTTTGAAATTTCTAGGTCAACTCATGCGCCAGAGCAATGTGATATTGAATTTTCCTTCACTTTAAGAAAGCAACCTGATGAAGGGAAATGATGTCAGGAAGAAGAGAAGCTAAAGGTGGAATAACCTAATTTAGTCTTGAGTTGGCTAAACAACTAATGATGTTTAGCCTTGAGTTGGCTAAACAACTAAAAATCCAATTAGGAATCAAATGCCATGAATTTTGGGCTTTTGTCCAAAATACCTTCGCTTTTAAAGGTGGAATAACTTAATTTCGTAAAGTGGTCCAATTGGGGTAAAGCTGGGGCATCAGTAGACGATATGCGAATCTAGATTATGAGGGTGCCGAAATAAGGTATCTACACGTACCTCTCATTTTTCAAGTATTGCTAGAGTTTTTTGCAGGAAAAAGTGGCATATCTAAGGTTCGAACCCTGAAAAGTTAGGTGAGAACTGCCAGTACTTACCACTCGGGTAGGAGCCGTTCTCAAGCATTGCCAGAGTTTAAATGACTAACAACATCAACTCAGCTAGTACCCATGAGTATGTAGCCAGTCCTCCTTTCAGCATCAATTCAACTAAACCCCAAGTGTCTAACCAGAAGAACAATTTCTAGCATCATCTTAGTTATACCTCAAATGTCTAGCCAGATCAATTAAATTGCAGCATCAAATCTCCTAATACACCTGAGTTTCTAGCTAATTCAATCAAGTCCTTGACTCAGCTTTTGTCCAAACTCCAAACAGATAAACTGAATGTTGTTCTAAAATGAAATTAATGGCATTCCCCAATGGTCATTTCAAATGAAATTAATGAATTACCCAATTGGGTTTTAAACAGGTCAAAATCAATTTTGGAAGGGCCTCATTGTATCTAGGAGGTAGTTCATCTGTTAACCCATAACTAACCCGCTCTCACCAAGTGGGTGGCAGAAAACATCTTAGGGAAAGCATCATTGTAATGTGCCTTGAAGCATCTATTTGTTCTATCTTTTTACAGATCCAACTCCACCACTACGGTGGCTAGGTAGCCATTTCCTAATAAAGTGAAGCCCATTTGATGAACCTTCTATGAATTTTCATCCTTTGCTCTAATTTAAGCCCATTTGATACTTAAAGCAACATTTAAAACTACTTGGAATTCTATTATTTGAGAGTTCTATATTTCTTTGAAAGACATATGGCGCGCGTATTTGATTCCCAAGAATTCAGCATTGATAAGGTGCAACCCGAGTAGGCTGGGTAGGTTCTGGGCAAACCTGGAACAGACCTGTACATTCGAATGTCCCTGTGTGAGGAAACTCATTAACCATTCAAATCAAAGTAAGGTATTGGTTGTTCTTAAGCTTTTATTCTTTCGCTTCTATAAACATAAAACATGGTTGTATAAAGCTAATGGAATAGTCCATTTCCACTGGCAACATATAAAAGGAAAGCTTATTAAAAGTAGCAGTGTATAAGTTACTATCTGGTACTCTTTCCTTGTGTCAAAATAAGCTGTTGTGCGTTAAAAGTGAGGGTGACCACTCTGGTGAGCATATTTAGAGGTGCTTATGGTTTAAAATGAATGGTATAGTTGAGAGAGAGTTGTTACAATTAAGGATGACCAAATGACCATTTTAGTTTGAAGTCCTATAAATTCATTACTCCAGCACCCATCTTACATTAAATATTTATTCAAATAAAAAAAATAGAAAAATATTAAAAAAAACCAAAAAAATAAAAATAAATTAAGATGATGAAGAAGAGCTTCTTCCTATCCTTTTATTTGTTGTTTAATTGGAGTTCGCCTGTGTGGGGAATTCAACATTATGGATCATGGGGCAAAAGCCGATGGGAATACAGACGATGCCAAGGTTTGTTTAGTTTGATTATAACGATGTTTAGACAATTTTTCAATCATAATTCTATAATATAAGGGCAAAAATATGAACAATGAGGCCTAGATTTTGAACTAATTGGGCTGGACTTGCATTGTACTTGTTAAAGACCGTCTCTCATTTCATTGTATATGTCTAACATGTGCATGATGATGTTTATATTTTGTGGATTCAGGACACACAGACCGCAGCGTGTGGGTCCATTGGACCAGCTACAATTATAGTGCTAAAAGGTGATTATTGGATGGGCTCACTTAAATTCACAGGCCCATGCAAAGGCGTACCATCTATAACCATGAAATTGGTTGTTAGAGTTGTTCTTCTTGAACTCTTTGTTTTTTTTTTTTTTTGGATACGTAGTGTACAGTGAGCAAACATTTGTCATTTTTGTGGGATGCTCCTGAAGCACGGTGAATCTTATCCATGGTTTAAGTGTCACACTAATTATTTGTAGACTTACATACAAAATGTCAATCTTTATTTGTATTTGATAGGGTCATCTATTGGCGGAGACCGAACTGAACAAGGTTCCTAGTGGAGATTGGATTTATTTTGGATGGATAGATGGATTGACCATCACTGGAACTGGAGTTTTTGATGGTCAAGGAGCTGCTATTTGGCACTTAAACGATTGCCAACAGAATGAAAAGTGCAAGCTTCTTCCCAATTGTGAGTAATAATAATATATCCAATTCTCTGGTACAAATAAATTGAAGGAGGTGGTTTCCTAAAAAATCTGAATCTTGCATCTAGTGTCAATAATTTTATTGTGCATACTCCACAGAACCTCAAGTTTATGTCTATGACCAATACTGTCATTGATGGCATAACATCCCTCAATAGCAAGAACTTCAAAGCTATAAATTTCAAAGTCACCAACCCCGACGGCGACAGTCCCAACACTGATGGAATGCATGTGGAGCGTTGCTCCGATGTGACCATCTAGAGTGCTCAGATTGGAACCGGCGATGACTGCATCTCCCTCGGACAGGGCCTCACTAATGTACATATCAGTAAAGTAACTTGTGGACCAGGCCATGGAATAAGGTGCATTTTTCTTCTCTCTCTCTCTTCTTTGTTATAGCTTATAATTACAAATAGAATGGGATATTGCTTTACACTTAGTATGCAAAAGAATGTGACCTTTGCTTTGTTTCCTAGGCATTAGTGATTGATTGCTTGTTGTTGTTTGGTTATGAGTGGTTTCTTACTTAAAAATAACAGTGTGGGGAGCTTAGGAAAGTACGCAGACAAAAAGGATGTGACTGGACTTATTATTAAAGACACCAGCATCTCTGACACCCTGAATGGTATTAGGATCAAGTCATGGGCCAATTCTCCCTCGGCCAGCTCACAATCCAACATAACCTTTGAGAACATCACCTTCAAAATTGTCTACAATCCAATCATTGTCGATCAGCAATACTGTCCTAGTGGCTCTTGTGCAAATGAGGTTTGAAGAGACTAAACTTTTTTTTTCTATTTTGTTCTCTAAGTTAGTCACAGCACCCACTCCCATGGATTTGTGTGTGTGTGTGTGTGTGTTGTAGACCTATAATGGGGTATTGATCTTTTCTCTTATGAAACAAAAAGACCCTTAAATCTCTCATTTCCTTCAATTACAACATGCAGGTACCTTCTAAAGTGAAGATCAGTGATATCACCTTCAAGAACATATCCAAGGGACTTCTGCGTCAAATGTTGCAGTTACCCTTCGCTGCAGCTCGAGTTTCTCATGCAAGAATGTCCAGCTCCAGGACATTAATATCAAAAAAGAAAATGGTGGACCTCCAGTTACAGCCATGTGCGTCAATATCAAAGCTCTCTATAGTGGCACCCAAGTTCCACCACCCTGGACTCAATAATTTTCTAAAACTTAACAAAAAAAAAGAAAAAGAATGTCTCTGAAACGATACAATTACTGGCCGTAGTTATTTACGAAAAAAAGGTCAATTGGCTTTGGTTTCCAATCAACCGTCTCCTCTACCTTATGCATTAGACCATCTTCTTCCATATCTATAGAATGTTGGGTTTCTTTTGGACCATAATAATCTACTCAAATGAAGACTGTACATATTAGGCTTGTTTTTATTTATTCTAAGAGACCTTTGTGATCTTGATTTACAAATGTTCATTGAATGAAGTGAACTCTCTATTATTTTATTTAACAAAATCATTCTTTCTCTGTCTCATCATGGTTTGCAGAATTGTTTGATCGGAAGAGTTGGATACTGGTGGTGAATATTTTTGACATTCGGGGTAAGGCAGGGCCAAGTTTGGTTTATTTTGGGCTTAGGTCAAAAATGCCACCCTGTGTGAATTCATGAGGTTTGTTTTGGGTTAGGGTCAAATAACTCATTAATTGTTACAAACTTGTTAATGATGGGGCCAATGTACTTAATTAGTTCCAAATGAAGGCTCTTAAGTGAAAATCGTTGTCACCAAAACCTGTCTAAGGATGGCTCATAGGTTTACAAGCTGTCATAAGGATTACAATGTGATAGGAGCCCAACCCAATTGCGCGACAATGGTGTGAGTCATTTGTTAGAAAATCTTAGGTTTATAAACCCTCTCTGGAATCAATCCAATAATACTGTAAACATTTAATCTAAACCAGTAGAAAAGTAAAATGGTACCTGATTGTTCCATCTTCAGACTTTGATCCAACAGAAGGTTGGTCTTCAATGGGAAATCACAACTCTTTTGTGCCTTTTCTTTTCTTCTCCGGTAAGTGATGGATGCAGAGAAAACAATCGTTGCTGAGAAAGTTACCTGGGTTGCTTTTTATAGACCCTAAATCTCTCCTTCCATCAAGAAGAGAATAAATAACTTTTAACCCTCAAATTAACATAGATGACAGTTACGAAAGGAAAAATTAAATCAATTTAAAGAAATTCAAATGAGGGATAACCGATCCTTTATGTATGGTCATATGGGTCATAACATTCGGTCCAACATTCTCCCACTTGGTCCATATGACCACAAAAGAATTTTAAAATATAATCGAAACACGAACTTTAAAAAAAAAAGACTTTGACTGGTGATCACCACTTTAAAATAACAATTGCCATCTCAACCCGGGTTGCTTTTCATAGGCCCTAAATCTCCCATTCCATCAAGAAGAGAATAAATAGCTTTTAACCTTCAAATTAACATAGATGACAGTTACAAAAGGAAAACATTAATCAATTTAAAGAAATTCAAATGAGGGATAACCGATCCTTTATGTATGGTCATATGGGCCATAACATTCGGTCCAACATTCTCCCACTTGGTCCATATGACCACAAAAGAATTTTAAAATATAATCGAAAAACTAAGTTTAAAAAAAAAGGACTTTGGCTGGTGATCACCATTTTAAAATAACAATTGTCATCTCAACCTTTATGTCAATCTTTGATTTGTAATTAAATCAGTTTGCCAATGAGAACTATGGCGGTTAACATGTCTTGAACGACGTGCTTCCTTCCATAATTAATTCACTAATATTCAAACTTAACACAATCCTTAATAAGGGTAAAATAGGATGATTTTCATGGAAATCCTATTTATTGGGTACAATAATGCCATTTTTCTTTAATTTTCTCACTTTATACACTTCAATCACATGTGACAATAATTTCAATAAAGTAAGAAAATATGAAATCTTATTTCGGTGATAAATATGACAGTGTCTTTACATATCTTTAACAAAGCAATTCAATCAAGCCCATATTTCTAACATGCTCTTTGTAGTCCTTTGACGCCAATGCCTTTGTCAAAGGATCTGTTATCACTAGGCTTGTCAGGATCCCAACGACAGACACTAACCGATCTCGTACCTTTTCTTTGAGTACAAGGTATTTTACTTCCAGAAATTTTGATTTAATGAAACCTTGTCATTCTGAGCAAATCTTCTTGCAGCATCATTATCACCATAAATCTTCAAGGGCTCAGAAATGGTGTCCATAACACGTAGTCCCGAGATAAAATCATGCATCCATAAAGCGTGACCCATGGTTTCAAAGCATGCCACGTATTCAGCATCAAATGTGGATGGAGTCACTAAAGTTTGCTTTGCACTTCTCCATGAAATTGCCCCGCCAACTAACAGGAAGATGTATCCTGAAGTCGACTTTCTTGTATCGAGGCAACCAGCGAAGTCAGCATCCGAATAACCGACCACTTCTAAGTGATCGAACCTTCTGTAAGAGAGCATGTAATTTCTTGTGCCACTAAGGTATCGCAAAACTTTCTTGACTCCTACCCAATGTGCCATTCTCGGATCACTTTGATATCTACTAAGCATGCCATCTACAAAACTGATATCGGGTCTAGTGCATGTTTGTGCATACATAAAACATCCGATTGTAGATGCATAAGGACACGTTTCCATTTGTTTCCTTTCAATTTCATTTCTTGGACATTGTTCATTACTAAACTTGTCACCTTTTGTCATAGGTACATTTTGTGCCTTACACCCTTCCATACGAAATCTCTTAAGTACATTTTTAATATAGGCTTCCTGTGATAACCCAAGTAATCCTCGAGATCTATCTCGATAAATCTCGATTCCTATTACAAATGTCGCTTAACCCATATCTTTCATTTGATCCTATCTTAGTCGGACCTCGCTGAGTGTGGATTTAGTACACTTTATGGACTAGTTGCAGTCTAGGTTGTGTTATGGGAGTTTATCGGTGCTCCAGGTCCACAATGGAGTTTTGTGGACCCTATACCTCCTAGCGGTACCACTATGCTATGTTATGTTTCATGCTCTTTATTTAACCCATATCTAATGGTTGAATTTAGATAATATATCTCATGTGGATGTGCCAATTTGTTAGGATATCATGTTAGCCATGTCACTTATAATTCACATTGTTTCATGCTTACTCATGCATTATTTATACCTAGTTCCCTCTTACAGACCTCACAAGATCGTTCGTTACGTCTTATTATTCATTTGATAGCTTATGTTATGATTTTATATTTTTTTTATTTTGCTTTGACCGTTATGTATAATGATGCTACACTTGGCGTTACAGGTGAGGACCTAGACGCCAATGCCCCAGAGATTGAGGAGGTTGAGGAGACACCTCAATAGTTAGCCGAGTGGACTCCAAATGATGTCTTTTAGACACTGGAATGCAAAGTTCTCATCATCATGACCCTCCCTCACCGTTGGCCGGGATGGCCATTTTTGTTTTATTTTATTTGACCTTGGGATGTAAACTTTAGTCAAACCGCTTCCACTACTTCTTTCTATTTCTCTGAACTTCAAACTTAAACTTAAACTATCTGATGGACTTTTTTATGCTCTCTAATATTGTTTTAAATATGCTGTGGATAGATGCGATTTAGATACCATACCTCATGTATATTATATAGGTTATGAATGTTACACAAGCTTCCGCAAAAATTAAATGTACCCCAATTTGTGATGGTTTGTATCACCCAACATGTGAAATCCTGTGGGAACTCTCGCTTTGGGAATAAATATACTGAGTTGGTTGACTGAAACCCAATGAGAATGTGTGTCGCGCCTTGATATCCGTGCGAGATTGTTGGATCTCGGGTCGGGGGCATGACAATAAACATTGAGTGGATTCTTTGCATAGTATGCTCAAATCCAAGTGATTCATTCTTCATCACTTTGGCAAGAAATATGTGTCCAACTCTCAGTTTTATCCAATTGAATTTTCTATAATGGATGTTATGGCACTTGATAATTAGCTTGAGACTTACATTATTGATATGCATTCCGGTAATGAGTTCTCAAAAGTAAATGAAATTATGACCTTGATATAAAGATATAGTCGAGATACAAAATTATATTTTGTATTCATTAGTTTAGTTTATCATGACATTGGCATTAATCTTAATAGTTGCTACCACCACCGTTGAGAGGGCGTTTTTGCTCTATATGTCAATAATAATCAACTGTGTAATAGAATTAGAGATGAGTTCATGAACGATTGCTTGGCCACTTATATCAAGAAAGATATTTTTAATTGCATTAATAATGAAACAATCATGCGACACTTCTAAAACACAAAAAGCCATCTAGGACAATTGTCAAAAATCCATTCGCATGTAGTAAATTTATATTTTCATCTCTTGGATTAGAAGTAGTGCTTGGACCTACAATGTATAAGGAGAGGCTAAGCTTGGCGCTTAATGGACGTATGAAAGATATTTATTGAGGCACTGATATTACAGGGGTGCCTTCCATGGGTTTACCTTCATAATATAAAAGTGTGATTGCTTCCTACATGACTGTGTTTTCCTTTAGAGCATTCATGATAGTAGGATATAGATAAATGGCCTAAAATAATGCTTGCTTTATATAAACCAAAAGCTAATAAATTTAATATGTGATAATTTTTCCAATATTTTCGTAATAGTTATTAATTCAAAGCTACAACTAATGGCACTTAATGAGACTTATTAATATTATTAATAAGTGAAAGTTCAAGTCCACAAGACACGGAGAACAAGGGGTTTCCTAGTTGATTGGGAACTGCGCTTACTCACCTTATTATCGGAGGATGGGATTCCTTAAAGCAGGGATGGAACTTCTTAACATGAGGGCCGATATTATCTCAGAGGGATGGGGCCTCTAATGGGTCCCAACTCCCTTGGCTGGTAACAAACAAAACAAACCCAAAAGAGAAAATAAAACAAATGTTAGACAATCTCTTTACCCAAGAGAAATAATAATAATAATAAAAAATAAATAAACAAAGAAGTAAAGTCCACAAGACACATTTCTTTTATGCATAAGATTTTGGGATATATAGTTCAACAAGTTTTTTTTTTTTTTTAATGATTGTGAGGACATTTAGATTTTTCTTCGAAATTATGGGGGGTCTTTTGCAACTTCTTGGGCTTGGAGATTGAACTATAATGAAATGGCATTTATTCTGCACTTTATGAGGCCAAACCCGGGCTGCCCCGTCCCTCATTACGCAAGCCAGGTTGGAGCATATGAGCTTAGCGGTAGTTAAGGTTAATTATTAACTACTTAACATAGTTATGCCCAAACCTTAAAAGTCCAAATGGTTATGTTTAAGGCCTTTCTGAATCTCTTCCAATAAAAAATTCAACTGCAATGACATATTTGCATTTTGGTTGGACTTTGGTATTGGGTCAAGGTTGATTTTTTGGGCCAGGAAATGCAGATTATAACATCTACTTTAGTTAAACTTCATTGTATCTTACAGGCATTCCACTTGGTAACCCACTGTTGAATTGGTCCCGCCAAGTGGGTGGCGGAAAAACTTCTCAAGGAAAGCGTCATTGAACCATCTATTTATTTGTTCCATGTTTTCAAACACCACAGCAACACAACTTAACAACAGTAACTAGGTAACTAGGTAACCATTTCTTATTAAAGGCAGACTATTTGATGGCTCCTCTATGTATTTTCATCCTTTAATTTTGACTTGAATAGATGGCCTGTTTTTTGACTTGTCTGTTAGTTGTATGAATACGGTTGAGAGAGAGAGAGAGAGAGAGTGTGTGTGTGTGAGAGAGAGAGAGAGCATCTTTAGTGGATGATTTCTAGTGTGGGCCGGGTGAATTCCTGGTCATTCTTTGAAGCTCTTCTTCTCAAGAATAGCTGGCCCTATTCGATTCCTAAAAATTTAGCTTCGAAAATGTAGTACGTTGGGTTGATTGCCGGCAAAGATGGAACTGACCTGTAGTTTCGCATGACCAAGTGTGAGTAAACTCATTAACCATTCAATTCAAAGAAATGGAGTGGATGTTGTTAAGCTTTTGCTCTTTTGCTACGGTAATACGTGGTTGTATAAAGCTTGTATTAGATACCATGTTGTGCTATTTGCTTTTGTCAAAATAGGCATGCAGTTATGCGTGAAACGGGGGTTGACCATTCTCCGGAGCACATTTAGAGGTGCTTATGGTATTAAATGAATGGTATAGTTGACAGAGAGTTGCTACAATTAAGGATAACCAAATGGCCATTTCAGATTGAAGTCCTATAAATTCATAACTCCAGCACCCATCTTACAATAAATATCTATTCAAATAAAAAAAAAGAAAAAGATATTTAAAAAAATTAAAAAAAAATTAAAGATGATGAAGCATTGCTTCTTCCTATCCTTTATCTGTTGTTTCATTGGAGTTGCCCTGTGTGGGGAATTCAACATTATGGATCATGGGGCAAAAGCTGATGGGAAGACAGATGATGCCAAGGTTGGTTTAGTTTGATTACAATAAAGAATATTTATTTAGTTTTTTTATTTTAGTGGACAATTCTTCAATCGCAAAGGGACAAAAACACACAAGATTTTGTACTAGACTTGTATTGTATTAAATATTATCTCAAGAACGACCTTTTACCCCAGTTGTGAGTGGTTTCGTTTCTTATCTAAGTGTCACCTTCCCTCACCCAAGATCTCCCTCGCCTCACCCGAGGTCTACTTTCCTTACCAGAAGGCTGGGGCCTCTCCCCCCACAAAAAAATCTCATTTCATTTTATATGTCTGACACTTAATTTTGTTGGTGAGCAGGCCTTTCAAGATGCATGGACGGCGGCATGTGGGTCCAGCGGACCAGCTACAATTATAGTACCAAAAGGCGATTATTGGATGGGCCCTCTTAAATTCACAGGCCCTTGCAAAGGCGTACCATCAATCACCATGAAATTGGATGTGAGAGTACATCTGTTGAAACTCTGTATTTTTTTATTTTTAGTGATTTCCAGTGAGAATATCATCCATGGTTTAAGTGTCACACTATTTATTACTAGACTTACTTTACATAAAGATTAATCTTGGCAATCTTTATTTGTAATTTACAGGGTCATTTGCTGGCGGAGACCGACCTGAACAAGTTTCCAAGTGGAGATTGGGTATATTTTGGATCGATAGATGGGTTGACCATCACTGGAACTGGAGTTTTTGATGGGCAAGGAGCTTCTATTTGGCACTTAAACGATTGCCAAAAGAATGAAAAGTGCAAGCTTCTTCCAACTGTAAGTAGTAATAATAAATACATCCAATTCTCAATTAGAAATAAATTGGAGGAGGTGGGTGCCTACAAAATCTTAATCTTGCATCAAGTGTCAATAATTTTATTGTGTCTACTCCACAGAACTTGAAGTTCATATCTATGACCAACACTGTCATCGATGGCATAACATCGCTCAATAGCAAGAACTTCAACTTTGGTGTCGTCGAATGCACGAACTTCAAAGCTGTAAATTTCAAAGTCACCAACCCCGGCGACAGTCCCAACACTGATGGAATGCATGTGGAACGTTGCTCCGATGTGACCATCGAGGGTGCTACAATTGGAACCGGCGACGACTGCATCTCACTCGGACAGGGCCTCACTAATGTACACATCAGTAAAGTAACTTGTGGACCAGGCCATGGAATAAGGTGCGTTTTTCTTCTCCATCTCTTCTATGCTATAGCTTATAATTATAAATTAAAATGGGATATTGTACTTTTATACTCAATAATCAAGCAAAAGGATATGACACGTACCTTTGCTTTGTTGCCTAGGCATTGCTGACTGATTGCGTGCTTGTTGTTGTTTGGTGTTATGATTGGTTTGTTATATAAAAAAAAAATAACAGTGTGGGGAGCTTAGGAAAGTACCCAGGTGAGAAGGATGTGACTGGACTCATCATTAGTGACAGCACCATCTCGGACACCTTGAATGGTATTAGGATCAAGTCATGGGGCAACTCTCCCTCGGCCAGCTCTGTGTCCAACGTAACCTTCGAGAACATCACCTTCAAAAATGTCAACAATCCAATCATCATCGATCAGGAATACTGTCCTGGTGGCGCCTGTGCAAATGATGTATGAAGAGAGTAAACATTTTTTTCTCCTTCCTCTCCTTGTTCTCTAAGTTAGTAAGATGAGCCACTCCCATGGAATTTCGATATATATAGAACTCATTCATATGTTGTAGACCTATCGTGGGTCAGTGACATTTTCAATTTTCAACTTAATTTATGTCCTTTCCTTCAATTGCAACATGCAGGTACCTTCTAAAGTGCAGATCAGCGATGTCACCTTCAAAAACATCCAAGGGACATCTGCATCTGAAGTCGGTGTAACACTCCTTTGTAGCAAGGGCTTGCCATGCAAGAACGTCAAGCTCCAGGACATTAATATAACACCAAGCAAAGGTGCAGCGCCACTCACATCGAAGTGTGACAATATCAAAGCTCTCTACACCGGGACCCAAGTTCCTCCACCCTGTCCTTAAGTCTTATTAATAGGTTACAATTATCAAGTGATTTGTTATGGTTGTAAAGTGTAGTTATATTCATAAAACCCAGTTTCCACATGAGAGGAATCGCAACAAATGTTTATATCAGTCCTCTTTTCTTGTGAATTTGGCCAACTGAGTAGGCCATTCAGTTTTGTAATCTCTAATTATTTACATATATATGCTCAGTGAGAATAACATCTTTTTTTTCTATTGGTAATGATGAAATATATTAATGGAAGAAAAAGGATTGCAAAGAAGCACCCCCACATAAAAAGGGGCATTATATGGTATAAAAGCATTATACCAATAAAACAGATTACATAGTGAAAGCAATGAAATTAATTAGAAGACCTATCCACTCCTTGCTTATCTAAAAATCATGTAAAAACATTGGCCGTTCACCCAACATGATGAAAAAATAGTTAATTAATTGAAGATTAAAATTCTTTAATCTCATTCAAGCAGAATTAGAATTTCTAAAAAAATCACAGCAGAAGGTAACACGTAAGATATAGCATTAAGAGAACCACTCTAAACCACTAGTCTTCAACAAAAAGAGGTAGCTCTAATCTCAACCACTTTCTCTCTCTCTCTCTCTCTGCACGCGCTTGTCGCGCATAGGAACATGTCCTAAATGGAATGGAGTCCCTGATGTACAATTTTTTATATATAATGCTTGCTATTTTTTCATACATAGGTTTTTAATTCCTTTTTATTTAAATTAAGTTGATACATTTTAAAAAGAATTAATGGATTTTCTTTTCTTCTATCATTGTTAATGATAAAGAAATGCGGCAAACTTGTTAATAAATTATTGATGACTATCATTGCTTCTCTTAAGAGGAAATCCGGGCTCCTACGTTTACTAACTTACTACATTACACACTTTGCAACCCCAGAATACATCGAAAATCATCATGTAATACTCAAACCATTATTCTAGTTAGCAAGCAACAAGTGCATTCTTTACTCACACACCCAAATGCACCCCCTAGCCAAATCCCTAACCGATAGAGCTAAGGATTGATTCATCCCTTCACTCAGTCATATGAATGAAGGCCTATTTGGAATGTCTAGAACAGAATATTAACAAACATAGATGTTGTTAGATTATAGGGCAGCTTTTTATGAGAAACTTGTTCCATGAATAGTTTGGAACTTGGACGTTTGTCTGCAAAGTTAAAAATAGATAATTGAATGACCGTGGTCAAAGGGCCAGCATTTTCATACGTTTATTAGATAATTATCTTACTTATTTCGCCATTGATTATCCAATATGACTCAAAGTCTTGGTCCAAATCTTGTAACATGGAAACTCAGTATAAAAGGCCCTCCTAGTATGCGTATCAATGTTGATATCCAGAAAGCTTTTGACGCAATTAGATGGGATTTTAATGTCGACGCACTCAAGGCATCAATCTCATCTTGGGCACTATATGTACTCATCAATGGAAAATCTAGGATGTAAGGTTTTTTAGTGTGCTGGCATATTCATGGGATTGGACAAAACTTGGGATTGCATTATGCATTTTCTTCTTTTCTGGAATGGACAACAAAATCATTCTTCAAGAAGAAAATTAGTTTGCAAGAGCTTTCGAAATTCCAAGAAAGCTCAAGAGCGCATGTTCGAACACAAGTTCAAATGGATTTTATTCAAGCATCAAGCAAAAATACCTGGGAGGCTCAACATTCGAAGGCCCTCATACTCGTCCAAACGGACCTGGAGATCTTGTTCAAGCCTCAAAATAGCAAGCCCTCACGTCGAACGAATTTCATCTTCGTTTCGAACGGATCTGTGCTCTCTCTCTCAAGCCAAGAAACCAAAGAGGCCTCATGTTCGAACGGACGTCATCCTCATTTGAACTGATTCCTTCAACCCTCGTAGCCAAAAATCCAAGAGTTCGTGCGTTTGAACAAAAGTCATGGGCGTTTTGAATGGATGATGCGCAAGAAGTTCCAACTGAAGTCATAGGCGTTTGAATAGACCTTTAGTCCTATTAGAACAGATGGTGTACTATTCTGGGCAATAACCCTAAAATAAAAGGAGGTATATATATGGACTCTCTACCATTGCCCTGTGCTCTCAGATACACAAAAAAGCCAAATGCAGATCTGAGAGAGAGTTCATGATTCTTCTCTAAAGTTCTTCCTTCATTGATGTAACATCTCGTCCTTTAATCTTCAATTAATTATAATTAATTACATGATTAGTTAGTAAGTGCGTTTGGGTAGAAT
Source organism: Cinnamomum chago (assembly GCA_038049695.1). Classification (NCBI taxonomy): domain Eukaryota; kingdom Viridiplantae; phylum Streptophyta; class Magnoliopsida; order Laurales; family Lauraceae; genus Cinnamomum; species Cinnamomum chago. The sequence goes on along the minus strand of CP142458.1, from coordinate 63,000,153 downwards.
AGGGGGGTGATTTGCAATTTGGAAAGTTTTCAAGGGTTTTTATGAGATTATGAGTTTTTGTGAGTTTGGACGCATCGGGTATGTCTCGACATTTCACGAACATTAGTCTTCAGTCGCGTTTCGATTCTAACGCGTCAAAGAGGCCCGAAAATCATCATTTGTGGATCCAAGGACTAAACTTAAAATACTCATTTATCCTAACCTAATAACTATAGCCATCCTTCTTATCTTATTTCATTCATCCCTTTCTTCTTTCATTGTGCCTTCTCCAAAGGCGTAGCCCCCTTCACTGCCTTCTCACTGTCGACGGCCACCGGAGCTCCGGCGTCGACGACCAAGCCTCCGATCTTCTTCATCAAGCTTCCAAGACCCAACCCTTTCAATTTTCTAAGCTTTTCGTTCACAACCCATTCAAATGTAAGCTCCTAATGCTTGTAGACTATCTTTACTTCTTCTTTGTTAGTTAGGAATGGATTAGTAAGACTCACCTCAACCTTTGGCATGCATTTGTAGGAGTGATTTGAGTTTGAGAGTTGTTTTCTCCTCTTTGAGCTCAAAAAAGGGTTTTTCCCCAAATTTCTTCTTGGTTTTGGTCAAGCTCTTCATCTAAGGCTCGTAAATATTTATATTTATGGTTGATATGTTTGTCTTCCTTGATTTGTATGGGAGAAATCATGATTTAGATGTTAGTTGCTCATTTGGTGATTTAGGAATTTAAAAACACGATAATTAGGTTTGTTAGCCTCATGAAATGGATTTGGATGATAATGACTTGATAAGGTAGATTTGTGGGATGAGGTTAGATTGTTTTTACAATTGATTGAACTACTAATCAGGTTGAAGGAAGGAGATAAGGGAATTACCCATTTCACTGCAGAAACAGAACCTGGACTCTATTTCCGTAATGCATGCGGTCGACCGGCCTAATATCTTGGTCGACTGGACACATAGGGTCAGGTTCTCTAGAACCTGACCAAAACACTGTGACCCATTTTCATTTACAACTGCCAGTTGACCGGCCAAGGTCTCGGTCGATCAAGAATGCATGGGAGAGGTAAATCTGACCTCCTCAGGTCGATCGGGCTCGCTGTGTATGGGGTCGACCGGCCAAGGGCCACGTCGACCGAGACAACTATGAATTTCTTCTTGGAATGGATTTTCACCCTATTTTTGGATGGACTTAGGTGGAACTTGGTTACCCCTTTTATGGACTCATTTGACTTATTGTGAGGATGTTTGAGCCGACATTCTTCACGGTTAATTCGGTTGTATCCAGACTTAACTGAATTCAATCTTAAACGGTACGGGACAACGGGATATCCTTCTTTAAATCTATGCACGAAGATTGTTCGACCGGTTATTGTGAACCCTAACCCTTTTCGTTGATTGAGAAGGTCGTAAGATGCTTCAGGATTAACATTGTACTTAAGATTGGATTATCTATCGCTTTTGATTCTGGATTGTACCGTCTAGTACTTGTCTACATGTAACGAACATGTTCATTAGTTTTGTTTTCTTTACTTTGTTTGGGGATCACATTGAGAACTTAGATGTTGGACTTAGGATCCCTTTTGGTGTTCCGTCCATTCTGAGGTCTGTTTAAAGTGTTGAGGCTAGCGGCTTTGATTGTAAGACTTGAAGAGAACTACTATTGAAGCTTGTTTAAAGTTTGATTTGATTTGGAATAAAGTAGTTTCTCTAATGTTGTTGAATCTTGTTCGCACAAGAAAGCCTAGCCCCTCACCGATGTTCATTTAGGATTCTTTTTGTCAGGCACCACTCAGCTGTTAACGTTCAACACAGCTGGGGCACCACCTATGTGAGGACTTGAATTTATAGCCTCGATGTAAGATTGGGCCAGAGCCCACGGAGACCAAGCCACATAAGCCAAGAGATGATTGTTATTATTATTGAATACCGGGTTTTGATCCCAATTTATTGATATCTCCACCACAACTCAATATGAGTAAGGGAGGGCAGTGATACTATCCCGTGGTAATTAACATATGTGGACCGCCTACTTTGATAGTTTGTTTATGATTCAAATGCTATGCGTTTCTTACGATTAGACTGCTATGCATTGCATATGATCTTGTTTATCGTTTACTCCCTTTAGTACTGCATATCTTTGGCCATTTATATATCTATCTGCTTACCAACCGTTGTGTTTGATGATGCTATACTCTTGATGCATAGGTACCGAGTCTTTCTACCCCGAGGAAGAGGAGGTGACATAAGAGGTTCAGGCAGATCAGCCTAATGACTTCCTTGAGTACAGTACGAACGACATTGTATAGTCGTATCGACCCCATACACGAGAGCCTTCATGCTATATCTGATTAGTTTCATCTTTTGGTTTTATTATCTTTTTTATTAGGCCTAGTTTTAGTATGGCATACTTATTTTTTTAAATAATATTTTGTTAATAGTCTCAAACTTGATTTCTAAATATGATAGTCAGTATTTGCTTTTAAATTATACATCTTTAATATACCACTTGCATTTATGAAGTTTCCGCTAATTGTTATATATATATATTTGAGAAAATGTCTACAACTCACAGCGGTCTTTGATCCGAATGAGATATGATTGATTGGGGCCGGTTGCATTTTATTAACGTTAGAAAATTTTTAATTGCCCCAATTTCACGCATGACCCTGTTTCTTTTTTTGGGCGTGACAATTGATGTGCTGAAGTTTCATCCTTGAGAGATTTGTTCTTCATTCCTCCTTCTCGTTTGCGTCTCGAAGTGACTTCGTAACCGCAGACGGTGATTCAAGCATGGCTGAAGGTGAACGGCGAGTGGTGGGCAAGAGGTTTTACAGTCCTGAGGTTGAGATCCAGCTAGGGAAGGATTGCAATTGCTCATTTTTAATATTCTAGTTCGTAGTGCTTGATTGTTTCCCTGGACTGGGTTCAAGGATCCATGTTTTTTTTCCTGTGATCGGGATTTTCACGTATATCATGTGTCTCTTTTGGTGTGACTATTGGTTTCTTGTGTGGTTGTTTCGTTCTTCTTGAACTACATATCATCGATCTGATCAGGAACCTAATTAACCCTACAAGGGTCTCAAACCTTCAAGTGGTATCAGAGCAGGTCACACTACTCTTCTGTGTGAATCGATCATCTATATAAAGAATCGGTGGATCAGAACCTTGATATGAAATTCAAGAAAGAGGGTACCTCTACCACAAACCCTTCTTTGCTCGATGGATCCAACAATACATATTGGAAGGTCAGAATGACTGCCTTCCTCAGATCCATCGATGATGAAAGTCTAGGATTGCATTGAAGATGGCTATGCCAGACCGACAATTGTTGCAGACGATCGAACGTTTCTCAAACTGAAAGCTCAATGGACAAAGGAGGAAAAATAGGCCTCAAACTACAACAACAATGCGATCAGTGCCATTTTTAATGGCGTCACTGCATCGGAGTTCTGCAGAATTTCCTCCTATGCCACGGCTTAGAAAACATAGTCCAGAAAAAGGTATGTGCACATTCTTCTCCTAAATTTATTTATGGATTTCTTGCATTCAACTTTTTCTCAGTTAATTTTTTGTGGAATTGGATTTGGATTTGGATTTTCTTCGAGATGGTTTGGTATTAGGATTTTGTGGCAACGCTTTTGAAGGTTGCGATTATTGAGATATTGTGGAGAATTGGTTGTTTTGTTCTATATTGGGTGACTAATAATGTGGAGAATTGTTCTATATTTGGTGTGTAGCTGTTACAATCATGGGTAAGTATCTTGAGACTCTTGTACTCATCTTTCAAGACTATTCCGGAGCATTGGTTCAACCTTCAATGCTATGACTTTTTCTGCTCACCAAGTGTTTGATGGAATGTCTTAACGAAGTTTGGATAATTTTGTTGGTTCTTTTTGTCTCTATGGCTCCGCAGTTCTCTGAGGCTCCCAAGAAGTCTCGAGGTAAGCACTCAGCCACTTGATCTTCCTACAATGAGGAATGTTTCCCAAATGCCCAATGTGCTGAACTGTTTGCCAAGTTCAAAACCCGTTCAGTTGTGCTGGAAAGGACTGTTACTGTTAGGGGATTGATCAGATCAAATGCCCATCATTGGTCATGGCTTGTCATCTCCAAGTCTTGAATGGAATGGAAAGCGATGTTTTTAAGGATTGGGTGCGTGAATTTTATTGCAATATATATGATGTTACGGCTGACAGCTTCAAATATTTTGTGCGTGGAATAGTTGTGACTATCACTCCAGGTTTAATTGCAAAGCTTATCAAGGTGAAGCGTCCCCCAAACCCTTACTATCCTTTCCTTGATCCTAAAAATGCGATTAAGTTTCCAGATGATGTTTCTACTGAACTTATTGGTGAACCTAGTGAGTAGGTTGGAGATTTGCTATATCAGCATGAGCTTACGGATGACTATCGCCTTCTTAATATCTTTGTGAGTCATAACAAACCCTGTGTTCATACTTCTGACCTGAACTATCTGCAAGCATATCTTCTCTGTGCCATTGGGATGGATCTTCCGGTCGATTTTCCAAAGACCATGTTCGATGCCATGATTAAGATTTATGAAGGTCACAATCGTCTTTCTTTGCCTTTCGGTGTACTCATTTGTGGACTCCTAATTGAGAAAGGATGTCAGGCATATCCATACGAAGAGTCAATTCGACCCAAGAAAACTATCAGTGCCACTACCTTGAAGCTCTCCTAAGCTCACACGAGACCTCGCGCTCCGCGTCGTGAAGCTGCAGGTGCTTCTGATGATGGTAGTGATAGTGACGACTCATATGTTCAGGGGGAGTCTTCTATACTTCATAGGCTCAGTGATGTTGAGGCTGTCATTTCTGATCAATCTATTTAGATTGAAAATCTTGAGAACAAAATGGCAGAAGGATTTAATCAGATGCGCCCGCTTACAACGTTTCAGTATTCACGCTTGAGTGAGCGATTATCCTCCAAGTTTGAGCAGCTTCGTAACCTTTGATCTGGGTTTACTTATGTTCACTTTTATGCTAATTGCCAGGCTATGTGTTGTTGTTCTACTACTACTTATGTTCTAGTTTTAGACTTTCAAGTTTTCTATGCTACTATCTGTCCTATGGTAGTACTCTCATTATCTCAAGCTAATACTAATGCTAATGTTTAGGTACTTTGCTTTAGTGTTCTTTTGCCAGTTCCTAAACAAGAAAGGGGGAGAATAGTTTTACTATTTTATTTCTGTGATTTATGCACTTGTTGTTGCTAGAGTTTGTCGTGCAAGTTTTTTTTCTACAGGGATTGAAGATTGAAGTCCAAAGTTTTTTTTTTTAAATCATCTTCCTTGTTTGTATTGGGTTTACTTCTAGGTTTCTTTAGAATATTTTGTATTTAGGAAGTTTTGTTCATGAATTGCCAAATGGGAGGGATTGTTAGGTTTTAGTTAGCTAATTCATTGGGGTTTGAACAAAACTCTAGTCCATATAGAGTTGTAAGTTTCTTTTTTTCAGTTATGGACTGCTGCAATTGTCATTGAAATCGAAGCATAAAGATACAAGTTGAAGACAATTAGGAGTACAGTTGGAAAAAACTCTAAAGACATGCAAAACCACCCCCAGGGCAGAATGAGTGTTCACTCGAGGAAGCCATCTGGTCGCTCGAGCGAGCTTGAGCAACCTAAGTCAGCTCCAGAAGTGCGCAAACTTTCAGAAAAGTTTCCGAATTTGAGCCAAACTCACTATCTTAATTCTATTTGAATGGCCATTGGCCTATATAAAGTGATCTTGCAATCAAATGCTTACCTCTCTCACGTTCTAAACCCTAGAGAAGCCTGTGAGAGATCCAACATCATCCAGAGCTATTTGTTGCTGTGCTAAAGATCAAGTTTGGGTTCTTCTTCCGTCTACTCATCCGAAGTAGATCCACCTTGAAGACGCATTCAAGGTGTTGATGTCAAGCACGGTGAAGGTTCACGACAAGACGTCGGCAAGAATACGCAGTCCTTGGGTTGAATTGCAATTGGAAAAAGGTTATGAGTTTTCTTGTAACTTCCGGTTTCAATTAGTGCTTGGTTGTCTGTTGGCTTAGACGGTAAGGCCCGTAGTTTTTTTTTCGAGTAGGATTTTCCACGTATACATCGTGTCTTCTTCTTATTGTGGGGTTTGTTGCTTTTCATTGGAATTAGGGTTACTTACTAGTTTAATCATTGGTTTAGAAATCTAATAGAGGAACTGCTTATTGGGACCTAAGCCTGTGTTAAGGCCAGTTTTTTAAGATAGGCTTGATGGAGTTAGATCGTGAGAAGAAAGATGAAATGACAATAGAGACGGCGGGGAAGAAGGATTATGGTCTTGGAGGAAGAAGATGTATGTGTCAGTTTAACTAGAATAAAGATATGGGATGAAATGAAAGAGATGAAGATTGGTGTTTGACGGCGTTGAGGATGGCGGACGTGTTGAGGATGATGAGTTGGGTGAGAAATGGGGTGAGGAGATGGATAAAGAGGAGGAAGGAGGGCAAGAAGAAGACACGGGCATCGATATTGATGCTCAACTTAACCACAAACATGTACTGTCAACTGAGAATAATATTGTAATGAGCATCCATATCAACACTCAATTGAGCCACAAACCTATGGTAGACGTCGATATCGATGCTCAACTAAGAATAATATTGTAATAAATGTCGAGAATAAAACCTAATGAATATGCATTTAAGCGTCGACCCTAAGCTAAAGGGAAAAAAATGACACAAGGGCCTTTACAGTTTGTAAAGATCTTTTGGGGTCTTTGTCGTGCACGGAACATCTAAAAGGTTTTTCCCCGTAAAATCCACAAAAAATTAAAGAAAATAAAAGGAAAAGGGTTGGTGCCTATATTCGATTGAAGGTGATCAAATCCATTCACTGGATAGCCACTTTGAGTTCTTTGGCAAAAGAAGGATACGCTCAATTTAAAGACAAAATGCAAAAAGTTAATATGAGATGAATTTAAAAACACGTGCAGTACTATGAAAGCATAAAAATAAAAATAGAAGGGTTTGATGGCTAATTTAGATTAAAGATGTGAGGAACAAGTTGCCAAGGTTACCTAGCAATGGGGCCAAGCTATCTCTCATCAATGCAATCTTTAAAAGGGAAGCGGCATGCATGTCGCGGAACGCATCTTGTACCAAAAATCACTTAGGTCCCACAAAAGAGATTTTGATAAACTAAATGAAATATCTAAACTAAATGAAAAGGATGTAAGAAGAACTAGAAAAAATTATGCCTACGATAAATGAATCAGATCAGAATGAACAAGATGAAAACAAACATGTTGATAAATGAATCTAACTATCATTAAAGATGAACTAAAGAAAGGAATGAAGGCAACTAGATGCCATGAATCTGTAGCTTTAGCTCGATCCCTTGCTTTCTTCTTTGACTTTCTTCAGTCTATCCTTTATTGTGACTGACTGATGCTTAGGGTCGAGAGGGGACCTTATTTATAGTGTTGGATGGCCTTTTTCTTTTTCTTTTTTTTTTTTTGCTAAGTTGCAAATTGAATTATTAAGGGAAGGAAGAAAGAAAAAAAAGAAAGCAAAACAAGAAACAAGAAGACCAAAAGAAAACAGGGCACAAGCTATCTCATGCATGTTAGGAGATGGCTGATTACATAGAGGAAAGAAGGCTTCTAGGGAGGAGCTCTTAAAGGAAGAAGACATTTTACCAAGAGATATGGGAGCTTCAGCCAAGAAGAAGATGATTGCAGTGTCAAGGAAAGGCTTCAAATTGTTGAAAATTGCCCAGTTTCTGACCTTCCATAAGCTGAAGATGGCCCCACTAAGAAGAGAGCTCCCAGGCCCTTTTTTTCTTTGTAACAAGAGTTGGCTAAAAAAGATCTCCATCTGGCAGCAGCAGAGTAAGAAGGAGTAGAGAAGTTGTTGCCTTTAGCTTCTAACCAGGCCCAGAAGTTCAAGGCAAAAGGCCAGAGGAAGAACATATTGTAAGAAGTCTCTTGGTGGATACCGCATAGGTAGCGCGAAGACACCAGCTGCACTCCGATTGATTGGGCCCAAGAGTTGGTTGGAAGTTTGTTATGGAACAATTTCTAGGCAAAACAAGCAATGGAGGGCTTAAGGAGACTGTTCCAAGCAAAGTTAGACCAAACTCTAGGAAAGCTCCTAGCTCTAATGGATTCCCAAGCAACGAAGAAAGGGAGATGGTTGGGATTTGAGCTCATCCAGATCAGCTTATCAGGGATATTGGAGAGGTAGAAATCCGCCAAAAGAGTGGAGGAGGCAAAGATCACCGGCTAGGGATAAGTAGAACTTGAGAGCCACTGAGGGTTGGAGAAGATATCATGCACAGATTCATTCCAGGGAAAAAGGATAACAGGGAACTTCTCCGCCAAAGAAAGAGGACCATGCCATTTGTCATGCCAAAAACTTATGATTTTTCCTTCACCCAGAAACCAGTGGCTATTTTGAAACAAGAAGTGGGACCTACTCTTTATTTGCCTCCAAACGCAAGAACCAGAGATTAATGCTCCTAGATGCCAGGGAGAGAAACCTTTGAAATACTTAGCTTTAAAGAAGGAAGCCCACAGAGAAGATGAAGAGAAGGCTGTCCAACCTAACCCGACCAAGCTTGCCAAGATCAAGTCCTTTAAGCGACGAAAGCCAAGACCTCCTTCTGATTTTGGAAGACAAACTGTTTTCCAGTTGAGAAGGCTTCTCTTAGTTGGAAAAGATCCTCCAGACCAAAGGAAGTTCCTCATCCATTTTTCCATGAATCTGTAAATCGAGCTCAGAATAGGGATAACCAGCAAGGTGTGAATAGGAAGGCTTTGGAGCACATGCTTCACCAAAATAACCCTTCCCACAAAAGAAAGCGTATTACTTTTCCAACCAGCTAGCCTTTTCCTGAAGGAATCCTTCATACTTTCAAAGTATCTAGCTTTTAGGCTGCCTATGAAGAGGGGAACTCCCAAATATTTGACCAGAAATATAGCCTGGGAAATGCGTAAGGATCTAGAGATCCTTGATTTGAATGACTGCCTGCTATTGTCAAAGAGAATCTTACTTTTGGAGAGATTGAAATGTTGTCCCGCTGCCATTTGATACGCTTTCAACACTCTCTAAATAACTCTAATACTCTGGGGGAACGCTTGAAAAAAGAGAAGGATGTCATCTGTAAACATTAGGTGGCATATAGAGGGGGAAGCTGGAGCTCTTTAGATTGGGACGACTTGATTATGGGAAACAAGATTTGCAATGTTCAGACTTAGAATTTCTTCCGCTAGGATGAAGAAGTAAGGGGATAGAGGATCCCCCGGCCTTAAACCACTACCCAATTTAAATAGCCTGTAGGCTCCCTGTTGATGAGAATGGAGCCCTTCGGAGAGTACACGCATTCTTGGATGAGGGAGATCCACGCCTTGCTAAAGCCAAAAAACTCTAGCACCTTAAACAGAAAAGCCCAATCTAGTTTGTCAAAAGCTTTCGAAATGTCTAGCTTCAGACAAACGCCTTTACCTTTGACGCCCTTTTGAAATTTCTGGGTCAACTCATGCGCCAGAGCAATGTGATATTGAATTTTCCTTCACTTTAAGAAAGCAACATGATGAAGGGAAATGATGTCAGGAAGAAGAGAAGCTAAAGGTGGAATAACCTAATTTAGTCTTGAGTTGGCTAAACAACTAATGATGTTTAGCCTTGAGTTGGCTAAACAACTAAAAATCCAATTAGGAATCAAATGCCATGAATTTTGGGCTTTTGTCCAAAATACCTTCGCTTTTAAAGGTGGAATAACTTAATTTCGTAAAGTGGTCCAATTGGGGTAAAGCTGGGGCATCAGTAGACGATATGTGAATCTAGATTATGAGGGTGCCGAAATAAGGTATCTACACGTACCTCTCATTTTTCAAGTATTGCTAGAGTTTTTTGCAGGAAAAAGTGGCATATCTAAGGTTCGAACCCTGAAAAGTTAGGTGAGAACTGCCAGTACTTACCACTCGGGTAGGAGCCGTTCTCAAGCATTGCCAGAGTTTAAATGACTAACAACATCAACTCAGCTAGTACCCATGAGTATGTAGCCAGTCCTCCTTTCAGCATCAATTCAACTAAACCCCAAGTGTCTAACCAGAATAACAATTTCTAGCATCATCTTAGTTATACCTCAAATGTCTAGCCAGATCAATTAAATTGCAGCATCAAATCTCCTAATACACCTGAGTTTCTAGCTAATTCAATCAAGTCCTTGACTCATCTTTTGTCCAAACTCCAAACAGATAAACTGAATGTTGTTCTAAAATGAAATTAATGGCATTCCCCAATGGTCATTTCAAATGAAATTAATGAATTACCCAATTGGGTTTTAAACAGGTCAAAATCAATTTTGGAAGGGCCTCATTGTATCTAGGAGGTAGTTCACCTGTTAACCCATAACTAACCCGCTCTCACCAAGTGGGTGGCAGAAAACATCTTAGGGAAAGCATCATTGTAATGTGCCTTGAAGCATCTATTTGTTCTATCTTTTTACAGATCCAACTCCACCACTACGGTGGCTAGGTAGCCATTTCCTAATAAAGTGAAGCCCATTTGATGACCCTTCTATGAATTTTCATCCTTTGCTCTAATTTAAGCCCATTTGAGACTTAAAGCAACATTTAAAACTACTTGGAATTCTATTATTTGAGAGTTCTAGATTTCTTTGAAAGACATATGGCGCGCGTATTTGATTCCCAAGAATTCAGCATTGATAAGGTGCAACCCGAGTAGGCTGGGTAGGTTCTAGGCAAACCTGGAACAGACCTGTACATTCGAATGTCCCTGTGTGAGGAAACTCATTAACCATTCAAATCAAAGTAAGGTATTGGATGTTCTTAAGCTTTTATTCTTTCGCTTCTATAAACATAATACATGGTTGTATAAAGCTAATGGAATAGTCCATTTCCACTGGCAACATATAAAAGGAAAGCTTATTAAAAGTAGCAGTGTATAAGTTACTATCTGGTACTCTTTCCTTGTGTCAAAATAAGCTGTTGTGCGTTAAAAGTGAGGGTGACCACTCTGGTGAGCATATTTAGAGGTGCTTATGGTTTAAAATGAATGGTAAGTTGAGAGAGAGAGAGTTGTTACAATTAAGGATGACCAAATGACCATTTTAGTTTGAAGTCCTATAAATTCATTACTCCAGCACCCATCTTACATTAAATATTTATTCAAATAAAAAAAATAGAAAAATATTAAAAAAAACCAAAAAAATAAAAATAAATTAAGATGATGAAGAAGAGCTTCTTCCTATCCTTTTATCTGTTGTTTAATTGGAGTTCGCCTGTGTGGGGAATTCAACATTATGGATCATGGGGCAAAAGCCGATGGGAATACAGACGATGCCAAGGTTTGTTTAGTTTGATTATAACGATGTTTAGACAATTTTTCAATCATAATTCTATAATATAAGGGCAAAAATATGAACAATGAGGCCTAGATTTTGAACTAATTGGGCTGGACTTGCATCGTACTTGTTAAAGACCGTCTCTCATTTCATTGTATATGTCTAACATGTGCATGATGGTGTTTATATTTTGTGGATTCAGGACACACAGACCGCAGCGTGTGCGTCCATTGGACCAGCTACAATTATAGTACTAAAAGGTGATTACTGGATGGGCTCACTTAAATTCACAGGCCCATGCAAAGGCGTACCATCTATAACCATGAAATTGGTTGTTAGAGTTGTTCTGCTTGAACTCTTTGTTTTTTTTTTTTTGGATACGTAGTGTACAGTGAGCAAACATTTGTCATTTTTGTGGGATGCTCCTGAAGCACGGTGAATCTTATCCATGGTTTAAGTGTCACACTAATTATTTGTAGACTTACATACAGAATGTCAATCTTTATTTGTATTTGATAGGGTCATCTGTTGGCGGAGACCGAACTGAACAAGGTTCCTAGTGGAGATTGGATTTATTTTGGATGGATAGATGGATTGACCATCACTGGAACTGGAGTTTTTGATGGTCAAGGAGCTGCTATTTGGCACTTAAACGATTGCCAACAGAATGAAAAGTGCAAGCTTCTTCCCAATTGTGAGTAATAATAATATATCCAATTCTCTGGTACAAATAAATTGAAGGAGGTGGTTTCCTAAAAAATCTGAATCTTGCATCTAGTGTCAATAATTTTATTGTGCATACTCCACAGAACCTCAAGTTTATGTCTATGACCAATACTGTCATTGATGGCATAACATCCCTCAATAGCAAGAACTTCAAAGCTATAAATTTCAAAGTCACCAACCCCGGCGGCGACAGTCCCAACACTGATGGAATGCATGTGGAGCGTTGCTCCGATGTGACCATCTAGAGTGCTCAGATTGGAACCGGCGATGACTGCATCTCCCTCGGACAGGGCCTCACTAATGTACATATCAGTAAAGTAACTTGTGGACCAGGCCATGGAATAAGGTGCATTTTTCTTCTCTCTCTCTCTCTTCTTTGTTATAGCTTATAATTACAAATAGAATGGGATATTGCTTTACACTTAGTATGCAAAAGAATGTGACCTTTGCTTTGTTTCCTAGGCATTAGTGATTGATTGCTTGTTGTAATTGTTGTTGTTTGGTTATGAGTGGTTTCTTACTTAAAAATAACAGTGTGGGGAGCTTAGGAAAGTACGCAGACGAAAAGGATGTGACTGGACTTATTATTAAAGACACCAGCATCTCTGACACCCTGAATGGTATTAGGATCAAGTCATGGGCCAATTCTCCCTCGGCCAGCTCACAATCCAACATAACCTTTGAGAACATCACCTTCAAAAATGTCTACAATCCAATCATCGTCGATCAGCAATACTGTCCTAGTGGCTCTTGTGCAAATGAGGTTTGAAGAGACTAAACTTTTTTTTTCTTCTTTGTTCTCTAAGTTAGTCACAGCACCCACTCCCATGGATTTGTGTGTGTGTGTGTGTGTGTTGTAGACCTATAATGGGGTATTGATCTTTTCTCTTATGAAACAAAAAGACCCTTAAATCTCTCATTTCCTTCAATTACAACATGCAGGTACCTTCTAAAGTGAAGATCAGTGATATCACCATCAAGAACATATCCAAGGGACTTCTGCGTCAAATGTTGCAGTTACCCTTTGCTGCAGCTCGAGTTTCCCATGCAAGAATGTCCAGCTCCAGGACATTAATATCAAAAAAGAAAATGGTGGACCTCCAGTTACAGCCATGTGTGTCAATATCAAAGCTCTCTATAGTGGCACCCAAGTTCCACCACCCTGCACTCAATAATTTTCTAAAACTTAACAAAAAAAAGAAAAGAATGTCTCTGAAACAATACAATTACTGGCCGTAGTTATTTACGAAAAAAAGGTCAATTGGCTTTGGTTTCCAATCAACCGTCTCCTCTACCTTATGCATTAGACCATCTTCTTCCATATCTATAGAATGTTGGGTTTCTTTTGGACCATAATAATCTACTCAAATGAAGACTGTACATATTAGGCTTGTTTTTATTTATTCTAAGAGACCTTTGTGATCTTGATTTACAAATGTTCATTGAATGAAGTGAACTCTCTATTATTTTATTTAACAAAATCATTCTCTCTCTCTCTCATCATGGTTTGCAGAATTGTTTGATCGGAAGAGTTGGATACTGGTGGTGAATATTTTTGACATTCGGGGTAAGGCAGGGCCAAGTTTGGTTTATTTTGGGCTTAGGTAAAAAATGCCACCCTGTGTGAATTCATGAGGTTTGTTTTGGGTTAGGGTCAAATAACTCATTAATTGTTACAAACTTGTTAATGATGGGGCCAATGTACTTAATTAGTTCCAAATGAAGGCTCTTAAGTGAAAATCGTTGTCACCAAAACCTGTCTAAGGATGGCTCATAGGTTTACAAGCTGTCATAAGGATTACAATGTGATAGGAGCCCAACCCAATTGCGCGACAATGGTGTGAGTCATTTGTTAGAAAATCTTAGGTTTATAAACCCTCTCTGGAATCAATCCAATAATACTGTAAACATTTAATCTAAACCAGTAGAAAAGTAAAATGGTACCTGATTGTTCCATCTTCAGACTTTGATCCAACAGAAGGTCGGTCTTCAATGGGAAATCACAACTCTTTTGTGCCTTTTCTTTTCTTCTCCGGTAAGTGATGGATGCAGAGAAAACAATCGTTGCTGAGAAAGTTACCTGGGTTGCTTTTTATAGACCCTAAATCTCTCCTTCCATCAAGAAGAGAATAAATAACTTTTAACCCTCAAATTAACATAGATGACAGTTACAAAAGGAAAACTTAAATCAATTTAAAGAAATTCAAATGAGGGATAACCGATCCTTTATGTATGGTCATATGGGTCATAACATTGGGTCGAACATTCTCTCACTTGGTCCATATGACCACAAAAGAATTTTAAAATATAAACGAAACACGAACTTTAAAAAAAAAAAGACTTTGACTGGTGATCACCACTTTAAAATAACAATTTCCATCTCAACCCGGGTTGCTTTTCATAGGCCCTAAATCTCTCATTCCATCAAGAAGAGAATAAATAGCTTTTAACCTTCAAATTAACATAGATGACAGTTACAAAAGGAAAACATTAATCAATTTAAAGAAATTCAAATGAGGGATAACCGATCCTTTATGTATGGTCATATGGGCCATAACATTCGGTCCAACATTCTCCCACTTGGTCCATATGACCACAAAAGAATTTTAAAATATAATCGAAAAACTAAGTTTAAAAAAAAAGGACTTTGGCTGGTGATCACCATTTTAAAATAACAATTGTCATCTCAACCTTTATGTCAATCTTTAATTTGTAATTAAATCAGTTTGCCAATGAGAACTATGGCGGTTAACATGTCTTGAACGACGTGCTTCCTTCCATAATTAATTCACTAATATTCTAACTTAACACAATCCTTAATAAGGGTAAAATAGGATGATTTTCATGGCAATCCTATTTATTGGGTACAATAATGCCATTTTTCTTTAATCTTCTCACTTTATACACTTCAATCACATGTGACAATAATTTCAATAAAGTAAGAAAATATGAAATCTTATTTCGGTGATAAATATGACAGTGTCTTTACATATCTTTAACAAAGCAATTCAATCAAGCCCATATTTCTAACATGCTCTTTGTAGTCCTTTGACGCCAATGCCTTTGTCAAAGGATCTGTTATCACGAGGCTTGTCGGGATCCCAACGACAGACACTAACCGATATCGTACCTTTTCTTTTAGTACAAGGTATTTTACTTCCAGAAATTTTGATTTACTGGAAACCTTGTCATTCTGAGCAAATCTTCTTGCAGCGTCATTATCACCATAAATCTTCAAGGGCTCAGAAATGGTGTCCATAACACGTAGTCCCGAGATAAAATCATGCATCCATAAAGCGTGACCCATGGTTTCAAAGCATGCCACGTATTCAGCATCAAATGTGGATGGAGTCACTAAAGTTTGCTTTGCACTTCTCCATGAAATTGTCCCGCCAACTAACAGGAAGATGTATCCTGAAGTCGACTTTCTTGTATCGAGGCAACCGGCGAAGTCAGCATCCGAATAACCGACCACTTCTAAGTGATCGAACCTTCTGTAAGAGAGCATGTAATTTCTTGTGCCACTAAGGTATCGCAAAACTTTCTTGACTCCTACCCAATGTGCCATTCCCGGATCACTTTGATATCTACTAAGCATGCCAACTACAAAACTGATATCGGGTCTAGTGCATGTTTGTGCATACATAAAACATCCGATTGTAGCTGCATAAGGACACGTTTCCATTTGTTTCCTTTCAATTTCATTTCTTGGACATTGTTCATTACTAAACTTGTCACCTTTTGTCATAGGTACATTTTGTGCCTTACACCCTTCCATACGAAATCTCTTAAGTACATTTTTAATATAGGCTTCCTGTGATAACCCAAGTAATCCTCGAGATCTATCTCGATAAATCTCGATTCCTATTACAAATGTCGCTTAACCCATATCTTTCATTTCAAAATTGTTCTTAAGATATTCCTTAGTTTCGTAAATCATTCCAAGATCATTACTAGCCAATAAAATATCATCAACATATAGGACTAAAATCATAAATCGGCTCCCACTAACTTTGAGATATATACAATGATCAATGATATTTTTGGTAAAACCAAAAGATGTAATAATGCGATTGAACTTTAAATACCATTGTTTGGAAGCCTATTTAAAACCATATGTCGATTTCTTTAATTTACAAACTAGTTTATTTTCATTCTCTTTCATGAAACCTTCAGGTTGTTCCATATACACTTCTTCATCTAGATCTCCATTTAAAAACGTTGTTTTGACGTCCATTTGTTGTAACTCTAAGTTGAAATGAGCTACAATTGTCATGACAATTCTAAATGAGTCATTTTTAGACACCGGAGAGTAGGTTTCATGATATTATATACCTTCTCTCTGAGTAAAACCTTTGGCCACGAGTCGGGCTTTGAACCGTTCAACTTTCCCTTTGGAATCCCTTTTGGTCTTAAAGACTCATTTACAGCCAACGACCTTGGAACCCTTGGGTAGTTCAACGATATCCCAAACTTCATCTGTGGCCATTGATTCTAACTCAGCCTTCATGGCCTCTAACCATTTATCGAAATTCTCATTTTCAATGGCTTCCTTAAACGTCTTAGGATCTTCTTTAATGCCAAGACCAGATTCTTCCAAATACACTACATAGTCATCCGGAATAGCAGGTTTTCTCATTCGAGTTGACCTTCTTAATATCTCCGGATCGGGTTCATTGATGCTTTGTTGTGTATTTTGAAGTGGATCATTATTTTGTTCAGGGAATGCCTCATTGATGGGATTTTTTTGTGGTTTTTGTTCCTCTTGATAATCATTAAGTGGAACAAGAACTCTACTTTGTATAATAGGCAACTCAAGTAGATCCCTTATTTCATTGTAAGTAGGCCTGTCAATGGGACGGGTTGAAATGAGTAGAAAGCCCGGCCCGACCCGTCCCAACCCCGAAAATACCAGGCTTTATAAAAAAATTTGAGCCCAGTGGGATGAGCTTGGTCAATAATTTTAAAGCCCGGCCAAAATGGGACTGGGACTGGGCAGAGGATGCCCAACCCGTTCAGGCCCGGCCCGGCCCGCTCCAAGTTAATTTTGATAAAAAATTTATATTACCTAAACTGCCCCTCACTAACAGCCAAAATATGACTAGTTAGGAGGGGCATTCTTATAATTGCGCCCTCCATCTCTTTTATAAGACGATGTAATGGGGAACCCTAAAAATTCCCACACTCAATCGCTCTTAGCTCTTTGCCTCTTCAGCTCTCTGCTCTCAGTCATGGTTCTCTACTCTCGTCGTCACAGCAAGCCCTCTCACCGTCGCACGACGTACGCACGCTGACGATGCCGGCGGCCCCTCTCGCACCGTCGCCTCTCTCCCTATCCTCTTTTTTTTCCTCCCTCACCCAGTCGTCGCCCTCTACCCTCTCTCACCATCACCCTCGGTACATCTCCCCTATTCTCTGTTTCTATCTTTCTTCTTCTCCCTCTTCCTTTTTCTATCTCTCAGTCAATGCTCAACATTTCTACTCACGGGCTAACGTCTCATAGATACCGCTCAAGGTAAATTTGTTACCTTTTTTACTTCTCTTAATTTGTGATTGCATGGTTGAGCAATGAAAATCTGAATCAATTAGATTTTCTTTGTTTTTCGTTTTGCCCCTTTTTGATTTCCTGTGAATGTATCTCCTTTTCATTTTCCCTATCAGATTTTCTATTTCTTTTGTTTCTTTGTTTTCCTTTTCTATAGATGCGTGACATGTGTCTTTGTCTTTGTGTTTGTATTTTTTACTTTGATCAGTTACATTTGTGCTGTGATGGGTTTCAAAGGTAGGCTACCAGTGGATTTGTTTGTATCAGAGATTCCTCCTATCATATACGTCATCACCACTCTAAACAATTGCAATGTAAAGTTCCAAGTTTACACACGAAAAAAACATCACCTTTTTTTTTCTTTTTTTTTTCCCCCTTTTTTTCTCTGGGTTCGAATCAATCTGAAGGTTAATTCCCTACATTTGACTTCATTCACAACATATGAAATATTCATTTACACTTAAAACACATCAATGTTGAAAAACTCAACATTCATCTCTCTGTTGAAATCCTGGACATCATAGTCCTCTAGTGCAACAAGGGACTGCCCATGAAAAACTGGACAGAGAGTAGTGGTGTTCTTGTTTTTGTTTCTTTTGATATTTCAGTAAATATGTCTGCTGGTACGCCTTCTAGTAGTGCTAGTAGCATTCTCATTCCTGCACATGTCCCCATCCTCATTGATGATGATATGGGTGGTGGCGGTAATGAGCAAGTGCCTCCCATCCCCTCTCCCAATGATGAAGTAATTTCAAATGAGACTAATGCAAGAAGGCTCAAATCAGTGGTTTGGGAACACTTTCAAAAAACAGAAGTGTCTGTGAAAGTTTATAGTAAGGATGTCCCTAAAGTTAAAGCGGTGTGCAAATATTGCAAGAAACTTCTAGTCAGTAGACCTGAGGATGGAACTTCACACCTGCATAGACACTTGAAATCGTGTCTTATGAAACCAAGCATTGATAAGTAAAAACAACAACAAACTTTAAGGACTGATGCTCAAACAAAAACCGATGTTGGTGTTTTTAAATTTGAACAAAAAAAGAGTCGAGAAGCCCTTGCAAAAATGTTGTTTTTACATGATTTTCCTTTTAATGTTGTTGAACTACAAGGTTTTTTAGAGTTCTGTGCGACTCTACGACCCGAATTCAAGATTGTATCACGTAACACTGTGAAGGCAGATTGTATGGAAATGTACAATGAAAAAAAAAGAATGAGATCTTTAAAGAATTCAAGGATCTCAGTAGCAGGATTGCTCTCACAGTAGATATGTGGACATCGAACCAGCATTTATGTTATATAGCTATTACAGCACATTATATTGACTCTGATTGGGTTCTTAGATCGCGTATAATTAACTTTCATCATGTTGATCCTCACCACACTGACCAAATGCTAGATGACAATATTACTCTAAGTATACTTAATTGGAAAATTGAGAATAAATTATCATGTTTGATATTAGATAATTGTTCTACAAATGATTCTCGAAAACGGCCCATTGGGGGTCCGAAATGGGAAATGGCCCTCGAAAAAATCAGAAACCGACACGGGTACCTTGTTCAAGGCCAAAGTAACTTATAGGAATTGACGATTAGTGAATCGGACTTCGGGTTAACGAATTAAACACAAAAACCGCATGATTCTCAATACTTAGGCTAGAAAACAGGCCGCCGAAAAACTTAAGAAAAGATTTATATATATATATACATGTTTATCTTTCATTTATAATTTAATTCATTGAAAGATTCTAATGTTATTTTTGTCATTGCAGATTGATGGACGCTTTGGGGTCGGTTGCAGATTTCTGGGGCTGTTTTATTCTTTTTAGTTTATTTGTATATGTATATTGGACATTTATATGTAACTATATCATTATTGATTGTAATATTTGTTTAATGAGATAAACAATTTGATGAAACATGGCGATGGTTGTTTGTTTATTTAGCAACTTTTCTTTGCAAGCATTTTTTATATTAAATATAGGTACACGAGCAGGTTTTTTTTTGATACAGGTGTATAAACAGGTTTACAGGAAAAACATATTGAAAAAAAAAATATAACATTTTTTTAAGAATAAAAATAATTTTACCAACATTTTTTTTCGTCGGCAAAAGTATAAAATAAAAATAAAAAATATCTAAAGATGGCCTAGCGGTTGTTCCATTGAAGATAGAGGCTATAGTGAATTGGCAAAGCCCAAAGAATGTGATAGGGATCAGAAGTTTTCTAGGTTTGGGTGGATATTATATAAGATTTGTCTGAAGGATTCTCGAAGATATCAACTCTGTTGACTAAGCTGACTAGGAAGAACGTTTCTTTTGCTTGGACCCAAGAGTGAGAGGATAGTTTTGAATTGCTTATGAAGAAGCTTACTACAGCCACAGTGTTGACCATACTAACTAGGAGCGGATTTGTTATCTTTACTGACACTTTGAAGGTTGAGTTGGAGGATGACAAGGCAGTGACTTATGGGTCTAGGCAGCTGAAGATTCATGGGAAAAACTTTGACAAACACGGTTTGGAGCAAGTAGCGGCCGTTTTTTCCCTAAAGCATTGGAAACGTTATCTCTATGGAGAGAGGTTTGAGGATCCCTCTGATCATAGAAGTTTGCAGTACCTCTTTTCTCAAAAGGAGATGAATATGAGGCAACATTGTTGGATGGAACTTATAGCTGACTACGATTTCTCGATACGGTATTTTTCGGGTAAAAGCAATGTGGCGGCAAATGCACTTAGTCGGAAGTTAGTCACGTTGGCTTGTTTGCGTGGTGAATGGGATTTAATTGAGAAGTTTAGGGCCTTGGATGTGGAGATTGAATTTGTTAATGGCAAGGTGATGCTAGCCGGCATGTCAATGTTCGAGGCAGTTCTGATGCAATAGATTAAAGATAGACAGTTCCAGGACCCAAGTTGGCTAGAGTCCGTAAAGGCTTGTAGAGAGGCCAGATTTTGGAATAGTAGATGGAGTCTTGTATTTTTGGGACAGATTGTGTATGCCTAATGTTGAAGATTTGTAGAATTAGATAAAGTTAAAGGCACATCATACACGGTATTCTATGCATCCCCGGAGTCCTAAGATGTACCGGAACATGAGGGGCATATTTTGGTGGAACAATATGAATAAAGAAATCACTAGGCTTGTTTCTAGGTGCATGACATGGTAGAGGATCAAAGCAGAATAAAAGAAGCCCCTATGACTTTTGAAGCCATTGAATATTCTTAATTGAAAATGCGAGCATATTATAATGAATTCTGTGTCCGTTTTGCCAGAGACGAGGAAGCACGATAATTATATTTGGGCGATAGTTGACAAATTGACTAAGTCTGGACACTTTATTCCTTTTAGGACAGGGACCAAGATGGATAAGATGACGAAAATGTTTATTCAGGAAATTGTCAAACTACATGGTATCCCAGTTTCTATAGTGCCAAACAAAGATAACCTCTTTGTTTCGTATTTTTAGGTGACTTTTCAGGAGGCCATGGGAAGGAAGTTGAGTTTTAGCACAACATATCATCCGCAGACCGACGAGCAATCAAAGAGGACGATCCAGACTCTTGAGGACATGCTTGGAGCTTCTGTGTTACACTTTAAGATAGAGTGGGATCGACATTTGGCGTTGTATGAGTTCGCATACAATAACAACTTTCACGCAAGTATTAGGATGACACTGTTTGAGGCTCTCTATGGTAGGAGGTACAAGGCAGTAATTTGCTGAGAAGAAGTTCACGAGAGTATTAGGATGACACCGTTTGAGGCTCTCTATGGTAGGAGGTACAAGGCAGTAGTTTGCTAAGAAGAATTTGGTGTGAGAAGTTTCAATGGGCCTACTATTATTGGAGAGACAAGTGACAGAGTAAAGCTAGGGAAAAAAAAGGTTGAAACTGGCCCACAGTAGGAAGAAGAGCTATAAAGATAATCGATGAAGTGATCTTAAATTTCAAATTGGGGATACGGTCTTTTTGAAGGTTTCACCTATGAAAGGCACTATTCGGTTCAAGTAGAAAGGAAAATTTCCCCTTGTTACATTGGATCTTCCGAGACTCGCAACAGAGTCGGAGATTTGGCCTATAGATAGACTCAACTTCTAGACCTAGCAGCAGACTGCAGTGTACAATGTCTTCCACGTATCAATGATGAGGAAGTTTATTGCAAATCCATCGCATGTCATCAAGTATAAGCCATTAGAGATTAAGCCAGATGCCGCCTACATCGAGAAAGCAGTGTGCGTGATAGATGTCAAGGAGCAAGTCTTGCATACCCGACTATCAAATGGGTGAATATTCTATGGGAGCATCATAATCTGAAGGAGGCCACTTGGAGTTAAATGAGAGGGTGTTAAATAAGTATCCACACCTTCTTTAGCATGTTTAGTGTCTAATATTTAGTTTTAATTCGATGCTTAATGTGTTATTTTGGATGTTTATGTGGCTGGATAGGTAGATTAGTTAGGTCTTGACAATGCATAGGTAGTTTGAGGACCTTTTTGTAAATTTGGCTTTATGGGTGACAATGTGTGTGATGTCAATTTTTACAGAAATTTAGATGATTAAGTAGAGCACGTTGTGTTCATCGATTTCCGTGTTTTGACTCGAACTGGTTGGACCCATCTTGACCCATTTGTAGCCAAAAAGTCCTAATTTAATATTACCTAATTCAGTTATTGCCTACAAATCTCAGGAAGTTTTCAACTAAAACCTTCCTTATTTCTGCTGAAGCTTCCTTTCCCTTCTGTTCTACTTACTTCTAATTCCGTTGGTGAAGCTTTGCACGCTGGATTTTTAAGTCTCCATCTTCACTAACATTGTCTTCTCCAAGTTCTACTTCTTCCTATTTCATCACCACTTGCACTATTGGTAAGATAATCTCTTCCTATTGCTTTTTCATGTTTGGAACTAGTCATTTGAGCTCAAATATGTTGCGTGCAAGCTCGTTCTCTTCCATTTTATTCATTCACCATTGCAGGGTGCTTTGTAGAGTTACATATTTGGGGGTCTTTTTAGTTTGAAGCTTGTCAAGGTGCCCTATAGTTTTGATTTCAAGGAAAAAGGGCTGTGCATCATCTAAGGCTAGTTAAACATCTTTATATGCATGCATGCAATGTTTATTCATGATTCCATCCATGATTCTTATGCTAGATTTACCCTTGTAGCTCAATGGTATGGTTGTAGACTGAGTTTTGCTAAATATTTATATGGATTCCTAAATGTATGTGATTCTACAGTTTATTTGTAGTTTGGAAGCCCTCATGATATGAAATAATAGACTTCTGAAGTGTACGTTAAGTAAGGAAGACATTTCCCATAAAACAGAAAAAATTCACTTTTCAGAAGTTTGAATTATGTCGCCCACGGTCGATCGTAGAATATTTCCTTTCACAGTCGACCGCAAACACATGGTGCAATTTTGATTGCTTTTCCAATACCTAGATTTTTCTAGAAAAATCAACTGCGGTTAGCCCGCAGCTAGCCGTAAGTCCCTTTATGGCTAATCGCGAGTCGACTAACCGTGAGAGACCCCACGGTCGACTATGTGCCAACCATGGAGCAACTGTGAGAAATCGCGGTCAACTGCTAGGCAACCCCGAGAACCTAGGATTTTCCGGTTGTTTTGGACCTTGTTTGGACAGCTAGCAATGGAAGCCTTGTACCCTAATCAAGGCCTAGTGGAACCTAGACCAATGTAGGTGATGTATGAGCTAAAAAATACCTACAAGAAAGCTGGTACTTTAATATTTATGTACACTAAGATAAAGGTGTTATCCTAAGGCAATTCGATGTTTGTAAACTTGTGTAACGCTATCATTAATGTAGTCTAGAGACATCGGAGGGCCCTAATACTACACAGAGTTGGGCGGTGATGCCAACGGGCATTCCTAAACCCTAGAGTTGGCTCATTGTTCAACCTTGACTCGTCAAATGACATCTTATGCATGCATTTGATTTACGTTTCTTGTATTCGCATGAACTGACCCATGCTTCCATGTTGCCATGTATTTCACTTTATACTTTGCTATGTGCTACGTTTCAAGTGTTCCTTTATGCTCTTTATGCCTTTATCATGTTACACCTTACGGTCATGTTCATGCTTATGTTATGAACATGCTTCACATTCACTGACAAGTACATCTCATTTCCTTAAGTCAACACCACTTAGCTTGATCCTATCTTAGTCGGACCTCGCTGAGTGTGGATTTAGTACACTTTATGGACTAGTTGCAGTCTAGGTTGTGTTATGGGAGTTTATCGGTGCTCCAGGTCCACAATGGAGTTTTGTGGACCCTATACCTCCTAGCGGTACCACTATGCTATGTTATGTTTCATGCCCTTTATTTAACCCATATCTAATGGTTGAATTTAGATAATATATCTCATGTGGATGTGCCAATTTGTTAGGATATCATGTTAGCCATGTCACTTATAATTCACATTGTTTCATGCTTACTCATGCATTATTTATACCTAGTTCCCTCTTACAGACCTCACAAGATCGTTCGTTACGTCTTATTATTCATTTGATAGCTTATGTTATGATTTTATATATTTTTTTTATTTTGCTTTGACCGTTATGTACAATGATGCTACACTTGGCGTTACAGGTGAGGACCTAGACGCCAATGCCCCAGAGATTGAGGAGGTTGAGGAGACACCTCAATAGTTAGCCGAGTGGACTCCAAATGATGTCTTTTAGACACTGGAATGCAAAGTTCTCATCATCATGACCCATCCCTCACCGTTGGCCGGGATGGCCATTTTTGTTTTATTTTATTTGACCTTGGGATGTAAACTTTAGTCAAACCGCTTCCACTACTTCTTTCTATTTCTCTGAACTTCAAACTTAAACTTAAACTATCTGATGGACTTTTTTATGCTCTCTAATATTGTTTTAAATATGCTGTGGATAGATGCGATTTAGATACCATACCTCATGTATATTATATAGGTTATGAATGTTACACAAGCTTCCGCAAAAATTAAATGTACCCCAATTTGTGATGGTTTGTATCACCCAACATGTGAAATCCTGTGGGAACTCTCGCTTTGGGAATAAATATACTGAGTTGGTTGACTGAAACCCAATGAGAATGTGTGTCGCGTCTTGATATCCTTGCGAGATTGTTGGATCTCGGGTCGGGGGCATGACAATAAACATTGAGTGGATTCTTTGCATAGTATGCTCAAATCCAAGTGATTCATTCTTCATCACTTTGGCAAGAAATACGTGTCCAACTCTCAGTTTTATCCAATTGAATTTTCTATAATGGATGTTATGGCACTTGATAATTAGCTTGAGACTTACATTATTGATATGCATTCCGGTAATGAGTTCTCAAAAGTAAATGAAATTATGACCTTGATATAAAGATATAGTCGAGATACAAAATTATATTTTGTATTCATTAGTTTAGTTTATCATGACATTGGCATTAATCTTAATAGTTGCTACCATCACCGTTGAGAGGGCGTTTTTGCTCTATATGTCAATAATAATCAACTGTGTAATAGAATTAGAGATGAGTTCATGAACGATTGCTTGGCCACTTATATCAAGAAAGATATTTTTAATTGCATTAATAATGAAACAATCATGCGACACTTCTAAAACACAAAAGCCATCTAGGACAATTGTCAAAAATCCATTCGCATGTAGTAAATTTATATTTTCATCTCTTGGATTAGAAGTAGTGCTTGGACCTACAATGTATAAGGAGAGGCTAAGCTTGGCAATTAATGGACGTATGAAAGATATTTATTGAGGTAATGATATTACAGGGGTGCCTTCCATGGGTTTACCTTCATAATATAAAAGTGTGATTGCTTCCTACATGATTGTGTTTTCCTTTAGAGCATTCATGATAGTAGGATATAGATAAATGGCCTAAAATAATGCTTGCTTTATATAAACCAAAAGCTAAGAAATTTAATATGTGATAATTTTTCCAATATTTTCGTAATAGTTATTAATTCAAAGCTACAACTAATGGTACTTAATGAGACTTATTAATATTATTAATAAGTGAAAGTTCAAGTCCACAAGACATGGAGAACAAGGGGTTTCCTAGTTGATTGGGAACTGCGCTTACTCACCTTATTATCGGAGGATGGGATTCCTTAATGCAGGGGTGGAACTTCTTAACATGAGGGCCGATATTATTTCAGAGGGATGGGGCCTCTAATGGGTCCCAACTCCCTTGGCTGGTAACAAACAAAACAAACCCAAAAGAGAAAATAAAACAAATGTTAGACAATCTCTTTACCCAAGAGAAATAATAATAATAATAAAAAATAAATAAACAAAGAAGTAAAGTCCACAAGACACATTTCTTTTATGCATAAGATTTTGGGATATATAGTTCAACAAGTTTTTTTTTTTTTTTAATGATTGTGAGGACATTTAGATTTTTCTTCGAAATTGTGGGGGGTCTTTTGCAACTTCTTGGGCTTGGAGATTGAACTATAATGAAATGGCATTTATTCTGCACTTTATGAGGCCAAACCCGGGCTGCCCCGTCCCTCATTACGCAAGCCAGGTTGGAGCATATGAGCTTAGCGGTAGTTAAGGTTAATTATTAACTACTTAACATAGTTATGTCCAAACCTTAAAAGTCCAAATGGTTATGTTTAAGGCCTTTCTGAATCTCTTCCAAAAAAAAATTCAACTGCAATGACATATTTGCATTTTGGTTGGACTTTGGTATTGGGTCAAGGTTGATTTTTTGGGCCAGGAAATGCAGATTATAACATCTACTTTAGTTAAACTTCATTGTATCTTACAGGCATTCCACTTGGTAACCCATTGTTGAATTGGTCCCGCCAAGTGGGTGGCGGAAAAACTTCTCAAGGAAAGCTTCATTGAACCGTCTATTTATTTGTTCCATGTTTTCAAACACCACAGCAACACAACTTAACAACAGTAACTAGGTAACTAGGTAACCATTTCTTATTAAAGGCAGACTATTTGATGGCTCCTCTATGTATTTTCATCCTTTAATTTTGACTTGAATAGATATTGGCCTGTTTTTTTACTTGTCTGTTAGTTGTATGAATACGGTTGAGAGAGAGAGAGAGAGAGAGTGTGTGTGTGTGTGTGAGAGAGAGCATCTTTAGTGGATGATTTCTAGTGTGGGCCGGGTGAATTCCTGGTCATTCTTTGAAGCTCTTCTTCTCAAGAATAGCTGGCCCTATTCGATTCCTAAAAATTCAGCTTAGAAAATGTAGTACGTTGGGTTGATTGCCGGCAAAGATGGAACTGACCTGTAGTTTCACATGAACAAGTGTGAGTAAACTCATTAACCATTCAATTCAAAGAAATGGTGTGGATGTTGTTAAGCTTTTGCTCTTTTGCTACGGTAATACGTGGCTGTATAAAGCTTGTATTAGATACCATGTGCTATTTGCTTTTGTCAAAATAGGCATGCAGTTATGCGTGAAACGGGGGTTGACCATTCTCCGGAGCACATTTAGAGGTGCTTATGGTATTAAATGAATGGTATAGTTGACAGAGAGTTGCTACAATTAAGGATAACCAAATGGCCATTTCAGATTGAAGTCCTATAAATTCGTAACTCCAGCACCCATCTTACAATAAATATCTATTCAAATAAAAATAAGAAAAAGATATTTAAAAAAATTAAAAAAAAATTAAAGATGATGAAGCATTGCTTCTTCCTATCCTTTATCTGTTGTTTCATTGGAGTTGCCCTGTGTGGGGAATTCAACATTATGGATCATGGGGCAAAAGCTGATGGGAAGACAGATGATGCCAAGGTTGGTTTAGTTTGATTACAATAAAGAATATTTATTTATTTATTTTATTTCAGTGGACAATTCTTCAATCGCAAAGGGACAAAAACACACAAGATTTTGTACTAGACTTGTATTGTACTAGTTAAATATTATCTCAAGAACGACCTTTTACCCCAGTTGTGAGAGGTGTCGGTTCTTATCTAAGTGTCACCTTCCCTCACCCAAGATCTCCCTCGCCTCACCCGAGGTCTACTTTCCTGACCAGAAGGCTGGGGCCTCTCCCCCCACAAAAAAATCTCATTTCATTTTATATGTCTGACACTTAATTTTGTTGGTGAGCAGGCCTTTCAAGATGCATGGACGGCGGCATGTGGGTCCAGCGGACCAGCTACAATTATAGTACCAAAAGGAAATTATTGGATGGGCCCTCTTAAATTCACAGGCCCTTGCAAAGGCGTACCATCAATCACCATGAAATTGGATGTGAGAGTACATCTGTTGAAACTCTGTATTTTTTTATTTTTAGTGATTTCCAGTGAGAATATCATCCATGGTTTAAGTGTCACACTATTTATTACTAGACTTACTTTACATAAAGATTAATCTTGGCAATCTTTATTTGTAATTTACAGGGTCATTTGCTGGCGGAGACCGACCTGAACAAGTTTCCAAGTGGAGATTGGGTATATTTTGGATCGATAGATGGGTTGACCATCACTGGAACTGGAGTTTTTGATGGGCAAGGAGCTTCTATTTGGCACTTAAACGATTGCCAAAAGAATGAAAAGTGCAAGCTTCTTCCAACTGTAAGTAGTAATAATAAATACATCCAATTCTCTATTAGAAATAAATTGGAGGAGGTGGGTGCCTACAAAATCTTAATCTTGCATCAAGTGTCAATAATTTTATTGTGTCTACTCCACAGAACTTGAAGTTCATATCTATGACCAACACTGTCATCGATGGCATAACATCGCTCAATAGCAAGAACTTCAACTTTGGTGTCGTCGAATGCACGAACTTCAAAGCTGTAAATTTCAAAGTCACCAACCCCGGCGACAGTCCCAACACTGATGGAATGCATGTGGAACGTTGCTCCGATGTGACCATCGAGGGTGCTACAATTGGAACCGGCGACGACTGCATCTCACTCGGACAGGGCCTCACTAATGTACACATCAGTAAAGTAACTTGTGGACCAGGCCATGGAATAAGGTGCGTTTTTCTTCTCCATCTCTTCTATGCTATAGCTTATAATTATAAATTAAAATGGGATATTGTACTTTTATACTCAATAATCAAGCAAAAGGATATGACACGTACCTTTGCTTTGTTGCCTAGGCATTGCTGACTGATTGCGTGCTTGTTGTAATTGTTGTTGTTGTTTGGTCTTATGATTGGTTTGTTATAAAAAAAAAATAACAGTGTGGGGAGCTTAGGAAAGTACCCAGGTGAGAAGGATGTGACTGGACTCATCATTAGTGACAGCACCATCTCAGACACCTTGAATGGTATTAGGATCAAGTCATGGGGCAACTCTCCCTCGGCCAGCTCTGTGTCCAACGTAACCTTCGAGAACATCACCTTCAAAAATGTCAACAATCCAATCATCATCGATCAGGAATACTGTCCTGGTGGCGCCTGTGCAAATGATGTATGAAGAGAGTAAACATTTTTTTCTCCTTCTTCTTCTCCTTGTTCTCTAAGTTAGTAAGATGAGCCACTCCCATGGAATTTCGATATATATAGAACTCATTCATATGTTGTAGACCTATCGTGGGTCAGTGACATTTTCAATTTTCAACTTAATTTATGTCCTTTCCTTCAATTGCAACATGCAGGTACCTTCTAAAGTGCAGATCAGCGATGTCACCTTCAAAAACATCCAAGGGACATCTGCATCTGAAGTCGGTGTAACACTCCTTTGTAGCAAGGGCTTGCCATGCAAAAACGTCAAGCTCCAGGACATTAATATAACACCAAGCAAAGGTGCAGCGCCACTCACATCGAAGTGTGACAATATCAAAGCTCTCTACACCGGGACCCAAGTTCCTCCACCCTGTCCTTAAGTCTTATTAATAGGTTACAATTATCAAGTGATTTGTTATGGTTGTAAAGTGTAGTTATATTCATAAAACCCAGTTTCCACATGAGAGGAATCGCAACAAATGTTTATATCAGTCCTCTTTTCTTGTGAATTTGGCCAACTGAGTAGGCCATTCAGTTTTGTAATCTCTAATTATTTACATATATATGCTCAGTGAGAATAGCATCTTTTTTTTTCTATTGGTAATGATGAAATATATTAATGGAAGAAAAAGGATTGCAAAGAAGCACCACCACATAAAAAGGGGCATTATATGGTATAAAAGCATTATACCAATAAAACAGATTACATAGTGAAAGCAATGAAATTAATTAGAAGACCTATCCACTCCTTGCTTATCTAAAAATCATGTAAAAACATTGGCCGTTCGCCCAACATGATGAAAACATAGTTAATTAATTGAAGATTAAAATTCTTTAATCTCATTCAAGCAGAATTAGAATTTCTAAAAAAATCACAGCAGAAGGTAACACGTAAGATATAGCATTAAGAGAACCACTCTAAACCACTAGTCTTCAACAAAAAGAGGTAGCTCTAATCTCAACCACTTTCTCTCTCTCTCTCTCTGCACGCGCTTGTCGCGCATAGGAACATGTCCTAAATGGAATGGAGTCCCTGATGTACAATTTTTTATATATAATGCTTGCTATTTTTTCATACATAGGTTTTTAATTCCTTTTTATTTAAATTAAGTTGATACATTTTAAAAAGAATTAATGGATTTTCTTTTCTTCTATCATTGTTAATGATAAAGAAATGCGGCAAACTTGTTAATAAATTATTGATGACTATCATTGCTTCTCTTAAGAGGAAATCCGGGCTCCTACGTTTACTAACTTACTACATTACACACTTTGCAACCCCAGAATACATCGAAAATCATCATGTAATACTCAAACCATTATTCTAGTTAGCAAGCAACAAGTGCATTCTTTACTCACACACCCAAATGCACCCCCTAGCCAAATCCCTAACCGATAGAGCTAAGGATTGATTCATCCCTTCACTCAGTCATATGAATGAAGGCCTATTTGGAATGTCTAGAACAGAATATTAACAAACATAGATGTGGTTAGATTATAGGGCAGCTTTTTATGAGAAACTTGTTCCATGAATACTTTGGAACTTGGACGTTTGTCTGCAAAGTTAAAAATAGATAATTGAATGACCGTGGTCAAAGGGCCAGCATTTTCATACGTTTATTAGATAATTATCTTACTTATTTCGCCATTGATTATCCAATATGACTCAAAGTCTTGGTCCAAATCTTGTAACATGGAAACTCAGTATAAAAGGCCCTCCTAGTATGCGTATCAATGTTGATATCCAGAAAGCTTTTGACGCAATTCGATGGGATTTTAATGTCGACGCACTCAAGGCATCAATCTCATCTTGGGCACTATGTACTCATCAATGGAAAATCTAGGATGTAAGGTTTTTTAGTGTGCTGGCATATTCATGGGATTGGACAAAACTTGGGATTGCATTATGCATTTTCTTCTTTTCTGGAATGGACAACAAAATCATTCTTCAAGAAGAAAATTAGTTTGCAAGAGCTTTCGAAATTCCAAGAAAGCTCAAGAGCGCATGTTCGAACACAAGTTCAAATGGATTTTATTCAAGCATCAAGCAAAAATACCTGGGAGGCTCAACGTTCGAAGGCCCTCATACTCGTCCAAACGGACCTGGAGATCTTGTTCAAGCCTCAAAATAGCAAGCCCTCACGTTCGAACGAATTTCATCTTCGTTTCGAACGGATCTGTGCTCTCTCTCTCTCAAGCCAAGAAACCAAAGAGGCCTCATGTTCGAACGGACGTCATCCTCATTTGAACTGATTCCTTCAACCCTCGTAGCCAAAAATCCAAGAGTTCCTGCGTTTGAACAAAAGTCATGGGCGTTTTGAATGGATGATGCGCAAGAAGTTCCAACTGAAGTCATAGGCGTTTGAATAGACCTTTAGTCCTATTAGAACAGATGGTGTACTATTCTGGGCAATAACCCTAAAATAAAAGGAGGTATATATATGGACTCTCTACCATTGCCCTGTGCTCTCAGATACACAAAAAGGCCAAATGCAGATCTGAGAGAGAGTTCATGATTCTTCTCTAAAGTTCTTCCTTCATTGATGTAACATCTCGTCCTTTAATCTTCAATTAATTATAATTAATTACATGATTAGTTAGTAAGTGCGTTTGGGTAGAATAGGGGGGTGATTTGCAATTTGGAAAGTTTTCAAGGGTTTTTATGAGATTATGAGTTTTTGTGAGTTTGGACGCATCGGGTATGTCTCGACATTTCACGAACATTAGTCTTCAGTCGCGTTTCGATTCTAACGCGTCAAAGAGGCCCGAAAATCATCATTTGTGGATCCAAGGACTAAACTTAAAATACTCATTTATCCTAGCCTAATAACTATAGCCATCCTTCTTATCTTATTTCATTCATCCCTTTCTTCTTTCATTGTGCCTTCTCCAAAGGCGTAGCCCCCTTCACTGCCTTCTCACTGTCGACGGCCACCGGAGCTCCGGCGTCGACGACCAAGCCTCCGATCTTCTTCATCAAGCTTCCAAGACCCAACCCATTCAATTTTCTAAGCTTTTCGTTCACAACCCATTCAAATGTAAGCTCCTAATGCTTGTAGACTATCTTTACTTCTTCTTTGTTAGTTAGGAATGGATTAGTAAGACTCACCTCAACCTTTAGCATGCATTTGTAGGAGTGATTTGAGTTTGAGAGTTGTTTTCTCCTCTTTGAGCTCAAAAAAGGGTTTTTCCCCAAATTTCTTCTTGGTTTTGGTCAAGCTCTTCATCTAAGGCTCGTAAATATTTATATTTATGCTTGATATGTTTGTCTTCCTTGATTTGTATGGGAGAAATCATGATTTAGATGTTAGTTGCTCATTTGGTGATTTAGGGATTTAAAAACACGATAATTAGGTTTGTTAGCCTAATGAAATGGATTTGGATGTTAATGACTTGATAAGGTAGATTTGTGGGATGAGGTTAGATTGTTTTTACAATTGATTGAACTGCTAATCAAGTTCAAGGAAGGAGATAAGGGAATGACCCATTTCACTGCAAAAACAGAACCTGGACTCTATTTCCGCAATGCATGCGGTCGACCGGCCAAATATCTCGGTCGACTGGCCACACAGGGTTAGGTTCTCTGGAACCTCACCAAAACACTATGACCCTTTTTCATTTACAACTGCCAGTTGACCGGCCAAGGTCTCGGTCGGTCAGGAATGCATGGGAGAGGTAAACCTAACCTCCTCAGGTCGATCGGGCTCGCTGTGTATGGGGTCGTCCGACCAAGGGCCACGTCGACCGAGACAACTATGAATTTCTTCTTGGAATGGATTTTCACCCTATTTTTGGATGGACTTAAGTGGAACTTGGTTACCCCTTTTATGGGCTCATTTGACTTATTGTGAGGATGTTTGAGCCGACATTCTTCACGGTTAATTCGGTTGTATCCGGACTTAACTGAATTCAATGTTAAACGGTACGGGACAACGGGATATCCTTCTTTAAATCTCTGCACGAAGATTGTTCGACCGGTTATCGTGAACCCTAACCCTTTTCGTTGATTGAGTAGGTTGTAAGATGCTTCAGGATTAACATTGTACTTAAGATTGGATTATCTATCGCTTTTGATTCTGGATTGTACCGTCTAGTACTTGTCTACATGTAACGAACATGTTCATTAGTTTTGTTTTGTTTATTTTGTTTGGGGATCACATTGAGAACTTAGATGATGGACTTAGGATCCCTTTTGGTGTTCCGTCCATTCTGAGGTCTGTTTAAAGTGTTGAGGCTAGCGGCTTTGATTGTAAGACTTGAAGAGAACTACTATTGAAGCTTGTTTAAAGTTTGACTTGATTTGGAATAAAGTAGTTTCTCTAATGTTGTTGAATCTTGTTCGCACAAGAAAGCCTAGCCCCTCACCGATGTTCATTTAGGATTCTTTTTGTCAGGCACCACTCAGTTGTTAACGTTCAACACAGCTGGGGCACCACCTATGTGAGGACTTGAATTTATAGCCTCGATGTAAGATTGGGCCAGAGCCCACGGAGACCAAGCCACATAACCCAAGAGATGATTGTTATTGTTATTGAATACCGGGTTTTGATCCCAATTTATTGATATCTCCACCACAACTCAATATGAGTAAGGGAGGGCAGTGATACTATCCCGTGGTAATTAACATATGTGGACCGCCTACTTTGATAGTTTGTTTATGATTCAAATGCTATGCGTTTCTTACGATTAGACTGCTATGCATTGCATATGATCTTGTTTATCATTTACTCCCTTTAGTACTGCATATCTTTGGCCATTTATATATCTATCTGCTTACCAACCGTTGTGTTTGATGATGCTATACTCTTGATGCATAGGTACCGAGTCTTTCTACCCCGAGGAAGAGGAGGCGACAGAAGAGGTTGAGGCAGATCAGCCTAATGACTTCCTTGAGTACTGTACGAACGACATTGTATAGTCGTATCGACCCCATACACGAGAGCCTTCATGCTATATCTGATTAGTTTCATCTTTTGGTTTTATTATCTTTTTTATTAGGCCTAGTTTTAGTATGGCATACTTATTTTTTTAACTAATATTTTGTTAATAGTCTCAAACTTGATTTCTAAATATGATATTCAGTATTTGCTTTTAAATTATACATCTTTAATATACCACTTGCATTTATGAAGTTTCCGCTAATTGTTATATATATATTTGAGAAAATGTCTACAACTCACAGCGGTCTTTGATCCGAATGAGATATGATTGATTGGGGCCGGGTTGCATTTTATTAACGTTAGAAAATTTTTATTTGCCCCAATTTCACGCATGACCCTGTTTCTTCTTTTGGGCGTGACAATTGATGTGCTGAAGCTTCATCCTTGAGAGATTTGTTCTTCATTCCTCCTTCTCGTTTGCGTCTCAAAGTGACTTCGTAACCGCAGACGGTGATTCAAGCATGGCTGAAGGTGAACGGCGAGTGGTGGGCAAGAGGTTTTACAGTCCTGAGGTTGAGATCCAGCTGGGGAAGGATTGCAATTGCTCGTTTTTAATATTCTAGTTCGTAGTGCTTGATTGTTTCCCTGGACTGGGTTCAAGGATCCATGTTTTTTTTCCTATGATCGGGATTTTCACGTATATCATGTGTCTCTTTTGGTGTGACTATTGGTTTCTTGTGTGGTTGTTTCGTTCTTCTTGAACTACATATCATAGATCTGACCAGGAACCTAATTAACCCTACAAGGGTCTCAAACCTTCAAGTGGTATCAGAGCAGGTCACACTACTCTTCTGTGTGAATCGATCATCTATATAAAGAATCGGTGGATTAGAACCTTGATATGAAATTC
The DNA here is from genome assembly GCA_038049695.1 of Cinnamomum chago. Taxonomy (NCBI): domain Eukaryota; kingdom Viridiplantae; phylum Streptophyta; class Magnoliopsida; order Laurales; family Lauraceae; genus Cinnamomum; species Cinnamomum chago. The sequence continues at coordinate 62,965,319 of CP142458.1, read as the reverse complement.
AAGAAAGTGGGTACCTCTACCACAAACCCTTCTTTGGTCGATGGATCCAACAATACATATTGGAAGGTCATAATGACTGCCTTCCTCAGATCCATCGATGATGAAAGTCTAGGATTGCGTTGAAGATGGCTATACCAGACCGACAGTTGTTGCAGACGATCGAACGTTTCTCAAACTGAAAGCTCAATGGACAAAGGAGGAAAAATAGGCCTCAAACTACAACAACAATGCGATCAGTGCCATTTTTAATGGCGTCACTGCATCGGAGTTCTGCAGAATTTCCTCCTATGCCACGGCTTAGAAAACATAGTCCAGAAAAAGGTATGTGCACATTCTTCTCCTAAATTTATTTATGGATTTCTTGCATTCAACTTTTTCTCAGTTAATTTTTTGTGGAATTGGATTTCGGTTTGGCTTTTCTTCGAGATGGTTTGGTATTAGGATTTTGTGGCAATGCTTTTGAAGGTTGTGATTATTGAGATATTGTGGAGAATTGGTTGTTTTGTTCTATATTGGGTGACTAATAATGTGGAGAATTGTTCTATATTTGGTGTGTAGCTGTTACAATCATGGGTAAGTATCTTGAGACTCTTGTACTCATCTTTCAAGACTATTCCGGAGCATTGGTTCAACCTTCAATGCTATGACTTTTTCTGCTCACCAAGTGTTTGATGGAATGTCTTAACGAAGTTTGAATCATTTTGTTGGTTCTTTTTGTCTCTATGGCTCCGCAGTTCTCTGAGGCTCCCAAGAAGTCTCGAGGTAAGCACTCAGCCACTTGATCTTCCTATAATGAGGAATGTTTCCCAAATGCCCAATGTGCTGAACTGTTTGCCAAGTTCAAAACCCGTTCAGTTGTGCTGGAAAGGACTGTTACTGTTAGGGGAATGATCAGATCAAATGCCCATCATTGGTCATGGCTTGTCATCTCCAAGTCTTGAATGGAATGGAAAGCGATGTTTTTAAGGATTGGGTGCATGAATTTTATTGCAATATATATGATGTTACGGCTGACAGCTTCAAATATTTTGTGCGTGGAATAGTTGTGACTATCACTCCAGGTTTAATTGCAAAGCTTCTCATGGTGAAGCGCCCCCCAAACCCTTACTATCCTTTCCTTGATCCTAAAAATGCGATTAAGTTTCCAAATGATGTTTCTACTGAACTTATTGGTGAACCTAGTGAGTAGGTTGGAGATTTGCTATATCGGCATGAGCTTACGGATGACTATCGCCTTCTTAATATCTTTGTGAGTCAAAACATTAGACCCTGTGTTCATACTTCTGACCTGAACTATCTGCAAGCATATCTTCTCTGTGCCATTGGGATGGATCTTTCGGTCGATTTTCCAAAGACCATGTTCGATGCCATGATTAAGATTTATGAAGGTCACAATCGTCTTTCTTTGCCTTTCGGTGTACTCATTTGTGGACTCCTAATTGAGAAAGGATGTCAGGCATATCCATACGAAGAGTCAATTCGACCCAAGAAAACTATCAGTGCCACTACCTTGAAGCTCTCCTAAGCTCACACGAGACCTCGCGCTCCGCGTCGTGAAGCTGCAGGTGCTTCTGATGATGGTAGTGATAGTGACGACTCATATGTTCAGGGGGAGTCTTCTATACTTCATAGGCTCAGTGATGTTGAGGCTGTCATTTCTGATCAATCTATTTAGATTGAAAATCTTGAGAACAAAATGGCCGAAGGATTTAATCAGATGCGCCCGCTTACAACGTTTCAGTATTCACGCTTGAGTGAGCGATTATCCTCCAAGTTTGAGCAGCTTCGTAACCTTTGATCTGGGTTTACTTATGTTCACTTTTATGCTAATTGCCAGGCTATGTGTTGTTGTTCTACTACTACTTATGTTCTAGTTTTAGACTTTCAAGTTTTCTATGCTACTATCTGTCCTATGGTAGTACTCTCATTATCTCAAGCTAATACTAATGCTAATGTTTAGGTACTTTGCTTTAGTGTTCTTTTGCCAGTTCCTAAACAAGAAAGGGGGAGAATAGTTTTACTATTTTATTTCTGTGATTTATGCACTTGTTGTTGCTAGAGTTTGTCGTGCAAGTTTTTTTTCTACAGGGATTGAAGATTGAAGTCCAAAGTTTTTTTTTTAAAATCATCTTCCTTGTTTGTATTGGGTTTACTTCTAGGTTTCTTTAGAATATTTTGTATTTAGGAAGTTTTGTTCATGAATTGCCAAATGGGAGGGATTGTTAGGTTTTAGTTAGCTAATTCATTGGGGTTTGAACAAAACTCTAGTCCATATAGAGTTGTAAGTTTCTTTTTTTCAGTTATGGACTGCTGCAATTGTCATTGAAATCGAAGCATAAAGATACAAGTTGAAGACAATTAGGAGTACAGTTGGAAAAAACTCTAAAGACATGCAAAACCACCCCCAGGGCAGAATGAGTGTTCACTCGAGGAAGCCATCTGGTCGCTCGAGCGAGCTTGAGCAATCTAAGTCAGATCCAGAAGTGCGCAAACTTTCAGAAAAGTTTCCGAATTTGAGCCAAACTCACTATCTTAATTCTATTTGAATGGCCATTGGCCTATATAAAGTGATCTTGCAATCAAATGCTTACCTCTCTCACGTTCTAAACCCTAGAGAAGCCTGTGAGAGATCCAACATCATCCAGAGCTATTTGTTGCTGTGCTAAAGATCAAGTTTTGGTTCTTCTTCCGTCTACTCATCCGAAGTAGATCCACCTTGAAGACGCATTCAAGGTGTTGATGTCAAGCACGGTGAAGGTTCACGACAAGGCGTCGGCAAGATTACGCAGTCCTTGGGTTGAATTGCAATTGGAAAAAGGTTATGAGTTTTCTTGTAACTTCCGGTTTCAATTAGTGCTTGGTTGTCTGTTGGCTTAGACGGTAAGGCCCGTAGTTTTTTTTTCGAGTAGGATTTTCCACGTATACATCGTGTCTTCTTCTTATTGTGGGGTTTGTTGCTTTTCATTGGAATTAGGGTTACTTACTAGTTTAATCATTGGTTTAGAAATTTAATAGAGGAACTGCTTATTGGGACCTAAGCCTGTGTTAAGGCCAGTTTTTTAAGATAGGCTTGATGGGGTTAGATTGTGAGAAGAAAGATGAAATGACAATAGAGACGGCGGGGAAGAAGGATTATGGTCTTGGAGGAAGAAGATGTATGTGTGTTAGTATTTTTGTTGGCTAATTCATGGGTTGGACAAAACTCTGGGTCCATTGAGTTGTATTTTCTAATTTATTTTAGAATGGACTGTGGTTACGTCGCTGGAAGAGCTGAAGGGAAAAAGAAGACCGGGCGAATTTTCCCAGGCCCGATCGATCGGAGCCTCAGACCGATCGATCGGTCAGAAAAAGGTCTCAGTTAAATGTCAGGCCGAGCGATCGGACCTGAATGACCGATCGATCGGACAGTGTGCAGATTCCGGGAAAGTCTCCTATTTTCACACGAAGTTGTTTCCTCTTGAGACTCTGTTTCCTAGTTTGAGTCCTACTTGTGCACTAAGTCTTAGGCACGAATATTGGGCTATTTATAGGGTGTTTCTCTCAACCCTAAAGAAACCACCACAACTCTCATTGATCTGAGTCAGAGATATTTTAGAGAGAGTTAATCTCTAGAGCCATTGAGAGATTATTCTGAAGGGCTGCTCTAGAAAGTTGTTGCTGCTTCTACCTTCTTGTAGAAGATTGATCATCTTGGTTGACAAGGTGTGAGGAGATCAAGTAAGGAGAACGGGGCGCGGTGGATGTCGTGTCAGTGGATTCTTTGCAAGAATAACTACAGTCCTTGGGTCGAGGTACAGACTTAGGTAAAGGAGCTTGTGACTATATCTTGTAACTGTTCGTTATCTCTTGATTTCTGGTTCGTGGTTTTTCTCCCTGGATAGGGTTTCCACGTTAAATATTGTGTCTGCCTTCTTGTGGTGTGTGATTGGTAGATAGCTAGTTCTATATTGTCTGATTGGTTTATTTCCGCTGCATTGATTGGTTAATAAGAACTAGTAATCCATTCTAGTAGCCCAAAGGGGATTTTTCAATTGGTATCAGAGCGGGTTGCACTATTTTATTGTGTTGATCCAAATATTGCTAGAATGGATACCTATCGTGAAGGCACTTCAACCAATAAGCCTCCTCTGCTGGATGGTTCTAATTATGCTTATTGGAAAGCCAGAGTGGTTGCCTTTGTAAAAGCAATAGATCTGAAAGTCTGGAAATCTATTGAGAGAGGCTATTCCTTGCCCACTGTCACTACTGATGGGAAAACCAGTTTTAAATCTGAAGAACAGTGGACAAAGGATGAAGAATTGGCAGCCACTTGCAACTCTAGGGCTTTAAATGCTATTTATAATGGAGTTAGCATATCTGAGTTTCGTAGAATTTCTACATGCACTACTGCAAAAGAAGCTTGGGATATTCTGCAGACTGTGCATGAAGGGACTGACACTGTCAAACAGTCGAAACTTCAGAAATTGTATACAGCCTTTGAAACCATAAAAATGGAGGATGATGAAACTTTTGATGAGTTTAATGCAAAGCTGAATACAATTGTGAATGATACCTTTACTTTGGGAGAGCCAATTCCTGAAAATAGAGTTGTAAAAAAGATTCTGCGGTCTCTTCCAGAAAGGTTTGATGCAAAGGTTGTGGCCATAGAAGAGAATAAAAATCTGAATATTCTCAAAGCTGAAGAATTAGTTGGCAACCTTCAGACTTTTGAAGCAAACCTAAGGAACAATGGAAAATCAAAATCCAAAGGTGTTGCTTTGAGAGCCTCCAAAGAATCATACAAGAAAATTTCTAGTGATTCTGAGTCTGATTCTGAGGAGATTGATCCCCAAGTTGCTGTTGAGTTTATGAAGCAATTTCAAGCGTTCATGAAGGGGAAGAAAAGTAATTTGAAGATCCCTAAAAATTTTGTAAAGAAGAAAACTACTAAAGGGATTAAATGTTTTGAGTGTCATGGTTATGGACACATTGCTAGTGACTGTGCTAACAAGAAACCAAAGAAGAAGGCTTTCAATCTGACTTGGGATGATGATACTTCTGAGGAAGATGATAAAAAATCTGAGTCTGAGAAGCCTGATGCTAGCAAAGAAAAATTCATGGCATTCATGACAACATCAGTTTCTACTACTCCACTTGTTTCTGATGAAGAGACTGAGCCAGATGTTAGTGAGTCAGAGACAGAACATGATTGGCAAGCTGAATATCATATATTGTTTGCAAAGACCATGAAGATGCTCAAGATGAATGAAAAAGTGACTACAAGTTGGAAAGAATCTGAAGAGCAGAATACTTCTTTAAAAACTGAATTGTCTGAAGCTCTTACAAAAGTGAGTCACTTAGAGGCTGAAAATAAAAAATTGGCAGATGAATTGACTGCGGAAGCACAGAAGTGTGTTTTGATTAATCATGATATGAAGATCTTGAAAGCTGAAAATACCGATTTGCAAGGAAGACTCAAGATGGTTCTTTCTGAGTTGGATACAAGCAAGGCTTCCCTAAACAGGATGAATGCTGGGTCTAAAAAACTTGATGACATCCTGTGCAGTCAAAATGCAAAGAATAACATGCATGGCATTGGCTACGCTGACGGGGCATCTACATCAAAAGCCAAAGGTAATAATTGTTTTGTTCAAAATTCAGTTGTTACTAATTCTGCTGGTCATGTTACAAATACAGATTCCAAGAAGAAGAATGTGCCACGCCCTGAACGTATACCCACTTGTCATCACTGTGGAATTAAAGGACACATTCGACCCCATTGCAATAAGCTGCGAAAGTCTCCAAAACAAAAGCAATGGAAAAAGCAGAAGGAAGCGTCACCTATGAAAACCAAAACTGTCTGGGTCAAGAAAGAAGACCTTCCATCTGTCTTAGTACACACTATGCTGAACTATCTGAAAATGCAAGTGTGTGTGCCAAAGCTTCATCACCCCTGATCTACATGATCAAGCCCCCACCCCAGTGCTGATACGAAGATCATCTTGAGGGGGAGACTATTTAGGGGGAGCTACAAAATCCAGATTGACAGAAGCTACTTGAAGAAAATTGGTTGTCAATTGTGGACAAAAAGGGGGAGAATACTGAAGCCAGGGGGAGAAACAAGCAAAGATCTACAGATGCTGTTTTTTTTTTTAAATTCAATGTATTTTGGGTTTTTCTTTTGGGTAGATCATTTGTATTGTTTTAGGGAGTTTTGTCCATGAATTGCCAAAGGGGGAGATTGTTAGTATTTTTGTTGGCTAATTCATGGGTTGGACAAAACTCTGGGTCCATTGAGTTGTATTTTCTAATTTATTTTAGAATGGACTGTGGTTACGTCGCTTGAAGAGCTGAAGGGAAAAAGAAGACCGGGCGAATTTTCCCAGGCCCGATCGATCGGAGCCTCAGACCCATCGATCGGTCAGAAAAAGGTCTCAGTTAAATGTCAGGCCGATCGATCGGACCTGAATGACCGATCGATCGGACAGTGTGCAGATTCCGGGAAAGTCTCCTATTTTCACACGAAGTTGTTTCCTCTTGAGACTCTGTTTCCTAGTTTGAGTCCTACTTGTGCACTAAGTCTTAGGCACGAATATTGGGCTATTTATAGGGTGTTTCTCTCAACCCTAAAGAAACCACCACAACTCTCATTGATCTGAGTCAGAGATATTTTAGAGAGAGTTAATCTCTAGAGCCATTGAGAGATTATTCTGAAGGGCTGCTCTAGAAAGTTGTTGCTGCTTCTACCTTCTTGTAGAAGATTGATCATCTTGGTTGACAAGGTGTGAGGAGATCAAGTAAGGAGAACGGGGCGCGGTGGATGTCGTGTCAGTGGATTCTTTGCAAGAATAACTACAGTCCTTGGGTCGAGGTACAGACTTAGGTAAAGGAGCTTGTGAGTATATCTTGTAACTGTTCGTTATCTCTTGATTTCTGGTTCGTGGTTTTTCTCCCTGGATAGGGTTTCCACGTTAAATATTGTGTCTGCCTTCTTGTGGTGTGTGATTGGTAGATAGCTAGTTCTATATTGTCTGATTGGTTTATTTCCGCTGCATTGATTGGTTAATAAGAACTAGTAATCCATTCTAGTAGCCCAAAGGGGATTTTTCAATGTGTCAGTTTAACTAGAATAAAGATATGGGATGAAATGAAAGAGATGAAGATTGGTGTTTGACGGCGTTGTGGATGGCAGAGGTGTTGAGGATGATGAGTTGGGTGAGAAATGGGGTGAGGAGATGGATAAAGAGGAGGAAGGAGGGCAAGAAGAAGACACGAGCGTCGATATTGATGCTCAACTTAACCACAAACATGTACTGTCAACTGAGAATAATATTGTAATGAGCATCCATATCAACACTCAACTGAGCCATAAACCAATGGTAGACGTCGATATCGATGCTCAACTAAGAATAATATTGTAATAAATGTCGAGAATAAAACCTAATGAATATGCATTTAAGCGTCGACCCTAAGCTAAAGGGAAAAAAATGACACAAGGGCCTTTACAGTTTGTAAAGATCTTTTGGGGTCTTTGTCGTGCACGGGACATCTAAAAGGTTTTTCCCCGTAAAATCCACAAAAAATTAAAGAAAATAAAAGGAAAAGGGTTGGTGCCTATATTCGATTGAAGGTGATCAAATCCATTCACTGGATAGCCACTTTGAGTCCTTTGGCAAAAGAAGGATACGCTCAATTTAAAGACAAAATGCAAAAAGTTAATATGAGATGAATTTAAAAACACGAGTAGTACTATGAAAGCACAAAAATAAAAATAGAAGGGTTTGATGGCTAGTTTAGATTAAAGATGTGAGGAACAAGTTGCCAAGGTTACCTAGCAATGGGGCCAAGCTATCTCTCATCAATGCAATCTTTAAAAGGGAAGCGGCATGCATGTCGCGGAACGCATCTTGTACCAAAAATCACTTAGGTCCCACAAAAGAGATTTTGATAAACTAAATGAAATATCTAAACTAAATGAAAAGGATGTAAGAAGAACTAGAAAAAATTATGCCTACGATAAATGAATCAGATCAGAATGAACAAGATGAAAACAAACATGTTGATAAATGAATCTAACTATCATTAAAGATGAACTAAAGAAAGGAATGAAGGCAACTAGATGCCATGAATCTGTAGCTTTAGCTCGATCCCTTGCTTTCTTCTTTGACTTTCTTCAGTCTATCCTTTATTGTGACTGACTGATGCTTAGGGTCGAGTGGGGACCTTATTTATAGTGTTGGATGGCCTTTTTCTTTTTCTTTTTCTTTTTTTTTTTTTTTTGCTAAGTTGCAAATTGAATTATTAAGGGAAGGAAGAAAGAACAAAAAGAAAGCAAAACAAGAAACAAGAAGACCAAAAGAAAACAGGGCACAAGCTATCTCATGCATGTTAGGAGATGGCTGATTACATAGAGGAAAGAAGGCTTCTAGGGAGGAGCTCTTAAAGGAAGAAGACATTTTACCAAGAGATATGGGAGCTTCAGCCAAGAAGAAGATGATTGCAGTGTCAAGGAAAGGCTTCAAATTGTTGAAAATTGCCCAGTTTCTGACCTTCCATAAGCTGAAGATGGCCCCACTAAGAAGAGAGCTCCCAGGCCCTTTTTTGCTTTGTAACAAGAGTTGGCTAAAAAAGATCTCCATCTGGCAGCAGCAGAGTAAAAAGGAGTAGAGAAGATGTTGCCTTTAGCTTCTAACCAGGCCCAGAAGTTCAAGGCAAAAGGGCAGAGGAAGAACATATTGTAAGAAGTCTCTTGGTGGATACTGCATAGGTAGCGCGAAGACACCAGCTGCACTCCGATTGATTGGGCCCAAGAGTTGGTTGGAAGTTTGTTATGGAACAATTTCCAGGCAAAACAAGCAATGGAGGGCTTAAGGAGACTGTTCCAAGCAAAGTTAGACCAAACTCTAGGAAAGCTCCTAGCTCTAATGGATTCCCAAGCAACGAAGAAAGGGAGATGGTTGGGATTTGAGCTCATCCAGATCAGCTTATCAGGGATATTGGAGAGGTAGAAATCCGCCAAAAGAGTGGAGGAGGCAAAGATCACCGGCTGGGGATTAATAGAACTTGAGAGCCACTGAGGGTTGGAGAAGATATCATGCACAGATTCATTCCAGGGAAAAAGGATATCAGGGAACTTCTCCGCCAAAGAAAGAGGACCATGCCATTTGTCATGCCAAAAACTTATTATTTTTCCTTCACCCAGAAACCAGTGGCTATTTTGAAACAAGAAGTGGGACCTACTCTTTATTTGCCTCCAAATGCAAGAACCAGAGATTAATGCTCCTAGATGCCAGGGAGAGAAACCTTTGAAATACTTAGCTTTAAAGCAGGAAGCCCACAGAGAAGATGAAGAGAAGGCTGTCCAACCTAACCCGACCAAGCTTGCCAAGATCAAGTCCTTTAAGCGACGAAAGCCAAGACCTCCTTCTGATTTTGGAAGACAAACTGTTTTCCAGTTGAGAAGGCTTCTCTTAGTTGGAAAAGATCCTCCAGACCAAAGGAAGTTCCTCATCCATTTTTCCATGAATCTGCAAATCGAGTTCAGAATAGGGATAACCAGCAAGGTGTGAATAGGAAGGCTTTGGAGCACATGCTTCACCAAAATAACCCTTCCCGCAAAAGAAAGCGTATTACTTTTCCAACCAGCTAGCCTTTTCCTGAAGGAATCCTTCATACTTTCAAAGTATCTAGCTTTTAGGCTGCCTATGAAGAGGGGAACTCCCAAATATTTGACCAGAAATATAGCCTGGGAAATGCGTAAGGATCTCGAGATCCTTGATTTGAATGACTGCCTGCTATTGTCAAAGAGAATCTTACTTTTGGAGAGATTGAAATGTTGTCCCGCTGCCATTTGATACGCTTTCAACACTCTCTAAATAACTCTAATACTCTGGGGGAACGCTTGAAAAAAGAAAAGGATGTCATCTGCAAACATTAGGTGGCATATAGAGGGGGAAGCTGGAACTCTTTAGATTGGGACGACTTGATTATGGGAAACAAGATTTGCAATGTTCAGACTTAGAATTTCTTCCGCTAGGATGAAGAAGTAAGGGGATAGAGGATCCCCCGGCCTTAAACCACTACCCAATTTAAATAGCCTGTAGGCTCCCTGTTGATGAGAATGGAGCCTTTTGGAGAGTACACGCATTCTTGGATGAGGGAGATCCATGCCTTGCTAAAGCCAAAAAACTCTAGCACCTTAAACAGAAAAGCCCAATCTAGTTTGTCAAAAGCTTTCGAAATGTCTAGCTTCAGACAAACACCTTTACCTTTGACGCCCTTTTGAAATTTCTAGGTCAACTCATGCGCCAGAGCAATGTGATATTGAATTTTCCTTCACTTTAAGAAAGCAACCTGATGAAGGGAAATGATGTCAGGAAGAAGAGAAGCTAAAGGTGGAATAACCTAATTTAGTCTTGAGTTGGCTAAACAACTAATGATGTTTAGCCTTGAGTTGGCTAAACAACTAAAAATCCAATTAGGAATCAAATGCCATGAATTTTGGGCTTTTGTCCAAAATACCTTCGCTTTTAAAGGTGGAATAACTTAATTTCGTAAAGTGGTCCAATTAGGGTAAAGCTGGGGCATTAGTAGACGATATGCGAATCTAGATTATGAGGGTGCCGAAATAAGGTATCTACACGTACCTCTCATTTTTCAAGTATTGCTAGAGTTTTTTGCAGGAAAAAGTGGCATATCTAAGGTTCGAACCCTGAAAAGTTAGGTGAGAACTGCCAGTACTTACCACTCGGGTAGGAGCCGTTCTCAAGCATTGCCAGAGTTTAAATGACTAACAACATCAACTCAGCTAGTACCCATGAGTATGTAGCCAGTCCTCCTTTCAGCATCAATTCAACTAAACCCCAAGTGTCTAACCAGAAGAACAATTTCTAGCATCATCTTAGTTATACCTCAAATGTCTAGCCAGATCAATTAAATTGCAGCATCAAATCTCCTAATACACCTGAGTTTCTAGCTAATTCAATCAAGTCCTTGACTCAGCTTTTGTCCAAACTCCAAACAGATAAACTGAATGTTGTTCTAAAATGAAATTAATGGCATTCCCCAATGGTCATTTCAAATGAAATTAATGAATTACCCAATTGGGTTTTAAACAGGTCAAAATCAATTTTGGAAGGGCCTCATTGTATCTAGGAGGTAGTTCATCTGTTAACCCATAACTAACCCGCTCTCACCAAGTGGGTGGCAGAAAACATCTTAGGGAAAGCATCATTGTAATGTGCCTTGAAGCATCTATTTGTTCTATCTTTTTACAGATCCAACTCCACCACTACGGTGGCTAGGTAGCCATTTCCTAATAAAGTGAAGCCCATTTGATGACCCTTCTATGAATTTTCATCCTTTGCTCTAATTTAAGCCCATTTGATACTTAAAGCAACATTTAAAACTACTTGGAATTCTATTATTTGAGAGTTCTAGATTTCTTTGAAAGACATATGGCGCGCGTATTTGATTCCCAAGAATTCAGCATTGATAAGGTGCAAACCGAGTAGGCTGGGTAGGTTCTGGGCAAACCTGGAATAGACCTGTACATTCGAATGTCCCTGTGTGAGGAAACTCATTAACCATTCAAATCAAAGTAAGGTATTGGTTGTTCTTAAGCTTTTATTCTTTCGCTTCTATAAACATAAAACATGGTTGTATAAAGCTAATGGAATAGTCCATTTCCACTGGCAACATATAAAAGGAAAGCTTATTAAAAGTAGCAGTGTATAAGTTACTATCTGGTACTCTTTGCTTGTGTCAAAATAAGCTGTTGTGCGTTAAAAGTGAGGGTGACCACTCTGGTGAGCATATTTAGAGGTGCTTATGGTTTAAAATGAATGGTATAGTTGAGAGAGAGTTGTTACAATTAAGGATGACCAAATGACCATTTTAGTTTGAAGTCCTATAAATTCATTACTCCAGCACCCATCTTACATTAAATATTTATTCAAATAAAAAAAATAGAAAAATATTAAAAAAAACCAAAAAAATAAAAATAAATTAAGATGATGAAGAAGAGCTTCTTCCTATCCTTTTATCTGTTGTTTAATTGGAGTTCGCCTGTGTGGGGAATTCAACATTATGGATCATGGGGCAAAAGCCGATGGGAATACAGACGATGCCAAGGTTTGTTTAGTTTGATTATAACGATGTTTAGACAATTTTTCAATCATAATTCTATAATATAAGGGCAAAAATATGAACAATGAGGCCTAGATTTTGAACTAATTGGGCTGGACTTGCATCGTACTTGTTAAAGACCGTCTCTCATTTCATTGTATATGTCTAACATGTGCATGATGGTGTTTATATTTTGTGGATTCAGGACACACAGACCGCAGCGTGTGGGTCCATTGGACCAGCTACAATTATAGTGCTAAAAGGTGATTACTGGATGGGCTCACTTAAATTCACAGGCCCATGCAAAGGCGTACCATCTATAACCATGAAATTGGTTGTTAGAGTTGTTCTGCTTGAACTCTTTGTTTTTTTTTTTTTGGATACGTAGTGTACAGTGAGCAAACATTTGTCATTTTTGTGGGATGCTCCTGAAGCACGGTGAATCTTATCCATGGTTTAAGTGTCACACTAATTATTTGTAGACTTACATACAAAATGTCAATCTTTATTTGTATTTGATAGGGTCTTCTGTTGGCGGAGACCGAACTGAACAAGGTTCCTAGTGGAGATTGGATTTATTTTGGATGGATAGATGGATTGACCATCACTGGAACTGGAGTTTTTGATGGTCAAGGAGCTGCTATTTGGCACTTAAACGATTGCCAACAGAATGAAAAGTGCAAGCTTCTTCCCAATTGTGAGTAATAATAATATATCCAATTCTCTGGTAGAAATAAATTGAAGGAGGTGGTTTCCTAAAAAATCTGAATCTTGCATCTAGTGTCAATAATTTTATTGTGCATACTCCACAGAACCTCAAGTTTATGTCTATGACCAATACTGTCATTAATGGCATAACATCCCTCAATAGCAAGAACTTCAAAGCTATAAATTTCAAAGTCACCAACCCCGGCGGCGACAGTCCCAACACTGATGGAATGCATGTGGAGCGTTGCTCCGATGTGACCATCTAGAGTGCTCAGATTGGAACCGACGATGACCGCATCTCCCTCGGACAGGGCCTCACTAATGTACATATCAGTAAAGTAACTTGTGGACCAGGCCATGGAATAAGGTGCATTTTTCTTCTCTCTCTCTCTTCTTTGTTATAGCTTATAATTACAAATAGAATGGGATATTGCTTTACACTTAGTATGCAAAAGAATGTGACCTTTGCTTTGTTTCCTAGGCATTAGTGATTGATTGCTTGTTGTAATTGTTGTTGTTTGGTTATGAGTGGTTTCTTACTTAAAAATAACAGTGTGGGGAGCTTAGGAAAGTACGCAGACGAAAAGGATGTGACTGGACTTATTATTAAAGACACCAGCATCTCTGACACCCTGAATGGTATTAGGATCAAGTCATGGGCCAATTCTCCCTCGGCCAGCTCACAATCCAACATAACCTTTGAGAACATCACCTTCAAAAATGTCTACAATCCAATCATTGTCGATCAGCAATACTGTCCTAGTGGCTCTTGTGCAAATGAGGTTTGAAGAGACTAAACTTTTTTTTTCTTCTTTGTTCTCTAAGTTAGTCACAACACCCACTCCCATGGATTTGTGTGTGTGTGTGTGTTGTAGACCTATAATGGGGTATTGATCTTTTCTCTTATGAAACAAAAAGACCCTTAAATCTCTCATTTCCTTCAATTACAACATGCAGGTACCTTCTAAAGTGAAGATCAGTGATATCACCTTCAAGAACATATCCAAGGGACTTCTGCGTCAAATGTTGCAGTTACCCTTCGCTGCAGCTCGAGTTTCTCATGCAAGAATGTCCAGCTCCAGGACATTAATATCAAAAAAGAAAATGGTGGACCTCCAGTTACAGCCATGTGCGTCAATATCAAAGCTCTCTATAGTGGCACCCAAGTTCCACCACGCTGGACTCAATAATTTTCTAAAACTTAACAAAAAAAAAGAAAAAGAATGTCTCTGAAACAATACAATTACTGGCCGTAGTTATTTACGAAAAAAAGGTCAATTGGCTTTGGTTTCCAATCAACCGTCTCCTCTACCTTATGCATTAGACCATCTTCTTCCATATCTATAGAATGTTGGGTTTCTTTTGGACCATAATAATCTACTCAAATGAAGACTGTACGTATTAGGCTTGTTTTTATTTATTCTAAGAGACCTTTGTGATCTTGATTTACAAATGTTCATTGAATGAAGTGAACTCTCTATTATTTTATTTAACAAAATCATTCTCTCTCTGTCTCATCATGGTTTGCAGAATTGTTTGATCGGAAGAGTTGGATACTGGTGGTGAATATTTTTGACATTCGGGGTAAGGCAGGGCCAAGTTTGGTTTATTTTGGGCTTAGGTCAAAAATGCCACCCTGTGTGAATTCATGAGGTTTGTTTTGGGTTAAGGTCAAATAACTCACTAATTGTTACAAACTTGTTAATGATGGGGCCAATGTACTTAATTAGTTCCAAATGAAGGCTCTTAAGTGAAAATCGTTGTCACCAAAACCTGTCTAAGGATGGCTCATAGGTTTACAAGCTGTCATAAGGATTACAATGTGATAGGAGCCCAACCCAATTGCGCGACAATGGTGTGAGTCATTTGTTAGAAAATCTTAGGTTTATAAACCCTCTCTGGAATCAATCCAATAATACTGTAAACATTTAATCTAAACCAGTAGAAAAGTAAAATGGTACCTGATTGTTCCATCTTCAGACTTTGATCCAACAGAAGGTTGGTCTTCAATGGGAAATCATAACTCTTTTGTGCCTTTTCTTTTCTTCTCCGGTAAGTGATGGATGCAGAGAAAACAATCGTTGCTGAGAAAGTTACCTGGGTTGCTTTTTATAGACCCTAAATCTCTCCTTCCATCAAGAAGAGAATAAATAACTTTTAACCCTCAAATTAACATAGATGACAGTTACGAAAGGAAAACTTAAATCAATTTAAAGAAATTCAAATGAGGGATAACCGATCCTTTATGTATGGTCATATGGGTCATAACATTCGGTCCGACATTCTCCCACTTGGTCCATATGACCACAAAAGAATTTTAAAATATAATCGAAACACGAACTTTAAAAAAAAAAAGACTTTGACTGGTGATCACCACTTTAAAATAACAATTGCCATCTCAACCCGGGTTGCTTTTCATAGGCCCTAAATCTCTCATTCCATCAAGAAGAGAATAAATAGCTTTTAACCTTCAAATTAACATAGATGACAGTTACAAAAGGAAAACATTAATCATTTTAAAGAAATTCAAATGAGGGATAACCGATCCTTTATGTATGGTCATATGGGCCATAACATTCGGTCCAACATTCTCCCACTTGGTCCATATGACCACAAAAGAATTTTAAAATATAATCGAAAAACTAAGTTTAAAAAAAAGGGACTTTGGCTGGTGATCACCATTTTAAAATAACAATTGTCATCTCAACCTTTATGTCAATCTTTAATTTGTAATTAAATCAGTTTGCCAATGAGAACTATGGCGGTTAACATGTCTTGAACGATGTGCTTCCTTCCATAATTAATTCACTAATATTCTAACTTAACACAATCCTTAATAAGGGTAAAATAGGATGATTTTCATGGAAATCCTATTTATTGGGTACAATAATGCCATTTTTCTTTAATTTTCTCACTTTATACACTTCAATCACATGTGACAATAATTTCAATAAAGTAAGAAAATATGAAATCTTATTTCGGTGATAAATATGACAGTGTCTTTACATATCTTTAACAAAGCAATTCAATCAAGCCCATATTTCTAACATGCTCTTTGTAGTCCTTTGACGCCAATGCCTTTGTCAAAGGATCTGTTATCACTAGGCTTGTCAGGATCCCAACGACAGACACTAACCGATCTTGTACCTTTTCTTTTAGTACAAGGTATTTTACTTCCAGAAATTTTGATTTACTGGAAACCTTGTCATTCTGAGCAAATCTTCTTGCAGCGTCATTATCACCATAAATCTTCAAGGGCTCAGAAATGGTGTCCATAACACGTAGTCCCGAGATAAAATCATGCATCCATAAAGCGTGACCCATGGTTTCAAAGCATGCCACGTATTCAGCATCAAATGTGGATGGAGTCACTAAAGTTTGCTTTGCACTTCTCCATGAAATTGCCCCGCCAACTAACAGGAAGATGTATCTTGAAGTCGACTTTCTTGTATCGAGGCAACCAGCGAAGTCAGCATCCGAATAACCGACCACTTCTAAGTGATCGAACCTTCTGTAAGAGAGCATGTAATTTCTTGTGCCACTAAGGTATCGCAAAACTTTCTTGACTCCTACCCAATGTGCCATTCTCGGATCACTTTGATATCTACTAAGCATGCCAACTACAAAACTGATATCGGGTCTAGTGCATGTTTGTGCATACATAAAACATCCGATTGTAGCTGCATAAGGACACGTTTCCATTTGTTTCCTTTCAATTTCATTTCTTGGACATTGTTCATTACTAAACTTGTCACCTTTTGTCATAGGTACATTTTGTGCCTTACACCCTTCCATACGAAATCTCTTAAGTACATTTTTAATATAGGCTTCCTGTGATAACCCAAGTAATCCTCGAGATCTATCTCGATAAATCTCGATTCCTATTACAAATGTCGCTTAACCCATATCTTTCATT
The DNA here is from genome assembly GCA_038049695.1 of Cinnamomum chago. Lineage (NCBI taxonomy): Eukaryota > Viridiplantae > Streptophyta > Magnoliopsida > Laurales > Lauraceae > Cinnamomum > Cinnamomum chago. The sequence goes on along the minus strand of CP142458.1, from coordinate 62,948,590 downwards.
TCAAAATTGTTCTTAAGATATTCCTTAGTTTCGTAAATCATTCCAAGATCATTACTAGCCAATAAAATATCATCAACATATAGGACTAAAATCATAAATCAGCTCCCACTAACTTTGAGATATATACAATGATCAACGATATTTTTGGTAAAACCAAAATATGTAATAGTGCGATTGAACTTTAAATACCATTGTTTGGAAGCCTATTTAAAACCATATGTCGATTTCTTTAATTTACAAACTAGTTTATTTTCATTCTCTTTCATGAAACCTTCAGGTTGTTCCATATACACTTCTTCATCTAGATCTCCATTTAAAAACGTTGTTTTGACGTCCATTTGTTGTAACTCTAAGTTGAAATGAGCTACAATTGTCATGACAATTCTAAATGAGTCATTTTTAGACACCGGAGAGTAGGTTTCATGATATTCTATACCTTCTCTCTGAGTAAAACCTTTGGCCACGAGTCGGGCTTTGAACCGTTCAACTTTCCCTTTGGAATCCCGTTCAACATGGTGTTCTTGTTTTTGTTTCTTTTGATATTTCAGTAAATATGTCTGCTGGTACGCCTTCTAGTAGTGCTAGTAACATTCTCATTCCTGCACATGTCCCCATCCCCATTGATGATGATATGGGTGGTGGCGGTAATGAGCAAGTGCCTCCCATCCCCTCTCCCAATGATGAAGTAATTTCAAATGAGACTAATGCAAGAAGGCTCAAATCAGTGGTTTGGGAACACTTTCAAAAAACAGAAGTGTCTGTGAAAGTTTATAGTAAGGATGTCCCTAAAGTTAAAGCGGTGTGCAAATATTGCAAGAAACTTCTAGTCAGTAGACCTGAGGATGGAACTTCACACCTGCATAGACACTTGAAATCGTGTCTTATGAAACCAAGCATTGATAAGTAAAAACAACAACAAACTTTAAGGACTGATGCTCAAACAAAAACCGGTGTTGGTGTTTTTAAATTTGAACAAAAAAAGAGTCGAGAAGCCCTTGCAAAAATGTTGTTTTTACATGATTTTCCTTTTAATGTTGTTGAACTACAAGGTTTTTTAGAGTTTTGTGCGACTCTACGACCCGAATTCAAGATTGTATGGAAATGTACAATGAAAAAAAAAGAATGAGATCTTTAAAGAATTCAAGGATCTCAGTAGCAGGATTGCTCTCACAGTAGATATGTGGACATCGAACCAGCATTTATGTTATATGGCTATTACAGCACATTATATTGACTCTGATTGGGTTCTTAGATCGCGTATAATTAACTTTCATCATGTTGATCCTCACCACACTGACCAAATGCTAGATGACAATATTACTCTAAGTATACTTAATTGGAAAATTGAGAATAAATTATCATGTTTGATATTAGATAATTGTTCTACAAATGATTCTCGAAAACGGCCCACTGGGGGTCCGAAATGGGAAACGGCCCTCGGAAAAATCAGAAACCGACACGGGTACCTTGTTCAAGGCCAAAGTAACTTATAGGAATTAACGATTAGTGAATCGGACTTCGGGTTAACGAATTAAACACAAAAACCGCATGATTCTCAATACTTAGGCTAGAAAACAGGCCGCCGAAAAACTTAAGAAAAGATTTATATATATATACATGTTTATCTTTCATTTATAATTTAATTCATTGAAAGATTCTAATGTTATTTTTGTCATTGCAGATTGATGGACGCTTTGGGGTCGGTTGCAGATTTCTGGGGCTGTTTTATTCTTTTTAGTTTATTTGTATATGTATATTGGACATTCATATGTAACTATATCATTATTGATTGTAATATTTGTTTAATGAGATAAACGATTTGATGAAACATGGCGATGGTTGTTTGTTTATTTAGCAACTTTTCTTTGCATGCATTTTTTATATTGAATATAGGTACACGAGCAGGTTTATTTTTTGATACAGGTGTATAAACAGGTTTACAGGAAAAATATATTGAAAAAAAAAATATAGCATTTTTTTAATAATAAAAATAATTTTACCGACATTTTTTTTCGTCGGCAAAAGTATAAAATAAAAATAAAAAATATCTAAAGATGGCCTAGCGGTTGTTCCATTGAAGATAGAGGTTATAGTGAATTGGCAAAGTCCAAAGAATGCGATAGGGATCAGAAGTTTTCTAGGTTTGGGTGGATATTATATAAGATTTGTCTGAAGGATTCTCGAAGATATCAACTCTGTTGACTAAGCTGACTAGGAAGAACGTTTCTTTTGCTTGGACCCAAGAGTGAGAGGATAGTTTTGAATTGCTTATGAAGAAGCTTACTACAGCCACAGTGTTGACCATACTAACTAAGAGCGGATTTGTTATCTTTACTGACAGTTTGAAGGTTGAGTTGGAGGATGACAAGGCAGTGACTTATGGGTCTAGGCAGCTGAAGATTCATGGGAAAAACTTTGACAAACACGGTTTGGAGCAAGTAGCGGCCGTTTTTTCCCTAAAGCATTGGAAACGTTATCTCTATGGAGAGAGGTTTGAGGATCCCTCTGATCATAGAAGTTTGCAGTACCTCTTTTCTCAAAAGGAGATGAATATGAGGCAACATTGTTGGATGGAACTTATAGCTGACTACGATTTCTCGATACGGTATTTTTCGGGTAAAAGCAATGTGGCGGCAAATGCACTTAGTCGGAAGTTAGTCACGTTGGCTTGTTTGCGTGGTGAATGGGATTTAATTGAGAAGTTTAGGGCCTTGGATGTGGAGATTGAATTTGTTAATGGCAAGGTGATGCTAGCCGGCATGTCAATGTTCGAGGCAGTTCTGATGCAATAGATTAAAGATAGACAGTTCCAGGACCCAAGTTGGCTAGAGTCCGTAAAGGCTTGTAGACAGGCCAGATTTTGGAATAGTAGATGGAGTCTTGTATTTTTGGGACAGATTGTGTATGCCCAATGTTGAAGATTTGTAGAATTAGATAAAGTTAAAGGCACATCATACACGGTATTCTATGCATCCCCGGAGTCCTAAGATGTACCGGAACATGAGGGGCATATTTTGGTGGAACAATATGAATAAAGAAATCACTAGGCTTGTTTCTAGGTGCATGACATGGTAGAGGATCAAAGCAGAATAGAAGAAGCCCCTATGACTTTTGAAGCCATTGAATATTCTTAATTGAAAATGCGAACATATTATAATGAATTCTGTGTTCGTTTTGCCAGAGACGAGGAAGCACGATAATTATATTTGGGCGATAGTTGACAAATTGACTAAGTCTGGACACTTTATTCCTTTTAGGTCAGGGACCAAGATGGATAAGATGACGAAAATGTTTATTCAGGAAATTGTCAAACTACATGGTATCCCAGTTTCTATAGTGTCAAACAAAGATAACCGCTTTGTTTCGTATTTTTAGGTGACTTTTCAGGAGGCCATGGGAAGGAAGTTGAGTTTTAGCACAACATATCATCCGCAGACCGACGAGCAATCAAAGAGGACGATCCAGACTCTTAAGGACATGCTTGGAGCTTCTGTGTTACACTTTAAGATAGAGTGGGATCGACATTTGGCGTTGTATGAGTTCACATACAATAACAACTTTCACGCAAGTATTAGGATGACACCGTTTGAGGCTCTCTATGGTAGGAGGTACAAGGCAGTAATTTGCTGAGAAGAAGTTCACGAGAGTATTAGGATGACACTGTTTGAGGCTCTCTATGGTAGGAGGTACAAGGCAGTAGTTTGCTAAGAAGAATTTGGTGTGAGAAGTTTCAATGGGCCTACTATTATTGGAGAGACAAGTGACAGAGTAAAGCTAGGGAAAAAAAAGGTTGAAACTGGCCCACAGTAGGAAAAAGAGCTATAAAGATAATCGACGAAGTGATCTTAAATTTCAAATTGGGGATACGGTCTTTTTGAAGGTTTCACCTATGAAAGGCACTATTCGGTTCAAGTAGAAAGGAAAATTTCCCCTTGTTACATTGGATCTTCCGAGACTCGCAACAGAGTCGGAGATTTGGCCTATAGATAGACTCAACTTCTAGACTTAGCAGCAGACTGCAGTGTACGATGTCTTCCACGTATCAATGATGAGGAAGTTTATTGCAAATCCATCGCATGTCATCAAGTATAAGCCATTAGAGATTAAGCCAGATGCCGCCTACATCAAGAAAACAGTGTGCGTGATAGATGTCAAGGAGCAAGTCTTGCATACCCGACTATCAAATGGGTGAATATTCTATGGGAGCATCATAATCTGAAGGAGGCCACTTGGAGTTAAATGAGAGGGTGTTAAAGAAGTATCCACACCTTCTTTAGCATGTTTAGTGTCTAATATTTAGTTTTAATTCGATGCTTAATGTGTTATTTTGGATGTTTATGTGGCTGGATAGGTAGATTAGTTAGGTTTTGACAATGCATAGGTAGTTTGAGGACCTTTTTGTAAATTTGGCTTTATGGGTGACAATGTGTGTGATGTCAATTTTTACAGAAATTTAGATGATTAAGTAGAGCACGTTGTGTTCATCGATTTCCGTGTTTTGACTCGAACTGGTTGGACCCATCTTGACCCATTTGTAGCCAAAAAGTCCTAATTTAATATTACCTAATTCAGTTATTGCCTACAAATCTCAGGAAGTTTTCAACTAAAACCTTCCTTATTTCTGCTGAAGCTTCCTTTCCCTTCTGTTCTACTTACTTCTAATTCCGTTGGTGAAGCTTTGCACGCTGGATTTTTAAGTCTCCATCTTCACTAACATTGTCTTCTCCAAGTTCTACTTCTTCCTATTTCATCACCACTTGCACTATTGGTAAGATAATCTCTTCCTATTGCTTTTTCATGTTTGGAACTAGTCATTTGAGCTCAAATATGTTGCGTGCAAGCTCGTTCTCTTCCATTTTATTCATTCACCATTGCAGGGTGCTTTGTAGAGTTACATATTTGGGGGTCTTTTTAGTTTGAAGCTTGTCAAGGTGCCCTATAGTTTTGATTTCAAGGAAAAAGGGCCGTGCATCATCTAAGGCTAGTTAAACATCTTTATATGCATGCATGCAATGTTTATTCATGATTCCATCCATGATTCTTATGCTAGATTTACCCTTGTAGCTCAATGGTATGGTTGTAGACTGAGTTTTGCTAAATATTTATATGGATTCCTAAATGTATGTGATTCTACAGTTTATTTGTAGTGTGGAAGCCCTCATGATATGAAATAATAGACTTCTGAAGTGTACGTTAAGTAAGGAAGACATTTCCCATAAAACAGAAAAAATTCACTTTTCAGAAGTTTGAATTATGTCGCCCACGGTCGATCGTAGAATATTTCCTTTCACAGTCGACCGCAAACACATGGTGCAATTTTGATTGCTTTTCCAATACCTAGATTTTTCTAGAAAAATCAACTGCGGTTAGCTCGCAGCTAGCCGTAAGTCCCTTTATGGCTAATCGCGAGCCGACTAACCGTGAGAGACCCCACGGTCGACTATGTGCCAACCATGGAGCAACTGTGAGAAATCGCGGTCAACTGCTAGGCAACCCCGAGAACCTAGGATTTTCAGGTTGTTTTGGACCTTGTTTGGACAGCTAGCAATGGAAGCCTTGGACCCTAATCAAGGCCTAGTGGAACCTAGACCAATGTAGGTGATGTATGAGCTAAAAAATACCTACAAGAAAGCTGGTACTTTAATATTTATGTACACTAAGATAAAGGTGTTACCCTAAGGCAATTCGATGTTTGTAAACTTGTGTAACGCTATCATTAATGTAGTCTAGAGACATCGGAGGGCCCTAATACTACACAGAGTTGGGCGGTGATGCCAACGGGCATTCCTAAACCCTAGAGTTGGCTCATTGTTCAACCTTGACTCGTCAAATGACATCTTATGCATGCATTTGATTTACGTTTCTTGTATTCGCATGAACTGACCCATGCTTCCATGTTGCCATGTATTTCACTTTATACTTTGCTATGTGCTACGTTTCAAGTGTTCCTTTATGCTCTTTATGCCTTTATCATGTTACACCTTACGGTCATGTTCATGCTTATGTTATGAACATGCTTCACATTCAATGACAAGTACATCTCATTTCCTTAAGTCAACACCACTTAGCTTGATCCTATCTTAGTTGGACCTCGCTGAGTGTGGATTTAGTACACTTTATGGACTAGTTGCAGTCTAGGTTGTGTTATGGGAGTTTATCGGTGCTCCAGGTCCACAATGGAGTTTTGTGGACCCTATACCTCCTAGCGGTACCACTATGCTATGTTATGTTTCATGCTCTTTATTTAACCCATATCTAATGGTTGAATTTAGATAATATATCTCATGTGGATGTGCCAATTTGTTAGGATATCATGTTAGCCATGTCACTTATAATTCACATTGTTTCATGCTTACTCATGCATTATTTATACCTAGTTCCCTCTTACAGACCTCACAAGATCGTTCGTTACGTCTTATTATTCATTTGATAGCTTATGTTATGATTTTATATTTTTTTTATTTTCCTTTGACCGTTATGTATAATGATGCTACACTTGGCGTTACAGGTGAGGACCTAGACGCCAATGCCCCAGAGATTGAGGAGGTTGAGGAGACACCTCAATAGTTAGCCGAGTGGACTCCAAATGATGTCTTTTAGACACTGGAATGCAAAGTTCTCATCATCATGACCCATCCCTCACCGTTGGCCGGGATGGCCATTTTTGTTTTATTTTATTTGACCTTGGGATGTAAACTTTAGTCAAACCGCTTCCACTACTTCTTTCTATTTCTCTGAACTTCAAACTTAAACTTAAACTATCTGATGGACTTTTTTATGCTCTCTAATATTGTTTTAAATATGCTGTGGATAGATGCGATTTAGATACCATACCTCATGTATATTATATAGGTTATGAATGTTACACAAGCTTCCGCAAAAATTAAATGTACCCCAATTTGTGATGGTTTGTATCACCCAACATGTGAAATCCTGTGGCAACTCTCGCTTTGGGAATAAATATACTGAGTTGGTTGACTGAAACCCAATGAGAATGTGTGTCGTGCCTTGATATCCGTGCGAGATTGTTGGATCTCGGGTCGGGGGCATGACAATAAACATTGAGTGGATTCTTTGCATAGTATGCTCAAATTCAAGTGATTCATTCTTCATCACTTTGGCAAGAAATATGTGTCCAACTCTCAGTTTTATCCAATTGAATTTTCTATAATGGATGTTATGGCACTTGATAATTAGCTTGAGACTTACATTATTGATATGCATTCCGGTAATGAGTTCTCAAAAGTAAATGAAATTATGACCTTGATATAAAGATATAGTCGAGATACAAAATTATATTTTGTATTCATTAGTTTAGTTTATCATGACATTGGCATTAATCTTAATAGTTGCTACCACCACCGTTGAGAGGGCGTTTTTGCTCTATATGTCAATAATAATCAACTGTGTAATAGAATTAGAGATGAGTTCATGAACGATTGCTTGGCCACTTATATCAAGAAAGATATTTTTAATTGCATTAATAATGAAACAATCATGCGACACTTCTAAAACACAAAAAGCCATCTAGGACAATTGTCAAAAATCCATTCGCATGTAGTAAATTTATATTTTCATCTCTTGGATTAGAAGTAGTGCTTGGACCTACAATGTATAAGGAGAGGCTAAGCTTGGCGCTTAATGGACGTATGAAAGGTATTTATTGAGGCACTGATATTACAGGGGTGCCTTCCATGGGTTTACCTTCATAATATAAAAGTGTGATTGCTTCCTACATGACGGTGTTTTCCTTTAGAGCATTCGTGATAGTAGGATATAGATAAATGGCCTAAAATAATGCTTGCTTTATATAAACCAAAAGCTAAGAAATTTAATATGTGATAATTTTTCCAATATTTTCGTAATAGTTATTAATTCAAAGCTACAACTAATGGCACTTAATGAGACTTATTAATATTATTAATAAGTGAAAGTTCAAGTCCACAAGACACGGAGAACAAGGGGTTTCCTAGTTGATTGGGAACTGCGCTTACTCACCTTATTATCGGAGGATGGGATTCCTTAATGCAGGGGTGGAACTTCTTAACATGAGGGCCGATATTATCTCAGAGGGATGGGGCCTCTAATGGGTCCCAACTCCCTTGGCTGGTAACAAACAAAACAAACCCAAAAGAGAAAATAAAACAAATGTTAGACAATCTCTTTACCCAAGAGAAATAATAATAATAATAATAAATAAATAAACAAAGAAGTAAAGTCCACAAGACACATTTCTTTTATGCATAAGATTTTGGGATATATAGTTCAACAAGTTTTTTTTTTTTTTTAATGATTGTGAGGACATTTAGATTTTTCTTCGAAATTATGGGGGGTCTTTTGCAACTTCTTGGGCTTGGAGATTGAACTATAATGAAATGGCATTTATTCTGCACTTTATGAGGCCAAACCCGGGCTGCCCCGTCCCTCATTACGCAAGCCAGGTTGGAGCATATGAGCTTAGCGGTAGTTAAGGTTAATTATTAACTACTTAACATAGTTATGCCCAAACCTTAAAAGTCCAAATGGTTATGTTTAAGGCCTTTCTGAATCTCTTCCAATAAAAAATTCAACTGCAATGACATATTTGCATTTTGGTTGGACTTTGGTATTGGGTCAAGGTTGATTTTTTGGGCCAGGAAATGCAGATTATAACATCTACTTTAGTTAAACTTCATTGTATCTTACAGGCATTCCACTTGGTAACCCATTGTTGAATTGGTCCCGCCAAGTGGGTGGCGGAAAAACTTCTCAAGGAAAGCGTCATTGAACCATCTATTTATTTGTTCCATGTTTTCAAACACCACAGCAACACAACTTAACAACAGTAACTAGGTAACTAGGTAACCATTTCTTATTAAAGGCAGACTATTTGATGGCTCCTCTATGTATTTTCATCCTTTAATTTTGACTTGAATAGATGGCCTGTTTTTTGACTTGTCTGTTAGTTGTATGAATACGGTTGAGAGAGAGAGAGAGAGAGAGAGTGTGTGTGTGAGAGAGAGCATCTTTAGTGGATGATTTCTAGTGTGGGCCGGGTGTATTCCTGGTCATTCTTTGAAGCTCTTCTTCTCAAGAATAGTTGGCCCTATTCGATTCCTAAAAATTCAGCTTAGAAAATGTAGTACGTTGGGTTGATTGCCGGCAAAGATGGAACTGGCCTGTAGTTTCGCATGACCAAGTGTGAGTAAACTCATTAACCATTCAATTCAAAGAAATGGAGTGGATGTTGTTAAGCTTTTGCTCTTTTGCTACGGTAATACGTGGCTGTATAAAGCTTGTATTAGATACCATGTTGTGCTATTTGCTTTTGTCAAAATAGGCATGCAGTTATGCGTGAAACGGGGGTTGACCATTCTCCGGAGCACATTTAGAGGTGCTTATGGTATTAAATGAATGGTATAGTTGACAGAGAGTTGCTACAATTAAGGATAACCAAATGGCCATTTCAGATTGAAGTCCTATAAATTCATAACTCCAGCACCCATCTTACAATAAATATCTATTCAAATAAAAAAAAAGAAAAAGATATTTAAAAAAATTAAAAAAAAATTAAAGATGATGAAGCATTGCTTCTTCCTATCCTTTATCTGTTGTTTCATTGGAGTTGCCCTGTGTGGGGAATTCGACATTATGGATCATGGGGCAAAAGCTGATGGGAAGACAGATGATGCCAAGGTTGGTTTAGTTTGATTACAATAAAGAATATTTATTTATTTATTTTATTTCAGTGGACAATTCTTCAATCGCAAAGGGACAAAAACACACAAGATTTTGTACTAGACTTGTATTGTACTAGTTAAATATTATCTCAAGAACGACCTTTTACCCCAGTTGTGAGAGGTGTCGGTTCTTATCTAAGTGTCACCTTCCCTCACCCAAGATCTCCCTCGCCTCACCCGAGGTCTACTTTCCTTACCAGAAGGCTGGGGCCTCTCCCCCCACAAAAAAATCTCATTTCATTTTATATGTCTGACACTTAATTTTGTTGGTGAGCAGGCCTTTCAAGATGCATGGACGGCGGCATGTGGGTCCAGCGGACCAGCTACAATTATAGTACCAAAAGGCGATTATTGGATGGGCCCTCTTAAATTCACAGGCCCTTGCAAAGGCGTACCATCAATCACCATGAAATTGGATGTGAGAGTACATCTGTTGAAACTCTGTATTTTTTTATTTTTAGTGATTTGCAGTGAGAATATCATCCATGGTTTAAGTGTCACACTATTTATTACTAGACTTACTTTACATAAAGATTAATCTTGGCAATCTTTATTTGTAATTTACAGGGTCATTTGCTGGCGGAGACCGACCTGAACAAGTTTCCAAGTGGAGATTGGGTATATTTTGGATCGATAGATGGGTTGACCATCACTGGAACTGGAGTTTTTGATGGGCAAGGAGCTTCTATTTGGCACTTAAACGATTGCCAAAAGAATGAAAAGTGCAAGCTTCTTCCAACTGTAAGTAGTAATAATAAATACATCCAATTCTCAATTAGAAATAAATTGGAGGAGGTGGGTGCCTACAAAATCTTAATCTTGCATCAAGTGTCAATAATTTTATTGTGTCTACTCCACAGAACTTGAAGTTCATATCTATGACCAACACTGTCATCGATGGCATAACATCGCTCAATAGCAAGAACTTCAACTTTGGTGTCGTCGAATGCACGAACTTCAAAGCTGTAAATTTCAAAGTCACCAACCCCGGCGACAGTCCCAACACCGATGGAATGCATGTGGAACGTTGCTCCGATGTGACCATCGAGGGTGCTACAATTGGAACCGGTGACGACTGCATCTCACTCGGACAGGGCCTCACTAATGTACACATCAGTAAAGTAACTTGTGGACCAGGCCATGGAATAAGGTGCGTTTTTCTTCTCCTTCTCTTCTATGCTATAGCTTATAATTATAAATTAAAATGGGATATTGTACTTTTATACTCAATAATCAAGTAAAAGGATATGACACGTACCTTTGCTTTGTTGCCTAGGCATTGCTGACTGATTGCGTGCTTGTTGTAATTGTTGTTGTTGTTTGGTCTTATGATTGGTTTGTTATAAAAAAAAATAACAGTGTGGGGAGCTTAGGAAAGTACCCAGGTGAGAAGGATGTGACTGGACTCATCATTAGTGACAGCACCATCTCGGACACCTTGAATGGTATTAGGATCAAGTCATGGGGCAACTCTCCCTCAGCCAGCTCTGTGTCCAACGTAACCTTCGAGAACATCACCTTCAAAAATGTCAACAATCCAATCATCATCGATCAGGAATACTGTCCTGGTGGCGCCTGTGCAAATGATGTATGAAGAGAGTAAACATTTTTTTCTCCTTCTTCTTCTCCTTGTTCTCTAAGTTAGTAAGATGAGCCACTCCCATGGAATTTCGATATATATAGAACTCATTCATATGTTGTAGACCTATCGTGGGTCAGTGACATTTTCAATTTTCAACTTAATTTATGTCCTTTCCTTCAATTGCAACATGCAGGTACCTTCTAAAGTGCAGATCAGCGATGTCACCTTCAAAAACATCCAAGGGACATCTGCATCTGAAGTCGGTGTAACACTCCTTTGTAGCAAGGGCTTGCCATGCAAGAACGTCAAGCTCCAGGACATTAATATAACACCAAGCAAAGGTGCAGCGCCACTCACATCGAAGTGTGACAATATCAAAGCTCTCTACACCGGGACCCAAGTTCCTCCACCCTGTCCTTAAGTCTTATTAATAGGTTACAATTATCAAGTGATTTGTTATGGTTGTAAAGTGTAGTTATATTCATAAAACCCAGTTTCCACATGAGAGGAATCGCAACAAATGTTTATATCAGTCCTCTTTTCTTGTGAATTTGGCCAACTGAGTAGGCCATTCAGTTTTGTAATCTCTAATTATTTACATATATATGCTCAGTGAGAATAACATCTTTTTTTTCTATTGGTAATGATGAAATATATTAATGGAAGAAAAAGGATTGCAAAGAAGCACCCCCACATAAAAAGGGGCATTATATGGTATAAAAGCATTATACCAATAAAACAGATTACATAGTGAAAGCAATGAAATTAATTAGAAGACCTATCCACTCCTTGCTTATCTAAAAATCATGTAAAAACATTGGCCGTTCGCCCAACATGATGAAAAAATAGTTAATTAATTGAAGATTAAAATTCTTTAATCTCATTCAAGCAGAATTAGAATTTCTAAAAAAATCACAGCAGAAGGTAACACGTAAGATATAGCACTAAGAGAACCACTCTAAACCACTAGTCTTCAACAAAAAGAGGTAGCTCTAATCTCAACCACTTTCTCTCTCTCTCTCTCTGCACGCGCTTGTCGCGCATAGGAACATGTCCTAAATGGAATGGAGTCCCTGATGTACAATTTTTTATATATAATGCTTGCTATTTTTTCATACATAGGTTTTTAATTCCTTTTTATTTAAATTAAGTTGATACATTTTAAAAAGAATTAATGGATTTTCTTTTCTTCTATCATTGTTAATGATAAAGAAATGCGGCAAACTTGTTAATAAATTATTGATGACTATCATTGCTTCTCTTAAGAGGAAATCCGGGCTCCTACGTTTACTAACTTACTACATTACACACTTTGCAACCCCAGAATACATCGAAAATCATCATGTAATACTCAAACCATTATTCTAGTTAGCAAGCAACAAGTGCATTCTTTACTCACACACCCAAATGCACCCCCTAGCCAAATCCCTAACCGATAGAGCTAAGGATTGATTCATCCCTTCACTCAGTCATATGAATGAAGGCCTATTTGGAATGTCTAGAACAGAATATTAACAAACATAGATGTTGTTAGATTATAGGGCAGCTTTTTATGAGAAACTTGTTCCATGAATAGTTTGGAACTTGGACGTTTGTCTGCAAAGTTAAAAATAGATAATTGAATGACCGTGGTCAAAGGGCCAGCATTTTCATACGTTTATTAGATAATTATCTTACTTATTTCGCCATTGATTATCCAATATGACTCAAAGTCTTGGTCCAAATCTTGTAACATGGAAACTCAGTATAAAAGGCCCTCCTAGTATGCGTATCAATGTTGATATCCAGAAAGCTTTTGACGCAATTAGATGGGATTTTAATGTCGACGCACTCAAGGCATCAATCTCATCTTGGGCACTATGTACTCATCAATGGAAAATCTAGGATGTAAGGTTTTTTAGTGTGCTGGCATATTCATGGGATTGGACAAAACTTGGGATTGCATTATGCATTTTCTTCTTTTCTGGAATGGACAACAAAATCATTCTTCAAGAAGAAAATTAGTTTGCAAGAGCTTTCGAAATTCCAAGAAAGCTCAAGAGTGCATGTTCGAACACAAGTTCAAATGGATTTTATTCAAGCATCTAGCAAAAATACCTGGGAGGCTCAACGTTTGAAGGCCTTCATACTCGTCCAAACGGACCTGGAGATCTTGTTCAAGCCTCAAAATAGCAAGCCCTCACGTTCGAACGAATTTCATCTTCGTTTCGAACGGATCTGTGCTCTCTCTCTCAAGCCAAGAAACCAAAGAGGCCTCATGTTCAAACGGACGTCATCCTCATTTGAACTGATTCCTTCAACCCTCGTAGCCAAAAATCCAAGAGTTCCTGCGTTTGAACAAAAGTCATGGGCGTTTTGAATGGATGATGCGCAAGAAGTTCCAACTGAAGTCATAGGCGTTTGAATAGACCTTTAGTCCTATTAGAACAATGGTGTACTATTCTGGGCAATAACCCTAAAATAAAAGGAGGTATATATATGGACTCTCTACCATTGCCCTGTGCTCTCAGATACACAAAAAAGCCAAATGCAGATCTGAGAGAGAGTTCATGATTCTTCTCTAAAGTTCTTCCTTCATTGATGTAACATCTCGTCCTTTAATCTTCAATTAATTATAATTAATTACATGATTAGTTAGTAAGTGCGTTTGGGTAGAATAGGGGGTGATTTGCAATTTGGAAAGTTTTCAAGGGTTTTTATGAGATTATGAGTTTTTGTGAGTTTGGACGCATCGGGTATGTCTCGACATTTCACGAACATTAGTCTTCAGTCGCGTTTCGATTCTAACGCGTCAAAGAGGCCCGAAAATCATCATTTGTGGATCCATGGACTAAACTTAAAATACTCATTTATCCTAACCTAATAACTATAGCCATCCTTCTTATCTTATTTCATTCATCCCTTTCTTCTTTCATTGTGCCTTCTCCAAAGGCGTAGCCCCCTTCATTGCCTTCTCACTGTCGACGGCCACCGGAGCTCCGGCGTCGACGACCAAGCCTCCGATCTTCTTCATCAAGCTTCCAAGACCCAACCCTTTCAATTTTCTAAGCTTTTCGTTCAGAACCCATTCAAATGTAAGCTCCTAATGCTTGTAGACTATCTTTACTTCTTCTTTGTTAGTTAGGAAGGATTAGTATGACTCACCTCAACCTTTGGCATGCATTTGTAGGAGTGATTTGAGTTTGAGAGTTGTTTTCTCCTCTTTGAGCTCAAAAAAGGGTTTTTCCCCAAATTTCTTCTTGGTTTTGGTCAAGCTCTTCATCTAAGGCTCGTAAATATTTATATTTATGCTTGATATGTTTGTCTTCCTTGATTTGTATGGGAGAAATCATGATTTAGATGTTAGTTGCTCATTTGGTGATTTAGGAATTTAAAAACACGATAATTAGGTTTGTTAGCCTCATGAAATGGATTTGGATGTTAATGACTTGATAAGGTAGATTTGTGGGATGAGGTTAGATTGTTTTTACAATTGATTGAACTACTAATCAGGTTGAAGGAAGGAGATAAGGGAATTACCCATTTCACTGCAGAAACAGAACCTGGACTCTATTTCCGTAATGCATGCGGTCGACCGGCCTAATATCTTGGTCGACTGGACACATAGGGTCAGGTTCTCTAGAACCTGACCAAAACACTGTGACCCATTTTCATTTACAACTGCCAGTTGATCGGCCAAGGTCTCGGTCGATCAAGAATGCATGGGAGAGGTAAATCTGACCTCCTCAGGTCGATCGGGCTCGCTGTGTATGGGGTCGACCGGCCAAGGGCCATGTCGACCGAGACAACTATGAATTTCTTCTTGGAATGGATTTTCACCCTATTTTTGGATGGACTTAGGTGGAACTTGGTTACCCCTTTTATGGACTCATTTGACTTATTGTGAGGATGTTTGAGCCGACATTCTTCACGGTTAATTCGGTTGTATCCGGACTTAACTGAATTCAATGTTAAACGGTACGGGACAACGGGATATCCTTCTTTAAATCTATGCACGAAGATTGTTCGACCGGTTATTGTGAACCCTAACCCTTTTCGTTGATTGAGAAGGTCGTAAGATGCTTCAGGATTAACATTGTACTTAAGATTGGATTATCTATCGCTTTTGATTCTGGATTGTACCGTCTAGTACTTGTCTACATGTAACGAACATGTTCATTAGTTTTGTTTTCTTTACTTTGTTTGGGGATCACATTGAGAACTTAGATGTTGGACTTAGGATCCCTTTTGGTGTTCCGTCCATTCTGAGGTCTGTTTAAAGTGTTGAGGCTAGCGGCTTTGATTGTAAGACTTGAAGAGAACTACTATTGAAGCTTGTTTAAAGTTTGATTTGATTTGGAATAAAGTAGTTTCTCTAATGTTGTTGAATCTTGTTCGCACAAGAAAGCCTAGCCCCTCACCGATGTTCATTTAGGATTCTTTTTGTCAGGCACCACTCAGCTGTTAACGTTCAACACAGCTGGGGCACCACCTATGTGAGGACTTGAATTTATAGCCTCGATGTAAGATTGGGCCAGAGCCCACGGAGACCAAGCCACATAAGCCAAGAGATGATTGTTATTGTTATTGAATACCGGGTTTTGATCCCAATTTATTGATATCTCCACCACAACTCAATATGAGTAAGGGAGGGCAGTGATACTATCCCGTGGTAATTAACATATGTGAACCGCCTACTTTGATAGTTTGTTTATGATTCAAATGCTATGCGTTTCTTACGATTAGACTGCTATGCATTGCATATGATCTTGTTTATCGTTTACTCCCTTTAGTACTGCATATCTTTGGCCATTTATATATCTATCTGCTTACCAACCGTTGTGTTTGATGATGCTATACTCTTGATGCATAGGTACCGAGTCTTTCTACCCCGAGGAAGAGGAGGCGACAGAAGAGGTTCAGGCAGATCAGCCTAATGACTTCCTTGAGTACAGTACGAACGACATTGTATAGTCGTATCGACCCCATACACGAGAGCCTTCATGCTATATCTGATTAGTTTCATCTTTTTGTTTTATTATCTTTTTTATTAGGCCTAGTTTTAGTATGGCATACTTATTTTTTTAACTAATATTTTGTTAATAGTCTCAAACTTGATTTCTAAATATGATATTCAGTATTTGCTTTTAAATTATACATCTTTAATATGCCACTTGCATTTATGAAGTTTCCGCTAATTGTTATATATATATATTTGAGAAAATGTCTACAACTCACAGCGGTCTTTGATCCGAATGAGATATGATTGATTGGGGCCGGTTGCATTTTATTAACGTTAGAAAATTTTTAATTGCCCCAATTTCACGCATGACCCTGTTTCTTTTTTTGGGCGTGACAATTGATGTGCTGAAGCTTCATCCTTGAGAGATTTGTTCTTCATTCCTCCTTCTCGTTTGCGTCTCGAAGTGACTTCGTAACCGCAGACGGTGATTCAAGCATGGCTGAAGGTGAACGGCGAGTGGTGGGCAAGAGGTTTTACAGTCCTGAGGTGGAGATCCAGCTAGGGAAGGATTGCAATTGCTCGTTTTTAATATTCTAGTTCGTAGTGCTTGATTGTTTCCCTGGACTGGGTTCAAGGATCCATGTTTTTTTTCCTGTGATCGGGATTTTCACGTATATCATGTGTCTCTTTTGGTGTGACTATTGGTTTCTTGTGTGGTTGTTTCGTTCTTCTTGAACTACATATCATAGATCTGATCAGGAACCTAATTAACCCTACAAGGGTCTCAAACCTTCAAGTGGTATCAGAGCAGGTCACACTACTCTTCTGTGCGAATCGATCATCTATATAAAGAATCGGTGGATCAGAACCTTGATATGAAATTCAAGAAAGAGGGTACCTCTACCACAAACCCTTCTTTGCTCGATGGATCCAACAATACATATTGGAAGGTCAGAATGACTGCCTTCCTCAGATCCATCGATGATGAAAGTCTAGGATTGAGTTGAAGATGGCTATGCCAGACCGACAGTTGTTGCAGACGATCGAACGCTTCTCAAACTGAAAGCTCAATGGACAAAGGAGGAAAAATAGGCCTCAAACTACAACAACAATGCGATCAGTGCCATTTTTAATGGCGTCACTGCATCGGAGTTCTGCAGAATTTCCTCCTATGCCACGGCTTAGAAAACATAGTCCAGAAAAAGGTATGTGCACATTCTTCTCCTAAATTTATTTATGGATTTCTTGCATTCAACTTTTTCTCAGTTAATTTTTTGTGGAATTGGATTTGGATTTGGATTTTCTTCGAGATGGTTTGGTATTAGGATTTTGCGGCAACGCTTTTGAAGGTTGTGATTTTTGAGATATTGTGGAGAATTGGTTGTTTTGTTCTATATTGGGTGACTAATAATGTGGAGAATTGTTCTATATTTGGTGTGTAGCTGTTACAATCATGGGTAAGTATCTTGAGACTCTTGTACTCATCTTTCAAGACTATTCCGGAGCATTGGTTCAACCTTCAATGCTATGACTTTTTCTGCTCACCAAGTGTTTGATGGAATGTCTTAACGAAGTTTGAATAATTTTGTTGGTTCTTTTTGTCTCTATGGCTCCGCAGTTCTCTGAGGCTCCCAAGAAGTCTCGAGGTAAGCACTCAGCCACTTGATCTTCCTACAATGAGGAATGTTTCCCAAATGCCCAATGTGCTGAACTGTTTGCCAAGTTCAAAACCCGTTCAGTTGTGCTGGAAAGGACTGTTACTGTTAGGGGATTGATCAGATCAAATGCCCATCATTGGTCATGGCTTGTCATCTCCAAGTCTTGAATGGAATGGAAAGCGATGTTTTTAAGGATTGGGTGCGTGAATTTTATTGCAATATATATGATGTTACGGCTGACAGCTTCAAATATTTTGTGCGTGGAATAGTTGTGACTATCACTCCAGGTTTAATTGCAAAGCTTATCAAGGTGAAGCGTCCCCCAAACCCTTACTATCCTTTCCTTGATCCTAAAAATGCGATTAAGTTTCCAGATGATGTTTCTACTGAACTTATTGGTGAACCTAGTGAGTAGGTTGGAGATTTGCTATATCAGCATGAGCTTACGGATGACTATCGCCTTCTTAATATCTTTGTGAGTCATAACAAACCCTGTGTTCATACTTCTGACCTGAACTATCTGCAAGCATATCTTCTCTGTGCCATTGGGATGGATCTTCCGGTCGATTTTCCAAAGACCATGTTCGATGCCATGATTAAGATTTATGAAGGTCACAATCGTCTTTCTTTGCCTTTCGGTGTACTCATTTGTGGACTCCTAATTGAGAAAGGATGTCAGGCATATCCATACGAAGAGTCAATTCGACCCAAGAAAACTATCAGTGCCACTACCTTGAAGCTCTCCTAAGCTCACACGAGACCTCGCGCTCCGCGTCGTGAAGCTGCAGGTGCTTCTGATGATGGTAGTGATAGTGACGACTCATATGTTCAGGGGGAGTCTTCTATACTTCATAGGCTCAGTGATGTTGAGGCTGTCATTTCTGATCAATCTATTTAGATTGAAAATCTTGAGAACAAAATGGCCGAAGGATTTAATCAGATGCGCCCGCTTACAACGTTTCAGTATTCACGCTTGAGTGAGCGATTATCCTCCAAGTCTGAGCAGCTTCGTAACCTTTGATCTGGGTTTACTTATGTTCACTTTTATGCTAATTGCCAGGCTATGTGTTGTTGTTCTACTACTACTTATGTTCTAGTTTTAGACTTTCAAGTTTTCTATGCTACTATCTGTCCTATGGTAGTACTCTCATTATCTCAAGCTAATACTAATGCTAATGTTTAGGTACTTTGCTTTAGTGTTCTTTTGCCAGTTCCTAAACAAGAAAGGGGGAGAATAGTTTTACTATTTTATTTCTGTGATTTATGCACTTGTTGTTGCTAGAGTTTGTCGTGCAAGTTTTTTTTCTACAGGGATTGAAGATTGAAGTCCAAAGTTTCTTTTTTTAAATCATCTTCCTTGTTTGTATTGGGTTTACTTCTAGGTTTCTTTAGAATATTTTGTATTTAGGAAGTTTTGTTCATGAATTGCCAAATGGGAGGGATTGTTAGGTTTTAGTTAGCTAATTCATTGGGGTTTGAACAAAACTCTAGTCCATATAGAGTTGTAAGTTTCTTTTTTTCAGTTATGGACTGCTGCAATTGTCATTGAAATCGAAGCATAAAGATACAAGTTGAAGACAATTAGGAGTACAGTTGGAAAAAACTCTAAAGACATGCAAAACCACCCCCAGGGCAGAATGAGTGCTCACTCGAGGAAGCCATCTGGTCGCTCGAGCGAGCTTGAGCAACCTAAGTCAGCTCCAGAAGTGTGCAAACTTTCAGAAAAGTTTCCGAATTTGAGCCAAACTCACTATCTTAATTCTATTTGAATGGCCATTGGCCTATATAAAGTGATCTTGCAATCAAATACTTACCTCTCTCACGTTCTAAACCCTAGAGAAGCCTGTGAGAGATCCAACATCATCCAGAGCTATTTGTTGCTGTGCTAAAGATCAAGTTTTGGTTCTTCTTCCGTCTACTCATCCGAAGTAGATCCACCTTGAAGACGCATTCAAGGTGTTGATGTCAAGCACGGTGAAGGTTCACGACAAGGCGTCGGCAAGATTACGCAGTCCTTGGGTTGACTTGCAATTGGAAAAAGGTTATGAGTTTTCTTGTAACTTCCGGTTTCAATTAGTGCTTGGTTGTCTGTTGGCTTAGACGGTAAGGCCCGTTGTTTTTTTTTCGAGTAGGATTTTCCACGTATACATCGTGTCTTCTTCTTATTGTGGGGTTTGTTGCTTTTCATTGGAATTAGGGTTACTTACTAGTTTAATCATTGGTTTAGAAATCTAATAGAGGAACTGTTTATTGGGACCTAAGCCTGTGTTAAGGTTAGTTTTTTAAGATAGGCTTGATGGGGTTAGATCGTGAGAAGAAAGATGAAATGACAATAGAGACGGCGGGGAAGAAGGATTATGGTCTTGGAGGAAGAAGATGTATGTGTCAGTTTAACTAGAATAAAGATATGGGATGAAATGAAAGAGATGAAGATTGGTGTTTGACGGCGTTGAGGATGGCGGAGGTGTTGAGGATGATCAGTTGGGTGAGAAATGGGGTGAGGAGATGGATAAAGAGGAGGAAGGAGGGCAAGAAGAAGACACGAGCGTCGATATTGATGCTCAACTAAACCACAAACATGTACTGTCAACTGAGAATAATATTGTAATGAGCATCCATATCAGCACTCAACTGAGCCACAAACCTGTGGTAGACGTCGATATCGATGCTCAACTAAGAATAATATTGTAATAAATGTCGAGAATAAAACCTAATGAATATGCATTTAAGCGTCGACCCTAAGCTAAAGGGAAAAAAATGACACAAGGGCCTTTACAGTTTGTAAAGATCTTTTGGGGTCTTTGTCGTGCACGGGACATCTAAAAGGTTTTTCCCCGTAAAATCCACAAAAAAATAAAGAAAATAAAAGGAAAAGGGTTGGTGCCTATATTCGATTGAAGGTGATCAAATCCATTCACTGGATAGCCACTTTGAGTCCTTTGGCAAAAGAAAGATACGCTCAATTTAAAGACAAAATGCAAAAAGTTAATATGAGATGAATTTAAAAACACGAGCAGTACTATGAAAGCACAAAAATAAAAATAGAAGGGTTTGATGGCTAGTTTAGATTAAAGATGTGAGGAACAAGTTGCCAAGGTTACCTAGCAATGGGGCCAAGCTATCTCTCATCAATGCAATCTTTAAAAGGGAAGCGGCATGCATGTCGCGGAACGCATCTTGTACCAAAAATCACTTAGGTCCCACAAAAGAGATTTTGATAAACTAAATGAAATATCTAAACTAAATGAAAAGGATGTAAGAAGAACTAGAAAAAATTATGCCTACAATAAATGAATCATCAGAATGAACAAGATCAAAACAAACATGTTGATAAATGAATCTAACTATCATTAAAGATGAACTAAAGAAAGGAATGAAGGCAACTAGATGCCATGAATCTGTAGCTTTAGCTCGATCCCTTGCTTTCTTCAGTCTATCCTTTATTGTGACTGACTGATGCCTAGGGTCGAGAGGGGACCTTATTTATAGTGTTGGATGGCCTTTTTCTTTTTCTTTTTTTTTTTTTTTTGCTAAGTTGCAAATTGAATTATTAAGGGAAAGGAAGAAAGAACAAAAAGAAAGCAAAACAAGAAACAAGAAGACCAAAAGAAAACAGGGCACAAGCTATCTCATGCATGTTAGGAGATGGCTGATTACATAGAGGAAAGAAGGCTTCTACGGAGGAGCTCTTAAAGGAAGAAGACATTTTACCAAGAGATATGGGAGCTTCAGCCAAGAAGAAGATGATTGCAGTGTCAAGGAAAGGCTTCAAATTGTTGAAAATTGCCCAGTTTCTAACCTTCCATAAGCTGAAGATGGCCCCACTAAGAAGAGAGCTCCCAGGCCCTTTTTTGCTTTGTAACAAGAGTTGGCTAAAAAAGATCTCCATCTGGCAACAGCAGAGTAAAAAGGAGTAGAGAAGATGTTGCCTTTAGCTTCTAACCAGGCCCAGAAGTTCAAGGCAAAAGGGCAGAGGAAGAACATATTGTAAGAAGTCTCTTGGTGGATACCGCATAGGTAGCGCGAAGACACCAGCTGCACTCCGATTGATTGGGCCCAATAGTTGGTTGGAAGTTTGTTATGGAACAATTTCCAGGCAAAACAAGCAATGGAGGGCTTAAGGAGACTGTTCCAAGCAAAGTTAGACCAAACTCTATGAAAGCTCCTAGCTCTAATGGATTCCCAAGCAACGAAGAAAGGGAGATGGTTGGGATTTGAGCTCATCCAGATCAGCTTATCAGGGATATTGGAGAGGTAGAAATCCGCCAAAAGAGTGGAGGAGGCAAAGATCACCGGCTGGGGACAAGTAGAACTTGAGAGCCACTGAGGGTTGGAGAAGATATCATGCACAGATTCATTCCAGGGAAAAAGGATATCAGGGAACTTCTCCGCCAAAGAAAGAGGACCATGCCATTTGTCATGCCAAAAACTTATGATTTTTCCTTCACTCAGAAACCAGTGGCTATTTTGAAACAAGAAGTGGGACCTACTCTTTATTTGCCTCCAAATGCAAGAACCAGAGATTAATGCTCCTAGATGCCAGGGAGAGAAACCTTTGAAATACTTAGCTTTAAAGCAGGAAGCCCACAGAGAAGATGAAGAGAAGGCTGTCCAACCTAACCCGACCAAGCTTGCCAAGATCAAGTCCTTTAAGCGACGAAAGCCAAGACCTCCTTCTGATTTTGGAAGACAAACTGTTTTCCAATTGAGAAGGCTTCTCTTAGTTGGAAAAGATCCTCCAGACCAAAGGAAGTTCCTCATCCATTTTTCCATGAATCTGCAAATTGAGTTCAGAATAGGGATAACCAGCAAGGTGTGAATAGGAAGGCTTTGGAGCACATGCTTCACCAAAATAACCCTTCCCGCAAAAGAAAGCGTATTACTTTTCCAACCAGCTAGCCTTTTCCTGAAGGAATCCTTCATACTTTCAAAGTATCTAGCTTTTAGGCTGCCTATGAAGAGGGGAACTCCCAAATATTTGACCAGAAATATAGCCTGGGAAATCCGTAAGGATCTCGAGATCCTTGATTTGAATGACTGCATGCTATTGTCAAAGAGAATCTTACTTTTGGAGAGATTGAAATGTTGTCCCGCTGCCATTTGATACGCTTTCAACACTCTCTAAATAATCTAATACTCTAGGGGAACGCTTGAAAAAAGAGAAGGATGTCATCTGCAAACATTAGGTGGCATATAGAGGGGGAAGCTGGAGCTCTTTAGATTGGGACGACTTGATTATGGGAAACAAGATTTGCAATGTTCAGACTTAGAATTTCTTCCGCTAGGATGAAGAAGTAAGGGGATAGATGATCCCCCGGCCTTAAACCACTACCCAATTTAAATAGCCTGTAGGCTCCCTGTTGAGGAGAATGGAGCCCTTTGGAGAGTACACGCATTCTTGGATGAGGGAGATCCACGCCTTGCTAAAGCCAAAAAACTCTAGCACCTTAAACAGAAAAGCCCAATCTAGTTTGTCAAAAGCTTTCGAAATGTCTAGCTTCAGACAAACGCCTTTACCTTTGACGCCCTTTTGAAATTTCTAGGTCAACTCATGCGCCAGAGCAATGTGATATTGAATTTTCCTTCACTTTAAGAAAGCAACCTGATGAAGGGAAATGATCTCAGGAAGAAGAGAAGCTAAAGGTGGAATAACCTAATTTAGTCTTGAGTTGGCTAAACAACTAATGATGTTTAGCCTTGAGTTGGCTAAACAACTAAAAATCCAATTAGGAATCAAATGCCATGAATTTTGGGCTTTTGTCCAAAATACCTTCGCTTTTAAAGGTGGAATAACTTAATTTCGTAAAGTGGTCCAATTGGGGTAAAGCTGGGGCATCAGTAGACGATATGCGAATCTAGATTATGAGGGTGCCGAAATAAGGTATCTACACATACCTCTCATTTTTCAAGTATTGCTAGAGTTTTTTGCAGGAAAAAGTGGCATATCTAAGGTTCGAACCCTGAAAAGTTAGGTGAGAACTGTCAGTACTTACCACTCGGGTAGGAGCCGTTCTCAAGCATTGCCAGAGTTTAAATGACTAACAACATCAACTCAGCTAGTACCCATGAGTATGTAGCCAGTCCTCCTTTCAGCATCAATTCAACTAAACCCCAAGTGTCTAACCAGAAGAACAATTTCTAGCATCATCTTAGTTATACCTCAAATGTCTAGCCAGATCAATTAAATTGCAGCATCAAATCTCCTAATACACCTGAGTTTCTAGCTAATTCAATCAAGTCCTTGACTCAGCTTTTGTCCAAACTCCAAACAGATAAACTGAATGTTGTTCTAAAATGAAATTAATGGCATTCCCCAATGGTCATTTCAAATGAAATTAATGAATTACCCAATTGGGTTTTAAACAGGTCAAAATCAATTTTGGAAGGGCCTCATTGTATCTAGGAGGTAGTTCATCTGTTAACCCATGACTAACCCGCTCTCACCAAGTGGGTGGTAGAAAACATCTTAGGGAAAGCATCATTGTAATGTGCCTTGAAGCATCTATTTGTTCTATCTTTTTACATATCCAACTCCACCACTACGGTGGCTAGGTAGCCATTTCCTAATAAAGTGAAGCCCATTTGATGACCCTTCTATGAATTTTCATCCTTTGCTCTAATTTAAGCCCATTTGATACTTAAAGCAACATTTAAAACTACTTGGAATTCTATTCTTTGAGAGTTCTAGATTTCTTTGAAAGACATATGGTTCGCGTATTTGATTCCCAAGAATTCAGCATTGATAAGGTGCAAACCGAGTAGGCTGGGTAGGTTCTGGGCAAACCTGGAACAGACCTGTACATTCGAATGTCCCTGTGTGAGGAAACTCATTAACCATTCAAATCAAAGTAAGGTATTGGATGTTCTTAAGCTTTTATTCTTTCGCTTCTATAAACATAATACATGGTTGTATAAAGCTAATGGAATGGTCCATTTCCACTGGCAACATATAAAAGGAAAGCTTATTGAAAGTAGCAGTGTATAAGTTACTATCTGGTACTCTTTCCTTGTGTCAAAATAAGCTGTTGTGCGTTAAAAGTGAGGGTGACCACTCTGGTGAGCATATTTAGAGGTGCTTATGGTTTAAAATGAATGGTATAGTTGAGAGAGAGTTGTTACAATTAAGGATGACCAAATGACCATTTTAGTTTGAAGTCCTATAAATTCATTACTCCAGCACCCATCTTACATTAAATATTTATTCAAATAAGAAAAATAGAAAAATATTAAAAAAAACCAAAAAAATAAAAATAAATTAAGATGATGAAGAAGAGCTTCTTCCTATCCTTTTATCTGTTGTTTAATTGGAGTTCGCCTGTGTGGGGAATTCAACATTATGGATCATGGGGCAAAAGCCGATGGGAATACAGACGATGCCAAGGTTTGTTTAGTTTGATTATAACGATGTTTAGACAATTATCAATCATAATTCTATAATATAAGGGCAAAAATATGAACAATGAGGCCTAGATTTTGAACTAATTGGGCTGGACTTGCATCGTACTTGTTAAAGACCGTCTCTCATTTCATTGTATATGTCTAACATGTGCATGATGGTGTTTAAATTTTGTGGATGATCAGGCCTTTCCGGACACACAGACCGCAGCGTGTGGGTCCATTGGACCAGCTACAATTATAGTGCTAAAAGGTGATTACTGGATGGGCTCACTTAAATTCACAGGCCCATGCAAAGGCGTACCATCTATAACCATGAAATTGGTTGTAAGAGTTGTTCTGCTTGAACTCTTTGTTTTTTTTTTTTTGGGTACGTAGTGTACAGTGAGCAAACATTTGTCATTTTTGTGGGATGCTCCTGAAGCACGATGAATCTTATCCATGGTTTAAGTGTCACACTAATTATTTGTAGACTTACATACAGAATGTGTGAGGTCCCACCCTTGGTGGGCCCTCTAAGGGGTATTTTATGGACTAATTAACTCTAATTTATGTTAATTATTGGTTAATTATGCTAATCTTTGCTAATTACTACTAATCTTCGCTAATTATTGCTAATCCTTGCTAATCTTGGCTAATTACTGATTTATTAGGGGCTAATTAGATTGACTAGTTAGATTCCTAAGTTAGTTAGATTAGCTTAGTGGGTTAGTGTTTTTAATTAGAAAAGGGTTTGAGTCAATCCTAGGCCATTAGTGTGGGGTAGGCTTAGTTAGTTTAGTCTAATTAAGTTAATTAAGGTTGGGTTAGTGCAAGGTGCCCTCTTCTAGAACTTCCTAACCAAATGACCCAACTACCCTCAAACCCTAACCCTAATCCCATTAAACCCTAGGGCTAATTTGGTCCTAAATCTACTCACTAAACCTATAAAATGTCTCTTAACTCTTGCAAACCCCAAAACCCTAAGCTAATCTCAGCCCTCTTCCCAAGAAAACTGCCTCCAGCCCTGTTCACTGTTCCTCCCAACTTCCATTTCAAGTCACCCTACGTTTGAGCAAGAGATAGCCACTGTTACTGATTTCCCAGAAGCTGCTACACCCCATCTTCCTTCTTCCTTTCCTCATTTCATCTCACTGTTGCTGAGACTCTGCTGCTGGAATTTCCATCCGGAGGAACTACTACTGCTACAGCCACTACATCACCTTCCTTCTTCCTCTTTCACTCTTTTTCCTCCAAGCTGCTGGGCTGTGCTACAACTGCTTCTTCTCTGCTACTGTTCTGCCGGAATTTTCCAAGAGCTGCTGTTATTACCCCATCTTCCTTTCCCATTTCATTTCTCCAAGGCTCTGCAGCTGTGACTGTTGCTGGCACCCATTGGAGCTACAGCAGCTGCCACTCCTTCTTCTTCCTCTCTCTTTTCTTCACTGGGAGACTGCTGCTGTGCTGGAAATAACTCTTGAGAGTTGCTGCTGTATTCTTCTTCTTCTTCTACACATCACTTGGGAAGCTACTGTTACTGGGGATTTTTCCAATTGGAGCTGCTGTACCCTTTTCTCCATTCTCTCCCCCTCTCTTTTCTTCACCTGGGAGGCTTTATTTCTGCTGGGATTGTGTGGACCTGCTGCTACACCTGCTACAGCATCTGCTGGGTCATCATCCTCTTCTTCTCCTCTCCTCTGTTCAGCTGGACTGGGTCTGGACCTTCATTTCGAGCTATCTTTCCCTCTTTCTCTCTACAAATCAAATTCTCACTACAAGAGGCAAGTGCATCTTACTGTTAATATAGAGTATATGTTGTCTCTTTTGTGATTCAGTAGTTTTCATGTTCATAAGAGGTTCTGTTATGTTGTAATTTCTACCTGGAGCTTTGTGTTTGTATTTTGGATGGAAGGTCACTGATGGATGGGGGTTTTCACCCCCCATTTGGAAGATCAGTGGGCCATAAGGTGATGGATGGATGGTTTATGTGTTATTAATTGATTAGAAGTGTTTGGGTGAAGTTTGGAAGAGATTGGAAGTGGTTTGGGCGAAAAAGGAGTCAAAACGGAGAAGTTGCAGAAATGCAACTGGGACTGAAATTTCAGTGTTCTCGGTCGACCGAGACCCCCCTCTGTCGACCGGCAACACTGGAATTTCCAAAAAAATCAGCCTCAGTTATTTTCCTGCAGTTTTGACCTGACACGCCCGGGACTCGCCCGACAGTGTTCTGGGTCGACCGAGACCACTGAGTTTTTGATGAAAAATTGGCCATCAGCCATTTTCTTGCAGAAAACCCATTTCAATTAGTTTGGTTGACCCGGCTTAACCCAGGTTGACCCGGTATACATGGTTTTCGCGGGAAATGACTGAAAGTTAGTTTTGCACCCGAAACTCAGACTGTTTACACCCAAATCAACCCAAAACTTAGAATTAGCATTTAGAAAGTGTTTAAGGCTGGAACATCAATCTTTCTAAGGTTTTTAGAGTATGCGGTCAATCACCTAGGCCTGGTTGTTTGACCGGACACGCTATAAGCCTTTAGAAATGAATTGAGTTGTCCAGGAAGCCTGATTCAGATTAGCTAGTGCACTCGGTTGATCCTCCCGGCCAGGAGATCAACCGAGCTCACCATACATCAGGTTCACCTGGAAAACCCTGATGGTTCCAGTTTTCAACATTTAGGAGATATGATCAGTTGTGGGGCCCATTGACCATCCAAATGAAGTGTTTATCAGTGTCTTAAGCCCGAGTCAACGGTGTGGCTCAACCTTGACTCGCGGGGACCACTGTTTAGAGTTTTGGTTGATAATCTAAGATGATTCGACCTCTAAAAGTTGTCAACGATGCCCTCAATCAACTAAGCACCGAATACAGTATTTTACGGCATTAATGACATCGCTTAGAGATCGAATTACCGGAGATAGACCCGAACCTAAAGTGGCCCATTACCTAGGATTGGACCGTTGTTCTTCCCTATTGATTCCTATGTTGAAGTTCATACTTCCTTATTATTGTTCTGTCATTCCTAGATCTTTAGATTAGCTGTTCACTGTTAATTAAACATAATTGGAAGACCTGAACCTAGGGTATCTAGAGGTGACCCGATAGTGTGATTTCGGAGATCATTGACCCGTGTCTGTGTCTAGGCGGGCCCTTATTGGGCCTAAGTGTGGAGATGTGAACCCTTTAGCTTGAAGAGGTAGTTTCTATTGAACTGTTAGGTTATATGGATTGGAATGGAACTGTTTATCAGTATAAGTGGATTAGTTGCCTCGTATGGACAGTATTAGACCAGGCCATGTACTGATGGGCCTTGGTATGGATCCAACGAGTGGGCCTGGACCTTGAATGAGATCCAGAGACTGTATTGAGATGTGTAGACCTCTTAGGGATATTGATAGGACCTTGTTCACGCAAGGCAAAGCCTAGACAGACACAGACCGTAGAGTTATTCTCGAGTCGGCATGAACATTCACTCGGTTGATTTAAGCTCAGCCTGTGGACTGATCATCCCCGGTAGGAGCTAGTTGAGTGTTGAGGAGCTATCATGATGAGCTGTGTGGTTGAGACGGACGGTGTGATACCTTGCCGATCTGGAGTGTTGAGATGATGAGATGATAAGATGATGAGTGAGATTTGGGATTAGTTATTCCCACTGGTGAGATTTCCCCGCCGCAACTGTGTTCAGTATGGGAGGGCCGCGGCATAATATCCCGCGGTATTCCAGCTCGTGTGAATGTGCCCCTTTGTTTACAGTAGTTTAGATGTTTCTATTTATCTTGGTTCCTTATGATTATCATGCACACCTCCCTAGTTCATTTCCCTTGTATTCATTTAATTTATGTACTCGTCTTTATTTCCTTTGATATATATGTTCTATGTTAGTAGTATGTTGTAACTTGCCAGATCGTTTAGATCTGACCCATTCATTGGTGCTTAGGCCTTGATCCAGAGATCCCTGACGACGCACTAGCTGTAGTGGAGGCACCCGTTGCAGGAGAGTACGCTTGGGGCCCGGCCGACACGGATGTCGAGCCGGAGGGCGAGGAGTTTATACATGGGTTTTGAGGGACTCCATTTATTTTGGGTTTGAGCGAAACTTTGTAGTGAGTAGGGTAGACTCAAAATGTATTAACTTTGATTAACATTGAATCATTTTAATTAGACGAATGTTCTGCTCATACTTAACATATATATCGATACCTATTGCTTCCGCTTTGTTTAAATTGTTATGCTTCCGCAATATTAAATGTTATAACTATGTTGGTCAAAAAGTTTTAAATTGGACCTCACTGCGGCCTACGATCTTGGAAGTTCTCGGATTTTTCGGGAAGTAGCGCGCCAATTTCGGGTATTCGAACGAGTATATCGGTATCCGGAATTGGGGCGTTACAGAATGCCAATCTTTATTTGTATTTGATAGGGTCATCTGTTGGCGGAGACCGAACTGAACAAGGTTCCTAGTGGAGATTGGATTTATTTTGGATGGATAGATGGATTGACCATCATTGGAACTGGAGTTTTTGATGGTCAAGGAGCTGCTATTTGGCACTTAAACGATTGCCAACAGAATGAAAAGTGCAAGCTTCTTCCCAATTGTGAGTAATAATAATATATCCAATTCTCTGGTAGAAATAAATTGAAGGAGGTGGTTTCCTAAAAAATTTGAATCTTGCATCTAGTGTCAATAATTTTATTGTGCATACTCCACAGAACCTCAAGTTTATGGCTATGACCAATAATGTCATTGATGGCGTAACATCCCTCAATAGCAAGAACTTCAAAGCTATAAATTTCAAAGTCACCAACCCCGGCGGCGACAGTCCCAACACTGATGGAATGCATGTGGAGCGTTGCTCCGATGTGACCATCTAGAGTGCTCAGATTGGAACCGGCGATGACTGCATCTCCCTCGGACAGGGCCTCACTAATGTACATATCAGTAAAGTAACTTGTGGACCAGGCCATGGAATAAGGTGCATTTTTCTTCTCTCTCTCTTCTTTGTTATAGCTTATAATTACAAATAGAATGGGATATTGCTTTACACTTAGTATGCAAAAGAATGTGACCTTTGCTTTGTTTCCTAGGCATTAGTGATTGATTGCTTGTTGTAATTGTTGTTGTTTGGTTATGAGTGGTTTCTTACTTAAAAATAACAGTGTGGGGAGCTTAGGAAAGTACCCAGACGAAAAGGATGTGACTGGACTTATTATTAAAGACACCAGCATCTCAGACACCCTGAATGGTATTAGGATCAAGTCATGGGCCAATTCTCCCTCGGCCAGCTCACAATCCAACATAACCTTTGAGAACATCACCTTCAAAAATGTCTACAATCCAATCATCGTCGATGAGCAATACTGTCCTAGTGGCTCTTGTGCAAATGAGGTTTGAAGAGACTAAACTTTTTTTTTCTTCTTTGTTCTCTAAGTTAGTCACAGCACCCACTCCCATGGATTTGTGTGTGTGTGTGTGTGTTGTAGACCTATAATGGGGTATTGATCTTTTCTCTTATGAAACAAAAAGACCCTTAAATCTCTCATTTCCTTCAATTACAACATGCAGGTACCTTCTAAAGTGAAGATCAGTGATATCACCTTCAAGAACATATCCAAGGGACTTCTGCGTCAAATGTTGCAGTTACCCTTCGCTACAGCTCGAGTTTCCCATGCAAGAATGTCCAGCTCCAGGACATTAATATCAAAAAAGAAAATGGTGGACCTCCAGTTACAGCCATGTGCGTCAATATCAAAGCTCTCTATAGTGGCACCCAAGTTCCACCACCCTGCACTCAATAATTTTCTAAAACTTAACAAAAAAAAAAAAAGAATGTCTCTGAAACAATACAATTACTGGCCGTAGTTATTTACGAAAAAAAGGTCAATTGGCTTTGGTTTCCAATCAACCGTCTCCTCTACCTTATGCATTAGACCATCTTCTTCCATATCTATAGAATGTTGGGTTTCTTTTGGACCATAATAATCTACTCAAATGAAGACTCTACATATTAGGCTTGTTTTTATTTATTCTAAGAGACCTTTGTGATCTTGATTTACAAATGTTCATTGAATGAAGTGAACTCTCTATTATTTTATTTAACAAAATCATTCTCTCTCTCTCTCATCATGGTTTGCAGAATTGTTTGATCGGAAGAGTTGGATACTGGTGGTGAATATTTTTGACATTCGGGGTAAGGCAGGGCCAAGTTTGGTTTATTTTGGGCTTAGGTAAAAAATGCCACCCTGTGTGAATTCATGAGGTTTCTTTTGGGTTAGGGTCAAATAACTCATTAATTGTTACAAACTTGTTAATGATGGGGCCAATGTACTTAATTAGTTCCAAATGAAGGCTCTTAAGTGAAAATCGTTGTCACCAAAACCTGTCTAAGGATGGCTCATAGGTTTACAAGCTGTCATAAGGATTACAATGTGATAGGAGCCCAACCCAATTGCGCGACAATGGTGTGAGTCATTTGTTAGAAAATCTTAGGTTTATAAACCCTCTCTGGAATCAATCCAATAATACTGTAAACATTTAATCTAAACCAGTAGAAAAGTAAAATGGTACCTGATTGTTCCATCTTCAGACTTTGATCCAACAGAAGGTTGGTCTTCAATGGGAAATCACAACTCTTTTGTGCCTTTTCTTTTCTTCTCCGGTAAGTGATGGATGCAGAGAAAACAATTGTTGCTGAGAAAGTTACCTAGGTTGCTTTTTATAGACCCTAAATCTCTCCTTCCATCAAGAAGAGAATAAATAACTTTTAACCCTCAAATTAACATAGATGACAGTTACGAAAGGAAAACTTAAATCAATTTAAAGAAATTCAAATGAGGGATAACCGATCCTTTATGTATGGTCATATGGGTCATAACATTCGGTCCAACATTCTCCCACTTGGTCCATATGACCACAAAAGAATTTTAAAATATAATCGAAACACGAACTTTAAAAAAAAAAGACTTTGACTGGTGATCACCACTTTAAAATAACAATTGCCATCTCAACCCGGGTTGCTTTTCATAGGCCCTAAATCTCTCATTCCATCAAGAAGAGAATAAATAGCTTTTAACCTTCAAATTAACATAGATGAGAGTTACCAAAGGAAAACATTAATCAATTTAAAGAAATTCAAATGAGGGATAACCGATCCTTTATGTATGGTCATATGGGCCATAACATTCGGTCCAACATTCTCCCACTTGGTCCATATGACCACAAAAGAATTTTAAAATATAATCGAAAAACTAAGTTTAAAAAAAAAGGACTTTGGCTGGTGATCACCATTTTAAAACAATTGTCATCTCAACCTTTATGTCAATCTTTAATTTGTAATTAAATCAGTTTGCCAATGAGAACTATGGCGGTTAACATGTCTTGAACGACGTGCTTCCTTCCATAATTAATTCACTAATATTCTAACTTAACACAATCCTTAATAAGGGTAAAATAGGATGATTTTCATGGCAATCCTATTTATTGGGTACAATAATGCCATTTTTCTTTAATTTCCTCACTTTATACACTTCAATCACATGTGACAATAATTTCAATAAAGTAAGAAAATATGAAATCTTATTTCGGTGATAAATATGACAGTGTCTTTACATATCTTTAACAAAGCAATTCAATCAAGCCCATATTTCTAACATGCTCTTTGTAGTCCTTTGACGCCATTGTCTTTGTCAAAGGATCTGTTATCACTAGGCTTGTCAGGATCCCAACGACAGACACTAACCGATCTCGTACCTTTTCTTTTAGTACAAGGTATTTTACTTCCAGAAATTTTGATTTACTGGAAACCTTGTCATTCTGAGCAGATCTTCTTGCAGCGTCATTATCACCATAAATCTTCAAGGGCTCAGAAATGGTGTCCATAACACGTAGTCCCGAGATAAAATCATGCATCCATAAAGCGTGACCCATGGTTTCAAAGCATGCCACGTATTCAGCATCAAATGTGGATGGAGTCACTAAAGTTTGCTTTGCACTTCTCCATGAAATTGCCCCGCCAACTAACAGGAAGATGTATCCTGAAGTCGACTTTCTTGTATCGAGGCAACCAGCGAAGTCAGCATCCGAATAACCGACCACTTCTAAGTGATCGAACCTTCTGTAAGAGAGCATGTAATTTCTTGTGCCACTAAGGTATCGCAAAACTTTCTTGACTCCTACCCAATGTGCCATTCTCGGATCACTTTGATATCTACTAAGCATGCCAACTACAAAATTGATATCGGGTCTAGTGCATGTTTGTGCATACATAAAACATCCGATTGTAGCTGCATAAGGACACGTTTCCATTTGTTTCCTTTCAATTTCATTTCTTGGACATTGTTCATTACTAAACTTGTCACCTTTTGTCATAGGTACATTTTGTGCCTTACACCCTTCCATACGAAATCTCTTAAGTACATTTTTAATATAGGCTTCCTGTGATAACCCAAGTAATCCTCGAGATCTATCTCGATAAATCTCGATTCCTATTACAAATGTCGCTTAACCCATATCTTTCATTTCAAAATTGTTCTTAAGATATTCCTTAGTTTCGTAAATCATTCCAAGATCATTACTAGCCAATAAAATATCATCAACATATAGGACTAAAATCATAAATCGGCTCCCACTAACTTTGAGATATATACAATGATCAACGATATTTTTGGTAAAACCAAAAGATGTAATAATACGATTGAACTTTAAATACCATTGTTTGGAAGCCTATTTAAAACCATATGTCGATTTCATTAATTTAC
Source organism: Cinnamomum chago (assembly GCA_038049695.1). Classification (NCBI taxonomy): domain Eukaryota; kingdom Viridiplantae; phylum Streptophyta; class Magnoliopsida; order Laurales; family Lauraceae; genus Cinnamomum; species Cinnamomum chago. The sequence continues at coordinate 62,914,558 of CP142458.1, read as the reverse complement.
AAACTAGTTTATTTTCATTCTCTTTCATGAAACCTTCAGGTTGTTCCATATACACTTCTTCATCTAGATCTCCATTTAAAAACATTGTTTTGACGTCCATTTGTTGTAACTCTTAGTTGAAATGAGCTACAATTGTCATGACAATTCTAAATGAGTCATTTTTAGACACCGGAGAGTAGGTTTCATGATATTCTATACCTTCTCTCTGAGTAAAACCTTTGGCCACGAGTCGGGCTTTGAACCGTTCAACTTTCCCTTTGGAATCCCTTTTGGTCTTAAAGACTCATTTACAGCCAACGACCTTGGAACCCTTGGGTAGTTCAACGACATCCCAAACTTCATCTGTGGCCATTGATTCTAACTCATCCTTCATGGCCTCTAACCATTTATCGAAATTCTCATTTTCAATGGCTTCCTTAAACGTCTTAGGATCTTCTTTAATGCCAAGACCAGATTCTTCCAAATACAGTACATAGTCATCCGGAATAGCAGGTTTTCTCATTCGAGTTGACCTTCTCAATATCTCCGGATCGGGTTCATTGATGCTTTGTGGTGTATTTTGAAGTGGATCATTATTTTGTTCAGGGAATGCCTCATTGATGGGATTTTTTTGTGGTTTTTGTTCCTCTTGATAATCATTAAGTGGAACAAGAACTCTACTTTGTATAATAGGCAACTCAAGTGGATCCCTTATTTCATTGTAAGTAGGCCTGTCAATGGGACGGGTTGAAACGAGTAGAAAGCCCGGCCCGGCCCGTCCCAACCCCGAAAATACCAGGCTTTATAAAAACATTTGAGCCCAGTGGGATGAGCTTGGTCAATAATTTTAAAGCCCGGCCAAAATGGGACTAAGACTGGGTAGGGGATGCCCAACCCGTTCAGGCCCGGCCCGGCCCGCTCCAAGTTAATTTTGATAAAAAATTTATATTACCTAAACTGCCCCTCACTAACAGCCAAAAAATGGCTAGTTAGGAGGGGCATTCTTATAATTGCGCCCTCCATCTCTTTTATAAGACGATGTAATGGGGAACCCTAAAAAATCCCACACTCAATCGCTCTTAGCTCTCTGCTCTCGGTCATGGTTCTCTACTCTCGTCGTCGCGGCAAGCCCTCTCACCGTCGCACGACGTACGCACGCTGACGATGCCAGCGGCCCCTCTCGCACCGTCGCCTCTCTCCCTATCCCTCTTTTTTTTCCTCCCTCACCCAGTCGTCGCCCTCTGCCCTCTCTCACCGTCACCCTCGGTACATCTCCCCTATTCTCTGTTTCTATCTTTCTTTTTCTCCCTCTTCCTTTTTCTATCTCTCAGTCAATGCTCAATATTTCTACTCACGGGCTAACGTCTCATAGATACCGCTCAAGGTAAATTTGTTACCTTTTTTACTTCTCTTAATTTGTGATTGCATGGTTGAGCAATGAAAATCTGAATCAATTAGATTTTCTTTATTTTTCATTTTGCCCCTTTTTGATTTCTTGTGAATGTATCTCCTTTTCATTTTCCCTGTCAGATTTTCTATTTCTTTTGTTTCTTTGTTTTCCTTTTCTATAGATGCGTGACATGTGTCTTTGTGTTTGTGTTTGTATTTTTTACTTTGATCAGTTACATTTGTGCTGTGATGGGTTTCAAAGGTAGGCTACCAGTGATTTGTTTGTATCATAGATCCCTCCTATCATAGACGTCATCACCACTCTAAACAATTGCAATGTAAACTTCCAAGTTTACACACGAAAAAAACATCACCTTTTTTTTTCTTTTTTTTCCCCCTTTTTTTCTCTGGGTTCGAATCAATCTGAAGGTTAATGCCCTACATTTGACTTCATTCACAACATATGAAATATTCATTTACACTTAAAACACATCAATGTTGAAAAACTCAGCATTCATCTCTCTGTTGAAATCCCGGACAGCATAGTCCTCTAGTGCAACAAGGGACTGCCCATGAAAAACTGGACAGAGAGTAGTGGTGTTCTTGTTTTTGTTTCTTTTGATATTTCAGTAAATATGTCTGCTGGTACGCCTTCTAGTAGTGCTAGTAGCATTCTCATTCCTGCACATGTCCCCATCCCCATTGATGATGATATGGGTGGTGGCGGTAATGAGCAAGTGCCTCCCATCCCCTCTCCCAATGATGAAGTAATTTCAAATGAGACTAATGCAAGAAGGCTCAAATCAGTGGTTTGGGAACACTTTCAAAAAACAGAAGTGTCTGTGAAAGTTTATAGTAAGGATGTCCCTAAAGTTAAAGCGGTGTGCAAATATTGCAAGAAACTTCTAGTCAGTAGACCTGAGGATAGAACTTCACACCTGCATAGACACTTGAAATCGTGTCTTATGAAACCAAGCATTGATAAGTAAAAACAACAACAAACTTTAAGGACTGATGCTCAAACAAAAACCGGTGTTGGTGTTTTTAAATTTGAACAAAAAAAGAGTCGAGAAGCCCTTGCAAAAATGTTGTTTTTACATGATTTTCTTTTAATGTTGTTGAACTACAAGGTTTTAAGGAGTTCTGTGCGACTCTACGACCCGAATTCAAGATTGTATCACGTAACACTGTGAAGGCAGATTGTATGGAAATGTACAATGAAAAAAAAGAATGAGATCTTTAAAGAATTCAAGGATCTCAGTAGCAGGATTGCTCTCACAGTAGATATGTGGACATCGAACCAGCATTTATGTTATATGGCTATTACAGCACATTATATTGACTCTGATTGGGTTCTTAGATCGCGTATAATTAACTTTCATCATGTTGATCCTCACCACACTGACCAAATGCTAGATGACAATATTACTCTAAGTATACTTAATTGGAAAATTGAGAATAAATTATCATGTTTGATATTAGATAATTGTTCTACAAATGATTCTCGAAAACGGCCCGCTGGGGGTCCGAAATGTGAAACGGCCCTCGGAAAAATCAGAAACCGACACGGGTACCTTGTTCAAGGCCAAAGTAACTTATAGGAATTGACGATTAGTGAATCGGACTTCGGGTTAACGAATTAAACACAAAAACCGCATGATTCTCAATACTTAGGCTAGAAAACAGGCCGCCGAAAAACTTAAGAAAAGATTTATATATATATATAAATGTTTATCTTTCATTTATAATTTAATTCATTGAAAGATTCTAATGTTATTTTTGTCATTGCAGATTGATGGACGCTTTGGGGTCGGTTGCAGATTTCTGGGGCTGTTTTATTCTTTTTAGTTTATTTGTATATGTATATTGGACATTTATATGTAACTATATCATTATTGATTGTAATATTTGTTTAATGAGATAAACGATTTGATGAAACATGGCGATGGTTGTTTGTTTATTTAGCAACTTTTCTTTGCATGCATTTTTTATATTGAATATAGGTACACGAGCAGGTTTATTTTTTGATACAGGTGTATAAACAGGTTTACAGGAAAAATATATTGAAAAAACAAATATAGCATTTTTTTAAGAATAAAAATAATTTTACCGACATTTTTTTTCGTCGGCAAAAGTATAAAATAAAAATAAAAAATATCTAAAGATGGCCTAGCGGTTGTTCCATTGAAGATAGAGGTTATAGTGAATTGGCAAAGCCCAAAGAATGCGATAGGGATCAGAAGTTTTCTAGGTTTGGGTGGATATTATATAAGATTTGTCTGAAGGATTCTCGAAGATATCAACTCTGTTGACTAAGCTGACTAGGAAGAACATTTCTTTTGCTTGGATCCAAGAGTGAGAGGATAGTTTTGAATTGCTTATGAAGAAGCTTACTACAGCCACAGTGTTGACCATACTAACTAAGAGCGGATTTGTTATCTTTACTGACACTTTGAAGGTTGAGTTGGAGGATGACAAGGCAGTGACTTATGGGTCTAGGCAGTTGAAGATTCATGGGAAAAACTTTGACAAACACGGTTTGGAGCAAGTAGCGGCCGTTTTTTCCCTAAAGCATTGGAAACGTTATCTCTATGGAGAGAGGTTTGAGGATCCCTCTGATCATAGAAGTTTGCAGTACCTCTTTTCTCAAAAGGAGATGAATATGAGGCAACATTGTTGGATGGAACTTATAGCTGACTACGATTTCTCGATACGGTATTTTTCGGGTAAAAGCAATGTGGCGGCAAATGCACTTAGTCGGAAGTTAGTCACGTTGGCTTGTTTGCGTGGTGAATGGGATTTAATTGAGAAGTTTAGGGCCATGGATGTGGAGATTGAATTTGTTAATGGCAAGGTGATGCTAGTCGGCATGTCAATGTTCGAGCCAGTTCTGATGCAATAGATTAAAGATAGACAGTTCCAGGACCCAAGTTGGCTAGAGTCCGTAAAGGCTTGTAGAGAGGCCAGATTTTGGAATAGTAGATGGAGTCTTGTATTTTTGGGACAGATTGTGTATGCCCAATGTTGAAGATTTGTAGAATTAGATAAAGTTAAAGGCACATCATACACGGTATTCTATGCATCCCCGGAGTCCTAAGATGTACTGGAACACGAGGGGCATATTTTGGTGGAACAATATGAATAAAGAAATCACTAGGCTTGTTTCTAGGTGCATGACATGGTAGAGGATCAAAGCAGAATAGAAGAAGCCCCTATGACTTTTGAAGCCATTGAATATTCTTAATTGAAAATGCGAGCATATTATAATGAATTCTGTGTCCGTTTTGCCAGAGACGAGGAAGCACGATAATTATATTTGGGCGATAGTTGACAAATTGACTAAGTCTGGACACTTTATTCCTTTTAGGACAGGGACCAAGATGGATAAGATGACGAAAATGTTTATTCAGGAAATTGTCAAACTACATGGTATCCCAGTTTCTATAGTGTCAAACAAAGATAACCGCTTTGTTTCGTATTTTTAGGTGACTTTTCAGGAGGCCATGGGAAGGAAGTTGAGTTTTAGCACAACATATCATCCGCAGACCGACGAGCAATCAAAGAGGACGATCCAGACTCTTGAGGACATGCTTGGAGCTTCTGTGTTACACTTTAAGATAGAGTGGGATCGACGTTTGGCGTTGTATGAATTCGCATACAATAACAACTTTCACGCAAGTATTAGGATGACACCGTTTAAGGCTCTCTATGGTAGGAGGTACAAGGCAGTAATTTGCTGAGAAGAAGTTCACGAGAGTATTAGGATGACACCGTTTGAGGCTCTCTATGGTAGGAGGTACAAGGCAGTAGTTTGCTAAGAAGAATTTGGTGTGAGAAGTTTCAATGGGCCTACTATTATTGGAGAGACAAGTGACAGAGTAAAGCTAGGGAAAAAAAAGGTTGAAACTGGCCCACAGTAGGAAGAAGAGCTATAAAGATAATCGACGAAGTGATCTTAAATTTCAAATTGGGGATACGGTCTTTTTGAAGGTTTCACCTATGAAAGGCACTATTCGGTTCAAGTAGAAAGGAAAATTTCCCCTTGTTACATTGGATCTTCCGAGACTCGCAACAGAGTCGGAGATTTGGCCTATAGATAGACTCAACTTCTAGACTTAGCAGCAGACTGCAGTGTACGATGTCTTCCACGTATCAATGATGAGGAAGTTTATTGTAAATCCATCGCATGTCATCAAGTATAAGCCATTAGAGATTAAGCCAGATGCCGCCTACATCGAGAAAGCAGTGTGCATGATAGATGTCAAGGAGCAAGTCTTGCATACCCGACTGTCAAATGGGTGAATATTCTATGGGAGCATCATAATCTGAAGGAGGCCACTTGGAGTTAAATGAGAGGGTGTTAAAGAAGTATCCACACCTTCTTTAGCATGTTTAGTGTCTAATATTTAGTTTTAATTCGATGCTTAATGTGTTATGTTGGATGTTTATGTGGCTGGATAGGTAGATTAGTTAGGTTTTGACAATGCCTAGGTAGTTTGAGGACCTTTTTGTAAATTTGGCTTTATGGGTGACAATGTGTGTGATGTCAATTTTTACAGAAATTTAGATGATTAAGTAGAGCACGTTGTGTTCATCGATTTCCGTGTTTTGACTCGAACTGGTTGGACCCATCTTGACCCATTTGTAGCCAAAAAGTCCTAATTTAATATTACCTAATTCAGTTATTGCCTACAAATCTCAGGAAGTTTTCAACTAAAACCTTCCTTATTTCTGCTGAAGCTTCCTTTCCCTTCTGTTCTACTTACTTCTAATTCCGTTGGTGAAGCTTTGCACGCTGGATTTTTAAGTCTCCATCTTCGCTAACATTGTCTTCTCCAAGTTCTACTTCTTCCTATTTCATCACCACTTGCACTATTGGTAAGATAATCTCTTCCTATTGCTTTTTCATGTTTGGAACTAGTCATTTGAGCTCAAATATGTTGCGTGCAAGCTCGTTCTCTTCCATTTTATTCATTCACCATTGCAGGGTGCTTTGTAGAGTTACATATTTGGGGGTCTTTTTAGTTTGAAGCTTGTCAAGGTGCCCTATAGTTTTGATTTCAAGGAAAAAGGGCCGTGCATCATCTAAGGCTAGTTAAACATCTTTATATGCATGCATGCAATGTTTATTCATAATTCCATCCATGATTCTTATGCTAGATTTACCCTTGTAGCTCAATGGTATGGTTGTAGACTGAGTTTTGCTAAATATTTATATGGATTCCTAAATGTATGTGATTCTACAATTTATTTGTAGTTTGGAAGCCATCATGATATGAAATAATAGACTTCTGAAGTGTACGTTAAGTAAGGAAGACATTTCCCATAAAACAGAAAAAATTCACTTTTCAGAAGTTTGAATTATGTCGCCCACGGTCGATCGTAGAATATTTCCTTTCACAGTCGACCGCAAACACATGGTGCAATTTTGATTGCTTTTCCAATACCTAGATTTTTCTAGAAAAACCAACTGCGGTTAGCCCGCAGCTAGCCGTAAGTCCCTTTATGGCTAATCGCGAGCCGACTAACCGTGAGAGACCCCACGGTCGACTATGTGCCAACCATGGAGCAACTGTGAGAAATCGCGGTCAACTGCTAGGCAACCCCGAGAACCTAGGATTTTCAGGTTGTTTTGGACCTTGTTTGGACAGCTAGCAATGGAAGCCTTGGACCCTAATCAAGGCCTCGTGGAACCTAGACCAATGTAGGTGATGTATGAGCTAAAAAATACCTACAAGAAAGCTGGTACTTTAATATTTATGTACACTAAGATAAAGGTGTTACCCTAAGGCAATTCATTGGGTGCGTGAATTTTATTGCAATATATATGATGTTACGGCTGACAGCTTCAAATATTTTGTGCGTGGAATAGTTGTGACTATCACTCCAGGTTTAATTGCAAAGCTTATCAAGGTGAAACGTCCCCCAAACCCTTACTATCCTTTCCTTGATCCTAAAAATGTGATTAAGTTTCCAGATGATGTTTCTACTGAACTTATTGGTGAACCTAGTGAGTAGGTTGGAGATTTGCTATATCAGCATGAGCTTACGGATGACTATTGCCTTCTTAATATCTTTGTGAGTCATAACATTAAACCCTGTGTTCATACTTCTGACCTGAACTATCTGCAAGCATATCTTCTCTGTGCCATTGGGATGGATCTTCCGGTCGATTTTCCAAAGACCATGTTCGATGCCATGATTAAGATTTATGAAGGTCACAATCGTCTTTCTTTGCCTTTCGGTGTACTCATTTGTGGACTCCTAATTGAGAAAGGATGTCAGGCATATCCATAGGAAGAGTCAATTCGACCCAAGAAAACTATCAGTGCCACTACCTTGAAGCTCTCCTAAGCTCACACGGGACCTCGCGCTCCGCGTCGTGAAGCTGCAGGTGCTTCTGATGATGGTAGTGATAGTGATGACTCATATGTTCAGGGGGAGTCTTCTATACTTCATAGGCTCAGTGATGTTGAGGCTGTCAGTTCTGATCAATCTATTTAGATTGAAAATCTTGAGAACAAAATGGCCGAAGGATTTAATCAGATGCGCCCGCTTACAACGTTTCAGTATTCACGCTTGAGTGAGCGATTATCCTCCAAGTTTGAGCAGCTTCGTAACCTTTGATCTGGGTTTACTTATGTTCACTTTTATGCTAATTGCCAGGCTATGTGTTGTTGTTCTACTACTACTTATGTTCTAGTTTTAGACTTTCAAGTTTTCTATGCTACTATATGTCCTATGGTAGTACTCTCATTATCTCAAGCTAATACTAATGCTAATGTTTAGCTACTTTGCTTTAGTGTTCTTTTGCCAGTTCCTAAACAAGAAAGGGGGAGAATAGTTTTACTATTTTATTTCTGTGATTTATGCACTTGTTGTTGCTAGAGTTTGTCGTGCAAGTTTTTTTTCTACAGGGATTGAAGATTGAAGTCCAAAGTTTTTTTTTTAAATCATCTTCCTTGTTTGTATTGGGTTTACTTCTAGGTTTCTTTAGAATATTTTGTATTTAGGAAGTTTTGTTCATGAATTGCCAAATGGGAGGGATTGTTAGGTTTTAGTTAGCTAATTCATTGGGGTTTGAACAAAACTCTAGTCCATATCGAGTTGTAAGTTTCTTTTTTTCAGTTATGGACTGCTGCAATTGTCATTGAAATCGAAGCATAAAGATACAAGTTGAAGACAATTAGGAGTACAGTTGGAAAAAACTCTAAAGACATGCAAAACCACCCCCAGGGCAGAATGAGTGCTCACTCGAGGAAGCCATCTGGTCGCTTGAGCGAGCTTGTGCAACCTAAGTCAGCTCCAGAAGTGCGCAAACTTTCAGAAAAGTTTCCGAATTTGAGCCAAACTCACTATCTTAATTCTTTTTGAATGGCCATTGGCCTATATAAAGTGATCTTGCAATCAAATGCTTACCTCTCTCACGTTCTAAACCCTAGAGAAGCCTGTGAGAGATCCAACATCATCCAGAGCTATTTGTTGCTGTGCTAAAGATCAAGTTTTGGTTCTTCTTCCGTCTACTCATCCGAAGTAGATCCACCTTGAAGACGCATTCAAGGTGTTGATGTCAAGCACGGTGAAGGTTCACGACAAGGCGTCGGCAAGATTACGCAGTCCTTGGGTTGAATTGCAATTGGAAAAAGGTTGAGTTTTCTTGTAACTTCTGGTTTCAATTAGTGCTTGGTTGTCTGTTGGCTTAGACGGTAAGGCCCGTAGTTTTTTTTTCGAGTAGGATTTTCCACGTATACATCGTGTCTTCTTCTTATTGTGGGGTTTGTTGCTTTTCATTGGAATTAGGGTTACTTACTAGTTTAATCATTGGTTTAGAAATCTAATAGAGGAACTGCTTATTGGGACCTAAGCCTGTGTTAAGGCCAGTTTTTTAAGATAGGCTTGATGGGGTTAGATCGTGAGAAGAAAGATGAAATGACAATAGAGACGGCGGGGAAGAAGGATTATGGTCTTGGAGGAAGAAGATGTATGTGTCAGTTTAACTAGAATAAAGATATGGGATGAAATGAAAGAGATGAAGATTGGTGTTTGACGGCGTTGAGGATGGCGGAGGTGTTGAGGATGATGAGTTGGGTGAGAAATGGGGTGAGGAGATGGATAAAGAGGAGGAAGGAGGGCAAGAAGAAGACACGAGCGTCGATATTGATGCTCAACTTAACCACAAACATGTACTGTCAACTGAGAATAGTATTGTAATGAGCATCCATATCAACACTCAACTGAGCCACAAACCTGTGGTAGACGTCGATATCGATGCTCAACTAAGAATAATATTGTAATAAATGTCGAGAATAAAACCTAATGAATATGCATTTAAGCGTCGACCCTAAGCTAAAGGGAAAAAAATGACACAAGGGCCTTTACAGTTTGTAAAGATCTTTTGGGGTCTTTGTCGTGCATGGGACATCTAAAAGGTTTTTCCCCGTAAAATCCATAAAAAATTAAAGAAAATAAAAGGAAAAGGGTTGGTGCCTATATTCGATTGAAGGTGATCAAATCCATTCACTGGATAGCCACTTTGAGTCCTTTGGCAAAAGAAGGATACGCTCAATTTATAGACAAAATGCAAAAAGTTAATATGAGATGAATTTAAAAACACGAGTAGTACTATGAAAGCACAAAAATAAAAATAGAAGGGTTTGATGGCTAGTTTAGATTAAAGATGTGAGGAACAAGTTGCCAAGGTTACCTAGCAATGGGGCCAAGCTATCTCTCATCAATGCAATCTTTAAAAGGGAAGCGGCATGCATGTCGCGGAACGCATCTTGTACCAAAAATCACTTAGGTCCCACAAAAGAGATTTTGATAAACTAAATGAAATATCTAAACTAAATGAAAAGGATGTAAGAAGAACTAGAAAAAATTATGCCTACGATAAATGAATCAGATCAGAATGAACAAGATGAAAACAAACATGTTGATAAATGAATCTAACTATCATTAAAGATGAACTAAAGAAAGGAATGAAGGCAACTAGATGCCATGAATCTGTAGCTTTAGCTCTATCCCTTGCTTTCTTCTTTGACTTTCTTCAGTCTATCCTTTATTGTGACTGACTGATGCTTAGGGTCGACAGGGGACCTTATTTATAGTGTTGGATGGCCTTTTTTTTTCTTTTTTTTTTTTTTTTTGCTAAGTTGCAAATTGAATTATTAAGGGAAGGAAGAAAGAACAAAAAGAAAGCAAAATAAGAAACAAGAAGACCAAAAGAAAACAGGGCACAAGCTATCTCATGCATGATAGGAGATGGCTGATTACATAGAGGAAAGAAGGCTTCTAGGGAGGAGCTCTTAAAGGAAGAAGACATTTTACCAAGAGATATGGGAGCTTTAGCCAAGAAGAAGATGATTGCAGTGTCAAGGAAAGGCTTCAAATTGTTGAAAATTGCCCAGTTTCTGACCTTCCATAAGCTGAAGATGGCCCCACTAAGAAGAGAGCTCCCAGGCCCTTTTTTGCTTTGTAACAAGAGTTGGCTAAAAAAGATCTCCATCTGGCAGCAGCAGAGTAAAAAGGAGTAGAGAAGATGTTGCCTTTAACTTCTAACCAGGCCCAGAAGTTCAAGGCAAAAGGGCAGAGGAAGAACATATTGTAAGAAGTCTCTTGGTGGATACCGCATAGGTAGCGCGAAGACACCAGCTGCACTCCGATTGATTGGGCCCAAGAGTTGGTTGGAAGTTTGTTATGGAACAATTTCCAGGTAAAACAAGCAATGGAGGGCTTAAGGAGACTGTTCCAAGCAAAGTTAGACCAAACTCTAGGAAAGCTCCTAGCTCTAATGGATTCCCAAGCAACGAAGAAAGGGAGATGGTTGGGATTTGAGCTCATCCAGATCAGCTTATCAGGGATATTGGAGAGGTAGTAATCTGCCAAAAGAGTGGAGGAGGCAAAGATCACCGGCTGGGGACAAGTAGAACTTGAGAGCCACTGAGGGTTGGAGAAGATATCATGCACAGATTCATTCCAGGGAAAAAGGATATCAGGGAACTTCTCCGCCAAAGAAAGAGGACCATGCCATTTGTCATGCCAAAAACTTATGATTTTTCCTTCACCCAGAAACCAGTGGCTATTTTGAAACAAGAAGTGGGACCTACTCTTTATTTGCCTCCAAATGCAAGAACCAGAGATTAATGCTCCTAGATGCCAGGGAGAGAAACCTTTGAAATACTTAGCTTTAAAGCAGGAAGCCCACAGAGAAGATGAAGAGAAGGCTGTCCAACCTAACCCGACCAAGCTTGCCAAGATCAAGTCCTTTAAGCGACGAAAGCCAAGACCTCCTTCTGATTTTGGAAGACAAACTGTTTTCCAGTTGAGAAGGCTTCTCTTAGTTGGAAAAGATCCTCCAAACCAAAGGAAGTTCCTCATCCATTTTTCCATGAATCTGCAAATCGAGTTCAGAATAGGGATAACCAGCAAGGTGTGAATAGGAAGGCTTTGGAGCACATGCTTCACCAAAATAACCCTTCCCGCAAAAGAAAGCGTATTACTTTTCCAACCAGCTAGCCTTTTCTCGAAGGAATCCTTCATACTTTCAAAGTATCTAGCTTTTAGGCTGCCTATGAAGAGGGGAACTCCCAAATATTTGACCAGAAATATAGCCTGGGAAATGCATAAGGATCTCGAGATCCTTGATTTGAATGACTGCCTGCTATTGTCAAAGAGAATCTTACTTTTGGAGAGATTGAAATGTTGTCCCGCTGCCATTTGATACGCTTTCAACACTCTCTAAATAACTCTAATACTCTGGGGGAACGCTTGAAAAAAGAGAAGGATGTCATCTGCAAACATTAGGTGGCATATAGAGGGGGAAGCTGGAGCTCTTTAGATTGGGACGACTTGATTATGGGAAACAAGATTTGCAATGTTCAGACTTAGAATTTCTTCCGCTAGGATGAAGAAGTAAGGGGATAGAGGATCCCCCGGCCTTAAACCACTACCCAATTTAAATAGCCTGTAGGCTCCCTATTGATGAGAATGGAGCCCTTTGGAGAGTACACGCATTCTTGGATGAGGGAGATCCAGGCCTTGCTAAAGCCAAAAAACTCTAGCACCTTAAACAGAAAAGCCCAATCTAGTTTGTCAAAATCTTTCGAAATGTCTAGCTTCAGACAAACGCCTTTACCTTTGACGCCCTTTTGAAATTTCTGGGTCAACTCATGCGCCAGAGCAATGTGATATTGAATTTTCCTTCACTTTAAGAAAGCAACCTGATGAAGGGAAATGATGTCAGGAAGAAGAGAAGCTAAAGGTGGAATAACCTAATTTAGTCTTGAGTTGGCTAAACAACTAATGATGTTTAGCCTTGAGTTGGCTAAACAACTAAAAATCCAATTAGGAATCAAATGCCATGAATTTTGGGCTTTTGTCCAAAATACCTTCGCTTTTAAAGGTGGAATAACTTAATTTCGTAAAGTGGTCCAATTGGGGTAAGCTGGGGCATCAATAGACGATATACAAATCTAGATTATGAGGGTGCCGAAATAAGGTATCTACACATACCTCTCATTTTTCAAGTATTCCTAGAGTTTTTTGCAGGAAAAAGTGGCATATCTAAGGTTCGAACCCTGAAAAGTTAGGTGAGAACTGCCAGTACTTACCACTCGGGTAGGAGCCGTTCTCAAGCATTGCCAGAGTTTAAATGACTAACAACATCAACTCAGCTAGTACCCATGAGTATGTAGCCAGTCCTCCTTTCAGCATCAATTCAACTAAACCCCAAGTGTCTAACCAGAAGAACAATTTCTAGCATCATCTTAGTTATACCTCAAATGTCTAGCCAGATCAATTAAATTGCCGCATCAAATCTCCTAATACACCTGAGTTTCTAGCTAATTCAATCAAGTCCTTGACTCAGCTTTTGTCCAAACTCCAAACAGATAAACTGAATGTTGTTCTAAAATGAAATTAATGGCATTCCCCAATGGTCATTTCAAATGAAATTAATGAATTACCCAATTGGGTTTTAAACAGGTCAAAATCAATTTTGGAAGGGCCTCATTGTATCTAGGAGGTAGTTCATCTGTTAACCCATAGCTAACCCGCTCTCACCAAGTGGGTGGCAGAAAACATCTTAGGGAAAGCATCATTGTAATGTGCCTTGAAGCATCTATTTGTTCTATCTTTTTACAGATCCAACTCCACCACTATGGTGGCTAGGTAGCCATTTCCTAATAAAGTGAAGCCCATTTGATGACCCTTCTATGAATTTTCATCCTTTGCTCTAATTTAAGCCCATTTGATACTTAAAGCAACATTTAAAACTACTTGGAATTCTATTATTTGAGAGTTCTAGATTTCTTTGAAAGACATATGGCGCGCGTATTTGATTCCCAAGAATTCAGCATTGATAAGGTGCAACCCGAGTAGGCTGGGTAGGTTCTGGGCAAACCTGGAACAGACCTGTACATTCGAATGTCCCTGTGTGAGGAAACTCATTAACCATTCAAATCAAAGTAAGGTATTGGATGTTCTTAAGATTTTTTTCTTTCGCTTCTATAAACATAATACATGGTTGTATAAAGCTAATGGAATAGTCCATTTCCACTGGCAACATATAAAAGGAAAGCTTATTAAAAGAGGAAGTGTATAAGTTACTATCTGGTACTCTTTCCTTGTGTCAAAATAAGTTGTTGTGCGTTAAAAGTGAGGGTGACCACTCTGGTGAGCATATTTAGAGGTGCTTATGGTTTAAAATGAATGGTATAGTTGAGAGAGAGTTGTTACAATTAAGGATGACCAAATGACCATTTTAGTTTGAAGTCCTATAAATTCATTACTCCAGCACCCATCTTACATTAAATATTTATTCAAATAAAAAAATAGAAAAATATTAAAAAAAACCAAAAAAATAAAAATAAATTAAGATGATGAAGAAGAGCTTCTTCCTATCCTTTTATCTGTTGTTTAATTGGTGTTCGCCTGTGTGGGGAATTCAACATTATGGATCATGGGGCAAAAGCCGATGGGAATACAGACGATGTTTAGTTTGATTATAACGATGTTTAGACAATTTTTCAATCATAATTCTATAATATAAGGGCAAAAATTTGAACAATGAGGCCTAGATTTTGAACTAATTGGGCTGGACTTGCATCGTACTTGTTAAAGACCGTCTCTCATTTCATTGTATATGTCTAACATGTGCATGATGGCGTTTATATTTTGTGGATGATCAGGCCTTTCAGGACACACAGACCGCAGTGTGTGGGTCCATTGGACTAGCTACAATTATAGTGCTAAAAGGTGATTACTGGATGGGCTCACTTAAATTCACGGGCCCATGCAAAGGCGTACCATCTATAACCATGAAATTGGTTGTAAGAGTTGTTCTGCTTGAACTCTTTGTTTTTTTTTTTTGGGTACGTAGTGTACAGTGAGCAAACATTTGTCATTTTTGTGGGATGCTCCTGAAGCACGGTGAATCTTATCCATGGTTTAAGTGTCACACTAATTATTTGTAGACTTACATACAGAATGTCAATCTTTATTTGTATTTGATAGGGTCATCTGTTGGCGGAGACCGAACTGAACAAGGTTCCTACTGGAGATTGGATTTATTTTGGATGGATAGATGGATTGACCATCACTGGAACTGGAGTTTTTGATGGTCAAGGAGCTGCTATTTGGCACTTAAACGATTGCCAACAGAATGAAAAGTGCAAGCTTCTTCCCAATTGTGAGTAATAATAATATATCCAATTCTCTGGTAGAAATAAATTGAAGGAGGTGGTTTCCTAAAAAATCTGAATCTTGCATCTAGTGTCAATAATTTTATTGTGCATACTCCACAGAACCTCAAGTTTATGTCTATGACCAATACTGTCATTGATGGCATAACATCCCTCAATAGTAAGAACTTCAAAGCTATAAATTTCAAAGTCACCAACCCCGGCGGCGACAGTCCCAACACTGATGGAATGCATGTGGAGCATTGCTCCGCTGTGACCATCTAGAGTGCTCAGATTGGAACCGGCGATGACTGCATCTCCCTCGGACAGGGCCTCACTAATGTACATATCAGTAAAGTAACTTGTGGACCAGGCCATGGAATAAGGTGCATTTTTCTTCTCTCTCTCTCTTCTTTGTTATAGCTTATAATTACAAATAGAATGGGATATTGCTTTACACTTAGTATGCAAAAGAATGTGACCTTTGCTTTGTTTCCTAGGCATTAGTGATTGATTGCTTGTTGTAATTGTTGTTGTTTGGTTATGAGTGGTTTCTTACTTAAAAATAACAGTGTGGGGAGCTTAGGAAAGTACCCAGACGAAAAGGATGTGACTGGACTTATTATTAAAGACACCAGCATCTCAGACACCCTGAATGGTATTAGGATCAAGTCATGGGCCAATTCTCCCTCGGCCAGCTCACAATCCAACATAACCTTTGAGAACATCACCTTCAAAAATGTCTACAATCCAATCATCGTCGATCAGCAATACTGTCCTAGTGGCTCTTGTGCAAATGAGGTTCGAAGAGACTAAACTTTTTTTTTCTTCTTTGTTCTCTAAGTTAGTCACAGCACCCACTCCCATGGATTTGTGTGTGTGTGTGTGTGTGTTGCAGACCTATAATGGGGTATTGATCTTTTATCTTCTGAAACAAAAAGACCCTTAAATCTCTCATTTCCTTCAATTACAACATGCAGGTACCTTCTAAAGTGAAGATCAGTGATATCACCTTCAAGAACATATCCAAGGGACTTCTGCGTCAAATGTTGCAGTTACCCTTCGCTGCAGCTCGAGTTTCCCATGCAAGAATGTCCAGCTCCAGGACATTAATATCAAAAAAGAAAATGGTGGACCTCCAGTTACAGCCATGTGTGTCAATATCAAAGCTCTCTATAGTGGCACCCAAGTTCCACCACCCTGCATTCAATAATTTTCTAAAACTTAACAAAAAAAAAAAAGAATGTCTCTGAAATAATACAATTACTGGCCGTAGTTATTTACGAAAAAAAGGTCAATTGGCTTTGGTTTCCAATCAACCGTCTCCTCTACCTTATGCATTAGACCATCTTCTTCCATATCTATAGAATGTTGGGTTTCTTTTGGACCATAATAATCTACTCAAATGAAGACTCTACATATTAGGCTTGTTTTTATTTATTCTAAGAGACCTTTGTGATCTTGATTTACAAATGTTCATTGAATGAAGTGAACTCTCTATTATTTTATTTAACAAAATCATTCTCTCTCTCTCTCATCATGGTTTGCAGAATTGTTTGATCGGAAGAGTTGGATACTGGTGGTGAATATTTTTGACATTCGGGGTAAGGCAGGGCCAAGTTTGGTTTATTTTGGGCTTAGGTCAAAAATGCCACCCTGTGTGAATTCATGAGGTTTGTTTTGGGTTAGGGTCAAATAACTCATTAATTGTTACAAACTTGTTAATGATGGGGCCAATGTACTTAATTAGTTCCAAATGAAGGCTCTTAAGTGAAAATCGTTGTCACCAAAACCTGTCTAAGGATGGCTCATAGGTTTACAAGCTATCATAAGGATTACAATGTGATAGGAGCCCAACCCAATTGTGCGACAATGGTGTGAGTCATTTGTTAGAAAATCTTAGGTTTATAAACCCTCTCTGGAATCAATCCAATAATACTGTAAACATTTAATCTAAACCAGTAGAAAAGTAAAATGGTACCTGATTGTTCCATCTTCAGACTTTGATCCAACAGAAGGTTGGTCTTCAATGGGAAATCACAACTCTTTTGTGCCTTTTCTTTTCTTCTCCGGTAAGTGATGGATGCAGAGAAAACAATCGTTGCTGAGAAAGTTACCTGGGTGGCTTTTTATAGACCCTAAATCTCTCATTCCAACAAGAAGAGAATAAATAACTTTTAACCCTCAAATTAACATAGATGACAGTTATGAAAGGAAAACTTAAATCAATTTAAAGAAATTCAAATGAGGGATAACCGATCCTTTATGTATGGTCATATGGGTCATAACATTCGGTCCAACATTCTCCCACTTGGTCCATATGACCACAAAAGAATTTTAAAATATAATCGAAACACGAACTTTAAAAAAAAAAAGACTTTGACTGGTGATCACCACTTTAAAATAACAATTGCCATCTCAACCCGGGTTGCTTTTCATAGGCCCTAAATCTCTCATTCCATCAAGAAGAGAATAAATAGCTTTTAACCTTCAAATTAACATAGATGACAGTTACAAAAGGAAAACATTAATCAATTTAAAGAAATTCAAATGAGGGATAACCGATCCTTTATGTATGGTCATATGGGCCATAACATTCGGTCCAACATTCTCCCACTTGGTCGATATGACCACAAAAGAATTTTAAAATATAATCGAAAAACTAAGTTTAAAAAAAAGGACTTTGGCTGGTGATCACCATTTTAAAATAACAATTGTCATCTCAACCTTTATGTCAATCTTTAATTTGTAATTAAATCAGTTTGCCAATGAGAACTATGGCGGTTAACATGTCTTGAACGACGTGCTTCCTTCCATAATTAATTCACTAATATTCTAACTTAACACAATCCTTAATAAGGGTAAAATAGGATGATTTTCATGGAAATCCTATTTATTGGGTACAATAATGCCATTTTTCTTTAATTTTCTCACTTTATACACTTCAATCACATGTGACAATAATTTCAATAAAGTAAGAAAATATGAAATCTTATTTCGGTGATAAATATGACAGTGTCTTTACATATCTTTAACAAAGCAATTCAATCAAGCCCATATTTCTAACATGCTCTTTGTAGTCCTTTGACGCCAATGCCTTTGTCAAAGGATCTGTTATCACTAGGCTTGTCAGGATCCCAACGACAGACACTAACCGATCTCGTACCTTTTCTTTTAGTACAAGGTATTTTACTTCCAGAAATTTTGATTTACTGGAAACCTTGTCATTTTGAGCAAATCTTCTTGCAGCGTCATTATCACCATAAATCTTCAAGGGCTCAGAAATGGTGTCCATAACACGTAGTCCCGAGATAAAATCATGCATCCATAAAGCGTGACCCATGGTTTCAAAGCATGCCACGTATTCAGCATCAAATGTGGATGGAGTCACTAAAGTTTGCTTTGCACTTCTCCATGAAATTGCCCCTCTAACTAACAGGAAGATGTATCCTGAAGTCGACTTTCTTGTATCGAGGCAACCAGCGAAGTCAGCATCCGAATAACCGACCACTTCTAAGTGATCGAACCTTCTGTAAGAGAGCATGTAATTTCTTGTGCCACTAAGGTATCGCAAAACTTTCTTGACTCCTACCCAATGTGCCATTCCCGGATCACTTTGATATCTACTAAGCATGCCAACTACAAAACTGATATCGGGTCTAGTGCATGTTTGTGCATACATAAAACATCCGATTGTAGCTGCATAAGGACACGTTTCCATTTGTTTCCTTTCAATTTCATTTCTTGGACATTGTTCATTACTAAACTTGTCACCTTTTGTCATAGGTACATTTTGTGCCTTACACCCTTCCATACGAAATCTCTTAAGTACATTTTTAATATAGGCTTCCTGTGATAACCCAAGTAATCCTCGAGATCTATCTCGATAAATCTCGATTCCTATTAGAAAAGTCGCTTAACCCATATCTTTCATTTCAAAATTGTTCTTAAGATATTCCTTAGTTTCGTAAATCATTCCAAGATCATTACTAGCCAATAAAATATCATCAACATATAGGACTAAAATCATAAATCGGCTCCCACTAACTTTGAGATATATACAATGATCAACGATATTTTTGGTAAAACCAAAAGATGTAATAATGCGATTGAACTTTAAATACCATTGTTTGGAAGCCTATTTAAAACCATATGTCGATTTCTTTAATTTACAAACTAGTTTATTTTCATTCTCTTTCATGAAACCTTCAGGTTGTTCCATATACACTTCTTCATCTAGATCTCCATTTAAAAACGTTGTTTTGACGTCCATTTGTTGTAACTCTAAGTTGAAATGAGCTACAATTGTCATGACAATTCTAAATGAGTCATTTTTAGACACCGGAGAGTAGGTTTCATGATATTCTATACCTTCTCTCTGAGTAAAACCTTTGGCCACGAGTCGGGCTTTGAACCGTTCAACTTTCCCTTTGGAATCCCTTTTGGTCTTAAAGACTCATTTACAGCCAACGACCTTGGAACCCTTGGGTAGTTCAACGCGATCCCAAACTTCATCTGTGGCCATTGATTCTAACTCATCCTTCATGGCCTCTAACCATTTATCGAAATTCTCATTTTCAATGGCTTCCTTAAATGTCTTAGGATCTTCTTTAATGCCTAGACCAGATTCTTCCAAATACAGTACATAGTCATCCGGAATAGCAGGTTTTCTCATTCGAGTTGACCTTCTCAATATCTCCGGATCGGGTTCATTGATGCTTTGTTGTGTATTTTGAAGTGGATCATTATTTTGTTCAGGGAATGCCTCATTGATGGGATTTTTTTGTGGTTTTTGTTCCTCTTGATAATCATTAAGTGGAACAAGAACTCTACTTTGTATAATAGGCAACTCAAGTGGATCCCTCATTTCATTGTAAGTAGGCCTGTCAATGGGACGGGTTGAAACGAGTAGAAAGCCCGGCCCGGCCCGTCCCAACCCCGAAAATACCAGGCTTTATAAAAAAATTTGAGCCCAGTGGGATGAGCTTGGTCAATAATTTTAAAGCCCGGCCAAAATGGGACTGGGACTGGGCAGAGGATGCCGGCGGCCCCTCTCGCACCGTCGCCTCTCTCCCTATCCCTCTTTTTTTCCTCCCTCACCCAGTCGTCGCCCTCTGCCCTCTCTCACCGTCACCCTCGGTACATCTCCCCTATTCTCTGTTTCTATCTTTCTTCTTCTCCCTCTTCCTTTTTCTATCTCTCAGTCAATGCTCAATATTTCTACTCACGGGCTAACGTCTCATAGATACCGCTCAAGGTAAATTTGTTACCTTTTTTACTTCTCTTAATTTGTGATTGCATGGTTGAGCAATGAAAATCTGAATCAATTAGATTTTCTTTGTTTTTCGTTTTGCCCCTTTTTGATTTCCTGTGAATGTATCTCCTTTTCATTTTCCCTGTCAGATTTTCTATTTCTTTTGTTTCTTTGTTTTCCTTTTCTATAGATGCGTGACATGTGTCTTTGTGTTTGTGTTTGTATTTTTTACTTTGATCAGTTACATTTGTTCTGTGATGGGTTTCAAAGGTAGGCTACCAGTGGATTTGTTTGTATCAGAGATTCCTCCTATCATATACGTCATCACCACTCTAAACAATTGCAATGTAAACTTCCAAGTTTACACACGAAAAAAACATCACCTTTTTTTTTCTTTTTTTTCCCCCTTTTTTTCTCTGGGTTCGAATCAATCTGAAGGTTAATGCCCTACATTTGACTTCATTCACAACATATGAAATATTCATTTACACTTAAAACACATCAATGTTGAAAAAATCAGCATTCATCTCTCTGTTGAAATCCCGGACAGCATAGTCCTCTAGTGCAACAAGGGACGGCCCATGAAAAACTGGACAGAGAGTAGTGGTGTTCTTGTTTTTGTTTCTTTTGATATTTTAGTAAATATGTCTGCTGGTACGCCTTCTAGTAGTGCTAGTAGCATTCTCATTCCTGCACATGTCCCCATCCCCATTGATGATGATATGGGTGGTGGCGGTAATGAGCAAGTGCCTCCCATCCCCTCTCCCAATGATGAAGTAATTTCAAAGGAGACTAATGCAAGAAGGCTCAAATCAGTGGTTTGGGAACACTTTCAAAAAACAAAAGTGTCTGTGAAAGTTTAAAGTAAGGATGTCCCTAAAGTTAAAGCGGTGTGCAAATATTGCAAGAAACTTCTAGTCAGTAGACCTGAGGATGGAACTTCACACCTGCATAGACACTTGAAATCGTGTCTTATGAAACCAAGCATTGATAAGTAAAAACAACAACAAACTTTAAGGACTGATGCTCAAACAAAAACCGGTGTTGGTGTTTTTAAATTTGAACAAAAAAAGAGTCGAGAAGCCCTTGCAAAAATGTTGTTTTTACATGATTTTCCTTTTAATGTTGTTGAACTACAAGGTTTTTTAGAGTTCTGTGCGACTCTACGACCCGAATTCAAGATTGTATCACGTAACACTGTGAAGGCAGATTGTATGGAAATGTACAATGAAAAAAAAAGAATGAGATCTTTAAAGAATTCAAGGATCTCAGTAGCAGGATTGCTCTCACAGTGGATATGTGGACATCGAACCAGCATTTATGTTATATGGCTATTACAGCACATTATATTGACTCTGATTGGGTTCTTAGATCGCGTATATTTAACTTTCATCATGTTGATCCTCACCACACTGACCAAATGCTAGATGACAATATTACTCTAAGTATACTTAATTGGAAAATTGAGAATAAATTATCATGTTTGATATTAGATAATTGTTCTACAAATGATTCTCGAAAACGGCCCGCTGGGGGTCCGAAATGGGAAACGGCCCTCGGAAAAATCAGAAACCGACATGGGTACCTTGTTCAAGGCCAAAGTAACTTATAGGAATTGACGATTAGTGAATCGGACTTCGGGTTAACGAATTAAACACAAAAACCGCATGATTCTCAATACTTAGGCTAGAAAACAGGCCGCTGAAAAACTTAAGAAAAGATTTATATATATATATACATGTTTATCTTTCATTTATAATTTAATTCATTGAAAGATTCTAATGTTATTTTTGTCATTGCAGATTGATGGACGCTTTGGGGTCGGAAGCTTTCTAGGTTTGGGTGGATATTATATAAGATTTGTCTGAAGGATTCTCGAAGATATCAACTCTGTTGACTAAGCTGACTAGGAAGAACGTTTCTTTTGCTTGGACCCAAGAGTGAGAGGATAGTTTTGAATTGCTTATGAAGAAGCTTACTACAGCCACAGTGTTGACCATACTAACTAAGAGCGGATTTGTTATCTTTACTGACACTTTGAAGGTTGAGTTGGAGGATGACAAGGCAGTGACTTATGGGACTAGGCAGTTGAAGATTCATGGGAAAAACTTTGACAAACACGGTTTGGAGCAAGTAGCGGCCGTTTTTTCCCTAAAGCATCGGAAACGTTATCTCTATGGAGAGAGGTTTGAGGATCCCTCTGATCATAGAAGTTTGCAGTACCTCTTTTCTCAAAAGGAGATGAATATGAGGCAACATTGTTGGATGGAACTTATAGCTGACTACGATTTCTCGATACGGTATTTTTCGGGTAAAAGCAATGTGGTGGCAAATGCACTTAGTCGGAAGTTAGTCACGTTGGCTTGTTTGCGTGGTGAATGGGATTTAATTGAGAAGTTTAGGGCCTTGGACGTGGAGATTGAATTTGTTAATGGCAAGGTGATGCTAGCCGGCATGTCAATGTTTGAGGCAGTTCTGATGCAATAGATTAAAGATAGACAGTTCCAGGACCCAAGTTGGCTAGAGTCCGTAAAGGCTTGTAGAGAGGCCAGATTTTGGAATAGTAGATGGAGTCTTGTATTTTTGGGACAGATTGTGTATGCCCAATGTTGAAGATTTGTAGAATTAGATAAAGTTAAAGGCACATCATACACGGTATTCTATGCATCCCCGGAGTCCTAAGATGTACCAGAACATGAGGGGCATATTTTGGTGGAACAATATGAATAAAGAAATCACTAGGCTTGTTTCTAGGTGCATGACATGGTAGAGGATCAAAGCAGAATAGAAGAAGCCCCTATGACTTTTGAAGCCATTGAATATTCTTAATTGAAAATGCGAGCATATTATAATGAATTCTGTGTCCGTTTTGCCAGAGACGAGGAAGCACGATAATTATATTTGGGCGATAGTTGACAAATTGACTAAGTCTGGACACTTTATTCCTTTTAGGACAGGGACCAAGATGGATAAGATGACGAAAATGTTTATTCAGGAAATTTTCAAACTACATGGTATCCCAGTTTCTATAGTGTCAAACAAAGATAACCGCTTTGTTTCGTATTTTTAGGTGACTTTTCAGGAGGCCATGGGAAGGAAGTTGAGTTTTAGCACAACATATCATCCACAGACCGACGAGCAATCAAAGAGGACGATCCAGACTCTTGAGGACATGCTTGGAGCTTCTGTGTTACACTTTAAGATAGAGTGGGATCGACATTTGGCGTTGTATGAGTTCGCATACAATAACAACTTTCACGCAAGTATTAGGATGACACCGTTTGAGGCTCTCTATGGTAGGAGGTACAAGGCAGTAATTTGCTGAGAAGAAGTTCACGAGAGTATTAGGATGACACCGTTTGAGGCTCTCTATGGTAGGAGGTACAAGGCAGTAGTTTGCTAAGAAGAATTTGGTGTGAGAAGTTTCAATGGGCCTACTATTATTGGAGAGACAAGTGACAGAGTAAAGCTAGGGAAAAAAAAGGTTGAAACTGGCCCACAGTAGGAAAAAGAGCTATAAAGATAGTCGACGAAGTGATCTTAAATTTTCAAATTGGGGATACGGTCTTTTTGAAGGTTTCACCTATGAAAGGCACTATTCGGTTCAAGTAGAAAGGAAAATTTCCCCTTGTTACATTGGATCTTCCGAGACTCGCAACAGAGTCGGAGATTTGGCCTATAGATAGACTCAACTTCTAGACTTAGCAGCAGACTGCAGTGTACGATGTCTTCCACGTATCAATGATGAGGAAGTTTATTGCAAATCCATCGCATGTCATCAAGTATAAGCCATTAGAGATTAAGCCAGATGCCGCCTACATCGAGAAAGCAGTGTGCGTGATAGATGTCAAGGAGCAAGTCTTGCATACCCGACTATCAAATGGGTGAATATTCTATGGGAGCATCATAATCTGAAGGAGGCCACTTGGAGTTAAATGAGAGAGTGTTAAAGAAATATCCACACCTTCTTTAGCATGTTTAGTGTCTAATATTTAGTTTTAATTCGATGCTTAATGTGTTATTTTGGATGTTTATGTGGCTGGATAGGTAGATTAGTTAGGTTTTGACACTGCCTCGGTAGTTTCAGGACCTTTTTGTAAATTTGGCTTTATGGGTGACAATGTGTGTGATGTCAATTTTTATAGAAATTTAGATGATTAAGTAGAGCACGTTGTGTTCATCGATTTCCGTGTTTTGACTCGAACTAGTTGGACCCATCTGGACCCATTTGTAGCCAAAAAGTCCTAATTTAATATTACCTAATTCAGTTATTGCCTACAAATCTCAGGAAGTTTTCAACTAAAACCTTCCTTATTTCTGCTGAAGCTTCCTTTCCCTTCTGTTCTACTTACTTCTAATTCTGTTGGTGAAGCTTTGCACGCTGGATTTTTAAGTCTCCATCTTCACTAACATTGTCTTCTCCAAGTTCTACTTCTTCCTATTTCATCACCACTTGCACTATTGGTAAGATAATCTCTTCCTATTGCTTTTTCATGTTTGGAACTAGTCATTTGAGCTCAAATATGTTGCATGCAAGCTCGTTCTCTTCCATTTTATTCATTCACCATTGCAGGGTGCTTTGTAGAGTTACATATTTGGGGGTCTTTTTAGTTTGAAGCTTGTCAAGGTGCCCTATAGTTTTGATTTCAAGGAAAAAGGGTCGTGCATCATCTAAGGCTAGTTAAACATCTTTATATGCATGCATGCAATGTTTATTCATGATTCCATCCATGATTCTTATGCTAGATTTACCCTTGTAGCTCAATGGTATGGTTGTAGACTGAGTTTTGCTAAATATTTATATGGATTCCTAAATGTATGTGATTCTACAGTTTATTTGTAGTTTGGAAGCCCTCATGATATGAAATAATAGACTTCTGAAGTGTACGTTAAGTAAGGAAGACATTTCCCATAAAACAGAAAAAATTCACTTTTCAGAAGTTTGAATTATGTCGCCCACGGTCGATCGTAGAATATTTCCTTTCACAGTCGACCGCAAACACATGGTGCAATTTTGATTGCTTTTCCAATACCTAGATTTTTCTAGAAAAATCAACTGCGGTTAGCCCGCAGCTAGCCGTAAGTGCTTTTATGGCTAATCGCGAGCCGACTAACCATGAGAGACCCCACGGTCGACTATGTGCCAACCATGGAGCAACTGTGAGAAATCGCGGTCAACTGCTAGGCAACCTCGAGAACCTAGGATTTTCAGGTTGTTTTGGACCTTGTTTGGACAGCTAGCAATGGAAGCCTTGGACCCTAATCAAGGCCTAGTGGAACCTAGACCAATGTAGGTGATGTATGAGCTAAAAAATACCTACAAGAAAGCTGGTACTTTAATATTTATGTACACTAAGATAAAGGTGTTACCCTAAGGCAATTCGATGTTTGTAAACTTGTGTAACGCTATCAATAATGTAGTCTAGAGACATCGGAGGGCCCTAATACTACACAGAGTTGGGCGGTGATGCCAACGGGCATTCCTAAACCCTAGAGTTGGCTCATTGTTCAACCTTGACTCGTCAAATGACATCTTATGCATGCATTTGATTTACGTTTCTTGTATTCGCATGAACTGACCCATGCTTCCATGTTGCCATGCTTATGTTATGAACATGCTTCACATTCAATGACAAGTACATCTCATTTCCTTAAGTCAACACCACTTAGCTTAATCCTACTTAGTCGGACCTCGCTGAGTGTGGATTTAGTACACTTTATGGACTAGTTGCAGTCTAGGTTGTGTTATGGGAGTTTATCGGTGCTCCAGGTCCACAATGGAGTTTTGTGGACCCTATACCTCCTAGCGGTACCACTATGCTATGTTATGTTTCATGCTCTTTATTTAACCCATATCTAATGGTTGAATTTAGATAATATATCTCATGTGGATGTGCCAATTTGTTAGGATATCATGTTAGCCATGTCTCTTATAATTCACATTGTTTCATGCTTACTCATGCATTATTTATACCTAGTTCCCTCTTACAGACCTCACAAGAACGTTCGTTACGTCTTATTATTCATTTGATAGCTTATGTTATGATTTTATATTTTTTTTATTTTTCTTTGACCGTTATGTATAATGATGCTACACTTGGCGTTACAGGTGAGGACCTAGACGCCAATGCCCCAGAGATTGAGGAGGTTGAGGAGACACCTCAATAGTTAGCCGAGTGGACTCCAAATGATGTCTTTTAGACACTGGAATGCAAAGTTCTCATCATCATGACCCATCCCTCACCGTTGGCCGGGATGGCCATTTTTGTTTTATTTTATTTGACCTTGGGATGTAAACTTTAGTCAAACCGCTTCCACTACTTCTTTCTATTTCTCTGAACTTCGAACTTAAACTTAAACTATCTGATGGACTTTTTTATGCTCTCTAATATTGTTTTAAATATGCTGTGGATAGATGCGATTTAGATACCATACCTCATGTATATTATATAGGTTATGAATGTTACACAAGCTTCCGCAAAAATTAAATGTACCCCAATTTGTGATGGTTTGTATCACCCAACATGTGAAATCCTGTGGGAACTCTCGCTTTGGGAATAAATATACTGAGTTGGTTGACTGAAACCCAATGAGAATGTGTGTCGTGCCTTGATATCCGTGCGAGATTGTTGGATCTCGGGTCGGGGGCATGACAATAAACATTGAGTGGATTCTTTGCATAGTATGCTCAAATCCAAGTGATTCATTCTTCATCACTTTGGCAAGAAATATGTGTCCAACTCTCAGTTTTATCCAATTGAATTTTCTATAATGGATGTTATGGCACTTGATAATTACCTTGAGACTTACATTATTGATATGCATTCCGGTAATGAGTTCTCAAAAGTAAATGAAATTATGACCTTGATATAAAGATATAGTCGAGATACAAAATTATATTTTGTATTCATTAGTTTAGTTTATCATGACATTGGCATTAATCTTAATAGTTGCTACCACCACCGTTGAGAGGGCGTTTTTGCTCTATATGTCAATAATAATCAACTGTGTAATAGAATTAGAGATGAGTTCATGAACGATTGCTTGGCCACTTATATCAAGAAAGATATTTTTAATTGCATTAATAATGAAACAATCATGCGACACTTCTAAAACACAAAAAGCCATCTAGGACAATTGTCAAAAATCCATTCGCATGTAGTAAATTTATATTTTCATCTCTTGGATTAGAAGTAGTGCTTGGACCTACAATGTATAAGGAGAGGCTAAGCTTGGCGCTTAATGGACGTATGAAAGATATTTATTGAGGCAATGATATTACAGGGGTGCCTTCCATGGGTTTACCTTCATAATATAAAAGTGTGATTGCTTCCTACATGACTGTGTTTTCCTTTAGAGCATTCATGATAGTAGGATATAGATAAATGGCCTAAAATAATGCTTGCTTTATATAAACCAAAAGCTAAGAAATTTAATATGTGATAATTTTTCCAATATTTTCGTAATAGTTATTAATTCAAAGCTACAACTAATGGCACTTAATGAGACTTATTAATATTATTAATAAGTGAAAGTTCAAGTCCACAAGACACGGAGAACAAGGGGTTTCCTAGTTGATTGGGAACTGCGCTTACTCACCTTATTATCGGAGGATGGGATTCCTTAATGCAGGGGTGGAACTTCTTAACATGAGGGCCGATATTATCTCAGAGGGATGGGGCCTCTAATGGGTCCCAACTCCCTTGGCTGGTAACAAACAAAATAAACCCAAAAGAGAAAATAAAACAAATGTTAGACAATCTCTTTACCCAAGAGAAATAATAATAATAATAATAAATAAATAAACAAAGAAGTAAAGTCCACAAGACACATTTCTTTTATGCATAAGATTTTGGGATATATAGTTCAACAAGTTTTTTTTTTTTTAATGATTGTGAGGACATTTAGATTTTTCTTCGAAATTGTGGGGGGTCTTTTGCAACTTCTTGGGCTTGGAGATTGAACTATAATGAAATGGCATTTATTCTGCACTTTATGAGGCCAAACCCGGGCTGCCCCGTCCCTCATTACGCAAGCCAGGTTGGAGCATATGAGCTTAGCGGTAGTTAAGGTTAATTATTAACTACTTAACATAGTTATGTCCAAACCTTAAAAGTCCAAATGGTCATGTTTAAGG
This sequence comes from Cinnamomum chago, assembly GCA_038049695.1. Lineage (NCBI taxonomy): Eukaryota > Viridiplantae > Streptophyta > Magnoliopsida > Laurales > Lauraceae > Cinnamomum > Cinnamomum chago. Next base: position 62,886,120 of record CP142458.1, on the reverse strand, counting down.
CCTTTCTGAATCTCTTCCAAAAAAAAATTCAATTGCAATGACATATTTACATTTTGGTTGGACTTTGGTATTGGGTCAAGGTTGATTTTTTGGGCCAGGAAATGCAGATTATAACATCTACTTTAGTTAAACTTCATTGTATCTTACAGGCATTCCACTTGGTAACCCATTGTTGAATTGGTCCCGCCAAGTGGGTGGCGGAAAAACTTCTCAAGGAAAGCGTCATTGAACCATCTATTTATTTGTTCCATGTTTTCAAACACCACAACAACACAACTTAACAACAGTAACTAGGTAACTAGGTAACCATTTCTTATTAAAGGCAGACTATTTGATGGCTCCTCTATGTATTTTCATCCTTTAATTTTGACTTGAATAGATGGCCTGTTTTTTGACTTGTCTGTTAGTTGTATGAATACGGTTGAGAGAGAGAGAGAGAGAGAGAGAGAGTGTGAGAGAGAGCATCTTTAGTGGATGATTTCTAGTGTGGGCCGGGTGAATTCCTGGTCATTCTTTGAAGCTCTGCTTCTCAAGAATAGCTGGCCCTATTCGATTCCTAAAAATTCAGCTTAGAAAAATGTAGTACGTTGGGTTGATTGCCGGCAAAGATGGAACTGACCTGTAGTTTCGCATGACCAAGTGTGAGTAAACTCATTAACCATTCAATTCAAAGAAATGGAGTGGATGTTGTTAAGCTTTTGCTCTTTTGCTACGGTAATACGTGGCTATATAAAGCTTGTATTAGATACCATGTTGTGCTATTTGCTTTTGTCAAAATAGGCATGCAGTTATGCGTGAAACGGGGGTTGACCATTCTCCGGAGCACATTTAGAGGTGCTTATGGTATTAAATGAATGGTATAGTTGACAGAGAGTTGCTACAATTAAGGATAACCAAATGGCCATTTCAGATTGAAGTCCTATAAATTCATAACTCCAGCACCCATCTTACAATAAATATCTATTCAAATAAAAAAAAGAAAAAAATATTTAAAAAAATTAAAAAAAAATTAAAGATGATGAAGCATTGCTTCTTCCTATCCTTTATCTGTTGTTTCATTGGAGTTGCCCTGTGTGGGGAATTCAACATTATGGATCATGGGGCAAAAGCTGATGGGAAGACAGATGATGCCAAGGTTGGTTTAGTTTGATTACAATAAAGAATTTTTTTTTTTTTATTTCAGTGGACAATTCTTCAATCGCAAAGGGACAAAAACACACAAGATTTTGTACTAGACTTGTATTGTACTAGTTAAATATTATCTCAAGAACGACCTTTTACCCCAGTTGTGAGAGGTGTCGGTTCTTATCTAAGTGTCACCTTCCCTCACCCAAGATCTCCCTCGCCTCACCCGAGGTCTACTTTCCTTACCAGAAGGCTGGGGCCTCTCCCCCCACAAAAAAATCTCATTTCATTTTATATGTCTGACACTTAATTTTGTTGGTGAGCAGGCCTTTCAAGATGCATGGACGGCGGCATGTGGGTCCAGCGGACCAGCTACAATTATAGTACCAAAAGGCGATTATTGGATGGGCCCTCTTAAATTCACAGGCCCTTGCAAAGGCGTACCATCAATCACCATGAAATTGGATGTGAGAGTACATCTGTTGAAACTCTGTATTTTTTTATTTTTAGTGATTTGCAGTGAGAATATCATCCATGGTTTAAGTGTCACACTATTTATTACTAGACTTACTTTACATAAAGATTAATCTTGGCAATCTTTATTTGTAATTTACAGGGTCATTTGCTGGCGGAGACCGACCTGAACAAGTTTCCAAGTGGAGATTGGGTATATTTTGGATCGATAGATGGGTTGACCATCACTGGAACTGGAGTTTTTGATGGGCAAGGAGCTTCTATTTGGCACTTAAACGATTGCCAAAAGAATGAAAAGTGCAAGCTTCTTCCAACTGTAAGTAGTAATAATAAATACATCCAATTCTCAATTAGAAATAAATTGGAGGAGGTGGGTGCCTACAAAATCTTAATCTTGCATCAAGTGTCAATAATTTTATTGTGTCTACTCCACAGAACTTGAAGTTCATATCTATGACCAACACTGTCATCGATGGCATAACATCGCTCAATAGCAAGAACTTCAACTTTGGTGTCGTCGAATGCACGAACTTCAAAGCTGTAAATTTCAAAGTCACCAACCCCGGCGACAGTCCCAACACTGATGGAATGCATGTGGAACGTTGCTCCGATGTGACCATCGAGGGTGCTACAATTGGAACCGGCGACGACTGCATCTCACTCGGACAAGGCCTCACTAATGTACACATCAGTAAAGTAACTTGTGGACCAGGCCATGGAATAAGGTGCATTTTTCTTCTCCATCTCTTCTATGCTATAGCTTATAATTATAAATTAAAATGGGATATTGTACTTTTATACTCAATAATCAAGCAAAAGGATATGACACGTACCTTTGCTTTGTTGCCTAGGCATTGCTGACTAATTGCGTGCTTGTTGTAATTGTTGTTGTTGTTTGGTCTTATGATTGGTTTGTTATAAAAAAAATAACAGTGTGGGGAGCTTAGGAAAGTACCCAGGTGAGAAGGATGTGACTGGACTCATCATTAGTGACAGCACCATCTCGGACACCATGAATGGTATTAGGATCAAGTCATGGGGCAACTCTCCCTCGGCCAGCTCTGTGTCCAACGTAACCTTCGAGAACATCACCTTCAAAAATGTCAACAATCCAATCATCATCGATCAGGAATACTGTCCTGGTGGCGCCTGTGCAAATGATGTATGAAGAGAGTAAACATTTTTTTCTCCTTCTTCTTCTCCTTGTTCTCTAAGTTAGTAAGATGAGCCACTCCCATGGAATTTCGATATATATAGAACTCATTCATATGTTGTAGACCTATCGTGGGTCAGTGACATTTTCAATTTTCAACTTAATTTATGTCCTTTCCTTCAATTGCAACATGCAGGTACCTTCTAAAGTGCAGATCAGCGATGTCACCTTCAAAAACATCCAAGGGACATCTGCATCTGAAGTCGGTGTAACACTCCTTTGTAGCAAGGGCTTGCCATGCAAGAACGTCAAGCTCCAGGACATTAATATAACACCAAGCAAAGGTGCAGCGCCACTCACATCGAAGTGTGACAATATCAAAGCTCTCTACACCGGGACCCAAGTTCCTCCACCCTGTCCTTAAGTCTTATTAATAGGTTACAATTATCAAGTGATTTGTTATGGTTGTAAAGTGTAGTTATATTCATAAAACCCAGTTTCCACATGAGAGGAATCGCAACAAATGTTTATATCAGTCCTCTTTTCTTGTGAATTTGGCCAACTGAGTAGGCCATTCAGTTTTGTAATCTCTAATTATTTACATATATATGCTTAGTGAGAATAACATCTTTTTTTTCTATTGGTAATGATGAAATATATTAATGGAAGAAAAAGGATTCCAAAGAAGCACCCCCACATAAAAAGGGGCATTATATGGTATAAAAGCATTATACCAATAAAACAGATTACATAGTGAAAGCAATGAAATTAATTAGAAGACCTATCCACTCCTTGCTTATCTAAAAATCATGTAAAAACATTGGCTGTTCGCCCAACATGATGAAAAAATAGTTAATTAATTGAAGATTAAAATTCTTTAATCTCATTCAAGCAGAATTAGAATTTCTAGAAAAATCACAGCAGAAGGTAACACGTAAGATATAGCATTAAGAGAACCACTCTAAACCACTAGTCTTCAACAAAAAGAGGTAGCTCTAATCTCAACCACTTTCTCTCTCTCTCTCTCTGCACGCGCTTGTCGCGCATAGGAACATGTCCTAAATGGAATGGAGTCCCTGATGTACAATTTTTTATATATAATGCTTGCTATTTTTTCATACATAGGTTTTTAATTCCTTTTAATTTAAATTAAGTTGATACATTTTAAAAAGAATTAATGGATTTTCTTTTCTTCTATCATTGTTAATGATAAAGAAATGCGGCAAACTTGTTAATAAATTATTGATGACTATCATTGCTTCTCTTAAGAGGAAATCCGGGCTCCTACGTTTACTAACTTAGTACATTACACACTTTGCAACCCCAGAATACATCGAAAATCATCATGTAATACTCAAACCATTATTCTAGTTAGCAAGCAACAAGTGCATTCTTTACTCACACACCCAAATGCACCCCCTAGCCAAATCCCTAACCGATAGAGCTAAGGATTGATTCATCCCTTCACTCAGTCATATGAATGAAGGCCTATTTGGAATGTCTAGAACAGAATATTAACAAACATAGATGTTGTTAGATTATAGGGCAGCTTTTTATGAGAAACTTGTTCCATGAATAGTTTGGAACTTGGACGTTTGTCTGCAAAGTTAAAAATAGATAATTGAATGACCGTGGTCAAAGGGCCAGCATTTTCATACGTTTATTAGATAATTATCTTACTTATTTCCCCATTGATTATCCAATATGACTCAAAGTCTTGGTCCAAATCTTGTAACATGGAAACTCAGTATAAAAGGCCCTCCTAGTATGCGTATCAATGTTGATATCCAGAAAGCTTTTGACGCAATTAGATGGGATTTTAATGTCGACGCACTCAAGGCATCAATCTCATCTTGGGCACTATGTACTCATCAATGGAAAATCTAGGATGTAAGGTTTTTTAGTGTGCTGGCATATTCATGGGATTGGACAAAACTTGGGATTGCATTATGCATTTTCTTCTTTTCTGGAATGGACAACAAAATCATTCTTCAAGAAGAAAATTAGTTTGCAAGAGCTTTCGAAATTCCAAGAAAGCTCAAGAGCGCATGTTCGAACACAAGTTCAAATGGATTTTATTCAAGCATCAAGCAAAAATACCTGGGAGGCTCAACGTTCGAAGGCCCTCATACTCGTCCAAACGGACCTGGAGATCTTGTTCAAGCCTCAAAATAGCAAGCCCTCACGTTCGAACGAATTTCATCTTCGTTTCGAACGGATCTGTGCTCTCTCTCTCTCAAGCCAAGAAACCAAAGAGGCCTCATGTTCAAACGGACGTCATCCTCATTTGAACTGATTCCTTCAACCCTCGTAGCCAAAAATCCAAGAGTTCCTGCGTTTGAACAAAAGTCATGGGCGTTTTGAATGGATGATGCGCAAGAAGTTCCAACTGAAGTCATAGGCGTTTGAATAGACCTTTAGTCCTATTAGAACAATGGTGTACTATTCTGGGCAATAACCCTAGAGAGAGAGCTCATGATTCTTCTCTAAAGTTCTTCCTTCATTGATGTAACATCTCGTCCTTTAATCTTCAATTAATTATAATTAATTACATGATTAGTTAGTAAGTGCGTTTGGGTAGAATAGGGGGGTGATTTGCAATTTGGAAAGTTTTCAAGGGTTTTTATGAGATTATGAGTTTTTGTGAGTTTGGACGCATCGGGTATGTCTCGACATTTCATGAACATTAGTCTTCAGTCGCGTTTCGATTCTAACGCGTCAAAGAGGCCCGAAAAACATCATTTGTGGATCCAAGGACTAAACTTAAAATACTCATTTATCCTAACCTAATAACTATAGCCATCCTTCTTATCTTATTTCATTCATCCCTTTCTTCTTTCATTGTGCCTTCTCCAAAGGCGTAGCCCCCTTCACTGCCTTCTCACTGTCGACGGCCACCGGAGCTCCGGCGTCGACGACCAAGCCTCCGATCTTCTTCATCAAGCTTCCAAGACCCAACCCATTCAATTTTCTAAGCTTTTCGTTCACAACCCATTCAAATGTAAGCTCCTAATGCTTGTAGACTATCTTTACTTCTTCTTTGTTAGTTAGGAACGGATTAGTAAGACTCACCTCAACCTTTGGCATGCATTTGTAGGAGTGATTTGAGTTTGAGAGTTGTTTTCTCCTCTTTGAGCTCAAAAAGGGTTTTTCCCCAAATTTCTTCTTGGTTTTGGTCAAGCTCTTCATCTAAGGCTCGTAAATATTTATATTTATGCTTGATATGTTTGTCTTCCTTGATTTGTATGGGAGAAATCATGATTTAGATGTTAGTTGCTCATTTGGTGATTTAGGGATTTAAAAACACGATAATTAGGTTTGTTAGCCTAATGAAATGGATTTGGATGTTAATGACTTGATAAGGTAGATTTGTGGGATGAGGTTAGATTGTTTTTACAATTGATTGAACTGCTAATCAGGTTCAAGGAAGGAGATAAGGGAATGACCCATTTCACTGCAAAAACAGAACCTGGACTCTATTTCCGCAATGCATGCGGTCGACCGGCCAAATATCTCGGTCGACTGGCCACACAGGGTTAGGTTCTCTGGAACCTGACCAAAACACTATGACCCTTTTTCATTTACAACTGCCAGTTGACCGGCCAAGGTCTCGGTCGGTCAGGAATGCATGGGAGAGGTAAACCTAACCTCCTCAGGTCGATCGGGCTCGCTGTGTATGGGGTCGTCCGTCCAAGGGCCACGTCGACCGAGACAACTATGAATTTCTTCTTGGAATGGATTTTCACCCTTTTTTTGGATGGACTTAGGTGGAACTTGGTTACCCCTTTTATGGACTCATTTGACTTATTGTGAGGATGTTTGAGCCAACATTCTTCACGGTTAATTCGGTTGTATCCGGACTTAACTGAATTCAATCTTAAACGGTACGGGACAACGAGATATCCTTCTTTAAATCTATGCACGAAGATTGTTCGACCGGTTATCGTGAACCCTAACCCTTTTCGTTGATTGAGTAGGTTGTAAGATGCTTCAGGATTAACATTGTACTTAAGATTGGATTATCTATCGCTTTTGATTCTGGATTGTACCGTCTAGTACTTGTCTACATGTAACGAACATGTTCATTAGTTTTGTTTACTTTACTTTGTTTGGGGATCACATTGAGAACTTAGATGTTGGACTTAGGATCCCTTTTGGTGTTCCGTCCATTATGAGGTCTGTTTAAAGTGTTGAGGCTAGCGGCATTGATTGTAAGACTTGAAGAGAACTACTATTGAAGCTTGTTTAAAGTTTGATTTGATTTGGAATAAAGTAGTTTCTCTAATGTTGTTGAATCTTGTTCGCACAAGAAAGCCTAGCCCCTCACCGATGTTCATTTAGGATTCTTTTTGTCAGGCACCACTCAGCTGTTAACATTCAACACAGCTGGGGCACCACCTATGTGAGGACTTGAATTTATAGCCTCGATGTAAGATTGGGCCAGAGCCCACGAAGACCAAGCCACATAAGCCAAGAGATGATTGTTATTGTTATTGAATACCGGGTTTTGATCCCAATTTATTGATATCTCCACCACAACTCAATATGAGTAAGGGAGGGCAGTGATACTATCCCGTGGTAATTAACATATGTGGACCGCCTACTTTGATAGTTTGTTTATGATTCAAATGCTATGCGTTTCTTACGATTAGACTGCTATGCATTGCATATGATCTTGTTTATCGTTTACTCCCTTTAGTACTGCATATCTTTGGCCATTTATATATCTATCTGCTTACCAACCGTTGTGTTTGATGATGCTATACTCTTGATGCATAGGTACCGAGTCTTTCTACCCCGAGGAAGAGGAGGCGACAGAAGAGGTTGAGGCAGATCAGCCTAATGACTTCCTTGAGTACAGTACGAACGACATTGTATAGTCATATCGACCCTATACATGAGAGCCTTCATGCTATATCTGATTAGTTTCATCTTTTGGTTTTATTATCTTTTTTATTAGGCCTAGTTTTAGTATGGCATACTTATTTTTTTAACTAATATTTTGTTAATAGTCTCAAACTTGATTTCTAAATATGATATTCAGTATTTGCTTTTAAATTATACATCTTTAATATACCACTTGCATTTATGAAGTTTCCGCTAATTGTTATATATATATATATATTTGAGAAAATGTCTACAACTCACAGCGGTCTTTGATCCGAATGAGATATGATTGATTGGGGCCGGGTTGCATTTTATTAACGTTAGAAAATTTTTAATTGCCCCAATTTCACGCATGACCCTGTTTCTTTTTTTGGGCGTGACAATTGATGTGCTGAAGCTTCATCCTTGAGAGATTTGTTCTTCATTCCTCCTTCTCGTTTGCGTCTCGAACTGACTTCGTAACCGCAGACGGTGATTCAAGCATGGCTGAAGGTGAACCGCGAGTGGTGGGCAAGAGGTTTTACAGTCCTGAGGTTGAGATCCAGCTGGGGAAGGATTACAATTGCTCGTTTTTAATATTCTAGTTCGTAGTGCTTGATTGTTTCCCTGGACTGGGTTCAAGGATCCATGTTTTTTTTCTTGTGATTGGGATTTTCACGTATATCATGTGTCTCTCTTGGTGTGACTATTGGTTTCTCGTGTGGTTGTTTCGTTCTTCTTGAACTACATATCATAGATCTGATCAGGAACCTAATTAACCCTACAAGGGTCTCAAACCTTCAAGTGGTATCAGAGCAGGTCACACTACTCTTCTGTGTGAATCGATCATCTATATAAAGAATCGGTAGATCAGAACCTTGATATGAAATTCAAGAAAGAGGGTACCTCTACCACAAACCCTTCTTTGCTCGATGGATCCAACAATACATATTGGAAGGTCAGAATGACTGCCTTCCTCAGATCCATCGATGATGAAAGTCTAGGATTGCGTTGAAGATGGCTATACCAGACCGACAGTTGTTACAGACGATCGAACGTTTCTCAAACAGAAAGCTCAATGGACAAAGGAGGAAAAATAGGCCTCAAACTACAACAACAATGCGATCAGTGCCATTTTTAATGGTGTCACTGCATCGGAGTTCTGCAGAATTTCCTCCTATGCCACGGCTTAGAAAACATAGTCCAGAAAAAGGTATGTACACATTCTTCTCCTAAATTTATTTATGGATTTCTTGCATTCAACTTTTTCTGAGTTAATTTTTTTGTGGAATTGGATTTGGATTTGGATTTTCTTCGAGATGGTTTGGTATTAGGATTTTGTGGCAACGCTTTTGAAGGTTGTGATTATTGAGATATTGTGGAGAATTGGTTGTTTTGTTCTATATTGGGTGACTAATAATGTGGAGAATTGTTCTATATTTGGTGTGTAGCTGTTACAATCATGGGTAAGTATCTTGAGACTCTTGTACTCATCTTTCAAGACTATTCTAGAGCATTGGTTCAACCTTCAATGCTATGACTTTTTCTGCTCACCAAGTGTTTGATGGAATGTCTTAACGAAGTTTGAATCATTTTGTTGGTTCTTTTTGTCTCTATGGCTCCGCAGTTCTCTGAGGCTCCCAAGAAGTCTCGAGGTAAGCACTCAGCCACTTGATCTTCCTACAATGAGGAATGTTTCCCAAATGCCCAATGTGCTGAACTGTTTGCCAAGTTCAAAACCCGTTCAGTTGTGCTGGAAAGGACTGTTATTGTTAGGGGATCGATCAGATCAAATGCCCATCATTGGTCATGGCTTGTCATCTCCAAGTCTTGAATGGAATGGAAAGCGATGTTTTTAAGGATTGGGTGCGTGAATTTTATTGCAATATATATGATGTTACGGCTGACAGCTTCAAATATTTTGTGCGTGGAATAGTTGTGACTATCACTCCAGGTTTAATTGCAAAGCTTATCAAGGTGAAGCGTCCCCCAAACCCTTACTATCCTTTCCTTGATCCTAAAAATGCGATTAAGTTTCCAGATGATGTTTCTACTGAACTTATTGGTGAACCTAGTGAGTAGGTTGGAGATTTGCTATATCAGCATGAGCTTACGGATGACTATCGCCTTCTTAATATCTTTGTGAGTCATAACATTAAACCCTATGTTCATACTTCTGACCTGAACTATCTGCAAGCATATCTTCTCTGTGCCATTGGGATGGATCTTTCGGTCGATTTTCCAAAGACCACGTTCAATGCCATGATTAAGATTTATGAAGGTCACAATCGTCTTTCTTTGCCTTTCGGTGTACTCATTTGTGGACTCCTAATTAAGAAAGGATGTCAGGCATATCCATAGGAAGAGTCAATTCGACCCAAGAAAACTATCAGTGCCACTACCTTGAAGCTCTCCTAAGCTCACACGAGACCTCGCGCTCCGCGTCGTGAAGTTGCAGGTGCTTCTGATGATGGTAGTGATAGTGATGACTCATATGTTCAGGGGGAGTCTTCTATACTTCATAGGCTCAGTGATGTTGAGGCTGTCAGTTCTGATCAATCTATTTAGATTGAAAATCTTGAGAACAAAATGGCCGAAGGATTTAATCAGATGCGCCCGCTTACAACGTTTCAGTATTCACGCTTGAGTGAGCGATTATCCTCCAAGTTTGAGCGGCTTCGTAACCTTTGATCTGGGTTTACTTATGTTCACTTTTATGCTAATTGCCAAGCTATGTGTTGTTGTTCTACTACTACTTATGTTCTAGTTTTAGACTTTCAAGTTTTCTATGCTACTATCTGTCCTATGGTAGTACTCTCATTATCTCAAGCTAATACTAATGCTAATGTTTAGGTACTTTGCTTTAGTGTTCTTTTGCCAGTTCCTAAACAAGAAAGGGGGAGAATAGTTTTACTATTTTATTTCTGTGATTTATGCACTTGTTGTTGCTAGAGTTTGTCGTGCAAGTTTTTTTTCTACAGGGATTGAAGATTGAAGTCCAAAGTTTTTTTTTTTAAATCATCTTCCTTGTTTGTATTGGGTTACTTCTAGGTTTCTTTAGAATATTTTGTATTTAGGAAGTTTTGTTCATGAATTGCCAAATGGGAGGGATTGTTAGGTTTTAGTTAGCTAATTCATTGGGGTTTGAACAAAACTCTAGTCCATATAGAGTTGTAAGTTTCTTTTTTTCAGTTATGGACTGCTACAATTGTCATTGAAATCGAAGCATAAAGATACAAGTTGAAGACAATTAGGAGTACAGTTGGAAAAAACTCTAAAGACATGCAAAACCACCCCCAGGGCAGAATGAGTGCTCACTCGAGGAAGCCATCTGGTCGCTCGAGCGAGCTTGAGCAACCTAAGTCAGCTCCAGAAGTGCGCAAACTTTCAGAAAAGTTTCCGAATTTGAGCCAAACTCACTATCTTAATTCTATTTGAATGGCCATTGGCCTATATAAAGTGATCTTGCAATCAAATGCTTACCTCTCTCACGTTCTAAACCCTAGAGAAGCCTGTGAGAGATCCAACATCATCCAGAGCTAGTTGTTGCTGTGCTAAAGATCAAGTTTTGGTTCTTCTTCCGTCTACTCATCCGAAGTAGATCCACCTTGAAGACGCATTCAAGGTGTTGATGTCAAGCACGGTGAAGGTTCACAACAAGGCGTCGGCAAGATTACGCAGTCCTTGGGTTGAATTGCAATTGGAAAACGGTTATGAGTTTTCTTGTAACTTCCGGTTTCAATTAGTGCTAGGTAGTCTGTTGGCTTAGACGGTAAGGCCCGTAGTGTTTTTTTCGAGTAGGATTTTCCACGTATACATCGTGTCTTCTTCTTATTGTGGGGTTTGTTGCTTTTCATTGGAATTAGGGTTACTTACTAGTTTAATCATTGGTTTAGAAATCTAATAGAGGAACTGCTTATTGACCTAAGCCTGTGTTAAGGCCAGTTTTTTAAGATAGGCTTGATGGGGTTAGATCGTGAGAAGAAAGATGAAATGACAATAGAGACGGCGGGGAAGAAGGATTATGGTCTTGGAGGAAGAAGATGTATGTGTCAGTTTAACTAGAATAAAGATATGGGATGAAATGAAAGAGATGAAGATTGGTGTTTGACAGCGTTGAGGATGGCGGAGGTGTTGAGGATGATGAGTTGGGTGAGAAATGGGGTGAGGAGATGGATAAAGAGGAGGAAGGAGGGCAAGAAGAAGACACGAGCGTCGATATTGATGCTCAACTTAACCACAAACATGTACTGTCAACTGAGAATAATATTGTAATGAGCATCCATATCAACACTCAACAGAGCCACAAACCTGTGGTAGACGGCGATATCGATGCTCAACTAAGAATAATATTGTAATAAATGTCGAGAATAAAACCTAATGAATATGCATTTAAGCGTCGACCCTAAGCTAAAGGGAAAAAAATGACACAAGGGCCTTTACAGTTTGTAAAGATCTTTTGGGGTCTTTGTCGTGCACGGGACATCTAAAAGGTTTTTCCCCGTAAAATCCACAAAAAATTAAATAAAATAAAAGGAAAAGGGTTGGTGCCATTATTCGATTGAAGGTGATCAAATCCATTCACTGGATAGCCACTTTGAGTCCTTTGGCAAAAGAAGGATACGCTCAATTTAAAGACAAAATGCAAAAAGTTAATATGAGATGAATTTAAAAACACGAGCAGTACTATGAAAGCACAAAAATAAAAATAGAAGGGTTTGATGGCTAGTTTAGATTAAAGATGTGAGGAACAAGTTGCCAAGGTTACCTAGCAATGGGGCCAAGCTATCTCTCATCAATGCAATCTTTAAAAGGGAAGCGGCATGCATGTCGCGGAACGTATCTTGTACCAAAAATCACTTAGGTCCCACAAAAGAGATTTTGATAAACTAAATGAAATATCTAAACTAAATGAAAAGGATGTAAGAAGAACTAGAAAAAATTATGCCTACGATAAATGAATCAAATCAGAATGAACAAGATGAAAACAAACATGTTGATAAATGAATCTAACTATCATTAAAGATGAACTAAAGAAAGCAATGAAGGCAACTAGATGCCATGAATCTGTAGCTTTAGCTCGATCCCTTGCTTTCTTCTTTGACTTTCTTCAGTCTATCCTTTATTGTGACTAACTGATGCTTAGGGTCGAGAGGGGACCTTATTTATAGTGTTGGATGGCCTTTTTCTTTTTCTTTTTCTTTTTTTTGCTAAGTTCCAAATTGAATTATTAAGGGAAGGAAGAAAGAACAAAAAGAAAGCAAAACAAGAAACAAGAAGACCAAAAGAAAACAGGGCACAAGCTATCTCATGCATGTTAGGAGATGGCTGATTACATAGAGGAAAGAAGGCTTCTAGGGAGGAGCTCTTAAAGGAAGAAGACATTTTACCAAGAGATATGGGAGCTTCAGCCAAGAAGAAGATGATTGCAGTGTCAAGGAAAGGCTTCAAATTGTTGAAAATTGCCCAGTTTCTGACCTTCCATAAGCTGAAGATGGCCCCACTAAGAAGAGAGCTCCCAGGCCCTTTTTTGCTTTGTAACAAGAGTTGGCTAAAAAAGATCTCCATCTGGCAGCAGCAGAGTAAAAAGGAGTAGAGAAGATGTTGCCTTTAGCTTCTAACCAGGCCCAGAAGTTCAAGGCAAAAGGGCAGAGGAAGAACATATTGTAAGAAGTCTCTTGGTGGATACCGCATAGGTAGCGCGAAGACACCAGCTGCACTCCGATTGATTGGGCCCAAGAGTTGGTTGGAAGTTTGTTATGGAACAATTTCCAGGCAAACACAAGCAATGGAGGGCTTAAGGAGACTGTTCCAAGCAAAGTTAGACCAAACTCTAGGAAAGCTCCTAGCTCTAATGGATTCCCAAGCAAGGAAGAAAGAGAGATGGTTGGGATTTGAGCTCATCCAGATCAGCTTATCAGGGATATTGGAGAGGTAGAAATCCGCCAAAAGAGTGGAGGCAAAGATCACCGGCTGGGGACAAGTAGAACTTGAGAGCCACTGAGGGTTGGAGAAGATATCATGCACAGATTCATTCCAGGGAAAAAGGATATCAGGGAACTTCTCCGCCAAAGAAAGAGGACCATGCCATTTGTCATGCCAAAAACTTATGATTTTTCCTTCACCCAGAAACCAGTGGCTATTTTGAAACAAGAAGTGGGACCTACTCTTTATTTGCCTCCAAATGCAAGAACCAGAGATTAATGCTCCTAGATGCCCGGGAGAGAAACCTTTGAAATACTTAGCTTTAAAGCAGGAAGCCCACAGAGAAGATGAAGAGAAGGCTGTCCAACCTAACCCGACCAAGCTTGCCAAGATCAAGTCCTTTAAGCGACGAAAGCCAAGACCTCCTTCTGATTTTGGAAGACAAACTGTTTTCCAGTTGAGAAGGCTTCTCTTAGTTGGAAAAGATCCTCCAGACCAAAGGAAGTTCCTCATCCATTTTTCCATGAATCTGCAAATCGAGTTCAGAATAGGGATAACCAGCAAGGTGTGAATAGGAAGGCTTTGGAGCACATGCTTCACCAAAATAACCCTTCCCGCAAAAGAAAGCGTATTACTTTTCCAACCAGCTAGCCTTTTCCTGAAGGAATCCTTCATACTTTCAAAGTATCTAGCTTTTAGGCTGCCTATGAAGAGGGGAACTCCCAAATATTTGACCAGAAATATAGCCTGGGAAATGCGTAAGGATCTCGAGATCCTTGATTTGAATGATTGCCTGCTATTGTCAAAGAGAATCTTACTTTTGGAGAGATTGAAATGTTGTCCCGCTGCCATTTGATACGCTTTCAACACTCTCTAAATAACTCTAATACTCTGGGGAACGCTTGAAAAAAGAGAAGGATGTCATCTGCAAACATTAGGTGGCATATAGAGGGGGAAGCTGGAGCTCTTTAGATTGGGACGACTTGATTATGGGAAACAAGATTTGCAATGTTCAGACTTAGAATTTCTTCCGCTAGGATGAAGAAGTAAGGGGATAGAGGATCCCCCGGCCTTAAACCACTACCCAATTTAAATAGCCTGTAGGCTCCCTGTTGATGAGAATGGAGCCCTTTGGAGAGTACACGCATTCTTGGATGAGGGAGATCCACGCCTTGCTAAAGCCAAAAAACTCTAGCACCTTAAACAGAAAAACCCAATCTAGTTTGTCAAAAGCTTTCGAAATGTCTAGCTTCAGACAAACGCCTTTACCTTTGACGCCCTTTTGAGATTTCTGGGTCAACTCATGCGCCAGAGCAATGTGATATTGAATTTTCCTTCACTGTAAGAAAGCAACCTGATGAAGGGAAATGATGTCAGGAAGAAGAGAAGCCAAAGGTGGAATAACCTAATTTAGTCTTGAGTTGGCTAAACAACTAATGATGTTTAGCCTTGAGTTGGCTAAACAACTAAAAATCCAATTAGGAATCAAATGCCATGAATTTTGGGCTTTTGTCCAAAATACCTTCGCTTTTAAAGGTGGAATAACTTAATTTCGTAAAGTGGTCCAATTGGGGTAAAGCTGGGGCATCAGTAGACGATATACGAATCTAGATTATGAGGGTGCCGAAATAAGGTATCTACACATACCTCTCATTTTTCAAGTATTGCTAGAGTTTTTTGCAGGAAAAAGTGGCATATCTAAGGTTCGAACCCTGAAAAGTTAGGTGAGAACTGCCAGTACTTACCACTCGGGTAGGAGCCGTTCTCAAGCATTGCCAGAGTTTAAATGACTAACAACATCAACTCAGCTAGTACCCATGAGTATGTAGCCAGTCCTCCTTTCAGCATCAATTCAACTAAACCCCAAGTGTCTAACCAGAAGAACAATTTCTAGCATCATCTTAGTTATACCTCAAATGTCTAGCCAGATCAATTAAATTGCAGCATCAAATCTCCTAATACACCTGAGTTTCTAGCTAATTCAATCAAGTCCTTGACTCAGCTTTTGTCCAAACTCCAAACAGATAAACTGAATGTTGTTCTAAAATGAAATTAATGGCATTCCCCAATGGTCATTTCAAATGAAATTAACGAATTACCCAATTGGGTTTTAAACAGGTCAAAATCAATTTTGGAAGGGCCTCATTGTATCTAGGAGGTAGTTCATCTGTTAACCCATATCTAACCCGCTCTCACCAAGTGGGTGGCAGAAAACATCTTAGGGAAAGCATCATTGTAATGTGCCTTGAAGCATCTATTTGTTCTATCTTTTTACATATCCAACTCCACCACTACGGTGGCTAGGTAGCCATTTCCTAATAAAGTGAAGCCCATTTGATGACTCTTCTATGAATTTTCATCCTTTGCTCTAATTTAAGCCCATTTGATACTTAAAGCAACATTTAAAACTACTTGGAATTCTATTATTTGAGAGTTCTAGATTTCTTTGAAAGACATATGGCGCGGTATTTGATTCCCAAGAATTCAGCATTGATAAGGTGCAACCTGAGTAGGCTGGGTAGGTTCTGGGCAAACCTGGAACAGACCTGTACATTCGAATGTCCCTGTGTGAGGAAACTCATTAACCATTCAAATCAAAGTAAGGTATTGGATGTTCTTAAGCTTTTATTCTTTCGCTTCTATAAACATAATACATGGTTGTATAAAGCTAATGGAATAGTCCATTTCCACTGGCAACATATAAAAGGAAAGCTTATTAAAAGTAGCAGTGTATAAGTTACTATCTGGTACTCTTTCCTTGTGTCAAAATAAGCTGTTGTGCGTTAAAAGTGAGGGTGACCACTCTGGTGAGCATATTTAGAGGTGCTTATGGTTTAAAATGAATGGTATAGTTGAGAGAGAGTTGTTACAATTAAGGATGACCAAATGACCATTTTAGTTTGAAGTCCTATAAATTCATTACTCCAGCACCCATTTTACAATAAATATTTATTCAAATAAAAAAAATAGAAAAATATTAAAAAAAACCAAAAAAATAAAAATAAATTAAGTTGATGAAGAAGAGCTTCTTCCTATCCTTTTATCTGTTGTTTAATTGGAGTTCGCCTGTGTGGGGAATTCAACATTATGGATCATGGGGCAAAAGCCGAAGGGAATACTGTGAGAACCCGACCCCTAATCTCTTGGATTAGTGTTGTTTTATTTGTGGATTAGTTTCTTTTAGTGGGATTAGTATTTGTTGGGTTGAGTTTGTGAGCTAGAATGAGTTTTCTTCTAGTTTTGGGCTTTTGAGTGCTTTGGTAGCTTGTGGGGCCCTTTGGGGGTTCCCTTTTCGGCTTTGCATTTACTTGTGAGATTTTCCCAATTTGTTTCGTATTGTGTTTTTGGCCCGTTGCATTCATCTTGAGGAATCCTACAACTTTCATGTTGATCCCATATCCATTTGAGAACACGAAACCCGATTTCTTGGCCTTGAGGGCAAAACATTCTTTTCACACCAAATCTGTACCCAAAACTCGATATTCTCGAAATCCGTGAAACATACACTTTTTGGAAACTAGATATTTCGACGATCATTTCTTCCTTCTCCGTCGAATCCATCCGAGGTCCCGAATTAGATGATTTCAGCCACCAAAGTTCTTTAAGTTGTGGGACCCAAACCTCACTTGCTTATAAGAGGAACCCATCTCCTTCATTCACTCCATTCTCCATTGTTCCAGCTGAGCCTAGGGCTTTTCTTGCAACTTCTTCTTCTTCTTCTTGCTTCTTCATCTCCAAGCCACACCAAGAGTTCATCAATCAAGAAATGGAGACCACCTTCTTCTTCCTCATCTTGCAAGCTTTCCATTGATACCATTTGTGAAGAGAACCCTCCATCACAAGACTTCCTTTGAGCTTACCTTGTCCATTAGAGGACCTTCCAAGTAAGTGATTCTTCCCATCTTCTAGATTTGTAATCTTCTAGCCTTAGAGAAGCTCCACCTTGATTATTGAAAGGTTTCATTGTCATTTCATTGTCTAACCCATTTTAGGGTTTGTTTTGGGGGTTTTTGTAGAGATTGTGGATCTTGAGCTTGAGAGGTGATTAGGAGCTTGATTTGCTTGATTAGAGTCAAAGGCAAGTGGATGAATGGATGGTTTGAATGTTATTAAGTTTTATGAGAAAATCTTAAGTTTTATTACTTGTTCTTGATCATTGGATACATGTTTGCACATATGCTTCTTGTCACATTTCTATTGATTTTGAAATGCATATGAATGGGTTTTTCTCTCTTGCTAAATCTCTTGGAACTCTTGGGAATGTATGCATTTTATTTAGTCAAGTTTGTTCATATGGTTTTATAAGGAATGAGGTTGGATTGGCTATTCATGGTTATGTTATAAGTTACATTGACTTGAATTGATACTCATTTAAAGAGGTGTTTGAATTTAATTGCTCATTGGAGTTTTAATGAGGATTTGAAGTGATTTTGGAAGAGAAATGCTAGTGGTTTAAGTGTTGGAAAGGAAAAAGGAAGGAAAAATCAGTGTCCCGGACCTACTGCACGCCCAGGTCCGATCGATCGGACCTACAGGCCGATCGATCGGCCTGTCTTTTAACAGTAAGGCTTTTTGGGCCGATCGATCGGACCCTGTGTATTTCTGGTACAGAAATTTGAGTCCAGTGAAATTTGATATTGTGTTTTTTTGGAAACCTTTGGGCTTTCTATGAGTCCTAGGGGTATATACCTTAGTGTTAAGACCAATTATACCCTAATCTAAGGTCTCTAAGACTAGGGAACTAAAAGGAAAGAATGGTGATGATCTAGACACTAATTCTTGGTTTTAGGTGGGACCCTGGCTACCCTCTTTGGACTGTTTGGACCATGTGTGAGAATGTCTTGAGCCGACACGCCTCACGGTTGGTTCGGTGGCATCGGAGTTAATCCATTTCAATCTTGAACGGGATGGAACGATGCGATATCTTCTTTATATCTAAACACAAGTCTATTTCCTTGGTTATCGCTAATTCTATTCCTTTCGATGACTGAGTAGGTTGCTCGATGTTTCCGGATTAATGTCATTCCTAGGATGGACCGTTTATAATCTTGATTCTTGCTATTGTAACATCTAGTGCTACCCATAAGGTCATGTTAAGTTTTGAAAATAGTAAAAGTGCATAAGGAGCCCGGGATGTCTTCTAACTCAAGGAGTACCAAGTAATTGTTATAATCCACATACGGGACCCCTATTCACTTAAATAGATCTTGAAACCGATATTTTTACCCGAAATTGTTATAGTTCATTGTTTCACCTCTTTTCCCGAGATTTGCATCACATGACTTGTTTTCCCGAAAGCATTGGAGTTACTCTAGTAACAGTCATTTGTCCCGAAGTGCATTGCATCACATGATATGACAGTGTGCCCTTGAGCACCCCGTTTATTTATTGTACTTGATTTACTTGTTTCCCCGAAAGCATTGAAGTTACACTAGTAACAGTTATTTGTACCGAATGTATTGCCCGATATGAAGTGACAGTGTGCCCTTGAGCACCCCCGTTTTACCCGTTTATTTACTGTACTTGATTTACTTGCATATGTCTCGATTGGTTTTGACCTATGAGTCGGCATCACTAAGCTTGGATACCTTGTCGGTTTGATCCACCGACTTGGAAATCCCTCTCCCGTCCCGCCAGCTGCAGTTTGGATCCCGATACCCGGTCATTACCGTGGTCCCGTCCCGATACCCGGTTCGCTACCGTGGTCCCGTTCCCGTATATTTATATTGTATATATGATTTACGTTGAGTCTCCTCACCTTGTGTGACTGAGACCAACGTCCCGTTATACTCTTGTCACTTCGGTGATAGAGGACTTAGCTTTTTGTGATTGCCATCTTGCCAGTTCCCGATTCCTTGGATACCCGACATGTTTTATATTGTTTACTTGCTTTCCGATAAATGATTCATTTCCTTTATGAAAGTTGTTATTTAAACAAGTGCTAATATTCTCCAATGTAAATTCAGTTATTATTATATTGTTTTCTGTCCTTTGTACCCGCACATGTTTTAAATGAATGCCGGTTGGGTGAATAACCATGCTTTTACATATGTTCCATACGATCAATGATTTTGCTAGATTTATATGATTACACGTGTTTTAAAGGAATACCCGAATTGTTAAATATCCGTGCCTTGTTTTAAAGGACATTTGGTTTGTCAGATATCTATGTTTATACCTATTTTTAAATGAATACCCGAATTGTTAAATACCCATGCTTTGAAATATGTTTCAAATGACACTTGTTTTGCCAGATCATTATGTTTATACCGGTTTCAAATGAATATCCGATTTGTTAAATATCCCTGCTTTGAGATATGTTTTAAATGAACATTAGTCTTGTCAGATTTCTTTGGTTACACCTGTTTTAAACGAACACCTGGTTTGTTAAATATCCGTATTTTCACATATGTTTCAAATGGACTTTGGTTTTGCTAGACCGCTATGAATGTCTGGTTTGTTGTATACTTATGTTTTTACTTAAGTTTCAAATGAACGTTGTTTTGGCCATACCGCTATATTTATACATGTTTTAGACGAACACCCGATTGTCAAATATCTATGATTATAGATGATGTAAATGAACACATGTTTTATTAGATATTCACGTTTTACCCATGCTTGAAATGAATACAGGTTTTCCCGAGATTCCCGACTTTACACCCGTTTAATTATATGCAGCATTTGA
This sequence comes from Cinnamomum chago, assembly GCA_038049695.1. Taxonomy (NCBI): domain Eukaryota; kingdom Viridiplantae; phylum Streptophyta; class Magnoliopsida; order Laurales; family Lauraceae; genus Cinnamomum; species Cinnamomum chago. Next base: position 62,865,889 of record CP142458.1, on the reverse strand, counting down.
TCGAGTATCATGATTTATCTTATGTTTTATTCTTCAGTATATTTGTTATCTTTTCATCCACCTGCCAGACCGTCGTGTCTGACCCACTACTTTTGGTACTCAGGTTCTGATTTCTTCGTCCCGAGTTGAGTACTTGAGTTGGCTGTGGAGCCATGTTTTGCAGGTTGTTTTGTCGGCTATGTCATGTAGACATTGAGCTTGACATCGGAGCTACGTCACATTTTGGGTAGTGGTTAATAGCTTATTATTGTATGGCTTTTATTAGCCTTTTCTTGGGATTTCTTAATTAATGTACATTGATAATTGTAACTTGAATATATTTGGGAATGTAATATCCTGTTACTGTCAGCTCTGTAATTTATTGTGATGGTTACTCCAGTCTGATATGATTCCTGATATATAGCGATATGCTAAAGGTTGAGTGCGACGCGGAATCCGATGGCCACGGACTTCGGGTCGCAACGCCACAAATGCTTCCGCAAAATATTCAGAAAGTGTTGTCTTCACATACGCGGATCTTGGGAGAAGTAAAATACATTTATGCTTAATCCCATTTCACGCCCCCGAGGTTTCGGTTTGGGGGCGTGACAAATACAGACGATGCCAAGGTTTGTTTAGTTTGATTATAACGATGTTTAGACAATTTTTCAATCATAATTCTATAATATAAGGGCAAAAATTTGAACAATGAGGCCTAGATTTTGAACTAATTGGGCTGGACTTGCATCGTACTTGTTAAAGACCGTCTCTCATTTCATTGTATATGTCTAACATGTGCATGATGGCGTTTATATTTTGTGGATGATCAGGCCTTTCAGGACACACAGACCGCAGTGTGTGGGTCCATTGGACCAGCTACAATTATAGTGCTAAAAGGTGATTACTGGATGGGCTCACTTAAATTCACGGGCCCATGCAAAGGCGTACCATCTATAACCATGAAATTGGTTGTAAGAGTTGTTCTGCTTGAACTCTTTGTTTTTTTTTTTTGGGTACGTAGTGTACAGTGAGCAAACATTTGTCATTTTTGTGGGATGCTCCTGAAGCACGGTGAATCTTATCCATGGTTTAAGTGTCACACTAATTATTTGTAGACTTACATACAGAATGTCAATCTTTATTTGTATTTGATAGGGTCATCTGTTGGCGGAGACCGAACTGAACAAGGTTCCTACTGGAGATTGGATTTATTTTGGATGGATAGATGGATTGACCATCACTGGAACTGGAGTTTTTGATGGTCAAGGAGCTGCTATTTGGCACTTAAACGATTGCCAACAGAATGAAAAGTGCAAGCTTCTTCCCAATTGTGAGTAATAATAATATATCCAATTCTCTGGTAGAAATAAATTGAAGGAGGTGGTTTCCTAAAAAATATGAATCTTGCATCTAGTGTCAATAATTTTATTGTGCATACTCCACAGAACCTCAAGTTTATGTCTATGACCAATACTGTCATTGATGGCATAACATCCCTCAATAGCAAGAACTTCAAAGCTATAAATTTCAAAGTCACCAACCCCGGCGGCGACAGTCCCTGATGGAATGCACGTGGAGCGTTGCTCCGATGTGACCATCTAGAGTGCTCAGATTGGAACCGGCGATGACTGCATCTCCCTCGGACAGGGCCTCACTAATGTACATATCAGTAAAGTAACTTGTGGACCAGGCCATGGAATTAGGTGCATTTTTATTCTCTCTCTCTCTTCTTTGTTATAGCTTATAATTACAAATAGAATGGGATATTGCTTTACACTTAGTATGCAAAAGAATGTGACCTTTGCTTTGTTTCCTAGGCATTAGTGATTGATTGCTTGTTGTAATTGTTGTTGTTTGGTTATGAGTGGTTTCTTACTTAAAAATAACAGTGTGGGGAGCTTAGGAAAGTACCCAGACGAAAAGGATGTGACTGGACTTATTATTAAAGACACCAGCATCTCAGACACCCTGAATGGTATTAGGATCAAGTCATGGGCCAATTCTCCCTTGGCCAGCTCACAATCCAACATAACCTTTGAGAACATCACCTTCAAAAATGTCTACAATCCAATCATCGTCGATCAACAATACTGTCCTAGTGGCTCTTGTGCAAATGAGGTTTGAAGAGACTAAACTTTTTTTTTCTTCTTTGTTCTCTAAGTTAGTCACAGCACCCACTCCCATGGATTTGTGTGTGTGTGTGTGTGTTGTAGACCTATAATGGGGTATTGATCTTTTCTCTTATGAAACAAAAAGACCCTTAAATCTCTCATTTCCTTCAATTACAACATGCAGGTACCTTCTAAAGTGAAGATCAGTGATATCACCTTCAAGAACATATCCAAGGGACTTCTGCGTCAAATGTTGCAGTTACCCTTCGCTGCAGCTCGAGTTTCTCATGCAAGAATGTCCAGCTCCAGGACATTAATATCAAAAAAGAAAATGGTGGACCTCCAGTTACAGCCATGTGCGTCAATATCAAAGCTCTCTATAGTGGCACCCAAGTTCCACCACCCTGCACTCAATAATTTTCTAAAACTTAACAAAAAAAAAAAAGAATGTCTCTGAAACAATACAATTACTGGCCGTAGTTATTTACGAAAAAAGGTCAATTGGCTTTGGTTTCCAATCAACCGTCTCCTCTACCTTATGCATTAGACCATCTTCTTCCATATCTATAGAATGTTGGGTTTCTTTTGGACCATAATAATCTACTCAAATGAAGACTCTACATATTAGGCTTGTTTTTATTTATTCTAAGAGACCTTTGTGATCTTGATTTACAAATGTTCATTGAATGAAGTGAACTCTCTATTATTTTATTTAACAAAATCATTCTCTCTCTCTCTCATCATGGTTTGCAGAATTGTTTGATCGGAAGAGTTGGATACTGGTGGTGAATATTTTTGACATTCGGGGTAAGGCAGGGCCAAGTTTGGTTTATTTTGGGCTTAGGTAAAAAATGCCACCCTGTGTGAATTCATGAGGTTTGTTTTGGGTTAGGGTCAAATAACTCATTAATTGTTACAAACTTGTTAATGATGGGGCCAATGTACTTAATTAGTTCCAAATGAAGGCTCTTAAGTGAAAATCGTTGTCACCAAAACCTGTCTAAGGATGGCTCATTGGTTTACAAGCTGTCATAAGGATTACAATGTGATAGGAGCCCAACCCAATTGCGTGACAATGGTGTGAGTCATTTGTTAGAAAATCTTAGGTTTATAAACCCTCTCTGGAATCAATCCAATAATACTGTAAACATTTAATCTAAACCAGTAGAAAAGTAAAATGGTACCTGATTGTTCCATCTTCAGACTTTGATCCAACAGAAGGTTGGTCTTCAATGGGAAATCACAACTCTTTTGTGCCTTTTCTTTTCTTCTCCGGTAAGTGATGGATGCAGAGAAAACAATCGTTGCTGAGAAAGTTACCTGGGTTGCTTTTTATAGACCCTAAATCTCTCCTTCCATCAAGAAGAGAATAAATAACTTTTAACCCTCAAATTAACATAGATGACAATTACGAAAGGAAAACTTAAATCAATTTAAAGAAATTCAAATGAGGGATAACCGATCCTTTATGTATGGTCATATGGGTCATAACATTCGGTCCAACATTCTCCCACATGGTCCATATGACCACAAAACAATTTTAAAATATAATCGAAACACGAACTTTAAAAAAAAAAGATTTTGACTGGTGATCACCACTTTAAAATAACAATTGCCATCTCAACCCGGGTTGCTTTTCATAGGCCCTAAATCTCTCATTCCATCAAGAAGAGAATAAATAGCTTTTAACCTTCAAATTAACATAGATGAGAGTTACAAAAGGAAAACATTAATCAATTTAAAGAAATTCAAATGAGGGATAACCGATCCTTTATGTATGGTCATATGGGCCATAACATTCGGTCCAACATTCTCCCACTTGGTCCATATGACCACAAAAGAATTTTAAAATATAATCGAAAAACTAAGTTTAAAAAAAAGGACTTTGGCTGGTGATCACCATTTTAAAACAATTGTCATCTCAACCTTTATGTCAATCTTTAATTTGTAATTAAATCAGTTTGCCAATGAGAACTATGGCGGTTAACATGTCTTGAACGACGTGCTTCCTTCCATAATTAATTCACTAATATTCTAACTTAACACAAGCCTTAATAAGGGTAAAATAGGATGATTTTCATGGCAATCCTATTTATTGGGTACAATAATGCCATTTTTCTTTAATTTTCTCACTTTATACACTTCAATCACATGTGGCAATAATTTCAATAAAGTAAGAAAATATGAAATCTTATTTCGATGATAAATATGACAGTGTCTTTACATATCTTTAACAAAGCAATTCAATCAAGCCCATATTTCTAACATGCTCTTTGTAGTCCTTTGATGCCAATGCCTTTGTCAAAGGATCTGTTATCACTAGGCTTGTCAGGATCCCTACGACAGACACTAACCGATCTCGTACCTTTTCTTTTAGTACAAGGTATTTTACTTCCAGAAATTTTGATTTACTGGAAACCTTGTCATTCTGAGCAAATCTTCTTGCAGCGTCATTATCACCATAAATCTTCAAGGGCTCAGAAATGGTGTCCATAACACGTAGTCCCGAGATAAAATCATGCATCCATAAAGCATGACCCATGGTTTCAAAGCATGCCACGTATTCAGCATCAAATGTGGATGGAGTCACTAAAGTTTGCTTTGCACTTCTCCATGAAATTGCCCCGCCAACTATCAGGAAGATGTATCCTGAAGTCAACTTTCTTGTATCGAGGCAACCAACGAAGTCAGCATCCGAATAACCGACCACTTCTAAGTGATCGAACCTTCTGTAAGAGAGCATGTAATTTCTTGTGCCACTAAGGTATCGCAAAACTTTCGTGACTCCTACCCAATGTGCCATTCCCGGATCACTTTGATATCTACTAAGCATGCCAACTACAAAACCGATATCAGGTCTAGTGCATGTTTGTGCATACATAAAACATCCGATTGTAGCTGCATAAGGACACGTTTCCATTTGTTTCCTTTCAATTTCATTTCTTGGACATTGTTCATTACTAAACTTGTCACCTTTTGTCATAGGTACATTTTGTGCCTTACACCCTTCCATACGAAATCTCTTAAGTACATTTTTAATATAGGCTTCCTGTGATAACCCAAGTAATCCTCCAGATCTATCTCAATAAATCTCGATTCCTATTACAAATGTCGCTTAACCCATATCTTTCATTTCAAAATTGTTCTTAAGATATTCCTTAGTTTCGTAAATCATTCCAAGATCATTACTAGCCAATAAAATATCATCAACATATAGGACTAAAATCATAAATCGGCTCCCACTAACTTTGAGATATATACAATGATCAACGATATTTTTGGTAAAACCAAAAGATGTAATAATGCGATTGAACTTTAAATGCCATTGTTTGGAAGCCTATTTAAAACCATATGTCGATTTCTTTAATTTACAAACTAGTTTATTTTCATTCTCTTTCATGAAACCTTCAGGTTGTTCCATATACACTTCTTCATCTAGATCTCCATTTAAAAACGTTGTTTTGACGTCCATTTGTTGTAACTCTAAGTTGAAATGAGCTACAATTGTCATGACAATTCTAAATGAGTCATTTTTAGACACCGGAGAGTAGGTTTCATGATATTCTATACCTTCTCTCTGAGTAAAACCTTTGGCCACGAGTCGGGCTTTGAACCGTTCAACTTTCCCTTTGGAATCCCTTTTGGTCTTAAAGACTCATTTACAGCCAACGACCTTGGAACCCTTGGGTAGTTCAACGATATCCCAAACTTCATCTGTGGCCATTGATTCTAACTCATCCTTCATGGCCTCTAACCATTTATCGAAATTCTCATTTTCAATGGCTTCCTTAAATGTCTTAGGATCTTCTTTAATGCCAAGACCAGATTCTTCCAAATACACTACATAGTCATCCGGAATAGCAGGTTTTCTCATTCGAGTTGACCTTCTCAATATCTCCGGATCGGGTTCATTGATGCTTTGTTGTGTATTTTGAAGTGGACCATTATTTTGTTCAGGGAATGCCTCATTGATGGGATTTTTTGTGGTTTTTGTTCCTCTTGATAATCATTAAGTGGAACAAGAACTCTACTTTGTATAATAGGCAACTCAAGTGGATCCCTTATTTCATTGTAAGTAGGCCTGTCAATGGGACGGGTTGAAACGAGTAGAAAGCCCGGCCCGGCCCGGCCCAACCCCAAAAATACCAGGCTTTATAAAAAAATTTGAGCCCAGTGGGATGAGCTTGGTCAATAATTTTAAAGCCGGGCCAAAATGGGACTGGGACTGGGACTGGGCAGAGGATGCCCAACCCGTTCAGGCCCGGCCCGGCCCGCTCCAAGTTAATTTTGATAAAAAATTTATATTACCTAAACTGCCCCTCACTAACAGCCAAAAAACGGCTAGTTAGGAGGGGCATTCTTATAATTGCGCCCTCCATCTCTTTTATAAGACGATGTAATGGGGAACCCTAAAAAATCCCACAATCAATCGCTCTTAGCTCTCTGCCTCTTCAGCTCTCTGCTCTCGGTCATGGTTCTCTACTCTCGTCATCAGGGCAAGCCCTCTCACCGTCGCACGACGTACGCACGCTGACGATGCCGGCGGCCCCTCTCGCACCGTCGCCTCTCTCCCTATCCCTCTTTTTTTTCCTCCCTCACCCAGTCGTCGCCCTCTGCCCTCTCTCACCGTCACCCTCGGTACATCTCCCCTATTCTCTGTTTCTATCTTTCTTCTTCTCCCTCTTCCTTTTTCTATCTCTCAGTCAATGCTCAATATTTCTACTCACGGGCTAACGTCTCATAGATACCGCTCAAGGTAAATTTGTTACCTTTTTTACTTCTCTTAATTTGTGATTGCATGGTTGAGCAATGAAAATCTGAATCAATTAGATTTTCTTTGTTTTTCGTTTTGCCCCTTTTTGATTTCCTGTGAATGTATCTCCTTTTCATTTTCCCTGTCAGATTTTCTATTTCTTTTGTTTCTTTGTTTTCCTTTTCTATAGATGCGTGACATGTGTCTTTGTGTTTGTGTTTGTATTTTTTACTTTGATCAGTTACATTTGTTCTGTGATGGGTTTCAAAGGTAGGCTACCAGTGGATTTGTTTGTATCAGAGATTCCTCCTATCATATACGTCATCACCACTCTAAACAATTGCAATGTAAACTTCCAAGTTTACACACGAAAAAAACATCACCTTTTTTTTTCTTTTTTTTCCCCCTTTTTTTCTCTGGGTTCGAATCAATCTGAAGGTTAATGCCCTACATTTGACTTCATTCACAACATATGAAATATTCATTTACACTTAAAACACATCAATGTTGAAAAAATCAGCATTCATCTCTCTGTTGAAATCCCGGACAGCATAGTCCTCTAGTGCAACAAGGGACGGCCCATGAAAAACTGGACAGAGAGTAGTGGTGTTCTTGTTTTTGTTTCTTTTGATATTTTAGTAAATATGTCTGCTGGTACGCCTTCTAGTAGTGCTAGTAGCATTCTCATTCCTGCACATGTCCCCATCCCCATTGATGATGATATGGGTGGTGGCGGTAATGAGCAAGTGCCTCCCATCCCCTCTCCCAATGATGAAGTAATTTCAAAGGAGACTAATGCAAGAAGGCTCAAATCAGTGGTTTGGGAACACTTTCAAAAAACAAAAGTGTCTGTGAAAGTTTATAGTAAGGATGTCCCTAAAGTTAAAGCGGTGTGCAAATATTGCAAGAAACTTCTAGTCAGTAGACCTGAGGATGGAACTTCACACCTGCATAGACACTTGAAATCGTGTCTTATGAAACCAAGCATTGATAAGTAAAAACAACAACAAACTTTAAGGACTGATGCTCAAACAAAAACCGGTGTTGGTGTTTTTAAATTTGAACAAAAAAAGAGTCGAGAAGCCCTTACAAAAATGTTGTTTTTACATGATTTTCCTTTTAATGTTGTTGAACTACAAGGTTTTAAAGAGTTCTGTGCGACTCTACGACCCGAATTCAAGATTGTATCATGTAACACTGTGAAGGCAGATTGTATGGAAATGTACAATGAAAAAAAAAGAATGAGATCTTTAAAGAATTCAAGGATCTCAGTAGCAGGATTGCTCTCACAGTAGATATGTGGACATCGAACCAGCATTTATGTTATATGGCTATTACAGCACATTATATTGACTCTGATTGGGTTCTTAGATCGCGTATAATTAACTTTCATCATGTTGATCATCACCACACTGACCAAATGCTAGATGACAATAGTACTCTAAGTATACTTAATTGGAAAATTGAGAATAAATTATCATGTTTGATATTAGATAATTGTTCTAAAAATGATTCTCGAAAACGGCCCGCTGGGGGTCCGAAATGGGAAACGGCCCTCGGAAAAATTAGAAACCGACACGGGTACCTTGTTCAAGGCCAAAGTAACTTATAGGAATTGACGGTTAGTGAATCGGACTTCGGGTTAACGAATTAAACACAAAAACCGCATGATTCTCAATACTTAGGCTAGAAAACAGGCCGCCGAAAAACTTAAGAAAAGATTTATATATATATATACATGTTTATCTTTCATTTATAATTTAATTCATTGAAAGATTCTAATGTTATTTTTCTCATTGCAGATTGCTGGACGCTTTGGGGTCGGTTGCAGATTTTTGGGGCTGTTTTATTCTTTTTAGTTTATTTGTATATGTATATTGGACATTTATATGTAACTATATCATTATTGATTGTAATATTTGTTTAATGAGATGGTTGTTTGTTTATTTAGCAACTTTTCTTTGCATGCATTTTTTATATTGAATATAGGTACACGAGCAGGTTTATTTTTTGATACAGGTGTATAAACAGGTTTACAGGAAAAATATATTGAAAAAACAAATATAGCATTTTTTTAAGAATAAAAATAATTTTACCGACATTTTTTTTCGTCGGCAAAAGTATAAAATAAAAATAAAAAATATCTAAAGATGGCCTAGCGGTTGTTCCATTGAAGATAGAGGTTATAGTGAATTGGCAAAGCCCAAAGAATGCGACAGGGATCAGAAGTTTTCTAGGTTTGGGTGGATATTATATAAGATTTGTCTGAAGGATTCTCGAAGATATCAACTCTGTTGACTAAGCTGACTAGGAAGAACGTTTCTTTTGCTTGGACCCAAGAGTGAGAGGATAGTTTTGAATTGCTTATGAAGAAGCTTACTACAGCCACAGTGTTGACCATACTAACTAAGAGCGGATTTGTTATCTTTACTGACACTTTGAAGGTTAAGTTGGAGGATGACAAGGCAGTGACTTATGGGTCTAGGCAGCTGAAGATTCATGGGAAAAAGTTTGACAAACACGGTTTGGAGCAAGTAGCGGCCGTTTTTTCCCTAAAGCATTGGAAACGTTATCTCTATGGAGAGAGGTTTGAGGATCCCTCTGATCATAGAAGTTTGCAGTACCTCTTTTCTCAAAAGGAGATGAATATGAGGCAACATTGTTGGATGGAACTTATAGCTGACTACGATTTCTCGATACAATATTTTTCCGGTAAAAGCAATGTGGCGGCAAATGCACTTAGTCGGAAGTTAGTCACGTTGGCTTGTTTGCGTGGTGAATGGGATTTACTTGAGAAGTTTAGGGCCTTGGATGTGGAGATTGAATTTGTTAATGGCAAGGTGATGCTAGCCGGCATGTCAATGTTCGAGGCAATTCTGATGCAATAGATTAAAGATAGACAGTTCCAGGACCCAAGTTGGCTAGAGTCCGTAAAGGCTTGTAGAGAGGCCAGATTTTGGAATAGTAGATGGAGTCTTGTATTTTTGGGACAGATTGTGTATGCCCAATGTTGAAGATTTGTAGAATTAGATAAAGTTAAAGGCACATCATACACGGTATTCTATGCATCCCCAGAGTCCTAAGATGTACCGGAACATGAGGGGCATATTTTGGTGGAACAATATGAATAAAGAAATCACTAGGCTTGTTTCTTGGTGCATGACATGGTAGAGGATCAAAGCAGAATAGAAGAAGCCCCTATGACTTTTGAAGCCATTGAATATTCTTAATTGAAAATGCGAGCATATTATAATGAATTCTGTGTCCGTTTTGCCAGAGACGAGGAAGCACGATAATTATATTTGGGCGATAGTTGACAAATTGACTAAGTCTGGACACTTTATTCCTTTTAGGACAGGGACCAAGATGGATAAGATGACGAAAATGTTTATTCAGGAAATTGTCAAACTACATGGTATCCCAGTTTCTATAGTGTCAAACAAAGATAACCGCTTTGTTTCGTATTTTTAGGTGACTTTTCAGGAGGCCATGGGAAGGAAGTTGAGTTTTAGCACAACATATCATCCGCAGACCGACGAGCAATCAAAGAGGACGATCCAGACTCTTGAGGACATGCTTGGAGCTTCTGTGTTACACTTTAAGATAGAGTGGGATCGACATTTGGCGTTGTATGAGTTCGCATACAATAACAACTTTCACGCAAGTATTAGGATGACACCGTTTGAGGCTCTCTATGGTAGGAGGTACAAGGCAGTAATTTGCTGAGAAGAAGTTCACGAGAGTATTAGGATGACACCGTTTGAGGCTCTCTATGGTAGGAGGTACAAGGCAGTAGTTTGCTAAGAAGAATTTGGTGTGAGAAGTTTCAATGGGCCTATTATTATTGGAGAGACAAGTGACAGAGTAAAGCCAGGGAAAAAAAAGGTTGAAACTGGCCCACAGTAGGAAGAAGAGCTATAAAGATAATCGACGAAGTGATCTTAAATTTCAAATTGGGGATACGGTCTTTTTGAAGGTTTCACCTATGAAAGGCACTATTCGGTTCAAGTAGAAAGGAAAATTTCCCCTTGTTACATTGGATCTTCCGAGACTCGCAACAGAGTCGGAGATTTGGCTTATAGATAGACTCAACTTCTACTTAGCAGCAGACTGCAGTGTACGATGTCTTCCACGTATCAATGATGAGGAAGTTTATTGCAAATCCATCGCATGTCATCAAGTATAAGTCATTAGAGATTAAGCCAGATGCCGCCTACATCGAGAAAGTAGTGTGCGTGATAGATGTCAAGGAGCAAGTCTTGCGTACCCGACTATCAAATGGGTGAATATTCTATGGGAGCATCATAATCTGAAGGAGGCCACTTGGAGTTAAATGAGAGGGTGTTAAAGAAGTATCCACACCTTCTTTAGCATGTTTAGTGTCTAATATTTAGTTTTAATTCAATGCTTAATGTGTTATTTTGGATGTTTATGTGGCTGGATAGGTAGATTAGTTAGGTTTTGACAATGCCTAGGTAGTTTGAGGACCTTTTTGTAAATTTGGCTTTATGGGTGACAATGTGTGTGATGTCAATTTTTACAGAAATTTAGATGATTAAGTAGAGCACGTTGTGTTCATCGATTTCCGTGTTTTGACTCGAACTGGTTGGACCCATCTTGACCCATTTGTAGCCAAAAAGTCCTAATTTAATATTACCTAATTCAGTTATTGCCTACAAATCTCAGGAAGTTTTCAACTAAAACCTTCCTTATTTCTGCTGAAGCTTCCTTTCCCTTCTGTTCTACTTACTTCTAATTCCGTTGGTGAAGCTTTGCACGCTGGATTTTTAAGTCTCCATCTTCACTAACATTGTCTTCTCCAAGTTCTACTTCTTCCTATTTCATCACCACTTGCACTATTGGTAAGATAATCTCTTCCTATTGCTTTTTCATGTTTGGAACTAGTCATTTGAGCTCAAATATGTTGCGTGCAAGCTCGTTCTCTTCCATTTTATTCATTCACCATTGCAGGGTGCTTTGTAGAGTTACATATTTGGGGGTCTTTTTAGTTTGAAGCTTGTCGAGGTGCCCTATAGTTTTGATTTCAAGGAAAAAGGGCCGTGCATCATCTAAGGCTAGTTAAACATCTTTATATGCATGCATGCAATGTTTATTCATGATTCCATCCATGATTCTTATGCTAGATTTACCCTTGTAGCTCAATGGTATGGTTGTAGACTGAGTTTTGCTAAATATTTATATGGATTCCTAAATGTATGTGATTCTACAGTTTATTTGTAGTTTGGAAGCCTTCATGATATGAAATAATAGACTTCTGAAGTGTACGTTAAGTAAGGAAGACATTTCCCATAAAACAGAAAAAATTCACTTTTCAGAAGTTTGAATTATGTCGCCCACGGTCGATCGTAGAATATTTCCTTTCACAGTCGACCGCAAACACATGGTGCAATTTTGATTGCTTTTCCAATACCTAGATTTTTCTAGAAAAATCAACTGCGGTTAGCCCGCAGCTAGCCGTAAGTGCCTTTATGGCTAATCGCGAGCCGACTAACCATGAGAGACCCCACGGTCGACTATGTGCCAACCATGGAGCAACTGTGAGAAATCGCGGTCAACTGCTAGGCAACCTCGAGAACCTAGGATTTTCAGGTTGTTTTGGACCTTGTTTGGACAGCTAGCAATGGAAGCCTTGGACCCTAATCAAGGCCTAGTGGAACCTAGACCAATGTAGGTGATGTATGAGCTAAAAAATACCTACAAGAAAGCTGGTACTTTAATATTTATGTACACTAAGATAAAGGTGTTTACCTAAGGCAATTCGATGTTTGTAAACTTGTGTAACGCTATCATTAATGTAGTCTAGAGACATCGGAGGGCCCTAATACTACACAGAGTTGGGCGGTGATGCCAACGGGCATTCCTAAACCCTAGAGTTGGCTCATTGTTCAACCTTGACTCGTCAAATGACATCTTATGCATGCATTTGATTTACGTTTCTTGTATTCACATGAACTGACCCATGCTTCCATGTTGCCATGTATTTCACTTTATACTTTGCTATGTGCTACGTTTCAAGTGTTCCTTTATGCTCTTTATTGTAAGACCCCGACCCGAGTGAACCCGATTAGTGCTAATTAAGTTGCGTGTTAGTGCTAAGCTTGATTAGTGTTTTTGATCTAGTTGGGTTTGGAATAACCTTGTTTCTAGTTTTGGGCTTTTTAGAGTGATTGGTAGCTTGTGGGGCCCTTTGGGGGTTTCCCTTTTCGGCTTTGCGTTTTCTTGCGAGATTTTCCCGATTGGTTGTGAATTGTGTTTTTGGCCCGTTGCATTCATCTTGTGGATTCTTACAACTTTCATGTTGATCCCGTGTCCATTCGAGGCCCCGAAACCCGATTTTCATAGCCCGGAGGGCAAAACAGTCATTGCACACCAAATCTGTACCCAAAACTTGATATTCTCGTAAACCGTGAAACATACACTTTTTGGAAACTAGATATTTCGACGAACATTTCTTCCTTCTTCGTCGAATTCATCCGTGGACCCGAGAGAGATGATTTCAGTCCATTTAGCTTCTTAAGTTGTGGGACCCAAACCTCTCAATGGTTAGCAAGAGGAACCCTTCCCTTCTTCCTCCATTTTCATGTTCCAGCACACTTGAGTCTAGGGTTTTGCTAGCAAGTTTCTCTTCTTCTTCTTGCTTCTTCATCTCTAATCCTCACCAATATCGCACCAAACTCAAAATGGAGATTGCCAATCTCTTCCCCATCTCACAAGCTTCATCTTGATACCATTTTTGGAGGAACCCATCAATCTTGAGATCTTCCTTGAACTAGTTCTTCTCATTTGAAGGTCATCCAAGTAAGTGATCCCTCTCATCTTCTAGACTTTTAATCTTCTAGCCTTAGGGAAGCTACATTTGCATTATTGGAAGTTCTTTCAATTTCATTCTTGGTGTAACCCATTTTAGGGTTTTATTTGGGGATTTTGCCTTGTAGCTTGGGCCATTTTCTTGGAGGACTTGATAGAGCTTAATATCATTAATTGAAGACTTGAGGCAAGTGAATGTTTGGATGTTTTTAAGTTTGAAATGGTTTGGTGAAGTATTTATGGTTTTCATGCTTTCATTGATTACTTTCATTGATTTTTTTTCCATGGTTGAAATAAATGATCTTTACACATCTTGATAGCCTCATTTAATGTCTTGGAATCATGTGTTTAAGTCACCTTGTTCATAGTTAATTGTGGTTGTTGAGGTGTTGGAAGGAAAGGAAACAAGAAGGAGAAAAATCAAGTTCCCGGGCATGCTTCACGCCCAATGCCGATCGATCGGACCTACAGGCCGATCGATCGGTCTGTCTTTTAGCTGTAAGCCTTTTTGGGCCGATCGATCGGACCCTGTGTAGTTTTGAAAATTTTTTTTTTGTGGACTTTGGCTACCCTCCTTGGACTCACTTGACCATATGTGAGAGTGTCTTGAGCCGATGCTCTTCACGGTTGGTCCGGGATGCATCGAAGTTCAATCGATTCAATCTTGAACGGGATGGAACGACACGATATCCTCTTCATACCTAAATGCAAAGTCTATTTCCTTGGGTATCGCGAATTCTATTCCTTTCGGTGACTGAGTGGGTTGCTCGATGGTTCCGGGTTGACATCCTACTTAGGGTGGACCGTTTATAGTCTTGTTTTCCTATCATAATATCTAGTTATAACCATAAGCTCATATTAAGTTTTAAAAATAGTAAAAGTGCATAAGGAGCCCGGAATGTCTTCAAACTCAAGGAGTACCAAGTAATATCTATGTTCGACATACGGGACCCCTATTCACTCAAATAGATCTTAAAATCATTATCTTTCCCGAATTGGTATAATTCATCATATTTCTCTGTTTCCAAGATTTACATGTCATGAGTTGTTTTCCCGAAAGCATGATAGTAGCATTGACTTGTCCCGAAGAGTATTGCCCGATATAAAATGAAAGTGATACATTGAATATTCTTGCCCGTGCATTGATTTACTTGTACTTGATTTACTTGCATATGTATCGATGTGTTATTTAACCTATGTGTCGGCATCACTAAGCTTGGATACCTTGTCGGTTTGATCCACCGACTTGGAAATCCCTCTCCCGTCCCGCCAGCTGCAGTTTGGATCCCGATACCCGGTCATTACCGTGGTCCCGTCCCGATACCCGGTTCGCTACCGTGGTCCCGTTCCCGTATAATTATATTGTATATATGTATACGTTGTTTCTCCTCACCTTGTGTGACTGAGATCAACGTCCCGTGATACTGTTGTCACTTTAGTGACAGAGGACTTAGCTTTATGTGATTGCCACCTTGTTATTCCCGATTCCTTGGTTACCTCATATGTTTTATCTTGTTTACTTGTTTTATAGCAAATGATTTACCTGCTTTATGAGAGTTCTTGCTTAAACAGATTTATATGCTTTTCAAGAGATTTCCTCTATATTATTGTTGTTGTATCTTGTCATTCTCTTGCCAGACCGTCGTGTCTGATCCTTTGCTTTGGTACTCAGGTCCCGTTGCCGGTTTCCTTGAGGAGGAGCCGGAGGAGGCGGTAGGTGAGCTGCAGCCTTTAGTTGAGTGGCGTGCTGACGATGTCATGTAGACATCGGGTTGCCAAGAGGCGTAACATTTTGGGGAGAACTTATTAACCATTCTTTTGGGTTATTCTTTTGTAGTATTGGCCTTTGTTGGCCTCTAATTTTGGGGAATGTAACTAAATGAAAGTGATATTTTGTCTAACTTACACAACCTTTGGGAAACATGCTATAGATCATTGCTCTTTCTGATACAGTTTTGACATTTGATATTAATGCTTGCATGACTAGAGATAGTCTGACTATTTGATTTGCTACACGCTTCCGCACTCAACAGAAATATTCATGCAAGGTTGTGATATCCTCACCGCGGACACCTGTGGGAAATTAAATAAATCATATATGGTGGATGTAGGTAATCATCACCAATCATCATCCACTACCCATTAGTCCCGATCCCGGATTGGGATTCCCGGTCCGGGGTCGCGACATTTATGCCTTTATCATGTTACACCTTACGGTCATGTTCATGCTTATGTTATGAACATGCTTCACATTCAATGACAAGTACATCTCATTTCCTTAAGTCAACACCACTTAGCTTGATCCTACTTAGTCGGACCTCGCTGAGTGTGGATTTAGTACACTTTATGGACTAGTTGCAGTCTAGGTTGTGTTATGGGAGTTTATCGGTGCTCCAGGTCCACAATGGAGTTTTGTGGACCCTATACCTCCTAGCGGTACCACTATGCTATGTTATGTTTCATGCTCTTTATTTAACCCATATCTAATGGTTGAATTTAGATAATATATCTCATGTGGATGTGCCAATTTGTTAGGACATCATGTTAGCCATGTCACTTATAATTCACATTGTTTCATGCTTACTCATGCATTATTTATACCTAGTTCCCTCTTACAGACCTCACAAGATCGTTCGTTACGTCTTATTATTCATTTGATAGCTTATGTTATGATTTTATATTTTTTTTATTTTGCTTTGACCGTTATGTATAATGATGCTACACTTGGCGTTACAGGTGAGGACCTAGACGCCAATGCCCCAGAGATTGAGGAGGTTGAGGAGACACCTCAATAGTTAGTCGAGTGGACTCCAAATGATGTCTTTTAGACACTGGAATGGAAAGTTCTCATCATCATGACCCATCCCTCACCGTTGGCCGGGATGGCCATTTTTGTTTTATTTTATTTGACCTTGGGATGTAAACTTTAGTCAAACCGCTTCCACTACTTCTTTCTATTTCTCTGAACTTCAAACTTAAACTTAAACTATCTGATGGACTTTTTTATGCTCTCTAATATTGTTTTAAATATGCTGTGGATAGATGCGATTTAGATACCATACCTCATGTATATTATATAGGTTATGAATGTTACACAAGCTTCCGCAAAAATTAAATGTACCCCAATTTGTGATGGTTTGTATCACCCAACATGTGAAATCCTGTGGGAACTCTCGCTTTGGGAATAAATATACTGAGTTGGTTGACTGAAACCCAATGAGAATGTGTGTCGCGCCTTGATATCCGTGCGAGATTGTTGGATCTCGGGTCGGGGGCATGACAATAAACATTGAGTGGATTCTTTGCATAGTATGCTCAAATCCAAGTGATTCATTCTTCATCACTTTGGCAAGAAATATGTGTCCAACTCTCAGTTTTATCCAATTGAATTTTCTATAATGGATGTTACGGCACTTGATAATTAGCTTGAGACTTACATTATTGATATGCATTCCGGTAATGAGTTCTCAAAAGTAAATGAAATTATGACCTTGATATAAAGATATAGTCGAGATACAAAATTATATTTTGTATTCATTAGTTTAGTTTATCATGACATTGGCATTAATCTTAATAGTTGCTACCACCACCGTTGAGAGGGCGTTTTTGCTCTATATGTCAATAATAATCAACTGTGTAATAGAATTAGAGACGAGTTCATGAACGATTGCTTGGCCACTTATATCAAGAAAGATATTTTTAATTGCATTAATAATGAAACAATCATGCGACACTTCTAAAACACAAAAAGCCATCTAGGACAATTGTCAAAAATCCATTCGCATGTAGTAAATTTATATTTTCATCTCTTGGATTAGAAGTAGTGCTTGGACCTACAATGTATAAGGAGAGGCTAAGCTTGGCGCTTAATGGACGTATGAAAGATATTTATTGAGGCACTGATATTACAGGGGTGCCTTCCATGGGTTTACCTTCATAATATAAAAGTATGATTGCTTCCTACATGACTATGTTTTCCTTTAGAGCATTCATGATAGTAGGATATAGATAAATGGCCTAAAATAATGCTTGCTTTATATAAACCAAAAGCTAAGAAATTTAATATGTGATAATTTTTCCAATATTTTCGTAATAGTTATTAATTCAAAGCTACAACTAATGGCACTTAATGAGACTTATTAATATTATTAATAAGTGAAAGTTCAAGTCCACAAGACACGGAGAACAAGGGGTTTCCTAGTTGATTGGGAACTGCGCTTACTCACCTTATTATTGGAGGATTGGATTCCTTAATGCAGGGGTGGAACTTCTTAACATGAGGGCCGATATTATCTCAGAGGGATGGGGCCTCTAATGGGTCCCAACTCCCTTGGCTGGTAACAAACAAAACAAACCCAAAAGAGAAAATAAAACAAATGTTAGACAATCTCTTTACCCAAGAGAAATAATAATAATAAATAAATAAACAAAGAAGTAAAGTCCACAAGACACATTTCTTTTATGCATAAGATTTTGGGATATATAGTTCAACAAGTTTTTTTTTTTTTTAATGATTGACAGGACATTTAGATTTTTCTTCCAAATTGTGGGGGTCTTTTGCAACTTCTTGGGCTTGGAGATTGAACTATAATGAAATGGCATTTATTCTGCACTTTATGAGGCCAAACCCGGGCTGCCCCGTCCCTCATTACGCAAGCCAGGTTGGAGCATATGAGCTTAGCGGTAGTTAAGGTTAATTATTAACTACTTAACATAGTTATGTCCAAACCTTAAAAGTCCAAATGGTTATGTTTAAGGCCTTTCTGAATCTCTTCCAAAAAAAATTCAACTGCAATGACATATTTGCATTTTGGTTGGACTTTGGTATTGGGTCAAGGTTGATTTTTTGGGCCAGGAAATGCAGATTATAACATCTACTTTAGTTAAACTTCATTGTATCTTACAGGCATTCCACTTGGTAACCCATTGTTGAATTGGTCCCGCCAAGTGGGTGGCGGAAAAACTTCTCAAGGAAAGCGTCATTGAACCATCTATTTATTTGTTCCATGTTTTCAAACACCACAGCAACACAACTTAACAACAGTAACTAGGTAACTAGGTAACCATTTCTTATCAAAGGCAGACTATTTGATGGCTCCTCTATATATTTTCATCCTTTAATTTTGACTTGAATAGATGGCCTGTTTTTTGACTTGTCTGTTAGTTGTATGAATACGGTTGAGAGAGAGAGAGAGAGTGTGTGTGTGAGAGAAAGCATCTTTAGTGGATGATTTCTAGTGTGGGCCGGGTGAATTCCTGGTCATTCTTTGAAGCTCTTCTTCTCAAGAATAGCTGGCCCTATTCGATTCCTAAAAATTCAGCTTAGAAAAATGTAGTACGTTGGGTTGATTGCCGGCAAAGATGGAACTGACCTGTAGTTTCGCATGACCAAGTGTGAGTAAACTCATTAACCATTCAATTCAAAGAAATGGAGTGGATGTTGTTAAGCTTTTGCTCTTTTGCTACGGTAATACGTGGCTGTATAAAGCTTGTATTAGATACCATGTTGTGCTATTTGCTTTTGTCAAAATAGGCATTCAGTTATGCGTGAAACGGGGGTTGACCATTCTCCGGAGCACATTTAGAGGTGCTTATGGTATTAAATGAATGGTATAGTTGACAGAGAGTTGCTACAATTAAGGATAACCAAATGGCCATTTCAGATTGAAGTCCTATAAATTCATAACTCCAGC
This sequence comes from Cinnamomum chago, assembly GCA_038049695.1. Classification (NCBI taxonomy): domain Eukaryota; kingdom Viridiplantae; phylum Streptophyta; class Magnoliopsida; order Laurales; family Lauraceae; genus Cinnamomum; species Cinnamomum chago. The sequence continues at coordinate 62,846,525 of CP142458.1, read as the reverse complement.
ACCCATCTTACAATAAATATCTATTCAAATAAAAAAAAGAAAAAGATATTTAAAAAAATTAAAAAAAAATTAAAGATGATGAAGCATTGCTTCTTCCTATCCTTTATCTGTTGTTTCATTGGAGTTGCCCTGTGTGGGGAATTCAACATTATGGATCATGGGGCAAAAGCTGATGGGAAGACAGATGATGCCAAGGTTGGTTTAGTTTGATTACAATAAAGAATATTTATTTATTTATTTTATTTCAGTGGACAATTCTTCAATCACAAAGGGACAAAAACACACAAGATTTTGTACTAGACTTGTATTGTACTAGTTAAATATTATCTCAAGAACGACCTTTTACCCCAGTTGTGAGAGGTGTCGGTTCTTATCTAAGTGTCACCCTCCCTCACCAAGATCTCCCTCGCCTGACCCGAGGTCTACTTTCCTTACCAGAAGGCTGGGGCCTCTCCCCCCACAAAAAAATCTCATTTCATTTTATATGTCTGACACTTAATTTTGTTAGTGAGCAGGCCTTTCAAGATGCATGGACGGCGGCATGTGGGTCCAGCGGACCAGCTACAATTATAGTACCAAAAGGCGATTATTGGATGGGCCCTCTTAAATTCACAGGCCCTTGCAAAGGCGTACCATCAATCACCATGAAATTGGATGTGAGAGTACATCTGTTGAAACTCTGTATTTTTTTATTTTTAGTGATTTGCAGTGAGAATATCATCCATGGTTTAAGTGTCACACTATTTATTACTAGACTTACTTTACATAAAGATTAATCTTGGCAATCTTTATTTGTAATTTACAGGGTCATTTGCTGGCGGAGACCGACCTGAACAAGTTTCCAAGTGGAGATTGGGTATATTTTGGATCGATAGATGGGTTGACCATCACTGGAACTGGAGTTTTTGATGGGCAAGGAGCTTCTATTTGGCACTTAAACGATTGCCAAAAGAATGAAAAGTGCAAGCTTCTTCCAACTGTAAGTAGTAATAATATATACATCCAATTCTCAATTAGAAATAAATTGGAGGAGGTGGGTGCCTACAAAATCTTAATCTTGCATCAAGTGTCAATAATTTTATTGTGTCTACTCCACAGAACTTGAAGTTCAGATCTATGACCAACACTGTCATCGATGGCATAACATCGCTCAATAGCAAGAACTTCAACTTTGGTGTCGTCGAATGCACGAACTTCAAAGCTGTAAATTTCAAAGTCACCAACCCCGGCGACAGTCCCAACACTGATGGAATGCATGTGGAACGTTGCTCCGATGTGACCATCGAGGGTGCTACAATAGGAACCGGCGACGACTGCATCTCACTCGGACAGGGCCTCACTAATGTACACATCAGTAAAGTAACTTGTGGACCAGGCCATGGAATAAGGTGCGTTTTTCTTCTCCATCTCTTCTATGCTATAGCTTATAATTATAAATTAAAATGGGATATTGTACTTTTATACTCAATAATCAAGCAAAAGGATATGACACGTACCTTTGCTTTGTTGCCTAGGCATTGCTGACTGATTGCGTGCTTGTTGTAATTGTTGTTGTTGTTTGGTCTTATGATTGGTTTGTTATAAAAAAAAATAACAGTGTGGGGAGCTTAGGAAAGTACCCAGGTGAGAAGGATGTGACTGGACTCATCATTAGTGACAGCACCATCTCGGACACCTTGAATGGTATTAGGATCAAGTCATGGGGCAACTCTCCCTCGGCCAGCTCTGTGTCCAACGTAACCTTCGAGAACATCACCTTCAAAAATGTCAACAATCCAATCATCATCGATCAGGAATACTGTCCTGGTGGCGCCTGTGCAAATGATGTATGAAGAGAGTAAACATTTTTTTCTCCTTCTTCTTCTCCTTGTTCTCTAAGTTAGTAAGATGAGCCACTCCCATGGAATTTCGATATAGATAGAACTCATTCATATGTTGTAGACCTATCATGGGTCAGTGACATTTTCAATTTTCAACTTAATTTATGTCCTTTCCTTCAATTGCAACATGCAGGTACCTTCTAAAGTGCAGATCAGCGATGTCACCTTCAAAAACATCCAAGGGTCGACATCTGCATCTGAAGTCGGTGTAACACTCCTTTGTAGCAAGGGCTTGCCATGCAAGAACGTCAAGCTCCAGGACATTAATATAACACCAAGCAAAGGTACAGCGCCACTCACATCGAAGTGTGACAATATCAAAGCTCTCTACACCGGGACCCAAGTTCCTCCCCCCTGTCCTTAAGTCTTATTAATAGGTTACAATTATCAAGTGATTTGTTATGGTTGTAAAGTGTAGTTATATTCATAAAACCCAGTTTCCACATGAGAGGAATCGCAACAAATGTTTATATCAGTCCTCTTTTCTTGTGAATTTGGCCAACTGAGTAGGCCATTCAGTTTTGTAATCTCTAATTATTTACATATATATGCTCAGTGAGAATAACATCTTTTTTTTCTATTGGTAATGATGAAATATATTAATGGAAGAAAAAGGATTGCAAAGAAGCACCCCCACATAAAAAGGGGCATTATATGGTATAAAAGCATTATACCAATAAAACAGATTACATAGTGAAAGCAATGAAATTAATTAGAAGACCTATCCACTCCTTGCTTATCTAAAAATCATGTAAAAACATTGGCCGTTCGCCCAACATGATGAAAAAATAGTTAATTAATTGAAGATTAAAATTCTTTAATCTCATTCAAGCAGAATTAGAATTTCTAAAAAAATCACAGCAGAAGGTAACACGTAAGATATAGCACTAAGAGAACCACTCTAAACCACTAGTCTTCAACAAAAAGAGGTAGCTCTAATCTCAACCACTTTCTCTCTCTCTCTCTCTGCACGCGCTTGTCGCGCATAGGAACATGTCCTAAATGGAATGGAGTCCCTGATGTACAATTTTTTATATATAATGCTTGCTATTTTTTCATACATAGGTTTTTAATTCCTTTTTATTTAAATTAAGTTGATACATTTTAAAAAGAATTAATGGATTTTCTTTTCTTCTATCATTGTTAATGATAAAGAAATGCGGCAAACTTGTTAATAAATTATTGATGACTATCATTGCTTCTCTTAAGAGGAAATCCGGGCTCCTACGTTTACTAACTTACTACATTACACACTTTGCAACCCCAGAATACATCGAAAATCATCATGTAATACTCAAACCATTATTCTAGTTAGCAAGCAACAAGTGCATTCTTTACTCACACACCCAAATGCACCCCCTAGCCAAATCCCTAACCGATAGAGCTAAGGATTGATTCATCCCTTCACTCAGTCATATGAATGAAGGCCTATTTGGAATGTCTAGAACAGAATATTAACAAACATAGATGTTGTTAGATTATAGGGCAGCTTTTTATGAGAAACTTGTTCCATGAATAGTTTGGAACTTGGACGTTTGTCTGCAAAGTTAAAAATAGTTAATTGAATGACCGTGGTCAAAGGGCCAGCATTTTCATACGTTTATTAGATAATTATCTTACTTATTTCTCCATTGATTATCCAATATGACTCAAAGTCTTGGTCCAAATCTTGTAACATGGAAACTCAGTATAAAAGGCCCTCCTAGTATGCGTATCAATGTTGATATCCAGAAAGCTTTTGACGCAATTAGATGGGATTTTAATGTCGACGCACTCAAGGCATCAATCTCATCTTGGGCACTATATGTACTCATCAATGGAAAATCTAGGATGTAAGGTTTTTTAGTGTGCTGGCATATTCATGGGATTGGACAAAACTTGGGATTGCATTATGCATTTTCTTCTTTTCTGGAATGGACAACAAAATCATTCTTCAAGAAGAAAATTAGTTTGCAAGAGCTTTCGAAATTCCAAGAAAGCTCAAGAGCGCATGTTCGAACACAAGTTCAAATGGATTTTATTCAAGCATCAAGCAAAAATACCTGGGAGGCTCAACGTTCGAAGGCCCTCATACTCGTCCAAACGGACCTGGAGATCTTGTTCAAGCCTCAAAATAGCAAGCCCTCACGTTCGAACGAATTTCATCTTCGTTTCGAACGGATCTGTGCTCTCTCTCTCAAGCCAAGAAACCAAAGAGGCCTCATGTTCGAACATACGTCATCCTCATTTGAACTGATTCCTTCAACCCTCGTAGCCAAAAATCCAAGAGTTCCTGCGTTTGAACAAAAGTCATGGGCGTTTTGAATGGATGATGCGCAAGAAGTTCCAACTGAAGTCATAGGCGTTTGAATAGACCTTTAGTCCTATTAGAACAGATGGTGTACTATTCTGGGCAATAACCCTAAAATAAAAGGAGGTATATATATGGACTCTCTACCATTGCCCTGTGCTCTCAGATACACAAAAAAGCCAAATGCAGATCTGAGAGAGAGTTCATGATTCTTCTCTAAAGTTCTTCCTTCATTGATGTAACACCTCGTCCTTTAATCTTCAATTAATTATAATTAATTACATGATTAGTTAGTAAGTGCGTTTGGGTAGAATAGGGGGGTGATTTGCAATTTGGAAAGTTTTCAAGGGTTTTTATGAGATTATGAGTTTTTGTGAGTTTGGACGCATCGGGTATGTCTCGACATTTCACGAACATTAGTCTTCAGTCGCGTTTCGATTCTAACGCGTCAAAGAGGCCCGAAAATCATCATTTGTGGATCCAAGGACTAAACTTAAAATACTCATTTATCCTAACCTAATAACTATAGCCATCCTTCTTATCTTATTTCATTCATCCCTTTCTTCTTTCATTGTGCCTTCTCCAAAGGCGTAGCCCCCTTCACTGCCTTCTCACTGTCGACGGCTACCGGAGCTCCGGCGTCGACGACCAAGCCTCCGATCTTCTTCATCAAGCTTCCAAGACCCAACCCTTTCAATTTTCTAAGCTTTTCGTTCACAACCCATTCAAATGTAAGCTCCTAATGCTTGTAGACTATCTTTACTTCTTCTTTGTTAGTTAGGAATGGATTAGTAAGACTCACCTCAACCTTTGGCATGCATTTGTAGGAGTGATTTGAGTTTGAGAGTTGTTTTCTCCTCTTTGAGCTCAAAAAAGGGTTTTTCCCCAAATTTCTTCTTGGTTTTGGTCAAGCTCTTCATCTAAGGCTCGTAAATATTTATATTTATGCTTGATATGTTTGTCTTCCTTGATTTGTATGGGAGAAATCATGATTTAGATGTTAGTTGCTCATTTGGTGATTTAGGAATTTAAAAACACGATAATTAGGTTTGTTAGCCTAATGAAATGGATTTGGATGTTAATGACTTGATAAGGTAGATTTGTGGGATGAGGTTAGATTGTTTTTACAATTGATTGAACTGCTAATCAGGTTCAAGGAAGGAGATAAGGGAATGACCCATTTCACTGCAAAAACAGAACCTGGACTCTATTTCCGCAATGCATGCGGTCGACCGGCCAAATATCTCGGTCGACTGGCCACACAGGGTGAGGTTCTCTGGAACCTGACCAAAACACTATGACCCTTTTTCATTTACAACTGCCAGTTGACCGGCCAAGGTCTCGGTCGGTCAGGAATGCATGGGAGAGGTAAACCTAACCTCCTCAGGTCGATCGGGCTCGATGTGTATGGGGTCGTCCGACCAAGGGCCACGTCGACCGAGACAACTATGAATTTCTTCTTGGAATGGATTTTCACCCTATATTTTGATGGACTTAGGTGGAACTTGGTTACCCCTTTTATGGACTCATTTGACTTATTGTGAGGATGTTTGAGCCGACATTCTTCACGGTTAATTCGGTTGTATCCGGACTTAACTGAATTCAATCTTAAACGGTACGGGACAACGGGATATCCTTCTTTAAATCTATGCACGAAGATTGTTCGACCAGTTATCGTGAACCCTAACCCTTTTCGTTGATTGAGTAGGTTGTAAGATGCTTCAGGATTAACATTGTACTTAAGATTGGATTATCTATCGCTTTTGATTCTGGATTGTACCGTCTAGTACTTGTCTACATGTAACGAACATGTTCATTAGTTTTGTTTACTTTACTTTGTTTGGGGATCACATTGAGAACTTAGATGTTGGACTTAGGATCCCTTTTGGTGTTCCGTCCATTATGAGGTCTGTTTAAAGTGTTGAGGCTAGCGGCTTTGATTGTAAGACTTGAAGAGAACTACTATTGAAGCTTGTTTAAAGTTTGATTTGATTTGGAATAAAGTAGTTTCTCTAATGTTGTTGAATCTTGTTCGCACAAGAAAGCCTAGCCCCTCACCGATGTTCATTTAGGATTCTTTTTGTCAGGCACCATTCAGCTGTTAACGTTCAACACAGCTGGGGTACCACCTATGTGAGGACTTGAATTTATAACCTCGATGTAAGATTGGGCCAGAGCCCACGGAGACCATGCCACATAAGCCAAGAGATGATTGTTATTGTTATTGAATACCGGGTTTTGATCCCAATTTATTGATATCTCCACCACAACTCAATATGAGTAAGGGAGGGCAGTGATACTATCCCGTGGTAATTAACATATGTGGACCGCCTACTTTGATAGTTTGTTTATGATTCAAATGCTATGCGTTTCTTACGATTAGACTGCTATGCATTGCATATGATCTTGTTTATCGTTTACTCCCTTTAGTACTGCATATCTTTGGCCATTTATATATCTATCTGCTTACCAACCGTTGTGTTTGATGATGCTATACTCTTGATGCATAGGTACCGAGTCTTTCTACCCCGAGGAAGAGGAGGCGACAGAAGAGGTTCAGGCAGATCAGCTTAATGACTTCCTTGAGTACAGTACGAACAACATTGTATAGTCGTATCGACCCGATACACGAGAGCCTTCATGCTATATCTGATTAGTTTCATCTTTTGGTTTTATTATCTTTTTTATTAGGCCTAGTTTTAGTATGGCATACTTATTTTTTTAACTAATATTTTGTTAATAGTCTCAAACTTGATTTCTAAATATGATATTCAGTATTTGCTTTTAAATTATACATCTTTAATATACCACTTGCATTTATGAAGTTTCCGCTAATTGTTATATATATATTTGAGAAAATGTCTACAACTCACAGCGGTCTTTGATCCGAATGAGATATGATTGATTGGGGCCGGGTTGCATTTTATTAACGTTAGAAAATTTTTAATTGCCCCAATTTCACGCATGACCCTGTTTCTTTTCTTGGGCGTGACAATTGATGTGCTGAAGCTTCATCCTTGAGAGATTTGTTCTTCATTCCTCCTTCTCGTTTGCGTCTCGAAGTGACTTCGTAACCGCAGACGGTGATTCAAGCATGGCTGAAGGTGAATGACGAGTGGTGGGCAAGAGGTTTTACAGTCCTGAGGTTGAGATCCAGCTGGGGAAGGATTGCAATTGCTCGTTTTTAATATTCTAGTTCGTAGTGCTTGATTGTTTCCCTGGACTGGGTTCAAGGATCCATGTTTTTTTTCCTATGATCGGGATTTTCACGTATATCATGTGTCTCTTTTGGTGTGACTATTGGTTTCTTGTGTGGTTGTTTCATTCTCTTGAACTACATATCATAGATCTGATCAGGAACCTAATTAACCCTACAAGGGTCTCAAACCTTCAAGTGGTATCAGAGCAGGTCACACTACTCTTCTGTGTGAATCGATCATCTGTATAAAGAATCGGTGGATCAGAACCTTGATATGAAATTCAAGAAAGAGGGTACCTCTACCACAAACCCTTCTTTGCTCGATGGATCCAACAATACATATTGGAAGGTCAAAATGACTGCCTTCCTCAGATCCATCGATGATGAAAGTCTAGGATTGCATTGAAGATCGCTATACCAGACCGACAGTTGTTGCAGACGATCGAACGTTTCTCAAACTGAAAGCTCAATGGACAAAGGAGGAAAAATAGGCCTCAAACTACAACAACAATGCGATCAGTGCCATTTTTAATGGCGTCACTGCATCGGAGTTCTGCAAAATTTCCTCCTATGCCACGACTTAGAAAACATAGTCCAGAAAAAGGTATGTGCACATTCTTCTCCTAAATTTATTTATGGATTTCTTGCATTCAACTTTTTCTCAGTTAATTTTTTGTGGAATTGGATTTGGATTTGGATTTTCTTCGAGATGGTTTGGTATTAGGATTTTGTGGCAACGCTTTTGAAGGTTGTGATTATTGAGATATTGTGGAGAATTGGTTGTTTTGTTCTATATTGGGTGACTAATAATGCGGAGAATTGTTCTATATTTGGTGTGTAGCTGTTATAATCATGGGTAAGTATCTTGAGACTCTTGTACTCATCTTTCAAGACTATTCCGGAGCATTGGTTCAACCTTCAATGCTATGACTTTTTCTGCTCACCAAGTGTTTGATGGAATGTCTTAACGAAGTTTGAATCATTTTGTTGGTTCTTTTTGTCTCTATGGCTCCGCAGTTCTCTGAGGCTCCCAAGAAGTCTCGAGGTAAGCATTCAGCCACTTGATCTTCCTACAATGAGGAATGTTTCCCAAATGCCCAATGTGCTGAACTGTTTGCCAAGTTCAAAACCCGTTCAGTTGTGCTGGAAAGGACTGTTACTGTTAGGGGATTGATCAGATCAAATGCCCATCATTGGTCATGGCTTGTCATCTCCAAGTCTTGAATGGAATGGAAAGCGATGTTTTTAAGGATTGGGTGCGTGAATTTTATTGCAATATATATGATGTTACGGCTGACAGCTTCAAATATTTTGTGCGTGGAATAGTTGTGACTATCACTCCAGGTTTAATTGCAAAGCTTATCAAGGTGAAGCGTCCCCCAAACCCTTACTATCCTTTCCATGATCCTAAAAATGCGATTAAGTTTCCAGATGATGTTTCTACTGAACTTATTGGTGAACCTAGTGAGTAGGTTGGAGATTTGCTATATCAGCATGAGCTTACGGATGACTATCGCCTTCTTAATATCTTTGTGAGTCATAACATTAAACCCTGTGTTCATAATTCTGACCTGAACTATCTGCAAGCATATCTTCTCTGTGCCATTGGGATGGATCTTCCGGTCGATTTTCCAAAGACCATGTTCGATGCCATGATTAAGATTTATGAAGGTCACAATCGTCTTTCTTTTCCTTTCGGTGTACTCATTTGTGGACTCCTAATTGAGAAAGGATGTCAGGCATATCCATAGGAAGACTCAATTCGACCCAAGAAAACTATCAGTGCCACTACCTTGAAGCTCTCCTTAGCTCACACGAGACCTCGCGCTCCGCGTCGTGAAGCTGCAGGTGCTTCTGATGATGGTAGTGATAGTGACGACTCATATGTTCAGGGGGAGTCTTCTATACTTCATAGGCTCAGTGATGTTGAGGCTGTCATTTCTGATCAATCTATTTAGATTGAAAATCTTGAGAACAAAATGGCCGAAGGATTTAATCAGATGCGCCCGCTTACAACGTTTCAATTTTCACGCTTGAGTGAGCGATTATCCTCCAAGTTTGAGCAGCTTCGTAACCTTTGATCTGGGTTTACTTATGTTCACTTTTATGCTAATTGCCAGGCTATGTGTTGTTGTTCTACTACTACTTATGTTCTAGTTTTAGACTTTCAAGTTTTCTATGCTACTATCTGTCCTATGGTAGTACTCTCATTATCTCAAGCTAATACTAATGCTAATGTTTAGGTACTTTGCTTTAGTGTTCTTTTGCCAGTTCCTAAACAAGAAAGGGGGAGAATAGTTTTACTATTTTATTTCTGTGATTTATGCACTTGTTGTTGCTAGAGTTTGTCGTGCAAGTTTTTTTTCTATAGGGATTGAAGATTGAAGTCCAAAGTTTTTTTTTTTAAATCATCTTCCTTGTTAGTATTGGGTTTACTTCTAGGTTTCTTTAGAATATTTTGTATTTAGGAAGTTTTGTTCATGAATTGCCAAATGGGAGGGATTGTTAGGTTTTAGTTAGCTAATTCATTGGGGTTTGAATAAAACTCTAGTCCATATAGAGTTGTAAGTTTCTTTTTTTCAGTTATGGACTGCTGCAATTGTCATTGAAATCGAAGCATAAAGATACAAGTTGAAGACAATTAGGAGTACAGTTGGAAAAAACTCTAAAGACATGCAAAACCACCCCCAGGGCAGAATGAGTGCTCACTCGAGGAAGCCATCTGGTCGCTCGAGCGAGCTTGAGCAACCTAAGTCAGCTCCAGAAGTGCGCAAACTTTCAGAAAAGTTTCCGAATTTGAGCCAAACTCACTATCTTAATTCTATTTGAATGGCCATTGGCCTATATAAAGTGATCTTGCAATCAAATGCTTACCTCTCTCACGTTCTAAACCCTAGAGAAGCCTGTGAGAGATCCAACATCATCCAGAGCTATTTGTTGCTGTGCTAAAGATCAAGTTTTGGTTCTTCTTCCGTCTACTCATCCGAAGTAGATCCACCTTGAAGACGCATTCAAGGTGTTGATGTCAAGCACGGTGAAGGTTCACGACAAGGCGTCGGCAAGATTACGCAGTCCTTGGGTTGAATTGCAATTGGAAAAAGGTTATGAGTTTTCTTGTAACTTCCGGTTTCAATTAGTGCTTGGTTGTCTGTTGGCTTAGACGGTAAGGCCCGTAGTTTTTTTTTCGAGTAGGATTTTCCACGTATACATCGTGTCTTCTTCTTATTGTGGGGTTTGTTGCTTTTCATTGGAATTAGGGTTACTTACTAGTTTAATCATTGGTTTAGAAATCTAATAGAGGAACTGCTTATTGGGACCTAAGCCTGTGTTAAGGCCAGTTTTTTAAGATAGGCTTGATGGGGTTAGATCGTGAGAAGAAAGATGAAATGACAATAGAGACGGCGGGGAAGAAGGATTATGGTCTTGGAGGAAGAAGATGTATGTGTCAGTTTAACTAGAATAAAGATATGGGATGAAATGAAAGAGATGAAGATTGGTGTTTGACAGCGTTGAGGATGGCGGAGGTGTTGAGGATGATGAGTTGGGTGAGAAATGGGGTGAGGAGATGGATAAAGAGGAGGAAGGAGGGCAAGAAGAAGACACGAGCGTCGATATTGATGCTCAACTTAACCACAAACATGTACTGTCAACTGAGAATAATATTGTAATGAGCATCCATATCAACACTCAACTGAGCCACAAACCTGTGGTAGACGTCGATATCGATGCTCAACTAAGAATAATATTGTAATAAATGTCGAGAATAAAACCTAATGAATATGCATTTAAGCGTCGACCTTAAGCTAAAGGGAAAAAAATGACACAAGGGCCTTTACAGTTTGTAAAGATCTTTTGGGGTTTTTGTCGTGCACGGGACATCTAAAAGGTTTTTCCCCGTAAAATCCACAAAAAATTAAAGAAAATAAAAGGAAAAGGGTTGGTGCCTATATTCGATTGAAGGTGATCAAATCCATTCACTGGATAGCCAGTTTGAGTCCTTTGGCAAAAGAAGGATACGCTCAATTTAAAGAAAAAATGCAAAAAGATAATATGAGATGAATTTAAAAACACGAGCAGTACTATGAAAGCACAAAAATAAAAATAGAAGGGTTTGATGGCTAGTTTAGATTAAAGATGTGAGGAACAAGTTGCCAAGGTTACCTAGCAATGGGGCCAAGCTATCTCTCATCAATGCAATCTTTAAAAGGGAAGCGGCATGCATGTCGCGGAACGTATCTTGTACCAAAAATCACTTAGGTCCCACAAAAGAGATTTTGATAAACTAAATGAAATATCTAAACTAAATGAAAAGGATGTAAGAAGAACTAGAAAAAATTATGCCTACGATAAATGAATCAGATCAGAATGAACAAGATGAAAACAAACATGTTGATAAATGAATCTAACTATCATTAAAGATGAACTAAAGAAAGGAATGAAGGCAACTAGATGCCATGAATCTGTAGCTTTAGCTCGATCCCTTGCTTTCTTCTTTGACTTTCTTCAGTCTATCCTTTATTGTGACTGACTGATGCTTAGGGTCGAGAGGGGACCTTATTTATAGTGTTGGATGGCCTTTTTCTTTTTCTTTTTTCTTTTTTTTTTGCTAAGTTGCAAATTGAATTATTAAGGGAAGGAAGAAAGAACAAAAAGAAAGCAAAACAAGAAACAAGAAGACCAAAAGAAAACAGGGCACAAGCTATCTCATGCATGTTAGGAGATGGCTGATTACATAGAGGAAAGAAGGCTTCTAGCTAGGGAGGAGCTCTTAAAGGAAGAAGACATTTTACCAAGAGATATGGGTGCTTCAGCCAAGAAGAAGATGATTGCAGTGTCAAGGAAAGGCTTCAAATTGTTGAAAATTGCCCAGTTTCTGACCTTCCATAAGCTGAAGATGGCCCCACTAAGAAGAGAGCTCCCAGGCCCTTTTTTGCTTTGTAACAAGAGTTGGCTTAAAAAGATCTCCATTTGGCGGCAGCAGAGTAAAAAGGAGTAGAGAAGATGTTGCCTTTAGCTTCTAACCAGGCCCAGAAGTTCAAGGCAAAAGGGCAGAGGAAGAACATATTGTAAGAAGTCTCTTGGTGGATACCGCATAGGTAGCGCGAAGACACCAGCTGCACTCCGATTGATTGGGCCCAAGAGTTGGTTGGAAGTTTGTTATGGAACAATTTCCAGGCAAACACAAGCAATGGAGGGCTTAAGGAGACTGTTCCAAGCAAAGTTAGACTAGACTCTAGGAAAGCTCCTAGCTCTAATGGATTCCCAAGCAACGAAGAAAGGGAGATGGTTGGGATTTGAGCTCATCCAGATCAGCTTATCACGGATATTGGAGAGGTAGAAATTCGCCAAAAGAGTGGAGGAGGCAAAGATCACCGGCTGGGGACAAGTAGAACTTGAGAGCCACTGAGGGTTGGAGAAGATATCATGCACAGATTCATTCCAAGGAAAAAGGATATCAGGGAACTTCTCCGCCAAAGAAAGAGGACCATGCCATTTGTCATGCCAAAAACTTATGATTTTTCCTTCACCCAGAAACCAATGGCTATTTTGAAACAAGAAGTGGGACCTACTCTTTATTTGCCTCCAAATGCAAGAACCAGAGATTAATGCTCCTAGATGCCAGGGAGAGAAACCTTTGAAATACTTAGCTTTAAAGCAGGAAGCCCACAGAGAAGATGAAGAGAAGGCTGTCCAACCTAACTCGACCAAGCTTGCCAAGATCAAGTCCTTTAAGCGACGAAAGCCAAGACCTCCTTCTGATTTTGGATGACAAACTGTTTTCCAGTTGAGAAGGCTTCTCTTAGTTGGAAAAGATCCTCCAGACCAAAGGAAGTTCCTCATCCATTTTTCCATGAATCTGCAAATCGAGTTCAGAATAGGGATAACCAGCAAGGTGTGAATAGGAAGGCTTTGGAGCACATGCTTCACCAAAATAACCCTTCCCGCAAAAGAAAGTGTATTACTTTTCCAACCAGCTAGCCTTTTCCTGAAGGAATCCTTCATACTTTCAAAGTATCTAGCTTTTAGGCTGCCTATGAAGAGGGGAACTCCCAAATATTTGACCAGAAATATAGCCTGGGAAATGCGTAAGGATCTCGAGATCCTTGATTTGAATGACTGCCTGCTATTGTCAAAGAGAATCTTACTTTTGGAGAGATTGAAATGTTGTCCCGCTGCCATTTGATACGCTTTCAACACTCTCTAAATAACTCTAATACTCTGGGGGAACGCTTGAAAAAAGAGAAGGATGTCATCTGCAAACATTAGGTGGCATATAGAGGGGGAAGCTGGAGCTCTTTAGATTGGGACAACTTGATTATGGGAAACAAGATTTGCAATGTTCAGACTTAGAATTTCTTCCGCTAGGATGAAGAAGTAAGGGGATAGAGGATCCCCCGGCCTTAAACCACTACCCTATTTAAATAGCCTGTAGGCTCCCTGTTGATGAGAATGGAGCCCTTTGGAGAGTACACGCATTCTTGGATGAGGGAGATCCACGCCTTGCTAAAGCCAAAAAACTCTAGCACCTTAAACAGAAAAGCCCAATCTAGTTTGTCAAAAGCTTTCGAAATGTCTAGCTTCAAACAAATGCCTTTACCTTTGACGCCCTTTTGAAATTTCTGGGTCAACTCATGCGCCAGAGCAATGTGATATTGAATTTTCCTTCACTTTAAGAAAGCAACCTGATGAAGGGAAATGATGTCAGGAAGAAGAGAAACTAAAGGTGGAATAACCTAATTTAGTCTTGAGTTGGCTAAACAACTAATGATGTTTAGCCTTGAGTTGGCTAAACAACTAAAAATCCAATTAGGAATCAAATGCCATGAATTTTGGGCTTTTGTCCAAAATACCTTCGCTTTTAAAGGTGGAATAACTTAATTTCGTAAAGTGGTCCAATTGGGGTAAAGCTGGGGCATCAGTAGACGATATACGAATCTAGATTATGAGGGTGCCGAAATAAGGTATCTACACATACCTCTCATTTTTCAAGTATTGCTAGAGTTTTTTGCAGGAAAAAGTGGCATATCTAAGGTTCGAACCCTGAAAAGTTAGGTGAGAACTGCCACTACTTACCACTCGGGTAGGAGCCGTTCTCAAGCATTGCCAGAGTTTAAATGACTAACAACATCAACTCAGCTAGTACCCATGAGTATGTAGCCAGTCCTCCTTTCAGCATCAATTCAACTAAACCCCAAGTGTCTAACCAGAAGAACAATTTCTAGCATCATCTTAGTTATACCTCAAATGTCTAGCCAGATCAATTAAATTGCCGCATCAAATCTCCTAAAACACCTGAGTTTCTAGCTAATTCAATCAAGTCCTTGACTCAGCTTTTGTCCAAACTCCAAACAGAGAAACTGAATGTTGTTCTAAAATGAAATTAATGGCATTCCCCAATGGTCATTTCAAATGAAATTAATGAATTACCCAATTGGGTTTTAAACAGGTCAAAATCAATTTTGGAAGGGCCTCATTGTATCTAGGAGGTAGTTCATCTGTTAACCCATAGCTAACCCGCTCTCACCAAGTGGGTGGCAGAAAACATCTTAGGGAAAGCATCATTGTAATGTGCCTTGAAGCATCTATTTGTTCTATCTTTTTACAGATCCAACTCCACCACTACGGTGGCTAGGTAGCCATTTCCTAATAAAGTGAAGCCCATTTGATGACCCTTCTATGAATTTTCATCCTTCGCTCTAATTTAAGCCCATTTGATACTTAAAGCAACATTTAAAACTACTTGGAATTCTATTATTTGAGAGTTCTAGATTTCTTTGAAAGACATATGGCGCGCGTATTTGATTCCCAAGAATTCAGCATTGATAAGGTGCAACCCGAGTAGGCTGGGTAGGTTCTGGGCAAACCTGGAACAGACCTGTACATTCGAATGTCCCTGTGTGAGGAAACTCATTAACCATTCAAATCAAAGTAAGGTATTGGATGTTCTTAAGCTTTTATTCTTTCGCTTCTACAAACATAAAACATGGTTGTATAAAGCTAATGGAATAGTCCATTTCCACTGGCAACATATAAAAGGAAAGCTTATTAAAAGTAGTAGTGTATAAGTTACTATCTGGTACTCTTTCCTTGTGTCAAAATAAGCTGTTGTGCGTTAAAAGTGAGGGTGACCACTCTGGTGAGCATATTTAGAGGTGCTTATGGTTTAAAATGAATGGTATTGTTGAGAGAGAGTTGTTACAATTAAGGATGACCAAATGACCATTTTAGTTTGAAGTCCTATAAATTCATTACTCCAGCACCCATCTTACATTAAATATTTATTCAAATAAAAAAATAGAAAAATATTAAAAAAAACCAAAAAAATAAAAATAAATTAAGATGATGAAGAAGAGCTTCTTCCTATCCTTTTATCTGTTGTTTAATTGGAGTTCGCCTGTGTGGGGAATTCAACATTATGGATCATGGGGCAAAAGCCGATGGGAATACAGACGATGTTTAGTTTGATTATAACGATGTTTAGACAATTTTTCAATCATAATTCTATAATATAAGGGCAAAAATTTGAACAATGAGGCCTAGATTTTGAACTAATTGGGCTGGACTTGCATCGTACTTGTTAAAGATCGTCTCTCATTTCATTGTATATGTCTAACATGTGCATGATGGCGTTTATATTTTGTGGATGATCAGGCCTTTCAGGACACACAGACCGCAGCGTGTGGGTCCATTGGACCAGCTACAATTATAGTGCTAAAAGGTGATTACTGGATGGGCTCACTTAAATTCACAGGCCCATGCAAAGGCGTACCATCTATAACCATGAAATTGGTTGTAAGAGTTGTTCTGCTTGAACTCTTTGTTTTTTTTCTTTTGGGTACGTAGTGTACAGTGAGCAAACATTTGTCATTTTTGTGGGATGCTCCTGAAGCACGGTGAATCTTATCCATGGTTTAAGTGTCATTTGTAGACTTACATACAGAATGTCAATCTTTATTTGTATTTGATAGGGTCCTCTGTTGGCGGAGACCGAACTGAACAAGGTTCCTAGTGGACATTGGATTTATTTTGGATGGATAGATGGATTGACCATCACTGGAACTGGAGTTTTTGATGGTCAAGGAGCTGCTATTTGGCACTTAAACGATTGCCAACAGAATGAAAAGTGCAAGCTTCTTCCCAATTGTGAGTAATAATAATATATCCAATTCTCTGGTAGAAATAAATTGAAGGAGGTGGTTTCCTAAAAAATCTGAATCTTGCATCTAGTGTCAATAATTTTATTGTGCATCCTCCACAGAACCTCAAGTTTATGTCTATGACCAATACTGTCATTGATGGCATAACATCCCTCAATAGCAAGAACTTCAAAGCTATAAATTTCAAAGTCACCAACCCCGGCGGCGACAGTCCCAACACTGATGGAATGCATGTGGAGCATTGCTCCGGTGTGACCATCTAGAGTGCTCAGATTGGAACCGGCGATGACTGCATCTCCCTTGGACAGGGCCTCACTAATGTACATATCAGTAAAGTAACTTGTGGACCAGGCCATGGAATAAGGTGCATTTTTCTTCTCTCTCTCTCTTCTTTGTTATAGCTTATAATTACAAATAGAATGGGATATTGCTTTACACTTAGTATGCAAAAGAGTGTGACCTTTGCTTTGTTTCCTAGGCATTAGTGATTGATTGCTTGTTGTAATTGTTGTTGTTTTGTTATGAGTGGTTTCTTACTTAAAAATAACAGTGTGGGGAGCTTAGGAAAGTACCCAGACGAAAAGGATGTGACTGGACTTATTATTAAAGACACCAGCATCTCAGACACCCTGAATGGTATTAGGATCAAGTCATGGGCCAATTCTCCCTCGGCCAGCTCACAATCCAACATAACCTTTGAGAACATCACCTTCAAAAATGTCGACAATCCAATCATCGTCGATAGGCAATACTGTCCTAGTGGCTCTTGTGCAAATGAGGTTTGAAGAGACTAAACTTTTTTTTTCTTCTTTGTTCTCTAAGTTAGTCACAGCACCCACTCCCATGGATTTGTGTGTGTGTGTGTGTGTGTGTGCGTGTGTGTGTTGTAGACCTATAATGGGGTATTGATCTTTTCTCTTATGAAACAAAGACCCTTAAATCTCTCATTTCCTTCAATTACAACATGCAGGTACCTTCTAAAGTGAAGATCAGTGATATCACCTTCAAGAACATATCCAAGGGACTTCTGCGTCAAATGTTGCAGTTACCCTTCGCTGCAGCTCGAGTTTCCCATGCAAGAATGTCCAGCTCCAGGACATTAATATCAAAAAAGAAAATGGTGGACCTCCAGTTACAGCCATGTGTGTCAATATCAAAGCTCTCTATAGTGGCACCCAAGTTCCACCACCCTGCACTCAATAATTTTCTAAAACTTAACAAAAAAAAAAAGAATGTCTCTGAAACAATACAATTACTGGCCGTAGTTATTTACGAAAAAAAGGTCAATTGGCTTTGGTTTCCAATCAACCGTCTCCTCTACCTTATGCATTAGACCATCTTCTTCCATATCTATAGAATGTTGGGTTTCTTTTGGACCATAATAATCTACTCAAATGAAGACTGTACATATTAGGCTTGTTTTTATTTATTCTAAGAGACCTTTGTGATCTTGATTTACAAATGTTCATTGAATGAAGTGAACTCTCTATTATTTTATTTAACAAAATCATTCTCTCTCTCTCTCTCTCATCATGGTTTGCAGAATTGTTTAATCGGAAGAGTTGGATACTGGTGGTGAATATTTTTGACATTCGGGGTAAGGCAGGGCCAAGTTTGGTTTATTTTGGGCTTAGGTCAAAAATGCCACCCTGTGTGAATTCATGAGGTTTGTTTTGGGTTAGGGTCAAATAACTCATTAATTGTTACAAACTTGTTAATGATGGGGCCAATGTACTTAATTAGTTCCAAATGAAGGCTCTTAAGTGAAAATCGTTGTCACCAAAACCTGTCTAAGGATGGCTCATAGGTTTACAAGCTGTCATAAGGATTACAATGTGATAGGAGCCCAACCCAATTGCGCGACAATGGTGTGAGTCATTTGTTAGAAAATCTTAGGTTTATAAACCATCTCTGGAATCAATCCAATAATACTGTAAACATTTAATCTAAACCAATAGAAAAGTAAAATGGTACCTGATTGTTCCATCTTCAGACTTTGATCCAATAGAAGGTTGGTCTTCAATGGGAAATCACAACTCTTTTGTGCCTTTTCTTTCCTTCTCCGGTAAGTGATGGATGCAGAGAAAACAATCGTTGCTGAGAAAGTTACCTGGGTTGCTTTTTATAGACCCTAAATCTCTCCTTCCACCAAGAAGAGAATAAATAACTTTTAACCCTCAAATTAACATAGATGACAGTTACGAAAGGAAAACCTAAATCAATTTAAAGAAATTCAAATGAGGGATAACCGATCCTTTATGTATGGTCATATGGGTCATAACATTCGGTCCAACATTCTCCCACTTGGTCCATATGACCACAAAAGAATTTTAAAATATAATCGAAACACGAACTTTAAAAAAAAAAGACTTTGACTGGTGATCACCACTTTAAAATAACAATTGCCATCTCAACCCGGGTTGCTTTTCATAGGCCCTAAATCTCTCATTCCATCAAGAAGAGAATAAATAGCTTTTAACCTTCAAATTAACATAGATGACAGTTACAAAAGGAAAACTTTAATCAATTTAAAGAAATTCAAATGAGGGATAACCGATCCTTTATGTATGGTCATATGGGCCATAACATTCGGTCCAACATTCTCCACTTGGTCCATATGACCACAAAAGAATTTTAAAATATAATCGAAAAACTAAGCTTAAAAAAAAGGACTTTGGCTGGTGATCACCATTTTAAAATAACAATTGTCATCTCAACCTTTATGCCAATCTTTAATTTGTAATTAAATTAGTTTGCCAATGAGAACTATGGCGGTTAACATGTCTTGAACGACGTGCTTCCTTCCTTAATTAATTCACTAATATTCTAACTCAACACAATCCTTAATAAGGGTAAAATAGGATGATTTTCATGGCAATCCTATTTTTTTGGGTACAATAATGCCATTTTTCTTTAATTTTCTCACTTTATACACTTCAATCACATGTGACAATAATTTCAATAAAGTAAGAAAATATGAAATCTTATTTCGGTGATAAATATGACAGTGTCTTTACATATCTTTAACAAAGCAATTCAATCAAGCCCATATTTCTAACATGCTCTTTGTAGTCCTTTGACGCCAATGCCTTTGTCAAAGGATCTGTTATCACGAGGCTTGTCGGGATCCCAACGACAGACACTAACCGATATCGTACCTTTTCTTTTAGTACAAGGTATTTTACTTCCAGAAATTTGGATTTACTGGAAACCTTGTCATTCTGAGCAAATCTTCTTGCAGCGTCATTATCACCATAAATCTTCAAGGGCTCAGAAATGGTGTCCATAACACGTAGTCCCGAGATAAAATCATGCATCCATAAAGCGTGACCCATGGTTTCAAAGCATGCCACGTATTCAGCATCAAATGTGGATGGAGTCACTAAAGTTTGCTTTGCACTTCTCCATGAAATTGCCCCGCCAACTAACAGGAAGATGTATCCTGAAGTCGACTTTCTTGTATCGAGGCAACCAGCGAAGTCAGCATCCGAATAACCGACCACTTCTAAGTGATCGAACCTTCTGTAAGAGAGCATGTATTTTCTTGTGCCACTAAGGTATCGCAAAACTTTCTTGACTCCTACCCAATGTGCCATTCCCGGATCACTTTGATATCTACTAAGCATGCCAACTGCAAAACTGATATCAGGTCTAGTGCATGTTTGTGCATACATAAAACATCCGATTGTAGCTGCATAAGGACACGTTTCCATTTGTTTCCTTTCAATTTCATTTCTTGGACATTGTTCATTACTAAACTTGTCACCTTTTGTCATAGGTACATTTTGTGCCTTACACCCTTCCATACGAAATCTCTTAAGTACATTTTTAATATAGGCTTCCTGTGATAACCCAAGTAATCCTCGAGATCTATCTCGATAAATCTCGATTCCTATTACAAATGTCGCTTAACCCATATCTTTCATTTCAAAATTGTTCTTAAGATATTCCTTAGTTTCGTAAATCATTCCAAGATCATTACTAGCCAATAAAATATCATCAACATATAGGACTAAAATCATAAATCGGCTCCCACTAACTTTGAGATATATACAATGATCAACGATATTTTTGGTAAAACCAAAAGATGTAATAATGCGATTGAACTTTAAATGCCATTGTTTGGAAGCCTATTTAAAACCATATGTCGATTTCTTTAATTTACAAACTAGTTTATTTTCATTCTCTTTCATGAAACCTTCAGGTTGTTCCATATACACTTCTTCATCTAGATCTCCATTTTAAAACGTTGTTTTGACGTCCATTTGTTGTAACTCTAAGTTGAAATGAGCTACAATTGTCATGACAATTCTAAATGAGTCATTTTTAGACACCGGAGAATAGGTTTCATGATATTCTATACCTTCTCTCTAAGTAAAACCTTTGGCCACGAGTCGGGCTTTGAACCGTTCAACTTTCCCTTTGGAATCCCTTTTGGTCTTAAAGACTCATTTACAGCCAACGACCTTGGAACCCTTGGGTAGTTCAACGTTATCCCAAACTTCATCTGTGGCCATTGATTCTAACTCATCCTTCATGGCCTCTAACCATTTATCGAAATTCTCATTTTCAATGGCTTCCTTAAACGTCTTAGGATCTTCTTTAATGCCAAGACCAGATTCTTCCAAATACACTACATAGTCATCCGGAATAGCAGGTTTTCTCATTCGAGTTGGCCTTCTCAATATCTCCGGATCGGGTTCATTGATGCTTTGTTGTGTATTTTGCAGTGGATCATTATTTTGTTCAGGGAATGCCTCATTGATGGGATTTTTTGTGGTTTTTGTTCCTCTTGATAATCATTAAGTGGAACAAGAACTCTACTTTGTATAATAGGCAACTCAAGTGGATCCCTTATTTCATTGTAAGTAGGCCTGTCAATGGGACAGGTTGAAACGAGTAGAAAGCCCGGCCCGGCCCGTCCCAACCCCGAAAATACCAGGCTTTATAAAAAAATTTGAACCTAGTGGGATGAGCTTGGTCAATAATTTTAAAGCCCGGCCAAAATGGGACTGGGACTGGGCAGAGGATGCCCAACCCGTTCAGGCCCGGCCCGGCCCGCTCCAAGTTAATTTTGATAAAAAAATTATATTACCTAAACTGCCCCTCACTAACAGCCAAAAAATGGCTAGTTAGGAGGGGCATTCTTATAATTGCGCCCTCCATCTCTTTTATAAGACGATGTAATGGGGAACCCTAAAAAATCCCACACTCAATCGCTCTTAGCTCTCTGCCTCTTCAGCTCTCTGCTCTCGGTCATGGTTCTCTACTCTCGTCGTCACGGCAAGCCCTCTCACCATCGCACAACGTACGCACGCTGACGATGCCGGCGGCCCCTCTCGCACCGTCGCCTCTCTCCATATCCCTCTTTTTTTTCCTCCCTCACCCAGTCGTCGCCCTCTGCCCTCTCTCACCGTCACCCTCGGTACATCTCCCCTATTCTCTGTTTCTATCTTTCTCATTCTCCCTCTTCCTTTTTCTATCTCTCAGTCAATGCTCAATATTTCTACTCACGGGCTAACGTCTCATAGATACCGCTCAAGGTAAATTTGTTACCTTTTTTACTTCTCTTAATTTGTGATTGCATGGTTGAGCAATGAAAATCTGAATCAATTAGATTTTCTTTCTTTTTCGTTTTGCCCCTTTTTTATTTCCTGTGAATGTATCTCCTTTTCATTTTCCCTGTCAGATTTTCTATTTCTTTTGTTTCTTTGTTTTCCTTTTCTATAGATGCGTGACATGTGTCTTTGTGTTTGTGTTTGTATTTTTTACTTTGATCAGTTACATTTGTGCTGTGATGGGTTTCAAAGGTAGGCTACCAGTGGATTTGTTTGTATCAGAGATTCCTCCTATCATATACGTCATCACCACTCTAAACAATTGCAATGTAAACTTCCAAGTTTACACACGAAAAAAACATCATCTTTTTTTTTCTTTTTTTCCCCTTTTTTTCTCTGGGTTCGAATCAATCTGAAGGTTAATGCCCTACATTTGACTTCATTCACAACATATGAAATATTCATTTACACTTAAAACACATCAATGTTGAAAAACTCAGCATTCATCTCTCTGTTGAAATCCCGGACAGCATAGTCCTCTAGTGCAACAAGGGACTGCCCATGAAAAACTGGACAGAGAGTAGTGGTGTTCTTGTTTTTGTTTCTTTTGATATTTCAGTAAATATGTCTGCTGGTACGCCTTCTAGCAGTGCTAGTAGCATTCTCATTCCTGCACATGTCCCCATCCCCATTGATGATGATATGGGTGGTGGTGGTAATGAGCAAGTGCCTCCCATCCCCTCTCCCAATGATGAAGTAATTTCAAATGAGACTAATGCAAGAAGGCTCAAATCAGTGGTTTGGGAACACTTTCAAAAAACAAAAGTGTCTGTGAAAGTTTATAGTAAGGATGTCCCTAAAGTTAAAGCGGTGTGCAAATATTGCAAGAAACTTCTAGTCAGTAGACCTGAGGATGGAACTTCACACCTGCATAGACACTTGAAATCGTGTCTTATGAAACCAAGCATTGATAAGTAAAAACAACAACAAACTTTAAGGACTGATGCTCAAACAAAAACCGGTGTTGGTGTTTTTAAATTTGAACAAAAAAAGAGTCGAGAAGCCCTTGCAAAAATGTTGTTTTTACATGATTTTCCTTTTAATGTTGTTGAACTACAAGGTTTTAAAGAGTTCTGTGCGACTCTACGACCCGAATTCAATATTGTATCACGTAACACTGTGAAGGTAGATTGTATGGAAATGTACAATGAAAAAAAAAGAATGAGATCTTTAAAGAATTCAAGGATCTCAGTAGCAGGATTGCTCTCACAGTAGATATGTGGACATCGAACCAGCATTTATGTTAAATGGCTATTACAGCACATTATATTGACTCTGATTGGGTTCTTAGATCGCGTATAATTAACTTTCATCATGTTGATCCTCACCACACTGACCAAATGCTAGATGACAATAATACTCTAAGTATACTTAATTGGAAAATTGAGAATAAATTATCATGTTTGATATTAGATAATTGTTCTAAAAATGATTCTCGAAAACGGCCCGCTAGGGGTCCGAAATGGGAAACGGCCCTCGGAAAAATCAGAAACCGACACGGGTACCTTGTTCAAGGCCAAAGTAACTTATAGGAATTGACGGTTAGTGAATCGGACTTCGGGTTAACGAATTAAACACAAAAACCGCATGATTCTCAATACTTAGGCTAGAAAACAGGCCGCCGAAAAACTTAAGAAAAGATTTATATATATATATATATACATGTTTATCTTTCATTTATAATTTAATTCATTGAAAGATTCTAATGTTATTTTTGTCATTGCAGATTGATGGACGCTTTGGGGTCGGTTGCAGATTTCTAGGGCTGTTTTATTCTTTTTAGTTTATTTGTACATGTATATTGGACATTTATATGTAACTATATCATTATTGATTGTAATATTTGTTTAATGAGATAAACGATTTGATGAAACATGGCGATGGTTGTTTGTTTATTTAGCAACTTTTCTTTGCATGCATTTTTTATATTGAATATAGGTACACGAGCAGGTTTATTTTTTGATACAGGTGTATAAACAGGTTTACAGGAAAAATATATTGAAAAAACAAATATAGCATTTTTTTAAGAATAAAAATAATTTTACCGACATTTTTTTTCGTCGGCAAAAGTATAAAATAAAAATAAAAAATATCTAAAGATGGCCTAGCAGTTGTTCCATTGAAGATAGAGGTTATAGTGAATTGGCAAAGCCCAAAGAATGCGATAGGGATCAGAAGTTTTCTAGGTTTGGGTGGATATTATATAAGATTTGTCTGAAGGATTCTCGAAGATATCAACTCTGTTGACTAAGCTGACTAGGAAGAACGTTTCTTTTGCTTGGACCCAAGAGTGAGAGGATAGTTTTGAATTGCTTATGAAGAAGCTTACTACAGCCACAGGGTTAACCATACTAACTAAGAGCGGATTTGTTATCTTTACTGACACTTTGAAGGTTGAGTTGGAGGATGACAAGGCAGTGACTTATGGGTCTAGGCAGCTGAAGATTCATGGGAAAAACTTTGACAAACACGGTTTGGAGCAAGTAGCGGCCGTTTTTTCCCTAAAGCATTGGAAACATTATCTCTATGGAGAGAGGTTTGAGGATCCCTCTGATCATAGAAGTTTGCAGTGCCTCTTTTCTCAAAAGGAGATGAATATGAGGCAACATTGTTGGATGGAACTTATAGCTGACTACGATTTCTCGATACGGTATTTTTCGGGTAAAAGCAATGTGGCGGCAAATGCACTTAGTCGGAAGTTAGTCATGTTGGCTTGTTTGCGTGGTGAATGGGATTTAATTGAGAAGTTTAGGGCCTTGGATGTGGAGATTGAATTTGTTAATGGCAAGGTGATGCTAGCCGGCATGTCAATGTTCGAGGCAGTTCTGATGCAATAGATTAAAGATAGACAGTTCCAGGACCCAAGTTGGCTAGAGTCCGTAAAGGCTTGTAGAGAGGCCAGATTTTGGAATAGTAGATGGAGTCTTGTATTTTTGGGACAGATTGTGTATGCCCAATGTTGAAGATTTGTAGAATTAGATAAAGTTAAAGGCACATCATACACGGTATTCTATGCATCCCCGGAGTCCTAAGATGTACCGGAACATGAGGGGCAAATTTTGGTGGAACAATATGAATAAAGAAATCACTAGGCTTGTTTCTTAGGTGCATGACATGGTAGAGGATCAAAGCATAATAGAAGAAGCCCCTATGTCTTTTGAAGCCATTGAATATTCTTAATTGAAAATGCGAGCATATTATAATGAATTCTGTGTCCGTTTTGCCAGAGACGAGGAAGCACGATAATTATATTTGGGCGATAGTTGACAAATTGACTAAGTCTGGACACTTTATTCCTTTTAGGACAGGGACCAAGATGGATAAGATGACGAAAATGTTTATTCAGGAAATTGTCAAACTACATGGTATCCCAGTTTCTATAGTGTCAAACAAAGATAACCGCTTTGTTTCGTATTTTTAGGTGACTTTTCAGGAGGCCATGGGAAGGAAGTTGAGTTTTAGCACAACATATCATCCGCAGACCGACGAGCAATCAAAGAGGACGATCCAGACTATTGAGGACATGCTTGGAGCTTCTATGTTACACTTTAAGATAGAGTGGGATCGACATTTGGCGTTGTATGAGTTCGCATACAATAACAACTTTCACGCAAGTATTAGGATGACACCGTTTGAGGCTCTCTATGGTAGGAGGTACAAGGCAGTAATTTGCTGAGAAGAAGTTCACGAGAGTATTAGGATGACACCGTTTGAGGCTCTCTATGGTAGGAGGTACAAGGCAGTAGTTTGCTAAGAAGAATTTGGTGTGAGAAGTTTCAATGGGCCTACTATTATTGGAGAGACAAGTGACAGAGTAAAGCTAGGGAAAAAAAAGGTTGAAACTGGCCCACAGTAGGAAGAAGAGCTATAAAGATAATCGACGAAGTGATCTTAAATTTCAAATTGGGGATACGGTCTTTTTGAAGGTTTCACCTATGAAAGGCACTATTCGGTTCAAGTAGAAAGGAAAATTTCCCCTTGTTACATTGGATCTTCCGAGACTCGCAACAGAGTCGGAGATTTGGCCTATAGATAGACTCAACTTCTAGACTTAGCAGCAGACTGCAGTGTATGATGTCTTCCACGTATCAATGATGAGGAAGTTTATTGCAAATCCATCGCATGTCATCAAGTATAAGTCATTAGAGATTAAGCCAGATGCCGCCTACATCGAGAAAGCAGTGTGCGTGATAGATGTCAAGGAGCAAGTCTTGCATACCCGACTATCAAATGGGTGAATATTCTATGGGAGCATCATAATCTGAAGGAGGCCACTTGGAGTTAAATGAGAGGGTGTTAAAGAAGTATCCACACCTTCTTTAGCATGTTTAGTGTCTAATATTTAGTTTTAATTCGATGCTTAATGTGTTATTTTGGATGTTTATGTGGCTGGATAGGTAGATTAGTTAGGTTTTGACAATGCCTAGGTAGTTTGAGGACCTTTTTGTAAATTTGGCTTTATGGGTGACAATGTGTGTGATGTCAATTTTTACAGAAATTTAGATGATTAAGTAGAGCACGTTGTGTTCATCGATTTCCGTGTTTTGACGCGAACTGGTTGGACCCATCTTGACCCATTTGTAGCCAAAAAGTCCTAATTTAATATTACCTAATTCAGTTATTGCCTACAAATCTCTGGAAGTTTTCAACTAAAACCTTCCTTATTTCTGCTGAAGCTTCCTTTCCCTTCTGTTCTACTTACTTCTAATTCCGTTGGTGAAGCTTTGCACGCTGGATTTTTAAGTCTCCATCTTCACTAACATTGTCTTCTCCAAGTTCTACTTCTTCCTATTTCATCACCACTTGCACTATTGGTAAGATAATCTCTTCCTATTGCTTTTTCATGTTTGGAACTAGTCATTTGAGCTCAAATATGTTGCGTGCAAGCTCGTTCTCTTCCATTTTATTCATTCACCATTGCAGGGTGCTTTGTAGAGTTACATATTTGGGGGTCTTTTTAGTTTGAAGCTTGTCGAGGTGCCCTATAGTTTTGATTTCAAGGAAAAAGGGCCGTGCATCATCTAAGGCTAGTTAAACATCTTTATATGCATGCATGCAATGTTTATTCATGATTCCATCCATGATTCTTATGCTAGATTTACCCTTGTAGCTCAATGGTATGGTTGTAGACTGAGTTTTGCTAAATATTTATATGGATTCCTAAATGTATGTGATTCTACAGTTTATTTGTAGTTTGGAAGCCCTCATGATATGAAATAATAGACTTCTGAAGTGTACGTTAAGTAAGGAAGACATTTCCCATAAAATAGAAAAAATTCACTTTTCAGAAGTTTGAATTATGTCGCCCACGGTCGATCGTAGAATATTTCCTTTCACAGTCGACCGCAAACACATGGTGCAATTTTGATTGCTTTTCCAATACCTAGATTTTTCTAGAAAAATCAACTGCGGTTAGCCCGCAGCTAGCCGTAAGTCCCTTTATGGCTAATCGCGAGCCGACTAACCGTGAGAGACCCCACGGTCGACTATGTGCCAACCATGGAGCAACTGTGAGAAATCGCGGTCAACTGCTAGGCAACCCCGAGAACCTAGGAAATTCAGGTTGTTTTGGACCTTGTTTGGACAGCTAGCAATGGAAGCCTTGGACCCTAATCAAGGCCTAGTGGAACCTAGACCAATGTAGGTGATGTATGAGCTAAAAAATACCTACAAGAAAGCTGGTACTTTAATATTTTTGTACACTAAGATAAAGGTGTTACCCTAAGGCAATTCGATGTTTGTAAACTTGTGTAACGCTATCATTAATGTAGTCTAGAGACATCGGAGGGCCCTAATACTACACAGAGTTGGGCGGTGATGCCAACGGGCATTCCTAAACCCTAGAGTTGGCTCATTGTTCAACCTTGACTCGTCAAATGACATCTTATGCATGCATTTGATTTACGTTTCTTGTATTCGCATGAACTGACCCATGCTTCCATGTTGCCATGTATTTCACTTTAAACTTTTCTATGTGCTACGTTTCAAGTGTTCCTTTATGCTCTTTATGCCTTTATCATGTTACACCTTACGGTCATGTTCATGCTTATGTTATGAACATGCTTCACATTCAATGACAAGTACATCTCATTTCCTTAAGTCAACACCACTTAGCTTGATCCTATCTTAGTCGGACCTCGCTGAGTGTGGATTTAGTACACTTTATGGACTAGTTGCAGTCTAGGTTGTGTTATGGGAGTTTATCGGTGCTCCAGGTCCACAATGGAGTTTTGTGGACCCTATACCTCCTAGCGGTACCACTATGCTATGTTATGTTTCATGCTCTTTATTTAACCCATATCTAATGGTTGAATTTAGATAATATATCTCATGTGGATGTGCCAATTTGTTAGGATATCATGTTAGCCATGTCACTTATAATTCACATTGTTTCATGCTTACTCATGCATTATTTATACCTAGTTCCCTCTTACAGACCTCACAAGATCGTTCGTTACGTCTTATTATTCATTTGATAGCTTATGTTATGATTTTATATTTTTTTTATTTTGCTTTGACCGTTATGTATA
This sequence comes from Cinnamomum chago, assembly GCA_038049695.1. Classification (NCBI taxonomy): domain Eukaryota; kingdom Viridiplantae; phylum Streptophyta; class Magnoliopsida; order Laurales; family Lauraceae; genus Cinnamomum; species Cinnamomum chago. Next base: position 62,817,850 of record CP142458.1, on the reverse strand, counting down.
ATGATGCTACACTTGGCGTTACAGGTGAGGACCTAGACGCCAATGCCCCAGAGATTGAGGAGGTTGAGGAGACACCTCAATAGTTAGCCGAGTGGACTCCAAATGATGTCTTTTAGACACTGGAATGCAAAGTTCTCATCATCATGACCCATCCCTCACCGTTGGCCGAGATGGCCATTTTTGTTTTATTTTATTTGACCTTGGGATGTAAACTTTAGTCAAACCGCTTCCACTACTTCTTTCTATTTCTCTGAACTTCAAACTTAAACTTAAACTATCTGATGGACTTTTTTATGCTCTCTAATATTGTTTTAAATATGCTGTGGATAGATGCGATTTAGATACCATACCTCATGTATATTATATAGGTTATGAATGTTACACAAGCTTCCGCAAAAATTAAATGTACCCCAATTTGTGATGGTTTGTATCACCCAACATGTGAAATCCTGTGGGAACTCTCGCTTTGGGAATAAATATACTGAGTTGGTTGACTGAAACCCAATGAGAATGTGTGTCGCGCCTTGATATCCGTGCGAGATTGTTGGATCTCGGGTCGGGGGCATGACAATAAACATTGAGTGGATTCTTTGCATAGTATGCTCAAATCCAAGTGATTCATTCTTCATCACTTTGGCAAGAAATATGTGTCCAACTCTCAGTTTTATCCAATTGAATTTTCTATAATGGATGTTATGGCACTTGATAATTAGCTTGAGACTTACATTATTGATATGCATTCCGGTAATGAGTTCTCAAAAGTAAATGAAATTATGACCTTGATATAAAGATATAGTCGAGATACAAAATTATATTTTGTATTCATTAGTTTAGTTTATCATGACATTGGCATTAATCTTAATAGTTGCTACCACCACCGTTGAGAGGGCGTTTTTGCTCTATATGTCAATAATAATCAACTGTGTAATAGAATTAGAGATGAGTTCATGAACGATTGCTTGGCCACTTATATCAAGAAAGATATTTTTAATTGCATTAATAATGAAACAATCATGCGACACTTCTAAAACACAAAAAGCCATCTAGGACAATTGTCAAAAATCCATTCGCATGTAGTAAATTTATATTTTCATCTCTTGGATTAGAAGTAGTGCTTGGACCTACAATGTATAAGGAGAGGCTAAGCTTGGCGCTTAATGGACGTATGAAAGATATTTATTGAGGCAATGATATTACAGGGGTGCCTTCCATGGATTTACCTTCATAATATAAAAGTGTGATTGCTTCCTACATGACTGTGTTTTCCTTTAGAGCATTCATGATAGTAGGATATAGATAAATGGCCTAAAATAATGCTTGCTTTATATAAACCAAAAGCTAAGAAATTTAATATGTGATAATTTTTCCAATATTTTCGTAATAGTTATTAATTCAAAGCTACAACTAATGGCACTTAATGAGACTTATTAATATTATTAATAAGTGAAAGTTCAAGTCCACAAGACACGGAGAACAAGGGGTTTCCTAGTTGATTGGGAACTGCGCTTACTCACCTTATTATTGGAGGATTGGATTCCTTAATGCAGGGGTGGAACTTCTTAACATGAGGGCCGATATTATCTCAGAGGGATGGGGCCTCTAATGGGTCCCAACTCCCTTGGCTGGTAACAAACAAAACAAACCCAAAAGAGAAAATAAAACAAATGTTAGACAATCTCTTTACCCAAGAGAAATAATAATAATAAATAAATAAACAAAGAAGTAAAGTCCACAAGACACATTTCTTTTATGCATAAGATTTTGGGATATATAGTTCAACAAGTTTTTTTTTTTTTTAATGATTGACAGGACATTTAGATTTTTCTTCCAAATTGTGGGGGTCTTTTGCAACTTCTTGGGCTTGGAGATTGAACTATAATGAAATGGCATTTATTCTGCACTTTATGAGGCCAAACCCGGGCTGCCCCGTCCCTCATTACGCAAGCCAGGTTGGAGCATATGAGCTTAGCGGTAGTTAAGGTTAATTATTAACTACTTAACATAGTTATGTCCAAACCTTAAAAGTCCAAATGGTTATGTTTAAGGCCTTTCTGAATCTCTTCCAAAAAAAATTCAACTGCAATGACATATTTGCATTTTGGTTGGACTTTGGTATTGGGTCAAGGTTGATTTTTTGGGCCAGGAAATGCAGATTATAACATCTACTTTAGTTAAACTTCATTGTATCTTACAGGCATTCCACTTGGTAACCCATTGTTGAATTGGTCCCGCCAAGTGGGTGGCAGAAAAACTTCTCAAGGAAAGCGTCATTGAACCATCTATTTATTTGTTCCATGTTTTCAAACACCACAGCAACACAACTTAACAACAGTAACTAGGTAACTAGGTAACCATTTCTTATTAAAGGCAGACTATTTGATGGCTCCTCTATGTATTTTCATCCTTTAATTTTGACTTGAATAGATGGCCTGTTTTTTGACTTGTCTATTAGTTGTATGAATACGGTTGAGAGAGAGAGAGAGAGTGTGTGTGTGTGTGTGAGAGAGAGAGCATCTTTAGTGGATGATTTCTAGTGTGGGCCGGGTGAATTCCTGGTCATTCTTTGAAGCTCTTCTTCTCAAGAATAGCTGGCCCTATTCGATTCCTAAAAATTCAGCTTAGAAAAATGTAGTACGTTGGGTTGATTGCAGGCAAAGATGGAACTGACCTGTAGTTTCGCATGACCAAGTGTGAGTAAACTCATTAACCATTCAATTCAAAGAAATGGAGTGGATGTTGTTAAGCTTTTGCTCTTTTGCTACGGTAATACGTGGCTGTATAAAGCTTGTATTAGATACCATGTTGTGCTATTTGCTTTTGTCAAAATAGGCATGCAGTTATGCGTGAAACGGGGGTTGACCATTCTCCCGAGCACATTTAGAGGTGCTTATGGTATTAAATGAATGGTATAGTTGACAGAGAGTTGCTACAATTAAGGATAACCAAATGGCCATTTCAGATTGAAGTCCTATAAATTCATAACTCCAGCACCCATCTTACAATAAATATCTATTCAAATAAAAAAAAGAAAAAGATATTTAAAAAAATTAAAAAAAAATTAAAGATGATGAAGCATTGCTTCTTCCTATCCTTTATCTGTTGTTTCATTGGAGTTGCCCTGTGTGGGGAATTCAACATTATGGATCATGGGGCAAAAGCTGATGGGAAGACAGATGATGCCAAGGTTGGTTTAGTTTGATTACAATAAAGAATATTTATTTATTTATTTTTATTTCAGTGGACAATTCTTCAATCGCAAAGGGACAAAAACACACAAGATTTTGTACTAGACTTGTATTGTACTAGTTAAATATTATCTCAAGAACGACCTTTTACCCCAGTTGTGAGAGGTGTCGGCTCTTATCTAAGTGTCACCTTCCCTCACCCAAGATCTCCCTCGCCTCACCCGAGGTCTACTTTCCTTACCAGAAGGCTGGGGCCTCTCCCCCCACAAAAAAATCTCATTTCATTTTATATGTCTGACACTTAATTTTGTTGGTGAGCAGGCCTTTCAAGATGCATGGACGGCGGCATGTGGATCCAGCGGACCAGCTACAATTATAGTACCAAAAGGCGATTATTGGATGGGCCCTCTTAAATTCACAGGCCCTTGCAAAGGCGTACCATCAATCACCATGAAATTGGATGTGAGAGTACATCTGTTGAAACTCTGTATTTTTTTAGTTTTAGTGATTTGCAGTGAGAATATCATCCATGGTTTAAGTGTCACACTATTTATTACTAGACCTACTTTACATAAAGATTAATCATGTCAATCTTTATTTGTAATTTACAGGGTCATTTGCTGGCGGAGACCGACCTGAACAAGTTTCCAAGTGGAGATTGGGTATATTTTGGATCGATAGATGGGTTGACCATCACTGGAACTGGAGTTTTTGATGGGCAAGGAGCTTCTATTTGGCACTTAAACGATTGCCAAAAGAATGAAAAGTGCAAGCTTCTTCCAACTGTAAGTAGTAATAATAAATACATCCAATTCTCAATTAGAAATAAATTGGAGGGGGTGGGTGCCTACAAGATCTTAATCATGCATCAAGTGTCAATAATTTTATTGTGTCTACTCCACAGAACTTGAAGTTCATATCTATGACCAACACTGTCATTGATGGCATAACATCGCTCAATAGCAAGAACTTCAACTTTGGTGTCGTCGAATGCACGAACTTCAAAGCTGTAAATTTCAAAGTCACCAACCCCGGCGACAGTCCCAACACTGATGGAATGCATGTGGAGCGTTGCTCCGATGTGACCATCGAGGGTGCTACAATTGGAACCGGCGACGACTGTATCTCACTCGGACAGGGCCTCACTAATGTACACATCAGTAAAGTAACTTGTGGACCAGGCCATGGAATAAGGTGCGTTTTTCTTCTCCATCTCTTCTATGCTATAGCTTATAATTATAAATTGAAATGGGATATTGTACTTTTATACTCAATAATCAAGCAAAAGGATATGACACGTACCTTTGCTTTGTTGCCTAGGCATTGCTGACTGATTGCGTGCTTGTTGTAATTGTTGTTGTTGTTTGGTCTTATGATTGGTTTGTTATAAAAAAAAATAACAGTGTGGGGAGCTTAGGAAAGTACCCAGGTGAGAAGGATGTGACTGGACTCATCATTAGTGACAGCACCATCTCGGACACCTTGAATGGTATTAGGATCAAGTCATGGGGCAACTCTCCCTCGGCTAGCTCTGTGTCCAACGTAACCTTCGAGAACATCACCTTCAAAAATGTCAACAATCCAATCATCATCGACCAGGAATACTGTCCTGGTGGCGCTTGTGCAAATGATGTATGAAGAGAGTAAACATTTTTTTCTCCTTCTTCTTCTCCTTGTTCTCTAAGTTAGTAAGATGAGCCACTCCCATGGAATTTCGATATATATAGAACTCATTCATATGTTGTAGACCTATCGTGGGTCAATGACATTTTCAATTTTCAACTTAATTTATGTCCTTTCCTTCAATTGCAACATGCAGGTACCTTCTAAAGTGCAGATCAGCGATGTCACCTTCAAAAACATCAAAGGGACATCTGCATCTGAAGTCGGTGTAACACTCCTTTGTAGCAAGGGCTTGCCATGCAAGAACGTCAAGCTCCAGGACATTAATATAACACCAAGCAAAGGTGCAGCGCCACTCACATCGAAGTGTGACAATATCAAAGCTCTCTACACCGGGACCCAAGTTCCTCCACCCTGTCCTTAAGTCTTATTAATAGGTTACAATTATCAAGTGATTTGTTATGGTTGTAAAGTGTAGTTATATTCATAAAACCCAGTTTCCACATGAGAGGAATCGCAACAAATGTTTTATATCAGTCCTCTTTTCTTGTGAATTTGGCCAACTGAGTAGGCCATTAATTTTTGTAATCTCTAATTATTTACATATATATGCTCAATGAGAATAACATCTTTTTTTTCTATTGGTAATGATGAAATATATTAATGGAAGAAAAAGGATTGCAAAGAAGCACCCCCACATAAAAAGGGGCATTATATGGTATAAAAGCATTATACCAATAAAACAGATTACATAGTGAAAGCAATGAAATTAATTAGAAGACCTATCCACTCCTTGCTTATCTAAAAATCATGTAAAAACATTGGCCGTTCGCCCAACATGATGAAAAAACAGTTAATTAATTGAAGATTAAAATTCTTTAATCTCATTCAAGCAGAATTAGAATTTCTAAAAAAATCACAGCAGAAGGTAACACATAAGATATAGCATTAAGAGAACCACTCTAAACCAATAGTCTTCAACAAAAAGAGTAGCTCTAATCTCAACCACTCTCTCTCTCTCTCTCTCTCTCTCTCTCTCTCTCTCTCTCTCTCTCTCTCTCTCTCTCTCTCTCTCTCTCTCTGTGTGTGTGTGTGTGTGTGTGTGTGTGTGTGTGTGTGTGCACGCACTTGTCGCGCATAGGAACATGTCCTAAATGGAATGGAGTCCCTGATGTACAATTTTTTATATATAATGCTTGCTATTTTTTCATACATAGGTTTTTAATTCCTTTTTATTTAAATTAAGTTGATACATTTTAAAAAGAATTAATGGATTTTCTTTTCTTCTATCATTGTTAATGATAAAGAAATGTGGCAAACTTGTTAATAAATTATTGATGACTATCATTGCTTCTCTTAAGAGGAAATCCGGGCTCCTACGTTTACTAACTTACTACATTACACACTTTGCAACCCCAGAATACATCGAAAATCATCATGTAATACTCAAACCATTATTCTAGTTAGCAAGCAACAAGTGCATTCTTTACTCACACACCCAAATGCACCCCTAGCCAAATCCCTAACCGATAGAGCTAAGGATTGATTCATCCCTTCACTCAGTCATATGAATGAAGGCCTATTTGGAATGTGTAGAACAGAATATTAACAAACATAGATGTTGTTAGATTATAGGGCAGCTTTTTATGAGAAACTTGTTCCATGACTAGTTTGGAACTTGGACGTTTGTCTGCAAAGTTAAAAATAGATAATTGAATGACCGTGGTCAAAGGGCCAGCATTTTCATATGTTGATTAGATAATTATCTTACTTATTTCGCCATTGATTATCCAATATGATTCAAAGTCTTGGTCCAAATCTTGTAACATGGAAACTCAGTATAAAAGGCCCTCCTAGTATGCGTATCAATGTTGATATCCAGAAAGCTTTTGACGCAATTAGATGGGATTTTAATGTCGACGCACTCAAGGCATCAATCTCATCTTGGGCACTATGTACTCATCAATGGAAAATCTAGGATGTAAGGTTTTTTAGTGTGTTGGCATATTCATGGGATTGGACAAAACTTGGGATTGCATTATGCATTTTCTTCTTTTCTAGAATGGACAGCAAAATCATTCTTCAAGAAGAAAATTAGTTTGCAAGAGCTTTCGAAAATCCAAGAAAGCTCAAGAGCGCATGTGCGAACACAAGTTCAAATGGATTTTATTCAAGCATCAAGCAAAAATACCTGGGAGGCTCAACGTTCGAAGGCCCTCATGCTAATCCAAAGGGACCTGGAGATCTTGTTCAAGCCTCAAAATAGCAAGCCCTCACGTTCGAACGAATTTCATCTTCGTTTCGAACGGATCTGTGCTCTCTCTCTCTCTCAAGCCAAGAAACCAAAGAGGCCTCATGTTCGAACGGATGTCATCTCATTTGAACTGATTCCTTCAACCCTCGTAGCCAAAAATCCAAGAGGTCCTGCGTTTGAACAAAAGCCATGGGCGTTTTGAATGGATGATGTGCAAGAAGTTCCAACTGAAGTCATAGGCGTTTGAATAGACCTTTAGTCCTATTAGAACAGATGGTGTACTATTCTGGGCAATAACCCTAAAATAAAAGGAGGTATATATATGGACTCTCTACCATTGCCCTGTGCGCTCAGATACACAAAAAAGCCAAATGCAGATCTGAGAGAGAGTTCATGATTCTTCTCTAAAGTTCTTCCTTCATTGATGTAATATCCCGTCCCTTAATCTTCTATTAATTATAATTAATTACTTAATTAGTTAGTAAGTGCGTGTGGGTAGAATAGGGGGGTGATTCTCAATTTGGAAAGTTTTCAAGGGTTTTTATGAGATTATGAGTTTTTGTGAGTTTGGACGCATCGGGTATGTCGACATTTCACGAACATTAGTCTTCAGTCGCTTTTCGATTCTAACGCGTCAAAGAGGCCCGAAAATCATCATTTGTGGATCCAAGGGCTAAACTTAAAATACTCATTTATCCTAACCTAATAACTATAGCCATCCTTCTTATCTTATTTCATTCATCCCTTTCTTCTTTCATTGTGCCTTCTCCAAAGGCGTAGCCCCCTTCACTGCCTTCTCACTGCCGACGGCCACCGGAGCTCCGGCGTCGACGACCAAGCCTCCGATCTTCTTCATCAAGCTTCCAAGACCCAACCCATTCAATTTTCTAAGCTTTTCGTTCACAACCCATTCAAATGTAAGCTCCTAAAGCTTGTAGACTATCTTTACTTCTTCTTTGTTAGTTAGGAATGGATTAGTAAGACTCACCTCAACCTTTGGCATGCATTTGTAGGAGTGATTTGAGTTTGAGAGTTGTTTTCTCCTCTTTGAGCTCAAAAAAGGGTTTTTCCCCAAATTTCTTCTTGGTTTTGGTCAAGCTCTTCATCTAAGGCTAGTAAATATTTATATTTATGCTTGATATGTTTGTCTTCCTTGATTTGTATGGGACAAATCATGATTTAGATGTTAGTTGCTCATTTGGTGATTTAGGGATTTAAAAACACGATAATTAGGTTTGTTATCCAAATGAAATGGATTTGGATGTTAATGACTTGATAAGGTAGATTTGTGGGATGAGGTTAGATTGTTTTTACAATTGATTGAACTGCTAATCAGGTTCAAGGAAGGAGATAAGGGAATGACCCATTTCACTGCAAAAACAGAACCTGGACTCTATTTCCGCAATGCATGCGGTCGACCGGCCAAATATCTCGGTCGACTGGCCACACAGGGTGAGGTTCTCTAGAACCTGACCAAAACCCTATGACCCTTTTTCATTTACAACTGCCAGTTGACCGGCCAAGGTCTCGGTCGGTCAGGAATGCATGGGAGAGGTAAACCATGCACGGTTAATTCGGTTGTATCCAGACTCAACTGAATTCAATCTTAAACGGTACGGGACAACGGGATATCCTTCTTTAAATCTATGCACGAAGATTGTTCGACCGGGTATCGTGAACCCTAACCCTTTTTGTTGATTGAGTAGGTTGTAAGATGCTTCAGGATTAACATTGTACTTAAGATTGGATTATCTATCGCTTTTGATTCTGGATTGTACCGTCTAGTACTTGTCTACATGTAACGAACATGTTCATTAGTTTTGTTTACTTTACTTTGTTTGGGGATCACATTGAGAACTTAGATGTTGGACTTAGGATCCCTTTTGGTGTTCCGTCCATTCTGAGGTCTGTTTAAAGTGTTGAGGCTAGCGGCTTTGATTGTAAGACTTGAAGAGAACTACTATTGAAGCTTGTTTAAAGTTTGATTTGATTTGGAATAAAGTAGTTTCTCTAATGTTGTTGAATCTTGTTCGCACAAGAAAGCTTAGCCCCTCACCGATGTTCATTTAGGATTCTTTTTGTCAGGCACCACTCAGCTGTTAACGTTCAACACAATTGGGGCACCACCTATGTGAGGACTTGAATTTATAGCCTCGATGTAAGATTGGGCCAGAGCCCACGGAGACCATGCCACATAAGCCAAGAGATGATTGTTAATGTTATTGAATACCGAGTTTTGATCCCAATTTATTAATATCTCCACCACAACTCAATATGAGTAAGGGAGGGCAGTGATACTATCCCATGGTAATTAACATATGTGGACCGCCTACTTTGATAGTTTGTTTATGATTCAAATGCTATGCGTTTCTTACGATTAGACTGTTATGCATTGCATACGATCTTGTTTATCGTTTACTCCCTTTAGTACTGCATATCTTTGGCCATTTATATATCTATCTGCTTACCGACCGTTGTGTTTGATGATGCTATACTCTTGATGCATAGGTACCGAGTCTTTCTACCCCGAGGAAGAGGAGGCGACAGATGAGGTTCAGGCAGATCAGCCTAATGACTTCCTTGAGTACAGTACGGACGACATTGTATAGTCGTATCGACCCCATACACGAGAGCCTTCATGCTATATCTGATTAGTTTCATCTTTTGGTTTTATTATCTTTTTTATTAGGCCTAGTTTTAGTATGGCATACTTATTTTTTTAACTAATATTTTGTTAATAGTCTCAAACTTGATTTCTAAATATGATATTCAGTATTTGCTTTTAAATTATACATCTTTAATATACCACTTGCATTTATGAAGTTTCCGCTAATTGTTATATATATATATATATATATATATTTGAGAAAATGTCTACAACTCACAGCGGTCTTTGATCCGAATGAGATATGATTGATTGGGGCCGGGTTGCATTTTATTAACATTAGAAAATTTTTAATTGCCCCAATTTCACGCATGACCCTGTTTCTTTTTTTGGGAGTGACAATTGATGTGCTGAAGCTTCATCCTTGAGAGATTTGTTCTTCATTCCTCCTTCTCGTTTGCGTCTCGAAGCAGCTTCGTAACCGCAGACGGTGATTCAAGCATGGCTAAAGGTGAACTGCGAGTGGTGGGCAAGAGGTTTTACAGTTCTGAGGTTGAGATCCAGCTAGGGAAGGATTGCAATTGCTCATTTTTAATATTCTAGTTCGTAGTGCTTGATTGTTTCCCTGGACTGGGTTCAAGGATCCATGTTTTTTTTCCTGAGATCGGGATTTTCACATATATCATGTGTCTCTTTTGGTGTGACTATTGGTTTCTTGTGTGGTTGTTTCGTTCTTCTTGAACTACATATCATAGATCTGATCAGGAACCTAATTAACCCTACAAGGGTCTCAAACCTTCAAGTGGTATCAGAGTAGGTCACACTACTCTTCTATGTGAATCGATCATCTATATAAAGAATCGGTGGATCAGAACCTTGATATGAAATTCAAGAAAGAGGGTACCTCTATCACAAACCCTTCTTTGCTCGATGGATCCAACAATGCATATTGGAAGGTCAGAATGACTGCCTTCCTCAGATCCATCGATGATGAAAGTCTAGGATTGCGTTGAAGATGGTTATACCAGACCGACAGTTGTTCCAGACGATCGAACGTTTCTCAAACTGAAAGCTCAATGGTCAAAGGAGGAAAAATAGGCCTCAAACTACAACAACAATGCGATCAGTGCCATTTTTAATGGCGTCACTGCATCGGAGTTCTGCAGAATTTCCTCCTATGCCACAGCTTAGAAAACATAGTCCAGAAAAAGGTATGTGCACATTCTTCTCCTAAATTTATTTATGGATTTCTTGCATTCAACTTTTTCTCAGTTAATTTTTTGTGGAATTGGATTTGGATTTGGATTTTCTTCGAGATGGTTTGGTATTAGGATTTTGTGGAAACGCTTTTGAAGGTTGTGATTATTGAGATATTGTGGAGAATTGGTTGTTTTGTTCTATATTGGGTGACTAATAATGTGGAGAATTGTTCTATATTTGGTGTGTAGCTGTTACAATCATGGGGAAGTATCTTGAGACTCTTGTAGTCATCTTTCAAGACTATTCCGGAGCATTGGTTCAACCTTCAATGCTATGAACTTTTTCTGCTCACCAAGTGTTTGATGGAATGTCTTAATGAAGTTTGAATCATTTTGTTGGTTCTTTTTGTCTCTATGGATGCGCAGTTCTCTAAGGCTCCCAAGAAGTCTCGAGGTAAGCATTCAGCCACTTGATCTTCCTACAACGAGGAATGTTTCCCAAATGCCCAATGTGCTGAACTGTTTGCCAAGTTCAAAATCCGTTCAGTTGTGCTGAAAAGGACTGTTAAAGTAAGGGGATCGATCAGATCAAATGCCCATCATTGGGTCATGTCTTGTCATCTCCAAGTCTTGAATGGAATGGAAAGCGATGTTTTTAAGGATTGGGTGCGTGAATTTTATTGCAATATATATGATGTTACGGCTGACAGCTTCAAATCTTTTGTGCGTGGAATAGTTGTGACTATCACTCCAGGTTTAATTGCAAAGCTTATCAAGGTGAAGCGTCCCCCAAACCCTCACTATCCTTTCCTTGATCCCAAAAATGCGATTAAGTTTCCAGATGATGTTTCTACTGAACTTATTGGTGAACCTAGTGAGTAGGTTGGAGATTTGCTATATCAGCATGAGCTTACGGATGACTATCGCCTTCTTAATATCTTTGTGAGTCATAACATTAAACCCTGTGTTCATACTTCTGACCTGAACTATCTGCAAGCATGTCTTCTCTGTGCCATTGGGATGGATCTTCCGGTCGATTTTCCAAAGACCATGTTCGATGCCATGATTAAGATTTATGAAGGTCACAATCATCTTCTTTGCCTTTCGGTGTACTCGTTTGTGGACTCCTAATTGAGAAAGGATGTCAGGCATATCCATACGAAGAGTCAATTCGACCTAAGAAAACTATCAGTGCCACTACCTTGAAGCTCTCCTAAGCTGACACCAGACCTCGCGCTTCGCGTCGTGAAGCTGCAGGTGCTTCTAATGATGGTAGTGATAGTGACGACTCATATGTTCAGGGGGAGTCTTCTATACTTCATAGGCTCAGTGATGTTGAGGCTGTCATTTCTGATCAATCTATTTAGATTGAAAATCTTAAGAACAAAATGACCGAAGGATTTAATCAGATGCGCCCGCTTACAACGTTTCAGTATTCACGCTTGAGTGAGCGATTATCCTCCAAGTTTGAGCAGCTTCGTAACCTTTGATCTGGGTTTACTTATGTTCACTTTTATGCTAATTGCCAGGCTATGTGTTGTTATTCTACTACTACTTATGGTCTAGTTTTAGACTTTCAAGTTTTCTATGCTACTATCTGTCCTATGGTAGTACTCTCATTATCTCAAGCTAATACTAATGCTAATGTTTAGGTACTTTGCTTTAGTGTTCTTTTGCCAGTAGTTCCTAAACAAGAAAGGGGGAGAATAGTTTTACTATTTTATTTCTGTGATTTATGCACTTGTTGTTGCTAGAGTTTGTCGTGCAAGTTTCTTTTCTACAGGGGTTGAAGATTGAAGTCCAAAGTTTTTTTTTTTAAATCATCTTCCTTATTTGTATTGGGTTTACTCCTAGGTTTCTTTAGAATATTTTGTATTTAGGAAGTTTTGTTCATGAATTGCCAAATGGGAGGGATTGTTAGGTTTTAGTTAGCTAATTCATTGGGGTTTGAACAAAACTCTAGTCCATATAGAGTTGTAAGTTTCTTTTTTTCAGTTATGGACTGTTGTAATTGTCATTGAAATCGAAGCATAAAGATACAAGTTGAAGACAATTAGGAGTACAGTTGGAAAAAACTCAGAAGACATGCAAAACCACCCCCAGGGCAGAGTGAGTGCTCACTCGAGGAAGCCATCTGGTCGCTCGAGCGAGCTTGAGCAACCTAAGTCAGCTCCAGAAGTGCGCAAACTTTCAGAAAAGTTTCCGAATTTGAGCCAAACTCACTGTCTTAATTCTATTTGAATGGCCATTGGCCTATATAAAGTGATCTTGCAATCAAATGCTTACCTCTCTCACGTTCTAAACCCTAGAGAAGCCTATGAGAGATCCATCATCATCCAGAGCTATTTGTTGCTGTGCTAAAGATCAAGTTTTGGTTCTTCTTCCATCTACTCATCCGAAGTAGATCCACCTTGAAGACGCATTCAAGGTGTTGATGTCAAGCACGGTGAAGGTTCACGACAAGGCGTCGGCAAGATTACGCAGTCCTTGGGTTGAATTGCAATTGGAAAAGGGTTATGAGTTTTCTTGTAACTTCCGGTTTCAATTAGTGCTTGGCTGTCTGTTGGCTTAGATGGTAAGGCCCGTAGTTTTTTTTTCGAGTAGGATTTTCCACGTATACATCATGTCTTCTTCTTATTGTGGGGTTTGTTGTTTTTCATTGGAATTAGGGTTAATTACTAGTTTAATCATTGGTTTAGAAATCTAGTAAAGGAACTGCTTTTTGGGAACTAAGCCTGTGTTAAGGCCAGTTTTTTAAGATAGGCTTGATGGGGTTAGATCGTGATAAGAAAGATGAAATGACAATAGAGACGGGGAAGAAGGATTATGGTCTTGGAGGAAGAAGATGGATGTGTCAGTTTAACTAGAATAAAGATATGGGATGAAATGAAAGAAATGAAGATTGGTGTTTGACGGCGTTGAGGAGGGCGGAGGTGTTGAGGATGATGAGTTGGGTGAGAAATGGGGTGAGGAGATGGATAAAGAGGAGGAAGGAGGGCAAGAAGAAGACACAAGCGTCGATATTGATGCTCAACTTAACCACAAACAGTACTGTCAACTGAGAATAATATTGTAATGAGCATCCATATCAACACTCAACTGAGCCACAAACCTGTGATAGACGTCGATATCAATGCTCAACTAAGAATAATATTGTAATAAATGTCGAGAATAAAACCTAATGAATATGCATTTAAGCGTCGACCCTAAGCTAAAGGGAAAAAAAATGACACAAGGGCCTTTACTGTTTGTAAAGATCTTTTGGGGTCTTTGTCGTGCACGGGACATCTAAAAGGTTTTTCCCTGTAAAATCCACAAAAATTTAAAGAAAATAAAAGGAAAAGGGTTGGTGCCTATATTCGATTGAAGGTGATCAAATCCATTCACTGGATAGCCACTTTGAGTCCTTTGGCAAAAGAAGGATACGCTCAATTTAAAGACAAAACGCAAAAAGTTAATATCAGATGAATTTAAAAACACTAGCAGTACTATGAAAGCACAAAAATAAAAATAGAAGGGTTTGATGGCTAGTTTAGATTAAAGATGTGAGGAACAAGTTGCCAAGGTTACCTAGTAATGGGGCCAAGCTATCTCTCATCAATGCAATCTTTAAAAGGGAAGCGGCATGTAAGTCGTGGAACGCATCTTGTACCAAAAATCACTTAGGTCCCACAAAAGAGATTTTGATAAACTAAATGAAATATCTAAACTAAATGAAAAGGATGTAAGAAGAACTAGAAAAAATTATGCCTACGATAAATGAATCAGATCAGAATAAACAAGATGAAAACAAACATGTTGATAAATGAATCTAACTATCATTAAAGATGAACTAAAGAAAGGAATGAAGGCAACTAGATGCCATGAATCTGTAGCTTTAGCTCGATCCCTTGCTTTCTTCTTTGACTTTCTTCAGTCTATCCTTTATTGTGACTGACTGATGCTTAGGGTCGAGAGGGGACCTTATTTATAGTGTTGGATGGCCTTTTTCTTTTTCTTTTTTTTTTTGCTCAGTTGAAAATTGAATTATTAAGGGAAGGAAGAAACAACAAAAAGAAAGCAAAACAAGAAACAAGAAGACCAAAAGAAAACAGAGCACAAGCTATCTCATGCATGTTAGGAGATGGCTGATTACATAGAGGAAAGAAGGCTTCGAGGGAGGAGCTCTTAAAGGAAGAAGACATTTTACCAAGAGATATGGGAGCTTCAGCCAAGAAGAAGATGATTGCAGTGTCAAGGAAAGGCTTCAAATTGTTGAAAATTGCCCAGTTTCTGACCTTCCATAAGCTGAAGATGGCCCCACTAAGAAGAGAGCTCCCAGGCCCTTTTTTGCTTTGTAACAAGAGTTGGCTAAAAAAGATCTCCATCTGGCAGCAGCAGAGCAAAAAGGAGTAGAGAAGATGTTGCCTTTAACTTCTAACCAGGCCCAGAAGTTCAAGGCAAAAGGGCAGAGGAAGAACATACTGTAAGAAGTCTCTTGGTGGATACCGCATAGGTAGCACGAAGACTCCAGCTGCACTCTGATTGTTTGGGCCCAAGAGTTGGTTGGAAGTTTGTTATGGAACAATTTCCAGGCAAAACAAGCAATGGAGGGCTTAAGGAGACTGTTCCAAGCAAAGTTAGACCAAACTCTAGGAAAGCTCCTAGCTCTAATGGATTCCCAAGCAACGAAGAAAGGGAGATGGTTGGAATTTGAGCTCATCCAGATCAGCTTATCAGGGATGTTGGAGAGGTAGAAATCCGCCAAAAGAGTGGAGGAGGCAAAGATCACCGGCTGGGGATAAGTAGAACTTGAGAGCCAATGAGGGTTGGAGAAGATGTCATGCACAGATTCATTCCAGGGAAAAGGATATCAGGGAACTTCTCCACCAAAGAAAGAGGACCATGCCATTTGTCATGCCAAAAACTTATGATTTTTCCATCACCCAGAAACCAGTGGCTATTTTGAAACAAGAAGTGGGACCTACTCTTTATTTGCCTCCAAATGCAAGAACCAGAGATTAATGCTCCTAGATGCCAGGGATAGAAACCTTTGAAATACTTAGCTTTAAAGCAGGAAGCCCACAGAGAAGATGAAGAGAAGGCTGTCCAACCTAACCCGACCGAGCTTGCCAAGATCAAGTCCTTTAAGCGACGAAAGCCAAGACCTCCTTCTGATTTTGGAAGACAAACTATTTTCCAGTTGAGAAGGCTTCTCTTAGTTGGAAAAGATCCTCCAGACCAAAGGAAGTTCCTCATCCATTTTTCCATGAATCTGCAAATCGAGTTCGGAATAGGGATAACCAGCAAGGTCTGAATAGGAAGGCTTTGGAGCACATGCTTCACCAAAATAACCCTTCCCACAAAAGAAAGCGTATTACTTTTTCAACCAGCTAGCCTTTTCCTGAAGGAATCCTTCATACTTTCAAAGTATCTAGCTTTTGGGCTGCCTATGAAGAGGGGAACTCCCAAATATTTGACCAGAAATATAGCCTGGGAAATGCTTAAGGATCTCGAGATCCTTGATTTGAATGACTGCCTGCTATTGTCAAAGAGAATCTTACTTTTGGAGAGATTGAAATGTTGTCCCGCTGCCATTTGATACGCTTTCAACACTCTCTAAATAGTTCTAATACTCTAGGGGAACGCTTGAAAAATGAGAAGGATGTCATCTGCAAACATTAGGTGGCATATAGAGGGGGAGGCTAGAGCTCTATAGATTGGGACGACTTGATTATGGGAAACAAGATTTGCAATGTTCAGACTTAGAATTTCTTCCGCTAGGATGAAGAAGTAAGGGGATAGAGGATCCCTCGGCCTTAAACCACTACCCAATTTAAATAGCCTGTAGGCTCCCTGTTGATGAGAATGGAGCCCTTTGGAGAGTACACGCATTCTTGGATGAGGGAGATCCACGCCTTGCTAAAGCCAAAAAAACTCTAGCACCTTAAACAGAAAAGCCCAATCTAGTTTGTCAAAAGCTTTCGAAATGTCTAGCTTCAGACAAACGCCTTTACCTTTGACGCCCTTTTGAAATTTCTGGGTCAACTCATGCGCCAGAGCAATGTGATATTGAATTTTCCTTCACTTTAAGAAAGCAACCTGATGAAGGGAAATGATGTCAGGAAGAATAGAAGCTAAAGGTGGAATAACCTAATTTAGTCTTGAGTTGGCTAAACAACTAATGATGTTTAGCCTTGAGTTGGCTAAACAACTAAAAATCCAATTAGGAATCAAATGCCATGAATTTTGGGCTTTTGTCCAAAATACCTTCGCTTTTAAAGGTGGAATAACTTAATTTCGTAAAGTGGTCCAATTGGGGTAAAGCTGGGGCATTAGTGGACGATATACGAATCTAGATTATGAGGGTGCCGAAATAAGGTATCTACACATACCTCTCATTTTTCAAGCATTGCTAGAGTTTTTTGCAGGAAAAAGTGGCATATCCAAGGTTCAAACCCTGAAAAGTTAGGTGAGAACTGCCACTACTTACCACTCGGGTAGGAGCCGTTCTCAAGCATTGCCAGAGTTTAAATGACTAACAACATCAACTCAGCTAGTACCCATGAGTATGTAGCCAGTCCTCCTTTCAGCATCAACTCAACTAAACCCCAAGTGTCTAACCAGAAAAACAATTTCTAGCATCATCTTAGCTATACCTCAAATGTCTAGACAGATCAATTAAATTGCAGCATCAAATCTCCTAATACACCTGAGTGTCTAGCTAATTCAATCAAGTCCTTGACTCAGCTTTTGTCCAAACTCCAAACAGATAAACTGAATGTTGTTCTAAAATGAAATTAATGGCATTCCCCAATGGTCATTTCAAATGAAATTAATGAATTACCCAATTGGGTTTTAAACAAGTCAAAATCAATTTTGGAAGGGCCTCATCGTATCTAGGAGGTAGTTCATCTGTTAACCCATAACTAACCCGCTCTCACCAAGTGGGTGGCAGAAAACATCTTAGGGAAAGCATCATTGTAATGTGCCTTGAAGCATCTATTTGTTCTATCTTTTTACAGATCCAACTCCACCACTACGGTGGCTAGGTAGCCATTTCCTAATAAAGTGAAGCCCATTTGCTGACCCCTCTATGAATTTTCATCCTTTGCTCTAATTTAAGCCCATTTGATACTTAAAGCAACATTTAAAACTACTTGGAATTCTATTATTTGAGAGTTCTAGATTTCTTTGAAAGACATATGGCGCGCGTATTTGATTCCCAAGAATTCAGCATTGATAAGGTGCAACCCGAGTGGGCTGGGTACGTTCTGGGCAAACCTGGAACTGACCTGTACATTCAAATGTCCCAGTGTGAGGAAACTCATTAACCATTCAAATCAAAGTAAGGTATTGGATGTTCTTAAGCTTTTGATCTTTCGCTTCTATAAACATAATACATGGTTGTATAAAGCTAATGGAATAGTCCATTTCCACTGGCAACATATAAAAGGAAAGCTTATTAAAAGTAGCAGTGTATAAGTTACTGTCTGGTACTCTTTCCTTGTGTCAAAATAAGTTGTTGTGCGTTAAAAGTGGGGGCGACCATTCTGGTGAGCATATTTAGAGGTGCTTGTGGTTTAAAATGAATGGTATAGTTGAGAGAGAGTTGTTACAATTAAGGATGACCAAATGACCATTTTAGTTTGAAGTCCTATGAATTCATTACTCCAGCACCCATCTTACATTAAATATTTATTCAAATAAAAATAAATAAATAAATATTAAAAAAACCAAATAAATAAAAATAAATTAAGATGATGAAGAAGAGCTTCTTCCTATCCTTTTATCTGTTGTTTAATTGGAGTTCGCCTGTGTGGGGAATTCAACATTATGGATCATGGGGCAAAAGCCGACGGGAATACAGACGATGCCAAGGTTTGTTTAGTTTGATTATAACGATGTTTAGACAATTTTTCAATCATAATTCTATAATATAAGGACAAAAATATGAACAATGAGGCCTAGATTTTGAACTAATTGGGCTGGACTTGCATCGTACTTGTTAAAGACCGTCTCTCATTTCATTGTATATGTCTAACATGTGCATGATGGTGTTTATATTTTGTGGATGATCAGGCCTTTCAGGACACACAGACCGCAGCGTGTGGGTCCATTGGACCAGCTACAATTATAGTGCTAAAAGGTGATTACTGGATGGGCTCACTTAAGTTCACAGGCCCATGCAAAGGCGTACCATCTATAACCATGAAATTGGTTGTAAGAGTTGTTCTGCTTGAACTCTTTGTTTTTTTTTTTTTTTTGGGTACGTAGTGTACAGTGAGCAAACATTTGTCATTTTTGTGGGATGCTCCTGAAGTACGGTGAATCTTATCCATGGTTTAAGTGTCACACTAATTATTTGTAGACTTACATACAGAATGTCAATCTTTATTTGTATTTGATAGGGTCATCTGCTGGCGGAGACCGAACTTAACAAGGTTCCTAGTGGAGATTGGGTTTATTTTGGATGGATAGATGGATTAACCATCACTGGAACTGGAGTTTTTGATGGTCAAGGAGCTGCTATTTGGCACTTAAACGATTGCCAACAGAATGAAAAGTGCAAGCTTCTTCCTAACTGTGAGTAATAATAATATATCCAATTCTCTGGTAGAAATAAATTGAAGGAGGTGGATTCCTAAAAAATCTGAATCTTGCATCTAGTGTCAATAATTTTATTGTGCATCCTCCACAGAACCTCAAGTTTATGTCTATGACCAATACTGTCATTGATGGCATAACATCCCTCAATAGCAAGAACTTCAAAGCTATAAATTTCAAAGTCACCAACCCCGGCGGCGACAGTCCCAACACTGATGGAATGCATGTGGAGCGTTGCTCCGATGTGACCATCGAGAGTGCTCAGATTGGAACCGGCGATGACTGCATCTCCCTCGGACAGGGCCTCACTAATGTACATATCAGTAAAGTAACTTGTGGACCAGGCCATGGAATAAGGTGCATTTTTCTTCTCTCTCTCTCTTCTTTGTTATAGCTTATAATTACAAATAGAATGGGATATTGCTTTACACTTAGTATGCAAAAGAATGTGACCTTTGCTTTGTTTCCTAGGCATTAGTGATTGATTGCTTGTTGTAATTGTTGTTGTTTGGTTATGAGTGGTTTCTTACTTAAAAATAACAGTGTGGGGAGCTTTGGAAAGTACCCAGACGAAAAGGATAGGACTGGACTTATTATTAAAGACACCAGCATCTCAGACACCTTGAATGGTATCAGGATCAAGTCATGGGCCAATTCTCCCTCGGCCAGCTCACAATCCAACATAACCTTTGAGAACATCACCTTCAAAAATGTCTACAATCCAATCATCGTCGATCAGCAATACTGTCCTAGTGGCTCTTGTGCAAATGAGGTTTGAAGAGACTAAACTTTTTTTTTCTTCTTTGTTCTCTAAGTTAGTCACAGCACCCACTCCCATAGATGACAGTTACAAAAGGAAAACTTTAATCAATTTAAAGAAATTCAAATGAGGGATAACCGATCCTTTATGTATGGTCATATGGGCCATAACATTCGGTCCAACATTCTCCCACTTGGTCCATATGACCACAAAAGAATTTTAAAATATAATCGAAAAACTAAGTTTAAAAAAAAGGACTTTGGCTGGTGATCACCATTTTAAAATAACAATTGTCATCTCAACCTTGATGTCAATCTTTAATTTGTAATTAAATCAGTTTGCCAATGAGAACTATGGCGGTTAACATGTCTTGAACGACGTGCTTCCTTCCATAATTAATTCACTAATATTCTAACTTAACACAATCCTTAATAAGGGTAAAATAGGATGATTTTCATGGCAATCCTATTTATTGGGTACAATAATGCCATTTTTCTTTAATTTTCTCACTTTATACACTTCAATCACATGTGACAATAATTTCAATAAAGTCAGAAAATATGAAATCTTATTTCGGTGATAAATATGACAGTGTCTTTACATATCTTTAACAAAGCAATTCAATCAAGCCCATATTTCTAACATGCTCTTTGTAGTCCTTTGACGCCAATGCCTTTGTCAAAGGATCTGTTATCACGAGGCTTATTGGGATCCCAACGACAGACACTAACCGATCTCGTACCTTTTCTTTTAGTACAAGGTATTTTACTTCCAGAAATTTTGATTTACTGGAAACCATGTCATTCTGAGCAAATCTTCTTGCAGCGTCATTATCACCATAAATCTTCAAGGGCTCAGAAATGGTGTCCATAACACGTAGTCCCGAGATAAAATCATGCATCCATAAAGCGTGACCCATGGTTTCAAAGCATGCCACGTATTCAGCATCAAATGTGGATGGAGTCACTAAAGTTTGCTTTGCACTTCTCCATGAAATTGTCCCGCCAACTAACAGGAAGATGTATCCTGAAGTCGATTTTCTTGTATCGAGGCAACCAACGAAGTCAGCATCCGAATAACCGACCACTTCTAAGTGATCGGACCTTCTGTAAGAGAGCATGTACTTTCTTGTGCCACTAAGGTATCGCAAAACTTTCTTGACTCCTACCCAATGTGCCATTCCCGGATCACTTTGATATCTACTAAGCATGCCAACTACAAAACTGATATCGGGTCTAGTGCATGTTTGTGCATACATAAAACATCCGATTGTAGGTGCATAAGGACACGTTTCCATTTGTTTCCTTTCAATTTCATTTCTTGGACATTGTTCTTTACTAAACTTGTCACCTTTTGTCATAGGTACATTTTGTGCCTTACACCCTTCCATACGAAATCTCTTAAGTACATTTTTAAAATAGGCTTCCTGTGATAAGCCAAGTAATCTTCGAGATCTATCTCGATAAATCTTGATTCCTATTACAAATGTCGCTTAACCCATATCTTTCATTTCAAAATTGTTCTTAAGATATTCCTTAGTTTCGTAAATCATTCCGAGATCATTACTAGCCAATAAAATATCATCAACATATAGGACTAAAATCATAAATCGGCTCCCACTAACTTTGAGATATATACAATGATCAACGATATTTTTGGTAAAACCAAAAGATGTAATAATGCGATTGAACTTTAAATACCATTGTTTGGAAGCCTGTTTAAAACCATATATCGATTTCTTTAATTTACAAACTAGTTTATTTTCATTCTCTTTCATGAAACCTTCAGGTTGTTCCATATACACTTCTTCATCTAGATCTCCATTTAAAAACGTTGTTTTGACGTCCATTTGATGTAACTCTAAGTTGAAATGAGCTACAATTGTCATGACAATTCTAAATGAGTCATTTTTAGACACCGGAGAGTAGGTTTCATGATATTCTATACCTTCTCTCTGAGTAAAACCTTTGGCCACGAGACGGGCTTTGAACCGTTCAACTTTCCCTTTGGAATCCCTTTTGGTCTTAAAGACTCATTTACAGCCAACGGCCTTGGAACCCTTGGGTAGTTCAACGATATCCCAAATTTCATCTGTGGCCATTGATTCTAACCCATCCTTCATGGCCTCTAACCATTTATCGAAATTCTTATTTTCAATGGCTTCCTTAAACGTCTTAGGATCTTCTTTAATGCCAAGACCAGATTCTTCCAAATACACTACATAGTCATCCGGAATAGCAGGTTTTCTCATTCGAGTTGACCTTCTCAATATCTCCGGATCGGGTTCATTGATGCTTTGTTGTGTATTTTGAAGTGGATCATTATTTTGTTCAGGGAATGCCTCATTGATGGGATTTTTTGTGGTTTTTGTTCCTCTTGATAATCATTAAATGGAACAAGAACACTACTTTGTATAATAGGCAACTCAAGTGGATCCCTTATTTCATTGTAAGAAGGCCTGTCATTGGGACGGGTTGAAACGAGTAGAAAGCCCGGCCCGGCCCGTCCCAACCCCGAAAATACAAGGCTTTATAAAAAAATTTGAGCCCAGTGGGATGAGCTTGGTCAATAATTTTAAAGCCCGGCCAAAATGGGACTGGGACTGGGCAGAGGATGCCCAACCCGTTCAGGCCCGGCCAAGCCCGCTCCAAGTTAATTTTGATAAAAAATTTATATTACCTAAACTGCCCCTCACTAACAGCCAAAAAATGGCTAGTTAGGAGGGGCATTCTTATAATTGCGCCCTCCATCTCTTTTATAAGACGATGCAATGGGGAACCCTAAAAAATCCCACACTCAATCGTTCTTAGCTCTCTGCCTCTTCAGCTCTCTGCTCTCGGTCATGGTTCTCTACTCTCGTCGTCACGGCGAGCCCTCTCACCGTCGCACGACGTACGCACGCTGACGATGCCGGCTACCCCTCTCGCACCGTCGCCTCTCTCCCTATCCCTCTTTTTTCTCCTCCCTCACCCAGTCGTCGCCCTCTGCCCTCTCTCACTGTCACCCTCGGTACATCTCCCCTATTCTCTGTTTCTATCTTTCTTCTTCTCCCTCTTCCTTTTTCTATCTCTCAGTCTATGCTCAATATTTCTACTCACGGGCTAACGTCTCATAGATACCGCTCAAGGTAAATTTGTTACCTTTTTTACTTCTCTTAATTTGTGATTGCATGGTTGAGCAATGAAAATCTGAAACAATTAGATTTTCTTTATTTTTCGTTTTGTCCCTTTTTGATTTCCTGTGAATGTATCTCCTTTTCATTTTCCCTGTCAGATTTTCTATTTCTTTTGTTTCTTTGTTTTCCTTTTCTATAGATGCGTGACATGTGTCTTTGTGTTTGTGTTTGTATTTTTTACTTTGATCAGTTACATTTGTGTTGTGATGGGTTTCAAAGGTAGGCTACCAGTGGATTTGTTTGTATCAGATTCCTCCTATCATATACGTCATCACCACTCTAAACAATTGCAATGTAAACTTCCAAGTTTACACACGAAAAAAACACCACCTTTTTTTTTCTTTTTTTTCCCCCTTTTTTTCTCTGGGTTCGAATGAATCTGAAGGTTAATGCCCTACATTTGACTTCATTCACAACATATGAAATTTTCATTTACACTTAAAACACATCAATGTTGAAAAACTCAGCATTCATCTCTCTGTTGAAATCCCGGACAGCATAGTCCTCTAGTGCAACAAGGGACTGCCCATGAAAAACTGGACAGAGAGTAGTGGTGTTCTTGTTTTTGTTTCTTTTGATATTTCAGTAAATATGTCTGCTGGTATGCCTTTTAGTAGTGCTGGTAGCATTCTCATTCCTACACATGTCCCCATCCCCATTGATGATGATATGGGTGGTGGTGGTAATGAGCAAGTGCCTCCCATCCCCTCTCCCAATGATGAAGTAATTTCAAATGAGACTAATGCAAGAAGGCTCAAATCAGTGGTTTGGGAACACTTTCAAAAAACGGAAGTGTCTGTGAAAGTTAATGGTAAGGATGTCGCTAAAGTTAAAGCGGTGTGCAAATATTGCAAGAAACTTCTAGTCAGTAGACCTGAGGATGGAACTTCACACCTGCGGTGTGTTGGTGTTTTTAAATTTGAACAAAAAAAGAGTCGAGAAGCCCTTGCAAAAATGTTGTTTTTACATGATTTTCCTTTTAATGTTGTTGAACTACGAGGTTTTAAAGAGTTATGTGCGACTCTATGACCCGAATTCAAGATTGTATCACGTAACACTGTGAAGGCAGATTGCATGGAAATGTACAATGAAAAAAAAGAATGAGATCTTGAAAGAATTCAAGGATCTCATAAGCAGGATTGCTCTCACAGTAGATATGTGGACATCGAACCAGCATTTATGTTATATGGCTATTACAGCACATTATATTGACTCTGATTGGGTTCTTAGATCGCGTATAATTAACTTTCATCATGTTGATCCTCACCACACTGACCAAATGCTAGATGACAATATTAATCTAAGTATACTTAATTGGAATATTGAGAATAAATTATCATGTTTGATATTAGATAATTGTTCTACAAAAGATTCTCGAAAACGGCCCGCTGGGGGTCCGAAACGGGAAACGGCCCTCGGAAAAATCAGAAACCGACACGGGTACCTTGTTCAAGGCCAAAGTAACTTGTAGGAATTGACGATTAGTGAGTCGGACTTCAGGTTAACGAATTAAACACAAAAACCGCATGATTCTCAATACTTAGGCTGGAAAACAGGCCGTCGAAAAACTTAAGAAAAGATTTTTATATATATACATGTTTATCTTTCATTTATAATTTAATTCATTGAAAGATTCTAATGTTATTTTTGTCATTGCAGATTGATGGACGCTTTGGGGTCGGTTGCAGATTTCTGGGGCTGTTTTATTCTTTTTAGTTTATTTGTATATGTATATTGGACATTTATAGGTAACTATATCATTATTGATTGTAATATTTGTTTAATGAGATAAACGATTTGATGAAAAATGGCGATGGTTGTTTGTTTATTTAGCAACTTTTCTTTGCAAGCGTTTTTTATATTGAATATAGGTACACGAATAGGTTTATTTTTTGATACAGGTGTATAAACAGGTTTGCAGGAAAAATATATTGAAAAAACAAATATAGCTTTTTTTTTAAAATAAAAATAATTTTACCGACATTTTTTTTCGTCGGCAAAAGTATAAAATAAAAATAAAAAATATCTAAAGATGGCCTAGCGGTTGTTCCATTGAAGATAGAGGTTATAGTGAATTGGGAAAGCCCAAAGAATGCGATAGGGATCAGAAGTTTTCTAGGTTTGGGTGGATATTATATAAGATTTTTCTAAAGGATTCTCGAAGATATCAACTCTGTTGACTAAGCTGACTAGGAAGAACGTTTCTTTTGCTTGGACCCAAGAGTGAGAGGATAGTTTTGAATTGCTTAAGAAGAAGCTTACTACAGCCACAGTGTTGACCTTACTAACTAAGAGCGGATTTGTTATCTTTACTGACACTTTGAAGGTTGAGTTGGAGGATGACAAGGCAGTGACTTATGGGTCTAGGCAGCTGAAGATTCATGGGAAAAACTATGACAAACACGGTTTGGAGCAAGTAGCGGCCGTTTTTTCCCTAAAGCATTGGAAACATTATCTCTATGGAGAGAGGTTTGAGGATCCCTCTGATCACAGACGTTTGCAGTACCTCTTTTCTCAAAAGGAGATGAATATGAGGCAACATTGTTGGATGGAACTTATAGCTGACTACGATTTCTCGATACGGTATTTTTCGGGTAAAAGCAAAGTGGCGGCAAATGCACTTAGTCGGAAGTTAGTCACGTTGGCTTGTTTGCGTGGTGAATGGGATTTAATTGAGAAGTTTAGGGCCTTGGATGTGGAGATTGAATTTTCTAATGGCAAGGTGATGCTAGCCGGCATGTCAATGTTCGAGCCAGTTCTGATGCAATAGATTAAAGATAGACAATTCCAGGACCCAAGTTGGCTAGAGTCCGTAAAGGCTTGTAGAGAGGCCAGATTTTGGAATATTAGATGGAGTCTTGTATTTTCGGGACAGATTGTGTATGCCCAATGTTGAAGATTTGTAGAATTAGATAAAGTTAAAGGCGCATCATACACAGTATTCTATGCATCCCCGGAGTCCTAAGATGTACCGGAACATGAGGGGCATATTTTGGTGGAACAATATGAATAAAGAAATCACTAGGCTTGTTTCTAGGTGCATGACATGGTAGAGGATCAAAGCAGAATAGAAGAAGCCCCTATGACTTTTGAAGCCATTGAATATTCTTAATTGAGAATGCGAGCATATTATAATGAATTCTGTGTCCGTTTTGCTAGAGACGAGGAAGCACGATAATTATATTTGGGCGATAGTTGACAAATTGACTAAGTCTGGACACTTTATTCCTTTTAGGAGAGGGACCAAGATGGATAAGATGACGAAAATGTTTATTCAGGAAATTGTCAAACTACATGGTATCCCAGTTTCTTTAGTGTCAAACAAAGATAACCGCTTTGTTTCGTATTTTTAGGTGACTTTTCATGAGGCCATGGGAAGGAAGTTGAGTTTTAGCACAACATATCATCCGCAGACCGACAAGCAATCAAAGTGGATAATCCAGACTCTTGAGGACATGCTTGGAGCTTCTGTGTTAACTTTAAGATAGAGTGGGATCGACATTTGGCGTTGTATGAGTTTGCATACAATAACAACTTTCACGCAAGTATTAGGATGGCACCGTTTGAGGCTCTCTATGGTAGGAGCTACAAGGCAGTAATTTGCTGAGAAGAAGTTCACGAGAGTATTAGGATGACACCATTTGAGGCTCTCTATGGTAGGAGGTACAAGGCAGTAGTTTGCTAAGAAGAATTTGGTGTGAGAAGTTTCAATGGGCCTACTATTATTGGAGAGACAAGTGACAGAGTAAAGCTAGGGAAAAAAAGGTTGAAATTTGCCCACAGTAGGAAGAAGAGCTATAAAGATAATCGACGAAGTGATCTTAAATTTCAAATTGGGGATACGGTCTTTTTGAAGGTTTCACCTATGAAAGGCACTATTCGGTTCAAGTAGAAAGGAAAATTTCCCCTTGTTACATTAGATCTTCCGAGACTCGCAACAGGGTCGGAGATTTGGCCTATAGATAGACTCAACTTCTAGACTTAGCAGCAGACTGCAGTATACGATGTCTTCCACGTATCAGTGATGAGGAAGTTTATTGCAAATCCATCGCATGTCATCAAGTATAAGCCATTAGAGATTAAGCCAGATGCCGCCTACATCGAGAAAGCAGTGTGCGTGATTGATGTCAAGGAGCAAGTCTTGCATACCCGACTATCAAATGGGTGAATATTCTATGGGAGCATCATAATTTGAAGGGGGCCACTTGGAGTTAAATGAGAGGGTGTTAAAGAAGTATCCACACCTTCTTTAGCATGTTTAGTGTCTAATTAGTTTTAATTCGATGCTTAATGTGTTATTTTGGATGTTTATGTGGCTGGATAGGTAGATTAGTTAGGTTTTGACAATGCCTAGGTAGTTTGAGGACCTTTTTGTAAATTTGGCTTTATGGGTGACAATGTGTGTGATGTCAATTTTTACAGAAATTTAGATGCATGAGCACGTTGTGTTCATCGATTTCCGTGTTTTGACTCGAACTGGTTGGACCCATCTTGACCCATTTGTAGCCAAAAAGTCCTAATTTGATATTACCTAATTAGTTATTGCCTACAAATCTCAGGAAGTTTTCAACTAAAACCTTCCTTATTTCTGCTGAAGCTTCCTTTCCCTTCTGTTCTACTTACTTCTAATTCCGTTGGTGAAGCTTTGCACGCTGGATTTTTAAGTCTCCATCGTCACTAACATTGTCTTCTCCAAGTTCTACTTCTTCCTATTTCATCACCACTTGCACTATTGGTAAGATAATCTCTTCCTATTGCTTTTTCATGTTTGGAACTAGTCATTTGAGCTCAAATATGTTGCGTGCAAGCTCGTTCTCTTCCATTTTATTCATTCACCATTGCAGGGTGCTTTGTAGAGTTACATATTTGGGGGTCTTTTTAGTTTGAAGCTTGTCGAGGTGCCCTATAGTTTTGATTTCAAGGAAAAAGGGCCGTGCATCATCTAAGGCTAGTTAAACATCTTTATATGCATGCATGCAATGTTTATTCATGATTCCATCCATGATTCTTATGCTAGATTTACCCTTGTAGCTCAATGGTATGGTTGTAGACTGAGTTTTGCTAAATATTTATATGGATTCCTAAATGTATGTGATTCTACAGTTTATTTGTAGTTTGGAAGCCCTCATGATATGAAATAATAGACTTCTGAAGTGTACGTTAAGTAAGGAAGACATTTCCCATAAAATAGAAAAAATTCACTTTTCAGAAGTTTGAATTATGTCGCCCACGGTCGATCGTAGAATATTTCCTTTCACAGTCAACCGCAAACACATGGTGCAATTTTGATTGCTTTTCCAATACCTAGATTTTTCTAGAAAAATCAACTACGGTTAGCCCGCGGCTAGCCGTAAGTCCCTTTATGGCTAATCGCGAGCCGACTAACCGTGAGAGACCCCACGGTCGACTATGTGCCAACCATGGAGCAACTGTGAGAAATCGCGGTCAACCGCTAGGCAACCCCGAGAACCTAGGATTTTCAGGTTGTTTTGGACCTTGTTTGGACACCTAGCAATGGAAGCCTTGGACCCTAATCAAGGCCTAGTGGAACCTAGACCAATGTAGGTGATGTATGAGCTAAAAAATACCTACAAGAAAGCTGGTACTTTAATATTTATGTACACTAAGATAAAGGTGTTACCCTAAGGCAATTCGATGTTTGTAAACTTGTGTAACGCTATCATTAATGTAGTCTAGAGACATCGGAGGCCCTAATACTACACAGAGTTGGGCGGTGATGCCAACGGGCATTCCTAAACCCTAGAGTAGGCTCATTGTTCAACCTTGACTCGTCAAATGACATCTTATGCATGCATTTGATTTACGTTTCTTGTATTCGCATGAACTGACCCATGCTTCCATGTTGCCATGTATTTCACTTTATACTTTGCTATGTGCTATGTTTCAAGTGTTCCTTTATGCTCTTTATGCCTTTATCATGTTACACCTTACGGTCCTGTTCATGCTTATGTTATGAACATGCTTCACATTCAATGACAAGTACATCTCATTTCCTTAAGTCAACACCACTTAGGTTGATCCTATCTTAGTCGGACCTCGCTGAGTGTGGATTTAGTACACTTTATGGACTAGTTGCAGTCTAGGTTGTGTTATGGGAGTTTATCGGTGCTCCAGGTCCACAATGGAGTTTTGTGGACCCTATACCTCCTAGCGGTACCACTATGCTATGTTATGTTTCATGCTCTTTATTTAACCCATATCTAATGGTTGAATTTAGATAATATATCTCATGTGGATGTGCCAATTTGTTAGGATATCATGTTAGCCATGTCACTTATGATTCACATTGTTTCATGCTTACTCATGCATTATTTATACCTAGTTCCCTCTTACAGACTGTGAGAACCCGACCTCTAATCTCTTGGATTAGTGTTGTTTTATTTGTGGATTAGTTTCTTTAAGTGGGATTAGTATTTGTTGGGTTGAGTTTGTGAGCTAGAATGATTTTTCTTCTAGTTTTGGGCTTTTGAGTGCTTTGATAGCTTGTGGGGCCCTTTGGGGGTTCCCTTTTCGGCTTTGCATTTACTTGTGAGATTTTCCCGATTTGTTTCGTATTGTGTTTTTGGCCAGTTTCATTCATCTTGAGGAATCCTACAACTTTCATGTTGATCCCGTATCCATTTGAGAACCCGAAACCCGATTTCTTGGCCTTGAGGGCAAAACAGTCATTGCACACCAAATCTGTACCCAAAACTTGATATTCCCAAAACCCACGAAACATATACTTTTTGGAAACTAGAAATTTCGACGATCATTTCTTCCTTCTTCGTCGAATTCATCCGAGGCCCCGAAAGAGATGATTTCAGCCACCCAAGTTCTTTAAGTTGTGGGACCCAAACCTCATTTGCTTATAAGAGGAACCCATCCCCTTCATTGCATCCCATTCTCCATTGTTCCAGCACAACTATTGAGCCTAGGGCTTTCTTGCAACTTCTTCTTCTTGCTTGCTTCTTCATCTCCAAGCCACACCAAGAGTTCATCAATCAAGAAATGGAGACCATCTTCTTCTTCCTCTTCACCATGGCTCCCTATTGATACCATTTTTGGAGAAATCTCCCAACCTAGAGACCTCCCTTGAGCTTGTTCTTCTCATTTGAAGGTCATCCAAGTAAGTGTTCTTCTTCATCTTCTAGATTTGTAATCTTCTAGCCTTAGAGAAGCTCCACCTTGATTATTGAAAGGTTCCCTTGTCATTTCATTGTTTAACCCATTTTAGGGTTTGTTTTGGGGGTTTTTGTAGAGATTGTGGATCTTGAGCTTGAGAGGTGATTAGGAGCTTGATTTGCTTGATTAGAGTCAAAGGCAAGTGGATGATTGGATCGTTTTGATTATTAACATGTTTTGTGAGAAAAATCTTGTTTCATTAAGGGTTTTGGTGATTTTAGTAGTTGTCTTTACTATGATTAATATTGATTTCGAAATGTGCTTATTGATGAGTTATTTCCCTCTTGTTCATGCTTGGAAAAATGTATGCATCATATTGTCAAGGTTTCAAATGGTTTCACATGAATGAGTTTTCTCCACCTTGAGATTTGTTGTGAATGGAAAGAATGGAAAAGGAGAAACTTGAAATGAGGAGCTCTTTAGCTCATTTTAATGTCTTGGAAACATGTATTTAAATCATCTTGTCTATAGTTCTATGTGATTGTTTAAGTGTTGGAAAGGAAAGGAAAAAGAGGAGAAAAATTCAGTTTCCCGGACCTGCTATACGCCCAGGTCCGATCGATCGGACGATCGGCCTGTCTTTAACTGTAAGGCTTTTTGAGCCGATCGATCGGACTCTGTGTATAACTGGTACAGAAATTTGATATTGTTTTTTTTTTGGAAACCTTTGGGCTTTCTATGAGTCCTAGGGGTATATACCTTAGTGTTAAGACCAATTATACCCTAATCTAAGGTCTCTAAGACTAGGGAACTAAAGGAAAGAATGGTGATGATCTAGGCACTAATTCTTGGTTTTAGGTGGGACCCTGGCTACCCTTTTTGGACTGTTTGGACCATGTGTGAGAATGTCTTGAGCCGACACGCCTCACGGTTGGTTCGGTGGCATCGAAGTTCAATCCATTTCAATCTTGAACGGGATGGAACGACACGATATCTTCTTTATATCTAAACACGAGCCTTTCCTTGGTTATCGCGAATTCTATTCCTTTCGGTGACTGAATAGGTTGCTCGATGTTTCCGGATTAATGTCATGCCTAGGATGGACCGTTTATAATCTTGATTCTTGCTATTGTAACATCTAGTACTACCCATAAACTCATTTTAAGTTGTGAAAATAGTAAAAGTGCATAAGGAGCCCGGAATGTCTTCAAACTCAAGGAGTACCAAGTAATTATTATAATCGACATACGGGACCCCTATTCACTTAAATAGATCTTGAAATCAATATTCTTCCCGAAATGGTATAGTGCATTATATTTCTTCATTTCCCAAGATTTGCATCACATGACTTGTTTCCCGAAAGCATTGAAGTTACACTAGTAACAGTTATTTGTCCCGAAATGTATTACCCGATATGAAGTGACAGTGTGCCCTTGAGCACCCCCGTTTTACCCGTTTATTTATTGTACTTGATTTACTTGCATATGTCCCGATTTGTTATTTGACCTATG
The DNA here is from genome assembly GCA_038049695.1 of Cinnamomum chago. Lineage (NCBI taxonomy): Eukaryota > Viridiplantae > Streptophyta > Magnoliopsida > Laurales > Lauraceae > Cinnamomum > Cinnamomum chago. The sequence continues at coordinate 62,785,827 of CP142458.1, read as the reverse complement.
AGTCGGCATCACTAAGCTTGGATACCTTGTCGGTTTGATCCACCGACTTGGAAATCCCTCTCCCGTCCAGCCAGCTGCAGTTTGGATCCCGATACCCGGTTATTGCCGTGGTCCCGTCCCGATACCCGGTTCGCTACCGCGGTCCCGTTCCCGTATATTTATATTGTATATATGATTTGCGTTGAGCCTCCTCACCTTGTGTGACTGAGACCAACATCCCGTTATACTCTTGTCACTTCGGTGATAAAGGACTTAGCTTCTTGTGATTGCCATCTTGCCAGTTCCCAATTCCTTGGATACCCGACATGTTTTATATTGCTTACTTGCTTTCTGATAAATGATTCGTTTCCTTTATGAAAGTTGTTATTTAAACAAGTATTAATATTCTCCAATGTAAATTCAGTTATTATTATATTGTCTCCTGTTCTTTGTACCCGCACATGTTTTAAATGAACGCCGGTTGGGCGAATACCCATGCTTTTACACATAAACGATCGATGGTTTTACTAGATTTATGTGATTACACATGTTTTAAATGAATACCCGAATTGTTAAATATCCGTGCTTTGTTTTAAAATGACAGTTGGCTTGTGAGATTCGCTTTGTTTTAAATGACATTTGGCTTGTGAGATTCGTTTTGTTTTAAATGACATTTGGATGTGAGATTCCTATGTTTATACCTGTTTTAAATGATTACCCGATTTGTTAAATATTCATGCTTTGAAATATGTTTCAAATGACACTTGTTTGCCAGATCCCTACGTTTATACCTTTTTTAAACGATACCCGGTTTGTTAAAAATCCATGCGTTGAAATATGTTTAAATGAACACTAGTTTTGTCAGATTTCTTTGGTTACACCTGTTTACATGAACACCCGGTTTGTTAAATATCCGTATTTCTACATAGGTTTCAAATGGACATTGGTTTTGCTAGACTGCTATGAATACCTGGTTTGTGTATGCTTATGTTTTTACTTAAATTTCAAATGAACGTTGTTTTGCCATACCACTATATTTGTACATGTTTTAGACGAACACCCGATTGTCAAATATCTATGATTATAGATGATGTAAATGAACACATGTTTTATTAGATATTCATGTTTTACCCATGCTTGAAATGAATACAGGTTTTCCCGAGATTCCCGACTTTGCACCCGTTTAATTATATGCAGCATTTGATCGAATAGCATGATTTATCTTATGTTTTAATTCTTCAGTATATTTGTTATCTTTTCATCCACCTGCCAGACCGTCATGTCTGACCCACTACTTTTGGTACTCAGGTTCAGATTTCTTCGCCCCGAGTTGAGTGTTTTGTTGGCTGTGGAGCCATGCCTTGCAGGTTGTTTTGTCGGCTATGTCATGTAGACATTGAGCTTGACATCGGAGCTACGTCACATTTGGGTAGTAGTTTATAGCTTATTGTTGTATGGATTTTATTAGCCTTTTTCCTGGGATTCTTAATTAATGTACATTGATAATTGTAACTTGAACATATTTGGGAACGTAATATCCTGTTACTGTCAGCTCTGTAATTTATTGTGATGGTTACTCCAGTCTGATATGATTATTGATATAATAGTTGTAAGCTAAAGGTTGAGTGCGACGCGGAATCCGATGGCCACGGACTTCGGGTCGCAACGCCACAAATGCTTCCGCAAAATATTCAGAATGGTTGTCTTCACACACGCGGATCCTGGGAGAAAAATATATTTATGCTAAATCCCATTTCCCGCCCCCGAGGTTTCGGTTCGGGGGCGTGACACAGACCTCACAAGATCGTTCGTTACGTCTTATTATTCATTTGATAGCTTATGTTATGATTTTATATTTTTTTTATTTTGCTTTGACCGTTATGTATAATGATGCTACACTTGGCGTTACAGGTGAGGACCTAGACGCCAATGCCCCAGAGATTGAGGAGGTTGAGGAGACACCTCAATAGTTAGCCGAGTGGACTCCAAATGATGTCTTTTAGACATTGGAATGCAAAGTTCTCATCATCATGACCCATCCCTCACCGTTGGCCGGGATGGCCATTTTTGTTTTATTTTATTTGACCTTGGGATGTAAACTTTAGTCAAACCGCTTCCACTACTTCTTTCTATTTCTCTGAACTTCAAACTTAAACTTAAACTATCTGATGGACTTTTTTATGCTCTCTAATATTGTTTTAAATATGCTATGGATAGATGCGATTTAGATACCATACCTCATGTATATTATATAGGTTATGAATGTTACACAAGCTTCCGCAAAAATTAAATGTACCCCAATTTGTGATGGTTTGTATCACCCAACATGTGAAATCCTGTGGGAACTCTCGCTTTGGGAATAAATATACTGAGTTGGTTGACTGAAACCCAATGAGAATGTGTGTCGCGCCTTGATATCCTTGCGAGATTGTTGGATCTCGGGTCGGGGGCATGACAATAAACATTGAGTGGATTCTTTGCATAGTATGCTCAAATCCAAGTGATTCATTCTTCATCACTTTGGCAAGAAATATGTGTCCAACTCTCAGTTTTATCCAATTGAATTTTCTATAATGGATGTTATGGCACTTGATAATTAGCTTGAGACTTACATTATTGATATGCATTCCGGTAATGAGTTCTCAAAAGTAAATGAAATTATGACCTTGATATAAAGATATAGTCGAGATACAAAATTATATTTTGTATTCATTAGTTTAGTTTATCATGACATTGGCATTAATCTTAATAGTTGCTACCACCACCGTTGAGAGGGCGTTTTTGCTCTATATGTCAATAATAATCAACTGTGTAATAGAATTAGAGATGAGTTCATGAACGATTGCTTGGCCACTTATATCAAGAAAGATATTTTTAATTGCATTAATAATGAAACAATCATGCGACACTTCTAAAACACAAAAAGCCATCTAGGACAATTGTCAAAAATCCATTCGCATGTAGTAAATTTATATTTTCATCTCTTGGATTAGAAGTAGTGCTTGGACCTACAATGTATAAGGAGAGGCTAAGCTTGGCGCTTAATGGACGTATGAAAGATATTTATTGAGGCAATGATATTACAAGGGTGCCTTCCATGGGTTTACCTTCATAATATTATAAAAGTGTGATTGCTTCCTACATGACTGTGTTTTCCTTTAGAGCATTCATGATAGTAGGATATAGATAAATGGCCTAAAATAATGCTTGCTTTATATAAACCAAAAGCTAAGAAATTTAATATGTGATAATTTTTCCAATATTTTCGTAATAGTTATTAATTCAAAGCTACAACTAATGGCACTTAATGAGACTTTTAAATATTATTAATAAGTGAAAGTTCAAGTCCACAAGACACGGAGAACAAGGGGTTTCCTAGTTTATTGGGAACCGCACTTACTCACCTTATTATCCGAGGATGGGGCTTCTTAATGGCAGGGGTGGAACTTCTTAACATGAGGGCCGATATTATCTCAGAGGGATGGGGCCTCTAATGGGTCCCAACTCCCTTGGCTGGTAACAAACAAAACAAATCCAAAAGAGAAAATAAAACAAATGTTAGACAATCTCTTTACCCTAGAGAAATAATAATAATAATAATAAATAAATAAATAAAGAAGTAAAGTCCACAAGACACATTTCTTTTATGCATAAGATTTTGGGATATATAGTTCAACAAGTTTTTTTTTTTTAATGATTGTGGGGACATTTAGATTTTTCTTCGAAATTGTGGGGGGTCTTTTGCAACTTCTTGGGCTTGGAGATTGAACTATAATGAAATGGCATTTATTCTGCACTTTATGAGGCCAAACCCGGGCTGCCCCGTCCCTCATTACGCAAGCCAGGTTGGAGCATATGAGCTTAGCGGTAGTTAAGGTTAATTATTAACTACTTAACATAGTTATGTCCAAACCTTAAAAGTCCTGTTTAAGGCCTTTCTGAAACTCTTCCAAAAAAAATTTCAACTGTAATGACATATTTGCATTTTGGTTGGACTTTGGTATTGGGTCAAGGTTGATTTTTTGGGCCAGGAAATGCAGATTATAACATCTACTTTAGTTAAAACTTCATTGTATCTTACAGGCATTCCACTTGGTAACCCATTGTTGAATTGGTCCCGCCAAGTGGGTGGCGGAAAAACTTCTCAAGGAAAGCGTCATTGAACCATCTATTTATTTGTTCCATGTTTTCAAACACCACAGCAACACAACTTAACAACAGTAACTAGGTAACTAGGTAACCATTTCTTATTAAAGGCAGACTATTTGATGGCTCCTCTATGTATTTTCATCCTTTAATTTTGACTTGAATAGATGGCCTGTTTTTTGACTTGTCTGTTAGTTGTATGAATACGGTTGAGAGAGAGAGAGAGTGTGTGTGTGTGTGAGAGAGCATCTTTAGTGGATGATTTCTAGTGTGGGCCGGGTGAATTCCTGGTCATTCTTTGAAGCTCTTCTTCTCAAGAATAGCTGGCCCTATTCGATTCCTAAAAATTCAGCTTAGAAAATGTAGTACGTTGGGTTGATTGCCGGCAAAGATGGAACTGACCTGTAGTTTCGCATGACCAAGTGTGAGTAAACTCATTAACCATTCAATTCAAAGAAATGGAGTGGATGTTGTTAAGCTTTTGCTCTTTTGCTACGGTAATACGTGGCTGTATAAAGCTTGTATTAGATACCATGTTGTGCTATTTGCTTTTGTCAAAATAGGCATGCAGTTATGCGTGAAACGGGGGTTGACCATTCTCCGGAGCACATTTAGAGGTGCTTATGGTATTAAATGAATGGTATAGTTGACAGAGAGTTGCTACAATTAAGGATAACCAAATGGCCATTTCAGATTGAAGTCCTATAAATTCATAACTCCAGCACCCATCTTACAATAAATATCTATTCAAATAAAAAAAAGAAAAAGATATTTAAAAAAATTTAAAAAAAAATTAAAGATGATGAAGCATTGCTTCTTCCTATCCTTTATCTGTTGTTTCATTGGAGTTGCCCTGTGTGGGGAATTCAACATTATGGATCATGGGGCAAAAGCTGATGGGAAGACAGATGATGCCAAGGTTGGTTTAGTTTGATTACAATAAAGAATATTTATTTATTTATTTTTATTTCAGTGGACAATTCTTCAATCGCAAAGGGACAAAAACACACAAGATTTTGTACTAGACTTGTATTGTACTAGTTAAATATTATCTCAAGAACGACCTTTTACCTCAGTTGTGAGAGGTGTCGGTTCTTATCTAAGTGTCACCTTCCCTCACCCAAGATCTCCCTCGCCTCACCCTAGGTCTACTTTCCTTACCAGAAGGCTGGGGCCTCTCCCCCCACAAAAAAATCTCATTTCATTTTATATGTCTGACACTTAATTTTGTTGGTGAGCAGGCCTTTCAAGATGCATGGACGGCGGCATGTGGGTCCAGCGGACCAGCTACAATTATAGTACCAAAAGGCGATTATTGGATGGGCCCTCTTAAATTCACAGGCCCTTGCAAAGGCGTACCATCAATCACCATGAAATTGGATGTGAGAGTAAATCTGTTGAAACTCTGTATTTTTTTATTTTTAGTGATTTGCAGTGAGAATATCATCCATGGTTTAAGTGTCACACTATTTATTACTAGACTTACTTTACATAAAGATTAATCATGTCAATCTTTATTTGTAATTTACAGGGTCATTTGCTGGCGGAGACCGACCTGAACAAGTTTCCAAGTGGAGATTGGGTATATTTTGGATCGATAGATGGGTTGACCATCACTGGAACTGGAGTTTTTGATGGGCAAGGAGCTTCTATTTGGCACTTAAACGATTGCCAAAAGAATGAAAAGTGCAAGCTTCTTCCAACTGTAAGTAGTAATAATAAATACATCCAATTCTCAATTAGAAATAAATTGGAGGAGGTGGGTGCCTACAAAATCTTAATCTTGCATCAAGTGTCAATAATTTTATTGTGTCTACTCCACAGAACTTAAAGTTCATATCTATGACCAACACTGTCATTGATGGCATAACATCGCTCAATAGCAAGAACTTCAACTTTGGTGTCGTCGAATGCACGAACTTCAAAGCTGTAAATTTCAAAGTCACCAACCCTGGCGACAGTCCCAACACTGATGGAATGCATGTGGAGCGTTGCTCCGATGTGACCATCGAGGGTGCTATAATTGGAACCGGCGACGACTGCATCTCACTCGGACAGGGCCTCACTAATGTACACATCAGTAAAGTAACTTGTGGACCAGGCCATGGAATAAGGTGCGTTTTTCTTCTCCATCTCTTCTATGCTATAGCTTATAATTATAAATTAAAATGGGATATTGTACTTTTATACTCAATAATCAAGCAAAAGGATATGACACGTACCTTTGCTTTGTTGCCTAGGCATTGCTGTCTGATTGCGTGCTTGCTGTAACTGTTGTTGTTGTTTGGTCTTATGATTGGTTTGTTATAAAAAAAAAAATAACAGTGTGGGGAGCTTAGGAAAGTACCCAGGTGAGAAGGATGTGACTGGACTCATCATTAGTGACAGCACCATTTCGGACACCTTGAATGGTATTAGGATCAAGTCATGGGGCAACTCTCCCTCGGCCAGCTCTGTGTCCAACGTAACCTTCGAGAACATCACCTTCAAAAATGTCAACAATCCAATCATCATCGATCAGGAATACTGTCCTGGTGGCGCCTGTGCAAATGATGTATGAAGAGAGTAAACATTTTTTTCTCCTTCTTCTCCTTGTTCTCTAAGTTAGTAAGATGAGCCACTCCCATGGAATTTCGATATATATAGAACTCATTCATATGTTGTAGACCTACCGTGGGTCAGTGACATTTTCAATTTTCAACTTAATTTATGTCCTTTCCTTCAATTGCAACATGTAGGTACCTTCTAAAGTGCAGATCAGCGATGTCACCTTCAAAAACATCCAAGGGACATCTGCATCTGAAGTCGGTGTAACACTCCTTTGTAGCAAGGGCTTGCCATGCAAGAACGTCAAGCTCCAGGACATTAATATAACACCAAGCAAAGGTGCAGCGCCACTCACATCGAAGTGTGACAATATCAAAGCTCTCTACACCGGGACCCAAGTTCCTCCACCTTGTCCTTAAGTCTTATTAATAGGTTACAATTATCAAGTGATTTGTTATGGTTGTAAAGTGTAGTTATATTCATAAAACCCAGTTTCCACATGAGAGGAATCGCAACAAATGTTTATATCAGTCCTCTTTTCTTGTGAATTTGGCCAACTGAGTAGGCCATTCAGTTTTGTAATCTCTAATTATTTACATTTATATGCTCAATGAGAATAACATCTTTTTTTTCTATTGGTAATGATGAAATATATTAATGGAAGAAAAAGGATTGCAAAGAAGCAACCCCACATAAAAGGGGCATTATATGGTATAAAAGCATTATACCAATAAAACAGATTACATAGTGAAAGCAATGAAATTAATTAGAAGACCTATCCACTCCTTGCTTATCTAAAAATCATGTAAAAACATTGGCCGTTCGCCCAACATGATGAAAAAGCAGTTAATTAATTGAAGATTAAAATTCTTTAATCTCATTCAAGCATAATTAGAATTTCTAAAAAAATCACAGCAGAAGGTAACACGTAAGATATAGCATTAAGAAAACCACTCTAAACCACTAGTCTTCAACAAAAAGAGGTAGCTCTAATCTCAACCACTCTCTCTCTGCACGCGCTTGTCGAGCATAGGAACATGTCCTAAGTGGAATGGAGTCCCTGATGTACAATTTTTTATATATAATGCTTGTTATTTTTTCATACATAGGTTTTTAATTCCTTTTTATTTAAATTAAGTTGATACATTTTAAAAAGAATTAATGGATTCTCTTTTCTTCTATCATTGTTAATGATAAAGAAATGCGGCAAACTTGTTAATAAATTATTGATGACTATCATTGCTTCTCTTAAGAGGAAATCCCGGCTCCTACGTTTACTAACTTACTACTTTACACACTTTGCAACCCCAGAATACATCGAAAATCATCATGTAATACTCAAACCATTATTCTAGTTAGCAAGCAACAAGTGCATTCTTTACTCACACACCCAAATGCACCCCCTAGCCAAATCCCTAACCGATAGAGATAAGGATTGATTCATCCCTTCACTCAGTCATATGAATGAAGGCCTATTTGGAATGTGTAGAACAGAATATTAACAAACATAGATGTTGTTAGATTATAGGGCAGCTTTTTATGAGAAACTTGTTCCATGACTAGTTTGGAACTTGGACGTTTGTCTGCAAAGTTAAAAATAGATAATTGAATGACTGTGGTCAAAGGGCCAGCATTTTCATATGTTGATTAGATAATTATCTTACTTATTTCGCCATTGATTATCCAATATGATTCAAAGTCTTGGTCCAAATCTTGTAACATGGAAACTCAGTATAAAAGGCCCTACTAGTATGCGTATCAATGTTAATATCCAGAAAGCTTTTGACGCAATTAGATGGGATTTTAATGTCGACGCACTCAAGGCATCAATCTCATCTTGGGCACTATGTACTCATCAATGGAAAATCTAGGATGTAAGGTTTTTTAGTGTGTTGGCATATTCATGGGATTGGACAAAACTTGGGATTGCATTATGCATTTTCTTCTTTTCTAGAATGGACCGCAAAATCATTCTTCAAGAAGAAAATTAGTTTGCAAGAGCTTTCGAAAATCCAAGAAAGCTCAAGAGTGCATGTTCGAACACAAGTTCAAATGGATTTTATTCAAGCATCAAGCAAAAATACCTGGGAGGCTCAACGTTCGAAAGCCCTCATGCTCGTCCAAACGGACCTGGAGATCTTGTTCAATCCTCAAAATAGCAAGCCCTCACGTTCGAACGAATTTCATCTTCGTTTCGAACAGATCTATGCTCTCTCTCTCTCAAGCCAAGAAACCAAAGAGGCCTCATGTTCGAACGGACGTCGTCCTCATTTGAACTGATCCCTTCAACCCTCGTAGCCAAAAATCCAAGAGGTCCTGCGTTTGAACAAAAGTCATGGGCATTTTGAATGGATGATGCGCAAGAAGTTCCAATTGAAGTCATAGGCGTCTGAATAGACCTTTAGTCCTATTAGAACAGATGGTGTACTATTCTGGGCAATAACCCTAAAATAAAAGGAGGTATATATATGGACTCTCTACCATTGCCCTGTGCTCTCAGATACACAAAAAAGCCAAATGCAGATCTGAGAGAGAGTTCATGATTCTTCTCAAAAGTTCTTCCTTCATTGATGTAACATCACGTCCCTTAATCTTCAATTAATTATAATTAATTACATGATTAGTTAGTAAGTGCGTTTAGAGTCTTAGTAAGTCGGGTTTGACGTTTGGATCTCGCGTGCGAAGTCTCATATGATTTAGAGTGTGTTTGGGTAGAATAGGGGGGTGATTTGCAATTTCGAAAGTTTTCAAGGGTTTTTATGAGATTATGAGTTTTTGTGAGTTTGGACGCATCGGGTATGTCTCGACATTTCACGAACATTAGTCTTCAGTCGCATTTCGATTCTAACGCGTCAAAGAGGCCCGAAAATCATCATTTGTGGATCCAAGGACTAAACTTAAAATACTCATTTATCCTAACCTAATAACTATAGCCATCCTTCTTATCTTATTTCATTCATCCCTTTTCTTCTTTCATTGTGCTTTCTCCAAAGGCGTAGCCCCCTTCACTGCCTTCTCACTGTCGACGGCCACCGGAGCTCCGGCGTCGACGACCAAGCGTCAGATCTTCTTCATCATGCTTCCAAGACCCAACCCATTCAATTTTCTAAGCTTTTCGTTCACAACCCATTCAAATGTAAGCTCCTAAAGCTTGTAGACTATCTTTACTTCTTCTTTGTTAGTTAGGAATGGATTAGTAAGACTCACCTCAACCTTTGGCATGCATTTGTAGGAGTGATTTGAGTTTGAGAGTTGTTTTCTCCTCTTTGAGCTCAAAAAAGGGTTTTTCCCCAAATTTCTTCTTGGTTTTGGTCAAGCTCTTCATCTAAGGCTAGTAAATATTTATATTTATGCTTGATATGTTTGTCTTCCTTGATTTGTATGGGAAAAATCATGATTTAGATGTTAGTTGCTCATTTGGTGATTTAGGGATTTAAAAACACGATAATTAGGTTTGTTATCCTAATGAAATGGATTTGGATGTTAATGACTTGATAAGGTAGATTTGTGGGATGAGGTTAGATTGTTTTTACAATTGATTGAACTGCTAATCAGGTTAAAGGAAGGAGATAAGGGAATGACCCATTTCACTGCAAAAACAGAACCTGGACTCTATTTACGCAATGCATGCGGTCGACCGGCCAAATATCTCGGTCGACTGGCCACACAGGGTCAGGTTCTCTGGAACCTGACCAAAACACTGTGACCCTTTTTCATTTACAACTGCCAGTTGACCGGCCAAGGTCTCGGTCGATCAGGAATGCATGGGAGAGGTAAACCTGACCTCAGGTCGATCGGGCTCACTGTGTATGGGGTCGACCGGCCAAGGGCCACGTCGACCGAGACAACTATGAATTTCTTCCTGGAATGGAATTTCACCCTATTTTTGGATGGACTAATTAGGTGGAACTTGGTTACCCCTTTTATGGACTCATTTGACTTATTGTGAGGATGTTTGCCGACATTCTTCACGGTTAATTCGGTTGTATCCGGACTTAACTGAATTCAATCTTAAACGGTACGGGACAACGGGATATCCTTCTTTAAATCTATGCACGAAGATTGTTCGACCGGGTATCGTGAACCCAAACCATTTTCGTTGATTGAGTAGGTTGTAAGATGCTTCAGGATTAACATTGTACTTAAGATTGGATTATCTATCGCTTTTGATTCTGGATTGTACCGTCTAGTACTTGTCTATATGTAACACTACAACAATTTTCATTTTTGCCGGCGCTAAATAAGCGCCGGTAAAGGCCCAGAAAACGCCGGGAAAGACTATTACCGGCGTTTTTCCTTGCGCCGGCAACCCGCCGGGAAAAGTGTGCCAGTAATACCCATTGCCGGCGAAAAATGGGTAGCGCCGGGAAAAGGTATACATTGCCGGCGTTTTATTTCGCCGGTAAAGATTTTTATTCGCCGGGAAAAGGTCTTTATTTTTTCAATAATAAATTTAGAAAAAACTTTTGCCGGCGTTTTTGTACGCCGAGAAAAGGTCTTTATTTTTCAATAATAATTAGATAGAAAAAACATTTGCCGGCGTTTTTTTGCGCTGGGAAAAGGTCTTTATTTTTCAATAATAAATAGATAGAAAAACTTTTGCCGGCGTTTTTTTTTCGCCGGGAAAAAAGTTCATTTTTTAAAATATAAATTTCAAGAAACTTTTGCTGGCGTAAATTTTGCGCCGGGAAAAGATTTACAATTTACAAAAATTCCATTTTAAAATTTTTTTGCCGGCGTTTTATCTCGCCGGGAATAATTGTCTTTTTAAATATAATTTACTTATTTATTTAATTTTTAATTTTCTTTTCCTGTATATATATCAATTCATGTCAACTTCCAACCTGTGTCACATAAATAAATTGAAATTGCTAATTCCATTGTCCAAGACCAAATCTACTACACCCAACGTCCATTTCCATTCCAAAATCATCAAAAAATAAAACAAGAAAATTCATTCCACTTCATATTAATATTCAAACATCCTTTCAACATTGAAAGCACTTTAATTACCATTACCATTACAAAATTAACACAATTGGTAACATTCTACTCTATACCAACATTCAAATGCCAATGAAAATTTACATGTTCATATATGATCATTTCCTTGTTGCACCATTCCAACACCTGCACCATTGTTTTAAAAAACTTCATGAACGTCATTTTGTCATATAGCAATGTGTTACTCTGCATACTTGGCCTTCATGTTGGCTGCATCCTAACTGCATGGACTCTTTTAACAAATTTGTTTTTCAATTTTGATTCAATCTGCATAAAAAAAAATAGCCAGATTGACATATGATTAAGAATGTCATATGCACAACTTTTAGTGAAACTATATATAAATAAAGCAACTGACATCAATTATGAAAACAGTACAATTCTTCCCTAGAACAGAGAGATTCCATTAAATCAAGTCCGTAGAAAAATTACATCACAGAATGAAATTAAAATTCTTTGGAGGAATATAAGAGAAGGACCCAAGGTTTAGAGCAATAAACTTGGATCTGGGCCAGCATTTATGATTGATATCATTGAAGATCTATCACATGATATATATGCCTCCAAAAGAAAAAATCCGTTGGCCTCAGATCTCTGTTTCTAACATTACTTGTGTACAACAAGACCCATGAGTCTAATCCTTATCAAGAACAAGAACAAAAATTATGATAAGTTGCTAACCCATAAATTATTGTTTAAAAAATTTAATTGGCCCTAATCTCACACATAACCCCGATTTCACTTCTGGGGGCATGACATCTTCATGTCCACCTCCAATCATCTTCCTTGTAGAAAAGCTATTGAGGTAGCTCCCAGATAAGGAAAAAAAAAAAAAAAAAAAAAAAAAAGAGAAAAAAGAAAAATGCTTCACCATCTGTAAATCCTTGAAGCACAATGAGGTTACACTAAGTTTAAGCTTGTTCTGTAGTAACATAAGGAACAAGCAACTTTAAAGACAAGGAAAGAGATGAAGAAATGATGCGGTGGCCAAGACTCCATCTCCTAATTTCACCTCCCCAAGAGTGAGGTCATAGACACTGGCAATAAATAGTAGCTTACATATGATCAGCTGAGTCAATGACCCAACAACCAAATGAAGAGGTGACATGAAGGGGCACTTGTTATACCTTTTATTGGCTAATGCAGTAGAAGAAAATGGCTTATAATACGATAGTTTTTGGAGTAGTGCCTCATAATCAACTTCCGAAATTTGAACAGTTTCATCTTAGGTAGATGCACTGTGCATTAGAAGAGGGTACACTTGACTGCAAGGAAGATAAAACTTCTGATTGTGAATGATCTCCATCTGAAGATGCAACATCCGCCCTGTGACCCAGCGCAGTGGCGCAGTGCTTCCCATGAAGATTCCAACAATTGTCATTACTATGCATGCTTACAGTTGGTACAATGGCAGTATATTCTTCGGCCTCTGCAACATCACTTCCATGAGTACCCCATTTCACCTTGATGTCAACTGATACCAGGTCCCTTTATTTCATGTGCAGATTCTTCTAGGAGATTAGTTAGGGTCATGGCTTTATCATTTTGAGCTCATCTAGAGGTAACCATGCAAACACTATTTTGCAGAGGTTGAATAGCTTTTCAAAGAAAATCTGGAAGTTGATTGGTTTAAACTGTTGGTTGGAATCAGCAAGAAGATCAAACAGTGATTGATCTGCCTTTTTTAATTACACTGCTAGAAGTCGTTTGATGCAGCCTGGACTGCAAGTTGTTAGAGATCTTGGGTTTTTGCTATCCTTGTTTACACAGAATTCACAAGACAACCAAAATAGACAATAGCATAGAAATAACAAGTCAAAAGGACGTGGAAACACACCTAAATCTAAAGTTGAGTCACATGCCCAAGTGGATTCACACATCCACACTTGGGAATCTTTGGGATTTTTCTCAAGCAAGAATAAACAAATCTAAAGATAATGTGTTTTTGTCAACTAATTTATTATGATAGTTTTTGTGTAAAAAGATAATCTGGAACACAATCTCAATCAGCATAGCTATGCTTTAATCTTGACCCTTCAAACCAAATAGTAACTTAAAAAGGACTAGAATACTCTAATTTTGTCACTATCCTATAGTCAATCATTGATCATAAAGGAAGAGAGTAACAACAAACAATAAAGCATATGTTTTTCCACATTTTCTCTTATTTCAGTCTTCATTGTGTGGTAGGAGTCATACCTGTTGTCTGTCAGCTCCGTGTTCTGAAAATTGGCCAGAGTTGAGTCACCCTATGAGTGGAGTCACCGAAGCCCAAACAGAAAAAAAAAAAAAATTAGAAGTGATTCAGATGAAATGAAAGAGAAGAGACAGGAAAGGTAATAGGGAAAATATAGAAGGGATGAGTGGCAACTCTGTTTTCATCCTAATGAACCAGACTCCAAATTGTGATTTAATATCTATATCTATATACAAGTCTGAAAAGTCATGACTCGGCCTTATTATTAATACAATAAATGCTTGGGACAGCTGGGTGTTTGACCCAGCACTTGTATGTCCTTACCATACCACCATAAACAACACTACAGTGTGTACATAAAGAACACTACATTGTGTACATCTTCATACAGGAAAATCAAAAAAGAAAAGAGAAGAAAAACTCTACTCCAAGAGGTAATACTTAAGCAACTAAGACCAGCTGCAGCGCAATAATCGCTGGACAGAAGAAGCCCCCTAGCTGAACAGAGCAGCAGAACAGAGCAGAAGGAACAGCAGAACAAAGAAGAAGCCACCACTATCATAGCAGGACTGGTGATTATTTAGAGTGAAAGGTGCAGGTGATCATTTAGAGAATATTAAATATAAAAAAAGACTCATCATATTTCCCACTACTGGAGTTTAAGATCAGCAGTGAACATAACACATGCAGTTATCACATCAAAAGCACTGCCATATTTGCAAGCAAAGTTTGATGGGTCCATTCATTCAGTTTTATAGTTGCTTCAGTTTGAGCTAAATAGAATACAGGGCAAAAAAGAAAAAATTACCTGTGCCAACCGCCCAAGTGCAAAAGCCGACATCTCCTTAATCTGTATATCAGGGGATTCAAGCATATCAATCAGAGGATGGACTGCACCTCTCTGTACAATGTGCACCTGAAAAAAAAATCCCTCTCATTAAAAGAAAATCACACATGAATATATAACAGACAGTAGCAATACATTGGAACAAAAATATTATCATAGAAACATAATCAAGGAATAGGTTTGCCCACTGATGCAGGAAGGGGAAAAAGTAGAGTGAAACAACCTTGCAATCAGAATCTGCTGCTGCAAATTGCCCAAGCAACAAAGCTGCCTCCCTTTGGCTCTCCGGACAGAAGGAACTGCCATCCAAGAGATAAGTTACTTACATTATATTTGGTTTGTTCATGTGCATTATTATTCCAAACAAATCAACTAATGAAAAAACTAATAAACAAGAAAACTCATTTCATTATTTTCAATGAAGATACCCTCTTCCTGTGAAAACCAATAATCTTCTGCTGGGAAAGACTAGAGTAGAATGAGAAAAAATTAAAATTAAAAAAAAATTATGTGGGAATCTAAATCGAATTGCATTAATCAAGCAATGAACTCACAAGAGTAAAATTTAAAACAGAGAAAACAAAATGTTATAATTTCTAACATTGATGTTGTCGTCGTCGTCAACAACGCAACAATACAACATGCGAGGTAAACACTAGGTAATAATGAGGTACAGGGCCATAAGTTAAAGTTTCTAACAGTCCAGCCCCAAGAGATCAGGGTAAACTAAAAAATTGATAAAGAAAAAGGCCCCAAGCCCTCAAGAAAATGAAGATGGGGAAGAAACAGAGAAGGAACATAAAGAGAAGGCTTCTACAATTTATTGACTTGTTAGTATAAAACTGCAGTTAATTATAACTAATTGTAATGGATAAGAACAGGTATACAAAATCACGAGGCCATATGCTATACATAATCATTGCTCACATCTTATGCAAATACCGCTACTACAGGAAAGGATGGACTCCGCGCCAGTACAACATTAAAGATCAGAAACAATTTTTTAAAAGTAATAATTGAGAAAAATAAACTAACTTCCAGCTTCACATTAGTAACTGCACCAAAGATCATGTGCATAGTTGATTACATATAGAAGTTAATGTTGACTAAATACATAGGAAACTCTAACATGGGAAATGATATAATGGCCTCTCAACATTGAACATAACTGTGAGCAACCATTTATAAATAATCTTATCATTTCTATGAAAGGTAAGAGCAATGAATACTTAAAAAATATCATTAAAAAATGAATACATAAAAGAAAATCCAATGTCAAATCCCTTCACAAATCAGGAAAAAAAATGAAAAATTATACAATCATCTGAGCAGTAATTCCAAGCTTTCATAAACCCTTGCAGAAAATGCTTGGTTAATAATGCATGTATATTTGTATGTATTGGTACTACAATTTTTTACTGGTTGAATTGATCTTATGCCAGTAGAAAGTAAAAGAGCATGTAAACAAGCAATGGCAACAAGCATATGAGATTCAAGGGGTTCAAGAGAAAACGACAGGTACTTTCTTGGAATGCATAATAAAAATACAGAACTTGCATACAACAGCCTGAGGATGACCAAATTGAAGTCCTATATTGGTAAGTCTAAAGCAAAAGGCACCAGAGACAGAGAGAGAGTAAACCTTCTCTTTCAAAAGCTCCTGGAGGTGTGATTTCAGCTCTCCAAGCTTCTTAACTGTTAAGTCTCGCTCATCTACCTGGGAGTCTGTCGTGTTGCTGAGTTGGGCATTACCAGCAATTTCTGCACATATCCAGACAATATGTGACTGAACATCAGAAAATTCCTTTACCCTTTCTTCCCTTCTCCGCCTCAAGTCTTCCAAAACTGGTTTTATTATGGATATTTGCTCCTTGAGTGTGCCCTTTGGCTTCTCTGACTGCACAAGTAAACCAAAATTAGGGAAAAATAAGGAGAAGAAAAATACTACAGAAATATAACCACATTTTAATTCAGATAGTATTTTGTACAGGTGGGTCCATCTCTTTGGTGTACTATGTCATTCATTTTTTCCTGTGGGGATTCAACAATGGAAACTGGTTTTATTATGGATATCAGCTCCTTGAGTGTGCCCTTTGGCTTCTCTGACTACACGAGTAACCCAAAATTAGGGGGGGAGATAAGGATAAGTAAGGGAAATACTGCGGAAATATAACCACAGTTTAATTCAGTCAGTATTATCTCTTTGGAGTTTGGTGTACTATGTCATTCATTCATTCCTATGGGGATTCAACAATGGAAACTGGTTTTATTATGGATATCACCTCCTTCAGTGTGCCCTTTGGCTTCTCTGACAACACAAGCAACCCAAAATTAGGGGGAAAATACGAAGTAAGAGAAATAGTAGGGAAATATAACCACATTTTAATTCAGTCAGCATTTTGTACAGGTGGGTCCATCTCTTTGGTGTACTATGTCATTCATTTGTTCCCATGGGGATTCAACAATGGAAACAAAATCATCTTCACATGTCCCAATCTTCCCAATGCTGGAGCTCCTCTGTATCTAGTTCTTTTTATGATCTGCATGGTAAAATCAAATGACTAGCTATATTTGATTTTGATGGCAGATTCATGCCATGTCGTCTCTCCACACTGAGGTGCGCCAGATGACTAATATGAGTCATATGGGTATTATCTGTAGACTGTACAATATTATGGCATAAAAAAGCACAGAGCTATTTCAATCTGTGCTAGAATATTTCCGGAACAACATGAAAGTAACAGAAATCAAGAAACACACCCAAGCATTCAATGCACGTTCACCAAGGGCAGCCACTAAATTGGCAGCTTCAGCTTCAGCATCAGCCAACAACTGATGCAATTCGGCCTTGTACTTGCTAGCATGGTCTACCTTCCTTCTGTACACATCAAGGCATTCTTGTTCCAATTGCAGTAGCATCTTGTCTCTTTCATTGTCACTCTCTCCAATTTCATCCCATATTTTTCTACATTAATTACCACACCAAATCATAAGTCTAAAGAAAGAAAAACTTTAGTAAACACAATAACAACAACTACAGGGGAAAGAAAGAAGCAAAGGAAAAAGGCATTATCTTCACAAGTAAAATGAACACCATCAAATTCCAAATCCAGTAACAATGTCCCAAACTTTACAGGAAGCTGCAATGCCTTCCTATCTAAACTAAAAAAAAAAAAAAACCCCAAAGCCCAATAATTCATCATATACAGAATTTCAACATTGCATAAAAAAAAATTTCAAACAGCGTTCATGAAAAAACTAACATTCAAACCACTGTAAACCTTTACACAGGACATAAATTACACAACATTATGATTAAAAAGTTCAAAAGAAGAACCAGGTCAGAAATAAAGAAAAGAAAATTCAAAATCCTAGAAACCTTTCCACATGCACAAACATCATCATTCTGAATTCCCCTGGTAATGACCACTTCTCCAATCAAACCAACCACCTAATGAAAGGTGTTGTTTTCCCACAAATGAAGAGGGACATCAAAGCGTCCCATCAGCACCATCAGAAATCCAATGAACTGAACAGCTTCCTTCCTGTTAAACAACCACCAAACATTTCTTCATCCTCTCACACCATAACTACGCTTCTCTCACCTTCGTTTGATAATGTGACATCAAACACAAATTCCAGTCAGATAGACTGCAAGAGTTTCTGACAAGAACTTGGGCAGTTGGGAATTCCAAATTCCAGTCAGAATTTGTCCACTGCAAGCCATCTTTGATTAGTGAGGATCACACACGATTTCTACAAATTATTGCAATCGAGTTCAAGAAGGCGCTTCTGAAGTCATTTCCTGACCTTCTGAGGAAAATTAGATCCCTCGGTACGGGTATAAAACTTCTCCTAAGAGAGAACCCAATCGAGAAAATACTGAATTTTTTCAAAGAAAATTCACACAGCCAAAAACATAAAACAAGTCAATATCATTAAACTAATGTTCATTGTTCACATACACCAGTTCCATATGTATCAATTTACACTGTACAGCTCCCTGTTTTACTCTAATCTAAAATCAATTAAAGGAAACCTTGATTTACCTCGGTGCTCATTTGCTTTTTCTATTCCTTCTCCCTCTCATGCCACTCATAGATTGGGGTAAAATCACAAAGCTCAAATTTCTTAATCACATGGTTTCGGCCAAGTAGCACTTTCCAGTCATTCATGAAGTTGTCAATAAATTTCTGCTTTGTTGCATATTCCGTTTCTTTCATCACTGCAAACATTGTAGCTACCTGCAGAACTAATACTTTCAGCAGATACAAAAAAAATAGTAAATCAAAGCTGCATGTAAAGAATAAAATGTATTTATCAAGGGCAACGGGCCACATGCAATGTGACAAGTGGAAGCAACAAGAATCACATGACAAGAAATGAAAAGAAATAGTGAAAATGGTACAAGATCATAAAAGATATTCAGCATCACCTCTTCTTGTTCTGGAGTTAAATCAACTGGATGTCCATTGTATAGCATCTTAATCCCGTGAGGTTTGTATGGAGGAGGGAAAATGACACCATTGTGCTCCAATGTAGTCCACTTCTGCCCTCCACCGGAGCCAGGTGGCACCTTCAACGACTTTGAGTATTTAGAAGCTTTTATAATCTTTTTTGATTTCTTGTTTGTTTTCTTCAATTAGGAGGTGACAACCTTTGTTGGTTTCTTTGATAAGGATCGATTGTCTGATGAAACCGATTTTTTCACTCTCTGGGAAATTGGTATGTGATCATCATCATCATCCATCTTTGCTTCTTTGATAAGACCACCTTGCCTTTCAGAGAATGCAAACAAACCTGAACATAAGAGAAAAAAAAATTAGAATTGAAGAAGCCAACCCAAAAATGGGAATTTAAGCTGCACATAGTGGATAACATGTCAGCAGTTTACTCATGTTAAAGTTGCAAAATATAAAACAGTATCGCATTACTAGCATTACATAATTTCACCATGGTAATAGGTTTAACAACAAAGAAGAAAAGGCCACAAGGGAACATTAAAATATTAGAGAGAGAGAGAGAGAGCCTTTTATATTGGTAACACAACTAGAACACACAGCACAGGTTGCACTTCAGGACGGCATTTTGATGTTGGCTCATTAGTGCGGTAAGGAGAGATGGTAACTTGCCAAAAAGGTAGTGCAGCAGTTTCCTTTATCGATACAGTTGGGCAATTTAATATTTTTCCCATTAGTGGTTGGTGAGGCTGGTTCTGGCATTGTGATAATCCAAGCGATACCCTTGTCTTATTATTTTCCATCTTTGAATAAATTTCAGCTACCTTTCCCCCCAAAAATAAAAAAGGAAAGAAATCTCCTACATCAGACTTTAAGTAGACAGCTTGGGGAATAGAGGAGCAAAGGGGAGAGGAAAAGGCCAAGGATTGAGCATTAGAATCTTCTACTGGGGAAAACATTTAGTCTGTCCTTATCCTTAAAGACACCAAGCAGATCAACAACTGGAAGTGCCAAATTCTTGGCATCACATGTGATCAAATGGCTTATAGGACTCATAAGTTTGATGTCACACATGACCCTATTCTTTCCAAAGAAGAAATTCACAGTATTGTCGCAACTGTATGAGAATGCCAGAGAACATAAGCAGCAGCAGGCCAAAGAACCAAGGACAACAAACCTGGGGAACAGCCATCCTCTCAAGATTTGCTGCGTAAGGCATGGGTACATCTGCTCCAGCAATCCTCTCAACTGGTGCATCAAGATACTTAAAGCTCTCCTCAATAACAGACATACTGTTCAAAGAGACACTTAATGATGAAAAATGATCATTTCTTTTCTTTGAATGAAGATGAAAAATGCCCATCCAAAGAAAAACTAAATAAAAGCGAAGTGTTTGGTCAATATGGTAGAAGAAGCAAACCAGATTTCAGCACCAACACCATGTTGCGGAAATCCTTCTTCAAGTGTCACTAATCTGTTGGTTTTCCTGACAGAAGCATTAATAGCATCTCTGTCAAGAGGCCTAATCGAACGAAGATTTATAACCTGCATCAACAACATTGATTATGTTTAGAGGTGGAGCAGGAATTTCATGCACTCTGATTTCATTCTGCAACAACATTAGAAGTTTGGGATTTCTGATTTTCACCTCGGCACTGATTCCTTCCTTGGCAAGTATCTCTGCAGCCTGGAAATATCCACATAATAGTTACTTAAAGGAGAAATGGAAAGAATAAACCACTAGTTTTCTAAATTGTAGGCTTGAGAAAGAAAGAGAAAATTAAAAAAAAAAAAAAAAAAAAGTGGCATAAGACTCGGAACTTGAATAAAAAGCAAAAGCATTTCCTACCAAGTGATTCATCAAACTGGAACATAGTGCATGCATGGCAATTGATCATAATGTTTGATAAATTAAATTACTAAACATGAGTTTATTGTATGTTTATCAGAACAACCATGCGCAAGTCAAGTAGAGAAGCAAAACTCCGCCAGCTTTTACTGGTCCCCAAGCTCAGGTAAAGAGATGAGGGTTGTGTTAAGTAGGTGCCAGCCAGCATAAAACTTGCCACGACTCAAACATGAATTCTGAGAAAGCTTCTAAGTAGAGAAGCAAGAAAACCATAAACATAAATGAGCTATGATGTTGACAAAGAGGAACTACTTGAGACTTGAGGTGGGTTTTGTATAATATCCTACAGCTTCTTATTTGTACATGTGGGGGCCATGTTTTGTTTATTCAATGGATATGGTGAGGCACATGATGTATTGGTACCCTCATAAAAAATGAAAGACGACATCCTTGAGGTTTGCATTTGTAGATGTGCCCGTGTTTTGGTGATCCAGAATATTGACCTGGTTAGCAAGCAGTGATGAGCTACAACTTTCACCCATCTCAAACACAACCCGTTCACTGACAGCCTCAGAAAAAAGGAAACACAGCAAACATCCAAAATCAATGGAAAGAATATATATAGAATTTTGTATAACGGATAGTAAGACTCGTTTTGGGCCAATCAGGGTAATGGTCTGAATCAACAACAGCTGGCCTAAGTTACAACAGTGCAAATTAGGTGCACTAAGGTTAAGGTGCAAAACCTCAGGTCAGATTACATACTCATAATATATACTTGGGCATTGAAATATACACTTTAAAATCTTTAAACAAGCAGAAAGGATAGAACTGAGTAAAATTAGGTCCAGTGATAAGAAAAGCAAGAGCAAGCAAGATATTCAATAGATGGTTAAGAAAATATCGAGTTGCTACCTATTCAAACATGGGCAAGAATAAAACACAAAAAAATTGTTGCTAGCACATTGAGTTCTATTAAATATCAATTAGCAATTGCTTAAGAACCTCGCCTTCACTGGGTTAAAAGGTGCCTTCATATACAAATTGCAAACCAAAGCAAGTGCAGATAAGGGTACACCAAGGATATAAATTCATAACAGTAGGATTCTTTGGTTTGGTAGGGATAACATATGATACACATACAGGAATGGTCTGATTCAATATATCAATCGAAGGGAGCATTATTTACCATAAAAAAAAAATATATATATATATATATATCAAAGGAAGCATTGTGTAAGTGCATGTTTGCTGAATTAATCGCCATCCCATTATAATAATTAAAAAGAAGGCAAGTTTGCTGAATTAATTGGAGACCCCAGTACATGTCTGCCCTTAATATAGATTCTAGCAGGTGCATAAAAAAGGAGAAACCTCAGGTTCTCTCAAATCTAAAGCCACTTTTTAAATCCTTTTTTTGATAACCACTTTTTAAATCCTTTAACTTGGAGAAAGATGAGTCCCTAGTCCCTGCAACTTTTGAAAATAGTTGCTCGTGGACACCCGTATGAGAAAATTCAACTTTTGCCATTTTGGCAAGAGTTGATTGACGTCTTCTCAAATTTTCAACTGATGTTTCAGACTTGTCCTACCACTCAAAGATTCAGCTGATGTTTAACTTCTCTTACATCCAAACAGAACCAAAAAAAAAAAAATAATGGGATAAAAAATGTCAGGATTTCAACTTTCAATGCCTATTGCCCAGGAAACTTGTATATCACAGTGCCCACTCGAAAAATAATCCCATGGTAATAGGTTTAACAACAAAGAAGAAAAGGCCACAAGGGAACATTAAAATATTAGAGAGAGAGAGAGCCTTTTATATTGATTTTCTTTTTTCCCTTTCAGTAGTGTGGCTGAATTAGCTAGGAATCAAAGTTTTTTTTTTTTTTTTTTGCTAATTGGTAAATTTGTATTGAGAAGAGAAAAGAAGGGCAAAGCCCCAAAGAGAAAGGAGAAGAAAAAATACAACCAAAAGTAAATAAACAAAACAAAAAAAGCTCCATGCTAATACAGAGAAAGCTCCATGCAGCTGCAGCAGGAACAAAGGAGCAGAGCAGCAAACCAAAGGAAAGGGAGAAGGAAAACTGCAGGGGAACTTAAAGATATCTCCAATCACAGCAACCAACTTCGCCAGAACTAGATAGCAGCTGCATAAAAGAAACTCCATTCCAGGATGACAACAACAAAGGCAAAACAGAGAGGCAACCTGGCTGAGCAGAGAATGCTCCAGGCAGCTCTAAAAAAAAGGAGTGAACATGTGTTTTCGCACAGGACAAGTTTTTCTCCTATAAACATTTGCATGGGACAACATAAAGGAAACTCCATCCTGCCCTATCAATGCATGCTACGTACCCCTACATTAAGAGTGGATATGCGTTTTCAAACATGACATCTCTTGTAGACGTTTGCAAGAAAAAATCTTCCAATTGTGATATGCATTTTCGTATATGAAGTCTCTGTGTCAGGGGGAGATCCTCCTAGGTAATTCAGGTCATCCAAACGCATTAATGCTGGTTTATGCACAAACCAGGTTAGCTTCACTTGCTATATGAAGATCCAAATGGACCCCAACTAATGAGATGCCGATTCTACCCAAAAAAATAAAAATAAATAAAGATTCATTTTCAAAACAACAAAAAAAAATACACTATTGAGATGCAGAGGTGTTTGTTTTCCTTTGATTCATAAAACAGAATAGATGCATAAATATAAACCTGACCAATGGTTTCTCTGAGATTATTGTGCATTCAAACATTTTCCAAGCCCCAAAGCCTCTCATATTACTACTCTATTTCCTATGAATATATCAAAGCTGCCATCCTTGCAAGTTGTTAGTGCGAGAAAGAACAACCATCTACAGATAGTTCATCAACCAAGTGCAGAAAATGGTTTCCATGGCCAGGGCTTAGACACAACCAGGATCTGAGATGCGCAATAGATCAGGTCAGGCTCGTTCACACCCGACCCATTTATTAATCGGATTGGAAATACATAGTTGATCCCTGAAAATTTTGGATCTGGTTCAAGTTGGTTGACTGGTCAAAGCAAAAAGGACTAAGTTGGGTAATTTTCAGTTTGGATTGGCAGGTTGAACAACGTTTGTGGAACTGATCCAAACATGACCTGTTCAAGTGTTTATGAGTTTTGGTTAGAACTGATACAAAGCTGGAAACAAAGCTGCTGGAAACAGCAAGGAAGCAGCAGAAAACAACAAAGAGGAGGAAAAGGGAATTGAGCACTGGGCTGCTATAGATGAGAAAAGAAACAAGAGCACCCCAGGCAGAGCACGACACTTCTGATCTCTACTAAACAAAAGAGCTCAGCAGCTGTACAACAGAGATGACCGCATGGCCCCAGCACACCACAGCAACAACAACAAAATAAACTTAAAAAATAAGGTGTAGAGTCCTTAGGCTAAACAAGTGTACACTTTTGTGAGGAACCCCAAGCCCTAGATTAAAGACCCATCACCTAGTGATTTGAACCATTGATAATGCGTAAAATATTATTGAGAAAGTGGATATTGAATCAAGAGAATTACATCTATTTATAGGCTACAATGAATAGATGAGAAGATAACCAAACCTGTCAAGGATCTTATCCTGTCACAATTCCGTAAACACCTTGGGCCATACATGTTGAAAATGACAGAGATATAAAATGACATATCCTTTGTAAATGACTTCCTTTTTCATCATGTGCTGGAGACTTTAAAATTCTTGGCGCTAGCTTTAAACTTTGATTTACAACAGTTGGTAAATGACAATCATGATAAAATCTGATTAATCTAAATCAGCAAAAGGATTCACGACAATAAATAATACACTAGATCAATCAACATAATCTTCAATATGCTTTTCAAAAAAGTTAGAAGAAGATTGTGATATGATAGTTTGTCACCTCCATAAATACAACACTTGCTTAGTCTCTATACTCCCTACATAAACATTCATCAGACCTTATGCGTAATTGAGTAATGGGTGTCCATTTCCAAACAAAGGGATTTGTTCATTAGCTATCTATCAAAAATTAAATAATTAAATAAGGATGAAACCTTATTTTTGTTGGTGAGTAGGATCCACTAACTTGCAACCAGTCTCTTGCTTCGGAAAAAAAAATACTGTAGAAAAACTCTACAGCCTAGAGAAAGTTGCCAACCCCAACAACACAAATACATAATCTCTCTATCAGAGCTCACTTTCAAACATCAGATTGGTGATGTCTTGTTCAATAGGCAGTAGCCAAACCCACCCACTGAAAGATATGACCCCATATCCTCCTCTTCCTTATCTCAGTGACCAACTTAAAACAATTTAAGCATTCAAAAAGATCAGCCCTGTTGAGGAGCTTGTGTATACACCAACTAATTTCAACTGCCTACACCCGCCTCTTGCTTCTCTGGCTTTAAAAAAATTGGGCTTACATCAAACTGCAAAGCACAACAAAAAAAAACATACATAGCTCCCAAAGATCCAAACTTCCTGTGATTTGGGCTTACATCAAAACTAACCCTAAAACCAAAGCAAACTGGACCGGATCTTAAACAGATCTCCTCCAACAACACCCAATTTAATAGAAAGAAATATCTGAACTTTCTACTAGAAGAAGATGATGAATAAATCGAGTGTAATAATAAAAAAAAAAGGACAAGGATTACGTGATTTTTAAGCTTGAATGGAATCTGGGATGGGGAAATGATAAGTTGGTACCTCTTATTTGCAGGTGGATCAAACATCCATGCAAGATTCCTCTGAAAATATCAGTTCAGTTTCTTGTATTAGTTTTCAGACAGTGGGGTGGAGTCGTTGGGGATTGTCGTTGTTGATTGAAATGGAAGCTCTCTCCCTCTCCAAATTTCTGCATACGGTACTCAGAGCTTCTCCTTCAGCCCTACCAATCCAAAAATACCCCAAACCAGATTCGCATCTAAAAAATTAAAATAAAAGGTAACCAACAGAACTAGAGCAGTAATAACAGAAAAAAATTCTGTGAATCAAACCTCTTAAAAATAAAAAAAAAACTGTAAATCGATTGTAATCTAAGGGGCATTTGAATGAATACCTTCTGCTTCAAGGAGAAAAGATCCCACTCTGAAATCGAACCGTCGATGCTGGATGAGAATAGACGAAGGAAGAAACCCTAGAATCGGGATTGCCTTGGATAGTCTGCGGACACATGGAATAGCGTGCCATTCGACGGAGCCGGGAGAGACGAGCCAGATCTTGAGGGGGCCATCTTCTCGACCGGCGGCGAGCTGCGACGCGTCGACGCTGGTGGAAGAAATCAAACGCACCAGAACGAGATGATGGAAATCAAATGCGTCGACGCTGCTGGAAGAAATCAAACCCCAAACACTAATGCAAAAGAGAAAGGGGGTTGTAAGAAGGCAATGCAGTTGAATTGATGATGAAGAAAGAGAGAGATGCACGAGATGCACGATTTAGAGAAAGAGGCGGGGACGCTGGAAATGGAAAGGGGGCAGCTTCGAACACGAACACGAACACGATTTAGAGAAAGAGGCGCGGGCACGGGAAAGGATGCAGGAAATGGATATGGAGTTGGAGGAGGCGCGGGCGCGGGAAATAGAAAAATAGATTTTTGGGCTCCACTCATTTTTTATTTTGCATAGCAGAAGACATTCCCGGCGAAATTTATGCGCCAGCAAAAGTAAAATTACCAAATGCCTTAATGCGGGTGAACTTTGCCGGCGAAATGCCTATTTCGCCGGCAATAAATATAGCCTTTCCCGGCAATATAATTTTTGCGCCTGTAAAACACTCCCTTTGCCAGCGAAAATTTGTCACCGGGAAAACATTATCATTTCCCGGCGAAATACCCTTTTTCGCCGGAAAAAGTTATACTTTCCCCGGCGTTTATTTATTGCGCCGGGAAAAAACGCCGGTAATAATGCAATTTGTTGTAGTGTAACGAACATGTTCATTAGTTTTGTTTACTTTACTTTGTTTGGGGATCACATTGAGAACTTAGATGATGGACTTAGGATCCCTTTTGGTGTTCCGTCCATTCTGAGGTCTGTTTAAAGTGTTGAGGCTAGCGGCTTTGATTGTAAGACTTGAAGAGAACTACTATTGAAGCTTTTTAAAGTTTGATTTGATTTGGAATAAAGTAGTTTCTCTAATGTTGTTGAATCTTGTTCGCACAAGAAAGCCTAGCCCCTCACCGATGTTCATTTAGGATTCTTTTTGTCAGGCACCACTCAGCTGTTAACGTTCAACACAGCTGGGGCACCACCTATGTGAGGACTTGAATTTATAGCCTCGATGTAAGATTGGGCCAGAGCCCACGGAGACCAAGCCACATAACCCAAGAGATGATTGTTATTGTTATTGAATACCGGGTTTTGATCCCAATTTATTGATATCTCCACCACAACTCAATATGAGTAAGGGAGGGCAGTGATACTATCCCGTGGTAATTAACATATGTGGACCGCCAACTTTGATAGTTTGTTTATGATTCAAACGCTATGCGTTTCTTACGATTAGACTGCTATGCATTGCATACGATCTTGTTTATCGTTTACTCCCTTTAGTACTGCATATCTTTGGCCATTTATATATCTATCTGCTTACCGACCATTGTGCTTGATGATGCTATACTCTTGATGCATAGGTACCGAGTCTTTCTACCCCGAGGAAGAGGAGGCGACAGAAGAGGTTCAGGCAGATCAGCCTAATGACTTCCTTGAGTACAGTACGGACGACATTGTATAGTCGTATCGACCCCATACACGAGAGCCTTCATGCTATATCTGATTAGTTTCAACTTTTGGTTTTATTATCTTTTTTATTAGGCCTAGTTTTAGTATGGCATACTTATTTTATTAACTAATATTTTGTTAATAGTCTCAAACTTGATTTCTTAATATGATATTCAGTATTTGCTTTTAAATTATACATCTTTAATATACCACTTGCATTTATGAAGTTTCCGCTAATTGTTATATATATATATATATTTGAGAAAATGTCTACAACTCACAGCGGTCTTTGATCCGAATGAGATATGATTGATTGGGGCCGGGTTGCATTTTATTAACGTTAGAAAATTTTTAATTGCCCCAATTTCACGCATGACCCTATTTATTTTTTTGGGCGTGACAATTGATGTGTTGAAGCTTCATCCTTGAGAGATTTGTTCTTCATTCCTCCTTCTCGTTTGCGTCTCGAAGCGGCTTCGTAACTGCAGACGGTGATTCAAGCATGGCTGAAGGTGAACGGCAAGTGGTGGGCAAGAGGTTTTACAGTCCTGAGGTTGAGATCCAGCTGGGGAAGGATTGCAATTGCTCGTTTTTAATATTCTAGTTCGTAGTGCTTGATTGTTTCCCTGGACTGGGTTCAAGGATCCATGTTTTTTTTCCTGAGATCGGGATTTTCATGTATATCATGTGTCTCTTTTGGTGTGACTATTGGTTTCTTGTGTGGTTGTTTCGTTCTTCTTGAACTACATATCATAGATCTTATGAGGAACCTAATTAACCTTACAAGGGTCTCAAACCTTCAAGTGGTATCAGAGCAGGTCACACTACTCTTCTGTGTGAATCGATCATCTATATAAAGAATCGGTGGATCAGAACCTTGATATGAAATTCAAGAAAGAGGGTACCTCTACCACAAACCCTTCTTTGCTCGGTGGATCCAACAATGCATATTGGAAGGTCAGAATGACTGCCTTCCTCAGATCCATCGATGATGAGAATCTAGGATTGCGTTGAAGATGGCTATACCAGACCAACAATTGTTGCAGACGATCGAACGTTTCTCAAACTGAAAGCTCAATGGACAAAGGAGGAAAAATAGGCCTCAAACTACAACAACAATGCGATCAGTGCCATTTTTAATGGCGTCACTGCATCGGAGTTCTGCAGAATTTCCTCCTATACCACGGCTTAGAAAACATAGTCCAGAAAAAGGTATGTGCACATTCTTCTCCTAAATTTATTTATGGATTTCTTGCATTCAACTTTTTCTCAGTTATTTTTTTGTGGAATTGGATTTGGATTTGGATTTTCTTCGAGATGGTTTGGTATTAGGATTTTGTGGCAACGCTTTTGAAGGTTGTGATTATTGAGATATTGTGGAGAATTGGTTGTTTTGTTCTTATATTGGGTGACTAATAATGTGGAGAATTGTTCTATATTTGGTGTGTAGCTGTTACAATCATGGGGAAGTATCTTAAGACTCTTGTAGTCATCTTTCAAGACTATTCCGGAGCATTGGTTCAACCTTCAATGCTATGAACTTTTTCTGCTCACCAAGTGTTTGATGGAATGTCTTAATGAAGTTTGAATCATTTTGTTGGTTCTTTTTGTCGCTATGGTTGCGCAGTTCTCTGAGGCTCCCAAGAAGTCTCGAGGTAAGCATTCAGCCACTTGATCTTCCTACATCGAGGAATGTTTCCCAAATGCCCAATGTGCTGAACTGTTTGCCAAGTTCAAAACCCGTTCAGTTGTGCTAGAAAAGACTGTTACTGTTAGGGAATTGATCAGATCAAATGCCCATCATTGGGTCATGGCTTGTCATCTCCAAGTCTTGAATGGAATGGAAAGCGATGTTTTTAAGGATTGGGTGCGTGAATTTTATTGCAATATATATGATGTTACGGCTGACAGCTTCAAATCTTTTGTGCGTGGAATAGTTGTGACTATCACTCCAGGTTTAATTGCAAAGCATATCAAGGTGAACCGTCCCCCAAACCCTTACTATCCTTTCCTTCGTCCCAAAAATGCGACTAAGTTTCCAGATGTTGTTTCTATTGAACTTATTGGTGAACCTAGTGAGTAGGTTGGAGATTTGCTATATCAGCATGAGCTTATGGATGACTATCGTCTTCTTAATATCTTTGTGAGTCATAACATTGAACCCTGTGTTCATACTTCTGACCTGAACTATCCGCAAGCATATCATCTCTATGCCATTGGGATGGATCTTCCGGTCGATTTTCCAAAGACCATGTTCGATGCCATGATTAAGATTTATGAAGGTCACAATCGTCTTTCTTTGCCTTTCGGTGTACTCATTTGCGGACTCCTAATTAAGAAAGGATGTCAGGCATATCCATACGAAGAGTCAATTCGACCCAAGAAAACTATCAGTGCCACTACCTTGAAGCTCTCCGAAGCTCGCACGAGACCTCGCGCTCCGCATCGTGAAGCTGCAGGTGCTTCTGATGATGGTAGTGATAGTGACGACTCATATGTTCAGGGGGAGTCTTCTATACTTCATAGGCTCAGTGATGTTGAGGCTGTCATTTCTGATCAATCTATTTAGATTGAAAATCTTGAGAACAAAATGACGGAAGGATTTAATCTGATGCGCCCACTTACAACGTATCAATATTCACGCTTGAGTGAGCGATTATCCTCCAAGTTTGAGCAGCTTCGTAACCTTTGATCTGGGTTTACTTATGTTCACTTTTATGCTAATTGCGAGGCTATGTGTTGTTGTTCTACTACTACTTATGTTCTAGTTTTAGACTATCAAGTTTTCTATGCTACTATCTGTCCTATGGTAGTACTCTCGTTATCTCAAGCTAATACTAATGCTAATGTTTAGGTACTTTGCTTTAGTGTTCTTTTGCCAGTTCCTAAACAAGAAAGGGGGAGAATAGTTTTACTATTTTATTTCTGTGATTTATGCACATGTTGTTGCTAGAGTTTGTCGTGCAAGTTTTTTTTTCTACAGGGATTGAAGATTAAAGTCCAAAGTTTTTTTTTAAAATCATCTTCCTTGTTTGTATTGGGTTTACTTCTAGGTTTCTTTAGAATATTTTGTATTTAGGAAGTTTTGTTCATGAATTGCCAAAGGGAGGGATTATTAGGTTTTAGTTGGCTAATTCATTGGGGTTTGAACAAAACTCTATTCCATATAGAGTTGTAAGTTTCTTTTTTTCAGTTATGGACTGCTGCAATTGTCATTGAAATCGAAGCATAAAGATACAAGTTGAAGACAATTAGGAGTACAGTTGGAAAAAAAACTCAGAAGACAGGCAAAACCACGCCAGGGCAGAATGAGTGCTCACT
Organism: Cinnamomum chago; assembly: GCA_038049695.1. Taxonomy (NCBI): domain Eukaryota; kingdom Viridiplantae; phylum Streptophyta; class Magnoliopsida; order Laurales; family Lauraceae; genus Cinnamomum; species Cinnamomum chago. Next base: position 62,754,753 of record CP142458.1, on the reverse strand, counting down.
CGAGGAAGCCATCTGGCCGCTCGAGAGAGCTTGAGCAACCTAAGTCAGCTCCAGAAGTGCGCAAACTTTCAGAAAAGTTTCCGAATTTGAGCCAAACTCACTATCTTAATTCTATTTGAATGGCCATTGGCCTATATAAAGTGATCTAGCAATCAAATGCTTACCTCTCTCACGTTCTAAACCCTAGAGAAGCCTGTGAGAGATCCATCATCATCCAAAGCTATTTGCTGCTGTGCTAAAGATCAAGTTTTGGTTCTTCCATCTACTCATCCGAAGTAGATCCACCTTGAAGACGCATTCAAGGTGTTGATGTCAAGCACGGTGCAGGTTCACGACAAGGCGTCGGCAAGATTACGCAGTCCTTGGGTTGAATTACAATTGGAAAAGGGTTGTGAGTTTTCTTGTAACTTTCGGTTTCAATTAGTGCTTGGTTGTCTGTTGGCCTAGACGGTAAGGCCCTAGTTTTTTTTCCGAGTAGGATTTTCCACGTATACATCGTGTCTTCTTCTTATTGTGGGGTTTGTTGCTTTTCATTTGAATTAGGGTTAATTACTAGTTTAATCTTTGGTTTAGAAATCTAATAGGGGAACTGCTTATTGGGATCTAAGCCTGTGTTAAGGCCAGTTTTTTAAGATAGGCTTGATGGGGTTAGTGTTAAATAGGCCCAAAGCCCAAATAGGCCCAAAGCCCATCTGAAAAGAGCCCATTGTTATAACTCACGTGGGATTGAATGGGAGATAGGAGGACCCTTCTTTACTTAGAATACTATGGCTGTAATTAGCTGTAATTAGTTTCCTTCTTAACTTAGAATCCTGATTGATGTAAATTTGAGAGTTTTCCTTTCTTAGAGCCTAGATTAAAGGCATGTAAAGATATATATATTGATGTATAATCTCAAGAGAAGAACACACAGAATAATATATTTTCAAGAGTATTCAAAACTCTTTTCAATCGTGAGTTTGTCATGGTATCAGAGCCAGGTTCTGATCTTCAGCATTAAGGTTCATTCAAGGAATCAATCAAAGAGAAATCTTTCTCTCTTGAAGAAAATAAACAGATAGAGGATCTGTTTTCAAGAGATCGGCATCCATCCTGTTCATGCGATAGGCTCAGATTAACTGTGGCCCACCTGCGATCATCACAGCATCATCAAGGATCCTTCCAATCAAGATCGCCCAAGTCTTCTCAGTATTTTGGCGATTTTTTCAGAATTTTTTCGACACTGTAAGGTACTTTTTTTATCGTTCTCGTGATTTCTCAAAACTGGTACAAGTTTTTATCAAGACCGTACAGATTTTTGGATCTTCAGCAGATTGAGTTCAAACCTCTTCCAATCTGAGCGAATATTTTGTGTCTACACAGATCAAGTCCTTGATCAGTGTCTAGGATCATCTGTGGGTCCCACGTAAAGTTTTTTTAGTAAAAATCAAGGACGTCAGGGTCCTTTTTTTTCCTATTTTTGTTCTCTGCTTGGCCTGAGTGTTTTTTTTGTGTTTGGATCTGTCCAGTACCTTCTCCAGCACTCACAAAACTAAAGTTCAGATACTTTGCTGAGTTTATCACTTGTTGTTTCACTGTTTCACAATATACAGTTGAGATGGAAAAATCTGAGATCACTTTGATCAAATTTACTGGAAAGAATTATCCTGCCTGGTCTTTCCAATTTCAAACATATCTCGAAGCAAAGGAATTATGGGGCTTTGTTTCTGGCACGGACCCTAAACCCACTGAGGATGAGAAGAAAATCTCCTCTTGGTATACTAAAGATGCCAAAATCAAATCCTGGATTCTGGGATCCGTTGAGCCTCATCTGATAATGAATCTCAAGCCTTACCCCACTTCGAAAGCCATGTGGGGGTATTTGAAGAAAATATACCATCAAGATAACTCTGCCAGACAATTCCATCTTGAATGTGCAATTGCTGAATATACACAAGGGAATTTGTCCGTACAAGACTACTATTCCGGTTTCCGTACACTCTGGTCGGAATACGATAGTATTAAGTATGCGGATGTGGCTGACAATGTGTTGACCGTTATTCAAGACGTTCAGGCCTCTAGTCAGCGCGATCAGTTTTTGATGAAACTGCGGAATGAATTTGAAAGTGTCCGGTCTGCTCTGATGAATCGGACGCCACTACCTTCATTAGATGTCTGCTTGAATGAGCTCTTACGCGAAGAACAACTTCTTATGACCTCGGCTCATATTGCTCAACAGAAGACTGATACCTATTCAGTCGCGTTCTCGGCCAATAAAACTTCTCAGCCTCCGCCTCGAGACTTGAGCAAAACCCAATGCTACAGTTGTCAGAAATTTGGGCACCTTGCCTTTCAGTGTAAACAGAAAGTCTGCAGTTACTGTAAAAAGTCAGGACATATCATCTCTGAAAGATCGTGAGAAGAAAGATGAAATGACAATAGAGACGGGGAAGAAGGATTATGGTCTTGGAGGAAGAAGATGTATGTGTCAGTTTAACTAGAATAAAGATATGGGATGAAATGAAAGAGATGAAGATTGGTGTTTGACGGTGTTGAGGATGGCGGAGGTGTTGAGGATGGTGAGTTGGGTGAGAAATGGGGTGAGGAGATGGATAAAGAGGTGGGAGGAGGGAAAGAAGAACACACGAGCGTCGATATTGATGCTCAACTTAACCGCAAACATGTACTGTCAACTGAGAATAATATTGTAATGAGCATCCATATCAACACTCAACTGAGACACAAACCTGTGTTAGACGTCGATATCGATGCTCAACTAAGAATAATATTGTAATAAATGTCGAGAATAAAACCTAATGAATATGCATTTAAGCGTCGACCCTAAGCTAAAGGGAAACAAAAATGACACAAGGGCCTTTACTGGTTGTGAAGATCTTTTGGGGTCTTTGTCATTCACGGGACATCTAAAAGGTTTTTCCCTGTAAAATCCACAAAAAAATAAAGAAAATAAAAGGAAAAGGGTTGGTGCCTATATTTGATTGCAGGTGATCAAATCCATTCACTGGATAGCCACTTTGAGTCCTTTGGCAAAAGAAGGATACGCTCAATTTAAAGACAAAATGCAAAAAGTTAATATGAGATGAATTTAAAAACACGAGCAGTACTATGAAAGCACAAAAATAAAAATAGAAGGGTTTGATGGCTAGTTTAGATTAAAGATGTGAGGAACAAGTTGCCAAGGTTACCTAGTAATGGGGCCAAGCTATCTCTCATCGATGCAATCTTTAAAAGGGAAGCGACATGCATGTCGCGGAACGCATCTTGTACCAAAAATCGCTTAGGTCCCACAAAAGAGTTTTGATAAACTAAATGAAATATCTAAACTAAATGAAAAGGAAGTAAGAAGAACTAGAAAAAATTATGCCTACGATAAATGAATCAGATCAGAATGAACAAGATGAAAATAAACATGTTGATAAATGAATCTAACTATCATTAAAGATGAACTAAAGAAAGGAATGAAGGCAACTAGATGCCATGAATCTGTAGCTTTAGCTCGATCCCTTGCTTTCTTCTTTGACTCTCTTCAGTCTATCCTTAAGACTGACTGATGCTTAGGGCCGAGAGGGGACCTTATTTATAGTGTTGGATGGCCTTTTTTGTTTTGTTTTCTTTTCTTTTGCTAAGTTGCAAATTGAATTATTAAGGGAAGGAAGAAACAACGAAAAGAAAGCAAAACAAGAAACAAGAAGACCAAAAGAAAACAGAGCACAAGCTATCTCATGCATGTTAGGAGATGGTTGATTACATAGAGAAAAGAAGGCTTCTAGGGAGGGGCTCTTAAAGGAAGAAGACATTTTACCAAGAGATAAGGGAGCTTCAGCCAAGAAGAAGATGATTGCAATGTCAAGAAAAGGCTTCAGATTGTTGAAAATTGCCCAGTTTCTGACCTTCCATAAGCTGAAGATGGCCCCACTAAGAAGAGAGCTCCCAGGCCCTTTTTTGCTTTGTAACAAGTGTTGGCTAAAAAAGATCTCCATCTGGCAGCAGCAAAGCAAAAAGGAGTAGAGAAGATGTTGCCTTTAGCTTCTAACTAGGCCCAGAAGTTCAAGGCAAAAGGGCAGAGGAAGAACATACTGTAAGAAGTCTCTTGGTGGATACCACATAGGTAGCACGAAGACACCAGCTGCACTCCAATTGATTGAGCCCAAGAGTTGGTTGGAAGTTTGTTATGGAACAATTTCCAGGTAAAACAAGCAATGGAGGGCTTAAGGAGACTGTTCCAAGCAAAGTTAGACAAAACTCTAGGAAAGCTCCTAGCTCTAATGGATTCCCAAGCAGCGAAGAAAGGGAGATGGCTGGAATTTGAGCTCATCCAGATCAGCTTATCAAGGATATTGGAGAGGTAGAAATCCGCCAAAAGAGTGGAGGAGGCAAAGATCACCTGCTGGGGATAAGTAGAACTTGAGAGCCACTGAGGGTTGGAGAAGATATCATGCACAGATTCATTCCAGGGAAAAAGGACCATGCCATTTGTCAGGGAACTTCTCCCCCAAAGAAAGAGGACCATGCCTTTTGTCATGCCAAAAACTTATGATTTTTCCATCACCCAAAAATCAGTGGCTATTTTGAAACAAGAAGTGGGACCTACTCTTTATTTGCCTCCAAATGCAAGAACCAGAGATTAATGCTCCTAGATGCCACGGAGAGAAACCTTTGAAATACTTAGCTTTAAAGCAGGAAGCCCACAGAGAAGATGAAGAGAAGGTTGTCCAACCTAACCCGACCGAGCTTGCCAAGATCAAGTCCTTTAAGCGACGAAAGCCAAGACCTCCTTCTTATTTTGGAAGACAAACTGTTTTCCAGTTGAGAAGGCTCCTCTTAGTTGGAGAAGATCCTCCAGACCAAAGGAAGTTCCTCATCCATTTTTCCATGAATCTGCAAATCGCGTTCGGAATAGGGATAACCAGCAAGGTGTGAATAGGAAGGCTTTGGAGCATATGCTTCACCAGAATAACCCTTCCTGCAAAAGAAAGCGTATTACTTTTCCAACCAGGTAGCCTTTTCCTGAAGGAATCCTTCATACTTTCATAGTATCTAGCTTTTGGGCTGCCTATGAAGAGGGAACTCCCAAATATTTGACCGGAAATATAGCCTGGGAAATGCCTAAGGATCTCGAGATCCTTGATTTGAATGATTACCTGCTATTGCCAAAGAGAATCTTACTTTTGGAGAGATTGAAATGTTGTCCCGCTGCCATTTGATACGCTTTCAACACTCTCTAAATAGCTCTAACTCTCTAGGGGAACGCTTGAAAAAAGAGAAGGATAGAAGGATGTCATCTGCAAACATTAGGTGGCATATAGAGGGGGAGGCTGGAGCTCTATAGATTGGGACCACTTGATTCTGGGAAACAAGATTTGTAATGTTCAGACTTAGGATTTCTTCCGCTAGGATGAAGAAGTGAGGGGATAGAGGATCCCCCGGCCTTAGACCACTCCCCAATTTAAAATAGCCGCAGGCTCCCTGTTGATGAGAATGGAGCCCTTTGGAGAGCACACGCATTCTTGGATGAGGGAGATCCACTCCTTGCTAAAGCCAAAAAACTCTAGCACCTTAAACAAAAAAGCCCAATCTAGTTTGTCAAAAGCTTTCGAAATGTCTAGCTTCAGGCAAACGCCTTTACCTTTGACGCCCTTTTGAAATTCCTGGGTCACTTCATGAGCCAGAGCAATGTGATCTTGAATTTTCCTTCCTTTTAAGAAAGCAACCTGAGGAAGGGAAATGATGTCAGGAAGAATAGAAGCTAAAGGTGGAATAACCTAATTTGGTCTTGAGTTGGCTAAACAACTAATGATGTTTAGCCTTGAGTTGGCTAAACAACTAAAAATCCAATTAGGAATCAAATGCCATGAATTTTGGGCTTTTGTCCAAAATACCTTCGCTCTTAAAGGTGGAATAACCTAATTTAGTAAAGTGGTCCAATTGGGGTAAAGCTGGGGCATCATTAGACGATATACGAATCTAGATTATGAGGGTGCCGAAATAAGGTATCTACACATACCTCTCATTTTTCAAGCATTGCTAGAGTTTTTTGCAGGAAAAAGTGGCATACTCAAGGTTCGAATCCTGAAAAGTTAGGTGAGAACTGCCACTCCTTACCACTTAGGTAGGAGCCGTTCTCAAGCATTGCCAGAGTTTAAATGAATAGCAACATCAACTCAGCTAGTACCCATGAGTATGTAGCCAGTCCTCCTTTCAGCATCAACTCAACTAAACCCCAAGTGTCTAACCAGAAGAACAATTTCTAGCATCATCTTAGCTATACCTCAAATGTCTAGCCAGATCAATTAAATTGCAGCATCAAATCTCCTAATACACCTGAGTGTCTAGCTAATTCAATCAAGTCCTTGACTCAGCTTTTGTCCAAACTCCAAACAGATAAACTGCATGTTGTTCTAAAATGAAATTAATGGCATAACCCAATGGTCATTTCAAATGAAATTAATGAATTACCCAATTGGGTTTTAAACAGGTTAAAATCAATTTTGGAAGGGCCTCATTGTATCTAGGAGGTAGTTCATCTGTTAACCCATAACTAACCCACTCTCACCAAGTGGGTGGCAGAAAACGTCTTAGGGAAAGCATCATTGTAATGTGCCTAGAAGCATCTATTTGTTCTATCTTTTTACAGATCCAACTCCACCACTACGGTGGCTAGGTAACCATTTCCTAATAAAGTGAAGCCCATTTGATGACCCCTCTATGAATTTTCATCCTTTGCTCTAATTTAAGCCCATTTGATACTTAAAGCAACATTTAAAACTACTTGGAATTCTATTATTTGAGAGTTCTAGATTTCTTTGAAAGACAAATGGCGCGCGTATTTGATTCCCAAGAATTCAGCATTGATAAGGTGCAACCCGAGTAGGCTGGGTAGGTTCTGGGCAAACCTGGAACTGACCTGTACATTCGAATGTCCCAGTGTGAGGAAACTCATTAACCATTCAAATCAAAGTAAGGTAGTGGATGTTCTTAAGCTTTTGATCTTTCGCTTCTATAAACATAATACATGGTTGTATAAAGCTAATGGAATAGTCCATTTCCACTGGCAACATATAAAAGGAAAGCTTATCAAAAGTAGCAGTGTATAAGTTACTGTCTGGTACTCTTTCCTTGTGTCAAAATAGGCTGCTGTGCGTTAGAAGTGGGGGTGACCATTCTGGTGAGCATATTTAGAGGTGCTTATGGTTTAAAATGAATGGTATAGTTGAGAGAGAGTTGTTACAATTAAGGATGACCAAATGACCATTTTAGTTTGAAGTCCTATAAATTCATTACTCCAGCACCCATCTTACATTAAATATTTATTCAAATAAAAAAAAGAAAAAAATATTAAAAAAAACAAAAAAAATAAAAATAAATTAAGATGATGAAGAAGAGTTTCTTCCTATCCTTTTATCTGTTGTTTAATTGGAGTTGGCCTGTGTGGGGAATTCAACATTATGGATCATGGGGCAAAAGCCGACGGGAAAACAGACGATGCCAAGGTTTATTTAGTTTGATTATAACGATGTTTAGAGAATTTTTCAATCATAATTCTATAATATAAGGGCAAAAATATGAACAATGAGGCCTAGATTTTGAACTAATTGAGCTGGACTTGCATCATACTTGTTAAAGACCGTCTCTCATTTCATTGTATATGTCTAACATGTGCATGATGGCGTTTATATTTTGTGGATGATCAGGCCTTTCAGGACACACAGACCGCAGCGTGTGGGTCCATTGGACCAGCTACAATTATAGTGCTAAAAGGTGATTACTGGATGGGCTCACTTAAATTCACAGGTCCATGCAAAGGCGTACCATCTATAACCATGAAATTGGTTGTAAGAGTTGTTCTGCTTGAACTCTTTGTTTTTTTTTTTTTTTTGGGTACGTGGTGTACAGTGAGCAAACATTTGTCATTTTTGTGGGATGCTCCTGAAGCACGGTGAATCTTATCCATGGTTTAAGTGTCACACTAATTATTTGTAGACTTGCATACAGAATGTCAATCTTTATTTGTATTTGATAGGGTCATCTGTTGGCGGAGACCGAACTGAACAAGGTTCCTAGTGGAGATTGGGTTTATTTTGGATGGATAGATGGATTGACCATCACTGGAACTGGAGTTTTTGATGGTCAAGGAGCTGTTATTTGGCACTTAAACGATTGCCAACAGAATGAAAAGTGCAAGCTTCTTCCCAATTGTGAGTAATAATAATATATCCAATTCTCTGGTAGAAATAAATTGAAGGAGGTGGTTTCCTAAAAAATCTGAATCTTGCATCTAGTGTCAATAATTTTATTGTGCATACTCCACAGAACCTTAAGTTTATGTCTATGACCAATACTGTCATTAATGGCATAACATCCCTCAATAGCAAGAACCTCAACTTTGGTGTTATCGAATGCAAGAACTTCAAAGCTATAAATTTCAAAGTCACCAACCCCGACGACAGTCCCAACACTGATGGAATGCATGTGGAGCGTTGCTCCGATGTGACCATCGAGAGTGCTCAGATTGGAACCGGCGATGATTGCATCTCCCTCGGACAGGGCCTCACTAATGTACATATCAGTAAAGTAACTTGCAGACCAGGCCATGGAATAAGGTGCATTTTTCTTTTCTCTCTCTCTTCTTTGTTATTGCTTATAATTATAAATAGAATGGGATATTGCTTTACACTTAGTATGCAAAAGAATGTGACCTTTGCTTTGTTTCCTAGGCATTAGTGATTGATTGCTTGTTGTAATTGTTGTTGTTGTTTGGTTATGACTTGTTTCTTACTTAAAAATAACAGTGTGGGGAGCTTAGGAAAGTAGCCAGACGAAAAGGATGTGACTGGACTTATTATTAAAGACACCAGCATCTCAAACACCTTGAATTGTATTAGGATCAAGTCATGGGCCAATTCTCCCTCGGCCAGCTCATCATCCAACATAACCTTTGAGAACATCACCTTCAAAAATGTCAGCAATCCAATCATCGTCGATCAGCAATACTGTCCTAGTGGCTCTTGTGCAAATGAGGTTTGAAGAGACTAAACTTTTTTTTTCTTCTTTGTTCTCTAAGTTAGTCACGGCACCCACTCCCATGGATTTTTGTGTGTGCATGTGTGTGTGTTGTAGACCTATAATGGGGTATTGATCTTTTCTCTTCTGAAAAAAAAAAGACCCTTAAATCTCTCATTTCCTTCAATTACAACTTGCAGGTACCTTCTAAAGTGAAGATCAGTGATATCACCTTCAAGAACATCCAAGGGACTTCTGCATCTAATGTCGCACTTACCCTTTGCTGCAGCTCGAGTTTCCCATGCAAGAATGTCCAGCTCCAGGACATTAATATCAAGAAAGAAAATGGTGGACCTCTAGTTATAGCCATGTGCGTCAATATCAAAGCTCTCTATAGTGGCACCCAAGTCCCACCACCCTGCACTCAGTAATTTTCTAAAACTTAACAAAAAAAAAAAGAATGTCTCTGAAATAATACAATTACTGGCCGTATTTATTTACGAAAAAAAGGTCAAGTGGCTTTGGTTTCTAATTTAGACCATCTTCTTCCCTATCTATAGAATGTTGGGTTTCTTTTGGACCATAATAATCTACTCAAATGAAGACTGCACATATTAGGCTTTGTTTTTATTTATTCTAAGAGACCTTTGTGATCTTGATTTACAAATGTTCAATGAATGAAGAGAACTATCTCTATTGTTTTATTTAGAGGATTTTACCCAAAAAATCGCTTAAGACTTGTCATAAGCCAAAAGCACCATCAACTTCTTATAAAGACCACAGTAGTCTCAAAGGCCTCATTTGGTTTTTTTTTTTACTTTTAGCGCTGAGCGGGGATATCGCAGCTCATTCTAAGTAAATGAGCAGGGATATCCCTGTTCGTCGTTCATTGCAACTTAAAGACCGTCGAACTCCCTTTTCCCCTTTGCCTTTTCTGGTGTCCGGACGAATCTCTCTGCAACACTTCTTCCACATTTTGTGTGATGTTTTGATATTCTAATGTAGGAAAGTAACATGTCTCAAACTGTAAAGAGAGACGACACATGTTCCGTGATGTCCTAATCCACCAGTGAGTAGTGTTTTGTTACCCAAACAACCTAGCATGTGTCTTTTGTTTTAGGTGATGCTTTGATGTTCTTGAAAAACTTGTGATTTGCATACACAATTGTTAATGCAACTTAACATATATTTTGGTGTTGATGGATGTTTCAGAGAATATCAAATTTGGTGTTGATGGATGTTTCTGATATTATACATTGATGTAGTACCTAATGTGTCTGCTATAACATTGTCCTCATCCAGCTGGTTGTATCCATACTTATGGCACTCTATTTGGTGTAGTAATATCTCACTCATAAGTATCAGGTGAGCGGGGATATCCCCATAAGCAATACTCTAGTGTGCAGGGATATCCCTAGTTACATCACTAATAGAGGCAAGGATAATCATATTCACAACACTAAATTGGGCAGGGATATCCCTTTTAATGCAAACTTTGTCCATTATTCTGGGTATGTGACAGTGAACAATGACTCTAGAAGGGCACTCTTCTACTGGTTCTTTGAGGCAGTTGGGGACCCTTCTTCAAAACCTCTGGTTCTTTGAATTAATGGAGGTCAGGAATCTTGAACATAAACCCTCAGTCTACTTTTTCTGATGATTACAGTTTACATGGTTAAATGCTTTGTGGCTATGCACTGGGAAGAAGAAACAACTGAATAGACTATAGAGCAGCGAGAATCAAACAGAACATATTCTTCTCAATCACCATTTTCTCATCTTTAATAGAATAGACTATAGAGGGCACTGAAATCATCACTTCAAAAGAAAAAGGAAAACTAAAACATAAACCCTAATGTGCACAAACCCTAACAAGAGGGAGAGGAAGAAAAAAGCTACAAAGAGAGGGAGAGTGACAACGTCGGTCCGCCTCTGCAATGCTGTCGGTGCTGACCGTTTGGGAGAGAAAGGGAGAAAGATGGAGGGAGAGTGAAGATGTCGAATAGGGGAAAGGGGAAAAGGGAAAAAGGGTTTTGGGGTTTATTTCAGGCAAAGGAGCAGGGATATCCCTGCTAAGAGAAAAAATTTAAAAAAAATACCAAACAGGGCCTTTGAGACTACTGTGGTCTTTTTAAGATGTTGATGGTGCTTTTGGCAATTAATAAGTCTTAAGAGATTTTTTTTTGGTAAAATCCTCTTTTATTTAACAAAATCATTCTCTCTCTCTCTCTCATCATGGTTTGCGGAATTGTTTGATCAGAGGAGTTGGATACTCTCTCTCTCTCTCTCATCATGGTTTGCGGAATTGTTTGATCAGAGGAGTTGGATACTCTCTCTCTCTCTCTCTCATCATGGTTTGCGGAATTGTTTGATCAGAGGAGTTGGATACTGGTGGAGAATATTTTGACACTCGGGGTAAGGCAGGGCCAAGTTTGGTTTATTTTGGGCGTAGGACAAAAATTCCACGCTGTGTGAATTCATGAGGTCTGTTTTGGGTTAAGGGTCAAATCACTCATTAATTGTTACAAACTTGTTAATGATGGGGCCAATCTAATTAATTAGCTCCAAATGAAGGCTCTTAAGTGAAAATCATTGTCACCAAAACCTGTCTAAGGATGGCTCATAGGTTTACAAGCTGTCATAAGGATTACAATGTGATAGGAGCCCAACCCAATTGCGCAACAATGGTGTGAGTCATTTGTTAGAAAATCTTAGGTTTATAAACCCTTTCTGGAATCAATCCAATAATACTGTAAACATTTAATCTAAACCAGTAGAGAAGTAAAATGGTACCTAACTGTTCCATCTTCGGACTTTGATCCAACAGAATGTTGGTTTTCAATGTGAAATCACAACTCTCTTGTGCCTTTTCTTTTCTTCTCCGGTAAGTGATGGTTGCAGAAAAAACAATCGTTGCCAAGAAAGTTACCCGAGTTGCCTTTTATAGGCCCTAAATCTCTCCTTCCATCAAGAAGAGAAAAATAGCTTTTAACCCTCAAATTAACATAGATGACGGTTACAAAAGGAAAACTTAAATCAATTTACAGAGATTCAAATAAGGGATAACCGATCCTTTATGTATGGTCATATGGGCCATAACATTCGGTCCAACATTCTCCCACTTGGTCCATATGACCACAAAAGAATTTTAAAATATAATCGAAAAACTAAGTTAAAAAAAAAAAAAAAAAGACTTTGACTGGTGATCACCATTTTAAAATGACAATTGTCATCTCAACCTTTATGTCAATCTTTAATTTGTAATTAAATCAGTTTGCCAATGAGAACTATGGCGGTTACATGTCTTGAACGACGTGGTTCCTTCCATAATTAATTCACTAACATTCTAACTTAACACAATCCTTAATAAGGGTAAAATTGGATGATTTTCATGGCAATCCTATTTATTAGGTACAATAATATCGTTTTTCTTTAATTTTCTTACTTTATACACTTCAATCACATGTGACACTAATTTCAATAAAGTAAGAAAATATGAAATCTTATTTCGGTGATAAATATGACAGTGTCTTTACATATCTTTAACAAGGCAATTCAATAAGGCCCATATTTCTAACATGCTCTTTGTAGTCCTTTGACGCCAATGCCTTTGTCAAAGGTTCTACTATCATGAGGCTTGACGGGATCCCAAAGACATACACTAACCGATCTCGTACATTTTCTTTTAGTACAAGGTATTTTACTTCCAGAAATTTTGATTTTCTAGAAACCTTATCATTCTGAGCAAATCTTCTTGCAGCGTCATTATCACCATAAATCTTCAAGGGCTCAGAAATGGTGTCCATAATACGTAGTCCCGAGATAAAATCACGCATCCATAAAGCGTGACCCGTGGCTTCAAAGCATGCCACGTATTCAGCATCAAATGTGGATGGAGTCACTAAAGTTTGCTTTGCACTTCTCCATGAAACTGCCCCGCCAGCTAACAGGAAGATGTATCCTGAAGTCGACTTTCTTGTATTGAGGCAACCAGCGAAGTCAGCATCCGAATAACCGACCACTTCTAAATGATCGAACCTTTTGTAAGAGAGCATGTAATTTCTTGTGCCACTAAGGTATCACAAAACTTTCTTGACTCCTACCCAATGTGCCATTCCTAGATCACTTTGATATCTACTAAGCATGCCAACTGCAAAACTAATATCCGGTCTAGTGCATGTTTGTGCATACATTAAACATCTGATTGCAACTGCATAAGGACAAGTTTCCATTTGTTTCCTTTCAATTTCATTTCTTGGACATTGTTCTTTACTAAACTTGTCACCTTTTGTCATAGGTACATTTTGTGCCTTACACCCTTCCATACAAAATCTCTTAAGTACATTTTTAATATAGGCTTCCTGTGATAACCCAAGTAATCCTCGAGATCTATCTCGATAAATCTTGATTCCTATTACAAATGTTGCTTCACCCATATCTTTCATTTCAAAATTGTCCTTAAGATATTCCTTAGTTTCGTAAATCATTCCAAGATCATTACTAGCCAATAAAATATCATCGACATATAGGACTAAAATCATAAATCGGCTCCCACTAACTTTGAGATATATACAATAATCAACGGTATTTTCGGTAAAACCAAAAGATGTAATAATGTGATTGAACTTTAAATACCATTTTTTGGAAGCCTGTTTAAGACCATATATCGATTTCTTTAATTTACAAACTAGTTTATTTTCATTCTCTTTCACGAAACCTTCAGGTTGTTCCATATACACTTCTTCCTCTAGATCTCCATTTAAGAATGTTGTTTTGACGTCCATTTGATGTAACTCTAAGTTGAAATGAGCTGCAATTGCCATGACAATTCTAAATGAGTCCTTTTTAGACACTGGGATAGTAGGTTTCATGATATTCTATACCTTCTCTCTGAGTAAAACCTTTGGCTAAGAGTCGGGCTTTCACTACAAGAAATTTGGGGTTTAAGGACAACACAAATTTGTCCCAAAATGTACATATTTCGTCACCGAAACTAATTGAGACGAAAAATTTTCGTCACCCGTTTCGTTGCCAAAGCCTTGTCGCTAAAAGGTATTGGAGACGGAAAAAAAATTCGTCATTGAAAAAGATAAATTTGTGACGATTTTTTTTTGTCTCCAATACACTATGTTGGAAACAAGTAATTTTTTTTCGTCTCCAATACACTATGTTGAAAACATACTTGTAAGTAATTAGTGACAATATTTTTTCATTAAAGGAAGAAATTAGAGACAAAAATATTTTGTCATAAATTTAAGAAATAGAGACGAAAAAATTTTGTCGCATTTACCCCGCCCAACTCAAGGACTTCCCAGGAGGTCACCCATTCTAGTACTGCTCCCGCTCAAGCACGCTTAACTTTGGAGTTCTTACGATTTTTGAAGCCGCATGATTTTAGAAGACTTCATGCTAAGTTAATACGGGGTTTGACTTATAAGCCATGGTCAAGACTTGGATATTTCCGATGCGGGCTAACGGAGACTCATCGTTTGAAGCCCGTGGTTGACACGCTACGCCCCGTGGTTAAGAGTACCACCCGGACCAAGATCTCACATTCTCCCCCACTAGAAATAGAGTCGTTCTCGGCTCTGATACCAACTATCACAGCCCCACCCAACTTAGCATGAAATTGTCCGCTACACGTGGGCGGATTTCCCAGGAGGTCACCCATCCTAGTACTGCTCCCGCTCGAGCACGCTTAACTTCGGAGTTCTTCCGATTTCCGGGGCCGCACGGTTTTAAAAAGCCTCATGCTAAGTTAATACGGGGTTTAACTTATAAGCCCATGGTCAGGACTTGAATATTTCTGATGCGGGCTATCGTAGACTCGCCGTTTGGAGCCCGTGATTAACACGCTACGCCCAGTTGTTAAGGGTACCGCCCGGACCAAGATCTCACATTCTCCCCCACTAGAAATAGAGTCGTCTTCGGCTCTGATACCAACTGTCACAGCCCCACCCAACTCAGCATGAAATTGTCCGCTTTGGCCCACGTGCACGCGTGAGGACTTCCCAGGAGGTCACCCATCCTAATACTGCTCCCGCCCGAGCACGCTTAACTTCGGAGTTCTTACGATTTTCGGGGACGCGTGGTTTTAAAAAGCCTCATGCTAAGTTAATACGGGTTTGACTTATCAGCCCAAGGTTAGGACTTGGATATTTCTGATGCGGGCTAACAGAGACTCACCGTTTGAAGCCCGTGGTTGACACGCTACACCCCGTGGTTAAGGGTACCGCCCGAACCAAGTTCTCACAGTAGCAGAGACTGAGAGAGGTAGGTGTACCTGGCGGTGGCGGACTCCTTGATGGAGGAAGATGGGCACAGATGATGGTGATTGGTGATGGTGGCTGCGTCTGGGAATTCTAGGCGAGAGAGACTGAGAGAACTAGAGATGAGAGGGATCACTGATCAGGGATGGGTCTGCACTGCGTGTGTTGATGGAGGGTGATGATGATTGATGGGGGCCAATGGGCCATGGGGCTGCTGCTTGAGACGATGGGTGGGAGATGTTGGAAAAGGGTTTTGGAAAATGGGGAAAAGGGTTCTTCTCTCCTCTTCTGGAAAAGGGGGAAAAGGGTTTTGGAAAAGAGAGACCGGGATAGATGGAGGGACAAAGGGGGAAATGGATTTTGGAAAAGGGGCGTTGGATTGGGGTGGGGGGGGAGATGGACGTTAGGGCCTTGGGGGGCCATTTTAGTCATTTTAAAGGCTTTTCCAAAGCAGTACTTGTAAGAGAGGAATAGGCTCAAGTGCGAACGAAATTGGTGCCACCGCAAATGAAATTGGCGCCTTATTTTGGTGAACAAATATTTTCATCTTTCATAACTTATCCTTAATAGTGACGAATTATGTTCGTCACAAAAACAAATTATATTTTGTGACAAAAATTTTCGTCTCCAATGAGCTAAACTAATTCGCGCCAAAGCAAATGAAATTGGTGTCTTATTTTGGTGATGAAATATGTTCGTTGTCTATAACTTATCCTTATTGGTGACGAATTACGTTCGTCGCAAAAACAATTTATATTTTGTGACAAAAATTTTCGTCTCCAATGAGCTAAAATAATTCGCGCCCGCAAATGAAATTGGCACCTTATTCTAGTGACGAAATATTTTCATCTTCCATAACTTATCCTTATTAGTGACGAATTAAGTTCGTCACAAAAACAAATTATATTTTGTGACAAAAATGTTCGTCTCCAATGAGCTAAAATAATCCGCGCCAAAGCAAATGAAATTGGCGCCTTATTTTGGTGACGAAATATGTTCGTCTTCCATAACTTATCCTTATTGGTGACGAATTACGTTCGTCGCAAAAAAAAAAAAATTTTGTGACAACAATTTTCGTCTCTAATGAGCTAAAATAATTAGCGCCAACACAAAACAAGTTGGCGCCATATTTTTCTAGACAAAATTTTGTTTTCGTCTCCCATACTTTTGAAAAAAATGAAAACAGACGACAAAATTTATATTTCGTCCCCTTTGGGTGTTCTTTTAAGACAAAAAAAAAATCGTCATCAAATTTCGTCGCAACAGCCTAAATTTCTTGTAGTGTTTAAATCGTTCAACTTTTCCTTTGGAATCCCTTTTGGTCTTAAAGACCCATTTACAGCCAACGGCCTTGGAACCCTTGGGTAGTTCAACGATATCCTAAACTTCATTTGTGGCCATTGATTCTAACTCATCCTTCATGGCCTCTAACCGTTTATCGGAATTCTCATTTTCAATGGCTTCCTTAAACGTCTTAGGATCTTCTTTAATGCCAATATCAGATTCTACCAAATACATTACATAGTCATCCGGAATAGCAAGTTTTCTCATTCGAGTTGACCTTTTCAATATCTCCGGATTGGGTTCGTTGATGCTTTGTTGTGCATTTTGAAGTGGATCATTATTTTGTTCAGGGAATGCCTCATTGATGGGATTTTGAAATTTTTGTGGTTGTTGTTCCTCTTGATAATCATTAAGTGGAACAAGAACTCTACTTTGTATACTAGGCAACTCAAGTGGATCCCTTATTTCATTGTAAGTCACAATTCTATTATGATCACTCCCACTTTTCTCATGATCTTCTAAAAATTTGGCATTTCCAGATTCAACTATCCTAGTTGTATGGGTTGTACAGTAAAACCTATACCCTTTAGACCTTTCTGGATAACTAATGAAATGTCCACTAGTTGTTTTAGGGTCTAATTTCCTTTCTTGTGGGTTAAGAATTCTCACTTCAAATGGACAACCCCAAACTCGAAAATGATTTAAGTTGGGCTACCGGTCCACAACTCGAAAGGAGTTTTGGGAACTGCTTTCGTAGGAACACGATTCAATACATATATTGCCATCTTTAGTGCCTCTCCCCACATCGAATCAGGTAAGTTGGTGTTACTAACCATACTCCTTACCATATCCATTAACGTTCTATACCTTCTTTCGGCTACACCATTTTTGTTGTGGTGTGTCCGGCATTGTATACTGTGCTACAATACCTTCTATTTCTAGAAATCTAGCAAATGGGCATGGGTTACGACCCGATTCAGTGTATCTACCATAATACCCACCACATCTATTGGATCTCACTACTTTAATTTTCATGTCTAATTGCTTTTCGACTTCTGCCTTAAAAATTTTAAAGACTTTTAAAGAATCAGATTTTTCTTTAATCAAATAGACATAACCATATTGTGAAAAATCATCGATAAAAGTGATAAAGTATTCCCCTCCCGTAAAATATGGAACATGAAATTTACCACATATATCTGTATGAATAATTTCTAAGGGTGCAGAACTTCTTGTGGCACTTTTCTTGTTTGTATTGGATTGTTTTCCCTTTATACAATCAATACAAACACCATAATCGGTGAAATCAAGATTGGGCAATAAACCATCAGTCACCAATCTTTTCATTCTCTGTTCAAATATATGCCCTAATCTTTTGTGCCACAACCTTGATGAGTTCTCATTTAATGGCCTTCTTTTCATGCCTATGTGCAATCCACAATTAATGTGAGGTGTGTGTAAAGTTTGTTCATATATAGAATCTAACTTAAATCTATACAAACAATCACACATATAACCATTCCCAATCAAAATATTATTGCTAAAAATATGCATAATGCCATGTCCAAAGTTGAAATTAAATCCATTACAATCAAGTCTGGAAACTGAAATCAAATTCCTAGAAATATCAGGAACCAAGAAAGTATTATCTAAATCTAATACATGACCAATGTCAAGCACCAGCCTATAAGTGCCTACAGCTTCGACCCTTGATTCCTTTTTATTCCCCATCGTAATGGTTTTCTAGTTATCATTTGGAGTCCGCCTTGAAAGGAATCCCTGCACACAACCAGATACAAGAATGGTTGCTCCAGAGTCGACCCACCAAGAATTTGATGGGATATTAGATAAGTTGGTTTCTTGACATACAAGAGATAGATTTTTACCTCTCTTTTCAAACCAACTTTTACGTTTTAGGCAATCCTTCTTAAAATGTCGATTCTTTCCACAGAAAAAAACATTTCTTCTATGCACCTTTCTCTTTCCTGTTGGGCTTTGCTTCCTGAACATTGGTTTTCTTTTTGCCTTTTCCTTTTCCCTTGGACTTATTTTGAGAGACATAATTAACTATTAATTGTCCCTCAACCTTAAGCCTCCTTTCTTCTTGATCAGCTTTTGCGATCAACTCATTCAATGACCACGGAGTTGAGCTCTGGTTGTAGGCTACTTTAAATGGGCCAAACTCAGGAGGAAGAGAATTGAAAATGAATTGCACCAAATATTTTTCAGACACGGGCATATCAACTTCTTTCAATTTAGAAGCGATATTTGTCATTGTAAATATATGTTCTCTTACTCTCAATGTTCCATTATATTGTATGCTTGTAAGACGGCTAATCAATGATGCACCTAAAGCTTTATCAGTTATTTGAAACTGACATTTTATAGCTTCTAGTAGGTCCTTAGCATTTTCCTTTGCTTCGATGGAACCTCTAATGGTCCTCGAAATTGAATTTGTAATAATTCTTATCACAACTTTATTAGCCCTAATCCATTTATTATAATTAGCCCTTTCATCAACTGAGCTCGTATTCGTGGGCATTACTGGCTTAGGCTCATCCAAAGCCATATCAAGGTCCAAGTAAGTAATGGCTAACAATAACATGTCCAACCATTCAATAAAGTTTGATCCATCTAGCTGAAAGTCCGGGGATCCGAACCCTAGAGGGGGGGTGAATAGGGTGAGCTACAAATATGACCAATTAAGACAAATTTTAACTTCTTAAACTAAACTAGTCACAACTGATGATAAACAAATAATATGCGGAAGCTAATAAAACAATCACCACAAAAGCAAGCACCACAACACAACGGTTTATAGTGGTTCGGCCTCAATGCCTACGTCCACTACCGGCTTGTGATCCAATCACCCCACCGGATTTCCACTATTTATGCTTTTTACTAGGCTAAGCAATACACTACGTCAAAAATCACCAAAAACGACATGCATTGGCCGTCGTTTTTCATGAAAATCGACGGATTTAGCCGTCAATCCAGCCGTCGAAAATTTCAAAGTCGTTTTTTAAAATCGACGGCCAATGGCCGTCGGGAAATCTATCCAAAACGACGGCTTATAACCGTCTGAAATAACCGACTGCCCACAGCGGTCGTTTTTTAATTTATTTTTTTAATAAGAAATTTAAAAAAAAGAAGGGTGTTGGCCGTCGTTTTTAATTTAAAAAAAAAAAAATATTATGCTGATCTTTCTAAAGAGTGACTTTTGGTAGATGAAAGCACTTTTTTTTTTTTTTTGGTTGAAAGAGGGATTAGATCAATTAAGAAACACTGATAAAGTGGATGAACCAAATAAGCAGACAATGTCAAGATAAATATTGTCATAAATTAACAAATCCACTACTATGAAATGTCCAAATAAATACATGCAAATATGTACATCTTATACGTACTGATGGATATTCTAACTGAAAGAGGGCGTTACGCATTGATGGATATTAACAAGTAAGCAATTATCCACACAAGCACAAACTGGACCTATTTTGGTATCCACGCAATGGCTTGAAGCCAGCCAATAGACTCCAACGGTAATATTCAGGAGCCTGGGCATAACATATTACCATCAAAGTGTCTAACTACAAGTATATTTCTGTTATTTTGAACAAAATGAGTTTAGTATCTTACACAATTGAATATTGATGGAGCTCCAGGTCCTGCATCCATAATTGCAAAGTCAAAACAAGAAAGAACAACTAAAGTATAGCATAGCAATAGCTGAATCATCATAAACTCTCACTTCATACGCAAACGAAAAGTCATTCTAAAACTTCATCATTTAATTCAGTATAATAACTAGTCTAAGAGATTATAACAAGCCATTTAGAGGAGGGGACGGGGGGCGAAGAAGTAGAAAATGAGGTTATTCAGTACCTATCTCCAAATCATGCCAAAGGTGCACAGCAACTTCCCGTCTAGAAAAGCTTGAAAGTATTCTTTCATTGAGAGCTGGATGCACTTGGTGTGAGTTAGATGACTTGTTTCGGGTTTCCCTAGGCAGAGCCATAACTGCAAGTTGAAACCAGATATAAAGAAATCTTTCAATAACCTGACTTTCTGAAGATCCAGAAGGTGAGGTTCCCTGTTCACCATGTATGCCCAAGAATTCCAGAGCCTTGCTCCCTAAATCCACTGCTGTAACTATAAAAACACAAAACCCAGAAAGAAAAATAGAAAATTCAATACCCCAGATGAAGAAGACCAAAAAAAAATTACAAAGTTGAGATTTTTTTTCTCCTCATCATCAGTGAATAACAATATACCTTGATAAGATGAGGTTTTGTGAAGCCTTTCAATCAGTTTCCTATCTATAAGGCTGTCATCAACAACTAGAACATGGAATTTGGTTTCAGCAGGTATAGCCATTGCTGATTGCTAGAGGAAGATAAGAAGAAAAAACAAGGAGAAGAATTTGCAATAGCAAGAGAAAGAAGAAGAGAATCAGTGTTTATAGAAGGAGAATAACCCATAGGAAATACCCCCACCAAAATCCCACTCCATAGAAAGCAAGATCCAACTAGATTTCATCAGAATCTGATCCTTAGCTTCCCATTCGCATCCACAACTACCACCTCACCCCTGCTTGCAGGTGTCTCCATACCCCATCCCCACCTAGGTGTCACCAATCCCCCTCTGATCCTCACCTTGTCTCCCACCTTGAATGCTCTCACCTTCTCCATTTCCCATGCCTTGCATACCCATAGCAGACATGCTGCCCAACCTTCAAGCTATCTACCTTTTCAACATCTGTGTAGTGGGTCATCCACCTTCCTTTCTGGAAACACCCTGCCAGGTCTAAATAGCCACTGTCCTGAACACATCAACATGACAAGGCCATCCTTTTCTATTATTTTTTTTTATCTCTCACAGCCATGTCAAACATTCATGGAAAGGGCATTTGTTTTGAAAGCTGCTCCAATTTTCAAAAACCAGCCCCCATTGTGGAGATACAGAAACTGGAAAATACACACCAGCAAGATCGTTACATTTGGTATAAGTGGGTTAGACTTAGATCTGTCATAGGTGCACACACTGAAATATGGCAGTGACATGCCCAACCTTGTTAACGTCACCATCACCCTCCCTCATTTTGCCCTGTTCAGTCCAGAAGATCCAAACATGAGAATCATATCCTTCACAAACTAAAGGGGAAGCAAACAAATTAAAAGATATAAAGAAAGATATAGCTACAAAGCTAAAGAAAAACACATAACATTCTAATCAAAATTCCTGTTAAGGACATAGCATCATTTGATGGGAACAAGGTTTGAGAAGATGAAAGAGAGTATCAGTGGTGTAAGATCAGGAATTTGAGTACTCATATGGGTGAGATTATAAGAAGGGCTTGGAGTGTAGATTATGAAACAAACGAGTTCGGTGATTGGTTTCAGTGCTGTTTTAGGGAGAAAATAGAGGTGGTTGTTTTGGTTTTGTAAGCTCACTTATTTTCCATAGAGAATGCAAACAACTGTAGATGAGTTGAAGGCATGAGTTGAATCATGAGTTAGCTCACTGACACCCAATGCTACCAATCTTGTATATCTGATTGAGGCATGAGTTGAATCATGTTTCATAGGATTTTTCTAAGGGCTGACTGTCCTTCTGTCAATGCATTATTTAACATGAAATTCAGCCCAGCCAGATTATAGATATACACAACTAGGATTAGAATTATGAAGAGACAACATAGCAAGTCTTTGCTTCAGGACAAATCACAATCCAAGAAGACTTCAGATTATTATATATATGCATTCACTAACACAAGCCTCTTGATTTGACTTATATCACAAGTGCAATATTTTCCAAAACCTGAGTATGATCATAGTGTTTTTATATAGCATTTAGCCTTGCTTCCCTTTGGTATCGCAACAAACTTGAGGGTCCCTTCAGTGCTTCATAGCTTTTCTGTTGCATCTGTCTATATCACAATAATAATAAAAAATTAAGAACAATAGAGAAATCTAATATCATACAGTTAGTTAACCAAATACCCATGTTAATATCATAGACAGTCTTCCCAACTGCTCCATCTCCAACAGTCACACATTTGATGAACTTTGAAGCATTCATCCTCTCTACTCAGCAGAAAGCAAGTTTCACCAGCAGTAGCTCTAGAAAAAGCACTAGTAGTAGAAAGAGAATATCTGGGACTACAAAAGATAATAGAATGAAGAGATTGAGGAACTAGAGAGAGAGAGAGAGAGAGTTTTTCTTGTCTTCTGGGTTTTGAAGAAGAGCATATATGGAACCCATATCTTTCAATTCTCCCTATAGTCCATTATCCACACAACCCTTGAACTTAAATCTAATAATCTTAAGACAATTCATGAACTTAAAAAACATGATCAAAGTTCATATACTCATTAACTAGTTCCATTTCACAACAGAATTCAAATATATCACAAACACAAACAAACTAAAAAGAATGTCTACTCTGTCTTATCACTCTGCAAATGTGAGGTTCCAGAACAGGCACCAACCACCTTTGCATCAGCTGCATTGCAATGACTTCTCTCCCAATGCTGCAACCAACACATAACCAAAAAAATCACGTATGGATTTAAAAGGATGGGACGAGACACCCTCTCTCTCACACTTAATTTCCCAGGACATATGCAATTAAGATGCTGAAATTTTGCAGTGCTCTGTTGTTGTTTGGTGCCTCCTCCGGTCCTCCTCTATTCTCTTGGTCTGTTACACACAACTTTCGAAATAAAACAATGAGATATAAATGAGACAGAGGTAATGAGGCAATGAGATAGAAATGAATATCTGAAAGGGTCCCAGGTGTTACTTTTTCCTCATGAAAACTACCTATTTAGCTAGCATCAGACAACTTGTTCATTTCTCTTTTGTTCTAACAACTAGTTGCATCATAGAATTTGTTTTAGAAAATGGTCTTGCATGAAATGGAGAAAAGAGGTCTGACAGAAAAAGATGCATGTTATAGTATTGGAATAGTCTATTCAATAATATGAAAACAGAATAGAGAAATATTAACATTTTGTTTTTTTATTTTGCTAGAGTATTCGAATTTATTTCTAATAGTGATCACTACAGAGATATAGAAATTAATTGGAACTACTAAGTCCAAATGATTTTCCTATAATGTAATTTGTGTTTAAATAGTAAATACATCAGTTTATGTATAATAAACCACTTAATTCATTATAGGGAAACTACTAGAGATGGAAAAGAGTTGTTCTTTGACAATGGTGCTCCATTTTTTATGGTGGAAAATGACTGCTCTTACTCAATCAAATTGACTGCTCAGGTGTGTAATGTGAAGACCATTCATGTGGACATATGAGTTTAAAAATGGATAGTAAAAGAAATCAAATGACCCATTCTAAAGATTTGTGATTAGACCGACAGATTGGTTTTGAAGACGCTCACCTGCTAGCAGGGTTTAATTTAGAGATGTTTCGTATTATAAGATTGTTGGATTGGCCTATTTCAATGGTGGGTAGTTTAAGGGTTATTTGGCATTCAAGAACTTGGCCCACATCATCATTCCCAATAGATGAGCATTAACAAAGATCTCACATAGGGTTTAAAGGAAAGCATTACTGCTGTGATGGATTGTGAAACAATTCCATCTAAGACGGGCATCAAATTCAGCAATAGTAAGTAGCTATAACAAATGTTGAGGTCTTATTATCCACACCAATATGCATTTAGGTCCCTTTTGTTCATTCCATATTTTCTTATAATTCAAAGCCAATTCCTTCCATCAGAAGGGGATAAAATTGAAGGATTCAACCTGAAGACTCGCTGGGGTAACTAACACAAAGATTCTCTTTTTTGACGGAAAATGAAGACCCAATGATCTCCATGGTAAATGAAATCCTATAAAATGATGTTCCCATATACATTTCCATCATAAATCCTTCTTCACTAATCACATCTTTTAAAACCCCTTAGATTAAAAACTCTTTTACTGTTACTTCCATGAACTCTTTCTGAAGCAGAAACCAGGTTTCCTAGAATTTTTATCTTCTTCTTGTCCTTTTTCTCAATCATTATCAGCAATCAAAAGTCCTAAACACCCCCACCAAAATAATAATTCAAAAACCCTAATGTGATGTTCAATTCTCTGTTTTGTTGAGATTCCAAGAACATCCAAAAGCTCCCAAAAAGAAAAATCATGGAAATAAAACAAACCTAGAAGGAGAGGAGATGGAAGAAGAGGGATTAGGGTTCCATCCCATCAGCAAGTTGACCCTGCCGGCGATAAGCAGAAGCGCGAAAGCGATGCCGGCGGCAAGGAGGAGCTTGACCTTAACACTGCTAAGGGAACTCTGAATCCACCACAGCAGAGGCAGTTATGGTAAGCGCCTCTTTTGGTGGCCTTCTCCTTAGCCGGAGAATAGAGGTCGTTGCTGCCGGCAGGTGCGAAGACACCATCTCTGAGTACTATGATGGATGCCATGCCCAGTCTGTTGATTGAGAGAGAAAGGAAGAGAAGGTGTCGATCTCCGCTATCGTACCGGTCGATTAGCAGAGAAAGAGGAAGAGAGACGATGCATGTCAATCTCCGCTGCCATGCCCGTCGATTGGGGGAGAGTGAAGAAGAAGAGAGACAAAGGGGGAGAGAAGGCTAAAAGTCGATTGGGTTGGACGTTGGAGTGTGGGAATGAAATGTTGGCGGGTTTTTTGTTTTTTTGTTTTTCCTTCATTTCACGTTTCTGATGGTTTTGGGCCGTCGGTAGTCTTATTGATCCGTCGAAAAATGAATGACAATCCATGTCCGTCGGTAAACCAAGCCCTTAGGTGTCGGGCTTTGGTCTTTTTGACGTAGTGATAACCTTTACAATGTTGTTTTTCTAGGCTCAACAACAACCTTTACAAGATGCTTTTCAAGGCTAAGCAATAACCTTTACACAATGCTTTTCTTAAGCTAAGCAATAACCTTTACAAATGAGAGATTTCTCAAAGAAGGTGTCTTCACAAAAGATCACTCTAAGAGATACAATTTAAGCTCAATTGAATTGCCTCTAAATATGCTAATATGAAAGTGTAAATCAAATTACAAACATACACTAAAGAACCTAAAGTGTGTGCACAAGTGTATGAATGCTTTACTTCAATCAATTTCTACAATGAAGCTCCTAAATGAATGCTTGATGCATTTTAAAATCAAAGCTTAGAAAATGATGATTGAAGATTAATACTAATCACATGAAAGATTCAAACAACTTAAAGAAATAAGCTAACACAAGTTGTATGAATATTAAAATCTAAGAATGCATGTGATTTAGTTAAGAGAGTTTGCAAACCAATCTAATTTACCAAAGATGATATTGAGATTGCTAAACATCTCTTAAAAAACTAGAAATCATGCATAAATGAAAATACAAAGATTTAAACATGCATTGATTCTAATTTTAATGGAAATCAAAATGACAAGTAAGATGTACCTTTTTAAAACTCAAGCATTTGATTTCCAAAAAGCCCTCTAGCCTTTCCAACTTCTTCCCCTTTCTTTGGCTCCAAAATGGTTTCAAAAGTTCATGAATCAAGCCTCTCAAAAGATGGGAAAAGAATGGACTTTAAAGCAAAAAACAGTCCAACGGCTAGTTGGCCCGGTCGACCCCATGACCCCCAGTCGACCTGGCCTTCACAACGGTCATAAAAGTGACCGTTTGAAAATTGGCCAACGGTAGTGTACCCGGTAGACCTGGGCCTGGCTCGGTTGACCTGGTACACTGCGTTTCTGGCCCGGGACCAAAATTCCCTAAAATCAATTTTTCAAAGTATTTTTGGTTGGGAATTTTTTGGGCCATTAAATCAAGCTTAAAAACATGTTTTAAATCATTCTAAGGGTTTTAAAACATGAAACATAAAAAGCCAAAAAAGATTCGAAATTATAAAACCAATGGCTTGCTTGATTTTCTAAAACTCCTTTTTCAAAAACAAATGCATACAAAAATGATTCTGAAAATGATGAATGTATGCAAGGCACAAACCTAAATCCTCAATTTGATTTCTCAAAAGTAATGCACAAAGAATTAGGTTTTCAAAAGAGTTTGGATTCTAAAACAAATGCATCCAAGTTTAAAAACAAAACATGCATAAATCATTAATTCTACAAGTCTAAAATCCAATGCATGTATAAAACCAGATTTCAAGATTTTCTAAAACAATGCATGTGTGAAAATTCAAATGATGCTAAAGTTAAAATGCATCCATCAAATTGCAAATACAAAATCCCTAACACTAGCATAGGTATATTACCTCAAGTCGAAAGTGATGCCATGGAATTTGTAACTGAAGAAAAAAATAAAGTAACAATAAGTTATGTGATGCTTTGAATTTAGCCACGCAATATACTTAAATTTAAAAGTGATATGTACATCATTGTAAAACCACCTTTGGGTTGGAAAAACAATATGTAAATATATTACTTTTCTTTGATTAATATGACCATGTTTATAATATGTGATGTGATTGTATTGAATATATTCCTTTGGGTATAAATAAAATACAAGCAAAACACATTTATTAACCATGTCATATTCCAATTTCAAATTATTGACAATCATACCTTTGGGCTTAATCGAACCATTTCCTTTATGAAATTGCTATTTTAAGTGTTGTCATATTCAAACAATAGAGTTTGTACTACGTTAACTCAATTTAAAGAATTAAACAATTATCTATAATTGGGTCGCTTTGGTGGCTACCAAATTAAGAAATTATTTAATTCGTTAAATTGATAACAACACTTAAGTGATAAAGTTAGTTCATTCGGTCATCAAGTGTGATGAACCAATCAATCAAAAATATTGGTCCATATGCACCATAATATAATTTCCAAATAACTTTATTATTATATCACATTTAAGTTGATTAGGCATCATTTCATAGATCAATGGTCAAAATTATCTTTAATTGATCATTGATAGATACCTAATGTCTTTAATTCATTCACCATAACCATACATCCATCCAATCCAAGAAATAAATAACTCTAAATATTAAACCATAGTGAGCATATCTGAATATCAACAATAAAATAGAACTTTGATTTTACTAAATAAGCAAGATTAGCAACGGAAGTAGCAAAAAGGAGTTAAACATAATGTTAAAATAAAATATGCTCTAATTTAGAGTGATTAACCAATCCATCAGATCTGTCCATGTGATAGATCTCAAAGTCATCAATACACAGAAGAAAACGGATCGTCGATCCATGTCCAAATGTGTCTTTTATGATCAAAATAAGATCTAGACCGTCTATTATTGACCAATCTATTTAATTCTGAAATTTATCAATGAATTCAAAATTTTATTTATGGCCAACACTATCAATTTAACGGCTATGATCGGATTGAATAAACAATATATATATGAATAATTAGAATCAAACTTTAATGATCAATCTAACTTGATCTTGACCAATCAATACCCAATAATATTTTCATAATACAATTAGACCCTATTAATGTTTGATAGAATGATTTGATGATAAAAAATATTATTAGAATAATCAGAACCATCGATCATACCATAATTTACAATTTCATAGTTCAGGGTCAACTTTGAAACTTTGATATGGGTCACTTCTGCATCTTATTTTGGTCAATTGAATATACAATTATGAACCGTCTAATAAGTGGATCCAACTGGAAAAATTTCTCCAAAACTGAAATGGGCTTGGTGGGCCCTTAACGGGTCAAGCCCAAACCACAATTGGCCCATAAACTGGCCCAGACCAGAAACTGACCCAGCCCAGAAAAATTATGAAATATTGTAGGTCAGGTCAGGTCAGGTCAGGTTGGGCCGAACCATAACCTGACCTTGCCCGCCTATCCTACTTGGGTAGCCAGGCTGGGCTAATAAGCTGGTCCGGTTGACCCGACCTGCCTGGCCCGACCCAGTCACCCAAAGGCCAAAAATGGGGAGAACGAATGAGTTGTTCTTTGTACCGTGCACTAGGTTTGCACAAAAATAATCATAACCCGCCAACCCACCTGCTTCGCTCCGCCCCGCCCCGCTACAAGTGGATATACGTCAAAACCGCCTTTAGGCAGGCGGTAGCGGTTTCAATCCGTCCTGAAACCGCCCCACCTGCTCATTTCCTACTTTTAGTTTTTATAAATTTTTATTATATTTTATATTAAAAATTATAAACTGACAAGAGTTATATTCTTTAACAGATAACACTTCTACTCGTATGGGTCTCCCCACTCCTCAAGATCCTAGTGCAACTCTAATACAAGTCTAGATTATATTGTATGACAGTTTGACGACCTTACAATTTTATCACTAAACTAAACATTGATATTTATTATCTTTTATTAATTATTATTTTAACTATGATTTTTTTTATTTTATTTTGTTGTTGCAGGATTGCTTCAAATTATATATCGATCTTTACGAACTTGAAGTTTAGATTTTGAATTTCTTTTAGCATTTGGACATTGAATTTTGAAATTTGGAGGTTTATTTATTGAAATTTAGACATTGAATTTTTGAATTTAGATGTTTCTTTATTGGATTTTTTACTTTTGGACGTTAGATTATATAAGTGATTGTATTTTTTAATTTTGGTGATGCCTTTGGACTTTAATTTTACATTCATATACTTAGTTGAAAATTTTGTTTATTACTGATTATTGACTTTTATTAAAAATCATGTTTAATTTTTATTCTTTATGTTAAGTACTTTGAAACTTTAGTTACATTCTATTAAAAATAAAAAAAAATAAAAAAGAGAGAGATGGGTACAAATACCAAACTGCCTAACATGTCGCCCAAGTCGCCCGCTAAAAAAACCGCCCAAACCACCAATACTTTGGACAGTTACAGTTTCTACTTTTTACAAACCACCATAAAACAAAACCTCCTAAACCGCCCAAGCCGCCCGCCGTGCACCCCTACCGTGCGCTGTCTTGCGCACTATATGCGCAGGACAACGTACGACCAGTTTATATATATATATATATATATTTCATAAAGAATACCTTATAATTTTCTGAGATACTTTCATGTTATCATTATCAAACTACTAGCATACCCAAAAATAATAATAACAGTAACCAAATATGAAAAAAAAATCTCTAATGTAATTCTTAAATAAAAAAAAATTAAATGACAAAAAATAAATCTTTTCTTCCCATCTCTTTCAGATTGGGTTGGGCATTGTAATCCTCATTTTTTAGGCTATTATTATTCAATAAATTGAATACCCTTTGTCAAATACCCAAAATTTCTTTCCTATGGGTATTTGGGTTTTTGTTCCCGGAAGAAACCAGAAAGCCCCATAAAAAAGATAATAGATCATTAGATTGAAACCAGCAGGCCCTGATACCAAATGTTAGAAAATTTTAGGTTTATAAACCCTCTCTGGAATCAATCCAATAATACTTACTGTAAACATTTAATATAAACCAGTAGAGAAGTAAAATGGTACATGATTATTCCATCTTCAGACTTTGATCCAACAGAAGGTTGGTCTTCAATGGGAAATCACAACTCTCTTATGCATTTTCTTTTCTTCTCCGGTAAGTGATGGTTGCAAAGAAACAAATGTTGCCAAGAGAATTACCCGGATTGCCTTTTATAGGCCCTAAATCTCTCCTTCCATCAAGAAGAGAATAAATAGCTTTTAACCCTCAAATTAACATAGATGACAGTTACAAAAGGAAAACTTAAATCAATTTAAAGAAATTCAAATGAGGGATAACCAATCCTTTATGTATGGTCATATGGGCCATAACATTCGGTCCAACATCATTGGCCACACAAGTTAAACCTTGGGGTCACGCATGCATGTAAGTTAGAAAAGTGAATAAAGTGACAAGGCTTGAGTTGTCCTGGCTAATCATCCATTGAGTTAGCATGTTGATAGGATTGAATTACTTTCCTGGTAGTGGGATTTCCTTTCCTAATTGTATGATGATTTTTCCATGATGTAAGGGAGATCTTTTTAATTATCTTTCTATTCATGTAAAGTCAATCATGGCTATTTAGTAAGAGAAGAATTATGAGAGAATGAGAGAGATATCAGAAATTATCTCAAAAATCTGTGCTTGCACAAGGAGGTTGTCCAACCTTGAATTGGACGATCTATCTATCTTTTCTCTTTTGGTTCCTATCACGAAGCTCTGTTGCCCTAGCTTGCTTGTAGGGCCTTATACTTTGAGACCCGATCGATACCTTTGAAGGCTTGTTGGTGGAAATATAATAGCATCACAAATTTTTTGCCTCTTTCATTTATTATCCCTGCCTAGCCATGAGGAAATAAGCCTACTCCCGTAAGAAGAGAAATCCCAATCCAATGAGCAGTTAAGTGATAAATCAGGTACCCAATCAATTGGGCAATCCATTGTTCTCATGTTTCTGCCTCCTACATGAAGCCTTACACTTAGAAGACAATTATTACCAATAAATGCTTGCAATGGTAGTGTGAATTAACAAATGAAAAGGGTTAATATAATTATATCGGAATTATTAATTTCCAATTCCTCATTTTGGCATAATGATATGCCTAACATTGGAAGGCCTGCTTTCCACCAAAACTTTGGTTATCAATGATGGCTTCGATGATGGGTGCTTTTAATTTGATATGCATTCATCAATCTATTGTTTAATTGAAAATCCATTGTAAATGAACTGATCATCCTTGTTGGATGTTGGGACTTGTTTCTTTTTGTATATATATTTGAGTAGCAAACCCATGTGACCTTATATATAAATATGAGCTTGCAGAGTGGGGGGTTTGGAAACATTGCACTCCCTAAAACAGTAAAACATGTGGCCTAGCCTTAGTGTGTTCAGATTGTGGAACTTCACGCAGGAGAATGGCCTCGTGTGGAACACAGGTAATGTGGGACCCACTAGTTTTTCTTTTTTTCCAATGTGGTGAGATTTTAAAGACGGTGCAATTCATGCCATTGTCACGTGTACGGGAGATTTTATTTAAAATACTGTGATGATATCAAAATATTATCATGAAACAGTAGCCTCCTGATAATATGATGTTTTAAAACTATACCGACAATGGAGAATGTAGAAAAAGAACATCATGAAGATGCAATAAAGTCACAAAAGATGATAAAAATCAATCGTGCTAGTTGGCCCGACCTGGGGACCGGATTCTGGCCCGGTCCCCCAGGACGGGCCAAGTAGACCTTTTCAATAAAAATTAGGGGTTTTGATACATATTATTCCTTCTTAAACCCAGTTTTCTCAATTTCTGTATTTTCTTAAAAAAGATTTTTACCCCAGACTGCATGATATCATGAGAACAGTACTGTATATCACAGAAGAAGATAAATCGCATGATATCATAGGACTGTCCCATGACGTCATGGTTTTTATGTGGGATCTTAAGAAATCTTTTTTTTTTTCTTTTTCAAATGATAGAATTTAGGAAATGGTAGTTAGATGCATATCTACTTTTTTACAAAATATCATATTTCATGTTCTATAACAAATAAATTCTTCGCTGGTTACAGAAAGTGTATGATACAAAAACTGATAAGTTTCATTATATCAAGGGACTATCCCATGATATCATGGGATATAGCGTAAAAAAGTTTTAAAAAAATGTTGACTGAATCAAGTGACTTTGGCGACATTATTTGAATTTTGGTCATCAAATTGGAAAATCTGGGTTTAACCAGGACTAATAAGTCAAAAATCCCAAAAAATCTCCATCAATCTTAAGGGAGATTTTCAAGAATCTATAAGACTGTTAGCCCATTTTCAAAAGTACATAAGATTTAAATATTTTAAGAGAGTATAAAAGTTCTCCACAATTCTTTAAATTAAGCCCACTCCACAAAAAAAATTATGAAAAATGACAAAAATACCCATGTCATTTTTGAATTCTTCTTTTAATATATCATTTAAGAGAAATAATGAACAAGTCCAACTCCAATGACAACATGAGCAATCGAGTTAGATACAACCCCAGACTCCCAATATTTTTAAAGTTTAATTCCAATCCACACACTCCTATAGTCACCCATTAAGACTTTAAGTGAAAGATGATCTCTTATAATTAACCAACTACTTAACATAATCTGGGCCCACACAAAATTCTCACATCATGAAATCTTACCCGTACAGTTGGAATTCTACTCTCACATATATTAGAAGTACTCCACCATTCAAGAGAAGACACACATGTTTGCTTTCTAATCAAACACCACCGTTAGTGGGCTCTCACTTTTGGAGTTTTGGTTGGAATTTTGAGGTCATGATGGTGTCAGACCAACAAAGATCCTGAGCAGAGTCGGATCGCCACGTAGCCCTTCTCAACTTCACAGACTCCATTAGCGTTAAGCAACCAATAATTATCAGTAATCATGCACCTGTCCATTGAATAGGAACCCTTGGGCTTCACCTGACTCAGGGGTGCTGATGGACCGAGCCGGCCCCCTCATTTTAGTGGGAGGAGCCCAGCTGGAAAGTTTTCCACATGGACAAAGGAGATCCAAAATATCAGCCCTATCAGATTATTTTAAACCATTGATTTAATAGTTTAAAAGTCTAATAGAATCTTAACCATAGATTTTCTTGAGATTCAATCCAATGGTGAGTGGAGGCTCAATGGATATAAAATTGGACTTAATTCCAGATAATGATATGAAAAGATTATCAAACGAGCTGCTTTGATGAAGGTGGGCCCAAGCGGGCCTGACGGTGCTAGACAGCACTAGCAATTTTTCTTGGAAAAACATTATCTTGGTAATAGAAAAATGAATGAAGTGAAGCTGGTAAAATTACCAGG
Organism: Cinnamomum chago; assembly: GCA_038049695.1. Classification (NCBI taxonomy): domain Eukaryota; kingdom Viridiplantae; phylum Streptophyta; class Magnoliopsida; order Laurales; family Lauraceae; genus Cinnamomum; species Cinnamomum chago. Next base: position 62,721,444 of record CP142458.1, on the reverse strand, counting down.
CCATGCCATCATCACCATAGTAAATCAAATTCAAAGAAAGTCAAGTTTTCATATACATCTCTATCAAATATTTTTAACATCATACTTTTTTAATAACCCTTAATTAATAAAACACATTTCACCATAAATTCAACGAGAATATCACATTAAGGTCTACTCATAGAGCTAGTGGAACCTACAAACTCTATTGTTTATGATAAAAAGGTATTGCTATTAGGGCGGTCAATCAAGCTCTCCTATGAGTGTAATCGGCCCAGCCCAACCCTCATAAAGCCTACAAAATAAGGAAATTTTTTTAAATAAAAAGCCAGAGGGTCATGCTTGGACTGAATTTTTGTAGGCCCACCAATTTGAAGGCCAAATTTGGACAATACTAGGGCATAGCCCTCCCTTGTGGATTAATTTAAGCATATAAGTGAGTTTATTTGAGTATAATCTTATGTGTGTTTTCATGTCATTCTTATATTAATTTAATTATAAGATTCTTTTATGATTTTCATGTGATACTCATGTAATTTTATGTAAATAAGGTCTTCAAACTTACTCTTCAAACTTCTTGGGTGGGCCACAACCTAAAACACAAAGTAATACAAAATCACAATGGCAATGCTATAGAGGAAATTACAAGTGTTGTGTGTATAAGGATATATTTGTTTGTTGGGCGTTGTTTTATGAGAATCTAATGCATTGTATTTTATCAAAACTATCAAATAGTATTCTCTTGGCCAGTAAATGAAGTCCTAGCCATCGCTCCAAATCAGATTGTAGTAAAGCGAAACTCCATCTACTGCCATGTTGCTTGTTCATTACAATGATAGTATTAATCATGAATAAGAAAGAAGGGTTATCGTAAGAGAAAAAATTGAAAATTAAGTTTCTTTCCTTCAAGCTGGTACGTGGGGCTTCCCTGGCCTATGAGGGCCGGGCAAGGGCCTAGATAGAGCAAGCCCTTTAAAGGCCTTGGCCCATTCTGGACCAGCCCACACTAGGGCTTGTAGTATATACAACCTAGGGTCCAACCCAGCCCAGACTCATGACAGCCCTACGTGCCATGCAATGGATCACAATCCCCACTACCAGACGAAAGTTGGCCAGGTGACATGGATACCACCACAGAGCTCCCAATACCCTTTCTACGTTAAGTAACAGTACTGATGTGTCATCCATTCGTCACCAACCCTAGCCACATGTGTGAAGCCCTGATTGGTTATATGGCGCCTGCTCATCTCTTTCATGGTCAAAAATCAGGCGCCAAACGCTCACGTCAACGGCAGTTAGGCAGCCCCAGCACAGCACACCAACACCTCTCTCTTAAAAACATGGTTGTGTAGCTGTTGCTACTACCATCATCATTATCATCTTCTTCTTTCTTCTTCTTCTTCTTCTTCTTCCTCCTCCTTCTTCTTCTTGTGAATTGCCGAATGGCCATGAGCTCTCTTCTCCCCCACAGTTCAAGTTCTAGTGCTTCTTTGTGTTCAATTATCTCAATACATCTGATTTTCTTGGCAATTGTCTTCAATGCCTCGGCCCATGTCGACTTCTCCATATCGACAGACCGCGATTCATTGCTTTCCTTGATGTCGGGGATCGTAGCCGACCCACAACATGCACTTGAGAAGTGGAATTCCCCGCATTTGTACGTGTGCAACTGGACTGGTATCATGTGTAACCATGTGAAGGAGCGCGTGGTGCAGCTTGATCTAAGTGGACAGTCGCTGCAAGGGACGATTTCTGCGGCTTTATCGAATTTGTCGTTCTTATTGGTGCTTGATTTGTCTGGGAATTTCTTCAGGGGTAGCATCCCGCCGGAGCTCGGGGCTCTCTCCGCCATCACCCAGCTTAGCTTCGACTCGAACATTCTTGGAGGGGGGATTCCGGCGGAATTGGGCTTACTTCGTCGGTTGGTTTATCTTGATTTGAGTGGTAACAGGTTGGTGGGTGAGATTCCGGCCACCCTCTTCTGTAATAGCACCTCATTGCAGTACATTGATCTTTCAAACAATTCTCTCAGTGGTGAAATCCCATCAAGCAGCCAATGCAAGCTAACTGAATTGAGGTTTCTTTTACTGTGGTCGAATCATTTGGTGGGTCAGATCCCACCATCTTTGTCCAACTCCTCCAAGCTTGAATGGATTGATTTGGGGTCCAACTTTCTCAGTGGGACATTGCCAGCATCTATTGTGGACAAAATGCCATATTTGCAGTTCCTTTATATCTCATATAACAAGCTGGTAAGCCATGATAATAACGCTAATCTAACACCTTTCTTCTCTTCTCTTGTGAATGCCTCTCGCCTCCAAGAAGTTGAATTAGCAGGAAATAATCTTGGAGGAGAAATTCCATCTGTAGTTGGGAATCTTTCTTCTAGTCTTCTTCAACTTCACCTTGGTGAAAATCTTATTTCCGGATCAATTCCTCCAAGTATATCAAATCTTGTTAACCTCACCCTCCTAAACCTATCATGTAATCTCTTGAATGGATCGATTCCCCACACGATAGGCCTCATGGGGAAGTTAGAGAGGGTCTACATATCCAATAACTCCCTCTCTGGCAAAATTCCAAAGGCTTTCGGTGATATTCCTCACTTGGGTCTTCTTGATTTATCAAAGAACATGCTCACAGGATCGATTCCGGAGTCCTTATCAAATCTTTCTCAGCTAAGAAGGCTCCTTCTGTATGGCAACCATCTCTCAGGAGAACTACCACCGAGTCTAGGAAAATGTGTGAACTTGGAGGTTTTAGACCTTTCTCACAATAGAATAACAGGGTTGATTCCTGCTGAAGTTGCAGGGTTGAGGAGCTTGAAGTTGTATTTGAATTTGTCTAGTAATATCCTGCAAGGGCCTTTGCCTCTTGAGCTAAGTAAGATGGACATGGTATTAGCTATTGATTTGTCATCCAACAACTTCTCAGGGACCATCCCAGCACAACTCGGAAGCTGTATCGCCCTCGAGTACCTTGACCTTTCTAGAAATCTATTACAAGGGCCCCTTCCAAATTCAATTGGTAATTTGCTCTATCTCCAAGTGCTTGATCTGTCTAATAACCGATTGACCGGAGAAATTCCAGGGTCACTACAAGCATCTTCAACTCTCCAGCAATTGAATTTCTCTTTCAACAACTTATCTGGCTTCATATCAAATGAGGGCGCATTTGCCACCCTAGCATTCAACTCGTTCGTAGGCAACTCCGGCCTCTGCGGGTCTTTCTCCGGTATGCCATCATGTAAAAAGAAACGAACTCGGGGGCATTTGCTCTTGCCTGTTCTTCTCACATTATTTGGTACTCCATGTTGTATATTGTGTCTATTTGGTTATCCTCTAGTACTCAAGTCAAGAAGGCGGCGATCATTCGCTCCTTTCAATGGCTTCACATCTGAGGATGAGGAACAAGGAAAAGAAGCCAAGTACCCGAGAATTTCTTATCGACAACTCGTCGAGGCAACGGGTGGATTCAACGGTTCCTGTCTAGTTGGTTCTGGCCGATTCGGGCATGTCTACAAGGGAATACTTCATGATGAGACAAGAATTGCTGTAAAAGTATTGGATTCGGACATCAGTGGAAAGATCCAAGGATGTAGCTTTAAGAGAGAGTGCCAAGTTCTAAAGAGGACTAGGCATAGGAACCTGATAAGGATAATCACAACTTGCAGTAGACCAGATTTCAAGGCTCTTGTCCTGCCCTTGATGTCAAATGGGAGCCTAGAAAACCATCTATATCCGAGCAGCGGTTTGGACAGTCGGTTGAGCTTGGCTCAGCTAGTGAACATCTGCAGTGATATAGCTGAAGGGATGGCCTACTTGCACCACCATTCTCCAATTAGGGTTATTCATTGTGATCTGAAGCCTAGCAATGTACTTCTTGACGATGACATGAAGGCACTCATCACAGATTTTGGGATTGCAAAGCTGGTCAAGAATAGCGGGGGAGAAAGCGATGCGATTTTTGATTCTGCATCCTTCACTTCGACGGCAGGATTGTTATGCGGCTCCATTGGTTATATTGCTCCTGGTACATATATATTTCTCTATTTCAATTCCCCACCTTCTCATAGCTTTCTCCTATATATTTAACAACAAACAAAACTCCTATATATTTAACAACAAACAAAGCTGTGAAAAGTTTCAAGTATTCTAGAATTCATTAGCATATGCAAAGTAATTTGTGTTAAATATTACATTATTCTGAGGTGCAATATGAGTGATTTGCCCTAGTGTTCGTTGTTGATCTTTTGGCTTCTAGTTCTTCCATGGAAGTGGAAGCTAATTGGTGGTTTTACATCTTGTGAACCCTATCGTTGATGGCCAATAAGGAACCCCATAGATTGGGCCCATTCTACATTTCCAATCCATGGGCTTCAATTGGATGGTGAGAACATAGGTGACTATTGATCTATAGGTAAGATCATCCAAATATCCAACCGATTAATTGGCCACTGTACCAGGAAGTACCTTGTCCAGTTGTCCAGTCTCTGGCCACAACTTTGGTGATAAGTGGCGATTAGATTTAGAAAACAGGCCGATCTAGGATTAGATCGACATGGATCTAGTAAAATTTTGAGTACTCGGATTCTGGCCTGCATCCATTTTGGATATCAGTTCTCCTGACGAGTTCTATAGGCATCAATCCACCTGTAATAAGAATCTGAAATCAGAATATATCAGATCCAAAAGCAGACTCAAGTCCAGATACAAAACCGAGTTTCGATCAACTAAGGAGCCCGAGTGACACCCCTACAACAGTCCAATAGGCCCAACACCTACAACATTTAACTTTTTGAGCTATAGCCTATACATATTAATGGGCCTAGAAGAGTGACTAGCCCATGGCCTTAAGAAGGTCCATGCCCAGCGTGCAAATAAATTCGAACCCTAAAGCTGGACTCAGATCTGGCCTGAATCATTGATAACCTGAAAAGTCCTCATCAAAACCTAGTAAATCCAACCCATTGGAAATTTCAACCTGAGCCATTAGTTCTTGGGGCAGGTTAAGTTGATTGATCAGTTTGTATGGACCTGGCCCAAATGAAAGCCCATTTACTAATAATATTGGAAACAGGTCAGGCCAACGCGGATTGGTTAATGCCTTGTCATCTTTAAACAAAATTAAACCTGGTTGCAATTCTTTCTTTAAGGAGGACATACTATAATATGCACTAGTGCACCTTCCACATGCCCTAATTCATTCGTGCCTTACGTAAGGGGGATCATTTTTGTATCTCACCCTTTTCCTAAATCCGTGCTTATGGCATAGAAAATTTATGGACTACATCTTGATCATTAGATATCCAACCTTTTCATCATTTTCTATTAATAAGTAGGCAAAGTGCACACCACACCATGCACACTGTAGACACCATTCCTCACATTCATACCTAATGCAAGCCAATCAATGGCTTCTATATATATATGAATGCAGAATATGGATTGGGAAGGCATGCTTCAACAAAGGGTGATGTATACAGCTTTGGGGTTCTCCTCTTAGAAATTGTCACCGGAAAGCGACCGACCGATGTCATCTTTCAGGCGGGTTCGAGTATGCATGAATGGGTTAAGAGCCACTACCCTCACAACCTAGACCCCATCATCGAGCAGGCGCTGCAACGGGCTGCCCCGCCTTCGGTGACGGCCTACTCTAGTAAAGTTTGCCGAGATGTCATCATGGAATTGATTGAGCTGGGTCTGATTTGTACACAGTCATCTCCTTCGACACGGCCCACCATGATCGACGTCGCGCATGAGATGGGCCCCTTGAAAGAATATCTGTCTAAAGGCGCTGTATTGGCCATTGAAGCTGGTTCAGGGTGAACATGGAATGGGTAGGAGAATGGAAATAATTGTTTAATTTTGGTGGGTTGCTTATTTTACTTTTAAGTTTGATTTGCGGTCGGTTAATCCATTGCTTGTACCTTTCCAAATCACGTAGTGATGGTGCAATCACTTGTCACATTCATTTTAAATATCTGTATTGTATTCAAATTAACATACACAAAAAGGTGGTGGAGCTCTCTTTTTCTCTCTCTTGTACAATGCATGTGTGCATTGTTTGAAAAAGGAAGGCTGAATAAAGAAGATTATGTGCAATTAGTGGGTTTAAGGCGTGTTAGTATATCGCTTTCTTAAAGGTGTTTTTTTCCATTATCAGAAAGGCAGCTCGACAAGCAGGATATTACCATTGTACGGTTGAAAGGCCTGGTTTTCATTAATGGGGTTTTGACATATTAGACTTCCGATTCTTCAGTTTCATGATCTAAATTAAGATATTGTCATTAGAGTTGTTTGACTTTAGTCAATATTATTTTTTTAACTTTTTCAAATCATATCTCTTGATATGTTGGGATTTATTAATTTTCTGTATTATGCATTTTTTGCAACTAGCAAATGAACTCATTTTTTATAGCACATGAAAAATGACATTTTGTAAAATATAAATACTCATCTGACCACCATTTCTCAAATTTTATTATTGAGAAAAGATCTTCCCTAAGATGCTGCGTAAAAGCCATGATATCATTGGAGAGTCCCATGATATCATGGGATTAATTTATCCTTTTTTGTGCAGTAGATTGTGAACAAATGTGCCATGAGATCAGTTTCTGTGATATTTATCAATTTTTGTCGCTTGACAGAAACTGAAATCATATTATGACATCTCTAGGAAATCTCATGATATCATGATAGGAAGATGTTGCCTACATTCAAGCAACTCTTATGACATTATGTTAGTAGAAACTAATGTAAAAGATAGTGTAATGTGATGTTTTCTACTTCAAAATATTTGAATGGAAAAGTTGGAGTGTTTAAAATGAAGAAAGTGGAGAGTAGAAGTAAGTTATGATGTGACACAACTAAATCTTTTAGTCCACTACGGGCCCTTTTTTTTATTAAAACAAAAGTGCGATAAATTATAATGCTCTAAGCTTTGAAGGATTTTATAAAAAAGAAAAAAGGCCCTTGTATTTTCTGAGAACCTCAAAAGGTTCTCTATATTTTGTATTTTTACTAAAGCCCCCTATCTTTTTTTTTCTTTTTTTTTTTTTTTTTTTTTTTTTGCTAAGTTGCAAAAATGAATTGAAAAGAAAGAAAAGGAGATACAGCCAAAAGGAAAAACCAACAGAAAAAACCACCCACAACAGGGGACAGCCCACTATCACAAACTAGGCAAACTAGGATAGCGCTGGATGCATAAGGCTAAGAAAGAATCTAAAGAAGAGCTAGAGAAAGATGAAGACATTTTACCAAGAGCTTGGAAAGCATCTGCCAAGAAGAAATTAGAAATCATTTATTGAGAAGGCTTCATACCACTGAACAGAGAGAGATTCCTAACTTCCACAAGCTGAATAGAGCCACCAGAAATAGAGCACCAAGACCCTTTTTAACTTTAGAGCAAGAACTAGCTAAGAGAGAGCTCCATAGAGAAGAACTAGTGACTGTCGTTGTAGCACTGAAATTACCTTTAAGCTGAAACCAGTCCTAGAAGCTCAAGGCAAAGAGACAGAGGAAGAAGAGGCTATAGACTGATTCTTGGTGCTTACCACATAGGTAACAAGAAGACGCCAGCTGCACCCCAATGAAATAAAGCCCCCTACCTTAGGCAATCAAATAAATAATTGTTAGTAGATTTTATAGAAAACGACAAAATTACCCGCAATGATTTCCAAGGATAGAGCATAGTAGATTTCCTTGTATAAACGAATTCTGGAACACTTTTAAACAATTCCTAAAGGAGGCATCTCTAATTTTTAGGAACGGTCCACAATCATTCCTAAAGTTTATTTTCGAACGGTTACAAACCTTGTTCCTATGTTTTGAAATAGTTTGGAGCCGTTTTTATTTTTGAAATGGTTTTAAATCATTTGAAATTAGTATTTGGGGGTACACTTTCCATGCGTTCCTAAATTCATTCAGAACGGTTTTATGACCATACCTAATTTTAAGATGGTTTTTTATATAAAAAAAAAAGTAATCATAATCTATTAAACCACCGCTAATTACATTAAAAAATCACAAAAAAGAAAAAAAAAAAGAAAGTTGTGGCACTCACATTTATACAAAGGCAATCATAAAATTGAAATCCATATATTGGCTTGAACTCAAATAGACAACCTTTTAATATTTAAAAATCCATACCAAATTCCCATCATTCAACATTTTTTTAACAACATTCAGCCATTTCATTACTAAAAAGAAAAAAGAAAAAGGAAATAGAAAGATCGAAGGACACCTTAGCTATAAACATTGCAATGTCTCCTTCCATGGATCTTCTACTTTTAAAGGACTTATCTTGAGTTTGATAGTCTTCATACTTCTTCCACCTTTCTCTTTGCCAACCAATGTCGTGATAACATCTCCAATCATGAAAATATTGCCTACCTTCAAGCGACTCTTATGACATTATGTTCAGTAGTAGAAACTAATGTAAAAGATTGTTGTGTAATGCGATGTTTTCTACTTCAAAATATTTGAATGGAAAAGGTGGAGTGTTTAAAATGAAGAAAGTGGAGAGTAGAAGTAAGTTATGATGTGACACCACTAAATCTTTTAGTCCACTACAGGCCTTTTTTTTTTATTAAAACAAAAGTGTGATAAATTATAATGCTCTAAGCTTTGAAGGATTTTATATATATAAAAAAAAAAAAAGGCCCTTGTATTTTCTGAGAACCTCAAAAAGGTCTCTATATTTCGTATTTTTACTAAAGCCCCCTACCTTTTTTTTTTCTTTTTTTTTTTTTTTTTTTTTTTTTGCTAAGTTGCAAAAATGAATTGAAAATAAAGAAAAGGAGATACAGCCAAAAGGAAAAACCAACAGAAAAAACCACCCACAACAGGGGACAGCCCACTATCACAAACTACGCAAACTAGGATAGTGCTGGATACATAAGGCTAAGAAAGAATCTAAAGAAGAGCTAGAGAAAGATGAAGACATTTTACCAAGAGCTTGGGAAGCATCTACCTAGAAGAAATTAGAAACCATTTCTTGAGAAGGTTTCATACCACTGAACAGACTAGGATAGTGCTGGATACATAAGGCTAATAAAGAATCTAAAGAAGAGCTAGAGAAAGATGAAGACATTTTACCAAGAGCTTGGGAAGCATCTACCTAGAAGAAATTAGAAACCATTTCTTGAGAAGGTTTCATACCACTAAACAAAGAGAGATTCATAACCTTCCACAAGCTGAATAGAGCCACCAGAAATAAAGCACCAAGACCCTTTTTGGCTTTAGAACAAGAACTAACTGAGAGAGAGCTCCATAGAGAAGAAGCAGTGACTGACGCTATAGCTCTGAAATTACCTTTAAGCTTAAACCAGTCCTAGAAGCTAAGGGCAAAGGGACAAAGGAAGAGGAGGCTATAGACTGATTCTTGGTGCTTATCACATAGGTAACAAGAAGACGCCAGCTGCACCCTAATGAAATAAAGCCCCCTACCTTAGGCAATCAAATAAATAATTGTTAGTAGATTTTATAGAAAACGACAAAATTACCCGCAATGATTTCCAAGGATAGAGCATAGTAGATTTCCTGATCATATGGGTTTTAAATTGTATAAACGATTCTGGAACGTTTTTAAACAATTCCTAAAGAAGGCATCTCTAATTTTTAGGAACGGTCCAATCATTCCTAAAGTTTATTTTCAAACGGTTACAAACCCCGTTCCTATTTTTTTGATGTAGTTTGGAGCCGTTCGTAATTTTATTTTTGAAATGGTTTTAAATCATTCGAAATTAGTGTTTGGGGGTACACTTTCCATGCGTTCTTAAATTCATTAAGAACGGGTTTATCACCGTACCTAATTTTAAGAGGGTTTTTTATATAAAAAAATCATAATCTATTAAACCACTGCTAATTACATTTTTAAAAAATCACAAAAAAAAAAAATGAAAGTTGTGGTACTCACATTTATACAAAGACAATCATAAAATTGAAATCCATATATTGGCTTGAACTCAAATAGACAACCTTTTAATATTTAAAAATCCATACCAGATTCCCATCATACAACATTTTTTAACAACATTCAGTCATTTCATTACTAAAAAGAAAAAGGAAATAGAAAGATCGAAGGACACCTTGGCAATAAACATTGCAATGTCTCCTTCCGTGGATCTTCTTCTTTTAAAGGACTTATCTTGAGTTTGATATTCTTCGTACTGCTTCCACCTTTCTCTTTGCCGACCAATGTTGTGATAACGTCTCCAATCATTTAAAAAAAAAAAAAAAAAAAAAAAAAATCTTCTCATAGCCTCTCAAAGCCTTCAAACTTTGATGCATGCATGTAGCTTTTGGGTCACCACTTGTCCGGGATTACATAGAAGAAGCTGTGGAAGTAAAACCAATAGATGTGTGAGAGATTTTAAATATAAAAAATATGGGAGATATTCCTATGAGAGATATCTCTCACCTTATATGAGAGATTGTGTGAGGGTCCTCACATCCATATCCAATGCCAACAACTTAAATGTGAGGGTCGTCACCCATATCTGCATATAAGGTAAGAAATGTCTCTCATCATAGCATCTCCCAAAAATTAATACATCAAAGTATTGTTAGAGTTATTGGAGACGGATAATGCTTCGTTACTGGTAAGAGTATATTGTGCAGCACATGCTATATATGAAGCAGCAAATGTTGATGATGGCCAAGTCTAATCTTATCCAACGAGATTGTTGTCTTCTCCGATGAGATCTCTGGCAAAGGGAGGTCGGTCTTCAAGGCGTCTCTTTAGTATGGGAATTGATCAAAACGTTGAAGTCCTTGTGGCTCAGGAAGACCAAGGAGGAGGTGGTGATGCTCAAAGGGAGGGTGAGGAATGTCCTAGTCATCGCCGAAGAAGGTTTGGTCGATTTCGAGAGAGAGGTCGCGGGTGAAACCGAGATGAGAAAGGAGGGAACGGGAGTGGGAGAACGTTTTAGGTATTTTTTTAAGAGAGGGGTTTTAGTGTTGGCCCCACTTTTTTTAGATTAGGAATGGTTTTCTTGTTTAAAACGGTCTTAAACCGTATGATCTAATTAGAAATGGTTAAGAACCGCGCCAAACCAACGTTCCAAATCTTCATTTTTTTGTGTAGTGACGACTCGGAGAGAGAGCACCCTGGATTCCTAAGAGAAGATATCACCATCTCAATAGTGAGATCTATCAATCCAATTTTCAGATAAACCCCATTCTCAAAATTGCAAAATAGGATGCAAATTCAGATGTAACCCAAGTTGAAAAGTACTGCATATCACAAGATATGACCTGAAACCAACCTCAAGAATCAGAGAAAAGAATACTCTTCAATTGGAGGATTCAAGGCATTAAACCCTCTTCAATCTCTAGTTGTTATTTTTTTGTGGTTTAGGCAGTAGCTCTGCTTGTTTTGGTTTATTTTGCAGATGCTTGTCTTTTGGTGTGCCTTAATTTGGTGCTCCTGTTGTCTATTGCTGGGGGTCGTATGTTCCTTTGTACTAAAAAAAAAATTACGATGTATGTGCTTTTACTGCTTCCAGCTCAATACAGTCACTAGCCTCCACCATGAGCTCGAAGAAGTAGGAGTTTGCCTCCAATGACAGATTGTTTATTGTTGTTAATTCCCTCACTAACTTGGCGTTCTTCACCCCACCTTCTTGTTGCTTCACATCTCACATCTACAGAAGTTTAAACAAATTAGGGTCTAATTGTCATTTACTCATAGAAGTTCACAGAGATGGCTTTCACTGTCTGAATGGGGGGTTTAAGCAAAAGTAAAAAATAGAGGGGCCTTTTTTAGGCTTTCCAAAAATACAGGGATCTTTTTGTAAAAACATCTAAACTTTATGATAAAAGTGTTTTTCAATCTACACTCCCACTAACTTGTACACGCTTGTGTGCGTGCTCTTTCCTCATGCGTGTAGGTGCTCTTATTGTTCCCAATCCCCTTGGCTGGGATTAAAAGGAAAAAAAAAAACTTGCCCTTTTCCTTTAAGTAGCATCGAAGTCCATGTGATATATGGTTAAGTCTCGTACAACCTGAACAGTTAATTTGAGCTAATAACTAAATAGTTATCATTTTAATAAGAAATCACTCAAATCTAACATCAGACAGACCGCTTATTGAAGACATGAGGAAATTGTTATGAAAATTCATATATTGTGATGGTGGGCCACTTCTAATGAAATGATGGAATTTAGTTATTAAAGATGTGAGGAAAATATTATGAAGGATTAGTGATGAGAGTTAGTGAAGATTGTTTACTTTGAGCGGTTTATAATTCATAAGTAGGGCTTAGCAAAGAGCTTCGTATATATCTTAATGAACTCTCCTCTTCCTCGTTCTTTGTGGCCTTCTCTTCCATCTCAGCACCTATTAAGGTATGATTTTTATTTTAATGCTATGCAATTTTGCTGTTGATGTCAATAGAAATGTGTCTGTAACTGTTTTATATATATATATATATATATTTTTATTTATTTATTTATTTATTTATTTATTTTAAGGCAAAGAATACGGGGATTTGACATTGGGGTTTGTCTTAAAAAGAAATGTCAATATAAGTGTTTGTGATTAATTTCTTTTTATTTCCAAAAATGAAATCACTGGCGATTTAACTTTAGGGCTTCTTTCTTTCTTTAAAAAAACTATCAACAAATATAAAACTAACACTAGGTCTTCTTTCTTTCTTTAAACAAAAAACATCAACAGATATAAGTCCTAATAATTCTGGCGATTATTGCATGGCATTTCTAATATATTCATCATCCTTGATACTATGAGATTAACCTGTGCATCGCATTGGGGTTTATGCTAGTCACTATAAAAGCACTTCAAATGTAGGGATAACAATGTGTCGAGTGTGAATGGCTGCAGTTAAGCTTTGACCTGAGTTGGGTTTGAGTTTTAGGCGGGTTGGACTCACCCCGCCCTGATTATATACTTTATACACATTTTGTATAGAATAACTAGTACCAACCATCCAACTTGATCATGAGGCCATGTTTTCAAGACCCTCACTCAATGCATTTTATGGAATATTATGTTTTGTTTTAAAAATAAATAAAAAAATTGGGATTAACAAAACCCACTGAATCGGTTCTGGCAGTAAAAAATTCAACATGTCACAAATCGGTTCAGGTTTGGGAGGGTACCTGCACATGATCCGGACCCATTGCCATCCCTATTTAAACTTATGTCTATTAATTAAGTGTTCTCCCTAAAAAATTCCTATCAAAACCTCAAGCCATTAATAGAAGAGTAGATATATTTTTCAACACTTTCCCTCGAGTGGAACTTGATCAGCGTAATTTCACAATATATATGCACATTTCAGCATCGAGTCGCTCCTTTGGAGTTCGAACTTTCGACCAGTTGACTCTCATTCTATATTAAATTTCCTTCACTAATCAATCCTACAAAAAATTGAGGCCATTGTGGAGGTGGCAAAAATAGTTTTCAATACCTTTTTTTTTTTTCTCTCTTTTTCAAAAGACTCTTCATAAACTCGAAAGACACTTTTAAAGGGTGGATTTTCTCCTTATATGAGGCAGTCAGGTCTATGCATGGATCCCACTCGGCTCACCTTCAATCAGTGCTGATCTTTCACACTCTTTTGCGCCTTATCCAGTTTTTATGCTTATCAAACGTATATTAACTGTTGAATTGAATCTAAAAATATCTACAGTTAAAAGACCATTAACCAGTCCGCACAGCCTCATCCAAACACGATAGCCCAGCCCGCCCCTCCTTGGGAAGAGCCTGAGCAGCCTCATTCAAAATTCTAGAAATTAACCTGAATAAACTTTATCTCTTCAAAAGACATAGCTAATTTGCAAATATCCAAAATTTTAGTTCCATTCTTCTCGCCATTGTTATCCCTCACCATTTCTAGAGCATCTTACGATTATGGTTTTTAATCGAAAATGTGACATCCATTGAGACTCCAAAAGACACCAGAGGACCATATATCTAACAAACAATCTAATGAATTTTGTCATCCAAGCCATACAAACCATATCAACTAGGTCTGTTCATATGAGAACCAATTGATCTAAGACCCAAGAACGAAGCAAATAAAGATGTAAGAGTGGAAGATCTATTAAGACCTAATAATGAGCAATCCAAAAAAAATGAACTATTTCATCTTTTCATAACCAGACCCAATCAATGTTCTCTCCACAAACTATAAATATATTATTCTTTTTTTTACCCAGCTTAGGGGCTGGGAGCCTGGGACCTCAGCCCTATGGAGAGAGAGGGAAGTAGATCTCCGGTGAGGTTGAACAACCCTCGGGTGCTAAAAGGTGACTGCCCAGGTTCGAACCCTATGCGGTTAGGTAGAACTGACGCCTCTTACCATTGGGATAAGAGGTCATTCTTAACGGGACAGCATACTATAATACACTAATCAGATATACATCGGGTTTTTCATCTTAATGTCCGGTTTCAGCATCATGGAAATTGGGCATTCCACACGTTTCATTGGAAACCAATGTTGATGGTAAATGGAGACAACGCTACGAAGGTTTTTTTTTCTTTCTTTTTTTTTTTTTTTACCCCCAGCCTAGGGGCCTTGGACCCAGGGATGCCACACAAGTGGGAATGATGGCCCACACAACTGGAAAGAGAAGAGCATTTTAGCGGAAAGGAAAGCCCACACAATTGGGTACAGAAGGCTACAAATATGGGAAGCATGGCGTGCCCATGGATCGGTCGCAGGGATGAGGGCAACAATATGAAGTTGAAACAAACTTGTTACGACTGTTCGATTTTGATCAAATATTAACTGATATTATATAAAACTATAGCCCATATCTCTATGCATTATATTAATTGCTTATATGGATCTAATTTCCCTTAATTTTCAGCCCAAATTTGACCTATTGACATCATTATGTTCCATCCCTAGTGAGGACCACCAGATGAATGGATGCATCTAGGGTTGTAAACAGGTCTGTTCCGGTATGGGTCCATGGTGGGCCCGGAACTGGAACAGTTAAGGAGAAGGTGGAACCGGAACCAGACCCGAAACTGCTTCGAAACCGGAACCAAAACCATATATGGGAAGGTACTATATCCGGGTCTGAGTCTAAGTAGAGAATAAAACTAAGAAAATATGGTTTTTAGGAGAGATTTTCAAAAATTGAGGTAATATTTCGGGTCTTGGGTCTACGGGTCCCAGCCCAAGGTGGAACCGGACCCGGACTCATTTACTTATCGGGGCCTAAATAAAGACTCGGACCCAGTTTTTAATGGGTCGAATCCCTGAGTAATCGGAGAATCGGGGACCCATTTACATCCCTAAATACCTCTCATTTAGGGATGTGAACGTACATGTCCCTGTTTAACCAATCAGAACCTGAACCAAAAAACTCAGTATGGACTACTCTGTACTTACCAAACCCAAGCATCTGATGCACATCCTTTCAAGCTCCAGGTTCACCCTGGGGTCAATGCGAGTAGTCATTAAATGATCAGGTGGTTAAACTTTTCCATCTGCTTGGTGCCCTTGTTTCCTTATGAAATAGAGACTACGGGCGTCAATGGGTTGGGCCTAACTATAAGAAAATCGAATAAAGCAGGCCCACTAGTTCAACATCCAAGCCTGTAGAAACTCAGATATGGTGCAACTACTTCAACTGAATGACCCATTGAGTCATTCACCTTAACTCCAGCAACTCAAAATGTGTTCACCCCTTTAGATGCAATCAAGCTTGTCCATGTGAAACCATATAATTGGGTCTCACATAGAGTTTCACTTTTAACTGAAACTAGCTGAGTTCAAACATCAAACAAAACTTCCAGACTTTTATGGATCCAACCCCTAAGGCCTAAACCTATAGCAAAAATTTTGAGATCATCCACCGCACATGTGAAAGGGTGCCAATCTGGACCGTCCAAGTACTAGCTTAGACCTCATTGTGGATGAGCTAAATTCAAAGTCTTTCCTGTATTTTGATCAGATAATCATAACCATCAAACTGATGCTTATCATTCAAACAAATCAATATGGCTACAAAGACCCAATCGATGCAAAATTTCGGCCCAGATTCTATCGATAGTGGGACCCATGAAAACAGATCGTGTCATCTTGCTGTAAATATTTGCCACATGTACGGTGGATGAGTTGCCACAAAGCAAGATCCGATGAGTCATTTGCCACTCACATTGGCTAATGTGAGTTCACCTTTCAGGTGCAGGTGATGAGATGAGCACACCAGGCATTTACTTTACATGGTGCGGCATGATTGTGAAACCACTTATGACAGTGATTGTAACAGGAACAAAATTTATAGTGGGCTACACATGGACACTACAAGATATGAAAGGGAAGAATATGCAGATCTGATTTCTTGTTTTTCTCTCCTTATATCAAAACATATCAAATACTTAGACTAGATTTCAATGTGTGTTTGCCAGAACTTGCAATTTAGCCGTGATTTCTGGGCTGAATGGTGGATTGAGTAAAGCCTAAGAAACAACTTAATCAAACTACTGCAATGATGCAATAGTGGCCTTCAAATTGGAAGCTTAAGGAGAATGCAATCAGCATTCTAAATTCAACTGGCAAAAGTCAGATGATTAAGATCATCTGTCACTGTTTGTTCCCATTAAGGGCAAAACACCGTATGCAGCAAGTAGGTTCACAAGATAAAGTTTAAAGCAAGTGATGAAATGGACAGTCGTGATTGCTTTGTGGCCAACGGCATGTTTGGCAAAATCGCAATGAATTCCTAGGAAGTGGGCTTAGTATAAGAAGGGGTGAAGAGTGAAGGATCATAATGGATATCAAAACTTCACCATTTGATAGGAAATAATTGTTCACACTTTATCACCATCATCATAGCTTAATTTAGTCCATGGGATTTTTTCTGTATGGTCACCCAAATTTATCGATAACTCCCCCTTGTTACCAAACTAGACAAATAAGTTATCTACACGTTCTTCGCGCAAGCCAAAAGTCACTTTTTCCTTTGCTATATCACAACAAATTTTGCGATATCGCAAATTATTCACTTGCGATATCGCAATTTATATTATGATATCGCAACTCGAAAAACCCTTTTCATCCTTTTATCCCTTTCTGCTTCGACTTTTTCTTATTTTCACCTACTATAACTCGCTTCCCCAGTCAATTTCACTCTCCTTCTCCCTTGTCAACCTATTTGCAATTACGCAAGTCCCCCAACATCCGTTCGACGTCAACAAATCAGCATGGTCTCCATTGCATGCCTCCATCGAAGAGGGATTTTGGCCTCCATTGTTTCACAATTTGGGCTTTCCTGAGTTTGGTGTTGTTGCAGTCGCCCCTAGTAAAACCTAGTAATCCTTCTTCCCTCTCTTTTCTAGCAAGTTTGTTCTGGGACCCACCACAAGGCGAGATCAACAAGACATCCCACATTATTTTTTTGCAACTGGACGTCTAGTCCAAAACCTGAAGTGGTAATTCATGATATGAGAACAACATGGTTTTTTTAATATATCAACAACCAGATGTTCAAATGTAATTGGAATTCAATAAACTATCAGAAGATATATATCAGGCTGAATGCCTACATTTTCAACGTGGATGTTCATCAAAAAGTGAGGCTCTATAAGTCCCTCATAAGGTCACTATTAATATTTATATAAAATGTTTCAAATGTTTCTACATGTGGGATTCCTTGTACCCTAACTACCTTCAAAAGACAAAAAAGAAGAAAAGAAATAACACAATAAATAAGAGAGAGATACATACTGGGTGGGAAACAGGGAATGAATACTAATGATGGATTCGACAATGGTAGCGGAGAAAGATATGGTAGGAGACTCAATGCTATATATGGAAAAAGAAGGATTCACTTGCAAAGAAAGGAAGCAACGAACCCAAGCAAAAGATGAAAGCTACAGAACAAAAGGAAATTATAAACAGAGATGCATTCATTGACTTTTAATGTAAAACTTTATGCAATATCATAATATAAATTGCGATATATATCACAAGTGAATAATTTGCAATATCACAATATAAGTTGCAATATCACAAAATTTGTTGTGATATCACAAAGGAAAAAAAATGACTTTTGGCTATGCAAAGGTACGGATGGTACTGAGAATGTATAGGTAAAATTGTCTTATTTGGTAATAATGGGGAGTTATCGATGAGTTTAGATGACCGTATATGAAAAAAAAAAAGCACCTTATTCCATTGCTATGCTAGCTATGGTTATATTATGAGTACCGTTTGCACACATTCAATGAAAAAGAATCCTAGGAATTCAGTGATCCCTAGTAAGCTGTAGCTCCTTGCGTTTCCTTCATGAATTCAATAGGATTTTTTTTTTTTTTTCAAACTTAGCGTTTAGGTCTAGAACTAATAATGCGACATTGAAATGTAAAGATTATTTATTTTGCAACATTTTTGTTTATGCAATAGAGGTGTGAGATGAATCCAGTTGATAGAATTAAAGAAAGAAATGTAAGTATTTTATAGGCAATTGGGAGGCATTCGTGATGACCAAGACCTAACATTGTTTTAACTATTTCTATCACATGAATTTATGTTCTTGACGTGGAACAAGTGGCAGAACAATTTTGGGAATGAGAACATACTAAGAAATTATCAAAGCAAAATTATTGTGTCAACTTCATACAGCCATAACTTTTAATCCAAATATCGTCTCGTGTGCATATGCAGGGTTGATAAAAATTTGAAAGTTTTTTACAATAGTCCCCACAAGAAACAAAATTACACTTCACTGCGTCTAAGGTCACGTTTGGCAACCAAATACTTAGGGAAAAGATTTCAGTTTTCCTTTAGTTGTAGTAAATCCATGTTTGGCAATTATAAATTCAGGAGGATTTGGGCGAATAGAAATCTTCATTTGTTAGGATTTTCATATCCGACCACCCCTCATAAGATTTGAGAATCCTCACTTAAGTGGATTTGCACACCGAACCCTATTTTTCTCAACTGTATGCATTGATACACACTAATATCAATATGAAATTACCAATCATATAAATTCCCAGCGAGAAATCCTTATTTCAATGGTAGTGAAGAATCATCAGATCTATGGATTCCTCACTTCTTACCAAACATGCTCTAAAAGTGGTTGCCATTACCAATGCAAATTGAGGCCATTTGGAAGGATGCAATTTTCATCCAAAACTTACTTTAATTTCATATTAATTTTCTATTATGCTTGTTTTACGGTTTTTAAGCCTGTTTGAGTCTGAATTTTGGTGGAAGGTCATGAAAAATAATTTGGAGTTTAGGTTGAGGGTTTTATGTAATTATAGGGCTATTTACCATATTTAATAACTTCTACTATTTTAGGAAAGTTAGGGGTTTTGGGTTGCTATATAAGTCATTGTTCTGTTGCTAATTAAATTCCATACCGTAGGAAATCGTGTGGCCCGCATGCCACGGGTCCCATGTCAAATTAAATAGGGCTGATGCCAACGGAGAATACAATCTTATTTAATATAAAACTTGATATAGTCTCACTAATAAGACTCCCAGTAGGATTAGTGGATGTGGGTTTCTTGGCAAAAAAGCCTCTAGTAAGTGTGATTCTTTAGGACTTCTCTATACAAGATAAGAGAGCCCTAAGGCTGGTATTTTTATTCCATCTCATAGGACAGACAAGAGGAGCTTCCCAATCGCCGAAACACACATAGATCTCCGGCTGCGTGTCGGAGTCTCCACATTCGAATCCATCAAATAGGAATTTCGATTTCTCTTTGAGGTTTCCGCTAGTTCTTTCTTGTAGATTCAGGATTTTGTTATTAGATTGAGGACAATGATCTCCTTCCTTAATTCCTTCTTGCTTTCTATTTGTGAGTTCTTTTGGTTGGTTGAAAATCTTAAGAGCTAGACTTAGCTCCAAGTAGACAAAAATAATAAATAAATAAATAAATAATTGCTCTCTTAGATGGTGTCATGACTTTGGTGGTAACTTTTACAAAGCTACAAAAAAACAAAAAAAATTCCGTTTGAATAGAAAAGTGATTGTGGTTGAGAGCCTTTGATTCAGAATTTAGTAGATCGATGGGAATTGCAAAGTGTGGGATTTCTTGGTAACAGAGAGCAATCTTCCCACAATAGATTGATGAACCAAAAAAAAAACATCTTAATACAGATGATTAAGGGTGATCATTCCAAGGAATATGCAGGACACACACCAATTAACAAAGATGCTTCACTGATCAGTTTCAGTTTTCTAACATAATTAAAGCAAAGGGAACTCTAGCTTTGTCTGATCAACAATTAATAGACCAGATATTGCATATGTTATGGAGTTAATCAGGTAGTCATGAGGAATTCAAGGAAAGCAAGATGTATTTTCAAGAAAGAACCAAGCACATTGAAGTTCAATTGAGCTGGTAAAAGATAATGGCATTTAGACAGGTCAAGCTCATATAGTGGACAGGAACACATTTTCGTTAGTATTAGAAAAGAACAGAAAGTTCTGCATCTTTTAATTAGCAAGGTAGCAGGAAAAAGAAATCTACATTCAAACAAAATTGAATAGGGAGGTTTTGTTGTTCCAATTTTTTTTTCTTGAGATTCCAACTACTATTTTTTTGTGGATATGCTTCTCAATGAAGGCAAAGAAACAAGCCTTGAAATTTAGTTTTGGGACATTGATGTCTTAATTAAGCATCATACTATCCCTGCATGCTCCTTCATTCAACAATTTGGTATAGTTACTCATCAACTTAATGTACATACAGATTGATCTTATACAGCTAAGTGGATGTTTCAAGTAGGGCATTGCAGAATCTTAAAATTTGTTTATTACTATTAAAATCTGAGTAAAACAACATTCATGCCCTACAATAACAATCATATGCATATCCATTGTGTCTTGTGAGTCAGACTAACTCAGTTGGATCCAGTTTCAAACTATGAACACACAATTTTAAATCATCCCAAGATGATCACTCTTTATTTGTATAATGTAACATTAAATATAGATAAGTTGTAACTAGTCATATCATTATGATGATTAAATACCCCTATTCAAAGAGCCTCCTGTGGACTACAAATTTCAGTCTTATCATTCCAAGATTCTAGCACCTAGCTTTTGTCCTCTATGAGAAATAACCCATGTAAATTTGGTTCCATGATCTAATAGTAGGAGTTAGCGACCAATATGTATTGGAGTGGAGTTGAGAACTTTGTTTTACCAAAGATCTCAGCTCATTATTGTGAACATGTCAAGTCATTGATAAGGTTGTTACTGCAGGGGCGGATGAAAGGGGGGGGGGCGGGGTGGCTGCAGCCCACCCAAGATTTCAGCCGAAAAAAAAAAAACTAGATTTTCAATTTTGGTAGATACCAAGCTTCCTTATTGAATATGTTAAAATGAGCACACTATTAGTCATCCTACTTTGATCAGTAACAAAAGCCATGGTTTTAACAACATTTATAAGAAACTTGGGGAGTCTCAAGATACAGCGACTGTGTTTTATCAGAGGAATTTGTCTCCTATTCAGGTTCATTGCCTCCCAAATCTTCCATTCTTCTTCCCTTTTTCACATGGTTGATGACTCAAACATGTTTTTTGTTTGGTTTTTTAAGATGGGTTTTTCTTTTCTTTCTTTTTTCCCTTTTTCATGTGTTTGATGACTGAAACAGGGTCCCCCCTCCTCCCTCTTGTGGGTTTTCTCCTCCTTATCATTCTCTCTTTGGATGATGACTGAAACATGGGTTTTGTTGGGCATTTTCTGGTGGGTTTTCTGACTCCTCCTCCTGATTTTCTCTTTGGATGATGCCTGGAACATTTATGTTTTCTTATAAAGTTTGACAACATTTCAATAAAAGTTTTATCTTAGCCCAAAGAATTTTTTTAGTGTAACTTAAGTACAGCCCCCACAGATTAGAAGTCCTGGATCCGCCCCTAGTTGTTAGGCTGGAACCCAATATCTTTCTTTTTAAACAAAAGAACTTCTCTGCTCTGTGATTGTGGAATTTGAGGAGAATAAAGAGTCAAATCAAATCTTTGGAAACACATTTGCATGAGTGGTAACAACATATATAAAAGGTGTCAGTTGAAATTAAATAATTGAAAGAAAACATATTAATTTCTATGTTTGTGTTGTTCTATTACTATGACTAACACAAAGATTTAAAAAAAAAATCTTTTAGCTAAAAAATCGCAACTGATTTGTTACTATGTTACTAGAAAAACAGAACCACGGAATAATCTTCTTTATGAAAATAAAATTACAACACAAGCTATCCCCACGAAAGAGAGAAAGGAAAGCACAAGATTTGCATGAGCTGTTATGTTCTTGTTTCACATATTACACCCTCAATTTACAATGAAGTTCAAAGGCCCAAAACAATATCAATTTTCTTTTAGTTAATATGTAAATGTGCTGAGCAGGTTAAGCAAGACTAACAGTGAATAAAGCATCTTTTGGAAAGGACAAAAATCCAAATGAAAAGCCCTTTCACTTTTGAAGAACTAAGCTAGTATGGAGGTGACAAATTCAGTTTAAATGTTGATGTGCAAATTTATTTAACATGCTTATAGAAATGAATTATGACCAATGATGGCTTTTACATAACTGGAAAGAAAGGGTCAACTGTTAACAAAGAGAACATTTTTGAAAATGAGGACACTTTCTTTATCATGATGATCACCACCACCATCATAGCCTCGTCCCAACTTTGTTAGGGTCAACTACATGAATCCTGCTTTGTCGTTCCAATCTATCCTGAGACAAATCCTCAAAATGGTTGCACTTCTTCAGATCTATTACTTACATCCATGACCACCCCTTCCCTTTTCTTTATAGAATTCTTAATATCTAGCCATTTTTTCTAATTTTAGAGGATAAGAAAGAAGGGTAATATCCATTGGAAGATATGATTGGACTCTCACTTCATGACTGTAAATGTAATTGCATTCCAACCCTACTACATAGGCCCCCACGTCTGAAAGAAAATCATTACCTTTACATCCCACTGGTCGAGTTGCCTAAGCTTCCCACCACTAGTAGATTTCTAACACACAATCACTATTTTTTCAGATACTTTTGAACAGCCAGGTACTCCACCTTCCCTTCTCCTTCAATGTCTTTGAATTGTATAGTAATGTAGACCTCATGGTTGGCTTTTCTTGCATCACAGAAGTTCTCATTACTCACACTAACAGACATGAAACATTATCAAATGGGTGCTTTTGCTATAGCCTTGATTCAACTTCTCAATTTCCCATTCACTGCTCTTCCTCTCCAAGAACACCAATCGAATGGGTTGCAGAGAGACCGATCAGCACTTTTGGCATTCAAGAAAGGTATTATCGTTGATCCTCAGAACATGCTTAGTAATTGGATAGAGACCGTCCATGTTTGCAAGTGGAATGGCATCATTTGTAGTCAGAATGGAGAAAGAGTAACTATGCTGTATCTTGGGAGTAGCTTTTTGCAAGGAACCATTTCACCATTTTTGTCAAATCTCTCTTGCCTTGAGCAGCTTGATCTGTCAGAGAATTTCCTTCAAGGACCCATTCCTTCTGAGCTTGGCAATTTAGAGGGCCTAACAGAATTCAGTCTAAAAGGAAACCTTATGCAACATGAAATTCCTGAGAGCTTAGGAAAACTCAAGAAACTCCTCTACATCAACCTTAGCGGAAACCAGCTACAAGGCCAGCTCCCACCTTCCCTCTTCTACAACTGCACCGCTTTACAATACATAGACCTTTCTTCTAACTCATTCACTGGTTTCATTCCTTCAGAGATTGGAAATGATCTGCCAAATTTGAGCGATCTCTACCTTTATCTGAATAATTTAGTTGGCAGCATTCCAGTGTCACTATCCAATGCCTCACAGTTGATGAACCTTGATCTGGAGAGTAACTTTCTAACAGGTAGATTGCCATCAGAAGTTGTAATGCATATGCATCAACTGAGAACATTGCATCTTTCATATAACAAACTCTCTAGTCATGATGGTAACACAAATCTCACACCTTTCTTTAACTCCATTTCAAATCTGACTCATCTAAGGGAGCTTGAACTGTCAGGGAACAATCTAGGAGGTGAGCTTCCTTCAGTAATTGGCCTAATGCATGTAAATCTTTCAGAGCTTCATCTTGAAAATAATCTCATTCAAGGTGCAATCCCATCAAATATAGCCTACCTTTCAAACCTTACTCTTTTGAACTTATCAAGTAACCTTCTGAATGGTTTCATTCCTTTGGAAATAAGTCATCTGCCCAAGCTAGAAAGACTCTGCCTATCCAACAATTCATTAGAGGGTGAAATACCAGCTTCACTAGGCACTCTAAGTCACTTGGGCTTGTTAGACCTGTCCAGAAACAAGCTTTCAGGACGCATTCCAACCACACTAGAGAACCTCACCCAATTAAGGAGACTCATCCTCAACAATAACATGCTCTCAGGAACAATACCACCAAACCTAGGAAAATGTCCAAGTTTAGAGACCTTGGACTTGGCCCACAACGAGGTAACAGGAGTCTTACCGGCAGAAGTTGCAGGCTTGAGGGACATGACGATATACTTCAATCTGTCTAACAACTTCTTAGGCGGGATGGTGCCACTGGAGCTGAGTAAAATGGACAAGATTCGTGCAATTGATTTGTCGTCAAACAACTTCACCGGAGAGATTCCTGCCAATTTGGATGACTGCCTAGCAGTCGAGCTGATCAACCTCTCTCACAATTCTCTTCAAGGCCCAGTTCCAAAGTCTATGGGCAATCTTCTTAGTATTAAATCCTTGGATCTCTCGTACAATCACCTTTCCAGTGAAATTCCAGCCTTCCTTCAGAACTCTAACACCCTCACTGAACTAAATCTCTCATATAACAACTTCAGTGGATCAATACCAAGAGGTGGCATATTTGATTCTCTGACATTTGACTCGTTTCGGGGAAACCCAAATCTCTGTGGCTCATCATTTGGAACACCAAGTTTCCATTCTAAGCAGATAACCAGAAGACATTCACCCAAATTCACAGGCATTCTTGTCAGCATTGTTTCCGCATCAGTTTTCCTTCTTACCATTTGTTGTATGGTTGGTGTCAAGAAGCTCAGAAGATCAGCAATTCAC
Source organism: Cinnamomum chago (assembly GCA_038049695.1). Lineage (NCBI taxonomy): Eukaryota > Viridiplantae > Streptophyta > Magnoliopsida > Laurales > Lauraceae > Cinnamomum > Cinnamomum chago. The sequence continues at coordinate 62,696,426 of CP142458.1, read as the reverse complement.
AGAGATAAAGGGAGTTTGGGCAAGTATTCTCCGACATTGATTTCGAGCTACCCAAGAATCACTTACAGAGAACTTGAGGAGGCTACCGAAGGATTTGAGCAAAGCAGATTGATTGGGTCGGGTAGCTTTGGCCATGTCTACAGAGGAGTACTGAGAGACGGTAGTGTCGTTGCTGTGAAAGTTTTACAAATGCAAACTCAGAACTCTACCAAGAGCTTCAATAGAGAGTGCCAGATTTTAAAGCGAATTCGGCACAGGAACCTGATGAGAATTGTGACTGCCTGCAGTCTTCCAGACTTCAAGGCTTTGGTTCTGCCATTCATGGCAAATGGAAGCTTAGAAAGCCATCTCTACCCGCAGGCACAAAGTTGCAGTAACTCAAGTTTGACTTTGATTGAAAGGATAAATATCTTAAGCGATGTTGCTGAGGGACTGGCATACTTGCACCACCATTCTCCAATCCAAGTCATCCACTGCGACTTGAAGCCCAGCAATATCCTACTTAATGATGATATGAATGCACTAGTAACAGATTTTGGAATTGCTAGGTTAGTTATGACAGCTGAACAGGGAAACATGGCAGCCGAAAACACGATGAATTCAACAGCCAACCTTCTTTGTGGTTCAATCGGATACATTGCACCAGGTACCATTTTCTTCCTCTTGAAGACAAGAATGTTTTTACAACCTCAAATGAAGATTCAGATGGTGGTGCAATTGCTTGCCTACCAAAATGTCAGCAAGTGAGGTTTACATGGATAAATACCAAATTACGTAGGAAGCATGGATGGTGATCTGATACTCTCAGCATTTGAGCTGGTGCAGAACGAGAAAGAGGTACAGCACAATGCTAGCCCAAATTAAAGTCATTTTCAATTGAGCCAATAATTACATACAGGTGGGACCCAACTTTTTCATGATTCAGGTCACTCATCAGGTTGACCAGACCATGGATAGGCAATGAAATGAAATATCCTCCATTGAATATTTACTAATTGATGGATAGTTTTTAAGTTAAATATGGACTGTAGGCTATCTTTTCTTGGTAACTGCGCATATAAAAAACGATTGATAGATAATTAATGTCTAGCAGGGGAGTTCTTAGTAACATTGCCCATAACCACTTGATGACTGGTCTGGATCACTGAAATGTAGAGCCCACCTGTATAGGGTGCTGGCCTGAATAAAAATGGCAGTAATTTGGGCACACTGATGTATACTTTTACAAATAACATTAGGTGGAAAGTTTTTTTAATTTCCTACTTCCCTTTGTATCCTAAATCGTTCTAGCAATCATCTAGGCCAACTAAATGCAGAAAAATACTATCCTGTTAAATGTGACTTCTGCTGTCTGCACCACCCTGAATGCATAGAACAGATTACCTTCAGTTTCCCATAATGCTTGAGCAAATCACGACTTCTGAATATCCTCATGGGCCCTTTTACATATCACTAAATACCTTTAAGAATGAATAATATGTGTTAATAAATTATCCTAGGCTAACAGCTTAGTGAGGTTTAGCATTCATAGTAGTAGTCATAATTGAAAGTAGATTTAAGATGGTTGTTGTACATGTGATGACATTTCAGAGTATGGAATGGGAAGAAATGCATCTACCAAGGGAGATGTATACAGTTTCGGAATTCTTGTGCTTGAAATAGTGACAGGGAAGAGGCCCACAGATGATATGTTTGTAGGTGGTCTGAGCTTGCCAAAATGGGTGAAGAGCCATTATCATGGTCAGCTGGAGAAAGTCATCGACTATTCACTTATGAGAGCTTCGTGGGATCAGAGTCCTGAAGTGAGAAACATGTCAGAAGTTTCCTTTTCTGAACTGATAGAACTAGGCCTTCTTTGCACCCAAGAGGGCCCTTCAACTAGACCCACCATGCTTGATGCTGCTGATGACTTGGATCGACTGAAGCGCTATCTCACCGGAGATACCACCGCAACCTTTGCCTCATCACTTGGGATATCATCCTCTACCATTACGTGAGGAGACTTTGAGTAGGCTGATGATTGACTGATCTACAATTCTCTGTAAAGTTCAACAGTGATGGAAGTACTCAAGATTTATAGTGCTTGGTCTGCTCAAATGGTTTGGTGATTGTAATTGACATTATGTGGGTTCCATTTCAGATCATCTGGATGATCTCAACTTCAGTATACAAACAGCTGACTTTCAGCGGTTCACGATGGAAAGAAACATTTTATTCAACTGATGGCCAGGATTGCGTGTTCAATATCTTCTTGGGCTTTGGCTTGTCAATAATTAGGCATATTCGATGAACAACTTCAATGACTTCAGGGAGAATACATTTGATGTGGAGATTGAGACAGACCACCAATTCAAGTGGCCAAAGTGATCCCATCTTTTGCACTCCAACTTGAAATAGTAATTTCCTACAGTGCAAGATAGCAGAATGCATCTATAGAAACACCCCTCAATTTCCTAGCAATTACAAAGACACCCCTCTATGGAACATTTACAAATACATCCCTCTTTTCTGACAATGAAAAAAAACAATGTGCACTTTTCTGAAATTACGAACACCCATCTATGGAAAATTTATACATACACCCTTTCTTTTTCTTGAAATTACTAACATCCTCCTATGTTTTTATGCAGCCAGTCGTTTGAGTAAAATGGAAAATATATAACCATTTTGAACATAACCAAATTATGGTCAATTTATATTTAAACTGACACATTGGTTGCTTGGAATAAACGATGGTTCAAATCTATGGAACATTGGTTTGACAGAATGGCTCGAATCATCTCTTTCTGAAATTACGAACACCCATCATGCAAACATAATCCTTTTCATATCACTCTGAGCCATTAGAATTCAGACCGCCTATCTTAACAGGCTATTGGATCTGTATTGGTGCCTGCGTTGGGCTTAAATGTGCCAGTTTCCATGACCAAAAAATAACTAATATGATATTACATCTGCACTGCACTATGATGGTATGTGAAAAATATAATTACTGTGTAGATTTTTTATAATAAGATTAATTTTATTTCACAAAAAGAAAACCAGCAAGGTAGAAACACTGCCAAAAAAAAAATGAAGAACACAAAAACAAAAACTTAAAAGAAATTATTCATCAAATTAAATGGAAGAACGAAAAACTCATTCCCTTGCAAGACCATTTGCCGGCACATTTTCCTTTCTTAAAATATGACGAAACGAATCACTCAACTATCTCGAAATATCTTGCACCTTCTCCACTCAGTTCGCCAGTCTCCAAGGATGAGAAGCCTTCCCCAATCCCCACTGATAGCCGAAAAATAATCACCTTCAAGAACAGCATTAGATCATTCCATCTTAAGCTATTGATATGATTTCTGTGTAATTACAATTTCAAATAGCATCACAGTTCAGTGCAGATGCAGTGTCATCTTAGTTATTTTTTGGTCATGGAAACTGGCACATTTAATCTAGGCCTCTTTCCTTTGGTAATAGTGGGTGACTTGGCATGTTCTGTGAGGTGGAAGAACAGGTGCATCATCCTTGGAAAATTCGACCAGGGATAGACAAATTGAAGAATATTCTTCTGGGTCAAGAGAAAGTATTCCTTTTCCCACATGCTGAGAGTGGCTAATTCTGCTGCTGATTCTCTAGCTAAGGACGGGATGTTACCTGTTGGGTTGATGCTCAATGTGTGATTGTTTCCTTGTATGGAAAGGACCAACTTCAGGATTGTTAAGATCATCCATCAGTGTGACTTTTAAACATCTCAATCAAATGAGGCACATTATTGATTATGCATAACGAATTAACGAGGTAAACGTTTAGTTTTAACGTTTCTTTGGTTCCTTATCCTTTTCCATTTTGTCCTAATTTTATATTTAATTTTTTCGGAAAAAAAAAAAACAAACAAACAAACAAACTCTAAAATGAAATGTCAGAACTCCAATGTTTCAGCCCACATGCATAACAAAAAGATCTCCAGAATGAAATTGACAACTACGCTTTATAGTCCTCCTAGAATGAATGATTCTAATTCAGAAAACTTAGGACAACCTGCTAAACTAAAAACAATGAAACAGTACTTTCCATGACAAAAATGCAGCACATAAAAAGAAGAAGATGTCTCATTTTACCTATATTTATTACTTGCAGTTCACATTTCCAGACAGATAAACAAAAAGGGCGTCAAAGTTTTGCAGACTCTATTTTCATTCCCTTGGATCTCTATCAAGAGCAAACATGGAAAGTAAATCATTATGGAAGAAGATGATGATAGTCTGGATATGTTTTAAGATCCAACATGTATTACTATACATCTTTGGAGATGAATGTTTACTTGATACAGTGTGTATACAATAAGCAATCCACAAATATACACATCATGTAACTGACATGAAAAAATTAAAAGTATACATTCCATGTAACCGATTTCTCACAAACAAAAAGAGGTTCCCCCAGCACTGATGAGCCAAGAAACATGAACTGAACACCAACGCATCGGAATTTGACGTTGCATAGAAAATTTCACAAACACAATTCTGCCTGCATGACTAAATTGAAAAGGACAGCATTGCCTGTTACAACAAGAAAGTACATAATTAACTTTCATCTCTAGATACGTGATTTGTCTAGAAAAATCAGCTGCACTTCTTTGTGAGTTCTACTCATATTTAGTGATGATCTCTAGATACGTAGCACAAATCAAATAACCTTTCCTAGCATCTATGCATGGAAACCCCCACTATATCACAATAAGCTGGGTTTTGCAGTTCCACACAGGTGTGGAAATAAACCAATCCACACACGGCCATATATGTGTGGGACAGACACCAGATATAAGGTTGGCCCACCATGTAGATGCTGTGGAAAAATCAGGCCAGACTAGTCTTCAGGTGGTCCAATAGAAAGATCATTTTTCACCACTGAATTGTATTGTACACTGTCAGCCACCTGATGAGTAGACCAGTCTCCTTTTAGGACAGGCATCTACGTGTGAGACCAACCAGATCGACAGTTCAAATGTCACACAGATGTCCGCCTTTGAGTGCAGGCGCCTCCACATGTGTAAAACTTGCAAATCTCATGATAAGCATATGCTACAGCTACCAGTAAGCCAAGGAAACACACATAAGATTCAGGAATGGTGTGAGAAACATAGTATAAAAGCAGAATGAAAGGGAAAAATTAGCAATGCAAGATTAGTTTAATACAAAGAACAAACTAGTGTATGAAAATAATAATGGAATAAAAAACCATGAAGAAGCCAACAATACCAAGTCAACCCACAGTGATCATTTTAACAAAATCAAAAATTCAAGATGTAATGTGAGGAAAAGCACCTCCATGGCAAAGGCTATCAAGGATTCATCCAGAGGAGAGTGCTTATCAGCTTTCCGGCTACTCATCTGAGACTGCACTATCTTTAGCTGTTCACATATTGCCTTCAGCAACTTAATTTCCTCATCTCTCCTTTCAGAAGCTTCTTGCTTCAAAATCCGTGTGTCATCCTCAAGTAGCCGCAATCGCTTTTTGAGTTGTTGCACCTCAACTTGAGATGAAGCAATTCCGTTTTTGGGATCCATGGCAACCCAATCACCATCCATTTTAAAGCCACTTGGCAGTGCAGAAAAGTTTTCCTCATGGTGTGCATATGGCATTGCCTTCATTATCCATTGCGTATCATCTTTAGAGAGATGTTCAACACTTTCTTTCTTCTCTAAATCCAACTCTTCAAGCCTCTTCTCAACCTCCAAGATCCGTTTTTGAGCCACTTGCTTCTGAGGATCACAGATTTGGTAACTATCAAGATTTTGTGGTACTTCATATATGTCATGAACACTCGCGCAATGTCTTATATTTCTATCCATCTCTGTTTGTTCACATGGCATTCTACATGAATTGAAGTCCAATAAGTTCTCTGTATCTTCAGCTTCAGAACTTGCACCTGACAATGAACTACCAGTGTCCAATACAGTCTCCAATCCTGTTGTTGAAACATACAATGGTTTCCTGCTAACTGCCAAACGGCTCGAACAGGTCCTTGATCCAGCCCGCAAGCTTGCAGAATATGCTGCAGTAGTCACCTGAAGCTCCTTATTTGCCAAAACCCATTCAGATGTAAATCCTTCATCGGCAGACTTGCAACGAGATAACTCTTGTACCCTTTTAGTCATCTGTTCAATTCGTTCCCAGTAAGAACTGCAATCTTCAACTGTTGATTCTGTATACATGTTTTGCGTCTCATCATGTCTCTGACTCAACTCTTCATTCTCAATCATAGTATTCCACTGATTCTTGGATCCAATTTCAGTATTAGATTCATGGGTAGTGCCCCCTGGATTTTCTCTCTTTGTTGAATAGGATGCCCCCCTCTCAACACACTGCTCCATAGAATTTGAGCCTTTACAGCACTTAACAGGTAGGGAGAGGCTCTGTCCGACAGTTTTCCAGCCACCCACTTCATCCAAGTGATAATAACCTTCATGTAAAGGCCGATTTTTGGGAAATTTTGTTTCTCCAATATCAAGATCAGTGAATCCCAAACTCAACAATTTATGCTTATAGGCCTCAAGTTGAAAGAAGAGAGAAGCAACTTCCATTTCCTTGCGATACAAGAGCTCTTCAAAAACTGCCAGTGATTGCTCAGCATGGTGCATTTTTTCCTCTGTCACTCTCCTATATTGATTAGCCTCCATCTTCTCTACAGCCTTCTCCCCCTGAAGACGCAAAATCATGGAGAGGGCTTCATTCACTGCAGTTGTGGAGGCTTCTCTTTCCACCTCTAGCTCAACACAGAGCTTCTGCATGAGTTGATGTTGGGCATAGAGTGCTTCTTTTAATGCGGCAACCTCATTTCCGGACATCGCCGAATACATATTACTTTCATCCATTGCACATACACTCAAGTCCACAAAGGAATCAAAGTTCACACCTATACAGTATCAGATGAAGAATGGTATCTGTACCAAAACTCAAATATAACCAAATAGCTGTTACAAACTCTCAAATTAAATCATAGAATTATCACATATCCAGTTTCTGACCGCTTCCTCTTGAGCTGAAGCCATTAGCAAAATCAAACACTGATTAAATCCTAAGGAATATTAATCTGAAATGAAAGACACCAAATCCATGAAAAGTTATCCTCCTGAAATTAAAAGCGGTGGTATATAAAGCACTCTAGTTAATCAATTCAACTTAAGGAACTGAATACAGAGCATGTGTATGGGACCAAACATGAAAAACTGCTGTGACACTAGAAAATGAAGGAAGGGTGAAGAAGGGAATGTGTAGCTTTTTACCTGACAGTTTGTGGGAATTGGGTAGATAAGAAAAGCCTTCTTCTCGCAATAAATCTTTTGCTCCAAGACTATCAAGAAATCAAGAAATCATTAGATGAGCAGCCATCCTTCTTTGAGAAACCAGGAGACGAACTATACATGGAAGCAATCACACAAACCCAAAGGTAGAAAAGAAAAAAAGAAATCCCAACAACTAAAACAATTCTTCTCAACAGATAACTGGATATTTACAACACTGCACACCAGAACATTCAAAAATAAATGAAAACAGAATTCCACTTTGCAAGAATTTTGCACAGAAAGAAGGCTTCATACCATTAGAATGATTCATTCAACATCAAGATTACAAACAAAAAACAGCTCTACGTGAGAGAAGAGACATGATCTCATCCTCTTTCAACCAAAAACAAAAGACAGACTTTCACAAATCCAGAAGCTGTGAATTCCTCACTAAATAATGAAAACCCACCGTGAAAATTTACATAGAAGAAAGATTCTTCATGACTCACAGAAAACAAAAGATCACCCAAGTTCAACTTTTGAAAAATGATAAAAAGGCAAGGTGATTCATGTATGATTTTGAAATATTTCTCATAACCCCCTAAAACAGTGCCTGGATTTATATAAAAGCAGAAACCATAAAGCCTTTAACAAGTAAAGAAAACTCACATCACAAATTGAATGGAAAGAACAGGAAGTAGAAGATGAACCTGTTGAAGTGAGAGAAGTGGCCCATGATATTGAAAATTGAAACTTTTACACATCATTCATGGGTAATTCAAGTTTTTCATTCTTCTGATTTCTTAAAACATTTTTCCTTCCTTTGCTTGAGAAAGATTTTAAAATCCCAACTGTTTCATTTTCAAATCCACCTTTTCCTTCTTTGGACAGGAAAAGACAACAGAGAGATTCCCACGTCTGCTGTGGGATATACACCAAACATCTTCTTCCTCATGGTGGGGAACACAGCAGTAAGGTTGTAAATGGGCCTCGAACCGGTCGGGACCTAGGTCCATTTACACTAGCCTTGTGCCGGCCCTTTTGTTTGCATGAAATTGAATTCTAGGAATTTATGGTAAAATGTGTTCCGAAAATGACTTTTAGGTGTCAGTAGGGATGTAAATGGGCCCCTAATTCTTCGATTATCCGGAAGTTCCAAACACTTAAAAACCGGGTCCGGATCTGATTCCCCCTTGGTTTGGACTCGTGGACTAGAAACCTGACATATTGAGTGTGTACAAAGAATTTGCTGATCCGTAAAACTGATCCGATCCGATCTGCGGATTTTTAACTAAACTGAAGGTAAATGGAGTGGTGACGGATTGAAGATTTTATAATCCGTTAGCAATGGATTGATGACGAATTTCACCCTCAATCCGCGGATTCAATCCGATCCAATCATTGACATTAAATATCAATAAAAAAACACTGAAGGGTCAAAATATAAGTTAAGGGGTTTAAATATATTTGTAATTTGTATTTTTTTGTGGATGGTTAGACCTCTTTATTTAACATTAGATTCAACAGATTGAACGGATTAAACCGATCATATTTGGTCCTCCACGAATTGGATCGAATCGGTTTTTAACATCCACGGATTGATGACGGATTCCAAATCCATCAATGCATAAGTAACGGATTGGTGACAGATTTGACCTAATCCGCACCAATCTGATCCGTGTACACCCCTATGACATATTACCTTGTTTTTTCAAAAACCTCTCATAAAAACCATATTTTTCTAATATCATTCTCTACCTAAACTCATATTCAGATCCTGACCAGTCCCATATATGGTTCTGGTTCCGATTCCGGAGCCAAGAAACCGATTCTAAAATGGTTCCGGGTCCGAATCCGGTTTCACATTTTCCTTAATGGTTCCGGTTTCGGGTCCACCATGGATCCGAATCGAAACCAACCTATTTGTAACCCTAGACGTCAGCGAAAGGATTCAGCTCCTTCAGGATTGTCGTTTTCATGAGAGGGAAGATTTCTCTACCTCTCACATGGAAAATTGAAATCCTCTTCATCGAAGAACATTAGTTCATTTTTTTTTTTTTAAAGAAAGATGCATCACATTAAACAATCACAAAAGGAATGCATGTAAAACGAAAACAAGTTTTCTTTTTCTCTCTATTAGGGATTCCTCTTGTTGCACAAATGCACTTAAAAGAGGTGAGGGGGAAATGATATAAAGTAGAGATGTAGATGGAATGATTGATCCATCGTTTTGGTGAGATTTGATTTATTAGGAGGTTGGTTTGGTATTTCTTCTCAATCTTCCTTTAATTTATTTTCTATAAAAGGAGAAATTATCTAATGGTCATTCATGAATCCTCCCTTATATTTATTCAATTTTAGCCACTTTTGGCAATGCATTTCTTATTATTTTAGGAATTTAGTTATATAAAAACAAAAAGGCAAGGGTCTAGAATGCCTAGGGCATGTTTACATAACACTATGCAAACGCAAACCATTTTTCATAATTTGGTGCGGCACCCTTCCAAATAGACAACACTCAAGTCCAAGCTCTTGGATTGTTTGCGCGTGTCAAACCCGCACATGGAATCCTCAATTGTAAATTAACTCGATCCTAAATTGTCTAAAGAGGGAGATTGTTCTCCTCTGGGCGTATTAGCTCATGGGTCCACTTATATGCATGTTTATCAATGGAAGTACGGCAGATGGAAAGTTCTCCTTATAGAAAAGGTGGAGCAAAAAAAAAAATCAGCTCCAACCGGATTATCCTACCCTTTGGTTTAACAGGCACTTTAACCATCGGGTTTTATTGATATAAGGGTGAGTGAAGGTTCAATCATCGTAAAATTGCACCTACCAAAACATGGGATGTCAAGACTCAAGAGTATCAAAGGAGCTGCACATATCAAAAGTGCACCCAGGAGCTGCAAAGTCCCACATGCAGTCTGCTCGTACAAGAACACTTTCCATCTTATGGGCCCACCTGGAGTCCGGGCTGTTGACAGTCTAATGAGTGGCCCAAATCCTTGTGCTTGATGCCCAGGTGACTGATCAGGGCACAGGTACTCTGCAGAAAGTGCCACCTTGGCCCTAAATGGAGGACATGCACTACAAGTGAGGTATGTGCTCTCATGATGTTGATGGTAGCTATGATTCCCTTCCATCTTGACTCATTCTGCTTGTTGGGGGATTGTAAGCACAAAAATGTCCAGCACAACAACTTTCTCATAATACATGGCCCAGGTCCATGAGACCCACTAGGGCCCACCTTTCATCAGTTTACCTAGTTCACCTCCACCTGACCTACAGGACCCTAATTGGAACAAGGCCCAATTTGACACTCTTTCCGGCTCATAATCACCCCTGGGTTGAATCTAAAGGACCATTTAACTTCGAAGCTATTAAATCAAGGGTTTAGATAATTTAATGGGGCTGGTTTACTTCTAGTAGGAATTAAACCAAACATCTTTCTTCTGCAGGGACAAAACTCAAGAATTAATTTTCTGAATAAGAAGCTCATATCTGCCCTGGAATTAGGTACAACTGAATTTATATAGTTTTTTTTTCAGCAAAAAAAAGAAAAGAAAAGAAAGACCTGCAATTCAATTAATTCTCAAACTGAAAAATGAGAAAACTAGAATGGTTCATATTCCCACAAGGCCAAATAAGCCAAGAAATCCACTTATAATATATTTGATACATTTGATTAATGATCCCAACCTGTGTCATATTTTTGGGCCTAAAAGGCAATTGATTGGATGATTTTCTTTTTCTTTTTCTCTTTTCCTCTTTCTTTCCGCCCATGTTGGATTGGTGGCCAGGGAGAATAAACAAACCTACCCACGTAGGGATCGATGCGTGGATGAGAGTGTGCGGGTATACTATCCACAGCTACCACCCTATGATTCACAGGTTGGATGATTTGAATCATGGTATGTTTGTTTGCTTGGCTGCTGTTTTTAGGGCACATTTGTGCTCAAACGCAGCTAAAGACATTGCACAAATGCCTCATTAGGGTTGGAACAAACAAAAAAAAGTTAACATCTTTCGATATTTTTCATATAGGCCCCTAGGAATTCTTTTTATATAGTAACCCCCTTTATAGAAAACATCATAGGTCGGCCACTTGTTTCTCCCAAGGATCATGCATCGGATCTTCATTAAAAGTATATAAAAGAGAACTCAAGAATAAATAAAGTGATAGAGTTGTTTAAAAGTAAAGAAGATGGACCACTTGGGCTCCACCCTAGACTTGTTGGTAACGTTGTGAAACGTCAATTTGGCGCGTCATGTTGGGGAATCAAGTCAGGGATCCTAGACACTTTCAATGAGTGGAACCCATGGAGGGGCCCACCTATTGAAAATTCAAACAGTTTAAGAAGAACAGAACCCTCCGCCTAGGATCTAAGATACGGGTCTCTAATGTTGCAAACTATAGCTCAAAACCAACTTTGGTTGAACATTTTTATGAATGCAATAGATTTGATACACTATTGTAAGTTGAATGATATCCTTATTTTAAGATAATAATAAAAACAAATGAAAACAAAGTCAAAACCAATTTTGGAATTGGATCCCAATCTTCTAGTTAGAACTAGTGCCGGAATCAGAACCGAATCTGGGTCATTTTGTTAGAATCGGGTCTAGAATCAAGAAAACAGGTTCAAAGAAGGAACCAAATCCATAAACGATTTCAAGTTCACAGTAACCTTCTGACCTAGAAGGCTAGAACCGAGCCTTTTACATCCCTAAATAATTAGATGGGGCTGAGGAATCCAGACTTCCGTCTGCTAGACAATTAAGAAACAAAAAAAAAAGTTCCAATTGGAAGTACATGAATGGAAAAGAAAATTAATGTTGTATTCTCCAATCATCTTACAATTTTGTCACAAAACTCAGTCAAGACAAGTAGCAGCGGCCAAATGCAGGCAATCTCCCTAATAATTTATCTTTTGCTTCAATTCTATTTTAATTTAAGTCTGGTCTTTCCACTGTTGGACCTTCCACCCCAAGTGTTTCAGTCACACTCTGATTCCTTATACTAATATAATATTCTCATGTGTGTGTCTCATAACAAGGGGGAGAGGGTGAACATGGCCTCCCAAGTTTTCTGACAATCTTGGGTGATTTTTGCATATAGGTCCCCTAAGAAAAAGTTACATGGTAGTACCCCTGTGAAAAAGACTTTCTCCGTACATAATATAATGTAGTAAAGTTTTCGCCTTTAGGAGGCTCACACGCATGAGTCCGAAATAGGAGATCTGGACTCCACATACGAAGAAGGTGCAGGATTTTCAATCTTCATTGTACCCTAGGACAAAATTCCCCTATATATAACCTATAGCTGTGGCCTCGGGCATTTAGTTTTCATGTATGAAATCCAAGGACCTGGATTTTATTCAGGTTGATGCAATGGACCTAAATTCAAAATGGGTCAAAATATTAGACCTGTAAGAGTTCTTCACGACCATCACATTAGGTTCTACTAGCACTCTTGGCCCCATTAACACATCCTAATCTAGGAAGTTGTAGCTCAACTTTAAAGGCAAAGTAGCTTTTTCAGTTCCTCTAATAGGTAGGGATGCAAGTGCATACCTGATTTTCCAATCACCTGTAGGTTACAATCCGTCAAAAACCAGGTTTGGAACCTGTTTTAGATTCCAACTGACAAACGGTCTGGGTCTAAAACCCAATTTAAATTTCGATTGATAAAAGGGTCTGATTCCAGATCCATATTGGTTCCAACCGGTGGACACAAGACCTGACATATGAGTCTCCAGTGTTCAAATTTAGCTCAAAATCACTTTGAGCCCAATACCTGATATATATATATATATATATATATATATATATAGTAGACTAATGCACTATTATAAGTTGAGTGATATCCTTATTTTAAGTTTAAAAAAAAAAAAAAAAGCAATAAGTCTGAATTGGTTTTGGAACTATATCCCTATCCTTTAGTCAAACTATGTTCCCGAACCGAATCCGGATCCTCTAATTGGAATCGGGTCTAAAACCAACAAAATAGGTTTCGACTCGGAATTGGATCCGAAACTAAAACTGGGTCTGAGTCCGGATCCAGTATGATTCCGGCCCAGAACCAACCTATTTGCAACACTATTGACAGGGGCAGTTCGCCTATCTCCTCACATGCCTGTCCCACTTAAATTAACACCTTGCCCCCACACTAACACACACTACCCTAATCTGCCATTAACCATAAATTATCCATCCCAGGTTCTTATCAATATGCATAAATGTATTGACAAAATGAATGATGAAGAAATTAAAGACACAAAATTGTTTAATCAAATTTTAATTTGCGGCCAATAATATTCATCTTTTGATTCTTGACTGTCATGCATCTACATGGGATCCCCCAAATGGACTTGACCAATTAATGCCCAGGTAGCTGGGGGGGACTGCTGCCTCATAAAAGGACTCATGCGATGGTACTCGACCAAAGGGCTCCACCTGTAGGCTGTAGCACCCTTTGTTGTCTTGGCATAGAGAAAGAAAGATGGGTCAGCAATTGGGAATCCTAGTAAATGATGTTAGTTGTCTTTTTTATCATCATTCAATACAAGACAACGGCAGGCAACTTCATTCACAACAGGACAGACACATTCATCACCCATCATCAATTCTTTCTTATCTTACTTTATTAAAATCACGCTATCTTTCTCTTCTGCTTTCCTTCTTTTCAAAGAAAGTTGCTTCAGAGACGTTAGAGAAAGGAGTGAAAAGATATAGACGTTTTGAAAGGGATGGAGAGCGCTTAGAAGAAGAAACGAGTGTTTTGAAGAAATCATACTTCATATTGCCTTTTCCTAATTTTAACTTTCTCACTCTCTTTTTGTTTTTTAAGAAAATCTTCTTCTTGATGAGCCCAAAATATTATCACACAGTAATAGATCTATAGACACCACAACACAAAGCTCAATTTAATTAGAGTTGAAATTGGAGTTGAATTGATCACATCTAAAAAAACACAGTATTAACATCAATGAAATAAGTTAGAGCCTCCCTCCCCTCCATCTTGTACTTTTAATTGAACCACTCCCTCCCCTCCATCTTGTACTTTTAATTGAACCACTCTAGTCTGACAGTGAAACATTTTTTTGGAGAAATTATAAAAATACCCTTGCTTTAACTTAGCAAGTCTCATGACTCAATACAAGTTAAGTGGGGCCTACCTTGATTCATGATGACGATGGAAAGGCTTGGATGTGTATTAGGAATACGTAATATCGAGTGGATCAAATGATTCAAACTCTCTGCCTTAAGTCCTCAAAGTTTAATAACTAGGCATTGCCTAAGCTTCTTATAATAAAATTGAATGGCGACTAATGTCCAAAATAGTGCGAAAAGGGATATGGTCTAATTAATGGTCCTTGTGTATGTGAATAGATTGTATAAACCAAAGGTGAACTCCTATATGAAAGCCTAAAAGAGAGCATTTGTAAAAAAGAGTGTTCCGAAAAATTTATCATTTCATTATTTTTTGGTTAAAATCAAAGAACCGGAGAGTATCATCACCATTTGGTAGGGTTAGATGGTTATTTCGGACAAATGTTAGTAAAAACACAAAATGTAGGAGACCTTTTTGAGGTTGTGTCAAGATGTATGGGCGTTGTTATAAAAAATAAAAATAAAAAATATTATGTTTTTGTATGTGATTATCCATTGGAAGGGTGTACTCTGACTGAAGTAAATTTTGGATCCACGTCTACTTATGGAAGCCATGGCTTTTTTGTTTGGTAAACAGAAGCCATGTTGAATGAGTAGGTGAGATTTATAGTAGATAGGAATAGGACCATTGCACAGATTTTAAAATAATGCAAGAATGGTAATAGCCCAACAATTTCATGAGATGCCTGATTAAGTTTCCAAATTGGCAGCAGAAAAATTTTGATCATTAGTCCATAATCAACATCCTAATAAGATCATGGCACTACATGTTCACTCAATGCAGCTGGAAGGTAAACTATTGCCATCAAATGGTCCCATGACCTTTTGAATAAGTGGTTGAACTAAATGAATCAGAGGGACCAGTAACTAAAATTCCTTGCCGGCCAAATGCCCCACAACAAGCCAAATGGAATATGTGCCATTGTTTATTATCTAAATTTTTTTTTTTTTTTAACAATGCAAATCGATAATCAGAACATGAACTGGTAAAAAAAACTGGGCCACAGTATACCACGGCAGATCTTAATTATTAGGTTTCAACCCACTTATTAGTAAGGCATGGAAACAAGGTTTATACCCCCATTTTAGAAAAAATAAAAATCAAATGACGCCTCCGATAGTGGCCACCATGTGAGGCGTGTGGAGATCTAACGAAAGTCAGATTCACTAGGAATTGTCGTTAATCTATTTTAATCTATTTTAAGACCATGAAATGGACGGTAAAATAATAACAGTCTGTGAATGGATTGCAAAGTCCAAAGAAGATGATTTTAGTTAATAGTTAAAATTGAGACCCTGAATAAAATAATGATCCTAAACATCAAATCAATGTGGCAAGAAGGTGACCCATTGCTATCATCTTCCAATAGTGGTAAATGCTTAGAAATCTTCCAATTGACGCTGACCAATCGTCATTACTGTTGTTATAACCCAATCCATCTAAATCTGGACCTGGATTTGATTATTAATGCAGCCAAATCTGTGGATCTAGACCCAAAACAATCTATATCAGGAATTTTTAAACAGGATCAGTTGCCATCCATACCTGATTTTGGTTAATAGTCAGAATGTAAAGCATGAATAAAAGGGCCTGTTTGGTTAGAAGAATGGTAAGAATCTTCTTAAAATTCCAAATGCTGTCCCCCAAAGTAGAATTACAAATGCTCAACCCCCCTCTAACATTTGGAATTCTGAAAATTCATACAGCTAAAAGTGCCTTTTCAAGTGGTTTGGAATTCTAAATTCTTGCATCAAAAGCATTTGGAATGCCCGGGGCACAAGATGTCAGTTACATCATGTAATAAATTCTCAACAAGTCCAATTCCTTATGAGAAATGCCTCTAATCAAACATGCCCTTATCAAATTCCGAGTTGTACGGGTTAGTTGTTAACCAGAGTTTGCAGACAGGAAGATCAAATCTATGTGACATGAAGGTGACCCATTGCTATCATCTTCCAATAGTTGTCAATGGTTAGAAATGTCTGATCAGGATGGTTGGGCCCAATGAATCAAGCAGTTTCTGATATTCAT
Source organism: Cinnamomum chago (assembly GCA_038049695.1). Classification (NCBI taxonomy): domain Eukaryota; kingdom Viridiplantae; phylum Streptophyta; class Magnoliopsida; order Laurales; family Lauraceae; genus Cinnamomum; species Cinnamomum chago. The sequence goes on along the minus strand of CP142458.1, from coordinate 62,679,941 downwards.
GATAGTTGGTAAGTTAATGTTAGTTATTTATCATGTTATTATATTGAGTATTTTCAAAAGGTAGGAAAGAAACTTCAATTGCACCCACAATAATAAAGAACAATTTGACGCTGACCAATCGTCATTACTGTTTTAATAAACCAATCCAACTAAATCTGGACCTGGATCTGATTATTAATTAAAGACTTTCGAGAATTACTTTCTTCCCATAATTTCACCGTAAGATTCATTGACGGAAAAGATTACATTTATAAGAAAATATCGACCAACCATATCCAAAGGAATTTTTAAACAGGGTCAGTTGCCATCCATACCTCCAAAGTTGTTGCCTTTCTAACCACATTGCTAACTGATAGAGTCAGCAGATACAAGCACTCTTCCTCAGTGGCGGACCTAGGATTTTCATTTGGGTGGGGCTAAACTTTTGATAGCATAATCATAAACATTGGTTCAATAAATGAATTTTCAAAAAAAAAATGAAAAAGAAGAAGAAATAAATAGTTAAAACTTAATTTCTATAATTTTGTAACTACCTACTTTCCTTTATAAGAAAAAAGAGAGGCAAACTCTTATGTCAAAGAGAATTTGAAGGATTGAGAATGACAATAACATGACACAATACCATGGATTATGGAATTGAAAAAAACTCTAGTTCGTTCAAAATGTTCACCCAATCTCACTAAATCAAGGAAACCTAGATCTCACACTTAACACATATAAAGCAAATGAGAACTCCATATGTTAATGGCATTTTAATAATCTACAAATCATTCTTCTATAAAACAAACACACCATTCTCGCTTTAAATATTCATCTCTCCTTTTTCAATCCCCCAATTCCCATCTCTTTTTATATTATCCATTCTCTTTATAAAATAATCTCTTCTTTTACAACACTCAATTCCCATTTAATCTATTTTTATATGTTTCTTTTTCAACTTCTCCAATAAAACAAAGTCTAACCTAGACACAAGACCCTCTCTATGCAACTTGTATTCTTTATATTGATCTTGCAAGCCTGCACTACAAGACTACTCAGTCATACTATAAGACTCCAATACATGGCAAGACTATAATATAAGACTACTCAAATCAAGACTCCAATATGTGGCAAGTGGCAAGACTGCAATGCAAAATCATCTGCAATAGTTGTTTTGTTGTACAGCAATACAAGACTGAAGTAGGTGGGGGAGACTTGTTGAAATATGTGGGGCATGGCCAGGGGCCCATTGAAGGTATAAGGGATTTATTGATTCCATCCGGGGCGACCGCCCCCAAATGGTTATCACCTGGGTCCGCCCTGAGTCTTCCTGATTCTGATACGCATGAGAGTCATCAATTGTGAGCTAATATTTTACTGAAGTATGAAGCAGGACCTGAAAACAGTTGCATTGGACCTAAGCTTAGATTAATTGCAGCTTTTTCATCATAAGTATGAAGAAGAAATCGAAAGAGAATCCTAGAGAGAGAGAGGTAGAAAAAATGATCAATTAAACCATTTTAAATATGGTTGGAGGTCAATCTTTTCTACTACTTAGACTGGTCAGCCGTGTTTAATATTAAAATGACCATTTCAAGAGCCTCAGTCAAGTTCAGGAAAACAGTTGACCCAAATCCGGTCATGTTGATTCATCTAATAACTACATCTGTTTTGATCAAACAAGTTCCTAAAAAGATTTCATCCCTGCTCATTCCAAGTGTAACCCAAAGTATTAAAACAGCAGCAATGAGCTCAGTACTCCATCAGGTTTTTGGGTCCAAGTCAACTTCCATGGCAAGATTTGGACATACTTTAGGTCCCTGGATTGCATCAGGGCCCAGATTTTAGGTCCACTCATAAACAGGTAGCCTCAGGCTCATGTACAGCAAAATTTGTGTTATGGAGCTCGTGATCAGGTTGCTTATTGCAGCTTTTGCACGGCCAGATAAAGAATGGAACCACTGGTCCAGATCTGAGCTTCAATCCTTCCTAGTGAATGGACTTACCAGAGACTACTAACTCAGGCCTAATCCAACACAAGGCACATGAGGAACCCTAGACAATTTAGAAAGGATATACCACCCTGATGGGAAACTCATTTTGCCATGCTAATGCTACATAACATTGGGTTTTGTCCATTACATGGAGAATGGGGGCAACTCATAAAGAAGACAAGCTGAGTTCTTGCCATGATTTTGCTTTTGCGATACTTGCACTCAAAAGTGTAGCAGCACACGTGCTACAATCACCAGCAGAAAACTGTCTAAGCCTGTCAATTGAGCCCGTTGAAAAGGGTACCCGGCCCTGCCCGGCCCAAGCCCAGAAATATAGGGCTCTTAAAAAAATTGGGCCTAGCAGATTGGGCTTGGACAAAGATTTTAAAGCCTGGATTAATGCTCGGCCTGCCAGCAAGGTGTTTTTAACGATCATGCACCTGTCTGTCCAAGGCAAGAACAGTAGCAAAAGTAAAACACATGGATTTCAGTACTTGAACAAGAATAAGAAGAAAGAAGAGAGAGAGTTGGTATATGTTTCATGTTATGTGAGGCATAGATAAAGTGCTGCATTGTAGTCATTAGCTGGATTGGTATATAGTGCTCGCCAAGGTTTGGTGATGATGTAATGGAACCAAAAACCATAATAGTTGTTTGTTGTCCGTTGAATGGTAATTCTTTTGGGTAATTGAAGATGAATATAATTATATGAATATTGTTTGTTCCTTTTTTGGTCTCTATTTTGCAAAATCTTTGTTGCAGGGCCATCTTTTGATCAGCTTAACCCTTTTCTATCAAACACATTTCCTTTAAAGTCCCAAGCTCGTAAAAAAAACCAAGGAGGGTTTACAGTTCAAGTCACACCCGGTGTCCGATGGTAATATAGGAATAATTAGAGAATGTTTAACTTATATTCGAAATCTTGCTAAGCCCTGTCCCGGCCTTGGCCCAGCCTGGGCCCGCACAAGATGGGATTTGACATAGGCTCGTTCAATTTAGGGACGAGATTGGACAACCCAAGCCCAGCCCGTCCTGTCCCATTGACAGGCCTATAACTGTCCCATGTTATCAAGTAGGTGGGAAATATTTGATGGTTGAAATGCTATTTACATAGGATATTGATTGTCATACTCATACTGATACCAGCAAGGGAAGCTCATTCACAAATGGAAAGGCAGAAACGCACAGGAACATCTATCCAATTAGGAGGTTTCCTGGGTGGAGAACAGATGGGAGCATCGGCTAATTCCTGATTTTAACAAACTGCTCCCTTCGAAATTGAATTAGCTGATCTTTTTGGGAAGCTAGGATCATCCTGATCACAGTGGTTATAGCGAGGCCTATCATAATTGGATGCAGTCTTGCCTTCTTTAAGTATTTCCCATGTGGACATGAGCTGCTAGCTCATCAGGTAAGGGACATGAAACTCCTCCAAGTAACGCAAAAGGGATGGATTGAACACCGGTGAGATGCAGGGAGGTACAGGTCAGTGCACTCTGGAGAGAGACCTCGGTTTACTTTTCACTTTCTAACATCAACCATGCACACAAGGGGCAGTGACTAGCAGTCCCACAGTCCAATATAGAGGCCAAGTGGAAAAACCACATAAGTATTTCATCTATGTATTATGGATTTATAGTCCACAAAAAAGAAAGAAAGAAAAAGGTGAAACACGAACGGAATTGCAATATCCTACAAGGCCTACTGACAAAGTTACATTTTTGTGTGACATAGACCAGGACACAGTATGAAAACAGTAGAAACCCAAAATGGACAGCAGTTGCACAGATTAATCCACTGGCACTTCTACCTCCATCTTCAAACCAGAGTTGCCAAGAATCTGTAAACAATGAGGGTATTCATTCATTAGTAGGATAAGTGAATGGCTAAATCACTATATAGTTCTCATCTATGAAACCATTGTAAGATCTCTGCACAAATTGATCGACGTTCAGAAGTTGGACGCTAATTGATCACCACCAGTGGAAGACAAATACTCATAACTTTAAATATAATTCCTTCCTACATTTAGAACTATCAATAACCTACAAAGTCTCATGTGTTAAGAGGGTTCAAAGATCAGAGATCACGGACTAGCCCTGAAAATAGTGAGAATACTGGTAAAGCACAATTATCAACAATAGAAACTGTGCTTTGTTATCATGAGAAACAAGTGGTAGGAACTATGCTGGCAAAAGTAGAAAATGGTTGATCATTACAGTATAATACAAGTGAAAAAAATAGCTCAGCCACATATAAAAACCATGTTTAGAAGTAACTTAAACTGAGAAAAACTACAAACATCTAAAAAAAAATAGTATTTTTGCAGAAAAATTCAATAGTTAAATCTATAAGCACAGGGAGTCGTCGCCCTCATGGTTGTCAGTGTCGGCATCATCATCATCATTTGATCTACCTAGTTGAAATGGCTTTGTGACTTTTTCAATCATATCCAATGAATTAAGTTGTAAACATATACAGGAATCAAACTTAATCATAATTTTGAAAGAAAAAAAAAATGGGATTGAGAGGAAAGTAATGGTGCATAAAACTAGTTCAGGCTTGAGTGGAAATTGACAGTGCATAAAACCTAGTTCAGGTTTACAAACAGTTATTTCAGCGGCATTGTATAGCTAATGCAAAGAATTAAACTCACCCGTAAATAAAAACAAACTCAAGAAAACCAGCACATTGAGATACTACAACTTGGGGGATATTCTTTTTTTTTTTTTAGCTTGGGGGGATATTCATGTGCATCTGGTGAGGTACAAGCTTAATAGGGCCCACCTAGGGACCCAATGATCATGGGACTTGTGGTGGATGGAAAGAGACATCTTGGATGGGGCACATATATCAACTTTGGGGTCAATCCCATGCCTCTAAGCCCTTCATCCATGACCCACAAATTTAACGACTTTATATTAAAGAAAAAAATTGACCGTTGATCCAACGGTCCAATCCATTCAAATAGGTGAAAACTCGATGGATCTAGTGCACTTGAGGGGGTTCCATGTGTGCAGATGGATCGGATGTATCAAAAAGCCAGCCCCATTAGGTTGTCCCTCACCGTAATATGGTGAGGGATGGATGATGCGCATGAATATTTCCCCTATAACTTTCCTGATTCCACTTCTTTGCAAGGTAAGCTTGTAAGAAAGAGGTAAAAAAAACAAAGCACCTTCACAAAGTCGGATAGAACTAACGAAGAATCCATTGTGTAGCCAGCTTCTTCCAGAACATGAGTTAGAACTTGCTGAATCAAATACAAAAGTAACTTAATTAGTGCTAAGACTGGTTGTCAAAAATAGTAGATTGACACCAAATGAGAACCAGAAATGTAAGAAAATAACCAAAGTCATAAAATGAATAAATAAATGAAAAGGGTGTGACATCCCATAAAATAAAGACAAGGAGGAATTATGCAATTCCTAGAGGACAAGTGTCAATGTGTATCTAAAAACATTTCCAATTCCTAGAGGACAAGTGTCAATGTGTATCTAAAAACATTGGAAGGTTTCAGTGAATACGTGAAATTTGGTTTTGTAGACCATATCAGCCAGACACCTAACAATCCATAGCCATTTTGGTCAACACCTGTCTGTTTTGGGCCTTTGGCTGAAAGGGCCATGAAATTATTTTAATAAAATGATCGCAACATGACGACAAGTTTTTTTTTTTTTTTTAAAAGGTAAAAATATGATGTTATCAGATTCCAATGCTTCTTCAAAATAAGCAGACATTTTCACATGTTCAGAACTCTATAGGCAGCATGTAATTATTTATCTGTTAGTCCAAGAGACTATCTGATTTGATTTGAGAGCGACGACCTGGGAAGCACGGACACCTCTCCGGGGCTGGAGTGTCGGTGTCCGACACGTGTCGGACACGGACACGCTCCGGACACGCTCCGACACGTGTCGGACACGCAAAAAAGAGTGTCCAATTTATTTTTTATTTTTTTATATTTCGGACACGCTGGGGACACGTTCGGACACGCTGGGGACACGTTCTGGACACGCTGGGGACACGTCCGGACACGTTGGGCCTCTTTTTAATTGAAAAAAAAATAGAATAAAAGAGCCATCCTTAAAAAAAGAAAAGCAAAGAGGGCTATTTGTAAAAGGAAATTGATGATGCTCCCTTTTTCTTTGTATGAATTTTATGGAACTACGGATATTTCATGTTTAATGATTATTAATTATGTTTCAATTTTGTATTGCTATTTGATAATTTGATTTGTTTGTTAGTTGGTACAGTGGTACTTAATTTTTTATTTATTTGATTGCTAAATTGATTACAAAGTTAAAATGATAGTATCTTTTAGTATATTATTAGATATATTATTATTATTATTAACGTGTCCCCGACGTGTCCGTGTCCTACTTTTTTGAGAAATGCCGTGTCGGCGTGTCCGTGTCGTGTCGTGTCCGTGTCCCGTGTCCGTGTCCGTGCTTCTTAGGCGACGACACCCGACTCAATTTATTTTAAGTCGGTTGACAACCACCTGAAGGGTCCTCTCTTGAAATAGAAAAGGTAAACCATATATAAAATTGATAGATAACTTTAAATAAAATAATAATAAAAAGAAATTGGTCGACATGTGAATTGAATTAACCCAACCATAGAATGACAAACCCTTAAACAAGAATCCACAACAATAGAATTCAACATTCATGGTTATCAATTCTAACAATAGAATTCCATGCTCTTGTACCTTGTTATTCTTTCTTGGTTTTCCTCTTTGTATTATTTTCTCCTTATATTGATTTAGTTTGTTACCGATCCAAAGAAAGAAGGTTATCAATTCCATTATGGTGCCAATTCCATTTCAGCCATGGAATGGATAGTTTCAAGAGTCACATTTTGGAAAAGAATCGGGAAAACCAAAATATTTTTTTTTCTGAATGATTTGGGAAAACTAAAATATTAAAAGAAAATTTTAAAAAGAAAAAATAAGAAAAATAATAGAATTCAAAATTGAAAATAAAAATTCATAGTTACATAATTGAACATGAACTACACTATAGAATTGGCCATTTCTACCTTCTACATGCCAACTATGTCAAGTCATTGATGTAGCCAAGATCCACGATCCAACAATAGATCAATCTCCCGAAGGATTGATCGAACCCAAAGATGGATTTCAGCCACTAGGGCAACCTCACAAGAGGAGAAAACACCAAAATTGAAGAGAAATCTCTCATAACTCAAAAGATTAATTGATAATAAGCATGTCCATTACAATGAGGCCTAACATCCTTTTATAAAGGAGTTGGCTTGATCCCTAAGCAACTATATTTCCTAATATATGAATCATATATAAAATAAAAAGGAAATTAACTAATATTAATCATAAACAAACCAAACTACTAAATAATACCCCCTAACTAAATGGATGTCCCCTTGGGCCTATTGACTGGACCCAATTGGGTGTAGCCACAGGCCCAAATTGGTTGAGAAAGCTACTGTGGAATTATTCTAAATTTATCTTAGGGTTGATTAGGAGTTTTTTCTTATTTTGTTAGTAGACGAGAAGTAGTAGTTTTCTATTTTCATTATAGTTCACGGTTTTAGTAGTCTTAATACATTATAAATAGAGAAGCCCTCTACTGTAATATAATAGATATGCTTTATTCAATTAATTCAAGTAGAGTGATTGTGAGTTTTCTCCTATGGTTTGTGCTCAACCTTAGGGCTAGAATCCTCTTGGATTCGATCAATCCTTCGGGAGATTGATCTATCAACCCAATCATTGCGTCAGTCATGAACCTAAGGTATATCATCCAAAGCAATTAAGGCTTAAGCACACATGCAATTTGTTGTGAAAATGCCCTTATAGGATAAAAATGTCCTTATATATTAATTTAAGGGTTAAAAGATGAAAAAATGGAGCACCGTTTGTTGTGTAACTGTGTGTCGGTTTCAACCTGAAAAAAACCATCCTAGCCAAAATTAACCTGCTTTTGAACAAAAGATTAAGATGAAACGCAGGCATTCGATTCTGTTTTCACATTTGGACTTTGGAACGAAACATTTTGGCAATCTCTGTTGCAGTGGATAGAAATGAAAATTGTTCATTCATTAAATCCCAAATGTAGCGCCTTGGAGGAGCTCACTAGCTTAAGGGACTCAAACCCCAACTTATGCCCCACCCTTGCAACAAGGTGCGACCAATTTCTGTTTTTACATGTGGTGGACATTGTCTCAGATGAGCTGGGAAGCTCTTTAAGTGTCCCTCCAGCAAAACCTTGAAACGTCTACATTTATTTTAGACTTCAAATGGATTTGAATCGCCCACAATTTACATTTAAGCACATACATCAGATCAAATCACCAACAATAATTAATATCTTAATGTAAGAGGCAGATCAAAGGAAAATTACTTAAAATCTCTTAAAGAGTCTAGTTTCCAATGCCAAAAAAGGAACTACAAGGAAAGAAAAATTAGAATAATACATGTGGTAGCGAAGTGGTGCTCAAGCACTGTGGCATGCACAGGGAGGTAAGATAGGTGCAGCAAAATTCTCAGATTATGACAAATGCATCCGCTTCTAAAATTAAGACCCCAATTCTTGAATTAAACCGCAATCACTCTTTCTTTGGACAAACCTTAACCAGTAATAAAAACCCTCCAAATAGTCAGCAGAATAAGTGGGTCTATATTGTCATTTTTAAGAGTCCTACTTAGACTACATCTCTTTCTACTTTTATGTTTATTACAAGTGATTAAAGAAGTAAAAACCTATTACAATTTAGATTTGGAGGAAAAGTCAACTCAGTACTGGCTGCAAAAAGTAACATATGAACTTTTGCATTCCAATCGAAGGGGTGTTTGGAAGGTCTAATTGTGAATTAGAGGGATGGGTCAGATATTATTATTGTCTGATGATCATAAGCATAGGCTTGAGGACCCCAAACTGAAATGCAGTTTTATAAGTGCATTAAAAACTGTTAAAATATGTGGCCCTTAAATTGATGGTTGCAATCCAGATCGTTGTGATATTTAGCCCACAGTTGCACCTTCCAGTCCCCATACACCATGTGATTGACATACATCCAGGTAGGCCCCAGATCAAAGGTTCACCTTTAGCAGCCAGTTCTTAGCCACCTCTTTAGATTTATTTCTACAGTTCTACTTTTTCTTACTTGAGCGTCCTTTCATAGTTAAAAGATGATTTAGAAAATTCAAATATGAAAGGGTAGTTGACTTGTATTAGAAGACAAAGCTGTCAAGCAACAGCTGGGGAAACAAACAATACATATGAAATCTCTTGTTCTGATTTCCTTACATAAATTTAATTAGCAATTCAAAAAAAAAAAAAAAAAAAGTGATCCTGACATGTAACTGTTTTGGAATACAATGAAATTGCAATTTCTATTGAGTATGGTCATGATACCTAGGTTAAAGTAGATTCCAGTCATCCTCTAGTAAAGTGTCAATTTCCCATGTCTATACAGTGCAGTCTACAATAAAAATTCTTACATCAAAGGCTGTTGGTTGTGGTTGCAGGGGAGGTTGTCTGGGTTTTTAGCTTTAGAAGAAATCTGTATGAGGCAGAAGCCACAAATCAGAGTGAGAACATGTCCTCATTAAGTACGTTCATGGCTGCTCCTATTTGCAGGGATGATTCCAATACTCAAACTTGGAGACATTGCCCTTCAGGAGTTTTCTCAGTTAAGTCTTTTCTGAAGGCCTCTATCTCTCAATCCAAGTTGGCCCCTCCAGGGACAGCAGCATGGAGAGCCCATACTCCTAGAATGGAGATGTTCACTTGGTTTGCAATAGCAAGATATTTATCGACTGACAACAATTTCAGACATAGATATCTCCTCATTTCAACTCAGAAATTTGTTTGTTATGTAGAGTGGAGAAGAATCTATAGATCATCTCCTCAACAGTGTGAAGCCTTTTTCATAAACAGTGTCATTCAAAATGGTCTTTCATTCAGCTATTTTCTTACACGATATGATTACAATGTTCTTCCTCAAAATCCTTGAAGGACAAGTAAATAAGTTGGGGATGTGGTGACTATTGCATTTCATGATAGGAGCAAAACTTTTATGGCAATTGGTTTACATGGAAATTAATGGTATATAGGGAAAGAGACAAGGAAATGTTTTGATGTTAGGATGGCTCATTGGAAGAATTTCTTGACACTTACAAACGAAGAATTATTACAGGAGTGATGAGTAGAAATAATTCATGAATTTATCAATGAATGATGTTTTGTTGAGTTAGAAGCAGTGCATGAAGGACAAAAGGGCCAAAGTGAAGAGAACAACTCGGTATCCCCTCCTGATAGAACACCACCACACACCACCATCTGAGATTCCGAAGTTCAGTGTGGGGGGAAAGGGTGGGGAGAGTGGGGAGAGTGGGTGGGGGTGGAAAGATATACATTGGGAACAGGAGAAATTGATGGAATTTTTCAAGAAAAAATTTACTAACTCCTTGAATATGTTCTCAGGTGTAGTCAGAGTCAGACAATCTAATAAAGCAGAGATATGAGTCATAAGAGAAGCTTTGGCTTGAATGAGTCTTTCTCCAGTGATCTTTTGGTTGAGAGCTATTCTTCATATGTGGTTCTGCAGCACAAATGTCCTAAATGCATCATGGGGATACTTTTTTTCTTTGTACAAGAGTAAGGACATATGTAAATCAATCCTAGTCAATTTTCATCACATTTGAAGAGAAGCTAATGAAGAAGAAGATGGGTTGGCAGAACAAGGGGCAGATAGAGATTGGATGTACAAGAGGACTGAAGTAATCTGTAATCCTATGTTTATATTGTCGCCTTTGGCTCTCTTTTAGTCTTGCTGTTATTTCATTTCTCCTTTTCTTTCTGGATTCTAATATATCCTCTAATCCCAGTTCAGCTTGTATTCTTTTTTTTTATCCCTTTTTTTTTTTGTAAAATTTTTTTTTTATCCTATAATGAAAATGATAGTGGGCTAGTTCCTATGTATTGGGGGCATGTATTGCAAGTAGGTTGGATCAAACAAAGTTGGGCACCAGTATGTGTCAAATTGAAAAAATGGCTCAACTGCCAGGACACAATATTTTTCCTATCATAATCCCTAGCAAGCAAATTCATGACCAGAAGAAGAACCCATCAATAGAAATTATAATGGAACTCTCATCTTCCTTTCCACATAACTTTACCACAACAAGTAATTTAATGAACATATAACAAAAACAGAGAAACATATATGGCAGATATAGGCAGCAGAAACCACTCAACACAAACCTGTCTTTGCTGTTCAGATATAAATGACCCTGTCAAATCACGCAATACATCTAATACATCATTGAAGGTAACCTTCCCATTGCAGTCTGAATCATAAACCTTGAAGATAACTACATCGGTCAAAACACCAAACATCAAGAAAGCAAAAAAAAAAAAAAAAAGAACAATATATAGAACTATGCTGAGTAAAAAGGCAGTTACATTCAATTTTCTGCTGTAGAGTCGCACGAGAACTGAACGCAGACAAGAATGCAACAAACTCCTTAAAATTCAACCCATCAAGTATCCTCAACAATCTCTGAAATCAACAACAAAATCACTGAAACAACAACAACAAAAAAAAAAAAAATCCATACAATTCTTGTTCAGATACCATAACATTTCAACAGAGATACCTGAGATAGAGGATTGACTGCAAATTCTGGTACAGACATGAACTCCTCTGCAGAGATGAAACCTCCACCATTCCGGTCCAGCTGACAGAACCTCTGATACAGTGAAACAATCTCTTGCTGCGAAACTGTTACACAAAACCAAAGCAATCAACCACTAAAATCTCCAAATCCAATTAAACCTAATGCAGTTACAGAAGCAAAAGCACAACAAATCAACTCAAATAGGAGCAAATAAAAGAACTGCATGTGCCATCACAATTCGTAACCTAAAACACACAAACTCAAATCTACTGCAGAAACACGAATCGATTGATTTGAAGCTGAAAGAGATTGTAATACTCACAAACCTCAAATCTAGCACAAAAAAAGAAAGAAAGATGTGTAATTTCAATTCAAAACCCTAAGAACTCATATGTACGAAATTCCATGGAAAAACCCTAGAAATGGATTGTACAGGTGTGATTGCAGTGCTGTTGGACTTCTTCGATGTCGTATTGTGTGAGCATTGAAGATGTATTTCCCATGTCTTTCTTCCTGTTCCCTTTCGAAAGCTTCTGAGAGAGAGAGAGAGAGAGACGCGAGAAAATGGAAGCAATGCTTGCTCGCGGCGGTTTGGTGCTACTACATGGTGGCTCGCTCGCTGCAGCTCGGCTCTGCTACTACATGGTGGCTCGCGCTGATCACGTGCGGGGGGGCACGGGGTGTTGGTTGAACCAACCGAGGGAAAAGAGCAATAGACTACCCGACTGAATCAATCGCGTGTGTGAAGCTTCCCGGTGCGGATCTTACGAGGTGGGGGTGGTGTAACCTGTAAATGGGACGGGCCGGGCCGGGCTTGGTTGTCCAATACTGTTCTGAAAATAGAGCGGGCTTGTTGGATGTTGTCAACAGGGCCGGCCTTGAGCAAGGCCTGTAAGTGCCCTTGCCCCGGGCCCATGTTTTTAGGGGGGCCCAAAATCCCTTCTACTTTTTATTTTCTTTTCAATTATTTGGTTGGGGCAGGGCTCATCCAATGGATTTCATTGTCCGGGGCATCAATAGACCCATCATCAAATCATCTGAGAGTGCTTATTGCATCACTTATTTGAGCATCCATAAGTGGGGCCCACCAATGATATTTTATATTTGATGGCTGAAATTCTGGGCGAATCTAGTCTAGCGTTGGGATGATTTGGGGCTTTTTTTTTTTACAAACAGACCATCAAGCCTTCAGCCCCTCACCCGTACTTCTCATATGTTAGTGGGGCCTACCAATGATTTTTTATTCCCCATATATGATGCTTAAATTCTGGTATGAGTTCTCTTTCTTCTCTTTTTTTTCAAATAGTTATATTTGGGCATCATCGACCCATTGCCAATTTTTCACATCAGTGGGGCCCACCAATGATATTATCATATATGATGGCCGAAGAGGCCTAACTTTTAGTCTTGCCCTGGGCCCTGAAAAATTCAAAACCGGCCCTGGTTGTCAAGTCCTATCCCTAAACTGAACGGTCTACATTAAATCTCGTCCGTATAGGCCTGGGCTGAGATAGGGCTGGGCCTAACCTTAGCTAGATCCTAGACAGAAGCAAAACATTCTCTAATTATCCCTATTGTTATCAAATACCCGGTGTGAACCGAACTTTAAACCCTCTTCTTTTTTTCCGGGCTTGAAACCGGCAATGCAATGCAACAAGCAACAAGATGGAATTTTTATTTTTTTTTAGCCAATGATAGTAGAAAATTTTCAGAAAATCAATAGAAATGAATGAGAATGAGTATCCTATATGGGTCAAGTTAAAGTAATGTAGGATTGGTTAAAAACTTTTTTTTTTTTTTTGCCAGTTAAAGTAGAAAATTAGAAATTAAATAGAAATGAATGAGAATGAGTATCTTATATGGGTCAAGTAACATACAAAAAAAAAAAAAAGAAAAAAAGAAATCAACATATTAGTATAATTTATAAAATAATTAATATAATGATCTTGCAGCGAGCCGGGCCTGAACGGGCTGGGCTGTTTCTGCCCAATCCCAGTCCCATTTTTGCTAAGGCTTTAAAAATATTGTTCAAGCTGGGCTCAAATTTTTTTTAAGAGACCTATAGTTTCGGGCTTGGGCCGGGCAAGGTACCCATTTCAACTCGTCCCATTGACTGGCATAGGTGAAACCGTGGGAGCGTGAGACTCCTACACACAAAAACTAAGAGCTACTGAAAATAAACTTTGTTTTGGGGTGTGTTGACATGGGATATCTCTAATTTCACCCTATGAGAGCTGGTACCACCTAAAATTGAAGGTTTGATAAGAAGTGATTAATGATTGATGCACAAGATTGTTTAATTATGTTCTTAATCAATTCATTTGATTTTATGATGGGACCAATTTTTATTGGATTAAAATTTGGAGATGGCTTATAAAGTGGGAGGTTATTTATTTTGAGCTGCTCGAATTTTCAATTGTTGGGGCCCTACTATAGAGTTCCAACGGCTTAGGATTTCTTAAAGGGCATGTTACTTTAATAAGTTTCTTATAAGTCAAATCCTTAGATCTATATTCTTCTTCTTCTTCTTTTCGCTAACTAGTTTCTCTCTGTGGTATTTGACCCAACATGACTAACACCCCACATGCACGGGGATCTGGTAAATCTGGGGTGTTGAACACAAGACATGGAAGCAAAGCAAAGCCACACCTTATGCTCCATGTGTTGCATTACATATTATTATCATGTTTTATCATTTCCTTGAGTTTGGTGTGTCATTGAAAAATAAACTTAAATAATAATAATAAATAAATAAACATAAAGTGTTTTTAGAAATTTTATTATGTAGATATTCTTTGGTTTTGCATTTTTGCTTCAGTATTATCTTGGTTTTCTAGAATTTTTGTAATACCTTCAAAACAATCAAAGAAATTTAGATATATACGAACAACAAGATATATTGTTGTATTTTAAAAATGGGAGGTGCTCCTATGAGAGACACTCTCACCAAGTTGGTGAGAGATGGGTGGGGGCCCTCACTTTCATATCCACTCTCACCAACTTAAATGCAAGGACCCCCAACTTAAATATGAGGGCCCCCACGCATCTCTCACCAACTTGATGAGAGTGTCTCTCATAGGAGAACCTCCCTTTAAAAATATAGCCAATGTTCAAGAATTTTGTTGCATTTGTAACTTCCCATTGTAGTTTGAATTCAAAAGGCCTACAAAATAATGGTTTTATTTTTCTTAAAAAGCCTGAGGACTGGTTTGGAAAAAAAAAAAAAAAAAATTTGGTTCAGCCTCGCCCATATATTTATGAGCATATATGCATAGGTTTATTTGAGTATGATTCTTTTCTTATATTGAATTTTTTTTTCATATGATTAATGATTTTCATGAAAATAAGCCATGCATGATTTTTATGTTCTTTATCCTTCTTTCTTCTTCTTCTTCTTCTTTTATATATAAATATATATATATATATATATATGTTCAAGTACATTCATCCCTCACCATAGGTTGAGGGATGTTTCCATAAATGGAACTTTTCATGTACAAAAGGGGGATTTCAAGTACATAGAGTGAAGTACAAAAGGGGGATTCATGTGCAAAAAAGGGAAGAGTCCAAATCACCTATCGCATTTGTTATACCTTCACTGTGAGTGGACCAATACTACTCCGCCACGTCATCCAAAAATTTAGGTAATTGTCTTTCATCTTATTTAAATTTTTTTAACTTCAAAATCACTTAAAATTTTGGATGACGTGGCGGAATATTATTGGTCCACTCACGGTGAAGGTATAACAAATACGATAGGTGATCCGAACTCAAAAGGGAAGCATTGAAATCTTCCATTTATGGAAGCATCCCTCACCCTATGGTGAGGGATGGATGCACTTTTAAAATAGGAATTTTTAAAAGCTCTCATTTTTGCTCCCCTATGTTTGGACTTGGGCCCACTTTAAGTCAATCCAATCACTTCATATACTATTCTCAGGGAATTGGTATAAAGCCCGAATTTAACACTCATTTAACTTCTACTCACCGTTGGATTGAAATCACAATAAAGTGATGCCTCTAAAATCATTAAACTTCGGGCCCAAGGATCAAGGGGTTTGGATAATCTATTGGAGCTGAGAATTGTTGCATAGGTAGATCCCATCTAAATGATTCCATCTAGCGGCATTCCATGATTGTCATACAAAATGGCGGGCCCAACTTGGAGGGGCATTTTATGTATCAAACGAAATTCCTCGGGAGTTTTCTAGTGCTCCTTTATACGTGCGTTTGTGTTGTCATATATGAGGGTTTACTTGAGCATGATTCTAATGTGGGTTTCCTATTAGCATAGAGTCACGTCTCTTTAATTACCGGGTCTAATGTTTAGTCTCATATTTACATTCAACTCCAAATGGCCCATCTCTTGAGTGGCATGTTGCAGAGGGAATTATGTGAAAAGTTTTTTTATTTTTATATAGGATCAATTTGTTTGTTTAGTATTCAATTCATAAAAATTCAATGCAATGCATTCCATAAAGATAAGATTCATCGATACTATCAAACTGTCTTCTCTTGGATTGTAAATGTTTGCTTAAAATTACCCTACTAAATTAAATTGTAGTAAAATGAGATTTTTATCTACAGCCATATTGCTTGTTTAATTGCATATTCCGTTAAGATAAAGGACGGTTAGTATAAATTTATGTTTAGTGCTTGTGGCAATGAAAAAAAAATAAAAATAAAAAAACTGATTTTCTTTCTTTTGGGCCTCAGCCTTGCCTTGGCCCACAAGGCCGAGTAAGAGCCTAGGTGCGATGAGCCCTCTAAAGGCGTTGGTCTGCCCTGCCCTGCCCTGCCCAAATATATTGAGGGTAGGGCTTGGACAACTCTGGACAATGGGTCTAGCCCAACACTCTGCAGCCTAAACAAACTTAGTGAGGCCAGATTCAAGTCCACTGTGGAATCAACCCGAATTCAAGCCTTTTGTATCTTAAATGGTTAATTTGTTTGCATGGAATTGAGTTTCCAATTAAAATTGGAAAAATAAAAGTGAGAAATCTACAAATGATTATAAACTATTCTCCTTTTTCATGTAAAATAATTTACTTATAACAATCATTCTAATAAATCAAATTCTAAGAAAGTCAATCCCATCTATATCTTCACTGTATAATCTTCCATCCTCACACAAGGGCGGTGTTCTTTGTAAAAGGATGTTGGAGAAATGGGCAAATGTAATATATATATATATATATATATATATATATATTAATTCTCAAAGTTTGCAAGGAGTTCTTATGAATTTTGAACTCTTTTTTTTCCCGAGGGGGACACACCTAGTTCCGCCCCCGTTTTACCATGAATTACTTAGAACTCAATTCCATGCAATTAAATGAGCACCTAGGTGAGACCAACTTCAAAATGAAAACTAAACCGAAGCTATTACACGAAGCTACATTGAAAAATTAATTTTGGTGGTTTTTTTCATAAGATGTTAGTTTAGACTTTGGATAAGGCTTATGCGGCATAGGAAACAAAATTATCTGGTGAGGTTTAAAGATAGTCAATAATTTAGATGTTAATTTAGACTTTGGACAAGGCTTATGCAGCATATGAAACAAAATTATCTAGCGAGGTTTAAAGATAGTCCCTTCTTCTTCTTTCTCAGTCATATTAGCCATCCAAATCTATTCTACTCCAAGGCACTAATCTAATCTACACTGAGGGTTGCTTACTTAGTTAGCTACCCTACATCTCACCTAGTTGCCCAAGTTTGATCCCTTGTGATCCTTCCCTTTCTCACTCCTGCAAGTTCCTTTCCCGCAAATGTTAGCTTTCTTCCCACATGTGCATGCTCTTCCCCATGTGTGCGCGTGTTATCATGGGTCCTAGCAAGGGTAAAAGAAATGGGAGAAATCTCAAAATAGGGGTAAGTTTCAAGTGCATCTATCCCTCACCATAGGGTGAGGGACACTTCCATAATTGGAAATTTTCAAGTACAAAAGTTACTTTTCAAGTACATAGGGTGAGGTACATTTTCTTGTCTTCATGTGCAAAAAGGTAAGTGTCCCTCACCCTATGGTGAGGGATAGATGCACTTGAAACTTCCCCCTTTAAATAGTATAGAACTTTTGGCTCATTTTCAAAAAAGTAATGGAGAGTATATTTCAAAAAAGTATGAAGTTTACCATATTTCTATCAATCAAGTCCTCACCATAAAAGCTTTTTGGAAAATGAAAAAAAAAAAAAAACCTTTTTTAATTTCTAAATTTTTTCCTATGATTAATTATTTAAGAGAAATGATTGAATCTTGACCAAACAACCTAGTAGTGCCCACTTTAGCTGCCTTTTTATACATAGATGGTTAAAAAAGAAGGGTTTGTGTAGATTCCAAATGATTAAGAAACTATCTTCATTAAATGCTTATCATCACCAAAATCAAGTTGAGATTTGGGCAATATAAGAATCCAAAAGATAAAAAAATCCCAAGATCAATTCTGACATTCTCCTAGGTGATTGGCCCCTTAAAAGTAGAACCCCCACTATAAACATTTGATCTAGCAATAAAAGTTGAATCCAACAAGCAGACTTAACAACGCTCTGATACCATGTTAATAATCAGTAACACCAAAAGCTCCAACTACTAGTATTTTTGTCATAAGATTTTATTTTATTTTTTAATTTTCATTAACAAGAATCTTATGGCAAATATGATAAAATGTGTTTCCGCACCGTGAACTAGAAAAGGGAGAGGAACATAAGGTAAATATTCTTGTGATGATCATGAAAATATCAGATTTATTTTCTTTCTATTTTTCTGAAAAAAAAATACAAAGTTCTCGGTATCAGTCTAGTATGCCATTGTGAACATGCCTCCAATAAAATATGAAATCGATCGAACCAACGTAATACAAATCAGGCTGCACCAGCTGGTCCAAGCCGGTACCTTTCACTGTTTTAGTTAGAAGTTAAAAACAGGGTTGAGTCATACCCGTCAAACCCAATAAAAATGGTCAAGGGCCAGGCTGTTTCATGTAATTGAATTCCACAAATTGTATGTTTATAAGTGGTTAGAAAAATAAAAAATAAAGACGAATATAAAAAAAATAATTTAAATAACCCCCTTTTTGCTAACGAGGATATCTGGCAGCTTCAAGAACTAACCATTACCCCGGGCACGTGAAGCCCCTGCCTCCCCTGTACACCTGGGCAAGTCAGGCTTTTGCCCAAGTAAGTGGCAAATAAGCATCTCTTTGATGAAAATTAAACCATTGGAAGATAAGAAATGAATACCTAACCATCAACCTAGTATTTCAAATCTTAAAAAAGCCAATGTCCCAGCTGTACTGCTGCTACCTTTTATGGTTTACCATTCACCCATCACCGGAGTTAGCTTATTTGTCCTTGAACTTATATATATATATATATATATATATATATATATATGTAGAGCAAGACTCTCCTAAGCTCAAGCTTAAGAAAAAATTTCGTAAGCTCATACTTGTGGGGCCCACCTTTGGTCCATCCAAATGGACCAAACACATGACTTTCCTAAATTACACATGTCCACCAACTTTCGGTCAGATCCGAATTTATTGGACCGTTGGATTGACTATGTATCAATCCAAATGAACCGTTGACCATTAAATTTTTGGGCCCATATATATATATATTCAATTCCTATGTATTCTATAAATTTTTATGTTTCATTCTTTTTACATCCCGTTTGAGCTGGTTAACCCGAATGATCTAACCATGCCAAATAGAACCCTCAACTCCATCGATTCACTCTGAAGTTAAATTTTAAGACTTTGGGTGCCAATTACAAGCAAGTCCATATGGACCACATATCTTCTCCTTTTTTTTTTCTTAAAAGTGTGACAACATAAATGCAATTGAAACAAAAAAGAGGTCTTTATCGGAAAAAATACTTTATATGGTCAGTACACCGAACAGGGAACACTAGGCAAATATGCACCTACCAAAGAATCCGTACAAAAAACACTAAGTTTTTTCACCCTTTTTTTTTTTTTTTTTTGTTATGGTCGCATTCGACCTTCATTTTCTACGTTGAGAGTCGCCGCTATAACAAGTGAGGGTCACATTCGACTCCAAGCAGGCATAACCTCTTCATCTTCTTCCTCCTTCCTTCTTCCTCCTTCCTCTAGTGTTCGCAGGGTAACCAAATTCCAATGACCCAAACTTTGGAACTTTATTTTTAGCCAGTGTTCGCAGGGTAACCAAATTCCAATGACCCAAACTTTGGAACTTTATTTTTAGCCAGAGTGAAACCCATTGCACTAACCACTTTCTATGTTGCCAGTTTCTTTCACAAGGCACCTTTGATCGCCTCCACTGAACCGTTTGGGACTCAAACATCAGTCACACCCATGCCCCCATACCAGTCTCATTTACTTCTAATATGCACGCCACAGTAAAATTTGGGAGCCTAAAAGTAATTGCATTTGACCAATTTGTGGAAAAGGTGAGCGTAACTCTAAAATGCCATTCTGCTTTTGAAGCAGCCCAGATGGTTTCTCTTACCAGTTTGTGTAGCTGACTGGACTTTATTAGAGTGCATCTGAGTACATTATTACATATTTGTGTAGCAGTGAGAAGATGTGCAAGTGCCATAAATGTCAGATCAATGAATGCCTTTTCTTGCCTGCAAGACTTGCAGATTCATGACAAGGTTTTCCTCCACAAAAACACAACCAAAATCTTCATGCTTATGTGAGATTATAATAAATGCAATGACGACAGTGGGATTGTGCAGCCAAAAATCCCTGAAATTCCGTCCTCAACTGAAAATGTAAAGTGGTGTGAAATCTATATTTTCCCGTCATCTCTTCCTTCAATCGAAAACTCGAACACTCAAAGAAGAAGGAAGAAGAAGAAGAGGTCATGCTTGCTTAGGGTCGAATGCAACCCTCACTTATTATAGCGAAGGTCGCAGTCGACTCTCAACACAAAAAATGAAAGTCGAATGCTACCACAAAAAAAGAAAAAAATAATTGGTGAAAATAGTTACTTTTTCTGTACGGATTCCCTATTGTGCATGTTTGCCTAATGTTCCATGTTCGGTGTACTAACCACATAAAGTGTTTTTTTTCCAGTAAAAACCTCAAAAAAAAAAAATGAATACTTACAAATTTGTATTTTACATTTTATTCTGATTTTCTTTTTTACTATAAAAGAGTCAAAACAAACTGAAATATAAATGCAATAGTAATCTATGGGCAGATGAAAGAATGTTAGGGTTGGGCTTTGACCCATACAACGTTTGAATCCATTTTTATAACACCATGCGACACTAATATTCGAGCAACCATGTGTGGGGTTGTTTGTGTAAGGATCTTGATGGGAAAGCACAATTCATTTTCCCTTCTACATGCAAATCAATGGAGAATAAAGAACAACACAGCCACAATCCATAGGCAGTAAAATAGAAGAGAGAAAGCAAGACACCAATTTTTACGTGGAATCTATAATTAATGGGTCATCACTTTTGAGGATATAAAGCCCAATAAAGTGATTTTTGGGGCCCAAACTTATGAGGAGTAAAACGACCCAACAGTTCGAGCCTCTTTGTATGGAGAAATTTCTAATGAGAATTTTATGTATATAGTTTGAGATTTTTTTTTTTATGACCCAAATTACAAAATTAAGCCCAGGACAGACATTTAACAATCAGGCCAGAAAATTAAGCCCAGTCCAGTCCATGAACCTAAATAAAGTGTCAAAATCCAGCCAATGCAGGCTGGCATCAGTCTGTCTGTTCATACTGGCTGCATAACATGAATGGATTCAACTTGAACTCAACCCGAGCCCAACCCGTTTATCAATTGAGTTTTAAATGTCAACGCCAATCCACCAATCCATTGCTTAACAGGTTGACCCGACCTTAATCCAAATTAAAAGGTCCATCGGAGCCCTTCGCTACCCAAGTGAGTTCAGTTCAGGTAAGCCTGCTGTGTCATAGGTGCAATTAATTGGATTGAGTTTCCATTAGCCATTCAGAGGATATAAGTCTATCCTTTGTTTAACCTTGCCACCGGGCGTGCTTGAGTCTGGTTTAGACTGATTACTATTTTTTTTTGTCGGCCTTCGTCTAAGCTCAGGTCAGTGGAGCAGTCCAAGTGATTAACTTTATTTGATTTGCAACCAAACAACAGGATTTCTTTCCTCATGGTCTTTGTTCAGTTGGAAGGTTAAACAGAAAGAATGGCCTCAACCAAAACACAAATCCTTCATTATTTGGGTCTAACCAGAACCCAACCCCATAAAAATAAAGGGTCAGCACGAACCCTGTATTACGGGGTTAGGTTTGGTTAGGGTCAGGAATTGCCACCTTTCCCCAAAAGTTCTTTCTTCCACTAGAATTCTCTGAAAAGAATACAAGAAATGCCAAAAAAATAAAAAAAAAACCAAACAAACAAAAAACGAAAAAATGGGGGCTCGAATTTGGCTCAGCCAAGATCAAGGCAGACTGGTCCTCTCTCTCTCTCTCTCTCTCTCTCTCTCTCTCAAACATAATATTTTCCATCAGGGATGAAAGCAATAGTTTGGTAGAAACACAGTAGCAACAGAAAATTCTTAATAGTAATATACTGTAATGAGTAATGACTAGAAACAAAAAATGTTACAAACCCAAACCTGTTTTCAGGAATTCCAGCAAACTGTAGTCAGAACATCTCTTGCCAGAAATCCTAAACAGGTTGCGAAGACCTGGCTCTTCTCACTATAATTTACATTCCATAGCTGCCATTTATTCATTTTTGTAGTGATGCCAATGCTCATGCGGCTGCAAGGAGCTTCTGGATGTCCTTCTGCAGCATTAGAAATAACAGAGTTACACTAAGTGGGGTTTTAACAAAAAGAGACTTTTAATCATCATTAACTCATTCATTGTAGTTTAAGGCCAGGTTTTAAATGCAGATGTTATTGTGGAAGTAGTCATGTGATCCTGCAGCTATTTACGAGCCTTCATGGTCAATCTGGTTCACATAATAGGTTGAAATATATCAGTTCCTTGGTAATCAATTAGGATAAGATTTTTTAGAAAGGCTCATTAACTTTGGAGACACATGATAAATATAAAAAAAAAACCACATCAACAAGAATGTGCCACCTCTACAGTAGTTCATTTTAAGCAAATATCATTCTTTTTTCTTGGGTAAGCATCAAAAGCCTTGTGAAAAAAGGTTAACATGCTCATTTTTGGAAGGAACGAGAAAGATGAAAATACGCAAACTTTGATGCTAGCTTTTGCACACTGCAAAATATTTCCATTCACTATAATGTCCCAAAGGCAAGTGACAATCTACATATGTAATATGAAATTGTGGGCCTTTTTTCAGATGGATCGTAACAAATGATAGCCCTGAATAAATGATCCTAACAACCTGATTTACTCATTGAACTTAAACCATTAACCATTACTTTTTCGACCATTCCATTTTATGGAAAATAAATTATTCTATGGTGATTTTAAGTATACGAAATATGATCCCATCAACTATCAGGTACTCTGTGGTTAAAAGTTGCCACAGAGTTCGGGGGTGTACAAGAGCAGACCAAAGTTTTTTCACGAAGACATGAGTGTATATATTCCCAGATTCCAACCAGATGAAATGTTCTGGAAATGCCATGGTGCATCCATCTCTCTTGGAAATGCATAAAGACAGCAAAGAAAGACAGCAGTGTAATGGTACCCTTCTAAGTCTTCTGACTAACCTGCCCTGATCCAAGAAAACAACCCCCCACAACATGGCTTCCATCTCTCACTAGCCACATTTAGTAAAGTAGAGAACCATTCCATCAAAAAGTTTGATGGTTTTCAATTTGGAATATATCCAAGTTCCAAATGGTCACAGGCTTCTTTGTTTACATGTGTGTAGTAACTGTGAGGTGGAAGTCAAATCCTGGAAAATGTATAGGTAGATTATGTTAAAGTAAAAGGAGAGGTGAGGTAAAATCCTTGTCAGGATAGTATGAGGTACAGTATAGGTGAGAAAGGGAGTGAAGATTAAAAAGCACTTTTGCAATGAAGTTTACTGTAGGCTGTAGCACACTTTATCACACTTTTTTGTGGTAAATGGAAAGAGGCATGTGGACGAGTAAAAGGTAAGTGGTGTCACATCATAAGTTTACGTCACTCAATACTCTTTTCACCCACACATGGTTTAGTAAAAAACATCACATCACATGCTACATTAACTCCCCCTTTACCAAACCCTGTGCTAAACAGACACCCAAGCATTCTTCCAGTCTGTGATGAACAGTCAAGTCTCAGCAGGATCTAATCATCAACACTAATCACAAAATCTTACATTTCTTGAAATGGGTGAAGAGGGGAGAACCATACCTCAATCTGGAAAGGAGACGTCGTAGGTGGGTATCTCTCCACAACCTTACCATTCTTGTCCACCAAGAACTTCTCAAAGTTCCATTTCACCACATCACCCAAAAATCCCCCCGCACTTGATTTCAGGAACTGATAAACAGGAGTCGTATTCGGCCCATTAACATCAACCTGCAACACATGCTAGTGCTCAATCAACAAATCATTGACAAGAGAGCAAGCAAGAAAAGAGTAGAGAGTGAAATCAGTATACCTTATCAAAAATGGGGAATTCCGCTTTAAACCTTGTACATGCAAACTGCTTTATTTCTGAATTCGGTCCAGGCTCTTGCCCACCAAATTGATTGCATGGAAAAGCCAAAATTTCAAACCCTGCAACTCAGAATTGCACACCTAATTTGTTAAAAAAAAAAAAATTGAATGGTACACTTAAATTTGTCAACTTGAAAAAGAAAAGGGCTCTAATCTCTATTTACATAGAGAGAAGATTCTTTTGCTCCATGGATTTTCTTTTCCGTGCGGGCATGGAATCCAACTCACCATCTCCCCTCATCAAATCTCTGTCCTCCCTATGGTAGAAAATTGAAATTCAAAAAGGTGCCTTCTCTGAACAGGAATGTGACGCACCAATGGTGAAAAAATTGGCCACATGGGAAATCAGAGCTTTTTTCCAATTGTGTGACACAAATGTGCCCTAAAGGGTTATAAGATATGCAGAAGATAACTGGAAAAAGAAAGAGAAACTGAAGATGTCACAAGACCTGACCATTGGAAGACCTTAAGACTTCTGCCAATACAAAGTGAGGTTTCAAAAGCCATTCTGAAATCCCCGAGTTCTTTTACTACATACCAAGATCAGTGCTGCCCAAGTGCAGACGTCTTGCTAGAAACCATCTTTGCAGACTCCCTTGTGACAACCCCATCACACCCACTAACACTCAAACCACAACCACCCCGGACCCCAAATGTCACAATCCCCAAGTTTTGACACCCATCCAAATGTTACTCATTGTTGGGCTTAATTCCTAGAAATATGATGCCTTCTAATACCATTAACTTGAGGGCCATGGATAAAGGGGTTGGGATGATCTGCCAGGTTGAGATTTTGGACATGGGTAGGTCCATCTAAATTGGTGCTGTTTATATTTTGCTACTTTTCTTCCAGAAAATTGAATAGGAGGCAATATCAACAATGAGGCTGCAGATTATATTTTGCCTGTTCCGTAATTTAACTACAAGCTGCTTTTAAAATCATATGAAGAGGATACATTTTCCATGAAATCTTGGTTAAGGGACTCAACTGGATGCACCCAAGGAGCAACCAGAAGAGACACTTTGCCAGAATGAGGAGGCTAAGATGCTTCCTTTCGAAAATAATAGACATATTCTGATGCGGACATCCACACCCATGTCTGGACTCTGGGGCCTTTAATGGAAATGGCCCCACTCGCCATTAAAGGTAGATAACTGAAGATGCACTTTCATGCATAGAAACTCATGTGGATGCCCGTTGGAGAAAAATCAGTTGTTAATCGATATACCAGAAAAATCCAGCACTTCAGCAGATGGACTGCAGTTTAAAACGTACCAAGCATCACCTTTTTCTTTCAAAAGTAATGGCAGACTATGCTTTGCACATGGAAAGTACAGAAACCTTATCCCCTTGTCTTTTCAGGTTCACTTGGGCACGAGCACATTCATGGAATGTGGATTCCGAAGGTACCATGTCAACTATTTCCATAGAGGGCAAATTGCCCTTCTTGTGAACATGGATCAAAATAGCGGCTGCTACGTAATATCTTTACCGCTACGCTAAATGGCATTTCGCGCCGTTCACATCCATAGTGGCCGTTACGATCCGCTACGGAGCCGTTACGGGGTGTGAAATTTTCCTACTTTTCAAAAAAATTCAAAATATATAATAATACTTATTTCTTTTCTTTTTCTCTCCAAATAACATTTTTATGCAATTCTTCTACCCTTTTATGTTTAAAAGAACACGAAAAAGCATACGATCTCGCCAAATTATAATGGATATGAAGAGTTCTTCTCAAGGTTTCATAGATTTACAGGACCTCATGCAATGAGGGGACCGCTACGCTCCCTTACCTCAGTTACTTTTGCAAAAAAAAATTAAAAAAAATTTCTCTCATTTTCCAATATTCTAGATTTTCTACAAAATTATCAGATTTTTTTGACGATTTTTTCAAATCGCACCGCTACGCCGCTACGTAGCTCCCACAATATAGCATTTTGGCAGATGGCCGCTACGCCTGCCGCTACCGCTATTTTCATCCTTAATTGTGAACCATTACCAAGTTTATTAGGTAATCGGGTTGACCCTTAGCAGTTGACAGCCTAGAAATAAAGAAGAAAGCACGATAGATCATGAGTTTTAACTCACCTTGAGATTTGTACTTCTCATAGATGTGGGAGAGTTCTGTGTAATTTGATGTTGTCAAACCACTGCATGAATAATCAAACCCTTCATTAAGATCATGGCTTAACATTACTAATTAAGATCAAATAAACAAAA
This sequence comes from Cinnamomum chago, assembly GCA_038049695.1. Taxonomy (NCBI): domain Eukaryota; kingdom Viridiplantae; phylum Streptophyta; class Magnoliopsida; order Laurales; family Lauraceae; genus Cinnamomum; species Cinnamomum chago. Next base: position 62,653,461 of record CP142458.1, on the reverse strand, counting down.
TGAGAGCAAGCATATCTGATCGCATTCAAGCAAGGGTGAAAGATAAACTGGATATCTATGAAAAAACAAAGCCTGAAAAATGAAGAAATTACCATTTCGAAGCTACATTGACAATCAAGAGAACTCTCCCCTTGAATTTGCTAAGAGATACAACCTTCCCATCAATATCCTGTATCCACATTATTGAATAATAAAGTTAAAATGAATTGCTTTTGATTATTTATTAGTGGGTCAAAATTCAAATAACGATTGTATTTTTTGGTCTATACTTTAATGAGTGAATTCCATATTTTTAAACAGATAAATATATATATAGAGAGAGAGAGAGAGGATTTTGCTCTAGTAAATACACCTCACACCGTATACTATACAAGGTAGTATGTTGGGCCCACCACCTATCACCAATCTGAACTGTGCATGCACATAGACCCCCTTCTTCTCCTCCTCCTCCTCTTAAAATACACTAGATCCATGATATGAAATAGCGGCTGCTACGCAACGTAGCGGCTACATTACCAACTGTAGCGTTTGAGGCTACAGCGCTATTTTGAAAATAGTGGCAGTTTTAATTTAAAAAACTATTTTTCCTATTTCTTCTCGTCAATATCCTATTCTAAAAGTTGTCTCTACTCTTATATAGTTCCAAATCACTGAAAAAACACAAGATTGGCTGCTACACAAGATCTGAATTCTTTTGACCTGTTAAAAAATTTACACCGCTACGCCACTACGTATCGCCGCGACCGCTACGCAGCATTTTGGCCACTAGCCGCTACTCCCGCCACAGCTACTATTTTGATCCTTAAGTGGATCCCATGGGTTTGGGGTTTGCACCCATATGATGGATTGGATTCAATATAAAGCCATTAAGCTTGTGGGCCATAGATCAAGGGTTTACAGGCATGAGATTGACCCCTATACCGTGATCAGTGGAGCCCCAAGTGGCTCCATCCAGCTTTCTAGTATTGTATTATGCTATGAGATATATGTACCGGAGCAGGCCTCATGTGTGTGTGTGTATAGACACATACACAAAATGAAACCCATAAAAATTTGAAACTACAAAGTTTTTCCAAGAATAAAATTATGGATGCTATGAATGAATTATAATTGCAAATCAGTTGCTTCCAACATAGATTCTTTATGAAGCCACTTCAATGTCAATGTGTTCTAACAACCTAAACAAATAAAACCAGAAGGAAGAAAGGGATTTTTTTTTTTTTTCTTTTTGGGGTGGGGGGTGGGGGCATGCAAGCTGGAAAAAGTATAACCTACAAATTTCCAACTTGAGATTGAAATTTTCTATCTTTTAATTGTAAATGGTTAGAAATGAATATTGTGACTCATTTTGCTCAACTTTAACTCTGAACCATTCCAAAACTGGTTAGACATCAATTTCCTTTAATTGCTATCCATGACACCCAGGTATGATATTGGTGTGCATAAGGCATGGGTATGGACATGGAATGAGCATGGGTGTTAAAATTTAAACACCAAACTGGATTGTCAGAAGTTCCAGGATATAGAGAGCAATAACAATAGGGATTAGTTTGGAGAACGTGGATAAAATCAACCTTGCGTTTAAGGGGTTACATAAAATGGGACTTGCATTCACAAGGATTTCACCAAGTTCTTTCTACCTTTAATTGTTCTTACCTTTTTAATTCTCCTACAGGTTCGAGCAGTGATCATCTCAGAGACTATCGAAAGAAGGAACACAAGACAGACCCTTAAGAAAAACAGAAAAAAGAAAAAAAAAAGACTAAAAAAGCATCGCAATCATAACATTAATAAGAAGAATGAGGAAAAGAAGGAGAAGACAAAGATGTACAACAATAACGATAACAACAGAAACAACAAGAAGTATCATCATGACCATCTTCATCTTGTCACTCAATTCAAACTTCAAGGAGCATCACTCAGTTCCTAGCGAAACCAATTGCTTACAGTTATAAATTATTCCAAGCATCTCAACACCTAGTGTGAAGAACTGACAACTCCGCTAAGCGCGGCACATGTCATGCTTGTGGGGCCAACTATTACTACTCCCACCACATAAAAACAGGGTTCATGTTATAGGCGTTTCCTGAAAATCAGTCCCATCAATTCAAATTTGAAGGAGCATCACTCAAGTCCCAGAGAAATCAATTACTTTCAGTTATAAATTATTCTAGACTCCTCAACACGATATGTGTGACAACCCTACAACTCCGCTCAGAGGGACACATGGCATACCGGGGTTGTGTTATGGGCGTTTCTGGAAATCAGTACCATCAATTCATTTTAGCTGCCCAACAGAAGAGATAACTGCAAGTCCGTCACTGGCATCTATTTGGAGTGGGTGTCTGACCATCACCTTTGATCTGAGTTCAGATGGCTAGCAACGATGAATTGGACAATGTTAGGCAGATAGCTAATCCACATACACACAGGACACACACAGACACTCAGCCAAAGCACTTCCAAACACAAAATTCATGAAGGAACAGTGTCTCAAAAGTATACAATAGGCCTCTTTTGACACAGCTGTTAGTTCTTTCAAAGTCATACAGCTAGCATGACTTTCAATAAATTGCATTCTAGTGAGGTCAGGCCTGCTTTAAAAGGAAATTATTAATCATCCTACATCATGTTACTCAATGCTAAGTGGAAATTAGTCGCTTTTAATAGCAAATGATTCATCCATATAATCATGCCCCATGTCACAGACAACAAATTCTAACAACTGAAATAATGATAGCTCATCAATAAACAGTACAGAAGAACACAACAGGTCAATCTGTTAAGCACTACATTGGCCATTGGATTATTGATACTTCGAATGAATATTATTAGAGAATATACTGCAGTGTATTTATCAAATATAACTGCAACCCAATTACCCAAAAATGTTCTCTTTTTTTTTTTTTTGTTTGTTTATGACGAGGGTGTCCTGTCTCTTTCGAGAACCGACTAGTCCCCCATGCACATGAAGTCCCTGCCTCCCCCATATCACCCGGTAAGTCAGGCTATTACCTGGGCAAGTGGCCCAAGGGAAAGAGCGCCAGTTCAAAGCCGCAATCTCTGGGTCCTAAACAGTGGCCCTAGCCAACTGAGCTATCCCTCGAGGTTAATTACCCAAACAAGTTCAGGAACCACAAATTTAAATATTCTGAACCCCCCTCAACACCAATGAAAAGCTAAGAATTTTGGCAAAGGAAAAACAGAAAGAAAAAGTAAAAACCAACCAACACCACAAAAGCAAAGAGAAAAAGAACATGTGAATTTCTACTAGGAATGAATGCAAAACTGCTTCAAACTCATCGTGTTATGAATTCTCACATCACATTCCTTAACTGTTATACAAAAAAATGGATTCTGACCTCAGATATAAATTTCTGTGAAATGGTTTATGCTCTCTAAAGACATTTTAAAGGAAGAATCCAGAAAAATTTAAACAAAAAAACTCACAAAGAATCAAAAAATAAATTAATAAAAATGATAATTAACAATGATGATGACGACGACAATTGTGATGGTGCCATACTAAGACGAAACTGAGATTTTCTTCCATGACAGAAAACTCATGGTTGCTTCTAACCATGGTTATTTTAACATCCCAAATGCAAATTTATCACTTCCAAATTCAAATTGCCCAGTATATTCTAAAATCATTTAGAACCCATTTCAAAGCAAATGAATCCCCATCACTTAAAAGAATAATGATAAAAACAGAGAAAGGTAACAAACAACAGCAAAAGAAATAAAAAAATTCTACCTTAAAAATTTCCATGACCACAAGTCCAGTTATTTTGAGTAACACATCATATAAATCAAGTCTAAGGGCCTATTTGGATGTAGATAAAATTATAAGGTGAGAGTCCACACTAAATGGAGAAATACGGAGAAAACTAGGGGCTGGAAAATTCACTTGTGGAGAACCATCACTTTAAACCATTCGTGTATGGATTTGAAAGGAGAAAGCTATGTAGATGAAAAATATTTCCAAAATATATTTATAAATAAAACTTTTAATCATTAAATGAGAAATTCTAAACGCACCCACCTCTTTTGCCAAGCCCACCCACATTTCCAAAAATACCCTCCTCTTCTCTCCTCTCCCTCTCCCTCTCTCTATCTTTCTCGCCCGCCGCCAACAACCCCTGTCCCTTTCCCCCCGCCCCCCTTTCTCTCTTCCTCTCTCCCCCTCTCCCTCTCGCCCGCTCCTGCCTAAAATCCCTCCGACCTCTTCTTCTCCCTCTCCCTCTCCCCCTCTCTCCCGCCCTCTGCCTCTTGCCAGCCGCCAGAGCCCCCACCCGCCCTCCGCCCTCCCAGTCTCCCTCTCCCCCTTTTTCTCTCCCGCTCTCTCCCTCTCGCCCACCACTCGTCGTCGCAACCTCCGCCCGCCCCCTCTCTCTCCCTCCCTCCCCGCCCGCCCTCCGCCCTGCCCTCCACCCACCTTGTCTCCCTCTCTCCTCGTCCTGTCTCTCTCCCTCTCCCTCCTTTTTTCTCTGTCGCTCCCTCCCCTTCGGTAGCACCGAGGGGATTGGGGATGTGGGTGGATGCAGAAAGAAGTAGGAGCGGGGCTACTAAGAGAGGGAAGGAGAGGGAGATGGGTCGGCGACGGGGTCGAGGAGAAGGAGGTTGGGCGGGAGAAGGTTGCCGGAGCAGAGAGAGAGGGAGAGAGAAGGCAGGAAAGGGGTAGTTAGGGGTATTTTTGTCTTGTAAATTTTTTTTTAGAGTGGCTATCTACAAACTATAAGCAACTCTCCACACACTACATTTAAAAATAAATAAAAAAATCCCTAAACCACCCCTATCTCTTTCGTTCCCTCTCTCCCTGCTCCGCCCAACCCGCCGCCGTCGATCCCTCTCCCTCTCTCTCGCCCATGCCCACACCAATGGTCAGATACCCAAGCTATGGATCTCTCCGCTCTCGAACAGATCGCAACTCTCAATTCCTCCCTCATTTCAGATTCTGTTTTGCCCACCGACATCAAGGGCAGCTAGAAGGTCCCGCAGAGAGAATTGCGCCGAGGCCGGTTCGTGGGTACCCGCGACGGACGGCTGCGAAGGAGGCGAAGACATCTGGGGCGCCGGTGCTGGGGGAGAGGCGGAGGTGGGTGGAAAGCTTGGTGACGACAACGGAGAAGTAGAAGTGGAAGATGAGGATGAGGGAGAGGGAGGGGATGGAGAGAAGTGGGTTTTGTTGGAAGAGGCAGAAATGGAGGGAGGCATAGTTGAAGAGGCCGTTGGAGTCGCCATGGCATAAGGAGCAAGTTCTTCGGGGGGGGGGGGGTGGGAGGAAGCATTCATGGATGGAGGGGCAGGAGGAGGAGGTGGTAGTGTTGGAGGAATTGGAGGTGGAATCTGTGGAGAGGGGTAAGGAGATTGCAGAGGAGGGAGGGGGGGGAAGCATTCATGGATGGAGGGGCAGGAGGAGGAGGTGGTAGTGTTGGAGGAATTGGAGGTGGAATCTGTGGAGAGGGGTAAGGAGATTGCAGAGGATTTGAGGAGGGAGAAGGCCATGTGCCGTGCATAGGGGTCGGGCGGAGGTGGCTGGGGCAGGAAGAGGGAGAGGGAGATGGGTCAGCGGCGGGGTCGGGCGGAGGTGGCCGGAGCAGGGAGAGGGGGAAGGAGAGGGATAGGGGTAGCTTAGGGATTTTTTTTTTTTTTTTTTTTAATGTAGTGTGTGGAGGGCTGTTTGCAGTGTGTATGTGTAGCTGAGGAAAAGACGTGGGTGAGTTCAGAATTTATCTTATTAAATACTTAACTGTCAAATCTACTAACAAAAGTTCCAATTTCAATTTCAATTTTACTAACAAAAATCATTTCTCCAACATTTGGCAAAAGTTGGTTTTCTATCCTAAAGTGGATCCAAACAGGGAAAATGTATGTCACAAGAGAAAAGGTTCTCCTCCCCACTTCCCTCTCCATCCCAACAGGCCCTTGAGTACAAATCAGTCTACTTCTAAGCTCAGAAACATGATTCAATAAAACCAAAAACCAAACAAAACCAACAATGAAACAACAGATCCTTCTAACAAACATTTTACTCAATTATTTTACTCAATTATACTTTCTGGGTTCAAATGCAACAATTTCAATTACCAACATCTCTACACATGATAAATTCCTTCAGACCCATTTCAATGAAAAGAGAATCAGATAAACTACATCAAAAAAGACAGACAAAGCTCCAAGTCTCTACCTTTACATTGAAATCATGGAGGCTCTTCTCCGTCGCTGCAGTGGCGTAAACAACACCAGGAGTTCTAGCAGTTTTTGACAGGAACCCAAAAAGCTGAGAAGGCCGAAGAGGTAATCTAAGGCTCACAAAGGAAGATTTTGAGAACCCATATGGGATTTTGCTGGATAAGTTGAGAAGAGTCATGGATGGAGTACAAGTGTATGAAGAGTTTGCAGTTTTGTTGTGTGTGAAGGATTTGAAAGGGGCTGTAATGGAGAAAGGAGTAGAGAAAGCCATTGAAACCATATAATCTTTGTTGGATTGGGACTTGCAGAGAGTATCTAAAAGATGGAAAGGGCAGAGGAAGCTACTGATGATGAGAAAAATGAAAAGTCGTATAAGGTTTTGGAGTGGAACCCATGTGGCCACGTGGGTCTGCGCCGGCCGATAAATCATCTCCATAGTCGCAAATCCGGTTTTGGAAATTTTATTGTTCTTCAAAAATGTTGAAATATGGAATTCCCTAAATCTAGTGGGCCCAGCTTACGATCCATCTAAGTAAACCATAAAACAAAAGTCTTGCTCATAGTGACTGATCCCGAGATTCGCACCAAACCAAATGGATTGGACCGTTGGATTGACTTGCACTCATTTTGGATAGTAAAATCTTAAGAACCGTTGATCAAGTAGTTAAAATGATTATTTGATCTCCAAGTGGGGCCTTAGGCTAGCCGGACAAGAAAGTGTTTTAACTTTAAGGTGCACATTGGTGCTCATCAGAGAAGAAGGCCTTGAAATATTTTACAAATCTTGGGGTTTTATTTGAGTTTTATTTTTTTGGGAAATAACAGTGTTTTTTAAATTAAAATGGAAATCTATAAATAACGTAAATGAGTAATAAATATTTACAAAGTGAAGAAAAATAAAAATGAATCCCAAATTATTACAAAGAATAACCAAGAGATATGTGTTACTAAAAATTTGAGAACAATAATGATTAAAAGAGTTATTATAATAATAGGAATATTCTCTTAATATCAAAAAGGATATTTATTGTTGATAAAATATACAATCTTAATTAATATATTTATTACGTTTACTATTTCCTTTGGTATATGACAACAATAAGCAAGTTTAAGAACGTGAGAATGTTGTTTCTACTCTCCATCTTTATACAATATAGTAATTCTTGTAATAATTTGGGATGTAAATATTATTTTGATATATTAAATTGTATCAAAGCTTTTGTGATATTATATATGAAGCGAACAGGTTTCAATTGCTTCCAATTTTTAATTTGAAATCAATTTTGACTGTTCTCCAATCTTGTCCTCTACTAATATCAACCATTGATTAATAAATGATTGTCATTGTCTCTCATCACTCCTATTTCAATTAAAAAATCAATTCTAATTTGTTCAATAGATTTTGACCACCATAATGTTTGTCCATCACTGTTGGTTCTACCTTTTAACTTATTTACGCCATAATAAATGCAAAACGAAATTGCTCCATGATGCCTATTGGTATTTATATATCCATTTAAATTAATAAGGTGGAGCCCATTCTTTTAAGTTATTCAGACCATAATAATTGTGGGATCCAAATGGCTACGTGATTGCAAATAAAAACTTTTGTTACATATGGCCATAATGAATGGAAACATGAAGTGCTCCATGGTACCTGCTATTAATTATATAGCCATTGAAATTAATCACGTGGGACCCACTCTTTTAACTTATCAAGGACATGGTAGTTGTGGCGTTGAAATGGCTATAGCGTTTGTATGTAAAAACAGCTCCATGATACTTGCTTTTAATTAATTATACTTGCTTCATGATATAAGGATTAGACATTCAATATCAACTAATCTTCCAAAGCCCCCTTAATCCTTATTCCAAATCTCCATTCTCATTTTTGTATTTAACTTCCAAGTTTATAATCAAACAAAAACACGGACAATTTCACTGAGAATATGGGCTTATTCAACCACATGCACTTAGAATCTCCTGCGACAACAAAGTCCACCTCTCTCCAACGTTTCCTCCCTCCATATGTTTCTCTTCGGGTACTATTCCAATACAGCCATCGTTTATCTCTTTCCTTTTTAATTTATATGAAAATAAGGTCCATTGTATTCTTGCCATCTATATATGGGTTGTCTTGATTACAGATAATTTTACCACCAGCTCTGATTAATCGGTTAAAAAAAAAGGTACTTGGCTTTATCTCGGTATGTAAAAAACACATATAGATTGTCGAATCTATAGAGCATTCGATGTGTGTTTTTTTTTTTCTGTAAGGCCCCATTTTGGGTTGTTCAAATGTGTAACTGTGAGAAAAAACAGAACAATTAAGCCTTTCAATAAGGCAAGGTAGATTGTGACTTCCTTTTTTGGGCTAAGCTTAATTCTAGTTGAGAGAACTCATTTTTTCGTAGGCTTAGGCTGACCCAAAAAATAAGATAAGTTAGAGACTGAATCCATTGATAATAGCAGTAGTTAGAGAAATTATGATGATGGGTAGTCTTTGTTTTAACCGGATGTACTTCTCATTGATTTCTTTACCAATATTTTTTCTTCTGTATGTTTTGGATCCTTCAATTTGTTGATTCTATTTTCTCTTCTTTTATTATTATGTTGGCTTTTCTAATCTTATATTGTTTTGTGATTATAAATAATTATTAATGAAATTTATTTTTCATTTTTTTATAGAGCATAATCATAATTGGTGAAACTATATAATCATTAGAAAGGACACCAAGGGGAGATTGGGATTCTGTCGAGTTTTTTTGGTATTAACCTCTTGTAGATTTGTCATCTTTCCTATTTTCCCTTTTTCTCTTTTTGAACTTTTGATCACCTTCTCTTTTAGATGTGCAGATAATTTGTTCTTATGTAGAAAAAGCCTGGTAAAAAAAAAGAAACTATTAATCGATGCCGAACAAGAGAGTGTAATAAACGTTAAAGGGGCAAAGTGAAAAGACAATTTGGAGCCTAAACTTTGACTCTACGTGGTCCATCTTTCCATTTTTTAAAGGATATATTACCTAATTAAAGAAATAGTACAGAAGGCAACATAACCTAAATACAAGACATATAAGCAAAAGTCATAGGATATGTAGAACCATTGCCTTTTGATAAATAAAAATCTTAACTTTAATTATCAAGTTTATAATTAAATTTTGTAATTAATAGTAAAGAAAAGTTCTCTTTCTAAATCTAAATTTCTAGCTATTGCAAAATTGATCACTAAAATAGAAACTAATATATAGATTTTTTAAATAATTGCTGTAGAATAATTTAAAAAACATTGTATTTTATTTTTTAAGTCAATAATTATCTTAGATCTTTTTTTTTTCAAAATACGCCCGGGCAACATGGGTTCAACGTGTTCTTATCAAGTTTCATTTTAATTTTTTTCTTTTTACCCAATGAATTCTCTTTATTAAAATTTATTATAATTTTTAGTTAAGTTTTCCACAAAGTTTAAATGATCTTAGTTTATTTTCCTAACCAATCAAAGGGGATCGCAATTTGATGTAAGAATTTAGTAATATTTTTAGAGCCCGGGCTTAGTACGGGCCTTTGTTGCTAGTAATATATGAAGTTTTATAAATTCAAAATTGACTTGGAGATGATTACTACACATTCTCCTTTTAAATAACCTTTGTTATATAGAATTTAAAAACTAATAGATGAGATAATTTTTTATTTTAATTTATTTTCTTTTTATTAATTAATATCTCAAAAAAGTAGCCCTAAATTGGTTATCGTTTTATTTTTTTGGCCCGGGCTTAGCGCGGGCTTGCCTTTTTCTTTTTTTTTTGTCGAGAAAGATGATTTTAACTAGTGCGGGCCTGCCTTGCTAGTTATTATATTATATTATATATGAAAGAGACTGGTTTTAATTGAAAAATCAGTCCAGATTTATTTAATCGATTTTGACTCTTCCAATTTTTTTTTGACCCCTCCCATCCCCTCTCTCCCAAGTCCTCCTCTTCCTACTTTCAATTTGATTTTGATGCATCTCCAATGTTATCCTTTATTTCCCCTTCAAATCCTCTCTAACAGTTTTTGCAAACTATAGTAACCCATCTCCTCTTCCTTTCTCTAACTTGTATGTTTGTAACCTCTCCACTCTTTATTTACACGATCCCCCGTTGCTTCTTATTCCTTTCTCTGCCCAACTCATCTAAACCAAACCAAACCAAACCAAACCAAGCCTTTTCCCACTAGGTGGGGTCGGCTATATGTATTTGACGACGCCAATCAAATCTGTTTAGGGTCATGTCCTCCGTTAGATCCATGTAGGCAAGGTCATGTTTAATAGTTTCTTTCCAACTTCTCTTGGGTCCCCCTCTCCCTCTCATACTCCTGGCAATCTCCATGCTTTCACACCTTTTAAAAAGGTGCATCCGTTGGGCGCCTTCTAACATGGTCAAATCATCTCAGTCGATTTTCTCTCATTTTATCTTTAATCGGTGCTATTCCTATTTTGCCCATAATCTCCTCATTCCTAATCATATCTCTCCTTGTGATCCCGCACATCCATCTTAGCATTCTCATTTCTGCAACTTCCATCTTCTTAACATGATTATGCTTTACAGCCCAACACTCCGATCCATATAACAACGCTGGACATACCGCCACCTTATAATAATTTCCTTTAACTTTGAGAGGGACTTTCCGATTACACAGGACCCCTGAAGCACTCCTCCATTTGGTCCACCCGGCCTGAATCCTGTGACTTACATCCGTATCAATCTCTCCATCTTGTTGCACCATAGATCCAAGGTACCTAAAGTTTTCTTTCTCTACAATCTTTTGTGTACCCAAACTTAGTTCAAAGTTACTAGGTGTCATACTTTGACTAAACTTGCATTCCATATATTCTGTCTTGCATTGACTTAGCATAAACCCTTTTGTTTCTAACGTTTTCTGCCACAATTCTAGCTTAACATTCACTCCTTTTCTCGTCTCATCCACTAAAATAATGTCATCTTCAAATAACATGCACCACGGTACCTCATCCTGAATATGTCTTGTAATTTCATCCATAACTAGGGCAAATAAGTACGGGCTTATCGCTGATCCTTGGTGTAGACCAATCGTGATAGGAAACTCTTTAGTCTCTCCGCCAGTCGTTCTTATAGATGTCACGACTTTATTATACATATCCTTTATCGCCTCAATATATGCGACACACACTTTTTTCTTTTCTAGTACTCTCCATAGAATCTCCCTAGGAACCCGGTCATAGGCATTCTCCAAGTCAATGAACACCATATGTAAATTTCTCTGACCTTCTCTATACTGTTCCATTAACCTTCTCAGGAGAAAGATAGCCTTTATGGTTGATCTCTCAGGCATGAAACCAAATTGATTCTCTGAAATGTTTGTTGTTCTTCGTAGTCTTCTCTCAATAACTATCTCCCATAATTTTATTGTATGACTCATCAATTTAATCCCGCGGTAGTTCGCACAGTTCTGAATATCTCTTTTGTTCTTGTATATGGGTATAAGAATACTTTTCCTCCATGCATCATACATCTTTTTGCTCTTTAGCACTACATTAAAAAGCTTTGTCAACCAACTTATGCCATCCTCCCCCAAGCACCTCCAAACCGCTTTCTCATTCTTCATCCTTTTCAATACTTCTTTAACTCCTTCCCTACTGATTCTCCTATAGAACATATGATTCGATTCTGCCCTAGAAATGGTAAGTTGCCCCAATTGTATGTCACTACTACTGCTATCGTTAAATAACTTGTAGAAGTAGCTTTTCCAACTCTCATTTATCTCTTCATCCTTTACTAATGCCTTTTCATCCTCATCTTTAATGCATTTAACTTGGTTTAAGTCCTTGGTCCGCCTATCTCTAGCTTTGGCAAGCTTGAATATCTCTCTTTCGCTTTCCTTTTTGTCAAGTCGTCTATATAGCTCCTCAAATGCCTTTGCCTTGGCTTCACTAACTGCCTTTTTGTTTATCTTTTTGCTTCTTTATACCTCTCCAAGTTCGCTTCATTTCGATCATTTTGTCAAGTTTTAAAGCACTCTCTTTTAACTCTTATCTTGTCTTGGGCCTCGCTCCACCACCATGCCTCTTTCTGTGCCGGAGCACCCCCTTTGAATTCTCCTAAGACTTCTTTCCCTACCCTCCTAATACACTCTGCTTCCTTATCCCACATATTATTTGCACTCTCATTTACCACCCAAACGTCTTCCTCTAGTACTTTTTCCCTTAATGCTAGTTGCTTATCACCTTTTAAGTTTCACCATTTAGTCCTTGAGCATCTATACAACTTCTTTTTTCTAGTCCACCTTTGTAGCTGTACATCTATGATCAACAACGTATGTTAGGAAGTCAAGCTCTCCCCCTGTATAACCTTGCAATCTTTACAAGCTAAGCGGTCTCTTTTCCTAGTTAAGAAGAAGTCAATCTGTGTCCTTGAGGAGTCACTCTTATAAGTCACCAAAAGCTCATCTCTCTTCCTAAAAAAGGTGTTAGTTACCATGAGATCATAAGCCACTGAAAACTCTAAAATATCATTCCCTTCTTCATTTCTATTACCTTATCCATGTCCCCCGTGTACTCCTATATATCCATCTACGTCGCATCCTACATGACCGTTCAAATCTCCTCCTATGAAGACTATCTCGCATTGGGGTATCTCTAGTAGCTCTCCTTCCAAATCTTCCCAAAACTTCTCCTTATGTCCATCTCCTAAGCCCACCTAGGGGGCATAAGCACTAATTACGTTCACTATCTCTTCTCCTAACACTAACTCAATTGCAATAATCCTATCTCCACAGCGCTTTACACTAACTATATCTTCATTTAAGTCCTTGCTTACCACTATGCCAACCCCATTCCTCGATCTATTAAGTCCCGTGTACCATAACTTATACACAGTTCTCTAAATCTCTTTAGCTTTCTGTCCCACCCACCTTGCCTCTTGCAAGCAAGTAATTGCGATTCGTCTCATTTCCATTGTATCCACAACTTCCATAAGTTTACTGCCCAACTCATCTATTCACCAAAAAAAAAAAAAGTACTTCCACCATCTTTCTCTTCTCCCTATCCAAATACACATCTCTCTCTCTCTCTCTCTCTCTCTCTCTCTCTCTCTCTGCGCACCTATTGCACCTATCCAAACACACCATCTCATACCTCTCCGCCCACCTCTCACTTCCTTCCTTGACAAAATCTTTTTGAAAAATCCCGTTTTCTTTTTTACAAGACTTCAAATCCCTATCATTGCTAGCATTTTGGAGGGATTCCATTTTGGATGATAAATAATGAGAATTTTTATGAAAAAATAAAGCTTAAACACTGATTATTCAAACTTATAAAAAAATAATAAAATTACAGCAGAGTTGTTTGTGCAATCGTGTTTTTTTTTTTTCCAAACCAAATTGCCCTCATTGACGATATCGTCAACCAATTCTCATCTTCTCTATTTTTTTTCTCCAGAAATGCAAACTCAAAGCCCTCTAAACTTATATATCTTTCCCCAACAAACTGGGTGGGGTACATGGTGTTGAAGAGGATGTTGTCTAGTTAAGGGATTTGGTTGAATGGCTGTTGGGTGTAGTCCATAATTGAAGAGTGTTGGAGGGAGCAAACATTGATGAGCTTGGTGAGTGACACGACCCGAGCCCGAGATTAGCAATAATCCGAGTTAACCCCGAGTCGTGCTGCATACTTACTCCTGTAAATCTCAAAGCATTAAAATTCACAAAGGATAACAATATATATTATGTGGAAATATTCACAAATATACATTGCTGGTATCACACAAAAGTTCTTTACACTATATACAAAATTCATCACTTACATATTTAAATACAATGCAAGGATCAAAAGTATAAAAGTTCGATTCTCAGTCTTTTTCTATCATTTCCATTCTACTAGTCCTCCTGGAGGAACCGTGCCGGACGTTTCCGGTGGCGCCGTGGTCTCAGAAGGATCGGCAAGGGCAGTTGTGCCTGTAATGTCATCAAGAACACTATGAATTTCACAATTCAGCAATGTATAAACAATTACATGATTCACCTGCTAATGATACACTTAATTCATTTCATTTCAGGTTTGATTGGTTCAATTCCAATTCCAATTCATAGTCAATACGAGTCTTTTTATTTGGCAAACTACAATAGCATTTCAATTTAAATTCAAATTCAATTTCCCTCAAAGGAAAGGAATTTCTCTCCCTTAAAGGAAAGAATTCTCTCTTCCATACGGAATGATTCATTTATTGTGGGACTTATCAGAGTCCGGGCCAGGGACAACTGATATCACCACGGAGCTCCGGAACACTCCCAAATAATCTGTTGCAGCAGTAACAGCTCTCATGAGCTTAAAGAAATCACCATGTAGTGCCAGACTCATTCCAATTTAACGGATTCACTTCAACATACAAATTCAAGTAAATAATACCATCCATTCAGGTGTAATACTCAGTTCTTTAATGTACGTGTTATGTTCGATGAACATTACAAGGCATATGTATTTTTTACATTAAAGTCTCTTTAATTAACACCTATGGAGGTAACATAGTATTAACAATAACCTTGATCTAATCAATAGGCTCCTTTCATTAAAACTCAGAAATTAATTCTGAAACTCTATTAATTTTGGTTAACCAAGCAATGTCTTATCGGCTAGCTTTAGAAGCTAATTTTTATTATCAAATTACAACTATTCGGCGTGGATTAACCTTTTGGTTAACACTCAATTCATCTTGGATCTAAATCCAAGGATATTATTTCATAAAAAGGGTAATTAACTTACTACTCCGTAATTAGTCTTCAAACTAATTATGGACCACTTATATTCCTAAAACCATTAATTGGTTCAACTAGAACAACTTTTAGTTAGGACCTGTTATACTTGTCCTCATAACCACTTCATCTCCCAATCTATGCTCACTAAGAGGTGTATATCATTGGTTTCTACATTCTAAGAGCTTTCCAACGATATATAGAACTCAAAAATCGGATGTATGGGTCAAAAGTTATGGCCATTCAAAGTTGGCATTGCTGGCCCAATGGGCCGACCCACTCGAGCAGGCCCAATCCGGCTGGCCCATTTCAGTTTCAGGCTGCTGAAACTGATTTTTCTTCTCTTCTTTACATTCAATCCATCACCTGCAGCAAAATGGAACCTCCTGTTCCCTACTCAATCATCATTTATACAAAACAATAACACTTCTATGCCCTTTCATCATCACCCAACCCATCTATTTCTTCAAACAATGATTCACATACACAATTCACTCAACTGTGTTTGATTCACATACACAATTCACTCAACTATAAAGCTGAATTCAGATTTCATAACATGCTTAAGAAGAAATATATATAGCAGCTAGTATTTACTCACTAATTCTTTATACTTGCCTTTTTCTGCTGTAATTCAACACCAACCCTTTGTTTCAACCTCAAGTTGAGTCAAAATCACCAATCTCTAAGAACAAAACCAACCCACTTAATAACTGATGAAGAAGATGATGAAAAACTTTTGCAACCACTTGAAAACTTCTTGATTTCACACTGGAGAACCAAGAACGAAGGAAGCTAAGCTACTGTTGCTCAAAGTTGCTGGGTTAAAGACACTTCACTACATGCAGCTTATGTCTTTGACACATATCACACCTGTTTTGCATATTAACCCCACAAGTTATACTTATTTCTAACTTAAGTCACTTGAAGCCTCCTTTGCTTCAGATTAAGCTAAATGAAAGTGTGTCTTCTATAAAAGTTAGTGTACTCATCGAGATACACACGATGGTATCGATTTTCACCTCATTCGACGAAACACGCTTAAATTCATATTTATGAAACAGTCCTTACTTTCATCAATTTGAGTTTAATTTCAACTCAATCCAAGGGAATTCCTATCAAATTCATTCCATTATGTATAAATCCTTCATATGAAACTAACGGGATCCATTTTAGTCCTTAATTTCGCTTAATTTAATTAATCACGCTTAAACCATGTTAAATCTCGATTAATTAAAGGTAATCGTGATTAACTCGGGTTGGAGTGTAACAGTGAGGATAAAGATGTTGTGTTGGAGGTTGGATTTTATAGTGGTGGCATGGATTTGCTTGAGTTCTTTGAGTTTGGGAGGTGATTAAGCAACCTTTAAAAGTACTATGTAATGTTTTCTTAAAAGAAAATCTACAAAATGAGCCCTCTCAAATTAACCTAGTTTTGTAGATTGCTTTGTCTTTGACTTTTGCAGAATAAAATCTTAACAAAAAAGAGAACAAATTGCATTTATTTTCTTTACTAAGATAACAAGCTGCATTTGGGGTTGTTATTATCTTCAAGTTCCTATCTTTTTTTCATCTTCCTCTTGTGCATGAATTTTTAGGTTTTCTGAGTATTCTAATTTGTATTCGTGTGACATCTTTCAGTTTGAACCCATGTATCATTTCGTGGGTATATTATCGGATTTTCTTTTTATGGAGATGTTTTATGTTTTCCGATTTGGTAGCTTCTTTGCTAGTATTGGTTTCTGAAGTTTCCTTAGATTTAATACCGAGAGGGAGTAAAGAAATGTCAAAACAAGGTCCTTGTTGCCATTGTGGGATTACACGTGAGTTATTAAGTGTTGGAGGAGGTGGTGGTAAGGAGGAGATCAAGTAATTATAGGGAGTGATGAAGTTGTCTTCATTGTAATCCATGGCCCGTTTGGTAATTTTACTTTTAAAATAAAGTAAAGTGAAGTGAAATATAGAAAGAGAATAAAATATAAGTGAGTTATGATGATATTTTGTTTATAATTGTTTAGAATGTAATATTTTTGACTTTTTGTATTGAGAAATGAATTTTTTTTGCCTTTTAGTGAATAAAGGTAGTTGTTTTTTTTTCTCCTCTTTTTTGAAAAAAATGGAAGGAGTTTGAAATTAAAATGCTTTTAATGTGACATCTTTTTTGAAAAATGAAGCATTTACTTGACTTTTATTATATTAGTAAAGTGTCAAACTAATCCGAAGATTTGAATACCAATAGTTGGGAATCTTATAAAAAATGACTTCAAAATGAATTCACAGATTATTCACAATATCATCAACAATTAGGATATCATAAGCCAATTGACGATATTGTTAATTGGGGAATGGGGTATTTTTGTGACAATGACAAGTAAGAGGGTCCTCCACATTCCTGATCTGGACTCAATTTACCGAAAAAAGAAAAAAATAATTATATAGCAGTAGAGGTTGTAATTGTCTTTTTAGAGCTCGTTTGGCACTTTACTAATACAATAAAAGTCAAGTAAAGGCCCAATTTTTTAAACAAGATGTCACATCAAATATACTTTATTCAAAACTCCCCTCACCTTCTTCATATAAAAAGTCAAAAAACAACTACCTTTATTCATTAAAATACAGAAAAAACTCCACTTTTCCATAGAAAGAGTCTAAAATAATTCTATAACAAATAACTAAAAATAAAATACTACCATAATCCACTTATATTTTATTATTTCTTCAAAATCAACTTAACTTGGATTAATTCAATTAGTTAAGTTACCAAACTGACCCTAATTATTGCCAGACAAGGCTACAAGTCCCATCTTGCATGGTGGTTGGAGTGGGATGGGGAACATGAACTTTTATTATGATGGTGGCTACAATTAATTAAATGGGCCACAAATGAGGACAAAAAACATACAATACAGTCATCATTTATTTTTTATTATTATTATTATGGTGGTGATTGTAGTTACATGCGCCACAAATCAGGACAAAAAAAAAAAATTACAATACAATCATCCTGGCCGCCCATTAGATGAACGGCTATCATGCCCAAACCATCAGAGGGCATGGTTAGAGAGCAACTCCTTGAGATTCTCCATATGCTTGCTCTGAAGACGCAATGCGACAATCATACCCCCATCCCCTTCCTTGGCTGGGATGATGATGCCCTTACCTTCATATCCCAAGGCAGCAGGGCCCACGTACATAGGTGGGCCCCACCCAAAATCTGCATCGTAGAAGGGGATCCCTAGCCAGCTCGTGAGCGCCAGGTTGGGACACCCATTGAACATTCCCCTCTGGGTGCACCCGATGGTGTGGGACCCAACCCTGAGCAGGGTCAAGTCCTCCTGACCATTCAAAAAGTCAAGGACTGACCTCAAATATTTATCGTCCATCTTCTCAAGCCTTTCTCTAATCCGGCCCGCCACATGACCCACTGGGCTCGTCACCAGATCGCCGGACCGGGCCACCACCGACCCACGAAACACGACGTCGCCGAAGAACCCTTCCGGCAGCGGCGGCTGGAGGCGGGTCCTGCCTTGGACCGGCAGCTGCAGTTGTGTCATCTGATCGCCATCGAGCCCACGGGCCTTGCACGTGGACCGCCACATATGGGCCGCTACGGACTCAAAACGACTGAATTTCGGCCCACTTGAGCCAGTTTGACCCATGTTGGCTGCTTCCTTCATGGCATTCACCTGTTGGGCATTGAACTTGAACATCTCAACCATGGTCTCCTCCTTCCTCTCTTCTTCACCACCACCACCTTCTTCTTGGTCCGGCAATCGTGGCGGGGGCTTGAACTCCTCGTGCTCAAAAGCGGGTTCAACCGGAGGGTCCCTGGCACGTAACAGGGTCCGGTCCATGAATGGCGGCAGGCAGACATTGGACGTGCCGGTGCGGGCTATCTTCGCCCATGTAGAGACGAAATGGGATGCACTTGGGCCATCCATGGCAGTGTGGTTGGCGGCCAAGCCCAGTGAAATGCCGCCGCAGCGAAAGAATGTGAGTTGCACCAGCAACAACGGCCATTCAGTGATATCGGTAGTGGAGTCGATGAGAGGGGCTAGGTTTCTAAGCTCTGGGGTGGGCTTGAAGTCGCCGAAATCATTGATCTCGTCGTCGGATTCAGCTTCGTAGAAGATGACGCCCGCCTCATTACAGTCGATCTCAAGGCGGCGGCTTTCATCATAGCGGAGGCGCCCGGCCAAAGGATAGAAGTGCACTAAGGTCTGGCTCAGGGCATTTTTCATGATATATGGGGAGAAGACGGTGGTGGGGGTGTTGGGTTTGTAGAAGTAGACAGTGGGAGCATGTGTAATGGGCGCTATTATGTCTAGATCGGATAACCAGAGCCGATGTTTCGGTGTCGGCTCGGCCGGTTTGATGGTAGAAGAAGCCTTCACTCTCATACTCATGCTCATGGAGGTTCTAAGCTTGAGAGTGTGGAAAATGTATTGAGACTTGTGAGGGAGGTAAACAGCGCTCATTCCTTGCCTCTTTAATGAGACTCTTCTTTCACTGTTAAATGTTAACTTTGATGTGAAAACTATGGGTAATAGTTGGGACTATTTGTTTGCATTAAAAGAAATGGGGACTCTACTCTGTTTTGATCTTCTTTTGATTCTAATTTTTAAAAGAAAAGGTCATTTGATGATCATTTTATAGGAGATTCACCTTTGATCGATCTTTGGTCCACTTTTAACCACTTAACAAATGAATTATGTGTTAAATACAGGTGTATTCTAACTCAAACAAACAAACTCAACATAAATTCCATCTTTTTTTTTCATTATAGGTCTCAAGACCGGATAAAAGAAGATGGTTGCATTAGGTAGGTTGATAGCTGACATAAGGATTTATTATAATCCAAACATTTATTAACGAGTAATGTACAAGATAATACTTTATAAATCCCTAAAATTCCAATACCCGCTAAACACACCAACCTTGAACCCCATAGCACATGGCAAAACATATTAGCCATGCCTAGAAACTTAATGTCTTTTAACATTTACAACTTGTAAACCCCAAGAGGTGGGTCAGTTGGCGTAGAACCACGGTTTGTACTTTTAAATTGTAGATTTGAAACTACATTATTATATTGGTGTTATATGAGAGTTTATTTAGATTTCCTTTTGGACCGGAGGGATTAGTTCAGCTCAAAGAGTTGGCAATCTCCAATAGCTAAAAAAAATCATACATAACTTGCCTATTCTTCCAAAAAATAATAATAATAATAATAATAACCTTGTCTAATGTATTAAAAAAATAATAATAATAAAGGACTCGCCTAATGAGGCATTTCGGGTCGTCCATATTGGCTCGAATAACCATCGTATAATTGCCCGAGGATAAAAACATGACAGCCCTAATTAAGAAAGGACCACAATGACAAAGCATTTGAGTCCTCAACCACAACCACAACTTCATAAATCCTCTCAGTCTCTTGTCTCCACAACCACAGCCACAACTTTATCTCGGGGCACCACAACCACAACTTTATCTTGTGGCACGCTTCCGTACAGCTTATACGGCAGTGTCGATGCAAATCCAATGGGTTTTCTCCGTGTATTTAGAGGAGTCTTAAACGGCAAAAGCTTTCAATGCAGTGTCTTTCTTTACCTTCGTAAATCTTCTCAGTCTCTTGTCTCCACAACCACAACTTTATATCTTGGGGCACGCTTGGGTACAGCTTTTGCTGCAGTGTCGATGCATATCCAATGGGTTTTCACCATGTATTTAGGGGAGTCTGAAACGGCATTTACATGTTGCAAAACTTTCTTAAGAGATTATGAATGCATCTTCTTTTCGATTTTACCCTTTCAACTCCCAAGTCATTTGCAATGTGTTTTTATCTTGGAAGGAAATAATAAGAGCCCATTTCAACAATTTTCCCACATAAATATAAAATGAAAAAATTTTAAATAAAGCCTTTGGTTTTTGCCTTATTTAAAAAAAAACACAATTTTTAAAAATTTTCATGAAGTTTTCAATTAAGGACATCTAGTCATTTAAAGATATTTTTATGATATTTTCTCTTAATTTTTAAAAATACCCAGAGTACCCTCATTTAAAGCCATGACATAGTTATGGCAATCACTATATTTAGTTGAAATACCTAGCTTTCCTTGATCACTATAAGGCAACTAGTGAAAAAAAAGGAAGAAAATATATAGGATGTGAGGAGGGCTTTATTTCATTGAAGTATAATTTGGGTAGTTTAAGAAAATTGAAGAAAAAAGTTGTCGGAAAATAGCTTTCAGTTGATAAATGTCCTTAATTGAAAACTTCATTGAAAACTTAGGGACTAATTTGAAAAGTTTTAAAACTTATGTCCTTTTTTGAAATAAGATAAAAACTTAAGGACTTATTTAAAAATTTCCCTTATAAAATTGATCATCTAAATTTGATTAAGATTAAATAAGTAAATAAATAGTAAAAAATTAAATCGCATCAAATGATATGTCTCTTATGGCTAATACAACTCTTTAGTTGAAATAGTATTTGGCCATGGTAGGAATAATAGCACATGCATGGATGCATTGGTTTTTTTAAATGGCCAATTCAATAGAGGGAAAGATTGAATTGAGGTAAAATCTAAGGATTTCTTATATATTCGTAGAGAGATTATTTTGAATGGTTTAGATTATAATAGATGAGCCAGCCCCAGTATGGAGAATCCAGGTTCGATGACTAAAAGATAGGCGTGCCATATTGTGTGGTCCACCTTTTCCTCCCACGGGCTTAGCAAAAAATTAAAGGTCTATGCCAAACTAAAATATATTATTAATTTTAAGATATTTTCTACTAATCATAGAAAAAAGTTTAATTTCTATAGAAAACAAAAAAGTCTAATTAATTTGAATATGTAATACTGAAGTAATATTAATATTAATATTAATATTAGTACGAATATATAAGAAATCATCAAATTTTACCTCAATCCAAGCTTTCCCTACTGTTGGATTGGCCATTTTTAAAAAAAAAAAAAGAATATATCCATGCATGTGCTATTATTCCTACCTTGGCCAAATACTATTTCAATTAAACAGTTGTATCAACCATGAAAGCCATATCATTTGATACAATTTAGTTTTTCATTTATTAATTTTAATTAAATTTATAGATGATCCGTTTAAAGGTGGGTCCCACTTCAATTCAAGGCGCAATGATTATATAAGAAAAAATGTTAATTTGAAAGTTGCTATTAGAGAGGTTAGAAACCTTGGGGAGCCTTTGTAAGCATTTTGAGAGGTGGGTCTCATTTTATATTTATGTGGGAAAATTGTTGAGGTGGGGCCCTTATTTTTTTCATCAGAAGATTAAAAGGCATTGCAAATGACTCTTTAGTTGAAAGGGTAAATTTGGAAAGAAAACACATCTATTATACTAAGGGAATGTAGTCTTCCTTAGTATGCCGACACTTGTTTGCCTACATGCAGACCCACGTCAACACCAATCTCCACTGCTCTCTACGTCATCCCCACTCCCCACTCTTCGTAACTGATCCCAATAGATGGAGATTTCATCAAAAGAACGGAAGCGTTGAAACATCAATGGTGGTTTCCTTTTCCACACGTCTACGACTCGAGCGGCTTGCAACTGCGATTTAGTTCAAACCAAAACCTCTCTCTCTCTCTCTCATAATATAGATTTCAATCAATAGGAAGAATGAGCTTCCATCGGATTTTATAGAAAGGGAATAAAATATAAGTGAGTTATGATGATATTTTGTTTTTAATTGTTTAGAATGAAATATTTTTTACTTTTTGTATGGGGAAATGAAGTTTTTTTGCCTTTTAGTGAATAAAGGTAGTTGCTTTTTTTTTCCTCTTTTTTGAAAAAAACAGAAGGAGTTTGGAATTAAAATGCTTTTAATGTGACATCTTGTTTGAAAAATGAAGCATTTACTTGACTTTTATTATATTAGTAAAGTGTCAAACTAATCCGAAGATTTGAATACCGATAGTTGGGAATCTCATAAAAAATGACTTCAAAATGAATTAACAGATTATTCACAATATCATCAATAATTAGGATATCATAAACCAATTGACGATATTGTTAATTGGGGTATGGGGTATTTTTGTGACAATGACAAGTAAGAGTAAGAGGGTCCTCCACATTCCTTATCTGGACTCAATTTACCGAAAAAAGAAAAAATATATATATAACAGTAGAGGTCGTAATTGTCCTTTTAGAGCCCGTTTGGCACTTTACTAATACAATAAAAGTCAAGTAAATGCCTCATTTTTCAGACAAGATGTCACATCAAATACACTTAATTCAAAACTCCCCTCACCTTCTTCATACAAAAAATCAAAAAGCAACTACCTTTATCCAATAAAATACAAAAAAACTCCACTTTTCCATACAAAAAGTCAAAAAAATTTCATAACAAATAACTAAAAATAAAATACCATCATAACCCACTTATATTTTAGGGAATTTTACAAGAAAAGTGTGCTTAAACATGTACTTAGCCATTCATAACCCACGGTTCTGGCTGTCTCCCGAGGTCAAGCTCTACAGGAAGTCGTTCTCAGGACCGTACATCCAGTGTGTGCACCCAAGCAAAGTTGAAGATCTTCTCTTTGAGATACATGAGGGAATCTGCGGAAGCCACATCGGTGGGAGATCTCTGGCCTACCGAGCCATCAGCCAAGGGTACTGGTGGCCATACATGCAGAAGGATGCACAAGTGTACGCTAAAAAGTGTGAAAAGTGCCAGAAATTCTCCCACTCTCTCCATCAACCGGCGCAGGACCTCAGTTCGCTCTCTAGCCCGTGGTCGTTCGCCCAGTGGGGGCTCGACATTGTGGGGCCCCTGCATCGAACTCCAGGGAATAGAAGGTGGCTGATAGTGGCCACCGACTACTTCACGAAGTGGATTGAAGCAGAGCCCCTATCTTCCATCACAGAGCAGGATTCCAAAAACTTCGTGTGGAAAAACATCATCACGAGGTTCGGCATCCCTAGGACTTTGATCTCAGACAACGGGACTCAGTTCGATTCCAACCTCTTCAGGACCTTCTGCCAGGAGCTCGGCATCCGAAACCGCTACTCCACCCCAGCTTATCCACAGAGTAACGGCCAAGCAGAGATTTCCAACAAGGTGGTGCTCGACGGACTGAAAAAGCGACTCGACAGAGCCAAGGGAAGATGGGTAGAAGAGCTCCCGAGCGTTCTTTGGGCCTACCGAACAACGCCAAGGCGGTCCACTTCGGCAACCCCATTTTCCCTGGCCTACGGTATGGAGGCTGTCATCCCCTTAGAAATTGGCCTCCCTACTCTAAGGTCCGAACTCTTCGACCAGGGCCGAAATGAGTCACATCTAGCATTGGAGCTGGACTTAGCCGATGAGCGAAGGGAAGCTGCTGCGATCCGGCTGGCCGCATATCACCATTACGGCCATGATGAGATCGCCTCGGGTTCGCTACGTGCAACCCGGGCGTGAAGCCATTACGGCCACGATGAGATCGCCTCGGGATGGCTACGGGACACCCGGGCGTGAAGCCATCACGGCCATGATGAGATCGCCTCGAGTTCGCTACATGCAACCCGGGCGAGAAGCCATTACGGCCACGATGAGATCGCCTCGGGTTGGCTACGGGCCACCCGGGCGTGAAGCCTTTACGGCCAACAATGAAATCGCCTCGGGTCGAGGCCACCCGGGCGTCAAGCCTTTACGGCCAACAATGAAATCGCCTCGGGTCGAGGCCACCCGGGCGTGAACCCTTTTTCGGCCAACGATGAGATTGCCTGTTGGTCGACTAGTCGCGAAGCCTTGACGGCTAAAGTTGAGATCGCCTCGGGCCAGCTGCGTGCCACCCTTACGACCGTTTGAAGAGACTACTTGCAAGTCGAGTTCGACTTCGGCGGTGAACCATTTCGCTATCTCGAATTACCTGGATCGGCACAGCCTTCCCCCCTATGGGATACACTGAGCCGAGCCTCGACACTTAGAAAAATAACGGAAAAGAAGGCGAGGAGGCAAACAACAGCACGTTGTAATCACTCTGCCACACATAAAGACAGTCTGAAAAGGAAAGTCTCATTTCATTCATTCATTCAAAAAACAATTGTTGCTAACCAGATTCATTGCAAGTACAAGCGGGAAACCTTACAAATGCAAACGGAAAGGAAAAAGTGCAACAAGGAAAAGAAGCTGGTGTGTCAGAAGCTTATGCAGCGCCGGCCTCGATGTTGGTTCCTTCGTCCTGAGGGGGTTCCACCGTTGCGGGGACGAAATCAGGGGTGGCAGTGACGACCTCGGTGGAGTCAGTGGAAGCATCAGCAGAACCGGGGGCTCTGGCGGGATCCCGACCCGGGAACTTATCCGGACTTCGGTAGTTCGGGTCATCCTCGGGGACTCCCATCTTGGCCAGAGCGGCCTGCCACCCTAGTTCCCAGGCCCTGTCCCGAACGGTCACGACCTGAGCTTCATACAAATTGGTCGCATCCGCAACCCCTTCGTCATAGGCTGCTTTGGTCTCAGCCTCGAGCCTGACGCCAGCCGCTTCGGTCTGCTCGGCCATCTTCTTTTTACATATCTCTATTTCGGCCTTCGCAGCTTTCACCTCGGCCGTGAGGTTCTGAACAGACATCTCGTATTCGGATGCCCTTTTTCCCATCTCCTCCATCGCGGCCTCCAGCGTTTTCCTCTGCGCCTCCGCCTCGGCCCTTTTAGCGGCCCTTTCGGCGTTGCTTTGTCGCGCCCTCTCCAGCTGGACGAGAGACCTCTACACTAGCTGCAAAACGAACAAGGCATGTTTATGAAGACTGTGCAGGGAAAGCAGCACTTAAAATTCACAAATGCAGAGTGGATCGAACTTACCAGCAGGCCGACCTGCATCGACGCCCCAGCCAGTCCAACGTCGTCTTGCTCCCGATGTCGGGCCATGTCCCGGGGGAGGGAGCAGGCCGCGGCCAAAGCCGCCATCACCGAGGCATTCCCCGGAACCTGGTCCTCCACCGATACGGGCTTCCCGAGCCCAACGAGTAATGAAGGTCTCCAGGGAGCCGGCCCGGGCGGAGGGACCATGACGGGTCCAGGGGCAACCTCGACCACGGGTTCAGTTCGAGCCCTTTTTCTTGGCCCGGTCTCCTCCTCTCCCGCAGCCCCTTCGGGTTGCTGATTGCTTTCCGGGCGTGGGGGTGATGCGAGGGCCCTGTCAGTTGGTGGAGGAGAAGTGCGCCGCGGGACCGTCCTGGCACTGCCGGAGCCGCCGAAAGCCAGGAGGGTCAGATCTTTCACCACGGGCTGACGTCGGGGGGCCATCTCTCCCTCTGCTTCTCCCTCGGTCGCGATCGGGCGGCGGGGTCGTCTGATGAGCGGGCTCTCGCTCGACTCGGCCTCCGAGGTCGAAGTTTCGGCGCCGGATGCTCGCCTGCTCGCCTCGGGCGAGGTCTCAGGCTGAACCTCGGCCTCCCTTCTCTCCGGGCTTCTTCTCCGCGGATCAGGCACAACCTCGGCTCCCTCTGGACCGGCTACCGGCCTCTTGATGTAGCCCCGGTACTTGGACTCGTATTTCAATAGCGCCCACGCAACCCGGTTCTTTACCCAACCTCCAAGCCCGGCCTTTCTCTGCCAAGCACCTGCAAATCGGAGAAGCATCAGTTCAAGGATATGGGGAAAAGCAATGAGATGGAGCTAAGATTAAAGAACAAAAGATTTCGTACTTGGGGCAACCCCGGGTCAGCGGGGGATGCTGTGCGCCCTAACACCCTCCTCGGGGCCGAACTCCCAATTCCCCGAAACGGAGATGAGCTCGTCCCCTGCGTACTTGCTGGAATCTTCCAGTGCCGTGACGAAGGCTCTCCGTTTCGGCTTGACGCGGAGGTAATAGGTGTCCTCCTTGGTTTTACAGAGGTCGTACACGTCCTCTATGTCACGGACGTCCAGACTGATGTGGAGATGCTTGTTTAATGCCGCTGTGCCCATGATGACTTTGAAAGCGTTTGGCATCAGTTGGCAAGGAGTGAGGTTCCAGGAACAAAGACAGGCCCAAAGCAATGGGTGCAACGGGAACCTGACTCCCCCTTCGACCACCACTATGAGCGGGAAGGGCATCCAGCCCTCAACACAACTACGGCGGACGTGGTCCGCGACATCACCTTTCCGGACGAGGACGTCGCCCGGAATATCATAGACAGTCCTAAAGGTCTCTAAAGACTGGGGGGAGTCAACCCAGTGACTGTAAATCCCCATGACTGGAAGGAGAGGCAGAATGGGGAAAAAGGGAAAAGGACTGACGAAAGCAAAGGAAAATGAAGGACACAAGAGACTTACTAGCAAAGGATCCTAAGACAGGGGCGGGCAGGAAAACACCGAGGGAAGGCGAGGACTCTGCAAAAACGCTTGGCTCTGGTTCTTAGGGTTCTCAATGGCGTCCGTTCGAAAGAGAAGAGTAAGAAAGGGAAAGAAGATGGAGGCGCGCTTACTTATAGGGCAAGGACACCTCCCTGTTGGCGCCATTCTCGAAAGTTTAAACAACGACTCTTCGGAGACCGCGCGCGTGCCTTGTTCAGCGGCAGGGCCAATCTGTTGGCGGCGCGTGTCATCAACGACTCGCCTTCCGTAATAATTAGGGCATGGCATTTATTGCGCCCTACTACGGCTGAACTGTCCCTGGCGTGCAAGGGAAGGTAAATGGGCGCCACGCGTCAATTAATTGACGTCAACGTAGATGCCTGCTGCGGTTCTTCGCACGAATTTGTAGCTCCCGACCCCGGGAGATCCGGATTCCCAGGGAGTCGGAAGCTAGGGGCTATTGTGTGGGGACCATCCAGGGAACCAAGTCCCATTTTGACTTCGGCAGCGCGTCGTCCTTGGTCTCGGCCTCGGACATAGATTCTCGGCTTCGGCACATCCTGCTAATGTCGGATTAGGGTAACCAGTTCGGCCGCGCCACCTCGTTCAATCTCGGCTATACAGAAGCTAGACGACTTCATCCCGTGGCCAAGGCCTCATCCGGGCAAGGCCCAAGAAAGGGGTTCGATGGGACCTCAGCCGCCAGCAGATCCGGGGAAGATCAGGCCCAATGTGACTCGCATTAAATGCAATATGGGCTGATCGGACCCTCATTAAATGCAATGAGGGCTGTGATGGACCCTCATTAATGATTCTGTGGGCTGATGAGACCCCAATCACATCATTAGGCCCACTGGCACAGACGCCAAAACGATCCTCTCATATAAGGTATGGGACAACCCAAAGAGGAGGTATGCATTCTCTGACATGCAACCATACACATCTCTCTTCTCCGATCAGTTACCTGGACTAACTTAAGCATCGGAGAGCCCTGTGCTGCCCCCGGCCAGGGTCCTCTGACTGTTCTCTTCTCCCTTTTCAGGTCCCTCAGACACTCAGCTTCTCCTCAACTTCCTTGGATAAGTCCTTGAAGGCATCCTAATCTTGTGAGTATATTTTTTGCACTTACAGTGCCTATTTGTTTGCATTAAAAGAAATGGGGACTCTGTTTTGATCTTCTTTTTATTCTAATTTTTAAAAGAAAATGTCTTTTTGAAGATCATTTTATAGGAGATTCACCTTTCATCGTTCTTTGGTCCACTTTTAACCACTTATCAAATGAACTACGTGTTAAATACCTGTGCATTCTAATACAAACAAACAAACTCAACATAAAATCCACCTTTTTTTATCCATTTGGGTCTTGAGACCGGATAAAAAAGGAGGGTTGCATTAGATAGGTAGATAGCAGGCGTAAGAATTTATTATAACCCAAACATTTATTAACGAGTAATGTATTTAATAATAATTTATAAATCCCTAAAAATCCAATGCCCGCTAAACACACCGACCTTGAACCCCATAGCACATGGCATAACATATTAGCCATGCCTAGAAACTTAATGTCTTTTAACATTCACAACTTATAAACACCAAGGGGTGGGTCAGTTGGCGTAGGACCACGGTTTGCACCTACAGGTTGTAGGTTTGAACTGCACTAGTATACTTGTGTTAGTTTACTTGGCTTCCCTCTCAACTCGAAGGGATTAGTTAAGCCCAAAGAATTAGGAACCATCCGATAGCTAAAAAAAAAAACCTACACAACTTGCATAATGTGTTCTCCCAAATAATAATAATAATAACCTTGTCTAATGTATTAAAAAAAAAAAAAGGAGGACTCGCCTAATGTGGATAAGGAGGCATTTCGTGTCGTCCATATTGGCTTGAATAACCATTGTATAATTATCGGGGATAAAAAGAGAAAGGCCACTTGGACCGAAATGGGGGACCAAACTTTGGCCCGGTCTCCCATGAGGACCACAGGATCCCAGGTGGTGGTCCTCATGGGGGACCGGACCGATCAAGATCCTGTGGTCCTCATGGAGGACCAGGCCAAAGTTCGGTCCCCCATTTGGTCTACCTAGCATGACTGGGATAAAAAATGACAGCCCTAATTAAGAATAACAGTGCTAGGTGGACATACGGGCCCCGACAGGGGGACCGGGCCAAGAATCGGTCCCCCCCAACATCTCCGAGAAGACTTTTTCAATTAAGAAACAGTCATGCCCCTGGGATTCTATGGCCTTCATGGGGACCGGGCCGGTCCCAAAATGGGTCCAAGTGGCCTTTTCCATTAAGAAAGGGCCACAATGACAACAAAAAGTGGGGTAGATAGACTTTTTGACTCCTGAACCACCATCCTCAACTACCTTTCAATGCATTGTCTCTACCTTCATAAATATTCTCAGTCTCTTGTCTCCAAAACCACAACTTTACCTTGGGGCACGCTTTGGTACTGCTTATACTGACGCATACCCAATGGGTTTTCCACCAACTAGTTAGGGGAGTCTGAAACGGCATTTACATCTTGCAAAACTTTATTACAGATTATGAATGCATCTTCCAAGTCATTTTCAATGTCTTTTTATCTTGGGAAGGAAAAATAAGGGCCCATCTTAACAATTTTGCCACATAAATATAAAATGGAAAAATTTTAAATAAGGCCTTTGGTTTTTACCTTATTTAAAAAAAAAAAAAAAAATTTAAAACTTGTCAAATTAGTTCCTAAGTTTTTCATGAAGTTTCCAATTAAGGACATCTAGTCATTTAAAGGTATTTTTATGACATTTTCTCTTAATTTTTTAAAATTACTCAGAGTACCTTCATTTAAAGCCATGACATAGTTCTGGCAGTCACTATATTTAGTTGAAGTATTTAGTTTTCCTCGATGACTATACGGCGACTAGTGAAAGGAATAAAATATATAGGATGTGAGGGGGGTTTTATTTCATTGAATGATAATTTGGGTAGTTTAAGAAAATTGAAGAAAAAAGTTGGCGGAAAATAGCTTTCGGTTGATGAATGTCCTTAATTGAAAACTTCGTAGAAAACTTAGGAACTAATTTGAAAAGTTTTAAAACTTGTATCATTTTTTGAAATAAGACAAAAACTTAAGGACTTATTTGAAAAATTTTCATAAAAAAATTATCAACTAAATTTGATTAAGATTAAATAAGTAAATAAATAGTAAAAAATTAAATCACATCAAATGATATGGCTCTTATGGCTGATACAACTCTTTAGTTGAAATGGTATTTGGCCATGGTAGGAATAATAACACATGCATGGATGCACTATTTTTCTTAAATGGCCAATTCAAAAAAGGGAAAGATTGAATTGAGGTAAAATCTAAGGATTTCTTATATATTTATAGAGAGATTATTTTGAATGGTTTAGATTATAATAGGTGAGCCAGGCCCCAGTATGGAGAATCCATATTCAATGACTAGCTAAAGAATGGGCGTGCCATACTGTGTGATCCACATTTTCCTCCCACGGGCTTAGCAAAAAAGGTCTATGCCAAACTAAAATATATTATTAATTTTAAGATATTTTCTACTAATCATAGAAAAAGTTTAATTTCTATAGAAAAAAAAAGTCTAATTAATTTGAATATGTAATACTGAAGTAATATTAATATTAATATTAATATGAATATATAAGAAATCCTTAAATTTTACCTCAATTCAAGCTTTCCCTACTGTTGGATTGGCCATTTAAAAAAAAAAAATACAGAGTATATCCATGCATGTGCTATTATTCCTACCTTGGCCAAATACTATTTCAATTAAACAGTTGTATCAACCATAAAAGCCATATCATTTGATGCAATTTAATTTTTTATTTATTAATTTTAATTAAATTTATAGATGATCCATTTAAAGGTGGGTCCCACTTCAATTCAAGGCGCAATGAATATATAAGAAAAATGTTAATTTGAAAGTTGCTATTAGAGAGGTTAGAAACCTTGGGGAGCCTTTGTAAGCATTTTGAGAGGTGGGTCTCATTTTATATTTATGTGGGAAAATTGTTGAGGTGGGGCCCTTAGTTTTTTCATCATAAGATAAAAAGACATTGCAAATGACTCTTTAGTTGAAAGAGTAAGGGCTTGTTTGGCAAATCTTATCTTTACGAAACAGATCTGTATGATATAGATCCATTTCAAATGGAGCGGTTTGAAATTGATGTTTTACAAATAAACTGTTTGGTAAGACATAGATATTTTAAAAATAGACTGTTTAGTAAGACACATGTAAAAATAGATCTAATGGTCTAAGCATTTTGCAAATATCTCAAGATCTATGATCATCCAACGATTGAAATTTTATCTCAAACACGTGTTCCACATTTTAATGACTATAGACGGTTTGGATCTTCATTTTTAGTAGCTCAGAATAATTTAGAATTCATAAAAACCGGAATGACAATAAGTAATATGAAAAAGAGTTTGTTTACATCTAATGGTTCATGCTTTTTAACAAATATCTCAATATCTATAATGAGTTAACACCTTAAACTTGATCCCATAGCTATTTGTAGATTTCCAAAGAGGATGGATGGTTCAGATCTTGATTGTGGGGCCCACAATGTCCGGAATATTACATCAAACGGCTCACGGTTTTTTGCAAATATCTCTAGATTCGAGAAAGATCAACGGCTGAAATTTGGACACGTGGCCGTGTTGGGCCTTCTTCACATTTATAACGGCTTGGATCATGATTGTGGGTCCCATAAATAAAAAAATGAAAAACCGGACTGTCCTGGAGGACGTCCATAATACTGTAGCACTAATGTCTACCCGCTTCAGACAACAATATCAGATTGGATTCTGCTGCTTTTTGGGACTTCATGAAACAGACACATTGTGTCTAAATGCTATATGAAATGGATACAATAAAACCTCATACCAAACATGCTGAAACCGGATTCAATCCATTTTAAGATAATAAGAGGGGAAAAAAAAACATGCCAAACTGAACCTAAATTTGAAAAGAAAACGCATTTATTATCTCTAGAGGAACTTTTGCAAGAGGTAAATGCCGTTTGAAATTCCCCTGAACACATGGTGACAGCTCATTGGATATGCATGCTGTAGCGGCGCTACACCAAAGGTTGCCCCTTTTATCTTATTCCATTTCCTAGTCATCTCCTAACTTTGTGTGACGATTTTTTTTTTTTTTTTTTTTGGCTCCTAATTTTTAGAATATCATGTTTGTATGTGAGATTGTACACAAACAAATTCACAATTAAGGGGGAAAAAGCCTAAAAAATAAAAGATTAAGCTATTAAATAAATAACATTATTAAGCACAAATATCAAGTATTGGAAGAAATGAACAAGCACAATATCCCAATCCTACCGAAGTTATGGTCTTCAAATCAAAGTGAAATTTGGGCCACACAGAATTATCATTGAAACGTTCATATCCAATCATTGGCCATGAGCATACAATATTAACTTTAAGATCTTTATTAGAAATATATTTGAAAATAAATATATTTTTTAATAAGAAGAAGTAAAAATAAAATTAAATATATATTAAAAAGTTATTATCTTATGGCAATCTCATCATGATATTATCCTAGTAATCCGAAGATAAAGTTCTTTTAGCAATCTATTGAATTTGTAACAAAAGGTAAGGTCTTAATAAGAAAACGCCAAAGGCATTATTAAGATAAATAAAGAATATTTGGCTTCAATTGGTCTCAAAAGTACCGTGTGCTTGATAAGGCCTTTTTTCTTGAGATTAAACGGTGTTAGATCCACATCTTCCCAACATAAATTGAGGTGCAGGAGTACTCCATTCAACTCAATCAACCATTTTGGCAAGAATTTGGCAATACTAGTTTGCACATATGATGGGCAAAGGGGTGCCACAATGCATCTCCCTGGGACCACACTTAAGATCAACATCGTGAGGATGAAATGTTGAAATTAGAGCTATTGACTTCCTCATCATTTTCTTGAAGTTCTATATTTCTGAGAGCAACACTTCTTTTTTCTTTCATATACCACTCACTTGTTGTTGAATGAATTGGACAAGTGGCCAGCTACTTTATTCTGGGACCTCCTCCAAAATTTTATTTCCCTAGTATCAAAGGCTTTAAGAAGATTAAGGAGTTTTTTTCAAGTAAACATGAAATCCAAAGAAAAACTCTTTTATTTTTTCAAACTCTCCAAAAAAATTAGGCAATCCCCTTCAATTATAATTCGTTTCATCTCATTCTGATGAAAAATTAAAACTCCTTCATAGAGGGCCTTTAATTCAACTTCACGTGGGTGCATCATTTCTATTACTCAAGAATATGTGACCATCATCTCTCCCTCATGATTCCTAATAATGCCCCTTAAGCCTGCTGTTACGTTACCAAGGTTGACAGCCCCCCATCAAAATTCAATTTAAACACTCTTTCAGGTGGTGGGGGTTCACTCCTCCTGAGTAAGCCCTACAAAGAGAGCTAGAAGGAAAATAGAGTGAGCAACATTCCACTCTCATAAAGGGCTAATTAATTTGGTCATTTGAATAACTGAACCTGATAAAATTGGGCATTGTTAAAACAGGTTGTTTCTCATCTTTTCCATAAATACCAGCAAATTGTAACTCCAAGCCTCTTGCTGTTGTTAGTGGACTTGTTCCAAAACCAATGAGAAAAAGTGGGGGACATGCATAGGTTTAGGAATAGAGTGAGGTAAGCGATTCCAAATGTCCACAACAATAAGACGATGGGCAAAGAGGTGGTCCACCTTCTCATTTTCTAATCTACATAACACACATTTTGAGTCCACATATTTTAAGAAATTATTGAGATATGAACAAACTGACAATCTACCAAGGAGCAGGCGCCATCTGAAAATTTGAATTTTGGAAGGTACTTTCAAATTTCACACAATCTTTCATGGCATTTGAGGACCAATTTGCATGGCATTAATAAACTTATAAATGACTTTAACCGAGCAACAATTTGCATGGCATTTATAAACTTACAAAAAATGACTTTAACCGAGCAAGTCCTGGCTTGCTCACTCCCCCAACATCTAATGTTAGATTTCTTGAAGCGGAATTGACAAAATTTACTCGGCCATATTTCTATTACAAAGATTAGTCACAAGCATTTCGCTTCATCTAGACCCCAAATCACTATGGATGGTCATGTCAGAAACTATAATGATAAAAAAAACTATATATTGTCATTATTATTATTATAATGATGAAAATTCATTCCTTCTCAACTTTCTTAAACTTTGGCATGCATGGCCCATATTTGAGGCAAACCTTTTGAGTTCCAATCTCTAGATTTGAGCGGGCTTCCTCATAAAAAAAAACTAGATAAATAAATAAATAAACAAAAGAAAAAGGAGAAAGAAAGAAGCAACTCGAGCGTTAAACTATGTTTGTATGGAACTGAATTCCATAGAACTCTAGAAAAATGTAATTCCTAAAAATGGTTAAACTGAAGAAACAGAGGTGAAGATCCATAAATGGCCATCACATGATCACTCTTTCAATGGAAAATGAATCATGGTGAGATGGTAAACGAGTATCAAGCTAGCCATGTAAATCAAATCCTATAAAAGTCAAGGTTCAACGTCTACATCTCTCTACGTCATTTCCTCTACCATCCTTTGTTGCAACACATTTAAACATTAATCAAAGGAATACAATTCCATACAAACAAGTGGGGTGCTAGATATCGTTCTCATATTAATGATAATGTGTAATGCATTGAATGACCTTAGAGAGCATCATTAATCTAGAGTCCACTATTGAGTTCATGAATTTGCACATTTACGCATCATTTTAGGCGATGAATTAGGAGTTTAATTAGGTGAGTTGTATCATTATTCATCTAATTCCATCATTTCATGCATTTTCACCTAGGAACCTGAATTTTAATACTTTTCATACATTTTTTGCATTAACTTGGAATGTTTTGCAAATTTTCTCCGAAGAGTCTCAGTTGTAGTAGAACTCTATCCAGGATGGGTCCTATTTCAATATGGGCTCTTTAGTATTTAATGTGTTGAATTAGAATGTGCAGAAAATGAAAATTGCAGGTCTCTGTCACGGAACCCACTTTCAAGCACACCTAGTCATCCTGGGCCTTACATTGTTGAATTAAAACTTGAAAAGAAGTAAATTAAAGAATTCACCATGTGGACCCCACATACAAGCCATAAGCAAATCAATCAAAGGAGGAGTCCACTCATTATGTTAGTTGAAGAGATATACCTTATCAATAAATCAAATATGCAGAGAAGGTGTCCAGATTCAATATATCTGTAAGATAACCAGAGATATAAAAGAAACCAAAAGGTAGCATACGGGAGTCACACTCCTAGGACGTCTATAATAATTCTCTCTCCTCTTTCTCTTATTTCCCTAATTAATATAATTTAAGAGTTATTTTTGGGTATTATGAGCTCTGTTCCTAAACTAGGTTAGAAGAGTGTAAGAGAAAATTGTAATTGCCATGAAGTTCTCGATGAAAATCACATATTTCTGCAATGGAGGAGTAGATCCCTAGATCAGAGTGTCAGATGAAGTTAAGTGTTTCTCATCGTTAATCTATGTGATATTTTTGTCTCTTGTATATTGATTATAATAATAAATCTGCCTTCTGTCATTGACAACCTATGTTATTTAATTTTTTACTTTAGCAATGCTTTAATTATGTATGTTTTCTTAATAGATTATTCTTATATTGAAATTCTTTTATAATCTATCTTTGATTAATATGTGATATTTAGTTAAGTTCATAATTTCATTAGGTGAAGGAGATTATTGCTTTAAATAAATTGTGAAAAATTGTGCTCTTCGATAGACAAAGCATCTAAATCAGAAACATTGATTTGTTCATGATTTGAAGGATTTTTGGGACAAATTTATTTTATCAATTGCATAGAACGATGATGAGACTACTTAATGGATTCATGATATTCTGATCTGCATTTTCTCATATTTTATTGCTGCACTCTAGATCTAGCATTTTCTCAATCTTATTATTGTTTTTCTTTTCTTTATCTCTCTTGTCATTATCATTGATAAAAAAAAAATTAGATTTTGAATTTAACTTAGTAGTCCTCCCTATGGGATTCGACCTGTACTTGCTATTGTCTCAAATAGACAGTTGTGCACTTGCAGTATTAAAATATTAAATTTAAATTCATATCATCCACTACTGCACATGAAGGACATGGAAGAGTGGACTAGAAATTCTATGGCGTTTTCAGATAAGAACATGAAGTCTTCCAAGCATTTGCTTTTTCAGATGATCCCTTGCTCTTCAGCAGGTGCTTGTAGCCCTGTACTAACGGGTCATATCCGGGCGAAATCATGGTGGATCCGGACTTAGATCCATCTTCATAGATTCCAACTTCGTCTCAAATCCAAACCGAGCCTGACCTAGAACCATGTGTTGTATCTGGATCTGGCGGCAATGAAAATAAATGGGTGCTACCATAGGCCTTAGGGGACGGTGTGGGCACTGCTAAAAGTAGATTAAAGAAATTGTTTATATAAGGGGTTTTTTTATTGGAATTTAGGGGGGGGGGGGGGGGGGGGGGGGGGGGGGTTGTTTCCGCCCATGGGTGCGACTCTAGTTCCAAATCTAAAATAAAAACTTGAATGCATTAATATAATAGGAAAGTGACATTTTTAAATGATAAAAGTTTTATAGTGCAACGATTAGACCATCTATGACCTATGGAGCATAATATTGGCCAACCAAGAAGCAACATATGCACAAACTGAATGTAGTAGAAATGAGAATGTTGAGGTGGATATGTGGTAAAACTAGGAATGATAGAACTACAAATGAGTGCTTTCAAGAGCATTTAGAGGTAAGAACAATTGGGGATAAAATTAAATAAACTAGTTTAAGATTGTTTGGGCATATTCAATGTATGCCGGTAAGGAAAAGTTTGGCCATGAAGGTTAATGACCCACCAAAGGAAAGGGGTAGACCAAAGAGGACGTGGATGAAGGTAGTAATATATATAAATATATATATATATATATAAAGAAGTGTAACTTATTTGAAGATTTGGTTCAAGATAGATCGGAATGAAAAAACATAATTCGTGTAGCTTACCTCAACATAGTTGGAACAAGGCTTTAATAATGATGATGATGAAACGATTATTGCTAAGTCGATCCTCAAATATAAATATCACTAAAGTTATACAAACCCTTTAAAACTTAAATATTTTTTTTAATATGATGATGTAATTGTTTGGATTTGGATCCTCGGTTCTGCTCATGCAAAGAACCAAATCTGGATCCAAATCTTCCGAATCCGTTATGCATTGATTTAGATCTAGATCCGAATTTCTTCTGGATCAATATTGGATCAGAAGATAGATTCTTTACCATGTTCATCTAGAGTTGAAAGATTTGGATTTTTGGATAATCAAATACTCATTTGCAAATTGCAACCTTATCTATGGTGATAATAACAAGAGTACATCTAGTGGGTCACACATGGACTGATGTGCTCAAAATAATTAACCGCAATCACAGAAATTTCTATTAAGTAGATAATGACAAATACGGGTCGATCTACGGAGATTTGTAGAAACAAGATCTAAAAATCCTCAATCAGTTTTCACACTAGGGATTTTAAAAAAGACAATTAATTAAGAAAATAATAACTAAAATGATATCAAAGGAAATTTAAACACAAACAGATCAGAGAAAGAGAGCTCAGGGTATCGGGTTTCACCAAAACAGATTTAATCATTACAAAATTACTTCATAGTCTTATCCTAATAAAACTCAACCCAATGTACAAGAAATTGCCTTCGATAGGAAGATTTAGTTGTGAATACCTTTTTTCTTAAAATATCAGTTATCTAATAGGTACCTAAGACTCCCTTCACTTCAATATGTTGAAACTCTAATTACTATTTATCAAAATCAAGCACAAACCATTAAAGGAATTTAACCTAAACATGGTATGTCAAGATCAAACATAAAAAGTAAAAGACATTCCAAATAGCCTTTGCAAAATAAAAAGTTAAATAACATTCATGAAGGAGAACCTATTAAATCATTAAGCATAATGAGGGAAAAAAATAGAAAAATAATAAGGAACAATCTCACCGGTTTTGGTTTCCTCCTCCACCCTAATCCATGGATTAGCCCCGCATTGTAGAACAAACAAAAATAAAGAAGCAAATCTCCATTATTGAAAACCTTCAAAGTTGTGCATTACACCACTCAATCTCCACCTTCACTTTCTAACAAAGATTAAAAAAAAAAAAAAAACCCTTTCTAGAGCAAGAGAGAGCCTGCCCTTTAAAAGAAAAAAAAATGCAAGAAGAAAAAGAAAGAGAAATCACTCAAATTCGTCATCCCTCATATCCCTCCAATTGACAACCTGTTTTGACCCACAAAACGTCAGAATTGGAAGATCCTCGTGTGACATGAAATTTCTCTCATAAGTGATGATCAAAATAATAAAGCCCGCACAGGATGGCTACAATTCCGAAAATCTTCTTTCCCACCTAATTCGGTCTTAAAAATTAAAAATAAAAACTAATTGGACCAAGTCTTAAACTCCTGATGACTTCTAACTTGAAATTCCAACTCTCTTCCAACAAGCATATATGCTCTTTGTGTATAACTTTTCTCAAATGAGGCTTTACCTTTAAACCTCTCCGAATTAAGCTCAAATAAGCTCAGCTTCTTATAATTCCTACATAATAAGAAAAAGGCTATAATTAGAACATTTAAGACAAAATAACAACAAGTAAATTCAAATAAAATGGTAGTTATTAATATTATGCCATGCATATCATGGACTCCTTGTTATAGGACCGAATCAGAAAATATCTCTTGGTTTTATTTGGAGACAAGGATTTATTGTATCGGTAAAGAAAAAAAAAAAAAAATTTGTCTCCAAACAAATTATTTGGTTCAAATGTCAAATACGTCCAGGGCCTTTCTAGCCTGGGCGTGGCTATCAGGCCTGTGAGCTGGGTTTGACCTAAATTTTAGGTCCAATAACTAAATTGACCAGGTTTGGACAAGCTTTTTGGCCAGCCCCAACTAGAGACCAGCTTTTGAACAAGATTTGAGATCTTTCTTGAGGCAAAACTTGGGTCCATCTAATCCCTTCACATTGTACTCTCGTTTATTGTCTTTCGTGGGGATTTTATTTTGTTGACAAGTGAAACTCTGTTGGATTGAACCATCCAAACCTCAAATGTATGAGGTGACTAAAAATTCGTTATGTACAATTCAGCTTAGATGATTGTCTTTGCAACACCTGATCATTCACCGACTTTCCATATCAGTTGCAAGCAGGACCCATCAATCTTAGTGCTGGTTCGCGGGTATAATCTGGCGATGAATCCAGGCCTGCCTCAACCAACGAGTCATGGCCAGGGATGGCAACTTAATGGGTTAATTAGCCACAGGTGGGACTAAACACTTATGGGCTTGATTCACGCCTGCCCCATTGAACACATGACGGGTTTAGAAAATGTGATGCCATACAGGGGTGAACACGGATCAGATTGGTGCGGATTAGACCAAATCTGTCACCAATCCGTTACCTACAGATTGACGGATTTGGAATCCGTCACCAATATGTGGCTGTTAAAATCCGATTCGATCCGTGGAAGAACGAATCGGATCGGAACGGATCGGATCGGATCAGATTAATCCGTTCGATCTAATGTTAAAAGAAAAATATCAAACATCTTGTAAAAAATTTACGTTTTGACCCCTTTAATTTTTTTTCTTATTTTAAATTTACACATCTTAATTTATATTTGGACCCCAACTATTTTTTTTTATTTAAATTTAATGTCAACCGATCAGATCGGATTGAATCCGCAGATTGAGGGTGAAATCCTCCATCAATCCGTTGTTAATGGATTACAAAATTTTCAATCCATCACCAATCCGGTTACCTTCGAATCGGATAAAAATCCGCGGATTGGATCGGATCGGATCGGATCAAATTTACGAATCGACAGATTTTTTGTACACCCCTAGCCAAACCTGCCTTACGACGAGTGCAAGTTTAGCTAGGTCTGATATCGGTAATTCCATCATTTATTTAAAAAACTAAGTGATTTAAGGAAAACTTTAATTTATATAATTCTCATTGCTAAATATGTAAATTGGTCACAAACAGGCAAAGCAAGTTAAAATCTTAACTTGCATGAACCCCAACTCACTTCAAAATCTACAAGTCATGCCTACCTTGAACAGTTGGACCCAACAAAACCACTGCGACAATTCTAAATGTAGGCAGGTTTGGCGTAGTGATGGGCCACCAGTTAGCCTGATCCGTTGTCATCCCAGGTCATGGCTCTACTTGTTTATGTTGACCAGTTTCTATGTCATCCTTCCGCCATTCATGGCTTAACATGTTCCATGAAATAACGTTTTAAACATCTTGTTAATACAAGAAAAACTAATCAAGGCAAATCAACTGAATCAAAGCCATAATTTGTTGTGTCATGTACAACATAAATTGTCAAATTCAAGACTGTAGACCTCATGGAAATAGGTCCGGTGTAGTAGGGCTCAGGTTGGATTGGGAATTGTAGGTAACATGTAAACCCAACCTATGTGTTAATTGGGTTAATGAAAATATCAATCGGAGTGTTTTTTTTTTTTTTTTTTTTTTTTTTAAGGATTTTACAGGGAAGAATCATGCTATTTTCTCGCGAAAGGCCCCCACAGATTGTGTGGCACAAATGGAGTTCGTTAGGCCTTGTTTCGTTTTTTTACTTAAGGGTGACCCTAACGTCGCTCGTCATCACGGTATCTTTTATTGTTGTCTTCTTCCTCTCCTCCGCTTTCTCCATCATCCCCACTCCATCTTTGATGGCTGGCATATGACACTAAGTACTTGATCACCTTGACATGAAGCCCCCATGAGAGTGTGGCTCCCGTCTCTTTTATAAATATTTAAAGGCTCTAGAAGTAGGGATGTAAATGGGTCCCCAATTCTCCAATTACCTGAAGATTCTGACCCGTTAAAAACCAGGTCTAGGTCCTTATTTAGATCCCGATAAGTAAATGGTCCCGATCTTGTTCCACCTTAGTTCGGACTCGTGAACCCGAGACCCGATACATTACCTCAATTTTTGAAAATTTCTCCTAAAAATCATGTATTCATAATATAATTTTCCATCTAGACCCGGACCCGTCCCATATATGTTTCTTGTTTCCGTTCCAGAGCTAAGAAACCGGCTTCGAAACGGTTCTAGGTCCATATCCGGTTCCACATTTTCCTTAATGATTCCGGTTCCGGGTTTACCATGGAGTGGACCCGGACTGGACCAACCTGTTTACAATCCTACCAAGAAGTTTGTAGAAAGACTTCCTAAAATGGTGAAAATAAGTGATTTAAATATTATTTCAAAGGAACAAATTACACATTAGTGTATGCGACTTTTCAGCCTGACTTTTGTCATTAAAACAAATCCCATTGTTTGAAAATCAGCCATTCACAATCTTCATTCCACCTTGGACCGACACAAACTAGGAGAAAAAACAAGGAATACCCATTGCCAATCATTGTAATATTAATCCAATGTGAGTTTAAAAAAGGGGCGTCCCATTTCCAATTTTTGTCACATCGATATGTCTCTGTTTATCTGCTGTGTGGCCCACAAATCAACGATTCAATTTGATCATCCACTTGTGTTCCAATGAAATCCATCATTTTCTCATCTTCTTAGCGTAAAGATACCCCCTTCCTGAAAAGGACTCCATTTACCAGTAGGTATTGAAAGCAACATCTCAATTCTCAGGTAGTATGATCCCTGAGTGGTCTAATTACATGCTTTTCGAGTGGAATTCACCCTAGGGCCCACCTACTGATGATCCAAACCATTAAAATTTTGATTCGATAAGATTTGGTAAGCCTGAACATATGATCTATAACGTAATTAACACATAGGTTTGATGACGCATAATATTGTACTAATCTAATCACGTGTTCAATCTTATAGAAAGACCAAATCATATCAATGTAAATATGATGATATGCTGCCGAAAAGGGGCGGGCCGGGCCGGGGCCTTCAATTTAAACGGTTTGAATCTTCAGTAGATGGGCTGCATGGTGAGTTCAGGGGATCCGGACTCGTATTCTTATTGACTAATCACCGTACACGTGGCGTGTTCCCATCTTGGTCGTCGATTGCTAGCCTTTTATTACGAGGCTGAGGATTTGGACGGTCTTGATTGCACGATTGGATGCGTGATGGGGAAAAAGTCTTAGCCGTGTGCAAGACTCACAGAGAGATCCATCAATGACCTTTTCCCAACCGAAACCTGTTTTCATTTCCAGTCTCCAGATTCTTTCTTCTTCTTATTCCAATCTCCCAATTCGGAGACTGTCACAGCTCTGATCAGCCTGCGGCTATTGATGCTCGTATTTCCGGAAATCTGAATCCGATTCCTACGTTTGATTCCACGCTCCTTCTTGGGAAAGTTGGATTTTCGCGGCAATTGTGATTTTTAGCGTTCTTCTGAAATCTGAAATCGCTAAATTTGTTCGAATGGGGAAGTGAAATCAGGGTTGAGAGAATTGGAAGAATCGAATCTGGAATTTGAGGTAGGTTGCTCTGATTTCTTTTGTTTGATTAATTATTAATCATTTGTATCTTTGTTGATGATGAAGGCCTGTGGTTGCTCCCAAATTTTTATTTTTTTTTGTCATCATATTTCCAATTTTTTGGGCTCGATTAATCCCTCCGGGCCTAGAGGGAAGCCAGTTAAACTGTAGCCCCAGTGTGGTAGTGTAGTTTTAAACCTACAACATCTGTGTGCAAACCGTCGCCATCCGATTGCTCTCAAATTTGCGGGGTGTGAACTTTGTGGTTTGGCATGGGGATGCTCATCCCGGCCTGACCCGATTTTAAAATGATAGGCCGAAGCCCGGCCCTAGCCTGAATTAGGCCATAACGGCCTGTCAAGGTGGTTAACTGGTTATCATCTATGTCGATGACTCTGGCTTGGACTCTTCATTCAAACATAAATTTCTTCTTTTTTTTTTTTTTTTGGGTGGGTGGGGGGGCCAAAATGGGTTATCTCATTTGGGATGGACCGGGTTTGGGCTTTCTACCCTTGAGTCCAAGCCCAACCCGTATATTAATCAGGATCAGATTTGCAGTCCAAACCCGATCCACAGTGGGCTGGGCCTGGGCTGGACCGGTCCAAGAACAGCCCCTAGTTTAGGGGGAGCCACTCGGGGGATTAATTCTCTAGGGTCAAAGGCCCTAGAAATACCCACATCATTAAAAAAAAAAAAAAGAATGGATTATGGATGAGCATTAAGAGAGATTGAAAATGTTTGAACTTGAATTAGTGGTGATCAAAATGACTCTATTCTTTAGTTTGAGATCCTTGATGGGACAAACTCACGGGTGACTTAAGTTAGAAGATGTATATTATGCACATAAACACTTGGGTCCAATTTAGAAAAATGAGATTATATTGAGAATAAATGAATACTAGCACAATAATCTATTCTAATCACGGAAATGTTGACTAATAATGGCAAAAATAATATGCTCTACCACAGAAAATTATGACAGCCCTTAAACCTTATATTCGCCCTGGAGAGGTCAAAGTTTAAGTATTCCCCTCGTGCGATTTCCTAGGGCCATGCGATATCGCGCACATCATTCTGTATGATATCCTAGGTAGGACAGTGTGACATTACACATATGATATCCTAGAGCTGTGCGATACCGCACCGTTATTGTACGAACAGTTTTGCGGGAATTATATTAGATTTGATCGTTATGAGACAAATGTCAGATGTAAGAACAGTTTCCCTTTTGCGTTCAGTAGATTAGTGGTAGGGCTGTCAAATGGCGGGACCAGGTCAGGCTTGGGATTTTCCAAGCCTTATCCTCAATATATACGGGCAAAGCCCTTAGAGGGCCTTCATTACCTAGGTCTTTACTTGGCCCTTGCGGTCCAAGGCCGGGCCTAGGGCCTGAAGAGAGTAAAATAGTTTTATTTTTTATTTTTTATTTTATTTTTTTATTTCCCTTGCCACTGGGCATTAAGTGTAAACCTAATGTTAGTCCTTCTTTATTTCTTAACTCATTAATTTAGGCCCATGATAAATTGTATTGCATTGAATTCCCATCATTTAAATACCTAACAATCAAATGGATACTACATAAGAAAAAAAGAAAAAAAAATAGTTTCATAACTTCCTCTATAATATGTAACTGGGATCTTGTGGCACCTTGTTTTCAAAGTTGTGGCCCATCTAAGAAGTGGGCCACAGGAGTTGATCAGAATATAAGGTTAAACACTAAATCCAATAACTAAATAGAAGTGATCTCTTTCTAATAAGAACTCAAGTAAGAATCATGAATGGTTTATTTACATAAAAATCGCATAAGAATCATATAAAAATCCACATACTCGAAGGAGCCGTGGAGCTGTTTGCATGCATTGTATAAAATCATGCTAAAACTCATATTAA
Source organism: Cinnamomum chago (assembly GCA_038049695.1). Lineage (NCBI taxonomy): Eukaryota > Viridiplantae > Streptophyta > Magnoliopsida > Laurales > Lauraceae > Cinnamomum > Cinnamomum chago. The sequence continues at coordinate 62,608,731 of CP142458.1, read as the reverse complement.
AGTTGGTTTTATCGATGGGCTTGGGCTTTGTAATGCCTGAGCCGAGCCTCTCACCTACTGCTTTGCAAGATAATGCACATGAAGTAGCTTATGTTAGAAACTATATCTATTTGGTATGTTAGAGATACTAGTAACAAAGGCCATCCCTAATAAAGGGTCAAACAAATAAAAATATATTTAAATCTGATATTTTTTTAGAATATTATTGATAAATAAAATAAATATATAAATATATTATTTAGAAAAATGGCTTGGGTCGTCTGAATAGTACCTATTTAGGAAAAAAAAGCAAAGGAGAGATGAATAGAGAAAATATTTTCTTAATAAGTCAAAGTAATGTGTAACGTTGAAACAATAATAAATAATATATATTATTCATCATCTAAAGAAAGCAAGCCCTTCAGTTAGTCATTCACGGCCTGCACATTTAAGGAGGTTGAATCACTAAAAACCAATATATGAACATGAAGAAAACACAATGGCAAATGCAGTAAGCAAAATCAGTATCTTGAGTTTTAGATATATTATTTATATATGAAAAGTTCTTTCGAAGAAGAAAAAATCCTTTCAATCTTCTTATTCGTGAAAACAAAAGAAAAAAATACAATAACGATGACCGATGACATTTGGAATTTCTTTGATTAAATAGGTTGTCTTACTCGATTTTGATGATTGGTTTGGGACGATTATCCACCGTAGAACTTGTTTGATCTTGCAGTTGGAGAGTTTGAGGAACGAGGACCATGTAATAGTATTTTGAGAAGGGAATCTTGAGAGGATTGAGGAACTCCTATATTGATGGGTTTATCTTATCACCTCCGATCTCTTCAAAGTTAATACTAAAAATCATAATGATAAGAGGATTGGTTAAACAGATTTTAGAATGGATTAAGATTAAAGAGTGATTTGGGGATTAATATAAGAAGATAAAAAAGAAAAGTTAGTAAAAGTGAGATTTGAGGGGAAGTCAGGAAATATAGGTTTATGTAAACCATAATCTTAATTTAAGTGGAGAGATTTATGGAGGAAATTTGGGAGGTGTAGTGGCCCACATCAAAACCAAAGTTATATATATATATATATATATGAATTTTTTTTCTATGTATTTCTTTGAAAGAGAACTCCATCGGAGTTGACATTGCACCCTTGCAGCCTATCTCCCTATTGCTTAATACTTATATAAAGATTAGAGTGGCTAGTAGTTAGCGTTTTAAGTAAGTACATATTTTGAATAATCTCATTATTGCCCAGAGGAAATCCTCTTGAATTTTATGAGAAGGTAATGCCTCTTGAATTTTGACAGCCAATTACTTTAAACTTGAAGACCCAAGGACCGAGCTTCGGCATGTGAGGTGATACTAACATGCCAACACCACTCGACCATGCAAAAGATAAATCAGAAACTAGAAATCTTTAGAAAAAGACAAAACGCAAGTAAAAAATTTTAGAAATTTTGTTTTCTTTTTGTTATTTGTCTACACTTCAACTATTGCCATGTTAGGGTAAGAAAAAAAATATGAAAAAGGCCCGTTGGCACTCTAATACTTGCTGTAGAAACTGGTACTAGATTTGATGCCATAGTTTCGGGGAGTGGCGCAATAACAGATTTGATTTCCTTCCTTGCATCCCTCCACAAAACTGTGCATTAAAACGAACACGAAAGTCAAATCATGAATAAAGTGAAAGGCAAGTAGGGATTAAAGTAAAAATCACTAGAAGACAATAGTTTTCTTTTCCCCAACTAATTACACTTTGGTGAAGTAAAAAAAGGAAAAAAAGAAGTCCAAAGTGGAGTAAAAAGCACTAGCTGTTTCACAAGTTTACTTCTCCCCTCTCCTTTTTCCATCAAAACAACAATAAAGTAAAATAGTCACATTACCATTTTACTTTTCACTTTACTCATTTCTTCCAAATAGTAAGGTTATCACTCAGTGCGGTCCATCCAAACCAGGGTCCTAGGAGGGTCAAGACTACAGACAAGTCTAACCTTTGGCAATTTTGTACAAACTGCTCATAGGTATCAAACTTGTGTTATGGTATATGCATGGCATCTGAGACTTTTACCATTGCACCCAAGCAATGACCCTTCCTTTCATCCAAATAGCATGAATTGAAAAAAAAAATACATCACATTCTGCTAAACAAATAGGTAAAAGCAGAGATGAGAGAGAGAATGACATGATTTTTTGAAAACCCATGAAAATAGATAGAATTTCTGAAATAACCTGTGTCTCTAGTGCCATTTGAAAGTCTTGTATACCAAGATGTAGGATGGTGATTTCGGGTCCAAACAATAGTATGTTTTTAGAAGGGAAATCAATAAGGGGCCATTTGCCTTTTACATGTGCTAATGTTACATATGTAAATGGCGCATATGCATATGTTACATATATAGTTGTTATACATGTGAAACACATTATAATTTTTGTTAAAATTATGATTTTCACATGAGTAAATGGGTATATCCGATGATTTTAGATTTATTTGGATTTTAGGAACATTTTCAAAAATTTCTCAAAATCTATTCACCATTCATAAAAGAATAATGAATAGTTTGGAACAAGCATTGGGGGCCAAATAAGTCCAAAAAATTATATATATTGGTTGGAATTTTTTCATAAATTACTCAAAATCTATGAAAATTCTAGATAATTAGCTTCAAGGTCTTGTGGTCAATTAGTTTAATAACCAAATTGAATGGTTTGGAGGTGGGGCCCAATTCTATAAGAAAAATAAATGTCAAAATGGGACTTAAGTAAGAAAAAAAAGCACCGTGTAACAACTTGTAGTAGTGCATTTTGCCAAGAGGGATGTGAATCATTTTCACAACTCCATAGGTATGAAAATGATTGTGTATATGTGGCCTAATTTACCACTGCTTATTTACATGCCACATGAATAAATTCGTGTGAATAGACGTAATATTTGCATATGCATATTGCTAATGGATACACATGTGAATCATTTATATATATAAACGAGTGCAGATAAACAACTCTTAGGTATAAAAATAAAAGCATGTCGGAAAAGGCATCTCAATCAATCAATTCGAAAAACTATTTTAACACCAAAAACATATTATCATCACATGACATCTAAAGCTTAGCTATAAAGTGAGCAAAAACATTTATCTGCCTATGAATAAAGCTATAAAAATAGATCTTATTCAAATCATTGACAATGTTCCAAATATCCAAGACTGCTGGGTTAATGGATCAATCATCATCATCATTAATATCCAAAAGTATAGTAATTTAGGCAAATGCCTTCAATAACTCTTAAATGAGATTAGACCTTTTAACTATAATAACTAATACTCAGAACTCTTTAACTCGCATAGATGAATTCTTTACATTAAAGCTGGATGTTGGTTGAAAAAAAAAAAAAAAAAACCCTTACATCTTTCCCGTCGTTGTGCCACATCAGCAATCACAACTCCCAGTTGGCATAATGTTTTGTAACTGTCAAACCATTGAGGCACACTTGATACTCATCTTATTGAGGTGAGTAATTTAACCTCATCTCAAGTGAGTTACACGCTGACATTAACTATCATTTAGGGGAGCCCACTATTATTACACTATTTATGTGATCCCACGTAATCATGTTATTTAGGAAGTCCCACTTGAAGATTTGATTTAGTTTTCAGTTAAAAGATATATTGGTGATTCGTTAGTCATTTTCTTGAACATTTAATTAACATATACTCAAAGTAGTTCAAACTTATACGAACATTTAACCTAATGCACGAGTGGTTTAAGTTCAAATTGTTGAGTAATTTATAGATATTTACTCACTTATTACTTAAGTGCCATATATGAATTTATTTTTAATTAATTACTTTATAATATAGATTTATATTTTGATGATTATCCAAATGGCTTATCATTCAATCAAATCATATATGTTTTTTTTTTTTTTTTTGTTAATAATACTTAAGTTTACTATATATATGATTTAATTTGCATGAAACTTTAACCTATACATTGCGTGCACTTTAATGCTAGCACTAGTTAGAAAATTAGTGGCCCTTTCAAGTTCAATACCAATAAAAGAAGCCGCACTGCATATGTTCGTTTCTCGATGGGCAGTATTCAGTATTCACCTTGGTCTGTTTGTGTTTGCATAAAATTGAATTCCTATCAATTCATGACTAACAAAATGCCCCCGTGCTTAGCACGGGCAATAGAAATGATATAAAAAATACTATTAGATTTTATGATATAAATAAAAAGAATTTGATTTTGATAAATCTAAATTAGAAGTATTTCTAACAAACAAAAAATTTATAGGCTTTCTTAAAATCACACAATAGAAGATTTAAATAAATAATAAATATAAAAAATTAAGATTTTAGTAGAAACATGAAATATCATATTTACACTCACCAACTGATGGAGGTAATGCATCAAGTAATACATCTTTGGGCTCCGATCATTCTCCTTTACATCACCTTACTAAAAAGAAAAAGGTTGATTTCACTCCATTTTCATAATCTTTCCTATGTAGATAGGTTTTTTTTTTTTTTTTTTTTTTTTTTTTTTTTGAGATTTCCTATGTATATAGTTTTTTTTAATGATTTTCTACATTAACAGGAAGATGTTCATTTCAAAAGATCAAAGGCAGCAAACTTTGTTTTTAATTTCTATAGAACCCAAATAAATTAATCTTTTTCTTGGAAATGATTTTTCCATTAGAAAAGCAAGTAAGAATTCATTTTCCTTTATAGTCTATAGCCTTGAGAGACTGAACCACTCAAACTATATATGCTTATTTTAATAAAATTCATTATTTTCTGTTAAAAAAGAGTCAAACCTCCATCAATCGAAAGAACTAAAATTATATAGGGTGATAAATATCATAAAACCAATACCAAACCATCTCGGCATTCTTTCAAATTTATATATTTATTTGATTTCCTCATTCTTTGCCATTGAGATCCTAACACATACACTTGTCGGACAGATGTCATATTCATCAGCAATTGTGTCACAAGCAAACGAAACATGTTACAAATATAATAATGATTAAAGAGGTATACAGAGAAATATCGATTAAAGAAATGGCCATACTTGACAACTCAGAGACCTAATCTAGAGCAAGTTTGCTGGAGAAACCACTCGATGCATTCTTATACTATAAATCAGCAACTCCTTGATAGCCACTTCACTGAAACAGAAATCAGAATCTAAAATAAAAATAGAAAAGGTGCATTTAGATATGAGAGAATTTCTACGTTTGAGACCGATCTGCTGAGGACGGAAGCGCTAAGAGAGAAGGATATGTAGTAGCATGGAGACAAGAAGTGTTTTTTGGTTAAGAGAAAAGAAAGACGGGGGGGGGGGGGGGGGGTATAGAAGGTGAGGAGAGACTCAGGCCTCCTTTTTTGCTTTGTAAATCAGAGATTGATTGTGCTGCTATGGAAAAGGCAGCATGGAGAGAGATATGAATCTGGTCTCTAGTTGGTTGCAGCAAAGAACTCGTGTCGATCCCGTCTTGGGTATGGCGGCTGTAAAAGAGGAGAGGATTCTCTCACTTGATCGGGTACACAAACAATGTGACGAAGCTGATGAAGACGACGACGACGATGAGGATGACAAAGTCAATGATGGTGTCTGAATTGGACCAGAGAGAAATAGAGATGAGAGGTGCTTTACCTTTGGTTGCTGAATTAGCATTAATGTGGCACGTTTGCATGTAGAGAAATGATTAAAGGAAGAGGAGTGTAGTTACGTTTTTTTCTTTCTTTTATTTTGCTAGCAAATGAATCGGTTTATTTCTGCATCGGGAACTAAAAGGTTCGTTGAGTTATGAAGGACGATGGCTGATATTAGTAAGAGGTCTAATGAGAATTGATGAAAATCAATGGAGAATATTAGTAGGACGTCAAAATTTGAGAACGGTCAAAATTGAATTTGAAATTGGCATTTGAAATTGCAATTGAAGCCAGTTCGGTTCATATATAATATAATATAATAATGGTAAAATAGGTTGCAATCAAAGATTATTAAAGGAGGGTTCATCGTATGAAGTGGAGTTGTAAATGAGACCTTATTAAATTTCTTAGGGTTTATTTAGTAGTGTTACTTAATTCATTCTTCGTTAGAGAGATTAATAGCCATTTATAAATTTTTACCTTTGTTTTTTAACTGGTTTTAAGAATACATTTATTGAAATTCATATGAATTCAATTACATGTGCATACCTATCAATTCATAATGGTAAAATAGGTTGCAATCAAAGATTATTAAAGGAGGGTTCATGGTATGAAGTGGAGATGTAAATGAGATCTTATTAAATATCTTAAGGTTTTATTTAGTAGTGTTACTTAATTCATTCTTCGTTAGAGAGATTAATAGTCATTTATAAATTTTTACCTATGTTTTTTAACCGCTTTTAAGAATACATTTATTGAAATTCATATGAATTCAATTACATGTGCATACATCAACTTAAAGTTTATGTTCCCCAGTTGGGAAAAAACTTTGAAGTATAATGCGTACCCATCCCATCACTGAGGAACTTAAGTTTTAGGAATGAAACCATGCGGAGCATGATCATATTCATGGAGTTGTGAGGCCCCCACCTACTAATGGCTTGAGTCTTGTACTTGTATCCCAATTTACACATGGTTAGAGAGGAATCTCAGGGGACATTAAACAATTTTTGTTGGGTTGAATCAGTGATTCTCCAAATTCCATCCCTTCCAAATTCTCAAGGCTCTTTTAGACTTTTACACCCCACCATTCATGGAGTGGCAATTTGAAATTCCCTGGATGGTCAAATGTGACATGTTAAAAGTTTAAATTTTGAAACCCCATTAATCAAACAAAGAATAAATTCTATACACCGACTTGCTTTTAGAAATGCCCAATACATGGTTTTTCATAAATTAAGAGATTTTCACGAAAAAATAACACTAAACACTGATTAGATAAATTAATTATGAAAAATATAAAATTGACGGATTAGGGTTAAATATTTTTTTGACACAATTATCCTTGTGACTAACGATATCATTAGCCACATGATACCCATTTCTGGTGTCGAAGTAATAGTTCTAGGTGGAAAGATGGAATACCGCTCAATCATCCACCTATTTTTATTGGTAAAACTTTTCAGAGTAATTTATTGAAATAATAAAAAAATATATACATATATGTATAAAATAGGAAAAAAAATTAAAAAAAGATTATGCATGTTTCTTGATATGGATATTGAGAAAAAAAGTAGTGAAAATTGTGCTCCAAACCGATATGGATCGGAATGGACAACAAAAATGGGTCGGAATGGATTGAAATTCAAATTGGAATGTTTTGACTACCGGGCTGTTTCGACCGAAGGACTAAAATGAAAAACTCCGGCCATTCCGGCTGAAACGAAATAAAATCGACTGCTATGGTTCTTGCATTCAATCTTTTATACATCCAACTTTTGAATGTCCATAGAGGGGCTGACCTATCTTTCCGGTGAGAGTTTAGCAAAGCTCCACACTTAATAGTCCTAGGTTTAGTTTGACATCTCTACTTTTCCCCTCTTATTGTCTTAAAACTGGTTCAATCCGGTTTCAGAATGTTTGGTAGTTGCCTTTTTTGCGTCCAGTTCAAATGGACTTAAGAGATGACTTGTCGTTTTGAAGCAGTCAACAAAAGGGGAAGAATCCAATCAAAGAAATCAAGATCCAAACCATTGAATAGATTCAGAGGGTCAAACACGGCTACACATCCAAATTTCATCTGTTGGTTGATCTTATATTTTTTTTTTGTATTTATGAAAAACCCCATACTGTTTGATCCATATTTTTGACATTTGCGGGCCCCAAATGAAAGATCAGAACCGTTAGTCCTTTTTGAAGGGATAAGCACGGCTACGAGGTGAATTTGTCGTGCCTGATTCGTTGTATATCTCGAAAAATCAAAGAAAGACTCTGGACCATTGATGCACCATCCATTACTTGGACTGGGTGATCCACGTTTTTCACACAGTCCCTTTTTCTCTTTATTTTTCCAATTTGTGGGGCCCTCAACTATAATATAAACGGTACAAGTTCTTAGGATGACTTAAGAACAACCACCACATCAACTATCAACTGTTCATTCACCAATCTTAAAATATTTGCAAAAAAAAAGAACAATTGAAGTTAATTTTTGGACTTTGCGGGCCTTTTTATCAAGTTATGAACCATTGGTCTTCTTAGGAATACTACAAATAGCCATATGGTCAAGTATTAGCCACCGATTCACTATGTATATCGATAAGTTTATAAAAAAAACATCAACCATTGATTTAAAAGAATTTATTTCAATCAGTTTTAAAATGTTACCAAACAATCTAATTCTACACTAACCATCTCCAACAGGGTTCAATACAGATAAGAGTCGCCAAACAAGCCCCAAGAGTCCTCAATTATATATAGTATTCTAAATGTACCTTTTGGCATGTATTACTTTCCAGGCGTGTCTTAGAACTAGAAGTGTTGGTATAGTTGTGTCACCGTAACCAGCCAGGTTGTTCCATCAGAATTGCTTAACATTTCTTCCATTAAAGACTAATCCACACTTAATAATAAGGCATGTTTTTTTGGAGCATTTTCTTTTGAAAAATGAATCTGATTTTGAAGAATTATTATTTTATATTCTTTTATTCTCCTATTCTTTTGTGTTTTTATTTTCAAAGCTTGAACAACGTTTTACAATTTTAGGGGGCATTTGGTAATTGCTGATCTTCCGCAGCACCACTAAGTGGGATTTTCAGATCCCTTCTAACACTACATTTGAGTATATGTTTCTAAAATCCTGTCTAAAAAAATCGTCAAGCTCGTGGAAAGCGCCGAAAATTCTGACACCTTGTCTCATGCTCTCTGCACAAACAACTCCTAGAAAGAAATCAGCTAAATAGACTCGAACGAAATCCTGGGTCCTTATTCTTTGGTGGGCTTTATGGAAAAGTAAAAATGGTTTTATATTTAGGGGCACAAAAATTAAGCCTATTAGTACAATCATATGCGCTAGAAGAATGGTTGTTGCCTTAATGGCTCATAATAAAAAAGGCTTTCAAAGGACTTTCATACTATCTTTAGGATCTCAGTCTGAGGAGCCATAGAGGCACGGCTCAGGTGTTCTCATATGCATCTTTTAGAGTTGTGGATAGAAAAGCAGGCTTTGACTTTGTTATTTGGTTTGACGGTTTTTGGGTTCATGCATGATCAACCAATGAATCCAAGGTTTCTACTTCAAAAGAAGCCGAGACAAGAGCTGGTTACGGGGATTTTGCAAGATCCATCTTTTGTCGGATGCCCTCGAAGTGATTAGAGCCATCAACAGCTTGATGGATTGGGCTATCCAACCTATTTTGCGGGACATCAATGAGTTGAGGTCCAAGTTTGAAGATATTTCTTTTTTCCATGTTCCTAGAAGGCTTAATCAATTTGCTTATGAACTTGCCAAGAGCTCATATAGACAAGGGATTTATGTAGGACCAACAAGGGATTGATCTCCTATGTATTTTGGGTAACTCCTTTCTTTCCTATCTAAATAAATTTCTTTTTACCAAAAAAAAAAAAAACTTTATTAGACTCAACTAGCATAGAGCTGTTTTCAAAAACACATTTCATTACAAAATGAAAAAAAAGCCTTGAACAATACAAAATATAGTCTTTACTCCTATTTTGCAGTAGTAAATAAAATGTGGCATGCACAAACATGCCCTATATGTCTATATGTATGGATTCTACCTTCACTGCTTTTGCAAGTGGAAAAAACAGGCCAATCAAAAGTGCCAAAAGGGACCCATCTCTTGACCAAAAAAGGGCCAAAAAAGGGACCCATCTGTTGACCAAAATCTTAGGAGCACAATCCCCAAGTGTTCAACAGGAGTACCAACGCATCCCCTCCTGAGAACGCGTTCTCACCAAAACCAGAACTGACAGGTGGGGTGCCCAACATCCCTCTCCCGTGTGACTCAAAAACTGAAAGTAGAGTGAGAGCCGTTATCATAGGCGTCGTCCAATCCAACGGCAGAGATCGTGCTTTTGTTATTTATAGATGAAGAAGACCGTTTAATGCACGTTGTTCCCTAATTGGTTGGTTTATCCAACGCCACCAATACCCCGTCTCAGAAGGAATCCTCGTTTCAATGTAGTGATCTTGTTCAGATTCGAGATTCTCATGACCCAAACGCAAACCCCATTTCCCTTAGACAACTGCATTGGTGATATTTCCCTTCTCACCCAGATCTCTGTTTTTTGTTCTGTGTAAGAAAATGTGCTTTGTCTGCTTTTTTCTGTGAATGGGTTCTTTTTTCTTTTCCTTTCTTTGCCATCTGTGAATGCCCTTTTGTTTTTAATCATCTCTGTCTGTTGGCAGATTTATATGAGAGAAGGAAAAAGAGAAGTGGGGATGATTCTTCTTCTTCTTCTTCTTTGGGGTTGTAATATTAGAGGGGAGGTGTCAATGTGATTTGGGTCTGTCTGTTTGGCAGATTTTTATAGGATAAAGAAAGCTAGAAAGGGGATTGATTGATTTTGATTCTTTTTCTTGTTTGGGTGGGAATATCAGTGGGGGTGCTCTCAATGTGGTTTGGGTTTTGTGGGTATGAATGGATGTGTGTGAGGAGGCAGAGGAAGCAATAGAAGTACAGAAGGGGCCATCTGAGAAGAACAATGGGGTGGCCCGAAGGCCCCGAATTCGCGAAATTGCATCCAGATACAAGGCTGCTTCCACGCCTGTGACTGCGCCGAAGCGATGCCCGTCTCCAAACCTCTCCCCCAGGTCTCCCTCGTTGCAGGCGGCCAACAAGCGAGCCCAATCGGCCGAGAGGAGACGCCCCACCACGCCTTCTTCCCCCTCAAGGCCTTCCACGCCGCCCCATGATGTGGAAATGCAGATCTCCGCGAGGAGGTCGATTGTTGGGCGGTCGATTGAGGGGTTATGGCCATCAATGCGAAGTCTCTCTGTTTCTTTCCAGGCTGATTCCATCTCAGTTCCTTTTAGTAAGAGGGATAAACCAATTGCAAATGCTTCTGCAGATCATACATTGAGGAATTCAGCCAATTTGGCGCGTAAAGGGGTTGAGAGTGCGAGGAAAGTGACCCCAGAGAGAAAGAGGACTCCTCTTAGGGGGAAGAATGTTGTGGATCAATCCGAGAATTCAAAGCCTGTGGAGAATTCAAATGCTAGGGTGGTACCAGATCAGCATCTGTGGCCAGGCAGAATGGGTGGGAAATTGTCTGGCCAGGCCCTTACCAGAAGCCTTGATCTCACGGACAAGTATAATAAATCTACTCCTTTGATAAGTTCAGGACGTAGGGTCTCTCCAAGTAAGAGAATGCTTGTGTCTGATGGTACGGGAAGAGGAGGATTACTAAATTCTGTACGCGAGGTGGCAAAACAAATTTCAAGAATTTCTTCAGTTGATGATGCTTCCTCACGACCTGCTGGGTCATCCAAGCTTGTATCATCAAGTGGTGGTGTATCCTCAAACTCATCAGAGAAGATTTCGATGAAGGCACGTCCTAATAGGTCTCAATCGTCGCCGGTTAGGGAATCACGTAATCCACCATCACCCCAGAAGGCTACATCAGCATTGCCCTTTTCAACTAGGGGCTCGCTGAGTCCAGCCAGGTCGAGGCCATCGACCCCTTCCTCTCCAACAGGCTCAGTGAGCAGTCGGTCCAGCTGCTCATCCTCTGTTTTCGGTTTTGTTGTTGATGTCCGCAATGGAAAGAAGGGCGTGAGTCACGCTGAAGATGTTCATCAGCTGAGAATACTCCACAATAGGTACTTGCAGTGGCGCTTTGTCAATGCCCAAGCAGATGCGGTCTCGTCTATCCGGAAATTAATGGCAGAGGTAAGTTTTGTGTGACATTTTGGGTGTTGTTGCCTTTCTTCTCCTGGTTCTTTTGCTAATATGATGCCTACCGATTGGAAGTTATATAAAACGTGTGTTCTTTTGTAGCCATGATAATTGAGATACAAACTTTAGAATTTTTGTATTTAATAAAAATAGGAATCCCTGAACCTTTCATATTTTGGCTATAATAATGGGACTGCAATAATTCTGTCATCAACATTAAGCCTTGTATCATCCTAGTTCTTTAATCTTGGCCCTGATGACAACCATTGATACATAACCATCGTGACCACCAGTCCATCCACCTTGATAAGTTCCTACAGAAGCAAATCTTTCTCGGTTTGCATTATCATCATGTAGCATAACCTTTTTGCTACTCTCTTCCCATTGGTATAGAGAGAACTTGACCTCCAATGAAGGGAAAGGATCCTGGTGTAGTATCTTAGCATTTAGAGGTTAATGGATAACGGTTGAGTTTGGTATAGTTCAGGGTAAACTTGAACCTACCTCGACTTACACCTGCCCAGGCCCCTTACCAACCTGATCCATGATGGGTTAATGGTATGTGATGCCAAACTCCCCTTACCAACCTGATCCATGATGGGTTTATGGTATGTGATGCCAAACTCGCCCTATGATGTGTTTGGGTTGGGTTGGGTTGATAACTGTTAGTCTCTCTCTCTCTCTCTCTCTCTCTCTCTCTCTCACACACACACACACACACACACACACATATATATATAGGGAGATGCTCCTATGAGAGCATCTCTCACCTTACTATGAGAGATAAGATGGGGGCCCTCATATCCATATCCAATGCCGTGAGTTCGCGTCCCCATTGTAGTGAAAAATAAAATAAAATTGGAGAGAGGTTCATACAAACTCCTCTAATTCAGTAATCGATCCCCAAATCATTGTTCTAAAAATTGGAATCATATTGCAAATCATTCGTATCCATGAATCAAATCGAATTGTGAATCATATTGCGAATTGTAGGATTTTTAAAAATGAAAAATAATTAAATATTAAAAAGAAAAAGAAAAAGTAGTTATTCATAATCCTTCCATTTCCCCATTCATAGCAGTATAAATGTAATGACAAATAAGTCTATCATACAGTCATATCAAGAATATGATGATATATATTAATATATAATAAACGATATATGTAAATAGTTAAGCAAGTTTAAGGTATCCATATATATATATTTTTTATCTTTAATTCATAATTTAAAAGTAAAAACAAAATCCAAACCGTCAATCTTATGCAGTAGGATATTTCTTGAAGTCTGAAAAGTGTACCTGACGAGAAAAACTTGAAAAGATTAATAAAGAAGAAGAAGATACAGACAAGCCTTATATGTATAGTCAAATGCTTTTAATCAAACACATGTTCTTTATTCATCTCTAAAACCTCTCCAAAACTGCAAAAATTCTTAAGAGGTTTTGATAACTACTAAATAACCTTTTATAACAATGCTAAAAGAAAGAAAAAAAAAATGTAAAACCTTCCCGAAGCTGAATTACTTGAATCATAAGATTCGACGAAACGAGTATCGAACTGTAAGATTCACACCTAAATCATAAGATTCACCTGTAAATGGAATTCGTTGCATAAAAGCAAAATGTTTTCCTGTAGGATTCGGGATATGAATTGTAGAATTCTGATAGCAATTCCCCAAATCCATATTAGTTCCTTTTTCTAATGAGACCCATAACAAATAATTTAAATGACTCTAAAGAATTTCATAAAAATATCCACAAATATTTAAAAATCCTTACAGATAATACAATATATGATGCGGAACAGACCCGCGGTCCCCATGGGTCGACTTGCCAATGGGCTAAGCCCATCCATTTTATGCTATTTTCATGTTATTTAGAGTTTAATTTATTTTGTGGTTTATGTCTTTTAAATTCAGATGTTTTAATTCTGACCATCAATGTGCTTGGATGGTCCCGATTAGATTAGGGTTATGTTTTCTCTTATATAATCATTGTAGTGGGCTAGTGCCCCCTTGGCTAGATAGTGAATGGTTAATGAATTTTTTCTCAAATGATTTTGGGGTTTCCCGAGTTCTCTCTTCTTCCTTGCCCACGATGGGGAGTTTGGCGTGGGGTCAATATCCAGGGTTTTCCCTGAACCTACCATCTCCACCTTCCATCTCTAGTCCCTTCATCTCTACCCGCATCTGGTACCCCGCTTTGCATCAATATATGTGACTAGACTCCATTTAGGATGTTTTACACATATTCACCCAAGCAATATTGACTACCAACTTTAGGTGTAGATGTGGATCTCTCCAATTTAATGCTCTGATGCCAAGTTGAAAACTGTGATTAGGATGTTTTACACATATTCACCTAAGCAATATTGACTACCAACTTTAGGTGTAGATGTGGATCTCTCCAATTTAATGGTCTGATGCCAAGTTGAAAACGGTGATTAGGGTTTTAATGGGTTGAAAGTAGTGATTAGGGAGAGAGAGAGAAATTTGTTTGTAATGTCGAAAGTGCGAGCCACACACTCCTAAATGTATGAGAAATTTGTCACTAATATATGGTGCTCTGCACAGTTACATTTTTTAATATAATAATAGTTATTTCCACAATTCACTGCAAATACAATCTCCTGGTCAAAGACTTATTTTTCTCTACATGTTCATTTAGAAGTTGGTGCTTATTCTTGCACAGACTGGACTGAATCTCCTGATGATCGGCCTTTCATTCAAGATATGGCACATTTGTTTGTGGTAACTAGTTACTTGGAATTGGAAGTAAGAATAGATTTGTGTGAGAACTAGTGTAAAGGAAGAGTGTAGGGCCATGGTTCATGCTACCTATGAGTTGCTGTTCACTGATGATGTTCTGACAATCAGGTGACAATTTACAGTGCTATTATTCATGGTTTTTTCATGAGCAGACCAATCATATGGAAGTTGATTGTCTTTTCATTCATGATATGGTAGCTTCTACCTAAATTTGCACTCCATATGTTCAATGTAAGTAGCAGCTGACAAATGTCTTTACTAAATTACTTTGAAGAATAGTTGAGCTTGATCCCTAGCAAGTTGGTTGGCAACGATTCTCCAACTGGTGGTTTTTTTAGAGGATAGTATATTAGGAATTTAGGATAGTTAATATGGTGTTAGAGGGTAATATTGTCTTAAAATGGTTGTTAGAGGATGGAATATTAGGATAGTTAATCTGTGACGTTGGGGGCTATTTTTGAATTTGTGTACTTATTTAAAACATTAGCCGTGTGACCCAAAAAACAGTAACACACAATTTCTTTACTTCTGAACTTTGATGTGATTAATACCCAAGCTAATGTTCTCATGACCTCTAAATGGCCTCACATCAAAGGGACTAGTCCTTGTGGTATTGAAGGATCTTTATGCCAAGATTTTCTTAAAAAAAAAAAAAAAAACATATTTAAGACTTCTACAGGCTTGACCATTATTTTCCAAAACCTGACCTAGGCACTGATAATACAATAAATTAAATCCTGGCAGCCTATTACGAAATAGGAAATAACTATTAACCAAATATAGGACTCCTAGTGGAACTAAATAAAGTAAAAATAAGAGTTTCAATTTAAAGAAATCAATGCCAACCCATATGGGAATGCAATGGTAAGGGTAAATTCCTCCACAAGTGGTTCTAGTGTCGGCAGGCTCCCTTTGCCAACCATATTTTAATGCAAATTTTGTTCATATTATTACTGTAGGAGACTACTTCATCCAGGTAGTGAGAGAACATTATTTACGCTTCTGTTGAAAGAAATTATAATTGATTTTTTCGTATTTTCATGTTTCTTAAAGATCAAGTATGAATATTTGTTGCTTTGGCTTATGTGCTGAGCAGTTTCATTTTATGCTTTGGACAATAGTTCTAGATTTGTGTTCATCAGAAGTTATACATTCCTTGTGTTGGTCGAAATATAATCTTTAGTATACTTTTACAATATTATCTAATCCTTGTGCAGTAATAAATTTTACCGTTATCAGGGGAATAGAAAAAAAAATCTAATCCTTGAGCGTGTGCTGCAGAACATCCTTTACAGTGTGTGGCACACAACTTCTGGGCTGCGTGATTCTTTAACAATGAAAAAGATCGATCTTCAGCAACTGAGCCAAGAGATGAAGCTCAAGTCAATTCTAAGTGGACAAGTAAAATCTCTACTCTTTTTTTTTTTTTTTTGTTTACAATGGATATATTCCTTTTCTTGGTGGTGCTGAATAATCCATACTCTACTGTACTCGTGACTTTAAGAGTTTTAAAGAGTTTATGCTATGATCAGCTTTTGAGCTAATGCATCCATTTTGCCTGCTTTCCATTCTAGAGCACACAATATTGGTTCCATACTTTGGGAATTTGACCAATAACTAGGGGGTACAACTTAGGCTGGGCACAAACTGAACCCCACTGACCTGATACAACCAAATCCCAAATTTGGATTGGGAATCTTTGGGTTTGGTCAGGTTGAGACTGAAATCAGAACCTGATTTTCATCTGATTTTAGTTGATGTTGGGTTAAAGTCAGGTTAGGTTTGGTGTATTTTAAAAATGTAATATAACCTAAAGTCAGGGTGACATGGGTCAATTCAGTTTAAGTCGGGTTTGGGTGGGTACTTTCAGAAAATAGGTCAGGTTGGGGTTGGCCCAAAACCGGACCTGATGTGCATCTGTTGCAACCTACCAGTGAAGAATCCCTAAACTAGAAGTAATTCTCTGTGCTCAACATGTATTTTAAGTTTTCAGCATCCCTTTCTTGTATCTGTACTAATTCTACTGATTTTTATAAATCAAGAGAAAGAAGATTGTGAGATGAGAGTTTTGATGTTCTAGAATCAGTGTTGCATTTTAATGAATTTAAGTTCTATGAAATTAAAATTTTAAGATTTTTTGTTTTACATTTTTTTAGTTATGAATTTAAGTAGTCAGTGGGTACCTATATTTCTATTTCATCCAGTCAGATAAATTGTAGCCCCGATCTTCAGATGCTTGAATTATAAAAAAAGGTGGTTTACATTTGATCTTCTTGAATCATTGTAAAATGTCCGTAAGAGCCTCAACAACTTTTTCTAATAGAAAAAAAAGGAGATAAGTGCATTTAGGGCTAAAAAATTATAGGAAACAGCCAACTCTGCAGGTGACTCGAATCAGCACCCACCTCGGACTTGGCTGATTTTAGAACCTTGCATTGGCCTTTGTGCCTTTGTACTTGCTAGAACATGCAAGGTCGTCATCACTAGTTTTGAATTTGTTCTATACTTGAGTTGTTTTATAGACCTGTTATCCTAAATTCTTAAATGAAAATTTTATTGGTTTAGATGAACTTCCTTGACGATTGGTCTCTGGAGGAAAGAGAGCATGCGAGTTGCTTATCTGAGGCAATTGAAGCTTTGGAGGCAAGCATTGTCCACCTTCCAGTTACCGGAGGGGCAAGGGTATGTGATTTCTAATTATAGGAGATATTCCCTGATCATGATAGATTCATTAATTATGATCCTCCATGGTTGCAAGTAGTTTTGTGAAAGTAAACAAATGGCCCCTTGTGAATACAATTTGAATTTGTAATTATAAAAATATTTATATAGGTTATCTCATTACTTTTGCAGGCTGATATCCAGACAGTGAAGGTTGCTGTTAGTTCGGCAGTTGATATCATGCAAGCTATGGGGTCATACATCTGTAAGATTCTTTCACGGGTGAGTGTTATATGCTGATATTTGTGTAGTAACCATCAATAGATGCAATTCCTTTTATTTTCTTATCATCTTATTGACTTTTGAGTTTTGAATGGTGCGGGCTCTGGCCTTGTGTATATCTCGGAATATCAATGGCTAGAAAGCTGCTGTATTTTTTGTAGCTATCTTCATTTGTAAGAATATCTACTTCTGTGTTTCACAGGTAGAGAGGATGAATCGGCTAGTGTCACAACTTGCGAGTGTGACAGTACAGGAGAGAGCCATGATTGATAAATGTGGAGACCTGTTAGCTTCAACTGCTGCAATGCAGGTAAAACATGTGCATCAGCTCGAACATGTCACATTAACACATCAAAATTTGGATAAGATACTTTTGTCCTTTAGCACTTTCTGATGGAAATATCATTCAGGCAAGGAAAATTTATGCAAGTTGGACATGGTCATGTTATTGCTGAACATGGGTATAAGAATTTAGAAACTGAAAGCAAGGAAGCTCTTAAAGAAAATTATGCTGTTTAAGATTGTATTATTACATAAATCCACCAACATTCCACCTCAATCACGTCTTTAATAAGTATAAAATTGGACATTTTCAATGCCGTCCAATTATTGGGTATAATAATGTCATTCTCTTTAATATTCTTATTCCATCCACCTTAATGTGTAAAACTTTGAAAAAATAAGAATTGTGAAACTATTGCTATAATGGAGTCCTCAATAATAAGGCAAATCAATAAGCCCCATATTTCTGACATGCTCTTTGTAAGCCTTTGGCGCCAATGCCTTCGTTAATGGATTTGCTATCATTTTGCTCGTTGGAGGCCTAACAATAGACACCAATTGATCTCATACATCTTTCTTTAATAGAAGGTACTTTCTAAAAAACTTTGATCTACTAGAAACCTTGTTATTTTGAGCAAATTTCCTTGTTGCGTCATTATTACAACATATTTTAAGAGGTACAGAAATTGTATCCATATTTCGTAAACCTGTGATAAAATCATGCATTCCCTAAAGTGTGAACCATGGCTTCAAAACATGCCGCATATTTAGCATCAAATGTGGATGAAGTCACTAGTGTTTGTTTCACATTTCTCCATGATGCTTCCCCGCTGGCCAATAGGAAAATGGAAATGTATCTTGAAGTTGGCTTTCTTGTATCGAGGTATCTAGCGAATTCCAAATTTGAATAATCGAGCACTTCTAATTAATTGGAGAATAAGTGATCACTTCTAATTGATCGGACATTCCGTATGAGAACCTGTAATTCTTAGTGCCATTAAAATATTGCAGAACTTTCTTAACTCCTACTCAATGGGCAATTTCAAGGTCACTTTGAAATCTATTGAACACGCAAACTGCAAAACTGATATAAGGTCTAGTGAATATTGGTGCATACATCAGACTCCCTACTACAACAACATAAGGGCATTTGTCCATTAGTCTTTCGATTTCTTTTCTTGGACTTTGTTCTTCACTAAATTTGTCACCTTTAATTATGGGTGCATCCTCAGGCCTACATCCTTCCAAATGGAATCTTTTAAGAATAGTTTTGATATAGGATTCCTATGATAACCCAAGTAATCTGAGAGCTCTATCTCTATATATATATCGATTTCTATTACAAAGGATGCTTCTCCCATGTCATGTCATTTATATCAAAATTGTTCTTAAGGTATTCCTTGGTTTCATGGATCTCATACCATGGTCATTACTAGCTAGCAAAATGTCGTTGACATAAAGAATCAAAATTGTGAACTTGCTCCCACAGTCCCACTAACCTTAAGAAAGATGCAATGGTCTACTAGTAAAACCAAATGATGTGATAATATGATTAAACTTACGGTACCATTTCCTAGAAGCTTGTTTCAAACCATATGTCGATTTCTTTAATTTGCGAACTAATTTATTGTTACTCCTTCCAGTTGTTGCTCCATTACCTATTATTGTTGTCCATTATTATTGCTGTCTTTTATACATGCATACATACATATACATACACATACATACATACATATCAAAATACAGGAATAAGGGGCCCATCAAGTGTTTCCTACTGAAATTTCCAATATGGGTTTGGGATGTGGTGTGTCACTAATGCAATTCCAGACAAAAAATTAAAAATAAAAAGTGCAAGAAAGCATTTAACAAGATCTTGAAAGGGGCTGAAGGTTAATGCAAATATGCAATCAAATGAAGTGTTAAGTTTCTCTTTTGATGAAAACCTAAAATAAGTTAAAAAGATCATTTTGCAAGAGGAGCTTTGAACCAGATGAAAATCCGGTCATCTAGAGGATCATCAGCTGTTCTCTAAATGGCACCTACTACTTGACGTATTGAATGATGAAGTGGGAATGTCCCTTTAAGCCCAGAACTTCAGGTTTGCTAAGTGAATTCCAATCAGCAGCTATTTTCAATGACATCATTCATGAGTCCTTAACAAGGCTTGCACTTCATTCCCTCAGTGACCTTTGGTTTGTTACTCTGGGAAGGCACTGAATCTGGATGTACAAAAGGGATGTAAAGTTCTTACTAGGCATTGTAGAATGGCAAAGGAGACAAAAGGTAAATATTTTTATCAAATGGGGAGGGCTGAAATGTCTGCCGGCAAGTGTTGATCTAGGAATTATCACTGTTTAAGTAAAGAAATGAGTGGCCCTACTTGAAAAATGGTGGTAGATATTTAAAGAAACGTAGAAGTCTTTTGAAGAAAAGAAATTATTGCTATGTGAAGATATAAAGGGGTTAGTAGAAGTTACAGTTAACAAGTTTGAAAGTATATCTCAAAGTTTGATAATCTGTGAACAAAATGGGGAAATTACTGAATAGTGAGGCAAAATTTTTTAGTGCGTGATTGGGAGAGAAGTCAACTTCGGGAAGATAGCTGACTGCAGAGTCTTCTTGAGCTTCAATTTATCAAAAGATTTAATTCTCTCAACTGAAAGAAGAGAATTCATTAGAAATTATGTGGAATTAATGAAGTATTTGTTAACCTTTCAGAGAGATTTGAGATTATAAAATTGAACCATGCCCCATGCTGGTTAAATGAGGTGGTTCTCTGATTTGATGAGGCAAGCACATGTTTGATTTGGAAAAAAAAAGCATTACATGTTGGAGAAATGTGGAATTATAAAATAGAACAGTTATGTCCCTCATTGGTCAAATGTGGCGGTTTCCCCATTTGATAAGCAAGGCAAGCATGTTTATGCTTGGAAACAGAGAACTATATGTTGTGGAGATGTGGGACTATAAAATAAAGTAACCATGTTCCTTATTGGTCAAATGAGGTTGTTTCCGATTTCTCCATTTGATAAGCAAGACAAGCATGTGTATGCTTTGGAAATCTCATGGCATCTTTACTTGCATGGCCATATTACTTATAATTAATCGTACATTAAGTATTACTTTTCCCGTGAAAGCATTTCAGAGATGGATGGCTATAGCAAACAAAATCTGAAGTATCAACTATTTCAGAAGCAAGAACTTCACTCTGCCTCAAGGTCGGAAGGTGCTTAGTGCCTGTTGTTGCAACCACAAGGCTGCAGGCTCAAGACATGTTACATCATTCCAGAAAAAAAAAAGTTCTATGTTATTTTACCAGCTTTAGCAAAAAGGAAAACAGAAAAGAAAGAACATCCCTCTACTAGACATTAGTTTCATGTTGGTCAAACAATGATTGTTTGATCACCTTGTTGTCCATTGCTCTTTTGCTTATATTTTGAATCCCTTTGTCTCCCAGTACAGGAAAAAAAAAAAGACTTTATTTTCTTAAAAAAGTATCCAATCCTTCACTATGTATAAAATTTGGTAGAATCATATTTCAGTGGGGGTGTGCAAAGAGCTGAAACTACTATGAGATTTTTTTTATTTTTTATTTTTGAATTATAACTTTCATTAAAAAAAGCTTAATGGTGCAAGAGAGAGATATGGGTAAAAAAGAAAGCCATGGGCTAGCCACAAATACAAGCTAAGACAACTAACTTAAGTAGGAAAAGCAAAAAGCAATACTTAACTCTGTCTTGCGACTTCCTCATTAGCTAAGCCATCTGCCTCCACATTTGCCTCTCATTTGACATGGTTGAAGGAAGCATTCAGTTTTCCAACTAGGTCTTGCACCAAGGGGACAGAGCAACCCGACACTCATCCGATAGCACATAAGGATCCACCTTCCACCGTCACACCTTGTAAGTTGAGGCAAACAGCATTGCAGAGGGATGTCCTCAAAGCAAGTAGTTCTGTTTGTTTATCGAACAAACTCCAGTCGGCCTGAGTAGAAAATAATGTGCAAGGCATTATTACTAGGAAGAATGCCACCGATACCCACTAGACTTGGGTTGCCAATGACACTTCTGTCAAAGTTAAGCTTGATACGGCCTAGAGGGGGAGGGCTTCAAGACACACTGCTCTTGGGTGGTGAAAGGAGGAAAAAGATGCTTCTTTCCAACTCATCAAGATGAGCCCAACAAAAAAAATGCCGAATAGCTGAGGAGAAACCAAGAAACAACAAGGAATTTCAGCCAACAACCAGGACTTCATAGAGTAAGAAAGGCCCTCAAAACACAAGTTCTTTGCATTCCAGAAGTCCTAAAGAATGGCAAGAAAGGGTATCCTCATAAAACTCTTCCTCTTATCAGACCCATGGAAAGCTTCCATGCCTTGAAAGGAAGAAAGGTGATAGAGGAAAAAACCCAATGACATCCAAACCAAATGAGCATTGACCTTGAAACTACTGTGAGAATGTACTACAAAGAGATTCATTTTGATACATTGGCTTGATGATTACTAAGGATGGAGAGATTGAGGAAAATGTCTAACATAAGACAAGAGCGGATGGCTGAAATGGAGACTTACTTTTGGAGTGCTTTGTGATCAGTGCATGCTCACAAGATTGAAGGAAAACTATTATAGTATAGTAATTAGACTAGCTCTGACCTATGGAGTAAAATGTTGGCCAATCAACAAGGAGCACATACACAAAATGAGTGTAGCAAAGATGAGAATGTTGAGATGGATTTGTGGTAAAAATAAGAATGATACAATTAGAAATGAGTGCTTTCGGGAGCATTTATGGGTAGCTTCAATAAGTGACAAACTAAGAGATGGTTTTGGACATCTCCAATGCGGGCAAACAATAGTGCCATTGAGGAAAAGTTCTTCTTATGCAAGTTGATGGCCTAGTAAGGAGAAGAATGAGCTAAAGAGGACATGGGCGGAAGATAGTAAGGATAGATGTGAAGAAGTGCAACATATCTCAGGATTTGTAGGATGGATGGAAATGGAGAAACAAAAATCATGTAGCAAGTGCAACATATCTGAGGATTTGTAGGATGGATGGAAATGGAGAAACAAAAATCATGTAGCAGAACCCAACATAGGTGGCACAAGGCTTTGATGATGATGAAAAATCATAATTATTAAAAAAAAAATCATATTTCTAGGAAGAAAATGATCAAAATAGTGCATTATTATTATTTTTTACTGCAAGTATATCATATTTTTTTAATAACCATCAAAACCGGACCATATGGATTCGACTTTCTTGGCAGTTGAAAAAGGCATGGGTGGACCCCAATTCTTATTGGAGTTGATAGAAAAGGGTGGTATGCACCCCTCAAGGTCAATTGATGGGAAATGGAGGGTTCACTTCGGTGGTTTTGCGGTTCCCCTTTTCCAAAACCGAAAAAAAAATTTATAAAGGGATTTGCAAATTTTTAATTAAATAGGTGTAGGTTATGATAGAAAAAAAAAATTAAAGAATTAGTGTAGAAGCTTGAGCAGCATTGATAGTGGCCCATCGAGGGCGAGATTGATCGGTTGGATTTAAAAGAATTGTTGGATGGTTTTCATGAAAACAAGAACCAATATTCATTGAATTTCAACTTTGAGAGAAGTGTGCACATGATTATGATGGATGGCCTAGGTGGAAAAATTATGGTGATAATTGTGGGGTCCATTATGGCCTATGAAGCAAAATGTTGGCCACTCAGGAAACAACAAATATGAAAATTAGGGTCATAGAGATTATAATGTTGAGATGGATGTGTGGGAGAATTGGGCAAGATAGAATCAGAAATGAGTGAATTTAGGAGCGTTTAGGGGTAGCATATGTAGATGATAAATTAAAAGAGATTCGTTTGAGATACTTTGGACATTTCGAATGCAAGCCAACAATACTGGTGAGGATTAGTTTCTCTATGTATGTTGGTGGCTTCTCATGGGAAAAAAGGTAGGCCGAAGAGGACACAGATAAAAGTAAGAAGTGAAATCTATCCTAGGATTCAGTCTATGATAGACTATAACGGCGAAATGGAACTCACGTAGCTCAACCCAACATAGTTGGGAGTTGGGACAAGGCTCTGATGAGGATAGTGAAGATGAACTTGTGGGGTCCATTATCTTGAGAACGTACAATTGGATGATGGGGTAATGTAAGGGATTGAAGTACAAAATTTTTAATAAGGCCAATCTTGTACTCTCTCTCTCTCTCTCTCTCTCTCTCTCTTTCTCTCTCTCGATAACTGAACCATACTAATTCGAACTTTCTTGATAGTTGATAAAGGCATGGGTGGGCCCCAATTCATAGATAGGAATTGGAGGGTTTGTTTGGGTAGTGTAGGGGGTTCCCTGGTTAGATAATAGGAATTGGAGGGTTTGTTTGGGTAGTTTTGGGGTTCCCCTTTCCTGAAACCAAAAAATCACAAATTATAAAGGGTTTTGCAATTTTGTTTTTAATTACATAGGCTTGGGGGTATGAGCACAAGTAAAGAATCCGCACAGAAGCTTTGAGCATGCCAATAGTGGCCCATCTATGGTGAGGTTGATTCGTTGGATTTAAAAGAATCATGGATGGTTTTCATGAAAAATGGAAACCACATTTGTTGGATTTTCAACTTTGGGAATAGTGTTCGCACTACTATGATGGTCAGAGTTGTGGCTTAGGTGGAAAAAATTATGGTGATACTTGTGGGTCCATTATCTTGAGATGTATGACTGGATGATAAGGTATTATGAGGGATTGAAGTGCAGAAATATCAACGAGGCCAATCTTGTACTCTCTCTCTCTCTCACGTATGTTCATGTGAAGGGCCACAATATGGGCCATTGTTGATAGTTAAGAAGAGGATTTCCAGTTGGAGGAAGATGGGTCTCATCAGCCTATAATTTTGTTTAACAGAGGAGGTCAAGAAAATGTAAATTCATTCATTTGGAGGGTAGCAGTGTTTTAAGTTATTCTCCTCTTCACTCAACATGGTTTGACTAATCTGCGACTTCATTTGGTGTGGAATGGACACTTTTGATACTTTTCAAAGAACTTTAGAAACATTTTAGAACATTCCTGACTTGCCCTTTAGGCCAAAATTGAGGATGAATCAAATCTTCAACATCGGCGTAGCTTTCCAAGCCTAATGCCATCTAAAATTTAAGACTATTTTGGAAATGTTCCAGCTAGAAATGGTGGCAATGTTTTAATTTTTGGTATAATCATAATCTATTTTAAGCGCATCGTACATTTTTGTTATATTTATCTAAAAGCACAGTCAGTAAGAAATTGAATGTGAAAGTACAGTTCCTTTTTCATCTTGTAATATTTTATTCATTCAGTGAATTCATCTCTCTACCCACCCAGCCACACACACACGTAATATAGATGTATATATATTATTAATAATGATGTATGTCATGATGTAATTGCAAAGGATATTGCATTACATGGATCTGCACATGTAATGTAGATGCAAGCACAAACGGACACATGTATATGTATCTTGGATCCTAAGCTAACCTGAGCTAAGAAAAACAGGTACAGGAGTCCAGCCTCAGAACACATTTGATGCAACTGCAACAAGCTATGTACAAGCGAGAGCAGTCAATATTGTCAATTCAGAAACTCATGCGACAACCATCACCAGCTCTTTACAGCTAACAACTTTTACTGCTTTTGGTCATCATTGCCAGATAACAATTTGCCCGTGCTGCTCCCTCAATGTATATTTCTTGGACATATTTGTCGCTGTCATTTTTATTTTTCCCCCTAAGGCTTTGAGGCCTGAGCTTTTTCTTTTTTCTTTTTCTTTTGTTTTTGTTACATGTGATTTTTTTGTATCACTTGCATGAAAAGAAATGGAAAGAAAGCAGAGGATTGAAAAAGAAAGCAGAGGATTGAAAAAGTATGCAGAAGAGCAATGTATCTCTCTCTCTCTCTAAGAGAGAGAGAGAGAGAGAGAGAGAGAGAGAGAGAGAGAGAGAGAGAGAGAGACTGTTTAAAATATCCTTTAGTATATGAGATGCTAGAACTTGTTAGAAGCAACACATGCTAAATTGTGTGGGGGGTGACAACCATAGGGTAAGCATCCCCACTGGAACGGTGTAGGCAAGGGAGAGAAACCTGTATGATGTAGGAAATTGTTCATCTGTGTGCAGCGGGAATGTGCACAGCGCATTTGGACCCATAGCGTGTGAAATTCAGAGGCGAGTCCTGCCTTTGTGTCGGTCCATATGTGCAGTGCGCATGCGTGTGTGCAGTGCAGGCGAAAGTTTTCCTATGATGCATCAACCATTTTGTTTTGTTTT
This sequence comes from Cinnamomum chago, assembly GCA_038049695.1. NCBI lineage: Eukaryota > Viridiplantae > Streptophyta > Magnoliopsida > Laurales > Lauraceae > Cinnamomum > Cinnamomum chago. The sequence continues at coordinate 62,582,597 of CP142458.1, read as the reverse complement.
GTATTTTTTTCTTTTTTTTGCTGCAGCAGTATGATTTTATTTTGAGCTGAAAAAATAAATTAGTAGTTCACATTGGACCTCATGGTTCATAGTTCACATTGGATTTCCTGGTTCATAGGCCTGTATATCAGCCAATATTTAAAACTTTGGCTGCATTACTTGCCTTGGATTGATGGGATAAGGCGTTTTTCTTCTGGGAGATGATTGTTTTATAAAATATTTAATCAAGACTTTGTCCTCGTCCATGAATGTTGCATTTCACCGCGTTTCACTAGTCAGCCAATGGCTAGCTGGGATTGGAAAGAGACGTAGCTTTATGTGCTCCTTTGTGATTACTTTGTAGATTTTGTCCAACCATGTCACTCTCATACCCACTCTTACGCTTTTCTTCTTCTTCTTTTTCTTGTGTCAGTCTGCTCATTAATTTAATTTACTGTTACAGTGTTACTGATGAAAATGATGGTAAACAAAAACAACAACAATAAAAATGTATAAATAACTAAATTGAGAACGAGTGATCCACTGATGATGCTATGACTGCAAATGAGTTGGGTTAGACCAAATGGATTAAGGCCTACGTCGAGGATCTAAGACCTGATGTATGCTAATATGTTATACAGCCGGCTTTTCAGATAATTATATGTTACTTTGGTCATAAGCAAGGGCTCAAGCTGGACCTGATTCTGGTAAAACCAAATCCTGGCACAGTTTTTTTTTTTTTCCTAAGAGGGGCGCCGTTTTCCAGAGATCTTTGATCCAACTAGAATAATCTCTTGAGTGGCGCCCGCTAAACTCACACAAATATGCATGGTAGATCTGTTGCAGTTTCGAACATAAAACGTGAGGAGAAAACCCACGCCTTATGCCATTGCCACTCCACCAATTCCGAGAAGATTAAGACCCATGTTTCTAACTGTCGGAAGAAAAATAAAAATAAACAAAAACCTGAATATGCTAAGAGTACAGGTGGCCAAAATGCTCATGCTTGGATGGACAGGAGAACATTAGAATGAGGATATGACTATATGAGAGGAGGCAATCATTCACAGTAGAAAAGGAGAAGTAATCAATAGTAGCTGGAAAAAAAAAAAAAAAAGAGTAGGCCCTCCAGCACCAAAGATGGAGAGTCGTTTTCATGCATGCATGTATGATGCTGCCACAACGTCCTTGAATCATGGTTGGAAAACGATGTAGTGCAGAAAGGTATAGCTTTCATGGAAAAGTGGGACCGACGTAGGGTCAAATAAAGCAAATTATCAGTTTTGGGGAAGCTTTTCAAGGTGTCTGTTTTTGATGAAATTACATGTTATTTTGAGTGGAAACGGGCCAATGAACACAGCTCAATGCCACTGACGTACGACTTTTTTCGGGCAAATTCCATTGTTTAGGCAAAAAAAAAAAAAAAACATTTTTTCTATTTTTGGTAATAATTATTTTGATAATAACTTTTAGTATGAAGGTTAGAATAAGTTGTCGTTTTTTTGCGTCGGATTAGTTATGATTTATACTTTCCAATAGTGTCATTATCTCAATTCTTTCCCTTTTTGGAAAAATTGGATATCTTAAGCATTTTCGTGTTATTTTGTTACTTTTTCGTTTTAGGATTATATTTATACCCTTTGTAAGCCTGATGGCCTTCAAAACAAATCTGGAATAAAATTGTAGAGCAATTTCCCCCTTTGTTTCTTCCAATTTTCGGTATTCAATTGAATCAACGAATTTGATGCATATTACTTGGTATTCTTAGTCGAATCAACAGGTTAATAGAAGGTTGTCTTCCAATCTTTCGTGTGGATCTTTCTCGTAGACGCTTTCGCTCCATTAGTTGGTATCAGAGCCAGGTTCGTTCTTGAGGAGATGCCTCCGAGGAGACGCCCAGCCAACGAGATCCCAATAGAAGAGGTCTATGCACGTGATCGCATGACGCGGTTGGAGCAGCAGATGGAGATGTTAACACAGCAATTTCGGACGTTTATGGCCAATCAGAATCATCCAAATCATGTTGTCCATGATGCGGGTGATGATTTTGAGGAGAGCGATGGTTCATAGGAGGCGCCTAGGCGACGACGCAGAGAACCTGCTCCTCCTATTGAAGATAGGAGAAGGTGGGAGGCAAGAATGCGCACGAAGTTCTTGAGTTTCATGGTAGCCTTCAACCCGAGAAATTTCTTGATTGGATCTATACCACTGAGGAGGTTCTGGATTTTAAAGTAGTTCCTGACAACATGAAGGTTCCACTGGTGGCAACAAGGCTTCGAGGAAGGGCAGCGGCATGGTGGTAGCAATTTAGCTTTCCAAGACCAGATTAGGGAAATAAAAAATTGATACTTGGGAGAAGATGAAAAAACATCTACGCTCAACGTTTCTGCCTTATAATTATCAATGTACTCTATATCAACGTTTGCAGAACTTGAGGCAAGGAACACGATCTGTGGAGGATTATACGACAAAATTCTATCAACTCCTTGCACAGAATGAGATTCAGGAGTTGGAGGACCAATTAGTGGCATGGTACATTGGTGGGTTACGTGTGCAAATTCGGGATACTGTGAATCTGCTTGATCCAATTTCAGATTCAGCGGCTCACCGGAGAGCATTACAGGTGGAGAAGCAGTTAACGCGAAGATCTAATAGTGGTGTAGCAAGCAATCCCGATGGCAGCAGTTCAGGAGGAGTCAATCGTTCTTCCAGCAGTAGTAATCCTAGACAGCGGGCTTCCCCCAACCCAACATAGGTGAACAGAACCACTAATAGTGGAATTAAGTGCTTTGGGTGCGGTGAGACTGGCCACAAACAATCTGAATGCAAGAAGGCAAGCAAGAAAACATTATTCGCAGACACTAATAATGGTGAAGAGGATGATGATGCTTACATGGGTGGAGAGCCAGTTTTTTATGACACTCCATATGAGGAGATTTTAGAGGGTGACACAAGTCCTCTATTGGTTGTGCAACGAATGTGTTTAACACCCCGAACCAATGAAGATGAATGGCTTCGAAATAATATTTTTCAGTCCACGTGCACTATTTCGGGAAAAGTTTGTCGCTTCATCATAGATGCTGGCAGTTGTGAAAATATTGTGTCGGCAGAGGCAGTTCAAAAATTAGGGGTGAAGACCGAGGCGCATCCCAAACCATATAAGCTTGTGTGGTTGAAAAAAGGTTGAGAGGTAACAATTTCACAGCGAGCTTTGATTTCATTTTCTATTGGTTCTAGATATGAGGATCAAGTGTTGTGTGATGTGGTTGCAATGGATGCTTGCCATTTATTTTTGGGAAGGCTGTGGCAGTATGATCGTAGGGGTTCACCAACAGTTACAGTTTCTCTTTCAACAACACCAAGATTGTGTTACTACCCAGTAAGGATCCACACACGTCCAAACCTACGAGGGGCAGTACCAATCTCTTATCGTTGGCAAGATTTGAAGAAGAGATGCGAGATACCGGTATTGTATATGTGCTGATTGAAAAAGATGATGGAGAAGAGAATGTAGTTCTTGAACCAGCAGCATACCTAGTTGAGGAGTTTTGTGATGTGTTCCCAGTTGACTTACCAGATGGATTACCACCTTTACGTGACATCCAGCACCAAATTGATTTGGAACCAGGAGAGGTGCTTCCAAATAGGCATCACTACAGGATGAGTCCCAGTGAGCATGAAGAGTTACGACGATAGGTGGAGGAGTTGCTTCTTAAAGGGCATATAAGGGAGAGCCTTAGTTCGTGTGCAGTGCCTACTCTATTGACGCCCAAGAAAGATGGATCTTGGCGTAGGTGTGTGGATAGTCGAGCAATTAATAAGATCACAATCCGTTACAGATTTCCTATTCCCCATTTGGATGACTTGTTGGATCAGCTTAGTGGTGCTACAATTTTCACAAAGCTGGACTTGAAGAGTGGTTACCACCAGATTCGGGTCCGGCTGGGGGGCGAGTGGAAGACAGTGTTTAAGACGTGAGAATGCCTTTATGAGTGGCTGGTCATGCCATTCAGCCTGTCTAATGCACCAAGTACATTTATGCGTGCAATGAATCAGGCTTTGCGCCCTTTTATTGGTAAGTTTGTACTAGTATACTTTGATGATATTCTCATATACAGTGCCAGTATTGAGTTGCATATACAGCATATTCGCGAGGTGTTAAGTATACTTTGCAGGGACAAGTTTTATGTAGCATTGAAGAAGTGTGTTTTCCTGATGTCCAAGGTATTATTTCTTGGCTACGTGATTTCAGGTGATGGGTTGCAAGTATATGAGTCCAAAATTGAGGCCATAAAACACTTGCCCAAACCGCGTAGCATTACTGAGGTTTGAAGTTTTCATGGGCTCGCAACCTTTTATCGGCGTTTCATACCACACTTCAGTAGTATTATGGCACCTGTGACTGATTGTATGAAGGGGGGTAGATTTCACTGGACAGATGCAGCAAAAGAGGCGTTTCATCTTATCAAAACGCGCCTAACTACTGCACCTATTTTGGTATTACCTGATTTTTCCCAACTTTTTGAGCTACATTGTGATGCTTCAAAGGTTGGCATTGGAGCAGTCTTAAGTCAGCATGGTAGACCAGTGGCCTATTTTAGCAAGAAGCTTTCGGGTTCGAGAGTGTAATACAACACCTATGATGTTGAATTTTATGCAGTGGTCCAGGCAGTTCAGCATTGGCGATACTATCTCTTCCATTGGGAGTTCATCCTCTATACTGACCATGATGCCTTAAAGCATCTCCATAGTCAGGATAAAGTTTTAGCTCGACATGCTTCTTAGTTCTCCTATTTACAACAGTTTACGTTCGTTTTAAAGCACAAGGGGGGAATTTCCAATCGAGTTGCAGATGCTCTTAGCCAACGAAGCAATTTTCTGACCACTATGAGAGTAGAGGTACCTGGGTTTGACTCTTTTCGGATTTGCTAAACACAGACCCCTACTTCTCTGTTATTATGTCTGTTGTGCGGAGAGGTGAGCAGACAGATTTTCTCTTGCATGATGGGTTTCTTTTTAAAGGAAATCAATTATGTAATCTCGATTGCAGTTTGCGCCTGCAAATTATTAAGGAGCTTCATGGTGAAGGTCATGTGGGTCGGGATCGCACTTTACAACTAGTACGAGAGTCTTACTTCTGGCCTACTGTTCGTAAGGAGGTGGTGCGTTTCGTGGAGTGGTGTAGAATTTGTCAAGTGTCCAAGGGAAAGGCCACCAATGTAGGGTTGTATATGCCTTTACCTATTCCTACCAACCTTAGACTAACGTCAATATGGATTTTGTATTGGGTTTACCACAAACGCAGCGGGGGAATGATCCTATTTATGTGGTGGTTGATCGGTTTTCAAAGATGGTGCACTTTATCCCTGCAAGAAGATCACTGACGTAGTGCATGTCGCTTAGTTGTTCTTTCAAGAATTTTATCACCTCCATGGTTTGCCTTCTTCTATTGTTTCTGATAGAGACACACGTTTCCTTAGTCTTTTTTGCGAAGTCTTTGGAAGATGGTTAACACCAAACTAGATTTCAGCAGTGCCTATCATCCTCAAACTGATGGGCAAACAGAGGTAGTAAATTATTCTCTTGATGATTTGTTGCAATGCTTAACGGGTGAACATGTTAAATCTTGGGGTCAAAAGCTTTGTCAAGTAGAGTTTGCTCATAATCATGCTAATAACTGAAGTTCCGGCTTCAGTCCTTTCCAGGTAGTTTACTCTGTGGTTCCTCGTGGACCTCTTGATTTGATTCCATTGCCTAGCAAGATTAGAGTTCATGGCAAGGTGATGAGTCCCGAAAAGCGCACATTTTCATACACATTTTAGACCATTGTAAGAGCTTATTGATATTAAAGAGCTTTATTTAGTGACAAATCATATTTTTATGCATTTAGAGTCTATTGTATTGCATTCATGCATGATTTGCTAAAAAATAACACTTTTTGCATAAATTCATGAAACTTGCCATTTTTGGATATTTATTTTTGGAAAGTCGGCTATTTTGGGTGCATCAAGTATGGTCCCAAGCATCTTCTATTTAAATTCCTTATATAGAATTATTCTTGAATCAATTTATTTTAATTTGTGTAGGAGAAATCAAGACACTACACCAAAACCAGTGAACTAGAATGAGACCCACATTGGTGAAACTTGAGAGAGATCAAGAGTAGGATATCTTTCAAGGTGAACCCACATATCTTGGTATTTTTGGAGAGTTTGAAAAGTCAACAATGGAAAGCTAGATTTGTGATTTCAAGATCAAGAAAGGAAACTTCAGATTTGATAAGATCTAATTCTTAGTTTGAAAACTCAAAAATCAAGAAAGAAATTTAAGAAAGAAAAGTGTGCTAAAAGAGTTGACTAGTCAATCAAAGTTTGGAAGCAAACCAAAGATAGAAGGGGAGTCAAGAAACAAGGAAAGAAAGATCCCCAAATCCCTTTGGATGTCCACATGGGTCCCACACACCCCATTGCACAACTAACATTTCATATGTGCACAATTATTTTTGGATTTTTCAGAGGCAGCAAGATTAAATTGGTCATTACTCTTGATTCAGCCGTCGGATTAGTGCAATCCATACACTGTTGGAAAGCTCTTTTCAAGTAGATATCTTTAGAACTTAAGATTGTGTCAATCGGAATTAAAACGAGAAAGATATGGCCTCTGGAAGTTGGTGCTACAATTTCTACTCGGGATTGCAATTTTGCACATGAAAAGCACCAAAAATCTCTCACTCACCTTGCTATTTCTTTGAAGAATTGTTGGCCAAGGAAGGGATTTGCCATACATATAAGATTGCATGCTACAAACTTGGAGCAAAGAAGGAAAGAAAGAGGGCAAAAATCTATAAATTGAAGGCATAAGCATCCCTCTCCTCTCATAGTTGAAATCGTCCACCTCTCTCTCTACCTTAATTTCATTCAATCTCTCCCTCTTTTCGCTTTCATCTCAAGCCATCAAGGGGGTTCTTCTAAAAGGCCACCCCACCACCCTTGTTTTCTCAACTAGAAAGAGGGATTCTCAATCATCCTAGTATGTATTTTTGTTTTTAATTCTTGATCTTATGTACTCAATTGCATACTAGTATTAATAAAATTGTTGTTTCTTTTTAATTCTTGTATTGATTTCTTGTGAATCTTGATATTAGTTTTGCAATAGGGTTAGTTCTTACTTTTGGTTAAGTAATTTTAATTGGCTTGGAATAATTACTAACAACTCACCTTAGTATCCTCACAATATACATTATTTTCTACGGATACATGGTATTTTTGAAGGTAATACAATGTGAAGTTGAAGATTGTTGATTAAGAAAATTTTAAAAATTCAAGTATGAAATTTATTTATTAAAAAGTGGGGATTTATCATTCTCAACTTGGATTGACAACCCAATTGAAGAATGGGGCCCTAGGATTGCACCTCTAATTTTCTTGGACCCTCAATTGAGAAGAATTAAAAGAAACAACTCACCACTTTCATATTTCAGTTTTGTTTATCATCTTTGATTTATGCACACCACCCTTATTTTCAACACTTCACTTTTAATTCCTGCACCTTTTACAATTCTATGTCACACAATTTTGTTTAGATTTATTAATTGTTGGAAAGTGCATTAGACTCATGTATTCATTTATTTATTATTATTATTTATTTTTATTTTTTGCATAACATTAGGAGTGGCGTTCACGTGAAATTCTAAAATCAGATTCTCATACATTTATGTTAAACATTCATGTGGCAAAAACAGTCCATAAACAAGCCCAGAAAATTGCAAGATTTTTTTCTTTTGCAAAAAGTTCAAAGTGGATAGACTAGTCAAATCATGATATTTTTCTGTGAAATTTGGAGAAATTGAAGTTCAATATGTGCTCTATCACGTCCCAAAATTTCAGAGTAAAACTATTTCAGGAGGTTTGTAAACCAGTGGCTTAAACATGGCATGTTGGGCTGTCTGTGTACATAATTTCTGCACAGTTTTAGATATTTAGGTCATGTTTATGCATTCATATATTCTTTTTTTTAAATCATTTTTCACTTCCTTTTTTTTTTACTTGATTCATGCATCATTATAATTTAAATTCCATCTATTGAATTCAGTTTTAGGTTGCATTAGATTAGGAAAAACCATGCATAAAAACAACCTTGCATACTAATTTTCCAGACGAAATTTCTAGCACCTCATGGCATACATTGCATTACTAACTTTAGGATTAGTTTCTAATTTTGTAGTTTAGATAATTTCCAAAATAAAAGATCTTTCTAATTTTTGTTAATTGAATATTTTTAACTTAGGAATTTTCTTAGGATTTGGAAATTCTAACATAAGGTATGATTGACTTAATGCTTTCTAAATTTGTTATGATTTGAAAATCTTTATTTATTTGGAAAATTCTTAACTTTAGGGAATTGATTAACTTGGTGAAAAAGTAGGTTGTTTCCTTTTTCATTGATTTGATTTGTTACTAATCTTTGTTGAACATGTTTTGATTAATTTAGTTTTTAACTTAGGTTTCTTTTGTTTCTACTTTAGTTTCTTATTTTTATTTTTAGTACTTTTTATTCTTGATTTTCTAACTTGTGTGTTCTTTTGTAGCAATTTTAGTTTTTCGTTTAAGATTTTTAGAGTTAGGAAGAATTCTTTTCAAAGGATTGTAATTAACTTAATTTTTGGAAAGTAAGAATGATGGTTGTTATTTTCTAGTTTTTTAGGCTAGATCTAGTTTTTTAATTTAGGACAGGTACAAGTTGAGAATGAACCTTAATTTACATTGTTCCCTGTGGATCGGCCTGGTCTGACCAGTTTATTACTACATCGCGGCTCTACACTTGGAGCTCACGATCACAAGGTTGCAGAGTTTGTTGATGGTTTACAGGCCATTCATAAGAAGGTTCATGAGAATTTAGTCCAGGCAGTTGCTAAATATAAGCTGCTTGCTGATAATAAATGTCGCCATGTGGAGTTTGAGGTAGGTCACTTTGTTTGGGCGGTCCTAACTAAGGATCGATTTTCTGTGGGTGACTATAAGAAACTTTCTGCTAAGAAAATTGGGCTTGTTGAAATAATTGAGAAGATTAATCCTAATGCCTATCGTTTGAAGTTGCCTATTCATATTCGGACTGCTGATGTGTTCAACGTGAAGCATTTGATTCCTTATTTTGGAGATTCTTTGGAAGACGATGCTACCGACAATTCGATGGCGAATTTTCTCCATCCTAAGGAGAATGATGTAGTGCAGAAAGGTATAGATTTCATGGATAGGTGGAACTGAAGTAGGGTCAAATTAAGCAAATTGTCGGTTTTGGGAAAGCTTTTCAAGGTGTTCGTTTTTTGTGAAATTACATGTTATTTTGAGTGGAAACGGGCCAATGAACACAACTCAGTGGTTTATGCCACTAACGTACGACTTTTTTCTGGCAAATTCCATTGTATAGGCAAAAAAAAATTGCGTTTTTCTATTTTTGGTAATAATTGTTTTGATAATAACTTTTAGTAGGAAGGTCAGAATAAGTTACCCTTTTTTTGCGTCGAATTAGTTGTGATTTATACTTTACAGTAGTGTCATTATCTCAATTCTTTCCTTTTTTGGAAAAAATGGATATCTTAAGCATTTTCGTGTTATTTTGTTACTTTTTTGTTTTAGGGTTATATTTATACCCTTAGTAAGCCTGATGGCCTTAAGAATAGATCTGGAATAAAATTGCAGAGGAATTTCCCCCTTTGTTTCTTCCGATTTTCGGTATTCAATTGAATCAACGAATCTTGATGCCTATTACCTGGTATTCTTAGTTGAATCAACAAGTTAATAGAAGGTTGTCTTCCAATCTTCCATGTAGATCTTTCTTGTAGACGCTTCCGCTACATCAAAAACTCTCTGAGTTGTCTTTTTATTCTTTTGAGACATCTCATTTTGACGAATGACTGAGTCAAAATAGGGGATACTTGGCCAAGTCACCTCATTTTAATAAGGTATTTGCATTTCGAACCATTTAATAAACATATTTAATTTTAAGCAATTAAAATATAAGGACATTTACTTCAAAAATCCTATTAAATAGGGTAATTACAACTGAGGACTCTAAATTTTTACAATGACGGTGAAGGACCTCCAACCCAAAAATCTAATATTTCATTCCATTTTTGCCCTTAGTTAGTTGATGTCAACATAACAAAAAAAAAACCATTCTTCACCCCCAAATCAACAACAACACTAGAATAGAAAAAAGAGAGGAAGGAGAAGAAGGAAATCTACACCCTACCTCTTTTTTCTCAATCACAGTGAGAGAGAGATTACTCGATGTCAACAATACCCTAAACAACGGAAAACTCAATTTTTGTTGACGCTAATTGGGCATTTTTGTTGACGTCAATATAATTTTATGTTAATGTTGACGAATCTTCTGTCGACATCAACAAATTCACAGGGTCACTCATGCTGTTAATTGGGCATTTTTGTTGACGTCAATACAGTTTTATGTTGATGTCGACGAATCTTCTATCGACATCAACAAATTCATAGGGTCATTTATTGTAATAACTGGGCATTTTTGTTGATGTCGACGAATGTTTTGTTGATGTCAACAAATATTACTCATGAGAGATTAGGGAACTAGTTATGTTGACATCAACAAAAAAAGGGCAAAACAGGAAAAAAAAAGATAATTTGGACTTGAGGTCCTTGGCCGTCATTATAAAAGTTTAGGGTCCTCAGCTGTGGTTACCCTATTTAAGGGGATTTTTGTGGTAAATGTCCCTAAAATATATTTATATATATATATAATTATGCATAAGGTTTGGAGCAAATGATTTAAAAATGGTAGCAAATTATGTAATATGCAATATTTTTTCTTGTATTTTTCTTATTGTAATATTTTTTTTTTGCATATTTAAATTTATTAAATTGAATCGATTATTATGAATGCATATAAACAAATAAATGTAATTCTATATTTTATAAGTGATGGATTCATTTTTAAATATTTTTAAAATTATTAAAAAAAAACATGATTCTCTCGAGTCTTCACGTTGACTCTATCCGAGTCAATTTTTTTTGTATTGAATGAGTCGAGTTCGAATCACGAGTTTTCTAACATTGCCGTGAATTTGCTTTATTCTATTATGCGTGAGTGAATTAAACCTAGGCTTATTGTTAGGGGAAGGGTGGATCGTTAGTGTGGGGCTAACTTGATCATGGGTGGGCAAGGAAGCTCTAAAACCACTAACGATCGCACAAGCTATCATGTGAATATTTCTCTACGCATGTCTATGTATCCTAGAGATTCTCAATGTATCCAATTTAGAATGATAAGCCCAAACTTGAAACAGACCCAAGTTCTATGCAATTTTCAGAATTTAGGCCCATTCAGACCCAAGCCTGACCGAGCCCAACCCAAATAAACTTCAAGTTCATTTGGGTCAGCCCAGTACCTCCAGTTTGGCCAGAGTCCATTTATAAATGCTCCAGTTCAAAAGTTGAAACCTTTGAAGAGAGAGTGGGGAAGGAGAGGGAAAAGGAATATGATTTTGAAGCAGCTCCCTTCTTCACCCAAAAACCAACCTCACAGGCATTTCCACAAACACATGACATGGTCTTAAGAAACCTCCCATTTTCCTTCCCCTCTCCATCTCCATCTCCAAACCTCACCTCTCTCATCTCCAAATCCACCACTCTCCACCACCTGCACCAGATCCTCTCCCGCATCGTCGTCACTGGCATCGAAAACCACCTAATTACAGCCACAAATCTCTCCAAGAAGCTCTCGGCCCTCGGCGCCGTCTCCGATACCCACCTCCTCTTCTCCTCCATTCCACAGCCTGACCTCTTCCTCTTCAACGTCCTCATCCAGTCCTTTTCGCAGAACAATTGTCCTTCCTCTTCCATTTCGCTCTACACCCGCCTCCGCCAGAGGAATTCTCTCAGACCCGACACCTTCACCTTCGCCTTTGCCATCTCCGCATCATCTTCGCTTGATTGTGATAAAGTCGGCCGCTTGCTTCATGCCCATTCGATCGTCGATGGGTTCAGTCACGATCGCTTTGTTGCGTCCGCGCTTGCTGATTTCTATCTCAAATTCTCACAGGTGGACCTTGCAGAGAAGTTGTTTGAGAGAATTCCTGACCCGGATACTGTTTGTTGGAACACCATGATATCTGGGTTGGTTGGAAATTGCTGTTTTCAGGAGGCAGTGTTGGTTTTTAAGAAAATGGTTTTTCGGGGAATGCAGGTCGATTCCACTACCCTTGCTGCTGTTCTCCCGGCGGTGGCCGAGCTGCAGGATTTGAAAATGGGAATGAGTGTGCATTGCTTGGCAGTGAAGAAGGGCCTGCATTGTCAGGCTTTTATTGTCACTGGTTTGATTTCCATGTATTCAAAATGTGGGGAGGTTGAGTTTGCGAGAATTTTGTTTGGAAAGATTGAGGGAGTGGATTTGATTGCTTCGAATGCGATGATCTCAGGGTATTCAAGCAATGGTGATGTGGATGCTGCACTGAATCTGTTTAAAGAGCTGCTGATTTCTGGAGAGAAGGTTAATGCAAGCACTCTTGTGGGTTTGATCCCTGTGTTTTCCCCGTTTGGACACGTGGGTCTTTGCCAATTGATCCATGGATTCTCAGTGAAGTCTGGAATCGACTCCAATTCGAATGTTTCGACGGCACTTACCACTGTTTATGCAAGATTAAATGATATGGAATCTGCACGTCAGGTATTTGATCAGATGCCAGAGAAAACTTTGGCATCTTGGAACGCCATGATATCTGGTTACACTCAAAATGGGTTCACAGATATGGCCATCTCGCTCTTCAGGCAAATGCAAATGTGGGATGTTCGACCAAATCCAGTCACAGTTACAAGCATTCTTTCTGCATGTGCTCAACTTGGGGCTACCAGTTTAGGAAAATGGGTCCATGATCTCATAATCCAAGAGAGAATCGAATCTAATGTGTATGTTTCAACAGCATTGATTGACATGTATGCAAAATGTGGTAGCGTTACAGAGGCAAGGGGTATATTTGATGCAATGTCGGAAAAGAATGATGTCTCTTGGAATGCCATGATATCTGGCTATGGCCTCCACGGGCAGGGGCAAGAAGCTCTCAAGCTATTTGCTGACATGTTGAATTCCGGCATTGTACTAACAGGAGTTACGTTTCTTTCTGTCTTAAATGCTTGCAGTCACACAGGTTTGGTGAGAGAGGGATGTGAAATATACCAATCAATGACTTGTGATTATAAGGTCGAGCCAGGGCCTGAGCACTATGCATGTATGGTCGACCTCCTTGGTCGATCCGGGAAACTTGATGAGGCATTGAACTTTATAAAGGCAATGCCCGTCGAACCAGGTCCTGGTGTGTGGGGTGCACTGCTTGGCGCATGTATGATACACAAGGATACAAACCTAGCGAGCTTGGCTTCAAAGAAATTGTTTGAACTGGAACCAGAGAACACGGGTTACTATGTTCTACTCTCAAACATATATTCAGCTGATCGGAACTATCCAGAGGCAGCCATTGTGCGGCAAGTGGCTCAGAGGAGAAAGTTGGCTAAGACGCCCGGGTGCACTCTAATAGAGGTGGGTGAGACGCTGCATGTATTTATATCTGGTGACAGATCTCACATACTGTCTGATAAGATCTATGCAATGTTGGAAAAGTTGACTGTAAAGATGACTGAAGCTGGATTTCGACCGGAGATCAATGCAGCACTATATGATGTGGAGGAGGAAGAGAAGGAGAACATGGTGAAGGTTCACAGTGAGAAGTTGGCCATTGCTTTTGCGTTGATTAGCACTGAACCAGGGACTGAGATTAGGATCATCAAGAATCTAAGGGTGTGTTTGGATTGCCATAATGCAACTAAATATATATCCAAAATTACCGAGCGAGTGATCGTAGTGAGGGATGCTAATAGATTCCATCATTTTAAAGATGGGATGTGTTCTTGTGGAGATTATTGGTGATGATGGGAGCCACCACTCATGATGGTTAGTTACTGCATAAGCAACTCAACATCAATTCTACATGCTCAAATTCTGACCTAGGTTATGAAAATTAAATAATATCACAGACCTACAAGGGCAAGCATGAGGATTCTGAGAGGCGACCCACACTAAGGAAGTGTGGTTTATTCTTTTTAGTTTTAGCTTGTGATCTGCTCAGATGTAAACTTTATTAGGTATAAATGAGCTCTGGGGTGTGTTTGTTTGTACCCCATTTATGATTATATTTTGATGATGAAGGCGATTTTGCATTAGCCTCATCAATTGTATTCATGATCCTACACAGGATTATCAGCTCTTTTTTTTACCTGTAATCACTAGAATTGGTTCCCATATGAGTGTTCCATATTATCTTAAACCGTTTGATTATTCAATGGCGCATTAAAACTTCCTTATTTCATTGGCTTACTTGATTATGCTGGGGTGGTTCTCTCAGATATAAAGATTACAGCTCTAAGCTCTTTGACCTTCGAACAATGAGAACCATCTCAAATGGTGCTTGTTGGGTTGGCTTGTCCAGAAATAATAAGCTTATATGGGTTGTGACATTGTTCATTGGATGCACTCCAGCCATGAATTCCATCATGGAACCAGCAGAGTTCGATTGCTAATTGCGCAACATCAATTGTATTAACTTGCCAACCATGGTTCTTGTTAATGTTAATGGACCTAACATCATAATCCAGCAAATAAGGTACTTACCAACATTTTTTTTTTTTTTTTTTTATGACTCATCCGTTGCATATAATGCAGCCTGAGAATGTAGATTTTCTTGCCCTCACTTCACAGCTCAATATCACGATGTTACATTGACATCTTATATTTCCTTTGGTGAGTAAAGAATGAATGAGGAAACTTATAGCTAGGTTCAATTGAAGAAAAAAATATCATTTGAAACGGCCTGATTATATACATAAAAGGTTAGAAATAGCCCACGCAAAAGGTCAATACAAGTTCAAGGAGAAAGGGAAGGCCATCAAAGGCCGGAATGAACCTGTGATGAGAGATGTTCAAAGTTAACATAGGTTGGCTTCCAAAAGAGCAAAATTAGAAAAACTGATAAAAGACGGCCCTAAATACATGGGGGTAAAACTATGCTGTCGGTGAAGTTGATAATCCATCGATGAACAAATGAATGGTTCGGGGATGGCATCGTCATGGCAAACATTATGCATATAATTCAAATTGTCCACATCAGTCTTCAAAGAAGAATTGCTCAGACCAAAGAAAATTACCAGAACATGATGATGAGGGATGAAGATGATAACAAAAACCTGATTATGATGATAGGGGAGAAGAATTGTCTACAGTTTCGACTAAAGATGAAACAACAGAATAGTGCAATCTTGTACGAACTAGAAGATTACTAGATCTCAAGTTGCTAACCAACGCACCCAAAATGCAGGAAGCCTTTTTTGCCCCGCGCAGAATTGAACCCAAGACTTAGTGGCTCAACTAACAACTTAACAGTAAACATTAGATTACTTAGGAGAACTCATGTTCATCAGTATAGAAAAATGAGAATTCAGACCTAAAACAAAGCAAAACCAAGGAAGACAACAATTGGAGAATGACAAGAAAGTTGGAATTGTCACTTCTAGTTAATTAGCTCAAACTATCCGATTTGATTTAGTTCAGGTTAGTATTAATTCCGTGGAGATTAGATTTGAATGAAGAATAAAGATAAAAAAACACATCCCTCGCTGTACTTTTAATAAAGAGCCATATCAATTGACGACTGAGTAAAGGCTTCCTCTTTTGGTGCGGGAACCAATAATCCTCAATGGCAGATGCCACTTGTCAAATATATGCATCCAGGGAAATGTTCTACTACAAGCGGACTGCATTGTGAGGCCCACTTAGATGCCTACTAAACAACGAGGTCGGGTACATGGAAAGATCCCTTGGACAAGGGTCAAAAAAAAAAATTCAACCCCATCAGATCATCCTAGCACTTGATTTTATAGCCTTAAACATTACTGGTCTTTTAACTATAGATTTCTTTGATGTTCAATCCTCCGATGGATAATGGTTTGATGAGAGTGAAATTTAGCTTGGTGCCGAATCATGGTGGGATGAGAGTGTGAAAGAGCCTACACTGATCAGAGGTGGGCCCAAGTAGGCCCCACAGAGCTTGACTGCATTTGATGTTGATCGCCCAAGTAGGCCCCACAGAGCTTGACTGCATTTGATGTTGATCGTAGGAGAACATTTATCATGCATGTACCAAGAAAACTTAACTCTTTAGTCTACAAGCAGTGGATACTGCTCATATTTATATAATCTGCCAACTAAAGGTGATTATATATATCCTCAGTAGGTAAATGCTTTATAAAGCCCAAACAATTGTACTGCAAGCATTCATTAAGAGAGCAAAATGTCAAGGTTCAAGCTTCAAGAACTACATGAAAAAAATGAAAGACGAATCTAGCTTGAATCATGGCCTTAGTTAATCTTGCAAAGATGTCAATGGAGCAGATCTAGAATATCCATCTCAAGCACCCCATTGCGAGAAATAATCCCCATCTGTTTCAACAGTTCCCCAATTACTCGATCCATGAATAGCATGTAAAGCCCATTCCCGCTCTCAGAGGCTCAGTGCCTTCTTCATCTGTACAACTGATCTGACCCACTCCTCAAACACTCCTGCACAGACAAAAACAGTTTCCTACTAAAACAGACTTAGATTTATTATTATTATTATTACTATTTTGGAAAGTTTAGTACTCACCCACCCACATACACACTCACCCAAGTCCCTCACAATCAGTAGTACATTCAGGGATCGATACCTGACTGTTTTTGTGGAAGGGAAGTACCTTACTAAGCTACCATTGGATTAAGTTTTCTTGGGACCTAATCTAGGAAGCACGACACCTCTCTGAGGCCGGTGTGTCCGTGTGGACCGTATCCAACACGTGTCGGACATGGACACGCCCCGGACACGTGTCCGACATGCCAAAAATGGTGTCATGCTTATTTTTTTGTATTTTATTTTTTGGACACGCTAAGGACACTTTAGGCGGAAATTGACTTCTTTTTTGCTTTTTGTATTTTTGAAATAGAGGGGAAATTGATGATCTCCCTTTTCTTTGTATGGATTTTATGGAACTATGGATATTTCATGTTTAATGATTATGAATTATCTTTCAGTTTTGTATTTCTATTTGATAATTTGATGTGTTTGTTAGTTGGTACACCGGTACAAAGTTAAAATAATATTATCTTTTAGTGTATGATTAGATATATTATTATTATTATTTAATATTAATGTGTCCCCGACGAGTCCGTATCTTACTTTTTTGAAAAATGCCGTGTCGGCGTGTCGTGTCGTGTCCGTGTCCAGTGTACGTACTTCTTAGGGCCTAATAATAAGGATGCTTGCATATACCCAAGAAATGGAAACAGTTTGAATATGGTTGTCTCCAATATGCAATTCGGATAAAAGATATGCTGTAGATGGGATGCTGTGTGCCTCTTTTGACACAAATTATTATAAAAGCAGATCAACAACTTCTTTATGGGACTGACACCGACTGTAAGAATAAGGATAATATGACGATGATAAACAATGGTTTTCTCTAAAGCGAAGTTGGAAAAATCCGTCTGAGGTGATTTCTCATTTCCATACTGCTCCAAATGCAAAGTAAAAAAGGTCAAAACTCATCCTATAAAAAAAATATTCAAATCAATAGTGAACAGTAGCATCAAATCAGAACTGCAACAAAAACCATAGTAGAAAGTACATTTTGCAATCTTGTTTCCTCTAGAAAATGGAATCCCAATGCAATATTTTGTTACTACCCGTAGCAAGGAAGTTTCACTGAAAATCCTAAAAAAAAAAAAAAAAAAAAAAATCTTTCGATCGTTAGAATGTGTGGGAATGATTTCAAAGCATGTTGATTTCTTGCAATTTTGCCCCCCTCCATGGCTTTATGAGAACTCTACAACTAGTTGGATTTGGGGATCTAGCTTTCCTTTGGATTCAAATAGCAGTTGGTCCTACCATATTTGAGCATATGTATAAAATGATGTGCTCAATCTTATGGTGGGAGCAGATCCTGTTGAGGTAAAATTTGAAAAAAATTCACTTAAGAAGAAGCTGTTTGTTCTAAGCACCAAGGATATTACACCTTGGCTCTTCATTTTTCTTTTTTATGGCATTGGTCACTAGCTATCAATGGTGTGCTCTCAACCATCCATGCCAACCACAAGCATGCCCACCAAAACAATCACAAGTAACCGGTCAATGGATTTTTAACCATCCATGTTTATCATAGGCATGGTCTCCAATCAAATGGTCACAAGTAACCAATCAACATATTTTCATTAATTAATTATGGGTGGATCGGTTTTATGTGATCAATTTGATATAGGCCATACTTCGATTGGTTTCAAGAAATTATATCTTTAAAACTATTAAAGTATTTTTCAATATAGGGATTTTTCTATAGATATTAGTAAAAAAGACTTGGCAAAAATAAATAAATTTAGTTTAAAATTATAAGTGAAAATTTCATAAATATAAAATATCACTGATCCACTTTAGAAAAAAATCCAGTTCTGCTGCTATTAGCCGACCATCGCTTGCTCCCTCTGAAAGAAAATTCTGGCTATTTCACTGATCATTAATCATCATATTAACTAACCATAACTTGTCAATCTGGGGTTAGCTTTAATAGTTCGACTATCCAACAAAATCTCTCCTTTTTTCTTGTGTGTGTGTGTGTGTGTGTGTGTGTGTTATATTTTTGGGAGTGGGGGCGGCTACAAAGAGGTCTTAAACTGAAGCACTCTCAGATACACACTCATACTTGAGGAAATATTAATTTCGACCATCATAAGATTATGTAAATAAATTAAAGAGAATATACAAATAACTTTCATAAACCTGATTGTTCAAGTCAACTCAGCATGAGTCTAGATGTTCACAACGGATTTTTCTAAACCATATATTCATCAATACATCACATAATAGGAATGGCAGAAATTCATGAAGAGTCAAGATTAATATATAAAATTCATCAAACCATTTGTTTTAACAAATAACACAATTACTTCACAACTTTCTCCACAGAAATCATGGAAAATATTAACAATAAAAGTGAAGTTTGAAAGAGGATAAAAGTGGCATTATGGATCATATGGAAACCATTGATGAAGAAAATGCAGTTGAATTGAGAGACAGTGAAGGCAATAAGTTTAACTGATTCATTCTTATGCAGAGATTGTGAGCGAGAAACATACTGTTCTCAAAATCTTCATTACTTGTCCATGTTTGGACATAATCTGATATCAAAAACTCGATAAGTTGAATCCTGTACTTGATATTATTTGTAAAAGAAACACAAAAACATTAAAATTGAAACTTCAAACATCATTTTCAAAATATACTTGCACAAAGTAATGTTCTGTAATTCAGAAATATAGGCAAAAATATTAGATTAGAAAACAAACTTGTTGCACTGTTTCACTCAATAAAATTCAGTTTTAAGAGATTCATCAAACAATGGCCCAATCTTGTTTTTTTTATATACTATGAAAATCAATGACTGGTATGTTGAAAGTCATTACCAATATTACATAGTTGGTTATGAGTTATGACTGAGTATTATTCAGTCTCTGCAGTTATTATTTTAGTTGCTTACTTTATGCTAATGTTTACAGCTGTCAGTAAGTTAGAGAGTCTTTAGGGAAATAATTCAGTCACAGAATTATGTGGCTAGTATCAAGTATTCTCTGCAGTAGTTTCCCTCCTGTTTTTCTGTCTAACCAATTTAATTCTGATATCCAGCATCAGCTGTATATGTCTAAGTTATGTAGTCAATAAAATAAGTCTCTTAGTTATTCAGATAAGCTTGCTGCTCTGTACTCTCTGTTTTTCTTTTCATGGTATTAATAGTAATGACTTCCTTCACTCTGCTGTTCCCAAGTTACCATTTCACAAGTCTGGAAGTGACATAGCTACATAATGATGGCAGCCGGTTTCAAGTATAAGCATTTAATGTTTAACTGCAAGCAGGCAGATCTCAACCCATCGGAAAATCATTTTAGGTATTCTCCTTTATTTTCACATGGATACTATGGATCCACAAGATATTGCAGATAGTGACAACTGGTAAAAATAGGTACCAAAATGGCATTTTTATTGATCTATCAATATGTTTAACAGAAAATTTTCTCCTGCGCACACCCTCCTGCAGGAGGGTGCATCAAGATCGTCCCCAAAGGCAGGACGGCCCCTGAATATCACTGGGCCCCGCTGTGACAATGGTACAGATCTGAATGGACCAAATAGCGCATAGGGAGGAGATAATGATCCTATGGTGAACACGGACATGTAATATCATCATCATCAAAGCCATATCTCATTTATCTAGTATTGGCTTTGTGACTTCAACTTTTCTATTCAACCCTACTTAAAACCCAATTTTATCAAAGATGAGAAAGACTAAAAATCAGTAATCAAGTCTCATTCCATTAATATAGAAGTTCCAAAGTTTACTATCGAAGCATTACTCAATTCATCCCTTGACAAGCTTGGATCTATAGTATTTGGCTTTATCATTTAAGAGTGATGATGGGTTGGCTATTTGGTTATAAAACATGTGATTTGCATTTCACTTATTTTGCATCAAATTAGTTCTTTACATAGTAGTTGTGTTAAGGTTCTCCCTCCATATAGCTAGATGTTCACAGGATTTGATGCACTGAAATTGGCCAACTGATACCCATGTTTCTGTTTCTAATCAGTAAGATACGTGCAAGTTTTGAACCCTTGAACTACAGGCTTCAGAAGAATTCAAGAGCACATCTTAATTGTATCGTTGGGTAAAGATTTAGATTCACATTATTATATTAACGGAATGCTAATAACCTTTGTTGTTCCCATAACTTGAGAATTCTGTCCTGCTTTGATAGGGACTTTACAGTAGATAATTTTATGTAGTTATAATAAGGGGAATACAAAGGCAGGAGTTGGGGAAATCATTCAAGAACATGATGTGTGACTTTTTTACTTGCTTCTGCAGGCCTGGTAAATTTTCTGATCAATGCTGGTGGAATGCATCTCTTTAAAACCCCAAAGTATGGGCAGAGTTGTATGCTATGCTAGGGGATTGCCGTGAATTAAAAAAGATATCAGCTATGAACACTTTAGTTGAAGGTGACTCTTGTTCTGCTCTTCAGTGGGATTCTACGGCCTCTTTGTTCCCTTGACTGCTGGGTAGGCTGATAGTTCTGTATTGCACAAAACAAGTTTGTTTCATTTATTCTGCTCATCAATATGTTGTTAAACATCTGTTATGGAAGTAAATGAATTAGCTGGCTGATACTTGGGCAGAAGAGAGTGACTCTAGCACAGAGATTTTGTATAATTTTTAATTGTTTGTTTATATCTATTGTGGATTTTGGTTAATGAACTTAATTGATCAGGAAAAAAGAAAAGAAAAGGAAAGGATTCACAGGATTCACCATATGAAATTTCTGCTCTACTAAATGCTAGTAATTGTATAAAAGTAAAAGAGATTCTGTGCAACTTTATTGGTTCCAAATTCAGAAGGAAATAAATCTACTGGGCCATAACACCATCATTTAACTTTGAAATAAAATATCCATGGGTCTAGTAACATGTAGGTTGCAAAGAACTTACATCATATACATGCTGCAATGATTATTAGGGAACGCATCGTCAAAGGGATCCATTAAAAGCAAACAGTCTGAAAGTATGCACAGCTTTTGAGAAACTAAGAGCATGGTGCGTTGACCGATAAATGGCTCACTTCCTAGCTTACGAATTATGTGCTGAACACAGGACTGGGCATCAAAACCAGAATTTTCTGTTCCTAAAATAGAAAGTGAAACTATAATCAAGATTTAAGAGAGAAAATAAAAAAACTTGAAAGATGGTTAGAAGTGGAAAAAGAAAAAGAAAAAGTGAAAGAAATAACAATGGCATTGATGAAAAACTTAACAGATTCTCAATTAGTAAACAAGAACTCCCACATTATTCAGAAAAGTGCATGAAATTCAATGTTGGCTTGATGAGCTCCAAAAGAGTATACTTAATAAATAGGAGATGTCGACTGACAACTGCAGCCGCAGCGTATTAAATCCTATAGTCTTTTCTAGAGCTGGAGTTAAAACCTGAACAATATTGGAAGCCTCATTTGCTACAATAACATCCTAGTTGTTGTAGCAAATTAAGTACATTGCACAGATGATTAAATGGATCTTTGTTCTATTTTTTAAAATAAATCGGCATAGCATACTAATAACAATCATCAGATGTTAAGCTATGTGGAATGCACAAAGCCATATTCATCTTGACAAGGTAACTAATTAAATCTCTAGGGTGTTGACAAGCCTGAATCAGCTCCCAAGAACTAACTGGGTTCAGACTGCTATGAGGACTAATGAGATAAATCTGGAACATGCAGCTGCGTCTGACAAATAAGCAGGATGGATCATGTTTTATCTGTAGAGTTCTTTGTTCTTTTACAAACAGGATTTTGAAGTACTCATGTCAAGTTCACTAGACTGAGTCACATGGGACTCAGCCGACCTAGAGCCCTAAATTGCCAAAAGAAAATGAGGTAAAGATTATTTTTTATACATATAAAAGATAGAAATTGTCCTATAAATCTAGAATTCTGAGGCTTGTGTTTAAGTATTCTGAAAGAATTTTAGTAGTAGTAGGTGGTCGAGTTTGAATTTCACTCAAACTGATGAAAGGTACCTCCAATGTCTGAATGCAAAGATTCGTCCGCTCACGGTCACCGTGGGGGAAATACTTAAATGATCCTGATTCCACATTATAGAGGGTTACTGTCATTATATATATAAATTAATAATTATTGCCACAAGCATCCCTGAACTTGCTATCTTAAACTCAAATTACAATAGTTGCACATTCACTTGAGAAACTGTAAGAGTAATAATACCTTAAAAACTGGATAGCTTCTACCGTTAAATCACAGTGATCACCATTGATCCACATGCATCCAGGTGGACCCACATAAATGGTTCACCCAATACATTTCATAAATGGATCAAATCACAGTGGTAATTTTGACAAAAACTAAAAATTTAGCAAGTATGTCTCCTACAGTGAATGGAGAGGAGATTGTTTTAACAGAAGTTTGAGGAAGAATTCCTCTATTTTGTACACAGCTGAAGTCGACCTGAGCTGTTGTTATCAGCAGCCACCTAAATGGAAGGGGAAAACATTGAAGATTTTTGTTCAATTCTCTTTGCATAGAAGGGCCCTTCCTGTGATCCTCTGCTTTTTGGTTTTTGTGTTTTGGAATTTTCCTGCGTGGTTTTGTTGTTTATAGTTGGTTGATGTTGGTTTCTGCTGTGGAGTTTGCTGTTGTGTTTTCTGGGGTAACTCTGTTGTTCCTGTTTTGCCTTATATGAATGAATCCTTGGCCAAAAAAAAAAAAACAGAGGGGCCTTTCCACCAGAGAATACGTAGTTCTAATCAATTCTCTCCGAATGACACGGCCCATTCCACCAGAAAATATGAAATGAGATGCCAATGTTCGGAGACTACATGCACACACCTGTTAATTATAAGAAACAACAAACTATAGCAAATTGGATCTTCAAATAAAGAATCTGCTACTTCTTGGATTGAGGAGGGCTGGGACACCTTTCATATTATAGCACTTCTAACTGTCGATCGATGAGCCCTTCTAAAATCCAAGATTGCTCAAAAACAAAGAAATAAGATCATACCTTTAAAATCCCACTGCTGGGGCAAAGACAAGCCTTTGATGGGAAGAGCCTAAAAGTATCCCACAGCAAGAGAAAGATCAAATTAATTATATAAAAATAAATTCATGGATGGTGAGCCTATCCAGTCAATAGATATCGATCACAAACCATAGATGCCATGCGTACAGAATGAAAGCCAAGATAGAATGATCATCCATTCTACCAAAATACTAAAATCTTACAATTGGGATAAATATAAATGAACTTGCATCCCTATGCCTAGTTGTGAGAGCATTCTGATTCCCCATTGTTAACGATAGCTTAAATACAGGAAGACGGCATAAAACAAACCAGATTTTGTATGGTACAAAAATAACTAAACCCCACAAAGTTCCATCATTTTACACCAAATCCCATAAATGCAGGCATGCAATTTCAGTTCAATCTTCTTGAGTTCCAAAGAAGAGTCTTCATGTTGACTTTCTCACCTGGGACGTTTTGCAGCCAAGGGAAAAGATACCCTTTGTGGAGGCTGTTGCTGCTGGTCCGTCTTTTGCTCCTGGGAAGTGTTTGGATTTGCCCCCTCTTCATCTTCTTCTGTTTCTTCAACTGCTTGTGCAGACCGCTTCCTTGGGATTGCAAGTTGGTAGTTAGGGCTGATCAATGTATCCTGTTCCGGGGGGAGTGGGATTCCAGGCCCTGCAATAGATTTTGGCAGTGGAATCTTGTTCCTGCTCCGAGCCAGCTCAAGTAAGACCTGAATTAGACCACATTCACATGACTTTGTTACTAATTATGCAAGTATTTTCAGTGTATAGAGACACAAAAGAAATGATCAGGAAAAGTAGAATATTATGACAACTTGAGGCCTCATATAGTATGAGTCAACAACATGGTAATATTGTGAAGTCCATTCAAACCACAATTAAAATCTAGGGGTAGGAAGGGAACGCTTGTCATGGATGAGGTTTCATGATGGTGGCTATCAATTTAAACGCTCCAAAATTTTAAAAATCAAAACTTAGATTTATACAAATCAATGGTGAATACAGGTTTTGGTGAATGCCATTACACATTTACATGTTTGTGTTTTTCTTGTGTGGGTGGGAAGTTGCAGGGGTTGTTCAATGTTCAGTATCTTTTGTTTTTCCCTCATATGCTTAAAATACATTAGTGAATCTGATCAAGTCAATTATATCCATCAGTCAACTTTGGTGCAATGTGTAAACCCTTTTTTCAAGTGCTCTACAACCATAGTAAAGAAGGGAAAGAAGACGAGCTAGACCCAAGGAGATCATATTTTTCCACCATCTATGCAGATTTCATAAAATCATCAAAGCCTTGTCTCAGTTATGTTCCGGTCGGCTACATGAATTAAGTTTCTCTATTCTGATCTATCTCCTGGAATGTTTTCTCAAAATTCATGTTTGGGTTCCGACAAAAGTTCTATGCTCCCTGTCAACACACCTAACGAAACCCTCCTCCCTCTATCCAAACTTGGGGCTGTCAATCCTGGGCCTCCAGGCCCAATATAGCAGGCCCATTTATATACTAGTTAGTTGTTAGCTATTAGTATGGATCTAAATCCAGGTGTAACTAATGGATAAGCACTGTTAGAATGTAATCAGGGATTAAACCCTTTTAAATATAGATCTCAGTCGACGATGGAAGGAGAACATTCATCTCCACTTTATCTCTCTCTCTCATGTCTGTATCACTTCTGTTTGCAATAACATGGTATCAGAGCTTGGTCAAATCATCTGTGATCTTCTCCTAAGTCATCTTCCAAGCATAGGAAGCCAGTCTGTGATCATCTGTGATCATTCTCTTCAGCCGGATCATCTCTGATCATCTCAGATCAGGCGTGGCCCACCTATGATCATCACCATCACATCAGCGGACTACTCCCATCTTGGTCGACTGGAGTTTCCTGGATTTCTAAAGAATTTTTCCTGATTTATTGATCATCAGAGGTAGGTTTTCTACCAATCTTTTGTGAAAATTCATTTTTTTCACTAGTTTTCATCTCTGCCGTCCAAAATCCTGGATATAGATTTGATCTGCATGCGACCACTTCCAGTAGTTGCATAAATCTACTCTCTTTTCATCCCCACACTCTGATCTGTGTCAAGATCATCACGTGGGGCCCACGAGTGGAATTACCTGCTGTCGACAGGGACGTTTGGGACTATTTTGTTGCTGTGCACTGTTTACACTACTGTTTGCTGTTTGCTGTTCTCTACTACTTCCTCTCTGCTGCTGGTTGCTATTTCTTGCTGCTGTTTATTACTGCTGTCCTTTTCCTCTCTACTGCTGCTTGCTGGATTTGTTCCGTTTGCTGTTTACTGCTGCTATCACTGATTGCTGTTCTCCACTGCCTTCTGTTCTGCTATCATGGATAAACCTGAAAAATCAGAACTCTCTATTGTTCGATTTAATGGCAAAAACTATGTGTCTTGGGCATTTCAATTCCAGTTATACCTTGAGGGAAAGGAACTGTGGGCCCATATTGACGGATCTGAACCAATCCCTACTGATGATGCCAAGAAAATTCTTTCTTGGAAAACTAAAGATGCAAAGATAAAATCTTGGATTCTTTCTTCTGTAGAACCAAATTTTATTTTATATCTACGACCATGCAAAACCTCAAAGGAAATGTGGGAATATCTGAAAAAGGTCTATTATCAAAATCATGCTGCTCGTCAATTTCAACTGGAATTAGAAATTGCAAATTACTCCCAAGGCACGCTTTCCGTCCAGGATTATTACTCCGGATTTCTAATCCTCTGGTCAGAATATGATGAAATCAAGTTTGCTACTGTCTCTGAAGCGCTGCTCCCTGAGTTACTTTCTTTACAACAAAACAGTCATCGGGACCAATTGCTCATGAAACTGCGCCCTGAATATGAGACAGTGAGATCCAACTTGATGAGCCGCGCTTCTCTTCCCAACGTAGATGACTGTCTTCAAGAACTTCTACGAGAAGAACAACGCCTTGTTACCAAAATTGCCATTGAACAACAGAGCAACACTGTCCCTCCGCTTGCCTATGCTGCTAAAACCAGGCCACCTCCTCGGGACATCAGTAAAGTACAGTGTTACAACTGTAAAAAATATGGCCATTATGCAAATCAATGCAAGCTGAAAATCTGCAAATATTGTAAGGCCGTTGGTCATAGTATTGAAGAGTGTCGGAAGAAGGCTCGCAATTCTGCGTCTCGTCCCTATGTGCAGTCAGCTCTAAGTGCTTACTCGGCTACCACCCCACAATATGCATCTTCTGAATTCAGTGGTTCACTGCCGTTTGATTCCACATCACAGCCTGGTTCCTCATCACAAACACAGTCACCAGCTCCAATTACTCCGGCTATGGTAAATCAGATGATTATCAATGCCCTGTCCTCTATGAACATTTCAGGTACTGGTTCGTCCATTTCTAATACATGGTATTTAGATTCTGGAGCTAGTAATCACATGACCTCCTCACCCACCAAACTCCATCATGTTACTCCCTACACTGGCACTCTATCTGTTCAAGCTGCCAATGGAGACCACCTTCCCATCATCTCTGTGGGTGATGCCCCTGGCCCTTTTCCATTAAAAAATGTTTTTGTGTCCCCTCATCTTACTACCAATTTGATTTCTGTTGGTCAATTAGTTGAGAATAATTGCAATGTCTCCTTTTCTTCTTCTGGTTGTGTTGTGCAGGACCAGGAGTCGGGGGCAGTGATCGCGAGGGGGCCTAAACGTGGCAGACTTTTTACTTTACCAGTATCTCCATTTATTCAAAATAAACCTTGGCATCAGTTGTTTTGTTTTTTACTTCCTAATAATTCTCGGTTATGGCATAATAGACTTGGTCATCCGAATGCTGCTACGTTGTCCACTTTGTTTCAAACTGGATTATTAAATAAACCTCTTGATTCTGTTTCATTTGAGTGTGATGCTTGTAAATTAGGTAAAAGTAAAACTTTACCTTTTTCTAACTCTACAACTCGGAGCCATGCATGTTTTGACTTAATCCACAGTGATGTTTGGGGCATTGCTCCTACCATTTCTCATGGTCATTTCAAATACTTTGTTACATTTATTGATGATTACAGCAGGTTTACTTGGGTTTATTTGTTACATTCTAAATCTGAAGTTCTTAATGCATTTAAAATTTTTCTTAGCTATGTTGATACCCAATTTTCCAAATGCATTAAAACTTTGCGCTCAGATTCAGGGGGGGAGTATGTCTCTACTGATTTCCAGTCTTTCCTCAAAAGTCGAGGAATTATATCTCAACGTACTTGTCCTTATACTCCTCAACAAAATGGAGTCGCAGAACGGAAAAACAGGCATCTTCTTGATGTCACGAGAACGCTTCTCATTGAATCATCTGTTCCTCCTCGTTTTTGGACTGAAGCTCTTATCACTGCAGTACATCTCATCAACCGTCTTCCATCACCTACCATTGGCAAATTAACACCACATTTTAAACTTTTTGGTCACCATCCTACGTTTAATCATCTACATACCTTTGGGTGTGTTTGCTTCGTTCATTTGCCTCCCACAGAGCGCACAAAATTAACGGCCCAATCTAGCAGGTGTGTTTTTTTAGGATATGCCACTAACCAAAAGGGTTTTGTTTGCTATGATCCAATGGCTCGTCGCACCAGGATCTCTCGTAATGTCATTTTCTTTGAAAATCAATATTTTTTCCAAACAAACTTGGATTGTCCTCCTCCATTTTCCACAACTTTGTTACCTGAGTTTTCTGAAGAAACAACTGTTACACGGTTTAATCCTAATTTTGTGTATCGTCGAAGGGAAAAGCCTACCACTGCAGATGCCCACCCTCCTGATCCTCCTGATCCTCCGGCAAATGGTCCCACATCTACTGGTCTCTTGCGTCGCTCCTCCAGAATTTCTCGCCCTCCTGAGCGGTATGGATTTACCCATGCTTCCTTGATGACTACACTATCCTCTGTTTCCATCCCAAGTTCTTATTTGCAGGCTGTGCAACATGATTGTTGGAACCAGGCCATGAAAGCAGAATTAGATGCTTTGACTCTGAATCACACCTGGGATATTGTGGACTGCCCTTCTTCCGTTAAACCCATCGGTTGCAAATGGATCTACTCGATCAAACTAAAATCCGATGGCTCCTTGGATAGACACAAAGCTCGACTTGTGGCTCTTGGCAACCGACAGGAGTATGGCATTGACTATGAAGAGACATTTGCGCCAGTTTCCAAAATGACAACTGTTCGGCTCCTTCTCACCATTGCTGCTTCTCAATCTTGGCCATTATACCAAATGGATGTCAAGAATGCTTTTCTACATGGGGACTTGAAAGAAGAGGTCTATATGAGGATACCACCAGGAGTCACCTCTCCATCTAAGAAGTCTGTATGTCACTTACGCAGATCTCTTTACGGTC
Source organism: Cinnamomum chago (assembly GCA_038049695.1). Classification (NCBI taxonomy): domain Eukaryota; kingdom Viridiplantae; phylum Streptophyta; class Magnoliopsida; order Laurales; family Lauraceae; genus Cinnamomum; species Cinnamomum chago. Next base: position 62,553,487 of record CP142458.1, on the reverse strand, counting down.
TCAAGCAAGCTCCCCGAGCGTGGTTTGAAACATTCAAAGACCGGTTAGGCACGATTGGCTTTACTCAAAGTCAATATGATCCATCTCTTTTTCTGAGCCATGCATCTACTGGCTTTACTGTTCTCCTCGTATATGTTGATGATATCATTATCACCGGCACTGATGATGCTATGATAAAATCCCTCCAAGCCTCTCTTCGAGATTCATTCCATATGAAGGATCTGGGTCCTCTCCATTATTTTTTGGGCTTAGAGATACATCAGTCTCCAAAAGGCCTGTTTATCAATCAACACAAATATGCGACAGATCTTATTGAGCTTGCTGATCTGGATGAATCTTCCTCAGTTGATACGCCGCTTGAGGTCAATCTTAAGTTGAGTAAAGATGATGGCGATCTTCTTCCTGATCCACATACATACCGGAGACTTGTTGGCAGTCTTGTCTATCTCACCATCACCAGGCCTGACATATCTTATGCTGTCAATCTTGTCAGCCAATTCATGACGTCTCCGCGCCACCTTCATCTGACAGCAGTAAAGCGAATTATCCGGTATTTATTGGGTACTAGAGCTCGTGGTTTATATTATCCAAAGGATAATCGTCTACTTCTGACTGCTTATGCAGACGCTGACTGGGCAGGATGTCCGGATACCAGACGGTCCACCACTGGTTGGTGTATGTACCTCGGTCAATCTCTCATCTCTTGGAAATGCAAGAAACAAGAACGGGTCTCCAAATCTTCCACAGAGGCTGAATATCGGGCTATGTCCTCTGCTTGTTCTGAAATCCTATGGCTTCGGGGTCTTCTTTCAGAACTTGGCTTTGCACAGGCCTCTCCCACTTCCTTGAATGCAGATAATACTGGGGCAATCAGAATCACTGCAAATCCTGTTCTTCATGAACGCACAAAACATATAGAAGTTGATTGCCACTTTATTCGAGACGAATACAAGCGTGATGTTATCAGTCTACCTCATGTCCCTACAGAGTTTCAGTTTGCAGATATCTTCACTAAGGGACTTGCTCGGCCTCGACATCAATTTCTTGTTTCCAAATTGCTGCTTTATGACACTCCCGCATCAATTTGAGGGGGGGTGTCAATCCTGGGCCTCCAGGCCCATTTATATACTAGTTAGTTGTTAGCTATTAGTATGGATCTAAATCCAGGTGTAACTAATGGATAAGCACTGTTAGAATGTAATCAGGGATTAAACCCTTTTAAATATAGATCTCAGTCGACGATGGAAGGAGAACATTCATCTCCACTTTATCTCTCTCTCTCATGTCTGTATCACTTCTGTTTGCAATAACAGGGGCCAGCAATTAAAACTAGTGAAGTTTATTTCATTGACTATAAAAAATTCCTTGTCACTCTCTCCAGCTCATTATAGCATTGCAAGAAGCTAACAAAGCCAAGAGGCTGTGCATTAGGATGAATGGATGATCGCTCATACACACTGGATAAGAATCACATGGCCTGAAAAATAAAAGTCTGCCCTTACTTACCGCAATTACCCTCTTTCAGACTAAATCTAACAAAACTATCTTAAGTTAAATAAAATTATGAAAAATATAAAACAATTATGAAATCTGTTAAATGATCTAAACAACCCTAAAGTTATGGATTGATCCAAATATATGAGAAAGTCCAAAGACCATAAAACTCACATCATATATCCAGGGAAAAAAAAAACAAAAAAATTCAGACAAAAGCGCCAACTGCCAATCATAGAAATAATAGGTGATCTTTTAACTTATTATTTACTTATAGTTTTCAGTTCTTTCAACAGTTCTTGTGTTACACCTCTCCATTTCCATTTCCTTTCCTTGAGAGAACTTAGAATCCCACGGAAAAAAATCTGCTGCAACAATGAGGCTTTATAGCCACTTCCAATTTCTCTGCACATGCTTCTCTAATTCGTTACAATTGGTTATCATAGAGTGGAGGATACCAAGATCACCATATATTTGCTTCATAAGCAAGAGTATAACAGAGTCTACCACTATCTTCTGAAGCTTAAGGTTAATAAAAACGTTCAATAGAAAAATGTATGGACAAGCATAGATTTCAATATCACATTTAAATACAACAGTATGAATTTTGAATATCACATTTAAGTACAACAGTGAAAAGCTTGGAACCAATTTACTGCAAAACAGGAGCAGACCTTTTTCATAAAAAATGAAAATAAATCACTCTTTAATAAATAAATAAAAAAAGCTGACAGCAGGAGCTCCAAACATCATAAAATCAGAGAAAAACCATAACACCAAGAATTACATAAAAAAAGGAATGAAAAAATTAATAGCATGCCACTCTTTCCAACTACGCCAAAGATCAGAAGTTTGTCAGCTCTTGAAATTTTTTTCATGGGAATAGCCAAAATATAATCGTAGCCTGAGACTTGTACACCATCCCAATAGTCAAATTTAGTCTATGGTTGCATGTGCGATTGTTCCGCAGGCCATAAAGATCATAGAACAGCCACACAATTGAATTTCCACAGAAAGTGTCTCATATATCCTGAAGCCAATAGCAGCCAATGCAGGCATCACCCTTGGATACCAAAGAGATCAAGAAAAAACGACCATATAGCATAAGCAAACCTCAATGTAGAAGAAGGTGACTAACATCCTCCTCTGCAGCAAGCAAGTACATGATCCAACCATTTACCAAAAATAATCCTTCCCACACTACCTTCAGCCGGACAACTTTCCATAACTACCAAATGATACCAAGATTCACTCATGAACGACACCAGTTCCAAGTTCCAACCTCAGTCAGATGTTATACAGGGAGCAACCCCTTACTTCCGAATCACCTGCCTCAATGGACTATGATTTAGGATAAAAATGGTTGATCCCCGACCAAGCAGAACCACAAAAAAAGGACGACTCCACTACATTCTCCGCACTATTGAACTATGAAGCATTTTGGCTACTAGCAACTTGAAGCTTTTTTCTCTCAGTGTTTATATGGGATCACTTGTTATATTTTATAATATAACAAGTAGAGATTACTCAGACCAAGGTAATCATCTTATTCTTCTTTTTTTTTTTTTTTTTTCATTAGTAACTGAGAGCATAGCTTCAAATAGGGTTGAAGGGACGGTCGAAACTCATAAAGGCAACCCTCAATAAAAAGGGTCCTGTTGAATCTTTCTAAAAGAATGGACAGGACAGCCAATTGCTCCAGACACGCACATGTGCTTGCATGCACATGGCCCGTTTAGAATTTTAGAGTAGAACTCTTTTGGCCATACCACATCTAGGATAAGGCTCTGATTTTGATGATGATGAGACTGAGAGAACAAGATGCAAACCACCCAAACCCACTAATAAAAAAACAATAACAACAGTAATTACTAATTTACAAGGCATCCACAGAAAGCGGCATAATTAACATGTAAAGAAAGCATTCATATAATCAAAATTTGTGATTGGAGCTGTTTAAGGAAAAAGCTTGAAAAAACCTTACACAAGATCACCCCGCCTCTCCCCTCTTCTCAAGTGTTTATAAACCAAATGGATTCTCATGGAAACTACTCTGTCATTGCTTGACCAATGGCAACCCGTTACTTAACTAATCACTAATCTAAATTCTTTTGTAGCAATGAACTACCTACCTAGCATGAGTGACACTTCCACTAATGACAAGGAAAGAACTTGTTCGCCTACATGGGTGCTAGCTCATTTTTCAAACAAATCAATTAACAGCACTCTATTCTAAAACGCCAATCTACTCTTGCAGATTCCTTTGAGATTGTCCACAAAAATTAAAAAAGAAAAATCAATCTTTCCCTGCCTTCTTTATTGTGGGTAGACAAAAATTTATCCTACATAGGGCTTTCCCTATTTGAGTCCATCCGACCTTGGCCCAGGTTACTCAAACCGAGTCCATTCAGTTTATGGCCTCAAATTCATTCCCGAGGCAGACCCTGGACCCAAGTTCCTCCCATAATATCAACAAGTGGGCACCAATTCTGATTTGTGTCAGGCCTCAATTGAAACCAAAATAGAAAATCTAATATTCCATAGCCACTCAAGGACTAAGTTCCATAATATTCCATAGCCAGTCAAGATCATCGGTCCTAAAAGTCCAAGCCTGATACACAGGCAGGTTCTAGACCGAAACCAGACCCGGATATATGTAACCGGTGCTTGGATTGGTTAAGGGTTTTACATTAGAACAGTAATATTGATATAAAATGTACTGCAATCATATACTGCCATTACAGAAATAGTAATAATAATCAGGTCCCATCAGTCGGATCTTCACCTTTTGTCCCAGACCCAGTATTTTTCTGACTAGGTATTGCTTGAATTTGTGCCTAGCACAATGCATTTACAGCCCTAACTGCAATAAAAAAGTAAGGTTGTGGGTAATTAGCAACACCAACCTCATCATAATACTCAAAAAATGTGGATCAAGGTCCACTTGGAAACATGGATGTGGAACCACCTGGATCCAAAGTGTTCCATTATTTTGACCTCTGGATCCTCAAAGTTTAATGGTAATGAATACAGCAGTACTAGACTTTTTTATGGTCCGAGCAATATTCCCAAGGGATGGAACTTTGAAATTTGAATACTCGGGCGGAATCTAAAATATTTTCTCAGTGTTGTGAAGTAAACCCGTAAAAAGCAGTTTATTTAGATTGAGAGGATAGAAGAGAAGATCTAGCAATGAGGAAAGAAGATTGCTCTCACATAAAGAAGAACCCAGTAATCAAATCCTGGGTAATTAGGTGCAAGTGCGAGAGTTTGGAGTCCTAAATATAGCCCAAAAATGATGGTTTAGTTATCTTCTCTCTCTTTTATACTAAATGGTCACATGGCTACAATGACACACGCTACCAAAGTCTCTCATCAACATAACCAGAGATTGATCTCTAGTTATTTTTAGCGGAGAGAGCTACCACTGAATTTTCTTGTGGTCGCTTATCTAGAGTACAAACTGTGTTTTCATAGCAATGCTGCAGCCGCGATGTTACAAACCATGTTGGGTTCTTGCAGGAGGATGATATGTGAATTTAATTTCTTCTTTTGGTGTAGTATGATCTCATAGAAAATATATCAAGTAGAAATCTTGCATCTCATATGCGCATTTGATTGATTGATTGCATATGTTATGAACCTATCTCTAATATATGAATCAAAACCAATTGAATTGAAGTTCTAAAGATAGAATTAAATCAAACACCAGAGTCCCATGAAATCAAAACGAATTGAGAGATTATGGGTTTTTTTTTTTACCTCGCGGGGTGGGGGCTGGGAGAAGGAGAAGTTGACTTTGGTCTGGATGGCAAGCTTGACGTCGTCGCAATCGATGGAGGGTTTTCCGGCGTGTTCGGAGTAGGTCTGGGCGTCGGAGAGTATGTCGACGACGTAGCGGTACCAGAGCTCGAGGAACTGGTGGACCACGCGGGGTTCGTACTCCCTCACTCCCATCGAATGAAGCAGAGTTTTCACAATCTTCGCATCTCGGGGGACATCCTCTCCATCTCGTTCTCCATCTTCTACTACTGTTTCATCCTTTACTGTCACCACTCCTCCAGACTCTCCCATCTTCGATTCGACGACGAGACGACAAGGTCTATCCTTAACTGTCACCACTCCTCCAGACTCTCCCACAGAGGCGGACCCAGGATTTTTGTTTAGGTGGGGCGAAACTTTTGCTAGAAGTTTTTCACATCAACAATAAGAAAAGAAAACAATGTATTCCATGTAAATAGATGCAAAATATTTAACTATATCAACTCTAAAGAAGTAATACACATTATCATGTAAAAATTAATACCTCGTTATTATTTCCTTAAGCTCCAAACAGTTCCTTAATCATATGAATCCAAATGAGAGCACCTGTATTTATAATTTATAGATGAACATTATCAGCATAATCATAAACATCATATTACGGGCCAAGAATAAAGTTTCCAAAATGAAAAAAGAGAAGAAGAAATAAGTAGTTAAAGCTTAAACATAGATCAAGACAATTAGATAAGACTTGCTCACAACAATTCTAGATCTATTCGAAACCAGGACATAGAAAAAATGGACAATTCTAGATCATTCAAAATCTTTAAAATAAATTTTAATTTATATATTCCATAGTTTTAATGATCATATGTTTTATATGTTTTATTTGTAAAAAGGGTCCTGCCATAGGGGAGAAGTTCATAAATGGATATGGTGAACTAGTGAAGGGTTAGGGATGATGGGTTGTTAACTACATTCTTTTCAACATTAGTGCTCAATGGTTATGCTTGAGTTTATTGGGGCACACTCATAAACTCACTAACTCTAGTTCTGATTGAATGATCTTTCTGGTTGGAGATCAAATGATAGTTAAGCAAACAAATACAGACAACACTTTTGAGGAATTATCCAATCTTGATGCAAAATTTACATACAGACCAATTTAGCCTTGCCCATTGAAGTGGGGACTGTCCAGAAAATAGTTGGAGAGCACAGATCAGACAGAATAGCTTTTTTGAGTCATTTCCATGCTGTTCTTGCTATTTGTTCTGATATCTACTCCAAAGCAAGGATGTCAAGTGGGCTTATTTCAATGAAAAATCACTATTTATTAGAACTCCGCATTTTCACACTTTACTGAGAGCACACATATGGTGTTCCCGCTCATCAGGTGGGGCTCACTATGATATGAACATATCTCAGAATTGGACCGCTCGGGAGATCTATTAGTGCTGGATTTGAGAAGAGAAAAGTACATCCATTAGATGTTGATCAGCATTCCATATTCAATGGTGAAATGTAGGGGTTTGGAGGTCGAACCAGTTTGATCTCATGGTATGGTCATATGGATGGTTGGACCACTAACTGAACAGACAGGATCTCACACACATCTAACCTTTGTTCTGAGATTAATGAATTAAAAAAAATAATAATAAAAATAAAATCATAACACCATCTGAGGCCTCTGCTTTACTCATCATGATCAGAACAGTTGTGATTCGCTTACACTGAGAAGTTGTTGTAACTGTGTAAGCAATGGGTGATGATAACAAACCAATTGGATCACATATTCACATGCATCCCCTTATCTCAGTTACCCAAACAAAATCAATCAAATCAAATAAAAAATCACAACTAAAAGAAGAAACAAAAGCATAAATGTGAATGTGATCGAGTCAGTCAACAATCAAATCTCCCTTTTCCCTAATTCCATCCATAAATGTGATCAAGTCAGTCAATCAACGATATCTCTACACTTTGATTTCCCTAATTCCCTCCATTTATCAAAGAAAGAGAGACAGAGAGAGTCAGAGAGAGCATATTCTTCTCAATCACCCTTTTCTCATTTTTAAAAGAACCGAGGGCACTGAAATCATCACTTCAAAAGAAAAAGGAAAACTAAAACATAAACCCTAATGTGCAAAGGAGGAAGAGAGGAAGGAAAAGAAGAGAGGAAACAACACAAACCCTAGCCAGAGAAGGAGAGGGAGAGAGAAGCTACAGAGAGACGGAGAGAGAGTTACCTGAACCGTCGAGCCTCGAAGGAAGAGGGAAGGTCGGAAGAGCGGAAGCGGGAAGACCGGAAGAGGATTCTGAGTTTTTTTTTTTTTTTTTCCGTTCTACCCTTTTACCTGGGGCGTGGATTTTGTTGATGTGGGGGCGTGGGCAAGGCCCAAAACTATTTGAAGAGGAATTTGGGTCGCCCCATGTCATGACAGCGTGGGTCCGCCTCTGCCTGAAGTAGGGAAAGGATATGGGTAGGGTAGTAAATTGGTCGGTTTAGGTCCGGGTCTATGGTGAACCCGAAACTGGATCTGTTACGGAAAAGGTGGAATCGGATCCAGACTCGGAACCGATTCGGAATCGGTTTCTTGGCTCTGGAATCGAAACCAGAACCATATATGGAAAGGGTCCGGATCTAAGTCTAGGTAGATAATGATATTAAAAAATATGACTTTTTTGAAAGAATTTTTTAGAATGAGGTAATATGTGGGGTCTCGGGTTCAGAGTCTGAACCAAGGGGGACCCGGATCCATTTATTTATCGGTGCCTAAATAAGGACCAAGACCCGGTTCGGTTCGGACCCTCTCGGTAATCGGAGACTCATTTACATCCCTAGATTCGAATCAGGTAAGAAATATCCACCTTAAAATAGGTCAGACTTTTTTATCAGTTCCTTTGATTAAAATTGACTAACCACCTGTTGGTCATTTCTCTTATTGGATTCATCTTTTTCTTTTTAAATGTCGTGGAGGTTCTTTTTGAACAGGCCCATGTGGTCCGGTTCCAATGAAATGACCAAGGACAGGCTCCCATCATCTATTGGATCCGGATCAAAATAGCTAGACACGGGAATCCGATCGGACCGGGCCCCATAAATATGGGCCTGCCCCATCCGAAATCTGCATCATATATGGGGAGCCTGTAGCAACTATATATATATATATATAGAGAGAGAGAGAAACGCTCTCCCAAGCTGCAGTGATAAAATTAGTAAGCGGAGACGTGCCAACTGAGCGTGTGGAATCGTTTCTCTTAAGTGACTAAATGGAATTTGATGGCCCGCTCTTTTTTTGGATTTTTCCCTCTTCAAGACCTAAATCCAGCCATTCTCTCTCTCTCTCTCAACAAAAACTCTCATCGGAAGGACGTCTCTTGCCTCTCTCAAGCTCGCCATTCTCTCTCGAAGCTCTCTCAAGGTCGCCGTTCTCTCTCCCATAAGTCAGCGAAACCTCCCATCAGAAGGGGTCTCTTCTCTCCTGAACCAGCGACGGAAGGGAGCCTTTCTCTCTCGCCTCCCCTGAATATGGTTGCCTCTCTCTCTCCCCCCCCCCTCTTTCTTCTAACAGCCTCTGCGACTCTGGACTGCGCCTCCTCCCCTTTCGACCTAAGCCTCTGCACCTAGCTGGGGCGATCAGAAGCTTTTTCAAAGCTCTCTCTCTCTCTCTCCCCCCTCTCTCTCTCTCAGCGAAACGGTTGCAGGGGTTGGGCGATCGGACTGTTTCAGGCGATTGGGCGAACGGAAGCCCTTTCTCTCCTCTAAATCAGCTCTCTCTCTCTCTCTCTCCCCCTTGTGTCAGCATTACACCTCTCTTTTCCTCTGTGTCACTCACTATTGTCTCACAAGGTATGCCTATAATTCTCATGGTGGTTTTTTTTTTTTTTTTTTTCTGATTCATTTAGATGTTCCTGGAACTTGAATAAGATTTTAGTTTCAACTTCTTTTTTGGCTAAATCACTAAAGATTATGTAAAAACAGAGCTATGAGATCTCCGAAAGAATATAAGCCCCTACTAGAGGCATGGACAGGCATAATGAAAATTCAAATGCGATACTGCTTGGATGTTTTGGTTTGGTGTTCGTCTAGTTGTTATGATACATTGGTACAGAGTAATATATGATGAAAGAATCAAAAAAAAATTCTCTTTTGTGTTGAGAACCATGAACCCATTAAATGGCACACACCTTTTCGTGATAAAATTGCTCATCTAAGTAGTGCCCTAATTCTGGTGGACTATGCTTTGTTTGATGACAAAATTCTATTGGGGTGGCTCAGTGTCCATAAAATCCTTGCCAATGAATGGGCTGCCTCTCCCAAGGTGCCCACACCATTTCACTGATTTTTGGTCTGTATTTGATTGGTCCAATGATAAACTGTTGAACTCATTTAGCTCATAGTATCAACTGAATTCAACATAATTTATGTTATGGAATGGAATGGGTTTCAAAATCCAAGTTTATCACACTTAGGACAAAATTCTGAGTGAAGTACTACCCAATTTCCTATTCCCACCCCTGTGCCCATTCAGATGAATTTTGTTTTGTGAATACTAGGTCAAAATCACCAAGGTAGAAATAAAAGGATAAAAAAATAATCATAGGAATTTCATGCTTACATCATCAAAAGCTTGCAAGTTAAGCCAACCTGTCCAAGTTCGACATGTGAATTGTTTAGCCAAAGCATCACAGAGTGATACCTCATTTGTATCCTCATTTTCTTTTTAAAAAAATGAAATACTTCTATTAGTGTTATATCAGTCATACTGCTGCCTTTCTTTTGGTCTATTATTCATGACCAATTTTAATTATTTGTGTCCAGATTGGATATGGATATGACCTCCTCCTCAATTGTTGCAGTTGTCCACTATTCGGTTGTTGATGAAAACATGACACCAAAGTTGGGCATGCATTTTGATGATTTATGTTGTTCCTCTATTGAAATGTGATGAAGAGAAGTTCCTAAGCATGCAACCTCCTTTCAGAGTTAAAGGACAATACACTATGAAAGTTCCTAAGCATGCATTATGATTCAGAAAGGATCCTTAACATGCATGGTTTCCATTATAATACAGAACCAGGTTGCTAAGTACCCTTGTTCATTATTATGGTTGAGCCTGTTTAGATTGTTAACTCTGCTCAGCCTTTGGAGTTCCTTTTTATCCTTTTTATGGTTGCGGGTTTTTTTTCTAAATCATGTAATTTGTTTAGATTGTTAACTCTGCTCAGCCTTTTCATTCTTGGAAGGAGATGTTTTTCTTTTTATGTGCCTCTTTGACAGCATCATTCATGTTGACTTTTGCTTGTCTTATCTGTTTTAACCTATTATAACCCTCTGTTTTTAATGTCTCTACAACCTTGTTGGTTATAGAGAAGATAGTTTAATTGAAGTTTTAGAGTGGAAATGATTTCTTTATTACTGTGCTAGAAGTACACATATGAATAACAGGAATTCCAGCTCATTGTCAATTTTTGATAATCCGTAGTTTTATTTTTTTTCCCAACATTACCCTCCATATTTTATCATATGTTGCATGTCTATTGATTTCCCATTAAGATCCAATTACTGCAATATGAAAAACACTGCAATGCTTCAATTTCTGATTCAGTTATTGAATTTTTGCAGAGAAGTTCCATCAAGACGGTGTCTCTAGAGAAGGTTCCATCAAGACTCAATGCTTCAATTTATGCTTAAGTTGCTGAAGTCAGATGTTCGTTGTATTTGCAAGAATCTGAATCTGGCTACTTTCGTTTATCATGTGACATGTTATTTGTAAATCGTATGAAGCTTTGAGTTGGTGATCTTGTAGTACTCTGATGATGACTGCATGAACCCTTTGTTTCTAGATTCTGAATGACTGGAAACCTTACCATTTTGTCATGGGGTTATTTGTTTTGAATGGATGTTGTTTGAATGAGTGTAATTTGCATTTGTGCTTCTATTTCAGTTCTAGTCACCCATTTCTCTCAAATCATGCAGTGTGTATGAAATTTAGAAAGACTCCACGACAAATTATTATTTTGTACACATCTGTGATAAGGAATGTAAAATGGATTTTAAATCATGAGCACAACAATGAAAGCACAATTTGGGTTTAGGAGATGTTCTTAATACAATTCAGCAACTGAATTCAATTTGCAGGTTTAAATGTTGACGAGATTTGTATTGAAAAGTGTTTTTCTTAAGTGCACTTCTACTAAGCATCCATTACAAGTATGGTGTTGGAAGATAACATTTCAATGTTAATGTTAAAGGTATTGTAATGACATTGTTAGATGATTAAATCCTTCCCTTTTCGATTTGAGGACATGCTGGTGACAGAATGGGGTCCTATGCTATTCAAAGTTTCAAAACTCTTGTAAATATGGCAGAATGTGTTCTATGCAATCCAATTATTCAATTTCAATCATCAGTTTTGCTGAAACTAACAGTCATTTGCTATACAAATGGCTCGAAGTTACAACAATTTGTCATCCTGAACACCACAACAAAAGAAACAGAGCATGACAAAATCTCTGGAAACAACCATTTATATTGAAAATGTTTACAGAAGCGTCAACAATTCAATGACTACACTTTATAAGCCACATTAAGCAACACAATTACTCAAAAATCCATATTTGCCAAATTCTGGTTGATCTGAAACTATTTACATACAAATAATCAACCATTTGCCCCTTGTTCAAATTTCTTTTGCTCAAAATTACAAATTTATTTTCCATTAGTCTTGCAAAGGCCCTCCATGTCCTTTAACTGCAGCAGAAACTGAAGCTCAAACTTTTTGTTGATGACATCTCCCATGTTCTTTGTTTGCTTACAGATACCTGTTAATGTAACAAATTAATGGAAGTGAGTAACTCAAATATCTATATGTAATCTTACAAGAGATAAGACTGGTGGGTGGGTTTTGGTGCATGAACCTGCCTTTTACTAATCAGGAATTATACAAGAGGTCTAACAATCAAGCTATAACTTGGAGTTCTCAAGTCTTATATGATTCACTATGATTGAACAATCCTAACCATTTGATTAAATGAAAAACCATGGAATGATTGGACTGATTTTCAAGGCCCAATGTGAATGTAGAACCTCCAAGGCCCCTCCAACTTGTCACTTTGAATCCCTGAATCTGGTACTTACTCGGTACATCGAAAATGAGTAGAGACTAAAATTCCCATTTGAGCTAAGATTTTATTGAGATTTTTAGCCGACCAGTTTGTGATCTTCCAATCTGCAAATACCTGTTCACTCTGAGATAGTGTTTCTTACAATGTTGTGGCATGCTCAATCAGAACCGAGAGAAAGAAAAAGGGGCGCAGAGGCGATCGAGAGTCGATTTGCAGAGGCGATCGAGAGTCAGATTTGCGGAGGCGCAGAGGTGGGTCCCATTAACCGATGGCGATTTCAGCGACAACCAGACAATAACCTAACGAAGAAGATGAATTAGAACATAAAATGCAACAAACATGGAAGGGGAAAAAAAGGACACGAACCCTAGTTCCAAAACGAGAGAGAGAAATCGACATGATTGGGATGATTTTCTTACCTTTTTTATTGTGTGAAGAAATCGCCCCTTTTCTATGATGGCAGGGAGCGGAGAGACGGGAGAGGGACTCTCGTCGGCGGAGAGTGCATCGATTCCCGGGAGAGAGACGAGATGGAGAATCTCAGGGGAAGCTTGAAATTTCTGTCCAACTGAGGGACGAGTTGCTGGATCGAGAGACGAGAGCGGGAGAGCACGTTGGAGAGAGAGATGAGAGAGGGAGAGACGTCCGAGATAGAGAGCTTCATCGTTGATTCAGAGGAGAGAGACGAGGAGGGAGAGACGTCCTTTCGATGGGAGTTTTTGCCGAGAAAGGGGCGAGAGAGAGAGAGAGAGAATGGCTGGATTTAGGTCTTGAAGAGGGAAAAATCCAAAAAAAGAGCGGGCCATCAAATTCCATTTAGTCACTTAAGAGAAACGATCCCACACGCTAAGTTGGCACGTCTCCGCTTACTAATTTTATCAGCTGCAGCCTGGGAGAGCGTTTCCCTATATATATATATATATATATGAGAACTGCTCACCCAGGCTGCAGCCTTCGTTATTATAGGCTGGAAGCGTGTGAGGCCCAACGGACGCTGATGACTAAAATTTGAAAAGTTGCAACAGTAACGAAATTTAGTCTTTGGCCCGCTCTTATCAGCTCTTTTCCCCCTTTCTCATTCCACAGTCCAGTCTCATTCCACAGTCCAGCTCTTTTCCCCCTTTCTCATGCTCTCTTTTTCTCAGCTCTCGCTTTCAGCTCGATCTCTCCCTCTCAGCGTCTCTCGTCGAGATCTCTAGAAGCTCGCCAGCAGCACTCTTCTCTCGTCGATCGAGCTCTCTTGCCTCTGCACTCCCTCTCTCGTCGAAGTCTCTCTCTCTCTCTCTCGCTACTACCAGCTTCTCGCGCGTCGTCTCTCCCGATTTCGAGGTGCTCTCATCTCTCCCGATCTCGTCGAGCTCTTCTGCCCTCGCCTCGCTCTCCTCTCTCTCGCCTGACCTCTCTCCCTCGTTGCCGTGCTCCGCTCATCTCTCGCCTGATCTCTCTCCCTCGATACCCTGTTGCTGCACTCATCTCTCTCGCCAGATCTCTCTCTCTCTCTCTCTATCGATGCTGTTGCGCTCATCTGTCTCTCGGTTCTTACTGTATACATTGGGGAAACTGTTTTCTTTTGTTTGGAAAGAAGAAAACAGTAAAAGGGTTGGTATTCAGGTCCGTTGCAAGAAAGTGTCAAACTAAGGTTCATCTTCATTGTAAATGCAAGATGGGTTTTGTTTTGATAAAAAAAGGGGCTGAGATTTTTGTCTGGATTCTTTTTTCTTGTTGTTGTCTCATTGTTTTGCCTTTGTGGCTTCATTATGGCTTTCTGGTGCCAAAATATTTCAACGTTCGGTGTACCCAAATTGAGTGGTGTTATAGGAATTTTTTTCCTGATGTCCTTTGTTCAGCATAGAAATTAGGATTTTTTTATTATTTTATGTAATTTTGAAACCATTTGTATTTGGATGTGTAGTGATTATGTAATTGAACAGAGTTTGAAGTTGGAATCTTGACTGAATTTTGTATACATTGTTGAATCTAAGTCACAATTAAATCATGGAATGGACATCGATTTGTGGCTGGAAATGCATGTGCAGGTTGAAAGCCATGATGAATGTTTAAATATACAGGTTATTTGGAACACTGCGGTCAGTACTACCCGTTCTTTGGAAAGGATTGGAAATTGGAACCCATTTTGATGTTTTGTAGCATACTCTGTAGCTCAAGTGGATGAATAATTGCTCAAATGATAAGTTCATCAAACATAATAACCTGAAGGAATTGAATCACCACACTAGTTAGCTTGAATGAATTCAGTGGGTTTATTGAATCAACTACTTGTAATTTCTTTCTTGATGTGTTGCACTCTGAAGATCAGTTCATTGTCTTACCGAGTAGAGTAATGGTTCATGCTTGATGGTCCAGTAGCTGGTGGCTATGACACAATTAGATGTAATACTGCTACTATGTTCTCAGGCCAATGTAACGTGTATGTTTTTCTTCATTTTCTTTGCCTATGTAACTTATAGGTTTTTCAGACATTCACAAACCAGGTGAAAACATAGCATCCATAGAAGGTTTGAGAATACTTTAGAAGCCCATGTCAGAAGCCTCATTCTCTTTAAAAATAATCCTAATTGTCTTGAGCTTTAAATTAGAAAAGGCAAATCCCATAATCTCCCAAGCCAAACTCATGAAGAGGAAAGACCATTTGCAATAAACAAAACCATTATCACTTATCACAATCACCTTCAACATCCGTTCAACATCACAAGTTCATATAACCCCAAAATCGTTTAATTCATTTACACAATAAAAAAAAAACTGGGATCCACCATTGGAACAATAGTTATTCCAATGTAAATACATTTACATCGAATGCAACTGTTACGACATCCTCAAGCCACTAAGCTGGCAATAACCGGGTGGTGCCATCTTTCTGTCAAGGAGTGGTGCACATTCTGGACAGGTGGCTAGCAGGAAGCCAGGAACTGCTGCTTCTTCTCTTTTGTTTCTTATCCGATAACAACATAGACAAAAATCTCAGCCCCTTTTATTATCAAAACAAAACCCAGACAAAAATCTCAGCCCCTTTTTTATCAAAACAAAACCCCTCTTGCATTTACAATGAAGATGAACCTTAGTTTGACACTTTCTTGCAACGGACCTGAATACCAGCCCTTTTACTGTTTTCTTCTTTCCAAACAAAAGAAAACAGTTTCCCCAATGTATACAGTAAGAACCGAGAGACAGATGAGCGCAGCAGCATCGATAGAGAGAGAGAGAGATCTGGCGAGAGAGATGAGTGCAGCAGCAGGGTATCGAGGGAGAGAGATCAGGCGAGAGATGAGCGGAGCAGGGCAGCGAGGGAGAGAGGACAGGCGAGAGAGAGGAGAGTGAGGCGAGGGCAGAAGAGCTCGACAAGATCGGGAGAGATGAGAGCACCTCGAAATCGGGAGAGACGACGCGCGAGAAGCTGGTAGTAGCGAGAGAGAGACTTCGACGAGAGAGGGAGTGCAGAGGCAAGAGAGCTCGATCGACGAGAGAAGAGTGCTGCTGGCGAGCTTCCAGAGATCTCGACGAGCAACGCTGAGAGGGAGAGATCGAGCTGAGAGCGAGAGCAGAGATCGAGCTGAAAGCGAGAGCTGAGAAAGAGAGAGCATGAGAAAGGGGGAAAAGAGCTGGACCGTGGAATGAGAAAGGGGGAAAAAAGCTGATAAGAGCGGGCCAAAGACTAAATTTCGTTACTGTTGCAACTTTTCAAATTTTAGTCATCAGTGTCCGTTGGGCCTCACACGCTTCCAGCCTACAATAACGAAGGCTACGGCCTGAGTGAGCAATTCCCTATATATATATATATATATACTCCAATAAAAGAGAGAAAGATAATGTACTTTTTTAACTACACACATGCGGACATGCCCAATAAAATTTAAGTTGTGGGGCCCACCCTTATATATATTTATTATGTATATGTATTTTCTATATGGATAAAGATGGGACATAATGGGAATTTCCCAATTTCTACTCTTATAAAATCTATCTAATCTTATAAAAGAGAATAAAATGACATTTGGTTTCATTACACACCTGGGCCCACTTTTAAATCAGGCCCCACTTAGTATTATATTATATTATAATATATAATATCCCTTATATAAAAGAGAGAAAAGTATAGTAATTTTTCACTACACACCTGCCCAAATAAAAGAGAACAAAATGACATTTGGTTTCACTACACACCTGGGCCCACTTTTATATTTACTACCCTCATATATATATATACATTATCTACCCTTATAAAAGAGAACAAAATGACATTTGGTTTCACTACACACCTGGGCACACTTTTATAATACATATATCTACTACCCTTATAAAAAAGAACAAGTGACCTATTTAAATTTTTCTCTACACTACTAGGGGGCCCACTCCTACTAAAATACTCTTTACTATCCTTATAAAAGAGAACAAGTGATCTGTTTAAAATTTTCTCTACACCACTATGGAGCCCACTCCTACTAAAATACTCTTTGGGTTATGAAGGAAAGATAAGCTGAAAGTGGTAAAGGGGACACCTATTAATTTTACATGACAGGTGTGCAAAGAAAATGTTACCTTTGTTGATAGGAAGAGGACGATTATTTGAAGGACCCACCAATTTGGGTTGTACTTTTGTATTTTGCAGCATATCTCATGGTATTTGGAGCCACGACTCAAAATCACAATTGATTTATGTGTGACCATCATGGGTATGGGACTTAATAGGAGGAATATCTATCTATCTATACTACCCTTATAAAATGGAACAAGTGACCTGCTTAAATTTTTCTCTCCACCACTATGGGGCCCGTTCCTACTGAAATATTCCAATTTAATTCCTAACTAAGCCATGTAAAAACTATGGTAAAGAGAGGTCAATATCTTTCCCACCTAAAGTAGGAAATAACATAACCCAAAAAAAAATGGACATGTCTACAGTGGGTCCTTTTATATTGATAGTTGTATCTTAACATTCATCAAGATATAGTGTTAATTTAACAAGGGCGTTGAAAAAAAAAAAAAAAACAATGGCCTTGTTTAGATATGAGCCTCTGTCTCATCCTTGCAGAAACATCTCAGCTGTCCAAATTTACTATGGCGAGAGTTATGGAAATACCAATGAAACCAATATAAGCAATAAAGGTAAGTAGTTTTTCCCACATCAAATGATCTATAGAATTTTTGGTAATACGTTAGCTGAATGAACAGTTTGGTTTGATATGCGGTGTGTACCTCCATTGGATCCTCATGTAGTACTGCAACATTGTCAAATTAAAATGCACCCTTGATTATTTTATTAAAACTCTGATTAGTGTCTAACAGAGGTGGGTCATAATGTATCAAGTCAACTAAAAGTACTCAAGGCAATGGTGGCAATGGTAACCGCATGCAACTCACGTGTGAACCGACTTAATAAACATGTATTCTTTTTTTTTTTAACACAATTAGATGCCAAACAGGTTAACATCTTTTTTTTTCCTAGGTTTTATTTTCATTACACTGAAATGTGAGGTTTTTTTTTCTCTGTATAGCAAGATGCCAAACAGGTTAACATCCCTTCTTTCCTGGGTTCTGATTTCATCATACTGAAATATTTGTTCAATGTGATTCTTAGCCTTTAGATGATTGACAACATGACTCATAACTTGAATGATTGGATGACTCAAATATGGCTCACGTGTTTGAGAATCGAAGAGCATGAAATATTAGGTTATATCCTGTATTCAAGTTAATTGGACTGGTTCATCCGTGGATTAAAGGTTGAGAATACGAATGTATTTTGGTCCTTTGTACTAAATTTTTTTAGATTTTTTCTTTGCACCCCAAAACAAAGGGGCTAGGACTCTGAGATAGCCCACGTTGGAAGAGAGCTTACACACATAAGGATGGTTGCCAACATTTGAATCATTTATAGTTAAACAACAAACACAACAACAACAATAACTTCTACCTCATCCTACAATGGAGAAATCTGAAAATGTGATTTAAAATATAGTGTGGATTAAGATTGGAGAAAGAAGGAAATTTGAAAAAGGTATAAGCATCAAAGAAAATATACAAATTGGCACGTGCTAGGCTTCACTAGTTGATAGTATTCATGGCATGGCTTCTGAACAGGTGAACCCCGAGAATGGTCACGGTCGGACCGGATTGCAACTCTAGGAAATCTGATGCTGATCTCAAATGCTCATTGTCACGTCCCCCGAACCCGATTAGAGAATAAACCGGATCCGGGGAGTGAAATTTAGGGCTAATTAAAATTTTTGCCCTTTAGGCCCAATGATCGTAAGTCCGCTGTGAGGATATAATATTTCAAGCCTCAAATAAAATAAGGATTTGCGGAACTCATACAATTCTAGGCATATTTGGATATCAACAATGAATAATGAATCTCAATATAAATTAAAGTTGAACAATTAATAAAATAAACTTAAACAAGGAAATTGATTTATTCAATGGCCATCCCACTAATCAAGGCCATTTAAAACAATAGTGAGTCAAAAATGTGAAAGTTCAACGAGAGATAATAAACGAAGAAATAAAATCTAGGGGAGTCCCGATGAATCGCTCTCGTGCCAGGAATGATGACGCTACTCTACGTCATCTACACGCCACTCTCGTTCCTCCTCAGCCGGTTGGAGATCCTCTGGGATCTCCTCACCTGATTGCTCCTCGTAATAGTACTCACCTGAGGAGTCTGCATACCAAAGGATAGAGTCAACGACATGTTGAGCAATAGATAAGCAATATATAAATAATCATGACATGCATCAAGTATAAGAGTAATGACAGGTATAATAATCAAGAGAATACAAGGAACCGAATCTAGGCATAAAGCATGAATAAATAACCATCAGGATCATAAATAGAAATCCTAGCAATACTAACAATCGCCACTACCAATATAATGCAATGCACAAGAGGGAGACTCCGTGGATGTCCTAGCCACCTCACGGGGTACCAGTAACAATCATATCCGGACTACTGATACCAAAGTCTAGCTCCAGGGGGATCCCAGCTCCCGGTCCTGGGAATAGTAGCACGGTCCTAGCCCGCTCCCAACTATTCAACGCCATGGACGCCGTCCAAAGCCGACTGCCCACCCCGATTTCCGAGTAACCGGCCCATCAATAAACTCCCAAACTGCAGCTGGCCATGATATGCAAATAATAATAATAATAATAATGTGGTGTTGACAAGAGAATAGACCAAGACAAGCAAGTCTGGCTAGCTCAATATACAAGACACGTTCATAGGGATTATCTCATTCAAGTCAATACAAGACAAATCCAATCACATGATAATCCCTCCAGTCTAGCCAGTCATGTTCATCAATTACATAACACGGGGTCCTAAGGTACACTCTAAGTCAGGTCCAAGTCCTAATTCTACAAGGGATTATGTTTCATAATTAATTAGGTGTTTTATTCCAAGAGAGTGTACAAGGATACAAAATCAACGGATACAATTAACAAATCAAGGAGAGATTACAACCCAATCCTAGGCAAGTGTTGTCATCCATGTACCATATGTGTTTTAACGGAATGCGTGGGGAATTCGAATAATCAATGCTTATAAAGAATTTCCTTGGTGTACAATCATATTGAGCATCGATTGATTCAATTTTCATACGCATTCGGTTAACCATACATAATACACGAATACCTAGACAACCCATCGAAGCACACCAAGCCACGTGCTACGATTTCAAAACCCCATTAATGGTCACGAGAGAGTGGTTTCATGGTTTCCAATGTCTAAGGCCCAAACCTAGGCTAATAATCTTGTAACTAACAAGAAAGTGGTCTAATAATTAATCTCCTTAATTACTTCCCTACCTGATCCCCAATCATCACAAGACATGTATCATTGGATTCTACGCTCAAAGAGCTTTCCAACGATATATGGCTTGTGAAATTCCGACGTATGGTTCAGAAGTTATGGCCCATAGAAATTTAACCCTTTATATATATATGTATATAAAGCGCAACGCACCATCCATCGGTCCGATTCATCAGTTGGGACAATCCAACAATATCCATATGCATGTCAGGCAGACCTTCAACGTTTCTTTGTTCATTGTTTATTATTTTTTATATATATATATATATATATGCACAGGTGGCTTCAGACAACATTCTGATTGTCCCTTTTTTTTTTCAAAGTTGTCAGAACTCACAAATGCCATCCGATCGATCGGACAATAGGTCCGATCGATCGGTCTGAGATTTGTCTCAGTTAACTAAAAGCAATTTCAGTCTGATCGATCGGACTGAAGGCCCGATCGATCGGCACTGTAGCTGAGCCCGAAAATGGGTTTTTCTTCTTCCTACAGAAAACGAGCCTCCATGCTCCCCAATCATTTCAATCATTCTTTCCATCCATTCTATTAAATTAAAAACTTCCAAAGCTACCATTATAACATTTAATCCAATCCAAACCACAAATCTAACCTAACATGTCAATCCCAAAGAAATACCCACAATAAGCTTGGAATTTGGGTAATCTAACAATAGTATCATTGCAATCAAAAGAAGACAATACAGACATGATTAAGTATAATTGCATATCTACTTGCCTCAACCAAGAAGATTAGAAATTGGAAAAGCTTGAGGAGAAGCTTTCTACCACGAAGATCACAATCTACCCCGCTCAAAAGTAATCTAGAACACCGAGAAGATGAAAGAAAGGAAAAAGATCATGATCCAACTTATTCTAAACAAAAGAGAAAACAAATAGAAAAGTTGATGATGGGAAAAGGCTTACCCACTAGTATCAATGGAGAGAGGAGAGCGAAAGGAAGGAGATGTGCGGTCCGGATCGCGGAGGTAATCTCTTCCGGAGGGAGATCTGGGCTTGAGAAGATGAAGAGGGATAATGAGGGCTGCTGTAGCTCTTGTTCGTTGCAGAGAGGAATAAGAGATTAGGGCTAATCCCTGATTAAGAAGAAGAGAGGGAGGAAAAGACCGAATTGCCCTTTAAGTGGGTCCGATGAAAGAATGGACTATTTGAAGGGTTTCTGATCATCGGATCACGACGAGCCAGAAGACAAAAATGATCAGTGCGACGAGACCTTCCCAACGAACCCAAAATCACGGTGATAGGAATTTTCCGGAAAAACACTCAATTTTCCCTGATTTGCAAACTACCCCCCTACTAAGATCAAACGAACTCGAAATCAAACGAAACTTCGAAGACACTATTCTAACACTAAAAGAAACCCACTCAAGGTCTAAACCCACTCAAATATCTAACAAAACAATAATTACAATAATTATCAAAATAAATGGGTCAACGGGCCGGTTATTGGGCCCAACTGACCCAGTAAGGTCGCAGACCTTACACTCATCATCCATCCATTCCAATGCATCATCTATTCTAGTGGCAGCGTAGATCAACGAATTTGATGTGAGATCGCCCACGGCTACGGTCAATGTCGCCATGAAGATGGCATTGCCGAAGTAGCCAGGAGGGAGGGCCGGGTCGAATCGGGTTCTAGCATCGACGGGGATGTACAATTTGGTCCGTTGATCATTAAGAAGGCCACGAGACTTGCATATGCACCGCCACACATGGGCCGCCAACAGCTCAAAGGAGCTGTAGCTGGTAGTGTTCTGTGGCCCATTCTTCGATTTGGACTTGAGGGTGTTGAGATGATTACGGGTGATTTTGAAGATGGAAACGGATAGAGCAATTTCGGGTATTCAGGTATGGGGCCAGTTTTTCATGGGTGGAGGGGGGTGGAACTGGACGTGGGGGAACTTCGAAGTGGGCGGGTATTCGGTCTCGGCCTTAAGCCTGATCTCGGCCTCCTATCATTCAGCCATAAATGCACTGCCGTGACGGGAACGGCGAACTGACAAGCAGGGTGGGCGCCGGACTTAGATAAGAGGCACGCCTTATCTCAGGGTCACGTCCATAGGCATCGGATGATGGTCCGATAGGACATTCCCTTTTTACCTACCCCACTCAGGAGAAAAGAGTACATACTGATGGGACTGTCCTCTCTCCCTAGGTTCATTCCAATGATGGTGCTCACGTCTATATATATTGCATGAAGGAAAACCACATGAGGTACGCAACATATCTCCCTCCCATACTTTTCCTTCTCCACTTCTCTCAGTTCTCACACTGACTTGAGCATCGGAGTGCCTTTGGCTGCCTATAGCCAAGGGCTCTGACTTCTGTCTTCCTTTTTCAGGTTATCGGAGGCTTGATCATTTCCCTCATCTTCTCCAGATCATTAAACTAAGAGCTTAACCCTCTCCTAACCAAGTTCGTAATTTTTAGGCACTTACACCTGTAATATAGAAACAAATACAACATGTTACCGATTGGGTGGCAAATGGGTCGGGTTGGGTTGTGGGCAATGTCCTGTGGGTTTAGACTGGCCCATGTCTAACTTGTTTTTAAAATGAATCAAAAAACCAAACTGACCCTAATGAGTGCTAGTTAGGATTTCTTCACCCAAATGTTGCCCATGTAAGCTGTGGGTCAGTCAGATGCAGGTCATGATCTTGAGGTGGCAACTTTATGTAAGACGGAGTTAGGTTTTTTAAGGGTGATAGTAGAAAAGTTCACCCTTACTGTCACTCTGCAGAACTATATATATGAGATTTTCACCTTATAACGCTCCTCGTTCAATTCTTTCATAGTAATTGAGTACTTCTCCTAGTTCGAGTATATCCTCCCTTCTTCCACTCTGCCCGAAGAGTAACTAGGATCAATTCAATCGCGACCCATTGGGTATACTGCCTTTGTTTATTTTGGTCAAAATCGACTCTAGCTAGGCCGGCTCGAGACAATTTAAGACCTAAAGCGACAATCCTAAATTAAGCATTTTTTGTATTTTAATATTATTATTATAAATATTTTATTTAAAACTTAATTTTCTTGCTTTTTTGTAATGCAAAATTACTAATTAAGTTTTTATATTCAAGTTTTGCTAATCTTAAGTTCATCTCCAAAACCCATATAAAAAGTTTGGACCCATCCCCAAAACATACATGGAAGTTTTAGGTCACAAAATCCAACTACCTATTTAGCTCCAAACCCAACTTATCGGGGCCTAAATAAGGACACAGACCCGATTTTAGACGGTTCGGACCCTCTGGGTAATCGAAGAATCGAGGACTCATTTACATCCCTAGATTCGAATCAGGTAAGAAATATCCACCTTAAAATAGGTAAGACTTTTTTTTATCAGTTCCTTTGCTTAAAACTGACTAACCACCTCCTTTTTAGATGATGTTACTGTGTATGGTAGGGCAAGTGGTGGGGTGAACCTTTTCTATGTTGGTTTGGCCACAATTGGTCGAACCATCCTTCACACGCAATTGGTAAGTTTCCTGATTTTAAGCAACACACTCCATTAATTTTCAAACTACTAACATTAATTTGTAGGAATCTTCTCCTACAAGGAGTTTACATAATATTCATGAGCACTCTGAGACCCATGGGACCCACATAATGTTGTACGGCCTAGATAAGTGAGCATATGTTAGAATCCTAAGCCAATTAGGAGAGTTTATATGGCAAGCTAACAAGAGATTCTAGCACAAGGGAGAGGAGGAAAGGTGATTACCTCAAAGAAAAGAAATCTCTAGGGATAAAAATTAAAAATAATTAAATTTGATTGTCCTAAATATTAGGAAATAATCCTTGTCATTTGAATTTGAATGGATTTTCTCTAAGAGAATGTGTATGAGTAATGCCATGTGGCATGACCACAAGAAAGGAAATAAACGCTATGTGTCAGACCGTCACATAGATGAGTCCGGATCCTCTTGAGGATTTCCCCGTCCACTCACGGTCACCGTGGGAAAAATCCTTAAATGATCCTAATTCCACATTATAGAAGGTTACTGTCATTATATATATAAAATAATAATTATTGCCACAAGCATCCCTGCACTTGCTATCTTAAATTCATATTACAATAGTTGCACATTCACTTGAGAAACTATAAGAGTAATAATACCTTAAAAACTGGATAGCTTCTACCGTTAAATCACAGTGATCACCATTGATCCACATGCATCCAGGTGGACCCACATAAATGGTTCACCCAATACATTTCATAAATGGATCAAATCACAGTGGTAATTTTGACAAAAAACTAAAAATTTAGCAAGTATGTCTCCTACACTGAATGGAGAGGAGATTGTTTTAATAGAAGTTTGAGGAAGAATTCCTCTATTTTGTACACAGCTGAAGTCGACCTGAGCTGTTGTTATCAGCAGCCACCTAAATGGAAGGGGAAAACATTGAAGATTTTTGTTCAATTCTCTCTGCATAGAAGGGCCCTTCCTGTGATCCTTTGCTTTCTGGTTTTTGTGTTTTGGAGTTTTCCTGCGTGGTTTTGTTGTTTATAGTTGGTTGATGTTGGTTTCTGATGTGGGGTTTGCTGTTGTGTTTTTTGGGGGTACTCTGTTGTTCCTGTTTTGTCTTATATGAATGAATCCTTGGCCAAAAACAAAAAAAGAGGGGCCCTTTCCACCAGAGAATACGTAGTTCTAATCAATTCTCTTCGAATGACACGGCCCATTCCACCAGAAAATATGAAATGAGATACCAATGTTCGGGGACTACATGCACACACCTGTTAATTATAAGAAACAACAAACTATAGCAAATTGGATCTTCAAATAAAGAATCTGCTACTTTTTAGATTGAGGAGGGCTGGGACACCTTTCATATTATAGCACTTCTAACTGTCCATCGATGAACCCTTCTAAAATCCAAGATTGCAAAAAAAACAAAGAAATAAGATCATACCTTTAAAGTCCCACTGCTGGGGCAAAGACAAGCCTTTGATGGGCAGAGCCTAAAAGTATCCCACAGCAAGAGAAAGATCAAATTAATTATATAAAAATAAATTCATGGATGGTGAGTGTTAGGTTCCGTCCCGAGTTAATCACGATTAACTCTAAATAATTGAGATTAAGCCTAACTAAGCATGATTAGTTGAACTAATGACTAAATGAAATTGGAATTAGCCTAAAGTGAGGAACTTAGGCTTAATGAAATAGTAACCAATGTTAGGAAATGAATTGAATAGAAATTGAGCTCAAATGAGCAAACTGAGGACTTATTCGGAAATACGAATATGTACATAGTTTGTCGGATATGGAAACTCTTGATACCCACATGTGTATCTCGACGAGTACGATGATTTTCATAAAAGGCTTAAAGTTGTTCGACGAGAGATTAACGAAGTGGACCTTCATTTGACTTGAATTGTGATTAAAAGATATTCAAGGGGGCTAAGTGCAAAAGGAGCTCTTATATAACATAAGAGACCTTCATTCATCTCATTCCTCTTGTTTTCAAACCCTAAGCAACATTTCAACATCCGTTTCTTCTTCTTTCTTTCATTTCTTCTTCCTTTGAGTGTGATTTGAGGTGAGTGAAGAGAAAATGAGACTATATACTTCATCTTCTTCATCATCTTATTGCAAATAAAGCTTCAATTTGAGGAATTCCCACTCAAAGTCAAGCTAAACAAAGACTAAGCTTCACTTAAGGCAAGTAGATACATATGGTTATGCTTGTTAAGAAGTTTTCAGTGGTTTTGATGGAAAAGAAATGATGAATTAGCTATTATTAGTTTAATGATTCAATGAAGGGTTTAAAACCCTAATCATGAAATAGGTTATGGTCATTATGATTTAATGTGGATAATTGAGATTCATATGCTCTTTTATATTTCCTGAATTATCAGGTTCATTAGGTGCAAGAAAGAAGGAAAAATGAATGGATGGAAAACCATTCCAGACCCTGCACTACAGAAACAGAGTTCTGTTTCTGCAGTGTGGCCGGTCGACCGACCACCTGGTCCCGGTCGACCGGGCACACTTACGAACCTGACCAAATTACTGTACACTCTTTTATTGCTTACAACTGCAGGTCGACCGGGCCTGAGCCAGGTCGACCTGGCCCACTGGAAAATGTTTGGAAAGTGCAGATTCAAGTCCGCATTTCCTGAATTAAAAGTCTAAGCATATAGACTAATGTTAATTGTGTTTAGACCATCCTAAGTGTTACGAGAGTTATCCTAATGCAGAAATTTAACAAAGTAATGTCATCAACAGTAATACATGCATTAATAACTACCGTTTCACTCAATGGTTGGTTAGAAGATTAGTTTAGAATTTGAATGAGATTAATAGGAATGGTTAACGGGTCTGGCACTACATAGTGGTTTCCGATCTCATTATTGAATTGAACTGGATAAATTTAATAATGAACAGTTACTAAAAGTAATAATGAATTAACTAATCCTACTGCAGTAGATGTAATTGGGGTGTTTCGGAGTCCGTGGTGACATCAGTGATCTCTGATCAAGACACTGGGAGATCCCACCTTATTGGACCGAAAGGTCATTGACTGAAAAGTCATACATTGATAAGCCATTAATAAATATTGAACATAATGAATGAATGAATATGAAATGCTTCCTTTTGGAAGAACTGAATGGAGTTGGAACCAATACTAGTGTAGTTGCCAATGGTATTGTCATTATTACTTGTGTTGATAATTGCACAAGGATTGTATGTTGGAATTGTTTAGAACTGTTAAATCAGTGAATTGTCAGGAATTATCAAACATGCTATCATCATATGTATATATCTTGTTGAACCGTCGTGTTCATGGTATTACTGATGATATTACAGGCTCAGTTGCCCGTGCCGGTCCCTCCAGGACCGTCCCGCCAGCGGAGGAGGCTCATTCGCTACCTCCAGGAGGTCTAGTCGAATGGACGTGATCTGAGAGCTGATGAATTAGAATATTTTGGAAACTTTCTACAAAATTGTTTTGTATAGTGATTTTGGTATTGTAAGTATTGTAAGTATATCCCCTGCATTGTATTTTGAATATGCAGTGGTTGATAGTAAGAGAAATGAAATCATGTAAAGTGAACTTTACAATTCACAGTAAAGAGTATGATTCATTTTGTTTAAATAATTGTCAATGTATATTATTGTATATTTCGCACAACTGTACATTGACAGGTACATGCAAGATCCCTTGTGGACTTCGTTTTAATTTCGGTTAATTCGGGGTTTACGGGAGTAAGTATGATCATCGCGACCCGGGGGTTAACCCTAATGACTCTGATCTCGGGCCGGGTCATGACAGTGAGCCTATCCAGTTAATAGATATCGATCACAAACCATAGATGCCATGCGTACAGAATGAAAGCCAAGATAGAATGATCATCCATTCTACCAAAATACTAAAATACTACAATCAGTGGCGGACCCAGGATTTTGACTTGGTGGGGGCTTAAGATAGTCACTTGAAAAAGTCAATTGATATTTTGTTGGTATTTCTTGACATTAACTTTTGCAAAAGAGAAAATGTCTTGCATTTACAAAATATCGAATTACATGATCAACTAACATTCTATCATCAAAATTCATGATCAGTTGATCACCTAATTACAAAAGATTTTCTTTAGCAAAAAAAAAACAAAAAACCCTCAAACAAAGCTTTTACAATTGCCCTCGACGATTCTTCATGTTTTGAAACCTTTGCATGATTGTCTCATCGTCAATGCTATTAAATATATCTTTTTCAATATAGACAAGCAAACAATTATTCATCCACTCATCTTCCATTCGATTGCGCAGCCGATTCTTCACAATTTTCATAGCAGAAAATACCCTTTCAACGGTAGCGGTGGCAATTGACAGGGTCAACGCCAATTTCAAAAGCAAATAAACCAAAGGATATACAATGTCCTTTTTTATTTCAATCATCTTCTGTGCAAGCCCGCTCATTCCTTTCACTTCCAAGAACTTTTTATTTTTGGGCAAGTAAAAAACTTGGCCTGATTTATTAACAAGGTGAGCCCAGGCCTTAATTTTTCAAATTTAATGGACCCAACATACCCTCTACATGGGACTCATGACCTTCCTCCTATCCTCCCTACTGTTTCATTTTAAAGTTAGACCTATCTTTCCCATTGTACCCATCTAGCTCGGACCCACTAAAGCTATA
This sequence comes from Cinnamomum chago, assembly GCA_038049695.1. Taxonomy (NCBI): domain Eukaryota; kingdom Viridiplantae; phylum Streptophyta; class Magnoliopsida; order Laurales; family Lauraceae; genus Cinnamomum; species Cinnamomum chago. Next base: position 62,525,116 of record CP142458.1, on the reverse strand, counting down.
AAACACACTCTCTCTCTCTCTCTCTCATCGTCATCATCAATTCATCATCATCCAGAGAGATTCTTATAATTCAGTTCAAAGATGGGATGAAAAGAATCACAACTTTGTAAACTGGGTCATGCTTAGGTTGTCCTTGGGCCTAGTTTGGCTGAGGCCCAAACTGCCCAAATCCTGCATCATAATTCTAAAGCTCAGTTGGAATTAGTAAATTCGTCCAAGTTACTTGAATCATCAAAAAAGCTAAACTTGGCAGAAATCTCAAATGGACTCAGTCGATTTCTAATCAAAATCAATATAATTTTTAAAAATTAATATTCTGTTTTCCTCTTCTTCATATTAAGACTTGACTTTTTGTATAGTCCAATACCTTGCCAAATGCCAAGTCTCAGACAGTCAGACTAGACTTTGCAAGAAAACCTAGTTGCAATCAACCCTCTCTCTCCCTCTCTCTCTCTCTCTCTCTCTCACATTGAAGAGTTCCAATGGCAATATTATATGGCATGCCTGTTGGCCGTTTGGGTCAAGGAGACAGAACATGTCAACATTTGATTCCACTAGCCCTAAAGAATGTCCCTTGCATTGGCATTGGGATTGGCCCGATTGGGTATGAGGGTATTGTATGTCTGAATCTACTCTAACATGCTCCAAGGAAAAACAAGCATTGTCTTCTTTTACAAAACGAGAGAGAGAGAGAGAGAGAGAGAGAGAGAGAGAGAGAGAGAGAGAGATGAGTACCTGGTGGGTGGGGCTGGCCTGCAGTAGTGCAGCCTGTTGGATTGAGGGATGGGCCGGATGCCGGCAGCCACCAACCAAGCAGCCAGGGCCCAGTAGCCTGAGTCCTGAGATAGTGAGATGGGGATTTTTGAGAGGGGAAGGGAAAGAGATGAGAAACAGAGAAAGAGAAAGGGGTTTACTGTTTTTAGGTTAAAGTGGTAAGGGAAATAAGGATCGTGGGGAGTACTGGGGACTTGGGCCATTTCTAGCTGGGGGCTGGGCTTAAGGGCCCATAGGGCCCTTATGGGCTTTTTTCCAATTAGGTGGGGGCTTCAGCCCCCAGCCCACAGCATGTGAGTCCGCCACTGACTACAATTGGGATAAATATAAATGAACTTGCATCCCTATGCCTACTAGTGAGAGCATTCTGATTCCCCATTGTTAACGATAGCATAAATACAGGTAGACGGCATAAAACAAACCAGATTTTGTATGGTACAAAAGTAACTAAACCCCACAAAGTTCCATCATTTTACACCAAATCCCATAAATGCAGGCATGCTATTTCAGTTCAATCTTCTTGAGTTCCAAAGAAGAGTCTTCATGTTGACTTTCTCACCTGGGACGTTTTGCAGCCAAGGGAAAAGATACCCTTTGTGGAGGCTGTTGCTGCTGGTCCGTCTTTTGCTCTTGGGAAGTGTTTGGATTTGCCCCCTCTTCATCTTCTTCGATTTGTTTCTTCAACTGCTTGTGCAGACCGCTTCCTTGGGAATGCAAGTTGGTAGTTAGGGCTGATCAATGTATTCTGTTCCGGGGGGGAGTGGGATTCCAGGCCCTGCAATAGATTTTGGCAGTGGAATCTTGTTCCTGCTCTGAGCCAGCTCAAGCAAGACCAGAATTAGACTACATTCACATGACTTTGTTACTAATTATGCAAGTATTTTCAGTGTATAGAGACACGAATTCTGATTTTTGCCAGGCCTCAATTGAAACCAAAATAGAAAATCTAATAATCCATAGCCACTCAAGGACTAAGTTCCATAATATTCCATAGCCAGTCAAGATCATCGGTCCTAAAAGCCCAAGCCTGATACACAGGCATGTTCTAGACCGAAACCAGACCCGGTTATATGTAACCGCTGCTGGGATTGGTTAAGGGTTTTACATTAGAACAGTAATAGTGATATAAAATGTACTGCAATCATATACTGCCATTACAGAAATAGTAATAATAATCAGGCCTACCATCAGTCGGATCTTCACCTTTTGACCCAGACCCAGTTTTTTTCTGACTAGGTATTGCTTGAATTTGTGCCTAGCACAATGCATTTATAGCCCTAACCGCAATAAAAAAAAGTAAGGTTGTGGGTAATTAGCAACACCAACCTCATCATAATACTAAAAAAATGTGGATCAAAGTCCATTTGCAAACATGGATGTGGACCCACCTGGATCCAAAGTGTTCCATTATTTTGACCTCTGGATCCTCAAAGTTTAATGGCAACGAATACATCAGTACTACACTTTTTAATGGTCAGAGCAATAATACCTGGGGATGGAACTTTGAAATTTGAATACTCGGGCGGAATCTAAAATATTTTCTCAGTGTTGTGAAGTAAACCCGTAAAAAGCAGTTTATTTAGATTGAGGAAAGAAGAGAAGATCTAGCCATGAGGAATTAAGAAGATTGCTCTCACATACAGAAGAACCCAGTAATCAAATCCCGGGTAATTAGGTGCAAGTGCGAGAGTTTGGAGTCCTAAATATAGCCCAAAAATAATGGTTTAGTTATCTTCTCTCTTTTATACTAAATAGTCACATGGCTACAATGACACACGCTACCAAAGTCTCTCATCAACATAACTGGAGATTGATCTCTAGTTATTTTTAGCGGAGAGAGCTACCACTGAATTTTCTTGTGGTCGCTTATCTGGAGTACAAACTGTGTTTTCATAGCAATGTTGCAGCCGCGATGTTACAAACCGTGTTGGGTTCTTGCAGGAGGATGATATGTGAATTTAATTTCTTCTTTAGGTGTAGTATGATCTCATAGATAATATATCAAGTAGAAATCTTGCATCTCATCTGCGCATTTGATTGATTGATTGCATATGTTATGAATTTATCTCTAATTTATGAATAAAAACCAATTGAATTGAAATTCTAAAGATAGAATTAAATCAAACACCAGAGTCCCATGAAATCAAAACGAATTGAGAGATTATGGGTTTTCTTTTTTACCTCGCGGGGCGGGGGCTGGGAGAAGGAGAAGTTGACTTTGGTCTGGAGGGCGAGCTTGACATCGTCGCAATCGATGGAGGGTTTTCCGGCGTGTTTGGAGTAGGTCTGGACGTCGGAGAGTATGTTGACGACGTAGCGGTACCAGAGCTCGAGGAACTGGTGGACCATGCGAGGTTCGTACTCCCTCACTCCCATCAAACGAAGTAGAGTTTTCACAATCGTCGCATCTCGAGGGACATCCTCTCCATCTCGTTCTCCCTCTTCTACTACTGTTTCTTCCTTTACTATCACCACTCCTCCAGACTCTCCCATCCACACTTTGAATGTGATCGAGTCAGTCAACAATCAAATCGTCCTTTTCCCTAATTCCATCCATAAATGTGATCAAGTCAGTCAATCAACGATATCTCTACACTTTGATTTTCCTAATTCCCTCCATTTATCAAAGAAAGAGAGATAGAGAGAGTCAGAGAGAACATATTCTTCTCAATCACCCTTTTCTCATTTTTAATAGAACTGAGGGCACTGAAATCATCACTTCAAAGGAAAAAGGAAAACTAAAACATAAACCCTAATGTGCAAAGGAGGACGAGAGGAAGGAAAAGAATATAGGAAACTACACAAACCCTAGCCAGAGAAGAAGAGGGAGAGAGAAGCTACAGAGAAAGGGAGAGAAAGAAGCTACAGAGAGAGGGGGAGATTTAAAACTATGAAAGCAATATATATAACCTGCAAGTGCCTAAATATTACGGACTTGGTTAGATGGATAATAAGCTCTGATATTGCTTGTAAAACTCCTTTGGGAAAGATTAACAGCCTAGGTCCTGAAAGGGAAGGAGGAAGAGAAAGGTTAGAGGCTTGGGCTGCTGTCCGTCGGAGGTACTCCGATGCCTAAGTTAGTACAATCACTAGACAAAGGATGGGTGAGTGAGGAAGAAGAGAGAGTGCAGAGTAGAGATGTATATGATGTTCTGTGTTTTGTGGATTTACCTCATGCATATATATAGAGGGACCTCCCATGGAGGTAGGTGGAGGCACTCTCTCGTTACCCCATGCCATGTTTCCTTAATGGCGGTAGGTGGAGGCACTCTCTCGTTACCCCATGCCATGTTTCCTTAATGGCAGTAGGTGGAGGCAACGTCTCATCGGATCATGCGCCGAATCCTCGTATCAATGTAGACGTGATTACCTGATAAGGCTAGCCCCTTATCATAGTCCGGCGCCCATCTTGTTTGTCAGTACGTTCTACAATGTAGCCATAGCGTTATGGGGTACAATTATGACCTTGTACTCATCCTAGTTGGCAGTGCCGAACTAAAGGTGATGCCAAGATGGACGCATTTTGGCACTGTTGTCGAGATGCTTGTTGCTGAGACCAGATGAGGCGAGCTAGTACCTTTATCGAAGCTAGCTCAGGCTAGATGCTAGCTGGCACTATTGCCGAGCTGAATGCATCTTGTATTTTTGCCGAACTGAAACCGAGATAAGCCAAATCGGTTCTGTTACTGAGATTAGCGTAATCATGTTCTTAGGAAAAGGCCCCACACAATTGACCCTAGCTCTTGACCTTGTAGAGTTCCGCAACTCTTTGAGGTCGGGAGCTAAGTGGCATGACTGGAGAGCCCAGGGGCTTTAGTTCGCATCACATCTTGATGTTGATTCCTCTGCCCTAGATAATTGATAGGGTGTTTGAATCATTGCAGGAGATGAACTGGAGGCACCACGTGTCGTCATTTGGTTGGTTACCCAATTAATTTGAAGTGACGCGTACAGCTTCCGAGGCGATGCTTCGCACACGTGTTTTTCGAAATTTGAAAAGGCGCCATATCTCCTATATATAGGGGTGCCTCTTCTTCCTTCTTTCACTTTTGCCCTGCATTCGTTTAGAAAGGTTTTTGGAGAGGGAGACTTCTTCTGACCAGAGTCCAGCTTCCTTAGGATCTTTCCTCGCCGTTGTAAGTCTTCGTCTACCCCTTCTTACTTCTTGTTCTGAGGTCCTTTTAGGCTTTCCTTCTTCTTTACCCTATCTAGGGTTTCTGGATGTAAGGACTCGTTCCTAGGAATACCTAGTGGGACCCAATTTAACCAAGCCAACCATAGGTTATCCTATTTAATAGGCGATTAGTATGAGAAGTTAGTACGTTCCCATTAATTAAGCCTAGTTTATAGGATTGAGACCCTTCGAAGATTAATAGTACTTTTCTTAGAATTAATTAATCAATTAGAGACCTTAGTTGTAATCCTAATTATAGATGTATTTCCCTTAGAGAGTAGTGTAATTTATCTTAGAATGACCCAACTACTTATGGCCTAAGCCATTAGCCCATTTTTCATATGAGGGTATTCTAGTCTTTCCTACCACACATTTTCCCTCCTTTTTGGAAATCCCAATACCATAAATGACCTTGGCTCCTTTATTTCTTTACCAAGTAAACGTGAGCACTTTTGTAATAATAAATAGCTTACCTTTATTGCCCTTAGGCTCCTTTATTAACAACCACTCATTTGAGGATACCTTAGTCATTATATGTGAATACCTAAACTACCCTAGTCTTTACCCTTTATTTCTATTAGCAACCAAGGACCCTTTGGTCATTCCATTTTAACCTTCCCCAAATACCCTCATCCTTATCCTAAACTTACACTAGCAAGGGAAGGCACCTTAGACATTTTCCATTCCATCTATTCCTATATAAAGAAACCTACTACAAGCTTTCCAAACATTTCCTACATTCTCTTGCTCTCATTTCACTACAATTTCCTTCTATCTCTCTCTCTAGATCTTAGCCCTCCAATTACTAGAAGCAAGAGCCTCATCTACATCTAACCATCTACAAGCTAAGGAACTCATCTCATCTCCTAGATCTTTCTTTCCTCTCCAAGTAAAGGTAATCCTCATTCACTCTTTCCAATTCCCTTGTAGTATAGCTCTTTATCTTAAAGTTCATTTTCTTATGCATTTCTCTCTTTGGGAATAGGTGTAGAGATCGTAGGTTCAACTATTGGGGTGATCTTAGAGCTATTGGAGTGGAGCCCAAGCTATTTGAGGAGCTTTCTTCCTAATTAGGCAAGTAGACATGCTTAGATTCTTTAATTAAAGTGATTAATATGTTTAGATTGCTACTTACTGTCTTTTATGGATATTTGATTTGATTTCTGTAATGAGATGGTTGTATGGATGCAATGTTGAGTAGATATTTCTCTTTCTAAGCCTTTTTATGTGTTGTTGGCCATTGATGGATGAGAATCCCTCATATGGAAGATCAATGGCCCATGTGTGATGAGATCATGATGTGGGAGGTGTATTTGATGATTAGTAGAAATTAGTGAAGATATGGGACGTATTTGATGATGTTTTGATGGAAAATGGGAGATGACAGAATCTTGATTTTCAGGGTTTCGTGTGTACCCGGTCGACTTGGTCACTCAGGTTGTCGACCAGGCACACAGCGGACTAACCCTCAGCTGGGAGCTGAAATCACCTGTAGGGTACAAAACTCAGTGTATCCGGTCGACCGGCCAAGAGGCCCGGTCAACCGGCCACATTGCAATACCCCTCACCTGCCAGATGTTTGTGGAAATTCCCACAGTTTACCCCGTTGACCGAGGTACCCTCTAGGTCGACCGGGAACACTGTAAAATGAGATTTCTATCTCCCAGTTAACTGTCCACTTCCACAGTGTAGCAGGTCGACCCGTGTACCCATGATGTCGACCGGTACACTGTAAATAGTGATTTTCTAGATTTAGTTTCCTTTTATGATCAGATCATGTGTGGGCCCCGTTGACCTTCCATTTGGACCGTTTGGGATACGCGAGACACGAGTCAAGGGCCGGGCTTAACCTTGACCCGTGTAGCTACCTAAGTAGGGTCTTGGGTGTAGACACCTCATTTGGCCCCCTATGATAGCCTTAAACACTTATCCTATATAATGGTGCCTCCATTTCACCCATAATTGAATGGTTAATGGCATAATTCAAATTAATTAATGACGATGAAGATGCTTGATAATTTTAGACCTAGGTCGATGATTCATAGAAATTGTGAGAGAAAATGCCAAATCACGTTGAGATCTCGAGTTCAACCCACTACTCATACAAAGAATGGACTACAACACTACCCAAACCCCTTCCATATTACATAGAACACACTCATGTTATTCTTAGAGAGATTACACATAGTTTGCCTAAGTACAATACGATTAACATGAATTAAGAGTTATAATCATTGATCCAAGTAGCCTTTACTTTTCCTGACCTATGATTGCTAGGGTGTATGGACCAACAGATTCTACATTCCGAAAGCTTTCCGATGATATATAGAACGTCCAAATCGGACAAACGGATCAAAAGATATGACGCTCGGAAGACTGTCCTAACGGCCCCGCTAGAAACACACTTGGGCGCCACTACAGGTGCACCCATGTCCAGAGATGCACTTGGGCGCACACACAGGTGTGCCCAGGTCCCCAATCACCTTGAAAATCACATAGGTGCCCCCATAGGTGCGCCCAAGCCCAGTTTCCAGTGTTTTAGTCCAAATTCACAGTGAGAAGTTGGTCATTGCTTTTGCGTTGATTAGCACTGAACCAGGGACTGAGATTAGGATCATCAAGAATATAAGGGTGTGTTTGGATTGCCATAATGCAACTAAATATATATCCAAAATTACCGAGCGAGTGATCGTAGTGAGGGATGCTAATAGATTCCATCATTTTAAAGATGGGATGTGTTCTTGTGGAGGATATTGGTGATGATGGTAGCCACCACTCATGATGGTTAGTTACTGCATAAGCACCTCGACATCAATTCTACATGCTCAAATTCTGACCTAGGTTATGAAAATTAAATAATATCACAGACCTACAACGGCAAGCATGAGGATTCTGAGAGGTGACCCACACTAAGGAAGTGTGGTTTATTCTTTTTAGTTTTAGCTTGTGATCTGCTCAGATGTAAACTTTATTAAGTATAAATGGGGTCAGGGGTGTGTTTGTTTGTACCCCATTTATGATTATATTTTGATGATGAATGCGATTTTGCATTATCCTCATCAATTGTATTCATGATCCTACACAGGATTAGCAGCTCTTTTTTGGTCTGTAATCACTAGATTTGGTTCCCATATGAGTGTTCCATATTATCTTAAACCGTCTGATTATTCAATGACGCATTAAAACTTCCTTATTTCATTGGCTTACTTGATTATGCTCAGATATAAAGATTGCAGCTCTAAGCTCTTTGACCTTCAAACAATGAGAACTATATCAAATCTGGGGATATTCATGTGCATCCATCCCTCATCATAGGGTGATGGAACATCCATAATTGCATGGGAAAGTGTCCCTCACCCTCACCCTATGGTGAGGGACAGATGCACATGAATATTCTCCCTCAAATGGTACTTATTGGGATGGCTTGTCTAGAAATAATAGGCTTATATGGGTTTTGACATTTTGTTCATTGGATGCACCCCAGCCATGAATTCCATCATGGAACCGGCAGAGTTCGATTGCTAATCACACAACATCAATTGTATTAACTTGCCAGCCATGGTTCTTGTTAATGTTAATGGACCGAACATCATAATCCAGCAAATAAGGTACTTACCAACATTTGTTTTTTATGACTCATCTGTTGCATATAATGCGGCTTGAGAATGTAGATTTTCATGCCCTCACTTCACGGCGCAATATCACGATGTTACCTTTACAGCTTATATTTCCTTTGGTGAGTTAAGAATGAAATGAGGAAACTTATAGCTAGGTTCAATTGAAGAAAAAAATATCAAGAAATATCATTTGAAACGGCCTGATTATCTATCTATTTTTTATTCTTATAAAAGAGAAGAAAATGCACTTTGCTTTCACTACACACATGGCCCACAAATGACATAACTTGTGTGGGCCCCACTCATATAATATAATATAATATAATATATATATATATATATATATTCTATACATCTATACATCTATACACTAGATTATAAAAGAGGGACTGTTACATAGTTTTTTCACTACACCATTGTGGGGCTCACACCAAATATTATAATAAAATATCATAATATATTATTATTATTATCTACTATATGCTATACTTCTATCTATCTATCTATCTATCTACTTCTACTATTATAAAAGAGGAGATATTGCAAACTTTTTCACTACACCATTGTGGGGCCCACCCCCAAATATTATAATATAATATAATAATATAATGTTATGAGAAATTGCAAACTTTTTCACTACACCTTTGTGGGGCCCACCCCCAAATATTATAATGCAAACTTTTTCACTACACCCTTTTAGGGCCCACCCCCAAATATTATAATATAATATAATAATATATTATTATAAGAAATTGCAAACTTTTTCACTACACCATTGTGGGGCCCACCCAAAATATTATCTACTATTATAAAAGAGGAGATATTGCAAACTTTTTCACTATACCATTGTGGGGCTCACCCCAAATATTATAATATAATATAACAATATATTATTATGAGAAATTACAAACTTTTTCACTACACTTGTGTGGGGCCCACCCCCAAATATTATAATATAATATAATATCTAAACCCTTATTATAAAAGAGGAGAGGTTGCATACTTTTTCACTACACCTTTGTGGGGCCCCCTAAATATTATAATATAATATCTATACCCTGATTATAAAAGAGAAGAAAGTATTATGCTTTTTCTTTACACATCTGTGGGCCCCACTTAGTATTATTATATTATATATATAATCAAATAGAACTACACATATGTGGGCCCCAATGAAAGAGAAGAACTTGTCATGCTTTTTCTCTACACATCTGTTGACTTCACTTAGTATTGTGATATTATATATATATATAATAAAAGAGAACTACACATCTGTGGGCCCCACTTAGTAGAAGAACTTGTCATGTTTTTTCTCTACATCTACACATCTGTGAGCCCTACTTAGTATTATTATATTATATATATAATACAAGAGAACTACACATCTGTGGGCCCCACTTAGTATTATTATATTATATATTGTTAGGAATTTTGTATTTGCAATTTGATGGATGCATTTTCACTTTAGCATCATTTAAATTTTCACACTTGCATTGTTTTAGAAAACCTTGAAATCTGGTTTTATACATGCATTGCTTTTAAGATTTGAAAAAGTATTGTTTTATGCATGTTTTGTTTCTAAACTTGGATGCATTGGTTTTAGAATTCAAACTCTTTTGAAAACCTAATTCTTTGTGCATTACTTTTGTGAAATCATATTGAGAATTTAGGTTTGTGCCTTGCATACTTTCATCACTTTCAGAATCATCTTTGTATGCATTTTCATATGAAAAGAGTTTTTAGAAATCAAGCTAGCCTTTGGATTTAAAGTTTCGAATCTATTTAGGCTTTGTGTGTTTCATGTTTTTTTAAACATCTTAAGTTGATTTAAAACATGTTACCAAGCTTGGTTTAGTGGCCCAAAAATCCCAACAAAGAGAAACCTTCAAATATGCAAAAGTTGGGATTTTTTGTCCCAGGGGGGTGGTCCGGCAGTGTCGCCGGTCGACCGGCCCAGAGGTCCCGGTCGACCGGGAACACTGCAGGCCATCTGGGCCCCTGGAGCCCCAACGGTCATTTTTCTGACCGTTGTGTGATCCCGGTCGACCGAGACCTGTTTGCAGGTCGACCGAGGACTAGCCGTTTGACTGTTTTTCATTATAAAGTCCATTCATTTTCCAACTTTAAAGAGGCTTGAACTATGAACCTTTGAGACCATATTGGAGCCAAAGAAAGGGGAAGAAGTTGGAAAGGCTAGAGGGCTATTTGGAAATCAATTGCTTGAGTTTTCAAAAGGTACATCTTTACTTGTATTTTGATTTCCATTAAAATGAAATCCATGCATGCTTAAATCTTTGTATTTTCACTTATGCATGATTTCAAGAGTTGTTTTGCAAACTCATTATCATCATTGGTATATTAGAATGGTTTGCAATCACTCTTATCCTAATCACATGTGTTCTTAGACTTTATCATTCATACAACTTGTTTGTTTCATTTATTCAATGTTGTTTGAATCTTTTATGTGATTAGTTTTCTCTTCAATCATCATTTTATAAGCTTTGATTTTAAAATGCATCATGCATTCATTTAGGAGCTTCATTGTAGAAATTGATTGAAGTAAAGCATTCATACACTTGTGCACACACTTTAACTTGTTTTAGTGTATGTTTGTAATTGGAATTTCACTTTCATATTAGCCTATTTAGATGCAATCCAATTGTGCTTAAATTGTATCTCTTAGAGTGATCTTTTGTGAAGACACTTTCTTAGAGAAATCTTCATTATGTAAAGGTTATTGCTTAGCCTAAGAAAAGCATCTTGTGTAAAGGTTATTGCTTAGCCTAAGAAAAGCATCTTGTAAAGGTTATTACTTAGCCTAAGAAAAGCATCTTGTAAAGGTTATTGCTTAGCCTAGAAAAGCACATTGAGAGGTTGTTGTTTAGCCTAGAAAAATAACATTGTAAGGGTTATTGCTTAGCCTAGTAAAATGCATAAATAGTGGAAATCCGGTGGGGTGATTGGATCACAAGCCGGTAGTGGACGTAGGCATTGAGGCCGAACCACTATAAACCTTGGTGTTGTGGTGCTTGCTTTTGTGGTGATTGTTTATTTTAGCTTCCGCATATTGTATGGTTAATCATCACATGTGACTAGTTTTTGTTAAAAAGTTAAAATTGGTCTCAATTGGTTATATTTGTAGCACACCCTATTCACCCCCCCACCCCCCCCTCTAGGGTTAGGATCCTCAGGACTTTCATATATATGTATCAAATAAAAGAGTACTACACATCTGTGGGCCCCACTTAGTAGAAGAACTTGTCAAGCTTTTTCTCTGTATCTACATCTGTGGCCCCCACTTAGTATTATTATAACATCTGTAGGCCCCACTTAGTATTATTATTATTATATATATAAAATAAAAGAGAACTACACATCTATGGGCCCCACTTAGTAGAAGAACTTGTCATGCTTTTTCTATACATCTACACATCTGTGGGCCCCACTTAGTATTATTATATTAATATTATATATATAATAAAAGAGAACTTCACATTTGTGGGCCCACTTAGTAGAAGAACTTGTCATGCTTTTTCTCTACAAATATGTGGGCCCCACTCAGTATTAGTATATTATATTATATATATAATCAAAGAGAACAACACATTTGTGGGCCCCACTTAGTATTATTATATTTCGATGAAATGCTTAGCACAAATGTTCATGTAAAGGGTTGTGTTTGAAGAATTTGTACATTCACTGCAAGAACTCAAATGAAAATTTTCAATTGAGATTTTCATGTGTAGAAAATTTCAACTTCGATCTCAATGCCTGTAAAGACACGATTTGCTTGTCAGAGAAAGATATGAGAATGCCCAAGATTACTTGGAATCCTTGTGATTTGTTGTTAATCCGTTTAAATCTATGAGTTGGGTACTATTCTGGTTGGTTGGTATTTTGTTTCATTGAATTTTCAATGCTAGAAATGAAATATGTGAAATAGAATTGTGACATTTTAAACATTTATTGCTCCAACAACATTCGACAAAGCAAACTTTGCGACAATAGAAAATCTCTTTTTAATGTTGGGCCTTTTTTTTATGTTACTGAAATAGTGAAATTTATTTTAAATTTTTACAAGCCGTTAAAAATGAAGAAAAGTTGAATATTCAAAAATGACTAGCAATGTTATAAATGAAATAGAATTTTAACATTCAGGGGAGGTAGTCATGACCAGTTGGGCTTTTTTTTTTTTTTTTTTTGTTGTTTTTGTGTTGTATTAGCCAACTTGGTGGATTGGTTATCTTGTATGTCATCTTTGACATTAGTAGTTTTGGTAGAAGGTTTGGCCCATTTATGATTGTTTTTTAATCTTTTAATGTGTTCTCCTCTTTTTGGGAAAAAAAAGAAAAAAGAAAAAATAATTGTAACATATTACATATTTTAGTGCATCAAACCTTATAAGGAATGACAGAAAATCGTTCATGTAGTTCCTAAGAGTTATAGGGCTTCAGATTTTCATTAGTGATTAAAATGTAAAATCATACATGAATATTAAAAAAATGACAATCAAATAACCTCTCTTTTAATGGAAATTGATTTGAGAAAAAATGATAGATGAATGCTCATCCATCACCCTGGAACTCAAATCCCACGATGGTCAAGTTCCCTTTTGCATCCATAACCTCGTGTTTCGCACCCCTCACTTCTTTAATAATCTTTCAGCAAAGCTTATTTCACTATGAAATCCTTTATATGCTAGCAAATATGTTAGGGTGCAGTAGAAATCCGCAATTGATACAAAAAACTATGCAATAGTAGATCTAACCAAATAGTCACTCTAAAAAATATAGAAAAATATTTTATGTGGTTTGATAGTATGCTTGTGTTAGATCAGAAAAAAGAAATATTGGACATATATATATATATATCCCATTTACTAAGAAAGTATGGTGTTTTCATGCTTAGTGATGAGGACTTGGGTGACATTAGTGGGTTGAAATGAGGAAGATATTTCATTGATGTGTGGGTGCACTAGCCAAAGATACGGAGATGTTGTGGAGAGGCTTAAGGTCTATTTAGATGCTTCATTTTCTTATTAGCCAAATAATCAAGGTGTCATGAAAGTTTTTTTTTTTTAATATGCAAGCATTTGCAGATTTTTGTTATCTACGCCTTTTCTTGATTTCTTCATTCCATGTAAGTTGGTTTTCTTTTAAATTTTATTACTATATGTCAAACCAACATCCAATGCAAGTGACTAATGTCTTGTCTTATTATTTCTTGAATTATGATAAGGTATTTTATTTTTCCTTTCAAGTTTTTATGAGTATGATGCAATGGAACCCATCATTTTGATATGCTGACTCATATTTTTAGATCCACCCTCTTATGTTGATTTGAAGAGATTGCTTTAGGGCCCTTGTTTTTTCTGTTTTAGGCAATTCTGGCAACATGCATTCCTTCATTATCATTCTACGTCCTAAACTGTGTTTAAGGGTGCTAATTGTCTTTCTTTATGATTTTGCATGCTTCATCCAATGCATCATCTTAGGTCGAACCGGTATTACTCTTGGACTTGATTCCTGTCCAACATTGCAACCACATTACTATTATGCTAGGATAATGAATTTTCCATTAAATTTTTTTAGGAAGTTTGAAGGAAGTAGTTGTGCCCGCCCTGAGAGTACCTGAGAGTGCATGCTTAAAGATCTCTTTGTAGTTGGTTCTCTTGCTTCAAATTATGATATTTGTTTCAAAGATTCACTTACTACAAAATTAGAATGTAACAGAACTGATTTATGATATATAAAAAAGCTAACAGAAGTGCCACAAATGTACATGATTCAAAATTTGGTAGTGGTGTCATCTTAATTCAAGAAAGCTTTTTAAGTTGTTGCTCTGACCCTCATCTTGACATATCAATCTTGTTTCTTTCCATGATATTCAAATTTCTTTGTATTGGTATTATTGTCATTCGATGCTTCTCAACATGAATTTTGTATGTATTTGGTGCTAAGTTTTAGACAAATTTTAATGAGAAATAGGCCGGACTATCGATCTATATTGAAATTGGTGAGTGTTTTGCCTAATCATGTATAACCAGAAAAGGTTGGTTTTTAACTTTTTTTCCGTTAGTTTCCTTCCATATATCTTGTTATTCCATCTTCTTCTTACTTTTTTCTATTGAAACTTTTACTGAATTTCATAAGAATAATTAGTGATTGTAAATTGCTTAATTTGCCAAAAAAATAAGCTATATGTGAACTGGTTATTCTCCATTGGGATTGTTAGTATTGAGTTTTTCAATGACTTTATTTTTCCAAATTATCATGCTGAAAAATTGTGTTCCTTGCACGTGCATTGTACGTGCAAGGCTCCACTAGTATACATAAAAGGCTAGAAATAGCCCACGTGAAAGGTCAATACAAGTTCAAGGAAGTAGAAGGGGAAGGCCATCAAAGGCTGGAATAAAGTGTGAGGAGAGATGTTCAAAGTTAACAGAGAGGTTGGCTTCCAAAAGAGCAAAATAGAAAAGCAAAACTCATAAAGATGGCCCTGAATAGATGGGGGTAAAGCTATGTTGTTGGTGAAGTTGATAATCCATTGATGAACAAATGAATGGTTCGGGGATGGCATCGTCATGGCAAACATTATGCATATAATTCAAATTGTCCACGTCAGTCTTCGAAGAAGAATTGCTCAGACCAAAGCCAATTACCAGAACATGATGATGAGGGATGAAGATGATAACAAAAACCTGATTATGATGAAAGTGGAGAAGAATCGCCTACAGTTTGGACTAAAGATGAAACAACATAATAGTGCAATCTTGTACGAACCAGAAGATTACTAGATCTCAAGTTGCTAACCAATGCACCCAAATGCTTAAACGTTAAAAGGTGTGGCAAACTAACTACTCAACCCCTTTCGGGCGGGACAGCACCTAGACTCAAAGTACACACCAGCACAAGACGCGACATGGGGTCATTTTGCCCTATGCACATGTGCCCGCACACAAGACATTGCAGGAGGCCTTTTTTGCCCTGTGCGGATTTAAACCCAAGACTTGGTGGCTCAACTAACTACTTAACATTAGATAACTTACGAGAACCCATGTTCATCAGTATAGAAAAATGAGAATTCAGACCTAAAACAAAACAAAACCAAGGAAGACAACTTTTGGAGGATGACAAGAAAGTTGGAATTGTGACTTCTAGTTAATTAGCTCAAACTATCCGACTTGATTTAGTTCGGGTTAGTATTAATTCTGTGGAGATTAGATTCAAGTGAATAATAAAGATTAAAAAAAAAAAAACATCCCTCGCTGTACTTTTAATAAAGAGCCATATCGATTGAGTACTGAGTAAAGGCATCCTCTTTTGGTGCGGGTACCAATAATCCTCAATGGGAGATGCCACTTGTTAAATATATGCATCCAGGGGAATGTTCTACTACAAGCCGACTGCATTGTGGGGCCTACTTAGATGCCTACTAAACAACGAGGTTGGGTACATGGGAAGATTTCCTTATGGACAAGGGTCAATCAAAAAATTCAGCCCCATAAGATCATCAAAGTACTTGATTTTATAGCTTTAAACATTAGTGGTCTTTTAACTATAGATTTCTTTGATGTTCAATCCTATAATGGATAAATGTTTGATGAGAGTGAAATTTAGCTTGGTGCCAAATCATAGTGGGGATGAGAGTGTGAAAGGGCCTACACTAATCAAAGCTGGGCCCAAGTAGGCCCCACAGGGCTGGACTACATTGATGTTGATTGTAGGAGAACATTTATCATGCATGTACCAAGAAAACTTATCTCTTTAGTCTACAAGCAGTGGATACTGCTCATATTTATAATCTACCAACTAAAGGTGATCATATATCCTCAGTAGGTAGATGCTTTAAAAAGCCCAAACAATTGTGCTGCAGGCATTCATTAAGAACGAAAATGTCAAGGTTCAAGCTTCAAGTACTACATGAAAAAATGAAAGACGAATCTTGCAAAGATGTCAATGGAACAGATCATCTAGAATATCCATCTCAAGCACCCCATTGCGAGAAATAATCCCCACCTGTTTCAACAATTCCCCAATTACTCGATCCATGAATAGCATGTAAAGCCCATTCCTGCTCTCAAAGAAGTGCAGTGCCTTCTTCACCTGTACAACTGATCTGACCCACTCCTCAAACACTCCTGCACAGACAAAAGAAGTTACCTACTAAAACAGATTTAGTTTTTTTTTTTTTAATTATTATTACTATTTTGGAAAGTTAAGTACTCACCCACCCACATACACACTCACCCAAGTCCCTCACCATCAATAGTACTACATCCAGGGATTGATTCCTGGCTTTTTTTGTTGAAGGGAAGTACCCTACTAAGCTACCATTGGATTAAGTTTTCCTGGGACCTAATATTAAGGATGCTTGCATGTGCCCAAGAAATGGAAGCAGTTTGAATATGGTTGTCTCCAATATGCAATTGGGATAAAAGATCTACTTTAGATGGGATGCTGTGTGCCTCTTTTGACACAAATTATTATAAAAGCAGATCAACAACGTTTTTATGGGACTGACGCTGACACCACAGATTGATAGAATAAGGATAATATGATGATGATCAACACTGGTTTTCTCTAAAGCTAAGTTGGAAAAATCTGTCTGAGGTGATTTCTCATTTCCATACTGCTCCAAATGCAAAGTAGAAAAGGTTAAAATTCATCCTATAAAAAAAAATATTCAAATCAATAGTGAACAGTAGCATCAAATCAGAACTGCAACAAAAATCATAGCAAAAAGTACATTTTGCAATCTTGTTTCCTCTAGAAAATGGAATCCCAATGCAATATTTTGTTACTACACGTAGCAAGGAAGTTTCACTGAAACTCCCAAGAAACAAAAAAAAAAGAAAAAAGCAGGAAACATCTTTTGATCATTAGAATGTGTGGGAATGATTTCAAAGCATGTTGGTTTCTTGCAATTTTGGCCCCCTCCATGGCTTTTTTGAGAACTCTACAACTACTTGGATTTGGGGATCTAGCTTTCCTTTGGATTCAAATAGCAGTTGGTCCTACCATATTTGAGCATATGTATAGAATAATGTACTCAATCTTATGGTGGGAGTAGCTCCTATTGAAGTAAAATTTGGGGAAAATTCACTTAAGAAGAGGCTGTTTGTTCTACGCACCATGGATATTACACCTTGACTCTTCATTTTTTTATGGCTTTGGTTAATAGCTATCAATAGTGTGCTCTCAACCATCCATGCCAACCACAAGCATGCCCACCAAACCGTCACAATTAACCGGTCAATGGATTTTTAACCATCCATGTTTATCATAGGCATGGTCTCCAATCAAATGGTCACAAGTAACCAATCAACATATTTTCATTAATTAATTATGGGTGGATCAGTTTATATGTGATCAATTTGATATAGGCCATACTTCAATTGGTTTCAAGAAATTATATCTTTAAAACTATTAAAGTATTTTTCAATATAGGGATTTTTCTATAGATATTAGTGAAAAAACTTTGCAAAAATAAATAAATTTATTTTAAAATTATAATTGAAAATTTAATAAAAATAAATTATCATTGATCCGCTCTAGAAAAAAAATCTAGTTCTGCCGCTATTAGCCGGCTATCGCTTGCCCCCTCTGAAAGAAAATTCTGGCTATGCCACTTAGCATTAATCATCATATTGACTAACCATAACTTGTCAATCTGGGGTCAGCTTTAATAGTTCGACTATCCAACAAAATCTCTCTGTTTTTCTTCTGCTTTTTCTTGTGTGTGTGTTTTATTTTTTGGAGTGGGGGTGGCTACAAAGAGGTCTTGAACTGAAGCACTCTCAGATACACACTCATACTTGAGGAAATATTAATTTCGACCACCATAAGATTATGTAAATAAATTAAAGAGAATATACAAATAACTTTCATAAACCTGATTGTTCAAGTCAACTCAGTATGTGTCTAGATGTTCACAATGGATTTTTCTAAACCATATATTCATCAATACATCACATAATAGGAATGGCTGAAATCCATGAAGAGTCAAGATTAATATATAAAATTCATCAAACCATTTGTTTTAACAAATAACACAGTTACTACACAACTTTCTCCACAGAAATCATGGAAAATATTAACAATAAAAGTGAAGTTTGAAGACGATAAAAGTGGCATTATGGATCATATGGAAACCATTGATGAAGAAAATGCAGTTGAACTGAGAGACAGTGAAGGCAATAAGTATAACTGATTCATTCTTATGCAGAGATTGTGAGTGAGAAACATACTGTTCTCAAAATCTTCATTACTTGTCCATGTTTGGACATAATCTGATATCAAAAACTCGATAAGTTGAATCCTGTACTTGATATTATTTGTAAAAGAAACACAAAAACATTAAAATTGCAACTTCAAACATCATTTTCAAAATATACTTGCACAAAGTAAAGTTCTGTAATTCAGAAATATAGGCAAAAATATTAGATTAGAAAACAAACGTGTTGCACTGTTTCACTCAATAAAATTCAGTTTTAAGAGATTCATCAAACAATGGCCCAATCTTGTTTTTTTTATATACTGTGAAAATCAATGACTGGTATTAATAGTAATGACTTCCTTCACTCTCTGCTGTTCCCAAGTTACCATTTCACAAGTCTGGAAGTGACATAGTTACATAATGATGGCAGCCGGTTTCAAGTATAAGCATTTAATGTTTAACTGCAAGCAGGCAGATCTCAACAGATTGGAAATTTTCACATGGATACTATGGATCTACAAGATATTGCAGATAGTGACAACTGGCAAAAATAGGTACCAAAATGGCTTTTTTATTGATCTATCAATATGTTTAACAGAAAATTTTCTCATGAGTGCATGCTCCTGCAGGAGGGTGCATCCAGATCGTCCCCAAAGGTGGGACAGCCCCTGAATTTCACTGGGCCCCGCCGTGACAATGGTACAGATCTGAATGGACCAAGTAGCGCATAGCGAGGAGAAAATGATCCTATGGTTAACACGGACATGTAATATCATCATCATCAAAGCCGTATCTCATTTATCTAGGATTGGCTGTGACTTCAACTTTTCTATTCAACCCTATTTAAAACCCAATTTTATCAAAGATGAGAAAGACTAAAAATCAGTAATCAAGTCTCATTCCATTAATATAGAAGTTCCAAAGTTTACTATCGAAGCATTACTCAATTCATCCCTTGACAAGTTTGGATCTATAGTCTTAGGCTTTATCATTTAAGAGTGATGATGGGTTGGCTATTTGGTTATAAAACATTTGCTTTATCATTTGATTTGCATTTCACTTATTTGACATAGTTATAAAACATAGTAGTTGTGATAAGGTTCCCCCTCCCTATAGCTAGATGTTCACAGGATTTGCTGCGCTGAAATTGGCCAATTGATACCCATGTTTCAGTTTCTAATCGGTAAGAAACGCGCAAGTTTTGAACCCTTGAACTACAGGCTTCAGAAGAATTCATGAGCACATCTTATTTCTATTGTTGGGTAAAGATTTAAATTAACTTTATTATATTAACGGAATGCTAATAACCTTTGTTGTTCCCATAACCTGAGAATTCTGTCTTGCTTTGATAGGGACTTTACAGTTGAGAATTTTATGTAGTTATAATAAGGGGAATACAAAGGCAGGAGTTGGGGATATCATTCAAGAAGATGATGTGTGACTTTTTTACTTGCTTCTGCAGGCCTGGTAAATTTTCTGATTCAATGCTGGTGGAATGCATCCCTTTAAAACCCCGAAGTATGGGCAGAGTTGTATGCTATGCTAGGGGATTGCCGTGAATTAGAAAAGATATCAGCTATGAACACTTTAGCTGAAGGTGACTCTTGTTCTGCTCTTCAGTGGGATTCTACGGCCTCTGTGTTCCCTTGACTGCTGGGTAGGCTGATAGTTCTGCATTGCACAAAACAAGTTTGTTTCATTTATTCTGCTCATCAATATGTTGTTAAGCATCTGTTATGGAACTAATGAATTAGCTGGCTGATACTTGGGCTTGGGCAGAAGAGAGTGACTCTAGCACAGAGATTTTGTATGATGTTTAATTGTTTGTTTATATCTTTTGTGGATTTTGGTTAATGAACTTAATTGATCAGGAAAAACGAAAAGAAAAGCAAAGGATTCGCAGGATTCACCATATGAAATTTCTGCTCTACTAAATGCTAGTAATTGTATAAAAGTAAAAAGAGATTCTGAGCAACTTTATTGGTTCCAAATTCAGAAGGAAATAAATCTACTGGGCCATAACACCATCATTTAACTTTGAAATAAAATATCCATGGATCTAGTAACATGTAGGTTTGCCAAGAACTTACATCATATACATGCTGCAATGATTATTAGGGAACGCATCATCAAAGGGATCCATTAAAAGCAAACAGTCTGAAAGTATGCACAGCTTTTGAGAAACTAAGAGCAGGGTGCGTTGACCGATAAATGGCTCACTTCCTAGCTTACGAATTATGTGCTGAACACAGGACTGGGCATCAAAACCAGAATTTTCTGTTCCTAAAATAGAAAGTGAAACTATAATCAAGATTCAAGAGAGAAAACAAAAAAACTTGTAAGAAGGTTAGAAGTGGAAAAAGAAAAAAAAAAGTGAAAGAAATAACAATGGCATTGATGAAAAATTTAACAGATTCTCAATTAGTAAACAAGAACTCCCACATTATTCAGAAAAGTGCATGGAATTCAATGTTGGCTTGATGAGCTCCAAAAGAGTATACTTAATAAATAGGAGATGTCGACTGACAACCGCAGCCGCAGTGTATTAAATCCTATAGTCTTTTCTAGAGCTGGAATTAAAACCTGAACAATATTGGAAGCCTCATTTGCTACAATAACATCTTAGTTGTTGTAGCAAATTAAGTACATTTCACAGATGATTAACTGGATCTTTGTTCTATTTTGTTTAAATAAATCGGTATAGCATACTAATAACAATTATCAGATGTTAAGCTACGTGGAATGCACAAACCCATATTCATCTTGACAAGGTAACAAATTAAATCTCTATGGTGTTCACTAGCCTGAATCAGTTCCCAAGAACTAACTGGGTTCAGACTGCTATGAGGACTAATGAGATAAATCTGGAACATGCAGCTGGGTCTGACAAATAAGCAGGATGGATCATGTTTTATCTGTAGAGTTCTTTGTTCTCTTACAAACAGGATTTTGAAGTACTCCTCGTGTCAAGTTCACTGGACTGAGTCACATGGAGCTTGGCCGACCTAGAGCCCTAAATTTCCAAAAAAAGGAGGTAAAGATTATTTTTTATACATATAAAATATAGAAATTGTCCTATAAATCTAGAATTATGAGGCTCGTGTTTAAGTATTCTGAAAGAATTTTAGAAGCAGTAGGTGGTCGAGTTTGAATTTCACTCAAACTGATGAAAGGTACCTCCAATGTCTGAATGCAAAGATTTTCAACAAAATATAGTTTTGATCTTCTAATTTCAGTGCAAAAGGGAACCCAAAGACCGAAAACCTCCAGCATCTTCTCACTACAATAAAATAGGCGGGGGGCAGGCAGTGGGTGGTTGGGGCAGGGGGAGGGGGAGGATGGTTTGAATCGAATAGGCTGATTTGAAAAACCATGCTTACCAAGCCTATTTATATTCATTCAATATTAAAATATTTTATGCAATTTATCATTCAAAAACAAAAGATATGCCAAGTAAAATAATTTGGCTCACGACATGGATTAGGATAACCAAAAATCAATCTAGTTAAACAATGGTAGCTATCAATGTAAGAGTGCAAAAAATTTTAAGTGTTCACTTCAGGCTATTCAACCTAACAGCAAATATCACTTCACCGGAATGAAACTTGGTTGTATGGCAATTCGGAGTTTCAGACTACAGTTGAAAAATAATGCAGCCAAATTGACTAACTAGCCCATTAGAACATTAGGACTCAAACAGCATGCATACTTGAGTCCAAGTAGGAAGAATAATAAAAAGCAAAAGGCAACACATAACACACACAAAAATGGCAAAACACAGTACATTAGGACTTACCATCACTTTCCACTGAGGTGCACATTCTTCTAATCAAACGCAGAATCAAACTACTAACAATCTCTTCGAGGAGTTCGCAATCTCTTTTCCTTGATAGCAAATTCTTCAATGTAGCTTAAAGCAAATGACAGTAATCAGTATCAAAGAAGATGTATTTGAAGAACCTAGAGTCCAATATTGAGGTAGGTGTATTCTAGTCGCCTTTCAGTGTAGCACATTCATGATGGATCTCTTTGGTTGCTCAAATCATGTAATTCTTATTTGTGTAGTTTGGTATAATGCTCTTGTACTCTCATGTTTCTCCAATTACATTGATTGGTTCTTTTGGTTTGTGGTTGTAAGCTTTCTTTTTTAATCAAAGTTACCTGTTACCATTCAATGTTTTATTTTTAATTCAAGTTACCAGTTACTATTCAAATAAAAGAAAATGAGAGAGCTAATAAGAGAGCTTCAAAAGCACAAAGTCAACATCCTGACATGAATTTGTTTTAACAACCGAAAGAGATGAAATTACATGTACAACCCCATATGTTAGGAAATCTAAAAATAATAAAGATAGAAGTACGGCTAATACCTATAATGAAGTCTACAGCTTGGTGTGACAATGCACTAAAACAAGGGTACTTTCCTGCAAGCAAATAAAAAATGAAACAGTTGAAGACTGAAATGGTAGACATTTCTCTGAAAGATGTTTGACAAACGGGACAAAATATTGGATAGAAGTGGTTCAAAATCCAAACAGACGGGAGAACCGGTATCACAAAGCTCCACCAAGAAATCGACTGAGGTACTAAGTCGCTCCATCTCATCATCACAATTCACTTCTGCAACAGATAATATTAAGATCACTGAAGTGCATTAAAAGTGCTAAAATAATGCACAACTTTCAAATTCCTGAGAAATTTTTCAGATGAAAATTGTTCCAACCAACTCTACAATAACAAATATATTCTGTATCGAATTATAACCAATAGTATAAGATCAAGTGAAGGTACTGGAAAATGAATGAGCATAGGAGCAACAAATTTTTAGTTCCTGCCTACAAACTCTCCAAGTTAAATATCACTGTAATGCACTCTCTTAACATTTCCAATGAGTACTGAAATCATATATTTCGAAGAAGCTACCAACGGCTCTAAATTCATGCACTGATTCAGATGGTATTAAGTTTGTAATGGCTGGCTGCTGATGTTCTTTTTATTTCTTTTTCAGTAGTAGTAGTTTCATCACTTTGAAAGTATATTGAAAAAATTTCCTATGTCCCAATTTTACATGCAAATGAAACTGAACAGACATCCACCATACAATGCACGGTGAGAGGGGCCATATGTATTATCAAAGGAATGAAGTGATGGACCCATCTGAAGAAGTTCAACCCACATCAAGAGCTGGATTAGGAAAGGTCATTTGCATATTCTTAAATAGAAAGTATGCACTCTAAGAGGACTAGAGCATGAAAAATCGATTATCATTCCTATACATCCCCTGCCAAATAATCAAGATTAAGTAGGATAAGCATGGTCTACTCAGAATAACATTGCAGCCTCTAACAAAAGAGCTTTCGCAGCAGAATTCACATTCAATACTAAACAATCATCGTCGAGCAAAGAAGGAGATAAGAAGAACAATTAGCAACATTGAACATAATAATTACCTAGCGCAATTCTCCGCCTCGAGACAGAATCCTCTGTTCTCTTTCGTCTTTCCCTCCAACGCACTAAAAAAAAAAAAGAAATTCACAAAATCAGATTGAAGAATCACAAAACTGAAATCAACAAACACAAATTGGAAGAGGAAACGAATAATCACCACCTTGTCTGAGGAATCTACGATGCAAGACCTCATTAATCCAACGATGATCGCCTCCCAAATCCAGTCCTCTAGGGCTCAATTTCCCGCCGTTATCGAAGAAATGACACTTGCAAGAAGCAATTTCCGGGACCAGATCTCGCTCCGATCCATCTAAAACCGCGACGAATTCAAGAAAAATCACATTTTTCTGCTATCGCCACTGGAAAGCGAAGGAAAGAGAGGGAAAAAGTGGAAGGAAACCTTGGATGTCTTTGAGCTGTTGTTTGAGGATCAGAAGCTCTCGTTTTCTCTCCTTGGCCTGAGAAGAAGCCGAAAAGATTAGGGTTTTGCAATGGAAATGGTAAAAGATAGAGATGTGGAATTGAAACGATACCTTTCGTTTCCAGCGTTGGGAATCGGATTCGGAGGAGGAAGAAGAAGAGAGCTTGGATTTGATGAGAGCGATTGCTGTTGCGAGTTTTAGAGCTGTGTCTTGAGAGTTGGAGCTCGTATTCGTCGAATCCGTCATTTTCTCATCTCCTTCTTCTTTCCTCGTTTGTTCTTTTATAAGAAAGAAAGAGCGCCAAACTTTCTTCTCATTTGATTTGGAGGAGACAAGATCACAAGACCTTTTGCGCCACTCTTGTTTGGGTGGAACTCAATCCCAACCAAATCATGGAAAATGGGTTTCACCGATTTGTAATTAATTTAAAGGGGTAGCTTAGTTGGCCTAAGACCACGATTTTTATCCGGTGGTTGTGGGTTCGAAACTTTACTACCACACTGGGCTATATGGGAGTTTACCCGGCTTCCCTCTAGGTCCGGAGGGATTAATCCGGCTCAAAGGGTTGAAGCCCTCCGTTAGGAAAAACAAAGTGATTTGTATTTTTTGGCTCTTTTTTAAAGAAGTACATAAAGATTTGAATAATTCAAAGAAGTATAAAAGTTTTTTTCACAATTCTTTCGATTAAGTCATCCCTATAAAAGAATTCTAAGAACCGGCAGAAATAATACTATTCTCTTATGCCGGGTTCTTATTTTTTCTTTACATCTTTCCTCTCCAAAACTTCCCATTTTGATTTTTTATGACGATAACTATTTAATGAAACTAGTTTTTTAGTCATTTGAATTCTGTTTTTTTAAGTGTCTATGCATAAAAGTAGTTGAAGTGGGGGCCACACTACCATTTAAGTTGGATTTGATCATTTTTTTTAAATGATTTATTAAGAGAGAATTTTAAAAAATTATATAAGGGTATTTTTTTTATCATTTCTTAGAGGTTTTTTTTTTTAATTTTTATGGAGAGAACTTGATTGTAAGGGCTTTAGAAAACTTTACGTTTTTTTATTTTTTTAAATATTCAAATATTCATGTAGTTTTTGAAAATGAGCCAAGATTTTTATTTCTTTTTGAAACTTTTCCTTAATTGTTTTAACAAAAAGAAGTGATTACTAATTTTCTTTTGTTTCTTAATGTCTTTCCATGGAATTATGAAAATTCCCATTCATTTTGTTGCTTTACCTTCTGGAAAAGCATTAGTACTAAAAGACTTAGGAAATAATTTAAGTGGTTAAAAATGAGAACCAAAGGCGAGGTTCAATGGGCTTGGAGAAAAATATACGGCTTTATCTATGATACCACTTCACTGAGGGACTTGTGTCCAAACATCACAAACCCCAATTCTATTATGCTTCATTCACAAGATGAAAAACAAATTTATCAACCGCCTAATCAAAGAAATTTAATCCAACTAAACCAATCTTTACAAGATGCAAAGCTTTCACAACATTCATAGGCTGCCGAAGTTTAATATTATTACAAACCAAATCACTCTATTACAATAATTTGAAAATACAACATATAATGAAGTCACATCTCCACCCACTTAAATCTATATTCAAACCCATCACTAACCAGAGTCTTTATTCAAATCTCTCATAAGATCAAGCAATTCCATATTTCCAAAGATGCAAGAAGTTTCTCTTATTGGATTCATCTTTTTCTTTTAAATGTCGTAGAGGTACTTTTTCAAGAGGCCCATGTGGTCCGGTTCCAATGAAATGACCAAGGACAGGCTCCCATCATCTATTGGATCCGGGATCAAAATAGCTAGACCTGGGATTCTGATCGAACAGGGCCCCATAAATATGGGCCTAACCTATCCGAAATCTGCATCATATATGGGGAGCCTGTACCAACTATTGATAGTATTCATGGCGTGGCTTCTGAACATGTGAACCCCAGGAATGGCCCCGATCGGACCGGATTGCAACTCTAGGAAATTCAATGCTGATCTCAAATACTCATCATCCATCCGTTCCAATGCATCATCTATTCTAGTGGCAGCGTAGATCAACGGATTCGATGTGAGATCGCCCACGGCTGCGGTCAAGGTTGCCAAGAAGATGGCATTGCCGAAGTAGCCAGGAGGGAGGGCCGGGTCGAATCGGGTCCGAGCATCGACGTGGATGTACAATTTGGTCTGTTGATCATTAGGAAGGCCACGAGACTTGCATATGCACCGCCACACATGGGCTGCCAACAGCTCAAAGAAGCTGTAGCTGGGAGTGCTCTGTGGCCCATTCTTCGATTTGGACTTGAGGGTGTTGAGATGATTACGGGTGATTTTGAAGATGAAAACGGATGGAGCAGTTTCGGGTATGGGGCTGGTTTTTCATGGGTGGAGGGGGGTGGAACTCGACGTGGGCAAACTTTGAAGTGGGCGGGTCACGGGCCTCTAGGAGGGTCCGGTCAAAGAATGGCGGGGTGTGGAGATCGAGCCCACGGGCCACGTCTGACCAATGGTTGATGAAGTGGAGCCCAGAGGCACCATCAGCCACATAATGCTGCATTCCAACGCCTAGTGAGACCCCTCCACATCTGAATCGAGTCACCTGTAATACAAAAAAAAAAAAAATACAACATGTTACTCCTTGGGTGGCGAATGGGTCGGGTCGGGTCGGGTTGTGGGGGATGGCCCGTGGGTTTAGACTAACCCATGTCTAACTAGTTTTTAAAATGAATCAAAAAACCAAACTGACCCTCATGAGTGCTGGTTAGGATTTCTTCACCCAAATGTTGCCCATGTAAACTGTGGGTCAGTCAGATGCAGGTCATGACCTTGAGGTGGCAACTTTATGTAAGACGAAGTTAGGTGTTTTAAGGGTGATAGCAGAAAAGTTCACCCTTACTGTCACTCTGCATAACCGTATATGAGATTTTCACCTAATACGGCTCATGGTTCATCTCTTTCGAAGTAATTGAGTCTTTTTCCCAGTTCGAGAATCTCCTCCCTTCTTCCACTCTGCCTCGAAGAGTAAATAGGATCAATTCACTCGCAACCCATCATGTATACTGCCTACAAGGTGCAGGTCGAATGTAACTATTTCACAAGCTCTTTTAGCCACCAATCATCCTCAAAGTGTTATAGACCATTAAAACTATATCTTATATTAGAAATGTAAGGAAATTACTTTTAGGCCCATTACTTGGACCACAAGTCCTTACCTTTCTAGAAGTGTGGTCATTATAGGAATTTCGTTTTCATAGGATATATGCTATTAATTACTCAAAAACGGTTTCCTAATGAGATAGTTTCCATAATATTCTCTACCTTGGTGGACGGTTGAGATTAAATATAAAGTAAACCTAATTGGAAATTCGGTCATCTCTCCACCTATAAATAAAGTCTTTCGTCCATCACAAAGGCTACACACAAAAACTCAACACATTAAGGTTTATAGGCAAGGAGAGAGAAACCGAAACCATTCACCTATCCTCTTCTTCGACGGATCTCAACAACAATACCAGACAGTAGGATCGGAAAGCTCTCTGCATCAGGATGTCTGGAGGTACTCTTCAACTCTTTTGAGATTAAATCTTACATGTGATTATCATGATGTTCAATCTTAGGGTTCATGTTAATAATGGTATAACAAGAAAATCAAAGAGACGAGCATGTATTTTACCTGGAGGACCAAGAGTACATAGGATGAGAAGTCCTCTTCGGAATTAACAGTTGGGATGAGCGACTTGAGTCGCATGGTGGGTGCAAAGTCCCCCAGGTCATCTAGGACCGCGTCGGTCTCTGCTTCGATGAAGAGGACACCCTTGCCATTACACTCGATCTCAATCCGACCATCCTCATTTATTTTTAGCCGTCCGGCCATATAGGGTAGAAGTCCACCAATGCCTTCCTCAGTGCCTCCTTGAGTATCTGTGGCTCAAAGAAATTGGTAGAGCCATTGGGCCTGTAGAAGTAGACACTATGGGTGTGCATTCTGGGCATCAGTAGGTCTGCTTTTGAGAGCCACAGAGTGTACCTATGTGTATATCTTGCGCTGGTTGCACCATGGTCGACTCCTTCACTTTGATGATCATCTTGATAATATGCCTGTAAGTGGTGGAGATGTTAATGTTATTTGCATATCATTGTACGTACTAACTAAAAACTAGCCCACTCTAGTAATCAATGACCAGTCATTGAGGGTCCTTTTTATTGCGCACAGTGGAAACCTTCAATCGATACACAATCAGGATGCACATACAATTCAAATCAAGCAACACAAGGCAACCACAACAAGATTTACATAGTTGACCAATATGCCTACATCTATGGCCATAGAAACCTCTCATTTTATTTCTCACATTTCCTTGGGTTTTGAGTTACATTGGTTTTTATAACTTATATATACCTTGTCAGCATATATTAGGAAAATACCTTAGACTGAGATTTAGCTAACACAAATGGAGTCCTATTAACTCAAAATCCAAGACAGTTCACCCAACAGTTTTACAACCTTGGATATGGACAAAACCAATCAAATTTGCGGTGCAACCTCAGTAATCTAAATTGAGGTATAATGATTGCACATCCAGTGGCGGACTCACATGCTGTGGGCTGGGGGCTGAAGCCCCCACCTAATTGGAAAAAAGCCCATAAGGGCCCTATGGGCCCTTAAGCCCAGCCCCTAGCTAGAAATGGCCCAAGTCCCCAGTACTCCCCACGATCCTTATTTCCCTTACCACTTTAACCTAAAAACAGTAAACCCCTTTCTCTTTCTCTGTTTCTCATCTCTTTCCCTTCCCCTCTCAAAAATCCCCATCTCACTATCTCAGGACTCAGGCTACTGGGCCCTGGCTGCTTGGTTGGTGGCTGCCGGCATCCGGCCCATCCCTCAATCCAACAGGCTGCACTACTGCAGGCCAGCCCCACCCACCAGGTACTCATCTCTCTCTCTCTCTCTCTCTCTCTCTCTCGTTTTGTAAAAGAAGACAATGCTTGTTTTTCCTTGGAGCATGTTAGAGTAGATTCAGACATACAATACCCTCATACCCAATCGGGCCAATCCCAATGCCAATGCAAGGGACATTCTTTAGGGCTAGTGGAATCAAATGTTGACATGTTCTGTCTCCTTGACCCAAACGGCCAACAGGCATGCCATATAATATTGCCATTGGAACTCTTCAATGTGAGAGAGAGAGAGAGAGAGAGAGAGGGGGAGAGAGAGGGTTGATTGCAACTAGGTTTTCTTGCAAAGTCTAGTCTGACTGTCTGAGACTTGGCATTTGGCAAGGTATTGGACTATACAAAAAGTCAAGTCTTAATATGAAGAAGAGGAAAACAGAATATTAATTTTTAAAAATTATATTGATTTTGATTAGAAATCGACTGAGTCCATTTGAGATTTCTGCCAAGTTTAGCTTTTTTGATGATTCAAGTAACTTGGACGAATTTACTAATTCCAACTGAGCTTTAGAATTATGATGCAGGATTTGGGCAGTTTGGGCCTCAGCCAAACTAGGCCCAAGGACAACCTAAGCATGACCCAGTTTACAAAGTTGTGATTCTTTTCATCCCATCTTTGAACTGAATTATAAGAATCTCTCTGGATGATGATGAATTGATGATGACGATGAGAGAGAGAGAGAGAGTGTGTGTTTTATAGCTTTAGTGGGTCCGAGCTAGATGGGTACAATGGGAAAGATAGGTCTAACTTTAAAATGAAACAGTAGGGAGGATAGGAGGAAGGTCATGAGTCCCATGTAGAGGGTATGTTGGGTCC
Source organism: Cinnamomum chago (assembly GCA_038049695.1). Classification (NCBI taxonomy): domain Eukaryota; kingdom Viridiplantae; phylum Streptophyta; class Magnoliopsida; order Laurales; family Lauraceae; genus Cinnamomum; species Cinnamomum chago. The sequence goes on along the minus strand of CP142458.1, from coordinate 62,494,681 downwards.
ATTAAATTTGAAAAATTAAGGCCTGGGCTCACCTTGTTAATAAATCAGGCCAAGTTTTTTACTTGCCCAAAAATAAAAAGTTCTTGGAAGTGAAAGGAATGAGCGGGCTTGCACAGAAGATGATTGAAATAAAAAAGGACATTGTATATCCTTTGGTTTATTTGCTTTTGAAATTGGCGTTGACCCTGTCAATTGCCACCGCTACCGTTGAAAGGGTATTTTCTGCTATGAAAATTGTGAAGAATTGGCTGCGCAATCGAATGGAAGATGAGTGGATGAATAATTGTTTGCTTGTCTATATTGAAAAAGATATATTTAATAGCATTGACGATGAGACAATCATGCAAAGGTTTCAAAACATGAAGAATCGTCGAGGGCAATTGTAAAAGCTTTGTTTGAGGGTTTTTTGTTTTTTTTTGCTAAAGAAAATCTTTTGTAATTAGGTGATCAACTGATCATGAATTTTGATGATAGAATGTTAGTTGATCATGTAATTCGATATTTTGTAAATGCAAGACATTTTCTCTTTTGCAAAAGTTAATGTCAAGAAATACCAACAAAATATCAATTGACTTTTTCAAGTGACTATCTTAAGCCCCCACCAAGTCAAAATCCTGGGTCCGCCACTGTGCACATCCAAATCGATCTTTTTGTGTGTGTGGCTTCGACTTTTATAAATTGTGATGTAAAAGGAGTAGAACACGACAATAGACCTCACCTATTAAATTCACAATCATTAAGACAAACATCCATGCTATTTATGAGATATCTCCAAGTTTTAAATCAACCTGAGTTATCTCCACTGTCAAATTGATTCTCATCATAAAAAAAATAACAAATCCTATATGCCTATTTATTATCATTTTTTATCAATTAATTCATATAACTGTAGGACATTCTCTGATGAAGATAAAGTTTTGGGTTGTCTTATGTACCTGAAGAAAGTCTGCTTTGAATGGTTGGGTTTCGATACTTGGTCCCAACCATGAGGTTCCCACCCTTTAGCTCGAGATTTATCAAAATCAAAACTTTAAACTGAGAGAATGAGTTTGGCGGGGTTAGGAAAGGGCCATCACCTTTCTTTTCCTTCTTCAATTTTTTTTCGTCTAAGGGATTTGCATAAGCTCAAAAGGAAGGAGTGTAGAAGGCAGCAGTCACATTTATATGAGATCTTAAGCTTTATTTCACAATCCAAACCATGGATTCTCACACAAAAAAAAAACATAATATCCTATATTATCTCTAATAATTCATTATAAAAATAAATATCAATATAAAAAACTATATATGGGTCATGCAGGTTAGGCAATATAGCCCTAACCTGACCTATTTTTCTACGGGTTAGAAAAACCTAACCCGTATTTTATGTGGGTTGGGTTGGTAGGTCGGACTCTAGTTTTGCCACCTCTATTCGAGTTTCTTCTGTGCTGCACATGTACACCCACATTCTCCACCCAAGTACACTCAAGCCAGTGGCAGTGTAGGGGGATCGATCCCTGACACCATCGTGAGAAGCAACGCTTCTTTACCAATGAGGCATCTCATGCTTCTCAAATGACTTGTGTTAAATCGTTAGTTCAGATTTCCACATCAAAGGAAAGGATGTAATTTGTTGACGAGGCATCTAAAAAATTCTAGTGTTTAGTCATTCTAAATTATCAAGCATTGATGCTTGATATATTCTTAATCCTCAAACCTCTCTATTTTTGTGAATCAAGTGAGGACCACTTGATGGGGTAACTCATGGGTCATAGCCACCATGGATGGGCATGTAAAGAAAATGTTACGCCACCTAATATGCCATGCATCTTTATCCCCAGTAATACTATAATTACTCATTTTATAATAATGTCAGCATGAAAATTGCTTGTTGGCAAAAGAAAAAACAAAGAAAAAAAACCCCACCTAGTGCATGTTTGTTTGCATTGAAATACATAAGATTTGAATATGTAGAATGGTTAAAAATAAAGATTATAGGTGATCAGTTTTAAAAAATAAATATGAGACAAGGAATTTATGAGATGTAGATAGGACACTCACCTTCATAGGATTTGATTTACTAGGGTCAAGGCTTGATATTTACAATTCATTATAGAAAACGTTTTATCAGGGAATCCCAATAAGACATGAGATAAATGATTTAAGGTGGAGATGTAGGCACGACCTTACCTCTCATGGAATTTGACTTGCTACGGTCAAGACTAGAGATCTTCAATTTTGCCAAAGTGGATTATCTGACGGACATTTGTAGATCTTAACTTTTGTTTCTTTATGAGCCACTTTAATCGAAATAAACTCATTATAAATTATAATGCTTAGGAATCTAAACCGAACATACCCAAAACATATTTGTGGTTTGATGAATTTACATAAATCAACTTTCTAATAATTTATAGTCATTTAATCTAAGTTTATAAATATATATTCTCGAATCTACCTCAACCGAATAGACACCTAAAAATTCCATAAATATATTATATTCTCAACAAATGGCTAACTTACTCACCAAACCTCTCTTCAACGGGGATAGCGTGCGCTCCAAAGAGTCGTCAGCTCGTCACGAGAATTCAGTAGATGACAGACGACGGATATCTGAAAACAAAGACAGGGATTGGTATATATATTGGCATCCGGATAGATGACGTGGCGGATAAAAAGCTCACGTAGGTGTTAAGATAGGATAAAGATAAGCTTGCGTGGAACGAATAAGCAAATAAATGTGTGAGCCTGACGACTAACCTTTTTGGGCCGTACTCTCTGGAGGGTGGCTGATGTGGATCATCATTCATGACCTCTTTATTGAAAACATTTCATGCAATGCAAGTGCTACATTTGTTAGGTCCAAGAAGCTCATTTACTGGAGTGTTTCTCGTTGAGGGATTCACACCCACATACAGATAACATTTTGATGTTTAAATGACCATATTTTCACGCCTCAATTATACATAACATGAGTAAATTAGATGCAGACCTGTTATGTATGGAAATCATTTACATATATAAATGAGAGTAAATAAATGACCCGTGGAAATTAGAGTATCTATCTATTTTGTGGGGGTCATGAGTTCGAAATATTTAACTTACAGTGGTTTCCGATTCACGTGTGAAGTAGGGCCAGTGTCAACTCGGGTACGTTAGAGTTGGACTTGAGTCCACGTATTTCAGGTCATAAGGTCCAGGTCAAGGTCCAAAGTGCACCCATAATGAACCCAACCTACTTACTTCACTAGGCTCAGTGCCAGGTTCAGGTTGAATTGGTAGCGTGAATAATAAGATTGGACTCTAACCTAAACCTAACCCGGTTCTTAATTTGATAAAGAGAAGTAAACTGGAAACCTGGTGTAGGGGGGAAATGATTCGAGTAGGATTTTAAACGGGTCAGCTTCGGTCAAAGTCCATGGTGGACCAAGAACCATTACAGAAAAAGTGAAATAAGATCCAGACCTGGAATCGTTTCGGAACCGAAGCTAGAACCATATATGAGACGGGTTCGAATCCGGGTCTAGGTAGAAAATGATATTAAAAATATATGATTTTTTGGAGAGATTTTTGAAAAATGAGGTAATATGTCGGGTTTTAGGTCCACGGATCTGAACTAAGGTAGACCCGGACTCATTTACTTATCGAGTCCTAAATAAAGACCTAGACCCGATTTTAAATCGTTCAGCACCTCTAGGTAATCATAGAATCGGAATTCATTTACATCCTTAGATTTGAGTCGGGTAACTATCCACCTTAAAATAGGTTGGACTTTTTTATAAGTTCCTTTGCTTAAAATTGACTAACCACCTCCTTTTTGGGTGACATTACTGTGTATGGTAGGACAATGACATCACTGTGTATGGTAGGGCAAGTGGTGGGGGGGAACCTTTTCTACGTTGGTTTGGCTACAATTGGTCGAACCATTCTTCCCAGGCAACTGGTAAATTCCCTGATTTTAAGCAACACACTCCATTAATTTTCAAACTACTAACATTAATTTGTTAGAATCTTCTCCTACAAGCAGATTACATAATATTCATGAGCACTCTGATGTTGGGTCTTTGGGGTCCATTCTTATGTGAAGGTTAGTGCAACTATAGTGCTTTTTTTTTTTTTTTTTTTTTTGCGGGGGAGGCATCTTAGCTAACTTAAGCAGCTCACATACGTGAGGAAAAGAACCTGCACATGCAGGAAGTAAAGGGACACCAAGGTCGATCCATGGTCATCTGGGTGAGAGGCCGGGTTGCCAACCGCGTAACACCTTATTCTCATGTGAAGGCCCATGTTAGATTTTGATTTAAGGTCACGTTTGAGTTGTGGTTATAGAAGAATCATGACAATTAGCAAGTGAGATTCTCTTTTCTTGTGAGTGAGAAAGTTAGAGCTTTTATTTTCATTTTACATGAGAAGGAATCCCAAGTGAGTAGCTTCCCAAGAAAATGTTGTAAACTCCTATTTCGCGGCGGGTAGGGATGCCTATTAGTTGATTAAGATTAGACAAGTGTTAAGGGTTGTCTGTTCATTGGCAAAGGAGCAGAAATGGAGCTGAAGACGCGCTAGAATATCCTAAATTGCCCTTGTCATTGTTTGTTGCGGCTGGCAAATGAGCAGAAAAATCTCCTTTTTGCACGGCCGGCTTAAGACAATTTGAGGCTTAAAGCGACGATCCTAAATGAGGCCTTTCTTATTTTTTAATATTATTGTAAGCATTTTATATAAAATATGTTTTTCTCACTTTTGTGTTGCAAAATTACTAATTAAGTTTTGTATATTCAAGTTTTGCTAACATATATGTTTCCCAGAGCTGCATTCTAACATTTTTTCTCCATTAATTTAGAGGCAAGATTTAAACACCCACATAACTGCTAATATTTACCTAACCCTGTTGAGATATTGAACAAACTATAAAAGAGAATTTTATGCATCTTTGAACGAAGCAAAATCTGGGTTGGGTTGGGCAACCTTGGACCCATAGTAAATTTGTGTTGCGGTTCGCAGTTTAAGCTGGGCTTAGGCTTGGGCACAGTCGCCAGATAGCTTCATCATCCCCCTTCTGAATTGAAATCGTCAAGCCCTAGAGATTTGAACTCGATGTTCCCTCCCTTCTCGTCAACCCAAGCTCCAGCTTCTTCCCCGGCCACAGCTCCCTCAGATCCCGGCAGTGATGGGCTGAGTCTTCATCCCCATCATTTCCCCCCTCTATTAGCTTCTCCATCAGTTTCCTCACTGGTCCCCCAGCCTGTTCCCCAACCTGCCCCCCAACCTGTTTCCCAACCTATCCCCCTCCCTCTTAACTCCCCCCCCCCCCCCCTTCCCAGCCTACCCAACCACCTCCTTCATAATTATTCCCCCCTGCACAGTCAACCATTACTTCCTCAATCTGCTCCCCACGTCTCCAACCTTTCTCCAGCCTTCCCACCTATCCCCTCGTCAGCTAGTTCCCCTTCCCTTCTCAGGCCTTCTTTTGCTAACCTGTTTGTCTCTAACCCTCCCCTGCAACCCCTTATCCCCAGTCTGCCTCCTGTATCCTACCCTGCTTCTTCTTGGAAAAATGGTAAGCCGTCTCTGACTATCCCTCAATCCATGATTTCTTCTAGCAAAGAATCTTTCACAAATGCTGTCATTGGTAGATTTGTAGGTAGACGCTCTTCTCTGGAATGGGTTGAAGAGAGAGCCAAGCTCTGGCCTCTCTCAAGGCCCTGCATGGTCTCCCTTACCAACAAAGGTTACTTCCTATTTCGATTCAACTCACCTGAAGACAAAGCTTTCATCCTTGGTCTTTCCCCTCTTTCAATGGATAAGCTTAAAGTCCTCTTCCTGCCCTGGTCCCCAGGTCAAGAGGAATCACCTTGGCCGTCTTTAGCTCCAGTCTGGATAAGACTTAAAGGGCTGCCCTACCATTGCTGGAGCCAAAACATCATCTTTTTTATAGCCAACACAATAGGCCAACCTATCAAGCTTGATAATATCACCCTGGGCCAAAAAATTCTTTCTTTTGCTAGAGTCTTGGTAAACATTGATTTGTCTAAACCTAAGCCAAATTCTATCCTGGTGGAGCTTCAAGGAGAGAATGAATTGGAGATAGACATTGAATATGAAAATCTTCCTTGTCCTCACTGTCTTTCAGCTGGCCACAAGCACTCTTCCTGCCCCTTCTCTATATTAGGCAAATCCAGTGCAGCTTCAGACTCTCCAGTGACAGTTTCCTCTACTATACCTTCTATCATCCAGTCCTCTGACCTAGTCCTTCCAGGTCTTCTTAGCAATCCCTCTCCATCTAGCCTTGCTAACTCAAACCAGCTTACCACCTCTTCCACCCCTGTTCCTTCTCCACAAGCTCTACACCATTTCCCTATCCTTTCTTCTTCCCCTGCTTTACTTCAAACTCCCTCAGGATTCCAGACTAAGCCACCCTCCCAACCAACTGTGCTTTCCTAGACTAGGCCATCCTCCCAACTTGATGTGCAAAACCGCCTTCCATCTAGCAGCAAGCAAACCCTCTCCAATCCCGTAGCAAATAGTCTCCTTTTTCCACCTCCTAAACCTTCTTCTAAAAAGACCTCCTCCTCCAATCCTAAAGCCTCTTCTCTATCCTTCACAGACCTGCCTTATGATGCAATCACTGAGGTCCTCCAAAGAATCCCCATAGAACCTATAGATACTTCCAACCCCTTTGACATCCTAGATAAATGCTCCTTTATAGATCCAGTTCTCAACCCTTCTACATTTGGCCGCAATCTCAATGCTATATTAGAAGATAATTCTTCCTTTTCCTCAGATCCTCCTCCAGGTTTTAAGCCTCCAATTCCACCTCATGAACTTCAGTCACTTGACCACCTCTCACCTTCAACAGTTGTCCAGCCTCCAGTTAAGCACATTGGCCAGTCCCCCCCTCCAGCTACTTCAGCTCTGGGAAACAAGTCCCACTCAGAGGCTACCAGCTCCCCCCTCAGAAGTTGCTGTCACCAATCCTACTCACCAAATAAAAGGCAAAGACTTAGGGAGATCCAATCTTTCCAAAGACCCCTCCACTGGCCCAATCACTAGGAGAACTAGAGGCAGAGTCTCCCGCCCAAACCTGTCTCCATGTTAAAAGTCCTCTACTGGAATTGTAGGGCCATTGCCAATAACCCTACAAAAAGAGCTCTGGCAAACCTAGTTCAAAAGCATTCTCCTGATCTCATCCTCTTATCAGAACCTATGACTCTTTTCTCTTCTACTTCTTCCCTTAAATTGAGCAGCTTTGGTTTTGATACCTTCCACTCCAATGCCTCCCAAGACACTGTCACCAATCTCTGGCGCATATCCAAGTCTTCCCACCACCTCTCCATCTCTATTTTAGACTTCTCTACCCAACACCTTTCAATGCTCCTTCATAATTCCTTTACTGGTCTTTCTAGCCTCATTACAGGTGTCTATGACTCCAACAACTCCTCCCATAGAAAGGAGCTCTGGAAAGTGCTCATTGACTCCTCCTCTACATCCTTCCCCTGGTGTGTCCTAGGGGACTTCAATGCTACTCTCTCATATGCAGATAAACTTAGCCTTCGCCAGTCTAACCCTTCTAACCTCAGAGACTTCCAAGCAACTGTTCTTCAAGCTGGTCTGATTGAAGTCCTTTACTCAGGTAACACTTTCACTTGGTCCAATAATAGACAAGGACTCTCCTATGTTGCAGCTAGGCTTGACAAAGCCTTAGTTAATAACCAATGGCTGGCTCATTTTCCAGACCCCATCCTTCTTCATCTCCCTAGGATTTCATCTGACCATAGCCCAATCCTCCTAGCCTACAAAAATCAAGCCTCTTCTTCCAATGCTCCTTTTAGATTTGAAAATAAATGGTTGTTACACTCTTCTTTCCTGGAGGTTGTCAAATCTAGCTGGGATGCTCCTATCCTTGGAAATCCTCAGTTTATCCTTGCTCAAAAACTAAAGGCCTTGAAGATCTCTCTTAAGCAATGGAGTAAGGTAACTTTTGGTAACATCCATCAGAACATCCTTGCAGCTGAAGTTCGTGTGTTTCACTGTCAACAGCAGCTAGATTCCTCTCCTTCTGAGTCTGCCAGTGAAGAGCTTCTCTCTGCCAGGTCTGAGCTTCATGATGCTCTCAAGGCTCAAGAGATCCATTGGCTTCAGAGATCCAGAATTGCTTGGATGAAGGAGGGAGATCAAAACACTAAATTCTTCCACCATTCAGCTAGAGCTAGGAGTTCTTTCAACAATATTCATCACATCTCAGTTAATGGCAGGCCCATTGAAGATTCAGCTACTATTCAAGCTCTGGCAGTTGAACATTTCTCAAACCTCTTCCAGCCTCAAGATTGCCACCCCAGTCCCTCCCTATTTCAGGTTGACAGTCCCAAAGTCTCTGACAATGAGAATTTGATCTTAACTTCTATCCCCTCTGCAGAAGAAATTAAAGATGTGGTTTTTGGCCTCAAGCAGCATAGTAACCCAGGTCCGGATGGTTTCAATGGAGTTTTTTTCACTTCAGCTTGGAGTATTATTGGCCACTCAGTTACGAAGGCAGTGCAACATTTTTTCTTATCCAAGAGAATTCTTAAACCCTCAAACACCTTCTTCCTGGCTCTCATCCCTAAAATCAAATCTCCTACTTATTTTGCTGATTTCAGACCTATTAGCCTGCTGAATTTCTCCTACAAAATTATTTCCAAAATCCTAGCCTGCAGACTTGCCAAAATTCTCCCCAAGCTGATTTCCCATCATCAAGCTACTTTCATCAAAGGAAGGAGCATCCAACATCATTCAGGATTGGCTTTTGAGCTATTCCAGAAGTTGAATTTCCAGCAATCTAAAGGAAGCTTTTGCCTCAAGCTAGACATTACCAAAGCTTTTGATAAGCTAAACTGGTCCTTCCTCTTCACTGCCCTTCACTTCTTCAACTTCTCTGACTCTTGGATAAACCTTATCAAAGAATGTGTTTGTACCTCTAAGTGCTCTGTGCTTGTTAACCGGACTCCGCATGGTTTCTTCAGCTCTTCCTGTGGGCTAAGACAAGGAGATCCTCTGTCTCCTTACCTCTTCATATTAGCAGAGGAAATCCTGAGCCTTCATTTGCAAAGCCTTTTAAACCAAGGGATTTTTCGCCAGATTTCTACAGTTCCCTCCACCCCTTGTCACCTGCTATATGCAGATGATATTCTCATCTTCATGAAAGGAGTTACTTCCAGCGTCTTAGTACTGCAAGACTTGTTGGAGACTTACCAGGCAGCAGCAGGTCAGTTCTTCAATCTCCATAAGAGCCAACTCCACTTAGGGAAATGTGGCACTAAAAGGAAAAACAGAATTTGCTCCATTCTTGGTATCAAAGAGTCTTTGACTTAGTTCACCTACTTGGGTATTCCAATCTGCTTTGGAACTCCTAAAAGGCGTCACTTCTCCAAACTTCTGGATACTGTCAGTGCTAAGCTCAGTGCTTGGAAAGCAAAATCTCTTTCTTTTGCAGGTCGTCTAGTTCTGATTAAGCATGTGATCTCCAGTATGCCTATTCATTTAGCAGCTACTTTACCTCTTCTTGCTTCTATATGTAAAGAGGTGGAGAGATTGATGAGACAATTTCTGTGGTCAGGTAATGCTCTCCATGCCAAGCCCAACTAGGTGAATTGGGCTTCAGTTACTCTTCCAAAGGATGAAGGAGGTCTTGGCATTAGGAAAATAGCTGATGTAAATTCTGCCTCTTTCCTCAAGTTAGGTTGGCATGCATCTACTGCTTCTTCTCTTTGGTCTGCCTGGTTCAAGGATAGATACTTCAAATATAAGCCAATCTGGCACCATCAGAACTCTATCTATGGTTCTTGCATTTGTAGAAAAATGAGACGTCTGGCTCCTCTACTTCACAGTGGTACAACTTGGGACGTTGGCAATGGAAAAGACATAAACCTTTGGTTGGACTCTTGGAATGGTGGAGTCCCTCTCTCAGCTAGTTTTCCTCAAATGCATTTTCCCCAGGATCAACCTCTTTCTTCCCTTTTCCTCTTGGGTTCCTGGTCTATCCCAGATGGAATCCTGCCTGCAGTCCATTCCCAGCTATCTAGTCAGCTGTCAGGTCTCTCTCCTAGACAGGATGTCAGAGATACTCTTAGATGGAGAGACTCTACAGATGGTCAGCTTTCCATGCGTTCTGCTTGGAATTTAGTCAGACATAGAGGATCTTCTCTCCCTTGGCCGAAGCTTATCTGGAATAACATCTCCCTTCCTAATTTGAAGTGCTTTGGTTGGCGCCTGCTGCATAATAAAACTCCAACTGATTCTCTGTTAAAACGCTGGGATTTTTCTTTTGCTTCAAGATGCAGTGGCTGTCACCAAGATGAGGAATCTGTTCCTCACCTCTTCTTCTCCTGTGTTCAAGCTAGATTGTTATGGCTTTGGCTTTTTCGTGCTGCCAAATTGAGGCCTCCAACGTTCTTCTCTGCTGCTGCTATTTGGTTATCTCTATCCCAAGGCAATGACTTACTAGGCAGGAAGTTCATGGCTGCGGTTTTCATGGAAGTTATTTATTCTCTCTGGAAGTCTAGAAACAAATCAATTTTTGAAGATCACAAGCTCCCCCTCAATTTCATTATTTTGCAATTGCAGGAAGCTATCACCCTCTCTCTGAAGAACATTACTAAGTCCTTTTGTAGTCCCCAGCTCAAGGCTATATGCCTTTTTTTGAAAGTGTAAGGTTCTGGTTCTGTTTCCCTCTGCTTCTGGTTCTTCTTCTTTGTTCTTTCTCTTCATTTTGGGGGTCCAATTTGACCTTTGTAAATTCCTTTCCCTGTTTCTTTCTTCTTCTTTTTTAATACAATTACCCTTTAAGCAAAAAAAAAAAAAAGGCTTGGGCACAGTAACCCAAGTTTGGGTTAAGTCAGAGTTGGGTCAGGTTCATGTTTCAAGCCCATTTACTAAACAGAATGGAAGAGGGACAACCCTCATTCAAACCAAAACCATATTCAGTTGCTTCATGACTACATCTTATGAGCATCACACTAAACACCATTTACACACCCAACTATTAATGTCTACAACTTGTATTTAAATCAGGGTCATGTTAGGAGGAACTTTCCCCTCCAGCACAAGAAACTGTTTTATTGTTACCAGTGAGACTCAGAGACTCAAAACATCCAAGATAAACCATCCCCTCTAGACCCTTTCCCAACCCACCTTGATATCCATTTGAGTTAGTTTGAGTCAAATCACTATGGATCAACTCATATATTCAATGAAGTCTTGACTCTTGAAAATAATTTTAAATATTAAAGGGACCTAATTCAAAGTTTTCAACAATATTGAATCAAGCGATGTAGTAGAACCAGCTAGATATGGGTTATAGTCATAATCAACATCATCCCGATTGTTGTAATTGGTTGAGATCTCGATTTATATATTTTATTGAGCTGTAATACAGTTTCAGTCTCCTACATGAGCCCCATATATAATGCAGCCATGCAAGGTTTACTTCATTTCAGAAGAACTCACATTCAAACCCACATTCACACATCTCCATTCTATTATACTCCTCATCTCAGAAGTGCCTCATAACAAAGTGGCAAAGAGGTGTCTCAGTACTATTTACATGACCATTACTCCATATTAGCAAATTCTTTTTTTACTATATTTCATTAACAAGATTGAAAAGAAATTTATCCCACTACCTAATCAAAGAAACTTTTACCTACCCAATCTTATAAAAGATGCAACATTCACAACATTCATAGGCCTACAAAGTTTAATAAGTACGTACTATAAACCAAATCATTCTATTTCATTTCACGACTTTGAAAACACAACATATGATGAGGTCAAATCTCCACCCCACTTAAATTCACATTAAGAAGTCTTTATTCAAATGTCTCAAGAGTCGCATTCATCCTTCTAAAGCAAACATAAGCATATAGTTAATCTTTATTTTCTCATTGTACTAGAAATATATATATATATTCTGAATGACATTGGTTTCCTTTGAAGTCTTTGACCCAATAGGACTAATCCCATCGGCTGCACCCGCTAAATCTACACGGATGCACACCAGACAAATTTAAAGTAGTTTCAAACATAAGAAGAGATGGGGAGCAAACCTGGGCCTTATGTCACTCTACCAATTCTCACGTGGGTAAGGATACTAATATATATATACTTTTTTCTTTCTGTTAGATGTCATGGAAGTATTTTTGGAAGAGGACCATGTGGTCCGGTTCCAATGAAATGATCAAGGACAAGCTCCCATCATCTGTGGAACATGGAAGCATGATACATAGACCCGGGACTCCGATCCAACCAGGCCCCAAAAATATGGGCCTGCCCCATCCGAAATCTGCATCATATATCGGAAACCGGTACCAACTATTGACGGTACACATAACATGGCCTCTATACAAGTGGAATCCCCCAGGCATGATCGCCGTCCAATCCGTCTGCAACTCTAGGAAATCGATCGCTGATCGTAGATACTCATCATCCATCCGGGCCAATGCATCATGGATCTGACCGGCAGCGTAGATCAGAGGATTCGACAAGAGATCTCCGGTGACTGCGGTTGTGGCCGCATTGATGAAGGCATTGCCGAAGTATCCCGGAGGGAGGCCCGGTTGGAGGCGGGTCCGGGCGTTGGTGGGGATGTACATTTTGGTCTGCTGATCATCAGGAAAGCCACAGGCCCTGCATAGGCACCGCCACACATGGGCCGCCAACAGCTCGAAGGTGCTGAATCTGGGAGTGTTGAGTGGCCCTGGCCCATCCTTTGTTTTGGACTTGAGGGTGTTGAGCTGATCACTTGTGATTTTAAAGATGGAAATGGATATAGCAGATTCGGGTATTCTGGTATGGGCCGGGTTTTTCATGGGTGGAGGGGGCTGGAACTCGACATGGGGGAACTTGGGAGTGGGTGGGTCACGGGCCTTTAGGACGGTCCGATCAAAGAATGGCGGGGTCTTGAGATCGAGCCCGCGGGCCACATCTGACCAGTGGTTGATGAATTGGACCCCAGACACCCCATCAGCCACAAAATGTTGCACTCCAACGCCTAGTGAGACCCCTCCACATTTGAAACGAGTCACCTAAAATATTAAAACAAAAGAGTCCATGTTAACCACATAAAGGTCGAAAACAGGTCGGGTCGGGGGGTCGAGCTGGATTGCCCATGACTTTAGATGAACCCTTGTTTGGCTTCTTGATTCAATGAGTCAAAAACCAAACTGAACAATACAAGTGCGGGTTAGAATTTCTTGACCCAAATCTAACACATCTAAGATAGCGGGTTAGATGCAGGTCAGGTAAATGGGTTTTGCTCATAAGCAATTAAGGTTAAATTACTTTGAGTGGCAAATGGGCTGGGTCTGGAAGGGAGTCTAGAGGTTAAGATCCATCAGGCATTTGATTTGTTTGATTACTAGGTGGGTCAAAGATGATTCTCCCCGCTTAAGTATCACTCGAGATTTCCCTCTGACCCATGTAACTTCTTCCTTTTTTTTTTTTTTTTACTCCAGACCCATTAGAACAGGCTTTTACAATTCTAACATGGTAATTTGTGATTGTGACAATGAGCACCTTCTAACTATTTTTTACGAGCTCTTGCCGACATCATTAGTAATTCTTGTACTGCTGAAGACAACTAAAACTACTTCATTAAAAAAAACTAAGAAGATTAATTAGCAGGTATTTTACCTGGAGGATCAACAAGTTGTAGGAGGAAATGTCCGCGCTGTAATCAACGGTTGGGATTAGCTGCTTCTGTTGAATAGTGGGCGCGAAGTCCCCCAAATCATCCAGGACCGCGTCGGTCTCTGCTTCGACGAAGAGGACGCCCTCGCCATTGCAATCAATCTCAATCCGGCCACCCTGATTCCTTTTCAGCCTCCCGGCTATGGGGTAAAAGTACACCAAGGCCTTTCCCAGTGCCTCCTTGAGTAACTGTGTCTCAAAGAAATTTATAGAGCCATTGGGCCTGTAGAAGTACAAGCTAGGCGTGTGAAATCTGGGCAACACAAGGTCCACATTAGAAAGCCACAGGCTACCATTGAATGTATCTTGTGCAGGGCGCACTGTAATCGACTCCTTCACGTTGATGATCATCTTGATTATATGCCTGTAACTGGTGGGGAACATAATCTTAGTTGGATTTCATTGTATCAATTACTCTATAGCATATTAAGTGATCGGCAACTAGGTAATTGAGAATCCTCTTTCTTGTGCATAGATGGATTTCATCTATAAACAATCATGATGCACATAAATGCGCAGAGGGCAGAGCGGGGGAGGGAACCCCGGAGTGCTAAATCTTAAATAATTATATGTTCGGTATGCCTATAAAACATAGTACTTATAGATTTATAATGGGCACAAATATATCTTATCCATATATTCAAGTATAAAAAATAAAAAATAAAATGAAACTTTGCAATTTGATCACATAAAATAGATAATGATTAATATGTCAAAAAAAGTTTCTTCATTAAGAAGATAAATGTCAAGTTTACAGAAAAAGAAAATGTACATAAAATCAAAGATTTTGCACGGTTGGCATTACATTTGGCCAAATCGTGCTCTGAGGACGGTTTCACTCAGAAAACGCCGATCCACGTTTTTGGAGTGGGATCGAAAAAGCCGAGAGGCGGTTCGGGCACTAAGTGATGCAGACTTAGATCTAGTCAAGCTTCAAAAAAATGGGTAAGAAAAAAAGTTTTTCGGTCAAGAAGGCTGATTGGTGTGAGCTCGCCTGAAGTGACCTTTTTGTTCTACTGTTCATCTAAAGTTTTTTTTTTTTTTTGGGTAAATTCCTCTAAAATAAAAATCATAATTGAATTTTGAAATTAATTTATTCAATAAAGGAATCAGAATTATTGTAAGAGAATGAAATGAAAAAAAAGTCAAAATTGCATGTATTAATCACAGGCCCAAAAGAGAATAATATATATTATGAAATTTAGAAATTCTCTTTAATTTTATTAGTATGACTAAAATCAAAATTATATTATCTGTACCAAACCTACTGACTCGACCCCTTTTTAGTAACTTTTGTATATCTTTATTTGACATAAACCCAATTGGTTACCTAAAATATTTGATTTTTGTGAAAGGTGCTGTTTTAGTCCTCTCTCAAAATCTTATATTCAAATACTAATAACTTAATAATTTAGAAAAATCCCACATATCTTTGTTATTACTATGAAGATGGGTCATCATCATTCATTTTTCTTGTAATTAAAGTTTTCAGTCTCTACCTTACTAATCTCAATACATGGACAGTTGACAAATGGATCATGCATGAGATGGTTCCTAGAACTGTTATTGGAATACCTCTTAAGGTGAAATTCTCCCATCCAACCTTATCCTTAGTTCCTTATTAACAAGTTTTGCAATTTAAATTTATAGGCAAAATAGTATCTATGTCTCATACGCACTAAAACGTTCGGATCATGATTAGGGACTCACACAAGTGCAGAAATCAAAAGTATATTAGGCTCTTTTTTTTGTTTATGTTTCTTAAGCTGGTTTTTAAGTAGGATGCAGTCTTATCACTTCTATGAGAACATACAAGAGTTAGGATCATGAATGTGGGGACCCCATAGGAGTGTAAAAAAGTGAATTAAACCAGTTTTTGTATTTCTCACATGCATCTGAAAATCCATGAACATCTAATATATGAACCCCCCATACCTTGGGGCTTATCATGACTACGAGAGCACTAAATTTGGGGCTCACATGAGTGTAGAAAATCAAGACAATAGGATTCGGTTGGTGAGGCACCTCCTTTCTACGAAATCAACCAAGGGACTATAGGGATGATGATGAGGGGCTTCGATAGGTGTGAGTGAGTAATTAGGTGAGTGCTTAACTATGAAAAAAGAAGAAAGAAAAGAGAAGTAAAACCTAGATAAGTACACAATCCACCGAAAAGTTAGGTGCTAAACATCTCATCAGATTCAACATGTGGATACTCCTTCAACCCTATGGTAGTAATCTGTCTGATTGGCTGTATTCATGGTGGCCAACCATATCACATATAACTTAATTCCCTCACCTTTTTTTTTTCTTTTGGGTCTACGAAGTGGGGTTGGGACCCATGATAATGAAAGTGCCCAGCACAAACAAGTAGATAGCCCGCAAAAGTGAGAAGAGAGTCCGCACGCATGGGATGAGAGCCAGGCCCAAATAGGGGGAAAAAAAAAAAACCGCACACATGTGAAAAGGGAGCCCACACAATTTGAAAATGGCAGAGATCGAACTTAAGAAGCTGGGTGAAATATGGGTTGCTTTGGTAGCCAACAGGCTGAGTGTGAGTGAGTGGTCATGTGATCAGTACTTAGTGACACTTACCTTAAAAAAGAAAGGAAAAATAAAGGGATTTTTACCATACGGGATATAAAAGACCAAGAATTCCTCAAAATGATGTTGACCAAAACTATATCTCAAATGTGAGTACTATACATGGGACCCCAAATTCTTTTTCCAATTCTATCCATTTTGCGCGATATCGCACAATCTATGCGATATCGCACAACCGTTCAATAATCTCCGTTTTATATTTCCCTCCACTACTTTCTTGATCGTTAAAAAAAGTTCCTAAAAAGAGGAGTCTTTCATTCTCTTCACCTAAAGATGATTTATGAGAAGCAGTTCCCAAAAAGCATACATAGACCACAAAATTTTACAAGGTATTGATATTGTGGATCAATCTCTTGTCCTCATGGTAAAGTCATCACAACAAGATAATGACTAAATGAAAAAGAAAAAGGAAGAAGAGTTGTGAAGAAACCTTGAGATACTTTTGGATAAATGGAAAAGCAACGGAGAAATGCTATTGAAAATCTTTTTTAATGATCAATAAAGTAGTAGGAACGAAAAAAGTTGCAGGAAGAAATGGAAGTTTCACCTTCAATTTGTGTGATATTGCACAAATTGTGCAATATCGCACAATATGGATAGAATTAGAAAAAGAATTTGGAGCCCCATGTACGATAGCCACATTTCGGATGTAGTTTTGATTAACACCATTTTGAGAAACTCATGGTCTTTTATATCCCGTATGGTCAAAATTCAAAAAAAAAGAAAAAAAAAGCCCAGAGAAGTCCACAGCCCATGGAAAAGAAATTACATTATTCAGATTCTAACTGTCTCATCATTCAACATGTGGAACCCGCTTCAATCCTATGGTTGTAATTTGTCTAATTGGCCGTATGCATGGTGGCCCACCAGATCACATACAACTTTCCTCTCTTGATCGCCGTAA
This sequence comes from Cinnamomum chago, assembly GCA_038049695.1. Lineage (NCBI taxonomy): Eukaryota > Viridiplantae > Streptophyta > Magnoliopsida > Laurales > Lauraceae > Cinnamomum > Cinnamomum chago. Next base: position 62,477,472 of record CP142458.1, on the reverse strand, counting down.
TTTTTTTTTTCAACTAATTGGGGCTAGGACTCATGAAAGTAATAGGACACACGGAAAGAAAGCCCGCACAGGTGAGAAAAGATTCCGCACATAGGCGATGGGAGTCAGCACATGCGGAAAGGAAGCCAACACAAGTCAAAAAGGGTAGCAGATCCATAGATCAAACCCTAGAAAGCTGAGTGAGAGATGGGCACTTAACCAACTAAGCAACCACTGCTTCTCTATACTAACTTCTTTTAATTTAGTCATCATTTTCTTACCATCAGGCACTAAAGATTTCAACCCATAAAAAAGAAACAAAAAGCAAAAAAAGATCATGCTGTGATGGTGGAAACCATCCAAACATGTAAAACAACTTCATCAAGTGTAAACCATCCAAACATGTAAAACAACTTCATCAAGTGTAAGCACACATTTCAATACCTTCTCAAAATGCAGGGCAACAATCAGCAACCGAAATTATAATGCTTGTATGTTCTTCTCACTGTTACAGTGGTATGATGATATACTCCTACTAGCAAGGGGGAAACTTAGGTCCTTAAAATAAGAGAACAAAGGGGGAAACGAAGTTGGTTTGTTCTAATGTGGGAGAGTGATCAGAGAGAGGTCGGGGCTTTGAGCAGTTCAGATGCATGGACTGTGGAGAGAGACAAGGTAGGTCAAACTTTTATTTATAGTCACCTACCGCCGATATTTGTGGCCAGAGGACAGAGGCCACGTGGAGGTAGTATGTCCGGATATCCTAATATCTCACTAGAATGATCCTCTGCCTGATGAGTGATGATGGAAGGATTTTCTATTGCCTTTTGCACTTCATCCTGATCCGTGAAGACCTCATTGTGGGACCCATGAATTATAGGGCTCCAGCGCTCGGGGATGGCATGGAGAGTGCTCCCAAGAGGAGAAATTTTTTAAATTTTACTCTAATAGAAGTTGGTCCTATCCTAAGATTGAGAATACATTTAATAATATAATTAATAATGCATAAGATTATATAAATAACACTCTAATCTTATGGCAGGACTGACTCTGATTGAATTTAAATTTGAGGACATTATATAAATAAGCAAGGCATTTATTTTTTTTCAACTCCAATTTTTAATAAGTAGGCCGCACTATAGAGTTTCACTCTATTCACTCAGAGAACTGAGCAGGACACTTAAGAGGATTCATACTCTACAAATCAATGCAGACCTTTGCTAGAAATTGATGCACGCTTTTGTTTTCTTAGGCGCGCAATTGTCCATCAATTTATTATAGATTTTAACCTTCATGATATAACAATATTCATTTTATTGTGGACTTTATTAAGAATCTGTCCCATGCTCATGCTTGGTGTCTTAGATTTCATTCATCTAATGCTTGGTTGTTTTGGCTCCTTGCTTTTGGGTGTTAGATTTTATTTCATTGTCTAATTTGTATGAACTTCGATCAACCGGTGCATCGTATGGGGTTTAATGCTAGTAAATCATTATATGGCTAACTCAAAAAGCCCATTTAGCCATACTTAATAATTTCCAAATTAGAAAATATCCAGGTAAGCTTTAGCTGACATGATAGTTTAGGTCCGCACAAAAAATCCGGTATCATTGTAAAATCGGACCGAACCGGGCGGTTTGGATCGGTTTTATGTGGATTGGTTTGGTCAATGGTTTGAAAATCATAGAAACCGTCTTATATTGGTCGGTTATCAGTTTGAACCCACGGTTAACCGCCTAAACCGAACTGACTATATATTAACTTGAGTATTGAGTTTTGACTATTTTAGGAGCTTTAGGGTTTCGTACTTTCATAGTTTCATACTTTCATTCAACAACTCACATGAACTCAATATTGCGATTTTACTTTTAGGGTTATCGGTTCTGCCTTCTCAGAACTCACATGTAGTCTATTTGAAATGTTATGGCTTATGAAGTTGTTGTTGGAGTGCTGGTAGTTTGGAGTAAAGTTGCAGGTATTTGCTTTGGGATGTGATAACTTTAAATATTTCTGTTTGGTTAAGACTTAGGGCTTGTTTGGCAAATCTTATCTTTACGAAACAGATCTGTATGATATAGATCTATATCAAATAGAGTGGTTTGAAATTGATGTTTTACAAATAGACTGTTTGGTAAGACATTGATATTTTAAAAATAGACTGTTTGGTAAGACACATGTAAAAATAGATCTAATGGTCTGGGCATTTTGCAAATATCTCAAGATCTGCGACCATCCATACGTTGAGATTTTATCTCAAACACGTGTTCCACATTTTAATGACCGGTATGGATCTTGCATTTGGGGCCCACGGGTGTTGAAAAATAGATATAAATGTTTGTATCTTTTTTGCAAATATCTCAATATCTATGATGATCCAACGGCTAGAATTTGGACTCGTGGTTATTATTGATCTTCTTAATATATCCAATGGTTTGGATCATGGTTTATGGTCCCAAAATTTATTAAAAAACACAAAAATCGGACTGCCTGTGGCCATTTCAAAACCCAGTCAACCCATGCATAGTATGTCAACGGTGGAAGACGTTTTAGCATGTTTCTTGAGATCCACATGGAATTAGAGAGTAATTTTTAGTCTCATTGCTGCTGTGGGCCTTTTAAAGAGGAGCAATGGTTCTGATCGTGATTATGGATTCCACAATGATAAAAAATTGAGATAAAATGGTTTACATTGTTTTACACATATATCGAGATCCGAGATAGATCAACGATTGAAATTTGAACCTCTAGCCCTTTTTGGCCTTTTTAATACTTTCAACGGATTGGATCATCAACGAGGGTCCCAGAAATTGAAAATAAAAATAAAAAAGGACTGTCCAAAAAGGACGCCAGTTTCACTGTAGCTCCGCCATCTACCCGCTTTAGACTTATTCCACTTATTCAAATCTCCCCAATTTCCAGCCCATTTGAAATAGAGGCAAATCATCTAAACATCATTTGAAATAGAGGTTGCAACATATGTTTCCAAACAATCTAAAAACTGTTTCATACAGTTTTTAGACAATAAGAGGCAAGAATCAGATTTGCCAAACACAACCTTAGTGAGTATTTGTTCTACTACTATTTGCAGGTATTTTGATGATTTTTCTCAATAATTGAACTGCCATTTTTTTGTAAATAAAAATAAATAAATAAACCGTAACCAAATAAAACCAAACCAAACCGGGTTTTCACTCTAAACCGATCCGAACCGCCCTTGTGCACCAGATATCTATCAATAGTGATGTTCTCATTCACTTAAAAAAAAATAGATTCTTTTTTGGGACTTTTTTTTGGTTTGTTTGGCTAAGAACAGCACTAATCAATGATATTATGGAGTTATTTTCATTGAGTTAGGAACCATACTTGGATGCTGGATCTTTTCTTAATTGTCCAACGACAACAATTAATCCATCTGAGATGGACATCAACCAATGGAAAAATTTAATTGGACACTAGCAGTTGGAAGAAATATTAATCGGTGCCGCTTGTTTTGGTACTCCTTTTAATTTATTATGTGATGATGACACACAAAGAAAATGCATCGGGTCCATAGTGGGTCCCTATCAGAGCCAGACTGTGACAGAAATCAGTCGTGTATTAAGTCATGACACAGAAGTATTACCATGTATACTTGAGAGGGATTTCTTCGGGGGCATGTTTGTTTACCCACTGGTGAAGTAACGGTAAAGTAAAGGTAACTCCCACAGTAAAAAAGTGCCCCTTATATATTACTAGTAGAGCCCTGCAAGTGCACCGAACACACTGTTTTACTAAGAAAATCTTGAAAAAATGAAGTTCTTAAAAAATTCAGTAGAAGTTTCAATACATTTAAAAATAAAATTTCAACAGAAAATGAGTTATTGTAAATTGCAAGGCCAAAAAATAAAAATAAATAAATAAATAAATAGAAACTATTTGCACAATTAGCATTGTTTCAGGTAAAAAAAAGAGAGAGAATGTTAATTCTCTCGTGTGTAGTTAATTTGGTATTTGAATTATAATACAACCACCAATTGGTCACCATCAACAATAACAAAAGTAGCAAGCTGAATGATAAAATCTGAAATATTTTTCCTTTGAAATAATTCTTTAATAGCACCATATCTCACAATTAATTCTTTAACTGAATAAAAATTTGAAAATTAGTGAACAAAATGGTTCAATGAGAACCATGAATGAATGCTTATTGGTCTTATCCCACTCTTGAGGGGTTTGGAGGGTGACGATTGAAGAGGCCTTGGTTTAAAGCGTAAGAATTTAACTAACATAAACTAAAGCAGGAAAAATAAACAAAATAAAATGTCAGATTCTTATACAAATATGGATTATGTTTTTGGCCTTTTGAATATTAGCACATGTACTGCTTAAAAAAAGCCCTTCCCATTCGACTCTATGGAGAAGAAAAATAGATTCTGACAGATAATGGAAAGCTTTTCTATGCCTCATAGCATCATCCTTTTAGTTATTGTCGACTTTGGCTTTCTCAACTAGGAGACTTTTTGTTTGAGTTTTCCATTTTCCCATCTCACATAACAAAACAGTATCAATTTTACATTTTAAATGCTATGCACAAATTCATATTCCAAACGTAGAGTGAGAACTAAATACAAAGTTCTGCCATAAGGAAATACGAAATACGCACAATTTGGAAGCCTGCAGTTAAGATTCAAGAAATAAAAAAAAAAATGAGAAAGAAAAAACCAATTTTTCATCATCATTTTCTTAACTCCAGTTGTACCCATTTTTCTTAGAATGAAGATTTTATTGCAACATTAAAATAAATTGGAGAAGAAGATACAATCAAACGGTAATAATTTCAGTAGACAGTGCTCACTTACATGTATAAAAACTGCCTCCATTCCAAAAGAAAGTAAGAGTCAATGAAGAATTTGTTAAAATTCCATGTTGTTCCTTACACAATCAGTCACAGAGGAAAAATCTCATATTTACAAAATTCCCTGCATTGAAAATCTTGTAGTATCTGAATAAGAAGAATGAAAGAAAATTGAAAAAGAAGAAGTAAAAAAAAAAAACAACAACAACATTTGAGATATTGATTTGAGATATATTCCAATCTTATCCACATTTTCCTTTTTTTTTCTCCACCACCTTAAAAAAAAAAACCAAGGAAATCGAAAAAAATTACTCGATTTATTGGAATGTATTAAAATGAAATTTTATTATGTTAAAAATATCAGCATATACTCAATAAAAGAGATTAAAAAAATTATTAGGATCGTGTGTGCCAAGTTTGGTCTATATCCGGGTTCATTTGGGTATAGTAGGGAGGTAGTTAGTAATTTTTCAGAGAATTTAGGGGCTCTTTCATAATTTTAGATTTTTGAGATTATGGTACCGTTGGGTAGATATTTTTAATTCCTAAACTTTTGTCTACTAGATCATCTTGATCCGGATCCTCAAACCCCTCTAAATCCAAGCCTGGCCCAAAGTCTATTTTAGACAAATTGGGAGATTCTCATTATGTCCCCATCTTTATCCATCCGATTCACTCTCTCTTATCTCTGTTCTTTCTCTTTCCTTTATCTCATTCTATTTCCTCCCTTATTACACCTTGCTCTCTTTCTATTCGGCAAGTATGTAGTGAAACTGCACTACATCGATCTTACTCTCTTTTTTTAATAGGGTATAGAAATATATGATATTGAATATAATAATAATACTAAGCGGGGCCCACATATTGCATTTTATTGGGCATGTGTGCAATGAAAAAAGTACTACATCTTGCTCTCTTTTATATAAGGGTATAGATATATATATATATAGATAAGGGTATATACATATATATAATAATAATACTAAGTGGGGCCCACAACTTGCATTTTATTGGGCAAGTGTGTAGTGTCTTGCATTTTATTGGGCATGTGTGTAGTGAAAAAAGTACTACATCTTGCTCTCTTTTATATAAGGGTATAGGTATAGATATAGATAAGGGTATATATATAATACTAAGTGGGGCCCATATCTTGCATTTTATTGGGCAGGTGTGTGGTAAAAAAATACTCCACTTTTCTCTCTTTTATATAAGGGTATCGATATAGATATAGATATATAAGGACATAGATATAATATAATATAATACTAAGTGGGACCCATATCTTGCATTTTATTGGGCAGGTGTGTGGTGAAAAAGTACTCCATTTTTCTCTCTTTTATATAAGGGTATAGAATAAGATATAGATATATAAGGGTATAGATATAATATAATATAATACAAAGTGGGGCCCACATCTTGCATTTTATTGGGCAGGTGTGTGGTGGAAAAGTACTCCACTTTCTCTCTTTTATATAAGGATAATATAATAATAATATAAGTGGGCCATGGTATATAGTGAAAAGCATTGGGTAATATAATAATATTATAAGTGGGCCATGGTGTGTAGTGAAAAGCATTGCACTTTTTTTCCCTTTTATAAGAGTAGTAGATAGTAGATAGTAGATATATAAGGATGGGCCCCACAACTTACATTTCATTGGCTATGTGTGTAGTGAAAAAAGTAGATCATCTTTCTCTCTTTTATAAGAGTATACTAGTGGAGCCCTACACGTGCACCGAACACACAGTTTTACTAAGAAAATTTTTAAAAAATAAAGCTTTTAAAAAATTTAGTGAAAGCTGAAATACATTGAAAAATCAACTTTCAACAGAAAATGAATGATTGTAAATTGCAAGGCCCGTACAATGTCCAAATACAGCTGACAATACTTTTTTCATCTACATTTGAAAACAATAAAACGATGATATAGTGAGAAAAATGAGATCTCAAAAGACCATCGATATGGGATTTATATAACTTTTTGAGGATATAAATCATATATTTCTAGATATTTTATCATGAATCTGTACTAAGAAATTTAAATTTACTTTATTTAATCTATCAGGTCTACTTATCAGTTTCTTGGTAGACTTGACCTGCTAAAGTTGGAGTCCAGTCAAAAGCATAGTCAAATCGATAACCTGCAGTTTTATAAAAAATAAAAATAAAAACTAAGAACCAGATGAGCTTACTGTTTTAACCAATTACCATGGACATTATATGTTCACTACAAAATTAGATTTTATTAAGGGAAAAAAAAAAATTATATCCTACCTAAGGACATAAGAATAAAAAATCTGAGATGGTGGTTTTAGTTTTAACTTACAATGAAGAATAACATCTCACACAGATCGTCAAAAATAATGAAGTAATCCGACTTGTCCTCAAGCGACATGAATCAACAATGGTGGAACTATTATATGAACTCTGACAAATAAGATTTGCAGAGCACATGTTGATAAATATTAGTATTTAACATGTGCGTTGTTTTATTTTATAAGACGGACCACTATCAGGTAAAAAGAGGCAATACCTCTCCAAAAGTCAGCATCTTCTTTTTACTTGATATAAAGTGCTATATTTTATACCCAGTAAGAAAAGAATAATACAAAGTAATCATAGAAGTTTAGTTAAATGGAAGCTCACAAATAGAGATATCCATAGGGAAAAAATACCAAAAAACAAAAAACTACAAATACAAATCTGGCAAAAGAATTGGACATTCCTATTAAGAAATGCATAAGAATGTAACGTAGGTATTCTAGATCAACTATTCTGCTATGTTCTATATAGAGGATGGGAGTGCCGATCAAAGTAAGAAAAATTTGAAATGAACAAAGACAAACTGAATTTGTTGCAGTTCAGCATCAAATACTTATTTTAGTTATTTACACTTAAAACGATCACTTCATTCATTGACTCTGAAGTTAGTAGTAAACCTAGCATAACAAGCAGTTTCTATTAGATTCTCGTTTTTCCTTTAAGGAAATGCATGACGCTTCATTGAAATATATGAAAAGAATAAGAAGAACAATAATGGTGGAACTATGATATGAACTTTGACGGTTAAGATTTGCAAAGCACATGTTTATCAATATTAGTATTTAACATGTGCTTTATTTTATTTTATAAGATGAATCACTATCAGGTAAAAAGAGGCAATAGCTCTCGAAGAGTCAGCATCTTGTTTTGCTTGATACAAAGTGCTATATTTTGTACCCTGTAAGAAAAAGGACAGTACAAAGTAGTCATAGAAGTTCAGTTAAATGGAAGCTCACAAATAGAGATATCCATAGGAAAAAAATATCAAAAAATAAAAAATTACAAATACAAATCTGCCAAAAGAATTGGACCTTCCTCTTAAGAAATACATAAGAGTATAATTCAGTTTTTCCAAATCAACTTTTCTGCTCTGTTCTTTATAGAGGATGAGAGTGCTAATCAAAGTAAGAAAAATTCGAAACGAACAAAAACAAACTGAATTTGTTGCAGCTCAGCATCAAATATTTATTTTAGTTGTTTACACTTACAACGTCCACTTCATTCATTGACTCTGAAGTTAGTAGTAACGCTAGCATAACAAGCAATTTCCTATGAGATTCTTGTTGTCCCTTTAAGGAAAGGCATGACGTTTCATTGAAATATATGAAAAGAAGAAGAAGAACAAGAACAAAAAGAAGAAGCTTGTAATGATGAAAGAAATAAATGTGTTAGAAAATTATCAAAGTTTTTCAATTTAAGCCTCATGAGTAAGAGAAATAATAAATAAATGTCCTTTTATAATAAAAAAATTCACAAAAGTTATATATTAAAAAACTAAAAATTGTACTGAACAACAACAATTTTACGATAGCAATCTATAAGACCTACCACTAAATTGCATTTATGAAATTATCTTTAGTAATCACTAATATCAGAAGAGAACTAATATTTAGTAGTAGTTATCACATTATCCAACTTGTGATTACTCTTCCAACAGGAGTATAAATCAAGATCAATACAACTATTATGTCAAATTGAAAACCTTAATTATTCTATCTAAATAAAATACAAACACATGAAGCAAAAGGGAAAATAATATTTAATTTTTTAATGGTAACTTTCATTAAAAGAGAGAAAAAAATAGGGCAGACATAAAATGAGTTTACGTTTATACATTTCACTATCTTATTTATGATATTTTGTTAGTTGCTACTTTTTTTCTAAAAAAGAAAAAGAAAAAACTAAACGCAAAGCAATAATGCAAATGAAGTACCTGTATGTATGTGATGTGCTTATAAGTTTTGAAAATCCCCATACCTTTTTCAAAGGCCGTAATAAATAATATACAACTGAAGGAACATTAAATTACAAATATCTAAGATTAGTGTACAAGATTAAAGGGTTAATATTTAAAAAGAAAATAATCTCATATCTTCTAGAATCCTCCCAGAGCCCTCTAATGTTCTTAACTCTCAAATTTCAAATACAAATACCACTCAAGTATCTTTTAGTTTCACCAAAAAAAATAAAAATAAATAAATAAATAGAAACTATTTGCACAATTAGCATTGTTTTAGGTAAAAAAAAAAAGAAGAGAGAATGTTAATTCTCTCATGTGTAGTGAATTTGGTATTTGAATTATAACACAATCACCAATTGGCCACCAGCAACAATAACAAAATTAGCATACTAGCTAATACCTTTTGTCGCGACTTTTAAACTGCTGGCGAAGTATTTAATGTGCCCACAAAATTGTAAGTATCGAACACCAAAAGGTAGTAAGTAAAATACACTTGATTCCTTTTCTTTTGATCCATTATAAAATACACTATTCATTTTCTCTTTTATTTTCATCCCATCTTAGTTCAAGGTTTATTATTGAAAAAGCACATGGCATTTAAGTTTTTAGAGTTAAAAAACAGTATGTACACCATGAACCACCTAATGGAGTAAATAGTGCATAGTTAAATTTTTTTTGTTTTTCCCACCTTGACTTAGTTTATTAACCGGGGTGGACAAAATAGTGTCAAGAAAGACTAAAAAAACTTTCTGAATGATAAAATCTAAAATATTTTTCCTTTGAAATGATTCTTTAATAGCACCATATCTCACAATTAATTTTACAAAAGACGAAAAATAACTGAATAAAAATTTGGAAATTAGTGAACAAAATGGTTCAATGAGAACTACGAATGAATGCTTATTGGTCTTATCCCACTCTTGAGGGGTTTGGAGGGTGACGATTGAATAAGTACTGGTCTAGAACGTAAGAATTTAACTAACATAAACTAAAACAGGAAAAAGAAAAAAAAATAAAATGACAGATTCTTATACAAATATGGATTAAGTTTTTGGCCTTTTGAATATTAGCATATGTACTGCTTAAAAAAAAAGCCCTTCCCCTTCGACTCTATGGAGAATGAAAACAGATTCCGACAGATAATGGAAAACTTTTCCATGCTTCACAGTATTGTCCTTTTAGTTATTGTTTACTTTGCTTTTCTCAACCAGGACAATTTCTGTTTGAGTTTTTCATTTTCCTTTCTCACATAACGAAACAGTATCAATTTTACATTTTAAATGCTATGCACAAATTCATATTCCAAACATAGAGTGAGAACTAAATACAAAGTTCTACCATAAGGAAACACGAAACATGCACAATTTGGAAGCCTGCAGTTAAGATTCAAGAAATAAAATAGACATATAATTAAAACTATCAGAGCACGAAGGCTATCAATGGGACTAACTTTGGCCCAAACAGGAATAAGAAAGAAAAAACCAACTCTTCATCATCATTTTCTTAACTCTGGTTGCACCCAGTTTTCTTAAAATGGAGATTTTATTGCAATATTAAAAAAAATTGAAGAAGAAGACACAATCAAACAATAATAATTTCAGTAGACAGTGCTCACTTACATGTATGAAAACTCCATCCATTCCAAAAGAAGCTAAGAGTTAATGAAGAATCTGTTTAATTATCATGTTCTTCCTTACACAATTATTTACAGAGGAAAAACCTCATACCCACAAAATTCCCTACGTTGAAAATCTTGTAGTATCTGAATAAGAAGAATGTTAAAAGAAAATTGAAAAAAGAAGAGGGAAAAAAAACAACATTTGAGATATTGATTTGAGATAGATTCCAATCTTATCCACATTTTCCTTTCTTTTCTCCACCGCCTTAAAAAAAAAAAGAAATTAAAAAAAATAACTCGATTTATTGGAATAAATTAAAAGAAAATTTTATTATGTTTAAAATATTAGCATCTACTCAATCTAAGGGATTAAAAAAATTATTAGGATCGTGTGTGTCAAGTTTGGTTTGTATTTGAGTTCATTTGAGTATAATAGGGGGTAATTTGTAAATTTTCAGAGAATTTAGGGGGCTTTTTGTAATTTTAGATTTTTGAGATTATGGTACCGTTTGGTAGATATTTTTAATTCCTAAACTTTAGTCTTCTAGATCATCTTGATCCGGATCCTTAAAACCTCTCTAAATCCAAGCCTGACCCAAAGTCTATTTTAGACAAATTAGGAAATCCCCATTATGTCCCCATCTTTATCCATATATAAAATACATATACATAATAAATATATATATAAGGGTGGGCCCGACAACTTGCATTTTATTGGGCATGTGTGTAATGGAAAAGTACATCATCTTTCTCTCTTTTTTAGACATTTTATAAGAGTAGAAATTGAGAAATTCCCATTATGTCCCCATCTTTATACATATATAAAATTCATATACATAATAAATATATATAATGGTGGGCCCCACAAGTTGCGTTTTGATGCAGACTCTATGGTTAGGGCTTGCGTAGATGCCCAAGTACGTGTCAAAATACACTTCTAATTATCCCCGCAGAGATTTTAACACGAGGAAAAACATCTCCAAGAGAAAATCCCAATTTTTTTATTCAACTACAAATATTATATTATCATCTTTACAATGCAATATAAATAGACAAAGTAAACTTAGGGCCTAAGAAAGCATAATCTAATAATAGAAACTATCCTAATCAAACTAGGAAACCAAATAAATTAGAATGCTAATCCTAATTACAATAAAATTAGGAAGCTACTGAAAAAATAAATATCCTAAAACTATGTTGGGTGGGACCAATGGAATTATTATAGCCCGTTCTACATCATTCCCCCCAGGTTGAAAGAAGAGTTTGACCTCGAACTCGGGTCTTCTTTAAGTTACCTCTGTAGACATGGTGTACGTGAAGCACTTCCCTTTGTAGCATGGGCCCCTGATTTCTTCTTCATTGAGTTTGGTTTCTTGGGATGAAGAGTAACTTCATGTCCACCGTGCATAAAGGTATACATGTTGTTGCGCATCCCATGAGTGCCATTCTTGTCATACATCCATGGGCGACCCAATAGGATATCTCCACTGTCCATTGGTAGCACATCACACCAAATTGTATCTTTATAATCATCACCAGCTGCAAAAGTAACCTAACATGTATGCCGCACATGCGCTTCATCTCTTGTCATTAGTCATTTGACAAAATAGGGACGATTTTGCTTGTAAACCTTCAACTTCAAGCAATCAACCAGAGTATGGGAGATAATATTCTCACAACTTCAACTATCAATCACAACTGTACAATTTTGCCTATGTATTATACCTGTGGAACGAAAAATATTTTTCCGCGACCATTTCTTTTCAACAGTGGGAAAAGACTCTTGTTGTACCAAGAGAAGAAGTGCACCATCTGTTTCAGCCGCTATATCCTCCACTTCATCGGATTATTCACTTTTAGGATCATCTTTTGTTTCCGGATCTTCTTGTGTACCTTTCATTAAATTTATTCTTTTTTGGCATTCAAACGCACAGTGACCCTTTTGCTTACAATGAAAATATGTGGACTTGTTCTGATCTTCAAACTTGGAGGAAAACTTTTCTGATTAACTGACACTTGGATTGAAGTTTGGCTTTGTAGTGGTCTTTTGTGTAGGCCATTTAGAGACACTAAACTTTCGAGCTTGATAATTAGCAATGTCTTCTGCTTTGATCGTATGTTGGATGATCTCATAAACATTATCAAAAATTTTGAATGTAAGGATATGTTGTATGTCAATGCACAGCCCATGAAAATATCGATTAACCAACACATCATCATCTTCACTCAAGCCACAACAAGCTTGCATGATTAGGAACTCCTCAGAATATTCAATAATAGTTTTGGAACCTTGTTTCAAATCTTGAAAACTTGAACACAGATCTCTTCAATAATTCACAGGGAGGGATTTTTGCTTCAACAAATTCTTCATCTCGATCCATCTGTCAACGGGGCCAATATTTTGATTTCTTCTTTTATTTTGTAACTCGGCCCACCAAATCGAGGCATAATTGCGAAATCGAGTTCCACCGGTGTAACCTGACTGGACTCAGGATGGAATTGGACCCAATTTCTAACGCGGCCCAATCTCAATTGGTCTCAGTTTTCAATGGTTTCTATTTGTTTACGATGGTGGCAAGAAGGAGCGGAAATGCTCCTCTAGATGCCGATGAAGACAACGCTGGTGCAATGACGGCGGAGGCGACAATGCTGCTCGCCGGTGCACGGTACAATCCTCCTTTCTACTACTCTGTTTCTTCTTTCTTACTTCTTCTCCATTCGTTTCTTTTTTTTTTTCCTAGGCTAGGGATCTGGGGGAAGAAGGAGGAGGGGTCTGGGGAGGGAGTATGTGGGCTCTGGTCCTTCTGGGAGGTGGGGATGGGTTTTTTTGGAATTGGGGTGGACACGGATAAGGGGCGTGAGGGTTTGGAATCCGAGTAGGGATGTTGGGTTTCGGTTGGGTGGTGGGTTGCAAGTGATTGGGCTGGTCGTTCCGAGATGTCAGGGTGGTGGGTTGCGAAAGATTGGGCTGGGCAATGAGTATGCTCCGATCGATGACAGGAAACGGATCAGAGTGACGTGGACGTGGGTCTTCGCTCTGAAACCAACTGATGCAGACCCTAGGGTTAGGGCTTGTGTAGATGCCGAAGCACGTGTCAAAAGACACCTTAAATTATCTCCGCAAAGATTTCAACATGAGGAAAAACCTCTCCAAGGGAAAATCCCAATTTTTTATTCAACTCCAAATCTAAGATTATCATCTCTACAATGTAATATAAATAGGTAAAGTAAACTTAGGGCCTAAGAAAACCTAATCTAATAATAGAAACTATCCTAATCAAACCAGGAAACCAAATAAATTAAAATGCTAATCCTAATTACAATAAAATTAGGAAGCTACTAAAAAATTAAATATCCTAAAACTATGTTGGGTGAGACCAGTGGAACTATGGTAGCCCGTTTTGCATCATTCTTCCTTTTGGGAGAGGAAACTGGTTTGCCAAGAAAATATACGATATTTAACCTTATCAATTAGAGCCAAGGAACTTGAGTTTTTTTTTATTCTTCTCATTATAATAGGGTTTCTTAAGTACTTATCACTCTCATTTAAATGTCTAACCCCTAACATCTGGGTCAATTCTCTACTTCTTAATCGAGGTGTGCCCTTACTGAAGTAAGCAGCAGGTTTCCTATAGTTAACAAGTTGCCCTGACATTTGACAATAACTCTCAAGAATGTCCCCAAATCTCCCTGGCCTCATTTTATATTAGCCTTACAAAAGAGAAAACTATCATCCACAAAAAATAAATGGGCTACACAGGGGGCGCTCCTAGTTACCTTAAATCAATGAATTAGCCCTTCCTCCTCTGCTCTCAAAAGCAAACGAGAGAGAACCCCCACTCCTACGTTAAAGAGATAGGGCGATAATGAGTCTCCCTGTCTTAATCCTCTCTTAGGGGTTACATTGCAAAAATGGTGATCCATTGAGTAAAATGGAAAATGAAACAAAAGAAATACATTCCGAAATAATCTTGATGAACTCCTTACGAAAACCAAGAGCCTTGAGAGTAGCAATGATGAAATCTCACTCCATTCAATCATAGGCTTTAGCCATGTCTAATTGGATACCCATGGCTTTATTTTTCACTTTTTTCTTGAATGCATGAATAACCTCATGGGGTACGATGTAGTTATCTGAAATAGACCTACCTTTAACAAAGGCACTTTGATAAGGGCCGATAACTTCATCTAGCACTCTCTTCAATTTGTTAGCCACCACCTTAGCAACAATCTTATAAATAACATTGGTAACATGTGATGTATTTTCGAATTTAAGGATGCTTTACTGCCCCCATGAACAAGGATTCTTCACTGATGATTTATATAACTTAGGATTTTAAATCGATATTAGCTTAAGATATTGGAGCATATAGAAAAATTTATATTGATGAATCATCTCCAACAGGTACTCCATTTCTCATATGCCTTTTTAAAAAATAAAGGCTAATGTGGCAAAAAAGGCATATGTAAATTTGGCATCTCACTTGGACAATTCCAAGAGAGATGTCAAATTATTATTTTATTCTTTTTTCATTTAATCCTCATTTGTTTTATTACATATATCTTACTTATATTTAATGGGATTTGGTACGATTTAAATGTTATTAAAGTAATAAATTATTAAAAAATAAAAAAATGCACAAATTGAACTTGAAACCCATTTTTCATTGAAAAGGTAAAATCAAATTACATAATATTATAGTCAATCACAAGTTTCTTCATATTGACCTTGAAAATGCCACAGGTGCTCCACCAGATCGGCTTGGAGTTGAGAATGTGTTCTCTTGTCACGAATACGTAAGTGGTTTTGAATGAAATCCTGAAATTCTGCAGTGTGGTCATGTGACACAGGAAAGTCACTGCATTCACCCTCTCGTGCATCGTAATTGAGTGGAAGACTTTGATCGTGTTCATCTTCGATAATCATGTTATGCATTATGATGCATGCCTTCATTATATGCTGAAGTGTTTGACAATCCTAGAAACGAGCAGGCTCATGAACAATTGCAAAACGTGCCTTAGCACTCCAAACGCACGCTCCACATCCTTCCTTGCGGACTCTTGAGCTGCAGCAAAATTTGTGGCCTTTGGCCCATTAGGACATGGAATTGTCTTGACAAATGTCACCCATGATGGATATATGCCATCAGCAAGATAGTAGCCAGTTGTATATTCATGACCATTGATTGAGTAGTTGGCGGAAGGAGCTCGATCTTCGGCAAGGTCGGTAAATATTGGAGATCGATCCAACACATTGATATCTTTGTGCGATCCCGGTAGTCCAAAAAAAGCATGTCATATCCAAAGATCATACGATGCCACGACTTCAAGAATCAAAGAAGGCTCGCGGTGGTCTCCACGAGCATACATGCCTTTCCACGCAACTGGACAGTTCTTCCACTTCCAGTACATATAGTCTATGCTACCCAGCATCCCAGGAAACCCGCGTCTCTCACCTTCTGATAACAATCTACAAATGTCAGCATTATTCGGTGTTCTCAAATATTTGTTGCCAAAAACATCAATGATTGCTTGAACAAACTTTTTCAATGATTCTATAGAGGTACTTTCAGCGATCCTGACGTAATCGTCCACAGCTTCCGCCGAAACTCCATAAGCAAGCATCCTCACTGCAGCTGTGACCTTTAGAAGAGCTGATAAACCAAGACTGCCGGCATAGTTTCTTTTTTGTTGAAAGTATGGGTCATGAACCTCCACTGCATTTACAATTCGAAGAAAAAGAGGTTTGCGCATTCAAAACCTCCTTCGAAATTGAGAGGGAGTGTAGACAGAGTTTTCACTGAAGTAGTCATTGTAAAGCCTGTGATGTCCTGAGATTCGTCCTCTCTAGATGATTGCATGACCTTGAATAGAACCACGATGCACTCTCGTTCTCCTTCGTAAGTTTTCTCTTTCTTCTTCCAGAGCAGCCCTACACAACATCTGTAACTCTTCATCCGAATCGAAATTTATGACAGTATGTCATAGCTCGTCCGTCGTGTCGGAAGAGGAATCAGTATAATTTTGAGACATCTCTGAAGTGATGAACCAAATATTTTCTTATTTTGAGATGAAGAGAAGTAAGAACTTAGGGTGGTCTATATATATGAAATATTCCAAGGGCTAGTTTTTTTCCAACTGCTATAAAACGACTAGTTTTCTCCAACTGCTATAAAACGGCTACTTTTCTCCAACGGCTATAAAACGACTAGTTTTCTCCAATGGCTAGTGATATGACAACTTTATATAATGAAAGTACAATATTATATTTAAACAAACAATATTTCATTAATTAAAAAAATAAAGAGTACATATTAATTCTAAAAATAAAATACAATTCAGAAACCACCACCTAACCCTCCTCTCAGAATTTCATGTCTTTTTTTAGCATAATATTGTTGTTGCTCCTCAGACATATTGGACGTATCCATACCCATGATCTCCATCTCCATTTGTATTTTCTTTAATTGCACCTTCTCCTCATCTTGTTCGATTTTTTGCTTAAGAAGCTTTATTTTTTTTCATCTATTTCCTTTTTGTCGTCCATCATTTTTTGGATGAGATCTGCAACAGGTGTGGGCTCGTTGATAGTGGTTTGCTTCATCTTTTTCTTATCAGCCTTTCTGCTTGGTGGTCTCGTCATGGGATCATAAGCATTGTTAATTGTCTCATCCTCATCAATATTTATGGGAGTGCTTTGGATTAGAAGATGATGAGTAGCCAGAAGTTGAAGATTTTGCTATTTTTACGGATTTCTTCTCTAGTACTTGTTGCTGCAGTTGTATTTACTTCGGTTGGTGCCTCAACAAAATTCAAGCGTGGTCCAAAGTGAATCTTGATCCGTATAGATGTTCAAAAACCTTTCTTGCTTCTGTAATCTGAAAATTAAATGTAAGCTCAAATTAAGAATAAAATAAAAACTTCACATATATAAATATATATATATAATTTTACCTTATCTTGTTCATTTGTGCCACTTTGATTTCTGGAAATAATTGTGGTAAGACATCCACAAAATTTGTTGACAGAAGCTTGAATCTTTTGCCATCGCTGTGATAACATTTTCTCTGTTCGAGCACTGGGAAATTGCTTATTGTTGTGATAATATTCTCCCACTCGTTCCCAAAAGGCTCCCAGTTTTTGCTCGTTTCCATGCATAACATCCAGACTACTGTTCAACCACGAACCGATGAGAAGACGATCTTCTTTCATACTGAAGCCGGAACCTCGACCAACACCCTTTTTCTTTGGGGCATCATCAGTAGGGAATTCGGATGCCTCACCGCAATATTGTGAATATTGGGTAGAAAAATTAGAAAATTGAGAGAATTGAGAATCCATAGTGTGAATGGGGAAAAAATTGACTTCGAACACTCATAATTTATAGACATCCAAACTCCAACAATTTCTCAAATTATCACAATTTTTAATTACCCATTAAAATTTAAAAAAATCCAAAAAAAATCCATAAAACGGCTATAAATTTAACCGTTGAAAGTGCCATTAGCGTTTCAACCCTGCACTATTATGAAGTAATAGTCGTTGAACCATCCCAAAGGACCCAAACGGTCATATTCATTTGAATGCAACGGTCATGTTCTCAATTATTTTAATGCTAGAAACAAATTTGGAGTGTTGCTTTTGGTATGCCAAAATTGGCATTACAACTCCTCTGCCATTTGCCAGGTGGAAAAGGCATAACTGTTGGAGGCAACCTTCCATCCTATTTATGACCGTTGCCTGCCTATGTGGAGAAATAGCAGCTCTGTTGGAGATGCTCTTATGGCTAGTTGTAAACTCTCGAAACTAAATTTCTGAAGCCTCGTTTCAAATTTTTGGGCTTTCGCAACCCCTAACAAAAATCCACTAAGGATTAATCTACTAAGGCCTAGCTCTCTCCATTAATACCATAAAGCACCTCCAACCATCCAACATTCAGTATTATTAATGAATTTACCAATTAAACATGCCATTTCGTCAATATACAATAAATGAGCTTCAAGATAACTATAGTGAAATCAATGCTAGAATTAAACGAAGTAACACACAAATAAATAGAAATCTACATGTATTCACTTGGCTTTGGGACACATGGTAGAGCAAAACCCTCTTAAAAGAAAGTGAAGTAAAGTGTGTGGTCATTCATTTCTTAAGATGGTAGCATGGTTTATGGTAATTTTAGTCCTCGGACTATTTGGCTTGGGATTTGGTGGGCATCGACTATTCGTATAGAAAAGCATCTCAAGGAAAAATGCGGTAAATGTGGAAATCTATCTAATGCACCCAAAATTGCAAAAATCTGAAATTACATAAAAACCCTTCATAGTTTTCCAAAATTGCAACCTACCCCCTTCTAGGACCAAGCTAGCTCAAAACGCTACCGAAATTTGCCCACATTGTTCTAACACTAAACCAAAATCGCTTAGCTACTAGTCCCACTTAGTTAACTATAAATAAAATTAATTAGTAATAAACACATTATTTAGGGTTGGGACCTTACAATTTCAGTCACCACTCAATCAGATTCAAAGTTGGAGATCCGTGCTCCTTCTCGTCTTATTGCTCTTGCATGATACAATGTCGCTGTGTTCTTGTATAAGTTTGTAATAGTTATTACTCAAAGGACATATTCCTGTTCGAATATATTTGAATACACTGAAATTCATGGTAAATGGATGCAACCAAGGACTATTCATGGCTAGGTTTATGGTTGGAGATAATATATATGGTGGAGATGTAGATAGAACCTTAATTTTTGGATAATCTATATTGTTAATGTTTTTTTTTGTTTTTTTTTGGTAGAGAATATAATGTTAATGTTAATTTTTAATTTTATTCTGAACTATTATATTCTTGTTAATTGACATAAGCATCTGGTCGAATAGTTAGAAAAAAATTACAATAGATAATCATGTTTATTAGTTACACGTTTAGACAGGGAGGAATTTAAACACAATCCAAAGTTTTGCTTTCTTGGCTCTATTTTTTTTTTTTTTACATATTATACAATTCACAGCATTACATTACACAAGTATCATACAACAAAAAAAGAAGAAAAATGTAATTTTCACTCTAATCACTTAATACAGAAAGTAATTTATCAAAGTAGAACAGAGTTGACGTCTCAGTAAAATCCCTACACAAGTCTATGTTCCTACAATGGCCATGGCATGCTTTGGCACTTATGATCTCATCTAGCATCATATGTGAGAACAAGGCCAGATTGGAACAGCAGACAACCATCTCTTCACATCCACAAGCTTCCCAACTGGATTTTACCAAAACTAAAATAAATATATAAAATCTTACCCTCCACTTCCACAGTGACTCCAACATCTGATTCTAATGTTTGTTTTGCAAGTTGTAGTAAAATCTACGATATAAAGTAATTCCAGCTACTAAGGATTTAATTATCCCATGTTTGGTAGGTTAAAAGTAGGAAAATAAAGTTTTTGCCACCAAAAATATTTGCTTTTACTTTACTAAACAATTAAACTTTTGCCTCATAAAAAACTAGTTAAGTGGTTACTTTGCCACTTCTTGAGTTCTCACGTCACTTTACCTTATTTTATCTCACGAAAACAAATACATCTTTACTTAATAAAAAGTAACTTCACCTTTACCCAATCATTATTTTTTCTATTAATTTGGCATTTATTTTACCTTACTTTACTAATGCATAAAACATAGATGCCAAAATTTTCTTCCTTCTCAATCCCCTTCATTTTACCTATTTCTCTTGGCAACCATTTTCCAATATTGCAACTTTCCTCCTCTCTCCCCTTAATTTTGTCTTGTAGACTCTATCCTACTCATGCATCTTCTCCTCATCTTCCCTCATGAGCCATTTTCTCCTTTGATATATAGCAATATATGATTTTCCTTATATTAATTTTTTTTATATCTTTTTTGAATTTTTTTTATTAAAAATAGAGAAATATTTGAGAATGGAGAATGTGGGTTGAATTCTACATGACTGGATGTACTTTTGATTTTCTTTTTTTAAACTTCCTATTCTCCTTTGAAAGATTACGGTTTTCAAACAGGGGTAAAAAATAAATTCATTGATATAAATCTCCATACTTCCATTTTAGCATAGGAATTCAATTTACACACGGCTCAAACTCAAACCTAAAGAGTCTCTTACTAATCTCTCTGTTATCTCTAATAGCTAAAGCCAAATTAATCCTATCTTAACATCTAAAATATTAATCTCTAACATCCCCTCTTAATCATATGGTCCTTTCATTGAAAGGATTTGTTATTGTTCAACATGAAAAATAACATTAATCCTTTGATCTTTAAAAAATAAAATTGTAAATATCTTGCAAAATCAACCTTCAATTTTATTTATTTATTTATTTATTTATTTTTTTGTGATCACCGTCTCCCTGTGGATTTATCACTATCGCAACCCGCTCCTTTTGAATGTCCGGTGGCCCACTATATTCAATGTGTCACAACTTCTCCCAAAAGCTTTGATTGTGCAATATGATGAAAATGTCGAGACTGTGAGGCTTGGGTGTTTGGATTGATGAAAGATGTTATTTGATTTTATTGATATAAGAAAAGGTGACGGTGATTATTGTGGAAGCATGACTGATAGGAGTACGGCCTGCTTGTTCGCAAGATCATCGCAGGACAACGGCTCTTATACCATATTAAGTTTTCTTAGCTAACCATTCCTGTCAAAATCTTGAGGCATTAGAAGAGCCAGCATGAATACTTTTCAATACTCCTCCTTTCACGTGGAGCTAGCCCACTCTTCAATACTCCCCTCGGGTGGAATCCGGTTAGCTCACTTTTGACGACACACATTCTTTTTTTTTTTCTTCACACGTAATTGCTCCTTCTTAGTGTTGGCTCTGATGCCATAAAGATTTTTAAAGAAATAAATTCATTGATATTAATTAAATCGCCGTAAATCCATTTGACTAGCATATAAATATAGGGTCTCGATTCATGCACAGTAATAATAAAAAAGAGACTATTCAAATCCACCTGGAACCCAAAAGCCTCTACCTAATCTCTTTTTTATCTCTAATAACTAAAAGCAAACTAATCCTATTTTATCTTATAAAAATATCAATCTCTAACCGGCAAAACGTCTTGTACATTTGGTGTGTCATAATCACATAATAAAAGGAGTACCAAAACAGGTGGCACTGATTAATTTTTCCAACTGCAAGTTCCAATCAAATTGGTTGATGTCCATCTCAGATGGATTAATTAATGTGGGACCATTTAGTTAAGATCCCACACTATTTCTAACTTAATGAAAACAACCCCCCTCAATATAGAAGGAGGGAAAATGAATAAGGAAGGAGACAGTTTATCAGGTGGATCCCACCATGGATAGGCACCGATCAACAAATCCAATTAACCAGACTTTTGTGATTGTTGAATTGGTGAAAAATATCCCACCCAAAACTGATAGTACCAAATAAAAAGATCTATTGTCCATTCGTCGGCCATCAATCAGGTGGCTAACGTTGCCCAAGCAAAGCCAATGTCCCCCAAAATGCTCTATTCATAATGGGGCACACCAGCTAAATGGCCTTGATTAAATCCATCCGTGCCTCGTATCCAATTAAACAGTTTCCGTACTAAAATAAATTTGTCCAAGGACTCGGATAAATCTGTTCCAAACTCAAATAAATTTATCTAAAACTCAAATAAATTGTTCCAGATTTCAAATAAATTTGTACAAAAATCAAATAAATTTATTCCAAAACTCAGATAAATTTATCCGAGTTAGCGACATATGAATTTGTCATAAAAACTCGCATAAATAGTGAATGACATGACTGGATTGTACAAAGGTTCTTTAATATTGTCATTTAAGACCTTTTGCAATGCCGAACTTAGATAAATCCAGAAAATGATGGATTAAATCCACAGTCTCATAAAAAAAACTCCACTCTCCACCCTTCCTTCAAATCCAGTTACGAAAGAAAAAAAAAAAAAGCGTCAACTCCCTAACTAAAACTTCACAAGAAAAAACAAGACCTAAATCTCAAAATACTACCACATCAAAGTTATTCTCACATTCAGGCCGGTTGGGACCATTTTCGTAATCATGAACTATGTCGCCTCCTTCAACAAGACTAGCATTCAAGACCGAAAGAATAAGAAGTAACCAAGAACACCACTTGGGAGAATCCATGAACTCCTAATATTCACATAAACAGGAAGTAGAAGAAGAAAGGGAAATCGGGGAATTTCAAAACATCATCTAAAACTAGGAATTTCTTTCCCTCCCATTTGAATTTTGAAACTTGATTTATCTATTCCATTTGAATTTCGAAACTTCATCTACAACGAGGAAATAAAATTCATTAAAGGGGCAAATCAGTCATGAAATATCATGTTAAGGAGCTTAAAACTATAGATCAAATTTGCGACACAACTTCAAGCGGTTACAAGGGTAAATTAGTCATATAAATATATGATACGTCATATTTAGGGACCTCCGCCTAAGTTAAGTCTCAGGTGCATGGACTAGAGGCCTTAATTGAAAATCCTGCGGATTGGATGCCTTAAACGTCAATATTAAAGGACCTCTCGCAAATTTTCTAAAAAAAAAAACCCTATAACTAACTTTTTTTTTTAGTGAATGAAAACATCACCATAGATATCATATCAGTTAGAGCTAACTGGTCAACATTAAAGCCCATACAGTGCATGGGTTGAATTTCACGCAACTTAGATAATGAATTAAAATTAATACCTAAAAATTAAGCATGAGCGCAACACACCCAAGCCTGAGATAGATGAAATCCAAGACACCAAACATGAGATAGATTCTTTAATAAAGTCCATAATAAAATGAGTACGGTTATATCATAATCCAAGACACCGAACAGTACATCACTATTCTTTTTAATCACCAGGGCTCATGTTTAAAATATAAAAGTTTCAATATCACTAACTCTATCTATGTTATTATTACATAAATTCCCAATCAATGGAAGGTATATCCTCCGTGGAGGAAAAAAAGAAGTTGTTATCTTAAGTTTTGGTTACAATTTCTATATTGGAAAAATACTGATTGGAGCAAAATATTTTAAGTAAAAAACTAGTGGGACCTTGTTCTTGAATGATTACAGTCTCAGACACGCACGCGCGCGCACACATATATATATATATATTCAAGTGAAGGATTCCCTTGCACTGTTGTACTTTTTGAAAAGAATCTCTTTTGAACTTGAAACTTTCCAAAAAGGGGAGTGTCTCTCACCATACATGGTGAGGGAATCCCTCACTTGAATATTTCCCTATATATATAATTCCTCACTTGAATATTTTCCCAGGGAAATATTCAAGTGAGGGATTCCCTCACCATGTGTGGTGAGGGACTCCCCTTTTGGGGGAGGTTTCAAGTACAAAAGAGTTTTTGTACTCGAAGGGAGTACACCCTTTTGTACTTGAAACCTCCCAAAAAAGGAGTCCCTCACTACACATGGTGAGTAAATCCCTCACTTGAATATCCCCCACTTTCAAAAATGACAATGTGGATTGGAACACCTAAAATATGTATGCTCATTAACATATATATATATATGGATTGGAACACCTAAAATATGTATGCTCATTAACATATATATATATATATATATATATGTTAATGAGCATACATATTTTAGGTGTTCCAATCCCCATTGTCATTTTTGAAAATTTTGCTAAGCACTCCTTTCTTGAATAAGAATGAGATCATTTTTTTTTTTCAACTTTTTTAAAGTAGGATTTTATGTGCTACTTGATAACTCAATTTCTTAGATTATTATTATTTAAAATAAGAGTGAAGCAATAAATACTATAAACATGAGTATTTGTTCATTATAATTCGTTTCTGCCACATTAATGCCCCCTCTTTAAGACTTTCCAAAATTTCATCCAATAGAAGATCTAAACTATTCTTTTGTAAATGATCAATTAGAAAGTGGCCCAGAATCCTATTTGAGTGAAATTTACGAGATGTAAACTAGTTTGGGATGTTTAGAATTTTCAAAAGTAGTCCTACTGAGTATCTTCATGAATTTCTAATTAATGAGTCCAAGCTTTAAATGACTAGAACTATTTTTAAATAAAGTATTCTTGCTTCCATTTAAAGACTCACTTTGAAGTTGATTGGCATTGGGCCTCAGATTTCTAATGTGACAAATGAATTTTCCTTTTTATTTATAGAAGCTATTATTATTATTATTAGAATTATTTATATATTTTTTAATTCTTTTACAATGCTCTAACCATGGTTAATCCATCTACAATCAATACATTTTTTAAGAAAAAAAAAGTTCAAAGTTTAGCGGATAACTTTATCTCGTGAACCATTAAGTTTAAGCCCTTCAAAGTCTCCAACTTCAATAAATAATATTTTAGTATATTTTAGTAAGGCTTCTTTTTTCTTTATTTTGGCCCCTTCAACATAAAAATCTTGATTCCGCCCCTAAGAATGAAATTGGTGCTGATGAAGGAGGACTCTTGATTTAGATCCAGGACTCCAATTAACCAGACACAAAAATTTAAGTTGGGCAGAAACTTATTCTTTGATCATTTCATACTTATTTCTTTATTTCCTTCTTTCTTCCTTAATTCCTTCATTTCATTTTTATTTCCTTTTTTTGCGAAATCAGCTAAGATCGTATCAGTATAATTTTGGGAATCAAAGATTTCGATGTTTACAGCTGCTAATAGAAGGCTGGGCATATGATATTTGGGGGAGCGGCAGACGATCTCTCCACGTGGAGAGTTTCAAATCTTTAGGGGAGCCATGGCCCTGCCAGCCCCGTAGTTTTGCCCCTGGCTGTTAGATTCATTAACAGTTACTACGTCCTCACAACTTATCACCGTTGTCGTCATCAATGTGTATTGTTTCTTAATGATGATGGTAATCAGTGTCTAGACTTTTTGGTGCGTATTCTAATACATGTGATTGGGGCATTCCTTTCATTGACCATCTCTTGTGGTGTTCACACACCATTAATTTCCCCCACTTCTTTTAAGCATCACCTCGGTAAATGATTATAGGCAAATATGACTGATGTGTTCCCGTACCGAATATTCATCAATTACATATGTAAATAGTGCAAACAAGTGATCTTTAAGATTGTATAAATTACATTTTTAGCTAAATGATCGTTTTTACTGTGGAACCGAGTCCTATCATTATAAAATTTAGGAATATCTGAGTAGGCAAAAATCGCCGCAGTTTCTCAATACAAATATGGAGACTGCAACAGAACCGGTTAAACAGTTGATCTTCCCCGATATGGTTTTATGTGAACGGGTTAGGTATCGATTTATGTATTTTGACTGAAAAAGTCAAAATGAGAATGCGTTTGGCCTTTGGCTACTCCAACCTGTTCGTATCTAGTAAACAAATACTTCGATGAGTTGTCATAGAGTTTTGGTCTCCTACAAGAGTCATACTGCAGCAGTGTAAGATTTTCGATCTCTACCTCTAATTGAATGGGGTCTGTCTTCTATCTTGCTTCACGGTGAAACTTATATTCAACCCTCTCACACACACCCCAACTCTTTTATACTTCATTTACAAGATTAAAAAGAAATTTACCCCACCACTTAGTATTGAAAGAAAATTGATACTACCCAATCTTATTAGAGATGCAAAAAATTCACAAATTCTCAAAGAGGGGTTTTTTTTTATTATTTTATTATTTTTTATCTGAAGGCTTTTAACCTTTTGTGTTGGACTACTCCCTTCGGGTCCAAAGGAAAATTGGGTAAACTCTCCTATAGATCCAGTGTCGTAGTGCAGTTTCGAACCTACTACAAGCTCCGGATGCAAACCGTGGTCCTAGGCCAACTGAACTACCGTAGAGAATTTAATAAGTATTATATATGATAAACCAAATCACTCTATTTCAAGAATTTCAAAATACTACATATCGTGAGGCCACATCTCCACCACAGTGAAATACATATTAAGAAGACTTTATTCAAGTGTCTCACAAAGACCCATTCATCCTTCAAAAGCAAACATAAACAAATAGTAATTCCTTGTTTTCCAAAGCTACTAGCAGAAACATATTACTTACCCTTTTCAGTTAAAAGTCATAGAAGTACTTTTGGAATTGGATCATGTGGTCCGGTTCCAATGAAATGATCAAGGACATGTTCCCATCATCTATGGGACCCGGAAGCATAACAGCTAGACCTGGGAATCCGATCCAACCAGGCCCCGTAAAAACGGGCCTGCCCCATCCGAAATCTATATCGTATATGGGGAGCCGGTACCAACTATTGACGGTACAAATGGTGTGGATTCTGAACATTGGGACCCCAGGACCGATCCCCGTTGGATCCGTCTGCAAGTGTAGCAGATCGATCGCTGATCGCAAAAACTCATCATCCATCCGTGCCAATGCATCATGTATCCTACTGGCGGCGTAGATTAGTGGATTTGAGATGAGATCACCGACGGCCGCCTCTGGGGCCGCCAGGATGGTGGCATTGCCAAAGTAGCCCGGAGGGAGGGCCGGTTGGAGGCGGGCCCGGGCGTTGACGGGGATGTGCAATTGGGCCTGTTGATCATCGGCAAGGCCACGGGCCTTGCATACGGTGCGCCACACATGGGCCGCCAACAGCTCGAACGTGCTGAAGCTGGGAGTGTTGAGTGGCCCTGGCCCATCCTTTGTTTTGGACTTGAGGGTGTTGAGCTGATCCCTTGTGATTTTGAAGAGGGAAGTGGTGGGTGGAGCAAGGTGGGGCATTCGGGTATGGGGCGGGTTTTTCATGGGTAGAGGGGGCGGGAACTCGACATGGTGGAACTTGGGAGTGGGTGGGTCACGGGCCCGTAGGACGGTCCGGTCAAAGAACGGTTGGATCTTGAGATCGAGCCCACGGGCCACATCTGTCCAGTGGTTGATGAAGTGCATCGCAGAGAC
The DNA here is from genome assembly GCA_038049695.1 of Cinnamomum chago. NCBI lineage: Eukaryota > Viridiplantae > Streptophyta > Magnoliopsida > Laurales > Lauraceae > Cinnamomum > Cinnamomum chago. The sequence goes on along the minus strand of CP142458.1, from coordinate 62,449,848 downwards.
CCCATCAGCCACATAATGTAGCACTCCGACGCCCAGTGAGACCCCTCCACATCTGAAACGAGTCAACTAAAAAACAAAAACAAAAGAGTACGTGTTAATATAGTTAATGTCAAATGATCCTAACCTCTGGGTTTAGGTCTTCAAAGTCTACAGGATAAATCGTTTTTTTATCTTTTAACTCAAGGAATTAGTCATTTGAGTATTTCTAAAGATGGAGTTGATGAAAATAGAAAAAAGAAACGGCTGGTTACTATGTGCATGATTGAACTGTTAGTCAAGGTGGCTTTTAGTAAAAACATAAAATATATGGGTAATTTTTAGATTTTCTAAAATTACAGGTGTCTCTTGGTGAACAAATTCAAGAAGAAAAGGAAAAAAAAAAGAAGCAATGATCCGATCAGTGAGTGACATATTTTAACTGCCTCAAAATTGAAAATTGTCCCAGTACAAGTAATTCAATGAAGTGTAAGAAACTTAGATGTCTCAAACTTTACCTGAAGGATCAAGAGTGCATAGGAGGAGATGTCCTCCTTGTATTCAACAGTTGGGATTAGCTGCTTGAGTTGAATGGTGGGTGAGAAATCCCCCAAGTCATCTAAGACTGCATCAGTCTCTGCTTCGACGAAGAGGGCGCCCTCGCCATTGCAATCGATCTCAATCCGGCCACCCTCACTTTTCTTCAGCCTCCCGGCCATGGGGTAGAAGGATACCAAGGCCTTGCCCAGTGACTCCTTGAGTATCTGTGGCTCAAAGAAATTGGCAGAGCCATTGGGCCTGTAGAAGTACATACTAGGAGTGTGAATTCTAGGCAACACAAGGTCCAAACTAGAGAGCCACAGGCTACCATTGTATGTATCTTGTGCAGGGCGCACCATAGTCGACTCCTTCACTGTGATCATCATTTTTATAATATGCCTGTAATGCCTGTAATTGGTATGGAACAAATTTTTAGTTGGTTGCTCATTGTATTAGTTAAAAACTGGGCCATTCTCTATAGCCTATTAAGAGAGCAATGAACACAAGTTACACATCGACATTTATTGCTTAAACCTAATAATTATAAATTATGAAAATATGCCTAAACACTTACATTTGGCTGACCTTGATGGGCCTTTGTTAACCAAAAGTAAAAAACCAATACTTTTACAACCCTGGACATGGGTGAAATAAGCCGTCCAAAGATAAATATATGGATTACAATTTTAATGGGCATATACAAAGAGGTGAAAATCATGTGAGAATTGAAGCCCAAGATAGCAAGAAAAAGATGTATTCCGTTATGACCACTTGATAATTAGTAAGATTAAAGGGATTGATGAAGATATCGAGCATATAATAAAAGCAGGATGGTTGAAGTAGGGACTTTCTTCTTAAATTACACTTCATTTGAAGTCATGACATGGTTCTAGAAACTATGACATGCAACCAATTATCGTGGGGATGTTGGTTATCCTTGATCGTCGTGAGGATGCAGATTAAAAAAAAAAGAGGAAAATATAAAGGATCTAAAGGAGGGTTTTATTTCAATGAACCGTAATATGGGTAATTTTAAAATCTTGCAGGGAAATTTTTTTCAGAAAATAGCTGTAAATGGTCGAATGTCCTTAATTGAAAACTTACTGAAAAACTTAGGGACTAATTTGAAAAGTCTTGAAACTTATATCCTTTTATGAAATAAGGCAATGACTTAAGGCCTTATTTGGAGATTTTCCTTTAATTTTATGGAAAAATAGTACCCCTCATGCCCACTGAAACTATCGGATCATGATTAGTGGCTCGCAGAAGTGCAGAAATCCATCAAGATCTAATATAAGAAATTTCATACCTTGGGGCTTATCATTTCTCAGAGAGTACTAAATTGGGGGCCACATGAGTGTAGAAAATTCAGACAATTGGATTAGGTTGGTGGGGCACTGCCAAGGACCTATAGTGATTATGATGAGTGACTTGGATGAGTGTGAGTGAGTCATCATGTGAGTACTTACAATACCTTAAAAAAAAAAAAAAAAACAGAAGGAAGAAATTAAAACGAAACCCAGAGAAGTCCTCAACCCACCGAAAAGAAACTACATTATTTAGATCCTAACCATCTCATCAGATTCAACATGTGTAAACCCCTTCAATCCTATGGTTGTAATTTGGCTGATAGGCCGTATTCATGGTGGCCCACCAGATCACAAATTAACCCCCCCCCCCCCCCCCCCCCCCCCCCCCCCCCCCCCCTGTTTTTCTTTGAACCAAGTGAGGACAGGACCCATGATAGTACTAGCATACACCGAAAGAGAGCCCATATAAGTGAAATGCAAACAAGTCAAGGGAGCCGGCACAAGTGAAAAGTAAGCCCATATAAGTGAGAAGGAAATCTGCACATGTGAAAAGGAGCCCACATAAATTGAAAAGGGCAGCAGATCCAAAGAACGAACCCTTCAAAGCTAGGGGAGAAATGAAGTTGCTAACCAACTGAGCAACCACTGCTTCTCTATAATAGCTTCTTTTAGTCATCATTTTCTTACAATCAGGCACTAAACATAAGTCGAAAAGGGCAGCAGATCTAGAGAACGAACCCTTCAAAGCTAGGGGAGATATAGGGTTGCTAACCAACCGAGCAACTGCTGCGTCTCTGTAATAGCTTCTTTTAGTCATCATTTTCTTACGATCAGGCACTAAAAATTTCAACCCATAAAAAAAGAAACAAAGACCAAAATAGGTCATGCGTGATGATGGAAACCATCCAAACATGTAAATGAATTTCATCTAGTGTAAGCACCCATTTAAATACCTTATCAAATTGCAGGGTCACAACCAGCAACCGAGATTATAATGCTTGGATGTTCTTCTCACTGTTACAAAGGTACAATCATATGCTCCTATCAAGGGGAAAACTTAGGTCCTTGAAATAAGAGAACAAAGGTGGAAATGAAGTTAGTTGCTTGTTTCTAATGAGGGATGGAGAGAGGCCAGGTCTTTTGACTCTTTGAGCAGTTCAGATGCATGGACTGTGGAGAGAGGCGAGGCTGGTCTGACGTTTATTTATAGAGTCACCTAGCAATGATATGGCTAGAGGAAAGAGGCCACGTGGAGGAAGTATGTCCGGATACCATGAATATCTCACTCGAATGATCCTCTGCTGATGATGGAAAGACTTTCTCCTGCTTTCTGCAGTTCATTCGGATCTATCCCAAGAAATATAGGGTGTCCTGCATGCATTCGGGGATGGTCGGGAAGGGTGCTCACAGGGATCAGAAATAGAATGCATGATAAAATTTTTTTTTTTTTTTTCGATTTTACTTTAATAAGAGTGGGTCTCGATTTAAGATGAGTAGATGATTAATAGTGAATAAGATTATGTCAATAACATTTTAATCTTTTGGTGGGATCAATTCCTATTTAAGTTAAATTTGAAGGACATTTTATAAATAAGCATGGCATTTATTTTGATTTGCTCTTATTTTTTAATATGTGGGCCTCACTTTAGGTCATGTTTGGCAACCAAATTTATGCGGAAAAGATTTTCAATTTTTCTGAAGTTGTGGTAAATTCATGTTTGGCAATTGTAAATCCCTAAGGATTTGGATGAATGAAAATCTTCATTTGTTAGGATTTTCAGATCCGACCACCTCCCATAAGATTTGAGAATCCTCACTTAAATGGATTTCCACACTAAACCTTATTTTTCTCAGTTATATGCATCGATACACACCGATATCAATGTGAAATCATCGACTATATAAATCCCCAGTGAGGAATCCTTATTCTAGTGGTAGTGAAGAATTATCAGCTCTATAAATTCTTCACCGGTTACCAAACATGTTCTTAGATCAATTTCATTCTATTTCATGATTAATTGTTTGAATGAGACTTAAGAGGATCCACTCCACAAGTCCTACTCACGAGTGTGGTTACCCTGAGTGTATCAATGAACGGAGAGGAATTGATTAGAAATGCGAAATTAAAAATATATATATATATATATATATATTTTATAATAAAAGCAGACTCCTCAAAAAAGGGCAGAGCAGAAAACGAGGGATTTAAATCAGCTGAACCACCCAAGCAGGGCCAAGGTAGTGGTTTAGCTTGAACTGATCTTGACTTGCTTTTATCAACCAAGAGGTCAATCATGAGGCGGAGCTCGGCCTTTGTTATTAAATTTTTTCTTTTCTCTTTTTAATACCACAATAGGAATATGTTTTTCTAAAGAGGTACCTCTCACGGATTTATGAGTAGTAACATTTTTACTACTGCATGTGACAGCAAATAACAAAACCCCATTGGCTCTCACTAACAATTAGCAATCACACAAATTTGGCACTAGTCTAAATAACAATTGACGTTGATTATTATTTAGACTAGGGCCAAGTTTGGATGAATTTTAACTCATTGGGGGTTATCGAGTATCAAGGGGTTGGATTTGTATAGGTGTCTTTTGTGGTGGTAAATAGCTTATCCATCAGAGGTACCTCTCTTAACTGAATATTACCACATATATATAGATAGGAACTTATGTTCGTATGCATCCATCCATCCATCATTGTATTATGGTGATGAACAACTTGATGGGGCCCAATTGGGCCCCATTGATCATGGGATTGGGGATGGAAAGAGACATTTTGGATGGGTCAAAATATCAAGTTTAGGGTCAATTACATGCCTCTAACCCCTTCATCTATGGCTTAAAAGTTAATTACTTTATATTAACAAAAAAACCCAACTCTCAATCCAATGGTCTAGTTCATTTGAGTTTGTGAAATCTCGATACATCCAATGTAATTCAGGGTGTCCTGTGTGTGTGGATAGTTTGGATGGTGGTTGGGCCAATTATTGGAGTCCCCAAAACCGTGGGAGGTTCATGTCTCCAAGGGCAGATCCCCTCTTCGCCTTTTGTTGTGTGCATGCGCGCGTGAAACCTGCGATCGATGAGGAGTTTACGTGGTTCGGCAAAACCGCCTACGTCCACGGCAAGAGAGCAATGATTCACATCCTAACTCTTTTTAAAGTTTATAGTTATAGATTACATGATATATATAACTTCGCTTTTTTAAGCTCCAGAAAAACCCTGGTATAATGACCAAAATACCATTAACTCTGAACCCAATCATTGGCTAATCCAATGGACTATTCCAGTAAACCGGATCATACAAGACATAAACCCTACAGTTTTCTTCTCTAGCCTCATTCATCTTCCCATTCCTAAATCACTTTTTCTTCAATTTCTTTTTCTATGTCTATTTCTTTCCTTTCTTTGTCGTTTTTTTTTTTTTCCTGCTGTGTAACCCTTTCGACGTAGCAAAAAAAATACAAAATCACTATTTTCGGCTGCTACACTTCTTACGAATCATTGAATGACTAAGCCAGAAAGCCATCTAAGCATCCATAATAATTTTCAAACTTGAAAACAACTTAGTTAAGGGCTTTCATTATAGGGATTTTTTTTTGGTGCTAAGAACAGCACTAACAATGATATTATCCTGTTATTTTCATTTGACTTAGAAATCATGCCATATCTTAACTAAATAGTCCAACATTAATTAATCCATTTGAAATGGACACCAACCAATAGAAACATTTTGTTGGACACTTGCAGTTGAAAAAAATTAATCAGTGCCGGCTTTTTTGGTACTCCTTTTATTATGTGATGGTGACCAACAAAGAAAATGAATCGGGCCCATAGTGGAAGCGGATCCTTATCAGATCCAGACTACATCAGAAATCCATAGTGTATTGAGTATTGGCACCGGATTTTTCGTATGTTTCACGATGTATACTTGATATTGACATCAGCCAATAGAGGCAGTTAATACTACACTACATTTAACCGTTGAAAAAGAAAAAAAAATCCCCCAAAAAGAGCTAATTGAGCTGAAAATGACATAATGGTTTTGGGAACTTTTACCTAAAAATCCAGGTTAGAATGATTAATTATCATAGAGGACCTGATATTTAAGATTTTATCGTGAAGTGCCTCATATGCTTTACCGGCAAAATGACTACATAGCCTTCATGGGTTGCAAACTTGCAATATCACCACAGTAGTTTAAGATAAAGCAACCTACAACACTTTTTAACTTCATGTAAGCTTCCCATTTAACTTCTGGGTTTTCCATGTTTTGGTTATTGTGCAATTGCTTAGGGAAGTACATAGGGAAAACTAATGATTATTATTCCCCGATTTGTAATGACCTATAAATATTCAGCTATGTATTTCCTCTCAAATCAAGTTGATTGAGTGAACATTTGGGCCATTTTGGGGCACTTTTGTAAATAGAGAGGAAATGATTCCTTCATTCCTCTATAATAATGCTATCATCTTTGAGGATTTTTTAGCAGAGGAATCACTGCATTTTAGGTTTAAAAAACACCCTAAAAGGAGTCACTCTTGTAGCTTAAGTTCTTCTTTGCCTCCGTGGATTTGTAAAATTCGATGGGGGAGGAGAGGTGGAGATGGATGAATCAATAGAAGAGATGATTTTTTATGTGTTTAGAGGATTTGAAAAATCCTCTTCCAAGTTTTCCTCTCTTCACCCAAGCCTGACTTTTCCTTACAATTGAGAAAAATCAGAGAGGATTCCTCTCCGAAGACATTACCCAAACATGCTCAAATTCTCTATGCTGACTAGTGATTTCTTTATTGAAAGCTTTCTCTAGAGTACTCTACTTGGACATAGAAAAGCAATTGTTTTCCCCATTTCATTTATTTTTATTGTGGCTTGTTGCCCTAAAATGCACAGTGTGCAATTTGATAAAAAAATTGAAATAACAGTGAAGAATGAGCGAAGAGAGAATGAAGAAATGGAAAGGAGGTATATTTTTTTTAACGATGAATGGAAAACCCGCATTAGCCAGGATGAGGCACCCGCTCATGCAAAGAGAGGGCACCCACATACTTGGAGAGGCCGCATTAGCACAGGGGAGGTACCGGTTCTCATGCCGGGGGAGAGAGCACCCACATACGTGGAGATGAAGCACCCACGCACATAGGGAGAGAGCACCCACACACATAGAGAGGCCGCATTAGCATAGAGGAGGTACCGGTTCTCATGCCAGGGGGAGAGAGCACCCACATACGTGGAGATGAAGCACCCACACACGTAGGGAGAGAGCACCCACACACGTGGAGAGACACTGAATGGAGATAAAGACAGTTACCTGCACTGATTTATTTCATGCCAGGGCCTAAGTCCTAGGAACAAATGACCCAGCATTGATTGATCAACCAATAGCAACATTTAGTTGTACGCCTTCAATAGGAGAAAAAAAAAAAAAAATTAATGGGGCACTATATGTTTGGTATGCGTTTTTATCATGATGGATGACTTCCAAATCCAGGCTGCAAGAAAAATCTGTAGAATACTGACTCCAAATCATCCATATTGTACGATGTTTATAGTTAAGAGGGGGATCCTTTTTTTTTTTTCTTTGGCTTTCAGTTTTGAAATTTCATCCGTGGGCCCACTTATGATAAACCCAGCTCCCAATTTCAAGTCGGATTAATGGGCCCACATGCCTTCCCCTAAATTGGCACTCACCCAAAATTCACTCCATTTAAGTGCACCGCAGGAGTGGATTAATCATGCATAGAATGGATTCAATCCATTAAAATTAATCATGTTCTTTTTTTTTTTTAAATCTAAATGGAACCTATCCGACTATAATTCCCAAAAATTTCAAACAATAGAATTCATATGGTTTTTTTTATTTAGAATTTACGTGTTACAATCATTCCTTAACCAAGCAGAGCAGAATCCTGCTTCCAGTTGTGGCTGCATTTTAATATATATTTTTTGGATTGGAATAAGATTTTTTTTTTAGATTAATACAGCTATTAAATTTCCTTAACTAACAATTCCTACTAAAACGTGGAGGTGATTGTAGAGGTAGTATAAATACTTTTCAATACTCTCCATTGGGTGGGGCTTACTTCTCAACACTCTCTCTTAAATGGAATATAGTTGGTGCACTTTTGGAGATGCGAGTTTTTGTTTTGTTTGTTGTGCCGAGTTGTTCCTCATCGGATTCATACTCACGATCGGGTGTTAGTAAACACGACATAAATATTTTTTCAATACTTCCCCTCGGGTGGAGTCCACTTCTCAACAACAACTACTGTATTGTTGTGATGCATTCATTCATGCAGGGTTATGGCTTTCACATATTTTCATTTTGCTATCCTCCTTTTTTTTAAATCTTGACTATGGTTATAAGCTTTTAGTTTGAAGGTTGCAACTTCGCCTCTTCAAGCAACCAAACAAATGAAGTGATTTCTTATCTCAAAGTATGCTCATTAGGAAGATAAGATTGGAGTAGGATTTTGCAAATGGGTTTCCAGAACAAGGCCCAATCGGGGCCTGTTAGGACGAAACCAATGGTTAAATGGCCTGGGCATTGAGAAAACACAACCTACTCTGACCAGAGCCATGAACTCCCCAGTGACCATTGAATTAGCTGAATGTAATTACGTATAATAAATTTTCAAGACAACATGGAGCTATGGCCAGCATTTCCTGACCTGATCCGCCTACTAAACCTTCTGAGTTCGGATTCAGGTAAATTTACAAGCTTATCAATAAGGGAAACTCCACTTGGCCCGACTGGGGAGACCGGATTCGGGCCCGGTCCCCCAGGAGAACCATTGGATCTTTTTACTCCTGGGATCCAATGGTCCTCCTGGGGGACCGGGCCCGAATCCGGTCCCCCAGTCGGGCCAAGTAGCACGACTGTATCAATAAATGCCTCGGGATCGGATTGTCCATAGATGCTGCTCAGCTACCAATCTAACCAGACCTGACCCGACCCAACATGACTTCATGCTCTCAACTGGATCCTAATCCATCGCCATAATTCATAAATGGGGTTGACGTTCCCTACTGAATTTTTAAACAGGTCAGGTTCGGGCAGGGCCAATACTCCGGTCCTTGAGAAATCAACCTGACCTAGGCAGACACATTGTCGCTTGCTCCTAATGTGAACAAATCATGTAATTTACCTAATTGTAACATTCATTCATATCTAAGAAGCCCATCTTTCCATATGGGCCAGTGTAGATTTAACTGTCTGGATTAGTTTTGTATGTAGTCTATCATCATTCAGTGCTATCTAGAGGAAACCAATCAGCAGATCAACTGCTCAACCTCGCCATATCCTCTCGATTTCCAACTGTGGTCATTTGCGGGCCGTACCGAAAACTAGATTGTATGGTCTGGGCCTGAGTAGCCCTAAGATGGGCTTTGGAATGAGCAATTTATATTGTTATCATCCAATTTACCTAGCCCGAAAGATTTGGGTATTGATTTTTTGTCCATTGTTTCAGCTTGAGTCGCAGTTAGGGTGTATTTGTTTGCAAGATCCTCCTAGCAGAGGGTAATGTCTTGCGTTGCCAATTGGGCTTTGATTCTTTTCCTTTAGACTCTCTTTGGAATGCCCTCATGGCAGCTAAGCTTGGTCTCCATGATGCCCTTAAAGCGCAAGAGATTCACTGAAACAGCGGGTCTAGAATCTCTTGGCTCAACGAGGGTGAGAAGAACACTAAGTTCTTCCACCAATCTGCTAAGGCAAGGAGCTCTTTCAGCAACATTACTCACATTTCAGTTGATGGTATTCAGACGGGCGATCCTCTTACCATCCAAAGCCATGCAGTGGATTTCTTCTCAAATCTCTTCAAGCCTCAAGAAGGTCAGCCCCACCACATCCTGCTCCAGACAGCCAGCCCAAAGGTTTCAGACGTGGAAAAATCATCTCTAATCTCCATGCCTTCAGACTCCGAAATTAAAGAGGCAGTCATTTTTGAGATAAAGCATAGAAATGAATGAAAAGATCATTGACATGTCATTTTTGAGTTTGTGTTGTGTTCTTCATTAGATGTACACACTTTCATGTTAGATCTACTTATAAACATGATTTTGGATGTAGAAAAATGGTTTTTTTTTTTTTAAATCTTCTACTTTTAAAAAAAATTGTTGGAGTATTTATGATACTAAATAGTAAATACTAATAGCTTATTAGTAGTGTATAGATAATTATTATGTTATATTCATTTTCTTATATTTTACACTAATAAATTGACCATGAGCCAAAATAATAGTTGCATTATATTAAATACTGAAGAATACAACGAACTACGATACAGACAAGACTCATAATTTAAGGTAACTGATATTTTGATTTATTGTTGTTACTAATGGAAAAAAATATTGTTTTCTAACATTTTCTAATATTTTGGATTTTTTTTGGATATTTTTACAATTTTTTTTGGATTAAAAAAAATTCACACTGCAACGGACCAATAACCGCGACTGATAGCGATATCATATCGGTTTTTGTCCCAGCCAATACCACGACAGAAACTGCGATTTTAAACCATGTTTGGGACAATGGACATCCTCGTTTTGAGGATTTTCAGGTCTAAGCCCCTTCCTTAGGACTTGGAAATCCTCATTATTACCAATTTATGCGCCCATATCAATTTTCCTTAGTTGTATACATTGATATGCAGTGAAATTGATGTGAAATCTTTAGCTATATAAATCCTTAGTGAGAAACCTCAAATCTACATATTCAGATTCCTCGCCTGTAACAAAACGTGCCCTTTGGTGTTTAATTTCCTTGTCCTAATTCTAATTAAAGGCCAATGAACTTTTTTCATCATCAAAACTAGGAGATCAATGGTATGAAGTATGAACATTACCTGGAGCACTAGTAGTGTGTAAGAGGAGATGTCCTGAGTATAATCAATGGCCGGAATGAGCCGCTTGAACTCCATGGTGGGGGCAAAGTCACCAAAGTCGTCTATGGCCGCATCGGTCTCAGCTTCGACAAAGAGGACGCCCTCACCATTGCAATCAATCTCGATCCTTCTGTTCTTGTCTTTCTTCAGCCTCCCGGCGATGGGGTAGGATGGCACCAAGGCCTTGCTCAGTGCCTCCTTTAGTATCTGTGGGTCAAAGAAATTGGTGGAGCCATTGGGCCTATAGAAGTAGATGCTGGGAGTGTGCATTTGGGACACCACCAGGTCCACGTTAGAGATCCACAGGCTGTGTCTTGGAGTATCTTGTGCCGGGCAAACAACAGCCGACTCCCCGACTTTGATCATCATCTTCAGGATTCCTGTGATTGGTGTGGCACTGATGTTAGCTGGGTATGATGGGTTTTATTAGTAATCGGCCCACTCTCAAGTAAGCCACCAGATTGCCTCTTATAGGCTAAGAGGCACAAGAAACTCATGAGGCTTCTCACTAGAGCCCTCTTATAAAGTCTAAATTGCTGAAAAAAAAATCCCCCCTCCTGCATTGCTCTCCGCAATAGGAATTGGTCCCACCATCATAGATTGATCATTATAGAACAATAGCATTTTATTTGTATTATGAGTGATCAATCTACAGTTAGTACATACAAATGTGGCATTTATTTTGAGCAGTTAAACTTTTTCTTACTGAATAAAAAGATTCAGAATGTGGTTAAACTATACTATGTCTAGGGACACATAAGGGATGATGGATCATTCATTATAGTTTGGCAAAACCCTAACCATCCTTTTTGTAGGCCCCATATTTGGCTGCTCTCTAGGACATGAACAAGAGAATTAACTTATTTATGTGCATTTGTGATGAAAAGCCTTTTGTGGCAATTTATGGTTTGTTTGGAAAAAACGGTTGGGCATCTTTCCGTGGTCACAAAATATCTGCCCCACTTACCTAAAACCTGCTACCATAAACGATTCTTACTGTCTTTTATCCAAGATAATATAAAAGAGGAGAGAAAAGGACACAGATAAATTGATAAAGATAGATAAATGTCACTAAGATTAAATAAGATCTAACAATTTAAGCACAATTTTCTGATTATTTTAGCAACCTCCTTAAAGAGGAGCTTAGGTACGTTTAAGGTGGAAGCATGACAATTATGGGTAGAATAAGGGAATGAAAGGTATCCAACTTGCCTACGTAGAACCCAAACAAACAGAAAAGATGTATTGATCGTAATGGTGTCCTTAAACCTCACTTTTGTCCTGTAGTGGTTGACCATTGAAGATTTTCTGGAGAGAGGCTCTCACAAGAGAGGATGACAGGATGACAAACACTAAGGTTCTATGCATTTACCACCTTCTTCCTTCTCCATTTTAACTGTCCACCACTGAATGGATCATTGTTTATAATCTCTTCTATGATACCAGATGATACTAACATTAGACAGAAAATGGGCACCTACAACTAATATTCAAATGAGTGGAGTACTGATTATAGTGATAGGTATATAATCTCTTCTATTTCGTTTCTGCCTTCAACTAATCTTTTTTTTTTTTGGTTTCATCCAGATGAGTACTATGACTATAACCAAGTGCTGAGCTTATAGTGGAAACAAATTAAGAAGAATTCTCACGTAATAATCAGGTCAGTTGTCGCATCACGGTTCGGAATCACCCTGCCTAGGGTAATCCCTAAGGTGTGACACGTGTACTCTTGTGAACTCGCACATGTTCTAGACCAAGTCCGAATTCACGAAGGAGAAAATTCCATATTTCACGTATGAGGATTACTCACTAACACCTGTCAATGAACATTAATCTGCAGAAGCATGTATAGTATCAATAATAACAAAGCCATGCGTAGTCCATTAACCAAACTGTTACATAACAATTAGTATTAACAAAGCTAATAATTTAAACCTTCAATGCATACTTAAACTAAGTGTAAGATTAACTATCTAATCTCCAGTCATAAATTACCACACTTGTACGTACTCCGGCGGTCAAAGCTATCCATAAACCTTACTGATCAAATCTCTAGTCTGAAGAGTTATTAGCTATTCTCTTCGGTATCCTGGATCCCTGTGACACCAAGTGTAATACTATGAATACGGCGATTCAATAATATATATGAGCAATTAAGATTCAACACATTTTATTCAAATTTCGAATTTAAAAACAAATAAATTAAAGAGATCAAATAAATGTCAACTAGGCACATTGTGCATTATGAATAAATCATGCTTTATCGAATCAATAATCAAATACCCACTTTCTAGTTGGCTACTACATTTGTTCATTCTCTCCAATAGAGAGTGAATCTAGTTGGGAGGTCACTAGCGTCCCGGCCAAAGGTTGACTGGCTACCCTGTTTTGGAGTTCCGGTACTCCAAATGACATATTGCAGTAGTCTCAAATAACTGAACCAAGTTGTAACCCCGTCGGGTATCACAAGGTCGAAGCTAAGTAGTGTCGAACCATTCGAATCGAATAATAATTAGACTGGAGTAAGACTTTTTTAACTGAATCATTTCTAATCAAATTCATTTATTTCCAAACCATAATTTCAAATCATATGCTTACCCCGTTCTAATATCACATCAAGGTACAATAACATTTATAAGGCAATTTTAGTACAATTTGTGGAATAATACGAATAATGCATATAACAAGTAACCGAATATTTGAAGGCAATAAATAAATCAATCTCAATATGCAAATGCAAATAGATTAATAGAATCAAGGATATTTATTAGCCAAACCTAACCTAATTATCCGCCATCTCTAACCATTCATTTCGGTGTAGTCTTAGGTAATTCGATGCACGTGCTACATTTTGTTAGGGTCACTTTGTGTGTATGTGTGATGCACTAAAATCCCTAAACCAGCACTCATGGGAAGGTGCTAAACAACGGATAGGCACATAAGATAATCTTAGCCCAAGATTTCACATGTGTTACAATTTTTGTTGGACTTAATAATTTGGTTAAGGGTTCCATGTCAAGGGACCTACAAGGTCACTCCTTTCTCAACCTAAGACCTTATTGGTTTAGTGTTTGTGTCACAATCATCATCAGGGATTGATTATTAAGGTTTTAGTCCATGGGTTCCAAATCTAGGGTCCAAACTAGGATTAAAGTCTCTTTTTCCCAAAAAGATAGGGCCGGTTTAATTGTCCGCATATCAACTTCATCTCCCAATCTCTAATCACTAGGGGGTGTGTACCATTGGTTTCTATGTTTCAAGAGCTTTTCAATGATATATGGAACTAAAATATCGGACGTATGGGTAAAAAGTTATGGCAATTCAAATTTGGCATTGTTAGGCCCAATGGGCTGACCCACTCGAGCGGGCCCAATCCGACTGGCCCAATTCTGGGCAAAATTCCTCCGAACAAAACCTATTTCTGCACTCTTTTTCCACCCCCTTCTTTCCAATCATTCTTACTCCATCCCAGATCATTCCATAGACCATTTAAATAGGATTTGAGCCTTCTCCCATTTATACACATACATGCAAATCCAGTCATTCCCATCTCAAAAGAATAAAAATAAGAATAAGAAGAACTCATTTCAATATCAATCTTATTAACAGTAGGCTGACATTAACATGCAAGGGATTATAACTTTCAATCAATGAATCATTAGTGTGCATATATCTCAAATTGCTCATTTACTTGCCTTTTTTTGGTGCTTTCCACTCTAATTCTCTTCTTAGACTCAAATCAAGTAAAACCCCCAAAATTGCCTAGCTCCAACAATGGTGACATGCGAAAGATGAATTAAATGAACATCCATGTAATGAAATTGGGTTCTGATCAATCCTAGAACATGGTTGCAATTATAAATTATTCTCCGCTACTACCTCTGCTTGCAAAAGCAGAGATGTTAACCGAGTATCGTATCCACTGGGACAAAAAGGCTAAGTTGTGTTGTTTCCTAAATTCCTAAACTAATTCTAGTAGAAGACAGAGTTCTGATTATTAAACTAATCATATTAGAAAGAGAAGTAATGGGTTGATTGGTTTTGATTAACAAATTAATGATTTCTAAATTAACAAATTAAAGACAACTTTGATTCAATTAGAGAAAAGATCTAAGGGCACGAATCCACTCTAACCTCGCACAATGGCAAGTATAGGCCTCGGGTTTTACTGTCAACGCTACAGAGACTCGTCTTGATTACAAACCTTCAGAGTCAATAAATAAAGGATGTGGATGTAAATCAGGGCATAACCTATCTCTATGACATAGATTATCGTAAATCTAACGAGCACATTCATTCAAGCATCATTATATGACTTAGTATTCAAATCTACAAGATTAAAATACCAAGGAAAGAAATATTGCATTCATAAAATCCATTCAATGGATTAACATCTTGTCATATAATCAAAAGCGTTTAAAATAAACCCTAAACCTATACATCACCATAAACAAAAGGTTAGGGCTTCATCGCAACCCAAAGATGAGGAATTAGTTACGCATGGAAGATGATTGGCGAAGAATCTCTGATGAAATCGCCATGGCTACGCTCCCAAAAGCTCCAAAACCTTCTTCAGGCCTTCTCCCAAAGTGTGAATATCTCCAAAAACGAATTTGGGCTCTTATTTATAAGTTTTGGGGTGAAAAAGGTCTTTAATTCGTGCAGGAGATGGATTCCCGTCGGGTCCGGGCCCACTGGTCATCACAACGAACTTCTCGAGGTCATATCTCCCTCGATATAGCTCTGATTTATACAATCTTAGACTCCACGGATATCTACTCGAAAAGAGCTTTCTAACGGTACATAGATTTCATGAATCCGACACTCGAGTTGAAAGTTATGATCATTTCAAGTTGCTGCCTCTGAAAATTCCGAGAATAATGGTGCAATTAGAAGACCTTCCATGTTGGCATGCTATGGGGTGAGTGGGACCCATGTTGGACATCCAATGCATGTTTGGACTCTTACTTTGCTTTCTTATTTGAGTCTCTTCCCATATTTGGCAGCTTTCTTACTTGCAACTCCGGTTTGTCATGCTTTGTGAGATTTCTTCCATTTTAGCTCTGAATTTCTCTCCTTGCATTTGTAATACCTACAAACAATAAAATAATAAAATTAAGCTAATTAAACTCTATCGACGGTATAACCAAGTCCTCATTACGGGGCCTAAAATGTATCTTTTAGACTCTCATCAGGTTCCTACAATCATGTATAAGTAGAAAGAAGCATTTGTTTGCGGTTTTCTTACCAATGAAGAAGATGAAGTGATGAAGAGGGTGAAGGTGGTGGTGTTGCAATGGAAGAAGAAGGTACAATTCTACAATGGTAAATATCATCAATGGACTATCATTCACATGCATGCTCAAATACTATCTTCAAATCACAAATCAAAACAAGGTGGATATGTAGAGAGCTATAACCAGAGGCGGACATACATGCATTGACCTGGGTGCAGGTGCACCCAGTAAATTTTGAAATTCCTTTTAGAGGGATATGCACCCCTGCCCCACTTAAAAATCCATCTTGCACCCGCCATTTAAAGCCCATCCTTAAAATGCACCTGCCATTTAAAGCCCATCGTTAAAATGCACCCACATCAACAATCGAGAAATCCTCTCAGTTCCCCTAAATAAAAAACCCTTGTATCTCTCCAACCCTTTGCCCTCTCCAATGTCTATTGGAAACTCTTCATCAACGCACCAAATCAACAGTTCTTCTTTCTCCCTCCCTCTCTATTTCTCTTGCGCACGCGGTTTTATGTCGACGATTGGCGAGGCGTCGAAGCTCAAAAACTTAGTCTTACAGATGTATAGACATAGAAGAGGAGAAGTTAGACAACCCAACTCCAAGTGATATTCCATGCTTCTATAAGAAACCGAAATCACCCACCCTGCCACCCATAAAGGGAATCCAGTCCCTGCCTTTCATTCCCTCTTCTTGAACTGACTTGGGCCTGTCCCATTACAACCCTAATTCCCATTGCCCTGTCTCCACTACCTTTTTCTCTTCTTTAGACACAAGAAAAAGCTTATGTTGATGAATGGATGAATGATTGTTTACTTCTATATATCGAAAGGGACATATTTAATCGCATTGATGATGAGACAATCATGCGACGCTTTCAAAACATGAAGAATTGTCGATGGCAATTGTAAAAGCTTTGTTGTATAGTTGAGATATGACTTTTGATGATCAAATGCTAGTTGATACACTTGAATATTTTGTAATCATTTAAATGCAATACATTTTCTCTTTTATCATTATTAATGTGAAGAAGATATTACAAAATAATATTTTTGGACTTTTTCAATTGTCATCGTTTCGCACCCCTAAAACGAAAATCCTGGGTCCGCCACTGGCTATAACTTACCCAATAGAGAGGTTGAGCAGGAGATGGAATGAGAGGAAGCTTGAAGGAATGAATATGGGAGGTGATGATTTTAACTTCCCAAAAGTCTAGCAGGCACAGCCTTAGGTCTTGTTTTAGAGAAGAGAGGGAGCAGGGAGGTTCTAGCTGAGAAGGGAAATGGGGTACGGTTGAGTGGAATGAGTGGGTTTTAAAGTGGGCATTTGATTGGACTTTGCATGTAAGTCTATTTTCTTGAATGAAATTTGGGCAAAAGGTTTTGTAATTGTTTTGGGCTTGGAAATGAAGGAGATGGTTCACTTGGAAGTGGGTAATGTTTCCTTTCTTCTCCAATCCAACAAATACAGTCCTCTATGGCTTCTAAGCAGTCATCCATGGCAATAGAAAGATGTACAGGAACATGACTCCATCTAAGAATTGTGTGGAGAAAAGAAAAGATGAAGAAAAACCGGTAGAGATGGTGAAAGATGGGGAAGAAGATGAAATGGGCTGGGATTTCTCACATGCAATCACTCAGAACAGCTGATTTGGAGAAGAGATGATCTATAGAGAAGGTGTGATGGAAAAGGAGGAAGAAATTCTAATTGAGAAGAGATGATTTGGGGAAAGATGATGAAGATGAAAGCAGCTCTCAAATCCACCTGCACAGCTCCGGTTACAGTCTTTTGAAGAATTGAAAGGAAAAAGAAGAGAAGGATCGGTTTCTTTCGAATGAAATCTTTCGTCACTCTATAATATAAAATAAAAAAAAAAGACCGGTTGGCTAGTTTTAGAAGGGTATTTTGGTTTGGTTTGCATGCAAGTCCACCCATTTGGACATAATTTGGGTAAAGGGCTTCTTTGATGGAAATGGGCTTGGGTTTGTAAATGGGCTGAGTTGGGTCTAATGAGTTAGGTCTCATTGAGGAAATAATATAGGAAAGATGTTTGATGAAATGCACATGAAAGCCCACCAAATTTTCGACACACATGCACTACTCAAAATTAAATAAAAGGTCATAGTTCTACGTAACTGGGTCAAAACCATACTAATCTACCTAAATCCATCACAAAACCATCCAAAACAATCATTAGGTACCTAATCAAGATTAATTAGATATTAATCACCTATTAGCGGGTTCAGGGTCTTACATCAGTTGACATGCATATATAGAGAAGAGTGTTTTTACCCTTCATTTAACTTTTTGTTTCCCATTTCTTCACAAGGTGGGGGTATGTAAATTGAATAGACTCTTTTATGAAAGAAAATGATGCTCTTTTGGTTTGAGAATTTCACAGATATTGTCAATAGAAAAAAAAAAAAAAAAAAAAAAAAAAGAAACTTTCATTTTCGAGTCAATGTCCACTTATACTGCTCAAATCAACATCAACTTATACATGGACAATCTATTTAAAATCAAGCATTGTTATTTCTAAAGGTTCTTTTTTTTTTAATAAAAAAAATACTTTAGATGCACCTTACATCAAAAAAGTCATTTTAGTTTCCTGGCCTCCTACCAAACCTGTGTTCCCGCCGAGAAATCCTTTTTGTTTTTCACTTAATTTTCCACTGGCCAAAAAAAAAATTCCATTATCTTCTTCCTCCTCTCTTCCCCAAATCCAACCTAATGGGGAAGATCAAATTATTCGGAATGAAGATATAGAATATTAGTAAGACCAGGATGGGCAGTACCTCATCACCACTGCTCCTCTCATTGAAGATGCCATCTTCAATTCAACTTTTCATCTTTTGACAACTTGGAATATAATTGCCTTATCTTGATGAAGGAAAGTATAACCAAAACCAGAACCAGAACCAGAGGGTGTATCAATAGCAAAACAGATGTGGCTGTCACAGTAACCAAAGGCAAACACATGAACGGTGTGGAGATATGCTTGCAATTCATTGCGCTTCACCAAATCCTTCCACTAACCATCCATAACATAATACTTACCCCAAAACTCCAACACGGATTCCATGGTCTTCCCTAGGATCTAACCCAACCACTTTGATTCCTAAGTGTGCTGAGAATACCATTTTCATCTTTCAGCGAGTAACCCAATCCAGGAAGGAGCCTAGTTCTTAGGTTTTGACCTCTGTCGACGTCGGTCTTTGTAAGGCGCTTCTCACAAACATGAATAAGACAGCGATCTTTGGTGGTGGGAAACAAGTACTCGATGGTGATCCACAAGCCAGCCATGTGGTGCTGGTTCTTGTTCATTATTGTGGATTGTTTTATTCTTTCCATAGTCTTTTCCCAATGGATTGGGTTTGGGGAAGAGGAAGATGACAGAAAATGGAAAAGTGATGTTTTGGTGTGCCGACGATACCTGGGAAGGTCGATATCGACCCTCAAAAAAATAGGTAAACAAAGAAAAAAAGAATTTCATGGCTGGAAGACTAGTTTGGCAGGAGGAAAACTAAATTAACCCTTTTGGTCTACTAATTTGCTAGGAGACTAGTTTGCTAAAGGTTTCTTAGCAAAAAATTATAAAGAAATCCACTAATTATTATTTAATGATAGGAATTAAGATTTTTGCCAAAAATATATATACTTTTTACCTGCCAAGATTTTTTTTTTTTTTTTATGAAATTGCCCATGGTGGTGATATCTCAACCTATATGAACCCAACCCTCAACCGTCTCCTTCAACAAACTTGAAAGAATCAAATTCCTAATCATTCCATAAGAGCATCAATATATATAAGAGAGCATATTTAATTATAGCAACAACAGAAGAGCACTACCTTTTTTTTTTTTTGTATAAAGGGTAATTGAATTGAGAAAGAGAAGAAAGAATTACAAATGCACAAAATTAAAGCCTCCAAAGAAGGAGGGAAGAACAAAAGAGAGGCCAACAAACAAAAGGCCAGAACTACAGCTAAATATCAAGGGTGGTAGAATTCACCGGAATTCTCAAAAAATTAAGAAGGGAGTTGAGCTGCTAAATGCCAAAAGGTTTGGATATCTTTCTTAGGGAGAAGCAAAGATCTTCATGCAGAAGAGCTACGATTTGGTGGAGGGTGAGGTGATGGCTTTCAAAGGTTGCTGCATTCCTGACCTTCCAGAGAGTATGAAGAACAGACAAGAAGGTGGATGCCATAAAAATCTTTCCAACTTTATCATTATCTCTAGAGAGGGAGGTCCAGATGGAAGAGGCAGAGCAGGAGGATGGTTGCTGGGCTTTAGAGGAATGGAGCAGCCAATGCCAGAAGGACTCAGCTAAGTTGCAGGAGAAGAAAAGATGGCTGACAAAGTCTTCATCGTTGAAGCAGAGGTTGCATCTCGTTGCTAAGGAAAAGCCAAGGTGCTGCAGATGAGCTTCAGTGGGAGTTCGGTTGAGCATCAGACACCAGCCAAAGCACTTAACTCTAGGGAGGGAGATGTCATTCCAAATCAGAGGAGGCCATTGAAGGATATTACCTTTCAGTCTGATAGCATTCCAAATCTTTTGCAGGGACATTTTACCATCAGGAGCCTCCTTCCGAAAGAGATGATCTCTAACTGTAGGACTTGGAGAGAGAAGAGAAGTAGCAGAATTTCGTAGGTCTCGAACTGCAGATGGTAAGCTCAGAGGAAAGTGCCAAGAATCTGAGTGGAAGAAGGAGGCAAGCCGTTGGTCCAGAGGAAAATTCAGAGTGGGGAAGATAGCAGAGAGGGGCTTGTCCCCATGCCATGTGTCATGCCATATGTTAATGTTCTCACCGTTACCAATAGCCCAGACACTACCATGATGGATGAAGTGGGCAAGACGGCGGATTCTTTTCCAGATACAGGATCCATAGATGGTATTTGTAGGGTTCCAGATGTTGCTGTCCTTGAAGTAGCGGTTCTTGAACCAAGTAGATCAGATGGTGTTCATTGTGGCAGCCTGCCAGCACAACTTGATGAGGGAAGCTTCATTAACTTCGAAGATCTTTCTAATGTCGAGGCCTCCTTCCTGCTTTGGAAGGGTAACTTGAGACCAATTCACGTAGTTGATCTTAGAGGAGGGGGAATTGCCTGACCAGAGAAAGTGTCGCATCAAACGCTCAATTTCTTTGCATATGGAGACTGAAAGGGGTAGGATGGAAGCCAAGTGTATAGGGATACAAGAGAGGACATGCTCGATGAGAATTAGACGGCCAGCAAAGGAAAGAGATTTTGCTTTCCAAGCCGTCAATCTAGCATTGATGGAGTCCAGCAGAGGGAGGAAGTGGATTCGTAAGGTTATTGATGGCTGACCATCAATAATTAAAACACAGTAAATACATCAAATGCAAACAAAAATTTAAACGGATATTGGCAACAAATAAGATCAACCACATGAACTTTGCCAGAATGAGTTGGTGGAATGTGTTTAAACTTGTTTTGGGAGAAAATCTAAATGGTTGTTTCCTTTCTAGCTCCCCAAAATCTACTATGAATCATTCTAATAGACTGGAGAGTTCTGAAGCAGTTCTTGATAAGAGAGAGACCGTTTCATGCGGCGGACGTTCACAAGCCTTTTTGGGGTTTGGTGGATTATTTCTATAAACCATCTGCTAGTGTTCTTGTGCATTAAAGCGCCTTTTCTCCTCTCTATTTCTTCTTTTAAGAGTCCCATATTGGAAGAGGACAACACTGGGGAGACATTTATTTTAACAATCTCTTGTTCATGGTGTTGGGCATGTTAAGGTTTAGGTGTTGGTGACCACGCACGCATGCATGCACTGACCATGTCGTGCCATGCGGAAGCGAGTGGTTGGGCCGCATGCGTCTGTATTTTTGGACCTGGGTGGGCTGGAGCCGGATCCACTATCCGTAACGACAATGGTTGTGCACTTATGAGGATGATCACTGCGGGTGGGTTGATGTTCACCAGCCAAAACGAACTGCCCATGTGCTCAAACCGAATTAAACCAAACCGGTTCAATTTAGTTCGGCTATGGGTTTTTTTTTTTCACAAAAAAGTGGCAGCTCAATTGGTGAGAGACATTGAGCTTCAAGTAACGGAGTGAGGGTTCGAGTCTTCTTCAAGTAATTTTTTATATTTCATTATATATTTTGTAAAAATACATATTTATTTTAACAATCTCTTGTTCACGGTGTTGGGCATGTTAAGGTTTAGGTGTTGGTGACCACGCACGGATGCGCTGACCATGTCGTGCCATGCGGAAGCGAGTGGGTGGGCCACATGTGCCTGTATTTTTGGACCTGGGTGGGCCTGGAGCCGGATACACTATCCGTAACGACAATGACTGTGCACTTATGAGGATGATCATTGCGGGAGGGTTGATGTTCCACATATTTAGACGCAGGATGACCATTGCCGGTTCGTATCATATTAAAGGGAAAACCACCAGCCAAACCGAACTACCCACGTGCTCAAACCGAATTAAACCAAACTTGTTCGATTTAGTTCGGCTATGGGTTTTTTTTTCACAAAAAAATGGCAGCTCAATTGGTGAGAGACGTTGGGCTTTAAGTAACGGAGTGAGGGTTCGAGTCTTCTTCAAGTAATTTTTTATATTTCATTATATATTTTATAAAAAATACATATTTAATTTATTTAATTGGTTCGATTCAATTTGAATGATTTAACCGCACCTTTAGATCGAAAACCGAACCGAATCGAATGATTTGAAGGAAATTTGAACCTTAAACGAACCGATCTACTACAAAACCTATCCGAACCGTCGGTTCGAATTGGTCCAGATCGATTTAGCAGTTTTTTTTTGTGCACCCTAGTTCCAATGGCTCTTACTCAGGAGGCATCTTATCCTGGTGTAGACGTTCACAAGACCATTACACCTATGTGAGGGGCGAAATTTGCCTAAAGAAAGCATCTTCATCGACATGATTCGTCTACCAGTTGTTCGATTATTTTTTTCTTTTTAATTATTTAATATTTTATTTATTTATGATTTCCGCAAATTGATTTTCCTACTATTTAGGTAGGTTTCGATTTTTTTGATTTAGTTTTTTATAAATTAATATGACTACTAGACAGTACTATCCTAAGGTATTCAACTTTTAGGACCAATATTATTAGATCCGGCAGATGAAAATGAAGTATCTTCTCAAAGTAATGAAAATCCTATATGTTTTATCAACTATGTCCCGAACCATATGGATATGGGCCCTCTGGCACATATCAAAATCATTAGTGAAAATTTGATGATTTTGATTGCATAAATGAGGTTCTAAACCATTTAACTAATTCCTTATATGGCGTGTTTCCAAAATATAAAACTGCTAAGGAATTATGGGAAGCCTCGATAAAGGAATATGCTACCGAAGATGAGGGAACCAAAAAATACGCAAATTGATGTTCCAACCCCATCTTGAGAAGATGCTTGAGGAAGAGATTGAGAGTGGTGGTGAGAAATATCGTGAGATTGATGTAGAATCTCAGGTTGATAGTATCCTTGAGTCGCTGCCGACTCATTTAACAATTTCAAGCTCAACTACAACATTAATAAAATAAGTTTGACTTTGGCTGAGCTTTCTAGTAAACTGGTGGCAGCGGAGGGTATAATCAAGAAACAATCAAGTGCCAATGCGACAGAAAAGTCATATACCAGGTTCAAGCCCAAAGGGCAAAAAGAAATCGGTCCCCAGAGGCTAAAAGGTGGATATTGGTCCTAATACTGGTGTGGCTAAAGGTAATAGGGGCATGAGTGCTAAGCCCTAGGGAAGATGTTTCCATTGTGGTATGACAGGACATTGGAAGCGGAATTGCCCTGATTATCTATCAAAGAAGAATACCACAAGTATGATTGAGTCACCTATTTCTGAAGTTAGTTTTGTAACTAGTATTTTAGAATTTTGTTGTATTGACTTCGGTGCAACTAATCACATTTATAATTCATTACAGGGGTTCCGGGAAATGAGGAAACTTAGTAGCGGTGAGATCATGATCGACATGAGATCAGATACTAAGGCGAAGGCGGTGTCGGTGGGAGTAGTTACATTATGTTTTTTAAATTCTAAGTTGATTTTGTCAGACATCTTATATGTACCGTCTTTAAGACGGAATTTAATTTTAGTTTCAAGTTTAGTGAATAATAATTATTCCGTTAACTTTGGTACTGAAGTAGTAATAAAGAGGAATAATACTTTTATGTGTTCTGTCAAGGTGATCATAGGCTTATATTTCTTAACTCTCACGATGTATGAAATACATGATACTGAAATAATTAATTGAACAAATAAACCATCATTAAAGAGGAAGTCACATTCATCTAATCCACCGAAACTATGGCATTCACTACAACAATTTACATTTTTCCCGGCGTTTTTTCCCGGCGTAAATATTAAACGCCGGGGAAAGTATACCTTTTCTCGGCGAAAATAATTTTTACGCCGGTATAGGTCACTTTTTCCCAGCGATTTTTTTTTCGCCGGTAAAGGTAACTGTGTTAATAAAAAAGTTGTTAAAAACTTTTCCCGGCGCGAATTTTCGCCGGCAAAAGTGGTTTTTCCCGGCGTATTTATATTTCGCCGGCAAATGTCACGCGCAATTCCCGCGCGCGCCTTCATTTGGGACATCCCGCGTTTTGTTTCCCCGAAGTGGTTTTGCCGGCGCACTATTTGCGCCGGGATTGATTGTAATTCACTAAATCCCTTCATCCTATCCTGCATTTTCCCTGATTTTTATTGAAACATAAACCCTCTCTCTCTAAATCCCTTCGATCATCTCTCTCTGCTTCAAACCCTCTCTCTGCGCCCATCTCTCTGCTTCTCCCTCTCCGTCTCGCAGCGCCCCCTCTCGGTCCATCTCTGCATCTCTCTGCTTCTTTGCTTCTCTACTTCTCCCTCTCGGTCCATCTATCTCCCTCATCTGCTTCTCCCTCTCGGTCCTTCTCCCTCATCTCTGCATTTCCCCAAAGCACACAAGAAATCGCCCATCTCCCTCTCGGTCCATCTCCCTCATCTCTCTGCATCTCCCTCTCGGTCCCTGGCCCCTCTCACCTCGTCCAGGGCCCATCTCCCTCGTCCAGCGCCCAAGCTCCCTCTCCGTCTCGCAGCGCCCATCTCCCTCGTCCAGCGCCCAAGCTCGCAGCGCCCATCTCCGTCTCGCCCAAGCTCGGCGTCGGTTGCAGGTAATGTGCTCTCCGTCTCGTCGGCGTCGTTTTCTTCTCCATCTGTCTGCAAATCTGAGCCTTTTGTTCTCTTTTCCTTTTTATTTATTTTTCTTATTTTTTTCTACTTTTAAATAAATTTTCCTCAAGCCATTAAAATAAAAAACCCAAGCACTTTTTAGTACCCTAGAAAAAAAAACAGAGAAGATAATTTGGTGGCGGCGGATGAGCTCTGTTTCTTGTAGAAGGTTTTTTTTTTTTTTTTCTTAACTTTTTATGATAGTTCTTGTAAGGTTTTTGAGAAGCTGGTGATTGCATTGAAAGGTTGAAAATTTTATTCGTTTGTTGTTTAAAGAATCTGATTTGGTGGTTTGGTAGGAAACAATTTAGGGTTTTTAGAGTGTCTTTTATGTAATCCAATTTACATTTGCTATTCATTCTACTCTGTATTTGGGGTGGGAAGGAAATCAGTTATTGTGTTTGGTGAATATGTTTTTTCCCAGTTGTCACTCAAAATCATTATTGCTGTTCATCATTGAAAATAAGTGGGTGTGGAGAAGGCATAAAAAAGTATCAATTTTGTTTGCTTTTCTGTGATTGTTCTTTGCTGCATTGTGAGTAGAAACACTTTTTTTCTGAGAGATAATTAAAAACACTTTGCAGAAAAGGAAAAATAGATTGTTAAGAATGGTGTACAAGCGAGATGCTATTAAGGAGATTGTAGGACACATATGATCTACATTGGCAGTGGAAACCAATTACCAACATGTTGGAAAAGAAAATTTTATGTAAGATGTAGAGAAGAATTGCATTGAAGAGGAGATTTTGTTTTGTGAAAACCAAAGGAGGTGAGGGGTATATATAGCCATCCAAGAGGAAAGTTGAGAATTCTGTAACTGATGGACTTATGTGTTTAAAAACTTTCCAGAACAGTTTCTATGATTGGCCAAAATCTAAAAAAATAGCAATTTACAGTTTCTAGTGCTTAAATGGTCGACCATTTAAAAACATATAAATATCTAAAATAAAACATGTAACGGTCAACATATTTCATGCAAGAATATTAGTTTTGAAATAACCAATGCAATATACGAGGATGACATCTAATCCTTCATTAACTAATTGTAATGGATGTGAATCACCGCTACACAAAGATGACTTACTAATCCCTTCATTAACTAATGCACCTGGATTAGAATTCACCTTGATTATGGAACAACACTTGCATCTCAGAGAATGCAGGCCTTACCAGAATGATGGAGAGCCTTCATGGTTCCATTACATTGAAAGGTTGAATCGTTCGTGCAGTTTTGTTCTTTTTCTGGTTGATAATTTATTATGGGTTTCTTGTTTTACAGTTTTCGTCAGTGGTTGTTTTGGTGCGTTTGGTTTGAAGCTTTCGTCTCCCGTAAGAAATACGAATTGAATACTAAATTTTTTTTTTTTTGGGGAAAGACTGGTTGGTTTGGAAACCAACACCACTTTTGTATAAAGTGGGATTTTGAATTCTGACTAGCAAACGACATTTTTATAAGGCCTGTTGGTGATTGGCGTACGCTTTCTTAGGACCCCATTCAAGAATTATTGTTGGAGATTTAGAAATCTCGGTGAAAATCAATAAGAAAGAAAAACACTTAGCTAATCTGTCTTTACTTTATTGCTTGATTATTTTTATTTGTTTCTAAATGCGGAGAAGAGGGGAGGCAGGGGATGGTTTTTTATTATTGTTGTGACTTTATTCTTTTCTGGCATTTGAATTTGGATGTGGTGGGTGTTTGATTAATGCATACATGTTGTTTTTCATTTTCATATGCAATTGACTGACTAACTTTGTTTGCAATAATGAAATTGCCTGACAATGTTAGATAATGGAGTCTTGTTCTTAGAAAGTCCCTCCTACTTTTGAGTCCTGTGTTTGTTGAAGACAATGGAAATATTTGTGTGGAGTTTATGACTTTTGGATGAATTGTAAAGTTTTTTACTTTACATTCAACTTATCTTATTTGGAGTTTTATGACTTTTGGATGAATTGTAAACTCCATTAAACCATCCTACCAAACCACCAAATCAGATTCTTAGCATGAAACAATGAAAAACCTGAAATTCCTTATCAAATAGAAATACATTCTATACCATCAAATTTTTTTGACGAATCTTTGGAGAAGGGTTCACTTCCTATAATATACCATTTCTAAGCAATGCATTATGAAAACATATCGATTTAGAGAGGCCAAGCCAAAATAGATTCTGAAATGAGTTTTTCTAACCCTTTAATCCAATTTTTCACTCCAATCCAATTTTGTTTGAATATAGATTTCTTCTTTCTTGCTACCTTTCTAATTTCAAGATTCGGAACTTTATATTCTTGTCTAATACTAATCATGTCCATTATATGAGCTTGATCTGTCTAAATTCTAAAGTTAATTTTTATTTTTTATTTTTCTTACTTTTTTTTTCATTTAAGGCATTAAGTGTTGATTTGTTTTTCTTATATTTGAGTTCTTCTTTTTTCTTTGTTTTTTTTCTCCTTTTGCATTTATTTTGTACCATCTATTGGTTGAATTTGAGTTAACCACCATTTTATATATGTAAACAGATATGGACAAGAGTTGGATGTTACAGTATCGTAATAGATTTAGTCAGCCATATATAGACGGGGTGAATTCTTTTATTGAATTCGCAAAGACGACTTCGGGTGGGAGTAGAGTGATTAAATGCCCGTGTAACTACTGCTGTAATGGTTTTAAGCATGATTATGAGATTGTGAGAGACCATCTGCTCCGCCGTGGGATGATGGTATCCTACGAAACTTGGTTACAGCATGGGGAACTTCCACAATCCGATGAATCGGATGATAGTGAAGATGAATCGGATGAGGACCGGGATGGATATGATGAGTTATTAGAGGACCATGGCAGGGGGACTTACATGATGGATGATACCCTAGGGATGGATGATGTGCGAAACTTTGAAATTATGCTAGAGGCTTCCCAGCGTGGTTTGTACCCGGGCTGTAAAGATTCAGAAACCCTGTTAGCGTTTGTCATTAGGATGCTACATGTGAAGGTACAGTATAGGTGGAGCAACAAGTCGTTCGACAAGGTTTTGGAGATATTTAGGGACACCCTACCAGAAGGTAATGTGGTTCCCGCGTCCGTTTATGAGGCCTAGAAGCTACTACGTGACTTGGGCTTGGGGTATGAGCACATTGACTCCTGTAAGAATGATTGCATACTTTTTTGGAAAGAGAATGCTCACTTGGAGAAGTGTCCCGAATGTGGGGAGCTTAGGTACAAGGTCAATAATGGCAAGGGTAAGCAGATTGCTCATAAGATACTGCGTTACTTCCCATTGATACCTAGGTTGCGGAGATTATACATGTCCAGGATGACAGCCAAAGAGATGAGATGGCATCATGAGAATGGCATGGGTGGCGATCTGGGTAGGCATCCGGCCGACTATAAGGAATGGAAGGAATTTGATTTGAAATTTCCAGAGTTTGCCCAGGAGATCCGCAATGTGAGGTTAGGACTGGCCACCGATGGGTTCAACCCCTTCGGCAATATGAGCACTTCTTACAGCATGTGGCCTGTCATACTTATGCCTTACAACCTTCCACCCTGGATGTGCATGAAGGATCCATTTTTCATGATGTCCTTACTTATTCCCGGTCCACAGGCACCTGGGAAGGAGATCGATGTGTACCTGAGGCCCTTGGTTGACGAGTTGAAGGAGTTGTGGGAGATTGGTGTCATGACTTATGATGCCCATAGTGAACAGACCTTCCGAATGCATGCGGCTGTGATGTGGACCATAAATGACTTTCCCGCGTATGGTAACTTGTCTGGTTGGAGCACAAAAGGTTATTTGGCTTGTCCCCCTTGCAACGAAGATTCATTATCATGTAAGTTGAGAAGTAAGATTGGGTGGGTTGGACATCGAGCTTACTTGCCTGAGGATCACTCTTGGAGGAGGAGCAGAAAGTTCAACGGTCAGCTAGAACATAAAGTGAAATCCTTGCATTTACCGGTGCAAAAGGTACTCGATCAGTTGGATCAACTACCAAAAGTTAAGTTCGGGAAGGGCCCCAACATCAGGAAAAGACCTCGTGAGCCTGCACTGTTGAATTGGACAAAGAAAAGCATCTTGTATGAGCTACCGTACTGGAAGAAACTAAACCTTAGGCATAACCTTGATGTCATGCACGTAGAGAAAAACATCTGTGAAAATATTGTTGGTATTGTGGTGGGCATAGATAAGAAGAATAAGGACACGAACAAGGCGCGTGACGATTTAAGAGATATGGGCATCAGGCCACAATTGCATCTGCAGAGGAATGAAGAAGGATCCATTATGAAACCCCGTGCATCCTACACATTGGACCCGAAACAAAGGGAGGGTTTTTTTGAATTCTTGAAATCAATCAAGTACCCGGATGGCTATGCTGCAAACTTGTCAAGGTGTGTGACCTCAAAAAATGGCAAATTATCGGGTATGAAAAGTCACGATTATCATGTTCTCCTACAACGTCTATTTCCGATTGGCCTACTTGGTTATGTTGATAAGGAGTTAAGTACAACTCTATTTGAGTTGGGCAGTTTCTTCCATGACCTCTGCTCAAAAACATTGAAACAGAGCGAGTTAAAGAAATTAGAGGAACGGGGAGTGCTCATACTTTGCAAGCTCGAGAAGATCTTTCCTCCAGCATTCTTTGATGTAATGGTCCATTTGGCCGTTCACTTGCCACGTGAGGCTATGCTTGCTGGACCGGTGCAATATCGGTGGATGTACCCTATTGAAAGGTAACTGTTACCATCCGATGAAGTGTTATTCACAAGTAGTTGTGTGTTTGTCTTGCATAAGTAACCTTAATACTAATGAATCTTTGTTTGAAGGTTTCTCGGGACTTTAAAAGGTTATGTTACTAACCGAGCACGACCCGAAGGTTCGATCGCCGAGGCTTACATTGTCAAAGAGTGTTTGACTTTCTGCTCAATGTACCTAAAAGGGACTGATCGAGACGAACGAAATGATGATGGTGGCGTGCGTGGTCCCGGGATGGATATCTTCAGGCAAAATGTTCGTCCCTTTGCACCAATCACAAGGGCACCAGATCCTTCTCAGAATGAACGCAACATGGCTCACTGGTTTGTATTGCATAACAGTCCCGAGTTAGAGCCATATCTCGAGTAAGTGCTTCGGCTTAAATACATGTGTGTATAGATTGTTCTCTTGTTGATTCTTCATCTACTTTTACTTGCTTATGAATTGCTTTGGCTTAAGTAGGGAACACATGAATACATTACAAAATCCAGGAGCGCATGACATCAGTCAAATACAACGAGACACATTTCCAAAATGGTTTAAGCAACGTGTAAGATATATGATGCACTATTGACACAGTAAACATTATCTATTGGGCCTCAAATGCCGGATTAACAAACTTACTGCATGTTGCTCATGTAGATGAATGATTTGCGAAACCAAGGGTCGCCTGAAGCAACCGATGAAATGTGGTCATTAGCAAATGGTCCTGGTTCGATAGTTTATCTATATTCAGGGTGCATATTCAATGGTGTCCGATTCCACACCAGAGATCGCGAGAATAGGCGAAAGTGCCAGAATAGTGGTTTGGTGGTGCAAGGGAGCATATTGGGAAGACAATTGACTTCTACGGGTACTTGTGCAAAGTATGGGAGCTGACATATATGCATGGGGGTAGGGTGGTTTTGTTCCAATGTGAATGGTACAACACCGGTACCAGAAACAAAATACATACCGATCAACACATAACAAGCATTGATGTTACAGGTCGGTGGTATAAAGATGATCCATTTGTCCTACCAAGTCAAGCAAAGCAAGTTTTCTATGTCAGTGATACCTGCAAAGGCAACAACTGGAGAATCGTAGAACGAGTCAAGCATCGGGGAGTGTGGGATGTACCAAAACTGGATGATGTGCCTAGTGAGGCCTTCCAGCAGCATGAAACCACCGATGTTGTCCCAGTCTGTGTCGAAGATAGGGATGTTCACTACTGTAGGGATGATATTCCTCCGGAGAAAGTTAATGGTGATGAGCCAATGGCGGGGCATAGCGATGACGAGGATGATACTATGGCGGAATATTTAGATGATGATGATGAAGACGATCTATGTAGCCAGTCCGATTCTGATATAGATCCTGATATAGAGTATAATGTGTAGTGTTTGTTTTCTGATTTGTGTATGGACAATTGTTCTAACTTAATGACGTTGTTGCTTAATTTACATTTCATGGCTCATTATTTATGTCTCATTTTATTTCATTTTATATGCCTTCATTCTCCTGTATGTCATATATAGTTGTCAAAAATGCCCAAGGGAAGTAAAACATATGTCAAGCCTGGGTGGGTGGCCAAACAGGCCAAGTTGACAGAATATGAGAAAGTGAGAAGTAAGAACATCATGGAAATAGACGAGAGATGTCGTGCTTTGGGGGTAAAGCACATATCCAACACCATTCTTGGATTGGGTCAAACGAGCAGAAGGAAAAATGGTGAGGGAAAAAGAAAACCGGCCGGTGAAGATGATGACAACGACGAATATCTACCACATTATTTACGTGACCCTTCATTGGTTTCTTCGGATGAAAATACGGGTGATGATGGGGATGATGAGACTTCTGGGTCTCCGACAAATATGGTAATTTGTTTATTTGTATTTATGACATGCCATTATAGTTGTAAATTTTATTTCATTGGCTTTATTTATGTATTTATGTACTAATAATTTCTTGTTGTGTTGTGATAGGTTACCCATATGAATCGAGGGAAGCGAAGTAGACATGCTTGCGCTGTAGCTGCTGTACTGGCCCAAACTGCACCGGCGCAACCTCCAGTCACACGGTCTTCTCATGTAGAGAACACGCCCGAGGTTGCGGGCCAAGCTGCACCGGCACCTACTCGAGTCACACAGTCTTCTCATACGGGTAGCATGCCAGAGGTGGCGACCATTGCTAGAGAGCGTAGTCCTGCACAGATTGCCAGTTCTTCTGGCCAGCCTAACCAAGTTTTGACTCCGCGTACTGATGGCAGCAGTGTTGGTGAGAATTATAGAATTATTTACGTTTAAAATGTACGATCTTCTAATGTTATATGCTTAGTAACTCTAATTAATATTGTGGTCGTGACAGCATCAGCCTCAGGAGAGGGCCCTCGCCGTGTACGAGGCAAGACAAGGGGGTTAAAGGTGGAGAAACTGAGGAGGCAGCTTGGCCATGCCATCCCAATTCCGATCCCTGCTTTGAGCCTTGCGCCAGAGGGTGAATTTGCCACTAGTTTTTCAAACCTTCTTGGGGAAGCAATTCGAGATGAGGCTCCTGTTCGGAAAGAAGGCTGGAAGTCTGTTCCTGAGGGGATCAAGAAGTTGGTGGTTTGCCGAGTTCAGGTAATTTCATCTGAGATAACTTAATGCATTCTCAATTAGACTCATTAATGTGAAATTGTTGTCTCACATTACATGTTTATGTTTGCACTTGCTTAGCAATTTTTTGAGTTCGGGGACTATGTGAACGATCCGATCATCAAGGCTGCCATTGATGCGAAGTGCCAGAAGCTGTACAGGGACTGGAAGTCTGAATTACATACCCACTATTTGTCTCTTTTGGAGGAGGGGGTGCCCGATCCAAAGAGCCACCCACTAAAGCCTTGTAAGGCAGATGACTGGGCCTGGATGATCGACAATTTGTGGGAGACTATGGCATGGAAGGTAACTTTTAATGGTTTTGTATATATCTCTGCCTCAATTATTGATCAAGATCAGTGTATTAGTTAAATATTATTTGACTAATATATTGTTTTTTTTATCTTTTTGTGTAGGAGAAGTCAAAGAAAGCGAGAGAAAGCCGATCGAAAATGCCGTGGAATCATACGAGCGGCTCTAGATCGTTCCTAGCACGTAGTTCAGTAATCGTAAGTGCGGATTTACGAAAATTTGGTTGTTTGACTAAGTTATGAAACTAAATTCTTCTATTAACGAAGTATCTAATGTCATAACAGAGAGCACAAAATGATGGACATGCACAGCCTTTTCCCGATTTCTACCACGACACTCACTACATGCACGGGAAGAAAAAATGGATAAATGAAGAGGCTCAAAAGACACATGTACGTATGCCTAAGTCATGTTATATATATCTATATAGTGATCGATTTTTATATGCATATGTTAAACTCACTTTATTTGATTTTTACATATTTAAAAATGACAGGAGGAATTAGTGCGAGTGACAGCCGAACAATCCCAACCCTCCATCACATCTCCGATGACTGATGAGCAAATATCCGTCAGGGTGCTTGGACAGAGATCGGGATACCTTAAGGGTTTTGGAATTCGCACGAAGTCCACTTTAGCCTCAACCCAGAATCGGATATGCCCTGATCCTGAGATTGTTCAATTGCGGCAGCAGGTAGGACTCCTTGAGGGCTTAGTCCTCTCCCTAGCTGAGCGCGTAGGCATAGACCCAAGTTCCCTTGTGGGTGGGGATGGCACCTCTGGTGGAGCTCAAGATGCGACTTCTCCAGGTTTTGTATATGATTACTCTTTTCAAAATGGTATTTACGGGCACGTTCATTACTATCTCTAATTACTATCTCTAATTAAGGATAAATGTAGATAAGAATATAGGGAGCTATACATATAGAGTGCACAAAAAGTGTTCAAGGCATGGAATTTGTGACAGATTGATCTAATTCAGGTCTTCTATAATTGCCATTTGATTTGTGCTTGGAAAAGAGTCCCTTCAAAACCAATTGGACATGGGTTTATAGATTATGTACCACTTTAATGGATGTTGTTTAATTTTTTCACTTAAGTTATTTGACACCTAAAACTAGGGCTGCACAAAACCGGACCGCAGACCGGACCGGACCGGAAAACCGGACCGGACCGGACCGGATTTGTGGTCCAAGACCACAAATCCGGACCGGACCGGACCGGTTTTGAAAAACCGGTTATATCCGGTCCGGTCCGGTCCGGACCTTTTAAAAACCGGTCTGGACCGGACCGGACCGGATTAATAATATATATATTTTTTAATTTTTTTAATACAAAACTTTAAGTATAAAAAATTCTCAAGTCAAATACCATAGTGAAATCGAAGATCTAGTTTCTTACATTTGGAAAAAGAGGCAGGAAATTGGCTGAAAATGAAAAAAAAAAAAAAAAACTTAAAAAAAAAAAAAAAAACTAATGAAACCGGTCCGGACCACTTAAGTGGTCCAGACCGGACCGTTTTGGACCGGACCGGACCGGACCGGACCACTTATAAGTGGTCCGGTCCGGTCCTCTCATTTAAGCCGGACCGGAAATCCGGTCCGACCGGATTCCGGTCCAAAAACCGGACCGGATTTCCGGTTGGGCAGCCCTACCTAAAACAGGTTGGGAAGAAGTTTATATTTAACTACTATGAAGCAATTGTTTAATTTTTTCTCTTTAGTTATTTGACACTTAAAACAGAGTCCCTTCTTTAACTCCCTGTCGATCTTGTTACATTGTGGAACTTGCTCTTTTTTTTTTTGCAGGTTTGAATGAAAAGTGAAGAAGATTTTTGGGTGTGTGATTCCATGTGGAAAAGATGCAGCCAACAGAACTCAGAGTTTCAATGTTTTGAATGTTGTTACAGAGTGGAATGTTATCATGTTTGTTTTATTTTACAATGGACCTAGTAAGGTGCTTTTAATGTTGTAAGGATACTTGAATATTAATATGAATCCTTATTAATATTCTCATTTCATTTGTTTATGGTGGATGGAAAACCACTTGTAGCAGTTGATGTAGCAGTTTATTGCATATGAGAGGTGCGGAAGTTGTGGGCGTCTACTATCCTCTGATTGATGATAAACTCATGACAATGTTGCACAGGTATGACCTTCGTTTATCATCAGAAAGTATCATCTTTCTACATTTCTTTTGTTGCCATGCATGCTATGATCATTGGTCTATGTGTATGTAGTCTATACTCATGCTTTCTGAACCACCCTTTCATTTCTGAAGTATAGCATAGGATAAAGTCACCCACCTGGATGATTTAATGAAAAGGCATATGGTGCTTGTATATAGCTGCACACATGCTGCACATGCATAAGCTCAAAATTGTATAACTTTTAATGGAATTTGTTGCTAGCATGAGGGGCAAGAAAGTTTATGCATGGACTGTAGATGATGATGACTCATTGCAGAAGATGCTGTTTGAACGTGTAGATGCCATTGTTACAAACCGTCCCTCCCTTCTTCAGCGCCTCATGCAAGACATAAAGACACAATGCCTTGAGGAAGGTTTTCCTCTACGATGATAGCATTTTTCCATTTGTTCAGTGTAATTTTTTTATCAATGAAATTTTATCATCTGGTAATATTTCCTCCACTGCATATGAGAACTTTTGCTTCTAAAGTACTGAGATGCCATCATAATTCATAGAACTAAATTGAAGAATTAGATGAGCCAGATAAGAGTTTAAATTTCTTAAAGTAATTTTACAAGTTGGTATCATGGGGATTCTTTGAAGAGATCTGGACATGTGGAGATAACCCATAAGGCCACAAGACCAGTATGAAGACAGGAACCACTACAAATATGGGAATTTAGAGCCAAAATTTGGAGGAGAATACACAAAGGTGTGGGTCTCAATCACGCGTGACAACTGACAAGTGGTTCTGTATAAGCACCTGCATCACTGCTAAATTACTTGTCTAGTTGTCTCTAATATCATGATAAAAGAGAATACTTACTATTGGACTGAAGTCTGAAGGTCAGTCACACATATAGGCAAATTATCTAGAGACCAAATCTGCCTATGAACAATGAAAACTCCACATGCACATACTCTTCTTGAATTGGTAGAGGTCTCAAATTGATTCAGATTCAACTGTTATTCACCATTGGATTGAATTGTTTAAGATTATTGCTCCCTAATATCAATTGTCATGATCATCCTATCAGTCTGTTTTTTTTTTTTGGATCATCCCTGTCCACATGAAGATCTTTCCATCCCCATCTTCTGTGATTGGTATGCATCCCCCAACCACACCTCCTCTCTCTCTCACTCTTGCTAGCAGCATTGATGCAATAACTCTTAAATCTCATTTTTCTTTTTGTTGGCAATTCACATATCTCATTTAATTCCTAGGTAACCAATCCTCCATCTTTTGTTAGTTTATTTTATATTTAAGTCCAGGCCAAGAGTCTCAAGTCCATCTAATGCTTATTAAGTTCATGTGGTAACTTTAAAGTAGCTCGTAGTTTGATCATGAAATGCATCCCCTAACCACATGAAGGATGATGAAAATACTCTTGCTCAGCATTTCATTTTACAAAAATAAAATGAAAGGTGGAATACATCTTAAACTTAAAATTTTCAAAATGCCTTAAATTGTAGATATGGTTCCTTACAGCTACCATTAAAAAAGAAAAAGAAGGTTCCTTACAGCTATTAGTGGAATTTAAAGTTGATTGAGGATCTCTTTTTGCCATTATTTAAGTGTCACTTGAGAATGCTGCATGGTTTGGAATAATTGTTTTGGTTAACTCCATGCTTGGGCGTGTAATGCATATTTAAGCGTGCAACATGCTTTAACATTAAAAATACATGACACTTGTCAATTTGTTGTTGTGCCTTTTACTTTATGATACACATTTAAGTTAGTGTCTACCGTTCAGGGTTATTGTAAATTGTCAAGTGGTTTGGAGTCAAATTTCTCAGAACTTGGTCGTGCTGCAATCTCTCAAAGTACTTTGGGAATGTCTTCTGAAGCTGAAAGAACAATGCTCCAAGACATGCCTGCTGATTCTTCCCAGTCTAAAAAAGGGGTTAATGATTCTAATTCTTTGGGTGGTCGAGTTATGCTCATCGATGGAACATCAGTCATGTATAGAGCTTATTACAAGCTTATAGGTATGCTGTGACCTACTAACCTCAATTGGATCATATGTGTCATACTGATCATCATCATTATTCTTGAATGGTACGATTTGTCTTCATTATTATTTGGCTGATATTTGTTTTACTCCATGCCTGTTTCCTTTCATACTGTTATTCTGCTACATTTTTTTTCCGAAACAGTAATGATAAATGTTATTCATTTAAGAAGAAAGGATACAACTTGGAAAGAGAAGTGGATATTAGAGATGAATACTGGCAGCAAACAAGGCAATAAACAAAAGCTACAAGGAGGAACTAAAAAACAAGCCTTGTCTATCAATGCCTTGCATGTCCAACGAATCTTTTCATATCTTTGACAATTGTTTTTTCGGTGCTGTATCTTGGTAGTCTATGATGCCAACATTTTTATTGACTCATGTTATATATGCCTCATTTACTTACTGTATTCCATTTTCAGATGGTAGTCATCCTAGAGAAAGTTACTCCTATCATGCTCCTTGTTTGTAGGGCAATGCCTGACTAGGAGGACTCTCTCTCACGCACGCACAACAGGGGCAATAACTTATCATCAGGACAGAGGATGTATGAGGGAGCGCTCTCTCTCTGTCTCTAAATGGTAACTTATTTGCTGTAAGGAAAACCATTCATAATAGAAGATTCATACTCTGAATCAATTACAGGAAAAAGCCAACCAGAAGAACACCCAAAAGCCGGACATGGAAGTTGAGAGTGCACGCATGAATGATGTCCAGGATTTTTTGCAGCCAAAATGTTGTTCCTCTCTAACAGTCGACTCAACTCTACACGAATTGGATAATATTAATTTTCATTTTGGTTGGATGTCGCCCTTTTCAATTATTGTATATTTTTGAGTTGATAGATTTTTATTAATTAGATTAATGTTTTTTTAATTGGAGACCTTCAGTGTAATCATTTATATATAGGAAAAAAATTTGAATAAAATATAAATATTTTGCCGACCTAAAAGAAGTGCGGCAAAATTTTTTTTAAAAATTATATTCATGTTTTCCCGGCGCAAAAATGCGCCGGCAAAAAATTTTCTAAAAAAAATTTACGAAAAATAAATATGTTTTCCCGGCGAAAAATAACACCGGCAAAGATTTATAAAAATTTATTATTTAAAATATAAACTTTTTACCGGCGAAAATAACGCCGGCAAATGTTTTTTAAAAAATTATTATTTAAAACATAACACTTTTCCCTGCGAAAATTAACGCCGGCAAAAGTTTTTAAAAAATTTATTATTTAAAATATCACCCTTTACCGGCGAAAGTAACGCCGGCAAAGCTTTTTTACAAATTTATTATTTAAAACGTAACACTTTTCCCGACGAAAATTTACGCCGGCAAAAAATTTTAAAAAATTTATTATTCAAAATATAACCCTTTACCGGCGAAAATAACGCCGGCAAATCTTTTTTAAAAATTTATTATTTAAACATAACACTTTTTTGCGGCTAAATAGGCACTTTTCCCGACGTTATTTTTCGCCGGTAATGTGTAAACTTTTGCCGGCGCTTCCTTATTTCGCCGGCAAAAGGTTTTACTGGCGTACTTTTCCCGGCGCTTTGCCGGCGCAATAAAAAACGCCGGTAAATGTTTTCTCCGGCGATTTCTGACCTTTGCCGGCGTTTTTTTTAGCGCCGGGAAAAATGTAAATTGTTGTAGTGATTTAAGGCTAGGACACAGTAACCTTGATAGGATAGTGAAAGACGGTATCTTGCCTTCATTGATGGTAGAACAAAAGTATGTCTATGAATTCTGTATGAAATGAAAAATCACGAAATTACCATTTTCTTCTAAGAATAATAGATATAAAGATTTATTGGAATTAGTTAATACTAATGTGTGTGGACCCATGAATGTAAAAGCAAAAGGTGGTTATGAGTACTTCATCACTTTCATAGTTGATTACTCCAAATACGGATATATAAATATATATATATATATTTGACGCATCGCAAGTCCGAGGCTCTTGAAAAGTTCAAAGAGTTTCGAGCGGAAGAAGAAAAACAATTGGGTAAAAGTATCAAGGCTCTTCAATCAAATCAAGGAGGTGAATATCTCTTTGTTGATTTTATAGGATACTTATCCAAAAATGAGATTCTATCACAATTGTCTACTCCCTGAATGCCTCAACAAAATGGACTACACCAAATATGTTGATCAGGAACATTCTTCCAGCACATTTATAAAACGTTCCAAAGTAGGAAAACATTGCAGTCGTTCCTAAATAAAAACACTGTGCCAAAACCCAATTATGCCAACGAACGGTTTTAAAGCGTTCTTGATCTCCTAATAATATTTTTTTGGTACATAACTATTTTTAATTAATTGGGCAAGTATACCAAGTTGGAAAGAACGGATGGGAGGGAGATATTAACCAAAGACTTGCACGATTCCATATTCACACGGAGAGAGCAAAACCTTGGGAGGAAAGAAAAGGAAAAAGAGGAAGGAAGCACAGGAGAGAGATAACGCAAGCAAGGAAGAAAGGTAACAAGAACCCAATTTCCTCTCTTATCTTCTTGTTTCAATTGCTATGTTATTTTTTTAGGTTCAGAGTTTTTTCTTATTTTTTAGCTATATTTTGCTCCTTTCATATTTCTCCTTTTTCTTTAGAGTTCGCATGTGAGCACGAATAGATCAGATCGGTATCAAGGAAGTGGCTGAACATAAAGTGTTTTTTGTGAGGGCTGCCAAGCATAGATCCTTCTAGAACACTACTAGAAAAAAGGGCTTTTATAT
Organism: Cinnamomum chago; assembly: GCA_038049695.1. NCBI lineage: Eukaryota > Viridiplantae > Streptophyta > Magnoliopsida > Laurales > Lauraceae > Cinnamomum > Cinnamomum chago. The sequence goes on along the minus strand of CP142458.1, from coordinate 62,410,048 downwards.
CGGTTGCAAAAACTGCCCTATATCGGTTTTTTATATAACCGATATTATATCGGTTATTATGAAATCGATATTATATACCTCAAATCCCTTAATCCCCCGTGCGGGCTCACTCCTTCTTTCCCTCTTTTTTTTTCCTTCCCTCCTTCTTTCCCTCTTTTTTCTTCCCTTCCCTCCCTTCTCTTTCTTTCTCCATCATTCCTTCTTTCCTCTCACTCTAGCTCTCTTCTCTCCTCACTCTCGCCTCTCTTCCCAGCGCTTCTCTCCCTCCAAAAACCCCTTTCCTCTCACTCTCGCTCTCTCTGCTTTTCTCTCACTCTCGCTTTCTCTACTCTCTCTCTGCTCTCCCTGTCTCTCTCGCTCACTCTCGTTCTCCGGAGAAGAAGAAGACGACGACGACGAAGAGGAAGAAGCTGCTCTTCCGGCGCTGTGCAGGTGCCAGGTACACCACGTTCTTTCCTTTCTTTTTGTTTCGTTTCTTTCTTTCCCTTTTCTTCTGCTGCTACTGTTTTCTGTTCTCTCTCTCTCTGTTTTTTTTTTTTTGTTCTGTTTTCTCACGATCTCTGCTGCTGTTCTGTATTTTTTTTCCCTGTCGTGTTTCTGCTATTTTTTTTCCCTACTGCGTTTCTTCACAATGCTGTTTTTTCCCTGTTGTTTCGGCTAGCCGCCAGAAGTTGAAGGCTAGCCTCCAACTTGGTTCGGCTAGCCGCCTCCAAGTTGGAGGCTAGCCTCCAGAAGTTGAAGGTGGACTTTACACTACTTTTCATTTAATCTGGGTTAAATCTCAAAACATGAAAGTTGTATCCCTCTGATAAATCTTTCATTTGGATCAAGAATCATGTTGTTTCGAGTTCAGAAGAGGAAGTTATGAATTTTCTACTGGAGACAACTCTGCTTCACTCAGGTTGCTGTTTTTCTGTGACCAGTCAGCTTCAAGGTAATTTTACACTACTTTCCATTCAATCTGGGTTAAATCTCGAAACATGAAAGTTGTAGCCCTCTGATAAATCTTTCATTTGGATCAAGAATCATGTTGTTTCGAGTTCAGAAGAGGAATTTATGAATTTTCTACTGGAGACAACTCTGCTTCACTCAGGTTGCTGTTTTTCTGTGACCAGTCAGATTTAAGGTAATTTTACACTACTTTCCATTCAATCTGGGTTAAATCTCAAAACATGAAAGTTGTATCCCTCTGATAAATCTTTCATTTGGATCAAGAATCATGTTGTTTCGAGTTCAGAAGAGGAAGTTATGAATTTTCTACTGGAGACAACTCTGCTTCACTCAGGTTGCTGTTTTTCTGTGACTAGTCAGCTTTAAGGCGATTTTACACTACTTTACATTCAATCTAGGTTAAATCTCAAAACATGAACGTTGTACCACTCTGATAAATCTTTCCTTTGGATCAAGAATCATGTTGTTTCGAGTTCAGAAGAGGAAGTTATGAATTTTCTACTGGAGACAACTCTGCTTCACTCAGGTTGCTGTTTTTCTGTGACCAGTCAGCTTCAAGGTGATTTTACACTACTTTTCATTCAATCTGGGTTAAATATCAAAACATGAAAGTTGTAGCCCTCTGATAAATCTTTCATTTGGATCAAGAATCATGTTGTTTCGAGTTCAGAAGAGGAAGTTATGAATTTTCTACTGGAGACAAATTCTGCCATTCAAATCAGGATGGCTCACGGCTAGCCACAGGAAAAGTTGGGGGCTAGCCGCAGGTGCACTGGCGGTTAGCCGCAGGAAGCACAGAAAATCATCCTGACAAAAAAATGCTTACTGGAAAGCTGACCGTGGGTCTGGCGGCTAGCCCCCTTGCAAAAGGCGGCTAGCCGCCGGTCACCTGACCCTTTCTAGAAGGACTATTTATAAAAAAAAATACATATATAATATTAAATCGGTTACAGAACAAACGATATAATACAATCCCAAAAAACCGATATTATAAATATTTTTTATATCGGTTTCACTTTTTTTATATCGGTTTTACAGTAATATGTGTTATAATTTCAAGTTTAAAAGACATCAGTTGTCCAAAAACCGATATGAAATAATACACATATTATATCGGTTATAGTTATCTATTATATCGGGGGTACTTATATCGGTTTGAAGTTTAGTAAATAACCGATATAATAAGTCTTTTATATCGATTTTTAGCCGATATAAAAACCTTTTTTTCTAGTAGTGGAAGCACATATGTGCCTTTTCAATCAATTGTGCCCCTTTTGGGGGCCCATTTGTGAAAGTCTCTAGAATGTATCATTTTAAAAATACATATGTGCATTTTCAATAAAATGTGTCTCTTGGACCCATTTGTGTGTGAATGTGAACCAATTCTAAGAGATGCCTTCCAACTCTATAAATAAAGATGATTTTTAAAGTTTCATGAAAGCTTCTATAAATAAAGGTGTCAGGGCTTGTTTGGATAGGCCAAAAATGGAGTAGAGTGAAGTTAAATGGGCCTTAACAGTCTAAAATTCCAGCTCTACCCCGTTTGGATGAGTCTGACCCGATAGGTGAAGTAATGTTGTAAGCCACCTATACTCTATTTCACTTCAACTCTAAATACTTCCATTTCCTTGAGTAAAAATGGATTCTACTCCAAGCCTTAACTAAAAAATAAGCATCCAAATGGAGTGAAGTGAAGTACTCTACTTTAATTTCAACCTACTTCTCCTCACTCCACTCCACATGTGAAATCCACTTCATTTTACTCCACTCCTCATTTATCCAAACAGTCAAGGCATTAGATGCCATAGGCATTAAAATGATTCTATAAACACTATATGAAAACATTCACCATATAAGACCTCACAAATTGAGACATCCACTAAGATGGATGATGATGTATTTTTTTTGTATCAATAATATTGTTTGAATTGTATTTTTTATGAACATTATTACATCTGGCATTCCAACAACACTTCATTGGTTAGAATATCTGTGCTCTGGTATCCCTGATATCCTTAGAATTGCCCTCCCAACCCAACTGGCGATAAGTTAAAAAAAAAAAAAAAAAAAAAAGGAGAAAAAGGATGGAATAACAAAATCTAGCCCTAAAATGCAAAAAGGTTGTCTTTTGTGATTGTACATTCCAAGTTGTCAATCTTACGTCGGACACTATAATTGTGAAAAAAAGGACATCACCAATTTTGTACAGTCATTTCTTAACCTTGAAGAAAAAAATCCCTAAAATGCATAAAGGTTGTCTGATGTGATTGCACGTGCCAAGTTGTCAATCTTACGTCGAACACTGTAATTGTGTAAAAAAGGGCATCCCCGATTCTGAAGCAATGATTTATCAACTTTGAAGGAAAAGTTGAATCTCACATAGCTAGTTAGTTCCTTCTGTAATTATTGAATTGAGAGATCGCAAGCATGATCAAATATTTGAGATTAAGAGAATGCACTAAATATTAAAAATGGAGAAAAAGAAATAGGAGAGAGAGAGAAAAGAAGAAGAGGAGGAGGAGGAGATTAAGAAAGAAGAGAGACATAAAGAGGAGGTTGGATGGTGAGAAAAGAAATTAGACACATCCGTTTAATGAGTCATTTCAAGATGAGTTAGGTTTTTTTTTTTTTTTTTTTCTAATTTAAACTAGGATGAAGCCCTTGTGCGATGCTCAGGTTAAGTCTCGTGCAACCTGAATAATATATTAAAATTAATATCTCTTTATTCTAAATCCATTTATAACAAAATAAAAAAAATTAAATTAACCAAAAATTTATGAAAATCAAACATTTCTTCCCTTAATCCACCTCAGCATACACGTTTCATCTTAAAAACATAGGAGTCATATGCATTTCTACACTTTTGAATACTAAATAAGACTTTGAAATTAACCTTAATTTATAGAATTGGAAGGCATCCCTTTGAATTGTGTCACATCCACACAAATGGGTCCAAGAGACACATTTTATTGAAAAGGCACATATGTATTTTTAAAATGACAAATTCACAAATGGGCCCCAAGAAGGGGCACATTTTATTGAAAAGACACATATGTGTCTTTGGAAACACACATTGAAGAGAAACATTCACAAATGGGTCCCTAAAAGATTATGCGGCTTCTCCTAAGGTCATAATTGGATTTTTTTTCCCAACCTGTACCACTTTAAAGAGAAAGGATTTGAGATGTATTAACTGGGTCCCAATTTCAATTGCTGATGGGGCTAGTTGTGGATCAATTAAAGCTAAAAAAAACTTGAAAATAGGTCTCAACTGCACCAGCTGTTTTCTACCTTTCAAGAGAAAGAATTTTCAAGTTTTTATATCAGAAGCACATTGTCTATTAGAGCATTTTCTTCTCTACGGCAATTCCATATTAATTTCTAAATTCTCTTTAATTTTGTGTGTGCCTTTTGGGTTATTGAATAAAATTAGTATTTGATGTGAGCTAAACTAATTTTTGGTGTGCCTTAGCTTTATTATTAATTGCTATTTATTTAAGATATTAGTTTTAGCTTATAAGTCAATTTATATGCAGGACTTAATTCTGTATCGCACATGGCTTTCTCAATATTATTAAGTGAAAATCTCAAATATGGCCTTAAGTTTTTACCTTATTTCAAAAAAGGACACAAGTTTTGAAAATTTTCAAATTAGTTCCTAAGCTTTCCAGTAAATTTTCAATTAAGAACATCTGGCCATTTAAAGGTATTTTCTGGTTACTTTTTCCCTCGGTATTTTAAAAATACTCAAATTACCCTTCATTTAAAGCCATGATATGATTTCTGCAACCACTACATGCAGCTAATCGTTGTAGGAATACTGGGTGTCCTTGATCACCGTGAAGTCACCAGCAAGGGAAACGAGGAGAACATAGAGGAAGTGAAGAAGATTTTTACAATGAATGGTAATTTTGGTATTTAAAAAAATAGGAAAAAAGTTGTCAAAAATAACTTTAAATAGATGGATGTCCTTAATTGAAAACTTCCTAAAAAACTTAGGAACTAATTTGAAAAGTTTTTAAACTTGTGTCCTTTTTTGAAATAAGGCCAAAACTTAAAGACTTTTTTAAAATTCTCTCTATTATTAATAATTTTATCCATTTTCTTTAAGTTGATAATTAATTTAAATATTAAATATTAATTAACTATTTCATTTGGATGATATTTAACCTTGCATTGCAGGGGCTTTTGTGCTCGGGCATTTTTGTTTCTAAGAGCATCTCCAAGAGCTACTTTATTTCTCCATATGCCTTTTTCAAAAATAAAGGCTTATGTGGCAAAAAAGGCATATGTAAATTTGGCATCTCACTTGGGCAACTCCAAGAGAGATGTCAAATTATTATTTTATTCTTTTTTCATTTAAACTTCATTTGCTTTATTACATATATCTCCTAAGAACCACTAACTTGTATTATTATATTGAAAAAGTAAGAAATGAAGGTTGCCTTTCCATATGCCAAAAAAAACATACCAATCCATATGCCTTTTCCACCTCACTTTTACCATCTCTGTTGGAGGTCATCCCCATATGCCATTTTTGACCGTTTCTTGTCAACTCATGCTGACATGGAGAAATAACTCCTCTGTTGGAGTTGCTCTAAGGAGATTAAATAAGGATCGGCGGTTAGATCTTTTATCTCAAATCTGTTTGGAAATAAGGGTAAAACAGAAATAAAGGAGAAGCCAACGGTCAGACATTTACTCATCAGCAGTCCAATGTTTACATACATGTGTGAAAGGTCACCGTAGAGTCTGGGAAAGTAAAAAGCTCGGCTTATATTTGAACTCCTCAGCAGTCCAATCATTTGTAGTTAGAGATGTCAAACGGGCCGTGCCGGCCGCCCCAACTCCGGCCCACCCGTGCCACGGGCCGGGCTGGCACGGCCCGCCCCAGCTAGCGGGCCGGGCCGGCACGGCCCGCTAGGGAAAACCCCTGGCACGGCACGGCCCGCCATGGGCCATGGCGGGCTGGACCGGGCCGGCCCAGGCGGGCTGGCGGGCCAGGCGGGCCTGCTGAGCTGGGCTGTTTTTTTTTTTTTTTTCTTTCTTTCTTTCTTTCTTTCATTCATTCATTCATTCATTCATTCATTCTTTCTTTCTTTCTTTTCTTTCTTTCATTCTTTCTTTCTTTCTTTCTTTTTTTTTTTTTCTTTCTTTCTTTCTTTGTTTTTTCTCTTTCTTTCTTTCATTCTTTCTTTCTTTCTTTTTTTTTTCTTTCTTTCATTCTTTCTTTCTTTGTTTTTTTTCTTTCTTTCATTCTTTCTTTCATTCTTTTTTTTTTCTTTCTTTCATTCTTTCTTTCTTTCTTTCTTTGTTTTTTTCTCTTTCTTTCTTTCATTCTTTCTTTGTTTTTTTTCTTTCTTTCTTTCTTTTTTCTTGCTTTCATTCTTTCATTCTTTGTTTTTTTTTTCTTTCTTTCTTTCTTTATTTTTTTTCTTTCTTTCTTCCTTTCTTTCTTTTTTTTTTTATTTTTTCTGTTGGGCGGGCTGGCGGGCTGGCGGGCTTCGGGCCTGGCGTGCCCAGCGGGCTGATCCCAGCGTGCCCAGCGGGCTGGAGCTCCCAGCCCAGTGGGCTGGCGGGCCCGGGCCTGGCAGGCCAACGGGCCCAGGGACCTTGGCCCAGCACGGCCCGTGTCTCGGGCCGTGCCTTGTGGGCCGGGCCGTTGACCGGGCCGGGCCGTTGACCGGGCCGGGCCGTTGACCGGGCCGGGCCGGGCCACGGCCCGTTGACGGCCCGGCCCGGCCCATTTGACATCTCTATTTGTAGTGAAGCCAACAGTCAAACTTTCCTTTGGAAAAGTCCAACTCTTTATTTTAACTCTACTCCACCTTTCCAAAACACGTTGGGGAAATTCCCACTCCACTTTATTCCTACTTTACTCTGATTTGACAGTCTACTTTATTCTACTTTACCCACAGCACAAACAAACAAGCCCAAAAATAGGGTCACTTTTCCCCGTCGATTTCCACATCAAACAGACGAAGTGGAGATATTTTTCTAGAAGTTCTTTATACTGTTCGATGTTGCCGTATGGACAAAACTTTATTGCGATATCAAAAGATCTTATTGCGATATCGAAAGATTTTTATTTAATTCTGCGATACCAAATAATACTGTATTTTTTCTTTAGATTTCAATGCCCATTTTCAATAATCCAAAAAAGATTTTACAACACTGCAATAAAGTTTCGCAATATAGCAAATATGGAGAAGGACTGAGAACGCTTGGGAAAATATCTTGACTTTGGTCACAAGTGCAAAAATGAAACGGCACAAAGAATGTCTAGAAAAATATCATGACTTCGGTCATAGGTGCGGAAATCAGTGGCTAATGGTGACCATAGAGAAAAAAATCATATTGAAATATAAACCGTTCAAAATAATTGCCCACCAAATATATGGGGCATGTTCAAATTTTACGTCGTTATTTAACTATTGAGCTGACTGTTTTTAAAATAAAAAAAATCAACCTAAAAGTAGAACAAGCCTGGATTGATGTAAAATTTATGAATACCCCATATGACTGGATGGCTTTTATTTTTAAATGATTTGAATTTGAATAGATGAGTTCCACGCTGGAGTTCCACTCTTTTAACTAAAGATTAAAAAAAAAAAAAAAAAGAAACACTCAAGATTTGTGTAGGTTTAAAGCCAAGTGGATACAAATTTGTTGCATGAGGGGATTGTTTTTTAACCTCCCAATGGGGCCAGAGGACTCGTGAGAGGCCTGATTAGAGGCGGGCGTGAAACTCCCAACGTGCTGGGGAGACGACAGCGAGACAAGTCAGGCAACGAGTCCACTCAATGTAATTTGGAAAGTTAAAATGTATTCTCCATGCAAGTAGTGAGTATATTCTTGAGTAACCATACCTTTGCAATCAATGTTTGAAGTGGGCTTGGTATGATAATTCACCTTAGAATTGATTAATTTAATGCATTGTTATTAGGTTGTCAATGTTATAAAAATATGAAGCTTTATGATGTTCTAAACGTTAATGCTTAGATTTTAAACTCTTAATTTTGCATGTGCAAAAATATGTCTTCGCTGAACCTTATGCTTTTTCGTCAAGCACCACCAGCAGCACCCGCCCAGGTTACACCTCCGCAGCAACGCAATCACAGGAGCAGAACCACAGGTAACCTCAGCAAGCCCGACACCAGCAAATCTCAAACTGTCCTCAACAAGCAAGTAGAGTTTTTGCCCTCACTCAGGCTGATACTGCTTAGGAAACTACTAAACCAGATGATTGACTCATTGGATACGAACCCAGCAACAAGAAAAGAAAGAGCTAAAAATCTCCAACAAATTCCCACCAACCTTCCCTTCTTCAATAGTCGGGCCAAAAGTAGTTCACCACAATCCCAACAAAAAAAAAAAAAAAAAAAGGCAAACCAAAAGCCCACTCAATCAGGGGTGGCTTGACCATTAGGCAAGAAAGGCCCTTGCTTTAAGCCCCCAAAAAATAATGCCCATAGTATTACATCCTATTAGAGTCATCTTTTTGTATTATAAAAAGTATTAAAGCAACTGCCATCCTTGTTTTTTCTCAAAAAAAAGAAAAAAAAAAAAGGTTCCATAATAATAATTAGTATCACAATCAAAAGTTGAATCTCTACAAATACTTTTCCATCTAAGGTACTATTAACTCTCTCACTCTCTCTGTCTCCCTCATAGATTGTCTTTCTCTGGAATTACTTTTTTTAAATTATTTCTAAAGTAATCTTCTTTAAGGATTCAATGATTTGGTTGTCTTTTTTTAATAATATATGTGAGTATTTTATATAATATATGTTTAATAATATATGTTAATCATAACTCGCTAACTCAAATATAATCTTCTTCTTTTTTTCATATGGAAAAAAGCTGCATCAAACTTGAAACCCATCCACATCTGCATTCTTTGTGGCCAACAATGATAAATCGCTAAATCAGGTTCTATTGTTCAATGCTTTTAGGAATTCGATCTTTTAATTCCAAACTCATATTATATGTTTATTATAGTTAGTGTTCACTTTATTTGTAAATATTATTAGTTATAACTTATAAATAATAAATATCATGTCTACTAGAAAATAGAAATCCGGGTACTCAAAAATTTTTAAAAAAAAGAGAAGAATAGATAAATTGAGGCCCCATTTAAAATTGTTGTTTCAAACCTCAAATTGTCTTTAGCCAGCCGCCATGCACTCAACCCACTAAAGAATACATATAAAAACCGCACTTGATTGTTCCAAGGAAGTAGAAATTCTTTAGCTTCCAATGCATGATGATCTTGTATGCTTCCAAGCTGTCTGCACGTTTCCATTTCCTGGAAATGCCACTCCACATGCTTTCCTAATAAATGGAAATGAGAGCCAACAACAAACATGGTTCCTAAATGTCATAGAGATACTTTTGAAAGTGGACCATGTGGTCCGCTTGCAAACAAATGGCCAATGAGAGGCTCCCATCATTGGTGGGGCTGGGGAGCACAAAACCCTGACCCTCATATGCAATCCAAGCGGGCCCCATGAACATGGGCCTGCCCCACCCAAAATCTGCATCATAGATCGGGAGACGGGTCCAGCTCACGATCGCGATGTTGGGGCATCTGAATGTATGGGCCCCGCGGACAAGCGGAGTAAGATCAGTCTGCATCTCAAGGTAATCTATCGCGGATCGTAGATAATCATCATCCATCCGCACCAATGTGTCATGGATCCGGCCCGACGCATAATTGACTGGGTTGGATATGACCTTGCCGGATACCTCAATCGTAGTTGTGGTGAAGATCGCGTTGCCGAAGTAACCCGACGGTAGGGACGGGCGGAGGCGGGCCCGGCTATCAATGGCGATGTACATCTTGGTGGGTTGATCATCGGGTAGACCGCGGGCCTTGCAAGCACAACGCCACACGTGGCCCGCCAGCATTTCAAAGGAGGTGTAGGCGCGGTCGTTGTTGGGCCCGACCTTGGATTTGGACTTGAGGGTGTTGAGATGATCGCGGGAGATCTTAAAGATGGCAATGGACGTACAGGATTGGGTTTCTTGGGAATGGACCTGGGCCTTCATTGGGGATGAGGTTTGGTACTCAATGTGGGGGAACTTGGGGCTGGGTGGGTCCCGGGCACGCACGAGGGTGCGGTCGATGAAGGGTGGGATGGTGACATGGTGTCCACGGGCTATATCTGACCAGCAGTTGATAAAGTGGAGCATAGAGGCCCCGTCGGCCACAGTATGCAGCATGCCCACGCCTAGTGAGACCCCTCCACATTTGAAATATGTAACTTGAAATTGAAAATTACAACAGTAGCAGGAAAAAATGTTAAATGAGTAATTCAGGGAATGTAGAAATAATAGAATTCAAGTGTGTTTTACAGATCAATATGAATTTATATATTCTTTAGGAGTTAAGTTTTCCAAGGACCAATACAGCAGCTATATAGTAAGGGACCATTTACTTCTGACAGTTTAAATTAATTTTCTTGAGTAAAATCCTTGAGAGTGTCCAAACTAAAAGGCCATGTATAAACGAAGATTGACGATATAAACTACAAAAAAAAAAAAAAAAAAAAAAAAAAAAAAAAAAAAAACTTGCCAGTAAAGGAAGTGAATCAACTTTGAATTGCAGTGCCCCCAATCAATTCATAAGGTTAGGTTGTGGCTATAGATTTGCTAAAGGTTGGTCGCCGGCACAAGAGGAGAGAAATAAAAAGACCATGAAAAGGAGGAAGTAAACCCTGGAAGGTAGGAAATGGTTTGATGTGAACTCCTTTGCATATATCAAAGTTAGATTATCTTTTCAAGAGGGTGAAAATGAAAGCCAAAATCAAAAGAACAATATGGGAGGATGAGACAGAAACTTTTAAGACAAAAAAGAAATGGTTTCATCTGTGGGGACTTTTTTAGTGGGAATCCACTTCACCCCCTGTAATTAGGGGTATCAAAATAGGATCCTACCCTTTAATAAGATGGAAACAGATCCCCTGTTTCGTCCAAACAGGGGAGCCCTGTTTGGACCCCTGTTTGGACGAATCAGGGGTCGCCACATGCGGGGGCGGAAGGGGGGTTGAGGAAAGAGAAAACTTTTATCTTTCTCTCGCCCCAGCACATGTCAGTCCCTGATTCGTCCAAACTTGGAATTCGAATCCAAGACGAAACAGCCAAACAGGGGAGCCCTTGTCCAACTGGCATTTGACCAACAAAACCCGACCCGCAATTAATACAAGTCAATTATAGGCTAGGAAAACTTGACTCGCGCTCATTTCACAACCATCATAATCCACATAAATGGATCGGGTTAAGGTCAACCTGTATATCTTACCTGTAGCACTAGTAGAGGGTGAGAGGAGATGTCTTTGGTGTAATCGACGGTGGGGATGAGCCGCTTGAACTCCATGGTTGGGGCAAAGTCATCAAAGTCGTCTATGACCGCATTGATCTCAGCTTCAACGAAGAGGACCCCCTTGCCATTGCAATCAATCTCAAACCGATCGTTGTTGTCTCTCTTCAGCCTCCCGGCCACTGGGTAGAAGGGCACCAAGGCTTTGCCTAATGCCTCCTTGAGTATCTGTGGGTCAAAGAAATTGTTGGAGTCATTGGGCCTGTAGAAGTAGACAGCGGGGGTGTGCGTTCTGGGCACCAGCAGGTCCAGGTTAGAGATCCACAGGCTGCACCTCGGAGTATCTTGAGCTGGGAGCACCATAGACGACTCCCTGACATCGATGATCATCTTCATGATTCCTGTGATTGATGGAGTTGATTAGTAATTGGTCAACTCTCAAGGTAGGCTCATATTGGACCATTGGTTGGGCAGAATCTGGATCCACTATATTTGAATATGAAAATATAGGCTAGACCCTCTCAAGGCTTTGAAGCTCAAGAAATCACCGAGGCTCCTCAATAGGGCTGCCCGCTTATAAAATTTGAATCGCTCAAAATAAACTCCCTTCTTGCTTGCTGGGCTTTCCGTAATAGGAATTCATTTCACTATCATAAATTGATAACCGTAAGACGATTGACTTTTTTTTTTTTATTAACATGTATTATAAGAGATTAATCTCTCATGGGTACATATAAAAATAACGCATTTATTTTGAGGAGTTCAGTTATATTTGTGTGTGTGTGTAAAGAATCAGATGAACGTCAATAGACAATACAAGGTAAAGGGCCAAACACAATGCATTCCTAATGCCCACAAGGATGCATCATTTATTAATCATTCCTATTAAAACTTCGAGGCATTATTAAATGCAGCATAAATACTTGTTAATACTCCCTTTTGGATGGAAACCGATTAGTGCACATTGCGTGCCACGCATATTTTATTTAATGTCGAGACATTCCTCATGAGACTCGAATTCACTACTAGTTGGGCTGATACTATGAGATTATAGTAGGCATTTTTTTCAATGCCCAACCTTAATAAATGGTGAGAATACAGTAGGTAATGTTTTGAGCTGATATTCACCTATAGATTGCCTTGAGATTGTGTAGGTAATGTTTTGAGATGACATTCACCTATAGATTGCCTTGAAATTGTGTGAAATGTGTTATTTTAGGATCCCCATTGCTAATTAACCTCAGTAACGCAGCTACACAATATTGAATAGTATTGCTTTTGGAGAATCCAAACTACGGACTTGGTATTTATGATTATTCCATGATTGTCATTGTTCATAAATTTGTTACATCCATATGTGTTCGCGCATGGCTCGCATATGCATCTTTGTATTCTATTATTATTATATGAAACATGTTAATTACATGGTTTATTGATTTTGTTTTAAATCTGAAAAATTGCTCATTAAGTTATGCAATTTGTTATGTTAAGTTTGTTTAGAGCAATTTTATTTTATGTACGGCCTCCTAGATAAAAATACATTTTTATTCCTGAGTCTACACCACTGAGCTTCAATCCTACGTTTGTAAAAATTGGCTAGGTATGGACCTGTTGTACCAGCAACAGCCTAGTCCAGGAGTACTGTGTCCTCTGGTACCATCTTAGTATATGTAAAATGGCCATACCATAATTATATTATTATTGAATTACCATATGGAATCTTGGGGACCACTGATCTATTATATTGTGTTGACTCTCTCCGTGGTTGCATCGCTTGTAACCGTGCAGTTGGGAGAATTTATGGCATGTGGCTGGCAAGTTTGTAAGGATGTCTAGGGCATGTTAATTTACTAAAATTTTAAAAAAATTTGTATAGGGAATTTTTGAATTCCTAGATAAGGTGGATATTCTAAATTCTTTTAAGGACATGAGTATTTTGAAATTCTACAAAAATGCAAAGAAGGTGAAATTTCTCAAATCATAAAGGCCAATTAGAACTTAACATTTGCTAGAATTCATGAATTCTTATTAAGAAACAAGGAATTTGGAAATTTCTCAAAACCCTCAACCACTAGAATTTTAGTAAGGAATTCTAGTAAGGAAACTGACCCTTAGGCCCGTTTGGATGTTTACAGATTTAAATATTAAAAGAATAAAATAGGATGAAATAGAATAATATAATATTATAATAGTATAATATTTTTTTTTGTTTGGCAATTTTTTTAATAATATTACAGATTTTAAATTGAGATGTTTGGAAGGTGTTATAATTAAAGTAAGTTATATTTTTACAATAATTTTTTATTAAATATTTTAATTTAATTGTAATTAACCACATCTGGATAAAAAAACTAATGTGGTAAAGTGAAGTTCAAGTGTCATATTTTTACAGTAAGTTACTTTTCTTTTATCACGTGAAATTATTGTAAAGTAGAGTAAAGGAGAAGTCAATAAAAAAAATCACTACTTTATAACTCTCTATCCTATTTTGCCTTGCTACATACTTCATCTGACCTTACTTTACCTCACCATATACCATGTATAACATCAATTTTTATTTTACTTTACCATACCTGCAGTGGCAGACCACCCACCCCCCCCCCCCCCCCCCCCCCCCCCCGCACACACATAAAAAAGAAAAAGAAAAAAAAACCTTTAATTTTATCTCAAAGCAACGCTTTGTTTCTTTATGGAGATTGGTAAAGAAATTCCTCAATTTTCATTCTAACCTGTTTATATCATCCCTAAATCTTGTGATCCAAGAGAGGAAGAAAAGAAGTCACGTCTTTCTGTTGGAAATCTTGAAAAGAATTAGAGGTTGTAGGTTTGTGGAGATTTTGAGGTTTGAATAAAGAAAAAGAACGACAAACTCACTTTCTCTTTTATAAATTCTTTTTTTTCTTTTTTTGCATTGCATAATTGTGTTGATTTAACTACATGTCATTATATATTTTCAATCTTTTTGGCTTATATTGAAATTTAATCCGCTTAAAACTAATGTCTATTTGTGTTCAATTATTACATTAATTTTTAGCTCAATCGGAGCTTTATTCATCATGGATAAAGAAATATAGTTATTTTTTTTGTTGTGTTATTATTAAGGAGATAACAAGTAGTGGAACCATGCTTTGAATGGTTTAGATTTTAGATATGAGATGTTATTATTAAAAAATTTTAGTTTTTAAATAATAAAGTTTTAAATTGTAACTTACAAGTTACATGCATAAGTAAAGACCGGTACCCATCTTGTGCACTTCGCAAGAGAATGGAAGATGAATTTCTTACAGATTATTTAATTATATATTGAAAAAACATAAAGAAAAATTCAATATAGAAACAATAATTGATGATTTCAACTCATTAAAAGAATGTCGAGCACAACTTCAATAATTTGATTATTGCATATTTTATTATTGGATTTTGCGATTTTGTTAATTTTTTTTTCTTTGGCCCCCACTAAACAAAATTCCTGGTTCCACCCTGCACACCATAAACAAATCACTTTTTATTTATCATATAAAATTACGATAAAATGTGATAAAGTAAAGTAAAAAAAAAAAAACTACTTTACCAATTCCTTCCCACTTTACTTCTCCATATACTTTATCCTACCTTCATTGTGCTATGACATTTACTTTTACTTTATTTTGCTATATATGTAAAAAAACACATCATAATGAATTTGATGAACTAAAGTCTTTACTTTCATCTACCACTAATTGTAATCGTCATTTTGAAAGATTCTTATCTTGTAGAAAGTTTTTTTACATATGGGAGTTTTAAGAGAAAATATTGAGCTTTTTGAATGAAAAGAATATTTTCTTCATATTTTTCTTGGGTTGCGAAACGCATAAGATTTTTTTCTATAAAAAATTAAAGATTATATTCTATAAAATATTATTTTCTTGTGTTTTCTTGTGCATCCAAGCAGGCCCACTGTTTTACATATATTCACGCATGATGTTGCCTAGTTGTGTACTTTATTGTCATCTTAAGATCACTTATCTTTTCTCATTATTGTGGCATCATGTTTTATGTACCATAGTTGCTTACTTATTCAATTATCTGATGATGTTACATTTGGCATTGTCAATAATAGTACTCTTACCTCTACCCAAGAGACTAAAGTGGTTGTGAAGACTCCTCACCATAGTATTAAATATCGGCCCGTATCGGTTCATATCGGCCCGGTATGAACGGGCCGATATGAACTGGTACCGGCCCATACCGGTCCGATATTTTGGGGATATATCGGTCTCGGTATCGCAGACCAAAATATCGTCAAAATATCGGTCCATCTCAGCTGATATTTTGAAAATCTTAGTTTAATCGATATATCAGCCGATATATCGGTCCATCTTGGTCAAAATATCGGCCAAGATGGAATAATGGAAAAAAAAACCTAAATTTTTCATATTTTTTCCTCATTCTTCATCTCCACTCATCTCCTTAAAGCAACCTCTCCTCCTTAGCTGATTTTCTTGCATATTTCCAACACTATTTCTTGAAAAAAATCATTTTATTTTGGTAAGAGAATCAACATACTCCCTTATTTTAACTATTATGTATTCTTTAACAATCCATACCGAATAAATGATGATGATGATATTGAGTGTGAGCGACACTCCACTTGGAATTAGGCTGTCATGTTCATCAATCTATATCTCTCTAGTCTACCCTAATTTCAGGTAAACCATAAACCTTTTGATGTCCAAGTGCTTTTTGATTGATTTATCTCACTATCATGTGTCAGATTTTAATATTTATCTTCATGGTCTTGGATTTCACAACTTATTTTGATAATTGAGTTAGTATTAAATGATACTTGATATGTTATCTTTATTTTCTTATATTTTACACTAATAAATTTATCATGAGCATCAATAATGGTTATATTATATGAAATATTGGAGAAAGCGGCGAACTGCAACACAGAAATGACTCATAACTTAAGGTGCCCGAGATTTTGATTTATTATTGTTACTAATAGAAAAAAATATTGTTTTCTAGCATTTTCTAATATTCTAGATTTTTTGGATTAAAAAAAAATTCACACCGCGATAACCGTGACGGACCGATATCCGCGACCGATACCGATATCATATCGGTTTTTCTGCTCGGCCGTTACCATGACCGAGACCGAGATTTTAAACCATGCTCTTCACGGATGGAGTAAGTAGACTTTTGATGATGTCATTTATAGGATGTTTATGGGCCAGGCTGAGCGGATCTCAAATCCCCACACTAGTCTTGTCTTGGAACTTAGTATCGTTAGGGTAATCTGATTTGGGGCATGAGAGTCATGGATAAGGGGTTGAGTGCATGAGATTGACTTCAAATTTGATGTCTAATTCCTACACACATTGATGTTTCTATCCCCCGGTCCCATTGTATCATAGGTGGGCCTCGGCAGCATCTATCTCTCAAGCCCATCTTACATGATTATATGCATAAACATGAACAATGGCAAGCTTATTACATTTCAAGTGCCACGTAAGAAGTAGAGTACGATCTAGTTTATCTATGAAGTCGAACACCCACATCCATTGTATTCGCACTTGCCAATTGATAAGATTCAGATTTATGGTCAAGTGGACCATGATCAACCTCTTGGCACACACCTCTTGGAAATGGACACACCCCATTTTGAAAAAGGAATTTTATTAAATAAAATTTCACCATCGTGTGTGAAGCCCAAGCCCCGGGCGGGGCGGCACGCGTGTGATGGTGACCTTACATTGATCTAGGTCCTCCCTCCCCCACAAAAGTGGGGTGCCCCTTGGGGCTCATCTTATACTACCAAGGTAAGTATATTTATACCCAAGGGATGTTTTGCTCACAAGCAATGTGGGATGCAAGTTTACCACTTCCTTTTGTTTCCATGTTTAACATGTTCAAGTAGTGGTGTAAATTAGGCAATTTCTCATTCATTTCTTAATGGATTAGAGCAACCCAATACATGTCATTAAACTACTCATGGGTAGATTACATTCCCATGTATTTCCACCTAAAAGGATAAGTGGGTCCCACGTTTATTTTGGCTCAAAGATGACTAAAATAATGGGTCCTTCTAACCATTTTTCCAACACTAATAAATCACATGATATCATGAGATATCATACAAAAGAGCTTAAAAAGTTATGGACCAGAGTCTGACTCTGGCACATTATTAGAATTTCAATCATGAAATTGAAAAACCTGAGTTTACAGAGGACTAATATTTCATAACTCAAAAAAAATGAATATCATTTTAATACCTTTTAATTGGAAAAAATCAGCAACTGAAACCTTCTCGATCTAGCAGAGGAACAGCCACAGAATCCTAGCATGGAAATAGAACATCACCCATCAGTAAAAGAGAACATATACTTCTTTCAGTAGAGGAATGAGAGAATAAAGATGTAGAAAAATGATGAAATAGCAAAGAGAATAAAAAAGAAAAGATGAAGAATTTCCAGCGGTGAGGAAGAAGAGAGCACAACGAGCCCAGTCTTTCTTTTTGTCTGTCGAGTTGCACTCTTTGCACTCTTTTTAACTCTCAAGGTCTCGATAGATTTAAAGCCAGAGGAACCAAATTTGATGAATGAGTGGGGCTTTTCTTTTCAACAGCCAATGGGGCCAGAGTATGCACGAGTCATGTTGCAAACTTCCCATTTGCTAGGCAGTGTGGGGAGGTTCAGAGGGCTCCGAGTCATCGGATACCACAACAAGTGCAAAGGCCAGTAAAGACATTTAAATTAAATCACTTTTTATACATACACCGTAGGTTCCAAATCGATTTGATGTCCTCTCTGGGAAATGATCTCTAATTGTTAATAAATAAAATAAAACCCTTATTGGTCTCTTAATAATAAATTATAATTCTTTTGAATGGAAACTATCTTTTAAGTTTTCAAGGGGATCGTCATCTGTCTGTGGATCCATCACTGTCGCCACCCGTTCCTCACAAGTATGTCGGTGGTGCTGGGGGTCTAGTAAATTGGATCTGACAAGATATCTTCCAAAAGATTTGATTGACGAAGATTTGACGAACCAAGGCCGTAAGGCTTGAATGGATGGATAAAAAAGAATGATGACTTCTTTTTTCATTGAAATAGAGACCGTAATAATTGCAGAAGCGGGGATTGTACCCAACTTGATCGCAATATCATCGATGGGCCCTATATTTGATACCAAAAAGAAATTTAAAATAAATCACTTTACCTAAAGTCACCATAGGTTTGGTTCATATGGACTTTTCAATTTATGGAGGAGACATAAACTTATAAGATAATAATTTAAAATTCAAACTCTTAATTTATTCCTAAAATTTCTAAAAAACTAAATTTAATCTTTAACCGCAACCAAGACAACTACCTGTTGTCTTTCCCATGCAATTAATAAGAAGGGTTCCAATAAAGACCCAAAAGAGTTCACCAAACCATGATATTCCAAATATTTCTTATGTGCAATTATATTTTATATAACTCTTTTTTATTGGCGCCCTGCCTTTCCGCATAATTTTTTTCTAAATTCTTGCAAGCGCATGTATCTTATATACAAGTCGTGTGTTTATGTGTGCAAACTATACATGCGCGCATACTATGATCACCATGTACATGTTGTGCAGGTGTTTGTATACGAGATACACGCACATGCATGGGAAAAAAAAGTTGCACGAAAGTTATTACACCTATTATGATCAAGTTACTTCTCAATTTTCTTGACATGGTTTTTATGTTGGAATACTGTGGCTGGGACTCCACTTGTCTAGCTCAAAAATAATGACACGCAGAGAATTAATTCGATGACTAGCGAGAGTCATGTTCTTTTAAAAATATTTTAAGATTATTTAAAAATAGATCAAATATTTCAAATAATTATTTCTAAATTGATGACTTCAAACCTCTGACATTAATTACTTGTATTTGCTGTGGCCAAATTTTTCCCAATTCGATCTTTTATTAAAATGAAGTGATTTGGTAGAATCAAGAGCCAAATCCATCAACTCTCCACTACCTTCAATATGACATCGATGTAACATGAGCATCACCGAGTCACAAAACATCTATATTC
Source organism: Cinnamomum chago (assembly GCA_038049695.1). NCBI lineage: Eukaryota > Viridiplantae > Streptophyta > Magnoliopsida > Laurales > Lauraceae > Cinnamomum > Cinnamomum chago. The sequence goes on along the minus strand of CP142458.1, from coordinate 62,390,721 downwards.
ATATTAGGATCGGTCATATTATATTTCGCATCTCGTTTTCTCTTTTATTATAGAACATTATTGCGAATCGTAGGAAACACTAAAAATTTAAGCTATTAAATAATCAAGTGATTAAAGAGTAAAATATATTATACATTTTAAACTAATAATTAATCTATTAAATAATAAAGATATGTTATGCACTCAAAAAAATAAAAAAACATAAGCTATATTAAATGATAAAAAAATATTGCATATTAAAATAAATTATGAAGTGATTAAATGGTAAAAGAATATGTTGTCTTGGTTGATTTAGCGGGTCTTTTATGGCCCACAAAAAAAAAAAAAAATAGTTTAAATCAGTGTCTGATGAAGGGATAAATGAGGACTAATGCGTCCCTCCTTGATCCAACCCGTGGGTCATGAGAGAATTAGAGTCATGCAAAAGAGAGAAATAAAGGAAAGCTGTAAAAGGGTGAGAGAAATCAAGAGATAAAAGTGGTTAAAAGAGTATATTAGTAATAACAAAATGGATCCCTTGTTTTGACCTAATAGAGAAACCCAGACTCCAAAAGAGGATGTCAAACCGTCTCCTCTAATGAATAGAATAAAAGGGCAATTACCATACGGACTGTCATAAAGCTGATAATAGCACAAAAACAGTCCAAATATGTATATTTACTATAGAGCTGTTCGATTCGTACGATATCGCAGCTTGCGATATCTTAGGGATATAGGATATCCTACAATCACTTGAACAGTCCATACATTTTTTTTTTCCCTTTTACTATGGGACCACCAAACCACCATTCAAATCTTTGGATGGTGGGTTGGTGGTTCACCGTCAAGGAAAAAAGGGAAAAAAAAAAAAAGAAGTGATGTTCAAGTCTTTTCTCTTCTGATTGGGGGATATCATACATCCTTAAGATATCGCATGCTGCGATATACAGCTCTACGCGGATATCGCAGCCTGCAAAATCTTACGAATCGAATAGCTCGTAATCTTTATAACTGTCCGTACTGTAATTGTTCCAAAAAAAAAAAAAAGAGTGGCTACTGCAATCCACACTGTAATTTAAAAAAAAATAAAAAAAATCCCTAAACTACCCCTTTCCCTCTACTCCCCTGCTCCAGCCACCCTCGTCGCCGACGCCATCCCTCTTGCTCTCCTTCCTTTCCCTATCTCTCTCTCCCGCCAATGGCAGCCCCGCCCGCCCTCTCCTTCTCCCTTTCCACATTTCCCCCTTTCCGAAAGCACCATTCCTCTCCCATCCCTTCGCCAAAATCCCGCAACCCCATCTCCTTCAAATGACCCAAATCTCCAGAAACCTCTAAACCCCTCAACCCCGTCATCGAATCACTTGATTTCTCCACGACAGAGCCCGGAAGAAACGCCTGGAAGAGGATGACGACAAAGAAGAAGACGGCTATAGTGCAAATCCACTGAAAGTAGTCGACTTTCTCGAAAAGGAGAAATCTTGCGAATCTCGATCTGGGTTTGTGGAAACACGAGCTTCGATCGCCTCTGCTCGATGTAGAACGCAGCAATGGGGTTCTCTTGAAGAAAACCCCATTTTCCATAGAATCCATTTCTCCAAACATGGGGATGAGGGCGGGGAGGGCTGGTGGGTGGGCTGTGATGAGGATGAGGGTGGGTGGGTGCAGAAAGTCATGGGAGCAGGGATAGGGAGAAAGGGAAGAGAGGGAGATGGATCGGCACAGGGCTGCGGCGGGTGGGGTTGCTGGAGCAGGAAGAGGAAAGGAGGGGTAAGAGGGGTAGTTTAAGATTTTTTTTATTTATTTTTTTATTTTTTAAATTACAGTGTGTGGATGGATTTTTTAGGGGTGTAAAGGTTCGGTTAACCGGTTAATTTGGGAAAATCATTAACCGAACCGTAAATGTAGTTTTCTGTTTTTAAAAACCAAAACCGTAACCGTAACCGTATCCACAAAAACCGTGAAAAACCGTAACCGCGGTTAACCGTATTAAACGGTTCGATTACGGTTAATAACCGTGAAATGCTTTCCTCATATAAGGGAATAAATGTGAATGATTGAAGATAAAATGACACATAATGAGCAATTAAATAAAATAAAAAATATTTCATTCAACTCCCTTATTTTTTCTTTTATTTGTAAACGATACGGTTAACCGTATGCGGTTAACAGAACCTTATGATACGGTTCGGTTCGGTTAATAACCGTGAATTATTACGGAAAACCGTAATCAAACCGAACCTTGCGGTTTTTTTATTTCATTAACCGTAACCGTAACCGAACCGTGAAATACGGTTATTAACCGCTGTTCGGTTCGGTTAGACGGTTTTTTTTTACACCCCTAGGATTTTTATAAAATAAAATTAGGTGTTAATATTTACAGTACTCTGTCTGAAGTCTATTGAGCGTTGTCTTATCATGTAATCCATACCATCACTACAGCAGACAATTTTCACATGAATGATATCATAATGCTGAATGGAGGAGTGTGTTTGTTCAATAGGTCTTAAGTTCATCCCCCTTGACCATCCTTGGAGAAGGTAGGTCATGATTTTGACCACCCATTTGGTGGGCCATACTGATGATATGTCGGTGGCAGACACTAGTTGGGCCAAATCTTACCCAAAGTAGGGCCCGTGTTTCCTGCTTTTTACTTGATTAGCCACAAAGGCAGAAGGGGTCCACTTGAGGTGGGCCCTTAAGTATATATGATGGGAGAAAAGGATCAAACCTTCCTTGACCACATGAGATGGGCCCTTAAGTAAAAATCCTGTGTTTGCCTCCAATACCCCATATGAGAACCGCTGATTTCATTTCCAAACCCAGTTGTCAATCCGGAACCGCACCCATCAAAGGAAAAACCCCAGGTGCACCACTGTGAACAAGTATTTCTGCGTGTGCAGTCTAGCTATAAACCCACTTAGGCCCAACCTTCAATAGTGCAGCTCCTTGATAGTTGATACATTGGTCAGTGCAGGACCCCGCCATAATATGATCGTCTGTACGGTCTTGATGGGCCACCCAAGTGATGATCCTTCCCAGAGCGACACCCACACCTAGATTCACGGCCGTGCTGGTGGTGATATGTACAAGTGGTCAAAGAGAGAAAGGACGACGAGGACAAATCAGTGAAGAAGATGGGCCAATTGAGGATTTTCTTTTCACATGGGCGTATTTAATAAGTGGAGAAAGAAGAGACATATGTGAGGGAATCAGGGAAGAGACTGCGCTGGTATGTCCTTTAGGCCTTGTCAAAGGACTATTACCTTCAAATAATTAGTCTCTGTCTTGTCCGGTGCGCAAATCGAAAAAAAAAATAGAGAGTGGATCTATAAAGTGAGTAGGGGGTGTATTTACCCACCGTTTGGAAAGGAAAAATGAGAGAGGAAAAGAAAAAAATTGGGAGAGAGGGGATGGTAATTTTCTCTCTATTTTACAAATAAATAAAATTTTATTTTTTTATTTCTTTTTCTCACTATTTCTTAACTTTTCAAATAAAAAAAATAAAATTAATTTACACTCTCCACTCCACTCCTCTCCTCTCCCTCCCTTACATTTTCTTCCTCCCAAACGCATAGTTAGAGGCAGTAACAAATGATAGTTACTTTTCAGGAATGAAGCCTGCAGAAAATTTTGATGGTCGCGTAGTGGTACAGGCCTAGTAGCAATTAATGCCCTGTACTCTTTCTGTACCAGGGAATAGTTGCAATTAATGCCTTGTACTCTCCGCCTCCTCTACTTTCACGGGGCCAAGCTCGCTAGCTCGGCTGGTTCACGGGGCACAGTAAAATAACTATAACAGAATAGTAAAATCGAAAAAAGAATAAAAGGTAGTAGTTCGCAGTGAAAGCATCTTGTTTTGTCATTTTTTACTGTTTTAAGTATTTAATTTTTATCATTTTAGAATATTTTTTTGAAATTTTATACAATACAAAGTAATTTTTTTTCGTGATTTACAAGAGTATACATTTTTTTTTTCTCAATTTGTCCTTGGACGACCCAGTCAACCCCCTGTTAATGGCAGTAATGAAGTGTACCCCCAACAATGTTGGCAAATATGTAGTTTGCACCCAAAAATCATTAACCCTCCGGGCCTGTTTAATAATTTTACTAATAAAGTCAAGTTAAGTTAAACATCCCATCAAAAACACTTTTTACAAAAATTTCCTCCATCTTTTTCAAAAAAAGTCAAAAAGCAACTACATTTACTCACTAAAAGACAAAAAATCTACATTTCCCCATACAAAAAGTCAAAAATATTCCTTTCCAAACAACTAAAAACAAAATATTATCATAACTCATTTATATTTTATTCATTCTTTTCATTTCACTTCACTCCACTTTATTTTAAAAGTAAATTACCAAACGGGCCCTTATTGTAAAAAGTCCCGTGAAATTTTAGTATTTACAAATAGGCTCCTGAGTTTTCATTTAAATACGTTCCATGTTCCTTAAAATCAAAAGTCTCTTAACACTACCAGTTTTTAGAGTAAAATGACACTTTTGTCTACTTCTTTTTTAACATAATATGAATAATTTCAAAAGCTTGTACTTAATTTCTTTTTAGAAAGCATCTAACATTAACAATTGCACTTAGTGAGAGAAAATAATCCTACATAAAGTTTTTTTTTATTAATATAGGGCTCATTTCATTAAATTCAAATTGATCATGATAACAATCAACACCTGTACTTATAGTTGGTCATGAATTATCTAACCTATACATGACCCACCATCGGATTAATGAAAGTTTCGAAATACATGATTATAATTGATGTATAGGGTGTAAAAGAGATATTAGGGTAACAGGCAAATCAATAAAAAATACTAAGTTTTAGAATTTATGAAGGGGGGTGATGTTTGACTTTATGTAAAAGGAAATATTGGGGAAATGGGTAAATGTAAATATATATATATTAATTTTCAGAATTTATAGGGGGAGGGAGGAATTGTAAACTTTTTTTAGATATGGATGGAGCTTCAGTCCTCACGCCCTTGTACCTGGGTCCACCCCTGGTCATGTGCCTGATAGAGTTTTTGAGAAAATACCATTGGGACATTGAGTTTAAATAATGGTATTTTTATAAATAATAATATACTAAACTTTCTTTGATGAATATAAGGGCAAAGCTATCATTAATATAAAAATCCAACACAAATCTCATGGTGGCTGCCTATTCTTATTTGAAATATTGAATTTCGGGACATGAAATGTATTGAAAAGGAAAGGAATGAATTTATTTACAAATACCAAAACCTCATAAGCTTATTTACAAATCCTACAATTCATAGGGTCTGTGTGTATATATATATATAAAGCTCTTAACCTTATATGTATTGTTTGTAGCGATAATGGTAAAAGTGTTTGGCTTTTTTCTAAAAAAGTGGAAACTGTGTCCAACCGTGAGGAAGAATCGTGAACAAAGAGCCTTGTCTTTTCTGTGTTGTAAATAAAAGAGCCACGTCTTCGTTAGCAGTATGGAGAGGAGAGGAGACGCAGGTATTTATCCTAATCTATATCATGTAGAAAGGAAGAGGTTGAGAAGAGTAGTCAATCCTCAATCAAAGGGAAACCACAGGAACAAAGGATTTGCAAAAGACCATCTTTTTCATGGAGTATAATAAAATTTAATTAAGTCTGTGTATTAAAATCTGTTCGTATTTTTGTAAACCTGAGTACTAGTGTATATGAATCCCTTTTAGATTAAAATAAGCTGGATTAGAGTTTTACAAATTAAGCCTACTCCACTGCAAAGCGTTAATTGATTTCAAGATAAACCCAAATTGGCTTAACTGAAATCTAAGGCATTTTTAGGTTAGCTCAAACTCAACACACTTAAAAAATTATATACCTTCTTTGAAACTTGAACCAAGTGTAAGCTTAAACCTACAATGATATTTAACATTAATAACATATAAGCCAACAGCAAATATTAGCGGATCACAAACGGAGCCATGATTCCAGTACATGAAACAAAGTCAAGGTTCATCTGCATCTTCTCCTAGTATATTATTACCTATGATGAAACCAGCCTTGAATAATTCTTGTTTGCATCCATTTTACCATTAGTTATTCAAATGGATGTGAAAAGCACAAAGTCCAAGAAAAATAATAATTTAATAGAATAATACCAGAGTACAACAATAATCTATGGTGCATAAGCAATAGGTTGTTGGGTCATGGGAGGCTTGTTCGGGGCAGCCTACCTCCTCAGGAAGATGATGAAGAAGAAATATGTTTTTTCATTCCCTCTTCCATTTTACAACACATTTTTTCTCTTTAAAGTTAGATAGTGGTTGAGAGAAAAAAACTCAATTATGATCTTTGGAGAACCCATGTAAGTTTCTCGGGGCTTATTTGTGAATGTGTCTTTCCAAAAATAAATATGCCTATTTAATAAAAAAAATTACATGTGCATTTTCAATAAAATGTCACTTTCATGCATTTGTGTGCTAGTTTAGATAAAAGACACTTTAGACACACGGGACACTACCCACATTCCCACTCTCATTACACATGACACCAAGCACACTACTCCTTTTCATACTTCACACCAACACATTAGATCACAGGCACCGACAACTTTGCCCACATCAGATCGCATCGCCCATTTCTCCTATTAGACTGAGTCACTACAACAAGTGCAGGAACCTCAACCATTTAAAAAATTAGTTATGATGTTTTTCATCCTACATAAAACAAGAAAAAATCAATCATTAATATCCTCAAAGGAGCAACGGCCGGTTTCATATCGCTTTTATATTGAGTGAAGACCAACAAGTGGAGAAGCACCATGCGATAATTGCTGAGGGCATGTTTCTTTATTAGAATTCAAGTAATATCAGTAGGAAGAATAAATTTAATTTTTCAATATAGTGGAAGTCCTGAATCCTCCTTCTAACTTGAGCATCTACAAACTCCACCAAATTTGAGCATCCAAAGGTGAATATTTTGAGCAGCTCCACAAACTTAAGCATCCACTAAACATAATTAGCACCTCCACAAACTTGAGCATCCACATTCCTCTTTACCTCGACCAAGAGAGAAGAAGTCTAAGCAGTCAAGATAATTCTTCGGCTTTTTCAATTAGTTTTGGGTTTAAAGATTAATATTTCTAAAATTCTGCGGGTGGGTATTAGGTGTTGTGAGAAAAACATTAAGGAGTTTGCTTACATTTTTAGATGTAGGTCAGGAAGGCTTCCTATTATTTATCTTGGATTGCCTATTGGAGCAAAGCCAAGATTTAAGTCATTATGGGGTCCGATGATTGAAATTTAAAAAGAAAAAAATAAAACTCTCTTCATAGAAGAAGGCTTATTTGTCTTTTGCAGGGAGAATCACTCTAGTTAAAACTTGTTTATCCAATTTTCTAATCTACTAGATGTCTTTGTTCAAAATGCCGCTGTGATTGAGAGGCTAGACCGCATCCGAAGGGATCTCTTGTGAGTCAGGTTAGGGTAGAGGTGTAAAATAGGTTGTGCTGGGCCAACACGGCCCGTCTAGAGCTTGGCCCATCCATGCTTGGGTTGTACTATCGTGCCTAGGTTTGTAGGAGCTCAACCCAACACCGCCCACATGCACAAGCTGGGTCATGCCCTCCACAAGCGGAGTTGGGTAGTGCTAGGCCATGTTGGCCCACAAGTCTTTTTTCTTTTTATTTTTTTAAATGTCAAATTAATATTTAATGCTACATGTGGATTAAAAAGAGTATCTTCCCAATGTTCCACCGTTAATGGTAAGTAAATATTTTTATTGGGTTAGAGGAAAGAGTGATTTTGGATCTGATGAGAAAAACCCCCACGGTGACCATGAGTGGACCATTCACAGTCCGCAACGTCACCGCATGCAACTTACCATGCATATGGGCAGGGGCTGCTCATAATGATGTGGCAGACCATGAGTGGTCTACTCACGGTCACCGTGTGTAGACCCACTTAGAGGATCCTGATTCAGAAAGAGTAGCTTCCTAATGCTAATACCCATTTAAGTAAGTGTAATGACATTGAATACTGTCTTGGAAAAGATAATTTACATCCATTATCCATTATAATATATTAAAGGGATAGGATTTGATTTACAATTGAAGTCCAATTTCAAAATTGATTGAGGAATTGGAGGTCAATTTCAATTTAAATTGAGAAATTGGAACTCCAGTTTCGATTTCAATTTTGATTGGAGAGAAATTTTAAATTTGCTAGGAATTTTCATATGAGCCCATTTTTGTTAACCTTTTTGAGGTGAATTGAAGATTTTAATATATCTATTATGGTTTGAAAATTTAAGAGTTCGGATGATGCAAGAACTCCACCTTACTCAATAACTTTATCCAGCGAAGTAAAAATGAGTCTTCTTTAGGTGAATTTAAAATTTTAATATATCTATTATGGTTAGAAAACTTTAAAGGTTTACCATTTTATACATATTATGCTCATTTGTTAATTAGGGCTCTATAATTATGTAATGACGTGAGATCCTTCCATAAGACAAATCATGAATTTCAAACATTAGTTTTACCTTTTTTCTTGAAAAAAATACTGTTATATATATGTTAGAATTTGTTTAGAATCTGAAAGATTCTCATTGGCTTTTGACATGAGAAGAGTAAACAATATGTGGAATCTTTATACTTCAAATTTGATTTGCAGATTATATAATTTTATCACATGTTCTTTTTTAAAATAAACTTTGACTTATAGAATCTTAAAAATGATAATGATATTTTTGTTTGTTTTAGCTTTATTTTCTTCTTATTAATAAATATTTCAAAATTAGCTCTAAATTAAATATGTTTTTATTTTTGGGCCCAGGCTTAGCTCGCCTGTGCCTCTTTTTCTAGTATTAATTAATGCTAATACCCTAATACCCATATGAATTCGATTAGACTATTGGATCAAGGGTTAAAAATATTGATATAAAACCATTAACCTTGTGGGTCTCCCACCACAGTCTCCTTGTCCTCGGTTGTACTCCTACAAATTTTACTCTAGCTGCCATCATTAAATTGATCACATTTAAAGGTTGGAAGTTACCGACCAATGAGATCCAAATTTACGGTCAAGTAAACCAAACACCAGGGTTAGCCTAACCATCATTAAGCATAAAGAAAGCTATCTAATGGGATAGTTGTGATACACCGGGGCCCACTGAATCGCATTACGTAATGTCACGCCCTTCTTATCCTCAAGTTACCAAGGAAAATCAGCAGAATGCAATTGTAGTCTGCCCTCCGTTTGGGAAGAGGAGAGGAGAGGAGAGGAGAGGAGAGGGGAGGGGAGGGAAAATTAATTTTACCTCCTCTTGTTTGGAAAGTTAAAAAGTAGGGGAAGAAAAGTGAAAAAGTAGGATTTTGTTTGTTTGTGGGATAGAGAGAAAATTACCGTTTTGTCCTTACTTTTGTAAAAAGTTCAAAATTATCTTTTACATATAAAGGGTAATTTGGTTATTTCTCCCATTTTCCCCTCCTTTCCCTCATTTTCCCCCCTATTTTGGAGGGAAAATTTTTGCCCCCATTTTCCCTTCCCCCCCACCCCCCATTTTCCCTCTCCCCTTTCCCAAACACCCTCCAAAATACTTTTCCCACCACTTTCCCCTCTTTTTTTTCCTCCCCCCATTTTCCACCCTTTCCAAAAGGACCCTAAGCTACCTGTGTAAGGCAAGAAATGCAGAAAAGCAAACAAACATATAAAAGAATTCATGAGTTGGGGTGTAAGAACCTTTAAGATCAGCAACTGAAATCTTCTCGATCTAAGTAGAGGAACAATCACAGAGTCCTGCCATGAATATCGAACATCTCACCCATCAGTAAAAGAGAACGTATACTTCTTGCATCAGAGGAATAAGAGAATAAAGATGTAGGGAAATGAGGAAATACCAACAGAAGAAAGAAACAAAGATGAGGAAGAAGAGAGAAGAAAGAGCCCGGTCTTTTCTTTTGCTGCAAAAAAAGTAGGCCCACGTCTTTGTACGCAATATGGAGAGGAGAGGCAGGTATTTATACTAATATTATGCAGCGTCTCTCTCCATCCAACAATAAGAGAATTGACACGTCAATATGGAGGATGAATTCCGCACTTTTAATGTTTCTCCTCAAAACATGGGTATTTAAATAAATAAATCTAATTATTTTCAGAAATACCCTTGTTAATTCCTTAACAAAATAGTTTCCATTACCATCATTTACAAACTCTCAACTTATGAGATGAAAAGGTAGGTCCCATTTATTATAATTCCAAATATGCGAGGGAGGCCAAATTATAACTTCAAAAAGTGGGTTCATGTTATAATTCTTAATGGTGGGACCTATATCCACATTAAAAAAAGAAATTTGGCATGCCTTTGGGTTTTTGTAAAATGTGGGCCATATGTAATTCTTAAAGATGGGTTTCATGTTATAACTTCTAAAGGTGTATCTCATATTATTATTTCTAAAGATGGACTCTTTTTTTTAATGCAACATATGAAGTAATTCTAAAATGTGGACCCCATGTTCTATTTCATAAAGGTATGTCCAATTTACTAATAATGAACCTACATTGTAACATCTAAACTACTCAAAATCATTATTCTATTATACATTATAAGTAGAAAAATGATTAATCTATTAAAGAAAAACTATAATACACATTTGAAATGAATAATGAAAAGATTAAATAACAAAAAAATGTTCCGTATTTTAAACAAGTATTAAGCAATTAATGTCAAAAAGAATTACACGTTGGAGTACAATAATCAAGCAATTAAATATTAAAAATGCGGCATAGGCTCAAGCATTATTTAATTTGATCATACTTAGAGTTTTCATATAATCTAACAGTGGGCGACAAATCATTACTCTCCCCAATAGGGGCCACTCATAAAAAATGTTGACAATGAGACTTACCATTTATTTTAATCAACTCATAATATTAATATTACGTACATTAGTGAGAATTAATGTTTTTTCCAACCTTTTTTTTAATTTACATGTACTATTAATAATAATAATATTATTATTATTAATATTAATATTAATATTACTTCAGTATTACATATACAAATTAATTAGACTTTTTTTTTTGTTTTCGATAGAAATTAAGTTTTTTAGTTTGTCATAGACCTTTATCACTTAACCTACGGGAGGACTGGGTGGACCACACAGTGCGGCATACCCATCTTTAAGTTATTGAATCCGGATTCTCCACATTGGGCCTGACCAACCTATTATAATCCAAACCATTCAAAATAAACTCCCTTTACATATGATAATATTCCTAGCTACCATGACCAAATATTATTTCAATTAAAGAGTTGTCTCATCTATAAGAGCCATACCATTTGATTTGATTCAATTATTTATTTATTCTTTATAATTTTAATCAAGCTTATAGATAATCCATTTAAAGGTGGATCCGACTTATAGATAACCCATTTAAAGGTGGATCCTACTTCATTTCAAGGTGCTAGGATTATATAAGAAAAATTTTAATTTAATAGTTGCTATTAAAAATGTGAGAAACCTCGGGGAACTTTTCTGTAATCACGAGTGAGGTGGGTCTCATTCTTATATTTATATGTAGATAAAATATTGAGGCAGGAGGCTTTTTTTTTATTTTCATCAAAAGATAAAAAGACACTGCAAATGACTCTTTAATTGAATGGGTGAAAGGAAAAAAAAAAAAAAAAAGCAGTGTGGGGCTTAATAAAGGCAGATCACATCAGACATCATAACAATTACAGAAGGCTGGATACATTCACATGCGAAAGTGCCGGAAAAGAGGTTGTGCAAATAGCTTTGTGCCCACAAAATAAAATTATACATAAAACATTTGCTAATAAAAAGCAGAGCGGGCATCACATGGTTTTCCTATTTGGTCCAATCAGGGAATTCAAACCGTGACTTAGGATCGGACACGCCAAGGAAAAAAAACAAAAGCTCAGCAATAATGTACTAAGAATTATTTTGGATGACTCCCCTGGGGCCTTTCAAATATTTGAGTTTCTTGTTAAATTGTTCCTATAGTACATGGCGCGGGCTTTGTTACAACGAGGTTTTACCGCTTTAGTACTATACGATAGTGCGTGGAGTGGCTACGTCCGCAAATAGCATTGTGACGCGTCACTATCAAAAATTTTAAACGAAAATAGAGTTCTATTATAGGGTCGTGGAGAAGCTGGCTCCTCAAATAGCATTTTTCTACGTCACCATCAAAATTTATATATGAAAAAAATGACTCCTATAGTATCGTGGAGCGGCTGGATCCTCAAAGAGTATATTGTCCCACCTCACCATCAAAATTGGAAAAAAAATTAAATGGGTCTTTTTGCGCGCACTTTTGTTTAAAAAAAGACCTTAATTTATTCCTAGAATACCCTTTAACAACTTCATCTCTAGATCTCTCTCTTCATGTTGCCGATTCTCCCATTATTAGGAGGCTCCGACATGTTGAAATCAGATTTGGGTCTTTATTTAGGTCTAGATAAGTAAACAGGTACGGGTTTGGGTCCGAATCCATTTTTGGATTACTGACCTAAATGGGTCTAAGTCTGATTCAACCTTGGCTCCACATTGTGTGCCACGTCCCCTGAACCCGATTAGAGAATAAACCGGATCCGGGGAGTGAAATTTAGGGCTAATTAAAAATTTTGCCATTTAGGCCCAAGGATCGTAAGTCTGCAGCGAGGATATAATATTTCAAACATCAAGTAATATAAAACTGCGGAATTCATACGAATGAGGCAAATTAAATTTCGAAGCAATGAATGATAGATCTCATTAATAGTTAAAGTTGCACAAGAAATAAAATAAAACTTAAACAATGAAGTTAATTTATTACAATGGCCATCCCAATACTAAAGGTCATTTAAAACAATTAAGAAGTCAATGATATAAAAGATTCAACAAGAGAAAAATAAGAATGAATAAAATCTAAGAAAGTCCCGATGAATCACTCTCGTGCCGGGAATGATGACGCAACTTTACATTATCGTCACGCCACTCTCGTTCCTCCTCAACCGGTTGGAGATCCTCTGGGATCTCCTCACCTGATTGCTCCTCGTAGTAGTACTCACCTGAGGAGTCTGCACACCAAGGAACAGAATCAATGACATGTTGAGCAATAGATAAGCAATATATAAATAATCATGACATGCTTCAAATATAAGAGTAATGACAAGTATAAGATCGTAGGAATACAAGGAATAATACTATGCATGTAGCACGAGTAAATATCATCAGAATCATAAACAGGAATCCTAACAATACTAACAATCACCACTACCAATATAATGCAATGTACAAGAGGGAGACTCCGTGGATGTCCTACCCACCTCACGGGGTACCAGTAACAATCCTATCCGGACTACTGATACCAAAGTCCGGCTCCAGGGGGATCCCAGCTCCCGGTCCTGGGAATAGTAGCACGGTCCTAACCCGCTCCCAACTATTCGACGCCATGAACGCCGTCCAAAGCCGACTGCCCACCCCGATGTCCGAGTAACCGGCCCATCAATAAACCCCCAAACTGCAGCTGGCCATGATATGCAAATAATAATAGTAATAATAATGTGGTGTTGACACAAGAATAGACAAAGACAAGCAAATCTGGATAGCTCAATATACAAGACACGTTCATAGGTATTATCTCATTCAAGTCAATACAAGACAAATCCACTCACATGATAATCCCTTCAGTCTAGCCAGTAATGTTCATCAATTACATAACACGGGGTCCTAAGGTAACTCTAAGTCAGGTCCAAGTCCAAATTCTACAAGAGATTATGTTTCATAATTAATTAGGTGTTTTATGCCAAGAGAGTGTACAATGATACAAAATCAACAGATACGATTAATAAATCAAGGAGATATTACAACCCAATCCTAGGCCAGTGTTGTCATCCATGTATCATATGTGTTTTAACTGAGTGCGTGGGGAATTCGAATAATCAATGCTTATAAAGAATTTCCTTGGTGTACAATCATGTTGAGCATCGATTGATTCAATTCCATACGCATTCGGTTAACCATACACAATACACGAATACCTAGACAACCCATCAAAGCACACCAAGCCACGTGCTACGATTTCAAAACCCCATTAATGGTCACGTGAGAGTGGTTTCATGGTTTCCAATGTCTAAGGCCCAAACCTAGGTTAACAATCCCGTTACTAACAAGAAAGTTTTCTAATAATTAATCTCCTAACTACTTCCCTACCTGATCCCCAATCATTACGAGACATGTATCATTGGATTCTATGCTCAAAGAGCTTTCCAACGGTATATGGTTCGCGAAATTCTGACGTATGGTTCAGAAGTTATTGCCCATATAAGTTTGCCCCTTATATATATATATATATATATATATATATATATATATATATACAAAAAGCGCGACGGACCGACACGAGTCCGATTCATCGGATGGAGGATCCAACCTTACCCACATGCATGTCAGGTAGTCAGGCCAGCCAACGATTCTTACTTCCTTATTTATTCTCTTTTTTTTTTATTATTAATTTATTTTGTTTTATGTACTGGTGTCTCATCAGCCATTATTATTTTATTTTCTTTTATGCACAGGTGGCTCATCAGCCTGAACGTCCCCACTTTTTTTTTTCAAAGTTGTCAGACTTCACAAACGCCCTCCGATCGATCGGACAAGAGGTCCGATCGATCGGTCTGAGATTTGTCTCAGTTAACTGAAAGGAATTTCAGTCCGATCGATCGGTCTGAAGGCTCGATGAATCACTCTCGTGCCGGGAATGATGACGCAACTTTACGTCATCGGCACGCCACTCTCGTTCCTCCTCAGCCGGTTGGAGATCCTCTGGGATCTCCTCACCTGATTGCTCCTCGTAGTAGTACTCACCTGAGGAGTCTGCACACCAAGGAACGGAATCAACGACATGTTGAGCAATAGATAAGCAATATATAAATAATCATGACATGCTTCAAATATAAGAGTAATGACAAGTATAAGATCGTAGGAATACAAGGAACAATACTATGCATGTAGCACGAGTAAATATCATCAGAATCATAAACAGGAATCCTAACAATACTAACAATCACCACTACCAATATAATGCAATGTACAAGAGGGAGACTCCGTGGATGTCCTACCCACCTCACGGTGTACCAGTGACAATCCTATCCGGACTACTGATACCAAAGTCCGGCTCCAGGGGGATCCCAGCTCCCGGTCCTGGGAATAGTAGCACGGTCCTAACCCGCTCCCAACTATTCGACGCCATGAACGCCGTCCAAAGCCGACTGCCCACCCCGATGTCCGAGTAACCGGCCCATCAATAAACCCCCAAACTGCAGCTGGCCATGATATGCAAATAATAATAGTAATAATAATGTGGTGTTGACACAAGAATAGACAAAGACAAGCAAATCTGGCTAGCTCAATATACAAGACACGTTCATAGGTATTATCTCATTCAAGTCAATACAAGACAAATCCACTCACATGATAATCCCTTCAGTCTAGCCAGTAATGTTCATCAATTACATAACACGGGGTCCTAAGGTAACTCTAAGTCAGCTCCAAGCCCTAATTCTACAAGAGATTATATTTCATAATTAATTAGGTGTTTTATGCCAAGAGAGTGTACAAGGATACAAAATCAACAGATACGATTAATAAATCAAGGAGAGATTACAACCCAATCCTAGGCCAGTGCTGTCATCCATGTATCATATGTGTTTTAACTGAGTACGTGGGGAATTCGAATAATCAATGCTTATAAAGAATTTCCTTGGTGTACAATCATGTTGAGCATCGATTTATTCAATTCCATACGCATTCAGTTAACCATACACAATACACGAATACCTAGACAACCCATCAAAGCACACCAAGTCTCGTGCTACGATTTCAAAACCCCATTAATGGTCACGTGAGAGTGGTTTCATGGTTTCCAATGTCTAAGGCCCAAACCTAAGTTAACAATCCCGTTACTAACAAGAAAGTGGTCTAATAATTAATCTCCTAACTACTTCCCTACCTGATCCCCAATCATCACGAGACATGTATCATTGGATTCTACGCTCAAAGAACTTTCCAACGGTATATGGCTCTCGAAATTCCGACGTATGGTTCAGAAGTTATGGCCCATAGAAGTTTGCCCCTTATATATATATATATATATATATATATATATATATATATATATATATACAAAAAGCGCGACGGACCGACACGAGTCCGATTCATCGGATGGAGGATCCAACCTTACCCACATGCATGTCAGGTAGTCAGGCCAGCCAACGATTCTTACTTCGTTATTTATTCTCTTTTTTTTTTATTATTTTATTTTGTTTTATGTACAGGTGTCTCATCAGCCATTATTGTTTTATTTTGTTTTATGCATAGGTGGCTCATCAGCCTGAACGTCCCCACTTTTTTTTTTTTTTTCAAAGTTGTCAGACTTTACAAACGCCCTCCGATCGATCGACAAGAGGTCCGATCGATCGGTCTGAGATTTGTCTCACTTAACTGAGAGCAATTTCAGTCCGATCGATCGGTCTGAAGGCCCGATCGATCGGCACTGTAGCTGAGCCTAAAAATGAGTTTTCTTCTTCCTTTTTACTGCAGAAAACGAGCCTCCATGCTCCCCAATCATTTTCATCATCCTTTTCATCCATTCTATCAAATTAAAAACTTCCAAAGCTACCATTATAACATTTAATCTAATTTTAAGGAAATACCTACAAAAAGCTTGGAATTTGGGTAATCTAACAAGAGTATTATATAATCAAAAGAAGACAATACAGACATGATTAAAGATAATTGCATATCTACTTGCCTCAACCAAGAAGATTAGAAATTGGAAATGCTTGAGGAGAAGCTATCTACCACGAAGATCACAATCTACCCCACTCAAAAGTAATCTACAACACCGAGAAAAAGAAAGAAAGGAAAAGTTGATGATGGGAAAGGGCTTACCCACTAATATCAATGGAGAGAGGAGAGCGAAAGGAAGAAGATGTGCGGTCCGGATCGCGGAGATGATCTCTTCCGGAGGGAGATCTGGGCTTGAGAAGAGCAGGGAAAGAATGAGGGATGCTGAAATTCTTGTTCGTTGCAGAGATGAATAAAGATTAAGGCTAATCCCTGATTAAGAAGAGAGGAAAGGAAGAAAGACCGCATTGCCCTTTAAGTGGGTTCGGTAAAATAATGGACTATTTGAAGGGTTTCTGATCACCGGATCGCGACGAGCTAGAAGACAAAAATGATCAGCGCGACGAGACCTTTCCAACGAACCCAAAATCACGGTGATAATAATTTTTTCGGAAAAACACTCAATTTTCCCTAATTTGCAAACTACCCCCCTGCTAGGATCAAACAAACTCGGAATCGAACGAAACTTCGCAGACACTATCCTAACACTAATAGAAACTCACTCAAGGCCTAAACACACTTAAATATCTAAAATATAAATAATTATAATAATAATAAAAATAAACGGGTCAACGGGCCTGCTATTGGGCCAACTGACCCAGTAAGGTCGCAGACCTTACATTGTGGACCCTGAACACAACATATTACATCAAATTTTAAGAACCCCACTTAAAAACTTAAAGCCTTTTTTTTTATATCATTCTTTACTGAGATCCGGATTTAGACCCGTCCCATAAGATAGTTCTATCTTCTCATTAATGGTTCCGTTCTTGAAACCAGGAAAACGGATCTGATTCCATTTCCATCTACTCATTACCGGTTCCGGTTTTGGGTCCACCATAGACCTAGACTGGTACCGACCCGTTTTGTAAGGTCTGCGACCTTACTGGGTCAGTTGGGCCCAATTACCAGCCCATTGACCCATTTATTTTGATATTATTATAATTATTATTTTATTAGATATTTAAGTGAGTTTAGATGGTCAGCGAGTTTCTTTTAGTGTTAGAATAGTGCCTGCGGAGTTTCATGCGATTCTGAGTTCGTTTGACTCTAGTAGGGGGTAGTTTGCAAATTAGGAAAAAAATTGAGTATTTTCCGAAAAATTCCTATCGCGGTGATTTTGGTTTCGTTGGAAAGGTCTCGTCGCGTTGATCAATTTTGTCTTCTGACTCGTTGTGATCCGACAATCAGAAACCCTTCTAATAATTAATTCTTTCTCCGGACCCACTTAAAGGGTAACCTAGTCTTTTCCCCCTCCCTTTCTTCTTAAACAAGAGATTAACCCTAATATCTTTTCTTTCTCTGCAACGAACGATAACCTACCGCAGCTTCTTCTTCTTCCTCATTTTTCCAAGGCCCCAGCACTCCTTCCCTGAAGGATCACTTCCGCGATCCGAGCCGCTCACCTTCTTCCTTGCGATTTCCTCTTTCCATTGGCGCCAGTTTGGTAAGATTTCCCTCTCTTTCATCTTTTCAATCAATTCTCTTTTATTTAGATTTAGGTTAGATCTTAATGTTTTCCTCTCTTTTTTTCTCCTTTGCGTGTTAGATTGCGTTTGGTCGGGGTAGATCGAGGTTTCTGCAGTGGTAGGGCTTCTCCTCAGATTTCCCCAATTCCAATCTTCTTCTCGGTTGAGGCAAGTAGATCTGCATTTTATAATTAAGCATGTGTGTATGTCTTTCATTGATTGCATGTGATTTCTTGTTAGGTTTCCCTAATTCCCAAGTATGTTCTATTATTAATTTGGGTTAATTTAATTTAATTGTTAATTTTAGTGTTAATTGATGTAAGTGGAAATAATGATGGATGGAATGAATTATTAGGGGAGCACGGTGGCTCAGTTTTGTGCAGGTGAATTTTTGGAATGGATTGGATAAAAACTGTAAAAATGGGGTTTCTGTGTTTGACAAAAAAGAAGAAAAAAAAAAAAGGGCGCAGCTGGCTGGACGTTCAGAACGGCCATGACACATAGTTGATGACATCAGTGCATAGTTGAATGAATGAATGAAAACAAAAAAAAAAGAACGTTCAAGCCTGACGTTCTGAACACCTGTGCATAGGAATGAAAAAAAAAAAAAAAAAAAAAAGGAAAAGCCAACAAAGAATCGTTGATGGCCACTGTTGACATGAATATGGTACTGTGGGTTATCCATCCGATGAATCGGACACATGTTGGTCCGTCTCGTTTTATATATATATATATGTATGTATATATGTATGTATATGTATATATAAAAGGGAAAAACTTCTATGGGCCATAATTTCTGAACCATAGTCGGAATTTCGCGAGCCATATACCGTTGGAAAGCTCTTTGAGCGTAGAATCCAATGATACATGTCTCGCGATGATTGGGGATCATGCAGGGAGGTAGTTAAGGAGATTAATTATTAGACCACTTTCTTGTTAGTAACGAGATTGTTAGCCTAGGTTTGGGCCTTAGACATTGGAAACCATGAAACCACTCACGTGACCATTAATGGGGTTTTGAAATCGTAGCACGTGGCTTGGTGTGCTTCGATGGGTTGTCTAGGTATTCATGTATTGTGTATGGTTTAACCGAATGCGTACGGAATTGAATCAATCGATGCTCAACATGATTGTACACCAAGGAAATTCTTTATAAGCATGGATGATTCGAATTCCCCACGCACTCCGTTACACCACATATAGTGCGTGGATGACAACACTTACCTAGGATTGGATTGTAATCTCTCTTTGATTTGTTAATCGTATTCGTTGATTTTGTATCCTTGTACACTCTCTTGGCATAAAACACCTAATTAATTATGAAACATAATCCCTTGTAGAATTAGAACTTGGACCTGACTTATAGTGTACCTTAGGACCCCGTGTTATGTAATTGATAAACATGACTGGCTAGATTGAAGGGATTATCACTTGATTGAGTTTGTCTTGTATTGACTTGAAGGAGATAATCCCTATGAACATGTCTTGTATATTGAGCTAGCCAGACTTGCTTGTCTTGGTCTATTTTCGTGTCAACACCACTTTATTATTATTTGCATATCATGGCCAGCTGCAATTTGGGGGTTATTGATGGGCCGGTTACTCGGACATCGGGGTGGGCAGTCGGCTTTGGACGGCGTCCATGACGTTGAATAGTTGAGAGCGGGCTTGGACCGTGCTACTATTCCCAGGACTGGGAGCTTGGATCCCCCTGGAGCCGGACTTTGGTATCAGTAGTCCGGATATGGTTGTTACTGGTACCCCGTGGGGTGGCTTGGACATCCACGAAGTCTCCCTCTTGTGCATTGCATTACATTGGTAGTGGTGATTGTTAGTATTGCTAGGATTCCTAATTATGATTCTGATGATATTTACTGATGCTACATGCCTAGTATTGTTCCTTGTATTCCTACGATCTTGTACTTGTCATTACTCTTATATTGGATGCATGTTATGTGTTAATTATATCTTACTTATCTATTGCTCAACATGTCGTTGACTCGGTTCCTTGGTGTGCAGACTCCTCGGGTGAGTACTACTACGAGGAGTAGGCCGGTGAGGAGATCCCAGAGGATCTCCAACCAGCAGAGGAGGCACGGGAGTGGAGTGCCGATGATGTAGAGTAGCGTCATCAATACCAGGCACATGAGAGACTCACTTTGGGAAAAATATTAGATTTTAATTAATTCATTGTTATTTCTTCATTGAACTTTCTTTCATTGACTCTATGTTGTTTTATGGCCTTAGTTTATAGGATGGCCATAGTAATTAAATTAACTTCCACTTTAGTTTTAATTGTTGCTTGCAACTTTAAATATAATTGAGATTTATTATCCATTGTTGATATCAATGTATGAATTCCGCTATTGTTTTATGTTTTGAGGTTGAAATACATTATCCTCACAGCGGACTTACGATCCTTGGGCCAAAAAGGGCAAAAAATTTTAATTGGCCCAAAATCTCACTCCCCGGATCCGGTTTATTTCCTAATCGGGTTCGGGGGACGTGACACGTTTACATCACTATCTCTCACCTTCTCATTTGTCTTAAAGCATCCCTTACTCTCTCACTAGCAGGATCAAGAAGGGACCCATTAGTCCGCTTTTATCCGTCCATCTGCCAGTATCATTTTCTTTGATTTTCTTTGGTAATACAAAATCCTCCAAATCAATTGAATAAATATCTAAGAGGATTTAATCAGAAAAATCCCCTTAGACTTGTCAAAAGTAAAAAAACGCCACCAATGTCTTATATAGACTAGTTTGGTCATCTCGCTAGTTTGTTTTTTTTTTTTTTTTTTTTTGCTTTTGGCGTTGAGTGGGGATATTGCAGCTCATTCTAAGTAAATGAGTGGGGGATATCCCCGTTCATCGTTCATTACAACGTAAAGAATGTTGAACACCCTTTTTTCATTTGCCTTTTATGAGATCCGAACGGATCTCTCTACAACCCATCTTCCACTTTACCTTACTTTTTGAGAGAATCATGTTCTTTACTCTTTTAAGTAGGGAGGTTTGGGCTCCATTAAAGTGGTAATTGGTAGTCTAAATTTACTATTTTTACATTTGATTAAACCTACAAGCATAATCTCCACATGTGTTTCTTTTTTACCCTAAAAGTTGACGTTTGGAACTACTTATTAAAGCTTCAATCTTCTTGATGGATAATTCATATTTACTCCATTAAAGAGGTGGGTAGTCCACACTAACTTTCTTATGATAAAAGACCCTATGTCGGTAATACAAATGGGCATTGGCTTTGGCTGTAATAGAAGATGATAGAATTGAGCATCGACTTTTGTTTACAAAGAAATGGTTAGATATGGGGATGGGCATGGGCATTGACTAACATAAAGATGGTAAAACTTTGAAAATAGTTTTGGGGTTCTATCAGTTACATACACATAGGCATTAGCTCAATAAGGAATGGATTTTTGGTCATAATTTCTCAAATAAGAGATACAAATGGATAAGGGCTCACATGTGTATGTTATATTCGTCAAATATAATTCTTAATGGCCATTGCCAAAACCACTTTGACCAACCACGTTCACAGCATTAATTTGGGCAGGGATATTCCCGGCTCAATTGATACAATTCTAAGAGACAGACCCACACTACTCTAGTGGGCGTGGATATCCCCGCTCATAGGCATGGATATCCCCGTTTACAGCACTAATTTGGGTAGGGATATCCCCGACTCAACTGGTACCACTCTGAGAGACAACACTCAGGGAGGCGGGGATATCCCTATCTAGTTGCATCTCTACAGCCCATGAAGGCCGAGGTCGCAAAACCCATTTTTCCCTTTTCGCTCTTGTCCCATCTTCTTCTCCCTTCCACGACATTGAAGTTGGGATCCAAGAACACTAAAAAACCAGATAAGAAGGAGAATCCCTTCCATTATCCACTTCTCTCTCTCTCTCTAATATAATCAACATCCTCTATTCAATAGTACATATACATCGTAGAGAAGAAAGGTGAAAAAATGGAGGGGGCGGTGATGCACATGCCGCCTCTGCCCCTCCCAATCTCATCATCTTCACCACACGAATGGCTATGATGCTCTCACCCTTTCCCAATCTCTAGTCTCCTCCTCCTCCTACGGCTACCGAGAGAGCACCAATTACTCCCGCACGGAAAGAAAGGGCTGCAATTGCAGCTGCAGCGATGACGAGGCTCTCGAGTTTCTTCTCTTCCAAGATGAGAGAAGAAGATGGGAGAAGAACAAAAAGGGAAAGAAAGGGTTTTGGGACTTTTTAAAGTAAAAAGAGCTGGATATCCCGCTCAGAGGGAAAAAAAAATATCAAACACAGTTCCTGTGACTACTATGGTCTTTCTAAGACATTGATGTCGTTTTTAGCTTATAATGAGTCTTAGGGGATATTTCTGGAAAAATCCTCTAAATCTAAAGGTGATACCATGATTTTTAGTATTTAGTTATTTATTTAAAATGTGTAGTATATTTGTATTATTTGATCACATAATTATTTATATAAAATGTGCAACATATGTCTTTATTATTTAACAGCTTAGTTATTATTTTAAAATGCACAACATATATTTTTTTCATTCCCTCTCTCAACATAACATACAATCTCCTATCTAAAGATAGTGTTTATAGGATTCTTGACCTGGCCTTATTAGATACCAAGGGGTAGTTCAGTTGGCCTAAGACTACGGTTTGCACTCGGAGGTTGTAGGTTCCAAACTGCACTACCACACTGGGGCTAAATGGGAGTTTATCCAGCTTCTCTTTGGACCTGGAGGGATTAGTCTAGGCCAAAGAGTTGGGAACCCACCGATAACAAAAATAAGAAAAAACAAAAAAACAAAAAAAAAGTCCATCAATGGAACCTCCGTGAAGATCTAGCCACCTAAAGTCACAATTTCCTTTCTAACTTCCGGACCAAATTTTAGTCTACTTAGTGGTGCATGATCTGCCATCAAACTGACGTACTTAATTTTTTACTTATTTATGTAATAATCCATCCAATTGTAAAAGCTAATTAAATGAGGGACTGGTTTTAGGTAGGGAAGAAAGTGGGCCGGGCCGAGCCGGGCTTTGACTTGCCCTAGGCTCGGCCCTAGTATTTTTCAGTAGGCCCTAGCTCGGCCCTAGCCCTAAAGGGCCTCAAAAACCCTGGCTCGGGCTCGGCCCTTATTAAGTTATGAGGCCCTAGGGCCGGCCCTTTGAGCCCGGCTAATGATATAACACTAGCTGAAAGAAAATATTTTTCGAAAAAAAAAAATTCCTGTAGGAATTCAAAGAAATCTACATATGCAAAACAGAACAAAAAATGGTCAAATGCATGCATTCATCCCATATTCCCATTCCCATAATTTGGATTGCAGCAATAAAATTAACTAAAATAAGAAAGACTCCATAAAAGCAAAGGGAGCCCAGTTTCAACATTCCATAATAATTCAATGTTAATGTAGATGAGCATTATCAAACTCCAACAATAATACAAATCAAATTAAACTCCAATAGCATCATAGAATAAAATAAAGTATTCGGCTAGCATCATAAAATAAAGTCTCTAGCATCACCAGTGTCACCTATAACAACAACAATAGAGCATTGTTAATAAATAATAATAACAACAAATGAAAGGTTGTTCCAGAGTTACAAGACTTTAAAAAATGACTTCTAGACCATTAATATATATGCATCCTCAAGGTTGTTTAGGGATTATTTATATTGGATTAAAATTAGGGTTTAAGGTTTAGTGCTTAAGTTTATGATTTATGAATTATTTAGTGCTTAGGGTTTAGGGATTATTTATATTGGATTAAAACTAAGTTTTGGGATTTATGGATTATTTAGTATCATAGATTCATATATGTATTATATACTGTATAGTGTACACATACATATAATATATAGATTAATATATGTAGGCCCTATGGCTTACTGTTTAGGTTTATGATTTATGGATTATTTAGTGTTTAGGGTTCAGAGATTATTTATATTGATTAAAACTAAGGTTTAGGATTTATGGATTATGTTATATCATATATGTATTATATATTGTATAGTGTACATATATATATATAATATGTATTAATATATGTAGGCCCTAGGGCTTACGAGCCGAGCTTCATCAAGCCCGAGCTCGGCCCTTTAAGCAAACGGGCCTCCTACTAGGCCCTAGCCCGGCTCTTTTGTCTTTTGAGCCGAGCTCGGGCCGAACCTATGACGGGCCGTCCCCGGGCGGCCCTAGGACTGCCCGGCCCACTTTCACCCCTAATTTTAGGTATGGCCTGCTTCGGGAAGAGGAGAGGCATCACTGTGAAATCGATGTTTAAAAGACTTTCAAAATAAGAAAGTGATTCTAAACAAAAGGCAAGGTTACGAAGAATAAACAGAAGAAAAAAAATGAGATGAAGCATGTGGGCACCTATATGCACTGCAGCCACTAGCCTACAACTCCATTTGGGGTGTGAAGGAAATGGCAGATGGGCTGGCTTGACCGGCCCAACCCTACCCGACGCGCAAACCCATCCTGACTTGACCCGCCCAACCCGACCCGTAGAATATGCCTTTCAGTAAATGGGTTGGCTTAGGGCTGGCCCGACTAACCCACCAATTCCGCACGGCCTGTTTGAACTTTCTTTAAAACATTTATTATTAGTCCAAATCCTCAAGACAAAAAGACCCAAATGATACCCACTTTCTACTTCAGCCTCCACTATCCAATTGAAACTTATCACTCCGTTTTCATATATTTTTCTGAATAAAGACTTTATTTTATTTCTTCTAGTTCTGCTATTTTATTTCTCTAGTCATTATATAAATTTTTTATACAATATTGAAGCATTAGATAATTCTATTTCTTTTTTTCCACTCAATTATGTCCTTTGCTAGCTTACTCAAGAATATTTTTATATGATCTTCTTTCTTAGGATATGGATTGGGGATGTGAAGAAAATACAATAATAGACATGACATAAATAAGAAAAGAACTAAAATTGAATTGGATTATTTCAATCCATGGGCTAGAAAAGAATGAATGCGCCTTCATCAATTGGACCCCACCTTTTATGGGTGGAAAATTGAGTAACAGCTCACCTCCAACACGAAAACTCACTAAAAAAAAGGAAGGTTAAAATGTCAACTATTTCCAAATCAATGGTTTTCATCCTTCTCCAAGTGCCCTAGGTGTACAAAATGCTTTGTATAGTATTCATGTGCAAGAATATTTAATGTATGGGTAATGGAGAATCTATATCTTTATCCTCCATTACTAAATGTTTTAAAGAGTTCAAATACAATTAATCCAATTGAAACCCCATTTCATATTTAGCAATGCCAAACTTATCACCCACAGGTTAATGCACCTGTCTTAATCATTCCCATTTTTAGCCGTGACAACCCATCATATGCCATAGTATAGATGTCTACAGGGGATGAGAAGCACCACCTCAAATTAAATGAGGCAGTGGTTTTGGGTATGGCCTGCCTCGGGAAGAGAGGAGGCATCATTGTGAAATCGATTTTTAAAATAATTTCGTGTTAATAAAGTGATTCTAAACAAAAGGCAATGATACGAAGAAGAAACAGTAGGAGGAAAAGAAAAAAAAAAAAAAAGAGATAAAGCATGTTGGCACATTTATGCATAGTAGCCACTAGCCTACAACTCCATTTGGGGTGTGAACGAAATGGTAGATGGCTTGACCCGCCCAACCGGACCCGACGCACGAACCCATCCCGAGTTGACCCGCCCAACCGGACCTGACGCACGAACCCATCCCGAGTTGACTCGCCCAACCCGACCCGTAGAATATGCGTTTTAATAACCGCTTAACCCAGCTATTCCGCATGACCTGTTTAAACTTTCTTTAAAACTTTTATTATCAGTCGAAATTCTAAAGAGGAAAAGACCTAAATGATACCCACTTTTTACTGCAGCGTCCACCATCCATCCAATTGAAACTTACCACTTCATTTTCATATGTTTTTTTGAATAAACCCTTTCTTGTATTTCGTTTAGTTCTGCTATTTTATTTCTATAGTCATTATCTAAATTTTTTGAACAATATTGAAGTATTAGATAATTCTTTTTCTTGTTTTCCACTTAAGTGTGTCCTTTGTTAGCTTACTCAAGAACATTTTTATATGATCTTCTTTCTTAGGATATGGATTATGGATGTGAAGAAAATACATTCATAGACATTGGATTATTTGAATCCATGGGCTAGAAAAGGATGAATGGGCCTTTACCAATTGGACCCCACCTTTTATGGGTGGAAAATTGAGTAACAACTCACATCCAACTAGAAAACTCACTCAAAAAGGAAGGCTAAGATGCCAACTATCACCAAATCAATGGTTTTAATCCTTCTCCAATGCCCTAGGTGTACAAAATGTTTTGTATTGTATTCATGTGCAAGAATAGTTAATCTATGCGTAATGGAGAATCTGTATCTTTAAAAGAGTCTGAATGCATAGATTACTAAACCTTTTAAAGAGTCCAAATGCAAGTAATCCAATTGATACCCCTTTTCATATTTAGTAATGCCAACTTATCACCCGCAGGTTAATGCACCTCTCCTAATCATTCCCATTTTTTGCCGTAACAACCCACCATGTATAGATGTCTGCAGGGGATGGGAAGCACCACCTCAATTTAAAAAGCACGTCTCTTTCTCTTCTTCTTCTGTAATAGCAAAAATGTCTTCCACTTCATCAACCGAGTCATTTGAAGATAATATTTCTTGTGTATTTAACGACCAAGAGCCAATATCATTCACCTTACAGATGGAGTTCGATTCATTTGCTGAGACCCCCATCTGCTTTCAAGGATCCTTGGCACTAGAATCCAACGGCACCCCTGCCAAAATTAACATAGCTACATTGGTTGGAGCTATGGGTGAAGAAGCTTTAGAAATAGCCCAGGAAGAATGCCAATCTAACATTCCTGAAATGCCATCTGAAACCCCCAATGAAACTAACATAGCTACATCGGCAGGAGCTATGGGTGAAGAAGCTTTAGAAGTAGCCGAGGAAGAATGCCGATCCAACATTCCTGAATTGCCATCTGAAACCCCCAATGAAACTAACATAGCTACATTGGCTGCAGCAGAAGGTGAAGAAGCAGTAGAAGTAGCGGCAGAAGGACACCAATCCATCATTCCTGCAATGCCATCTAAAGTGATCGCTACTCCATCGCCCACGACAGCAGGATTTAAGTGGGGCGGAAGCAGAAAACCAAAGAGGAGCAGGAAGAGTTAACGCCAGATTGGCTACCAGAAGGCTAGAGAATGGAAGTCAAAATCCAAAAGGTTGGTGCCACTTCAACATAACATACAATCTCCTATCTAAAGATAGTGTTTACAGGATTCTCGGCCTGGCCTTATTAAGTCCATCAATAGAACCTACATTAAGATCTAGCCACCTAAAGTCACAATTTCCTTTCTTACTTCCAGGCCAAATTTTAGTCCACTAAGTGGTGTGTGACCCGCCATCAAATTGACAAACTTGATTTTTTACTTATTTATGTAATCATCCATCCAATTGTAAAAGTTAATTAATTGAGGGAGTGGTTTTCGGTATGGCCTGCCTCAGGAAGAGGGTAGGCATCATTGTGAAATCAATTTTTAAAATACTTTCCTGTTAATAAGTGATTCTAAACAAAAGGCAAGGATACGAAGAAGAAACAGTAGAAGGAACAAAAGAAAAAAAAAAGAGATGAAGCATGTTGGCACCTTTATGCACAGCAGCTACTAGCGTACAACTCCATTTGGGGTGTGAACGAAATGGCAAATGGCTTGACCGGCCCAACCCAACCCGACGCACGAAGCCATCCCGACTCGACCTGCCCAACCCGACCCGTAGAATATCCGTTTTAATAACCACCTAACCCAGCTATTCCGCGTGACCTATTTAAATTTTCTTTAAAACTTATATTATTAGTCAAAATCTTCAAGAGGAAAAGACCTAAATGATACCCACTTTCTACTGCAGCGTCCACTATCCAATTGAAACTTATCACTCGGTTTTCATATGTTTTTTTGAATAAAGACTTTACTTTATTTCTTTTAGTTCTGCTATTTTATTTCTATAGTAATTATCTAAATTTTTCGTACAATATTGAAGTATTAGATAATTCTTTTTCTTGTTTTCCACTCAAGTACGTCCTTTGTTAGCTTACTTGAACAAGAACATTTTTATATGATCTTCTTTCTGAGGATATGGATTATGGATGTGAAGAAAATACATTGATAGACATGACATAAACAAGAAAACAGCTAAAAGTGAATTGAATTATTTAAATCTGTGGGCTGGAAAAGGATGAATGGGCCTTCACCAATGGGACCCCACCTTTTATGGGTGGAAAATTGAGTAACAGCTCACATCCAACGTGAAAACTCACTCAAAAAGGAAGGCTAAGATGCCAACTATCACCAAATCAATGGTTTTAATCCTTCTCCAATGCCCTAGGTGTACAAAATGTTTTGTATTGTATTCATGTGCAAGAATAGTTAATCTATGCATAATGGAGAATCTGTATCTTTATCCTCCATTACTAAACCTTTTAAAGAGTCCAAATGCAAGTAATCCAATTGAAACCCCTTTTCATATTTAGCAAAGCCAACTTATCGCCCACAGGTTAATGCACCTCTCCTAATCATTCCCATTTTTAGCCATAACAACCCTTCATATATAGATCTTTGCAGGGGATGGGAAGCACCGCCTGAATTTAAAAAGAACATTTCTTCTTCTTCTTCTTCTATAATAGCAAAAATGTCTTCCACGATGGCGGTCACACACCAATAAGTGGACTAAAATTTGGCCCGGAAGTAGGAAAGGAAATTGTGACTCTACTCTTAATAGAGGTTCCATTGATGGACTTAATAAGGCCAGGCCGAGAATCTTATAAACGCTATCTTTAGATAGGATCGGAGATTTTATGTTATGTTGAAGTGGCACCATCCTTTTGAATTTTGACTTCCATTCTCCAGCCTTCTGACAGCCAATTTGGCGTTCGAGACCAGAACTCTTCCTGCCCTCCTTAGTTTTCTTTTTACGCCCCCACTTAGATCCTGCTGTTGCGGGCGATGGAGTAGTGTTCACTTTAGATGGCATTGCAAGAATGATGGATTGCTGTCCTTCTGCCGCTACTTCTACTGCTTCTTCACCTTCTGCTGCAGCCAATGTAGCTATGTTAGTTTCATTGGGGGTTTCAGATGGCATTTCAGGAATGTTGGATCGGCATTCTTCCTCAGCTACTTTTAAAGCTTCTTCACCCATAGCTCCTGCCGATGTAGCTATGTTAGTTTCATTGGGGGTTTCAGATGGCATTTCAGGAATGTTGGATTGGCATTCTTCCTCGGCCATTTCTAAAGCTTCTTCACCCATTGCTCCAGCCAATGTAGCTATGTTAGTTTTGTCAGGGGTGGTGTTGGGTTCTTGTTTATTGGCTAATTCGTGGGTTGGACAAAACTCTTGGGGTCCATTAAGTTGTATTCTTTATTTAGAAAATGGCTCTAAAAATAGGAAATGAGAAGGACTCAGAAGAAGAAAGCTGGATGAAATAGATGTGCTGAATTTCTGAATCAACCAGAATGAGGTCCGCTCGAGCGGATGGAGTCAGAATGGCCAAACGCACTGACAGAGCTCTTTTTGCACTGAGACAGAATCTCATCCGCTTGAGCAGATTGAAGGTCTGCTCGAGCAAACAAGGCAGAAGAGTCCAAGTTAAATTAGAAACTTCTTTTTAATAGTGCCCAAACTGCTTGTTTTAATCCCAATCAAGTTAGGCAACTTTAAGCACGACTCAAGGGTTATTCTAAAGTGACACCTCATATCTCAAAATTCTGAGTTAGAGATTTAATTGAGAGAAATCTTCTATAAAGATTTATGAAGGAGTTGTGCAGCAAGTAGTCTAGAGAGTCCCGTTCTTCTGCATCCCTTGTAGAAGATCATCTGCTTACGTAGAATATTTAGAGAGTCAAAACGAAGTGGTCCCTCGGGCATTTTGGTGTAATCCATATTTAAGGTGATTGTTTTTGGTAAAATCCTCTTTTTTAAATAAAGATGCCAGGGAACATATATTTTAATTTTAATGGTGACATGGAACCATGCCATTTGAGGATGTGGGCCCGGTGCACTAGAGCCCAGCCCTGTGGTACCATACGTTAGCATTTAATGCTTTATAGTAAAGCTCGATCCTCTCCTACCATATGGAGCCTACTCACTGCCTCCTCTACCTTTTTTTTTTTTTGGGGGGGGGGGGGGGGGGGGGGGGGTATATATTCTATTTTATGGGATATCTTTCATTGCATGTTATGATGATACGTTCTGATGCCTGATTCCTGAAACTCTAATATGTTACTTGTCTGGATCTTTGTTGCTTCATCATAGTGAGATTTGATTTCTATTCTATAGAATCAAAGTTAGAATTCCACTTATGTTTTGCTTTCTCTACATTTTTTACCCAAATGTTTTGGGTTATACTAGTTTGACTTGACCAACTCAATTGAAAACTCTCTTAACAAAATAGTCTTTTAGAGTTTATACCATTTTACATCCATGAGCTACATCTTTTCTCTAAAATATTAAATTTCCACCTTCTTAATCAAATAAATTCTTATTGTTTATAGAAAATGTCAATGATCACTCAAATTGTGGTTTTGCCACTTACTATTAAATTAGGATCTTTAGGACTTAAAGATTGTAAGCAACCTTAATCTATTACACTGGCATGATCTTTCACTCTTTCAACTCCTTTGATAAGCTCTCATTCAACAAATTATTGGATCATGTTTGTTGTGCTTCTTTTGGGGTATTTATAGATGAGATAAAAATGAGCAATCCTAACCTTTTCATTTATAATTCAAATTTGGGAACATGTTTTCTTTTAATGTTTTTTGAATGGTGGTAATAAAATCTTTATTTTGGCTTTTCTTTAAGAGTTCACTGTTGCAATAGGGCACTACTACTATACTCCAGTCTAGATCTATATAGCATCTTGGTTTGTTTGTGAGAGATGCATACAAGCTTGTAGCATTACTGCATAAGGCTGTGAAAGTTTTGGACTTATTTACTAGTTTGTGGGTGGTTTCTTGAAGGTTAGAAAAATCTAAGGAGTGTCAAAACTTTCTTGAGTTTCCTTGGGGCACTTGTTAATGAGTTGTGTATTCCTGACAGTAAACTAGATATAGATTGTAGATGAACAACTTCGGAATTGTTTCATGTGCCTAAATTAAAGCCAGTGCAGATATAACATGTGACTATTTGCTTAAATTTTAGGAGTGTTCATTTGATGGTTGGTTTGTTTTGGCTGAATTTCGCTTGCCTCTTACCAGAAAGGCCCACAGCTGTTGCATACCTCTCAATATAACTTATCTATTGAGACTCACATCTATGATCTCACGCGTGCACACCCCTCCCTAACCAGACAATTAACCGTGGTTGACCCAAAGTCATTTCATGAAAGAACCATTTCATGCTGTTTTTGTAGGTTTCAGATAGAGTTATAAAACCACCACCAATGTTTTAGCAGCCATTGAAACCCACCCTCACAGAAGTCATCACTTGTAATGGTTGGCATATCAATTACTCGAAACACATTCAAGCTAACATGGAGAAATCAGTAGCAGTTATCTCATCCAAACTAAAATTAACACACCCTCAGCCTTACTAAGTAAAACAGTGATGAAATTGTCATAAATTCAATGCCATGAAAACCATAATTGGAACTTTTTATATGCTCATACATCTTATCAAGTGCAAATTATAGTAATCAAGCATAAGTTAGCTCAAACATGGAATGTCTGGAAACAGACTAGCGGAAGGCAATTTAAAGAGTAGTTAACCAGTAATTCGTTCATGGGTTTTACTTGTAATTTGAACAGATATGTCAGGACGAAAGAGGAGAGATCGTCCGCGGACGAAGGACGAGATGCTACGCCAGGCCCAGGCCACCATGCCATCTGGGGAGCCTAGACCAACATCGGATGCCGCCCAGTCTAGTTCGATGGCCCCACCGAGTAGGCCATCGACATCTCATCCGAGTCTTGTATGGAATTAATTTGTAGACTTATGAATTGTTAAGAGGGCTTTTCTCAATCCTAGCGAATTGTTGTTTTCTTCTGAACTATGTGGTGACTGATTATTTTGTTCAAATAGAAAAGAGGTGCTTGGAATGCAATTATCTTATAATATACATACAATGCCTTGTTTCATATTTTATATGCATTGTTGTTTTTCCCTAAATTTATATTGTTGAATGTTGAAAAATTAATTTGTTTAAACCTTGTCTTCATCATAACAGAACGATGAAAGTTTTCTTGTGAAATCTATTGGTGTGATTGATGCCAACTTGGACACAGTATTTGAAGTTGTTTGCAGTGTTGACCGACACTAGAGATATGAGTGAGTTTGACAGTGTAATTGTATGCTTACATGTGCTTATTTCTTGAATCTCCCTAAGACATTATTTTTGTAGGTGGGATGTGTTGACAGGTGACCTTGAGTTAATTGATTATGTAAATGGGCACTATGATGTTATCTACGGCACATATGACACAAAATACTTGTTTCAGTAAGTATATTAGATATGACAGATTTTGTTTGATCTTATGTAGTAATCATTATTTGCCTTTAGGTAGTTCTTTATTGGCTTTTCAAGGAGAGCAGTTTAGTTGGTTATTTAAATAGTTATGAAGCACTCAAAGTTCTTTTACTCCCTGTTTTTGGTCAAGTTTGATTGCTATGCAAATTCTAGTTTGCTGTTCAAGTAAAGATATCAACTTACAAGTTCCATTTTTTTTTTTTTTTCAGATATTGGGATACTAGACAGCCAAACCCAGTGCACATCCAGCAGCTTCCAGAGAACTACTATGGGCTAGCAGTTCGATATCCTCTGATGGTTGTTGGCACTGCTGATCGAAATTTGGTTGTTTTTAACTTGCAAAATCCTCAGGTAATTGCTATAATTTATCTAGTGATGAAGTATCAGTTTAAAGTGATTTACAGAATTGATCAAACAGTTGGCACAAGTCTATCTCAGTCAATGACTAGGATATTTAAGCCACATGCTTTAATCTCAACCATTTGGTTGCCATTATTTGTTGACTTCTGTTTTCTATTTGTTCTCTTTCTGTATATGCATACGTAACATGCACACTAATTATTTATGCTCTCTCTCTCTATATATATATATATAATTGCCTCAATAAAATTGGTATGGACATCTCTTTTTCATAAGAACTAAATAGTCATAAGTATTTATCTATTGCTCTTTAGTCTTATGTTGCCTTAAGTGTTCACTGTGCTGTGCATATATCCAGATATTTTTTTCACTGATGAAAGTAAAAATCTACAGTTACTATGTATACAGGTGGCTGCCAATGGCACTTCCTATTTGGTATTTTCTTTGAATAGTTCCTTTTTCAGTATTCATTACTTATTACTAGCTAGATGGAAGTTTCCTGCTATTGGTACTAGGTACTGGTTATCTGGAATATCGAATTCATAGAGATGGAAAAGAGATTGGGATCGGAATGTAGCAATAAAACTTGATAGGTTTCAAGGTAGAATTGTGAACATATGGAAAGTATTGCAGCAGGAGGGTGGATGCTTTTGAATTTTAAATGTTGGATAATGCTGTACTTTGCTTCTTTGCCCCTTGTGGTAGGGTTGATCATTTTGGAAAAAAATCAATTAATACATAAACATGTAAATTTCAAAATAGTGAGTAATGAGAGGTGCTGGCACTAGGTAGGTAGTTGAGCTGGTAGTACAACACCCAAGCTTGAGCCTGTTGTCTCAGGTTGCTGTTTCTATCTGTGTTTAATTTATTGTAATTTGTAATATTATTTTTTTTCCTTTTAATATATGGTCAAGCTTAAAGTCTAGCCTTTTGTGAAGAGCTAAATTTCTGCTCTTCCTGGATATGTGTTATTATTTTTCATTTTAGCATCAATATGCATACTAACGCTGTATTGACGATTATTTTGTACCATGTGTTAGGATTTGGGCAAATAGGCAGTCAGCTCTCAGTTGCAAGATCGAAAGAGAGAAAAATGCACTACATATCAGAGCTTGAGCGGGAAGTTTGTTGTGGACAGAGAGACACCACTGGTCTGACTGCTGAAAACAATGAATTGAGATTGCGTTTGCAAACCATGGATCGAGAAACAAGATTTGGAAGTAATGATGCCTGTTTGAGTTCCTTGAGTCATTTCTTCAGGAAGTAAGTATAGTCATAGAGTTATTTCTTTGAGAATTTGCTGACTCCCTGAATACCTGCTTAGTTTTTAACACTAATATTATAGAATTTCTAATCATCCATGGGATTAGTCTGATATTTTATAGAACTGGCCAACTTTTATACCCTCATTGACTAAATCTTGTATAATATAGAATTTTATTTACAGTTTGTAACCGCTGCTTTATTTTGTTCTTTTGTTTTTGAAATGCTTCTATCTACTGTGTTAGGTTTTTTGTTTCCTTGCATTTTGGAATGTAAGATGTCACATAAATTACAACCTCAATGTGCAGCATTCCCTTCCCTTTTCTTTGGTCTTTTCCACGCAATGAGAAATTAACTAGTTTGACTAAGTTGCATGCTATCGTTATTATTAGCAACAGAATGAGCAATTTGGGCCTCTAATCAGAAAGCTCAAGACATGTTTTTTACTTTGACCAAACTTCCTGTTGTTATTAATTGTTATCATTATTATTGAAGCGATTCTTATAATTGTTGTGATTACCGAAATTATTTCCAGGATTGGAAGAAGCTATGATGATTAATCAGTCCAGCCGGCACCAGAGAGGCAAAGGGTTCAAAGTAAAACATGCCTTACGGATAGCTTTACTTTTGGCTGTATGAAACGTAAGTTTAAGTCAGAACGTTAACTTAAAACTTAGAAAACGAGCCTTCGGACGCCCAAAGCGAGCAAACGGGCTCTGTTGCCCGTGAAACTTGACGGGCACAGGCCCCTAGTCATTCATGACTTGCAGGATCTGATGGAACGAGATTCCGACTCCCGGATTGTTCGTACAGTTGAAACGTAGGTTTAAGTTAGAACGTTAACTTAAAACTTAGAAAACGAGCCTCCGGGCGCCCAAAAAGAGCAAACAGTCTCCGTTGCCCGTGAAACTTGACAGGCACGAGGCCCTAGTCATTCATGACTTGTAGGAATTGACGGAACGAGATTCTGACTCACAAATTGCTCATACAAACGTAGGTTTAAGTTAGAACGTTAACTTAAAACTTAGAAAACGAGCATCCGGGCGCCCAAAACGAGCAAACATGCGGGCCCGTAGTCATTCATGACTTGTAGGAACTGACGGAACGGGATTCCGACTCACGAATTGCTCGTACAGTTGAAACGTAGGTTTAAGTTGGAATGTTAATTTAAAACTTAGAAAACGAGCCTCCGAGCGCCCAAAATGAGCAAACGGGCTCTGTTGCCCGTGAAACTTGACGGGCATGGGCCCGTAGTCATTCCTGACTTGTAGGAACTGACGGAACGAGATTCTGACTCTTGGATTGCTCGTAAAGTTAAAACGTAGGTTTAAATTTCAAAATTTTAATTTTAATACTTAATTTTGTTTATATTTACTATAATTGGCCAATTTTTATAATTAACTTCTAATATTTATTTCCCTTTTTGTCTTCAGGTGTGAGAGTATCGGATCCATCACGGCACCTTGCACGGACAATATATTTTTATTTTGTTTTTTTGTTTTTTTGGATGGAATTTTAGTAATGGATGTAATTTGTTACACTTTTATGATGTTTTGAATATCATTAATATAAGACTTTGTTTTGTTATTAGTATTTTTAATTGGTGGTAGTATGTATATGATATATTCAGGTACAAGTATAAAAAGCAGGAATAAAACTGAGAAATTAAAAAAACATATTTAATAAAAATAATAATAACTTTTAGCAGCCGCCATTGGCGGTCGCTAATACTTCAAAAAAAATTTAAAAAATGTGAAAATTTATGAAAAAAGTATTAGTGGCCGCCAAAACAGGTATTAGTTAAAAAAAATTTAATAAATTTTTTTAAAAAGTATTAGCGGTATTAGCAATCGCCACCTGGCGGTCGCTAATACGTTTTGCGACGACGCTATTGCGTCGTTGTCTTGACGGTCGCTAAAGGGTATCAACGACCGCCTCTAGACTTTTAGCGATGGCTAATGGCGGTCGCTAAAAGTCCTTTTTCTAGTAGTGTATATAAGAGAAAGGAAAGGGGGAAAACTGATTCAAAGAAGGAGAAATCATCCAGAAAATCTGCACGTGGGACTGAGCGGGACTCAGATAAATTTATCTAAGAAGGAAAAATCATCTAGAAAACCTTCATGTGGGACTGGGCATAATTCAGATAAATTTCTTTTCAAACAAGTAAATTTGTTCCAAACACAGATAAATTTGGTCCAAACTCAGAAAATTTGTTCAAAAGTCAAATAAATTTGTTTGAGTTTTTCCAGAAGTTCAGATAAATTTATCTGAGTTTGAAACAAAAAATTTTGAAAAAAAAAAATTAAGATAAACTTATATATCTTTTCGAAAAAACTCTAAATAAGAAAAAGGAAGGATATTTAGTAGCCATGTAAGGAAGAAAGCTACATATAGAAGATCACGAAAACTCTCGCACACAACTAGAACGACCCCATTAAAAAGGAGTCAATACTGATCTTGTACGAGGAAAAGATCAGTTCAATACTTCTGATATGTCTTGGTGCACTTCTTCTGCTATGTCTTATGGGGCAACGATCACATAAACTACCGCACACAAAATTCCTCAACAATGAGGTTGGGTAAAGATTAGTTGGAAAGAAATAGGATGATGATCAGATCTTGGGCCTCTCCACCATGATGGGTATGATATGAATGGCATAGTTATCTGATGATTGGAAAGAAAACCCATGAAAGCTTCTGCAAGTAGTGCCTCGGCAGCGAATTGTACATTGGTGTAGGAGGCTTGGATTCGTTCCCTCCCATTTGAATTTCAAAGCTTGATCTATTTCCTCTCATTTTAATTTCAAAACTTGATCTAAAACTAGAAAATAAAATTTGTTAGACAGCTTGATGTGTTTAAAAGGGCAAATCAATCATTAAATGTCATGATAAGGAGCTTAAAACTAGGGATTTAATGTGTGAAGTAACTTCAGACGTTTAGAAGGGTAAATCAATCATGCAAATGTATGATTTGGCATACTTAGGGACCTGCACCTGCAATAAGTCTAGGCGCATAGACCAGAGGCTTTAACCAAAAATCCTGTGGATTAGAAGCCTTAAAGGACAGTATTAAGGGACCTTTGGCTAATTTATTATATATATATGTATATATATATATATGAATATTCATGTGCATCCATCCCTCACCATATATGAATATTCCTATGCACATGAACACTCCTTTTCTACAAATGACCATATATGACTTCTCCTCTTTTGCGCACAAATATTTCCAATTATGTATATGTTTTTAACCCTATAGTGAAGAATGAATGCTAGGGATGTAAATGGGTCACCGATTCTCCGATTACCCGGAGGTTCTGACCCGTTAATAACCGAGTCTGGGTCCTTATTTAGGCCCTGATAAGTAAATGGGTCCGGTTTCGGTTCCACCTTGGTTCGAACCCGTGGACCCGAGATCTGACATATTACCTAAATTTTCAAAAATATCTCCTAAAAATCATATTTTTTTTTAATATCATTCTCTGCCTAGATCCGCACCCGTCCCATATATGGTTCCCGTTCCGGTTTCGGAGCTAAGAAACCAGATTATGTTCCACATTTTCCTTAAAGGTTTAGGTTTTGGGTCCACAATGACCCAAACCGGAAGAACCAATTATGTATATGTTTTTAACCCTATAGTGAAGAATGAATGCTAGGGATGTAAATGAGTCACCGATTCTCCGATTACCCGGAGGTTCTGACCCATTAATAACCGAGTCTGGGTCCTTATTTAGGCCCTGATAAGTAAATGGGTCCGATTTCGGTTCCACCTTGGTTCGAACCCGTGGACCCGAGATCTGACATATTACCTAAATTTTCGAAAATATCTCCTAAAAATCATATTTTTTTTTAATATCATTCTCTGCCTAGATCCGCACCCGTCCCATATATGGTTCCCGTTCCGGTTTCGGAGCTAAGAAACCAGATTATGTTCCACATTTTCCTTAAAGGTTTAGGTTTTGGGTCCACCATGGACCCAAACCAGAACCGACTCGTTTACAGCCCTAATGGGTGCACGTTCCTCATATATATATATATATATGAATGTTCAAGTGCATCCATCCCTCACGATAAGGTGAGGGATGCTTCCATAAATGGGGGATTTCAAGTACAAAAGGAGGATTTCAAGTACATATGGTGAAATACAAAAGGGGGATTCATGTGCAAAAAAAGAAAAGTGCCCTCACCCTATGGTGAGAGATGGATGCACTTGAACATTTCTCATATATATACATATATATATATTGGCAGACCCAGGATTTTTATTTGACTTGGGCTGATTGTGGTCAATTGAAAATGGTAACAAATGATTTGTTGAGAGCTGCTAAATGCACACTGACTTTTGCTCTCCACACACAGCCCTTTTTTTATGACCAATATAGCCTTGTGTTAAATTACCTAAAAGGATGTAAATAAAATAAAGGTGCTAAAGTAGATGCTTTGCGGGAATGTAAATTGCTTGAGAAGTAAAGTGTTTGAATGGAAATGACAATTAAATTTACATGGTTCGACAACACTTACATCCATGACCGGGAGGAAAGACTTCCCGGTAAGATTTTCATTAATGAATAGATGAACCAGTACATCTACAATGGTATTGTAAATAAGAAGTGGGGTCTCTTGGCTCATACTAAGCTCCCGGTCGATTAGAGAATAATCACTACCGCCCCTTTTACAAAGAGAACCAAGAAACTAAGGACTAAGACCAGGGGGTTGGATGAAACAGAGCTAGTTGAACTTGTTATAACTCCCCAACGCTATCGCTTGTTATCGCCAAAACACCCTCTTGGGCAAGAAGGGAGCTCCTGAGAGAGTCTCTGCTCTGCTCTCCAATGGATGCTTGTAGACCTCTATCTCTCCTTCCTTGCTCCTCTTCGCTCTGTCGTCGTTGCCGGGGGATCGGTGCTATTTATAGACTTTTGGATGGTGGTCCCCACTGTGGCGGCACAAAATATCTCCAACTGGCAAGGGCCTTCCGTGACTAACAAGTAGTGAGATCCTCTTTCGGTTGTTGTGTGAGCAAGAGCTGCTTTCGTGAGTACTTGCCTTTATGAGCTCCACACAGGAAGCCTCTTCCATGGAGGCAGCAGATGCCTCCTTCCTTTGTAGGGTAAGTCTTGCGTTTCCATAGATAAGTGGGCCTTGGAGGCTAATTACGTGATCTCCAACTCTTCCCCCATTCATGCCTACAAGCCTCTTATGTGGTTGCTTCTAAGAGGTCATCCTCATGAAGGCCACCTCTGGGAGGGCCCCTTTCATGAGGGCCTCCTCTGTGAGGGTTGCCTGTTTGTGGGGGACCCGCTTTGTGAGAGTCGCCACTGTGGGGGTCGCTTCCAAGGGGTCACCTTCATGAAGGCTATCCCTAGGAGGGCCAGCTTCATGAGGTCCTCCTTCGTGATAGCCACTTTTGTGAGGGTTAACTCTGTCTGAGAACCGCCTCCGTGGGGCTTGCTTACATGAGGGTATCATGTGGGGGCCCACTACTGTGAAAGCCACTTCCTTGCATTAAGCTAAGGCGCTAAACTTTAAGAACTAGGGCTTGTGCCACATGGCTTTCCAAGGCAGAACCCCCCTTTTGGAGAGCTTTTCTTATTTAGGTGTTTACAAAGGACAACTCTCCCTTCCCAACTTCTTTCTACACCACCCACCCTCATTCCCACCCCCACCCCCAACCACCACCGCCAAAAGAGGGAGCGCTGGTGGCAAATAGGGATAGGATGAGAGAAATGGATATGAGGAAAGGAAGAGAGAAAAAGGGAGAGGGAGAGCGGACAATAGGTGGAGGGCGAGCAGGGAGAGGGAAAGAAACTTAGAGAAGGAGAGGGAGAGAGACTGGGAGAGTGAAGGTGGGTGGTAGGCAGAGAAAAGGAGAGGGGATAGAGAGGGAGAGGGACTGTAGAGAGAAGTTTAGAAATGACAGTTTAGGAAAAATGGGGCGTGTAAAGAGTAATTTTGTTAACTTTTCAACTTAAGTGGTGGGTGTAAAGAACAACAGTGTGTGAAGAGCAAAAACCAGTGTGCATTTAGCAACTCTCTTCTTTCCTTTTTAGATGACTAATGGTAAGAAGAAGATAATACACAATGCCATTAAGCAAACATAAATGCAAAGGGCCATAATCCCAAAGGACACAATCCCTTCTTTCCTTTTAAGATTAGAGATAATTAGCGAAAGGTCCCTAGAATTGAATCTATCCAGCCTCCAGTCCGGGCAAATTCTTTTTAAGGGCTCTAGTCCAAGTAGGTAGATTGTTTGCAGCCAAAGGTCCCTATATCCACACAGTTTCAATTTTCAGGACTAATTTGCCCTTTCAACCGTTTTAGGCATAAAATTTTAAATTTTC
Source organism: Cinnamomum chago (assembly GCA_038049695.1). Lineage (NCBI taxonomy): Eukaryota > Viridiplantae > Streptophyta > Magnoliopsida > Laurales > Lauraceae > Cinnamomum > Cinnamomum chago. The sequence goes on along the minus strand of CP142458.1, from coordinate 62,349,842 downwards.
AAATTTCAAATCTTGTATTATCCCTCGTTCTTAACTTCTCTTGATCTCTGCTACCCAAAAGAACCCCTTCTCCTTCTTCTTCTTCTTCTTCTTCGCGCTTTCAAATCTTCCATTCTCCCTCATTCCTTCTTGTTCTTTCTTGATAATCGCCGATGACAATCGGAGTAGAGGAAGAAAAATGAAGGGCAACAGGGATTCCAAGTTCGTCTGGTTCTCTGATTCGAATTAGAGAAGGAGCAATGGGCCGCACCCATCATTCTGGAGAAACCATTACCGAGATTTGCAGACCCGCAGACCTCCTCTTGTGGATGCTACTACTTGACGAGACTTGTCGGAATCCGAAGAGCTTTTTCCTTTAGATGCATCGCCAGCTTGATTTTTAGGGCCGGCGTCTTCCTCTCTACTATCTTCTGGTTCCGGCCCTTTCACTCTACTGAATCCGGATTCGACGCTGGCTTCGTGGGTGAGCTCTATATTTTTGGTTTTTTGCCTACTTTTGTGGGGTTTCTGTTTTTTGTGGGGTTTGATCTGTTTTTGGAAATGGGTGTTTGATGTTTTGTTCGGTTTTGGAGATGGGTTTCGCTTCGTTTGTGTTGGGTTGAAGGATTTTGTAGGAAATGTGATGTTTTTCGTAGAAAGGCATTGGGATATGTGGAGTTGAGTGTTATATTCTTTCTGTTCTCTTGTTAGTTTCTGATGTTGTTGAGACCACACAGTTTTACAGAGAAAAAGAAGAATCTAGAAGAGAAACCACGAAAGAAATGCCAGAAACGAGAAGAAAAGATGGATTCCAATCCAAGCAAAGGAAACCTCAACAAAATCGTGATATTTCAAGTAGAAGAACTCATAATCCATAGAGAATGCCACGGATTTGAGTGGAAAACGATCGAAAAACCCTATTTTCCTCGCAGAAACCGAGAATTTGATGAAAAACCAGTGCAATCGGAGGGAAAAACGCACCTGGAAGGAAGATCTGGGGTGAGAGATATCAGATTTGGAGGTATTCTGCTGTGGAATGCAGAGAAATCGGCGATTGAAGGCCCTCTTATCGTTGACCGTCGAATTGGATAGAGAGTGAGGAAAGGTGGCGGAGAGGAGAGAGAAGAGCTTAGTTGCAGGCTTTACTGATAAGGGAATTTATCTGATATTTTGTCAAGTTTAGTTGAGTTTCTGTCAAATTTATTTGAGTTTTTATCAAATTTAGCTGAGTTTTTGTCAAATTTATCTGAGTTTTTATCAAATTTAGCTGAGTTTATGTCAAATTTATCTGAATTCTGAATAAATCTATCAGATTATTTAACTATTTATCTGAGTTTTGGAATAAATTTATCTGAGTTTATGGCAAATTTATTTGATTTTTTGAAAAATATAGTCGAGTTTCTGACAAATTTATCTCCATTTCGGAAATTTTAACAGAGTTTTTGAACGAATATTTCTTTGTTTTTTGGAAATTTTATTTGTATTTTCTTAGATTTATTTGTGTTTTTTAATTTTATTTGTGTCTTAAAGTTTATTTGTCTTTTTTGAAATAATTTTAACTAAGTTTTGAGAAAAATACTTGAGTTTTTGAAAAAAACTTCTGAAATTTGGACAATTGGTTTATCTTTGTTTTGGAAAATGTATTTGCATTTTTTTAAATTTATTTGCATTTTTTAATTTTATTTATGTATTTTGAATTTTATTTGCGTCCTTTGAAATTCATTTGCGTCTTTTGAAGTTTATTTGCATTTTTTGAATTTTCTTTGGATCTTTTGAGATTTATTTGAGTCTTTTAAAATTTATTTTATATTTTCTGAAATTTATTTGGATCTTTTTAAACTTATTTGCATCTTTTTAAATTTATCTGCGTTCTTTTGAAAAAAAAATTTTAATTTATTGCGGTTTTTTTATATTATTGTATTTTGTGAAATTTATTTGAGTTATTTTGAAATTTATTTGTGTGTTTTTAGAATTTATTTGAAAATCTCATTAATGATATTCCATTAATCGTGGCCAATTAAATGGTAGTTAACCATTATTAGTGGGATATCCCACCAATCATGGGATATGATTTAAAGAAAGGGTAAATTAGACATTTTAGGTATGAGAAAGTGTGAGAGGGACCTTTGGCTGCATGACTTTTTTATGTGGACTGTTTGCATTAAAGTCACAAGTTAAGGGACATCCGACCAAAGCCCCCTTAAGATTACTCATGGTAAAGAGAAAAAAATACACAATGTCAATAAGCAAACATAAATGCAAAGGGCCATAATCCCAAAGGACACAATCCCTTCTTTCCTTTTTAGATGACTAATGGTAAGGAGAAAATAATACACAATGTCATTAAGCAAACATAAATGCAAAGGGCCATAATCCCAAAGGACACAATCCAGCAGGAAAGGGATGGTTTTTAACTTATGGGCACTATTTCCAATTAAACATACCCATGTTTTAAAAACTATGGAAACATAATTATATATATCTGGAACGAGTGTCATATGATCATCTTTCTCATATGAAAATAATTGATGTATCGGACACCAGGACAGATATACATGATAGAAAAACAAAATCCAGCGGAAATAATTTCACTATTCTTAGAATGGCCACTCGAATGTTTTTGCTGGAATATTTTTCACTACACTTGGAATGGCCACAAATAATGAAGAACACAACAATAGCTCACATTACATGTAAAAAATTATAATAATAATGCCAGATGGTGATGATCTTTCAATGAGGTTGAATCTATATTAGCACTTTTAGTCACCTGACTGTCCCAGTGAAAATTCATGATATATCAACAAATTAGAAGGAAAATGAGATTTCTGATCTAGGTGAGGGCATTCGCCCTATGTCCCTAATATATATATATATATATATATATATATATATATATATATATAATATGGGAGATGATCCTATGAGAACACTTCTCATCTTACTATGAGAGATAAAGGTGGGAGCCCTTACATTTAAGTTATTGGCATTGGATATGATTGTGAGGGCCTCCACCTTATCTCTCATAATAAAGTGAGCAATGCTCTCATAGGAGGTGGTGCAGAATATGAGCTAACTTTTTAAGGCTACTGGAATTTCTTCCAATCATGAAGGGCATGAGGGGAACTAGGTGTGTACAGAAAATCAGCCCCATCCAATCAACCTAGCCCCTTCATTTTAACGGTCTAGATTTGTAGTGGTTGAAATATAGGATTTTACCCAAAAAATCTTGTTAGACTCGATGTAGACCAAAAAGGCCTCAAAACATATGTATCAACTATAGCATCCCAAGGGCCCTTTTCAGTGGTCGTCGTCTTCTTCTTTTTTCTTTTTTTTTTTTCAATTGCCTAGGTAGTGATATCACTGCTTTCCTGAAAAAAACAAACTATTCAAGTCCGGCTGTCTTCTGGGCGATGTCCTCCATCAGACAAAAGTTGGAAAAGTAAATCCAATTTCCTCTATTCAAGACCCGGGAGAAATGGATGTACACTATGTTTGTTTGATGTGGGAATATTATTGTTTGCATGCTTTGTCTTATGTGTATCGGTGTAATAGCTTGAATGTAAATTATATAGTTTAAAGTAAATGTGGCTGAAGAAAGAGTGAAATGTGAATGTGGTAGTTTTCAGTGGAATGTGGCTGTGAAACCTGTACTTCAGGTGGATGTGTGCTTCATGTGGATATTTGTGGAGCAGACTGGAATGTGAATATGAAATGTGAATGTGAAATTTAGGGCTTATTTGGATGTTTACATGATAAAATATTTATAGATTTAAATATTTTAATAATAAAATAATATAAAATAGAATAATGTAATATTATAATATTTTAACTGTCTGGCAATTTTTTAAGAATATTACAGATTTTAAATTGAGTTGTTTGGTAGGTGTTATGATTAAAGTAAATTACATTATTAGAATAATATTTTATTAAATATTTTAGTTTAAATGTGATTTACCACATCTGGATAAAAAAGTAGTGTGGTAAAGTAAAGTTCAACCATAATGTTTTTACCATAAGTTACTTTTCTATTATCACATAAAATTATGGTAAAGTATAGTAAAGTAAAGTCAATACAAAATATATATATATATATATATATATATATTTATAACTGTCTCTCCCACTTTGCTTCACCACATATTTCATCCCACCTTACTTTACGCACAGTTTATTATGATATGACATCAATCTTTATTTTACTTTAGCATACCCATAAACAAGTTACTTTTTATTTACCATATTAAACTACGGTAAAATGTGATAAACTAAAGTAAAAAACAGAAAAAAACAATTTCAATATTCATTCCCACTTTACTTCACCATATACTTTATCACACATTTACTTTACCCCACCTTTTCCATGCTATGGTATTTACTTTTACTTTACTTTATCATATATGTAAATAAATACATAATACTGGATTTGGTGAACTAAACTCTTTACTTTACTCTACCACTTTGAAATTGTCATTTTGAAATATTCTTAACTTGTAGAACGTTTTCAACAAGGGGGAGCTAAAGGAAAAAATATTGAACTTTTTGAAAGAAAATAATATTTGCTTTAAAATTTTCTTGGGTTACCAAACGCACAAGATTTTCTTCTTTAAAAAATGAAAGATTATATATATTCTATAAAATATATATATATTGTGTTTTCTTGTGCATCCAAAGAGGCCCCTAAAATGTGATATATAAATGTGAGTGAATGTGAAATGTGATTGTGAATGCATCTTGAAATCCACAATGTAATTTTTTCCAACCTTTTCTTTTAATCTGGGATGAGCAATAGTATCCTGAAAAATTAAGAGTGTAACGAGCGGTGATATGAAAAATTGAGAGAGAGAGAGAGAGAGAGAGACGCGCGACCGAATGGCCTTTATGGTCTATATTAAAATTTGAGAGCCTTTTACGTATTCACCGAGTCTTAAGGAAAATTCTCCACTAAAATCCTTATATATTCAACTTTGGGGGATTCATGTAGAAGAAATATTGGAGGAAGGGACAAATGTAAAAGAAAAATTATATATTAATTTTTAAAATTGAAAGGGAGGATTTAAAAATTTTAAACTTTTCACATATATGGGTGAGGGCTTCAGCCCCTGAGGCAAACTGTACGTGGGTCTGGGTCTGCCCCTGCTCGTGGCCGGGCTGCTTTTCTTGAACACATCCGGTACTAGGGGAATGCACACATTTAGAAAATCAAATCTGGCTGTCTGGTTGCTTGGTGTATGTTAGTTCGAATGAAAATGGTATGGGCCAAGGCTGTCGAAGAGAGATTCCAGCAGCATCCACATGGATTTAGATCCAGATTTTTTTACATTAACTGGATTTAAGGGGAATTTGATTTTCAACTCAAAGGTCCAAATTTTATTACATTCACTGGATTTAAGGGGAATTTTAATTCACATATGATGCACTTGTTTCTTTGCTTTTTTAAGAGCTTAAGTCCACTGTAGGTAAACACAATGGCCAAGTGGTTTGGATGCTGCCCCACAATTATAGTGGGTTAGCCAAGCCCAAAGAAGCCCAAACATAGGGGTTCTCATGGGCCAGGCCAGCCCGAGCCTGACCCAGACCCAGCCTGCCTTAGGCCAGGGTTGGGGTAAAGTGATAGAAAGCCCGCCCGGCCCAGACTGGCCCATATAAGAAATGCATGTAATTTAATTTAATTAGTCCAAACATTTGCTCAAATGCCCACAAAAGTGATAAAAAGAAAAAAAAAAAAAAAACCTGGTTCGGCCCAGCCCGATTAATTAAATGGGCGGGCTCGGGCCAGAATTTTACAGCCTGTGTCGTGCTTGGGCGGGGACTGGGGCAGTGTTTCTAAAGCCAGACTAGGCCTGGATATGCCCTTGCCCTGACCGGCCCATAAACACCCCTACCCAATCATAAGCATATGGGCCACAATATGTTATGTTTATATTTTGATCAAACCATCAGTATATATCACTATGATTATAGCAAAATTTATAATAATGTCACTATATAAATCTTTCGTGTTAATAAAGCAATGTGGCCCCCATATTAATTTAATCAGGTGGCGGGCAATGATCTCCCAATATGGCATACTTGTAGTTTCTTTCTCTATAAACTATTCAAGTCTAAAGTCACTAGCAAAAAACTATTATAACTTAGAAATGATTGTGTGCAATAGGTCAGCATGGAATCACCTCATCAGATAATAAGATATATAAATATATATATATATATATACGTTTTAAAAATTGTAATCATAAACGGGAGAAATTATCAGACTTCAAGAAATTTTAAAAGAAACAATAAAAAGCAAATGAGTCAAAAGAGAAGTGCCAAAGAAACTGTATATTAAAGCAAAAGACTTCATTCCATGGATTGGAAAAATCAAAATCAAAACATGGAGATTGACATCATCACCAACCCACCAAAACCAAAAGAAAGAAAGAAGGAAAATTAAAAAATTCCCACCAACCTTCCTTTATTCAACTTTCATCAGCCAAAAGGAGTTCACCAGAAGCCCACTCAACCCACTAAAGAATATACATACAAAAATTGCATTTGATTGCTCCAAGAAACAAGAAACTCATCAGCTTCAATGAATATTTGACCTTATCATGGGATCTTATGCTGTTTATTTGTCTCCATTTCCTGGAAATCCCACTCCACATTTCCTAAGAAACGGAAATGACTGGCATCAACAAACATATATACTTCCTAAATGTCATACAAATACTTTTGAAAGTGGACCATGTGGTCCGCTTGCAACGAAATGGCCAATGACAGGCTCCCATCATTGGTGGGGCTGGGGAGCACAAAAGCCAGGCCCTCATAGGCGATCCCGCCGGGTCCCATGAATATGGGCCTGCCCCAACCGAAATCCGCATCGTGGATCGGGAGCCGGGACCAGCTCGTGATCCCGAGGTTCGGGCATCTGAATGTGTGGGCCCCTCGGACAAGCACGGTCAGATCAGGCTGGATCTCCAAGTAATCCAACGCCGATCGTAGATAATCATCATCCATCCGCACCAATGCATCATGGATCCGGCCCGCTGAGTACGTCAGTGGCTTCGACAGCAGGTCGCCGGCGACTGCGATCGGGGTAGCGGTGAAGATCGCGTTGCCAAAGTAACCCAGGGGGAGGGCCGGGCGGAGGCGGGCCCTGCCATCGGTGGCGATGTACATCTTCGTGGGTTGATCATCAGGTAGGCCACGAGCCTTGCAAGCGCAGCGCCACACGTGGCCCGCCAGCATCTCATAGGAGCTGTTGGTGGGGGTGCTGTTGGGCCCATCCTTGGATTTGGACTTGAGGGTGTTGAGCTGATCGCGGCTGATCTTGAAGATGGCAACGGACGTGCAGGATTGGATGTCTTGGGAGGGGGGTGGGGTGTTCATGGGAGGTGCGGGTTGGTACTCAATGTGGTGGAACTTGGGGGTGGGTGGGTCCCGGGCCCGCAGGAGGGTGCGGTCGATGAAGGGTGGGATGGTGAGATCGAGTCCGCGGGCCACATCTGACCAATAGTTGATGAAGTGGAGCCCAGAGGCCCCATCGGCCACATGATGTTGCATGCCCACGCCCAGTGAGACCCCTCCACATTTGAAATGGGTCACCTGAAATTGAAAATTACAACACAAGTTAGGATAAACCTTAAACCAATATCATATGAATTGGGTAACAAGTCAGATTCATGGTGTTATAGGTGTAAATGGCTTTGGATTTATTGGTGTGGATGAGTTGGAGGTGATTGGAGAAGAACCAAAGAAGTGTGAAAATGGTTAGGCTGAATAAGGTGTAAATACACAAAAGATTTAGTTTCCTATGTAGGCTTTGTATATATATTTTTTTGACTTGAACCCACAGCCTTAAGGTTGCAGAAGTGAGCACTGTGCCACAGGTGCTTGTCCTAATTCTAATTAAAAGCCCAATGAATCTTTTTCAGCATTAATACAAGGAAACCAAGATGGGAAAAAGTTACCTGTAACACAAGTAGAGCATAAGAGGAGATATCTCCAGAGTAATCAACCGTTGGGAGGAGCCGCTTGAGCTCCATGGTAGGTGCAAAGTCACCAAAGTCATCTATGATCGCATCGGTCACAGCTTCGACGAAGAGAACACCATTGCCATTGCAATCGATCTCGATCCGACCATCCTCATCTCTTTTCAGTCTCCCAGCCATGGGGTAGAAGGGAACCAGGGCCTTGCTCAGTGCTTCCTTGAGTATCTGCGGGTCAAAGAAATTTGTGGAGCCATTGGGCCTGTAGAAGTAGACGCTGGGGGTGTGCATTCTGGGCACCACCAGGTCCACGTTAGAGTTCCATAGGCTTCGCCTTGGAGTATCTTGTGCCGGCCGCACCATAGTCGACTCCTTGACATTGATCATCATCTTCATGATTCCAGCGATTGGTTTGGGGCACTGAATGTCAGCTGGATATGATAGATATAAATTAGACTATTGGTTTGACAGAATCTGTATCATCTACATTTGGGAATGAAATAAAGTCCAGATCCTCCAAGGCTTAGAGGTGCAAGAAATTCATGAAAATCTCCTCAGTAGGGCCTACTTTTCACAAAAATAAAAACTGTTCCAACTATCACAAATTGATCACTATAGAACAATTGAAATTTCTATTCACATGTAAATATAAGTGATAAATCTTAAGATAGCCCCAATAGCCAATCAGATTGAAATTTTGCAAGGGCACATATAAAATGAAGTATTTATTTTAAGTGGTTGAGATTTATATTATAAACATAAATATCCAACAGAAAGACTTGGACAATACATAAAGAACCAAACACATGGGAATGACTTGGACAATACATCAAGGGCCAAACACATGGCATGTGGCTGGCTGGCTTTGACCAAAAAACAAAAAAACAAAAAAAATCCTAATAAACCATACCACATGCCCCAAGTTTTGGTACTCTCTATGAACATGCACAAGACAATTTTCCCTTTTATATGCATTTTTGAAGGAAAACCCTTCTATGGTTTCTTTGACAATTTATGATTTGTTTGGACAAAATGGTTAGGAATCTTTAGGTTGTCACAAAATTTCTGCCACAACCGATTCTTCTGTATACTTCCAAAAACAAAATCTATGGAGAGGGTCACAGTGCCAAATGGCCAATTTCTTCATTAAAAAAAACCTCCTATTATAGAAGACCCCTGAATGCATAAAAGAGAAGTGGAAAAGACATAAATAAATGATAATGATGAGATATATGTCACTACAGATTAAATTAATACTATCTTAGAAACTAAGGATCATTTTGATAATTACTTTAGCAACCTTCTAAAAGAGGAGGTGAATTTAATTTTTAGCAAACACGGTTAGGTTGAGGGCTTGAAAAGTCTCTCACCCACCTACTTAAAAACCACTTGGACACGTGAAAGTAGCAAGGGCCTGAATGTTGTCCACATCCTAACCATTAGAGGAGATTCCCATGATCAATTGAGAAGGGGCCTGTATATTTGGGTGAGTTCAAATTCGGGGTACTTCAAATTCATAGTGGCACTCATCCTAATTACACGCCAAAAATCAGTCACCATTGATGGTTATCATAATAGGTTTACATTGAAGATCTAAAACTAAAGGTTAGGATCAGTGTTTCAAAACTCAAACTCGGCTTCCCGGTGGGTCGAGCAGAGTCAGGTTGAGTCCAGATTTGGGCCTTTTTGGCCCTCAAAAATCTGAAAAAAAAAAACTATAACAAATTAAAACTAATTGGTATTCCATCCAAGTGGCCTAAATACATGGTATTCAAACTTTGGATTGTTGATGAGCTTCTTCCTAGATTGAGTTACCCTTTAAAAATTAGAAGAAAATATTTTGAAAATTTAAGGGTTTAGAGTTATCTTGTATTGAAGTGAGGGGTTGTTTGGTATGAATTATCTTGAGGAAGATAAGTTCTAACACATAAAGCAAACTCTGGGGAGCAAAGAGATGCCATCTGAGCTCCAAAAACTGCAAAATGAGGTCCAATTAAACAAATGGGTGTTTCTTGTCCCCTCATGCATATTATATGAGAAAGCTAGAATTTGTTTAAAAGCCAAGTTAGGTGTTTCTTCTCCCCCACCCCTACCAACATAATGGGTCAACCACTTCGTAGCAAATTAGCATATGGGATCAAGTGTCGGCACCTTTGAGGACCCCAAGTAGGATAATGGTTTCTACCAACCAAAAAATAAAGTAGGATAATGCAGACATGTGATGTGTCAACTTCATCATGATGACGCGAGCCTTATCGAACCCACTACCTTAACCCAATTATTCAATTATCAAGTCAAATCAAAGAAGCTTTGTATTATGAGTGGGCCACCAGCTTTGTTGGGAATCCGGATCCTCTAAGGCTTTAACCTAGAGGCATCCCTCTGGAAGGCATACAAATACAACTGTACAATAGAGCCCACCTAAGGAAAATTCATACAGTTTAAAATAAAAACCCTTCATTTGAGGATACCCCATAAATCATAAATCCATATGACATTTATTTTGAACGGCTGAATTTTCAATTGGTGGGAGCCACTCTAGAGTTTTACTCCATTAACTCAAGATTTCTCTAGGTATTAGAAAACCTAAAACCTACACCAGTCTATCTTATCCATCAAATAAAAACATTTAAATACATAACTACCCCATTAAAAATAACAGCTCCTCATCGAGTGGTTCAAAGTGGCAGATTTCATATAATGTATTCGAATCTTAAGTACGTCACCTCTTTTTATCTATGGGTCTCTCTTTCCATTTGTGTAGGCTTTTTTTTTTTTTTTTTTTTTTTTTGGTGTGTAGGGACTCTCCCATGTAGTAATGTTTAACCAAACCAACCATAAAATGTCTCACTTTGTGAAATTTCCTGACAATCTAGTTACCTTGTGTTTGGGAAGGAGGGGAGGGGAGGGGAGGGGAGGGGAGGGGAGGGGAAATTTCAGGGAAAGGAAAATGAATGGGAGGATTAGAGTACAGGTAACTTTTGAAAAATCCTGCTGGAATGAGCAACAGACACGTGATATCAGTACTGGTTAACTGTCTGATGTACTGTTCTAGGATTGTGTGTAAAGCATTTGGGGTGCTTTCAATGGTAGCCTGTCAAAATTTGTTATATTTGGAGGAGAATTAAGACATGTTCAATTATTTAATATTTATGTGGAAAAGGAGTGCACAAGATAACATCTTTCCTGGAAAAATTAAAAAAACAATCCTGGCCTTTGGCTTCATCCTCATCATGCATGTCCACTGATTATTATTAACACCACATCTTCCTACAAATTCCCCCAAATTATGCAGGAGTTTCCAACCGAAAGGGGTCATAATTGTGGACGGACGTTGGCCCTCGCCATAAAATATTATTGTGCTTTTTCCTATCCAATTGATTTTGAAATAATTACTCTATAACATCTTCCAAGTGGTATGCTTCTTAGACGTCATAATTGTGCTCGAACCCATGCGTCACCATATAGTGTAAAATCCTAGAGGACCACACCTTTTAGGTTAGCCTGACCATCCAATGAGATTCAACATATGGAATGGAAGCCGTATCAATCGGATGGTCGTGATGATCCACTGGGGCCCACTGAGTCACAAATAAAGGGGATGTCCCCATCTTCTCTTCGTCCCATTTCAAAGGAAAAGCAGATGGAAAAAAAAAAATGACGAAAATCAAACAAACATTTCAGTACCTTTTAGATGGAAACAATCGGCCACTGAAACTTTGTCGATAACTTTGTCGATCGAGCAGAGGAACAATCAGAATTCACAGAATCCTACCATGGAAAAGAGCACTTAGCGTCTTCAATATAAGAAAAGGAGAAGAAAGATGGGAGAGAAAGTAAAGAGATTTTCAAGGAGAGAGAAGAAACGAGGAAATACCAAACGAAAGAGAAGAAAAACGAGGATTTTGTTTTCTCAGGGAGAACAAGAGAACAAAAGAACAGGCTCCTCTTCAAGCGTATGGAGCGGGGCAGGAGGTATTTATCGTCCACGGCCGTAAGGAAGGGGAGCCGAAGGAGCTGACGTGGCGGTTGGATAAAAATGATAATGAATGGTAATGACTCAGTGGATTCGCGTCTACTGAAACTCCCTACACCCCATCTCCGCTGCCGTGGATTTTGTTAATGGGTTGGATTTTGTTTTTTTCCTGTTGTCTTTCTCGTAAGCCAGAAGTAGAGAGAGCCCCGCCCCCCCCCCCGCCCCCCCCCCTTCAGACAAAGGGCCTATATGACTCGCAAAAAAGAAGCCTGTATAAGCAGAAAAAAGTAACGTGGGTTTGAACTTTTGGTAGTAAGGTGAAAATTGCTACAACTTATGAGTGAGGTAAGTAGTTATTTTCGGATTGGATTTTGTTATAAGGGCCCGTTTGGTAATTTACTTTTAAAATAAAGTGGAGTGAAGTGAAATGAAAAGAATGAATAAAACATAAGTGAGTTATAATGATATTTTTTTTAGTTGTTTGGGATGGAATATTTTTGACTTTTTGTATGAGAAAATGGAATTTTTTTGTTTTTTAGTGAGTAAATGCAGTTGTTTTTTTACTCTTTTTTTTTTTTTAAAAATGAAGAGAGTTTTGGTAAAAAGTGTTTTGATGGGATGTTTAATTTGACTTTACTTCACTTGACTATATTAGTAAAATTACCAAACGGACCCTAAGGGAGCTCTATAAATATTGTTTGGAATTAGGCTTGGACTTTCGACCAGACCAGGGGATGGGGCAGGGATCATAGGCAGAACAAGGACTGTATAATGGGCTGAGCTGCAATTTGTTCATGTTTTGGGTAGGTTTGACTGATGAGTACAGGTCCAAAAATATTTTCACAAGACCTAATTAAGTGGGAAAAGAAAATTGAAAATCATCTCATCAAGAAATATAATGCTTTCTGCCCCAAGATTTTCATCATAACCAATAGAGAAGATAGGATTTCGGCCAGGATTTTGTACAATTAATTGTGAGAGCTCTAGATTGATTATGGGATGCTAGATCACAAGGTTAGATTCTTCGTGACAGTAGACAGGCCAAATCGGCCTCAATTTTCTGCATTTGCACGTGTGTGCACACGCATGTATGCTTGAGCCTAAGCGAGCTCTTTGTAAGTTATCATAAGCTAATGGCAGATTAGCTTGACTTTTCAAGATATCTCATTTCTAAACCAAGATCCGGCTGCAATCATCTGACAAGCCTGAGCCAAAGTGAAATGCGCACAACACGGTGATTTGACACGAGAAATCGATCACTAAGCAATTAAGAGAGAAATGAGATTTCCAACCAACTAGGCTATCCCATCTTGTCGTCATAACTTAATGTATGTTATACACATAATTTTTTTGGGTAGGTCTTCTTTTGGGTAAAATGCACATATAGTTTACTTGGTCATGTTCAAGTCGATCCTTAAGACTAGAACGCTGAGTCCACTTCAAAGCCAAGCTAATAAAACGATGTCTCTGTCATAAGCCCATATCCAATTTTTATCTCTACTTAACAGGTGTGGGATGTCATCAACAACAGCACGCCTAATCTCACCTCATTTTCTTTTATACTATTATTTACACTTGAAATTAGATGTACTACCCAACCAAATAGATAACTTCCCCATGGATCCATCGCCTATTTCATCTAAACAGGGTAACCTCATCCGCCCCCGCATGTCGCCCTCCTCCCTGTTTGGACGAAACAGGGGATCCGGATCCCTTGCCTATTGGAATATGACCCTTGTGTCACTGGCACCAGATATTAACATAAACCTTATCATTCATGTGAAGGAATGCCTCACCCAACCACACTATATTAGTGATGGCAAATCACTCTGACAAATACCATTACAATTGAATAATACTAAATTATATATAGGAATCTACAAGACCTTTAAATAAAATTAAATTAAAAATTAAAGAATAAAAAAAAGAAAAAAAAGAAAAAAAGATAGATGCATTGGGCATGGATCCAAAGTAGGCAAAACAATACCAATAAGAAAATATACTCAGGGAAAAGCTTAAACATCTTACAACATCAATGCAAGTCACAAGGGTTTATATGTATCTACATGCAATAAACTTTTGTTTTTTGGGTGACAATGTTTATGTTGATGATGATGATGACGATGATGATAATTAACCAAAGGCTAAATCCAACATCAAATATTAGACGGATTGATGTTGATTACTTTTGTGTGTCACTATCATTTACACTATTGATTTCAACATAACCCCCACGTAAACTCTCATAAAGAAGTTGAGTCTAGTACCATCTCACCTAAAAAGTGGCCCTACCATTGAACAAATCATGTGACCTCTCATGCAATAGAAACAATTACATGTTATTAATAAAATTTTGGTATGAAAAATAAAGGCCAGGATTTGCTTGATCTGTATTTTAATTATGTGGGTCATCTCCATTAGTGCAATTGATTGATTTCAATTAGATATGACTGAAGAAGGAAGAGGTGAACGGGAGGAAATTAGGGTGGGTATTCGGTAGACAGTAGACACTGAGAAGGAGGCAGGAGAGTGAGGTGCGGGTGCATGGAAAAAAGAAGTGGTCAAGAGGGGACTACGGAAAGGGAAGTCATAGCTGAGGGTTGGTGAACCAGTGGTCCGACCGGGTCTAACCGGTGTCTCACCTAACCCCATCCGGTAAAAGGGGGGAAAACCCCCACCACTTTCTGCGGTAGGTTGTGGTGGGTGGGGCCCAGTCACCAACCCTTGAAACTGACCCCATCTACTTCATTTCCTCCGCTTTTTGTCTGCACTCCGCACGCCCCATGGACCCCACCTCAACAGGGTTTATGCGGGGCGGACGCACGCTGTAGGTAACCGAGAAAATGGCGAATTTGGGAATCATTGCTTTCGGATATCATTTTCCACGGACACCATTTATTTGGAGGCATGTTTGGGTAATGTTGGGGGGGGAGGAATCATCTTTAGTTTTTTCAATTTTGAAAAAGTTTAGGTTCGGGTGAAGAGAGGAAAAGTGAGAGAGGATTTGTACAAATCCATAAAAAATTCTCTTTTATTGATTCCCCCGTCTTCACCTCCCCACATCGAATTTTGCAAATCTAACGAGCTAAAGAAGCACCTAAGCTACAAAAGTGACTTTTCCTATGTGGTTTTCCAAACTAAAATGTAGTGATTCCTCCCTTCAAAAATCCTTAGAGATGATAGCATTGTTCTAGAGGAATGAAGGAATCCTTTGGATAGAAAATTCCACCTTATTACCAATCGTGTCATCATCTGTTTAGCTTTTCCTCGGTGGAGGAGGTTCGTAGTTTCATGCCCTCCAATGAACAGAATTTCCTAACGAGCCTCGTTGGGGCCCACTTAGGAAAAGGAAAATGTAAAGAACTTATATATATTATAATAAAGTTTTATAGAAAGAAAGTTCTTGCAAAGAAAAAAAAGAAGAGGATTTTACGGAAAATTTCCCGGTCAGTGGCCGTTGCACCAAAGAGGTCCCTGTAGTTTGGGAAGCACAAACGGGGTTTGTCAACCCATTTTCGTTTTTTTTTCTTTTTAGAACCTTGAGAGGAGCGACGCCCCAAATATATTGGGCAGATTAACGGTGCATTTGGCATCGTACCATTTAGATGTTCTCATGTTCCCGCGAGATAGGAAACATATTTGGTATGTGTAAATAATTGTTTCAAATTTTGTTTTCATTGGAATGAATCTCAAAATCTTAACCTGCCAGCATAAGAAAGTTGGAACAAAAACACTTTATTTTTTTAAGAAACAACTTGCTGGCACAATTGTTTCTTTCTTATCTCTTGCCTTTTAAAGAATATCATTTGAAGATTCTAAACCCTCTCACTTATCCTAAATGTAAGCCCCACGTTCACAATCCCAAAGGAGGTGGCCCCACTTTATAATTTCTAGAGGTAGGTCACATGGTCACAATCACATAAGATGGGTCACTATTATAATTCTATAATGGTGGGATCACATTATAAATGATTTATAAAAGTAAGCACCACGTTGTAATTTATCTAGATGGGTCCCGTGTCCACAATCACATTTTAATGGTAGCCCCATATTCAGATTTATAAATGTGGGTACCACAATGTAATTTTTTAAAGGTGGGTCCCGTGTTCACAATTAACAAGAAGTATGGCCCCACATTATAATTCCTATAAATGTGGGCCCACATTGTAGATTTTATAAATGTGCTACCCCATGTTCTAATTTTTAAAGGTGGGCACCACATTCTAATTTCTAAAAGTAGGCCCTATGTCTACAATTACAAAAAAATGTGGCTTCACTTTCTAATTTATAAATATGGGTCACATGGTCTCGTTTACAAAAAGTGGACTGATGTTGTAAATCCCATGAATGTGAGTCCATATTCTAATTTCTAAAGGTGGATCCCATATTTACATTGACAAAAAGTTTGCCCACATTATAAACAAAAGGTGGACCCACATTGTAAATCCTATGAATGTGAGCCCATATTCTAATTTCTAAAGGTGGATCCCATATTTACATTTATAAAAAGTTGGCCCACATTATAATTCCTATAAAGGTGGGCCCACATTATAATTCCTATAAAGGTGGGCCCACATTATAAATCCAATGGATACGGGTTCCGTGTTCTTATTTTTAAAGACGGGTACAACATTGTAACTTCTACAGGTGGGTCTCATATATAATAATAATAGTACTGCAAACAATGAAAGGTGGGGTCCCACATTGTAAATCCTATGTTTACTCCTTGGAGCAAAACTTTTATAATGTTACCAAACAAGTTCCGTACAGGATATTTTTAGTAGAGTAATTTAATATAATGTTGTCAAACAAGTTCTGCAGAGTATAGACTCAGCACAACCTGATCTCAGCGTAACCTAATCCGAGCACAAAATTGGTAACAATACAAGAACGATGCTAAACAAGCCCTAATGTGGAAAAATGTTATCATGTGCATCAATGGGCCCTGGAGCCACGGGAGGGGATTTGCATCGACGACCCTATCTCTTGAATGGTCTAGATGCATAGTGTGCATGCGGAATCTTTTTTATTAATGCGATGTTAGGTACAAACCACTTCTTTTTAATAGTCTAGTTTTTTTTTTTTTTCTCATGAAATTCTCATGAATAATTGGAGCCAAACTTGATTTGATGAGGTCTTTGGTGGGCTTTTTTTTCACTTATATTGAAACAACCACATCAAAGGGGTTGGTAGGCTATTACATGGGAGGAATGATAAACTATCATAATCCTAGACTACCCTAATCTATTAGACCTAGGGTCACTTATAGAGTGTTTTGATCCTTTCTCAATTCACCACTTGTGTCACTTTCGTCATAGTATTCTCCACTTTAGTACTCTCATCCGTGCTCTGCCCTAGGCCCAAGATGATTCCCCATTATGCTCCGCCAATGCTTGGGGTTGGTCCCCTGGTACTTATCTAAGAGTGGGATGCCCTTTACCATGAGGGTATTCCATGCTTCTCAATAGACTGCATTAGTTAAGGGCACATTTCTATACACTTGTGCGAAATTGATTTCCATGGAATTTTTCCTCTTCCACAGAAACAATGCTTTTTTCGACCCCATAGGAAAGGCTTTAACGAGTAATCATGGAAATTTTTTCTCATTTTTGCATTGTCCCTTTTGGAAAAGCGAAAAACATGGATTTTGCTAAAATTCAGAAAAACTTTATCTCTTGCCACACTTTTTCCACAGAAAAATGTGTGCACAAATGTGCCCTAATGACACACTTGTATCACATTATGGGAAAAATCGAACTTTGCTTTTCTATAGAAAATTTTTTCTGCTTCACCTAGGAAACGATTTTTGTAGAATCGTAGAAAATTGTGCTCATTTTATCATTTCCCCTCACAGAAAAGCAGTCCCACAATGGAAATCATCCCGCTTTACCTCTTGTGTGTTTTTTTTTTAATCAAAAACATGGCTGCACAAACGTGCCTCATATGTGTATGCTTTTCTCTCGACCTGGAATAATACTTGAACCCTCGTCACAATTAGGAGTGTAAACAAGTCGAGTTAAGGTTGTGCCCTTTTTTTTTTATCAAAGCTAAAGTATTCCATCAGGTAATTTAAATTTTCTATGTTTAATAGTTGAGTAATATTCTACATGTTCATTTTTTTTATCCAAATAAGGTACTCCTTGACTTGTATAAATGCATGTGAACCATGGGCAAGAGAGATAGATTACGTATGGATTAGGGGTAGATTAGAAATTATTCATATCAAAATCATCAATCCTTTGAGGGTTTTTTTTTATTTATGAAAATACGAATCATATATTAATGATTAAAAGAGATTACATTAGTCTCCAACAAGTGGAGTAACCGGTCAGGATACAAAGAGACCCATGTGTGGGTAATATGTTTAGATGTAGCTACCTTAGCAAGATTATGAGCAATTTTGTTGCATGACCTGCCTATATGTAAGAACTGGACAATCCTAATTTGTCTACTCAAGGCTAAGCAATCATCATACAAAGGAGCAGCAAGAGCAAGGGAGGAAGCACCTGTACATAAGGCTTGGATGGTTACCAACGAGTCTCCCTCCAATATGATATTATCAAGTTACAATTGTTGTGCAACTTCAAGACCAAGTCTGCAAGCAAGGGCTTCAATTGTGTCCACATGGTAGCTGGAAGCAAACCAAGAAGCATGACAAGCAATCATGTGACCACACCAGTCACGGACCACCACACCATCACCGGTTCCATCCCCCCCTACCTTGTGGCAACCTTGGGGTGGAGGAGACCCCCAGATTAGGCTGTACAGCCAATGATGGAGAAGTCAAAGAGGCATACTCAAAATCTTGCAGCTGATCATTACTCCAAGCTACTAGTGCTTCCAGTGATCTACCATATCCCTCAAACAATCTGGAATTTCGATCTGTCCAAATTGCCCAAACCATCATCGCCCAAAGCTGCTTTACATTCGACCCAACCTGTGTTAAAACATCTTGGCACCATGCCTTGAAGCTATTACCAGAAGGTTTCACCTCACTATGCCAATCACATATATTCCAGATTCTCAAAGATTCAACACAAGAGAAAGCCATATGCTCCGCGGATTCCAAAGCTTCTCCACATCGTGCACATAAAGGAGATGGAATGACCTTTCTCCTAAAGAGAGTTGCAGCAGTGGGCAAGGCATTATAACAGGCTCGCCACAAGAATATCAGAACCTTGGGTGGGAGCTGAATCTTCCAAAAAAGGTTCCACCATGTGGTCTGGTCATGAGAGCTTGGACTTGCAACTTGCAAAAAAATATTGTCTAGAACATAGTTCAAAGCAACTTGATACCCAAATTTTACCTTATATAACCCGTTAGAGGAGTAATGCCACACCTGCTTATCAACGCCATTATACTTGGGCAAAGGGATTTGAAGAACTCTATCAGCATCCCCCAAAAGAAAATGATTGTGTATCAGCTCTGTATTCTATTACCCATCCCTAATTAGAGAGGCCACCCGAGTATGGTTGCCCAATGAGGGAGAGGAATATATTTTAAAAGAGAGCGGCCTAGGCAGCCATTTATCCTCATAGATACCAATATAACGCCCATCCCCAATTTGCCATCTTAGACCATGCTCCAACACAACCCTCCCTTTCATTAAACTTTTCCAAAGAAAAGAGTGATGAGGGAGAACTCTAGCATTAAAAAAAGCACAATGAGGAAAGTACTTCGCCTTAAGCACCCTCGCTGCCAGAGAACCTGGATATTGTAACACACACCAACCCTGTTTGGCAACCATTGCCAAGTTAAACGCTTCTAATGAACGAAAACCCAAGCCTCCTCTAGCTTTTGGAAGAGATAAGGTATCCCAAGAGACCCAATTTATTTTCTTGGAACCATCCTTGCTCCCCCACCAAAAACGAGCCATCAACATATTCAATTTAGAACACAATCCCTTTGGCAACACAAAGCAGCTCATAGTATAGGTAGGAATTGCTTGGCACACTGCTTTAATCAATACATTTTTCCCGACTTAGGATAAGAGTTTTCCTTGCCAACATCTTATTTTACTCCAAACCCGATCAACCAGGCCTCTAAAACAAGCATCTTTCCCTCTACACACCACACTAGGAAGGCCTAAATACTTTTCGTGGTTGCGAACAACCTGCACACCCAAGCTGCCCCCCTAAAACGCATTGCCGCTCCCATGGAATATTCAGACTAAATGGAATAAATGATCTTGACAGGCTAATCTTCTGCCCGGAATCAGTTTCATAGGTCACAAAAATACAACAAAACGTCGCCAACTCTTCTAGTGACACTTGGCCAAACATGAAACTGTCATCCGCGAAAAATAAGTGAGATAGCACCGGACTCCTCCGCGAAGCTTGGAAGCCTTGAATCGTATTAGCAGCAAAAAGACTCTGACTCAATGATGTTAGACCTTCAGTACATAGTAAAACGAGGTATGGTGACAACGGAATTCCCTACCGTAATCCATTCATCGGTCGGAACGAATTGGATAACTCCACATTCACACTGACATTGTAAGACACCGAGGACACACAGGACATCAACTTTGTGATCCAAGAAGAACAAAAACCGAATCGAGCCATAACTGCTCCCAGAAAGGACCACTCAACACGGTCATACGCTTTGCTCATGTCAAGCTTTAATGAAAACCAACAAGAGGTACTACTCGGCACAGTTGCTATAAAGTGTAGAGTCTCAAAGGCCACCACCACATTATCTGTAATAAGCCTACCTGACACAAACACACTATGGGTATCTAAAATAATCACTAGTAGAATTTGTGTCATGTCCCCCGAACCCGATTAGAGAATAAACTGAATCCGGGGAGTGAAATTTTGGGCTAATTAAAAAATTTTGCCCTTTTTGGCCCAAGGATCGTAAGTCCGCTGTGAGGATAATGTATTTCAACCTCAAAATATAAAAAAATAGTGGAATTCATACATTAATATCAACAATGGATAATAAATCTTAATTAAATTTAAAGTTGCAAGAAACAATTAAAGCTAAAAAGGAAGTTAATTTAATTACAATGGCCATCCCAGAAACTAAGGCCATTAAACAACATAGAGTCAATAAAAGAAAAGTCCAACGAAGAATAACAATGAATTAAATAAAATCTAATGTTTGTCCCAAAGTGAGTCTCTTATGTGCCTGGTAATGATGGCACTACTCTACGTCATCGGCACTCCACTCCCGTGCCTCCTCTGCTGCTTGGAGATCCTCTGGGATCTGCTCACCGGCATGTTCCTCGTAATAGTACTCACCTGAGGAATCTGCACACCAATGAACAGAGTCAACGACATGTTGAGCAATAGATAAGCAAGATATAATTATAACATAACATGCATCAAATGTAAGAGTAATGACAAGTACAAGATCGTAGGATTACAGGGAACAATACTAGGCATGTAGTATGAGTAAATATCATCAAAATCAATAACAAGAATCATAGCAATACTAATAATCACCACTACCAATGTAATGCAATGCACAAGAGGGAGGCTCCATGGATGTCTAAGCCACCTCACGGGGTACCAGTAATAATCATATCCGGATTACTGATACCAAAGCCCGGCTCCAGGGGGATCCAAGCTCCCGGTCTCAGGAATCGTAGCACGGTCCAAGCCCACTCCCAACTATTCAACGCCATGGGCGCTGTCCAAAGCCGACTGCCCACCCCGATGTTCGAGTAACCGGCCCATCAATAAACCCCAAACTGCAGCTGGCCATGATATGCAAATAATAATAATAATAAAGTGGTGTTGACACGTGGGGAAAACCAAGACAAGCAAGTCTGGCTAGCTCAGCAAACAAAACGTGTTCTTAGGGATTATCTCATTCAAAACAATACAAGATAGACCATCCACACGATAATCCCTTACATTCTAGCCAGTCATGTTTATCAATACACGATACATGATTCGTAAGGTACACTCTAAATCAGGTCCTTGTTCTAATTCTACAAGAGTTTATGTTTCATAATTAATTAGGTGTTTTATGCGAAGAGAGTATACAAGGATACAAAATCAATGGATACAATTAACAAATCAAGGAGATATTACAATCAAATCCTAGGCAAGTGTTGTCATCCCTGTACCATATGTGGTTTAACGGAGTGTGTGGGGAATTCCTTGGAGTACAATCATGTTGAGCATCGATTGATTTAATTCCATACGCATTCGGTTAAATCATACACAATACACGAATACCTAGACAACCCATCGAAGCACACCAAGCCACGTGCTATAATTTCAAAACCCCATTAATGGTCACGTGAGAGTGGTTTCATGGTTTCCAATGTCTAAGGCCCAAACCTAAGCTAACAATCTCGTTACTAACAAGAAAGTGGTCTAAATAATTAATCTCCTTAGTTACCTCCCTTCCGATCCCTAATCATCGCGAGACATGTATCATTGGATTCTACGCTCAAAGAGCTTTCCAACGGTATATGGCTCTCGAAATTCCGAGGTATGGTCAACGTTCTGAACGTCCAGCCATCATTCAACGTTTTTTTTTTTTTTTTTTTTTGGACTTCCCTTTTTTTTTCCTGAACGTCAAATACAGAAACCCCATTTTTTTACAATTTTTCACCCCAAATCATTTCTAATCCTCTCCCAATCCTTCCAAGGTTCACCTGCACAAAACTGAGCCACCGTGCTCCCCCAATAATTCATTCCATCCATCATCATTTCCACTTACATCAATTAACAAACTAAGATTAACAATTAAATTAAATAACAAAAATTCCCCAAAAGAACCTAATCTAGCATATTAATCCCAAATTAATAACAGAACAGGGTTGGAATTAGGGAAACCTAACAAGAAAACACATCCAATCAATGGAAGACATACACACATGCTTAATTATAAAATGCAAATCTACTTGCCTCAACCAAGAAGAAGATTGGAATTGGGGAAATTTGAGGAGAAACCCTACTACTGCGGAAACCTCAATCTACCCCGATCAAACGCAATCTATCATGCAAAGGAGAAGAAAAGAGAGGAAAATATTAAGATCTAACCAAAATCTAAACCAAAGAGAATTGATTGAAAAGATGAAAAAGAGGAAAATCTTACCAAACTGATGTCAATGGAAAGAGGAGATCGCGAGGAAGAAAATGAGCAGCTCAGATCGCGCAAGTGATCCCTCAGGGAAGGAGTTCAGGAGCCTTGGAAAATGAGGAAAAAAAAGAATAGCTGCGGTAGGTTATCGTTCGTTGCAAAGAAAGAAAAGATATTAGGGTTAATCTCTTGTTTAAGAAGAAAGAGGGGAAAAGACTAAAATGCCCTTAAGTGGGTCCGGAGAATAAATGAATTATTAGAAGGGTTTCTGGTCGTCAGATCGCAACGAATCAGAAGAAAAAATTGATCAACGCGACAAGACCTTTCCAACAAACCGAAAATCACGGTGACAAGAATTTTTCGGAAAAAACACTCAATTTTCTCCTAATTTGCAAACTACCCCCTATTAGGGTCAAACGAACTCAGAATCGCACGAAACTTCGCAAGCACTATTTTAACACTAAAAGAAACTCGCTCACCACCTAAACCCACTTAAATATCTAATAAAACAATAATTATAATAATATCAAAATAAATGGGTCAATTGGCCGGTAATTGGGCCCAACTGACCCAGTAAGGTCGCAGACCTTACAATTTGCTTGAGCCGATTATTCGCCAGCGCTTTCGAAATAACTTTGTAAATGACATTACAAAGAGAAATGGGCCTGTAATCTATTACTTTCCGCGCATTTTTAGTCTTTGGAATCAAGAGGATAGTTGTCTCATTTATATCACCTAAGGAGTTCCCACTGTTCAAAAAACCCAAACAGACCTCTATAACCGAAGGACCCACAATTCCCCACATGCGCTGATAAAATAAAGCTGGATAGCCATCTGCCCCAGGTGCCTTATTAGCTCCTATTTGGAATAAAGCTTCATAAATCTCTGTTGTCGTGAAAGGCGATGTAAGCTTAGTATTCATCTCTGGAGAGACTCTAGACTCCATATTGTCCAAGTTAGGCACCGAGCCAATCTCCACCTCTGAAGTAAAAAGATTGGTGAAATATTCTTAGAATTCATGTTCAATCTGAACCAAATTCACAGCCCAACCCCCGGATTATGTCTCAATACCAAGAATAAAATTACAAATCCGCCGACGGTTAGCTTTGTAATGAAAAAATTTAGTATTTCTGTCGCCTTCCTTCAACCAAGAAATTCTAGAACGCCGCCGCCAAAGGATTTCCTCCCGTTTAAGTAAGACATCAACTCTTTTTTCAATAACACGAATTCGCTGGAGATTGGAATGAGAACTCGCCAAATTATGCAATTCAAAAAGCTCCCTTTTAAGACTTGCCAGTTCACGTCCCACATGGCCAAAACAACATTTATTCCACCCCTGGAGCTTGCCCACAACAGAATGCCCCACCTCCTGGAAAGCTTGCAGCGAGCAGGACGCAGTATTTCGCCACTCCTGTTTTACAAAATCGGCACATTCCACTGAGGTAAGCCACATCGCCTCGAACCGGAACCGCTCGCTTTTTTTAGAATGCCCAAAGGCAGTGGCACTCTTGTGGAGAAATAACCGCAAGTGATCTGAGATTGTACCCATCTCATGGCAGATGACAAAATCAAGGAAGCGGACTCTCCATTCTATATTACATAAACCATGATCGAGCCTCACTCTTGTATTATCACCAGCCTCAGTCGTACAACGCCGACTCTAAGTAAACCGAGGACCAATGAAACCAAGATCTGATAAAGCACAATCATCCACAGCATGATTAAAATCATCCATTTGGATTTGAGGACGCACATAACCTCCCTCTTTCTCTTCTGACTGCATAATTTCATTAAAATCTCCCATAACTAAAGATGGGATAGAAGCTGAACTAGAGTGCAAACGTCTAAGTAACTCCCATTAATGATGGCACTGACTGGACTCAGGGCTACCAGAAAAACCCGTAAAACGCCAAGGATCACCATTATCAGGAGTGACCCAACCGTCTATATGAAACTTGGAAAAAGAAGCTAAAGAAAACGAAATAGTATCCGACCAAAGAAGAAGCAGACCACTTGACAAACCCTCCACGTCCACTCAAAAAGCATTTTGAAAACCTACTGACATCGAATATACTCAGACGAATCACAACTAAGTTTCGTTTCCTTGATAAAGACTATTTCAGGAATTTTTTGCCTCACTAAACTGTGAAGCGCCCGAACGCTGCAGGGGTTCCCAATTCCCTGCACGTTCCAACATAAGATATTCATTGCGTCCGGCGAGACTGCCTTGCAGTCTGCACCGATTTATTGTCTTCTACATCTTCAGTACCATATCCATTCGAGTTGGAAAGGGAAGAAGATAATTTTTTTCTTACTTGCAATCTCTGTCAATAACGGATCAAAATCCTCAGAGGCATGCGGTCGCTTAGCTGTTGCCTCACGCATCAAGCATTCCTTCATTCTGGTCACCTTCTGCCGCTGAGATACATTAACCCGAGCCCTCCTTTTCCACATCCTGCCCTAGTTCTTTTGAGCAGTTGTGGGACTTGAACTGCCACACGGAGATTTGAGGCCAGAAAGATGCTCACTACCACTACCCTTTTACATTATTAACCCAGGCTTTAACATAGTGTTCCTATCATCTGAGTCCACAACACGCTGCACAATACCCTCCAATTCGAGCCCCGGCAAGATGTCATAACCAGTACCCCTCTCCACACATTCCTGAACCTGAGACTGTTGACTATCCTGAGATTGACCACCATGGGGAGTCCCAGCCTCATTCTCATCCTTGTCTGGATTTTGAACAGATTTTGACATCCCAATAGCAGAGGAAACATCCCCCTTTCGAGAAGTATCCCCCTTTCGAGAGTAATAAGAATTACCAGATGTGGCCAGCGAGCTCAACCCTTAGTCCTTGAAACATCAGTACCTACAAGCAACCAATTGCCATATGGGAAAGAACCTGCCTCTATCCCACCCTCTATCTCCAACCAGATTTTACTGTCATGACAGACATGGTCCAACAACCCACAACAGTAACAATAGTTAGGGAGTCTCTCATACCTTAGAGGAAGCCATTGCGCTGGGTCACTACCAATTTTCAGTTTGACACCCCTCCGTAACGGTTGCGAAACATCCATCCGAACCCTAACTCACAAAAATTTGCCCAACATCGCCTTAGAATCCTCCACCATTGAAAATTTGACTAGCCCAATACCCGAGCCAATTCTTGTCGCAATTTCGGCAGTCATTCCTAGTAATGAAATCTCATGAATTTGCACCCAAAATGAACAATGGTTTATAGTTATATCAGCAGGTTGCAGGTTCGCAGAAATCTCCTCCAGCAAAAGAAGCGCCCTGTCAAAATGCCAAGGCTCATTTCGAAGGACAAGAGTCTTAACCCCCAATTCATCAAACTGGAAGATGAAAATTTTTCCTAGTAATTTAAAGAAATGAATGCCCCCATAGGACTTCCAAATCGTCGTTATTGTGGCTCTGAAAGCTTCTACATTGAAGGATTTGCGCATCAATAACCTACCCACAAGGCAGCGTTCTCGCACAGCAAGGTCCACCTTTGTCGAATCCTCCACCCGGATCTCCTGCTCTTTAGATTCAGTGAGGCAAAGAGCCCCCCATCGCCTAGCTATATCAGCCATGGCGATCAAGAACACCCAGAACTTGCATTGAAATTGTAGGACGAAGAAACCCTAGAGCACCGCTCGAGAGAGAAAACTTGCAGAGAAAATCGCAAGATTTTAATCCTTTGAGGGGCTTAAAGTTTCAATAAGTAGATAGAATGATTTTTTTTCATATGAGAATCTTCATATTAATTCAATGTAAGTAATTTTACGGTAAGCACCTGTTCAGTGAGGGGTGGAATGTGAGGATTTGGATTCATCTAGGTAGGCACCAAAAGTTCCTCTTCAGGGGAAAACAAGAAACTCTCTTGAAAAGGAGGGATAGCTTAGCAACCGCGCCTCTCACCTAAATGACCGGGAGTCAACCTTAGTCTCTCCACAATCCTCCCATGTTCGAGTTCTCTCCTTCTTCTTTTTTTTTTGCTGTAAGGGTAATTTCATTAAACAAAAGAAAACAGAAACAGGACAGAGGAAAGAAGAATGAGTCTCAAGGAGACCTCCAAAACAAAAAAATACAAGAAAAGGAAGGAAACCAGAGAAAAGAGGGATCAACCAAAGAGGGGGATAGCGATCGAGAAAAACTGCACTTGCGAGCTGCCGAGGAGGGAGCCTGGGAGGCTAGGCCCTGGAGCTACCAAAACAGAAGGGGGAGCTAGACGATCGAGATTGCAATTGAGCTGCGATCCGATCTCCCGAAAACTGCAGGCGGCAAGGGGAGGGAAATCACTGGTGAGCTGCAGAGGAGAGAGCCTGGGAGACTAGGCCCTGGATCGACCAAGTCCAGAAGGGGGAGCTAGACGATCGACTGCAAATGAAAGCTGTGATCCAATCACCCTGATGGAATTCTGAGGAAGAGAAGGAGAGATCTGAGTTGATGGTTGCAGAAGGGCTTAGAAATTTTCCTCAAGGTGGTAGATAAGTACTCCTGGAGTTGCTGCTGGAGAGAGGAGAGGGGGATCTTCCAGGCCTCGAAGGTAGCTTTGTTCCTAGCCTTCCACAAAAAGAAGATGACATAGATGAAGACAGTTGCCATGTGCCTTTTGCCAGCCAGGTCGTTTCTTCTGGAGAGAGCTTCCCAAATAGAGGAGACTGAAGGAGAGCAAGGGACGGAGATCTTGGCAGAATGGCAGAGCCACATCCAAATTGCTTTGGCTTGCTCACAGGAGAAGAAAAGATAGATTTGAGAGTCTTCTTCACTGCAGCAGATGTTGCATTTGGAGGCTAAGGAGAAACCCAACCTCTTCAGGTGGATCTCAGTAGGGGTCTTGTTATGCATAAGGCGCCATACAAAGCAGCTGATTTTTTGGAGATTTATGCTATTCCAGATGAAAGGAGGCCAGTCCAGAGGAGAAGATCTTGAGCGGATGAGGTGCCAGGCTGCCTTGAGAGTGAGCTGACCGTCAGGTGAGTCTCTCCACCTGAGAGAATCCTTGGAAGATTGATCAGGGGAGAGGGGGGAGAGGGCTTTAGACAGGTAGCTCTGGATATCTAGAGGCAAGTATGGAGGGATGATCCAGGTTCCTGACTGAAACATGAAAGAAAGCTTCTGATCCTGAGGGAAAGTGAAGTTGGGGAATCTATCTGCAAGAGGGAGATTATCAACCCAGGGATCATTCCGCACATTGATGTCCTGCCCATTGCCAAAGGCCCAGGTGATACCTTGATGAATGTAGGAGGCTAGATTTCTAAATTTTTTTCCAGATTCTGGAGCCATGAATGGTATTGGCAGGGCTCCAGATGGGATGAAGGTTGAAGTACCTAGTCTTGAACCAAGCTGCCCAAATTGAATTACCTGTTGAAGCTTGCCAACCGAGTTTGATGAATGAAGCAGCGTTTAGTTCGAAAAGCCTTCGGATTCCCAGACCTCCTTCTGCCTTAGGGAGAGTGACAGTAGACCAATTCACATAGTTGAATTTGGAGGAATTGGCATTTCCAGACCAGAGGAATTATCTCATTGCTCTTTCCAGAGCTTTGCAAATGGACGCAGGGAGAGGCAGGGTAGCTGCCAGGTGGATTGCCATGCTAGATAGAACATGTCTGATGAGGATGAGACGACCTACAAAGGAGAGGAATTTAGCTTTCCATACCTGCAACCTCTTATTGATTTTATCCATGAGAGGAAGAAAATGGGATTTTTTTGGGGTGCCAAAAAATAAAGGGATGCCCAAGTAGGTAAGGTGGGCCGAAGATTCTTGAATACCAATTGTAGAGCTGATCTTTCGCTTCCTTCTGCTACCACAATTGCCAAATTTGAAGAGGCTCTTCTGAAGGTTGAAGAATTGACCAGAGGCTGATTGGTATAGCTGTAAGAGGTCCTGTAAGGCTTTGATGCTGTGGGAATCTCCTTTCATGAAAATGAGGATGTCGTCTGCAAAGAGGAGGTGACAGGGGGTGGACAGGATGGTGGAGAGAGGATGGATAATCCTTTTGGTTTGAAGACTGAGGAGATGAAGGCTTAGGAGTTCTTCTGCGATGATGAATAGGTAAGGACATAGAGGGTCTCCCTGTCTAAGGCCGCAAGAGGAGCTAAAAAACCCTTGAGGAAGGTGGTTAATTAGGACAGAGCCCCTGGAAGTACAGACACATTCCTTATCAAGGAGATCCATGGGTCTGAAAAGTTGAAGAATTTGAGAGCTGCAAATAGAAAAAACCAATCCAATTTGTCAAAAGCTTTAGTTATGTCCAATTTGAGGCAAAAAGCCCCTTTCTTGAACTTGGAATTGAGCTTCTGATAGAGTTCATGGGCTAGAGCTGTGTGATGGTTGGTATTTCCTGCCTTTGATGAAAGCTGCCTGATGGGGGGAGATAATGTTGGGAAGAACTTTGAAGAGTCTGGTAGCTAGAATTTTAGAAATGATTTTGTAGGAGAAGTTGAGCAGGCTTATGGGTCTGAAATTTGCAAAAGTTGTTGGGGATTTAGATTTTGGGATGAGGGCTAGGAAATAGGCATTAGATGATTTGAGGATTCTTTTAGAGTGAAAGAAGTGCTGGACAGCCTGAATTACAGAGCTGCCTATGATACTCCAAGTTGAAATGTAGAACACTCCGTTAAAGCCATTTGGCCCAGGGGAAGTGTTATGCTTCAAGTTAAAAACTGCTTGTTTAATTTCTTTAGCAAAAGGCATGCAAGAGAGAGATTCATTGTCTGATAAAGATACCTTGGGGCTATCTACTTGGAAGAGCTGGGGGCTGTTATGAACTTGTTGAGACTGAAAGAGGTTGGAGTAAAAGTCCACTGCTGCTGTGTGAATGGAAGCTGGATCCTCAAGGGTGGTGCCTGCAACAGAGATTTGAGTAATTTTATTGTGAGAGCCTCTGGCCTTAGCTGATTGATGGAAGAACTTTGTGTTTTGATCTCCTTCTTTTAACCAATTTATTCTAGATCTCTGTTTCCAGTGGATTTCTTGAGCTTTGAGGGCCTCATGGAGAGCTGATTTGGCTGCCAAAAGATCATCACTGTGAGCAGCTGTTGGGTCTGAGTCAAGTAGCTTCTGAGTATGCAGAACCTGGGCCTCGGCTGTCTGAATGTTTTGGTGAATGTTGCCGAAGATGCTTCTGCTCCATTGCTTTAAGGTTTGCTTCAAGGCTTTGAACTTTTGGGCTAGGATGAGTTGGGGGTTGCCACATTGAGCTGTATTTGCTTCCCAGCTGGTTCTGACTACTTCTTGGAAGGAAGGGTGGAGCAACCACTTGTTTTCGAATCTGAAAGGGGCATTTGGAGCTAGGATTGGATTGTTATGACAAAGGAGAATTGGACTATGGTCTGAGGAAATTCTAGCTAGATGGAGGACTAGGGGATCAGGGTAAGAGGTCAGTCATTGGTGATTGACAAGGGCTCTATCTAGTCTGGCTGCAACATAAGAAAGACCCTTCCTGTTGTTGGACCATGTATACTTGTTACCAGAGAAATTGATGTCCTGCAGGCCGGCTTGCATTACAGCTGATTGGAAGTCATTGAGGGATGAAGGGTTAGATGGACGGATGCTAAGTTTGTCTTCATGAGATAAGGTAGCATTGAAGTCACCTAGGACACACCAAAGCAGGATAGTTAAAGAAGAGTCAATGATCTTTTTCCATAAGACTCTCCGTTGGGACTTGGGAGTAAATGGTGGATCCATATTAAAGTTCTCTCCTTGAATGTATGAGTTTGAGTCCCGGTGCCTGTAGATACTCCCGTTTAAGTATCTCAGGGGTCCTACCCCTTAGTACTCTTGCACTTGTAGTCGGCAAACCATGACTTTTTCAAGCTATTCAAGTTATGATATGTTGACTGGGTCAATGAAATACTACTTTTTGTATACGGAATTGGGATGGGTCAAGTCGGTTTCAGTTGACCTAAGGATGTTAAATAAATGACACAGTACAGAAGGTTCTGTGCAACTAGGTTGCATCGCAGGTTGTGTATCACTTATCCATCGAAGAAAATAAAGATGACATGGTCAAGAAGATCTTGGTAAAAGAATCAACAACTGGTTTGAGACACATTAAAAGATTCGGTTACTAAAACTTCAAAATTTGAGTCATTAAAATCAAAAGCTAGGATGATCAAATTAAAGTAATATTTAATTTGTCCAATGCCTAATTCATACTATACCCTTCTTCATCCTTTACCCTAAGTTTGACATTTATCCACGTGGCTCCCACACAAACAGCGGTGGTTTTTAATAGCAAAATTGTTTTCTTTTTCTTTTTTATTGTTTTTCTTTTTCAATTAAACCCGGCAAATAAGAAATGTATAATATAAGAAAATAGAGAATAGCTATATATCAAAAGATTCTGCCAGGACCTCTTTCGTTGTTCTTTTTTTTTTTTTTTTTTTAAATATTGAGGAGAGCAATGCTATCATTGCTCGTGTCAGATAGGCGATTTTCTTAAAATGTATAACTCTTTTATTTCTTCTTCCTCTTATTTGTCTTTCCTCTTCTCTCACTTATTTCACTATCTTCTCCACTCCATTTTCTCTCAATCATCTTGGGAAAAAAGTATTACGGGCTTTATATTAGAATTACTCAGTTTTTTTTTTCTTTCTTCTTTTCATATTCTCAAAATTTATCTTGAAAAATGAAAGAGACTAGAAAAGAAGATAATGCTAGGCATAACATGGAAGATTCCGATATATAATAACTTTATGCTCGTACATTATCACGTAGAGCTTTCCCTCCTCAACCCATGAACCCATCCATGAGAAAATGAGAGAGACAGGTCTTTGCAGGTTTGAAAAATCTAAATTCGCAGATAGAGGTTCGCAGCTTTTCCGCTGGTAGGAAATTCGCTTAGGAATAAAGTATAAAATAAAAAAAATAGTAGCGGGAAGACCGAGTTTGTGCTGCACGATCTGCAGGGACTCTTCTGGAGAAATTGTCAAATCTCGGGATTTTTTCCATAAAATCCTTTAAATATTATACTTGTTTTTAAGTCTGTTCTCAGTCCAGTTAATTAGAGCATCGAGGCGAGATTGGATCATATAAATTGGGTCCCGTGTCTGATCTTATTCTGGTTTGGAAATAGAAATATTAGATGTGTGTGGATCTTGGTCTATCATGAGGTTTATTTGGGCCAACCTTTTTAAATCCTTAGTTTGATCATTAAAACATATTAACGCATATACTCAACCAGAAGACAACCGTGGTCTTCTCCCCAAAGTGTGCTGGGGTTCACTCCCGCAGACCCGGACCAGCTAGCCAAAAACTCAATATATGGTGAAAGAAAAACCAATGGAGTTACCTTGTTGATTATCATAGGATAATCCATGATATTGTGACTCACAATGTCACGGGATTTGGACAAAATCGCCAAAAAATCTTGACTTGAGATGCAAATTAAGAATGAGAGTGGGTCCTCAAATTTACAAAGGAACTGAGTTGAAAAATCCAGGTACACTTTGGGTCTAAGTTAATTTGGATAATGTCTGAATCCAGTATTAGGACCCAATTTTTAAGTGGGTCTAAGTTAACTTGCAAACTGTATAATAGTCCCTATTAAAAATTGGGTCTAGATTCTGGTTCATGGGTTTCATTTCCAAGAACCCAAATATATGATGCACAACCAAATGTTATAAATTTATACATATATATATATATATATATTATTTAGTTATAAAATAACAGTATGAAATATTTGGGCCTTGATTTGGCCCAGATATAGTCCCATTATTCCAATCTTGATCAGTGTATGGGCCTTTAATTGTAACTTGGGTATAGGTGTAGGTCCTCTAACATGGACCTGAATCGGGTACATAGTTCGAGTTTGGGTCTGGATATAGCATGGACCTGACCCATTTTCATCCCTGATGTCAACCCTAATAAGAAGTTAGGGATTGAGTTGGATGGTTGGTTCAGAAACATCCCCCTAAGTAAAGTGGACTTTTTTTTTTTCCGTTTCTATCGCCTGTGAATTGTTGACCCACATAGAGCATTTGTTAAATTATAATTTCAGAGTCAATATGAAATATATATATATATATATATATATATAAAGCAGTATTCTAACTTAGCCTAATCATCTCAATCTGCTAATTGAGATGACTTGTTCCACACAAAGATGACTGCTATATTTTACTAATAATTGCAGTTGAACCATCTCAACTGCTACATACATTTAGAATGGGTGGATAAGGAAAAGATTGGTTAGCAGTCTATATTATTTTCTATTGATAAAGTAACTTGGAAATGTGATGAAAGTTTGATTATGGTTTAATAACTGGGTAACTTTGCTCCACTCTGAAAGCTATGGGTCAAGTTGATTTGGATAATGGACTCGGTCTTCTTTCTATTATTATTATTATTTCTTAGAGATTTATATGACTTGGTCTCGATGGAGTAAACTTGTAGGGATTGGGACATTGGGTGCACAAATCAATTTCATCTTATTAACTTAGCCACTTCATCTCAACCAGACTTTTGCAAACACTGAGATTAATGATGCCCCACTCCACCTATCAAATGAAAAGGGATGAGAGAACATGGGGTTATTGCAAACACTGAAATTAATGGTAAGGTTGACATTTTGTATAGGGCTAGTCATGGCCGGCACTAGTTGATGTCGACCCTGTAAAGTCAGTTCATTCATCTCATGTTACCATATATATTAAATATATGATAACAGATGTAGCACATGTGGGGCCCATGTATCATCAATTCAACATCCACATGCTCACAAACTCTCATGAATTGACACTCACCCTGATTTAACCCTACTCAAAATTATATTAATTAACCATTAGATTGAGTTTTTTAAATAATGTAACTCGAGAAATTATTAATTTTGAGGCCACTAAATCAATTGTTGTGATAATCTAATTGACATAATTTTTTGCCCAAAATCATACTTATGGGGACTAACATCTGTCTATCAGGCTTAAATTCCATGTCCAGATTTGGGTATGTTTGGCTCATCGTATCCAGATGAAAGTAAAGATGTGTCAAAATGGACCTATATATGTTGTGTCAGACCGGCCTGAATTCAGGTGACAACCTTTTGTTTTTGTCAATGCCAGCTCTTTCCACTATTAGCCTCCCCATGGACAACAAATAAAATAAAAGAAATCTTTCAAAGCAATAGAGTGATAATCAAAATAATCAATTGGTTGGCGTGGTCAAATCAATATCACCAAAGTGAGCTTGTTCAAGGTGGCAGGTCACAAATAGATTTCCAGTCCTTATATGCACTACTTGGACTGATATTCTTGATGCTAACTTGTAATGGAGAAAGAGGTTGGTGGATCAGATTCCTCTCGTCAACTTCGGTAGGTTGGGAAAGGAATTCATTTTTGGGGAAATCCATTTACACGTGGGGTGATTATATTATATATAAAGGCATTGAGTACGTACGGATCCATCTTATACCAATTTTCATAGTAAGGTATCGTTTGAGGCTTTTTCCCACCGAGACTGTGAGTCGACCAATCACAGTCCAACACATCACTATAGGATGGTGATAAAAATGCAAGCCCTCCTATGACTATGAGCCCTTAATTATTGCATTGAGAAGTACGAAACAATCTCAATCTGAGATAAGATTGTAAAAATTCATGATGTGTTAAAGAAAAAAAAAACACTCAAAGGGACCATGTGATTGTAAAAATTCATGATGTGTAAAATAACTCTAGTGGTGTTCAATTTTGTAGTAAAAATTGACTTATTGATTCAAGCGGTGATGACAACATCTATTTTATTGAGAGAGGCTCATTGATTCAAGCGGTGATAACCACATCTAATTTATTGAGAGAGATCTAGAGAAAGATCAACAGTAACAGTGACAAATTTTTAGGCCCCAATCTTTGCAAATACCACCTTTGGAACAGCCCTTCAAACACACATCGTTGCAGCTCTGGTTGTCCTGTTCTGTTTGAGGGTCGCAGTGAAAATGCAGGGTCGCACAGCATTTGGGCTCTTCTGTGGAGCCTACACCATCTATCATCAAGTGCCACATACAAAATGTTAGAAAAGAAGTTTGAGAAATAAGCCCCCCATCTACGAGGCTCCAAGAAATAAAAGGTGAAGATTAATAGAGAACCTGGGCGTCCAAATGACCATGTATCAAATACTACTACTAACTCAAGGGTCTGCCAATGGCCAGCACTGCACAATCAGCCTTTTGTCCCAGGCCACTGCCCAGCCCAACTCTTCTCATTTTAATCAAGTTAAACCCTTCCCCCTTGTCTTGTTAAATTAATGTAATTTCATATCGCTTTATGGTTTTTTTTTTAGATCATTTGGTCGTTCTCTTTTTACTCGAATGCCCAGACCCAAACAGATTTATGTTCATATTATATATGTAACATAAACAAGAATTTTCTGGAAGATCGACCTCCCACACTGGCGTCTACTTTAATAAAATTACTTGCATATGCATATGCATATGCACGTACTACATGCATATGCATATGCATACAAGTAATTTCATTAAAGTTGACGCCAGTGTACACTAGGATTATCTAAGGGCCAATTTGAATGTACGAGGAAACGACAAGCGTAAAAATCCCAACTAGGTAATAAAAATATGAGGTAGAAAAAGTAATGGTGGAAAACCCCCTTGAGGAGAATCACCACTTACAATGTTTGATTTGAATGGATGAAACTATGTTTAAGAGAAAATAATTTTGAAAATATTTCATACTTCTTTTTTATTTTAAATAGTTAAAATTTAATTTCTCATCAATAAAAAAAATCAATTTCACTAGAAGATAGGGTGTTTTCTCCGACCCCCTTAAAAGAAATTCTTTTCTGAAACTAATTAGCAAAAGTTAGTGAAGAGAATATTTACTCTTCTCCAAAGTAGTTCCAAACATGGTAAATTTATTTCAATAGAGAAGAAAGAATTATTCTTCTTTCAACTTATCTACATCCAAACAGGCCCTTGGCTCATACTAATTAACGCATAAGGATGTCAACAAGCCAAGCCAGCTTGGCCCGGCTCAATTAAGCTAAGCTCGAGCTTAGCTTGCTATCTCATGATCCAAGCTCAAGCAAGGTTAGCTCGGCTGAGCTAGACTTGAGAATAACTCAATGGGCTATAATAACAACCGAAATGATCATATTCTTGGAAGGAAATTAAACTAAAATAAATTTTACTTTAAACACATCTTTCACTATTGATTTTAAGGCTATATTATATACATCTAATTAATAAAACCCTTGAGATTAAAATCTGAGGCTATCACTATTCATGCATAGTATATATATATATATATATATATATATATATATATATAAAAATAAAAGTCGAGCCAGGTCCAGCTGAATAATGCATGCTCTAATGGTTGAAAGTTTTTCACAAGTTTCTCGAGATCCACGAGATATCAAGCTTTAAAATTAACTTGACCTCGTAGTCGTGTTCTACCTTCTGAAGAGATCTAACTGTTTGGATATTATGTTTGGGGCCCACATAATAAAAAAAAAAAACACTATTAGATGGCTCACTTTTTTGCACATATCTTGAGATTGGTGATGATCCAACGGTTGGAAAATGATCTCATAGTTGTTATTGATCGTAAATCTCAACGGTTTGGATCGTGATTTAGTAACCCAGAAATTAAAAAGAGAGAAAAACATGATTGCTTATGCACTAATCCAAAATTGAGCATGTTACATAAATGGATGATATTGTTTTGCAAGTATCTCGAGATCCTTGAGAATTGACCTTATAGCCGTGTTTAGCCTTCCAAAGAAATCTAACAATTTGGATTTTGTGTTTGGAGCCCATAAAATTCAAAAAATACTATCAAATGACTCATATTTTATGCACATATCTCGATATTGGTGATGATCCATCAGCTAGAATTTAGTCCCATAGCAGTGCTGGATCTTAGAGGAAACTTCAACGGTTAGGATCCTTATTTACTCAAGTATATTCTTAAAAAATAATTAAAAAAAGTGACTTAGCGTTGTGGACGCCCAGTCCACCGTAGCTCCTCCTATCATTTCCTCCCTCTATTTTTAAACTGGGCAAAGAATGGGGTTGTGAGAATTAAAGGCTTCGCCTCTACTTCTCTAAAGTGGGCAGAGGCTGGAAATTCTTGCAAACGCCTCTATCTTCAAAAAAGTTGTCCCCTTTAGAGATCTATAATAGTAGAAGCCAAATAGGGGTAATTCATTCGGTGGCCTA
Source organism: Cinnamomum chago (assembly GCA_038049695.1). Classification (NCBI taxonomy): domain Eukaryota; kingdom Viridiplantae; phylum Streptophyta; class Magnoliopsida; order Laurales; family Lauraceae; genus Cinnamomum; species Cinnamomum chago. The sequence continues at coordinate 62,312,688 of CP142458.1, read as the reverse complement.
GAGTTCATTTGACCATAACGTCCTATCTATTCTAATGTGAACAGACAAGCCCTTGGAATTGTTATCGGGAAGTACTAGTGACTTGTCCACACACATTGTTTTACGTACTAATGGTCCTAGTGATGGATGGATCGATCATTCCTCTTTATCCATGGAATATTTCTATGAAACCTACTCCTATCAAAGTGGCTAAAATTGGCCACCATCAAATAAATTTTCATTTAACTAGCTCTCACCCATGCAATTTAAATCTCGAAAAAGTAAGGGTTCCATTTACTTCTTTGCCTTACTATACTTCATCACTCACTCCTTTGATATGCCCTTCTGTAGAACCATTTTACTATAAATTTCTAGAAATTCAATTTTATGCAAATGAAATGGCATACAAAAAAGCCTTTTCCACGTCTCTCAAAGCTAGTGTATGAACAAGATAATAATTAAAGAAGACCTTGAGGTTTTCACTAACCTGCACTCGCCAAGAGAAGTAAGAAAGCAAGAGCCACAACTCTTCTTGTCGCCATAGTAGGAAGATCAGATGCCCCCTTGTTCTTCTTTTACAGTTTTGAACCCTATAAATCGCTTGGTTTTTAAAGCTTTCTTTGCACATGCAAGAAAAAATACTTAGGAAGACCAAAATCCATGTACTAGATTTAGATGTCGCATACTATGTCACTTGATAGTAAGTGCAGATTGTGTGCATTAATGGGATGATTCTTTTCTTTGTTTTATTTTATGATGACTTGATCCTCCAGGAGGTCTTTGTCCTAACATCCCTTGTGGGACCCCATTTGAAGATTAGTCAAGTCACTCAGAGGCTTCCAGAAGCTTCCACCCCATTCAAATTCAAAAAGGATAAGAGATATACCTTATCAATGAAGATAAATCAAATATGCAAAGAAGGTGTCCAGATTCAATGTTTCTGTAAGATAATCGGAGATATAAAAGGAACCAAAATGTAGCATACGGGAGACACACTCCCCCCTTTGGACGTCCCTAATTACTCTCTCTCTCTCATATTTCTCTTCTTTCCCTAACTAATAGAATTTAAGAGATATTTTTGGGTATTTTGGGGCTCTGTTCCGGAACTGGGTTAGAAGAGTGTGAGAGAAAATTGTAATTGCCTTTAAGTTCTTAATGAAAATCACATTTTGCAATGGAGGAGTAGATCCCTAAATCAGAGTGTCAGATGAAGTTAAGTGTTTCTCATCGTTAATCTATTTGATATTTTTGCAATGGAGGAGTAGATCCTTGGATCAGAGTGTCAGATAAAATTAAGGAGTAGATCTCTTGCGTATTGATTATAACAATAAATCTGCCTTCTGTCATTAACAATTTATGTTATTCAATTTTTTATTTGAACAATGCTTTAATCATGTATATTTTCTTAATAGATTATTCTTATATTGAAATTCTTTGATAATCTATCTTTAATTAATATGTGATATTTAGTTAAGTTCAAAATTTCATTAGGTGAAGGAGATTTTTGCCTTAAATAAATTGTAAAAAATTGTGTCCTTTGATAGACAAGTTATTCGAATCAGAAACATTGATTTATTTCTGATTTGAAGAATTTTGGGGACAAATTTATTTTATCTATTGCATAGAATGATGTTGGAACTACTTAATGGATTCATGATATTCTGATCTATATTTTCTCATATTTTATTGCTGCACTCTAGATCTAGCATTTTCCCAATCCTATTATTGTTTTTCTTTTCTTTATTCTCTTGTCATTATCATTGATAAAAAAAATCAAAATTTGAATTTTAACTTAGTAGTGCTCCCTGTGGGATTCGACCTGTACTTGCTACTGTCTCAAAAGGACAGTTGTGCACTTGCAGTATTAAAAGATTGAATTTAAATCCACATCAATAACTCAAACAATATCACATACATCAAGATATAGAGCATACGGTTCATGAGCATAGGTTAAAGGTTCAAGTTTAAGAACTAGAGATAGAGAGAGAAGAAGTAAGTTACTTATATTTTACAATCCTTAGCCTAAACAAGTTTATAAAGCAAAACAAAAGATGTGGCACTCTAAGCCACAGTCCATGGGTCATTTTGCGTCCAATGTCAACGGGTAGATGTCTAGAAGACATCATCAGAAGTACATTCAGCTACGTGACGGAGAGATTCCTCCTCCTCGTGGATCTCTGGGTCGGTGGCATTGAGGTATTCACCTGTAACTCCAAGTGTAGCACCATTAGACTAAGCTAAGCAAAGTAAACTGAAATAAATCATATAACATGTGACAAATAAATTGCTAAACTTATATAAATCACATGAGGTCAAAGCATAATCACTAGGCTAGTCTGTGCATGAATAAGCATGAGACGTACGAACCATAGATGACAGATATACACAATGGCAGAACTAAATGGCACATCCACATTAACTATATTCTCTCAAAATAACCATGTCAACATGAATGTAAAGTGAGAGCAAAAACATAACAGAATAGGACAGGGTGGTGCCACTAGGAGACAGAGGGCCCAAAACTCTCCATCGTGGACCTAGGGTACCGATCAACCCTCAGAATATAATCCCATCTACAGAGGGCCAGAAATATATACTAAACCCACACTTAGCCGGGTCCGACTTAGATAGGGTCGAAGTCAAGTGGTGCAAACTCACGGAATAAAAGTATAAATTAACAGAACATATTCAGAACAGATCATATCATGGTACATAATTCAGAACTTATCAAGATATAACTGATCAGAAGCGGAAACCGATATAATATAAACAGGTACATAAGAAAAATATACATAACTAGACAAAAGTATGATCAAGTCATACGAGAGTACTGGAACAGAATGCAATGCATGTACATAAATCATAAACGAAATCAAGATATGAAGCAAGTCAATCCAACGGTCTTGGGAACGCTCGGGGTCTTCACCGTCCAACTCGGTGTAGTAATAAGGATTCCGATATTAGTGGCCTACAAAAAAAGCCTTGGCGTTACTTAATTTGAACACCGAATCCCTTAGTACAACACATTTGGTTCGGATCCCAATTTTGAAGAACACGAGGCCCTTTGTGGGTGCACGGTTGCTCAACCCACATCCACATAAATCGGGGCCTAATAAAAGGTTCAAGGTATCCATCCTTAAGGTCCAACTATCAGGCCAATTAATCTAAACATGCTACAATTCAACATTTGGCTCACGGTACCGTCCGGTTGCCATAGTTTATATAAAATCCAATATTCACTCATTCCCCAAATTTCAAATAAAATATATGAAGAGACCATTGGATTCTAATCTTCAAGAGCTTTCCATCGGTATGTGAACCTCTAAAAATGGACGTACGGTCAAAAAGATATGACCGTTGGAAGATGACATACTATTGTTATACATCAGGTGCGCTCAAGCGAATAAACATGCACTCGAGCAGACACCAACCAGAGGTCCTGCATGCTAGAGCAGACAGACAAGCGCTAGAGCATTCACCGGCGCACGCCCAACAGAGAGCAAGTGCGCTCGAGCGGACAAACGGGTGCTCGAGCGGACAGTGCAAAATTCAAATTCGAACTCTGGACTTCCCTGTCTCTTCCAAAACAAACCCTTGCCTACTCCCAGCCTTCAACCAACATTTGATCCATAAAATGAGCCTCCAACATGCTCATAACATCATCATTTATCCACCATTAAACGAACAAGAAAACAATCCATTTCTTATAAGAAAATAAGAATTAAAAATCCAATTTGAGCAAGAAAACGGGTAATCTAACATGAGGAAGTATATTTATAGAATCAAATGAAGAAGCATGTATACAATCTTATGAGTTTAACTTGCCTTGGTGCAAAACTTCAAATCCTACACCAAGTCAACCTTTCCTAGTAAGTCCAAGCCCTCGAAACTCAAAATCCCCAAAAATGCACCTCTAGAAACAACCTAACATGAATAAATGAAATGGAATGAGGGAGAAGAAGATACATGCACGAATTATAACATCATCTCACTGATTTGAAGCAGAAGCAAGGGAAAGGAAGGTGAATACTTACCAATGGAGAAGATTAAAAGTGTGAGCTTAATGGAGAATGTAAATCTTGAAAAAGAAGATACGGTTGAAGATGAGGAAAAATGAAGTGGTGGCGGCTGGCTTCCACACATGCGGGGTCTCTTTCAACTGATTAAAGGAACTTTGAAGAAGGAGAGAAAAGGAGTTGAAGAAGAAGAGTTTTAGCTAAAGTGAAGAAGAAGAGAAGAAGAAAATCGTTGGATAAAGTTTAAAAGAGACTTTTTGGGTTTTACATATAGACCCAGGTGGTTCATAGAATTTCCAAGAAAGGGCTTTATGTAGGGAAATGGGCTGAAAATGGGTCAGTTTGGGTCCAAATAAATCGGGTCAAAACATAAGAATTAAAGCCCAAGATATGCACTATGCAATGCACCCAAAAATCCCAAAAATCTAAAACACACACACACAAAACCCAAAAAACAACAAAAGTCATAATCTACCTAGTCAATGGTCAAACCCAACTAATTCAACCTAATCAAGCCCAAGTACATTCAAAACATCCACTAAGCTACTAATCTAAGTTAATTAACCATAACTCAAAATTAAAGCGGGTCGGGGTGTTACAAGAAACATAAAACAAGCACCAATCACCCAAGGACAAAAAAAAAATTGAAAAGAGTAAGAAATACTTTTACTAATATTTGATGTTTTTACATAAAAGAAATAATGAATAAAAAGTAATTAACAATCACATACTAGGATGAAAGGACCTTTCTAGTTGGAGCTTCAAGTTGGAGAGAGAGCCTTCTTGAAGAGAGAGAGTATGTGGAGAAGAGGTAGATAGAGACAGTGGAGTGTTTATGCTAGAGGGTGGTGTCCCCTTTCATGGGGTGAAGTGCATGCCCAAGCCTCCCTTAAATAGGGTTTGGATAACCCTAATTCTTCTCCATGGATCCTCTTTTGTAGCAATGCAACCACTATCTTTGGTAACACACTTCCCTTCTTTATCTCAAATTTTGCAAAACTTTAAGATCTTGAAGAGAAATTCTTGTTTTCTTCCATTCTTGTAAATATTTCTTGTTGACTTGGAATTTTGAGAGATATTTTTTAGATAGAGTTTCTATAATTTTGAAGAGAAAATTCGGCCCAGATATACGACGTCCCACACACGTGCAAATCTTTCCATTTTTTACAATTATTCCACATGTGCGTCAGATTTTCCTTCCTTGACTTGCCATTTCACAAAATTTCTTGTATTTTCTTCAAATTCGCATGAGATTCTCTTGAAATTACCCAAAATATGCATAGGAGGTGGGCCCCATGCTCTTGGATGTCCCACACATGTGCAATTGTGGGGTCATCTCTTGAAAATTCTTTGAATTTTCTTTCTTTCTTCCTTTTCCTCCTTTCTTCTATTGACCAATCATTCCTTTGCTTCAATCCTTAATTGTGGGACCCATTTCATCTATTATCTGCAAATAAAAAGCACGACTTCATGTAAAATAATAATTTTGATAAAAAGTCAGAAATGCATGATAGTGGGCCCATCTCTCAAGAAATGAGAGTGAAAATACACATCATTATTCATGATTTTATGTGAATGTACTAATGATGATGAAATTTTGATTTATTTCATGAGAAAAATAATTTTCACAAAACTTTCCAAAAATATAGTTCTAAAAATGACAGGTTTCATGATTTTATACAAAAATTATAAATTTTGAGAGAAATATGCATGAAAACCCTTCAATGATTCCAAAATGCATAAGATCATGATTTGACACTAAATGAGGCTCTTTTGAATAGATAAGTCCTTAAAATCGCCCAAATTGTGTATGAAAATATGCATTTTTTAAGGACTTATCAATTTGCGAAATAAATTTGATACAATCTTGACCAATATACAAAGAACTAGCACCCCTTTATTAGGGAGTGAATGAAATGTGTTGGTTATTTGGATGATGCTGATGTGCTTCCTTATCAGTTGCTATTTTGGTTGATCTTGTTGATGTGTATTCTTATCATGCTCCCTCAAACTTGGCAGTGCTACAACAATGATAAGTTTGGACCGTAGAATTTGAAATCTTGTTGATGGTAGTCTTTTTTTGTAAGAATGGCTTTCCGCTGGTCCTTGGTTGAAATAAATTGAACTTGAAGATATCTTTTTGCCGGTTTACATTTGACAAAATGAAAATCCACTTCGACGTGCTTTGTACTCGCTCGAAAAATGGGATTGGTACTGAGATAGGTAGCCTCCACATTATCACACCATAGTACAGGTATGGCTAATAAATAAAGACCAACCTCACCAAATAAGGATTGTTACCATGTTAATTCAAGAACAACATTTGCCCAAACCCGATATCCACTTTCAATAGTAGACCTCGCAACTGTTTGTTGCTTTTTTAGATTTGGTCGAAAGAATATAAGATATCCTCCTTGTGCTCTTTTATCAACATGTGCTTGCCCATGGATTTAAAAACCGGCCGATTCCGGTTCATATCGGCCGATATGAACCGGTATCGGCCGATACCGCACCGATATCTCAGTGAGATATCGGTAGCGGTTTTTTTCTTCAAAATCTCGGCCCATCTCAGCCGAGATAATGTTCATATCGGTTTTTTCGACATCTCGGCCGATATTTTGAAAATATCGGCCGAGATATGTATAAAAGGGTGAAAACCCTAATTTTTATATTTTTCCCCCATCTTCATCTTCTTCTCCTCCCTTCTCAACTCCTTACTAGCCATAGCAACAACCACCATCTCTCTTGCATATTTTCAAATCTCACTTCTATTTTTTGAAGAAAATATTATCTAAGGTAAGAGGAAATCAACTTAAAGCATATTATGTGTTTTTTTTTTTTATAGATGAAGCATAGAGATTTGTCACTTACTCACTTGTGTAATTGTGTTGTTTTCTTCATTTAAAAGTTAGATCTACATACTTTCATATTAGATCTACTCATACACATGCTTTTGAACTTTTTTTTCAATTTTTTTTATTTTCGGATTTTTTAATATTTGAATTATAATATATCATTTTTTGGGGATTTCATCATAAATATGTTGTTTTAATGATTCATGATCATTGTATGGTGTGTAAATTATTGATGTTTGCATTATATGAAATACTGGAAAAGACAGTGAACTGCGAGTCTGCGATACAGACAGGACTCATAACTTAAGGTGACTGAGATTCTGATTTATTGCTGTTATTAATGTAAACAAATATTGTTTTCCAGCATTTTCTAATATTCTGGATTTTTTAGATATTTTTGAGAATTTTTTTGGATTAAAAAAAATTCATACCGCGATGACCACGACGGACCTATATCCGCGACCGATACCGATATCATATCAGTTTTTCGGCCCGGCCGATACCGCGACCGAGACCGAGATTTTGAACCATCGTCTTGCCCACTCAGCATTTGAAAACGCTGCAAATTGAGAGGAAGAAGATATTGCCAACATAGAGTCCGGATCTGGTGAGGGAAAACCCCACGGTGACCGTGAGTGAACCATTCAAGGTCCACCACGTCACCGCGGGCAGCCCTCTATGCACATGAGCAGCATGTCATGCATCAGGCAAGGGTTGCCCGCGGTGACGTGGCGAACCCTGAGTGATCCACTCACGGTCACCATGTTGCAACTTATGTTTGAGATATATTAGGATTTTCTTAACTAGGTCTCTCAATACTGATTTATGGGATGGTGCATAAACTGAGAGGCCTTATTAATTGCAAAGGAGATACAGGGCCTGAATAATAGTATACATATTGAAGTGCACCAATTGTATGGCGGTAAAGAGTAGGATCATCCATAAAGGTCCCATCTAGGATGGAGAATTTGTTATGACTTTCAATAGGTGTGGCAAAAGGTTTGGAACCTTCCATCTTAGTGTGTTTAATGAATTCTAAAATGTATTTTTGTTTACTTAAGATATAGGCCTCCAACAGAAGAACGTACAATGGGCCTAGATCCTTGATAGCAAATTCTTAACTTAACCATATAATAAGTGCATTCAAGCGGGTTGGTGTATTACATGTAATTAGAATGTCATCAACATTGACCAACAAATAGATGACCACTACATTTTCAATCGGCCGTGTAACCTTAGCAAAGAAAAATAGTCTTCCTCTCAAGGCAACCATGACGGCTTTAGCACTCTTGCTTTTTCAAAAGCCTTGATTACAATTTTTTCCTAGGAATTCCTCTTTAATCTTTTCTAGGATCGGGCTCTTTTATGGTGAATTCGACTTTAATGTACAAGACATGGGGACTATGACACACTTGACAGGTAGGCTGATTAGAAGAGTTACCAAACTAATCATTTGGTCAGTTATTAGATAGTCCACGGATACAATTACTGGACCAGCCTCCATTGGTGGACTTCCCTAGCTCAGCCACTTATGCTTACGGGAATCAGTTTTACCTCAATTAGAAGAAGATGAATTATTTATTTCTTTGGTAGCAACATTGTCAATAATATTTTAAAGATCTGTCTGCGACCGACTCAAATTTCTTCACTAAGAAGAAGCCCATGAAAATCCAACAGCCGAGTAGGGGTATCGCGAGTGGTAATAGATGTGACAAAAGGACCATAATCAAGGCCTAATCCACCAAGAATGTAGAGGATTAAGCCATCATCATCCACTGGTTAGTCATGGTGTCAACACCCTTTTTAAATTAATGCAGCTGAAGACAAAGCTGCATAATGCGAGCTTTGGAAGTCGATGCTACGTTGTCACCAAATGATTCCAAACTTCATAAGATGTAGATAAACCAATGACTTGGCGTGAACACCCTTCGTCAAATCACGAGAGGATCCAACTAAGGAGAAGTTGGTCTTGTCGTAACCGAGAAATATATTTAGGATTGAGAGTAGAAACCTCACCAGATGCAGATTTGGAATTGGGATCTTTCTCAATATCAACAGATCCATCCTTTTTTTATGAGATAAATGGCGGTGGGCAGGGCTTTGTTCCATCAATGAAGCCAACATGACTGTGTCCTTTGAGAAGAGGTAAAAACTGGGACCTCTATAGGAGATGGTAGGAGGTAATTTGATGGGAAGAAAGTGGCGGACGTTGGATGCCAGAGGTGTTTCAAGCATTTGAAATGATAAGAGTGATATTTCCATAGAAGTTATCATAATCGAATGGCTCTAATACCATGAAATTGTGTTGCAACTATGAATTTCTTTATGATTTTTATGAGAATGTATAATTGATTACAAACAGGTCATTGACCTTATCCCTTTGGGAATGTTGTGATATGTGAAATAAATGTGATATAATCTCAGCCAATATTCAAAGAATCAGTACCCTTGAATAGGGAGAGAATGAGATGTATTACTACTTTGGTTGATGCTAATGTGTATCCTTGCTAGTTGTTATTTTTTGTTGATATTGCTGATATGTATCCTTATCATGGAGAGTACACTTCAAAAGAGTTTGAAGAGTACCTAAAAGAGCATTGAATCCGGAGGCATGTCATTTGTCCTTAACACTCCACAATAGAACAGAGTGCTAGGACGGAAGAATCAACATTTAGAAGTGACAAGTCGGTGTATGCTGCATGCTAAAATGTGCAGCAACAATTTTGGGACGAGTACATGGCAACAATGGCACATATAATCAACCAACCACCACAACCTCAGCTAGGATTTACCTCTCTGCATGAGAAGCAACTTGGGGGCAAGTCGACAGTGAAGCATGTCTGCGTATTTGGAAGTATTTTTTACGCTGTTTTTTTTTTTTTTTTTTTCCGACGAAAAACCAATGGACCAAGCTCAACAAAAGAGCGTTGAGGTGCATCTTTGTGGGCTACGACAACTGAAGAAAATGCTAGATGTGCTGCGACACAACGACAAGGAGAAGTTTCATCTCACTTGACATTGGTCTTTGATGAGACATCATCCTGATGTTCAACAGATGAAGTAATGTTGCCAGGGAAGAATGAAAGGCAGGGGAAGTCAATTAGTCTAGGTAGGAATCAAATTCTAGTTTTTGTTGCATAAGTATGATGCAAAATTATGAAATGAAAGAGAGAGAACTGAAAGTCTCATTGCATGATGCTACTCTCATCGCATCATCATGTATGAACTTCTCTTTAATATTAAACCACCTTCAAGAATGATGATCTCTACTTGCAGTAAGAAGAGCATAGCCACAATGATTGCAAAGAAAAATATAGCACACTCAAATCTGATAAACTTTGCCGAGGAAGAAGATCAAACCCTACTGCACCACTTTTGTAATAGAGAATTGCATGAATTCACATTTATTTTTCTTTCCATTCCTAACTCTTTTTTTTTTTTGGGTAATGTGACTCAAGCACGCAAGCTTTTCGTTACAACAAGGACCACCTTCCAACTGTGCCATAGGCTCTACCCAAAGTGGGAACCTTATCAAAAGAATCACATGTCCATGAATATATGCCCAAAGAGAACTTTTTTTTGGTGGGTGGATAGACAATACACTGGTATCCATTAAACTTAGAATAGTCTTAGATGAGCAGAAGAGATATATGGACACATGTGAATGATGTCCAAACCAGTCATCGAACAGGCTCGACCAAGTAGAAGCTGTGGCAGAAAATTCAGGGCAGTCCACTCATGAGGCAAGTGACATGTCTACAAAACAAATGGACAACTAAAACCAATAGTCCACATGCAACATACATGCTCATGCTGTGAAATGGATGAGCAGACCAACATGACTTGAGGGCTGATGAGAATAAAAGACATAGTTACCAGGTTTGCAGTTTGACTAAATCAAGTTCAAGTTCACAAAAGTTGATTCCAGTCACAGTTTGCTAAATGTTGTAGAAAGCTCATAATTCATCTAGTTCAAGTTGTATTAACAAGTAGCAATTTGGAGCCTGTCATAGCACGCTGATCGCCATGGTAGATTCATTCAGATTGTTTTCCAGTTTTCCCAACTCTAATTCTAGTTCACTGACTTTTGATGAATGAATTTGATACTCTAACCCGATATTTTTTGCTTCAATTTGCTGGTTCATAGGTCCAGTCAACTAATTTGCAGGTAAATCGTCATTATGCATCCTCTATTCACAGAATATATCTGAAACCCTAAATGACCTTGCCAAGTCAGATATATAGAAATTACAGTACACAAACTCCCTTTCAATAATTTGTACCAAAATAAAAGCCCTCCAAAGAAAGGTATTTTAGAGTAAAGTACACATAAAAGACTAATATAAATACTCAATACACTTAATATGAAAAAGTTGCATGGGAGTCCCAATGAAATTGAACTAGTTCGATCTAATTCACGAACTAGACTGAATTGGATATCGAACTATTGGCCATGTTCAAAAGTCAATTAATCAAAAGAACTAGTTCACAGTCGAGCCTAGTCAGTACAAATTAGATAGGTGTGGGCCTGACCTCAAACATTAGAACATGTGAGACATTTCACTTTTGAATGGAACTCAAGGAATACACTCCCATTTCTCATAAAAATGGAAGTTCTTCTGAGTATGAAAAGAGGATATAGTATCTGCCAGCCAGTGCAATGCAAGTGAACAAGCAACAGGTTCACAGTAGAACCTTAAAGTCTTCGGCAAAGAACTTTATGGCAACTTATCCAATGCAGAAATATGCCAATCTAGATTGTTCAAATCAAAGATCCAATTATTGATAAAACAAAAGATACTTTAAAATTATGATAATTGATAATTGGACCCCCCAAACCATCTAGGTTTGCAGTTGTCTACCAATGTTAAAGTTTTCAGCAAAGGAGAATTTTTGGCAATTCATCCACTGCAGAAATATATCGAACTAGATTGTTCAAATCATAAATCCAATTATTGTTTTTTTAATGGTATAAATCCAATTATTGATGAAAGATGCTTTAAAATCATAGAAATTGGTAATTGGAAAACCCAAACCATCTATGTTTCCAGCTGTCTAGTACTAACCTTCTCTACCCATCCTATTTTTGGCAACCAGTTAAATGGATGTGACTATCAGATTAACATTATCTTTAGGCCATAGTCTATCAGGTATTCACATTTCACAATGCAACCCACATTTTGGATGGTTATATTCTGGATTGAGGTATATGCATGCCACAAGTGGAGTGAGCGAGTGGGCACAAAGTTTCACACTGCTTCATAGGAGATTTCTTGACTGAATTACAAAATCATATGCCTCAGACTGATATTCTGATTTTTCTAATTTCTAACATCAACATGATCAACAAAGAAACATAATTTGTAATCTCAAAGAGTCAAGACTTAAGAGAGGAAGTTCTAATGGAACAGATCATATCTTCAAAATCTCCATTTTTCTAAGAGACTATACAAAATCGATTCTCAAATGTTAAATTAGTCTTCTACATATTAGAGGGGAAATTTCAAAAGCATCCCTAAGTTGTTCACAGTTTTCAAAAGAGGACATCAGAAATCGATGATTTCAAAACAGAGTCTAAAGTTTCAAAGTTTCTTTCAGTCAGGTCCTTTCCGGCCAAACACCTTCGCTGCAGGTGACCCTTTCCCGTTTTCTTGCTTAATGACTAAAATGTCCTCTCTTAAAGACAAATGGCTCACCATCCTACTTAATTCATATTTAAGTTTTTAGATCACAATTTGTTATCTGTCTATGTTCACTAACCTATGAGGGTTAAGTCCGTTCAGTTCTTTCCCTCCTACTCATAATTCTGTTTTTGTCAATTATTGTAGAATGAAAGTAATGCTGATTCCAATATATATCTGTTCCATTCATACTTAATGTGTATATCAATGGCTATAGACAATATTATCATACTAGTAAATATAAAAAAAAAATAGGACAGGAAGAAGTCCACTCGTCTAAAGAAAAAGAATCTGATAGACAAACTAAATTGAACTGGTATTGAACTATCAGGCGAATAAACCTTGAATTATTAAAATGAACTGATTAACAATATGACCCAAGTTGGTACAGGTAACTTCTAAATCCAGAACATCCAAAATTGTAGCCCTCGTTAACAATGAAGTTCATAGAAGATCATGCCAATCTTATTACCAAGGCAGCAAGTGTGCAATCAGTAAGCTTCAATAAGCAATGATTCTATGCAGGTAACAGAACCACAAATTCTGAAATGGTCAAGCAAAACCACATTGTTGGCCCACTTCTTGTCAAGATAGACCATTAATTTAAAACCTTCTGTTGTGACTTGTATCTGGGCTCAAAAATCATTCAAATCAAATAGACATGTGTCCTTCAACTGAAATCATCTTCTTCGTTCATACAAAATGTAACAGTACCATGAGAAGAAAATGAATCCAAAGACAAATACACTGGGGATAATTCTGATCCAACAGTCTACCTAACGATAATTTTTTACATAATCATTCCTTATCTACATCACAAATCCACAAACACCAACGAAAAAAAGAAAGATTTAGTACCAACTAATCAAGCCATTTTCACAGTAGACCCTGTTCACATAGGGCCCACAATTTTGATCCAACCATCTACCTTGATGAAGATTTCACTAAAATTATTTAGAGTATGTCTCTTTTAAGTTGTCTAAGTTACTTCCATTAACAGTAGGAGTTTATTTTAATTAAAACAAGAGTTTCACTTATAGTTGAACATGGGTGCATTGGTGTTCATATAGTCCAAAATTTTGGATTGACAACTAAAGCCCGCAATTTGGATACCCCAAATTATCCAACATACAAATGCATGTGCAAATAAATAATAATGATAACAACAACAAAGACAAGGTTAACCCCAAGGGTAGCTAAGTTGAGCTAGTACAACGGTTTTCACCTGGATGTTATAGGTTCGAAACTGCACTACCACACTGGGGCCACAGGCAAATTTACCCAGCGTCCCTTTGAGCCCGGAGGAATTAGTCCCGCCCAAAGGGTTGGTAATCCTCTGATAGCATAAAAATAAAATAAAAATAATAAAAGTAAAAGGCAATCCAAAATCTACAACATCAAAAACCAAGTGTCCTTAAGGTGATCATTCATTCCATTAAAGAAACAAACCCAAATTCCAAAACAGTAAACAAATATGGATTATTTAAAGGAAGAGAAGGTAAAAAAAAAAAAGGGAAGATTATGCCTATGGCTATCAATTGATGGGATGATAGTAGTCGCCATTTCGAAGGCGCTCACGATCGACGACGACGATAGCGTAGACGGCGTAGATGATCCCGGGGACGTACCCTAGAATTGTCAATAGCAAGCAGATACAGAATTCCATCTGCAAACAATCACACAAAAAAAATAAATCTCAAAAACCTAACATCATCACACCATCATCATTATCATTGTCATCAGATCAAATCATATAGCCCCAAAAGAAAGAGAAAGAGAAGCGTACGCTGCAGCAGCCATGGCGGAGGAAGACGCCGAGAGGAGGAACCAAGATAGCGATCAGAACTTCAAGAAATATCGCAGTTCGGTCTGGACCCATCGCACCAACAGAAGATCGAGATGGAGATGGAGATGGAAATCTCTCAACAGATTGAGTTCTCTTCTTCTTCTGAATACCGAAACTTTGTAGCGTGATATGTGTGGAAGCACAAAGAAGGCAGTTGCGTGAGACGGACACGGACCCCCTCCTGGATTAGTCACACTTTTTTATTGGGGTTTTTACGTTTTAGTTCCCCTTAAACCCAGATGTCCCAATTTCAAAATCAAAATTCAGTTAATGTCATCACAGTGGTTTGAGCCTAGGTAATATTTTACTGGCACAAAAACCCGTGCTAATCGCGGGTACACACGAAGAGGTAGGAATCTACATATGTTAGAAATGGGGGAGATGAAAGTCCATAAGTGGAGGGAAGTATATTAGTAGAATGTAGAGGGAGAGTATATTAGCGGTTATAAAAACTGAAACTAACTTCCAGTCGAAATAGAAAGTACACTCAAAATTGGATCCAAATCTTCTAGCTTAATATATTATAATTTTAAAAACTTTTGCTCCAAATTCCATGATATCATGGAAACAGTGAATGTCAAAGAAATTAATTATTCTCGTAATGAAATGGTGATCAAATGTGTATTTACTTTTCACAAAAGATCTGTTTTCATGTTCTATAAAAAAATAAATTTATTTACTATTTGCAAAAGATATATGATACAGAAATTGATAAGTCCCATGATATAATGGGATATAGTGTAAAAAAATTTTAAAAATAATGTTGACAAGAATCAAACGACTCTGGTGACATTATCTAAATTTGGGTTATGAAATTAAAAAAATAGAATTTAAGGTGAACCAATATGTCAAAATCCCCTTTCCGATTCAATTGGTAGTAAGCTTTGTCATAAATATTATATATTGGGTAATATTCAGGTGGGAATTATTCTCACATATTATGTGAAAACTTTTTTGTGGGGCCCAACTGTGGGTCCCATTTGGAGATGGGACCAGGAGGGATGGAAAGATCTTTGTAAGACCACTTTAAGTATCAAATTTGACCCCAAACCCATGCCCCGAACCCCTTCATCTGTGGGCCACAAGTTTAATAGCTTTATATTCAAAAAAATATTAAACCCTCGATTTAATGGTTTAGTCCATTCGGATGTGTGTCAATCCTTAGGATTAGTGACTATCAAGGGTTCCCTATTAGTTGCTAGGTTTGGATGGATTGCTAGTTGGGCCCCGCAAAAAAGTTTTCATCTAATAGTTCTCACTTGAATATTTCCCTTACATATTTTACTGTGGTTTTCACCCACAGCATCCTCAAATACATGTAATGTCCAAAAGCGTCTAATATAATAGACTTCCTTTTTTCTAGACCAAATTGTCCTCAAATACATGCAATGTCCAAAAACATCTTATATAGCAGACTTTTTTTTTTAAACGTAATTGTCCTTCACTTTATCTCTCGCGAGTCCAAGATATAACTCATTAGTTCGGAACACAACACTCGCAAGCTCAAGATTTTGTATTTATATATGTGTCCAACATCATTCGCAAGCTCGGGTATGAATTGAACATTAACATGATTAAGCCGTGATGTCGATAAAAGACTTATCAGTTCAATAGTCAAAGTTGACAGAAATTTGATACATGGGTGTGCATTTAGATTGACTAACGATTTGAATCTTAAGGAATAATTTTCTTTAGATACATAAGTTCAACCATTCTATTATAAGTTTCTTAAATAATGAATGTAGCTACCACAACCATTCTCTGACTACAATTTGTGCAGATTTTGCTAAAAGCTCTAACTTTTTCATTTTTACAAAGAAATAACACAAAAATTTGTGCTCCGCTCCATTCTCTATTTGTAACCATACTTTTACTATAGTCATGGAGATGATGATTACCTTCAAAGTTGAGGACGTTTTCCCTCGACATTTATTACTTTAGAATATGGGTTTAAAATAAATGTTAACTAATGGTGTCTTGAATAAATTAGCAAATTCCATAATTGAAACAAAAATAACAATTCTCAAAATACTTTAATGGACGAATGCGATTGAGTCTCAATGTCGCAAGAATGGGGTTAAAGGGCAATTTGATCCCAAAAAATCGAAGTATACGGTATAAAATGCTTTTGGGCATTATATATATTTGAGGATCCTTTTGAAGGTATAGGGATATTTGATGATGCTTTTGGTAAAATATATATATATATATATATATTAATTTTATTGTTCTGTTTGGATGCACTTAAATGAAATGATATGTGGAAAAAAAAAAAAAAGTGGAGATGTTTTTAAATATTATTGGGATAAGGGGTTTTCCAATCTCTGATCATTCTTTTTGTTTCACTATTTTAATTACTATTTTAATATTTGAGAAAAATTATAAGCTCGCATGCAAATTTTATTTTTAATTGTGTATAAATAAGACATATTCACTTATAGGTTATATGAAATACTCTCGAGTCATTTTTAAATATCTCATCGTTCAATGTAGCAAAAATGAAAGAAGCTTTTTACGATAAAAATCCCCTTAAACTATGAAAGTATGGCCATGGATGCAAACTCTTAATTTTGACACAAAAGGCCCTCCCATCTCTTTTTCATTTTTTTTTATTTAAATTTTCTTAGGATTTTACTTGGAAAATCTTACCTAAAAGATATAAAACAACCGTAGTAACCCAAGCCCTTATTTCGTTCATTTTTTTTTTTTTATCAAACTGCGATATCCCTGTTCACCTACACATAAACGGAATAATGAAAATAATCCCCCGCCATGGTGGCATAGGTTCAAGAGGTGGAAAGGATGGGAATGTGACCTTCAAATCTGGGTTATCTGTAGGACAATGTGTGCATCTTTTAATATGATCCACCTATTTCAAGGCCCACAAGATGGACTATCCAGATTCAAAGATCATACGACCTGCCATTGAACCTGTGGTGTATAAACTAGAAATAGTAGCCTGTGATGCATTGCCTAAGTAGGGCCTACCCAAGACCCCCTGCTATGTTATTGGTCCTAATATTAGATTCAACTCGTAGGCCTGAAAGTTGGGCCCGAGTTCATCCCATTTGCAAATTCCCGTGTCTGTTTGTATTAAATATAAAAGACCTGTTCGGGAATCTATTCAAACCTGCACACAAATCCAACCCAACTCGTTCAGCTATCCGGAAAGAGCCATTGGCACACTAACACTAAATGCACAACCTAAAATTTATCCCAAAGCGGCCGGGAATGGGCACAAGGTGGCCACCACAATTCTTATGTGGCTGCAAGAGTTCAAACTTCAGGTACATCACATCTTTTCGCTTGTGCGGACTATTTTCTTACTTATATGGGTTTTCTTTCCGTTTGTGTGGGCTCCCTTCCCACTTGAGTGAGCATCTTTCCATATGTATGCTGGCTCTCTCTTGGGTCCTAATCTAAAATTTTCTTCATAGAAAGACTTATTTGAATCGATTGGTGAAAGATATTCGAAATCAATTTTTTCTTAAGAGTATCTCTCTAATGGGTGTCTGCCTTTGCATAAAGGTTGATAGCAGCCTTTCGATGTGTCTATTTTAGGATGGAACTTGACAAGAAGATCAATTCAACCTCCAGATAAACCAATCCACTGGTGAGCACCGTCCCTCCAAAGTTGATGTGGAGAGACGCGTGTGTGGTTGTTTGCGGATTTACAAAAAAAAAAAAAAGACTTGATCATCTTCCCCGTGTAGTTAAGTTACATGTGTGAGTTAAACTCGCATGTGCAAAGAGGGAGGAAGCAATGTTTGAATCCAAGACCTCCTAATAAGAACTAGGACACTTTACCACTAAGGTAACAAGCTATACTAAACTATCTATGCTCAGTTAATGTTTAACAAAGACAATTATTGTGTTGATTTGAAAGATCCAATGACAGAGCCATAGAGGTAGCAGAAGTTGAAAGTTAGAAGATCTACCAGACAAACTGACCAATCCTAGAACAGGGTTGCAATTATAACTTATTCTCCGCTATTATCTCCGCTTGCAAAAGCAGAAATTTTAACCGAGTATCATATCCACTGGGACAAAAAAGCTAAGTTGCGTTGTTTCCTAAATTCCTAAACTAATCCTATTGGAAAACAAAGTTCTGATTATTAAACTAATCCTATTAGAAAATGAAGTAATGGGTTGATTGGTTTTGATTTCTAAATTAACAAATTAAAAGACAAGTTTTGATCCAATTAGAGAAAAGTCTTAGGGTATAAATCCACCATAGCCTGTGCAATGGCGAATATAGGTCTAGGGTTTCACTGTCAATGCTTTAGACTCGTTCTGGTTACAAACCTTCACAGAGTCACCAAATAAGGGGAGTGGATGCAAATCAGGGCATAACCTATCTCTATGGCATAGATTATCCTAGATCTAACAAACACATTCATTCAAGCATCATGTTATATGACTTGGTATTATAAACTACAAGAATAAAACACCGAAAGAGATATTGCATTAATAAACGAATTCAATCAATGGATTAAATCAATGTCATATAATCAAAGCATTTAAAATAAAACCCTAGAACCTATACATTGTCATAAACACAAAACTAAAGTTTCATCACAACCCTAAGATGGAGATTTAGTTACTCATGGAAGACGATTGACGAAGAAGTCTTGACGAAATCCCCATTGATGCTCTTCCCCAAGTTCCCAGAAAGCCTCCCAAAACTTCTCCCAAGATGTGAATCTCCCCAAAAATGAGTTTGGGCTCTTATTTATAAGTTTTGGGGTCATGAAAAAGGTCTTCAATTCGTGCAGGAGTCGGATTCCCGTCGGGTCCGGGCCCACTGGTCATCACAGCGAACTTCGCGAGGTCATATCTCCCTCGATATAGCTCCGATTTATACAATCTTGGACTCCACGGATATCTACTCGAAAAGAGCTTTCCAACGGTACGTAGATTTCACGAATCCACACTCGAGTTTAAAGTTATGACCATTTCAAGTTGCTGCCTCTGAAAATTCCGAGAATAATGGTGCAATTAGAAGACCTTCCATGTTGGCATGCTATGGGATGAGTGGGACCCATGTTGGATGTCCAAGGCATGTTTGGACTCTTGCTTTGCTTTCTTATTTGAGTCTCTTCCCATATTTGGCAACTTTCTTACTTGCAACTCCGGTTTGTCATGCTTTGTGAGATTTCTTCCATTTTAGCTCTGAATTTCTCTCCTTGCATTTGTAATACCTACAAACAATAAAATAACATAATTAAGCTAATTAATCTCTTTCGACGGTATAACCAAGTCCTCATTAAGGGGCCTAAAATGTATCTTTTAGGCTCTCATCACACCCCCCAACTTACACTTTGCTAGACCTCGAGCAAAGCTAAAACAAAAAGAAAACTAACTAAGGCCACTTTCGTAGGGAGCACGGCTGCACTTAGCATGTGCAGCAAGCCTTTAAACCTCTAAGTTCCCCCTAGAGGACGAGTTATAGTCTCGTGAGGGTTTCCAGTGAATCTACCCACAAAATTCCTAAAACATAGAAGAAAAACAGGGAGAATTTTCCGCCAAGGTATCTACGAACACTGGATATTCCTGATTTTGGGGTTTTCAATACACAACTCAAATGTGATTCACAAATCCTATCTTTTGGTCAGAAATCCTCAAAATCATGCTGGAAAAATTAATCGTGCACGGTGAAAATTGTGTACATATAGAAGCATGAAAGCATAAAACGATCTACTAACAATTTCCGTGAAACACATCTTTTTTTTTTCAAAATGCTGGGCCATCGAACCTCAGTAAAAGTTAACATGATTCCTCTCAAGGCATTTGTGGTGGCTTTCACACTATTGTTTTTCAAAGGACAACACTATTTTGATTTTCTTTTTTTTTCTTTTTTTTTTTTAGAGAAATGACTGTGCAATGCCTAGGTCCCCCAAGCTTTCTAATTAACCCATGTAATGAGCATTCAGCCAATGACTCCCAAGACAGATGTCCTTAGGGCACTAGGTATGGCAATACCCCTATGGGCTTACTGGCTCGAGTTAAAAAGGCTACGAATCCAAACTAGTCACAACTTTTTTTTTTTTTTTTTTTATAAAACGGTCCCTAACAATAGGTAGCCCTTTCCATATGCCCGACTTCAGTATGACCGAGGGTCAGCTTTCCATCATAATTGCTCTGAAGTTTTCACTGGTATGGAAACCATAGCTTCACATTTCAAAATTTCTATATAATACGTGTCAAGTGAAAGATCAATAATTCAACAATTTCTCAAAAACTCTTTCCTAAAACAAGATAGTGAACCATTTCTCTCTTTTTCCTCACAAAAAGTTCCAAAAACAGGGTACCTTCGTTTCACAAAAACCCGGTTGGAAATCTCCCGAAAGACTACCAAAAATAGCAAAAGCTCCTCTTTTTTTTTTTTAAAGGGAAAAGACAAGGAAAAAGAAAAGACAAATAAAAGAGACCCCCCAACTCGCACTAAAGAACCTGCAAAATGTTAGCACCAATCTAGAAACACAACTATAGAAGCTAAAAAGAAAAAGCTACCTAAAAAGCGAAAGAAACAACTTAATCATCCTCCTCATCCCCGCCATGGCTAGTCCCTTCACCTCTGTCATGCATGTGATCATCTCTGTGAGGAGGGGAAAGGCCACGCAGACCTCTCATTAAAGATCGCATTTCGAAAAGAGAGTCTGTCGTGCGAGTGGCAAAGTCCTCAAAGCGGGACTCAAAGGCCATCTGACGGGACTGGAGGGCCTGCTGACCTTGGAGGATAGCCTCGTACTGGGCATAGGTCATGTGAAAGGGGTCAGCCGGCCCCACAGGAGGGTGTACAACAGGAGGGGCTTGAGGTGGCACCGGTGGCTCAATCACTGGTGCGTCTACTCCTGGCATCATGGCAGGGCGAGCGTGCTGCATATGACGCATTATGGTCTGGACACTCTGTGTCCATCGCACCTCACCGTAGATGTCAGAACATGGGAGAGACTCCTCAGTAGGTGGGATGGGGAAGTGGGCCAGAGAGAGTAATGGACCCGAACGAGAGAGAAGTAACATGGTGATCAAGTGAGGGAAGGGCAATGGTCTCTTCTTCTCTGGGTCTTTTTTAGACTCTGTAAAGAGACTACAGACTTTGCACAATTCTCGAAAAATCATACGCGGGAGAGATACCGCGTATCCAGCATGGACAGCATACAAAGTCACTAGGAAGTCCCCCCTCCTCTCATCCTTGTGATGCGTGGGGAATGCATTTACACGCAGCACCTGATCAATCAGCCACATCCGTTGTGGTAGGTAACTACGACGAGTGCTCGTGTAGTTTACCTTGCTAAACCGACCCCCACACATCTCATTGGTCATACTGGTCACAGTGGGGGTGGCTGGAAAAAATGGAAAGTCAGCTGCTGGATTGAGGTGATAACCGAGGGCATGAGCAATGTCCCTCTCGGTTATAGTAATGTCATGTCCATCAATGATGGAGGACAAGACATTGGCATTCTGCCCCGTGACTTCCAAATGTTGGTAGAAGAGGCGTACCAAACGGGGGTACGCCGGGGGAAAAATTCCACAAAGGGCCGTCCATTAACGCAGACGTATTTGCTGAACCGCCCAACGTGTGGATTGGTCGGCTTCAAAAAATTGGAGGTCAAATGTTGTCTGCTTATCTAGTGGTCGATTGGCCCATTCTTCAGATGGTTGTTCAACAGTAGGAGTGGGTGCACTCCATTTGGAGGGTTGTGTATTGGAGGGTCCCTCATCTGCAGGGGCCTTGGACTTACTTCTCCCTCTTCGAAACATTTTTTTTTTGTTTTTTAATTTTTTTTTTTTTTGGAAAATAAACTGTAAAAGGAAAAACAACCTACACTAACTCAACACAAGTGCAAAAGAACTAATAGAAAGAACAGCAAGTAAAACAAGTAAAAAGAGTTTTTTTTTTTTTTTTTTAACCTACGATTTGCTCGTCGGAGCTCCGGTGAAGTCGCCGGAGAAGACGACCGGAAAAGTTCGCCGGAGAGAAGCGGGAACCGCCGGCGCGTAGAGGAGCTCGTTGGTATGAGAACCCACGGGTGCTACTTTTTGGGAGAGCCGCGAGTGCCGGTAGATCTAACCGGAAAGCATGGTTGTCGCCGGCGGGAATGGGGGCTCCGGTGGCACTTGTGTAGTAGAAGAATGGGGTAGAGTGGAAGAGGGGAAGGAGAGGAGGGAAATGGTGGTGGAGAAAAGTAGAAGAGGAGAGTAGTGATGTATGTTGTGATGAGGGTGGTTGTGGGAGGGAAAGAAAGTGGGTTTGAAGAAGAAGGAGGGTTTGAAGAAGAAGAAAAGAAAGTGGGGAAGGGGCTGCCCTTATTAAGTGCCACGTTTTTTTTGTTTTTTTTTTTTTTGGGATTTCTAGCGTCCAGACGCCCAACCCAGGCGTCTGGACGCCCCATTCCAGAGAGCGATGAAGTTTTTGAAAAAACCGGGCGTCCAGACGCCCAGGTGGGGCGTCCGGACGCCCCATTCCAGAGAGCAATGGCGTTTTTGAAACATCCGGGCGTCCAGACGCCGGATTTTTTTTTTTTTTTTTTTTTGAAACAAGAACTCTCTCTCATGGTAAGCACTAACCACCTAAAGATACCCCTCCCTCCAACATGGGGTGACTCAAAAAGTACTCAATACTGACACCAAACGACTGCTAAGACCTACGCTACGACTATCTAACTCGGGTTTCCTCCCGCAAGAGCTTGGTTTAACGTCGTCAGCCAGACGTCAAGTATTTTCAGCCCACAGGATAGGACGGGTCCATTAAAGCAATGAACTCCACCACTTCACCTGCAGTAATATCCTCTATATAGGGTTTCAACCGTTGACCATTGACCTTGAGAAAACCCCCCGTGTTGGGGTTGCGAATTTCTACTGCACCATGGTCAAAAACTTTGGTCACCACATATGGTCCATCCCACCGTGACCGCAATTTACCTGGAAAGAGACGCAATTTGGAATTGAAAAGCCAAACTTTCTGATTAGGCTCAAAGGACTTTCGCAAAATGTGTTTGTCATGGAAAGCTTTAGTCCGAGCCTTGTAAATTTTTGAACTCGTGTAGGCTTCGTTCCGAATCTCTTCCAACTCATTGAGTTGGAGTTTTCGAGTAGAACCTGCAACGGCCATATCGAAATTGAATTGCTTGATAGCCCACATGGCGCGGTGCTCGAGTTCCACGGGCAAGTGGCAGGCCTTGCCGAACACTAATCGATATGGGGACATACCAATTGGGGTCTTGTATGCAATACGATAAGCCCACAAGGCATCATTTAACCGCAACGACCAATCTTTGCGGTCGGGTTTGACCGTTTTTTCCAAAATACGCTTGACTTCCCTATTGGTCACTTCGACTTGGCTGCTGGTTTGTGGATGATAAGGTGTAGCTACCTTATGTTTGATGGAGTATTTCTTGACCAGCGCCTCAAAGTGTTTATTCACGAAGTGGGTGCCCTCATCACTTATTATTGCCCGCGGACAGCCAAAACGACTAAAAATATTACTTTGCAGGAACTTGACCACAACTTTGTGGTCATTAGTCTTAGTAGCAGCCGCTTCCACCCACTTGGACACGTAATCAACCGCCACTAGAATGTATTGAAAACCAAAAGACGGCGGAAACGGTCCCATAAAATCGATGCCCCACACATCAAAATTTTTTACAATCAAAAAATCGGTTGTAAGGGCATCATGTTTCTCCTAGACATGTTACCTGTTTGCTGACAGCGCAAACAAGTTTTGCAAAACTGATGTGCATCTCGAAAAAGAGTGGGCCAATAGAAGCCACTCTATAACACTTTTGCAGCAGTTTTCTTCCCACTGAAATGCCCTCCACACGCAAGAGAGTGACAGAAAGTAAGGATACTGTTAAATTCACTCTCAGGTACACACCTCCGAATCACTTGGTCTGGACAGAACTTGAAAAGTTCAGGATCCTCCCAAAAATACATCTTTACTTGGGAGAAGAAACGATCCTTGTCTTGCTTGGACCAATTTGAAGGAATTGCCCCCACTGCCAGATAATTTACAATATGAGCATACCAGGGGGGGCGATTTTGGGACACCATAAGCAATTGCTCATCTGGGAATGAGTCATGTAAGGGTAAGGTGTCTTCTGTTTGTGACTTTTCCGCAAGTATACGGTTGTCTCAAGTAATATAGACTATGTAAGTCCGAATATCGTTCCCACGAGGATCGTTACAAGAGAAATAACAATGATTAATAAAAAGGAGTATCAACTCAAATATAGCTAACAAATGCGAATGGAGATAACAAAAACAAGAAACAAGAAACAAGATAATAACAAGGAAAATAATAAAAAAAAAAAAAGCAAACTAAAAGAAAACAAAAAAACTAGATAACAAAGAGATATAAGTAGAAATAGAAGAACAAGGTTAGTAACAAGTTAGTAACAAAGTTAATGACAAAAGAAAAACAACAAGGTTAATAACAAGAACAAATGAATAATGTTAGATAGATCAAATGAGTAAGTGTGTGAAAATAAGTGAAAGATCAAGATAGAAATAAACTAAAAGCATCAATAAAAACTAACTAATAAGGAGAACAAGATAGAAAATGAGTGAATGGAGATCAAAGGAAATGCTAAAAGTGTAAAATCAAAGGAGGAATAAAAACAAACACATAGAAGGTATGAACAATTAAGCTAATGGATATAATGGTGTGGATAGAGAAATGGAGTGTGGGAATTAAAAACAAGAGAATGAGTGTGTGGGAATGTGAATACAATCAAGCTAAAGTAAAAAAAATAAGCAACAAGCAATACTAATGGATAGATTGAATCATCTAGAATCCACTAAGTGACACTAATCCAATGCTAATGCTCTTCTAATTTCCCAAACAAATACTCAAATCTAATGACAAATCAATGCTTAGATTTGAAAAATATAACTTTAAAGCTCTAAGATAGAAATTAACAATCTAATAACCAAGATTTTCTTCCCTTCATAAAAGAAAAGATTCCTAATAACTATCTATCAAAAGTAAGCATAAACCATCAAAAGATATTAACTCCTAAGCATGATTTATCAAACCTAAGCATAGATAGTAAAAAGAATGCTAAGAAATAAAATAAGCATAGAAGGTTGCACAATGCAATGAAGACAAATCTATTCTAACATATTAAGCATATAAACAAGGGAATTAAAATAAAGAGCATAAGCAAAAGGAAAAGTATTAACTTAGCTTCATCTAGAAGATCCAATCAAAGTGATTAGCCACCCATTGGAGAAGACAAAGCTTTCATTATAAATCTTCAAATTTTACAAGGCTTTCCTCACTTTCTCTCTACAATTGCTCTCAATTACATGAATAGCTTAAGTAAAGAGGAGGAGGCTCTCCTTGCTTGTGTCTCTAATGCCTAGAGCTCCCTTCCTTATATAGAGATATTTGCCTTGCTCTTTTTGGTTTCTTTTCGATGTGGGACTTCACAAGAATGGAAATATAAACATATGAATGTAATTCTCGTGTTAGAAAACAGTCCCCATATTGATGTGCAATTTTGACCCCCGAAACGTCCGAATTGGGAAAAATGTTGTGAAATATGATTTGTAGATCTTAGAACAAGCTTTCCAATGCTTCTGCGATCACCTCAATCGGACATCCGAGTGAAAAGATATGGTCAAAATACCAAACCAGGTCTTTCATTTTTCTTCTTATTGTTGGCCTATCTTTGTCATTTCTTCATCCAATTGTCTTCCAAACTTAGCCTTACTCTCTTTAACTCTTGAATCTCAACTTTAATCTTCAAATTAATCTTCAATTAACACCTACAAAGAGAAATTAACATAATTGAGAGTATTTTTTAACATATTTTGTATGGAGGACATTGGAACTCATAAAAATGCATAAAAATGGCTATCTATAATGGAAAGATATGAGCAAAGCATGATGAGGAGGAAATTTATTATTTTTATACTAAAAATAGTGTTTTGAGTTCTTTTATCTTTGAAACCTCATAAAATAATGCTATGAAAGTGTATTTTTTGTGAACTCATCACACCCCCAAACCTACATTTTGCTAGTCCCGAGCAAAATAAAAGAAAACAAACTATATGCAGAAAATGATAAAAAACCCTAACTCACTTTCGCAGGAATCGCGGCTGCACTTAGCTCGTGCAACAAGCCATTTAAACCCCTAAGTTTCCCTTAGAGGACGAGTTTTGTCTCGTGAGGGTTTTCAGCGAATAAATCCCACAAAATTCTTTTTATTTATATCCTCGGGTTTTTAGCAAGCTAATAAAAATGAGTGCAAGTTTAGAACACTATCCAATTGCTAAAAATCTTTCAAGGATGCTCAAGTCCCGGAGTGTATTTGAGTGAGTTTAGCCAACACTTGTGCGGTTTTGGGTTCTGAGAAAACACAAATTTGATCACCTTCTAAATCCATTCGTTTTGACTTCAGCCT
Source organism: Cinnamomum chago (assembly GCA_038049695.1). Lineage (NCBI taxonomy): Eukaryota > Viridiplantae > Streptophyta > Magnoliopsida > Laurales > Lauraceae > Cinnamomum > Cinnamomum chago. The sequence continues at coordinate 62,285,901 of CP142458.1, read as the reverse complement.
CACAGTCATACTCTCAGAAATAAAATCGCTTAGATTTTCTGACTTATCACTCTATATGTGAGTATTGGTAAGGCAAAAGGACTCACATATCTTTTTGAAAATGAAGAATTTTTGGAGAATTTATCTCATGGAAAGAACAACCATTTAACTGAAGGTGAAAATGCTCACTCAACTTCTCACTTGTTTAACATCCTAACTTTTCCTGAAATCCAATAGGTCTTTTATTGGTTGTAATGGGGTTAGGGGAAAGGGTTTGGTAAAAATGGAAAATGAGGTTTTAGGGTTTCTGAGAAGGTAAGATCTTGAGTTTTCTTCGAAGGAATTTTCTTCGATTCGACTTCACTTTTTCCTTTTTTTTTTTTTTTTCTTTTTCCCCTTTTTTTTCTTTTTTTCTTTTTTTTTTCGAGAAGATTTTTTTTTTCTTGGATAGATCATGTGAAGTATCAACAATGCACACTTCCTTCTTTCTTTATCTTTTCCTTCCTCTTCTAAAAAACAATCGGTTGAAGGCTTTTTATTTGGGTGGAGAGGCTTTGGGAATTTTTAAAGAAAAATGTATAAAGGATAATTGCTCAAAAAGGGTTACTATGGAAATGTTTTTATAGGTAGGTTTTTAATGGCCATGAGGTTTTAATTTTAGATTGCCTATCATCACTTTACCAGGTCTAGAAAGGTGCTCACAAGCTACAAGTCAAGGTTAGTTCGCAATTTTGATGACACTCTCAATGGTTGGAAAGAAATAGGCACTAATGAGATAAAAAGAAATGTGCCGAAAACTACGAGTTTGAGTAGCTCTTCATTCTACTCGGAATTAGCGCAGAAGAGTCCTTAACTTGAAGGAATAGAAAGGCTCTACACTCAATTGGTTTAGTCTCCACTAGTGATTTGTCAGGGTCACTCATATGTGCTCACTCTTCACTTGGACTACACTCATGTGGCTAAATGTGCAAGAATTTTTCCAAGACTTGATTTTGAGACATTCATTTTAGGATTTGGATAGTATGGTAAACTAAGATTTCGAAACTTATTAACAAGCTAAAATCCCATGGAAATTTTTCTTTCTTTTTTTTTTTTTTTTTTTTTTTTTGGAGAAATTAAAAAAAATACTAAATATTTACAGGCAAATACATGTGTGCAATGCAGTACCACACCCCCAAACCTAAATCAAACATTGTCCTCAATGATATGCAATGCAAAATGATAAATGGACAAGAAAAGAAGAAAGAAAAAAAATGGAACGCCTTACCATCGGTTGATGCAAAAAATGAATATTGGGTTGCCTACCAACCAGCGCTTAGTTTCACTTTATCAACCCGACTTGACCCTGAAAATTACTTATGCAACATACACAGGGTCCTGAACAAGGGTTTCTTCGACATCCTTGTTCTTAAGCTCCAAAAAAGGTTTCAACCTCTGACCATTGACTTTAAAAACATCCCCATTCTTGGGGTTCTCAATCTCAACTGCCCCATGAAAATAGACAGTGCGAACAATGAAGGGTCCAGTCCAGCGGGATCTCAGTTTTCCTGGAAAAAGATGCAGGCGAGAATTATACAGAAGAACTTTCATGCCCGGTTCAAAGGATTTCCTCAAGATAGATTGATCATGGTTTCTCTTCATCCGATCCTTATAAATCTTGGCATTCTCATAGGCGTCATTTCTAAGTTCCTCCAGCTCATTGAGATGCAACTTGCGTAGGTTACCGGCTTTACTTAAATCAAAATTGAACATTTTGATGGCCCAGTAAGCATTATGCTCCAATTCTACCGGCAAGTGACATGCTTTCCCAAAGACCAATCGATATGGAGACATGCCGATCGGGGTCTTATAGGCAGTCCGATAAGCCCATAAAGCGTCTGTCAATCTTAAAGACCAATCTTTCCGGGTAGGATTGACTGTCTTTTCCAAAATTTGCTTTATTTGCCTATTAGACACTTCCACCTGTCCGCTAGTTTGTGGGTGATACGGAGTAGCAACCTTATGAGTAATAGAATACTTTTTCATCAGATTCTCGAAGGTGCTATTACAAAAATGACTCCCACCATCACTGATAATCGCCCTGGGGGTACCAAATCTAGAAAAGATGTTTTCTTTAATAAATTTGATAACCACGTGACGGTCATTCGTTCTGGTTGGAATCACCTCTATCCATTTGGAGACATAATCTACAGCAAGCAAAATGTATAAGTTGCCGAAGGAACTCGGAAATGGACCCATGAAGTCTATGCCCCAAACATCAAAAATTTCCACAATAAGCATCGGATTTAAAGGCATCATGTTCCTCCGCGTAATTCTGCCTAATTTCTGACAACGTTCACAATGCAAACAAAAGGTGTGACAATCCTTGAAAAGGGTGGGCCAGTAAAATCCGCACTGCAACACCTTTGCTGCGGTCTTTCTAGAACTAAAATGCCCACCACAGGCATGGTCATGGCAGAAGGATATCACACTTAAACAGTCCTCTTCTGAAATGCATCTCCTAATGATCTGGTCTGGACAGTACTTGAACAGGTATGGGTCATCAAAGAAGAAATGCTTAACCTCAGACAAAAACTTGGACCTATCCTGTTTAGACCAGTGATCAGGCATCTGTCCAGTGACCAGGTAGTTAACGATATCTGCAAACCAAGGAAAATGGGAGACACTCAACAATTGTTCATCCGAGAAATTCTCGCTCAATGGGATGCTCTTATGCTCGAGGTCTGACGGTAATCGAGAGAGATGGTCAGCTACAACATTTTCATAACCTTTCTTGTCCCGAATCTCAAGGTCAAACTCTTGTAACAAGAGAATCCATCTAATCAAACGGGCTTTCGCATCTTTTTTCATCAACAGGTACCTAAGGGCTGAATGATCGGTGTAAACTATGACTTTAGACCCAATCAAGTAGGGTCTAAACTTTTCCAGGGCAAAGACGACAGCTAACAGCTCTTTCTCTGTGGTTGTGTAATTCAACTGAGCATCATTCAAGGTCCTACTGGCATAATATATGACATGGGGCGATTTGTTCACTCTCTGTCCTAGCACAGCCCCAAGAGCATGGTCAGAAGCGTCACACATGAGTTCAAAAGGAATTGTCCAATCAGGTGGCTTTATTATCGGGGTAGAGGTTAACTCCTTTTTCAATTGTTCAAATGCTTGTAGGCAGGGTTCATTGAAGACAAAAGGCATATCCTTAGATAGGAGATTGCACAAGGGTGCAGCTATCTTGCTAAAATTCTTAATGAACCGTCTATAAAAACCTGCATGGCCCAAGAAAGATCTGATATTCTTCACCGTTTTTGGCGGTGGCAGGTTGGAAATGAGTTCAATTTTGGCCTTGTCAACCTCAATGCCATTCTCAGAAATAACATGGCCCAAGACAATTCCTCTTTTCACCATGAAATGACACTTCTCCCAATTCAAAACAAGATTCTTCTCTTGGCATCTCACTAAAACAAGGTTCAGGTGATGCAAACATTCCTGGAAACTACTCCCATGGACCGAAAAATCGTCCATAAACACCTCTAAGAATCGTTCGACCATGTCCGAAAATATGCTCATCATACACCTTTGAAATGTCGCAGGTGCATTACACAACCCAAAAGGCATGCGCCGGTAGGCAAATGTACCGAAAGGGCATGTAAAAGTTGTCTTGTCCTGGTCCTCTGGTGCTATAGGTATCTGATTATAGCCGGAGTATCCATCAAGGAAACAATAAAAGGCATGACTGGCTAGTCTCTCAAGCATCTGGTCCATAAATGGGAGGGGAAAATGATCTTTACGGGTGGCCGAGTTCAACTTTCTATAGTCAATGCACACTCGCCAACCCGTCTGGGTCCTTGTAGGCACTAACTCGTTCCCCTCATTCTTTACAACAGTTATCCCTGACTTTTTTGGCACAACATGGACTGGGCTCACCCATGAGCTGTCCGAAATAGGGTAAATGATACCTGAATCCAACAGTTTCAGAACCTCCACTCTTACGACATCCTTCATTGATGGATTAAGACGCCTCTGTGGTTCTCTAGAAGTTTTTGCATTTTCTTCCAAATGGATCCGATGTTGAACCACAGATGGGCTTATTCCTTTTATATCTGCAATTGTCCAGCCTATAGCCTCTTTGTGATCCTTCAGGATTTCAATCAATTGTTGTTCCTGGACTTCTTCCAGGTCTGAGGCTATAATGACGGGGAGGGTCTCAGCTGGGCCCAAAAACACATACTTGAGGGTGTCAGGTAGTGGTTTCAGGTCGAGCTTGGGCGGTTCTTCAATTGATGGAACAGGTGGGGCAGCCGATGGGGTCAAGATCTCTGGCTTGGGTTGCCACTGACTCCTCTCAAAAGCAGGGGTAGAATCCAGTAACGCATTTACTTCTTTAATGCTTTTCTCAACATCAATGTTACCTCCAAAATGTGCAAGACAGGCCTCTAGTGGGTCCTTACAAACTAATTGTGATCCAACACTCTCAATAAACTCCTCTAGGTAACTCACCTCACAAATTTCATAATCACTCTCATCTCTGGGCTGCTTGCCAACATTAAAAATGTTTATCTGGACTGTCATATTCCCAAACGATAGGTGCATCACACCATTTCGACAATTAATCAGGGCATTGGAAGTGGCAAGGAATGGTCTCCCTAAAATTACCGGGATTTTCACGATATTTCCAATTGGTGGTCGGGTATCAAGGACTACAAAATCCACCGGGAAAAAAAACTCACCTACCTTGATCAAAACATCCTCAACAACACCTTTGGGGTACCTAACTGAAGCATCAGCTAGTTGCAAGGTCACCTTTGTCGGTTTCAGCTCCCCCAAACCTAACTCCTCGTATATCGATTACGGGAGCAGATTGACACTCGCACCCAAGTCCAGCAAAGCATGTTCTATGCGATGATCCCCTATTTGACAAGAAATTGTAGGACACCCAGGGTCCTTGTATTTGATTGGGGTCGAAGTGGTAATGATGGAACTGCATTGCTGGGCTAAAAAGGCCTTTTTGGGTACATTGGTTGCTCTCTTGAATGTGCATAAATCTTTGAGGACTTTGGCATAAGTCGGGATCTGTTGGATGGCTTCTAACAATGGGATGTTAATTCTCACTTGCTTGAACACTTCAAGGATTTTATCCATCTGGACATTATTTTTCATTTGACCTAGCCTCTGAGGATATGGGGCCTTGGGAACAAAGGTTTTAGGTGGGGGCTCACTCGGTGAGGCAGCTCCTATTGGTTTCTCAGGTTCCTGAGTAGGCTCTGGGTCCTTCTTTGGTTCCTCAAGTTCTTTTTCCAAAACTACATGCTCCCTCCTCACTTGAGCCCGTTCAGATTGCCTATGGTCCTCTTCTGGTGTGTCAACCTCCTTTGCAGCCATTCTACGGGTGGTAACTGCATGCACTGCATTGACTTGCTCATGGACTTTGCCCTTGTCATCATGGACAACAAATTGGCCCGTTGAAGTTTGGCCTTTGGGGTTGGCTTCGGGCTGACTTGGAAAAGTACCCTTGTCTCTTTGAGCTATTGACCTGGCCAACTGGCTGACAGTGTATTCCAACTTGGCAATGGACTGGGTATTGGCATTCAAATTCTGAGTAGTGCTTTGTTGGAATTGGAGGGTATTTTGGGCCAACATTTTCATTGTGTCCTCTAGAGAACTTATCTGCTGATTCTGGGAATTAAGATTCTGATAACCTTGGACCATGGGTGGTCCCTGTGACACTTGGGGTACTTGAGGCTTTTGGTATCCCGGAGGTGGCATATGCTGGGCCATTGGCTGAGAAGGGTTTCCTTGGTGTTGTCCTTTGGTCCATGAAAAATTAGGATTATCCTTCCAACCAGGATTGTATGTATTTGAATACGGATCATACCTCGGCCGCTCATATCTAGTATTCTGGTAAAGCGCACTCACCTCCTCCATACTCTCACTTTGACTTTGACCAAAGAATGCTCTACATTGGGATCCATGATGGGTAAACTCTCCACAATTGGTGCAGGGTGGGGCAGTAGGGTCACTGACTGCTTGGCTCATCTTTAATGATTCCAGGGTCTTTGGGGTGGTCTGCTGACAGGTTTGGTTCATTTCAAGGGCTTCTAATCTCCTTGTCAGCGTGGCCAACTTGGCATCGGCCTCGAATTTGGGTTCCATTCTATGCATGCCCCTTCTTTCTGTAACAATAGGTCTTTTGGGATCCTCTCTGATAGGTTCCCATTGGAGAGTGTTCTCAGCGACCTCTTCAAGGTATGTCCAAGCTTGGTCAGCTGTCTTTTGAGTGAATACTCCGTTGCAGAAAGACTCCACCATGGTCTTGGTGGGATAGTTCAGTCCTTCATAAAGGATTTGGACTAACCGGATCTTTTCGAATCCGTGATGAGGGCATTGTAACAATGAGTCTTTGAACCTTTCCATGTACTCATACATGGTTTCTCCCTCCAGTTGGTGGAAGCTGTTCAGGGTATGTCTAATGAAGGCCGTTTTCTGTTTTGAATAAAACTTTTTATAAAAGGCCTCGACTAGTCCCTCCCATGTGTTTATGGAATTAGCCTGTAAGGCGTAAAGCCATGCTTTCGCCTTCTCCTTCAGTGAGAACGGGAACAACCTAAGCTTAAGGGCCTCTTCAGACATATGGTTATATTTCATAGTCCCACAGATTTCCTCAAACTCTCTCACATGTTGATATGGGTTCTCATTTTCCACCCCTCGAAAAATTGGTAACATCTGGATTAAGCCGGATTTCAGCTCAAATGAGGCATTTGTGGCGGGTATGACGATGCATGAGGGTTGGGTAGATCGGGTTGGGTACATGTACTCCCTAAGAGTCATGGGTTGGGTTTGTGGGTTTCCGTCAGCCATTTCCTCAATGGCAATGGAGCCCACAAAATTCTCAATAGGGATATCGAATAAATCAAAGCTCTCTAAACGACCCTGCACACGTAACCAACTGTGCATAAACTACCTCTCAACTTCGAAAATGATGGTCCACTCAAGTGATGATGAACGAGGATTAATGCTTAAACACAAACAAGAAAAACAAAATGATTTTAAAAAACAAACTAACCTATGCTCAACTAAGGCTACCTAAGATTAAACTAGACAGCTCCTAACTGTGAAGAGTACACCTAGGCCTCCAATCCGGTCCTATGAAACGTAATCGGCCAGGCAAGCCCCCAGGGGATTGGTGGGATCACGATGCTCGTGGCAAAGGTTCCGCTTAAATACCAAACTCCTAGAACAGATGAACTGTCTCCCTTAAAGGGACAAGGCTATTCTAGGCACCGATTTTCGTCAAGGAGCGCAAATGGTACAACCTTTGATGGTCTTCTCCTAATGAGCTCGTGTCCTATGGTCACGTTTCTACTCAAATTTTATTAAAGGTTAAGGATTCCTAAGTAGTGAGGAAAATGAGTTCCTATGGGCAAGGAAATGGTGATGAAATCCAATCCTTATCTTGTTGGGGGTATGATTGCCCTTACTAAGTGTGTGCTTTCCAAATTACTTTGTGTATTTTAAAATGATTAAGCACTACAAAGCAATTAAACAATCAAACAACCAACAAAATTGACCCACTAACAGAGGATGCGTGGGTGTATCGAAATACGCACCTCCCAAACTAAATTGGGGGAAGATCGGTTGAAGTCGACCCAAGCCACCGACACCAATTTCGGTGTACGAACTTGGGGGGCCGCGACGGTATCGTCCAACCGTCCTCCTTCCTTAATTATTACAATGCTTTGAAAACTTAAATGAACTTAAAAAAAATTATTACAACTTGAAAAGAATCCTAATACAAGATTTTTCTAAGAAAGCAAATTAAATTCCTAAGTTAGAGTTCTTTGGTTGCTCTTTTCTTCTTTCCTTGCTCCAACCGCGGAATCACTGAAAATACAAACAATGGAAAATGTGTAGAATCCGCAATGAAAACTAAAAGAAAGAATAAAAATGCAACTAAGCTATATGAGAGTTGAAAATCCTTAAAATCAAGGATTCCTATGTACGTTCGATCCCCGGCAACGGCGCCAAAAACTTGTTTGTGACTTTTCCGCAAGTATACGGTTGTCTCAAGTAATATAGACTATGTAAGTCCGAATATCGTTCCCACGAGGATCGTTACAAGAGAAATAACAATGATTAATAAAAAGGAGTATCAACTCAAATATAGCTAACAAATGCGAATGGAGATAACAAAAACAAGAAACAAGAAACAAGATAATAACAAGGAAAATAATAAAAAAAAAAAAAGCAAACTAAAAGAAAACAAAAAAACTAGATAACAAAGAGATATAAGTAGAAATAGAAGAACAAGGTTAGTAACAAGTTAGTAACAAAGTTAATGACAAAAGAAAAACAACAAGGTTAATAACAAGAACAAATGAATAATGTTAGATAGATCAAATGAGTAAGTGTGTGAAAATAAGTGAAAGATCAAGATAGAAATAAACTAAAAGCATCAATAAAAACTAACTAATAAGGAGAACAAGATAGAAAATGAGTGAATGGAGATCAAAGGAAATGCTAAAAGTGTAAAATCAAAGGAGGAATAAAAACAAACACATAGAAGGTATGAACAATTAAGCTAATGGATATAATGGTGTGGATAGAGAAATGGAGTGTGGGAATTAAAAACAAGAGAATGAGTGTGTGGGAATGTGAATACAATCAAGCTAAAGTAAAAAAAATAAGCAACAAGCAATACTAATGGATAGATTGAATCATCTAGAATCCACTAAGTGACACTAATCCAATGCTAATGCTCTTCTAATTTCCCAAACAAATACTCAAATCTAATGACAAATCAATGCTTAGATTTGAAAAATATAACTTTAAAGCTCTAAGATAGAAATTAACAATCTAATAACCAAGATTTTCTTCCCTTCATAAAAGAAAAGATTCCTAATAACTATCTATCAAAAGTAAGCATAAACCATCAAAAGATATTAACTCCTAAGCATGATTTATCAAACCTAAGCATAGATAGTAAAAAGAATGCTAAGAAATAAAATAAGAATAGAAGGTTGCACAATGCAATGAAGACAAATCTATTCTAACATATTAAGCATATAAACAAGGGAATTAAAATAAAGAGCATAAGCAAAAGGAAAAGTATTAACTTAGCTTCATCTAGAAGATCCAATCAAAGTGATTAGCCACCCATTGGAGAAGACAAAGCTTTCATTATAAATCTTCAAATTTTACAAGGCTTTCCTCACTTTCTCTCTACAATTGCTCTCAATTACATGAATAGCTTAAGTAAAGAGGAGGAGGCTCTCCTTGCTTGTGTCTCTAATGCCTAGAGCTCCCTTCCTTATATAGAGATATTTGCCTTGCTCTTTTTGGTTTCTTTTCGATGTGGGACTTCACAAGAATGGAAATATAAACATATGAATGTAATTCTCGTGTTAGAAAACAGTCCCCATATTGATGTGCAATTTTGACCCCCGAAACGTCCGAATTTGGAAAAATGTTGTGAAATATGATTTGTAGATCTTAGAACAAGCTTTCCAATGCTTCTGAGATCACCTCAATCGGACATCCGAGTGAAAAGATATGGTCAAAATACCAAACCAGGTCTTTCATTTTTCTTCTTATTGTTGGCCTATCTTTGTCATTTTTTCATCCAATTGTCTTCCAAACTTAGCCTTACTCTCTTTAACTCTTGAATCTCAACTTTAATCTTCAAATTAATCTTCAATTAACACCTACAAAGAGAAATTAACATAATTGAGAGTATTTTTTAACATATTTTGTATGGAGGACATTGGAACTCATAAAAATGCATAAAAATGGCTATCTATAATGGAAAGATATGAGCAAAGCATGATGAGGAGGAAATTTATTATTTTTATACTAAAAATAGTGTTTTGAGTTCTTTTATCTTTGAAACCTCATAAAATAATGCTATGAAAGTGTATTTTTTGTGAACTCATCATCTTCCGTGGTGTTCACCAAGATCCGGGATAGGTGATCAGCTACACTGTTTTCGAAACCCTTCTTGTCCCGAATCTCAAAATCGAATTCTTGAAGTAAAAGAATCCACCGAATCAATCTTAGCTTAGTGTCCTTTTTCGACAACAAGTACCGTAACGCAGCATGATCTGTGAACACTATAACTTTCGATCCTAACAGATAAGACCGAAATTTATCCAAGGCGAACACAACAGCCAACAATTCCTTCTCCGTTGTAGTGTAATTCAGTTGGGCATCGGAGAGGGTTTTGCTAGCATAATAGACAACATGTGGAACCTTGTTCACCCGTTGGCCCAGGACTGCGCCGACCGCATAGTCGGACGCATCGCACATAATCTCAAACGGATGGGCCCAATCTGGTGACTGAATGATAGGGGCGGTAGACAAGGCCTCCCGCAGCTTTTCAAAAGCTTGTATGCAAGCCTCGTTAAAGTCAAACGATGCCTCCTTCGTGAGCAATGTGCATAAGGGTCTAGAGATCTTACTAAAGTCTTTAATGAATCTACGGTAAAACCCTGCATGTCCTAAAAAGGATCGGACTTGCTTAACCGTTGAGGGAGGTGGAAGTTTGGATATCAGATCAACCTTGGCCTTATCCACCTCAATGCCTCTAGCAGAGACGATATGCCCCAAAACGATGCCCTCTCGCACAATGAAATGACTTTTCTCCCAACTCAAGACCAAGTTTGTCTCGGTACAACGTTTCAGCACCTTTGCCAAATTCTGAAGACATTCATCAAATAAGGTCCGAAAACAGAGAAATCATTCATGAACACCTCTAGGAATTTTTCCACCATGTCGGAGAAAATAGACATCATACACCGTTGAAAAGTCGCGGGTGCATTACAGAGTCCGAATGGCATCCTCCGGTAAGCGAATGTACCGAAAGGACACGTGAAAGTTGTTTTCTCCTGATCATCAGGGTAGACGGCCACTTGGTTATATCCAGAATAACCATCCAGGAAACAATAAAACTCTTGGCCAGCTAACTTTTCTAAGATCTGGTCAATGAAAGGTAGGGGAAAATGGTCCTTTCGAGTCATGGAATTCAACTTTCGGTAATCAATGCATACGCACCACCCAATAGTGGTACGTGTGGGAATTAGTTCTCCGTTCTCATTTTCCACAACCGTGATGCCAGACTTCTTTGGCACCACTTGAGTAGGGCTCACCCACTTGCTATCAGAAATTGGGTATATAATACCCGCATCAAGAAGCTTCAGAACTTCTTTCATGACCACCTCTTTCATGTTAGGATTTAAACGACGTTGCATTTCACGTGCCAGTTTCACGTCATCTTCGCAATGAATGCGGTGCATGCAGATGGAGGGGTCAATGCCTTTCAAATCGGCTACAGACCAGCCGATTGCACTTTTGTGCTCTTGTAACACATCCAAGAGCTGACTCTCCTGATCATCAGATAGATCAGAAGCGATGATGACTGGCAAAGTATCCTTTGGACCAAGATAGACATACTTGAGTGTAGTAGGAAGTTGTTTTAACTCAAGTTTGGGAGGAACTTCAATCGAGGGAGGGGCTGGTGCTTTAGAGAGCGAAGGTAGGTGTTCGATCTTTGCTCTCCATAGGGGAAAATCCAGCATAGCTACCTCATCTAAAAGGGCGTTGACTTCGGTAATCGAATGGTCAACATCATACTCATCATAGCTAAAATGGGCTAAGCAAGCCTCTAAGGGGTCCTCAGTTAAAACATAAGGGAGGGTTTCATCAACTAGCTCATCAACAACATCGACTGTGAAACAGTTGTCAGTTTCCAGGGGCTGATGAGAGGCCTTGAAAGCATTCAGCCTGACTTTCATATTGCCAAAGGAAACATCCATAACTCCAGTGCGACAGTTAATGGTCACATTAGCTGTGGCCAAGAAGGGGCGGCCGAGGATGATTGGAGTTTATTTCCGCAGGTTTGGCACTGGTTCTGTGTCAAGGACAATGAAATCAGCGAGAAAAAGAAATTTGTCCACCTTGACAAGAACGTCCTCAATTATACCCTGGGGCACCCTGACGGATTTGTCAGCAAGTTGCAAGGTGACCGTAGTGGGTTTCAACTCACCCAACCCGATTTGCTCATACAATGAGTAAGGCAAGAGATTGACACTAGCTCCAAGATCCAACAACGCATGATCAATAATGTGACTCCCAATTGTGCAAGTTACAGTGGGGGTGCCAGGATCTTTCAGCTTCGGAGGAGTGTCATGCTGAATTAAGGAACTCACTTGCTCGGTGAGCAAGACCTTTTTGGACACATTGGGTTTGGATTTACGCTTCTGGGTGCACAAGTCTTTTAGAAATTTTGCATACGAAGGCACTTGCTTGATAGCATCCAGCAAAGGTAGATTGATTTTTACTTGCTTGAACACATCTAACATTTCATCCATGGTTGCTCCCTTTTTCCCGAAGGGAGAGGGTGTGTCCAGACAAGTGGGGAAAGGGACTTTAGGCACATAAGTGGGTGCCTCAGCTGGGATAGATGAAGAAGTGGGAGTGCTGACCCCCTTTTCCTTGGGACTCGTTTCCACCCTGGAGCTTTTGGGGTCTGTGGCAGATTCTCTAATGATTTTCGAAGGCTCCTCAGGCCTAGTCTCAACCTCACGCCCATTCCTCAACGTGACAACTACCTTAGCCTCCTCATGATAAGTGTCATGAGGTTGAGAGCTACTTCCCACCTCAAAAGTATTCTTGGGGTTGACAGTGGGTTGGCTAGGTAAACGGCCCTCTTCTCTTCTATTAAGAGCACTGGCTATTTGGCCCATCTGGGCCTCTAACTTGGCTATGGACTGAGAATGAGAGTGGACCAGTTGATTACCTGCTTTGAGCTCCTTTAGCTCCTGCAATACCGTCTCCTCAAACGATGAGTTTCTTTGAGGGGGTTGAGAGTTGGGTGGCTGGTAGGATTGTTGGGAACGATATGCGGCAGGATTGTACTGAAAGTTATGCCTATTTCCCATTTGAGAGAAAGAAGTGCCCTGACCGGGCGACTTCCATGAAAAATTGGGGTGACTGCGCCATCCCGGGTTGTAGGTATTCGAATAAGGATCATTGCCAGGTTTGGAGAACCCCTGTGCAGCATTCACCTGCTCTTGCACAAACTCAGGAAATTGGGGTGCTGCAGGACAGTCACTTACAAAGTGAGTGGGACTGTTGCATAAAGCGCAAGCATCTTGATGAGCAGCGGGCTGAGGAGATGAAGATTGGAGAGATTGTCCCCCAGAAATCAGCTGCTCTAACTTTTGGGTCAAGGCAGCCACTTGGGTTGTGAGCTCATTAGAGGGCTGAATTTCCAATACCCCCTTAGGTTTCTGCAAAATCGAGGCTGCTGGCCTCTCTAATCTAGCAGTGGAGGCATGGTGCTGAAATGTCTCACTCATATTCTCAAAAAGTTCCCATGCCTCATCCACATTTTTCAGCATAATTGATCCCCCACTGGCGGTCACTACCATATTTCGCCATTCGGGTGATAGCCCATCATAGAAGAATTGCACCAATTGCCATTTGGCAATTTGGTGGTGAGGACACTTTCTAAGGAGATCCTTAAATCTATCCCACGCCTCATGAAATTGTTCACCGTTAGTTTGGGCGAAGGATGTGATGGATCTACTATACTGATTTGTTTTGCCCACAGAGAAATATTTGTCCAAGGATTTTTGTTGTAGTTGGGCCCAAGAGTTGATAGAGTTTGGAGGTAAAGTACTCAGCCAATACTTGGCTTTGTCCTTTAATGAAAATGGAAAGATAAACAATTTTAAGGCCTCACTACTGAAATTATTTATTCGCACCGTGGAGCAAATAACCAAAAACTCATCAATGTGGTTATACGGGTCCTCATTGTTCAAGCCATAGAAAGAAGGGATCAGATTGATTGTGCTGGGCTTGATTTCATATTGAGCTGCCTGTAATACACGATGGTGACGCGTATTCTGAAGGAGTATAGTGCTCCTTCAAGGGTCGGAGAGGTGGAGCCTCATCTTCTTTTCTTGCCTCGGCCATTAGTGGATTTGTGTGTGAGACAGCAGAATGGTGTTTAGATGATCTAATTTTTCTAAGGGTTCGCTCTAAATTTTGGTCTAAAGAAACCAAATCTGGATGACAAGAGCGACGACCAAGCATGCACACACAAGATTTACTGCAATTATCTGAAAAGAATCAAAAAGTCTAAGCTTACCGCGCTCCAGGTGTAAGCAACCTTTTTAATTGAGTAGGGCTTTCAAGTTGTCAAACGTGCTCTAGGATCCTGCATAAACCGTATGACTCTCTGTGTTAGAATTAATATCCTGCAGTAAGAATAGTGGAGGTGTGAGAAGAGATGGCAAAATAAAATAAAATAAAGAAAAAGGAAAGACTAAACTAATACTAGAATTAAAAGAAACAAACAACCGTGCTAATTGTTCCCCGGCAACGGCGCCAAAATTATGATCAATCCTAGAATAGGGTTGCAATTATAAATTATTCTCCACTATTATCTCCGCTTGCAAAAGCAGAGATGTTAACCGAGTATCGTATCCACTGGGACAAAAAGGCTAAGTTGCGTTGTTTCCTAAATTCCTAAACTAATCCTATTGGAAAACAAAGTTCTGATTATTAAACTAATCCTATTAAAAAACGAAGTGTGGGGTTGATTGGTTTTGATTTCTAAATTAACAAATTAAAAGATAAGTTTTGATCCAATTAGAGAAAAGTCTTAGGGTATGAATCCACCATAGCCTGTGCAATGGCGAATATAGGTCTAGGGTTTCACTGTCAATGCTTTCCAGACTCGTTCTAGTTACAAACCTTCACAGAGTCACCAAATAAGGGTAGTGGATGCAAATCAGGGCATAACCTATTTAACTCCACTAAGCTAATCTAACTCTAACTTAGGAAATCTAACTAATCTCTCTAATCAACCCCTAATTAGCACAAATAAATAGTAATAAGCCAAGATTAGCTAAGATTAGCAATAATTAGCAAAGATTAGTAGTAATTAGCAAAGATTAGCCAATAATTAACATAGATTAGCATAAATTAGGATTAATTAGTCTATAAATTAGCATTTAGAGGGCCCACCAAGGGCGGGACGTCACATCATTCCCTCCTTTTAAAACATTTGGTCCCCAAATGTAAAACAAGATTAGAACATACCTGAGGTAGAAGATGTGGATAGTCCTTCTCCACTTGGTCGCGTAGCTCCCACGTAGCCTCTTCCGGAGTGTGATGCTCCCACTGGACCTTCACCCAATGAATGGTTCGGGTCCGGAGCACCTGCTCCTTGGTGTCGATAATCGCAACTGGCCTGGCGACGTACGAAGCATCTGGCTGGATGTTGAGGGGCTCGTGATAAAGAATGTGTGTCGGATCCTCCACGTACTTCTTCAGCATGGAGACGTGGAACACATCGTGCACTCCCGATAGCTCTGGGGGTAGCTGAAGCTTGTAAGCCACATCTCCAACTCTTGATCTGATCTCGAAGGGTCCAACATATCTCCGTGCTAGCTTACCCTTCTCACCAAATCTCAGGGTGCCTCTAGTCGGAGAAACCTTCAGGAAGACTCTATCTCCCTTCTCGAACTCGAGAGGTCTGCGCCGGTTGTCTGCATAGCTCTTCTGTCGGCTGCGGCTGACCTTCAGGTTCTCAACTATCTGCTGAACCTTCTCACTGGTGTCGCTGACTATGGATGGACCATGGAAACTCCTGACACCAACTTCTTCCCAGCAAACTGGGGTCTTGCATCTCCTCCCGTACAAAGCCTCGTACGGTGCCATTTTGATACTCGCATGGAAGTTGTTGTTGTAGGCGAACTCGCAAAGCGGCAAGGAATCCTCCCAGTTCTCCTTGAAGTCCAACACACAGGCTCTCAACATGTCCTCTAGTGTCTGGTTGGTGCGCTCTGTCTGTCCATCTGTCTGAGGATGATAGGCTGTGCTGAAGCTCAACTTGGTGCCCAAGGCCTGCTGAAGACTCTCCCAGAAGTGCGAAGTGAATCGCGGGTCTCTTTCTGAAACAATCGAAGCTGGAACTCCGTGCAACGAGACAATCCGGTCCACGTACAGCTTAGCAAGGACATCGAGTCATGCTCTCATCGAAACTGGCAAGAAGTGGGCTGACTTAGTCAGCCGATCCACAATCACCCAAATGCCGTCGTGGCGCCTCCTGGTGGCTGGAAGTCCTGCGATGAAGTCCATGGTGATGTGCTCCCACTTCCACTGAGGGATCTCAAGCTGATGAAGTAGTCCTGGCGGCTTCTGGTGTTCGACCTTGATCTGCTGGCACGTCAAACACCTGGAGACATAGCGAGCTATCTCCTTCTTCATGTTGTTCCACCAGTAGTAGCTCCTCAGGTTCTGGTACATCTTGGTGCTGCCGGGGTGAATCGAGTATCTGCTGTGGTGTGCATCTGCTAAGATCTCGTTTTTCAGCTCCTGGATGTCCGGTACGCACAATCTGTCCTGATAGTAGAGCACTCCGCCTATCAGTCTGAACTCTGGCCTCTGGTCAATCTGCTCGATCACTCTGACAAGCTTCGGATCGTTGCGTTGACTGTCCTTGACCTTGCCTAGCAACTCTGGTTCCCACGCTGACATGGTGGCAAGCAAGACTCTCTCGCTGAGCGGCTGAAACTGAACGTCTAAGCTGCTGAAGACGTCGGTCCACACACCCTCTGCTGCTAGGAAACTGACGAGGGCGGTCTTCCTGCTCAAGGCGTCTGCTACGACATTCGCCTTACCAGGATGGTATTTGATAGGGAAGTCGTAGTCCTTGATGTACTACATCCATCTCCTCTGCCGGTTGTTGAGGTCGCTCTGAGTGAACAGGTACTGCAAACTACGATGATCTGAGTGCACCTCGAACTTCTCGCCGTAGAGGTAGTGCCGCCACAACTTCAAGGCAAAAACGACTGCTGCAAGCTCCAAGTCGTGAGTGGCGTACTTTTTCTCGTGCTCCTTCAACTGGCGCGATCCATAGGCAATAACCTTGCCCTCTTGCATCAGAACACATCCAAGATCGGTCCCTAAAGCGTCGGTGAAGACTACGAATCCACCACTGCCAGAAGGCAAAGACAAGATCGGTGCTGTCGTCAATCTCTCCTTCAGCTCTTGGAAGCTGTTCTCGCAAGCATCGGACCAAACGAACGGTACATCCTTCCGTGTCAGCTTGGTCAACGGTGCTGAGATCGTGGAGAAACTCTTGACGAATCTGCGGTAGTAGCCTGCTAAACCGAGAAAACTCCTGATCTCTGTGGCATTCTTCGGTCTCGCCCAGTTTATCACTGCTTCTATCTTCGAGGGATCCACTGCTAGTCCATCCTTGGAGATGATGTGTCCAAGGAAGACTACTTGCTCTAACCAAAACTCGCACTTGCTGAGCTTCGCGTACAACTGGTTGTCGCGCAACAACTGGAGAGATGTCCTCAAATGCTGCTCGTGCTCCTCTCTGGACTTGGAGTAGACCAACACGTCGTCGATGAAGACCACTGTGAAGCTGTCGAGGTGCGGAGCGAAGATCTTGTTCATCAGGGACATGAACACTGCTGGTGCATTCGTCAACCCGAACGGCATCACAAGGAACTCGTAGTGGCCATAGCGTGAACGGAACGCTGTCTTCTGCACATCTTGATCTCTGACTCGAAGCTGATGATATCCCGATCTCAAGTCTATCTTCGAAAAGAACTGCGCGCCCTGAAGCTGGTCGAAGAGCTCGTCGATCCGGGGAAGAGGATACTTGTTCTTCACTGTTGCCTGGTTCAGCTGCCGGTAGTCGATGCACATCCTCATCGATCCATCCTTCTTCTTTACGAAGAGCACCGGTGCGCCCCACGGCGACACACTCGGCCTGATGAAGCCTTTCTCTAACAACTCCTCCAACTGAGTCTTCAACTCTCGCAGCTCTGCAGGAGCCATGCGATAGGGAGCTCTCGAAATCGGTGCCGTGCCTAGTGCAAGCTCGATGGTGAAGTCGATCTCTCAAATAGGCGGCAATCCCGGGATCTCGTCGGGAAATACATTTGGAAACTCGCAAACAACTGGAATCTCCTCGACTCTCTTAGACTCCTTGTCCTCTGAGACAAAAGCGATGTAGCCCTCGCAACCTGATCTCATCAGTCTCTCGGCCTTCAGTGCCGATATCATCCGAGTGCTAGGTGATCTCCTCTCACCCAAAAAATCGATCGTGTCGTCTGAACCTTCGATGGAGAATCTGACTGTCTTCTTGAAGCAATCCATCACTGCTCGATATCTAGCCAACCAATCCATCCCCAAAATGATGTCGAAGTCATGCATGGGTAGCACGATCAGATCTGCAAGCAAAATGCACTCCCCAATCTGCACTCGGCATCTGGGGTGGTAAGTCTGACACACCACACTCCTACCCATCGGAGTGGACACAACTAAGGTGCAGGGCATAGCCTCACTTACTCCACCAAAGACTAAAGTAAAGGCAGACGACACAAACGAATGTGTCGCCCCTGGATCTAACAATACTCTAGCAGGGTGATCACAAATAGAAAGGGTACCTTCGACGACGTCCCCTGCAGCCTCTGCATCCTCATGAGTGAGTGCAAAAGCTCGACCCACAGCCTGGGGTCTCTGTTGATGATGCTGTTGGCCCTGGTACCTCTGTTGATGCCCTCGCTGAAAGTGCTGCCCTCTGGGCTGCTGAGGTCCCCTTGCCTGCTGCTGATGAGCACGGTACTGCTGCTGCTGAGGTGGAAGTGCAGCCTGACGTGCGGGCTGAGCCGCTGGAGCTGGGGCTACCGGAGCTGCTGGAGGTGCCGGAAGTCGAAGTATCTGAGGCTGACCTCCACGGAGCGGGCAATACCTGGAGATATGCCCTGGCTCTCCACAGTCGTAGCACACTCGGGGTCCACGCTGCGGCTGCTGCTGCTGACGATGCTGAGGCTGGAACTGCCCTGCCGGCCTCTGTCTCTGGAATGGCAGCAGCTGTCGTAGAGGCATGGGCTGCTGCCTGATCGGAGCGATCCGGAGTCTCTTCTGCTGACGAATGGACTCTAGCCGCTGGAGATGCTCCTCTGCCCAGAAAGCTCTCCTCAAAGCCTCCTCGTAGGTAGGCAGCTCTATGCAGGTCATGGTGATCTGAATCTCCTCGCTGAGGCCGTCGACGAACCGCCGAACCCTCTCGGCCTCTGACGTGAGTAGTGCCTCTGCAAATCTGGACAGCTGGGTAAAGCGAACCTCGTACTGCGAGACTGTCATGCTGCCCTGGACAAGAGTCTGGAACTCTCGGAGCTTACGCTCTCTGACATGAGTGGGGATGAACTTCCGAAGGAAGTCAGTCTTGAAGGCAGTCCATGCTACCTCGTCCCCAATCTCCTCGTAGGGCCTCTGCATGATCCTCCACCAATCCTCCGCCACGCCGCGGAACATGTAAGCCGCTAACTGCACTCTCTGGCGCCCCGAGCACTCGAAGACTCGGAAGATCTTCTCCATCCGGACGATCCAGTCGTCCGCCACCATAGGGTCGTCTGCTCCCGTGAACTCAGGCGGTCCCCTTTTGAGGAACCTCTCAAAGATAAGGTTCGGGTCTGCCCCCCGAACCGGCACATCCCCGGGGGCTGGCGGAGCCTCCTTATCAATAACATCCAGGACCTGCGCCTGAAACTGCGCAAAATCCTCTGTCTGCCTCTGGTGAGCTACGGTCTCGGCCTCCTGAGAAGCAAGGAAGGCCTGGAGAAATCTCTCGAAACGACGCTCATGGGCGGACAGCTCGTCGATAGCTATCGTCTCTGGTGGTGCACCGCCTCCAGACATCTGTCATGAAAAAGAACTTGTGTCAATTTAAATCCAAAACCTAAAACTATACTGACTCTACCCAATCCATCGTCCTCACACGTATCCCGTCACTCGAATCCTCACTACGTCCTATGGTTTCTAGTGTATTTTATTTCCTAGAGACCAGCTCGCTCTGATACCAATAAATGTAACGCCCCAATTCCGGATACCGATATACTCGTTCGAATACCCGAAATTGGCGCGCTACTTCCCGGAAAATCTGAGAACTTCCAAGATCGTAGGCCGCAGTGAGGTCCAATTTAAAACTTTTTGACCAATATAATAATAACATTGAAATTGCGGAAGCATAACAGTTAAACAATGCGGAAGCAATAGGTATCGATATATAAAGTGTGAGCAGAACAAAGGTCTAGTTACAGTATCAGTTCTTAATCAAAACTTATACATTTGAATCTACCCAACTTGCTACAAAATTGTCTCTCAAACCCAAAACAAAGGGAGTCCCTCAAAACCCATATAGATCGTCTCCACCCTCCGGCTCGACATCCGTGTCGGCCGGGCCCCATGCGTACTCTCTTGCAACGGGTGCCTCCACTACAGCTAGTGCATCGTCTGGAATCTCGGGATCAAGGCCTAAGCACCAATGAATGGGTCAGATCTAAACGATCTGGCAAGTTACAGCATACTACTAACATAGAACATATATATCAAAGGAATTAAAGACAGGTACATAAATTAAATGAATAGCAAGGGAAATGAACTAGGCAGTTGTGCATTAAATCATAAGGAATCAGTATAAATGAAATTATCTAAACTACTACAACAAGGTGGCACATTCACACAAGCTGGAATACCGCGGGATATTATGTCGCGGCCCTCCCATACTGAACACAGTTGCGGCGGGGAAATCTCATCAGTGCTGGGAATTACTAATCCCGCAAAACATCTCATCAACTCATCATCTCAACACTCCAGACCGGCACGGTATCACACCGTCCGTCTTAACCATACAGCTCATCATGATAGCTCCTTAACACTCATCTAGCTCCTACCGGGGATGATCAGTCCACAGGCTGAGCTTAAATCAACCGAGTGAATGTTCATGCCGACTCGAGAATAACTCTAAGGTCTGTGTCTGTCTAGGCTTTGCCTTGCGTGAACAAGGTCCTAACAATATCTCTAAGAGGTCTACACATCTCAATACAGTCTCTGGATCTCATTCAAGGTCCAGGCCCACTCGTTGGATCCATACCAAGGCCCATCAGTACATGGCCTGGTCTAAAACCGTCCAAACGAGGCAACTAATCCATCTATTACTGATAACAGTTCCATTACAATCCATAACAGCTTAACAGTCCAATAAAACTACCTCTTCAAGCTAAAGGGTTCACATTCCCACACTTAGGCCCAATAAGGGCCCGCCTAGACACAGACACGGGTCAATGATCTCCGAAACCACACCATCGGGTCACCTCTAGATACCCTAGGTTCAAGTCTTCCAATTATGTTTAATTAATAGTAAACAGCTATTCTAAAGATCTAAGAATGACAGAGTAATAATAACAGTGAAGTATAAACTTCAATCAGAGAATCAACGGGAAATCCAACGGTCCAATCCTAGGTAATGGGCCACTTTAGGTTCGGGTCTATCTCTGGTAATTCGATCTCTAAACGATGTCATTAATGCCATAAAATATTGTATTTGGTGCTTAGGTGGTTAAGGGCATTGTTGACAACTCTTTAGAGGTCGAATCATCTTAGATTATCAACCAAAACCCTAAACAGTGGTCCCCGCGAGTCAAGGTTGAGCCACACCGTTGACTCGGGCTTAGAACACTGATAAATACTCATTTGGATGGTCAATGGGCCCCACAACTGATCACAACTCCTAAATGTTGAAAACTGGAACAATCGGGGTTTTCCAGGTGAACCTGATGTGTTGTGAGCTCGGTTGATCTCCTGGCCGGGAGGACCAACCGAGTGCACTAACTAATCTAAATCAGGCTTCCTGGACAACTCAATTCGTTTCCAAAGGCTTACAGCGTGTCCGGTCAAACAACCTGGCCTAGGTGATTGACCGCATACTCTAAAAACCTTAGAAAGATTGATGTTCCAACTTTAAACACTTTCTAAATGTTAATTCTAAGTTTCAAGTCATCTTCTCCATGAAATTCCAGTCACTGAGCTCGGCCAACACTGGTCTCGGCCATGCACTGATCTCGGTCCTGCACTGAGCTCGGCCATGCACTGAGCTCAGTCCAGCACTGAGCTCAGCCATGCACTGGTCTCGGCCATGCACTGGTCTCTGTCCTGCATTGAGCTCGGTCCAGCACTGGTCTCGGCCATGCACTGGTCTCGGTCCTGCACTGAGCTCGGTCCAGCACTGAGCTCGGCCAACACTGAGCTTAGTCCTGTACTGGTCTCGGCAATGCACTGAGCTCGGCCATGCACTGGTCTCGGCCATGCACTGAGCTCAGTCCTGTACTGGTCTCGGCCATGCACTGGTCTCGGCCATACACTGAGACCAGTTTTCAGGTTTTCTCCATTTCAACCCGTTTTTCCACCAAATCACTTCCAATCAGTCCCAAACTTCACCAAATCATCTCCAAACATCAATTAACTCCAAATCCCATCCATTAACACCTTGTGGCCCACTGATCTTCCAAATGGGGGGTGAAAACCCCCATCCATCTGTGACCTTTCCATCCATAGACACAAAACAGAGCTCATATGCAAACTAGACTTAACTGAACATATTATGAACTGAAAACTAATGGAATCACAAAAGAAAACACACATCCTAAGTTATCAGTATGATGCACTTGCCTTTTAGCTTGAAAGAGAGAGAGGATTGTAGAGAGAAAGAAATCAATAAAAGAGAACCCAGTTTCCAGCTGAAATGCAGAGGAAGGAGAAGAAGATGATGACACAGCAGAAATCAGTAGTAGCAGCAGCAGTAGCAAGGCTTCCAAGGATTTCCCAGCTCAGTAACAATAGTTCAGGTGGAGAAATAAGAGGGGAAACAGGGAGAAGGAAGAAGCAGCTGCAGTAGTTTCAAGAGGAAAGTCCCAGCTGAGTATTGGTTCCAGCTCAACAGTAAGAAGGAGAAATGGCTGCTGCTCCCAGCTGAGGTTCCAGCAGAGAAATGGTTCAGCTTCACAAGTAAGGAGGAGAAGTAGTGACAGCAGCTTCTGGGAAGAAAATCTCCCAGCCCAGCAGTGGCTTCCAGTAGAGTAACAGGGCTGGATGAGGGGAAATGAGAGAGAGGGAAAAGAGAGAAATGAAGAAGATGAAGTGGTGGCTGCAGCAGAGAAGGGATCCCAGCAACAGTCAGTAGCAATGGCTCATCCGTAGGGAAGGATTGAGAGGGAGGAGAGGAGAGTTGCTATGGAATAGTGAATTTGTCTTGGGATGGGGGCTGATTTAGGATTAGGGTTCTCCTTGGGATAAGAGAGGTTTTATAGCTTAGGTGGGAGTGATTAAGGACCAAATTAGCCTTAGGATTTCCATGTGGTTAGGGTTAGGGTTAGGGGTAAGCTTGTCATTTGGCTGGAAGGTTCTAGAGAAGCACCATTAGCTTAAACTAAACCCTCCCAATTAGATTAAGACCACTAACTAAGGTCCTATTTAGCACTAATAGTCTAGGATTAACACAACACCCAACTAATCAAAATACTAACTCCACTAAGCTAATCTAACTCTAACTTAGGAAATCTAACTAATCTCTCTAATCAACCCCTAATTAGCACAAATAAATAGTAATAAGCCAAGATTAGCTAAGATTAGCAATAATTAGCAAAGATTAGTAGTAATTAGCAAAGATTAGCCAATAATTAACATAGATTAGCATAAATTAGGATTAATTAGTCTATAAATTAGCATTTAGAGGGCCCACCAAGGGCGGGACCTCACAAAATGTATCTTTTAGGCTCTCATCACACCCCCCAACTTACACTTTGCTAGACCTCGAGCAAAGCTAAAACAAAAGAAAAAGAACTAACTAATGTCACTTTCGTAGGGAGCACGGCTGCACTTAGCATGTGCAGCAAGCCTTTAAACCTCTAAGTTCCCCCTAGAGGACAAGTTATAGTCTCGTGAGGGTTTGCAGTGTATATACCCACAAAATTCCTAAAACATAAAAGAAAAACAGGGAGAATTTTCCGCCAAGGTATCGACGAACACCGGATATTCCTGATTTTTGGGGTTTTCCATACACACTCAAACGTGGTTCACCAATCCTATCTTTTGGTCAGAAATCCGCAAAATCATGCTGGAAAAATTGATCGTGCACGGTGAAAATTGTGTACATATAGAGGCATGAAAGCATAAAACGATCCACTAACAATTTCCGTGAAAACACATCTTTTTTCTTTTTTTTTCAAAATGCTGGGCCACCGAACCTCAGTAAAAGTTAACATGATTCCTCTCAAGGCATTTGTGGTGGCTTTCACACTATTGTTTTTCAAAGGACATGACAACGCTATTTTGATTTTTTTTTCTTTTTTTTTTTTTTTAAGAAATGACTGTGCAATGCCTAGGTCTCTTAAGCTTTCTAATTAACCCATGTAACGAGCATTCAGCTAGTGACTCCCAAGACAGATGTCCTTAGGGCACTAGGTATGGCAATACCCCTATGGGCTTACTGGCTCGAGTTAAAAAGACTACGAACCCAAACTAGTCACAACTTTTTTTTTTTTTTTAATAAACGGTCCCTAACAATAGGTAGCCCTTTCCATATGCCCGACTTCAGTATGACCGAGGGTCAGCTTTCCATCATAATTGCTCTAAAGTTTTCACTGGTATGGAAATCATAGCTTCACATTTCAAATTTTCTATATAATACGTGTCAAGTGAAAGATCAATAATTCAACAATTTCTCAAAAACTCTTTCCTAAAACAAGATAGTGAACCATTTCTCTCTTTTTCCTCACAAAAAGTTCCAAAAACAGGGTATCTTTATTTTACAAAAACCCGATTGGAAATTTCCCGAAAGACTACCAAAAATAGCAAAAGCTCCCTTTTTTTGTTAAGAGCATTAGCTATTTGCCCGATCTGGACCTCTAGCTTAGCTATGGACTGAGAGTGGGAATGGACCAGCTGAGTGGTTGCTTTGAGCTCTTTGAGCTCTTACAGTACTGTCTCCTCAAATGATGGAGTTCTTTGAGGTGGTTGAGAGTTGGGTTGCTGGTAGGATTGTTGGGAACGATAGGCCGCAGGATTGTATTGAAAATTTGGCCCATTTCCCGGTTGAGAGAATGAAGTGCCTTGACCGTGCGACTTCCATGAAAAGTTTGGGTGATTGCGCCATCCCGGGTTAAAAGTATTCGAAAATGGATCATTACCCGGTTTGGAGAACCCCTGTGCAGCATTCACTTGCTCTTGCACAAACTCAGGAAATTGGGGTGCTGCAGGACAATTGCTCACAAAGTGAGTGGGACTGTTGCATAAAGCGCAAACATCTTGACGAGCAGGGGGCTGGGGAGATGAAGATTGGAGAGATTGTCCCCCAGAAATCAGCTGCTCTAACTTTTGGGTCAAGGCAGCCACTTGGGTTGTGAGCTCATTAGAGGGCTGAATTTCAAATACCCCCTTAGGTTTCTGCAAAATCGAGGCTACTGGCCTCTCCAATCTAGTAGTGGAGGCATGGTGCTGAAATGTCTCACTCATATTCTCAAAAAGTTCCCATGCCTCATCCTCATTTTTCAGCATAATTGATCCCCAACTGGCGATCACTACCATGTTTCGCCATTCGGGTGATAGCCCATCATAGAAGAATTGCACCAATTGTTATTTGGCAATTTGGTGACGAGGACACTTTCTAAGGAGATCCTTAAATCTATCCCACGTCTCATGAAACTGTTCACTGTCGGTTTGGGCGAAGGATGTGATGGATCTCCTATACTGATTTGTTTTGCCCACAGAGAAATATTTGTCCATTAATTTTTGTTGGAGTTAGGCCCAAGAATTGATAGAGTTTAGAGGTAAAGTACGCAACCAATACTTGGCTTTGTCCTTAAATGAAAACGGAAAGAGAAACAATTTTAGGGCCTCACTACTGAAATTGTTTATTCGCACTGTGGAGCAAATAACCAAAAACTCATCAATGTGGTTGTACGGGTCCTCATTGTTCAAGCCATAGAAAGAAGGAATCAGATTGATTGTGCTGGGCTTGATTTCATATTGAGCTGCCTGTACTATAGGCAGTTGAATACACGATGGTGACGCGTATTCTGAAGGAGTATAGTGCTCCTTCAAGGGTCGGAGAGGTGGGGCCTCAGGACCCTCATCCTCTTTTCTTGCTTCAGCCATTAATGAATTTGTGTGTGAGATAGCAGAACGGTGTTTAAATGATCTAGTTTTTCTAAGGGCTCGCTCTAAATTTTGGTATAAAGAAACCAAATTTGGATGACAAGAGCGACGACCAAGCATGCACACACAAAACTTACTGCAATTAAATGAAAAGAATCAGAAAGTCTAGGCTTACAGTGCCCTTGGGAGGAGAGGAGAGATTTCTTTTTGAGTAAAACTTTGTCCTTTGTGAACTCTCTTAGATCCCTGCACAAATTCTAGAAATATGTGTTAAAATCTATGCCCTGCAGTAAGGATAATAAACAATGTGAATAAAGCTGAAAAAGCAAAATAAAAAAAAATTAACTAAACTAAACTAATATCAGAGTTAAAAGAAACAAACAACCGTGCTAATTGTCCCCGGCAACGGCGCCAAAATTATGACCAATCCTAGAACAGGGTTGCAATTATAAATTATTCTCCGCTTGCAAAAGCAGAGATGTTAACCGAGTATCGTATCCACTGGGACAAAAAGGCTAAGTTGCGTTGTTTCCTAAATTCCTAAACTAATCCTATTGGAAAATAAAGTTCTGATTATTAAACTAATCCTATTAGAAAATGAAGTAATGGGTTGATTGGTTTTGATTTCTAAATTAATAAATTAAAAGACAAGTTTTGATCCAATTAGAGAAAAGTCTTAGGGTATGAATCCACCATAGCCTGTGCAATGGCGAATATAGGTCTAGGGTTTCACTGTCAATCCTTTCCAGACTCGTTCTAGTTACAAACCTTCACAGAGTCACCAAATAAGGGTAGTGGATGCAAATCAGGGCATAACATATCTCTATGGCATAGATTATCCTAGATCTAACAAACACATTCATTCAAGCATCATGTTATATGACTTGGTATTCTAAACTACAAGAATAAAACACCAAAAGAGATATTGCATTAATAAACGAATCCAATCAATGGATTAAATCAATGTCATATAATCAAAGCATTTAAAATAAAACCCTAGAACCTATACATTGCCATAAACACAAAACTAAAGTTTCATCACAACCCTAAGATGGAGATTTAGTTACTCATGGAAGACGATTGACGAAAAAGTCTTGACGAAACCCCCATTGATGCTCTTCCCCAAGTTCCCAGAAAGCCTCCCAAAACTTCTCTCAAGATGTGAATCTCCCCAAAAACGAGTTTGGGCTCTTATTTATAAGTTTTGGGGTGAAAAAGGTCTTCAATTCGTGCAGGAGTCGGATTCCCGTCGGGTCCGGGCCCACTGGTCATCACAGCGAACTTTGCGAGGTCATATCTCCCTCGATATAGCTCTGATTTATACAATCTTAGACTCCACGGATATCTACTCGAAAAGAGCTTTCCAACGGTATGTAGATTTCACGAATCCGACACTCGAGTTGAAAGTTATGACCATTTCAAGTTGCTGCCTCTGAAAATTCAGAGAATAATGGTGCAATTAGAAGACCTTCCATGTTGGCATGCTATGGGATGAGTGGGACCCATGTTGGATGTCCAAGGCATGTTTGGACTCTTGCTTTGCTTTCTTATTTGGGTCTCTTCCCATATTTAGCAGCTTTCTTACTTGTAACTCCGGTTTGTCATGCTTTGTGAGATTTCTTCCATTTTAGCTCTGAATTTCTCTCCTTGCATTTGTAATACCTACAAACAATAAAATAACATAATTAAGCTAATTAATCTCTTTCGACGGTATAACCAAGTCCTCATTAAGGGGCCTAAAATGTATCTTTTAGGCTCTCATCACAAACATCCAATTTACATCACCATAAAGGAGCTGTTGGATGAGGTTGTCAGAGATTTACTAAGTGAATATGTTAACATTGATTGCATGATAGGAAACCCATGGAGAAGATAAATCCAAGAATGATCCACTATTAACATGAGTCAGCTCACTGCATCTGCGATCAATCAAGCCCAGTAGAAGATCAAGAAGCGACTGATTTTGTTCTTGTAAGTGTGGGGGCTGCTATCTAGCATTCGATCAACAGTCGTAGCTGCAGTTTGAATTAGCAGCTAGAGGAAACATTTATAGCCAATTACAAAACTTAGTTTTATTGGTTGTTGATATATAATCTAAAGCACAAAATGAACAGTCAGTAAATTTCAACCACTAAATAGACTTTTTTCTCGTACCCCAATTAGGTCTTAAAAGAGAACCCACACAAGTAGAAAGAGAAAGCCCATGAAGTGAGACAAGTGGAAAGGCTTACTATAAGGGAATGATCCTTGTTCAGTCGATTAGCATGCATGCAGAGTTGCCAACAAACTAACTTGGTTGATCCTTGGGCACCCCTTGTCAAATAATAGAGAGATGGTTAGATGATCCAAGGTCAAAAAACCAATGGATCCAAGTTTGAATGTACCAAAGTACTTTAAACCGATAGGCAGAGGTGCACACTCAAAATGGGAGAGGGGGACGGTCATGGGCCCCCTAAAATTTCATAAACCTTGTATTTTTAGAAAACTGTATGTAGTTTTTACTTATGCAAACACCAAAACCCCCCACCCCAAACCAACCCCCACAAGGAAAATTTCTTGACCACCAATGCCCATGTAGGACTAAAACGCAAAACTCAAGCCTTTGACTCTTCAATTCTAAATGAACTGATCAAGCTTGTTTAGAGGGTTTTTAACTTTTATTTTTGCTTGCATAGAGGTTATCATGCATAGGGGAATTTCCTCTTATGGGAGTCCTATGGAGTAGGGTTGCTCATGGACCGGGCCAGCCCGAGTCCAACTTTGGGCCGGGCTTCGTCCTTCAATTATATATAGTATTAGGGCTAGGCTTGGTATTTTTAATTTAGGCTCATTTAATATATGGGTCTGGCTTGGATTCAATTGTAGAGAGCCCGAAGCCCTACTTAGACCAAATATAATAATGGTGTTAGCAACAAAAGTGATGTAGGGATTCAAATACTAAAAAGCTGACACACAAATGCATGCATGACCAAACCAATTAAGCTACCCTCAAAACAATGTAAACCTAATGCAGGCCGTACTAGGGCTTCATGTTGTTAAGGTGGATTGGTCTTGGGCAAGCTAGTTAAGGCCCGATTCAGGCTGGACCGGACTTGGGCCTACAGCGTAGAAGTCGGACTGGGCGTGGATGTTCCTTAGCCCAGCCCGGCCAGGCCCATGAACACCCCTGCTATGGGGCCATTCTGCAGAAGTTTTGGTCAAGAATATAACCAGAGAAAAAGGTTAAAAAAACCCAAAGACACACAAACGCAAGAACGGAAAAGACACAACGTGACCCACAGGACTGCAAGATGCCTGAGCCAAAAACCAATAAAGCAGGCATCCCAAAACAAAGTATTATATCCAGACGGTTTTGTAACACCCTCCAAGGATTGAAGAGGAGTTTTGATGGGAGTTTCAAAGCTCATAATTGCTTCCATGGGAGGTGCGGGCCGGTGGGTATGGTTGCAAATGGATATCCGATTCTCCGATTATTCAGAAGTTCTGACCCGTAAAAAACAGGTCGGGTTTGGGGTTTTGATGGGAGTTTAGAACCTATTTTAGGTACCGATTGATAAACAGGTCTGGGTCCGAAACCTAATTTAGGTTCTGATTAATAAACAGGTCGGGTTCAAGTCCCTATAGGTTCTGACCCGAGGCCCGACATATGAGTATTTGATATTGCAATTTGTACTTTAAAATCAACTCTTTTTTTACATTCTTATGTATAATACTAGATATTGTAGACTTGATACACTGTTATAAGTTGAATGGTATGCTTATTTTAAGAAAAAATGAAGAATAAAGATAAAATAGAATTGATTTTGGAACTAGATTCAAGTCCTCTAGGTGGACCCAGTTTCGGAACTGGATCCGGATTTTCTTATCAAAACCGAGTCTGGAACCAACAAAACAAGTTCCGATTCAAAATCAAAATTGGAAGCTAGGGCTGTCAATCGTGTCGTGTTAACGAATTCGGATTACGAGTTAACGAATTTCGGTTAAAATCACATCAACCCGTACCCGACCTGTTAACTTGACGGGTCAAAAAATCTAACCCGAACACGACCCGTTAATTTAGCGGGTTACTCGACCCAACCCGTTAATTTAACGGTTAAGTAATTAAGTAATTTTGAAATTTAAAAAAAATTATACAAAAATAGAAGAAAAAAACTGTAAGTGAGGATCTCGAGTGGATCCCACCTAAAAACCTACTATAAAACAATAAATTTCAATTTCTTCTTGTATAAATATAAATTAATTTATTTACATTTAGGGAGTAAAAAAAAATTTAACGGGTCAAGCGGGTTGTTAACAGGCTACTTGTTTAATTCGTACCCGACCCGTTAATTTAACGTGTTAACGAGTTTGACCCGTTAACGACCCGAACCCATTAAGAGCCAACTAAAACCCGTTAATATCGTGTGGGTTCGTGTCGTGTTAATGGTTCGTGTAACATTTTGACAGCCCTACCGGAACCGTTATTTAAAAACGAAACAGTTCCGAGTTTGGATCCACTATAGTTCCGATCCGAAACTATCCCATTTGCAACCCTACTTATGAGTGGTTAGTCAATTGCTTTGTAAAGAGCCTCGGTGGAGGAAGAACCAGCTAGTTCATCACCCCAGCTCCTGATGTCGGGCCGCCAAGAGGAATTTTTCCTATTTGATTCACAATTTCCCCATCCCATAGTTTGTTCAATAAGGTTGTGTTCTAATGAATTCCTTTCTCATCTTGAATGATTAGGTCCGAGACCCACCTGATAGGAAATCCAATGGAATCTGAAGGGATTTTGAGGGGAGCATTAGCCAAACTGTCTATGTTGGGCACCCACATGTCTTGTCAATGGTTTTTTTTTTTTTTTAAGATAAAGAAAAGATTACAGAGGGAGAAGTCATCTACGACTTATGATGCCCAGATACGGCATGGATACGACAAGGACACGCCATAGACACGGCAGGGACACGGATTTAATACATAAAAAATGAAGTATCAGATACGATACGACACGATACGTTGGCCATTTTGAAGTATCCGTGCATCATAGTCTACGACTCTCCAATGGTATATATCCATAAAGACAAGTGGAAAATCTTTTACTAGGTGGATGAATGAGGAGAAAACTAGGAGTGAGAAATCCTCCTATGGAGAATCAATCACCTCTTGATTCTCCATTGTCGTGTTTTTTCATTTGAGTTGAGAATGTTATGTCAAAAACAATTATCCTAAAATAATTTTGTAAATACAAGTTAATTATTAAAAGTTAAATTCCATTGTTAGAATAAAAAGAAACAATTTCTCTAGAGACAATGGCATTATTTCCTTTCCATGTTAAGGCAAAAATCTTTTCTTCTAAATTAGTCAAAAAATAGATTTACTTTTTTGCTAAATAAAGCATTTAGTGAGAGAATCTTTTTTTCTTTTCCATACTTTTCTTTACATTGAAACAAAGACTTTAAGCCCATGGAGGCTTTGGCCTAATGTTTGGTGTAGAGTTAAATGATCTGGGCCTGAACAACAAGGAGCCTAAAGGCTCAAATGGATGGTTGGGTTGTTCCGACAGTTTAACACCAACCAGCTTAAAAGACTACATTAACTTAGCAAGATGGACTTATGGTCTTCTTCTGCTCGTTAAAGCCATAATCAGATTCAACATTTAATTAGATTGCAGCATTTCTTGGCTCAATCCAATCAATCTCATTGCCACCCTACCCACAGCGGATTATATATAAGAAGTTTTAGTTATGATCACATTACTTAAACACTTCTACTTTGGCTATAAAAGATAAGATGTCTATGTTGGATTATAACTTTCCAAAATGGGGAGTCAGAACTCTTGATCTTATATTCTCTCAGAGTTGATTTGTTGAGATATTTTTTTATTAAAAGACCCACCCATAAGGATTCAAGATTAGTCAAAAGTCTCCATAATGTGTCGGCTAAGGTGGCAACATTTAAATTTATTCATCGACTAGAGCCCCAGGCCACCATGAACCGTCGGTTTAGCAAAATTATCCCACGCTATTTGGGTCCATTGGCGAGAGGTGGTTTACTTTTTCCTAACCAAAGGAAACAAGATTGGGATTGGTGGATCCCTTTCACATGCATTTAGTTTCTCCATCGACTGGAGCCCCAGGCCACCATGCCCATTAATCTTGATCACATATAGACTGTTGTAACATACTACTGGATCTGGCCTTATCCAAAAAATGATCAGCTCACTACAAAATCAGCTTATAGAGTAATTTACTATAGAAATGAGTCTAACCCCATTCCGATTATCAACTGGAAAGCTCTTTGGAGACTCCAACTCACGCAAAGGTTTCTTATGTTTGATTAGAAATGCCTCAAAAATGTTATCCCGGTAAGATCTATTATTCAATCAAAAATTAACTCCATAGATGATAAACGTCTTATATGTGAAAAAGAAGACGACTCGATTGGGCATGCTCTAGTGTTATGTGATGATGCTAGGGTGAGTTGGTTTAGCTCACAATGAGGCATTCATTTCGATTTCTGGCTCCCATTGGAGTTATTGGATTGGTGGAAGAACTTATGTGAGCATAGCTATCCGGGTTCCCCTCTTGGCGATGATCTCTTAAAAATGTGGGTTTTTTATATGTGGTGATCTATTTGGAAAGCTAGAAATGACTTCTTTCATAAGGGCAAGTCATTAGACCCCTCCCACATCATTGAAATAGTCAATAGAATCCTTCAAGACCACATAACCCATAGTATGAACTACTTTTTCACAAAAAGACTAGACTTGTGTTGAAATCCCTGAAGTTTTACCTTGCAAAGAAGATGTTATGATCTTCTCAGCTGCCGCATACAAGGCTAATAATGGAATGACCTCATTTGGTTTTGTTATGACATTAAATGGGATTATTATGGATGCAGGTGCAATTGAAGGACGAGAAGTTGCATCTTCAAAAAAGGCGGAAGTGGTCGTATTAACTGCATTAGAAAAGGCAAAGGCAACTGATTTTGATAGGGTTCATATGTTGATGGATGCTAAGGAAGTGGTGCAAGCTTTGAAGAAAGATAAAGATTGGTCCATCAACCCTGTTATTTCAGACATTAAACCCTTGGCTACTTTATCTTGTTGCGTAGAATTGGACTATATGCCCAAAGCTCTAAATGCACAACCGCATATGCTCACTAAGTTTTGTTTTTTCTACTGGACAAAATGTAAGTTGGGAAAGGGCTTCTTTCATTGTTAGGGCATGCGTTTAAGTCTTTCTCTTTTGTAGTTGATAAATATGTCCCAAAGTGGTGGAGCCAAGAGTCATTTCCCAGCCCTCGGTCCAGTCTCTCTCAAGAATGCGATTGGAACCAAGGTTGTGTTTGGCAGATCTGATTTTTACCTCTTATTGTCTAAAAACTGTATGAAATAGTTTTTAGATTGTTTGGAAACATATCTTGCAACCTCTATTTCAAATGATGTTTAGATGATTTGCTTCTATCTCAAATGGCCTGGAAATTAGGGAGATTTGAATCAGAGGAAAAGTCTAAAGCGGGTAGATGGCGGAGCTACAGTGAAAACAGGCGTCCTTTTTGGACAGTCCTTTTTTTTAATTTTTTTTTCAATTTCTGGGACCCTCGTTGATGATCGAATCCATTGAAAGTATTAAAAAGGCCAAAAACGGCTAGAGGTCCAAATTTCAACCGTTGATCTATCTCGGATCTCGAGATATGTGTAAAACAATGTAAGCCATTTGATCTCAATTTTTTATCATTGTGGAATCCATAATCACGATCAGAACCATTGCTCCTCTTTACAAGGCCCACAGCAGCAATGGGACTAAAAATTACTCTCTAATTCCATGTGGATCTCAAGAAACATGCTAAAACGTCTTCCACCGTTGACATACCATGCATGGGTTGACTGGGTTTTGAAATGGCCACAGGCAGTCCGATTTTTTGGTTTTTTAATAAATTTTGGGACTATAAACCTTGATCCAAACCATTGGATATATGAAGAAGATCAATAATGACCACGAGTCCAAATTCTAGCCGTTGGATCATCATAGATATTGAGATATTTGCAAAAAAGATATAAACATTTATATCTATTTTTCAACACCCGTGGGCCCCAAATGCAAGATCCATACCGGTAATTCTCTTCTATAAGGCTAAAGATGGCAATGGCGCCAAATCTCAATGCTTGACTCATTATGCATATCAAGATATTTATGAAAAACTTTCAGCCATTGCTTAAAAAGATCTCTTTCAATCAATTTTTTTGTGTTACCAAACACACTATTTTTAAAACATCTATTTCAAATGAGGCCATTTGAAACAGATCTATCTCATGTAGATCTATTTTACATAGATAAGATTTGCCAAACAGGGCCAAGTCTATTGAAGTCTTAAATAGTATATAAGAACAAGACCCATACGTTGCCTTCAAGACATTTTGTTTCTTTGAAATGATGTCTAGAATGCGCCCCCCTCCCTTCTTCTTTTATTGTTCAATGCCATCTCTTTCACCTTTCACAAAATGGGATCAACCCAACAACTACTATCCTTCCTCAAGTGGTTGCTGGTTCCGGATTTGGCAAGTAAGAACATGGAATGTGTCTATCAATCAGGCCAGGACCCTACCATGACTTAAGCCCTTGCCATCTGCCATTTGAAACAATCCTATGTATTGGGTTTTCTAGCTGGACTTTTGATCTTAACTTCTCTTGATTGTCTTCAAATGGGTAATGGATTGGTAATATTGATCTTCTAAATGGACCATCTACAGTGAGATCCTTTTAAATAAGTGGTCAAGATACATGTGCATGAAGCACCACCAAATTTTGTGTTGATAGGCTGATACCATTTACTACTCACACTGGATCTGAAGCCATTATTTTAATGTTGTTAGACGGATGTTATCGGATCCTTTGGTTTTATTAGTCAATTATTTCAAGAAAGGATCGAATTTGTCTCATTAGATGATTGGATATTGCGTAATATGGAAGATCTGCATCTACAAATAGTATGATTGGGCACAAAACAATGCACGTGATAGGTAGACCCCTTAAATGGTTATAGAATATGCATAAATTGCATTAATTAGTTGATCTTAACCTTCTGATTACATTTGGGAGTGTTAAAACAAGGTTTTTTTTTTCTTCATCATTAAATTTAAATTTGTTATCATCAGTTGGTTATGATTGTGCTAAGAGTGGTCATGAGCTAGAGCAGCCCATTTGGCCTTTGATCCCAACCTCCCATGCTTGGCACTGGTTTTTAAGGTTAATAAGTACGGCCGGATCAAGTCTAAGTGGTCATTTGGAAACTCAAATCTAATTAATAAGAGCTAATTAGATTAACGTCTAAAATACAAGCTTTAATTTTTAATTAGTGTGTTTTATGAAATTATAAGAAAAAAGCTCCTATTTGATCACAATTAGCGCACCTTATCATACACTCGACGACGATTGCACGATGCAATGGAAGACGTCATCCCATCCGTTCAAACAGTCATGCAACTCATGAGCACACCAGAGGGAGCCCCAATTTGGTGAGATAATATTTGGGGCCCACCTTTAGGTATTGTAGTAATTGGGACCCACCTTAAAAAAAAAAAAACTACAATGTAGAATATGCCATTTGTCTTTGAGATCATTTTTCATCTAAAACGCATAAATCTTGCACTGTCCACCTTTATTCGCTTTTGCAAAAAAAAAGATCTAAAAAAAAGTAGGCATAGCTTATTTGTTTTTTAGGCAAAAGCTCTAATTTTAAAATAAAGTCTTAAAAAATAGATTAGTGGTTTACTAAATGCTCTAATAAATAAATAAATTCTAAATCACAAAACAAGAACTTATTTTTAGAGTGGACAAATGGCCCCTAAGAAGTAAGCATGTCTAATACCAGGGAACGACCCAGCTGCCTTCTAATAGTAACAAGTTGCCTTCTAATAGTAACAAGCTGGGAGGGCCTAGCATTGGCTTCTTTATAGTATAGTTATGTTATATATATTAAGATATTATGGACACGTCCACCATAGGCCACCCAACGGTATTGCTAAGAAAAAGTACAAGGGATAAGGGATAGGCAAATCATGATTTAAAATCTCGGCCGATATCGATTCATTCAGCCAATATGAGCTGGTATCTACCCATACCGCGATGATGCTTTGCCGCGATACCAAATCAGGTAAAATATCCTCAAAATATCGGTCAATCTTTGCCGATATGGTTAAAATATCAGTTTAACCGATATCTCGACCGATATAACCGATCAAAATATCGGCCGAGATGGAGTAATGGTCAAAAACCCTAATTTTTTAATTAATTCTTTTCATATTTTCCCATTTTCTTCTCCTCTCCCCTCATCTCCTTAGAGCAACCATGTCTGCATAGCTCATTCTCTTACATATTTCCAAATTCTAACACTATTTCTTGGAGAAATCATTTTATTTAGTAAGAAAAAATCAACTTAACTCTCTTATTTTTACTATTATATGTTTTTTATTTTTATTTTTAGATAAAGCTTAGAAATGAATGAAAAGATCATCAGCATGTCATTTTTGGGTTTGTGTTGTGTTCTTCACTTAGACCTACACACTTTCATGCTAAATCTACTTATAAACATGATTTTGGGTGTAGAAAAATATATATATTTTTTTAATCTTCTACTTTTAAAAAAAATCTGTTGGAGTATTTATGATACTAAACAGTAAATACTAATAACTTATTAATAGTGTATAGATAATTGCTATATTATCTTTATTTTCTTATATTTTACGCTAATAAATTGACCATGAGCCAAAATAATAGTTGCGTTATATGAAATACTGGAGAAGACAGCGAACTTCAACTCAGACATGATTCATAACTTAAGGTGATCGATATTTTGATTTATTGTTGCTACTAATGGGGAAAAAAACATTGTTTTCCAGTATTTTCTAATATTTTGGATTTTTTGGATGTTTTTGTAATTTTTTTTATTAAAAAAAAATCACACAACGACGACCGCAACGGACCGATAACTGCGACCGATACTGATATCATATCGGTTTTTTGTCCCGGCCAATACTGCATTTTAAACCATGGATAGAATAAAATATGAATGAAAATAGTAAGGATAAGTCTAAAGAATTGCAGGCTATTTGGCGATTTCTCTTATAATAGGGAGAAATAAAATTCATATAGCTGACCCCTATATAATTCGGACAAGACTTTGATGATCATGATGATCATGTCATTTTGGCAACTCTTATTTTTGTGTCTATTTGTAGACACTATTTAGTTTTGTGTGCGCGAACGCCATAATATATATATATATATATATGTGTTGAGTTAATTTAGTCTTTTCACACACACTACCCCTCATGAATAGTCACAAGTCCAAGTTTGTAATATGTGTGTGTGTGTGTGTGTGTTAAGTCAATATAGTCTTTTCACACACACTAACCCTCATGAATAGTCACAAGTCCAAGTTTGACACTCATCTAACTTTTCCTCAGTGTTGGATTGAAATCATGATAAAATAGTGCCTTTAATCCATTAAATCTTAAGGCCATGGATCAAAGGATTAAGATAATCTTATGGACTTAAGATCTTGCATATAAGTAGGCCTTATATGGATCTTTCCATCCAATGGATTTTCATGATCATCATGTATCCCAGTGGATCCAACTAGGAGGGGCGTTTTGTCCTAAAAGCGCCCGGATGCTTTTTGAGGGTTATAGAACAAGGGATAAAGATGATCTAACAATGTTGATATTTTGCATAGTCTCAGGTCTCATTGAGATCTTTCCATCACTCACATTTTCCATGATTGGCACAAGCCCCCACAAACGAGTTTGCACCATACTGTGTCTAGCTGGTTCTCACCAGAATAATACTCCTCAATAAGGTAAGTCGTGAAAATCTGTTTAACCATACAATTGTAACTATTCATTCAGCATTAAATCAAAATGAAGACAGTTCCATAAAATATTTAGAATTATTTGGTACATTTTTCTCATCAACAAGATTTGGAATTAATTTAAGTAGTATAGATGGGTAATTTTCATGATGTTTTCTGTCATGTGTTGTGCATGAACAGGTGCCAAGCCAGTTAGAACTAAGAAATAAGGTGTCTCATATTTCTTTTATATAGGAATGACAAGGGATTAATCCTCTCTTGTTCCCTTGTTGGCAGGATTTTTGTAGAGTCAGTGATGGACTCAGGATTTTCATTTGAGGGGTACGAACCTTAATAGATATAGTTTGGTTTGGGGGCAAACTAAGGATTTTCATATGAATTTTGAGAGTAGAGCCCTAATTTTTTATTGGATTTTTTTTTAAGCACACTGGGGTTTAACGGGTGCGGTCGCACCCACGTGGTTGTACCTAGGTCTGCCTGTGTAGAACGTAGGTGTGTGCATGAGTATTTGCCAAGTAACAACAATATAGGTGCCAATCTCAAGATCTCAGAAAAGAAGAGAATTGTTTAATGGTAGTCAAATACTAAGATCCAACTAATTATAATTTGAGTTTGCCATAGAAAAAAGTTATCATTTAGCCAACCCCATACAAGCAATACTATCTTGATGATGAGCATATAGATAACACTCACTTTGCAATGTGTACTGCAAATGGTCACCACAACCTTCTGTTGTGTTTAGGTCAATATCTCTAATGTTTAGATCTGCCAACTAAGAAGAATTACATATCACAAACAGGATCAAGAGATCCAAAAAACCAACAAAATCTAAGATTCCAATCTCGTTATTGATGTTGAAATTAAATGCTATTGGAGTTGACATATAAATAAAGAACAAAATCCCTAGTTAGTGCTATGACAATATTAGACGCTACCGACAACTACAAAAGATTTGCCGAGGAGAATATTGTGCTGAACAACTCAACCCATAACGTGGGCATAGAAGATTTGAAACATCTTCCCTAGTTATTATATTTGATTTGATCTTGCCTTGATCCCTGCTAGACTGCTATTTGCATGTTGGCATTTCCCATATTGATTGCACATTTGCAGCCCTTTTGGACGGTCAAGGGGAATTATTTGATTTGAGGGGAAGAAGAAATCTCAAAGTTTTAAAATATGTCTGCTGCCCAAAAAAATAAAAATAAAATAAAATAAGTTTTAAAACATGTACAAGATTTTGTTTTTGAATCAAGGCAACTATCAGTTAGATTGGGTCTCATCACATCATTTTTTCTAAAGTCAGTTGGTCACAATCAGGACTTTAGATACTAATGGGTTGAACTCTGAACTGCTAGAGATGATGGGTTTTGCCAAGGACTAAAATATTAGGGCCTTGTTTGATATTTTCTACTCTTGTTTTAATAAACTAGTTAAATTAGAACCATTAAAAAAGGAGGCATAAAAAAAAGAGGCTAAAATTAAAATAGATGTTAAAACACTCTTATTTTAAAGACCGCTGCCTACTTTAGAGATTTAAGGAAGTATAGGTTGGAATTAGAGATGCCAAACAGGGGCTAGATCATACGAATGTCGATATCATGGACGACAACAGAAATGGATGCATCAAATGTTTAAAATCATGCGAGGGCCCATCTAAGCCGGAATTACAATGGGCTCACCTAATATTGGTAATCAAAAATGAAAACCGACTAGTGTCATCATGGATCAGGCCAGGCCAATCTCAGCCTGAGCTAGTGTTGCATGCGGGTGCATTTGGCCAAGCTCAGGAGTACTCATGGGCCAGGCCAACCCAATTCCTACCCGAGGTCCATCAG
This sequence comes from Cinnamomum chago, assembly GCA_038049695.1. Lineage (NCBI taxonomy): Eukaryota > Viridiplantae > Streptophyta > Magnoliopsida > Laurales > Lauraceae > Cinnamomum > Cinnamomum chago. Next base: position 62,246,224 of record CP142458.1, on the reverse strand, counting down.
CATTGGGCTCTACTCTTACACCCATGGGCTGTACTCAGGCCTAACTTTTTGGCCCAATTATTGAATTCGATCAGGCCTGGGTCTCTTTGGCCTGATTGTTGGATTTGATCAGGTCCGGACTGGAGAGACACATGGGATACAACAGGTGTATATAATTTGCAAGTGGGCTGGACATCAGCCCTATTTTTAGGCGTTATTAATAAAATGAGCATGCTTGGGCAAGCTGTTGCCTGGCCCAACTAGGCCCATTAATACCCCTTGCGAGGTTGCTAAAAAATTAGGCCTGTTTGGCATCGTTTTCGTGTTGTTCCCAATTTTGTGTTCGGATCAAGTTGTACTGAGAATATACTCTCCCTAACTTGTTGGAAACATTAAATTAGAATTACTCTATAGAGAATATGTTGTATGGAACTTGTTTGATAACATTATAAAAGTTTTTCTATGAGGAGTGGACATAAGATTTACAATGTGGGACCCATATTTTATTGTTTGCGGCACTCTATTATTAATGTACATGGGGCCCACTTGTAGAAATCACAATGTGTTACCCATCTTTAAAAATTAGAATATGGAACCCATATTCATAGAATTTACAATGTAAGCTCACCTTTATAAAAATTATAATGTGGGACTACCTTTTTGTAGATGTAAATATGAGACTCATCTTTAGAAATTACAATATGGTACCACCTATAGAAATCAGAATATGGGGCTCACATTCATAGGATTTACAATATAAGTCCACCCTTTGCGATGGTGACCATTTAATCCACATTTATGAATTACAAAGTGGATCTACATTTTTTGTGATTGTGAATATAGGGGTCTGCCTTTAAAAACTATAATGTGGTGCCCCACCTTTAAAAATTAGAACATGTGTGTAGTGCATTCATGGAATTTACAATGTGGGTCGGGAATTATAATGTGGGGCCATATTTTTTGTTAAATGTGAACACAGGACCCACCTCTAAAAAAAAACAATACGGTTACCACCTTTAGAAATCCGAACATAAGGCCACATTCATAGGATTAACAATGTGGGTCCATATTCATAGGGTTTATAATGTGGCTCCACCTTTTGTGATTGTGACCATATAACTCACTTTTAATAATTATAAAGTAGAGCCACCTTTTCTGTAACTATGGACATATGGAACTCACCTTTAGGGCATGTTTGTGTAGCCCATTTCCGCGAAAAAGGTTGTAGTTTTCTGCAGAAAACTTCTTTTTCATGTGTTTGGTGCGGTAGTTTTCCGCGGAAATGTTTTTTCGCCACGTCAGCTTTTTCCTTCCTAAGTATGGAAATAGACTTCCTATGCGGTGGGGGGGGGGGGGGGGTATGGGAAGTCCATTTCCACGGAAAACTGACCTCCCAATTTCCTCTCTCTCACCCTCACTCCACCCAACCACCCTCTTTCTTCCTCTTCCCCTCCCAACTTCACCCACCCCACACACATACCAACCCACCCACCCAATAGTTTTCACTAAAAAATGGTTTTCACTAAAGAAATCAATAGTTGCACCAAACAACATTAGCACTAATTCATCGAGGAAAACCTTTTTGCACCAAACATAAAATTTGACTTCCGTGGAAAAACTTTTCCTAAGAATTTAAAACCCATGGATTTTGCTGATGTGACAATTTTCAATTTTCACGAAAATTACATGTACACAAACATGCCCTTAGAAATTACAATGTGATTCTCACCTTTATAAATTAGAAGACAAGCCCACATTCATGAGATTTATAATGTGGTCCCACCATTATAATTATATAATATGGGATCACCTTTTGTAATTGTGACCATGTGATACACCTTTCGAAATTACAACGTGATGCACACCTTTAGAAATTGAGACATGGGGCCCATATACATAATATTTATAATATGGTCTCACCATTATAGTAAATTATAATATGGGCCACACTTTTTGTGATTGTGACTATATGACTCACCTTTAGGAAATACCAAGTGGGGTTACTTTATTTGAAATAAGTGAGAGGATTTGAAATCTTTAAATGTCATTCTTTAAAAGGCAAGAGATAAGTATGAAACAATTGTGCCAGTGGCTTGTTTCTTAAAAAAAATGAAGTTTTTTCATTCCAACTTTTGTATGCCAACGAGTTAAGATGTTGAGAACAATGACAAACCAAATATTTTTCTACCGCCTCATCTCATGGGAACAAGAAAACATCCGAATGGCAAGTTGCCAAACGCACCCTAGTGCTTAAAGAGATGGGAAGAATGACCCATCTCTTTTAAATAGATGGGCCTAGAGATTTGATGTGGTTTTTCCTCAGCCAACATCCAATCTCAAAGTACATAAATTTATTTTTTGCTTAGAATAGAATCAAAATTTGAAAAGAGGAATTTTCTTACTAACTTTTATTAAATAAAGGCTCAAAGTTAGTTGTTTTGATTTTATTCAAAACCTAAACACCCTTCAAAGTCTGTAGTTATTGAGGCATCCATATGGTTAAAGTGACTTTAACTATTATTTATACCAAAAAAGAAAAAGTCATTTGATCTTCTTATACCAAAAAAGAAAAAGTTATCTTATCTCTTAAAATGCTAATAATTACAGGCCCATTTATTCTATATTCAAATTCCATTGCATATGGATGAAGATTAGAGTCCTACTCTGCACATTGAGAGTAATTGATCATATGGGCTCCATTGAAAGTCAAAGTTAAATGCAAAACCCTCATTATAAGATACAATAATCGAAAGTAATTAGGGCTTTTAGAGTCAAAATTGAATACTAAAAACCGTCAAAACAGAGAGACATGAGTCAAAATTGAATGGGAGACCTTCATTGTAATTATCATTGAACAAACAAAAACCTTCACAGTAACAATATATATAATAATACCCAGGCCTTGAAAAATTGAATATGCATCTACTTGTCTTGTCCTTCCCTCTTAACCTTTTCATACACTTCTTGATTATTATTATTATTTTCCCATCATCAACACAAAACAAGAATTTTCTTGTTTTGATGATCCTATCATTCATAAATCCTAATCCAACCAATACCAATTTTCATTCAAAGTCAAAATCTCTTTATCAACTAAAATCAAAGTCAAAATTCTGATTAACCAATCGAATCGAATATACGGCTGAGATCACACCAACCTCTATTCCCCTATCCGTACCACTACAGTCCAGAGACACACGCTACCATTACATAAAAAGTTCCCCTACCATGACTTTTTAAGTTCCACAGTACATGCTGCCATCACCACTATCCAAAGTCCACACAAATAACGCTCAGGATGCCAACACGTTTCATCGAAAGAACAAAAATCAAAGCTCCTGGACGGCCAGATATTAGTCTTTCTCCATGGGCCCCACCACATAGCAATCTCAATCCAGTTGTGAAGTCTTCAAATTAAGTGTAATCATTCGCAGCAGATCTCCAAAACAAATTCCCTCTGGAAATCATTTTACCCCTTGAAAGCTTTCACTTTCCTCATTTGATCGGATCGAATTCCAGATCTCTCTCTTTCTCTCTTCCATTTTACATGGAATTACGAGAATGACCCAATAAAGCAAAGTGAAAGGAAGAAGAAGAGGTATCCAAACCGCTCCCAAATGCAGTAAAATCAAAACTCACTCTTGGAAAAGTCCATCATCCGCCGGCTCTGTTTTCTCCAATCCGAACCTTCTGGAAAGAAAAAAATCTCTCTTTCTCTCTCTCTTTTTCTGATTGTGAAGAAGAAGAGTACCTAGACTCGAACTTGTGACTATTTCTCTTTTTTCTCTCTCATGTGAGTACTTCATTTAAGAAACCCTAGATCGTAGATGTGTGTATTTTTGGCAAATCTGTGGTTATTTATGGAATCATTGAGTCTACCAGTCGATTTTGCTTTTTCTGTTTTTGATTTGGGTTCTAGATGTGATTATCGATTTTGAGCTGTTATGATCTATCTCTTTCTCTGTGGTGTGTAGTTTGTGTAATTAGATTAGGGGGGCTTGGGTTGTTGTTTTGATCGAATCTTGGGTTTAGTTGATTGATTGATTTAGGGTTTATGTTGAATTCCGTGTGATTGATGTTGATGGGCTGGAGATTTTGATTAGTTTGGATGATTGTTCTGTAGATTCTTTAGGTTTTTGATATTTTTGGAAGCTATGCCTATCTGTTCTGCATTTCTAGCTCTGTTATACAAAGTGCTGTAATTTGGGGTGTATGTATGGGTACATCCTTTGAAAAGGAGTGTTCCGGCGGCCCTGAAAAGTATTGGAAAGGATGTGATTCAGATACTTGATCTTCGCTAAAGTATCTAAGTCCAAACGTTATTGATTGGGATCGTGTTGACATTAAAGTTTTTTGGATGTGCATGTATGCTTGGGCACTTGCTTATTCCAGTAATCAGTTCCAGAAGAAAAATATATTATTGGTTATTCATGTGTTTTGTAAATTTAATTGTTGAATGGTGCAGTATGATTGTAAGTCTGTTTTGGAGTTTTGGTGTATGTTACTGTGTTTGTGGCCACCGAGGGCTTAAAGGAGATTTTATGTGATTTGGGTTCCTTGTTTTTAAATAAGGGGAGGATGCATTTTTGAGCTTCTTTAGGGGTCAGCATCACACCCATTGTAACACAGTAGTCACTTGTCTATGAAGAAAAATGTAAATAACAAGGCCTTTCTATGTTCCACAATTGTTATCCATATCAAAAGAAAGCATAGTATATCCTCATTCAAACAGTTCAATATTCTCATGGATATGATAAACCCAAGTTTCATATCTTAGATCCTTATGAATTTTGAGAGATATGTGAAAAACAGAAAAACAACTTAATCCCATTTTCTAATTTTCTGCATTTGTGTGGGCTGACGATCTGAACCATTCTTTGTGTTTGAGACCCACTATTTCTTCTATAGACAAATTTTGGGGCCCTAGAGCCCTTTGAATTGTATAAAAGCCGATAAATGTCCTTTCTTGCACTTTTTTCACACCAGAAACAGAAAGAACCCAATACTACAGCATGCTATAAACTTCAACCAGCTATTTGCATGGCTGTTTGACTTAATATACACTCTTACTCTTGTTATTTTCTGCAGTACACAATTTGAAAATCAATTCTTAACAAGTAGTGATTTTTTTTCTATTTACTTGTTTCTTGGTATATGTGACGTCCGTTGTGCTTGATGTTGTCTTCATATTAACAGTGAAGTAAAGTTTACATGGTGGCTTTGATCAAGATTTAGCTGGAATTGCTTGCAATTGCAATCACGTGAACTTGATCAGGTTTGTTACATGTATATTGTGTGGGGTCACTTTAAAGATTAATGAATGATATGTACCATCAGAAGGTTTATATTATTTATTATTTTTTCATAATAGGTGACATGGGTATATATTTGAGCACGCCAAAAACTGAAAAATTTTCTGAAGATGGACAGAATGATAGACTTGCATATGGTTTATCCTCTATGCAAGGGTGGCGTGCAACTATGGAAGATGCGGTGAGTACTAGTTAGAAAATCATATTGTTCTGTGTACCTTTCCTCTTCCTGCATCTTGCATTTACCTTCTAACAGCATGGAAAATTGGCCCCTATCTATAGCCTCTATTTTTTTTTTTTTTGGTTTATTAATTTATTTTTCACATATTTTTTTGGCTTATTAATATTTTTCTAAATATTGTGCGGAGTACTTGACGTTTGAGAGTTGAACTTTTGCTAATGAAGGAAATTGTTCGTTGTTGAATATGACATGAAGATGAATACTGACTATTAATCATAACCTTCTTTATGAGATTTGAACGTATCGTTCAATCACATTATCAGATTAGCAAATGCGGAGGCATTCTTAAACCTTCTTTGCTCATTTCTAGCCCTACTTAAGTTCCTTTTCTTTTGTTGGTGCCCGATGTTTTTGGGTCGCATTTCTTTTTGTTCAGCCTTCCCCGTGTTTTTTGTAGGGGCTTTTTTGGTTGTTTTAGCCCTCTGATACTGTACAGTCTTTGTGCAATGAAAAGTCAACTTTTTCAAAAATAATAATAATAATAATAAATCTAAGCTATTGTCAACACTTAAGATTGAGGGTTCATTTCTTGCTAAGAGTTAGGGAGTTGCTAGTACTGATTTGAGTCATGGTGCCTATAAAAAGCAATCGTCCATATCATCTCATCAACCTTCTTGTCATCTTACCTCACCACGTGGCATAATGGACATTAGGGAAGCATACAAGGGGTCAAATCTGGTGGAAACACTGGCCATATAACAACCATCCTGTTGACCTCCTTGGCTTCTTCCTTGACCACATGGCATAATGGGCATTAAAGTGGCACACAAAGCATTGAATCTAGTGGAAACATTGTGATGCAAACCTTAAAGGGTTTGGACTGAAGCTTTGCAAAGTGCAGAGGCAAAGAAAAGATGTCTTAAAAAAGATAGTCACAAAGATGAATGAACCTCATAACCGGGACAAATTTAATTAGTCTCCAACACTCCCTCTAATGTTCCACAATGCTCATATATATGGAAAAACAAGCCCTATAACTGAAGACTTTGAATGAAACTAGTGAACTAATCCTAATGACAACTCATTGAAGAAACAAATGAAGAAACAAAAATCCTAGATTCTTTTTTGTTTCATCTCCTATAGCTTCTCATTTCCCCTTCCCTTTATTGTTGTGCTTCTGATGGTATGGCTTTGGTGAGTGATGTAGGACATGCCAATGACCTATGGGTCGACCAAGTCCATTGAGTCTAGCCCATTCAATTTATTTGTTTTATCTCTTTATTTCATTCAGAGTTATTTTCTTTTAATGGTTTATATCTGTTAAGTTATTTTGTTTTGATCTTGGTTGAGATTAGATCTAGGTTTAGTTTTCTCCTGTGTAAGCATTATATAGCAATGTTCTCCTGCAAGCAGGGGAACACGGAAAAATGGCTGGTGCTGTGCATCACGGGCCATCCACGTAAATTCAGGGGGAGTCACGTGTTTTTGATCCCGCGGAATGTGAGCTTGTACATTCCGTTGCTCCATTGGTGAATGTTTTCAAAGCATTGAAAATGTAATTCCTCTTTGGCTTTTAGACAATGATTAATAATAAAAAAAGATTTGAGTGTTTTCTCTCCTCTCTCCTGTGAAAGGATCTGGCGTGATGCCTATCCACTTCAGGTGTGAGGTCTGACCTATCCCTCCTATCTTTTCCATCTTCCCCTATGCACTCTACATCTCTTCCTTGTTCCACATACATGGCTAGATTTGGTAAACAAGTCTCCTAGGGGGGCAATTTCAAGAGGAATCTTTTGGATTCTGATTTGGCTTAGTTCCTGCCCTTGGTTTCTCTTCTCAGCAGTTTTTTTTTTACCCCCGGAGGCTGGGGAGGAGTGGAGGACAGTAGGTTTTGAATGGGGTTGACTGATGGATCTTTTTCAGATCACTCTTTCTTTGATGCCTTTTCATTTGGATCTTCAGAACCCTCTCCTTTTCAGGCATATGGCACATTAAGGCCTTGTAGAGAGTTGTGGCTTTTCATTGGTTGGCAACTATGGGATGCATTCTTATAATAGATAGCCTGTGAAAGGTGTAGGATGATTATTATCTATGGCTGCCCTATTTGTCTCAAGGGTGCCGAATTAGTGGACTGTCCTTTTGTCTTTCGTAGAGGAGCCCATGTTTTTTGGATCTTCGTTCTTGGTTGGTTCGATTGCAGCTTGTAGATGCCAAATTCTCTAAAGGGATCTATTCCTAGCTTGTAGTAAAAATAACAAGAAAATGTTGAAGAAATAATGATTTTGCAATGAAAAACTATGTAGTATTCTTTAAAAACACTAAAGATATCTGGAGCAAGGGTGAAGTCTGTTGAAGGTGATGTGACATTTTGTACCAAAAGTAGGAAAAGCAAATATTATGGTAGAAAATAAGGAAATAAAAAGGAACTGTGAATGCTTATAACCCAATTATTCTCTAGAAACACTAAAGACATCTGGAGCAAGGGCGAAGTCTGGATGTTGATGTGGCATTTTTGTACCAAAAGTTGAAAATAAAATATTATGGTAGAAAAAACAAGGAAATAAAAAAGAATTGGGAATGCTTACACCCATTTATGCCCAGATACAACATGGATAAGACATGGACATGGCAGGGATAGGGGTTTTATACATAAAAAGTGAAGTATTGGATACAATACGACATGATATGTTGCCCATTTTGAAGTATCCGTGTATCATAGCTTATACCCACTGTCTAAAGTGAAAAAAAGAAAAGAAAAAGACAAACATTTATTCTTAGATGCATGATTGCATATAAATGCTTGCAATTTTGTAGTCTGGAGAAGAGCTAATAATTATGTAATGCCATTTTATTCCTGTTCAAGATGCTTATACATATATGACCCTACATTCCATCCCCAAAACAGTTTCCTTATATGGTGTGTTACTATAGCATGCAGCTTTGCCAGATCTTGACCATCGCACGTCTTTCTTTGGTGTGTATGATGGCCATGGAGGTATGCATCAGAGCTTTCTCTCTCTCTTGCAGATGTTTAGATTTATTTTGTTAATGTTCTTCAATACCATGTCATCTCAAGTTTTGTCATTCTCAAGCCCTTTTGCATGTATTTCAGTTAAACTTTGAGCCTGTTGCACCTGATTATATTTTGCTTTTTAATAGGAAGGTACATTTTGTTGCATCTCTTTGTAAGTTTAAGACATTTATGTGGCTTGCAAATAGTTAACAGTTTGCATATTTTGGATATATGGCTAGGAGGAGAGATTTCAATATCCTGTGCCACATTTTACTTTGTTAATCCACAACAAAAGATACCCGTGACAGGATAAGCCTCATAGTGCGCTTTTTTTTTTTTTTGAATGGCTACTTTCATTAAAAGAAAAGTCAGTACAAGAGGTGAGTACTGACAAGCTAACGAGAAAACATGAGAACAACAAGGAAAAAAGGAAAGCCTTAGAACAAACAACTAATCCTTTGCACAAGAAAAAGCCAACTTCTTCCAATGAATCATTATCTAATCTGTAGAGTAGCCCTTGAAAGACCGGCTATGGACACCCAAAGAGCAACTAGGAGCTTAGTTTTCTTCACCAAACAGCTCTCACTGGATTCGACCCTTTCAAAGCACCTTGAATTCCTTTCCTTCCATATTATCTAGAGAACCACAAGAAATGACAATCTCCATATTTCTTTACCTCTAGGAGCCCCTGTTGGAGCCTTCCAAGCTTGGAAGAGCTCTATGGTTGACTTGGGGAAGACCCAGCTGCAGCCAAACCACCCAACCACCGACGTCCAAAGAGCTTGAGCAATTCTACAATTCAGCATGAGGTCGTCGACAGACTCCTCGTCTCTTAAGCACATGGGGCAGCCCGATCCTCCCCCTTCTCCATAGATTGTCCATAATGAGGATTATTTTCCGAAGAGCCAACCACCCGAATATAACCACCCTTAGAGGGGCCTTCGTCTTCCATATGTTGCACACCATGTTCCTCTCCCTCGATCTGTTAGAAAGGGCCTTGAAGAAAGTGGAAACTTAGAAAATCCAATCTTTTGAGGCAGTCCACAACCTTACATCCTCCCCTCCTTCCATAATGTGCAGGTCTGACTTGGGTATTCTGGGCAATGTACAAGTACCTGGGACCATCGCTGCTGGAATTTTGACTAAGAGGGTGAAGATTTTAACCGAAATTTTCGAAGTCAAAATTGTATGTCCTTTAGGGTGGTAGGTGACTCATTGCGATAGCATGGGCGAACAGGAAAGCTAAAATACCATGGCATTTCTCATATGTCTTCAACGAAATCTACACATTGGCTGGGGAAAGTGCTTACTTTTTCGAAATGGTTCTGGCGGGATGAAGTTGGCTGCAGAGGAGGCAAAATCTGTTTTTCATTTCATTATTAAAAAAAAATGATATTATTTTTTTCTCTTTACATCTTGTTGTTGATGTGTGCGCGCCTCTCTCTCTCTATGTATATATATACATATTCTCTCTATATATCTATCTATGTATCTATATATATCAGGTTTTTTTAATTTCATTGTTTTTTAAAAGGGGCTTTGTATCAGGTCCACATTTGGGATTATGTAAAGGTATCTAATGCCAAGACTTCATGTCATATTATGGTGTGATATCCTTTGCATGGGACAGTGGGCTCCTTATCTGACTTGCATGAACTTTAAAATGGAAGGGAGTCTCCTCAGATTGTGTAGAGCCACCTACTGCCTCAATTGGGCGATCTTTTACATTATCGAAGCACCTCAAAATGGAAGTTTCGTCCAGATATAAATAGTATCAATGATCTGGTCTTTTACTCAACAGTTAAAGGTTATCCAGTTAGTGATGATAAACCATCTATTGTAGACCTAAACTTCAAATCATATGGGCCTAGAATTCAATGCAAAGAAACTTACTCTTAACTAAAACTTATTTTTAAATTTGCAATTTAAAACATCAAACACAAGTGATGTCTTAGTCGTTGGGCTGAGTATGAATTTCAGATGAGTCCAATACTTGGATTTGAATCCCCACTTGACACCTGTAACCCTTTAAATGAATAACTGTGTAGATACTGACTACGCATGTTTGTGGGTATCTCCTTTTGAATTCATGTGGAATACGTGGTGTTCTGTTCACATGTCTCTGGCAGTTCATCATCATCATAGCCTTGTCCTAACTATTTTGGGTCAGTAACTTGAATTTTTTCTGCCATTCAAGTCTATCCTAGGCCAAAGCCTCAAACTTCTTCAGATCTATCCTTGCTACTTCCATCCTTGTTCTTTTTGGCTTACCTCTTTTCTTTGGCTTTTATTGCTTCAAAATCAAGTTTACTGAACTCAAACTATTTTTGAAGTATGGGCTTCTGCTCAGCTTCTGTGCTTATCCAGTTTCCTTGCAAAACTTTGAACTCAAAACTTGACTATTTGGTCTGTCTTCTTCTTCTTCTTCTTTTTTTTTTTTTTTTTGAAAACGTAAGTGATGGGCTGAGCAATTACAATGCACATTCTGGGCTTGTTTGTAGCCATCTAGTTCTATGTTGTAACCTAATCCTGTTGTGCGGTTGTCTCCTCGATGGCGGTTAGTTTATTGGGGATTGGTAATATCATGCATCAATGTGATCATTCAATTAATTTTCCTCTTGCAGGTAAAGTAGTTGCCAAGTTTTGTGCAAAGTACCTTCACACTCAGGTTCTCAAGAATGAAGCATATTCAGCTGGAGATTTAGGTGCCTCTGTTCAGAAGGCTTTTTTCAGGTTAATTAACTTTGTTCATATTCTTTCTTTTTGTTTCTTTATTGTTCAGTCAGCAGACACTGTACAACCTTCAGTAGTCAGTCTCTCTCTCTCTCATTCATATTAATCACTTGGAAGCCAAACAAAAGGATTTTATGGCGTAAAGTAGTTCTCCAAATTGCAAATTGAATATGTGGCTGAATATATGGTAATCTGTTGCACTACATAGAGGGTGATGAGGATATTTTTAGTCCCATTGGGAGCTATTTTACTTCTTGCGCCAAATGGACCATGGTGGATGAGGAAGAAAGGCAGTGAAAAGGATAACTATCTATCCTGAAAATATTTCCATGACTTGCAACTCACTGTACTTTGTACTGGACCCATAATTAAGAGAATAAATAGTTTGCCTGAACAAGGAGAAAATATTCCTAATTCAGATAATTGCTTCTGCTTTAGATAATCTACCGGACCCACCTTTCACCACTCTGATGTTACTGAATTTATTGCAGAATGGATGAGATGATGCGTGGGCAAAGAGGTTGGAGAGAGCTAGCTGTGTTGGGGGACAAAATAAACAAGTTTACTGGAATGATTGAAGGTTTGATATGGTCTCCTCGTGGTGGTGAAGTTAATGATCAAGTAGATGACTGGGCTTTCGAGGAGGTAGGGGCTCATATGACATATCTACAATTCCAATCTTGTGCTTTTGTATGAATACAAAGTTTTCTTGCCATGAATGTGTGCATTAAGGAGGTACAGTCAAATTTGACCATCTTTCACTTCAATGCTGTATGTTTATATATAATTTAAATACACACACATAGGCTTAGTTTATACCCCCACCCCCAACCCCCCCCCCACAAAAATAAAAAAAAACACCACACCACCACAAACACCCCCCACCCTTATATATTGGTAGATTATTGGTGCAAATATTTCGCATAGTGCAAGACATCCATTGGGGCCCCACATAATCAAGGCAATTGCGTCACCTGAAATCACCCTTCTTGCATGTCACGGATCCAATGTGTTTTATGCTGCACTGAATGGACTAAGACCGTTGGATCAAAATAAAATAAAAGGATATGGTGCATTTTACAACCGTTAAACTTGTGGGTCATGGATCAAGGGCTTAGGGTGATGGGATTGACTTGAGATTTTATATATGGGCTGGTCCCATTTGGATCTTTCGATCCTCACCTCATCCATGATTGTTGGGGGCCCCAGGTGGGTCTCGCAAGTAGTCTCATGGGTTCCAGTGCAAGGCTATACATAGACACACTGGTGATCCAATGCGGGATGTGCAAGCGCTGGACACCTCGTAGTGGGGCCCACCTGATCACCCATCCGAAGGGCCTACACACCGGGAACATCCCCCCGGATAGCCACTGATCCTATGCATTTGCACTGATCCGAACGAACCGGACCATTGGATCAACTGATCCGAATGCACAGCCCCATAAAACTTTTTTCTGAATTTTTCCGCTGAAATTTGTCATTTCGGTTGATTTCCATGGATTTTGGCCAAAATGCTGAATTTCGTCGATGTGGATTATAAAAAAAAAAAAAAAAAAACCTAGGGCACTCGCTGCAAATATGTTTCTTAAAAGCCCTAATCCCTTCCCTACCCTAATTCGACCGAAATGAAAAGAAAAAGAAGAAAAAAAAAAAATGACAAGTAGTAGAAGAAGAGCCTCATAACCGCTAGACTTCTGCTATGATTTGCTGCTTGGCCAGTACTGTTTCCCTCTCTGTTGCTGCTGGCGCTGCTGCTTCTGGTGCCTGGTACTACTTCCCTCCTCCTCCTCCTCCTCCTCCTCTGTTGCATCGCTATGTTCCCCTTTTTTCATTCTTTTCTGCGTGTTTTAAAGGCTGGGAGTATGGGACTGAGACGCTGACCTGCTGACTGGTAGCTTGCTGCTGAGGTTTTCCTTTGATCCTCTTTTGACTTGCTGACCTGGGAGTGGGCTGGCTGGGTCTGAGCTCAGCTGACCTGCTGATGCTTTCTAATTTTTATTTTTATTTTTATTTTTTTTTTGTCTGCTTCTGACTTGTTGCTGGGTTTTGGGAGTGGACTGGGTTGGGGCGGGTGCTGACAGACTGCTGTCACTGCTCTTTATTGTATTTTTTTCTGCCAGCTAGGGACTATGGGCTGGGATTGGAAGCATGAGCTCTCTCTCTCTCTCTCTCCAAAAGAAAAAGAAAAAAGTAATTATTCATAGCCATCCATTTTCCCATTTATAGCAGTATAAATATAATAACAAGTAAATCTATGATACAATCATATCAAGAATATGATGACATATATTAATATATATATATATGAAATAAATGATGTGGAAATAGTTAAATAAGTTTAAAGTATCTATATATATATATTTTATTATCTTTAAATTAAAATATAAAAATAAAAATAAAATCTAAACCATCAATTGAACAAGGTAGGACTCTTAAAGTTAAGAAAGTGTTCATGAAGAAAAATACCAAAATAGATTAAAAAAAGAAGAAGATATAGACAAGCAACAAACGTACAGTCAAATGCTTTAAATAAATGCACGTTCTTTATTCATCTTTAAAACCTTATCAAAGCCGCAAAAAATTCGTAAGAGATTTCATTAACTACTAAATATCATTTTAAAAACAATAGCGTTAAAAGAAAGAAAGAAAAAGTAAAAGATTATTATAAATTCTCGCTTAGCCGAATCGCTTGAATCATAAGATTCGATGAAACGAGTATCGAATCGTAGGATTCACACTTGAATCCTAACATTCATTTGTAAATGGGATTTGTTGCATAGATACGAATCGATTTTCTTAAGATTCGGGATACGAATCGTAGGATTCTGATAACTATGGTTTCACCCCTTAAAAAACTGACTTGTAGATCTAATAGTGCAGTCCATTCAAGTGGGTGTAAAAAAAAAGGGACTGGTGTAATTCAAAGGGCCATTCGGATGGGTCATCAGGTGAGCCCTGCTATTGGTTGTGCATAGAAGCACCAGAAACATCATGCACACTGTGTGCAATGGATAATTTCTGTATATATATTTATATGTGTAGGGAAATATTCACCTGCACTCATGCGATGAAACATCTAATGTGCGCTCCGCAATCGTATTGGATAGCAACAATTTAATTTAGTTTTAAAGGCTGGCCCCACAATAATGCTGGTTTAATAGGATCTCCTCTCAGCTCTCTCTCTCTCTCTTTCTCTCATTCTGCTCCCCTTTTTCATATCTCTTTCTCTCGCACGTGGACTTCTCATCTTCATCTTTCAGCCCAACTTCTACTCTCTGTTCTTCACTCTACTCTCTTATATCTCTTTCTTCTCTCCTCTTTTCATTTCTCAAATCTCAGCCTCTCTTTACCTCTTTCTTTCTCAACCCAACTCAAAAGAAACATTCATCAATCTCCTCACCTTGTCTCTAAATAAGGGACCATGCGTTTTGAATTCTAGATTTCATATGAACATTTCAACAAACTCTCGAGGAAAGATGAGTTCTGATGATTATTTTCTCGCATATTTGGCCAATGTTAGAATAGATGGTCATTATTTTCTATATTGGGGAGGATGGAAACTGAAAATCACATCAACAAAAAATACTATTTTACTAGGTTTTCTACCCAAGCCATTATCAGTAACAGATCAATTTGGCCAGAAAAGTTGGAAAGAGCCACCCACTTTGGTATGACTTATTTCTATGATTCTCAATTTGACATGTAAATGATGGATAAGAAAAACTTAGCCTTCATCAAAAGGGGTGCTTCAGCAACAGAAATACAACATTGGCCATTCCAGTCCCAAGCTTTTGGATATATGATATTTATGTCTATTTGAATGGGAAAACCTCCAAGCTTTTGGATATAACTATCTACTCATTTTACTAGCCATCTAGTCGGTCTTAAATTCATAAGCATTACAGTAGGTTATAAATCGGCTTCAAACTTGTAGAATAAGGTGATTCCATATGATTTTCTTATTCCACCCATTTCTCACAATCAATTTAAGAAATGTTAACTTTCTGGATTCCCTACTATGTTGCTCAACACCATTCAAGTTTAGACCCGATTCTCTCAGGGAGGGAGGGGGGATAGATAAGGAGAGATGGGAAGCTGAAAGAGAAGAGGGACGATGAAGAAACGTTGTGACTTGGGAGTAATGAAGGAGGGCGGAACGAAAGGAGAGAGAAAAAGAATCCAGGAGTAGTTGGAGTATTTAAATATGAAAAGTTCTTTTCTTGTGGGCCTGATCTTTCAAATAAATCTGAATGCAAGCTGTCCAATAAGAATGCACAGCGCATAGTAGAGAATTGATTTGCTACTGTGGCAAAAAAACTATCCATACGAAGTCATGAATGAGCTATAGAAATTGAAAAGAAGTGATTTTTATTGTACACGGTCCATGTATCATTTGGAAAGAGGGAAATGAACAATTTGGCACATCAGACGTAGTCATAGTAGAGAATAGATATTCAACTGCGGCAGAAAAATTATATCCAGTCCATGCATCATTTGGAAAGAGGAAAATAAACAATTTGGCGCATGCACATCAGATGGCAGGCATAGTAGAGAATAGATTTGCCACTGGCAGAAAAAACTATCCCTAAGAAGTCATGAATGAGCTAAATGAATTGAAAAGAAGAGATTTTAGTGTCTGCAATCGATTTATCATTTGGAAAGAGGGAAATGAATGATTTTTAAGGATGGTTCTGATAGTGAGGTTGTTGAATGAGAATTAAAAGATTGCTTATTATGTGGGCATTCCCCCCCTCTGAAGTGGTTCCATCTGGATAAAAGTGAAGAGGAAGTAGAACATTCATGTGGGTTGTGGGAACTCAACATTGATGTTTTTTCCCTAGGTAACTCAAGATTTTCTGTTTTGGGGTTGGTGGTGGTGGGTGACTGCAATCATGTGGACATTTTAACTGTAGGGGGAAATATGGAAATTAGTCCATCTTTTTTCTATACTGAGAGGCCTTTGATGAATTTCCCATTAGAAAATGCTTCTTGAATTACCATTAAAAAAAATGCTCCTTGAATTGTTTCATTGTCTTCCAATGGGGCCCTCAAACTTATGTAATGGACAAAGTTAATTGTGTTTCATAGATGTTAACCCTAAGTTTCTTTCTTTTTCTTTTTTTTTTCCTTTTTATTTTTATTTTGGGTTAATTGGTTTCAACACCATCAGGGGGCATGTATCTGTTTTGACAGCATTTACTTAATATCCATGCAAGGACATTAGCTTTTGTTAC
The DNA here is from genome assembly GCA_038049695.1 of Cinnamomum chago. Classification (NCBI taxonomy): domain Eukaryota; kingdom Viridiplantae; phylum Streptophyta; class Magnoliopsida; order Laurales; family Lauraceae; genus Cinnamomum; species Cinnamomum chago. The sequence continues at coordinate 62,229,772 of CP142458.1, read as the reverse complement.
TCGATTTTAAGGACTTAATTGAAAGAAAAAAAAGTGCTTAAAGGTCCAATTTCTAATTGGGAATGCCTAGGGACTTCTAAATTTAGTGAGGGTTTGTTTTACAAATTTCTCTAGGTATAAAAGAAAGCCTTCACTTAATATCATTGTGGAGGGTCACTCAGGGATTGCTATTATGTGGCCTGCTACTTTTTTTGGCAGTTCCTTGGAAGTTGGCTTTCACATTAATGAAATCGGAGAAGTAAATTGACATTAATGTTGTGTTCAGTATATTCCTCGTCCTTATAATCTGGAGGTTAATTTCTTAGTAATATCGGGGATTTGAGGCCATTATCATGCAGTGTATCTTTTGATCTGTAGCTTTTCTTATTGACTTGATGAGATCTCTCGTTTTTATTAATTAGTCACATGAACTTTGAAAGAAGTTCTAATTATTTCAAGAAAAGTATAACTGTACATGTATCTTTATGATTTTGCTAAAGAAAGGAGTAAACGATGCGACTTTTCTTCATTGTAAGTTATTATTCAAGATCCTACCGTGCATACATCCATGTATATACTTTATTTCTTCCCTCTACAGTTTTCACATCTTTCAGAAAGCCTTGGTTTGCTCACTGCATATAAATGACTGATCCAGATAGCCTTAATTTTAGTGTATGGAATCTTTTCACCCGTAGAAATATTCATGTAATTGAAAAGGAAAAGATGGTCTCTAACTACGCCAGAAAGATAGAAATAAGTGTTTGTGCCGGGGAAATCACGTTAGAGAAGTAAGTGGTTTGCTGTATTGGTTTGAAAATTTTTTGTTTAAAGACAGTTAAATTGTATCAGACTTTGGATCTTGAGCCATAAGTGGTTTGCTGTATTGGTTTGAAGATTTTTTGTAAATTGTATCAGACTTTGGATCTTGAACCACATTCTCTATGTGATCCTCTTCATTTTTTTCTGAAATATACCTACTTCTAATTTTGCCATTTCCATCAAAATTTAAAAATCGGCTCGTCATTGTGCTCTGAGGTTTTTAATATCATTCTCACAATTGCAGAATACAAGAATGAAACGAGAGTTCTTGGAAAACTTTGGAAAACTGATTGTATTAATTTTTGTGTCCTTCTCTTTGAGATTGAACATCAATATATAGGAATATATATGCCTTAATCAAGGCTCTTACAAAGGAGACTAACTAATTACAATAATCACTGATCTAAGTTAGGAAAGCAATCAATTTAAGATATGTACAGTTGTCTCAACATTGACCAAATCAATATCACGTAAGATGTGGGTTGCTGGACTGGATTGACTGATGGGCCTTGGGCCCCTTCATGGGTCATGAGCCAACTTAACACTCCCCCTCAAATTGATGCGGGAGAATCAACGAGCATCAGTTTGCCAACCAAGAATTGATGGCGTGGTCGGGGAAGACCTTTAGTAAGAATATTAGCAATTTGAAGCTCAGTTGGAGACATGCGGAAGGCTGATGACATCACGCTTAAACTCATCACGTATGACGTGACAATCAACCTCGATGTGTTTAGTACGTTCATGAAAATCGGATTTTCAGTAATCCGAATCGCACTTGTATTATCTGCATAGAGGGGGGCAGCTCCTTCTGCGGGAAATCCAATATCAGAGAGCAGACCTCGGAGCCAAAGTATTTCGGAGCACGCAGCAGACATAGCTCGATACTCAGCCTCGGTAGAAGATTTGGAAACTTTGTCGTGTTTCTTGCATTTCCAAGAAACCAGACTATCACCCAAAAAAATGCACCATCCTGTGGTTGATCTGCGAGTATTCGGACAACCAGCCCAATCAGCATCTGAATAAGCTATGAGAAAAAGGATTATTGGATGGAAAAAACAACCCGCGAGTCGGTGTGCGAATAAGATATCGAATGATGCGACGAACAACAACCGGATGAAGGTGATGAGGAGTAGTCATGAACTGACTCATTAGGTTGACCGCAAATGAGATATCAGGACGGGTGATCGTGAGGTAGATCAAGCTACCTACTAACTGGCGATATGCGGTAGGATTTGGAAGAAGGTCACCCTCTTTATTAGTTTGATATTCAGTTCGATCGGCGCATCGACCGGAGCTGAAGAAGTAAGGCCAGCCAAGTCAATGAGGTCAACCGTGTATTTGTGCTGATAGGACTATACCTTTAGACGATTGATGAACTTCAAGAGCCTTGATTAAGGCATGTATATTCCTGTATTAATTTTTGTGTCCTCTTTGAGATTGAACATCAATATATAGGAATATACATGCCTTAATCAAGGCTCTTACAAAGGAAACTAACTAATTACAATAATCACTGATCTAAGTTAGGAAAGCAATCAATTTAAGATATGTACAGTTGTCTCAACATTGACCAAATCAATATCCACGTGAGATGTGGGTTGCTGGACTGGATTGACTGATGGGCCTTGGGCCCCTTCATGGGTCATGAGCCAACTTAACATTTAATGCAGTACAAAAAGTGAAACTACGTGTATACCTCCACAGATTGTATGATTATGCTATCTAAGAAAGATTATGCCTTTCAGATGGCACATGACTTTTATCCTTTATTTTTCAAACTATTTCTTTGAGTACATAACAAAATGTTCTTTTTTTTTTTTGAACTTGTTATCAGGGCCCTCATTCCGATTTTTCTGGTCCAACTTCTGGATGTACTTCCTGTGTAGCAATTATTCGAAACAACCAACTTATTGTTGCAAATGCTGGTGATTCTCGCTGTGTGCTCTCAAGAAAGGGTCAGGTATGTTCAGACTGTTGTGTACACTTTTAGCAAGAAGTTTTGTTACTATGTTACCTGGACACATTTTTGTTGTTGGAGGTGGAGATAAAAACAACTCGACAAACATAGGAAATCTGGACGACCTCACACATACAAATATATATGATATTGATAAATTTATTGGTAGTTTGCAATAGACTAGAAAGAAGGGGAATTTTAGTTCATACATACTTTCAATGTGTAAAATTGCAAAATTTTTAATAAAATCACATTAGAAATATACATATATATATAGGGAGATGCTCCTATGCCCCCACCCTAGCTCTCATAGTAAGGTGAGAGATGCTCTCATAGGAGCATCTCCATAAATATATATTTGGGTAATTCTCTAAAATGCCCCACTTTAAAAACACCCCGTTTTCTGCCCCTCCTTTTTTTTTTGGGGCATGGGGCCCTCCTTGAGCCAATCTAATCTTTTCACACACAATACTCCCCCTGAATCGTGACAACTCCAAATTCGACACTTATCCAACTTTTCCTCACCATTGGATTGAAATCATAAGAATATGATGCCCTCTAAAACCAATAAACTTTAGGGAGATGGATCAGTAAAAATTATATATATATATATATATATATACTTTGTCAACAGATAGATTGTAATGGCTCTTTCTTTCCAAATGATTATGCATATGGACTTCAAAATCTTGATTTTGTTTGTTGCAGGCATACAACTTGTCAAGGGATCACAAGCCGGAACTTGAGGTTGAGAGAGAGAGGATCCTGAAGGCTGGAGGTTTCATCCATGCTGGCCGAGTGAATGGAAGCTTAAACTTGGCAAGAGCGATTGGTACTTAAAGAGATTGCATGTAGTTCATAGTAATTTTGTATCATGTTCATTTTTTAAGGCCATTTCTCTGTCTGCAGGAGACATGGAATTCAAGCAGAACAAATTTCTACCTGCAGAAAAGCAAATTGTAACTGCCAATCCGGACATAAATACTGTATGTACTGTGTTCTCTTGTGTCCTGTGCATCAGATGATGATATTAAATACTGTTTGTGTTGTGTTCTCGCGTATCTTGTGCATCAGTTGATATTATGTTTATAAACTTTACAATGCGTGTTGTATCCTATGTCATTGAGTTTGTCCATGTGATGCCCTTCAGTCCTGATGATCTGTCGGACACTGTGACTTGAATTGGAAAGTCATAGCCATCCGATGGCTTGGCTTTTTTCGGGTGAATGTTGAATATCGTCATGGTATGATTTATTTGCAGGCTGTTGGTCAAATGGCTAAGATTTTACCAATTATGCAGAATTTTGCGTCTCAGTACCAACAGATTGACTCATCAAACCATGGGATCTACATTTACTTTTTTTTGTTAGACCTGCCAATATTAAGTAAATGTTCCATGTTCTCATCATCACCACCACTAGGCAAATGTTTCAGCCTAGGATCATATAGTGTCAATTTGCATAATTGTCGCTAATTGTTTCTACTTCCTTGCAATGCATATCAATTTAAGTTGCACTTATTTATTCTAGTAGATTTTCTATGATCACATTGCCTTACCACATGTCTTTCTGGCTGCATTTAGGTTGATCTCTGTGATGATGATGACTTCATTGTAATTGCATGTGATGGTATCTGGTAAGTTTCTTAATTTCTCCTTTTTCATCTTTGGAGGTTTTCCCTCTATGGTTATTTCTAAATGAAGTACTGTTTCCTATCCTAATTAGTAAGATACATGCAAGCAAGGTTTTCTGTTTCTCTTTGATCAGTGTCTCATGGAACAAATTTAGTATTGGGCTATTTGCTTTTCATGCTTTATGGGTAAAGGACAGCTGGGGCAATTCCCATCCACTAATCCTTTTTATTGGCAACATGAAAATTTGATTGATATAAAATGAAAATATATAATAAGAAAGGAGATAATAGAAAACAATACAGTTGAAGATGTGAAATCTTGTTAATCTTTCATTCATAAGTTTTGAGGCCCGAGGAAGCTTGTGCAAAGTACAACATGACGAAATTGATTAGTTTTTTAGCCTATTAATTTTAAGTACCACGAATAGAATTTTCCATTATTTCTGAAATTAGAAATCAAAGCGCATCCCTAGCTTGTAATCCTTGTAGGAGGATCTAATGAGTAGTGATGTAAGGGAGAAAAGAAGGGAGGGTTACATGGTAAAGTAACCCTGATTATGTCTATGACATGTTCTGGACGCTCTGCCTCGAGTTTTTTCTTTATATTTTAAATTCATAATATGCACAATTAAGAATTGCAAATAAACAAGAAATTACTTGGGATTACCTTTAAGTTTGGCCATTTTGGAACCCTTTTTTTCCTTTATATAGGTCGAGTATTATCATGGGCTAAATTTTTTAAAGGAGTAGCTGAAAATCTTATCATGAATATTATTACTATTTGAGAGAGTTTGCAATTTGATCTTTGTTTCTTTCGTATGTTATTTGTTAACATGTGCTTCCCCCGCCCCCAAAAAAAAAAAAAACTCTCCCTCTTTCTATGACATTGCTGTCTTTATTAACAGGGATTGTATGTCAAGTCAGCAACTGGTTGATTTCATCAATGAACACATCAGCACTGTAAGTTGACAATACTTGTTTTTTAAAACCCAATAGCTTGTGTGTAGTGCCATATTGGAAAAACTAAGATTACTGCATCATTTAAAAAAAAAAAGTGTTTTCGCTCTCCATCTAATGATTGCCATGATAATGCAGGAAAGTAGTCTTTCTAAGGTGTGCGAAAGAGTGCTTGATAGATGTTTAGCACCATCTACAGCTGGTGGAGAGGGATGCGACAACATGACCATGATCCTAGTGCAGTTTAAAAAACCCATCAACCCTAATTCAGATGGGGCTGAGCAGTCATCGCAGCCTGCGCAGTCTGTAGAAGAGACTGAAATCAAAGAAATCCATGTTGATTAAAGGTGAATGAATTGCCGGTTGTCATTTTCAGGGTGCCAAAAATTGATTTCCTGGATTCTCTCGTATAGTTTTATCTGTAAATGTAGTTCTTCATGAATGTTTTTCCTGTTCTCATTTAGAATTTAGATTTCACTGGTTAACCATGAGAAGCTACTTGAATAAAGTGTACAGGTATTTTTAGCCATTGGTGATCTCACCTGTGCATTCAGTTTTTCAAAATCCCTCTGTAAATGTTGTTCATTTAGGAGTGACCTGTTTTCAATTAGAATGTAGATTTTGTTGGTTGACCATGAGAGGCTCTACTTGATTAAAGTGTAGAGGTATTTCTAATCTTTGGTTATCTTACTGTGCATTCAGTTTTTCCAAATTTAGAGACGAGATGAAGGAAAGCGAAATCCTTGAATTACTCATAAAGAGAATGGAAATATCATCACTGTTAAGTAGTATCCGACGGCCGTGGTCATATAAGGAATCCTCTTTTCTCAAGTAGTTTCAAGTTTCAACATCAAAGGTGGATCCCACTAACTGATTTATGGTGTTGGGTTAATGGATTTTTTATTAAGTGGCTTGCACCTGTCATCAACAATAACAGAGCCTTGTCCTGACTATGTTGGAGTCGGCTACTTGAATTTTGTTTCTCCATTTTTATTTATCTTGAGTCAAATTTTAAGATAAGTTGAACTTTTTCGTATCTAATTTTACTACCCTTTTCTCGTTGGTGGGTCATCAACCCTCATAGCCAAAACTTGCATCAACTTCTAAAATAAAGTAATACATCACTGCTTTATTTGTATTTACAGGGGGGTGTGTGTGTGAGAGAGAGAGAGAGAGAGTCTATTACACGTTCAGGCAAGGCCATCTTGACAAATCGATGAAGGTTGAGATTGTTTCTAAGCATGTAATAATCAGATATTTTTTCAGTGAGCATTTCCAACAAAAGGATGCCGTCGATATAAACATACCCATATGTTGGCATCCATGCCATACTATGCGATTCAATCTACCTCATGTTTTCAGTAACCAAGAACTAGAACTTTGGCTAGTTCAAATTACACATACATACGCCCCACTCTTCCTATGTGAGTGAAATAAAGAAAGAGCTTGAATAGTAAACCACTAATTATGTAGAACCAACAACTTATGATTGTATCATAAGTAGGCAGGTTGGATAGTGCTTAGCTTAAGATGGGACATGAAAATTTTAGTGATTCAATATTGACTAATGATCAAGATTTTTAACTTTGATTATTTATTCAAGCAAAACAAAAAAGGGTTAAATGAGGGGTGTTTTGTGTCATTTCAAAACTTTGTAAGTTTATAAATACCACATCCCTCGTCATTTTTCAACACTCATCTACACTCTCTCTAGGCTCTCTTTCTCTTCCTAAGTTCTCTATTGCACCAAGAACTCTTTTCAAGCTCTCAAAGGCAAAGGAGTTTGTGGGTGACAGACTACCTATCAGAACTTCTCTATAGGCTATTGTAAACTGAAATTTAAATGTAGAAGCGTAAATAGATGAAGAAGAAATGTATATGCGTATGACAATTCTATTTCACGGGCTTTACACTAAGCTTCTGGTCTGTCCGGTTCTCGGACTGTCAGTACCCCTTTTTATGAGGAAATTACAGAGGATGGGCTTTGCCTATTAGAGGGGAAGGAGAAGAGGATAGAGGTCTTGCTTGCCTCTTCCCTTTCTCCCCTAGATGAGATTTCCCTACGCGATATTCCTCTCCTCCTTTTTTGTCCCCTTTCTTTGGGAGTAGCGTCCTCAATTTATAGGTTTCTTCGCACATGTCAGCCTCCCTTTAGTCTCCTTGCCTTCGTCCCTTTGCCTTTGTCAATAGACGGAAGCAAGACCCATGACGCAAGGGCGTATTCCTAGCCCTTCCCATCATGGATCTTCCTCTCTTTCAAGTCTTTCTGGGCCTGGACCCGATGATAGTCCTCGCCTCATTTAACGTGCCTACAGCTATAGCCTTCTCTCTCTCACTTTAAGGTATTTATTAATTTGAATTTTATTTAATATATGCATAGTAATATTATATAATAAGTTGAATTTTATTTAATATATGCATAGTAATATTATATAATAAGTCTCACCTTCTCTCCTTTCTTATATAAATTATCACAACAAATACAATATATAATTATTTCTTTTCTCTGTAAATTTTTTTTTAGAAAAATGGCTGAAACTTCACAACTGTTCAACCTTGAATTCTATCTAAATGGTTTGGCCCAAATTCTTCAGCCAGAAAGAAAAGAAAAATGACTTCTGGAGTTTGGAGATCCTTTACAATAGTTCATATTAATGATCCCATTAGAAGAACTGTGGATAAGGCATAATGTATGTTTTGCAAAGAACTTTATATCTATTAAGTCATTGGGTGGCACTGGCCACCTTAGTGGACACCGAAATCATGTATACCTAAACATACCAGAGGAGAAGTTAATCCGGGGTAGGGGTTGGTGGCGTCCAAACCCAACTTTCTTAAAATTTCTCAACCAGTAGTTGAGGGGCTTTTAATTATAACCCGGCTAATGCGAGATACCAACTTGTAAAATTTATTGCAATTAATCAATTGCCCTTTGTTCTTACTAAAAATCAATTATTTGAAGATTTTGTGAGACAATTGTTCGCTCCTTCATGGAAAAAGATTTCTAGAAATACTGCAATAAATGATGCAGTAAAAAATTTTAGAAAAGAAAAGGAGAATTTAAAATTTATTTTTCAAAACATACCTGAAAAAATATTATTAACTTCAGATTTATGGACCTTCTAACAAAACATTTTGTGTGATTTCAATAAATGCACATTATATTGATAAGACTAGATTATACAGAAGGTAATGATCTCATTCTTTTTAATTACTTGATTACCAACACACTGGTGCTAGGATAGGGTCCACTATCCTTTAAAAAAAAAGAGACTATAATATTAAAAATAAAATAATCTCTATAACTTTAGATAATGCAAGCTTTAACAAAAGCGCATTAGCTATACCAAAATATGCGCTCCAACTTAATTTAAATGGAGCTTTGTTTACAATAGATGTGCATATCACATCTTAAATCTTATAGTACAAGAAGGCTTAAGATTTATTAAACATATCTTAGAAGTAATTAAATACATTATAATTTACAGTTTTCGTCTCCCACAAGAAGGCAACAATGGACGGAGATATGTGAAAGTCTTAATAAAAATTCAAAAAAAAAAAGAAAAAAGAAAAACACAAATAGATGTAAAGCATAGGTTGAGTTTTACTTATAAAATATTAAAAGAAGCTTGCAGTTACAAAATTGCAATTAATCAACTTTGTGCTTTATATTTATCACACGCAAATATTTCTATAGGTGCAGATAATCAACAAGTTCTTGAAAGAATAAAAGAGTTTTTAGAAGTTTTTCATATGTAGCCTTATTTTTTCTGGGGTATATCATCCCTCATTAACTCAAGCTTTGAACTAATTTTATGAAATTAGTATTGCTTTTGAAGAATATAGAGATGTACCAACTTTCAAAAGCATGCGTGCCGCAATGGAGTTGAATTTTTCGCAATATTGGAAAAATATGCTCCATTAACATTTTGTTTATCCGCTGCATTAGACCCTAGGTTAAAATTTAAAGGTGTAGAAACTTTACTTAAAGCAATAAATAACAATATAAATCAAACTAATATAAATGATATTTCTTTGATCAAAACTTATTTAGAACAACTTTATTTGGAATGTTTTACCCAAATGGGTAGACTAGAAACATCCTCTACCCCTATGGGTCCTCCCTAACCAAAGAATGGGAAAAGAAGGTTGTTTGGGATTTCTTTAGGAGCTCTCTAGAGAGGGCTCCTCTTCCTTCGGATTCAATCACGTTGTTAATGAATTAACGATTTATCTATAGATAGGTCCGCTTAAGGTCCTAGATGATGATGCTAGTTTTGACCTTTTTGCCACGTAGAAAGTATGTGAAAGTATATTTCATGTGCTTTAAGCCATAATCCGTGATTTACTAACAGTTTCAGTATTTATAGTTCCATCAGAGTAAGCTTTTAGTGTAGATGGACGACTTATTTATAACAAGCGAACAATACTGAAAGAAGAAACAGTGGAGATCTGCACAAGCCTGCAGGACTAGTTCCCAAAAGAGAGTAGAACCCAAAACTTAATGGAGGAAGAAGATAAAATAAAAGATAAGTTTTCAGCACTCGAAATATGATAGTGTAAAACAATTGTCATACTTATAATCTTTGTGAGATTTAATTCAAGTTAGAAAGTAACATCATAGCTGTTCATGTTGTAACTTTATTTTCAGAAAACTTTCATACTTTTCATTTTTATTTTCTTCATTATAACTTTCATAAAGTTAAAATTTTCATCAAACTTGTAATTTCTTTTTAAAGTCTTTGTATATTATCATCAAAGTTCTTGTAAACTTCATCTCAAGGAATGAAAATTATTGTCTTTTTTCAATGAATATTTATGCATTTATTTCAGTTCATTTCAAGTTGAAAACCCTTTAAGGTCCCTTTACATTTATTTTTCCTAAAAATTAAAACTTAGAAAAAAAAAAAAAAAAAAGGGGCGGCCCGTGGGTGGCACAACCCAGCCCAGATGGGGCATGACCCAGCACTACACGGATGAAGCCGTGCCATGGGCCCAGCACGGCACAGCTGGGCCGGCCTAAATGCGCCAACACGGCCCACTTTACACTTTGAGATGTGTATCTAATATCTATGATAGCAATAATATAAAATGTTCTAGACACATTAGCCCACACTTATATGCAGGGATGCCAACGAGTTGACCTCGAGTTGGCTTGATTAGCTCACAAGCAAAGTTTGCTTGATTTTTATATATTTATTATAAAATGGTATAGGGTTGTGTTCTAAGTAAGAGATGCCTCTCATGAGGTAACTTTTTCTTAAGACAAATCCAACATCCTCATATACATCAACTCTAAATAAATTAGAACTCATCTTAATTTGACACTAATCTAAATAATATTTTTTGTCGGATTCATGAAAATTGTAACTTAAGAAAACACCAAAATTTCATCCGATGGTGATTGTTATTAAGGTATTAGAATGATTTTTTTATAAGCTTATATTATTTAATTTGAATTACTATTGGAATCGTCTCCATCCTCTTTTTTTCTTGCAAGTTATAAAAAATGGCTTTTCTCCGTAGCAAATTGCTGCACCAAAAAAATAAAAAACTATTTTTCACTAAGAAATCTAGAACCGCACCAAACAATATTAGTATCAATTCATTGAGAAAAAAATTGATAACTTCCGTAAAATTCCTTTTCATTTATCATGGACTTTGCTGACATGTCAATTTTCTTTTTCCGTGGAAAGGACTTGTACACAAATGTGTACTAAGTAATACTAACCTAAACATCACTGTGGTGCTATGATGGTTGTGGTCATATATTAAATCCTCTTTTCTTGAGCAGTTTGAAGTTTGAACTACCAAGGGGATTTAAGCAGAACAGTGATTGCCTTTTTTTTATAAAGGGTAATTGGTATTAGAAAGGAGAAAGAAGAATTACAGAAAGCAAAAAAAACAAACTACAAACTAAGGCCTCCAAATGGGGAGGCAATAAACAAAACAAAAAAAAAACAAACTATAACCAGCGTAGACCACTGAACTAACCCAGACTACAGACGAGAGGCAGGGCTGGTAGCAGTGATGTTCAAAAGGCTGGAGATGGAAGAGAGCTGCTGGCCGCCAACTGGAACCTTGGACTTCAACAGAGAGAAAGATATTTCTTCCTGCAGCTGGCCAAGGAGCTGGGTGGAAGAGGGGAGGCGGTTGTCAAAAAAAGCAGTATTCCTGGTTTTCCAGAGTAAGTATAATACTGAAAGGAAGATGGACGCCAAGAGCTTTTTGCCTGCAAGGTTGTTTCCTCTAGAGAGGGCAGTCTATATTGAAGAAGGAGAGCAGGGGAAAGGGGGCAGAACACTGGCTGCCGAGAGGAGCCAGTTCCATAGAGCTTGGGCTGTTGAGCAGGAGAAGAAGATGTGGGAAGCAGAGTCCAATCCGTTGAAGCATAAGCAGCATCTGGAGGCTAGGGAGACCCCCAAGTGTTGGAGACGAGTTTCAGTGGGAGTTCTGTTGTGCATCATGCGCCATCCAAAGAAACTTACTCGAGGGAGGGAAACACCATTCCAAATCAGGGGAGGCCATAGGAGGGTAGAGTTTCTGGTTCTGACAGTGTTCCATGCACTAAGCTGAGAGAGCTGGCCATCTGAGGAATCCTTCCATTGGAGAGTGTCTCGAGCTGAGGGATTAGGAGTGAGGAGGAAAGTAGCTGAGGTAAGCAAGTCTTGAGCTTCTGATGGCAGGAAGGGAGGGATTTGCCAAGTGCCTGAGAAGAAGAGAGAGGAGAGCCGTTGATTTTGGGGGAATTGCTATTCGGGCCAAGCTTCTGCAATTGACTTATCTCCACACCATTTATCATACCAGGGGTTGATATCTTCTCCGTTTCCATATATCCAAGAACTGCCTTGGTAGATGAAGTGTGCCAGACGTCTGATGCGTTTCCAAATGCAAGAACCATAAAGAGTATTAGCTGGGTTCCAGATGGGATTGTTCTTGAAGTAACGAGCCTTGAACCAGGAAGACCATATCGAGCTCTTGGAGGAAGATTGCCAGCCCAGCTTGAGGAGGGAGGCATTGTTGATTTCAGAGATCCTTCTGATGCCAAGACCACCTTCAAGCTTAGGGAGGGACACCTGAGACCAATTCACATAGCTGGTTTTGGGGGAAGAGGCATTGCCTGACCAGAGAAAATTCCTCATCAGACGTTCAATGTCTTTACAGAGAGAGATGGGAAGAGGGAGGATGGAGGCGCAGTGCAATGGGATGCATGAGAGAACATGCTTGATGAGGATGAGCCGACCTGCAAAAGATAAAAATCTAGCTTTCCAGGCTGTGAGTCTGGCATGGATGGAGTCCAACAGGGGGAGGAAATGGGCACGCTTAGGGGAGCCAAAAATGATAGGAAAACCAAGGTATTTAAGCTGGGCTTGGCTTTCTTGGAGACCTAGGATAGAGCTAATTCTAGCCTTTCTTCTACTACCACATTTGCCTAAAAAGAGCTGACTCTTGAGAAGGTTAATGTGTTGACCTGAGGAGGATTGATAAACTTCTAGAAGGTCTTGGAGAGCAAGGACACCCGAGGTAGAACCTTTCATGAAGATGATGATGTCATCGGCATAAAGCAGGTGGCAGGGGGTGTGGGGGATGGTGGACAGGGGAGAGATGGTGCCAAGGGATTGAAGGTTGTGAAGATGGAGGCTAAGAATTTCTTCAGCTAAGATGAACAGGTACGGAGAGAGGGGATCTCCTTGTCTTAGGCCACAAGAAGAGCTAAAGAAACCTTGGGGGGAACGGTTAATCAGAACGGAGCATTTGGAAGTGCAAACACATTCCTTTATGAGGGAGATCCAGGCTTCAGAGAAGTTGAAGAATCTGAGAGTGGAGAAGTGGAAGGACCACTTGAGTTTATCAAAGGCTTTGGAAATGTCTAGCTTGAGGCAGAGGGAACCTTTACTAAGCTTGGATTTGAGCTTTTGGAAGAGCTCAAAGGAGATTGCTGCATGATGGTGGATTGATCTGCCTTTAATGAAGGCAGCCTGGTTTTTAGAGACAAGGGAAGGGAGGATAGAAGAGAGCCTAGTGGAGAGGATTTTGGAAATAATTTTATAGGAGAAGTTGAGTAAGCTAATGGGCCTAAAGTCAGCAAAGGAGGTGGGGGATCTGGATTTAAGAATGAGAGTAAGGAAGTAAGCATTGGAGGCTCTTAGAAGCTTTTTGGATTGGAAGAAGTGTTTAATGGCTGAGATGACTGTTTGGCTGATGATGCCCCAAGTAGAGGTGAAAAAAGCTCCATTGAAACCGTCTAGGCCTGGGGAACTACTCTTTTTAAGAGAGAAAACTGCCTCTTTGATTTCAACGTCAGTGGGAATTGAGACCAACAAGGAGTTCTCTGGGTCTGTGACTTTAGGGCTAACGGACTGGAAGAGGATAGGGTGGGCCTGGACTTCTTGGGAGGAGAAGAGCTTGGAGAAATAGAGCACTGCTTGCTCTTGGATTATGATGGGATCTTCAGTAAGACAGCCATTAACAGAAATGTGATTTATTTTGTTGAAAGAGTCCCTAGCTTTGGCTGATTGGTGAAAGAATTTTGTATTCAAGTCTCCCTCTTTGAGCCATGAAATTCTGGATCTTTGTTTCCAGTGGATTTCCTGGGATTTAAGGATTTCATGGAGATGATGCTTGGCTTTCAGGAGATCAAGTCTAGTGGAGTCTGAGGGGGAGGTATCCAAATTTGATTGGCACCTCAAGATTGAAGCTTCTGCTTCAAGGATAGTTTGGTGGATTTGGCCAAAGGTTTGCTTACTCCAGGATTTGAGGGAAAGCTTGAGAGACTTAAGCTTCTAGGCTAGAATGAACTGGGGATTCCCGACCACTGGAGTGTTCCAGCTTGCCTCTACCACAGCAAGGAATGAGGGGTGAAGGAGCCATTTGTTTTCGAATCTGAAGGGAGCTTTAGGGGCTTTAAATTGGTTAGAGTAAGTAAGGAGTAGGGGACTGTGATCAGAAGCAAGCCTGGGGAGGATGTGGACTGAAGGGTCTGAGAAGGAAACAAGCCATTGGGAGTTAACTAGAGCTCGGTCTAGCTTGGCTGCAACATAGGAAAGACCTTGTCTATTGTTTGACCAGGTGAAGGAGCTTCCAGAAGAAGGAGTGTCTGAGAGGCCAGCTTGCATGACTGCTAATTGAAAGTCTTTGAGGGAAGAGGGAGTGGCCTGACGGAGACTAAGTCTTTCTTGGTGGGCAAGAATTGCATTGAAGTCCCCTATGACACACCATGGCAGGGAGGTGGAGGATAAGACGATGAGATCTTTCCACAGATCTTTCCTAGTAGTAGGATTGGTGGAACCATAAACTCCTGTGATGAGGTAGGAGAGCCCTGGAATTTGATTGTGAAGGAGCATGGAGAGATTCTGAGAAGAGGCTTTGGTAATTGAGGCTTGGAAAGGGTGAGAAGACTTGGAGAAACACCATAAATTGGGAGGAGAGATGATAGAGGAGTTGGAGTGGAAAGTGTCAAAACCGAAAATGGCTAAGCCTAGAGATTGGGTGGAAGTGAATGTTGTCATTGGCTCAGAGATAAAGATCAGGTCAGGAGAGTGGTTGCGGACAAGGTTGGCCAAGGCTCTAATGGTAGGAGGATTGGCTATTCCCCTACAGTTCCAGTAAAGGACCTTTAACATGGGTGGCGGGAAGAGGAGGAGGGGGGTTTGTTCTTAGACCTCCTGGTTATTGGGCCAGTGCCAGTGATGGTGCCAGGGGGTTTCTTTTGACCTGTGGAAGGGGGCCTGAGGAGGGTAGTGACTGGGTTCTTGAGAGCTAAGGGACCTGGAGGGGGGGGCTGAGGATTGGGGGGGGGGGGGGGGGGGGGGTGGGGTGGAGGGTGACTTGGAGAGAAGTTTGGGCAACCATAAGAGGAGTATCAGAGGATGAATTGACTGGGAGAGGGAGAGAGGGGAGATCAAACCCAGGGGGAGGAGAGGATGGAGAGCTCTCAGCGAAGGCCTGGAGATTCTTACCATAGATGCTGGGGTTAGAGACTGGGTCCAAGAAGGAATATTTCTCCAAGATATCAAAAGGGTTGGAGGTATCTATGGTTGGGGAGGTGGTTTTCTCCAAGATGACTGAGACTACGTCATAGGGCAGTTCATTGATGGAAGGAGAACGAAGAAGAGGTTTGGACAGAGAGAGAGAGAGGAGTTCTTGACTTTGGAGGGATTAGATTTGATGGTGGTCTGCTGGATTGCGGTGGTTTGAGTATGTATGGGCTGGGGGGCTGGAAGAATTGGAGAGGGGCTGACTAGAAGGGAAGGAGGTGGGGGAGCCTGAAGGGGAACCTCAGGGACTATGGCCGAGAGGGGATTGGGGTCGGGAGAATATTGGGTCAGAGAATGGTTTGAGGAGTTTGATGTGGTTAAGGAAGCTGGGTCTGGGAGAATGGGAGGGGAAGAAAGTGGACTGGTGTTACCTGGGTTAGAGGATGCAGGGGTGGAAAGAGAGGCCTGGGGGCAGTGAACAGGGAGATGTCCGGATTGAAAACAGAGGTGACAGGGGCAATGCTCGTAGGAGACAGAGATTTCCAGTTCTCTTTCACCTTGGAGGTCTACTAGAATTGATTGGGGTTTGGGTTTGGAGAGATCCATATTGACTAAGACTCTGGCAAAGGTAAGGATTCTTTGTGAGGAGGTGATTTCGTCCAGCTTGATAGGTTGGCCAATGGAGTTTGCAAGAGAGAAGAGAATGAGTTGGCTCCAACAGTGGTAAGGGAGCCCTGAGAACCTCACCCAGACTGGAGCTATGGATGGCCAGACAGATTCGTCTTGACCAGGGGACCAGGGAAGAAAGAAGATCTTCCGCTTGTTAATGGACAAGGGAGAGCGACCAAGGATGATGGACTTATCAGAGGGAGAGTTGAGTCTGAAGATGAAGTTACCTT
Source organism: Cinnamomum chago (assembly GCA_038049695.1). Taxonomy (NCBI): domain Eukaryota; kingdom Viridiplantae; phylum Streptophyta; class Magnoliopsida; order Laurales; family Lauraceae; genus Cinnamomum; species Cinnamomum chago. The sequence continues at coordinate 62,213,552 of CP142458.1, read as the reverse complement.
TGATGGTAAGGGATACCAAGCAGGGTCTGGAGAGAGGCCAACGCCTAGCTTGAGCTTCGACCCATTCGAGGGAGGGGCGCTTACCTGCAAATTTCCCGATGACAGCACACGAAAAGGGTTCCTTGCTGGAGGAAAGCATGGATTGAGGAATGGAGAGGGATGGTTTGCCGTTTTTCCAGGTGGTAGGAGGGTAGGAAGAAGGATTGGGAGGCAAAGGAGCTAGGAAGAGGTTGGCGAAAGAGAGGGGAGGTTGGGTGAAGGGAGGGCCAAGGAGAAGAGGAGCCTGACAGGACGGGAGAAAAGGTTGGAGGATGGAACTAGAGATAGGCAGGGTTGGGAAGCCTGATGGATTTTGGCTCTGGTTTGAAAACAGGGTAGGGAAGTGGTGGAGGTCAGACGTGGGAGGGGGAAGGTTTTGAATAACTGAAGGGCGGGCCAGGCTGGTGGGTTGGGACTGGCCTGGGAGGTGGGTCAGGCTAACGGGTTGGTTGGGGGGAGGTAGGGGAGGGCCTGCTAAAGGGGTTGGGAGAGGGAGGGCGGGAGTTGGAGGAATATGAAAGTTTGAGAAAGGGGTTTGGGTTGGATGCAGGGATTGGGAGGGGGGTAGAGGATGGAGGATGAAAGGTGGGGCGGGGGGTCTGAGAGGCAGTGGGTAAGGGGGGGAAGAGGTGACCGACGAGGTCATGCTCACGGTCACCTTCCCCGGTCGCCTGAAGGAGCCCTAGAAGCCTGCTATCGCCTGAGGAGCCCTAATCGCCTATCTCACAGCAAGAGTCTTGCAAGAAGGACCATCATTATTGTGAGAACAGTGATTGCCTATACTGCAGGAGGATCAACAGACCTTTACAAAAGAAGCCAAAGGCCAAAAGAAAAAAATACTTACATTGGAGGAACAACTCCCAAAAAATGAAGAATTGAAAGTAGTGGGGAGGAATATCTGCTTTTAAGCAGAACAGTGGTTGCCGATACTGCAGGAGCAGAGTCTCTGAAAATGGTGCCGTTGCTTGTTCTCCAAAGTTTAAACTACAGAGGCAGACCCCACTGATTGATTTATGGTGTTGGGTTCCTTAATTCTTTTTTCAAGTCCCTTGCACCCAACTACAAAAATAAAATAATTCTCCTAGTTTACTTGTACTTTTAGTTTACTTGTACTTTTAGGTATAACTATGATGAGAGGTGCTCTTATGAGAAACACTCTTACATTATTATGAGAGATAAAGGTGGGGGCCCTCACATTTAAGTTATTGACATTGGATATGGATGTAAGGCCCACACCTTATCTTCCATAGTAAGGTGAGAGTGTCTCTCACAAGAGCACCTTCCAACTATGATAGGAGTAAAAAAAAATTTAATTTATAAAAGGGGATTTGACATTTTAATGCCCCTTAAACACTTAATTTTCAATTTCATGACTAAAAGTCTCTAAATGTCATGAGAGTCATTTGACTCTGGTACACTTTTCTTTTTGTTTACTATTTTGGCTTGGATCCCATGATATCTTGGGTTTTTAAAAAAACCATAATATCATGGGATTCAGGTAGCTTTTCAACTTTTCATCATGGATCACGGGGAAAAAGGTAAAAAAAAAAGAAAAAAGTGTACTAAAGTAATGAAATTGGAAATTAAGTATTTAAGGGACATTGAATGTCAAATCCCCTTTATGAAAAGAGGTGAGTTATTTTGAACAGTTTGATTTCAAACGTAGACGCCATTAATGGATTTATGCTATTAGGCTCATAGAATTCTTTCAGTTGACGTATGAGAATATGAACGTAGGGGGTGAGAGATTCTCCATTTCCTTAATGACAAAACAAACACTCTCCAAAAAAAAAAAAACTCTCCAAGCAAGAATACACTATAGAAAAAAAAAAGAGTTGAGGAAGACACTGCTCTTCATACCATCTCATCATGCAAGACAACATGAATACACTATTGATAAAACAAATAGAAATAAAGACTCTGAAGGAAGACACTGCTCTCCATCCTCTCTCATCAAGCAAACAAAACCTCAATATAACAAAGAGAAGATGAAGCATCATTGACTATGTGATGCAGGCCGGGACCCACAAAGGATGGCCAACGGCAGAGATCTTGACCAAAAAAGGAATAAACCTGGGAAGCCACTCACCAGGGGCAGCGGATGTCACTCAATGTTGTTAATCATGGATTTTTCTCACATGACCAAGCCACCAGCTTGTTTCCGGCCAAAAAAAAAAACCTTTCTGAGAAACTATTTAGAATCCGAAAAGCACCCCACCCGCCCCCCCGCCCCCCCATCCCATATTTCATTTCTTTAGATATATAATATAATATAATATATATATATAGAGAGAGAGAGAGCTACATATATTAATGACTAATGATTCTTACTGTTCTTAGACAGTCAAGGTTCCAGAAAATATCAGAAAAAAAAAAAAGAGAAAAGACTCTTTGACTAAATACATAAGACTAATAAATATAAAACATTCCTAAAACCATTATGCCCCTGCATCATTATGAGTGTCTATTATGCGTATCTCATCACTTTTCAGCACTAAGGTAAAAGTCCCTCACTTTCTGCATTTCAACAACAACATCTTTCATCTCCATCCGTTCTTTTGGTGAATCATATGAACAAAAGACACCTATTTTCACCAAGGAAACAAGGCTTTCCTGCATTATGCTTCTAATTTTGTCGTAATTCTCACAGTGTCTAATGACTTCAATTTCTTCTGAGAGCATTCGCTGATCTATAATCTCCATCACACTTTCAGACAACGCCATCTTAGCAAATTGATGAAGGTTGAGATTGTTGCAAAACATATCATCATTAGGTCTTTTTCCAGTGAGCATTTCCAACAAAAGGATCCCATAGCTGTACACATCTCCATATATAGATGTATTGGCACCCGCACCATACTCTGCAATTCATAGACCTCATGTTTCCGGTTAGCAAGAACTAAAACTTTTGCAAGCTCAAATTACACCTCCAAGCCCTCACTCTTCTAATGTGTGTGAATTAAAATAAAATTAAATTAAAAAAAACATGAAAAACAAATCACTTATTATGTAGAACAAAAAACATATTATTGTATCATAATTAGGCAGGTTGGATTAATGGGTAGTTTTTCATAAGAAAAATAAAGTTTTATTGATTCAACGTTAATCAATTATGAAATTTTTTTAAAATTTGATGTTTAATTATTCTGGTAAAACAAAAACCAGGATTGTTGTGAAAAGTTCATAACCATTTCTTTAAAGATATGTGATGTGGATATTTATGGCTAAAATAATTTTAAATGTTATTGACACATATCTATGTTTGCCAAAAAAAAAACAATGCAAAACTAAAATCTAAATGCAGGGCCCACAAGTACTATGAAAAACTATATCTTAATCTTTGGTTAAAAATAATGGCCCAATATCTTTAGCAGTATTTGGATAATCTATGGACAAAATTATCATTTTAGCTTTCTAACAATCATTCTAAGCTTTTTCTTAAGGCTGAACTTGTCAAAAACCAAACCCAAAAAAAAAAAAAAAAAAAAACCCATTTCTCTCTGCACACCCACCATAATACTTAAACTACCCTCTTTCTATTGGTGGTGCAGAGAGCAAGAGGGTGTGCAGAGAGAAATCAGGGGTGCATTTAGAAGCTCTCTAATTACTTTTTGTACACTTTGAATGTCAGTCTACTCTAGGGGGGTTTTAGTAAAGAAAAATATTTAGGAGCCTTTTTTCGTAAAAACCTCTTTGAATCATTATTTTATGCAAATCATATATCAGCTGATGTAGTGCATCTAGACTGGTGATTTGAACTTAGATGATGAGCCCTAACATTTGTGGACATCATTAGATTGATCATGCATGAAAGAAATGAATCTTCATAATATTTCATTCACTTTTTTACATGATGAAATGCATTCATTATGGGGTATTCGTGGGCCGGAGAGCTTGGTTGAAGCTTGTTATTAGGCCCAACAGCCGCACAGGTCAAAAAATTCAACATTAATCCAGCATAGTTGCATAGTTCATGTAGGCCTTCTGCTAAATACGTCGGGCCAGAACAGGCCTTCAAGCATACATAGGCCCAGATCTAGGCCTGGCCAATTTACCTATTTTGCGATAAAATTAACGCCTAATCCATCCCAAGGCGCCCTTAAAACACAGCCGAAACCCAGCCAACAGGGAGCCCATGAATAACCTTTGCATGCCTAAAGTTAAAATTTTACATGAAAGGCAGGATGCTTAACAGGGCCTTGAAACACAGACTAGCCAAATCCAGCCCACAAGTAACCCAAGCATATAAAGAGTCAATTTTTTTTTCATTTGAAGGACCTGACCATTCCCAAGGCCTTAAAACAAGCTCCAAATGCGGCCAACATGGGCCCATGAGTAACCATAGCATATGTAATTTTAAAACTTTATAAGAAGGTGATTTTTATTATACTGTGAGGTCCATTTGATACAACAAAAGACTTTGTCAAAACATAATTAGGCCCAACCCTAGTCTTGCCTATTTAACTATTGGGCAAAAAGATTAGGCCCAGATCCATCCCAAAGGCATAGCCCAAATTGATCAGATTCGTGCAGGGCTTGGGCTGGTTGGGCCAATGAGTACACCTTCCATACCCAGTGTCAAAAAATTTTGAGGTACTTTTTATGATACCATATGGTCTTGTTTGGATAAATGAGGAGTGGAGTAAAGTGATATAGATTTCACATAAGGAGTGAAGTGGAAGAGAAGTGGGTTGAAGTTAAGGCAGAGTACTTCACTTCACTCGGTTTGGATGCTTCGTGTAAAGTTAAGGTTTGGAGTAGAATCCACTTCTACTCAAGAAAATTGAAGTATTAAGGGTTGAAGTGAAATGAAGTATATGTGGCTGATAACAATACTTTATCTGTTGGGCTAGACTCATCCAAATAGGCTAGAGTTGAAATATTAAAATGTTAGGGCCCATTTAACTTTACTCTATTCTTTGCATATCCAAACAGGACCCATATTATATTGGTAATGTAATAAAAGACTTTGCAAAAGTGATAAATGTTAAGATAAGGGATTAATGGATAAAAGTATTACCTGGGGCGACGTATCCGATAGTTCCCCTTATTGCAAGTGAGTTGGTTTGCGATTGAGAATAGTTTATATCTTCTGAAAGGATCTTTGCTAGGCCAAAATCACCCACATGTGCGATCATGTCATCATCAAGAAGAACATTGCTCGGTTTGAGGTCGCAGTGAATTATTGGTGCTTGACAATGATTATGAAGATAATCCAAAGCACAAGCTATATCAATGGCTACATTTAGCCTCTGAACAAGACTCAAAGTCTTCAACTGATGGTGTTCATCATTTGCACTTGGATGTAGCCAACTGTCTAGACTCCCATTGGGCATGTATTCAAGAACTAATGCCTTGAAATCATTGCCGCTATAGTCGACGCTTGAGCAGATAGTTAGGATTTTGACAATATTCCGATGCCTAATGTTTCTCAAGACTCTGCCTTCAGCTATGAAACTCTTAGAAGCTCTTTGATGCTGTAACTTGAGCACCTTTATTGCTACAACCATCTCCATGCGATTAATAATTCCCCTGTACACAGAACCATAACTTCCCACACCGATCAAATTGGCTGATGAGAAGCCATTGGTTGCTTTGAAAAGCTCTCCATAAGTTACCCGTAAGAAACGCATTCCCATTGAAGAAGTAGAAGCCAGTTTCTCTCTCAACTTCTTTGACCGCATAGCCAAGAAACATAACAAAAGAAATGAAATGAGAATGACGACGACAACAACAACAACTATGATTATTACTCCCCATGAAAAACGCCTCTCCTGCTTCTTGAAATCCTGTTTGGGGCATTTTGGCAATTGTAATTTGGAAATCCCACCACAAAGCCTAACGTTTCCAGTAATTGAAATTGCAGATGCATTCTGAAAAATACGGCCATGTTGTGGCACTTCACCTTCCAAATTATTTGTAGACAAATTTAGATACTTTAGATTAGGAAGTTCAGCCAAATCGCTCGGAATATGCCCAGTTAAGTTATTGCGCGAAAGATCAAGCACCTGTAGAGCTTTTAAAGCACTCAAGGAACGTGGAATGCTTCCCTGAAACAAATTCCCTTCCATATAGAGGGCCTCCAATTTAACACAAGTGTCAATAGTGCCAGGAATCTCACCAGATAGACGATTGTTAGAAATGTCCAGTCTGATAAGATTTTCTGCTTTACCTATATCCAATGGTAAGGAACCACTCAAATGATTCATGCCTAGTTGAAGCTTTAACAGGGAGAGAATATTTACAACAGGTTCAGGTATTGTCCCATTTAGGTTATTGTAATCTAGAAACAAGTTTTGTAGAAGCTGGCACTCTCCAAGACTCCTAGGAATGCTTCCTTGAAGATTATTTCCGCTTAATTCGAGGTGGTATAATTGAGTGAGATTTCCAAGCGAAATCGGGATTTGCCCCGAAAGCTCATTTCCAGACACAGAAAGCAATTGTAAACTTTTAAGCTCTGTAAGATGGATGGGAATAGTACCTGTGAGAAGGTTAGCCCCAAAGTCTAGAATAATCAAGTTGGCGAGATTCTCGATTCCTGATGGGATGGCTCCAAAAACCTGGTTTTCGGCTAACCATATTCCTCTCAGCTCGGTAGAGAGATTAGCTATTGAATTGGGCAGTTTACCCTGAAATAAATTTCCGTCCAGAGCCAAATGTTGTAAGCTGCTGCAATTGGTTAAAGAAGTGATGAAAGTTAATTCCTCATCATTCTCACTGACAAGTTGGTTATTCTCAACGTTAAGCCCCCCGAGATCCTTTAGCCTTCCCAGATTCATTGGCATAGGCCCATTAAAGAAGTTAGAACTGAAATCGAGCTTAACTAACCTTGAAGCATTGCCTAATGAAAGTGGGATGCGTCCCGTGAATCTATTGAGTCCGATATAAAGTCCTTCAAGATTTGGAAAAAGGAGTCCCAGCTCAGACGGTAGGCTCCCATATAGACGGTTTTCTTGAAAGCCAATGCTCCGAATTGATGAGAGATTATAAATAGAGGATGGAATATCACCTGAATGATTATTGCCGCCGATTACAAGATATTGCAGGTTCACCAGTCGGCCTAGTTCTTTGGGAATGCTTCCATCCAAACCATTCCATGATAAAACAAGATAGTTAAGCGACGAAAGGTTCCCGAGAGATGAAGGGATGTGGCCTGCGAGCATGTTTTTCCGAAGACTCAGAAAATAGAGCTTCGACAGAGAGCCAATGTCCGGAATTTTACCAACAAGCTTATTACTATAAATGCTTATGGTTATAAGTTGCGAACAACTGGTTATATTTTTAGGGATCTCTCCATTGAAATTGTTGGAGCTGAGATCAAGATAGCGAAGCCTGCGCAGATGGCCAATCTCTTGGGGAATTTGGCCTTCAAAGCTGTTGTATGAGAGGTTGATATAATTGAGAAAGGAGAGGTTTCCAATGTGGGGTGACAAATAGCCCACCAAGTTCTGGCTTGTGAGGTTCAAGGCTGTGACGCGCTGAGGATGTCGTTTGCTGCAAGTTACTCCACCCCACATACAGAAATGGAGAGAATTGTTCCAAGAGCTCAAGACTAGATTAGGATCAACAGATATCTGAACCTTGAAGGCAAGTAGAGCGAGTCGGTCCGTCTCATTCTTTAAGGAGGTCACGGATTCTGCAAAGCATATAAGGTTGATGGAGGTAAGGAGGAACAACGACCAAAACGCAATGACACAATTATCACTCGTGGGTGGATATGGAAGAAGCTTCATTGCAGTAACAGGATATGACACCAAACAAGAAGGGAATGAAATGCCGAATTACAAGTCACTGCAACTCTTCATATTTATTATGAATGAGGAAAAGGTATTCATCAGTTTAGTTGAGAGAATGTAACGTTTTGATTATATAAACATATATATATATATATATTATTTATTTTTTTATTATTATATAATAGATTGTATTTTAATTAAATACTTGATTAGTCTAAGTGGGGACCACGCTAGACTTTGGTTTGTGAGTTAGGCTTGTTGGATAAGCATCTTACCCATAGTTAACCCGAGCCCAGTTTAGTGGGTATATATCCTTCTCTAATCCAAACTCCTATTTTTTTAGAAACGAAACTCCATGCCCTTTAGAATTTAAGTTAGATTGCAACTCTTATTCTTATTCCCTATTTATGCACCACCACCACACTCTTTCATTTTCACACACAACTCTCTCTCTCTCCCAACTTTTCTTTGGGTTAGCACTTTGGGCTTTGGCAATGGGAATTCTAGACCGTCTCCTTCAATCGCGGATATCAGGCAAGTACCTAATCATAATTTGTAAATTTAATGATTGTGTTTCTCGTTGGTTCTGAGTGTGGATGCATGTAGAAACCCTTTTTATGCCCAAATGTTTGATTTTCTCTTTTTTTGTGACGATACCTTACATATATGGCCACCATCTATTGATTCTAAATTTTGTGGCGTGAGTTACTTTGAAGATATTTTATTTGCATTTAATCTTAATGTGGGGCCGTGGGGGACCGGACCAAATCTGGTCCGTTCTTGTAGCCGTACATGCCCTGTGGACTTTGATGGCGAGGTTGATTTGAGGCTGGGTCCCAGTGGACCCACTATCATAATACCCTAGCCGCGCCAGCGTGAAGCCCTATTCGGGAACGGGTTCTGTGAGGAGTTTGAACGGGTTCTGTGAAGCCCCACTTGCTGCAGAATGTGTTTATTTATTATTAGTGTGGTGGAACCGTGGAACGTCCATTCTTGTGGCCGGCCTTGTTTGTCAGGCGTGAGGCAATGTTTGACAAAAAGGTTCTGTGTGCGTGGTTTTCCACTTGGATGTGAATTGGAAAAAGGGTGTGTGTGGATGTTTGACTGGTCAGTGGTTTGGAGAAAAAAAGGGGTGAAGACCTTTGCGTCAGCACATGGTGTTTATTAGATTATTTATTACCTTGCCCATGACTTTTTGAGAATTAGAAAAGGGCCTGTTTGTCTCTTTGATTTATTTTGATTGTGGAAAATATTTTGGATGGGGTCCTCAAGTTTTCTAAAATTATAAACAAAGATTATTATTATTTGTAAATTAATATTAAATAATATCTTTGGTTTTTAATGTATTAAATTATATATTTTTTGTACTTTATTATTGGATTTTTGGATCGATCGAGTAAATACCGTCTGTGCAAACGGTATATTACTAACGTGGGGTTTAGTACCTCGTATGACTTCGGGGAAATCCTAGTGGATTCGAGATCAATTCATTTCTATTGGAAAATCCTTAATTGGGTCTATGTACTATTAATTGAGAATGGGTGCATTAATCTTTTATCTATTAGGGATTCATGTGGTTGTTGGGTATGAGATCTTATGTTTTACCTTAGGATTGGCTTGTGATTATCCTTTGACCTTCGGGTTTGCATACATGATGTTGGTCTATTAATTGCATACCCTATATTGATTGGATATGGACCGTGATATGGCGTGGTAATCGAATAAGATATTGTAAATGTTTAATTGAATGATTTGATTGGTATTCGATTGTGGATTGTTGAGCAACAAGCCCTTCACTTTGACCTAGGTTTCCATGTCAGAGCTTTACAAATCACTAGGTTTATTTTATTATGAAATATATATATACGACGATTGGGTCATAATTGAATGACTGCAGTTGTAATTGGACGGTTGATCACCGACGTGAGCGGACACTATAATATCCGACTTGATTGATTAACCAGTATTCCGGATTATTGATCGGTTTATGACCACCGACGTGATTGAGATAGTTAGGGTTGACCACTTAAAACAGTAGCAGTGCTTCTATGTGATTATTGTATTGCTCTATTGTGTAGAATGGATATAGGTTGTACGTTCCTTTAATCATTGTTCCATTGTTATTCTCTTATAAATGTTACCGGTCATTACTCACATTGATCTTATGTTTTATTTATGAATTATGCTTCCGTGCTTGCTGTTTACTTTGTTTAATATTGGTGCATAGGTACCGACACGTACCCTACATAGCGACCCCTATCCTACATTGGAAACAAGACTAGAGAATAAGAATAAGGGTTGTAATCTAACTTAAATTCTAAAATGAATATAGTTTGGGTTGGAAGAGAACTAGAGTTTGGATTAGAGACGAATTATACTCACTGGGTTAACTATGGGTCAAAACACCTATCCAATAAGACTAACTCACCAAACTTAAACCTAATGTGGTCTCCACTTAGACTAATCGCGTATTTAATTAAAATACAATCAGTTATATAATAATAATAAAATAAATAATATACATATATATAACCAAAACGTCACACTGTTGGTAAGTTTTGGCAAGTTTTTCTATTTCTTTCTTTTATTCGATAGTCTACAAAATGAAAGATGTTCCGAAAAAGAACCTCAATAGATAGCCAACCAATATAATTCTGCTATTTTCTTAAACTTAAAAGTACACAAAAAGAAAATACTGTCATCGTTATATATAAAGCTTTTCCTTCAAACATAAAGATGCACATAAAAACGTAGTATTCAACAACTGAAGCAAATGTAACACTGAATCCAAGGCTCAATGCTACTCAACTGTAGTTTCTAAGATCATTTCATCTTCATAATATTATAAGCAATTAAGCAAGCAATTAACTGAGAATTAGTGGTAGTAGACATTAAAGGTCCCTCAAACTGGAAGGTACTGCTAATGAACAATGAAGGACTAGCGAAGCAATTGGACAAACTATGTATTGTTAAATTTTTATATATGTTGTTGTTGTTCTTCTTCTACAATAGTGGAATCCAGATTTATTTTCTTTTAATTAAGATAGATGAGAAATTCATGGATTAGGTACAAGTTTCTATATTGAGATTCTTTGTCTTGTAACGGTAGGCCAATGGTTTTCCTTTACACTATGTTTCATTGTTTTTCAAATATTTGAGACAAGGGCATATTTAGGAAGTATCGGTTGTACTACAATATGTACTGTTACTTTACATACTTTCTTTAATATCCATCTCTTTAAAGGAGAATATCATCAATTTACTTATCAAATGCATCGTATTATAAGTATGTACTAAAAATTTATGCAATTCTAATTCTCTCTATACAGTTTTCATTATGCAAATGTTGTTGGTTGCTTCCCCCCGTGCTAAGCACGGGCACTTTCTGCTAGTTATATGGAGAAGAAAGAAAGGAAAAGGAGCTGAAGAGCAGCTCCCCAAAATTACAAAAGATCATTAAGAAAAATGGATCATGACTGCTCGATTCTTCATTGATCCGATGGGTAGTGGATGCGACTGCATGAACACTGAGTTCCTAAATATTTTTGTGTCAGCACCCTATCAGTGGATTCATACTCTCATGGCTCCCCTATTGTAAATGTCCCTTGCTGGCTTGCTTTACTATCTTCAAGGACTAATGTTATAATCTTTCACGTCTCTTCCTAAGTAAGATATTTTATCTTTGCTTCCTAACAACACACACTTCTTAGAGATCAAGATTCCTTGAGATAGGGAACTGAGTTCAATTAATTTTGAAAGAATGACAAGACGTACTTAGGCCAACCCAAATTAAACCAGTACTGCCAGATTCCTCTACCCCATAACTAACCTGTGATGAGTTTATGATTTGTGATTCTAAATCCAACCCATGACTAATACGGGTTAGGTGAGTTTTTATTCATTTTAAAATTAAAAAGAGCATTCATTGGAATATTAATATCATTCTAAGTAGAAATTGTGGTTTTAGCCCCAAAAAAGAGTAAATATCATGATATTAACAAGATTGTTTCAAGAAGATACCAGCCACATTAGTAAAGCTGATAAGTTTTTCACATCATTAATGGTCACAAGTTTTTTCCACGGAGAGAGGATGTAACAATGATAGAATGTCAAGAATACTATTATCAATAACAATAACTTGGGACTCATTCCAATGGATCTGTCGTAAGCTTTTCTTTTGGTTTTCAAAAGTATCACAGTAACAATGATAGAATATCTCACAGTTTTTTCCACTAGTTGTAAAAAAATCTTAAGATGGTCCCCATCCGTGAACCACACCCATTGAAAAGGTGGGTTAGAGACTTTAAGCAGGTGGGCCTCTAAATCGAACTGTTAGCAAAAGAAGGCAGTTCTTGTACTGTCACAATTAGGTAGTTAATGTCCTCTCATCTGGTGTGTGGTTCTCAACATGTTTATGAAGAAATTTCCACAAGCGTTGACAAGTTATTATTGAGTAGTTTAAATTGGGTTTAAGTTTGTGTTTTTTATACCCAAAAAGCACCGTAGAAATTAAAAGAGGGATTTACGGGAAAAGTCCCTGTAGGACGCCATATGGCCTAATAGGACCCCGTATCATGTTGGACATGGGAGGGGTCCTCATGTGGCTCTTTTTTTTTTTTTTTTTTTTTTTTTTTTGTCGTTTTGCAGTATGTTGATATCGACCATGAAGTTTCTCGATATTGACCATTATGCGAAACTACTTTATATCTTGTCTTGATTCTCTTTTTCTCAATCCTCATTTTGGTCATCTTCAACTTGGCTCTGGTGATTTTCCCTTTTAAAAACCACCGTGAAACTCCATCACCTTAGTGGTTGTACTCCATTTAAGAGGTTGCACTCCTCCAAAAATGAAGATCATGGACATTGATTAGGTAGCGTGTAAATGGGAGTGTGTCGTCTTACATGATCAGCCCCATACTGCTTGTAGAAATGGAGGGAGGGCTCTCTGCTAACTGTTCTCTGCAAAAATCTCAAGTTAAAATCTCCTGCTTTATTTTATTTATTTTTTCTCATTTTCATGCTTTTGGGATTCTCAAATACATGGATAGAGATGGAAATCAGGATAGGATTTTGGGATTTTGGAGGTTGTAGGGAATTAGGATAAGAATATATTCGAACAATCTTATTAATTTGTACACAAAAATAGGTAATGTGGTTTTTGCCACCCAGATGTTTGATAAAATGCCTAAGAGAAACGTTGTTATTGCTTGATTTCTTATTACATGCAGCTGGGACGGCCTGATGACTAGTCTTGTTATTAATGCTTAATTTATATACTTGCAATGATTGGTGTTCTTATAGAGATAATAATACTAGCAATGGTTCACATGGTCTTATGTATGTTTATATCACTCTTCATGAAGTATTTTCGTGTCATGCCAATGTTTTTTTTATTTTTTTTCTTTTCTTTTTGGATTAGAGTGTTGAAGTTGCAGTTGTTGCTTCTACAAGAAATGACACTATGGGGAGAGTGATTCCTCATTTAAATGTAAAAAGTGTCTTCCTTCTCTTTGACTATGTTCTATTAATATTCCATGCATATTAGATGTCTTACTCCTCAACTTGTTTCCTTTGATTTTCCATCAATAAATGTGTTATTGTTTCATTACAGGTGATTAACAGGACATTGATGTGTCTATGATGAGAGGTTCAGTTGGGTTTTTTCTTTTGTGGATAATGTCACAGTTACTTTTTGGGGTCTTTGATGATGTAAATGGGTTCAACAAAAGTGGAGAAAGTTATATGTAACTTTTGGGGGTATTTGATGATGTAAATAAGTTCAACAAGAGTTTGCACAGTGTTTTGTAACTTTTGGGGTCTTTGATGTTGTAAATGGGTTGAACAAAAGTTTGTATAATCATATGTAGTTTTTTGGGTTCTTTGATGTTGTAAATGTGTTTAACAAGAACTTGAACAATATTATGTATTTTTTTGGTTCTTTGATGATGCATATGGGTTCAATGTAAGTTTGGACATTTCTATAGAATATTTCAGGAAGTCTTTCATGATATAAATCTACCATATGTAACTGTTTTGCCTTTTGAGATCTTCTTTGATGATGTAATTGTGTTCAATGTAATATTAACCAGTTGCATGGAATAAGTTGTGGACTTTTACGATGTCGACTTATTCAATGCGTGATTGAACTATTGTATGATCCTATTTTTGGGGTCTTTGATAATGTAAATGTGTTCTATGTAAGGTTAGAAGGTTTTATGGAATATTTTGGGTTCTCTGAATTTGTACATGGTACTATGTATTGAAAACAGAAGCTACTGCCTTCCAAGTTAAATTGTTTGCAAAAATGGTCAATATCGATCATTTTCACTGAAGACAAAAGCTACTGCCTTTAAAGTTAAACTGCTTTGTACTAACAGAAATAGTCGATATCAACCATTTTCACCGAAGCCACATCCAACGCCCCAGAATACTAGACATCGAACAAATCTCTGATGAATGGCAACTGGTACAATGGCTAATAGTAAAAGCTTAAATGATCGTTTTGGAAGAATGGTGGAGGATTAGTTGAAGCTTGAGATCCATGATTGTGAAAAGGGTTAAATTTGAGAAATGGGTTTTGTTTAGAACCCGATTTAGGGTTAGAAAGTTCCTGCTTTTGGGGGAAAAAGAGAGGAGAATGAAATGCAGAGGGGGGTCGAAGGGGATTAGAGTTAGAAAGTTCCCATTTTTTATTGTTGTTGCATAAGAGAAGGAGAAAGAGAAGGGCAGGAAGAAGAAGATGAAATATTACATAGTTTGGTTTGGATTTTCTTTGTGACCGTCGATATCAACCATCCAAAAAAAAACCGAATTGGTCTGGAGGACCCCTCCCTTGTCCAACATAATACTGAGTCCTGGTAGACCATATGAGGTCCTACGGGGATTTTCCCCGTAAACTCCTCAAATTAAAATAATTGAAAGAGTATGAAAAATATATTAAAAAAAAAAAAAACATTTGTATACCTTAGTGTTGTACTTGTTGGACAAAGAAAGTTAAAACTTTATCCATGACAGTGACACGAGAGTAGAAAAGGTTTAGTTAAAATAGGCATTGTGATTTGGCACTTTTTCACTTTGGTATGTTTGGGGTTAAAAAGCGTAGTGTACAAGTAAATTTGTATACTACTTATCTTTACTCTTCAACGAGGTTTTTTTTTTTTTCCCCATAAAAAGGTGATAAAGTGTAGTGTAATAGAATTTATGACAAAGAAGTTCTTTTTAATCTACACTCACTCACCTATACTTTACATCGTAGCACCAAAGCAAGGATTTTACCACGCATGCATTTTTACTTTATCTTATCTTTACCTTTACCATGACTTGGCATCCACCTTACATTTACTCCATGTAAATGAACAAGCCCTAATTAAACCACGTGAGCGGGAAGAGTTATTATTCAAAATCTGAACTTCAATGTTTATGACTCACTGCACATCTTACCTGTATCTAAATAAATGGGATCCACCATAAGTAACCCATCCTTTGTTTCCTGGTAGATTGAACCAGTCACATTCAGCCCATCCACCATTCAATAAAATCCTCTCTCTCTCTCTCTCTCTCTCTCTCTCTCTCTCTCTCTCCACGTTGGGTACTCGAACTAATGCACTCTTACGCACACGTTCAGTAGAAAAGGCATACAAGTGTAGTTTCCTTGTGTTGCTGCTGCAGGGTAGGTCTTTGTTTTGGAGGCCATTGTGACATTGGACATGTCTGTGAAGTTACACCACGTGCAAAAGGGAACTGGGGGTTGAACGTCAGCTTGGTGGGTCAAGCCATTGCCCTCTACTAGTCTACTCAGACCCAGCCCCAGTGCTGATCACTGGTGAGATTAAGACTGGGAGACATCTTTACTATGGAGTCTCTCTTTTACATGAAAAGGTGCTGATAAGTGGTTTTTTTTTTTTTTTGGTAAATGGGATAATGAGATTTACTTTGCATGATTAGAAATCAGTATATAGTAGAAATGAGTTCATGGGTGCAGTTATAGAGGGGTTATTTTTTCACAATTGGCAGGACTCCAGGCTTAAGCAGGCACACACCCATATCCCTAATTAGCTTTTGGGGAGGGGAGTAACTAAGTCTATTGTTTGGATTGTCCAACAGCAACTTTTCAGTATCGTCATAGGCTATTCCAACACTTCATTATGTTTGATCTTCGATATTATGGCTAAGGATTAGCTGACACTTCATAATCGTTTCTTCTTTCACTGTTTTCAAGTCAATCACTTCATTAACTTGAACTAAATCATCAGTCGCATGTTCCACTTCCAGAGTCTCATTGATCATCAGTCACTTCAGGGCTTGAATTCAATCATCAGACAGATGCCTAGGGTTGTAAATGGGTCCCCGATTATCCAATTACCCGAAGGTTCCGACCCGTTAGGTTCCGGGTTTGGGTCCTTATTTTGGTTCCGATAAGTAAATGGTTCCGGTTCCGGATCCTTTTTTTGGAACCGTTATCTAAACGGGTCCGGTTCCGGATCCACAGTAGCTCAGACCCGTGGACCCGGACCCGACCCATTTCATTCTTTTTGATGAAAATGAAAAGTAGTGATAGATAATATTCACTTACAAATTTGGGGTTTCATTCCAATTTGGGATTTACAGACCTCGAGGCAATTTTCTGCTGAAATAATCGAACCTGTTCAATGTCGAGTTTGCTGATTCCAGCATTGTCAACACGGTCAAGTTCGACTTCACCTCCAATGACGGCGGCCCCCTGCTCACTTGCATCTATCGCCTGAGGGTTCATGGCCATGAACCTGAGTCTGTTGCACTGCTGGGGGCAAATTCATGAGCACATCGCAACTGTATACTAGTACTCTATAATAGCACGCCATTGTTCTTGTTGTATGTTTTCTATTTTCTCACACATGTAAATCGCTAGTTATCTGTACTTTTCTAGTTGTTTATGATGTCCCACCACATTTGTACTGCTGTATGTTCCATGTTTAGATGATAGTGCTATTGTAACGAAAGAGCAATTGTATTGAAATGGGCAGAAAAAGAACTGCTAATTGGCTGGTGCCTTGTAAACAGTTTCAGGGAAGAATAATAGGAAAATGTACCTGGTTCCGGAACCGGAATTAGACCCGGAACCGGACCCGGACCCGGACCCGCATCGCAAACGGTTCCGGTTCCGGTTTCCATTAAAATTATCGGAACCGGTTCCGGAACCAGTTTCCTGGTTCCGATCCGGGTCCGGTTCCGGGTCTGGTTCCCCTTCTTACTAAACGGTTCCGGATGGACCCGGACCGGAACCGACCCGTTTACAACCCTACAGATGCCTCACCAAATGCATGGTCTGTATCATTGCTGTGCCGTGATATCAAAAATGAAAGGCAGACCTAGATAGGTACCTAGACCTGAAAGCGGCCCACCCAGCACCCTTTTAAAAATGATCTTGAATAACTCCAACTAAAGCACTCACACAACGTAAGCGCTGATTTGTTGTTGACAAAATCACAAATATCCTTGCACAAATCATGAGATAATGATATAATACTGACATCTTCAAATTTATGAGAAAAATCACTTTAAAATGTAAACTCTCAAAAGGGGTTGTATAACAACAACAAAGGGCAACAGGGGCTTGTGTATTTTCATCTTCAACTTTTGTCGCAAAGAAGTCTGGCTTTTTTCCTTTTTTTGAAAAGAAGTGTTGAACTTTTGTTGATTTTCTCACTGTATGACGAGGAAAACATCTTTTCATGAACTTATTACCGTGGTAACAAGTTGTAATTATCAGTTACAAGTGGGTCACTACTGTTTAATCGATCAAAATCTAGGGCTTAAAACTAGTCGACAATATATAGACAAACATAGCGTTCATCAATAGAACATAACCGACACTACAGTGCAATACATACCATAATCAACCTCAGCTGCTTTTTGAAAAAGAAATGGCAAAATTTTGATCTTCTCAATCACTGGAGAAGTTATACAAGAGACTCGGCAGAAATTTGCTTACCACACATCAGCAATACCAACTCTCATTGTCCTCTGAACCTGTGCTTCACTCCCGGAAGATAAGTTTCACCCATTCTGTGAGGAAACCATGAATCATCATATATGCTCATGCATCTAGAATCAGAATTAGCTGATCCGGCCACTTGGGGTATGCACGCTTGTACAAGCTCATGCAGACTGTGTCGTGCTGCTGAACAACACCATTGAAGAGACACTTCATAGCCCCTGAAAACGAATGAATGACAACAGCAAAAAACAAAATTGGAAACCAAACCATCATGTGACAGATCCATAAGACTTGAAGCAAGGACAGCCCCACCAAGGATATCTGGGCAATACCTTTCTTAATTTTAAGCAGTTGGCAAAACATAAGGAAAACCTCATCTTTTGCCTTCAAAATTAGTGGAATCACGTTGCATAGGACAGTAGTCATAGTCCACAACCCAGAACCAACAAGCAAAAGTCCACTACACTGCTACATCACAGATGAGCTTACTCAAAATAGAAGCGATCAAAAGCAAACGATGGGCATCATACCATGTGTACCAACAGGCTCCTTGATCCGGCCGCGCCGACCACATTTTGACCACACTTCCACCGGCTTCACAACGACACGAGAACTTTATAAGAAGCTTCATTACCACTAAGCTTGAGAATCCAGAATACAAATAGAGGTGAAATGCATGCTCGTACCTTAAACCATCTGACATCTTCAGGATTATGAAACATAAACCTCACTGTGGCTTTTAATTTCGACACACGTTGTGGGTAACTGCATCAGCAAAATGGATTTTCAGATTCCCAGAACTGGAGGAAATGGTAGTGTATTGTGCAGGTATAACCATGTTTTGAAACTCAGTAAAAACCAAGTTGTATTGCCCAACAAGTGAAGGTTTTGGTAATGAGTAATGACAGATACCGATTTTTTTTATTCGTTCATTCCAAAACCAAAATTTTGTTGGTGCATGGTCAAGAGTAAGACAAAAAAATGGAAGTTAATGAACCTCACTTCCACCATTCAAAAAGAGAACAAAAGATGAAAAGAATTAAAAGAAAATCAATGAACCTCACCCGGTTAAAATTATTTTCTTCAGAATTATCCTGTCTGGATCAATACTTCTCAATGAACCCACAGCAGCAATAGCAGGTGAAGTAGCCTCCCCATGCCCATTTTTTAAAGCTATCAGAGGCAAAGGAGGAAAAGAAATTGGGGCGTACACTGAAGCAATGGAAAACCGCCCCGCATGCAAAAACCTCTCCATCTTATGCTTTTCTGAGTTAAGACTGTCAGAAGAAAATACTGGCCTGCGAAATGACAGGCATCAACATAATTTACAGAGTGATATTGGCCAAAAAGCTTCCAATGAAAACTAAAGCAAAAACAGATCCCAATACTGATACCAGTTGAAGTTACCTTGCAATGAACTGTCGAAACCCAACATGGAAAACAAGTGTCTCTTTGGATTTGATAGGAGCATCATATGAATCATGCTTTTTTATGCTGCAGAATATATAGGACTGGCTTAGGAATAACATGAACAAAAACAGAACATTGAGAAACCAAATATAGTGAATTATGCAGGCCAGGGCGGCCAGGCCCATCAAAATGGACCAAAGTTCATGGGCCATCCCAAGGCCCATTCATGCTTTTTTCTGTTCTTATTTTTTTTCTATTCATAAAGTCTTACCATGTAAGAAGTTGATTTGTTTGAAACTATATGTTCTCAAGAATCTTAAGAAATAAGAAACTAGTTGTTATTGGCTACAAACTACAAATTAGGGTCCAATGCATCTTTTTCAAAGATGGGTCAAATTTCAGTGTTAAACAAACTCCGATCAACATGAAATTAGGTCCATCAAAGGGGCCATTCAGTTACCGACCCAATGAGCCAAGACTGTAGGAGTCCAACATGATTTGGAGAAGTTATGACCTTGATTCCTAATTAAAATTTCAGTTGGGTTTTGTCAGAGTTAGGGTGCAATTTGTGCATACATACGTTCATTCTACACTTCGGAAAATTACTCTTAAGTCTTGATTTGCTCAATCCTATGAGAAACCTAGATCTAGGGGTAGTGCTAAACAAGATATGGAGATGCGTTGATAGGGCTGATCATCTCATCGAATCAATTGGTCAGTTAATCATGTAGACATTCAGATAAATGCACTGAACAGATATACCTAAAGTGAAGCACCGACATCTTTGATTCATGTTGCAAGAGACCACACGCTACTACAGGCAACGATCTTGACAGAGTCAAAAACTTAGAAGCAACATCAAGTGGCACTTGTTGTATATGAAGCCTAACATAAGTGCCAGTTGGTACACATTCATCTGTGCTCCCTTGATCCATTTCTAGAGCTTTCGCAAAGACATGTTTCTGCGTTCTTGCAAAATTATCGAATGCAAAAATTCTTGCATAATCAGGAGGCAAAGATTCCTGCCATTGACAAACAACCAAGAAAATCATCGTCATAAAAACCTTGGATACGTTGCACTTCTTCAGAAAAAAAAATGACCAGATTTTAGAAGCTAAAATACTATAACAAGGAATACTTATGGTTGCTTAGTTTCAGTATTACAGACCTTCGGGTCCCAGGAAGAAGTCCTAAAAGACTTCAGGCCTCTGTACTTGGCAAAACGCTTTCTAGCTGGAACATCCAAAGGCGTATCCACTTCGTCTGGAAATTCTGAAATGATAAAAAAGAACTCTGATTTTAACTTCAGCTCAATATAAAAAATGAGATCAACATGAGCAGATGGCTTTGTTCAAGCAGTGTAAACTCCAACATGTACAGTGAATATACAACTAAAGGTTCTAAACATAGTGGGCAGATTGTCAATCCATCCATCCACCACCAATCATGAACTTGGATATTGACGCAGGCCATACAATAGGTCGGGCAACCCATTGGGCCCAGCCCATAAACCCAACAGTACATCCATTTAATTAGAAATTTTATTTAGAGTTTCATTTATTTAGAAGTACTTAAATTAGGAGTTTATTTGAATTGGATTGTTAGGCAAGTTTAGTGATTTAGTTTCCTCTTTTAATTAGGCTTCTTAATTTTTAGGAGAGTCTTGGTGGGTAAGAAAGATTTCCAGTCCTATATATAAGAGGGCATGCCTCACTTGTAATCCAATGTGTATTATCAATTAATATTTGAGTCATGAGAGTTTCTCTTCAGTTACGGTGTTTTCTCCTCGTGTGATAGTGGCTGAATCCATCTTTGGATTAAATCAATCCCTGGAGAGATTGATCTATCTTTGATCGTGGATATAGGGCTGTGCCAATTTGGTATCAGAGCCGAAGAGCAATCGTCGGGAAGACAACAGTCCTCCCCGGATACCTATCCCATCTTCATTCAACCCCAACAAATCCCTAAAACCCCTCATCAGTTCCGGAACCCAGTTGCCAAAATCCAGCCATCGTCAGCCTACTACATCAAATGCACTCCACTGAAACGTTCCCTCAACGAAGCCCTAAAAAAACCCTTCTTCCACAACCACTCCCGGAACCCCTACCCCTCCCCCCATCCTCTCAGCCAAAACCCCTAGACCCTAAAATCCAAATCCCAACCAACCCACCAAACCGAAACCAAAACCCAACCTCCCTGTCCTTCGTCGAACACCCATCGACCCAAAACCCATCCCTTTTCTAGACCACCACCCTTCCACCCCTTCTTCCCATATCCCAACCCCAACCGAACCCATCAGCCCCAACTGAACTCTACTGACCCAGCCAGCTCTCGGCCTTTTCCCATCCAAACTCCAAAACCTAATCACGCACTACCCCACCCCTTTGCCACGGCCTTCAACCTCCCAGAACCATAAGACCCTCAACCTTCCCCTCCACCCAGCCCTAACGACCACAAACACCAACCCCCATCGCCGACACACCCATTCCCGACACCCTCGAAGCCTCTCTTCACCGAAAACTGCCACCAAAGAGGGAAAAAAAAACGTAGAAGGTCAACAAGAGAAGAGTTCGTAGGGCATACCTGGCACTCGATTGTCTCCACTGCTCTTCCATCAGTGGCCAGCAGCCAAGCCTCCATCCTCTGCTTCATCATCTCCAGCCATCAACAGCACCAGCAGCCTCCTCCTCATCGAAGTCGCAGGAGCTCCCTTCTCTCTTTGGTTTCTTTTTTCCTCCGAGTCAAGCAGGTAAGAGGCCAGCGCCTCTTTTCTTTCATACTCTGCAAGAACTCCAAGTCAGACCAAAGGACCTCCCACGTGCCATCCTTCTGCACGATCTGAGCAGAGCCTTACCTATAGTTTGGGCCTAACCTGAGTTCGGGTCCAACCTGAACCCAAACTCAGCCCACTAGCACTTGAAAAAAAAAAAGAGGAAAATCCGGAAAATCCAGCCTCCAATCACATCAGCCAGACCCAACCTGAGATTAACCAGACACTTATTTTACGGTTCTTCTTGACGCAAGTCATGAGAATTTTTGGAAACTACAATGAAATGCAAGGAATTTTGTATCAACTTAAATATGGTGGTTGTTATTTTGAGAAGGAATTCTACTTTGAGCAGTTTCTTACTCTAAAGTAAGAAGGCCTAACGGTGGATGAATATACTCACCAATTTCGAGAGTTGCAAGACATATGCGAACTGGAGGAAGGCGAGACAAATGATTTATCACGTAATGTCAGAGGAGGCTTGACACCAGACATCGTGGAAAATATGAATTAATGCAAAACTAGTCAAGAAGCATAAGCGTACGGTCTCAAAGGCGACAATGTAAGCCTGACGAAGGAAATTCTCAACAAAAACCAAGAGGCCATGTTGTGGAGAAACTTCTCACCGTAGAAGATAATCCCACACTTTTCATTCATAAAATCCTCAATACAAATGAGAAGGAAGAAGAATGGAGACATGCTAAGAAATTTCACACTTGAGTAAGAGTCGAAGACAAGTCCGCTAATTTGAATTTTGACAATGGTAGTGCAATAAATTTTATCGCGCAAGAGGTCATTGACAAACTTTATTGGACAATTAAGAAGCTTCCTAAGCCCTTTCAAGTCACGTGGTCTATTGGTTTTGTCATCTGTGTTACTCATAGATGTTTGGTACAATTCAAGATTGGCAATTATGAGGACAAAATTTGATATGATGTGATCCATATGAATATTGCTCATTATTTTTGGACGTCGATGCATTTTTTATCAGAAAGTGCACAATGATAAAGAGGCAAACACGTATACCATTGTGTGGAATGGAAAAAGGATTAGAATCATTCCAATGAATTCAACAACCCCATCTTCATCTACATCACCACCTTCAATAGAAGAGCCACAAAAAAGAGGAAAAATATGAAAGAAAAGTCATGATTGAACCAAAACACCTTCAATAGAAGAGCCACAAAAAAGAGGAAAAATATGAAAGAAAAGTCATGATTGAACCAAAACACCTTCAATAGAAGAGCCACAAAAAAGAGGAAAAATATGAAAGAAAAGTCATGATTGCACCAAAAGAGAAGATAGAAAACATCAATGATGACATCGAAGAGCAAGTTCAAGGCAAAAATGATTTCGTGGGTACAAACAATACTGATCAAGGCAGTGCCACACAAAAGCTCAAAGGGTTGAGAAAAAACAAGGTCAAACAAACATTGAAGGCTTTGATCAGATTTGCAAAAAGATTGAACATCCGGTGGATCCGATTGTCATGCCACTTCCAGAAAATCCAATTGGGTCATCGAAAATCAAATCAATTGTTTCAAAGGTTTCACAAGAAGATCAAGTTGTTCAAGTCCCTCACATTGACTTCGCCTAAAGGGATTGACAATGAAAGCTTGAAGATTGCACTCAAATATGGTAGATTCCAAGTTTGCAGTCTCTCATGGGAAAAGCGCACATCTGAATGCAGACATCAGAATAAGCGACACTTCCAAACTACTTTTTGATGGAGTAATAGATTTGAGTCAAACTTCCAAGTCATGAAAAGAGAATAAAGATCACAAGAAAAATCATAAGTTCGTGTGATTTATTTTCGAACCAGGAGGACATTTTCCAAACTAGCAGTCGAATTATTTCCGGCATTATCAAACTGTCAACTCGCCGTAGTCTAGTTTTTCCAAGCCGGGGAGAATCGATGCTGGTCGGACAATTGGTCGGCCAACCCACTGGGCCCAGCTCTTAAGCCCGACGGGACATCCATTTAATTAGAAGTTTTATTTAAAATTTCATTTATTTAGAAGTATTTAAATTGGATTGTTATGCAAGTTTAGTGATTTAGTTTCCTCTTTTAATTAGGTTTCTTAATTATTAGGAAAGTCTTGGTAGGTAAGAAAGATGTCCAATCCTATATATAGAGGTCCTGCCTCGATTGTAATCCAATGCTTAATATCAATTAAAATTTGAGTTATGAGAGTTTCTCTTCAGTTATGGTGCTTTCTCTTCGTGTGAGGGTGCCCTAGTGGTTGAATCCATATTTGGATTCGATCAATCCTTCGGGAGATCCAAGGTGGCGCCAGATATGCCCCAAATTTAATCCCAATAGGAGTAAAACTAGCATTGCAGTAAGCGCAAAGGGATAAAGGAAAAAGATCACTATCTCCAACCTAAACTCAAACCCAAAACCCACAGAAAGAAAACGCAGTAAAACACGAAGAAAAACTTAATTTCGTATTATTTCCCCACTAGCAACATAACGATATCTTATGTAGAGTCCTGACTCCTGACAACCTAACTCATTCTAAATAGTATAACTTAACAAAAATAGTGAAAAACCCTAATTCCATAGAATGAACTTTAACAATCTGACTCAAAAGCCAATTAAATATGCAAAATTGAAAATTACTATGTTTATAAATAGCAAGAATTCCACAAAAACTGCAATTTGACCATCGAAGCAGCCGCTTTTCACTTTGGACACGGCAATGGACTCACATCGGTGCACATCATGTAAAGCTCATATGTTGCTTTGAAATGAGTACTTGTGCATTATGAGTGGATGTATGGATCAAAAGTTCTGGCCATTTGAAGTTGGCACTATCCTTCTGGCATGATTTTCTTTCATCTTGACATTCCAAAAACTGCCCCGCAAATTGTTCTACATCACGAACCCATTGACTTCAAACCAATGCAAGTATGGAACCACGAGATTGGAGTAAATAGTAATTATTATCTAATCAAGCTGATTTTCGGGTCATATCTAATCCATGATAAGACCATTCTATCTAACCCTGCCCCAATGAGTATTAGTGAGTCCCACAAAAAGTACGTAAGTGTAATCGAGCTGATTTTCGGGTCATATCTAATCCATGATAGGACCATTCTATCCAACCCCGCCCCCATGAGTATTGGTGAGCCCCATAAAATGTACCTAAGTGTACCCCCTATGATGGTGCTGTATAAAGAAAATACTGGAGAATAATTTCTTTTTTAGGAAACAAGATCGTTATCGTTAACTTTAAAAAACAAAGGAAAAGGAAAAAGAAAACGATCATTGATTTTTATAATAGGTAAAAGATAAATGGCTATCATGCTTAAAAATTCCCACGCCTTTCGTAGTTATAAACTGACTACCTTGATGTTTGTGACAAAACTGTGTGTTTGTGTGTGTGTGTGTGTGAGAGAGAGAGAGAGAGAGAGAGAGAGAGAGAGAGAGAGAGAGAGAGACCTTCATCTTCAGCATGAGCATCTTTTATCTTACGAATCTCGACTTCTATCTGCTCCCTTGTTAAATTCTCACCGTCCTGAAAGAACAGAAGCATTTTAGCGTTGAATAATTAATGTTCATCTGTATTCACTACATATGGGTCTAAGAGTATGCAATAAGTATTTGCCTTTTTCACCCAAAAAAATGGATTGTCTTTCTGTTAGACAAGGTCCAAACTAGAACAATTCGATTTTCTAAATAATCATGGCCCAAGAGACCCAAAAAAGATGATAGTTAGTTACAGAGCATGTTTTTCCAATGAGTCTTAGCTCATGTTTGCTAGATCTTAATTTTTAATCCTCCACTGTTCTAAAGTAAACCAAGGATTGGTGATCCAGACAAGGATCCAGAAAAGGTCACCATTTGCATAAAGAAGTTAATTGGCATGAAGAAGGTTCAAAGAAAAAGACAATCATTTGATTCCATGCCAAGGTTTTGAAATTTGGACTTAGGAGACAATTCATATCCCTCTCGAGATGAGGCAGGCCAGCTGAGTAGCATCATGGGAGACCATTTTCGATTTTTCAAACATTTTTATCACTTCTACAAATATTTGAGGTTTCTTACCCTCCAGTCCTTAAAATATTTGTAAAAATGATTAGAAAAATATTTAAATAACAGAAAACAATATCCTATGATTCTGAAATGTTAGGACACGTGTTTTAACCGTTAAGAGTGAATTAAGTGGTAATATTTGTCTGCATTTGTCTTTTATTGAATCAAATGAATAGTAACTCAGATCTAGAATTCAACCATCTTTCAAAAATTATGGTCATATCTTCCAAAATCAGTGCAACAGGACCCCTAAATGTCTTACATCGTGTCACAACATGAAACTGGAGAAAAGATATTAATTTTTCTGTTTTTTCAAAGGAGTCGGTGTGTGTGTTTATGGTTTTGTTTGGGGAGACTCAACTTGGTGGATGGTCTGGAGGTTTTATCGACTCTCCTTGGAGGATCGTTTCATGGATGGTATGAACTAAAAGAACTCCTCCATGATCATCAAGTCTCTTTCTCTCATATTAGGAGGGTTGCGAATTCGGAAGTTGATTCTCTAACCAAAGAAGGGGTTTCATGTTCCTTGTTAATTGCTGAAATGTAATGTTCTCCAGCAAAAGAAGAGGTTATGTGCTCCTTGCTAATTGCTGAAATGCAATCAAATTGAAAAATTGAGACTTACTGTCATTGCTGTGTCAGCTTCTGTTTCTCCATCAAAATCTCTCATGCTGAGTGAAAGTGAAGCTTGATCTTCATCAGAGTCAGAGAATGTGTTTTCTTTATGTCCAGAGCTATCATTTTGTCCTTCTTCCAGTATCATACCATCACTCTGATCCTCATCTGAGTCATCATCTGTATCCTCCACAATCCAAGCAGCCTGCAACATGTGAAAATTAAAAAGTCCTCAGCACTGTCAGGTCATTCCAAAATAAGCACCAAATGAAAGGTTTAATAAGTAATAACCATCTGGCTGAACATAAAACCTGGTATTCTGAGGTGCCACGAGGAAGAACTTTCTTTTTAAGTGTTTTGGTTTTGTTAATCTCATCAGCTTCAGCCATCTCTGCTTCCGTTGGCCACGTCTGTTAAAATTGCATTAAAAAAAGTAATTACTCCACTATCACCAAATATTTTACATGCAAAATGTCAGAAATATATGAAGTTTTTTTATCCCTTTTTTTGGATCGGTAGAGACATGAGCTAATCATTATGAAGAATCCAAAAGTTGATTCGCAAGATGTCATACGCAATCTAAAATAAAATATAAATTATCAATGCAAGGTAACAACCAGAGTGTCTCCATAAATCAATTTGATGCAAGGTTCATCATTATCTAAGTTTTAAGCAATCTTAGGGGTGATGAGAAGTAAAATATACCACTGTAAATGTTATCTATCAAATTATATTGACTCCTAGCAGCACAAATGTCAGTGCAAAATTTAAACTCCTAATTGTATTGGTGATAGAACTAATAGAGTTGATGCACATGCTGATTTGAGAAGACCTCACTCCACCTGCTCAAAACAATTTTACTGCAGATTTCTTAAGCAAAATAACAGTTTATCAAATACTGGAATTTATATAAAATGTTTCTGAAGACATGACAAAAAAAAGCAAAACAGACATCACTCAGTCTAAACAGTTTACACAGTCAAGGCTTGGTTGTTAAGCCCATTCGCAACTCCAAATGACTAAGAAAAACTTGTGAAGACTCGATGGAGATTTTATTTTAATTTTTTTACTGAGCTCATTTACAATAGCAACCAAGACCTGGCCAGAACTCCACCAGTTTATCGTAACTGCCTGTTACAAGGCTCAGTAAAGGAGGGCTGCATCAGTGGTAGGCTAGCATAAAACTTTTGCCACAATTACAACATTAATAGTTGACCCCAATATAGTTGGGACAAGGCTTTGATGATGATGATGAACCAAGACATGGTCAAGAGTTCCAATGACTCAACTCGATGACTTTCGAACAAGTTTTTGGGTTCTAAGACAATGTCTAAGAGGGCCATTGACGATGGTTAGAGATTTAACAATACGAAGTACTGGCCTCAATAAAGAAGATGGTGAAGGATATAGAGCTTATTTAGGTCTGCATCATCTCCTCAGTCTGGCGTTTCACAAAACGATTAAAAAAATGTGAAAAAAGCTATTTTTGTAAGCCCAAGGAGTCTAAGCACAACGTTGGTCTTGAAAAGCAAGATTTCGAAAATTGATGCAACAAAGCTAGTCTTTCTTTGTAAGAAAGCATGCATTTTATTCGTTTTATTTTCCTGGGGGAAAAATGATCTTTTAAAAGCAATATAAGAGAAGCAAGTAACAATGAATTAAATATTTTATAAATAGCAGTAATAATTTATTGAAAAGATAGATATGTACAAAGGAGTAAGACAAGAGAGAACAGAAAAAAATCATGCGAAGAGAAGCCTCAGGTAACAATGGAAAAGTGCACTGATTTATTATGTTTATTTTCCTGGGGGAAAATGGTCCTTTAAAAGCAATACAAGAGAAGCAAGTAAACAATGAATTAAATATTTTCTAAATAGCAGTAATAATTTATTGAAAAGATAGATGTATACGCAAAGGTGTAAGATAAGAGAGAACCGTAAAAAAATATATATGAGAAGAGAAGCCTCAGGTAACAATGGAAAAGTGCTCTGAACTAGATCTCATAAGAATCAAGTTTAACATATTTTAAAGCATAGTTGCAAGTTTTCGATATTTTACAGAGCTAAACAAATATCTGATAAGAAATATAATGTGCACAAAGACATCCACATAATACACAATATCAAGAACATTCAAATTATTCACAATATCAAGAACAATTCTTACCTGTTCTCCAGCAAGAGGATCGGGAATATTTTCAATGAGTAGAGGCTCTTTCTTCAAAGGATCAGGTACCAAGGAGCGTATTATCTGCATCTTTTAACAAGAAATACTTGAGTCTAATAGCAATTCAAATTCATCCCAAGAATGTATGAATCAATCTGTAGTTAAAAAAGAAAAATGAAATACATAGATAGGAAGGTTATTAGGGACAGAGTAAAAACTGTCAAGGAAGAAAGGATATTTGACAGAGAATGATATATAAATACAAAATCTCCTCTCTTTTTTTATTGACAACATGACTTGAACCCGCAACCTCAAGGTTGCAATAGTGAGTACATTCCACTACATCATGGGCTCTAGTCATAGTCATACACAATCAAAATTAAACTGCAGAAAATTGATGAAAAGGAAATGGGCTTGATGAGTCTGAAGCAATAGGTACGAACCAACCATTCAAAAATAACCAATGTTTTTGCCAAGAAATACTCAAGAACATCTTACAGAAACATGGCCTGTTAAACTGGTATAACAAAGCAAACAATACTGCATATGTGAACGAAGAAAGGTCAATGCATTGCATTCTATATATACTTCATTTGACCTCATACATGCTTCCATTTCATGCCAAAGAGAGGTTTGGCATGGAAAACTTTTAACCATGGACAACGTCACTAAATCAAGTCCATATATACAAATGTTGCCTTTAACTGATAAAGGAGAATAACAAAAATATATTTCTTCATGTTAGTAGAAGTTGTTTATGTAAAGAAATAAAATGCGACAAAAACAAAGCTTAAAGGTTTAAAACCACAACTGGCTTGCAAAAGACTATTTAGCACAAAGAATTGACAATTTCATTTGCTTATCTTCGGAGACGGGAAAAAGGAATGTAGGTTTCCTGTTATCATATCCCTGATTTCAAAATAAATGATTGGCTAGAATTCATGAAGAGGCCTAACTGATGACATTGCAAGAACACTTCCACCAAGAGTCTACAAAATGCCCAAAATGAAGTTGAAAAACCATTTCAAAGTTTTATGGTCTCTCTTAAAGTTCACACCTCCTACTCATTAGCTTCAGCATCATGGCATGGAAAAGAATCTTCCTACTTTTGTTTCTCAATATGCCCATCGTGGCAACCTCTCAACCAACACACCCCACTCCACCCCATTAAAAACAAAAAATAGAGTCCAATAAATATATAAATGAATAATATCAGGTGTTGGCAACCAACAGATCAAGAACTCATAGACAGGCCCACCTGGACTCATGCCAGTCATCGGAGGAGAAGGGGAATGGGAAGGTCTGTGCAGGGGTTAGAGATGCTTTGAATATACGGCCTAATGAGGTCACCACAGGCACCGTATTTAAGGCCCCAAAAGATCAGGGGTGAATATATTAAAAAAAGGGGAGAGAGAGAGAGAGAGAAGTGCTACATCCATTGGGTGATTGACAGATAAATACATATGAAAAATAAAATACAATTATTTATTTTAGAAACAGACTAAAAGAATTTTGGAGAAAAGAGAGGAAGATATTCCAGGCAAACATGAACTGAAGAATATGATAAATAATTACTCTGACAAAATGTCACTACCTATAGTATGAAAGCATGAAACAAGAAAATAAAAGCCATCACCTGTACATCATGCGACTCATCAGAATCCATTAAGTCATGGCCTTTCCTCTCTTTCATGGGAAATGGATCCTTCATAATGTCCATTTTGGATAGTTCAAAATCCCCAGCACCTGAAACATGAATCTATTTTGGAGAACAAATATTCATATGAAACTGGTAAGAGTCATATAACAAAGCCATGGCTAGAGAGTAAAGATAACTTGTGCCAAAGAAGAATAATTTACCAGCTGACTCACTGATAAACAGCGAGCACGCACATAACCCGTCAGAAGGAGGGTACCTTTTCCTGGATTTCCATCATCAGCTACTAAATCAACCTGAAAAACCATCCCAATCCAAGTTTATTGCCAACACAGATCAGATACAAAATTCCAAACAGTCAAACAGTTACGCTCCTTTTCACATGGGTAGAAGGGGTCAATTCGATATATCAGGGACCCTGCACCTCAGAAAATTGGCGTTTTCTCTATGTTATGGAATTTTTTATTTCCCTTCAAGAGAAATTAGTTTGCTGTGAAAGCTACAATCAATTTTATGTTATAGCTTGCAGCTCAAAATTATTTGATGCATTCATTTCTTTCACTTCAAGAGAAGCTGATTATAATGAATATAAATCCAGAAGATTGCAACAGCTTTGCACCCAAAATATGTTTTGGTTTGGTTCTAATAATATAAACTAACAAATCAGGATTTTTGAAGGGGGAAAAGTTAAGTAGACAACAGAGATCTCCAAAGCCAGTAAAATTCACAGCAGTATGAGCATTTTATAAGGAATCTTTGAAGCGATGTTATGCACCAGATGGGACATAAAGTGAATGAAAAAAAATTAATGGTACATAAAGTGAATAAATTGTAAATTTTTAATTAAAAATGAGATGCTAAAACATTGTCCTGCTAGCACAATCAAATCAGCATAGATGTGGATTTTGAGGGCTCAATGATCAACAGTTGTAACATATAAAAAATGGGCATTTCAATCCAATTGTTATGAACCATAGGATGAGTGTCAAACTTTTGGTGGATGGGGGGTTGGTTACAACTGATCATAGGTTGGTCCCGCAAACTGGTTCTCATATAGTTGTATGAGATATAATCCTCATGAAAAATTTGAACAGACATGCATAAGCTCACATAGATATTATGAGTAGTCTGGCAACAAACTAGACACAACTATAAGAGCTGAGGTCCCTGCTGTGAGAACCAAACATGCATGCCAATCATGGGATCAGAATGTGATTGGGGGGTCAAAGTATCGATTAGGACTTCACGCAAAACTGTATGATCTGATGATCATGACCATCTATTTTTATACCTCGAAGGTTAATGCACTTTTATGTGCACATATAGCCATTAAACCTTGGAACCCTTAAATGGATGGTTACAATCATACTGATATTTGGCCTACTTTTAACTTAATTTTAAGAACTTCCCATCACATTCTTACCCCGTAATTGGCATGCATCAAAGTGGGCCTGCAATAGAATTTGAAACGTTCACGCTGAATTTTTGTGTACAGACATGCTCCACACACATAAAAGCGGAGAAAAGAAAATTGAGGGGTTCTTTACAAATTACGAAGATACCTGTTGAGCCATCAGATAAGGTCGATGGGTACGCCAGTGAGGAACAGAAAGTCGTTGCTCCCTGAAAAGCCACATGAACTGCAAAAGAAAATAATCAAAACAAATTGAAATTGACTAAAACAGTCATGAAAAATGAATTTTCAGATTGCAGTAAGTCATTATAAGACCAGCTTCTGAACATCTCCATAGGGGTATAGCTTAACCCAAACAGCTGGTAACTATGTTATAATAGTTCATACCTTATGCAACTCTTCTTTAGTATCCGCTGGATAAAATTTACAATCCTCCGGAAATTCAGAAGCAAGGGTTGATGAGCACATCTTCTTCAAATCACTTTTTCTCCTCTGGTCCTCAGGAAGATCCTAGAAAGCAAATAAAATGGCATTATTATAGATTTTGAGTCATAAAGGTCCAGTCACGAAGAAGCATTCACTGAAACATATATTCCATATTTCCATATGCATGGTGTACTACTCACACGAATCAGTACAGCAGTACTTGGTAAGCCCAGCGACCTGAAGACAGAAAGACACTGACACCCAAAGGAATCTACATAACTATTGGAGTCACTTCCCTCACATAAAGAGCTGGCTGATGCTACAAAAGCAATGAGATCGGCAACCTAAGTTGATAATAGTAAGCCATGAGAAGAGAACTAAGTGAGAAACTTTGCAGGACCTGCAATCATCCAAAATTTTCTTTTAAAAAATGAAAGGAAAACTGACATAAATTCACTGACATATCAAATACCTTCACCATTGCCATGCAAGATGCCATATCCCCATGAGGTGCTTCCAAGACCTTGCAAGGTTAAGTTCAATTCTTATTTATCTACAGAAAGTAAACTAAAAAATAGTTTTTAATATACAGGCACAGTAAGATTAATGGTTTGAATATCCTCACGTCTCGAGTCCTAATGCCGAAATTTTTGGCATAATTAAAACAAAGGTCCTCCACATCTTTTGAAAATAGATGAAAACAGACACCAAGCATTCCATTTCAAATAATGAAACAAACTGTAGAAACATTAACTAGAAGACATGTTTTTTTGTTTTTGTTTTTTTTTTTCTGGCTCTGTTATATTATGCCACTGATATATTTAAAACTTTACCCACTGATATTTTTTTTCCTTTTGCACACACAACTTATTCGCTAAACAGGAAAAGACAAGTAGTGCCCTTATGTCCATCTTAGTGAGTCATCCAACAATGATAAGTTTGTCCAACATAGTGGTCGGTTCATTCTTCGTTTTTGGGTATCCAT
The DNA here is from genome assembly GCA_038049695.1 of Cinnamomum chago. NCBI lineage: Eukaryota > Viridiplantae > Streptophyta > Magnoliopsida > Laurales > Lauraceae > Cinnamomum > Cinnamomum chago. The sequence continues at coordinate 62,180,322 of CP142458.1, read as the reverse complement.
CTGAGCTTTTGTAGAAGTCATTTATCAAAGATTTCAATCATTCACATATATGATCATAATAAACCAAAATGAAATGCCCGCTGATATATTTAAACCAATTTATGTTCGGAAGCCCGAATCGGCTTGGGTAAATATAGCTTTCCACATGACTATGTATGTAGTCTTCTCGAAGAAAAATATCAACTTAATCTAGTAATAACCATCCACGGAATACAATCTTATCCCATAACAAACTCAATTAATAACATGCCCTGGAACACATGTTTTATTTTATTTTTACAGGAATAACCAGCACTATGACATCTTATACCAGTTGCACCATGTAGTTAAGTCAACAGAAAAGATAAGACTTAATAACTTGCCCTGGAACACATGTTTTATTTTATTTTTACAGGAATAACCAGCACTGTGATATCTTAGATCAGTCACACCATGTAGTTAAGTCAACAGAAAAGATAAGACTTCTTGCAGCTCATCACAGAATTTAAACATGGCCCGCCACAAGGCAGAATAAGTAACCGTGCAAAAGGAACATACTGTTGTTCTGAGTTTGTATGTCGGAGACACAACTGTAGATGTGGATGCTGTACCCTCAGGTGATAATAACATCAAAAGATCTCTCACAAGAAGATTTACATTTACAGATGCAGAAAGTCCAAAAAGAACCTGCGGAGAATACAAAACATAATTTAGAGAATAAATAGTCCAACTTATTAGAGAAGCTAGAGACGTAGAAAGGCCAAAACAAACATCCAGAGAAGATTTAAAAAAAAAAAAAAAAGATTAAGATGGGCAGCTAATGATCCAAATCCAACTTTCTGAAAGCACATAGGATAACATGTATGTGCAAACATGTATAATAAACATGCAAAGAGGTTTGACTCTTCCATCTACAACATTAAATATTCCACATAAAGCAGAAATTTCCAGATGCAGAAAAATCCCAAATGATTAGACCACGGACCATCCATTCCTCAACCCAGACATGCAGAAATGCAACACTGAAGACCAATAAAGTCACAAACAGAGAAAATCATAGTAACATTCTTGACAGTCAGAGAAAATCATAGTAACATTATTGACAGTCAAAAACTGCCGCATATAGTTAACACATAAAAAACAAACATGAAATGGGGAAAAAAATAAAGCATCGAAGATTCATGCCTACTGATAACAGCCACAGATTTAGAGCATACAACACTGGCCAAAACATACTTTCTTCTAAAAGTAGTAGACTTTTATGATAATTTGAGGAAGACGGCTGGTCTAAGTACATATACCATGCCAAAGCAATGGTGAAGATGGGGTAGGGGAGCAGGGTGGTGGCAGGGCTGCTGTACATAAAAAGAGGACAGTGAACTTCAGGAGCTGAAGGAGAAAAGAAAGATACAATAAAACGCAACCATCTGCAGGTCTCAACCTTTTCCTAGTTATTTACTAATACTAGAAGCTTTGAACCATGTAAGTTGTGCCCAGACAAAGGAAAGAGAAACAAATGAAATCATGAAACTCTTTTTTTATCGGAAACAATAAAATAACAAGATGACAGAAGCATGCTAGATAAAAGTCATAAGAATTTTGAGTACTCACAATAACACGAGGCGGACTTGTTGATGCACTTGTGGCCCTCTTCTCTTTTAATAGAGCTGCACGTTTCTGTTCTCGCACCTACAGAACACATAGGTGAGAGCATAAGACAAAAACAACCACTTACATGCCAATAATGATTTCAGGTGTTTCACAAGTCATGACAACACTGCATGTTGGACACTTGAGGACAATTTGGGTGTGGAGAAAACTAGTGAAATAAATGGTCTACAATACAAATTTGAGTTGTATATAGTTTTCTCCACCCTTTCTCCTCATGTGTTTTTTAATGAAAAGTGACCGAACATGTAGTAGGGCCTTCCTAGGGAATAACATACGCAGAAAAAAGGGGGGCACTTCACACCCATCACATTACAGAAAACACACACCTATCCCATGTCACATAAAATTAAATTAACTATGTGTGTGCATCAGTTGATATCGCTAATAGGGTTCAAAAGAAGATAACCTCATAATAAACTCGATATTCTACCACAATTCTTCCCTTACCATTTTATTACGCTGAAGCCGAGCAGTACGAGCACCCTTCGCCATGCTGTGCACATCTGGCTTTGCAATCCGGCTCTTATCTAAAACCCACAAATAGAACCATGAAATTTTATTTATTTATTTTAATGGTAATAGAACATAAAATTAACATAGGCATGACAGAAAACTCTTTAAACTCTTAGGGCCAGTTTATTTGCATTTAAATACATACGAATTGAATACATGGGGTGGTTAAAAATGAAGATTAAAGGTGAATTTCCAAAAACGAGCATCAAATAAAATTTTATTTTAGGGAAATGGAATCAAAAGAAAACGCTATTTGATGCTCTTTTTTTCGGAAATTCACATTTGATCTTCACTTTTAACCATAATATGTATTCAATTCCTATGTATTTTTGTGCTCGCCTTATATTAAATACACACTACTAAAAAAAAAAATTTTTTACAGAACATAGGGCAATTCATTCCATAATGTCTTGAAGGCATTGTTGAAATCAGAGACAGCACTACGAAAGCTACTATTCTGTACCATTCGTGCACGGATTCGACAGGAAAAAAATGTGGGACAAAAGGGGATTTCTAAAACTGATGATACCCCTTAATTTTCACCGAAGAACTCAAAAAAACGTAATCATTGACAGAACAATCAAACGAAGCATCTGCTATAACGAGGGGAAGGGGTTTAAGGTTTTACCTTTCTGAGAAGTTCTGTGGATTTGGCGAGAGGCCTTGGAGGCGAAACGGGTCTTGTGAGCCTTGTTGATCTGGACTCGAGATCCCGCCATGGGAGCTCAGCTTTCAAGATCTTCGAGTTGCAGACAAAACCCTAACTTTTCCCAAGCTAGCTACGAGCCATAGGAAGAGAAACGCGCGGCACAGCAAAAAGGGTTTATGTTTAGGTCCTAGGGTTTTGTTATGGGTTGATTTAATTTTGTGGCCTGTTTGGGTCCAGCCCATGCCCGTGTATCAAGCCCATGCCCGTGAATCAAGCCCATGATGGCTTAGTTTTTTTTAAGGACACAAGTCTTAAGATTTTTCAAATTAGTCCCTTATGGACACTAATCTTAAGGTTTTCAAATTAGTCCCTAAAGTTTCCAATAAGTTTTCAATTAAGGTCATCCGTCCATTTAAGCTATTTTATGGTGACTTTTTTCACCAAAAAATAGCTTTTGTGAATTTAGAGGGTGTGAATTTGGAATACAAAGTGTTCAATGAAACGCCAAAGTGAGGATTTTCTCTTGATTTAGTCGGTGGCTTTGAGTGAGGTTGGATAAGATGGATTTGGATATGCTTTGTGAGCACGGGCCTCTTTTGAAAAATATAAAAAGATAAGAGAATACTCAAATCCATCCCCTCCAACCTCACTCAAAGCCATCGACTAAATCAAGAGAAAATCCTCATTTCGGCATTTCACCGAACACCTTGTACTCCAAATTCACTCCCTCAAAAGTCATGAGAATACACTTTAATAAGGGACGAAAAATGAGTGAAAATCAAGAATGGGACCCACACACCTGAGGAAGATTGCTAAAACCACTTAAATAAGACAACCGGGACACAAAATGCTTTCACAAACTTTCTATCACTAGATAGAGAAAGATGAAGCAGCACATAGATTTTTGCAATGAAAGTTGACGATATCATCAACCAATTGACAATATCATCAACTGTGGGAGTTTTGTCCCAAAAAAAGTACAAACAACTCTCTTGTCATTTTATGGTTTTTTTTTCATAAAAATGTTGAATTAAGATTTAAAATTTAATTTTTTTGTAAAAATTCCTTTTTAAAACTACTAAAATTATTCTTTATTAAAATAAAATCATCCTTCACTTCCTCTATATTCTCATCATTTTCTTCACTGGCATCCTCATGGTGATTGAGGAACCAGCATCCCCGCAGTGATTAGAGTTGCATGTAGTGTTTGACAAAACCATGTCATAGCCTTAAATGAAGGGTAATATAGGTATTTTAAAAAGTTTGATGAGAAAAGTCGCCATAAAATAACATTAAATGGCCAAATGTCCTTAATTGAAAACTTACCAGCAATAAGGGTTTATGTTTAGGCCCTAGGGTCTTGAAATAGGTTGATTTAATTTTAAGGGTTGTTTGGGTCCAGCCCACATGCCCGTGTATTGCCACATGGGCCTGAGCCCATGTATCACTGCATGGTGAACATAGCAACATGATGGCTTCGGAAACTTGTTGGTTTTATAAATTAGTAAAATATTATATTATAAGATTTTTCCATTTAGAAATTCTTGTGGCTTTGAAATATAGAATTTATGGCATTCAAATTGTATGAGATTTTCAAACAAGAATCCAGACACAAACGAAATAAAAAATTAGAAATGACATTGATGAGTGTTAAATATTGCATATTTTACCCATCATAAGTCCAAATTTTACCAGCATCTCATATACATATCATTTGTTTTACACGGAGATTTTATCATTCTATCACATTAACGAATTATCGGATTATCTTGCATAAATCTGATTATTTGTAGCGCATTTTTATGTAATTTCTCTTGTCTAGTTAGACCTTGCGATTGCCCCAACCTTCCGGATAATGTCTCAAGGCATTAGAAAGAAATTTTAATAAATAAATTATATGAGGAAATCTTATTGAAGAAATATTGGTGAAGCATTGAAGAATTCCAAAATAAGAGGAGAATACTTTAAGGATAAAAGAAGTCATTTTTTAACACAAATGAGTGGTAGGTGTATTAGTTAGAATTTGGGTTGGTATAAAATAGGTTATGGGTTTTTTTTTATATTGTATATATTAAAGCAAAGGGGGAGGTGGGCTATGAGGGGTGCCACCTCATCCTTAAAAAGTCTCTCTGGGCTCTGAGGGATGCCACATCATCCCTAAAAAGTCAAATTCGGGTCCTGTAAGAAAAAGTCTCTTTGGGCTCTGAGGGGTGCCGCATCATCACTAAAAAGTCAAATTTGAGTCCTATTTCTTACAGTCGGTTTGTTTGCTTTTCCTTAGATCTTCAATCATCAACAGCTTGTTTTCTTTTCTTTAGATTTTCAATCATCAATGGGTCCCATGTTAAATATATTTTGTGGGCCCTACCGATGATTGAAATCCAAACTATTGCTCATTTACTTTCCTTTCATTTTTTTTTTCCTAAATGGATGGATCCAGCAATGGGCACCAGTTCATATTAAATATATTTCAAGAATGATAACCAGTATTTGATGAAATCCCAATGGCCTTCTCTTAACCCTTTTTTTCTAAGAGTGGGCCCCACTGATGGAGGGAGGTAAGCCTATTAGTTGTTATCTGGTTTCTTAATGGATTCAAATTAATCATTTAGTGGGCTCCGTACATTTAACTTATTTCTGCAATGGGACCCACTCATGGATTATGCATAGATATTAGTTTTCTAGGTCTATATGGATTATATATTATTCTTTCTTTCAACATCATCTATCTTTCACCATCTCAAGATTGTCATCTTTTTATTTTAATATTTGGGGCCCACCTTTCAATAATTCACAATGATAAATTTTTCATTAAAAATATTATTTTCTTTTAGTTTCCAAATAAAGCTCTACTTTATTCAGAGATTGTCACGCGTGAATAAAAATCAGACCCAACCTTTTGGTAAACCACCTCATGGATGGGCATGTGATAAAAATGTTTTGAGGTTGGAGTTTTTTTTTTAATTGAATCTTGTAGGCATCATTTTCTGATCTGATTATATAGACAAATTACCCTAGTTTGCCCTACCATAATTACACTTCCATGGGCCCACATGAACTCATAATTAAGATATATATAAACATTGATCCAAGGTGCGCCAATTATTACTGGGATCAAATAACACTGGTCTGTGGTTTTTAAGTCTCATAATTTATGGCTTTTAAAGTTAAGATGTTTATACATTTTTAAAAAAAATCTAGAGCTAAAAAACAGTTTGATCGATTCTAAAATAGTATTGGTGCTACTTCAAAGGGGTAGAGAAGAAATTTGTGCGGAGGGATTGAAATGACCATTGGCCTATGTGAAGATAACACTTGTATTTATGATTGAATATGTGTTGACTGCTTTTATATAAAAAATATATGAATACATTCTTATATGTTTATAATTAATTTCGATATCTCATAAATTAAAAATGTAATATCTTACTTTTTGCCATGAGCTAAGCACGGGGCTTTATTGCTAGTATAAAATCTATGTAAAAGGATAGGAGCCAATCAAAAGCCTCAAAAATGAAGGGAAAGTTTAATGGGACGCCCCGGATATGCTTTTGGAATGAAAGTTTAATGTGACGGCCCGAATATGCTTTGACAGGTTGAGGCTCATCAAAAGCAAAGCCGTGAGGCCCGTGGGCCAAATCGGACAATATCACCCATGAGTATAGAATGGGGGCGTTACAAATGGTATCAGAGCCGTCTCTTGACTACTTCAAGTGTGGGGCTCTAGTGCAAGTGGGCGAGTCCAAAAGGGGGTGGAATGTGACGCAATTCTTGCGAAATGAAAAGAGACAATCAAATGTCTTCAATATTCCTATAAATTGGAATGTATTTGTTAAGTGAGGGGGTGAAATCTTTTGGCAAATTAGTAGTTTTGCAATTTTATTTTTACTTTTAGACTGTAATTAGGAGCTTCTTTGTAATTAATATAGAGAGAGTGTGTAATTGAAGATCATTAATGAAGATTTGGAGCTTTTTCTTGATGTTTAGTGGCTAAAGCTCTTGGATTAGGCTCTCCTTTTGAAGCTAAGTAATATGATTAGTTCATTTACATGCATGTTTTAATTTAAATTCATTATTTGTGTCTTGATTGATTAGTAGATTTTAGATCTAATCGTGCTAATCTCTCCCATTTCTCATGCTCTATATCTACACTTGATGCTTGGATAATTTCAATTGATACTTTATAGTTGGATTAAGTTTTCTCACATAGCATACTCTAGAGCCCTTATGTTTGATTTTTTGTAGCTTGATTTTGATGATTAATTGTTAGGGTAGTTAGGTTATGATCTAGGATCTTGACCTTTTATTTTATTCATTTTGATCTTCATTGCTATATCATCTAATCCAATTAGGCAAGAGATTGCTAATTGGATTGTAGATTTGGGAGTTGAATTATGATAAGTCCTTAAAAATGCATAATTTCCTCATTATTTTAGAATTAATTAAGAGCTTAATCTTCAAATCATGCACCATTTTAGTAAAAAAATCATGATTCTATGTTTGTGGGCATCAAAGTTTGAATTCGAGTCAAAACTCATCCAAAAATTGCATTTTCACATAAAATCATGAATTTCTCAATTTCTTGGCATTGAAAGTCACAAATTTCTCATTACTTTTTATTTACACATGAAATGATGTACTTTCTTTGCACCATTGATTTAATTGAAAATTTGATAAAATGGTGACATTTATGCATCTATTTAGTGTGAATTGGGCCCGCATCTTGTATCATTCCTTCCCTATATAAATAGATTATTCTTTGACATTTGTTTTTATTTTTTTTGTAGGGAAAAACAAGAATGTTGAGGCTCGCCTTGAAGAAAAATTAAGAGAGAAAAGAAAGAAAGAAAAAAATTTGCAAGAAGCAAAGGACGTCCATGCATGGGAGTTCAAAGCATTGCACGCCACACATGGGCCCACCTCCATTGCAAGTTGGGAATAAAATTAAGAAGTTCAGATTCTTGGAAAATTTCAAGTCAAGGTGGGGACCATGCAAGGAGATTTACAAGACTCTTGTTAGCCAAAGTAATCCAAGATAAATCCAATATAGAAACTAACTCCAAAAGAGTGCAAGATTTTAGCACTAAGATCTCCTAAAAGATAGGCTTCAAGATGTGAAAGATTGCAACCAAGATTCTTTCTAAGAAGTTTCACACGTCCAACCTCCACCCCTTATGCTATCACACGTCCAAGAAAGGGGCTGCCCATATTGTTTCAAAATTTGAATTAAATCTAAAGTGGGCCCAAGAAAGGAAGTAGCATGAGAAATAAAGAATCCTACCTTTAGTAGGATGGTGTGCCAAGAAATCCAAGAAGCTGGAAAATCCCTTGAAACTCTCCAAAAAATACCCTCCTAATCCTAATCCAACTTGGACCCTACACTACTAATCCTTACCCAAACCAAAATCTTGTAACCCAAGCTATCAAAAAATCATAAAAAGAGCCAAAAAGGTTGCACATGAATATCACTCTCCCCCATTCTCTTGGATGACTAGCAACCATTTTCCCTTCATTTTCTATTAATTTTTCTCCATCTCTCATCCTTCCATCAATATTTCATCCAAGGCCTTCCCTAAGACACACGACCACTTGGATTTCTACGCCACCATCGCACCACTGCCGCTGCTACCGTTGATCCACCATCGAACCAGTCATTCATCATCTTCCCTTGCTTGGATTTCAGATCACAAAATGAGAGCCGGTTGGATCGCCATTCAAGACTGCGAGTCACTATCCTCCGTTTAGTGTTTCATGTGTCTAAGGTAAGGTTGGATGCATTTTATTTTGATTTAAATAATTTTGTAATGGTTATTTGCTTGTGATGTGTCTTTCATTAATAAATCAAATTTATGGGATCTTGGTATTCACCAATGGGTTAACATCGAATTTTTGTGCGTAGTGACAATGTGCACTCGGTGCGATGGTCTTGATTTTTATTGATGGCATTGAGCAAAGTAATTATTGCAAAGTTTTAGAATTAAAATCCATTTTTTTAATTCTCTTATTTGATTTGATTTGATTTTTATTTTAATGCATGATTTATTTACTTTTATGCTATTGGTGGTTTGATGTCTTTTATGTTTTTGCAGTCTTTAGATTATGATTCTTAGATTAGGATTTTTATTTGGGATTGTAATTTTTAATTTGGATTTGGAATTAAATTTTAATTTTGGTTTCATAGATATTTATTTATATAGATTTTATTAGGCTAGAATTAGTTTTTCACTGGGACAGGTTTTATGCGATTAATTACTCCCTGTGGATTGACCTCGGACTTCACTGAGTTATTACTATAATCGCGGCCTTACACTTGGGGCTGACAAACAAATTAGAATATGCATTGATTGGATTAATTACATGCTTGGTGGATTTTGGATTGCCTAATCTCATATTTTGATTGTTGTTAATTTTAAGCTTTGTTTGATTTGTTATTTTCATTTCTAGGTTATTAGAGACACATTTCGCATCACTTATTTTTAAATGCTACACATTTCACACCACATCTTCACATTAAATCTTCTATTTCCACCACCATTCATCTACTAGTTTAGTGTAGTTTGTTAGACTAGCTTAGATCTTATTCATTTGATATTTTAAATTGTTAATTAGAGTAGTTTTAATTTTGTTTAACATTTCAATTGGTTTAATTCCATTTTTCACACATAGTTTAATAGTTTTAATTGTTCACTTCAATTGTCTTTATTAGTTATATCTTAGTTCAATTCTCCTTAAATTGGATTAATTGCTTCCTCCATCATCTCTCTATGGGATCGATAATCCGGACTCTTTAGTCCTTTTCTACTTGATGACACCGTAGTCTTACGGTTAAGTGTTGCACATATAAGTGCCGATCAGACATCAACCCGAGTCTTAGTATCACACACCTATCACAATGATAGATCCATAGGTCTTAGGTTTGTTGTATCACTCTAAGCCATTAGGTTAACCTAGTAAAATAAGGTAAGAAAAAAATATATATAGAGAGAAAGAGAACGATTTTCTGATATGGGAAACGGTCTCAACATTTTTATAGAAATGTTGTTAACTTGAGAAATCTAGATTTTAAAATCTGAAACTTCACCCTAATATCTGAGCTGGCCGAAATATATATTGTATCCTCCTTAAATTTTACCTCTATACGGGTTAATTCCATCGTAAAATTGACGCTTTGATAGAAGAGATTATTATAATGGGAAATTTTCAAATAAGGCTTAAGTTTTTATCTTATTTCAAAAAAGGATGCAACTCTTAAGATATTTCAAATTAGTCCCTAAGGTTTTCAAGAAGGTTTCAATTAAGGACATCCGTCCATTTAAAGTTATTTTCTGGTGACCTTTTCGCTTAATTTTTTAAACCACTAAAATTACCCTTTATTAAAATAAAATCCTCCTTCACTTCCTATATATTCTCCTCCTTTTCTTCACTGGCATCATCATGGTGATTGAGGAACCAACGTCCCCATGGTGATTACAGCTGCATGCAGTGTCTGACAAAACCATGTTATAGCCTTAAATGAAGGGTAATTTGGATACTTTAAAAAGATTGGTGAGAAAAGTCGCAATAAAATACAATTAAATGGGTGGATGTATTTAATTGAGAACATAAGGACCAATTTGAAAGTTTTTAAAACTTGTGTTCTTTGGCGTTATTTGGAATTTTGCCTTACTAATTATCAATGAAACTTATTAATCACATTTTCAATTATGGCGGGACCAACTTTTATTAGGAGAAAAAAAAAGATCGTCACCAAGATCTTCATGTTAAAATACTTGAATTACTGTTATTGCATCTATGTAAAATGTAATCTCTCGGTTTTGATCTTCCCTTTAAAATCCAAAGCCAAACAAAGAAAACAAATATACCTAAAAATGCATAATCTTTAACAAAACAATCAAATGACACATTTGTTATAATGAGAGGAAGGGGTTTAGGGTTTTACCTTTCTAAGAAGTTCTTTGGATTTGGCGAGAGGCCGTGGAAGATAAACAGATGCCATCATGGGAGCTTCGCTCTCAATGATCTTTGAGTTGCAAAGAAAAATCCTAACTTTTCCCACGCGAAGGCTATGTTGTTTTGTTGTGTGATGAACTCTCGCGCGATAGGAAAAGAAACCACACCAAGAAGGGTTTATTTTTAGGTCCCAGGGTTTTGTTATGGGCTCATTTTAGGGTTTTTTGGGTACAACCCATGCCCTTGTATTGCTGCATGGGCTCGAGCCAAAATCTAGAGAGAGGGGAGATAAGGAAGGTGTCACGTCCCTCAAACCTGATTAGAGAATAAACTGGATCCTAGGAGTGAAATTTATGAATAATTAAAAAAAATTATCCTTTAGGCCCAAGGATCATAAGCCCGCTGTGAGGATATTATATTTCAAGCCTTAAGTCAAATAATAATTGCGGAATTCATACAACTCCAAGCATATGGAATATCAAACAATGAATAATAAACTTCAATTAATTAAAGTTACAAAAGGAATAAACAGAACTAAATAAAGAAGTAAGTTTATTACAATAGCCATCCCAATATCCTAGTCCATCTAAAAAAACTAATGATGTCAACAATAAAAGGTTCAATGAGATATTACAAATGAATAAACATAATCTAAATGAAGTCCCAATGAGGCTCTCTAGTGCCAGGTATGATGACGCCACTCTACGTCATCGGCATGCCACTTTCGCTCATCCTCTGCTGGTTAGGGATTCTCTAGGATCTCCTCACCTGCTTGCGCCTTATAGTAATACTCACATGAGGTGTATACACACCAAGTAATAGAGTTAATGACATGTTGAGCAATAGATGAACACAGTATAAATGACATGGCACACATCAAGTATAGAATAATGACAAGTACAAAATCATATGAATAAAAGGAAAACGAAGCTAGGCATAAAGCAAGAATAATAGCCATTAGGAGCAATTACGATAATCCTAATAACAACTACCCAAACAATGCAATGCAAGTATCAAGATGGAGACTCTGAGAATGTCTTAGCCACCTCCCGGAGTATCAGTAACAATCCAAACTATACTACTAATACCAAAGTCCGGCTCCAGGGGAATTATAACTCTCGGCCCTGGGAAAAGGAGCACGGTCCTAGCCTGTTCCCAGCTATTCAATGCCATAGATGCCATCATATGCCAACTGCCCACCCCGATGTCCGAGTAGCCGGCCCACCAATAAAACCCCCCAAACTGCAGCCATGACACGCAAATAATAATGAAGTAGTGTTGACACGAGGAAAATCAAGCCAAGCAAGTCTGGCTAGCTCAACACACATGACATGATCATAGTGATTATCCTATTCAAGACAATATAAGACAAGTCAACCACATGATAATCCCTTTCATTGCTAGCTAGTCATGCTTATCGATACACGACACACAGTTCCTATGATACACTTTAAGTCAGGTCCAAGTTCTAGTTCTACAAGAATTATGTTCCATAATTATTTAAGTGATTTATGCCAAGAGAGTGTATAAGGAATAGTAACAACGGATACAAGTCACAAGTCAAGGAGGAATTACAATCCAACCTAGGTAATTTGTGTCATCCCTGTACCCCACATGTTCTAACGGAGTACGTGTGAAAATTGGATCAAAGATGCTTCGAGGCAAATCCCTTGGTATACAATCATGTTAAGCATCATTCTATTCAATTTCATACGCATTCAGTTACACCACACGTAATACACGAATACTTAGACAACCCATCGAAGCACACCAAGCACGTGCGACGATTTCAATCCCCAATAATGGTCATCTGAGAGTAGGTTCATGGTTTCCAACATCTAAGGCCCAAACCTAGGTTAACAGTCTCATTTCCAAGTAAATATGAGTTAGATCATTAATTTGGAAATTTAGATCACTTCCCGATCTCCGATCATGATAAAATTAGGACCATTGGATTCTACATCTCAAGGGCTTTCCATCAATATATTACAGGTATAAATCCAACGAATGAATTAAAAGTTACAGAGATTCGTAGTTAACATGTATAGTGAACTTGCACCCTACGATTGATCGGACGGAAGGTCCGATCCATCCGATCGATCGGCACTGGGCATCTCCCAGTTAGGTGAGACATCCCCGGATTGAATCCGACCTTAGATAGCTTGGACAGTTCCTCTGTTCGATCAATCAGAAAGCGGACCTGTAACCCGAAAATGGGTTTTCTGTCATTTTCTCCTCCGACCAATCCATGGCTAACCAGTAGAAAACAAACATCCGTGCTCCCACTCATCACATACATCATTATTCATCCATTCTAGATATTAAAAACAACCTAGGGTTACCAATTGCGAAAGAAACCATTCCAAATCCCCAAAACTAATTTAGCACGTCAATCCTAAATCAATATCAGAAACCACTTGGCATTAGGGTATTCTAGCAAGAAATTATTGCAATCGATAGGAAACAATACAGACATATTCAATTATAAATTGCATATTTACTTGCCGACTTTCGATCCTGAATTATAAAGCCAGTGGAGTCAAACAAGAAAACACAATCGTTATCTCTAGTAAACTGACTTACTGATAATATATTTGAAGAGATTGTAGGTACAAGAAGTATATTATTGAAACGAAAGGAAGAGGAAGGAATATGGAAAACAGAATATCCAGTGTGAAGAATATTCAGACCTTGACCATTACCTACAACAACTTGATCATGACCAGTATATTCAGACTGCATAGAGATGTTGTTCAAGTCATTAGTGATGTGGTTGGTAGCTCCAATGTCAAGGAACCAGTTTTGATCTGCTGCAGGATTGACTAATGCCGCCATGGCTGCAAACTGTGAGGGAGGATGTCTTCCCTGATACGAATAATCCATCATGTGGTAATAGTCCAGAGCAGTATGTCCAGTTCTATTATAGATCCGATAGTATGGTTATTTGCTCGAAAACTGATTATTCGATTTAGTTTGAAAAGGGAAATTTCCTCTGACTTTATTGTTGTTACGACCACCTCTTCTTTTGCCTATGTAGTTGGCTTTGTGTGATCTCCTGTTGCTATAGTTGTTAAAAACTTTTCCATCATCTTTAACAGACAACAAGGTTGTGGTAGAAAACTCAGTTGAAGCATGTTGTGCTTCATCATTGTTCAATTATTCACAGAGAAGAAGAACTTGAACCTCTTCAATGTTAATTGGCACTGACCTAGTGCGAATTAAAGTCTTAAAGCAGCATATTCAGACGGTAGGCCATTGAGGATGTAGATGATGAGATCGTCATCATCAATAGGTGATGACGATGTAGCAAGACTGTCAGCAATATATTTCACTTTCTAAAAGTAATCAGTAATGGATTGAGAACCTTTCTTAAAGGTTTGCAACTGAGTTTTTAGTTGAATTATGTGAGACCGAGAGAGAGATACAAAACGACACTCGAGAGCAAGCCAAACATCTCTAGTAAACTTCAAACCAACTACATGAGCTAATACACTAGGTGACAATGTTATATTAATCCAACAAAGCACGTTCTGATCGTGCTGATGCCAAGCAACAAACTCATGATTCATATCCTTTTGTAACATTTCCATTTGAGTCAAGAAGAAATTTAGATGGACAAGGACATGATCCATCAACAAAGGAAATCAACCCATTCGCTCTCAAAACTTGGAGAAATTGCGATTTCCACAACAAGTAGTTGTTATTTTCCATTCAAATTGAAATCAAGCTGCTAATGTTGGAGATTAAGAAAGTAGACAAAGCAATAGGGAAATTCATTGAGGAACTTGAAGTCATGATGAACAATCTTAGCCAAGAAATAAAAAATAATTGCAGATAAGATGACCTGATGAGAAATAAAAGCCGATCTTCGAGATTAACAACAGAACTTCGAGATTAGAGAGGAAAGCTTGAAATTTGCAAACTTCGAGATTAGAGAGGAGAGCTTGAAATTTGCAATTTTCAGAGGGCATATCTTCAAAATTAGAGAGATCTTGAGATTTGCAACTTCTAGAGGACAGATCTTCAAGATCAGAGAGGAGGGCACGAGATTTACAACTTCCAGATGATCTCAACTTCAGCCATGCTGAACAACCTGAAATCAGAGAGGAGAGTTTGAAGATCGCAATTCCATGAAAGGCTTAATGAGGGATTAGGACGCCAGTCGCCATGGCTCTAATACCATCTTTACTCAACTAATCTTAAACAGGAAGAAAGAAGAGAATAGGAAGAAGAAGAAGAGGAAGAGAAATAGGAAGTAGAATCTCTTGGATTCATTCATCAAACAAAATACATGGTACATTGTATTTATAGACATGGAGACTTAAAACAGAAAGGAAACGCGTGTCATTTGATACAGTTATATAGTTATGTATGTGTACTGCTGATATGCCTCAACCACTAAGAAAAAGAAGGAAAAGGAGAGGCCTTTTATCATGAAACCACGAATCCAACCCACTCAAACACAACCTAGAACACAAAGGAGAAGGAAAAGGAGGAAAAGATCAAGAACAACCTAAAATCTAACCAAAAGAAAGGATGATTGAAAAACTGATGGTGGGAAAAATGCTTACCAACTGGTATCAATGGAAAGATGAGATTAAGAGGAAGATGATGTGCGGTCCGGATTGCGGAGGTGATCTCTCAAAGGTGGAGTTCTGGGCTTGAGAAGATGAAGAGGAAGGAGAGGGGGTTGTTGTAGCTCCTTTCTTTGCAGGGAATGAATAAAGGATTTAGGGTTAGTCCCTACTTAAGAAGAAGATAAGAGGGAAATGACAAGTTTGTCCTTCAGTGGGTCCGATGAAGGAATGGACCACTTGAAGGATTTCTGATTGTCGGATCGCGACTAGTCAAGAGACAAAAATAATCAGCGTGATGAGACCTTTCCAACGAACCCAAAAATTACAGTGATTAGAATTTTCTGGAAAACAATCAATTTTTCCTAAATTGTAAATTACCCTCATGCTAGGATTAAACGAACTTGGAATCGCACAAAACTTCGAAGACACTATTCTAATACTAAAAGAAACTCGCTCATGATCTAAACCTACTTAACTATCTAAAATACAATTAATTATAATAATAACAAAATAACCGGGTCAACAGGCCTACTATTGGGCCCAACTAACCTAGTAAGGTCGGGGACCTTACATAAGGTGATGGCTTTTAAGTAATTGTAGTCGCTGGTTCCATGAGAATTTGTTACTTTTGGATCGTTAATCCCTTTGATTGAATACAAAGGCTCGCATATGATCATGTGATAATTTGCTTGAATTGCCTAATCTTAATTTGGTCCCATGTATCCAAAGTTGTAATTCTTATTTCTAAAAGGATGGCCCCATGTTGTTGTGGCTTTTAATGTGAGTCCACGTTGTAATTAATACATGCAAATCTTAAAGGTGGGTCCTATGATCACAAAATCAAAATAAGAAAAGATGCATCCCATGTACCACAATGAATAAAAGGAATAATTCTATTCCGGAATTCTTGTGGCTATGAAACATAGAATTTAGTTAACTCAAGTTGCATGAAGTTCTCATGCATGAATCAAAGTGCGAATGAAACACAAAATCTAGAAATGACATTAGTGAGAGACCTTGGCATCACAAACATGAACACGGATGAATCCATTCCTCCAATATTTCTAAAAATCTATCCTAGCTAGCTTGGGACTAATTCTATTTGCACGGTGTATTACTAATCCAGTACTCTTTGACTGCCTAGTGGGCCCTCTATGTAAATGATTCGCATGCGTAATGGTTAGCATTGTGATTTATTTATATTTCTACTCATTTATACATGTAATGTGTGAAAAGAGTGTGCAAACAGGGCCATTTACATGATTGAATAGGCATAAAACTCGCTCACATGCTTCTTCCAAATATCCACCGTCATCGCATCCTTGTGGGCCCCATTTATGGGATCCCAATTTATTATCCAAACAGTTCAATATTCTTGTATCAATCGTAAATATCGGGATATTTTATGTCAAATGTAGTTCTCTATTGATTTTGAGGAATTTCTGAAAAATATTTAAAAAATCTAGATATATCTAAAACTGTTGGACCTACTCATTTACTAGTACGAAAATGTGTTAACATGTGTAAAATTTGCATATAAAATATTTACACATGTAAAACTCATTTTCCTTTCTTACGAGTAAAAGGAAAACAACCGTGAGTCCACTCAAATGAGTCTTCTTCACCAAAGTGATTTGATCCGGTCATTTTCTTTCTTAGGTTGAGTTTCCTAGCCACTGACATTGATGCTTACCCTCTAGTCTCTCTTCTGAACCATGGAGTCCACATCCAATTGTTCCAACAAATGCCTCTCTATAGGACTATGGTGGTGAATTGTGGAGTTGCACCTAGAAGAAAATACTATTATTCTGACTTGATTTTGACTTCATCAAAAGTCTAACTATTTCAAACTTATTGCAGTCCTAGAAGCAGGAAGGGCTTGAAGCTCAATTAATGGCGAGTTCATACCTAATCAAGTGTTCTTTACTGTTAATTTTAGCTTTTATCCTTTTAAGTTGAGATTCAAGAGTTTAAAGATTGTATAATTTTGTCATTAGAGGTGATGATCTATGGCTTGAAGAGTGCCAAATCAAAACTCCACTTTAAATTGTCATTGGACATAACCTGACGCTGATTTTGACTCAAAAATTAGCCACCACTAGGCATAACATGATTATTTCTCACTTGTTACAGTCCAAGAATCAGGTAGAGGCTTGAAGGCAAATTAAAGACGAGATCAAACCCAATCAAATAGTCTTAATCGTTAATGTTAGATCATGTCCTTTTAATTTGAGATCCTTTAAAAGTTTAAAGACTCTGTAATTTGGTTGTAAAAGGTGGTGGTTGACCTATTGCTTGACCAGAGCTAAATCTGAACTCCACTTTGAAATTGCCAGCAGTGGACATAACTTAACCACGGTTACATTTATTATAATTAGTTAAACTTATGGTTCGGGTCCCAATCCTCTTATCTCACTTGGACTTTCATTTATGGAAGGAGTGAAATTCCACGCTTAGGGCTCACATGCTAAAAATAAATGCCCCCTAACAAAGAATGTGAAATTCACAAATTTTACTCTAATTAAAGTTACCATTAAAAGAAAATTAACACAATCTTATAGGTCCAAATCCCCATCACCATTTTATGTCTAAAATTTTTCTCATATTCCATATCCATGCCCAAAAGGGCCAAAACCAATGGCGACCCATTACATTATCATGAACCTACTTAGGAGTGTAGGACCAGCTTCTACCTCTAGGGCTAACCTAGGGTGAGGGACTTTTTTTTTTTTTTTTTGCTAACGGAGGGTTACCAATCCTTTGGACTGGACTAATCCCTCCGGGCCCAGAGAGAAACCGGGTAAAACCCCTGTGGCCCCTAGGAGTGGCCCTTGGTGGTAACACAAGTGGACTCAACCTTCGGTTCCTGAAGAGGGGGGAACCGGGAGTTGATACCAGGACCTCTAGCTCCGGAAGAGGGAGGAACCGGGAGTTGATACCAAGACCTCTAGCTCCGGAAGAGGGAGGAACCGTGGTCCTGACCACTTGGCCAACCCTTGGGGTTAGGGTTAGGGTGAGGGACTTGGGTGAGCCTGTGTGAGTGGGGGAGATTATAGGTGGGCCCCACAGTGCACGTTTGTTTTCAAAAAGAGAATGGCCGTTCTTGACATCAAACGTAACTCATCATCAAATACCAAAAACGGGAAGACAAAATCTATCGTCTGAGCCAACCGCATGAACTACTTCCACTCTTTTTTTTTTTTTTTTATCCTTTTCTCTCTCTCATCTCTAAAACCCTAACCCTAACTCTCTCTCTCTCAGATTTCTACAACTATAACTTTACTTCCTGAAAATCTCCCTCCTCTTTCTTAGATTTCCAAAACCCTAATCCTAATTTCAGATTCTGTCTCTCGATTTCTCTCATGGAGTTCAAGTTCCGGGCAGGAGAAGATCGGTCTTCTTCCTATCTCGCACCGTCGCCTGCAGATGGTTATTTCGCTGCCCAAGCTCTGCGAGGTATCTCTTCTCTCTCTCATTCTCTCATTTCTCTTTCTTGATTTCTTCAATGTTAAGATTAGAGTTTGATTTTGATTCAATGTAAAGATTAGATCTTGATTTCTTGGCTTCATTTGCCTGGATTCGTAGCGGGTTATTTCGGGTCGGATCTCCGAAGACCTGATTTATTGCAGAACCAAATGATCCCTGCAATCCCTGCAAGAGAAGCTCTCCGGAGGGAGCTCGAGAAGGAGCGCATTCGAGAAGAGATCATAGCTCGTGAGATCCTGCGAAAGCGCGAGCTTGAAGAGGAGGTTAGGAGAGAGCTTGCGTATGAGAGGGAGATGGCGCTGCGAAGGCAGGCTGATCGATTCTCTCTGGTGGGCAATGCGCCAATTGCCTCCCCATCGCTGGTCACGGAGCCGCAGAGGGTTCTGCTGCCGTCGTCTTCCAACCATGGAGTGAGAATTCTTGATAGATTCTCGGGTTCGAGCCCCCGTGAATTTGGGGTTGCGGAGAGATTGCCCATTTCTGGAACGCCTGCGCCGAGGTTGGTGGAGGCTAGGGAAAGCGAGATTCGGCAGATTACTGAAGTGGGCAATGCTAAAGTCTTCCACTTGGTGAGTGAATTGGTGCTTGAGTTCTTCTAATGTTATGGTGATTTCCTCGAATTTATTGGCATTTCCATTTTCTATGAGTTGGGGTTTTTTAATGTGCAATGTTTACGGTGTTCAAGCGGTCAACATTGCATCTTTTTCAGTTCTTGCGTCCGACATATTCGATTTCGATCGATGGGGGCCGTCATTAATGGGCCATGCTCCAAATTAGTTTCCCTTGAAAAATCACAATCATGCAATTGTTTGTTTGACTCTTGTTTACTTTTTGAATGCTAGTTGCTTGTTATGCTGCCAGTTGCTTTTTACTAATTATTTGGTTTAGTGGATCTCGCAGAATGAATGATACTAATAGTTCATGGATGGGCCTGTTGTTGTTGCTGGGCCAAACAAAAAAGAGTGATTTCTTTGCATATGTTTGATCTTTTTCTAAACTGTTCATTTGGTGTGTATTGCTGTTGTTTTAGCTAACTTTTGGTTTTAAGACAAGTTTATATTTGAAATTGAATTGTAGATAGTAGATATACAAAGTGTGCATTATTTTGTCGTTTATGTTTGAAACTCCCTTTACATCTTTCACAACAAGTGCTAGTTTTGTCATCCCAAAGTTACAATGCCGTTGGATTTTTGGCTGCATGTTTTATAGTCTTGTGATAGAACATCAGATACTCCTCAGCAACCACAAATGGAAACATGGGAATGAAAAGTTCATCTGGGTTCTATTCTTCTATTCAAAAAAAGGAATAAAAATCTCAGGTTCTGTGGTGGAAGAAGCACAAGTACTATTTTTTGGAGATGGTGTGGGTCTTGGATTTAATTGAACGATCTGATGGTAATATCACAGACCACGGAATATGCAAAACTTTTACTGGGTATTGGTTGATCTTAGATGTAAGCCAGCAACTGATGATAATACCTAGGGTGGCAATGCACCTGTATAGGGAAACACTCACATTAGCATGAGTTTGGGTTCATTTATTCGTGTTGGGACTGGGCTTGGGTTTGACTCTGAGAGGATTGGGTATGAGCCTGCCCATTTAGCATAATTGGGTCTCCAAGCTAGAGCCAGCCCATTTGGAGCTCACAGGAGATGCCCACTACCATCTCCAATTTTTTTAATCCAATGAGAAACCTTATTTTTTTATATTTTATTTTTTTGTTACGGATAGGGACCATTTGTTGGTTAGCTATCTAATATGTTGTGGACCATTTTCCTTTTACAATTGGCAACCACAATTTCATTGAAACAGGGAAAATGCAAGCCAAAAGCGACAATGGCTATAACTTACCATGGGAAAAACAAAGAAGGAACACTCAAAATAGGAACGGTATAGAACCGTACCAACTACAAAAGTACAATAGCCTGCTAGCCGTAGAGATTACCTTGAGTTGCCCATGAACATTGTCTCTATCAACTCCATGATTCACCAATATATTTACTGCATTGGCTCTCATTAGAAAGTCCACCCTCATTGCCTAGCAAAATGAATATTTCTCATTCTATGTAAAATGATGTTCAAATTTCTTTCAAACTTTCTACTAATGAAGTTTGAGGAGACATTTTTCTTTATAAGGGAATGGGGATATGAATCATTAAATGTGCATTAGTGCGATGAGAGGATTTCATGACAGAGAGGAAAATTGTTCTGATTTCCATGCTTCCATGCGGCCAACTCTTCAATTATTTGGTGTGGCACATTTTCCTTGTAGAAAATGAATTAAAAATAATTGATTTTCTTCGATAAAAAGGGTTTTGATTTGCTTACAAGAGGGGTAGGAATGCACGTGATGCAAAACGGAGGGGAGATGCTAGGCACACAAGGATAGAGATGATTTGGGGGGGGGGGGGGGGGGGCGCTTCTGCTGAAAAATTGGCCTCACACCAAACTCCCTATCACAAGCGACGAAGAGAACTTGGGAGCATCTTATCAACTTATCTGACAAGCCAAGGAGGCTTCACATCATTATATAGGAAAATAAGAAAACCTGGAACTACTAATCTGGACCATCCAAACATGTTGATGGACAGGATTAAGACATCTAATTAAAAGACATAAACCACCTAAAATATAATAAAATAGAAAAATAGATGGCTGGGCCCATTGCTTGGTCGAGATAGATGGGCTGGGCCCATTGGCGAGTTGACCCATGGTCCAGACTGTCCTACATTAGCACAGTACCTCTCTCTTATGGAAACAGAAATCTGTGGATGCGGATCCTCTCATTGCTAAACAAGTCGTAAAACCTTCAAAGCTTCCCTACTTGCCCAAATTTCTACTTCATTGGAGTCTTATCCCAATTGAACCAGAGTACGCTACCAATCATTCTCCTTCCTCATTAACAACACCACACAAATTCTTATTGGACACAACTGCTTGTTCCACAATAAGTTTGAATGTACCTAAAGAGGAGGAACTCTCTCTCTCTAAACACACAATGAGGAATGCTACAAATCACTTGGGCAAATTTTTTTAATGTCCGTGCCTTTTCAATCCAATGCAAATGGAGAAAGATAGTGCTAATTGGCTTAAACAGATGAGTTAATCATAAAGTTCTAGTTTTCCGTAAAACTTGTTTTTTCATTAACTATGAATATGATCACTAAATCTTGAGTTAGGATCTTCTTTAAGGCCTGTTTGTTAAGGAAAAGGAGTAGTGAAGATACGTGGCACATGACGTGACTTTTTTAAATTCAGCCTGTTTGGATAAAAAGTGGAGTGGAAAGCTAAAGTTATGATGAGTGATCTTTTACTTCAGCCTGTTTGGGTGACAAAGTGGAGTGGAGAAGTAAAGTTATGATGTGACACTGCTCGCCCTTTTACTCCTCCTTTGGCTCCTTTTCTTTACTGCAACAAAGTGTGATAAACTATTGTGTAGTAAACTTGATGAGAAAAGGTGCTTTTTTTTTTTTTTTTGACTTACATACTTTATGTTTACTTTTTTCGTGATTTCACATCCACTTCATCTTTACTCCTTCACATGTAAATAAATAGGCATTGAAGCTCAGACTCATGGGAAATTTGTGAGGCTTTATAGTAGGGCCCACCTATTAAAAATATTAAGTTCTAAAAATTAATGTTCCCTTATGTATGTGATATGGCCAGATTTTGCTCCAATGTATTTTGGGCCTACCGTAAGATTTATCATGAATAAAGCAAATAAATTTCTCATAGTATTTTATTTACACGTTTTAGACATGATCAAATTTATAGTGGGTTAAAAACATCTTGGAATGAAATTTGGTCATATCTCATATGAGAGGGTAACATACTAACATTCAATGTTAGCAGTTTAGGTTTTTAGTATGTCTAGATTTTAAATACGTATGCCCTACTATAGAGCCTCTCTCTCATAAGTCTGAGCCATACAAGATCTGTGCTTGTAAATCACACACATTTGTATGAATTTGTCGCCATCACATTTTTCCCTCTATGTATGAAGAAAATTTAAAAAAATTATTTGCTCTTAAAATAAAATCTGCAATGATAAGGAATCTGAAACTTTTTTCCTTGACCTAGGTTGTTTTATTTATTTATTTACTTTGCTAAGAAAAAAGTTACTTTGTTCTCATTTGTGATTAATCCAACAATAAGCCTAGCTCCTGTTGGAGTAAATTTTTTCCAGAGCCTATCAAAGAAAGAAGCATTTACTTTGAGCATTTTGAAAATTTACTAAATGGGCCCCACAGAGGAGGAGGAGGAGGAGGAGGAGACGCAGGAAAAAAAAGGAGAAGGAGGAGGATGAGGAGGGACTGCTTGCAGTGGGAAGAAGAGAAGGGAAAAAAAAAACCGGTGTCATCGCCCTCCGCTGCCGTTGCTGACGATCACTGCTCTCCGCCGCTGTTGCTGACGACCGATCTCCAACCTTGACTGTGGCTAACGCCACTGCCCTCCTCCATCATCTTTTTCTACTTCTCCCTCTCCCTCTCTCCATTGTTCTTGCTCTCTTTCAAAACTTCTCACGAAACGATACAGCTAAAGCAATGCCCTCAAAAGAGCACTTTCCACTATTGCTCATGTCTATTATCATTTTTCAAAAAGAGTACTTCCTCTTTTGTGCCAAGTGTAGTTGTTTAACTGCAGCAGTTTAAAAGAGTCCTGTTTGTCTGTTTCCAAAAAATTTGTGTGGGCATTCTCTTGGGCAGCTGGTCATGCCCACTTGGTTGGCATTTATTTTAACACTACTAATGACTGATATTTTTATCTAATACTAAAATTTATACCTATTTTTATGTTTTCTATATATATATTATATTTTATGTTTTTCCAAAGAAATATTCTGAAAAGTTTTGCAGAAATCCCGAAATCCCGAAATATTTCATTTTGGAGGCTAGACTGAAATGGAGACCGAAACAAAATTGACAACTACGCCTTAAACCCCACCCATCTACCAAACCTAAATAACCTAACATCCATTTGTCAGAATCCTACGGTTTGTGTCCGGAATCCTAACGAAAAAGGTTTGTTGTATCTACTTGCAACCCATTTACAGATGAATCTTATGTCCTGTTTGGTTGCAAGCATTTTGGGATATCTTGTCTGGGTAAATTTGGAATTCTCCAAATGTTGCCCCTCTTTTGGAATTTCAAATGCTCAGGCCTGCTCTAGCATTTAAAATGCTTGAAGTCAAGGAATTCAAAAGCTATGATGCACAGATACGGATATGGATACAGACACTGATACGGAAATTGTGAATACGACTCCTCACTTTTGAAAATCTAGGGCATGGATACAGATACAAGTGTCCTAATTTTTTCTTTAGATCACTTTTGAATTAATAAAATTATCATTGTTTTCGTCCCTCTGTAGCCTTTTTTTTTTATTTTTATGGTGAGAAGTAAAAATATTAAAAGAATTATATGAAATAAAGGACTTTATAAGTAGGATATGTTAAACTTGTTCTCTAGAAGTATCGGTGTA
Source organism: Cinnamomum chago (assembly GCA_038049695.1). NCBI lineage: Eukaryota > Viridiplantae > Streptophyta > Magnoliopsida > Laurales > Lauraceae > Cinnamomum > Cinnamomum chago. The sequence goes on along the minus strand of CP142458.1, from coordinate 62,156,015 downwards.
GTAGTAGGTACCAGTACAAGTGTCGCACCGTTCTGATATGGATACGTTGGGCTTGTACAAGTATCCAGATATCATAGTTCAAAAAGGCTAAAAGTGGCTTTTTGGTGGGCTGCTATCGAGAATTCTAATATCAAACAATGCATTTGGAATTCTCAAGGGACAAAACTTGAAACAATTGTCATAAATGCCCAGCAAGCTAAGTTTTCATTAGAAATGCCCCAACCAAACAAGCTTTCTTCTACCCTTTTATGTTTAAAAGAACACCAAAAAACACATGATCTCACCGTATTATAGTCGATACAAAGAGTTCTTCTCAAGGGTTCTTCTTTAGGTACATCCTATTAGACACCTCATTTGGTAGATGTATTTTTTTCTCCAGGTACTCTTAAGACTTAAGTCATGACTTCATGATATTTTTTAATTTTTTTTTATTTTTTATGAGCATTTCATTAGTTTCTAAGTTAGCATAACTAAGGAACATGACATGTGAAAAAAATGATCATTACTATTATTTTCTATTTATATAGCGATACAAAATCTCATACAATGAGGGGACCGGTATACCCTCTTATCTTAGTTATTTTCGCAAAAAAATAAAAAAAACATTTTCTATCATTTTCCAATATTCTAGATTTTCTACAAATTTCTCAGATTTTTTCAAATCGCACCGCTGTATCGCTACATAGCACCGCTGCGCTACGTAGCTTTTTGGCGGCAGGCTGCTACGTCTGCTACTACTGCTATTTTCATCCTTGAGTATTAGTATTCCTTTAGTTTTTTCTTCTTTCCCTTTTTTTTTTGGTTAGGATTTTTATTTTTAAAAGGTTATTTAGTGGTTATGTAACCTCTTAAGACTTTTTCCAGTTTTGTTGAGGTTTAGAGATAGATGAGGGTCATGCTTGTGACTAAAGCTTTCGACTATATGTATGAGGCTTTGTCTTGTATTCATTTTATTTTATTTTTTTAATTTTTTTCATGAACACCCTTTTGACTTCAGTAGACATCTAGACCATGTAAGGTTGATGATTTGGATGTCATTTTCATTTTTTGTTTTAAAGAGAAGAAAAAATTTATTGCAGCTAATATATTTTTCCTAATAGCATTAATATCTTAAACATATTAAATTATTCAAACATATCATTTATGTAATATAGTATTTAATTTTAATGATATATTTCTTCATATGATTGTATGATAGTCTTATTTGTCATTGTAGTTATGTTGCTATGAATGGAAAATGGATGGATTATGAATAACCTATTTTTTTCTCTTCTTTTTTTAATAGTTAATTTTTTCTGTGTATAAGAAAAATAAAAATACTATGATTCATGGTACGATTCACGATATGATTTGATTCATTGCTTTTAACAATTTGTGATAGTCAGAACAATGCCAACACCTACCTTATATCACATCCGAAATACTAGTCATCACCCACAGTGGAAAATCTCTCTTCAAAGCCCTCACGTTTTAGCCATAAAAACTCTCATCCGGAGCCACCCTCTCGTCCCCTCTCCATGCTTATCGACAATGTTCCTTTTCATCATGCTTCTTTTGTTTCCATACCTCCTCTACTGGTCGTGGATGAGGGCCCAATGTTTTTCCTCCACCCTTCCTAATCTCAGACCACTTTTCCCTCTTGGTTTCACTACCTTACCCAACTTGACCAAATGCTTTGTTTTCTTCTCCTACACTTTTTCCATAAGACAATCCTTTTGTATTTGTTCTAGTTTCTTCACCTTCAGCGTAGCCATTGAGATTGATCAATGATAAACTGAAACATTAGCCAACATAGCTTTAATTAGAGTGATATAGTGCCCTTGAGAGAGATAATATTGTTTTTTCCATGTTGATTTATTTTCTTTTTCAAAATCTTGTAACCATTGGATCTCAATGGCTATGATGAAGAAACTAAAACAAACATTAGCACCAAAGGGTAAACCACGACAAAGTATTGGGAAAGAACTAGCTTCAAAATTTACAAATAGTTCTTTCTTAGACCCATCTTTCAGCAAGCGGGCTTTTACTCATATACTGACTTTCAAACCCAGGGACTTCATAAGATCTGAAATGTGTTAATAGAATCCCCCTCTAAAGCCTCAGCCATCATGATTAAAATCATTTCATCAGCAAACTGCAGATGAGTAATATCCAAATCCTCTCTTCTGACTCCAAAGCCATGAATGAAACCAAGCTCTGAGGCCTTTTATCAGGACTGACCCGCTGCAAGAATAGTGAATAAAATGGGGCAAGATATCTTGAAGCTTGGAACAGACGGGTCAGGGAACCATTCACTAGCATGGACAGAAGTTGATGATGTACAGCCTGCAACCTAAGCTCTCCATCTAGTGGCAAAAACCCATCTTTCCAAAGATGCAGCCCACAAAACTCCAATTACTTGATTATAGGTCTTTTCCAGGTCAGTTCAAATGTAATTCCAACGCACGCCCGCCCCCCCCCGCCCGCCCCGCTCCCTCTCCCATTTTTCTTTCTTTCTTTTCCCTTCCAAAATTTCAAATAAAATGGTTCTAAAACTGGTTTTTTTATTGATGGAAACCCCTTGGTGTAAGCTAATGAGCAAAGACACCACACCTATCATATGCTTAGCCAGTTTCTTGGTAAGGGCTTCGAAATTCTCCCTACTAAACTAATGGGTCTGTAATTCTTCAATTCCATTTTTGGGTCAGGGTCTGTACTGGGACGGTTTTCAAGGTTATGCTTAACGTCATGTTTCATCACAAGCATTTCAAAATTTCAGCCACCTTAAAGGTCGCAAATGACCTTTGGAGTTCCAGCCACCTTAAAGGTCTCAAATGATCTTTGGAATTTCAGCTCCTTAGCTTTTTGGTGGAATTTCTGGATGCTCTAGTACAAGGGAGGATTTAGAAACTCCACCATGACTGGGAATCTCAAAATTCTCTAGACAGGAATTCTATGAATTCCAGTATCGAGTTTACCCCTTCTATGATATTTTCACAAAATTTTCATAAAATCCTTTTTTTGAGGAGAAATTAAAACCATGAGTACCAATAGCCTTATCACTTGTTCTATAAGCAAAGCTTCCACCTCAACCTCAATTTTTCTTTCCAACCATCTAGTTGTTTCATTTGATATTTTGGGCACAAATGGCCATTGATTACATTGCCTGCAGAATCAACTTCATACTTTTTTTTTTTTTGAAAAGCTTCGAGTGTGAATTCCACACTTTGGAATTCACAATTTTTTTGTTTGGTGCAGTGATGGAGAGAGGTGGGAGAGAGCACGGATTTTCTACAGCACAAGTCCTACCCTTCTTCCTTTAACCTCAAAAATCTTTCAAGCCACTGGTTTTTGCCAAAACTCCTCTGTACAAAATTCTACACCAAACACTGGATTAGGACATATCTGATTCAGTTTTACTGCAAAAACATTGCCGCATAAATGTGCCATTAACTTTGTTCATGTTTAGGAGAGGGAGGCCTTTGTTTCTGCATATACCTTCAGGGGAGGATATGACATATATCTGATTCAGTTTTTCTGCAAAAACATTGCCACATAAATGTGCCATTAACTTCGTTCATGTTTAGGACAGTGAGGCCTTTGTTTCTGCATATTCCTTCAGGAGATGATATTACATATAAGATTTTGGATGAACCAACAATCTACCCTGTTGTGCAGGGTAACACTACGTCTAGTCCCAATTTTGCTGGTTCTAAGAGGAAAGCTGCAGTCGAAGCTGCGGAGTTCACAAGTCCCAAGAAGGTGAAAAAGGAGTGGTCTTGTGCTCTGTGTCAAGTGAGCACCACGAGCGAACAGGGTCTGAATGAACATATTCAAGGGAAAAAGCATAAGGCCAAAGAGGAGGAACTGATGGCAAGTAAACCTGGAGGCAATAACAACAAGGCTGCTTACTCTCCAACACCAAAAAGGGCTAATAAGTCTAAGGTTGCGAAGCTAGGTGTGACAGCCAGTGGGCAACAGAAATCTCAAGTTGGCCAGCCTGAGGAGCAACAGGTGCCCAAAAAAGAGAACGACATTGTCAACAAGCAGCCCCTCCATTGTGAACACTGCAAAGTGAAATGCAACAGTGAGAGCATGCTGGCGTCTCATTTGAGTGGGAAGAAGCACCTTGCCCGCATGGAGGAGCTGGAGCGTGGCAAGGCTCCAGTGACTAATGGAAATGGGGAAAGTAGGGCTGATGTGAAGGTGGTGAAGGCGAGGTGGAGATTGGAAAGGCAAGGCAAGCAGGAAGTGGTTTCATCAAAAACAACGGTGGGGGCACCTTCCACAGATGGGGTGGCCAAAACAAAGGAAGAGCTGCCCAAAGAGGAGGAACTAAAAGCGAATAAACCTGGAGGCAAAAATAAAGGTCCAAACCTGAAAAAGGCTGACAATTCTAAGTTTGTAAAAAAAGTCGCTAACACCTCCAAGGGGCAGCAGAAGCACCAAGTTGGCCAGTCTGAGAATCCACTAGTGCCAAAAAATCAGAATGGAGCAGTGAAAAAACATCCCGCCCGTTGTGAACATTGCAAAATAAAGTGCAACAGTGAGCTCATGTTGGAGTGTCATTTGCGTGGGAAGAAGCATCTGGCTCGCATGCAGGAGCTGGAGAGTATCAAGGCAGTCTCAGTCAACCATGCTGGTGCAGAGCGTGGAAAGGTAAATGCTGCAGTGACTGATGGAAATAAGAATAGTGAAGCTGATGGGAAGGTGATGGAAGTGGTAGAGGTGAACCAATGCATTGGAAAGCAAGATCAGGATGTGGTGGCATCAGAGACAGCGGAAGGGGTACAGTCCACAGAAGAGATGGCTGTAAGAATGGAGGCTCCAAGTGACGAGGCGGACAAAATAGCAGCAACTGAAGAGACAACTTGCACGATGGAAATAAAGGAAGAGAAAGACTAAGTAAGATTTGTGAATAACGCTTGCTGGCTTCAACTTTGGGTGGGGAACTTCCTAGTGTTGTGTTTATGAGATAGAACTCTTTATCTTTTGATTTGGATGCTTAAGCACCACATTTGAATTTTCAGATGCCTTGGTATCATGAAAATTGTGGTCTGATTTGTAGATTTTCATCAGATCATTTTTAAGTTAAGAAAAATGATCTTCAGAAACTTCAGTTCTATCATGCATTCATTTACCAATCAAAATACCAATAATAATACGAAATACAAAAAAAAAAGAAGGAATATATATATATATACACACACATAGTTTTCAAAATCGAAATCATATCGCAAATCATTCATATCCACGAATCAAATCGAATCGCGAATCATATCGTGAATCGTAGGATTTTTTTATTTTTCTATTAAAAATGAAAAATAATTAAAAATTAAAAGAAAAAAAATATTTCTTCATAACCATCCATTTTTCCATTTATAGTAGTATAAATATAATAACAAGTAAGTCTTTCATACAATTATATCAAGAACTTTATGACATATATTATTATTATATATATATATATATATGAAATAAATGATGTGTAAGTTAAATAAGTTTAAATTATCAATATAGATTTTATTATTATCTTTAAATCAAAATATAAAATAAAATAAAATCCAAACCATCAATCTTACACGGTAGGATATCTCTTAAAGTTAAGAAAGTGCTCATGAAGAAAAAGAACCAAAATTGATTAAAAAAAGAAGATATAAACAAACACCATACGTACAGTCGAATGCTTTAGTTAAATGTATGTTCTTTATTCATCTTTAAAACCTTATCAAAGCTGTAAAAACTTCTTACGAAGTTTCGTTAACTACTAAATAACCTTTTATAAATATAAGCGATAAAAGAAAGAGAGAATAAAGAAAGTAAAAAGGTAAAAGATTATTAATATTAGCTTATTGGCTATAGCCATTCTCACTTAGTCGAATCGCTTGAATCGTAAGATTCAATGAAACGAGTATTGAATCGTTGGATTCACACCTGAATCCTAGGATTCAGATTCATTTGTAAATGAGATTCATTACATAGATACGAATCGTTTTCCTTAAGATTCAGGATGCGAATTGTAGGATTCTGATATCTATGTGCACAGACAGTCACTACTATGAGAGTAAGGGGGAGGACCCTCATATTTAGGCTGATGGCATTGGATATGGATCCAATGGGAGTGATGCTCCTATGAGAGATAGGGGTGGGGGCCCTCATATTTAAGTTGTTGGGGCCTTCACATCTATATCCAATTCTAACAACTTAAATGTGAGGGCCCCCACCCCTATCTCTCATAGTAAGGTGAGAGATACTCTCACAGGAGCACCTCCCTATATATATGTATGTTATGTATGTACGTACGTGTGTGTAGCATTCATTCAGTAATTGTAGTTAAAATGGTTTTCTAGGTAGATTGCCATTTTCATGTGGTACGACATTGGGACGTGTAATAGAAGATTGTTATGTTCAGACTGACCAATTAGTCGTTCCTACTTTGTTTTAGCTACAGACTGCAAGTCATTATTTAGATAGTTATAATTGTCTGATCAAAATTTCATATATGCATTCATAATTTTGAAGTCTAAATGATCCTTACTCTATGGAAACCTGGTAAAAATAAATAAATATTGAAACTATAATTACAAGCTCTCTCTTTCCCGTCCAAATAGGGTCTGTTTGCTAAGCTCCTGTGCTGGACCCACCAAATTCATGGCTATGCATCATTTCACTTCATACCAGCCTCCTTCCTGTGAGAGTTGTAGACTTCAATTTATAATTCATTTGCTAGAGTTATTAAATTCCTTAGTTCTCACCCTGGATATGTTTGTTGCATGGTATTCTTTATCCCACTAGATTTAACAAATTGAATTGGTTAGCTTTGCGATTAAGCATTAACAGATAGTTCAGTTTGGCTATTTGGTTATTTTGGTGGTCGTGGAGAAGTTGATAATTTGAAAACCATGATTGATACTAATATATTCGAATGCTGATAAACTCACAATTCTAATGCCATTTTTCAAAATTGTGAATTGCTTATTTATATTGATTTGGCTGTACCTGCTGCTATTTGCTGGCTGTGTGACCGGCATGTTCGTAATCCCTCATGGGATTTGTGAAGTATTAACTAGTCCTATTGCTGTGAAAATGATGGTTAGTTTCTTATCATATCAAGGTAATCTAGTTGAATTTATAGATGATGTGTTTTGTTGAGGTGCAATCCATATATATAAACAGTGGTCAACGGTTAAGTCTGCATCTTTTCCAGTTCTTCTATCCCTGATTTTCTTTTGACTGGACCCATCACCGACAGGTGACCATGCTCAAAAGATTCTCCCCTTGGAAAATGATACACACATGATTGTTCGATTCTTATTTGCTTTTTCTGATTGCAGGTTACTAGTTAAATGGTTAAGCGTTATCTGGCTGCTTAATTGATGCAAGCAGCTGAATGATAAACCTATTTGATAGTTGCTGGGACAAACAAAGAACATTGCCTTTTTGGGCAGGTCATGTAATTATTGGATGCCAGTTAGTGATACCTTCTTGTGATTTGGTGTGGATTGCTGTTGGTTTTGATTAACCTATGGTTTCAGGAAATTGATTAACCTATGGATTCCTTGGTCACCAGAATTTGTAGATACATGGAATTGATGCTTGCAGGTTATCCTGATTGAAAAAAAAGAAGAAAAAAGAAGAAGAAAACTCAGGTCCTATTGGGGAAGTAGAAATGCAAAATTATACACTGGAGATTGGATGTAAACGAACTCTCTGTTGTAAACCATGGGCTGTGGCCCATGAAACCTCTGCTTAATTACTTGCTGGTTGTAGTTGATGCTTAATGTAAACAAGTCTCATACAGGGCCTATTTGTTCATATAGGGCCAATCCAAGTTTGAGTTTGGATGGCTTTTTAAGCTTTTTTCTGAGCCTGCTGTTCCTTTTTAACAAGAATGGGTATCCGCACTTGGGTTCGTTTAGAGCTTGCAGGAGATGTCTACCACCTCTTAATTTCAATTTAAAGAGTCTATTAGAGAACTCCCACGAGCACATAAATAATCTATTTGAGTATACTTAGATTTTGGAAGTAATCCGGCAAACATTATTGGCTGTAACAGTTAATAGACCTTGAAGGGCCTTGCTCTCATGGTAGTGTGAGAGTTACTCTCATGGGAGCATTTTTGGACCTTGAAAGTGTCATTTTATTTTGAATGATATCAATTTAATCTGAAGAACAGTGAAGTTGGGAGTTGTAGAGTGACTTAAGGGGAGCCGCTGGATGAGTTGGCCAGACAGTGAGCAGATAGTAACTTGAATGTTTATAATATTTATAGATCTTTGTAACCAGCATTGTTTTCTGCTATTCTATTTGGCAGAGCTCTATACCATTCCTTCTTTCTCTGTTTTTTGCCCCATCTTTCTTTATTCTCAGTGAAGGCCACTGTAGCTCTTGGCTTGTATTTTTCCTATCTCAAATGAATTATCATTACCGACAAAGGAAAAAAAAAAAAATATTCCAATCCAAACCAGAGTAAAAAGGACCCCCTTTGTACTAAGTGCCCATTCAGTTGCATACTATTAAATATGAATTCCTGATCAAATGGGCTCCATAAAGAATTAGTAAAGAGTGAGGACTAAGTAATGAAGGTTGGGGATGTAGATAAGACCTTGGCTTTCTTAGGATTTTTTTTTTATTGCATTAGGATTTGAACCGACACACTCAGGTTTCTAACCAGTTGAAGGTACAATTGAAGTATGATTTTGGTAGGATTTGAATTAGAAGGGTGATGACTAGGTATTTACTTCCTCTTATTCATTTTCTATAGTAGGGGATGCTATTTAGTGGCCAATTTTGAATATTCACTTTGTTTCTTCATTTTAAACCAATTTCAGAAATACGAGTTTGAGAATTCCTAAGAAATCAATCTCATGAAATAAACAGGCCCTCAGGGCATGTTTGTGTATAACGTTTTCAGTGGAAGTGCAATTTTTATTTCTCTTACATTCTTGTTTTTGGTTATTCGGTGCTGTGGGACTCTATGTGGAAATCCCTATTTTTGTGGAATCTTTCTGTGCAATAGAGGAAACTCAAGTCGATCCAACCCTCCCCCCGACTTCATTTATGGCATTATACAAAAAGTCATAAGAAGTGTTTGTCCAATGGGAGGATTATGTGCTCCATGGAATTTCCTTTTTGTGGGAAAGAGATGAATACTTCATTAACACCCCTCCGCGCATCCCAAATGAACAAATAAATAAATAAATAATGAAAATCAAAGCTCTGGGCCTTGCCCATGTATGCTAAATTGGCCTAACGAGCCTCCATGAGCACAACAACGCAGGGCATCGATTTTCATTGGGATGATGATAGTGGACAATGGTCCCATGTTCTTTGATTACTAATGACATTTGAAATTTCTTTGATTAAATAGGCCGTCTTGCTTGAGTTTGATGATGGGTTGAGAGTACTATCCACCATAAAGCAGAACTCCATTTATGAGGTCTTGATGATCCTATCATCAAAGGAGTTGAATTCATTGGGCTAATTAGCAATGGGTAACAAAAATGTGAATGCATTTCTTATGACTAATATTAATGGACGCATATTTTTTTTTTCTTTTCTCATTTTTTTTCCTTCTTTGAATGGTATCATTTTTTTCTTTTTGCTTTCATCTATAATTTTCTCTTTTTTAGTGGGGACTTTCAACCCATACATTTTTCAATTTACAAAGATTTTATAGGTGTGATATTACAAAATTCTCATTATTATTTTTCACGATAATTTATTTATTTTACCATAAAATCTTAAGGTCTTTTTCCACTTTATTTTCTTCTAAAAATTCTTTAAAATAATAATAGGGGATTCTTCTTTTTTAGTTTTAATTATTATAGTAATTTACTATATCTTTGTTTTGGCCCGGGCTCAGCACGGACGTTTGTTGCTAGTTATATATATTAAAGCAAATGAGGAGGTGGGCTGTGAGGGGTGCCACCTCAGCACCCCAATCATTCTCCTTTTAGAAAAATCACTTAGAAAATAGTGAGAGAGCCTTTGCCTTTAAAATGGGGCCTTCTCAATTCTCCTCAAATCTCTCTATCCCCTCCAATCTTCCTTAAAAAGTCTCTCATTTAGTAGATTACCTAAAATCCTTTTAATTTCCCCTCAAATTTCTCTTTTCCTAACTTTTCTATTTTATCTTCTTATCTTAATCCTCAATTATCAATTTTGATGGTGCAATATTATATACTATGGACCCCATCTAACTAAAGTCATATATCTCCAATATTGTGGAGCCCACCAAGCTATGAAGAATGTTAATGATATGGGGCCCATCTAATGAAATGTGACAAATCCTATAATACATGGATGGGAATTCAAAGCCCAACTAACTGTGAAGAAAGTTCGATGCAATATAATAGCACACGTTTAACGAAAATTGTAGAGCTCACATATTATGAGTCTCATCTAAATGTGAAGAATATCTAATGATGCAATCAATGTTATATGTATGGGGCCTATCTAATCAAACGGCATAAATTTAAAAACACTAAATGTACAATTTCTATACAGGTCCTTTTTTTAATGTATTTTTTGGCGTTTAATGATTTTTTCCCTTTTATCGTAGTCCTATTTTATTTTTCTTTCTATTTTGATAGGTTTTCATGGATTTATGGTTTTTCTTTTATTTCTTGGTTTCACTGTTTGATTTTTAGGCGTTGAGTTTCCATGATTTTATTTGTTTCTTTTAAACTATTTCTATCATTGGATTGTCTATGCACTTATGTTTTCATGCTGTATTTTTGTGTTGTTTTTCTTAGTTTTATTTTTTTTATTATAGGTTTATTCTTCTAATTTTAAAAGAATGTTTGAAGTAAAACACTCAACTAATTTCAAATAAATTAAAAAGCTCCGAGCCTTGCCCATGTATGCTAAATTGGCCCGAGAGCCTCCATGAGCACAACAGCGCAGGGCATCGATTTTCATTGGGATGATGATAGTGGGCAATGGTCCCATATTCTTTGATTACCAATGAAATTTGAAATTTCTTTGATTAAATAGGCCGTCTTGCTTGGGCTTGATGATGAGTTTGAGAGTACTATCCACCATAAAACTTGAAATTTCTTTTACTGTTTTCTTTATTTTTATATGTATTTCAGACATAATCAATTTGACGGCAACAAGAGCTCCATTTATGAGGTCTCGATGATCCTATCATCAAAGGAGTTGAATTCATTGGGCTTTGAAATTAGCAATGGGTAATAAAAACCTGAATGCATTTCTTATGACTAATATTAATGGATGCCTATTTTTTTTTCTTTTCTCATTTTTTTCCTTCTTTGAATGATATCATTTTTCTCTTTTTGCTTCCATCCAGAATTTTCGCTTTTTTAGTGGGGACTTTCAACCCATGCATTTTTCCATTAACAAAGATTTTATAGGTGTGATATTACAAAATTCTCATTATTATTTTTCACGATAATTTCTTTCTTTTACCATAAAATCTTAAGGTCTTTTTCCACTTTATTTTCTTCTAAAAATTCTTTAAAATAATAATAGTGGATTTTTCTTTTTTTAGTTTTAATTATTATAATAATTTATTATATCTTTGTTTTGGCCCGGGCTCAGCATGGGCATTTGTTGCTCGTTTTTTTGAGCATGAGCATTTGTTGTAAGTTAAACATTATCATACTACCAAAAGCAGCTTTCACAATGGATGCTTTAAAAGCCGGATCCATGTGGGTGTAAACAATATATCCTTTTTGATCTTCAACCACCATCCCATGTGAGAGGAGAGCTCCAAGCATAGATTCCCCTATCTTAAGATGGCCTTCCAGAGAGCCCAACATAAAGCCAACACCCTGGCTTTCATTGGAGAATCATTTAAAGGGATAAATGTTTTGGTTGAACATATATATGTTTGAAACACTTGATCCACCAATCAGGAAAATTATTAGAAATAAAGTAGTGAGCCTGCATTCCAAGTTTCGAGCCGGACTAAACTACTCGAGCAAAATTATAGTGGAGCAAAGCATGTTCAATATAATCATCTCATCTTACATGCCACATCTAGTGCAAGCCGTGGAACAACTTGGTAATTAATGTCCAAAGTAGTGTGAAACAAGATCTGTTCCAATCAATGGTCCTGTTGTCAATTAACAAAAGGTGGCAAAAGGAGCGATTGTGACGAGTAATTTTGGCAAAATCATCATTTGAGTCATTTGGGTTCTTCTTAGGGATAAATCAATCGAAAACAAGAAATTGGAGAGTATAGTTTCTTGGGTTTTTCTTCTCCTGTAAGACCCTTTTGAGGTTATATGAAAATTTAAGGACCTTTTGCTTTTTATATAAAAGTTCTTTTTTTTATGGACAAGAAAAGTGATGACGTACATCTGCTTGCTATTTGTTAATGGTCCAAGAGTCGAGATTTCTTTTATTAAATTTCTATGTTTTCTTATGTATTGATGTTAATTTACATAAAACTTGAAGTTTCATACTCATTTATATAAAAAATAATATCAACTTTGTATAAATGTTGGGCTGGGCCATGTTTCGAACAGTAATAAATGGTATATTTATTTGTCTTATATTTATTTTTTCATTAATTAATATCTCATAAAATAGCTACAAATTGGACATGTTTTTATTTCTGGGCCCGGGCTTAGCACAGGCATGCTTTGCTAGTGTTTTCTTATGTAGGCACCCCCTAAAACTTTTCACTTTTTACATAGTGGACCTCCAAGGCAAAATTTCGCGTTCTGCCCATCGTTTCATGCGTCTGAACTTAGGTAATTTTTATCCACGGGACTCTAAATCAGATGCTATATGAGAATTTTGGGCTAATAACAAAGGCATTGCTATATGATTCAAACCCAAGAATATGTAGTAGAATTAAGGGCATAGAATCTAAGATTGAGATTAACTGTGTGAAAGAAACGTGAAAACGAAGCATGGTTATAGGGTTCTAAAGCTTGGGTTCATTCTACGATATCAAGGAATAACTCAACATGTTGTGATATTGTGGAATACGAACAAAGTTTTCACCAAATAAAATACAATAAAAAATTGGCGTGAGGCCCTCTGCCATATGTAGTTAGAGTTTGGTCTCTCTACTGCTTTTAAAGGATTTAACGGGTTTTCTTCGGTAAAAATCTTGATTTCTTCATAATTTATTCATGTTTTTATACAAGCTCAATTTTATAACGAACCAATTTATATTGGAGAAAAATTTGGTAATGTCCCATAAGAGAAAGAAGTGCAGTTGAGCCGTACGATATTTTCAAAAGATGGAATCGATTTTAGCATTCTCTCACTAAGAAGAGAATAAGAAGTGAATAATAGCATTTTAATTGATCCATTTTAGAGTTCTCTCACTAAGAATAGAATAAGAAGTGAATAGAATTTTTGTTAAGTGGAGAATAAGAATTAAGAAGCAGAGAGCATTTACAGATAATAAGAACTGGAAGCATTTCTAAAAAAAAAAAGAGAAAAAGAAAAAGAAACAGAAATTGAAGAGCATTTTTCTAAAAAGATAGATGCTAAATTCACACTGGAAATTTCTTTCCACGTACTGCTTCTTTTTACACCCACCACTTAAATTAAAAGATTACCAAAATCACTTTATACACACCGCATGTTTCCAAAATGACCCTTCTCCCCTTGACCAAATTTCATAACCACTACTCTCTCAACTTTTCTCTACATTCTCTTTCCCCAAACAACCTGTCTCCCTCTTCCTCCCTCTCCTTGCCCCGCCTCCGCCCGCTCTCCCCTCCTCTCTCTTCACGTCTTTCTCCCTCTCCTTGCTCCCTCTCCTGCAGCTGCTTGCTCCCTCTCCCATTTTCTCTCCCCCCCATCTCTCTCCCTCTCCAAACCTCTCTCCCTGCCCGCTCTCCCCATCCCGATCCCTCTCTCTCCCTCTCCCTTTCCCTCTCCATGCTTGGCTTCGCCCGCTCTCCCTCTCCCCTTCCGATGGTGGTGCTGAAGGGGGCGGTGGTGGGATTAGTTTAGGATAAGGTGAGGGTAGAAAGAAGTTGGGATAGATAGATAGACTTTTTGATAGATATCCTTTTAGGTAATTTACCACATGTATATAGAGTAGTGCTACCTACACACTACAAAAAGCTTTCCACATACTGCATCTTTTTTTTTTTTTTTTTTAAATAAAAATAAAAAATTCCTAAACTGCCCCTCTCCCTCTCCCTTCCTCTCTCTTTCTCTCCCTGCTCTAGCAACTTCGCCAGTGGCCGCCCTACGCCGACCCATCTCCCTCTCCTGTTCCGGCAGCCCCCCACCTGCCCTCATCCCCATCCCCAGCCCACCCCCAGTCCTCGCCCCACCACCTCTTCTGCCCACACCGACACCGACACCCACCACCTCTGCCCCTCTCCCTCTCTCTGGTCTCTCTCTTTCTCCCCTTCTCCCATCCTCCCTCTCCCTCCGATCTCTACCTCCATCCCCTTCTCTCTCTTCCTCCGCCCGCACCCACCACCTCCGCCCCTCTCCCATTCTCCGGTCTCTCCCATCCTCCCTCTGCCTCCGATCTCTCTCTCCCTCCCCTTCTCTTTCTCCCTACGACCACTCTTTCACCAGCCACCCCCAGCTCCTCACTGCCCACTACCTCTCCTTCTCTTTCCCTCTCTTTGCTCTCTTTCCCGCCGCCACCCGCCGCTTGACCTCCCATCTCCTTTGATGGGAGCATACTAATTAGTAGGTGTAAACCCATTAGAGGGTTGTGAACCCATTAGAGCATACGTGGACATGTGTGGATTGACGGAATCCATTAGAGGAGGAGGAGATCCACAAGGTGGGTGCAGAAAGGGATAGGGGATGAGGGCAGGTGGGGGTAGGGTTGGGGGTGGGCTGGGGATGGAGATGAGGGCGGGTGGGTGCAGAGAGGGAGAGATGCTTTGACTTTGGGCAGGGTTGCCGGAGCAGGGAGAGAGGGGAAGAAATGGGTCGGCGTAGAGGGAATGAGAGGGGTAGTTTAGGAATTTTTTTCTTCTTTTATTTTTAAAAATACAATATGTAGATTACAGATAGCCAGTCTCATGCATATATTATCTTGTGTGCATTTAGCAGCTCTCTTTTTAAAATTAAAGTGAGAACAAAATGGATACCTTGGGTTTTGGGTTTCTAAAAAGGAAATTCCCTCGGCCATGTTCTTTTGAACAAAGGACAATGTACGAGCAAATGAGAATTGTTTCCTTCGTTTCTAAGCACTTTGTCTCCTTATACCATTGCTTTTTCTTCAATTCCCCACCTTCCCCCACTCTCATATTTGTGGTACTCAAATACTAATTTCTAAGAATCCCTGCACCCACACACAACCACCCCAAAGCCCCCCTCTCATTTCGAAAGCCCAGATCTCAGATTGTATCTCTCGATTTCTCTAATTTCAGCTCTCATGGAATTCACGCTTCGAGCAGGAGAAGATCGCCCTTCTTCCTATAGTTCCCCTTCACTCGCAGGCACAGATGGCTATTTCACAGCTCAAGCTCTACGAGGTCTCTCTCTCTCTCTCTCTCACACACACACATGACACAACACACGCATATATTTCTCTTTATTGATTTCTTCAACGTAAAGATCAGATCTTGACATCTCTAAGACTTCTTTTTTCTTGCTTCTAGGTGGTTATTTGGGGAGCGGTCTCCGTAGGCCCGATCCATTGCAGAACCCAATGATGATCCCTGCAAGAGAAGCTGTCCTAAGAGAGCTGGAGAAGGAGCGCATTCGAGAGGAGATCATAGCTTCCGAGATCCTGCGAAAACGCGAGCTCGAAGAGGAGGTTAGGAGGGAGCTCGCTTATGAGAGGGAGGTCGGGCTGCGAATGCAGGCCAGTGAATTCTCTCTTCAAGGGAGGGATCACATTCACAAGCCCAAAGAAGTGAAAAAGGAGTGGTCTTGCGCTCTGTGTCGCGTGAGCACCTCAAGCGAACAGGCTCTGAAGAAACATCTTCAAGATAAAAAGCACAAGGCCAAAGAGGAGGAACTACTCGCAGCAGGTAAACGCCGTAAACACATTAAGAAAAGTGGTGCTTCCTCCTCTGCAGCTCCGAAGAGGGCTAGCAAATCTCAGTTTCCAAAGCAATTCGGTGGTGTGACCACAAATGGGCAACAGAAGAAATCACAACAAGTGCCTCAAAAACAGAATGGAGAGGAAGTAAAACAGCATCCCCTTCGTGGCGAAGAGGATGTAAAACAGCATCCCCTTCGTCGCAAAGAGGATGTAAAACGGCATCCCCTTCGTCGCAAAGAGGAAGTAAAACAGCACCCCCTTCGTTGCAAAGAGGATGTAAAACAGCATCCCCTTCGTTGCAAAGAGGATGAAAAACAGCATCCCCTTCGTTGCAAAGAGGAAGTAAAAAAGCATCCCTTTCGTTGCAAGCATTGCAATGTGAAGTGCAACAGTAGGGACGTGTTCGTGTCTCATGTGCATGGGAAGAAGCATCTGGCCCGCATGCAGGAGCTCAAGGCTTCAGTGACCAAGGGAAATGAAGAAAGCAGAGCTGATGTGAAGGTGAAGCAAAAGAGACGGAGCAAGCAAAAGGCAGTTTCAACAGATGTGGTGGCCAAACCACGAGAAGAGCTCCTGCCCAAACCGAAGGAGGAGGAGGAAGAGGAAGAAGAAGAAGAAGAAGTAAAAGCCAATAATAAAGCTGGTGCCAGTAACAAGAAGGGTCCAAACATGAAAAAATCTTACAAGCCCAAGGTTGTGATGAAGTTCATGACCACGTCCCACTCCAAGGGACAGAAAAAGGCCCAAGTGGGTAAAGTCAAAAAGCATCAGCAGCAAGTGCCCGAAAAACCGGACGGAGCAGTAAAAGTCAAAAAGCATCCTGTCCTCCGTAAACATTGCAAAGTGAAACTGCTGTGTGTTAAGAAATATAATGCAGAATATAAGGTTTGACTGTGTCAAACAGAAAGCATAGTTGTGGGGTTGTTTTCTTACCTACGAAGCAACGTATACGTGAGCTTGTGGGCTGTTTTGGTTACGGTGGAAAGTAGGATGTGGTAAGTGGTTTGAGTGGATTGTTTGTTACAGTTTAGATACTGGTGTGATGGGTTGTAACTCTTTACTTAAAGCATCATGTATTGCAAGTGCATCACATTGCCCATCTTGTTTTCTATATCCAATAATGCTAATTCAATCTTGGAAGAACATTGCTTTCCTTTATTTACAATGATTAGAGAAAGACATAAGTCTTGATTTTGTCAATGGGATGGTAGTGAAAGGGATGGCTCAAAGAAGAGACAGAATTGCTTGTTGGGGAGGGTGGTATTGGCTGTAAGTGAATAATCTCCTGTTAAACCACGGGCTGTGTGAAATCAGCTGGTTGATCAGTTGCTGATTGTAGGTTGATGGAACCAGAGACTGAAATGAGTTCAAGTCTTGGCCTTATCTGTTTGCATAAGGCCCAACCCAGGCTTGAGTTTAGAGGCCTTTCAATCTTTTTTCCAAGCCTGAACACTAATTCCTTCCTTTATTCATTTAATTCTTATCTTAAATAATTTTTTGTCTTTAAAGAAACTCTGCTTTGCCAATCATATTATTTAGTGGGAGATGCTCCTATGAGAAATATTTCTCACTTTAAATGAGAGTGTGCCTAAATTTATCACTTTAAGCAAATTGATAACGTTAAAATAGTCTTCAGATTCCTATCTTTTTGGTAAAGAGATAAAATTGTAAAAGAAAACTACAAGGGATTCATCAACTTATAAAGCCAATCTAGAAAGGAGTCATGCCAAATCAAATCACGAGGAGACGTGTACCTAAACTTTGTAAGATATGAGCAACAACATTAAGCTTATTAGGAATGTGCACTAAAAAAGGCCACTCTCCAAAATATCGAGGACTACAGACTCAATTGACCAATTCTTTTTTTTTTGGTTTTTGTTTTTTTCACCTGCCTCATCCGAAAGCACAAGAATTTTGGAAAAAACCATATCTTCATACAACTGTGTGTGTTTGGATGTATGGTGAATTGAAGTGAAATGAGGTGAATCATCAAATCAAGAGAGTATAAAATGTAAGGGGTTATGATGGTCTTTTATTTTTAATGGCTTGATAGAGAATCTTTTGAACTTTTTGTGTAAAAAGAGGATTTTTTTTTGTCATTCAGTGGATAAAGGAAGTTGCCTTTTGACTTTTTTTTTTTTCTAAAGGAGAGAATTTTGAATTTTGTACTTTTGATATGTTCCCTTATCTTATGTTGTCTGAATAATGAAGGCTTTACCTCATTTTACTTTAATTCACTGTACATCCAAACATTATCTTAAATCATATAAGCTTGGTGTGAAGTTCAATTCTCTTCTAAGAACAAAACGAATATTTTAGAAAAGCGTGAGGTTTTTTTTTTTTTTTTTTTAATAAATATATTTTTGTTAGGTAGGATGAGTGGTTTGGAGTGACACGTTCAACCTGAAGACCCAAGGATCGGTTCCTTGTAGGTGCCGTCGAAGGGCCGAGCTCGGACTGGTTCAAGGTAAGCCCTTACGCTACCTTCGTATATGTGGGTCGGGTGAAGGTTGAGCCAAAACCCTTTGTGGGCCTACAATACCAAAGCCCTTTCCCTATCCTTAGGGGTAGGGCCCAAAAGTAGTATTTTAATACTTTTATATATAATGATTTTTCTATGTCACAATGTTAACCTTTATTTAAGCTAACGACTAGTACAACGCAGAAGTCAAACTTTTGTCCTACTTTTAAAAGAATGCACGAACGAAGTTACTTTATGTAAGTGCAAAAAATATAACTCACAAGATTAGGGGGAGACTTAAAGGACTTATCCAATCGACTGTGGAGAACTAGTCGCTTCTGAGACCTGAAAGGGGAGAGAAAACAGTTAGAGGACCCTGACTATGGGCAGCGCAGGGCTCTCCGATACTTGAGTTAGTGCAGGGACCGAGGTGGGAGAAGAAGAGAGATAGAGTAACGACTAGGAGATTAAATGCATGTGTGCGTACCTCGTTTTTGGGTGGTATTTCTTCTCATAAGAGAAAAGTCCTAGATGCTTGTCAGTGGGCCTAATGATTTGACTGCTAAGGTCTCATTAGCCCATAGAGTAATTAATGAGGATCCATCATAGCTCACATTGCATTAAATGAGTATTCGATCAACCCATACTGCATTAAATGCTAGTCACATTGGGCCTGATCTCATCTTGGCCTATTGGCGGCTAAGGTCCCATTGGATCCTTTTTTGGGCCCAGTCCGGATATGGCTGCAGCCACCAGATGTGGTTTTGTCAAGGATTTGATGAAGATTCTGGACGGCTTGGATGGTGTATCTGTCCCATCAGCACGTACTTGCATCCTGCCACGTGTCCTTAGGGTGAAACGGGGCTATCAGAGACTGTCTCGATTAGCAGTCTGTCATCTCGGCCATAGCCGAGATGCGTGACTCGACGAGGCATGTGGCCGAGATCGTGGCGATCAGTGCGGGTCTCGGCAAGCGCACCAGCGTTCATGCCGAAACGCGCATAGCCGAAATGGAGCACAAGAGCTGGCGTTATTGCTGGCCATAGCATAACTTGCGCATTAAGAATTGCCCCACACAATTGCCCCCTAGCTTCTGACTTCGTGGGATTCCGGATTCCTTGAGGTTGGGAGCTATAATTGCGAAAAACCGCCAGAGATTTTCGCCCTGACGTCAGCCGTTGACACGTGGTCCTTATCCAACTTCTCTTCACATGTTAGGGGTAATCAATGGTAGTAAATGCAATGCCCTAATTATTGTGGGAGATAGAACGTCGATGACACGAGTCGCCATCTAGTTCGCCACGCTGTCACGTAAGGTGCGCGTGCAGCCTTTTGAAGCGACATTTTTTGAATTTCGGAAACGGCGCCATTACTGGGCGCTTCCTCTTTATAAATAGCTGTTTCCTCTTCTTCTTCCCCTTTCTTACTTTTCATTTTCGGAAGAGAACTTCCAAGAACCAGAGCAGAGATTTTTAAGAACTCCAGAGCAGAGCCTTCATCAACACGTAGCGTACTCACAGCAGTGACCGCCTCCGTTCTAGGTCCCCCGTGTAAGTAAGTCCTCCAAGCCCTTGTTCTTTGTCACTTTCCCTCTGGTTCCTCTTCCCTTTCTCTTCCTTTTCTTTTATCAGACATGGGGATATATAACCACTGGTTAGAGAGTGTAGGGGCCATAGAGAGATTTAAGTAAGCATACGGGATACCGGACGACGTCTTCGTCCGACGGGCCCCGTCGACCATATAAGCCAATTGTATTCTGACGGCTGGATGCCGATTCCACTTGTAGCAGTCATAGAAGGGGGCGGGTTAGGTTTCCCTTAGATCCCTTACATAGGGCTTACTTTAACACCTGGAACATCACCCCTTGCCAGCTGATGCCCAACGGCTACAAAATCATCATGGGCACAGTTGCGCTCAACAAGCACTTACATATCAACTTCGGCATCCATGACATAGAGGACGTCTAAGATATCTGTAAGTTAAAGGAGGACACCTACTACCTCCGAGTCAAGCCAAACTGAAAAAGTTTCGTCACGGCGCTTGAAGACTCCAACAAGTATGCGGGGGACGACCTCTTGTCCGTCTTGGGCAACTGGGAGTTCGGCGCCGAAGAGGTCGGAGCATACAGAGTCCCTTGTCGTCCCGGGGTCGTTCCAAGATTGAGATCATTCTTCTAGTTTTAATTTCGTTTTCCATCTTCATTCTTTTATTTTCCAGAACTGATGCTTTTCCTGACTATGCAGCCGCTTGACAGAGGAAAGTCAGGCAAGTCGGCTGGAGGAGGAACGAGGCCTATCATTAGTGGATCTCGAGGTGCACGGAGTTCTCGAACAGAGCGGCCTGAGCGCTTTTGGTCTACGAGCCCAGGTACCGAGGTTACTATAAAAGGGCCGAAGTCCCTCACCAGCTGCGAGAGAGTCCAGAGAGAAGTGAGCCCAAGGACGAAGCGGGTCCTTCTCGGATAGCACCCGTGATCGCCAGTAGAGTCGCATCCGGCACCGAGGCTTCCATGACCGAGCCGGAGTCGAGCGGAACCCCTCTCGTGAGACGGCCCTGCCGTTCCTCGCCGAGTCCAATAGAAGAGATGTCGCGCACTCCAGCGTATTTGGACTTGGAGGCCCTGGCGTTTGGGGACGATGCCCCTGAGTCCCCTCCGCTTGTGGTCTCGGGAGCTGCTGAGACCTCGGCTGCTCGCGAAGCCGGTCCCTGCTGATGAGGGATAGGGGGCCTTGGTACATCATGCACATCCAGAGACTCGATCGCCCTCACCTGAAGCGGGACAAGGTGGGAGCGTCTTGGGGAAGAGGCCGAGAGAGGAGGGGACAAGCTCGGGCGGGACATTGCCGCCAGCTCCCTGGGAGCCGAGCTTCGTCCTCCCCATGGGCAGACCTATAACGGTCGAAGACATGATCCACAAGAGGCCCAACTCTCTCGTCCTCGAGATGCTTGGCAAAGCATGCTCCCTGCTGGTTGACATGGAGCATTATGCGGGGTTCAGCGACCCGAAGATGCTGGCGTCGCTGCTGCAGTCTAGCCTCCAAGTGAGTTTTTAGGTTTACAATCTTTCAAGAGTTTTTCTTTTTTTGTAAGTGTTTCATTTCGGCTAAGTTTTGTCCCTGTGCTGTAACGGACGCTGCAGAAGTCGATGGTGGTTATCGACAGATTCAATAAGTAGAGCTCCTTGATCGCCGAGCTCAATATGGAAAAGAGAGAATTAGAAGAAGCTCTAGGGGCCACCACCCTGAAGGCGAAACAACTGGAGGCACATAAGGGCGAGTGCGAGACCGAGCTCGGGGGTGCGAGGGATGAGGCCGAGTCGGGGAGGACGAAGATTGCCGAGCTCGAGACTACTGTAGAAAAGCTGAAGAGTGACCTCCAGGCCGAGGCGCAGATGGCGACTGAAGCGGAGGCTAAGGCTCAAGCTAAAGGCGACGCGATCTTTGCGGACGTGGTGAGGTAGGCGACTTCACACTATGAGACCAGGGTGTTGCGCGTAAGGGACAAGGCCTGGGAGAAGGGATGGCGCGTTGCCTTGAAAAAGGTGGGGATCACGGAGGGCCATTCGTCATTCGTGGAACCGCCTAATTTTCCCGGCCCATCGACTCCCAGGGCCAACGTCATTATAGAGCCCGCGATCCAGCTCGAGGCCGACGCCAACACCTCTACCCCCGGCTCTTGAAGGCCTCCGCTAGTTATACAATAATGTATCCTTTTTTTTTTTATCTCAAGAAGTAATGACTCGATTGTAATGTCAAGAAAAATCAATAAAATTGAGTTTTTGTCACTTGATTCTGTCTCATTTCATCTCCCCCTCTTTTTTTTTTGTTCCGCCTTATTTGCTTCACATTTGCACCAAGTGTTTGAGTTCGGCTTGGTATATGATCCGAACTGGAAGGCATGGCCGAACTGAAACACCTTATGAGATAGGAAATGACTTCCCTTTCCATTGTCACCTATGCTCGACGCGGTTCTACCACTTCGTCACGTAACGACTCCAATAAACAGTAATTTTAGTACCATTTACAACACGTTTGATGCGTACCCGGGGTTGATTTTGTGATACACCGGCTTTTAGAACACCGTTTTGAGTGGAAAGAATTCGTATCAACCCGAGTCGTCTTTAGCCGAAATGGATTTGTGTGAGTGACATGGTGACCTTAGGTCAGTCTAGATGGCCTAAATGGCTTCATGCCTAGGTGGAATATATACCGATTCAAAGACAATCTCATCAGTGGCCGCAATGGCTTCATGCCTGGGGGGTATGTGTACTGACCCAAAGGCAATCTCATCAGTGGCCGTAATGGCTTCATGCCTGGGTGGTATGTATACTGACCCAAAGGCAATCTCATCAGTGGCCAGTAATGGCTTCATGCCTGGGTGGTATGTATACCGACCGAAAGGCAATCTCATCAGTGACGCCGTCGCCAAATTACCGGTAGCCGCAACCAAGTTCTTTGAAATGAACTGAGCATTAGGAAAGACTTTTCATTGATCTTGAAAATTTTTACAGATTAGAAATAGAACTTCTTGAGGTGCGACGCCTTCCATGGCCGTGGTAATTATCGGCCATCCATATATTCGAGTCTATAGGCCGATTGTCCGGCAGTGGATATCACTTTGAATGGTCCATGCCAATTCAGCGCTAGCTTGCCCTGATTTGGATCCTTATCGCCTGGGAGTTCCTCTTCAGAACCAGTTCGCCAACTGAGAGCTTCATCTCCCTGATCTTTTGGTTATAGCCTCTGGCCAATTGTTGCTGATAGGCGGCCAATCTGATTGCTGCTGCTTTTTTGCGTTCGTCGGCCAAGTCCAGCTCCAGAGCTAGGTTGGCCTCATTCTGACTTTGGTTGAAGAGTTCGGACCTTAGAGTCGGGAGGCCGATCTCTAGAGGAATGACCGCCTCCATCCCATAGGCAAGGGAGAAGGGCGTTGCCGAAGTGGAGCGCCTCAGAGTCGTTCTGTAGGCCCACATGACACTTAGGAGTTTTGCTACCCATCTTCCCTTAGCTCGGTCGAGTCGCTTCTTCAGCCCATCAAGTACCACCTTGTTAGAAATTTCTGCTTGACCATTGCTCTGAGGGTACGTTGGAGTAGAGTAATGGTTCCTAATACCGAGCCCTTGACAGAAGTTCCTGAAGAGGTTGGAGTCGAATTTGGTTCCGTTGTCTGAGACCAAAGCTCTTGGAATACTGAACCTTGTGATGATGTTTTTCCATACGAAATTTTTTGAGTCTTGTTCCGTGATGGAGGACAATGGTTCTGCCTCAATCCATTTGGTGAAATAGTCGGTGGCTACTATCAACCACCTCCTATTCCCTAGAGCTCGGTGAAGTGGTCCCACGATGTCAGTCCCCATTAGGCGAACGACCAAGGACTGGAGAGTGGACTCAAATCTTGTGCTGGCTGATGGAAAGAATGAGAGAATTTTTGACACTTCTCACATTTTTTAGCGTATACCTGCGCGTCTTTTTGCATATACGGCTACCAGTAACCCTGGCTGATAGCCCGGTATGCCGGTGACATTCCTCCAATATGGCTTCCGTAGATCCCTTCATGTATCTCATAAAGGAAGTCTTCGACTCTACTCGGATGAACACACTGAAGGTATGGCCCTGTGAATGACTTCCTGTAAAGCTTGCCTTCGGGAGACAACCAGAACCCGACTGCTTTGAGTCTGATTCGGTGAGCTTCACTTTTGTCCTCGGGAAGCTGGTCATCCTTGAGGTAAAAGATGATTGGGTCCATCGAACTCGGGCCGAGGTTAAGGCATAGGACTTCTCGAGGTCGATGGAGCTCTATGCTGGGAGCCGCCAACGATCCTACTTCAATGGTTATTCTCCTTCCTGCTTCGACAGCGGAGGCTAAGTTAGCGAGGGCGTCAGCATGAGAACTTGACTCTTTGCCTATCTGCCTGATCTGGAACTGAGAGAGCAACTTTTTTTAAAAAGGCTAAGTAAGCAGCCATCCGGTCGTCGCGAGCTTGGTAGTCTCCAGTTAGCTGGTTTGTCACCAGCTGCGAATCACTGAAGCTCCAAGGATTTTGGCGCTATTTAGTCCTGCTATTAGGGCTTCATACTCAGCTTCATTGTTTGACGCCTTGAAATTCAGGGTCAGAGCCTGCTCGATGACCAGCCCCTTTGGATACTTGAGGACAACACCAGCGCCGGCTTTTCTTGAAGTTGAGGATTCGTCGACGAAGACTCTCCAAGCTGCTGTGAGGGCTTGATTCAGTGATTGTTCATTAGCCTCCGTGGATGCATCATGCCCCCTGCCCCCCAGTTTGGTGCTGAACTGGGTCGGTGCCGAACTCGGAGAGAACTCCACGAGGAAATCTGCCAAAACTTGGGCCTTAATCGCCGTCCTGGGTTGATATTGAATATCGTACTGTCCCAATTCGGCAGCCCATCTAGAGACTCTTTCTGAAAAGTCAGCATTTTTAAAATCAGATTTAAGTGGATGTTCCGTAACAACCACTATAGTATGAGTTTGAAAATAGTGAGAGAGCTTGCGCGAGGCATTGACGAGTGCTAGTGCGAGCTTCTCTAATGGTAAGTATCTGGCCTTGGCATCAAGGAGGGTTTTGGTTTTGACTTTTGCATCTTGTCTTCCTTTCTGACGAGGACCGAGCTTACCACATGACCTGAGACCGCCAAATACAAGTACAATGTTTCTCCATTTTTTGGAGTTGAGAGTAAGGGGGTGAAGAGAGATAGGCATTGAGTTCCTGCAAGGCCTAGTCACATTCTGGAGTCCATCAAAATTTTAAGTTTTTTCTAAGAAGCTGAAAGAAAGGCCGATACTTATCTGAGGATCTGCAGATGAAGCGATTCAGTGCGGCAGCCATACCAGTGAGCTTCTAGACTTCTTTCGCAGTGGTTGGTTTCTGCACTCTGAGGATGGCGGATATCTGATCTGGATTGGCCTCGATTCCTCTTCGTGTGACCAGGCTCCCGATAAATTTGCAGGAACAGACGCTGAAAGCACACTTGGGAGCATTGAGCTTCGGCTTGAACTTCTTTAGGATGTCGAAGACTTGGGCTAGATCTTCCAATTGATCCTGCGCCTGCTTGGACTTGACGACCATATCATCAATGTATACTTCGACGATTTTGCCGAGCTGCGCCTGGAACATCTTGGTGACGAGCCGCTGATAGGTTGTTCTCGCGTTCTTTAACCTAAATGGCATTACTTTGTAACAGTAGGTGCCTCTGGGTGTTATGAAGGCGGTCTTCTCTTCATCTGGCCCATACATTGGTATCTGATGATAGCCGCGGTACGCGTCGAGGAAGCTCATTTTGTCATGTCCAGCGGTGGCGTCGATCATCTGATCAATCTTTGGGAGGGGGAAGCTGTCCTCGGGGCAGGCTTTGTTGAGGTCAGTGAAGTCGACGCACACTCTCCACTTGCCTGTCTTCTTCTTGACCACCACCGTGTTAGCTAACCAGACTGAGTACTGGACCTCTCTGAATACTTCTGCTTCGAGCAACTTGTTCACTTCCTCGATCACGGCTGCAAGACCCCGACCCGAGTGAACCCGATTATTGTTAAATAAGTTGTGTGTTAGCCTTAAGTGTGATTAGTAGTCTTTGACTAAGTTGGGCTTGGAATAGCTTTTGATATAGTTTTGGGGAATTTTGATTGCTTTGTGTTAGTGGGGCC
The DNA here is from genome assembly GCA_038049695.1 of Cinnamomum chago. Lineage (NCBI taxonomy): Eukaryota > Viridiplantae > Streptophyta > Magnoliopsida > Laurales > Lauraceae > Cinnamomum > Cinnamomum chago. The sequence continues at coordinate 62,129,958 of CP142458.1, read as the reverse complement.
CTTTGGGGGTTCCTTTTTTTTTATGACCTTGCATGCACTTGAGGATTTATAGGAGATTCTTGCATTCGTTGTTTTAATCCTGTTTTATTTGTATTGGTAATCCCTATAACTTTCATGTTGATCCCGTCTCCGTTCGAGACTTCGAAACCCGATTTCATAGCCTTGAGGGCAAAACAGTCATTGTGCACTAAATATGTACCCAAAACTTGATATTCCCGAAACCCGTGAAACATATACTTTTTAGAAACTAGATATTTCGATGATCACTTTTCTCTTCTTTGTCGAATTCATTAGAAGCCTCGAAAGCCAAGATTTCAGCCCCTGAATGTTTTAAGTAGTGGGATCCATCTCCATTTGCTTATATAAGGAGACCCATCTTCCTCATTTTTCCTTTTTCCGGCACAAGAACAGAGTCTAGGGCTTGTTTGGCAACTTTTCTTCTTCTTCTTGCTCTCTCCATCTCCAATCCACACCAATCTTGCACCAACCTCAAAATAGAGATCACCATCTTCTTCCTCATCTTGCAAGCTTTCCATTGATACCATTTGTGAAGAAAACCCACCATTCCAAAATCTTCATTGAGCTTACTATTGTCATTAGAGGACCTTACAAGTAAGTAATCATTCTCATCTTCTAGATTTATATTCTTCTAGCCCTAGAGAAGCTTCATCTTCATTATTGTGAAGTTTCCCTTTCTATTTCATCGTTTGACCATTTTAGGGTTTGTTTGTTTTGGGGATTTTGTTCATAGCTTGAATCTTTGGCTTGAAAGAGTATAAGAGCTTGATTTGCTTATTAGAAGACCCAAGGCAAGTGGATGATTTGATTTTTATAAGCTTTCAATGATTTTGGTATTTTTCCACTCATGCCTATTTATTGCATTGGTTTGAAATAAATGCCCATGATAGAGCTTTGGTAGTGCATTTATGTCTTATAAGTGTATTGGTGAATGACATTTAATTTCTTCTTGTTGGTACTAAATGTACTCTATTGTGAAATGGCTTCTTTCTTTCTTTCCTTGTATTGGATTTGAGGTTGATGGAGGAGGTGATGGAATGAACCTATATTGGAGTTGTGGAGAAGTGTAGATAGTTGCATTGGAGGAGCTTTTAGCTCAGTTTTGTGGCAAGGATTAAGTGGAAGTGAGGAGAATGGTTTTGAGGAGGAAAATGGCTTAAATCTGAACACAGTGGGTGTTTCCCACACCTGGCGGCTAACCGCAAGCTAACCGAACAGTCGCGGTTCCTTTTCCAAAGAGCAACATTTTCCACCTGAAAACACAGTCAGCCTCACGGTTAGCCAGCGGCTAACCGCCGACCCCATCGGCGGCTAACCGCCAGCCAACCGACCCATTCAGTTACTTTTCCAGAGAGCAACATTTTTCCACCTATAGATACGGTCAGCCTCACGGTCAGCTAGCGGCTAATCGCCGAACCCATCGGCGGCTAACCGCCAGCCAACCGAACCATTTCGGTTACAATTCCAGTAACCTGTCTTTCCGTCAGGCCAACCGCGGTCAGCCAGTGGCTAACCGCCGAATCCAACGGCGGCTAACCGCTATCTGACCGCAAGGTAACCGAAATTACCTAGACAACCATTCCGGAGAGCTCCTCGCTCGAGCGAACTCTCCGGTTTGCTCGAGCGCTGAGCTTTGTCGGTCAAAGGAGATTCACTAGGCATTGTATGAGGCCATCCGAGAAAGAAACCATATCACGAAGATGCCATTCGAAGTTTTGAAAATTCAAAGTGCATAAGGATCTCGGAATGTCTCCAAACTCAAAGAGTACCAAATCATTATTTGATCGACGTACATGATCCCTATTCACTTCAAATAAATCTTGAATCCGATACTTTACCCGAGATTTCCATGGTTTATTGTACATTATCGATCCCGAGATTTATACGACATGTCTTGTTTCCCTGAAAGCATTGAATTACACTTATAATAGTTACTTGTCTTGAAGTGCATTGTACGACACGAAACGACAGTGTGCCTTTGAGCACCCCCGTCTTGCCCGTTTATTTATTTGTACTTGATTTACTTGCACATATCTCGATTTGTTATTTGACCTATTAGTCGGCACCACTAAGCTTGGATAACCCTGTTGGTTTGATCCACCGACTTGGAGATCCCCCTCTTGTCCCGCCAGCTGTAGTTTGGATCCCGCTACCCGGTTATTACCGTGGTCTTGTCCCGATGCCGTAGATTGATACTGTGGTTCCCGATGCCCAGCTCGCTACTGTGGTTATGTATATGTATTTATAAGATCCACTATTTCTCCTCACATTGAGTGATTGAGATCAGTGCCTAGTTATTGCTCTATTACTTTACTGATAGAGGACTTAGCTTCGTGTGGTTGCTATCTTGCTTGTTTCCCGTTTCCTTGGTTACCTGTACATGTTTTATAATGCACATTCGTATTTAAATAAATGTTTTATCTCGTTTATAGAAATTGTTATTTAAACAGGTTTAAATGCTTTTGAAGGTACATTCATTTACTATCATATTGTCATTGGATTCTACCCATTTGCCAAATCGTCGTGTTTGACCCACTCTTTGATACTTAGGTCCCGTTGCCGGTTATCTCGAGGAGGAGCACGGGGAGGCAGTCGGAGAACCGCAACAGTTAGTTGAGTGGCGTGCTGATGAAGTTATTTAGATGTATGATTGCTATGAGAGACTTAATATTTTGGGAACTGTTTAACCATTCTTTGGATTGGTATTTTGTTATATTGGCCTTGTTGGCCTCTATTTTTGGGAAATGTAATTAAATGATCCTATATAAACTTTAATTTACTTTTGGGTAACATGCGAATGATCATTGCTCATTCTGATACTTGGTTTTACATGCATTATTATCTTGTGGCATGACTTGAATTGTCAATTTGATTTGCTACACGCTTCCGCACTTAATAGAAATGTTCTTATATAGATGTGATATCCTCACAGCGGACACCTGTGGGAAATTAAATAAATGTATGACATTAAACCGATGATGTGCTACCTTAACATCACCATTATTAGTCCCGATCCCGGATTCGGACCTCGGTAAACCGGTTCGGGGTCGTGACAAAGGCCTCTGTCTGTGGTACCCCAGCTCTGCGAGCTTTTTGCATCACTGGCTTATTGCTAGGGTCCACATTCAACTTGTGGCACATAACCTCGGGGTCGATGCCAGGCATCTCATAGGGGGTCTAGGCGAAGACTTTTCTGTTATGCACCAAGAATTCGACCAACTGTGACTTCTCTGGCTCAGCGAGCTGACTTCCGAGCAAGAAGAATCGTTCTGGATCGTTTGGGTCGATTCTAATCTCGGTTAGATCTTCAACGCTCTTCGTCTCTGGGTTAGTGCCGACCTCGACCAGTTTCTTCTCCACTTCGACCATGTTGACCTGTTTGGGCTCTCGTTCTCCAGATACCACGGCCATCAGGCACTGTTTGGCCATCTGCTGGTCTCCTCTTACCGTAACTATCTCCACTCTGCCACTTCTGCCTTCCAGTGGAAACTTCAGCTTCTGGTGGTGAGTAGATGGTACTGCTTCCATGCCATGGAGCCATGTCCTGCCCATTATGGCGTTACAGGGCGATGGCGCATCAACCACAAAAAAATCTGCCATCACGAATGCTCCACCGACTTGGACTCTGAGAGTCACCCTTCCTTTGGGGTACGCTTGGCACTGAAGCCTATGAGAGGAGTTCGGGCCTCCTGCAGGTCCTTTTCTGAATGACCCATCCTCTTGAAGCAATCGAAGTAGAGGACCTCAGACGAGTTGCCAGGGTCGACGAGGATCCTCTGCACAGTGCAGTTTTTCAGTTTCAGGGTGACAATGAGCAGATCATTGTGGGGGAGCTGAACACCTTCCAAATCTGCATCTGAGAACCAGATCTTGGGCCACTCTCTCCTGGCCCTTTTGGGAGCTGATTCGAGTTCGGCCGCCATCACCTGTTTACCATGGGAGGCCTGCCTGGACTCGACACGAGCTCGGTTACTCCCCTTGGGTGGGGGAGCTAGGTGGATGACATTTATGAGTTTTTCGGACTCATCACTGTCTTGGCCCCTCTCATCTCGGCGTGGAGCTTGGTTGTCATCCATGGCACCCGCCTTGATGTAGTCCTTCAGATATCCGTCTTGGACGAGCTTCTCCAGGTGTGACCTCAGTATTCTGCACTCTTCGGTCTTATGTCAGCTCTGCTTATGATACGCATAGAACTTGCTCTGATCTCGGGCGGACGGGTCTCCTCTCATGGGCTGCGGTCAGTTGAAGAATGACTTCGACTTGATCTTATTCATGATTTTATGAATGTGCTCTTTGAAGATGGTGTTGACAGCTCTGTAGGGGTCGACGGACAGCCTAGGCTTTTTGCTTCCTCCCGAGGTGGATGCTGGGGCCCTCGACGAACTGGCGGGCGCCCAGCGTTCGTCCAGCTCATCTCTTCGGAACGATCCTTTGTCTTTCTTTGAGGGTCTGCCATCTCGGTCTCTCTGCACGACTCCGAAGCTTTCCCGAGCTCGGATCTGGTCGTCCTTTTGAGCAATGGAGTGGTTCACTTTGGCCACCAGTGCTGCTATGGATGTCACAGGGTTTCTGGCAAGATCTTTGCGAAGATTACTGTCTGGTAGCAGAGCGTTCTGGAAGGCGAAGATTGCTACTTCGTGTTTGGAGCTCTCAATCTGGCTGTAGACTGTCCAGAATCGCTTGGCGAACCGGGTGATGTTCTCCTCTCGCTTCATCTTTGTCGCGACCCCGGACTGGGCCCCCACGAAGGAACCGATCCGGAGTCGGGACTAAATGACGATCCACGTCACATCTGTTTAAATGATAACATACATACATTTATTTAATTTTCCACATGTGTCCGCGGTGAGGATATAACAACCACAAATGGATATTTCTGTTAAGTGCGGAAGCATGTAGCAAATCAAATAGTCAAACTATCTTTAGTCATGAAGACAATGCCATCAAGTATCATTACTGTAGCAGAATGAGCAATGATCAATAAAAATATTTCCCAAAATTAAGTTAAAGTTTATACGAACATCATTTAATTACAATCCCCAAAATTAAAGGCCAACAAAGGCCAATATAGACAAAACAATAATCCAATGAATGGTTAAATAGTTCTCCTCAAAATGAAACGCATCTCGAAGCAACCCGATGTCTACATGACATCGTCAGTACGCCACTCGACTAGAGGTTGCGGCTCACCTACCGCCTCCTCCGGCTCCTCCTCAAGGAAACCGGCAACGGGACCTGAGTACCAAAGCAAATGGGTCAGATACGACGGTCTAGCAAGAGAATGAAAAGATACGACAAAACGTAATAATAAAGGAAATACCTTGACAAGCATGGAAATCTGTTTATACAAGAACTCTCATAAAGTAGATGAATCATTTGTTAGAAAACGGGCAAATAAGATAAAACATATAAGGTAACCAAGGAATCGGGAACTAACAAGATGGCAATCACATAAAGTTAAGTCCTCTGTCACTAAAGTGACAACAGTATCACGGGACGTTGATCTCAGTCACACGAGGTGAGGAGAATCAACGCAAATCATATATATACAAGATAAGTATACGGGACGGGACCACGGTAGCGAACCGGGTATCGGGACGGGGCCACGGTAATAGACCGGGTATCGGGATCCAAACTGCATCTGGCGGGACGGGAGAGGGATCTCTAAGTCGGTGGATCAAACCGACAAGGTTATCCAAGCTTAGTGATGCCGACTCATAGGTCAAATAGCAAATCGAGACATATGCAAGTAAATCAAGTACAATAAATAACGAGCAAAACGGGGGTGCTCAAGGGCACGCTATCATTTCATGTCAGGCAATACATTTCGGGACCAATAACTGTTACTAGTGTAACTTCATGCTTTCGGAAAATCAAATCATATAATATAATCTTGGAATGAAGTGAAACACTGAACTATAACAATCTCGGGTAAAATACTGGTTTCAAGATCTATTTAAGTGAATAGGGGTCCCGTATGTCGATTATAATAAAGACTTGGTACTCTTCGAATTTGAAGACATTCTGGGCTCCTTATTCACCTTGAAGTTTCAAAATTTCGAATGAAATCTTTGTGACATGGTTTCTTCCTCAAATGGAATGAGTTCTGGGATGTCCGCTTGAGCGACTAGGGGTCCGCTCGAGCGACCAAGCTACTGGAATGCTCCGAACCCTTTCCTGGACAGGTCGCTCGAGCGAAGTGTCATGGTCGCTCGAGCGAACTATCCAGAACCTGAATTCGGACCAGTTCAGCTCCACATTAACTCTTCCTTTTCAGAACCCCCTTCTAACCACTTTCATACATCAGACAAGGAGTACAAATCTCCATTCAAATGACCTCAAATTTCCAACCATAACCATCCCAGTCTCCTCCATCCATATCACATTCCATACAAGCAAAGAGGGGAGGAAACCATTTCACACAATATACATATTCAAGACAAAACATGAAAACATTAATTGCTATGAACCAACACTTCTCTATGACCATAAATGCATCCTTTAATACTCCATCAAGAACATTTATTTCAACAATAAACACATTAATGAAAGCATGAAAATCCATAAATGCTTCACCAACCATTTAAAACTTAAAACACCCAATCATTCACTTGCCTTATGTCCAAGCTAGCCAAAAATCAAGCCTCTAATCACTTCTCAAGCTCACTTCCAAGCTACAATAAAAAATCCCCAAAACAAACCCTAAAATGGGTTACACAAAGAATGAAATGGATATAACTTCCAATGATGCAAATGGAGCTTATCAAGAGCTAGAGGAACACTAATCTAGGAGATGGGGAGGGTTACTTACTTGGATGGCCTTCAAATGAAAAGAGCTATCTCAAAGGGAGTCTCAAGGTTGATGGATTCCTCTACACAAGGTATCAAAGTGAAGCTCGCTAGATGAGGAAGAGGGTGATGAGTTCCATTTCTTAAGTTGTGCAAGATTGGTGTGGATTAGAGATGGGGAAGCAAGAAGAAAAAGAGAAAAGCAAGAGAAAACCCTAGGTTCAAAAGTGGTGCTGGAACAAGAAGAATGAAATGAATGGGATAATGGTTTCCCTTTTGTTAACAATGAATTGGGTCCCACTACTAAAGGAACTTGGATGGCTGAAATCATCTTATTCGGGATCTTGGATGAATTCGACGAAGAAGGAAGAAATGATCGTCGAAATATCTAGTTTCTAAAAAGTATATGTTTTGCGCGTTTCGGGAATATCAAGTTTTGGGTACAGATTTTATGTGCAATGACTATTTTGCCCTCAAGGCTATGAAATCGGGTTTCGGGATCTCAAATGGACACGGGATCAACATGAAAGTTGTAGGGAATAACAATACCAATAAAAAGGGATTAAAACCATGAATACAAAAATCTCCGATAAATCCTCGAGCACATGCAAAGTCATGAAAAGGAACCCCCAAAGGACCCTACTAGTTATCAAAGCATCAAAGTAGCCCAAAACTACTCCAAAACTATAACAAAAGTTATTCCAAACCAACTTAGCCAAAAATACTAATCAAGCTTAGCACTAACACGCAACTTAATTAGTACTAATCGGGTTCACTCGGATCGGGGTCTTACAATCTTCAAGGCCATAATATCTGCATCCGTCTTTGGCATGACTCTGTAGGCCTGAAACTTCTTCATGAAGGACTGCTGGAGTTATTGCTAACTTGAGATGGATCCCTCTGGGAGAGCACAGAATCATTTCAGGGGGTGGTCACCCAAACTGGAGGAGAAGACTCGACAATTCAAGTGACCTTCGTCCCCCCAAACAGACATCCTTTGGGAGAAGTGTCGAAGGTGCGCGACTGGATCCGAGGTCCCGTCGTAAGTGACGAACCTCAAAATAGCGAACTTCCTCGGAAGTGGATAACTCCTGATGTCGCGAGAAAAAGGGGACGCGCTGAGATCAATGGACTCGTAGGCATCCCGCTGGTCTCGGGTGAGGCCGGCCACCTCTAGGTTATGCTGGACTGTCTGCCTGATGCGCTCGTCGAGCCACTCCTGGTTGTCGTATCTGGCCTCTGGAATGGTTTCTGACGCTCTCCTTGAATGATTGCGACTGGTGCTCGAGCCTTCATCACGAGCTCGAACACGGCTCTTCTGGTCCAAGTGAGCCCTCAGGTCTCTCTCGGGGGGGGGGGGGGTTTGCCTACTGTGAGAAACCTTCTCTTCGCCACGTCGCCGCAAGTGCTATCTAGTCGAGCCTGCTGCTCTCTCCTGCAGCTGCTGTTGGAGTTGATAAATCAAGGCGTCCTTCTCTCGGATGGTGGCATTCTGTGTTCGAATCTCCTCGAGAGTGGAGTCGAAGTCCTCATCAGGATTATAATCTTCATCATCATCATCTTCAGGGTGGTCGAACAGGGCTGGCCTGTCTACTATCGGGGATTCATTCCTTCAAGCTCGATCCGCCGGAGGATCTTCTCTAAGATGCTGTCGAGAGTCTCCTCGCTTGAGAGAGGTCGTTGCCCCTCTTGAAAGTGACTCTGAAAGAAGATGGTGCTCTTCAACGTTGATTGGGATGAAATGGTGTTCATCGAAGTCGTCTGCAACGGTCTTCGTCCCGGACCTCCCTTTCAAAGGAAAGGCGAGCGTAGGAGGTCCCACTCGGTGTGTTTTTGATGTTTCTCCGCCTTTCGCAACTCTCTTCGTCATTATGTCAGGGAAAAACTCAGCAATGAAGCTTCGGGATTTCCCACAGACGGCGCCAATTGTAAGTGCAGAAAATATAACTCACAAGATTAGGGGAAGCCTTAAAGGACTTATCCAATCGACTGTGGAGAGCTAGTCGCTTCTGGGACCTGAAAGGGGAGAGAAAACAGTCAGAGGACCCTGGCTGTGGGCAGCGCAGGGCTCTCTGATGCCTGAGTTAGTGCAGGGACTGAGGTGGGAGAAGAAGAGAGGCAGAGTAACGACTAGGAGATTACATGCATGTGTGCGTACCTCGTTTTTGAGTGATATTTCTTCTTATAAGAGAAAAGTCCTAGATGCCTGTTAGTGGGCTTAATGATTTGACTGCTAAGGTCTCATTAGCCCATAGAGTAATTAATGAGGATCCATCATAGCCTACATTGCATTAAATGAGGGTTTGATCAGCCTATACTGCATTAAATGTTAGTTGCATTGGGCCTGATCTCGTCTTGACCTGTTGGCGGCTAAGGTCTCATCAGATCCTTTCTTGGGCCCTGTTCGGATATGGCTGCAGCCACCAAATGTGGCTTTGTCAGGGATTTGATGAGGATTCTGGACGGCTGGAATGGTGTATCTGTCCCATCAGCGTGTACCTGCATCCTGCCACGTGTCCTTGGGGTGAAACAGGGCTGTTAGAGCCTGTCTCGGTTAGCAGTCCGTCATCTCGGCCATAGTTGAGATGCGTGACTCGACGAGGCATGTGGCCGAGATCGTGGCGATCAATGCGGGTCTCGGCAAGCGCACCAGCCTTTGTGCCGAAACGCGCATAACCGAAATGGAGCACAAGAGTTGGCATTATTGTTGGCCATAACATAACTTGCGCATTAAGAATTGCCTCACACACTTTATGCTTGTATAAAAACATTATTTAGAACTAAATGAAATAAGCTAATCTGATAGTATTGTGATATGAAATTAGGACATTGAAGAAACAATTTACACTACAACAACTTGCACTTTTACCTACGTTTTTTTGTGACGTTTTTTAAAATTCGTCGGTAAAGAGTGTTATTTACCGACGAAATTATTTCTCGTTGGTAAAAATTTATCTTTTACCGACGTTTTAAGAAAAACGTCGCTAAAAGGTGGACTTTCAACGACGTTTTAAAAAAAAACGTCGGCAAAGTTCAATCTAGAATTTAAAATTGGAGATTATTACCGACGAATTAGAAAACGTCGGTAAAATAGACTTTTAGCGACGATTTATTGGTTTTACCGACGTTTTTTTCGTCGGTAAAAGTATTTTTATTTTTTATTTATTTTTCTTTTTATTGTTGCCGACGAAAAAAACGTCGGTAAAAATCTTTTTATTTATTTTTCTTTTTACTTTTTCTGACGAAAAAAAACGTCGGTAAAGGTCTTTTTATTTTTTATTTATTTTTCTTTTTACTTTTGCCAACGAAATAAAAACGTCGGTAAACCATTTAATTTTATTATTAAGACCTTTATCGACGAATTTTTGTTTTACCGACGAGAAATTGCGTTGGCAAATTTATTACCGACGTTTTTGAAACGTCGGTAAAGATTATTGATTTTTTACTTATTTTTAAATAATAAAAAGAATATAATTTTTACCGACGAAAATCCCTTTTTTGCGACGAAATAAAACGTCGGTAAATCCACTATTTTTTCACTCTCCTGCCTCCCACCAAAAGCCCTCTTTTATCTCCCTCCCCTCTCTCTCGATCTGCGCTTTTCCCTCTCCCGCCTCCCACCAAAAGCCCTCTTTTATCCCTCTCCCTCTTCTCTCTCTCTCTCTCTCTCTCTCTCTCTCTCTCTCTTTCTGTGCTTCTCTCACTCTCTCTGCTATTTCTCTGCGCTTCTCTCATTCTCTCTCTCTCTCTATTTCTTTCTGAGCTTTGGGGAGAATTTCTCTCCGACGAGGGCAAAGGGGTTTTCGATTGCATCGATTGCGATTTTTGCATGGTTGAAGGAGATGGAGGGTTTGGATGAAAAGGGGGTGATGGTGGAGATGCAAAAGGCCAAGGTTAGGGATCTTTTGGAGGATGTTATTGTCGTGGATTATGTGATTCCACCGCCTCCATCTGCAAATCTCTGATTAGATAGAGATAGAGAAACAGAGAGGAACTCCGGAAAGACAAGGTTATGTTTTACTCTTTTCCTTTCTGGAATTTGCAGAAGCTTTGTCTAGATTCTGATACTGTATGTGTGTGTGATTGAATTGTTATCAATAAAGAAGTTGTTTTATTTGGATGAGCAAAATTTATTATTTGGTTAGTGATATGTTTCACAAATGCTCTTTTTTTTTTTGTAATGAGTTGCTGGATTTTATGCCCTTTTGGATTGTGAATCGTCTACATGCTTGGGATATTAACTAAGGGTTATTCTGACCCTTTGATCTACATCAACTTTCATTATGTGTCATAGAGTGATTACAAATTCCTTATTCTACTGTGAGGGGAATCTACATTCTACACACAGGAGAATATTCAGAGTAATATCAAGGTGGGAGGAGGGGAAGAGGAAGCTCTTTCTAATGGGTAGATTTGAACGTTGTTTTTGTGGATATTTTCCAATTGGTGCAACGCCATAGGCATAAGGCACTATATTCTCAATGCAGGGGTTTTTTTTAGTGACCTTTTCATCTTACATGATGATGGTACGGAGTTGCTTAGCTTTTCTAATTAGAGAAATGGAAGAAGGTCAAAGATCAATCAAATATTTGAATGGACATGGTTTCAGGGGAAGGAGCTTGGTGGTCAAAAATCAAAATGGCTGCCTATGGCTGGAAGAGGAAAGGAAGAGGGAAGGTGTGAAGAAAAGGCTGATGGGAATGACATTGGAAGGGACAACAACATGGATGCTCTGGCGGGCATGACAACAAGGGCTAACAGAATGGTGAGAAGGATAACAAGAAGGGTTAGCCATGCAGCTATAATGTGCAATGCATCTTCAGCAGAAATTGATGTCACATTATCAAACGAAGGTGAGAGAAGCGTAGTTATGGTGGGAGAGGATGAAGAAATGTTTGGTGGTTGTTTAACAGGAAGGAAGCTGTTCAGTTCATTGGATTTCTGATGGTGCTGATGAGACGCTTTGATGTCCCTCTTCATTTGTGGGAAAACAACACCTTTCATTAGGTGGTTGGTTTGATTGGAGAAGTGGTCATTACCAGGGGAATTCAGAAAAATTTCATTTGGGGTGGGGTGTGGTACTTCTTCAATACTCAAGAATACTCAGCGAAGGAGTTGTTAAACTATCAAAGGTAAGGCTAGATTTACAGAACAAATAGGGCTAAAAGGGCTAAAACTAGGACGAGTCAGAATAGGTAGGGTTTCGCATGATGCATTGTCAAGGTTTTCTATGTGCTGTAGGAATCAAAAGACTCCACTGAGGCAAACCTGTTGGTGATCATCTATGAATAATGAATTACTATTTTTGTCAAGGAGATTTATGTGAGGTCTCTTTACGGAAGGGCATTTCATCAAATGCAGTGGGTTGGGCATCATAGTGCCTAGAGTTTGTGCGTAGCTGACATAACATGGGTAAGGGAAGAGTAGCCATCGGACTACTCTCCAAGCCAAAGCTTAGGGACGGATCCATGGGATCCAAACGTCTTGGTCTCACAGAAACAAAGCACCGAGAGAAAAAACTATTGGAGAAATTTTATTAATCAATCAACTTATCTCCCAAGAGAGAATCACAATGTATTTATTGGCTAGGATCTTCACCTTCTATAGTCCTGTGGAGAAGGTCAAATCCCTATTATATCTCTGCTTTCTAATTAATTCTAATGAACTAAATCTTTTGAGATAAGTATAAAATAAAACAAAAGGCAACATCAGACTTGACGATCTGGAGGGAAAAATTAGAAATCTTCTTTAAATAAGCTTCAGTGGGTTGGGCCTTCGGTTGTAACTTTTGGGCCTGTGGGCTGGCAGACCTCGGGTTAGGCCTGCATCGGTACTGAGATTAGTTTATCCAGTGACATAGTGAATCAACAAATTCCATCCCATTGATGCAGGCAAAAGGTTTGGCTAATTTAAGTTTTGGATACTACAACTAAGAGAGGGTAATAGACAGGTTGTTAGAAACTTCATTTTTGACAACGATGGATGTTCTTTTAATAAAGGGTTTGGAGTATTTTTTGTGTTCTCCAGAAGTTTTTTCTTTATAGTATACTGTATACTTTATAGTTTCCCTCCAAGTACAACTGAACCCATTTGTCACACTCATAACTCATGACTCATCCAAATGGTGGCTTGCAAATGAAACTCAGTAGTCCCTGTTTCATGGGCTTAATTTCGAACCATCATGAAAAAAGCATAACAAAATTGACATGCTAATCGGAACTCGAGCATGTTAATGTGGTTGCCATGATATTCTAAAGACCAAGACCAGAAGCATGTTAATCGGAACTCTCACTGCTTCTGAGTTTTTCTTCATTGTTTGTGCTTGATCATTGCCTCCTTTATTAGTTTAATTATCCACTGATCTGCAGGTTAGAAAAGAAAATTGCTCAGACAAATGCAAGGATTGAGAAAATGGAGTTCGATATGAAGATCAAAGAGGATTTAAAGACTGTAGCGTTGGGCACATCAAAGATCAACTACCTTGATCCTAGGATATCAGTTGCATGGTGCAAGCGCCATGAAGTTCCAATTGAAAAGGTAGCCATTTTTTTCCCTGACACAAAATATTATTGTCGATGTGGAGATCCCACTATACCAGCCATGAGTAACATTCTTTCATTCAGGACCATGCCAGTGTCAGGTCCTCGAAGCTACCCTGCACGAATAGCTGTGGTTGGAGATCTCGGTCTTACATACAACACGACTTCCACAATTGATCATCTGAGAAGTAACACGTTTCTTAAAGGGGTATGGGATATACTCGAGGACCTCTTCCTCTTCCACACAGTCTCGGGCACCGGACCCTGAGGTGGTCGCCCTGCGCGAGCAGCTAGTTGAGCAGGGTAGGAGGCAGGCTGAGCAGCTAGCTCAGCAGGACCGGAGGACACGCCAGCTTGAGGCCCTCGTTCAAAGGCTGGCAGCTGTGGCAGGAATAGATCCGGCTGCCTTTCTTGACACCACGGGAGAGAGCACTTCTGCTGGGGATGGCACAGCTCCTGGAGGATCATGATGCGACTCTTTGGTTAGTAGAATACTTTCTTAAACAAATAACATATCATTTGTGTTATTAATTTATAAACACTCAAAATGTAGGATTTGAACAAATTTTAACTGCACAGTATGATTGCATTATCATAATCTTTCTCATCAACAAATACTCGTTCATCTATGTCATCCTTGATTGCATTATCATAATCTTTCTCATCAACAAATACTCGTTCATCTATGTCATCCTTGATTGCATTATCATACTCTCTCTCATCAACAATTACTTGTGCATCCCTGTCATCCTTGATTGCATTATCGTAATCTTTCTCATCAACAAATACTCGTTCATCTATGTAATCCTTGATTGCATTATCATACTTTCGGGGGTAGAGTAACCTGTAGGAATTGACGGCTCACAGATTGGACTAACGGTTAGGGAATTAGAGACGAAAACCGACTCTTTTCCGATACTTAGGCTCGAAAACGGCCCGCCGGGGCTCTGGAATGCGAATCGGCGACCGGAAAACTCGGGGACCGGCACGGACGGTTCGCACGGGGGTAGAGTAACCTATAGGAACTGACGGCTCGCAGATTGGACTCACGGTTAGGGAATTAGAGTCGAAAACGGACTCTTTTCCAACACTTAGGCTCGAAAACGGCCCCCCGGGGGTCCGGAACGCGAATCGGCGACCGAAAAAATCAGGGATCGGCACGGGTGGTTCGTTCGGGGGTAGAGTAACCTGTAGGAACTGATGGCTCGCAGATTGGACTCACGGTTAGGGAATTAGAGCCGGAAACCGACTCTTTTCCAACACTTAGGCTCGAAAACGGCCCCCCGGGGGTCCGGAATGGGAATCGGCGACCGGAAAATTCGGGGACCGGCACGGGTGGTTCGCTCGGGGGTAGAGTAACATGTAGAAACTGACGGCTCGCAGATTGGACTCACGGTTAGGGAATTAGAGCCGAAAACCGACGCTTTTCCAACACTTAGGCTCGAAAACGGCCCGCCGGGGGTCCGGAACGCGAATCGGCAATCGGAAAACTCGGGGACCGGCACGGACGGTTCGCACGGGGGTAGAGTAACCTGTAGGAACTGACGGCTCGCAGATTGGACTCACGATTAGGGAATTAGAGTCGAAAACGGACTCTTTTCCAACACTTAGTCTCGAAAACGCCCCCCCGGGGGTCCGGAACGCGAATCGGTGACCGGAAAAATCGGGGACCGGCACGGACGGTTCGTACGGGGGTAGAGTAACATGTAGGAACTGACGGCTCGCAGATTGGACTCACGGTTAGGGAATTAGAGCCGAAAACCGACTCTTTTCCAACACTTAGGCTCGAAAACGGCCCGCCGGGGGTCCGGAAAGCGAATCGGCGACCGGAAAAATCAGGGACCGGCACGGACGGTTCGCACGGGAGTAGAGTAACCTGTAGGAACTGACGGCTCGCAGATTGGACTCACGGTTAGGGAATTAGAGCCGAAAACCGACTCTTTTCCAACACTTAGGCTCGAAAACGGCCTGCCGGGGGTCCAGAAAGCGAATCGGCGACCGGAAAAATCAGGGACCGCCTATCCTTTACTTAGGTCTCTTTCTTTTATTTATTTTTTTCTCTACCCATACATTTTTCTCATACTCGCTTGGTCCAACTGATGAATGGGAACCATACTCATCCTTTCTCTATTCCCTGTCCACTTGATGTGCTTATCTATAGTCTTCATTGTCTCCTTTATTAGTTTAATTATCCACTGATCTGCAGGTTAGAAAAGAAAATTGCTCAGACAAATGCAAAGATTGAGAAAATGGAGTTCGATATGAAGATCAAAGAGGATTTAAAGACTGTAGCCATTTTTTCTTTCTCCCCTTCTAGCCAGAAATGATCTCATGTTGTTGACTGCATGGGATTTTATGCGGGTGCCATCAGTTGACCCCATGGAGCCCTCACTTTAATATCCTAACCACCCATATTGAACACCCTCATCAAAAAAAGGAGCTTACCAAATTATGCTAAACATAAATTTTCTATAGTGTTTTCTTATAGTCTCTTCATTGCTTCTTTAATTGTAGCTATTCTTCTCTTTCTTTTTGAAAGGAAATATTTTTTATGTTAATAATATTAAAACATCAAGTTGATACCCTGATATGTATATCTGTGCCTTAACTCCTGTGTGTAGATTTTTCCATTTTGCTAAGACTTTCTAAATTGATATGCTCCGCGACTGTCTTGTTTAAATCTCCAGGTTGCTGCCCACATACTGCTGGATACTGCGATCGGTAAAAAATATGCTTCAAATAAGGTAATCCATTTATATGCTTCGAAACACTAATCATTCGAAACACTAATCATTCAAAAATATGCTTAGAAACACTAATCATTCGAACAAAATACACAAACATAAATAGAAAGTTCGCTGTGTTTCCTTCCTCATTTTCATCCTCTGTTGATGGGATTTGTATTCCTCCTAAATACAGAAAAGGTTCATTTATATTAAGAGGAGTTACACTATTTACCAATGTATCTATGGAGGTTTGATGGTCATCGCAACCACTGAAAGAAACAGCCAGACCACCGCTCGTACCTCTATAAACTCCTGATGGAGGACTGTGATCCTCCCACCTGTAGAAGCCACTCCTGTGTAAAACAAGAAGGAAAGTTCATGGAACCAATTTGGTGATGCTTACATTTTAATCACCTTGTCAGAAAAACTATGTATTTACTGTGAACTCTCTTATTAAATCAAGTAGAAAATATCTAAATAAAATGACCTTTCAAAATTGATCCAAGCTTTAACAAGAGCCTGTAGCAGATACCAAACATTATAGACAAAGCAAACATTAGCCCAACCACATAGATAGGTGAGCATTTCAAAGCGGGCAAGATTTATTTTAAGAGTTCTGTGTGCACTCTTATATCCTTGCCAAGTGAAAGAATAACTATCACTAAATTTTACATGTGACATGCCTCAATGATACATGACATATAGCAGCATTAGCTGTTAACATAATCTAGACCTCTGATATCACACCAACAACTCAATTGCAAGTCTCTTCTAATAATCTCAATTATCATTTGTATCTTGGAAAGTCCAATTTACAGTAGTAGCATGTGAACACCAGATTAATTAGTTTTATGTATGGAATTCTCCATCTATTGTGTAAACTAAGAAGTAAAGAAGCCCATATCCTTTAGTACTGCTATTACAAACAGAATGCTCAGTTAGATTAAGGAAATGGAGACATGAGACATTCTTTAGTCTTTATTAATATTCACAATAAGTTAGAAGTGTACTGATTCCAATGGAACTGTTTACCAGTTCATTTGGAAAATATTTATATATATACATGTTTATTTTTCATTCATAATTTAATTCATTGAAAAGACTCTAATGCTGTTTTTGTCATTACAGATTGGTTGACGCTTTGGGGTCGGTTGCAGATTGATTGACGCTTTCGGGGTGTTTATTCTTTTTTTGTTTATTTGTATATGTATATTGGATATTTATATGGACTGTATTATTATTGATTGTAATATTTGGTTAAAGAGATGAGATGAATTTGTATTATTATTGATTGTAATATTTGGTTAATGAGATGAGATGAATTTGTATTATTATTGATTGTAATATTTGGTTAATTTCATTTAGCAACTTTTGTTTGGATTGGATTCATTTTGGATGTTGAATATACGTAGAGGAATAGGTTTATTATATACAGGTTTACAGGAAAAATGAATTGAAAAAATATATATTGTATATTAAAAAACACTTTTACCGACGAATTTTTTCGTCGGTAAAAGATAATTTACAAAAAACAAAGGACTTTTGCCGACGAAAAAAATCATCGGTAAAAGCCATTTTATATTATATATATATTTCTTTTCTATTTTTACCGACGAAACAAATTGTCGGTAAAAGCCATTTTATATTATATATATTTTTCTTTTCTATTTTTACCGACGAAACAAATCGTCGGTACAAGCCATTTTGTATTATATGTTTTTACCGGCGAAAACAATCGTCGGTAAAAGCCATTTTATATTATAGATTTTCTTTTAGATTTTTACCGACGAAACAAGTCGTCGGTAAAAGCCATTTTATATTATATATTTTTCTTTTAGATTTCTACCGGCGAAAAAAATCGTCGGTAAAATCCATTGTTTTTCATATTACTTTTACCGACGAAAATACACGTCGGTGAAAGCCATTTTATTATTTATATTTTTTCTTTTATCTTTTACCGACGAAAAAAGACGTCGGTAAAAGGCATTTTATTTTATATATAATTTTCCTTTTATATTTTACCGACGAAAATAAAACGTCGATAAAAGGAATTTAATTTTGATTTATTTCTGTTTTTATTTTACCGACGAAAAAAAACGTCGCTAAAAGTAATACATATTTAATTTAATTTTTTTTTTATTTTACCGACGAAATAAAACGTCGGTAAAAGTCAAAATAATCGTCGGTAAAACGTCGGTAGAGTATTTTAATTTATTTTTTATTTTCCTTATTAATTCTGCCAACGAAAAAAAACGTCGGTAAAAAATAAAAAAGCGTCGGTGAAAATGATAATTTTACCGATGAAAAATTAATTCGTCGGTAAGGTATTTTTTTGACATTTTTTTGCCGATGACTTCCCGATGAAAAAAAAAAACGTCAGTAAAACCTTTACCGACGTTTTTTGGACTTTTAGCGACGAAAAAAAACGTCGCTGAAGGTGTAATCTGTTGTAGTGTTATAACCTTAGCACAGTAGCAGTTGTCACAGAGTTAAAGTAATGTGGCCAGTCTTATTTGTCGTTAGGCTATTAATAAGATTGATATAGTTGAAGTTCTACTAATTATAGCCTTTTTACTAGTTCATGTACTACATTTTTTTATAAAGCAATAATATGGACCATCAAATATGTTTAAGAAATCTCACCCGATTCACTTAGATTTATTTCAAATGAGCATTACACCTTTTCCAAATAAATTATTTTTAGTATATGTGGTTCAAATAGACATTACATCACTTTTAAATTAGCATTAACCGAAACTTGTAATTCTTTTGAAACACCACCATTGGGTTTTATAATAAAACAATTAGACTTTGACTACCTAAAATGAATAATGAAGATGTTTCGATGAATCTGAACATGATCGTTGGACTTACAAACTTTAGCTCCAGATGGGGTCCCCACTTCAATAAAACAACAATCATGGAAGTAAGGAGATAAAAAGAAACTGACCTCGATCAACGGCTAGTGGCTGAAGCTCAACTCAACTCAACTCAATGATGATATTGATGACCATCCATCTAAACTTTCAAACTTTAACAGTTTATATTAACAGTGAAAATCAATCTAATCAATGATAACTTCAATTCATTTTTCACTTAAGAATATGTCCATATTGGGCAAATGTTGAATCAAAGCTAGGTGCTGATATTGTTATCTATGAGGATGTCCATCAAAAGATCTCACTTAAGATTTGGTTATTATTATTTGATAAAATAGTAAGTCTTTATCATTAATTGCTAATTAGAGGGCTCTTTATAATCTTTTTTTGTAAAAGAATCTTATATATTATATATTACATGTATTATTTATTTTATGCAGTAATAGACAAAGAGCCTGGACAGGCCCTCTGGCCGATTAAATTAACCCTAGCTCCACCTTTAAGGTTGTGGGCTTTTCAAAATTGAGCCCTACCTTACCCTTGCATGGGCTTTTTAGGGCTGAGCCTGGGCCCTCATGAAAGGGCAGGATTGATACCTCTAATCCCTCTGCATATCCATGTGTGTGAAACTGAGCCTATTGACATCATTTGCTCGTAAAATTTCTTTTTCTGATAAAATGAAAATCACAAAAAAGTGTTTCGCTACACTGTATTGACATTCCCACAGTATATTTTTCAGAAAATCTGATCATTCCGATTGAAAGTTCCGAGTAACTGAAAGTCATTTTCTTCTTAGAATGAAGGTCGGCATCTTTCTGCCCTCAAAACCATCTCTCCTCTATACGCGTAACTGGAAGTCATTTTCTTCTTAGAATGAAGGTCGGCATCTTTAATTTCTGCCCTCAAAACCATCTCTCCTCCATACGCGTTTCATCCGCATCCTTGTCTTGTCTCTTTCGAACGACCCCACAATCTTCTCTCTCCACCTTCTCGTAGTCCTGCAGGAGTTGCCCCCCTTGTGATCATTCCATCTATCTATCTTGTCTTAACCAAAAAAAAAAAAAAAAAAATTCACGGGGATCCCTCTTATTTGATGAATTGTTGCTTCATTCTATTCAGATCATTCGAAAGAATCCATTTATGCAAATACTAGTATTGTATCAATCACCAATTAGTCCTTTCTCTAGTCTTCAAAAATCCAAAAATATTCATGATCCTATATTCTTGAAAGATTCTACTATGATTAAGTCACTCATTTTCTTAATTATAGAGTTGTGGTTTCGTTGTCTTCAAATTCAAGATATGGTTCTTCCGACATTTATAGCATCTTCAACATCAAATAGTCATTGATAGATAGAATATTTATCACAGACTGTATATCTTCTGTGAAGACGGATGAATTTATACTTAAAATCATCACCGTGTTTGTCACACACACCCCCCCCCCCCCCGCTCTCTCTCTCTCTCTGTCTGTGTGTGTGTGAGATAGAAAGTCCAATCTAATTAATGCCCATTTATCTTTTGCAACTAAGCAACCCATCAAGGTCGCAGTAGTCGTTGCGAAGAGAATATTTCCAAACATGAAAATGATAATTCTAGTCCTCAAAAACAACAATCCTAACAAAATGTTACCAAATTGAGAACAGCCATTACCTCATTGGTAAGCGGCTGCAGTACTCACGTGGCTAGGGTTGTAAATGGAGCGGTTTCGGTCCTATTTTATGGTGTCCAAAACCATTAAAAAAAAATGTGGAACTAGGCCCAGAACCAGAACCGTTATGAAATAGGTGAAACTAGATTTGAAATCGGAATTGTTTCGGAACCGGTTTCTTAGCTCTGAAACCGAAACCAGAGCCATATATAGGAAGGATCCGGATCTTGATCTAGGTAGAGAATAATATTAATTTTTTTTTTTTTAAGATATATTTTCGAAAATTTAGGTAAGGTGTTGGGTCTCAAGTCCACGGTTCCGAACTAAGACGGAATCGGATCCGGACCCATTTACTTATCGAAGCCTAAATAAGGACCTAGACCCAGTTTTTAACGGGCCGAAACCTCCGGATAATCGGATAATCGATGACCCATTTAAATCCCTACACGTGGCTGCTCAAGTTCGCACCTTTAGTAAGCTGTCTCTTACCACTTGTGTGAGTTTTTTTTTTTTTTCGTGTGCGGACTCTTTTGGGTCCCAGCCCTTTCGCCGGGTTTAAAAAAAACGTTACCAAACAATTTAATATGGCCTATTCTCAAAATAGGAACATTCTTAGCAGTTAGCACGATCCATTCTTGGAATATAAATATTTTTACCACAAGATTGCTGCCAAACAGGCAACAGTGTGTTGGCAGAAACGGGTGAGTTTAAAAGAAAAGAAAAGAAAGCAAAGGATATGTTCTAAAAACATAAAGTGAGAAACAAAGGAAAGAAGTCGGAGCCAATAAGAATGCTTCTTCCCCTTTTTTTATTCTCAAAGCAGCCTGGTCTCGAAGATTCCAAGTAACTTCGTCTCCTTTCTACTCTCCACATCCACACTAAAAAGTCTTCTCGTCTCCTTTCTTTAAATTTCAAACTCCAAATTCCCATCTCAGTCTAATCTCTTCCTTTCTAACAATCGATTCCTCCTCTCATCATGGAATTCAGATTCCGAGCAGGAGAAGATCGCCCTCCATCATATTTTCCACCTTCGATCGCAGATACCCATTTACCCCCTCAATCTCTAGGAGGTATCTCATCTCATCCTGATTTTACTTTTACTATGCCTTCATCATTCGTCCCAACTTCTTCTTCTTTGCCTCAATTCTCACCCGGTTATTTTGGTCCCAAACTCCAAAGCGATGATCCATTGCAGAACCCAATGATGATCCCTGTAAACCCAATGATGAAACATGTAAACCCAATGACGATGATGCCTGTGAGAGAAGCTCTGCGAAGAGAGCTGGAGAAGGAGCTCATTCGAGAGGAGATCATAGCTGGTGAGATCCTCCGAAAGCGCGAGCTCGAAGAGGAGGTCAGGAGGGAGCTCGCGTACGAGAGGGAGGTCGCGCTGCGAATACAGGCCCAGCAATTCTCTCTTCAAGGGAGAAAGCACAACAAGAAGGCGAAAGAGGAAGAATTTCTAAATAAACCTCCTTGTGGAAGCAATAAAACTGAAGCTGCAGA
The DNA here is from genome assembly GCA_038049695.1 of Cinnamomum chago. NCBI lineage: Eukaryota > Viridiplantae > Streptophyta > Magnoliopsida > Laurales > Lauraceae > Cinnamomum > Cinnamomum chago. Next base: position 62,107,850 of record CP142458.1, on the reverse strand, counting down.
GTTGATGAATCAGAACAAGGTGAAGGAGTGGTTTTGTGATCTGTGTAATATGCGCGCAACGAGCGAATTGGATCTGAAGAATGGTCATCTTCAAGGGAAGAAACACAAGGCGAAAGTGGAAGAGAGGGAACTACTAATTGCAAGTGAAACAGGTGGAGGCAATAACATTGAAGCTGAAGAGCTTGTGATTCCAAAGGTGGTGAAAATGGAGTGGTCCTGCAATCTATGTCAAGTGATGGCACCGAACGAACAGGCTCTGACAGAACATCTGTCTGGGAAGAAGCACAAGGCCAAAGAGGAGGAACTGCTGATAGCAAGTAAATGTGACGAAGGACATAAAATTGAAGCTGTAGAGTTGATCAATCCAAACAAGGTGAAAAATGAAGCTGCAGAGTTGATGAATCCAGACAAGGTGAAGAAGGAGTGGTCTTGCGCACCGTGTCAAGTGAGCCCCCCAAACGAACAACATCTGAATAAACATCTTCAAGGGAAGAAGCACAAGCCCAAAGAGGAGGAACTGCTGATAGCAAGTAAATGCGATGAAGGCAATAAAACTGAAGCTGCAGAGTTGATGAATCAGAACAAGGTGAAGGAGGAGTGGTTTTGTGATCTGTGTAATGTGCGCGCTACAAGCGAATTGGATCTGAAGAATGGTCATCTTCAAGGGAAGAAACACAAGGCGAAAGTGGAAGAGAGGGAACTACTAATTGCAAGTGAAACAGGTGGAGGCAATAACATTGAAGCTGAAGAGCTTGTGATTCCAAAGGTGGTGAAAATGGAGTGGTCTTGCGATCTTTGTCAAGTGATGGCACCGAACGAACAGGCTCTGACAGAACATCTGTATGGGAAGAAGCACAAGGCCAAAGAGGAGGAGCTGCTGATAGCAAGTAAATGCGATGAAGGCAATAAAATTGAAGCTGCAGAGTTGATGAATCAGAACAAGGTGAAGGAGGAGTGGTTTTGTGATCTGTGTAATGTGCGTGCTACAAGCGAATTGAATCTGAAGAATGGTCATCTTCAAGGGAAGAAACACAAGGCAAAAGTGGAAGAGAGGGAACTACTAATTGCAAGTGAAACAGGTGGAGGCAATAACATTGAAACTGAAGAGCTTGTGATTCCAAAGGTGGTGAAAATGGAGTGGTCTTGCGATCTTTGTCACGTGATGGCACCGAATGAACAGGCTCTGATAGAACATCTGTATGGGAAGAAGCACATGGCCAAAGAGGAGGAACTGCTGATAGCAAGTAAATGCGATATAGGCAATAAAACTGAAGCTGCAGAGTTGATGAATCAGAACAAGGTGAAGGAGGAGTGGTTTTGTGATCTGTGTAACGTGCGCACGACAAGCGAATTGGATATGAAGAATGGTCATCTTCAAGGGAAGAAACACAAGGAGAAAGCGAAAGAGAGGGAACTACTAATTACAAGTGAAACAGGTGGGGGCAATAACATTGAAGCTGAAGAGCTTGTGATTCCAAAGGTGGTGAAAATGGAGTGGTCTTGCAATCTTTGTCACGTGATGGCACCGAACGAACAGGCTCTGATACAACATCTGTATGGGAAGAAGCACATGGCCAAAGAGGAGGAACTGCTGATAGCAAGTAAATGCGATGAAGGCAATAAAATTGAAGCTGCAGAGTTGATCAATCCAAACAAGGTGAAAAATGAAGCTGCAGAGTTGATGAATCCAAACAAGGTGAAAAAGGAGTGGTCTTGCGCACTGTGTCAAGTGAGCCCCCCAAACAAACAACATCTGAATAAGCATCTTCAAGGGAAGAAGCACAAGGCCAAAGAGGAGGCACTGCTAATCGCAAGTAAACCTGCTTCCTCCTTTACGACCTCGAAAAAGGCTGATAATTCTAACACACTTGAGAAGCAAGGTGTGACCAGCAATGAGCAACAGAAGAAATTGCAACAGCAGGTGCCGAAAGAAGCAAAGGAGATTGTCAGTAAGAAATCCCTCCTCCCTTATTGTGAACATTGCAAACTGCAGTGCAACAGTGAGAGCATGCTTGCATCTCATTTGAGAGGGAAGAAGCACCTTTCTCGCATGTGGAGGCTCAAAGCTATGCTGTCAAAGGTAAACGAGGAAAGTAGAGCAGATTGGGTGGCCAAAACAATGGAGGAAAATATTAAACCTAGTGGCAATAACAACAAGGGTCCAGCTCTGAACAAAGATGACAAGTCTAACAAGCTTGTGAACAAAGTCATGACCACCTCTAGCTCAAAGTGGCTGCAGAAGCTCCAAGTTGGCCAGTGTATGCAGCAAGTGCCCAAAAAACAGAGTAAAGCAGTAAAAAATCTTCCCGTCCATTGTGTACTTTGCAATGTGGAGTGCTACGGTGAGCATATGTTGGGGTCTCATTTGCGTGGGAAGAAGCATCTGGCTCGCATGAAGGAGCTGGAGAGTCACAAGGAAGTCTCAGTGAACCATACTGAAGATGCAAATGCTGGGGTGACTTTTGGAAGGAACGAGGAAAGTGAAGTTGATGTAAACAAAGAAGTAGAAATTATAGAGGTGAAACAAAGCATTGGAAGCCATCAAGATGAGCAAGAGGTGGGATCAGAAAGAACAAGCATTGGAAATCATCAAGATGAGCAAGAGATGGAATCAGAAAGAACAAGCATTGGAAATCATCAAGATGAGCAAGAGGTGGAATCAGAAAGAACAAGCATTGGAAATCATCAAGATGAGCAAGAGGTGGAATCAGAAAGAACAAGCATTGGAAATCATCAAGATGAGCAAGAGGTGGAATCAGAAAGAACAAGCATTGGAAATCATCAGGATGAACAGGTGGTGGCATCAGAAACAATGGATGGGGTACCAGTACCATCCACAGAAGAGGTGGCTAACAGAATGGAGGATGGTGCTCGAAAAAATTTCTCCTTGGGAAATCTTACACACGCGATTATTCGATTCTTGTTTATTTTCTCTGTTGTAGGTTACTAATTACATGATTAAGCCATATCTGGCTGCATGAATGATCCTAGCAGTTGAAAAAAATTGATCAATGTGCGTGCGCTGTTGTGTGGTTACCATTAGATAAAAAAAAAAACACACACACACACACACACAACAAAGAAAGAAGATCCTATCATTTGAATGAAGAATCTGTTTTGTAGTTGCTGGGAGATACTTCTTGTTGAGCAGGTATACTTGTTATCCTGTACTTGGTTCTGGTTATGGTTAGGCGTACTTCTTTAGCACATAGGTTTGGTTCCTTGTCCGATCTTTTTTTGCCTCCTTGTATGATCTCTCTGTTGTAACCTGTTTTTCTCTGTTTTTATTTTTGTTTTCTTTTTTGCTAATGTTGTTGTAACCTGTTTCATTTGGCGTGCATTGTTGTTGTTTTTTTTTTTTTTTTTACTAGCCTATGGTATTGGTACAAGTTCATGTTTGAAGAGACTGAATAGTGGATAGTAGTTCATCTTGGACAAATTGTCTGTGTAATCTTCTTTCCATATAGTGCAGATATGCATGGATTGCTTTTGAGAGAATCTTGGATGACCGGGTCTATTGGATTCTTGCAAATCCCGGAAGATTGTGAGTCAATGACCTTGGAAGAGTTCTTGTGTTGATTGACTCTATCAAAACATCCTCTCGATTATTACTAATGCTTGAATTCCTTTACATCCTTCACAATCAATGCTGGTTTTGACTCCAAAGTCTTCTATGCTATTGGATTTTTAGTTGCATGTTGTGTATTCTTTTGTGATAGATCTTCAGATATTCCTTGATCAATCACCCAAATTGTAGAAACATGGAAATGAATATTTCCAGGTTATACTAATTAAAAGAAACAAGAAGAAGAAAGAAAACTCAGCTTCCATGGGGGAAGCATAAATGCATAATTACTTGTTGGAGATGGTGGTCTTGGGTCTTGATGTAAGTGAACAATCTGCTGTTAAACCATGGGCCATGGCCCGTGAGCCCTTTGCTTAATTACTTGCTGGTTGTAGTTGATATTGGATGTAAACAAAGACTCAAAATGAGTGCTGAGTCTTGGCCCAATATAGGGCCAAGCAAGGTTTGAGTTTTGGACGGCTTTCTAAGCTGTTTTTCTGTGCCTGCTGCCCATTTAATTGGAATGGTTACCCGTGATTTGTCTGACCCAATTTAGAGCTTGCAGGAGATACCTGCCTCTAATTTATTTAATGCAATGGGGAGTTTTTATTTTATTGTTTGGATTGGTGCCATTAGTAGGGTATGGTGTTTTGATCGGTTATTTATTTACCGTCTATTTGTTTGTATTGAATATATTGGAACTCATGGTCAAATGAGCTCACTGAAAGATTATTAAGAGGTCGTTTGCTTTTCACACGAGATATGAAAATGAATTTTACACATGTAAAGGGTTCATATATAACTTTATATTGTAACCAAATACTCAAATGAGCCCCCCTCCCTTTATTTTTATTTTTATTATTATTATTATGCGAAATGAGTTGTCCCTTTTGTTCATGGTTTAAAATCTCGATTTTGGTTGCGGTATCGGCCGGGCCGAAAAACCGATATAATATCGGTATCGGTCGCGGATATCGGTCCGTCGCAGTCGTCGCGGTGTGAATTTTTTTTAATAAAAAAAATTCAAAAAAATATCCAAAAAGTCCAGAATATTAGAAAATATTGGAAAACAATATTTTTTTTCCATTAGTAACAACAATAAATCAAAATCTCGGTCACCTTAAGTTATGAGTCCTGTCTGTGTCGCAGTTCGCTGTCTTCTCAAGTATTTCATATATAGATTTAATAAAATCATTTTTAAAATCCTAAATATATAGATCTAGCATAAAAAAATATGTAGATCAATCATTTACACACCATATAATGATTATGAATCATTAAAAGAACATATTTATGATGAAATCCCAAAAAAATGATATATTATAATTCAAATATTAAAAAATTCGAAAATAAAAAAAATTGAAAAAAAAAAATTCAAAATCATGTGAATGAGTAGATCTAGCATAAAAGTATATAGATCTAATTTCGAAATGAAGGACAAAACACAAGTGACAAACCCAATGATTTCTATGCTTCGTCTAAAATTAAAAAAAATAAAAACAACATAATAAAATGCTTTAAGTTGATTTTTTCTTACCTTAAATAATATTTTCTTCAAGAAATAGATGTGGGATTTGAAAATATGCAAGATGGATGTGTGATGAAGTATGACTGGTGCTCTAAGGAGTAAGGAGATGAGAGGAGGGGAGAAGAAGATGAAGATGGGAAAAAGATAGAAAAAATAAGGTTTTATTCCTTTTTATGAGATGTTGGTCGCTCGGAAAAACCGAGATGAAGTTTATCTCGGTCGATGTGGGCCAAGATATTGGGGAAATATGGCCCCGAGATACCGATACCGATATCTCGGGGCCATATCGTATCGGTATCGGCTGATTTTTTGATTCATGCTTTTGTTTTCCTTTTTTTAAACCTTTGTTTCGAAAATTTTCCTTTTTCTTTTCACTCTCTTTCCAACAAACTTTCTGACTGTGGGCACACCTATTGAAAATATGATCTCGTCCTCTTTTATGGGACTTGGCCAAATACTACTTGAACATAAGCGGTCTAGATTCCAAGCTTCAAGCCAAACCAAACTTCTCGAGCAAAATTATACTGGAGCAAAGCATGTTCAATTGTCCATGGAAGGTCATTCTTAAGCGAATTGCTTTACTAGATCAGAAGTAGAGCCACCTACCTTAATCTTGAGGTTTTAGAGATTGTCGCAGCTGAATGGGGTATCCCTCCTTTGGCAGGGAATCACTGCACTATTCATCAGATTGATACTTCAGGTGAATGGAATCTTTTCATTTCAAGATGAGAATGTTTCTCTATTGGTTTCCTCACGATTAGAGGCAGACCTACATGTATTAAGTTGGGGGCTTCAGGCCGCCCACCCCACCCCACCCCAACATTTTAAAAAACACATTAGGGCCCTAAGAGAAGTCTAGTCCAGCCCCTACTTAAAATAATGCATAGCCCCACCTCCCTTTCCCGAACTCAAAAAGTCCCCTTCCCAGTCTCTTTTCTTCTCTTAAAGATCCATTAAAATTTAAAAGAACTTAGCGTATTGACGACGACCATTAATCCGAGAATGTTAATGATTTGGGTGAAAAAAATGTGACTCATAGATTTATAGGTTGGACCTTATATATATATTTCACAAATTGCTCAAAATCCATAATTTTTTTGTCCACTTGAAATATTGGATTTGAAAAAAGAACCTTAAAACGCTAGCACAAATGTCATATAAATTTTGATGATCGAATGTTGATGTAATTAGATATTTTTTAATTACAATACTTTCTCTTTTGCAAGAGTTAATGTGAAGAAAGAATAAAAAAATAGTGATCGCACAAATGTCATATAAATTATGATGATAGAATGTTAGTTGATGTAATTAGATCTTTTTTTATTGCAGTACTTTCTCTTTTGCAAGAGTTAATGTGAAGAAAGAATAAAAAAATAGTGATCGAGTTTTTCAATGGACTACCCCTTGGGAAATGAAAATCTTGGATCCGCCACTGCTCAAGATCCATGGTATTTCTAACTAGAATGAAACATTTGTTCAAGAAGTTGATATCTAAGCTGCTGCCACTCACATAAATGAAGCTAGTAGGGATTTTGGGAAGCTTAGCAATACGACCGACTGTGACAAGCTCTACAGAGCCATGATATACTCAAGCTGTTTAGCTTGGAAGCGAAGAATTGAAGCTTGAAGTATAGCCGTGATCTTTGAGTACTCTCACGATTTCTATTCTCCATCAAATTTTGAGATCAAGCCCATGGACTAAGAGAGTTGTGCGTCTCAGAAATCAGAAGTCAATGGAGGCTAATACAATGTAGTTGTTGCAATCGTTATGCATCTTTTGTAGTTTCTCCTATGTCTTTTTGCCTTTCCGAGGCTGTGAGATTTTGGGTGGCTTTGAGTTGACTAGGCTTGTGGGTTTAAGTTTTCCTAATTTTCCTTATTTTGCTGACTAGCTCAACCTTGACTGTGTTTCTTGGTTGGGAGATGCCCAACTGAGGTGGAGGTTCCCTCCAACTAGTTGTTATTCATTCTACTCCGTACATCCCACTTGGAAATATACACTAATTTTCCAAAAAAAAAATAAAAAATGACATGTTCGATCATCTGGTGCCATACATGACATCTAGGGAAAGTTGTGGAATAACTATAAGTAATTAATGTTCAAAGTGATGGAATGCTCTGCTACAGCTTTGTTGAAACTGAAGTTTATATTCTGTGTATACTAAGGTTGCCTTTAACAAATACTCAGATTTAAATTCTGTGTACTAAGGTTGATAGAACGAAATACTGAAGTTATAGTGAGAACATAAATCGCTCTGCTGAAACTTCTTTCTCTCAATAAAAATTAAGTATGGAGATTCAAGAGAAGAAACTTGTCCACTTGATCTTAACAACAAAAAAGAAGACTAGTAGATAGACAAAGTATGAAACCTTAAGATTTCATTATGACTTCTTCATATGAAAGAGAATACATGACTCTACTTATAGACTCCACTTCTAAAACGGGATTGAACAATAATTAATCCCTTACAATTTCCTAAGCAACAAGTTAATAATGAAAATACATGAATAAACCAAAAGACACATAGAATGCCCAAGATAAAATGATGCTACATAGAGCCAAGAGACATGTCTGCATAGAGCAGTGAGCAATATTAAATTCCTACAGCTGCATTGGGCAGTGAACCAACTGCATTGAGCAGTGAACAAAACATGGAATCTAGCTTACTTCTAAAAGCCTCCCTTAAGCTAGATTTCTCTTACTCTAAGTAAGGTCTTCATTTTGATGAACAAATCCTTTTTCAAAGGCTTGGTGAAAAAAATCTGTCACTTGGTCTTGAGATTTACAATAGTTAACTTCAACTTCTTTGTCCTTCAACAATTCTCGAATGAAACGATACTTGATCTTTATGTGCTTGCTTTTAATTTGCCATGAAACATTGGATTCTTTGATAGAGATATGGCTGATTTATTATCACAAAATAGTTTTATAGTTCCTTTTTGCTCATGATTTAACTCCTCCAAAATCCACCTTAACCATCTAGCTTGACAATTGGTCGTAGCAAGAGCAATATATTATGCTTCAGCTGTTGAGAGGGCTACAATAGATTGTTTCTTTGAAGACCATGAAATTGCACTAGAACCAATATTGAAAGCATACCCTGAAGTACTCTTACAGTCATCAACACTTCCAACCCAATCACTATCACAAAAACAAACCAAACTTGAATTTTCAGTTTTGTAATAGTGGAGGCCATGACTTTGACTTCTTTTCACATATCTTAAAATTATTTTTCCAACTTCTCAATGAGCATCTCTTGGAGGTTCCATGAAGTGACTGAGCATACTTACCACATATGTGAGATCTGGTCTTATTGTTGTTAAGTACATTAAACCTCCAACAAGACTTCGATAAAGATTGGATCAACCGCTTTCTTTCCATCAAATTTACTTAATTTCATGCCAACTTCCAAAGGAGTACTAATAGGTTTGACATCTTCCATCTTAAACCTTTTCAACAATTCTTTAGCATATTTCTTTTGAGAAATGAAAATCCCATCATCATTTTGATTTACTTCAATTTCAAGAAAGAAATGAAGTAAACCCATATCTGTCATCTCAAATTTATGCATCATGGCCATTTTGAAATCTCTAAACATTTTAACACTACTCCGGGTAAAAATCAAGTCATCCACATATAAGCAAGCAATGAGAATCTCACCTTGATGACTTTTCTTGACATATAAAGTGTGCTCATAAGGTGACTTGTGAAAACTACTTTCTTCAAAATATGCATCAATCCTTTTGTACCATGCCCTTGGTGCTTGCTTTAAGCCGTACAAAGCCATTTAATTTCAACCTGCATACTTTCATCTCTTCATGATTCTTCTCGTTGCTAGGAGGTTGATCAACATACACCTCTTCTTCTAAGTGCCATTTAGAAATGCTGATTTCACATCCATTTGGAAGACTTTCCATTGATTTTGAGCCGCAAGAACCAACACCAAACGAATGGTGTCTAGACGTGCAACGGGAGCAAAGACTTCATCATATTCAACTCCTTGCCTTTGCTTATAGCCCTTGGCTACTAAACGAGCTTTGCATTTTTCAACTTCACCTCTTGCATTTAACTTGGTCTTGTACGCCCATTTTACTCCAATTTTCTTCTTTCCTTTTCGAAGCTCCACAAACTCCCAAGTATCATTTCTTTCAATAGCTTTAACCTCTTGATCCATAGCTTTAATCCACCTTTGATATTTAGAGGCTTCTTAAAAAGTAACTGGATCGGCATCTCTAAACAAAGCAAAACCCATTCCACCATTAGTAATCATAACATAATCACTAGAAGGATACCATGTTGATGGTTGATGTGGCGGACTAGATCTCCATGGTGTAGGTTCTTCTTCATGCTCATCATTTTGATCTGAATTCTCCTTTGATGATGATGGAGAGCTTGCAACTTCATCATTTTGTTCTTCTAATTATTCATCAAGCATTCATTCCACTCCCATGACTCTTCTTCATTGAGTTTTACATCCCTATTAACAATGATTTTGTTAGTCAATGGATTGAACAACTTGTATGCTTTGGATTTCTCACTGTAGCCAACGAAGATGCATTTCTCTGATTTATCATCCAATTTTCTTCTTTTTTCATCCGGTACATGTGAACAAGCAATGTTACCGAATATTTTTAAATGACTAACACAAGGCTTATGACCATCCAAGCTTCTTGAGGGGTCATATCTTGAATGTTTTTTTATGAGGCACGATTAAGAAGATAGACAGCACATCCTACTGCTTCTGCCCAAAATGAATTAGACATCCTTTTGGCTTTCAACATACTTCTTGCCAAATCCATGATTGTTCGGTTTTTCCTTTCTGTAACCCCATTTTGTTGGGGTTTGTAGTGAGTGGTGAGTTGATGGTTAATCTCATTTTCTTTCAAGAGTTCTTCAAACTCATTTGATACATGCTCACCACCATGATCAGAACGCAAAGTTTTCAACATGAAACCACTTTGCTTTCCAACCATGGCCTAAAAAGTTTTGAAATGGCCAAACACTTCAAATTTTTTTTTTTTAAAGAAATACGCCCACGTTTTTTTGCTACAATCATCAATGAAAGTGAGAAAGTAGCGATTACCTCCATTTGAAGTTGTGTTCATAGGCCCACACAAATCTGAGTGCACTAATTGAAGTGGACTTGATGCTCTCCAAGCTTTTCCGGTAAGAAAAGAATCTCTATGATGCTTTCCAAGTGCACATCCTTCACAAACTTGGTCTTGACGATCTATATTGGGCATGCCTCTCACCATATGTTTTTTACACATCAAAGATAATGAACTGAAACTTAAGTGACCAAAACGGAAATGCCATAGCCATGAGCTATTTTTGACGATTTCACTAAAACATGGCAAAGATTCATATTGAATGTTCAAACCAAACATATTATTTGGAGACATACGTACCTTTGTAATTAGAGAATTGTTCTTGTCTCTAATTATACAATGATCACTCTTGAAATGAACATTATGCCCTTTGCGAAGAAGTTGTCCAACACTAAGAAAATTATGATTTAAGCCTGCAACATATAAGACATTAGAGATTCTCTTTTGGTCTCCTTTCTTTGTATGAGGGAGGACATCACCACATCCTTTGGCTGGAAGCCTTCTATCATCACCAATCTTGACTTCAAATTGAATGGAATTGTCAAGATTAATAAATACATCTCTATTGCCAGTCATGTGGTTACTACAACCACTAGCAAGATACCAAATATCATCATAAACATTTTCGTTGACATTGCAAGCAAGTAGGACAGTTTCATCACCTTCCTTGAACATTTTCATGCATAAAACTTGATTCATTTTTTCCTTCATCATCCATTTTCTTTCTACAACATGCTTGCATATGCTCATACTTCTTGCAATAGTGGCATTGCATATGAGAATGGGGAGAGCCATGACCTCTTCCCCTTCCTTATCCTCTACGTCTCCCTTTTGTAGGAGCATTGTTACTATGAGATTCAGATTCTTTTTCATTTTTCTCATATGTGCCACGTCCATGACTACTTCCTCTTGCACGGCAGTATCCTCCTCTTTTTCCTCTAACACCTCCCCCAAAAGAGAGTTGAGATTGAAATGCATGCTCTAGAGGAGAAGAATCAAATTGCTTCATACGAAGCTCATGGGATTAGAGTGATCCCACTAGGCTTTCCATAGACAATGAAAACAAGTCTTTTGATTTTTCAATTGCCGCCACAACATATTCAAACTTCCGGGTCATATTTCGGAGATTTTTTTCAACAACCTGTTGGTCTTCAATTTTTTCTCCATTTACTCTTAGTTGATTAACAAGAGAAATGACTCGATTGTAGAAATCATCAATCGATTCGGAATTTTTTCATCTGTAGAGAATCAAATTCACATATGAGAGTTTGTAATCTTACCGCCTTTACCCTGTCTTCTCCTTTATATGATGTGTTGAGTGTGTCCCACGCTAGCTTTGCTGAAGTGGTTGAGGAGATTCTTTCAAAGAAAGATTCATCCACCGCTTGAAAATTGAAGAACAACGCTTTCTTGTCCTTCCTGCGATTCTCCTTTAACTCATTGAATTGTTGTTGGGTGAGAGCATTTGTATCTGTTGGTTCTTCGAAACCAATTTCAACAATATCCCATAGAACTTGAAATCCGTACAGCACATTCATTTGGATACTCCATTGATTGTATTTCTTTCCACTGAATCGAGGAAGTTGTGGTTGCAGTATGTTGTTAGAAGCCATTGAATTTCCTTGAACAAGGCTCTGATACCACTTTGATGGAATGCTTTGCTACAACTTTGTTGGAACTGAAGTTTGTATTCTGTGTATACTAAGGTTTCCTTCAACAAATACTCAGGTTTATGTTCGGTATACTAAGGTCGACAGAACGAAATATTGAACTTACAGTGAGAACATAAATAGCTCTGCTGAAACTTCTTTCTCTCTATAAAAACGAAGTATGGAGATTCAAGAGAAGAAACTTGTCCTCTTGATCTTAACAACAGAAAAGAAGACTAGTGGATAGACCAAGTATGGAACCTTAAGATTTCACTTTGACTTCTTTATATGAAAGAGAATACATGACTCTACTTATAGACTCCACTTTTAAAACGGATTGAACAATAATTAATCCCTTACAATTTCCTAAGAAACAAGTTAAAATGAAAATACATGAATTACCAAAAGACACATAGAATGCCCAATGATGCTACACAGAGCCAAGAGACATGTCTGCATAGAGTAGTGAACAATATTAAATTCCTATAGCTGCATTGGGCAGTGAACCAACTGCATTGAGCAGTGAACAAATTAGAATCTAGCTTACTTCTAACACAAAGCAGTGTGAAACGGGATCCAAAGTGAATGGGTTGGATTAAATTAAACCCACGATGTAATGGATGCCCCTTGGAATTTCTAGATGTATTATCTTTTTTGTTCGAATTCTACATTTCAGAGGCTTGAAAAGTTAGGAATAACCCAACTTCGTAAGCATTTTTTTATGTTATAGTGAAGAGGAGTATTCATGAATTCCATTGAAGGGATAGCTTTTGGAGAATTGACAAATTTTTCCGAAATAAACTATTAAAATTTTGCTAAAGAAAAATGCCCTTGTAGTCTTCACATAGAATTTACAAATCTTCCTGACATGAATTATTAAAATTCTGCTAAAGTAAAGGCCAAGTTCTTTTTTTCTCCCTGAGTTGGGTAAGTTGAGTTCGAGTTGGCGAGCAAGTCATGAGTTTTTCATCCTTGTCGGATACTGAGTAATCAAACCTGAGTAATCAGACTTAAGGAGAGTCCAGTCCACAACCTTTCAGATCCAGTTTTTGGGTCTATGATGGGTCAATCTAGATTACCCAGCTCATTCTTCAAAAAATTATCCATCCAACGGCTATAAATACATCCTCACATCCTTCATATAGTAAGAAAAAAGTCAGTCTTGCTCATCATCAGTACATCCTCACATCCTTCATATAGTAAGAAAAATGTCAGTCTTTGCTCATCATCCACACTGATCACATCTTCTAATCACTTTCTCTTACTTCTCAGAAAAGGTACGTCATAAACCCTAGCTCTGCTCTTCCAATTTTCAATCTTGTTCCTTGAATCGATCACATAACTACGCTTTAACTTTTACTCGCGATCAAAGAACCGTGCTTTTTGAATGAAGTAGTATTTCTCATGAATCTTTCGTCGTTTTCTCCAATTTATGGAGAACATCCTCCAGATTTTGTCATCTAGGGTTTATATTTGCATCAATCTGCCTGTTTCAATATGGGTTTGCTTGATTTACTTACTCATATGTAATTTGATTGATTTCTGTGCACTGGGGTAATTCCAATACCTACTGAAAAATTGAGTTTTGTTCGGATTACACTTTTGCTCTCCCTGATGGATGACAAAACCAATCAAACTACCAATACCATCAAAATAGAGGATCCTATTGTCTGAAATACTAATGAACAGTTAAGGGGATTTTTTAAACACCCTAAAAAGAGATGCTTAGATTATTTGGGAAGGTTAGCGTTAATATAACATCTTTTGTTGCACCGAGGTTTTCGTAATACATGGTGGTTATCTGGAGTCTGGACTGGACCATTGCATGTGTGGGCATTGAATAATGTAGCATAGTAATGTAATTGAAATGATGAATTGTCAAGGGATATGAGCATGCGTGAATACATCCATCCATATTGCATATGCAATTGGCAAAAACTCATGGAAGTGGTAACAGACTTTACCACTTTCTTACCCATCTCTGCAAGAAAAAAAATGAGAATTATAACATTTGTGATCCCTCATGTGTCAACTTGAGAGCCCTAACTAAATAAAAAGATTGAAGGGAGCAGAAAGAGGATTGAGCCATGGGCTTCAGTGGGAATCGGAGTCATTGGCATTGCCTTTGAAGAAATTTGAGTCTGCTAATTTGTTATCAAGGATGGTGGTGCCTTCCACGATCTCCAGAGAATCGTCATCCATTTCCATGACTAATTGAACATTGGTATGGGATGTTTTTTTCTCTTTGGGTGGCTGCACTTATCTGTATGGATGAGTATCATGTGTTTTCTTTATTTAATTTATTTTAAAGTTGGAATTTATTGGTATGGGCCACTGTCATCTTTTTTGAATTTCTTTTTTACTTTTCTTATTTCAGGTTCTATTTTTTTATATAACGGTTATTTTTTTATTCCACCAACCAAAGAAAAGACCAAAGGACAATTACACAAAAACAAAAATAAAGCAACTAAAACAAACTACACAACAAAAATAATTGAAGATTGAGAAAGTCCTTCCTTAGCAAGACCATCCGCCATTGAGTTAGACTTCCGTACGATGTGATAAAAAGAAGCACCAATCGTTTTAGAAATATCTTGCACCTCCTCTACCCAATCCGCAATCCGCCATGGATAGCTAGCCTTTTTAGAAGCCTGCTGAATTGTTGAAAAAGAATCTCCTTCTATAATAGGATAAGAGCCACCAATCTTTTCAATTCACGACACCCAATAAGAAGAGCGTACACTTCAGCTTCATTAGCATCGAGAGCATTCATAGGCCCATAATAGCTTCTAACAACATATCCAATCCAATTTCTTATCACACCTCCAATACCTCTTTGATGCGTACTCCTTACAAAACTGCCGTCGAAATTCAACTTGAGGTTCCAAGAGGAGGGCATATCCATTCAACTCTATGAACTGCTTTTCTATGCCAGTACCCTTTTAAAACCGCATACCAAGATTGATTAATATCTGCCGCGGAGATTCCTCCAAACTCCTTTCTGATACAAGCCCACTCTGAAACATTCCAAACTATTGATTGAATGATCTCCTCAATAGATTTATTGACATTTCTGATCACTCTTTTATTTCTTGCCAACCAATTTTTCCAAAGTGTAGCATATAAAACTAATTTCCATAGAATTTTACCCCTCCGATCCTTATTTCCCAAATGCCAATGAAGAAAAAGGTCTTCGATCGAACCTGGCATAGCCCATTTTATATCAAAGCAATTAAGCACAAAGTTTCAACATTTACAAGCAAACTGGCAATGGATTAGCAGATGATGTGCAATTTCCTCATCTTGTAAGCACATAGGACAAGCATTTACTATCACATGATTTCTTTTTCTCAACTTATCAATTGCCAAAATCTTATGCTGCCTTGCCACCCAACAAAAAGTTAACACTCTAGGCGGGACTGAAGGATCCCAAAAAGAGCTCCAACCATCCATTGATTCATTTCTATCATCCACGACTTTATAAAAAGACCTAACTGAAAACTTCCCTTTAACATCTGGTTTCCAGATTCTTGCATCAGATTTATCAACTGATAAATACATCTTATTGAGCATACCCAACAAGTTAGCAAAGTCAGAGATTTCAATATCAGTTAGATTTATTCGAAAAGAAAAGTCCCAAACAACCTGACCAGTCTCCTTAGAAAAAATTGTCAGCAACAATACCTTGTTGTCTTTGATCCAACAAAAAAAGATTTGGGAATTGATTAGCTAACACCAGCTCCTCGCACCATTCATCATGCCAAAATTTGACTCGAAGACCATCGCCTGTACCGAATCCAATGTGCAAACTCCACCTGAGCACATAAAACAGACTTCCATATACCAGAGACCCTGTTAGCTTGTATTGGAACACACTAACCACTATTACCCAACTTATATTTACAAATAATAATTTGCAGCCACAGGCCCTGTCCTGGTTCACCCACCCTCCATAGCCACTTTCCCAATAAAGCTTTATTAACTTTTTCATCATGACGGATACCCAAACCACCTTTAGAAAGTGGTTTACACACATTCTCCCATTGCACCAAATTATACTTCTTCTTGCCAATTGAATCATTCCAAAAGAAATCCCTCTGAATTCTTTCTATTCTTTGTACAATTGCTTTTGGGCAATGAAAGCAAGAAAGAAAATAGACCGGAATACTGGATAGAACTGATTTTATTAGAGTAACACGGCCTCCCATGGACAAATATCTACCATTCCAAGAACTTAATTTCTTTTCTATTCGCTCCACAACTGAATCTCAAAGATGTTTCTTTGGAAATCCCAAACATAAAGGGATCCCCAAATACTTAGAAGGAAGCTTACCAACTTTACACCCAAACACATCTCCCAAAAAAGCGACATGACTGTTCTCTGTTCGAACACCAATCAATTCACATTTATCATAATTAATCTTTAGACCCGATAGGAACTCAAACCATTTCAAAATACATTTCAAATTTTGCAAATGATCCAAAGAAGCATCACAAAATAAAATGGTGTCATCTGCAAACTGTAAATGTGCTACCTCAATTTTGCATTCTCCACAGCAAAACCTTTGACAATGTTAGTTGCTTGGCTTTCTCAATTAAAGCATGCAAAGCTTCCGCCACCATAACAAATAGCATAGGAGATAGAGGATCTCCTTGTCGAAGGCCTCTTGAACTTTTGAAATAACTTTTTGGAAAGCCATTCACCAAAATAGAAAAATGAGCTGAGGATATGCAACAATGAATTGACTTCCTCCATTTCTCACCAAATCTCATTCTTGCCTTCATGTATTGAAGGAAATCCCAATCCACCATGTCATATGCCTTTTCAAAATCAAGCTTGCAAACTAAACCCGGATGTTGCTGCCGATTTCTAGAATCTATACACTCATGAGCAGTAAGGATGCTATCAAGAATTTGGCGACCTTCTACGAAAGCACCTTGGAATTCTAAAATTACTTTAGAAAGTACCTTCCTTAGACGATTAGCAAGAACTTTAGCTAATATCTTGTAGAGACTTCCAATCAGACTAATGGGCTTGTAATCTTTAATTGAAACAAGTCCCTCCTTAGGAATCAAAGTTAGAAAAGAAGCACCTAACTCTCCTGTGATGGCTCTATTAGCATGGAATTCATTAAAAAAGACTAATAAATCATCTTCAAAGATATCCCAAAAATGCTGAAAAAAGAATATTGGGAATCCGTCGGGCCCCGGAGCACAATCACCACCTAGACTGAACAGTGCTTCCTTAATTTCCTCTTTATTAAATCGAAACTCAAGAGATGAGGCACTAGAAAGAGAAAGCTGCCTTAAAGAAACTCCATCCATCCTAAGCCTAGAACGACCATCACTGGTATATAATTGCTGGAAAAAATCCACAATTTCCCTTTTTATATCTTGCCTTTTGTCCTAGATCTGTCCTCTTGTTGCAATAACATTTATTCGATTAACACGTCTACGGACAGTGGCCATAACATGAAAAAACTTTTTATTCCGATCTCCTACTTC
Source organism: Cinnamomum chago (assembly GCA_038049695.1). Taxonomy (NCBI): domain Eukaryota; kingdom Viridiplantae; phylum Streptophyta; class Magnoliopsida; order Laurales; family Lauraceae; genus Cinnamomum; species Cinnamomum chago. The sequence goes on along the minus strand of CP142458.1, from coordinate 62,090,494 downwards.
TAGCCATTTTATTCTAGAGCGTTGCTTCCATTTTGATCTCCACCTGAAAGATCAGTCTCTTATACTGCTCTTGAAGGAAATGTTTGGTAGCCCGGTCTTCCTCTTCAAATGAGCCATCCTCCTCTTTCGCATCTATCATCTGCATATCATCTAACAATTGATTCTTCTTTATTAAAATGCTACAAAAAATATCTTTTCTCCAGCCTTTCATTTTATTTTTAAGGAATTTAAGCTTTTAAGGTAATTGATAGCCCATCCATCCACTAAGAGAAATTGAGGCCCAACATTCTCTAACAACTTCAAAAAACCCCTTTTCTGAAAGCCAAGCAACCCAATCTTCCATACCTGTTTCAAGCATCAAAGGACAACTAAAAGAAGTTGGCTGCACCAATGCTCGTTGAGTACAATCAGGGAATAAATCCAACCACTCTGTAGAAACTAAAAATCGATCTAGTATGCTCATCACAGGACAATCTTGCAAATTGGACCAAGTAAATTCTGCTCCTCCCAAAGGCAAATCGCAAAGATCATGAGTTCTGATCCAATTATTAAAATCCCGTTTAGATGGAAAAATGGAACAACCTCCTTTCCTTTTATTGGGAAATCTTATCACATTGAAATCTCCTCCTAACATCCATGGGCAGTTCCACAATCCAGCAACCTGACTGAGTTCTGCCCAGAAATCCACTTTCTCATTGACATTTCCAGGACCATAAACTAAAGTAGCTACCCATTCAGCATCACATCTCACATCTTTTAGAAGGACTGAAACTGTAAATCTCTCTACAAATTCATCCAATTTGTGCCAGAAAGCTGCATTCCACACCAGTAAAATACCTCCAAAAGCACCTATTGAAGGACAAATAGCATACTGACAACTTTTCCAAGGACAAAACGATTGCACAATCTGATCATCAACACTTTCCATTTTTGTTTCTTGAATAAATACACTCATCCCTATAAGACTGAAAGGTCCCTTTCATCACTGCCCTATTTGAAACTGAATTCACACCACGGACATTCTAGGAAATGATCTTCATAATTTTAATAACTTCACACTATTTTGACCATCCCTACTGGCGGATCATAATTAACTGAGAATGCCAATTCATCCAACTCCCATTGTGCTTTTGATTTCTTTCTGCTCTGATTATCTGCCTTACTTTTATCATTCTCCTCTGCCACCATCTCATGAATGAACCTTCTCAGTTCCTTTATACTGCTTTCCACTGAAATTCCCAACACTGTAGCAATATCAGCCAATTTCTCCTCGATCATCAAATTTTTGTCATCATAATCAGGAAAAACTTGTTCCTTATCAAGTGCCTGCATATTTTCTGGTTGATCCGCCATCACGAGAGCTAGAGCTTGGTCTTCTACAAAAAAATTCTCCCCCCCCTCATTCTCTTTGGACGACTGATCCTCATCATCAGAATCCCCACATCGCCTTACAACCTTTTCGTGAGCTTCTCCTTCTGAATTGAACACAGGGTCCATGGAGGTGTCCGAAAGCCCATTTGGGTCGTCAGCCCGAGAGTCCAGCAGCCCATTCTTTAGATCTTTACTTGTGTTAAGGGCGGGCTGAATATTTTGAGAATTAATGGGGGTAGAAAGGTCATTTCGGAGCTTACCAAAGATCTCCTTTAAATAGTAGGGCAACTACGAAATCCACGAGCAGCCTCCCCGATTGACGTTTGATTCCGGAAGAAAGGATTTTTTGAGAAATCTCCGTTGACAGTCGTTATTGTTCTCTTCATCCACGGATCACAGGTTCTATTGGTATTGCACATTGTGGATCTTTGTTTTTTTACTTTCTAAATTTTGGCACTTATCACAATAACAGAAAGGAAGGGATTGATTGAAACTCATCAGGGGTAAATGACTGTAGTTGGTCGTGGGTTACATACATGCTTACCAAAGATCTCCTTTAAATAGTAGGGCAACTACGAAATCCACGAGCAGCCTCCCCGATTGACGTTTGATTCCGGAAGAAAGGATTTTTTGAGAAATCTCCGTTGACAGTCGTTATTGTTCTCTTCATCCACGGATCACAGGTTCTATTGGTATTGCACATTGTGGATCTTTGTTTTTTTACTTTCTAAATTTTGGCACTTATCACAATAACAGAAAGGAAGGGATTGATTGAAACTCATCAGGGGTAAATGACTGTAGTTGGTCGTGGGTTACATACATGCATCTGATGTTGAGGGTTTTTTGGATGATTTGTAGTAGTTTGTTAAGGTTCACTGTAGCTAGGGTTACAGACTTACAGTAGGTTGGACATTAATGGCTATAGTTTTTGTTTAAGACAGGGTTGTGGTCATTATTTCTTCTCTATCTAAGTGTTGAATAATTAGGTCATTAGAAATATTTTAAATGTAATTTGATTTGTCAAAAAGTTGGGGCATTTCTAATTGTTACAAATCTCAGAGTTTTTAATAACATTCCTTGATTTTATGCTAAAAGAAGGGGTTGTAGAAATTACCCATGTACTGGTGAAAGCAAGCTTTTATTTATTCTGAAAAGTAACATCTAACCATTCTAAAGTTTTTTTATTTTATCTCGAGGAATCAGCTTAATTTTTTATTTTTTTTTACCTATGCGATCTTTTGCAGTAAATGGCAAATACTCAAGAGAAATCAGCTACATAAGTTGAATGATTTGATTTTCTACTTGAGCGAAAGAGAGATAAAGATAGAGCGAGAGGTGTAGAAGAAGAAGAGGAACCCTAATAATACTTACCAGAGAGATGGTCTTGATAGTGCTGATGGAAAAGGAAGGCGACAACAAGGGAAGTTGTGAGAACCTCTAATTTAGAGAAGAAGAGTTGCAGGGGAGAGGGAGATGGAGATGGATGAGAAGGGTTTTGGGTAAAAAAAAAATGGACAATGTCGAGAGAGAAAGGTTCAAAAAATTTTAAAGCCCTAAATCTTATTATTTCGTTTATAATCAAATGATAAGTAATAATTGGAAGTTTACAAAACAAAAATATGTAAATAAGTGCTAACATTCAAACTGAGTTTATTTTCAGGGCAGATTTGTAGCAAGTAGTAAAGTTGACCTAATGTTACATATTCTTCCTTTATCATGTTTGTTTGAAAAGGTGAAGTGGGAAACTAATCTTAAGCCACCACTATGTTCCTTTATCATTTTATCATGTTCCTTTATCAGGATAAGAATTAATTTCCCACTTTACTACAAAATAGCATTGAATGCATTATAAAATGATATACATGAATCACTGCATTCATTTTAAAAATAATTTGTTTTTCCTTTGTTCAGTGAGCTCTTTAGCAAACTGGGAATTGTGAAAATAGGCCTTTTGAAAGAGGCATATTCTTGAGTGCTAAACAAGAAGAGATAGCAGTTTGAAAATACTCTTTCTTTCCATGGAGAATGCCAACCACCTATGTTGTCCCACAAACATCATCCTTTTTGTCATCTCTATATTCGTAGCTCGTGTTGCTTATGTATTATATTGGAGTGGCAAACCCCTTCGCACCTTAATAAGACAACCCATGTGCACTCTTATCATTCTGGGTTCAGGTATATTCATTGCACCACCGCTATTGCCATCATTGATATGGTTGTAGTTGCCAACGTAGTCATAATCATTAATTCTACCAATGTAGGAGGTCATACTGCAGAGATGCTTAATCTTGTAGCTGTGCTTCAGAAGGACAAGTACACCCCTAGATTTTATATTGCTGCTTTAACAGATAATATGAGTCTCCAAAAGGCTCAGGTATTGGAAGAATCATTGGCTTATCAGGTACTCTTCATTAGCTTTTAGACTCACACCTGAATGGTACTGTTGCATTTTCTAGCCATCTCATTTTTTTTTTTTTTTTTTTATCATTCCATCTATCTATACAGGCAACTTCATGGGTTTGGTAAATAAATAAAGAAACTCTAATGCACAAGGATATTTTTGATCCCATGGTCTACACTGACAAACGTGATCACATTGTAGACTTTCTTTTTTGATTGGCCTCTCATTTCTTTTTGCAAATCTACAATTTTTACCCCGAATAATTTGTTTGCCTCGAGCAATGCTGTGAGCCACTGTTGATTCTCTAAGAAAGCAATTTGTGACCAGTGACCACCGTCCTTCAAAACTAAATGCAGGTGGCACCAGTCTCCTATTTACTTGACACTTGTACCAAACAGACTAGCTGACGATCTCTTAATTGTAACTTAAACAATGAAGTGAACACCAATGAAACTGAGGAGAGATTAAGTAAGCCAAAGTGCAGTAGGCTGTAGAAAAATATATGAATGGTCCTGCAATTCTTTATTTGACCAGCGGAGGCCTATATTTGATATGGCAAAGTATTCTCTTTAAATGATTGAGAGTTTATATCTTATTGTTTGCAACTGGCCAACTTAGTGCCTTAAACGTGGGTAGGGTGATCTTACCAAAGCCATTCTGAAAGGAGAAGAGTGGAAGAAGTAATAGTTGATTAGGACATGGACTTACCGGAGGAAGATCTACAAGGATGAGTTTTTATTCTTTGGAAGTATTGGTATCAACTTTGATGGATTTCTTTTAGAGTCTTTTTTTTTTACTTTCTCAGTCAAATTTGCCTTGTCAAATAAAAATGCTTACTGTCAGATGAACCTTGAGCCTGTACATGTCAACCACAATTTCAAACTTCAACTGGCAATTCATAGAAATGTGGTAAGGGCCCCGTGGCCCATTTTGAACTATATTGCCTTAATCCCAATCAACAGAAACATGTATGGATTACATCAAGTATCAGTTCAATAGGTCTCATACGACATACGTTATAAATTTTGATGAAAGATGTTTGCAAAGGATTGCCTACAATTTAGGAGGTGAAATCACGTTAAAGTATACATGGGTGTCTTGTGACCCAAATAACCAATGGGTGGGGGTATCAATGGGTGGTTGGCCAGGGCTTGGAAAAAATCAGAATTTAGATATGGTATGGCCTTCAAGCCCAACCTAATGGGTTCCAAATCTAGGTCTTGCTGTCCTTTTGGAGACAACTCCAAAGTGGCATAAACCTGTAGATATCTCTGATCCAAATGATATATATGGCAGTGATGTAAATACATGTCATAATAATATGGATGCTGGATGCAGACTGCAGATTCCAGCTGCAGTTTCCGTTGCTAGGGAACCTACAATTTTTTTTGGCTACATAGGGACTTGAACTCATGCACTATCATTCACACACCCATGTCCCTAAATAGCTGAGTTACTTCCAGGATAGAGATTAGAGGCTTACATATTTCTTTCTATTTATATTTACTTTATTTTGCCATCACCTTGCTATTGTTAAATATTAACATCAGTCAGGGTACTTTCTGATCAATAGGCTTGAAACATGCTCTACCCTTATTTCTTTAGATGCATGAAAGTGCTGAGGAGAGAACAGAAGTTGCTCAGTTCATGAAGATTTATCGAAGTCGAGAAGTGGGTCAGTCGTATTTAACCTCAGTTGGAACAACCCTAGTTGCCATAGTTCATGCCCTCTGGCTAGTGTTTAAAATCAAGCCCCAAGTGGTATTATTCTTGCCATTCCAACTCCTGCATTATATTCCAGTTATTAAACTCAGAATTGAAGTTATCATTTAATATATATATATATATAATTGAAGTTAATTAAGCATTTTCTGGTATAATCAAATGAGTTTCTAGTGTTTGCCACATTTTTTCAGGTAATTTGCAATGGACCTGGGACTTGTATTCCTCTCTGTGCAGCTGCATTTCTTCTAAAGGTTATATTATGGAAATACTAAACCAGATTATTTGTTCCATAAAAATGCAGATTAACTCCATTTCAATTGGTAGTAAAATGATAAGCAATGAGGATAGATTTTGCAGAAAACAATATTCTATGGTCTAAGTGGCTTGATATAGACTTTGTTGGAATCAAATGCCAATCGTCTATTAAGTGGCTTACAAGTGTTTTGTTTCGGTCTGTGACTCAGCATTATGTGAAATTAATGTGTTTCCTTGTGTTGCCATCATTTTTTTTTCAATCTTTGTTGTGCTTTAGGTAAAAAGGTCTCTTTTTTTCTAGAGGATTTTACAAAAAAAAAAAAAGATTTTATGTGGCCAGTGCACTGAACATGAAACTTTAGCCCAACTCATACCAAAAAGGGAATCCGTATAGAAAAACCAAAATTTTTTTTTTACCATCTTTTTGGTGGTCGACGTCGACCTTCATTTCTGTGTTGAGGGTCGACGACGACCTTTGCTATTACAAGTGAGGGTCGCCATCGACCTTGAGCAGGCATGTTTCCTTATCTTCTTCCTTCTTCCTCTCTTCCCCAAATCCAATCCAATGATGGAGAAATTCACATGTCCGCCCCAAGGATTACGTGAAGAGGAGATGGAGCTTGGCTGAGCCAAATTATCACAATGTTAGGGGCCTAGGGAGATTTTAAGGCGTTTTGCATGCATGTGCCCCAATGACAATTTTCTGGTTCTGCTCGACCCCCTCCTCCCCGAACTTCCACCAGCACCAAACAGAGTGATTCAGACCTAGCAACTTCATGGTTTCTAGCCTTCCTGTTTCACAACTTTCTCCACCTTCAAAAGATGCATCCCTTTTTTCTCATCTCTTATTCCTTCCCACAATAACTTGTAATAAATCGTCTCAAACCTTTCTGGATAAAGACTAATAATAAACAGGTAACTTGGACCAAACAAGCCTTAATCAAAGTCACCCTACCCCTTAATGAAGAGTATAGCCTTTTCCAAGTAGGGAGCTTCTTTTGAAACTTGGCAATTAATGAATCCCGAATTAGACTTCGGTTCTACCATGAGACCCAAAAGGAAGCCCCAAGTATAATGAAGGGGAGGAGCGAACACCACATCAAATATTTAGCAACTGAAAGCACCTGCGCATCACCCAAACTAGTCCCAAGAATGAAGCTTTTGCCCAAATTCATCTTCAGTCCCGACATTGCTTCAAAATATCAAAGGATTGCTTTGATTACAAGTTTACAACAAACAATCAATGTTTTTTTTTGTAATCCTTGGGGCGAATATGTGAATTTCTCCATCATTGGATTGGATTTGTGGAAGACAGGAAGAAGGAAGAAGATGAGGAAACATGCATGCTCAGGGTCGACGACGACCCTCACTTGTTATAGCAACACAGAAAATAAAGGTCGACGTCGACTACAAAAAAAAAAGGTAAAAAAAAAAAGTTGATTTTTTTGTACGGATTCCTTATTTGGTGTGAGTTGGGCTAAAGTTCCCTGTTCGGTGCACTGACCATATACAATTTTTTTTTCTTTTTGGTAAAATTCTATTTTCTACATCTTTTCCCCTCTTACTTTCTAATTTTTTTTTTTTTCTGAATGATTGTTGAATCTTGAGTTTTTCATTTAATTCGTGCTCATGGTAATCATTATTTATTACTATTTTATTTTTATTTCTTTTATCGAAGGAATGATTTGTTTGAGTTGGATATGCTGCTTCTTTTTCTCAAAGATTAGTGTTCGCAAAAGTTAGAAGTGTAATAATCCTTGGAAGAAATAATATATGATATGGTGATCTTAGGAATGATTAGCACTGGAAAAAAAAAAAAAAAACTCGATATCTTATTGTAAGTGAAATGCTCATTATTGAACTTTGTTTATTTGGATTAAATTGCAGGTAGTGGGTATTAAATGGTCTTACATCTTTTATGTTGAGAGTATAGCGAGAGTGAAGAAGCTCTCTTTGAGTGGCTTGCTGCTGTACAAGTCAAACCTAGCTGATCAGTTTTTTGTCCAATGGCCACAATTACAAAAGAAATATCCCAAGGCTCACTATGTTGGTTGCCTCATGTAGGCATCTCCTCCTGTGGTGCCACTGGTATGTCTTTCATTTTCATTGTTTCTTTGACATGATTTTGTGATCTTGTTGGGAGCTTTGAAAGGATTACTAATTCACTCAAGAGGCAATATCCATCCTGACCTGTCAATCTTATGCTCTCATTTGTAAGCAACTCCTTTCCAATATTGTGCCTTTTTACCGGTGTTTATGCAACCTCTGCAGATACCTCTGTAGGGTTTAGCCTCGATATTCTTTTGCTTCTTACCATTGAAATTCTTCTTGTAAATACACATTCCACACAGTATGTATAATTTTTCATGCATTTAATCTTTCAACATGTCTTTTCAGCAATACCAAAATAAATTGTAGTAGATATTATCTCAAATAAAGCATTCACGAAAACGTGAAGTTTTTTTTTCATCAGCTTGCAATATCCTTTTGCTCTAAGACTCTGTTATGTCCATGCCTAAAAAACTTGCTGATTCATATCAGTACCTACTGAGTTGCTTGGACTCGGCCGAGTTGCATGTGCATCGAACAACTCGAGTCTGATTCGGCTGAGTGTTAATGGACTCAATGATCACCAAGTTGGTGACCAAAATGAACTCTTAAAACCATGGTTGTTGCCAAAATGAACTCTTAAAACCATGGTTATGTCCTTTGAGTGACAGCTGACTAATAATGGAATAGCGTACCTACTCATTTTCAAGGGACAATTACCGTACGGACGGTCTTAAAGCTGACAATTACCCTAGAAAAGCAGAAAAATATATATTTACCGCAGAGCTATTCGATCCGTAGGATATCATAGGCTGCGATATGCTAGGGATGTAGGTTGCAATATCCTAGGGATGTAGGATATCGCACAATCAGAAGCGGGAAGACTTAAACAATCTATTTTTTTTTTCTTTTTTTACTTGACTGTGGGACCACCAAACCTCCAACGGTTTGGATGGTGGTTTGGTGGTCCCACAGTCAATGAAAAAAATAAATACACGGACTGTTCAAGTGATTGTGGGATATCCTACATCCTTAGCTGTGATATCTTACGGATCGAACAACTCTGCGGTAAATATACATTTTTGGGCTGTTCTGGGGCTATTGTCAGCTTTAAGATTGTCCCTACGGTAATTGTCCCAATTTTCAATTGCGTACGTATTATCCATCCTTTGCACTTCTTTGCTGGGGAGTTAACCCTGAACCTTAGTTGCTTAGTTGTACATGCCTTTGTACATCCATATCTAGCTTGTCTATGGAGAAGTGTTGACTTTACTTACAGAAAGGAGAGAATGTTCATTATGAATTTCAAACTTACACGGAATACTTCAGGCATGTTTGAATTTTTTTTGTTTTTTTATTTATGAGAAAACTAATCTAGTAAGAGGGGAAGGATGGAAGGTGAAGAAGTGAGATGTACGGAGAACCACAAACAAGAGCAGACAACCTTCCTCCAGGTTTTAGTCCAGATGAGTGTCTTACACTTGGGGAGTGGACTTCCACAGTGTGGCCTACCTATAGAAAGTCTAAACTGTTCAAAATGAACGCTCTCCACCTCATTGAGGCTTTCCTAAATATTACTCTATAGGAATTGGTCACATCATAAGATTAAGCATATGATTACTAATGGATTCTCAATGTTATGATTGGACCAATTCTAAATAGAGTAAGATTTGAGGATAGTGGACAGAAGGGGATCATATGCTCAATCTTGTGGGGAGATTGACGTCTATTGAAGTAAGATTTGAGGACAACCCACTGGAAGAAAGGAAGAAGAGAGAACGGGGCAAATAATTAGAACTGCCTGATGAATGGATTTTCACTAATTAATGCTAAGAGGATGGATTTACATGTGATCAATTCGGCATAGGTCCTATTTTAATTGGAGTGAAATTCAACTCTCGCTGCTAAAACAAGGACAATTTTTTTTAGCGGTTTAGATTTATTAAGGTGGGCCTTCTTATTTTTCTAATTTTAACTGCTGTCAAAAAGTTATGGGAAATTATCTCGAAAAATGTTGTGATATTTGCAAATTTATTGCATTTTTCAGTTATTATTGAAAAAGGTTGCAAAAAATAAATTAGTAATAAACCAATAAATACAAAGTTTCATTGATTGGCCATCCCTTGATACCCCTACAAAAAAAAATCTCGGCTCCACTGCTAACAACAAAATCTTTCTTTACATGCTTGATTTAATTTTCTTGGGAACCATTTCTGGAGAGCAATCTAGAGTAAAAAACAAATCGTCCTATATTCCCATACCGGAGATAAGAATTTTACAGAGACAGATTTTAAGAAGGAGATGTGGTGTGAGTGGGTTGGGGTTTGGTGCCCTTGACCAGGTAAGCTACTGCTCATGACTCTGAATTTTATTTTGTTAAACTACTGCTCATGACTCTCTGAATTTTATTTTGTTATTCGCCCGAAAACATGAAAAGATCTTCTATATTAAAAATGACTTTTTTTTTTTTTTTTTTTTTTTTTTAACATAGCGTTTCCAGCCCTATGGGTGTGAATAATCCCTACGGGCTCAGGAGAGAAAGTCGGGTAAAATTCTCCCGTGACCCCAGTTTGATAGTGCAGTTTTGAACCAAGAACCTACGGGTGCAAACCGTAGTTCTAAACCAACTGAGTTATTCCTTGGGGTTAAAAATGATAGTTAAACAATGAAAGATTTTGAGGTCATTAATTTTTGTTTATTTTATTTTGAATATCTCTTCCCCATTTTGCATACCTGGATAGGCATCATCATCAGTGAACTCATGATTCATGGGAACTCCGTACTCCACATTAGCCTCAAATACAAGAGAGCCTATCGTGTACCACTTCAAGTTGACCCGGGGTTGGTTTGTTGGCGTAAGGTGTGGGTCAGCTCCTCTTGTTTAAACACCGTGGGGATGGTCTCATTGGGAAAAAAAAAAAAAGGGGACTATTTCATACATGTTTTAACAAAACATCAAAAGACCTTTTTTTTTCCTTAGAGTCTCGACAATATAAATTAAACTCAAATGAAGATGAGAGCATTTGAATATGGGCTAGGTGCAGTCCAAGGGAACGAATTCAAAATTCCAGTGCTCCTGTTGTTTGGGAACTTTTATATATAGGATGAAGTGAAGGAAGCCTCAAATCAAAAGAGAATAAAATATAAATGGATTATGATTGTATTTTGTCTTTAGTTGTTGGTAAGTGAATCTTTTTGACTTTTTTTTGGGAACATATTCAAACACACAACACCCACATAGAAGAACTTTCCAACACGCAGTGTCCACACCAATGTCAATACAAAAAATATGCATTGTGTAATCTGTACTTCTTTGCAAAAAAGGATTCATGCTCCTCCTCTTTAATCTCTATTTGTTTCAATTACATTGAGTCGATTCTGTGCCCCATTTTCAAATGTGGGGTGAGGTATTTTTATAGCCTTGACACAGGCCACATGAATAAGAGTATTTTGAGCTGCAGTTTCTTAGCTTGTTTAATATGAGAGACGGTTTCTTTAAGAAAAAGCCCACAAGTCTTGTAGTGTTAGGTATTCATTTGAAGGAATCATATATAATTAAATTGAGGGAGATTCATTTTAGAGGGCTCCACATGTTTAATGTGGGCGATCAACATTGCTGGTGAGGAAGAATTTCTCTATATGATCCCTCAAGGAAAAGGGGATGAAGAAGATATGGATTAAAGTAGTAAATTAGATCTGAAGAAGTGTAACCTCTAAAATGATTTTGCCCAAGATAAAATAGAATTCATGTAGCTAACCTAACATAAATGAGACAAGAATTTGATGATGATGATAATCTCGTATCTATAAGAGTTCGGATTTGATGTTAATGATTGGAATGGTTCACACACTCAGAAGTCAGAAGTGAACCTATCATTTTCAGCTTGGCTCGGCTATGCTCCACCTTCTCTCTTGTACTCATTGCTCCGTGGATAGCTATTTTTTATGTTTTTGTTTTTGAAAGAATAAAGCATATCAATGACAATCGAGATAAGCAGGGCAACTAGATTGACATCTTCGGGTGCATTGGTGTAGAGCAATGGAAGAGAAATCCGCGTTTCTTATTCCGCAACACAAGTCCGACATGGGATGGTAGAATATCCGGATCTCCTTTAGTGCATAAAAAGTAGGCAAAATTGGAGATTTCTCGGTCGTATCGTCGCTCCACCAAATGCAACGAATAAGGTGCCAAGCTACTCTACTTTTCGGTGGGGGTGGGGGTTTGTTGGCATGCAAAAAATTCATTTATCAACGTAACACAATTTCCCAAGGCAAATACTCATTTTCATGAAAAAATGACATTTATGACTGTTGGATCTGACAGTGTTCCAACGGCCACTGTCTACAAAGTTCACCGGTCGCCTCAATATTTAAGGCTCTGGCCGCTCAGTGCAATGATGCAACTGCTAATCTTCGTCCAGATGATGACTGCTGGACGCTACAAGTCTTCAAGCATTGGTCGCCGAACTACTAATTTCCGAGCTACCTGTTGCCCACAATCACCCACGATCTTTGGCCAATTACTTCTTTTGATGGCCGCTCAGTGCAATGATGCAACTGCTAATCTTCGTCCAGATGATGACTGCTGGATGCTACAAGTCTTCAAGCATTGGTCGCCGAACTACTAATTTCCGAGCTACCTGTTGCCCACAATCACCCACGATCTTTGGCCAATTACTTCTTTTGATGGCCGCGGGACCTGCAAAAGGGGAACAATTACGCTTCCCATTAACGGTACTTTTCAAAACCACATCCACTCCTCCATGATTTTCGACAGTTATGGCTTCTCATAGGCTATAAAATGAAGACTTGGAGAGGGCGGCAGGACAACTTCGATCCAACATAAAGAAGGCCCAGAAACTTTGCCATTTTCAAGACTCTCTTTCTTCCATCAGCAATGTGAGAGTCGGGTAGCAGCGAATAGTTCTCTCTGGACTTGGGCGGTAGCCTCTGGAAATCAACATTTGTTCCTCTCACCATGGAAGAAGGGTAAAGATTGCCACTGTTGTTTTGAAGTAGGCTTCTTTGCTAATCCTTCTTTCAAATAATGTTGATGAATTACAAAGATTGACGAAGGAAGCTACGATGTGACTTCTCTAATTTCGTCTCCAGCAAACTCCTAAAGGCAATAGTTCCTTCATCTCTTTTTTAAATTCTAACTTCCCTTGTATTTGACTTTCTAAATCTAACGAAGGGGTTGTATAAAAATTTGTAAACAACTTGTACTCAGAAGGTGAAGCAAAGAGAACTCATGTAAATAAAAGTAGAGGTGACTCTTCCCACATGATAGCTTACACGTACGAATCATCTTTACATCTTTCTTTAGGGCCCGTTTGGTAATTTACTTTTAAAATAAAGTGGAGTGAAGTGAAATGAAAAGAATGAATAAAATATAAGTAAGTTATGATGATATTTTGTTTTTAGTTGTTTGGAATGGAATATTTTTGACTTTTTGTATGGGGAAATGTAGATTTTTTGTCTTTTAGTGAGTAAATGTAGTTGCTTTTTGACTTTTTTTGGAAAAGATGGAGGGAATTTTTGTAAAAAGTGTTTTTGATGGGATGTTTAACTTGACTTGACTTTATTAGTAAATTTACCAAACGGGCCCTTAATGTTGAAAGGACAGCATATTTGCATTCCTCCTTGTAAAGGTCGGGGTGCCCCGACCCCAGCCTCCCCTGGGATCCAACGGACCCCAGGGGGTCGGGGTGCCCAGTCGAGGCACCCAGTCGGGGTGTGCAGCACTTCTCTTCCTCCTTGTGGGTGAAACACTTGGACGGTACGTTTCTTAGTGCTTTTGAAGGCAGTTCAATAGGGGATCCTAGGACAGCGTACCCTTGACTATGTGTTGCTTTAACACATTTCGGAATGGTCTGGGATGTACAATAGATCATAGCATCACCCCACATTCGTCTCAACTCAAAATAAGTATCGGGCAAACTTGGGGTACAAGGTTCCATCGATTTCTTGGTTTTCGGTCCCCTAAATAAAGGATAACCAATTACAATGGGTTAGAACTTAGAACACGTTTAAGAACTTCAAAGATCCTCAAACAAGGTCTCCCGGTTGTCCACACGTCATTGTAGAAGTGGACAATCAATATGTTCAACCAGTCGTTCAAACAGTCGATCGTTCATGAAGAAAACCCAAGCTGTTGGGGAATAATTCGGGGTAAAAATAAGGCTTGATCACACCTTGGGGCCCACCTAACATGTATAATTAAACATATTATAATTAAACACCTTGGGGCCCACCTAACACCGCCGGGAAAAACTAGGTTTCAACCCAAAATTCTGACAGTTCGCTACGGGACTTGGATTTTGGGACTGTTTTCCTAATTTTTTTTATTTTTTGAGTTGAAGGAAAATCCCCACATCATTAAGAAGATAATTAAACATATTAAAAACTATTAGAGCTTGAAAATCATGTGATTCAACCCATAGAATGAAAAATAAAAGAATCATGAAATCAACACATTGCATGCTATGCAATTCAAATGGGGCACTTTCCTTGGCTCCAAAGCAACTCAAATTCACTTCCAAACACTCTCTAAGCTTGCTGGAATCTCGCTACAAGAATTCCCCAAACCTCACATAAAAAACCGCCCTAAAAACACAACCATAGCTAGAATTGGAATGGGGCTTTACATGTCACATAAATGGTGTAAAATTGAATCCAAACCATGAAGGAAACAAAAGAGAGGGAAGCTCCTGCCTCTACCTGGTCCAACGGAGAAGATGAAGTGGATAGGAGGGACTGTTGGTTCCATCTTCTCATTAAAGTTTTGGGTCCGCCATTGACCCAGACCGAAACTGACCCGTTTACATCCCTAGATAAGATCCAATAGCAAATAATGTCTTAAATAGTGTAAAATGTGACTAGTTTCAATCAAAGGTTTTCATATTTGTGAATGGGTTAGGCTAATCAAAGGTGGGCCTTTTATATGAAAGCCCCAAAAGAAGCATTTATGAAAAGGGGGTGTTTTGGAAAAAAGTCGTCATGTTGAGTGTTTTTTCAAATTTTATTTTGAGATCGATCATTAAAAGCAACAATGGAGAGTCATAATGGATATACTTACTTTTTGTACAAATAAACTGTGAGTCAAGGGAGGCTTAGCAAGTAGTTCGACCTTTGTAACATTTAGATTTGATCACGTTGGTTTGCAATTATTTGCTCATCATATTTGTAAATTTTGCTATGAAGATCGTGTGTAGATGGAGTCATTTTTACATCAGAATTTTCACACCTCTTTCGGTGTGAAACCATTAAGGGGTTGTTAATTTGTTTGCTCATTTAGATAGTAAACGATTCGCATGAGTAACCGTTATTGATATGTCACGTTTGTGGTGCACGGAAAATGATTTACATCCATATTAACCGTTTTGCAATCCTATAAGACTTCGAATTAGATTTGAATTGTTTAAGTTTTTTGTTGAACTAATAAACACCAAGGCATTTAGCTTCATATCTCAAACCTACACCCCATCCCAAAAAAAGAAAAATACAAAAAACCAAAAAAACAAAAAAATCCAACCTATAAACCTATGCATTATGAGTTCCTAATTCATGATCCAAACTATTTAATATTCTAATAAACCCCAAAATATAAAGTTTCACATATTAGATCCTCATAGATTTCACGAAAATTGGGAAAAACCTAAAAGAAACTTATTTGAAAATGGTACTTTAAAACAAACATAAAATATGTTTTACAAACATAAATATTTAATTAATCTTTAAAATTTACATATGTCAATCCCATTTCATATCCCATGCATAAAAGATAAATTACCCCACATGGTCATTTATTTGCACTCATTTGCACCCGTAAATGATGTAAGCACATGACAATTATATATTATCACATTTATTTGTGCTCATTTATGCATGATGACCTTTCCAAGTAAATCATTATATACTTGGGGAGGTGAATAAACCAACATATGTAAATGAGGAAAAGCTATTGGTACAGACTGCAACAGGAGCTCATCTGTTTTGTTGGGTTTAGGAAACCTAACATGTATAATTCCATATATGAGATATTTATAAATTTTGAGAAATTTACGAAAAAAGCATAAAAAAAAGTGTTGAACTTGATTCACTTCTAGCAACTTTTAGAAAGAAGGCCTTGACGGCCGTCCTTCCGCGTATCTCACATAACGTCAGTTTATATCTCTTCTAATTAGACTTTTCTCAGAGTAATTTTTATTCAAATTGCACAATCCAAATTAAAATGGATGAGAATATTGGATATACACATGGTTCTCTCGGCTCTCTAGTCCCACTTATTTATAATTAATGAATAATCGATTATTCTTCTATCTGGTTCTCTAATATGTTGAATGCTAACAAGTAGTCTTGATTGTTGCATAACAATGCAAGCATATGCTTATCAATCTACATAATTTTTATAATGCCTGATCTTAGATATAGAGGGATAATCACTTATTAATTATAAATAAGTAAGATAATAGAAACTAAGAAAACTCGACTTATGTCTAATATCTCAACACAATCTAATATGGGTTATGTGATTCGAACAAAAAATGACTTGGGTTTGAATGGAAGTAAGATTTTTATATGACTAGATTAATTTCAATTTGAGTTATGTGATCAGAATAAAAATCAAATTTACATTTGAATACAATTAGGCTCTGATTTTGGGCAAAACCAAGATTGGAATATGCAGTTAGATGACCCCATGAGAAAGAGTTGATCCGTACCCTTCCAAAAGTTAAAATTTTAGTATTTTTAATTAAGATTTGTAAAAATAATCTTACAAAAAAGAAGAAGAAATATTTATACTTTATTTGACTGTGACTTTTTAGCTATTAAAAATCCGAGCTTCACAATGCCAACACTTCAATTTGATATAAACTATAATCATTTCCACATTTGAAAAAGAAGCCTCAAATATCATGACGAGTAAAACATATTACTTCTTTATAAATTCTTATCATATTTTGGGGTTTTTATGAAAAGAAGCCTCAAATATCCCTATACCTCCAAATATCGCTATTTTGGGGTTTTTTTTGTCTGTGTTTTTTTTTTCTTGAACCGTCCTAAACTTGTCGAAACACAGACAACCCTCAATCCTAGGCACTGCGAAACCCCAGATGAAACTAGCTGGCAGAGAAAAAAGCAGAGGAAAAAAAAAAAAAACAGAGAAAGAAGGAAGAAAATGCATACATCGAAGAGAAGGGGCGTGCCTGGCGATGGAAATGAGGGAATCGATCGTAGGAGACCGATCGTGCTTTCCGGACAGCGGATCGCAGGAGAGGCCTCGCAGGAGAAAATGGGTTTCAGGATCTAGGGCTACTGGAATGGGAGAGAGCCAGGGGAGTCGCCTGAGGAACCTTGCGCGAGGACGACGATCTTGCCTGCAGAATGGAGAGAGAGAGAGAGAGGAGACAGCGCCAGCGATGGAAATGGGGGAGAGAGCGCCAGTGATGGAAATCGGGGAATGAAAGATCTTGCCTGCAGAATGGAGAGAGAGACAGAGAGGAGACAACGCCAGCGATCAGCAGAGATGGAAATCGGTGAATGGAAATGGAGGAGAGAGCGCAGAGCTGAGACGATGAGAGGCAGAGCGCACAATCTGTCTTGGATTTTGATTTTGGCCTCAAATGAGAGCGGGAGATGAAATGTTCGTCGCTGGGCTCCACATGATTGTCTCTCTTTTCATTGAAACACTTAGACGTTGTAAGCCCCACGTGCTGAGCGGACGATCTCCTCAGCGTTAGCTGAGGAGAGAGCTCCTCTTTATATATATATATATATATATATATATATATATAGTAAAAGTAGGGTTACTAATGAGGAATGGAGATAAGCAAATTTTTTTGTATATTTTTTGGTCTAAAAATGATATTGTTGATTTTTCTTAGCAGAATCTCTACATATTGTACTAAAAAAAGGGTCGCAATGGGTACATTCACTATTAAACAAATCCACAATTGAATGGTTCAACTCATATCTTCATAGAAATCACTGCTTCAATTTCAGAATTATTAGTCAAAACCTAATGCACATGTATGTATCTTATTTGAGAAGACTTTAACTATTGAACTCGTGAGTCTCTTCTTTACATTGTGAGTTGATTCTTGACATTGTGACTTAATCATGTTGATGTTCAAATCATACTCAAAAGTGAGGAAAGTGGCGGAGAGCCTTCTAAAATTTGGAGCAGATTCTTCACAAATCATACTAAAACTAGGGTCAAAGTGAGTATATTAATTGTTAAATAAAGTAACAGTGGAATTATTGAATCCCGACTTCACAGATTCTTGAGTTTGACATGACATTCATATCCCTTTAAAAGTTCCAAGTGAGGTTACGTTGGATTCCTATAGGTTTGATCTAATCTTCTACTAATTATAGTAAAAGTACGTGCATAATGAAGACATTATTAGAGCTTATAGAAAATATAAATCAATCTACTAGGATAGAGAATCTAAGTGAATGATTGGTGAATGGAAATGAACAAAAGCAGAAAACCCGAGTTCGCGAATAAAGTTGGGCACACATATGGACAGTAAATATTGAACTCGTGATTGTTATGTCTTACACTCGCGAATCATGTGTCTAGCTTGAAAATATCATGTCTTTAACTTATCAGAGATAAAGTGAAGGGCAATTTGGTTTAGAAAAAAAATGAAGTTTACAATATAAAATGCTTTTGGGCATTGCATGTATTTGATGATGCTTTTCAAGATATAGAGATATTTGAGGCTTTTTTTCATTAAAACCGATTGTATTTTGAGGATTTGACATTTCAATGCCCTTTAAACACTCAATTCCCAATTTTATGACTAAAAATCTTTAAATGTCATAAGAGTCGTTTAACTCTTATATACTTTTTTGGTTTTTTATTTTTTTACCCTGGATCTCATGATATTCAGGTAACTTTTCAACTTTTAACATTTGATCCCATGATATTATGGGTTTTTAAATTCCCATAATATCATGGGATCAAGATTAAAAAAGTAAAAAAAAAAAAAAAGGTGTACCAAGTCAAACGACTCAGGTGAGACTTACGGAATTTTAGTTATGAAATTAGAAATTGAGTGTTTAAGGGGCATTAAAATGTCAAACCCCCTTGTATTTTACCCCAGCTCAATTTTAGGTGGCACCCATGTCTTGAAGTAAACTTAGCTGTATGCTCGAAAATTCTCTTACTTAGATTTGGGTAGAAGAAATAAAAAAGAAAAGCTATTTCCGAAAATAAAGGGAGAAGGAATTGGGGTGGTTTCCCTTTCAGTTTGGAATGAGAAAGTTCACTGTGGTTTTCTCAAAAAAGGAAGAAGATGCGAACCAATGAAAATCGTTTGCTTTGTTACAAAGCAGCCTGGTATTCGTACAGCAAATATTCTTTCCTTTCTTCAAATGCCCGCAATCCGTCTCACATTTCAGCAACTCCTATCGGCCTATATAAATCTCAAGACTTTCATTTTCAGATCGCATTTCTCGACTACTCCCACCATTTCTGTTCTCATGGAATTCAAGTTCAGAGCACGAGGAGATCCTGTCTTGCGCCATTTCCCACATATGCCCGTTTCCCGGCTCAAGCTCTACACGGTATCTCTCTCATTCTTTCATTTCTCTCTTTGATTTCTTCACTGTAAGTAGCAAGTAAACCTCCTGGTGGAGGCATTAAAACTGAAGCTGCAGTTGATGCGGCAGAGTTGATGAAATCAGAACAAGGCGAAGGAGGAGTGGTCTTGGGATCTGTGTAATGTGCGTGTAACAAGGGAATGGGATCTGAAAAGTAGTCATCTTAAAGGGAAGAAACACAAGGGCGTAAGCGCAACAGAGGAAACTACTAATAGCAAGAGAAACCGGTGGAGGCAATAACATTGAAGCCGAAGAGTTTGTGATTCCAAAGATGGTGAAAATGGAGTGGTCTTGTGATCTTTGTCACGTGATAGCACCGAGCGAACAGGCTCTGAATGAACATGTTTATGGGAAGGAGCACATGGCCAAAGAGGAGGAACTGCTAATAGCAAGTAAACGTGATGAAAGCAATAAAATTGAAGCTGCAGAGTTGATCAATCCAAACACTGTGAAAGAGGAGTGGTCTTGCGCTCTATGTCAAGTGAGAACCTCAAGCGAACAAAATCTGAATAAACATCTTCAAGGGAAGAAGCACAAGGCCAAAGAGGAGGCACTGATAAAAGCAAGTAAACCTGATGAAAGCAATGAAACTGAAGTTTCACAGTTGATAAATCCAAACAATGTGAAAGAGGAGTGGTCTTGCGCTCTATGTCAAGTGAGAACCACAAGCGAACAAAATCTGAATAAACATCTTCAAGGGAAGAAGCACAAGGCCAAAGAGGAGGCACTGATAAAAGCAAGTAAACCTGATGAAAGCAATGAAACTGAAGTTGCACAGTTGATAAATCCAAACAATGTGAAAGAGGAGTGGTCTTGCACTTTGTGTCAAGAGAGCACTCCGAGCAAACGGGGTCTAAATGAACATCTTCAAGGGAAGAAGCACAAGGCCAAAGAGGAGGAACTGCTAATAGCAAGTAAACCTGCTTCCTCCTCTACGATCTCGAAAAAGGCTGACAATTCTAACACACTTGAGAAGCAAGGTGTGACCAGCAATGAGCAAGAGAAGAAATTGGAACAACAGGTGCCGAAAGAAGCGAAGGAGATTGTTAGCAAGCAACCCCTCATCCATTATTGTGAACATTGCAAACTGCAGTGCAACAGTGAGAGCATGCTTGCGTCTCATTTGAGTGGGAAGAAGCACCTTTCCTGCATGCAGAAGCTCAAAGCTCTACTGGCGAAGGTAAACGAGGAAATTAGAGCAGATTTGGTGGCCAAAACAATGGAGGAAAATATTAAATCTAGTGGCAACAACAAGAAGGGACCAGCTCTGAACAAAGATGACAAGTCTAATAAGCTTGTGAACGAAGTCATGACCACCTCCAGCTCAAAGGAGCTACAGAAGCTCCAAGTTGGCCAGTCCCTGCAGCAAGTGCCCAAAAAACAGAGTAAAGCAGTAAAAAAGCTTCCCGTCCGTTGTGAACTTTGCAATGTGGAGTGCTACGGTGAGCACATATTGGAGTCTCATTTGCGTGGGAAGAAGCATCTGGCTCGCATGAAGGAGCTGGGGAGTGATCACAAAGGGGTCTCAGTGAACCATACTGGTGATGCAAATGCTGGAGTGACTTATGGAAGCAATGAGGAAACTGAAACTGATGTAAACAAGGTAGTAGAAATTATAGAAGTGAAACGAAGCATTGGAAGTCATCAAGATGAACAGGTGGTGGCATCAGAAACAATGGATGGTGTACCAGTACCATCCACAGAAGAGGTGGCTAACAGAATGGAGGATGGTGCTCGAAAAGATTTCTCCTTGGGAAATCTTACACACGCGATTGTTCGATTCTTGTTTATTTTCTCTGTTGCAGGTTACTAATTACATGATTAAGCCATATCTGGCCGCATGAATGATCCTAGCAGTTGAAAAAAAATGATCAATATGTGCGCGCACCCGTGGTTCCCATAAGATCAAAAAAAAAAAAAAAAAAAGAAGAAAAAGAGAGAAGATCCTAGCAGTTGAATGATGAATCTGTTTCGTAGTTGCTGGGACATACTTATTGTTGAGCAGGTATACTAGTTATCCTGTACTTAGTTCTGGTTTTTATGGTTAGGCATTCTTCTTTAGCACATAGGTGTGCTTCCTTATATGATCTCTCTGTTGTAAGTTGTAACCTGTTTCTTTCTTTTCTTTCTTTCTTCTTTTTTTTTTTTTATTTCCTTTTTAACCTGTTTCATTTGGTGTGCATTGTTATTGTTTTTCACTAGCCTATGGTATTAGTACAAGTTTATGTTTGAAGAGACTGAATAGTGGATAGTAGTTATACATCCTCTCGATTATTACTAATGCTTGAATTCCTCTACATCTTTCACAATCAATGCTGTTTTTGACTCCAAAGTCTTCTATGCTATTGGATTTTTAGTTGCATGTTGTGTATTCTTTTGTGATAGATCTTTAGATATTCCTTGATCAATCGCCCAAATTGTAGAAACATGGAAATGAATATTTCCAGGTTATACTAATTAAAAGAAACAAGAAGAACAAAGAAAGCTCAGCTTCCATGGGGGAAGCATACATGCAGAATTACTTGTTGGAGATGGTGGTTGATATTGGATGTAAACAAAGACTCAAAATGACTTCTGAGTCTTGGCCCACTTGATATATAGGGCCAAGCAAAGTTTGAGTTTGGACGGCTTTCTAAGCATTTTTCTGTGCCTGCTGCCCATTTAATAGGAATGGTTATCATCCGTGCTTTGGCTGACCCAATTTAGAGCCTGTAGGAGATACCTGCCTCTAATGTATTTAATGCAATGGGGAGTTTTTGTTTTCTTGTTTGGATTAGTGCCATTAGTAGGGTATGGTGTTTTGGTCGGTTATTTATTTTGGGTATGTTTTTATTTATTTATTGAATATATAGGAATTCATAATTAAATGAGCTCATTGAAAGATTATTAAGGGGCTCGTTTGCCTTCCACACAGGAGATCATATGAAAATGAAATTTACACATGGAAAGTCCCCTTTTGTTTAGGATAGGTACTTTGTTATTCTTTTTCTTTTTTTTTTTCGCGAAATGAGTTGTCATTTTCTTTTTCTTTTTTCATTTTTACTTTCTTTCCGAAAATTGTATTTTCTTTTCACTCGCTTTCCAACAAACTTCCGGACGGTGGGCACACCTATTGAAAATCTGATCCAATCAAATGCACGTCCGCTTTTATGGGACTTACCAAATTCTACCTGATCATAAGCAGTCTATATTCCAAGCTTTAAGCCAAATCGGATTTCTCGAGCAAAATTATAGTGTAGCAAAGCATGTTCAATTGTCCATGGCTGGTCACTCTTTAAGAGAATTGTTGTACTAGATCAGAAGGAGAGCCACCTACCTTAATCTTGAGGTTGCAGAGACTCACAGCTGAATGGGGTCTCCCTCTGGCAGGGAATCACTGCACTATCCATCAGATTGATGCTTCATGTGAATGGAATCTTTTCATTTCAAGAAAAGGTTTCTCTATTGGTTTCCTCAAAATCCATGGCATTTCTAACTAGATCGAAACACTTGTTCAAGAAGATGATATCCAAGCTGCTGCCACTCACAAAAATGAAGCTAGTAGGGATTTTGGGAAGCTTAGCAATACGACCGACTGCTATAAGCTCTACGCAGCCATGATATACTGAGGATGTTTAGCTTGGAAGCGAAGATATGAAGCAAGAAGTATAGCCACGATCTAGTGAGTACTTTCATGATTTCTATTCTCCATCCAATTTAGAGATCGAACCCAATGTTGCGCGTCTCAGAAATCAGAAGGCAGTGGAGGTTAATACAATGTAGCTGTTGCAATCTTTATGCTTCTTTTGTAGTTTCTCCTATGTCTTTTGGATTTCCGGGGTTGTGGGGTTTTGGGTGGCTTTGAGCTGACCAAGCTTGTGGGTTTAGACTCTCCTAGTTTTCCTTATTTTGGCAGCTAGTTCCACCTTGGTTGTGTTCCTTGGTTGGGAGAAGCCCAACTGAGGTGGAGGTTCCCTCCAGCTGTTTTGCTATTCATTCTACTCTATACATCTCACTTGGAAATATACACTTATTTTTTCAAAAAAAAAAAAAAAAGGGCATGTTCAATCACCATGGGGAATAAAAATCAAAGCACTTAGACAGAGTCTTGATGTCCCGCAAAATGGGCTCTATGGACCAATCAAATTGTCCATTAATACCCAGCACCACTTCAAGCGCATTTGAAAAGAGATGGAACTTGGAAATCTCCAGCTCGCTTTAGCTTGATCAGCGTCGCTAGAATAACTCTCACTTCACCTTCTTTTGCGGAAGGAACGATTGGGCCTTCCTGGGATCCTGCAAAAATAAATTTATCATTAAGCTTGATAGCAAATCCGAAGCCTGATCTACCATCAGAGCTTCTAAATGCGGCATCCATGATAACAATAGCAATATCCTTAGCAAATGGGGATTTGAAGTCAAGGTTCGAGGATTTAGCCTTATACCCATTCTTTGCATGAGCATTATGGCCAATAATTATGCTTTTGGCCATGTTAATTGTTTTGGAAGGATTAATCACTCCTCTTTTGAAAATAAAATCGTTTCTTGCTTTCCACAAGGCCCACAGCCATAACGCTAGAGCCCATGATTCGGATTGGTAGGGATCCTCTTTCCTTTCCTCCTCAAACAGATTACAAAAGTTCTGCCACCAAACTAGGATATCTAGAATGAGAGCATCCTGAGTACAAAATCCTAGGTTCGATCCAAACCATGTGGCTCTAGCATGGTTACATTGGAAAAGCGCATGCTTGATAGATTCCTCATGGAATTCACATATTGGATTGGAGGCTTGCTACCAATGGACTTATCAAACAAGAATTTGCGTACCTGGACTGCCCTTCAAAGGAATTTTCACCCAAAAAAGTAGAACTCTTTGTGGGAGACATACACGGCAAAGGGACTTTCATTTAATGGAAGAAGCTTGATTTCTATTATTAGAAGTAGTAAGGATCTTGAAAGCAGATTTAATAGATAACTCTCCATTTCTTGTGGAGGGCCACACTCTGCTACCAGCTCTATCATTATTTGTTATATAAATCTTTGTGTCTGAGAAAGTACTTCTGATAAGTCTTTTATCCCATCTTTTCTCATGGTCCCAGAGGTCCTTAACCCAAAGGTCCGGGGTTGAAATAGTAGAAAAAGGTTTCCTAAGCCCTTATTATGAGGGGATCCAATTACATCTCAATATAGATCGGATCTAATTACTCTCAGATAGCTGAATGATTAAGAGGTTCTACAGAAAGCTCCCTTTACTTTCAAACAACCTCAAGAAGGCCATTGTATTATGTATTTTTACTAAATATGAAGGTACCTTTCATTTAATTGTAAGTTTTTATGGACAAATGATGAAAATACCTTTTGTTTAATTGTTAGTTTTTATGGACAAATGATGAAAATAGCGTTTGCCTAAACTTAGAAAATCTCTCCAACTCAAGTGGGGCACACCTGGAATTAGGGCTGTCAAACGGCCGGGCCTGGGGTTGTCCTAGCTCTACCCTCAATATACGTAGGGCTGGGCCTGAGCTGGCCAAAGGCCTCGGAGGGCCTGCACTATTTAGCCCTTACCTTACCCTCCAAGGCCGGGCTCAGGGTAGGGCTCGGGGCCTAAAAAAAAAAAAAATCTATGTTTTTTTTAACATTGTTACCAAAATCTGAGTGTGATTGAGCGTCGTCTTGTCTAACCTTAATTGCAAAGGAGCCATTAAGAAAACATCGTTAACTTGTTTAACCTCAATTGCAAAGGAACCATTAAGAAAACATCGGGAGAATATAAGTTATCTCTAAAAACTTTCTTGTATCGAATAAAATCATACATGCTTTGGTGAGTTGGTTTCTACACATATGATTTTATTTATTTTGTTAAAGTAGGAAAATGGTTGAAGAGTATAATCTATTTCGCACCTTTCATATGACTTTCATATGAATTTCCATGTATGAAGTAGGAAAATGGTTAAAGAGTATAATCGATTTCGCACATTTCATATGACTTTCATATGAATTTTCATGTATGAAATCATTACAGCAGTATCTTATATTTGAAAGTTTTAAACCATTTACACTCACATACCTTTTATCAATTGACATTATTTTTAATTAAATACTGATCTAACTATTACGCATTCTTGGATTTATGTCATAAAAATAAATGCAATAAAAAATACTATTAGTTTAGACTTTTGAGAATTGAGAATTATAATGATCTAATTAAAAAAATATTTGGTTTACCCCATATCCTTAAAAGAATATTTGGTTCACCCCATATCCTTAAAGTTCCATATACATACAAACTGTCTTTATGAATTTGTTAACATCCAAGCAAATCTTTATGAATTTGTTAACATCCAAGCAAATCTATACAGGAAAAAGTGTATCACTATTAATAGGAAGGAGTTCACCCCCTTTTGCACTAACAAAGATTTATATAAATAATTAAAATGGCCTAAATAAGAAGCAATAAATCTAAAAGTTAGGGACTAGAAGCAACCGTGCAACACTTATTGCTTATGTATTAAGTATAATACATAATTAAAATAGTTAAATATAGATGAAATGAACCAACTATGTATGTATGTGTAGGTGAGTATGAAATTGCCTTCATATCCCATATTACTACTAGGTGACTATGATAAAATAAATAAAAGTAGGAGGGCCAGAGCCAGGGCTGGGTCGTGCTAGAACTGTCCAAGCCCGGCCCTCCAATCTCAGGGCTTGCAAAAAATTGTCCAAGCTGTCATTTTATAGGCTTTTGAGGGCCGGGCCGGCCCCCTTGCATCAGGGCCAAATTGACAGGCCTACTTGGAATGCATGATGATCAAGGGATGCATGTGGGGATATCAATGGGTCCCCGATTCTCCGATTACTAGAAGGTTCCAACCCATTAAAATTCAGGTCTGGGTCACTATTTAAGCCCCAATAAGTAAATAGGTTTGGGTTCAGTTCCACCTTGGTTCGGATCCGTGGACCCGACATATTACTTCAATTTTTTAAAATCCCTCCTAAAAACCATTTTTTTTTAATATCATTCTCTACCTAGATCCGGGCTTTGATTCAGACCTGTCCCATATATGATTCTAGTTCTGGTGCCAAGAAACTGGTTCCAAAACGATTCCAATTTTGGATCTGATTCCACCTTCTCCTTAACGGTTCTCGTTTCAGGTCCACCATGAACCCAGACCCAGATCCGAACCGGAACCGACCTGTTTACAATCCTAGATGCATGGCGATAAAAGGCTTGGATGTGGACAAGGGAAATATTTAATATCAAGTCAATTAAATGATCATTGTCCTTAGTTTTGGGTCATCAAAGTTCCATGGTTTTATACTAATTAAACTTCTTGTGATAAAATTAGTGATGTAAATGGATCTCAATTATCCAAAAGTTCCGATGCATTAAAAACCAGATTTAATCCCCAATTTAGTCCTTGCTTTGGATAACTTTAGCCCTGCTTCAAATGTAAGGGTTTTTTGTCCTCATTTGAGCAAAACTTGAAATCCATTTTCAAATTTTCCCATTTGTTTTTTTGTTCATTGTGGTTTCCTCGAAAAAGCAGAAGGTACGAGCCAATGAATATCGTTTCCTTCGTTAGCAAGCAGCCTGGTCTTGTACAAATACTCTCTACTTTCGTCAACTCCATCTCACTTTTCGGCAACTCCTCGCCTACCTTCATTTCCAGATTGTATTTCTCGACTTCTCTCACCATTTCAGATCTCATGGAATTCAAGTTCAGAGCAAGAGAAGATCGCGCTTCTTCCTCTCTTGCGCCTTTTCCCACATATGCCCGTTTCCCCGCTCAAGCTATACGAGGTCTCTCTCATTCTTTCATTTCTCTTTCTTTAATTTCTTCACTGTAAAGATCAGATACTGATTTCTCTATGCTTTCATCACTTTTCCTGCTTCTTCTTTGTCTCGATAGCTTCCGAGTTCCTGCTGCGAAAGCGCGAGGTCAAAGTGGATGTCGGGAGGAATCTTACGTATGAGAGGGAGGTGGAGCTGCGAAGACAGGCCGTGCGATTCTCTCTCCAAGATTGCACAAAGCACAAAGCTAAAGGGGGGGCTTCTACTTCCTCCTCTCCAACTCCTAAGAAGGCTTACAAGCCTACAAAGCCAGCAAAGCAAGTCGGGCAGCAGAATAAATCGCAAAACACTGTGGGGAATGGGGAAAGTAGAGCTGATGTGAAGGTGAGAGTGGTGGTGAAGGTTAAGCAGGACAAGAATGAGGTGGTGGTGTCATCAGGAACTGCAGTGAGGGCACTAAAACCAAATAAGTCTGGTGGCAATAACAAAGTCATTGTGGCATCCAAGGGGAAGCCCCAAGGTTGTGTTAAGAAATACTGATGCAGAAATATTGGGCTTTTGTTAAGTATATATATGGCCTTCGACTTTCTGAGATATGAATAGGTGTGGGTTATAATTTTCATGGTTACAAAGCAACATATATGGGTATATGGGTTGTTTGTTTGTTGTTTAGGTCTTAAAATGTGTAGGTGGTGGGACTTATTAGCCCAATGGGTTGTAGCTTTTTATTTGAAGTATCATGTAATGTAAGTACAATAATCCAATCCATTAGATTTTGCATTGCCCTTCTTGCATTTTACATCCAACAGCCCTAATTCAATATTGGAATTACATTGCTTCCTTTTTGTGTACAATAATTTGAGAGCGACCCTTTCTCAAACTATTAAGGAGGGAGAGCACAAGCCATCTTAATCTTGTCAGTGGGAAGGTACTGAAAGTGGTAGAGGGGAAGCAGAGCATTGGAAAGTAAGATGAGGTAATGGGGGCATCACAAACGAGGGAATGAGTACCATCCACAGAAGAGACTGACAAAATAGCAGTTGGTGGAGAGACGTCTTGCGTTGCTTGACGGAAATAAAGGAAGAGAAGGACTGAGTAAGATCAGTGAATAGTACTTGCTGTTGGCTTCAACTTTGCGGGGGGAACTTTTAGTAGTGGGTTAATGAGATAGAACCTCTATCTTTGTTTGTTTGACTTGCTCTAGTATCACCACAATTGTGGTCTGATTTGTATATTTTCATCAAATCTTCTGTGTTTTAGATTTTCTTCAGATCTTTTTAAGTTAAAACAAATGATCTTCAGAAACTTTCAGTTCTATCATGCATTCATCCACTCATAGTAGTGGAAATGGTTTTAGGTGGATTGCCATTTTCATGGCAATCATAATTCATGTATGTAATCATAATTTTGAAGTTTAAATCTTCCATATTTTATAGAATCCCAGGGACAAAAAAATCTATTAAAATTGTTATCTCTCTCTCTCTCTCTCTCTCTCTCTCTCTCTCTCTCTCCACAGTTTACTCTGGTCAATGGTTGTTACTTTGTTCTGTTGAAGTCTGTTTGCTCAGTTCCCATGCTAGATTCACCAAATTAATGGCTGCTCAATATTTCAGTTCATATCATCAATCTTCTTTCCAGAGAGTGGTAAACTTCATGTACAGTTAATTTGCTAGAATTACTAGATTCTTTAGTTTTCAATTTTACATTTACTTGAATTAGTTATATATTTGCAACGAAACACTAACAAATACTTCTGTTTGGTTATTTTGGTGAACATGGGGAGTGCTGATAATTTGGAAACCATCATTGACACTAACTTCTTGGAATGCAAATGACTTAAGGGCATCTTTCAAAATTTTAAATTGCTCATTTATGGTGATTTGGACGTCCCGGGTAATTGTTGGCAATGCGAACACTATGTTCTTAATATCATTTTATGGTAATCATACACTGGAACTGGGAAATTTTAATTAGTCTCCTATATGCAGTGCAAATGGTTGCTGGCTTCTTCTCATATTATGGTAATCTCATCAAATTTATAGATCTTGCACTTTAATGTCATTAAGGGTCTTTGAAGGTGAGAATATGGATAAACTTTGGTTTCTTCTCATAATTTTGGTAATCTCATCAAATTTACAGAAATTGCACTTTAATGTCACTTTGGGTCTTTGGGTCTTTGAAGGTGAAACTATGCATACACAAAGGAAAAAGTCTGAAGAGTATTTTTTATGCTTACGTTTGAATTATTCTTTTTCCGATTATTCTCTTCTCTTGTATAAATCAGAGAGTTTTTGTTTTAACAACAATATGTAGAATTTTATAGAACTGAAGTCTTTTTAAAATTTATGCATGGTATCATAGAGATCTTGCAATCAAGCCGGTCATGGCCCTATCTCTTATGTTTCCTCACCACTATGATCTCATCGCCAATTTTTTATGGGAGGGTGTTGAGAGACCCAAAGAATAGATATAGGGAATAGTTTGTTAGAAGAGATAATGGTTAGTTTGAATGTTAGATTTTGAATTATTCTCTTTTCATTTACTCTTTTATCGTATACAAATTGAAGTTCTGTTTGTAGAAGTACAGTGAATTTTATGGGAATGTAGCCTTTTTAAAATTTTCACATAAACAATGGTCAGCAGACAGCAGCAAAAACTGCATCAGTTTCAGCCCTTCCATCCATGAGGTTTTGTTGATTGTACCCATCAACATCAGGTCATGCTTGCAGAAAGTGAACCATGCTCCAGAGAAGTTCCCCCTGGAAAATCATGCACATGCTATTGTTTGTTCAATTCTTTGTTACTTGATCTTGTTGAATGTTAATTACGCCTAAGTCATCTTGTTGTAGGATACTAATCAGATTGTTAAGCCCATCTGGATGCATGAATGATTCTTCATGTTGTAGACGATAACCTGTTCTGTAGCTTCTGGGAAAAGCAAAGAACATTGCCTTTATAGGTAGGCATGATAATCATTGGATACTGGTTGGTCTTACGTTTTTAGCCCCTAGGTTTGCTTGTATGATATTTCTGTAACCTGTTTCAATTGGTGTCTTTCTGCTGGTTTTGACTATAGTTTAGTTCTAGGCCAAGTTCATGTTTGAAGAAATTGACTAGTAGGATAGTAGATATACATTCTCTGCATTATTATGATTGCTTGAATTCTTCTGCATCTTTCACAAGACCCTCAAGTCTTCAAAGTTGTTGGATTCTCAATTGCATGTTGCGCAATTTTGTATGATACAACTTTGGGAGTCCGGATCCTGTGAGGATTTCCCCCACGGTGACCGTGAGTGGACGAATCAAGGCCTGCCACATCACCGTTGGTAGCCTGCCATGCACGCGGGCAGCTTGACATACATTCGGGCAGGGGCTGCCCACGGTGACGTGGCGGACTATGATTCGTCCACTCACGGTCACCGTGGGGGAAAGCATTAGATGATCTCAATTCCAATTTTGGATATTCCTTGGGCACCAAAACTATAGAAATATGGAAAATAATAATTCCAAGCTATTCTGATTGGACAATATTCACTGTGCACAGTACGCATGTGCACCAGGCAGTGGCGGACCCAGAATTTTTATTTGAGGGGGGCTAACGATGGACAGCTAAAAAAGCCAATTGTTAATTTATTGTTCACGCTACCAATGGCAAAAGAGAAAATAAGTCAATTGTGCATTTGTATTCAAGGTAAAGCAATGTGCAAACAATTAAATTGTGTCCATACATGTGGTACAAGAGTTATTATGAGGGTACCTTGGATTTGTCTAGCATCATGAAAAAGTGAAGAGTGGAAGCTTCATTCTAATTAAAAGTCAGATGAATTTAGAGGTTGAAAAATTCATAGATGATGGAACCCCATTTGATAATTAACTTCTATTTTATCATCTGTCCAGAATAAAAAGATATTCGATACTTTTTTATTTCTTAGTCAAATTGTATGTGTAACAATTTTATTGCAAGAGGTACCAAAGCACAATATACCTCTTTTCTCATTATTTTCTTTAATCAAGTTTCTAATTTGTCTAGTAGAAAAATTGGAGATTGGGAACTTCGAAAAGTCTATTAGAAATAAATACATGCAGTCTATTAAAAAGAATAACTAACAAAGGATTTCATGAATTTGACCCGTTGCTGTTTGGGCACATTGATTGAAAATAAACTTTGAACCAAAATACCTTCCGATCTTTATTCATTTATTTTTCAATTCTAAACCGAAACTACTTTTCTAAAACCCATTCTAAAACTCCTTCCTAAAACCCATAACGCAAATAACAATCACAAACAACCAAATATTGCATCAAAATCAAATTAAATTAGTGAACAATCAATAACTTGCATCGGTATCTAAAAAACAATAATGATGGATTAGATGCACGTGTCTCCCCATCTCTAATCTGGATATTTTCTTTTTCTTTTTTTTTAAAAGAAAGAAATCAAATCCAATTCCATCCATAGAATCCATTTCAATCATGAGGATTTTTAGAAGTATTGTGTTTTTTTGAAAAACTCCCCATCTCTTAAAAATCTTTTTGGAATCAAGAGAACCCATTTAAAATACAAATAAAAAAAAAAAACTTTTATACTAAGCAGTACCTAACAAAATAGCTCCCTGCAACACCTAAAAGTTGTTTAGAAGTTATGCAAAGAAGGAGAGAGCGACCACGATGCATGCCGGAGCGAGAAGGAATTATTCGTTGCTAATTTGGGGGTTGAGAGAGAGTGGTTCTTGTTTTCCATCAGGGTTGACTGGTTTAATTCCATGGGGGATGGACCAATCAGCCCAAATAGCTAATGGGCTTTTTTTCAGGTTTGTGGGGGCCTGAAGCTCCCATGTACATATACATAGGTCCGCCTCCAGGCATCCGAAACATTTGTTATCCATAGTTTGTGAAAATTAGAGGTAGGTTTGCCTCTAGGACAGTTCACGTGTCCGTAAACATGGGCACCGGGCACGGGTGAAAGTTTTCCTTTACTAAATTTTAAGATTGGGACATTTACCAGAAAAATTTCCTTAAATAGGGTAACCACAGTTGAAGATCCTAAACTTTTATAATAACAGTCACGGACCTCCAGCCCAAATTATCTCTATTTTTCCCCTATTTTCCTTTCTTTATTGATGTCAACATAACTATATTCCCTATTCATGATATATATATATAATATTCCCTAGGTCTTTGCACCCAAATCGACATAAACTAAAGTCCCTTATTCTATTATGAGTCATATTTGTTGATATTAACATAAACTTTTATCGACGTCAACAAAAACGTCCGATTAACACAATCAAGTGACCCCTGTACATGTTAAGCATTTATACATAGAATTTGTTGACGTTGACAAAAACGCCCAGTTGGCACAATCAAGTGACCACAGTGCACAGCAATGGTTAAACATTTATACATAGAATTTGTTGACGTCTACAGAAGATTTATCGACATCAACATAAAATAACCTTACCTTGGGATTAAGGTTATGTTGACATCAACAAAGAAATGACAAAACGAAAATAAAATAAAATAAAAAGATGATTTGAGCTGGAGGTCCTTGCTGTCATTATAAAAGTTTAGAATCCTCAACTGTGGTTACCCTATTTAAAGGAGTTTTTCCTATAAATATCCCAATAAACTATACTCTTTTCTACATTTAAAATACTAAAAAATGATGTGTAAAATATATAACATGTTTATAAATTCTAATCATATTTTTATCCCAGCTCAATTTTACATAGTGCCTATTCATATTCAACTAAAATTTAGTCATGTTTCATTAGTCAGACATACACGCATTTCAATGATTCTAATTTCCAGTAAAATGAAAAAGTATTTCTAAGAGGAAGGTGAGAAGAAATTGGGTAGTTTCATTTTATACTGTGAGAAATTTTTGCCGAAAGTACTCTTACCAAAAAGAAAGAAGGCAGGAGCCAATGAAAATCATTTGCTTCGTTTCCAGACAGCCTGGTCTTCGTACCACTATTCCTTGCTTTCCTCAAATGCCTGCACTTGCACAGTTGCACCCCTATTTCTCACCCACAAATTTCAAGATCTTCATTTCTACTGTATTTCTCGACTCGTCTCATTTCAGTTCAGTTCCCATGGAATTCAGGTCCAGAGCAGGAGATGATCGCCATGCCCGCTTCCCGGCTCAAGCTCGACAAGGTCTCTCTCTCTCTTTCTTTCTTTCATTTCTCTTTCTTTGATTTGATTTCATCACTGTAGGAAGATCAGATCCTGATTTCTCTATGCTTTTATATCATTTTTCCTGCTTCTTCTTTGTCTCGATTCCTAGCTGGTTATTCTGTTCCCAATCTCGGAAGGCCTGGTCAGTTGCAGAACCCAATGATCCCTTCAAGAGGAGCTCTTCCAAGAGAGGTGGAGAAGGAGCTCATTCGAGAAGAGATCATAGCTTCCGAGATCCTCCTGAGAAAGCGCGAGCTCGAAGAGGAAGTCAGGAGGGATCTCGCGTATGAGAGGGAGGTGGCGCTGCGAAGGCAGAGCGAGCAATTCTCTCTTCAAGCGGGGATGAAGCACAAAGCCCAAGGGGAGGGACTAGTAATAGCAATGAAACCTGGAGGCAGTAATAACAAGGCTTCTGCTTCCTCCTACCCACCTCCTCACAAGCCTTACAAGCCTAAAATGCCAGCTAAGCAAGTCAGCGGTGGTGGGGTGACTACCAACCGGCAGCAGAGTAAACCGCACAACATTGTGGGCAAGCAACACATCCTCCATGGTGAACATTGCAAAGTCAAGTGCAACAGTGTGCCTCATTTGATGGGTGGGAAGAAGCAGCATGTCCCCATGCAAGAGCACAAGGCTTCAGCGAATAAGGGAAATGGGAAAGGTGGAGCTGATGTGAAGGTGAAAGTGGTGGTACAGGTTAAGCCGGGCAAGAATAGGGTGGTGGCGTCATCGGGAACTGCAGCGAGGGCACAAAAACCAAATAAGCCTGGTGGCAATGGCAATGGCAATAACAAGGCCAAGGGGAAGCCCCAAGTTGGTGTTAAGAAATAATAATGCAGAAATATTGGGCTTTTGTTATATATATATATATATATATATATATATATATATATATATAAATATTGGGCTTGACTTTGCCAAATATGCATAGGTGTGGGTTGTTTTCCTGGTTACATAGTAACATATGAGTGAGTGGATTGTTTGGGAGTGGCACTTAGCCCAGTGGGTTGTAAGTTTTTATTTGAAGTATCATGTAATGTAAGCACATCAATCCAATCCATTAGATTTTGCATTGCCCATCTTGCATTTTACATCCAACAGCCCTAATTCAATCTTGGAATTACATTTCTTTCCTTTGTTTACTCTAATTTGAGAGAGACCTTTTCTCAAACTAACAGTTGAGAAAAGAGGGGGAGCACAAAGCCATCTTCATCTTGTCAATGGGAAGGTAGTGAAAGTGGTAAGAGGGGAAGCAGAGCATTGGAAAGCAAGATGAGGAAATTGTGGCATCACAAACAAGGGATTGGGTACCATCCACAGAAGAGATGGCTGAAAGAAGGGAGGCTCCAAGTGATGAGACTGACAAAATAGCAGTAGGTGGAGAGACGTCTTGCGTTGTGCTTGCTGTTGGCTTCAACTTTGCAGGGGGAACTTCTAAGTGTTGGGCTAAGGAGATAGAATCTCTATCTTTGTTTGACTAGGATGTTTAAGCACCACGTTTGCAGTTTTTTTTTTTTTTTTTTGATGCTCTAGTATCATGACAATTGTGGTCTGCTTTGCATATTTTCATCAGATCTTCTGATTTGTGGATTTTCTTCTGATCTTTTTTAGATATATCATCCATTCATCCACAAATTAGTAGTGGAAGTGGTTTTAGGTGGATTGCCATTTTCATGGCATTAGCTATGGTAATCATAATTCATGTATGTAATCATAATTTTGAAGTTTAAATTATCCGTATTTTATAGAATCCTTGGCACAAAAAATTATTAAAATTGTAATCTCTCTCTCTCTCTCTCTCTCTCTCTCTCTCTCTCTCTCTCTCTCTCTCTCCCCACACACACACACAGAGTCTACTGTGGTCAATGGCTGTTACGTTGGTTCAGTTGAAGTCTATTTGCTCAGTTCCCATGCTAGATTCGCCAAATTCATGGCTATTCAATATTTCAGTTCATATAATCAATCTGCAATTCCCATTACAGTTAATTTGCTAGAATTACTAAATTCTTTAGTTCTATGTTTGTCACATGGTATTGGCTTATTTTTTTTCAATTTTACGTTTAATAAGTCCCTCATAAATCGACAAATTGAATTAGTTATATTCTCAACAAAACATTAACAAATAGTTCTGTTTGGATATTTTGGTGAACATGGGAGTGCTGATAATTTGGAAACCATCATTGATGCTAACTTCTTGGAATGCTAATATACTTACATTATTAAGGGCATCTTTCAAAATTTTAAATTGCTCATTTATAGTGATTTGGACCTAATTGTTGGCGATGCGAATACCATGTTCTTAATATCATTTTATGGTAATCATACACTGGAACTGGGAAATGTTAATTAATCTCATACATGCAGTGCAAATGGTTGCTCGCTTCTTCTCTCATATTATGGCAATCTCATCAATTTTATAGATCTTGCACTTCAATGTCATCTAGGGTCTTTGAAGGTGCAAATATGCATATACTTTGGTTTCGTCTCATAATTATGTTAATCTCATCAAATTTATAGAATTTGCACTTTAATGACACTTTGGGTCTTTGAAGGTGAAAATATACATGAACTGTGGAAAGCCTAAAAGCTTGTATGTTTACATTTGAATCATTCTTTTTCCAGTTACTCTCTTCTCTTGTGTAAATCAAAGAGTTTTTGTTTTAACAACAATATGGTGGGTTTTATGGAGCTGTAGTCTTTTTAAAAAAATTCTCATGGCAGCAAAGCCACGGCCCATAGCTATCTTGCATTCAAGCCAGTCATGGCCCTATCTCATAAGTTTCCGCAATGATCTCATCGCCATTTTGTGATGGGAGGGTGTTAGAGACCCTATGAGTAGATAGTGGGAATGGTTTGTTAGAAGAGATAATGGTTAGTTTGAATGTTTAGAATTGAATTATTCTCTTTTCGGTTACTCTTTTCTCTTATACAATTGGAAGAAGTTCTGTTTGTAGAAGTAGGGTGAATTTTACACGAATGTAGCCTTTTTAAAATTTTCACTTAAACAATGGTCAGCAGCATCATTTTCAGCTCTTCCATCTTTTAGGTTTTGTTGATTGGACCCATCAACATCGAGTCATGCTTCCACAAAGTTTACCATGCTCAAGAGAAGCTTCCTCTGGAAAATCATGCACATGCTATTGATTGTTCAATTCGCGGTTACTTGATCTTGTTGAATGTTAATAGCTGCTCAGGTCATCTGGTTGCAGGTTACTAATTAGATGGTTAAGCTCATCTGGATGCATCAATGATTCTTCCAGTTGTGGACGATGAATCTGTTCTGTAGCTGCTGGTAGGGGTGAGTATTCAGTCGGTTCGGTCGGTTTGGTTGAAATTTTCAAAGAATCGAAATATTTGGGTCGAATAAATTCTCAACCGAACCAACCGAATTATGAGTTGTAACCGAATTCGACCGAACCGAAAATATTTGGGTTAAATTTCGGTCAATTCGGTCGAAAGGCCATATGTTGGCCTTTGTTATGGGGCCCAAATTTATTGGGAACATTTCTATAATAAAAAAACTCAAAATATAGACAACTAGCAAATTCTAAATATCCAAAATAAAAAAGATATTAAAGCCAAGTATTCAACAGTTTATTAGCCTTAAGAGTTTATATATTTTATATATCTAAAATATAAACTTTTATATGTATATTAATAAATCCGGTTAATTCGGTTAATTTGGTGAAAAAAAATCCAAAATCTAACCGAACTATATTATCCAAATTTGCTGTAAATCTTAACCCAACCTAACCAATTTAGCCGTATAACAGAACCAAATAAAAAATTTCGGTTCGGTTCGGTTCGAAATTTCGGTTCGTTAGACAGACGCTCACCCCTAGCTGCTGGGAAAAACAAAGGACACTGCCTAACAGGACAGGGTATAATAATCATTAGATACTGATTAGTCATAGCTTCTTAGCCCATTGATTTGCTTCCTTTATGATCTTTCTGTAACATGTTTCATTTGGTGTGCCTTTATGCTGGTTTTGACTAATCTATAGTTTTAGGACTAGTTCATGTTTGAAGAAATTGAATAGTAGGATAGTAGATACACATTCTCTGCATTTTTATGAATGTGCTCGTATTCTTCTGCATCTTTCACATGAACCCCAATCTTCAAAGCCGTTGGATTCTCAATTGCTTCTTGTGTAGTTTTGTATGATACAACTTTGTGTATTCCTTGGGCTACAAAACTATAGAAATATAGAAATTAATATTTTCAGTTTATTCTAATTGAAAAATATTCACCTATTCACAATGCGTATGCACACCAAGCATCCAAAACACGTGTCATCATAGTCTTTGAAAATCAGAGGTAGGTCCCACCCCTAGGACAGTCCACAAGTCATTGTGCTAGTTATATCTTTATACCAGCTCAATTTTATGTAGTGCCAATTTATATTAAACTAAAATTTAGTCATTTCATTAAACAGACATATACGCATTTCAATGATTCTAATTTCCAGTAAAAAGAAAATGCATCTAATTCTCTTATTCTAAGATTTGGGCTAGACGACAGTAAAATGAAAAAGGTATTTCTAAGAGGGAAGTGAGAAGAAATTGGGTAGTTTCATTTGATACTGTGAGAAATTTTTGCTGAATGGACTCTTCCCAAAAAGAAAGAAGGCAGGAGCCAATGAAAATCATTTGCTTTGTTAGTGAGAAGAAATTGGGTAGTTTCATTTGATACAGCGAGAAATTTTTGCTGAATGGACTCTTCCCAAAAAGGAAGAAGGCATGAGCCAATGAAAATCATTTGCTTTGTTACCACTATTCCTTTACTTTCCTCAAAGGCCTGCACCCCTATCTCTCACCCACAAATTTCAAGATCTTCATTTCTACTTTCTAGATTGTATTTCTCGACTAGTCTCATTTCAGTTCAATTCCCATGGAATTCAAGTTCAGAGCAGGAGATGATCGTCATGCCCGTTTCTCGGCTCAAGCTCTACAAGGTCTCTCTCTCATTTCTTTTTATTTTTCTTTGATTTCTTCACTGTAGGAAGATCAGATACTGATTTCTCTATGCTTTCATATCATTTTTCCTGCTTCTTCTTTGTCTCGATTCCTAGCTGGTTATTCTGGTCCCAATCTCGGAAGGCCTGGTCAGTTGCAGAACCCAATGATCCCTTCAAGAGGAGCTCTTCCAAGAGAGATGGAGAAGGAGCGCATTCGAGAAGAGATCATAGCTTCCGAGATCCTCCTGAGAAAGCACGAGCTCGAAGAGGAAGTCAGGAGGGATCTCGCGTATGAGAGGGACGTGGCGATGCGAAGGCAGGGCGAGCAATTCTCTCTTCAAGGGGGGATGAAGCACAAAGCCAAAGGTGAGAGACTAGTAATAGCAATGAAACCTGGAGGCAGTAATAACAAGGCTTCTGCTTCTGCTTCCTCCTATCCACCTCCTCACAAGCCTCACAACCCTAAAAAGCCAGCTAAGCAAGTCAGCGGTGGTGGGGTGACTGCAAACCGGCAGCAGAGTAAACCGCAAAACGTTGCGGGCAAGCAACCCATCCTCCATGGTGAACAGTGCAACAGTGTGCCTCATTTGACGGGTGGGAAGAAGCAGCATGTCCCCATGCAAGCCGTGTCTCGGCGGCGCAAATCGAAGAAGCTCTTTGACAGCCTCGGTGATCTTCCAACCTCTGGAGTTGGCAAGGTTCCTCCCTCTGGCCCCTCGTCTACACTTGGCAAAAGGCCTGCCCCAGAGCTCCATCATGATCTGTGCATGCGAAAGGCTAAGGGCAAACACTCTGCCAAGCCTGCTGACGACGCCAACTCCCTATCCATGTGGTTGGATGATTGCCTGCCTCCCCTGGCCCCAAGTTCTTCCTCGGGACGGAAGGATTCGCTCGGACCCTTCCGAGATCCAAATCCATCTTTGGGTGAGGGGATTTCTGGGTCCCCGTCCTTGGCACTAACTGTGGGCAAGTCCGCCCTTTGCCCTTCTGACATGAACCTGCACGATGCTTTGCCTAGTCATGAGCTCCTGTCCACAGGAGTTCAGCAATGCCTTCTGGTAGGTTGGCTTCTGATTATTTGACCTTTTTCATTTGAGGTCCTCCTAACAATCTTTCTCCCTACTTGCAGGGGCTCCAAAAATGGTTCACTATCTCCGATCGTAATTTGGAGAAATTCCAGAAGCGGGTGGAGGACCTAGAAAAGGAGCTTACGGATTCAAAGGATGCTCGGCGTTTAGCTGAATCCAATGCCGATGCCTCCTCCAAGGCTTTGAAGATTGCGGAAGCTCAGGCGGTCGCGGCTAAGAGCCGCCTTACTGCGACCGAGATGAAGCTCGAGGCTCTCCTTTCTAGGCAGGCCGAGGCAGAAGAGGAGATGAGAGAGTCTATAGAGAGGTTGAAGGACGCTCAGTTTGAGGAAATCAAAGCACTTTATTTGCAGCATGTCGAGCAGATCAAGGTCCTCGTGTTCAAGCGAGGCTACGACGTAGGTCTCGGAGACGCCGGCGTACAGGAGGATTCCCATCTCTGGGCCAAATACGTAGCTCAGTCTAAGAAGGCTTCACCCCCGCCGCTGCTTATTGAGTCCCAAGCTCAGCCCCAGGTCGACGAAGTTGCATCGCCCTCTGGCGTGGTCGGGGGTGAAGGTCACTCCCCTGCTGACGAGCCTGTTCCTCCGGTCTCTGATGTTCCCAAGTGATTTGTTAGTGATTTTGCCCGGGCTGTGGGCTGGTCCTTGACTTTCTTTCCACTTTTCTTTTGAAGGAATGAAATGCTGGTTTCTCTTGATTATTTATTGTTTGTTTCCACTGCCACTATCGGTCTCTCCCAAACTCTCTCTTTAGCCTAAAGCTTGCATCGTCATGCCTCAGCTATTAATTAAAAAGAAGATCAGTGCAGCGCATCTACTTTGGGCTCTTCCCAGTTAGGTATTTTATCCTTCGGCACAAAGTGGTGGGTTTTTGGGTCTCTCTTTTTACTTTCAGGTCTTAGCCTTAGCCCGATGGATGACCTTTGATAAGTCCATAAAATTAGTTTATTAGGTCATTATTTCATGAGCATTTATAGACTTAATTTTATATAATTGCAAAGAATAACATTTAATTTCATGATTACATGCATTTGGGGATACTTCTTGAAATGAAGATGGCTTGTGCTCTCCCTCTTTTTCTCAACTGTTTGGATATTTTGGTGAACATGGGAGTGTTGATAATTTGGAAACCATCATTGATGCTAACTTCTTGGAATGCTAATATACTTACATTATTAAGGGCATCTTTCAAAATTTTAAATTGCTCATATATAGTGATTTGGACTAATTGTTGGCGATGTGAATATATTGCGAACACCATGTTCTTAATATCATTTTATGGTAATCATACACTAGGACTGAAAAATCTTAATTAGTCTCATACATGCAGTGCAAATGGTTGCTCGCTTCTCTCATATTATGGCAATCTCATCAATTTTATAGATCTCGCACTTCAATGTCATCTAGGGTCTTTGAAGGTGCAAATATGCATGTACTTTGGTTTCGTCTCATAATTATGTTAATCTCATCAAATTTATAGAATTTGCACTTTAATTGTTAATCTCATCAAATTTATAGAATTTGCACTATAATGACATTTTGGGTCTTTGAAGGTGAAAATATACATGAACTGTGGAAAGCCTAAAAGCTTGTATGTTTATATTTGAAAAATTCTTTTTCCAATTACTCTCTTCTCTTGTATAAATCAAAGAGTTTTTGTTTTAACAACAATATGGTGGGTTTTATGGAACAGTAGTCTTTTAAAAAAAAATTCCATGGTAGCAAAGCCACGGCCCATGGCAGTATTGCAATCAAGCCGGTCATGGCCCTATCTCTTAAGTTTCCGCAATGATCTTGTCACATCCCGGTCCAGAATCACCATGGCATAGGGTAATTCCCGAGGTGAGACACATGTTCTCCCGTGATGTTGTACCTGTCTCGAGCCATATACAACACACGAAAGAGAGAAAAACAACTATTCCACATGTGAGTCTAGCTCACTAAAACATATGAATGACATTTAAACATAGCGGAAGCTGTAATTCATTAACAGAATGTATCATTTCTCATTCAGTTCAATTAAACATTTAAGTTTGGTACAAAAGAATTATACAAGTATAAATATTGATTTGCAAAAGAGGGAACAATGAAAGAACCCTATATAACTATACCAAAGTATACTCAAAAGAATAAACTAAGTATGACCCACACAAAAAGGGTTAGTCACACTAACTGTAACATCTCCAAAATGGATAACTCGTGCTCCGAAGAATAAGAATCTAAGCTGGCCCTTGTTCTGGCCACTCTTCTAATCCAGGGCTGGGAGCTGCACCTGCGACTGTGACACCAAGAGTAGTATCTCAATACGACGATCTAGCAAATATAAGCATAAATAAAGAAGTACATAATGCTTCAAATTGAATTAAAGACAATTAAATTGATAGATGTCAATGATGTGTATCAACTAAGCAAATTATGCGAAAATCGAATCATTTATGCTTGTGAGTCAAATATAATGAAAACATACTAATTTGGCTACTACCTTAAGCTCATCCTCTCAAAAGAGAGCAAATCTAGTTGGAATGTCACCAGCGGCCCGACCAAAGGCAAAATGGCTACCTGGGTCTGGAGTTCCTGTGCTCCAGATGATTTACTGCAGTAGTCTCGAATAAATAGACCAAGTTCAACCCCGTCGGGTATCACAAGGTCGAAGTAAAGTAGTGTTGACTCGATCGAATCAAATAATATTCGAATAAAAATAGGATTTAAGTAAGTTTGTTTTCATTTAATCATAATCAAATCGAATAATAATCACATACACTAAATTATTTACTCAATCCTCATTTCCAATAATTTCCAAATTGGATATACAATACAAAAGTTACTAATTGGTTGTAACAATTGGACCTCAATGAATACTGACAATATTATCGATCTACTAAGTATGATTTGATATCAAGAATGAAATTATACTCTAATATGAAATGCAATAATTTAAGGAAATCAAGATATTTTTACTAACAAACACTAAATTATTGTTTTTAGTCTTTCACCGTCCAATACAAAATAGGTTGGGAAGATCAACGTATTACTGTCTCATTAGGTGTCACTATTCATGAGAAGTATGTTGAATTTCCAACTAACCTTCATGGCATAGCATTAGACTAATAAATATCCATTAGACCAATTACTAAGGTTAACGGTTCCATTTTAAGGTCATAAGGTCTCGACAATTCCTAATTTCCTATGGAATTAAGGTGTGCACCATAATCCACTTAATGAAGGATTAAGGAGGGTTAATTGAGGCTATGAGTGTTAATACTCCCTTTAATTGGGCCCAAAATGCCTAAAATTCTTGGCTTCAGGTCTGCTCGAGCGAGTCCATATCCACTCAAGCGGAGGTGTCCAAAGGGGTTGCGCGCTCGAGCGGCCCCTAGCACGCTCGAGCGCCCACTGCAAAATTCCATTCCGGAAATTCCAGAATTCCAATTCGGAATTTCTGATGGTATTTCCTCTCCTTTCCTTCCTACACTTCTTCTAACATCAGACCTGCAGTCATGGAGCATCCCTTCTCCCCTTACAATACATACAATCCCCACCATCCAATTCCATCAATTATAAACCATAAAACCAATTCCAATCCATCCATTTATTAAGAAATAAAAGCATTGAATAAGACATGATGTAAATCCAAATTAAGCTTATACTTGCCTCTAATGAGCTTTACAAAACCTTTCTCACACACTTGTTTCAAGGAGCCCCAAAATCCCCAAATAACAAACCCTAATGTCACATAAACACATGGAAAATGGGATGAACATGCATGTATGCACAATCATGAGTCTCTTAACTCTATTCCAATGCAAAGAAACAAATCAAAGGTGTTTGAAGCTTACCTCTTGCAAGGATTCCGAATTTGGAGAAGATGGGAGATGGTAGAGGTGATTTCTTGTCAACAAAGAAGAAGGGAAAATGAAGAAGATGATGATGAGGTCACCCTAGCTCCCAAGGCACATGCACTAACTCTTCTTAATGGTTGAGAAAGAGAGAAGGAGGAATGAAGAAGAAGAAGTAGTGAGTAGAGAGGAGAAGAATGAAAAGGAAATGAAAAGGAAGGGATAAGGTTGTATTTAAAGGGGGTGAGGATGACAAATGTTTTTTTTTTTTTTTGCAAGAAGGTCCACTCAAATAGTACATTCTCATTTTGTGTCAAATAATGAGGGCTTATTAGTTCAATGGTTAGTCAAATGGTGAAATACTTAGTACGAAAATCGACATACTCGTCGAAATACACGCGATGGTGTTGAGATGACGTGCAAATGATGCGCGAAAGTTCATATTTATGAAAAAGCCCTTGACTCTACCCAACCGAGTTAACTCTACTCCAACTCACCTATCCAGGGTTAAAAACTCAACTAACTCAGTCTATAAAGACTAATAATCACTAATTACCATAATTAGCAATTAAACATAATTAATTTAGCTAAAACACACTTAATTAGTACTAATCATGGTTAATTCGGGTCAGGTGTA
The DNA here is from genome assembly GCA_038049695.1 of Cinnamomum chago. NCBI lineage: Eukaryota > Viridiplantae > Streptophyta > Magnoliopsida > Laurales > Lauraceae > Cinnamomum > Cinnamomum chago. The sequence continues at coordinate 62,046,605 of CP142458.1, read as the reverse complement.
ACATTTCTCCCCCTCTTGGACTCATTCGGTCCTCCGAATGATCATACATAGGCGAAGAGTTCAGGATAATGTCGTGCAACTTGTTCCTCGAGTTTCCACATAACTTCGTAGGGTCCAAGATGATCCCGAAGGAGTTTCACCCAATGAATCGTCCTCGTCCGCAACACTTGCTCTTTCTCATCAATAATACAAAGCGGACGTTCGACGTATGTGGAGTCAGGCTTGATTTGAACTTCTTCATACTGGATAACATGAGACGGATCACAGATGTATTTACGAAGCATGGAAATGTGAAACACATCGTGTACTCCAGCGAATTCGGGTGGAAGCTTCAATCTATACGCCACATCGCCTATTCGGCTCTTTATCTCGAACGGTCTCACATATCTTGGGGAGAGTTTACCTTATTGCCCAAACCGAATGGTGCATTTCATCGGAGATTTCTTCAAAAACACCCAATCTCCAACTTGGAATTTGAGTATCTTTCTTCTATTGTCCGCGTAGTGTTGAGTTCATGAATTTGCACATTTACGCATCATTTTATGATGAATTAGGGATTTAATTGGGTGAATTGCATCATTATTCATCTAATTTCATCATTTCATGCATTTTCACCTAGGAACCTGAATTTTCATTCTTTTCATACATTTTCTGCATAAACTTAGATTGTTTTGCAAATTTTCTCCGAAGAGTCCCAGTTTAAATAGAACTCAGTCCGAATGCGTCCCGCTTCAATATGGACTCTTCAATATTTAATGTATTGAATTAGAATGTGTAAAAAATGAGAATTGCAGACCTCTGATACGGAGCCCACTTTTAAGCACACATAGTCATCCTGGCCCTGCATTGCTGAATTGAAGCTTGAAAAGAAGTAAATTGAAGAATTCACCACGTGGATCCCACACACAAACCACATGAAAATCAATCAAAGGAGGGGTCTACTCATTATGTCAATTGAAGAGTCCTAACTACTGTAGAAGACTTCTTATATGCCCCACTGTTCAAATAGATGAAATGTCCCACATGGTAGGGTCCACAGTGATTGCAAATTTGAAATTATTAATGGATAATTTAAAGAGTACAATTTTGATTGGAACAAAAGAAGAAGAGTTTGAATCATCCACATCTGATGTCCTTTTAAAAATGAAAGTTGTGCAGAGATAAAATCCATTACAAATCAAATTTTAAAAGTTAAACTCGTTTTTTCTGAGAACAACTCATCTTCAAATTGTCATAACTTTCAATCCGACCGTCGGATCGATGAAATTTACCTATCGTTGGAAAGCTTATTCAGAGTAGATACTTGCAGATCCCAAGAATGCGCAAATCAGAGCTATATTGATAAAGTTATGGGTCCGGAGATTTTTATATTTATTTTTAGACGGGATTGCAAATTAAATCCACACCATTGATAATTAATTGCTACACATCCCTTGTGGGACCCCATTTGAAGATTAGCCGTGCCACCTAGAACTTTTCAAAAGCTTTCACCTTATTCAAATTCAAAAAGGATAAGAGATATACCTTATCAGTGAAGATAAATCAAATCTGTAAAGAAGGTGTCTAGATTCAATATATATGTAAGATAATCGGAGATATAAAAGGAACCAAAAGGTAGCATACGGGAGACACACTCCTCCCTCGGACGTCCCTAATTATTTTCTCTTCGTTTTCTCTTCGTTTTCTCTTATTTTCCTACTTAATAGAATTTAAGAGTTATTTTTGTGTATTCTGGGGCCCTGTTCCAGAACTAAGTTAGAAGAGTGTGAGAGAAAATTGTAATTGCCATGAAGTTTTTAATGAAAATCACATCTTTTGGAATGGAGGAGTAGATTCTTTGGATCGGAGCACAAAGTGAAGTTAAGTGATTTTATTTTTATTATATGTCTTTAATTTAATTTTTATGTCCTTATGATGCATGTTTAGTAGAATAATAGATTTGCCTTCGTGCCGCAGGCAAACTTTTGCTTTATATTTTAAATAAATTTCTTTTTGATCAATTAATCTTCTTTTGATAGGATATACTTAGGTTTTTATACCTTTAATATTTTATGCTTAATTTGTTAACTGATGGTCAAAGTGATTTTTATTAGGTGTTGGAGATCTTGGGTTCTTCTGTTTAAGAATTGGATTTTAAAAGAAAAATATCTTCCAGATTAGAAACATTGAGTTGTTTCTAATCTGAGTTATTTGCAAGACAAAAGACTAGTATGTGGATTGAGTATTGAAATTAATTAATAGACTCTTTGTTGCTCTGATCTACCTTTATCATCATTGTTATCCGTTCATCTTGTATAGTAGCTTTATCTCTCATTCAAATCTTGATTTATTTTTATTTTTATTTTCATTATAAAAAAAATTTAGATTTTAATAAAAAAAAATATTTCAGTAGATCTCCCTGTGGGATTTGACCTGTATTAGCCACTGTCTCAAAAGGACAGCTGTGCACTTGCAGCATTAAAAGATTGAATTTAAATTCACAACACGTAGCTTTTCTATTTAGATTGTGCAGTCTTCAGTCTCTCTCTGACTTAAAGAACTTTCTCGGCTGTATCTGCAACAATCGTAGATCCATGAAAACTTCTCATGCCGACTTCTTCCTAACAAACATGAGTTCTACAACTCCGTCCATAGAGAGCTTCAAAAGGCGACATCCCAATAGTCGAATGAAAGCTATTATTCATGTTGAGGCCAAATGTTCATCCCACTCGCCGCCGAAGTCAAGAACGCTAGCTGGTAGCATGTCTTTTAGGGTCTGGATGGTGCGTTCAGATTGTCCATCTGTCTGTGGATGATAAGCGGTGCTAAAGCTGAGTTTAGTGCCCATGGACTGCTGAAAAGACTGCCAGAATGAAGAAACAAACCTCATATCTCTATCGGAGGCTATTGACACCGGAATACCATGCAATCGAACTATCTCCTTAACAAAGAGCTTTGCCATCTCGTTGAACTTCATAGCTTTCTTGAAAGGGAGAAAATGGGCTGATTTCGTCAACCAGTCAACTATCACCCAAATTACATTGTTCTTCCGACTAGTCAAAGGTAGACCTAAAACGAAGTCCATCGATATGTGCTCCCATTTCCACTGAGGGATAGACAAGGGGTGCAATAAACCTGGAGGTCGCCTATGCTTAAACTTTACACGCTGGCAAGTGTAACATTTGGATACGAACTCCGTAATTTCTCTCTTCATATTTTTCCACCAAAAACGTCTCTTAAGATCTCTGTACATCTTGGTACTTCCAGGGTGCATCGCGTATCTTGCCTGACGTGCTTCCGTCAAAATTGGATGTATCAACTACTTAATCTTTGGTACACACAACCGATTCCTGAAATACAAGACCTCGTCCACCAATTGGAAATCAAGCTTCTCTACAATATGATCTCTTATCTTGGCTAGATTAGGGTCTTCGAACTGCTCATTCTTAATTCGATACATTAGCTCTGGTTCGTACACTAACATGGCTGCCATCATTACTGAGTCACTAAGCAATCGAACATCTACATCTAGTTCTTCGAAAGCATCAAATTTGCACCATTGTGTGCCCATAGCCGCAACTAGTGACGGCTTCCTACTCAAAGCGTTGGCCACCACATTTTCTTTTCCTGGAATGTATTTAATTGGAAAATCATAGTCCTTTACGAATTCTAACCACCGTCTCTGCCTCATGTTGAGATCTTGTTGAGAAAATAGAAATTGTAAGCTGAGATGATCGGAATGCACTTCAAATTGGTTTCCATAAAAATAATATCTCCAAAGCTTTAGTGCAAACACAATAGCTGCTAACTCAAGATCGTGGGTGGCATAATTCTTCTCATGATTCTTCAATTTTCTTGACCCATAGACTATAATCTTTCCATTTTTCATAAAGACACCCCAATCCAACTCTAGATGCATGTGAATATATCACAAAACCTCTTGTACCTTCAGGTAGAGACAAAACTGGGGCGGTCGTCAACTTCTCCTTTAAAGTCTGAAAATTGGCTTCATATTCCTTAGTCCAAATGAATGTCATATCTATCGTGGACAATTTAGTCAACGGGGCTGAGATCTTTGAGAAATCCTTGACGAATCTGCGGTAGTATCCTGCTAGACCCAGAAAGCTTCGAATCGCTGCCACTGTTCTCGGACTTTGCCAATTTATCACTGCTTCTACTTTGGTTGCATCTACTCTTAGGCCATCTCGGGTGATGATATGCCCTAAAAAGGCTACTTGTTCAAGCCAAAAATCACACTTATCGAGCTTAGCATACAGCTGGTGCATCCTCAAAAGCTGAAGCGATGATCTGAGATGATCTGCATGCTCTTCTATAGACTTGGAATATACCAGAATATCATCAATGAAGACAACGATAAACTGATCGAGGTAGGGAGCGAAGATCCTATTCATCAATGCCATAAACACTGCCGGTGCATTGGTCAAGCCAAAAGGCATCACAAGAAATTCATAGTGACCGTATCTCGTTCTGAACGCTGTCTTCTCAATATCTTGCTCACGGACTCTCAACTGATGGGATCCGGATCTGAGATCGATCTTTGAGAAATACGCTACTTCTTGAAGCTGGTCAAACAGTTCGTCAATGCGAGGCAACGGATACTTGTTCTTGATCGTTACTTGGTTGATCTGCCTATAGTCTATGCATATGCGAAGAGAACCACCCTTCTCCCTTACGAACAATACTGGAGCTCCCCAAGGTGAAACACTAGGACTTATAAGTCCCTTGTCTAGCAAGTCTTGCAACTGTTCATTCAATTCTATGAGTTCTGTTGGGGCCATTCTGTATGGTGCCTTTGAAATCGGAGAGTTGCCCGGCATCAAATCGATATAAAAGTCTACTTCTCTGGGCAGAGGAAATCTTGGAACCTCATTCGAAAACACATCTGAAAATTCACACCCCACATGAATATCTTCTAGCTTTACGCGGGATTTCTTCTCAGAGATAAAAGCAAAGTAGCCTTCACAGCCACTCTTTAGAAGCTTGATAGCATCTGACGCTGACACGAGTCCGGATTTAGGCCTTTCTCTCCATTCACCCTCGAATATCACATCCGACTCAGGCTTCTCTACCTTAAAGGTGATAGTTTAGTGGAAGCAATCCACACAAGCTCGGTATCTCGCGAGTCAATCCATTCCAAGGATGACGTCAAAGTCTTGCATCGAAAGAATTATCAAGTCTGCTAGCATCAGCAGATCTCCAATCTGTACACTACACTTGGGGTAGTAGTTATCGCAAGCTACTCGTTTACCCACTGGGGTAGTCACCATCAACACGAATGGTAGCAACTTTGGTCGTTGCTGAAGTTTACTAGCAAAATGGGGCGCCACAAATGAATGTGTAGACCACGAATCGAATAAAGTCTTCGCGTCTCTAGCACATATCAAAACAGTACCTTCTACTACATTGCCAGCTGCTTCTGCCTGCTCTCGATTCGTTGCAAAAAGTCTCCCAACTTGCTGTGGCAACTGCCTGGCTTGTTGAATTTGTTGTCCTGGCCTTCCTGGCTGTTGTCGTTGCTGCTGTTGGGGTCTTGGAGGTGGTGCTAATAATGCCAGCCTCTGAGGTGGGGCTGGAAGTGCTGGCCTAGTTGGTTGCTTAAGGAGGTTGCTGCTGGGGTGTTCCATAACCACCTCTGTTCTTGGGACAGACTACTGCTCGGTGCTCCATGGACCCACATTGAACGCATGCACCGGTGTTTCTCCAACACCTCTTCGTAGGATGCCCCTTTCCACAAGTTCCACACTTGGGCGCGTTAGGCCCACCGGCTACACCCTTCTGCTTCTTATGCTGAAAACCTCTTCTAGAATGGGACATACTCCTTTTTGGGTCTGCATTCCTCTTCTTGATGGCCATCTCTTCTACAACGTAAGCTCGATCTACCGTCTCCTAAAAGGTCTCAGGCCTTTTGTACATCACTACATGCTCTTCATACATCGGATGAAATCCTCCAACAAATCTCTTGACTTTCTTCTCTTCTGTGTTAACCAAATCTTTGGCAAATTTGGACAATTGAATAAAAGTGTGTACAAATGTCTCTACTGTCATCTAGTTCTACTTGATAAATTTCTCTTCCTTTTTCTGGTACAAATGAGCCGGTATGAATTTGCGGCAGAATTCCTATTGAAAGGTCTCCTAGATTGTGGTGTTAGGCATAACTTTATAAGTGTCTCGAATGCTTTTCCACCAATCTTTAGCAACGCCTCGGAACATCGAGGTAGTGAGTACCACTCTCTGTTTGGTGTCGCACACCACTGTCTTGAACACGTCACCTATGTGCTCTAACCATTCATGAACCTGGATTGCGTCTTCTTTTCCGTGGAATTCGGTCGCTCCACTTTTTCTGAACTTTTCGTATAAGGTATTTGGATCATGTTCCTTAGACTGGATAACCACTTGGGTTCTCGGAGTTGGCTGAGTTTGACCTTGCCTGGCAATCAATGTTGCTAGGTGCTCATTCGTCTTGGCCATTTGTTCCATCAACATCATCATTCGAGCTTCCATCGAGGGGGGGGGGGGTCATTTTCCAATACAACAAACGAGTCATCATTTTGAGACTATTGTTTCCACCGTTGTGTCCGCTTTCAGAGCTGGATGCATTGATCTGCAAAACAATTGTGAGGGTTAGGACTATACTCTAACTCACTTTGCACAATACTAACTAGGAACACAATTACTTACAACTAATGACAAACTAGCCCTGACTAACCTATACTCTCTAACGATGCTAACGTATCCTCACAACGTTTCTAATTATGTTTCTAAGCCTTTTAGTAAGACTTTCAGGGCTCCCATACCATACTGACGTATGTCACATCCTGGTCCCGAATCACCTTGGGGTAGGGTAATCCCCGAGGTGAGACACGTACTCCCATGATGCTGTACCTGTCTCGAGACACATACAACACACGAAGGAGAGAAAAGCAACTATTCCACATGTGAGTCTAGCTCACTAAAACATATGAATGACATTTAAACACAGCGGAAGCTGTAATTCATTAACAGAAGGTATCATTTCCCATTCAGTCCAATTAAACATTTAAGTTTGGTACAAAAGAATTATACAAGTATAAACATTGATTTACAAAAGAGGGAACAATAAAAGAACCCTATACAACTATACCAAAGTATGATCAAAAGAATAAACTAAGTGTGACCCACACAAAAAGGGGCTAGTCACACTAACTGTAACATCTCCAAAATGGACAAATCGCGCTCCGAAAAAGAAGAATCTAAGCTAGCCCTTGTTTTGACCACTCTTCTAATCCTGGAGGTACCTCTTGGGTAACCTCCGCTCCCTCCGGGGCCTCTTCAGGCCAAGAGCTGCACATGCGACTGTGACATCAAGAGTAGTATCTCAATACGACGATCTAGCAAGTATAGGCATTAATAAGGAAGTACATAATGCTTCAAATTAAATTAATGGCAATTAAATTGATAGATGTCAATCATGCGTATCAACTAAGCAAATTATGCGAAAATCGAATCATTTATGCTTGTGAGTCAAATATAATGAAAACATACTAATTTGGCTACTACCTTAACCTCATTCTCTCAAAAGAGAGCAAATCTAGTTGGGATGTCACCAGCGGCACGGCCAAAAGCTAATTGGCTACCCGGGTCTGGAGTTCCGGTGCTCCAGATGACTTACTGCAATAGTCTCGAATAAATAGACCAAGTTCAACCCCGTCGGGTATCACAGGGTGAAGCTAAGTAGTGCCGACTCGATTGAATCAAATAATATTCCAATAAAAATCGATTTGAGTAAGTTTGTTTTCATTTAATCATAATCACATCGAATAATAATCATATATACTTAATTACTTACACAATCCTCATTTCCAATAACTGCCAAATCGGATATACAATACAAAAGTTACTAATTGGTTAAAACAATTGGACCTCAATGAATACTGACAATATTATCAATCTACTAAGTAGGATTTGATATCAAGAATGAAATTATACTCCAACATGAAATGCAATAATTTAAGGAAATCTAGATATTTTTACTAACCAACACTAGATTATTGTTTTTAGTCTTTCACCGTCCAATACAAAGTAGGTTAGGAAGATCAGCATATTACTACCTCATTAGGTGTCACTATTTATGAGAAGTACGTTGAATTTCCAACTAACCTTCATGGCATAGCATTAGACTAATAAATATCCATTAGACCAATTACTATGGTTAACGGTTCCATTTTAAGGTAATAAGGTCTCGAGAATTCCTAATTTCCTATGGAATTAATGTGTGCACCATAATCCACTTAATAAAGGAATAAGGAGGGTTAATATAGGCTAGGAGCGTTAATACTCCCTTTAATTGGGCCCAAAAGGCCCAAAAATTTTGGCTTCAGATCCGCTTGAGCGGAGGTGTCTAGAGGGGTTGCACGCTTGAGCGGCCCCTAGCGCGCTCGAGCGCCCACTATAGAATTCCATTCCGGAAATTCCAGTGGGTGGGTCCGCTCGAGCGCCCGCTCCAGAATTCCAATTCGAAATTTCTGATGGTATTTCCCCTCCTTTCCTTCCTACACTTCTTTTAACATCAGACCTGCAGTCATGGAGCCTCCTTGCTCCCCTTACAATACATACAATCCCCACCATCCAATTCCATCAAATATAAACCATAAAACCAATTCCAGTCCATCCATTTATTAAGAAATAAAAGCATTGAATAAGAGTTTCCTTTGAATCAATGAAACTAACATGATGTAAATCCAAATTAAGCTTATACTTGCCTCTAATGAGCTTTACAAAACCCTTCTCAGACACTTGTTTCAAGGAGCCCCAAATCCCCAAATAACAAACCCTAATGTCACATAAACACATGGAAAATGGGATGAACATGCATGTATGCACAATCATGAGTCTCTTGACTCTATTCCAATTCAAAGAAACAAATCAAAGGTGTTTGAAGTTTACCTCTTTCAAGGATTTCTAATTTGGAGAAGATGGGAGATGGTAGAGGTGATTTCTTGTCAACAAAGAAGAAGGGAAAATGACGAAGATGATGATGAGGTCACCCTAGCTCCCAAGGCACATGCACTAACTCTTCTTGATGGTTGAAAAGGAAATGAAAAGGAAGGGACAAGGTTGTATTTAAAGCGGGTGAGGATGACATTTTTCTTTTTGCAAGAAGGTCCACTCAAATAGTACATTCTCATTTTGGGTCAAATGAGGGCCCACTAGTTCAATGGTTAGTCAAATGGAGAAATGCTTGATACGAAAATCAACGTACTCGTCGAAATACACGCGATGATGTTGAGATGACATGCAAATGATGCAAAATGCAAAAAAGCCCTTGACTCTACCTAATCGAGTCAACTCTACTCCAACTCACCTATCCAGGGTTAAAAACTCAACTAACTCAGTCTATAAAGACTAATAATCACTAATTGTCATAATTAGCAATCAAACATAATTAATTTAGCAAAAACACACTTAATTAGTACTAATCAGGGTTAATTTTGGTCAGGGTGTAACAGATCTCATCGCCATTTTGTGATGGGTGTTAGAGACCCTATAGATAGTGGGAATGGTTTGTTAGAAGAGATAATGGTTAGTTTGAATGTATAGAATTGAATTATTCTCTTTTCAATTACTTTTTTCTCATATATAATTTGAAGAAATTCTGTTTGTAGAAGTACGGTGAATTTTATAGGAATGTAGCCTTTTTAAAATTTTCACATAAACAATGGTCCGCAGCAAAAACCACATCATTTTCATCTTTGAGGTTTTGTTGATTGGACCCATCAACATCAAGTCATGCTTGCAGAAAGTTTACCATATTCAAGAGAAGCTTCCTCTGGAAAATCATGCACATGCTATTGATTGTTCAATATATTCTCGGTTTCTTGATCTTGTTAAATGTTAATTGCGGACCAGGTCATCTGGTTGCAGGTTATTAATTAGATGGTTATGCTCATCTGAATGCATCAATGATTCTTCCAGTTGTGGACGATGAACCTGTTCTGTAGTTGCCATGAAAAACAAAGAACACTGCCTTGTTGGGCAGGTATAATAAACACTGGTAAGTCATACCTTTTTAGCCCCTTGGTTTGCTTCCTTGTATGATCTTTCTGTAACTTGTTTCATTTGGAGTGCCTTTCTACTGGTTTTGAGTAATCTATAGTTTTAGGACAAGCTCATGTTTGAAGAAATTGAATAGTAGGATAGTAGATACACATTCTCTGCATTTTTATGAATGTGCTTGAATTCTTCTGCATCTTTCACATGAACCCCAATCTTCAAAGCTGTTGGATTCTCAATTGCATGTTGTGCAATTTTGTATGATACAACTTCGGATATTCCTTGGGCAACAAAACTATAGAAATATGGAAATTAATATTTCCAGGCTATCCAAATTGAAAAATATTCACATGTGCACTGTGTGCATGTGCACCGGGCATCCAAAACACGTGTAATCCATAGTCTTTGAAAATCAGAGGTAGGTCCCACCCCTAGGACAGTCCACATGTTAGTGCACAGGTGAAAGTTTTCCTATACTAAATTACAAGATTAGAAAAGAAAAATGTTACACCCTGTCCGAGTTAATCAAGATTAACTCTAGTTAAGCAAGATTAATGCAAATTAAGCATAATTAATCAAGTTAAATGTGGTTAGTGATCAAAATGAATCAAATTAGTCTCAAGAGAATGAATTAAGTATAATGAAATAGTTTTAGAAAATGTTGAATTGATTGTAGACTCAATTTGATGGAATTGGGGACTTTTCCACAAATACAAATTTTCGTATATTTTGTCAGATACGGTGAAACTTGGTACCATCATGTGTATCTCGACGAGTACATCAACTTTCATAATATATTCAATTTCATTTGACTTGAAATGGGTCAATGAGTCTTGATTTGACTTAAAATAGAAATAAGTATAATGAAGCGGGTTAATATGCAAAAATTCATGTTATAAGGTTTCAAATGAAACCCAAAGTCATTCAGTCGACCCTTCCAGCAAGAACCCTAGGTTCAGGTTTTCTTTCTTCTTCTTCATTTATTCTCTCTCAAAAGCTTAAAGTGAAGCTAACTTAGTGATTTAAAGAAGGGATTTCATTTGTATCATCTTCTCCATCATCTTCTTCAAGTTTATTTGGATATAGAGTTAAGGGAAAAGTTGTGATTTTCTCTTTGTTGAGTTACACGTAAGTATCAAGTGTAGTTTCAGTTCTAAACAAATTGTATAAACCCTTTTCCATCTTAAACAACAAATTAAATATATTTTGGTTGTTTTTATGATGTTAGGGTTTGGAATTTGAGTCATTTGTGTCAAATAAAGCTTGAAAGGAAAAGAGTTTATATTTAAAACTCGAAATTAAGGCAAGTATAAGCAGTACTTATGATAATATGCTGTTTTAGAAGTAAAGAAACTATTGTTTATTTTTGTATAGATATAAGTTTCAGTTTTGGTTTCTTTATAATTGATATGTGTTTGTGGAATTGATTTGATTTGATTTGTGGATCAATTTGATGGTCTTGGAATTGATTAAATGGTGGATGAGAAGTGTTATGCTTATGTGAAATGGTATTTGAGAAGGGAACAGGAGGTTCCGGAATTTTTTATTGCAGGTTGTGAAGGATTTGACATGTGAAAAGATTAGTTTAGAATTTCCAGATTAGGAATTTTGAAGTGATCGCTCGAGCAAACAAGAGTCCGATGAGCGAACCCATCTCTATCTGACATCGCTTGAGTGCATAAGAGGGGCGGCTCGAGCGACCGACTCTCTGGATGAGGTCCGCTCGAGCGAATATAAATCCACTTGAGCAAACCTAAAGAAAATAATAAAGGTCTTTTCAACCCAATTAAAGGGTGAATTACCTTTCGTAGCTTAGGAAGTTCCATGATTTGTGGTATATAACCGAACTTATGTTCAATTAACCAAATAACGAAGTTCGATTGACCAAATGGTTAATCAATTATACGTGAAATACATTTGAAATTCCAGGAGTTAGTGTCCCTGGATTTGGAACTGAAATGGATCAAGGGTTAATCAAAACTAATAAAATTTCAGATTGAATTTCCGAATTTTAGGGAAAGAGCTTATTGATCATATCAAGGCTATTGATACTGTTTATATCTTCATAAGTGTTAATTAAGGGGACTTTAATATACAAATGTATATAAAAATGTGGTGTCCATCGAGAATAACACATACATTAAATAACCGAAGATTTCACCTAAATGGTCGGTGGAATTAAAGTAAAGTAATTTGAATTGTTAAGGTTATTCCTTTAATTGTCTTAAATGGCATTATATGTTGAATCAAACCCGGATAGGGTTCATTATTGATTTAGAATCCAGATTGGATTAATTGTTAAATTGAATTCGTTGAATTACATGTGAAACGGATTAAATGTGTACATTGTGTTTACTCTCAAGTTTGGCACTACATAGCTATTGATTATTGCTCTTTATAAGCTGTTTTTACTGTAGTGGATGATTTGGGAGTATTCCGGAGCTCCGTGGTGTTGTCCGTAGTCCCTGGCTCAAGCACTGATAAATTCTTCAATAAATGTTATTTGTATTTTCTTCCTTCACGGCAGAGAAGATGATTCCTTCCATGTCGAAGATATGATTCATTCCTTTTTAGGAAGATGTGATATGGAATGCTATTATAGTTTGCCAACATTATAAATGACTCTTATCGATTCCGAATTGTGTCTGCAATTGTCTAATATTTCAATTTAGGCATATTAAATGTGTAATTTAGCCTGTACAATCATGTATCTATTTTTACATTGCCGAATTATCGAATTCACAGTGTTATTAATGGCATTACAGGCCCAGTTACTCGTGCCGATCCTACCCAGGCTACAGCATCAACGGATGAGACCACTCCGGTTTCACCAGGAGGATTAGTTGAGTGGAAATGATGCGATATCATTTGATATGATATTGATGAATGAAAACAAAATGGACCTTGTTTTTGAAACGTTTTGTAATTATCATCCTTGCATTGTATTTAAATATGCAATTGGATGTGTTAAATAGTGTAAAAGAAATTTTGTTAAATTGCATTGTTCAGGTTTGTACAAAACATTGTATATATATATATATATATATATATTTCCGCATAAATTTGTATACTTGATATCCTTTGTGAGTTTCGTTTGATTCGGAGTTCACGGAAGTAAATATAAACGTGACTCGGGGTAAACTCGGATTTAATCTTAATCTCAAGCTCGGGTCATGTCAATAAAAGAAAAAAAAAAAAAAGAAATTCAGGTCCCATGGGTAAAGCTGAAGTGCAGAATTACTTGTTGTAGATAGTGGGTCTTGGGTGTAAGTAAACAATCCGCTGTGGAACCACGGATCGTGTCAGTTGTGACAAAGGGAACTTTAATATCAAATCAACTCTATCTGCCATCAAAATGTCCCTCGGAATAATTCCTAATCCTGGTGTAGCATATTGTGGTTTAAATGCAGGATCAATAAATTTTCTTTATGCTCCTGCATGGCTTTTCACGGGTGCTTAAAAACCAAGGAGATCCTTAACTCTAGAAACGTTGCGACCCAGGTTGTGTGCTTTGCAATTGCAGCCTAGAAAGTTGTAACCACATCTTCATTGAATGTCCCTACTCCTCCCTGATATGGAATTCATTATCTTCAAAGTTGTTAGGGAGAGTACATACAATAATAGTTCGGTATATAGGATACAGTCCTCACAGCAGTGAATCAGAACAACCGTAACTCAAAACATGTAATGGAAAATTTACTTACTGTTTGAAGGCAGAAAATAGTACTCTGTTGTTGAAGTAATTAATCACAGAATTCACAGAAGATGATTGATCAAGGCTAGTGTTAAAACACTATGTCCTTAAGACAAATTCGCCCCAGCAATGGTGCTTACGAGCTTCAACAGCGATTGCCTCCCAGGATACAATGATTGGTCTCACAACAGTTGCAGCACTACAAGCTGTGTGACAGGCGAACCAAAGGTGTAGCAGCATGACTCTCTTTTTGACAATTAGGATGACTCGAAAATGCAGTGAATTGGATGATTGAAATTGCATGGACAAGATGCTAATTTATAGTCTGCTTCAGGACTCTTTCATGGGGTTGCATCTACTCTTTCTTGGGGTTGCGTCTGTTCATAACAGTGACTGTTCAGTGAACAGATGCTACTTAGGACACACCTCTTGAGGTTGGAGACACACCCTTTCAGATTTGAAAGGACACACCACTAAAGACACATCCCATTTGTAAAAAGAAAAATTTTATTAAATAAAATTTCTCCAAAAAATACTAAATGGGTAGGTAAGCCCAACTTGCGCGTGAAGCCCAAGCCCAGGCCCGGCCCAGTTCGGTGCAAGGCGGGGCGGCGCGCGTGTGTGGTGGTGACCCTACCTTGATCTAGGTCCTCCCTCCTCCATAAAAGTGTGATGCCCCTTGGGGCTCATCTTATACTACCAAGGTAAGTATATTTATACCCAAGGAATGTTTTGCTCCAATGCAATTTGGGAAGCAAGTTCACCACTTCCTTTGTTTCCATGCTTAACATGTTCAAGTAGTGGTGTTTAGGAGGAAATTTCTCATTCACTCCTAAATGGATTAGAGCAACTCAATACATGTCCATAATCTACTCATGGAGTAGATTACATTCCCATGTATTCCCACCCAAAAGGATAAGTGGGTCCCACTTAGTTTTTGGCTCAAAGTTGGCAAAAAACTAGTGTAGCTCTTAGCCATTTTTCCAACAATCCCACACATGAATGAAATTGACCGAAAGCAATGAAATGATATGCAGACACACACAGAGAGTACAATTTGAAATCTTCTGTATAGAGAGAGGTAGCTTGTGGCCTTGAACCATCCCTTGTGAAGTACTATCGGATTTACTAGTTGAACAGTGAACATGATATCTTGAACTGTTCAGCCTTTTGCGTAAACCAAGACAATAGAGTTCACACAGAATCTTTCTAGACACAATTGGTTCTTATGATTGTGTTCATTTTGACCCTGAACAATACCTAGTTTCATGAGTGCTTTAGAGAATTTAGCCTTAGTATTCTCATAGAATCGGCTCAGTTCACACTCACATAGATGATTCTTATTAAAAGTATCTTACTATACCCCATCTGATTAGTCAAGATATAAGAATCATTAAAAGCTTTGCTTATCCTAATTTCTGCTGCAGGTATCACTATTAATATCATAGGAATGAGCAGGAGATTTTATCTCCATAATGATATCGTTAAGTCACACACAATTTGGTTGTCCCTTTGAACCTAGATCTTGGGATCTCCAGTCAACTAGGTAGGGTTTCCATTATGACAACTTTCCATGTATAGGTTGTAAGCTCATTCCCCTCGATGAACGATTTACTTGCTCTCTCGCTAATTCTTTGTTTAAAGGATCCGCAATGTTATCTTTGGACTTTATGTACTCAATTGTCATAATGCCATTAGAGAGCAGTTGTCTCACAGAATTATGCCTTCGTCGAATATGTCGAGACTTACCATTATATATTTTACTCTGTGCCCTTCCAATTGCTGATTGACTATCGCAATGAATGCATATAGGAGGCACAGGTTCTGACAACATTGGAATATCTTCTAGGAATTGACGAAGCCACTCAGCTTCTTCGCCAGCTTTATCCAATGCAATAAACTCAGATTCCATAGTGGATCTAGCAATGCATGTTTGTTTAGAAGATTTCCATGTTACCGCTGCACCACCAAGTGTAAATAGATATCCACTTGTGGACTTTGAATCTTTGATATCTGATATCCAGTTGGCATCACAATAGCCCTCAAGTACAGCTGAATATTTAGAGTAATGCAAACCATAGTTTTGGGTGTATTTTAAATATCTTAGAACCCGAACTAAGGCCTTCCAATGGTCTGATCCAGGGTTACTTATGTATCTACTCAATTTACTAACAGCATATACAATGTTAGGACAAGTGCAATTCATTACATGCATTAGGCTGCCAATTATTTGTGCATATTCTTGTTGTGATATGCCTTTTCCATTATTCTTGGATAAATGGATACTAATATCTATAGGTGTCCTCGCTGGATTGCTATTATCTTGATTATATTTTTTGAGTATTTTCCCAATATAGTGTGATTGAGATAAAATCAATCCATTTGATGTTTTAGAGATTTTTATCCCTCGTATGACATCTGCAACACCTAAATATTTCATGTCAAACTTATTGTTTAACATTCTTTTGGTAGCTTGAATGATATTATCGTTACTACCCATAATGAGCAAATCATCAACATATAAACAAATAATGACACAACCATTGTTAGTGTTCTTGACATATACACATTTGTCACATTCATTGATCTTAAACCCATTTGACATCATCAAACTGTCAAATTTCTCATGTCACTGCTTTGGTGCTTGTTTTAATCCATATAGAGATTTGACAAGCCGACAAACTTTCTTAGTTTGACCTGAAACATTAAACTCTTCTAGTTGTTCCATATATATCTCCTCATCTAATTCACTATTGAGAAAAGCTGTCTTTACATCCATTTGATGTATCTCGAGATTGTATATAGCAGCAATTGCTATTAACATTCGAATGGATGTTATTCTCGTCACTGGTGAATAAGTATCAAAATAGTCAAAGCCTTCTTTTTGTCTATACCCTTTAACAACAAGCATGGCCTTGTACTTATCGATTGAGCCATCTGCTTTCATCTTTCTCTTGAATATTCACTTGCATCCAAGAGTTTTGCAACCTTGTGGGAGATCTACAAGTTCCCACGTATGGTTTTGCAAAATGGATTCAATTTCACTATTTATTACCTCTTTCCAATATGGTGCCTCTGGACTGGACACCGCTTCTTTATAGCTTTGAGGCTCATCTTTTAACAGAAATGTTAAAAAGTCTGAACCAAACGTTTTTGATGTTCTAACTCTTTTACTCTGTCTAGGTTCATCAATCTCTTGTTGGTTTTTATTACTACTACTAGCAGTATCATGAGTTCTTTTAAGAGAATTCGTTTCATGTGATGGTTTATAAGGAAATACATGTTCAAAGAACGATGCATTCCTTGACTCAATAATAGTATTAGGATGCATATCGGGAATCTCGGACTTGTGAATTAGAAACCGATATGCATTGCTATTATCAGCATACCCAATGAATACACAATCAATTGTTTTTTATCCTATTTTAATCTTTTTAGGTGCAGGAACCGCCACTTTTGCCAAACACCCCCATACTTTCAAGTATTTGTAAGTAGGCATTCTGCCTTTCCACAATTCGTAGGGTGACTTAAGTATTTGGTTGAAAATATAATTTGCAGAGAGGATAGCATCCCCCCACAAATTCTGAGGTAATCCAAAATTTATTAACATTGCATTCATCATTTCTTTTAAAGTTCTGTTTTTCCTTTCAGCAACACCATTTTGCTGAGATGAATAAGGAGCAGTAGTTTGGTGTATAATACCATGTTGTGAACAGAATTCACCAAAAGGTGATTCATATTCACCCCCTCTATCGGTTCTTATCACCTTAATTTTCTTATCAAGTTGATTCTCAACCTCATTCTTGTAATGTTAGAACATTTCCAAGGCCTCATCTTTACTTCACAGTAAGTAAACATAACAGTATCTTGTGCAGTCATCAATGAATATAAGAAAATATTTCTTACTACCTTTAGTTTGAACAAACTTTAGGTAACAAATATCGGAATGAATTAGTTGAAGAGGTTCAGAAGTTCTTTCAATAGATTGAAAGTAAGTTCTAGTAAGTTTAGCTTCTACACATGTTTCACATTTGATATTTGAATCAAAACTACATTTAGGCAAACATTCCATATTCACTAATCTACGCAGTGCATCATAATTAACATGGCCTAATCTACCATGCCACACATTAGAAGACTCAAGCATATAAGCAGAAGACTTATTCTTATTATGAACAATAGTCATTACATTCATCTTAAAGAGCCCTTCGCTCATATACCCTTTTCCCACGTACATCCCAGATTTAGTGAGTACAAACTTATCCGACTCAAATACAAGTTTAAAACCCTTCTTACTCAGTAGTGAGCATGATACCAGATTCTTACGAATATCAGGTACATGCAGCACATTGTTGAGGGTGAGTTCTATTCCAGAAGTCATCCTCAATACCACCCGTCCTTAGCCTTCAACCTTAGAAGTGGCAGAGTTGCCCATGAAGAGTTGTTCTCCGGTTGATACTTGATAAGTGGAGAACATCTCTTTAATAGAGCAAACATTTCGAGTGGCCCCTGTGTCCACCCACCATTATCTAGTGTTACCAACCAGATTGACTTCTGAGACCACAGCAGAAAGACTGATGTCTGAAACATCAGTGGAGACAGTGTCCAATTCTGTCATGTTGGCCTGCGCGGGTTCTTACTCGTATTGCCTTGGTCCTTGCGCTTATGACAGTCCTTAGCATAGTGGCCTGGTTTGTCGCACACATAGCATGTCCCTTTGAACTTCTTGTTGTCATTGGAACCTTGTTTTGGACCGTTGAGGTTGTTCTTTCTCTTCTTGAGATTTTGCCCATGTTCCACCACATTTGTCTTAGCTTCAGTGAAAGTTTTTCCTGCTTTCTTCTCAGATGCACGATTGTCTTCCTCTATCCTCAATCTTACAATCAGATCTTCAAGTTTCATCTCCTTTCGCTTATGCTTATTGTAGTTCTTAAAATCCTTCCAAAGTGGTGGCAATTTTTCAATGATTGTTGTCACTTGGAAAGACTCACTAAGAGACATTCCTTCTGCATGAATTTCATGGAGAATTACCTGAAGTTCCTGAACTTGATTGATAACTGCTTTGGAATCGATCATCTTGTAGTCAAGGAATCTACCAACAACGAATTTCTTAATTCCAGCATCTTCAGTCTTGTACTTTTTATCAAGAGAATCCCATAATTCCTTAGCAGTCTTCAATGAACAGTACACATTATATAATGTGTTGTCTAGTCCATTGAGAATATAGTTTCGACAGAGGAAGTCAGCATGCTTCCAAGCTTCTACAGCAGCAACTACCTGCTTGTCTTTCTGACCATCTATCAAAGCAGAAGCTTCTTCATGGAGGAACCTAGCCCGGTTCAAGGTAGTGAGATAGAACAACATTTTCTGTTGCCATCTCTTGAATTATGTACCATTGAACTTCTTAGGTTTCTCCCCATGGTTCACCATAAGAGGGGTAGGGGTTCCAACATGAATATTCTTCTCAATACCCATTACTGTTAACATAACAAAAATAAAATAAACACAAAGTATACTGCAGACTTACAAAGTAACAGTACTGTAAATTAAAACTCAGACTATATGGTAACCAGATATTGGTTACTGTATACTGAGGCAAACAGAAAGTAAATAACATAACAGATTGAAGTTTTGCTACTTGTTTCAGAAACAGAAAAGAAAGAAACCAGTAGCAAAACTGACAAAGACGGAAACTAGAAATACTGAAGTAGAACTGATAACAGAGTGTACTCAGAACTTGATAAGAAAGTTTGTCTTAAGATTGTTAGGGAGAGTACATACAGTAATAGTTCGGTATATAGGATACAGTCCTCACAACAGTGAAACAGAACAACCTTAACTCAAAACATGTAATGGAAATTTTACTTACTGTTTGAAGGCAGAAAACAGTATCCTGTTGTTGAAATAATTAATCACAGAATTCGCAGAAGATTATTGATCAAGGCTAGTGTTAAAACACTATGTCCTTAAGATAAATTCGCCCCCGCAATGGTGCTTACGAGCTTCAACAGCACACCTCTTGAGGTTGGAGACACACCCTTTCAGATGCGAAAGGACACACCACTAAAGACACATCCCATTTGTAAAAAGAAAAAAATTATTAAATAAAATTTCTCCAAAAAATACTAAATGGGCTCAACCCACCTCGCGCGTGAAGCCCAAGCCCGGTTCGGTGAGGGGCAGGGCGGCGCGCGTGTGTGGAGCTTGATCTAGGTCCTCCCTCCTCCACAAAAGTGTGATGCCCCTTGGGGCTCATCTTATACTACCAAGGTAAGTATATTTATACCCAATGAATGTTTTGCTCCCAAGCAATGTGGGAAGCAAGTTCACCACTCCCTTTGTTTCCATGTTTAACATATTCAAGTAATGGTATTTAGGAGGCAATTTCTCATTCACTCCTAAATGGATTAGAGCAACTCAATACATGTCCATAATCTACTCATGGAGTAGATTACATTCCCATGTATTCCCACCCAAAAGGATAAGTGGGTCCCACTTAGTTTTTGGCTCAAAGTTGACAAAACACTAGTGTAGCTCTTAGCCATTTTTCCAACAAAAGTTTGGTCCCAGCCACCACAGAGGAACTTCTGTTGAAGATCAGATGCTTAAGTTCTCAGGCAGCTGTAACAATAGGAAGGAAGATAATCTCAGTGTTACAGGAATTTGTTTTACTCCTTTTATTCAGAATGTTTGAAAGGAAAATAATTTCTGAATTTTTAGGAACTCATAAGAGGACTTGGCAAGCTCTCCCAAGACATCCACAATCTCGACTCCTCTCCTTCACTTGCTGCAACTTGGGATCTGCCTCTAGTTATTCCTAGAACACCTTGTATGAGGATGTTTACTCTGCTTATATTTGGAAATTTCTGATTGCCTCTTACGATAGTTTCTCCATAGGCATCTTAAGGGAGGATCTTCAACCTTTGGCTTGCTTGAGAAAGGTGAATGAAGCTGATGACCTTATGAATGAAATCGATGATCATATAGCAGCATACTACCTGTGACTAGAGAGTTGGCTGACTACAAGTATCTCAATGCGTGATTTTTATTCAAGACCCAGACTAATTTCCTTGGAGACGACTAGGAATGTAAATGGATCCCCGATTCTCTGATTACCCGGAGGTTCCGATCCGTTAAAAACCGGATATTGGTCCTTATTTAGGCCCCGACAAGTAATTGGATCCGGATCCTGTTCCACCTTGGTTCGAACCTGTAGACCTAAGACCCGACATATTACCATAAATTTCAAAAATCTCTCCTAAAAACTATATTTTTTTAATATCATATTACCTAAAATTGAATATTGGCTGCTTGTTCTGCGTCCGACTTTGGTGTGGATCTGTTTTTCTCAGTATTTTACGCCAAGGGTTGGCCCGACCAATGGCTTTTGCTTTTGGTTTTTGGACCTGGCCTGGCTTGCGGGCTCTTTCATGTTGGTTGTAGCCCTGTAGCTTATTTTACGGTAGCTGGCATCCTACTCTGATGCCCCTCTCGACCAGAGAGAGTAGCAAATGGGTAGGAGCCATCCTACCATGCTTTGCACCTTCCAAAAAAAAAAAAAGCAGGAAGAAAGAAAACCACAGGTCATGGCCTGTGACACCTATGCTTAATTAATTGCTGGTTGTAGTTGATTTTGGATGTAAAAAAAGATTTAAATGAGTGCTAAGTAGTCTTGTATTAGAGCCATAAGTAGGGTATGGGTGTTATGATCATATATTTATTCACAGGTTTCTTTTTTTTTTTTGGCATAGAATACATAAGATTTCATTGTCGAATGAACTCCATTATAATATATTAAGTTAGGAGGTTTTGGCCTTAATTTTGACCGTCGGTTATAATTTTGACCGACAATTATGTAACTACTCATGCAACTACCCACTCATTTTTCCATCAAACCACTCATATTTCATTGTTTCTATGTAACTATACAATTTTTGCTTCAATTTCTCTATTTCTATTTTATCCAACTTGTCCTATAGAAAGAAGTGATTTTTTTTTTAATATGTGATTATTTATTTTGCAGTGTAGGGAGATACCATTCTAAAACTGGTCATTGGGCTAGTGAAAGATTAAGAAGGGAGTCATTTGACTTTTATGCATGAATATGAAATTGTGCTATATACATATGTAAAGGGATCATAGAAGTTATTTGGATGTAACCAAATGCCCAAATGAGCTCTAGTTCTGATAATGGAAAATGCCAGTGAAGAAGAAAGATTTGAAACCAAGTACTAAAATATTTAAAAAATGTACATGTATTTAATATATTGGATCCTACTTACTCAGGCAGGTAAACACGGTATGAGTTTGATTAGAAAAACTGAGAAAACCCATATTTATGTGTAATATTCTGACCAATTTTAATTTGGATTATGAGATCTGACAAAAAAAAAAAAAAACCAAAAAAATCTGAGTAAATTAGGCTTGATTTTGAGTAAAAATAAGTTTGAGCATTAGGTTTGATTGGTAAGGATGAATGTTAGTAGTAAGAGAGAATTTATTTTTTTATTTTTTGTTAGTATTAAATTAACTTTGATTGTGACATTTTGATCCATAAAGATTACCTTTTAAAAAAGTTATGCTTCTCTTTGATAGTGATGTTTTAATCCATTAACATCTAGGCTCCTTGATGTCAATGCTATCGACAAAATAGGCTTAGAAGTATAACTGAATGTGTTTGTTTTTATATTTTAATCATGTGATTTTATAAGTTCAATCTAAAGGTGGAGCCAACTCAATTTGGGAGGGAGGAAAAGCAGAGGCAATATTCCAAGCCACTTCTAACTAGCAGTTGGGCCTTGAACACAGACAGGCCAAAGCCTCTTCCATATTGCCTAAAAAGAAGCCTAGCCGCTTAGGCAAGTTCTGCGCCAGATGTTCAGGCATCAAGGAATTAGACCAGCATGGCCCATTCCCAAGGAAAGAAAGATTTCTTCTTCAGAAAAACTGTACCATGAAAGTGGCCCACTCAGGTATCCATTGCTTTGTTGATCGCACCATGACTCTTTGAAAGGATGTAACTAGTCAATGTGCAAGCATTATGTTATATGGTATACACGGATTGGATTGGTGCGGATTGGGCCAAATCCGTCACCAATCCGTTATCTATGGATTAATGAATTTGAAATCCGTCACCAATCCATAGCTGTTGAAATCCGATCCGATCCGATCTGTGCAGGAGCGGATTGGATCGAATTAATCCGTTCAATCCGTCCTTGTACATTACATGGAGAAAAAAAAGAAAAAGAAAAAAACCCATGAATTCTGAATCCACTGAATTAAAGGGGCATGAGTTGAGAGTTGTATGCCTATCATATCCTCTTCTATTCATAAGGTTACATATTGTCCTTACATTTTTTTTTTACTTATTATATATATATATTTATTTATATTTAATGACGGCGGATAGGATCGGATTGAATCCGCGGATTAAGGGTGAAATCCGCCACCAATCCGCTGTTAACGGATTATATAATTTACAATTCATCACCAATCCGTTGGCCTTTTGATCGGATCAAAATCTGCAGATCGGATCGACGGATCGACAGAATTTTTGTACACCCTTAGCAAACAGCAACTCCCTTGCCAAGATAGACACCCAGATACAAGGCTCTAAGAAAAGGTCACACACAGAAACTCTCTTTAATAGTCTACATCCTTTTGGGAAAAAAAGAGGGAAGGTATAGAGTTTGCCAAGTATAAAAGCACAAAACACTGTTGTAGCTACAAAGATCTATCAATATGTATTCAGTCTTTATCTACTCACTATTTGGCCGACTCATCCACTAGGTCAGTGGCTCCTCTAAAGTCACTCTGCTGTAAAATAAAATTGATCTTGTTCAAAACAAAATGATACTTCCTAAGTCTATCAACTGTCAGCAGCTAATAACATTCAAAGAGTCACTTGCTACAATAAGCATACCCAAATATGGCTCCTTAATAAAGACATTTGAACCTTCACTGGTTGATAGATTTGAACCTCATTGGATGCCCTTATCCTAATTGGAATGGAGGAGACCATTTATCTTTTCCTTTGTTATTTAATTGTTGTTCTTGTCCTAAAGAATTTTCTGATTCTAAAAAAACCCAGCTTTGCCCCAAAGGCTCCATCTTCAATAAATTTGAATGTACCTAAAAGGGTGGGGCCCTCTTCAACTCTTTCTTTTTTTCTCTTTGATTTTGCTCATGTCTTTGTCATTAAAGTATCCTAATGATGTCACTTTCAACAATTGATAATATTTAAAAAGCCCATAGATGTTTAGGGCATCTCAATCAGGTCCCTCCAGTTAAGTTACCTTGAGGTTGTCACAGTCCAGGTCCAGGCCCAAGGACGGATATACAATGGAAAAGCCTTGTATCAAAGATCCAGCAGCTTAAAGATGTACTTATTGATCTAACATTTAAAAAGTCTAAGATCTGAGAATTAAAAACATAGTACCTGTGGATCATTGATTAACAACTTGAAAGCTCTGATCAGCAGTCCAATGGCTGAAATGCTTTGGATCTGTTAGATCAAGAGTTTTTTTTTTTTTTTTGTATAAACCACGCTAAGGTTTATAGGATTTGTAAACAGACTCCCATAGTTTCATTATTTATATATACCCTCCTGCCTTTTCATTTTAATACCTTTTATGTCCCAAAATTAGTATCCTTATAATCACCATAAGTTTTTTAGAGTAAAATGACATTTTGTCCGTCTCTTTATTCATATATGCATATTTTCAAAAGCTTGAATTTGTTTTTCTTTAAATCTTTTAATGTTAACAATTACTATAGTACATTCAGTGAGAGAGAGTAACCCTATATAAATCCAGTTTTATCAATACGGGGCCCATTTCACGAAATCTAAATCGATCATAAAGAAAATCTACACTTGTACTTATAATTGGTTATAATTGACCCAATCCGTGCACAACCCCCAATTAGATTAATGAAAGACTCAAATGCATGATTAGGTCATGTCATGTGCATGGGAGAATTTGAGAGAGATTAATGGGACTTGGGATAAAATAATGGTATTTTTATAGATAATGACATACTTATATTTTTTTAATTTAACTTAAGGGCAAAGTTGTCATTTTTTAAAAATTCAATACAAATCTTTTGGTGGTCGCTATGACTAGTAAATTTGGGGATATGGAAGGTATTAAATTGAAAAGGTATGGGATATATGCAAATACTGAAACCACAGGGGCCTATTTATAAATTCTATAAAGCCTAGGGGGTATATACAAAAAAACTCTTAGATCAAATTATCTACATTCTTTTGGTCCTCGGATCAATGATCTATGCTTTTTGACCACTAATCAATGATTCACATATATTATGTCTTGGATCAAAGATCAGAAGCATTTTCCCACATTAGATTGACAATCCACTTATTTTAAGCCGTTGGTTCCTTGATCTGAGGCTTGTCCATCGTATATCTATTATTGAGATATTTTGTTATATTTGATTGAGGATCTAGGCCTTTCAATCATCAGATAGATGACCCATCTGGGGCCCCACAAATCAAGGATGAGATAATGGATAGAAAGACCCAAATGGGCCCAGTCCATGCATATATGAAATTTCGAGTCAACCCATCATCCTAACCCTTTGATCTCCTCAAAGTTTAATGGTGTTAAAAATGGTCCAGTCCAGTCAAATTTGTGTAAATCCAATCAGATCCAATGGCATATAAGGGGGTGTTCGGATGACATGTTCATATTGATCTTCTGGGGCTCCCAGGTGGTCGTCATGGACCGTCTTGCATGGTAACCGAGTGAGACATTTGCAATGGATATGAATGATCATTCCCAACATTATAAAAGTTTGAGCTTGTGAACATTAATGGCCGGATCTTCCTATCTACTGGAATAATGTGTCACGTGTTGGAATTAGGTGTAACGCCCCACCCTTCACGCATGTATGATATTATCCGCTTTAGCCCACGGGCCTCACGGTTTTATTTTTGATGGGCCTCAACCCATCAAAATGCCTCATTCAAAGTAAGGGTGTAAGCTCTACATATAACCCCATTCACTTTCCTCTCTATAGTCGATGTGGGACTCTGGGGCGACACATTCCACCCCCCTTAAGGCTGCACGTCCATGTGCAGTAGCCTGCCAGCCTTCTTGGCCTGCCCACATGGAGACCCGCCCACTTGCACCAGGCCACAGCAGGAGACTCACACTCGAACTAATCGAGAGTCGGCTCTGATACCATTTGTAACGCCACATCCTTCACGCATGCATGATATTGTCCGTTTTGGCCCACGGGCCTCACGATTTTGCTTCTGATGGGCCTCAACCCATCAAAAGGCCTCATGCAAAGTAAGTGTGTAAGCTCTACATATAATCTCATTCACTTTCCTTTCTATAGTCGATGTGGGACTCCGGGGCGTCACAATCCACCCCCCTTAAGGCTGCACGTCCCTGTGCAGTAGCCTGTCAGTCCTTGTAGCCTGTCAGCTCTCTTAGCCCGCCCACATGGAGACCCACCCATTTGCACCAGTGTCACGGCAGGGGACCCACACTTGAATTAGTCGAGAGTCGACTCTGATACCATTTGTAACACCCCACCCTTCACGCATGCATGATATTGTCCGCTTTGGCCCACCGGCCTCACGGTTTTGCTTCTGATGAGGCCTTTTGATGGGTTGAGGCCCCATCAGAAGCAAAACCGTGAGGCCAGTGGGTCAAAGCGGATAATATCATGCATGCGTGAAGGGTGGGGCGTTACAGTAGGTAGGCCTCGTGGATAGGTTTTCAAAACTTTTTGACCCACTTGACTCAGGGATCAACTATCCAGAAGGCTATATACCCAATCCATGATGCAATCCCTCCTTCTCATCAATCATGTACAATAATATAACCTATTTAGAAAATAGAAATCAGCAACTACATGCAACAAAATAATCTACCACAAGAGGAGAAGCAGATTATACCTTTGGAGCTCGGTAGTGCTTTAATCGAGGAGAAGACAATCAACTAGAACAAGAACTCTTCTTAAAGCAATTAGAGATCTCCAAGACCTTGTTGTCTTCCACGCTATGACCCTCTATCAAATCTCCTTTCTCAAGAAGATGCGTGGGATCTCCAAAAGAAAACACTACTAGAAACTCTAAGGAACTAGAAGGCAACTAAAAGAGAGAAGAGGAGAAAAAGAGTTGTGCAACACTTGCACTAGAGGCTCTTAAGCGTGGGTTGTGTGTCTTGGACGTCCAAGGGGTGTTTCCTCTTATATAGTCATCATGCAACCTCCTTTTCTTACTTCTCTTACTAATTGTATAAGAAGTCTCACTTCCATACAAATTAGTAACTTCTCATGCTACTATTACCACTATTAGAAGTCTAACTTCAAATAGAAATAATAAGTTTATAATTATTTCTTATTAGAGTTTAAATAATAATAGAATCTTTCTAATACTTGGGCTAGTGTGGGGACCACTAGGGATTCCTTAGAAAGCTGGCTCCAACTGGGACACCGACCCCACATCTCATGTGCAATCCGGGTCAACAGTTAATTGCGAATAACACCACTATATAAATACAATTGCACTCCGGTCTTAGGAATAAATTACAATGAAGACCCTAAACTTCCCAATTACCACAAGTATGTCACTCTATCAATATCCATAGATCAATTGAAATAAATCTGTCTCATCCAATCTTAGATCCACATCTTATTATCCTTGAGCCCCAATTAATCACAATGATAATTAATATCATCCAATTAACTCTTAATCGAGATGGGTGCGCACTTACTAATGATAAATCCATTAATTAGCACAAGGGGATAATGTAGATAGATTTCATCTTGATCATTGTATGTTATCACAGTCCTACTACCACATACCCAAGACACCGAGGTATTGACTTACAGTTGGCCTCACTCATTAGTGACTCAAAGCAAATGAATAGATAGAAACTTGAGTTCATCAATGTATTAGGATTGAGAGCATATTGATAGGGAATTATGAGAGCAGTCATTAAATCGAGACAGTATTTCATAAGGTGCTTCTCATGGTCCTTCAATACATCCAATGTACCAGCACCGTGATCCAGAATCTTCCATTCTAATGATCGAGACAAATCACACTATCTCATAGTGATCAAAGTGCTGCAACCTTATCAGATGAGATGCTTAGTCTCATCACTGGTTGTGAAGATATTTTTAAGTATAAGATTTGTAACACATGTCTCCCGTATGTGGATCTCATCCATATACATATATCACATCTAATATACTAATGAGATCCGGTTCATCTCATGAACCATTATGTCTTATGTATTGGTCATATGCATTAAGTAATAAAATAACATTCATATCATAAAAGGAAAGCATGATTTTATTGATAAATAAAGAAATTAATCAATTTATTACATCAACTGATGGATTGAGACTCAAATGGACCCAGTCCATGCATATATGAAATTTCAAGTCAACCCATCATCCTAACAACCCTTTGATCTCCTCTAAGTTTAATGGTGTTAAAATGTATCATGGTCCAGTCCATTCAAATTTGTGTAAATCCAATCAGATCCAATGGCATATAACTGGGGTGTTTGGATGACATGTTCATATTGATCTTCTGGGCTCCCAGGTGGTCCTCATGGACTGTCTTGCTTGGTAACAGAGTGAGACATCTGCAATGGATATGAATGATCATTCCCAACCTTATAAAAGTTTGAGCTTGTGAACATTAATGGCCGGATCTTCCTATCTATTAGAATAATGTGTCACGATCTTCCAACCTATTAGAATAATGTGCCTTATGCAGATGACACATGTTATTCATATTTTCTTATTCTATTGGATGATTCATGTGCAAGTTCTTTACAATGTAAAGGAATTGATCTAGCCTTCAAACCAATCTGTATGTTTGACTCTACTATTATTTTAAGTTTAATAGTAGCTTCCTCCATATCTTTAAGAAATGAAAGATCATTTCATTAGAGCCTCTAATTTGTTTTCACATGCGGTTTACTGATCTAGAAGAAAGCAATCTCATTGATTGCAACTGGGGGACCCATGCAATTGGCTGATTACTTCAGGTGCCCTTGGGTTCCAACATTTTCTACCAATAGCAATGTGGAGCTAGCCCATGGAACAATAAAAGAATGGAGTCAACTTTGATAAAAACATTTGTCCTGATTAAGAACCTAAAAATGTTATAATTCAATTAAGAATGCTCTCCAATACAGGTGACTTTGTGATAGAATATCCTACATTAGGGTTTGCATGATGAATACCAAAGTACGATAAAGGCTTCCGCATAGACGATCACACGATGACACACTTGAAGGGGAATAAAACCCAATAAAATATTATTATTCTTCTAAACACTGAAATCCAATATCCACAATGCCATGTTTATATATTTATATATATATATAAGGAGAATATTCATGTGTATCCATCACTCACCATAAGATGAGAGATACTTACAAAATTGAAAATATTAATGTGCAAAAGATGAAAAGCTATATATGGTCATATGCGGAAAAAAAATGTTCATGCCCAAAGAGGGAAAGCCATGTAAATGTGGTGAGAGATGGATGCACATGAATGTCACATCTATATATATATATATATAAAGAGAGAGAGAGAGAGAGAGAGGGAGGGGGATGTTCAAGTGCATTCATCCCTCACCATATGGTGAGGGCACTTTCCCTTTTTTGCACATGAATCCTCATTTTGTACTTCACCCTATGTACTTGAAATCATTTTGTACTTCACCTTATGTACTTGAAATCCTCCATTTATGAAAGCATCCCTCACCATATGGTGAGGGATGGATGCACTTGAACATTTCTCATATATATATATATATATATATATGTATGTGTATGAGATGCTTCTATGAGAGCATCTCTCACCTTACTATAACAAATAAAGGTGGGGCTCTCACCTTACTATAACAGATAAAAGTGGAGGCCTCAAATTCATATCCAATGCTAACATCTCATAAGAGCATCTCCATATATATATATATATATATATATATATATATATATATAATACTTAAAGGGAAAGACTCCAAATCAAATTAGGAAATGAAAGAAACTAAAAATATCATAATTGCAACTTATTAAATAAAATTAGCAAAGTAATGACTAATAAGTAGAAAAATAAGATAAGAAACAAGATATTCCCAATCTTCCATAGGTCCCACATGTGGGCCATGGGCAAAGGCTACCTTGCAACTTCTCATCTCGTCAACTATGAATCACTTTCTATAGTTTCTATGAAGGCTATTTACCTCTCATCAATTCAATCAAGTCACCCATAAAATCCTTGTCTCGAAGTAGCACTTGTCTTAATTTGACAACATTATGGTATTATTCACTGATAAGAGTATTTATTTATTTATTTATTTGACTATCGGAAGGTTCTCAACCCTTTGGGTTGGATTAATCCATCCGGGCCCAGAGGGAAGCCAGGTAAACTCCCATGTAGTCCCAGTGTGGTAATGCAGTTTCGAACCTACAACATCGAGGTGCAAACCGTGGTCTTAGGCCAACTGAGCTACCCCTTAGGGTTAAAAATTATATTTATTTAAATGGATAAGAGTATAAAAACATAAAAATTATGGATTAGGGTGCCATACCTTTTTTTTTTTTTACACAATTACCCCCTCTAAGGATCATCACCCCGATGATGATATCGTCACCTATTCATCATTTTTGTCAAAAAACGTGCAACTCTCCCATCATCTAGATCGTTTAGTGGGGTGTGCATCGTGAGAGAAGGTTGAGAAACTGGTAGAGTGGATGAGTACGGTGTGGGAGGGTGATGACATGTTATAATGATGGGTATGAGGTTGGTGTTGTGCAGCGGCTGTTGTGTGGATATGAAGTTGGTGTTGTGCCTGTTGTGTGGATCGGTTGATGAAGGGTTGGTTGTGTTTTGTGGGTTCGAATAGATTGTTGAGTGTGATTTATGGGCTTGGTCCATTCTGTACTTTCTTCTTTCACTTTCTAGTTATTTTGCTTCTTTATTTGCTTATTCTACTTTTGAAATTTTAGATCTTGTTTGGCATCATTCCAATGTACCTTTCAATTCACCACCCATAGTCTCAAGTTTTAGCCACCATCACCGGCTCACTCTATTCTTCTTCTTCTTTGTCTTCTTCTTTTCCACGAATCCGATCTACTAAACTCATCTCATCACCCTCACCACGGCCGTCTACCTCTCCACACCCTTACCAAACGATCTTGATCACAAAAATGGTGAAATGGCTCACGATATCGTTACTGGGATAACATTATGCTAAATGGGTAATTATGTCCAAATAATATATAGTACCGTAATCCATCATTTTTATGTATTGTGTTCATCTTTTTTAATTAGAGTTTAAGCATAACTTTTTCATAAAAATTTCTAATAAATCTAGACCTACAATCAAAGGCTAGGATCATTACTCAATCCAGAGGTTAAGATACACATTACTCATACCTTGGGCGTACTTAAATACCAAATATATATATATATATATATAAAGAAATGAAAGTAGAGAAAATTATCCAACTTCAAAATTTAGCATTGGCTCTCCACCTTTTTCTCCACATCTAAAAACCAAAAACTCCTAATTTTGTAAGGACACATGGAAACATTGTACTGTTTTGAGTTTATCCACTTTTGGCTAAAACAAAGCCAAATCCAATTCCAATTTCTCCCAAGCATTATCCAACACAAATTCGCATTGAAACAAAACTCCTAAATTTCTGTTCTTACACACAACCGTAGCCACACACGTGTCCATCACATACAGGCCCCCTTCCCATCGCCCACCACGTGTTTGTCACCATTCAGGATTTCCCAAAAGATTCCCTGACGAATAGGGATAAGAAAGGGCAACGGATAAGACCGCCCCGTCTTCCGGGCCACGTCAGCCCCCATCTTCTTCCACGTGATCAAAACCCTCCTCTTCTTAATTTAAAAATCTGACGGTGGGCCCACATCAGATCACCATAAGACTTTAAGGATGTTTTTTTAACGGTTCAGATTTGAATCAGTGGGACCCACAGTCACCAACCGGTCTTCTTCTATATAAATATATTATGGTATACAAGGCACCAACCGAGCGTATCAATTCTCTCTTACAGGGTCCACATCTTGAAAAGTCGCCTTGCCGTGTCATTTGATTCTTTCAAAGCTCTCTTTTTATTATTCATTGGGTCTCAATCTATCTGAGGTGTTGGGATTTGTGGGGCATCCATCCTTAACATATTTATAGGGTCTTGATCTCTCTGGGTTGAGGAAATCATCTGTTATCTTTGATATCTTTTCCTGTCAGAGGGTGTTGATTTTTGGTGTTGATATCTTTTCCTGTTAGAGGGCGTTGATTTTTGGTGTTTGGAGTGTTTGCATTTGTTGCTTTTGATTGAAGATGGCTAGTTCTATGGGAATGGCATGTGGGTCTTGGATTCAAGGAGGTTATTTGAAGGGAAAGAGAAGGAACGTTGGAAGGGTTTGTTGTTCTTCTGCAAGTTTGACAGATCAGTACAGAACGTTGAGAATTCAACCAGGTGCTTCTGAGAAAGAGGTTAAGAAAGCATTCAGGCAGCTTGCATTGCAGGTGGGTTTTTTTTTTTTTTTTTCCTGATGCCATTTGTTTTTTTCATGTCTTGTGGGGAGTTTTTGATATTGAGATTCTGTTTTTACTTTGAATGGTGTTTTGATGGGCTTTTGATTGATGATGGTATTTTGGGTTGTTTTTGTATATGTTTCAGTATCACCCAGATGTCTGCAAGGGGAGCAACTGTGGGGTTCAATTTCATAGGATCAATGAAGCTTATGATGTGAGTATCCATATACATCTCTATGACTATAATCAAATCCTATTGATTGGGTTTGAACTGCTTTTTTTTTTTTTTTTCTTGTTTTTTTGTCACCCCAGATGACTTAAGAGGGATATACCCATGTCCCTGAATTGGGCGACATTCATGTCATCCATAGATAGTTTGTACAATGCACTGTGGTTATTGAAGTGCATTGTCCTGTCGTCCATCAAAGGGTTAAATGTTTGTCATGGTGAATCCTGAATCCAAAGCATCCAATTCATTGTGCATGTGTTCTTGACTTTTGGATGGTGAAAAAAGTATATAGAAAAATATCCATTTGATCACAGTGTAAGATCAGATGGGTGGATTTCTTGGGGATTGGCTTTGCCCTATGGATGAAAAGGTGATTGGGCTTTTCACCCACTCTGTGTTATCCAAAACATCTGAAAAAAAATTTAGATGTTATAGAAATCTAACATTGGTTATGTTTGTTTGATTTATGCAGATGGTGATGACGAATCTGAGAGAGTCTAATTCGGATGAATCTTATGATCAATACAGTGAAGATAGTTATGATGATTCCATGAGGGGAATGCATGATCCAAGCTGGGACTTGTGGGAGGAATGGATGGGATGGGAAGGTGCAGGCATCAGAGATTACACTTCACACATCAATCCTTACATTTGATTGGATTTTGATTTTATCTTGATGAATGCCGAAAGGCATCTCAGAATAATTTTTAAGATGTAAATAACATTGGGTTTTCTTTGTATTAATTGAACTGGTTGTGTGTATAGCCAAGTATATAATGCAGAGTTCCTTCTCTTCTCTATTTCTGTGGATCAGAGGGGCTCTTGCTTCATGTATTTTGGGAGTATTTTGTGTTGTACTACCATCTCCCAAATTTTATTTCTACCACTGTATATATATCATGTGTTATTGTTGGAGTGTGATTCGCATCTCCCAAGCAGGGGAGAGTATTATATTATCTCTAATGAAATCTTTTTATCAAGCTCTTTTCTGTCCCTTTGCTGTTCAGCTGCAGGCTGTATATTCATCACCTCTTGAATTTACACTCTATTCAATTTTACAGTTACCTGAAAAGTTAAGCCAACGAGATTGCATTAAAAACATATCAAGTTTGAATCCTTGAAATTGAAGTTAAGTGTTACTTGATCAAAACAATAGAGGGCGAAAGGGATTTAGAAGGGTCAATAATGTAGATTCAGGCAGTGTTGTTCAAAGGTCCCTATAAATCATTCATAATCTAATTATATTCATTGAATACTTGAAGCCTTGTTTGTTCTTGTCAATTCTCCAAATGCTAATGAAATTAGGACTCCTGATCCTCTCTCTAAAGACTCTTAACGCTTTGAGTTTGATTAGGATTAAGCAGTTGAGAAAACTATCTATGGTTAGGGAGACTGTAAATGCCATCCTGATTTCAGAATGACAATTTTTTACCCTTCTGGCAATCCCCCAGAGGAGGAAGTTATGAAAGTTGTGCTTCATTTGGGTGCTCTAAAATTGCCAGGCTCCTATGGAGGAGAAGTACATGGGAAATTCATTAAAGTTCAATATTCATAGAGCTATAATTTTTTTGCCTCTGCTTAATAAAATGAAATGATGGCAATCTTTGATCCTTTCACAAGTGGGGCTAAATATGCTGAATAAAGCAATGGCATCAACTATACCGGTCTAGGAAAAAGAACCTTCATACAATCAGCTGAAAGGAATATGCAAACCAATTATTAAGGGTGGTTTGGGTAATAGAAAGTTGCAATCCAGTAATTTTGCTCTATTAGTCAAAACTGGCTGAAAAATATCTTTCTAATGATAGTTTGCCATGCTCTAGAATTCTTCAAGCTACCCTAATAAAACATTGCTGGAGCCCAATAGTAGGAAGGGGGGTACTCTTGATTTTGGAAGGGATTTGTTGAAGCTGTTAATTTCATTAAAACTAATATAGCGTGGATCATCGATAATGGGGAAAAAAATCTCTACCCAAAACAATAGTTTGATTCCATTGAAGAGTGGACTTAGAAGATCAATCTCCCCTATCTCCAAGCCTAGAAAAGTAGTAAAAGATCTCCTTACTCCAAATAGAAATTCGGGCGAAAGAAAACGTGTTTTTAGTAATGGAAAGGATATGGAAAATACCCTAAGTTTATGTCTCATGCAAGAACAATGAGGATAGGAGGGTCTGAACTTTTTTTTTCTAAGAATGGCCAGGTTACCACAAAGCTTGCCTATAAACTGTGAATTAGTGATAATATTAATAGTAATAGTACCCTTGTCAACTAGAAGGCCTTTTGTAAAATTCATATTCCCCAAAGGGTTCCTCTGTTTGGGTGGAAATGCATAAGGAAGGTTATACCAATGAGAGCTTTTCTCAGCTCAAAAACTCTTGGCCTTAAAAGCAGTCCACTCCATTTGTGAGCTGGAGCACTGTGAATGTTTCATTGTGATTTGGAATGAACAGTGTGATTTGGCTTGTGGTTTGGAATGTTGTCTAATTTTCATTATAATATCAGTACTGAAGAATGGTGGAACATACGGATGGGATTCCCCTCATCCAGTCCACCCATCCTTAACTAAAGCCTATGGCGGGCTATATGGAATTCAAAAATGACTTTTTTTTTCCTCAAAAGGCAAGATTATAAGCCCACTTTTTACTATCTTGTTAGCGAAATGCATGTTAAGATTCCCATTAGCCCCAAAAGTTTTTGTTGTCTCGTTGGTCTCTTGTTTTGTTTTCCCTGTGCTGACCCAAATAATAATAATAATTAGCGTTTGGTTGCATTAATGAACCGCAAGTATAAACTGCCTCACCTTCTATCACCCACTACCAAGCATTGTGAATTAGCTGGCTGTGTTTCAAGTGAGTCATTCAACCTTAACGATTTTCAAAGGTGCCCCCAGTAAAACAGTAGTAGTCTTCATTGGATTCCTCTTCAAGATGCATGGGATGATAAATGTGGGGCACCAAATTGGTAGGTGCTGCATTCCATCTAGTTGGTGCAAGTCAGGTAGGTGGGCTATCAAGGTGCAACCTGAATTTTGGAAGGGCCAACTTAAACCTACCTATTTATAATAAAAAGTCTCACCGCCCTTCTTAGTCCCTGTATTGGTGCTCAATCTAATTTGACACAACGTATTCTTCTATTAAATCAAGATAGAAATTGCACTTACAAAGCCACTAAAGTTGAAGGTTAAGAATCATAATATGCCCTCTTAAAACCTGTAATCAGAATGGTTCCCCGTTGAATCTTCCTTAAAGTGGACCAAATGCAGACAGATCAAGGGCACATGACTGGTCCTGTGTTTACAGGATCTGAGTTGGCCTCAAATCAGTAGAGCGCTGCAGGGCCAATTACAGGCAATAAGATTCACTTGTTGCCTAGCTGCAGGGTAACTTAGTTACAAGGATCCAAATGGGACAAAAGAGAGCCTCATTCCAAATCAAATTAGAAATGATAATCATCATTAAATAACAATCCCAGTGCCTACACTCCCAATACCCAGAGCATTTTGGAAGAAAGCAAAATGCTCAAATCCAGACCGCTTTGCCAATTTCTTTGTATCCTTGAAACATGATTAACATGACAGTCAGATTGCTAATGACTCTTACTACCTGTGAATTGGTTGCAGCCAAGAACAAAGAATGTTTAGAAGCAGTCATAGAAAGATCGACGCAGTTCATGTAACCGAGTCAGTTTCAGTCAAATGGGTTCTCAGGACGATAAATGGTTGCTTTGGTCTCATCTGGAAGTTCTTACCAAGGTAAGTTCACAAGTGACTGAATGGGGATGGAATTGCCACGGTCACTTCAAATATCAACTATTTCTCAGTAATCTATCAGAATATCAGAGAGTTCCCTTTAGAGAAATCTGATAAAACAAATTTCACAACTTCCTAATTTGATGTCATTATCATTAGTGGAAAAAAAAATTCCAGCAAAGAAAGGATTCAACCACCACATCAATCTCTTAAAGCACAAAATAAATAATTAAAATAAAAAATCTCCACATCAATCAAGTCAGAACAAGGATCTAAAAGGTGTAACTGATCAAAATCTGGTGCAACTTTAATTGTGTCACAAGGAACATCTGTCTCTTTTCCAATTGAATCATCAAATATCATTATCATCAGCTTGGCCTTATCATCAATTCAGCTAAAACATCAACAATATAAAGATAAAACAGATACATGGGGTGGCTGAGAAACAAATCTAAGTTGCATAAGCATATAAAAGATACTGTCTCATGTGATCAGATAGAACTAAGAAGTCTCTAAACAGTGAATTAGGTGCAGAGTAGGTACGGACAACAGGGGAAAAGCAGCAAGCATCGCTTGCATCGTATGAACAATCACAATGCATTCTTTGCATCTCAGGAAGAATTACGTTCTACCGTGCATGGTCTTGGTCCACAAATTCATACATGTGAAACCATTGTTGGGTGTCCCAGATAGCTAATCCGGTGGAAATAAGGTTGGGTGTTCCAGATAGCTAATCCATTGGAAATGGAATTCATTCTTTGCATCTCAGGAAGAAATAATTTCTAATGTGCATGGTCTTTGGCCCAAATTTGAGTACGTGAAATTATGGTCTAGTGTAACAGATAATAATGCCACGCATACACCCAAGCGAGATTGCTCTCAATCATTTCATTGGTTGGCTGCACCAAGGGCGCATAAATGATAAACAAATAATAAAAAGTCAAAACCTGTAGGCTGATACCCTGTACTCAAATTTCAATTGCCCATCTCCTGGTCAATCAAGGCTCCTGTGATTACAATCACAACCATCAGATACTGCAAATGGTCAGTCAAAAAGGAGACTGGAAAAGACCCTCACTCAACTACAAGAGAAGTAACAAATTGTGGCCTAGATGGCTCAATGGATATTATTTTTCTAACAACCTACAGCAGGCCGGTTTCATATGGCCGAAAGATATCAACCACAAACTCACTTAGAGGATAAATAATCACCAATAAAATGGACAAGTACAAGGTAACACAGACTATGGACATGGTGGAATCCAGCCTCCACCCCAAAACACCCCCAAATCATCCTACCATACATTATTCAGCTGTCTTCATTGAAATGCGGATATTTTGTGCAATTCTACTTAATCATCTATTTACAAGCTGTCTGGAAGAATTTTGGTCTGAATCAATCTGTGTAGTGTAACCCATCAGATCAACTGTTCAAATGAAAGAAATAAGAGCCCCACTAATGCATACAAGGAATGAACAATTGCAACAATAGCTGCCTATAAATTGATCGACATCACACATTCAGTCTATCTTACTATTCACAGGTCATTATGTGCAATCTCCTAATTGAATGTTACCAAGCATATTGCTCTTTTATAAACAACCTAAAATGACATAGTAGGAATTGATAGGACTGTATAACTTTGCATGATGACTTGAAATGGAACAATCCAGAAAGTTCAGATAACTCATGCACCCAATTCACCCAGTAAAAGTGTGTTCAACTTACAATGAACTAGGAAATTATTGAGTAACAGAAAATTTCCTTGAGAAAGAAAAAATATACAGATCATCTGGTTAATTGGTATGGTTCTTCCGCAACAACATTACGGATTTTCATGTTTCTTTACAAAAGATGAAAAACGATATATAAGAAAAAAGGAACAACCAATCGCTTGTGCCTGTGACGAGCACCTAAGAGAGACCTAGTTTCTTTTAGAAAGAGAATTTCTGCACCTGAAGGGAAAACTTAAATAGGAAGCTCTCAAACCCTCAAAGCTACCTGATCTTGCCATGAAATCTTCCTTTTCCCAGACCGACTTGGCCCGTTGCCAACATCTCTACAAACCCATTTCAGATCACCTGCGGACGCATCACCTTCAGCTGAAGGCCTTTCTAATTTCTTATCCATCCTTGGGGCTTCCCAAACAAATTCCTCCGTTTCTTCCCCTCTCTGCCATTAGAATGAAAAAAAAAAAAAAAAAGTTACTAACCCATAATATAAAATGCTAATATTAGACAAAACTCAAATTTTGATCAAATTGAGAAATTAATTACCGATATCTGATTCAGATCAATTGCAGGAGTTCTTTTAATAGAAGCTTCCTTTTCTCTGTAATTCCTTTCTTTTAAGGAGCTCTGATTGCGGATATTTGGAAGTTTAGGTTGAACGAGAGGTTCTAAAGGGGTTTTCTGAGATGGGTTTTTCAATAAATATTTGTATCTTCTCCTCAAGAATCTGAAATTCACAAACACATAAAAAGAAAACTCAATTTCTAGTTTTTACTGTACTATTTTTGAGATAAGAAAAACCAACCATACATAGAGAAAAATGGGATTGAAACAAATAAAGAGGTAAGTGTTGCTACCTGACTTCAGCTAAGAGCCTGAGCTGTTTTAGTTTAGCTTTCTGCAATCTTTTCTTCGTCTCTTCAGTTTCCTGTTACATGATCACAGTTCAAGATGAAACCTATTAAATTTGTGATTTAATAGACAAAACCAAATATCTAATAACAAAAAACTTCATTTTTTTTATAAAGTTGGCCTTGTTCTTTACGGGGGGAAACTTATTTACTTTCAAGTAACCTTCATCTTTTCCAGGAAGAGGATTAGAAATGATCATAAGAAATCTTAAAGGGCATATTTCAGATGATTACAAAGAAACCCATAAGAAAGAAAATAGATATGGGAAGAAGAAAATGGTAAGAGAAGGGTATTTTATTCAATAGAGAAAAGGCTCAAAAGAGATCCTAGAGAGGCCCAAAATCAAACCTCTGAACACTAGATCTTCTGCAAATCAAAGAAGAAAACTCTAACAAAAATTGCATAGCAAAAGCAGAATAAACCTACATAACCCCATATGTTTCACAGATCAACAAGCCAGGAAAACCACCCAAGAAATGATAATTGAAAAAACTACAGAAGCCCTATTTTATCCATTCAATAACAAGAAGCCAAGAAAAACCCCAGATCTTTAACAAGTTACAAATCAGCATAAACAACATGGAGAAAAATCCACATATAAAAGAAGTCTAATCTTACAATTGAGAACAAGCAAAACAGGCAGCCATAATCCCTTCTAAAATCAAGCAAGGTGCAAGAAGGCAATAAAAGTACAAACTCTAGATCTTCTAAAGAGAACCCCATATCACTGAACCCTTGATCTTCCCCAAATCAAGAAAAAATGGAAAACCCATCTAAGGAAAAACACAAGGTCCTGAACGAATGGGGAAAAAGAAAAAAGGACCCAGATCCATAGAAGAGAACCCAGACAAAAGAAAGTCCTAAACCTTCCAAAATAAAGGGAAAGGAAAACAAAACAAGAACCAGATCTGACCTTCTCCAACTCGCTGAAATCTTGCATGAGGCTCTGATGCCTGAACCTGTTCTTCGCCTCCTCATCAAATACATAAGAAGGAGAAGAATCCAGAACAACCTTCTTCATCTTCTTCATTGTATCTCCCAAGGTAGAGAGAAGAATAAACACCTCAAATAGGGAAAAGAGAAAGCAGAGAGAGTTTTAACAAAAAAGGAAGACAGATATGCAATGCAAGGTAGAGAAATAAAGGGGGTTGATGGCAGAGAGAAAGAAGAGAGAGAGAGGGGTAGGTTCCTTCTCCTGTTTTCTCTCTCTGAAAAACTCTGACTGAGACAACCACACAAAACCCAAAAGCCCACATAAATTGGTAATACCCAATTGGATTCTTTGATGGAGGTGAGATCTTTTGGGGTTGCAGAAGGGCATTTCTGGGAAGTTCTGTTTTTGTAGGTTTGGTTGGATAGAAGACCTTTGAAGACATCTTCCTTTCTTTCCTCCTTTCCTTCTCTTTCTCTCTCTTTCTATTTTGTTTTTGCTTGTTACACATAAACTTTGGTGTAGATGGGCCATTAGGAAGAGAGAGAGAGAATAGAAAGAGAAAGAGAGCTCCTGGGTCTCTTTGATGGTTGGCTGATGTTGTTTCCTTGTTTCTTCTATATTTCTTCCCTTGTGCTTTGTTGGAAGGGTGGGTTTTGGGTTGGAGACTTTGGAGGGTGGTGAGGTGATATGTGTGCTGTAAAAGAAAGGATAAATGGCTGCTGTTTTTCTGATGAGGTTTCAGCTGTTGCTTTGTACCTTGGGAGACCTTGTGATGAGGTGGTGGATGGGGAGAGATTCTTTAATTGAAGGCTCTGGTGAAATTACTTAGATGCCCTTGCTTTCTTTTTCATATGTTCTGATGAAAGTTGGCTGTCTGTCCCTTGTAGTCTTGTGTAGGAGATGAAACCTAGAATACAGTACAATAAAATAAATAAATCAGCCATCTCAGAAATTGCAGGATCTGGAGTCTGGACTCTTCTTCTGTGTTTTTTTTCCCCTATAATGTGCTCTTCTTTGCACATATGGGGGGCCATGTAGGCCTTTTTCAAGGATTTGTGGTGGGTCCAAATCTTGATGCCATCATCTTATAGACTTGTATCATGATATCTTGATAGATTTTTTTTAAATGATGGGGCCCATCTAGGTCCTTTTTCAAAGATCTGATGTGGATCCAAATCTTGATTTCATCATCATCAAGACTTGTTTCATAAGATCTTGATGGATTGTTAAAAAAAAAAATTGATGGGGCCCAATGTAGTTGTAGGATACCTTGTAATTATTGGGTATCTTCATTTTTTTTTTCAGGTATTTGTGTTTTTACTTTAATTATTTTCCTGGTTTTATTTTTTTTTATGTTATTTAGACAACTAGATAATAGATTGCAATTTTTCAATGAAGTGAATCCTCAGAGCTTGAATGACTGACTTAATGAGAAGAATGGCAGTAGAGAAAATTCTTACCTGGAGATGCCTATTTTCTCAGGGATCCTTCCTTGCTTCAAATCTGCACTATGAATAGTTTTCTCCAATATCTTTATCTGTTCTCTCTAAATCCAAACTATAGCATATAGAGAAAACATATGGAGAAATCAGTCACATAACAAAAGCTAAACCAAGGTTACATTACAGAGTTAAAGTAAGGATAATTTTTCTACCTTTTCCCCTCAACCCAGAGAAGAAATGTATTGCTCCAATTAACTACTTGTGCATAAATGTGAGAAGTGTATTTCTCCTTTGGGTTGGAGAAGATTTTATTTTC
The DNA here is from genome assembly GCA_038049695.1 of Cinnamomum chago. NCBI lineage: Eukaryota > Viridiplantae > Streptophyta > Magnoliopsida > Laurales > Lauraceae > Cinnamomum > Cinnamomum chago. The sequence goes on along the minus strand of CP142458.1, from coordinate 62,004,996 downwards.
TCTTCTATATATTATTTTGGGGATTTTACTGAAAAAGTCCCATAAGACTTGCTGTAGAGCAAAATGGCTTTCAAAGATATAAAATGACCATACTAGTCCCAGTGGCCCTTTTCGATTCATTTTTTTTATTGTTTCGCAGAGCGGCGATATCCTCGCTCACCTGCATATACGAGTGGGGATATTCCCACTGGTTTTTTCTTCTTCTTCACACTTAAGCGGCGATATCCCCGCTCACTTGTTTATTCTTCTTCTTCCTCTTCCTCTTCCTCCTCCCCCTTCTTCCAATTCCTTCCAACTCTACAAACTAATCGAATGCCCCTTATATCCAACTTTCATAGAAAGCCAGGCACTGCCCATCTCTGATTATTTATTTCAAAGGCGAGAACAATGCAAACCCAAAAATTCGTCCCAAACAATGGAGAACTAGAAATCCTTCCTAATTGTCACTCTGTAACTTCAAGTTTCTTTTAGCTCCATTCAGGAACCTTGGAGATCCAAGCAAAAATCATTCCCAGTATGCCACAATGTAACTTACTGTTCAGGTTTCTTTTTCCTCCAATCAAGATCTTTGGATACCCAAGAATCAATGGCCACAACACTAGTAAAAGATGCAGCTAAGCAATGAAAAAATGAAGGTCACCGGACACAATTGTTAGGGTGCTTACCTTGAGAGCTCCTACTAAGTGCTGACATATCTGTATCCCTTCAGTGCATGAGAAGCAGTCCACTCACCTTAGGCCATTAGAGTTTTTGCTTGCAAACAATGCTGGTCACTACCTTGGTATGCTTCATCTTCACTTTCACCTATAAAACTGTAGTGGAAGCAGGCTCTCACATATGCCATCAAAGTTGAATACATATATAAGGGGTAATTGATTAGTTGGCTGAGGTGGAAGGAGTTGGAGGAAGGAGGAGGAGGAGGAGGAGGAAGAAGAAGAAGAAGAATGAACGAGTGGACGGGGATATCGCCGCTTAATTGTGAAGAAGAAGAAAAAACGAGCAGGGATATCTCCACTCATATATGCAAGTGAGCGGGGATATCGCCGCTCGGCGAAACAACAAAAAAAATGAATTGAAAAGGGCCACTGGGATTAGTACGATCATTTCATATATTCCAAAGCCATTTTGCTCTACAGTGAGTCTTATGGGACTTTTTCAGTAAAATCCCCTATTATTTTTATTACAAGCTACATTCATCAGTAAATAATTAGTTCATGTTTTTTATAAAAAAAATTCAAAATCATTTCCCCAATACCATTCTCCATTTTTATCCAAATACAAATGGAAAAAAACCTAGTATAGAAAAGTAGTAATCTTCATAAAGAGTCCTCCATCCTCCTGCATATTTCTTCTTATTTCTCTGCCTATAAGTTTTTCCTGAACCAAATACACTTTTAGTACAATACCATCCACTGAAAGCCATGTATCATGTATTAAAATTGAGGATGAAGATTTATTGAGGTGGGGTTATTAAGACAAGAATCCCTCACATGGCATGGAAAACAATAATGGCTATAAATTGAGGTGTTACTCTTCTTTCCGCACCATTTGTTTACAATGACAACTCATCTACCTCCACCATCATATGCATCATGTGTTAGACTACATCACTCAAGTCATTTTCCCCTTTGCTGCTGGACCATTAGATCATTGCCAGATAAATGAATAAGAGGAATTACCAGGTACTCACCTTTACAAATTTGCAAATCTTTTATCATCAATATGCACATTAACCAAGAGCAAGTTTTCCAGATTGGATTCTCTGGTTTTGGACACTTACCTAAATGACAGACACTAATAGCCATTCGCTATACTTTTTGGGTCCTCATTTTCCTAAGCCATGTTTGATTGAAGAATTAGTCATGTTGGGAGATTCTAAGACACCCTTCTTTACGTTCTCCCAATTCTCTCAATGGAATTAGTCAAATGATAATCTCCAAATATTGTTCCAAACTATGAAGAATTAGAGAAACAAAAGGTTTAAAATGTCAAAGCACGTAAGCAAATTATGTTTTTTTTTTCCTTTGAATTAACATTAAACACAGTTTTCACCCAACAGTTACTTAAAACAATTTCAAAATTTTAGATATCCCCAAACGATTACTACTGTCAAACATTCTCTTGTAGTGTTTCAGTCTTCATGCACACATATTTGAATACAAAACCTCTCATCTTAGGGAACTCATCACAATTAAAAGAAAAATCAAAGAAAGATCTTTTTAATGAAAACAAAAGGACAGCATACCTATCTGTTTTTGGAAATTGAATACATAGGAATTCATAGTTGAATGGCTCCAACCAAGACTATTAAAGAGGTGAAGGATATGAGGTGAAGATATAGACCAAAGGACTTGAATTACGGAGTGATGGCTGACTATGTATTTTCTTTCTCCCCTTGATTTATCTTCTGGTAAAAGGAGATAATTTTATGTTTGTTTTCAATTATATCTGTTTTTGGAAATAAAAGTCATACAATTCTTATGCATGCTGTTATACAAACGGATAGCTCCCTAACTGATATTCTCTTAACTACCCCATTTGTCTACTCTATGTGCCCTCAAAAACATTTTTAAAAAGTAGGATGAAATAATCAGTTTGGTCTATGGGTATTAGACACATAATTCCTCTCTCTCTCATAATGGTTCACACACAATCACTCCTTGATATTGATCCATCAGTCATTCACTCTTTCCTTAAAAAGCAGTTAGATACAACTATATGTCAAAAGCTAGCAAGGGTGCATCAATTCTCTTTACTTTTTCTATTTCACAATGGGCAGAACAATAATCTTTTATATAGCATCTTTTTTCACTTGAGAAGCAAAAGGCCCACCTGCACTTTTCCAATTAAGAAACCCACATGCAAAAGGCACCTACTTTTCTAAGATAACTCACAGCTCTGAAGTCCACTCTGATCTGAGGGCTCCATGCCTTACAGAAAAACAGGGAAAGCTGCTATGTTTGATGTATCTTCTACTGTGAAATTGTCGGTGCTCCGGACTAGTATTTTTCATCTAGAGGCGTCTGGTTGGCTCTATCTTCAGTCCCTTTTATATTGTCTTCTCTTAATTTATTTAAGATTAAGACATTGATGTAGACTATGGAGAGAGAGAGAGAGAGCACTTACAGTTACAAGTTTATAGAGAGGGAAATGGTGGTCCAACAGGCCATCTAAATGCGTCTCAAATTCGGAATTTATTGGATTGATTCTTCTTCTAATCAGGATTAGACACTAAACCTCTATATTGGATTTATATTTAACAAATGGAGTTCATAACAGCATGAGAATTTATTAAATGTTCAATGAAAATAAAGTAGTCACTAAGGGCATAAAGGTAAAACAAATTATATAAACCCAAACGACTTAACAATCCTATAAATAGGACTGCCCGAGTTGCAAAAGGAGAAAAGGAGAAAAAAGGGAGAAGAGAGAAGAAAAGACGAGACAAAGCAGAAGGAAAGAGAGCCTGAACCAAACTGCTAAGCTGCTGGAAGTATGCAACATTGTAAGCAGTAAGTTACATGGTCATAGTTAGGGCAGTCAAAGGGCCCAGCCCGGGGTAAGCTCTTATCATACCCTCACATGTGCGGGTAGGGCTTAACCAAGCAAAAGCCCTCGATATTCATATCGGGCTTGTAATTTTTAGGCTCTTGCCCTACCCTCAAGGATTAGGGCCAGGCTAGGGCCAAAAAGAGGAATTTTTTTTTAAAGAAAATCAAATTTTCTTACATCACCACCGGCTTTCAATCTACATTGTTTTTTGTCAAATTTATGGATATCTGAGGCAACATTGGCTTTGGCAAAAGCTTTAGGCAATAATTGTTGGTTTGTATTAAGTCTAAGTCTCTTGGTACATGATTTATTAAATTGTCTAGCTGTGTGGGTAATTCCATTTATTTTATCATTTGTTTCGTACAGTACATACACTCAGCTACACGACATTCCTTTTGCATTCCATCTTTTTGTTTTTTTAGAACTTTCAATTTTTCAAAATGATCCCAAATACTTGATCTTTTTGAGCAAAATGCTAAGCACAGTGACTTTTGATAGCAAAATTAATAGCAACTTCAAGATTAGAGAGGGAGAGATCGAAAATTAGAAGAGACTGCTTTGAACTTTCGTTTTGTGAGGTTTACCCAAACGATGAAAAAAAAGATCTTATAGAGAGACATTTTAGGGTTTTTAGGATCAAAAGACCACATTATCCCTCAATATAATTGTCGCAGTTAACCCCATGTGGGGTAATTATGACTTTTTAATAAAAGTCTAAAATGCCCCAAATAAGTGACTGTTTATGGTACTGTGGGTTGGGCATTTAGATAATTTCTTATTGCTATAAATAGAAAAAATGAAAGGCTTGGTTGGGCCTGAGTCTTACAAAATTTTCAAGAGGCCCAAGTTGCTTAGATATATTATAAATATATCATGTATTATATATTTTATATTAATACTTGATAAACTGCGGGCCGGGCCGGGCCGCCTCGGGCTGGAAAAGTCAAGCCCTAGCTCGGCCCTCAATATTGCGGGCTTTTCAAAATCGGGCCCTACCCTACCCTCGGACTTTACGACAAAAAATAAAAAAAAAGCCCTTGCTTTGAGGGCTTTTGCGGGCTGAGCCCCCTCGTCAAAAGGCCAGATTGACAGCCCTAGTTATAGTTCTGTTTTTTGTTAGTTCTAAAAGCATTATAATTGGATTTGGATTGATTTTTTTTAATGTGTTAGTAAACATGGATTTGAAGTGCACACAATTCTGATTTAGTTGGTTTGAATTGTTAATTGGAAGGGTTATCCGAAGTTGAATATCCAATTTTTCTTACTAACTTTATTTGAATTTTCTGAATGAATAAGTGTTTTTTTTTTCCTTTTAGTTTGATAAGAATTGATTTTCTTTTCTTTTTTCTCTTTTTCTCTTTTTTTTTTCTTTTTTTGCTACAGAGCATTTCATTAATCATAAGCAAAGGAAAGGAAGATAACAAACGGACTCGAAGAGCATGGAGAACAAAGAGTTTGATAAGAATAGATTTTCTCTGATTAAGTTTTCATAGCGATTTCTAAATGAATAAGATTTCCACAATTGCTTTGATAATGTTTGATTTGATTTAATAAACAATTTGAATATTGAGTTAATGGTGGTTCAAAAAGATATTTGATTTCAATATTTTATGAATTTATCTGAATATCTGAAGGGAATACAATTGTTTACTGAATAAGAAGGGTATGTAAAGTTCAATAGATGAAAGACCCAAAAATGAGACCAATTATAGGCCAGGTGGTTATATAAATATATGACTCTATAGTAATCATATCGTGGGCTAAAGCTAGTTATTATTTTGAGATTAACACTTGGTATTCAATACTTCTATTAGCCATATGTTAACATGGGCATTTATATGCATGGCCAATTATTTTAAGTAGCCTTGGATTACTGATTTTTGTATTTCGTTGTGAGGTTATTTTATTTACTATATCATGAATTTATATCTTTAGAGTTAGCTTGGAAGAAGTTTATTTTCTATGTAATTATCCAGTGTTTTGGACATGATACAAGATTATAGGATTTTCTTTGAACAATGCATTTTTTAATCAATTATGAATCTTAATGATTATGAAAAATTACTTGCTGAGGCTTTTTTTATTTATTTTTATTTTTTTTGGTACCCCAACCAAGGGGGCTAGGACCCGCGCAGACACAGGAAGAAAACTCACTCAAGTGAGAAAGGAGCACACAAACGTGGAAAGAAGGCCTTAAAAAAGAAAAAAAACATGCGAGCATTCAAAATATGAGTTATTTCAACAGGCTCTAACAAGGAACAAAGAATGTTTAAACAATCATTTAAATTTTACTTTCAATTTTTTTTTAATCATAAGAATCATTAAGTGGGCCCATCACATGTTCAAGTATTTTCTAATTCTTTCTTGACCCAATTTGGCAAATCCTATATTTATAATTATAATAGCTAGTTGAATTTGTTTCTAATTAAAAAATGGATATCTACCATGATAAAAAATATACAAGCGATCAGTTTCTGTATATAATATCTAATAATAGTAAATAATACGTTGACGTCAGGTCTATTGAGGATTAAAATTGAATTGAGATGCTTCTTCTCTAACATACAATAATTGGTTGATGGAATCAAAGTTGAAGCATAACTATCAAAATTGAATTAAAAGACTATGATATAATATATAATGTAATAATAGATTGGAGTAGGCCGGGTTTGGTGAGAGTCAAGTTGAATTCAAAACCTTATGATATAATACAATAATAGGTTGATATTTGATTTGGTGAAAGTCAAAATTTAAAAGTAACGGTCAAAATTAAGTGGAAAAGCTTTTGTACATTACAACTAGCTTGACCACCTATGCTTAAAACCATTATTATATACACAAGAAAAGTTATAAAAATTATTCCTACTAGTAGTAAAAAGGGTAAAAAATCAAAACTTCAAAGAATAGTTACAATGAAAATAAAGGTGAAATTAATATTTTCCATAGTAGCTTAAAGATGGGCTTGCAGATCAACTCTCAAAAATCCCTGCATTTCTTTATCAGTTATTGGAGGCGATAATCGCTTAATTCCATTCATCTTCAAAAATGTCAAAATAAAAAAAATGAATTTGATATGAACGCGCACCCCCGATGTTAATTCTAAGGACCTTCCAATGACGACCAATCTCTTTTTCTATATACACTTATCAATTTTAAGAAAAGTAGAAAATCGTAGTTTTATAAAGAAAATATACCTTAAAATCTCGCTTTAGTTTATGTGAAAAAGGAATTAATACACATTTAAGATGGAATTAGCTGCCCTTTTTTTTAAGAAAATATTCTTTAGAATAGGTACAAAAAAATAGAAATGACACATAAAACTTTTATGTGGTGCATTGGGTAAAGTAAGTTTTCAAAAGCTTCCAGAATTGAGAGGCTGTGAGTATGAATATTTACAGTGTATGCATTTTAGCTTTTTATTAGCATGGATTTTGGTTTAGCCTAACCTAAACCAATTCCATCCAATTGACAGTGGGATCCACCAGTGTCAATAAAATTTATGCGGGCTTCATGTCAAGTCAAAATTTAATAAAATACTTAAAATCAAAATTGGAATTGAAGGTCAAAATCAAAACTGAGGTAGTCAATATTTACAAATTTAGTATGTAATAAACAGCAGAAAAGGCCTTTGCTAATCTAGTGCCTTAATAATAAACTAGTATATTTACATTCAAATTTAACAAATATATTCAAACTTAGGATTTTCTTCGCGATACTACTTAGAAGAAAACAAATCCAATGTAAAGATCAAGAAGAACCTATTGAGAGAGATAGAAATGAGGGAGAATGATAGTATGAAAGTGGTTATCGCTTTCTCATAAAAGGTAGGTATTCTAACGAGAAAAATTAAATACCAATTAAATAATTATCTAAAAAATATGTCTCTCTCTATGAGTCTGTCTGGGGACAGGCAAAGAGAATTAAAAGAAAGGACAATAATCTATAAAACTCAAACAATAAAAACATTAAATAACTTAGAAATAAAAAATATATATATATAATATAAATAAATGGTATTTAATCATGAAAATCTTCAAAGATGAACATGTAGGAAATCGTGTGGCCCACATGCCACAGGTTACACGTCAGATCAAGCGAGCGTAGTCCAATAGAGAATACAATCTCACTTATGGTAAGACTTGATTTGTCTCCACAAATAAGACTTCCAATAAAATCAGTGGATGTGTGTTTCTGGCAAAAAAGTCTATAATAAGTATGACTCTTTGGAACTCATCTATATAAGATTAGGGAGCTTTAGGGTTGGACACTCTCAATTTCCATAGGTTAGACAGATGTGAAGAGATCTGCGGAGCTACTCAATTGCCGAAACCCACATAGATTTCTAGCCGCATTTCGGAGTCTCCATATCCAGATCTATCAGAACAATATTTGGGTACTTAACCAATCTCACAATGGAAGTCTCCCTCTTAGTATTAAAAATCTAAAAGAAATATATACAATTAAAGAAAAGAGACTAACTATAATTAATAATCTTCTATTTTCCCAAATGAAAAGGTTTGGACCCCTACATAAGGCCAAAGGAACTCACAAGTCACAAGATAAAAAGAAAAGCATATCATATAAGAGAAATGGTTTTTAATCATGAAATCCACCTCAAAAGGAAGAACAAGATTTAGGTGCTTAACCCAATTCATAGTGAAAATCTTCCTCTCAAGTCTGAAAAACCAAAAGACTACCCATCAACAAAATTTCTATATTTCTTAAAAAAACAAAAAAAAAAATTGTAGCCAATTATGATTCCCAAGCTAGGATGTAAATAACTTAGAAGGAAAAAAAATCACATATTACATTAATAAATGAGTTATAATTTGGGTTCTAAACTAATAATGAGAATCTCCTCTCTATTTGAGAAATCAATAAGCAATACATAAAATTAAGGCTACTCAGCATCAAAGTTTCTTTATTACTTAAAAAAAGTCCCTCTCTCTCATCTTTATTACTCAATCCTTGAACCTCCTTTTTTTTTTTAACGACAATGACAAGTCTTGGATTGAAACCCAACTATACCGTCTTAAAAATTCTATGCAGAGACAACTATGGAAGGTCATCCTAAGACTTGGTAGACATCCAAGTAGGAGAACCCAATGTTTTAAACACATGCAAATAAAAAAAAAATTCAAGAATTCCTCCAAGTAAAAAAAAAAAAATCTTAATTGAAGGTATGCAGACACGAAACCCACCAAAACAGAGATCCAATAAACTCATAAATCCAAAGAATGTAAACCCAAAAAAGTTATATAAAAAAAATCTTAAAAAATATATATCTACATCTTTCAAAAAACTCAAAAAAATTTCATCTTTCCTTCACAAGTTAGATAACAGAGGAACCCACATACATTCATCACAAGTCAGATAATAAAGGAGCCCATAGACATCCATCTTTCCTTCACAAGTCAGATAATTAAATTTAGTATGGGCCATTTTTTTGGCCCAGTTAACAATTGGACTTGGGATCGGATTTTCGGCAACAAGATTCACTGAGAAGTCAATCATACCAAGTGGGAACTATTTTTTCCCTTTTCAGAAAAAAATCTCTACCTATTACTTTATCAAATTTAAAAAATGCACCTAATTTCTAATCAACCTGACATATGATCTTTCCGTAATACATAACTTTCAACTCTATACATTGTTTCCTGCTTTCTATATTCATTATGGTTTTTTTTTCACAGAGTGGTGAAAAAAGAAGCATTTTATGAAACACAATAGAGACTAATCATTATGCATAACCTTTTCGAGGGCATAACCTTTTCGAGGGGTGCTTTGCAACAACAATTGTGAGGCTTAGTTTATGTTCTCTAAGTATGTGGTTGTTAGTGATTCTAATGCAGTGAAGGTGCTAACCATCTTAGAAGCACTTTAATATTTCTTAAGATCTTTTCATACTAGTCTTATTGTGGAAAGCGACTCTTCTAATTAATGTGGTTTCATGGGTGTCTAATAGAAAGGTGAATCTTTAGAAATTCCAACTCTTATTCAATAAAATCCAAAATCTAGCTTCGTCAATTGATGTCACCTTCTAACATGAGTCTAGATCGGCTAATTTTATGCCAGATGCATTTTACAAAACAGATAGTTGAGAGGATTAATCAATGAGAGGGAGTTGTTATGTAATTGTGATGTGAGTGGGCTATTTACCTTCACTACATTTGGAATGGAATCGACAGCTCGTTGAAAATCGATCCTTTGGCCGTAGGCAATTTTAATATTGAGTAATATATGATAATAATTAAATAATGAGTACAAAAATCACCAATTTATGATTAAATAATGTGGAGTGCTAGTGGGTGTTTTTATATATTATAAAAGAAGAAAGTAGAAGGTAGAGGGAGATTAATACCAGTTTGAGTTTGAAATGTTGGGGAGTACAAAAGTGCCTACAAGGAAAGAAACAATGACTGCTGCATATAAACAATAAAAAACAATATATAAAAGACAATAAAAAACAACAAAAAAATACATATAAACACCAACACCACAGTTCAACAAGTTCAAATCCTCAAAACAGACGACACGAAATACCAGCTTAGGTTTGAATATGCTGTGAACTTCAGAAGCGCCTGCAAGGAGAGAAGCAAAAAATTTATGATTACTGGGTATTTGGTGTGGTGTTTTGCCTTTAGTACAAGAAGAAAAGAGAAGATGGAAAACAAATACCAGATTGGATTTGAAGATATTGCGGACTACAGAAGCGCATACAAAGAGAGAAGCAATGAAAAGGAAACTTGCCAGCCTCAAGCAATATGTATGGTTGGAAGTTTCTATTTGAGGGATACCAGATTCAGGGATCACGGATTCTTCGAACATCTCGCTTACGCTCTTGAGGAAAAAAGATTAAAAAAAAGAGAAAATTACCAAAAAAAAGACCTTAGATGGTCACTAATCGAAAAACAGGCTACTAGTCAATATTGTACGGAAGTAGTACCCTGTGATCACTTCCATTTATATATATATATATAATATTTAAACGTGTGACGACGTCATCGCTTAATATCTCATTTAAACGTGTGACGACGTCATTGCTTAATCGCCTGAAACCTCATTTCCCTCATTTTTCCATTCTTCCTCCCATCGTTTTCCCCTTCTCTGACGGTTTCCTTTCCCCCTTTCTCTGGAGTATGTGGTTTGTTAGGAGATGGTGTCCGGATGATGGTGAGGGTAGATGGGATGTGGGAGGGTGATGGATGTGTGGTTCTGTTTGGTGATGGCGGTGACGGGGCCTTTTTATTAGTTTTGGTTTTGTTTGGTTGAGTGGAATCCGAGAGAGAGATGGGTAGGAATGTGTTGCGTGAGATGGGTAGATGAGATGTGGGAGGGTAATGGATGTGTGGGTTTGTTTGTGTGAGAGAGTGATGCAGGTGAGGGAGGTACCAAGGCGGCGACGGGTTGCGCAGGGGTGAGGGGTGGACTGGTGAAAACAGGGAGATGTGTATTAGGGTGGCTGTTTGGTTAGGAGGATTCGGAGTAGTTTGGTTCGCCGGTTCTGCGTGTGTGAAAGGATAGGAACATGATGGGTTGATGAGTTGGTTTTTGTGCTTAAGAGAGTCTTCTTCATATGGAGTGGATGGAGACATGCGTGATGATGGAGAATGACGGTCTGGGAGCCTTGTGATCTGCGTGGGGATATGGGATGGAGATGGCGGCGAGATGGAGATGGAGATGAGAGGAGGTCTGCGCGGATGGGGGAAGAGATTTGGGATTTGAATTGTCGAGGTTTGTTTTTATAGTTTTGAGAGAGGAAGAGTTAATATGGGAGAGGGAACAGGAAAGAAGCATGGGTGACGTCCTGGGATTAGGCTAGGATGAGAAATTCAAACAGAAATGAGAATGGAAAAGATAAAGATTTCTTAGAGGATAAGGTTCATCCCACAATTAAAAAAAAGGTTATTGAAAAGGGAAAACAATGGGAGGAAGAAGGGAAAAATGGAAGTGGTTCCTTGTGACCACTTCCGTGCAATGTTGACTAGTGGCCTGTTTTTCGGTTAGTGACCATCCAGGGTCTTTTTTTGTAATTTTCTCTAAAAAAAAGTTATATAGAGGATTTTACCGGAAAAATCCTCTAGACTTTTATGAAAACTCAAAAGGTTCTCAAAGACCAATATTGACTAAAAAGGCACTCCCAACACTTTTTTGGTGATTTTTTTAGCCGAGATTGTTTCTTCCTCCTCCTCTTCCTCCTCTATTTTCTTGATCTAAGAGAGATCGATGATTCTAACGGAAAAAGCCATTTACCGATCTGACATCCACCTGGCATATACAGCATCTAGAATTCCATGACAAAGCCCATGTAATAACTTGCCATGTCCATACCTTCCTCAAAACTCCATCTCTTCAGCCATTCCACACAAAAAAGGAAAAAAAATAAAAAAAAACCCACCTGCGTCTTTGAATTAAGCAACAAAATCACAATGCTTTTTGTTTAAGTGGGTTGAGTTTAAAGAAAGAAAATTGATAAGATTGATGGTTGTGATTCACGGCTGTGTGGGGTTAGATGGAAGGAGAATGGTGACATGTGGTTCTTGGTTTTAGATTGGCTAGTTTTGATGTCAGTCAGCGGCTGCGTAGGGTTGGTGGTGTTGTAAAGTGTTGATTCCAGCAGAGATGAAGATGGAGGGAGAAAGTTTATGTTTGTTTTAGATTGGATTTAAATAGGTGGTTAGGAAGAAGACGATGAAGAAGAAGATATAGGTGACCACCGATATCCCCCCTTAGCAAAATAGGTGAGTCGTGATATCGTTGATCGCTTGTATCTTCTTCTTCTTCCCATCCACTTATCCGAACCCACTCCAACTGAAGCCGAATCTACTCCCTCTCCTTCCTCATCACCTATAAGACCTCGGCCCTTCTTAATCTCTATTATCATCTAATTGTTGGTTATTAGATGCTAAATGTGTTGACTTGTGTGTTAATGATGGTAATTAGGTAGATTAGGTGGATTTTGAACCAAACTAGGTAGCTCGAGGACCTTGTCCTAATTTTGGATTTATGAAAAGCGTTGTGTATGATTTTAGGGTTAGTGCGAAATCAGGTTTATTGGGTAGAGTTTTTCATCCTGGTCAACTTTTGTCTTTTGACCGAATTCATTTGAGCTCATTTAGACCCTTTTTAGCCCAAAAGAGCTAAATTGATAATTCTTAACCTGGACTTTGCTGCAGATACCAGATGCTTCATGTTAAAACTTAAAACCCTATCCTAAAACCCTATACTTACCCGTCTCATTTCACTCTGTAAACTTACCCCTATCTCATTTCACTCTCACCCTCTTTGCTAGAACATAATCGGAGCTCATCTCTTCCTCATCTCTCCTTCCATTTCCTTGCTTCCAAACCACAAGAGAGTTCTTGGAACGTGGGACTCCTACGCTTCAAGGCCATCTTCTTCCCCTACTTCATCTTCTTCAAGCTTCCAACATCCCCATTTATTTTCTGCTTGTCCTATTAATTTGGTAGCTTTTCACTCTCAGACTCTCTCACTTGCTTGAAATCAGTTCCTAGAAGCTTAAATCGAGCAATGCAAGCTCTTTCAACCCTCATTTAATCTATCTTATTGTGTAGGGTTTCTCGAGCCATAGATTTAGAGTTTTTGATTTTGAGGCTCGGTAGTAGGTGGGAAAAGCTTGGATTTAGTGGGTTTGATCTAAGCACCAAGAAAAGGCAAGTTGAACTTCTATAATATCATGCATGCATGCCTATTTTGATAATTCTTAACGTCACCCATGTATAGATCACCCAATACAAACTCATTAGTATGTTTTAGCAGGTTTTGTGGAATGGAGATATGGGTTTTTGTTAATATTTACTTATTATAGTTTAAACAAGATCCAAAGTATCTATTTTAAAGTAAAAATATGATTTACTGAAGCTTTTGGACTAAGTGAGAGGTCAATCTATGGCTGTCGTTTTCAGCAATTTTTAAGGTCACTTCTCACTTCATTTCCTTCACCCCTCATGTTTTAATGGAGTTCATTTGACCATGCATTTAAATGTACTCAATTCCTATGTATTTTATGCGACAAGAAGTCCCTTACAACATTATTTACCCATGGGCAAATTGCCACAAAAAGTTAACGGATCATTGCTTGTAATGAAAAGTAGAATTCCGGTGCAGAGTGCAAGAATCATAATGCATTGGACTCTTGCATTTTAAGTGGAGTGGTAAGTGGCACCAGATCAGTGGTTTTTCCTCACCAAACAGATTCCCTAAACTGAATGGTGGTGGGTCAACACTCGATGGAAATTCCATGGAGTGTGGATCACACAGAAGCATTCTCTATGTTGAAAATAATGTGTGAATGCCCAACTTTGGGTTGGTGGAGGATCAAATCAAAGCATGGATTTTTCAAATGATGTGGCATGTCAATTGATATTTCAAATCAGCAAATCCTTTTTACCATGGAAAAGAATGATAAAATCCTGTCAAGATCTTCCTTTCTTTGGAAAATTCTGTCAAAATTCTTTCAATTGATCTGTCAAGTCTTGAATCATGGATATGAATTGTAGTGTATACAACTTGAAGCTGGATGTACATTAGATAACTACTCGATCTGAACCAGTGCTTTATCTTGCCTCACTCATAAGGTCCAGAGGGTTTTTTTTTTTTTTTTTTGGGTAAAAAAAAAAAGAAGCATTAGACACAAGCTGGTGTTGGAAGTACGGGTGTTCATGGGCCCGCTTGGGCTGGGCTGAGGTATATTTAGGCCCCGCCGGACTTCTAAAATATACGTCAAAGCCCGACCCGTCTGAAAATTGGTAAGCCCGGGCCCAGCCCAAGTTTACTTTATCAAAATAAAATAGGTTTTTTTTTTCTATACAATTCCATGCCCCCCCCCCCCCCCCCCCCCCCCCACACACACACACACACACACACACACTAGTAATGTTTTATTTATGTTCGGGCTGGGCCCATACTTACATATTTTCAGATGGTCCGGGTCTGTACCAGCCACTCAAGGCCCGATCCAGACTTGGATATATGTTTTAGAAGTCGGGCCAGGCCATGATAGACCTCAGCCCAGACCAACTTGGCCCATGAACACCGTTATAAATCACTGCAAGTCACTGTTGGGCAATCTGGATGAAAAGAACGTGTGCCCCAGTTCCCACCTTTAGTGGATGGATGGCTTATACATAGCCTCACCTCATCACAAAATATAATCCGTACTTTTCCCCTCTTTTCCACTTTTCTTTGTACCTGTAAATGGACATTAGGCCCTCTCTGGTTAAAAGCATTTATGACAATGAATTCGGCTTGTTGAGGATTTCTGATATGACGTGACATATTATTTTTTGAATATTCTAAATAATTTTTTTAATGCAGAAATTTAGTATTTGAAACTATATGAAAAGATATTTTTAACCTTACGAATTTTTAAATTTCAATTTTCTAAATGCCACAGGGGATTTGAACATTTAGAATTCTAATATGTGGGGCAGCATTTTGGATTAGAGTAAGTTCCCATAATGCCAATTATGAGGAGAAGGATACACTTCTCAATGATTTTAGAAACTTAAAATTTCTATGATCTTTTAATCATAAATTGTTTTTAAGGTTCTAATAAATTTTTTTTATTCATTCCAATCATGAGTAAAAGTTTGATAGAGTATAAAATTGGGGCACTGGGAAAGATAATGGTAGGATATGGGCCTGTTTGGCAATGTTCCTTTCTTGTTCCTCATTTTGTGTTGAGATTGGGTCGTGCAGAGATTGTGCTATGCAAAATTGATTTGACAACATATCATTAACCTGTTCCATTGAAAATATGTTGTGCGAAACATTTTTGGTGCCATTATAAGAGCTTTATTCTAATTAATAGAATCCAACAGTGTTATAAGTTTGAGTTGACATGAGATTTGAAGATACCTCATACATGTGGAGGGAGTTTATTTTGAATGGTTCTGATTTTAACTATCTACTCACATGCTTATTTCATCAAACCACCTACTACTCTATTTTTTTTTTTTGCTAACAGAGGGCTCCCAACCCTTTGGGCTGGACTAATCCCTCTGCACCAGAGAGAAGCCAAGTAAAACCCCTGGAGCTCCTAGATGGTAAAACTAGTATGCTTAATTTTCGGTTCGATAACACTGGTGTGCTTAATCTTCGGTTCTTGAAGAGGGGGGAATCAGAGATCGATACAAGAACCTCTAACTCTAGAAGAGAGAGGAACTGTGGTCTTGACGACTCGACCAATCCCTTGGGATTACTAGTACTTCGATTTTAGTTCTATTTGTTTTTAAGTCACTTGCTCCATCCTATCTCTTCTACACCCTTTTTCTCCAATTTTTTTTATTATTTTCATTTATTCAACTTAGTTAATGGATGAAAAACGGTAGTTTATATAATCTTTTTAATGTATAAATATTTAATTTATAATAAATGAATATATCATATTGACCATGAGTGATTATGCTCGTTTATATTTAATGATGCTTTTCTACCAGGAAAAATGAAAATAATGGTATAAGTTCTTAATAATTATTACAGAATCCACCGTCGCTCAAATCCCTAAAACCCAAAACCTAAAACATGACCGCAAGTCCAAGACGTGGGCACAGGACAGAGTTTACTTTTGTATCGGTGAAGAGATAAAAAAGAGAGACTGGCTGGTTCTTCTCTACAAATCCAAGAATCCGATCCTTCTCTCAAAAAAAATCTCTGCAACGAAGAAGATGACAGGAATGGAAGCGTCTGTAGTTCCAGATTCGATTATAGAATCCGCGAACAGAACTCTTTCCAACTTGGAAGAGCTGAAGACAAACCTCCTCCACTTCTTGTCACTCTCAGAGCCCCAAGTTCTCTCTCAAATGCAGCCTCTCCAACGCGCCCAAGCCTTTCTCGTTCTTGCCAAAGCGCTCTCCGCCCTCTTCACAGGTACACTCACTCCTTTCCAACTCCAATTCATCTGTAATACATCTCTTTTTTGTTCTGTAGTTTATGCTCTTCTTTAAGTAACTTTTCGTTTTCAATATTTTGGAATAATGGACAGTGCGTTTGCGATGCAATGGAGTGAACCCAGATGACCATGCAGTTAAATCAGAACTTGTAAGATTTCTACTCTTTTTGTTTTTCTTTGGGTTTCAGGGGGTACCCCTGATTTCCATTAGAGCCCAATGACACATGGTTTTATCAAACAGACTAACAGATGACCATTCAGTGAAATTGAATCAGAGCCTGTTTGATTTCTACTTCTCTTTTTTGAGGTTTTTGGGGGTGCCCCAGATTTCCATTAGAGCCTGCTAAAGTGGGTTGACACGTGGTTCTATCACCCAGATGACCATTCAGTTAAATTAGAGCTTGTAAGATTTCTACTCTTCTTTCTCTAGTTTTTTTGGGTGTACCTCAGATTCCCATTAAGCCAAATGTAGTGGGGGTTAACATATGCTTTTATCAGTTTTTCAAGGGGTAGAGAGAATGGGGAGCATGTTGATGAGTGTTGTTGTTCAATATATTGTGCATCAAAGCAAGTTGGATGTGTTTCTGACTAATGGGGTTTCGACCTTTTAGGGTCTGGTGGGCTACTTGGTATTGAATTCCTTGTGTTTCACTGTAAAGGGGTTTTTATCAAAGGAATATTGAAGACGTGGGGAGAGGAGCATCTATGGTGGACATGTAGATGGGAAAATCACTTTTCTAGGACTTAATCTATGTGGTGATGTGTTGGTTATCACTTCCTACCAAAGGAGAGAGTATTTGATGTGCCCATGTTAGCTTGCCATTTTGATCAAAAGCATTGCTTTGAAATCTTTGGAATTCAATACCGAGTAAACAGATTGCCCTTACAATCTTGGGGTAGGGTGAGGGTGTCAACTTGGGGATTTTTTTATTCTTCTGAATTTTGTGCGTTTTCTTTCTTTTTTTATTTTATTTTATTTTTATTTTTATTTTTATACAGGAGAGGCTAAGCTTGTATGAAGATAAATTCGAGCGGTACAATGATTGGAGCAAAGGTGTTTTGCATTATTTTTCTATTTCTATCTTTCATGTAGAAGGTTTTCAGTGGATGGTGCATTCTATTTCCTTCATTAAAGCTTTTATTTGGATTTGGTGATTAAGTGGGTCTTTGAGATTTTATTGGTTTGCAGAAGAATCAAGGATCCTGTGTCATAGTTTTTAATTTATGTATTTTTTGGTTTCCTATTTTACTTTTTCCCCTTTAGTTGAAGAGTTATGCAGTTGCATTCTTTACTTAGAATTCTTTTTGTTCAAATTCATTGGTTTAGGATGCATTTGGATTCTTCCGAAGGCACATTTCTGTGAAGGGTTGGATTTGTCTTGTTCAAGAGGGTATTGAAGTCCTAGGACATAATATTATACATCCAGTGTAGCTATGGAAATAAGAAATAGAGCCATAACCCTCCGTTAAAACTGAAGAGCCTTCTAAATCTTTATTAAAACAGCAGGAATATTGCTACTAAGTGAATGAAAGAGAGAGAGGGAGGGGCAAATAGGAAGTAGAGCGGCCCTAAGTCTCCATTAAAATAGGAACTCTAATAATTTCTCTCCCTCCCTCCCTCCCTCCCTTCCCCCCCTTCTCTATCTCTCTCTTTATATATATATGTATATAATTCAAAAATAAAAATAAATATATGTATGGGAAATATTCACATGCATACGTTCCTCACTGCTTGTAACACGGTGAGGGACAGCTTGATGGGGCCCACTTGGGGCCCCACTGATCACGAGACTAGGGGATGGAAATAGACATCTTCGATGGACCTAGATATCAAGTTTGGGGTCAATCTCATTCCTCTAACCCCTTTATCCGTGGCCCACAAGTTTAACAACTTTATATTAAAGAAAAAACATTTGAGCCTTGATCCAAAGGTCCAGTCCATTCAGATTGGTGAAAACTCGACGGATTTGGTGTAATTCAGGGGTCTCGTGTGAGTGGATGGTTCCGATGGATCATATAGTTGGGCCCACTGTGTTGCCCTCACCTTAATATGGTAAGGGATGTATGCATATGACTATTTCCCTGGAGTTGATTGGGTGTGATGAAACTTTCGTGTGATGGAATGTGTTTTCAATTCCCACATCTCTCGTTTTGCAACGAAAAAGATGAAAAGGAACCGTGGGAAGGACCGTGCCTCTTCTCAAATAAAACAAAACCCCCAACTTTGCCTTTCTTGAGTTTCTCCCCAACTCCTTTGAAACTTCTCAAACCCAGATCTCCCATGTCTCTTCCACTCTGTCTCCCAGCCTAACTATAATCCTCCTCTCTTTTGCTACCTTCCTGCCCGTCCGAAAGCCAACCCCGTCCCTCCTCTATGCCCATCACCTTCTTTTCGATTCTCTCCCAATCCCTACACTCTTCACTCTCGCAAGTCACAACTCTCCTATCAGCTAAGAAATAGAGGAAGTCAAATGAAGCAGGAGCTTCTTCTTCTCTCTCTTTTTTTTTAGGACCAAATAATGAAACGAAAAGGAATGAAATGGCCTTTTTCGCTCTCTTGATGTTGATTTAGTTGAACAAAAAACAGTGGAAAATGCAAAAGCTATCCACCAGGATGATTATCAATAACTAATGCATCGAAAACAATCTGAAACAAATTTAATGTAAGGCTCCTCGGAAGAACTTGAGACAGTCGAAAGAAAACTACAATGCCAGAAAAAGATTTGGATGAGTAAAGCTGAAGTGTTTACTGATTGAGATTGGCATGTAAGAGAACTGATAATAATCAAAACTTGATATATCACAAGTTCATATGGCTTTAAGTCTGTGCTGTGAACCTGTAAATACCTTAAAGCGGCACTTCATATGCTTGCAAGTGTAAAATCTTTTGTGAGAGCTCGTTGTATGCAACATTAAAAGTGTAGAGCCATGAAGAAAAGAGTGACCCACTCATAGATCTGATCTCTTGTCATGCCAATAAATCTTAGGATCCATGTACTTGTTTAGATGCCTTGTGTACTGTTTTCAACAGGATATGATATGTTTTGCTGAGAAAGAGAGGGGCGGGTCTGGGGTGGGAGTGGTTAGTTCAAGAGAGAGAGAAAGGGTAGAATAGGTTTGGTTGAGAGAGAGAGAGAGAGAGAGAGAGAGAGAGAGAGAGAGAGAGAGAGAGAGAGAGAGAGAGAGAGAGAGAGAGTTTTAGAATAATCCCTAAAATAATCCCTAATACTTTCTAGTTTCTGTATTTTTCCCCTAATCATTTTGTATTACAAGTTAAAGCCCCCAAAACTTTCTAGTTTCTGTATTTTCCCCCTCTTAATATGTAATTTTATGAGATACACCTGGACACCTGCTATGCCTAGGCCTCACGGAGTGCATGCACCCATCTAAAGGGAGTCATCTTTGCAACAGGTCCTGACACCTTAACCTTCTCATTAGGTGTGCCTTTTGACAATTTGGAGCTGAAAGGACCCTCCCGTCTGTCTTTCAAGTGACGTGTAATTTTACAGGATACACCTGGACACACTGTGCCTAGGCCCCAAGGAGTGCATGCACCCATCTTACGTGGGTCATCTTTGCAACAGGCCCTACCACTTTGACCTTACTTATTAGGTGTGCCTTCGACAATGATGGAGCTGAAAGGACCCTCCCTTCCATCTTTCAAGTTTCAAGTGACATCCAAAACATGCTCTTTGATTATATACAAAAAATTTCAAATTATTATTTCAGAGAATGGGACCTTGTAGTAAAAATAATTTGTGCTGATTTTTACCTTTTATCAAGGGTAACTTGCTTCTTTTTTCCCCTTCCTCTTTTACTTGCTCTTTTACTTGCTTTCAATTGTTATTTGAACTCGTTGGTTTCATGGGCATTCGCGTTTATTTCTCATTTTGTTTGAATATTTTATTTTGTCACAGAGCCCTTACGACCTTCTGCTAAATTGAACTATCAAGCAGCCACACGTTTCATTGAGCATTCTTTGCCTGATCTTTCACCAGGTATAAAACCATGCTTCTTTTTTCCCCTTCTTTTTCACCTTGTTGGTATTTTTCCATCCTGTTTGAGTGTATTTGTTGAGAGGTGGCATAAAATTCCAGAGCAGAAGCAAAGTATGCGTAATATCAGTCGAGGGGAGGGAGCCAAGAGTAGGCTTTATGAAAATCAGAGTGCTCAAAGAAAGAGAAAGCATCCTTCATCTGGTAAACAACAGTCTGTTCAGGCCGCTGCACAAGAGTTCCTTGAGAAAGCGAGGCGAGAACTTCTCAGTGCTACATGTGATGTGAATGGGCCATTGAGAAATCAAAGTTCAGATGAAGAGGATCTGCTGATGGGTTAACACGTTAATGTTTATCCAGGTAAACTACGATTCTTGATCACTCATTCTCTCGTTGTAGTTTGTGGCATGGCATCAAATTTTTATTGGTCTGAGACTTATTTTGGAAACTTTGAGCTCATGAATGTGTTGGTTTGTAATGGGTCTTAGTTTCTAGTAAACTTTATGTTTAGAAATTAAGTTATTACAGCTTGATATGTCTGAAAGTTTAGCACCAAAGCTGTTCAAATTTTGAACCTGTACATTGTTACACACTTTCAAATTTTTTGAGAGGACCATTCTTGTTTCTGACTCGAAATAGATGAGCAACTCTAATGATGAAAGTTAACAGTATTTTTAAACTTCTCATCCTAGTATAAAGCCTAGTTGCGAATTTGGATAATGCTCCCAGGATAAATGGTGGTACTTCGTGCATATGTTGTATGAGCAACTCCTAGTTTGTGTTTATTTTTGCATGTTGTATGCTTCTTGGATTGTCACATGACTGTAAAACATTTAGTTTAAGTTGTGTTTGTAATGCAGGCCAGACCCATGACCCATGGGTCGGTCTGGCCATTGGGCCCAGTCCACAGGTCCAATTGAACATCCGCTTAATTAAGGATTTTGATCTAGATAGTAGTTTTTAAATTAAGAATCTAGTTTGACTTGTATTAATTTCAGCAATTTTTTTTTAGGAAATTTAGTTTCCTTATAATAAGAGAAGATTTAGGGAATTAAAAATCAACTAGGAAAGGGGACGTGCAATCCCATCCTACATATTTGTTTAGTTCTCCCACTGGGATGATCATCTTTTGTTATTCAATAAATAATTTTAGACTGGCTGAGAGTGTCTCTTTGGTTGTGAATGTTTGTGTGCTTGTGAATCCAGTGAGGGATTCAACCAACCCCCAGTACTGTGGAGTTGGCCTATTGCTTGGATTCGGCCAACTCCTTCATGGAGTTGGTCTACTTCATTCATGGATTCGGGGCTGCATCACTTTGGTTGGGCTTCTTAAAATTCTTTAAGATTTTTTGGCTTTTTTTTTTAATCGGTGAAAAAAAAAAAATTTCTCTGCAGCCATATTAGAAATATCGATTTTTTTGGCTTTTGAAAATCTTGAAAGCCCTTGAAAGCTAGTTGAGGAAACTACTGGAAAAACCCCCGTAGGACCCCCCAGGTCAGGAGACGACCCATTATCACCTTCCACACAGGAGGGGTCCTAATGGGGCTTTTAAATTTTTTTTTTTTTGGTCGTTTTGTGACATGGTCGATATCGACTATCATCGCTAAAGTCTCATGTTACAAAAAAAAAAAAAAAAACCCAGCTTTCTCTGAAACCCATCTGGTCTAATGCAGATCTGTTTCGTTCCATTTCGATCTGAGATGTCGAAGTGAAATGCTTGGCATCGACGATCTCGTATTGGCTGCCTTCTTCGCCTCCGTCTTATTCTTCTTCATCCTCGTCTTCACGCCCTAAGACAACTCCCTCGCCGCCTCTGGCCTCTAGGCGCTCGGAAATAGTTAGGGCAACAACTTGACCTGAACTGCACCAACCTAGAACCGATCTTGAAAGCAGGGTCTTCTTCCTTCTACCTCGACTGGTTCTACAACCAGAACGTGCAACTACCCAGGTTGGATTTCTATTTTCTTATCTCGCCACGGCAAGGCTGCAACGATGGCGACGGCGGGTGGCGACACGACGACGGTTGTTCTCTGGCAACGAGACGAGAAGGGGTAGCGATGAGCGCAACAAAGCCCGACTCCTCTGTTTCTTCTTCTCTCCTCTGCGGTAGTCTTCTCCAGCGACGGGACGCCTAGATCCTCGGCGATTCCTCTCCACGTCCGCCCTCTACAACCAAGTCGGAAACCAAACCACCAAACACACCGTCCTCTTCTATGATTCGATCTCAACAATCAAGTTCTGGATAATTCGCCCCTCTGCAACTTCATCGATTTACAACCGACAGCAATCAGAAACAGGGTCTGGATGCTTCAACTGAAGACAGACGATTTCCTTCTACACACCCTGTTTTAGATTGCTACCAATTGCAAAAATGGCCAAAATTCCAAAATGGACCGATGATTTTACCCACCCATAGATCTCTCTCACCCAGAGATCAATGATCTCCTTCTACAAAAATGGACTGACGATCTCACCCACCCAGAGACACCCACCCAGAGATCAATGATCTTCTTCTGCCACGACAAATGGCCAAAGTCCCAGCACCGACGCAACTAACCATGCCATTGCTCCTCTTGGTTTCTAGCCTATGCTTCAAATCGATCGTGGTCCATCTTCTGCAGATATGATTAAATCCGATCTCGACCTTCTGCGGAAGAGAGAGAGTGCTTTTTTTTTTTCTTCTTAGCTCTAATGGTTGATATCGACCATCACTACTTAGCTTTAATGGCCGATATCGACCTATTTATCAGTTAGATTTTTTCCAACCCATAACTATCTTATTCGTTGAACACGACAGAATGGTCGATATCGACCAAAACTACTTCCTCCTCATCATCATTATCGACCAATCTGGCAGTCATATTTTTCTTCCCAACATGTAAATAGGAATACTACAAAATGGTCGATATCGACCATATCGCAAAATGATAAAAAAAAAAAGAATACTACAAAATGGTTGAGATCGACCATATCGCAAAATGATAAAAAAAAAAAGACTGAAAAAGAACTTGAGGACCCCTCCCGTCTTTAATATGCTACTGGATCCTCGTCGGTCCTATGGGTTCCTACAGGGATTTTTTCCGTAGTTTCCTCAAGCTAGTTTGATTATTAATTTATTCTCATTATTTTCAAATAATAAAAGCCAAGATCCACATTTTGGGAAAGGAAGCCTTGACTATCCACTATTGTGGAAACAATGTGGAAAGCTGCTTGTTATCCAAAAAAAAAAAAAAAAAGGTGGAAAGCTGCAAGCTTTTATTGGAATTCTTTTTAATTTTTTCTTCCTTTTCCTTTCCTCTCCCCAGTCCCCACCTTCTTCTCTCCTTCCTCTCCTTCCACTTTCTTACTCCCTCCCTTTGTCCCTCTCCTTGAGAAGTCATCTCTCTATCCCTCTGCATGTCATTGCCCTTTAAAACCCATTCCGACAAGGGAGCTAGAAGTAGCAGCAGCAGCAAAAACCATTACACACAAATGATCCAATGCACATGGTGTGCATAGATCTTACTGTGCGCAACATCTAGTGGGGCCCACCTGATCACGAATGTGAAAGTCCCACGCAGAGGGATCCCCCCTCGATCGTCACCGATCTCATGGGTTTGTAGTTGCACCAATCTGAATGGACTCCAGGTTGGACCGGCTGCAAAATTATGTATATATATTTATGCTTTTTTCTTCTTTTAATAAAACCGCTGCATTAGGGGGCCATGGTTCAAGTGGTTAGGGTGATCTGGTGGGCCTGAGGTTTTGGAAAGAGGTAGGGCCCATCAAGATCTTTCCAACCCCACCCCACCCCCAAAAAACCCAATCCCCATGTGGGCTCAACAACAAGGTACGCATGGTACTTGCACGATAAGGGTTTATATATGAATTTCGTGAGGTAAAGCTCTAAGTCCCTTTTGTGACCCACTTGGATGCATGTTAATCATGGGGGATTGTGTGATGGAAAGGTCTCATTGTGGGCATAATTTTGGGAAAATATCATCTCATTCATATCATCAAAACCATTGATATAGGGAACTTAAAGTTTAACGGTTTCTTAAGCTACATTTTTTTTATAAACTTTAATCCAATGGTACAATGGTGAATATAATTCAGATTAATGTCAAATTAGGTTGGCTGCTAATTTCATGGATGGTTAGTGAGTGTGAGGGGTTTGGATTTGTCATAGGGTCTCTCATGTGGAGGCAAAAGAGTTACCACTCATGCAATCCGTGAGAGGTATCTTTAGTAGACAACCGGGGCAAGGAAAAAAAAAAAAAACACAGTTATTCGAGGTATGTTTCTTTGCGTTCTATTGTTAATTGGTTTTGGTGGAATCATTTGTATTGGATTTTTAACTATTTTCCATTTGGTAGGGTTGATTTTGATTGATTTCAAATGGGTTTTTGATGGGGGTTTTCATAGATAAGCTTCTGTTTATTGTGCTTTTCAATCAGTGTATTGTTTTGTACTACTTTTTTTTCCCACTTGACACTAAACTCTATTACCCATTTACTTGCGTCGTATCTCGAAAGGTTTTAAAACTCCCCTCCACACATGCGTGCTTGCACGCGCGCGCACACAGAGAGAGAGAGAGAGAGAGAGAGAGAGAGAGAGAGAGAGCGCCTCATCTCTCCCATTTCCTCTTTGCCTGATTCTCTTTTTTTCTCCCTCCTCTTTCAGTTTTATTCCTTTCCATTTTCTCCCAGTCTTTATTCTCTCTCTATTTTCCCCCTCTCCCTTTCTCTCTGCCTCCCTCCTCTCTCTCTCTCTCTCACATATTTCTCGGTTCTGACGCAAGTCACGCAACAACAACAATCACATGTTGTAAGGAGTCTCGTGGTCCACATGTGGGACCCAAGGAAATTTAAAGTTTTATTTATTTCATTATTTGTTATTACTTTTTATTTTTTGCTTAAGAGTTGCAATTAGGATAGTTTCTAATTTTGTTTGCTTTCCTAATTGATTAGATTTCTTAGCCATTAAGTTTGTTTTCCCTATTTATATTGCATTGTATGGAAGGAATTCTCAGACTTTGATTATTGAAATAATATTGTGGTAGATCCCATCTCCTGAGAGGTGTGTCCTCATGTGAAGTCTTTGCACTTCCACGCAAGCCCTAACCTTAGGGCTCACATCAGGTTCTCTCCCTCTCTCATCTCTACCTACTCTCCTCTCCCCTTAGCTCCACTGTAGATTCAATCAAAACCCGCCTATTTACATGGAATTGAGTTCCAAGGGATACATGGTGAAATGGGCTTTAACAATAGATTATTATATTTTGACTGGGTCTAACACTAGATTGTTAAAGAGGCAAGTTTTGAAGGCTACATGGTGGAGATGTAGATGAGAGTCATGAGACCAAGATGTTCCTGGCATTTGATTTACTAGGTGATGGGTGGGTATTAATTTTTCATCTTCCCTTATTCATTTAAAGGAGATATTATTTAATGGCCATTTGATAGTATTTTCACCTTTGTTTCTAAATTTAAAAAAGTTTTTTTAAGCATGGCTAGGTATTTAATACCAGGGTACGAAAGGGCCTATTATAGATTTGGACCACACATGTAGGGTGGCAATTCCAGACTTGACCCACTAACTCAACTAAAATCATACTCATTAGTTGACGATTCACTTTGACATTTTTGACTTGATTAATAAATAAGGTGGGTTTGTATTATGTGTGCTCCTATTGGGTCCACAAATTCAACTCAGACCCAACCAAGCCTAACTAGTTGCACTATTATAACCTGCAACCCAGCCCTCCCACTTGTTAATTAAGGGTTTTGGATGAGAGTTTCAACTTGACTAACAAATAGTTCAGTTTCAAGTTGAGCCTATACATGTTACGGTCAGTTTTCAATTCAACCCAAACCCATTTTGATGGTATCAATGACCACTCCTTCTCATCTGGTGGTGTTCTAATGTGGATCAGATTGTGGCCCAAATATTGGGTTGGTCAGACCAAATGTCATCTTGACCTTAGCTTTACACAACATATTGTGCATTTATTTTGATAAATGATTTTTACTTTTTCACTGGCCATTTATATGAGGTGGTCCATCACTTGTCCCCCAAGGAGAAAATTCTGGTTCCACCACTGGTCCTCCCTACAGAAAGGGCAGCTGACATGTGCAACACGCCCGTAGATATAATTCTCAGTTTTTCTTCATATCTGATCAATCTAATTACTGTATTCCCAATCAATAATCTTGCTACAAAGAATACAACAACACTCATGGCAGAAACTTGTTTCACTACAGCAGACATCACAATCCATGTGCATTGGAGAGTACCTCATCGCTTCTGTTTGGACTTTGGAGGCTGCAGATCTTATTTCCTGCTCTACTATTCATAGCCCCTGATAGTTGATTCAGTTGCTAATTGGATGCATGCCAGAGGAATTGCTGCCCTCTGTAAAGACCATGACACATGAAAACCATCAGTGCAAAATAATACATGTCTACCACTAACTTTTAATGAGTGTGCATATAAAGTACAGGAGTGACCAAATATCCTCTTATGCCAAATAGATATTATGATAACAGTACAAAATGCTGATACAAAGCATGGTATTGAGTATTGGAAGATAAGTTTCATCGCATGCATGTTCATTTGCTTCTTAATTGCACTTTTAGTGGATTCATTGATTTTCTAATCTCTTGATTGGCTTTTTTCATTTTCCCTCTTTGATCTGAGCTCATTTTCTTGAATTTTCTAACTAGTTTGTTTTTGCGTTCTTTGGTTTTCAATTCTCTTGGGTGGAGAAGTAATGCCTTTTACATTCCAAAAAAAAGAGAAAAAGAAGTAATGCCTTTTAGAGTCTTCAACAGTAGTTTTTTCTTAAGCTAAAAGGGGAATGAAGTAAAGAGAAAGCTCATATGTCAATCCTAACATAACATAACAAAGGTCTAAGATAAGATAGAGTAAACTTGTCTCATTGGAGAAGTAGAAAAATTTTCAGCAGTAAAGACCTCATGCTGATGTGCATTATCTCTGAAACTCTGTTCCTGCAAAGCAGGAAAGAAGTAAAGATAGAGAGGAGCTGCAAGTTTGGTGAAGCTATCAGCGACCATATTAGCTGATCTTCAGTTGAAGAAAGCTACCCAGTGATGGGAGTCTTGCTAGAAGGCACATGACCTTCTTCCAAAGGTTCATAAGATACCATGAAGTATATGATCGTTCTGAAGAGTGTTTTGCTAGAAGGCACATGACCTTGTACCAAAGGTTCTTAAGATACCATTAAGTATTTGATCATTACTGAAGAGCATTGATGAGAATTAGAATCCTTTTCTATAAGAACTTACATGTGGAATATGTTTAATGCGTTTCTTTCTTTGCATTTATTAGAATTTCTTGATTTTCTAATCTGAAACAATGCCTCTTCTGTTTGGAATCTTGCATGGGTACTTTACATGTGCTTTTCTTTCATGGATCTCATCTTATTTTCATTTGAATCTCTTATTTGCACTTGAATATGGATGGTTGTGAATAGAATGGGTGGTAGATGGTTTTATCTTTGGAATGTTATTGGTGTTGTAAATGAATAAATTAATGAGCAGGCATTGAGAGGTTAAAGAGATGTGCATTTTTATGAAATGAACTTTTGCTAACATGGTTTGCTGTTTTCTTTTTAAGACAAAGGTAAGACAGATTTTTGTGATTTTTATACATGGATTTTCATGTATTAATCAGGTAAAAGATCCATCACTAAGTTTTAAACACTACTATAGTTGAATGAGTGGGTATAAGTTTTTATGGTAGTATAATGGTAAGATATAGCCAAAGATGACCCTGTTTGGCCTCTTATACCATTTTATGAATTTTCACCCTTAACACTAGTTCTGTACCATGTATATGATAATGGAGTCCTGGAGTGGTGGACTCATCATCGAAGTGTTTCCATTTTGGTGAACCTTTTGTCCTATACTCTCAAACACACAGTGATGACGATTTCAATTGAATGTGTAGTTTCAGTTTGACTATCTTGAGGAATTTGACTAGCCCCAACCTGATGCATGAATTGCACCCAAAGCAAGCTTTTCCTAACCAAACAATCTTGGTTGTATTTTTGGTCAAGTAGGTATGGAAGTGTGCTACCCAAACAATCTTTTCTGGAAAAGCGTTGAAAGTTAATTTTAAAAAGCAGCTTCTTACAGGCTACATTCAGGAAAACACTTTTTACTTTACCCCTCAAAAGATATGTACTTGCATTTATTTTTGTTTGATCTTAAGATTTTAAATCTGTTGAGGTTTTTCGATTTTAAATCAATGTTGTGCATGAAAATATCAATTAACTAGTGTTTTAGGTTATCAAATGAAGATTATGTATTTTTAGCTTTACTCAATCCTACAGATCCACTAGAGATAAATATTCCCCTATGAAAGATAAGTTAACCTAGTAAACCTTGGATTACAATCTCAGTTAGCACTCGGATGACAAAATTCTTGTTTGTTACTTCAACTGTCACAAGACAAGAATAATTCCTTACTGAAGACGTATTTATTTGTCTTTGGACAGAAGGAAATACATCATTTATGAATGTCATAGGTAAAGCCACGGTTTACAATCTCAGTTAGCCTTTTCAGTTTCCTTTTTCCGTCTGGGGCTTTTGTTCATGATCCTTGTAGCTTTCCAGTATATTTCGACACTGTTTAGATATCCTTTCTTAATGGAAGTTTATCATTCACGTTTTAAAAGAAAGTTTACTATTGTAAGCGCCGAATGCCTCTCCAAATTGGGTCCACGGGGATGTATGATGATCATGGAACAACATTGGATGAAAAGATTAGACTGACTTAAGGTGGGCCCGTAGGAGAAATAAAGGGGCGGAGAATGGGCCTTTTTTAAGTATTGGACGGAAGTTCCCACCTGATATTTTAGAAGCCTGCATAGGTTGATTTTGAGAGGTTAAAATAAAGTGGAACACTGAAAGGTCCGATGCATAGGGTTGAGATGAGGCAGCTGAAATTGATAGATTAGGCTGATTGGTACTGAGGAGGCTAAACACTACTTCTCTCTCTCTCTCTCTCTCTCTCTCTTCATCCAAGAGATTAACTATATCCATAATAATCCAAATTGGAGTAGGCTCTCATTAATTACTCTATGATGACGTGGAAACCTGTTGCATGAAAGAACAAGAGAAACTAAGGACATAAGAAAACGAGTAAAACATATTACTTCTTCTGTTATTCTGTTCCACTTGAAAGAAGAAGAATGAGAATTGCATTCCATTGTTAAAAAGAATTGCTTAGTCTCTGATGGCTGATCATGTTTGTAACTTTTCCCTTAGTTCTAACACTTTTGTATATCTCCCTTTGTCGGTTTGGTGTTGGGCACCTTAAATCAGAAGTAGACGAGAAAGGGCTCATAAAACTGATGTCAATGTAATTGTAAATAGATAGTATTTGTGGTAGAGTTTGGGGCGGTTCGTTCTCCTATGGGTATTTAAGTTCTCTATTGTGTAGAGGGTGCAAGCATTTGAAGGGGTGACATTTTAAGCATGCAATTATGTGTAGAGGAATTCATAAAGTTCCTGTTGTGAAGAAAAACAATTTCTCCACATTCTGTCCCAAGAGGTAACTACCCAACCCCCATTTGGTTAAGACATAAACTATGAAAACTTTTCCTAAAATTTATTTCGTATTTATTTCGCATTTGCTACTATTTAAAAGTCTATTCTTTTCCGTGAAATTCTCTAATAAAATCTCAAGAAAACAAAGCAATAATTTCTCAAGATTCTAATCTTTTCAGAATGCTGCTATTCATGATAGTGTCTGTCATTGTCTAGTTATTATTTTTCCACTAGGAAAGAAGTGGGAATAAAGGAAGGGATGACAATGACAGAAAAAGAAAAAAAAATAAAAAATCAAAGGGAGAAACGATTGCATTGTAGTAGGGCAAAAGCCAAAGGGTGAAATGATTGCATTGTAGAAGGGCAAGAAAGGCTTGTTACCCTAGTGGGTTGTTCATATGGACTCTATGACAATTGTTTTTAAAATTAGTACCGATTTATCGTGCATTTGGTACTATTTAAAAGTCAATTTGTTTTTCACAAAGTTTTCTAATAAAATCTAAAGAAAACAAGCAATAATTTCTCAAGATTCCAATCTTTTCATAATGTTATTCATGATAGTGTCTGTCATTGTCTAGTCATTATTTTCCACTAGGAGAGAATTCAGAATCTTTGAAGGAAAAAAAAAAAAAAAAAAAAAGAAAACCCAATAGGGAAACAATTGTATTAGCAGGGCGGAACACCCTTATTTATCACACCAGTTTCAACCCACTTTTTGAGAATCCAAACCGCTTGGTCACATGTACACCCATTGTGTTGATTAACTTAAAAGTATCATTATTCTACCAAAAAAAATATATATTATTACTTACAAAAAAATTACTTAAAATTATTATTCAAATCAATAACATGGCCACAGCTGATAAGGGGCGGACCTACATGCATCGATGTGGGGACACACGCTCCCATTGGGCCTCGATCTACTTCTAAAACCGCAATCAAAATTCTATTTCTACTTCGAAATTTTACATAAATTAAGATTCTGTCACTCAAAACCCACATGAAAATCCTGAGTTTGCTCTGAACTATTTGGGCTTGCACCTCTCAAATGAAAATTTTGGGTCCGCCACTGTTGCGGATTGACTACATTTTGAACAAATGATCAATTTCCTTTGCTTTTCTCATCTCTCTGGATATAAACAGAGTGAGTCCCTTATTTTGTAAAATTCAGTGATTAATTTAATGGTTGGCCTACTACAGTTGAGTTTTTCAGCTGTATTTAGATAGAAACTGAAATTGAGTATTTGGATAAATAAAAAATACACTGGGTGCTAACATCGGGAAAGTTCGCTCCACCGGACCATTTGCTAAGCAAAAGTCTTGCCACCGAGTCTGGTCAAGTTTAAATGCCTGTCACAAGTCAATGTCTTTTTAGAGCACTATCTAGGTGGAAGATTTTCACTTTCACACTTGTATGCTCCACATTCATATTCATATTCATATCCATGCCAATGTCATTGTCATGTGAGACCTGTGAAATTCAAGGCAGGGTTAAAGGTGGTCTCTCATGGAGTGCATAGTGAAGGAGAACATGTGACTGAGTCGAAATTGTCCTTAAAAGGCGCAACATCTTTCTACATAGAAAAGAAAAGAAGTGAGTCCCATTGATGAAGGCAGAGGTGATGTCTTCGTTGTATTTCTTTGACTGAGGCAATCAGAAGATTCCGATTCACTAGTCAAAACAGCGATAGGAAATCAATGTCTGGAAGTGTCCCTATCCCTCTCTTCCTTCGCCAATGTATTGTATGCCATTGAGTATAATAAATATGAGTTGTGGTACTCGAGATGGAGCGTTGCATTCACTTGTTCTGTCGTGCTAAGATGGTTCCACCCACGAGTCATAACAGTGTGATCTTGATCTAGACCACGGCAAGAAAATTGGAGCATGTGGTGCTTTTGGTGGTCTAGACTTTCAGATGAGAGTCAAGTCGGGCAAAGTCACTCCAAGTCATTGTCATGCACTGACTAGTTACGTCCTTTCCTAGTTGAAATCATGGTCACAAACGTCGTGCAAGATATTGCTGGTTACGCAAATCTGACGGATACTTTGAAGTTATTATGATAATATGTTTTGTTTTTTTATTTAAAATAATATGCTCCTAATGTTATTTGGATATTTTCAAAATATTGTCAAAGAAAAGAATCGAGACAAAGTAGGATAAGATTGAAATGATAATAAAAGAAACTAAGAAAAATCCCCCCCAAAAAAAAAGTTTCAACACAAATTTTTACGATTTTCATACTTACATAAAATTTAAATAATTTTCTACAAATCTATTCAAAAGTATCTAGAGAAAATGGAAAATTTGTAAAGATCGTTGAAATTTATTCATGAGATGTAAGTAAGAAGCAAAGTTGTGACCATTGAACTCCATAGGCACGGACATGCCACGTTGTCACAATTATCTTGATTTCAAAATTCCAAAAAGTTAAGTTTGTGAGAGAAATATGATAATTTAAATAAGATGGTGAAAATTTGATTAAAAAAAAAACTATAAAAGTTTTTCTTAAGGTTGTTCTATGTTTATTTTGCATTTATTTATTATTTTAAACTATTTAAAAGTCAATTTATTTCTTGGTGAAAGGGCCCCCTCCCCACCTAGGGATGAGACTACATAGATTGAAAGACTCTCCCAACCAACATGCGTGCGGTGATGGAGGCTCATATCATCTTAATTATCCATTTGATTAACTACTCATAATTCTCACAATCTAAAAAAGTGTACAATCGATCAAATGATCTAGTCCATTAGGATGGGTGACAAATCTTAGACGATGACTATTAAGGGGTCTCTGTTTTATGGCCACTTAGAATGATGGCTAGGTGGGACCCACTAAATATTTAGGCAAGTGGTTCTCACCTTACTATGAGCATAGGTGCCCACATGAGTTTTTCTCTTTCTAATTAAAGTTATTATGCTAGTGTATTCCTATCGGGATGACAACGGTGTAGGTTTGGGGCAGGTTGGGGTAAACCCAAATCTGCTCCGTCTCAAGTTTGTCTCATGCAAACCCGACTCCTTCTGTGATGAGCCACTATTATGTGATACCAAAAACGCCCATTTTGTCTCATCAACACCGTTAGATCTCTTTGGAAGGCTGAAAACGGCTACATGGTCAATTTTCAAAGCTTGATATCTTGCAAATCTCGATATATATATATATATATATATGAAAATGCTCCTATGAGAATTACTCTCACGCTACTATGAGAGTAAGGGGTCCCCCTTTCCTCTAATATTAGAAATACTCTCAATGAGAGATTGCGTGGGGGTCCTCACATCCATATCTAGTGCCAACAACTTAAATGTAAGGGCCCCTACTCTTATCTCTCATAGGTGCATCTCCCCATACACACAGATATATATATATATATATATATATGGGGCAAGCTCTCCTAAGCTGAAACGTAGCTTATCTTAAAATTAAACAGTACTGATCCTACAAATCAAAGTCGATTATCATTATTTTTGCATGATGATCGTCTTCAAAATTATGATAAATCCAATCAGAACTGGGTTTTCCAGTTTCATCATGCAAAAAGTAGATATAATCAACTTTGATTTGTGCAACCAATATTATTCCAGCCTAGGACAAGTTAAACTTCAGCTTAGGAGAGCCCTGCTCTCTCTCTCTCTCTCTCTCTTTATATGTATGTATATATATATATATATATATATATGCTCTTATGAGAGATATCTCTCCCGTTATATGAGAGATATGAGTGATGACCATCACATTTAAGTTGTTGGCATTGGATTTAGATGTGAGGGCTCCCACCCAATTTCTCATTTAAGGTGAGATATATATCTCATAGGAGCATTTCAGCATCTTCGTATGTATGTATGCGTATGTAAATTAGAGTAGGGAATTTGAACCATAAGGCGGGAAGCTTGAATACAGTAACCAAAGATCTATACTCAGTCATCAGAGGTACTGTTGAAACTGTCTAGTAATTGATCAAATGGAAAGAAAGGACGCCACCTACTGAGCAAAATTGCCCTCACAATACAACAGTCTTTTGAAACCATTTGCACTTCATAGACAGAGGAGAGTTAGTAGTTTTTGTACTTCTTCTAGAAAAAAAAAAAATGTTATCGCCACAAAGAAGCAAAATGCCCTTTCTCATCTTAGGGTTCAGTTTCATAAAACTGGGCAAAGGAATCCACAATATAACATGTTAATCAAATTCCTTAATCCCATGTGTGTACAATCTAACCGTGGGACAAACTCTTGTTGAAGTGAAATCTGAGGATGAGATTCTTTTATTTATTTATTCATTTTTATTGTTATAAGGTAAGAAATTATGAAATAAGATACAAGCCCCACCTCCCACACACGCACCAAAAAAAAAAAAAAGACCCCAAGGACCTGCTAATTTACAAAATCCCAAAGCATAAAGAAATAGGAGCTGAGAGAGAACAAAAACTGATTATCTAGTATGTTAGTGGAGATTAGACTCTAAAAAAAAAATCAAGAATAGCTCTGTAAAGAGGACTCAAAAAACTGTTTTGTCATGGCGGTGCTGAGAGTGCATGAATAGAATTTAGATTGTCACACTGTTATGAGGATTTTCATCATGTGGACCAAATGGTGGAGTTCCTATATAATCTGTTATGAGGAAAGCTGTAAGAGATGCGCCAAGAGACCCAGACTCCAGTAAGAGATGCCATAAGGGGATCAGACTCATTCTAAAACCATTTTTATACCGGATTTAAGGCTCTCGGCCTAGAATTGATGCTCAATCAGTGGTGAATTTTTATGCAAAATGTATAAATCACCAACCAAAGTCCCCTTACCCAACATATATATGACAGTGTGACAACCGTTTAAAGTACCAAAGAAGGGAGTTTAAAGTATCTAAGTTTAGTAAATTAAAAAAAAAAAAAGAAAATATAGAATTAGAGACAGACCCATATCTAGCTTGACTCAACTTTAGAAATATATGCCTGTATGCAGCCCAAGCCCGACATGAACTGCAAGTGGCTTGCCTAAGTCACCTCACCTGAAACTATTAAATGAACACTCTCTCGCTCTCTCTCACAGCACTAAATTACTAGCACTATTTGAAGGCACCACTAGCATTTTGAAAGTTGTAATTTAGAGAATTCTTAAAAAAAAAAAAAAAACTTATCAATAAGGCTGTGTTTTTAAAATCTTACTCATTGAAAACGAAATTCCAAATGCTAATGCTTAGGTGATGGCAACTGATGTTGCTTTCCCGACCAATTAAATTTTGTCAAAAATTCCTCCACACAAACACCTTAGGGCCCGTTTGGTACTTTTGTAGATTAGTAAAAGTCAAGCACAGTCACTATATTTCAGACAAGGGGTCACATCAAAAGTACTTTAATTCAAAATTCTCTCTCTTTTTTTTTTTTCAAAAAATATAAAAAAACAACATCCTTTCTCTACTAGAAGACAAAAAATCTCAACTTTTTTATATTAAAAGTAAAAAAAATTTCATACCAAACAACTAAAAAAAAATACCATCATATCCCTATTATACTTTTTGCTCTCTTGATTTGATTCTAATCTACACTTTATTTTACATGTAAAATTACCAAAAGTACAAAATTCCAAAACTCTATCATTCATTTAAAAAAAGAGAGTAAAAAAGCAATATTCTGATCATGCCACTAAAAGACAAAAATTCATCTACTTTTTACCCAAAACTCAAAAAGATTCTTATCAAGCTACTAAAAATAAATTCTCATCATACTATGAATAGATCTACTAATATTTCATTCTCTCTTCAATCTTCACTTCACTACACTTCACCCTACAAGTCCAGGGTCTTCTCTTCCAAGAGAAAGTTATATGCAAATAGAAATGGGACCCAATGGTTAACAGGGGCAGATCCACTATCGCATCTATTATCTAGGAATTGTGTAATACCTTTTTTAGAACTTTTTTATGGCGCCCACATAGAGATAATCCGGACTGTTCAAGATGAGTCCCAACCCTACCGGTGATATATCCTTTTGTTTTAGCTCGAAATGAGTGGGTTCCATCGTACGAATGTCCACCATGACGAAAATGAATGACCAACTTGTTAGCAACGATGCCACGTCAGCACCTAGTCACATTTCCATGATTGTGCGAAATCGGATGGTGGGATCCACTCATTTTGAGATGAAGCTGAATGATATATTACTAGTGGTGATGATTCATCTTGAGTGGTTAACAACTTGTTAGCGTCGATGCCACGTTAGTGCCTAGTCATGTTTCCATCCTTTTGCTCGATTGAGTGGTAGGACTCACTCATTTTGAGCTGAAATTGGAGAATATAACAGTGGTGGAGAAATGATTCATCTTGAATGGTTCAGACTATCTCTCTTTGAGCCCCTTGAAGGAGTTCAAGAAAAGTGTTACACGATTGCCGTATAAAGGCAAGACAGGATCCGGACTAATGGTTCCCTGCTTGGCGTAAAATCTCCCGCACAAGTGAAGTCTACAATGCCTCTTTCCAAAAAAAAAAAAAAATGATGCAGGATATTCGCAATTTAGCCAATGTTTTAAAATTATCGTAATTATATAATAATATTTACTGAAAATGGTATTCTACCAAAGTTATTGTATTATTTTGAATACCAGGCCAAAGCGAAAAGCGAAAAAAAAAAGTAGCATTTGAACAACAGTGGAAGAAATTTAGAAAAATGTGTAGAATAATCAACATTTTGTGATATTTGTACTAAGTATTTAGTATAAGATAATTCAGTATACCGAGAAGACTCCAAATTGTTAAATATCTGAACTTTTAACTAATGCAATTGTTTTGGAGAATCAAATTTGTAAGAATGATTTGTAAGATATAAATAAGAAGCCAAGTTATTAGTGTCCAACTCCACATAGACCGGCCTACATGGTCACAATTATCTCCGATTGACAAAATCTCAGAAAATGCAAGTTTATTAGATAATTGTGTAATTTTAAGTAAAATGTAAAAAAATCGGTTAAGAAATAAACTATGACGTTTTTTCTTAGAATTTTTCTGCATTTGTTTCACATTTGCTACTATTTAAAAGTCAAATTGTTCTCCTTGAAATCTTCCATTAAAATTTCAAGAAAACAAGCAATAGTTTCTCAAGATTCTAATCTTTTCATAATGTTATTCATGATAGTGTCTGTCATTGTCTAGTTATTATATTCCACTCGGAGAGAAGTGAGAATAAAGGCAAAAAAAAAAAAAAAATTTGTGAAAAAACCAAACCAAAGAGAAACGATTGCATTTGGCCTCTTAACCCAGTCATAAGAAACCTTAGTTCATACTTGCTTGCCCAATATTCGAAATTGGACATCCACCTTCCATCACCCGAGGGTTGTCCTACCTCTCACGAGCTCTTCTTCCCTCACCCAAGGGATCCCTAACCTCACTCAAGGTCCACTTCTCTCACCAGAGAGTTAGGGTCCCAGCCCCACTATATAAGCTGCATACTAACAAAAAAAAAGAAAAAAAAAAGAAAAGAAAAGAAAAAAACAAAACAAAAAAAAATTGCATTGTAGTAGGGCGCAACACCTTGTTTATTACACCAGTGGAGCCCATTTTTTGAGAATCCAAACCACTAGCTCATATGGACCTCTATGAAAATAATTCTTAAAATTATTACCTATTTACTTTGCAGTTGGTACTATTTAAAAGTCAATTTTTTTTTCACAAAGTTTCCTAATAAAATCTCAAGAAAACAAGCAATAATTTGAATCTTGAGGTTATGGATTCCCCCTAGCTCATTGTCAGCACCAGTAAAAGTTGAAGACAGGTCTTGGCTTTGTTTTTGTTTCTTTTGATCTACTTTATAAAAAAAAAAGAAGCAATAATTTCTCAAGATTCTAATCTTTTCATAATGTTATTCATGATAGTGTCTGTCATTGTCTAGTCATTATTTTCCACTAGAAGAGAAGTAGGAATAAAGGAAAAAAGAAAAACGTTAAAAATCAAAGTAGGGCGGAGCAGTCATCACCCTTGTAGTTGTTTAAGAAACCCAACCGCTTGGTCACATGGACAACCATTGTAGTGATTAATAACCTAAGATCATTATTCAAATCAATAAGTTGGCTGCTGTTGATTCACTACATTTTGAACAAATGATCAATTAATTTCCTTTACTTTTCTCATCTCTCTAGATCTAAAGAGAGGGAGTCCCATATTTCTCAAATTCATGAGTGATTAATTTAGTGGTTGTGCCACTACCATTGAGTTTTTGAGCTGTATTTAGATAGAAATAGAAGTTGACCATTTAGATACAAAAAGAAATAAAATTAAAGGATGCCTAGACCGGAAATCCCGCTTGGATTTTCAAAAGTCTTGCCTCCGAGTCCGGTCAAGTCAACGTCTCATTATATCTAGTTGGAAGGTTTTCACATTGCACTCTTTTTGTAATGATAGGAACATGTGAACGAGAGGAAATTGGAAATTGTCCTTATATGGTGCAACTAGGGTTGTAAATGGGTGGGTCCTTATTTTGGTCTCGATAAGTAAATGGTTCTGGTTCCGAATCATTTTTTTGGAATCGATACCTAAACGGTTCCGATTCCGGATCCACAGTGGCTTATACCCATGGACCCGACCCAATATACACTAATATAAGGTAACTTTAGTATGTGAAAATAGAACCCTTTTTACTTTTCTACTTTTCTACATTAGGGTTTCTACTTTTCTATATCTCATACCCGGAATCGGAACCAGACCCGCCTCACAAATGGTTCCGGTTCCGGTTCTGGTTCCCATTAATATTATCGGTTCCGGTTCCGCTTCCCCCTCTCAGAAAATGGTTCCGATTCCACCCTAGATCCTGACCGGAACCGACCCGTTTACAACCCTAGGTGCAACATTTTTCTACTTACATAAGAAAATAAGTGAGCCCCATTGATAAAGGCATAGCCGCATAGGTGTCTTCCTTGTTTTCTTTGACTGAGGCCATCAGAAGATTCCCATTCACACGTCAAAACAGCAATAGGGATAGCTGGAAGAGTCCCTGTCCCTTCCTTCATCAATGAATTGAATGTGATTGAGTATAATAAAGATGAGAGTTGTGGTATTCGAGATGAACCATTGCATTCACTTGTTGTGTTGTGCTATATCCCATATATAACAACAATGGAGATGCTTCCACCCATGAGTGATAACAGTGTGATTGTGTTTTGGTCTTTGCTCATCCTTACCTCCATCAACCTTATATGCTTTGCACAATCTCTGACCCCCTTCACTAATGAGACGGATAAACTAGCTCTACTCGCCTTCAAGGATCAGATATCAGTCGATCCTAACCGAGTCTTGAGCTCTTGGAATGATTCACTCCATTTTTGCATGTGGGATGGAGTCACCTGCGACAGACGACATCCGCAACGCGTTGTAGCCTTAAACCTCATAAACCAGAGCTTGGTGGGCTACCTCTCACCCCACATTGGGAACCTCTCTTTTCTCAAGTGCATCAACCTCTCAATCAACGGCTTCCAAGGCCAAATTCCCCGCGAGATAGACCGTCTATCCAGGCTTCGCATTCTTGATCTCGACACCAACACTTTCAATGGGGAGATTCCCAAAAATCTTACCCATTGTTTGAAACTCAGAGCCATAGATTTTTATGACAATATGCTTGTTGGGAAAATTCCATTGGCCATTGGCTCTCTGTCAAAGCTGGATTATCTGGGTCTTCGGAAGAACAAGCTCATGGGCCACATCCCTGCATCTCTTGGGAACCTATCGTCGCTGTTTTATCTTGATCTACAGGATAATATTTTGGATGGAAGCATTCCCCGAGAACTAGGCCAACTGGTGAACCTACGGTATCTTTTAATGGCTGAAAACAAACTTTATGATAACATCCCTTTCTCTCTTTATAATCTCTCGCTCATTCGGTTCCTTGACGTTGCAGTAAATCGTCTAGATGGAAGCCTCCCAGCTGAGCTGGGTCTACTTCTTCCAAATCTTGAAGTGCTTTCGATGGGAAGCAATAGATTCATAGGACCCATCCCAGTTTCATTAGGAAATGCTTCAAGGCTAACCATTATTGACTTCGGTGCCAACAACTTTAGCGGGTCTATGCCAATGAATCTGGGAGGGCTAAAGGGCCTCGAGCAGGTTAACGTTGAGATTAACCAGCTCGTCACTGTGAATGACGAGGAATTCACTTTCCTCACTTCTTTAATCAATTGTAGTGATTTGCAAATGTTAGCTCTAGACAGAAACTTGTTCAGGGGTACATTGCCCGGCTCAATAGCTTATCTCTCTACGAAGCTGACAGGGTTGTGGTTAGGCGGAAATCAGTTTTTTGGAGCCATCCCAACAGGAATTGGGAATCTCACCAACTTGATATCACTGGGCTTGGAGGTTAACCTTTTGACAGGTATTATTCCCATCCACCTTATGAAGCTTAGAAGGTTGCAAGCTCTTTACATGGGTGAAAACAAACTTTCAGGGCAAATCCCAATTTCCCTTGGAAATCTCACTCAGCTATACTACCTAAATTTAAGCAGAAATGAACTACATGGAAGCATTCCTTCGAGTCTTGGATACTGTCGACAGCTACAATACTTGTATCTCAATGATAATAACTTAAATGGGACAATACCTGAACATGTTCTAAATATCCCCGCCCTATTAGAGCTCGACATGAGCATGAATAGTTTGAGTGGCTCCTTACCATTGGGTATTGGTAAATCAAAAAGTCTTATCGCACTGACCATTTTTAACAATGGGCTGTCGGGTGAGATTCCTAGCACTCTCGGCACTTGTGTTAAATTGGAGGTCCTCTATATGCGAGGAAATTTGTTTCATGGAAGCGTTCCTCATTCCTTGAGTGCTTTAATAGCTCTACAGGTGCTTGATCTCTCACATAATAATTTAACTGGGAGTATTCCAAGAGACCTAGCAAAGCTTTCTTTTCTACAATATCTAAATTTGTCTTTCAATAATTTGGAGGGTGAAGTGCCAGAAAATGGAATCTTTCAAAATGCATCTGTAGTGTCAATTCGTGGAAATCACAAGCTTTGTGGTGGAATCCCCAAATTACAATTACCCAAGTGCCCGAAACAGGATCTCAAGAAGCAAGAAAGGCCTCATTCTCAGAGAGAAATCATTTTAGTTGTTGTTGCTGTTGTTCTGTTTTTATTCCTTTTGTTATTATGTTTCTTTGTTATTCGGTCAAAAAAGCTTAGAGAGAAGATTTCTTTTACATCTTTCATGAAAGAGAGTTTCTTAAGGGTAACTTATGGAGAGCTTTTAAGAGCCACCAATGAGTTCTCGTTGGCAAATTTGATTGGCGTGGGAAGTTATAGTTCTGTATACAAGGGAATTTTAAGTCACATGGAGGCAATTGTTGCAATAAAGGTTCTCAGATTACAACAAAGAAGAGCTTTTAAGAGTTTCTTAGCTGAATGCAGGGTACTGAGAAGTATTAGGCATAGAAATATTGTCAGAATCTTAACTGTTTGCTCAAGCCTGGACTTTAGCGGCAATGATTTCATGGCATTAGTTCTTGAATACATGCCTAATGGGAGTTTAGACAGTTGGCTACATTCAATTGCAAATGGAGATGAGCGCCTTCAATTGAAAAGCTTGAGCTTTGTTCAGAGGCTAAATGTAGCCATTGATATAGCTTGTGCCTTGGATTACCTTCATAATCATTGTCAAGCACCAATAATTCATTGTGATCTTAAACCCAGCAATGTTCTTCTTGATGAAGACATAGTCGCACACGTGGGCGATTTTGGCCTTGCAAGGATCCTTTCAGAAGACTTCAATTATTCTCAATCTCAAACCAACTCACTCACAATAAGGGGGACTATCGGATATGTTGCTCCAGGTACATAACACTTTTTTTGTTTCAGTAGAACAAGTATACTTTTATCCATTTATATCTTCTTTTAATCTTTAAGTCTTTTGGAAAATGGTTTTTTTTTATAATTGTATTAGACCTATTATATAACAAATGGGCCTTAAGATGTAATTAAAACTTACTTCAGTAAACACCTTGACACTACAGTACTCATGGGCCAGACCAGCCCAAGCCTGTCATGAATTGGCTGGACTTGGGCTGTGTTTCAAGACCTTGGAATGGATCCGGGCCTAATTTTCTTGTTCAATAGTTAGATAGCCAAGGCAATACCTGGGCCTTTAGTATGCTTGAAGGCCTAGTTTGGTTTGGCATTTTTAGCACTATGGACTGCACGAGTTTTGCAAATGGGTTGTACTTGCGCATAGTTTTTAGACCTGTGCAGCTTGAATATTAGGCCTTATGACATTCTTCGGGCCAGAATGTTGCAACCGATGAACACCCTATAATGAATGCATTCACAAAAATGTTCATCTAATATGTTAGCCCAACTTGGATACATTGAATTATTGGGCTAGGTTCCTTGGTCACAGACTCCAGGGTAATTTCTTATGTTTCTTTATAGGGTCCAATTAAAAGTCGAAATTGCACGAGGTAAATGCCCCCCACAGCAACCCCCCCCCCCCCCCCCCCCCCCCCCCCCCCAATTTTGTAGGCTCTCATCAAATGTCACACAAGTGGGAGCTTGGCCCTGTGATCCAATAGATTCGTATATAAAATGTGAATGAATATTGAAAATACACGTGTTTTATTAGTGATAAATCTAACGGTGGGGACAACTCCTATAATATTCTATGATTCATCCAGTGAGGCTGGGACTCACCAAAAATGTGTGCCTTCTGGTCTGAATGCACCACATCAGTTGGTATGTGATTTTTTAAAAATAATTGTTTAAAAACTCTACATCATGGGTGATTTAGCTAAGTGAAAGCCTCACTTAGTTTGTTAGTCCCAGCAGCACGTGATCCAAAGTTCAAACAATTTCTTTATAGCAAGTATGTTGATAGTTGTGCTTGTGTGCAAGCTTGACACTTTCATCATTAAGATGGTAA
The DNA here is from genome assembly GCA_038049695.1 of Cinnamomum chago. NCBI lineage: Eukaryota > Viridiplantae > Streptophyta > Magnoliopsida > Laurales > Lauraceae > Cinnamomum > Cinnamomum chago. The sequence continues at coordinate 61,962,095 of CP142458.1, read as the reverse complement.
ATTCATGCGATGGCTATTGCAGGATGTGGAGGACGGATTATTGAGAGTTTTTGTGGTCAAAACTAAACATATACTTAGTGGACTAATTTTTCATCATTAAGGGTTTGATGGTTAGGAATTAGGATCCCGCACATAGAGATGTGATCGAGTTGAGCCGAGCTTGAGCGAACTCTAGCTTGAACTTGAGAATGAGTCAAGTTTTATAAACCTAGCTCCGATTAAGCTCAACAAGCCCAGTAGGAGCTCAAGTTGGATCAGAAAGAAGACTGGCTGAGTAGAGCTAGAATTCGTCTTGATTTGTTTCCATTATATTCCAATATATGGTATATGTAGTCATATGAAACAAATATAATGAAAAGCTAGACAGGAGTCAGGCCAAACTGGTGCCAGATCAAAGCTTTGCTTGTGAAATAATCAAGCCATATACTGATGCTTTGTGTAGAACATCATAAATCTTTGCTGTATGTAATGCATATAACGCATTTCTACAAGCAAATAGTGAATTTAATTCTTTCCCTTTCTTGTAAAGCTGATTCTTTATTTTTAGTTGAAGTAATAAGCATCAAGTTTGGAAAATCTTGATCAGTAGTCGCTGTTGAATGATCAAAACTTTGTCATATTGAAAGCTAACCATTGCTCGACCTGCCTACGATACAATTGTGTAGTTTTAGTTCTACTTGATTTTCATTCGTTTTCAATTCACACATCCTTCGGTACTTATGAATGTGAATATGGAGGTATGAGAAGCACTAGCAAACTTTAAATCCTTACTCACTGAAAATCAGAGGTATATGAATTGCAGAATATGGTACGGGTGCCATTACATCGACATCTGGAGATGTGTACAGCTATGGAATTGTTCTGCTGGAGATGCTCACTGGAAAAAGACCTTCCGATGATATGTTTGAAAATAACCTGAGTCTTCATCAATTTGCGAAGATGGCACTTCCTGAACGTGTGATGGAGATCATAGATCACGGATTGCTCTCAGAAGAAATTGAAATCATTGGGCACAGTGACAACTCCAACAACATTAGAAGCAAGATGCAAGAGGCTCTGATTTCTTTGGTGGAAATTGGTGTATCTTGTTCTCATGAGTCACCAAAAGAAAGAATGGAGATGAAGGATGTTGTCATTGAGTTGCAAAAAGTTAAAGACTTTTATCTGAGGTGTTGAAGGGTGGTAAGTTGCCTAGTAGACGGCATTATTAATAAAGGTGCATCTGTTCTCTGTTTTATTGAGGTTACTTTGGCTTCCATGATGAGAAACCGTAGAGTTCTTTTTTTTTTTTTCTTGTTCCTTTTTTCTTCCTTGTATGTCTGGTGTGCTTTTTCTTCTAAGAGAGTGTTTGTTTGTCATTAAGGAAATGAATAGTCTCTCTGAAAATTCTATATGGGGCTACTAGAATGGATTACTAGTTCTATTTAACCAATCAATGCAGCGGAAATAAATCAATCAGACAATATAGAACTAGCTATCTACCAATCACACACCACAAGAAGGCAGACACAATATTTAACGTGGAAACCCTATCCAGGGAGAAAAACCACGAACCAGAAATCAAGAGATAACGAACAGTTACAAGATATACTCACAAGCTCCTTTACCTAAGTCTGTACCTCGACCCAAGGACTGTAGTTCTCCTTGCAAAGAATCCACTGACACGACATCCACCGCGCCCCGTTCTCCTTACTTGATCTCCTCACACCTTGTCAACCAAGATGATCAATCTTCTACAAGAAAGTAGAAGCAGCAACAACTTTCTAGAGCAGCCCTTCAGAATAATCTCTCAATGGCTCTAGAGATTAACTCTCTCTAAAATATCTCTGACTCAGATCAATGAGAGTTGTGGTGGTTGTCTAGGGTTGAGAGAAACACCCTATAAATAGCCCAATATTCGTGCCTAAGACTTAGTGCACAAGTAGGACTCAAACTAGGAAACAGGGTCTCAAAAGGAAACAACTTCGTGTGAAAATAGGAGACTTTCCCGGAATCTGCACACTGTCCGATCGATCGGCCTGACATTTAACTGAGACCTTTTTCTGACCGATCGATCGGTCTGAGGCACCGATCGATCGGGCCTGGGAAAATTCGCCCGGTCTTCTTTTTCCCTTCAGCTCTTCCGGCGACGTAACCATAGTCCATTCTAAAATAAATTAGAAAATACAACTCAATGGACCCAGAGTTTTGTCCAACCCATGAATTAGCCAACAAAAATACTAACAATCTCCCCCTTTGGCAATTCATGGACAAAACTCCCTAAAACAATACAAATGATCTACCCAAAAGAAAAACCCAAAATACATTGAATTTTCAAAAAAAAACAGCATCTGTAGATCTTTGCTTGTTTCTCTATGCATGGCTTCAGTATTCTCCCCCTTTTTGTCCACAATTGACAATCAATTTTCTTCAAGTAGCTTCTGTCAATCTGGATTTTGTAGCTCCCCCTTAATAGACTCCCCCTCAAGATGATCTTCGTATCAGCACTGGGGTGAGGGCTTGATCATGTAGATCAGGGGTGATGAAGCTTTGGCACACACACTTGCATTTTCAGATAGTTCAGCATAGTGTGTACTAAGACAGATGGAAGGTCTTCTTTCTTGACCCAGACAGTTTTGGTTTTCATAGGTGACGCTTCCTTCTGCTTTTTCCATTGCTTTTGTTTTGGAGACTTTCGCAGCTTATTGCAATGGGGTCGAATGTGTCCTTTAATTCCACAGTGATGACAAGTGGGTATACGTTCAGGGCGTGACACATTCTTCTTCTTGGAATCTGTATTTGTAACATGACCAGCAGAATTAGTAACAACTGAATTTTGAACAAAACAATTATTACCTTTGGCTTTTGATGTAAATGCCCCGTCAGCGTAGCCAATGCCATGCATGTTATTCTTTGCCTTTTGACTGCACAGAATATCATCAAGTTTTTTAGACCCAGCATTCATCCTGTTTAGGGAAGCCTTGCTTGTATCCAACTCAGAAAGAACCATCTTGAGTCTTCCTTGCAAATCGGTATTTTCAGCTTTCAAGGTCTTCATATCATGATTAATCAACTCACACTTCTGTGCTTCAGCAGTCAATTCATCTGCCAATTTGTTATTTTCAGCCTCTAAGTGACTCACTTTTGTAAGAGCTTCAGACAATTCAGCTTTTAAAAAAGTATTCTGCTCTTCAGATTCTTTCCAGCTTGTAGCCACTTTTTCATTCATCTTGAGCATCTTCATGGTCTTTGCAAACAATATATGATATTCAGCTTGCCAATCATGTTCTGTCTCTGACTCACTAACATCTTGATCAGTCCATTCATTAGAAACTAATGGAGTAGCAGAAACAGAAGTTGCCATGAATGCCATGAATTTTTCTTTGCTAGCATCAGGCTTCTCAGACTCAGATTTTTTATCATCTTCCTCAGAAGTATCATCATCCCAAGTCAGATTGAAAGCCTTCTTCTTTGGTTTCTTGTTAGCACAGTCACTAGCAATGTGTCCATAACCATGACACTCAAAACATTTAATCCCTTTAGTAGTTTTCTTCTTTACAAAATTTTTAGGGATCTTCAAATTACTTTTCTTCCCCTTCATGAACGCTTGAAATTGCTTCATAAACTCAACAGCAACTTGGGGATCAATCTCCTCAGAATCAGACTCAGAATCATTAGAAATTTTCTTGTATGATTCTTTGGAGGCTCTCAAAGCAACACCTTTGGATTTTGATTTTCCATTGTTCCTTAGGTTTGCTTCAAAAGTCTGAAGGTTGCCAACTAATTCTTCAGCTTTGAGAATATTCAGATTTTTATTCTCTTCTATGGCCACAACCTTTGCATCAAACCTTTCTGGAAGAGACCGCAGAATCTTTTTTACAACTCTATTTTCAGGAATTGGCTCTCCCAAAGTAAAGGTATCATTCACAATTGTATTCAGCTTTGAATTAAACTCATCAAAAGTTTCATCATCTTCCATCTTTATGGTTTCAAAGGCTGTATACAATTTCTGAAGTTTCGACTGTTTGACAGTGTCAGTCCCTTCATGCACAGTCTGCAGAATATCCCAAGCTTCTTTTGCAGTAGTGCATGTAGAAATTCTACGAAACTCAGATATACTAACTCCATTATAAATAGCATTCAAAGCCCTGGAGTTGCAAGTGGCTGCCAATTCTTCATCCTTTGTCCACTGTTCTTCAGATTTAAAACTGGTTATCCCATCAGTAGTGACAGTGGGCAAGGAATAGCCTTTTTCAATAGATTTCCATACTTTCAAATCTATGGCTTTTACAAAGGCAACCATTCTGGCTTTCCAATAAGCATAATTAGAACCATCCAGCAGAGGAGGCTTATTGGTTGAAGTGCCTTCACGATAGGTATCCATTCTAGCAAAATATGGATCAACACAATAAAATAGTGTAACCCGCTCTGATACCAATTGAAAATTCTATATGGGGCTACTAGAATGGATTACTAGTTCTATTTAACCAATCAATGCAGCGGAAATAAATCAATCAGACAATATAAAACTAGCTATCTACCAATCACACACCACAAGAAGGCAGACACAATATTTAACGTGGAAACCCTATCCAGGGAGAAAAACCACGAACCAGAAATCAAGAGATAACGAACAGTTACAAGATATACTCACAAGCTCCTTTACCTAAGTCTGTACCTCGACCCAAGGACTGTAGTTCTCCTTGCAAAGAATCCACTGACACGACATCCACCGCGCCCCGTTCTCCTTACTTGATCTCCTCACACCTTGTCAACCAAGATGATCAATCTTCTACAAGAAAGTAGAAGCAGCAACAACTTTCTAGAGCAGCCCTTCAGAATAATCTCTCAATGGCTCTAGAGATTAACTCTCTCTAAAATATCTCTGACTCAGATCAATGAGAGTTGTGGTGGTTGTCTAGGGTTGAGAGAAACACCCTATAAATAGCCCAATATTCGTGCCTAAGACTTAGTGCACAAGTAGGACTCAAACTAGGAAACAGGGTCTCAAAAGGAAACAACTTCGTGTGAAAATAGGAGACTTTCCCGGAATCTGCACACTGTCCGATCGATCGGCCTGACATTTAACTGAGACCTTTTTCTGACCGATCGATCGGTCTGAGGCACCGATCGATCGGGCCTGGGAAAATTCGCCCGGTCTTCTTTTTCCCTTCAGCTCTTCCGGCGACGTAACCATAGTCCATTCTAAAATAAATTAGAAAATACAACTCAATGGACCCAGAGTTTTGTCCAACCCATGAATTAGCCAACAAAAATACTAACACTCTCTCTCTCTCTCTCTCTCTTTGTATATATATATATATTTATAAATATATTAGAGTGGGAAATTTGAACCATAGGGCGAGATTAAAGGTAAGGAGGACACTTGAAATTGAAGCAGAACGTGAAGGTTCTCAGAAAAATTGACAATACGACAGCCTTTTCAGACCATTTGCACTTCATACACATAGGGGAGTTGTAGTTAATGTACTTCTGCTGGAAAAAAAAAAGTACCACAAAGAAGCAAAATACCCCTTCTCATCTTAGGCTTCAGTTTCATAAAACTGGGCAAAGTAATCCACAATGTAACATAATAATCAAATACCTTAATCTCGCGCATGCACAATCAATGGCAGACCCACGATTTTCGTTTGGGTGGTACGGGCAATGATCAATTGAAGAAGTTAAATAATATAATCGAATCTTTTAAGGTATTATATAAGGGTTTTCTCGAATCTCAAGGGTGCGAACGCACTCACATGCTAACACTTAGGTCTGCCCCTGTGCACAATCTAACTGTGGGACAAACTCTTGTTGAAGTGATCAAATTTTGGATATGTCAGAGGAGGGATGGGATTCTTCTATTTATTTATTAATTTTTATTTTTGTTATAAGGTAAGAGATTATATTGGGAGATGAAAAGAAGATACAAAGGTTCCAAAAAAAAAAAAAAAAAGGCCCAAGGGACTTGCTAATTTACAAAATCCCAAGCATGAAAAAACATGGGCTAAGTGAGAACAAAAACCGTTATACAGTGTGTGTTATTGGAGATTAGATTCTAAAAATCCAGAATGGCTTTGTAAGAGGATTTGAAAAATTGCTTGGGCATGGTGCTGCAAGTGCAGGAGTGGAATTTAGATCCTTAAAGAGGGGATGGGATCATGGATGAATGGCTCGAATTTTCATCCTGTGGGCCAAATGGTGGAGTTCCCGGCATCTGTTACGAGGAAAGCTGTAAGAGATGCGAGAGGGGATCCAGACTCCTGTGAAAGACGACACAGAGGGATCCAGACTCATTCTAAAACTATTTTTGTCTTGCATTTAAGCCTCTCGACGTAGAATTGATGCTCAAGTAGTGCGGTAAATTCTTATGCAAAATGCATAAATCACCAACCGATGTCCCTTTACCCAAAAACCATTTAAAGGAATCAAAGAAAGGAGTTCTCGAGCTATGGTGCTCAGTAGCTTAAGCACTATTAAAAAGCTGAGAAGAATAGAACTTAGTTGTTCTCAAAAGGGAGATCACACCAACACAATCGTTAGTAGTGTTGATGTCAACATCTACCCTCGCTCCTGAGTGGTCATAATTCTGGTCCACCATAAAACCATTGTTGTATCGTTTTCCATCACCATTTGGTTTTGGGATAAGTGGTTGCTTAATGGGGTGTAAGATCCTACAAGTGGTATCAGAGCTTGGTAGGTCGAGTGTTCGAATCATGGGACACGCGTTTTGCTAGTTGAGCAACATGAGTCGCGGCGGGTATACCGTTGAGGGAGAGATTGTTGAGGTCAACTTCCACTCAAATGTTGTCTCGTAAATGCAGCCAATAGACTCTTACATCAAACACTTTCTTTGGGAGGGACCCTGACTAACTCAAATTGACAACAACAAAAAATAAAGAACTACCATCTTATCCTAATAAGGACCCTGTACAAGATAGGACCCCTGTTTTGCATGAACGTGCAATGTGGCCATGACAACCACTGCAAAGTGAGAAGAGAAAATCACGTATCAGTTTAAACCATTTAATCATAGTATTTAAAAAAAAAAAGTAAACAGTGAAATAGGGGAACATATATATTTCTTGGGATGATCTTTCCCCTGTGGCGATTGCATTGCGGCACACCCTTTTCACTCCTCCTCCTCCTCCCCTAAAACCCATGCTAGATATCTTATTTTTTCCTCCTTGGATTCCTTATTCCTCTCTGTGTTTGTGGCCCTCCTTTCTTCTCCACCTCGTTTTCTTTCTTGGCCCACATTGGTTGTTTTCTTCTTCTGCTTTCTTGCTCTATTAAGTTTATTAGAGTAGAATGAATTTCTTTTGTGTCATATATGGGATTGGGGGTGTAACAGGCTCACACCAAAAACAATGAGAAAAATAAAAGAAATAGAAATTCATATCGTTTCGAGGGACCCAACACCTCCTTCGAATCTTGGAGGGATCAAAACCTCCAAATAACTATTTATTACAAATTACATAGACCTGAGTTCCTTTAAATAAGATTTACAACTGCATATATAAGAAAGTGTTACGAGATATGGATCTTCGGTGGAGATGCCCACTTAAGATGAGTTAGAATTAGAATTATGGTTACTCTCTTATAAGGTTACTTTGCCAATAAATAGGCTTCTCCCCTTGTATTTGGACACACAGTTAATGAGATAATAGAAAAGCTCTATCTTTTCTCTCTAATATTCTTTCTCTTGGTCTCTCTCTTTTCTAATATTTTATCAGCACGATACCATCTTACTTCTCCCGCCCCCCAATCTTACTGTGCAAGGAAAAAAAAAAAAGAAAAAAGAAAAACCCACGCAAGAACCATTTGTTTCAAACACTCTGCCTCTCAGTCGACGTGCATAATCCAAAGAGCCATTGGCTTGCTTTGGTTTTCTAACATTTTTTTTGTTTTCAAACTCCAATCCTCGATTTGGGTGCATAATCAAAAAGGGTTTTTTCGTTTGCTTTGGTTCATCTGTTCTCTGTTTTATTGAGGTTACTTTGGCTTCCATGATGAGCAATCGTAGAGTTCTTTTTTTCTTTTCTTGTCCGATGTGCTTCTTCTACGAAAGTGTCTTTTTGTCATTAAGGAATTGGAGAATCTCTTTCTTTCTCTCTCTCTGAGACTCTCTCCATAAATATATACACACACACCACACAACACATATCTATATTTATTAGAGTAGGAAATTTGAACCATAGGCTGAGATGGAAAGGAAGGATGACACCTACTTGAAATTGAGGCAGAACGTTAAGGTTCTCAGCAACATTGACAATACAATAGCCCTTTCAGACCATTTGCACTTTATACACAGAGAAGGAGAGTTGGTAGTTTTTGTACTTCTGCCAGAAAAAAAAAGTAATCACCACAAATAAGAAAAATACCCCTTCTCATCTTAGGCTTCAGTTTCATAAGACAGGGCAAAGTAGTCTACAATGTAACATGATAATCCAATACCTTAATCTCGCACGTGCACAATCAATGGCGGGTCCAGGATTTTCATTTGGGTGGTGCGGGCAATGATCTATTGAAGAAGTTAAATAATAAAATCGAATCTTTTGATGGTATTATATAAGTGGTTTCTCAAATCTCACGGGTGCAAACACACCCGTGTGCTAACAGTTAAGTCCACCTCCGTACGCAATCTAACTGGGGGACAAACTCTTATTGAAGTGAAATTTTTGGATAAGCCAGACAAGGGATGTGATTTTTATATGTATTTATTCATTTTATTGTTGTTATGAGGTAAGATATTGAATTGGAGAAGTAAAGAAGATACAAGGGTTCCCTAAACAAGCCCAAGGGACCTGCTAATTTACAAAATCTCATGCATGAAAAAACTTGGGTCAAGAGAGAACAAAAACTGATTATACAGAGTGTGTTGTTAGAGATTAGACTCTGAAAAAAAATTCCAAAATAGCATTGCAAGAGGATTCAGAAAATTGCTTGGTCATAGTGCTGCAAGTACAGGAGAAGATGGGATCATAGATGAATGGTTCAAATTTTCATCATGTGGGCAAATGGTGGAGTTCCTGGCATTTGTTACGGGAAAAGCTTTAGAGATGCTACAAGAGATACAGACTCCGGTGAGAGACGCCACGGTGGGATCCAGACTCATTCTAGAATTGTTTTTATCGTGCATTTAAGCCTCTCGGCGTAGAATTGATGCTCAATTAGTGTAGAAAATTCTTATGAAAATTGTATAAATCACCAACCAACGTCCCTTTGCCCAAAAACCTTTTAAAGTATCAAAGAAGGGAAAGCTGAGAAGAATACAACATGGGTGATCTCAAATGGGAGATCGCACCTGACACAATCGTTGGTAGATAAAGATGATAATTTTTATTCAAAGGTTGTCTCGTAAAAACAAGACGCCAATAGACTATCTCCACTTGGAAGTAGTTCCATCAACTACCCAACGTGAGAAAACACTTTCTTTGGGAGGGACTCTGACTAATTCAAATTGACAATAAAAAACTAATTAAGAAATACCATCTTATCCTAATAAGGACCCACTTCAAGATAGGACCCTGTTTTGCATGAACGGGTAATGTGGCCATGACAACCATTGCAAAGTGGGAAGAGAAAATCACCTATCAGTATAAACCACTAAATCATAGTACTTAAAAAAAAAAAAAAAAGTAAAGCTGAAAATAGGGGATCATATATATTTCTTGGGACGATTTTTCCCGTGGCGATTGCAACGTAGCACACCCTTTTCACTTCTTCTTCTTCCTCCCCAAAATCCCATGCTAGGAATCTTTTTTTTTTCCTTGCCTTGGATTCCTTATGTGTTTGTGGCCCACACCGGTGGTTTTCTTCTTCTGCTTTTTTGCTCTATTAACTTTGTTAGAGTAGAATGAAGTTCTTTTGTCTCACATATGGGATTGAGGGTGTAACAATCTCACTCCAAAAGAAAGTAAGAAATAGAAACTCAGATAGAGGGAACCCAACATATCCTTCAATCTTGGAGGGACCAAAACCTCCAAATAACTGTTTCTTACAAATTTCTGAATGCATTACATAGACCTACGCTCCTTTAAATAAGATTTACAACTGCATATATAAGAAAGAGGGATTTGTTTGCATAAAAGGGAAATACATTGGAATTTATTATGGAATGGGCCTGTTTCTTTCATGAGATTGGGGAATACATAAGAATCCGATAATGGGATGTGCCTGTTTGTGCTTATGGAGCTACAAAAATTAACTTCATACAATTATAATTGATATATTTTCTTGTTTTGTATCACTGGCCATGGAGTGGTGCTATCAACTTGAAGAGCAGGGTTCAATCCCACCTTAGTGATTTGAATAATATCATCGATTTGCACTTGTACGTAGTTAAATAAATGTCATAAAATGAATGACATTTATAAAAGTTATGAAAAAAATGTTTAATGCTCATCGATGCACATGAATATTTTATATATATATAATTATAATAAGATGAACAACACGGAGCAAACTTACATACCTTTGTGAATTTGACTTATAATATATTTTTTGTGTAGAAGTCAAATAAGTCTATGAATCACATGGTCATCGCTTTCAATGGGATACCTGCTTGCATAGCTCGTGAGATTGATCCCTGTGCTTAAAGGTTAAGTCTGCCTCCCTCGGCCACTAGGCCAACTTTGGGGAAAATATAGGGATGTAAATAGGTCCCTAATTCTCTGATTATCTGGAAGTTCCTACCCATTAAAAACTGAAACTGTATCCTTATTAAAGCCTTGATAAATAAGCGGGCTCAGATCTTTTTTTTTTTGGGCTAGTGACCTAAACAAGTTCGGTTCCACCTTGATTTTGACCCGTAGATCTGGGCCCCGGACCCTTGCCCGAGCCATACATGGTTACTGTTCCATCTTTTAATTATCTTATTTTTTCCTCCTTGGATTCCTTATTCCTCTCTGTGTTTGTGGCCCTCCTTTCTTCTCCACCTCGTTTTCTTTCTTGGCCCACATTGGTTGTTTTCTTCTTCTGCTTTCTTGCTCTATTAAGTTTATTAGAGTAGAATGAATTTCTTTTGTGTCATATATGGGATTGGGGGTGTAACAGGCTCACACCAAAAACAATGAGAAAAATAAAAGAAATAGAAATTCATATCGTTTCGAGGGACCCAACACCTCCTTCGAATCTTGGAGGGATCAAAACCTCCAAATAACTATTTATTACAAATTACATAGACCTGAGTTCCTTTAAATAAGATTTACAACTGCATATATAAGAAAGTGTTACGAGATATGGATCTTCGGTGGAGATGCCCACTTAAGATGAGTTAGAATTAGAATTATGGTTACTCTCTTATAAGGTTACTTTGCCAATAAATAGGCTTCTCCCCTTGTATTTGGACACACAGTTAATGAGATAATAGAAAAGCTCTATCTTTTCTCTCTAATATTCTTTCTCTTGGTCTCTCTCTTTTCTAATATTTTATCAGCACGATACCATCTTACTTCTCCCGCCCCCCAATCTTACTGTGCAAGGAAAAAAAAAAAAAAAAAAAGAAAAACCCACGCAAGAACCATTTGTTTCAAACACTCTGCCTCTCAGTCGACGTGCATAATCCAAAGAGCCATTGGCTTGCTTTGGTTTTCTAACATTTTTTTTGTTTTCAAACACCAATCCTCGATTTGGGTGCATAATCAAAAAGGGTTTTTTCGTTTGCTTTGGTTCATCTGTTCTCTGTTTTATTGAGGTTACTTTGGCTTCCATGATGAGCAATCGTAGAGTTCTTTTTTTCTTTTCTTGTCCGATGTGCTTCTTCTACGAAAGTGTCTTTTTGTCATTAAGGAATTGGAGAATCTCTTTCTTTCTCTCTCTCTGAGACTCTCTCCATAAATATATACACACACACCACACAACACATATCTATATTTATTAGAGTAGGAAATTTGAACCATAGGCTGAGATGGAAAGGAAGGATGACACCTACTTGAAATTGAGGCAGAACGTTAAGGTTCTCAGCAACATTGACAATACAATAGCCCTTTCAGACCATTTGCACTTTATACACAGAGAAGGAGAGTTGGTAGTTTTTGTACTTCTGCCAGAAAAAAAAAGTAATCACCACAAATAAGAAAAATACCCCTTCTCATCTTAGGCTTCAGTTTCATAAGACAGGGCAAAGTAGTCTACAATGTAACATGATAATCCAATACCTTAATCTCGCACGTGCACAATCAATGGCGGGTCCAGGATTTTCATTTGGGTGGTGCGGGCAATGATCTATTGAAGAAGTTAAATAATAAAATCGAATCTTTTGATGGTATTATATAAGTGGTTTCTCAAATCTCACGGGTGCAAACACACCCGTGTGCTAACAGTTAAGTCCACCTCCGTACGCAATCTAACTGGGGGACAAACTCTTATTGAAGTGAAATTTTTGGATAAGCCAGACAAGGGATGTGATTTTTATATGTATTTATTCATTTTATTGTTGTTATGAGGTAAGATATTGAATTGGAGAAGTAAAGAAGATACAAGGGTTCCCTAAACAAGCCCAAGGGACCTGCTAATTTACAAAATCTCATGCATGAAAAAACTTGGGTCAAGAGAGAACAAAAACTGATTATACAGAGTGTGTTGTTAGAGATTAGACTCTGAAAAAAAATTCCAAAATAGCATTGCAAGAGGATTCAGAAAATTGCTTGGTCATAGTGCTGCAAGTACAGGAGAAGATGGGATCATAGATGAATGGTTCAAATTTTCATCATGTGGGCAAATGGTGGAGTTCCTGGCATTTGTTACGGGAAAAGCTTTAGAGATGCTACAAGAGATACAGACTCCGGTGAGAGACGCCACGGTGGGATCCAGACTCATTCTAGAATTGTTTTTATCGTGCATTTAAGCCTCTCGGCGTAGAATTGATGCTCAATTAGTGTAGAAAATTCTTATGAAAATTGTATAAATCACCAACCAACGTCCCTTTGCCCAAAAACCTTTTAAAGTATCAAAGAAGGGAAAGCTGAGAAGAATACAACATGGGTGATCTCAAATGGGAGATCGCACCTGACACAATCGTTGGTAGATATTTAGGGCCCGTTTCTTTACCAGAATTCATAGAATTCATGTCTGGTGCTTGTCTGGGAATTTCAAATGCTGGCATTTGAAATACTTCTGAATTCTAGAATCTTGAATTCCATGTTTCATTCAAAGGTCTGAATTCCTGGAAGTTCAAATGACAGGGTCCAAGTTGTTGCTAAAGGGTCAGAATTCCACTGCCATCAAACTGGTTTTCCAAATCCTGGCTGCAAAACTGGTTTTTCAAATCCTACCTTTTTAGGGATTTCAAATACCTAGAATTTCAAATGCCAGTGAATTCTGGTAAAGAAACGCAGAATTCCTGACAGGAATTCTAAATTCCAAGACACTCTGAATTCCTGTCAGGAATTCTTTTAAAAGAACAGGCCCTTAAAGATGATAATTTTTATTCAAAGGTTGTCTCGTAAAAACAAGACGCCAATAGACTATCTCCACTTGGAAGTAGTTCCATCAACTACCCAACGTGAGAAAACACTTTCTTTGGGAGGGACTCTGACTAATTCAAATTGACAATAAAAAACTAATTAAGAAATACCATCTTATCCTAATAAGGACCCACTTCAAGATAGGACCCTGTTTTGCATGAACGGGTAATGTGGCCATGACAACCATTGCAAAGTGGGAAGAGAAAATCACCTATCAGTATAAACCACTAAATCATAGTACTTAAAAAAAAAAAAAAAAGTAAAGCTGAAAATAGGGGATCATATATATTTCTTGGGACGATTTTTCCCGTGGCGATTGCAACGTAGCACACCCTTTTCACTTCTTCTTCTTCCTCCCCAAAATCCCATGCTAGGAATCTTTTTTTTTCCCTTGCCTTGGATTCCTTATGTGTTTGTGGCCCACACCGGTGGTTTTCTTCTTCTGCTTTTTTGCTCTATTAACTTTGTTAGAGTAGAATGAAGTTCTTTTGTCTCACATATGGGATTGAGGGTGTAACAATCTCACTCCAAAAGAAAGTAAGAAATAGAAACTCAGATAGAGGGAACCCAACATATCCTTCAATCTTGGAGGGACCAAAACCTCCAAATAACTGTTTCTTACAAATTTCTGAATGCATTACATAGACCTACGCTCCTTTAAATAAGATTTACAACTGCATATATAAGAAAGAGGGATTTGTTTGCATAAAAGGGAAATACATTGGAATTTATTATGGAATGGGCCTGTTTCTTTCATGAGATTGGGGAATACATAAGAATCCGATAATGGGATGTGCCTGTTTGTGCTTATGGAGCTACAAAAATTAACTTCATACAATTATAATTGATATATTTTCTTGTTTTGTATCACTGGCCATGGAGTGGTGCTATCAACTTGAAGAGCAGGGTTCAATCCCACCTTAGTGATTTGAATAATATCATCGATTTGCACTTGTACGTAGTTAAATAAATGTCATAAAATGAATGACATTTATAAAAGTTATGAAAAAAATGTTTAATGCTCATCGATGCACATGAATATTTTATATATATATAATTATAATAAGATGAACAACACGGAGCAAACTTACATACCTTTGTGAATTTGACTTATAATATATTTTTTGTGTAGAAGTCAAATAAGTCTATGAATCACATGGTCATCGCTTTCAATGGGATACCTGCTTGCATAGCTCGTGAGATTGATCCCTGTGCTTAAAGGTTAAGTCTGCCTCCCTCGGCCACTAGGCCAACTTTGGGGAAAATATAGGGATGTAAATAGGTCCCTAATTCTCTGATTATCTGGAAGTTCCTACCCATTAAAAACTGAAACTGTATCCTTATTAAAGCCTTGATAAATAAGCGGGCTCAGATCTTTTTTTTTTTGGGCTAGTGACCTAAACAAGTTCGGTTCCACCTTGATTTTGACCCGTAGATCTGGGCCCCGGACCCTTGCCCGAGCCATACATGGTTACTGTTCCATCTTTTAATTATCTTATTTTTTCCTCCTTGGATTCCTTATTCCTCTCTGTGTTTGTGGCCCTCCTTTCTTCTCCACCTCGTTTTCTTTCTTGGCCCACATTGGTTGTTTTCTTCTTCTGCTTTCTTGCTCTATTAAGTTTATTAGAGTAGAATGAATTTCTTTTGTGTCATATATGGGATTGGGGGTGTAACAGGCTCACACCAAAAACAATGAGAAAAATAAAAGAAATAGAAATTCATATCGTTTCGAGGGACCCAACACCTCCTTCGAATCTTGGAGGGATCAAAACCTCCAAATAACTATTTATTACAAATTACATAGACCTGAGTTCCTTTAAATAAGATTTACAACTGCATATATAAGAAAGTGTTACGAGATATGGATCTTCGGTGGAGATGCCCACTTAAGATGAGTTAGAATTAGAATTATGGTTACTCTCTTATAAGGTTACTTTGCCAATAAATAGGCTTCTCCCCTTGTATTTGGACACACAGTTAATGAGATAATAGAAAAGCTCTATCTTTTCTCTCTAATATTCTTTCTCTTGGTCTCTCTCTTTTCTAATATTTTATCAGCACGATACCATCTTACTTCTCCCGCCCCCCAATCTTACTGTGCAAGGAAAAAAAAAAAAAAAAAAAGAAAAACCCACGCAAGAACCATTTGTTTCAAACACTCTGCCTCTCAGTCGACGTGCATAATCCAAAGAGCCATTGGCTTGCTTTGGTTTTCTAACATTTTTTTTGTTTTCAAACACCAATCCTCGATTTGGGTGCATAATCAAAAAGGGTTTTTTCGTTTGCTTTGGTTCATCTGTTCTCTGTTTTATTGAGGTTACTTTGGCTTCCATGATGAGCAATCGTAGAGTTCTTTTTTTCTTTTCTTGTCCGATGTGCTTCTTCTACGAAAGTGTCTTTTTGTCATTAAGGAATTGGAGAATCTCTTTCTTTCTCTCTCTCTGAGACTCTCTCCATAAATATATACACACACACCACACAACACATATCTATATTTATTAGAGTAGGAAATTTGAACCATAGGCTGAGATGGAAAGGAAGGATGACACCTACTTGAAATTGAGGCAGAACGTTAAGGTTCTCAGCAACATTGACAATACAATAGCCCTTTCAGACCATTTGCACTTTATACACAGAGAAGGAGAGTTGGTAGTTTTTGTACTTCTGCCAGAAAAAAAAAGTAATCACCACAAATAAGAAAAATACCCCTTCTCATCTTAGGCTTCAGTTTCATAAGACAGGGCAAAGTAGTCTACAATGTAACATGATAATCCAATACCTTAATCTCGCACGTGCACAATCAATGGCGGGTCCAGGATTTTCATTTGGGTGGTGCGGGCAATGATCTATTGAAGAAGTTAAATAATAAAATCGAATCTTTTGATGGTATTATATAAGTGGTTTCTCAAATCTCACGGGTGCAAACACACCCGTGTGCTAACAGTTAAGTCCACCTCCGTACGCAATCTAACTGGGGGACAAACTCTTATTGAAGTGAAATTTTTGGATAAGCCAGACAAGGGATGTGATTTTTATATGTATTTATTCATTTTATTGTTGTTATGAGGTAAGATATTGAATTGGAGAAGTAAAGAAGATACAAGGGTTCCCTAAACAAGCCCAAGGGACCTGCTAATTTACAAAATCTCATGCATGAAAAAACTTGGGTCAAGAGAGAACAAAAACTGATTATACAGAGTGTGTTGTTAGAGATTAGACTCTGAAAAAAAATTCCAAAATAGCATTGCAAGAGGATTCAGAAAATTGCTTGGTCATAGTGCTGCAAGTACAGGAGAAGATGGGATCATAGATGAATGGTTCAAATTTTCATCATGTGGGCAAATGGTGGAGTTCCTGGCATTTGTTACGGGAAAAGCTTTAGAGATGCTACAAGAGATACAGACTCCGGTGAGAGACGCCACGGTGGGATCCAGACTCATTCTAGAATTGTTTTTATCGTGCATTTAAGCCTCTCGGCGTAGAATTGATGCTCAATTAGTGTAGAAAATTCTTATGAAAATTGTATAAATCACCAACCAACGTCCCTTTGCCCAAAAACCTTTTAAAGTATCAAAGAAGGGAAAGCTGAGAAGAATACAACATGGGTGATCTCAAATGGGAGATCGCACCTGACACAATCGTTGGTAGATATTTAAGATGATAATTTTTATTCAAAGGTTGTCTCGTAAAAACAAGACGCCAATAGACTATCTCCACTTGGAAGTAGTTCCATCAACTACCCAACGTGAGAAAACACTTTCTTTGGGAGGGACTCTGACTAATTCAAATTGACAATAAAAAACTAATTAAGAAATACCATCTTATCCTAATAAGGACCCACTTCAAGATAGGACCCTGTTTTGCATGAACGGGTAATGTGGCCATGACAACCATTGCAAAGTGGGAAGAGAAAATCACCTATCAGTATAAACCACTAAATCATAGTACTTAAAAAAAAAAAAAAAAGTAAAGCTGAAAATAGGGGATCATATATATTTCTTGGGACGATTTTTCCCGTGGCGATTGCAACGTAGCACACCCTTTTCACTTCTTCTTCTTCCTCCCCAAAATCCCATGCTAGGAATCTTTTTTTTTTCCTTGCCTTGGATTCCTTATGTGTTTGTGGCCCACACCGGTGGTTTTCTTCTTCTGCTTTTTTGCTCTATTAACTTTGTTAGAGTAGAATGAAGTTCTTTTGTCTCACATATGGGATTGAGGGTGTAACAATCTCACTCCAAAAACACAGAGAAAATTAAAAGAAATAGAAACTCAGATAGAGGGAACCCAACATATCCTTCAATCTTGGAGGGACCAAAACCTCCAAATAACTGTTTCTTACAAATTTCTGAATGCATTACATAGACCTACGCTCCTTTAAATAAGATTTACAACTGCATATATAAGAAAGAGGGATTTGTTTGCATAAAAGGGAAATACATTGGAATTTATTATGGAATGGGCCTGTTTCTTTCATGAGATTGGGGAATACATAAGAATCCGATAATGGGATGTGCCTGTTTGTGCTTATGGAGCTACAAAAATTAACTTCATATATACAATTATAATTGATATATTTTCTTGCTTTGTATCACCGGCCATGGAGTGGTGCTATCAACTTGAAGAGCAGGATCAATCCCACCTTAGTGATTTGAATAATGTCATCGATTTGCACTTGTACGTAGTTAAATAAATGTCATAAAATGAATGACATTTATAAAAGTTATGAAAAAAATGTTTAATGCTCATGGATGCACATGAATATTTTTCACATATATATAATTATAATAAGATGAACAACACGGATCAAACTTACATACCTATGTGAATTTGACTTATAATATATTTTTTTGTGTAGAAGTCAAACAAGTCTATGAATCACATGGTCAGGGCCGGCCCTGTGCCCTTGCTCCTGGCCCATTTTTCAGGAGGGGCCCAAAATCCCTTCTACCTTTTATTTTCTTTTCAATTATTTGGTGGGGGCAGGGCTCATCCGGTGGATTCCATTGTCCTGGACATCAATAGACCCATCATTAAATCATCTGAGAGTGCTTATTGCATCACTTATTTAGAGCATCCATTAGTGGGGCCCACCAATGATATTTTATATTTGATTGCTGAAATTCTGGAAGAATCTGGTCTAGCATTGGGATGATTTGGGGCTTTTTTTTTTACAAGCAGATCATCAAGCTTTCAGCCCTTCACCCGTTCTTCTCATCTATTAGTGGGGCCCACCAATGATTTTTTATTCCCCATATATGATGCTTAAATTCTGGTCTGAGTTCTCTTTCTTCTCTGTTTTTTTTCAAATAGTTATACTTGGGTATCATCAACCCATTGCCAATTTTTCACATTAGTGGGGCCTACCAATGATATTATCATATATGATGGCTGAAGAGGCCTAACTTTTACTCTTGCCCTGGGCCCTGAAAAATTCAGAACCAGCCCTGCACATGATCATCGCTTTCAATGGGAAACCTGCTTGCATAGCTCGTGAGATTGATCCCTGTGCTTAAAGGTTAAGTCTGCCTCCCTCGGCCACTAGGCCAACTTTGGGGAAAATGTAGGGATGTAAATAGGTATCTAATTCTCTGATTACTTGGAGGTTCCCACCCATTAAAAACTGAAACTATGTCCTTATTAAAGCCCTGATAAGTAACCGGGCTCAGATCTTTTTTTTTTGGACTCGTGACCTAAACAAGTCCGGTTCCACCTTGGTTTTGATCCGTAGATCTGAGGCCCGGACCCTTTCCTGACCCATACATGGTTCCGGTTCCATCTTTTAATTAACGGTTCCAGTACCAGAAATAGGAAACCGCTTGTAGTTCCACCTTTTTATTAACAATTTTGGTTCCATGTCCACCTTGGTCCCGGACATGAACCGGCCCTTTTACACGCCTAGGAAAATACAAAAGTCTACCTGGACAAACTTTTTTGCCAGAATTTTGGACAACCCCTATGATATCCCTTGAATATTCCTATATTATTCAAGGGATATCATAGGAGTTGTCCAAAATTCTGATAAAAAAGTTTGTCCAAATAGCACTACTCGGGAAAATATGCCAAACAATCCATCATAGTTCTCTCTTGTTCTAGACGACGACGGGCAAGAAAATTGGAACATAAGGTGCTTTTTGTGGCCTAGACTTTCATAGAGTCCTGCTAGGCGGCCCGAACTCGGGGACCGGGCCAGGGATTGGTCCCCGGTTCGGGCCGTTTAGACTTTTATACTTTCATATGCGAGTCGAGTCGGGCAAAGTCACTCCAAGTCATTATCATGCACCAACTAGTTACGTGCTTTCTAAGGCAAAGCCACTCCAAGTCATTTTCACGCACTAACTAGTTACGTCCTTTCCTAGTTGAAATCATGGTCACAACCATCACGCAAGATATTCGTGCTGGTTACGTAAATCTGGCCGATACTTTGAAATTATTATGATAATATGTTTTCTTTTTTATTTAAAATAATATTCTCCTAATGTTATTTGGATATTTTCAAAATACTGTCAAATCAAGGAATCAAGACAAATTAGGATAAGATTGAAATGATGATAAAAGAAACTGAGAAAAATCCCAAAAAATTAAAAAAAGTTTCAACACAAATTTTTACTATTTTCATACTTATGTAAAATTTAAATAATTTTCTACAAAATCTATTCAAAAGTATCTAGAGAAAACAACAAATTTGTAAAGATCTTTGAAATTCATTCATGAGATGTAAGTAAGAGGCAAAGTTTTGACCATTGAACTCCAGAGGCACGAACCTGTCACGTTGTCACAATTATCTTGATTTCAAAATTCCAAAAAGTTAAGTTCGTGAGAGAACTGTGATAATTTAAAATAAGATGGTGAAAAATTGATTTAAAAAAACTATAAAAGTGTTTCTCAAGGTTGTTCTATGTTTATTTTTCATTTATTTAGTATTTTAAACTATTTACAAGTCAATTTATTTTTTGGTGAAAGGGCCCCCTTCTTCACCTGAGCAGCGGTGCTCACAATAAGGTGAGCACGTGGAGCCCCACCTAGGGATGGGATTACATGGATTGAAAGACTCCCCCAACCAACAAGCGTACGGTGATGGAGGCTCATGTTATCATCTTAACGACTTGATTAATTATTTATAATTCTTACCATCTAAAAAAGTGTGTAGTCAATCCAACGATCTAGCCCATTAAGATGGGTAGCAAACCTTAGACAATGACTATTAAGGGGTCTCTGTTTTATGGTCCACTTAGACTGATGGCTAGGTGGGCCTCACTAAATATTTAGGCAAGTGGTTCTCACCTTACTATTAGTATAGGTGCCCACATGAGGTTTTCTCTTTTTAATTAAAGTTATTATGCTAGTGTATTCATCTAAGGATGACAACGGGGTAGGTTTGGGGCACGTTGGGGTAAACCCAAATCTGCTCCGTCTCAAGTTTGTCTCATGCAAACCCAACTCGTTCCGTGACGAGCCACTGTTATGTGATACCAAAGCTGCCCCTTTTGTCTCATCTATACCGTTAGATCTCGTTGGAAGACTGAAAACAGCTATATGGTCAATTTTCAAAGCTTGATATATATATATATATATATATATATATATATATAGTAGGGAATTTGAACAGTAAGGTGGGAAGCTTGAATACAGTAACGAACGGTCTATACACAGTCATCAGAGGTACTGTTGAAATTGTCTGGTGATCGATCAAATGGAAAGAAAGCATGCCACCTTTTGAGCAAAATTGCCCTCACAATACAATAGTCTTTTGAAACCAATTGCACTTCATCGACAGAGGAGAGTTAGTAGTTTTTGTACTTCCTCTAGAAAAAAAATGTTGTCACCACAAAGAAGCAAAATGCCCTTTCTCTTCTTAGGGTTCAGTTTCATAAAACTGGGCAAAGGAATCCACAATATAACATGCTAATCAAATACCTTTATCCCACGTGTGCACCACCTAACTGTGGGACAAACTCTTGTTGAAGTGAAATGTGAGGATGAGATTCTTTTATTTATTTATTCATTTTTATTGTTATAAGTTAAGAAATTATATTGGAGAAGGAAATAAGATACAAGCCCCACCCCCTACACACACCCAAAAAAAAAAAAAAACACAAACCCCAAGGACCTGCTAATTTACAAAATCCCAAGCATAAAGAAATAGGAACTGAGAGAGAACAAAAACTGATTATATAGTGTGTTAGTGGAGATTAGACTCTTAAAAAAAATCAAGAATAGCTCTGTAAAGAGGACTCAAAAAACTGTTTTGTCATGGCGGTGCTGAGAGTGCAGGAATAGAATTTAGATTGTCACACTGTTAGGAGGATTTTCATCATGTGGGCCAAATGGTGGAGTTCCTATATAATCTGTTATGAGGAAAGCTGTTAAGAGATGCGCCAAGAGACCCAGACTCCAGTAAGAGATGCCATAAGGGGATCAGACTCATTCTAAAACCATTTTTATCCCGGATTTAAGGCTCTCGGCCTAGAATTGATGCTCAATCAGTGGTGAATTTTTATGCAAAATGTATAAATCACCAACCAAAGTCCCCTTACCCAACATATATATGACAGTGTGACAACCGTTTAAAGTACCAAAGAAGGGAGTTTAAAGTATCTAAGTATAGTAAATTTAAAATATATATATATAGAATTAGAGACAGACCCACATCTAGCTTGACTCAACTTTAAAAATATATGCCTGTATGCAGCCCAAGCCCGACATGAACTGCAAGTGTCTCGCCTAAGTCAGCTCACATGAAATGTGTCAGGCAAGGTTGATATCACTTGTTCGGGGTTTTATAACTTATTCCGATAAATTAGTCGCTAAACTACAAGCACTATTTTTCTGGATTGGATCGAGATTTTCATCACTAAATCCAAGTCGTCCAACTATTAAATGAAAATTCTCTCGCTCTCTCTCACTGCAGTAAACTACTAGCACTATTTAAAGCCACCACTAGCATTTTGAAAGTTGTAATTTAGAGAATTCTTCAAAAAAAAAAAACTTATCAATAAGACTGTGTTTTTAAATTCTCACTAATTAAAAACAAAATTCAAAATGCTAATGCTTAGGTGATGGCAACTGATGTTGCTTTCCCGGCCTGTTAAATTTTGTCAAAAATTCCTCCACACAAACACCTTAGGGCCCGTTTGGCACTTTAGTAGATTAGTAAAAGTCAAGCACAGCCATCATATTTCAGACAATGGGACACATCAATAGCACTTTAATTCAAAATTCTATCTATTTTTTTTCAAAAAATATAAAAAAGCAACCTCCTTTCTCTACTTGAAGATAAAAAATCTAAACTTTTCTATATAAAAAGTCAAAAAGATTTCATACCAAACAACTAAAAACAAAATACCATTATATCCCTATTATATTTTATGCTCTCTTGATTTAATTCTTTACTATACTTTATTTTACATGTAAAATTACCAAAAGAACAAAATTTCAAAACTCCGTCATTCATTTAAAAAAAAAAGAGTCAAAAAGAAATATTCTCATGCCACTTAAAGACAAAAATTCAGCTCTACTTTTTACCCAAAAGTCAAAAATATTCTTATCAAGCTACTAAAAATAAATTCTCATCATACCATGATTAGATCTACTAATATTTCATTCTCTCTTCAATCTTCACTTCACTACACATCACCCTACAAGTATTTTTACCGAACAAGTCCAGGGTTTTCTCTTCCAAGAGACAATTTTATGCAATAGAAATGGGACCCAGTGGCTTACGGGGCAAATCCTCTATCACATCTATTATCTAGGAATTGTGTAATACCTAATTTAGAACTTCTTTATGGCGCCCACATAGAGATAATCCAGAATGTTCAAAAAGAATCCCAACCCTACCGGTGATATATCCTTTTGTTTTAGCTCGAAGTGAGTGGGTTCCATCATACGAATGTCCAACATGACGAAAATGAATGACCAACTTGTTAGCAACGATATCACGTCAGCCCCTAGTCACATTTCCATGATTGTGCCAAATCGGATGGTGGGATCCACTCATTTTGAGATGAAACTGAAGGATATATTACTAGTGGGGATGATTCATCTTGAGTGGTTAACAACTTGCTAGCATCGATGCCACATTAGTGCCTAGTCATGTTTCCATCCTTTTGCTCGATCGAGTGGTGGGACTCACTCATTTTGAGCAGAATATAACAATGGTGGAGACATGATTCATCTTGAATGGTTCAGACTATCTCTGTTTGAACCCCTTGATGGAGTTTAAGAAAAGTTTTAACAATTACCGTATAAAGGCAAGACCGGATCCGGACTAATGGTTCCCTGCTTGGCCCAAAATCTCCCGCACAAGTGAAGTCTACAATGCTTCTTTCCAAAAAAAAAATGACGCAGGATATTCGCAATTTAGCCCATGTTTAAAAATTATCGTAATTATATAATAATATTTACTTAAAATGGTATTCTACCAAAGTTATTGTATTATTTTGAATGCCACGCCAAAGCGAAAAGCGAGGAAAAAAAAAAGAATAGCATTTGAACAACAGTGGAAGAAATTTAGAAAAATGTGTAGAATAATCAACATTTTGTGATATTTGTACTAAGTATTTAGTATAAGATAATTCAGTATACCGAGAAAACTCCAAATTGTTAAATATCTGGACTTTTAACTAATGCAATTCTTTTGGAGAATCAAATTTGTAAGAATGATTTGTAAGATATAAATAAGAAGCCAATTTATTAGTGTCCAACTCCACATAGACCGGCCTACAAGGTCACAATTATCTCCGATTGACAAAATTTCAGAAAATGCAAGTTTGTTAGATAATTGTGTAATTTTAAGTAAAATGTAAAAAAATCAGTTAAGAAATAAACTATGACGTTTTTTCTTAGAATTTTTTTGCATTTGTTTCACATTTGCTACTATTTAAAAGTCAAATTGTTCTCCTTGAAATCTTCCATTAAAATTTCAAGAAAACAAGCAATAATTTCTCAAGATTCTAATCTTTTCATAATGTTATTCATGATAGTGTCTGTCATTGTCTAGTTATTATTTTCCACTGGGAGAGAAGTGAGAATAAAGGAAGGGAAGGCGGAAAAAAAAAAAAAGAAGAGAAAAAAGAAAAAAAAACCAAACCAAAGAGAAACGATTGCATTGTAGTAGAGCAAGAATGTCCTCTTAACCCAGTCATATATAAGAGACTTTAGTTCATACTTGCTTGCCCAATGTTCGAAATTGGACATCCACCTTCCATGACCCGAGGGCTGTCCTACCTCTCTTGAGCTCTTCTTCCCTCACCCAAGGGCTCCCTAACCTCACTCAAGGTCCACTTCTCTCACCAGAGAGTTAGGGTCCCAGCCCCAATATATAAGCTGCGTACTAAAAAAAAAAACAAGAACAAAAAAAAAAAAAAAAAGCATTGTAGTAGGGCGGAATACCTTGTTTATTACACCAGTGGATCCCACTTTTTGAGAATCCAAACCGCTTGCTCATATGGACCTCTATGAAAATAATTCTTAAAATTATTACCTATTTACTTTGCATTTGGTACTATTTAAAAGTCAATTTGTTTTTCACAAAGTTTCCTAATAAAATTTCAAGAAAACAAGCAATAATTTGAATCTTGAGGTTATGGATTCCCCCTAGCTCATGGTCAGCACCAGTAAAAGTTGAAGACAGGTCTTGGCTTTGTTTTTGTTTCTTTTGATCTACTTTAAAACCTTAAAAGCAACAAAAAAAGAAGCAATAATTTCTCAAGATTCTAATCTTTTCATAATGTTATTCATGATAGTGTCTGTCATTGTCTAGTCATTATTTTCCACTAGAAGAGAAGTGGGAATAAAGGAAAAAAGAAAAACGTTAAAAATCAAAGTAGGGCGGAGCAATCAGCACCCTTGTAGTTGTTTAAGAAACCCAACCGCTTGGTCACATGGACAACCATTTTTGTGATTAATAACCTAAGATTATTATTCAAATCAATAAGTTGGCTACTGTTGATTCACTACATTTTGAACAAATGATCAATTAATTTCCTTGATTTACATAGGAATCGAAGTCGAACATTTAGACACAAATAATTACAGGATGCCTAGACCGGAAATCCCGCTTGGATTTTTAAAAGTCTTGCCTCCAAGTCCGGTCAAGTCAACGTCACATTATATCTAGTTGGAAGGTTTTCACATTGCACTCTTTTTGAAATGATAGGAACGGATCCGGATCCTGTTTCGTCCAAACAGGGAGCCCTGTTTGGACGAATCAGGGACTGACATTTCTCTTTCCTCCGTCCCCCTTTTGCCCCTGCATGCGGCGACCCTGAACCCTATTTGAACGAAACATGGGATCTGTTTCCGATAGGAACATGTGAACGAGAGGAAATTGTCCTTATATGGGGCAACATTTTTCTACTTACAAAAGAAATTAAGTGAGCCCCATTCACACGTCTTCCTTGTTTTCTTTGACTGAGGCCATCAGTAGATTCCCATTCACACGTCAAAACAGCAATAGGAATAGCTGGAAGAGTCCCTGTCCCTTCCTTCATCAATGAATTGAATGTCGTTGAGTATAATAAATATGAGAGTTGTGGTATTCGAGATGAACCATTGGATTCACTTGTTGTGTTGTGCTATATCCTATATATAACAACAATGGAGATGCTTCCACTCAGGAGTGATAACAGTGTGATTGTGTTCGGGTCTTTGCTCATCCTTACCTCCATCAACCTTATATGCTCTGCACAATCTCTGACCCCCTTAACTAATGAGACGGACAAACTTGCTCTACTCGCCTTCAAGGATCAGATATCAGTCGATCCTAATCGAGTCTTGAGCTCTTGGAACGATTCACTCCATTTCTGCATGTGGAACGGTGTCACTTGTGGCAGACGACATTCTCAACGCGTCACAGAGTTGAACTTCATAAACCAAAGCTTGGTGGGCTACCTCACTCCCCACATTGGAAACCTCACTTTTCTCAGGTACATCAACCTCTCAAGAAACGGCTTCCAAGGCCAAATTCCCCAAGAGGTAGGCCGTCTATCTAGGCTTTACATTCTTGATCTCTACTCCAACACTTTCAATGGGGAGATTCCCAAAAATCTTACCCATTGTTTGAAACTCAGAGCCATAAACTTTTATGACAATATGCTTGTTGGGAAAATTCCACTGGACATTAGCTCTCTGTCAAAGCTGGATTATCTGGGTCTTCGGAGGAACAAGCTCATGGGCCACATCCCTTCATCTCTTGGGAACCTTTCATCTCTTAAGTATCTTGATCTGGAGGAGAATATTTTGGATGGAAGCATTCCCCGAGAACTAGGCCAACTGGTGAACCTACGGTATCTTTTAATGGGTCAAAACAAACTTTATGGTAACATCCCTTTCTCCCTTTATAATCTCTCGCTCATTCGGTTCTTTGACGTTGTAGCAAATCGTCTAGATGGAAGCCTCCCAGCTGAACTGGGCCTACTTCTTCCAAATCTTGAAGAGCTTTTTATGGGAGTCAATAGATTCACAGGACCCATCCCAATTTCGTTAGGCAATGCTTCAAGTCTAACCATTCTTGACTTCAGTCAGAACAACTTTAGTGGGTCTATGCCAATGAATCTGGGAGGGCTAAAGGGCCTCAAGTGGCTTAACGTTGAGCTTAACCAACTCGTCAATGAGAATGATGAGGAATTCACTTTCATCACTTCTTTAATCAATTGTAGTGATTTGCAAATCTTAGGCCTAAACAGAAACTTGTTTAGGGGTACACTGCCACGCTCAATAGCTAGTCTCTCTACCAAGCTGATAGAGTTGACTTTACACGAAAATCAATTTTTTGGAGCCATCCCAGTAGGAATTGAGAATCTCACCAACTTGATTTTACTAAATGTGGGGTTTAACCTTCTCACAGGTACTATTCCCATCCATCTTATGAAGCTTAAAAGGTTGCAAGTTCTTTTTATGGAGGAAAATAAACTTTCAGGGGAAATCCCAATTTCCCTTGGAAACCTCACTCAGTTATCCTATCTAAATTTAAGCAGAAATGATCTACATGGAAGCATTCCTTCGAGTCTTGGATACTGTCGACAGCTACAAGAGTTGTCTCTCGATGGCAATAACTTAAATGGGACAATACCAGAACAGGTTCTAAATATTCCCAACCTATTAGAGCTCCACATGAGCTTGAACAGTTTGAGTGGCTCCTTACCAATGGGTATTGGTAAATCAAAAAATCTTATTGCACTGACCACTTCTAACAATATGCTGTCGGGTGAGATTCCTAGCACTCTGGGCACTTGTGTTACATTGGAGGTACTCTACATGCAAGGAAATTTGTTTCATGGAAGCATTCCTCCTTCCTTGAGTGGTTTAGTAGCTCTACAGGTGCTTGATCTCTCACATAATAATTTAACTGGGAGTATTCCAAGAGATCTAGCGAAGCTTTCTTCTCTACAATATCTAAATTTGTCTTTCAATAATTTGGAGGGTGAAGTGCCAGAAAATGGAGTTTTTCAAAATACATCTGCAGTGTCAATTCATGGAAATAACAAGCTTTGTGGTGGAATCCCCAAATTACAATTACCCAGGTGCCCCAAGCAGGATTTCAAGAAGCAAGAAAGGCCTCATTCTGAGAGAGAAATCATTTTAGTTGTTGTTGCTGTTGTTCTGTTTTTATTCCTTTTGTTACTATGTTTCTTTGTTATTCGGTCAAAAAAGCTTAGAGAGAAGATTTCTTTTACATCTTTCATGAAAGAGAGTTTCTTAAGGGTAACTTATGGAGAGCTTTTAAGAGCCACCAATGAGTTCTCGTCGGCCAATTTGATTGGCGTGGGAAGTTATAGTTCCGTATACAAGGGAATTTTAAGTCACATGGAGGCAATTGTTGCAATAAAGGTTCTCAGATTACAACAAAGAAGAGCTTTTAAGAGTTTCTTAGCTGAATGCAGGGTGCTGAGAAGTATTAGGCATCGAAATATTGTCAGAATCTTAACTGTTTGCTCAAGCTTGGACTTTAGCGGCAATGATTTCATGGCATTAGTTCTTGAATACATGCCTAATGGGAGTTTAGACAGTTGGCTACATTCAATTGCAAATGGAGATGAGCGCCTTCAATTGAAAAGCTTGAGCTTTGTTCAGAGGCTAAATGTAGCCATTGATATAGCTTGTGCCTTGGATTACCTTCATAATCATTGTCAAGCACCAATAATTCATTGTGATCTTAAACCCAGCAATGTTCTTCTTGATGAAGACATGGTCGCACACGTGGGCGATTTTGGCCTTGCAATGATCCTTTCAGAAGACTTCAATTATTCTCAATCTCAAACCAACTCACTCACAATAAGGGGGACTATCGGATATGTTGCTCCAGGTACATAACACTTTTTTTGTTTCAGTAGAACACGTATACTTTTATCCATTTATATCTTCTTTTAACCTTTAAGTCTTTTCGAAAAAGGTTTTTTTTTTAAAATTATATTAGTACCTAATATATAACAAATGGGCCTTAAGATGTAATTAAAACTTACTTCAGTAAAAACCTTGACACTATAGTACTCATGGGCCAGACCAGCCCAAGCCTGTCATGAATTGGCTGGACTTGGGCTGTGTTTTAAGACCATGGAGTGGATCTGGGCCTAATTTTCTTGTTCAATAGTTAGATAGCCAAGGCAATACCTGGGCCTTTAGTATGCTTGAAGGCCTAGTTTGGTTTGGCATTTTTAGCACTATGGACTGCACGAGTTTTGCAAATGGGTTGTACTTGCGCTTAGTTTTAGACCTGTGCAGCTTGAATATTAGGCCTTATGACGATCTTCGGGCCAGAATGTTGCAACCGATGAACACCCTATAATGAATGCATTCACAAAAATGTTTATCTAATATGTTAGCCCAACTTGGATACATTGAATTATTGGGCTAGGTTCCTGGGTCACAGACTCCAGGGTAATTTCTTATGTTTCTTTATAGGGTCCAATTAAAACTCTAAACCGCACGAGGTAAATGCGGCCCACCCCACCCCACCCCACCCCCCACAAAATTTTGTAGGCCCTCATCAAATGTCACACCAGTGGGAGCTTGGCCCTGTGATCGAATAGATTCGTATATAAAATGTGAATGAATATTGAAAATACACGTATTTTATTGTTGATCAATCTAACGGTGGGCACAACTCCTGTAATATTCTATGATTCATCCAGAGAGGCTGGGACTCACCAAAAATGTGTGCCTTCTGGTCTGAATGCACCACATCAGTTGGTATGTGATTTTTTTTAAAATAATTGTTTAAAAACTCTACATCATGGGTGACCTAGCTAAGTGAAAGCCTCACTTAGTTTGTTAGTCCCAGCGGCACGTGATCCAAAGTTCAAACAATTTCTTTATAGCAACTAGCAAGTATGTTGATAGTTGTGCTTGTGTGCTAGCTTGACACTTTCATCATTAAGATGGTAAATTCAAGAGATGGCTACTGCAGGATGTGGAGGACGGATTATTGAGAGTTTTTGTGGTCAAAACTAAACATATACTTAGTGGACTAATTTTTCATCATTAAGGGTTTTATGGTTAGGAATTAGGATCCCGCACATAGAGATGTGATCGAGTTGAGCCGAGCTTGATCGAACTCTAGCTTGAACTTGAGAATGAGTCAAGTTTTATAAACCTAGCTCCGATTAAGCTCAACAAGCCCAGTAGGAGCTCAAGTTGGATCAGAAAGAAGACTGGCTGAGCAGAGCTAGAATTCGCCTTGATTTGTTTCCATTAATATATTCCAATATATGGTATATGTAGTCATATGAAACAAATATAATGAAAAGCTAGACAGGAGTCAGGCCAAACTGGTGCCAGATCAAAGCTTTGCTTGTGAAATAATCAAGCCATATACTCATGCTTTGTGTAGAACATCATAAATCTTTGCTGTATGTAATGCATATAACGCATTTCTACAAGCAAATAGTGAATTTAATTCTTTCCCTTTCTTGTAAAGCGGATTCTTTATTTTTAGTTGAAGTAATAAGCATCAAGTTTAATTTGGAAAATCTTGATCAGTAGTCGCTGTTGAATGATCAAAACTTTGTCATATTGAAAGCTAACCATTGCTCGACCTGCCTACAATACAATTGTGTTGTTTTAGTTCTACTTGATTTTCATTCGTTTTCAATTCACACATCCTTCGGTACTGTTGAATGTGAATATGGAGGTATGAGAAGCACTAGCAAACTTTAAATCCTTACTCACTGAAAATCAGAGGTATATGAATTGCAGAATATGGTACGGGTGCCATTACATCCACATATGGAGATGTGTACAGCTATGGAATTGTTCTGCTGGAGATGCTCACTGGAAAAAGACCTTCCGATGATATGTTTGAAAATAACCTGAGTCTTCATCAATTTGCGAAGATGGCACTTCCTGAACGTGTGATGGAGATCATAGATCACGGATTGCTCTCAGAAGAAATTGAAATCATTGGGCACAGTGACAACTCCAGCAACATTAGAAGCAAGATGCAAGAGGCTCTGATTTCTTTGGTGGAAATAGGTGTATCTTGTTCTCATGAGTCACCAAAAGAAAGAATGGAGATGAAGGATGTTGTCATTGAGATGCAAAAAGTTAAAGACTTTTATCTGAGGTGCTGAAGGGTGGTATGTTGCCTAGTAGACCGCATTATTAATAAAGGTGCATCTGTTCTCTGTTTTATTGAGGTTACTTTGGCTTCCATGATGAGAAATCGTAGAGTTCTTCTTTTCTTTTTCTTGTTCCTTTTTTCTTCCTTGTATGTCTGGTGTGCTTTTTCTAAGAGTGTTTTTTTTTGTCATTAAGGAAATGAATAGTCTCTCTCTGTCTGGTGTGCTTTTTCTAAGAGAGTGTTTTTTTGTCATTAAGGAAATGAATAGTCTCTCTCTCTCTCTCTCTATTTATATATATATATATATATATATATATATATATATATTAGAGTGGGAAATTTGAACCATAGGGCGAGATTAAAGGTAAGGAGGACACTTGAAATTGAAGCAGAACGTGAATTGACAATACGACAGCCTTTTCAGACCATTTGCACTTCATACACATAGGGGAGTTGTAGTTAATGTACTTCTGCTGGAAAAAAAAAAGGTACCACAAAGAAGCAAAATACCCCTTCTCATCTTAGGCTTCAGTTTCATAAAACTGGGCAAAGTAATCCACAATGTAACATGATAATCAAATACCTTAATCTCGCGCATGCACAATCAATGGCAGACCCAGGATTTTCGTTTGGGTGGTACGGGCAATGATCAATTGAAGAAGTTAAATAATAAAATCGAATCTTTTACGCTGTGTTTGGGAAGGGGGGATTGGAGGGGAGGGAAAATTTGAGGGGGAAGGAAAATGAAGGGGAGGGAAAATTAATTTTACCTCCTCTTGTTTGGAAAGGAAAAAAGTAGGGGGAAGAAAATTGAAAAAGTGTACTTTTGTCTATTTGTGAGGTAGAGAGACAATTACCATTTTACCCTTACTTCTGCAAAACCTTCAAAATTATATTTTACAAATAAAAAAATTTATTATAAAAAAAAATTATATTTTGGATTGGTACACTAATGTATAATAACATGAAATTTACAGTAAACTTTCTTTCTCTACCGTATACTTGCATAACTCTCTCATCACAACAAATGATCCAGCACCTTTTGGCTTTCTTTACAATGAAGCCCAATTTAAATAGTGGCTAACAATTGGTGCCTGGACGACAGTGCACCATGGGATACTTCATTACGAGTGCATCTTACCATCTATATTCCCATGGGAGAGGCCCACGTGAGATCCAGCTATAAAGGAACTATACTATTGAAAAAGATCCCCTTCAATAAGGGCAGTTTAGGAATTTTTATAAAATTCCCCTCTTCACCCTCATTTTCCCCTGTGTTTTGAAGGGAAAATTTTTAGGTGGGGCCCACCAGAATTTTACCCCCTCTTTTCCCTCCCCCGCTTTCCCTCCCCCCTTCCCAAACACCATCAAAAATTATTTTCCCTCCACTTTCCCCCCATTTTTTTCCTCCCCCATTATCCCCCCTTCCCAAACAGAGCCTTAAGGTATTATATAAGGGGTTTCTTGAATCTCAAGGGTGCGAACGCACTCACATGCTAACACTTAGGTCCGCCCCTGTGCACAATCTAACCGTGGGACAAACTCTTGTTGAAGTGATCAAATTTTGGATATGTCAGAGGAGGGATGGGATTCTTCTATTTATTTATTAATTTTTATTTTTGTTATAAGGTAAGAGATTATATTGGGAGATGAAAAGAAGATACAAGGGTTCAAAAAAAAAAAAAAAAAAAAAAAAAAGGGCCCAAGGGACCTGCTAATTTACAAAATCCCAAGCATGTAAAAACATGGGCTAAGTGAGAACAAAAACCGTTATACAGTGTGTTATTGGAGATTAGACTCTAAAAAAATCCAGAATGGCTTTGTAAGAGGATTTGAAAAATTGCTTGGGCATGGTGCTGCAAGTGCAGGAGTGGAATTTAGATCCTTAAAGAGGGGATGGGATCATGGATGAATGGCTCGAATTTTCATCATGTGGGCCAAATGGTGGAGTTCCTGGCATCTGTTAGGAGGAAAGTTGTAAGAGATGCGAGAGGGGATCCAGACTCCTGTGAAAGACGCAACAGAGGGATCCAGACTCATTCTAAAACTATTTTTGTTCTGCATTTAAGCCTTTCGACGTAGAATTGATGCTCAATTAGTGCGATAAATTCTTATGCAAAATGCATAAATCACCAACCGAAGTCCCTTTACCCAAAAACCATTTAAAGGAATCAAAGAAAGGAGTTCTCGAGCTATGGTGCTCAGAAGCTTAAGCACTACTAAAAAGCTAAGAAGAATACAACTTAGTTGTTCTCAAAAGGGAGATCACACCAACACATTCGTTGGTAGTGTTGATGTCAACGTCTACCCTTGCTCCTGAGTAGTCATAATTGTGGTCAAGCCCTCGCCCCGATCATAAAACCATTGTTGTGTCGTTTTCCATCATCAATTGGTTTTGGGATAAGTAGTTGCTTAATGGGGGTGTAAGATCTTACAAGTGGTATCAGTGCCTGGTAGGTCGGGTGTTCGAATCATGGGACACGCGTTTTGCTAGTTGCGCAACATGAGTCGCGGCGGGTATGCCGTTGAAAGAGAGATTGTTGAGGTCAACTTCCACTCAAATGTTGTCTCATAAATGCCAGCCAATAGACTCTTTCATCAAACACCTTCTTTGGGAGGGAGCCTGACTAACTGAAATTGACAAAAAAAAAAAATAAAGAACTACCGTCTTATCCTAATAAGGACCCTGTACAAGATAGGACCCCTGTTTTGCATGAACGTGTAATGTGGCCATGACAACCACTGCAAAGTGAGAAGAGAAAATCACGTATCAGTTTAAACCATTTAATCATAGTATTTAAAAAAAAAAAAAAGTAAACACTGAAATTGGGGAACATATATATTTCTTGGGATGATTTTTCCCCTGTGGCGATTGCATTGCGGCACGCCCTTTTCACTCTTCCTCCTCCTCCCCTAAAACCCATGCTAGATATCTTATTTTTTCCTCCTTGGATTCCTTATTCCTTTCTGTGTTTGTGGCCCACCTTTCTTCTCCACCTCGTTTTCTTTCTTGGCCCACATTGGTTGTTTTCTTCTTCTGCTTTCTTGCTCTATTAAGTTTATTAGAGTAGAATGAATTTCTTTTGTGTCATATATGGGATTGGGGGTGTAACAGTCTCACACCAAAAACAAAGAGAAAAATAAAAGAAATAGAAACTCATATCGTTTCGAGGGTCCCAACACCTCCTTCGAATCTTGGAGGGATCAAAACCTCCAAATAACTATTTATTACAAATTACATAGACCTGAGTTCCTTTAAATAAGATTTACAACTGCATATATAAGAAAGTGTTACGAGATATGAATCTTCGGTGGAGATGCCCACTTAAGATGAGTTAGAGTTAGAATTATGGTTACTCTCTTATAAGGTTAATTTGCCAATAAATATGCTTCTCCCCTTGTATTTGGACACACAGTTAATGAGATAATAAAAAAGCTCTCTCTTCTCTCTCTAATATTCTTTCTCTTAGTCTCTCTCTTTTCTAACATTTTATATGCATGATACCATCTTACTTCTCATGCCCCCATCTTACAGTGCAAAAAAACAAAAAAAAAAAAAGAAAAGAAAAGAAAAGAAAAGAAAACCCACGCATGACCCATTTGTTTCAAACACCCTGCCTGTCAGTCTACGTGCATAATCCAAAGACCCATTGGCTTGCTTTGGTTTTCTAACATTTTTTTTGTTTTCAAACACCAATCCTCGATTTGGGTGCATAATCCAAAAGGGTTTTTTCGTTTGCTTTGGTTCATATTCAACAAACCAAAGCACGGAATCGTTGAGAAGAAAAATAATCAGCACCAAAGTTTTCCTCTCGGTTTGCGTGCGTGAAAAGGAAAAAAATAAACATAAGTCTTAGAGCATCTCCAAGAGACAGTTCAAATATGGAGATGTCTTTTTCAAAATAGAGACTTATGTGGCAAAAAAAAGACATGTAAATTTGGTATCTCTCTTGGGCAACTCCAAGAGAGATGTCAAATTATTATTTTATTATTTTTTTCATTTAACCCCCATTTGCTTTATTACATATATCTTACTTATATTTAATGAGATTTGGTTTGATTTATATGTTATTAAAGTAATAAATTATTAAAAAATAAAAAATGCATAAATTGTACTTGAAACTCATTTTTCATTGAAAAAGTAAAATCAAATTACATAATATTATAGTCAATCACAAGCTTCTTCATATTGAACTTAGAAATGCCATAGGTGCTCAACCAGATTGGCTCGGAGTTGAGAATGTGTTCTCTTTTTGCAAATGCGCAAGTGCTTTTGAATGAAATCCTGAAATTCTGCAATGTGGTCACGTGACACGGTAAGGTCACTACATTCACCCTCTCGTGCATCGTAATTGGGTGAAAGACTTTTATCGCTTTTATCTTCGACAATCATGTTATGCATTATGATGCATGCCTTCATTATATGCTGAAGTGTTTGACGATCCCAAAAACGAGCAGGCCCACGAATAATTGTAAAACGCTCCTGTAGCACTCCGAACGCACGCTCCACATCCTTCCTTGCGGACTCCTGAGCTGCAGCAAAATTTGTGGCCTTTGGCCCGTTAGGACATGGAATTGTTTTTACAAATGTCGCCCACGATGGATATATGCCATTAGCAAGATAATAGGCAGTTGTATATTCATGACCATTGATTGAGTAGTTGGCAGGAGGAGTTCAACCTTCGGCAAGGTCAATAAATATAAGAGATCGATCCAACACATTGATATCAAAGTGCGATCCGGGTAGTCCAAAAAAAGCATGTCATATCTAAAGATCATATGATGCCACGACTTCAAGAACCAAAGAAGGCTCGCGGTGGTCTCCACGAGCATACATACCTTCCACGCAACTAGACAGTTCTTCCACTTCCAGTGCATACAGTCTATGCTACCTAGCATCCTAGGAAACACGCGTCTCTCACCTTCCGATAACAATATATCAATGTCAGCATTATTTAGTGTTCTCAAGTACTCGTTGCCAAAAACATCAATGATCGCTTGAACAAACCTTTTCAATGATTCTATAGAGGTACTTTCAGTGATCCTCACGTAATCGTCCACAGCATCTGCCGCAACTCCATAAGCAAGCATCCTCACTGCAACTGTGACCTTTTGAAGAATAGATAAACCAAGACTGTATGCATAGTTTCTTTTTTGTTAAAAGTATGGGTCGTGAGCCTCCACTGCATTTACAATTCGAAGAAAAAGATGTTTACACATTTGAAACCTCCTTCGAAATTGAAAGGGAGTGTAGACAGGGTTTTCACTGAAGTAGTCATTGTAAAGCCTGTGATGTCCTAAGATTTGTCCTCTTTGGATGATTGTGTGGCCTTGAATAGAACCATGATGCACTCTCGTTCTCCTTCGTAAGTTTTCTCTTTCTTCTTCCAAAGCAGCCCTACACAACATCTGTAACTCTTCACCCAAATCGGAATTTATGACAGTATGCCATAGCTCGTCCGTCGTGTCGAAAGAGGAATCAGTATAATTTTGAGACATCTCCGAAGCGATGAACCAAAGATTTTCTTATTTTGAGATGAAGAGAAGAACTTGGGATGTAGGAGCTTTTTCCAGAGTAGTCTACATATATGAAATATTCTAACGGCTAGTTTTTCTCCAATTGCTATAAAACGGCTAGTTTTCTCCAACTGCTATAAAATGACTAGTTTTCTCCAACGGCTATAAAATGGCTAGTGATATGACAACTTTATATAATTAAAGTACAATATTATATTTAAATAAACGATAATTCTTTAATTAAAAAATAAAAAATACATATTAATTCTAAAAATAAAATACAATTCAGAAACCACCACCTAACCCTCTTCTCAGAATTTCAAGTCTTTTTTTAGCATAGTATTGTTGTTGTTCCTCAGACATATTGGACGTATTCATACTCATGATCTCCATCTCCATTTGTATTTTTTTTAATTGCACCTTCTTCTCATCTTGCTCGATCTTTTGCTTAAGAAGCATTTTTTTTTTCATCTCTTTCATTTTTGTCATCCATCATTTTTTGGATGAGATCTGCAACAGGTGTGGGCTCGTTGATAGTGGTTTGCTTCATCTTTCTTTTCTTAGCCTTTCTGTCTGGTGGTCTCGTCATGGGATCATAAGCACTGTTAATTGTCTCATCCTCCTCAATATTTATGGGAGTGCTTGGATTAGAAGATGATGAGTAGCCAGAAGTTGAAGATTTTGCTCTTTTTACGGATGTCTTCTCTAATACTTGATGTTGCAGTTGTGTCCACTTCTATTGGTACCTCAACAAGATCCAAGCGTGGTCCAAGGTGAATCTTGATCCATATAGATGTTCGTAAACTTTTTTTCTTCTGTAATCTGAAAATTAAATGTAAGATCAAATTAAGAAAAAAAATATTCACATATATATAATTTTACCTTATCTTGTTCATTCGTGCCACTTTGACTGGAAATAATTATGGCAAGACATCAACAAAATTTGTTGACAGAAGCTTAAATCTTTTGCCATCGTTGTGACAACATGTAGTCTGTTCGATCACTGAGAAATTGCTTATTGTTGCGATAGTATTCTCCCGCTCGTTCCGAAAAAGCCCCAAGTTTCTGCTCGTTTCCATGCACATCATCCAAACTGTGTTCAACCACGAACCGATGAGAAGACGATCTTCTTCTATATTGAACCCGGCACCTCGACCAACAACCTTTTTCTTTGGGGCATCATCAGTAGGGAATTCAGATGCCTCACCGAAATATTGTGAATATTGGGTAGAAAATTAGGAAATTGAGAGAACTGAGAATTCTTTGTGTGAATGAGGAAAAAAAGGACTTCAAACACTCATAATTTATAGATATTCAAGCTCCAAAGTCCAAAAAAAAAAATTCCAATGGCTATAAATCTAGCCACTGGCTAGATGCAAATGGTCACTGACCATCTCAACAGCTTCAAACGCAAATGGCCACTGACCATCTCAACAGCTTCAAATGCAACTGCATCACTATGCAACAACATATGTATTATTATATTAAAAAAAATATTTGAAGTTTACTTTTGGGCATGCCAAACCCCATGGCAAAAGCCACATGGATTTGGAGGCTCTGTTGGAGCCAAAGTCAGTAGCCATTTATGACCGTTGCTGGCTAAGGTGGAGAAATGAAGCAACTGTTGAAGGTGCTCTTACTGCTTGGTTTTTTTTTCTTTCAAAATTTCTCCTCTATTTCACGTGTTTTGATTTTCAACCATCCTGGGATCTCGGCACGCATGCAACATCACTCCACCTTTTACAACTTCTGTTTCAAGCCTCCAGGGATCTCAAGACGTGTGTAAGAGGAGTCCATCTTGTTATTGGGCCCATCCATAACTTTTTATCTAAACTTGGATCGAAGAACGGTTTGGTTCTGCAGATTCGTGGCGACAAGCATTGCCTAATAAATACAACAAACCAGCATTTCAACGGTCAGAAATTTTTCTAGACTGCAATCACGGTAAGTGGTATCTAAATCATAGTTCATATCCAATCTATTAGAATGCATAAAATTATTTTATGATTCTTAGTTACAGTAATCATAGTGTTTGGTTACTATTCATTTTCTTGCACGTTTTTCCTTTTAATTTAAATTTATCAATAGTATTCATGGATCACAAAATAGAATCAGAAGTTCTAAATTTGAACCTGAAATTCACCTATCTATAGACCAGCAGTCCTATGAACCTGTAGATTCATATCCTTAAGTCAAAACCTGAAGTTTTTAATTCAAAAGTCCAAATAAATTATACAGCCATGAAATTAAACATGAAAATTTGACAGGACTAGAAGTTCTGATCATTTGTTAGAACCAGAAGTTTTATTTCAAACATGAAGATTTAATAGAACCTGCAGTTCTAATTTCATGTATTATGAACCTGAAGTTCTAGATCAAGCCTGAAGTTTTGATCAAACCAGCAGTTTTGATTCTCAAAATTGAGACGTGATGTTCTAACTTTTCATTGGCCAAAATTTTTTTGTACATGTTTAAATTCATTCCTTAATTACTAATGATGTTAAGGTTTCATTATTTTTCCCCTTTTACTATATTGATTATCTGCATACGGTTAACTTCATATATACATTTCTTATTACAATTCTTGCATGATGTCAAATCTAGCTAAACTTGACTTTAAAGCACTTAACATAAATGGATGCTAAAGGCCATTTGCAATCCTAGAAACTAGGAGAGACCATAAAGGAAGGTAACAAGATGTCCCGAGAGGAAAAGGCGTTAGCCCTCATCTTCATGCGTCATCACATACATGAAGACCTAAAAAATTGAATACGTTACTAAGGATGACATAGTAGGCCTATGGAAATCCCTGAAGGATAGGTACGATCACTAGAAGATGGTCATACTACCAGCTGCCTAAAATGAATGGTTAAACTTGAGGTTACAGGATTCACTACAACAATTTGCACTTTTACCGGCGTTTTTTCCCGGCGCAATCATTAAATGCCGGGGAAAGTATAACTTTTACCGGCGAAAAAACTTCTTTCGCTGGGAAAAGATAGGGTTTTCCCGGCAACATATTTTCGCCGGCAAA
This sequence comes from Cinnamomum chago, assembly GCA_038049695.1. NCBI lineage: Eukaryota > Viridiplantae > Streptophyta > Magnoliopsida > Laurales > Lauraceae > Cinnamomum > Cinnamomum chago. The sequence goes on along the minus strand of CP142458.1, from coordinate 61,922,539 downwards.
TGTTAGGTTTTTCCCGGCGATTTGCCTTTTTCATCGGCAAAGGTCAAGGTTTTCCCGGTGTTTTGTTTTTTTTGCTGGCAAAGATCAAGGTAAATGTCTATTCCCTTTTCTCCCCAGCGAAATCCCTATTTCCCTCTCCTCACTCATTTCTTTCTCTCCCGCCAGCGAAATCCCTATTTTCCTCTCCTCACTCATTTCGTTCTCTCTCCTCACTCTTTTCTTTCTCTCCCGCCTCCATCGTCCTCTCCCTCTTCTCACTCATTTCGTTCTCTCTCCTCACTCATTTCTTTCTCTCCCGATGGGCGCTGCAGCAAGCACAGGCGAGAGGAGACAGGGGAGGAAGAAGATGAGAGGAAGGGAGGGAGAAGAGCAGACAGAGAGGAAACAGAGTGATGGGGAATGAGGGAGAGAGAGAACAGAGAAGAAAGAGAGAGGAGAGGGGGAATGGTGCGTGAGTGCAGTAAGAGGGAGGGGTGTACTTGGTGCAGGGGGGGTTCGCGGCGCGAGGAGGAAGATGAAGGCGTCCGGGGGTTGCTGTGCGCGCTTGGCGGTGCTGCTCTGGTCATCGTGCAGTGGAGGGGTCGTGTGGTGCGCTTGGAGAGGTCTAGAGAGGGAGGGAGTGATAGAGGAGATGGGCTCCCTGGCTCTCTCTCTCTCTCTCTCTCTCTCTCTCTCTCTCCCTCTCTTCTCTTCTTCCTCCCCAGTTCCTCTCCCTCTCCCCTGCTTCCTCCTCTATTCTGCCCTGCGCCCACTTGCACACCAGTCCCTCTCTCCCTCGGATCTCTTTCTCTTCCTCTCTTGTCTTCTTCCTCCCCTGTTCCTCTCCTCTCCTCTGCCCTGCGCAGCCGCCCTTTCCTCCTCCTCCTCTTCTTTCTTTCCTCCTTATCCTTCTCCCTTATCTCCCTTTCCCCTTTCTCATTCCACGCTCTCAGCAGCCCCCTCTCTCATTTCCCTCTCCCTTCTCCACTCATTCATCTCATCTCCCATTTGATTTTCAATTCTCTCTTTCTTCCTTTCTTTATTTCCTCCTCATTCACTCTTCCCAGCAACGTCACTGAGCACCCACCCATTTCACTCTCTCTCTCTCTCTCTGTTTCTTTCTCTCATTCTTTTTTATTTCTTTCCTCCCCCTCTTTGCCCAGTGGACCACCGAGCACCATCACCACCACTATTCCAGTGGGCCATCGATCAAGTGGGCCCTACGATCTTCATCATCCCTAATTTCAAGCTTCACTGTTTTTTAAGCTTCTTCCATTTGATTAGGTTTTGTTAATTGGGGGTTTTCCATTAATTAGTGTTAGATGAGTTTTTTAGCATGTTAGATTGTGATATGTAGAGTTATTTATGTGGGTTTGTTTCTAATTCATAGGTTTTGGGCATTTTGAGCTAAGTTGTGGATTTGAGCATTTTGGATTTCCTCACCCAAAGGCAAGTGTGAATATGTATTTATTTTTATGGATATGCATGTGTTTTTTATGGAACTGTAGCTTTGAAATGATTTCATTATTGTTTTATATTTAATTGTCAAATGATTTTGATTTATGGAAAATAAATGGGATGAATTGATGATGGAGATGATGAATGAAGGGGAGATTTAATATAAATGATGTGTAGAGGGCTTTGCTTAATTGATGGATGGCAGGATCCGGGGTTGTTTTCTCCTTTCAGTTTAAAGGAGTTTTTACCCTAGTCAACAAGCTGATATTGTGGATTGTTTACTTATTTTTGGTTATTGATCTACAAACCTTAGCATCTATTTTCAGAGTGGGATTTGTAGATCTGAAGGTGGATTGTTTTCTTAGATGTTATTCATATTGGGTATGAATTCTCTTGAAGTTGTTGAACAGACTGAAATTGAACGTAACCTAGGGAAGATGATTCTGATTTTGATTCTAAGATAGACTTTCAAGAACAATATAATTTGCTGCAAGAAAAATATGATGAGTTATATAATCAAACTATTATTCTTGCAAAACATAAAGCTAAGGCTATCTTAAAAATGAATTTGGTTGAAACTGAGAAAGAGAATTTGAAATCTGCGCTTGAGAGTTCAAAAGGTAAGATAAACAAATTGATGGAAATGGTGGACTCCTTAAAAATGCATGAAAATGAGCTAACCTTGTGTAACAACTCTCTTGAAGAACAAGTCAAGGAACTAAATGTGAAACTTTCAAAGGCGAATGAGTCCATTATAAAGTGGAATTCTAGTTCCAAGAGCCTTGAAGACACTTTGGGATCTCAAAGGTATGCCAAGGATTCTACGGGGATAGGATATGTTGGAGAAAAGTCAAAGAAAGCAAATCTCTCAGAATTTGTTGCTTCATCCTCAAAGACCTTGGAGGGGGAACTTGAAGCCAAGCAAGAAAAGAAAATGGTAAATAATATTAGAGCTTCAAAACCTCAAGGTAAGTCTCATCCTAAGGTGAATACTTTCAATAGTGTACCTAGGATGCATGTTGATAGGAGACCCCCTATGTTTCCACACACCACAAATAAGTTTGTTACAATTTGTTATCATTGTGGTGTGAAAGGGCATTTAAGACCTTACTGTCATAAATTGCATGGTATGCCTAGAAACAATTTTGAGAGCATGTCTTTTATGCAAACTCAACCTAATGCTAAGAAGCCTTTTGTGTTTAATGGATTCCATGATTTGGTTAAAAGGGTTGAGATTTTGAATAATGAATTGGCTATGTTAATTCCGAACCATGAGATGAGAACTCCCATGAATTTCAATCGTGTGAAGTCTAAGGATATCTTTCCTGAGACTAAATGTATGTGGGTTAGGAAGGCCATAGGTGTGTGCTCACCTACTTAGTTTCCACCTTTGTGTTTTATTTTTTTTATTTAAAAAAAATTTGTAAAATACAAAAAGAATTTTTTTTGAGGTGGTAAGTCATTTGTGATCTTGAATATTCATGTAGTAGGTGTTTATGATCTAACATGTTTTTCTTTCAATTTAAATCATCTACACTTTTCAATGACTTGATGAGCACTTACATGGTTATGGTATGCCTCACTCAAACACATTTCTGAGCCTTAGTACTACTTGCCCTGTCACATAGAGATTCCCCATAGTGAGCACTTGATCATTTCTTCATGCCTATTTGACCCTTGTATGCCTAATATGTTGGAGTTGAAAAATTGAGTAATAGATTGGAAAGGGCTGCCACAAGGGATAGTGTGAAAGTCACTGGCACCATTGCACATCAAGTGAGAAAAGTCACTAAGGTGAAACCGGGAGGGCTACCTACCCTTGAAGTGAGTGAAAGCCATCAATCACCATGTAGAATGAGGGATGAGAGTTGAACATTGCATACTTTTATCATGTCTACTTTGGAGCAAAAAAAAAAAAATGTGAGAATTGGTTAGGCAAATTTTCTTGCATATTGGTTTGACTATAGATGTGAGAGTTGTGATAGTGTGATCTATTATTCTTATCTCTATTTGATATGGTTGGGTTCTTAGAAAAAGTTTTCAGAGATAGATTGCACACTACTTCACAGGCATTCACCATCTCATGTTTTTAGCTCATCTCAGTTTTCATGCTTAAGTGTGTTTGATTTGAATTGTAAAGGAATAACATATTGCTTTATGTTTATGTTATGAATTGAATTGTAAAACCCCTTCTGACCAAAGGTTCCCATGACTAAATATTAATCAATAATTACTTGAAAACTACAAATAGATCCCTAGGCCCTAGTTGTTTCTTAAAAAGAAGATACATCCACGTGTTGCTTTATGTTTACTATCTGTTTCATCCAATAGGCTGTTTCTCTGTTTCTGCAAAATACATTGGAGCATCTCATATGTAATGTAGGTATATAACCTGTCATTGCACTAAATTGACAGTTTTTATTTTATTTTATTTTTATGAATGAATGATTGCATGGGAGAATACTGATTACTGAAGTTGTTACGGTGTTTCTTTGTCGTGGAAATTGGGCATCTGTCTTTTCTTGAAGCAGGTGATTTATGCATATGGTTCTGCTGACGGTGTTACAATCTTGTTTTTCATTTTCCTTAGGCTGGGAAAGGTGGGGAGTTGACACATGATGAAACTACTATAGTGATGTTGTGATGCGTGTGGTGGTTGTTTTTTTTTAAATAGAGGAACGATTGGAATGAAATGGGTTATTTGTTCCCTCTATTGAAATAGTTTGTCGCTTGTTTTTCTGTTTTTAGGTATGTTGTTGGTATCAGGCATTTGTTTTATATTGTGTTTCTTGTTCTTATGTTGATTTCTATTTTTAGATGAATGAGTTGGGTTTTGGGTATCTCTTGTTTCTGCTAATGGCTAGTTGGAATGACAGGGGAGTTTTGAGGATTTTCTCATGGGTGCTTGGCAAAAATACTTGAAGAGTCATGATCCATTACAGAATCGAAAAAACCACCTTTATCTGGGAAATGAAGGAGGAGAAACTGCCAAACCCATACCTTCTGTCACTGTCACTTTCACCTCATGTAATGCATAGAGTGGTAGCCTATGTATTTTATCAACTCTTTTCATACCTATTTAAGGACACATGGAACTTTAATACTTGGAGAGTCATGCTTTATTCTATAGTTTCACTAAAAGTTGTGTATATGACATTCTTAATCATTTGTTAATCTTGCTATTTTTTTATGCAGATTGAATGAAAATTGAAAAACAAATTTTGTTGAAAGAGTCCATGCAGCTAGGATGTAGCCAACATGAAGGCCAAGTAATTGGGTATTGGTAATTTGAAAAATCTTTTCCATCTGAATGTATCAAATAATAAACTGTCTGGTGAAATTCCAATCACTCTCAGTACTTGTGTTAGTTTACAATACCTTAATATGGATGGAAATTTGTTTCACGGAAGTATTCCACCTTCCTTGGGTGCATTAAGAGGTCTACAGGAGCTTGATCTTTCGCGCAACAACTTAACTGGGCATATTCCAAGTGATTTGGCAAAACCTCCTTTCCTACAATACTTGAATTTGTCTTTCAATAATTTGGAGGGGGAAGTTCCAAAACTTGGAATCTTTCAGAATGTATCTGCCCTTTCAATCCTTGGAAATGGCAAACTTTGTGGTGGAATCCCGGAATTGCAATTGCCTAAATGCCCCAAACAGGATTTCAAGAAGAAGAAAAAGCATCTTTCACCGAACGTAATAATCCTCATTGTTGTTGTTGTTGTTGCCGCTTCCATTCTCTTTTCATTTCTTCTGTTATATTTCTTGGCTATTCGGCCGAAAAAGCTGAGAGGGAAACGTGCTTCTAGCTCTTCCATGAAGGGTGGTTTCTCAAGGGTAACATACAGAGAGCTTTACAAAGCGACCAATGGGTTCTCGTCTGCTAGTTTGATAGGTTCAGGAAGTTATGGTTCGGTGTATAAGGGAATTATACATGGTACAGAGACAATTGTTGCAATGAAGGTTCTTAGATCACAACAACGGAGAGCTTCTAAGAGTTTCATAGCTGAATGCAGGGCCTTGGGAAGCATTAAGCACCGGAATATTGTCAAAATCTTAACTGTTTGCTCAAGCATCGACTTAAATGGAAATGATTTCAAGGCATTAGTTCTGGAATACATGTCTAATGGGAGTTTAGACAATTGGCTACATAAAAGTGCAGATGAGCTCCATCAGTTCAAAACTTTAAGCCTTACTCAAAGGCTAAATGTAGCCATTGATATAGCTTGTGCCTTGGATTACCTTCATAATCATTGTGAAGCACCAATAATTCACTGTGACCTTAAACCCAGCAATGTTCTTCTTGATGAAGATATGGTCGCACACGTGGGTGATTTTGGCCTTGCAAGGATCCTTTCAGAAGATATCAATTATTCTCGGTCACAAACCAACTCGCTAGCAATAAGGGGGACTATCGGATATGTTGCACCAGGTAATTACACTTGTGTATGCATGATTTCTTTTTCGTTTCTTTATATCTTAAAGTCCTCTACCATTTAGTACCTCATATATATATATATATTTATATCAGATGGGCCTCAAGTTATAATACAAATGACCTTCAAATAACATATTAATACCATTATGGTGGAGATACTCATGGGCATGACCAGCCCACGCCTGTCACCATTGGCTGGCTTTGGGCAGTGTTTGCTGAATATTAGGCACAGTAACAAGCTTCAGCCCTAGCCCATGAAAACTCCATAATGAATGCATTCACCATACTGTTTTTCCTAATATGAATCTTAAGTTGATTGGGCCCGCCTTCTAGTTTAGACCCATGGGAAACTCTTTAAGCTCCTCTGTAGGCCCCACTTTTTAAAATTGTAAACTGCTAGAAACAAAATGCACTCCCCCTGTTTATAGGCTTGGGTCAAGTTTTACTCAAGTAGAAGCTAGACCATTTCAATAGGGGCGGTCATGGACCAGGCCGAGGCATATCCAGCTCTGACCCGACTTTAGAAACACAAGCCTAGGTCCGTCCAAACCCAAAACGGGCCATAAAAGTATGGCCCAGGCCCACCCATTTAATCAATTGGGCCAGGCTAAACTAGGCTTTCGATCAATTTCGTGGGCTTTCTAGCAAATCTTTGGCCTAATTCAATTAAATTACATGCACTCCTTATACAGGCCGGGCCGGGCTTTGGGCCCTTTTTCCATCCCTATTTTTTTGTCATGGGACCCACGTCAAGTCAATCTAGTCTTTTCACCCACACTACCCCACCATGAATAGTCACAAGTCCAAATTTGACACTCATCATACTTTTCCTCACTATTGGATTGAAATCATAATAAAATGATGTCTCTTGACCATTAAATTTTAGTGCCATGGATCAAAAGGTTAGGATGCTCTTATGGACTCAAGATTTTGCATATAGATAGGCCTCATATGAATCTTTTCATCCAATGGACTTCCATGATCATCATCTATTTCACTAGGCCTAATGTTTTCTCCTAAAAACTTCGCGGGCACTGTGTAGCTCCCTATATATGTATATATGGAGATCCTCCTATGAGAGTAACTCTCACACTATAGTGAGAGTAGAGGGGACCCATTGGATCCATATCGATCTAGGTTGGCCCCACTTGGATATTTTGTTCCCCGCCTACACCATGATTTACCATGATTTGTGAGATCCCAAGTGGACTCCACTAGGTGGTTTGTACCGTAAGATGGTATTAGCTGCACTCTGTGGGCATCTGATGACCCATCCAATTGGACCACACACACACCCCCCATGAATTTTACATGCCCCCCAAATAGACTGGACCGTTGGCTCGACTACACACCCATCCGAATAGACTGTATGCCGTTAAATTTATGGGGCCCGACTGGAGATGATAGGGTTTAGGGATTGGGCTGATTTTTTGCTGAGATTATAAAGGGCCCATGAAGATCTTTCGATCCCCCCAGGTCCCATGAAAATCCCCATGAATTATATGTTTAAATAATTGTATATAATTGTATAATACAAAATCCATACAAGCTAAGCCGAGTTCAAGTCGAGCTGGGCTGAGCTGAATCAGCATCGGCTCGAGCTTTGCTCTTAATCAAGCCAACTCGAGCTTGGGTAGTGCTTACTCGTCTTAGCCACAAATCATTTATACATATTTACAAGCAACCAGTGAATGACTTTCTCTAGTAATCCTATTCTTTTGTTTTTATTTTGATCAAATAAACATCAAATATAAAAATCTTCCTCATTATTATACAACTGCATGGTTTTGAATCTACTTATTTAGGTTCCTGCTTTTCCTGCTTTTTTATTGCATACATCTATTAACGCTAAAGAGAGTGAATATGGAAGTATGATTTGAGGAAGAAAAACTTAAAGTCCTTACTAAAAATACAAGGTGTATGACTTGCAGAATACGGTACGGGTGCTAATGTATCTATCTATGGAGATGTGTACAGCTATGGGATCCTTCTACTGGAGATGCTTACGGGAAAGAGACCTTCTCATGACATGTTTACAAATAATCTCAGTCTCCATCAATTTGCGAAGACAGTGCTGCCTGATCGTGTGATGGAAATCATAGATAATCAATTGCTCTTAGAAGAAATCGAAATTATTAGGCACAAGGAAAATTACAATGAAATTAAAGCCATAATGCATGAGTGCATAGTTTCATTGGTGAAGCTAGGTGTTTCCTGTTCTGTTGAATCGCAAAAAGAGCGACCTGAGATGAAAGATGTTCTCATTGAATTGGATAAAGTTAGAGACCTTTATGTTGGTGCTATAAATTAAGATATGCATAATCGGCCCTTGGCCGTTTAAGATTCCTTCTCTTATTAAAGATGTTTCACTGGCTTCATGATGAGAAAGACTTGGTACAAAAGAGTCTTATCTCAGTATATTTTTATAGCATATTTCTTTAAGAGCATGATGAGAAAATCTCTCTCTCTCACATTCGAACTTGAAAGAATTCCCTGAGCCCAACCGCATAAATCCATCAGTTGGGTCTAAAGTTGAAATCTAAACCACTGAAAATAACTCTGTAGATCTGAAATTATGCAAGTAAATACAAATACTAAAATCAAAGTATCGGTACATCCATCATGACATTATGCAAGGAAAAATAATACTAAATCAAAAGTATATGAATATTTGATGTGAGTATTTGGATGCAAGATTCTCAGGAAATCTTATAGGGTTGTTCGCCTTTTACACACGATTTACATAATAAGTAAATGTTGCATATATAAATTTTACACCTGTGAAACACTTTACCATGTTGATAAAAATCACTGTTTTCACTTGAGTAAATGAGAGCATATCCAATGGTTTTAGATGTATTTGCTTTTTCAGACTTTTTCACAAATTCCTAGAAGTCTATGAAGAATTAACATATAAAACTAAAGGTCTAGCTGTTTACCATTCCAATAAGATTATTGAACAGTTCGGATCATAATGGAGGCCCATTCAAAACTATATAAATTAGATCTATAAGTTGAGACTTAATCACAAATTACTCAAACACTACTGTGAAGATGTAAGATAACCAACTTCCTTACTCTTCTGGAAAAGTTACACCCATTGTTTTCAAAAGAAGGTATAGGACTCACATAAACCCAAACCAATCATCTCAGGAAACTATCCTTTGCTATTTTTTGAATAGCACTTTAAAGGACGTGCACCTTTGAAAAGCTTTGAATGTTGCTGTTTGTGGACATTTTAGAGTGCAGTTGTGGCATCTATGGTTTATGTTTGATGAATTTTATTTATTTATTTATTTTTAAAGTTTTTTTTTATTGAGGTGTGGTTTCTTGTTATGTTTGTCATTAATTTTTTGTGGTTGTATGAGTGGGGTGAAGAGAGTTAATGATGGGACATTGGGACGATTGTCACGCCCCCGAACCGAAACCTCGGGGGCGGGAATGGGGATTAAGCATCAATTATATATTTCTCCCAAGATCCGCGTGTGTGAAGACAACACATTCCAACACATTCTGAATATTTTGCGGAAGCTTTTGTGGCGTTGCGACCCGAAGTCCGTGGCCATCGGATTCCGCTGGCACTCAACCTTTAGCACATAGCTATTATATCAAGAATCATATCAGACTGGAGTAACCATCACAATAAATTACAGAGCTGACAGTAACAGGATATTACATTCCCAAATATGTTCAAGTTACAATCATCAATGTACATTAATTAAAAATCCCCAAGAAAAGGCTAATAAAAGCCATACAACAATAAGCTATTAACTACTACCCAAATTATGACTTAGCTCCGATGTCAAGCTCAATGTCTACATGACATAGCCGACAAAACAACCTGCACAAGATGGCTCCACAGCCAACAAAAGCACTCAACTCGGGACGAAGAAACCTGGACTTGAGTACCAAAAGTAGTGGGTCAGACACGACGGTCTGGCAGGTGGATGAAAAGATAATAGTATACTGAAGAATAAAACATCTGATAAATCATGCTATTTGATCACGCTGCATATAATTAAACGGTTGCAAAATCATGGATCTCTGACAAAACATGTATTCGTTTCAAGTATGGGTAAAACATGAAGATCTAATAAAAACATATGTTCATTTTCATCATCTATAAAAGGCATAGATATTTGACAATCGGGTGTTCGTCTAAAACATGTGTAAATATAGTGGTTTGACAAAACAAGCGTTCATTTGAGACTTAAATAAAAACATAAGTATACAACAAACCAGGTATTCATAGCAGTCTGGCAAAACCAATGTCCATTTGAAACATATGTGAAAATACGGATAATTGACAAACCGGTGTTCATTTAAAAACAAGTGTAACCAAAGAAATCTGACAAAACTAGTGTTCATTTATACATATTTCAAGCATGGATATTTATTAATTCGGGCATTCATTTAAAACATGTGTAATCATGTAAATCTAGCAAAACCATTGATCGTTTGAAACATATGTAAAAGCGTGGATATTCACCCAGCCGGCATTCATTTAAAACATGTGCGTGTACAAAGAACAGAAAACAATATAATAATAACTGAATTTACATTGGAGAATATTAACACTTGTTTAAATAACAACTTTCATAAAAGAAATGAATCGTTTACCGAAAAACAAATAAGCAATATAAAACATGTAGGGTATCCAAGGAATCGGGAACTAACAAGATGGCAACCACACGAAGCTAAGTCCTCTATCACTAAGGTGATAGAGCAATAACTAGGCCCTGATCTCAGTCACTCGAGGTGAGGAGAAACAGGGGATCTCATATAAATACATATACATATACTAGGCACTGATCTCAGTCACTCGAGGTGAGGAGAAATAGTGGATCTCATGGATGCATATACATATACTATACATGACCACGGTAGCGAGCCGGGCATCGGGAACCACAGTAGCAATCTGCGGCATCGGGACAAGACCACGATAATAATCGGGTAGCGGGATCCAAACTGCAACTGGTGGAACAAGAGGGGGATCTCCAAGTCGGTGGATCAGACCAATAGGGTTATCCAAGCTTAGTGGTGCCGACTCATAGGTCAAATACAATCGAGACAATGCAAGTAAATCAAGTACAAATACATAATCAAACGGGCAAGACGGGGGTGCTCAAGGGCACACTGTCATTTCATGTCAAGCAATACATTTCGGGACAAATAACTGTTACTAATGTAACTTCAAATGCTTTCGGGAAACAAGTCATGCAACGTAAATCTTTGGAAATGAGGTGAAACAATGAACTATAACAATTTCAGGTAAAAATATCGGTCTCAAGATTTGTTTAAGTGAATAGGGGTCCCGTATGTCGATTATAGTCATTACTTGGTACTCCTTGAGTTTGAAGACATTCCGGGCTCCTTATGCACTTTTACTATTTTTAAAACTTACCATGAGCTTATGGGTAGTACTAGATGTTATGATAGAAAAATCAAGACTAATAACAGTCCATCCTAGGCATGACGTTAGTCCGGAAACATCGAGCAACCTACTCAGTCATCAAAAGGAATAGGACTCGCGATAACTAAGGAAAAATACTTGTATTTAGATATAAAGAAGATATCGCGTCGTTCCATCCCGTTCAAGATTGAATGGATTGAGCTTCGATGCCACCGAACCAACCGTGAGGAGTGTTGGCTCAAGATATCCTCATACATGGTCCAAATAGTCAAAAAAGGGTAGCCAAGGAACCAAAAGAAAACATCAATTTTCACTGGACAGGTCCGATCGATCGGCTAAAAAAGCCTTACAGTTAAAGACAGTCCGATTGATCGGACCTGGGCGTGTAGCAGGTCCGGGACACTTGATTTTTCTTCCCTTTTCCCTTTCCTTCCAACACATCAACAACCACAAATAACTATAAACAAGATGACTTAAACACATGTGTAACGCCCCAATTCCGGATACCGATATACTCGTTCGATTACCCGAAATTGGCGCGCTACTTCCCGGAAAATCCGAGAACTTCCAAGATCGTAGGCCGCAGTGAGGTCCAATTTAAAACTTTTTGAACCAAATAACATTCAATGGTTAAAACTTGCGGAAGCATAACATTTAAATAGAGCGGAAGCAATAGGTATCATGTATATATAAAGTAAGAGCAAGACTGCAGTCTACTTTGTAAATGGTTCAATGTTAATAAAAAGTTATACATTGTGTTCTACCCCCAACTCACTACAAAAAACACTCAAACCCAAAACAAATAGTATCTCTCAAAACCCCTGTGGATACTCGTCTCCGCCCTCCAGCTCGACGTCCGTGTCGGCCGGGCCCCAAGCGTACTCTCCGGCTACAGGTGCCTCCACGAGGGCTAATGCGTCGTCGGGAATCTCTGGGTCAAGGCCTAAGCACCATAGAATGGGTCAGATCTAAACGATCTGGCAAGATACAGCATACTACTAAAATAGCATATATATATCAAAGGAAATAAAGACGAGTACATAATTTAAATGAATAACAAGGAAAGAGAACTAGGCAATCGTGCATGTAAAGCATAAGGAATCAGTATAAGGAAATCATCTACACAACTATAACTAAGTGGCACATTCACACGAGCTGGAATACCGCGGGATATTATGCCGCGGCCCTCCCATACTGAACACAGTCGCGGTGGGGAATCTCACCAGGGAATAACTAATCCCGAACATCACTCATCAACTCATCATCTCATCACTCCAGATCGGCACGGCATGACACCTTGCCGTCTTAGCTCATCATGATAGCTCCTCAACACTCAACTAGCTCCTACCGGGGATGATCAGTCCACAGGCTGAGCTTAAATCAACCGAGTGAATGTTCATGCCAACTCGAGAATAACTCTAAGGTCTGTGTCTGTCTAGGCTTTGCCTTGCGTGAACAAGGTCCTAACAATAACCTCTATAAAGTCCACACATCTCAATACAAACTCTGGATCTCATTCAAGACCCAGGCCCACTCGTTGGATCCATACCAAGACCCAACAGTACATGGCCTGGTCTAAACTATCCATACGAGGCAACCAGTCCACTTATAATGATAAACCATTCCATTTCGATCCATAATACTCAAACAGTCCAATAGAAACTACCTCTTCAAGCTAAATGGTTCACATCTCCACACTTAGGCCCAATAAGAGCCCGCCTAGACACAGACACGGGTCAATGATCTCCGAAAACACATCATCGGGTCACCTCTAGATACTCTAGGTTCAAGTCTTCCAATTATGTTTAATTAATAGTAAACAGCTATTCTGAGATCTAAGAATGACAATAAATGATAACAGTGAAGTATAAACTTCAATCAGAGAATCAACGGGAAATCCAACGGTCCAATCCTAGGTAATGGGCCACTTTAGGTTCGGGTCCATCTCCGGTAATTCGATCTCTAAACGATGTCATTAATGCCATAAAAGACTGTATTTGGTGCTTAGTTGGTTAAGGGCATTGTTGACAACTTTTTAGAGGTCGAATCATCTTAGATTATCAACCAAAACTCTAAATAGTGGTCCCCGCGAGTCAAGGTTGAGCCACACCATTGACTCGGGCTTAGATCACTGATAAACGTTCATTTGGATGGTCAATGGGCCCCACAACTGATCACATCTACTAAATGTTGAAAACTGGATAATCAAGGTTATCCAGGTGAACCTGACGGGTTGTGAGCTCGGTTGATTTCCTGGCCTGGAAGATCAACCGAGTGCACTGGCTAATCTAAATCAAGCTTCCTGGACAACTCAATTCATTTCTATAGGCTTACAGCGTATCCGGTCAAACAACCTGGCCTGGATGATTGATCGCATACTCTGAACACCTTAGAAAGATTTGATGATCCAGCTTTAAACATTATCTAAAGTAAATCTTAAGTATCAAGTCCATTTGGGTGTAAGGAGTCTGTGTTTTGATTGAAGAACCAACTTTCAGTCACTTCCTGCACAAACAGCGTGAATCGGGTCAACCGGTGCGAGACCAGGTCAACCCGACTATTTGAAATGAAATTTGTGCAAGAAATGGCTAAGGGCCAGTTTTCCAAGAAATCTCAGTGTGGCCGGTTAACCGGCCTGCACAGTCCGGTTAACCGGCTGCACTGCAGCACTTCCTGCAGAAGAAATAACTGGGAGCTGCCATTTCTGCAATTTCAGTGTGGCCGGTTGACCGGCCTGCAAATCCCGGTTAACCGGCTACACTGCCGGTTAACCAACCGGTTAACCGGTTACACGAAACTGGGACAAAACCCAGTTTCTGCAGTCACTCTGTTTTGGCTCCATTTCCACCCAAACTACTTCCAATCCCTTCCAAACTTCACCAACACCATCCTAAACATAAAATGACTCCATAACCATCCATCCATCACCTTATGGCCCACTGATCTTCCAAATGGGGGGTGAAAACCCCCATCCATCAGTGACCTTTCCATCCAAACAAACACAACAAGCTCACATGGTTTCTAAAACATAACAGAGCATATTTCTGAACTAAAACTACTGAATCATGAAATCAAACACATATCCTAAGTTATTAGTAAGATGCACTTGCCTTTTGTGAAATGGGTTGTAAAGAGAAATAACTTAAAGAGGGAGAAGACCAGACTTTCCAGCTGAACAGAGGAGTGAAGAAGATGATGCACAGCAACAGTAAGTGTAGCAGCAGCTGTAGCAGAGTGTAGCAGCAGTAGAAGTAGTAGTACTCCCAAATGGAGAATTCCAGCACTACAGTAGCTCCTCAATAAAAGAAATCCCAACAGGGTAACAGTATCCCAGATGATATGAAGAAGAAGAAAAGAAGAAGAATACAGCTGCAGCTTCAAGAAGAAATTCCAGCAACAAACATAGAGGCTGGAAATGAGGGGAAAAGAAAGAAAAGAAGAAGGAAGGTGGGGTAATAACAGCAGAACAGTACCACCCAGGTGAATTTCTTCCAGCACAAAACCACCACAGTAGCTAAATGGAAATGAGAAAGGAAGAGGAAGGGTGAAGAGATAAGGTGGTGGCTGCTGTAGTTGCTTCAAGATGAGGTTCCAGCAGTCACAGCAGCCCAGGTGGATTTCCAGCAATTTCTCCAACCCAACAGAGAAGGTGGAGATGGTGTAGCAGCAGCTTTTGGAAATATTCCAGCAGAACAGTAGCAGAGAAGAAGCAGTTGCAGCACAGCCCAGCAGCTTGGAGAAAATGGAATGGGAAGGAAGGAATGAAGGAGGAAGAGATGAAGTAACAGCTCTCCAGGGATGATTTCCAGCAGTAACACAGTGGCTTGGGGACCTCCCAGCAGAGTGACAGTATCTCGGTGGAGAAATGAGAGGGAGAAAATGAAGAAGAGGGTGTAGTAGCTGTAGCTCCAAGAGGTGGTTCCTTCCAACACAGCAATATCAGCCGTTTGGTAGAGAGATTGAGGGAGATGGGAAAGAGGTATGAAGGAGGAAATGGAGAAGAGAAGTAGTTGCTGGTGGTTTTCTTGGGATGGGGGCTGGGTTAGCTTAGGGATTAGGGCTCTCCTTGGGATAAGAGATTATTTATATGTTTAAGGGGAGTGATTAAGGACCATGATACCCTTAGGGTTTAATGGGATTAGGGTTAGGGTTTGGGGGTAGTTGGGTCATTAGGAAAGAAGGTTCTAGAGAGCACCTTTAGCTAACCCAACCTAATTAACTTAATTAATTAGACACTACTAACTAAGCCTAAGATTAATTCATGCACCCAACTAATTAAAAACACTAACCTATTAAGTTAACCTAACTAACTTAGGAAATCTCACTAGTCAATATAATTAGCCCCAAACTAGCCCAATTAAAACAGTAATTAACCAAGATTAACAAAGATTAGCAATAATTAGTAGTAATTGGCAAAGATTAGTGAAGATTAGCGAAGATTAACATAATTAAACAATAATTAAGATAAATTAAGATTAATTAGCCTATAAAATAGCCCTTAGAGGGCCCACCAAGGGTGGGACCTCACATCATTCCCTCCTTTTAAAAACATTTGTCCCCAAATGTAAAACAAGAGTAGAACATACCTGGGTAGAAGATGCGGATAGTCCTTCTCCACCTGGTCGCGTAGCTCCCACGTAGCCTCCTCCGGAGTGTGATGCTCCCACTGAACCTTCACCCAATGAATGGTTCGGGTTCGGAGCACCTGCTCCTTGGTGTCGATGATCGCGACTGGCCTGGCGACATATGATGCATCTGGCTGGATGTTGAGTGGCTCATGATAAAGAATGTGGGTCGGGTCCTCCACATACTTCTTCAGCATGGAGACGTGGAACACGTCATGCACTCCCGAAAGCTCTGGCGGTAGCTGAAGCTTGTAGGCGACATCTCCAACTCTCGATCTGATCTCGAACGGTCCGACATATCTCCTTGCTAACTTACCCTTCTCACCAAACCTCAGGGTACCTCTAGCTGGAGAAACCTTCAGGAAAACTCTGTCTCCCTTCTCGAACTCGAGAGGTCTGCGCCGGCTGTCTGCATAGCTCTTCTGTCGGCTGCGGCTGACCTTCAGGTTCTCAACTATCTGCCGAACCTTCTCGCTGGTATCGCTGACAATGGATGGACCATGGAAGCTCCTGACACCAACTTCTTCCCAGCAGACTGGGGTCTTGCATCTCCTCCCGTACAAAGCCTCGTACGGTGCCATCTTGATGCTCGCATGGAAGCTGTTGTTGTAGGCGAACTCGCAAAGTGGCAAGGAATCCTCCCAGTTCTCCTTGAAATCCAAGACACAGGCTCTCAACATGTCCTCTAGTGTCTGGTTGGTGCGCTCTGTCTGTCCGTCTGTCTGAGGATGATAGGCTGTGCTGAAGCTCAACTTGGTGCCCAAGGCTTGCTGAAGACTCTCCCAGAAGTGCGAAGTGAATCGCGGGTCTCTGTCTGAAACAATCGAAGCTGGAACTCCGTGCAACGAGACAATCCGGTCAACGTACAGCTTAGCTCACAAACTCAACCCAACAAATACTAATCCCACTAAAAGAAACTAATCCACAAATAAAACAACACTAATCCAAGAGATTAGGTGTCGGGTTCTCACAACTATCTAGCTGATCCTCTACTGTGGGATGTGCCACACTGATCTCCACCACATAAAGGACTGGGGCATCACCATCTATCCACTAGTACCTGGGTAATCTTGCTTTCTTCCACCATTCATGAGACTCTGATTTCGGCCATATTGGGCGCATGTGAAAGCTGTGGACCTTTGGATAAATGGGTTCATTTCAGACTTGCCATTGTTTTGGAAACCACAATGATTTGGCTTTCCCAATTGTATTGACTCTTCTACAATGCAAATAAAATGGGAAGAAAGCTAAACTGAAAGGGGATAGAAGTATGGTTTGTCCCATTGCTGGATTTTTCAGTAGCAATATGTATTCATATGCTTTCTTACGATCCAACTTTGGTTATATATATCGGTATCTGTGCCTACCAAAACAACTGCAGGGACTGATGATGACACTGTTCACATGCTTAGAGAACGGTACAATTAGTGGAAGCAGTGGTGGACTCAGGATTTTCGTTTGAGAGGGACTAATAATGGTCAACTATAAAAGTCAATCAGTCAATCATTATTTTATTATACTTTCTTCACATTACCAATGACAAAAGAAATATGAATTTATATTCTTCCTTGGAAGAGCAAAATCAACCAAGACATTGAGTAAAACAATGTGCAAACAAATCCATTGCCTACGTATTTGCGTAACCTACATGTTTGTCTGACAAAGGAGGTCCTAAATATACTTTGTTCAGGTAAGATAAAGATCCGAGTCCACCCTATATGCTTCAATCCTAAGGAAGTAATGAATGGGACCTAGATTCTTCATAGCAAATAGTTGCCCAAGTTCCACTAGTAAATAGTTGCACCTGGATTATTGCTAGTGAGAACGAACTTAGGTCCGTCGACCAATCTCGTCTCCAATATTGGACAGGTAGGGGGTTGTCCAATCCCAGCCTTAAACTGAACAGGCTCACGTCAAATCCCGTCCAGTGCCAGGGCTTAGTGTAAGTCCATGGGGATTCGAACCCTAGAGGGGGGGGTGAATAGGGTGAGCTTCTTTTATAACAATTTTAACAATTTTAACTTCTTTAAAACAAACTAGTCACAAGTGATGATTAATCAATCAATATGCGGAAGCTAAACAAAATCAATCACCACAAAGCAATCACCACAACACAATATTTATAGTGGTTCGGCCAACGTGCCTACATCCACTACCGGCTTGTGAACCAACACCCCACCGGATTTCCACTATTTATGCTTTTCAATAGGCTAAGCAATAACCTTTACAATATGCTTTCCAAGGCTAAGCAATAACCTTCACATTGATGTTTTTCAAGGCTTAACATCAACCTATACACTATGCTTTTATAGGCTAAGCAATAACCTCTTCAACCACAAGGTTAGTTATCTCACTAAGATAGTGTCTATAAACACTTGATGGAGATTCAATTTAAGCTCATTACAATGCCTCTTAATTAGGCGGATATGGAAGTGTAAAACTAATACACACTCACACTATGGATGCAAAGATGAAAGTACATGAAGTGTGTGTGTGTGGTCCTCAATCATTTTGAAGATGAAAGCTCATAAATGTATGCCTAAGGCTTTTGAAAGTTTTAGCTCATAAAACATTTATGATTGAGGAAGTGATGCAATCACATGTTAAAAGTAACAACTTGTTAATGATATCAAAGTTACACAAGTTGTATGAAATGGATTAGCTCTAAACATGTGATGCATAGGGATGTCAATCAAATCATCAATGTAGCTCAAAACATAAAAATAGATTTGATTGAAATTAGGGGACAAATCATATGTAATTATAAATACAACTTGAAAATGATTTACCTATCAAAGTAATGCAAGTTGTGAAACTTTAAAACAATAATACACATATGATTTGTAATGATGTTGAATCCAAAACATAAGATACATTTGAAAGAGATTTTCTTATGATGGAAAACAACAACCAAAGATTCAACAAAGTATATGAATCATGTTACATATTTCATTAACATGATCTACTTAGATTTACCAAAGATAAAGTACTACTTTGATGAATCAATGGTGATGTATCCAAAACAATAGATCTATTCAAAATATAACACATGCTAAGGATACAACAAATCATAGATTAACATGTTACAAAGATTTACCTAAGATAAAACAAAACATGAAAACATATGATTTGTAAAGAAGTTGAATCCAAAACATAAGTTAGTTTTGAAAGAGATGTTCTTATGATGGAAAACAACAATCAAAGATTCAACCAAGTATATGGATCATGTTACATATGATTTACCAAAGTTCTTTCATTAACATGATCTACTTAGATTTACCAAAGTTAAGTACTACTTGGATTGAATCATGTGATGTTGTATCCAAAACAATAAATCAACTCAAAACATAAAATATGTTAAGGACACAACACAAACATAGTTTAACATGCTAGAAATGATTTACCAAAAATAAAACAAAGCATGAAAACATATGATTAAGGAAGGAAGAGCCTACTTGGTGGTTTAACTTCATTAATCCAAGCTTTAGCTTTCCTAATCATCCCCTTCATCCCTTGGTTCTTTTCCCTTTTGATATGCCTCAAATCCTCTCAAGGAGGGGTTAAAAATTCCCAACTTTTGGCAAGGGAAAGAACTCATATTTATAGCAAAAAGTTGCCAACGGCTAGTCCTCGGTCGACCGGCAAAGAGGTCTCGGTCGACCGGGAAGGCACAACGGTCAGATTTCTGACCGTTGGAGGTTTCAGTTCAGAAACTGCAGATTTTACCTCTAGTTGTCTCGGTCGACCGAGACCTGTATCTCGGTCGACCGGCGACACTGCCGGGACAGCCTCCCTTTGACAAAAAATGCAACTTTTGCATATTTGAAGGTTTAGCTTTGGGGGACCTTTTGGCCACTAAATCAAGCTTAAAACATGTTTTAAAGATTCTAATGGTTTTTAAAACATGACATAAAAAGCCTAAAAAGATTCAAAACTTTTAAAACAAAGGCTTGCTTGATTTCTTGAAAACTCTTTTCTAAATCAAATGCATCCAAGATGAAAATACAAATCATGCATAAATCAATACTTTTACAAATCTTAAAAGCAATGCATGAATAAAACAAGATTTCAAGTTTATTTAAAACCAATGCAAGTGTGTAAATCAAATGATGCTTGAATGATAATGCATCCATCAAATTGCAATCTACAAAAATCCTAACACTTAGTCCGATCTTGAACATAAGCTAAATATTCTCTAATTATTCCTATAGTGTCACCAGTCACCCAGTGTGAACCGGACTTTAAACCCTCCTTTTTTTCCAGGCTTGCGACTAGCAATGCAATGCAACAAGCAACATAGCGGAGTTTTTTTTTTTTTTTTTTTTTTGTCGGTGACAGTAAAAAATAAGAAAATCAATAGAAATGAGTACGTCCTATGTGGGTCAAGTAATGTTTAAAAGAAATCAACATAAATTATTTTTCTTTTAACATGTCTAAAATATGATTAATTAGTGCATTCCCATCATTGTTTAAATCATCATCACTAGTTGGGTCGTGACTAAACCAATCTTGGGCACAAAATAATGCTTCTACCATATTCGGTTTCAAAAAAGTCCTATATATGTGAGTCAAGTACCCTCTCTCTATACTAACTCTGAAGCAACTATGGACACATAAATAGCTAAAATATCGTAAGCCATATGAGATAAAATAGGATACTTAGTTGAATTTAATTTCCACCATTTTAATAAATCTATCGTGTCATCTTCTTCTGCAGAGTTGTCATCAAAATGACGATTTGATTCTATTTTTCTTCTACAACTGCCTTATTGATCAAACATTTCAGAGAATCAATTTGGTTTCATGTCTGAGAGATCAACCATGGAGGCTATCTTTCTCCTGAGAAGGTTAATGGAACAGTATAGAGAAGGCCAGAACATCCAACCATGAATATAAGGTAGGTGTGCGTGAAACTTCATGGGTACCAACGCATTCTAAAAGTTGTTAATAAAAATGGCAACTTATGAATCAGAATCTTGCCTGTTCTTCTTGATGTGTTGAGATCTTGCTAGTATCTTTTTTACCTTTTCCTTTTGTCTTAACCCCATGAACTTGTAAGTCCATGGGGATCCGAACCCTAGAGGGGGGAGTGAATAGGGTGAGCTCCAATTATGACCAATTTTAACTTCTTAAAAACCAACTAGTCACAAGTGATGATTATCAAATAATATGCGGAAGCTAATATAAACAATCACCACAAAGCAATCACCATCACACAAGTATTTATAGTGGTTCGGCCTCAATGCCTACATCCACTACCGGCTTGTGATCCAACACCCCACCGGATTTCCACTCTTTATGCTTTTCAATAGGCTAAGCAATAACCTTTACAATATGCTTTCCAAGGCTAAGCAATAACCTTTACAATGATGTTTTTCAAGGCTTAACATCAACCTATCCATTATGCTTTTATAGGCTAAGCAATAACCTCTTCAACCACAAGGTTGGTTATCTCACTAAATTAGTGTCTAACATACACTTGATGGAGATACAAATTTAGCTCATTACAATGCCTCTTAAATAGGCGGATATGGAAGTGAAAATCTAATACACACTCACACTATGAATGCAAAGATGAAAGTACATGAAGTGTGTGTGTGATGTCCTCAATCATTTTGAAAATGAAAGCTCATGAATGTATGCCTAAGGCTTTTGAAAGTTTTAGCTCAAAAACATTTATGATTGAGGATGTAATGCAATCACATGTTAAAAGTAACAACTTGTTAATGATATCAAAGTTACACAAGTTGTATGAAATTAATTAGCTCTAAACATGTGGTGCATTGGGATGTCAATCAAATCAACATGAAGCTCAAAACATAAAAATAGATTTGATTGAAAAGAGGGGACAAATCATATGTAATTACAAATACAACTTGAATGTGATTTACCAATCAAAGCAAAGTAAGTTGTGAACTTTAAAACAAAGTTACATATGATTTGTAAACATGTTGAATCCAAAACATAAGATACATTTGAAAGAGATTTTCTTATGGTGGAAAAACAACACCCAAAGATTCAACAAAGTATACGAATCATGTTACATATTTCATTAACATGATCTACTTAGATTTACCAAAGATAAAGTACTACTTTGATTGAATCAATGGTGATGCATCCAAAACAATAGATCAATTCAAAAATATAGAACATGCTAAGGATACAACACATCATAGTTTATCATGTTACTAAAGATTTACCTAAGATAAAACAAAACATGAAAACATATGATTTGTAAAGAAGTTGAGTCCAAAACATAAGATAGTTTTGAAAGTGATTTTCTTATGATGGAAAACAACAACCAAAGATTCAACCAAGTATAGGAATCATGTTACATATAATTTCAAAGGTTTTTTTCATTAACATGATCTACTTAGATTTACCAATTCAAGTACTACTTGGATTGAATCATATGGTGTTGTATCCAAAACAATAAATCAACTCAAAACATAAAACATGTTAAGGACACAACACAACCATAGTTTAACATGCTAGAAATGATTTACCAAAAATAAAACAAAGCATGAAAACATATGATTAAGGAAAGTAAAGCCTACTTGGAGATTTAACTTCATTAATCCAAGCTTTAGCTTTCCTAATGCTCCCCTTCATCCCTTGGTTCTTTTCCCTTGAATATGCCTCAAAACCTCTCAAGGAGGGGCTTAAAATTCCCAACTTTTGGCAAAGGAAAGAACTCATTTTTATAGCCAAAAATGCCCAACGGCTAGTCCTCGGTCGACCTAGACACAGGTCTCGGTCGACCGGGAAGGCACAACGGTCATATTTTTGACCGTTGGCAGGTTTCAACTCAAAACCTGCACACTCGACCGACAGTGTTCCCGGTCGACCGGGAAGCAGGTCTCGGTCGACCGGCGACACTGCCAGGTCACTCTCCTTTTGTAAAATTTCCAACTTTTGCACATTTGAAGGTATTTCTTTGGGAAACTTTTTGGGCCAATAAATCAAGCTTAAAACTTGTTTTAAATCATTCTAAGGGTTTTAAAACATGAAACACAAAGAGCCTAAAAATGATTCAAAACTTTAAAACAAAGGCTAGCTTGATTTCTACAACTTTTTCCAAAAACAAATGCATCCAAGTTTTAAAAGTAAATCATGCATAAATCAAAACTTTTACAAATCTAAAACCAATGCATGTGAAAATCAATATTTCAAGATTTTCTAAATCAAAGCAAGTGTGTGAAAATCAAATGATGCTAGAATGAAATGCATCCATCAAATTGCAATCTAGAAAATTCCTAACACATGAACCTCCCTGCCTTTACCTATTAAAGTCATGGTAAGGAAGCTACTTAGGAAATGCTGGGATCGAGATTAAAATTCGAAGAAAGATTGAATTCAACTGTGATAACATCATCCTGTTGAAATAACAGAAGATATTGATGAGTCAAAAGAAAGAAGGGATTCACAAAATTCACATAAGAGAGAAGGCTTTGTTGACGTGTGATGCCTGGCATTGACGTGTTAGGTTCGTTATTGAAGAATTCCTACCTAGGAGGAAACAATTAGCATGATGTTGGTGGGGCCGGCTTTCTAGTGAGTGAAATAGCTAGCCATCTATTGCCAAGGGTTCGGATCTGGCATGGACATGGAAAAAATATTTTCCCGATGACCAAAGTGGCCCACCTGAGGGCTAATAGGTAGTGGGTGGGCCCCATCTTGCAAATCAAATGATCCGAGTAACCATAATATAAAAAGCATGTAACATATTTCAAAATGAGCCGAGCGCTCTGTAAAACATCCCTTCGAAAGACTGATAAGATCCATTCCAAATCCAAATCGTCACATGTATTCATTTCCCATCAACTTTCCTCGAGTCTATTTTCATGGATGGAGAGGTTGTTTGATACTTATTTTTGAAAATTCACATTTGATCTTCACTTTTAACCATATAGCGTGTCCCCACAATCCCACCATATATATATATATTAAGTTCTTATGTATTCTAATGCAAATAAATGGGCTCTTAAGAATTTCAAATATTGAGAACCGGATTTGGAACTAAGATTTCTTCTCATGAAAAAAAAAAAACTCTATTCACTTTTAGATATCCTTACTATCTAAGACGATGTTGGAAAGCCCCAATCTCAATAATCGGAGAAAATTAGACTAAGGTCTAAAATAAAAGCTCATGGTAATGGAGGCCACCTCTTACAAATTACAATCTAGAACCCGTAATTTACATCATTTTGAAGATTTACATGGTTACTTTCATCCAAAATAGAAATCTTGTCTTGTCCACTCCATCCACTTTATCTAAAAAAAACTCTAAAAAACAACTAGCCCCCATAACTTATTTTTTTTAGAGGCAAACGATCTAATAGATAAAGAAGCTCTAAAATTAGAAAAATTAATAAAAAGTTTACCAAAATCTCTAATTTGTAAATTAACTCTAAATCACAAAATAAGAGCTTATTTTTTAAGTTACCAAATGGAAACTAAGACCCATTGACGTCCCTAATCCGGACTAAGAAATATATCTATCCATGTATTTAAATGTCCAGAACGAGGAGATGAAACGAAGACGAATTTGTAAAGAGACTTGTGGTCAAGTTCATCTCTTTCAGGTTGGTAGTGCCAGTAATGTCCCTTGAATGGACCCTGTTCCCACCAACTTGACTGCTTGCCGTTGGTGCCCTGTGGAACAAGCTACCGTTTCCATTGCTGAGGTGAGAGCCACAAGCTCCACCTGCGTGACACTAAAGTCTTATGGGTTGAAGGATCCATCTGGACTGGACTTATTTTCTTTGTTGCACAGATTTGAGTCCAGATATCGTGTCGTGCCCGTTGCGGGCTTTCACTGTAACATTTGCTTGGAACTCTATCATGGGGCCCACGTGATGATATCGGGGCTGTTCATCTTAGAATCCCATTCCCTCTAGTGATGTATTTTTAAACTTTACTTCAATAAGAGTTTATCCCACCAATTGATCGTGCACATGACTGCTTTCGTGATCAGTACAATCTTACATATTATTAAGCAAATATCTTAATTCAATTATCAGTCATGTGCACAATCTAATGGTGGGATGAACTCATATTGATAAAATTTTAGAGATGCCACTAGGAGGGATGGGATTTCTAAATGAAAGGTTTTCGTTATCATCATATGGGTCCCATGGTGGAGTTGCAAGGCAAGGAAAGCCTGGAGAGACATGACAGAGTAACGGGATTCCACAGATTTTACATGAGCTGGCCAGAAAAGTCAGTGTATGGCTCCCACTGCAATACCATTCCACACCCTGATGTTATTAGGGATGGCAATGGGTCAGGTTTGTTGGGATTTTGTAGTAGTGAAAAGATTATTAACAATTACATTACGGCATCTTAGTTTAAGTTCAAGCCGGGTCCCTATCTTAAGACCCAGACCTAATCAACCTATTGAATTGAGATACAGACAGGTCTTGTCAGTCTTAAGTCTGGGCTCAGGTCCTCGCCGTATCTATGGAGGCAGATATGATATATCTGGTTAGAAAGAGAGTAGTAATATTGGCCAATACCATAATACAATACAATACAACTTATACAATAATATATAATGTTAATCCAATGCAGCAGATCCAAATGCTGGTTTGAAAATTATATGGGTCCAGTGATGAGTGCTCATGCCCTATTTTCATAGGTTGTGGCCAAGGAAATGGGTCCACAATCCCACCCCTAGTAATGATACACTGTGGATATAGTTGAGCGCCATGTAAATTGGTCCGCAGTCCCACCCCTAGTCATGATACACTGTGGGTATAGTTGAGCAGATAAATATTACACGACATAGAGGCCATGAATGGCATGATATTTTGTTTTACTTGCCCATTGGGAAACAAACTCAACTTTCCTTAATCAGTGTTACCTGGTTAGACAATTCAGACACCCAGGGGAGTGAGAGCTCTCAATTCTCTCACTGAAAACCCCCATATAATTATCCAAATACCCGTGATGCCGGCTAAACGAATGGACCAATCTGGTTAACCCAGAATATAAGACAATAACTCAAGAGAATTGCCTCCAGTTTTTTGATTCAGGAAAGACCGAATAGGTTCAAGAGATGAGAGAATTAAGAATAGCTAAGAGAAAGACTAATCCAATCCATAACGATGTACCAGAAAATACAATATTTTTGTTACAACCATAAGAAGAAGTAAATACAATGGGTACACTAATCATTAAGATTGATGAAGTAGCAATTAATGCAAAAACAGCCAATTGAAAAGCAATATAGTCATGCTTGTAATCCTCCAAGCTACCAACAAATGAACTATACCATTTGATCCCTCTCTCAGAGTCAAAATTGAAATAATGCATAAAGACGGGATTTGACTATGAATTTATTGATCCTTTCGAACTTGGTCCCACTATATTTTATATTCGGACATGGAATCAGAGAATTTTTTTATTACTTCCCAAATGGACAAAGATGAGTTTCACCGTATAGCCCACAGGGAACAGTTCCAAAATCCAAAAATGAGTATCAAAACAATCTTTCTACTTAAAAAAGCCATGAAAGAGAAAGAAAGGTGTATCAAAACCATGTCAAATATCTTCTTGTCTGTTGCGTTAACATCCATATACGTAACAGAATACAAGTCCCTTGGCCATTTCCTGGAAGAAAAGCAAGTGAAAATCTCAATCTCCTTTTCACACTCATGCCTTTTGGTCGTTTTCTTCTACGACCTTCTCGGCTACAGTTTCTATGAGGTAGGATTGGCTATAAATAGAAACGATTGTCTCTGATGTTCTTCATCACACCAACAAATGGAGATGCCACACCGGACTGCTTCTCTTTGTCTACTAGGGTCCTTTCTCCTTCATTCCACATTCTCTCTGCCCCGTAACCCGCCCCAAAATTAATAACCTTCTAAAATATATATATATATATATTAGATTTTTTTATAATAAATAAACATATTTATATGTAAATGTATATATTGATTTTATGTTGTTATTAAGGGTTAAGTAGATTGATTGAAGATTTTTTTCTAAAGTTAAACATGTAATTGAATGAACCCTAGACATTATAAAAGCATATAATATGATCCATTCCTTCTAATTCAAATTTAATGAAATTAAAGTTGTTAAAAAATCTATCTAACTATCTAAGCTTATTTTACTTTAATCATATATAATGTTAAATTGTGACATGATAAATCATATTAAATAAAATGAATATAAATATATAATAGAATGATAGATCATGCTTTAAGCTTATAATAATATATATGATTAGAGATAGCAAGGTAAATTATAATTGGTATGATTCTAATCATACTAATAACAATATAAATTATACTAATTTGATATAACATTACAAGATATATCATGCTATACGCTTATAATAACTAATATGATTAGAAATAGCGAGGTAAATTATAGTTAATAACTTAATATGATTCTAATCATACTAACAACACTATAAATTATACTAATTTTAATTATATGTAATCAACCTCTTTATTAGTGAGTGGAGTTCAATACCAGAAATGAAGTGAAACCATGTACTGATGGAGTTCGTGATATTTTAGAGAGATATTGTCTTTTTTTTATAAAGAATGTCTCAAAGCATATATGATATTTTCAAATGTATGTTAGTGGCCTTCAAGGGCTTAGAGAAAATCTTATAAGAATAAATCTCACTTTAAATAGGTAAAATTTCAGGAAAAGGAAAATTTATATTATTAATATTAGATAATTTTAAAAAATTTAAATAATCTCACAGTGCCCCACACTTATAAAATATTTATGCGGGGAGATCTTTTTATTCTAATTTGAGAGATCTTTTTTTTAATATTATTAAAGGCATGGAGACAACATAAATGAATCATTCATGTGCTTTTTACCATGTAAAATAAATTAATTTACTTTTTTCTTTATAGTCAATTCAAAATTAATTTATTATATTTATGGGTGCACCACATCGGGGTGGAGCCCTGCGGGGCATTTCGGGGTGGGGACGGAGTATGTAACATACCCCAAATTGCGGGGTAGGGAGGTTCGGGGCGGGGACGGGGCAATCCAATTCTGCCCCTACCCCGCCCCGTTGCCATCCCTACGGAGTGGGGTCGAGTGGGGTCACTTGCCCCATCTCAACTCTTGGTATTGGTTTGAATATAAGGAAGATGTTGCAAAAGATTTATGGCATTCTTGTGCCTTACAATTTTGCCCCCACTCACTTGCTTTTCATTAGAAAAAAGCAGAGAGAATTTAAAAAGATTTAAGGATACCTTTGTCTTTTAATTGTTTCAAAAGGGATAAGTAAATGATTCTCTAAATTTTAAGGAGAGGTTACAACTTGCAATCAATCCCTTCCCTCTTTATGTCCCAGGTGTTTATCTTCAGGGCAATTTGAGAGAAGCCTCTCTACAACAAGATTTGGGCATCTTGACTTTTTCTTTAGATTGAATTTCAAGCTTTTATCCACCATTGGATTGAATCTCAAGGAAAACTACGACTAAAAGACCACTAAACATTATGGCTATTCAATCAAGGGCTAGGATGATCTCAAGAAAGTTGGGCCGTTAAAAATGAAGCCCCTCTCCTTAGTTGGGTTGCTCAGAATTTTTACTCAATAAGAGTTAGTCCCACCATATTGAGCACATGCTTAAAAATATTAGGTGCTTAATCTTATGATGTGACTAACTCCTATTGGAGTAAAACTTGAGGAAACCACTTAAGAAAATAGCTTTTATTCTGAGTAATATGGATCATTGTTAACCGTTTTATAGTATTAGTGAATGGCTATTAATTATGATGTTCTCTCGATCATCTATTCTACTGCAAGCATCATGGCACATAAAAAAGATTACAAGTCATTAATCAATAGATTTTCAACCATCCATATCTATCACTGGCTGGTGGCCCATGAAACAATCAAAAGTGACGAATGAATTCATCAATTAATTATGGGATGATTGATTATGAGTGATTAATCAGGCATGGACCCTACTTTAATTAGAGTGGGATACAACACTCAATCTTAAAATAAGGAGTAAATGATTATTTTGAGCGGTTTGGATTCATATGGTGAGCTCCACTATTTTTGTAGTTTTATTATTCTTAAAGTTTTGATAAATTGTCTTTAAGCCTAATTAATATTTTCAAATTTAAGATTCTTCTTTGGATGTTATTAAAAAAACTTGGAAATAAATAAATAATTATGTTTTTAAATGATAAGTAAAAAAATCAATAAATATGAAAATATCATCGAGTTTACTAATTTTGTTGCTACTAATTGACTATTGTTTGCCCTCTCTAAAAGAAAATCTTGGCTCCGTCACTGTTCACATTTTCGAAAAGATAATATTTTAGGGTAATTTGTGTACACGATTTTCCACAAAAAAGGCATTGAAAGCAGAAAACGTTTTCAACGCTATAGTAAACTCGATATTAGGTGCAACTGCTTTTTACGATGAAAATCAGGAAAATGAACTAAGTTTTCTACGATTTCACGAAAAATTGATTCCTACGACAGGTCAGATTTGGTGTTTTCTACGGAACTAGGATTCCGCAAAAGTGTTTAAAGTGGAAGAAACATATGTGAAATCCATAGAATTCCATTAAAAATGATGTTCCCTTCACGTTTGGCAAACAAATCCTCGAAGAAAATATCTTCACTTTCCACAACAGCATGGAAACCCCATGTTTGGAAAAATCCTATAGGATTTGAGAATCCTCACTTTCGCAGATTTGCACATGAAAACTAATTTTTCACAGCTATACACATTGATATGCAGTGATATCAATGTGAGATCTTAACTATACAAATCCTCATCGATGAATCCTTATACCAAGGGCAAGAGGAATTATCAAATTGATGGATTCCTCACACATGTTACCAAACATGTTCATAGGGCCTGTTTGGTAATTTACATGTAAAGTAAGTGTAGTAAAACATCAAATTAAGAGAAAACAAAATATAATGGGGTTATGATGGTATTTTATTTTTATTTATTTGGTATCGAATCTTTTTTACTTTTTGTATAGAAAAGTGGAGGTTTTTCGTCTTTTAATGGAGAAAGGAGGTTGCTTTTTGACTTGGGGGAATTTTGAATTAAAGTGCTATTGATGCGAGCCTTTGACCGAAAAATAAAGGCTTGACTTGACTTTTATTAACCTAGTTAAGTGCCAAATGGGGCCTAATTACAGTCTTCGCTTTCACAAATTCGTATCCATTTCACAATAAATTGGCTAGACAAAGTGCACCCATCTTCATTCACTGTAATCCAGCCAAAATTCCCACCCTATTTCTATCAACACTCAAGAAATCAAAACCACATGTCTCAGTTCATTTCTACCAAATCGACCCATAGACTCTGATTAAATACATGTGACTCTTATTAAAGGGAGATGCTCCTATGAGAGATGCTCTCACCTTACTATGAGAGATAAGGTGGAGGCCCTCACATTCATATCCAATGTCAACAACTTAAATGTGAGGGTCATCACCCCTATCTCTCATAAGAGCGTCTCCCCTTATTAAATACATGTAAGCAAATTTGAACTACCAACATTCTACTTCTCATCATCCATGAAAAGAGGTTAAGAAAAAGAAGACAAGAAGAGGAGATGGGAATATATATATATATATAGAGGAATGTTCACACAGGCTGCAGCTGTTCTTATTACAAGCTGGAGCCTGTGTGACGCCCAACGGATCTGCCTGGCCTCACACAGGCTCCAACTTGTAATAAGAACAGCTGCAGCCTGTGTGAGCATTCCACACACACACACACATATATATATATATATAATTATCTATTAAAACCCACCTTTATGTAGCATCGTCACTTTTTTTTTTTTGTACCCCAGCTGCAGTGGCTGGGATCCTTTTTTTTTTTTTTTTTGGAGCCTGGCACACCCGAGAACGAAGCCGACAAAGTGGGAAGAAAGCCTGGTATACTCAGGAAGGAAGCCCGCATATACACATGCGGGAATATATAGGGGGAGGTGGAGGTTGAACCCCTGACCTCCCTAGTGGGGTAAACATTATATACTTAAAGTTTGAATATTCATAATTTACATGTATAAATTGTATTTACATATTCCGTACGTAAAAGACAAACGACACCTTATGGGTTTGAAATTAAGAGAAGGTAACTTTGCTAAGTTTGGTAGAAGCTCAAGCGACAAATGAGTGAGTTGAATCACCAGTGGCTCACTCGCTCACTCATGCTTATCGTGGATGAGAAAAGCGGAATCCAATCATCCGTTATTGAAAATCTCAATCGCTAAAAATGCACCTGGCCCTCCTCTTTTACTCAAGATCGAAGCGTATTTTGTAGTAGGGAATTTTGATTGTTATTTATATCATGAAAATCGGATTACAATGGGTTGAACATTGGACACAAGTCCAATTTCTCTATTTAAATCCTTTAGCATTAGAACAATCTCATATTTCATGTTTAGATTGTGACAAAATTTTACATTGGCTGCTATAAAATCATATTTATATCCAATATTGACTCAGTTTTATTTGGGCTATGTGATTAAAGAGTTGATTTGGATTTGAATAAAAATCAGGATTAAGAAAATTGAGAATTTCGAATAATTTTTTTATCTAAATATACTTTTTTTATTCGAGTTATATAATCTGAATAAAAATGAAGTTTTTCATTTGCACCTAAATATAGTTATGCCTAGATTTAAGTAGAAATCGGATATGCATATGAGGCTAGGTGGACCCCACAAGCTAACTCCATCCCGTCATAAAATAAAAATGTACTATTTTTCTCAATTGAAAGTGTAAAGGCAACTTAAAAAAAATTGTACTTCATTTTTCCATTCCTTTTCGGATCTTTAAAATTTTGGGCTTCACGTTTGCAATGTTTTAGATTGAAATGGACTATAGTAGTTTACATGTCCGAGAAAGTGGGCCCTGATGTGTAAAATACATGAATCTTTAGTTCATACATGTTTTTATACAAGCTAAAATGTCATGGTAGAACCAACTCATATATATATATATATATTAAAGTAAAATTTAGTCAAATCCTTAAAAAGAGGAGACTCTGCAAGTTCAAATTTTCAATAGGCAAAGAGCGCACCAAAGAGAGTTTCTTTTTTTTTTTTTTTTCCTGAGCAAAAAGGGCCTTTCAAAAATAAAATAAGGACAAAATGGCAACTTAAGTTTTGGATTCCAAAAAGATCTATTTCTATATTTCTTGTAAAAGAACAACTTATAGGGTCCTTCGTTCCTTCATTTCAAAAGGAGCTTCATCTTTTTAGGATTTTCGTCTTCAAAATTTTCTATTTTTTTTTTTTTACACTTTCAACTCTTCCCATTTTGGGAGTCATATCAAATTCTCTTTATTTTGGAATTTTCATTTTCAATTTTTCTATAATTTCTATATGTTTTATATATTTTTACTCCTATCTTTTTATTAATTTATTTAATATATGAGCATGATGTCATGTTGACATCACTATTGGATGAATGAAACATTGACTTGATCTCAACATTCATCAGCTTTTTCTTTTTTTTTTTTTTTTTCTATTTTCTATTTTTGTTATATTTAGTAAATACTCACGTACTTACCCAAGTCCCTTACCATTAGGCATTAGCGCTACACTCAGGGAATGAGTCTTGATTGTTTTTGTGAAAGGGATGAGCCTTACCACTGAGCTACCCATGAATTGGCTGATCCTTTTTTTCATTTTTCCCATAAACATTGCAGTGAGCAATCAACATGCGAAATAGCTATCAAAATAATAACAATGATGATGATGATAATGATGATTAAAACCATGATGGAAATCCAAAGTTTTGGAAATTTATCAAAATCATTGCACAAAGAAATAGCGGTCAGATCCTCCTTGTATCTAGTGGGACCCAGCATCTCCTTTTTCTTTAGAAGAGCATCTGAACTTGGATTTTTAAACGATTGAGTGGTGACCCATCTACCTAAGTCACCAGAATGTGGGATCACATATTCAAAAGACTCATTTCTCTAAGATGATCTACTCAGCAAAAGTCTCCAGTTTCAGACCCAGTAACCGGTTAATGTTAAATATTTACAGATTGGCTCATATATTATCTTTCTTGAACGAAACAGTTTGTAATGAAATTTGAGATGGTATATAAGGGTCCATGTAAAAGCCACACAGAAGGTCAATCACATAATTACAGCTGCCAGCGTCCAGTGACGGTGCAATGAGATAATTTCTCCAAGAGAAGATGGGTATAAAAGGGGTGTACACGGATCGGATTGGTGCGGATTAAGCCAAATCTGTCACCAATTCGTTACCTACAGATTGATGGATTTAGAATCCGTCACTAAACCGTGACTGTTGAAAACCAATCCGATCCGTGGAGGACCGGATCGGATTAATCCATTGAATCTAATGTTAAAAGAAAGAAATCTAACAATCCACAAAAAAATAAAATAATAATAATAATAAATAAATTAATTAAAAATATATTTAGAGCCCTTAACTTATATTTAGACCCCTTAAGGTTTTTTTATTTATATTTAATGTCAAGGGATCGGATCAGATTGAATCCGTGGATTAAGGGTGAAATCCGTCACCGATCCATTGCTAACGGATTACAAGATTTTCAATCTGTCACAAATCTGTTTAACTTCGGTTCGGTTAAAAATCCGCGGATCGGATCGGATCGGTTTTACGGATTGGTGGATTTTTTGTACACCCCTAGGCATAATTTAGCAGAGTTGGAGGATTATCAATCTCTCTTAGGGCCTGCTTGTTTCCATTAGATTACGTAAGGATTGAATACCTAGGAATTCATGCTTAAATGAACTCCATCTTAAGATTATTAAAGAGGTAAGGGGTGGAGGATATAAAGTAGCGATGAAACTGATGGAACCTTTTCCTACTATCTGAATTACTAGGGCAATAGGTGTGATATTTATTCCCCATCTTCTCTTGATTATGAACTGGTGGAAAGATTCTTTGATGCTCATTTTTTGCCTTCACTTTTAACCAGTTATTGGGGGCATGCATTCATATGTATTCGGTTCCTATCTATTATACGTAAGCAAATAGGCCCCCAAGGAAAATGTCACAGACTGCCAAGCTGCACTCTCCAATGTCAAAGTCACCAGCCAAACATTGAACTTTGAAACAAGCATGAAATCATCAGGCACCTTCCTCTTGTCTTCTGAAGTCACCAGCCAAACATTGAAACAAGCACGAAATCATCATACATCTTCCTCTTGTCTTCTGAAGTCACCAATTCATTAATGCAACCAGGAAGAAACCTTTGGGGACCCTCCTTTGGACTGGGGTTCACATATTCATATATGGATGACTTCCCAACGCAACAGACACTGCCTCTTTCGGTGCATGTGCAGTGCTACAGGGAAATATAAGTGTGGTTCAATTTGATTCACAGTTTGGGTCACACGCGTGTATGATAGAGAATCTGCTTTCCCTTTCTCTCCCCATGTTTCCAGGAATAATTCATCAACCTCTTGAGATTAAAATGATACACAAGTAACGCAGCTAAGGAGGTTACATTTGTCCAGGAAATTTAAGGACGGTAAGATGGGACCAACTACAATCAACGCCAGATTACTATTGAAGGCCCCCAAAGGTGTGCAAAGGTCTATCTTAACTTTGCAATATTCTGAACTTTTTAATTCAATGGTGAAGGTGAGATGATGAGTCTAAAGAGGATGGATTGATCTAGGTGGGCCCTATTCTACTAAATAGGGAGGAGAGCCAAAAAGGATGCATCAGGGCAGAGTTGTTTTTAGTTTTATCATAAGGAGATGGTAACCAGACTTAATGTAGGGAAGGCATATACATTTGACCAAAATCTAGTGGAAAGAGAGTCAAAGAAGAAAATGGTGCTAATAAGAAATTAACGCTCATTATTTCACACACAAGCACCATCTGTATCCCTTTTCCTTACAATTGACAAGGGTTGCATTGGCTATAAATATAGAGTTTCTGTTTTTTGAGGTTCACCACATAACAACAATGGAAGTCCAGCACAATACTTTTTCTCTGAAATTGTTAGGGTCCATTCTCCTTCATGCCACCCTTCTTTCCTGCATCAACTTGTTATCCTTTGCAGAATCTGCGACCTCTATAGGAAATGGGACGGATAGACTTGCTCTAATTGCCTTCAAGAATGGGATAATTGATCCTACAAGTGCCTTGAGCTCATGGAGAGATTCTCTTCATTTCTGCAAGTGGGATGGAGTTACTTGCAGTAGACAACATCCTCAAAGAGTCACGGCCCTGAACCTCGTGGATCAGCACTTGGCTGGGTCCTTATCTCCCCATGTCTCAAACCTCTCCTTCCTTGCTAGTATTGATCTTTCAAGCAATAACTTCCAAGGCCAAATTCCCCATGAAATAGGTCTTCTCTATAGGCTCAGGTTCCTCAATCTCAGCTCCAACTCCTTCGATGGGGAGATCCCCAAAAATCTGACCCTATGCAAGGGACTTAAAGTTCTTGAATTGAATGACAACAAGCTTGATGGTAAAATTCCAGTTGAGCTAGGCTCTTTGAGAAGGCTCGAATCTTTGACGCTTAACCGCAACAATTTCATTGGCTCCATCCCTCCATCAATCGGGAACCTTACATCACTCGCTCATCTCGATCTATCAATAAATAATTTGGAGGGCAGTATCCCAGATGATCTAGGCCGAATGGTGAACTTGATGGTTCTTGTAGTTCGTCGAAATAATCTTTCAGGTACAGTTTCTTCCTCCATTTGCAATCTCTCAACTATCATTTTTCTTGATGTGGCATACAACCAACTACATGGGAGCCTTCCACCTCAGCTGGGACTCACTCTTCCCAAGCTTGAAAAGCTTATTGTCAGAAGAAACCATTTCACAGGATCCATACCAATATCATTAGGCAATAATTCAATGATCCAACATCTTGATTTCAGTCTGAACAACTTCACTGGAACTGTGCCTACAAACCTAGGAAGGTTGCATGACCTTAAATGGCTTAATTTTGGAATCAACAACCTCAGTGGTGACTTGGGTTTCATTGCAGCTTTAACCAATTGCACTAGGTTAGATACTTTAAGTATAGGCGGAAACAAATTCCTTGGTGTGATGCCCAACTCGATAGGTAACCTCACAACTCAGCTGAGGCAGCTAGCAATGTATCAAAACCAAATTTATGGAACCATCCCATCAGGAATTGAGAACCTAGTCAACTTGACTTTATTGTCGATGCAGATTAACCTTCTCTCAGGTACTATTCCCAGTAATTTTCAGAAGCTTCAGAAGTTGCAAGCAATTAGTTTGCATGACAACAAGCTTTCGGGGAAAATTCCATCTTCCCTCGGAAACATTTCTCAATTGTATGGGCTCCATCTACAGAGAAATGCTCTACATGGAAGCATTCCTAGGAGTCTCGGAAATTGCGGCCATCTAGAATATTTACGCCTTTCCTACAATAACCTTAGTGGTGCCATACCTGAAGAAGTTTTAAATATTCCCTCCCTGATATTTCTTGAAGTAGATATGAATTCTTTGACAGGATCCTTACTGTTTGATACAAATAAGTTGAGAAGTCTTACACTGTTGAACATCACAAACAACAAATTTTCAGGCAATATTCCTAGCTCTCTTGGCAATCGCACTCATTTGGAATACCTTTACATGAAAGGCAACTTCTTCGAAGGAAGCATCCCTTCTTCCTTGAGTTCTTTAAAATCTATTCAGGTGCTTGATCTTTCACATAACAACTTATCCGGCCAAATTCCAAAATATCTTGAGCAACTCCCTTTTCTGCATCTTTTAAATTTATCTTCCAATAGTTTAGAAGGTGAGGTCCCAACACAAGGAATTTTTCGAAATACAAGCGCAATCTCACTTTCTGGAAATAGAAAGCTCTGTGGGGGAATCTCAGAACTACAGTTGCCAGCATGCCCAAGACTACCTACCAAGAAACAAGGAAGAGCAATAGTCATAGGTGTTGTAGCTGTAGGTTTCTTTCTACTGCTGTCATCTTTTCTAGCCATCCGCTTTCTATTGACAAAGTCGACCAAGAAGCCTGCTTCTGCATCTTTCATGAGAAACAGCTTTCTGGGGGTTACTTATGCAATGCTTTTTAAAGCAACAGAAGGCTTCTCATCAGCCAATCTGATTGGTGCGGGAAGTCATGGTTCTGTATATAAAGGACTTCTAGATTGCATTGAGACACCAGTTGCAATAAAAATTCTCAAGTTACATCAGAAAAGAGGTTCTGAGAGTTTTATAGCAGAATGCAAAGCCTTGGGAAGAATCCAACACCGAAACATTATCAAGATATTGACTGTCTGCTCAAGCATTGA
This sequence comes from Cinnamomum chago, assembly GCA_038049695.1. Lineage (NCBI taxonomy): Eukaryota > Viridiplantae > Streptophyta > Magnoliopsida > Laurales > Lauraceae > Cinnamomum > Cinnamomum chago. The sequence continues at coordinate 61,885,348 of CP142458.1, read as the reverse complement.
TTTCAGAGGCAATGATTTCAAAGCATTGGTATTTCAGTACATGGCTAATGGGAGTTTAGATACGTGGCTACATCCAAATGAAAATGAGAAACTGAAAACTCTTAACCTTCTTCAAAGATTAAATGTGGCCATCGATGTGGCTTATGCGTTAGATTATCTTCATCACCACTGTGAAGCACCAGTAATCCATTGCGACTTGAAACCAGACAATGTTCTGCTTGATGATGACATGGTTGCCCATTTGGGTGATTTCGGCTTAGCAAAAATCCTTTCTAACGATGTCATCAGTTCCTCTCGAACTCAATCTAGCATGCTTGAGATGAAGGGATCCATTGGATATATTGCTCCAGGTAAAAACTCTATGCAAAAATTCACTCTCTCATTATTCAAAATCTTAGGAAATAATTTCTTTTAGTACCTTACATTGCAAGTTCATAATCAAGGTAGCATAAACTAAATCAAACTTATCTTTAACTAACACTTTCACCTACAATATTAACCACAAAAGAAACACTACCAATATCACCAACAACAACAAAAATAATGGTAATAATGATATCAACAATAACGATAAAGAAATCTTGATAGAAATGTGTGTATTGATGGAAGAGTTTGGCAAACAGAAATTCAAATTAAGCACATAGAAGTCCAAGAGTGAATCTGTAGCAAAATTTGCCGATTTGCTCTATCTGTGTGAGTCAAAATTGTTAATAACAAGTAACACTAGTCACCAAAAGCTCGACCAAGAGTGAATCTGTAGCAAAATTTGCCGATTTGCTCTATCTGTGTGAGTCAAAATTGTTAATAACAAGTGGCACCAAAAGCTCAATCTGTTAATGAACATCACAACAATTATCCCCCCACCCCCAACCACCCAACACCCCGAACGGGAAACCATTTGAATTCAAAACCCGACAGACAGATGGAGGTAATATGCCTCCCAAGAGGTTTTGAACTTGTGACTTTTGACTCCGATACCATGTTAATAACCAGAAACACTAAAACTGCATTAAAGCGTGACCTAGCTTTTGGTGTTTCTGGTTATTAACACGGTATTAAAGCTAGAGGTCATGAGTTCGAAACGTTTGTCTGGTCTGGTCTGTCTGTTGGGTTTCAAATTCGAACTGCTTTCCGTTCGAGAGGGGCTGATGATATAAATTGTTATATCACTCAATAATAGCTCGAGCTTTTGGTGTTTACGGTTATTAACATAGTATCAGAGCCAAGAGGTCACGAGTTCAAAACATTTGGGAGGCATGTTACCTTCATCTGTTTGTCAGTCGGGTTTCGAATTCGAATGGCTTCTTGTTCAAAAGGGGTAGTTGATATAAATTGTTATGCCGTTTACTAACAACTCGAGCTTTTGGTGTTACTGATTATTAACAAAAAAATCATCAATGAGTTGAGGTGGGTGGGAAAGCATGAAACTTGGGTAGGCCAAACCTAAAAGGTTGCACTCCAGAATTCAGGTGTAAAGCGCCCACTTTGTCTAGGAAAGAAATTTGCCCCTCAATAACCAAATGCAGGAAGGACCTTATACAAGAAAAAATGGATTAGTATAGGATACATAAACATTTTAAATTAAGTGCCTAGATCGAGTCCACTAACTTGGACTTGAATAAGACTCGACTCAGGTCTATGTCCATGGGCTCACCTTGAATCGGAACACCTAAATGGCATATAGCAAAATTTTAGGGGATAGCCAAACCAGCACCACACATGGAACAACCTGGCCTGTGGAGCCCAGCAGGCACACCTTTTCATCAATATGGAAAGGATGAGTTTAACTTAGATTAGATTATCAGGCTAGTGTTATTATATGCATAGTTTTTCTGTTTTACTCTAGAGCAATGATGTGATTTGGTTAACTGTTAATATGTGATTTGGTCTCCCTTCAAGGATGTGATTAGGTTTCCTAGTTTGAGTCAAATTATGCTTTCTATTTAAGTTTAACCATGTGCGACAAGGAATATTCTCCCTCCCAACATACACACAATGAAAGAGAACCAACCTCTTTTCCTATATTTTGAATGAACTTAACCAACAATTCTCCACAATTTAAAATATTGGATAACCAACAAAGGATAAAAAGATAGAAATAATACATAGGCAAACCAGAAAATTTACATGTCTGGCTATCAAGAGAAAGGGGATTTACATGCCTAATCTAGCATTTCATAAGTCAGTCAAGTGACGCAATCAAGCAGAAGATGGAGATAAACTATCATTTGTAATTTTGAGTTTGAAGAGTCCATCACATAACTCATGCAGCCCACTAGGGGTTGCCACAGAATGGGCTGTATCCATCCTAAGGCCAACGGGCCAGTGCCAGGTCTTGGGCCTGAGCTCAGGTCCCACAGTTGGTGTTACATGCCTAATTGAACACATCAGGAAGCCCAAGCTTCCCAAACAAGCAATATAATCTAAGAACCCTGCAGGTTATTATTTCCATTTTTTCTTATTTTCAGTCTTTTTCCTTTAAGTATTTCTCTTATTTTAGTATCAGGGTCTACGATCAATGAATATTTTTAAGAAATGAAAGGAAATTCATGTATAAGAGTCAACTCCTTTCTTTGGATGTCCAAGAGGCCTATTTTAGGACCTCTTATGTGTATTCTTAAGATTCAACTTGAATTATATTCTTCTCTTTATCCTCTCTTTGAGATAGAACCTGAGTAATAATTGTACAAAGCTTGGCCTGAAGGTGCCTGCGATTGGACGGATGCATCTACACCAGCCCGGCAACATTACATGCATAAACCTTTCCAAAATAAAATATTACTTTTAGAAAGTAAATATTTGCCTGCCCCAAGCACTAATTTGAAACCATTTTTTCAATCATAGAGCCTGAAATAAGATCCATTTTGAAGTAAACGACGTGAGGCACCTTCCTCAAGGTCAACACCCCTCTCGATGTGAGCTCCAAACACTTTCCCTTTACCTACAATCTTGGCCTTCAAGGAGTTCCCCATGTAGGCTCCATATCATTTCCTATATTCTAGTAGCAAACAAAGGCAGTTTAGTCCAGGAAAAGGTGCTTGATGGCTCCCATATCAATGTACCAACCGCTTGCATCATTCAGCAATGAGAGCTTTGAAGATCACCTCCATAAAGTCCTCAACAACAAAGTCCACAAACTCCATATCATCTCTGATGTCAGACAAGGAATACCCTGTCCCACACATATATAGAAGGAAAATCCACCTTTTCCAATATTTCAAATCCACCTAAACCCACAGAGTGTTGGTATTCAACATACACATGGCCTACCTAATCAAATGATTTGTCGAAATTTTATAGAAGGCAGGTTGAAGGAGGCTGATCATTGGCCAACCAAACCTTGAAAATGTGAGCAATGTTATGATGTGAGCCGTAAATAGTGGTGGACCCAAAAATATCCTTGGGGGGCACTATGTAAAAAATAAAAAATTGAGGACGCCATATGTTAAAACACATGAAGACTGAAAGAGAGGAAGAGGGCACGCGGCACGCCCTACCTTTCTGATTCCACCCCTGCCTGTAAAAAAAAAAAAAAATTGTCCATATTGGGACGCAATTTCTCCTTTATTCATACCTTTAAAAGATTGATGTGTACAGGATGAAGTGTGGTCTTGCTTAAAAAACTGAGGAACACTTGTCCCTTAAAAAGTCTCTTACTTGTAGATTTATTCTTTTTCCTTTAAAATTCTTTTAGAAAAAATTATATTAGGATGAAAATACAATCTCCATAGTAGTTCAACCTTGGTAAGAGTCGAAATGCTTTCTAGTGTCATTTTCCCAAATAGATCCTGCTCCATCCTCTTTACCCCTTAAAAAGCTAAATCTGAAAAATAACTATAACTTTCTTCCCCTCCAAGCTACAATTTTTTCGAAGGCAAAACTACTATTACACAATTCAGTGGCTTAACATGTGTGTAAACAAAAGCATGTAATAAAACTCATAAAATGAGGCCATGTGGATAAAACCAAATCTCATGAGAGAAGAAAAAAAAAAAAAGGAAACAAAATTTACCTTCGAAAAACAAAACTCATGAAATGAGGTGATCTGGATAAAATCATATCTCAAATCCAGCCCCATGAATTGTGCAAAACAAGTTGACAATGGACCTAGATGATACAAAGAGAGACCTCGGGCCACGTGTTGGGCCCAAGTAGATTTAGGATATATTATTAACAAATTATGTCATTAGTTTCCAATTTTATTTAAAGAGTTGTAATTAGGATTAGGTTTCCAATTTTATTTAGTTTCCTAATTTAATTAGGTTTCTTAGGCCATAAGTTATAGTTTTTTATTTATTTATATGGCATTGTAGAGAAGAAATTCTCAGAGAGTTGATTAACTGAATTGGGTTTTCCCATTGAGGTGTGTCCTCATTTATCGTCTCTGCGGAGACTTTTGAAGTGTCTTCGGACACGCGCTTCGGCGCAATTGTGCTTCGGCACTTCCATGCAAGCCCTAACCCTAGGGCCTACATCACTAGACCGTTGATTACTATTTTATGAACATTCATTTTATGCAATGGAAAATTGAGGATCCTCCTCCCTAGCTAATATAAGAACTCACTAATCTAGTTTGTCGACTCTACCTAATTTGTGCCCTGAATTCTAAAAACATCCTATTAGAATAGACATGCCTATTGAAAGGGTGAGACTATGAGATTGTTGGTTGCCCTAGAAAAACTTTTAATCCTCACTAAAAACAAGAGGTATTTGAATTGCAGAGTACGGTATGGGTGGTGACGTGTCTACATGTGGGGATGTCTACAGTTATGGGATCCTTTTATTGGAGATGCTCACAGGAAAGAGACCTACGGATGATATATTCAAAGAAAATCAAAACCTTCATCAATTTGCTAAGATGGTGTTGCTCGAACAAGTGATGGAGATAATAGATCATCAACTGCTCTTGGAAGAAATTGCAAGCATCAAACACAATGAAAATTACTGTGACATGAGATGTAGAATGCACGAGACTCTAGTTTCATTGGTGAGAATAGGGGTATCATGCTCTATAGAATCACCAAAAGAGCGGATGCAAATGAATGATGTTCTCATAGAATTGCTCAGGGTTAAAGAATTCTATTTAGGTGTAGGAAAGTATCGAGCCAAATGATGTTCTGTTGTGGTTAGTCTGGCTCCTGGGCTTTATTCTATTGGGGCTTGAATTTCAAGTCTTTGTAATTTGTTTTCTACTTTAATACAATATTCATTTTAGCAAAAAAGATTTGAAGGTCCATCTTACCTCTGAGATAATATTGATTTATGAGTAGATAAGAAGACAATGTTAAAGAGTGTGTCTTTGTCAACACTGTATTTTCTAATTAGCAGTATCTAACAGTGTCTCTTGCAATGGCACTCTAACCACATGAAATCTGTGTATAAAAATGTGACCATAAGAAGTATAGACCTAATATACATTCCATGCATGTGCATGAAATGAATCTCAACCATTTCCTAAATAAAAATTATCTCATTATAGACCTAATATGCATTCCACGCAAAACACAATTAAATGTACATATTCATAGCACATTCAGTGTAAAGCAGAGCTCAAGCTTTGCTTACTCTAATCCTCCATAAATCGGCAAGAGATATGATCTATGGGTGAAAAAAAAAAAAACACTGCTTAATTAACAAGTAAACATTCCAAAGGGATTACCCATGTTGGCCATTGCCCGTGGCGGAATTCACAACGACGACTTTGGCATTGATGGAACTGTTTGTACTTAATGTTGGCATTTCATCGAACATCTTATCGACGGCCTCTGATTGAACTCTGCTCACTATTCGTCCAATTTCTTCTTTGTAGAAACGATTGATTTTCATATATTCTTCCTAGCCCACTGCGTGCATACGTCCAAGGGGTATAGGCCACATTACCAAGTCGAAAACTTCCTGCAACAATAGAATGAAATGAATTTCTAGTCGAAAACTTCCCAGTCAATAGAGAATAGTTTGACGTTGATTACGGGGATCCTTACCACAAGATTGCATTCCCGGAGCCATAGTTGTTTGGTTCATTTGGAAATCCAGAAATGAGTATAGTATGATTTTAGAATGCATCCAATCCACACTGACACTACCGTGACAAAATCTCTCAAGTTTCTTCATCAATGGAATGCCATTAAACCCAAATACTTACGGACCCGTCCTCCTGCACATAAATATATATTTTATATACGAGGGCTGCTCCCCTCAACTGCAGCCCTCCTTAATATCAGTTGCAGACATGTGAGGAGAGCAGCTGCAGCCCTCCTCACATACCTGCAGCTGATATTAGAGAGAGGCTGCAGCTGAGGAAAGCAGTATATTTATTATATATATATATATATATATATATATATATATATAAAAATAAGGTGGGGCTGGTTACATCAACAAAACTCAAACCTGTCACATTCCAAGAAAATCAATAACAAACCTGCCCCTAATAGGAGTGGGTTGGGGTGGGTCAGGCCCTTGCTTAAACCCATTGTCATCCCTAATTACTATAGTACATTTAGTGGGAGAGAGTAATCCTACATAAATCCATTTTATTAATACGGGGCCCATTCTATTAAATCTAAATCGATCACAATGACAATCAACACTTATTCTTATAATTGATTATAATTGACCCAACCCATGCACAACCCCTATTAGATTGATGAGAGTCTCAAATACATTATTAGGCTTTATGTGCATGGGATAATTTGAGAGAGACAATTGGGACGCGGGATAAAAAAAACATTATTTTTATAAATAATGACACACTTATCTTTATTTAATGAACTTAAAGAAAAAGTTGTCATTTTTTATAAAAAAAATAAAATAAACCAATACAAATTTCTTGGTGGATGCTTATTCTCGTTATTCTCCTCAGCTGCAGGCTCTCTCTAATATCAGCTGCAGGCATGTGAGGAGGGCTGTAGCTGCTCCCCTCACATGCCTGCAGCTGATTTTAAGGAGGGCTGCAGCTGAGGGGAGCAGCCCTCATATTTATTTATTACTAAAAGTATAAATGAAATGCATATGGTACAAGTGGTGTTAGGGCATTAACTTAAAGCATTTTTGAAAATAAGATTGTGTCTTTGAATTCTACCACACTATTTCCCATTTATTTATATATTTAGAAATTCTTAAGCTTTAAATTTAACATGACTCTTGTCCAAATTAAAAGAGGCAGGTTTGGTATCACATGCCACTGATCCGTCACGGGGCGGGTCAGGCTTGGATGAGACAAACTTGAGACAAGGCGGGTTTGGATTTGGGTTTATCCCAACTCGCCCCAAGCATCCGTAATAGTAATTGTTAATGTTACAAAAATAAATCCAAGCTTTTAGCTTATGTATGTCTGGATAAAGAGATGGGCAAAAGTATTGTTTTACTCTAAATACTTATGGAAGCCGTAAAGGCCACTAATTTTGAGACATGAAAGGTATTAAATTGAAAAGGCAGGTGGGTACATATAAATATTGAAACCATATGGCCTTATTTACAAATCCTAGAAACTTCAGTGGGTTATATGCAAAAACCTCAAAATTTTTTTTAAGATGGGTAAAAGAAATTCTCTAATAACATTTTGGGAGTTTTTCCTGTACAATCACTATTAGTTGTTTGTTTCCTCGGCTTGTCACCAAAATAGAGATATTTCTCCACGGGTTCTCTGTATTGCAAGTGATATCGCATAATTTAAAACTACATTTTTTAAAACTCAATGGACACCTTTTTCTTTACATGTTAGTGCTTGTTCCGAATAATCCAATAAAGTTTTGCAACAACGCAGAAAATGGAGCATTCTAGACAATTTAACTAGAAAAGTATCTAGACTTTGGTCACCAACCACAGAAATCAGCAGCTTGGTGACCGAACAGTAAATACCCTGAACATTTTTATGCAGAAACTAAAGAATGATGAAGCAAGGTAGGCTGTTTTGCCTTTCGGTTCAGTCGGTCCAGCATAAACGAATATTTTTGTTGTAAATAGTTTAGATCCCTCACATACAGGGGGTTATATAAATAATACTGATGTCAAATATGGGTGGCTAACCGGCTATCATCTAGTTTGTTGTTAGAATGATGCAGCGCCTGGTATATGCTAGTGGGTGGGGCCCACCTTTAAAAAATCTAATCCATTCATCGTCTTTTACACACATCATGCATGTTCTTTGCATATCTAATTTTAAAGTGTATTTCATGGGGCCTACCGTTAGATTGACCAATTGATTTTAAGTATGTGCCTAACTTCTATTTCTATAAGGAAGGAGAGAGAAAATAAATAAAATTGAATCATGTGTTCATGATTGAGTTAATCCACCGGTGTGCATATTGTTGATTTGAATAATATTTTATATGTATAACCCACTGTGGATGTTAAAACCAATGAATGGATTTTTTAAAGGTGGCCCCACCCACTTGCACATTGATGCAGTGCCGCTGTATGGTAGCTTTGCCCCTTGAAATAATCTTGTTAATGTCAAAGTAATTACTTAAAATATATTATCCCAATGTTGTTGGGACACTTGTAGATATTGAGAAATAAAAAAATTTGCAACATAATTAGAAAATGTATAAATGGTGAAAATATCTCATCTAAAAATATATTTTCATTCAAAAATAGAGAAAATACTTAAAATAGTTGGCGCGCACTATTTTTATGATTTGGTTTACACCAAAAGTATTTATTTTCTACGGAATTTATTTTGTAATATCCAAAGAATTAACTCAAATCAACTCAAGTCAACCTATATCAAAATCTAGTGGGGGTTTAATTTGCAATTCGTTTGAAGCTCATTTGTACTTTATATGGGTCGGATTCAAGTTCAGGTTTATCTACATACAATTCAACTTGGACTTGTTGGCACATGTGGTGAGACACACGTGTGCTTACATGTGTGTAGGCGATGAGCCAACCATTATAAAATGATAAGGATCAGAAATATTCTTTTGAATTTGAACAACTCCATCCCCTTAATCTGTTTCACCCAACACTACACCAAAAATCGGAAATTGGAACGGAAAAGCGTTCCTAATCCTTCCGTTCCTAATCCGTTAAAGTGTTCCAATTTCCGTTCCAATTTGGTGCCAACCGTTCCTAATCCAAATTGGAACGGAAATTGGAACACTTTAACGGATTAGGAACGGAAGGATTAGGAACGCTTTTCCGTTCCAATTTCCGATTTTTGGTGTAGTGCAAAATCGAAATGAGATCTTATCAGCCTGGCCAAGAGGCAATATAAAGATGGAAGTGTCTCTTCCATCCTATCTCTTACACACATACCCAATGAGAAGTATGTCTGAGTTATAAGACAAAAAGAAATCCTCCATGAAAGCCTATTCTCTTTTCCTTCTCCTAGATCTAAACAGTTCATGATCATTTTTTATATCCATAGTGGATATTTTCATTTTTGAATTTTGAAGAGTAAATCACATGTGACTAATGTCTCGTTAATAATAATCAATCTCCATAGATCATGTTTAGAGCGGCTATATATTTGTCAATTTGTGCGGTGGCAACAACCAACCGGACTTGGGCCCTACCTATGTGTTTATAAAAGAACTAGCATAGGTAGTGGATATTTTCATATTCATAAAAGAAGCATATGTAGTGGATATTTTCATCATGATCTAAACAGTTCATGATCATTTTTCATATCCATAGTGGATATTTTCATTTTTTAATTCTGAAAAATGAATCATATGTGACTAATGTATCGTTAATACTAAGCAATCTCCCCAGATCACATTTAGTGCGGCTGTATTGTTGTCAATTTGTGCGGTGGCAACAACTAACCGGACTTGGGCCCTACCTATGCTGTTATAAAATAAGGCTTTAATGTCTTTATTTACAAGCTTACTATCTAAGCACTATCTTTAATGGTTATAAGAATTGTTACTGTTTGGGCTTTTAATGGCCTCTGGATGATGGCTCCTCGACCCACTCTCCCCTGGTTTCGTCCACTTACCTAATTAATTAAGTGATCCGAATCGGACTCATAGCAGCAATGTATGGTGCATTGACCATATAGTCCATAAATATGAGAGTTGTGGTGCCGATAATGGAGCATAGCATTCACTTGTATTGCGGTTTGATAACCCCCGTAACAGCAATGAAGATGCTTCCACTCTTGAGTGGTAATTGTGTGATTGCGTTTTGGTTGTTGCTCCTCCTTACCTCCATCAACCTTATATGCTTTGCAGAATATGTGACTCTCTTAAAAAACGAGAGCGATCGTCTCGCGCTGCTCGCCTTCAAAGATGAAATATCTGATGATCCCAATGGAGTTTTGAGCTCTTGGAACAATTCTCTCCATTTCTGCATGTGGGATGGAGTCACTTGCAGCAGACGACATCCTCAAAGGGTCGTGGCCTTGAACCTCTCTTATCAAAGCTTGAGGGGCTCATTATCACCCCACATCGGAAACCTCTCATTCCTCAGGACTATTGCACTTTACAATAACACATTGGAAGGGCACATTCCACAAGAAATAGGTCTCCTCTTTAGGCTTCGTTATCTCGGGCTTATCAATAATTCTCTGGAAGGAGAGATACCAAATAATCTGACCTACTGTTTGCAACTCAGATTCCTAAGCTTGTACGGTAATAAGCTTATTGGTAGTATTCCGTCGAATATTGGCTCTCTGTCAAAGCTCTATTGGCTAAGTCTTGCCAGTAATAACCTTATAGGCCACATCCTTCCATCGCTTGGGAACCTTTCATCCCTTATAAATCTCTATCTATATTACAATTGTCTGGACGGAAGAATTCCTGAAGAACTAGGCCGACTGACAAAACTACAAATTCTTTATCTCGGCGACAACTCTTTCAATGGGGAGATTCCCCAAAATCTGACCCGGTGTTTGCAACTCAGAGCCCTAAACTTTTATGGTAATAAGCTTGTTGGCAAAATCCCATCAGATATTGGCTCTCTTTCAAAGCTCTATTTTCTAAATCTTGTGGGAAACAACCTCACTGGCCACATCCCTCCATCGCTTGGGAACCTTTCAGCACTTACAAATCTCTATCTATCAGAGAATAGTTTGGATGGAAACATTCCAAAAGAACTGGGCCGATTGGCGAACCTACAACATCTTGAAGTCCGACAAAATAAACATTCAGGTATGATTCCTTCCTCTCTGTATAATCTCTCATCAATTCGTTCCCTTGATGTCGGATTAAACCGTCTGTACGGGAGCCTTCCACCTGAGTTGGGCCTCAGTTTTCCAAATCTTGAAAGGCTTTATATTGTAGGCAATAGATTCACAGGACCCATACCAGTTTCATTGGGCAATGCTTCAAGCCTGGTTGATATCTCGGCTGGTTCAAATTACTTTAGTGGGTCCCTACCAATGAATTTGGGACGGGTAAAGGGCCTTGTGTGGTTTGACGCATTTGAAAACCAACTCGTCAGTGAGAAGAATGTAGAATTCACTTTCATCACTTCTTTAACCAATTGCAGTGGCTTAAACCATTTAGATCTATCTAATAATCAATTCAGTGGTGTACTGCCCAACTCAATAACTAATCTCTCGACCCAGCTGACTGGGTTATTGTTACGTGGAAACCAGTTTTTCGGAGCCATCCCAAGAGGACTTGAGAATCTTGTCAACTTGATTTTATTGAACTTGGGGCAGAACCTTTTCACGGGTACTATTCCCATCCATCTTATGAAGTTTAAAAGGTTGCAAGGGCTTTTTATGTATGGAAACAAACTTTCAGGGAAAATCCCAATTTCTGTTGGAAATCTCTCTCAATTATCCATACTTAATTTAGGTGGAAATGATCTACAGGGAAGCATTCCTTCGAGTCTTGGAAACTGTCGACATCTACAATACTTATATCTATATGACAATAACCTCAATGGGACAATTCCAAATCAAGTTGTAGATATTTCCACCCTGTTGGAGATTAATATAGGCATGAATCATTTGACTGGCACCTTACCGTTGGATATTGGTCAATATAAAAATCTTGTCTGGCTGAACATTTCTAATAATAGGTTGTCAGGGGAAATTCCTTCATCCTTAAGTTTTTTAATAGCTCTACAAGAGCTTGATCTTTCACACAATAACTTAACTGGGCATGTCCCTAGCAACTTGGTGCAACTTCTTTCTCTACAATATTTAAATTTGTCTTTCAATAATTTGGAGGGTGAAGTGCCGAAGCAAGGTATTTTTCAGAATGCATCCGTAATTTCAATTATTGGAAATAGCAAGCTTTGTGGTGGAATTCCCAAATTACAATTGCCTAAATGCCCGAAACAGGATTTCAAGAAACATGAAGGGACTTTTTCACGAAGGGTAATAATCATAATTGTTGTCACTGTTGTTCTCTTTTCATTTCTTCTACTATGTTTCTTGGCTTTTCTGTCAAAGAAGTTCAGAGAAAAACTTGATTCTACTCCTTTTATGAGAAAGAGTTTCTTACAAGTAACTTACAGAGAGCTTTTTAAAGCGACCGATGGGTTCTCATTGGCCAATTTGATTGGTGAGGGAAGTTCCAGTTATGTGTACAAGGGAATTATAGATCACATGGAGATGACAATTGCAGTAAAGGTTCTCAGATTACAACAACGAAGAGCTTCTAAGAGTTTCATAGCTGAATGCAGGGCATTAAGAAGCACTAGGCATCGGAATATCGTCAGAATCTTAACTGTTTGCTCAAGCCTTGATTTTAGTGGAAGTGATTTCAAGGCATTAGTTGTTGAATACATGCCTAATGAGAGTTTGGACAGTTGGCTGCACCCAAGTGCAAATGAAGACGTGCACCATCAATTGAAAAATCAGAGCCTTGTTCAAAGGCTAAATGTAGCCATTGATATAGCATGTGCCATGGATTACCTTCATAATCATTGTGAAGCACCAATAATTCACTGTGACCTGAAGCCCAGCAACGTTCTTCTTGATGATGACATGGTCGCACACGTGAGCGATTTTGGCCTGGCCAGGATCCTTTCAGAAGATATCAATTATTCTCAGTCTCAAACCAACTTGCTCGCAATAAAGGGAACTATCGGATATGTTGCTCCAGGTATCCATTTATCACTTCTTTGATTTTTAAGTCTTTTGAAAAAAAAAACTTTATTTTATTATTAGCACCTGATATAGACAAAGTGGACCGCAAGATATAATAATTAAGAATATTCTTCAATTAAAATTTTTATGCTATGGTGCTCATGGGCCAGACCAGCCCAACCTTATCGTGATTTGGCTGGATTTAGGTTTTGTTTTAAGACCTTGGAATGGATCTGGGAGAAATTTTCTTGTCCAATAGTTAAATATCTGGGCTTTTGTATGCTTAAAGACCAAGTTTGGTCTAGCTTATTTAGCCCAAAGGCCTACATGAGTTTTGCATATGGGTTGAACTTGGTCCTGCTATTTCGGACCATGCAACTAGAATGTTAGGCCTTATAACAAGCTTCGAGCCAGCTTGCCCCAACCCATGAACTCCCTATAATGAATACATTCACAACAATGTTTATCTTATATATGATACGCATAGACCAACCTGGATATCTAATTTATTGGGCCTTGTTCTTGGGTGAAACTCGTGGGAAATTTCTGAGGCTTCTCTAAAGGGTCCACTTATTAAAATTCCAACTGGACGAAATAAATGTGGCCCCCATGACCCCAGTGGGAGCTTAACCTCGTCGCGGGATAGATCCGTATATAATATATATGTCAATGAATATAGAATACTCAAGTGTTTTACTATGATCATCAATCTAACGGTGGGACCAACTCCTATTCATCTAGAGGTTGGGACTCACCAAATATGTGACACTTGCTGGCTGAATGAGCCACATCAGATGGTATGTGATTTTCGAAAAAAAATAATTTAAATCTACATTATGAGTGGCCTAATTAAAAGCCTCACCTAGTTGGTGAGTCCCAGCCACAAGTTTTCCAAGTTCAAAAAATATCATTACAGCAAGTATGTTTTTTTTTTTTTCTTATTGGTAATAAAAACTTATATTAAAAAGGCAAAGGGGGATACAAGAAGAAGCAAACGAATTTTTAGCAAGCATGCTTTTTTCTTTTTACAGCAAGTATGTTGATAGTTGTGCTTGTTTGCTAGCTTGACACTTTCATTATTAAGAAGGTACCTTGATGAAAACATATTGGGATATCTCAATAGGTTGCCAGTCTCAGATGTCACCTGGCTACCATGATTAACCTTAGGTATGTCACTCTTCCCACAGCTAGCCAATTAGGAGCTCTTGTTTGATCCGATGAAGACAAGCTGGAGTGTTTTTCTTTTTATTTATTTTTATTTTTGGTAAAAGACGAGCCAGAGTTAACATGAAATATGTAATGCATGGCTACAAGGAAATGGTGAAATACATTTTTTGGTATTTTTCCACAATGTTTCTATATATGCCATATGTAGACTTATATATATGAAACATAAACAACAGTCAGGCCGAACTGGTGCAAGCTCAAGCTTAGCTTGTTAGTTGATCGAGCCATCTCAAGCTCTTCTCTTTACAACTTTGCTTAAACATGTGAGCTATATATGTTGTTAATCGTGAAGAACATTATAAATCATTACTGTAACTAATGCATATAATGCATATCTACAAGCAAATGGTGATCAAATACATTTTTCCCTTTCTGGTAATGTTTATTTGAATAATTAAGCATCAGCTCTGAAGGATCTTGATCACTAGTTGATGGTGAATTATCAAAAAATTATTTTCTCATATTGAACGCTAACCATTGCTCGACCTGCCTATGATACAATTGTATGGTTTTAGTTCACTACTTGATTTTCACACCTTTTTCAATTCACACATCCACTAGCAATCTTCGCTTATTGAAAATAACCTGTCTATATATGAACTGCAGAATATGGTATGGGTGCCAATACATCCACATCCGGAGATGTGTACAGTTATGGGATTCTTCTGCTAGAGATGATTACCGGAAAGAGGGCCTTCTGATGATATGTTTGCAAATAATCTCAGTCTTCATCAATTTGCTAAGGTGGCACTTCCCGAACGTGTGATGGAAATCATAGATCGCCGATTACTCATAGAAGAAATTGAAATCATTAAGCACAGTGAAGATTATGAAAAAATTAGAAGCATAATGCAAGAGTCCCTAACTTCATTGGTGAAAATAGGTGTATCTTGTTCTCGTGAATCGCCAAAAGAAAGAATGGAGATGAAAGATGTTGTTACTGAAATGCAAAAGGTTAAGGACTTTTATCTCAGGCGCTGAAAAGTGGTAAGATACACATGGCGGACAGCTAGTGTCACTACACCAAAAATCGGAAATTGGAACGGAAAAGCGTTCCTAATCCTTCCGTTCCTAATCCGTTAAAGTGTTCCAATTTCCGTTCCAATTTGGATTAGGAACGGTTGGTACCAAATTGGAACGGAAATTGGAACACTTTAACGGATTAGGAACGGAAGGATTAGGAACGCTTTTCCGTTCCAATTTCCGATTTTTGGTGTAGTGTGTTAATAAAGGTTCATCTGCTCTTAGTCATATGGAGCTTTGGTTGTGTTCCATGATGAGAAAGAGAACGTAGAAAATGTCTTCTTTAAGAGAGATTTTTTCCTCCCTTTTTTTTTTCTTCTTTAGTGTACTTCTTCTGTATAGTGTACTTACTTGCTTTGTGTGCTTCTTCTAATAGTGTACTTGCTTTGTCATTAAGGAAATACAATCTCTCTCTCTCTCTCTCTCTCTCTCTAATGTCTGTCGACTTTTAATTCAATTTTTTTATTTTAAAAAACCTAGATTTAATCATGTGAAATATTATTTCCAATCAAAACACAGAAAAGAACTAAAAAGAGAATTAAATCACTTACATAAAGAACACCCATAATCAATCCAAGTAGTGTCTTTATTCCTTGATCTTCGAGTACAAGAAATTAATGTTCTTCTCTTCTTTTCATTCTCTCAACATGGCCTCTCAACCTATGCCTAAAAGAATTAAAAGAAAGAAGAAGCAGAAAGGGACTTAGAGAGAGAAAAAGAAAGGAGTGGAGTGGAATGGAGAGTGAGAGAGCGCCTCCAAGGTGATGTTCCCTATCTGGCCCCTCCCCATGACTCCTTTTCATGCTTTTTGCAAATCTTTTTTTAGTAAAGAATCTCTCATCTTTAGGGCACTTGTTTCCTTATGTGTAGAGATTCTTGCTTAGGCTCCAAACTAGCTTCTTTCTTTCGAAAGATTTTTAAATTTAAGATATCTCCTCGCCTTATTAGGTTTCTTGATGCATACAAATTCCTTGTATAATTCCAAGAATACCTCTAAAAATTGCGTGATGATGTAAAGGGAATAAACTTTCCAAATATTGAGATTTTGTAATTCCCGCCTAAAACTGCAGCAGACAACTTTATGAGGTCATATCTCCTTCAATATAGCTCTGATTTACGCAATCATGCCACGGATATCTACTCGAAATGAGCTTTCCAACGGTGGCTAGATTATGCCGATCCGTCACTCAGTTTGACAATTATGGGCATTTTAAGTTGTTGTCCCTGAAAAATCCGGGAATAATTGTGCACAAATGGAAGCTTCTATGTTGGCATGCAAATGGGGTGTCTGGGACCCATGTTGGACGTCCAAGGCACGCTTAGACTCTTTCCTTGCTTGCTTATTTGACTTTTCTTTGATCTCTCTTCTCAAATTTCATCAATACGTGGGTCCCATGTTGATTTCTCTTATAAATTGAAAGAAATAAATTTATCATTAATTACATGTAAGAAAATAAATATGAATCATGCATGGGACCCTACATGCCTAATGATGTACTCAAATGACAAACTTTCCAAAAATAGCATATGATGCCAAAAATAGTAGGTATACATCGATGAAGCAAAAAAAAATTATAATAATAATTTTGGGGTGATAAATGAGATGAAAAACCTTAGTTTCATAAAAGACATGCAATGTAATGAATTTTGACCTATTTTGACCATATTTCCAAAAATAACCCCACATGTATGAAATCATGAAATTGAGTGTAATCTATGCAATTAAAACTAATTAAGTGCACAAATGCTCATGAAATGATGACCTATTGACCTAATTTTGTGGACTTATCAACCACAAAAAAAAAAAAAAAGAAATGGTGAAAAAAGTTACTTTTTCTGTACGAATTCCCTGTTTGGTGCACTACCGGCTAAAATTCTATGTTTAGTGCTGTGGCCACTTAAAGTTATCTTTTTGGTGAAATCCTCAAAATAAAATAGAAAATGACAACTTAAGTTTTGAATTCCAAAAAGAATCTATTTCTATATTTCTTGTAAAAGAACAACTTATAGGGTCCTTCCTTCATTTCAAAAGGAGCTTCATCTCCTTAGGATTTTCGTCTTCAAGATTTTCTAATTTGTTTTTTTTTTTTTTTTTTTTTTTTTTTTTTTTACTTTCAACTCTTCCCATTTTGGGAGTCATATCAAATTCTCTTTATTTTGGACTTCTCATTTTCAATTTTTCGATAATTTCTCTATGTTTTATATATTTTTACTCCTATATTTTTTTTTATAAATTTATTTGATATATAAGCATGATGTCATGTTGACATCACTATTGGATGAATGAAACATTGACTTGATCTCAACATTCATCCGTTTTTTTTTTCTATTTTCTATTTTTGTTATATTTAGTAAATGCCACGCACCGAAGTCCCTCACCATGAGGCATTAGCGCTATACCCAAGGAATGAGTCTTGATTGTTTTTGTGAAAGGGATGAGCCTTACTACTGAGCTACCAATGAATTGGCTGATCCTTTTTTTCATTTTTCCCAAAAACATTGCAGTGAGAAATCAACATGCGAAATAGCTATCAAAATAATAACGATGATGATGATGATGATGATTAAAACCATGATGGAAATCCAAAGTTTTGGAAATTTATCAAAATCATTGCACAAAGAAATAGTGGTCAGATCATCCTTGTATCTAGTGGGACCCATTATCTCCTTTTACATTAGAAGAGGATCTGAACTTGGATTTTTAAACGATTGAGTGTTGACCCATCTACCTAAGTCACCAGAATGTGGGATCACATATTCAAAAGACTCATTTCTCTAAGATGATCTACTCTGCAGAAGTCTCCAGTTTCAGACCCAGTAACCGGTTAATGTTTAATATTTACAGATTGGCTCATCTATTATCGTTCTAGAACTAAACAGTTTGTAATGAAATTTAGAGATGGTATAAAATGGTCCATGTAAAAGCCACACAGAAGGTCAATCACATAATTACAGCTACCAGCGTCCAGTGATGGTGCAATGAGATCATTTATCCAAGAGAAGATGGATAAAAAGGGGCGTAGACCGATCGGATTGGTGTGGATTAGGCCAAATCTGTCACCAATCTATTACTTACGGATTGATGGATTCGGAATATGTCATCAAACCGTGACTGTTGAAAACCAATCCGATCCGTGGAGGACCGGATCGGATCGAATTAATCCGTTCAAGCCGTTGAATCACTACACAAAAAACAGGAAATTGGAACGGATAAGCGTTCCTAATCCTTCCGTTCCTAATCCGTTAATCCGTTCCAATTTCCTATTTTTGGAACGGATAAGCGTTCCTAATCCGTTAATCCGTTCCAAAAATAGGAAATTGGAACGGATTAACTGATTAGGAACGGAAGGATTATGAACGCTTATCCGTTCCAATTTCCTATTTTTGGTGTAGTGAATCTAATGTTAAAGAAAGAGATCTAAGTATCTAACAATAAAAAAAAAATTACAAATTACAAATATATTTAAAGCCCTTAACTTATATTTAGACCCTTTAATATTATTTTATTTATATTTAATGTCAACGGATCGGATTAGATTGAATCCACGGATTGAGGGTGAAATTCGTCACCGATCTATTGCAAACGGATTACAAGATTTTCAATCTATCACCAATCCGTTTACCTTCGGTTCGGTTTAAAATCCATGAATCAGATCGGATCGGTTTTACGGATTAGTGGATTTTTTGTGCACCCCTAGGCATAATTTAGCAGAGTTGGAGGATTATCAATCCCTCTTAGGGCCTGTTTGTTTCCATTAGATTACGTAACGATTGAATACCTCAAAATTCATGCTTAAATGAACTCCATCTTAAGATTATTAAAGAGGTAAGGGGTGAAGGATATTCATATATGGATGACTTCCCAACGCAACAGACACTGCCTCTTTCGGTCCATGTGCAGTGCTACAGGGAAAAATAAGTGTGGTTCAATTTGATTCACAGTTTGGGTCACACGCGTGTATGATTGAGAGAGTCTGCTTTCCCTTTCTCTCCCCAGGTTTCCAGGAATAATTCATCAACCTCTTGAGATTAAAATGATACACAAGTAATGCAGCTAAGGAGGTTACATTTGTCCAGGAAATTTAAGGACGGTCAGATGGGACCAACTACAATCAACTCCAGATTACTATTGAAGGCCCTCAAAGGTGTGCAAAGGTCTATCTTAACTTTGCAATATTCTGAACTTTTAATTCAATGGTGAAGGTGAGATGATGAGTCTAAAGAGGCTGGATTGATCTAGGTGGGCCCTATTCTACCAAATAGGGAGGAGAGCAAGAAAAGATGCATCAGGGCAGAGTTGTTTTTAGTTTTTATAATAAGGAGATGGTAACCAGATTTAATGTCGGGATGGAGCACATGAGACAACCATTACAAAGATTTTGTCAGGGGAAGGCATATACATTTGACCAAAATCTAGTGGAAAGAGAGTCAAAGAAGAAAATGGTGCTAATAAGAAAGTAGAGCTCTCATTTCACACACAAGCACCATCTGTATCCCTTTTCCTTACAATTGACAAGGGTTGCATTGGCTATAAATACAGAGTTTCTGTTTTTTGAGGTTCACCAGATAACAACAATGGAAGTCCAGCACAATACTTTTTCTCTGAAATTGTTCGGGTCCATTCTCCTTCATGCCACCCTTCTTTCCTGCATCAACTTGTTATCCTTTGCAGAATCTGCGACCTTTATAGGAAATGGGACGGATAGACTTGCTCTAATTGCCTTCAAGAATGGGATAATTGATCCTAAAAGTGCCTTGAGCTCATGGAGAGATTCTCTTCATTTCTGCAAGTGGGATGGAGTCATTTGCAGTAGACAAAATCCTCAAAGAGTCACAGCCCTGAACCTCGTGGATCAGCACTTGGCTGGGTCCTTATCTCCCCATGTCTCAAACCTCTCCTTGCTAGTATCGATCTTTCAAGCAATAACTTCCAAGGCCAAATTCCCCATGAAATAGGTCGTCTCTATAGGCTCAGGTTCCTCAATCTCAGCTCCAACTCCTTCGATGGAGAGATCCCCAAAAATCTGACCCTATGCAAGGGACTTAAAGTTCTCGAATTGAATGACAACAAGCTTGATGGTAAAATTCCAGTTGAGCTAGGCTCTTTGAGAAGGCTTGAATCTTTGACGCTTAACCGCAACAATTTCATTGGCTCCATCCCTCCGTCAATCGGGAACCTTACATCACTCACTCATCTTGATCTATCAATAAATAATTTGGAGGGCAGTATCCCAGATGATCTAGGCCGAATGGTGACCTTGAAGGTTCTTGTAGTTCGTCGAAATAATCTTTCAGGTACAGTTTCTTCCTCCCTTTGCAATCTCTCAACTATCATATTTCTTGATGTGGCATACAACCAACTACATGGGAGCCTTCCACCTCAGCTGGGACTCACTCTTCCCAAGCTTGAAAAGCTTATTGTCAGGAGAAACCATTTCACAGGATCCATACCAATATCATTAGGCAATAATTCAATGATCCAACATCTTGATTTCAGTCTGAACAACTTCACTGGAACTGTGCCTACAAACCTAGGAAGGTTGCATGACCTTAAATGGCTTAATTTTGGAATCAACAACCTCAGTGGTGACTTGGGTTTCATTGCAGCTTTAACCAATTGCACTAGGTTAGATACTTTAAGTATAGGCGGAAACAAATTTCTTGGTGTGATGCCCAACTCGATAGGTAACCTCACAACTCAGCTGAGGCGGCTAGCAAAGTATCAAAACCAAATTTATGGAACCATCCCATCAGGAATTGAGAACCTAGTCAACTTGACTTTATTGTCAATGCAGATTAACCTTCTCTCAGGTACTATTCCCAGTAATTTTCAGAAGCTTCAGAAGTTGCAAGCAATTAGTTTGCATGACAACAAGCTTTCGGGGAAAATTCCTTCTTCCCTCGGAAACATTACTCAATTGTATGGGCTCCATCTACAGAGAAATGCTCTACATGGAAGCATTCCTAGGAGTCTCGGAAATTGCAGCCATCTAGAATATTTACGCTGTTAGTTTTTTTGTTGGCTAATTCATGGGTTGGACAAAACTCTGGGTCCATTGAGTTGTATTTTCTAATTTATTTTAGAATGGACTGTGGTTACGTCGCCGGAAGAGCTGAAGGGAAAAAGAAGACCGGGCGAATTTTCCCAGGCCCGATCGATCGGAGCCTCATACCGATCGATCGGTCAGAAAAAGGTCTCAGTTAAATGTCAGGCCGATCGATCGGACCTACATGACCGATCGATCGGACAGTGTGCAGATTCCGGGAAAGTCTCCTATTTTCACACGAAGTTGTTTCCTTTTGAGACTCTGTTTCCTAGTTTGAGTCCTACTTGTGCACTAAGTCTTAGGCACGAATATTGGGCTATTTATAGGGTGTTTCTCTCAACCCTAGACCAACACAACTCTCATTGATCTGAGTCAGAGATATTTTAGAGAGAGTTAATTCTCTAGAGCCATTGAGAGATTATTCTGAAGGGCTGCTCTAGAAGGTTGTTGCTGCTTCTACTTCTCTTGTAGAAGATTGATCATCTTGGTTGACAAGGTGCGAGGAGATCAAGTAAGGAGAACGGGGCACGGTGGATGTCGTGTCAGTGGATTCTTTGCAAGAATAACTACAGTCCTTGGGTCGAGGTACAGACTTAGGTAAAGGAGCTTGTGAGTATATCTTGTAACTGTTCGTGAACTCTTGATTTCTGATTCGTGGTTTTTCTCCCTGGATAGGGTTTCCACGTTAAATATTGTGTCTGCCTTCTTGTGGTGTGTGATTGGTAGATAGCTAGTTCTATATTGTCTGATTGATTTATTTCCGCTGCATTGATTGGTTAAATAGAACTAGTAATCCATTCTGGTAGCCCCATATAGAATTTTCATACGCCTTTCCTACAATAACCTTAGTGGTGCCATAGCTGAAGAAGTTTTAAATATTCCCTCCCTGATATTTCTTGAAGTAGATATGAATTCTTTGACAGGATCCTTACTGTTTGATACAAATAAGTTGAGAAGTCTTACACTGCTGAACATCACAAACAACAAATTTTCAGGCAATATTCCTAGCTCTCTTGGCAATTGCACTCATTTGGAATACCTTTACATGAAAGGCAATTTCTTCGAAGGACGCATCCCTTCTTCCTTGAGTTCTTTAAAATCTATTCAGGTGCTTGATCTTTCACATAACAACTTATCCGGCCAAATTCCAAAATATCTTGAGCAACTCCCTTTTCTGCATCTTTTAAATTTATCTTCCAATAGTTTAGAAGGTGAGGTCCCAGCACTAGGAATTTTTAGAAATACAAGCGCAATCTCACTTTCTGGAAATAGAAAGCTCTGTGGGGGAATCTCAGAACTACAGTTGCCAGCTTGCCCAAGACTACCTACCAAGAAACAAGGAAGAGCAATAGTCATTGGTGTTGTAGCCGTAGGTTTCTTTCTACTACTGTCATCTTTTCTAGCCATCCGCTTTCTATTGACAAAGTTGACCAAGAAGCCTGCTTCTGCATCTTTCATGAGAAACAGCTTTCTGGGGGTTACTTATGCAATGCTTTTTAAAGCAACAGAAGGCTTCTCATCAGCCAATCTGATTGGTGCGGGAAGTCATGGTTCTGTATATAAAGGACTTCTAGATTGCATTGAGACACCAGTTGCAATAAAAATTCTCAAGTTACAGCAGAAAAGAGGTTCTGAGAGTTTTATAGCAGAATGCAAAGCCTTGGGAAGAATCCAACACCGAAACATTATCAAGATATTGACTGTCTGCTCAAGCATTGATTTCAGAGGCAATGATTTCAAAGCATTGGTATTTCAGTACATGGCTAATGGGAGTTTAGATACGTGGATACATCCAAATGAAAATGAGAAACTGAAAAGTCTTAACCTTCTTCAAAGATTAAATGTGGCCATCGATGTGGCTTATGCGTTAGATTATCTTCATCACCACTGTGAAGCACCAGTAATCCATTGCGACTTGAAACCAGGCAATGTTCTTCTTGATGATGACATGGTTGCCCATTTGGGTGATTTCGGCTTAGCAAGAATCCTTTCTAATGATGTCATCAGTTCCTCTCGAACTCAATCTAGCATGCTTGAGATGAAGGGATCCATTGGATATATTGCTCCAGGTAAAAACTCTATGCAAAAAATCACTCTCTCATTATTCAAAATCTTAGGAAATAATTTCTTTTAGCACCTTACATTGCAAGTTCATAATCAAGGTAGCATAAACTAAATCAACCTTATCTTTAAATAACACTTTCACCTACAACATTAACCACAAAAGAAACACTAGCAATATCACCAACAGCAACAAAAATAATGGTAATAATGATATCAACAATAAAGGTACTTGATGGCTCCCATATCAATGTACCAACCGCTTGCATCATTCAGCAATGAGAGCTTTGAAGATCACCTCCATAAAGTCCTCAATAACAATATCCACAAACTCCATATCATCTCTGATGTCAGACAAGGAATACTCTGTCCGACACATATATATATAGAAGGAAAATCCACCTTTTCCAATATTTCAAATCCACCTAAACCAACAGAGAGTTGGTATTCAACATACACATGGCCTACCTAATGAAATGATTTGTCGAAATTTTATAGAAGGCAGGTTGAAGGAGGCTGATCATTGGCCAACCAAACCTTAAAAATGTCGGCAATGTTGTGATGTGAGCTGTAAATAGTGGTGGACCCAAAAATATCCTTGGGGGGCACTATGTAAAAAATAAAAAATTGAGGACGCCATATGTTAGAACACATGAAGACTTAAAGAGAGGAAGAGGGCACGCGGCACGCCCTACCTTTCTGATTCCACCCCTGGCTGTTAAAATAAATAAATAAATAAAAATAAATAAATAAAATAAATAAAAAATAAAAAGTCCATATTGGGACGCAATTTCTCCTTTATTCATACCTTTAAAAGATTGATGTGTACAGGATGAAGTGTGGTCTTGCTTAAAAAACTGAGGAACACTTGTCCCTTAAAAAGTCTCTTACTTGTAGATTTATTCAACTCAAAATCTTTTTCCTTTAAAATTCTTTTAGAAAAAATTATATTAGGATGAAAATACAATCTCCATAGTAGTTCAACCTTGGTAAGAGTCGAAATGCTTTCTAGTGTCATTTTCCCAAATAGATCCTGCTCCATCCTCTTTACCCCTTAAAAAGCTAAATCTGAAAAATAACTATAACTTTCTTCCCCTCCAAGCTACAATTTTTTCAAAGGCAAAACTACTATTACACAATTCAGTGGCTTAACATGTGTGTAAACAAAAGCATGTAATAAAACTCATAAAATGAGGCCATGTGGATAAAACCAAATCTCAAGAGAAAAAAAAAAAAAAAAAAAAGGAAACAAAATTTACCTTCGAAAAACAAAACTCATGAAATGAGGTGATCTGGATAAAATCATATCTCAAATCCAGCCCCATGAATTGTGCAAAACAAGTTGAAAATGGACCTAGATGATACAAAGAGAGACCTCAGGCCACATGTGCTGGGCCCAAGTAGATTTAGGATATATTATTAACAAATTATGTCATTAGTTTCCAATTTTATTTAAAGAGTTGTAATTAGGATTAGGTTTCCAATTTTATTTAGTTTCCTAATTTAATTAGGTTTCTTAGGCCATAAGTTATAGTTTTTTTATTTATTTATATGGCATTGTAGAGAACAAATTCTCAGAGAATTGATTAACTAAATTGGGTTTTCCCATTGAGGTGTGTCCTCATTTATCGTCTCTGCGGAGACTTTTGAAGTGTCTTCGGACACACACTTCGGCGCAATTGTGCTTCGGCACTTCCATGCAAGCCCTAACCCTAGGGCCTACATCACTAGACCACTGATTACTATTTTATGAACATTCATTTTATGCAATGGAAAATTGAGGATCCTCCTCCCTAGCTAATATAAAACTCACTAATCTAGTTTGTCGACTCTACCTAATTTGTGCCCTGAATTCTAAAAACATCCTTGTAGAATAGACATGCCTATTGAAAGGGTGAGACTATGAGATTGTTAGTTGCCCTAGAAAAACTTTTAATCCTCACTAAAAACAAGAGGTATCTGAATTGCAGAGTACGGTATGGGTGGTGATGTGTCTACATGTGGGGATGTCTACAGTTATGGGATCCTTTTATTGGAGATGCTCACAGGAAAGAGACCTACGGATGATATATTCAAAGAAAATCAAAACCTTCATCAATTTGCTAAGATGGTGTTGCTTGAACAAGTGATGGAGATAATAGATCATCAACTAGTCTCGGAAGAAATTGCAAGTATCAAACACAACGAAAATTACTGTGACATGAGATGCAGAATGCACGAGACTCTAGTTTCATTGGTGAGAATAGGGGTATCATGCTCTATAGAATCACCAAAAGAGCGGATGCAAATGAATGATGTTCTCATAGAATTGCTCAGGGTTAAAGAATTCTATTTAGGTGTAGGAAAGTATTGAGCCAAAGGATGTTCTGTTGTGGTTAATCTGGCTCCTGGGCTTTATTCTATTGGGGCTTGAATTTCAAGTCTTTGTAATTTGTTTTCTACTTTAATACAATATTCATTTTAGCAAAAAAGATTTGAAGGTCCATCTTACCTCTGAGATAATATTGATTTATGAGTAGATAAGAAGACAATGTTAAAGAGTGTGTCTTTGTCAACACTGTATTTTCTAATTAGCAGTATGTTATTTCTAACAGTGTCTCTTGCAATGGCACTCTAACCACATGAAATCTGTGTATAAAAATGTGACCATAAGAAGTATAGACCTAATATACATTCCATATGCATGTGCATGAAATGAATCTCAACCATTTCCTAAATAAAAATTATCTCATTATAGACCTAATACGCATTCCACGCAAAACACAATTAAATGAACATATTCAGAGCACATTCATCTTTTCCAATCGTGAAGGCCTCAGAATCTACACCTTTGAGATCCAATCGAGTAGTATTTAGTTTTTTATCATCTATGCATAGTGTTGCTCAAATGGTATCAAGGATATTTGATAATCTTTAAGTCGCAGTTGGCTCGAGCTCGAACTTGATATTCAGTGTAAAGCAGAGCTCAAGCTTTGCTTACTCTAATCCTCCATAAATCGGCAAGAGATATGGTCTATGGGTAAAAAAACAACACTGCTTAATTAACAAGTGAACATTCCGAAGGGATTACCCATGTTGGCCATTGCCTGTGGCGGAATTCACCACGACTTTTGCATTGATGGAACTGTTTGTACTTAATGTTGGCATTTCATCGAACATCTTATCGACGGCCTCTGATTGAACTCTGCTCACGATTCGTCCAATTTCTTCTTTGTAGAAATAATTGATTTTCATATATTCTTCCCAGCCCACTGTGTGCATACGTCCAAAGGGGATAGGCCACATGACCAAGTCGAAAACTTCCTGCAATGAATTTCTAGTCGAAAGCTTCCCAGTCAATAGAGAATAGTTTGACGTTGATTACGGGGATCCTTACCACAAGATTGCTTTCCTGGAGCCATAGTTGTTTGGTTCATTTGGAAATCCAGAAATGAGTATAGTATGATTTTAGAATGCATCCAATCCACACTGACACTATCGTGACAAAATCGCTAAAGTTTCTTCATCAATGGAATGCCATAAAACCCAAATGCTTATGGACCCGTACTCCTGCACATAAATATTATATATATATATAGGAATGTTCTATGCATCTATTCCTCACCATAGGTGAGGGATGCTTCCATAAATGGGGGGTTTTCAAGCAGAGGTGGATCCAGTTCTTTGTCACTCGGGGCCCAGTCCCCAGTGAGTTTTTGGGAAAAAAAAATATGTATCCTAAGTTAGGCCCCCAATGACTTTTTGGAAAAAAAAAATGCATACTAAGTTAGGCCCCCAGTGACTTTTTGGGAAAAAAAACATATGTATACTAAGTTAGACCCAAATCAATTAGGCCCCCAGTGATATTGAACCAGGCCCCCCAATGAAAACTCATAGAGAACAATTGTGATAAATAAATATGTCTTGTTTTATTGCATGAAATTATTATATTATATTTGTTCCATATAAAAAGTTTGGGGTAAATCAGCACATTATTTGTCCTCACTAGGCATGATTTGCAATGCAGTGGAAATCTACAAACTATCTGTCTTTGAATGCACCTTTCTATGTATTAATTACTGATAGTGTATGTAAAAGGTCCACTAATTTTTTTGTGTATTGTTTTTTCTCAAGCATGAAGAAAAAAAGAAAAAAAATCATTTGCGATCATATAAATAACCCAAAAAAAATTCCGGGGGCAATCCTACTACTTAATCGTGCCCCCAGTGATTTTGAATCCTAGATCCGCCACTGCTTTCAAGTACACCCTATGTACTTGAAATCCCCCCTTTTCACTTGAAACCCCCTATTTATAGAAGCATCCCTCACCATATGGTGAGGGATAGATGCATATGAACATTCTATATATATATATATATATATATATATATACCCTACTCGGGTTTATAGAATTTATAAATAACCTCCTATTGTTTCAGTATTTATTATATATCCATCTGCCTTTTTCATTTTAATACCTTCCCAGTCCCCAAAATCACTGGTGATAACGAGAATAAGCATCCACCAAGAGATTTGTATTGGTTTTTTTTTTTTATAAAAAATGACAACCTTTTCTTTAAGTTCATTAAATAAAGATAAGTGTATCATTATTTATAAAAATAATATTTTTTTATCCCGCGTCCCATTTGTCTCTTTCAAATTATCCCATGCACACAAAGCCTAATAATGTATTTGAGACTCTCATCATTCTAATAGGGGTTGTGCATGGGTTGAGTCAATTATAATCAATTATAAGAATAAGCGTTGATTGTCATTGTGATCGATTTAGATTTAATAAATGGGCACCGTATTGATAAAATGGATTTATGTTGGATTACTCTCTCCCACTAAATGTATTATAGTTATTAGGGATGACAATGGTTTGGGTTTAAGCAAGGACCTGACCCGCCCCAACCCACTCCTATTAGGGACAGGTTTGTTATTGATTTTCTTGGAATGTGACGGGTTTGAGTTTTGTTGATGTAACCAGCCCCACCTTATTTATATATATATGATAAATATTTATTTATTACTAAAAGTATAAATGAAATTCAAATGGTACAAGTGGTGTTAAGGCATTAACTTAAAGCATTTTTGAAAATAAGATTGTGTCTTTGAATTCTACCACACTATTTCCCATTTATTTATATATTTAGGAATTCTTGAGCTTTAAATTTAACCTAACTCTTGTCCAAATTAAAAGACACAGGTTTGGTATCACATGATAAATATTTATTTATTACTAAAAGTATAAATGAAATTCAAATGGTACAAGTGGTGTTAAGGCATTAAATTAAAGCATTTTTGAAAATAAGATTGTGTCTTTGAATTCTACCACACTATTTCCCATTTATTTATATATTTAGGAATTCTTGAGCTTTAAATTTAACCTAACTCTTGTCCAAATTAAAAGACACAGGTTTGGTATCACATGCCACTGACCTGCCACGGGACGGGTCAGGCTTGGATGAGACAAACTTGAGACAAGGCGGGTTTGGATTTGGGTTTGTCCCACCTTGCCCCAAACCCACCTCGTTGCCATCAGTAATAGTAATTGTTAATGTTACAAAAATAAATCCAAGGTTTTAGCTTACGTATATCTGGATAAAGAGATGGGCAAAAGTATTGTTTTACTCTAAATACTTAAGGAAGCCGTAAAGGCTACTAATTTTGAGACATAGAATGTATTAAATTGAAAAGGCAGGTGGGTATATATAGATATTGAAACCATATGGGCTTATTTACAAATCCTAGAAACCTCAGTGGGATATGTGCAAAAACCTCCAAAAAAAAAATTTTAAATGGGTAAAATAAATTCTCTAATAATATTTTGGGGGTTTTTCCTGTACAATCACTATTAGTTGTTTTGTTTCCCAGGCTTGTCACCAAAGTAGAGATATTTCTCTATGGGTTCTCCGTATTTCAAGCGATATCGCATTATTTAAAACTACATTTTTTAAAACTCAATGGACACCTTTTTCTTTACATATTAGTGCCTGTTACGAATAATCCAATAAAGTTTTGCAACAACGCAGAAAATGGAGTATTCTAGACAATTTAACTAGAAAAGTATCTAGACTTTGGTCACCAACCACAGAAATCAGCAGCTAATGGTGACCGAACAGTAAATACCCTGAACATTTTTATGCAGAAACTAAAGAATGATGAAGCAAGGTAGGCTGTTTTGCCTTTAGGTTCAGTCGGTCCAGCATAAACGAATATTTTTGTTGTAAATAGTTTAGATCGCTCACATACATGGGGTTATATAAATAATACTGATGTTTTTTTTTTTTCGCTAAATGGTAAATTGAATTAAGAGAAAGGAACAGGGCAAAGCCCCGAGGACAAGGAGGAAAAAGAATACAGCCAAAAGAAAAAAGAAAAGGCCTTCCCAGTAATAGGGAGGCAGCAAAACAAAGGGCTCTAACAGAGGAGCCAGAAAACAGAGAAAGAAGAAACAAACAACAAAACACCTGAGCAGCTGAGAGAAGAGGGAGGGGGCAGCATCCCAGACAAGAAACAACAGCCAACTAGAACCAAAGGAGGCTCTGCCCCAGCAGACTGCCAACAGAACACCAGCAGGGCCTCATGGGGGAGACAAGGAGACTCAAACCACGAAAACCCCAGAGAGGGAGCTAAGCCCAGACCAGAGCTTGCAACCCCACAGCCACCAGACAGCCAACAGCAGAGACATGGAGAAGCAGGAGTCAGATCAGGCCCATACCTTTCAGAACTGGGTGGGAGATTGGGCTGGCACTACCTTGCAGCAAGCTGGCCATCACTTTCAGCTGGTCTAGAATAATTGACTGAGCTCTCACCAACGAAGGCTTGCAATTCCGGTGCTTACTGTCATTCCGAAGGGTCCAGATAGCAGAGGAAGTTTGGAAGAAGATTGCCGCTGCCAGCTTTCTCTCAATGGGGCCAGCACCCTGAGTTAAGGCAGACCAAATAGCCGAGGCAGACAGATGAATGGAAGAAGGATTAACTCCCAAACTTAAAATCCACTTCCAGACCTGAATAGCAAAGGAGCAGGAGAAGAAAAGGTGGAGATCATTTTCTTCATTGACGAGACAGAGACTACATCTAGAAGCCAAGGAGCTTCCTCTTTGCTTAGCCCGACTATCCGTAGGAGTTTTCCTGTGAAGGAGGCGCCAGGAGAAACAAGCCAATCTGGGGATAATATACTTGGACCAGACCAAGCCATCCCAGGGAACGGCAGGGAGATTGATCCTAAGTAAGTTCCAGGCCTCCTTAAGAGAGAGGTTCCCTGAGGAATTCCCCTGCCATTCAAGGACGTCAGGCAAGGAGGAATTGCTTAAGGGCAAGAGAGAAATGGACTGCTGGAGATAGGAAATCAGGTCAGCTGGGAGGTGGCTGGGGAGGGTCCATGTAGAATTTTGGATGAGGGCAGCCAGCAGATCCGATTCAGGGAGCTGGAGATGGGGGAATCTGGGAGCTATTGGACCTGAGCCTGTCCAATTATCATACCAGCTGCTGATAGAGAGCCCATTCCTTATCTTCCAGATACTTCCACTAAGGAGGAAGTGAGCCAAGGGCCTGATTCGCAGCCAGATGCAGGAACCTCTTTTTGGAGTGCCAGGAGACCAAATCGATGGTCTGAAGTATCTTTCTCTGAACCAATTCGCCCAGAGGGAGTTTGAGGAGGCCGCCGACCAACCTAGCTTAAGCATGCAGGCTTCATTGAAGACTTTAACTCTTCGAAGGCCAGGCCCTCCTTCTGATTTTGGCGAGCAGATCGTTCCCCAATTGACTTGACCTTTGGAGTTGTCTCGCCCAGCTGACCAGAGGAAGCTCCTCATCAACCTTTCAATCTGAAAGCAGGTTTTGCTAGGAATAAGGACAACCAGGGAGGTGTGGAGGGGGATGGAGGAGAGCACGTGCTTAATCAGAACTAGTCTACCCGCAAAGGATAAGCTTTTTGCTTTCCAACCCGCCAGCCTTGATCTAATGGTGTCCATTATCCGGTTGAAGATAATGTGCCTCGAGGTACCAAGAAAGAAGGGGACTCCCAGGTAGGTGGAGGGGAGGTTCGCCTGAGGGATGCCCAGGATGTTGGTAGCCAAATGAGCTCTCCTGACTGAGCTTTTTCCCATAAACAGTTGACTTTTTTGGAGATTGAAGCATTGACCTGAAGAAGCTTGGTAGGTTGATAGGAGCTCATGCACTCTAATGAGGCCTCTCTTGAAAGCTTTGAAAAGGAGCAGGATATCATCCGCGTAAAGGAGGTGGCAGGGGGTCCTCGGGATAGTGGAGATAGGCACAATGACTCCCCTATGCTTAAGAGCTTCAAGATTTAAACTGAGAATCTCCTCCGCAATAATAAACAAATATGGGGATAGGGGATCTCCCTGCCGAAGCCCACAAGAAGAGCTAAAAAAACCACAAGGGCTTCCATTGATAAGAACTGATCCTTTGCAAGTGGTAACCAGCTCTTTGATCATGTTAATCCAAGCATGGGAGAAGTTGAAGAACTTCAGGGCCCTGAATAGGAAGCTCCACTGCAGCTTGTCAAAAGCTTTAGAGATGTCCAGCTTTAAGCAAACCGACCCTCCTCTTGTCTTAATTTTGAGATTTTGAATGAGCTCGTGAGCTAAAGCAGCATGGTGGTGGATGGTCCTGCCTTTGACAAAAGCAGTTTGGTGATCAGAGATTAGGACAGGGAGGATAGTGACAAGCCTGGTAACCAAAATCTTAGAGATGATTTTATAAACAAAATTCAGCAGACTAATAGGGCGAA
This sequence comes from Cinnamomum chago, assembly GCA_038049695.1. Lineage (NCBI taxonomy): Eukaryota > Viridiplantae > Streptophyta > Magnoliopsida > Laurales > Lauraceae > Cinnamomum > Cinnamomum chago. Next base: position 61,853,262 of record CP142458.1, on the reverse strand, counting down.
AGTCTGAGAAGGTGGAGGGAGAGGAGTTCTTAGGGATAAGAGAAAGGAAATAGGCATTGGTTTCTCTCAATAAGTGGCCAGAGGTGAAGGAATGGGTCACAGCTCCCACCACCTCTTTCCCTACGATATTCCAGCAGCTGGTGAAGAAGGCCCCTGTAAATCCATCTGGGCCAGGGGAGCTACTCCTTTTAAACTTAAAGGTCGCATCTCTGATTTCAGTAGGGGAAGGAGTAACAGTGAGGGCCCTGTTTTGCTCTTCCGTGACAGAAGGGCCTTGCAAGTTGAAGAGAGCTTCATCCAGAGATTCAGAGGAGGAGAGAAACAGATTGGAAAAGAAAATAGAGGCCTGACTTTTGATTTGGGACTCTTCCTCAAAGATATTTTCTCCCACAGCAATCTGGTCAATTCTCTTCCGCTTACCTCTTAATTTGGCCGACAGGTGGAAAAACTTGGTATTTTTATCACCATCTTGGAGCCACCTAATTTTGGCCCTCTGCTTCCAGTGCACGGCTTCAGCATTTAACCAATTATGAAGGTCAGTTTTAGCAACATTCAGATCTTGGAGAAGAGTGACACTTGGATTGGCTTCGAATTCTGTTTGCTTGGACAAGACCAGGAGCTCAGCTTCAGCTATCTTGGTCTTCATTTGCCCAAAAACCTCCTTGCTCCAAGCCTTTAGATTGTACTTCAGGATCTTAAGCTTGTTTGCTAGGATGTATTAAGGAGTCCCTCTGCTTGGAGAGGCCCAACTGGAAGAGACTACCTCAAGGAAAGAATCATGCAGCAGCCACTTTTCTTCAAATCTAAACGGAATGGACTTGCTGAAGGAGGGGTTTTTTCTATGGAATAGCAAAATTGGGCTATGATCAGAAGCTATTCTGGGGAGGTGACTCACTAAGGGATCATCAAAAGTTTCTAACCAGAGAGAGTTTGATAAGGCTCTGTCTAGTCTTGCTGCAACCAGCGCCATTCCTTGCCTGTTATTAGCCAAGGTGAATTGATTCCCTTTAAAGCCAAGGTCTTGAAGCCCAGAGACAGTGACCATTTCTTGAAAATCCTTGACTGAGGTGGAGGAGGGGGCACGGATACTGAGTTTTTCTTTGGCAAGGAGGATGGCATTGAAGTCCCCTATCACACTCCAGGGGAGAGTTGTAGAGATGTCAATATGGGGGGCTAACTGGCTATCATCTAGTTTGTTGTTAGAACGACGCAGCGCCTGGTATATGCAAATGGGTGGGGCCCACTTTTAAAAAATCCAATCCATTCATCGTCTTATTCACACATCATGCATGTAATTCTTTGCATATCTAATTTTAAAGTGTATTTCATGGGGCCTACCGTTAGATTGACCAGTTGATTTTAAGTATGCGCCTAACTTCTATTTCCATAAGGAATGAGAGAGAAAATAAATAAAATTGAATCATGTATTTATGATTTAGTTAATCCACCGGTGTGCATATTGTTGATTTGAATAATATTTTGCATGTATAACCCACAGTGGATGTCAAAACCCCAATGAATAGATTTTTTAAAGGTGGCCCCACCCACTTGCACATTGATGCAGTGCCGCTGTATGGTAGCTATGCCCCTTGAAATAATCCTATTAATGTCAAAGTAATTACTTAAAATATATTATCCCAATGTTATTGGGACACTTGTAGATATTGAGAAATCAAAATATTGGCAACATAATTAGAAAATGTATAAATGGTGAAAATATCTCATCTAAAAATATATTTTCATTCAAAAATAGAGAAAATATTTAAAATAGTTGGCGTGCACTATTTTTATGATTTGGTTTACACCAAAAGTATTTATTTTATATGGCATTTATTTTGTAATATCCAAAGAATTAACTCAAATCAACTCAAGTCAACCTATATCAAAATTTAGTGGGGGCTTAATTTGCAATTCCTTTGAAGCTCACTGTACTTTATATGGGTCGGATTCAAGTTCAGGTTTATCTACATACAATTCACCTTGGACATGTTGGCACATGTGGTGAGACACACATGTGCTTACATGTGTGTAGCAATGAGCCAACCATTATATAAATATATTAAAGCAATAGGAAAGGTGGGCTGTGGGGGGTGCCACCTCAGCACCCAATTATTCTCATTTCAAATAAATATGGAGAAAAGGCATAGAGTGATTTAAGGTGCCATGTCATCACATGCTATAATTTTTTCTCCAAAAAAATCTCTTTATCCATATCCTCTATCTCATAAAGTCTCTCAATCAATATCCCCTAAAATTAAAGTTAGTCTTTAAAAAATAACACAAAAGACATTTTTAAGGAGGCCCACTATGTAGATCTTATGATCCAAAAATAACAATCTTTTACACTTATGTGTTACCCCACAAAAGTTTTAGAAAATTTAATAAATCTAACCCATGCACCATCTCAGTGGGACCACCTCATAGAACTTATCAACTTGACTTAGATGTTAAATGGACTTGAGCCTTTTTTGAACTGAGGCCTTCAAAGAGTTGTCATATATTTTCAATACTTGTTTATCGTGTGGTTTGAGCGGGATGATCCTATGTGCATCCGGACTCAAACCTTAGTATGACCCCGACCTTTAAGGGGCAATCTCAACCCACCATATTTTTTGAGTAGGCATGCTCGAACTTAGTATTTAGGACCTGATATATACCTAAACTCAGGCCGTTCAATCCCTATTGATAGTAGAAATGGGCTAGTCCGGAAACTGGCCCATTGAAATTCCTACAATACGCCATTAATTTAATAGAATTCTAAATTATAAAACTTATTGCACATGCTCGCAATGAGGTTAGTTTTGGTGCTTCAATATTCATGTAAAATCTAGAGCCTCAACATTGATGAAAGCAATTAAATTTCCCTCTCTATCGTTTTCTTGCATCAGGTATAGATCTCATGTGAGGGACTTTTTTTCCTTAGATCATTTATTTTATATATTAAATAAATATATGACATTGATGTAGAATAAAATGATTCTACACGTCTCTCTCTCTCTCTCTCTCTCTCTCTCTCAAGTGTTTGGTTGGATGTGGATTTGATTTGCATTTTCAAATAGGTGTGTTTTAATGGTAAGTATGCTTAAAACGAGTGGGTAGTGTTTTGGGCCATTGGTGTGGGACTCATCTTAGCCACACGATATACCTAACAGACTGAGCCTCAGCCGAGTATTGATAGGAAAATAGATGCATTTGTTTTTCCTTTTCTCATTTTTTCTCCTTCTTTGAATGGTATCATTTTTTATTTTTTTTTGCTTCCATTCAAAGTTTTCTCTTTTTAGCAGGGACTTTCATCCCATGCATTTTTTCAACTTACAAAGATTTTATAGGCGTAATATCACAAGATTCTCATTATTATTTTTCACGATAATTTCTTCTTTTTACCATAAAATCTCAAGATCTTTTTCCACTTTATTTTTCCTAAAACTTCTTAAAAATAATAATAGTGGATTCTTCCTTTATAGTTTTAATTATTATAATAATTTACTATATCTTTGTTTCAGCCCGAGCTTTGCCACATCAGCACCCAATTATTCTCCTTTCAAATAAATATGGAGAAAAAACATAGAGTGTTTTAAGGTGTCATGTCATCACATGCCACAATTTTTTCTCCCAAAAAATCTCTTTATCTATATCCTCTAACTCATAAAGTTTCTCTATCAATATCCCCTAAAATTAAAGTTAATCTTTCAAAAATAACACAAAAGACATTTCTAAAGGGGCCCACTATGTAGATCTTATGATCCAAAAATAATAATCTCTTTCACTTATGTGTTACCCCACAAAAGTTTTAGAGAATTTAATAAATCTAACCCATGCATCATCTTAGTGGAACCACCTCATAGAACTTATCAACCTGACTAAGATGTTAAATGGACTAAAGCCTTTGTTGAACTAAGGCTTTCAAAGAGTTATCATATATTTTCAATGCTTTTTTATCGTATGGTTTGAGCTGGGATGATCCTATGTGCACTCGGATTCAAACCTTAGTCTGACCCCCGCCTTTAAGGGGCGGTCTCAACCCACCCATATTTTTTGAGTAAGCAGGCTCAAACTTAGTATCTAAGACATAATATACACATGTACTCAAGCCGTTCAATCCCTATTGATAGTAGAAATGGGCTAGTCCGGAAACTGGCCCATTGAAATTCTTACAACAGGCCATTAATTTAATGGAATTCTCAATTATAAAACTTATTGCACATGTTTGCAATGAGGTTAGTTTTGATGTTTCAACATTCATGTAAAATCTAAAGCCTCAACATTGATGAAAGTAATTAAATTACCCTCTCTATCGTTATCTTGCACCAGGTATAGATCCCATGTGAGGGACCTTTTTTCCTTTGATCATTTATTTTATATATTAAATAAATATAGGACATTGATGTAGAATTAAAGGATTCTACACGTCTCTCTCTCTCTTAAGTGTTTGATTGGATGTGGATTTGATTTGCATTTTCAAACAGGTGTGTTTTAATGGCAAGTAGGCTCAACATGAGTGGGTAGTGTTTTGGGCCATTGGTGTGGGACTCATCTTAGCCACACTCACACTCCACACGATATACCTAATAGACTGAGCCCCAGCCGAATATTGATAAGAAAATTGATGCATTTGTTTTTTCTTTTCTTATTTTTTTTCCTTCTTTGAATGGTATCATTTTTCCTTTTTGCTTTCATCCAAAGTTTTCTCTTTTTTAGTAGGGACTTTCGACCCATGCATTTTTTTCAATTTACAAAGATTTTATAGGTGTGATATCACAAGATTCTCATTATTATTTTTCACGATAATTTCTTCCTTTCACCATAAAATCTCAAGATCTTTTTCTACTTTATTTTCTTCTAAGAATTCTTCAAAATAATAATAGTGGATTATTCTTTTATAGTTTTAATTATTATAATAATTTACTATATCTTTGTTAAGCCCGGGCGTTTGTCGCTAGTTATAAAATGATAAGGATCATAAATATTCTTTTGAATTTGAACAACTCTCCATCCCTTTAATCTTTTTCACCCAAAATCGAAATGAGATCTTATCAGCCTGGCCAAGAGGAAATATAAAGATGGAAGAGTCTCTTCCATCCTATCTCTGACACACATACCCAATGAGAAGTATGTCTGAGTTATAAGACAAAAAGAAATCCTCCATGAAAGCCTGTTCTCTTTTCCTTCTCTTAGATCTAAACAGTTCATGATCATTTTTCATATTCATAGTGGATATTTTCATTTTTTAATTCTGAAAAGTGAATCACATCTGACTAATGTCTCGTTAATAATAATCAATCTCCATAGATCATGTTTAGAGCGGCTATATATTTGTCAATTTGTGCAGTACGTGGCAACAACTAACCGGACTTGGGCCCTACCTATGCATTTATAAAAGAACTAGCATAGGTAGTGGATATTTTCATATTCATAAAAGAAGCATAGGTAGTGGATATTTTCATAATGATCTAAATAGTTCATGATAATTTTTCATATCCATAGTGGAAATTTTCATTTTTTAATTCTGAAAAGTGAATCACATGCGACTAATGTATCGTTTAATAATAATCAATCTCCCCAGATCACGTTTAGTGCTGCTATATATTTGTCAATTTGTGCGGTGGCAACAACTAACTGGACTTGGGCCCTTCCTATGCTTTTATAAAAGAAGGCTTTAATGTCTATTTACAAGCGCACAATCTAGGCACTATCTTTAATGGTTATAAGATTTGTTACTGTGTGGGCTTCTAGTGGCCTCTGGATGATGACTACTCGACCCACTCTCCCCTGGTTTCGTCCACTTACCTAATTAATTAAGTAAGCGAGCCGATTCAGGCTCACAACAGCAATGTATGGTGCATTTACCATAGTCCATAAATATGAGAGTTGTGGTACCGATAATAGCATTCACTTGTACTGCGGTTTGATAACCCCGTAACACTTTAACAGCAATGAAGATGCTTCCACTCTTGAGTGGTAATTGTGTGATTGCATTTTGGTTGTTGCTACTCCTTACCTCCATCGACCTGATATGCTTTGCAAAATCTGTGACTCTCTTAAAAAACGAGAGTGATCGTCTTGCGCTGCTCGCCTTCAAAGATGGGATATCTGATGATCCCAACGGAGTCTTGAGCTCTTGGAACAATTCTCTCCATTTCTGCATGTGGGATGGAGTCACTTGCAGCAAACGACATCCTCAAAGGGTTGTGGCCTTGAACCTCTCTTATCAAAGCTTGAGGGGCTCCTTATCACCCCACATCGGAAATCTCTCCTTCCTCAGGACTATTGCACTTTACAATAACACATTGGAAGGGCACATTCCACAAGAAATAGGTCGTCTCTTTAGGCTTCGTTATCTCGGGCTTATCAATAATTCTCTGGAAGGAGAGATACCAAATAATTTGACCTGCTGTTTGCAACTCAGATTCCTAAGCTTGTTCAGTAATAAGCTTGTTGGTAGTATTTCGTCAGATATTGGCTCTCTGTCAAAGCTCTATTGGCTAAGTCTTGCCAAGAATAACCTTATAGGCCACATCCCTCCATCGCTTGAGAACCTTTCATCCCTTACAAATCTCTATCTATATTACAATAATATGGACGGAAGCATTCCTCAAGAACTAGGCCGACTGACAAAACTACAAAATCTTTATCTCGGCGACAACTCTTTCAATGGGGAGATTCCCCAAAATCTGACCCGGTGTTTGCAACTCAGAGCCCTAAACTTTTATGGTAATAAGCTTGTTGGCAAAATCCCATCAGATATTGGCTCTCTTTCAAAGCTCTATTTTCTAAATCTTGAGAGAAACAACCTCACTGGCCACATCCCTCTATCGCTTGGGAACCTTTCATCACTTACAAATCTCTATCTATCAGAGAATAGTTTGGATGGAAACTTTCCGAAAGAACTAGGCCGATTGGCGAACCTACAATATCTTGAAGTCCGACAAAATAAACATTCAGGTATGATTCCTTCCTCTCTGTATAATCTCTCATCAATTCGTGCCCTTGATGTCGGATTAAACCGTCTGTACGGGAGCCTTCCACCTGAGTTGGGCCTCAGTTTTCCAAATCTTGAAAGGCTTTATATTGTAGGCAATAGATTCACAGGACCCATACCAGTTTCATTGGGTAATGCTTCAAGCCTGATTGATATCTCGGCTGGTTCAAATTACTTTAGTGGGTCCTTGCCAATGAATTTGGGACGGATCAAGAGCCTTGTGTGGTTTGACGCATTTCAAAACCAACTCGTCAATGAGAAGAATGTAGAATTCACTTTCATCACTTCTTTAACCAATTGCAGTGGCTTAAACCATTTAGATCTATCTAATAATCAATTCAGTGGTGTACTGCCCAACTCAATAGCTAATCTCTCGACCCAGCTGACAGGGTTATTGTTACGTGGAAACCAGTTTTTCGGAGCCATCCCAAGAGGACTTGAGAATCTTGTCAACTTGATTTTATTGAACTTGGGGCAGAACCTTTTCACGGGTACTATTCCCATCCATCTTATGAAGCTTAAAAGGTTGCAAGGGCTTTTTATGTTTAGAAACAAACTTTCAGGGAAAATCCCAATTTCCGTTGGAAATCTCTCTCAATTATCCATACTTAATTTAGGCGGAAATGATCAACAGGAAAGCATTCCTTTGAGTCTTGGAAACTGTCGGCATCTACAATACTTATATCTATATGACAATAACCTCAGTGGGACAATTCCAAATCAAGTTGTAGATATTCCCACCCTGTTGGAGATTAATATAGGCATGAATCATTTGACTGGCACCTTACCGTTGGATATTGGTCAATCTAAAAATCTTGTCTGGCTGAACATTTCTAATAATAGGTTGTCAGGGGAAATTCCTCCATCCTTAAGTGTTTTAATAGCTCTACAAGAGCTTGATCTTTCACACAATAACTTAACCGGGCATATCCCTAGCAACTTGGTGCAACTTCTTTCTTTACAATATTTAAATTTGTCTTTCAATAATTTGGAGGGTGAAGTGCCGAAGCATGGTATTTTTCAGAATGCATCCGCAGTTTCAATCATTGGAAATAGCAAGCTTTGTGGTGGAATTCCTAAATTAAAATTGCCTAAATGCCCGAAACAGGATTTCAAGAAACATGAAGGGACTTTTTCACGAAGGGTAATAATTATAATTGTTGTCGCTGTTGTTCTCTTCTCATTTCTTCTACTATATTTCTTGGCTTTTCTGTCAAAGAAGTTGAGAGAAAAACTTGCTGCTACTTCTTCCATGAGAAAGAGTTTCTTACAAGTAACTTACGGAGAGCTTTTTAAAGCGACCAATGGGTTCTCATTGGCCAATTTGATTGGTGAGGGAAGTTACAGTTATGTGTACAAGGGAATTATAGAACACATGGAGATGACTGTTGCAGTAAAGGTTCTCAGATTACAACAACGAAGAGCTTCTAAGAGTTTCATAGCTGAATGCAGGGCATTAAGAAGCATTAGGCATCGGAATATCGTCAAAATCTTAACTGTTTGCTCAAGCCTTGATTTTAGTGGCAGTGATTTCAAGGCATTAGTTGTTGAATACATGCCTAATGAGAGTTTGGACAGTTGGCTGCATCCAAGTGCAAATGAAGATGTGCACCATCAATTGAAAAATATGAGCCTTGTTCAGAGGCTAAATGTAGCCATTGATATAGCTTGTGCCTTGGATTACCTTCATAATCATTGTGAAGCACCAATAATTCACTGTGACCTCAAACCCAGCAACGTTCTTCTTGATGATGACATGGTCGCACACGTGAGCGATTTTGGCCTAGCAAGGATCCTTTCAGAAGATATCAATTATTCTCAGTCTCAAACCAACTCGCTCGCAATAAAGGGGACTATCGGATATGTTGCTCCAGGTATCCATTTATCACTTCTTTGATTTTTAAGTCTTTTGAAAAAAAAAAAAAAACTTCATTTTATTATTAGCACCTGATATAGAGCAAATGGGCCTCAAGATATAATAATTAAGAATATTCTTCAATTAAAATTTTTATACTATGGTGCTCATGGGCCAGACCAGCCTAACCTTATCATGAATTGTCTGGATTTGGGTTTTGTTTTAAGACCTTGGAATGGATCTGGGAGAAATTTTCTTGTCCAATAGTTAAATATCTGGGCTTTTGCATGCTTGAAGACCAAGTTTGGTCTAACATATTTGGCTCAAAGGCCTACATGAGTTTTTCAAATGAATTGAACTTGGTCCAGATGTTTAGGCCTACATGAGCTAGAATATTAGGCCTTATAACAAGCTTCGAGCCAGCTTGCCCCAACCCATGAACTCCCTATAATGAATACATTCACAACAATGTTTATCTTATATATGATACGCATAGCCCAACCTGGATATCTAATTTATTGGGCCTTGTTCTTGGGTGAAACTCATGGGAAATTTCTGAGGCTTCTCTAAAGGGTTCACTTATTAAAATTCCAACTGGACAAAATAAATGTGGCCCCCATGACCCCAGTGGGAGCTTAACCCCGTCCCCGGATAGATCCGTATATAATATATATGTCAATGAATATAGAATACTCAAGTGCTTTACTATGATCATCAATCTAACGGTGGGGCCAACTCCTATTCATCCAGGGGTTGGAACTCACCAAATATGTGACACTTGCTGTCCGAATGAACCACATCAATTGGTATGTGATTTTCGATTTTTTTTTTCAATCTACTTTATGGGTGGCCTAATTAAAAGCCTCACCTAGTTGGTGAGTCCCAGCCCCAAGTTTTCCAAGTTCAAACAATTCCATTACAGCAAGTATGTTATTTTTTTTTATTGGTAATAAAAACTCATATTAAAAAGGCAAAACGGGATACAAGAAGCAAACGAATATATAGCAAGCATGTTTTTTTTTCTTTTTACGGCAAGTATGTTGATAGTTGTGCTTGTTTGCTAGCTTTACACTTTCATTATTAAGAAGGTACCTTGATGAAAACATATTGGGATTGCTCAATTGGTTGCCAGTCTTAGATGTCACCTGGCTACCATGATTAACCTTAGGTATGACACTCTTCCCACAGCTAGCCAATTAGGAGCTCTTGTTCGATCCGACGAAGACAAGCTGCAATGTTTTTCTTTTTTCTTTTTTTTATTTTTGGTAAAAGATGAGCCGGAGTTAGATGAGATATGTAATGCATAGCTACAAGCAAATGGTGAAATACATTTTTTGGTATTTTTCCACAATGTTTCTACATATGCCATATGTAGACTTATATATATGAAACATAAACAACAGTCAGGCCAAACTGGTGCAAGCTCAAGCTTAGCTTGTTAGTCGATCAACCCATCTCAAGCTCTTCTCTTTACAACTTTGCTTAAACGTGTGAGCTATATATGTTGTTAATCGCGTGAAGAACATTATAAATCATTACTGTAACTAATGCATATAATGCATATCTACAAGCAAATGTGAAATACATTTTTCCCTATCTGGTAATGTTTATTTGAATAATTAAGCATCAACTCTGAAGGATCTTGATCACTAGTTGACGTTGAATTATCAAAAAATTATTTTCTCATATTGAAGACTAACCATTGCTCGACCTGCCTATGATACAATCGTATGGTTTTAGTTTTTTTTTTTTTTTTTGCTAAATGGCAAATTGTATTAAGAGAAAAAGGAAAAAAGACAGAGGCAGAGAGCCCACAGAGGAGCCAACCAAAAAGAACTACAACAGGGAGAAGCTAAGACAGAGGCCCAGAGACAAAGCCAAGCTTAAGAAACAGAGAATAAAGAATTACAGAATAACTGAAGAGGTCTTCCAGAGAATGGTTTTGAGATACGCTTGAGAGATACAGAGAGAAGCTCAGTCAGGTATAAGGAAACCTTTGTCTGGGAGACCCTTCGGTTGGAGAAAGTTGCTTCATTCCTACAATTCCATAAAGCAAAGGTAGTAGAGAAGAGGATAGTAGCAGCACCTTTACAAGCTAATCTGTCACTGTGAGAAGAAAGAGCCTGCCAAATCTTAGAAGGGAAAAGGGGACCAGCTACAGCAGTTCCCGCCTTGGAGAGGATCCACTTCCAGATATCCGCGGAGAAGGAGCAGAGGAAAAGCAGGTGGAGAGTAGACTCTTGCTCTTGAAGACACAGACAGCATCTAGAAGCCATACTAATGCCAGAATTTTGAACCCAGATTTGAGAGGGAGTCTTTCCATGCAGCAGCCTCCAAGCAAAGAGAGAGACCCTTGGGTACTGAATAGAATTCCATACCAGCGGAGCCCAATTCGACCAATACGCTGAAGGATTTCGATATCTGATCATTTACCAAGATTCCTTGAGGGATAGACCTTGGTCCTGGTGGGAGCTCCAAAGAAGGGAATCTTTTGAGAAAGGATCCAGAATAAGGTGCTGGAGGCCTTCTTTCAGAGAAACCTCAGCTGACGTGGGGATATCAGGAGGAAGAGTCCATTGGGATCCAGTCCAGAGGGAATGCAGCTTCTGGTTGGGGGGGAAAATGAAGGAAGGGTATTGGGAGGCGATACTGCCTGCTTGCATCCAATTATCATACCAGGGGTCCACTCTCTTTCCATCGCCCACCTTCCAAATGCTACGAGAGTGAATGTGATGAGAGAAAAGCCTGATTTTCCGCCATATACAGGAACCTGATTTTGAGGAGGAAGAATGCCAGATAGAGCATCTAGGAAAATATCTTCCAGCCATCCAGTTAGCCCAGAGAGAGTTAGAAGACATGGCAGTCCAACCCATTTTGATGAAAGAAGCCTCATTTTGCTCACTAATGCGCCTGATGCCCAGACCTCCTTCGATAGTAGGGAGAGTGACCGTTGCCCAGTTCAACTGGCTTCTTTTATGTCTAGAGGCCCCCCCAGACCAAAGGAAATTCCTCATGATGGTCTCCATGTTAGAGCACACTGACTTAGGAATTGGGAGGATCATGGCTATGTGTATAGGAAGACTACTAAGCACATGTCTCACCAGAGTCCTACGACCAGCGAGGGAGAGAAGCTGAGATTTCCAACCAGAGAGCTTGTGAAAAAACCTTTCAAGCAGAGGAGAGAAGTGTTGTCTTCTGGGGGTACCAATAATGAGAGGAGCGCCAAGATAAGTTGAAAGGAGAGGTCTGTCATGGATATTTGTGATGTCCATAATTTGTCTTCTCTTTCTATGGTTGCATTTGCCAATGAAAAGTTTGCTCTTTTCCAGGTTAATGGACTGGCCAGCACTGACTTGGTAGCTGGAGATGACCTCCTTCAAGGCTAAGAGACTCCTTTTATGGCCTTTTAGGAAGAGAAGGATATCATCAGCATACATGAGATGGCAGGGGGTATTTGGAGCAGATGAGAGGGGAGAGATGGAGCTGTTAGATAGCAGGCTTTGGATGTTGAGGCTTAAAATTTCTTCAGCAAGAATAAAGAGATAAGGGGATAGGGGATCCCCTTGCCTTAAGCCACAAGAGGAGTTGAAAAAGCCAAAGGGAGATCTGTTAATGAGGACAGATCCTTTGGCAGTGCAAACACATTCCCTGATGAGGTTGATCCACTTGGGAGAGAAACCAAAGAAGTGAAGGGATTTGAAGAGAAAAGGCCAACTGAGCTTATCAAAAGCCTTGGAGATGTCCAGTTGCAAGCACAGGGAACCACCCTTAAGCTTAGAGTGGAGTTTTTGGAACAGCTCATGGGCTAAGGCTATGTGTTGATGGATTGATCTACCTTGGACAAAAGCAGCCTGGTTAGGAGAAACAAGGTGGGGGATGAGCTTAGAAAGTCTAGAAGCTAAGATTTTTGCAATGATTTTGTAAGAAAAATTTAGGAGGCTAATAGGTCTGTAATCAGCAAAAGAGGAAGGGGAATTTGATTTTGGGATCAGAGTGAGGAAGTATGTGTTGAAGGCTCTGTAGAGCTTGCCTGTGGTGAAAAATTGCTGAATTGCATTAACCACAGAGGATCCAATGATGTGCCAGGCAGTAGTGAAGAAGAGGCCTGAGAACCCATCCGGGCCAGGAGAACTATCCTTCTTGAGAGCAAAGACAGCAGCCCTGACCTCCTCAGCATCAGGAGATCTGGATAGACTGATGTTCATGTCTTGAGAAACTTTATTGCTTCCTAACCCAAACAGGGAGTCAGAGGGAGCAGGATGAGCTGAGTTGGCTATAGAAGAGAAGTGGTCCACCGCCAGGGACTGGATTTCTGACTGATCATCACCCAGGTGCCATTCGATTGAATTTTGTCAATGCAATTTACGGCTCCTCTGGATTTGGCAGAAGCGTGGAAGAAAGCAGTATTCCGTCTCCCTCCTTCAGCCATCTAATTCTAGATTTCTGGCGCCAGTGAATTTCTTCAAGATGAAGACAGTTGTGAAGGGAAGCCTTTGCTTCCGCAAGAGAAAGATGAAGAGCAGAGGTGGGGCCAGCATCTAAGAGGGCTTGAGTCTCTAGAACTAGATTTTCAGCCTCAGCAATTTTGGATCTAATATCACCAAAAACTGTTTTGTTCCAACCTTTGAGGATCTGCTTCAGGGTTTTCAGGTTGGAAGCCAGCTCCTGCTGGAAGTTTCCTGCAGAGTCTAGATTCCAAGAATCAGCTACAAGGTGAAGAAAATCAGGGTGGTGAATCCACATAGCTTCAAATTTGAAAGGAGCCATAGCCACTTGAGGCCGCCTACTGTGAGAGAGAAGCAAGGGACAGTGATCCGAGGAGAATTTGGGCAGGTGGGTGAGCAAGGGGTCAGAAGAGCTGGAAAGCCAGGAATAGTTGCAGAGGGCTCTGTCCAGCCTTGTTGCCACATAACCAGCCCCCTTACGGTTATTTGACCAAGTAAATTTGTTACCTGTGAATCCCATGTCTTGCAAACCTATGGAGATGATCAGCTGCTGGAATTCAAGGTTGAGACGAGAAGGCTTAAGACTGAGTTTTCAGAGGCAGAGATGATAGAATTGAAGTCACCTAGCACACACCAGGGATAATTTGTGGAAGCCTGAGAAGAGAGGTAACTCCATAGGTCTCTTCTCTGGAGGCAATTTGTAGAGGCATAGATCCCTGTAAGGAGGCAATTAGAGGCAGAGGAGGGACTGATAAAGGAGATGGTTAGGAATTGAGGGGAGAAATCAATGAGAGTAATACCAAGGTTTGTGTTAGATTTGAAGAAGCACCATATAGAGGCTGAAGAAGAGGAAGTATTGGAGGAGAAGCCGTCTACTTGATTTTCACACCTTTTTCAATTCACACATCCTTTAGTACTTAGAGTGGGAATATGGATGCATGAGTTGCACTTGCACTAGCAATCCTTGCTTATTGAAAATAAATTGTCTATGAACTGCAGAATATGGTATGGGTGCCAATACATCCACATCCGGAGATGTGTACAGTTATGGGATTCTTCTGCTAGAGATGATTACCGGAAAGAGGCCTTCTGATGATATGTTTGCAAATAATCTCAGTCTTCATCAATTTGCTAAGATGGCACTTCCTGAACTTGTGATGGAGATCATAGATCACCGATTACTCACAGAAGAAATTGAAATCATTAAGCACAGTGAAGATTATGAAAAAATTAGAAGCATGATGCAAGAGTCCCTAATTTCATTGGTGAAAATAGGTGTATCTTGTTCTCGCGAATTGCCAAAAGAAAGAATGGAGATGAAAGATGTTGTTATTGAAATGCAAAAGATTAGGGACTTTTATCTCAGGCGCTGAAAAGTGGTAAGATACACATGGCAGACAGCTAGTGTTAATGAAGGTTCATCTGCTCTTAGTCATATTGAGGTTTGGTTGTGTTCCATGATGAGAAAGAGTGTGTAGAAAATGTCTTCTTTAAGAGTGATTTTTTCCTCCTTTTTTTTCTTCTTTAGTGTACTTCTTCTGTATAGTGTAGTTACTTTCTTTGTGTGCTTCTTCTAATAGTGTAGTTGCTTTGTCATTAAGGGCCCGTTTCGTAATTTACTTTTAAAATAAAGTGGAGTGAAGTGAAATGAAAAGAATGGATAAAATATAAGTGAGTTATGATGATATTATGTTGTTAGTTGTTTGGGATGGAATATTTTTTACTTTTTGTATGGGGAAATGGAAATTTTTTTTTTTTTTGTCTTTTAGTGAGTAAATGAAGTTGCTTTTTGACTTTTTTGGAAAAGATGGAGAGAGCTTCGGTAAAAAGTGCTTTTGACGGGATGTTTGACTTCACTTGACTATATTAGTAAAATTACCAAACAAGCCTTAAGGAAATACAATCTCTCTCTCTCTCTCTCTCTCTCTCTCTCTCTTTCTAATGTCTCTCGACTTTTAATTCAAATTTTTTATTTAAAAAAACCTAGATCTAATTATGTGAAATATTATCTCCAATCAAAACACAGAAAAGAACTAAAAATAGAAAATTAAATCACTTACATAAAGAACACGCATAATCAATCCATGTAGTGTTTTTTTTCCTTGATCTTCGAGTACATGAAATTAATGTTCTTCTCTCCTTTTCATACTCTCAACATGGCCTCTCAACCTATGCCTAAAAGAATTAAAAGAGAGAAGAAGCAGAAAGGGACTTAGAGAGAGAAAAAGAAAGGAGTGGAGTGGAATGGAGAGCGAGAGAGAGCCTCCAAGGCGATCCCCAAGGTGATGTCCAGCCCCTCCCCATGACTCCTTTTCTTGCTTTTTGCGAATCTGTTTTTAGTAAAGAATCTCTCATCTTTAGGACACTTGTTTCCTTATGTGTAGAGATTCTTACTTAGGCTCCAAGCTAGCTTCTTTCTTTCGTAAGACTTTTAAATTTGAGATATCTCCTTGCCTTATTAGGTTTCTTGATGCACACACCCTCCTCGTATAATTCCAAGAATATATCTAAAAATTGCATGATGATGTAGAGGGAAGAAACTTTCCAAATATTGAGATTTTGCTATTACCGCCTAAAACTACAGCAGACAACTTCTTGAGGTCATATCTCCCTCAATATAGCTCTGATTTACACAATCTTGTCACGAATATCTACTTGAAATGAGCTTTCCAACGGTGACTAGATTGCGCCAATCCGTCATTCGGTTTGACAATTATGGGCATTTTAAGTTACTGTCCCTGAACTTCTATGTACAAATAATTATGCACAAATGGAAGCTTCTATGTTGACATGCAATGGGTTGTCCGGGACCCATGTTGGACGTCCAAGGCACACTTAGACTCTTTTCTTGCTTGCTTATTTGACTTTCCTTTGACCTCTCTTCTCAAATTTCATCAATATGTGGGTCCCATGTTGATTTCTCCTACAAATTGAAAGAAATAAATCTATCATTAATTATAAATTTATCATTAATTATATGTAAGAAAATAAATATGAATCATGCATGGGACCCTACATGCCTAATGATGTACCCAAATGACAAACTTTCCAAAAATAGTTTATGATGCCAAAAATAGTAGGTATACATCGATGAAGCACAAACAAAAAAAAAAAAAAACTAATTTTGGGGTGATAAATGAGATGAAAAACCTTAATTTTATAAAAGACATGCAATGTAATGAATTTTGACCTATTTTGACCATGTTTCCAAAAATAACCCCACATGCATGAAATCATGAAATTGAGTGTAATCTATGAAATTAAACCTAATTAAGTATACAAGTGCTCATGAAATGATGACCTAATGACCTAATTTTGTGGACTTATCAACCACAAAAAAAAAATGGTGAAAAAAATTACTTTTTCTGTACGAATTCCTTGTTTGGTGCACTGCTGGCTAAAGTTTTATGTATGGTGC
Source organism: Cinnamomum chago (assembly GCA_038049695.1). Lineage (NCBI taxonomy): Eukaryota > Viridiplantae > Streptophyta > Magnoliopsida > Laurales > Lauraceae > Cinnamomum > Cinnamomum chago. The sequence goes on along the minus strand of CP142458.1, from coordinate 61,836,565 downwards.
AATGGCCACTTAAAGTTATCTTTTTGGTGAAATCCTCAAAATAAAATAGGACAAAATGGCAACTTAAGTTTTGGATTCCAAAAAGAATCTATTTCTATATTTCTTGTAAAAGAACAACTTATAGGGTCCTTCGTTCCTTCATTTCAAAAGGAGCTTCATCTCCTTAGGATTTTCGTCTTCAAAATTTTCTAATTTTCTTTTTTTTTTTTTTTAATTTCAACTCTTCCCATTTTGGGAGTCATATCAAATTCTCTTTATTTTGGACTTCTCATTTTCAATTTTTCTATAATTTCTCTATGTTTTATATATTTTTACTCCTAAATTTTTTTTATTAATTTATTTAATATATAAGCATGATGTCATGTTGACATCACTATTGGATGAAAGAAACATTGACTTGATCTCAACATTCATCAGTTTTTTATTTTTCTATTTTCTATTTTTGTTATATTTAGTAAATACTCATGCACTTACCGAAGTCCCTCACCATGAGGCATTAGCGCTACACCCAGGGAATGAGTCTTGATTGTTTTTGTGAAAGGGATGAGCCTCACAACTGAGCTACCAATGAATTGGCTGATCCTTTTTTTCATTTTTCCCATAAACATTGCAGTGAGAAATCAACATGCGAAATAGCTATCAAAATAATAACAATATTGATGATGATGATGATGATAATGATGATTAATCCGTTACCTATGGATTGATGGATTTGGAATCTTTCACCAAACCGTGACTGTTGCAAAACCAATCCAATCCGTGGAGGACCGGATCGGATCAAATTGAGAAGGCTCGAATCTTTGACGCTTAACCGCAACAATTTCATTGGCCCCATCCCCCCGCCAATCGGGAACCTTACATCACTCACTCATCTCGATCTATCAATAAATAATTTGGAGGGCAATATCCCAAATGATCCAGGCCGAATGGTGAACTTGAAGGTTCTTGTAGTTCGTCGAAATAATCTTTCAGGTACAGTTTCTTCCTCCCTTTGCAATCCCTCAACTATCTTTTTTATTGATGTGGCATACAACCAACTACATGGGAGCCTTCCACCTCAGCTGGGACTCACTCTTCCCAAGCTTGAAAAGCTTATTGTCAGAAGAAACCAGTTCACAGGATCCATACCAATTTCATTAGGCAATAATTCAATGATCCAACATCTTGATTTCAGCCTGAACAACTTCACTGGAACTGTGCCTACAAACCTAGGAAGGTTGCATGACCTTAAATGGCTTAATTTTGGAATCAACAACCTCAGTGGTGACCTGGGTTTCATTGCAGCTTTAACCAATTGCACTAGGTTAGATACTTTAAGTATAGGCGGAAACAAATTCCTTGGTGTGATGCCCAACTCGATAGGTAACCTCACAACTCAGCTGAGGCGGCTAGCAATGTATCAAAACCAAATTTATGGAACCATCCCATCAGGAATTGAGAACCTAGTCAACTTGACTTTATTGTCGATGCAGATTAACCTTCTCTCAGGCACTATTCCCAGCAATTTTCAGAAGCTTCAGAAGTTTCAAGTTATTAGTTTGCATGACAACAAGCTTTCGGGGAAAATTCCATCTTCCCTCGGAAACATTACTCAATTGTATGGGCTGCATCTACGGAGAAATGTTCTACATGGAAGCATTCCTAGGAGTCTCGGAAATTGCCGCCATCTAGAATATTTACGCCTTTCCTACAATAACCTTAGTGGTGCCATACCTGAAGAAGTTTTAAATATTCCCTCCCTGATATTTCTTGAAGTAGATATGAATTCTTTAACAGGATCCTTACCGTTTGATACAAATAAGTTGAGAAGTCTTACACTGCTGAACATCACAAACAACAAATTTTCAGGCAATAGTCCTAGCTCTCTTGGCAATTGCACTCATTTGGAACACCTTTACATGAAAGGCAATTTCTTCGAAGGAAGCATCCTTTCTTCCTTGAGTTCTTTAAAATCTATTCAGGTGCTTGATCTTTCACACAACAACTTATCCCACCAAATTCCAAAATATCTTGAGCAACACCCTTTTCTGCATCTTTTAAATTTATCTTCCAATAGTTTAGAAGGTGAGGTCCCGACACTAGGAATTTTTCGAAATACAAATGCGATCTCACTTTCTGGAAATAGCAAGCTCTGTGGGGGAATCTCAGAACTACAGTTGCCAGCATGCCCAAGACTACCTACCAAGAAACAAGGAAGAGCAATAGTCATAGGTGTTGTAGCTGTAGGTTTCTTTCTACTGCTGTCATCTCTTCTAGCCATCCGCTTTCTATTGACAAAGTCGACCAAGAAGCCTGCTTCTGCGTCTTTCATGAGAAACAGCCTTCTAGGGGTTACTTATGCAATGCTTTTTAAAGCAACAGACGGCTTCTCATCAGCCAATCTGATTGGTGCGAGAAGTCATGGTTCTGTATATAAAGGACTTCTAAATTGCTTTGAGAAACCAGTTGCAATAAAAATTCTCAAGTTACAGCAAAAAAGAGGCTCTGAGAGTTTTATAGCAGAATGCAAAGCCTTGGGAAGAATCCAACACCGAAACATTATCAAGATATTGACTGTCTGCTCAAGCATTGATTTCAGAGGCAATGATTTCAAAGCATTAGTTTTTCAGTACATGGCTAATGGGAGCTTAGATACGTGGATACATCCAAATGAAAATGAGAAAATGAAAAGTCTTCACCTTCTTCAAAGATTAAATGTGGCCATGGATGTGGCTTATGCGTTAGATTATCTTCATCACCACTGTGAAGCACCAGTAATCCATTGCGACTTGAAACCAAGCAATGTTCTTCTTGATGATGACATGGTTGCCCATTTGGGTGAATTCGGCTTAGCAAGAATCCTTTCTAATGATGTCATCAGTTCCTCTCGAACTCAATCCAGCATGCTTGAGATGAAGGGAACCATTAGATATATTGCTCCAGGTAAAAACTCTATGCAAAAATTCACTCTCATTATTCAAAATCTTAAGAAATAATTCCTTTTAGTACCTTACATTGCAAGTTCATAATCAAGGTAGCATAAACTAAATCAAACTTATCTTTAAATAACACTTTCACCAACAATATTAACCACATAAGAAACAATACCAATATCACCAACAGCAACAAAAATAATGGTAATAATGATATCAAAAATAACAATAAAGAAATCTTGATAGAAATGAGTGTATTAATGGAAGAGTTTGGCAAAGAGAAATTCAAAGATATTTAGGCACATAGAAATCCAAGAGTGAATCTGTAGAAAATTTGCTGATTTGCTCTGTGAGTCAAAATTGTTAGTAACAAGTAACACCAAAAGCTTGACCAAGAGTGAATCTGTAGCAGAATTTGCTGATTTGCTCTAAATAACAAGTAACACCAAAAGCTCGATCTGTTAATGAACATCACGACAATTATCAAACCACCCCCCCCCCCCCCCCGAACAGGAAACCATTCAAATTCAAAACCCGATAAATAAATAGAGGTAACATGCCTCCCAAGAGGTTTCGAACTTGTGACTTTTGACTCTGATACCATGTTAATAACCAGAAACACCAAAAGCTTATTAACAAGCTTTTGGTGTTTTTGGTTATTAGCATGGTATTTAAGCATGACCTAGCTTTTGGTGTTTCTCGTTATTAACATGGTATTAAAACTATTCGAAACCTCTATCTGGACTGCTCTGTCTGTTGGGTTTCAAATTCGAACTGCTTTCCGTTCGAGAGGGGCTGATGATATAAATTGTTGTCATTCAATAATAGCTTGAGCTTTTGGTGTTTAAGGTTATTAACATAGTATCAGAGCCAGAAGTCATGAGTTCAAAACCTCTGGGAGGCATGTTACATTCATCTGTTTGTCTGTCGGGTTTCGAATTCGAATGGCTTCCCGTTCAAAAGAGGTAGTTGATATAAATTGTTATGCCGTTCACTAACAGCTCGAGCTTTTGGTGTTACTGGTTATTAACAAAAAATCATCAATGAGCTGAGGTGGGTGGGAAAGCATGAAACTTGGGTAGGCCAAACCTAAAAGGTTGCACTCCAGAATTCAGGTGTAAAGCGCCCACTTTGTCTAGGAAAGAAAATTGCCCCTCAATACCCAAATGCAGGAAAGACCTTATACAAGAAAAATGGATTAGTATAGGATAAATAAACATTTTAAATTAAGTGCCTATATCGAGGTCCACTAACTTGGACTTGAATAAGATTCAACTCAGGCCTATGTCCATGGGCTCACCTTGAATCGGAACACCTAAATGGCATACAGCAAAATTTTAGCGGATAGCCAAACCAGCACTACACATGCAACAACCTGGCCTGTGGAGCCCAGCAGGGACACCTTTCATCAATATGGAAAGGATGAGTTTAACTTAGATTAGATTATTAGACTAGTGTTATTTTATGCATAGTTTTTCTGTTTTACGCTAGAGCAATGATGTCATTTGGTTAACTTTTATTATGTGATTTGGTCTCCCTTCAAGGATGTGATTAGGTTTCCTAGTTTGAGTCAAATTATGCTTTCTATTTAAGTTTAACCATGTGCGACAAGGAATATTCTACCGCGCAACATACACACAATGAAAGAGAACCTACCTCTTTTCCTATATTTTGAATGAACTTAACCAACAATACCCCACAATTTAAAATATAGGATAACCAACAAAGGATAAAAGGATAGAAATAATACATAGGCAAACCAGAAAATTTACATGTCCGGCTATCAAGAGAAAGGGGATTTACATGCCTAATCTAGTATTTCATAAGTCAGTAAAGTGACAAAATCAAGTAGAAGATGGAGATAAACAATCATTTATAATTTTGAGTTTGAATAGTCCATCACATAACTCATGCAGCCCACTAGGGGTTGCCGCAGAATGGGCTGTATCCATCCTGGGCCAATGGGCCAGTGCCAGGTCTTGGGCCTGAGCTCAGGTCCCACAGTGGGTGTTACATGCCTAATTGAACACATCAGGAAGCCCAAGCTTCCCAAAACAAGCAATATAATCTAAGAACCCTGCAGGTTATTATTTCCATTTTTTCTTATTTTTAGTCTTTTTCCTTTAAATATCTCTCTTATTTTAGTATCAGGGTCTAAGATCAATGGATATTTTTATGAAAGGAAAGGAAATTCATGTATAAGAGTCAACTCCCCTCTTTGGATGTCCAAGAGGCCTATTTTAGGACCTCTTATGTGTATTCTTAAGAATCATCTTGAATTATATTCTTATCTTTATCCTCTCTTTGAGATAGAACCCGAGTAATAATTGTACAAAGCTTGGCCTGAAGTTGCCTGCGATTGGACGGATGCATCTACACCAGCCCGGCAACATTACATGCATAAACCTTTCCAAAATAAAATATTACTTTTAGAAAGTAAATATTTGCCTGCCCCAAGCACTAATTTGAAACCATTTTTTTCAATCATAGTGCCAGAAATAAGATCCATTTTGAAGTAAAGGACCCTTCATCAAGGTCAACACCCCTCTCGATGTGAGCTCCAAACACTTTCCCTTTACCTACAATCTTGGCCTTCAAGGAGTTCCCCATGTAGACTCCATATCATCTCCTATATTCTTGTAGCAAACAAAGGCAGTTTAGTCCAGGGAAACGTACTTGATGGCTCCCATATCAATGTACAAACCGCATGCATCATTCCGCAATAAGAGCTTTGAAGATCACCTCCACAAAGTCCTCAACAACAAAGTCCACAAACTCCATATCATCTCTGATGTCAGACAAGGAATACTTTGTCCCACACATATATAGAAGGAAAATCCACCTTTTCCAATATTTCAAATCCACCTAAACCAACAGAGTGTTGGTATTCAACATACACATGGCCTACCTAATGAAATGATTTGTCGAAATTTTATAGAAGGCAGGTTAAAGGAGGGTGATCATTGGCCAAATGAATGGTCCAAACCTTGAAAATGTAAGCAATGTTGTGATGTGAGCTATAAATAGTGGTGGACCCAAGAAATATCCTTGGGGGCCATTATGTAAAAAATAAAAAATTGAGGATGCCATATGTCAAACACATTAAGAATTAAAGAGAGGAAGAGGGCACGCGGCATGCCCTACCTTTCTGGTTCCACCCCTGGCTGTAAAAAAATAAAAAAAAAGTCCATATTGGGACGCAATTGCACCTTCATTGATACCTTTAAAAAATTGATGTGTACAGGATGAAGTGTGGTCTTGCTTAAAAAACTGAGAGGAACGCTTGTCCCATAAAAAGTCTCTTGTAGATTTATTCAACCCAAAATCTTTTTCCTTTAAAATCCTTTTAGAAAAAATTACATTAGGATGAAAATACAATCTCCATCGTAGTTCAACCTTGGTAAGAGTTGAAATGCTTTCTAGTGTCATTTTCCCAAATAGATCCTGCTCCATCTTCTTTAGCCCTTAAAAAGCTAAATCTGAAAAATAACTATAACTTTCTTCCCCTCCAAAATACAATTTTTTCGAAGGCATAACTACCATGACACAATTCAGTGGCTTAACATGTGTGTAAACGAAAGCATGTAATAAAACTCATAAAATGAGGCCATGTAGATAAAACCAAAACTCATGAGCAAAAAAAAAAAAAGAAACAAAATTTACCTTCGAAAAAAAAACACTCATGAAATGAGGTGCTTTGGATAAAATCATATCTCAAATCCAGCCCCATGAATTCTGCAAAACAAGTTGAACATGGACCTAGATGATGCAGAGGGAGACCTCAAGCCACATGTGTTGGGCACATGTAATTATGACAATAGTTTCCAATTTTATTTAAAGAATTGTAATTAGGATTAGGTTTCCAATTTTATTTAGTTTCCTAATTTAATGAGATTTTTTAGGCCTTAAGTTATATTTTCTTATTTATTTTATGGCATTGTAGAGAAAAAATTTCTCAGAGTTGATTAATTGAATTGGGTTTTCCCATTGAGGTGCGTCCTCATTTATCATCTCTGTGGAGACTTTTGAAATGTCTCTGGACATGCACTTCGTCGCAATTGTGCTTCGGCACTTCCATGCAAGCCCTAACCCTAGGGCCTGCATCACTAGATCATTGATTACTATTTTATGAACATTCATTTTATGCAATGGAAAATTGAGGATCCTCCTCCCTAGCTAATATAAGAACTCACTAATCTAGTTTGTCGACTCTACCTAATTTGTGCCCTGAATTCTGAAAACACCTTAGAAGAATAGACGTGCCTATTGAAAGGGTGAGACTATGAGATTGTTAGTTGCCCTAGAAAAACTTTTAACCCTCACTAAAAGCAAGAGGTATTTGAATTAAAGAGTACGGTATGGGTGGTGACGTGTCTACATGTGGGGATGTCTACAGTTATGAGATCCTTTTATTGGAGATGCTCACGGGAAAGAGACCTACGGATGATATATTCAAAGAAAATCAAAACCTTCATCAATTTGCTAAGATGGTGTTGCTTGAACAAGTGATGGAGATAATAGATCATCAACTGCTCTCGGAAGAAATCGCAAGTATCTGACACAATGAAAATTACTGTGACATGAGGTGCAGAATGCACGAGACTCTAGTTTCATTGGTGAGAATAGGGGTACCATGCTCTATAGAATCACCAAAAGAGCGGATGCAAATGAATGATGTTCTCATAGAATTGCTTAGGGTTAAAGAGTTCTATTTAGATGTAGGAAAGTATCGAGCCAAATGATGTTCTGTTGTGGTTAACCTGGCTCCTGGGCTTGATTCTTTTGGGGCTTGAGTTTCAAGTCTTTGTAATTTGTATTCTACTATAATACAATTTGCATTTTTAGCAAAAAAGATTTGAAGGTCCAACTTACCTCTGAGATAATATTGATTTATGAGTACAGAAGAAGACAATGTTAAAGAGTGTGTCTTTCTCAACACTGTATTTTCTAATTAGCAGTATGTTATATCTAAAAGTGTCTCTTGCAATGGCACTAACCAAATGAAATCTGTGTATAAAAATGTGAGCATAAGAAATATAGACCTAATATACATTCCATGCATGTGCATGAATGAAATGAATCTCAACCATTTCCTAAATAAAAATTATCTCATTATAGACCTCATACACATTCCATGCAAAACACAATTAAATGAACATATTCATAGCACATTCATCTTTTCCAATCGTGAAGGCCTCAGAATCTACACCTTTGAGATCCAATCGAGTAGTATTTAGTTGTTTATCATCTATGCATAGTGTTGCTCAAATGGTATCAAGGATATTTGATAATCTTTAAGTCCCAGTCGGCTCGAGCTCGAACTTGATATTCAGTGTAAAGCAGAGCTCAAGCTTTGCTTACTCTAATCCTCCATAAATCGGCAAGAGATATGGCCACTGTTTGCATACGTCCAAAGGGGATTGGCAACATGACCAGGTCGAAAACTTCCTGCAACAATTGAATGAAACGAATTCCTAGTCGAAAACTCAATAGCGAATAGTTTGACATTGATTACGGGGATCCTTACCTCAAGATTGCATTCTTGGAGCCATAGTTTTTTGGTTCATTTGGAAACCCAGAAATGAGTACAGTAATTTTAAAAATGCATCCAATCCACACTGACACTATCGTGACAAAATCTCTCAGGTTCCTTTATCAATGGAATGCCATAAAATCCAAATGCTTATGGACCCGTCCACCTACACATAATTTTTTTTTTTTTATAATACCACGCTAGGGTTTATAGAATATGTAAATAGGCCTGTAATCATGATTAGAATAGACGTGCCCCCAAGAGATTTGTATTGATTTTTTTTTTTTTTTATAAAAATGACAACTTTTTCCTTAAGTTGAACAAACAAAGATAAGTATGTCATTATTTATAGAAATATTGTTATCACGTGTCTCAATTGTCTCTCTCAATTTCTCCCATGTATATAAAGCCTAATAATGTATTTGAGATTATCATCAATTTAATAGGGGGTTGTGTATAGTCGGGTCAATTATAATCAATTTTAATAACAAGTATTGATTGTCATTGTGATCGATTTAAATTTAATGGAATGGGGCCCCGTATTGATAAAATAGATTTAAGTAGGATTATTCTCTCCTACTAAATGTACTTACGTAGTAATTAGGGAAAACAATGGGTTGGGTATAGATGAGGACTTGACCCGCCCCGGCCCACTCCTATTAGGGGTGGGTTTGTTATTGATTTTCTTGGAACGGGACGGGTTTGAGTTTTGTTGATGTAACCAGCCCCACCTCATATATATAATAAATATTTATTTATTACTAAAAGTATAAATAAAATTCATATGGTGCAAGTGGTGTTGGTGTTGGGGCATTAACTTAAAGCATTTTTGAAAATAAGATTGTGTCTTTGAATTCTACCCTACTATTTCCCATGTATTTTATATATTTAAAAATTTTTAAGCTTTAAATTTAATCTAACCCTTGTCTAAAAGAGGCGGGTTTGGTATCACATGCGACTGGCCCATCACAGGACAGGTCAAGTTTGGATGAGACAAACTTGAGATAAGGCAGATTTGGATTTGGGTTTATCCCAACCTGCCCCAAACTCGCCTCATTGCCATCCCTAATAGTAATTGTTAATGTTACAAAAATAAATACAAGCTTTTAGCTTTATGTATATATGGATAAAGAGATAGGCAAAAGTATCGTTTTATTCTAAATACTTATGTAGGCCGAAAGGCTACTAATTTTGGGACATAAAAGGTATTAAATTGAAAAGGCAGGGGCTATATACAAATATTGTAACCACATGAGCTTATTTACAAATTCTAAAAACCTTGGGGGGGTATATGCAAAAACCTCCAAAAAAACTTAAGATAGGTAAAAGAAATTCTCATATTACATTTTGAGGTTTTTCATGTACAGTCACTATGAGTTGTTTGTTTCCCCGGCTTGTCACCAAAGTAGAGATATTTCTCCACGTTCTCTATATTTTGAGCGATATCGCATACTTGAAAACTATATTTTTAAAACCTCAATGGATACCTTTTTCTTCATGTATTAGTGCCTGTTCCGAATAATCCAATAACGTTTTGCGACAACGAATAAAATGGAGCATTCTAACAATTTGACTAGAAAAATATAGTATGGTCACCAGGCATAGAAATCAACTGCTAATGGTGACCGAATAGTAAATACCCCTAACATTTTTGGATCCGGATCCTGTGTTTGAATCCCTATTTGGACCATTCCCTACGCACCACGTGTACAGCTAATCCACATCAGCGTCTACTCACCCACCAGTTACCCCTTTTATTACCCATCTGATTTTATTTAAAATAAAGATTTCTATTAGTGGGTTTCTCAGCAATAAGAAAATCTACATCCCAAAATATATGGTCAACCGGAATCCTAACTTCGATCTGCGTTTTCGACGAGGAACTCCGGCGTTCAACTCTGGGAAAAACAACTAGCCCTTGTTTCTGCAAAACTCTGTTCTTCCCTTTCTCCGATCAAAACTTCTGGAAAGTCCAAATCCAGAGTCCCCAACACAAAACCAGATCTGACATCAAGTTGTTCTTCAACAACAAACGAAACTCCAAATCGAGTTTAGATACTTTCCAATCACAGCAACGAATCTGGTGCCCATAGGCCATATCACTTTCACAGTGCAATTCGTGTGGCCCACCAGAGATCAAGGAACAGATCTCTGATCTGCAACAAGAGTCGTGGCCCACCTATTCCCTTTCCCCCTGCTCCGGCGATGGCACAAAATCACTGCAGCAAAACGATGTATTTTTCGACGAAGCGGGGATTGGTCAAAACGGGAATCCCTTGTTTGGAAGAAGCGGGGATCCGGATCCAATATTTTTATGCAGAAACTAAGAGGAAGAAGATCCCCTGTTTCAACCAATGAAGGGGTGTCACGTGAGAAGCAAATTTTCTTCTTTTTTTTTTAAAGTGGAGAAGATGAGATGTCATTAACATCTCCCCCACATGTGGCACCCCCTAAGTGGTCCCTGTTTGGACCAAACAGGGTATCCCCTTCCAGAAACTAAAGAATGACGAAGCCAGTAGGCTGTTTTGCCTGTAGGCCTCAGTCGGTCAAGCATAAACAAATATTTTTGTTGTAAATAGTTTTGTTACCGCACATGCATGGGATTATATAAATACTACTGATGTAAATATGGGTGGCTAACTGGCTATCATGTAGTTTGTTGTTAGAATGTTGTTTTTTGTTGTCGTTAATATATAATCATCCAAGAACTGCAGATTGATTGTTGTTTCTTCAAGTCTTGGAGATTTTATTTCTTTGTGATTATGAAGGTTGTAGTTGCAGGAATGAAGGGTTTTTTTTTTCTCATTTTTTTTATTACAATGTTGGATGGGTGGGTTGCTGTAGGAAAAACGGTTCTATATAGGTTCATGAAGGTTGGGTTTGGATGATGGAATGGTGATGGTGCATGGTGAGTAAAAAAAGAAGAAAACGAAAAAAATGTATATGAAAACAAAGGTCTGACAGGCGGCGGCGGTATTTATTTGCATTTGCTTTGAGGGGCTGGAACAGTTACAGAGGAGAAGGATGATCGACGTGATGGTGTATGATCTTTTTTTTTTTTTTTTTTTGATAATTGGGTAAATGTATTAGAAAGGAGAAAGAAGAATACAAGAGAAAACAAAGCAAAGAAAAAGACCTCCAAATAGGGAGGAGAAAGAAGCAAACTGGAAACAGAACATAAAGCAAAAACCAGCAAGCACCTGGCTACTAAAGGAGACCAGGATTAATCAGCTGGGATTTTCAAGAAACGGAGGATGGAGAGGAGCTGCTGACTGCTTTTTGGGGCCGGTTTCTTCCTCAGAGAAGAGCTTAAATCTTCTTGCAAGTGACCAATCATCTGGACGATTGAAGCTTGATGGTTGTCGAAAATTGCTGAGTTTCTAGCCTTCCAGAGAGAGTATAAAACCGAGAGGAAGGTAGACGCCATGAACTTCTTTCCTGCCATATCATTTCCTCTTGAGAGTGAGGTCCATAACGAAGACGGGGACCAAGGGAGAGGAGGCTGGACGTTAGCTACCCTGAGAAGCCAATTCCAGAGAAGTTTAGCTGTAGAACAGGAAAAGAAGAGATGAAAAGCTGATTCAATTCCGTTGAGGCAGAGGCTGCATCTAGAGGCTAGGGAGAGCCCAAGGTGTTGAAGATGGGATTCTGTGGGAGTCCTGTTAAACATCAAACGCCATCCAAAACAGCTGACTCTTGGGAGAGAAATACCATTCCATATCAGAGGAGGCCAATTGAGGGGAAGACTTCTAGTTCTGACTACATTCCAAGCACTGAGCTGAGTGATCTGACCATCAGTGGAGTCTTTCCAGAGGAGGGTGTCCCGAGCTAATGGACTAGGAGAGAGGAAGGAAGTTGCTGAGGATAGCAGATCTTGAACCTCTGTTGGCAAGTTGGTAGGGGTGTGCCAGCTGCCAGAGTAGAAAAGGGAGGCTAGCTTCTGGTTCTGGGGGAATTGCTGGCTGGGCCAGGCTGCTGCTAGAGGCTTGTCTCCACTCCAGGTGTCATGCCAGAGGTTGATATCTTCTCCATTGCCAAAAGACCAGACACTGCCTTGATGGATGAGATGAGCCAGGCGACGAATCCGTTTCCAAATACAAGAGCCATAGATTGAGTTGGCTGCATCCCAGATGTTAGTTTTTTTGAAGTAACGGGTCTTAAACGAAGTAGACCAGATTGAGTTCATGGTGGAAGCATGCCAGCCAAGCTTGAGCAGAGAAGCACTGTTGACTTCGGAAATTCGCCTGATGCCTAGACCACCTTCTTGCTTCGGAAGAGAGACTTGGGACCATTTCACGTAGCTGAATTTTGAGGAGGAAGCATTGCCGGACCATAGAAAATTCCTCATCAGCCGCTCTATATCCTTACAGAGAGAGATTGGGAGAGGGAGGATTGAAGCATTGTGCATAGGGATGCTAGAAAGGACGTGCTTGATGAGGATGAGCCTACCTGCAAAAGAGAGAAACCTTGCCTTCCAGGCTGTGAGCCTAGAGTTAATTGAATCCAGCAGGGGAAGGAAGTGGACTCTTTTGGGGGAGCCAAAAACTATAGGGAAACCCAGGTAATAGAGCTGGGACTGGGCTTCTTGGAGACCAAGGATGGATCTGATTCTCGCCTTTCTCCTATTTCCACACTTGCCAAAGAAAAGCTGGCTTTTAAGGAGGTTTATGTGCTGGCCAGAGGAGTCTTGGTAGATCTCCAGGAGGTCTTAGAGAGCAAGGACTGAACTTGTAGCACCTTTCATCAGGATTATTATATCATCAGCGTAGAGCAAGTGACAAGGGGTATTTGGGATTGAGGACAGTGGAGAGATAATGCCATGGGACTGCAGGTTGTGGAGATGGAGGCTTAGGATCTCTTCGGCAATGATAAACATGTAAGGGGAAAGGGGGTCACCTTGTCTTAGGCCATTGGAAGAGCTGAAAAAACCTTGGGGGGATCTATTGATCAAAACTGAACATTTGGAGGTACACACACATTCCTTGATGAGAGAAATCCAAGTTTCTGAGAAGTTAAAGAATTTGAGGGAGGAGAAGAGGAAGGGCCAACTAAGCTTGTCGAAGGCTTTGGAGATGTCAAGTTTGAGACAGAGGGATCCTTTACTTAGCTTGGACTTGAGCTTTTGGAAGAGCTCAAAGGTAATGGCAGCATGATGGTGAATGGATCTGCCTTTAAGGAAGGCAGCCTGGTTTGAGGAGATAAGAGAGGGGAGGATTGAGGAAAGCCTAGCGGAGAGAATTTTTTATATAATTTTGTAGGAGAAATTCAACAAGCTAATAGGCCTAAAATCAGCAAAGGTGGAGGGGGAGTTGGATTTGGGAATTAGAGAGAGGAAGTAGGCGTTAGAGGCCCTAAGCAGCTTACTGGATTGAAAGAAATTCTTTACAGCTGAGATAACTGTTTGGCCAATTATACCCCAAGTGGAAGTGAAAAAAAACCCATTAAAGCCGTCAGGACCTGGGGAGCTGCTCTTCTTAAGGGAGAAAACAGCTTCTTTAATTTCAGAGTTGGAGGGAGTTGAAACCAGCATTGAATTGTCAGCGTCTGAGACTTTTGGGCTCTCTGATTGGAAGAGAATTGGGTGGGGCTGGGCAGCTTGAGAATTAAAAAGATTAGAAAAGAAGAGGACAGCTTGGTCTTGGATGACTAGGGGGTCTGCTGTAAGGTGGTCATTGACTGAGATTTGGAGAATTTTGTTGAAGGATCCTCTGGCTTTGGCTGATTGATGAAAGAATTTGGTATTCAAATCTCCCTCTTTGAGCCAAGAGATCCTGGATCTTTGCTTCCAATGGATCTCCTGAGCTTTTAGAATTTCATGGAGATTAAGCTTAGCTTTCTGGAGCTCTAGTCTAGAGGACTCAGAGGGAGAGGAGTCTAGGCTGTGTTGACACCTGAGGATGGAGGATTCTGCTTCGAGGATATTTTGATGGACTTGGCCAAAAGTGTTCCTACTCCAGTTTTTAAGAGCTAGCTTGAGGTTCTGGAGCTTTTGGGAGAGAATATACTGAGGATTCCCCACTACTGGATTGCTCCAACTAGACTCAACCACTTCTAAGAAGCTGGGGTGAACAAGCCACTTGTTTTCAAATCTGAAAGGGGCTTTTGGGACGACAATCTGAGTAGAGTGGCTAAGGAGGATGGGGCTATGATCAGAGGAGAGTCTAGGGAGATGAAGAACAGTAGGGTCAAAGCTGGAATCAAGCCAGTGAGAATTAACTAGCACTCTGTCTAGTTTGGCTGCCACGTAAGAGAGGCCCTGTCTGTTGTTGGACCAGGTAAAGTTGCTACCTAGGGAGGGAATTTCTGAGAGACCTGCTTGCAGGACAGCTAATTGGAAGCTTTTGAGGGAAGAAGGGGAGGCCTGGCGCAGACTAAGCTTCTCGTGGTGGGCAAGGGTGGCATTAAAGTCTCCTAAGACGCACGAGGGAATGGAGATTGAAGAAGAGTCTATTAGCTCTTTCCAAAGGTCTTTCCTGATAGAGGGATTGGTGGATCCGTAAACCCCTGTGATGAGGTAGGAGAGACCTGAGCTTTGGTTTAAGAGGGACATGGATAGGAGCTGGGAGGAGGCCTTGGATATTGAGGCCAGAAAGGGATGAGTGGACTTGGAGAGGCGCCAGAGATTAGGGGGAGAGATGGAAGAGGAGTTAGAGTGAAAAGAGTCAAAACCAAAAATGGTTAGGCCAAGAGATTGTATGGAGGAGAAAGAAGTCATTGGTTCTGAGATAAAAATCAGGTCTCGGTGATGGTTACGGACTAAATTAACCAAGGCTCTAATGGTAGGGGAATTGGCAATACCCCTACAATTCCAATAAAGGACTCTTAACATGGTTGGGAAAGAGGGGAGGAGGGACGCTTGTTCTTAGTCCTCCTTGTAATGGGGCCAGTGCCAGTTGTGATTGGGAAGTGTCTCCCTTTGCCTGGGGGAGGGAGTCTGGAGGAAGGAGTCTCTGAGTTCTTATTGGACTTGGTAGCAGCTGGGATCTTAGGAAGGATAGGAGGAGGATGGGAAGAGGAAACCAGGGGGGAAGAGACTGGGATAGCCTGGATAGGAGGGACTGGGTATGGAGCTGTGGAGGGGGCAGTGTCAGAAGAAGGTGCAGGGAAGGAAGCAGCATTGGTAGGGGCAGGGGAGGAAGAAGCAGAGGAGGGAATAATGGAAGGGGCATGGGCATAGAGGGGATCAGTGTCAGGGGTGAGAGAACTGGTGGGTTCAAACCCAGGAGGGGGGGAGGAGGAAGGGTCCTCAGAGTAAGCCTGGAGGTTTCTCCCGTAGATTTGAGGGTTAGAGACAGGGTCTAAGAATGAGTATTTCTCCAAAATATCAAAAGGGTTGGAGGTGTCTACAGTAGGGGAGGTGGTTTTCTCCAGGATGACTGAGACTACATCATAAGGCAAATCATTTATTGAGGGAGTGCCCTGGGGAATCTTAGACTGAGCAGGGGAAGAGGTTCTAACCTTGGAGAGGAATGGTTTGTGAGAAACCTGCGAGATGGTAGAGGAAGTAAGGGGAGGAGAGGCCAGAGTTGGAGGAGAAGAGGCCAGAGTTGCTGAATAGGGTGAAGCTAAAGGGGGAGGGAGGAGAGGGGGAGGGACCTCCTCAAGGGGGTGATTGACTGAGGGAGGGATGGGATTAAGAAGGGGTTGAGTCAAGGATTGAGAGGAATTAGGATGGCCTGATAAGGTCTTGGAGGTATTAGCTGGGAGACCCTGAGGAAGGGGGTCTGGGCAGGTTGAACCAGGACTGGTAATGCCTGGGGAGAGAGAGGAGGGCTGAGAGACTAAAGAGCAGGTCCCGGGGCTGTGCCCAGATAGAAAACAGAGAGGACAGGGAAAATGCTCATAAGAGACCGAAATTGCCAGTTCTCCTTCTCCCTGCAGCTCTACAAGGATGGTTTGAGATTTGGGTTTGGAGAGGTCTATATTAACAAGGACTCTGGCGAAGGTTAGAATCCTTTGAGAGGAGGTAATATCATCCAGCTTGATGGGTTGGCCAATGGAGTTGGCTAGAGAGAAGATTATGTGTTGACTCCAGCAATGGTAGGGGAGCCCTGAGAACCTAACCCAGACTGGGGCATAAGCAGGCCAGACAGATTCATCCTGACCTGGGGACCAGGGGAGAAAGAAGATTTTCTAATTATTTATGAGCATGGGGGATTGACCAAGGATGAGAGATTTGTCAGTAGGAGAGTTGAACCTGAAAATGAAATTACCTTTAATGGTGAGGGACACCAGGCAAGGTCTAGAGAGAGGCCATAATCTGGCTTGTGCTTCAACCCATTCCAGAGAGGGCCGTTTGCCTGCAAATTTCCCAATCACAGCGCAGGCGAAGGATTCTTTACTAGAAGAAATCATCGAAAGGGGGATGGATAGGGATGGTAAGCCGTTTTTCAAGGTGGACTGAGGATAGGTGGAGAGGTTGAGAGGTTGCGGAACAGAGAATAAGTTGGCAAAGGAGAGAGGGGAAGCTGATTGAGAAGGTAGAAGATTGAGGGGAGGGGGAGGTTGAAGAGAGGTGGATGAGTTGGGCAGGGGCGGGAAAGCTGAGAGGTTCAGGTTCTGGTTTGAAAACTGATTGATGAAAGGGGGAAAGACCAGAGATGGAAAGGCGGGAGAGGGAGAGATTTGAATATCTGGTGGCCGGGCCTGGCTGGACAGTTGGATCTGACCTGAAAGATGGGTCTGGCCTGGAGGGTGGGACAGACCTGGAGGGTGGGACAGACCTGGGGGCGGACTAAGAAGAGGGGGAAGAGAGCCAGGATTGTTGCCTGCTTCAGGAGTTGGGAGCGGGAGGGCGGGAGCTATGGGGATTTGAATTTTTGAAGCTGGGAGCTGGTATGGACTAAAAGGCTGGGTGGGTGGAGGGGGGGGAAGAAAAACTGAGGGGGCTGGAGGTCTGGGTAGCTGGGGAAGGAGGGGGGAGGAAGAGGGGGCTAGGGCTGTGGGTCTGGGGGACTGGGGGAGGAGGTGGGGGAGGAGGGGGGAGGGCGAGGGAACTAGGGCTTGCGAGGACATGGTTGTTGAAGTCCCGATTACTTGAATAACAATGATGGTGTATGATTAATGAAGATGGAGTTGGGGAGACCATGAAGAAGATGGAGTTCTTTGCAGATGTTGATTTTCAAGTTGCAACGTCCCGGGTGTGGATTTGCAATCGGCTATGCCTATGTAGATGATGAAAGTGGATAGAGTCTTTGATTATGTCAATGAGTCTAACTTCCTAAAATAGGATTTACCCAGGACGAATGTTTTTAATTGATAACTTCCTAAAAATTTTAGGGTTTAATTTGAAAAGTTTTAAAATTTGTGTACCCCTTTTAAATAAGGAAAAAATTTAAGGCTTTATTTGAAAAATTTTCTTTTGGGGGAGAGCGGGAAATGAAAAGGATGGACTCTTCTGCTCTTTAGGAAGCTGTTTTTTTGGGGTTAAAAAGTAATTTGAATGAGTCTCCTGTATGGTTAGAAGTAAAAAAAAAAAAAAAAAAAAAGGGATAGAAACACTAATCAAATGAAAACTTAGCTCCTATTTGTTATCACCAATTTTCGCCTCTATTCTCAAAATCTCTAAATCAGGTAGAGATTTTGAGAATAGAGGCGTTTGGTGGCATTAGGCAGCCTTTGGTTTTTGTAGAGAAGTAGAGGCAATACCCTTATTTCCCACAATCCATCATTGATAGCATGTAGAAAGTAGAGAAAAAAAAAAGAGGTGGGTGGACATTGTTCTTGCCCATCACGCCCCTGTCTTTTTTCTCCTCAAAATCTAAGAGTGTAAATCAATATCCAAACCATTAAAAATGTTCATAAGATCAAACGGCCATGACACCAAATTTCAGCCATTGGATCATCACCGATCTTGAGTCATGTGCAAAAGGATGTGAGCTATTGGATATAATTTTATAAAATTTGTGGGACCCAAACACAAAATCTACACCATTAGATCTCTTTGGAAGGATGACAACGGCTATGTGGTCAATTTTCAAGGCCTGATACCTCGTGGATCTCGAGATATTTGCAAAACAATATCAGCCATTGATGTATTATGCTCAATATTGGATTTGTTCATGAGCAGTAATCACTACAAGAAATTTGGAGTTTAAGGATGACACAAATTTGTCCCACAATGTACATATTTCGTCACCGAAACTAATTAAGACGAAAATTTTTCGTCCCCCGTTTTGTTGCCAAAGCCTTGTCGCTAAAAGGTATTGGAGATGAAAAAAAAAATTGTCATTGAAAATGATAAATTTGTGACGATTTTTTTTTTTTTGTCTCCAATACACTTTGTTAGAAACATACTTGTAAATAATTTTTTTCATCACCAATGTACTCTGTTGGAAACATACTTGTAAGTAATTAGTGACAAAATATTTTATCATTAAAGGAATAAATTAGAGACAAAAATATTTTGTCATAAATATAAGAAATAGAGACGAACTAATTTTGTCACGTTTAATATAAAGAATTTCACAGCCCCGCCCAACTCAAGGACTTCCCAGGAGGTCACCCATTCTAGTACTGCTCCCGCCCGAGCACGCTTAACTTTAGAGTTCTTACGATTTCTGAGACCGCACGGTTATAATGAACGAATTACATTCGTCACAAAAAAAATTATATTTTGTGACAAAAATGTTCGTCTCCAATTAGCTAAAATTATTCGCGCCAAAGCAAATGAAATTGACACCTTATTTTGGTGACGAAATATGTTCGTCTTCCATAACTTATCATTATTGGGGATGAATTACGTTCGTTGCAAAAAAAAAATATTTTGTGACAAAAATGTTCGCCTCCAATGAGCTAAAATAATTGACGCCAATGCAAATAAAGTTGGCGCCTTATTTTTGCAGACGAAATTTTGTTTTCGTCTCCAATACTTTTGAAATAAATGAAAACAAACGAAAAAATTTATATTTCGTCCTCTTTGGGTGTTCTTTTAAGACAAAAAAAAAATTGTCATCAAATTTTGTCACAACAGCTTAAATTTCTTGTAGTGAATGTTTTTCTATTTTTTTATTTTTGACAGTGTAAATCAAGATCCAAATCATTGGAAATGTTAAAAAGACCAATCACAGCCATGACATCAAATTTCAGTCGTTGGATCATCACTAATCTTGAGATATGTGCAAAAAACGTGAGCCATTTGATGTAATTTTCTTAATTATGTGGGCCCCAAACACAAGATCTAAACCATTAGATCTCTTTGGAAGGTTGAACACGGCCATAGGATCAATTTTCAATTGTGGATCTTGAGAAATTTATGAAAAACTTTCAACCATTGATATATAAAAAAAACTATTTAACTTTGCATTACCAAAAATCTCTTTTGATTTTAGCATCTTTTTTTAATGGCTTTATTTTGATGGGTCTATCCAAAAAAAAGTAGAGATACCAAACACCTTAGTCCATTTGTAATATCTGGCATGCCATCTCTTTCCAAGTATCTAATGGAGGCGTCCTAAGCGGGCTACCTTGTGAGTTGGACTATTATATTTTTACAACTACGACATGATCATTTATCGTCTATCTGATCTCTCCTTTCTCCTCCGAATGATGTTATGATACATCTGTCGACATAGCGACCGCTAGAATTTTCCAAATGGCCCAATCAAACCCAAATTAGAATTGAAGAAGTTGAGGTTTTGGGTCTGGCATACCAAAATTTTAGTTTATTTTACAAGTCCAACTTAGCTCATAAACTACTCTATTAATCGAATAACCTATTAGAAAAGAGAGAGACTAAGAGAAAGAAGGTTAGAGGGAGAAGAGAGAGTCTTTCTATTATCTCATTAACTGTGTCAATGCAAAAGAGAGAGAGCTTATTTATAGGAGAAGTACTCTCATAATTGAGAAACCCTAATTCTAACCCTAACTCATCTTAAGTAGGCATCCACCCAAGATTCATATCTCATAACACTCCCCCTTAGAAGATTACCATTCAAAGACAGTTGCCTCATTTAAAACCTTACTAAGGAAAAACCCAGTGGGAAAAAACCAAAGCAAAAGTAAAAAGAGTACAACATTATTTAAGATAATTGAATTGGTGTTGGACGTACATAATGCTGCTTCGTTAAAACCTTAACTAGGAGAACCCAGTGGAATAAAACCTAGAGAAGGAAAAAGAGTACAGCGCACAGATGTCCTCGGTTGCATACTTTAGGATGCTCCATGATAAACCACTCCCCCTAATGATAGCAACCATTCACGTAGTTTGATGATGAACTCTACGCATGCCAATCTCATATACAAACTTTTAGAACACTGACTTTGGCAAAGATTTGGTAAACAGATCAGCTAGGTTGTTACTCGAACAAACTTACTTGACTGCAATTTCATTGTTCTTCTGAAGTTCATGAGTGAAGAAGAACTTCGTTGCTATATGTTTAATCTTGTCTTCTTTAATGAAACATTCTCGAATCTGTTTTATGCATGCTTCATTATCTTCATAGATAATATTCGAGATGCCTACAATAGATAATAATTGACAAGAACTACGAATATGCTAAATCAAATATCTTAGCTATAAACATTCCCTACTTGCTTCATAAAGAGTCAAATCTCAGTATGGTTAGAGGAAGTCGCTACCAAAGTCTGTGTCTGTTTAGTAGAACACCAAGAAATGGCGGCATTACCATTAGGAAACACATAACCTGCCTGTGATCGACCCTTATAAGGATCAGAGAGGTAACCTGAACCGGCATATCCTACAAATTGGAATTTTACGATCATAAGAATAAAATATTCCCAAATCAATTGTTCCACACAAATATCATAGGATGTGTTTAATACCAATCCACTACCTTAATTGGATTGAGTACATACTCCTTGGCTTTTCTTCAGGCAAAGGAAATCCTTAAGAAATTTATAGAACATGGTTCAGTGTCCCAATCATCATCATCATTTCTATTCCATCTCTCTCTTGAATAATTATAAAGTATAGAGATCTCTTCATTATCTAGTACTAGTGCCTTTTCAAGGCTTCTAAAATCTTACCAGGGACTTTCATTATTCTAGAGAGAACGGGTTTTACCATAACTTCTTCAGGAGCATTATGTGCCTCTTTGGGTGGAAACCTTTTTCGGAGCGTTACGTTCCTCCCGTAACTCCTCTTCAGGAGAAAACCTCTTCAGGACTTTTGGATGAAACCTCTTCAGGAGCGTTACGTGCCTGGAAACCTCTTCAAAAGTGTTATATGCCTTTTCGGGAGGAAACCTCTTTAGGAGCGGTACATGCCTCTTCGGGAGGAAATCTCTTCAAGAGCGTTACGTGCCTCTTCGGAAGGACATGATGATGATTGTTCGGTTCTCCTTTTCCGCGGAGCTGGTCCTTTAAATCTATAGGTTTGCCACGCTTTTGGCGTATTACAAATTCTTTTGCTATTATATTTTGACTTTGTCCTACAGGGACATCAATCTCGGCAGGTAAATTTATAGGTGGTACATGTGACTTTGTTGCCTTTGCTGCATCGTTAAAAGCATCAGGTAATATGTTTTCAATTTCTTGTAAGTGCACAATTATCCGTACTTCATATATATTGTGAAGTATGTGGATCTAGATAAGACAAACTAGAACTATTCATTGTCAGTTCTCGTCGTTCTTCAAGAACAGGTTCTATAAAAATAATACATTCTTCAGGAACTATCTTATCTCCCCCTAACGGCGGAAATATTTTCTCATCATATGAGATCTTCCAGAAAATTCGATTATTTGCACAGGTCCAGTTATGGTGGATGCCTTTCGTGGAATGAACGACAACTCTGAGAAAAATTTCTGCTTTTTTTCAGAATGGTGTGTGTTGCAGCACTGTCCACCAGACAGAGATTGTTTTCAGTTCCACGATCCATACCTTAAATAAAATAATAAACTAATATAAATATGCAACCACCTGATAAAGTTCAAACCATTCACCATAGAATATAATATTAATTAAATAAAAACCAAACATAAACCATAAGTCTAAAAGCATTCATCTCAAAGGAATTAAAAAGAATTAAGTTTGTGAAGTTTAAAGAGATATTGATATTGTAGACCATGCCGGGGGTACTGCTCCCAAGTGAGTGTTAAATGCCTCATTATTCAGGGGTTGGGTGTCCTCACCACTCTTTATAAAATAGGCCGAAGGTTCGAATTGAGTTTATAAAATACCTAGGGTCCTTTTTCTAATTTCCAGAAACTCAAGGGCCAAGGTAAATAAATTGGTGGATTAAGTGAGTCAACAGTGATACACAAAATAAGAAAATCAATGAATCATCCCCAATCTTCGATCTCTGTCACTAAAACAATTAAAATCAGAAGTAAATTAAGGAATGAATTAAAAAATGACAAAAAAATTGGCCAATAAAAGCTATAACATCGGGTTCTCAACTTTGACAATCAGAACTGTTGGTTCTGTCAAGACTTCAGGGTTGATTTAGAACTTCAGGTTCGTGATACATAAAATTAGAACTGCAGGTTCTGTCAAACCTTCAGGTTTGAAGTAAAACTTCTAGTTTTAACAAATAATCAGAACTTCTAGTTTTGTCAAATTTTTATGTTTAATTTCATGGCTGTATAATTTATTTGGACTTTTAAATCGAAAACTTCAGGTTTTGATATATGGATATTAATATATAGGTTCATATCAATATTCCAACTTCTAGGACTGCTGTTATACTTTGTGATACATTCATAGTATTGATAACTTCAAATTAAAAGAAAAATCATGCAAGAAGATGAATAGTAACTAAATACTATAATTATTGTAAATAAGTATCATAAACTAATTTTATGCATTCTAATAGATTGGATTTGAACTATGGTTCGGATACCACTTACCGTGATCAAAGTTAAGAAAAAAATTTCTGACCGTTGAGATGTTGAGTTGTTGCGTCTATTAGGTAATGCTCATTGCCACGAATCCACAGAACCAAGCCGTTCATCGATCGGAGGTCGGATGAAGAAGTTATGGCCTGCCCTAAAGTAAGCTTGAAACAGAAAATAAACTTTATTCTTCTGAGCCTTTTGATGCGTGACTCAAGGCAAGATAAGAAAACAAGTAGCACGTGCTTCCTTGGCTGTCACTGTTGATTCATTGCCTCGAAGGTTGGATAATCTCTTACTGTTCATGAAAATAACAATAGAACCGTAGCAAAAGATGGTGATTTGATGTTGCACGCAAACCAAGCCTTTTTGTTTGAAACAAAAGCGTGGCAAATATAGAGGAGAGAGCAACTTGTTGACACCCACAAACCAAGAGAGAAAAGCAACTTGTTGACGTGCGCAGGGAATCGAAGCAAACCGAGTCGAGCATGAAGAAGGCTTGGGGATTTTTTCCATCTTTGGATTTTCTTCGCATTGATAATGTATTAGAAAAGAGAGAGACTAAGAGAAAGAATGTTAGAGGGAGAAGAGAGAGTCTTTCTATTATGTCATTAGCCGTGTCAATACAAGAGAGAGAGAGAGAGAGAGAGAGAGCGCTTATTTATAGGCAAAGTACTCTCATAATTGAGGAACCCTAATCTTAACCCTAACTCATCTGAAGTGGGCATCCACCTATGATTCATATCTCATAACAAAACCAACATAATAAGTAAAAATAGCAATGCTCCTAATAGAATAAAATGTACGCATTTGCTTCCCAAGCTGTTAGTCAGCTAATAAAGGATATGTGCAGTGCATGTGGGTGTCAGTTGTAATTCCATGTAAAGCAAAATGAGAAACAATATATATAATAACAAATAACACAGGATGGGTCTGTAGTCCTTTTTCTTTGAATTAGAATACATATGAATTCATCGTCAAATGGGCTCCACCAAATGATTATTAAAGTGGTGAGGGCTGAAGTATCTAAGTTATGGATGTGGAAAGGACCTTGACTTTTCTAGGACCCAAAATTACTAAGGTGATGGATGGGTAAATACGTTCCATCTTCCCTTGATTCAATTTCCATTAATAGGGAGATCATTTGCTAGTCATTAATTTTCGTATATTCACCTTTGATCTTTGTTGTTAACCACATATGTCATGAATTCCTATGTATTTTTAATGTGGGTTTGGAAATGAGTTGGATCATATCAGAGAACCGATTAGACTCAATTGAAAACAACAATGTCTTGTTTCAATAAGGAGTGTGGCTTTTACCAAAAAAAAACGTTAGGAGTGTGGCAAATGAGTTCGGTCAAGTCAAGATGGGTAGGGTAGTTGAGGTCCAACTGTCCAACCTGTTTCTAAAATGGGTCAAGTAAGAGCAACCTAAACAATCCACATTCAATAGAGATGACCTATTCAACCTAGAGTTGCATAAAAAAAATCCAGTATCACCGTAAAACTGGACCGAACCGACCGAACCAGGTGGTTTGAATCGGTTTAATGTAGATCAGTTCGGTCAACGGTTTGAAAATCATAGAAACCGCCTTACATCGGTCGGTTCTCGGTTTGAACCAACAGTTAACTCCCTAAACCGAACTGACCGTATGTATTAACTTGAGTACTGAGTTTTGAGTATTTTAGCATTAGGGGAAGTGCTTGTATGTTCTACTTACATGTTAGATGAAAATTCTACAAGAAGTGTGCATTATTGGGTTTTTAGTAGTGCTACAGATCGAGGGCTTTGGCCTGATCTAAGAGAAAGTGAAACATTAAGAGGCCCATAAAAAAAAAAAATAAAATAAAAACTAGTTCCTTTGTATTGAATTCATTGGTTTGGATTAAGCAATGTAGTCTAGTCCAGGTTTTATGCAGAAAAATATGTACATACCTGACCATTTTGTTGGTGTATTTTATAAGAAAATTTGAACTGCTTCAGCTCATTAGCCTGAAAAGTTGGCCAAACCTGGCCTGGCATGGTCAATCACGCAATCGGATGATGGATGGAAAGAGTTCATCCATCGTTTGATGTATGCTTCCTTGGTTGAAACGAATTATGAAATATATTTTAGTGATCATTATAGCTTCTCCTCATTCCATTTGATGGACCAAGTCTGAACTGCAATTTTTTTATGAGAAAAATATATATATATATATATAAAAACAAAAAAAAAACCGTAACCGAACTGAATGGAATTGGTTCGGTTTGAGCACGTGGGCAGTTAGGTTCGGTTTGGGAAAATAGAATACCGATGGGTTCAGTTCGGTTGATGGTTTCTCCTCTAAACCGATCTGAACCACCCATGTGCACCCTTAATTCAACCTGGCATAACCTATAGAACGTTCACCCAAACCCAATGTTTTTCAAATATTAAGGCTCCATTTGAGTTAAGTTGCAAGAAAAAAAAAATCAATGATGCTTTTCTCATTCATGTGAAAAAAGACTATTCTAAGTAACAAAATATTAGACCACCAAATTGTTTACATGGGTTCAAATATGCAAGTCAACTCTAATCCAATCCAAGGAGGTTTATGCAGGTTAAACCTAACCTAGCCAATTCAAACGAACAAGAGAAGAAATGAGAGGAACGAGATGAATTCCATCACCCCTCACGTCTTTAGGGCCTATCTGGTTTGAGGAATTTCTGACAGAGAATTAGGCGTGTTGGGGATTTATGGCATGATGTGACATCTTATCGCCATGGCATTCTAAATGCTCTATTTGATGTAAGAATTCAGAATTCCAAACCACTTGAAAAGGCACTTTTAGCCTTATAAATTCCCAGAATTTCAAAATTCCAAATGCTAGATGGGTGTTGAGCATTTAGAATTCTACTTTGAGGGCAACATTTGGAGTTCTTAGAATTCCACCAAACAAGAATTCTCACAATTCCTCTAAGCGAACAGGCACCTTAATAATCTACAGATGGAGCCCATCCACTGTGAATTCCTATGTAATTCTATGAAATATAAAACAACAACAACAAATGGGATCAATACCACCCATTATCATATTTTAAATCTAAGCAATAGCTTGTAAGGTTGAACTCATAATCTCTTATTTCTAAAGTAACTTACCTAACCACTGTACCACAACACTTTTATTTGAATATTTAAAAATATATATCAAAATTAGTAAGATAGAGTGGAGACCCTAGCCCCATGGTATTTTATAACTACGTTTGAACGTTGGTGCCAATTAGAGCTAACTTTATCCATGATATATTCATAAAACTAACTATATTATTAGAATGATAAATCCCTATTATTATTGTTGTTAAATTAACCATGTATTGATACTCTTGGGGGAGAGTAAAACAAATTGGTGAGACGTGGGATAAAAGACTTTCTTTACGTCACATCAAATTTTACTCCATCCTCCCTTTTTCAATCCATACAACAATAAAATAAGACAATCATCTCACTTGTTTTACTCTCCTTTTATTTATTTTTTTCGATCCAAGTAATATGAAGTAAAACTTTATGGCACATTATGTGATGAGTCAGGCCCGAATGACTCGATCCACAATGACGGGTCAGGCCCAAGAGACTCAGTTCACGATGGTGGGTCAGGCCTAAGTGACCTGAGGCCGTGATAAGCCCAGGTCCAAATCCGTTCGTTGAAAGTCGGGCCCGGTTCCACGAAGCTACGAAGTCAGCGTATCGTTCATTTAACTTGCTTTTACCAAGTCCTGCGGAGGAGATCTTACCTGCCTCGTCTATTGAGGGCGGTTCAGAGACTCCGCCAAAATGGAGCATCCGTTGCTGAAGAGTCGTCCCCATCTGTTAGGGGAAGACTATAAAACAAAGAGCCCCACCAGCACTGGGGGGCAAGCAATTATTCTCCATTTTGTGCACTATCATTGTACTCCTCTGAATTGTAATCTCTACATCAGAGAATAGTAAAATCACCGATTTGAAGTGGACGTAGGTCACACTGACCGAACCACTATAAATTCCCTCTCTTCATTAATTTCACATTATTTACTAATCACTTAACCGGTGGTGCCCGAAAGCCCTTTTTTGGCATCATCATTATGTACTATTTTATTCTCCTTCTCTAAACAAATACGATAGGGACAAAAAAAAGGAATCCACTGGCATCAACTCTAATTCAATATAATTGCAGTATTGCTCTCTCTCTCTCTCTCTCTCCCCATCTGGAGGCATTCCAATCAAGAGGAATTATCTCTCTCTTTGTGGGCCACCTGGAGGCATTCCAATGAAGAGGAATTAAAGGTATAAATAACTAATAATGTATTAGTATAGGATTAAAAATATAAGTCGTATTAGATTATGGAATCCCATAATTTAGGGGTGACTTAGTTGCAATTGACTGATCTTTTAATCCAATGGTGAATACAAGTGAGATGGAGCATCCAATTGGGGTTAAGCGAGGCAGTGAATGTGGAGAGGCTGGATTGATCTAGGCGGGCACCATTATAGTCAACAGGGAGAAGAGAGCAAAAATTGTTGTTACTATAAGCAGATGGTTACTAGATCCAAGGAAGGCTTAAGAGTCTATCAGCCAACCACAACAAAGACAGTCCAGGGAAGGCATATGCATGCAGCGGACCAAAATCTAGTGAACAGAGATGTTAGAATTGTAGGGCTTAGTGTGGCCCAATGACCGCACGCCCATGTCCCCCCGCTTCATATGACTAATTCACTTAAAAACTCCTAAATCGGCCATTCTTCTATGGACATATCTTTGGTGTTTAGGAAAAGTTTCTAGTCTAATAGTGTTTGATATGCTTAGAGAAATTAAATCCTATTTAAATTAGGACTCCATTATAAAAATGAATTTATCTAGGAAAATATTTTTATAGGATGTAGGGGTTAAAACGCCTCTCCACACCAGCACATCGATTGCTCCATGGCTGTTCAAATCAAAGTGAATTCTATTGCATCGACAAACAAACTTTTCACACATTGGCACTCTCCATTTCCGCACCATTGACAACGGTTGCATTGTTTATCAATATATTCTCTCTCTCTCTCTCTCTCTCTCTCTCTCTCTCTCTCTCTCTCTCTCTCTATTCATCATCGACAACAGCTACATCATTTATCAATATACTCTCTCTCTATTCAACATTGATTTAGTACGTGGTACATAACATATTGGACAACTTACTTGCCATGTTCTCTCTCTTAAATTAGTTAGGTCCCTCGTCCTTGTCGGCTTATTGGACAACTTACTTGTCATCTTGGATGGGCCAATAAGGGAGTGCCACATGGTGAGAGATATGACATTTCACCTCCTCAAAAAATTTTCTAGCTCTCTAAAAATTTTCTTTCCCATATGGCACCCCCGAATGGACCAAACAGGGATCCCGATCCCTTAAAATATTTAGGTCCCTTGTCCTTGTCGACTTATTGACTTATTGGACAACTTACTTGTCACGTTTTCTCTCTTAAATTATTTAGGTCCCTTGTCCTTGTCCTTGTCGGCTTTCTTACTTGCATCAACTTGTTACAGTAGTGCTACCTGGACAAACTTTTTGGCCAGAATTTTGGACAACCCCTATGGTATTCCTTGGGGGTTGTCCAAAACTCTGGCCAAAAAGTTTGTCCAGGTAGACTTTTTGAACTTGTTATGCATCACAGAATCTACTATCTGGGCCTTTTTGGTAATATTTTATATGAAATAAAGTGTAGTAAAGTATCATATTAAAAGAGATTAAAATATAATGAGATTTTGATGATATTTTATTTTTAATTATTTGGTATGAATTTTTTTTATCTTTTATATAGAAAAGTAGAGAATTTGTATTTTTTTAGTAGAGAAATGAGGTTATTTTTTTACTTTCTTTTTTTAAATAAAGGTGGAGAAAATTTTAAATTAAAGTGCTATTGATATAATCCCTTATCCATAAAATGAAGACTTTACTTGACTTTCACTTATTTAATAAAGCGACAAACGGCCCAAAGGGAACGGTTGTGGCCCATATTTTTGGAGAGGTGTTAAAAAACTTGGCCCATTTTCTATATGGAGAAAATTTCACATTTGGTACAGTACTTTTTTTTTGAATGGAGAAGGACAAAAACCGAGCTAAATTTCCTCTGAGTACACATAAAATATTTTGCTATTTGAAACTGAAAGTGAAAAAGTATTTCCACGAAAGAAAAAAATTTCTGCGGAACCAACCCTTCATGGATGTACAGAAATGTAAAAATATTTCTTTTACCCTTTGGAAACCACAAGTTAATTACTCGCAGGTGCTTTTGAGAATTTCTTCAAATCCCTTAATGAAGACGTGGTAATTAAGTGCTTTTGACAATTTCTTTCTGGAAGTGCATTAATGAAGACTTGAGAACCACGGCATCTAATGAGGAAATTGCCTTGTGACAGGGATCTGTCTACTTTTGTTTTAACGTTCCATTCAAAGGCCTACCTGCTCTAACCCTCACCCACTTTTTAAATGGTTGGCGGAAGGGATGAG
This sequence comes from Cinnamomum chago, assembly GCA_038049695.1. Taxonomy (NCBI): domain Eukaryota; kingdom Viridiplantae; phylum Streptophyta; class Magnoliopsida; order Laurales; family Lauraceae; genus Cinnamomum; species Cinnamomum chago. Next base: position 61,806,839 of record CP142458.1, on the reverse strand, counting down.
GAGTAGTTGTAAACTTTCCAATCGTTTCCTTTCAAATGAGAATCTGGTTAAAGAACCGATTTGGTTAGGTCATATTTCTAGCTTGAAAAACAAAGATCATATATGTATGTAATGGATATCTCGGAAAATTATTACAATAATATCACAATACCTACTTCATATGATATCGCACGTATGTGGTGACATATCCAAGATTCAAATCTTCAAATCTTAGAAATTGACAAATTGTTAATGGTTTGAACGGCCTCTGGTCATGGGATGACCCACTCTGCCCTGCTTTCATTCATTTATATAACTAATAATTTAGCCTAATTGATGAATTTACAGGACTCAGTCTCATGACAGCAACATTAACAGGATGAATAGTCCCTCCATCTCTTTCTTCATCAATGTATTGTGCATTACTTACTATAATAAATATGAGAGTTGTGTGCCGATAATGGAGCATTGTATTCACTTTTTCTGTGGTCTGATAACCCCCGTAGTAACAGCAATGAAGCTGCTGCCACCCATACCCATGAGTGATAATTGTGTGATTTTGTTTTGGTTGTTGCTCCTCCTTACCTCCATCAACCTTATATGCTTTGCAGAATCTGTGACTCTCTTAAAAAACGAGAGTGATCATCTTGCGCTGCTCGCCTTCAAAGATGGGATATCTGATGATCCCAACGGAGTCTTGAGCTCTTGGAACAATTCTCTCCATTTCTGCATGTGGAATGGAGTTGCTTGCAGCAAACGACATCCTCAAAGGGTCATGGCCTTGAACCTCTCTTATCAAAGCTTGAAGGGCTCCATATCACCCCACATCGGAAACCTCTCCTTCATCAGGACTATTGCACTTCACAATAACACATTGGAAGGGCACATTCCACAAGAAATTGGTCGTCTCTTTAGGCTTCGGTATCTCTCGCTTGTCAATAATTCTTTGATTGGAGAGATACCAAATAATCTGACCCACTGTTTGCAACTCAGAGCCCTAAGCTTATACGGTAATAAGCTTGTTGGTCATATTCCGTTGGATATTGGCTCTCTGTCGAAGCTCCATTTGCTGAATCTTGCCAAAAACAACCTCATAGGCCACATCCCTCCATCGTTTTGGAACCTTTCATCGCTTACAGATCTCCATCTGTATGAGAATAGTTTGGACGGAAGCATTCCTCAAGAACTAGGCCGACTGACAAAACTACAATATCTTGATCTCCGCAGCAACTCTTTCGATGGGGAGATTCCCCAAAATCTTACCCGATGCTTGCAACTCGAAGTCCTAAAGTTGTACAATAATAAGCTTGTTGGTAATATTCCGTTGGATATTGGCTCTCTATCGAAGCTCTATTGGCTGAGTCTTTCCCGAAACAACCTCATAGGCCACATCCCTGCATCTCTTGGGAACCTCTCATCGCTTACATATCTCTATGCATTAGAGAATCGTTTGGACGGAAGCATTCCTCAAGAACTAGGCCGATTGGTGAACCTACAAATTCTTGTAATCAACCAAAATAAACATTCGGGTATGATTCCTTCCTCTCTTTATAATCTCTCATCAATTCGTACCCTTGATGTCGGATTAAACCGTCTGAACGGGAGCCTTCCACCTGAGTTGGGCCTCATGTTTCCAAATCTTGAAGTGCTTTATGTGGGAGTCAACAGATTCACAGGACCCATACCTATTTCATTAGGTAATGCTTCAAGGTTATTCAATCTCGACTTTGTTTCAAACGAATTTACTGGGTCAATGCCGATGAATCTGGGAATGCTACAGGGCCTCAACCGGCTTCAAGCATCTCAAAACCAACTCATCAATGAGAATAATGGGGAATTCACTTTCATCACTTCTTTAACCAATTGCAGTGGCTTAAAACATTTAGTTCTATCTAATAATCAATTCAGTGGTATACTGCCCAACTCAATAGCTAATCTCTCGACCCAGCTAATAGAGTTACATTTATATGGAAACCAGTTTTCCGGAGCCATCCCAAGAGGACTTGGGAACCTCGCCAACTTGATTTCATTGAGCTTGGGGCAAAACCTTTCACAGGTACTATTCCCATCCATCTAATGAAGCTTAAAAGGTTGCAAGGGCTTTCTATCCGTGGAAACAAGCTTTCAGAGAAAATTCCGATTTCCATTGGAAATCTCACTCAATTATTCTTACTTGATTTAAGCGGAAATGATCTACAGGGAAGCATACCTTTGAGTCTTGGAAACTGTCGGCATCTACAACACTTATATCTAGATGACAATAACCTCAGTGGGACAATTCCAAATCAAGTTGTAGATATTCCCACCATGTTGGTGCTTAGAATGAGCATGAATAATCTGATCGGCACCTTACCATTGGATATTGGTCAATCAGAAAATCTTGTCTGGCTGAACATTTCTAATAATAGGCTGTCAGGGGAAATTCCTCATTCCTTAAGTACTTTAATAGATCTACAAGTGCTTGATCTTTCACACAATAAGTTAACCGGGCATATCCCTAACAACATGGGGCAACTCCGTTCTCTACAATATTTAAATTTGTCTTTCAATAATTTGGAGGGTGAAGTGCCAGAACATGGAATTTTCCAAAATTCATCTGCAATATCAATCCTTGGGAATGCCAAGCTTTGTGGTGGAATTCCCAAATTGCAATTGCCTAAATGCCCGAAACAGGATTTCAAGAAACGGGAAGGGATTTCACGAAGGGTAATAATTATAATTATTGTCGTTGTTGTTCTCTTTTCATTTCTTCTACTATGTCTCTTGGCTTTTCGGTCAAAGAAGTTGAGAGGAAAACTTGCTTCTACTTCTTCTATGAAAAAGAGTTTCTTACAAGTAACTTACGGAGAGCTTTTTAAAGCGACCAATGGGTTCTCATTGACCAATTTGATTGGTGAGGGAAGTTATAGTCATGTGTACAAGGGAATTATAGATCACATGGAGATGATTGTTGCAATAAAGGTTCTCAGATTACAACAACGAAGAGCTTCAAAGAGTTTCATAGCTGAATGCAGGGCATTAAAAAGCATTAGGCATCGGAATATCGTCAGAATCTTAACTGTTTGCTCAAGCCTCGACTTTACTGGCAGTGATTTCAAGGCATTAGTTGTTGAATACATGCCTAATGGGAGTCTGGATAGTTGGTTGCGACCAAGTGCAAATGAAGATGAGCATCATCAATTGAAAGTTCTAAGCCTTGTTCAGAGGCTAAATGTAGCCATTGATATAGCTTGTGCCTTGGATTACCTTCATAATCATTGTGAAGCACCAATAATTCACTGTGACCTCAAACCCAGCAACGTTCTTCTTGATGGTGACATGGTCGCACACGTGAGCGATTTTGGCCTAGCAAAGATCCTTTCAGAAGATATCGATTATTCTCAGTCTCAAACCAACTCGCTCGCAATAAAGGGGACTATCGGATATGTTGCTCCAGGTATCCATTTATCTCTTATTTGATTTTTAAGTATTTCTGAAAAAAAAACCTTATTATATTATTTGCACCTGAAATAGAGCAAATGGACCTCAAGATATAATAATTAAGAATCTTCTTCAATTAAAATTCTTACACTATGGTGCTTATGGGCCAACCAGCCCAAGCTTATCATGAATTGGCTGGATTTAGGTTTTGTTTTAAGACCTTGGAATGGGTCTGGGAGAAATTTTCTTGTCCAATAGTTAAATAGGCAAAGAAATATCTGGCTAATGTGTGCTTGAAGACCAAGTTTGGTGTGACATATTTTGCTCAAACGCCTACATGAGTTTTGCAAATGGATTGTACTTGGTCCTAATTTTCAGGACTGTGCAGCTAGAATATTAGGGATTATAACAAGCTAACCCATGAACACCCCTATAATGAATGCATTCACAACAATGTTTATCTAATATATGATAGCCATAGCCCAACCTGGATATCTAATTTATTGTGCCTTGTTATGGGGTGAAACTCATGGGGAATTTCTGAGGCTCCTATGAAGGGTCCACTTATTAAAAGTCCAACTGGACAAAATAAATGTGCCAACCATCACCACAGTGGGAGCTTAACCCTGTCGCCGACCATTGCTCGACCTGCCGATGATACAATCATATGGTTTTAGTTCTACTTGATTTTCATACTTTTGCCAATTCACATGTCTTTTAGTACTTAAGAGTGGGAATATGGATGTATGAGTTGCACTAGCAAACCTTAAATCCTCGCTTTATTGAAAATAAACCATGTTTGAACTGCAGAATATGGTATGGGTGCCAATACATCCACATCTGGAGATGTGTACAGTTATGGAATTGTTCTGCTAGAGATGCTTACTGGAAAGAGACCTTCTGATGATATGTTTGCAAATAATCTCAGTCTTCATCATTTTGCTAAGATGGCACTTCCTGAACGTGTGATGGAGATCATAGATCACCAATTACTCACAGAAGAAATTGAAATCATTCGGCACGGTGAAGAGTATGACAAAATTAGAAGCATGATGCAAGAGTCCCTAATTTCATTGGTGAAAATAGGTGTATCTTGTTCTCATGAATCGCCAAAAGAAAGAATGGAGATGAAAGATGTTGTCATTGAAATGCATAAAGTCAGGGACTTCTATCTCAGGCGCTGAAAAGTGGTAAGATGCACTTGGTAGACTGCTTGTGTTAATAAAGGTTCATCTGCTCTTAGTCATATTGAGGCTTGGTTGTGTTCCATGATGAGAAAGAGTATGTAGAAAATGTCACCTTTGAGAGTGAGTTTTTCCTCCTTTTTTTTTCTTCTTTAGTTTACTTCTTCTGTATAGTGTAGCTTCTTCTAATGGTGTACTACTATACTTGCTTTGTGTGCTTCTTCTAATAGTGTACTACTATACTTGCTTTGTGTGCTTCTAATAGTGTACTTGCTTTGTCATTAAGGAAATAGAATCTCTCTCTCTCTCTCTCTCTCTCTCTCTCTCCCCCCCCCCCTAATATGTCATTTGAGATGGATGATTAAGCTTTTTAGTGGCCACTCCTTGACGGAGACTCATGGGCTTGGTGGCCTTATTTTCTGATATGGCCCGTCGCAAGATGGGTCATAAGTTCAATTGTTCGGGTCTTCTACATACGGATGTAATTAAATTGAGCCAAGTTGAACAATATCAATCTCTACCTCCAGTCAATGCACATTCAAGTTCAAGCTCGACCATAACTAAGCCGAGCTATGTTAAAACGTACAAGTGAGATTATATTGTGGCTTGATTTCATTTCTTTATATTCCTATATTGTGTATAATATATATATATATAAAACGTACATGTGAGATTATAAGTATGTTTACATCATAGGTAGTGGTGGAACTACATGCTGTCATGTGATCTAATCCTCTTTGCCCCTCCTCAAATTTTGTTCTATGTTTCTTGTTTGCCCCTCAATATTTTTTTCCTCTTCAGTAAAGAAAGAAATTCCAAACACATAAGGTCAATTTCATCATTTACTCTTATCCAAAAGACAAATCATCAAAGCTATCCAATTATCATTTTCATTTGAACTAGCAAAACACATCGATCCGTGCTAAGCACAGGCAATATAATCCCACGGAATTGATGAGAGGAATTGATTTTGGAGTTGAGAGAGGAATTGATGAGAGAACCATGGAAGATGAAGAGGAAGATTGGGTGTTGGGAAAGAGGTGTTCATGTGAGAGCATTATGCACTTACTGACATTTGCAACACAAAATTTGTGTATATATGTTCCATTGATATTTTATATTGCAATTGATCATGGCCCAACTTGTGAAGTCTTAGCAAAAATTGAACGATGCTAATCCCGCGGAAGCTATTCTAGTATAATGCTGAATTTCCAATGCTTGGACATGATTGTTATCCAACAGAACTATTGGTTCTGAGTCTGGAGGAAACTGGAAATCAAATAGAAAACATGATTACTTAATTATAATTCTTCAAATAAGAAAACAACTTCACAATGACTGTTCCTTGTGCTACTTATGAGTTCGAGCTCAAATCTTGGATGATCTTGTTTTCCACATGTTTGGAAATTGTCAAAACTTCAATGCATTGGCAAGCACTTTTATTCAATTTTTTACTTGATCTAAGCTAAACAAACTTCTCCAGAAATTTATGATTGAATGTAGAATAACCTCAATTTTCAAACGCATGAAGCTGAAAGAGGACAGAATTCCCTGGTTGCAAAACTTTTCAAACAACGTGTTTGGTAGTTTTAGCAGTAAGTACTTCCACCTTTCATCCTTGAATTAGGCCTGGACATCACAATATTTCTAGATAGAATGCACGTTAATCGTGTAATACTGACTCATTAAATTGTGCGAAGAATATCAATCACCATGTTTACAGTGATGTTAGGATTCAAAAAGTGTTAGAATTCTGCAGTATGAAAGTCTATCCTCGTGTTTAGCTCGATAAAGTGCGCCCACAATATTTAATATACTTGATCGTGGTATTCTGGACAAAATCATTTCGATATTAAATATTCAAACCAGAGTGAAGTTGCATTGGGCTAGTAGTACCTAATAAGCACCGGGATCCTGCTTTAGAAAACCTCATGAGTGAGATCTCATCATTGGCTCCTCTGTGGTTAAAGCAGTGCAGCAGTTCTTTACCTCAGGAAAGATGTTCAGAGCTTTTAACACCTATTTCCTAACCTTGATCCCCAAATCCTCCTCCCCTACCACCTTTGCGGACTATAGGCCTATCAGCCTTCTCAATTTCACTTACAAAATCATTGCAAACATCCTGGCCTCCAGACTTTCTAAGATCATCCCTCTTCTTGTTTCCCAAAACCAGGCAGCTTTTGTCCAAGGCAGATCCATTCATCAACACATAGCCCTAGCTCATGAACTATTTCAAAAACTCCAGTCCAAGCTGAAAGGTGGCACTCTATGTATGCAGTTGGATATCTCCAAGGCGTTTGACAGACTTAGCTGGCCTTTCCTCTTCAAATGCCTCCATTTCTTTGGTTTCCCCTCTAAATGGATTAGCCTCATCAGAGCTTGTGTTTGCACGGCCAAAGGCTCTGTCCTCATAAATAGGACTCCCTATGGCTTATTCAACTCCTCTTGTGGTCTTAGGCAAGGGGATCCTCTTTCCCCCTACCTTTTTATCCTCGCTGAAGAAATCCTTAGCCTCAACATCCATAGCCTGGCCTCTACCAACACCATTTCTCCCCTCTCATCAATTCCAAACACCCCTTGCCATCTCCTTTACGCTGATGATATCCTCCTTTTCCTTAAAGGCCACAAAAGGAGCCTCTTAGCATTACAGGAGCTAATCTCCAACTACCAAACTAGTGCTGGCCAGACCATTAATTTGGAGAAGAGCAAGCTCTTTATTGGCAAATGCTCCCCCAGTAAGAGAAGGCAAATCCTGGGCATTTCCAAAATTCAGGAAAGACCTCTCCTCTCCCTCTACCTCGGAGCTCCTCTCATCATTGGCACCCCAAGAAGACCCCACTTCACCCCCCTGCTTGATCGTTTCATGACCAGACTCTCTGGCTGGAAATCCCAGCTCCTCTCTATGGCTGGTCGCAGGATTCTAGTCAGACATGTGCTTAGTAGCTTGCCTATCCACATTGCGCTTGTTCTTCCAATTCCAAAGTCTGTGTCTACCAACCTGGAATCCATTATGAGGAACTTCCTCTGGTCTGGGGGGCTTCCAGGCTGAAAAGAAGCCAAGTCAACTGGCACACTGTCACTCTCCCCATCAAAGAAGGTGGTCTGGGCATTAGATGAATCAGTGAGCAAAATGCAGCTTCCTTCATCAAGCTTGGCTGGACGGCCATGACCTCCGGCTCTCTCTGGGCCAATTGGATGGTGGCCAGGTATTTTCCTAACTCTTCTATCTGGCATCCCTCCACCTCCAAATCTGGATCCTGTATTTGGCGTAAAATCAGGAATTTGGCCCACCATATTCAATCGGGGAGTATGTGGAAAGTTGGAGATGGCAAGGAAATTGATTATTAGTATGATAACTGGACTCCTGAAGGTAGCTTGGCCTCCCACTACCCTTCTGTCAATTATCCTCCAAATCAAAAGCTGCACTCTCTATGGGATGGCTCCCATTGGACGATCCCCCCTGACCTTCCTGCTGCTGCTGCAGTCTCCCTGCGCCAAGCTACCTAGCTCCTCTCTCTAGATCAGTCTTCAAAGGATTCTCTGCATTGGATCAACCATCAGGACAAAGGTCTCACTCTTAAGGAAGCTTGGCAATCCTTCAGAACCAGCAACCCTTCCTCTTACTGGCTGAACTGGGCGCCTCTGGTCTGGAACTCCCTCCATCATCCTAGGATATCCTTCTTTGCCTGGAGGTTGCTTCATGGAAAGACCCCCACTCAAGCCTGGGCTCAGCACGCTGGCATCAGCTTGGCATCTAGGTGCAGTCTGTGCCAACAAGCTCAAGAGACAATCTTGCATCTCCTCTTCCTCTGTCCTTTCTCCTCTGTCTCATGGAATTGGATCCTCTCCAAGGCAGGTTCGGCTGTCAGTGGTCCTCTCTATCCTTCCAAGATCTGGCATGCTCTCTCCTTCCAAAGTGACACTCTGGCCTGCAAAGGAGCTGCTTCTCTCTTCTTCTCTACTGCCTATGCGCTATGGAAATGTAGGAATGAAGCTTTCTTCTCGAATTCAAGAGCCTCCCAGACGAAGGTCCATTTATACTTGACTGAGCTCCTCTCTACCTCTCTCAAGCGCATTAGCAAACCTTTTTCTGGTAGATCTCTTAACCTTTTCTGTAATTATTTGTTCCCTAACTCTTAAGCTTGGTAGTGTCTTCCTGGCTTTTGTGGGGTTCTTTTTATTTTTTGTTTTCTTTCTCCTGTTGTAGCTCTCTGTGTTCCTGGGCCTCTTGGCTCTGTTTTCTTCCTCTTTCTTCTTTAATACAATTTGCCTTTCAGCAAAAAAAAAGGCCATTTGAAGTTCATGGCAGGATCTAGCCATAATTCACGATAAGGGTATCGCATCAAATCATAATCCTGAATTTAGGATAAAGACAACAATAGATTAAATAAGCATCAAGATGAGGACACGATCCTGTGCACCATATGCGTGGTGTTACAAAAACCGGAGTAAAAATGGAAATGAAAATCCATTTGAAGTGACTAATTTTTATTGTTTGGTGGGTTTGGTAAGATGAGTTTGTAAAATTTTTATTGTTTCCTATATTTTCGTTCTGCTAAATTTGACTCTGATAATTATTGAATGTATTAATTAAATAGATTATGCATAAAATATTAATATAAATTTCATAAATTTGAATGTCGTTCCAAATCTAAAACATCTTAAAATTTAAAAGTAAAAAGCGTTTTCCCAAAGTTGACTAACATAGATGGGATCTACAAAGAATTGGAAATAAAATAAAATTACCTCTCATTATTCCAAATATATGGGAAGAACCGTCACGAATTTCTCCCATATTGTTGATCTCAATTTCCTACACCGATTTGCTCATCTGATTGCTAAACTCAAGATTCAGATTCAGGTTCCAACAAATAAAACCATAAAATCATCTATGAATTATAAAGTAGCACTAAAAACCACAACATTAAAGAGATTCAAACCATATCACAATTCAAGGACCTTAGTTTGATCTAATTGCATCTTTTGAAGCATTATGAATTGTAGATATCTGCTAGTTGCCTATAGACAATTCATAGGGTAATTAAAAAAATTTACAGGACCATTATTTTCACACAAAAAATTTAACAACAGTGGGAGGGTTGTAAACTTTCCAGGCTAAATTGTAGCAAGGAGTCCACAGTGTTTGATTGAAAACATATAGTAAGCTGAAAACAATTGTTAATTGATGTCATTGATTGGTTCTCTACTATTTTGTTGTTGAACGCAGATGAATGTCATTGACTTGGTTCTCTACTAGTGTCATTAGATTAAACATATCCAATAGTTGCATCAATATTTAAATAATGAAAGAAGCTATTTGAATCATACCTAACAATATGAACACCTCACCTTATGACCCTATTCAATTGAAAGAAAAATCCAACAACTGAAGCAATCATACCCAACGAATATAAACACCCAGCACTCTCACCCTTCTTAAAGTTTAGGAAAACAAGTAGTAGTTGTTGACATAATATCATCCAAAAAACAATTTAAATTCTTCATTGACAAACCATAACCTAACCAAGAACATCATACGTACTATCTCAATGAGAAAGGTCCCTACAAGATGGATATTAACATAACCAGAATCACCCAATGACTTTTCATAAGTATAAACAGAGTTATGTATTTCCAACTCAGAATTCCATTACAAGTATACAACCATGAGCTTTGGCAACATTGTTAATGAGTTCCATGATAGGCACAGTCTTTCTGACACCAGCACCGCCAAACAATCCAATCTTTCCACCTCTTTGGTAAGGTGCAAGTAGATCTAAAATCTTTGCATGTACAGTACGGCACAAAGGAATCAAAGATGAGCAATATCCAATAACACGCACTTAATGTGAGGTGATGAAGCAAATCATATGATAACTACAATAAGAAAAAGGCACCCATCTGTGAAAACATCTTAGGTGTGGGTGAGTTAGCAAGGCATCAACTTCATCTCCTTGCATTTAGTCTTCGTACTATATCCAAGATCCATATATTATTAAGGTATTGTATTTCTAAAAGAATACTCAAGTAGTGGATGAGAGTTATGTTAATCCTAATGGCTACAGAACAAATGCTTTTGTCAAACAGAATATAAATGGAACAGGAGTACCCAATTGAAGAAGGCTGCAACTATGATTTGTAGGCGGAAAAAGAAGAGTAGCAACAGCAGTAGATCTGTGACCGAGGCACGTCTGATGACGCTCTCTTTAGAACGAGTTCCGCCCCCTGGATTCTATTCCCAGTTGCGAAGGTTCTCAGCAGAACTGCCCCCAAGATACAACGGCCTTCTCGTTCAGGCTCTGGTCGCAATGCAGGCCCGAATATCGCAGACTCCCTTTCTTTTTAATGCTCAGAAAGAGGAAAAACGATTTTTTCTGTACACTACAATAGCGCAGATGGCCCTTATTTAAATTAGGAGTAGTAATCCACTAAGCCATAAAACCTCTCCATTTTAATATTCATTAATCCACATTAAAACAGCGATTAAAACAGGTTTAACGTTAACTCAATGAAAAAATCAATATATGGGTCCCTCTAGGCCAGCCGACCAGGATTTGCACCCCCCTGCGCGCAATATACACGCAGGATGCGCGTCGCGGACGCACGCCCGGTTAAACGTTTTCCAGACCCAGCACCCCAGGTCAGGCCTGGCTCGCCTGCGCGCATAGGGCCCATGGCAAAAGCCTTCAAAGGTTCTTAAAGTGTAAAGGAATGAAAACACATATAAACCTACTTCAAAAGTTGAACTTGAGCATTGTGGGATGTGTTGTTTCCAAAAGCCTACACAACCCATAAAGCAAAAGTGAAGAAAGGACAAAACACTTTTTGCAATAAACACCTTTAGAATTTTTTGAAACATAAAACCCAACAATCTCCCCCTTGTTTCAAAATATTTAATGAGCATTTCACTGGTAAGGTGACCATGCTTGAACCTTACGTCATGACATAATTTCAAACCTTTAGGAGTTGGAGTGAATAAGTTCTTGAACTTCAACTTTTTATATCAGTTCAGAATAATGTCAAGATTTGATCTTGGAGTCATTAGGTCAGCACTTTACGGCCATGTGCTTAATCCCGGATTTCATGAGTGCTCTAGAGAATCTGCCCAAATTCTCATAGGAAGCGGCCCACTTCCACACTCATATAGGTGAGTCTATCAAGAGTGCCCCTGCAACTGTGCACCCCACCATATAGGCTATAGATCTCACTAAGAATTAAATTCAACCTGATTCGCTACAGGTTATGTACCAACAATCAAATGAGTCATACACAACAGGGATGAGTTCAGAGTAACCATACTCTATATGTCGGTACTTCACATCATCGAGATAGCTTGTTTTTCCCATTGAACCTATTTCTCGGGATCTTCGGTCATTAGGTTGGGTTCCCACTATTGATGATTTATGGGCTTAAGACCCATCCCTTTAGTTGTTTCTTTTATTTTTTTTCCCTTGCAAGGCCTTTTGTCAAAGGATCTGTAAATTATCCTTTGATCTCACATAATCAATTGAAATTACTCCTCCACTGAGTAATTGTCTCACATAGCTATGTTGTAGTCGCACTTGTCAAGACTTTCCATTATACGTGGTATTGTTAGCAGTAATAATTGCTGCAGTGTTATCACAATGAATAATAATAGGAGGAATGGGTTTAGTCCACAAGGGAATATCAAATAATAAATTTCTAATCCATTCAGATTCCATCGCAGCAGCTCCCAAAGCTAGGAATTCTGAATCTTTAGTGGAATGAGAAATTGCAGTTTGTTTCTTTGATTTCCAAGATACTGCAGCACCTCCCAAAGTGAAAATACATCCACTTGTAGACTTAGAATCATCTAAGTCTGAATTCCAGCCAGCATTGCTGTAACACTCAACTACAGGTGGATAACCAGAATAATACAATGCATAGTCTATAGTATTCTTTAAATACTTAAGTACTCTAGATACAACTTTCCAATGTTCTATACCAGGGTTACTGGTTTATCTACTCAATTTACTGACTGCATAAGCTATATCAGGACTAGTACAATTCATAGCATACATTAAGCTACCAATTACACTAGCATAATCAAGTTGAGATACACATTGACCATCATTTTTTACTAATTTAATACTAGGATCAAAAGGAGTAGACACAGGTTTACAATTAAAATGATCATATTTCCTCAATATTTTTTCAATGTAATGTGATTGGGATAACTTGATTCCAGAATCATCTCTTATAATTTTAATTCTCAATATAACATTTGCTTCTCCCAAGTCTTTCATATCAAAGTTATGAGAGAGAAGTCTCTTTATATCTTTGATGCTTTCCATGTCAGAGCCAAATATTAGTAAATCATCAACATATAAGCAAATTATTATTGTTGAACAACCATTAGATTTATAGTAAATACATTTTTCAGCTTCATTTATTTTGAAGCCATTAGATAGAATTACCTCATCAAATTTCATATGCCACTGTTTAGGTGCTTGTTTTAGTCCATATATGGATTTTATTAATTTACACACCTTATGTTCTTGTCCTTTTATGACATAGCCTTGTGGTTGATCCATATAAATTTCCTCTTCCTAATCTCCATTTAGAAAAGCAGTTTTGACATCCATCTGATGTATAATCAAATTATGAACAGTAGCAATAGCAATCAAGAGTCTAATAGAACTAATTCTAGACACAGGGGAATAAGTATCAAAGAAGTCTATTCCCTCTTTTTGCCTAAAGCCTTTGGCTACTAGCCTGGCTTTATATTTCTCTATTGACCCATCAGGCCTAAGTTTTTTCTTAAAAACCCACTTGCACCCTAAAGGTTTAGTACCTAAAGGTAAGTCAGTTAATTCCTAGGTATTATTGGCTAAAATAGATTCAAAATCATCATCTAATGCCTCCTTCCAAAAGGCAGCATCATGAGCAGTCATAGCATCCTGGAAAGTAGATGGATCTTCCTCTACTAGATAGGTTTCAAAGTCAGGACCAAAACTAGTAGCTGTCCTTAGTCTCTTACTCCTTCTAGGTTGAGATTCTTCTTCCTTATGAGTTTTTAGTACTCTTTTCAATGAAGAAGGTTCTGATGTAAACTTAGTTTTAAAAGGAAAAAGGTCTTCAAAGAAGTTTGCATCTCTAGATTTAACTAGGCTCAGATCTTCTAATTTCATGAATCTATAGGCAGCACTATCTTGTGCATAGCCAATGAAAACACACTCCCATGAGTGGGGTCCTAATTTAGGTCTTTTTGGATCTACAATCCTAACATGTGCTAAACACCCCCAAACTCTAAAGTATCTAAGGTTAGGCTTTCTCCCTTCCCAAATTTCAAAAGGAGTCCTATTAGTTTTAGAATGTAAAACTCTATTTAAAATGTAACAGGCAGTCAACAGAGCTTCACCTAAGTTTTTAGGACTCCCAGATGCAATTAACATAGAGTTAACCATTTCAATCAAAGTCCTATTTTTCCTTTCTGCTATACTATTTTGTTGGGGTGTATAAGGGGCAGTACAAGTTCTCTTAATTCCTTTAGATTCACAATAGTCTAAAAGATTTTTTGAGGTGTATTCACCACCTCTATCACTTCTGAATGTCACAACCTTTCTATTCAGTTTATTTTCAACTTCAGTCACATAAACTTGAAATATAGATAGTGCTTCATCTTTAGTTCTTAATAAGTATACATAAGTATACCTAGAACAATCATCAATAAGAGTAATAAAATAATATTTACCACCTCTAGTCATAGTATTACTTAGATCACATATATCAGAATGAACCAATTGAAGTAATGCAGATTCCCTTTCCACATGTTTAAATGGCTTACGAGTAATTTTGGATTGAGAGCATATAATACATTTCTTATGATCATCATCATATTTATCAATTAATCCATCAGTACTCATATTTCTCATGGTTCTGAAATTAATATGACCTAATCTACCATGCCATTCATCAACTAAAGCGATAATATAAGCAGAAGAAGATGCAGTATTATTATTGACAGTATTCAATTTAAACATATTTTCACATGCATAACCCTTTCCCGCAAATACTCCTTTCTTGGTGATCACAAATTGGTCGGATTCTATTACCTGTTTAAATCCGGCCTTATTCAGAAGATAACTAGACACAAGGTTCTTTCTCAATTCTGGTGCATGAAACACGTTCAACAATGTCACTGTCTTCCCGGAATTGAACTGAATTTCAACCTTCCCTTTACCGATTACTTGAGTAGTAACGGTAGTTCCCAGAGCAAGTTTACAATCATTCGTGACCTTCTCATAGGTCTTGAACATGCTTCTGTCAAAAATGACATGGTTGGTTGCACCAGTGTCAATCCACCATCCTTCGCTCTTTGCTGTGCTGACAGCATTTACCTCAGAAATAACAGCAACAAACTGTTCGGCTTCAGTAACATTAGCTTGAGGTTTGGTTGCTTGAGATTGTTGTGGACCTTTTTTCCGGTGACGACATTCTCTTGCAAAGTGTCCCGGCTTGCCACAAACAAAGCAACTGCCTTTAGCCTGTGGCTTGACAGTTCCTTGATTTTTACTGAACTTCTTGTTCTGATTTTGCTTCAAATTCTTCCTCTTAAAGGAAGGATTAGACTGCTTATTCCTGCTCAGATGTTGGTCAAATTTCCCTTTCTTTTAACCATCAACTTGTGGTTTCAGCTAAGCTTATTTTGCCAGCATTCTCAGCCAAATCCTTTTGATCACTATTTCGGGCTTCTTCCTCAATTCTCAAGTAGCGCTGATCGAAGGCGCTCCAAAGAATAGTCCTTTCTCTTGTGTCGAAGGGTTTCCTGTATATCCTTCCAAGTGGGTGGTAATTTTTCAATAACTGTAGCCACTTGGAGCTATTCATCAATTCGGATCCCTTCTTTAACAATTTCATTAACAATGGTTTGTAAGTCATGTACTTGAGGAAGAATTGGCTTGTCATCTACCATCTTGAAATTCAGATAGCGACCAACCGCATACTTCTTAGCTCCAGACTCCTCTGTTTTATATTTTTTATCTAGAGCTCTCCAGATGTCTTTAGCAGATCGGGCTTCAGAATACATATTATAAATGTTGTCTGCTACAAGGTTCAGAATATGGCTCTTGCACAAGTAATCATTTTCTTTCCATTTCTTCCGTGCATAAGAGCCACTTGGTCCTTCACGTTCAGGACATGGTTCGGTAAGGACAAAAGCAATTTTCAAAGATGTCAGCAGAAATAAAACTTTCTGCTGCCAATGACGAAAATTAGATCCATCAAAACTAACCAACCGAACTAAGTCCTGGTGCATGAATTTGACAGCGGAAGTAGCCATAGCAGAATTCGTCCTAAAATTGTTAATCCCAATGGCTACAGAACAAATGCTTTTGTCAAACAGAATGTAAATGGAGTACACTACAATAGCGCAGATGGCCCTTATTTAAATTAGTAGTAGTAGTCCGTTGGGCCATAAAACCTCAATGAAAAAATCAACGTTAAAATCATCAGACTGGTTTTTAAAAATAATGGCAAAAGGAAGGATGCCATTTCTATATCAATATATGGGTCCCTCTAGGCTAGCCGACCGGGATTTGCACCCCCCTGCGCGCGATATACACGCAGGATGCGCGTCGCGGACGCACGCCCGGTTAAACGTTTTCCGAACCCAGCACCCCGAGTCAGGCCTGGCTCGCGTGCGCGCATAGGGCCCATGGCAAAAGCCTTCAAAGGTTCTTAAAGTGTAAAGGAATGAAAACACATATAAACCTACTTTAAAAGTTGAACTTGAGCAATGTGGGATGTGTTGTTTCCAAAAGCCTACACAACCCATAAAGCAAAAGTGAAGAAAGGACAAAACACTTTTTGCAAAAAACACCTTTAGAATTTTTTGAAACATAAAACCCAAAAAGTTAAAACCCATGGCATAAAGAATGGTATGCTCTTCATGTGATCATTTAGAGTATAAATTAAAAGGTACACAGAGTGAAACGAGTCAAGCAAACCCAAAATAACAGTCTTATCTTAAAATCATTTCTTTTTCCCCACTCCCATGTTTAGCCAATTCATCTACTGACATTTGTTTCAACCATTTCGACCTTTCAATAGTCCACCCATGGATTGTTTTGAGTTGTACAGTTGGTGTGAACTTTACACTGTACAGACACTTCATTGATAATTAATTTGGAGAGGTGTACTAAATCGTAGTCACTTGTAGCTGCTTAGAAAATCCATGCCTTGTCATAGCCATTTATTTGGTGTTGATCACTGCTCTCTCTCTCTCTCTCTCTCTCTCTCTCTCTCTCTCTCACACACACACACACAGAGATATGGACACACACATCCATAAATCATGTAGATGGGTAACTCCCAATATAAGTGGACCATCCAGATTTTAGGCCAGGCCATCTACACAGGAGATGCATTCCATTTTACTGCTAGAATGATTTGCACATGTGACATCAAGTATATGAATCGGCATGTGAAGGCCCATCTGTAGCAACTTCGCAAAGTTTATTGAGATGGTATACCTGAAAACCAGTTGTAGCCTTCGTAAATTAACAGTCCAGTAGAGTCCCCATATACTCTATTGGCAAGATGATTCCCAGCAAAGAGAACTTTTACCGGCTTTTACAGCAAACAGAAGCACCCCTTCCAAAAAAAATCCACAGTTAGATTCCTGATTATAATTAAATGTAGATAGCAGGAATGTGTTGGGATTCATAAAGTGTTATTATTCACAATAAGATCAGGAGGTCCTAACCGGATGTAGCAAATTAATCATGGAATTGAAGTGAGAACCCTAGAAGTGAGAGGAGAGAATGGAATACCTTTGGCATCAGCATTGTGGGTGTAAGACCCCGAACCCGCTAATAGGTGATTAATATCTAATTAATCTTGATTAGGTGCCTAATGTTTGTTTTGGATCGTTTTGTAATGGATTAGGTAGATTAGTAAGGTGTTGATCCAACTAGGTAGAACTTATGATCTTTTTTATAATTTTGGGCCACACGTAGTGCTATAGTTTAATGGTTTTCAGTGCATTTCATTAAGCATGTCATTAGCATTAATCTTCATGTTTGAACCCAGACCTTTTGGGCCCAACTCAACCCATTTCCAAGCCCAAAACAATCACAAAGCCCTTCGCCCAAATTTCATTCAAGAAAATGGACTTGCATGCAATGTCCAATCTAGTGCCCACTTTAAAACCCACTCATCCCACCCAGCCGAACTCCATTTTCCTTCTCAGCTGGAACCTCCCTACTCCCTCTCCATCTCCATGCTTTCCTTCCAATCTATGATGCCCGGATATGGGACGGATACGCTATAGACATAGCAGGGACACAAATTTTACATGTAAAAAGTGAAGTATCGGATACAATACGACACGATACGTCACCCATTTTAAAGTATCTGTGCATCATAGCTTCCAATCCTTCTCTACAACAAGACCTAAGGCTGTGCATGCTAGACTTTTGGGAAGTTAAAGTCATCACCTCCCATATTCACTCCTTCAAGCTTCCTCTCATTCGATCTCATGTTCAACCTCTCTATTGGGTAAGTTATATCTCTCTACATATCCACCTTGTTTGGATTTGTGATTTGAAGATAGTATTTGAGCATGCATGTGAATGGTAGTCCGTTGATGATATTTACCATTGTAGAATTGTACCTTCTTCTTCCTTTGCAACACCACCACCTTCATCCTCTTCATCACTTCATCTTCTTCATTGGTAAGAAAACCTCAAACAAATGCTTCTTTCTACTTATACATGACTGTAGGAACCCAGTTTCATTACATGGATGTTCATTTAATTCATCTTTTGCATGTTACCATTGTAGGAGCTAGCCAATTTTGGGGGTTTTACTTGATTTGAGTCTAAGAAGAAGATTAGAGTGAAAGGCACCAAAAAGAGGCAAGTAAATGAGCAATTTGAGATATATGCATGCTATTGATTCATTGATTGAACATTGTTATATGATTGAATGTTAATTTCAGCCTTGTTCCTTTAGATTAGATTGATAAAGTTAAGTGGGTTCTTTTGAATGGATTACCAAAGAATGAATTGGAGGTGTGGAAAGAAATGGACCATAGGAGCAAATGGAGGCTCAAATTGGTCATTTCATGTTCTTAGGAATGTTGTAGAAGTTTGGATGGATGGGGGGTTGATAAACAATGTAAAACAGAATTTTTAGAAGTTCTGTTTGGAAAATTTTGCCCAGAATTGGGCCAGCCGGATTGGGCCCGCTCAAGTGGATCGGCCCATTGGGCCCAATAATGCCAACTTTGAATGGCCATAACTTTTGACCCACACGTCCAATTTTTTAGTTCCATATATCGTTAGAAAGCTCTTGGAACATAGAAACCACTACAAGAAATTTGGGGTCTAATGACGAAACAAATTTGTCCCAAATTGTACATATTTCGTCACCGAAACTAATTAAGACGAAAATTTTTCGTCACCCTTGTTGTCGCCAAAGCCTCGTCGCAGAAAGGTGGTGGTGACGAAAAAAAAAATTCCTCACTGAAAAATATAAATTGGTGACAATTTTTTTTTGTCTGCAATACACTGATGGAAACAAGTAATTTTTTTTCGTCTCCAATACACTATGTTGGAAACATACTTGTAAGTAATTAGTGACAAAATAATTTGTCATTAAAGGAAGAAATTAGAGACAAAAATATTTTTTCATAAATATAATAAATAGAGACGAAAAAATTTTGTCGCATTTACCCCGCCCAACTCAAGGACTTCCCCAAGAGGTCACCCATCCTAGTACTGCTCCTGCCTGAGCACGCTTAACTTTAGAGTTCTTACGATTTTTGGAGCCACACGATTGTAGAAGACTTCATGCTAAGTTAATACGGGGTTTGACTTATAAGCCATGGTTAAGACTTTGATATTTCCGATGCGGGCTAACGGAGACTCATCGTTTAAAGCCCATGGTTGATATGCTACGCCCCGTGGTTAAGAGTACCGCCAGGACCAGGATCTCACATTTTCCCCCACTAGAAATAGAGCCGTCCTCGGCTCTGATACCAACTATCACAGCCCCGCCCAACTTAGCATGAAATTGTCCGCTTTGGCCCACGTGTACGTGCGAGGACTTCCCAAGAGGTCAACCATCCTAGTACTGCTCCCGCCCGAGCACGTTTAACTTCGGAGTTCTTACGATTTCCGGGGCCGCACAGTTTTAAAAAGCTTCATGCTAAGTTAATACGGGGTTTAACTTATAAGCCGATGGTCAGGACTTGGATATTTCAGATGTAGGCTATCGTAGACTTGTCGTTTAAAGCCCGTGATTGACAAGCTACGCCTAGTTGTTAAGGGTACCGCCCAGATCAAGATCTCAAATTCTCCCCCACTAGAAATAGATCGAGTCGTCCTCGGCTCTGATACCAACTGTCACAGCCCAGCCCAACTCAGCATGAAATTATCTGCTTTGGCCCACGTGTACGTGCGAGGACTTCCCAGGAGGTCAACCATCCTAGTACTGATCCCGCCCAAGCACGATTAACTTCAAAGTTCTTACGATTTACGGGGCCGCACAGTTTTAAAAAGCCTCATGCTAAGTTAATACGGGGTTTAACTTATAAGCCCATGGTCAGGACTTGGATATTTCCGATGCAGGCTATCGTAGACTCGCCGTTTGAAGCTCGTGATTGACACGCTACGCCTAGTTGTTAAGGGTACCGTCCAGACCAAGATCTCACATTCTCCCCCACTAGAAATAGAGTCGTCCCTCGGCTCTAATACCAACTGTCACAGCCCCGCCCAACTCAACATGAAATTGTCCACTTTGGCCCACGTGCACGCGCGAGGAGTTCCCAGGAGGTCACCCATCCTAATATTGCTCCCGCCCGAGCACGCTTAAATTCGAAGTTCTTACGATTTCTGAGGACGCATGGTTTTAAAAAGCCTCACGCTAAGTTAATACAGGGTTTGACTTATAAGTCCTAGGTCAGGACTTGAATATTTCTGATGTGGGCTAACGGAGACTCACCGTTTGAAGCCCGTGGTTGACACGCTACGCCTCGTGGTTAAGGGTACCGCCCGGACCAAGTTCTCACAGTAGCAGAGACTCAGAGAGGTAGGTGTACCTGGCGGTGGCAGACTCCTGGATGGAGGAGAATGGGCACAAATGATGGTGTTTGGTGATGGTGGCTGCATCTGCGAATTCTAGGCGAGAGAGACTGAGAGAAGTAGAGATGAGAGGGATCACCGATCAGGGATGGGTCTGCACTGCTTGTGTTGATGGAGGGTGATGATGATTGATGGGGGTCAATGAGCCATGGGGCTGTTGCTTAATTGAGATGATGGGTGGGAGATGTTGGAAAAGGATTTTGGAAAATGGGGAAAATGGTTCTTCTCTCCTCTTCTGGAAAAGGGTTTTGGAAATGGGGGAAAAGGGTTTTGGAAAAAAGAGACGGGGATAGATGGAGGGACAAAGGGGGAAATGGGTTTTGGAAAAGAGGCGTTGGATTGGGGTGGGGGTGGGGGAGGGGGATGGACGTTAGGGCCTTCGGGGCCCGTTTTAGTCATTTTAAAGGCTTTTCCAAAGCAATAATTGTAAGAGATGAATAGCCTCAAGTGCGAACGAAATTGGTGTCACCGCAAATGAAATTGGCGCCTTATTTTGGTGACCAAATATTTTCGTCTTCCATAACTTATCCTTAATAGTGACGAATTATGTTCGTCACAAAAACAAATTATATTTTGTGACAAAAATTTTCGTCTCCAATGAGCTAAAATAATTCGCGCCAAAGCAAATGAAATTAGCGTCTTATTTTGGTGACAAAATATGTTCGCTGTCTATAACTTATCCTTATTGGTGACGAATTACGTTCGTCGCAAAACAAATTATATTTTGTGACAAAAATTTTCGTCTCCAATGAGCTAAAATAATTTGGCACCTTATTCTAGTGTCGAAATATTTTCGTCTTCCATAACTTATCCTTATTAGTGACGAATTAAGTTCGTCACAAAAACAAATTATATTTTGTGACAAAAATGTTCGTCTCCAATGAGTTAAAATAATTCGCGACAAAAGCAAATGAAATTGGCGCCTTATTTTGGTGACGAAATATGTTCGTCTTCCATAACTTATCCTTATTGGTGACGAATTACGTTCGTCGCAAAAAAAATATATATTTTGTGACAACAGTTTTCGTCTCTAATGAGCTAAAATAATTGGCGCCAACACAAAACAAGTTGGCGCCATATTTTTGTAGACGAAATTTTGTTTTCGTCTCCAATACTTTTGAAAAAAATGAAAATAGAAGACAAAATTTATATTTCGTCCCCTTTTGGTGTTCTTTTAAGACAAAAAAAAATTCGTCTTCAGATTTCGTCATAACAGCCTAAATTTCTTGTAGTGAACCAATGGTACACACATCCTACTGATCGAAGATTGGGAGATAAAGTTGATATGGGGACAATTAAACCGGGCCCCTATCTCTTTGGGGAAAAGAGACTTTAATTCTAGTTTGGACCCCAGATTTGGAACCCATGGACTAAAACGTTTATAATCAATCACCGAGGATGATTGTGACACAAACACTAAACCAATAAGGTCTTAGGTTGAGAAAGGAGTGACCTTGTAGGTCCCTAAACATGGAACCCTTAACCAAATAACTAAGTCCAATGGAAGTTGTAACACATAAGAAATCTTGGCCTAAGATTATCTCATGTGCGTATACGTTTGTCTAGCACCTTCCCATGGGTGTTGGTTTCGGGATTTCGGTGCATCACGCACACACACACAATGTGACACCAATAAAATGTAGCACGTGCATTGAATTACCTAAAACTACATTGAAATGGACGGTTAGAGACGGCGGGTAATTAGATTAGGTTTGGCTAGTAAATCTTCTTGTATTAATCGAATTGCATTTGCATATTGTTATTGACTATTATTGCCCTCAAATGTCTCAAGATTTACTTATATGCATTATTCATACTACTTAAGTGTTATTGCAACTGTTCTATAAAGGTATCGTGAATTGATGTGAATAGCGGACTAAGTAAATATGACTAGATTGATTGAATGAATAGAGTGGAGTCGAAGCGAATTGAGTGTAAAAGTCTTACTCAAGTCCTATTGATTGAATTGAATGAGTCGGCACTACTTAGCTTCGACCGGATGATACTCGACGGGGTTGACTCTTGGTTTAGATTTGTGTAAGTCACTGCAGTAGACAGCCTAGAGCACCAGAACTCCAGAACCTGAGTAGCCAGGAGGACCTTTGGCCGGGCCCCTGGTGACATCCCAAAACGCGTGCTCTCTATTAAGGGAGGATTGAGCAAAGGTAGTAGCCAATTAGAGTGTAAGTATTGTTTTGTGATTCGATAAAACGTGATTTATTCTTAAACGCACAATGTGCCTAGTTTCCAATTATTTGACATCGTCTAATCTTCTGTCAATTCAAATTTTGTTATAAGATATGGATCTTGGGTAGATGCCCACTTATGATGAGTTAGGGTTAAGTTTAGGGTTTTTCTATTATGAGACTACTTTGCCTATAAGTAGGCATCTTCCTATTGTATTTGTACATAGATAATGAGATAACAGAAAAGCTCTCTCTTCTCCCTCCTAATCTTCTTTCTCTTGTCTCATACTATTTATAACACGTTATCAGCACGATACCCTTGATTTATGTGTAAAGAATAGAAACTCAAAGCCTGCCTCGTTTTGCAAAGCCAACTTTGTTCTCTTTTATGGTGCATGTAAACCGACGAAGCAACTCCTGCTAGTGTCTCTTTTTTTTTTTCCTTTCCTTCCCTACCCAAGTTCTATTGTTCGATGCGTTACTGTTCTCGTTAGGCAAGAAGACAACGCCAAGACCGAATATAACACATTGGAAAATCATGTCTTACACCAAACAGAACTTGTGTACGAAAGTTGGAAAATCATTGTGACAAGCGTCGGGTTTTTTAAAAAAAAATCATTGTGAAAAGTCTTCTGGTGATTCTGTTGAAAATCCATCGTGAGAAATCCTCTCTTCCACCTTGCGACGAGCACCGGATTTAATATACGCAACAGATCAAAATTTCAAAGGTAATAAATTTTTTATGAACTGCGATTACAGTGAGTGGTATCTAAACCATAGTCAAAATTTATTAGAATGCATAAAATCGATTTATAATGCTTGTTGATAGTATTTTATTTACTGTTTATCCTCTTGCATAGTTTATTCTTTCTTTTAAATTTAAATTTATGAATTTATAAATAGAACTAGAAGTTCTAAATTTGAACATAAAGTTCATTGATCTATGGACCAGAAGTCCTAAAAGTTGGAATAATGATATGAACCTGCAGATTCATATCCATAAAATTATAAAGCCATGTAATCAAACTAGAAGTTCTGATCAATTTTTAGAACTAGAAGTTCTACTTCAAACTTGAAATTTTGATAGAACTAGAAGTTCTGATCAATTATTAGAACCAGAAGTTCTACTTTAAACCTGAAAATTTGACAGAGCCTGTAGTTCTAATCTCATGTGTTATGAACCTGAAGCTCTAAATCAAGCTTGAAGTCTTGACAGAACCAGCAGTTCTGATTCTCAATGTTATGAACCCTGAAGTTTTAAATCAAGCCTGAAGTCTTGACAGAACCAGCAGTTCTGATTCTCAATTATATGAACCTGAAATTCTCAATTAAAACCTGAAGTTTTGATAGAAAACTTCATTAATGTCCTAATTTATGGTGAATGTTTTTAATTATTTCAATCTTAATCATGAGATTGCATAGTTATGATGTTTTATTATTTTTGTTTAAGGTATGGATCATGGAACTGAGGACAATCTTTGTTTGATAGATAGTGCTACAACACACACCATTCTGAAAAATCAGAAATTTTTCTCAGAATTGATGTTCATTCCACGACAGGTATCCACCATAGCTGGACCTGTACAGATAATTGAAGGCTCCGGAAGAGCCCATATGATGTTACCAAATGGTACCCATCTATTTATTAAAGATGCTTTGTTCTCAAAAAGTTCCCGAAGAAACTTGATTAGTTTCAAAGACATCAGAATGAATGGGTACCACATTGAAACTGTAAGTGAAGGTAACAAGGAATACTTATGCATCATTGCTAGTATTGGATCAAGCCAGAAGCAAATACTATAAAAACTAAGTACACTCTCCTCAGGATTATATTACACAACAATCTCCAATGTTGAATCACATTCCGTTACGAGTAAAACAACAAAGTCGAGCCCGAAGCTCAGTGA
The DNA here is from genome assembly GCA_038049695.1 of Cinnamomum chago. Lineage (NCBI taxonomy): Eukaryota > Viridiplantae > Streptophyta > Magnoliopsida > Laurales > Lauraceae > Cinnamomum > Cinnamomum chago. Next base: position 61,782,054 of record CP142458.1, on the reverse strand, counting down.
TCCTAAGGCTTTACAGCTTTGGCATGATAGGTTAGGTCACCCTGGGGCTACTATGTTGAGAAAAATCATTGATAACTCTTTTGGGCATTCCTTAGAGAACCATCAATTGACCATACCTAGTGGGTACTTATGTACTCCATGTTCACAAGGGAAACTGATCACCCGACCCTCTCCTACTAAAGTTGCATCTGAATCCCCATCCTTTCTACAAAGGATACAAGGTGATATTTGTGGACCCATCAATCCACCTAGTGGACCTTTTAAGTATTTTATGGTTTTGATCGATGCCTCCACCCGTTGGTCGGATGTTTGTCTACTTTCAACTATGAACATAGCATTTGCCTGCCTATTAACTCAAATAATTAAACTGAGGGCTCACTTCCTTGATTATCCCATTAAGTCTATAAGACTTGATAATGCAGGCGAATTTACATCCCAGGTTTTTTATGATTTTTGTTCGTCTATAGGCATTGTAGTCGAACATCCTATCCCCCATGTCCACACCCAAAATGGCTTAGCTGAATCCATGATCAAGCGCATCCAATTTATCTCTAGGACTCTACTGATGCAGTCCAAATTACCAGTTAGTGCTTGGGGACATGTTGTGTTGCATGCAGCAATGTTAATTCAACTTCGACCCACGGCCTATCATCAATAATCTCTTACATAACTTATATCAGGGCATCAATCAAATATTTCTCACTTGCGCAAGTTTGGCTGTGCAGTTCAAGTCGCAATACCACCTCCAAAGCGTACTAAGATGAGACCACAACGTAGATTGGGAATATATATAGGTTATGACTCTTCTTCGATTATTCGATATTTAGAACCAAGGACAGGAGATGTCTTCACTGCTCGTTTTCTCGATTGTAAATTCGATGAGACAATTTTCCCGCCGTTAGGGGGAGATAATTAGATTGTTCCTGAAACGTATTGTTCCTGTAGAACAACCCGTTCCTGAAGAACGGCGAGAATTAACATGGAATACTTCCACTCTGTCTCATCTGGATCCACAAACTTCACAATGTGAGAATGAAGTTCGGAGAATTGTGCACTTGAAAGAAATTGCAAACAAATTACCTGATGCATTTAACGATGCAACAAAGGTGACAAAGTCACATGTGCCAGCTATGAATGCACCTGCCAAGATTAATGTCCCTGTAGGACGAAGTCAAAATACGGCAGCAAAAAAATCTGCGATACGCCAGAAGCGTGACAGACCTATAGGTTCAAAGGACTCAGCTCCGCGGAAAAGGAGAAATGAGCAATCATCATCATATCCTCTCAAAGAGACATGCAACGCTCCTGAAGAGATTCCTCCCGAAGAGGCACATAATGCTCCTGAAGAGGTTATGGCAAAATCCGTTCTCTCTAGATTAATGGAAGTCCCTGGTGAAACTTTGAAAGCCCCTGAAGAGGCACTAGTACTGGAAATGAAGAGATCTCTATACTTTACAATTATTCAAGAGAGAGATGGAAGAGAAATGAGATTATCATCGATGAAGCATTTGCATATGCGGTAGCTATACAAATATCAAAGGAAAATGATGATGATGATGATTGGGACACAAAACCGTGTTCTAAAAATGAATGTCGACAAAGAAAGGATTGGCCACAATGGGAAAGTGCCATCAAAACAGAGTTAGAGTCTCTTAACAAACGTGGTGTGTTCGGACCTATTATACAAACCTCAAAAGATGTTAACCCTGTAGGTTACAAGTGGGTGTTTGTAAGAAAAAGGAATGAGTTGATTAAAATTACCAGATATAAGGCACGATTAGTGGCACAAGGTTTCCTGTAGAAACCTAGGATTGATTATGAGGAAACATACTCCCCCGTTATGGATATAACGACATTCAGATATTTGATAAGTTTAGCAGTTTCTCAAAATCTAGAAATGAGACTCATGGATGCTGTAACTGTTTACTTATATGGGGACTTAGACACAGAAATTCACATGAAAATTCCATAAAAAATCTGTAAGGATTTCCTTTGCCTGAAGTAAAGCCAAGGAGTACGTACTCAATCCAATTAAGGCGATCATTGTACGGCCTGAAGCAATTCGGAAGAATGTGGTACAATCGTCTTAGTGAATACTTGTCCAAAAAGGGGTATGAAAACCATCTCATGTGCCCGTGTCTATTTATAAAGAAATTCTTGAAGGGATTTGCAATATTAGCAGTTTATGTTGATGATATAAATTTAATAGGGACTCCAGAAGAGCTCGAAGAAACTGCTAATTATTTAAAGAAAGAATTTGAAATGAAACACCTTGGAAAAACGAGATTCTGTCTCGGATTGCAAATCGAGAGAAATTCTAATGGGATGTTGGTTCATCAATCTAATTATACCGAGAAGGTTTTAAAACGATTTGGTATGGACAAAGCACATCCATTAAGCACCCCTATGGTTGTCCAGTCTCTTGATATAAAGAAAGATCCATACCGTCCCATCGAGGAGAATGAAAAGGTATTGGGTCCCGAAGTACCATACCTAAGTGCTATTGGAGCCTTGATGTACTTGGCACAATGCACTAGACTAGATATTGCATTTTTTGTGAATCTACTTGCCAGGTATAGCTCCGCACCAACTCAAAGGCACTGGATTGGTATTAAACATATCTTACAATATTTGCGTGGAACAACTGATTTGGGAATATTTTATGCTTACGATCATAAAGATTTCAGTTTAGTAGGATATGCAGATTCAGGTTATCTCTCTGATCCGCATAAGGGTCGGCAACAGACAGGTTATGTGTTTTTAAATTGTAATGCCGCCATTTCTTGGCGTTCTACCAAAGAGACTTTGGTAGCTACTTCTTCCAACCATGCTGAGATTTTGGCTCTTTATGAAGCCAGTCGGAAATGTGTATAGCTAAAATCTCTGATTCAGCATGTTCATAGTTCTGGTCAATTGCTTTTTTTTTGCAGGTATTCCAAACATTATCTATGACGATAATGAAGCATGCATAAGACAGATTCGAGAAGGTTTCATTAAAGGAGACAAGACTAAACATATAGCACCAAAGTTCTTCTTCACTCATGAAATTCAGAAGAACAATGAAATTGAAGTCAAGCAAGTTCGTTCGAGTACCAATCTGGCTGACCTGTTTACAAAATATTTTCCAAAATCAATATTCCAGAAGTTTGTATATGAGATTGGCATACGCAGAGTTCATAATCAAACTATGTAAAATGGTTATTCTCATCAGGGGGAGTTGTTTATCAGGGAGCATCTTGAAGTATGCTACCTATGGACATTTGTGCGCTGTACTCTTTTTCCTTCTCTAGGTTTTATCCCACTGGGTTTTCCTAGTTAAGGTTTTAATGAGGCAGCACTATGCACATCCAACACCAGTTCAATGGTCTTGAAGAATGTTGTACTCTTTTTCCCTTCGCTTTGGTTTTTTCCCACTGGGTTTTCCTTAGCAAGATTTTTAATGAGGCAACTGTCATTGAATGGTGGTCATCCAAGGGGGAGTGTTATAAGATATGGATCTTGGGTGGATGCCCACTTATGATGAGTTAGGGTTAAGTTTAGGGTTTCTCTATTATGAGACTACTTTGCCTATAAGTAGGCATCTTCCTATTGTATTTGTACATAGATAATGAGATAACAGAAAAGCTCTCTCTTCTCCCTCCTAATCTTCTTTCTCTTGTCTCATACTATTTATAACAAATTTGTTATAATATGTGATATATCTTAATTGCTCATATATATTGCTGAACCTTCGTATTCATGCTACTACACTTGGTTTCACAGGGATCCAGGATACCAAAGAGAATAACTAATAACCCCTCAGACTAGAGATTTGATTGGTAAGGTTAATGGTTAGCTTTGACCGTCGGAGTACATTAAAGTGTGGTAATTATGACTTGAGATTAGATAATTAATCTGGCACTTAGTTTAAGTATGCATTGAAAGTTTAAATTATTAGCCTTGTTATAGACTAATTATTATATAACAGTTTGATTAATAGACTGCTCATGGCTTTGTTATTGATGACATACATGCTTCCGCAAATAAATGTTCATTGACATGTGTCAGTGAGTAATTCTCACACGTGTAAAGTGGAATTTTTTCTTTCGCGAATTTGGACTTGGTCCCAAACAGGTGCGAGCTCACGGAAGTGCACGTGTTACACCTCGGAAACCACCCTACCTAGGGAATTCTTGGGTCCAGGATGTGACAGTGGGGATCAGAGACAGTGGGGTTGTAGAGCCTTGAAGGAGGGCGAATTCCATGGATGAGGAGATTGGAGGCAGAAGATTGGCCATAGGAATCCGTTTGGGATTGGATCTGATAGAAAATCCAACTTTTACGATCGTAGATTTGCATGAAGCATCGACATTTCTATTTCTAGGCAACGACAAAGAGAGATGGAGATTCAAAGAGATGAAGAACATCTACGAGAAATCAGGAGAGAGAGAGAGAGAGGATTCAATACCTATGCCCTAACAAGTGCGATCGTTGGAGATGCCAAGTCGGTGCCCGCATTGATTGTGGGTTTGGAGATGATGGATAGTAGAAGGAGAAGTGGAGTAAATGGCAGAGTGGGGACGATCGAGTTATTCTCAATGATTTTCCAGGAGTTACTGGAATGGAAGAAATACATCTGCTTGAGAAATATGGGAGGAGTTACAGAGGAGTTGAGTTGAATGAATTAGTACATGAAACGGTAGGTTAATTGGATGTTTTAAAGATCGTCAAAATCCGAAGGCAGTCAAAATAGATTAGCTCATTTCAAATTGAAAACAGTTCATTTCCCTAGTAAAGCAAGCTCAAGTGTCCCATCTACAGCTCCACCTTATCTCGACCACCCCTCACATCTTTAATGTTCTTTTGTTGGAGACCATTTGACCATAAATTTCTAGAAATTCAATTTCTTTTCACATATTAAATGCTCTAAATTGCAATAATAAATGCTTATGGCAAATAATGACGACTTTTGAGGAAAATTTACAATAAGACTAATAATACTAATGAGCAAAGAAGTTGATTCTGACATGAATAAAAATAGATGAATGTCCTAAGCAGGAATTTCATGCTTACTGGATAAATTATAAACAATGGGTTTTAATTATACCTCATTCTTTGTGTTGTTCCCACTTGTGCTCTTTGTAGATGATCGATCCACTTGGCTATTTCTCAAATATATCCCTTCAAAATCTACATTCACAAATTCAAGCATGAAGCATAAGTCATAACATTTCTATCTTATCGACATAAAAACACCAATTTCACCATTTGCAACACACTTGAACCTAGGGTCTACATAAGCATGCAAAGTCTGACAATTTTTCAACCTTTGTCTCATCCAAACAACCTTTCACTTTCACTTGGCCAACCAAATCAATATTACCAATTCTCATCCCCACATCAACACATGAAGGCTTGAAGACATTATGCAAACAATAGTTTTAATATACTACTTTTTATGCCTGCTGAAACAGTTATTTTATGATTGACACATCAGTTTTAATAGTGAAATTTGCGAATGCCTGAAACAGTCATGTAACAACTTCAAATGTTTTTTTGACATGTGGGTGGTTTTGGACATGAATATCACCTCATGAGCTTTTAATGAGTAATCCACTGTTTTAGGCTTTCTCCAATTCCATCCATGGAAGTACCATGTTTTAAAACAAAAAGAATAAAAAAACACGAAGGCTACAGAACACTTTCCTATCCAGACAAATTATTTTTAAAAATGATTTAATTTGGCCCTGATTCGGCTGTGTCTTAACTCATCTGATTTCATTTGGCCCTGGCAATTGGTGATTCAGCTGCTGAGCTTGACATAGTCATAAGATCAGCTGGCATTTCCTATTTGCCTGATTTGAACGAATTAAAAAAATGATTTTGAAGTGACTTGGTACTGGGCAAAACTGAAGACTATAGAACTGACAGGAACTGCCGAAACAAAGTGAGAATATCCTAATTGGAACTGAAGTGACTTGGATTTGGCAGGTTTTGTTTCTTTGGCCTGCTCCAGTCCCTAGATTGAGCTTTTCTGCTATGTGCAAGAAATCAGAGTTTAAAGACCCCACAAAAAATGTTATGGATCATTATTTTTTATTCTTGTGACCCTCCTGTAATGTAATGTAGGCCATGAAGCTTAGTGTTTTTACCACACCTCGGCCAACCCTCAAGACATTGCCCAGTGCTATGATTCCAACAAGCCCTACAATTCCTCAACATCTAGCAATTCACCCTTATTCTTGACCAACTCCTTTTGCCAACATGATTACAAATCCATTCCTGCATCAGAGCTATATGAATGTGCCATCTGCTTTCCAACAAGTATATGCTGCCAACGGTGTTTACCATCAATCTCCAGCAACAGTGCAGAGCACTGGCATAAAGAACTCACTACCACAGTACAAGAACAATTTTTCAATTGGTAGTTTACCTCGGCCTGCCTCTCTAGCTTCAGGCTATATATGGAGGCTTTGGATGTTCAACTAACATCCCTGTAAGCTTTCGGAAACCTTCAACTACCTCTTCAATCGCCACAATTGCTCAGGAAGAGGTTATAAGCTCTCAGTACAAAGACATCAACCATTATGGCTCTCAGCGGGTACAACTACAAGTGGAGAGGATGCAATGTGTCATCTTACCATGATTTGAATCCTACGAACGATTTGTACATGAGGCCAAACTTTGTGATGAACTGTTCAAATAATGGGCACTTCCCTGCATAACACGGCCAAAGAATTTTGAGGTGAATACCAATATTAAATTTAGGTGTTGTTTCCAAACGCAGTTTGCAAATCCAAACCCAAAGTACATAGAACCAGGTAAAAAATAAAAACAGTACAACAGAAATGGATGGCATCAAATCTCAGTGTGGCATTTTGTCAAACACCATATACATATGCAGAGAAAAGTACATGAAAAATAAAAGGAAGAAAACAATAACAACAAACAACGAAGAAAAGCTAAAGGAGATATGGCAAATAGAGGAAGGATGCATTAACTGAGAAGGAGATCAAAAGATGGGGCAGTGGAGATGAGAGATTGAGGCACTGTGGGTGAGGATTTTGGATTAATGAATTTGAACTGGGTTGAGACTTGAGAGAGAGGAATGATTGAGACAACGTTAGATAATCAGAGGGGAGTTGAAAGAAAGAGGCATTGATGAGAGTGCATGAGACAACGGTTAGATTTCTTTTGGGCGTTTTCGTTGGAAGAAGACAGAAGATGAAGAGGTAAAAGCATGCATGTTAACGTGCTGGAAAGAACGGCGTATTTCTTTCACGAGTTAATAGGGGTGTGTGGAAAGTGACGGAGGCATTAGGAATCAAAACAAATTGAGAAGGGTCAAAATCAATTAATCGAAATCCAGACCGATTTCCCAATTGGAATCAGTGGGCTTCATAATATAATATAATAATAATATATTATATAATAATTATACTAACCCAATAACTCGTACTCAACGCAATATCTCCATGCACAATAAAACAAATAATCACATATTAAAAAAAATTCCTCTTTCTATAGGACAAGTTAGATAACATAGAAATAGAAAAATTATATATAGCACAAAGGGTATAGTTATATAGGAATAACTCAAGCATGAGTGGTTTGATGGAAAAATGAGTGGGTAGTTGAATGAGTAGTTACGTACTATTGATCTTCATCATCATTTTTTTCAAGGACAAAGAAGCTAAGGACACTAACATTTTCATCTTCTGTATAAGAAGACAAGCATGTTTAATTACAAATGCATCGTAATATGTAGTTATATGAGTGAACAATTATAGTGTTGCATGAAAAGATAAAAGTAGGACGTGGTGTGAGATAAATAGGGAAGAGCTGGTAAGTGGGGAGAGAAGATAAAATATTTAAAATAAAATAGTATAGCCGTCGGTCAAAATTCTAATCACCGGTCAAAATCGAATCTAAAACCTTCTCGCTTAATATATTATATAACTAACCTAATAACCCGTGCTCAACATGATATCTCCCTACACTGCAAAATAAATAATCGCATATTAAAACAAAATTACTTCTTTCCATAAGACAAGTTGGATAAAATAAAAATAGAGAAATTGGAGTAAAAAGGGTATGGTTACATAAGAATAACTCAAATATGAGTGGTTTGATGGAAAAATGAGTGGGTAGTTGCATGAGTAGTTACATAACTATCAGTCAAATTTATAAACGACGGTTAAAATTGGATCCAAAACCTCTTAGCTTAATATATTATAAATAATGGTTACAATTATTCCCCTTTCTTCTTTCTCTACCTATTTACTTCTTGTCAAAAGCCCAAACACAATAAGTGATATGCTACTCCCTCACGCAGGTGCAGGGAGTGGAACCCACATTGCATCTCACTTAATGAAAATCCGACTCTCTCAAGATGGATTTCCCATCCTTGCAATGTGATGTCCTCAAATTTTAATTTCCCGTCCTAGCCTTATAAAATCTATAATGATGATATTAATGTCACATACATATACATCTACATAGGATTAATAATTAAAAAGTAAATTATATTTGAATAAAGTGATTATCAAAGCCATATTATGACAGTTAAGAAAATTATTTAATTTGAGCTTAATTATTTATAATAATGTGTTTACTGGTAAATTTGTTAAAATCATGCAATTTTCAATTCTTCTGTAGTCTGGGACCATTATTTAATATTGTTGGATGTGGAGAGCAGTACAAGTTCAGTATTTTTATTGTTTTAAGGATAATTTAAATAGCTAAATTATGAGATTTTAAGTTTATGAATAATTAATTTATTCTAATTTGTTTATTACTTCTCAAATTCCTTGCAAAGAGAGAAAATTAATCTCTAACTCTTATATAATTTTTACATATATGAATGAGAGCTGAGCCCCCCTCAGCTGAGCGTCGACACTCATGTTTATTGAGCGCAACACTTGTGGGGTCCACCTCAGGCACCAGCTGGGAAAGGACCTATCGATCTAACCGTCAATTTCGGTCGAATCTGATAGTTGAACATGACTGGCCCCAGTTGACGTTAGCTTGCTGATTGGGCAATTGAGCTGCTCAAGGACTGGGTCGAACTCGATCCAAAATGAACCGGACCCGAACCGGCCTCCTCCCCGGTTCGATTACCTTGTTTCTGCACCAGGAGACCCAGCCCCTCTGCGAGCGTCAACACCGGAACCAGTTCTGATCTATGATAAATCTCCGACGGTGGCTGTGAGTCAAGTTCCTCTGTTTTTTGTGTAACACTGCCTACGTCCATGGGAAATAAAGGGAAACCTCAGTGTATCATTCCTCCCTCTTGATCTATGTTAAGATTATAGACTATATTATATGCATAATCCCCGCTTTCTTCGCCTCTAAGTCCCAAGAAAACCCCAATACAATTACTGACCTTGAACCCCGGTTCTGGCTTACCCAGACAAATCGCAAAATCAGAATACAAGACTATCAACCAAGAGGAGCACAATACCTCATGTATTCAAATCCAATTTAAAAGTGATCAAATTATTCAAATGCATCATAAAAAATGTGCTTGTTGTCCATTAAGTTTATACTTCTCAACTCTCATTTCAACAGGGCAACGCATTTACAGTTTATCATTCACCACCATTTATAGTTAATCAAGCACACCACCATCTATTTGCAAATGACCGACAAAACTTAAAACCTGGTGATTAAGGTTGCATGTACAACTTCCATCATTCACAAGTTGGTATTTAAAACCTTTATATATAACTTTATGAACTTCTTTCCATCATTCCATATTCATAAGATGGGATGACAAGTGCCAAAGTCTGCACCTATCACTACTTGTTTATAGAGAATCAGGAAATAAACGAAAGACAACAGTGGCGAATCATACATTCCTAAACCTGTATGCCCATATGAACAGAATGTTATACCATTATTAACATGAATCTTAAGATCGTGAACAACATGATAATCACATGTAAAATTTAATCTTAAATAAATTGAAGAGTACCTCCAGACATCCTGATGCAGAGAGCTTTCCGATCCTGCTGTCTGGCGCTGTTGTTGAAATCCGTCGAAGAAGAGGTTGGGTGAATGGTTTCAGTTTCTCTCTCCTTGCCTATAAACCTTAATGTGTTGATTTTTGTGTGTAGCCTTTGTGATGGACGAAAGGCTTTATTTATAGGTGGAGAGAGGACCAAATTCCCAGTTAGGTTTACTTTAGATTTAATCTCTACCGTCCATCAAGGTAGAGAATATTAAGGAAACTATCTCATTAGGAAACCATATTTGAGTAATTATAGCATATGTATCCTATGAAAACGGAATTCCTATAATGACCACACTTCTAAAAAGGAAAGAACTTGTGGTCCAAGTAATGGGCCTAAAAGTAATTTCCTTACAGTCTCCCACTTGGTCAATAGGAAGATCCATTAATGTTTTCATTTTTACGAATCATAAAGCACGCATTATATGCTAAACACTCCTTTAGTCGGTTAGCATAAGTGTATTGGCTAATTCGGTTGTTAATGAGAGTCATGGAGTGCACATATTATTTTGCAACATGTTTACTTCCATGTACTACGTCATTTACATCCGTCATAACTAGACCATAAGATGAGATTTACATAATGGTCTCATAATGCCTTTGTTTAAAGATTGTTTCTGTTTATCATTTATCCGAACATAATTATGTACACAATGGAAAAACAGAAATAGTAGATGTAGAGTTGCATTAAGAGCTCAATAAATGTCAAATACAAGTACAGAAATAAAAAGGCAGAAAATAATAATTAAGAACTATCTTGAAGACCCATGCTTTCAGTATGTCCTTGAAAGGTCTTTGGAGGTAGTCCTTTCGTGAATATGTCTGCGACCATGAAATCTATACGTATAGACTCAATGACAAATTTCTGTAATCTAACATCTTGCTTCAGTGATAGATATTTAAGGTCCATGTGTTTGGATCCCTTAGATATCCTGTCATGCTTGGAGAAAAAGGTTGCAGCGTCATTGTCACAGTAAATAGTTAATGGCTTAAAGATGAAACTCAAAGCTCCAAACTGAGTGATAAAATTACGCAACCACGTTCCTTGGATTGCAGCCTCATAACATGCCACATATTCAGCCATCATGGTGGATGTGTAAAGCAACTCGGACTTCTGGCTTTTCCATGATATTGCTCATCCACATAAGAGATACACATAGCCAAGAGTGCAAAGTCTGGTGTCAGGACATCCAGCAAAATCTGAATCCGAATAACTAGTCACCTGTAGGTGACTTGATTTTCTGTATGTGAGCATATAATTCCTTGTTCCCTTGAGGTATCTCGTACTTTCTTTGCAGCTTTCCAATGAGCGATTCCTGGGTTACTTTGAAATCTACCCAGCATGCCAACAGCATGACTAATATCAGGTCTTGTACAGACCTGTGCATACATCAAACTTCCTACAAGAGAAGTATAAGGATATTTTTCCATTTCTTTACGTTCCAATTCGTTCTGTGGACACTGCGTAAGATCAAGCTTGTCTCCTTTATGCAGTGGAACAGAACTAGAGGAACATGTCATCATGCCAAATCTCTCTAGAACTTTGTCAATATATGCTTGCTGAGACAATCCCAAAATACCAAGTGACCTGTGACGGAATATTTCTATTCCTATCACATAGGAAGCCTCACCCATATCTTTCATTTCAAAGTTTTTAAAGAGATAATCCTTTGTTTCATGTAACAAACCAAGGTCGCTACTAGCCAGTAATATGTCATCAACATACAGAACCAAAAATATGAACTTACTCCCACTGATCTTGAGGTATATGCAAGGGTCAACTATGTTTTCTTTGAAATCGAAGGCAGTAATGATTTCATGAAACTTTAGGTATCATTGCCTCGAAGCTTGCTTCAGTCCATATATTGATTTCTTAAGTTTGCAGACCATGTATTCCTAACCTTCAATTATGAAGCCTTCAGGTTGACGCATGTAGACTTCTTCTTCCAAGTCTCCATTAAGAAAGACAGTTTTCCCATACATTTGATGTAACTCAAGGTCATAGTGAGCTACTAATGCCATGATAATTCTAAGAGAATCCTTCCTAGACACAGGGGAAAAAGTCTCAGTATACTCAATGCCTTCTTTCTGATTAAAACCTTTGGCAACAAGTCTGGCTTTATGTCGTTCAATATTGCCTCTGCAGTCGCGTTTGATCTTGAAGACCCATTTACAGCCAACTGGTTTGTGTCCTGGAGGCAATTGAACAACTTCTCATACTTGATTTTCATCCATAGATTTCAATTCATCATTCATGGCATCAATCCATTTACTAGAATTAACATCCTTAATGGCTTGTGAATAAGAAACCGGGTCTTTAATTGTCCATTCTTCAGATTCTACTGGGTAAAGCATGTAATCATCGGAAATAGCTGATCTCTTTTGTCTTTGAGACCTTCTTAATGCTGGTCCCTCTGGTGCTTCATCCATATGTTCATTGGTGACAATCTCATTATGGAGTTGTTGATCATTTATTGGATTTTCCTCATTGTTAAAGGGTTCAACAACGGGAGGATTTCCAACATCTTTCGGAATAGAGGGTAAAGGGATAGGTACCCTGATTTCCTGAATGATCATATCTTGAGTTTTATTACTCCCACTGATTTCGCCATTTTCAAAGAATCTAGCATTACCGGTTTCAACAATTCTCGTACTATGGTTAGGGCAGTAAAACCTAAATCCTTTGGACTTTTCTGGGTAACCTATAAAGTAACCACTGATCGTTTTAGGGTCTAATTTCTTTTCATGTGGGTTGTAGACTCACTACAACAATTTGCATTATTACCGGCGTTTTTTCCCGGCGCAAGCATTAAACGCCGGAAAAAGTATAACTTTTACCGGCGAAAACAGCTTTTTCGCCGGGAAAAAAATGATTTTTTCCGACGTCATATTATCGCCGGCAAAAGTCTGCTTTTTTCCGGCGATTTATTTTTTTCGCCGGCAAAGGTCCTTTTTCCCGGCGTTTTAATTTTTTTCGCCGGCAAAGGTAATTGCGTTTTCAGTCATGGTATAGTTTTTTGCCGGCGCATTTGTTTTTTCGCCGGCAAAGGTTTATTTTTTCCGGCGTTCTGCCCACTTCGCCGGCAAATGTCCACCGTTCGCGCGTTCTTTTGGGCATCGCGCGTTTATTTGGGTGAGGGATTTTGTAATTAGTTTTCCCGGCGCGAATAATGCGCCGGGATTGTTATCATAAAACAATCCCTCTGCTTATACCCAAAGAAAACAAAAAACAAAAAAGCAAATATAGCGCCGTTCTGCATCTCCCTCCCTCATTTCAAACCCGTTCTGCATCTCCCTCCTCTCTCTGCATCTTGCCTCGTCCAGCCAATCTCGCAGCGCCCATTTCCCTCATCTCTCTGCATCTCCCTCCCTCTCGGTCCCTGTCCCATCTCGCCTATTCCATCTCCCTCATCTCTCTGCCTCTCCCTCCCCTTCGGTCCCTGGCCAATCTCGCCTCTTCCAGCGCCCATCTCCCCATCTCTCTGCATCTTCCTCCTTCTCGGTCCCTGGCCCATCTCGCCTCTTCCAGCACCCATCACCCCATCTCTCTGTATCTCCCTCCCTCTCGGTCCCTGGCCCATCTCGCCTCGTCTATCGCCCATCTCTGTCTCGTCCAGCCACAAACATCTATCGCCCATCTCTGCTTTTTACTCGCCAGACGTTTGTCCGTCCTTCCCTCCATAAAATCACATTTCCTTGAAAAGCAGCTAAAAAAAACACACACACACACACACAATTCCATCTCCAGATTCTTCGAAGCGAAAGCGATTCCTCCCTTCCTTCTTCTTCTTCTTCTGCAGAAGAAGATTGTTCGAGGTAAGCTTCGAATTCAGCTTCTTCTTCCTCTGATCTTGCAATTTCCAGTCTTTTTTTCTCGATCTGGTTTCCAAGCCTTTTGTAGATTTCTTGAGGTGAGATTTTACTCAAGATGCGTTTTGATTTCTCATCTCCGTTTTTCTCTCTTCTAATTAGCTAAAGATTTGGTTTTGAAGCTTGATTGGAAGAATCTGATGTTATCTTTGCTGGTTTGGAGTTCAGTTCACTGATCTTTGTCCAAATGAAATGATTCGATTTATTTTGAAGAATCCGATGTTAGTTTGTTCAGTTCACTGATCTTTGTTCGAATTAATCGATTCATGACCGTTTGTGTGTGTTTTTCTCATTAGGTTTTGGTGTTTGAGATTAATGATGGTTTTTTTTTTCCTTTGTGAGAGCTGTTTGGAAGCTTTGAATATGATACAGAGCATCTTTATCTGGATTAGGGTTGGTTTTTGTTTTCTGGAGCTTTCGTTGAAGCATTTTCATGGCTTCTTTTCTCAATTCTGGTGTTTAATGGCTGTCCGAGCTGAAAAGGCCGGTGCTTTTTGGTAGAATTTGTGAGTTTTGGATGATGTTGACTTTAGCTTTATTGATGTTGAAATCTCGTGATGCACGTTTGCCTTTTCCCAGGGATTCTGATAGCTTTTTGAGTTAATTTACTTCCAAAGTTTGTGAAAAAGTGTGAAATGAAACATGGAATTTGATTTATGTAGATGTTTCCCTTTCTCTTCACTTTGTTTTAATAGTTTACATTCACTGTAGACCCAATGTAGACCCAATTTTTTTTTTTTAAGCTAACTCCTGATTGATTGGAGGAAGTTAGGATATTGATGATGATATTCATAGATGCAGGCATATATATTTTTTTCATACTTTTAAAAAAGTGTATGAAGAGAATTGGTAACCAGTGCATGTTCTTGTGAGGGACCTCAAATTTATTTTTTTATTATGTTTATTTTTAAAATTGTTATTGTCTTGAACTTGGAAAGCTCCAATTATTTATATATAATGTTGTTTGAAATCTATTTCTATGTGTGTGTTAACTATTTCTTTTTCATCTCATGATTTTCTCTTATGGTGGTTCTACTCTTATAGGTTTCTCTTAATTCTATCCATGTTCCCTTGTAATTCTACACATCTATTTTAGAACAGGTATTTTAGTTCCTTCTTCATTTTATCATACTCAACTCTGTGGAAGAGAGCAAGTCTAATTATTGTTCCCCTCTGTGCATTCCATTCTTTGATTTCTGCATTGGGTTGGGATTGTTGCATTTTCCTTTTAATCAGTTGGCTTTCGATTTGATTTTGTGCAGTTGACTTCTTAATGCAATGTAGATTTTCGGGCTTCCATTGAGCTTCGAGAATTTGATCTTCCAAGGAAGTAATGCTGTGTGGTATTTGTGGCTTGATTTCTCAGTTGAGGATTTCACTTGTTGACTTTAGATTTGTTTGTTGATAAGCAGATTTTGTTTTGGTGATAATCTTTTGTTGGATTTGGGATTTGTAATCAATTTGTTTTCAACTTACATGATTTTATAGTGATTTCATTTTCTGTTAGGATTTTGTGGCCTGAGTAGCTAATCCTTATATAACATGATGAGCAGAGTTCACGAAAAGAATCTACTGTTCTGTAGGATCAACCAATCTATATGGTACTTGGTAATTAGGCCTTATTAGCTGATTCCAGCATACACAACTATAGGAAAAGAAGGCTTTATTCATTGTTCTCTGTTTCCCCAATTATTCATTGTTCTCTATTTGCCCCAATTACATTACAAGGGAATCTCAATCATGCAGGCAAATTCTCCTATTCCAATCTATGGCAATCTTATAATCTAATGAGGCGTCTGTAAGCTATTCATCAAAAGCAGCAGAGCACACAAGAAGTTTCTATTTAGTACTAAAATTTTACTTGATAATTACATTTACAACTACTTTATGGAGATAATGTTCTCTTTCAACCTCCCTTAAACAAATCAACAGCCAATGCAAAACCCAAGTCGATCTCCTATCCTAAGTGTCTTGTCTCTCTTCTATATATTTTACCCGAATTATATTTATCTTTGCTACTTTCATTTTCAATTTAATTACATTTAACTGTTCTAACCTTCAAAGATGCTTTCTATATCTAATCTACTGAGAAAACTTCCATGAGTGTCTCACCAATAGGAACACGTCCGCATACCTCATAACCTAGTACTTGGATTTTTCATCCATTTCGGCAGTAGATATGGGCTCTTTATTATTTATTTGGTTGCTTTCTAACTAGCCTCCTTAAACAAAAGGATGTCCAACCCCAAGTTCCACTTTGCACATCACATGAATAGTGCCTTTTATTCTTTTCTCACCTCGTACCATGTGGGGGCACTTAATGGAGGATCTTTTTGATGGCTAAGTGAAGTGCATAATGCATTATATGGAGGGAGAGAGAGGGAGAGAGAGAGAGAGAGATCAATAGTAGTAGTAGTAGTAGTAGTAGTCAAATGCCAACAAATTTATAAATGGTTTGCAACCACTTCATCTTATTTACTGAAGTTGTCGACTGATCATTAGCTGAATGTCGTAGTTTTGCAGATGCCCTCGTGTTTACTAGCAAAAGTGGCTACTTAGTTATTTTAACTTTGTTTATTTATATTGCAAGTTTTCATCACTACTTATTATGTGTTGATTTGGGCTGTTATATGTGCTTTTAGGGAAGCATGTGTTTGCATATCTACAACTCGGTAGCTGGTCTGGTTGTCTTGATAATGGATCTATCTTGTCTTCTTCCTCTGTTACATGGTTATGTTCTCATGTAGGAGGCTAAAGTTAATTTTTGATGGGAGCTTTCTGTACAAAGTAATGATGCATGGGGGTGAGGTTGAAAATTGAGTGCAGGGTCATCTAAACTAGATGTAATGGGGTTTATAATTGCAGGATCTTTACCCCTTCAGTAGGGTAGCAAGCTCTGGGTAGAGTGTAGAAGTTGGATAAGCTCAAACAAGCAATTATCAGGTTTGATTCCAATTCTGTCTTCTAATGCTCAGAATAATATATATGATGATTGCATGTTTCAATTATGGATGTCAGTCTAACTAGTTGTACTGCAATATTAAGCAACCCACTTTTCTTTGTTGGCAATACTGGATTACATATTATATTTTACCTTTTTTTTCTGTTTTGTTGTGGTCGATAAAATTTAGTGTATGTTTGGATGTTCTAATATGAGTTTGATTAGGGAAATGCAGAAAAAAAAACCCTTCAATTACCAGCCTGTTGCAGTTTAGTCTTCACTTGTTATCTCAAGCCAATTTTGAAATGGATCCTTATCCTGCTCATTCTGTTTCATCATCCTCAGGGCATGTTTGGCATTTCCCTCTAGGCCCATTTGGGTTTATGCATATCATGTTGAAGTACCTTGGTTTACACATAATCATGAGTTCAGGCATTTGGATATCCCTGTTAGTTTGCTATGAATCCTATATCCAGTCAGTGCTCATGGGGGATCTTGAAGCAAATAATCACAAAAAACCAAACTATACTAGAGTTCTGGCATGCTTCTATCCATGCTTGAACTTGAGTGGGAGTGTGATACAGATTTTCAAGATGATGAATCTTATCCCATGCACCTCCCTCTTGTAACAAGGATGATGGCTTCCTCTTTGCTGAGTTGAGACTTGAAAGGGATAGAAGAGACTGGCCATACTTATTTAGTTAACTTCCAATGAGATTTCTAGTCGATCAAGGTTCTCGAAACTCTAGAGGTTTCCTTATTGGGATGTGGAGCTTGTAACTAATTAGGGAATAACTAATTATGGGGTAACAAGTTTTACAACAATTTTGAAACTCAAATGAGTAGTTGTTAGGAAACTCATGGGTCCCACTGTGGTTGTGTAGGATCACCTTAAAGAAAAAGATAAGGAAAAACCATTACCTGTTTTAGAATCCCCCTTATGTGTAAACTAAATTTCGCTCTAATTCAATTGCAGTAATTATTTCATAACTCTAATACTCTAAAAAGGTTGGATCATCTGGGAAGAAGTCCATAACTCACCAAGTATTCAGATTTACAGAGGATCTAACTAAATTCCGCTCAGCTATAACTATCATTAATTCATTAGTCGTCACATGTGACTGAGCTTCTGGTAATTTGATTTGCTAGGTAACTAGGATTCTAGGGATCCAAACAGGCCTTTTGAATTCCTAGGAAAGGGGGTTTCATTAATTACTAGGAAATTATTTTTTTGTATAATAAAAATATATGACACGCGTCACATATCAGATCCGATACTCCGTTCATTATGTGTAAAATCTTAATCCTGCCATATTCATAGTGTGTCCATGTTGCATCCATGCCATGTCTTGATGTCATATTCTGGCAGAAAATGCAAGAGGTGTGTCCAGCCTCCACTCATTCATGAATCCAGCAGTGTAAGCTGGCAGTTAGAATATTAGGTAGATTTAGGACACTGATTTGGTGCTGGCAGTGATCTAAAAGGCAGTGAGTATCAAGTATCAACACATGGCCCTTGGGATACTTGAAGCTAAAAGGCAGTTTGAATGGAAGTATGGAATGGAAGTTTGCAAATCTTCTTGCAAAAGATGTAGTTTCTAAGCCTTCATTGACCATTTCTTCTTTTGCCCCAGCTTCTGCTTTGAAATCATGCTAGTGCTTTCAGTCCCAAGATGCTCATATTTCTGCATTTTTTGGGGCCTTTGCATTGCTGTACTTGCATTCTAGCTTCTAATCATGGAACAGTGCTCAAATCTGGTTTTCTGCTTATTTTGTAGTTATCCTATTTTCATTGCAGTAGATGTTGTTTTCTCTTCTTTTTCTGCTTTTATGAACCATTTTAATGATGCTTGCTGCTATCAAAGTTGGAGCTGAAATCACAGATATCTTCCAGCTTATGCTGCCAATAGGAGTGAGATCCTTCCAGAAATTAAGATGGATTTGTTTCATGGAAGATACCTTGCTTTCAGTTAATGGTTTTGACTTTCCCAATGGAAATCAAGATTATATGAACTGATATTGACCCAGATAGGGAATAGAGATGATAATTACAATGTTTTTATAAAAAAAATTAAATATAGGAGTAATTTGATGTTTTCAGGAAATTCGTGGGACGAGCCTCTTTTGACTTTTTTTTTTTATTGATTGTTGTGAGATTTTTAATGGCTGCCAAATCATTGTTATTGTACTTAGATTAAATCTACGGACTTTCAGGAGAATTTTGAAGAAGAGCTCCAAAAGCATAAAGATGAGGCTGCTTCCAAAGTTGAAGTTGTTTTGAAGAGGTTGGAAGAACAGGGATGCATGATAGAGTCACTTCACAGCTTTGTAAGTCCTATTGTGGGATTGACTTTCTTTTGCAATCCATAGCATTTTTAAATATCTGACCATCTGTTTTACATTTGTGATGATACCATTGGTAGTATAATACCATTGGTAGAAACCATCTATGTGACATAATGCAATCTAGTAAAGACCATTGAGTTAATAAAATCCCTCAAAAAGCTCCATTACAAATCCTCTCCCAATTCCCAATATACATTATCACCACCAAATCCAATCCACTTAAGAATTTTGATAGAAGAACAGCTAGAAGGCCAAGGCATTTGGGAGACCAAGACCTCCACCACCTCTCCTGCGGAAGGTATCAAGACTATACCGCTTAGTCATTCATATTACAAATCCCAAACTTCCAAACATATCAAAAGCAAAAGACAACCCAAAAAAAAAACCAATTACATAACTAGATCCCGTCCCAGGTACAACATTTGGGTAGAATGGGGAAAAACAAAAAAGGATGAAATATCTATACCAACCCAAGTCAGAGACTCCATGTGCCAATCAATGGTAATAGTTGTTAGGATACCCAGTTTCTTTTACATCAAAATGTCATCTAGTTAAATGCTAATTTTTCCCTCTGGGGTTCTTTGTTTCATTGTATTACACCTTCCTTTTTTTTATTTATTATTATAGATGGTTCTGCCTTGATAAGTTGTCTGATTTACATAGAGTTTGGAATATTAATGCTCAGGTCTCTTTCTTTGCTTTATAATTGCATTTGGGTTATTGGATATAGCTATGAAGGGAGGTTTCCACCTCATTAATTTATATATTTTTTTGTATAGAAGGGGATGGATGGACTCAGAATTGTCGTTTGATATGTTGGAGAATTGCGGTTATATCATATCATGAGGCCTTTAGTTTGTTTCAAGTATCAAAATTATCATAAATGGAGACTGAATCAGCCGCAGAAGTTAATCTTTGTTATCATAACAGTAATTTAAAACATACATGTTTTAGAGGTAAGAGAATCAAAATCTCTTTAAAATCTCTTTATAAATGTTCTTAGTTCTCTCTGAACAGGATTAGCTTGGATGGAAACAATGTTTCACAACAAAGTGTCATCAAATTTGGCAAACTTGTCAATTTCTGGAAAAACACCAAAGCTTCCTCCTGGAATTCCATTACCCAGCACAACGCATGTATTAAGAGAGGGTGGATCCAGCACAATGCAGGTATTAAGAGAGGGTGGATCCAACTTACAATAGCTACTTTTTTGTTTCCTCCCTAAGCAAAAAGTAAAAGAACATGTATAGAACTATAGATGCGTAGTTATCATGGTATTATTCAATGAAATTCGTCACATTATTTTTATCAGTTACTGAATTTATGACACAACTGGATCTAGTGTTCCTTTCACTTGCTTTGTAATCCTAATCTCCATTTTTTTTAAGGTTGTATGCAATCCTCTGTTTGTGTTGCTTCATGGATGAATCTTGTGAATGAGTTTGCGGATTAATTACTATCTCTAACACTATGATTACTCTTTTCTCCATGAGGCCCTGTTTTGGTCTCCCTTCTATCCTTCCAAGGAAATGTTGAACAACCAAAGGCATTTGAATCATGCACTTCACTGATGTCTCACTTTAGTTCTCTCTCTCTCTATATATATATATATATATCTCATTTTCTATCTTTCTCTGTTTATATATTTATTTCTTTATTTTCCATTTTGGAATTTCTGCAAGCTCTCTGTCCCTCTCTTTATTCTTTTATTCTTTTCTCATTATTTTACTACAATTATGATTTATGTATCTGCAGTTTGGATTTCTGCAATGTTAATTGATGAAGGATTTATTAGTTGAACCTTATTTTCTTGTTGATCTGATTTTTATTTTCATCGGATAAAACATGTTGGCTGAAGTAATGAAACTTCTTGAAAATGCTTAAATTTTAAGTTTCAATAATTTGTATAATGGCCATTTTTTAAACTTTCAATTAGCTTTCTAAGCTGACACGAGTAATTTATGGCTTTTATTTTGTTAATAGTGGCGTTGCATAAGGCCAAAACACAGAAGTCAATACAGTGTGTATCTGTATTGCTTTTCCTCGGAAGTGTATCCAGCAAGCTTCCTACACTTTAAAAGGGCTTGGTGCCTACTGCCTAGCTTGTGGCTTGCTCTTTGACCACACTGGCAAAGATGTCATCAGTAAATAATATTCAATCACATAACAGTGGCTGTTGTGATTTTCAGTATAAGACACGTGGTAGTAGAAATGGACATTACTTGGAGGGAAATAAGATGGCAATAAATCTTCACCTATTCAATACCTTCATGAATTCTTTGTTAAAGTGTAAATTCAGTCTCCAAAGTGCTTTTTGACCATGTATGTGAAGGGATGTCATCAAACAGTGCAGGAGTGTGCTTCTGCTTGCATGGTTGACGGACTTCGTGGTTTGGGATCTGTTTCTGAGACTTGTTGAATTGGTTAAAACACCGACAACTCCTCTTCATTCTACTGCCTATGAAGTACTTGTTGCATTGGTGAATTATGTGAAATCTCTAGAAATAAGAATTTTGTAGGCAAGCCTGATTGCCCCAATGACTCATGTTTGGCTTTCATACATTTTACGCAGATGCTTGTATGGCAGTTAATGTTACTAACATCAGTGCAATAGGATTGAGATGACCAACAATACTTCTTTACTGGAGATACAAATCACACTCCAGGCCCTGATATCCATGTGATCCTTGGTCTTGTGTCTTTTCTGTGGCATTGGGTTTTTATCAGTTGGGTTTTGATTTTAGTCTGCATGTGGTTTTTCTAACTTTTTCATTATCATGAAGCTAATGGATATGGGTTTTGGTTTTCTTTTTGAAATTGTAATGATGGATGTGGTCATCAAGAAGACAGAACAATTTTTTAGTTTTTGAACTTGGAGAAGCCTTTGTTATTCTTTTGTATGAGAGTAATGCCTGACAGAATCATGCATCTGCTCTATGACTACTTGTAGTTTGTGTCTTTCTTCTGAACTGTTCATGTAAGTGTCATCA
This sequence comes from Cinnamomum chago, assembly GCA_038049695.1. Taxonomy (NCBI): domain Eukaryota; kingdom Viridiplantae; phylum Streptophyta; class Magnoliopsida; order Laurales; family Lauraceae; genus Cinnamomum; species Cinnamomum chago. The sequence continues at coordinate 61,759,916 of CP142458.1, read as the reverse complement.
GGAACATGTTATACAGACTAGACATGGTTCTGTTTCTGTTGCTGTGTTTGGAGACCAAGACAAACCGGCACTTGTGACTTGCAGCTTGTTCAATCAGGCTATTGCATTGAATTGGGTATTGTTTACTTTTTTTAGTGAGACATTTTTTAGTCTGAATTGCTGATAGGAAGAAGTTATGGGTCTGAATGCTGCTGGCTGTAGTTAGAGAATCTTCCTTATAAAGTTGTTCATTCTAATTTAGCAATCATCTGAAAAATGTAATTCTATTGGGTGGTATGATATTCTTTAATCTTTTATAATCATTTTCTTCTTTCCGAAATGTAGGTTCTATTTGGATTGGAATATGCACATGCTGTTCAGAGTATCAAAGAAAAACTGGTAGTTGAGTCTTCAATGTTTGGCAGTTCCAAGTATCCAGTACTTCATTATGCAGATGTCATGTGTTCAGTTATGAATCCATCAGATTATGACAAAGCACTAAAGGGGGAACTGGAGTCCTCCAATGGCTACACTTCTAATGGCAATCTGCTCAAGTGTGTGAACAACAACAATATTCTGAGTCCAGACAATTGCAAGCAAAATACTCTAACTATCACAAGCTATAACCTTGGAGGTCTGACATGGAGCTTACCTCAAGAGCATAACATAACAGATTGCCATATGTTAAAATAGGATGTATGAAGTTTTTTTGAACAATGTTGCAGGTGTTGGATTGGTGCAACAATGAGATGATTGTATATGAAGATGTAATTTTTCATTGGCATTTGAATGTTGGCAAATCGTAGAATGTTACTATGGATTTTTATTTTGTAATGGTAATGGTAAAGTACTTTTAATATTGTAAGGATATTTGAATATTAATATGAAGTGGAATGAATATTTGGAATAGATAGATGTTGGGTGTGTAGGAGATTTGGTCTTAAATACTAGAATAGTAGTTTCATACGATACAGGTTCGAAGTTGTAATGATGCATATACAGGAAAAAAATTAAAAAATCAAATAAATACAATAAATGAATATTGATTGCCGGCGTAACATTTTCGCCGGCAAAACACCTTCAAAATAATTACTTAAAAAAAATAAATGTTTTCCCGGCGACAAAATACGCCGGCAAATAATTTTGGAAAATTAATTTTCATAAAATATAAATGTTTTGCCGGCGCAAAAAAAACGCCGGCAATAATTTTTGAAAAAAATTTCATAAAATATAAATGTTTTGCCGGCGCAAAAAAAAACGCCGGCAATAAATTTTGAAAAAAAATTCCATAAAATATAAATGTTTTGCCGGCGCAAAAAAAACGCCGGCAATAAATTTAAAAAAAAATCCATAAAATATAAATGTTTTGCCGATGCAAAAAAACGCCGGCAAAAGTTTTTAAATTAATTTATTATTGAAAAATAAAGGCATTTTCCCGGCGTTTTATACGTCTTTTCCCGGCGAATAAAAACGCCGTTAATGTATTATTTTTCCCGGCGCTAACCTTTTTTCGCCGGCAAAAGCTAATGCTGGCGACCTTTTACCGGCGTATTGCCGGCGCAAGGAAAATCGCCGGCAAAGGTGTTCACCGGCGTTTTATAGACTTTTGCCGGCGCTTTTTTAGCGCCGGCAAAAGTGCAATTTCTTGTAGTGACTCTAGCCTCAGCTGGGCAACCCCAAATTTGGAGATGTCTTAAACTAGGTTTCCATCCTTTCCACAGTTCAAAAGGTGTCTTTGGAACTGCCTTACTGGGAACCCTATTCAAGATATAAACAGCTGTGCGTAGAGCATCCATCCACAAGGATATAGGTAAGTTGGCATGACTCATCATGGGTCTAACCATTTCCATGTATGTACGATTTCGCCTTTCAGCTACACCATTCTGCCATGGAGAACCAGGCGTTGTGTATTGGGCAACAATTCCAAGCTTTTGGAGGAGTTTTGCAAAAGGTCCAGGATGCCGTCCTATTTCATCATACCTACCATAAAACTCACCACCTCTATCTGACCTTATGATTTTCACTTTTCTATCTAGTTGCCTTTCGACTTCAGTAATGAATACTTGTACAGCATCCACAGACTGAGATTTGTCATGCAACAAGCATAGGTAACAGTAACGTGAGTAATCATCAATAAAGGTAATGAAGTACTTTTCTCCCCCAAAGGTTGGAACATCAAAGGGTCCGCAAAAGTCTGTATGAATTATTCCAAGAAGCTGAGTACTTATTGTGGCTCCTTTCTTTGTGTGTTGTGTTGTTTTGCCTTTAATACAATCCACACATACTGTAATATTAGTAAAATCTAGATCCGAAAGGACACTATCTTTTACTAATCGTTTGATTCTTTCACTGGATATGTGACACAGTCTTTTATGCCACAAGAAATAAGAGTCGTTTCTGGATGACTTTCGTTTTGTTTCCTTAGAATGTAGAGTAAGATGGGTTTCAGTAAATAGACTATTAAGATGAAGCTTGTATAGCCCGTCAATCAATATTCCAAAACCAATGCGACTAGAATCTTTAAATGAACTGAAATTACCATTTCCTACTTCAAAGGAATAACCATCTTTATCAAGTGCGCTTACAGAAATCAAATTACGAGAAATAGACGGAACATAAAGAGTTTGACATAAGTCTAACTGATAACCGCTATCTAAAACAAGACGAAAAGTATCAATAGCTTCAACTGGAGCTTTGTCTTTGTTCCCCATAAAAAGATAGTTCTCACTTGGGTTTATGGTTTGGATCGTAAGGAATCCCTGCATTGAATTGGAAACATGAACATTAGCACCAGTGTCAATCCACCAAGTACCAGAAGAAACATAAGTAAGATTTGATTCGAAATAACTTACGAAACCCATAGGGTTACCTTTCTTTTCGAACCATTCTTTACGTTTAATGCAGTCTGCCTGAAAATGTTCAGGTTTCTTGCAAAATCTGCATTCTTCTTCCTTCTTTTTCTTCTTGGGGTTCTGACTAGCCTCATTAGGTCTGGGTGGTGCCCTTTTCTGGCCTAAATTATTCTTTTTCCCAGCTTTATGTCCAGCTCCTTGAACGAGATGAGCTACTTTAATACCTTGTTGATTCAGCCTGGCCTCCTCTTGAACCAGTTTGTTAGCCAATTCATTCACTGTCCACTTGTCCGTAATAGTGTTGTAGTGAATTTGAAAAGGCCCGTACTGAGGAGGTAAACTATTTAGGATAAATTGGACGAGAAAAGCCTCATCCACTGATAATCCCAAATTCTTGAGTTTAGCAGCAAGGTTGGTCATCTCAATGACATGCTCATGCATTAAGCGAGTGCCATCAAACTTCATGGTTGTAAGATCTGCCATTAGTTTCCCAGCAAGGGATTTGTCTGCAGTCTTAAACCTATCTTTAATGGCCTTCATATAGTCCTTAGCATTCTCAGGTTTGGGAAGTGATGTTTTGATGTTGGTGGCAATAGTCATTCGCATAAATATGGTGGGAAGTGATGTTTTGATGTTGGTGGCAATAGTCATTCGCATAAATATGGTGCTTAGTCTGGATATGCTTAGTCTCCCAAGCATTAAAGAGGGCCTTTTCCTCAGGGGTACTTTTTTCAGTGAGTGGAGCTGGCTTATCTTTAAGAAGAGCCATATCCAGTTCGAGTACCCCCAATGTCAACTCAACTTGCTCTTTCCATTCTGAAAAGTTGGTTCCATTGAGTTTAGTGACAGAGGTAGCATGCGAATTCAGATTAGTGGGTGCAACAACTGTAATAGAGAAACAACAATAAGAATTTATAAAAGAAGACAATACATGCATAAGATATGAATATATACGACATAAAATTTAGGTACTCCTGTGGGTAGTCACCATAATTTCTACACATTATACCATCTGAAGTCGTCATATTCAAGGTGGTGCTAATGAGTGATGTTACTCTTAATTATGAACAGTCACTCCTTAATTATTATTCAAACGTATGAATATAATCCGCCTGTGGGCGATTAAATATTTCATGCGCTTGAACAATATGTAATGTAAACATCATGATGGTACTATTAGGGCAAATTTCAGTGTTTAATTGTTAGGGTCACTGTGGTGAGACCTAACCATAAGTATGCAACTTTGGTGATCAAAATTAGCTTAATATGAACATAAACATAATATATTGCATGCATTCATGATAGACCATATATAAAAGGTACTGATAGAGAAGGCAGAGCCCCGGAGGGTTGTAGCCGCCCCAAAGAGCTGTCAGACTACCCGACGTGGGCTGGCCCTCCAGGCTGCCGACCATAAAGGAGGGGTTCGGGGCGGCAGCCCCGATTCGATTTTTTTTTCCACAGGAGTTTTATGCAGAATAATAAAAAAAAAATCAAGACTTTAAGTAAATCATGAATAAACAGTCGTGGTTAAATCGAAATGCGGAATAACATAGATCTAAACCATTCATGCAGGCCATAATAGTTTGATCGATAAATTGTTTGCAAAATAGAGTCAGAAACGGATCTATATATTTGCCGATTATGGCGATGCAAAGTTACCATAATTAATGGACGATCATGTGTTCTAAAACCATGCTCTGATACCACATGTTATACCATTATTAACATAAATCCTAAGATCGTGAACAACATGATAATCACATGTAAGATTTAATCTTAAATAAATTGAAGAGTACCTCCAGACATCCTGATGCAGAGAGCTTTCCGATCCTGCTGTCTGGCGCTGTTGTTGAGATCCGTCGAAGAAGAGGTTGAGTGAATGGTTTCGGTTTCTCTCTCCTTGCCTATAAACCTTAATGTGCTGATTTTGTGTGTAGCCTTTGTGATGGACGAAAGACTTTATTTATAGGTGGAGAGAGGACTAAATTCCCAGTTAGGTTTACTTTAGATTTAATCTCAGCCGTCCATCAAGTTAGAGAATATTAAGGAAACTATCTCATTAGGAAACCATATTTGAGTAATTATAGCTTATGTATCCTACGAAAACGGAATTCCTATAATGACCACACTTCTAAAAAGGAAAGGACTTGTGGTTCAAGTAATGGGCCTAAAAGTAATTTCCTTACACAGAAATCAAGCCAACACCGACGGCTTCAAATATTGATAGTAAGCTTCGACTGCAAAGCTTCGATTGCAGTTATAAAATTGGTGAGAGCAGGTCGATTCATAGGAAGCATTGTGTTTAAGGTCTTTTCAACTTACACCTGTCCTATTTAAAATCTAAAATTAGGCTAAAAACAAAAAAAAAATTACAACCATCATTCCTACTTTTCAAAAATTAAATTAATTGCAATAAAAAAAAAGAAAACTTCCTAAATCTAAAAATCCTAAACTAAAAACTAAAGTTGCTGGAAAATAATACACAAGTTAGAACATCCAATAATAAAAAAATGAAGCAAACAACTAATTTAGGAACTTTTTTTTAAAATTAAAAATCCTGAGATAGTAACTTTCCTAATTTAAAACCTAAACCAAATTAGTAACTATGCTATGTTAATTACTTTCCTAAGTTAATAAATTAGCTAAGTAAAGTTCTCCTAAAGTTAAGGACTTGCTAAAACCAAAGATTTTCAAATCTCACCCAATTTAGAAAGCCCTTAAGTTTGTAAATTAGAAAGTTAGAAACTACACTAAGTCAACTTTCCAAGTCCTAAAGAACTTTCTAATTTTTAAGATCTTCACATAAAAAAAGTTTAGAAAGATCTTTTAAATAAAAAATAAAAACAAACTAAAAACTAAACCTAACGTTAGAAATTTAGTAATGCAATGTATGCCAGGAAATGCTGAAAAACTCCAAGTTTGGAAGACTAGTATGCGGGGGACTATTATGCATGAATTCGTCTATCCTAATATAACTTAAAATTAAGTTTAATGGCTGGAATTAAAACGAGTTTGATGTATGAATCAAACGAAAAAGATGCAAGCGAAAAAATGATTTAAAACGAATAAGATAGGAGTGCTGAACATGATCTAAAAACAAAAATTGTGTAAAAACTGGTTCACCATCTTTCCAAAAACTTTTTGATATAAAATTCTGGGACATGAGAGACCACGTGTTTAACTTCAATTTCCCCAAATTTCACAGAAAAATACCATGATTTGACTGGTCTACTCACTTTGAATTTTTTTTACCAAAAATTGTTTCTGCAGTTTCGCTGAAACTGTGCAAAAAGTTTTGTTTATATGCTTGATCTGAGATTTAGCACTATGTTTGGCTGAATTTCACCATTCAAATCATTTTCTTTTAACTAGATTCTCCATCCACTTAAACATGCAAGAGATTCCACCATATGTAATGCATGCAATAATCACTATTTCCAACCATAAACTATGCACAAAATAAACATAGAACCAACATGAATATTAAAAAACAAGAATTTTATGAAAAAATTCCAAGAACATTGCTGTTGCACGAAAAAGTTTCCAAGAGCTCGGGCAGCACGAAAGAGTGCCACGTAGTTTGTTTTTAAAATATTGAGAGTAACGACGTGAGCGTCATTCGTTTCTGATGGATGCGATCCATCTCCCACGAGCTGCAGCCTCTTCCATGGCTGGAGCTTCGTCTTCTTCGTCTTCAAAGCTCCGGCCATTGCAGAGGATTGGTATTTGGAGACTGCTTGGAAAAGATCCTTGTCGTGAAAGCTTGTGTCATTTACATCGGAAATGGGTTCGAGATTGAAAGGCTCCGATGGGTATGTAAGGCACCAAACCTCCATGCATCTGGTCAAAGCATAATCTTCGTTCTCATCGTCGAAGATGGCTGGTTTCTGTATAAGCTTCGAGAATCTTGACACACAGTACTGCCGATATTTCAGATTTAAGTTGTTGGGTTTCAAAAAAATTCAAAACAAGAGATGGATCGTTTTCTTTTGATTTTTCTCTTTTACAAGATTCAAGCAATGACAGTGCCAGATCCACTGCTTATCGATCGGGCCGGGCCAAAAGCATGGGCACCTTTGGCGATCAAAGCCATCCAAAGGCATGCGCAGGTGATGGAGCCAAGGAAAATTCGCAATCATTCTAAGAAAGGAGATGTGTCTTCTCGCAGCTGCGACGATGTCGAGGCCAAACCATGATCTGAAATTGTTGAGAGGTTTTAAGAAGAGGAGTCGCTAGAAACTCCCTCTTTATTGTTTTCTTGCATTTTCTTCTTAGCAGGTGATGGTCATTTTGCCGGAGACAAATAAGAAGATGAAGATGAAGCTGAAAAAGAGAAAAAGTGATTTGTTTTTCGTTTAGATAGATTTTGAGAAGAGAGACGCCTCAAGCCTAGATGTAGCGGTAGCGTCACGGGTCTAATGGACTCCGTTTGTACTGCTAACCTTTGGAAAATTATTTCATGCAACGGCCATCTGGAAAATTTTCCATAAAATCCCCAAAGAAAGAAAAATTGCAGGAATTATTCTGTAAAAGAAAGTTTTTCGTATTTCTTATAAACAAGTCCTCTCCATAAAAAAAATTTATAAAATGACAAAAATGCCCCCTGACAATTTTTTTTCTTTTCGTCTTATCATCCTCCCCACAACACATATTACCTTTCTTCTCCCTCCTTCGTCCTCCAAAAGCTTTATAAATTTTTAAAATCTTCACAAAAAAGTTCCCTTAATTTGGTGGTTCACATATCAAGAAAAGAACGTAACAATCCAATGCTAATGTGGTGCTAACTTTTTGAGTTTTTCGCGGAATATGTGATGTTAATTTGGGAGAGAGTCAAGTCAAGTCAAGTCTATAAACCCGAACCACTCGTATTTTAGTTTGGCCCCATGAAAACGTTGTAGGCTTCAATTTTGCTTGAGTGGAGTGGTTTAATATTATAGACTTGACTCGACTTGTTCCGCACATAAAAACGCTCTTGGACCCTTTTTTTTCTTTTTAGAGTGGAGTAGTTGGGCATTATAGACTTGACTTGACTCGTACCTAAGTTTGGGTCGATAAAAACGTGCATTATGGTCTATTTGGGAAGGAGGTAAAATGTGGGGTAGGAAAAAAAAAAAGGAGGGAAAAATGAAGGGAATGTTGAAAGTGAGGGTGGGGAAGGAGGGAGGAAAAGTGGGGGATGAAAATTTGGGGGTAAAATGAGTGTAGGGCCCACTCCAAAATTTTTCTCTTAAAAAATGGGGGGAAAATGAGGGGCAAAGAGGGGAATTTTGGAAAAATTACAAAACTGCCCTTTGTCTCTCGTTATCTTTTTTACAAAAGTAGGGATAAAATGGTAATTGTTATCTATCTCACAAACAAACTAAATTATACTTTTTCACTTTTTACTATGAGGTAAAATTAACTTTCCCTCCCCTCCCCCTTCCCAAAAAATAGTGTTATATACTTGACTTGAGTGGTGTAGCCGGGCATTATATACTTGACTAGACTTGCCCCTGTGTTTGGGGCCACGAAAAGATAGCAGACTTCAATTTTTCCGGAGTTTGATCACCTTTAGCAAGAGACAACATTTTTTGTGGCCATTACTCTTGGATATAACTCAAGTCCAGTCAAGTAAAGTCTACCTTGCAAGTCATTCCCAGGCCAACATCACTTCAAAAGCATTCGTCGGTTACATCCATGTACATGCATGTTTTGTATTTGTTTTACAAATGTGGCTGGTATCATGAGATAATCTTGTTAATATCACAATAATTACTTAAAACTATATTGTCCCAACATTATTGTGATCATTCTAGATCTTGAGAAAATAAAAAAAATTGCAAGATAATTAGAAAACTTATGAATGGTAATGTAAGAAATAGAGAAAATTTATAAATTATTTGTGACACTATTATTATATATGAAAAGGGTATGATTCAATTTTACAATTGATTGAGAAATCGGAGCTCAATGGCAATTTTGATTTTAACCCTATTCTGACTTGAGGGAGAGATTCTGGATTTTTAGCCATCTAAATAAAGAGGCCAATCCAAAGAGAATTTAATTTTAAAGAGTCTAATCTTCCACAGTATCTAATCAACCAATGCATATTTAGATTTCTTTTATCTAATACACTAGGCAAGCAAATCTTATCTGATGTGAGATTAAAAAACCCGTCATCTAAACCTTCCATCCCTTATCTCGTGCAATCCCATCATTGTTTCGATTTTAGATGGGGTCGATCGAATCTAAACTCTTTAGTCACGTAATTCAAATTAAGGAGAGTGAGTAAAATATGAGGATTCTTACGGCTGCATTTTCAATGGTTTCTGTAGCACGATTGTGACGTCATATATATTCCCTTTCCCAATTATTTTCTTCCTTTTTTATGCATCTCCTAGTGTCTCAATCATTTTTTACTGGGAAGGATCTATCTTACGGATGTAAAAATGACCTTGACTTTCTTAGGACCTAAATTACTAGGGTGGCTGGGTAAAATGTTCCTTCTTCCCTTGATTTACTTTGTATTAATAGGGAGGTCATTTGATGGTGATTTTCATATACCTTTGATATTTGTTCTTAACTACATATGTCATGAATTCCTATCTATTTTTTAGCGTGGGCTTGGAAATGTGTTGGATCATATCAGAGACCTGAATTGACCCGGTTGGAAACAACATTGTTCGGTTTCAAATTTAGGGGTGGCAAACGAGTTGCGTAGGATAGTTGAGGTACAGCATGTGTATTCCATATATCTTTAAAATTGATCAAGTAAGAATAACCCGCACAAGATGTGGATCATCGTGACACAACCTACATAATTAACAACCCGGAAAGACGTGGATCATCAGGACACAACCTACATAATCCGTATTCAATACAGTTGTCTAACAACAGCCTAAATAACCCGCGTTCAATACAGGTGACCTATTCAACCCAACACAACCTATAGAACCTTCATCCAAACCCCATCTTATTCAAATATTAAGGCTCTATTTGAGTTAAGTTGCAAGCCAAAAAAAAATACCCAACAAAGCTTTTCTCATTTGGTGTAAAAAAGACTATTCTAAGTAACTAAACATTAGACACTACAACAAAATGCATATTTGCCGATGTACAATCCGCGTCGACCATTTCAAACTCCACGTCGGGAAAGGTTTTACCGACGCACTGCATAGCGTCGGCACTGCGTCGGCTACCAGATGCCGGCTAAACTATTCCCGACGTATTAATGTTTAGCGTCAACGTGAGACGATGAATAGTTGTGAAAGAGAAGATGAACAGTTGTGTTGCACGTTTTTGAGTTTAATTAGGTTATTAATCCCATGGTTTAGGTTAAAACACATTCCCAACGCACAACGTGCGCGTCGTTAATTATTGTTAATAATATTTGCCGACGCATCTCAACGTCGGCAACTAGTTATTCATAATTCCCAACGTGGTTAGTGCGTCGCCTTTCCGAACAATTATTTCCCGATGCTATAGTGCATCGGGAACAATCTAATTCATGTCGGGAAAACATTCACTCCAAGACCCTAATGGCGCCATCCTCTTTACCGATGAGATTTTCCGACGCGCAGAAGGTAGCGTCGCGTAATTATTTTGCCAACGCCGTGGTGCGTTTGCTAAACCAGTTTTTTGCGACGTAATTACACTGCGTCGGAAAGTTTCGTCGGCAAATATGCAATTTGTTGTAGCTAGAGCACAACAAATTGGTTGAGAGGGTTTCGTTGGTTGAGAGGGTTCAAATATATATGCAAGTTAACACTAACCCAACCCATTCAGGGGTTATGCAGGTTGAACCTAATGCAGCCAATTCAAATTAACAAGAGGAGATGCGAGATGAATTCCAGGCCAACTCATGATCTCTTATTTTTAAAGTAACTTATCTAACTACTATACCGCACAACGCTTTTATTTAAATATTTACAAAAAAAATTAAAAACCAATTAGATAGAGTGGAGACCCTAGCCATGTGGGGTTTTATAACTACTTTTGAACATTGGCACCAATTAGAACTAACTTTATCCATGATATATTCATGAAACTAACTATATTTTTAGAATGCTAAACCCTGATATTGTTGTTAAATTAACCAAGTACTGCTACACTTGGGGGGAGTAAAACAAATTGGTGAAAAGTTGGGTAAAAGGCTCTTTATGTCTCATCGAGTGCTACTCCATCCTCCTCGTTTTCAATTGAAATAATAATGAAATAAAACAATCATATCACGTTTTTTTTACTCTCCTTTTATTTCTTCCATCCAAATATTATGAAGTAAAATTTTAGGGCACATCATGTATTATTTTATTCTCCTTCTTGTGAAACAAACACATTAGGGACAAACAAATGGAATCCACTAGCATCAACTCCAATTCGATATAATTGCAATATTTCTCTCTCCCTACGGACAAACAAATGGAATCCACTTGCATCAACTCCAATTCGATATAATTGCAATATCACTTTTTTTTACTCTCCTTTTATTTCTTCTATCCAAATATTATGAAGTAAAATTTTATGGCACATCATGTATTATTTTATTCTCCTTCTTGCGTAACAAACACACTTGGGACAAACAAATGGAATCCACTAGCATCAACTCCAATCCTTAGTGGAAAACGCTGTCACTGATGTCCATGTATGAATTTTGTATTAGTTTTGAAATTATTGCCCGTATCTTGAAATAATCCTGTAAATGTCAAAGTAATTAGTTAAAATATATTCTCCCAATGTTATTGGGACACTTGTAGATATTGAGAAATCAAAAAAATTGCAACATAATTAGAAAAGGTATAAATGGTGAAAATATCTCATCTAAAAATATATTTTCATTCAAAAATAGAGAAAATGTTTAGAATAGTTGGCACTATTTTTTATGATTTGGTTTACACCAAAAGTAGTTATTTTCTACGGCATTTATTTTGTAATATCCAAAGAATTCACTCAAATCAACTCAAGTCAACCTATATCAAAATTTAGTAGGGCCGTTACAATTCGTTTGAAGCTCGATTGGACATTATACAGGTCGGATTCAAGTTCAGGTTTATCTACAAACAATTCACCTTGGACTTGTCTTTAGAGTGTTGACAGTCATATTCCAAAAGAAATTTGTTGATGTTTGTAACTTGCAGGTTAAGTTGCAACGACGAAAATTGATTGCAGCAAATCTAGCATCATAGAAGCAAGTGTCAAAATCACATATAGATGATATACATGTACAGGGCCGGTCCTGAATTTTTCAGGGCCCAGGGCAAAAGTAAAAGTTAGGCCTCTTCAGCCATCATATATGATAATATCATTGATTGGTCCCACTGATGTGAAAAATTGGCAATGGGTTGATGATGCCCAAGTATAACTATTTGAAAAAAAAGAGAAGAAAGAAAGCTCAGACCAGAATTTAAGCATCATATATGGAGAATTAAAAATCATTGGTGGCCCCACTGATAAATGAGAAGAACGGGTGTAGAGCTGAAGGCTTGATGATCTATTTGTAAAAAAAAAAAAAGCCCTAAATCATCCCAACACTAGACCAGATTCTCCCAGAATTTCAGCCATTAAATATAAAATCTCATTGGTGGGCCCCTCTGATGGATGCTCAAATAAGTGATGTAATAAGCACTCTCAGATGATTTGATGATGAGTCTATTGATGCCCAGGACGATGGAATCCATTGGATGAACCCTGCCCTCACCAAATGATTGGAAAAAAAAAAAAAAAAAGTAGAAGGGATTTTGGGGATTTTGGGCCCCCTCAAAAAATGGGCCCGGGGCAAGGGCACTTACAGCCCTTGCCCAGGGCCGGCCCTGTACATGTACTAAGAAGAAATTAATTATGACTACAAAAAAATCCATCAATTAAATCCATCGAACCAGTGTAACATTCCACCAGCACTGACACTACACCAAAAATCGGAAATTGGAACGGAAAAGCGTTCCTAATCCTCCCGTTCCTAATCCGTTAAACCGTTCCAATTTCCGTTCCAATTTGGATTAGGAACGGTTGGTACCAAATTGGAACGGAAATTGGAACGGTTTAACGAATTAGGAACGGGAGGATTAGGAACGCTTTTCCGTTCCAATTTTCGATTTTTGGTGTAGTGTGACTGTTAATAAATAGTAGTCATTATTTACACAAGTAGGTTCTTAATTGCATGGCAGAAGTATGTGTTCCTGCCATATTGATATCATTTCAACGATGGTATCTGCAGAGGCCACACATATATCTACAGAGGCCACACAAACTACAGAGTCATTCATTTCAAGGACTAGTTCAATTGAAAATTTGCGGTAATTCATTATTTATGTGAATTTTATGATTTCTGATTCTAATTGACGTTCTGACTTCAATGTGGAAGGATTTTGATAGAAACATGTTCTAGTTAGTTCTATCTATTCTTCAATTCAGGAGGGACACAAAAAAAAAAAAAAAAAAAAAAAAAAAAAAAATGGAGCACTTACATTTCCTAGGTTTGAGATATTCTTGACACTCCTCAGATTTCCATGTATCTTTTAAGCATCTGCAGCTATCTATAAAGGAATTGTCATTTTTGGTACATGTATTAAATTTTTCATTGGAGCTAACTCTAGTATTTGCATATACAAATAAAAGAGTGAAGTGAATTATTTATTTTAGCGGTTGGGTGAAAGGTACTTTGAAAAAATTCCGTGCGAATAGCTCAACATGGTTATAGATGTTAGAGATGTTCTTGACACTCTTTTAAAAATTCCGTGAGAATAGCTCAACTTTGGCCAAGGGCTTGATTGAAATCCGCTCCAAAAAAATTTTAAATACCCTGCTCAGTCACACTTTCTGTAAATGAGAAAAGTGGAACTCCGCTCGGGCCCACCTTTTGAAAATCTAAATTCCTAAAATTGCAAAACCCGCCCCCACTCTTTTATAAGAATTCATCCCACTAGAGATCAGGCCTCATTGTTTTATATTAAACATGTCTTTAGTGGTACTTATATGAAAGATCATGAATCATATGTTCAATCTTATAGACTTTCAGTAAAGTGGGACCCACTATGGAGTTCTTCTTTTCTTTGAGCCACTCAAAGGATCCACTCTTTTAAAATAGGGAAATGTTCAAGTGCGAGCTTCCCATGCCAACCTTCCATGCGAACCGGCTGTGGGTCCCATCTGGGGATGGAAAGATCCATGTGTGACTGCCCCATGTATCAAGTTTAACCCAAATCTCATATCCTATCCCTTCATCCGCAGGCCACAAGTTTAATAGCTTTATATTAAAAGAAACCCAATCATCTATCCAATTGTTCAGTCCATTTAAATGGGTGCCAAACTCCGGGATCAGTGAACACAGGATTGGGTGGGCGGAGGGGGGAGGAGGCGTTTCTTGTTTGCGAATGGGTTGGATTGGAGATAGGTGGCCCGTGTGAATCGGTTCTCACTTAGAATATTTCCATTTAAAATATAAGTAATAACTTAAGAACTAGTTTTATATTTCCTAATATTAGAAAAAGGTTTGACTTTCACTTGTCCCATTTTGCCATTCATATTTAAATTTTATCTCTATTTTAAACATTTTCAGATTTTTCTATAATTTATCTTCATTTTATTCTTATTTTAGTTTAGTTATTTATTGATTAAATAACTATGATGTCATGTTGAGATCACTGTTGGAAGAATGACTTTTAACCTTAGACTTCACCAGTTCAATGGTTGATCCCCTTTTTCTCCCTAAAACATTGGTCGAAAAAATCATCTTCCAAACCAGAAGAAGAAAAAAAAAAAAAAAAAAAACACACGTGTGAATTGTACCCCATACTAGCTTAATACACTGTAACAGTTTCTTCGTAAAGTAATAGAAATTATCAAAATCCGTGCACAGATGAATAGTATCCAGATCCTACTTGTGTCAAGTTGGAACCATCTTCTCCTTTTTGGTTTGGAAGAGGATTTGAAAATAGATTTTTAAATGATTTAAGTCACCAGAATTGAATAATCACTCACAGATTCAAAGACTCTGGACTCTGAGATGAGATAGTCTACAAAAATTCCCAATTTCAGACCGCTGTACCCAAAAAAAATGTCAAATATTTACAGATGGGCTTATTACTGGCCTTGAACTATTATTTTATATTTTGGTCATTTTAGGTAAAAAAAATTTGAAAAGGGGCTTTTACCAAGATATTATAAAAAGTTTTACTAAACACTTTCCTTTTTTTCTGATAATGAAGGGTGTCCCAGCCCTTTGGGTCAGAGTTTTACTAAACACTTATTAGTAACAGGGATTAGAATTTTTGCCAAAGGGGGACAAGTCACAAGATTAAATCAAGGTTTTTTTTTTTTTTTTTTTTTTTTATATATAAAGTGCCCATAAGTTGCACAGGTTTCCTTTTTCCGACGCCAAAGTCCCTTTTGTTCCTTCTCTATTTCTACCATTTTACCTCAAGTCTCAATAGACCCAAAGCCCTGTCTGCTTTTACCTTTTTACCGTGGAGAGAGTCAATACACTTTCAGAGTAACAACAATACTCTTGAGATCTAAAAGATTTTTTTTTTTGCTTTAAGGGTAAATTGTATTGAAAGAGAGAAGGAGGGAAAAAAGAATACAAAGGTCTAAGAAGACCCCCAAAATGAATTGCAACAGGAAACTGAAAACAGAACCAAGAAAGGGAGAAAAAGACAACAAAAAACTCTAAAGCCGATGGAAGGAGCAGGGCACTCCAGACTTGGAGACTCAGCTAGCAATCCACAGGCAGAATGCTCAGCGAGGCGATCAATGCATGAAGGTGAGGGCTAACAAAAGGAGAGTTCAGGTTCTTGAGAGAGAAGGAGAAAGCTTCTAGCAGGGAGGCCTGGATGATGTGGAGGGAGGGCGTGCGAGCTTCAAAGGTTGCTTCATTGCGGGCTTTCCAAATGTAGTAGCCAACGGTGATGAAGATTGCTGCCATGAGTCTGATGCCATTTGCATCAGAGCCTTTGGAAAAGGACGACCAAAGGGAGGAGGCTGAGAAGATGGTAAGGGGGGGAACTGCTGCCGCTTGGAGCATCCAGGACCAGGTAGCTTTAGCTATATCACAGCTGAAGAAGAGATGACCCACTGAATCCTCAGCAGCTCTACATAGGCTACACCTGGAGGCTAAGGAGATACCCAACCGATTAAGCCATGTGTCTGAAGGGAGTTTGTTGTGCATCAGGCGCCATCCAAAGCAGGAGACTCTTGGAGAGAGAAGTGAGTTCCAAACCAGATTAGGCCAGGGAAGACGAGGAGCACTATGCCTAATCCTCTGCCAAGCGGAGCCCATGGAAAGCTTGCCATCAGAAGTAAATCTCCATCTAAGGGAGTCTCTAGAGACAGGATTAAGAGTTTGATCCTTGAGGAGGAGAAGAAGGGACTGCTGAATGGGGCTCGGCATATGCTCTGGAGGGACCCAAGAGCCTGATTGGTGAAGAGAAGAGAGCCGTTGGTCTCGAGGGAAATTATAACCAGGGAAGTTTGAAGAAATTGGAGCACTGTCTGTCCAAGAGTCGTGCCAGGCATTGATACTCTGTCCGTTTCCAAGGATCCAAGAGCTTCCTTGGTGAATTATGTGGGCTACTCTGCGAATTTTCTTCCAGATGCAAGAACCATATCCTGAGTTTTCCGGACTCCATATTGATCGGTATTTGAAGTATCGGTTCTTAAACCAATTTGACCAAAGAGAGTTTAAGGTAGAGGCTTGCCAGCCAAGTTTGAGAAAAGCTGCTGTGTTCACCTCTGTAACTTTCCTGATACCCAATCCACCTTCAGCCTTAGGGAGAGTGACTGTAGACCAGCTGACGTAATTAACTTTGCGGTTGCTGTCGTTCCCAGACCAGAGAAATTGCCTCATCCGACGATCAATCTCGTTACAAACTGAAACTGGCAAAGGAATTATAGCTGCCATGTGGACTGGAAGACTAGAGATGACATGCTTGATGAGAATTAATCTTCCTGCAAAAGACAGCAATTTAGCTTTCCATGCTGAGAGTTTTGTCTGAACCACATCTAGCAAGGGGAGGAAGTGTCTCCTTCTTGGGGACCCGAAACAGATTGGAGTACCCAGATACTTGAGGTGTGAAGAGACTTCTTGAATACCGAGGGTGGAGCTGATGCTTCTCTTCCTTCTTGAGCTGCATTTGCCAAAAAAGAGTTGACTCTTCTGCAGGTTGAAAAATTGGCATGCTGCCAGTTGATATGACTCCAGGAGATCTTGAAGGATAGAGACACTGGAAACCGCCCCTTTCATAAAAATGAGGATGTCGTCTGCGTATAGCAAATGACAGGGAGTAGAGGGGACAGAGGAGAGAGGAAGGAGGTGACCTTGGAGCTGGAGGCTGTTGAGGTGGAGGCTCAGAATTTCCTCTGCTAGGATAAAAAGATATGGAGACAGTGGATCACCCTGTCTAATGCCACAAGAAGAACTAAAGAATCCTTGGGGCCTGCCATTGAGGAGCACTGAACACTTAGTTGTGCAAACACACTCTTTTATGAGGGAGATCCAAGCATCAGAGAAGTTAAAGAACTTGAGAGCTGAAAAAAGAAAGGCCCAATTCAGCTTGTCAAATGCTTTGGAGATATCAAGCTTTAAGCAAAAGGAGCCTTTAGCTAACTTGGAGTTCAGTTTTTGAAATAGTTCAAAAGCCAGTCCTGTATGGTGCTGGATGGATCTGTCCTTGATGAAAGCTGCTTGATGGGGGGAGATTAGGCTGGGGATAATTGAAGAGAGTCTGGAGGAGAGGATTTTGGCTAAGATCTAAAAGATTCAAGCTATGTATATTGTATCTTTTAGATTTTTGTGCAGGGACTTGGTAGAGGGTTGGATTAAGTGTGGAATATGGCATATTACAACGATAAGAACAGGTAAGTGGAATAAACAATATGAAGGGAGATAGTAATTTTTTTCCACTAGCAAGGTTTTGATTCCATGGCTATGGTCTGTCAGCAAAATATAGGGCCCACTTCCAGGGGCGGGCCTAAGTCTTGCTACGCGAGTGCTGTCACACCCATGAGATCCAAGAAACTCCTTAACGAAGACTTGAAAAAGATTTATTTTATTATTTGACTTCTTAACTTGACCATTTCCCGCACCACCCAAATGACAACCCTAGGTCCGCCATTGCCCACTTCAGCTATCCCTTTTATGCATGTTGATAGTTATATAAGAAGGATTATATATAACTTGAGTATGGAGCATAACGGTCTCCGTTATAAAATGCTAAAAAGGAGAGAAGGCTTGTGAGTTTCTTGCGCTTTATTTTTTCTTGAGTTAAAATGCTAGTAAGAAGAGAATGAAGGAGTAAAAAGAGAAGGAAAAACCCCTTCACTTACAGTTAAATCTTTTTGGCAAGATTTCTAATCCTTATCACTAATTAGCATTTAGTAAGATTCTTCATAATTTTTTAGTAAAAATCACAATTGAAAATATCTAGAAGTTTTAGAAAACTTAGAAGTTTATTACTAGTTACTTTTACGGTCTTAGCACTTTTAAACTTGAAAAGCTTACTTGTGGGAATGCTCTCCCCACATTAGTAGGTCTCATGGGTGCCAACCCCACTTTGTTGGAGTTCAAAAAAAAAAAAAAAAACAATGGTTATAGAGCTCTATCAGCGGAGTTTCACAATGATAAGTTTTCTCCACAATGCACAAGATATTTTAAAGTTGTATTTCCCATCGATATTTCTTTAACATTTTAGAATTTGACTTAATCTTTATACAAGTACAAAAAATATTAAAAAATATATTTAAAAGCTATTTTGCTAGATTTTTCTCATTTTTTTTCCATTATCTTGCCAAAGTTTTCTAAAGTTGTCACAAAATTTCTAATTTAGTGATTTTTGGAAACACCACAACAATATTTTGAAAATATCACTAAGTTATCTCAATAGGTTCAAATGTTGCGTTTCTAAAAAGAAAGTTTCAAATGTTGGACACATTTGCAAACTAATACAAAACTTTGCTCATTCAATGATAACATTTTAAGATAGGGTTTTTTTTTTTTTTTTTTCTAAATCAATGAAAGGGTGATTCTAACTTGGACATGCTTACCAATAAGGAAAAGATATTTTCACCGTACCAGTCTCCTAACCTATTTTTTGCCTAATAGCATTTGACATTTAAAATTTTCGTATGGAATGGTTAGTGCAATAAAGTAATAAAGCGACAAGTTGTCAAATTTGCCCTTTGTTTTATACAATATCCTACATCCGCATGTATGATATCCTACAAATTTAAGATATTGGATGGAGTAAAGTTATACGATGACAAGTTTGCAAATTTGCCCTTATTTTCATTTTATCCTTTGTTGCACAAATCGTTTTGAAGAAGTTTTTCGAATGTCAATCATTGTGAGGCAATAGTAAGGCAAGGCACCTATCAAAAAAGAAAAAAGTTGTAAATGGTAAGGACTATAGAGCTCACTTGCACCCAAAAGTTTGAGCGCACAAGGATTTTACATGAGATGCCCTAATTTTATTTTAATATTTTTCTGAGAGTCTGATCCTCCCAAAAGAAAATATTACGGGAGACGCTCGTAAGAAATAATGTAGGGAATAAGAGTTTTGTATATTTGATAGCCGTAGATTGAGGAAAGCAAGTGAGTGACTTGACTTGCTCAAACTTGATTGAAAGTTTTGGGCCTACAAAAATGTCGCATGCTCCCATTTTTCTTATGCTAATGTTGCATATGCCCCAGTTTTTCTTGAGTCAATCCTCTCCAAAGAAAGACAACTATATGAGAAAAACAGATGACGTGTTTGCCAATCCCATGTGATCGACCTTCTAATTAACCTTTGATTAGAACTTATATCAAATTATTGATGGCCGTAGATTTAGGAAAGCAAGTGAGTGACTTGACTTGCTCAAACTTGATTGAAAGTTTTGGGCCTACCAAAATGTCGCATGCTCCCATTTTTCTTGAGCCACTGTTGCATATGCCCCAGTTTTTCTTGAGTCAATACTCTCCAAAGAAAGATAACTATATGAGAAAGACAGATGACGTGTTTGTCAATCCCATGTGATCGACCTTCTAATTAACCTTTGATAAGAACTTATATCAAATGATTGATGGCCGTAGATTTAGGAAAGCAAGTGAGTGACTCGACTTGCTCAAACTTGATTGAAAGTTTTGGGCCTACAAAAATGTCGCATGCTCCCATTTTTCTTATGCTAATGTTGCATATGCCCCAGTTTTTCTTGAGTCAATCCTCTCCAAAGAAAGACAACTATATGAGAAAGACAGATGACGTGTTCGCCAATCCCATGTGATCGACCTTCTAATTAACCTTTGATAAGAACATATATCAAATTATTGATGGCCGTAGATTTAGGAAAGCAAGTGAGTGACTTGACTTGCTCAAACTTGATTGAAAGTTTTAGGCCTACCAAAATGTCGCATGCTCCCATTTTTCTTGAGCCACTGTTGCATATGCCCCAGTTTTTCTTGAGTCAATCCTCTCCAAAGAAAGACAACTATATGAGAAAGACAGATGACGTGTTTGTCAATCCCATGTGATCGACCTTCTAATTTACCTTTGATAAGAACTTATATCAAACGATTGATGGCCGTAGATTTAGGAAAGTGAGTGACTTGACTTGCTCAAACTTGACTGAAAGTTTTGGGCCTACAAAATTGTCGCATGCTCCCATTTTTCTTAAGCCAAAGTCGCATATGCCCCAGTTTTTCTTGAGTCGGTCCTCTCCAATGAAAGACAACTATATGAAAATGACAGAAGACTTGTTTGTCAGTCCCATGTGATCGTCCTCTTAATTAACCTTTGATAAGAACTTATATCAAACGATTGATGGCTATAGATTTACGAAAGCAAGTGAGTGACTTGACTTACCTGTATTTGAAAGGTTTGGGGCTACAAAAATGTCGCATGCTCCCATTTTTCTTAGGTCAATATCGCATATGCTCCAGTTTTTTTTTTGGAGTCAGTCCCCTCCAGGGAAAGACAGCTATATGAGAAAGACAGATGACACATTTGTCAATCCCATGTGATCGACCTTCTAATTAACTTTTAATAAAAACTTCTATCAATGAACGTCTCTTCTAAGAACATATATGCAGCATGAAAGAATAGTTTTTGTTTTTAGGGCCTTTTGGTGGTCACCAATTGGAAGAAAGGACATAACTAGTCAATTGTTTGATGTGATGCTAACTTGTGATTGGATTATAGACTTAATAGTGCCCCCAAAGTTTTGTACCACAAAAATGCCATATACTCCAACTTTTCTTGGGCATGAGTCCATGACCCTTTTCTCAGTGAGAAACAACTCCAAAGACATATGACATGCTCATGAGACTTAATTATTTCAAATGTTACTTTTGAAAAAAAAAAGAGTCTTTCAAATGTTCCCATTTGCAAGCCAATATAAATTTCTTTCAACCACAAGGGGTTGGCCAAGTCGTCAAGACCACGGTTCCTCCCTCTTCCAGAATTAGAAGTCTTGGTATCGTCTCCCAGTTCTCCCCTCTTCAGGAACTGAAGGTTCAGTCTACTTGTGCTATCACATAGGGCCACAGGGGTTTTACCCAACTTCTCTCTGGACCCGGAGGGAATAGTCCAGCCCAAAAGATTGGGAACCCTCCGTTAGCAAATATTTATATATATATATATAAATTTCTTTCATTCAATTACAATATTTTAAGACTGTTTTTTTATGCAAGAAATGGGTGAAACAACTGACTTAAAACTGCTTAATTACCAAAAACGAAAAGAGATTGTGACCTCGAAGTGTCTTTTTTGCCTCATAGCATTTGGCATTTAAAAGTTTTCTGTAGAGGGGCATGTGCACTAAAATGCAATGAGAAGTACACAAATTTGCCCATAGTTTTACATGATGACCTACATCATCAGTATGTATGATATTAGATATCCTATAGTTACTATAGGCATATGATATATATGGGAGATGCTCGTAAGAAAGAATCTCTCACCTTACTACAAAAGATAGGATGAGGGCCCTTACATCCATATCTAATGACAATAACTTAAATATAAGGGCCCCATATTTGTCTTTTTATAGTAAGGTTAGAGAAGAGCATCTCTCGATATATATTAGATAAAGGAAAAATTCTCATCTACATCCTTGTTCAACGAAACATTTTGTGGGAATTTTTTTAAAAGTACATCATTCTGCGGCAAAAGTCAAGTCTCAAGGCACATGCATGTAAAAAAAAAATCATAATGGCATTATCAGTTGCACCCAAAAGTTCTGATCCCTACTGGCTGTTACATGAGCAAGTAGGGGTGTAAAAAAAAATCGGAAAACCATCTAACCGAACCGAACCAGACCGAACCGATCCACGGTTAATAACCGTATTTCACAGTTCGGTTACGGTTACGGTTAATGAAATAAAAAAATCGCAAGGTTCGGTTCGGTTACGGTTTTCCGTAATAATTCACGGTTATTAACCGAACCGAACCGTATTATACGGTTCGGTTAACCGTATGCGGTTAACCGTATCGTTTACAAATAAAAGAAAAAATAAGGGAGTTGAATGAAATATTTCTTATCTTATTTAATTGTTCATTATGTGTCATTTTACCTTCAACATTCACATTTATCCCTTTATGTGAGGAAGGCATTCCACGGTTATTAACCGTAACTGAACCATTTAATACGGTTAACCGTGGTTACGGTTTTTCACAGTTTTTGTGGATACAGTTACGGTTACGGTTTTTAAAGACAGAAAACCGCAATTACAGTTCAGTTAACGATTTTTCTAAATTAATCGATTAACCGAACCGTTACACCCTATAAGCACCCTATAAGCAAGTCTTATCCTCTTGCAGAAATGTCCTATGCTTCAATTTTTCTTGAGTCAATCCTCTCCAACAAAATGAGAAAGACAAGATGATGTACGTAATGTTTGTCAAGCCCATACGATCGACCTTTTCTTTAACCGTTGGTAAGAACTTATGTCTAAGAACATGCTTTATTTTAGTGCCGGTTGGTGGCCATCTGAAAGAAAGGACATAACTGATCAATTGTTTGATGTGATGCTAACAAATGAGTGGATGGCACTAACTGCCCACAGCGAAGAGTGGGAGCCGGGAAACCTTAAATTTTAAAATAATTATATATTATATAGCGCCTACATAATATAGTGTTTATAAGTTTATATATAATTAATTTATATATATATATAAATATATCTTATTCATATATTTAAATATAAAAAATGGAGAAAAAAATTAACTTTACAATTTTATCATATAAAATAGACAATAATTAATAAGTCAAAAAAAAATTCTTCATTTGAAAGATAAGTGTTAATCTTATAGAAAAAGGAAATACACATAAACTAAAGATTCCGCACGGTTCGCTTTATATTCTGCTGATTTGCACTTCAAGCATCTTTGAACCGCACTCCAAAGATGGTCGAACCGCGCTCCGAGGAAAAATCCGCTCCGAAAACGGCGATAAGCGTTTTCAAAGCAGGATCAGAGGGGGAGGGGAGGTTCTGGTTACTAAAAGCTGGCATCATAAACTTAACTGTACCACAGAAGTTTTGAACCACTAGATGTCATATTCTCCAGTTTTTCTGGAGCATGATTCTCCAATATCAATGTTAAATAGAAATATTCTACAATTTTAATATCTAACATTAAGATGACGATTGTCACTTATAGTTCAAAATACTATGTTTTATAGAAGAAAATTTGAATTTCAACCCACCTGAAATATCACAAATGGCCTTTTAAATTGGGAGAATTCCAACCCCTTTGCATTCCATGCGGTTGCTCCAAATCCTCATGGCCCATCCAGCATTCGAAATGTCAGAATCTTCAAAGGGTCATTTTATTTGCATTATGTTACATTACAATTGAATACATATAATTCAAACCATAAGTTATTAAGAAGATGATCACATATTAATTTAAAAAATGAGCATGAAATAGCCATTCTTTTTAAGAAAATAGAAGAAAAAAACTCTTAATTCTATGTTTCTAATAGGAAGGGTTATGTAATGCTCATTTTGGAAAATGATCTTTTGATCTTCATTTTTAGTTAACTTTTGTTTGGTAACTAATAATGGTATCAATTCTAATTGATTCATATGCATTTCAAAGCAAGTAAACTTGCCCTAAAGTCTTTTTTTTTTTTTTTACTTTTTAGAGGGTTAGAATTTAGAACTCTAGCTATGAAATATGGTATTTGAGTTCCGAGGGGATATTTGTCATATCAATGTGAAATCCCCAACATGAGAGATTTTTGCTAGAAATACATCTAAAGTCACATAATTTGTAACGGGAATTTATTATAATGGAAACTCGTAAATATGATGTACATTAGCTAGCGTTTGGTGGTAGGAGTTTTCTTTTCTATCACAAAACATTGGGGCAAAACTTTTTGTTTTTCATGTAGAAGCAAGCAAACAACCTTAAAATGGATATATACAAAAAAAATGTTTGTCAAACTATTTGGAAGCTTTAGTATTGCACAAATTTTATTTTAGGTTGTATTTGTAAAATAAGAGGGTTTTTTTTTTTTTTTTTTGTTCTGGGAGTTTTCTTTACTCCACTAGAAATTAATAATGATTTTCTATCCTCTAAAGGCTTATTTATGCAACATCAAATCTTTAAAAAAAAATGTAGCAAAGAAATTTATTTTTCTCTACTCACTATTTTTTAACGAATTTTTGCAACGCTATTCCGTAAGGAAAAAATAAAAAGTAAAAAACTACTTTTCCTCAGGTTTGCACAAAAAAAAAGAGGAGGGGGCAAAATGATAATGGAGAATCCTTTGTTACACACATGAGCACACCATCACCTGTTAGTGGGGTTACCTTATAATCCATCTGAGTGGACCATAAAATAGGAACACCCTATTAGTCACTGATCGTAGGATTTGGCACCAATCTAAATGGACCGAGACCTTTGGATCGACTATGCACTCATTTTAGACAATGAAATCTTATTGCTTATTAATCAAGACGTTAGGATCATCATTTGAGCTTCCATCACGATAAACAGGTAGCTGGGGCTGGATCTTTCGATCCCCCCCTCCCCGGTGGGTACCCAAGTGGTCCCCACATGTTTTTTTTTATGCTCGATGGATGAGCGTACGTGACGGGCCTCTTTGATATTACCATGGATTTCACTCTTTTCGATTCAGATCACACAAAGGCAGGTCCTTCTGCGGAGATTTAACGCCAAAAACACATGCAACCTTTAAATTGTGTGGTGCTTTCGTTTTGTTCGTACATTCGCCTTCCTGGCATTTCTTTGTGAGAACTTGGGTCGTGAAAACGTCGTAAGCTTCAAGTTTTATTGAGTCTGACTTTGGTCCCCTCTAGCATAAGACAACTTAGGTCAGACTCAGGACAACTTGGAGCATATGGCATTTTTGTGGCCCTACCTCTTGGCCATGATGAGTCGAGTCGAGTCGAGTCTCCCATGCAATTCCACATCAAATCGGGGGGGGGGGGGGGTGATTTTTCAGCCAAAATAAAAAAAACTAAATTTTGAGTTTTGGGGCCCAGTAAATTACGACAAACCTTTTGTTTGTCTTTTGTCATACTTGTCCAGATATATTGTGAAGACATTTTTTTGTTGATTATGAGTAGTATAATAAAAATAATCACTCTTTTGGTATGATGCTTGTCGAAAATGAATTATGAAGATAGAACATAGATACTTTTTGGTGGGACATTGTTGCTATTTTTTATAGTTTTTGGTGAGACATTGTTCTTATTTTTTTAATGTAACTTCAGTGCAGCCAGAGGCGGATGCAGTGTATTACCACTGCCCCCAGTGGATTTTTAAACTTTAGTTCTAATTTTGGTGGGGCCCACTAATTTTTTCCATAAGGCCCCCAATGAATTTTTTGGGCCCCCAATGGATTTTTGTAGCCCAATATTAACTTCAAATATTTCATATTCTTGTCCTCTCCAATTTTGATTGTTTTAATCACTTTCTTGTGGCATCACCGCGTTCTCAGTCTCCTGCAAGGGCCAGAGGCGGATGCAGTTCATAGTCACTGGGGGGCTGGGCCCCAAGTGACTTTTTGGGAAAAAAAATTATGTATACTAAGTTAGGCCCAAATCAATTAGGCCGCCAGTGACATTGAACCAGGCTCTCCAATGAAAACTCGTAGAGAACAGTTGTGATAAATAAATATGTCTTGTTTTATTGCTTGAAATTATTATATTATATTTGTTCCATATAAAAGGTTTGGGGTAAATCTGCACACTATTTGTCCTTGCTAGGCATGATTTGTAATGCAGTGGAAATCTGTAAACTACTTGTATTTGAATGCACATTTCTGTGTATTAGTTACTGATAGTGTATGTAAAAGGTTCACTACTTTTTTTGTGTATTGTTTTTTCTCAAGCATGAAGAAAAAAGAAGAAAAAATCATTTGCAATCATATAAATAACCCAAAAAAAATTTCCAGGGGCGTTGCCCCCGGACCCCCTACTACTTAATCGTATCCCCAGTGATTTTAAATCTTGGATTTGCCACTAAGTGTAGCCCCTCCAAATTAGAAGTCCTGGATCCGCCCCTGCAAGCACTAACAAATTGCATCCTTTCCTTCCTCAATCCTCAGTGGGAAAAGTTGTCCCCAGTGTCCATCTATAAATCTTGTATTGGTTTTTTGCAAATAATTGCTTAAAAAATATTCTCCCAATGTTACTGAGATATTTTTAGATATTGAGAAATCAGAGAATCGCAACATGATCAGAAAACGTATGAATGGTATTGCATGAAATAGAGAAAATCTATAAAATAGTTGACACTATTTTTATGATTTGTTCTTACACCAAAATGAGTTTCATTTTCTACAACATTTACTCTATAGTATCTAAACAATTAACACGAGTCAACTCAACTCAACCTATATTAAAATTTACTAGTGCCTTTACATTCCGCTTGAAGCCCATTTGGATTTCCAATTAAGATCACGATCAATTGAAAATATAATAAGAAAATGAGAGAATGAGAGAATGCTATTTTAATATGGTATTAACACATTATTTTTCTAAATTTTCTTTCCTTTTTTTTTCCTCAGTACGCTGCAGGAGGTTGTATTAAAAAAAAAAAAAAAAAAAAGGCCAAGATGAAAACCGACATCGGTGCAACACAATGAAACAATGAGCTATAAAAAAGATTGGAAAATCTTGACAACAAGTAACAGCCAGGTATGAGGGAGCACTTAAATAATGGACTAACTCATGGCCCAAAATAGGGGACCAAAAACTCTGTAGTTTGTAGAATTCTATTTTTTTAATTTTTCAACATATATTTTTTAGTATTCTTTCATTTTTAAGTTATTTTAATTATATGGTATTTTTCTTTTAGACGAAAAAGAAGAAAATTTTATCCCACCGTGAACATGTGTTAATAACTTGTTGGTGTTTGTGAGCTACGAAAAGTCCCCTACTCATAAATTCCACGGTTTATTGTCCAAAAACATCCAAGAAAGAGAACAACAAATGTGATGAGAGGATATCTTCTCATCTGTGTGACACGACTCTGCTTTATTTTGTTGACTGAATTTTAAGGTCTATATATAGCCATGGTAGTTCTAGGACGCTAAATACTTTTAGCCCTTTGTAAACCACATGTTAATTACGCGTCAGTGCTTTTGACAATTACTTCACATTCATTAATGAAGACGTGAGAACCACGGCATCTGAGGAGGACAATTGCCTTGTCACAAATGGGTAGGGTCGGCGATGGCTTCTTGTAAGGAGGACTTCTAGTAAAATCTTTTCCTTTCAAATGAGAATCGCATTAAAGCACCGGATTTAGTTAGGTCCTATTTCTAGCTTGAAAAAAAAGATCATATAAGTATGTAATCGATGTCTTGGAAAATTTTTACAATAATATCACAATTCTTACTTCAAAGGATCTCGCACAAATGCAGGAAGACGTTGTATATTCAAGATTCAAATCTTGGATAGTCAGGGCATAACAGCCTCCACTTACTAAAATAAGGAGCCATTCTCATCATCAAAATATTTTCAAGTACTACCAAATATAAAAATTGTAACCAACCTCACCACTTCTCAAACAAAACCAACAACAAAGTGTACAATAGATCCAACAAAGTGGCAATAGCTTTAGGTGGATGTTAAAATGCTCAAAACCAACTGCAGTTGCAAAATTAATCTGAGATTAATAATGGACAGCCCCATTATACTTTCTCAAAACAAAATTTACTTAAATCTTATAAAATCCATACAACCAGCTATACAAACATTTGAAAAGCTTGCAAACAAACAACAACGCCCTGGGACTCTGGGAGCACTAACAAAAGGAAGGACCAAAACAGGGGACCAAAATCTCTGTAGTTTGTTGGATTATATTCTTAATTTCTCAACACGTTTTCTTAGCATTCTTTTTATTAAAACTATTTTAGTTTGTGCGGCATTTTTCTTTTAATAAAAAAAAGATAAAAATCTGATCCCAGTTTGTGGCAACTTCATTCACCTAAAGTCACCCCATCATAAATCCCACAGTTGGTCGTTTAAAAGCATTCAAGAAAGACAACGACTCTGTTAGTTGACTCTTGAATTTAAAGGTCAACAGCCACTACCATTCAAGGACCGCAAGAAGCTGAGTTAAGACAGGTCAGCAGCTCTGACCCACCTTTTAAATGGGCTCGGGTTAGGAATTGACGATTTGTTAAATGGTTTTCATATTTGGAATTGTATAGGCTTGTAACGGCCTCTGCCCTGCTTTCATTCATTTTTACATAACTAATAATTTAGCCTAATTGATGAATTTACAAGACTCGGTCTCATGACAGCAACATTAACAGATGAAGCAGTCCCTCTCTTTCTTTCTTCATCAATGTATTGTGCGTTACTGACTACAATAAATATGAGAGTTATGGTGCCGATAATGGAGCATTGCATTCACTTGTTCTGTGGTCTGATAACCCTCCTAGTAACTGCAATGAAGCTGCTGCCACCCATACCCATGAGTGATAATTGTGTGATTTTGGTTTGGTTGTTGGTCCTCCTTACCTCCATCAACCTTATATGCTTTGCAGAATCTATGACTCTCTTAAAAAACGAGAGTGATCATCTCTCGCTGCTCGCCTTCAAAGATGGGATATCTTATGATCCCAACGGAGTCTTGAGCTCTTGGAACAATTCTTTCCATTTCTGCATGTGGGATGGAGTCACTTGTAGCAGACAACATCCTCAAAGGGTCATGGCCCTGAACCTCTCTTATCAAAGCTTGGGGGGCTCCTTATCACCCCACATTGGTAACCTCTCCTTCCTCAGGACTATTGCACTTTACAATAACACATTGGAAGGACACATTCCACAAGAAATAGGTCGTCTCTTTAGGCTTCGGTATCTCTCGCTTCTCAATAATTCTTTGATTGGAGAGATACCAAATAATCTGACTCGGTGTTTACAACTTGGATTCCTAAGCTTGCGTGGTAATAAGCTTGTTGGTAATATTCCGTTGGATATTGGCTCTCTGTCAAAGTTGTATTGGCTGAGTCTTTCCAAAAACAACTTCATAGGCCACATCCCTCCATCGCTTGGGAACCTTTCATCGCTAACAGATCTCTATCTATATGACAATAGTTTGGATGGAATCATTCTTCAAGAAGTAGGCCGACTGGCAAAACTACAATATCTTTATCTCGGCGACAACTCTTTCGATGGGGAGATTCCCCAAAATTTGACCCGGTGTTTGCAACTCAGAGTCCTAAACTTGTATAATAATAAGCTTGTTGGCAAAATCCCGTCAGATATTGGCTCTCTTTCAAAGCTCGATTATATTAGTCTTGGGAGAAACAACCTCATTGGCCACATCCCTCCACCGCTTGGGAACCTTTCATTGCTTACATATCTCTTTCTGAGTGATAATAGTTTGGATGGAAGAATTCCGAAAGACCTAGGCCGATTGGTGAACCTAAAAAATCTTATGATTGCCGCAAATAAGCTTTCAGGTACGATTCCTTCCTCTCTTTATAATCTCTCATTGATTCGTATCCTTGATGTCGGATCAAACCGTCTAAATGGGAGCCTTCCACCTGAGTTGGGCCTCATTTTTCCAAATCTTGAAGATCTTTATGTTGGAGGCAATAGATTCACGGGACTCATACCAGTTTCATTGGGCAATGCTTCAAGGTTTCTCCTTCTCGCGCTCGGTGATAACTACTTTAGTGGGTCCCTGCCAATGAATCTGGGAAGGCTAAAGGGCCTTGTATGGCTTAGCGCATTTGAAAACCAACTCGTCAATGAGAATAATGAAGAATTCACTTTCATCACTTCTTTAACCAATTGCAGTGGCTTAAAATATATATATCTATCCTCTAATCAATTCAGTGGTATACTGCCCAACTCAATAGCTAATCTCTCGACCCAGCTAACAGGGTTATTGTTATATAGAAACCAGTTTTTCGGAGCCATCCCAAGAGGACTTGAAAACCTCGCCAACTTGATTCTACTGAACTTGGGGCAAAACCTTTTCACGGGTACTATTCCCATCCATCTTACGACGCTTAAAAGGTTGCAAGGGATTTCTATGAATGGAAACAAACTTTCAGGGAAAATCCCAATTTCCGTTGGAAATCTCACTCAATTATCCATACTTGATTTAGGCGGAAATGATCTACAGGGAAGAATTCCTTTGAGTTTTGGAAACTGTCAGCATCTAGAACACTTATATCTAAATGACAACAACCTCAGTGGGACAATACCAAATCAAATTCTAGATATTCCCACCCTGTTGGAGATTAATATAGGCATGAATCATTTGACTGGCACCTTACCATTGGATATCGGTCAATCTAAAAATCTTGTCTGGCTGAACATTTCTAATAATAGGTTGTCAGGGGAAATTCCTCCTTCCTTAAATGCTTTAATAGCTCTACAAGCGCTTGATCTTTCACACAATAAGTTAACTGGGCATATCCCTAGCAACTTGGTCCGACTTCTTTCTCTACAATATTTAAATTTGTCCTTCAATAATTTGGAGGGTGAAGTGCCAGAACATGGAATTTTCCAAAATTCATCTGCAATATCAATCCTTGGAAATGCCAAGCTCTGTGGTGGAATTCCCAAATTACAATTGCCTAAATGCCCCAAACCGGATTTCAAGAAGCAACATAGGCCTTGTTCACGAAGAGTAATTATCATAATTGTTGCTGCTGCTATCCTCTTTTCATTTACACTAGTATGCTTCCTTGCAATCCCATCAAAGAAGTTGAGGGAGAAACTTGCTTCTAGGTCTTCCATGAGAAAGAGTTACTTGCAAGTAACTTACGGAGAGCTTTTTAAAGCGACCGATGGGTTCTCATCGTCCAATTTGATTGGTGAGGGAAGTTATAGTTCTGTGTATAGGGGAATTATAGATTGCATGGAGAGGATTATTGTTGCAATAAAGATTCTTAATTTACAACAAAGAAGAGCTTCTAAGAGCTTTACAGCAGAATGTAGAGCTTTGAGTAGCATTTGTCACCAGAATATTGTCAAAGTCTTAACTGTCTGCTCAAGCATGGATTTTTCTGGCAATGATTTCAAGGCATTAATTCTTGAATACATGTCTAATGGGAGTTTAGACAATTGGCTGCATCAAAATGCAAATGAATACCACCAATTGAGATTTGTAAGCCTTATTCAGAGGCTAAATGTAGCCATTGATGTAGCTTGTGCATTGGATTATCTTCATCATCATTGTCCGATAACAATTCTTCATTGTGACCTCAAACCAAGCAATGTACTTCTTGATGATGACATGGTAGCGCGCGTTGGTGATTTTGGCTTAGCAAGGATACTTTCAGATGATATCAATGATTCTCGGACTCAAACCAATTCGCTTGCTATAAGGGGATCTATTGGATATGTTGCTCCAGGTAACATTTTTATCCTTTAACCTGTTCTTTTAGTCTTTGGCTCTTTTGCATAGTCCTTTTATTCTTTTAGTTCCTTAAATATAACAAACGGACCTCAACAAAACCATAATTCAATAAATTAGAAATTACATTCAAGTTAGACAGACCTGGTTTTAAGTGGGCCTCAAGGCCCATGTGATTAACTTGAGCCATTTTTCTTGGCCAATATTTAAATGGACTTTGCAGAGGTCTGCAACCTCTTGGTTCTACCTGGCCTAACATCTTTAGCACAAAGGCATACACGTATTTTTGCAAATAAGCTGAAGTTGAGCTTTAATTCCAAGCTTGTGCAGAGTATGTGAATATTGTAGCTCAGCCATTTGGGTACATGAGTATTTGAACGATAGTTTATGATCAGGATGCCACTAGAAAGAAAAAAAAATGACATGGTATAAAATGCATTTACATATGTAAATTTTACACATGTAACACTCATTTATATATATGTAAAAGATTCACCTCTCTTTGGCACCGGTGTAGAGAGCTCCTTCGTCTCTCACGATAGGTTTGCAACAATTTTGCTTTCCCCTTTTTATCTATGCATTTAGATGGGCTCATTTGTGGCACAACACTAGAAGGATCATTTGTTTGTATGGAACTGGATTCATGAGAACTCAATGTCAAATAGACCTATTTGTTTCCAATAAAATTGGAATAAATAGGAATTTATTATCAAATAGACTTATCTCTATGAATGGAATTGGAAATGTAGGAATTCATTGATGGAATTCGCTTGTTCATTTGCACGAAATTGGAATACTACGAATTAATTTACTCTGATGGGCTGATTTGTTTGCATATAATTGAAAAACATAGGAAGTAAATATTTGGGTAGAATTTGTATACATAGTAATTCATTTTGACATGGGTCTGTTTTCGGATTGAATGGAATACATATCTACACACATTTATTTATATAGTATATATATTATATATTAATCGACAAAAGGCCCGCCCTCTAGGTCGTGGGTTTTTTAAAATCGGCCCTATCCTACCCTCAAGCTTTAGGACAATAAAAGAAGCCTCTGCTTTTTGTGAGCTTGTGTCCCACAAAATATATGGGGCACGTTAGTTAATATGTACTTTGAAGAAAATAACCTGTTAAAAATATACAAGAAGGGTAGTGTGCCACATCCTAATTGGAAGCTTCACCAATTTGGTGAGTCCCAGCCTCAAGTGATACAAGTTCAAAAAGTTTCTTTATAGCAAGTATGTTGATACTTGTACATATCATCATTTAAGAAGGCATCCTAGTGAGATAGCAATAGATGGATGGAGGATGGATTATTAAGCTTAGTAGTGGTCAAGCCCTAACATAGACTTATGGGTTTGATGGCCTTAATTTCTAATATGAGGCTAGCGCAAGATAGTTCATAAGATCAATTGTTAGGGTCTTCTACATAGGGATGTAAATTGAGTTGAGACAAGTTGACCAAGCTCAATCTCTAGCTCCAATCAAGCTTGACATGCCCAACTCAAGTTCAAGCTCAACCATAACAAAGCCATGGTAAGTTAACCTTGATTTTGGCGTGATTTCTTTCTTTATTTTCCTATTTGCGTTCACAATACATAAAAGTAAAATGTAAGGTTATAAGTATGTTTGTATCATATGTGAATACCACTAATATATTATTTACATATATGAATATATTGAATCATACATATGATAATGTGAATCATTAAATAAAACATATATAATTCAAATTCAAACAAGCTGAATTGAGCTTGAGCAGCCAAGCAAAGCAGGTGTTAGCGCAAGCTTAGCTTGTGAGCTAATCAAGAGAACGCAAGCTCAACTCAGTTGACATCTTTGCTTATACATGAGAGCTATAATCTTATGTCCCAAGAGCATTTTATATCATTGGTGACATAAATACTCATATCATGTATCTATAAGCAAGGGTGAAATACTTTTCATAGTAATGCTAGTTATTGTTTTATGGGGATTTGATAATTCAATGCCCTTTAGATACTCAATTTCCAAATTCATGACTAAAAGTCACTAAATGTCACCATAGTCGTTTGACCTTGGATCCCATGATATCATGGGATCCAAGGCAAAAAAGTAAAAAAAAAAAAAAGGGGAGACCAGAGTCAAGGGACTCTAGTGAAATTAGCTTACTTTCGGTCATAAACTTGGGACAACACTGTTTAAGGGTCATTCATATGTCAAATCCCCTTGTTTTATTTGAATGAATAAACAAAAAATATGAAAGTCTTGATCATTAGTTTATTTGAGCTAGTAAAAGTTTCACTTCTTGCTTACTGAAAACATAACATATATGAATTGCAGAGTATGGCATGGGTGCTAATCCATCTACATATGGGGATGTGTACAGCTATGGGATCCTTTTATTGGAAATGCTCACCGGAAAAAGACCTTCTGATGATATGTTTGAAAACAATCTCAATCTTCATCAATTTGCTAAGATGGCCTTGCCTGAACGCGTGATGGAAATTATAGATCGTCATTTGCTCTCACATGAAAATGAAGTCATTAGACAGAGTGAGATTCACAACAAACCCAGAAGCATAATGCATGAAACCCTAGTTTCATTGATGAAAATAGGTGTATCTTGTTCCAATGATTCCCCAAGAGAGCGAATGGAGATGAAAGATGTTGTCATTGAACTGCATAAAGTTAGGGACTTTTATCTCAGTGCTGAAAAGTAGTAAGTTTCACATAATAGACTCTCATTGTGAATGCTTTTCTTCTTCTCTTTGTTATATTGAGGTTTTGTTGGCTTCCATGATGAGAGTGTAGAAAGTGTCATCTTTAGGAGTGAGTTTTTTTCTCCTTTTTTTTTTTAATCTACTGTTGCTTGCTTTCCATGTATTTGCTTTGTCATCTAGGAATGAAGAATCTCTCTCTCTCTCTCTCTCTCTCTCTCTCTCTCTATATATATATATATATATATATTCCTTGTGTAGTTTGGATCCTCTCATATCTAAACCAGAAGAATTCTTTGAGCCCAACACTAGAAATCCATGGGTGGTGTCCACCTTTGAAATCCAAACTGCTCAAAATAAGTTTCATCGTATTTTATAATTGGACAAAATGTTATTCCAATCATAGTTATCTGTTAACTTATTGTAAAAGAGAGTAAATGTCCTGCATCAAAATTTCTCTACACAGCTCTGTGGGGCCTGAATGGCCGACATTCTCTCTCTACACCACATTAATTAAAAAGAAAAAAAAAAAAGAGAAAAGAAAAGCTTCATTGCTTGAGTATATCTGGTGGTGAAACTGGAATGATTGTAGAGGATATTCTCAGGAGCTTGATTCATTTGAGCAGTTCTACATCTCTTTCCTCACTCTTCTCAAAATGCTCAAACAAGATATAGTCTTTCAAGCTCTCTCTGAAAACGAAATCTCAGTTGGTTGTCATTGTCTGCTCCAATTAGAGTTTTGTAGTGTCACAAAGATGGAGTCTTTTAACTTTATTTCTTCAAACTGTTGTAAATCCAATTCTGGCACAAACACCACTCACTAGCAACAGATAAATGACCCAATTACAAAATTCTCCTACAAAAGGAAACCCAAAACAATTTTTTTTTATTTTAAAAAAGCACCTACATCACCTTATCTTAAATAATAAAAGCACTACAACCTTTGATATACTCTTCGGAGTGTTGATAGTCATATTCCAAAAAAATTTTGTTGATGTTTTTAACTTGCAGGCTGAGTTGCAACAATGAAAATCGACATTGCGGCAAATCTAGTATCATAGAACCAAGTGGCAAAATCTATATAAATATGCATAAAACCAGTATAACACGAGCACATACATGTACTAAAGAAGAAATTAATTATGACTATAGAAGAATCCATCAATTAAATCCATTGAAAACAATGTAGCATTCCACCAGCACTACTGACTGTTAATAGTAGTCCTTATTTACACAAGTTGGTTCTTAATTGCATGGCAGAGTATCTGGTCCTGCTACAGTGATATCATTTCAACCATGGTATCAACAGAGGCCACACATATGGAGGTACCAATCTTTCTACTATCTACAGAGTCATTCATTTCGAGGACTAGTTCAATTGAAAATTTAGTCATTCATTATTTATGTGATTTTTATGATTTCTGATTCAAACTGACGTTCCGACTTCAAGGTGGAAGGAGTTTGATAGAAACATGTTCTAGTTACTTATAATTGGTGAGGGCTTGGTACTGCTCCATGTTATAGTTCTATCTATTCTTAAATTCAGGAGGGGCACAAAAAAACACAAAAGAAAACAAAATTAATGGAACACTTATATTTCCTTGGTTTGAGATATTCTTAGACACTCTTCGGATTGCCATGTAAGCTTATGCAGCTATCTTTGAAGGAATTGTCATTTTTGGTACATGAATTAAAATTTACATTGGAGCTAACTCTAGTATCAGCATATACAAATAAAAGAGTGAGGTCAATTATTTATTTTAGCAGTTGGGTGAAAGGTACTTGGCAAAAATTCCATGAATTAAAATTTACATTGGAGCTAACTCTAGTATCTGCATATACAAATAAAAGAGTGAAGTGAATTATTTATTTTAGCAGTTGTGTGAAAGGTACTTGGCAAAAATTCCATGAGAATAGCTGGACATTGTTATAACATCAAAACAGCCCGGCATGGTTAAAGCCAGGGTCAAGCTGGGCTAACCAGACTTGCCTCGAACACGAGGTGGCTAGTTTCATGTTCAAGCGAAGCTCAAGATGGGATACGCTTGGCTTGCCTCATCTCCTTTACATCCCTAAGCCTACCAAAGAGGTTTAATGGATCCCACTGGCAAATCCTTGCAAAATTGGCAAGAAATAATATGGATCATAAATGTCATGTAAAAACCTACCACCCTTAACAAGTGAACATCATGATCCAGAAGAGATTACCCGCGGAATATGTTTCTCTCTTCAAGATGACCTTAGAGCAGCAGATTCACGACTGCTTTCGCATCAATGGATCTGTTTGGACTTATGTTGGCATTTCGTCAAACACCTTGTCTGCGTCCGTGTTGGAGATTGTTGTTTGCAGGAAAAAGAAAATTATTTTGCCAAAACGCACATAACCGAACAACCGACGTCAAGGGCTTGATTGAAGGCAGATTAAAAAAAAAAAAAATTAATACCTCGTTCATATTATCAAATGAATGAGTCTAGATCCCAAGCTTGTCACCGGCTCACTCAGGCATTTAGTAAGCAAGAAAAGTGAAACTCTACAGTGAGGCCCACCTAAAAATCTAAATCGTTAAAAGTTGACGCCCCCATCTTTTATTAGATTTGGCCTAATTAGTTTGATTTTTACATGACTTGGTCCTACTATAAGATGAAGCCTGTCGGTTTATAGTGAGCATTTTTTTAGTGGTATTTATATTTTATGAAACATTTTCCTATCATATGTTCAATCTTCCTAATATTTACAAATCTTCCATCCAAGAGGATGATTTGGGAATAATTCCAACCAGGGGATGGGTTTTTAGAGAATCTACAAATTTTTCAATCATGAACTCTTTGATTTCTAAAAAAAAATTGGCCCTTATCATTTGGTCAGTTCTCTTTGCTACAACAAAACATTGGGTCAAAACTTTATATTTTTTATTTAAAAGCAAGCTGCAACAAACGATCTTAGAATGGATCGTAGAAAAAAGTTAGAATGCTTTTCAAGTTATTCTAAAAGCTTTAGTGTTGCACAAATCTTATTTTAGGTTGTATGTGTGTTATAACAAGAAGATTTTGTGTTAAATAAATTTTCTTTACTAGACTAGAAATTAATCATGATTTTCTACCCTGTAAAGGCTTGTTGAGGTCAGACGAGTCACTGGGTCTGACCCACCTTTTAATTGGGCTTTGGTTAGCCGATTCCTACTGGGAGGGGCAGAACTGGGGAGCTAAATTGCAAAAAATAAATAAATAAAATCCTTAGTGAAACTAAAATCTTAAGAGATTTTTAGAATGCCCCCAATCCCTTATCTGGTTCCGCCACTGCCTACTGGTTCTAAGATTTGGAATTATGTGGGCTTGTAATGGCCTCTGGTTATGCGAAGATGATGTGCTTTTGTCCATTTACCTAATTAATTAAGTGAGCCCATTATATATATATATATATATATATATATATATATATATATATATATAAAGCAAAGTGAATCCCAATCGCCAAGTCCTTGCCAATTTGGGATTGATTTTGACCATCTTATAATTTTTGACCTACTGCCAAGTTCAACCATTTCTAACTGATGGCCCATTTAACCCTGCTGATTAATGGCACATTTAATATTAATTCTATGTGTGGAAAGCACTTTCAAATGCACCCTAGAACCGTAACTCCTCTCTTCGTTTCCTCTTCCACGGGTGCGTTACTCTTCTCCTCTTTATTCCCTTATCATAACTCTCATCCTCTTTATTCTTTGCATTTTAGTAATGGTTTCATACTTTCTTATCATGGATAAGATGCAACTCTCTCCATCAATCTCTCCAAAGATCAGTGCACCGTTTTTCTTCTTTCTATCATCTTCTCTCAATAGTTGTCTTCCGTCCGAAGCCCTCCCCACAACAGTCACTCAGATTTTTGGAGGTCTTTCAAGTAGTCTCAACTCTCAAGCAAGAGTTGCTCTGACTTTTGGCTGGATATTAGGTATTTGAGTTTTTTTCTTAATTCATGTTCTTCTGATTTGGTTTTTTTTTCCTTCTCAAGTGTAGATTTTCCCCACTTCTGTGTTTTTTTTTTTTTTTTTTCAATTCTTTCTCTCACTGCCAATATCTTCTAATTAGATGATTATTTTCTATTTTATTTTTTGTTGATTAATACTTTGTATTTCAACCTCTGTTTCTTTAGATGGGTTCTTGTTGCTCTGTTCTATTATTTGATGGCTTTGGAGTTCTGTTTATCACCTATTTGTGTTCAGGCGCACTGAATAATCCATGTGGATATTGATATATGGCCATATCTGCAGGGAATGTTATGGTGTTCTTTTGGGTTTTTTTTCCAATTTATTTTGGTCTTTTTTGGTCAGCCCACTGCTCCAATGGCTAGGATTAATCAATGGCTTTGTTTTTTTGTTTATCCTCTATCTATGTTTTGGCCCACTGGGTGATCAATGTGGATATTGATATATGCCTATATGTGTAGTAAATGTCATGATGTTCTTCTTTTTTTTTTTTCTTTTTATATTGGGCCTTTTCAGTCAGCTCTATGTGCATATGGTGTTTAACAAAATGCCACAGTGATCGGAAATCTGCTTAATTTTCTTTTTTAATTTGAAAAAGCTTGAAGAAAAATTAAGTGGATGATGCACAAATGAGGCATACATCTTTCGCATTGAAATTCTTTAGTGAGGAACGACCCAGATTCAAGACTAACTATTATTTGAATTTTGCAGCGAGATGGTTTTTTTTTTTTAATTCTTATAATTATTCACATTGATCACTGAACTGACAATTCAGATTATCAGTGATGCTTAACATTTAAAAATATGGTTCCAATTTGATACGTTCTTAACATTTAAAAATATGGCTCCGATTTGATACCTTCTGCTCCATATAAGTCCTCTATCCAATTGCTCATAATTCATATTATTGTCTATGTATTTTAATTTTTTAATTGTTCTAATTCCCAAACTTGAAGATTAAATAATGCCGGCTAAGAACACTTTTCAGCGTGTCTCATATTTTACTACATTACTTTGGACACATGTTACTTGTGTGCAGCTTCTCAGTCCTAAGAGTTGTTTGAAGAAGGAGTTATTTGATCCACTGTCCAAGAGTATTCATAATATCCTATGGCTAAAGTATTAATCATATGAAGATTTGACTCTGGGTCTGTATGAAGAAGCAAAAATGCCATGTCCAAACATATTTCCCATTTTCACCTTGCTTTTCCCATGTTGCCATATGGAACATATTTCATATGTTGTGTATACAACGTGCTTTTCCCATGTTTGATTCTTTAGAAATCTGTGTAGAAATCTGTATAGAAATCTGTAATTCTGTATACACAATAACAAACAGATTTCCCTTTTAACATGGTTGAGATTTCCCATGTTGCTAATATCTTCTATAGAAATCTATACATATACAGTTTTCACCACTTTTGCCATGAAATTGCAGAACATCTATGTTGATATTTCAGCTTTTTTTACCAATTTGTTTTTCCTTACCCGATACATAGGGCTTGTGGGTGGTTCTATGTATCCGTGGGTTTACCAATGATCTCCCAAAGGGGGGTTGGCGGGTTCCCATGTTATCAAAAAAAAAAAAAAAAAACCTCTATATGTATATAGATTTCCCATTTTTAGTTTCAGATACATCACATGGGATGCTGTCAACTCTGTATGTTTCCGTTTTCTGTCTCTTAAAAGGAAGAGAGGTAAAAAGTGTTCTACTTTAATGTTTTTCACCATCTCTTTGCTTGAGATTTAGGAGTAATGGGTTGCTCTAATTCCTAGTCTTGAAGAATAAACATTGCAAGCTAAGAACACCTTTTCAACCTCTCTCATATTTTACTGCATTACTTTAGAGTTTGGTCACATGCTCCATGTGTGCAGTTTCTCAATCCTTAAAGGCTGCTTGAAGAAGGAATTATTTGATCCGCTGTCCAAGAGTATTCATAATATCCTATGACCTTTGGTATGTGGGCCATGCTGTATTTATCAAAACCATTTTTTTTCTTAAGGGCTCAAAACCGTTTTTTTTCTTAAGGGCCTAACCATTTACCTATCAGTCAAGGTGGTATGTATATTCTGACAAGTACATGCTAATAATAATGGAGATCTCTCCTTATTGGGCTTTTTTGCTGGGCTGCGTACCTTTTTTTAATTTCATGGGCTGGTGGTTTCTTTTGTTTTTCTATTCCTGGTTTGTAGGCTCCCTTTGTGTCGGGCTGGGCATAGATATTTTCTCTATATTTTATACTCGCGTAGTGCTCTCTATCCAGCTTCTAGAGCAAGAGTAGTTTTCATTTTGTGATTTGTCTTCTTATGCTGCATTTTGCACGGAGGTACTGTAATCAAACCTTTGCCATGTTTTTTAATGTCTAAACCGTCTATTCAAAGGCTACAAAACGGATTACAAGAACTTTCACAACTGAAAAATCCGTTTGACATCATGGTGTTGAGGATCTCTCTTTTTTTGGATAATGCCCAGGTTAATGTCCAAAAACACATACCCGCTCCAGACTTCACCATCTCACTACCAAAATATGAAAATATTATATTTTATATTTCTAATAAAATTTTAAGAATATTGTGTATCATTTATATTATGAATTATATTGCCCGTGCTCAGCACGGGTGTCTTTTGCTAGTTCGGACTAAAGTAAGAAGTCACAACAGCCCCCCATCTCTTTCTTCGATGTTTGTGGTTCACTGACTATAAATATGAGAATTGTGGTACAGAAGATGAAGCATATCATTCACTTGTTTTGTGGTGCGGTAATTGATAACCTCCCTAACAGCGATGTTGCTGCTTCCACCCACGAGTAATAATTGAACATAGAGGATAACCACCTCACAACCTCATAGGTATTATTCTCATCCATCTTACTAAGCTTAAAAGGTTGCAAAGGCTTTTTATGCATGGAAACAAACTTTCAGGGAAAATCTCAATTTCCGTTGGAAATTTCACTCAATTATTCAAACTTGATTTAGACGGAAGTGGTCCACTGGGAAGCAATCCTTTGAGTCTTGGAAATTGTCAGCATCTAGAATACTTATATCTAGATGACAATAACCTCAACGGGATAATACCAAGTCAAGTTGTAGCTATTCTCCCCCTGTTAAAGACTAATATAGCATGAATCATTTGATTGGCACCTTACCATTGGAGTTCGGTCAATCTAAAAATCTTGTCCGACTAAACATTTTTTATAATAGGTTGTCGGGGGAAATTCCTCCTTCCTTAAGTGCTTTAATAGCTCTATAAGAACTTGATCTTTCACGCATTAACTTAATTGGGCATATCCCGAGAAACTTGGCGCAACTTCCTTCTCTACAATATTTAGACTTGTCTTTCAATAATTTAGAAGGTGAAGTACAAGAATATGGAATTTTCCAAAATTCATCTGCATGATTAATCCTTGGAAATAGCAAGCCTTGTTAATGCAGCGTAGACCTCATGGCTACATGTGTAGGCCCCACTTAGATTTATGATATTTTATTAACTAATTATATGTCATTAGTTTCTGATTTTATTTAGATTTCCAATTTATTTAGTTTCCTAATTTAAGTAGGTTTCTTAGGGTTTAAGTCATCTTTCTTATTTATATGGCATTGTAGTAAATAATTATTCAGATAGAGTTGATTAATGAAATTGAGTTTTCTTATTGAGGTCCGTTCTTATTTATTGTCTCTTCGGAGATTGATTGTGTCTTTGGCACCCATTGTGCTTTTAGCACTTCCTACACAAGCCCTAACCCTAGGGTTTGCATCAATTGGTATCAGAGCCGAATGATCCCTCAATTGTCGGCGTGATTAACCCTATCCTTCTTTCTGTTCACTCAGCCCCCAGCCCCCATCCCAAATTCCTACCCCAAATCCCTGAGCATCAACACCCCAAATCCATACTTTTTCCTAAACCCCAACTCACCGAACCCAACCCCAATCTTACCCATTCTCATTCCCAATTTGCATAACCCATAAACCCATTATCACCACAAGAAATTTCACTTTTGCCGGCGCTTATTGTCTATAAAACGCCGGTGAACTCCTTTGCCGGCGATTTCCCTTGCGCCGGCAATACGCTGGTAAAAGCCTGCCAGCAATAGCTTTTGCCGGCGAAAAAAGGTTAGCGCCGAGCAAAAGTAATACATTAACGGTGTTTTTATTCGCTGGGAAAAGAGGTATAAAACGCCGCGAAAAGGCCTTTATTTTTCAATAATAAATTGATTAAAAGCGCCGGCAAAACATTTATATTTTATGGAATCTTTTTTCAAAATTTATTGCCGGCGTTTTTTTTGCGCCGGCAAAACATTTATATTTTATGAAAATTAATTTTCCAAAATTTTTTGCCGGCGTATTTTGTCGTCGGGAAAACATTTATTTTTTTTAAGTAATTATTTTGAAGGTGTTTTGCCGGCGAAAATGTTGCGCCGGCAATCAATATTCATTTATTGTATTTATTTGATTTTTAAATTTTTTTTCCTGTATATGCATCATTACAACTTCCAACCTGTATCGTATGAAACTACTATTCTAGTATCTAAGACCAAATCTCATACACACCCAACATCTATCTATTCCAAATATTCATTCCACTTCATATTAATATTCAAATATCCTTACAATATTAAAAGTACTTTACCATTACCATTACAAAATAAAAATCCATGCTAACATTCTACTATTTGCCAACATTCAAATGCCAATGAAAAATTACATCTTCATATACAATCATCTCATTGTTGCACCAAACCAACACCTGTAACATTGTTCAAAAAAACTTCATACATCCTATTTTAACATATGGCAATCTGCTACTGTGCATCCATTTTTCCTTCACGTTCACTGCATCTTAGTTGCATGGAATCTTTCAACAAAAAACTTTCTTCAATTGCCCCATGGAATTCCAATGCAGATAAAAAGCTGGTTGACAAATCCAAGTGCCCCACGAATCTCAGTTGGTGATATCTGAATGGTAAAAAAAAATTAATACTGTAATAGACATATACAAACAACCAATGAACAATCAAAGAAACTAGTTTAAATTCTAAAAGTAACGACCTCTGATATGTAAAGTGGCACAATGGCAGATGAAATGCCTCTTCCAATACCGCAAAGAACATGACCAATTATCATTGTCTGTACACTCCGAGATGTAGCACTGCAACAATCTTCCAATCAGTTAGAAATCAAACCCTGCAAACAGGTAAATCCAACTTTTAACCAAAGAAAAGCACCAATAGCAAGTGGGATTGCGTCAAGCTGAAAAGTTCTTGTTCTACCAATTTATCAGCTAAAGCTCCTCCAGTGAATGAACCAACAATGGCACCCGCAATGGTTGAGCTGACAACCCAACCTGTCCATAATGTAATGTAACTAGATGCATGTAAAGCCAAAAGGTTGAAAATGTAACGAAAGAAAATAAAAACCTTGATAGAAGGTAAGTTAGGAGAAAGAAGGAATTTGTAATAGATTGGTGAGGTTCACTTTAGTAGCATGTCAGTTTATAAAAATGAAGGCAGAATCAAGTAGCTTAATA
The DNA here is from genome assembly GCA_038049695.1 of Cinnamomum chago. Lineage (NCBI taxonomy): Eukaryota > Viridiplantae > Streptophyta > Magnoliopsida > Laurales > Lauraceae > Cinnamomum > Cinnamomum chago. Next base: position 61,716,066 of record CP142458.1, on the reverse strand, counting down.
TATGTTAATTCAGTATAAATCAATAATAAATGCTTTATTTGCATCATGATCAGGGAATTCTTATTTTTAAATGCCCAAACAAGCATCACATTACACTTGCCTTGTAGAACAGTGTTTTCAGCAATCCCAAGATCCTTCGCAAGATATTCAAGTGCCCCATTCACCACACTACAGAAGCCCAGATCCCTGGAAAAATTAAACTTTAAGATCAAGGTTAGAAAGAAAGACAACCCCAAAAAGATTGAAAGAAGAAAGACGGAAAAAAGAAAAAAAAAACTTCATTCATTCAAAGATCAATTTGCCTTTATACCTTCTGAAATGTAACCAGGTTCGTCGCCATTGCTTCTCTCTATTTCTCTGAACCAAACAAGATGCCGGAGAGAAAATCACAGAGGAGGTGGTACACCGAAAGAGATGCAGAGGGAGACGAGAGACACTCAGAGGCGAGGGATGTGGTGGTCTTCTGATGAATGGCAGGGATCGGCCTCAGGTGATGGGGATAGAGGAGAGACCGAGATGGGCGATGGAGATGTTTGATGCGCAGGGGATACTGTGAGATGGGCGATGGAGATGCTTGATGCGCAGGGGAGGCGTGGAGAGGGTGAGGCGTGAGAGAGGAATGGTGCGATGGGGAGGTCTGAGTAGGGAGGAAGAAGATGGAGATGGAGATGGAGATGGAGATGGGGGATTTTTGAGATGGGATTAGGGTGATCGAGATGGAGGAGAGGGGGGTTCTGCGCCTGGGAGATGGAGGAGAGAGAGGTTCTGCGCAGGTCGCCTGGGAGATGGAGGAGAGGGCTGAGGTCGTGAGGGAGAAGGAGATGGAAGGATCGGAGACGCAGGGGATGGCGGGCGAGAGAGGGTCAGAGAGAGATGAGGGATTGAGAATTCTGTTTGGGGCTCTGGGCATTAGTAATAACAATCCCGGCGCAAATAGTGCGCCGGTAAAAATGTTTTTAAAAATATACTGGGAAAAATACAGCGAGCATAATTGGCAGGTGAAATTTCCGGCGAATTATTTGGATCGCCGGTGAAACATTCACCTTTGCCGGCGAAAAAAACAAATCGCCGGAAAAAATAGGAACTTTGCCGGCGAAAAAAATAACTCGCCGGGAAAAATAGAACATTTGCCGACGAAAAATTGTCGCCGGAAAAACTATCATTTCCCGACGAAAGAAGCTTTTTCGCCGATAAAAATTATACTTTTCCCGGCGTTTAATGATTGCGCCAGGAAAAAACGCCGGTAAAAGTGCAAATTGTTGTAGTGTATGCATTCTCATTCCCAATTTCCAGAAAACCAATCCAGAATACCCCATTCCCAGATCCCCTGATCGAGACCACACCCCTATCTCTTTCGCACAACCTTTAGCAGGACCCAGACCCCACTCGACCCCCATACTCCTTTCTTCCTCCAGACCCTCCTTCTTCCCCAAATCCCGAGCCCAAAAAGAAAAAAAAAAGAAGGCGCAAGAAGCAAAAAAGCAGAGAAAACAAAAGAAGAACAAGAAAAAGAAAGAAGAAGAAGAGAAGAAAAGAAAAGAAGAACAGGGGAGAGAAAAGCGTACTGTGCACCAGTCGACCGCAAGCAGCAATGCCAGATCTCCAAGCCATCATCAAACAACATCATCATCTTCACCAACCACCAGCATCGCCATTTCCGTCATCGCCCTTATCCTTTCGTTGAGGCACAATCACAGTTGAATACTTTCCTTTGTTGCCTCCCAATATTTGGTCGAAGCAGAACAACGAATTTGTAGAGTTTGCATCGTAAGGTTAAAGCAAATCAACTTCGGGTCAGGTCAATTCCGACCCACTTCTAATTTCGACCCAGTCACCACCACTTATAATATCAATAGAGAAGTCAAGGGCCCATATTTGACCACAATCAGTTGCTGCGACTTCTTTTTGCGATTTCAGGCTCTCCCACCGTCCAATTTCAGATCCGTTTTTGCCCGCGTGCTCGTAGATAGCAGATCTATAGAAAAAGTTAGTCCATTCACACTTCCAGTATGAAATTCCATATCAGTAAGTTCTACAATGCACTTCAAGGAGTTAGATATGCGTGTCAATATGGATTATGGTATGCTGTCAATAAAAGTTATTTCTAGCAATTTCTTGATTTGAAACAAGAAGAATTGTTCGTTCTTGAATATTCTGACCAATTTTCAAGGCTCCAAGATGCTTGAGGAATGGAAGATGATGAAGAACAATATTTCATTAGTTTTGTAAGAGGCTTGAGACCGAACATAGTGGAGAGAATGCGTGACTGCAAGACCATCCATGAGGCATTTTGGGAAGCAATTCATGTGGAGCGGAAACTTAAAAGGTCGCATCTAATGGAAGTTAATTACTCCTCAAGAAGAAAAGTCGTCTCACGTAACAGATCGTGTTGAAGAACTAGTGCCAGCGGATATGCAAACTGATCAGCCAAAGATCAACATAGAAGATTCCACATCTATAATTGGCCTTGAAATTTCTTCTATAAGTACTAATAATCCTGACATGCAAATACCAAGTGAAGAAGAGCAAGTTATAGATATTCCCCACATTAATTATCCTATTGATTTTGTCTATGGGGATCACCAATATCAACTTGGAGATGACCAGTGGATAGTCAGAGATTGTGATTTGATAGTGCATGTTCTACAAGTGAGGCATCCAACGGTTCAATTGCGCATCCACACAGATTTCAGCCATCAAAGGTAATTATGCATGAAGCTGTATATGGACGCTGCAGATGGACCAACGAATCGAAAATTCGTCAGATTGATCTTTGATCCAGTTGGACATTTTCCTAACTCGAGGTCGTGTTCTTTTTCAAGTGGGGGAGAATGATGTAGCATAGACCTCATGGCCACATGTGCAGGGCTCACTTAGATTTAGGATATTTTATTAACTAATTATATGTCATTAGTTTCTGATTTTATTTGGATTTCCAATTTATTTAGTTTCCTAGTTTAAGTAGGTTTCTTAGGACTTAAGTCATCTTTCTTATTTATATGGCATTATAGTAAAGAATTATTTAGAGAGAGTTAATTAATGAAATTGGGTTTTTCCATTGAGATGCGTCGTTGTTTATTGTCTCTTCGGAGATTGATTGTGTCTTTGGATACGTGCTTTGGCACCCATTGTGCTTTTCGCACTTCCCACACAAGCCCTAACCCTAGGGCCTACATCACTTGTAGTGGAATTCTCAAATTACAATTGCCTAAGTGTCCCAAACAAGATTTCAAGAAGCAAGAGGGGCCTTCTTTAGGGAGAGTAATAATCATAGTTGTTGTTGTTGATGTTGTTCCCTCTTCACTTCTTTTGTTATATCGTTGGGCTATTTGGACAAAAAAGATGAGAGAGAAAAGTGCTTCTACATATTCCTTGAAAGATGGTTTCCCAAGGGTTACTTATGGAGAGCTTTTTAAAGCGACCAATGGGTTCTCATTGGCCAATTTGGTTGGTGAGGGAAGTTTTAGTTTTGTGTATAAGGGAATTATAGATCATATGGAGAGGATTGTTGCGATAAAATTTCTCAAATTACAACAGCCAAGAGCTTTTAAGAGTTTTATAGACAAATGTAGAGCCTTGAGAAGCATTCAAGATCGGAATATTGTCAAAATTTTAACTGTCTGCTCAAGAATCGACTTTAGTGGCAATGATTTCAAGGCATTAATTCTTGATTACATATGATGCAGTTGGCTGAGACATTAAAGCCTTCATTCCACACGGGCAGGGTTGCAATTGTTGGGGGGTGGGGCTACTGTTTAAACCTAACTACAGTTGAATTGTTCGTAGACAAGTCTATACCTTGAGTCCGGACCATATGAAGTCGAAGTGAACTTTAGAAGAATTGTAAAGGCCCTTCGGAGAAGTGTCAGACATTTGGAATGCCCAATAGACAAGATGTCATCACATCATGTCATAAATCCCCAATAAGCCTAATTCCCTATCAGGAATTCCTCTAACCAAATAGGCCCTTATTAAGATGTGAGGGGTGATGAAATTCATCTCGTTTCTCTCGCATCTTCTCTTGTTCGTCTGAACTGGCTGAGTTAGGTTTAACCTGCATAAACCTCCTAACCTATTTAAACGTGTTGGATTAGAGTTGAATTGCATATTTGAACCCATTTAAACAATTTGGTGGTCTATTATTTTGTTACTTAGAATAGTCTTTTTTCACACGAATGAGAAAAGCTTCATTGGGTTTTTTTTTTTTGCAACTTAACTCAAAGAGAGCCTTAATATTTGAACAGCATTGGGTTTGGGTGAACGTTCTATAGGTTGCCTAAGGTTGAATAGGTCACGTCTATTGAATGTGGATTGTTTAGGTTGTGTCAGACTCCTGTATTGAATATGGGTTACCCAGGTTGTGTCCGCATCTAGTGCATGTTACTCCTACTTGACCCATTTTAAAAACATGTTGGACAGTTTGACCTCAACTACCGTACCCATCTTGACTTGACCGAACTCGTTTGCCACTCCTAAGTAACAAGACATTGTTGTTTCCAATTGAGTCTATTATGGTGAATATATGAAAATCACTATCAAAATGATCTCCATGTTAATGAAAAGTGAATTAAGGGAAGATGGAACATATTTACCGAGCCATCACCCTAGTATTTTAGGTCCTAGAAAAGTCAAGGTCCTTTCCACATCCGTAACTTAGATACTTCAGTCCTCACATCTTTAATAATCATTTGGTGGAGCCCATTTGACGATGAATTCATATGTATTCTTTTGAAAATGGACTACAAACCCATGATGTGTTATTCGTTATTCTATATATATTGTTTCTCATTTTGCTTTACATGGAATTACAACTAACACCCACATACACTACACATATCCTTTATTAGCTTACTAACAGCTTGGGAAGCGAATGTGTACAATTTATTCTAATATGAGCATTGCTATTTTATTTATTATGTTGGTTATGCGATTAATAGAGTAGTTTATGGGCTAAGTTGAACTTGTAAAATAAACTAAAATTTTGGTATACCAAACCCAAAACCTTAGCTTCTTCAATTCTAATTTGGGTTTGATTGTACCATTTGGAAAATTCTATTGGTCGCTATGTCAGCAGATTTATCATAACTTCATTTGGAGGAAAAAGGAGAGAAGATAGACGATAAATGATCATGTCGCGGTTGTAAAAATATAATAGTCCAACTCATAAGGTAGCCTCTTAGGACACCTCCATTAGATACTTGGAAAGAGATGGCATGCCATATATTACATATGGACTAAGGCCTCGTTTGGTATCTCTACTCTTTTTTGGATAGATCCATCAAAATAAAGCAAAAAAAAAAAAAAAACAAGAGCAATAAAAAAAAGAGGCTAGAATCAAAAGAATTATTGTTTGGTAATGCAAAGTAAAATAGATTTTTTTTATATCATGGTTGAAAGTTTTTCATAAGTTTCTCAAGATCCACAAGGTATCAAGCCTTGAAAATTGATCCTATGGCCGTGTTCAACCTTCCAAAGAGATTTAACGGTTTAGATCTTGTGTTTCGGGCCCACATAATTAAGAAAATTGCATCAAATGGCTCAGATTTTTTGCACATATCTCGAGATTGGTAATGATCCAACGGCCGAAATTTGGTGTCAAGGTCGTGATTGATCTTTCTAACATTTTCAATGGTTTGGATCTTGATTTACACTCTCAGGAAAAAAAAACCATTATTGCTCATGAATGAATCCAATATTGATCATAATACATCAATATGGCTGATATTGTTTTGCAAATATCTTGAGATCCACGAGGTATCAAGCCTTGAAATTGACCACATAGCCATTTTCAGCCTTCCAAAGAGATCTAACGGTGTGGAATTTGTGTTTGGGGCCCACAAATTTTATAAAATTGCATCCAATGGCTCACGTCTTTTTTCACATATCTCGAGATTGGTGACGATCTAACAACTGAAATTTGTTTTCATGGCCGTGTTTAATCTTGTCAACATTTTAAACGGTTTGGATCTTGATTTACACTCTTCGATTTTGAGGGAAAAAAAAAGAACTAGGGCGTGATGGGCAAGAACACTGTTCACCAGCCTCTTTCTTTTCTCTACTTTCTACATGCTATCAATGGTGTGTTGTGAGAAATAGAGGTATTACCTCTACTTTTCTACAAAAAAAACAAAGGCTGTGAAACGTTGTCAAACACCTCTATTCTCAAAATCTCTACCCGATTAATTTAAAGATTTTGAGAAATAGAGGCAAAAATTGGTGATGCCAAATAGGGGCTAGGTTTTCCTTTGTTTAGTGTTGCTGTCTTTTTTTTTTTAACATCCTACCATACAAGAGAGTCATCCAAATTACTTTTTAATCCCAAAACAAGAGCTTCCTAATGAGCTAAAGAGCCCATCCTTTTCATTTCCCTTTCTCTCCCAAAATAGGAAATTTCAAATAAGGCCTTAATTTTTTTCCTTTTTTCCGAAAAGGACTTAATTTTTTTCCTTATTTCAGAAAAGGACACAAATTTTAAAATGTTTCAAATTAGACCCTAAGTTTTTCAGGAAGTTATTAATTAATGACATTCGTCATGGGCAAATCCTTAAGTTCAAGACTAGAGTCACTGACATAATCAAAGACTATATCAATTTTCACCCATCTACATAGCCAATTGCAACTCCACACCAGGACCCTGCAACTGTAAAGTCCTTGGATCCGAACCCTAGAGGGGGGGTGAATAGGGTGAGCTTCAACTATGACCAATTTTAACTTCTTTAAAACAAACTAGTCACATGTGATGATTTATCATACAAGATGCGGAAACTAACAAAAGAATCACCACAAAGCAATCACCATCACACAAGTATTTATAGTGGTTCGGCCTCAATGCCTACATCCACTACCGGCTTGTGATCCAACACCCCACCGGATCTCCACTATTTATGCTTTTCAATAGGCTAAGCAATAACCTTTACAATATGCTTTCCAAGGCTAAGCAATAACCTTTACATTGATGTTTTTCAAGGCTTAACATCAACCTATACCTTATGCTTTTATAGGCTAAGCAATAACCTCGTCAACCATAAGGTTGGTTATCTCACTAAGATAGTGTCTATAAACATTTGATGGAGATTCAATTAAGCTCATTACAATGCCTCTTAATTAGGCGGATATGGAAGTGAAAAACTAATACACACTCACACTATGAATGCAAAGATGAAAGTACATGAAGTGTGTGTGTGTGGTCCTCAATCATTTTGAAAATGAAAGCTCATAAATGTATGCCTAAGGCTTTTGAAAGTTTTAGCTCAAAAACATTTATGATTGAGGAAATGCTAATCACATGTTAAAAGTAACAACTTGTTAATGAGATCAAAGATTTACAAGTTGTATGAAACTAATTAGCTCTAAACATGTGAAGCATAGGGATGTCAATCAAATCAACATGTAGCTCAAAACATAAAAATAGATTTGATTGAAAAGAGGGGACAAATCATATGTAATTATAAATACAACTTGAAAGAGATATACCTATCAAAGTAAGGCAAGTTGTGAAACTTTAAAACAATAATACACATATGACTTGTAAAGATGTTGAATCCAAAACATAAGATACATTTTAAAGAGATTTTCTTATGATGGAAAAACAACAACCAAAGATTCAACCAAGTATATGAATCATGTTACATATTTCATTAACATGATCTACTTAGATTTACCAAAGATAAAGTACTACTTGGATTGAATCAAATGGTGATGCATCCAAAACAATAGATCTATTCAAAGTATAAAACATGCTAAGGATACAACACATCATAGTTTATCATGTTACTAAAGATTTACCAATGATAAAACAAAACATGAAAACATATGATTTGTAAAGAAGTTGAGTCCAAAACATAAGATAGTTTTGAAAGTGATTTTCTTATGATGGAAAACAACAACCAAATATTCAACCAAGTATAGGAATCATGTTACATATAATTTCAAAGGTTCTTTCATTAACATGATCTACTTAGATTTACCAATTCAAGTACTACTTGGATTGAATCATATGGTGTTGTATCCAAAACAATAAATCAACTCAAAACATAAAACATGTTAAGGACACAACACAAACATAGTTTAACATGCTAGAAATGATTTACCAAAAATAAAACAAAGCATGAAAACATATGATTAAGGAAAGTAGAGCCTACTTGGAGATTTAACTTCATTAATCCAAGCTTTAGCTTTCCTAATGCTCCACATCATCCCTTAGTTCATTTCCCTTCTATTTGCCTCAAAACCCCTCAAGGAGGGCCTTAAAATTCCCAACTTTTGGCAAAGGAAAGAACTCATATTTATAGCAAAAAGTGCCCAACAGCTAGTCCTCGGTCGACCGGGAACACACAACGGTCAGAAAAATGACCGTTGGGGGGCCAGGGCAACTTTCTGCCTGCAGTGTTCCCGGTCGACCGGGACCTCTGCGCCGGTCGACCGACAACACTGCCGGGCCACCCCCCTTTATACAAAAATTTCCAGCTTTTGCATATTTGAAGGATTCTCTTAGAGGGGATTTTTGGGCCACTAAACCAAGCTTGAATACATGATTTAAATCATTCTAAGATGATTAAAAACATGAAACACACAAAGCCTAAAATGATTCAAAACTTTAAAACCAAATGCTAGCTTGATTTCTAAAACTTTTTCCAAAAACAAATGCATCCAAGTTTGAAAACAAAACATGCATAAATCAATGCTTCTTCAAGTCTAAAAACCATGCATGTATAAAATAAGATTTCAAGTTTATTTAAAACAATGCAAGTGTGTGAATCAAATGATGCTTGAATGATAATGCATCCATCAAATTGCAATCTATAAAAACCCTAACAGCAACTTGCAAATCGACAACTCCAAAGAACTTATCCTCTCCATGATCTCCATCTTCATTAATCATACATCATCACTACCACTGGCGGCTCCAGGAATTCAAGTCAGTGGGGTTGATAAAAGACTTATCTTTCGTGAAATAAATAAATTTATTTTCCCCTTTATCAACATCGGTCATCTACTTTCGATAATTCGACAAATATAATATAAAATTATCAAATAATCTATTTCTGATAATTCGAACAAAGATAATATTGAATTAAAAAAAATAGAAATTTTAATACATTGTTACTAATAGTTTTTAATCTAAAAAGAAAATATAAATACATAAACTGCTATAGCTACCCTCAACAGATTTTCATGTGTTGAAATCGTTACATAATAGCTTTATTATCAACACGAGTAACCACATCATTTTCAATATATGTGACTAAAGAGTCATTCATCCATTGATCTCCCATTAACCTGTTATTTACGTATTTCATTGCTGAAAAGCTCTTTCTACCATCGTAATCGCTACTGGTAAAATCAACGCCAATTTTAGAAGCAAACAAACTAATTGGTATACGATATCCTTTTTTGTTTACACTAATTTTCTAATAATGTCACCTATTCCTTTAAGTTCTAAAAATTCGTTGCTAGATCGCATATCAGAAATGTGGATCCATTAATTTTTTATATATTTTGGTAGACAGTTGGCCCATTAACTTAGGCAGTAGGCATTTTATGGTGACTTTTGTTCACTACCACAACAACAAAGAAAATGTGTAAAGTTAGCTAATGTGGGGTGAAATTTAAATTGAGTAGGGTCAAACTCAAAAGTTTATGTGGGGTCAAACTCAAAATTTTAATTCATGAAATAAGAATGAGATCAATGTGGCGCGCGCAACCCATGCTTCAATTCAAAGGAGGTTGAAAAATGACCTATGGGACCACGTTGCAAGTTGTTGAGGAATGATGAGGCAATGAAATCACCAAATAGGAAAAAAACGATGGGGAAGAAGAAAGGGAAAATAGGGCTTCAGGGGTTTTGTGGGGTTTAAAAAAGCGACGATGTCATCTCAATGAAAACTTTAATAAAAGAACGAAAGTGATCCCTTGGAATCACTTCTGTGTCATATGAATTACTCGGGCCATTTCTTATTAGTGTCCATCTAAAGCGAATTTACGGGTAAATCCCTCATTATTTTAAAGTTTTCCCCTGGTGGCTTGCATATCAAGAAAAGAATGTAACAATCCAATGCTATAATGTGATGCTAACTTTTTTAGTTATTGGTGGAAAATGTGATGTTAACTTGGGAGAGAGGAGAGGAGAGTCAAGTCGACTCAACCGAACCACTCATATTTTAGTTTGGCCCCATGAAAACGTTGTAGGCTTCAATTTTGCATGAGTGGAGTGGTTGAATATTATAGGCTTAACTTGTTCCGCCCATAATAACGCTGTAGGCCTTTTATTTATTTTTATTTTGAGTGGAGTAGTGGGGCATTATAGACATGACTTGAACTTAACTTGGGAGAGAGGAGAGGAGAGGAGAGGAGAGGAGAGTCTATAACACCGAAGCACTCATATTTTAGTTTGGCCCCATGAAAAGCTTTTTAATAAAGGTTAATAAAGGTTCATCTGCACTTAGTCATATTGAGGTTTGGTTGTATTCCCTGATGAGAAAGAGTATGTAGAAAATTTCTCCTTTGAGAGTGAGTTTTCCTCTTTCTTTTTTTTTTTCACTTCTTTAGTGTACTTCTTCTGTATGGTGTACTTGCTTTGTGTGCTGCTTCTAATAGTGTACTACTATACTTGCTTTGTGTGCTTCTTCTAATAGTGTACTTGAATCTCCCTCCCTCCCTCCCTCCTAATATGTCATTTGAGATGGATGATTAAGCTTTTTAGTGGCCACTCCTTGACGGACACTCATGGGCTTGGTGGCCTTATTTTCTGATATGGTCCGTCGCAAGATGGGTCGTAAGATCAATTGTTAGGGTCTTCTACAGGAGTGCATACAAAAGAGAAGACTTTCTCAAAGGGGTTGTTTGGTTGGTGTGAAGATGGTATGAAAATGAAGATGCCTCTAATGGTTGTGCATTGGTCATGCTTGGTTGCACTCATTCCGCATCACATGCGTAAATTTGGTGTGAAAATAGTGTAAAACTGATGTGGATTTTTAGCCCTAAGTTTTCACACCTGGATAGGTGTACATAAAATAGAACCACATTAGATGTGAAAATGGGCAGCGAAAAAGTGCTTCTTTAGTAACATGACGTCCTTAATAGGCAGTCTGTATTTTTCATATTTTTAACTCGCGTGGGCCCCTTAATCAAGACTTGTACCATTCATACTCTTTAAAAGATAAAAAATGGCCATGCTTTTAAATTTCAACCGTCGATTCATCACAGATTTTGTGATAATTGAGAAAAGGTCCAAACCCTAGAAAAATGTAAATGACATGTTATGGACACCACTCCAATATCAGTCTATTTTTTTCAATATTTTGAACTGAGTGGGCCCTTAATTAAAAACGCCCGTGTGGTAAATCTCATCCATTTATTCGTAACGGGTTTTGGGATATTTGTAAAAAAAAAAAAAGTCCAAATCCTAAAATCCGTCGTTCTGCATTATTGTGGGGTCCATTTTCATGATCTGAACCGTTTATCGTATTTGAAAGGCCAAAAACTACTTGGAAATCAAAGGTCAAGTTTTGATTCATCATAGATTTTGATGAATCTTAGAAGAAAAAAAAATGAGAACCATTAAATAAAAATGACCCCTTCCATGTAGTTTTGAGGCAACCTACTTTTTTTCAATTTAAAAAAAAAATCGTGTGGGCTTCTATCTCATGATCCAAATCATTCGTCCTCATTACAACGTTTAAAACGGTTGGAGAATCAAATTTTAACAATTGATTTATCATATTTTTTTAAGAAAATCGATAAAAACTATAGACAAATAAATCTAGTTCTTTGGACTTCTTGGGCCCCTGAATCACGATAGAGCCGTTCAACCTCTTTGGAAGGCTAAAAGCTATGAGGTTAAGCGTTATTTCTTGAGTTGTCGTTGATTTTAAGTAATTTAAAAAAGTATGGTGATCTGTTTGACTAATTGAGATTCACATGTGAAACTGTCAAACACTTGAAAATGTTTTCATGGTGCTCAATTGCATATGGAAATAAATCAAATGTTCATTATTTGCACATTTGAATCATTTTTCTATCAGGTGTAAAAGCCAAACAACCCCTAAAAGAATATAAAATTTTCGAGCGTCATTGCTGTTGGGGTCATTATATGATGTCAAATGTTATTTCTTGGTTCCATAAACTTTATAAAAATATATATATATATATATATATATATATATTCTCCTACAAGCAAAGTGCATACAGTGCATATGCAACCGAGCTCATAGGGCCCACGAGGATGCTTTCCTATCATTGAGGGTAGGATGGATGGAAAGATCTCTTTACAAGAGTAAGGATTGTGCAAAAACTAAGGCCCATCACACTACACCAAAAATCGAAAATTGGAACGGAAAAGCGTTCCTAATCCTCCCGTTCCTAATTCGTTAAACCGTTCCAATTTCCGTTCCAATTTGGTACCAACCGTTCCTAATCCAAATTGGAACGGAAATTGGAACGGTTTAACGGATTAGGAACGGGAGGATTAGGAACGCTTTTCCGTTCCAATTTCCGATTTTTGGTGTAGTGTCACATTATCTTGATGTGTGATCTAAGAGGCCAGATCCTCTAAGTGTTTAACCTAGAGAAACCATGAGGTAAGGAGTGGAACTCCACAATGGGGCCCATCCACTAAAATCCGGACCTTTCCAAATAAATTCCATCCACGCATACATTGTGTCCTCAATTTTGACATCAATTTGAATCCTTTCCACCGTTTGATTGTCCGTCTAATTAGAAACGTGATAGTGAATATGCGTAAGATTCTATTTATCATGTATTTTACCAAATGATCAATCAAACAGTGAAAAAAAAAACTCCAATTGATGTAAAATTTAAGCATAGCCCATATAACAAAATTTAATTTATTTTGAATGGTTTGGATCGTTGTAGATGGAATCCACTGTGGAGTTTCACTCATTTAATTCAAGATATGACAATGGAGATTTCTTTTATAATGTCCTCCTGGTTTCTAAAAAGTAGGAAAAAATTTATTTTTGCTCATTTTCATAAAAGTACTTATATTCTTGAATATTTTATAAGATTATAAAAGTTTTTCGTAGTTCTTGTAATCTAGTCCGCTCCATAAATAATTTATAAACCGACAAAAATGCCCTCACGACAATTTTTTTTCTTTTCTTCTTATCATCCTCCCCCAACACATATTACCATTCTTGCTTACTGAAAACATAACATATATGAACTGCAGAGTGTGGCATGGGTGCCAATGCATCTACATATGGGGATGTGTACAGCTATGGGATCCTTTTGTTGGAAATGCTCTCTGGAAAAAGTCCTGATGATGATATGTTTGAAAACAATCTCAACCTTCATCAATTTGCTAAGATGGCCTTGCCTGAACACGTGATGGAGATTATAGATCGTCAATTGCTCTCACATGAAAATGAAGTCATTAGACATAGTGAGATTCACAACAAACTCAAAAGCATAATGCATGAAACCCTAGTTTCATTGGTGAAAATAGGTGTATCTTGCTCCAATGATTCCCCAAGAGAAAGAACGGAGATGAAAGATGGTGTCATTGAACTGCATAAAGTTAGGGATTTTTATCTCAGTGATGAAAAGTAGTAAGATGCACATAATAGACTCTCATTGTTAATGGTTTTCTTCTTCTCTTTGTTATATTGAGGTTTTGTTGGCTTCCACGATGAGAGTGTAGAAACTGTCATCTTTAGGAGTGGGTTTTTTTTTCCTTTTTTCTTCTAATCTATTGTTGTTTCCTTTCTATGTATTTGCTTTGTCATCTAGGATTGTCATCTAGGAATGAAGAATCTCTCTCTCTCTCTCTCTCTCTCTATTTTGGATCCCCTCATATCTAAACCGGAAGAATTCTTCGAGCACAATGCCAAAAATTCATGACCGGTGTCCACCTTTGAAATCCTAACTGCTCAAAATAACTTTCATCTTATTTTATAACCAATTAAAATGTTTCTCCAATCATAGTTATCTGTTACCTTATTGTAAAAGAGAATAAATGTCCTACTTCAAAATTTCTCTACACAGCTCTATGGGGCCCAAATGGCCGACAATCTCTCTCTACACCACCTTAATTAAATAAAAAAGAAAAGGAAAGGAAAGGAAAGGAAAGCTTCACTCATCGAGTATATCAGGAAAAACGGAAAGATTGCATAGGATATTCTCAAGAAAAGGTGGAATGGGTGTGGGAAGGTCCACATCTCTTTTCTCACTCCTCACAATTCTCAAACAAGATACAGTTTTTCAATCTCTCTCTAAAAATGAAATCTCAGTTTGTTGTCATTGTTTGCAGCAATTAGAGTTTTGTAGTGTCACAAAGATGGAGTCTTTTAACTTTATTTTTTTCAATCTGTTGTAAATCCAATTCTAGCACAAACACCACTCACTAGCAACAGATAAATGACCCAATTATAAAATCCTCCTACAAAAGGAAGCCCAAAACAATTTAAAAAAAAAAAAAAAAAACATACCTACATCACCTTATCTTAAATAATAAAAGCACTACAAGCTTTAATATTCTTTGGAGTGTTGACAGTCATATTCCAAAAGAAATTTGTCGATGTTTTTAACTTGCAGGCTAAGTTGCAACGACGGAAATTGATTGCAGCAAATCTAGCAACATAGAAGCAATTGGAAAAATCACATATAGATAATGTGCATAAAACAATTATAACACGAGCACATACATGTATTAAGAAGAAATTAATTACGACTACAAAAAAATCCATCAATTAAATCCATTGAACCAGTGTACCATTCCACCAGCACTGACTGTTAATAAATAGTAGTCATTATTTACACAAGTAGGTTCTTAATTGCATGACAGAAGTATGTGTTCCTACCATATTGATATCATTTCAAGGATGGTATCTACAGAGGCCACACATATATCTACAGAGGCCACACAAACTACAGAGTCATTCATTTCAAGGACTAGTTCAATTGAAAATTTGCGGTAATTCATTATTTATGTGATTTTTATGATTTCTGATTCTAATTGGCGTTCTGACTTCAATGTGGAAGGATTTTGATAGAAACATGTTCTAGTTAGTTCTATCTATTCTTCAATTCAGGAGGGACAACAAAAATTAAAAATAAAAATAAAATTAAATAAATGGAGCACTTACATTTCCTAGGTTTGAGATATTCTTGACACTCCTCAGATTGCCATGTATCTTTTAAGCATCTGCAGCTATCTATAAAGGAATTGTCATTTTTGGTACATGTATTAAATTTTTCATTGGAGCCAACTCTAATATTTGCATATACAAATAAAAGAGTGAAGTGAATTATTTATTTTAGCAGTTGGGTGAAAGGTACTTGGAAAAAATTCCGTGCGAATAGCTCAACATGGTTATAGATGTTAGAGATGTTCTTGACACTCTTTTAAAAATTCCGTGAGAATAGCTCAACTTTGGCCAAGGGCTTGATAGAAATCCGCTCCAAAATTTTTTTAAATACCCTGCTCACTCACACTTTCTGTAAATGAGAAAAGTGGAACTCCACTCGGGCCACCTTTTGAAAATCTAAATTCCTAAAATTGCAAAACCCGCCCCCACTCTTTTATTAGATTTGGCCAAAGTTTATTCCTATAAGAATTCGTCCCACTAGAGATCAGGCCTCATTGTTTTATATTAAACATGTCTTTAGTGGTACTTATATGAAAGATCATGAATCATATGTTCAATCTAATAGACTTTCAGTAAAGTGGGACCCACTATGGAGTTCTTCTTTTCTTTGAGCCACTCAAAGGATCCACTCTTTTAAAATAGGGAAATGTTCAAGTAAGAGCTTCCCATGCCAGCCTTCCATGCGAACCGGCTGTGGGTCCCATCTGGGGATGGAAAGATCCATGTGTGATCGCCTCATGTATCAAGTTTAACCCAAATCTTATACCCCTAAGTATTCCTTCATCGGCAGGCCACAAGTTTAATAGCTTTATATTAAAAGAAACCCAACCATCCATCCAATTGTTCAGTCCATTTAGATGGGTGCCAAACTCCGGGATCAGTGAACACAGGATTGGGTGGGCGGAGGGGGGAGGGGGTGTTTCTTGTTTGTGAATGGGTTGGATTGGCGATTGGTGGCCCGTGTGAATTGGTTCTCACTTCGAATATTTCCATTTAAAATATAAGTAATAACTTTAGAACTAGTTTTATATTTCCTAATATAAGAAAAAGGCTTGACTTTCACTCGTCCCATTTTTCCATTCATATTTAAATTTTATCTTTATTTTAAACATTTTCAGATTTTTCTATGATTTTTCTTCATTTTATTCTTATTTTAGTTTAGTTATTTATTGATTAAATAACTATGATGTCATGTTGAGATCAGTGTTGGAAGAATGACTTTTAACCTTAGACTTCACCAGTTCAATGGTTGACCCCTTTTTTTTCCCTAAAACATTGGTCGAAAAAATCATCTTACAAATCAGGAAAAAAAAAAAAAACATACATGTGTGAATTGTACGCCATACTAGCTTAAAACACTGTAACAGTTTCTTCGTAAAGTAATAGAAATTATCAAAATCCGTACACAGATGAATAGTATCCAGATCCTTTTTTTTTTTGCTTAAAGGGTAAGTATATTGAAGGAAAGAGAGGATTTACATAGGTCTAATAGAGACCTCCAAAAATAGCTCACTACTAAGAGGAGAGAGCTGCTGGAACAAAAGAGGAAAAAGAGCCTGATTAGGTCGAAGAAAACAGAGGGAAGATATGCCTAATTTAGAAGAGAGTCTTCCTGAGCGGACTGCGTTGATGGAGAAACTTGAGAATCTTCAAAGCAAAAGGGAGGCGGAGGCCTGCCGGGCAGGATCAAAGGAACCCCAGAGGGTGGCCTTGCTGCTGGGAGAAGCGTTGAGAGGAGGCTGGCATGGTAGACTGGGAGAAGCTGGAGGGAGAGATCTGCAGTCACATGGATCCGTATGAAGCCCTGATGGTGAGGGCCCGGGGGGGCTGGGAGCTGGATGGGGAGATGGCATGGGAGCTACTGATGGATGCAGGGGAGCTGCTGTCCAGAAACGAGCCTGAATCTACTTGAACCTTCTTTCTCTGCAACGGTGACTCAATGGAGCTCCCTTTGCTCTCTGAAAGGGAGATCTTGCCTAGGCTGAGCTGCTGGAGAGGGCTGGCGGAGCTGGAGATGCTGCTGGATAGAAGAGATTAGAGGGGGGAGATGGCATGGGAGCTACTGGTGGGTGCCGAGGGCTGCTGTCCAAAGACGAGCCTTCATCTTCAAGATTCTCTGCATCGATGACTCAAAGAAGCTCCCTTTACTCTAATTAGCTGAAAGGGAGATCTTACCTAAGCTGTGCAGCTGGAGAGGCTGGCGGAGCTGGGACTTTGAGGAAGTGAAGAATTGAGCTGAGTTGATTGCTGCTAAAGGCCTTGGAAATGTTCCTTAGAGAAAAAGAGAGAGATTCCTGGAGTTGCTGCTGGATGGAAGAAATTGGAATTTTTTTATCTTCAAAGGTAGCTATGTTCCTTGCTTTCCAAAGATAGTAGATAACATATATGATGAGAGTTGCCATATGTTTTCTTCCCACTTGATCGTTTCCTCTTGTGAGAGCTACCCAGATTGAAGAAGCTGAGAAGGATATTGGAGTGGGGATATTAGCTGAGTGGCATATCCAGGTCCAAATGGCTTTTGCTTGATCACATTGGAAGAAGAGGTGGCCTGATGTATCTTCATCCTGACAGCATATGTTACATCTAGAGGCTAGAGAGAATCCCAGTCTCTTGAGGCGAGACTCCGTAGGAGTTCTGTTATGCATTAGACGTCATCCGAAGCAGCTGACTTTGTGGAGGCAGATGCCGTTCCAGATGAAGGAGGGCCATATAAGAGAGGGGGCTTTTGATCTGATAAGGTTCCAGGCTGCCTTCAGAGTCAACTGGCCATCTGTGGAGTCTTTCCATCTGAGAGAGTCCTGACTTGGTTGAGCTGGGGAGAGGTTAGAGGTGGATATGGAAAGGTAGTTTTGGATTTCTGGAGGCAAGTGGGTAGGGATGGTCCAGGATCCTGCTTGAATCAGGGAAGATAGTCTTTGGTCTTGAGGGAAGTTATGGTCTTGAAATCTGGCTGATATGGGAAGATTGTCAACCCAGGAGTCGTCACTACAAGAAATTTGGGGTCTAATGACGAAACAAATTTGTCCCAAATTGTACATATTTCGTCACCGAAACTAATTAAGACAAAAAATTTTCGTCACCCTTGTTGTCGCCAAAGCCTCGTCGCAGAAAGGTGGTGGTGACGGAAAAAAAAAATTCGTCACTGAAAAAGATAAATTGGTGACGATTTTTTTTTGTCTCCAATACACTGATGGAAACAAGTAATTTTTTTTCGTCTCCAATACACTATGTTGGAAACATACTTGTAAGTAATTAGTGACAAAATAATTTGTCATTAAAGGAAGAAATTAGAGACAAAAATATTTTGTCATAAATATAATAAATAGAGACGAAAAATTTTTGTTGCATTTACCCCGCCCAACTCAAGGACTTCCCAAGAGGTCACCCATCCTAGTACTGCTCCTGCCTGAGCACGCTTAACTTTAGAGTTCTTATGATTTTTGGAACCGCACGATTGTAGAAGACTTCATGCTAAGTTAATACGGGGTTTGACTTATAAGCCATGGTTAAGACTTTGATATTTCCGATGCGGGCTAACGGAGACTCATCGTTTAAAGCCCATGGTTGATATGCTACGCCCCGTGGTTAAGAGTACCGCCAGGACCAGGATCTCACATTCTCCCCCACTAGAAATAGAGCCGTCCTCGGCTCTGATACCAACTATCACAGCCCCGCCCAACTTAGCATGAAATTGTCCGCTTTGGCCCACGTGTACGTGCGAGGACTTCCCAAGAGGTCAACCATCCTAGTACTGCTCCCGCCCGAGCACGTTTAACTTCGGAGTTCTTACGATTTCCGGGGCCGCACAGTTTTAAAAAGCTTCATGCTAAGTTAATACGGGGTTTAACTTATAAGCCCATGGTCAGGACTTGGATATTTCAGATGTAGGCTATCGTAGACTTGTCGTTTGAAGCCCGTGATTGACACGCTACGCCCAGTTGTTAAGGGTACCGCCCAGATCAAGATCTCACATTCTCCCCCACTAGAAATAGATCGAGTCGTCCTCGGCTCTGATACCAACTGTCACAGCCCAGCCCAACTCAGCATGAAATTGTCCGCTTTGGCCCACGTGTACGTGCGAGGACTTCCCAGGAGGTCAACCATCCTAGTACTGATCCCGCCCAAGCACGATTAACTTTGAAGTTCTTACGATTTACGGGGCCGCACAGTTTTAAAAAGCCTCATGCTAAGTTAATACGGGGTTTAACTTATAAGCCCATGGTCAGGACTTGGATATTTCCGATGCAGGCTATCGTAGACTCGCCGTTTGAAGCTCGTGATTGACACGCTACGCCTAGTTGTTAAGGGTACCGTCCAGACCAAGATCTCACATTCTCCCCCACTAGAAATAGAGTCGTCCCTCGGTTCTAATACCAACTGTCACAGCCCCGCCCAACTCAACATGAAATTGTCCGCTTTGGCCCACGTGCACGCGCGAGGACTTCTCAGGAGGTCACCCATCCTAATACTGCTCCCGCCCGAGCACGCTTAAATTCGAAGTTCTTACGATTTCTGAGGACGCATGGTTTTAAAAAGCCTCACGCTAAGTTAATACAGGGTTTGACTTAGTCCTAGGTCAGGACTTGAATATTTCTGATGTGGGCTAACGGAGACTCACCGTTTGAAGCCCGTGGTTGACACGCTACGCCTCATGGTTAAGGGTACCGCCCGGACCAAGTTCTCACAGTAGCAGAGACTCAGAGAGGTAGGTGTACCTGGCGGTGGCAGACTCCTGGATGGAGGAGAATGGGCACAAATGATGGTGTTTGGTGATGGTGGCTGCATCTGCGAATTCTAGGCGAGAGAGACTGAGAGAAGTAGAGATGAGAGGGATCACCGATCAGGGATGGGTCTGCACTGCTTGTGTTGATGGAGGGTGATGATGATTGATGGGGGTCAATGAGCCATGGGGCTGTTGCTTAATTGAGATGATGGGTGGGAGATGTTGGAAAAGGATTTTGGAAAATGGGGAAAATAGTTCTTCTCTCCTCTTCTGGAAAAGGGTTTTGGAAAAGGGGGAAAAGGGTTTTGGAAAAAAGAGACAGGAATAGATGGAGGGACAAAGGGGGAAATGGGTTTTTGGAAAAGAGGCGTTGGATTGGGGTGGGGATGGGGGAGGGGGATGGACGTTAGGGCCTTCGGGGCCCGTTTTAGTCATTTTAAAGGCTTTTCCAAAGCAATAATTGTAAGAGATGAATAGGCTCAAGTGCGAACGAAATTGGTGTCACCGCAAATGAAATTGGCGCCTTATTTTGGTGACCAAATATTTTCGTCTTCCATAACTTATCCTTAATAGTGACGAATTATGTTCGTCACAAAAACAAATTATATTTTGTGACAAATTTTTTTGTCTCCAATGAGCTAAAATAATTCGCGCCAAAGCAAATGAAATTAGCGTCTTATTTTGGTGACAAAATATGTTCGCTGTCTATAACTTATCCTTATTGGTGACGAATTACGTTCGTCGCAAAACAAATTATATTTTGTGACAAAAATTTTCGTCTCCAATGAGCTAAATAATTTGGCACCTTATTCTAGTGTCGAAATATTTTCGTCTTCCATAACTTATCCTTATTAGTGACGAATTAAGTTCGTCACAAAAACAAATTATATTTTGTGACAAAGATGTTCGTCTCCAATGAGTTAAAATAATTCGCGACAAAAGCAAATGAAATTGGCGCCTTATTTTGGTGACGAAATATGTTCGTCTTCCATAACTTATCCTTATTGGTGACGAATTACGTTCGTCGCAAAAAAAATTTATATTTTGTGACAACAGTTTTCGTCTCTAATGAGCTAAAATAATTGGCGCCAACACAAAACAAGTTGGCGCCATATTTTTGTAGACGAAATTTTTTTTTCGTCTCCAATACTTTTGAAAAAAATGAAAATAGACGACAAAATTTATATTTCGTCCCCTTTGGGTGTTCTTTTAAGACAAAAAAAAAATTCGTCTTCAGATTTCGTCATAACAGCCTAAATTTCTTGTAGTGCGTGCCAGAGGTTGATGTCTTGACCATTTCCATAGATCCAGGAACTGCCTTGCTGGATATGGGTAGTAAGGTTCCTAATTTTTTCCCAGATACAGGAACCGTGGGTGGTGTTGGTTGGGCTCCAAATTGGGTTCTGCTTGAAGTATCTTTTCTTGAACCAGGAGGACCAAAGAGAATTGCCCTTAGATGCCTGTCAGCCTAGCTTGATGAAAGAAGCTGAGTTCATTTCTGAGATTCTTCTGATGCCCAGACCACCTTCTGCCTTTGGGAGAGATACTTTGGACCAGCTGACATAGTTGATTTTGGAAGAGCTAGCGTTCCCTGACCAGAGGAATTGTCTCATCGCATTTTCAATGGAGTTGCTGATGGAGGCAGGTAGAGGCAAGGTGGTGGCTAGGTGAATGGCCATACTAGAAAGCACATGTCTGATGAGGATGAGGCGACCTGCAAAAGATAGGAATTTGGCTTTCCAGGATTGGAGTCTCTTGCTAATTCTATCCAGGAGGGGAAGAAAATGCATCTTCTTAGGGGTGCCAAAAACGATCGGGATGCCCAGGTAGTAAAGCTGGTTCGAGGACTCTTGGATCCCTAGAATGAAGCTGATTTTGCGTTTCCTTCTGCGACCGCATTTCCCGAATTTAAGGAGACTCTTATGAAGGTTAAAATATTGGCCGGAGGCTTCTTGGTAGAGCTCTAGAAGATCTTGCAAGGCTCTAACACTATGAGTGTTACCTTTCATGAGAATGAGAATGTCATCTGCAAAGAGGAGGTGGCTGGGGGTGGAGGGAATGTTAGAGAGTGGATGGATGATCTTGTTAGATTGGAGGCTAAGGAGGTGAAGGCTTAGGAGTTCTTCGGCTATGATGAAAAGGTATGGGGACAAAGGGTCTCCCTATCTTAGGCCACAGGATGAACCAAAGAAACCTTGGGGAAGCCGGTTGATTAGGACTGAACCCTTCGAAGTGCTGACACATTCTTTTATCATGGAGATCCAGTCTTCTGAGAAATTGAAGAATTTCAGAGCTGCAAAAAGAAAAGACCATTCCAATTTATCAAAAGCTTTTGAGATGTCCAGCTTGAGGCAAAAAGCCCCTTTCTTGATCTTGGAGTTGAGTTTCTGGTATAGTTCATGAGCCATGGCTGTATGCTGGGAAGTATTCCTGCCTTTAATGAAAGCTGCTTGGTGAGGGGATAGGAGGTCTGGCAGAAGCTTTGAGAGCCTGGATGCTAGAATTTTTGAGATGATTTTGTAGGAGAAATTTAGAAGACTTATAGGTCTGAAATCTGCAAAAGTAACTGGGGATTTGGATTTGGGGATGAGAGCTAGGAAGTAGGCGTTGGAGGCTTTCAAGAGTTTTTTGGAATGGAAAAAGTGCTGGACAGCTTCAGTAACTGTTTTGCTAATGGTACTCCAAGTAGAGGTGTAAAACATTCCATTGAAACCATCCGGCCCTGGGGAGCTGTTTTTCTTGAGGGAGAAGACTGCTTCTTTGATCTCTTCTCCGGAAGGCATACAAGATAGGGAGGAATTTTGTGAGCTAGAGGCCTTAGGGCTGTCTACCTGGAATAGCTGGGGGCAAGGGAGAGCTTGGTGAGATTTGAAGAGGTTGGAATAGAAATCCACTGCTGCTCTCTGAATGAGTTTGGGGTCTTCCACAGTGTTTCCTGCAATGGAGATTTGGCAGATTTTATTGTTGGAACTTCTGATCTTAGCTGATTGATGGAAGAATTTTGTGTTTTGATCTCCCTCCTTGAGCCACGAGATTCTAGATCTCTGCTTCCAGTGGATTTCTTGGGCTTGGAGAGCTTCATGAAGAGTTGACTTGGCTTTGAGGAGGTCTTCATGAAGAGCTTCTGAGGGATCTTTGTCAAGGAGCTGCTGGAAGTGTTGGACTTGGCTTTCTGCTTCTTGGATATTTCGATGCATGGTGCCAAAAGTGGACCGGCTCCAAGACTTAAGGGTCTGCTTCAAGGAGTTCAGTTTTTGGGCTAAAATGAATTGGGGATTACCATTTGTTGCTGGAGGGGCTTCCCAACTGTTTTTGACTACTTCTTGGAAGGTGGGGTGGAGCAGCCACTTATTTTCAAACTTAAAAGGGGCATTTGGGGTTGGGAATTGGATTTTGTGGCATAGGAGGATAGGGCTATGGTCTGAGGAGAGTCTTGGAAGGTGAAGAACTTTTGGGTCTGGGAAAGTTGCCAGCCAGAGGTGATTGACTAGAACTCTATCTAGTCTAGCTGCTACATAGGAGAGGCCCTTCCTGTTGTTGGACCAAGTGTATTTGTTGCCAGAGAAGTTAATGTCCTACAGGCCTGCAAGCATTGTTGCTGTTTGGAAATCTTTAAGGGAGGAGGGGTTTGATTGGCGAATGCTGAGTTTTTCATCATGAGAGAGGGTAGCATTGAAGTCACCTAGGACACACCAAGGGAGAGTTATTGAAGAAGAGTCTGTTTCCATAATTCTCTTCTTTTGGAGTGGTTAGTGGAGCCATAGACACCTGTTATGAGGGAAAAAGGCCCTGAGACTGGACTAGTTAGCAGCAAGGAGAGGTGTTGAGGAGAGGAGTCTGAAAGAGAAATTGTGAGGTGGTGGTTGGATTTGTAGAGACACCAGAGATTGGGGATGCCTGATTGAGGGGTGTTGGAGAAAAAGATGTCAAAGCCAAATTTGCTTAGCTGAAGAGAGTGGAAAGATGAGAAGGGGGTCATAGGTTCTGAGATGAAGATGATGTCAGGGGAATGAGTTTGAACCAAATTTGCCAACATACGGATAGTAGGGGAGTTGGCAATACCCCTGCAGTTCCAAAAAAGGGCTTTAATCATTGGAGAATTTTTGTTTTTCTACTTCTAGACCTTCTTGTGATTGGACCTGAGCTAGGGGTTTCAGAGCTTTTTTTCCTTAAGCTTGGGATGGTTGAGGCTGCTGGGTTTTGGTTGTTTTCCACATTGGCCTTAGCCTGAGGAGGGATAGAGTTTTGGATTGAAGCTGGTTGAGGTTTTGTTGCTGCAGAGATGACTGGGAGAGGTTGGGGGTTTGCTGGGGTCTCTAGCTGGCGGATTGATGAAGGGAGAGGGAGGGTGGTTGGCTGGAGAGATGTGGGGTGTTCTGTGAGGGGGTCTGCTGGATTTTTTGCCTTTGATTCTGGGGTTCCTATCTAATGGTGGAAGCCTGGAGGGAGATCTGAGGAGCTATTCTCTTGAGTTGAGGAGGAACTTCCCTCTGAAATTGCTTGAAGATTTCTGCCGTACAGGTGGGGGTTGCTGACTGGGTCTTTGAAGGAGTAGTTTTCTAGAATGGAAAATGGGTTGGAGGTTTCTACTGTTGGGACTGGAAGCTTGACTAGAATCTCCGTGACTACATCATAGGGAAGATCATTGATAGAGGGGTTTGGTGCCTTGTTTTTTTTCTCTTAGGGGGTTTCTGAATTTGTTGAGGAACCAGGATTGATTTGGTTAGCAGGAGTGGTATTTTGGTGAGGACTGAGGTGGGTGGTTTGGTGGTGAGTGGGGGGTGTCTTGAAGGCAGCTGGGTGTTGGGGGTTGGGAGGGGTGGGAAGGATAGCTGGGTTGGTCTCAGGAAGGGGAAGCAGGGGAGGATTGCTAGTAGAGGCAGAGGAGAAATTTGTGGAATTTGGCAGGTTGGATTGGAAGATGGGGGTAGAAGAGGTATTGTTTAGAGCTAGTGGAGATGCTGTCCGGGTGGTTGGTGGTTTGAAGTTATTTGGGCAGGCGTGGTGATGGTGTCTGGCTGAAAGGCAAAGGGGACAAGGGTTGGTTTCATAGACCACTTCAAGCTCCAACTCTTGTTCCCCTTGAAGGTCTACTAGGATGGAAGAGGGTTTGGGTTTGGAGAGATCTAGGAGGATCTGTATCCTAACAAAGGTGAGTATTCTTTGGGCCATGGTGATGGCATCTATTTTGATTGGTTGTCCTATTGTGCTTGCCAAGGAGAGAATGATATTCTGGCTCCAGCAGTGGTAAGGGAGACCTTTGATTCTGATCCAAACTGGAACAATGGAAGACCTAACTGTTTCTTCTTGTCCGGGAGACCAAGATTGGTGGAAGAGTTTTTTCCCATCCATCTGAAGTGGAGAGAGGCTAAGAATGTGGGATTTGTCTTCTGGGGAGTTAAATCTGAAGATAAAGTGGCCTTTGATGGTGAGGGATACCATACAAGGCCTGGATAGAGACCAGGACTTGGATATCTCTTCAACTCTTTCAAGAGATGGACGCTTACCTGCAAATCTGCCAATGGTTGCAAAAGAGAAGGACTCTTTGCTGGTGGAGAGCATGGCCTGTGGGATTTGGAGGGCTGGTTTCCCATTTTTCCAGGAGGCAGGAGGGAGGATGGCTGGGTTGAAGGTGGGGAGGATGGGGCTGGTGAAGAGATTAGCAAAGGATGGGTGTGCTATGAGGCTGCTAGCTTGCTGAGGTACTGAAAGAGGGAGAGAGGGAACTGAAGGAGGAACTGGAGGAGGGGCAGGGGGCTGACCTGGAATGGGGGGGAAAAGGTGGACGAATGAAGAGGTTAAAGGTTGGGTAGAGGTCTGACTGGGGAGTGGGGGAAAATGGTGGTCAGCTTGTAAAACAAGATTGCTGGGAGGGGGAGGAGGAGGAGGGTGGCTTTGTCTGGGTGGGAAGGAAATGTTTGGGGCGATGGGGGCTTGCAGGTGGTGTTGCTGGGGAGCTTGCAGGGAGGTTTTGGGAGGTATGGTTTTCTCCATGTCTCATAGTGCCACTATCCAGATCCTACTTGTGCCAAGTTGGAAGTTGGAACCATCTTCTCCTTTTTGGTTTGGAAGAGGATTTGAACATAGATTTTTAAATGATTTAAGTCACCAGATCGAATTGAATAATCACTCACAGATTCAAAGACTCTGGACTCTGAGATGAGATAGTCTACAAAAATTCCCAATTTCAGACCCCTGTACCCCCAAAAAAAAATGTCAAATATTTACAGATGGGCTTATTACTGGCCTTGAACTATTATTTTATATTTTGGTCATTTTAGGTAAAAAAAAATTGAAAAGGGGCTTTTACCAAGATATTATAAAAATTTTTACTAAACACTTTCTTTTTTTCTGATAATGAAGGGTGTCCCAGCCCCAGGGCCGGCCCTGGGCAAGGGCTGTAAGTGCCCTTGCCCCGGGCCCATTTTTTGAGGGGGCCCAAAATCCCCAAAATCCCTTCTACTTTTTTTTTTTTTTTTCCAATCATTTGGTGAGGGCAGGGTTCATCCAATGGATTCCATCGTCCTGGGCATCAATAGACTCATCATCAAATCATCTGAGAGTGCTTATTACATCACTTATTTGAGCATCCATCAGAGGGGCCCACCAATGAGATTTTATATTTAATGGCTGAAATTCTGGGAGAATCTGGTCTAGTGTTGGGATGATTTAGGGCTTTTTTTTTTTTTTACAAATAGATCATCAAGCCTTCAGCTCTACACCCGTTCTTCTCATTTATCAGTGGGGCCACCAATGATTTTTAATTCTCCATATATGATGCTTAAATTCTGGTCTGAGCTTTCTTTCTTCTCTTTTTTTTCAAATAGTTATACTTGGGCATCATCAACCCATTGCCAATTTTTCACATCAGTGGGACCAATCAATGATATTATCATATATGATGGCTGAAGAGGCCTAACTTTTACTTTTGCCCTGGGCCCTGAAAAATTCAGGACCGGCCCTGCCCAGCCCTTTGGGTCAGAGTTTTACTAAACACTTATTAGTAACAGGGATTAGAATTTTTGCCAAAGGGGGACAAGTCACAAGATAAAATCAAGGTTTTATATATATATATATATATATATATATATATATATAAAGTGCCCATAAGTTGCACAGGTTTCCTTTTTCCCACGCCAAAGTCCCTTTTCTTCCTTCTCTATTTCTACCAATTTACCTCAAGTCTCAATAGACCCAAAGCCCTCTCTGCATTTACCTTTTTACCGTGGAGACAGTCAATACACTTTCAGAGTAATTAACAACAATACTCTTGAGATCTAAAAGATTCAAGCTATGTAAATTGGATGTTTTAGATTTTTGTGCAGGGGCTTGGTAGAGGGTTGGATTAAGTGTGGAATATGACATATTACAAGGATAAGAACCGGTAAGTGGAATAAACAATATGAAGGGAGATAGTAATTTTTTTCCACTAGCAAGGTTTTGATTCCATGGCTATGGTCTGTCAGCAAAATATAGGGCCCACTTCCAGGGGCGGGGCGCCCAAGTCTTGCTACGCGAGTGGGGTCACACCCATGAGATCCAAGAAACTCCTTAAAAAAGACTTCTTAGCTTGACCATTTCCCGCACCACCCAAATGAAAATCCTAGGTCCGCCATTGCCCACTTCAGCTATCCATTTTATGCAGGTTGATGGTTATATAAGAAGGATTATATATAACTTGAGTATATGGCGGTCTCCGTTATAAAATGGTAAAAGGAGAGAAGGCTTGTGAGTTTCTTGCGCTTTTTTTTTTCCTGAGTTAAAATGCTAGTAAGCAGAGAATGAAGGAGTAAAAAGAGAAGGAAAAACCCTTCACTTACAGTTAAATCTTTTTGGCAAGAATTCTAATCCTTATCATTAATTAGCACCTAGTAAGATTCTTCATAATTTTTTAGTAAAAATCACAATTGAAAATATCTAGAAGTTTTAGAAAACTTAGAAGTTTATTACTAGTTACTTTTACAATGATAAGTTTGAAAAGCTTACTTGTGGGAATGCTTTCCCCACATTAGTAGGTCTCATGGGTGCCAACCCCACTTTGTTGGAGTTCAAAAAAAAAAAAAAACAATGGTTATAGAGCTCTATCAGTGGAGTTTCACAATGATAAGTTTTCTCTACAATGTACAAGATATTTTAAAGTTGTATTTCCCATCGATATTTCTTTTACATTTTAGAATTTGACTTAATCTTTATACAAGTACAAAAAATATTAAAAAATATATTTAAAAGCTATTTTGCTAGATTTTTCTCCTTTTTTTTCCATTATCTTGCCAAAGTTTTCTAAAGTTGTCACAAATTTTCTAATTTAGTGATTTTTGGAAACACCACAACAATATTTTGAAAATATCACTAAGTTATCTCAATAGGTTCAAATGTTGCGTTTCTAAAAAGAAAGTTTCAAATGTTGGACACATTTGCAAACTAATACAAAACTTTGATCATTCAATGATAACATTTTAAGATAGGTTTTTTTTTTTTCTAAATCAATGAAAGGGTGATTCTAACTTGGACAAGCTTACCAATAAGGAAAAGAGATTTTCACCGTACCAGTCTCCTAACCTATTTTTTGCCTACTAGCATTTGACATTTAAAATTTTCGTATGGAATGGTTAGTGCAATAAAGTTATAAAGCGACAAGTTGTTAAATTTGCCCTTAGTTTTATACAATATCCTACATCCACATGTATGATATCCTACAAATTTAAGATATTGGATGGAGTAAAGTTATACGATCACAAGTTTGCAAATTTGCCCTTATTTTCATTTTATCCTTTGTTGCACAAATCGTTTTGAAGAAGTTTTTCGAATGTCAATCATTGTGAGGCAATAGTAAGGCAAGGCACCTATCAAAAAAGAAAAAAGTTGTAAATGGTAAGGACTATAGAGCTCACGTGCACCCAAAAGTTTGAGCGCACAAGGATTTCACATGAGATGCCCTAATTTTATTTTAATCTTTTTTTGAGAGTCTGATCCTACCAAAAGAAAATATTACGGAAGACGCTCGTAAGAAATAATGTAGGGAATAAGAGTTTTGTATATTTGATGGC
The DNA here is from genome assembly GCA_038049695.1 of Cinnamomum chago. Classification (NCBI taxonomy): domain Eukaryota; kingdom Viridiplantae; phylum Streptophyta; class Magnoliopsida; order Laurales; family Lauraceae; genus Cinnamomum; species Cinnamomum chago. Next base: position 61,687,189 of record CP142458.1, on the reverse strand, counting down.
CGTAGATTGAGGAAAGCAAGTGAGTGACTTGACTTGCTCAAACTTGATTGAAAGTTTTGGGCCCACAAAAATGTCGCATGCTCCCATTTTTCTTGTGCTAATGTTGCATATGCCCCAGTTTTTCTTGAGTCAATCCTCTCCAAAGAAAGACAACTATATGAGAAAGACAGTGACGTGTTTGCAAATCCCATGTGATCGACCTTCTAATTAACCTTTGATAAGAACTTATATCAAATGATTGATGGCCGTAGATTTAGGAAAGCAAGTGAGTGACTTGACTTGCTCAAACTTGATTGAAAGTTTTGGGCCTACAAAAATGTCGCATGCTCCCATTTTTCTTGAGCCACTGTTGCGTATGCCCCAGTTTTTCTTGAGTCAATCCTCTCCAAAGAAAGACAACTATATGAGAAAGACAGATGACGTGTTTGCCAATCCCATGTGATCGACCTTCTAATTAACCTTTGATAAGAACTTATATCAAATGATTGATGGCCGTAGATTTAGGAAAGCAAGTGAGTGACTTGACTTGCTCAAACTTGATTGAAAGTTTTGGGCCTACAAAAATGTCGCATGCTCCCATTTTTCTTGTGCTAATGTTGCGTATGCCCCAGTTTTTCTTGAGTCAATCCTCTCCAAAGAAAGACAACTATATGAGAAAGACAGAAGACGTGTTTGCCAATCCCATGTGATCGACCTTCTAATTAACCTTTGATAAGAACTTATATCAAATGATTGATGGCCGTAGATTTAGGAAAGCAAGTGAGTGACTTGACTTGCTCAAACTTGATTGAAAGTTTTGGGCCTACCAAAATGTCGCATGCTCCCATTTTTCTTGAGCCACTGTTGCATATGCCCTAGTTTTTCTTGAGTCAATCCTCTCCAAGGAAAGACAACTATATGAGAAAGACAGATGACGTGTTTGTCAATCCCATGTGATCGACCTTCTAATTAACCTTTGATAAGAACTTATATCAAACGATTGATGGCCGTAGATTTAGGAAAGCAAGTAAGTGGCTTGACTTGCTCAAACTGGACTGAGAGTTTTGGGCCTACAAAAATGTCGCATGCTCCCATTTTTCTTGAGCCAATGTCACATATGCCCCGGTTTTTCTTGAGTCGGTCCTCTCCAATGAAAGACAACTATATGAAAAAGACATAAGACATGTTTGTCAATCCCATGTGATTGTCCTTTTAATTAACCCTTGATAAGAACTTATATCAAACGATTGATGGCTATAGATTTAGGAAAGCAAGTGAGTGACTTGACTTACCCGTATTTAAAAGGTTTGGGGCTACAAAAATGTCGCATGCTCCAATTTCTCTTAGGTCAATGTCGCATATGCTCCAGTTTTTTTTGAGTCAGTCCTCTCCAGGGAAAGACAGCTATATGAGAAAGACAGATGATACATTTGTCAATCCCATGTGATCGACCTTCTAATTAACTTTTGATAAAAACTTATATCAATGAACGTCTCTTCTAAGAACATATATGCAGCATGAAAGAATAGTTTTTGTTTTTAGTGCCTTTTGGTGGTCACCAATTGGAAGAAAGGACATAACTAGTCAATTGTTTGATGTGATGCTAACTTGTGAGTGGATTATAGACTTAATAGTGCCCCCAAAGTTTTGTACCCATTGATTTAAAAACCGGCCGATACCGGTTCATATCGGCCGACATGAACCGGTATCGGCCGATACCGAACCGATATCTCAGTGAGATATCGGTAGCGGTTTTTTTCTTCAAAATCTCAGTCCATCTCGGCGGAGATGATGTTCATATCGGATTTTTCAATATCTCGGCCGATATATCGGTCCATCTCGGTCCATCTCGATCAAAATATCGGCCAAGATGGAATAATGGAAAAAAACACTAAATTTTTCATTTTTTTTCCTCATTCTTCATCTCGACTCATCTCCTTAGAGCAACCCCTCCTCCTTAGCTGATTTTCTTGCATATTTCCAACACTATTTCTTGAAAAAAAATCATTTTATTTTGGTAAGAAAATCAACATACTCCCTATTTTAACTATTATGTATTCTTTAACAATCCATACCGAATAAATGATGATGATGATGATGATATCGAGTGTGGGCGACACTCCACTTGGAGTTAGGCTATCTGCTCATCAATCTATATCTCTCTAGTCTGCCCTAATTTCAGGTAAACCATAAACCTTTTGATGTCCAAGTGCTTTTTGATTGATTTATCTCACTATCATGTTTCAGATTTTAATATTTTATCTTCATGGTCTTGGATTTCACAACTTATTTTGATAATTGAGTTAGTATTAAATGATACTTGATATGTTATCTTTATTTTCTTATATTTTACACTAATAAATTGATCATGAGTATCAATAATGATTACATTATATGAAATTCTGGAGAAGACGGCGAACTGCGATACAAACATGACTCATGACTTAAGGTGACCGAGATTTTGATTTATTATTGTTACTAATGGAAAAAAAAATATTGTTTTCCAGCATTTTCTAATATTCTGGATTTTTTTGGATATTTTTGCGAATTTTTTTGGATTAATAAAAAATTCACACCGTGATGACCGCGACGGACCGATATCCGCGACCGATACCGATATCATATCGGTTTTTCGGCCCGGCTGATACCACGACCGAGACCGAGATTTTAAACCATGTTTGTACCAAAAAATGCCATATACTCCAACTTTTCTTGAGCATGAGTCCATGACCCTTTTCTCAGTGAGAAACAACTCCAAAGACATATGACATGTTCATGAGACTTAATTGTTTCAAATGTTACTTTTGAAAAAAAAGTCTTTCAAATGTTCCCATTTGCAAGCCAATATAAATTTTTTTCAACCACAAGGGGTTGGCCGAGTGGTCAGGACCACGGTTCCTCCCTCTTCCGGAATTAGAGGTCTTGGTATCGACTCCCGGTTCCCCCCTCTTCAGGAACTGAAGGTTCAGTCCACTTGTGCTACCACATAGGGGCCACAGGGGTTTTACCAAGCTTCTCTCTGGATCCGGAGAGAATAGTCTAGCCCAAAGGATTGAGAACCCTCCGTTAGCAAATATATATATATAAATTTCTTTCATTCAATTACAATATTTTAAGACTCTTTTTTTATGCAAGAAATGGGTGAAACAACTGACTTAAAACTGCTTAATTACCAAAAACGAAAAGAGATTTTGACCTTGAAGTGTCTTTTTTGCCTCATAGCATTTGACATTTAAAAGTTTTCTGTAGAGTGGCTTGTGCAATAAAATGCAATGAGAAGTACACAAATTTGCCCATAGTTTTACATGATGACCTACATCATCAGTATGTATGATATTAGATATCCTATAGTTATTATAGGTATATGATATATATGAGAGATGCTCCTATGAGATAATCTCTTACCTTACTATGAAAGATAGGATGAGGGCCCTCACATCCATATCATATGGCAATAACTTAAATACGAGGCTCCATTTTTATCTTTTTATAGTAAGGTCAGAGAAGAGCATCTCTTGATATATATTAGATAAAGGAAAATTTCTCATCTTCTGATCCTTTGCTGAACGAAACATTTTGTGGGAAATTTTTTAAAAGTATATCATTGTGTGGCAAAAGTCAAGTCTCAAGGGCACATGCATGTTAAAAAAATAAATCATAATGGCATTATCAGTTGCACCCAAAAGTTCTAATCCCCACTGGCTGTCACATGAGCAAGTCTTATCCTCTTGCAGAAATGTCCTATGCTTCAATTTTTCTTGAGTCAATCCTCTCCAACAAAATGAGAAAGACAAGATGACGTACGTAATGTTTGTCAAGCCCATATGATCGACCTTTTCTTTAACCGTTGGTAAGAACTTATGTCTAAGAACATGATTTATTTTTATTAGTGCCGTTGGTGGCCATCTGACGAAAGAAAGGACATAACTAATCAATTGTTTGATGTGATGCTAACAAATGAGTGGATGGCACTAACTGCCCACAGCGAAGAGTGGGAGCCGGGAAACCTTAAATTTTAAAATAATTATATATTTGAAATGCTTCTACAGTACCTATAAAATATAATGTTTATAGGTTTATACATAATTAATTAATATACATAAATATATCTTATTCATATATTTAAATATAAAAAATGGAGAAAAAAAATTAACTTTACAATTTTATCATATAAAATAGACAATAATTAATAAGTCAAAAAAAATTTCTTCATTTGAAAGATAAGTGTTAATCTTATAGAAAAAGAAAATACACATAAACTAAAGATTCCGCACGGTTCGCTTTATATTCGGCTAATTTGCGCTTCGAGCATCTTTGAACCGCACTCCAAAGATGGTCGAACCGCGCTCCGAGGAAAAATCCACTCTGAAAACGGCGATAAGCGTTTTTAAAGCAGGATCAGAGAGGGGGAGGGGAGGTTCTGGTTACTAAAAGGTGGCATCATAAACTTAACTGTACCACATAAGTTTTGAACCACTAGATGTCATATTCTCCAATTTTTCTGGAGCATGATTCTCCAATATCAATGTTAAATAGAAATATTCTCCAATTTTAATATCTAACATTAAGATGACGATTGTCACTTATAGTTCAAAATACTATGTTTTATAGAAGAAAATTTGAATTTCAACCCACCTGAAATATCACAAATGGCCTTTTAAATTGGGAGAATTCCAACCCCTTTGCATTCCATGTGGTTGCTCCAAATCCTCATGGCCCATCCAGCATTCGAAATGTCAGAATCTTCAAAGGGTCATTTTATTTGCATTATGTTACATAACAATTGAATACATATAATTCAAACCATAAGTTATTAAGAAGATGATCACATATTAATTTAAAAAATGAGCATGAAATAGCCATTCTTTTTAAGAAAATAGAAGAAAAAAACTCTTAATTCTATCTTTCTAATAGGAAAGGTTATGTAATGCTCATTTTGGAAAATGATCTTTTGATCTTCATTTTTAGTTAACTTTTGTTTGGTAACTAAAAATGGTATCAAATATTCTAATTAATTCATATGCATTTCAATGCAAGTAAACTTGCCCTAAAGTCTATTTTTTTTTACTTTTTAGAGGGTTAGAATTTAGATCTCTAGCTACGAAATATGGTATTTGAATTCCGAGGGGATATTTGTCATATCAATGTGAAATCCCCAACATGAGAGATTTTTGCTAGAAATACATCTAAAGTCACATAATTTGTAACGGGAATTTATTATAATGGAAACTCGTAAATATGATGTACATTAGCTAGCGTTTGGTGGTAGGAGTTTTCTTTTCTATCACAAAACATTGGGGCAAAACTTTTTGTTTTTCATGTAGAAGCAAGCAAACAACCTTAAAATGGATTTATACAAAAAAATGTTTGTCAAACTATTTGGAAGCTTTAGTATTGCACAAATTTTATTTTAGGTTGTATTTGTAAAATAAGAGGTTTATATATATATATATATATTTATTTATTTTATTTTTGTTCTGGTAGTTTTCTTTACTCCACTAGAAATTAATAATGATTTTCTATCCTCTAAAGGCTTATTTATGCAACATCAAATCTTCAAAAAAAAAATGTAGCAAAGAAATTTGTTTTTCTCTACTCACTATTTTTTAAAGAATTTTTGCAATGCTATTCCGCAAGGAAAAAATAAAAAGTAAAAAACTACTTTTCCTCTGGTTTGCACAAAAAAAAGAGGAGGGGGAAAAATGATAATGGAGAATCCTTTGTTACACACATGAGCACACCATCACCTGTTAGTGAGGATACCTTATGATCCATCTGAGTGGACCACAAAATAGGAACACCCTATTAGTCACTGATCGTAGGGTTTGGCACCAATCTAAATGGACCGAGACCTTTGGATAGGCTATGCACTCATTTTAGATAGTGAAATCTTATTGCTCATTGATCAAGACGTTAGGATCATCATTTGAGCTTCCATTACGATAAACAGGTAGCTGGGGTTAGATCTTTCGATCCCCCCCTTCCCCCATGGGTACCCAAGTGGTCCCCACATGTTTTTTTTATGCTCGATGGATGAGTGTACGAGACGGGCCTCTTTGATATCACCATGGATTTCACTCTTTTCGATTCAAATCACACAAAGGCAGGTCCTTCCGCGGAGATTTAACGCCAAAAACACATGCAACCTTTAAATTGTGTGGTTCTTTCGTTTTGTTCATACATTCGTCTTCCTGGCATTTCTTTGTGAGAACTTGGGTCGTGAAAACGTCGTAAGCTTCAAGTTTTATTGAGTCTGACTTTGGTCCCCTCTAGCATAAGACAACTTAGGTCAGACTCAGGACAACTTGGAGCATACGGCATTTTTGTGGCCCTACCTCTTGGCCATGATGAGTCGAGTCGAGTCAAGTCTCCCATGCAATTCCACATCAAATACAAGCACTCACAAGTTGCATCCTTTCCTTCCTCAATCCTCAGTGGGAAAAGTTGTCACCAGTGTCCATCTATAAATCTTGTATTGGTTTTTTGCAAATAATTGCTTAAAAAATATTCTCCCAATGTTACTGAGATATTTTTAGATATTGAGAAATCAGAGAATCGCAACATAATCAGAAAACGTATGAATGGTACTGCATGAAATAGAGAAAATCTATAAAATAGTTGACACTATTTTTATGATTTGTACTTACACCAAAATGAATTTAATTTTCTACAACATTTACTCTATAATATCTAAACAATTAACACGAGTCAACTCAACTCAACCTATATTAAAATTTACTAGTGCCTTTACATTCCGCTTGAAGCCCATTTGGATTTCCTATGGGTCAGATTCAGGTTTATTTCTGATTTACTAATAACAAATTAACATCACGATCAATTGAAAATATAATAAGAAAATGAGAGAATGCTATATTAATATTGGTAATAACACATTATTTTTCTAAATTTTCTTTTTCCTTTTTGTCTTTTGCTACGTTGCGGGAGGTTGTATTAAAAAAAATGCCAAAATGCCACGAAAAGAAAACCGACACCTAATTAGGTGCAACACAATGAAACAATGAGCTATAAAAAAGATTGGAAAATCTTGACAACAAATAACAGCCGGGTATCAGGGAGCACTAAAAAAATGGACCAACTCATGGCCCAAAATAGGGGACCAAAAACTATGTAGTTTGTAGAATTCTATTTTTTTAATTTTTCAACATATTTTTTTAGTCTTCTTGCATTTTTAAACTATTTTAATTATATGGTATTTTTCTTTTAGAAGAAAAAGAACAAAATTTTATCCCATCTTTAACATGTTAATAACTTGTTTGTGTTTGTGAGCTATGAAAAGTCCCATAGTCATAAATTCCACGGTTTATTGTTCAAAAACATCCAAGAAAGAGAACCACAAATGTGAAAAGGTCTATAGCCATGGTCGTTCTAGGACGGCAATGAGGTCACGTCAGACGAGGCACCGGCTCAGACCCACCTTTTAAATGGGCTCGGGTTATGAGATTCTTATGGGACGAGCATTTACGTAATTAATTTAGTAAGCCCATTCGGATTGAAGTTAGAAGTCATCACGGCAAAATCGCTCTCTTTCTTCAATGTTTGGTGCATTGACTATTAATATGAGAGTTGTGGTGCGGATCAGGGATCATAGCATTCACTTGTACTGTAGTTTGATAACCCTCATGACAACAATGAAGCTGCTTCCACACACAAGTGATAATTGTGTGACTGCGATTTGGGCGTTGCTCCTCCTTACCTCCATCAACCTTATCTGCTTTGCACAGTCTATGACCCCCTTAAGAAATGAGACCGATCGTCTCGAACTTCTCGCCTTCAAAGATGGGATATCTGATGATCCCAATAATGTGTTGAACTCTTGGAACGATTCTATCCATTTCTGCATGTGGGGTGGAGTCACTTGCAGCAGACGACATCTTCAAAGGGTCGTGGCCTTGAACCTGAGTTATCAAAGCTTGAAGGGCTCTCTATCTCCCCACATCGGAAACCTCTCCTTCTTTCGAACTATTGCACTCGCAAATAATACATTGGAAGGACACATTCCACAAGAAATAGGTCAGCTCTTCAGGCTTCGGCATCTCCATCTAATGAATAACTCTTTTTTTGGAGAGATACCCAATAATCTGACCCACTGTCTGCAACTCAGAACCCTGAGCTTGTATGGCAATAAGCTTGTCGGTGAAATTCCGTTGGATATTGGCTCTCTATCAAAACTCTATTCGCTGGATCTGGCGAATAATAACCTCATTGGCCACATCCCTCCATCGCTTTGGAACCTTTCATCGCTTATAAATCTCTATTTATCAGAGAATAGTTTGGACGGAAGCATTTCTGAAGAACTAGGCCGGCTGGTGAAACTACAAGATCTTATTCTCTACCAAAACTTTTTCAATGGGAAGATTCCCAAAAATCTGACCCAATGTTTGCAACTAAGAAGCGTAAACTTTAATCATAATGAGCTTGTTGGTAAAATTTCGTTAGGCATTGGCTCTCTGTCAAAGCTTGAATATCTGTGTCTTCGTGACAACAAACTCATGGGCCACATCCCTCTATCTATTGGGAACTATTCATCACTTACGCATCTCGATTTATCATGGAATAGTTTGGACGGAAGCATTCCCCAAGAACTTGGTCGACTGGTGAAGCTAAAATTTCTTTCACTCAGCAAAAATAAACTTTCGGGTAAGATTCCTTTTCCTCTTTATAATCTCTCGTCGATTCTGGTCTTTGCTGTCGCAGTAAACCATCTATATGGGGGACTTCCACCTGATCTGGGCCTACTACTTTCAAATCTTGAAGGGCTCTACGTGGGAGGTAATAGACTAACAGGACCCTTGCCGGTTTCATTAGGCAATGCTTCAAGGTTAGTCCTTCTCGATTTCCCATGGAATTACTTTAGTGGGTCTCTACCAACGAACCTAGGAATGCTAAAGGGCCTTGAGATTCTTGCAGTTCCGATGAACCAACTTGCCAGTGAGAATGAAGAGGAATTCACTTTCATCACGTCTTTAACCAATTGCACTGGTTTAAAAGAGTTAGATCTAGCCTATAATCAGTTCAGTGGCATACTCCCCAACTCAATAGCCAATCTCTCTACCCAGCTCACACAGTTAAGGTTGGATCGAAACCAGCTTTCAGGAGCAATCCCAAGAGGACTTGAGAATCTGGCCAAATTGATTTTATTGAACTTGGGGCAAAACCTTTTCACAGGTACTATTCCTACCCATCTTATGAAGCTTAAATTGTTGCAAGGGCTTTTCATGAGTGAGAATAAACTTTTAGGGAAAATCCCGATTTCTCTTGGGAATCTCACTCAATTATATGCAGTTGATTTAAGTAGAAATAATTTACAGGGAAACATTCCTTTGAGTCTTGAAAATTGTCAGCTTCTGCAATCCTTACATCTAGATGACAATAACCTCAATGGGACAATTCCAAATCAAGTTGTAGATATTCCCTCCCTGTTAGAGATTAATGTGGGCATGAATCATTTGACTGGCACCTTACCATTTGATATCGGTCAATCGAAACATCTTGTCTGGTTGGACATGTCTAATAATAAGTTGTCAGGGGAAATTCCTCCTTCCTTAAGTGCTTTAATAGATCTACAAGAGCTTGATCTTTCACACAACAACTTAACCGGGCATATACCTAGCAACTTGGTGCAACTTCTTTCTCTACAATATTTAAATTTGTCTTTCAATAATTTGGAGGGTGAAGTGCCAAAACATGGGATTTTCCAAAATTCATCTGCATTATCAATCCTTGGAAATGCCAAGCTCTGTGGTGGAATTCCCAAATTACAATTGCCTAAATGCCCCAAACCGGATTTCAAGAAGCAACATAGGCCTTTTTCACGAAGAGTAATTATCATAATTGTTGCTGCTGCTATTCTCCTTTCATTTACACTAGTATGCTTCCTTGCAATCCCATCAAAGAAGTTGAGGGAGAAACTTGCTTCTAGGTCTTCCATGAGAAAGAGTTACTTGCAAGTAGCTTACGGAGAGCTTTTTAAAGCGACCGATGGGTTCTCACCGGCCAATTTGATTGGTGAGGGAAGTTACAGTTCTGTGTATAGGGGAATTATAGATCGCATGGAGATGATTGTTGCAATAAAGATTCTCAATTTACAACAAAAAAGAGCTTCTAAGAGCTTTACAGCAGAATGTAGAGCCTTGAGTAGCATTTGTCACCGGAATATTGTCAGAGTCTTAACTGTCTGCTTAAGCATTGACTTTTCTGGCAATGATTTCAACGCATTAATTCTTGAATACGTGTCTAATGGGAGTTTAGACGGTTGGCTGCATCAAAATGCAAATGAATACCACCAATTGAGATTTGTAAGCCTTATTCAGAGGCTAAATGTAGCCATTGATGTAGCTTGTGCATTGGATTATCTTCATCATCATTGTCCGACAACAATTCTTCATTGTGACCTCAAACCAAGCAATGTACTTCTTGATGATGACATGGCAGCGCGCATTGGTGATTTTGGCCTAGCAAGGATACTTTCAGATGATATCAATGATTCTCAGACTCAAACCAATTCGCTTGCTATAAGGGGATCCATTGGATATGTTGCTCCAGGTAACACTTTTATCCTTTAACTTGTTCTTTTAGTCTTTGGCTCTTTTGCATAGTCCTTTTTTTCTTTTAGTTCCTTAAATATACCAAATGAACCTCAACAAAACCATAATTCGATAAATTAGAAATTACATTCAAATTAAACAGTACCTGGTTTTAAGTGGGCCTTAAGGCCCAAGTGATAAACTTGGGCCATTTTTCTTGGCCAATATTTAAATGGGCTGTGCAGAGGTCTGTAACCTCTTTTTTTCTAGCTGGCCTGACATCTTTAGCACAAAGGCATACATGTGTTTTTGCAAATAAGCTGAAGTTGAGCTTTAATTCCAAGCTTGTGCAGATAGAATATTAGGCTCCATAACAATCTAATGCGCAGGGTCTCCCCAAGCCCATGAACACCTGTAATGAATGCATTTACCACTATGTTTATACAAATATGATGGTCTTGACTGGGCTGAGTTATGGACAAGAGTCGTTAGAAAAGTGTGAAGCGCCTCAATGGGGGTCCACTTATTAAATCTCTAACCTGCTCAACCCTCAAAGTAAAAGTTACCCATCGGGAAATTGATCACATTTCAGAAAAAAAAAAAAAAAAAAACCTAAAGAAAAGAAAAAAAAGTGTTAAAAAGTCATGTTTGCTATATAAGCAATCATTTTTATACTGAGCCTAACTCAAGTTAGATGTTTTAGGACTCACCATCTAGGGTCAAATCACCTATGGATGGACTAGGGCTACCGAAGGGCTAGACTCGCTCCCAAGCTTCTAGCCCTTATCCTAAACCAAACCAAACCAAGCCTTTTCCCACTAGTTGGGGTCGGCTATATGGATTTGATTACGCCAATCAAATCTGTTTAGGGCCATGTCCTCCGTTAGATCCATGTAGGCAAGGTCATGTTTAATAGTTTCCTTCTAACTTCTCTTGGGTCTCCCTCTCCCTCTCCTACTCCGGGCAATCTCTATGCTTACACACCTTTTAACAGGTGCCTCCGTTGGGCGCCTTCTAACATGGCTGAACCATCTCAGTCGATTTTCTCTCATTTTATCTTTAATCGGTGCTATTCCTACTTTGCCCATAATATCCTCATTCCTAATCCTATCTCTCCTTGTAATCCCGCACATCCATCTTAGCATTCACATCTCCACAACTTCCATCTTCTTAACATGATTATGCTTTACTGCCCAACACTCTGATCCATATAACAACGCTGGACGTACCGCCACCTTATATTACTTTCCTTTAACCTTGAGGGGGACTTTCCGATCACACAAAACTCCCAAAGCACTCCTCCATTTGGTCCATCCGGCCTGAATCCTGTGACTTACATCAGTATCAATCTCTCCATCCTACTGCACCATAGATCCAAGGTACCTAAAGTTTTCTTTCTCTACAATCTTTTGTGTGTCCAAACTTACTTCTAAGTCACCAGGTGTCCTACTTTGACTAAACTTGCATTCCATATATTTCGTCTTGCATTGACTTAGCCTAAACCCTTTTGTCTCTAATGTTTTCCTCCACAATTCTAGCTTAGCATTCACTCCTTTTATCGTCTCATCCACTAAAATAATGTCATCTGCAAATAGCATACACCACCGCACCTCATCCTAAATATGTCTTGTAATCTCATCCATAACTAGGGCAAACAAGTACGGGCTTAACGCTGAGCCTTAGTGTAGACCAATCGGGATAGGAAACTCTTTAGTCTCCCCGCCAGTCGTTCTTATAGATATCACGGCTCTCTTATACATATCCTTTATCGCTTCAATATATGCGACACACACTCTTTTCTTTTCCAGTACTCTCCATAGAATCTCCCTACGAACTCGGTCATTGGCCTTCTCTAAGTCAATGAACACCATATGTAAATCTCTTTGACCTTCTCTATACTATTCCATTAACCTTCTCTATACTATTCCATTAACCTTCTCAGGAGAATGATAACCTCCATGGTTGATCTCCCAGGCATGAAACCAAATTGATTCTCTGAAATATTTATTGTTCTTCTTAGTTTTCTCTCAATAACTCTCTACCCATTTTTTCATTGTATGGCTCATCAATTTAATCCCTCGGCAGTTCGCACAATTCTGAATATCTCATTTGTTCTTGTATATGGGTATAAGAGTACTTTTCCTCCATGCATCAGGCATCTTCTTGCTCTTTAGCACTACATTAAAAAGTTTTGTCAACCAACTTATGCCATCCTCCCCCAAGCACCTCCAAACCTCAATAGGGATACCATCCGGTCCAACCGCTTTCCCATTCTTCATCCTTTTCAATACTTCTTTAACTTCTTCCCTACTGATTCTCCTATAGAACATATGATTCGATTCTTCCCTAAAAATGTTAAGTTGCCCCAATTGTATGTCACTACGTACTACTGCTATCGTTAAATTAAATAACTTGTAGACGTAGCTCTTCCAATCTCCTTTATCTCCTCATCCTTTACTAATACCTTTTCATCCTCATCCTTAATGCATTTAACTTGGTTTAAGTCCTTGGTCCGCCTATCTCTGGCTTTGGCAAGCTTGAATATCTCTCTTTCGCATTCCTTAGTGTCGAGTCGCCTATATAGCTCCTCAAAAGCCTTTGCCTTTGCTTCACTAACTGCCTTTTTGGTTTCTTTTTTTGCTTCTTTATACCTCTCCAAGTTCGCTTCATTTCGATCCTTTTACCAAGTTTTAAAGCACTCTCTTTTAACTCTTATCTTGTCTTGGACGGCCTCGCTCCACCACCATGCCTCTTTCTGTGCCGGAGCACCCCCTTTGGATTCTCCTAAGACTTCTTTCCCTACCCTCCTAATAAACTCTGCTACCTTATCCCACATATTATTTGCACTCTCATTTACTGCCCAAACGTCTTCCTCTAGTACTTTTTCCCTTAATGCTAGTTGCTTATCACCTCTCAAGTTCCACCATTTAGTCCTTGAACATCTATACAGCTTCTTTTTTCTAGTCCACCTTTGTAGCTGCACATCTATGATCAATAACCTATGTTGGGAAGTCAAGCTCTCTCCCGGTATAACCTTGCAATCTTTACAAGCTAAGCGGTCTCTTTTCCTAGTTAAGAAGAAGTCAATCTGTGTCCTTCTAGCCCTTACCTTACACTCACATATTCCTGCTGGGCTTAGGCCGGGCCAAAGCCCTTGTGCCCTACAATGGCCAGGCCATCACTCTACCCACAGGAGCCAGGGCAACAAAAAGTGAAAATAATTCTTTTTTTGTTTTTCTAACACCGGCAAAATCGTCACCCAATGCTAACTAATGCAATTTTTTGTTGGTAATTTCAATGAGTATGTGAATGATAGTGCATGAGTTCAGGACTTCGGGTCTTAAATGCAATAGAAAGAAAAAAAATATTGACATGGTATAAAACGCATTTATATATGTAAATGTTACACATGTAACACTCATATATATATATATATGTGTGTGTGTGCGCGCGCGCGCGCGGATTCACCTCTCTTTGGGCACTAAAGCGGTGTAGATCTAGGGCACCTCTCGTGCATCTAGCTCTCACGACAGGTTTGCAACAATTTTTTTTTCTTTTTTATCTATGCATTTAGATGGGCTCATTTGTTTCACAAAACTAGAAGGATCGTTAGTTTGCATGGAGTTGGATTCATGAGAATTCTATGTCAAATGGACTATTCGTTTGCAATGAAATTGGAATAAGTAGGAATTTATTATCAAATAGACTTATCTGCGTTAATGGAATTGTAAACGTAGGAATTCATTGATGGAATGCGCTTGTTCATTTGCACGAAACTGGAATAGTATGAATTAATTGACTCTGATGGGCCGATTTGTTTGCATATAATTGGAAAACATAGGAAGTAAATATTTGGATAGAATTTATATACATAGGAATTCTTTTTTAGACTAACCTGTTTTCGTATTGAATGGAATACATACATTTTATATATATATAGACAAAAGGCCCACCCTATAGGTCGTGGGTTTTTTTTAAATGCCCTATCCCACCCTCAAGCTTTAGGATAAGAAAAGAAGCCCTAGTTTTTTGTGCGCCCGTGTCCCACGGAATTTATAGGGCCTTCAGTTTAATGCACATCAGTTAATATATGCTTTGCAGAAAATAAACTTTTGAAATTATACAAGAAGGGTGCTGTGCTGCATCCTAATTGGAAGCTTCACCAATTCGGTGAGTCCCAGCCTCAAGTGAATTGAGCTTGAGCCAAGCAAAGCAGGCGTTAGCTCAAGCTTAGCTTGTGAGCTGATCAAGAGAACTCAAGCTCAACTCGTTGACATCCTTGCTTATACATGAGAGCTATAATCTTATGTCTCAAGAACATTTTATATCATTGGTGTCATAAATACTCATATCAGGTATCTATAACCAAGGGTGAAATACTTTTCATAGTAATGCTAGTTACTGTTTTATTTGAATGAATAAACAACAAATCTGAAAGTCTTGATCATTAGTTTATTTGAGCTAGTAAAAGTTTCACTACTTGCTTACTGAAAACATAACATATATGAATTGCAGAGTATGGCACGGGTGCCAATCCATCTACATATGGGGATGTGTACAGCTATGGGATCCTTCTGTTGGAAATGCTCACTGGAAAAAGACCTTCTGATGAAATGTTTAAAAACAATCTCAACCTTCATCAATTTGCTAAGATGGCCTTGCCTGAACGCGTGATGGAGATTATAGATCATCAATTGCTCTCACATGAAAATGAAGTCATTAGACAAAGTGAGATTCGCAACAAACTCGAAAGCATAATGCATGAAACCCTAGTTTCATTGGTGAAAATAGGTGTATCTTGCTCCAATGATTCCCCAAGAGAACGAATGGAGATGAAAGATGTTGTCATTGAACTGCATAAAGTTAGGGACTTTTATCTCGGTGCTGAAAAGTAGTAAGATGTACATGATAGACTCTCATTGTTAATGATTTTCTACTTCTCTTTGTTATATTGAGGTTTTTGTTGGCTTCCACGATGAGAGTGTAGAAACTGTCATATTTAGGATTGAGGTTTTTTTTTTTTTTTTTTTCCTTTTTTATTTATTTATTGTTGTTCCCCTTCTATGTATTTGCTTTGTCATCTAGGATATTTGCTTTGTCATCTAGGAATAAAGAATCTCTCTCTCTCTCTCTCTCTCTCTCTCTCTCCCTCTCCCTCTCCCCTGTGTATTTTGGATCCTCTCATGTCTAAACCGGAAGAATTCTTCAAGCCCAACACCAGAAATTCATAACAGGTGTCCACCTTTGAAATCCTAATTGCTCAAAATAACTTTCATCTTGTTTTATAACCAATTAAAATGTTTTTCCAATCATAGTTATCTGTTACCTTATTTTATTGTAAAAGAGAAAAAATGTCCTACTTCAAAATTTCTCTACACAGCTCTGTGGGCCCAAATGGCCGACAGTCTCTCTCTACACCACTTTAATTAAAAGAAAAAAAAAAGGAAACGAAAGCTTCACTCATTGAGTATATCAAGGGGTGAAAAAGGAAAGATTGCAAAGGATATTCTCAGGAAAAGGGGGAATGGGTCTGTGGAACGTTCCACATCTCTTTTTTCGCTCTTCTCAAAATTCTCAAACAAGATATAGTTTTTCAATCTCTCTCTAAAAACGAAATCTCAGTTTGTTGTCATTGTTTGCAGCAATTAGAGTTTTGTAGTGTCACAAAGTTGGAGTCCTTTTACTTTATTTTTCAATCTGTTGTAAATCCAATTCTAGCACGAACACCCCTCACTAGCAACAAATAAATGACCCAATTGTAAAATCCTCCTACATCACCTTATCTTAAATAACAAAAGCACTAAAACCTTTAACATTCTTTAGAGTGTTGACAGCCATATTCCAAAAGAAATCTGTTGATGTTTTTAACTTGCAGAGGCTAAGTTGCGACGATGAAAATTGAATGCAGCAAATCTAGCATCACAGAAGCAAGTGGCAAAATCACATATAGATAATGAGCATAAAACAATTATAACATGAGCACATACATGAACTAAGAAGAAATTAATTATGACTACAAAAAAATCCATCAATTAAATCCATTAAACCAGTGTACCATTCCACCAGCACTGGCTGTTAATAAATAGTAGTCATTATTTACACAAGTAGGTTCTTAATTGCATGGCAGAAGTATGTGTTCCTGCCATAGTGATATCATTTCAACCATGGTATCTACAGAGACCACACATATGGAGGTACCGATCTTTCTACAATCTACAGAGTCATTCATTTCAAGGACTAGTTCAATTGAAAATTTGCGGTCATTCATTATTTATGTGATTTTTATGATTTCTGATTCTAATTGACGTTCTGACTTCAATGTGGAAGGATTTTGATAGAAACATGTTCTAGTTAGTTATAATTGGTGAGGGCTTGGTACTGCTCCATGTTATAGTTCTATCTATTCTTAAATTCAGGAGGGACACAAAAAAAACTAAAGAAAACAAAATTAATGGAACACTTAAAGAATTCTTGACACTCTCCGGATTGCCATGTAAGCTTATGCAGCTATCTTTGAAGGAATTGTCATTTTTGGTACATGAATTAAAATTTACATTGGAGCTAACTCTAGCATCTGCATATACAAATAAAAAAGTGAAGTGAATTATTTATTTTAGCAGTTGGGTGAAAGGTACTTAGCAAAAATTCCATGAGAATAGCTCGACATGGTTATAACATCAAAACAGCCCGGCATGGTTAAAGCCAGGGTCAAGCTGGGCTAACCAGACTTGCCTCGAACACGAAGTGGCTCGTTTAATGTTCAAGCGAAGCTCAAGATGGGATACGCTTGGCTCGCCTCAGCTCCATTACATCCCTAAGCCTACCAAAGAGGTTTAATGGATCCCACTGGCAAATCCTTGCAAAATTGGCAAGAAATAATATGGATCATAAATGCCATGTAAAAACCTACCACCCTTAACAAGTGAACATCATGATCCAGATGAGATTACCCGCGGAATATGTTTCTATCTTCAAGATGACCGTGGAGCAGCGGATTCACGACTACTTTCGCATCCATAGCCTGTTTGGACTTATGTTGGCATTTCGTCAAACACCTTGTCTGCGTCCGTGTTGGAGATTGTTGTTTGCAGGAAAAAGAAAATTGTTTTGCCGAAACGCACATAACCGAACAACCGACGTTAAGGGCTTGATTGAAGGCAGATTCATAAAAAAAAAAAAAAGACTAAATACCTTGTTCATATTATCAAATGATTGAGTCTAGATCCCAAGCTTGTCACCTGCTCAATCAGGCATTTCGTAAACAAGAAAAGTGAAACTCTACTGTGCGGCCTACATTTAAAAATCTAAATTGTTAAAAGTGGACACCCCCATCTTTTATTAGATTTGGCCTAATTAGTTTGATTTTTACATGACTCGGTTCCACTATAAGATGAAGCCTCTCTGTTTATATTAAGCATTCTTTCAGCGAAATTTATATTTTTATGAAACATTATCCTATCATATGTT
The DNA here is from genome assembly GCA_038049695.1 of Cinnamomum chago. Taxonomy (NCBI): domain Eukaryota; kingdom Viridiplantae; phylum Streptophyta; class Magnoliopsida; order Laurales; family Lauraceae; genus Cinnamomum; species Cinnamomum chago. Next base: position 61,669,199 of record CP142458.1, on the reverse strand, counting down.
CAATCTTCCTAATATTTACAAATCTTCCATCCAAGAGGATGATTTGGGAATAATTCCAACCAGGGGATGGGTTTTAGAGAATCTACAAATTCTTCAATCATGAACTCCTCGATTTCTAAAATAGAAGTTGGCCCTTATCATTTGGTCAGTTCTCTTTGCTACAACAAAACATTGGATCAAAACTTTCTATTTTTCATTTAAAAGCAAGCTGCAACAAACGATCTTAGAATGGATCGTAGAAAAAAGTTAGAATGCTTTTCAAGCTATTCTAAAAGCTTTAGTGTTGCACAAATCTTATTTTAGGTTGTCTGTGTGTTATAACAAGAAAATTTTGTGTTAAATAAATTTTCTTTACTAGACTAGAAATTAATCATGATTTTCTACCCTGTAAAGGCTTGTTGAGGTCAGACGAGTCACTGGGTCTGGCCCACCTTTTAATTGGGCTTTCGTTAGCCGATTCGTACTGCTAGGGGCAGAATTGCAACCAAAAAAGAAAAAAAAAATCCTAAGTGAAACTAAAATCTTAAGAGATTTTTAGCAATGCCCCCAATCTCTATATCTGATTCAGCCCCTGCCAACTGGTTCTAAGATTTGGATTGTGTGGGCTTGTAATGGCCTCTGGTTATGGAAAGATGACGTGCTTTGGTCCATTTGCCTAATTAATTAAGTGAGCCCATTATGTATATATATATATATATATATATATATATATATATATAACTACATGCTAAGTGAATCTACTAAAACTAATTACATGACTTCGGGTCAGGTCAGGTCAATTCCGACCTAACTGATCGTGCTAAGTGAGCCCACTTTAATCCCACTTAATTGGTCATGCTAAGTGAGCCCATTACAAAACTAATGAAAATTGGTCATGCCAAATAGGGGCTAAGTTTTCGTTTGATTAGTGTTGCTGTCTTTTTTTTCTTTTTTTAACATCATACCATACAAGAGAGTCATCCAAATTACTTTTTAATCCCAAAACAAAAGCTTCCTAATGAGCTGAAGAGTCCATCCTTTTCTTTTCCCTTTCTCCCCCAAAAGAGAAAATTTCAAATAAGGCCTTAATTTTTTTCCTTATTTCAGAAAAGGACACAAATTTTAAAACATTTCAAATTAGATCCAAGGTTTTTCAAGAAGTTATCAATTAATGACATTCGTCATGGGCAAATCCTCAAGTTCAAGACCAGAGTCACTGATATAATCAAAGACTATATCAATTTTCACCCATATACATAGCCGATTGCAACTCCACACCAGTACCCTACCACTTGCAAATCGACAACTCCAAAGAACTTTATCTTCTTCATCATCTCCCAATCTCCATCTTCATTAATCATACACCATCACTTCTAGTGGCGGTTCCAGGAATTCAAGTTAGTGGGGTCAATAAAAGACTTATCTTTCGCGAATCAAATAAATTTATTTTCCCCTTTATCAACACCGGTCATCTACTTTCGATAATTCGACAAATATAATATAAAATTATCAAATAATTTATTTATGATAATCCGACAAAGATAATATTGAATTAAAAAAAATTTAATACATTGTTACTAATAGTTTCTTATCTAAAAAAAAATATAAATACATAAACTGCTACAGCTACCCTCAACAGGTTTTCATGTGTTGAAATCATTGCATAATAGCTTCATCATCAACACTAGCAACCACAATCTTTTTCAATATATGTGACCAAACAGTCATTCATTCATTAATCTCCCATCAACCTATTATTTATGTATTTAATTGCTGAAAAGCTCTTTCTACCATCGCAATCGCTACTGATAAAATCAACGCCAATTTTAGAAGCAAACAAACTAATTGGTATACGATATCCTTTTTTATCTACACTAATTTTCTAACAATGTCACTTATTTCTTTAAGTTCTAAGAATTCGTTGTTAGAGCGCATATCAAAACTGTGGGCCCATTAATTTTTTATATATTTTGGTAGACAGTTGGTCCATTAACTTAGGCAGTGGGTATTTTATAGTGACTTTTGTTCACTACGACATCAACAAAGAAAATGTGTAAAGTTAGCTAATGTGGGGTGAAACATAAATTGAGTAGGGTCAAACTCAAAAGTTTATGTTGGGTCAAACTCAAAATTTTAATTCATGAAATAAGAATTTTATTTTTATATGTTTTTTTTAGATCGCAGTGGGGTCAATTAATGTAGCGCCGCCCATGCTTCAATTAAAAGGAGGTTGAAATATGACCTATGGAACCACGTTGCAAGTTGTTGAGGAAGGAGGAGGGGCAATGAAATCACCAAATAGGAAAAAACGATGGGGAAGAAGAAAGGGAAAATAGGGCTTTAGGGGCTTTGTGGGGTTTAAACAAGCGACGATGTCATCGCTCAATGAAAACTTAAAAAAAAAAAAAAAAAACCCGAAGGGATCACTTCTGTGTTATGAACTACTCGGGCCTTTTCTTATTAGTGTCCATCTAAAGCGATTTTTCCAGCAAATCCCTCATTATTTTAAACTTTTCCTTTGGTGGCTTGCATATCAAGAAAAGAACGAAACAATCCAAAGCTATAATGTGCTGCTAACTTTTTTAGTTATTGGTGGAAAATGTGATGTTAGGAGAGGAGAGGATATAACACCGAACTACTCATAATATTTTAGTTTGGCCCCATGAAAACGTTGTAGGCTTCAATTTTGCTTGAGTGGAGTGGTTGAATATTATAGACTTAACTTGTTCCGCACCTAAAAACGCTGTACGCCTTTTATTTATTTATTTATTTTTTTTTTTTGAGTGGAGTAGTGGGGCATTATAGACTTGACTTGACTCGTACCTATGTTTGGGCCAATAAAAACGTTGCAGGCTTCACATGACTTGAGTGGTGTGGTTGGGCATTATAGACTTGACTTGAGTTGCCACTGAGTTTAGGCCCATGAAAAGATTGCAGACTACAATTTTTCTGGAGTTTGATCCCCTGTAGCAAGGGATAACATGTTTTTGTGGCCATAACTCTTGGTTATAACTCAAGTTCAGTCAAGTCAAGTCTACCTTGCAAGTCATTCCCAGGCCAACATCACTTTAAGGGCATGTTTGTGTAACACTTTTCCGTGGAAAAGTTTACGGTTTTCCGGGGAAAACCCATTTTTCCGGCGTTTGGTGCGGAACAATTCCGCGGAAATATTTTCCTACCTCGTCAGCATTTTCCTTGATAATTGTGGAAATGGGTTTCCCATGGGGGGATATGGGAAATGGTTTTCCTCAGAAAACTTCTCCCTCTTTTCCTCACTCTTGTCCATTTCAACCCAGAAACCCTATAACTCTTTCATTTTTTTATTTCTTTATATAAATTATTATTTAATGCTAAATAAATAATATGCATGTTATGTTATTTTCTTCAAAAAATTATATCACTAAATAAGAAATTTTGATTTTCTATAAGAAATCCACAGCCGCACCAAACAACATCTGCGCCAATTCAATGAGGAAACTCTTTCTGCACCAAACATGAATTTCTAAATTCTACGGAAATCCTTTTCCGAAGTTTTCATTTCTATGAAATTTGCTAACGTGGCAATTTCCTCTTTCCGCGGAAAGGGTATGTACACAAATGTGCCCTAAAGCATTCGCCGGTTACATCCTTTGCTTGGTGAAAAAAGCTATCACCAATATCCATGTACGTACATGTTTTGTATTAGTTTTACAAATGTGGCTGGTATCTTGAAATAATCTTGTTAATATCACAATACTTACTTAAAACTATATGTCCCAACTTTACTGTGATATTTCTAGATCTTGAGAAAATAAAAGAATTTGCAAGATAATTAGAAAACTTATGAATGGTAATGTATGAAATAGAGAAAATCTATAAATTATTTGTGACACTATTATTATATAGAGAAAACTATAAAAAAAGGACTCTAGATGGCAACTAATTGAAAAACATGCCACTAATCAATATTGCACGGAAGCGGTTTTTAACTACATATGTCATGAATTCCTATCTATTTTTTGTGTGGGTTTGGAAATGAGTTGGATCAGACCAGAGACCCGAATTGACCCAATTGGAAACAACATTGTCCTGTTTCAAATTTAGGGGTGGCAAACGAGTTACGTAGGATAGTTGAGGTACAACATGTGTATTTGATATGTCTTTAAAATGGATTAAGTAAGAATAACCTGCAGAAGATGTGGATCATCATGACACAACCTGCATAACCTGTATTCAATATAGTTGTCTAACAACAACCTAAATATCCTGCATTCAATACATGTGACCTATTCAACCCGACAAAACCCATAGAACCTTCATGCAAACCCCATCTTTTTCAAATATTAAGACTCTATTTGAGTTAAGTTGCAAGCCAAAAAAAAAACACCCATCAAAGCTTTTCTCATTTGGTCTAAAAAAGACTACTCTAAGTAACTAAACATTAGAGCACCAAATTGATTAAGTGGGTTCAAATATATATGCAGGTTAACACTAACCCATTCCATTTAAACAGCTGAGGGGTTATGCAGGTTGAACCTAACCTAGCCAGTTCAAATTAACAAGAGGAGATGCGAGATGAATTCCAGGCCAACTCATGATCTCTTATTTTTAAAGTAACTTACCTAACCACTATACCGCACAACACTTTTATTTAAATATTTACAAAAAATAAAAATAAAAAGCAGTTAGATAGAGTGGAGACCCTAGCTACGTGGAGTTTTATAACTACGTTTGAACATTGGCGCCAATTAGAGCTACCTTTATCCATGATATATTCATGAAACTAACTATATTTTTAGAATGCTAATCCCCGATATTGTTGTTAAATTAACCAAGTATTGCTACACTTGGGGAGGGTAAAACAAATTGGTGAAGAGTTGGGTACAAGGCTCTTTAGGTCTCATGAGTGTTACTACATCCTCCTCAGTTTCAATTGAAATAATAATGAAATAAAACAATCATATCACTTCTTTTACTCTCCTTTTATTTCTTCCATCCTAATATTATGAAGTAAAATTTTATGGCACATCATGTATTATTTTATTCTCCTTCTTACGAAACGAACATGCTAGGGACAAACAAATGGAATCCACTAGCTAGCTAGCATCAACTCCAATTCGATATAATTGCATATATATATATATATATATATATTTGGGGACCACCCAGAGGCATACCAATCAAGAGGGATTAAAGGGGTTAACGTTATAAAGGACTAATAATGTATTAGTTCTGGATAAAAAAAATATAAGTTTCCTTATAAGGAATACAAAGAAAAAAAAAATCAGATCCCATGGTTTAACTATATGTTAATTACTGGTCAATGTTTGTGGCAACTTCACCTAAAGTCCCCTCATCATAAATTCCACAGTTAGCTGTTAAAAGCATTCAAGAAAGAGAACCACTCAGTTAGTGGACTACTAATTTAAAGGAGAAAAGCCACTGCAATTCTAGGACAGTAATTAGTTGAGTTCAGACAGGTCAATAGCTCCGCGGTCCACCTTTTAAATGAGCTCGGGTTAGGAATTGTTACTGGTTTTCAGATTTGGAATTGTATACGCTTGTCAGGGGCTCTAATTATGGGGATAACAGCTTTGTTAAATAATTATTTGTGCAGTTTTCTATCACCAACTGATTTTAGGATCACCGGCGAGCAACTCTCTCATGGTATTAAAGTTAGAGGTCTCTAGTTTGAAACCATATAGGGACCACAAAATTAGGGATACCCCATGATTTTTTTACACTCACTCTACGTAATTCAAATGACACAAAGGCAGGTCCTTTCGCTGTGATTGGTCCCCTCCAGCAAAAGACAACTTAGGCCAAACTCTTGACAACTTGGGGCATACGGCATTTTTGTGGCTCTACCTCTTGGGTATGATGAGTTGAGTCGAGTCAAGTCGAGTCTACTATGCAATTCCACATCACATACAAGCACTCACAAGTTACATCCTTTCCTTGGTGGGAAATGTTGTCACCAATGTCCATCTATAAATCTTGTAGTGGTTTTTGCATACCCCATGATTTTTTTACACTCACTCTTCGCAATTAAAATGACACAAAGGCAGTTCTTACCACTGTGATTGGTCCCCCCCAATAAAAGACAACTTAGGCCAAACTCTTGACAACTTGGGGCATATGGCATTTTTGTGGCTCTACCTCTTGGATATGATGAGTTGAGTCGAGTCAACTATGCAATTCCACATCACATACAAGCACTCACAAGTTACATCCTTTCCTTGGTGGGAAAAGTTGTCACCAATGTCCATCTATAAATCTTGTAGTGGTTTTTTGCATACCCCATGATTTTTTTAGACTCACTCTTCTAAATTCAAATGACACAAAGGCAGTTCCTACCACTGTGATTGGTCCCCTCCAGTAAAAGACAACTTAGGCCAAACTCTTGACAACTTGGGGCATACGGCATTTTTGTGGCTCTACCTCTTGGGTATGATGAGTCGAGTCGAGTCGAGTCTACTATGCAATTCCACATCACATACAAGCACTCACAAGTTACATCCTTTCCTTCCTCAGTGGGAAAAGTTGTCACCAATGTCCATCTATAAATCCTAGCTCTACTGGTTTTTTCGCAAATAATTGCTTAAAAAATATTCACCCAATGTTATGGAGAAATTTCTAGATATTGAGAAACCAGAAATATCAACATAATCAGAAAACGTATGAATGGTACTGCATGAAATAGAGAAAATCTATAAAATAGTTGACACTACTTTTATGATTTGTACTTACACCAAAATGAATTTCATTTTCTACAACATCTACTCTATAATATCTAAACAATTAACACAAGTCAACTCAACTCAACCTATATTAAAATTTACTAGTGCCTTCAAATTCCGTCAATTGAAAATATAATAAGAAAATGAGAGAATGCTATATTAATATGGTAGTAACACATTATTTTTCTAAAAAAAATTCCTTTTTTTTTGCTGCGCTGCAGGAGGTTGTGTTTTAAAAAGTGCCAAGATGCCACGAAAAGAAAACCGACACCTAATTAGGTGCAACACAATGAAACAATGAGCTATAAAAAAGATTGGAAGATCTTGACAACAAATAACAGCCAGGTGTCAGGGAGCACTAAACACATGGACCAACTCATGGCCCAAAATAGGGGACCAAAAACTCTGTAGTTTGTAGAATTCTATTTTTTTTAAATTTCTCAACAGATCTTTTTAGTCTTCTTGCATTTTTTAAAATTATTTTAATTTTATTGTATTTTTCTTTTAGACGAAAATGAACAAAATTTTATCCCATCTTTAACATGTTAATAACTTGTTTGTGTTTCTGAGCCACGAAAAGTCCCCTAGTCATAAATTCCACGTTTTATTGTTCAAAAACATCCAAGAAAGAGAACCACAAATGTGACACGACTCTGCCTAATTTTGTTGAGTGAATTTTAAGGTCGATATAGCCATGGTCGTTCTAGGACGGCAATGAGTTCACGTCAGGTGAGGCACCGGCCCAGACCCACCTTTTAAATGGGCTCGGGTTATGAGATTCTTATGGGACGAGCCTGCTTTCATGCATTTACATAATTAATTTAATAAGCCTGTTCGGACTGAAGTTAGAGGTCATTAGGCAAAATCGCTTTCTTTCTTCAGTGTTTGGTGCATTGACTATAAATATGAGAGTTGTGATGCGGATCATGGATCATAGCATTCACTTGCATTGTGGTTTGATAACCCTCATGACAACAATGAAGCTGCTTCCACCCACAAGTGATAATTGTGTGACCGCGTTTCGGGCGTTGCTCCTCCTTACCTCCACCAACCTTATCTGCTTTGCACAATCTGTGACCCCCTTAAGAAATGAGACTGATCGTCTCCAACTTCTCGCCTTCAAAGATGGGATATCTGATGATCCCAATGGTGTCTTGAACTCTTGGAACGATTCTATCCATTTCTGCATGTGGGGTGGAGTCACTTGCAGCAGACGACATCCTCAAAGGGTCGTGGCCTTGAACTTGAGCTATCAAAGCTTGAAGGGCTCTCTATCTCCCCACATCGGAAACCTCTCCTTCTTTCGAACTATTGCACTCGCAAATAATACATTGGAAGGACACATTCCACAAGAAATAGGTCAGCTCTTCAGGCTTCGGCATCTCCATCTAATGAATAACTCTTTTTTTGGAGAGATACCCGATAATCTGACCCACTGTCTGCAACTCAGAACCCTGAGCTTGTATGGCAATAAGCTTGTCGGTGAAATTCCGTTGGACATTGGCTCTCTATCAAAACTCTATTCGCTGGATCTTGCGAATAATAACCTCATTGGCCACATCCGTCCATCGCTTTGGAACCTTTCATCGCTTACAAATCTCTATTTATCAGAGAATAGTTTGGATGGAAGCATTTCTGAAGAACTAGGCCGGTTGGTGAAACTACAAGATCTTATTCTCTACCAAAACTCTTTCAATGGGAAGATTCCTAAAAATCTGACCCAATGTTTGCAACTGAGAATCATAGCCCTCTATGGTAACAAGCTTGCTGGTAAAATTCCAATGGGCATTGGCTCTCTGTCAAAGCTTGAATATCTGAGTCTTCGTGACAACGAACTCATGGGCCACATCCCTTTATCTGTTGGGAACCTTTCATCGCTTACATCTCTTGATTTATCATGGAATAGCTTGGAGGGAAGCATTCCCCAAGAACTTGGTCGACTGGTGAAGCTACAATTTCTTTTACTCTGCGAAATTAAACTTTTGAGTAAGATTCCTTCCTCTCTTTATAATCTCTCGTCGATTCAGCTCTTTGATGTCGCAAGAAACCATCTATATGGGGGACTTCCACCTGACCTAGGCCTACTACTTTCAAATCTTGAAGGGCTCTACGTGGGAGGTAATAGACTAACAGGACCCATACCAGTTTCATTATGCAATGCTTCAAGGTTAGTCATTCTCTCATTCCCATGGAATTACTTTAGTGGGTCTCTACCATTGAACCTAGGAATGCTAAAGGGACTTGAGATTCTTGCCGTTCAGAATAACCAACTTACGAGTGACAATGAGGAGGAATTCACTTTCATCACGTCTTTAACCAATTGCAGTGGCCTAGAACAGTTAGATCTATCCTATAATCAGTTTAGTAGTGTACTCCCTAACTCAATAGTCAATCTCTCTACCAAGCTCACACAGTTAAGGTTGGGTGGAAACCAGCTTTCAGGAGCTATCCCAAGAGGACTTGAGAATCTGGCCAAATTGATTCTTTTGCACTTGGGGCAAAACCTTTTCACAAGTACTATTCCTACCCATCTTATGAAGCTTAAATTGTTGCAAGGGCTCTCCATGAGTGAGAATAAATTTTCAGGGCAAATCCCAATTTCTCTTGGGAATCTCACTCAATTATATGCAGTTGATTTAAGTAGAAATAATTTACAGGGAAACATTCCTTTGAGTCTTGGAAACTGTCGGCATCTACAGTTCTTGGATCTCAATGGCAATAACCTTAATGGGACAATTCCAAATCAAGTTGTAGATATTCCCACCTTGTTGGGGATTAATATAGGCATGAATCATTTGACGGGCACCTTACCATTGAATATCGGTCAGTCTAAAAATCTTGTCTGGCTAAACATTTCTAATAATAGGTTGTCAGGGGAAATTCCTCCTTCCTTAAGTGCTTTAATAGCTCTACAAGTGCTTGATCTTTCACACAATAAGTTAAGCGGGCATATCCCTAGCAACTTGGTGCAACTTCTTTCTCTACAATATTTAAATTTGTCTTTCAATAATTTGGAGGGTGAAGTGCCACAACATGGGATTTTCCAAAATTCATCTGCAACATCAATCCTTGGAAATGCCAAGCTTTGTGGTGGAATTCCCAAATTAAATTGCCTAAATGCCCCAAACCGGATTTCAAGAAGCAAGAGAGACCTTTTTCGCGAAGAGTAATTATAGTAATTGTTGCTGCTGCTATACTCTTTTCATTTACACTAGTATGCTTCCTTGCAATTCCATCAAAGAAGTTGAGAGAGAAACTTGCTTATAAGTCTTCCATGAGAAAGAGTTACTTGCAAGTAACTTACGGAGAGCTTTTTAAGGCGACCAATGGGTTCTTGTCGTCCAATTTGATTGGTGAGGGAAGTTATAGTTCTATGTATAGGGGAGTTATAGATCGCATGGAGAGGATTGTTGCAATAAAGATTCTCAATTTACAACAAAGAAGAGCTTCTAAGAGCTTTACAGCAGAATGTAGAGCCTTGAGTAGCATTTGTCACCGGAATATTGTCAAAGTCTTAACTGTCTGCTCAAGCATCGACTTTTCTGGCAATGATTTCAAGGCATTAATTCTTGAATACATGACTAATGGGAGTTTAGACAGTTGGCTGCATCAAAATGCAAATGAATACCACCAATTGAGATTTGTAAGCCTTATTCAGAGGCTAAATGTAGCCGTTGATGTAGCTTGTGCATTGGATTATCTTCATCATCATTGTCCGACAAAAATTCTTCATTGTGACCTCAAACCAAGCAATGTACTTCTTGATGATGACATGGTAGCGCACGTTGGTGATTTTGGCCTCGCAAGGATACTTTCAGATGATATCAATGATTCTCGGACTCAAACCAATTCGCTTGCTATAAGGGGATCTATTGGTTATGTTGCTCCAGGTAACACTTTTATCCTTTAACCTGTTCTTTTAGCCTTTGGCTCTTTTGCATAGTCCTTTTATTCTTTTAGATCCTTAAATATACCAAACGAACCTCAACAAAACCATAATTTGATAAATTAGAAATTAAATTCAAATTAAACAGTACCTGGTTTTAAGTGGGCCTTAAGGCCCATGTGATAAACTTGGGCCATTTTTCTTGGCCAATATTTAAATGGGCTGTGCAGAGGTCTGCAACCTCTTTGTTCTACCTGGCGTGACATCCTTAGCACAAAGGCATACATGTGTTTTTGCAAATAAGCTGAAGTTGAACTTTAATTCCAAGCTTGTGCAGATAGAATATTAGGCTCCATAACAAACTAATGGGCAGGCTCTCCCCAAGCCCATGAATACTATGTTTTTACAAATATGATGGTCCAGTGAAGCGCCTCAATGGGGGCCTGAAGCGGTGTAGAGCACCTTCGTCTCTCACGACAGGTTTGCAACAATTTTATTTTTCCTTTTTTATCTATGCATTTAGATGAGCTCATTTGTTGCACAAAACTAGAACGATTGTTGGTTTGCATGGAGCTGGAATCATGAGAATTCGATGTCAAATGGACCTATTTGTTTGCAATGAAATTGGAATAAATAGGAACTTATTATCAAATAGACTTATCTGTGTGGAGGGAATTGGAAACGTAGGAATTCATTGATGGAATGCGCTTGTTCATTTGCATGAAATTGGAATAGTATGAATTAATTGACTCTGATGGGCCGATTTGTTTGCATATAATTGCAAAACATAGGAAGTAAATATTTGGATAGAATTTGGATACATAGGAATTCATTTTTAGACGGGTCTGTTTTCAAATTGAATGGAATACATATCTACACACATTGATTTATATAGTATATATATTATATATTAATCAACAAAAGGCCCGCCCTATAGGTTGGGGGTTTTTTAAAATGTGCCCTATTCTACCCTCAAGCTTTAGGACAAGAAAAGAAGCCGTAGTTTTTCGTGAACCGTGTCCCCCAAAATATATGGGGACTTCAGTCTAATGCACATCAGCTAATATATACTTTGAAGAAAATAAACTTTTAAAATTATACAAGAAGGGTGCTGTGCCGCATCCTAATTGGAAGCTTCACCAATTTGGTGAGTCCCAGCCTCAAGTGATACAAGTTCAAAAAGTTTCTTTATAGCAAGTATGTTGATAGTTGTACATATGATCATTTAAGAAGGCATCCTAATGAGAGAGGAATAGTTGGATGGAGGATGGATTATTAAGCTTAATAGTGGTCAAGCCTTAACATAGACTTATGGGTTTGATGACCTTAATTTCTGATATGAGGGTAGCGCTAGGTGGGTCATAAGATCAATTGTTAGGGTCTTCTACATAGGGATGTAAATTGAGTTGAGACAAGTTGACCAAGCTCAATCTCAAGCTCCAATCAAGCTTGACATGCCCAACTCAAGTTCAAGCTCAACCATAACAAAGCCATGGTAAGTTAACCTTGATTTTGGCATGATTTCTTCCTTTATTTTCCTATTTGTGTACACCATATATAAAACTAGAATGTAAGGTTGTAAGTATGTTTGTATCATATGTGAACTCCACTAATATATTATTTTCATACATGAATATATTGAATCATACATATGAAAATGTGAATCATTATATAAAACACATATAATTCAAATTCAAACAAGCTGAATTGAGCTTGAGCCAAGCAAAGCAGGCGTTAGCGCAAGCTTAGCTTGTTAGCTAATCAAGAGAACGCAAGCTCAACTCAGTTGACATCTTTGCTCATACATGAGAGCTATAATCTTATGTCTCAAGAACATTTTATATCATTAGTGTCATAAATACTCATATCATGTATCTATAAGCAAGGGTGAAATACTTTTCATAGTATTGCTCGTTATTGTTTTATTTGAATGAATAAACAAAAAATATGAAAGTCTTGATTATTAGTTTATTTGAGCTGGTAAAAGTTTCACTTCTTGCTTACTGAAAACATAACATATATGAATTGCAGAGTATGGCATGGGTGCCAATCCATCTACACATGGGGATGTGTACAGCTATGGGATCCTTTTGTTGGAAATGCTCACCGGAAAAAGACCTTCTGATGATATGTTTAAAAACAATCTCAACCTTCATCAATTTGCTAAGATGGCCTTGCCTGAACGCGTGATGGAGATTATAGATCGTCAATTGCTCTCACATGAAAATGAAGTCATTAGACAAAGTGAGATTCACAACAAACTCAGAAGCATAATGCATGAAACCCTACTTTCATTGGTGAAAATAGGTGTATCTTGTTCCAATGATTCCCCAAGAGAGCGAATGGAGATGAAAGATGTTGTCATTGAACTGCATAAAGTTAGGGACTTTTATCTCAGTGCTGAAAAGTAGTAAGATGCACATAATAGACTCTCATTGTTAATGATTTTCTTCTTCTCTTTGCTATATTGAGGTTTTATTGGCTTCCATGATGAGAGTGTAGAAAGTATCATCTTTAGGAGTGAGTTTTTTTCTCCTTTTTTTTTTTTTAATCTACTGTTGCTTCCCTTCTATGTATTTGCTTTGTCATCTAGGAATGAAGAATCTCTCTCTCTCTCTCTCTCTCTCTCTCTCTCTCTCTCTCTCTCTCTCTCTCTCTCTCTATTCCTTGTGAAGTTAGGATCCTCTCATATCTAAACCAGAAGAATTCTTTTAGCCCAACACCAGAAGTCCATGGGTGGTGTCCACCTTTGAAATCCAAACTACTCAAACTAACTGTCATCTTGTTTTATAATTGAGCAAAATGTTACTCCAATCATAGTTATCTATTAACTTATTGTAAAAGAGAATAAATGTGTCCTGCATCAAAATTTCTCTACACAGCTCTGTGGAGCCTGAATGGCCGACATTCTCTCTCTACACCACATTAATTAAAAAAAAGAAAAGAAAAGAAAAGAAAAGCTTCATTGATTGAGTATATCAGGTGGTGAAAATGGAAAGATTGTCGAGGATATTCTCAAGAGCTTGATTCATCTGAGCAGTTCTACATCTCTTTCCTCACTCTTCTCAAAATGCTCAAACAAGATATAGTTTTTCAAGCTCTCTCTGAAAACGAAATCTCAGTTTGTTGTCATTGTTTGCAACAATTAAAGTTTTGTAGTGTCACAAAGATGGAGTCTTTTAACTTTATTTCTTCAAACTGTTGTAAATCCAATTCTGGCACAAACACCACTCACTAGCAACAGATAAATGACCCAATTACAAAATTCTCCTACAAAAGGAAACCCAAAATAATTTTTTTTTTAAAAAGCATCTACATCACCTTATCTTAAATAATAGAAGCACTACAACCTTTGATATACTCTTCGGAGTGTTGATAGTCATATTCCAAAAAAAAAAATCTGTTGATGTTTTTTACTTGCAGGCTGAGTTGCAACCATAAAAAATCGAGATTGCGGCAAATCTAGTATCATAGAAGCAAGTGGCAAAATCTATATAAATATGCATAAAACCATTATAAAACCATTATAACACGAGCAAATACATGTACTAAGAAGAAATTAATTATGACTATAGAAGAATCCATCAATTAAATCCATTGAACCAATGTACCATTCCACCAACATTACTGACTGTTAACAGTAGTCATTATTTACACAAGTGATATCATTTCAGCCATGGTATCAACAGAGGCCACACATATGGAGGTACCGATCTTTCTACAATCTACATAGTCATTCATTTCAAGGACTAGTTCAATTGAAAATTTGCGGTCATTCATTATTTATGTGATTTTTATGATTTTTTATTCTAATTAACGTTCTGACTTCAATGTGGAAGGATTTTGATAGAAACATGTTCTAGTTAGTTATAATTGGTGAGGGCTTGGTACTGCTACATGTTATAGTTCTATCTATTCTTAAATTCAGGAGGGGCACAAAAAAACAAAAGAAAACTGTAAGATCTTACACTCCATTGAGCTACCACTTATCCCAAAACCAATTGGTGATAGGAAACGGCACAACAATAGTTTTATGGTGAGGGCGAGGGCTCGACCACAATTATGACCGCTCAGGAGCGAGGGTGGACGTTGACCTCAACAAAAACAAAATTAATGGAACACTTATATTTCCTAGGTTTGAGATATTCTTGACACTTTTCGGATTGCCATGTAAGCTTATGCAGCTATCTTTGAAGGACTTGTCATTTTTGGTACATGAATTAAAATTTACATTGGAGCTAACTCTAGTATCTGCATATAGAAATAAAAGAGTGAAGTGAATTATTTATTTTAGGAGTTGGGTGAAAGGTACTTGGCAAAAATTCCATGAGAATAGCTCGACATGGTTATAACATCAAAACAGCCCGGCATGGTTAAAGCCAGGGTCAAGCTGGGCTAACCAGACTTGCCTCGAACATGAGGTGGCTCGTTTATTTTTCAAGCGAAGCTCAAGATGGGATACGCTTGGCTCGCCTCAGCTCCTTTACATCGCTAAGCCTACCAAAGAGGTTTAATGGATCCCACTAGCAGATCCTTGAAAAATTGGCAAGAAATAATATGGATCATAAATGCCATGTAAAAACCTACCACCCTTAAAAAGTGAACATCATGATCCAGAAGAGATTACCCGCGGAATATGTTTCTCTCTTCAAGATGACCATGGAGCAGCATATTCACGACTACTTTCGCATCAATGGATCTGCTTGAACTTATGTTGGCATTTCATCAAACACCTTGTCTGCGTCCGTGTTGCAGATTGTTGTGTTGGAGATTGTTGTCTCCAGTAAAAGGAAAATTGTTTTACCGAAACACACATGACCGAACAACCGACGTCAAGGGCTTGATTGAAGGCAGCATCAGACAAAATATTTAAATACCTTATTCATATTATCAAATGATTAAGTCTAGATCCCAAGCTTCTCACCTGCTCACTCGGACTTTTCGTAAACAAGAATAGTGTAACCCTACTGTGCGGCCTACCTTTTGAAAATCTAAATAATTAAAAGTAGAAACTCCCATCTTTTATTAGATTTGGCCAAGTTTTATTTTTAATGACTTGGTCCCACCATAAGATGAAGCCTCGTTGTTTTATATTACGCATTTTTTAGTGGTATTTATATTTATATGAAACATTATCCATCATATGTTCAATCTTAAAGTGGGATGGACTCCAAATAAGTAAAATTCCGCCACGTCCCATGAAAGAGAAGGGCATGCATTTAGAGAGGTTTAGCCTTTCAATTAAGTGGGACCAACTATTTTCTCACTCGCAAGAAGCGTGAGTGAACCACTCACAAGATCCACTCTTTTAAAATAGGGAAATGTCCAGGTATGAACTTCCCGTGTGAGACAGCTATGGAGTCCACTCAAGGTCCCATTTGGGGTTCGGACCGGGGGATAGACTAGGGATGTCAAACGGGTCGTGCCGTGCCGCACTAGCTGCCCGGCCGTGCTACGCGGCACGGCAACTCAATAGTGACGTGCCGTCCCGTCTGGCCAGGCACGGGCCGTGCTAGAGTCGTGTTGGGTCGTGCGGTGCCTTTGTGCCTATCGTGCCATGGGCTTCATGTGGTTCTTTCCTTTTGAACGAAAAAAACAAATGGTCTTACACCTTTTTGGGCTAAAAAAACAAAGGACTTATATTAAAAAAATTAAAAGATACACACAAAGAAAAGTATGACACACAGATTTAAGTGGTTCTGTCAAATTCAACCTACTCCATTGAGAAGAGAACCATTTGGATCTTTTCTATTTGAAGATTTTTCAATAGGATTACTTTCAAAACATTTACAACTTTTTTGGATAATAAAAATTTTTAAAAAAAAATAAAAGACTATTTTTTATATTTACACTAAAAATATCAAATCTCGCTTGTCTTGTTGTGCCATGCCGCTTGGCGGGCCGTGCCTAATTGTGCCAACCGTGCCTGGCCCAGCGGCCCAGCATAGCCCGTGCCTTGGGCCATGCCTGGCGCTCTGTGCCACGGCCGTTGACTGTCGTGCGGGGCCGTGCCGGCCCATTTGACATCTCTAGATAGATCTATATTGGGCCACCTCATGCCCACAAGTTTAATAGCTTCATATTTAAAAATAATACATATTTCAACCTTCCATCAAACGGTCCAGTCTATTTGGTGGGTGAAAAGCCCACAATCGGTGACTATCAGGGGTCCTTGTTTGGTGCATGGTTTGGATTTGCATGGTTCTATTCTCACTTGAATATTTTCATTTAAAATATTAATCATAACTTAGGAACTATTTTTATATTTTCTAAGAGAAGAAAAGTTTTGACTTTCACTTGTCCCATTTTGCCATTCATATTAAAGTTTTCTCTTTATTTTAGACTTTCTAATTTTTCAAAATTTTCCATAATTCCTCTTCATTTTTAATTTTTTACTCTTCTATTAATTATTTATTTATTAAATTACTATGGTGACGTGTTGACATAACCATTGGATGAATGAGAGTCACATTGACTTAACCTCAGGCTTCACCAGTTAGATGGTTGATACCTTTTTTTTTTTTTTTTAATAAAACATTAGTCTAAAAAAACGTCGTGCAATAAAGAAAAAAAAAAAGACACATATTAGCCACATATCACTCTAACCTTTTTAATTTACTTTTGACAAAGTAATAACCCCCATCAACTAATAATTTGTGTCTGACATGTCAAAGATACACATCAACATTTATCAATTACAAGGGAAATATTCATGGGCAACCAATCCCTCACCTTATAGTGGGGCGGGCTATATAATCCATCCAAACCATTCAAACACACGGGACCCCCTGGATCTATTGAGTTTTCACCGATCCGAATGGACTGGACTGCTAGATTGTGGGTCAAGTTTTTTTTTTTTTAATATAAAGCCATTAAACTTGTGGGCCATGAATGAAGGGGTTAGAGGCATATGAACATCCCTCCATTTACAATAGCCACAATATATATATATATTTATAGTATCAATCTCTTCGTAAAGCAATAGAGATTATCAAAATCTGTGGTTAGATAGATCCTACTTGTATCTAGTTGGAACCATCATGTCCTTTGGTTTGGAAGTGGATTTGAAGATAGATTTTTAAAGTAGCGGCCAGATCCTACTTGTATCTAGTTGGAACCATCATCTCCTTTTGGTTTGGAAGTGGATTTGAAGATAGATTTTTAAAGGATTAAGCATAGACCCGTCTACATGGGACTTTCTTATTTGGACTGGTACTGCTGGGAGCCTATGGATGAATTCCCAACTCAATAGACTTCTCTTCCTTCTGGGAGGGTGTAGTGTGTATAGTGCGCAATTCAAGTTGGGTTGAACTTGATTTGCGCAATTCAAGTTGGGTTGAACTTGATTCACACTTTGGATCTTACTTCTGTACAGTAGAGAGTACCCTTTGCCCTTCTCTTCCCCACTTTCCAAGAATGATTCATCAACCCTTTTGAGGTTTCAAAGATACATTAGGGAGACAAAAGATCAGTTGCATCAGATTATCCTATCCCATGATTTAAGGGCTTCGAAATTCAATGGTCTCCCTTTACTTTGCTATTTGGAGACTTTTAATTCAATGATGAATACAAGTTGGATGAGTGTCGACTTGGGATGAAGTTATAGTATTGAATGTGAAGAGGTGGGATGGATCTTGGTGGGCCAAATAGTAGAAAATATTGAGTGGGCTCCATCCAAGGGGGAATATTGAAAAGTATTTCCGCTGCCTCTACTAACGCCTCGAGGTTTTGGTAGGAATGACTATCTAAAGAAATTCAAGATGGTATAAGATCCAACCGGTTGTGAGTTCGAATCCCAGGAGGAACGACTCGGTGCAACAACAACAAAAAAATGCGTGTTGCCAAAAGTGCGCCGACCGGGTATCACCTGAGGGGGAGTATTGAGGAGAGGGCTCCATCCAAGGGGGAATATTGCAAAGTATTTCCGCTGCCTCTACCAATGCCTTGAGGTTTTTGTAGGAATGGCTAGCTAAAGAAATTCGAGCCTTCCACCTATCAACTTAAGCCTGTGGGTTGGTATATGGTTTCTTTCCTGGTATTACAGAGGGTTCCAATCCCGTTGTTCTTGTGTAGCCCACGCTACAGGCCCGTCCTTGAAATCTATTGGGCTTACACGTGGGGTTGTATGGGCCTGCACGTGGGGCTGTGTGGGCCTTCCACCTATCAGCTTAAACTTTTGGGTTGGTATATGGTTTCTTACATAAAATAGGGAGGGCAGAAAGAAAAGATGTATGAGAGCAGAGTTGTTTTTTGTTTTGTCGTAAGGAGATGGTTCCAAGATCCAAGGAAGCAAATAACAGTAAATGCAGTAACGTCTTATTCCAAGAGAGAGATCCATTTGACAAACATCATTTGAAAAGGGTTCTGGTCATTTCCATCAAAGAAGAAAATAATGCTAACAAAAAATTACACCCAACACTCCGCTCACACACAAGCACTTTTGGTATCCTTATTCCATGCCATTGACAACGGTTGCATTGGCTATAAATACAGGGTTTGTCTTTTGAGGTTCACCATAAAAACAATGGAGTTCCGGCACAACACTGTGTGCCTGAAATTGTTCAGGTCCTTCCTCCTTCATGTCACCTTTCTTACATGCATCAACCTCTTATCCTATCCAGAATCAGCAGCCCCCTTAAGAAATGGAATGGATAGGCTTGTTGCCTTCAAGGATGGGATACTTGATGATCCTAAACAATCCTTGACCTTGTGGAGAGATCTCCATTTCTGCATGAGGGATGGAGTAATTTGCGGTAAAAAAACATCTTCAAAAGGGTCACATCCTGAACCTCAAGAGCAAGCACTTGGTCAGGTCCTTATCTCCCCACATCTCATACCCCTCCTTCCTTCCTCTTATAGATCTCTCAAGCAATAATTTCCAAGGTCAAATTCCTCATGAAATAGGCCGCATGCACAAGCTCAGGTTACTTAATCTCAGTTCCAACTGCTTTGATAGAGAGATTCCCAAAAACCTGACCCTATGTAAGGAACTTAGAATTCTTGAATTCAATGACAATAAGCTTGATGGTAAAATTCAGTCGAGCCGGGCTCTCTAACAAGACTTGAATCTTTGATGCTAAACCACAACAATCTCATTGGCTACATCCCTCCATCAACCGGGAACCTTTCATCACTCATCCATCTCAATCAATCAATAAATAATTTGGCTTGAGATATTCCAGACAATCTAGGCTTCACAGTGAACTTGGAGGTTCTTGTAGTTCATTGAAATAATGTTTCGGGTACAATTCATTCCTCCCTATACAATCACTCAACCATCATTGTTCTTGATGTGGCAAATAACCAATTACACGGAAGCCTTCCACCTGAGCTGGGACTCACTCTTCCAAAGCTCGAGAAGCTTAATCTCATGAGTAACCGATTTACAGGACTCATACAAGTTTCTTTGGGCAATGATTCATGGATCCAACATCTTGATTTTGGTCTGACCAACTTCACTGGACCTGTGCCGACAAATCTTGGAAGGTTACATGGTAACTTGGGTTTCGTTACATCTTTGACCTATTGCAGTAGATTAGATACTTTAAGTAAATCCAATAACAAATTTTTTGGCGTATTGCCCAACTCAATGGCTTGGCTTACCTCTTAACCCAGCTGAGGCAGCTATCAATGGGACAAAGGCAAATATATGGAACCATCCCAACAGGAAGTGGGAATCTACTCTAGTCAGCTTCACTTTCTTGGCTATGCAGAGTAGCCTTCTCACAGGTACTATTCCCAGTAATTTTGAGAAGCTTCAGAAGTTGCAAGCAATTAGTTTGCATGATAGCAAGCTTTCATTCCATCTTCCCTCCGAAACAATACTTGATTGTCTCGGCACCATCTACAAAAAAAAATGTACTACAAAAAAATGTCTCCGAAACAATACTTGAGTGCTTTGAGGAATTCCTCTCAACTGAGATCCCACCATTCTCTTTGAGAAGATCTTTGCGATTGGGTTATAGCGTGGAAGACTGCGAGGTCTGGGAGATCGTGTCTGCGAAAGAATTGTGTAGAGACAAAAAGTTCAAAGACTCGATTTGAGCACAACAAAGCTCCTCAGTTGTAGATCTGTACAAGTTGTTGTTTGTAGATCTAGTAGTTGCATTTTCAAATCTGTATTCTTGACTAAGATCTGGGATCTTAATACATTAAGATTAGGGCTTGAGATTTTGGGATTGGTTCATGGCCTTTTGGGCATCTGATCCATACATTAAGCGAATCTAAGTTTTTAAAATCCCGTCTGGAAGACACACCTACTTCCAACACTTCATGTCAATCCAACTCATCCATCTAAATAGACCCATTGCAAACAAAGCCATAGTGCCGTATTCATGCAAGTCACTCGTCAAGTTGGACATAGTTGTTTGTAGAAAAATGCGGGTTATGAACTAAGATAATAGAATGTGTTAGAGAAAATTCCAGAAAGGTAATTAAAAAATACTGTAAAATAGGAGCAGAAATAATTCCTAGAAAATAAGATAAGAGGCAAGGCATGTTACAGAACAGATTTCGCCTCCTACATGAGATGAAATTTCTAGATGCTCTGGGTACAGCTAGTCTATGCTTGGGATACAATGACTACTTATTGGTTAATGGCTAAGATGCAGTGCATGCTCAATCCCAGCCCACTAGTACACTAATAGCATTCTGATTTGCTCATATATCTGTACAGGAGACAAGAAAAATAGAAGAGTGGGTCATTTCAAAAAGTAGTAAAAGAAAATAAGAGGGAAGTCGTTTAAGAAAGGAGAAGAAGCTTCCTAAGGAAGCTAAACGGATGCTACGCAGCACCATTCCTTCACTGCCAATTCCACAACCAATGAGATAAAGGGCAAGTGCAGTAAAGTCGAACCAGACTTGCATTAGATGGGGTGAGAATAGAGAAATGGAAGTTTTCAAATAAGGTTTGGAGCGAAACCAAGGGTGCCCAATGATAGAAGCACACGCACACCCGCGCACACTACACTTGACCGGGCCTGGCTTGACACCGTGCTTGCATGTGTGTGAAAAAAATCCCCAGAGTCCCACATATGTGCCATCTTCTCAATTAAACCTATGACAATAAACTAGGTATGAGAAGTTAAACTCCTTTAAGTTTAACCAATGAGGGACAACTAAACAAGGAATCCCCCCTCCCACACACACAAAAAGATAAAGCCTACCTTTTTTTTACTATATTACAAATTCCCTTCACCAACAATCCCTCAAAATTTAAAATATAGGATAACCAGTAAATAATAAAAAAGATTAAAAAAAAAAAAAAAAAAAAAAACATATAGGCAAACCAGTGGAAACAGAGGGCATTGGTGGCAGTACCTTATGATTTGAACATTAACTGATTCCCCCATATATTGAGAATGTGAAACTTGAGAAATGGCAAGCTTTAGAGACCAAAGGCTTTAAAATTAGTTGTACAAAGGCAAAATTTATCGCAACTTCAGTCGTGGTGGCATAGAGATTAAATGCCTGTGAGAATTAAAGCACAAAAGATTGCACAAAGAGATTCACTCCAATACCTTATCTCGATAATTAGTAAGGATGTAGAGAATAAGGAAGATGTCGAACATAGGATAAGAATGGGATGGTTGAATAGGAGACTAACTTCTTGAGTGCTTTGTGATTGGCACTTACCAGCTAGATTGTGTCAATTAGATTTGTCTTCTGCTTCCTAACAACTCAAGCTTTTGGGATGTATGGACCAGTCGAACTTGACATGGTCTTAGAGTCACGTCAAGTCACGAGTTCGAACCCCAAGGAGGTGTTATTCCCCAAGTCACATGGGACAAACATGTATCACGTGGGTAGAAACTTGTGAACTGTGAAATCGAGCAGCGTCCTGTTTGAGGGCGGGTGTTTAGTAGATTTGTCTTACGCTTCCTAACAATTTAAGCTTTTGGGGTGTAGACTAGTCGGACTTGACAGATTAAAGGAAAAATTTACAATACAGTGATTCTACCAGTTATGACTTATGAAGCGAAATGTTGGTCAGTCAAGAAGCAAGACATGCCCGAAATCAGTACGAAAAAAATGAGAATGTTGAGATGATGTGTCGTAAAACTAGAAAAGATAGAATTAGAAATGAGCACATTTGAGAGCATTCATTAGTAGCATCAATAGGTGATAAATTAAGAGAGCCTCGTTGTGATGGTTTGGATATATCCAACATAGACCAATAACATCACTAGTGATCATGAAAAATCTTTTTGTGCACATTGATGGCCTACCAAAAAAGGGATAGGCCAAAGAGTACATGGATAGAAGTAGTTAGGTTAGATATGAAGAGGTACAACCTAGCCGAGGATTTGGCCCAAGATAGACCAAAATGGAAAAACATAATTCATGTAGATGACCCCAACATAGTTGAGACAAGGCCCTAATGATGATGATAACATATAATTCGTTGAAGGTGATGTAGTTTTATCACAAAATCCATATCGAGTATGCCTACAAGAAAATTCATTCTCTTTCCATCTCTTGAAACAATTCTTGTCAAAAGTCTCGATTTTGAGAGCATCTAGGAGGCAGCCATTGCAAGACAGTCGAGACTTTTCTATATAAAATTTGACTTTAAATTATTCAAAAAAAAATAATCTAAAAAAGGCAATTCGAAAATACTATCAATGAGGGATACAAACAATTTTAGAAAACAAAACAAGAGTCGATGTACATTATTAAAGAACATTGTCTTAAAGACAGACTTCATTCTACAGATGAAATCTAGATGTCCTAAGTCGAAAGTCATCTATCCCTAGCATACAATCGCTCTCCTCAACTATCAATGGACTTTATGATCGAGGTGCATATTCAATCTAAACCCACTGGTTCACTAACAACCATCTAGTTTGCCCACACAGTTGCAGTATGTATAGGAGAAAAATAGAACCGTGGGCACATTATGGAAATAGTAAAAAGAGCCACTGAATTTAAGTGTCATAACTCATTATATGAATATGTAGTCATGCCTATGATAAAATTGCATTTTGGAGGGGGAGAAAGTTTTATTATAGAAAGAAATATTACACATTTTTTTTCTAGTGAGGTTCTTTTGGGAAAATGACAATCAAAAGCATTTCGAC
This sequence comes from Cinnamomum chago, assembly GCA_038049695.1. NCBI lineage: Eukaryota > Viridiplantae > Streptophyta > Magnoliopsida > Laurales > Lauraceae > Cinnamomum > Cinnamomum chago. The sequence continues at coordinate 61,645,536 of CP142458.1, read as the reverse complement.
TCTGACCAAAGTTGAACTACTATGGAGGTTAAATTTTTGTCTTAGTATAAATTTCCTCTGAAAGAACTTTTAAAGGCAAAATCTTTTTACATGAATAAATATATTTGGTCAATGATTACCTTCCCCAACATGCCTTCTATATAATTTCAACAAATCATTTCATTAGGTAGGCCATGTGTATGTTGAATACCGATACGTTGTTGGTTTAGGTTGGTTTGAGATATTGGAAAAGGTGGATTTTCTTTCTTTATATGTATGGGTGGAGTATTCCTTGTCCCACATCAGTAAAACTCAAAGAAGTTTAACCTCTTATATTATGTTTACTGCCAAAGATGGAAAACGTGTTAAGACTTGGGGTCATCTCTTTAACATTCACTCATGCGCAGAGCGACGGCTTTGTTTTGGACCTCCATTGGCATACCTAAAACGCGTTATACAAGATAAGGAGTCGTCCACGCATATAGTCCAATCTTTGGACACTCACACGAGCGATGTGGGACTTTACAGTTCCCACATTAGTAGCAAACTAGTGGCTTCCATGTGGTGGATTTTGTCCTACTTTTCTTCTTCTCCTTCCTTAATAAAATACTTTATTTTAGATGAGGCCATGTGGATAAAACCATATCTCAAGTCAAGCCCCGTGAACCGCCAGCAACTACATGATCATCGATCTAGACCATTAGTTACTGTTTTATAACCATTTCATTTTATGCACTGGAAGGATCCTCATGCCGACTAATATAAGGATTTACTAATATAGCTGTAGACTCCACCTAATTTGTGTCTTGGATTCCGAAAACATCTGAGCAGATGAGACATAATCCTACAGAAAGGGTGAGGCTGAAATTTTTAGTGGCCCTAGTACAACTTTTGCTCCTCACTAAGACAAGAAGTATTTGAATTGCAGAGTATGGTATGGGCGGTGAGGTATCTACATACGGGGACGTGTATAGCTATGGGATCCTTTTATTGGAGATTTTCAGTGGAAACAGACTTACAAGTAATATGTTCAAAGACAATCAAAGCCTTCATGAGTTTGCTAAGGTGGTGTTCCCTAAACAAGTGATGGAGATTATACATCATCAACTGCTCTGAGAAGAAATCACAAGTAACAGACATAAGTGAAATTACCATGAAATGAGATGCGGAATGCATCAGACCTTACTTTCATTGGTGAGAATATGGGTATCCTGCTCTACAGAATCACCAAAAGAAAGGATACAAAGAAACAAATGAATTATGTTCTCATAGTAGAATTGCTTGAAGTTAAAGAGTTTTATTTAGGCGTTGGAAAGTATCAACCTAATTGAAGGACCATCTTATCTAAGTATTTATTGAGATAATATTGATTTATGCGCAGATAAGAAGATAATGTTGAAGCTTGTCTTTTTTATGCACGTATTTTCTAATAAGAGTGTGTCTTGTAATGGCATCAATTGTAATGGCATCAATAAAATGAAATCTTTGTGTAGAAAAATGTGGGCATATGAAATATAAATCTAACATACATTCCAAATGGGTGCATGAAATGATCTCAACCATTTCATAAGTGATCGATCTCATCATTCAAATCTATGAAGTTAAATATTACACTGAATATAGGACCGTACATCAATTATTTCTCAATCTTGTAAATACATGTGGCCATGGGACTTAAGAACAGCATTTATTTGTATTTGATTGGATAGCCATTTCTACATAGTAGCGATGTCAACTAGCCAAGCTAGCTCAGGTCTAGTCAATTAAGCTTGAGTTCAACCTTGGCTTGTTGTATCGAAAGCCAAGGTCAAGCTAGTGTTCACTCGTCTCAGCTCGGGTCAAGCATGGGTTGATATGACACTTCGCCAATTTCAACTCAAGCCTCCCCTTTAAAGGAGAAGTAGCTCCTTTTAATCATAAACTTAATAAAGGGTAAAAACTTGTTGGTTAGTATCACATAATATATGGAATTTAAAAATCTTAATGATCAATTCAATCAGTATACTACTATACGTAATAACGCTATTTACAGATTAATAACATAAAAAACAATCATATCCTCACAAGAAAACTATATTGTTGGCCTTCATAACCACCCAAAACATATTTAAATGAATGCCTTTTTAGCACATGTTTAGTTATTTGATCTTTAAGGCCTTAAAATCTAAACCTTCGAGACTCAATTAAGTTGTATTTACTCTTAGGCTATTTCTCATTCGTGCATATTGGTGCACAAATGGTGCTCATATAAATGGTGTCAATGATTTGGTGCTATCAAGCAATATTCTACATGGTTAATGTCTCGCTCTCAAGCAATATTCAAATTAAGAGGTTTCCTGGCCGATCCCACTGAAAGATCTTTGTTTTTCTGAATTGGAAAGAAATAAACACCATGTAAAAACAATACATTGTAACAAGCAAAGATCATGATCCGGAAGAAATTACCCTTGTTGGCCATCTAGGTGACCATGGAGCAGAGAATTCACCATGACTTGGGAATCGATAGATCTGTTTGGACTTGGGTTGGCATTTCATCGAACATCTCGTCTGCGTCCTTTGATTGAGCTTATTCTCACATTTCATCGAACACCTTGTCTGCGACCCTTTCTTTTTGGAGATTGTCAAGTGCAAAAACAGAAAAAAAGAGTTGTGCCGAAAGCATATGACAAAATAACCGAGATGAATCGAGTGGACTAAAAAATTATCTTTTGGTGCCTATTAAATCTATTCGTGTGGCCCACATGATAAATCCGAACCATTGCAATCACACATTTTGGGGCCATCTATTATACTTAGTTGATATGTCACGCTTGGATGTGTCAGTTTATATCGTTGTTTCAAAGAATGCTACGAGCTTCTGCTTTTTCTTTTTTCCACCTTCTAAGGGCATTGATTTGTAGCCAAAATCATTCAAGTTGATCATTTATTTGTGATTTAGGGCATGTTTCTTTACTTGAAATTCTTAGAATTCATGTTTAGAGGTTGTTTAGGAACTCCAAATGCTAGAATTTTGAAATGTTAATGAATTTTGTCATTTCAAAATTCTCCGTTTTATTGCTATATGAATTTTTGCCTGAGAATTTTAAAATTCTTGAATTCAATAAAGGGGTCAGCTCTCTTAAGCTCAAGCTTACGATAAGGTAAGCTCAAGTATGAGGTGGGGTCCACCTGAGAGCCCACATGGGGATGGGGGTGGGGGGATTTCAAAGACTCCATGAGATCTTCCTCTTTGCAAAAAAAATCAGCTACAACCGTGATTTCTATCATTTCCATATAGGCCTAAAAGTTTTATGGTCAATAGCTCATTCGGATCAATATATAGTCGATTCAATGGTCCAGTAAATATGAATCTGACCAAAAGTGGGTCGACATTTGCAATTTAGATAGGTCATATGTTTCGTCCATTTGGATGGACCAAAGGTGGGCCCCATAAGTACAAGCTTACGAGATTTTATCCTAAGCTTTAGCTTAAGAGAGCCTTGTTCTTCAATAAACTCCATGTTTCATTGCTACATAAATGACTAAAAATACACATTTTATAGATTGTAGCACATGGGTGATGGGACCCACCATTATTGTTGTGAATTTAGGACCTGATGGTAAGAATTACAATGTAGACCCACCTCAGGAACATGGTGCATGGGCCCATTTTTTAGAAACTAAAGCATGGAATCTAAGTTTAAAAATCTAAATATGGGCCCATCTGGACCAGAACTGTATAGACCCAATTCTTGCAATTATAAATATGGGCCCCACTTTTTGATAGGTAAGATCAGTTGGTTTGAAATTGTTAACCCAAACCCAAAATTACCAGGTTGAGTTGGAGTTGAGTCAATGGGCCTGCCAGGGAATTGCGACCCTGTTCAAGCCCCACCTCCAACAATAGATATCCATAGATGTTCGTGCACTTACCTACCAAGCAATAGACAGTTGAAGTTTTAAAAGAAGAAACTACTCCACAGTCCACATGTAAGTTTTTATCTCTCTAAAATTGACCGTCCCAGGTCTAATTGATCGGATAGCCATCAAAGGATCACAGAAGATCTCATAAAGCTTGCGCGTGCACGATTGATATACATATCAACAGACTAGTGGACTAATGGGTCTGGGTGTAGGAAAGCGGGGCTATAGCCCATAGGTGCAACAAAGTTGGCCCACAGATCACCCCATTACAATCGCCATAATTGATCACAATATTTAGAGAGCACTAAGATGGTGTTGGGTGCCAGAACTCCAACTAAACTTATCGGAATTTCAGAATTCTGAAATCCTCTTGGAGGGGCTAACATTTTGGAATTTTACTTTTTTGGCATTCAAAAATTCTAACCGCCTTGAATACTTGGAATTCCAACAAAAAAACATTAAATTTCTCACAGGATTTCTTAAATCCACGGACAACCTGAATTCCTATAAAAAAATGCTCATAAAGAAACAGGCCCTTAAAATGAAATAGGAAAACGGGGTTTTAGATAGGTAAATATTATATATGCAAATGTTACAATTATGAAATACGTTGTCATAGTTATCGAAATCAATATTTTTACCTGAATAAAATGAGTATATCTGGTAGTTTAGTTATATTGGATATTTTGGTGTTTTCAAAATTTTAAAATATTAAAACTAAAGTATTGATGTTCATCATCAATATGATAATATTGAAAAGTTCAGATTAAATTTTTTGGGAAAATATTAATCCTATAGGTTGAACTTTTTCACAAGTTACTAAAACTGTATGAAGATTTTGGGATAATCAACTTTAACTTTATGTGTGTTGGGGTTTATTAGTTCAATAAACAAATTGAACACTTTCAATTACAAATATAGGGCCCAAATGATTGAAACTAAAAATGAGCGCGGTTGATTGGGCCATGGGAATGCAATCACCGTGTGAAAACAAACTAGCTAACGATGCTTTTTACAACAGGTGTGGAGATTTCTGTGTATGAATGGCCTTATCTAGACACCATTTTCACACCTCATTAAAGCATCGTATGTGTATACATGAAAATGAACCCCCGTAAACCCTCAAATAAGATGCACTTTTTATGTCTTAAATATTTATAAATTTATAATGGTGTTATCTAACTTTTAAATATTCACTTATGTGAAAATGATCATTCCAAACAAAGATAACATTGTGTTTTACATGTATAAATTCCATGTATAACATATGTAAATGGTATTTTCACATCACATGTGTACAAGACAAACAAACCCTCAAAAACTTTTTCTTAGGTTTAAGAAAGAGTCTTATGAATTACTTATTTCATATCGCTTGGTAATTTTCTCGGAAAATGAAGGAAAAGGAAAGCATGAAATCAAGAGAGAATAAAATATAAGTGGGTTTTGATTGTATTTTGTCTTTAATTAGTTACTTGGTAAGAAATCTTTTTGACTTTTTGTGTAAAAAAATGAGTGTTTTTTTGTCATTTAACAGAGAAAGGAGATTGCTTCTTGATTTTTTTTTAAAATGGGAAAATTTTGAAGATATGTGCTTTTGATGTGACCCCCTTCTTGAAAAATGAATGCATTATATTATTTTTGCAAATGACTCAAACTCGCAATTGAGGATCCTTTGCGGCATTGACTTAGAAAAACCCTGAGTTGAAAGAATACTGCTCAGTGTGAATCCGGGCCGCTCAAAATGAGTGTCCCAAATATATGGGGTATCCTTGAGTCTTACCCCAATAGGATTTAATCCAACCTTGAGATTCAATGTGTCAACTTAACAGGTAATGGATGAAATTGTGCTACCGCAATTTTCATAAAAACTGTCAATCTTAAAGTGGGATCAACTCCTTTTGGAATATGATATGAGGAAAGGCCGAACAATAGGAGGGTGTTTAGTTTTGGAGTGGCACAAATTTTAATTAAATAGGCCCTGCGGTGGTGTTTGCTTCTTCAACTCAAGACTTTTCTGACTCAATTCCCTATCCTAACTCCTAACTTGCAACCAAGCTTGTACCAAACCAATTGAAGAACAACCAAGGACATTATGCATTCTCTTTTCTATTATTCTTGGAAATTTCCTTCAACAAGAGTGCACATCCGAACTGTCACCATAGGCAGGACCTCCTAAATCTTATCCTGTTCCATGAGGCAAACGACATTGATGTGCCATAGAAAATTGACATACATCTCTTTAAAAAATTATTTTTTCTTTTATTACCAAAGTTTATGACAAGAATTTAGAATGTTAGGGTTTTTAAATATAATGTGATGGCCTGTTCCTTTATATTTGAAAAGCCATATTTCTTTCGACCTAATTTCAAATTCTAACCATCTAGGCATCATTGTTGTTATCGATTGATTGCACCATTTGGATATTAGGCTAAAACTAAGTGACTATTTTGAAAAATCCCAATTTATAGATAAATGGGAATTTAGAAATTTTACGCCCGTTTGGTAAATTTACTAATAAAGTCAAGTTAAGTTAAACATCCCATCAAAAATACTTTTTACAAAAATTCCCTCCATCTTTTTCAAAAAAAAGTAAAAAAGCAACTACATTTACTCACTAAAAGACAAAAAATCTACATTTCCCCATACAAAAAGTAAAAAATATTCCATTCCAAACAACTAAAAACAAAATATCATCATAACTTACTTATATTTTATTCATTCTTTTCATTTCACTTCACTCCACTTTATTTTAAAAGTAAATTACCAAACGGGCCCTAAAGAAATGATATTTTTCATCCTCAAAGAAGCACCCCTGCTTCATTCACCAGCTGCAGCAATCTCTCTATCCGCAATGGCTTCTACCAGCGCTTTAACGGCTAAGATTTCTTACCTCCCAAGATCAGCTGATCGGAAAACCCCTCTCCCATCTTCTGTCACTTTCTGTAACTCTCTCTCTCTCCTTCTCTTCTACTTGTTAGGATTATTACTTGTTGATTTAAGTTTCTTCTGTTTCTTCAATCTGTATGGGAAGATATATATTCTTTCGTTGACGAATCGCTAGCTTTTTATTACATCTTTAAACAAGTTTGGATTTTTTTCACTCCTGTTTGGAATGGGGTTTTTGGGATTCTGTGTGAATGGTAGGAATTGCTGTAGTGTTTAATTTTGTAGAGAGCTCAGAAGCTTTCTGACATTGTTTGTGTATTTGGGTTGGAGGAGATGCTTCTCATCGAGTGAAGATTGGATTTGGTGGGTTTTTTTTTTAGGGTTTATGTTGATGGATTTTGGGGGCGTTGCAAGGTTATGGAAGGGGATTTTGCACTAGCATTACATGGGGTTTAGTAGGTTTCTATTCATCTATGTGTGGCCTACATGTGCTAATGCGGTGCTTGTTTGAGAATCCAAATCCAAGTGGTTCATGTGTTTCGCTAAGGTTGTGATGGCCCCAGAAATTCGGACTCTTAGGTTCCACTCATCAAGTGGGTCCCTGTGTCACGCCCCAATTCCGAATACGAGAAAACCGTCAAGGTACCCGAAGTTGACGCGCTACTTTTCGAAAATTTCCGAGAACTTTCAAGATCGTAGGTCCGCAGTGAGGTCCAATTTAAAACTTTTGACCAACATATAATCAATGGTTAAAATTGTGGAAGCATAAATAATAAAGCGGGAGGATTTGGTGTTATAAAAGATGTATCAAATGGGGCAGGACTGAAGTCCAGTCTAAATCTCAAAGTATAATTAAGAACATGTTTATAAACATATCAGACTAACTCCCTGCTCACTACAAAAAGACACTCAAACAAAAAAAAAAGATAACACTCAAGCCCCCGGTACAGGTGCTCCATCCTCCAGCTCGACCCCCTGGTCGGCTGGTCTCCATCCATAGTCTCCGGCTATGGGCACCTCAACGAACGCGTCGTCTTCATAATCGGGGTCAACACCTGAGTAACAAGAATGGGTCACATCCAAGGATCTGGCAAGTTACAATATACAAATAACATAGGATATATGCATCAAAAGAGTAGAGACAATAATAAGATCAATAAGAATATCCATGGTATAAATACTAGGCAATTGAGCAAGATAAACATTTAGAATCCGGAAATTAAGATAAGTCAATCTATCTATTCAACGTGGCACATTCACACAAGCTGAATACCGCGGGATATTATACCGCGACCCTCCTATACTGAACACAGTTGCGGTGGGGAAATCTCACCAGTTTTGGGGATAACTAACCCCGCAAATCACTCATCAATCTCAAACACTCATCACTCATAAGACCGGACCCGGTATCACACCGTCCGTCTAAAACACAGCTCATCATGATATCCCACTCAACACTCATAAATAGCTCCTACCAGTGATGATCAGTCAACAGGCTGGGCTTAAAACAACTGAGTGAATGTTCGTGCCGACTCAGGAAACCAACGTACAAGTCTGTGTCTGTCTAGGCTTGCCTTGCGCGAGCAAGGTTCTAACAAGTCCCTAAGAGGTCCAAGTACCAATCATTGGGTCCATACTAAGGCCCACCAAGTCACGCCCTTAGTCTAAACAGTTCGGGAGAGATCACCAATCTCAATCCAACATCAAACAATCCACACTCATCCAAAATGAGTTACAACTCTAATCATAACAACCTCTCCATCGTAGGGTTCACACATACAACTTAGGCCGTATGAGGGCCCGCCTAGACACAGACACGGGTCAAATTCCTCCAAACTATATCACCAGGTCACCTCTAGGAAGTCCTAGGTTCAGGTCCTTCATTTCTCATTTAATTAACAGGTTTATAACAAGAACAAAGATATAAAAGAAGTACAATGTATAATAACCTCCAAGCAATAGAATCAAATAGAATAAAGCAAGGGTCCAACTTAGGTAATGGTCCACTCTCAGGTTCAGGGCCTCATCAGATAATTGGATCCCTAACTGCAGTCTCAGATGCCAAAAATGTTATATTTGGTGCTACTGAAGTTATGGGCATCTTTGACTACATTTAAGGGTCGAATCACTAACAATTCCAATCCCTAAACCCTACTTGGTGGTCCCCACGAGTCAAGGTCGAGCCACACCATTTACTCGTGCTTGACACATTGATGGAAGTTCATTTGAATGGTCAATGGGCCCCACAATCGATCAATCATAAAACAAAGGTTAAACTCGCAACTTAGTGTTCACAGTGTGGCAGGTCGACCTGGCAAATGTCGGGTCGATCTGCTCCACAGGAATCAAGGTTGGGACTTGGTTTGGATTCTGGAAATTCCAGTGTACCCGATCAACCAGGTGACCAGCCAGTTGATCTGGTACACAGGTGTACTTAAATCAACAGATTCCAGGCCAAACTCAACTTTTGCACTAAAGTCTGGGTCTAATGGAAAATCAAGGTCATACACAAACTATTGTAATAGGGTTCATAAAATACTCAGGGCTTATTTGAATTCTAAAATCTAATGTAATTTCCAAAAATATAAATCTTAAGGGTCCAAACTCAATTTAGGTTCATTAAAGACTAAGGGATCTTTTATTTCTAATTTCTAAAATTAATGGGGTCAAGAAATATTATAAAAGTAGCATGTCAAATTATTCTAATTGGGTTCCATAAAAACTATGGGGCTTATTTCTAATTTTTGAAACAGATGGGCTAAGGTATTAAAAATTAAAAAGTTGTGTTATGTCACAACATCATCTCACCCCTCTCCCCCATGTCATCAGTCCTTTATTTCTCTCTTATTTCTCTCCTATTCCCATACACCTTAGATCACCTAACTCCTCATTCTTTTAAAGTTCTGTCACATGGTGAGGGGTACACTTTATCATGCTCTCACAAGACATGGACCACTCATTCATCTCCCACCTCCACCTTTATCCACACACGTGTCATCTCCCCTTTCTTCCTCTCTTATCTTTCCAACTCAACAGGTTCTCAGAAATCGCCCATTACAGAACCCATTTCTGTAATGGTTCAACGACGACAGCATCTGAGTGACTTCGGTTAGTGGCCCATTGAACAAAAGTCCACGATCAGACCCTACCATCAAGGTCACCTAAGCCTATACGGCAAGATGACTGGGCCCAGATCCACGGTCCAATCATCCCACAGGCCCCACAACCGGATTAAAAAGAAGGAAAATATTCCAAAGTGTCACGCCTCGACTGTTTAGAGCCCTAAGATGGTGGGCCAAATAGGATCCACTCCAAATGGGTCCACCACCCCTGAGATCGCCCATGGGTCCCCTATGAGATGTGGGGACCCAATCTTCAATCTGATCATCTAGTGGGTTCTACAATCAACGGCCTGCCAGAACGGTTTCCCTTAAACAAGTCCCATCTCTTTCTGATCAAGTGCTGGATGGTGGGCCTTGTTTGGCCCACCTCGCATGGGTCCCCCATCTACAGGGTTGCCCGTGGGTCCTCTTTTGGATCCACGGATTAGATGGGCCATCAGGTGGCCCACCTCGATCCCGGTCTCAACTCAAGAGATCAATCCCTCACCAATTCGTTTACAGAGACCTGTTATAGTCACTCCTCTTCATCCAAATTCTATCCAAATTATTTCCATTCCCCTCCATTCATCAAATAAACAAATAAAACCATAAAAACACTTCAATGCCCAACCATCTATCAATCCATCCGGCCATTGATCTTCCAAATGAGATAAACTCATCCATCAATGGCCAAAAAACCATAAAACAAGCTCAAAAGATAACTCTAAACATACATACATCAATTGAATTGAAATTTAAAGAATCAAATGGCAGAAAACATGCATTCTATGATAACTTGTATAAGGTACTTGCCTCAAATCCGGATTGCAAATGAAAATAGCAAGAGAAAGTCCTTAGGAGACTGTAGCAATAATAGGTAGGAGGTGAACGCTCGCCCCCCCGCCCCCCTATGAAATTAGGGTTTTGGAGAACTAGAGTTTTAGCTAGGGTTTTGTGAAATGAGAGGTAAATGCGGGATAATTAAAAGCGAATTTAGCGTTCATTTCCCAATGCAATAGTATAGTTTATATAGGCTAGGGTTTTGGGGGAATTTACCGAGAGGGAATTGTAGGTTGTATAGAGATATGGATAAAGACATGGGCATTTAGGTCATTTGGTGGAAATTCTAGAATGTTCTCAAGTAGAATACCCCCCTATTAAAATCTTATTTACTAGTAAGGCCTCAAAACTTCTAGAACCCTATAACATTTATAAATGACACCCTATCCATTCTATAAAACACAAAATAAGCCTAATCAAATTAAAACTTAGGAAAATATCTATCCACCCGTTACTAATCCCTATTAATTAGCATAATTAACAATAAATAATATAATTATAATATTCAAATTCAAAAGTGAGGGTCCACAAGGGGTGGGGCCTCACACCCTGCGTATGGAATAATCGAAAGATTGAAACTTTTTGAATGCTCATCATTGGGTTTATATTAATGGAATGGCCTGCAAATGGCAATGGATATTGCAGGATGTGCGATGCAAGGCTTTTGGACCTGTGGTATGAGACGGAGGGTTTCGTATCCTGCACTTGTAATGAAGGGTAAAGAGTACAAGATCTGTTGCGAGCAATTTGCTGCTGTAGTTGGTCCCGAAGGAACTTAAGTAGAGAGGAAAAAGAAAAATTGGAGGGGCGGAGGTGCAAAACTTGATAGAAGTTGCAAATGCTATTTCTCCTAGCCTCCTACTGCAATGTGGGTTTAATTTTGCTCTTATAATGTGGGTTGGATTTAGATATCTTTTCCCCTTTTTTTTTCCTGTTTCCTTTAACTGTTTCAACTCTACAAAAGAAAAAGGAAAGGATTGATGCGTCAAATCCCATGATTCAAGCAACTAGTTAGGGCAAGCATATACGTACTAATGTTTCATATATTTGTTGATCAGCAATTTGTTTCTGTTGAATTGTCATTATTTTCTTCCAGTTGTTGGAATGTAAAAAAAAATCTCATTATTTCTTGAAACATTATAGTTGTGACTAAGTTGCATGATTATAGGTACTTTGCAGAATCTGACACTGTATTAGGTGTTTGCTTCGTTGGATCCAGAATTTAGGATTTGGTGATTTGACGTGTTGTTCGAATCAATATAAATATACATCCACTTTTCTAAATATTTTAGGATTCTAAGTCTACTGACATCTCTCAAGTTTTTCATTCACCTCATCTATCAATTTGTCCACCAACATAATCTCATCTGTTAACAACATCCACCAAGGTACCTCTTCTTGAATATGACTAGTTAACTCGTGTAAAGTGTTAGGGCTTAAAACTCACCCCCAATGTAAACCTAGTCTTTGGAAACTCACATGTCTTTTTACAAGTAGTTCTCGCACACATTACTGCTCCCTCGCACATGTTTTAATGATTTCAATATAACCTCATGTGACACTTCTTTTATCTAAGACACACTACATCAAATCTCTAGATACCCTGTAGTGGGCTTTCTCTAAATAAATGAAGACTATATGAATTTTTTCCTCTTCTCTCTGTATTTTTCTGTAATCGTCTAAGTGAGAAGATGGTTTCCATAGTTAACCTCCTTGGCATGAAAGATGCAAAAGCAACACTTCTAAAAGGAACTTCAAATATCCTATGACAAGCATCCCTTACAAGCATATCAAGATGAGGGTATCCTTTCTAATTGATTGTACATTATAAGTTAGGTATTTTACCCTTGGATGTGTAAAATCTCATCAAGGGATACCATTCAAAAAAATAAAAAAATAAAAAAATAATAGTCAAGGGATAAACAATTTTTTTGCCATGGAAGCCTTTTGCTATCTATTTAGGGTCTTTTTTTTTTCCAGCTCAAGTCAGCCATGCTCTCCTTAGCTTCATAATCTAACTCATCTTTCCTCATTTACTTGAAGGTGTTTTTTTCTCATTACATTGAAGTCTTTTTTGGTCTTCCCTTTCTCCTAGCTCCTTGTACCTATATCCATTAAACATCTAGTAAAAGAGCAATTTGTAGCTTTTTATCAACATGTTGACAATGACATTCCTTGATTTTGTATTCTATTGAACTTGCCCGTAGGTTACTGTACACAATAAATTTATGCATAAATAAAGAAATGCACCAAAATTCATTGAATACAAATTTCCCTTCATTTAATGGGAGGTTTTATATTCATTCTTGTGGGTACATCATACTCCTGATCGTGAAAACTCATCGATCGTTAAATACATCCTCAATGGAAAACCTCTGATTATCAAGACATTGACTCAATAAAATTTACAAAGAAAATACAGGGAAATAAATAAATAAAAATTCACAAATTCCTGCTCTTCGCCTTGCTGTCAAAAGTAGTTCTTTCGATTCACCTGGATCTTTATGATCATTTCTCGATTGGGTTCATTAACTTGTTTTCAGCCAACATTTTGGTTGTCTTTCGACCAATTTAAAATCATCATTTAGCCTGAGTTTTCAGTCTACTTTCAGCCAATATTTGAACAATATTTCAAGCCAATTCTGGCCAATTTTTGAGTTATAGCCTAATTTTTACCATTGTTTGGGCTGATTTTGGTCTATAATTCTGACCCAATTTTGAACCATAAGACTAATCTGGTTTAGAATTATAGGTCTGGAATGGTTCTGGCCTGACTTGGATTTTATAATTCTAGCCTAAGTTAGGCCCAAAATCTGTCTTAGATTAGGCTCCATATTCTGGGCTGATTCAAACCCAAAACCTGGCCTGGTTTAGGCCCAAAATATATTTTAGATTAGACCCAATATTCTGATCTGATTTGAAGTTATAATTCTGACCTGATTTGAACCCAAAACCTGACCTGATTTGGACCCAAAACCTGACCTGATTTGGACCCAAAACTTGACCTGATTTGGACCTAAAACCTGGCCTGATTTAGGCCCAAAATTTGTCTTAGATTAGGCCCAATATTCTGGCCTGATTCAGACCCAAAACCTGGCCTAAGTTGAAGTTATAATTCTGGCCTGTTTGTTTGGGTAGATTCAGGTTGTTTGTGGGTTGCTTATAGGCTGTTTGTTTGGGAGAATTCAGGTTTGTGGATTGTTTGTTTGTGGAGTTTGGTTGATTGCACATAGATTATTTTTCTGGGATTTTATAACTGCACAGAGGCCCTGTTTTAGGCGGTATGAGCAGCCCACACTACCCCATATGTTAGGCTTATAACCACACCAACCATCTTGCTGTATATGAATCACTTAGCCATCATTTTGTTTCTTAACAAACCATGAAATGCTAGCAAACTCCCATATGAATTATTTGGAACATTGTAGCTTAAAAATCCAACACAAGTTGTTCCAACATGAATTGAACTGAACTCAGCCATGCAGTAGATCAGCTAATATTCAACTATCTGATACACCTATTTCAAGGTGGGCCAATCATCAGATTCCTTGAATGCTATGGTGCATTCGGATCTTCAAGTAGCATCTTCATTGGCTTTTTTTTTTTTTTACTCATATTTCTTAAATCTGGAAAACTCAAGACATGACACGATAGTGTCCATGTACATGTGATGTGTTAATTCTTTTAAATTCTGTGTGAGAGTTAAGATGTAACAAAGCACAAAAAGTGGGTCAGAATTATCCCTTGATGTTTGCTGCCATCATTGTTTCATGACATCACCATGGCTGTACCCATTTCATTATTCAAACATAATTTCTTCTAAATTTCAGTTTTGGACAGGAGGGCAGATTCCTTCTTTGGTAAGGATCTGAATCTCTAGTTAAATGGTGAATATAATGCACCACACATAAGAGTTTGGTGGAGGGCAGAATTCCCTTGTAAGGGGATTCCGAATCTCCATTTAAATGGTCAATAAGTTGTGATTGGGAAGAAATGGTGATGAAGATGCAGTGGAGAAGACGATGTGGTGGTTGGGAGGGCAGATCCCTTAAACAAGGGTCCGAATCTCCTTTCAAAGTTGTGGTGTGAGAGATGAAATAGAGATGGGGTGACTGTGATGGAGTGAAGAAGGAGATCTGTAAAAATGAGATGAAGAAGATGGCGTCAAGGGAAAGAAGATGTAGAAATCTCACCCTTTTCTCCCTCCCTTTCTTTTCTCTTCTCCTTCTCTTCTTTTCTTTTCTTTCTCTTCTTTGTTGGCAAAAACGGTCCAATCTCCTTTCTCTCTTTACTTCTCCTCCTTTTATTTCCTCTGTTTGAGAAGTTAAGTAACTTCCCACAGCAATCTCTTTTTAATGTTTGAATGGGTCAAATGGTCTCTTTCATTAGATCATTTTGTGGGGCCCATGCTTGAATTTGGAGGAACAAAAAAAAATACATTTATGGGGACTTGAAACTTAGACCTTTGAGATGATGTGCATTGGCTTCCACCATTTTACCAACAACTACTCATGCCTTTTTTTCACTAATATATATATATATATATATATATATATTTGAAGTTTTGATGACTCAAATCATTGAATCATGCTAATTTAATGGGCCTAGACCAATTCCCATTTGCATCATTGTTTGGCAAAATTTCGACATCTACAGTTACTTTCTATGAATTCATTTCTGTAGGTATCCTTGTAATAACACATATCAATCTTAGCATGCGAATCAATATCAATCATCTCTGTTTTTTTTTTTTAATGGTAAATCAATCAATCAATATCGGTCATCTTAGCTACATAGATGTACTTTAGCCTATTTTCTTTTCTTGTTGTCCAACCTACGGTATCTATTGGTGTTTCAAAACTTTGCGACAATAGATGAGATGGTGTGGCATCTCATCTGCTGATGTTTCCGAGTACAGCAAATGATAATTTTCGATGTTGCCAATCCTTCCAAAACTCTTATGGCTTCCAACCCACGAACCAAGAGTTATTTAAAGACATTCTCTCTCAAACCTAGAGAACCTTTCTCCCATTCTAAACCCTAAAATCCTTTGAGAGATCCATTATCTTTTCCAAAGCATCCTTAGTTGCAAAGCTGAAGCATTAAGCCTTGGAGATTCTTTCCGTCTACTCTCTTGCGGTAGATTCACCTTGAAAAAGCGTTCAACGTGGTTGGTTCAAGTATGGTGAAGGTGTATGGTGAGTTGTCGGTAAGACCATTGCGGTCCTTAGGTTGAGTTACAAATATGGAAGGGTCTGTGAGTACTTCTTGTAACTTTCAATTACATAGTGTTTGGTTGACTGTGGTCTAGACGATAAGATCCGTGGGTTTTTCCGAGTAGGGTTTTCCATGTAAAAAATCGTGTGTCTCTTTCTCTTGTGGTTGATTGCTTGATATTGGTTTAGGTCAATTAATTAGCCTTAATTGAAATCTAAAAGAGAAACTGATTTGGGACTTTAACTCGTGTTAAGGGTTAAACGCGACCTTCAATTGGTATTAGAGCGGGTTGCACTAATTTATTGTGTGATCAATTCATCAGTTTTCTCTTATGAAATTCAATAGAGAAGAAACATCGACTATTAAGCCCCCATTGCTGGATGGAGCCAATTATGCTTACTAGAAGGTACAGATGATTGCTTTCCTTAGGGCTATAGATGATGAGGTTTGGGATGTTGTTGAAGGGTTATACCAGACCTACAATTGTTGTAGATTAGCAGACAATTCTTAAACCTAAAGCCCAATGAACTTAAGAGGAAAAATGTGCCTCTAATTGCAACAAGAAGGCAATTAATGCCACATTCAATGGTGTTACTGCCTTAGAGTTCCACACAATCTCTACATGTAGTTTGGCTAAGGTAGCATGGGACATCCTGCAGATTGTTTCTGAGGGCACAAATGCAGTTAAGTTGACAAAGCTCCAAAATCTAACTACCGCTTTTGAGACCTTGAGAATGAAAGATTCTAAAACGTGCCTCTAATTGCAACAAGAAGGCAATTAATGCCACATTCAATGGTGTTACCGTCTCAGAGTTCCGCAGGATCTCTACATGTAGTTCGGCTAAGGTAGCATGTCTGTTAAGCACACAAGGCTCCAAAATTTAACTACTGCTTTTGAGACCTTGAGAATGAAAGTTTCTGAAACGTTTGATGAGTTTTATGAAAAACTCAGTGACATTGTCAACTCAAGTTTTAATTTGGGAGAGCCAATTTCTGAGGTCAGAATTGTGACAAGTTTCGTCCAAAAGTAGTAGCTATTGAGGACTATCAAAATCTGGACTCTTTCATGGCTGAAAAACTGGTTGGGAGTTTGCAAACCTTTGAAGCCAACCATTGTTAGACCAGAAAAGGCAAGGACATTACTATCATGTCCTTCAAACCTATTGAGGATGTTCCTGATATGGAATCGGATTGTAAATCGGACGATGTTGAATTTAAAGCATTCGTTGTTAAAAAGTTCAGAAAGTTGTGGAAAAACAAGAAAAGAACTTTGAAAAAGGACTTTAAGAACAACAAGGCACCCAATAAGTCCGTGCCTAAGATCGATAAAAATTCGGTGAAAGAATCCTTCAAGCCTATCCAATGCAATGAATGTCAAGGATGTGATCACACTGCTGCTAAGTGTGCTGATTAGAAAGAGAAAACCAAAGGTAAGACTTTGAACGTCTTTTGGGAAGACGATTTTGATGAAGAATGTAGTGAGCCTGAGTCCCCCCTCATGAGTCTGGAAAATGTGCTGCTTTCATGGCTTTGTCAAATGTCTCTTCTATGCTGGGTGCAGGGTTCATCTGACAATGACTCAAAGTTAGATGAAGATATAGATCTACATCATTTTTTTTTTACAATGAACAGGACTGGGAAGCTAAGTATAGGAGAGTGTTGTAAGATTCCATATGTATGTCGAAGATCAATGAAAAAAGGGCATTAATGTTGAAAGCAATGGAATCTCAGAATTCTTCTCTGAAAGCACAACTAGAAGAGTCACAAGCAACGGTAACTCAGTTGGAAAGATCAGTGTAATATTTTGTCTAACAACATAATTGATGCAGGTAAGGAGAATGCTCTATTGAAAGATCAAGTTGAGAAAGCTTCAAAGGATTTGGAAGCTTTGAAGAAAGAGTTGATTGACTGCAAGGCTGAAAAGGTGGATTTAATTGGAAAATTCAAGATGGCAACCTCTGAATTGGTAACTGCAATGGCGTCTCTGGACCACATGAACAAAAGGTCAAAGAAGCTTGATGACATCTTGAGCAATCAAGTTTTGAATTCAGCAAAACACGGAATTGGCTTTGTGCATGTAGCCTCCACATCGAAGTCCACAGGTAAATCTGTGTTTGTTCAAGGACCTACTTTGTTGTCCATGGCACCCATTATACATAATGTTGCACCCATGAAATGTGTGAATGCAAATTACAAGCGTGTGCCTCATAATAAATTCATTCTCATCTGTCACTTCTGTGGGATGAAAGGCACATCCGACCACATTGTAATAAATTGAGAAATCATTTGAGAAATCGGCATAGGAAGAAACATTATTCTCCTCAACAGGTCAAGACAAAGTCTGTATAGGTTCGTAAGTCTGACCTGCATTGTACTATGGTCCACACTGCACTCACAAAACCTATTGAGCCTGCTAGGCTAAATTCCCTTCGTAAGTCACTAGGCATTGGCCTGCAACTCTAAATTTTTTCCTCGATACGTGTTTTCATTTGCACATGCATGCTTGTTCAGCCAATTATATGCACTACAACAAGTTGCACCTTTAGGGACGTTTTTTTAAAAACGTAGGTAAAAGTCACTTTTAGGGAATGATAAAACGTCGGTAAAATCGCATTTTAGCGACGTTTTATATGTTTTACCGACGCAATAAAACGTCGGCAAAATTATGTTATGAATGTATTTATTTTCCTACTTGATTTTTACAGACGAAAAAACAAAACGTCGGTAAAGTCTTTTTTATTTTTTATTTATTTTCTTTTTTCATTTCCCGACGAAAATAAAACGTCGGTAAAGTATTTTATGTTTTATTTTTTTTAAAATTTTCCCGACGAAAAATAAGCGTCGGGAAGGTCTTTTTTATTTTTTATTTATTTTCTTTTTTCATTTCCCGACGAAAATAAAACGTCGGTAAAGTATTTTATGTTTTATTTTTTTTAAATTTTGCCGACGAAAAATAAGCGTCGGGAAAGTTCAATTTTCTTATGAAGCGAAAAATAAAATGAACGTTTAACGACATTTTGTATAAAACGTCGGTAAATATTAATTTTATATTTAGAAAATTTAAAATCGTTGACATTTACCGACGAATTATAGTTTTTACCGACGATAATTAGCGTCGGAATAGTTATTACCGACGTTTTATTAAAAACGTCGGTAAAAGTTCATTAACTCTTTAGTTGTTTTAATTAAAGAATATAATGATTTTTACCGACGAAATTTAAACGTCGGTAAATCTTCATTTTTCCCTCTCCCGCCCAAGAAGCCCTCTTTTCCTCTTTCCAGCCCTCTTTTGCGTTTTTTCACTCTCTCACCTGCTCTCGATTGGCGCTCTCTCTCTCGATCGGCCCTTTCTCTCTTGCTGCTCTTTCCCTCGTCTCCATCTCCATTTCTCAATCTGTTCTTCTCTCTCTCTCTCGCTGCTCTTTCCCCCATCTCCATTTCTCAATCTGTTCTGCTCTTTTCCTCTTCTCCATCTCCATTTATCACTCTGTTCTTCTCTCTCTCTCTCTCTTGCTGCTCTTTCCCTCATCTCCATCTCCATTCCCTCATCGGCATCATCTCCATCGCCACTCACGCAGACCCAAGGATGAAAATATCGGTATCGGCGGGCGTAGCGGCCCACCGCCAAACCGATACGAAGCGGGCGATACGTAGCGTATCGGGGATACGTATCGGCGTAGCGGTGCGATTTTAAAAAATCGCCAAAAAAATCTGAAAAAATTCCAGAAAATCCAGAAAATTGTAAAATGAAAGAAAATGTGGTTCTTTTGCAAAAGTAAGTAAGAAAAGGGGGCGTATCGGTGCCCTCAATATATGAGGTCCTGTATCGCTGTATAAATAGAAAATAATAGTAATGATTAGTTTTTTCACATGTATTCATGTTTCTTAGTCATGTTAACTTAAAAAGTAATGAAAAGCTCATTAAAAAAAAATTAGAACATGAAATAAAGGCATAAGAAATTCTTAAGAGTTAGGTCATTACTCATTACTCATTAGTGAACAACTGAACATTGAACAATCAAATATCAATACTTCACTACCTTCAGCATTCAAGGTTCAAATTCAATCAAGTGAATGAACTATAAAGTGATCAACAATCAACATTCAACACCAATTTAGAAATGACAAAGAGAGTAGAGAGTTAGTGAAAGAAATAGGAATTAGAAATACCTTGATCACCACCAAAAGGAATGTCTACCAAGATTCAAGGGGCTATGGTTATCCTCATTCCCATCAGTGTTATCATTTGTATTGGCACCATATTGAATTTGATATTGATGAGTATTGGGATCCACAAATCCAAAGAAGCCAGCCGCACCCACATCATAGGAACTTGGAGGAGGTGGAGGTGGTCAAGGTGGATATCTACCATATTGTGTTTCACCATAGTCACCATATGAGTAGGACCCCGAAGTTGAAGACTGTTCTTCTCCTTGTTGTACTTGACCATATGGAAAAAAGTCAAAATACTGTGAGTGTGAGGGTCCTTGTCCACCGTAACTAGGGTTCCATGAATCAGTCCATGGTGCCGCTTGTTGTCCTCCAAAATCTCCACCCATATTTCCTTGCTGAGTACTACCTCCAGCCCCAGGTGGTGAATCTCTTCGGCGCCGTTGATAACCATGGCTTGGATCAAATCTTCCAGATGGAGGTAACTCATGTACTTCCTCTACAGGAATGACATCGTCTTCATCATGTTGATAGTATTCACTAGTACCACCTGTCCCACTGTCTCCTCCTCCATCTCCTCCACCATGGCTACTTGAAGAGACTGTGGTAGAACTAGCTTTCTCAGAAGCAGGTTCTTTCCCACTCCTCCTAGTCCTACTACTGGTACCTTCTCCCTGAGGTGGCTGACCTTTTGCAGCTGCAGGTGCCTCACCCATGTCCTCACCTATCAACTCTTGAACCGTTTCCTGAAACCCCGGATCTGAATCTAGCAGTGGATCCTCTATCTCGGCTAACCATGGGAGTAAGGGATCGTCCTCTCTAAATATGTGATCCAAATTAATGGGACAATAATCAGAACTATCCCTTACCCTTCTCTCCCTAATTCTGTGTCTCAACTTCAGATTGTAATGACAATACACAAGCTTGTTGAGTTTCTGCATGGTAAGCCGATTCCTGACCTTCGTGTGGATCAAAGAAAAAGTGCTCCAATTTCTTTCACAGTTGGAAGATGTTGTAGTTTGACTAAGGATGCGAATAGCCGCACTCCTTAGATGTGGAGCACTCTCCCCATAATTCATCCACTAATCAGTTGAAATGCAAAAAATAAATAAAGAAAATTAGATCGTATCACAAGATATCTGCAATGTGGATATGTCTTTTGTTCATAGTCATACCAGGTGACATCTTTCCAATCGATCGTATCACAAGAGGGTCAGCAAAGGTTCCTCTCCTTTGTGTATAGATAGATATCTACAATGTGAAAATTAGATACAAGTCAGTAAACCCCTACAACATAATTAAATTCTCTTAAGTAACCACCCACTCACCTCTTGTATGGCCTCAACTTGATCATCTGCACCTAACAATTTCTTCAACACCTCCCGTAATCCTACCCGCAAGTCCGTATCTATTGCTTCGGTGTGTAGTTCGACATTGCGGTAATAGAATTCGGGATTCAAAAAATAACCTACATTATAAATATGTAGAATGTACTGTGAGCAAGCAAGATAATAAATACATTAGTTAGGAAAACAAAAAAGTATCAAATTCAAAGATATATATTAATTACCTGCGGCATGCAATGGATGGTGCAACTGATCGTTCCAACGGGCATCAATAATCTTTATATATTTTTCGTGATATCTAACATTTTCCATGATGGATTGCTTTGCCCGATCCATTGCTTCATATATAAAGCCCATTGTCGGCTTGTCATCACCATCTACAAGCCGCAACACTTTAACTAAAGGCTCAAAAACCTTTAATATCTTCTTCACTTTCTTCCAAAATTTATTGTCCCTCATCAGGTTTGGAACTTCAAACTCCGGACCACTAGTTGCATTGCCCCATCTCGAACGAAGCCATTCTTCTGATGCAAACATCTGAATGAGCTCCGTTCTAAACTTTACAAGGCTTTCCATAGCCAGAAAATGGGTTGCAAACCTTGTTAATCCTGGACGCAGCAAGGCATGGTTATTTGTATATCTTTTCATCAAGCTTAACACCCATGAATGATCATATATAAATCTTGTAATTCCTCTGCATGCCTTGATCAATGAAGCCACTTTTGTCTTCCTTCCAATCTCTTCCAAGATGAGATCTACGCAGTGTGCTGCACATGGGGTCCAGAATAAATGGGTCCTCTTCTCCATTAATTGCAAACCTGCTGCCTTGAAATTGGCGCCATTATCTGTAACAATCTGTACAATATACTCCTCTCCCACACTCTCTACAACTTTATCCATAAGAGTATATATATGTGGTTGTCCGTCTATGTTCAGATGCATCAATGGACTTCACAAAGACGGTCCCAGCGACTGAATACACCAAAAAGTTTATTAATTGTGTTTGGGTGCCGCTGGTCCACCCGTCACACATGATGGTAACACCATTTTGTTGCCACATGGGTCTAAATTTTTCCACCCAAGCCTTTATTCTTTAAATTCTTCTTCAAGATATTTAGTGCCCACATCATATACGGAGGGCGCCTGTATACCCCGCCCAGCTTCGGCGGCAACATCAAGAATAGTCTGGAAGTATGGGGAATCTATTGTTGTAGGTGGTATGTTCTTGTGAATTAGCCATTTTGCTGTAGCTTTGGCCAATCTATCTCTTGCAGCCTTCATTACCCCTTTCATAACACTTGATATTTTTGGTTGTTTAGCTCCCTCTTTTCTATGTGCTAGAGGATCAACAGGGGGAGGAACTGCTCTTCTTGTAGAGATAATTTCTACATCAGCATCCCGTTCCTGGGTGCTAAATGCCCTACGTATGGACCCCGTAAAGCCCTTGCCCCTGCTTGGCACAGTAGATGATGAGCCCCCTGCATCATTATATTTGCTTCCAGCAAATGCACGACGTTCATATTCTTCTTGTTGGCTCATCAAAGACTCTCGGCGTGCAGCCTCCATCTGTGCATCTTCCTCCTCATCAAAATATTCATCCCCAAATACATCATAACGGGCAGCATCAACATCTTGTCGCCTCTTTTCTTTTATCTCTACTTTTCTAGCTTTGTTTTGGCCAACCAAAGCTTTCATTTGTTCCCTTACTTCCCTCGGTACTTCGGTACAGCCAGCAACATTGCCAGATATGTGGCCCAAGTGGTGTTTGAATCTTGTAATGCCCCCATGGGTCACTCTTCCACAGAACTTGCATTTGATTTTCAACCTATTATTCTCAACTGCCTCACCAAAGCTCCATGCGGGATCAATATCACGAGGCATTTTCACTTATCAAATGGCAGACAGATGGACTGAAATTGAATACCTGGCTCTGCCTATAAATATAAACAAGTAGTATACTAGTATGTTAAAAATTAAAAAAAACAAAGAAACATGTTAGAGGAAACTTATATCACAAATATAGGAACCATTTTCAAGACATTTGATTGGTATTCAAATATTAAAAATTATTTTTATTTTAAAAAATAAATAAATCCAAAAATAAAAAAATAGATAAAAATCAATAAACATTCAAAATGTGATGGATTGATCTATGGAAAACATAGATCTATCATTAACAATCAATTTCCAAGTGGTTTCATGGGTTGTCCATGAATATTCACATTTTTTTTTTCAAAAAATAAATAAATCCGAAAATAAAAAATAGAGAAAAAGCAATAAAAATTCAAAATGTGATGGATTGATCTATGGGAAACATAGATCTATCATTTACAAGCAATTTCCAAGTGGTTTCATGGGTTGTCCATGAATATTCACATTTTTTTTTCAAAAAATAAATAAATCCGAAAATAAAAAATAGAGAAAAAGCAATAAAAATTCAAAATGTGATGGATTGATCTATGGGAAACATAGATATATCATTTACAAGCAATTTCCAAGTGGTTTCATCGGTTGTCCATGAATATTCACATTTTTTTTTTCAAAAAATAAATAAATCCGAAAATAAAAAATAGAGAAAAAGCAATAAAAATTCAAAATGTGATGGATTGATCTATGGGAAACATAGATCTATCATTTACAAGCAATTTCCAAGTGGTTTCATGGGTTGTCCATGAATATTCACATTTTTTTTTTCAAAAAATAAATAAATCCGAAAATAAAAAATAGAGAAAAAGCAATAAAAATTCAAAATGTGATGGATTGATCTATGAGAAACATAGATCTATCATTTACAAGCAATTTCCAAGTGGTTTCATGGGTTGTCCATGAATATTCACATTTTCTTTTTCAAAAAATAAATAAATCCGAAAATAAAAAATAGAGAAAAAGCAATAAAAATTCAAAATGTGATGGATTGATCTATGAGAAACATAGATCTATCATTTACAAGCAATTTCCAAGTGGTTTCATGGGTTGTCCATGAGTATTCACATTTTTTTTTTCAAAAAATAAATAAATCCGAAAATAAAAAATAGAGAAAAATCAATAAACATTCAAAATGTGTTGATTTGATCTATGGGAAACATAGATCTAACAATATGAAGCTATTTTCAAGTTGTTTCATGAGTTTTCCATAAGTGATAATGTTTTTTTTTTTTAAATAACATAAATCCGAAAATAAAAATAACAATATATAAAAAAAAAAAAAAACAAAAGATATGCATTTAAGATCAAAAGGAAGCATGAATCTACAATAAAACAACACAATGATGCCATTATGTTGTGATTCATAGTAGTTAGAGAGTGATAAATGAAATGATCATCTCAAAAGTTGAAAAAATAAATCACATATACCTTAATGAAGAATCTTGTTTTGACTTTTGAATCTTTAGATCTCTTTCAATAATGGTTTGTTGGTGATTTGGTGGCAAAATATCTTGAAGAGAGGGATTTGGGAGACATTTGGGACCACAAAGAAGTGAAAATGGAAACTATAGAGGGGAAGAGAACAAAGGCAAGGGTAAAAAACCCTAAAAAGTCCAAAAGGGGGGGTTTTATAACCCCCCCCACGTGTATGGGCCGATACGGTACGTATCGGCCCGTATCAGCCGATACACTTAAGTATCGCCGTATCGGCCGATACGGGTGCGATACGCCCGTATCGCCGATAAATCCCCTGTATCGTATCGGCCTTGGCCGATACGGCCGATATATCGGCCGATACGCTTCGTATCGGCCGATATTTTCATCTATGCGCAGACCTCACCCTCTCCATCAACGCAAACAGATCCCTCCCACCCTCTCCATCTTTGTTGATCTTAAAAAACCCATCTCTGTCGTTCTCCAAAAACCCATCTCTGTTATCAGGCGCAAACCCATCTCCGGTCGTCTTCTCCAAAGGCAGCACGAGTTTGACCCCTTCTCCGGTCGTTTCTCCAAAGCCAGCACGAGTTTTCTGCCTCTGCATCTCTCCCCTCTCTGCAGGTAAACTCTCTTTCTCATCTCTTCTCTCTCTGTATTGGCTAGGGCTAAATTTCAACTGGAAAAGGTTTTGCTTTTGGTTTCTGTTTTGGGGTTTTTGGTCATTGATCTGGGCTTTGCTGGAACTTTTGCTTGGAATCCAACGGCCACCCATTACCTAGATAGAACCAAGACCGGCAATCCACTGAAATCCATACATAAGGCTCTAAATACGGTTCAGATCTTCATTGGGTCCGGCTGTGCTCAGACCCATAATTGGGTAGGTTTCATCCTATGCATGATTAGAATGTTGGTCAGGTTCAATCACATGTTCCAGAACTAATCAATGTGACGAATTGAATATCAAAGGCGGACCCCACCGCGATGAATTTAGATTGATAGCCTGAACACATTACCATTCATTTCTAGGTCAGCAAAGCAAGTGTCATGATTCTTCCATATGGTGGGGCAACCATATCAATCAAGAGTTTGGTAATGATCACCAACCGTCGATTATTGCATTGGTACCACTTGCATAAAAATAAACACCTTAATATCCTTCCTTCCAACAACTACAGCAGACTTAGAGTGCATAAGAAGTCTCCGTTGGGGAGCAGTGGATGGACCATGGAGAAGGTAGATAATAGTAGCAGAGAACAATCCAAGAACCCACTTGATATTATGATTAGCTTCACTCACTGCGTGTGGGGTGAGAAGTAACACCCAAGTCTCATCCCCATCCCATCTTTCCTTCCTTTGCCTTGAAATAGAGGTCAGTAATGTGTAGTGTTTGAGAGAGAGATCAAAGTGTTGGGGTGGGGATGCTATATGGAAATGTTGGAGAGAGCTAGTTGGCGCTTTCTATATTCGTTTCTTGTCATTGTTTGCTTGTGTTGGGGTGTTGCAGTTGGTTCTTACATTAAAGAAAATCTCCCACAAACTAAAAATGGCAATGCCACTGAGAGAGTTGCTCATGGGAATCAGGTAGCCTCTCAAGCCCAAAGGAATACCACCAACGTCATCATCAACAACAAGAACAGTGGAGGTAGAGGTTGGGGTGGAGGTGGAGGTGGAGGTGGAGGTGGGGGTGGGGGTGGGGGTGGGGGTGGTGGGGGTGGAGGTTGGTTTGGTTGGGGATGGGGCGGTGGTGGAGGTGGTGGTGGAGGTTGGGGTCGGGGAAAAGGAGGCGAAGGATGTGGTGGAGGAGCAAACAACAAAGGAGAGAGAGAGGAAGATTGGGTGCTAAGAAGAAAGATAGATTGGATGGGTATGGTGTGTTTAAGGTAGGAGAGTATGCGCGCGCATTGTATGAGAAAGGGTCGATGCAAGGGCATGAAGCTCATATGCCCTCTACATTGTCATGGACCTTGTTTCTATGACTGTGTGAAGTTCTGCAGGCCTCGCTGCAAACACTGATGGAGAGCTTCTTGGAAGTGATTTCTTAGTTAAAAGAGTGTTGAGTGGGTGATAACTGGGTTTTCTTTGTCATCACCACATGAGTATTTCCTAGTGGAACTCTAGTTAGATGAGAATAAATTTTTTTCCTTTAACCCTTTTACTAGTAGAGAGAGGCTCCTGAAATTTGTTTTTTCTTGTTGCATTGCTTCTTTACTCAAAACTACTTGGGTTGTGTTCATGGTAATTGCATGGTGTCTGAATTATAATGGCAAATTGACGTGGTCTAAAGTTAGCTATTGTTTATTTGTACTATTGGTAGATTAGCGTGAGGTTTTAACATGAGGATAGCAGTTTTTCATAGATAAATCCATGAATCTTGTCCTTCAAACTTTTTAGGTTTAGATTAAGATGTGAGCACACGCATGGGGCTGACACGCATGGGGTGGAAGGGGGGTTTTTTGGTCATTGATCTTGGTTCTATCTAACCTTTTTATAATTCTCCATTGCATTTTTTTTTATTGTGTAATGTAATTTGGTTTTCCATTCATCATTAAATCTCTTCTTATGTTCTTATGTAATCTTGGTGTCTAGACGCCCAGAAAAATTTCATGGTTGCGGCAGTCCTACGCCAGAGATTTTGTAGAGTATTAAGTAGATTTAATTAGTAGTTTTAAAATTTTATTCTCTTATTTCTGTGGGGGTATGCCCCACTGAGAGGTTGTAATAATCATATTGGGTTTTAGACCTTCTCTTCTGCAAATTAATTATTTGAGAAAATGAAGATCGCACTTACTCTTCAAAAAAATCTCTTCTACTAAGGATTATTTATGTCGTTTAATTGTCCCCAAAAAGAAAAGAACAGACACTGAAAGGGCTTCATTAAAACATTAATTATATCTTCTAGAAGAAACTATGCATTTATTATATCTTCATGGTTCCTTGCTTTTGAAAAAGAACAGAGTGAAAGGGTGTCATTATTATAACATTTATTATATTTGCTAGAAGAAATCATGCATTCATGCATCTTCATGGTTCCTTCCTAGGTCTAATTTGCCTCACTGTTAATAGACCACTTCCAAACCCAGTCTGCTGGAAGACCCAAGTCATCCAGACTGGGTCTTGCACTGAATGCAGACCATTATTGTACTTCATCCAAGGCTGCCTATCTCCAGATAGGTTAGTGATAACTCATGGCTTGTTGTAATACCTTGAATTGCACATTGCCTAGACATATTTCCACACACCACCATTCAAGATTTGAATCAGAGCACAAAACATTCCAACATAGAGTGAAGAAGAAATCAATTTATCTGATATAAAGTGAAACAGTCTTGAGAAGAATCTAGCTTACAATTGCCCTTACTTGTGTTTGGGTTTCCAAGCATAGTGAAATCAAACTTGGAGGCCCAGGTCCAGGCCCATGGCCCAAAATGAGAGTATAGCCATGGGTTTACACATCCAGAAAGATGTGTGAGGTTTTCAGTCTAATTGTGCTCTATTTATGCTTCCTTTTTATTCATCATAAGGGGCTAGGACCAATGGTTTAGGTTGAGTTCGTTTTGTTTCTTGTTTATTTGTTTATAAACAACACATGTATTGTAAGTAATGGACTATTTTTAGAGATAATTGGGGAATAATATCGAATAGCAATGAATTGATGGAGTTCTTTTCTTGTGTCTTATCTTTGGCAATTCACTATCTATCTACTATTCTTTTGTCTTTGCAATCGCTATTCTTAGCTAAAAATTTATCAAT
Organism: Cinnamomum chago; assembly: GCA_038049695.1. Classification (NCBI taxonomy): domain Eukaryota; kingdom Viridiplantae; phylum Streptophyta; class Magnoliopsida; order Laurales; family Lauraceae; genus Cinnamomum; species Cinnamomum chago. The sequence continues at coordinate 61,616,981 of CP142458.1, read as the reverse complement.
TAAATTGTTAGCTTTCTCCATTATCTTCTTCAATTTATCTTCTGACGTTTGATACTTGTTGCAAAAAGATGCAATATGGATCAACCTGCAAATACCACCATCCAAAAGATAGGCAAGTTAATTCATTATGTATTCCAACGTAATTTTATTAGTAATGATTTTATAAATGACTGCTATTGTATTATTGTTTTTCTATATAGGTGAAGTCGAAAAAAGCTCAAGAGAGTAATTAATACATTCCCTTTATCTATGTTCCAATCTTCCTTTTTCTTTGACATATATTACTATAGTTCTCATACCATATGTAACTTGGTGCAGGTCATGTATTAATTCAATGAAGGGAATGGTCACAAAATCTGCTGATTACATCGATCCTATTGGGTGTACACCTATTGCAGTAAGTTATTTGAGCACCAATGTTTCCATACACATCATTTTAGTTCATCTAGGACAGAATTTGATTATCAATCAGGTTCCAGGATCAGGTTCCAGGATAGTGGAGGCATCTTCCAATACTTCCGCTTGCCATGCCAGTACTAATATCTAAAAGTCTGATCTTCAACCCTCACCTGCCAAACCATTACCTGTCTCCAACAATCTCCACTGCCCCAAACTGTGAGAGAGAGAAGATTGAGTTAATGGGATTTGGTTCTTTTTGTTAGTTTCCTTATTTCTACTTTCTACTCTTTGATAATATAGGCATTAAAATTTCAATGAGTCTTTTTTACCTTCTGCTGCCCTATTTGGTATTTTGAACACTATTTCCCCTTTTTCTGCCCTATTTGGTATTTTGAACACTATTTCCCTCTCTTTTAGGCTTTCATATTAGCTATTACCCCCTCATATGTTTTAATTTCCGATCACTCTTTTCTTCTTCACCAATCCTTCCTCGCACAAACCAATTCACACAATTGGTCTCTTTTCTGGTACATGTTTTAATTACATTGTTCAGTTTTTGTATGTAGGTATCAACTATCAACTACTTTCTATCTTGATGAAAAGGGGTAGCTTGTCTAACTTCTATATGCTTATCTACTGAAAGTGTGCATCCTATTAATATTATGACATGTATTATCCAAAAGAAAAATTAAATAATGGAAACAAGGTCAACTTCCCTTTGAAATATTAATTGATCAAGTCATAAAACCTGAAGTTCTGTAAAACATTCTGTTATCTTGTCCATCTTCATTTTTTATGTATAGTCTCTATTTTTTTGTGTGGATAACATATATTGATAAGAAATACAAATTAGATGAAACACCTTTTGGATATAGAAATGTCGATTCTTGTAAAATAAATTTCCGTGAAATTCTTTGTAGCCAAACAGCCGTCTTGGGCTTGTTTGTTCGCATGGAACCCATCCTGTCCACAAAGGGAAAGGTGGATTACAGTATACCCCAAAGCTCTAAAACTGCTTTTATTTGACATTCCCTCCCCACTGATTTCATTATCCAACCAACAATATTCCTTTTTCAATTGTTTGGACTCCGAATGGCTCACAGAAGTCTTAACATTGTTTACATCATGGCTGGGAATGCATAACAATTTTATGTTCCATGGTTTACCTATTACCTGCAATAAAATAAATAAAAAATCTACATGACTAGTTAACATGTATGTGCATCCCACAGTGAATCCAAATCTTAGAGCTAAATTTGATGATGCTGCTTTCAAATTTTGTTGGAATCGGAGATATTATAGCAACACACCAGGGACTCTTCATAGCTGCATATACTGAGAGAGTGGATTCCAATGGTCTGCTTCATAAGGAACCTTGTGCTCTGTTGAAAGGAGTTCAATATGTACAGAGATGCCACCCTTCAACTCTCATTGAATGTTTCCATCGAAACTGCTGGGCCTTTGGATGCACCTGCTTGCTGTCCCCATCTCATTTTGGAAATGCCACGAAAGTTTCTGCAGTCGCTTAGCAAACAGAGTCATCTGAACCAGATCCAATTCCATCCTACCTTGGGACCCCAAATTTTATAAGTCCCACTTTGAATGCATGTGGCATTATTTTAAGTTTCATAGTAGTATTGACTAGTGAGTGCCTATTGGGTGTACACCTATTGCAGTAAGTTATTTGAGCACCAATGTTTCCATACACATCATTTTAGTTCATCTAGGACAGAACTTGATTTTCATTCACATTCCAGGATCTGGGACTGGGTTCTGCCAGCAGATACCATGTACAATCAATAAAGCAATGGATGGCTTAAAAGTAAAACTGGCTACAACTTACAAGGTATCTGCTGGCATGAGGGCCTGTGATGTACAGTTCTAGTCGAACAAAGTAAAAGAAAGAGGTACGGAGGGGGAGGGAAAAGAAAGAAGAAAAAAAAAATTTCCCTTTGAAGTTCTTTGAAGAAGATGTTTATGAATGTAATGCTGTTGGGGGTGATTTTCAGGAGAGAGATTGCGATATCTGCGGTGTAGAGATCACAGACGGAGCAGTTGCCTTGAATCATCATCCTTTTAGGAAGAGCACTGCATTTTTGCTTGGGAATGAGGTCAGTCAGAGTCCGTTTCCTGTTAAGATAAAACACACGTTTGGATAATCAATCCTTTCTTTAGGTTTTGTACTATTAGGAATTCTTAGGAATTTTAAACTCTTTTTAAGGTATGGGTGGGGGCTTCAGCACCCAATTTCTCATACCTGGGTCTGCCCCTGGTTACTCGAATGCATGTCTATCAACAGGAGTAGTTCAAGAGGGAGAAAATAAAAACCTCACTGGGACGCTGAGTTGAATGAGTATCACTGGCTTGATTTGCACTTAACAAAGTCAAGCCAACTTCAGAGACAGTGAGTTGAATGAATATGACTGACTTCATCAAACTTGGGCTTACTCAAACTTCAAATAATCTTACTGGGTTCTACGGGTGCCTTAAGCTGGGACGGCAAGAGCCCACCCTGGATTGGGCCGGAGTTAGGCTGTGTTTCTGGCTGGCTGGTGGACACAGGCCTAACCCTCTGAGTCAGTAGTTAATTGGGCACAGCCGGGCCTGATATGTTAAGCACAAAGGACTATAGTCTATATATGGGAAGCCTCAGTGCGCCGGTGCTCTGGAACACGTGGTGGGTCCATGCTAGTGGATCATAAAACAGGGACTCCTTGACAGTCATGGGGTTTTGCACCCATCCAAATGAACTAAACAGTAGGATCAAGTGTGCACTGGTTTTGGTCGACTGTGAAAACTTCTTGGCAGTGGTGATATCAAATGGGGCCTGTGAAAACTTCTTGGCGGTGGTGATATCAAATGGGGCAGTGATGATCGGAGCCTCCATCACTGCACATGAGTCGTGTTGGAGAGGTCTTTTGATCCCTTCCAGTCCCCAGGTGGGGACTGAGGTAGGGCCCATTATGGTGAGTGCCTGCACTCTGTAGAGTGGCTCCCTCTGTGTATATAAATGGACTATAGTCCTTTGTGCTTCCCATATATAGACTATAGTCCTTGGCGCTAGGATTAAAGCAACCCTCACTCTGATTGATTAATGTTTTTAATTTTAGGCTCTCTTTGGTGGCGAGATAGAATCTTGGTTTTTAAACAAAACATGGGTTTGGACTAATTGAGATTATAATTGGAGTGTTGCTAGAGTTCTCACTCCAAAGTCCAAAATTTATTGGCGAATTTCCATCAGCTTCTCACAACAAAGAGTGATGTTCTCATTGGCGCAAAACAATATAAACTATCATGGAACATTCAATATTGCAATCTCAATACCACACTTTGATTTTTTTACTTCACTTTTTTTTTTTTTTTTTTAGTTTTTCTGTTTTGAAAGACTTCTTGAAGGATTCCCAATCAAAAACCTGAACTTTCCCAAATCACATTTCCCTTTTCTCCATATAGGAAACCTTTCTCTCATATCCAGAACATCTTATTCCCATATGGGAAAAGCATGGAAGATTTCCCCATGTGAATTCTTGTCTTTCAATATGGGAAAATCACCTTTTCAAATTCCCAGCTAGCGCTGGTTGCTTTAATCCTAGGATTTGAGCTTTACCATTTGGGAGCCTCTTTTCAGTTTTCACATCCCAATGATGTTGTATGAATCCCTCTGCCATAAATATGTAAAAGGTAGGTGTTCTAGGGAAATTTCAGATCTATGAGCTATTTTTGTGGAACTGTCCCTTAAGGTTTTGTACCAGTACCATAAAAAAAACATGTGTCCGTCTGCTGAAGCTGGCATGCAATGGGAAAAATTGTCGTTTGTTAACCATGTTTCTAAACCATGAAACAGAAGTGGAAAGCTTTCTCATCCACTTGTAGAATATGTTTTATCACTAGATATCTTATGTGTGCTGCTCATTACAGAAGGCAATGCCCTGCGAAATCTTTTGTGGATATAGATTTTCGAGACATGTCATGTTTGTTACCGGTTGATGTAATGGAATTGCAAAGCTAATTTTCAGGCTGGATCCTCCACTTTGCTGGCCATGGTCCACAGATTCTCCGAAGCAATGCTTCTGTATTTTATCTTTTGGATACTTTATTTTCACGTGTCAAGTCTGTGTTCTTACTTCTTACCAATAAAAAGAAAGTCCATGTAAAATCTGTTTTCTCACCATTCGATGAAAAGAATGTGTTTTTTATGTGTACATGTTGTTAAGACATTGTATCCTTGTCATATCTTGGCCTAGGAGCTTTCCAGACTTTTTCTTGTAAATATCCTTTTGTGATTTTTGTTGATAGTTTAATGTTGTATACATTTATCCCTAAAAGAAGTAGAAAATAGAGACATTTTATTTACTCTGATTCTTTGATTTTGTGAAGCAATGAGCCATCAGAATGTGGAAATTTCATGTTTGGGGTTTTTTTCCCTTTAAAATACCAACTTTCTCCTACATATTACAAACTTTCATTTTCAGTTAAGTTTGGCATTTGGCAGCAAGGGCCAATGAAGGGTTAATGCATGTGGAGCGACAAGTTATGGTAATAGGGTATTCTTTAGCAGATGAACCTTAAGGATGACTAAAGCCATGTATCCTTTTTCTGCACTCCCTCTTCCTTCTTTTTGTCCCTTACTGTAAGGTCCCGGATCTCCTGCGGTTCCTACTTCCTTCAGTGCATGAAGTTTTTGTACCATCTTCAGCAGTTGACATGCATGTTGTAATTTCAACAAGGAAAATTTAGGAAACGATTTATATAGATACATGTTTATCTTTCATTTATAATATAATTCATTGTAAAGATTCTAATGTTGTTTTTGTTTTTGCAGATTGATGGACGCTTTGGGTCGATTGCAGACTAGCTCAATGTGTTTTATTTTTTTAGTTTATTTGTATATGTATATTGGATTGTATATTTGTTTAATGAGATGAATGATTTAATGAAAAATGGACTTTTATGATTTGATGAAAAATGGACTTTGTTTGCATGCAAATTTTTATATTGAACAGGTTTGTACATACAGGTTTAAAGGAAAAAATGAATATTGGAAAAAGCCATTATATGTACATTGATTTTAAAAAAAAAAAGACTTTTACCGACGAAAAGAAAAAACGTGGGTAAAATGGATTTTTGCCGACGCAAAAATCGTCGGTAAACATCGATAAATTTATTTATTTTACTTTTGCGGATGAAAATAAAATGTCGGTAAACATTTTTAATTTTTAATTTGATTTTTACCGACGAAACATACAGTCGGTAAAACGTTTTTAATTTTCTGTTTTGTATTTTGTCGACGAAAAATGAACGTCGGTATAAGTTTTTTATTTTTAAATTTGATTTTTACTGACAAAAAATACCGTCGGTAAAACGTTTTGTATTTTTTAATTTGATTTTTACCGACGAAAAATACCGTCGGTAAAAAGTTTTTATTTTTTGGTTTTTTTTGCGGATGAAAAATAAACGTCGGTATAGGTGTTTTTATTTTCAATAAATTTTTCCTTTTTCTTTTGCCGACGAAAATAAACGTCGGTAAAAGTATTTTTATTTTCAATAAATTTTTCATTTTTCTTTTGCCGACGAAAATAAACGTCAGTAAAAGTGTTTTATTTTTTATATTTGGTTTAATTTTTTTTACCGACGAAATAAAAACGTCGGTAAAGACAAATAATTTTCGGTAAAGATTTAACATTTTTATCGACGAAAATAAAGGTTTTGTCCACTGTTTGTTACTGACGTCTGACCGACGAAAATTTTTTCGTCGGTAAAAATTTTACCAACGTTTTTTTTACTTTTGGCGACGAAAAATTTCGTCGCTAAAAGTGCAGTTTGTTATAGTGATGATTATCTGGCATGTCCACTTTCATTTGCATGGTTTTGGATTTGAATTTCTCCATGCACAGTTTGAAGTTTTTGAACATGTCTCTGCGTACACGATAACTCATTTGGGCATTCACTTAGGGTTACATAGGATTCACGGTCTTAGTGGATTTGCTTTATTTTAGGAGCATCGATCTTGATTTTTTCTTGCTCTCTTCTTAATGATTATATATGAATATATTTGGCCCAATGTGCATAGAGATTTCTATCAGGAGTATGTGCGAAAAGGAATAGTGACTAGGTCCACTCCCTAGGCCTTAACTTTGCCTACATCATATGATTTAGAAATTTCGGCGCAAAGAAAAAAAAGTGAGCGAGTGAAAAAGTTAATAACTGGGTTTGTTCCCTTGATTTTAACTTGTCTAATAGCATTCGAAATTGAAAAATTCTTACGTTTGAGAAAAGCTTGAATTGGGTCAATGATGTTAAAAAAATGTGGCATTTAGGGGGAGCTTTATATATCATTAATGATCGGGACGAATCTTTTTGAAGGTGTGAATCTTAGTTTGTACCTGATGAATATTGATTTCTGGTTGATAATCGTCTTCTTCGTGTTTTTCCATTTGAGATTCTTTCACACACAATTTACACGTCAAATTCCTAAAATTTGTGTTGCTTACTTCTCGGTTTCTTAAAATTTTACAAATTTTTGTGATTGATCATCAAGGGTTTTCACATTTTTGGCCTGATTAAGACTTTGCATTTGTGCTTTTTATTTGATACTTGAGGTTAGAATTATCTAAAAAGTGGGAGTATAAACTTAGTCAATTTTGAACGAAAAGGGGGAGATATTATGAGTATAAGGTGTTGATTTCTTTTCGATTTTCTAGTTCATGACATTACACTTGATCTACCGTCAAGTTTGCGAGACAGGTTTTGCAAGGGTTGTTGGATTTTAAATTGAAGCAAAAGGATTGGTTTATATTGTAAAGATTTCTGTGTCGTAGATTTTTCATGTAATTAGAAGTTTTGTCCATGAATTGTCATAGGGGGAGATTGTAAGGAAACTTAGTGTTGGCAAATTCATTGGGATATGGACAAAATAGGGATTCATGTTTTATGTTTGTATTTTATAGGTGGACTGCCCGGTTTAAAGAATTGAAGAAATCAAGAAGGCAGAAAAATGTATTGGGCGCTCGAGTGCCTGTCTTCACCCGCTCAAGCGCACCTAAGATAGAGGCTCAGGCTGTTCTCTTTCGCGCTCAAGCCTGACACGGAGCGCAGAATAACTAGATGTTCTATTCATGCGCTCGGGCGGACCAGGACCTGTGCTCGAGCGCCTGATGCGGGAATTTCGAGTTTTAATTAGAAACCTCTTCTAACTTGTTTCCCAATCCGTCCAAAACTCTTTTGGCTTGCAACCCACGGACCAAGAGTTATTTAAAGACATTCTCTCTCAAACCTAGAGAACCTCTCTCTCATTCTAAACCCTAGAATTCTTTGAGAGATCCATCATCTTCTCCAAAGCATCCTTAGTTGCAGAGCTGAATCATCAAGCCTTGGAGATTCTTTCCGTCTACTCTCTTGCATTAGATTCACCTTAAAATGGTGTTCAAGGTGGTTGGTTCAGGCACGGTGAAGGTATACAGTGAGTCATCAGTAAGACCATCGCAAACCTTAGGTTGAGTTGCAACCGGGGAAGGGTCTGTGAGCACTTGTAACTTTCAATTACATAGTGTTTGGTTGTCTTTGGTCTAGAAGATAAGACCCGTGATTTTTCTCGAGTAGGGTTTTCCACGTAAAAAATCGCGTGTCTCCTTCTCTTGTGGTTGATTAAAATTCAATAGGATGCTTAGGATTTTTTTCCATATTATATATGTGCCCTATACTCCCATAGATTTTTTTTTTCAGAACAAGGCCCCAAGAAAGGAGTGGATGTCTTTGTGTGTGTTTGAATGCCAAATGATGAGATGACCCTTTTCTTTCTCTTACCTATCTTAATACGGTCATAGCTTTGAGATTTTGCGGATCGGCTTTAGCACTGGCTCTTGTTTGTTTTAAATGTGTAGTTAAATCATTCGTCAAATGTTATTCAGTTTAGTTTGTGACTTGAAAATGCATTGTCCATAATTACATAATTGTTTCAAGAACTACTTTGCCTTTTTTTTTATGTCCTATAGTCGTTTTCTATTTTTGGTTTAAGGATGAACTTTGGTTTCCCACTCTCTAACTCCTCTTGGCCTCAAGAAGAACCAAATGATCAATGCCGTCCTTTTATTTGGATCCACCCTCCTAGAATCGGCAAGGAAATTGAGGAGAAAGCGCACTTCATTGCACACTTCTATCTCCTGGCCCCTTTCACCGGATCTTGCTGTAGGAGTATGAACTTTGGAGAATTTCACGTTTGTTTAGACTTGCAATTCTATTGATTTGTTTCGTTTTGTATTCCTTCTCTACTTTGGATTTGTGGATTTTGTTGTGCTAAAGTTTGATTTTTGTGGAAGAGGTTGTTGGTGGTGGGCATTAGGTAATTTGAGGTATAATTGTTGGGAATATAAAACTTTATATAGCAAAGTTTTTGAAATTTCTCGATTCTCTTCGATTGATTTATCCATTTATTATGCCTTTTCTACTTTGAATCTATTGATTTTGTGGTTTTAAAGTTTGATTTTGGTGGGAGAGGTTGTTAATGGTAGGGCATTGGATAATTTGAACTATAATTCTTGAAAATTTGGGGTGGTGTCAGCTATGTTTGGACATTGCCTCACGTGCAGGGCTCAACTATAATAATATAAATGATTCACATCTCTTAGGGCATAGAAGCACTATAGAGCACCTCCATCTCCCATGTAGGCAGGTTTACAACAATATTGTTTCTTTTCCCTCTTTATCTATGCATTCAAATGGTTCCATTTGTTATATGAAATTGGACCTTAAGCGTTAAGATAAAATAAGAAACCCACGCTTTTTTGAGCTCTAGTCAGCTAGATCAAGACATGCATCCTTGTGAGATGGCTAGATCAATAGTTCTAGATGGAACCCGCCAAATATGTGAAGCCCTTAAGTCTAATTTGCCACATCAATTTATATATATATATATATATATGGAAATATTCATATGCTTTCATCCCTCGCCATATTACGGTGAGGGACAACAAAGTGAAGCCGACTTTATGGTCCATCTAAACCATCTACATACATGGGACCTCTTGAATTACACTAGATCCATCGAGTTTTCACCTATCCGAATGGATTAGACCATTGGATCAAGGGTAAAAAATTTTCTTTAATATGAAGTTGATAAATTTGTGGGCTACGAATGATGGGTTTAGAGGCATGGGGCAGACACCAAACTTGATATATGGAACACATCCAAGATGTCTCTTTCCATCCATTCAAGCCCCATGATCAGGGGGCCCTATGTGGGCCCCATCATGCTTGTCCTTCACCATATGGTGAGGGATGGATGGATATAGATGTGAGGGCCACCACCTCTATCTCTCATACAAGGTGAGAGATATCTCTCATAGGAGCATCTCATTTTATAAAAAATCTTTCATCCAATATAAATTGGCCCTCCTCTCCTTAGCTCGAGTTGACAGGGGAACTCATCCGCTCAAGCTTGTGGCACCCACATGGAGATGGGGCTGTGGGGATTTGAACATCTGCCTGTGCCCCTCCTATGAACAAAAAATCTCCCCAATCAGATCATCTTTACATTATCATCCAGGGCTCACTAGTCCAGTCCATTCGAATGGGGTGTGTAGTCGATCTAATGGTCCGGTCTATTCAGATCTATCCAAACCCAGGGCCCATGTGAAATTCGGGAGGTGGGGTGTGCCTACACACACACAAAAAAAGAATACCGAATACTCATAAGTTTAAGTTTGACACTCATCCAGCTAAATAGTTGGACCCACCATTATATTGTGGAAATTACATGTTTTCCGGGTTGCTAAATATGATGGTGGGCCCACCTGCTATTTAATTGAATTTTGCCTAAGGCTAATAACAGACGGGCCATTAATTTTGAATGGGTTAGATATTTTTTTTCACAAAAGGTCACTTGGAAAGATGAACTAAATGGTTAAATTCATGAAAATAGGCCATTCATCATGGTCCCATCAACTGACAGGTGCAACCTAAGCTTTTGGAGTAAAATGATCATTAATTTGGCCCCCACATTGAGTAAATTGACCCAATGTTAATTAATAAATTGTTGCATAAGTGGGACCCATGCATGGAGTTTTAAAAGTCTTCTTCATATTGAATGCCCTAAAAAGAAGGTAGTAAATCACATTAGTTAGAGAGGGGAAAAAAGGGTGCACTAGACTGTTGGATTCATCGTGTATTGATACGAATGGACTATTGACCATTAAACTTTTGGAGCCTAGATGGAGATGATAGAAACCACAGTTGGTGATGATTTTTCCCTATGTGATTTCAAACTCAAGCCTTGTAGCTGTGATACCATGACAGAGTTGCTAGCCAGTAATCCCAAAATCAATTGGTGAGAGGAAAGTGCACAAACAACTACTTAATAGACTATACACAAGTGCTACCCAATTATACACTATTTAATTTGAGTCAGGTCACCAGCTTCGACTCATGCCACGTTCATGTGCTAATTGAAGAAAGGCATTACATACACTGCAAATGAATTTCAAGATCTAGTAATTATTACTCACAAATTGAATCTTGACATGGAGTGTGACCCAAGTTGGGTCTTACTGTGATCTCACTTCTTTCTTCTAGATAAGCCATCACCATGTACCAAAGCAATTGGTTATAGATCTTGATTGCTAGTTCTTTATTTTTTTGGCAGGGTATTAATGGGGTACCAAAAATCAAAGACAATTACAATCCAGCAACATGGATGTTAGAAGTTACCTCAGCAGCAGTTAGAAACACAGCTTGGTGTAGATTTTGCTTGTATTTACAAGGAATCCTCTCTATATAAGTGAGTCTATGCAGGCACTTGTTTATTTATTTTTTCAGCTTCTTGTGGTAGCAGTAGTGCCCATGATATTGTATGGTGAACAGTACACATCAGATAGTTATTGATTTTCTACAATAATACCATATTGCACAGTTACGAAATATAAGGATCGTAAGACGTTTAATCAAACTTATGAATTGGGTGGATACTCAATAGCCATTATCCTACTATCGCTCATATTTTTTGGTTGCAGGGACAATGAAGAGATGGTTAGGCAGTTAAGTACACCACCACCGTGTTCAAAGGACTTGCATTTTACCACCCACCGTCCGCAGAATGGTTGGGGACAGTTCAAAGCTTGTTTGTGGAAACAACACCTGTCATATTGGAGAAGTCCTGCATACAGCTTGGTACGATTACTGTTTTTGATTGGCTCTTCTACTATGTTTGGAGCACTTTTTTGGCAGCATGGAAAGAAAATGTAAGTCCTTAATTTCAAGTTCAGTTATTACATCAACTCATTCTTGGAAATAGTATGTCATATCTTCCAATCAAGACATGAGAACGTACATTCCTTACTGAATGCTAGCACAAAGTCTGAATTTAAAACAAATTAACCAGTATTTGCCAACTAAAAAGAAAATGATTGTTTTACTTATTTGGTTTCCTGCATCCTTACAATCTGAATTTTGAACTTAGCATTGGACTTCGTTTTGTTTTCAGTTCATGCAACTAATAGGTTTGTTATAAGAGAAACAATTATATACAGGTGACTGAACTGTATGTTAATACAGGACACAGAAAAGAGAAAAGCCAAATCTTAATTGGTGGGATCATTCATTGCCCGGAAAAGAGACCATTAGATAAACACTAGCTCCCGTCAATTTATAATTGAGATAAATATCAGTAGTCACATTCACTGTTGGATTGAAGTCTAGAATTTCCCTCCAACATAAAATGTAAGACTACCATGTGAAGAAGATTGCTCCAATCCAATGGTGAAGTTACTTTGATCTGTGAAAAGAGAAGCTCTGATCCGAAGGTTTGCCTTCATGATTTTTGGGTCTCAAAATGGAAATTTTGTTCACCTATAACCATAATTTTTGTCATGCCTCGATCTAACAGACTAACATCCTCTTGTTTTTCATGTTTGTAGACATAACCAGCAAGACTTGCTGAACATCCTTGGAGCAATGTTCTCTGCCCTGTTTTTTATAGGGATAAACAACTGCTCCTTAGTTCTACCATTTGTTGCAACTGAACGCACTGTACTATACAGGGAAATGTTTGCTGGGATGTACTCCTCATGGGCCTATTCATTTGCACAGGTCCAAAAAACTTTCTACACATTTGATAAGGCAATAGGACCTATGATGCACAGATACGGCATGGATACGGCAAGAACACACTATAGACACAGCAGGGACACGGATTTTACATATAAAAAGTGAAGTATCCGATACGATATGATACGATACGTTGCCCATTTTTAAGCATCCGTGCATCATAGATAGGGACCCTTCAGATAATAAGAGAGAAGCCCTTGAAAATTCATTCCTTTCATATTTTGTAGGACCGCCTAAACTCAATTTTGGTTCTTCTTTGGGAAAACTAAGAAGAACCAAAAATCTAATGCGGCCTTAAAGTTGTCCCACAAAATCTGTGAAGATGATCTTTAATGATTTTTTTTTTCTCATCAGTTTTAGTTAAGATCTTCATTGATTTCAAACTTTTTGGGATGTTGCAGGTGGCCATTGAGGTTCCTTACATATTCTTTCAAGCACTTATCCTAGTGACTATCACATATCCCTCAATAGGGTACTATTGGTCAGCTTATAAGATCTTTTGGTACTTCTATGCATTGTTTTGCACACTGCTATACTTCACTTACCTTGGAATGCTGATAATGTCACTGAGCCCCAATGTTCAGGTGGCTTCTATATTAGCGTCTTCAAGCTATACAATGTTGAATCTCTTCTCAGGCTTCCTGATACCCGGACCGGTGAGCCAACTTCTCACTTCTCCCAATATGCAAGCAGATCAAAATCAACTTCTTAGGGTAGGGGTACATCAGAATATTGAGACAATTAAAACAAGTGCTATCTATGGTAAAAGAGTATAAGAAACTCATCAATGAAGAGAGTAATTAGTCACAAAAAGCAAATACCAACTTGTAGACCCAATATGTTGTCCTAGTTTTGAGAAAGATCATCATTCATTGGAATCTTTTGTGTCAATGCAGTGCAGGCAGAGTGCTACTTTACATTAATGCAAACTCACTTAGATTTAGTTTGGCAAGGTTTTTGCTTTATAGCCAAATTGCCCGTATCATGCCAACCCTCCACATGCCAAGGCATGTCATAGTGTGGAGGCATTAACTGAAGCCGGACAATTAAACAGGAAAAAACAATACTGCATATAGGCACCAACACAATGCTCACCAAATATGCTTGGTTGTGCACCTAATATATGAAACTTTGCATTCCGAAATTCTGAAACTGACCCAAATCTGATGTATCCTTTGCAGCAATTTCCGAAGTGGTGGCACTGGTTCTATTGGTTGTCCCCAACATCCTGGAGCCTAAGGGCCCTCTTCACTTCACAATATGGTGATATAACGGAGGAGATAACAGTTTTTGGCAAAGCCAAAGCAATTTCTTCCTTCGTAGAGGATTATTTTGGATACCACTATGATCAGTTAGCTGTTGTGGCTATTGTTCTTGCTGCCTTCCCTCTTCTCTTTGCTTCTCTTTTTGCTCATTGTATAGGGAAATTGAATTTCCAAAGAAGGTGAAGAGATGCAAAAATGCCCTTTTATTGCATATATCCTAGGTGATTTTCCTTTAATAGTTTTATGGAAACTTAAACAAACTATAAAGCAGCGATATACTTTATCAACATTTAGATTGCTATAAAACAGCAATGTATGTCATTGTAATATGCTTTTGGCTTATGGAGTTTTCTTATATGCATGATTTTAATAGTTTGAAGACATTCTGTCCTTGTTTGATGAATTCCCATCTGCTACAAACTTAGTGAACTTCTGTTTTTCCTTGTCATCTACTGGTTCACATTTGAAATATTATGTGATGGCACTGATAACAATGTCCATAGGTGGAAATCTATGAATCGAATTGCATTGCAAATCACATATAAAGAGCATAATAGTATAATATGAATACTGTTAGCTATTCAATCTAATGAGAAAAATGAGAACCGGTGGGATCTAAAGTGCCCCAAAATAAATGCTCCATTATTGTATGGGCTTTTGCTAAATTTCAGGTATATTTTGCATGATTAATTTTGCAGTGGGTCTAATACATTTTAACGTAAAATTTTTTCCATATCCCAAACGCGGGCGAGAGCATTTTTAAATAGATATAGCCTCACCACCAAGCTTTTCAGAATTCACAAGTCTCTGCCAATAATAACAGAGCACTTGGATCAATACAATATAGATCAAAGGGTCATGTACACTGGCATGGTCTACCTGATGAGTGGATACTGGATAGGCTCGATCATAGTCATCGTGCGGCCCACTAGAAGATGAAGAGTGTAGAGAAATGGGAACCCTGAAAATGTCCGCCCGAGGACGCAGAGACTTTTATTACAAGCTAATGGGGAGACCTCCAGCGCTTTCTCTCTCTTGGACATGCTCGCTCTACTGTTCTCGGGAATCTGAGAGTAACATACAGACAAACAACAAGACCGACGAATTCAAATTTCTAACTCCAGTCCCAATAAAGCCATCCCAGTCCCACTCCTCTAGTGCCAATTCTAACCTTCTGCATCACACCCATTGACCCCACCAGCCATTCCCATCAAGTGTGGGTGTTTTTTTTTTTTTTTACCCCCAGCCTTTGCAAATGGGATCCAAGAGAGCCCATATGCCATAGGAATAGGAAGGACAGCCCAATCATGTGAAAAGAAAGTGGTGTATATGGGGATCCATCTCTAGGCAGCCAGTTGATATCTCGGGTGCCAACCAACTAAGCAACCCTTTGTTATCATAATATATGGCTAATTGGCCTTTGAATTAGATAATTCTTGTCCAAACCGGTCTTAGTTGGGAGGCTGCGGCACAAGGGCGGAACCAGAAAATACCAATTGGGGAAGTGTCACTATGCAACATAGAAGAATTTATTTGGTGTTGGTGGTCCTAGTTCCACTCCTTTAACCGAGATTTCTCTAATCTGAAGCCTAAGAGGAAGGACACCATTAGCCACAATAACAAATAACACTTGAGAGAAAAAAAAATTGGCCAGACTATTAATAATGAAAATTTTTGTCCTTCTAATGGAGGGTCATGGTAGGAAGTTTTTCAGAAAGCCTTCTCGTTTATTAATAGGGCGGAGCTAAAACCCCAAGGGGTAGCTTAGTTGGCCTAGGACTACGGTTTGCTCCCGGAGGTTGTGGGTTCGAAACTCTGCTACCACACTAGGGCTACAGGGGATTTACCCGGCTTCCCTCTGGGCTCGGAGGGATTAGTACAACCCAAAGGGTTGGGAACCCTCCGATAGCAAAAAAAAATAAAAAATAAAAAATAAAATAAAATAAAATAAAATAGGGCGGAGGAAACTATTTGATGGCTCTCAAACTTCTTCTTTTTTTTCTTTTAATACATTTTTTTAAATGTGGAAGAATTCAATTTGACGCAAACAAATGGGCCATAAACAGGTGGACCCGGAAGCAGAACCGTTAAGGAAAATGTGGAACTGGATTTGGACCCAGAACCGTTTCAGAGCCGGTTTCTTGGCTTTGGGACCAGAACCATATATGGGGGGTGGGTCTGGATCGGAGTTCAAGTCTAGGTAGAGAATGATATTGAAAAAACATGATTTTTATGATAGATTTTCCAAAATTGAGGTAATATGCCTCACAATCCTATAATTCTAAATTCATGCATTTCGGTCAGATTTGGCAAAACGATATAATTGTTATCAATAAGGTGGGTAACAGATATGGGATTATGACATAAGGGACAAAAGGAACATTAGGTAAAGTGAGGGAAGAAAAATGACCATCCCCTATATCGGAGATATTCATTTTATCACCATTGGCAATATGAACTCAAGTTGTTCCAATATATGGCTTAAGGTTGGCCAAATTTTGGTGCCTCATGGTCATGTGATTTGATGCACCAGAATCAAGATACCATCTGGCACAAGGAGAGGCATTACCAGAGAATCTCGTGGTGGATAGAGCCTACACAATATGTCGGAATGTTTCAGGACTAAGAGTGGCAGGTGTAGTACGAGTGTTTGAAGGTTGCAATGATCATGGATCAAAGGCCACTATATTTGGGTGTAGCGGTCTAAATGGAATTTAGTGCCGCTCACATCCATAGCTGCTACGGCCGCTACAAGGCCGCTACGGAGTGAGACAGATTCCTACTTTCAAAAAAATCTTAAAATGCATAATAGGACTTATTTCTTTTCTTCTTCTCTCCAAATAACATTTCTACGCAACTCTTTTACCCTTCTATGTTTAAAAGAACACCAAAAAACACATGGTCTCGCCGAATTACAGTCGATATAGAGAGTTCTTCTCAATGGCTCTTCTCTAGGTACATCCTATTAGACACCCCCTTTGGGAGAGGTATTCTTTTCTCTACACTCAACAAAAACATATTGTTTTGATGAAAGGTAATTTGTTATTTGGTTTGAACTTTAAATTTGAGCTTTTAACTTTATTTAAGCATGATTTTATAATTTATATATCCTTTGTTATATACAATTGTAGTAAATTGCTTATTTGAATTATGAATTTAGAAATGCATGATAGAGTCTAACTTAGTATGGCTAACCAACATGAATACATTTACAATGGAGAATGCCAATATTGAGGTAATATATTTACAGTTTGCAGATGATACCATTATGTTTTGTGATGCTTCGTTGGATCAGTTGCAAAATCTAAAGAGTATTTTGGTTTGAGTTCCTTTCGGGGATGAAGATTAATTATTTTAAGTGTGAATTGATTGGAATTCGGATGGAAGAAAGTCATGTTGCTTTTTTGGCACATGTTTTTAGGTGTAAAGTTGGTAAGCTTCCTGCTAAGCATTTGGGGCTCCCTTTATGTTTGGGACTACCAAAGAAACGTCTTTGGGATCCGGTTGTAGAGCGGATTGAAAAGAAATAAAGTTCTTGGAAGGGTAGATATCTGTCTATGGGCGGTCATGTTACTCTAATTAAATCAGTTCTATCTAGTATCCCAATTTAGTTTCTTTCACTCTTCCATTGCCCTAAAACAATTTTTTAGAGGATATAAAAATACAACGGGATTTCCTATGGAATGGCTCTGTTGAGACAAAAAGAGTATCATTTGGTCCAATGGGAGAACGTGTGTAAACCACTATCTCAAGGTGGTTTGTGTATCCGTTCTATTGAAAAAATCAATAAAACTATATTGGGTAAGTGGCTTTGGAGGGTGGGAGAACTGGGATAGGGATTGTGGCAGAAAATTATTATTGGTAAATATAAGGTGTGTATTGGTGCGTGGTGTGTTCCGTTCCAAGCTAACAGGATTTTTGGTTTATGAAAGTCTGTTTATTTGTTCATGTGGAGTTTGCTCAGATTCGGTATAGGGTCCATGATGGTCTTCGGGTTAAATTTGGGCAGGATGAATGGTGCGGACAAGTGGTGCTGTCTAATCAATTCCCAAATCTTTTTTTTGTTGGATTGTAGACAACAAGGTTTTGTTGCCGATAATTTTTCTATGGAGGCTGGACGGGTTGTTTGGGTCCTATGAGAGATATCTCTCACCTTATATTAGAAATTTAAGTTGTTTGCATTGGATATGGATGTGAGGGCCCCACCCTATCTCTCATAGTAAGGTGATAGATGTTGTCGGGAGAAGTTCTTATGAGAGCATCTCTCACCTTACTATGAGAGATAAGGTGGGGACTCTCACATCCATATCCAATGCCAACAACTTAAATGTGAGGGCCCCCACCCTATCTCTCATAGTAAGGTGAGAACATCTCCATATTTATATATATATATATATATATATATCCCCCACAACCTCACGGTTGCAATAGTGAGCACCTTCCACTGTGCCACGGGCTCTTGTCAAATTGATTTTCTTCTCTTTGTTTGAAAAATAGAGAAATTTGATCCTAGAAGTTAAATTAAAAAAAAAACCTTATAAAAACGTGGAGGTTGATATGGCTCATTGCTTCTATTGAGCTGGTAATCTCCATTACCGCGACCCCTTGGTGCTGATGCACTTCCTGTATATCCAGATGGCCTTGGAAAAGCACCACTTCCCAGAAGCCCATCATGTTCTGGATGTTGCAAAGTACGCCGAGATTGATTACCAGAACGTCTTCCAGAATCTGTAGAGTGAAATCAAATTATCAGAATCCAATCCAGTTCCTACATTTGTAAATAGTCACATACAAGATATAGAATGGTAAAATTCAGAACTGAGGACTCCTCTGTAAGCAATATAATACTGATTTTTAGGCTTGACAACCATCCGACATGGACTGATATCACTAGGACATGGGGGGCGTAAGGTTTTTTACTGTACTAGACCATATGTTTTAACTCTTTCTCACATGACCTATAGGAATTGTACATAAATACCAAATGAATAGATGTGAGGAATTCAATTCAGAAGACTACATGACAGTCCACAAACATATACTTTATTAATGTACTTAGAGAACTAATGAAGTACACAATCATTAGCATCTCATTGGTCATAAAATAAAATAGCCAATATAATATTTCTAATGACAAAAAGATATTACCAAATAAGCATGAGTAAGATCTTAACGGCATTACTTTATGTATGCAAAGGACAGAAGGTCAACAACTGCCAAAACAGTAAGACAGTTTGCTTCCCTGCTGAGGAGAGTAATAGAGGCATAGAGCAACACTTTCAATAAGCTTACTGCAAACTTACAGCTTACATGATTGATATACAGATTTGTAAACACTTATAGTTATATGGAACATATTCAGAAATTAAACAGCCTGCATGAGCAAATAAACAATATATCACCATGAGATATAAAGAGTAATCCTAAGATATATGTCTCTAGACAGTAGCATATGATCACTACAACTATCTGCAAAAAAGAAAAAGCTCTAAATGAAATAACATATGAACTAAATGCATTCAGGGGAAAAAATTTCTATGTCACTTGATTAACAAGACCAAGCAAACCAAAAAAATTTCAAGTATTTTGTAATTACTTTATTTAAACTGCTTCTGAGCCTTAGAAATAATTTCTTCATTCAAAGAGCCCAAAATAATGTGTACAGTGCACAATAGGGTCAAGTCAAGCTTACAAGAAGATGGTTTAAAACTCGTCTGATACATTGAAAACTTCTTTGTGCTCATTTATATAATTGAAGTAACTTATGGTGCATGTTTAAAGGTATTTGTGCCGCCATAACAAGAAATTTCATTATGTAAGTCAGCAACACTTAAAGAAAATAAATCATATACCACAGGTCATTTGGCTTGAAAGTTATTTCTATTATGTACACTGTAACTCTTGCTGCTCATGGTGGCTGCTGAATCAAATAGCCCAACGATGGATTTCGGATTCCATGGACCAAGCGATCAATCATCTTAACCATAATTCAGAAGAGAGTAAGTTATCAAGTAGAATCCATGCCTGAAAAATAAAACTATAGGACATGTACTTTCAGTCTTCCATGGAATCACATGGGTATACTGCTCAACCATTAACTGAGAACAAAGTAGCAGAGTAGTTTAAAATATGCTCGTATGTTTCTTAGTAAGCCCAGAGAACTGGTCTACTCTGTTTGGATGCACAAGAAAATAATATTTTTTAGAATATAATCTTTCGTTTTTTAAAGAAGAAAATCTTGTGCGTTGTAACTCAAGAAAAATTTGAAGAAAAGATTCTTTTCTCTTAAAAAGCTCAATAGTCTCTCATACAGCTCTACCATGTAGAAAACTTTCTACAAGATAAGAATATTTCAAAATAACGATTATAAAGTGGTAGAGTAAAGTAATGACTTTAGTTCAACAAATCTATCATATTGTGTATATTTATATATATGGTAAAGTAAAGTAAAAGTAAATCTCACAGGACGGTAAATGTGGGGTAAAGTAAAGGTCGGATAAAGTATATGGTGAAGTAAAGTGGGAGGGAATGGTAAATTAAAGTAGTTTTTTTTTTACTTTACTTTATCACATTTTATCGTAGTTTTATATGATAAATAAAAAGTGACTTTTTTTACAGGTGTGGTAAGTCCAAGAAAGTAGATATAAAGGAACTCCTACCGAGGTGTATAACTTGAAAAGGTCTGTAAAAGTTAAAATAACACTACTAGAGAAATGAGTTTTCGCTCACCAAAAAGGCGGGCGACCGCCTCGCAAAAGAAGTCATTAGCAACCGCTCTAAAAGTTTTCCTCATCCCACTTCTGTTTTTCCTTTCTCCCGCCCTGCTCCCGCGCTCAACCTAGCGATTTTCGAGACTTCCTTCCCAGCGATTTTTTCCCCACTCTCTCTCTCTCTCTCTCTCTCTCTCTCTCTCTCTATCTATTTCTCTCCCTCGCTCGCTCTCCCTCCCTCTCCCTCTCCCTGTGCCCTCGCTCCCGCGCGCCGGAGCCGTTGCTGACGAGGTGCTGGAACAGGAGCCGTTGCCCCTTCTCCGAAATACTCTCCATTGAGAAGATCTCTCTCGGCGGAAAGGTCAGATCTTTCTCCATGTGCGGATTCGTTTTCCGGTTGATTTTCTTCTCTTCCCCTTTCATTTCTCCACTCCAGGTTTGCTACGAAACCCTAAAATCTCTCTCTCTCTTCCCCTTTCTTCTTCGTTTATCTTCTCATGATTTTGATTTTGACTTTTCTTTTAGAGATTGTAGATTTTTTTCATCTTGTGTGGAGTGGTGAGTGGAGTCATCGCCGATGGGGGTTGAGTCAAGAACGGGATTTGGGATTTTCGTTTTTCAACACAGAGCAAGGGTGTGAATGCTCTGTGAATGCTCACACTCCTCAAGTCCCTGACCCCATGGGATATGACTCACCGGAGATTTATCAGTGGGTTTCTTAAGTAATCCCTAAAATGCCCCACCATGATCTGTTATTCGGTGACCACCAACATCTAGTTTCTAATTATTTATTGAAATAATTGATCATGTTACTGTCATTATTAACATGCCTGCGCTGGGAAAACACTGGTGTATCTCAGTCCTTCTGGTAAAAATATGTAAGCTTATCTTTGGTTATTCTTTGGTTATTCTCTATTCTAGATGTAGTTTGTAGTCCTAGTAGGAATTTTGCTTTAAGCTCACATTCGGATGCTCTTTACTGATCTTCTTATAGAGAAAGTGAGAATTAATCAACCAGAAATTAGATTCTTCATTATCTACTGATCTGGTCACCTTTTCCATTGGATTCTTATCTTAATTCTGCAATTATCTAGGAAGATGTGCTTGCTCCTTGCAGGTGTAGGATTTTTTGGTGGTTTATCCTGTGTGGGTCAATGAGAGGTTGATATGAAACATTTTCTGCTTTGCCTCTAGCTAGTACCCACTCTGCATGTTCCTTTGTTTTTTTGAATGAGGTGATCCAAGATCTCATCTCAAGCATGTTGATTTGTATGGAAACCATCTGATGGGCCATCAAATAGCACTAGCACATTAACCCGTGCCTAGCACAGGTATGTCCACCCACTACATTTGTAGAAATAAATATAAATTAAATATAAGGTATTTATATGAATTAAAAGATGGATGATTTTCCAGTAGCCCATGTTACCCTTATGGATGGGTTTTGTGGGCAACAAGGCCTGCTATTTCTAGCAAGGACAGATTGAGCTATTAGGTTCTCTACAAGAAATACATGGCTGTCTTTGAAAATTAGGAATCTTTCACGCAGTGGGGGCTTCCTTGTGCATATCTGGACTGTTAATTCTGATATCTCCCATTCGGTGGATGAGCATAAGTAAAAAACTATCAAACCCTTATCATTCGAATTTACAAAGAATGTTTCTGTGACCGAAACAAAATTTCACAAGGTGATGGATGAGCCAACTATGCATCCAACTCAACGTTTTAGATTCCTATGTGGTTACCCTATTGCTTGAAAAAATGCATTTTACTAGAAGATCATTTGTTATTAGTTTGGCCATGTTTTTGTTTTGCCATGTTTTTGTTTTTCAATCCAACTGTGGATTGCAAATGAAAATCAGATCTTGGATCCACTTGGGTATAACTTGATGGTATAGTACTCCCTTTCTTCTTTGGAAGATTGATGGAGAGGTTATATCCGGCGGTTCGAACAAATATTGGATTCTGCTGTGTCAAGTTCAATCCTCAGCAGTGGGTTGAAGCCTCAAGTGAACAGTTTATAGATCTTTAGAAGGTGGCTTCACATGCACTGATTTAGTTTGAGTCAGAAGTACTTATTGATAGATTTAATTTGAGTCAGAAGTACTTATCAATATAACCAAATGACTATATTAATGATTGAAAAATTAGTTAGTAGTAACTGGTATTTGTTTATATAAAAAAAAGGTGTTTTCTTTCCTATCATCTATAGGTCTTAAACTTCACATCTCTTGTATGATACTTCTCTTAGGCCCAGGCAATTAGGTTTAAGATTGCTCTAAATGGTTGATGATTTTTGTTGTTTTTGTGAATCCATGTTTGAAAATTGTGTTGTAGATTTAAAGATTAGTTTGTTTATAACTTGTCCCAATCCTATGTTTTGTTATGATTAATTCCAAGTTGACATTTTTGTTGTCATTTATATTAGAGTTCGTTTAGTTTAGAGAGGCTACAGAATGTAGATGGTGGAGCTCTATCAGCTGTTGGAAGACGGACATTTAATGTCCTCCGCATGTAAAATAAGAGATTTGAGAGGAGCTTAATGGGCCACAACCTTTCCCAGGGAAGGTAATTAAGGACCCATCCATGGCTTCTCAAGAACTCTTTTAAATTTAGATTTTATAGCACAAGACTCAAATTTAGATTTTATAGCACAAGACTCAGTCGGATCCTCCCCCAGCACTTGATATCCAAATCCTAAATTGGAATGACTGTGATTTTGCTGACAATGTCAGTCTCCTAAATTCTACCTAATAAGGCTCGATCTCTTCCAACATGACAAAGTAAAATACACTTAGACATTTAATAGATTGATTGAACTATGAGTTTACCCTCTTTCCCCATTTTAAATATTCAAGCAAAGGGTTAAATATTCACACTTTCTGCCATTAAAACCTCAGGGCTTTCTGTGTTTTTGGTAATATGATACAAAAACAGGTATTGGAGGCATGTAGGTGGGGGCCAACTGGCCAGCTGAAACAGGGGCATTTTTTTCCTGTGTTGTTTCTGTTAGAAGTGATGTTGTGCTGCATTTTTTTTCTATTTTCATTTCTTGCTAGTAATTCCCTATAGTTCTTTCCTTCTCATTTTTTTTATAGGTAGAATCTGCAGAGTTTATACTGTAGACAAAATTTGATAGTTTTCTCCATTTCTTTAACTCGGTTATTTGCTAGTATAACTTGGAGACAGATTGTAAAATCCTACTAATGGCTTGCATTTGTAAAGACAGAGTGGTTATGACAAGAAAATGATTTATTAATGTAAATCAAAAGCATCCCTACTTCTTTACACCTCACCTGAACTTAAGTAAAGGGTTAGTGCCTCCCAAAGCATCAACCTTATATGAGGGGAGAACTTAAGTATGGTTGGCATTCTGTAGCAAGATGTTATTCTTCATCTAAAGAAACTTCATTTATTTTCTGTTCATATTCTTTCGTTCTTGAGATACACTTTCTTCTCATTCCAGGGAAGCTCTACTTCATTGACTTTGAATATGGGTCATACAGCTACAGGGGTTATGACATTGCCAACCACTTTAATGAATATGCTGGCTTTGACTGTGACTTCAGCTTGTATGTTTCTCTCATTCTCTGCAAGTTCAATGATTTGTCTTTATAGACATTGTTTTGATCATTTTATCCATGTTTCTAATGTAGGTATCCAGATAAGGATGCACAATATTATTTCTTCAGGAATTATTTACAACCTGACAAACCTCTAGAGGTAAAGCAAATACATCTAAATCTTTGACAGATTTGTTCTCTTTTTGAATGGTCTCTTTTTTAAAAAACTTGTATATATTAATAGTAACAGGAGACAGAAAATATGCATGCCTTTTATATTTATACAAGTTATTGGCGTGATTTTGATTATAAACATTCATTGCTGTAATCAGATGGCAGATCATTCCTTACTAATAAATAAGGCAGATCACTCATTGCATACATTTTTGTCTTTTGGAGAATTCTTAATATATTTGCTTGCGTCACTACACTTGACTCATTCATGGTTTGTGTCAACTAGCGAGCCTGTTAGAGATAGTTCTGACATGTCTATTGTCTTTATCTAAAACATGGTTAAGATGCTGTCTGAGCTCTCTAAATGCAAATGTAACTTAAAGACAGTCGACAGACATTTGTTGGAGTTAGCTACTGAAACATGTAAGCTTTTTTCTTTTTGTTCTTTATTCAGTTTTCAAGAAGCTTGAGATGAAGGGAAGGACCACATACAGTGAGGTAATATTTGATGGCCAGTTTGTCATTTTTTAAATTCGGAAGATTAAGTATGGTATGGAGTGAAATGGCACTTCTGTTAGGGGTTTCTGGCTAAAGAAGTGTTAGTTGAATGCTTGGAGCATTTTAAAGGGTAATAGTTTAATTACAGGGGATCTTCGTTCTTTAAGAGGCCCCAAAATAGTGGTATATAATCAAAAAAGGACTGTATGGGTAGGTCTATAGCGGTCAAATAAGACTGTGGACAGCCATATTACTAAACAAAGTAAAAGATTACAAGTTCTGAAGAAGAAGAATGTAGCTGATACATAATAAAACCATAATTAGCTACAACATTGTCTGGTATGTACAGATTAATCTGGATGATGGGAAGTGACCATACTGTATAACCTGTTTTTCTTGTTCATTTGTTTCGGAAGTTTAGTTTTGTGGTGTTGAGTGGAATGGGTCTTTGGTTTCAGGTTGCAGATGAGATCATTGCAGAGTTAGCGGCCCCAGATGTTAATCCTGTACCTCTGAATGAGGTTTGACTCAAGCCAAAACTTTTTTAGATAATAACATTGCAATTCCCATATTTCATTACAGATTTGTCATTAAGGTAGTAGCGTCTAGTGATACCTTTTACTCTCATCTATAGTTTGATGAAAAGAACATACGGCGACGAGTGTATGATGCATTAAATGTTCTCATGGCAATGGATATCATTGCTAAGGACAAAGGAAATACAATGGAAGGGGTTCCCAAGAACGAGCCCTGATGACATTAAAGAGTTAGAGGTATGTGCCATTTTGTATTTTATTATATTATATTAAGATGGTCTTGAGACATTGGTTCCACTTGTTGTCACTCTCTCTCTCTCTCTCTCTCTCTGAGTAGTACTTCTTTAGAGAAACTAATAGCCATATGCACTCTTGACTCTTGATAAACATTCCTAATATTTTTGTCATCTTGCAGTTCTTGTTGTTGCTCTGGAAACTGATTGCATGCACTTAATTTTTTTATATTTAGTATAAATTGCCAAATTTTATATTTAACTATTAATATTTATTTTCCTTTTTCTGTTCAGGTTTGAGAGCATCGGATCTACAACGGCACCCTGCACGAATTTTTATTTTTTTTCTGTAATTGTAATGGATGATATAATTTGTTGAAACTTTTGTAATGTTTTGAATGTAATTAATATAAGACTTTTTTTTGTTATTTGTAATTTTATAATTTGTTGAAACTTTTGTAATGTTTTGAATGTAATTAATATAAGGCTTTTTTTTTGTTATTTGTAATTTTAATGATGATAGTAGTTGTATATTACTGATGGTAGTAGTATTCAGGTACAGTTACAGGTACAGTTATAAAAAATAGGATAAAAATTAAGAAAAATAGGAATTTATTTTTTTTAAAAAAAAACAGAGGCTTTAGCGGCCGCCAATATGACTATTAGCGGCCGCCACATAATTTAAATAATTAAAAAAAATAAAAAAAAGTTAAAAAAATAACGTATTAGCGGCCGCCAGTATGACTATTAGCGACCGCCACTGGCGGCCGCTAATAATTTAAATAATTAAAAAAAAATAAAAAAAAAGTTAAAAGAACAACGTATTATGGCGGTCGCTAATACTTTTAGCGACGGAGTAGTTGCGGCGGGCCATTGGCGGTCGCTGGGCGGTCGCTAAAGAGTATTAGCGACCGCCAGATGACTTTTAGCGACGGCTTTTGGCGGCCGCTAAAAGTCATTTTTCTACTAGTGTAAGAAAGATGAGGAGTTGGTGACATTCAAAGGAGAATGGTGGAAAATGAACGGCGTCTTACCATAGCAGCACGAGGCGTCAGTCCTTACCTGTTACTAGCGAGTGTATCACTTGAAGAGGTCAGTAAAAGATAAAATAAGAAAGATGAAGAGTTACTGACATTCAAAGGAGAATAGTGGAAAAAGAACCGCGTGTTACTACAGTAGCTTGAGGCGTCAGTTCTTACCTGTTACTATTGAGTTGTATAACTTGAAAAGGTCAGTAAAAGATAAAATAAGAAAGATGAAGAGTTGCCGACATTCAAAGGAGAATAGTGGAAAAAGAACGGCGTCTTACCATAGTGGCACGAGACGTCAGTTCTTACCTGTTACTACCCAGTTGTATAACTTGAAAAGGTCAATAAAAGATATAATAAGAAAGATGAAGAGTTGCTGACATTCAAAGGAGAATAGTGGAAAAAGAACCGCGTCTTACGATAGTGGCACGAGGCGTTAGTTCTTACCTGTTAATTTTGGGTTAGATTTTTAGCAAGCACCTTTTGTCACCCGACGCACGCTGTATTACCTCACAATAGGTCATCAACTTCCCTCACCAGAAGGCCTCCCACTGTACCTGAGGTTGACTCTCCTCACCCGAGGGGCCCCTCTCGGGAGGGCGGATACCAAAAAAAAAAGTAGTGGTGGAAAGAAAGTTAATTCTCCGCCATAAAAATGGTTAATTTGATCCTTTAACAAAGAGAAAATCATTAGAAACAAAGCAGAGCCAATCCACCAATTCCACGGATTGATCCAGCTCCGCCGGTTAGGGACTTGATAGCAGGAGAAAATTTTAAAAATCGAAAAACGAAAAGGACAACACATGAGAAAGTTAATGATATTGTAAGATGCTGGGAATAAGTTGAGTGTATCGTAGTGGTCATGGCTTAAGTAATACAGTATGAATTTACGCTATAAAAATATTTGAAGATTATTATTTTATACTGCAAAAAAAAAAAAAAAAAAAAAAAACACTTGGGAGAGTTATTTTACCACAAAAGAGTTTTTCATGGGAACTTTCTCCTATTACCTGACCATATGCTCTTCATAAAAAAAAGCCCAACTCTAGACATTCAAGAAAGGTATCTTTATGAATAAGCTATAAAAAAAGAAAAAATTATTACAATTTAAAATTTAATGATCTTTAAACTATAAAATAGTTCATTAAACTATACAATTATTGTTATAAAAACTTACGTTCTTTTATCCAAAAATGTATCATTCAATATACAATGATGGTGAGACGAAGCCAAGTCTCCCATGAAAAGTCAAGTGCCAGTTAAGATCATTGAAATGGGTGCAACTTGGATGAATGTGGGGGCCACATGATGATAATTGAACCTCGGTGGCAGACCTGCATTGTCAAATCATTTTTGTATACATTGACGATGCATCCTTGTCACTAGTTCCCTGGTGGGCCTTATTCTATCAGCTGATGCCAGGGAGGGCATCAGATGCTACTCTTTTCCACACGCTTCCTTCATCCCCTTACGTTTGCTGAGAACGTACTTTATGACCTCACCAATTCCGCGTATGGGAAGCTTCCAGTACAATGCTCATTGCTGTACAAAAATTACAACGCAAATTCACTTTATCAGTAAAGTGAGGTGAAGGTTGATTTAAAGAGACAATTAAAAACGAAAAAGAGATCAAATTAAAAAGTACCATATTTCTAAAATCGCATCTACCTTTTACCAAAAACAAGTAAAAAAAAATTACTTTTTCTTATCACTAATTGACAAAAGCCATTTTCTTATTTTTCTTTTTAAAATTAAAAAACTACATTCTCTTTTCACTAAATGAAAAAAATGTATCACTTTTTTTTTTTTTTAACCCATCTTCATTTCTCATCTCTTAGGTCTTGTTTGGTTACTTTACCAATTTTTGGATAGATCCATTAAAAAAAGAGGCTATAATCAAAAGAAGTATTTGGTAATACAAAGACCTATGTTAAATAGACTTTCTTATATCAATGGTTGAAAGTTATTAACAAATCTCTCGAGACCCACAAGTTATCAAGCCTTGACCTCATGGACATTTTCAGCATTCCAAAGATATCTAATAGTTTGGATCTGTTTTTGGGGCCCACATAATCTAAAAAATACTATCGAATGACTCACATTTTCTGCTCATATCTCGATATTGGTGATGATCCAATGACTGGAATTTGATCATATAGTTGGGCTTGATTTTAAGAACAATTTCAATGGTTTGGATTGTGTTTTATTATCCCAAAAATTAAAAAAGATAGAAAAACGCTACTGCTCATAGACAAATCCAAAATTGAGCATGATACATCAATGGCTGATATTGTTTTGCAAATATCTCGAAACCGACAGAAATGTTTGAGCCCTTATTCGGATTGGAACACTGTTCGTTCTCTTTGATGAATCCATTAAAAAAAATCAAAAAACTTTTTAAAACCCACTAAGGTTGCACCAATTGCGTTCTTTGACCAAAGTGGATCTAAGAAAAGCATTATCCAGAGTGTGGAGACAACTAGACTGTTCGAGGCAAGGGTCCTCCAAACGGGTTCATTAAGTAATCTTACGCTTACCTGGGGGCTGATCTATCTATTAAGGTTTCATAAGACCGAATTGAAAACCTTTGTGTTTCTTTAAAAACAACAAAAAAAATTTGAAAAAAAAAACCACTTTAAAAAAATCGTCATTTTTTGGATTACATCTGAGAAATCTTGGTTCACTCCTTCTTAGGTTTAGCGTTCGCAGAAATGTTTGATCCCTTATTCGGATTGGAACACCATTTGCTCTTTTTTATGAATTCGATTTTGACCTTTCAAAAACCCCATCTCGTGTCTACTCCAAGGATGCGATTTGCAACATTTGTGCCTAGCGGTGCTAGTACGCCCTTCCGGGTCTACTGTATTCACGACCGACACATCTATATCTCCAACCTTATATCATCTTACCTCGAGTGAGCCTCGCTTCTCGGTAATTTGAATTAAGGTCTACAATTGCTTGTAGCAGTCATGGGAATGCTCGTTCTAAACCTCCTGTACTTGCGTTCAGAAAAATTGTATCCTCTATGGCCTTTTGCCTTTTTCACCTCGCTTGGACTGGGCCATGTTCCCTCGAGCAATTTGAAAAGACAAAATCATAGTTCTTTTCCTTTATGATCACTATATTCTTGTGATTACTAATGGACGTGGTCTTGTTTCAGAAGTTTTCCAAAAACTAACATTGGCAGCTTCATTAACCATCACTTTCGATGAGAACAAGTACCAGCTCATGCTCCGGGAGAAGCAGACAAGCGCACTCATAAGCGCCCAGCTAGCTGCCGAAACGTCACCTCCCTCGGCAAACCTCAGAACACCGGGTCAACCTCTACTCCCCGGATTATCATCTTCGGGTCGCTGGGACCGTTCCCACTTCCCGTAGAGGAAATCGTACCGCTAAGAAGCAGAAGATCGTTCCGCAACGTGTCACTGCCATGACACCAAGGGCGAACACGAAGAAGTCTGAAGCCCGTGGCAACCCCACAAAGCCTCAACCTGCAGAGAACTAGGTCTTCCCTAAGACTTGGTCCCCAACACCTTCACCAAAACAAAGGAGGTCCCGAACATCTGCAAAGCCAGCATACCTGGCCCCTCTAAAAGAAAACCGGTTCTATCCTCTTGCATACATGAAGGAGGAGAAACCAGCCTCTTGCCTGACAAAGAAGGCAACCCATCATGAGTCGGCTTGCTCCTATAAGCCAAAAATCAAATCATACATCACCAGGCCTCTGCAAGAACCTACCAAGGCCTACATCCTGCAGTTCTACCCTTTATCTCAACGGGAGCCGAACTTGCAAAATTCAAAGCTTTGCTATGACAGTCGAAGGACCGAGTCCAAATCCTGTCTATGCCCAACTTCAAAGAAGATACGCTCGGTTCTTGCGCTCGAGGGAGTACATCCTTCGTTGCTAAAGCCTAGCCGAAGCTGATAGAAGCTCAAATTGCCCGTCGCATACGTCGTTGCATGTCATATCGACAAAAGAGACTAGAGAAGAAAAGGACCCATCATCCTACCCTCCAAGTCTCCCAAAAATGGGTCGAAAAAGAAAGACCTGACCAAGTTGCTATTGTCCATATGGTTAGCAAAACCAGAAGACGTCAAAAGTCAGTAACCAAAATTCATGTTCGACGACCGGTGACTCGCAGTGTCTCTCGAACACGAAGACGCCTGGAAGAATCTTCTACTCCTTGAAGCCAAGGACAACAGAGTAATCCTTCCTCAAGCTCTTCAAGAATGAGCTCTAGCTCAGTCACCAGAACGATCTCCTCGTTCGAATCACGGAGGATGAACGTCTTGGCTACAAACTCTGAGCAACCTCGCAATCCACCTCCTGATGAAACGACCGCACGCATTCAGCAATTGGAGTAAGGTCAGCAAAGGATTGAGGCTCTGATGGAAAATCTTCTTCTCGCTTTTCAGCGTCAAGAAAACAACCAACCTCCTCCAGATAACGAGGAAAATGCAGAAAACAGTGAGTCACTCGCCCTTACCAAAAAAGACGTTGGCGATATCCTCGCCAAGGCAAAGGAAGAGGACACACTAAAGGAGTATGGGATCAAGCCACCATATCCCTTATGGATGGACTTGGTCCCGTTCCCTGCAAAATTCAAACAACCTACCCTCCAAACATATACGGGGAAAGGTTCAGCCAGACAGCAAGTCATCCACTTCAAGATCCTGACGGGAGCTATCCTGGATCAAGATGCCCTCGAAATCCGTCTCTTCGCAAGTACCCTAAAAGGTACGACCTTCGATTGGTACTCACTTTGCCAGAGGACTCCATCCAAAATTGGGTCATGCTAGAGACATGCTTCCTGGCCCATTTCAAAGGTGAGGATCATCATGTTACTATGGCACAACTCTGCAGCCTAAAACAGGGAGAGAATGAGTCAACTTACGACTCCATTCACAAGTGGAAGGCGATGACATACAAGTGCTTAGATGTGCGGCCACAAGCGTCGCTCGTCGACATCTGTCATAACAACATGAGAGCAAGGATCCGCTCCATGATTATCCGCAACAAATCAAAGAACCTGGGAGAACTCCTAGAAGCAGCTATGGAAGCTAAAATGGTGATCAAAGACCTCAACAGTCAGCAGTCATCAAAGAAATAGCCGGCTACCATTACGACCTCAAAGCCAAAGAAAAAGGAGGTTCTTAATGTGCAAACCAAGTCAGCTCCTCAGCAGCCAAAGAAAGCTGAAAATAAAGCTGCATGTAAGAAACATGAACCCTCTGATGCCTCCAAAGAACGAGTAGAAAAGAAATATCCGTTCGATGAAGATATTGAAGAGATCTTCGAGTCTCTCGTAGCAAATGGTAAACTCACCTTACCTGAGCCCAAAAGACCGGGAGATGTTGGCAAAACCAATGATCCTTGGTATTGTCCCTACCACCAGATGATCTCGCATCCTCTCAACCAATGCTTTGTTGTGAGAGAAAAGATCAACGAGATGTGGAAAAACGGAGTCATCACCTTTGACAAAACCTATGGGTCTGCCTCCGTCAACATGGTGTCGTATGGACAAACTTCAAAATCACCAAAGGAGAAGACCACTACTTCCTTTAAGGTGATAAAAATGACCCAGACGTCCCAAGAGATTGTCCCTTATCCAACACCTGACAGACAGCCTATATGGGTGCATCCCGATCTCCTAAAAGATGAAAATTGGGAGATCGTCAAAACAAAGCCTACCGCTCAACAGCGAAGGCAAGCCAAGAGACAACTCCGCAAGCTCAAACAGCAGGAGAAAGCTCAATCAAAGCAAGAAATCCTGGAAATGGCAGAGACCTCTTCCACTGCTTCGCTGGGGGCAACGGAAGAATCCAGGACTTCAAAGGTGGAAAGAAAATTCACCGTTGGTGATTTCATGCCACCTCAATTCAGAAATGAAACTGCGCAAGGGGCATCATACTCTGGTAATTCAGTAATTGGATTCCCCATTGATGGATACGAGTCCAGTGACACTGCCAGTGACATCGATGAGTGGGAGGAATCCCTTGAAACGGGAGAATATCTCTCCGATGAAGAATGGGTTCCCGAATCTCACCTTATGCCGGTAATCTGGTATAACCCATATCAGCAACAAGGATCTTGGTCCGATGATGAAGGAGACCAAGAGCTTGTTCAAGAAAATCCTGTTGACTCACCACCCTTCAACGTTTCAGTGGAACCAAATCGTGTTGAACCACAAGGGGGCAGACGAAGAAGAAGATTTGGCTCCCATGCCTGATCCTGAAGAGTATGTGAGGTCTTACAATGCCTTGCCTTAGAACAAGAGCAAGATCTTCACGATCAAAGTTTGGAACCGGAAGTTCCTAAAAATCAACAGGTACCTCCTCCTTCAACTCCTGAAAATGGAGAAAACTGCTGGATAGATGATCCTCTCACATATGATGATGAGTCCGACTCCCAACAATCCTTTTTAGAGGGATCTCCCATCAGGGCAACTTGCAATGCAATAGCTCAGGATGATAACGCCTCTGAAGCATCATCTACTTAAGACACGTATTCTGCGGCTACACCTGATAGTATATCTTCTGGAGGTACATTTTCTCGGGTGACCTCCACTGAGATAACGTCTTCTCAACCTTCGTCCCTTGAAATCGTGACGTCGCAACTCACATCTCTTCCGATTGACCATCCTGAATAAACCTCAGCTGATGGAGACCTGGTCAGTTGGTCCCAGATACCTGACCTCGTAGGAGACGTCTGGACACTCAAAACCCACTCAGTCTGAGGCAAGGTCGCGGTATTCTCACACCATTGGAGCCCGCCTTAACCAAAGGTCAACTGGAAGATTGGAGACTCTACGATCATGTAGAAAAATCTTCACATGGATTGGGGTATGACCCCGATACTCCCATGAGACAGTTGACACAAATGTTGTGGAGTCAATTTGCCGACCATGCCTCAACATCTCATGTCCTTGAAGACATCGATCTCCCTAGACATCTCTTTGAAGAATCACTCGTCAAGGATCCAGGAAGCTCTACCGATCGGTATGATTTCTCTGATGATGAAGAGGAATTGTCCGGTGATATAGACATGTGGCATTCTGACCCAGAAGAACCGTTGTCTCCAAAAGAAGTACCTTACTTCGACCCAGTTTCAACAGGCGATTGAGACCATCTCATAACAAGCCTTGAGGAGATCACCGATCCTGAAAACCCATGGTCAGAAACAAAGCCTTGGCCTGAAAATGCCCTTGAAACTCCAAAAGGTTTCGTTGAGTTGGAAGCCTCCGAAAATATTGTGGAGGAACCACCTTCGAACCTTCCAACAGAAGATCATGTTCAAAAGATAGACTTAGGAACACCAGATGACCCACGCCCTATATTCATAAGTAAGAATATAAAGGATGATGAGTCACCCGAGTATATCTCTTTTCCTCGTGAATTCGTTGATTGTTTTGCAAGGTCTTATGCTGAAATGCCTAGCTTAGACCCCAAAATAACAGTTCACAAACTCAATCTGCAAAAAGATGTCAAGCCTGTCAAATAAAGCTAAAGAAGATTCCGTCCAGACATGATCGACAAAATTGAACAAGAAGTTCAAAAACTCAAAAGCGTCGGCTTCATCCGTGAAGAACAACATCCTAAATGGTTGGCCAACATTGTCCTAGTAACAAGTAAAAATGGGCAGATCAGGGTCTGTATTGATTATAGAGACCTAAATGGCGCCTGCTCCAAAGATGAGTTCCCGCTCCCCATACCAGAGGTGATGATTGACAACACCTGTGGGTTTAAGCGATTGACATTCATGGATGGATTCTCCGGCTACAATCAGATAAAGATGCATCCTGAAGATGAAAAGCACACATCATTTCGGACCCCATTTGGCGTATATTGCTACACTGTCATGCCATTTGGTCCGAAAAATGATGGTGCCACATATCAGAGGGCTATGATGAAGATATTCCAAGATATGCAGTACAAGACGGTTGAATGTTATGTTGATGACCTCGCCGTCAAAAGCAGAAGAAAAGAATACCATCTAAAAGACCTTCGAGAAGTCTTCCTCCGACTTCGCAAACACAAACTGCGAATGAATCCCCTGAAATGCTTCATCGGCGTCTCATCGGGTAAGTCCATTCTTTACATTTTGAAAAGATACACATTCCAGTCTAGGTGGCTTCTTAGTACTTAGAATTAGAAGTTCCTCAATCTAGATCTGCTTTTTTGCAGATTATTTTTTCGGAGTAATTTACAAAAAATTATTTAAGTACTATGCTAATGCTGCATACTTTATGGTGGCTTTTTTCTCTCTCTCTCTTTTTTTCTGTAATTAGACGCCTCATGTCAATAGCTAGTTCTGACATGTACCAGAATGCATACAACTCATATTATAATCTAGTTGACTTTCTTACATTGAAAAAATGATTTGTTTACTAAGAAACTAAAACCATTTATCCCAAATAATTTAGGAACAAATGGAAACACAATTATGCCAAGCTTTGTTGAAGGAGAATTTTTTTCCTACGAGCAGCTGGATGCAGAAGTTTCCATCCTCACCCTCCATTAGGTGGAACCACCCATCTGCTTTTCAATGACAGGACTGTGAAGAAAGCACTGGTCCATTTTTTCTGCATCCGTTGCTCACAGGAGAGAATCTTCCATATGTATCATGATTTTTGTAGCTAGATGTGATAAGTCTTCAATAATGATGGCAATAACAATGCTATTATTAAGATCATATTAATAACATGTGACCTTAATCAGTCTAAAGTATATCATCTAAAGGAAGAAACATTTTCAAGGTTGTTAATATGTATGCTCATTTCATGTTTTGTAGGCTGTTAACATGTGTTGGTTATTTGTTTACATTATGCAATTCTAGGAATCTCCAATAGCTTGACAAGATTGACACGACTGACTACATGTTTTTATTTGCAGTAATGAAACCTTAAGAGAGTTAACTTCTCCTGGGAAAAGCGGTTCCCTGCTTTATTTGTCCTATGATGATAGATTTGTCAAAGACTATGCGCAAATCTGAAATCAAGGTATTCCATAATCAAAATGTAGATTCTTTGGAGCACCGTAGTACAGTAGTTTGTTTGGCTTCAATCTTTTCTTGGAAATGAATGAGCATTCTTATTATCTTATAGCATTTGAGTATAACTTTCTTGGCATTTAAGATGTTGGTGTTGGAAAAATTCCATCATGTGGGGCCATACGTGTAATTATTAAATGTGTTGTGCTATTTTTGGTTAAGCCTATATTAAAGTGATCTGATTAAGAATTAAAGTTCTAAAGCTTAAGGGTATAATTGTCTTGGGATTAATGTGTAGATACCAGAATGTTATTTCTAATTTGATGATGGCCAAATTAGAAATAACAAACCTATGATATCTTATATATTAGGGTTATGGTCCCCAATTCATATGGTGAATTCCTATTCTCTCTGACATCCCATCATCAGAAGAATCAAGAGGGTTTTCTCTGGGTAGTCATATTGGATTGGAAGATCAACAACCTAAGAACAACTTCATTCAATGGATCCAGGTATGTTTCCACTTTACTTCTCTCAATGGTTTGACATGGAGGATCTTGGTTTATTAGGGTTTCCTAAATCAAAGATCTGGATGGTGTATTGTTTATTACAAGTGGTATCAGAGCATCTCCATGTTAAGCCATTGAGAATCTAGTGTTTTCCTTTTTTCTTTTCATTGGAATCAAATATAGATTCAATGTCAAAATATCTGCAACTTCATCATCACCTTTATACACATTAGAGGATGACGATGTAGTATCACCATTTTGTTGATAAACACCAAAGATTCATCAAAATCTTCTACTGGTTATGTAATGATCACATCAAAACTTAACGCTTCATATTTATCAAAATCCAATTGTTTATCTGGGCATTCAATACAAGTTAGCAGATCACATTCATCATCTGTATAAACAGCAAAGTGGAGGGCTTTGACTAATTAATATGATCTTACTTATCTTCATGTTCTTCAATGCCCAAAAGGATCAAGGTTTATGCGGACAATGGGATGGCATGATGAGAAAACCCATCATTGACCTAGAATTCTGGATCAAATCAGACACCTGTTGGAAACAGGCTTTTGAAGTTTTAATTTCATAAAGTGAATGTCTTGCATTACTCAAAAGCAGTAGTTTTTTCTTTTTGTAAAAATCTCGTTTCTCTATGGACATAAAAACCAATTGGGATCGGTTTCTCTCTCAACATAAAAAGAGTCTCGTTTTGTTCTCATCAAAGGTGAGAAGAAGCTCTTTTGTCTTTGGTGCAATTAAAAAAAAGTTTTTTTTCATCCTTTTATGTCGGTGATTGTTACAGAACGTATTTTTTTGGTGAAAGGAAGGTGATGGGTCGTATGGTGGTCCGAATGAGCACACATATTGGTGGTCCAAGGGATTTTACTAAAAAAAAATAAATATTTGTGGTGACATGTGAAGACAACTAATTGGTTTTCTTCAAATAACAATTCAAATGTTTTATGGTATATCTTTTATGGTTAAATTACATAGTCCATTATTCTAAATGGGCTAATTGAAACAAAATGTAACCAAAGTGACTTCTCTTGTGTAGATTGTGGTTGATTGTCATGGTGGCGTTTCTATGGTGGCAAAGCCATCAGCTTATCTAGGCAAGTCTCTCAAGCTCAACCGACCTGAAGGGAGTGCAACCAGCAGTGGCTGTTATGAAGCCAAACTCGATGATTCCAACATTCGAGAAGCTGTTCTCCAAACCACCGGTTTGTGTATCAACAGTGGCTTGTGGACTGGAATCTCTGGCTACTGCCTCTTCACAGTTGCACTCGAGGAATCTGAATTCACGAAGGCATTGGAATGCATAGTCAACTTCAAACGATTGGTTCTTGGCAATTAGAACCACCCTTCTTGTGGCCAATCTGTAGTTGCCACATAGCTATTACAAAAATAAATGCATCCCACGTGTGGGTTTTGCAGAGCTTGACCGACGTCTTACCGCTGGTGCCGTTATATGGCTTTTACTCCAATCTCTTAAATTATGAGTCCAATGTTTTGGACTGTTTCGCCTATTCTCCATCCTTTATTGATAAAATCTTGAACCACATGTTTTCTTTTTAGACTGCTGTACTGATGCAAATGATCAGTTTAGCATGATCACTAAGGGGTGATGCTATTTTGATTTCATTCCTTAAACGTAACCTTTGATTAGAATATATTTTTGGTTTGTGTTTGGCAATGAGAACATATATATCTAAATCTTATGTTGAGGAAGTTGTGTAGCAAGTAAATGCACTGGTGCAACTTACTAATTTCCCTTTAATCTGTCAGGTCTACTACAAAAGAGGAAAGCAAAGAAGATAACACTCTTACATATTTGAATAACGGAAGAAAGAGGGTCCAGGCTTGGAAGTTGGAACCTTCTTTCCCCTCCTACTTCTGATTTTTTTCCTGGTCTTTCTTGTGGACTTTCTCCATGCTGCACCCTCTTGTGTTATTTAGTTAAAAAAGTAATGTCAGAAAGTTTTTCAGCAAAAAAAAAAAAAAAATCAGAAAATTGGAAACCCTCTTAGGGTTGCACGTCCCTGTGCAGTAGCCTGCCAGTCCCTGTAGTCTGTCAGCCCTCTTGGCCCGCCCACAGGGAGGCCTGCCCACTTGCACCAAACCACGACAGGGGACCCACACTCGAACTAGTCGAGAATCGGCTCTGATACCATTTGTAACGCCCCATCCTTCACACATGCATGATATTGTCCGCTTTGGCCCGCGTGCACGCGCGAGGACATCCCAGGAGGTCACCCATCCTAGCACTGCTCCCGCCCGAGCACGCTTAACCTTGGAGTTTTTACGTTTTTCCGGGGCCGCAGGGTTTTAAAAGGCCTCATGCAAGGTAAGGGTGTAAACTTTACATATAACCCCATTCACTTTCCTCTCTATAGTCAATGTGGGACTCCGGGGCGTCACACTATATATATATATATATATATATATATATATATATATGAGTAACGCTACAAAACTCTCCGGGCGTTTTTCACAAAAAGAAAAAAAAACTCCTCTTTTAGCCAATGAAAGCGTGACACGTGTCATCAATGGTACACTTACACTACAAGAAAAATTACATTTAGGGGACGTTTGTTTTTTCCATTTACATATGTAATTGAATCACATGGGTAATGGATACACAAAAATCATGTTTGTTTGGTGTGATTTTGATTCACATGTGTAAAATATTTGTGTAAATGGTGTGAAAGATGGCCTTTTTTATGCATTGCATTTTCACACCTCAAGAGGTGTGAAAAACTTACACACGTTACTGTTACTAGGCGGACTGCTACAGTGCCTCACTGAGCAGTCCACCTTTTATTTTTTTTTAATTTTTTTGGGCCCCACTTATAACATCCGAACCGTTCATTCTCTTAAGAAGCTCAAACACGGCCACGTGTCCAATTTTCAACCGTTGATGATGCATGGAGGTTGAGATATGATCAACATAATCACAGCCGTTCGATTAATCTACTGTTACTAATATATAGCAGTCCG
This sequence comes from Cinnamomum chago, assembly GCA_038049695.1. Taxonomy (NCBI): domain Eukaryota; kingdom Viridiplantae; phylum Streptophyta; class Magnoliopsida; order Laurales; family Lauraceae; genus Cinnamomum; species Cinnamomum chago. The sequence continues at coordinate 61,577,981 of CP142458.1, read as the reverse complement.
CCTTTTATGATTTTTTTATTTTTATGGGACCCACCTGTAAAATCAGGACCGTTCATATTCTTCAGAAGCTCAACCACGGCCATGTGTCCAATTTTCAACCGTTGATGATGTATAGAGGTTGAGATATCATCAAACAATATACAACCTATTGTTACTCACATACCCAGTCCGCCTTTTATAATTTTTTTAATGTTCTGGGCCCCACCTGTAAAATCAGGACCGTTCATATTCTTCAGAAGCTCAAACACGGTCATGTGTCCAATTTTCAACCATTGATGATGCTTGGATGTTGAGATATCATCAAACAATCTACAACTTATTCATAGATTCACATGTGAAATGTTATGTTAGTAACAAACGGTGGAATTTGATCCACATGTGAGTCATTTACATATGCAAATGACTCATATGTGGGTCATTTACACATGTGAATCACTTTCACAAGAAACAAACGACTCCTTAGCGGCGGATAAAAACCGCCGCTATATGTATGAAAACTGCCGCTAATACCTTTTGCGGCGGAAAAATTTCCGCCGCAACTTTTGTCGTAGAAAATCCCATCGCTGATTGTATTTGCAGCGGAAATAGGGATTGCTGCAAAAAAATTATCAATAGCGACGGTTATAAACCGCCACTAATTATTACTGTAACTTATAACAGCAGATATCACAAACTGCTGCTACAAGTTAGCAGCAGACATTACAAATTGTTGTTGTATCTTGTAGCAGCACACATCACAAACTACTGCTAAAAATGTGAGATGTTCCCCATTAATTCATCCTAACCATTGATTAAAAGGCCTCAAAGTTTGAACATATCTTTTTATCTTTGTTTCTTTAGATAAGTTGTATCCATTCAACTAAAAGGGCTGGATGGTTAAGGCAGAAAGTAGTCAAGAGAAAATTAAGCCTAAACAATGAATTGCTAGGATCATCCAATCTGAGAGCTTTTTATAATATCCTCACTTGGTATAATCTATTGCAGCAACTGTTGAACATCAAACCATGAGTCCTAGGTGCATGGAAGAAAGAACCTGTTATTCCTCCATAATACGATGGTTTTTAATCAGTTCAGGTATTCAAATTGTTACCTGTATTCAAAATGGCACCCAGATGATGCAATACTGTCATACTCGTCCCAGTACACTAATTTAAATTCTGGGTATCCTAGCAGGCAACTGTAATTCAACTGTGGAAAGCAATAGAACTACCACTGGCCACTAAAAACTTGAAAAAAAATATCCATGTCTTTAAGAAAACATTTGATAGAAGACAATCATATGAAGATCTGGTTCCTTCTGTTTTCATGAAGAAAGCGTGAATCCCATCGATAAGGATGAGTAGTAAAAAAAAGGAAATGACAGAAAAACCCCAAAAAATCAAAGTAGAGATTATGATTGTGTACTGATAGAATTACACTCTCAGAATGCAAAGCAATTGAACAAAGCGAAAAAGGAAAGGACACTGGTGAAACAAGCATTATTTTGCAAGTCACCCCACCTCAAGAACAGAGTGAGGTCGGCTTGTTTCTGCACAAATATTCAAAGATCAGGAACTGAGACATCTGGTATCAGACCTATTTACAGGACAAAAATCTATTTGGCACACCTGTAATTAGAAGAAGCCTTTATTCAAGCCTTTTTGGAACTAAAAATTTCTGTGAGGATATGCTTTGCTGTGTCTCTCTCTGTGAACCGGAGGCGATTTTGCGAGCTAAATATGTTCAAATGCAGCCGCAGTTCTTGGAAAATCCTTACCGTATATATGAGACGCTTGCAACTGCTGCTGTTGGGCTGGATTCCATGCGCTTAGTGTACTGTGGATGGTGGCAAACTGGCTCTCTGATTTTATCTCACCATACTGATTTTGACTCTGACTTTGGATCCCACTGGTCATTAAGAAGGGGTGAGGGAGGAATTCAGACCATTTCATGCCTTCTGGCTCAGTTTTGATAGGTGGCTTATCCTCTCTGTTCTCGACCTCTGATAACGGTTTATGTGTGTTTGGGTCAATGCCTCTCTGCCTCAGCTTCTTTTTAATGCATGAATTCCACAGGTTCTTGATTTCATTATCAGTTCTTCCAGGAAGCTGTGTAGCAATCTGAGACCACCTGAGGAAGTTAAAACAAAGGAAAAAACCTCAGAAATTTGTAGAAATTCTAATACAACAAAATATTGTTGACTGCTTTCAGATCATGAGAAAAAGAATTTTCTTTTTCTGAGAAGCAAATAGAAGGTTCATTGATCAAAACAAAAACATCGAAAATAGGAACAGTCAATCAAGATAAGACCGCAACCTCAAACAAGTAGAGAACATGTTACAACTGTACTGTGTTTCCAAATTCCAATCACGGCACCTGATCTAGTCACTGCTGCTTTTGCAAAAGCATCAGCTTCTCATTCCATTCGCCGAGGGATACATTCAAGGAACAATGGAGACTTAATCTTCAGAAAATAACTTGTAAATATTTTTTTTTTTCTGGTCATGAGATAGGGAAACAAAGATTACCTGTTGCCTAAGACTGCATGGAGTTCGATTATCAGGTTCTCTTCTTGTGGTGAAAATGTACCCCTTTTCAAATCAGGCCTCAAGTAGTTTATCCACCTTAGCCTGCAGCTCTTCCCACACCTCTGAAGACCTGCAATATCACCATAGAAGGAAGCTGTCATTTAACAAATCCCCCAAGTGACCATAACTCAATTGCTCTATTCTGCGTTGTGCAATTTTGAATTGAGAGATGGTGGGCAGACAAGGCACCTGCTTGTTTAGGCACAGAGCTCCAACACCCATGACCATATTTATTAATATGCCTCATAAGCTTCTCATCTTCCTCTGGGGACCAGAGTCCTTTCCTCAATTTCTGCTTGTAACAGCAAGAATGCCTGCCCATTTGATGCAACCCGCCAACACAAGGAATGTTCAACAAAGGAAAGGCTGGATTTCACATAATTGTCAGCAAAAACAGACGTTTTGAATGGATTTGGCGGAGCGAGCTGTGTTCTAAAGTAGTGGAAATGTGGGAAAGAGATGGTGGAGCGGCTTTGTATAATGAATTGGCAGATAAAGAAACGGAAGTGAATTAAGGAGAAGGGAGGGAAGCTCAAAACAGAGAGAAGTCACAGTCAACAGGTTGATTGGAGCTAATGGTTTTTTCCGAAGTTGATACGGGTTATATTAATCTAAAGTTTTCAGATGTCTTATCAAAGCTATGAGAATTAATGTCTGCTGCAGCAATGGTAGGGTAATTCCTCTGATATTTTATTAGAGAAGAAACAGCAGGATTTAAACCCATGCTTGCAAGTTGTGAAAGTATTACTGAACATCCAACAAATGGGGAAAATCTTTCAAATGTTGTGCAAAGATTGTGGGTTAAACCATCTCCATCTATCTACTTCTCTGCATAGTACAAATGGAGAATCAGGTCGGTCATCCATTCTCCTAGATCATAAGTAGCACATATGGAAGATATATGTCATCAGGTTAAAGCAGTCTGGGATCATTTTGTAAATTAGACTAGTGTCTGCTCAAACTATAACTGGGTCTTATGATCAATTGAAGATTGAGAGGAATACGGGAGTACATGATCCAATATGAAACCAAGCTTGCAATCATCATCAGACCAGCTCTCAGCTACAGAATGGTACCCAGAGTAAGCATTCTATGTGATCTTCCACTTCCAGGATTAAAAAAAAAAAAAAAAACCATCATCATCATCTAAGCATATTATCAATCTTGGGTAGGCAATATTAGGTCTTGGTGGAACAGATAAATACCCCACAAAGACGAGACAGACATATCCATACACTGTCAAGTACCCATCTCTGTTCTGAAAAAAGATCTGAAGATAAGCTTCATAATGGGATGATTCAACATGGGAGGGAAAATAATTTAAACAACAGAATCTTATATAATATTTAAATATGTAGTTTTAGGAAAGTTCTTTGTACTTTCTCATCTTTTTAATATATTTGGTTACGATTAAAAAGTAAAAAGAAAAAGGAGGGTGAATCATCAGCAAAACATCTAATTTACCTGGACCATAACAAAGACTATTAGCACCATGATTCCAGCAAATAAGAATGGCCCAAGGAAGTGAAAATCATGGCCCTGCCTAGCCGCCTAGAATGTGTAAAAGGTGAGGCTTACCACCACCACAGCTGTCAGGATCACAGATTCTAATACAACCTTCCCTGTTTAGAATTGAAACAATGAAAACACAGAATCAGAAAAAGGTAAAATTGACTAGTATATAAAAACCGAACAAAACAAGATTAAATAACAGAGAGACTACCAGAAATCTGTCATAGATTCTACCAAACAAATTTCAAAAAGATGATTGAAACAGGTTTTTTTTTTAAAAAAAAAAAAAAAACTACAATGACTCCAGCAGCATTTAGCTTTGATCATTTTTAATACATTCTCGGCTTCAACCATTTCTAGTAAACTCAATGTGGATGGCTGAGATCAATAAAAGCAACTAATATAGACTGCAAAGCCAACCACGACTTAGCCGTGACAGAAGTATCAGATTCCTAAGGAAAACAGAGCCAAAACATGATTGGAATGAAATCCTAGAGAAATAAAAAAAAGAACGGAAACCAAATTGTAGTTGATAGCACAAAAGCAGGAAGTGAAACCAGTGGAGAGGGAGAAGTGGAATATCTGTTATCAACAGTGAGTGGTAAAGCAACTTGGATGTCCTTTACCACTAATTAATTAAGTAGTTTACTACGATAATGCTTATCTCCACAAAAAGAGAAAGCTAGAAAATGACCTGCTTTTCGTGACAATGACTACCTCCTTTGTCTGTAGTGTCGCTCCTTATCATGATTTTATACATAAAAAGAAGATACTTATTGACATGAATAATCAACTCCATTTTAAGATTGAGTAGCTTTGATCTCCACAGCTGGTTTGGGTCCTAGTCATGAATTTTGATGCACATCAAAACTGGACACATTTGGATAATGAAGGCCACATACAGGATTTTGGGGTTCTGACTTCTGAAAACTCCAATGCTCAAGTAAGACTAACATACTAATATATCTGCTATTATTTAGCAAAAGTTACTGTTCATAAAAAAAACGACTTCCATACATGGTCTTTATTGATATCATGGCTAGTAACACCCTAAAACAATTTAAAGACATAATCCTTGGGTGTAAAAGATCTAACACCTTTCTCCTCACCCCCACAAAATCACTGGTTAATTGTAAATATTATACAAAGAAACTCATAATTTCTAATCATGAATACAAAAAAATAGTACTTGTATACAGCTCATGAAATTCTTGAGGGTAAAAAGGCCATCCTGTAAACTATGGATACAAAAAAATACAAGATACAGCCGGCCACTACAGTTTCAAGAGGCCAAAAATCAACATCACTTCACACCCCAACAACTGAGAATAATTTCTTATTACCTCGCATACCCTCCCCAGTTAGAAATGGATGATAATGAGATGTTAGCATTTAGTGATGGTGGTCATAAGATAAGATCTACAGTTGTCAGTGTTGATACCTGTTTAAGTTTTCAGCAGTTGGTGAATTAGATGCAGCAATATGAAAGAAAATGAGAATTTGTAAAATGGTGAATATAAAATGCACCAACTGATCGGTGCAGATACCTCTTAAACTTCACTTGTGAGGCAATATATGAACTAATAAGTTTTACTGGGAACAAAGAGATATCCTTTGTAAAGGAAAAGTAAAAACTATTCAGGCACAGCTAATCTAAACTCATAGAAGAGGGTCAAATGGGTCAGGTCTCAGGTGGCTACAAAAATTCAGCATTGCTTCACATTGCTGGGTGTCCTTGCTAAAGATACTGAGGACATTGAACATTGGGACAGGGAATGATTCAAAATCCCTTCTATGGCTAAACCAGTGAGGCTAAATTTTTATAAATGGCTAAACCAGGAACCCTCAGTTATATGGTAGGGTGCACTGGTCTCACACTACGCCCTACATTTCCTTGCTAAAACCTTGGGTCCTTCCTATTAGGAATGCCCTATCCCTCTAATCTTGTCTTGTGTGATGAAATTTGCAGTATGTGTATGGCTAAGATTCAGTGGTTTTTATTGAGAACAACGGAAATTGGATGTTATCAGATGCAATGGCACTGCATGTCTTGATAGTGTTGAGGTCAAGCTTACTTTTGAATAACCATTGGGCATGTCTTGAACCACACAACCAGAAGGCAGTCTCCTGCAATTGGTGAACGAAGATGCAGTAGGGGTTTCTCTAATGCCATCGATAGACACATCAACAACAGCCCAAATGCCTTCTGCATGCTGCTTGCAGAACCTCAGAAAGTTTACTTCTCGGATTGGGACTAATGGAGACAGAACCTGTAGTTCAGCACGCATCTGCATGAGCCATGTAGTGGAAGACATAGAGCAGTTAGATTCCATGAGTGTGGCTGGGAGGACCAAGAAAAATCCAAGTAACACAAAAACTCCAAGTTGCCAGTAACTTACAAGTTGGATGGTACCATTTCTAGTACCATCCAACTGTTCTCATCTACTTAAAAAAAAAAAAATTACACCCAAGTAGCAGCATCAATTCTAAACAGCCGTTTTTTTTTTTTTTTTTATAAATGGAATCAGTAAGCACCAAGTTCTATTCCGAAAGAAACAGAGAGAGATCAAATTCAGTGGAGAATTAAATGGGCAAGGGATCATGGAATCAAATGGGAAACTTAATCTAACCCACAAGGTTAACTCAAATAACCTAAATGGGAAAAACACCTATTGAATGTAGTAACCATGCAACTCTCTTTTCTAAGTTCAAAATAACTCAAGAAGAACTAAAGACACTGAATGCATAATACTGTCCAAAATTATCCATTACATAACGTCCTACATATTATTAAAGACCAAGAGATTTCGAGAAATCACCTTCGGTTGCCGCTGAATAAACTTATCCGTAGCTTCAAGGAGACGTGTATTATCAATTCCTGCCTTGGAAAATATGCGACGAGCTAGTCCATTCTTCTGCTCCAGCAGCGCTTTCATCAGATGCTCTGTCTCAACAATCTGATGCTTGCTCTCTTTTGCCACTTCGGGTGAAGAGACAATTGCTTGCCAAGCCATCTCTGTAAATTCTTGTTGGGTAATCTGCCAAAAAAAAAACAAAAAAGAGAAAATCAAGATAATAAATCCACAATGAAATAAACCCATATTGAAGTTCACTTAAGGTTATGAAAACCACACCCAGATCCTATCCAAATGTAGAGAGTCTAGCCTGTAATCTCAAGTCTCAACCATGGCTGAATCCACTTTGTTCACCAAACTGAAATCGAAATTCCCACCCAGAACATCGAAACCCACCAACCAAACAAACAATCAAAGAAAATCAAAATTCCAAAACTGGAAAATACCCTGCCATTGCCACCATCGTTAGATGCCTCGCATCGAACGACAATAGAGCGCGAATTCCGAGTCCCGAGCCCTTCCACCCTCCCCGGCAGCAGCCCTTCCACCCTGCCATTGCCTAGTACTTACATAGGCGCTGCATATTTGAGGATAAAATTTCGGGGGATTCTGCAAGAGTTCCTGAACATTTCACTTTATTGCCTTAGGTCCACAATTTTTTTTTATAGTGTAAAAGGTTCTTTTTCTAAATTTGAAAAACTAAAGTGTCTAATTTACCCTTTCTTCAAATCAAATCCCATGATTAATGGGATAAGCCATTAATAATGGTCAACTACCATTAAATTAGTCACGATTAATAAAATTTCACTAATGAGATTTTCAAATAAAGTTCAAAAAACAAGAAACAGATTTCAAATAAATTTGTAAAACTGAAATAAATTTCAAACACGCAAATAAATTTCAAAAGATCCAAATAAATTTCAAAAGATGAAAATAAATTTAAAAAAATGTAAATAAAATTCAAAAGACGAAAATAAATTTCAAAAGATGTAAATAAAATTAAAAAAAACATAATTAAACTCTAAAAAAACAAAAAACTAATTTCAAAAAATACAAATAAATTTCAAATAAGGCAAATAAATTTCAAAAAATGCTATAATATCAAAAGAACATAGAGAAATTTAAAAAGACGCATATAAATTTCAAAAAATCTAAAAATTTTCAAAAGATGAAAATCAATTTAAAAAGACGCAAATAATTTTCAAAAGATGAAAATCAATTTTAAAAGATCCAAATAAATTTCAGAAAAGTGTAAATAAATTTAGAAAAACGCAAATACATTTGCCACAAACTCAGATAAATTTGTCCAAACTCGGATAAATTTGTCCAATAACTCAGATAAATTAGCCAAAACTCAGATAGATTTGTCCAGAGCGTAAACAAATTTATTTCAGAACTCAGATAAATTTGCAAAAAACTCAGATAAATTTGTTAGAAACTCAGATAAATTTGTTAAAAACTCAAATAAATTTTCAAAAATCTCAGTTAAATTTGCCGGGAACTCATATATATTTACCAAAAACACAGATAAATTTATCAAAAACTCAGATAGATTTACTTTTGGGCTTTGAAACCAGGTCAAACTTTACCCGACCTCACCGGGACTGGAACCGACCCTCTGGGTCATCTTCTTCCTCCTCTAGTTCTCCTATTCCAGAACAAGAACCGCAGGCCCACCAAACTATCGTGCCTCCTGTACGTGACCCGCGGCACTAGATCCAGCACCCTCTCCCTCATCCTCACCTCCGCTGCAGGTATCCCCATCAGCACCTCCGAAATTCTCACACCCTTCATCACCACCTCCTCCTTTGCTATAAACATCGAGAACTCCTTGTACTCCTCCTTCGCCATGTGCCACCCGAACTACGACTTCGCCGACATCTCCTCGAAGAACACCGGTATGCACCCCGCCACTATCCCGTCGAACGTCGCCCTCCTCGTCGGCGTGTCCCCCGGTGGCTGAAGGCAGAAGCTCGCCCGGAGCATCAGCCTCATGTACCGGATCGGGTCGTGCTCGTACACCCCCTTCGAACAGTCCACCACCTCGCACATGCCCGTAGTGTTCGTGCACTGGGGTCGTATGTTGTGCCGGATGTTCAGCGACGACGACACCCCTCCCCCGCCAGCGAACATCATCAGGTTCGTCCGGCGGGCGCGGCCAGCCGGGGCGAGCCACGACTGGAGCCGCGCGAGGTTGGCCGGGTGGTCTTGGTTCTGTTGCAGAATAGAACGATTGACAGATGGAGAGACTTGCAGAACCCAAGCAAAGCGAGTATAATCACATGAGAGAGAGAGAGAGACTTCTGTCATGTGAGAATTTCAATATGGCTGTCATGTTCAAGCAGATCGATGAGCTCTCCAAGAACGCCAATGGCGTCAAGGTTTGCAGAGGAGATGTGGGTTCGAGTTCCAATGCGAACTAGAAGAGGAAAGTGTCAACAGATTAATACTTAATTTGAAATTTGAAATTTCAAAATTTTATGCCTAAAATGGTTGAAAGGGTAAATTAGTCATGAGAATTGTATCCAGGGACTTCTCGCCGAAATATGTCTAGCTGGATGGACTACAGGCCTTAGAGAAAACGTTGATGTACTGGAGGCCTTACAAATCCTATACGAGGGACCTTTCACTAATTATCTCTAAAATTATCCAACTGTTCTCATCTACTAAATCTCAAAGAAATCACTAAAAGACTTTATTCAAAAATTGTTGACATCTATTCCTCATCACCTTACGCATTCCAAATTGCATTTTTTACGTCACCTTGAAAATCTCAGGCATCAAACTAAAAACTCAAACATCTTATTCATACATAAACCTCAACCCTAGAGAAAGAAACACAAAAAAACGCACAAAAATGAACAGAAGAAGCTCCATTTCCAAATCCCACACAAAAACCACTCAAACTCAAAGAAATGCAACTACCTACAGAGATCAAGAACAAGAAAAACACGATTTTAAGCTCACCTCCGGAATGTCGACCAAAGCTAGGGGTTGAGATCGAGATGCTTCATATGATGGGGAATTGATCGAGAAATGCAGCGATTTCCATGGATTTGCAGAGATATAGACCTTGAAATCCGAATCCGGCGCTGAAAACTTCGAAAAGGAGAGAAACACGAACACCAGAAACCCTAGATTTTTTATCTTCTTCTGTTCTTCTTCTTTTGCTCTTGCTCATCTTCTTCAACACAAATGATCGGAATCACTGCATGGCCGAGGGGATTCGTAGGCGCTGATGAAGGATGGGAAGAAGATGAAGACGATGAAGTCGAAGTCGATGCGATCGGATCGTCCGCCATTGATCTTCTTCGAAGATCTGCAATCGGTTTAGGGTTTGACGAAGCAGAAGAATAAGAGGATCTAGGGTTTTGGAAACCCTAGCAGAAAGAGGTAGAGAAATATACGGAGGTTTTTGGTTTGTGTTTTGGGACTGGATGTGGGTTTAGGGTTTTAGGGAAGACGAAAAGAGGTTTTGGGTTTTTGGTTATGGGGGGAAGAGAACAAGAGGGAAAATATACTTTCGCTATATGTATTATGTTTTATGTATTTTTATTTGACGTTTACAGTGACATAATATATTTTTTTGTGGGTATAAATAATATGTATAGTGGCATAATATATTTTCTGCTGCTATATGTATTATGTATAGTGATATAATACATTTTCTGCTGCTATATGTATTATGTATTTATAGTGGCATAATACATTTTCTACTGCTATATGTATTAGTATTATGTAAATATATACTTAGATTTAGTGACAAACCATACTTTCCGCTGCTATACGTTAATATGTATTATGTATTTCACATACTTAGATGTAGATGTGGTGACAGAATATACGTACCGCTGCTATATGTAAGCGTTTATAGTGGCATAATACATTTTCTGCCGCTATATGTATTATGTATTTATAGTGGCATAATATATTTTCTACTGCTATATATATTAGTATTATGTAAATATATACTTAGATTTAGTGACGGACCATACTTTCCGCTGCTATACGTTAATATGTATTATGTATTTCACATACTTAGATGTAGATGTGGTGACGGAATATACGTTCCGCTGCGATACGTAAACGTTTATAGTGGCATAATACATTTTCTGCTGCTATATGTATGTATGAATACATTTATAGCAGCAAAATACAATTTCGGCCGCTGTATGTATATTGATACTTAGATGTAGTGACAGATATATAAACCGCCGCTATAAACCGCCGCTAATTGTCACTTTTCTTGTAGTGTTATCCATTCTCTCTCCTAAATATACTAAAAAAACTGTTTATAGATTCTCTTAAATCATTGGATAATAGATAGTGACAATTTCTCCCCTTTTGAGATAGGGGAGTTTTTGAGGATTTTCATATATATATATATATATATATATATATATATATATATATAAAGCTTCCCTTACCGTCTTACAGTACAAGGCGCCTCATGGGGCCACCTAATGATCCATCTAAGCGGATCATCCAAACTCACCCCTCCTATTTACACGGGTTCCACCGGATTTTGTGATATATCCGAATGGAGTGAACCACTAGATCGGGGTGGGGGATGCTTACATAGCTTTCCCTCTTTGCACTTGAGCATTCCTTTTCTGTATATGACTCTTCTTCTCTATGTTTTATTTTTTATTTTTATTTTTTATTTTTTTATTTTTTAAGAAAGAGGAAAAAAATAAGTTAACATGCTCAAAGAAAGATGGGCTTTGCTCGATCAACTCGGTTGGGCCAGGCTAGCCTTTGGGCTGGGAAAATCCATTGCTTGATATTTTGCGCAATAAATTATCTAGTCATGATCCAAGATTTTGGAGCAAGACTTTGCGCAAGATTGTGAAGGGTCTGGATGCTGGTAAGGGACTCATATTCCTAACTTGTATCATCTACACCTTCACTGATCACATTACATTAACTTGGTAAATGACCTAATGTTGTCCTCCCAACCATCCATGTTTACCGCCAATCAACGGCTAATTAATTGGGGCCAAATCAATTTATATGTATTCAATCGAATATGAGTCCTACCTTAATTGGACTAAGCCAATTCTGAATGCTCCCACGAAAGAAAAAATAATAAAAAAAGGAGAAGGGATTATTTTGAGCAGGTTTAATTCATTGTGGTGTGTGTTTGTGTGGGTTTAGTGAATGCCAAACGGGGGATTAGTTTTGTTAGGTCAAAGACCTCATAGATACCCACGTCATCATAAAAAAAAAAAAAAAAAAGCTAACCAAATTTCGAGAAATTCTTTCGTAAGGATGTTGGAAACTTTCAAATTAGATATTATTGAAAAATCTAAAAAAAAATGATTCGTCTTATTAAATGATTAGAAATAAATCAATTAGTGCAAATATCCATCACCTGCCCCTACAAGAAAATCCATCCTCTGGAGGAGTGCATACAAAAGAGAAGACTTTCCCAAAGGGTTTGTTTGGTTGGTGTGAAGATGGTATGAAAATGAAGATGCATCTAATGGTTGTGCATTGGTCATGCTTGGTTGCACTCATTTCGGCATCACATATAAATTTGGTGCGAAAATAGTGTAAAACTGATGTGGATTTTTAGCCCCAAGTTTTCACACCTGGATAGGTGCAAAATAGAACCAGATAAGATGTGAAACTGGGCAGCGAAAAAGTGCTTCTTTAGTAACGTGACGTCCTCAATAGGCAGTCTATATTTTAAATTTTTTTACTCGCACGGCCCCCTTATTCAAGACCACCAGTCGTACTCTTTAAAAGTTAAAAAATGGCTAGGCTTTCAAATTTCAACAGTGGGTTCATCACCGATTTTGAGATAATTGAGAAAAAGTCCAAACCCTAAAAACGGTCGTTTTAGACTTCTATGGGGCCCATTTTCTGGATCTCAATCATTCATCTTCTTTAGAACGCCAAGAATGTTTAGAGGTGGAATTGTACATCTTAGCTCTTCTTGGATCTCAATAAATATTTAAATAATATAAAATTGTTGGATTGAATCAATGTAAATGACATGTTATGGACGTCACTCCAATACTGGTCTATTTTTTTCAATATTTTGAACTGTGTGGGCCCTTAATTAACAACACCCATATGGTAAATTCTCATCCCTTTATTCGTTACAGGTTTTGAGATATTTGTAAAAACAAGTCCAAATCCTAAAATCGGCGATTCTAGACTTTTGTGGGGTCCATTTTCATGATCTTAACTGTTTATTGTATTTGGAAGGCCAAAAACTACTTGGAAATCAAAGTTCAAGTTTTGATTCATCATACATTTTGATGAGTTTTAGAAAAAAAAAAAAAAAAGAACCATTAAATAAAAATGACCCTTTTCCATGTAGTTTTTAGGCAACCTGTTTTTTTTTAATTTTTTAAAAAATTCTTGTGAGCTCCTATTTCATTATCCAAACTATTCGTCCTCATTACAAGGCTTAGAACGGTTGGAGAATCAAAATTTAGCCATATTTTTTGAGAAAATTGATAAAAACTATAGACGAATAAATCTAGTTTGTTGGACTTCTTGGGCCTCTGAATCACGATCCGAGCCCTTCAACCTCTTTGGAAGGCTAAAAGCAATTATGAGGTCAAGTGTTATTTCTTGAGTTGTCGTAGATTTTAAGAAATTGGAAAAAAATACGGTGAGCTGTTGAACTCATTGAGACTCACATGTAAAAATGACAAACAATGAAAAATGTTTCATAGGACTCGATTGCATATGGAAATAAATCAAATGTTCATTATTTGCACATTTGGATCATTTTCCAATTAGGCGTAAAAGCCAAACAACCCCTAAAAGAATATAAAATTTTGGAGCGTCATTGCTCGTGGGGCCATATACGAGGTCAAATATTGTTTCTTGATTCTATAAATTTTTAAAAAGAAATCCTCCTACAAGCAAACTGCATAAAGTGCATATGCAACCTAGCTCGTGGAGCCCACAAGGATGCTTTCCTATAAATGAGGGCAGGATGGATGGTAAGATCTCTTTACAGTAAGGATTGTGCAAAAAATAAGGCCCATCACATTATCTTGATGTGTTATCTAAGAGGCCAGATCCTCTAAGGGTTTAACCTAGAGAAACCGTGAGGTAAGGAGTGGAACTCCACGATGGGGCCCATCCACTAAAATCCGGACCCTTCCAAATAATTAAACTCCATCCAAGCGTACAAGGTATCCTAAATTTTGACATCGATCTGATTTCTTTCCGCCGTTTGATTGGTCATTTAATTAGAAACGTGATAGTGAATATGCATAAGATTGTGTTTATCATGTATTTTATCAAATGGTCGATCAAACGGTGAGAAAAACTCCAATTGACATAAGATTTAAGGATAGCCCATATAGTAAAAATTGAATTTATATTGAATGATTTAGATTCTAGTAGATGAGATCCACTGTGGAGTTTCACTCATTAAACTCAGGATATAACAGGAGAGATTTCTTCTCTAATGTCCCTATTTTTTTTTTTTTAAAAGGAAATTTTCATTTTGGCTCATTTTCATAAAAGTTCTTGAATATTTCAAAAGATTATAAAAGCTTTTCATATTTCTTATAATCAAGTCCTATCCATAAAAAAAATTATAAAATGACAAAAATACCCTCATGACAATTTTTTTGGTCTTTTCTTCGTATCGTCCTCCCCCAAAACAGATTTCATTTCTTCTCCCTCCTTCATCCTCCAAAAGTTTTATAACTTTTTAAAGTTTCACAGAAAAGTTCCCTTCGGTGGCTCGCATATCAAGAAAAGAACGTAACGATCCAATGCTATAATGCAATGCTAACTTTTTTTTTTTTTAAACAAAATGTGATGTTTTTTTTTTTTTTTTTGTTATCGGAGGGTTCCCAACCCTTTGGATTGAACTAACTACAAGAAAAATTACATTTAGTGGCGGATAAAAACCGCCGCTATATGTATGAAAACTGCCACTAAATCCTTTAGTGACGGAAAAATGTCCGTCGCCACTTTTGTCGTAGAAGATCTTGTCGCTGATTGTATTTGCAACGGAATAGTAGTTGTCGCTAAAAAATTATCAATAGCGGCGATTATAAACCGCCACTAATTATCTAACTTCCAGCAGCAAACACTACAAACTGCTACTGAAATCCATTTAGGTGTGCACAAAGAAAATATACTTGAATGCTCACAAAATGATAAAGAAGAAGCAAAAATCAAGAGGATGGTATTTACTTTGAGTTCCAAAATGATAGAATCATTTATATCGGTTCTTAATTCATTTCAAATGAATTATAAGCAAATGAACTATAATATTACAAAACAAGCATTCCATGAATGACCAAAAGGTGAACCTAAGACTATCTATTAATATCTTTCCCACCTTTGATCTGAATTCTTTTTGAATATATCACAAGGAAGCCAACAAGCTTTCCAAGTAGTCATTTCCAAGGTCCAGTAAATCTACCACATCCAATTCATTTATGAAGATCTCCTCTATGCATGCCAATCTCTTCCACATGGGTGTTTTTTCTCTTCTTACATCTTTTGGTTCTGAAGCTAATTCAGCTCCTCCTGAAATACAATTAGATGCAGAGGGCTCACAATTGTTTCCTACTATATTTCCATCAAGCAGTTGCTCCCAATCCTCCTCTCCCATATATATCCATCTCCCAAGACTAAGAAGCCTCTGTAGCAGCTCCGCAGACCCTTCTCTCTTCAGGTGAGGCAGATCCTCCCATGTTTGTGGCGATGTTGATTTCTTGCTATGTTCTTCATTGTGGGAGCTGCACTTCATTGGTGCACCTCCTGCAATGAAACTAGCCCACATGTCCGCCAAAAGCTTATCTGATTCTACAGTGGCCATATTCCCTACACCAAACAATGGATTTGAGCAAAACTCTTCTGAAATAGAAAAACTAAAAGAAAAAAAAATCTTGTATTTGATTAAAACATGATAACCCCACTCTACTGTCTGACAAATTTTACTCAAAACTTCTTGTGGACATAACTAAATTATGTTTTTATGTAAGTCGAGGACAACAGAAGTCCAACCAACAAATGTGGTTAAAATCAGTATAGAAATATCACCATCAAGTAATCTTTTCCTAGATAATTGTATGAACAAACATTCTAGTTGAGACAGTTGCATGACCATGTTTAAAAAAAGGGTAGTTTTCAGCATGGAGAGAGAATTCCAGAGGTAATTTCAGTTTCTTCTAGCATTTTTCACAAGTAGTAAGGAGAATGGGATGCAATTCATCGTCAACATCCAACTTAAAATTATGTGAATGTTGATTTGGGACAAATATACATGTTGCCTTCCCCAGATGTACTTTCGAAAATAACATCTTTACAAACACATTGCCATTTGGGTACTGATGAGAGCCTAAAAGATACATTTTAGGCCCCTTAATGAGGACTTGGTTATACATTAGAAAGAGATTAATTAGCTTAATTTTGTTATTTTATTGTTTGTAGGTATTACAAATGCAAGGAGAGAAATTCATAGCTAAAATGGAAGAAATCACAAAGCATGACAAAGAAGGAGTTGCAAGTAAGAAAGATTGCCAACTATGGGAGGAGACTCAAATAAGAAAGCAAAGCAAGAGTCCAAACATGCCTTGGATCTCCAACATGGGTCCCACTCATCCCATAGCATGCCAACATGGAAGGTCTTCTAATTGAACCATGATTCCCGGAATTTTCAGAGGCAGCAACTTGAAATGGTCATAACTTTCAACTCGAGTGTTGGATTCGTGAAATCTACGTACCGTTGGAAAGCTCTTTTCGAGTAGATAGACTTGGTTATACCTTAGAAAGAGATTAATTAGCTTAATTTTGTTATTTTATTGTTTGTAGGTATTACAAATGCAAGGAGAGAAATTCATAGCTAAAATGGAAGAAATCACAAAGCATGACAAAGAAGGAGTTGCAAGTAAGAAAGATTGCCAACTATGGGAGGAGACTCAAATAAGAAAGCAAAGCAAGAGTCCAAACATGCCTTGGATCTCCAACATGGGTCCCACTCATCCCATAGCATGCCAACATGGAAGGTCTTCTAATTGAACCATGATTCCCGGAATTTTCAGAGGCAGCAACTTGAAATGGTCATAACTTTCAACTCGAGTGTTGGATTCGTGAAATCTACGTACCGTTGGAAAGCTCTTTTCGAGTAGATATCCGTGGAGTCCAAGATTGTGTAAATCGGAGCTATATTGAGGGAGATATGACCTCGCGAAGTTCGCTGTGAAGACCAGTGGGCCCAGACCCGACGGGAATCCGACTCCTACACGAATTGAAGACCTTTTTCACCCCAAAACTTATAAATAAGAGCCCAAACTCGTTTTTGGAGAGATTCATACTTTGGGAGAAGGTCTGAAGAAGGTTTTGGAGCTTTTGGGGAGCGTAGCCATGGCGATTTCATCGAAGATTCTTCGTCAATCGTCTTCCATGCGTAACTAACTCCTTATCTTTGGGTAGCGATGAAGCCCTAACCTTTTGTTTATGGTGATGTATAGGCTTAGGGTTTATTTTAAACGCTTTTGATTATATGACAAGATGCTAATCCATTGATTGGATTTTATGAATGCAATATTTCTTTATTTGGTATTTTAATCTTGTAGATTTGAATACTAAGTCATATAATGGTGCTTGAGTGAATGTGTTTGTTAGATCTAGGATAATCTATGCTACAGAGATAGGTTATGCCCTGACTTACATCCACATCCTTTATTTGTTGACTCTGAAGGTTTGTAACCAAGACGAGTCTTTATAGCGTTGACAGTTAAACCCTAAGGCCTATACTTGCCATTGTGCGAGGTTAGAGTGGATTCGTACCCTTAGATCTTTTCTCTAATTGAATCAACCCTGTCTTTTACTCTGTTAATTTAGAAATCTTTAATTTGTTAATTAAAATCAATCAACCCATTACTTCGTTTTCCAATAGAATTAGTTTAGGAATTTAGGAAACAACGCAACTTAGCCTTTTTGTCCCAGTGGATACGATACTCGGTTAGCATCTCTACTTTTTCAAGCAGAGATAATAGCGGAGAATAATTATATTTGCAAACCCTATTCTAG
Organism: Cinnamomum chago; assembly: GCA_038049695.1. Classification (NCBI taxonomy): domain Eukaryota; kingdom Viridiplantae; phylum Streptophyta; class Magnoliopsida; order Laurales; family Lauraceae; genus Cinnamomum; species Cinnamomum chago. The sequence goes on along the minus strand of CP142458.1, from coordinate 61,560,022 downwards.
GATTGATCATAATTTTGGCGCCGTTGCCGGGGACAATTAGCACGGTTGTTTGTTTCTTTTAATTCTAGTTTTAGTTTAGTCTTTCCTTTTTCTTTTTTTTTATTTTGCCATCTCTTCTCACACCTCTATTATTCTTACTGCAGGATATTAATTCTAACACAGAGAGTCATACGGTTTATGCAGGATCCTAGAGCACGTTGGACAACTTGAAAGCCCTACTCATTTAAAAAGGTTGCTTACACCTGGAGCGTGGTAAGCTTAGACTTTCTGATTCTTTTCAGATAATTGCAGTAAATCTTGTGTGTGCATGCTTGGTCGTCGCTCTTGTCATCCAGATTTGGTTTCTTTAAACCAAAATTTAGAGCGAACCCTTAGAAAAATTAGATCATCTAAACACCATTCTGCTGTCTCACACACAAATCCACTAATGGCTGAGGAAAGAAAAGAAGATGAGGCTCCACCTCTCCGACCCTTGAAGGAGCACTATACTCCTTCAGAATACGCGTCACCATCGTGTATTCAGCTGCCTGTAGTACAGGCAGCTCAATATGAAATCAAGCCCAGCACAATCAATCTGATCCCGTCTTTTTATGGCTTGAACAATGAGGACCCGTATAACCACATTGATGAGTTTTTGGTTATTTGCTCCACGGTGCGAATAAATAATTTCAGTAGTGAAGCCTTAAAATTGTTTCTCTTTCCATTTTCATTAAAGGACAAAGCCAAGTATTGGTTAAGTACTTTACCTCCAAACTCTATCAATTCTTGGGCCCAACTACAACAAAAATTCTTGGACAAATATTTCTCTGTGGGCAAAACAAATCAGTATAGGAGATCCATCACATCCTTCGCCGAAACTGACGGTGAACAATTTCATGAGGCGTGGGATAGATTTAAGGATCTCCTTAGAAAGTGTCCTCACCACCAAATTGCCAAATGACAATTGGTGCAATTCTTCTATGATGGGCTATCACCCGAATGGCGAAACATGGTAGTGACCGCCAGTGGGGGATCAATTATGCTGAAAAATGAGGATGAGGCATGGGAACTTTTTGAGAATATGAGTGAGACATTTCAGCACCATGCCTCCACTGCGAGATTAGAGAGGCCAGCAGCCTCGATTTTGCAGAAACCTAAGGGGGTATTTGAAATTCAGCCCTCTAATGAGCTCACTACCCAAGTGGCTGCCTTGAGCCAAAAGTTAGATCAGCTGATCTCTGGGGGACAATCTCTCCAATCTTCATCTCCCCAGCCCCCTTCTCACCAAGATGCTTGCGCTCTATGCAACAGTCCCACTCATTTTATAAGTGACTGTCCTGCAGCACCCCAATTTCCTGAGTTTGTGCAAGAGCAGGTGAATGCTGCCCAGGGGTTCTCCAAACCGGGTAATGATCCTTATTCGAATACCTACAACCCGGGATGGCGTAGTCACCCAAATTTTTCATGGAAGTCGCCCGGTCAGGGCACTTCTTTCTCTCAAATGGGAAATAGGCCTAACTTTCCATACAATCCTGCGGCCTATCGTTCCCAACAATCCTACCAGCCACCCAACTCTCAACCCCCTCAAAGAAACCCATCATTTGAGGAGACGGTACTGCAGGAGCTAAAGGAGCTCAAAGCAGGTAATCAACTGGTTCACTCTCACTCTCAGTCCATAGCCAAGTTAGAGGCCCAGATGGGCCAAATAGCCAGTGCTCTTAATAGAAGAGAAGAGGGTCGTTTACCTAGCCAACCCACTGTCAACCCCAAGAATACTTTCGAGGTGGGAAGTAGCTCTCAACCTCATGGTACTTATCATGAGGAAGCTAAGGTAGTTGTCACGCTGAGGAATGGGCGTGAGGTCGAGACTAGGCCTGAAGAGCCTTCGAAAAACATTAGAGAATCTGCCCCAGACCCCAAAAGCTCTAGGGTGGAAACAAGTCCCAAGGAAAAGGGAGTCAGCACTCCCACTTCTTCATCTATCCCAGCTGAGGCACCCACTTATGTGCCTAAAGTCCCTTTCCCCACTTGTCTGGACACACCCTCTCCTTTCGGGAAGAAGGGAGCAACCATGGATGAAATGCTAGATGTGTTCAAACAAGTAAAAATCAATCTACCTTTGCTGGATGCTATCAAGCAAGTGCCTTCGTACGCAAAATTTCTAAAAGACTTGTGCACCCAGAAGCGTAAATCCAAACCCAATGTGTCCAAAAAGGTCTTGCTCACCGAACAAGTGAGTTCCTTAATTCAGCATGACACTCCTCCGAAGCTGAAAGATCTTGGCACCCCCACTTTAACTTGTACAATTGGGAGTCACATTATCGATCATGCGTTGTTAGATCTTGGAGCTAGTGTCAATCTCTTGCCTTACTCACTGTATGAGCAAATTGGGTTGGGTGAGTTGAAACCCACTACGGTCACCTTGCAACTTGCTGACAGATCCGTCAGGGTGCCCCGGGGTATAATTGAGGATGTTCTTGTCAAAGTGGACAAATTTCTTTTTCCCGCTGATTTCATTGTCCTTGACACAGAACCAGTTCCAAACCTACGGAAACAAACTCCAATCATCCTCGGCCGCCCCTTCTTGGCCACAGCTAATGCGACCATTAATTGTCACACTGGAGTTATGGATGTTTCCTTTGGCAATATGAAAGTAAGGCTGAATGCTTTCAAGGCCTCTCATCAGCCCCCGGAAAATGACGACTGTTTCACAGTCGATGTTGTTGATGAACTAGTTGATGAAGCACTCCCTTATGTGTTAACTGAGGACCCCTTAGAGGCTTGCTTAGCCCATTTTAGCTTTGATGAGTATGATGTTGACCAATCGATTACTGAGGTCAACGCCCTTTTGGATGAGGTAGCTATGCTGGATTTTCCCCCGTGGAGAGCAAAGATCGAACACCTACCTCCACTCTCTAAAGCACCAGCCCCTCCCTCGATTGAAGTTCCTCCCAAACTTGAGTTAAAACAACTTCCTGCTACACTCAAGTATGTATATCTTGGACCAAAGGATACTTTGCCAGTCATCATTGCTTCTGATCTATCTGATGATCAAGAAAGTCAGCTCTTAGATGTGTTACAAGAGCACAAAAGTGCAATCGGCTGGTCTGTAGCCGACTTGAAAGGCATTGACCCCTCCATCTGCATGCACCGCATTCATTGCGAAGATGACGCGAAACCGTCACGTGAAATGCAGCGTCGTTTAAATCCTAACATGAAAGAGGTGGTCATGAAAGAAGTACTGAAGCTTCTTGATGCGGGTATTATATACCCAATTTCCGACAGCAAGTGGGTGAGCCCTACTCAAGTGGTGCCCAAGAAGTCTGGCATCACGGTTGTGGAAAATGAGAACGGAGAACTAATTCCTACACGTACCACTACTGGGTGGCGCGTGTGCATTGATTACCGAAAGTTGAATTCCATGACCCGAAAGGACCATTTTCCCCTACCTTTCATTGACCAGATCTTAGAAAGGTTAGCTGGCCAAGAGTTTTATTGTTTCCTGGATGGTTATTCTGGATATAACCAAGTGGCCGTCTACCCCGATGATCAGGAGAAAACAACTTTCACGTGTCCTTTCGGTACATTTGCTTACCGGCGGATGCCATTCGGACTCTGTAATGCACCCGCGACTTTTCAACGGTGTATGATGTCTATCTTTTCCGACATGGTGGAGAAATTCTTAGAGGTGTTCATGGATGATTTCTCTGTTTTCGGACCTTCCTTTGATGAATGTCTCCATAATTTGGCAAAGGTGCTGAAACGTTGTACCGAGACAAACTTGGTCTTGAGTTGGGAGAAAAGTCATTTCATGGTGCGAGAGGGCATCGTTTTGGGGCATATCGTCTCTGCTAGAGGCATTGAGGTGGATAAGGCCAAGGTTGATCTGATATCCAAACTTCCACCTCCCTCAACGGTTAAGCAAGTTCGTTCTTTTTTAGAACATGCAGGGTTTTACCGTAGATTCATTAAAGACTTTAGTAAGATCTCTAGACCCTTGTGCACATTGCTCACCAAGGAGGTCTCGTTTGACTTTAACGAGGCTTGTATGCAAGCTTTTAAAAAGCTGCGGGAGGCCTTGTCTACAGCCCCTATCATTCAGTCACCGGATTGGACCCATCCGTTTGAGATTATGTGCGATGCTTCCGACTATGCGGTCGGAGCAGTCCTGGGCCAACGGGTGAACAAGGTTCCACATGTTGTCTATTATGCTAGCAAAACCCTCTCTGATGCCCAACTGAATTACACTACAACGGAGAAGGAATTGTTGGCTGTTGTGTTCGCCTTGGATAAATTTCGGTCTTATCTGTTAGGATCGAAAGTTATAGTGTTCACAGATCATGCTGCGTTACGGTACTTATTGTCGAAAAAGGACACTAAGCCAAGATTGATTCGGTGGATTCTTCTACTTCAAGAATTCGATTTTGAGATTCGGGACAAGAAGGGTTCCGAAAACAGTGTAGCTGACCACCTATCCCGGATCTTGGTGAATCCCACGGAAGACACCGTACCCTTACATGACTCATTCCCAGATGAGCAATTGCTTATGGTGTCTAAAAATCGCCCCCCCCTGGTATGCTCATATTGTAAATTATCTGGTAGTGGGGGCAATTCCTTCAAATTGGTCCAAGCAAGACAAGGATCGTTTCTTCTCCCAAGTAAAGATGTATTTTTGGGAGGACCCTGAACTTTTCAAGTTCTGTCCAGACCAAGTGATTAGGAGGTGTGTACCCGAGAGTGAATATAACAGTATACTTACTTTCTGTCACTCTCTTGCATGTGGAGGGCATTTCAGTGGGAAGAAAACTGCTGCAAAAGTGTTACAGAGTGGCTTCTATTGGCCCACTCTTTTTCGAGATGCTCATCAGTTTTGCAAAACTTGTTTGCGCTGTCAGCAAACAGGTAACATGTCTAGGAGGAACATGATGCCCCTACAACCGATTTTGATTGTAGAAATTTTTGATGTTTGGGGCATCGATTTTATGGGACCGTTTCCGCCGTCTTTTGGTTTTCAATACATTCTAGTAGCGGTTGATTACGTGTCCAAGTGGGTGGAAGCGGCTGCCACAAAAACTAATGACCACAAAGTTGTGGTCAACTTCCTGCAGAGCAATATTTTTAGTCGTTTTGGCTGTCCGCGAGCAATAATAAGCGATGAGGGAACCCACTTCGTGAATAAACACTTTGAGGCGCTGGTTAAAAAGTACTCCATCACACATAAGGTAGCTACACCTTATCATCCTCAAACCAGTGGCCAAGTCAAAGTAACTAATAGGGAGGTGAAGCGTATTTTGGAAAAAACGGTCAAGCCCGACCGCAAAGATTGGTCGTTGCGGTTAAATGATGCCTTATGGGCTTACCGTACTGCGTACAAGACCCCAATTGGTATGTCCCCATATCGATTAGTGTTCGGCAAGGCTTGCCACTTGCCCGTGGAACTCGAGCACCGCGCTATGTGGGCTATTAAGCAATTCAATTTCGATATGGCCGCTGCCGGTTCTACTTGAAAACTCCACCTCAATGAGTTGGAAGAGATTCGGAACGAAGCCTACATGAGTTCAAAAATTTACAAGGATCGGACTAAAGCTTTCCATGACAAACACATTTTGCGAAAGTCTTTTGAGCCTAATCAAAAAGTTTGGCTTTTCAATTCCAAATTGCGTCTCTTTCCAGGTAAATTGCGGTCACGGTGGGATGGACCGTATGTGGTGACCAGGTACTTACCCAAATGCCTTGAATTTCCAATCTAATGGTGGTTTTGGCCTTTTGGGTAATCACAAGATTAGCAAAGGAAATTCAGATATCCAGCATAATGTAGCACAAAATTTGGACAAACTAAACAAACCAACTGCAAGTGTGATTTTCTGCAGTGGATAGACAGACTGTTCAGTGGAGGAAACAATCAAGAGTCAAAATTTTGGCCAATCAAAACAGGTTGGAGTTTGGACAAAATAAGCAGATCGATTTCTCAATTGCTTAGAGAAGAGAATTGAATGTATAAGAACTGATTTCATCAATTGAGTACTTACATACTGTTGCAGAGCAGTACTCCAAACTGCTATGAAGACTGCAATGAAGCCTTTGGCATTGACACTCACATCAGTCACAGTACATACTGCAACTCCAAGGAGAACAACCCCTATACTGAGTTTAGTGTCTCTTGAGTATCAGATCTTGTCCATGACAACTTCCAGAAAACATGATACAGGAATCATGCTCAGCTTGGCAATCTGAAGATCAAATAACAAAAAAATGTATGGTAATGTCTATTATACTCTATTACAATACTTGAAAGAAAAGTAAAATAAATGACTTCTTGCTAGAACATACCTGATAAAATCCCACAGAGTTCCACATTAAGCTCACATTCATACCAACAATTGAAAAGTTTGCGAAAAGGACGAATTTTACAAGCTCAGGTAAAGGAAGATGGAATGGCTGTATGTATCCCATCCATCTAAGAACTAGAGTCATCAGAGTAGTTGTGGCGAAATGGAGACCAGTTAATGTTGTAGCTGCAGAATTTATCAGATTCCACTGTTTTGTCAGAACCAGCAGTTTGTTTAAAAAAAAAAAAAAAAGTACTTTCAGACTTCATCATCTATTCCACTTTGCAATCAAAAGGATTATACCAACAATCTCACCATAAATATCACCTTCCACAACGCACCAATAACAATATTTTGAGGCATAATTTAAACTTTTTTCTAAGAGTAACAAAAAATTATCGAGAAAAAGGATAATACTATACAATGATCATAGCAGCCCATTAGATAATATACTGCTACAGGAAAAAAAAACATTACCAAAATGCTAACAGGATAGTGTTTCCAATCATCATTTCAGATTAGAAACCTCAGCGATTGCTAATGTAATGAGTCCACTTGGCACATGAAAAATGAAACTTCTAACGACAAAATCATTCTTCTAAGTTCTCATTAATGCACAACACTACCCAATTTCCACGGAGCGGAAGAACACACTTTGTTTCAGTTGTTCTTCAATTTGCAAACATTCCAACCATGAATTTGTGAACTTTACCCTTCCATTGAGGCCATTTTTAAACTCTGTTAGAATCCCCATCTGACATGGTCCAAAAAAAAAGCCAGTAATAGATCTCTTTGGTTGTTTTTAGTTGTTCCACCAAAACTGATGGACCAGATTTCCAAAAGCACTTTCATTAGTGATTACATCTCACCATCCAGGTTTCAGAACATACTGCATGAGTCCTCTTATGGGAGTAACATGGCATTTTTATCACTAGACTCACTTTCTCTCAATTTTCCATTGAACTCCTTTGCACGTAAACCCCAGTGAAAATCCAAGCTTTAATCTGCCCTGCTAAATTTTTTCTTGTGCAGCACTTTCCTTCATAGATCTCTTGTTTTCTCTTTCCAAATATCCAATTCAATTGCTGCATGTAATATTTTTCACAAAATCTGGCCTCCAATAAAAAGGGAAAAATACCAATTGCCTGAGCCTCAAGATAATCAATAAAAGGATGATTACCTCATGAGGCCAACAAAAAGATGAACAATAGCTATTGCTTAATTTTTTCGGTTGCTTTGCCATTAATTTACTATTCTACAGTTGAGTTCAAGCTTCAAACTGATGATATCAAAGCAAAGAAGGCCTTTGAGTTCTATTTAAAGTAAAAAACAACTTTGCCATTGTGATTCATATAATTAGTGTAACACAATGACATTTTGCCTAATATGCTTATGGTCAAAATGGAACATCAAATAATTTAAAGCAGGAAAGGTAGCTTATCTATTGAAGATTCTTCACAAGCCCACTACGAACAGCAAATCAGTCTGAACTGTGTCAAATTCTAGAAAACAAACGCTTGATTGACAAGGACTCCTCAAGGACTCCTTCCAACACATCCATGTCCAAAATCTTTGGCTTGAAACCAACCCATTACTAGTTATATGGTGGGGACCTACTCCACATAATCATACTCACATGAACATAATTGATAATTGCAACAAAAGATGTTATAAAAGAAAAGAAAAAAAATTGCAACAAAAGATGATTATGAAGATTTACAACCCCATTAATTATGATAACAAAGTTTTAAATATATTATTGGTAGGGATCGACATTGGCCAGGCAGGGGCTCTGAGAAACCCGATTCATTAATAGACCAGACTGAAGGACAGGATGAAACAATTCAAATCTAGGCCTGAAGTGCCGCAATCTGCTATTTTCATAGTATGTGAAAATCTAAATGAAGTTTATAGAAATCAAAATAAAATGAAAATTTACCTGGTTTTCTCTCATCAATCTCACCTTTCTATTCTTATCAACCAATAAGAATATCAAAAACCTATACTTGTATTCCCCTTTCATTTTTCCCCTAAAATCAAGTAGTTAGGATGGTCCAACCAACCTGATTTGCAGATGAGGTCACATCTAGATAGGTGACCATCTATCTAATCAATAGTTCAAGATCAAAACACCCGCGCTCGAGGTCAGACTCAATTCTACTATATCACAAATAGGACAACCCCAATATGTCAAAATCAAAATATAAACCGTGCTCTGTTTTGATTCTTGCCCTTACAACCACAGAATTCCGTCTCCTGATCTAAAATTTTTGGATAATGCTACTACAAATCAGAGAGGAGTCTTCTCAGCTCCTAGATCACAGCGAACCAAATGCCATTAGATGCACTCAACTGAATTTCATCAACAAAAAGGAAATGTAGCACAAAAGGATAGAGAGAGAGACTGAAAACCTAAAATTCATTCACAAAACGAATCGAAATCGTCGGCGAGGAGAAATCGAAATGAACGAAGATTAGATCTATACTACTAGATGAATAGAAAGACAACAGAAGCTGAGAATCAGATGTTTTCTTCTCAAGAACAGGACATGGAGGAATCCGACGAATCAAGGCGCGATCAAATCGAATTAGGGTTTGGAAACTGACCTTGAAAGCTCTGAGCCTTGAAGCTGTGTACATGTTCGATGATTTGAAATCCTTGGAAATTCGAGCTCTGCTGCGTTCAGAAAGAGAAGAGAGAGAGAGCACCTGCACCAGGATTTTGGGAATGAAAAGGGAAGAGACCAGAGAGAGAAATGAACGAGAGAGAGACAGAGAGAGTGACCTCTTCGTCTTTGAGATGGAGATGATGAGGAACATCTGAGGATGATGGGATTGGGGGAAAGGAACAAGAAGAAGAAGAAGAAGAAGAGGAGGAGGAGGGATTAGGGAGAAGAGAAGCGGCTAGGGTTTCCTGCATTTGGATTTGAAGGCGAGATCGAGATCGGATTCGAGGGCTTTTGCGGCCTTGAGTTCTCGTTGCTGCTGCAAAACCAACATGCCGAGTTCGTCTTCCATGCTTGCAAGCCGGAGGGAAAACGAGAGAGCGCGCAAGAGCGAGTGTGATTACGTTTGTTTTGCAGTGTAGTGATAGCGATTTATACATAGTATACCGACGGAATTTATATTCCGCTGCTATACATCTGTGTATTTGATGTAGTGGCACAATATATTTCCGCTGCTATACATAATATAATGTAATGACGGAATATACATTCCGCTGCTATACATAGTGTGTATTTATTGTAGTGACGGAATATACGTTCCACTGCTATACATATGTATGTGTAAATATAATGAATTAAGTGTTTATAATGGCAGAATACATTTTCCGCTGCTATACATACGTTTATAGAAGCAAAATACAAATTTATGCCGCTGTAAGTTGAATAATACTTATCTATAGTGACAAATAAATAAACCGCCACTATAAATCGCCGCTACTTGTCACTTTTCTTGTAGTGACTAATCCCTCCGGGCCCAGAGGGAAGCTGGGTGAACTCCTCTATAGCCCCAGTGTGGTAGTGCAGTTTCGAACCTATAACATTTACATGCAAACCGTAGTTCTAGGAGAACTGAACTACCCCGAAAAGTCGAGTAGTTGTATATTATAGACTTGAGTGGACTTGTTCCGCCCATAAAAAAGATGTAGGCTTTTTGTGTTTTCTAATGGAGTAGTTGGGCATTATAGACTTGACTTGACGTACCTAAGTTTGGACCAATAAAAACGTTGTAGGCTTGACTTGACTTTACAGGAGACTCTAGTCTAAATATCAAAATAGACAGCTTATATCAAGTGTTACATAATCAACATGCAAAAGCTAAATACAATCAGCCACAGGGGCCAGGCTATATACAATTAGAAAGTTGACCCAATTCTCAAAAGATATAGTAGGAAATCTTTGTGAGCATCAAGTGTTACATGATCAACATCAACCGACAATCAGCCACAGTAAAAAGACTATACAATTAGAAAGTTTAACCAATTCTCATGAGATATCTTAGGAAATCTTTCTGAATACCGGTCAACTTTTTAATTATATAGCCTTTTACCGTGGCTGATGGTGTGTTACATGTTGATTAGGTGACACTTGAACTGAACCGTCGACTTGGACATTTGGATTAGAATATCTCACAAAATTCTTTGTGGCCGTAGCTCTTGGGTATGAGTCATGTCAAGTGTACAATGCAAGTCATTCCCAAGCCAAGGTCACATGCAAGCACTCATAAAGTTACAACCTCTTTTACCGAAAAAGAAAAAAAAAGTTAGAACCTTTTCCTTTATTAGTGGAAAAGGTAAGGAAAAGGTTGTCACTGATGTCCATGTATGAGTTTCGTATTAGTTTTGAAATTATTGCCGGTATCTTGAAATGGTCCTGTTAATGTCAAAGTAATTACTTAAAATATATTATCCCAATGTTATTGAGACACTTGTAGATATTGAGAAATAAAAAAATTTGCAACATAAATAGAAAATGTAAAAATGGTGAAAATATCTCATCTAAAAATATATTTTCATTCAAAAATAGAGAAAATATTTAAAATAGTTGGCGCACACTATTTTTATGATTTGGTTTACACCAAAAGTATTTATTTTCTACGGCATTTATTTTGTAATATCCAAAGAATTAACTCAAATCAACTCAAGTCAACCTATATCAAAATTTAGTGGGGGCTTAATTTGCAATTCGTTTGAAGCTCATTTGTACTTTATATAGGTCGGATTCAAGTTCAGGTTTATCTACATACAATTCACCTTGGACTTATTGGCACATGTGGTGAGACACACGTGTGCTTACATGTGTGTAGGCGATGAGCCAACCATTATCAAATGATGAGGATCAGAAATATTCTTTTGAATTTGAGCAACTCTCCATCCCTTTAATCTTTTTCACCCAAAATCGAAATGAGATCTTATCAGCCTGGCCAAGAGGCAATATAAAGATGGAAGAGTCTCTTCCATACTATCTCTTACACACATACCCAATGAGAAGTATGTCTGAGTTATAAGACAAAATGAAATCCTCCATGAAAGCCTATTCTCTTTTCCTTCTCTTAGAACTAAACAGTTCATGATCATTTTTCATATCCATAGTGGATGTTTTCATTTTTGAATTCTAGAAAGTGAATCACATGTGACTAATGTCTCGTTAATAATAATCAATTTCAATAGATCATGTTTAGAGCGGCTATATATTTGTCAATTTGTGCGGTGGCAACAGCCAACCGGACTTGGGCCCTACCTATGTGTTTATAAAAGAACTAGCATAGGTAGTGGATTTTTTCATATTCATAAAAGAAGCATATGTAGTGGATATTTTCATCATGATCATTTTTCATACCCATAGTGGATATTTTCATTTTTTAATTCTGAAAAGTGAATCATATGTGACTAATGTATCGTTAATAATAAACAATCTCCCCGGATCACATTTAGTGCGGCTATATTGTTGTCAATTTGTGCGGTGGCAACAACTAACCGGAGGCCCTACCTATGCTTTTATAAAATAAGGCTTTAATGTCTTTATTTACAAGCTCACTATCTAAGCACTATCTTTAATGGTTATAAGAATTGGTACTGTTTGGGCTTTTAATGGCCTCTGGATGATGACTCCTCGACCCACTCTCCCTTGGTTTCGTCCACTTACCTAATTAATTAAGTGAGCCGATTCGGACTCACAGCAGCAATGTATGGTGCATTGACCATATAGTCCATAAATATGAGAGTTGTGGCCCCGATAATGGAGCATAGCATTCACTTGTATTGTGGTTTGATAGCCCCCGTAACAGCAATGAAGATGCTTCCGCTCTTGAGTGGTAATTGTGTGATTGCGTTTTGGTTGTTGCTCCTCTTTACCTCCATCAACCTTATATGCTTTGCAAAATCTGTGACTCTCTTAAAAAATGAGAGTGATCGTCTCGCGTTGCTCGCCTTCAAAGATGGGATATCTGATGATCCCAACGGAGTCTTGAGCTCTTGGAACAATTCTCTCCATTTCTGCATGTGGGATGGAGTCACTTGCAGCAGACGACATCCTCAAAGGGTCGTGGCCTTGAACCTCTCTTATCAAAGCTTGAGGGGCTCCTTATCACCCCACATCGGAAACCTCTCCTTCCTCAGGACTATTGCACTTTACAATAACACATTGGAAGGGCACATTCCACAAGAAATAGGTCGCCTCTTTAGGCTTCGTTATCTCGGGCTTATCAATAATTCTCTGGAAGGAGAGATACCAAATAATCTGACCTACTGTTTGCAACTCAGATTCCTAAGCTTGTACAATAATAAGCTTGTTGGTAGTATTCTATCGGATATTGGCTCTCTGTCAAAGCTCTATTGGCTAAGTCTTGCCAAAAACAACCTCATAGGCCACATCCCTCCATCGCTTGGGAACCTTTCATCGCTTACAGATCTCTATCTAAATGAGAATAGTTTGGACGGAAGCATTCTTGAAGAACTAGGCCGACTGGCAAAACTACAAATTCTTTATCTCGGCGACAACTCTTTCAATGGGGAGATTCCTCAAAATCTGACTCGATGTTTGCAACTCAGAGCCCTAAACTTGTACGGTAATAAGCTTGTTGGCAAAATTCCATTAGATATTGGCTCTCTTTCAAAGCTCTATTGGCTAAGTCTTAGGAGAAACAACCTCACTGGCAACATCCCTCCACCACTTGGGAACCTTTCATTGCTTACATCTCTCTATCTAAGTGAGAATAGTTTGGATGGAAGAATTCCAAAAGAAATAGGCCGATTGGTGAACCTACAAAATCTTGAAATCCGTGCAAATAAACTTTTGGGTATGATTCCTTTATCTCTTTATAATCTCTCATTGATTCGTACGCTTGATGTTGGATTCAACCGTCTATACGGAAGCCTTCCACCTGAGTTGGGCCTCATTTTTCCAAATCTTGAAGAGCTTTATATGGGAGGCAATAGATTCACAGGACTCTTACCAGTTTCATTAGGCAATGCTTCAAGGTTGGTCATTCTCTCGTTCTATTCAAATTACTTTAGTGGGCCCCTGCCAATGAATCTAGGAAGGCTAAAGGGCCTTGTCTGGCTTGCTACATTTAGCAACCAACTCATCAATGAGAAGAAGGAGGAATTCACTTTCATCACTTCTTTAACCAATTGCAGTGGCTTAAAACATTTAGATCTATCATATAATCAATTCAGTGGTATACTGCCCAACTCAATAGCTAATATCTCTACCCAACTGACACAGTTATGGTTAGAAGAAAATCAGTTTTTCGGAGCCATCCCAAGAGGACTTGAGAATCTCGCCAACTTGATTGTATTGAGCTTGGGGCAAAACCTTTTCACAGGTACTATTCCCAACCATCTCATGAAGCTTAAAAGGTTGCAAGGGCTTTTTATGCATGGAAACAAACTTTCAGGGAAAATCCCAATTTCCGTTGGAAATCTCACTCAATTATCCAAACTTGATTTAGGCGGAAATGATCTACAAGGAATCATTCCTTTGAGTCTTGGAAACTGTCGGCATCTAGAATACTTATATCTAGACGACGATAACCTCAGTGGGACAATACCAAATCAAATTCTAAATATTCCCACCCTGTTGGCGATTAATATGGGCATGAATCATTTGACTGACAGCTTACCATTGGATATCGGTCAGTCTAAAAATCTTGTCTGGCTAAACATTTCTAATAATAGGTTGTCAGGGGAAATTCCTCCTTCCTTAAGTGCTTTAATAGCTCTACAAGAGCTTGATCTTTCACACAATAAGTTAACCGGGCATATCCCTAGCAACTTGGTGCAACTTCTTTCTCTACAATATTTAAATTTGTCTTTCAATAATTTGGAGGGTGAAGTGCCAAAACATGGAATTTTTCAAAATTCATTTGCAATATCAATCCTTGGAAATGCCGAGCTTTGTGGTGGAATTCCCAAATTACAATTGCCAAAATGCCCCAAAAAAGATTTCAAGAAGCAAGAGAGGCCTTTTACACAGAGAGTAATAATCATAGTTGTTGCTGCTGTTGTTCTCTTTTCATTTCTTCTACTGTTTTTGTTGGCTTTTCGGTCAAAGAAGTTTAAAGAGAAACTTGTTTCTACTTCTTCCATGAGAAAGAGTCTCTTACAAGTAACTTACGGAGAGCTTTTTAGAGCGACCGATGGGTTTTCGTCGGCCAATTTGATTGGTGAGGGAAATTACAGTTTTGTGTACAAGGGAATTATAGATCACATGGAGATGATTGTTGCGATAAAGGTTCTCAGACTACTACAACCAAGAGCTTCTAAGAGTTTCATAGCTGAATGCAGGGCATTGAGAAGCATTAGGCATCGAAATATCGTCAGAATCTTAACTGTTTGCTCAAGCCTCAACTTTAGTGGCAGTGATTTCAAGGCATTAGTTGTTGAATACATGCCTAATGGGAGTATGGACAGTTGGCTGCATCCAAGTGCAGATGAAGATGAGCACCATCAATTGAAAAATATGAGCTTTGTTCAGAGGCTAAATGTAGCCATTGATATAGCTTGTGCCTTGGATTACCTTCATAATCATTGTGAAGCTCCAATAATTCATTGTGACCTCAAGCCCAGCAACGTTCTTCTTGATGATGACATGGTCGCACACGTGAGCGATTTTGGCCTAGCAAGGATCCTTTCAGAAGATATCAATTATTCTCAGTCTCAAACCAACTCGCTTGCAATAAAGGGGACTATCGGATATGTTGCTCCAGGTATCCATTTATCACTTCTTTGATTTTTAAGTCCTTTGGAAAAAAAAACACTTTATTATATTATTAGCACCTGATATAGAGCAAATGGACCTCAAGATATAATAATTAAGAATATTCTTCAATTAAAATTTTTATACTATGGTGCTCATGGTCCAGACCAGCCCAAGCTTATCATGAATTGGCTGGATTTGGGTTTTGTTTTAAGACCTTGGAATGGATCTGGGAGAAATTTTCTTGTCCAATAGTAAAATATCTGGGCTTTTGTATGCTTGAAGACCAAGTTTGGTCTAACATATTTAGCGCAAAGGCCTACATCAGTTTTGCAAATGGATTGAACTTGGTCCTGATGTTTAGGACCGCGCAACTAGAATATTAGGCCTTATAACAAGCTTCGAGCCAGCTTGCCCCAACCCATGAACTCCCTATAATGAATACATTCACATCAATGTTTATCCAATATATGATACGCATAGCCCAACCTGGATATCTAACTTATTGGGCCTTGTTCTTGGGTGAAACTCATGGGATATTTCTGAGGCTTCTCTAAAGGGGTCCACTTATGAATATTCCAACCTGACAAAATAAATGTGCCCCCCATCACCCCAGTGGGAGCTTAACCACGTCGCCGGATAGATCCGTATATAATATATATGTCAATGAATATAGAAAACTCAAGTGCTTGACTATGATCATCAATCTAATGGTGGGGCCAACTCCTATTCATCCAGAGGTTGGAACTCACCAAATATGTGACACTTGCAGTTTGAATGCACCACATCAGTTGGTATGGGATTTTCGATTTTTTTTTTTTAAATCTACATTATGGGTGGCCTAATTAAAAGCCTCACGTAGTTGGTGAGCCCCAGCCACAAGTTATCCAAGTTTAAACAATTTCATTCCAGCAAGTATGTTTTCTTTTACTGTAATAAAAACTTATATTCAAAAGGCAAAAGAGGATACAAGAAGAAGCAAACGAATATATAGCAAGCATGTTTTTTTTTTTTTCTTTTTACAGCAAGTATGTTAGATAGTTGTGCTTGTTTGCTAGCTTGACACTTTCATTATTAAGAAGGTACCTTGATGAAAACATATTGGGATTGCTCAATTGGTTGCCACTCCCAGATGTCACCTGGCTACCATGATTAACCTCAGGTATGCCACTCTTCCCACAGCTAGCCAATTAGGAGCTCTTGTTCGATCCGACGAAGACAAACTGGAGTATTTTTCTTTTTTCTTTTCTCTTTTTTTCAGTAAAAGACGAGCTTGAGTTAGATGAAATATATAATGCATAGCTACAAGCAAATAGTGAAATACATTTTTTGGTATTTTTCCACAATGTTTCTATATATGGCAAATGTAGACTTATATATATGAAACATAAACAACAGTCAGGCCAAACTGGTGCAAGCTCAAGATTAGCTTGTAAGTTGATCACGCCATCTCAAGCTCTTCTCTTTACAACTTTGCTTGAACGTGTACTGAGCTATATATGTTGTTAATCGTGAAGAACATTATAATCATTACTGTTACTAATGCATATAATGCATATCTACAAGCAAATGGTGAAATATATTTTTCCCTTTCTGGTAATGTTTATTTGAATAATTAAGCATCAGCTCTGAAGGATCTTGATCACTAGTAGTTGACGTTGAATTATCAAAAAATTATTTTCTCATATTGAACGCTAACCATTGCTCGACCTGCCTATGATACAATCGTATGGTTTTAGTTCACTACTTGATTTTCACACCTTTTTCATTTCACACATCCACTAGCAATCCTCGCTTATTGAAAATAAATTGTCTATGAACTGCAGAATATGGTATGGGTGCCAATACATCCACATCCGGAGATGTGTACAGTTATGGGATTCTTCTGCTAGAGATGATTACCGGAAAGAGGCCTTCTGATGATATGTTTGCAAATAATCTCAGTCTTCATCAATTTGCTAAGATGGCACTTCCTGAACGTGTGATGGAGATCATAGATCACCGATTACTCACAGAAGAAATTGATATCATTAAGCACGGTGAAGATTATGAAAAAATTAGAAGCATGATGCAAGAGTCCCTAATTTCATTGGTGAAAATAGGTGTATCTTGTTCTCGTGAATTGCCAAAAGAAAGAATGGAGATGAAAGATGTTGTTATTGAAATGCAAAAGGTTAGGGACTTTTATCTGAGGCGCTGAAAAGTGGTAAGATACACATGGCAGACAGCTAGTGTTAATAAAGGTTCATCTGCTCTTAAGTCATATTGAGGTTTGGTTGTGTTCCATGATGAGAAAGACTATGTAGAAAATGTTTTCTTTAAGAGCGATTTTTTCCACCTCTTTTTTTTTTTTTTTTTGTTTTTTTGTTTTTCCTTCTTTAGTGTACTTCTGTATAGTGTACTTGCTTGCTTTGTGTGCTTCTTCTAATAGTGTACTTGCTTTGTCATTAAGGAAATACAATCTCTCTCTCTCTCTCTCTATCTCTAATGTCTCTCGACTTTTAATTCAATTTTTTTATTTTAAAAAACCTAAATCTAATCATGTGAAATATTGTTTCCAATCAAAACACAGAAAAGAACTAAAAAGAGAAAATTAAATCGCTTACATAAAGAACATACATAATCAATCCAAGTAGTGTCTTTATTCCTTGATCTTCGAGTACAAGAAATTAATGTTCTTCTCTCATTTTTATTCTCTCAACATGGCCTCTCAACTTATGCCTAAAAGGATTAAAAGAAAGAAGAAGCATAAAGGGACTTAGAGAGAGAAAACGAAAGGAGTGGAGTGGAATGGAGAGCGAGAGTGAGCCTCCAAGGTGATCCCCAAGGTGATGTTCCCTGTCCAGCCCCTCCCATGACTCCTTTTCAGGCTTTTTGCAAATCTTTTTTTAGTAAAGAATCTCTCATCTTTAGCGCACTTGTTTCCTTATGTAGAGAGATTTTTGCTTAGGCTCCAAGCTAGCTTCTTTCTTTCGAAAGACTGTTAAATTTGAGATATCTCCTTGCCTTATTAGGTTTCTTGATGCACACACATTTCTCGTATAATTTCAAGAATATTTCTAAAAATTGCAAGATGATGTAGAGGAAAGAAACTTTCCCAATATTGAGATTTTGCAATTCCCGCTTAAAACTGCAGCAGACAACTTCCCGAGGTCATATCCCCCTCAATATAGCTCTGATTTACACAATCTTGCCACGGATATCTACTCAAAATGAGCTTTCCAATAGTGGCTAGATTGCGCTGATCTGTCACTCGGTTTGACAATTATGGCCATTTTAAGTTATTGTCCCTGAAAAATCTAGGAGTAATTGTGCACAAATGGAAGCTTCTATGTTGACATGCAATTGAGTGTCTCAGACCCATGTTGGACGTCCAAGGCACGCTTAGACTCTTTCCTTGCTTGCTTATTTGACTTTCCTTTGACCTCTCTTCTCAAATTTCATCAATATGTGGGTCCCATGTTGATTTCTCCTACAAATTGAAAGAAATAAATTTATCATTAATTACATGTAGGAAAATGAATATGAATCATGCATGGGACCCTACATGCCTAATGATGTACCCAAATGACAAACTTTCCAAAAATAGCATATGATGCCAAAAAGAGTAGGTATACATCGATGAAGCAAAAAAAAAAAACTAATTTTGGGGTGATAAATGAGATGAAAAACCTTAATTTCATAAAAGACATGCAATGTGATGAATTTTGACCTATTTTGACCATGTTTTCAAAAATAATCCCACATGCATGAAATCATGAAATTGAGTGTAATCTATGCAATTAAACCTAATTAAGTGTACAAATACTCATGAAATGATGAGCTATTGACCTAATTTTGTGGACTTATCAACTACAAAAAAAAAAAAAAAAATGGTGAAAAAAGTTACTTTTTCTGTACGAATTCCCTGTTTGGAGCACTGCTGGCTAAAGTTCTATGTTTGGTGCAGTGGCCACTTAAAGTTATCTCTTAAGTGAAATTCTCAAAATAAAATAAGACAAAATGGCAACTTAAGTTTTGGATTCCAAAAAGAATCTATTTCTATATTTCTTGTAAAAGAACAACTTATAGGGTCCTTCGTTCCTTCATTTCAAAAGGAGCTTCATTTCCTTAGGATTTTCATGTTCAAAATTTTCTAATTTTCATTTTTTTTTTTTAACTTTCAACTCTTCCCACTTTGGGAGTCATATCAAATTCTCTTTATTTTAGACTTCTCATTTTTTAATTTTTCTATAATTTCTCTATGTTTTATATATTTTTACTCCTATATTTTTTTTATTAATTTATTTAATATATAAGCATGATGTCATGTTGACATCACTATTGGATGATTGAAACATTGACTTGATCTCAACATTCATCAATTTTTTTTTTCTATTTTCTATTTTTGTTATATTTAGTAAATACTCACGCACTTACCGAAGTCCCTCACCATGAGGCATTAGCGCTACACCCAGGGAATGAGTCTTGATTGTTTTTGTGAAAGGGATGCACCTCACCACTGAGCTACCAATGAATTGGCTGATCCTTTTTTTTTCACTTTTCCCATAAACATTGCGAGAAATCAACATGTGAAATAGCTATCAAAATAATAACAATGATGATGATGATAATGATGATTAAAACCATGATGGAAATCCAAAGTTTTGGAAATTTATCAAAATCATTGCACAAAGAAATAGTGGTCAGATCCTCCTTGTATCTAGTGGGACCCATCATCTCCTTTTACTTTAGAAGAGGATCTGAACTTGGATTTTTAAACGATTGAGTGTTGACCAATCTACCTAAGTCACCAATGTGGGATCACATATTCAAAAGACTCATTTCTCTAAGATGATCTACTCTGCAAAAGTCTCCAGTTTCAGACCCAGTAACCGGTTAATGTTTAATATTTACAGATTGGCTCATATATTATCGTTCTTGAAGTAAACAGTTTGTAATGAAATTTGATATGGTATAAAAGGGTCCATGTAAAAGCCACACAGAAGGTCAATCACATAATTACAGCTGCCAGCGTCAGTGACAGCGCAATGAGATCATTCCTCCAAGAGAAAATGGGTATAAAAGGGGTGTACACGGATAGGATTTGTGCGGATTAGGTCAAATCTGTCACTAATCCGTTACTTATGGATTGATGGATTTGGAATCCGTCACCAATCCGTGACTATTAAAAACTAATCCGATACATGGATGACTTGATTGGATCGGATTAATCCGTTCAATCCGTTGAATCTAATGTTAAAGAAGGAGATCTAATAATCCACAAAAAAAAAAAAAAAAAAAAATACAAATTACAAATATATTTAGAGCCCTTAACTTATATTTAGACCCCTTAAGTTTTTTTTATTTATATTTAATGTCAACGGATCAAATCGGATTGAATTCGCGGATTGAGGGTGAAATTCGTCACCAATCCGTTGCGAACGGATTATAAGATTTTCAATCTGTCACCAATCCGTTTAGCTTCGGTTCAATTAAAAATCCGCGGATCGGATCAGATCGGTTTTACGGATTGGTGGATTTTTTGTGCACCCCTAGGCATAATTTAGTAGAGTTGGAGGATTATCAATCCCTCTTAGGGCCTGTTTGTTTCCATTAGATTACATAAGGATTGAATACAAAAAAAATTCATGCTTACATGAACTTCATCTTAAGATTATAAAGAGGTTAGGGGTGGATGATATAAAGTTGCGATGAAATTGATGGAACCTTTTCCTACTATCTGAATTACTACGGCGATAGGTGGGATATTTATTCCCCATCTTCTCTTGATTATACTTTAAAAAAAGGAAAGATTATTTTATGCTCATTTTTACCTTCACCTTTTACCAGTTACAGGGGGGGCATGCATTCATATGTATTCGGTTCCTATCTGTTATACGTAAGCAAATAGGAAAATGTCACAAACTGCCAAGCTGCACTCTCCAACGTGAAAGTCACCAGCCAAACATTGAAACAAGCATGAAATCATCAGGCATCTTCCTTTTGTCTTCTGAAGTCTGTTGGACCTTTGTTTTAGTTTGTAATTGTTGTCAAACCTAGGATGTTGGCATGGTGTTTGAAGGCAGTATGGTAAAGGTTGCAGGCATTGAAAGTGAAACTGGGCAACTGCATATTCAAGTCATGTCAATTAAGCATGTTGTTATGCTTATATCTTCTTATCTAACATCTGAATCAAAAAGTAGTCAACATGACTTTTGTGCATCAGTGAGAGAGATTGATTTTTGGTTTTGGAATCAAGTCGATCTGACTTCAGGTTTTGAAGTTATGAATTTTCTACTGGAGACAACTTTACTTCACTCAGGTTGCTGTTTTTCTGTAACCAGTCAGCTTCAAGGCGATTTTACACTACTTTCCATTCAATCTGGGTTAAATCTCAAAACATGAAAGTTGTAGCCCTCTGATAAATATTTCATTTGGATCAAGAATCATGTTGTTTCAAGTTCATAAGAGGAAGTTATGAATTTTCTATTGGAGACAACTCTGCTTCACTCAGGTTGCCGTTTTTCTATGACCAGTCAGCTTCAAGGTGATTTTACACTACTTTCCATTCAATCTGGGTTAAATCTCAAAACATGAAAGTTGTATCCCTCTGATAAATCTTTCATTTGGATCAAGAATCATGTTGTTTCGAATTCAGAAGAGGAAGTTATGAATTTTCTACTGGAGATAAATTCTGCAGTTTTTCTGCACTGCGAGATTAATTATTCTTGATACTATGTTGTGGGTCCCATTATGTGTTGGAATGTAATCAAGATGGCGCATTGGATTCATCTGACTCAAATAGTAGGTCAGTCCATTCCAAACGGGGATTTTCTTGTTGGGACTTTCGTTTGGCAAGAAAGTCAACAAAATCTTCCTTCTATCTTTTTTAAATGTGAGCAACTCCTCTCATTGGCTGTAGACCCAACTTTTTAGGATCTGGGAGATATGGTTTGAATACTGAATGTTAAGGAAAAAAAAAACGGAGACGACGGTAGAGAGTGTAAAAGAAAACAAAGAAGAACAGAGAGGACGTGGTGTGCTGTGAAAAAGAAATAAACAGAGAAGACGTGGTGTGCTGTGAAAAAGAAATACACAGAGAAGACGTGCAGTGTGAAGACGTGCAGTGTGTTGTGAAAAAGAAAACCAACAGAGAAGACATGCGCTGTGAGTGAGGGGCAATTTCTGAAATAGCAGTGGGCTGGTTTTGAGAAAATTGCAGAGTATTGTTTTCAAAGAGAAGAGCCTACAATGAAGAACGGTTTCAGGTTGGTTACTCGTGGATTTGTTGCATCAGAATTTAAATAAATTCCTTTTTCTGCAATAGATCTGTCTTGCATCTCTACATAGTGCAGAATTATGAATAGTGGTGTGCAAGCTTCATTGTGGTTTCCTTGTTGGGTTCTACTGCATCTATTGTGTTGAATTATTTGGATCAGACGAATATTGCAGGTGTTTCTTTTGGCTGATTGAAAATATTGCAAAGCATCTGCGTATGCTATATTTTTGTGTTGAAGTTCTATAAGGCATCTGCGTATGCCATTGAGATATTATTGTAAGACACCTGTGTGTGTTAGAATATTTAATATCTTGTAATTACTCAAGTTGGGGCTTGAGTGTAGGGGTTGGTGCTCCTGTTCGTTGTTGCGAGCGAAAATTGTAAAGGGGTTGGTGCTCCTAGCAGTGGATGCTGCTAAATAGTGGAAGTGTGCACTTTGCACACCGTGGACGTAGCTTGCGGGTGAACCACGTAAAAATCCCTTGTGTTCTCTTGTGATTGTGTGATTGCCTGGTTGATTGCTTAAGGAAGTGCTCATCTAATTTGCAGAATTAAAATTGAGATAAATTCGCAGAGAAAAGACAGTCACTGATTCACCCACCCCCCCCCCCTCCCCCCCCCTCTCAGTGACCAATTGAACCTAACAATTGGTATCAGAGCCAGGTTCTCTTAAGAAAGCTTGACAGCTTAGGGTGATCTTGGATAGGTTCACATGGCATCTGGAGAAAGTAATTCTGTTAGTAGAGCACCACTGTTTGACGGCACAAACTATGCCTTCTGGAAAATTAGAATGCAGGCTTATCTGTGTTCATTGGGACTAGATGTCTGGAATAGTGTGAAGAAAGGCTATAAGGGTTCTACTGACCCTACGGATGCTGCAGACAAGAAGTTGTTTGAGAATGACTCAAAGGCAAGGAATGCTTTGATGTGTGGACTGTCAGACAGTGAACTTGTCAAGGTCATGTCTTGCAAGACCTCAAAGGAGATATGGGATAAGCTGCAGAGTGTTCATGAGGGAGACAAGAAAATAAAAGAGGCAAAACTGCAAACTTATCGAGCCCAGTTTGAGAGTTTGAAAATGACCGACAGTGAGACAATTGACTCGTATCTACTGAGAGTCAATGAAGTTGTGAACTCTATTAGAGGCCTTGGTGAAGAGCTAAAAGAAGAGTCTATTGTTAAGAAAATTCTGAGAACTCTCCCTGCCAGATATGATGCCAAAGCTGCTGCCATTGAAGAAGCCAAAGATCTAGATGTGATCAGCATGGAAGAACTGCATGGTTCATTGACAGCATATGAGATGAGAATAGGGAAGCCCAAATCCTCTGATAGGGAAGCTGCGTTCAATGCAAAGAATAAGGCCAAGGAAGTAGTTGAGTCAAATAAATATGATTCAGGTGATCCAGATGATGAACTAATGGCTAACTTCGTCCGAAAATTGAAGAAGGGTCAAGGTAAATATAAAGGGAAGTTGCCTTTCAAGTGTTTTAACTGTGGAGATGTGGGTCACTTTGCTGCAAAGTGTCCTCATAAGGACAAAGAAGAAGATGACGATAATATATCTAGGAAGAAAAGCTTCAAGAAAAACTATCGTTCTAAGAAAGGTAAGTCTAAAAGTCTAGTGTCGAAGAAAATGGCCAGCTCTTCTGATGATGATTCTGATGATAGTGAGAATGATGCAACAGAGGCTCTTTTTATGGTCATGCTTGATGAACAGGTTGAAGATAACAAGTCTGAAAAGGGAAAATCAGCAAGTGATGATGAAGATACTGAAATTAACTTGGAAGGAGAGTTGCTGGCTGCACTTGAGGAACTATATTTTGAAAGGAAGAAGCATAAGAAAACTTCAAAAAGGCTAGTTGATGTAGAGGAGATGGTTGTAACATTGAAAGTGGAATTGGATGAAAGCAAGAGGATACATGAAGAACTTGAGGCACAGGTAGTTTTGAAGACTGAAGAAAAGAACAAGTTAGAGGAGGAGGTGACTGGTTTGAAAACACAGCTGGAGAAGCTCTCACAGAAACTAAATGCTCATCAAGGGTCCTCCAAATTGAATGAGATTCTCAATGCTCAAAGGCCTCCTCATCTAAAATTTGGCCTTGGGTATGTGGGAGAGTCTTCTTCAAAGCAAGTTAAAGAAGCAATACCACAAACTCAAAAGCTTGAAAGGAAACTTGCTCCACCAAAGAAGATGCCACAGCAACAAAACTTCAGGCCTCCTATGCGGATACAGCCTACAAACTTCAGGTCAATTTCTTACTTCCATGGTTATTGTTTCCAATGCAATACATATGGACATAAAATGATGACCTGTAAATTTAATTTGAGGCCTAGAAACTTTGTGAATAGGAACCCTTTTGATGCACTTATGATGTATCCCGTAGAATGCTTTATTTGTCATAATTTTGGGCATCTAGCTAGAAATTGTATATATGCATATGCCCCTAATCAAAGACAAGTACAATTTAAAAAAGCAAATGCTACTACATATGAACAGAGGGCTCCTAAGACTGCTGAGTTGACCGATATTGAAACAGATAAGTCGGTTAAATCGGTTAAGCAGGTTTGGAAAAGGAAAGAACAGAAAGATAAAGCTGATTCCTTGATAGTACAGACAGCCTTCAAAGCACAGGGAAAGTCGACTCCATGGATTCTAGATAGTGGATGCTCTAGTCACATGACTGGTGACAAGAGTAAGTTCTCCAAGCTACAGCAGTATGATGGAGGATCTGTGAAATTTGGAAATAATGATGGAGCTAAGATTGTTGGGAAAGGTTTGGTCAGAATAATTGATGGAAAAATCAGATCCGAAGAAGTGTTGTTTGTTGATGGGTTGAAACACAACTTGTTGAGTGTGAGTCAGATATGCGATAGAGGACATGGCATTTTCTTCAACAAACATGGTTGTGAGATCACAGACAACAATGGAAAGGTTGTGGCAGTTGGTATGAGGACTTCAGGCAACTTATATATTCTCTCTGAGACTACAGTAAGTACGTGCATGCTAGGGAAGGAAGATGAAAGTTGGTTGTGGCATAGGAGACTTGGGCACATAAGCTTCAAGAATCTGTCTAATATATGCTCCAAGAAGGCAGTTCGAGACATACCTTACATCGGGAAAGCTCAGGACAGTGCTTGTGATGCATGTCAGAAAGGGAAGCAAACTAGAGCTTCTTTCAAGTCAAAAGAGTACAACACAAGTATGCCTTTAGAGCTGATACACACGGATTTGTGTGGCCCGATGAGGACTCGGAGTTTGAGCGGAGACAAGTACTTCATATTATTCATTGATGATTACTCTCGCATGACTTGGATTATGTTTCTGAAGGACAAGGATGAAGCATTGAATATGTTCAAGATATTTAGAAAATAGGTTGAAAATCAGACTGGCAAGAGAATCAAGGTATTAAGGTCAGACCGAGGAGGAGAGTTTACTTCAGATGAGTTTGAGGAGTATTGTCAGAAACATGGGATTCGTAGGCAATTTTCTGCAGCCCGCACACCTCAGCAAAATGGTGTGGTTGAGCGGAAGAACAGGACACTGCAAGAAATGGCCAGAACCATGTTGACAGAAAGCAAGTTTGCAGATGGATTTTGGAGAGAAGCAGTTCACACTGCCGTATATATTCAGAACAGATGCATGCTTAGAGCACACACCAACAAGACTCCCTATGAACTGTGGTTTGGCAAGAGAGCATCGGTGAAGTACTTCAAGGTATTCGGCAGCAAGTGTTTCATAAAAAGGTTGGATCAAAATCTTGGGAAGTTTGATGATCGTGCAGATGAAGGCATCTTCCTAGGCTATTCTATTAGAAGCAAGGCCTACAAGTGCTATAATAAAAGGCTTCGGAAAATAGTCGAGAGTGCAGATGTTAAGTTTGATGAAAATAAAAAACTTCCAAAGAATATTCAGGAGATTGAATATCCAATGTATGAAAATCCTGATGATAACAATGAAATTGAAGACTTGCCTAATCACAAGGAAGGAAAGTCAGACGATAACTCAAAAGAGAATAAAGAAAATGACAGATGGCATAATTATCATGGTATTAACGAAACTGATATCATTGGAGATCCACAGGTTGGAGTACAGACTAGGAGGATGAAAACCAGTTTATTCTCTCTTTTGTCCACAGTTGAACCCAAGACTGTTGCAGAAGCAAGTAAAGATGACAGTTGGGTCAAGGCAATGCATGAAGAGTTGGATCAGATTGAGAAAAACAAAACTTGGGAACTTGTACCCAGACCAAAGAACAAAAACGTCATTGGTACCAAGTGGGTTTTCAGAAATAATTTGAATGAGGAAGGACAAGTAGTGAGGAACAAAGCTAGACTTGTTTGTAAAGGCTATGCACAAGTTGAAGGGATAGATTTTGAAGAAACCTTTGCACCTGTGGCTCGGCTTGAGGCTATTCGTATGTTTCTAGCTTTGGCAGTATAAAAGAGCTTCAAAGTCTACCAAATGGATGTCAAGTCTGCTTTTCTGAATGTCAACCTGGAGGAAGAAGTATATATAGAGCAACCAGATGGATTTCAATTGGGAGATGACCCGAATACGGTATGTAGACTGAAAAAAGGCTCTCTATGGCCTAAAGCAAGCACCGAGGGCATGGTACTCTCGGCTAGATGCCTACTTACGACAACTTGGGTACAAAAGGGGTGTTGTAGACAGCAACCTATATGTGAGAACAGAAGAAGGTACTCAGGTAGTTGTGGTAATGTACGTGGATGATATCATCTTCGCATGTAACAAAGATGAATTGTGTATAGAGTTTGCAGAGAAGATGAGGACTGAGTTTGAAATGTCCATGATTGGGGAGCTTTCGTTCTTTCTTGGCCTCCAGGTTAACCAAATGAAGAGTGGCATGTTTATTTCACAAGTAAAGTATGTCAAAGAGATGTTAAAGAAGTTTAACATGGAAGACTCAAAACCTGTTAGCACACCCATGACAACAAGCTGCAAGTTGAGTAAAAATGATGAGTCAGCGACTGTTGATCACACAATGTACATATCCATGATTGGAAGTCTACTGTACCTGACAGCTACTAGGCCAGACATTCTACAAGCTGTGTGTATGGTTGCTAGATTTCAGGCAGATCCAAGGGAAACACATGTGACAGCAGTGAAGAGGATTTTCCGGTACATCAAAGGCACAACAGAATATGGTTTATGGTATCCACGAGGAAAGGACTTCACATTAATAGCCTACTCAGATGCAGATTGGGCAGGATGTATAGATGACAGGAAGAGCACCAGTGGAGGTGCATTCTACTTCGGTGACAAGTTGGTAGCCTGGCATAGCAAGAAACATGATTCAGTTTCCTTGTCTACAGCGGAAGCTGAGTATATTGCTGCGACAACTTGCTGCACACAAGTTCTTTGGATGCGACAGATGCTAAAAGATTTGGGAATTCAGTTGGTTGAAGCTATTCCTATTTTGTGCGATAATACAAGCGCCATTAACATCTCAAAGAATCCAGTTCAGCACAGCAGGACCAAACATATTGCCATTAGGTACCACTTCCTGAAGGACAAGGTGTATGATGGAGAGGTGAAGTTGGAGTATGTTCCGACTACAGAACAAGTTGCGGATATTTTCACAAAGCCTTTACCGAAAGAAGTCTTTGAATACCTCCGGATGAAATTGGGGGTTACTACTTCTCCAAAGAAGTAGGGAGGATTGGAAACAGGGGGAGTGCGGGTATATTATAGCAGAACTTTTCACTCCCAGACACCTCCCTTTGTTATTGTTGTCAAAGGGGGAGATATGTATGTATGTATGTTTTGCATAATGGGTTTAATTAAAAAAAAAAAAAAACTCTAGAGTAGTGGGCTGAGAAGGTTTGGTGACAGGGGGAGTCAAAAGAAATTTATTTTCTTCTCCAAGTCCGCAGGTGTTGACAACAATTCCAAAGGGGGAGATTGTTGGACCTTTGTTTTAGTTTGTAATTGTTGTCAAACTTAGGATGTTGGCATGGTGTTTGAAGGCAGTATGGTAAAGGTTGCAGGCATTGAAAGTGAAACTGGGCAACTGCATATTCAAGTCATGTCAATTAAGCATGTTGTTATGCTTATATCTTCTTATCTAACATCTGAATCAAAAAGTGGTCAACATGACTTTTGTGCATCAGTGAGAGAGATTGATTTTTGGTTTTGGAATCAAGTCGATCTGACTTCAGGTTTTGAAGTTATGAATTTTCTACTGGAGACAACTCTGCTTCACTCAGGTTGCTGTTTTTCTGTAACCAGTCAGCTTCAAGGCGATTTTACACTACTTTCCATTCAATATGGGTTAAATCTCAAAACATGAAAGTTGTAGCCCTCTGATAAATCTTTCATTTGGATCAAGAATAATGTTGTTTCGAGTTCATAAGAGGAAGTTATGAATTTTCTATTGGAGACAACTCTGCTTCACTCAGGTTGCCGTTTTTCTATGACCAGTCAGCTTCAAGGTGATTTTACACTACTTTCCATTCAATCTGGGTTAAATCTCAAAACATGAAAGTTGTAGCCCTCTGATAAATATTTCATTTGGATCAAGAATCATGTTGTTTCGAGTTCAGAAGAGGAAGTTATGAATTTTCTACTGGAGACAAATTCTGCAGTTTTTCTGCACTGCGAGATTAATTATTCTTGATACTATGTTGTGGGTCCCATTATGTGTTGGAATGTAATCAAGATGGCCCATTGGATTCATCTGACTCAAATAGTAGGTCAGTCCGTTCCAAACGGGGATTTTCTTGTTGGGTCTTTTGTTTGGCAAGAAAGTCAACAAAATCTTCCTTCTATCTTTTTTAATTGTGAGCAACTCCTCTCATTGGCTGTAGACCCAACTTTTTAGGATCTGGGAGATATGGTTTGAATACTGAATGTTAAGGAAAAAAAAACGGAGAAGACGGTAGAGAGTGTAAAAGAAAACAAAGAAGAACAGAGAGGACGTGGTGTGCTGTGAAAAAGAAATAAACAGAGAAGACGTGGTGTGCTGTGAAAAAGAAATACACAGAGAAGACGTGCAGTGTGTTGTGAAAAAGAAAACCAACAGAGAAGACATGCGCTGTGTGCAGTGAGGGGCAATTTCTGAAATAGCAGTGGGCTGGTTTTGAGAAAATTGCAGAGTATTGTTTTCAAAGAGAAGAGCCTACAATGAAGAACGGTTTCAGGTTGGTTACTCGTGGATTTGTTGCATCAGAATTTAAACAAATTCATTTTTCTGCAATAGATCTGTCTTGCATCTCTACATAGTGCAGAATTATGAATAGTGGTGTGCAAGCTTCATTGTGGTTTCCTTGTTGGGTTCTACTGCATCTGAAATTGTGTTGAATTATTTGGATCAAACGAATATTGCAGGTATTTCTTTTGGCTGATTGAAAATATTGCAAAGCATCTGCGTATGCTATATTTTTGTGTTGAAGTTCTATAAGACATCTGCGTATGCCATTGAGATATTATTGTAAGACACCTGTGTGTGTTAGAATATATAATATCTTGTAATTACTCAAGTTGGGGCTTGAGTGTAGGGGTTGGTGCTCATGTTCGTTGTTAAGAGCGAAAATTGTAAAGGGGTTGGTGCTCCTAGCAGTGAGTGCTGCTAAATAGTGGAAGTGTGCACTTTGCACACCGTGGACGTAGCCTGTGGGTGAACCACGTAAAAATCCCTTGTGTTCTCTTGTGGTTGTGTGATTGCCTGGTTGATTGCTTAAGGAAGTGCTCATCTAATTTGCAGAATTAAAATTGAGATAAATTCGCAGAGAAAAGACAGTCACTGATTCCCACCCCCCCCCCACCCCCCACCCCCCCCCCAGTAACCAATTGAACCTAACAAAGTCAGCAGCCAAACATTGAAACAAGCACGAAATCATCATACATCTTCCTCTTGTCTTCTGAAGTCACCAATTCATTAACGCAACCAGGAAGAAACCTTTGGGGACCCTCCTTTCGACTGGGGTTCACATATTCATATATGGATGACTTCCCAACGCAACAGACACTGCCTCTTTCGGTGCATGTGCAGTGCTACAGGGAAAAATAGGTGTGGTTCAATTTGATTCACAGTTTGGGTCACACGCGTGTATGATAGAGAGAGTCTGCTTTCCCTTTCTCTCCCCAGGTTTCCAGGAATAATTCATCAACCTCTTGAGATTAAAATGATACACAAGTAATGCAGCTAAGGAGGTTACATTTGTCCAGGAAATTTAAGGACGGTCAGATGGGACCAACTACAATCAACTCCAGATTACTATTGAAGGCCCTCAAAGGTGTGCAAAGGTCTATCTTAACTTTGCAATATTCTGAACTTTCAATTCAATGGTGAAGGTGAGATGATGAGTCTAAAGAGGCTAGATTGATCTAGGTGGGCCCTATTCTACCAAATAGGGAGGTGAGCAAGAAAAGATGCATCAGGGCAACGTTGTTTTTAGTTTTTATAATAAGGAGATGGTAACCAGACTTAATGTAGGGATGGAGCACATGAGACAACCATTACAAAGATTTTGTCAAGGGAAGGCATATACATTTGACCAAAATCTAGTGGAAAGAGAGTCAAAGAAGAAAATGGTGCTAATAAGAAATTTACGCTCATCATTTCACACACAAGCACCATTTGTATCCCTTTTCCTTACAATTGACAAGGGTTGCATTGGCTATAAATATAGAGTTTCTGTTTCTTGAGGTTCACCACAGAACAACAATGGAAGTCCAGCACAATACTTTTTCTCTGAAATTGTTCAGGTCCATTCTCCTTCATGCCACCCTTCTTTCCTGCATCAACTTGTTATCCTTTGCAGAATCTGCGACCTCTTTAGGAAATGGACGGATAGACTTGCTCTAATTGCCTTCAAGAATGGGATAATTGATCCTAAAAGTGCCTTGAGCTCATGGAGAGATTCTCTTCATTTCTGCAAGTGGGATGGAGTTATTTGCAGTAGACAACATCCTCAAAGAGTCACAGCCCTGAACCTCGTGGATCAGCACTTGGCTGGGTCCTTATCTCCCCATGTCACAAACCTCTCCTTCCTTGCTAGTATCGATCTTTCAAGCAATAACTTCCAAGGCCAAATTCCCCATGAAATAGGTCGTCTCTATAGGCTCAGGTTCCTCAATCTCAGCTCCAACTCCTTCGATGGAGAGATCCCCAAAAATCTGACCCTATGCAAGGGACTTAAAGTTCTTGAATTGAATGACAAGAAGCTTGATGGTAAAATTCCAGTTGAGCTAGGCTCTTTGAGAAGGCTTGAATCTTTGACACCTAACCGCAACAATTTCATTGGCTCCATCCCTCCGTCAATCGGGAACCTTACATCACTCACTCATCTCGATCTAAAGTTGGAGGGCAGTATCCCAGATGATCTAGGCCGAATGGTGAACTTGAAGGTTCTTGTAGTTCGTCGAAATAATCTTTCAGGTACAGTTTCTTCCTCCCTTTGCAATCTCTCAACTATCATTTTTCTTGATGTGGCATACAACCAACTACATGGGAGCCTTCCACCTCAGCTGGGACACACTCTTCCCAAGCTTGAAAAGCTTATTGTCAGAAGAAACCAGTTCACAGGATCCATACCAATTTCATTAGGCAATAATTCAATGATCCAACATCTTGATTTCAGTCTGAACAACTTCACTGGAACTGTGCCTACAAACCTAGGAAGGTTGCATGACCTTAAATGGCTTAATTTTGGAATCAACAACCTCAGTGGTGACTTGGGTTTCATTACAGCTTTAACCAATTGCACTAGGTTAGATACTTTAAGTATAGGCGGAAACAAATTCCTTGGTGTGATGCCCAACTCCATTGGTAACCTCACAACTCAGCTGAGGCGGCTAGCAATGTATCAAAACCAAATTTATGGAACCATCCCATCAGGAATTGAGAACCTAGTCAACTTGACTTTATTGTCAATGCAGATTAACCTTCTCTCAGGTACTATTCCCAGTAATGTTCAGAAGCTTCAGAAGTTGCAAGCAATTAGTTTGCATGACAACAAGCTTTCGGGGAAAATTCCATCTTCCCTCGGAAACATTACTCAATTGTATGGGCTCCATCTACAGAGAAATGCTCTATATGGAAGCATTCCTAGGAGTCTCGGAAATTGCCGCCATCCAGAATATTTATGCCTTTCCTACAACAACCTTAGTGGTGCCATACCTGAAGAAGTTTTAAATATTCCCTCCCTGATATTTCTTGAAGTAGATATGAATTCTTTGACAGGATCCTAACCGTTTGATACAAATAAGTTGAGAAGTCTTACTCTGCAGAACATCACTAACAACAAATTTTCAGGCAATATTCCCAACTCTCTTGGCAATTGCACTCATTCGGAATACCTTTACATGAAAGGAAATTTCTTCGAAGGAAGCATCCCTTCTTCCTTGAGTTCTTTAAAATCTATTCAGGTGCTTGATCTTTCACATAACAACTTATCCGGCCAAATTCCAAAATATCTTGAGCAACTCCCTTTTCTGCATCTTTTAAATTTATCTTCCAATAGTTTAGAAGGTGAGGTCCCGACACTAGGAATTTTTCGAAATACAAGCGCAATCTCACTTTCTGGAAATAGCAAGCTCTGTGGGGGAATCTCAGAACTACAGTTGCCAACATGCCCAAGACTACCTACCAAGAAACAAGGAAGAACAATAGTCATAGGTGTTGTAGCTGTAGGTTTCTTTCTACTGCTGTCATCTTTTCTAGCCATCTGCTTTCTATTGACAAAGTCAACCAAGAAGCCTGCTTCTGCATCTTTCATGCGAAACAACTTTCTGGGGGTTACTTGTGCAATGCTTTTTAAAGCAACAGACGGCTTCTCATCAGCCAATCTGATTGGTGCGGGAAGTCATGGTTCTGTATATAAAGGACTTCTAGATTGCATTGAGAAACCAGTTGCAATAAAAATTCTCAAGTTACACCAGAAAAGAGGTTCTGAGAGTTTTATAGCAGAATGCAAAGCCTTGGGAAGAATCCAACACCGAAACATTATCAAGATACTGACTGTCTGCTCAAACATTGATTTCAAAGCAATAGTATTTCAGTACATGGCTAATGGGAGTTTAGATACGTGGCTACATCCAAATGAAAATGAGAAACTGAAAAGTCTTAACCTTCTTCAAAGATTAAACGTGGCCATCGATGTGGCTTATGCGTTAGATTATCTTCATTACCATTGTGAAGCACCAGTAATCCATTGCGACTTGAAACCAGGCAATGTTCTTCTTGATGATGACATGGTTGCCCATTTGGGTGATTTCGGCTTAGCAAGAATCCTTTCTAATGATGTCATCAGTTCCTCTCGAACTCAATCTAGCATGCTTGAGATGAAGGGATCCATTGGATATATTGCTCCAGGTAAAAACTCTATGCAAAAATTCACTCTCTCATTATTCAAAATCTTAGGAAATAATTTCTTTTAGTACCTTACATTGCAAATTCATAATCAATGTAGCATAAACTAAATCAAACTTATCTTTAAATAACACTTTCACCTACAATATTAACCACAAAAGAAACACTACCAATATCACCAACAGCAACAAAAATAATGGTAATAATGATATCAACAATAACAATAAAGAAATCTTGATAGAAATGAGTGTATTGATGGAAGAGTTTGGCAAAGAGAAATTCAAAGATATTTAAGCACATAGATGTCCAAGAGTGAATCTGTAGCAAAATTTCCTGATTTGCTCTATTTATGTGAGTCAAAATTGTTAATAACAAGTTAACACCGGTCACCAAAAGCTCGACCAAGAGTGAATCTGTAGCAAAATTTGCCGATTTGCTCTATCTGTGTGCGTCAAAATTGTTAATAACAAGTAACACCAAAAGCTCGATCTGTTAATGAACATCACAACAATTATCAACCTAATGAACGTCACAACAATTATCAACACCCCCCCCCCCCCCCCCCCCCCCCCCCCACCCACCTCTACCCCAGCACCCCGAACGGGAAACCGTTTGAATTCAAAACCTGACAGACAGATGGAGGTAATATGTCTCCCAAGAGGTTTTGAACTTGTGACCTTTGACTCCGATACCATGTTAATAACCAGAAACACCAAAAGCTTGAGCTTTTGGTGTTTCTGGTTATTAACATGGCATTAAAGCGTTTGGTGTTTCTGGTTATTAACACGGTATTAAAGCTAGAGGTCATGAGTTCGAAACCTCTGTCTGGTCTGGTCTGTCTGTTGGGTTTCAAATTCGAACTGCTTTCCGTTCGAGAGGGGCTGATGATATAAATTGTTATATCATTCAATAATAGCTCGAGCTTTTGGTGTTTACGGTTATTAATATAGTATCAGATCCATAGGTCACGAGTTCAGAACCTCTGGGAGGCATGTTGCCTTCATCTATTTGTCTGTCAGGTTTCGAATTCGAATGGCTTCCTGTTCAAAAGGGGTAGTTGATATAAATTGTTATGCTAGAGCTTTTGGTGTTACTGGTTATTAATAAATAAATCATCAATGAGTTGAGGTGGGTGGGAAAGCATGAAACTTGGGTAGGCCAAACCTAAAAGGTTGCACTCCAGAATTCAGGTGTAAAGTGCCCACTTTGTCTAGGAAAGAAAATTGCCCCTCAATACCCAAATGCAGGAAGGACCTTATACAAGAAAAAACGGATTAGTATAGGATACATAAACCCTGCACCTTATACAAGAAAAAAACGGATTAGTATAGGATACATAAACATTTTAAATTAAGTACCTAGATCGAGGTCCACTAACTTGGACTTGAATAAGATTCGACTTAGGTCTATGTCCATGGGCTCACCTTGAATCGGAATACCTAAATGGCATATAGCAAAATTTTAGGGGATAGCCAAACCAGCACTACACATGGAACAACCTAGCCTGTGGAGCCCAGCAGGCACCATGGATGAAAATAACGGCCGCTACGCCGCTATATCGCCCGTAGCGGCCACCACCGCTACGCTACGGCCGATTTATCGGCCGTCGAACCCGTAGCGGCCGCTACGTCTGCTAAGGGACCCCTACGGCCGCTATGACCGCTACGGGGCAGCTACGGGGTGAGTAGAAAAATTCCTACTTTCCAATTTTTTTTTAAATGCATAATAAAACTTATTTCTTTTCTTCTTCTCTCCAAATAACATTTCTACACAACTCTTCTACCCTTTTATGTTTAAAAGAACACCAAAAAGCATATAATCTCGCCGAATTACAGTCGATATAGAGAATTCTTCTCAATGATTCTTCTCTAAGCACATCCTATTAGACACCCCCTTTGGTAGATGTATTTTTTTCTCTAGGTACTCTTAAGTCTTGACTTCATGACATAGTTTTTTCTTTTATAAACCTTTCATTAGTTTCTAAGTTAGTATAACTAAGCAACATGAACACATGTGAAAAAAAAATGATCATTACTATTATTTTCTATTTATACAGCGATACAAGACCTCATACAGTGAGGGGACCGCTACGCCCCCTTACCTTAGTTACTTTTGCACAAAAAAAATACATTTTCTTTCATTTTACAATTTTATGGATTTTCTGGAATCTTTTCAGATTTTTTTGGCGATTTTTTCAAATCGCACCACTACGCCGCTACGTATCGCCCGCTTCGTGGCGTTTTGGCTGCGGGCTGCTACGCCCGCCGCTACCGCTATTTTCATCCTTGGCAGGCACACC
The DNA here is from genome assembly GCA_038049695.1 of Cinnamomum chago. NCBI lineage: Eukaryota > Viridiplantae > Streptophyta > Magnoliopsida > Laurales > Lauraceae > Cinnamomum > Cinnamomum chago. The sequence continues at coordinate 61,524,119 of CP142458.1, read as the reverse complement.
TTTTCATCAATATGGAAAGGATGAGTTTAACTTAGATTAGATTATTAGGCTAGTGTTATTATATGCATAGTTTTTCTGTTTTACGCTAGAGCAATGATGTGAATTGGTTAACTGTTATTATGTGATTTGGTCTCCCTTCAAGCATGTGATTAGGTTTCCTAGTTTGAGTCAAATTATGCTTTCTATTTAAGTTTAACCATGTGCGACAAGGAACATTCTCCCTCCCAACATACACACAATGAAAGAGAACCTACCTCTTTTCCTATATTTTGAATGAACTTAACCAACAATACCCCACAATTTAAAATATAGGATAACCAACAAAGGATAAAAAGATAGAAATAATACATAGGCAAACCAAAAAATTTACATGTCTGGCTATCAAGAGAAAGGGGATTTACATGCCTAATCTAGTATTTCATAAGTAAGTCAAGTGACACAATCAAGCAGAAGATGGAGATAAAGTATCATTTATAATTTTGAATTTGAATAGTCCATCACATAACTCATGCAGCCCACTAGGGGTTGCCGCAGAATGGGCTGTATCCATCCGAAGGCCAACAGGCCAGTGCCAGGTCTTGGGCCTGAGCTCAGGTCCCACAGTTGGTGTTACATGCCTAATTGAACACATCAGGAAGCCCAAGCTTCCCAAAACAAGCAATATAATCTAAGAACCCTGCAGGTTATTATATCCATTTTTTCTTATTTTTAGTCTTTTTCCTTTAAGTATTACTCTTATTTTAGTATCGGGGTCTAAGATCAATGAATATTTTTAAGAAAACCAAAAACCAAACCAAACGAAACCAAGCCTTTTTCCCACTAGGTGGAGTCGGCTATATGGATTTGACGATGCCAATCAAATCTGTTTAGGGTCATGTCCTCCGTTAGATCCATGTAGGCAAGGTCATGTTTAATAGTTGTTTTCCAACTTCTCTTGGGTCTCCCTCTCCCTCTCCTACTCCTGGCAATCTCCATGCTTTCACACCTTTTAACAGGTGCCTCTGTTGGGCGCCTTCTAACATGGCCGAACCATCTCAGTCGATTTTCTCTCATTTTATCTTCAATCGGTGTTATTCCTACTTTGCCCATAATCTTCTCATTCATAATTCTATCTCTCCTTGTGATCCCGCACATCCATGTTAGCATTCTCATCTCCGCAACTTCAATTCATAATTCCATCTTAGCATTCTCCTTGTGATCCCGCACATCCATCCCGCACATCCATTCATAATTCCATCGGTGTTATTCCTACTTTGCCCCTAATCTCCTCATTCATAATTCTATCTCTCCTTGTGATCCCGCACATCCATCTTAGCATTCTCATGTCCGCAACTTCCAACTTCTTAACATGATTATGCTTTACTGCCCAACACTCTGATCCATAAAACAACGCTGGACGTACCACCACCTTATAATACTTTCCTTTAACCTTGAGGGGGACTTTCCTATCACACAAGACCCCCGAAGCACTCCTCCATTTGGATGTCCAAAAGGCCTATTTTAGGACCTCTTATGTGTGTTCTTAAGATTCATCTTGAATTATATTCTTATCTTTATCCTCTCTTTGAGATAGAACCCGAGTAATAATTGTACAAAGCTGGGCCTGAAGGTGCCTGCGATTGGACGGATGCATCTACACCAGCCCGGCAACATTACATGCATAAACCTTTCCAAAATAAAATATTACTTTTAGAAAGTAAATATTTGCCTGCCCCAAGCACTAATTTGAAACCATTTTTTCAATCATAGAGCCGGAAATAAGATCCATTTTGAAGTAAAGGATGTGAGGCATCTTCATCAAGGTCAACACCCATTTGATGTGAGCTCCAAACACTTACCCTTTACCTACAATCTTGGCCTTCAAGGAGTTCCCCATGTAGGCTCCATATCATCTCCTATATTCTTGTAGCAAACAAAGGCAGTTTAGTCCAGGAAAAGGTACTTGATGGATCCCATATCAATGTACCAACCGCTTGCATCATTCAGCAATGAGAGCTTTGAAGATCACCTCCATAAAGTCCTCAACAACAATGTCCACAAACTCCATATCATCTCTGATGTCAGACAAGGAATACTCTGTCCCACACATATATAGAAGGAAAATCCACCTTTTCCTATATTTCAAATCCACCTAAACCAACAGAGTGTTGGTATTCAACATACAAATGGCCTACCTAATGAAATGATTTGTCGAAATTGTATAGAAGGCAGGTTAAAGGAGGGTGATCATTGGCCAAATGAATGGTCCAAACCTTGAAAATGTGAGCTGTAAATAGTGGTGGACCCAAAAAATATCCTTGGGGGACACTATGTAAAAAATAAAAAATTGAGGACACCATATGTTAAAACACATGAAAGACTTAAAGAGAGGAAGAGGGCACGCGGCACGCCCTACCTTTCTGGTTCCACCCTTGGCTGTAAAAAAAAAAAAAATGTCCATATTGGGACGCAATTTCTCCTTTCTTCATACGTATAAAGATTGATGTGTACAGGATGAAGTGTGGTCTTGCTTAAAAAACTGAGGAACACTTGTCCCTTAAAAAGTCACTTACTTGTAGATATATTCAACTCAAAATCTTTTTCCTTAAAAATTCTTTTAGAAAAAATTATATTAGGATGAAAATACAATCTCCATAGTAGTTCAACCATGGTAAGAGTCGAAATGCTTTCTAGTGTCATTTTCCTAAATAGATCCTGCTCCATCTTCTTTACCCCTTAAAAAGCTAAATCTGAAAAATAACTGTAACTTTCTTCCCCTCCAAAATACAATTTTTTCGAAGGCACAACTACTATTACACAATTCAGTGGCTTAACATGTGTGTAAACAAAAGCATGTAATAAAACTCATAAAATGAGGCCATGTGGATAAAACCAAATCTCATGATAGAGAAAAAAAAAAAAGGAAACAAAATTTACCTTCGAAAAACAAAACTCATGAAATGAGGTGATCTGGATAAAATCATATCTCAAGTCCAGCCCCATGAATTGTGCAAAACAAGTTGAAAATGGACCTAGATGATGCAAAGAGAGACCTCATGCCACATGTGTTGGGCCCAAGTAGATTTAGGATATATTATTAACAAATTATGTCATTAGTTTCCAATTTTATTTAAAGAATTGTAATTAGGATTAGGTTTCCAATTTTATTTAGTTTCCTAATTTAATTAGGTTTCTTAGGCCCTAAGTTATATTTTTTTTATTTATTTATATGGCATTGTAGAGAAGAAATTCTCAGATAGTTGATTAACTGAATTGGGTTTTCCCATTGAGGTGCGTCCTCATTTAGCGTCTCTGCGGATACTTCTGAAGTGTCTTTGAACACGCGCTTTGGCACCAATTGTGCTTCGGCGCTTCCATGCAAACCCTAACCCTAGTGCCTGCATCACTAAACCACTGATTACTATTTTATGAACATTCATTTTATGCAATGGAAAACTGAGGATCCTCCTCCCTGGCTAATATAAGAATACACTAATCTAGTTTGTCGACTCTACCTAATTTGTGCCTTCAATTCTAAAAACATCCTAGTAGAATAGACATGCCTATTGAAAGGCTGAGAGTATGAGATTGTTAGTTGCACTAGAAAAACTTTTAATCCTTACTAAAAATAAGAGGTATTTGAATTGCAGAGTATGGTATGGGTGGTGACATGTCTACAAGTGGGGATGTCTACAGTTATGGGATCCTTTTATTGGAGATGCTCATAGGAAAGAGACCTACGGATGATATAGTCAAAGAAAATCAAAACCTTCATCAATTTGCTAAGATGGTGTTTCTTGAACAAGTGATGGAGATAATAGATCATCAACTGCTCTCGGAAGAAATCGCAAGTATCAGGCACAATGAAAATTACTGTGACATGAGATGCAGAATGCACGAGACTCTAGTTTCATTGGTGAGAATAGGGGTATCATGCTCTATAGAATCACCAAAAGAGCGGATGCAAATGAATGATGTTCTCATAGAATTGCTTAGGGTTAAAGAGTTTTATTTAGTTGTAGGAAAGTATCGAGCCGAATGATGTTCTGTTGTGGTTAATCTGGCTCCTGGGCTTTATTCTTTTGGGGCTTGAGTTTCAAGTCTTTGTAATTTGTTTTCTACTTTAATACAATTTTCATTTTAGCAAAAAAGATTTGAAGGTCCATCTTACCTCTGAGATAATATTGATTTATGAGTAGATAAGAAGACAATGTTAAAGAGTGTGTCTTTTGTCAACACTGTATTTTCTAATTAGCAGTATGTTATATCTAAAAGTGTCTCTTGCAATGGCACTAAATGAAATCTGTGTATAAAAATGTGAGCATGAGAAATATAGACCTAATATACATTCCATGCATGTGCATGAATGAAATGAATCTCAGCCATTTCCTAAATAAAAATGATCTCATTATAGACCTAATACACATTCCACGCAAAACACAATTAAATGAACATATTCGTAGCACATTCATCTTTTCCAATCGTGAAGGCCTCAAAATCTACACCTTTGAGATCCAATCGAGTAGTATTTAGTTGTTTCTCATCCATGCATAGTGTTGCTCAAATGGTATCAAGGATATTTGATAATCTTTAAGTCGCAGTTGGCTCGAGTTCGAACTTGATATTCAGTGTAAAGCAGAGCTCAAGCTTTGCTTACTCTAATCCTCCATAAATCGGCAAGAGATATGGTCTATGGGTAAAAAAACAACACTGCTTAATTAACAAGTGAACATTCCAAAGGGATTACCCATGTTGGCCATTGCCTGTGGCGGAATTCACAACGACTTTGGCATTGCTGGATCTGTTTGTACTTAATGTTGGCATTTCATCGAACATCTTATCGACGGCCTCTGATTGAACTCTGCTCACGATTCGTCCAATTTCTTCTTTGTAGAAATGATTGATTTTCATATCTTCTTCCCAGCCCACTGTGTGCATACGTCCAAAGGGGATTGGCAACATGATCAAGTCGAAAACTTCCTGCAACAATAGAATGAAATGAATTCCTAGTCGAAAACTTCCTACTCAATAGCGAATAGCTTGACGTTGATTACGGGGATCCTTACCACAAGATTGCATTCCTGGAGCCATAGTTGTTTGGTTCATTTGGAAATCCAGAAATGAGTATAGCATAATTTTAGAATGCATCCAATCCACAATGACACTATCGTTACAAAATCTCTCCAGTTTCTTCATCAATGGAATTCCATAAAACCCAAATGCTTATGGACCCGTCCTCCAGTACATAATTTTTTTTATTTTATATATATACGAAGCTAGGGTTTATAGAATTTGTAAATAGGACCATGTGGTTAAGTATTTACATAAACCCCTGCCTTTTCATTTTAATACATTCCATGTCCCCAAAGTCACTAGTCAAAACTAGAATAGGCGTCCGCCAAGAGATTTGTATTGAATTTTTTTTATATAAAAATGATAACTTTTCCCTTAAGTTCAATAAACAAAAATAAGTATGTCATTATTTATAAAAATACTGTTATTTTATCCCACGTCCCAATTGTCTATCTCAATTTCTCCCACGCACATAAAGCCTAATAATATATTTGAGACTCTCATCAATCTAATAGGGGGTTGTGCGTGGATTTGGTCAATTATAATCAATTATAAGAACAAAGTGTTGAATGTCATTGTGATCGATTTAGATTTAATGGCATGGGCCCAGTATTGATAAAATGGATTTATGTCGGATTACTCTCTCCCACTAAATGTACTATAGTAATTAGGGATAACAATGGGTTGGCTTTAAGTGAGGACCTGACCCGTCCCAACCCACTTCTATTAGGGGTAGGTTTGTTATTGATTTCCTTGGAATGGGACGGGTTTGAGTTTTGTTGATGTAACCAGCACCACCTTATATATATAATAAATATTTATTTATTACTAAAAGTATAAATGGAATTCATATGGTACAAGTGGTGTTAGGGCATTAACTTAAAGCATTTTTGAAAATAAGATTGTGTCTTTGAATTCTAACACATTATTTCCCATTTATTTATTAGAAATTCTTAAGCTTTAAATTTAACCTGACCCTTGTCTAAAAGAGACGGGTTTGGTATCACATGTCACTGACCCGTCTCGGGGCAGGTCAGGTTTGGATGAGACAAACTTGAGACGAGGCAGGTTTGGATTTGGGTTTATCCCACCATGCCCCACACCCACCCTATTGCCATCCCTAATAGTAATTGTTAATGTTACAAACATAAATCCAAGCTTCTAGCTTACGTTTATCTAGATAAAGAGATGGGCAAAAGTATCGTTTTACTCTAAATACTAATGGAGGCCGTAAGGCTACTAATTTTGAGACATGAAAGGTACTAAATAGAAAAGGCAAGAGGGTATATACAAATATTGAAGTCATATGGGCTTATTTACAAATCCTAGAAACCTTAGTAGGATATATGCAAAAACCTCCTAAAAAAATTAAGATGGGTAAAATAAATTCTCTAATAACATTTTTGGGGTTTTTTTCCTGTAGAGTCACTATTAGCTGTTCGTTTCCCCGGCTCGTCACCAAAGTAGCGATATTTCTCTCAATGGACACCTTTTTCTTTACATATTAGTGCATGTTCCGAATAATCCAATAAAGTTTTGCGACAATGCAGAAAATGGAGCATTCTAGACAATTTGTCTAGAAAAATATCTTAGACTTTGGTCACCAGGCACAGAAATCAGTAGCTAATGGTGACCCAACAGTAAATACCCCTAACATTTTTATGCAGAAACTAAAGAATGAAGAAGCAAGGTAGGGTGTTGTTCAGACGTCGGTCTAGCATAAACGACTATTTTTCTTGTAAATAGTTTGGTTCCCTCACATACATGGTGTGTGGGCCAGTTCGTAGACGGTATAGGCACTCACTTCGGAAGCATGCACCTCGGCACTAGTCTTGAATGTTTGCCGAGACCAGATCTCCCGGCACCAACTCTGCCGAAGTCGATGCCACCTCTGTTACTGCCGAAATGGAGACGGTGGCCCGAAATGAGCCTGTTTTGCCACTGGCGGCATACGGACACATGGAAGGGTGAGGGCGCCGCGATGGGACGAACTCCATCCGGGCCGTCTATTCTCAACACGCTTCTGACATTCATGTCCAATGGCTGCGGCTGTATCAGGGCAAGGCCCGAGGGAGGATCCGATGGGACCCCAGCCGCCAATAATCCAAGACAGGGTCAGGCCCAACATGACCCGCATTTAATGCTATGTGGGCTGATCGGACCCTCATTAAATGTAATGAGGGCTGTGATGGACCCTCATTAATGACTATGTGGGCTGATGAGACCCTAGTCACGTCGTGAGGCCCACTGGCACGGGCACCAAAACAACTTCTCATATATAGCATGGGACGACCCAAAATTGAGGTATGCATTCCTTTACATGCAACCAGACACCTCTCTTCCTTCTCCCTCTCCGATCACTACTAACTTAAGCATCGGAGAGCCCTGCGCTGCCCCAGCCAGGGTCCTCTGACTGTTCTCTTCTCCCCTTTCAGGTCCGTCCGGTACGCAATTCCTCCTCCAGCACTTTGAGTAAGTCCTTGAAGGCATCCTAATCTTGTGAGTATATTTTTCTGCACTTACACATGGGATTATATATATATAAATACTACTGATGTAAATATGGGTGGCTAACCGGCTATCATGTAGTTTGTTGTTAGAATGTTGTGTTTTTGTCGTCGTTAATATACAATCATCCAATTTAGATAAAAACATGTTAATATATGATAACAATTTTTGCTGCATTTTTTATTTGGTGAACTGCAGATTGTTTGTTGTTTCAAGTCTCAGAAATTTTATTTCTTTGTGATTATGAAGGTTTGTAGTTGTAGGAATGAAGGTTTTTTTTCATTTTTTTATTACAATGTTGGATGGGTGGGTTTTTTGTAGAAAAAACGGTTCTGTATTGGGTTGGGATGATGGAATGGTGATGGTGAGTTAAAAAAGAACGTAAAGATGTATATGAAAACAGAGGTTTTACAGGCGGCGGTGGTATTTATTTGCATTTGCTTTGAGGGACTGCAACGGTTACAGAGAAGAAGGATGAAGTGATGGTGTATGATTAATGAAGATGGACATCGGGAGATGATGAAGAAGATAAAGTTCTTTGCAGTTGTCGATTTGCAAGTTGCAGGGTCCTGGTGTGGAGTTGCAATCGGCTATGTAGATGGGTGAAAATGGGTATAGTTTTTTGTTATGTCATGACACTGGTCTTGAACATGAGGATTTGCCCATCTATCTTCACCACCTTGGCTGTCCTTCAAACGGTGTTTCCCAAGGCCTTGGTTTTTGAAAAGGGTTTTTATCTTATTTCAGAAAAGAACGCAAGTTTAAAAAAATTTTAAATTAATTTCTAAGTTTTCCAATAAATTCTCAATTGTGGATAGGCCATTTAATTATATTTTAATGAATTTTCCGTCATTTTTTTAAATACCCATAGTACCCTTCATTTAAAGTCATGACATGGTTTCAGCAGCACTACATTTAACCGATCGACGTTGACATGTTAGTTTTCCTCGATCATTGTGATTTGTGAGGATGCCAGTGAAAAAAATAAAGAGAATATAAAGGAAGTGAATGAGGATTTTATTTCAATGAAGGGTAATTTGAATAGTTTTAAAAAAACTTGGTGGCAAAAGTTGCCGGAAAATAGCTTTAAATGGACAAATGTCCATAATTGAAAACTTGCTAAAAAACTTAGGGTCTAATTTAAAAAAATTTAAAATTTGTGTCCTTTTTTTTAAATAAGAAAAAACCTTAAGGCCTTATTTGAAAATTTTCCTTTTAGGAGAGAAAGGAAAAGGAAAAGGATGGACTCTTCGGCTCACCTGGAAGCACTTGTTTTGGGATTACAAAGTAATTTGGATGACTCTCTTGTTATGGTCAGAAGTTAAATAAAAAAAGACGGCAACACTAATCAAAGGAAAACTAAGTCCATATGTAATATCTAGGATGTCTGCTGTCATGCCCCGAAATCGAACTTTTGCAATGGCTCGATCTTGAGGAGTGTGATTTGGGACTAAGTAAAATTTATATTTCTCCCAGGATCCGCGTGTGTGAGGATATCAAAATTCCAACACAACCTAAATATTTTTGCGGAAGCTCATGTGGCGTTGCGACTCCGAGCATGTGGCCATCGGATTTTGTGTCGCACTCGACCACTAGAATAAAGCTACAATATCAAGGCCAATAGTCAAATTGGAACAAACCATAATAACGAAACATAGAGCTGATAGTATAGGACAATCCATTTCCCCACATATGTTCAAATTACAAATTATAAAAAAACATTAATTAAAGTCCCGAAGGAAAAGGCTAATAAAATCCATACAAATGTATCAAACTAAATAAAATACTAAACCCCAATTGTATGACGAACTTTGATGCCAAGCACGACGCCTAAATGATTAAGGAATGAATCGGTATCTCTCATATATATATATATATAGGAATGTTCAAGTGCATCCATCCCTCACCATAGGGTGAGGGATGCTTCCATAAATAGAGGATTTGAAGTACCAAAGGGGAATTCATGTGCAAAAAGGGAAAGTGCCCTCACCCTACAGTGAAGGATGGATGCACTTGAACATTTCCAATATATATATATGGACATCTTTCCATCATTCCACATTCACAAGATGGGATAACAAGTGCTGGGGTCTATACCTATCAATACTTGGCCATCAAGAATCAAGAAAAACCAAAACACTACATGAAAAAGGAAAAAAAAAGTAAAGAAAATTGTAGCTCAATGTTGCAACAATCTGTTTCTGTCAATACATTCCAAAACTGGTATGCTCATATGAACAGAAAACAAGCCAACATCAATGGTTTTAGAAAATCATCCTGCTTAACTCCATGATTTAGCCTACAAATGAAGCCTTCATTCAATTATTCATTCACATAGCCCGAAGAGGGGCTCTGGTTCTAGTGGAACAAGAGGTAAAGGAGACTTAAGTATGGTGCTAAAGGCACAACCCTTCTTGAATCCACTTTGCTGCTATCTCCTCCTCCAGAATTGCTGAGCAGAACCGATCACAGCAGCGTCGTTGTTGCAAGTTTGTTAACTGAAAAGGGGTTTTCGGTTTTTTTTTTTTTGCAATGAATAGAGAGGAAATCACTGGAGCTTCTCCCCAATTCCAGAGAAGACAGTTGTTGCAGACCTCTCTCTCTCTCTCTCTCCACGACTCCAGGAATTTTTTTGTGTTAGTGTGACGGGAAAGCCCAGTTCGATCCGAATTCTTAGTTGGAATTTGTTCAGACCTACTATTATGATTGTATTTTACTTAAAATTCTCTTGTACGGATTTGAGGCTATAAATTGAGTGTTACTCTCAACACAAAAGCACACACCACCTCTCTCATTATTCTGAGCAAAAGAAATCTAAAAGAGAAAATTCTTCTCTAAAGCTATTATAGGGAGACTATTTTGAAGAGCTGCTCTACAAAGTTTGAGGCTTCTACTTATTTGTAGAAGACTGGTTCATCTTGGTTCTCAAGGTGATTGAAGGAGATCAAACATGGGCAACGGGTTGATTGCATGTGCATCATTTTAGGCTAGGGTTGCATTAGGGTGAACCCAGTATGCGATCAAAGAAAAATCGATCAAAAAAGCTTTGAGTACTTGAAAAAGGGTGTTTAAACCGATTTGAGCCAAATCTACCCTTGACAGTAGTAGGACCATCTTCCATTTTTGAAGATATTTTTCAAACAGTAGTGGAAAAATCCCAACCTATTATCTTGAAGGATTATATGTACCTCACCCAAACCACCCAACCATCATGCATCACCCTAGTTGCTACAAATGCTACCTTCTATCTAAAATCTGGTTTGATCTAGATGCTCCCCGTATTTCGTGGGATGGACCAGGAGAACCCATACCTACATGTTAGGAAATTCGAGGACATATGTGGGACTATGAAATACAATCACATGACCAAAGAATCCCTTAAACCTAGGTTGTTCCCATTCTCTCTAAAGGAAGGGCTTTATGCCTTACAAGCAGGTTCCATAACCACGTGGACCACGCTAGTTGATGTTTTTTACAAAAAATTCTGCTAAAAAAAGAAAACAACCTCAATTAGACAAGTCCCAGGCTCCATCAATTGGCCAAGGGGAGAATATGTACAATTACTTCAAGCGGTTCAAAGATTTGTTCATCCAATGTCCTCACAACGGTTTTAAAAAGATTCGATTGGTTCAAATCTTATATGAGGGGATGGATTATCCTACCAAAATCATGGTAGAGTCTTGTTGCAATGGTGTGTTCACACAGAAAACAACGAACCAAGCATGGATATATTTGGAAAAGGTTGTAAGGAAAATAATTTAGGCCCATTACTTGGACCACAAGTCCTTTCCTTTCTAGAAGTATGGTCATAATAGGAATTCCGTTTTCATATGATACATATGCTATAATTTCTCAAAAGGTTTCCTAATGAGATAGTTTCCTTAATATTCTCTACCTTGATGGACGGTTGAGATTAAATCTAAAGTAAACTTAATTGGAAATTTGGTCCTCTCTTCACCTATAAATAAAGCCTTTGGTCCATCACAAAGGCTACACACAAAATCAACACATTAAGGTTTATAGGCAAGGAGAGAGAAACCAAAGCCATTCACCCAGCCTCTTCTTCGACGGATCTCAACAACAGTGCCAGACAGCAGGATCGGAAAGCTCTCTGCATCAGGATGTCTGGAGGTACTCTTTAACTTATTTAAGATTAAGTCTTGCATGTGACTATCATGTTGTTCACGATCTTAGGGTTCATGTTAATAATGATATAACATGTGGTATCAGAGCATGGTTTTAGAACACATGATCGTCCATTAATTAGGGTAACTTTTGCATCGCCATAATCGGCAAATATAGATCCGTTTATGACTATGTTTTGCAACAATTATCGATCAAATTATTATAGCCTGCATGAATGGTTTAAAATTATGTTATTCCGCAATTTCAATTTGACCACGACTGTTTGATCGTGATTTATTTAAAGTTTTGAAATTTTTTTTTATTATTATTATGATGCATAAAACTCCTGCGTAAGTTGAGAAAAAAAAAAGGGTATTATATCAAAAATCCATTTCAATGCGTGGATGAGTTGGCCAGCCGCCGGCGGCGGCGATGGATACGGCTCATAACGTGATTGGCCAGAAAAGGATTCCCCGATCCGGACTCATCTTGTAGAATTCATCCTAATCTCACACGTGATTGGTCCTGGTGTGAGACATGGAAGTGTTTGGACCCTGGAGGTTGATTTTATCAGCAATATTTGCTGGATTTTTCGAATTCCAGGGCGTATGTTCCTCTGACGTAGGTATAGCACAATGCCATTTTGAGTTCTTATTTCCTCCATTGTGATCACTGTGAGGCATATTGTGAGGCCTACTTGTCATCAATACCCTCTCACGCTTATCTATACCTTGTTTGCATAGCCCATGATTCTGATCAGAATGATTGTAGCGTATAAGGTTTTTTAATGGGCTGGATTTTTATTTTTTTAATGGGCTAGATTTTTAGATTTTTAATGGGCTGGATTTTTAATGTGCTGTTAGGATTTTTTAATGGGCTGGATTTTTAATGGGCTGGTTTTTTTTTTTTATGGGCTGGTTAATTCCTGGGTTGAATAAAATTCTCGGACAGCCCTCCGGGACTCGGCCTCTTTATCAGTACCTTTTATATATATTAAATAATCTATCATGAATGCATGTAACATATAATGTTTATGTTCATATTAAGCTATTTTGATCACCAAAGTTGTATGCTTATGGTTAGGTCTCACCACAGTGACCCTAATAATTAAACACTGATATTTGGCCCTAATAGTACCATCATGATGTTTACATTACATATTGTTCAAGCGCATGAAACTTTTAGTCGCCCACAGGTGGATTATATTCATACGTTTGAACAATAATTAAGGAGTGTTTGTTCATAATTAAGAGTAACATCACTCATTAGCACCACTTTGAATATGACGACCTTAGATGGTATAATGTGTAGAAATTATGGTGACTACCCACAGGAGCACCTAAATTTTATGTCGTATATATTCATATCTTATGCATGTGTTGTCTTCTTTTAATTGAAGCCTTATTGTTGTTTCTCTATTACAGTTGTTGCACCCACTAATCTGAATTCGCATGCTACCTCTGTCACTAAACTCAATGGAACCAACTTTTCAGAATGGAAAGAGCAAGTTGAGTTCACATTGGGGGTACTCGAACTGGATATGGCTCTTCTTACAGATAAGCCAGCTTCACTCACTGAAAAAAGTACCCCTGACGAAAAGGCCCTCTTTAATACTTGGGAGAGGTCTGACAGACTAAGCACCATGTTTATGCGAATGACTATTGCCACCAACATCAAAACATCACTTCCCACACCTGAGAATGCTAAGGACTATATGAAGGCCATTGAAGATAGGTTTAAGACTGCAGACAAATCCCTTGCTGGGAAACTAATGGCAGATCTTACAACCATGAAGTTTGATGGCACTCGCTCAATGCATGAGCATGTCATTGAGATGACCAACCTTGCTGCTAAACTTAAGAATTTGGGATTATCAGTGGATGAGGCCTTTCTTGTCCAATTTATCCTAAATAGTTTACCTCCTCAGTACGGGCCTTTCCAAATTCACTACAACACTATTACGGACAAGTGGACAGTGAATGAATTGGCTAATAAACTGGTTCAAGAGGAGGCCAGGCTGAATCAACAAGGTATTAAAGTAGCTCATCTTGTTCAAGGAGCTGGACATAAAGCTGGGAAAAAGAATAAATCAGGCCAGAAAAGGGCACCACCCAGACCTAATGAGGCTAGTCAGAACCCCAAGAAGAAAAAGAAGGAAGACGTATGTAGATTTTGCAAGAAACCTGGACATTTTCAGGCAAACTGCATTAAACGTAAAGAATGGTTCGAAAAGAAAGGTAACCCTATGGGTTTCGTAAGTTATTTCGAATCAAATCTTACTTATGTTTCTTCTGGTACTTGGTGGTTGACACTGGTGCTAATGTTCATGTTTCCAATTCAATGCAGGGATTCCTTACGATCCAAACCATAAACCCAAGTGAGAACTATCTTTTTATGGGGAACAAAGACAAAGCTCCAGTTGAAGCTATTGGCACTTTTCGTCTTGTTTTAGATAGCGGCTATCAGTTAGACTTATGTCAAACTCTTTATGTTCCATCTATTTCTCGTAATTTGGTTTCTGTAAGCGCACTTGATAAAGTTGGTTATTCGTTTGAAGTAGGAAATAGTAATTTTAGTTTATTTAAAAATTCTAGTCGCATTGGTTCTGGAATATTGATTGACGGGCTATACAAGTTACATCTTAATAGTCCATTTACTGAAACCCATCTTACCCTGCATTCTAAGGAAACAAAAAGAAAGTCATCTAAAAACGACTCTTATTTCTTGTGCAATAAAAGACTGGGTCACATATCCAGTGAAAGAATCAAACGATTAGTAAAAGATGGCGTCCTTCCGGATCTAGATTTTACTAATATTACAGTATGTGTGGATTGTATTAAAGGCAAAACAACAAAACACACAAAGAAAGGAGCCACAAGAAGTACTCAGCTTCTTGAAATAATTCATACAGATATTTGCGGACCCTTTGAAGTTCCAACCTTTGGGGGAGAAAAATACTTCATTACCTTTATTGATGATTACTCACGTTACTGTTGCCTATACTTGTTGCATGACAAATCTCAGTCTGTGGATGCTGTACAAGTATTCATTACTGAAGTCGCAAGGCAACTAGATAGAAAAGTGAAAACCATAAGGTCAGATAGAGGTGGTGAGTTTTATGGTAGGTATGATGAAACAGGACAGCATCCTGGACCTTTTGCAAAACTCCTCCAAAAGCTTGGAATTGTTGCCCAATACACAACGCCTGGTTCTCCATGGCAAAATGGTGTAGCTGAAAGGCGAAATCGTACATACATGGAAATGGTTAGATCCATGATGAGTCATGCCAACTTACCTATATCCTTGTGGATGGATGCTCTACGCACAGCTGTTTATATCTTGAATAGGGTTCCCAGTAAGGCAGTTCCAAAGACACCTTTTGAACTGTGGAAAGGATGGAAACCTAGTTTAAGACATCTCCAAATTTGGGGTTGCCCAGCTGAGGCTAGAGTCTACAATCCACATGAAAAGAAATTGGACCTTAAAACGATCAGTGGTTACTTTATAGGTTACCCAGAAAAGTCCAAAGGATTTAGGTTTTACTGCCCTACCCATAGTACGAGAATTGTTGAAACCGGTAATGCTAGATTCTTTGAAAATGGTGAAATCAGTGGGAGTAATAAACCTAAAGATGTGATCATTCAGGAAATCAGGGTACTTATCCCTTTACCCTCTATTTCGAAAGATGTTGCTGAAAACACAACATACAGGAAGACAGCCCACTCAAGTGGGAAAGAAGACCACACAAGTAAGAAAGGAGTCCACACAAGCAGGAAGAGGTAACATACCCGGGCTTGAAAGCCCAGACAGCCAGATAAAAATTGTCATTCCTTAATCACTTGGGTAAGAAGTCATTCCTAGGCAAAGAGACCACTTAGAGCATCTCCAATAAAGATGCTAAATTTATTTTGGTGGCTGATATGACAAATTAACCCTTTGCAATTCGATATCTCTATTTATCGGAAGCAACTCCACCCCATATGTCAAATCTAAAATTTTATTTTTTTTCTATTTTACCTTTTTCATATATTAAACTCAACTCATCCACAGTAGTCCATTTAAAATGAAATAATGTAAAATATGATTTGACATCTCACCTTTGCACATGCCAGATTTGAAATCTCACTCCCATGTATCAAATGCCATCTCATTTTTAACATGGCTATTAAAGTGAAAATCCATACAAAAGAAAAAATTCTCATATGGCAATTCACCCATGAAATTTTCATCTCCATCCAAGATGCTCTTGGCTCACACCCGGGAGTACTTGGAGCATACAGACATTTTTGTGGCCGTAGCTCTTGGGTACGAGTCATGTCGAGTGTACAATGCAGGTCATTCCCAAGTCATGGTCACATGCAAGGATTCATAAGTTACGACCTCTTTTTCCCAAAAAGAAAAAAAAAGTTACAACCTTTTCCACACTGATGTCCATGTATGAGTTTTGTATTAGTTTTGCAATTATTGCCGGTAACTTGAAATAATCCTGTTAATGTCAAAGTAATTACTTAAAATATATTCTCTCAGTGTTATTGGGACACTTCTAGATATTGAGAAATAAAAAAATTGCAACATAATTAGAAAATGTATAAATGGTGAAAATATCTCATCTAAAAATATATTTTCAATCAAAAATAGAGAAAATATTTAAAATAGTTGGCACTATTTTTATGATTTGGTTTACACCAAAAGTAGTTATTTTCTATGGCATTTATTTTGTAATACCCAAAGAATTAACTCAAATCAACTCAAAATTTAGTAGGGCCTTTACAATTCGTTTGAAGCTTATTTGGACTTTATATGGATCGGATTCAAGTTCAGGTTTATCTGCACACAATTCACCTTGGCCTTGTTGGCATATGGGATGAGGCACAGGTGTGCTTACATGTGTGTAGGCGATGAGCCAACCATTATAAAATGATAAGGATAAAAAATCTTTTTGAATTTGAACAACTATCCATCCCTAGCCTCCAATCTTTTTCACCCAAAATTGAATTGAGATCTTATCAGCCTGGCCAAGAGGCAATGTTGACTCTTCCATCGGATCTCTTACACACATACATACCCAATGAGAAGTATGTCTAAGTTATAAGACAAAAAGAAACCCTCCATGAAAGCCTATTCTCTCTTCCTTTTCCTGGATTTAAACAGCTCATGATCATTTTTCATAGCCATGGTGGATATTTTTGTCTTTTTAAGTATTGAAGAGTGAATCACATGAGCGATGTCCCGTAAATAATAATCAATCTTCGCATATCACGTTTAGAGCGACTATATATTTGTCACTTTGTGCTTTGGCAACAGCTAACCGGACTTGGGCCCTACCCTACCGATGCTTTTAACATCATTAAAAGCGCACTACCTCTAAGCAGACCCCACTCAACCTTTCTTTAAGTCACCTCAACCCATGTGACGAGAGGAGGCCACCATATCTCTTTGACAAGACTTAGCCTTATTTTGTTGACTCTTTAATTTTAGGAGGGAAATGAGTTGAGTTCAAACGAGTCACCGGCTCTGACCCACATATTAAATGTGCTTTGGTTATCGGATTCCTAATGGTCATAAGATTTTGTTACTGTGTTGACTTGTATTGGCCTCCGGATGATGACTACTCGATCCACTCTCCCCTGGTTTCGTCCATTTACCTAATTAATTAAGTAAGCCGATTCGGTCTGAAGCAAGAAGTCACAACAGCAATGTATGGTGCTTTGACTATAAATATGAGAGTTGCAGTGCCGATAATGGAGCATTGCATTCACTTGTTCTGTGGTCGGATAACCCTCGTAGTAACAGCAATGAAGCTGCTGCCACCCGTACCCATGAGTGATAATTGTGTGATTTTGTTTTGGTTGTTGCTCCTCCTTACCTCCATCAATCTTATATGCTTTACAGAATCTGCGACTCTCTTAAAAAACAAGAGTGATCATCTCGCTCTGCTCGCCTTCAAAGATGGGGTATCTGATGATCCCAACGGAGTCTTTAGCTCTTGGAACAATTCTCTCCATTTCTGCATGTGGGATGGAGTCACTTGCGGCAGACGACATCCTCAAAGGGTCGTGGCCTAGAACCTCTCTTATCAAAGCTTGAGGGGCTCCTTATCACCCCACATTGGAAACCTCTCTTTCCTCAGGACTATTGCACTTTACAATAACACATTGGAAGGGCACATTCTACAAGAAATTGGTCGTCTCTTTAGGCTTCGATATCTCTTGCTTTTCAATAATTCTTTGGATGGAGAGATACCAAATAATCTGACCCACTGTTTGCAACTCAGATTCCTAAGCTTGTTTGGTAATAAGCTTGTTGGTAATATTCCGTTGGATATTGCTCTCTTTCACAGCTCTATTGGCTGAGACTTGCCAAAAACAACCTCATAGGCCACATCCCTCCATCGCTTTGGAACCTTTCATTGCTTACAAATCTCTATCTATATGACAATTGTCACGTCCCAAAAAATACAACCATGGGATAACGTGAAAAATAAGAATAAATATTCATTTTCCTGTGTTTAATACAACACAAGCTTCCAAAAGTGGACCCACATATTGCAAACCGTGGTGAGTCAAAATAAATTTCATTAAATTCAACGGAAGCGTTATTCAATTGGTATCCAAGGTTCATAATTAAGATCCAACACCATCATCATATGAAGAAATAATAATTAAAGTTGCAAAATAAATCAAATAATTACTAAAGAAAAGTTTATCATTAAAAAAAGTTCATCTAAAGAAATTCTAAGATGACGTTCTCTCTTAAGCATGCTCAGATGGCTCCGTAGCCATCTCCGGCTCTCCACTCAGGTTCGTCAACTAGTTCAAACGCTTGATACGTTTGACCATCCTCCGTCTCCACAGTAGGGTAGGGGTCGGTACCTATGCACCCATAAACAAAGTAAACAGCAAGTACGAAAGCATAATTCATAAATAAAACACAAGATCAATGAGAGTAAAGACAGGTAATGATCATAAGAGATTAACAATGGAACAATGATGAAAAGAACGTATAACCTAAATCCATTCTACACAATAGAGCAATACAATAATCACATAGAAGCACTGCTAGTGCTTTGGGTGGTCAACCCTAATCATAAAGCGGGAAAACTCGTTCTAAGGCCGGCGGTCATAAACCGGTTCGTAATCGAAATCGTAGGTCGGATAAATCGGTTTGAAACTCGGATATTAGAGTGTCCGTACACATCAGTGATCGGTCGTCCACATACAACTGCAGTCGTTCGAATATGACCAAATCAATATACATATATATATACATATCATAGTAGAATAGAGATAATGATCAGTAATGCTTTTGACACAGAAACCTAAGTCAAAGTGAAGGGTTGGCTGCACAATAATTCAGAATCGAATACCAAACGAATAATTCAAATAAACCTCTACAATGTCTCGATCGATTGCCACGCCACATCACGGTCCATATCCAATCAATCATAGGGTATGCAATTAATAGATCAATATCAAACTCAATCATGTATGCAAACCCAAAGGTCAAGGAATAATCACAAGCCAATCCTAAAGTTAAACATAAGGTCTTGCACCCGATAACCATAGGAATCTCTAATAGATAAAAGATCAACACATCCCCTCTCAATCAATGGTGCATAGACCCAATTAAAGGTTTTCCAATAGAGATGGGTTGAGCCTGAATCCATTAGGATTTCCCCGAAGTCATACGAAGTACTAAATCTCATGTTGGTAAGATACCGTTTGCCCGGACGGTATTTACTCGGTCCAATAATCCAATTAATAAAGTACAAAAATATAATTTTAATACAATGAAAACCAAAGATATCATTTAATATTTAATTTGAAAATAATAATGATAAATCACAATCTTAATTTATAATTTTAGAAAACCTGTGGACCTCATCCAAAATATTTTCCACATTCAAAATAGTTAAAGGGGATAATTTAGATTTATTGAGGCTACAGGGGCTTTCTCCAATTTTTAGAAACTTAAAAGGGCCTTAATACTATAACCTAACAGAACTCTAGGTTTGTCACCAAGTGATTCCTTCTTTCCCAAAACTTGCCCGGGTCAACACAAGGATCTAATTGGGTTCATTAAAGGCTAAGTTTCCTTTCTTTATAAATCCTAGAAATTCATGGGGCATGGTAGTAACATAAAGTTCAATGACATGAGGAAACAACTTTTCCCAAAACAAGTCCAGGTCAACTGCCCCTGCCTTTTATTTCCAACTTGTGTATAGAATGCACACATGCAGAACCCATTAGAATTTTGTGCTTCACGCCTGCGGCAACAAAGACTCAGAATAGTGGGCTCCACAAATCGCAACCCCAGATCAAACAGGCCTTCATGGTCGGCCAACCATGTACGGTTAGATGACTGGACCAGATCTGTAATCCGATCAAACAATGGGTCCCGCCACACTAGTAATAAATAAAAGGGAACAGTACCTCACAAGGTGTCTTTCACATTCTGCCTACTT
The DNA here is from genome assembly GCA_038049695.1 of Cinnamomum chago. Classification (NCBI taxonomy): domain Eukaryota; kingdom Viridiplantae; phylum Streptophyta; class Magnoliopsida; order Laurales; family Lauraceae; genus Cinnamomum; species Cinnamomum chago. Next base: position 61,503,970 of record CP142458.1, on the reverse strand, counting down.
TCTCCAAGGCATGTCAGTTCAAGAACCGCCCACAAAGAAATTAGTTTGAACGAGGGAAACTCACGCCAGGTGCAGCAGCTATCACGTACATCTGAGCAGTGGACCCCACGTATCCAGAACCTATAATGGGTCTTACTCCTATGGTGACTCACGCCCCTAATATTTGAACCATCATAGTGGGGGCCGTCCATAAGCAAGGTCTCATAACAAAAATAGAGAAAATCAAACCTTAGGGCATAAAATGGGTTCCTACATGCATCCACACACGAATTAAAGAGGAACACAAGCACTAAATTTATAAATTATAATTAGGTACTTGCTTGAAATCCACGGTTGAAGGAGACGATTTAGAGATCCTACTGCCAAAGCTCAAATGTGCTAACCCAGAGAAAAGTTGGAAGAGAGAGAGTTGTGTGTGAAAATAAAAGAGTGTGGTGGTGTATAAATAGGAAATAAAAATAAGAGTTGTAGTCTAACTAAAATTCTAAAGAATATAGAGTTTGGGTTTTAAAATATATAGGAGTTTGGATTAGAGAAGGATTAGAGTTTTGGTTTGAGAAAAACTGATCCACTAAATTGGGCCCGGGTTAACTATGGGTAAGACATCTATCCAACAAGCCTAACTCACCAACCTAAGTCTAGCGTGGTCCCCACTTAGACTAATCGCTTATTTAATTAAAATACAATCAATTATATAATAATAATAAAATAATTAATATAAATATAATAAAATAAATAATATATATAATACCAAAACGTCACATTCTGTCCCCCTTAGGACATTTGGTCCTCCAAATGACTAGTATAACTTTGGAAGGAGATGCGGCTACTGTTTCTTCATTGGGATTAGAACGGTACCTTCCACGACGTCTGTTAAACCATCTGCATTCTCGTGGGTAAAAGCATACACCTTGCCATGTTGGGATTGGTTTTGTTGTCCTTGCGCTGACCCAAGTGGCCTCTGTTGACCTCCTTGTTGCTGCCTTTGTTGACCCTGAACTTGCCTCTGTTGTTGTGGGGCTTGTCCCCTAAACTACTGCCTGAGGAGCCCTAAATTGTTGTTGTTGCTGCTGCGGCGCCCGAGGAACCTATTGACATGTCTGTTGTGGTCCCTGCTGAGGTGCTGTCCTCCACTGCTGTTGTGAAGTCGCATGAGATCCCGTTACCTGATTTGTTGATAATTGACTACCCCCATTAGGACAATCTTTCATCCGATGTCCAACCTGCTTACAGAGGAAACATGCCCCTGACTGCCTGTAACACTGCTCTGTCGGGTGATTCTTTCCACACCGCTCACATCGTAGTATTAGACTGGCTAGGGTTGGACTTTGAAATTTCTGTCGCTTTGAGTTATTCTGATCGTTTTGACTTGCCAACTGCCTTAACTGATTCTGCTATATTTTAGCATGTCGTTCCATTGCTCTCTTCTTTAGCGCATCATCTGCCTAATATGCACTCTTAACAACATCTTGAAATAGTGGGCGCTGATTATCCCCGATCATCATGTAAATATCCGCTGAAAGGCCATCGAGAAAACGTCTGATCTTTTCTTCTTCTGGAGTAATGAGCGTAGGAGCATATTTGGCCAACCTAATAAACTGTTGCTCATACTGCTGCACTGACATATCACCTTGTTTTAGATTATGAAAATCCAACTTCCACTGATCCTTGACATACTTAGGAATGAACTTGTCCATAAATTCTTTAGTGAACGTATTCCATGCGTCTTCTTCTGTCACGGTGTCTGCTTGGATTACTACTTTAACCGAATTCCACCACTGGAGGGCTATTCCTCGAAACATGTAAGCTGATAGACTAACTTTCTGCTTCTGGGTGCAACGAAAAACTGCGAATATTTGTTCAAGTTGTTCTATGAAATCATCTGCTACCATGGGGTCTTCTGAACCATGAAATTCTGGAGGAAATCTCTTCCTAAATTTCTCATATAGATCATTTGGATCCACTTCTTTAGGAGGCATAACCACTTGCACCGGTTGAGCTGCCCGATTTGTCAATTCCAGAATATGGGCTTGAAACCTTGCCCGATCTAAATCAGCTTGTGCCCTTTCCGCAACTCGTTCTTCTTTTTCTCGCTGCCTCTCTGCAACCCGCTCCTCTTCAGCCTTCTTTTGTTGTTCAATCTGAGTAGTTTGCGACTGCATAAAGGCTTCCAAGAGTCGCTTGAAACGATCGTCATTAAATAATATATATAATACCAAAACATCACGACAATAGTTTGGACGGAAGCATTCTTGAAAAACTAGGCTGACTGGCAAAACTACAAAATCTTTATCTTGGCGGCAGCTCTTTCAATGGTGAGATTCCCCAAAATTTGACCCAGTGTTTGCAACTCAGAACCCTAAACTTGTACGGTAATAAGCTTGTTGGCAAAATTCCGTTAGATATTGGCTCTCTTTTAAAGCTCTATTTCTTAAGTCTTGGGAGAAACAACCTCACTGGCCACATCCCTCCACCGCTTGGGAACCTTTCATTGCTTACATCTCTCAATCTACATGAGAATAGTTTGGATGGAAGCATTCCGAAAGAACTAGGCCAATTGGTGAACCTACAAAATCTTTATATCAACGCAAATAAGCTTTCAGGTATTATTCCTTTCTCTCTTTATAATCTCTCATCGATTCGTATCCTTGATGTCGGATCAAACTGTCTAAACGGGAGCCTTCCACCTGAGTTGGGCCTCCTTTTTCCAAATCTTGAAGAGCTTTATGTCCCAGTGAATAGATTCATAGGACTCGTACCAGTTTCATTGGGCAACGCTTCAAGGTTATCCCATCTCGACTTTAGTTCAAACGAATTTACTGGGTCACCACCAATGAATCTAGGAATGCTGCAGGGCCTCAAGTGGCTTGACATGGGTAGAAACCAACTCGTCAATGAGAAGAATGAGGAACTCAATTTCATCACTTCTTTAACCAATTGCAGTGGTTTAAAACGTTTAGTTCTATCCAATAATCAATTCAGTGGTATGCTGCCTAACTCAATAGCTAATCTCTTGACCCAGCTGATAGTGTTAGGGTTAAATAGAAACCAGTTTTTCAAAGTCATCCCAAAAGGACTTGAGAATCTCGCCAACTTGATTGAATTGAGATTGGGATACAACCTTTTCACAGGTACCATTCCCATCCATCTTATGAAGCTTAAAAAGTTTGCAAGGGCTTTTTATCCAAGGAAACAAACTTTCAAGGAAAATCCCAATTTCCATTAGAAATCTCACTCAATTATCCAGACTCGATTTAGGCGGAAATTGTGAGGTCCCACCCTTGGTGGGCCCTCTAAGGACTATTTTATAGAGTAATTAATCCTAATTTATCTTAATTATTGTTTAATTATGTTAATCTTTGCTAATCTTCACTAATTACTACTAATTATTGCTAATCTTGGTTAATCCTTGTTAATTACTGTTTTAATTGAGTTTATTTGGGGCTAATTAGATGGACTAGTTAGATTTCCTAAGTTAGTTAGGTTAACTTAGTGGGTTAGTGTTCTTAATTACATAGGATGTTGTGTTAATCCTAGGCTTAGCTAGCTTAGTCTAATTAATTAAGTTAATTAGGTTGGGTTAGCTAAAGGTGCCCTCACTTTCTAGAATGTTCCTAGCCAAATGACCCAACTACCCCTAAACCCAAACCCTAATCTCAAAGACAAACCCTAAACCCTAGGGCTAAACTAGTAACTAATCACCTCACCTAAGAGCTATATAACATCTCTTAATCCCATTGCAATAAACCCTAAACCCTAATCCCAGCCCCCATCCCAAGAAGCCCTTCAGCCCCCATCCCAAGATAACTTCCCCAGCCCAACTGTCCTCCTTCATTCCTCTTCTCCACTCCCTCATTCCCTCTCCCACGTTGAGCAAGAAATCCCATTGAGACTCTGTTGCTGGGACATCTTCCAGTGGTAGTGCTACAGCTATCTTCTTCTTCTTCCATCTTCTGTAACTGCTGGAACCACCTCTCTCTGCTGGGATTTTTATTGAGAAGCTGCAGCCACCTTCTCATCTCCTCATTCTCTTGCTGAACCACTGCTGGACCATCTCCTTCTCTCCACTTCCCTACTGTTACTCTGCTGAAATTTTCCCCTGGGCTGTGCTGCAACTGTTTCTTCTCTGCTGGACTGATTTCTGCTGGAAACTCCACTAGCAGCTACTCATCTTCTTCCTCTCCATTTCCCTCACTTCCCTGTCTCTGCTGGACTGATTGCTGTAGCTGGAATTTCTACTTGAAGCTACAGCTGTATCCTTCTTCTTCCTTCTTCATGTTACTACTGCAGCTGCCATATCTCTTCTCCTCCCTAGGACTGGGACCATTTCAGTAGTGCTGGGAACTCGTTTTGGAGCTGCTACTACACCCACAGTAGCTGGGTTATCTTCTCCTCTCCTCTGTTCAGCTGGATTTGGGTCTGGATCTTCATTTCTAAGCTATCATTCTCTCCACAACCCTCTCTCTAATTACAAAAGGCAAGTACCCCAAACTACTAACTTAGGATGTATGTTTATCTCTGTGATTCCCATCAGTTTCAGTTCATATTATGTTCAGTTTGAGTTTAGTTATGCATGAGCTCTGTTTTTGTATTTTTGATGGAAAGGTCACTGATGGATGGGGGTTTTCACCCCCCATTTGGAAGATCAGTGGGCCATAAGGTGATGGATGGATGGTTTTTGTGTTGTTAATTGATTAGAAGTGTTTGGGTGAAGTTTGGAAGAGATTGGAAGTAGTTTGGGTGGAAATGGAGCCAAAACAGAGTGACTGCAGAAACTGGGTTTTGTCCCAGTTTCGTGTAACCGGTTAACCGGTTGGTTAACCGGCAGTGTAGCCGGTTAACCGGGCTTTGCAGGCCGGTTAACCGGCCACACTGAAATTGCAGAAATGACAGCTCCCAGTTATTTCTTCTGCAGGAAGTGCTGCAGTGCAGCCGGTTAACCGGACTATGCAGGCCGGTTAACCGGCCACACTGAGATTTCTTGGAAAAACTGGCCCTTAGCCATTTCTTGCATAAATTTCATTTCAAATAGTCGGGTTGACCTGGTCTCGCACCGGTTGACCCGATTCACGCTGTTTGTGCAGGAAGTGACTGAAAGTTGGTTCTTCAATCAAAACTCATACTCCTTACACCCAAATGGACTTGATACTTAGGATTTTACTTTAGAAAGTGTTTAAAGCTGGATCATCAATCTTTCTAAGGTTTTCAGAGTATGCGGTCAATCACCTAGGCCTGGTTGTTTGACCGGACACGCTGTAAGCCTTTAGAAACGATATAAGTTGTCCAGGAAGCCTGATTCAGATTAGTTAGTGCACTCGGTTGATCTTCCCGGCCAGGAAATCCACCGAGCTCACAACACATCAGGTTCACCTGGAAAACCCTGATTGTTCCAGTTTTCAACACTTAGGAGATATGATCAGTTGTGGGGCCCATTGACCATCCAAATGAGCATTTGTCAGTGTCCTTAGCCCGAGTCAACGGTGTGGCTCAACCTTGACTCGCGGGGACCACTGTTTAGTGTTTTGGTTGATTATCTAAGATGATTCGACCTCTAAATGTTGTCAGATAATGCCCTTAACCCACTAAGCACCAAATACAGTATTTTACGGCATTAATGACATCGTTTAGAGATCGAATTACCGGAGATAGACCCGAACCTGAAGTGGCCCATTTACCTAGGATTGGACCGTTGCTTTTCCCGTTGATTCTTTGATTGAAGTTTATACTTCACTGTGATTTTACTCTGTCATTCTTAGATCTTTAGATAGTTGTTTACTGTTAATTAATCATAATTGGAAGACCTGAACTTAGGGTATCTAGAGGTGACCCGATTGTGTGAATTCAGAGATCATTGACCCGTGTCTGTGTCTAGGCGGGCCCTTATTGGGCCTAAGTGTGGAGATGTGAACCCTTTAGCTTGAAGAGGTAGTTTCTATTGGACTGTTAAGTATTATGGATTATAATGGAACTGTTTATCAGTAGTAGACGGATTAGTTGCCTCGTTTGGACGGTTTTAGACCAGGCCATGTACTGATGGGCCTTGGTATGGATCCAACGAGTGGGCCTGGACCTTGAATGAGATCCAGAGATTATATTGAGATGAGTAGACCTTTAGAGATATTGTTAGGACCTTGTTCACGCAAGGCAAAGCCTAGACAGACACAGACCTTAGAGTTATTCTCGAGTCGGCATGAACATTCACTCGGTTGATTTAAGCTCAGCCGGTGGACTGATCATCCCCGGTAGGAGCTAGTTGAGTATGGTGAAGCTATCATGATGAGCTGTGTGGTTAAGATGGCAAGGTGTCATGCCGTGCCGATCTGGAGTGATGAGATGATGAGTTGATGAGTGATATTCGGGATTAGTTATTCCCTGGTTAGATTCCCCACCGCGACTGTGTTCAGTATGGGAGGGCCGCGGCATAATATCCCGCGGTATTCCAGCTCGTGTGAATGTGCCACCTTGTGTAGTAGTTTAGTTGATTTCTTTTATACTGGTTCCTTATGATTTAAATGCACGATTGCCTAGTTCTCTCTCCTTGTTATTCATTTAAATTATGTACCTGTCTTTAATTCCTTTGATATATATATGCTATGTTAGTAGTATGCTGTATCTTGCCAGATCGTCTAGATCTGACCCATTCTATGGTGCTTAGGCCTTGACCCAGAGATTCCTGACGACGCATTAGCCCTCGTGGAGGCACCGGTAGCCGGAGAGTATGCGTGGGGCCCGGCCGACACGGATGTCGAGCCGGAGGGCGGAGACGAGTTTATTCAGGGATTTTGAGGGACTCACTTTGTTTGGGTTTTGAGTGAAACTTGTTGTGAGAAGGGTAGAAAGATAAAAATGTATAACTTTAAATTTACATTGAATCATTTTAATTAGACCACGGTTCTGCTTTCCTTTAATATACATGATACCTATTGCTTCCGCTCTATTTAAATGTTACGCTTCCGCAAGTTTTAACCATTGAATGTTATTTGGTTCAAAAAGTTTTAAATTGGACCTCACTGCGGCCTACGATCTTGGAAGTTCTCGGATTTTCCGGGAAGTAGCGCGCCAATTTCGGGTATTCGAACGAGTATATCGGTATCCGGAATTGGGGCGTTACAGAAATGATCTACAGGGAAGCATTCCTTCGAGTCTTGGAAACTATCGGCATCTACAACACTTATATCTAAATGACAATAACCTCAGTGGGACATTTCAAGTTGTAGATATTCCCTCCCTGTTGGAGATTGATATGAGCATTAATCATTTTACTGGCACCTTGCCATTGGATATCGGTCAGTCTAAAACTCTTGTCTGGCTGAACATTTCTAATAATAGGTTGTCAAGGGAAATTCCTCCTTCCTTAAGTGCTTTAATAGCTCTACAAGAGCTTGATCTTTCACACAATAAGTTAACCGGGCATATCCCTAGCAACTTGGTGCAACTTCTCTCTCTACAATATTTAAATTTTTCTTTCAATAATTTGGAGGGTGAAGTGCCAGAACATGGAATTTTCCAAAATTCATCTGCAATATCAATCATTGGAAACGCCAAGCTTTGTGGTGGAATTCCCAAATTACAATTGCCAAAATGCCCCAAAAAAGATTTCAAGAAGCATGAGAGGCCTTTTTCGCGAAGAGTAATTATCATAATTGTTGCTGCTGTCGTTCTCTTTTCATTTCTTCTACTGTGTATCTTGGCTTTTCAGTCAAAGAAGTTTAGAGAGAAACTTGTTTCTACTTCTTCCATGAGAAAGAGTCTCTTACAAGTAACTTACAGAGAGCTTTTTAGAGCGACCGATGGATTCTCGTCGGCCAATTTGATTGGTGAGGGAAATTACAGTTTTGTGTACAAGGGAGTTATAGATCACATGCATGGAGATGATTGTTGCGATAAAGGTTCTCAAATTACTACAACCAAGAGCTTCTAAGAGTTCCATAGCTGAACGCAGGGCATTGAGAAGCATTAGGCATCGAAATATCCTCACAATCTTAACTGTTTGCTCAAGCCTCGACTTTAGTGGCAGTGATTTCAAGGCATTAGTTGTTGAATATATACATGCCTAATGGGAGTCTAGACGGTTGGCTGCATCCAAGTGCAAATGAAGATGAGCACCATCATTTGAAAAATATGAGCTTTGTTCAGAGGCTAAATGTAGCCATTGATATAGCTTGTGCCTTGGATTACCTACATAATCATTGTGAAGCACCAATAATTCACTGTGACCTCAAACCCAGCAACATTCTTCTTGATGATGACATGGTCGCACACGTGAGCGATTTTGGCCTAGCAAGGATCCTTTCAGAAGGTATCAATTATTCTCAGTCTCAAACCAACTCGCTCGCAATAAAGGGGACTATCGGATATGTTGCTCCAGGTATCCATTTATCACTTCTTTGATTTTTAAGTCTTTTGAAAAAAAAAAAACTTTATTATATTATTAGCACCTGACATAGAGCAAATGGACCTCAAGATATATATAATAATTAAGAATATTCTTCAATTAAAATTTTTACACTATGGTGCTCATGGGCCAGACCAGCCCAACCTTATCATGAATTGGCTGGATTTGGGTTTTGTTTTAAGACCTTGGAATGGACCTGGGTGAAATTTTCTTGTCCAATAGTTAAATATCTGGGCTTTTGTATGCTTGAAGACCAAGTTTGGTCTAGCTTATTTAGCTCAAAGGCCTACATGAGTTTTGCAATTGGATTGAACTTGGTCCTGATGTTTAGGACTGTGCAGCTAGAATATTAGGCCTTATAACAAGCTTCGAGCCAGCTTGCCCCAACCCATGAACTCCCTATAATGAATACATTCACATCAATGTTTATCTAATATATGATACGCATAGCCCAACCTAGATATCTAACTTATTGGGCCTTGTTCTTGGGTGAAACTCATGGGATATTTCTGAGGCTTCTCTAAACGGTCCACTTATTAAAATTCCAACTGGACGAAATAAATGTGCTCCCCATCCACCCAGTGGGAGCTTAACCCCGCTGCCGGATAGATCCGTATATAATATATATGTCAATGAATATAGAAAACTTAAGTGCTTTACTATGATCATCAATCTAACGGTGGAGCCAACTCCTATTCATCCAGAGGATGGGACTCACCAAATATGTGACACTCAGTTGGTATGTGATTTTCGAAATTTTTTTTTTTTAAACCTACATTATGGGTGGCCTAATTAAAAGCCTCACCTAGTTGGTGAGTCCCAGCCACAAGTTTTCCAAGTACAAACAATTTCATTACAGCAAGTATGTTTTTTTTTATTGGTAATAAAAACTTATATTAAAAAGGCAAAATGGGATACAAAAAGAAGCAAACGAATATATAGCAAGCATGTTTTTTTCTTTTTATCGCAAGTATGTTGATAGTTGTGCTTGTTTGCTAGCTTGACACTTTCATCATTAAGAAGGTACCTTGATGAAAACATAATTGGGATTGCTCAATTGGTTGCCAGTCCCAGATGTCACCTGGCTACCATGATTAACCTTGGGTATGCCACTCTTCCCACAGCTAGCCAATCAGGAGCTCTTGTTCGATCCGACGAAGACAAGCTGAAGTGTTTTTTTTTTTTTTTTTCTTATTTTTGGTAAAAGACGAGCCGGAGTTAGATGAAATATGTAATGCATAGCTACAAACAAATGGTGAAATACATTTTTTGGTATTTTTCCACAATGTTTCTATATATGCCATATGTAGACTTATATATATGAAACATAAACAACGGCCAGGCGCCCAAACTGGTGCAAGCTCAAGCTTAGCTTGTTAGTCGATCAAGCCATCTCAAGCTCTTCTCTTAAGGCTGATAAACTATTGAATACTTGGTTTTAATATCTTTTTTATTTTAGATATTTAGAATTTGCTAGTTGTCTATACTTTGAAAGGTTTTTTTTATTATAAAAATGTTCCCAACAAATTTGGGCCCCATAACAAAGCTCAACATATGGCATTTCGACCGAATTGACCGAAATTTAACCGAAATATTTTCGGTTCGGCCGAATTCAGTTACAACTCATAATTCGGTCAATTCGGTTAAGAATTTCTTCGACCGAAATATGTTGGTTCGGTCAAAATTTCAACTAAAACCGACTGAATTGACCAAATACTCACCCCTAATGATGAGAAAGAATATATAGAAAATGTCTTCTTTAAGAGTGAGTTTCTCCTCCTTTTTTTTTTTCTTCTCTAGTGTACTTCTTCTGTATAGTGTACTTGCTTTGTGTGCTTCTTCTAATTGTGTACTTGCTTTGTCATTAAAGGAAATCTCTCTCTCTCTCTCTCTCTCTCTCTCTCTCTTTCTCTCTCTCTCTCCCCCCTAATATGTCATTTGAGATGGATGATTAAGCTTAATAGTGGCCACTCCTTGATGAAGACTCATGGTCTTGGTGGCCTTATTTTCTGATATGGTCCAAAGTCTAAGGGGTTGTTTGGTTGGTGTGAAGATGGTATGAAAATGAAGATGCGTCTAATGGTTGTGCATTGGTCATGCTTGGTTGCACTCATTTCTGCATCACATGCGTAAATTTAGTGTGAAAATAGTGTAAAACTTATGTGGATTTTTAGCCCCAAGTTTTCACACCTGGATAGGTGTAAAATAGAACCACAAAAGATGTGAAAATGGGCAGCGAAAAAGTGCTTCTTTAGTAACATGACGTCGCCAACAGGCAAGTCTATATTTTTCATAGTTTTTACTCGCGCGGCCCCTTACCCTCCGTTTGGAAAGGGAGGAAAATGGGGGGAGGAAAAAAAAGAGGGGAAAGTGGGGGGAAAAGTTTTTTAGAGGGTGCCTTATACACTTTACGATCTTCAAATGCACAATATCAAGTTAAAAACTCTTAATCACATACTGGTTTTCATTGGTTCAAATATTCACTTCATTTCTCAATCTTTGATCACTAAGATAAGTATATCATTGGATTCCTTGCTTCAAGAGCTTTCCAACGGTATATAGAACTTCCAAATCCGATATGGGAATCAAAAGTTATAGGCGTTTCAAACTGGCCCATTTTATCCCCCCTGCAGGTTCTTTCTTGCGTCCGGACGCCCGAAAGCAGAAAGGGCGCCCGAGGTCTCTGTCTCCTAGCGTCCGGACGCCCGAAACCTGGCGTCCGGCAGAAACCTCCCAGGCATCCGAAATTTTGTTGTTTTCTGATATCTTTTCCCTCCTTTCTCTTCCACTTGCACTCTTATACAAACTCAGCTTTTCCTTGCTTCAACAAACATCCAAACTAAAATAAAAACTCCCATCAAAACTTCAATGAACATTAAATCCAAACACCTTCTTCTTCACATTCAAACATCAAAGAAAAGAAAACCACTATCCATAAGATTCATCTACACTTTAACAACATAATTGATACATTTATCAAGATGTATAATAGAGAAATCAACTCATCAATATGCATTTCAAAAGTAATAGAAATCAAGACAAGGAAAACTATGAAAACACATGTAAAAATCATTAAGAACCAATAGTGTAAAACAAGAGATTTCCATGAAACATGTAAATGTTTAAAAACTTATCCATTCATCCACTTGCCTTTGGTCTCTAATCAAGAAAATCCAAGTCTCTAATCACCTCTCAAGCTCAAAATCCAAGCTACAAGCAAAAACCCCCAAAAAAAACCCTAAAATGGGTCAAACCATGAATGAAGAAGAAAGAACTTTCAATAATGAAAATGGAGCTTCTCAAGGACTAGAAGAATACAAATCTAGGATATGAAGAAGATTGCTTACTTGTAAGGTCTCCAAATGACAAGAGTTAGTTCAATGAAGATCTCAAAGTTGGTGGATTTTTCAACAAATGGTATCAAAAGGAAGCTTGCAAGGTGGGGAAGAGAATGATAACCTTCATTTCTTGATTGATGCAAGTTTGGTGTAGATTGGAGATGGGGAGAGCAAGAAGAAGAAGAGAAAGTTGCAAGAAAAAACCCTAGGCTGCCTTTTGTGCTGGAAAATGGAGATGGAAAAGAAGGGAGATGGGTTCCTCTTATATAAGCAAATGAGGATGGGTCCCACCATTAGAAAATCTCTTTGGGCCGAAATCATGGTTTTTGGTACTTCAAATGAATTCGACGAAGAAGGAAGAAATGATCGCCGAAATATCTAGTTTTCAAAAAGTATATGTTTCACGGGTTTCGGGGATATCAAGTTTTGAGTACAAATTTGGTGTAAAATGACTATTTTGCCCTCGAGGCTAGGAAAGTCAAGTTTCGGTGTCTCGAACGGGAACGGGATCAACATGGAAGTTGTCGGGATTAATGAGACAGATGAAACAGGATAAAAACAATAAATGCAAGAATCTCCGATAAACCCTTAAGCGCATGCAAAGTTAAGAAAAGGAACCCCCAAATTGCCACACTATCACAAAGCAATCAAAATTCCCCAAAACTATATCAAAAGCTATTCCAAACTCAACTTAGTCAAGAACTACTAATCACGCTTAAGTCTAACACAATACCCAATTAACACTAATCAGGTTCACTCGGGTCGGGGTCTCATAGAGATTGTCCTAAGTTCAATGATCCATACCTTAAACGAAATAATACACTAATATAACTACATAATCACATGATAAAGATTAAACTGGAATAATCAAACCATTCACCATAAAATAGAACATCAATGAAATAAAGACCCCAACGTAAAGCATAAGTCTAAAAACATGCATCAATAAAGCAACTCAAAAATAAATTTATAAAGTTTAAAGAATTATTAGTCTTCTAGACCATGCCAGGGAACATAAATAAATAAAATGAGATGTTATGTTGGTTGACTTGGAACCTGGCTTTCCCATAACCAAAGTCCAAAGAAACTGTGTCCTTTGAAAAGAAATTAGGCTGGGTCCCACCACTAAAAATCGATCAAAACCAAAAGAAGTCTTACCATAATTCTCAAGATGCCAAAACTCGACAAAACACATGTTCCCTTTAGAAATATCAGCCATATGGAGGCTTATCTCGTTATGTGCATTAAGTTCTTAAGCGATCATGCACATAGAATTATATATATTTTTTTTTGCCATTATGTGAGTTGTTGATTGCTACATCTCAAAGGTGGCATGCACTGGATGATCGATTATTCATCCACATATAGAACCATTCCACACACAGCGCATATATAGTAAAATAAAATATGTTGGTATTAATTGAATAAAAACACGCGCATGATAAACTTGAATTATGTGATTAACACTGATTGATTATTCAAAATATGAAATCCAAGAATTTGGGTTTGAGGCCCACCCTTATAACAAAACAAAGTGGAGAAGCATCCTCACCACCGTGCATAGTCCGATATGCATCAAGGAATCTAAGCGATCATTAGAATAATATATGATTTTATTTGTTTCCTTGCATTCAGCCAAGCATATACTATTCAACTATTCCCAGCCATCATCTTTTTCTTTTTTTTTTGAAAGATCCCAGCCATCATCTTGTCATCAAAGAATCTTATATATGGGCTAGCTGCATATCGGTCCTGCAATAGAATCTTATATATGGGCTAGCCGCATGCATATCGGTCCTGCTATAATGCCATGTGGCCCTATGCATGGTGTGATCTATGATAAAAGTCACAGAATCATATGCAAAGGGAAAATACTTTATGATCAAAACCCCACTAAAGCAAAACCCCCGTCCAAGCCATTGTCTTCATATGCCTATATATTAAAACACAAACAAAAAACAATGCATAATGCATATGCAGAAACTCAGAGAGTTCTAGTCAAAAAACCGTATACCGAACTCACTGACGGGGACTTGAGATCAAAAGTGAACGCGAATAGGAAAGTGGTTATCCAAATCAAATCCAATTAACCCATTGACTCTCATACCACATGTTATCAATATTCAAGTTGATAACATTCAAGTTTAGTCCATGATTTAGAACTTCGGTTCATCACATAAATTAAAACTGTAACTTCTGTCGAACTTTTCGGTTTGAGGCAGAACTTCCGGTTCTGTCAAATCTTCAGGTTCGTACCTATAATGAGCATATCTCTTTTATCGAATAGGGTTTTCTCCTATCTCCCTCATCACCCATATATGCTTACTTTTCAAATCTCGTAGGTTAAGAAATCTAATAAAAGTAAGTTTCCTTAATTCCCTCAAATTAGCCAACAAGAGTCCTATATGACTTATGCTTACTAAAATTGAATCCAAGATAAACTCAGTAAAACCAAAAACCAAAACGGGAAAGTAACTTAAATTAGTGGGCTCAAACCGTGGGTCCCAACAGTGTTGCACATGTGGTCATGAGGACCACTCATGTCTAACAATAGTAGAACTTTTGATTCTAACAATGTTTCCAACATAGATCAGAACTTCTGGTTCTGTCTAATCTTCATGCTTAATTTCATGGTCTTATTATAAGATATATTTTATTTGGATCTGAATCAAAAACTTCAGGTCTAATTTACGGATATGAATCTACAGGTCCATATCAGTATTCAAACTTCCAAGACTACTGGTCCATAGATCAGTGAACTTCGGGTTCAAATTTAGAACTTCTGGTTCTATATTGTAATCCATTCACATAAATAGTATTAATAAACTCAATTCAAAAGAAATAAGTCAAACAAGATAATGAATAGTAAAAGAACACCAAGATTACTGTAAGGGAGCATTATGAACTAATTGTATTCATTGATTTTAAGGATGGTTTAGATACTACTTATTGTATTTGAAGAAAAAAAATACCACCCTTTTCTAAAATCCCCGCAGGGAATTAATCCACGATGGAAATTCACGCTGGGAAGGAATCTGCGATGGAAATCCGCTCTAGGAAAGAATCTGCACAGTGAATTCGCGATGGAAATCCGCACTGGGAAGGATTTCGCGATGAAAATTCGCGCAAGGAAGGATTTCTCCTTTCTTTGGGTAGGAAGACTTCGGTTTTCTTCATTCTCTAGAGCTTCGTGCTGATAACGTGTTATAAAATGGAGAAAATTTAGAGGAAGAAGATTAAAAGGAGAAAGAGAGAGCTTCTTCTATTATCTCAAGTATATAGAAATACAAGGGAGGATGCCTATTTATAGGCAAAGTAGCATCCTAATTAAGGAACCCTAATTACAATAGGATTCTAACCCTAACTCATCTTAAGTGGCCATCCACCCATGATACATATCTTATAACAGGAAATGTATACTCATCTATATCTACATATTTCAAACCTCAGGAGACTACAGGTCCATTTACAATGTTGCCTTATATGTTTTACCCCTTAACTTATTTCTTTTACACCTTGTCCTTTTTAGGTACCACCTCATGTTTTGGTTCCAACCAGGGGAGATCTGACAAACATGGGAGTTAACCTCGTTACACGTTGGTGAGACAGCCACCTACATAATGCGACAATCAAAGGAAAGAGCCTCGTGCACATGTTGGGAGAGGGCTTGGGGATTGAACCCGTTAGGTTTTACGTGGGAAAAAGGATATCCAACCACTAGGTTATCCCTAACATCTCTTGCTTCGCCTCGTTAAAATCATTGAACATCATGGGTATTCTAATGTAAGCAAACAACCAAGCCCTAAATGAGTCCTCTTATGAGAATCAACATTTGTGTTTTTCCACCATATTTCAACAGTAGGTCTCCCTTTGTGATTATCAAAGGGTGATTTTCTATGACTAAACATTGAATGGGTCCCGACAACTTGCTCAATTGTTTGGCAACCTTCCCACTTCTGTGGGCTCTCTTCCGTCCCAAACCCTAGGCTAAGGTACCCAAAAGAAATAAATAAATGGGTCTATCAGTATCCAACAAATGCTAGCCCACAATAATTGTCTTTACATGTGTAACAGTTTGTTTACTAACATTAGGTAGGCTTACCATGAGTAAAAACGTTAATTTGAGTTTTTTTTATTTCTAAAATTAGATGCCTGATTTTTAACTTTAGATGGGTACCACTATTATGTCTAACACAGTACTATAATTATTGCAAATATAAGTGGGGCTCCATTGTGATAAGAACCTTCTTGGTATTTCCTTCATGATTTCAAATATTAAGGTGTGTTTGGTTTGGATTATTAACCAAGCTTTTTTATTTTTTTTTCTTTTAAAAAGCATAAGAGTCATTTGTTGTTTCATTTTTAAAAAGATTTTTCCCTAAGCAAAAGTTAAAACCTACTTTATGAGGAAGTGATCGATGACCCGCACCCACTTTATATATATTAAAGTAAAAGGGGAGGTGGGCTGTGAGGGGTGCCACCTCACCCCTAAAAAATCTCTCCTTTCAGAGAAATACAAAAGAAAAAAAAGGGAGGGAGCCTTTGCCTTTCACATGGGGCCTTTTCAATCTCCTAAAATCTCTCTATCCCTACCAATTTTTCCTAAAAAATCTCTCATTTAGATTACCACTATATAATCTCACTGCAATCTTTGTGAGCTATCATGACCATTGATTTAGTGATCTGGGCGACGTCATGACCATTGATTTAGTGATCTGGGTGACGTAAAATCCATGCCACAAGAACTCATGTGTTTATATCATCTCACGACAATCTTTGTGAGCTATCATGACCATTGATTTAGTGATCTGGGTGACGTAAAATCCATGCCACAAAAACTCATGTGTTCTAATTTTATTCAACGCCCATCTTCTTCACCTAAATCCCTACTTTTCTTTCATTGGGCCAAATCTAACACCAATCTAATTTGGGCCATCATCAGATGATCATGTCTAAAACGTGTGATTTCACCTTTCCCATTCTAAATTTTAATCATGCATTCTACATGTGATGAATTCATTGACGGTCCCAATTATGATGGGGATGAAATATGGCTGCAATATGCCATGAGGACAGTGTTTTTTGAGTGGTTTAGATGCAAAGGTGGGACCTACTGTTGGATTTATAGGGCTGGCCTTATGGATGCTCATGAGCTGGCCAGCCCAAACCCTGCCTGATCAGGATCACATTGGGCTGGACTTGTGTGCTGCTTGAAGGCTCATGTGCTGGTTTGAGCATAATTTTTTGGCCCAATAGTAAAATGGTCCGGGCCAAGCCTACTCATGCTAAATGGTCTGGTCTCAGCAGATTTTTCACAGGGAAGGGTCTGTATAGCATTGACTTAATTTGCAAGCCTGTGAGCCGGGTTTGGGGCTTAATTATAAGCACCACAACCTTTCCTTTGGGCTATTGTAAACCATGAATACCACTAAGGCCTGTTCATTTTGTGTGAACAAAATTGCCATTTTGTATGATGATTTGAGGATTGGGAAGTGACTCCTGTCTGGGCCCACCTAAATCCCTACGTTTCTTTTATTGGGCCAAATCTAACACCAACCTGATTTCGGCCATCATCAGATGATTGTGTCTAAAACGTGTGATTTCACTTTCCCCGTTCTAAATTTGAATTTTTTGGATTTTTTTTTCAAAAATATTATAATCACATTTTGTGAATTTCATTGGAGTTTTTTTATACATTATTTTTTTTCCAAAGAGAGCAAGATCTTATTTTTATTAATTTGTTAGCGTTTTTTTTCCCAAATCCACTAGCATATGGTTTTTCTATCTGTTTCTATGGATTTTCTTTTAAAAAATAAAGATATTATTTTTAGTGAATTTTATAATCCATCATAATACAATTCCTTTTCTTTATTCTTTATAATATATTATTTTAGATTTACTTTTCATTAATTATAGAGGAATTTACCAAATAAATCCCTGTAGGTCCCTATACCACTCATGGGGTCCCAAAAAAATAGTATTATTGGATTAGGTCCTCAAGGGCTGTATTTGTATTTTTTTTTGTATTTTGGCTCTATGGCCGATATCGGCCATTGTATTTTTTTTTGTAAGTTGGCTATATGGCCGATATCGGCCATTGACAGTTACCCCACTCACGCGCGCTGTGGCCCCTTTTTCTTTTCGTTCGACCCTCACTCCCCCCATTCCCTTTCGTTTCTCTCTGTCAACAGTCTCCCCCCTTTCCAGTGGTCCCAAGCAGGTGGTCCAAGCACTTTGGCGCCAAATTTTCGAAGGTGGCTGGCATGGAGGTACGTTTCTTCCTCATTTCAACCATTTTTCTTTGTGCCTTGGATTTTGAATGAAGACGTGTTGTTCTAGGGTTTGGTTTGATGGCTGTTATTCTCTACTTCTTCTCCTCATCTTCCCATCTTCTTCTCATCTTCATTACCCATTGTGCAGACGTGATTTCTAGATTTCCAACTTTCAATTTGACATATTGAATTGTATATGGCCGATATCGGCTATATTTTATAAATCTCCCCCAACTGAGGCAGTTTATGAATAGCTTCTTCCCTGTTGATGCGCGTGACCTGTAGAATAATGGAGTTGTCATGGAATCTATTGTGACGCACAAATCGATTATTAAAGACCATTTCTGAGTTCCAGAAAGATATAAGCATCAAGTAAAATGATTAAAAGCTTACAATTATGAACAAATATGAAGTAAGAGTCACAATCAGTTTGAATGCTTTAAGCACTATAATTGTTATTGTTCCATTAGGTCTGGAGCAGTGTAACATACCTTCTAAAGGATGTTCTCATTGGTGATGTTACATTGGTGATTATACCATTAGGTCTGGAGCAGGAATGAGAACATCCTCTGGTGATGTTTACCTCTGGTAAGTGAACTTCTAAAGGATGTTCTCATTCCTGGTGTCAGCTGTGACGGTTGTTATGCTAGTAAGCTTAGTATTGAATAATATCATGAGTAATTCATTCTACTGATTGATACACAACAAAAAACCATGATGTTAACTGGCTAGGCAGGGTGGTAAAGGCTTGCAAAAATCTAGTGCGAATCCGACCTTGGGATCATACGAAAAAGAAAAGCTCTCACTTTACGGTCTTTTTAAAAGCCAAGTCCAGTTGGACACCCTCATGGGGGAGGCCCAATTGGTACCCCCACATTCATAACAGAAGAACCATCCCAAAAATATGGTTTTGGATCATTAAGGGCCATGACTTAGCATCCAAATCAACAATCATTAATGCCCAATTGAGCTTGAAGGTTTTCCCCCTTTTGCTCATCCACTAGAAAATTTTGGAGAGTACTAATTGACAAGAGATTAGTGAATGTGATGGGCCAGGTGGGTGCTAAAGGGTGTGTTGTTTCCAATTAAAACCTTCCATGATTGGGAAGTTTGCTTGTTCTGAATTGGAATCACCAAAAGAGCGAGGAAAAAAAAAGTACGAAGTATGAAATATAGAGAGGAGCATGTGGGGGGTGGGGGAAGAAAACAAAATTCAGGAGGCCATGTGCATTGGGGGGGGGGGGGAGTGTGTGGTGGTGGGGGGGGTGTGGAAAGAGAAATCTGAGGAAAAATGGGATTCGTTTTTCCTTGGTATTTTA
Organism: Cinnamomum chago; assembly: GCA_038049695.1. NCBI lineage: Eukaryota > Viridiplantae > Streptophyta > Magnoliopsida > Laurales > Lauraceae > Cinnamomum > Cinnamomum chago. The sequence continues at coordinate 61,484,646 of CP142458.1, read as the reverse complement.
TTTATAGTGGTTGGGTTTTTGAAAGCCTCCGTCAAAATTTGTAAGACTCATCAGTCATCTCCCTCTCTCTTTCTCTCTCTTCCTAGCTTGTAAATAGAAGACAAAGCGATGTATGAGCTTTTTTTAAATGATAATTGGTCGCGGAAACTACTGTATTCCACAGGTTTATGTGATACAATTTTTGTGACTGTCTTCCACTTTTGTTTGGTTGTTTATTTTAGTGTTCTTTTACTTATTCTGTCTTAGTATAAGGATTTATGACTTCATCAATGTACATGAGCAGTGTCCTATTTAGAGTCTCACATGGTAGAGGGTGGAATCTTGAATAGAGTTTGATATTCTTTTGTAGGAAGGTGAAGGACAAGCCCCCAAGTCTCCGAATGTTCTACTATACAACCAATGCCTTCATGTGTCGGAGGGAATTCGGCAAGGAGAGGTATATTGTATTACACGAAATCAATTACACATTTCAAAGTATCGATGCAAATTGTTATTTGATATATTCATTTTGTACTTGCTAACCACATTTGGTAATTGTTACGTTGCTAGGATTTTGGGCGGCTTAGATGCATACCAACCAATCCGGACCGAAACATATGGCAGCTAACAAAACAACAAAAGGCATACGTGAGGCAGACGGGCCTCCATTACTTAGCAGAAATCGATCGCATGGTCATTGATCACGCGCTAATAACCGGTCTAGTCGAAAGGTGGCGCCTGGAGACAAATACTTTCCACTTTCCGTCGGGTGAAGCAACTGTCACCCTGGAAGATGTTGCATACATCTACGGCCTACCCGTAGATGGCCCACCTGTGGCTGGATGAACTTTCCCGGGGAAGTTCGTCGCGTCGGTGTGCGAGGAGGTACTTGGCATCCGACCGGATAAGCGTGACTACCATGGTATAACAGTGAAGTTCAAGTGGCTTGAAGACAATTTTGCAGCTGCCGAACTTGAGAAAAAAAAGAAACATAAAAAATACAAGGATTACGAGATCCGGGCAACGCGAGCCTATCTCTTCTTTCTAATGTCCGGTCAGATCGTTTCGCAGACTATTGGTGCCCGTGGACCGGCCTACATACTAGAGCTGTTCAAAGAATTTAAACCGTATGCATGGGCACCGGCTTGTCTCGCGAATCTATATAGGATGTTGACCAATGCCTCTCGATGGGGTCCGGAGAAGTTAGTTGCTGTGGAAGAGGGGAAAGATAAGCAAGGTGAGCTTGAAGGGCACCTGTGCAGGACGCCAACCGGGCCTCTACAGCTATTACAGGTCTTTATTCTCATAGTGACTGTTAGTTTGAATTTTTTATTTAATTCGAACTAACTCTTTATTGTGATGTAATCTGGTGCAGATATGGGCTTATACAAGGATGTCAATCGGAAGGTGTCCTAAGCCAAAAGAATCGTGGCAGGGGGACATACAATTCCCACTGTGCAAGACATGGATGAAGAGGTTGCCTGAAAATCCACCACTCACCTCAATCAAGGAGGTGAGAGGACAGTTAAACAATTTGAAAGTTGACGAGGTAAAACAAGAAATTGACTAGCTCCTTAGTTCGGTGTTCAATTATATGCATTCTATTTTGCTAAGATACTGGACTAACTGTTTCGTTGCTGATGTGTATTGCAGTTCAAATGGCAACCATATGAAGGGTTTAGATCAAAGTTTTTTTCAAAAGTATCTAAAGTGGATCGCACTCTCCTACATTCGTCCACTGTTTTGATATGGTATTGGATTGTCGAGCGCCACAACACTTGGCGTGTTATGAAACAATTCGGGCTCAAACAAATAGTCCCACCGCCTTTTACAATGCCGATCTTAAGACGAGAAAGGACATTCAGGTCTGTTGTCGATTATGCGGCAACGATGGATAAGGATGTCGTGTCGACGTGGGGAGCAAGAGCCACTCTTGGACTTCAAGGTGAGGCTTGTACTGCAGCTGCGCAGTCCGAAGAGTACATGGAATGGTATACGAAGAATACGTTGATGTTTATTGGTAGAGGAGAGGCAACGGAGCAGCCTGCGTCCGATGTCCCTGCATCTGATGTCCCCACGGCTGAGGTGCTTGCAGAGGAGACCCGCACTGAGGATGAGCCCACCATCCCACAGAAGCATGTATATCAATTACACCCTATAAACACTAGTTCCTTGATTTCTTTTTTCAAACTGTCGCTAATTCAATTACTTCTTTGATCAACAGGCTCAAGACATGGTCGCACGCATCGAACGGAGCCTCGAACGTTCTGCACGTAGGAAAACGCCAATCGACAAGCTATCCATGTCAATTTCGAAAAAGCTAGCTAAGTTTAAGTCGGGTTTTGGGACGAATTGGGAGAACTTCTCATTCGATGGATGCAGCAGCTCGGCGTCTGATAATGACGCCACGGAGAAGAAAATGTTGATCACATTTAAGCATACCAAGAGGCCTGCGCAAAAAAGCCCGGCTAAAAAGACTAAATCTGCTAAAAGAAAATCCACAGTCGAGGAACCGAACCTCGTGAGCATAAATGCAGAGGGATCAGGTAGCAGCAGGGAACAACCCACGACTGAGCCAGCACTCCGGGAAATTGTTCAGACCCCACCAGTCAGCAGGAATTTGTTCGCATCCCCATTAACGGTCTCCAGTGAATCTGCTATGGTGGTTGCAGCGCCATTGGCCACCCTTGAGTCATTGGTATGGAGGATGAAACGGTTGCCCCGAATGCGCAAGATACCGTTGAAGTTTGAAGACTACACGCATGATATCGTTCGGAGCGACTATGTGCTGTCTGAACCCGACAAATTCTTCTTCAAAGGTTTTCTAGAATACTACGATGACATGTATGTTGTTTTAGTGTTGATCATGTTAATTTGTTTGATTGAAGTGCTTACGTGTGTTTGGACATATTCACTGTTACAGGAAAGATGAGCTTGGTGATGTTTGCACATTGATCAAGGCAGATGATTTGAAGAGTGTCCTTGATGAGGGAACTTGGATGGACACTAACATCATTTATTATTACTTTGAGATATTGAGAATTGAGTGTGATTCATGCTTCATTGCCGACCCGAGTGTCTGTGTAAGTACAACCTAAACAATGGTTGGGTAAATCCTTTATTATATGTATATTGGAACATTGTACCCACATTGATCAATTCAATGTATGCAGAGTTGGTGGCGCGATAGTGGTGACACAGCCGTCGAGGCAGTTTTTGGGAAGTACGGGCACAGGGTTTTGGACGCGAGGGAAGCGCGAACGCTGATATTCATTGTCTATCAGAGGTCACATTTCACGTTATTGGTCGGACTGGTTGATGAGAAGAGATGGGAGTTTTACAATAGCATGGAGGGCGATCGGCGATCATTTAAACATGCGCAGAAGTTTGTAAGTTTTTCTTCCTTCATGCCAAGAGTCAGTTTATCTCGAACGCGTATTTCAAATTCTTCTGTCCATTGCTGACATTTAGACCCGATGTTTTATGTAGATGGGATGGTTGGCCGAATGGTATAGCCATTTTGGGTGGAGCGACCCATTTCTATGGCCACTAGTTGAAAAGACGGACATCCCTCGACAGAACAATACGAGTGATTGTGGAGTATTTGCAATGGCCTTTGCCACTCACTGTGTCCACCGGCTTCCCATCGCCTTTACGCAATCAGACATGCGTTACTTTCGAAGCAAAATAGTCGTGGAAATCTTCAAGCGGAGTTGGCAATTGAACGCTAATAGACTGGGCTTGACCCACTTGGCATCACTCCCATGAAGAATACAATCAGCCGGGAACTTTGAAAGTGGATTAGCCTGCATGTTATCAAATGTGAATCACTTCATAACTCAGATTGTATAGAAAGATTGGTGGTTGTGGTGTTCATGATGATTTGTATAGAATTTGACATTCAAATTGTTCTAAATGGGTTGTATTTAGACAGGCTGTATAGAATTTTCATTTGTATAGAATTTCATGGTTGTCTGTGTTTCTTGATGTCGCATAGTTGAAAACAGGCTGACTACAGCCTGTGTTTCTTGATGTTCAAAATGTTCTAAATTTTCTTGATGTTTCTTGATGTTCAAGATTTGTACAGGCTTCTCTGTGTTTCTTGATGTTCTAAATGACTACAGGCTTCTCTGTGTTTCTTGATGTTTCTTCCAAACTCAGCTTCCCTTAACTGAGGCTATAAAAAAAAGGACATGTACAGAATGACCGATATCGGTCACAATATAGACCGATATCGGCCAAAATATCAGTCTCAGGCACCCTTAACTGAGACTATGAAAAAACAGGACTGCACAGAATGGCCGATATCGGTCGATATTATGACCGATATCGGCCAAAATCGGTCATAATATCGACCGATATCGGCCAGAATATCAGTCTCAGCCACCATTAACTGAGAGTATGAAAAAATAGGACCTGCAGAGAATGACCGATATCGGTCATAATATCGACCGATATCGGCCAGAATATCAGTCTCAGACACCCTTAACTGAGAGTATAAAAAAACAGGACATGCAGATAATGGCCGATATCGGTCGATATTATGACCGATATCGGCCAAAATATCAGTCTCAGGCACCCTTAACTGAGACTATGAAAAAACAGGACCTGCACAAAACGGCCGATATCGGTCATAATATCGACCGATATCGGCCATTCTGTACATGTCTGTTTTTTTATAGCCTCAGTTATGGGATCCTGAGTTTGGAATTATGGCCGATATCGGTCGATGTTACGACCGATATCGGCCATTCTGTTTGACCTGTCTTTTTACAGTCTCAGTTACGGGTGCCTGAGTCTGGTTTTTTGGCCGATATTGGTCGACTTTATGACCGATATCGGCCGTATTAATACATGACCTGTTTCTTATAGGCTCAGTTCAGTGAGTCTGAGTTTGGAATTATGGCCGATATCGGCGATAGTTATACATGACCTATGTTTTTCAGCCTCAGTTAAGGTACTACTACTGTGGCGAACTCAATGGAGTCAGCTATAGCGATCCTGCTACTGTGAAAAAATATGCTAGACGTGCCCAATTGGGTGAAATTTTTGTATTAGATCGTGCTACTTTGAAATCCATGGTGTTTTTCGGAGTAGTCAAATGTAGTACTATAGCCGATATCGGCCATAATTTCATACTCAGGATCATTTAACTGAGACTATAAAAAACAGGTGATGTAGAGTAGAATGGCCGATATCCTTGCTCTCCCTCAATGCATACTTGGTTTCCATAGAAAGATTGGATTTTTTTTTTTTTTATTAAAACTGTGGTTGTTACCTGAAAGATTTATGTAGGTGAGATTTGTGCTGAGGTAATTATCTTCCTGAGATCCAAGATGTCCATTCATTATGTTCACTCGAAGAGGTTCAACAAGCAGATACAGATTCGATGTTCACATAAAGCGTGCACAATTAAAAAAGGATCACATATCATTTATGAAATACAGTAATACAGGACTCCCAAAATACACAATTACAGTCCACATTTGCATATATCTAGGCAGCATCAATGGAAGTGTATGCATCATCAAAGTACTCACCACGCAGCTGCAGCACCTGTTGTTACAGGAACTGGGAGTGTCGTGGTATGCGTACTGTGATGAAATAAAAACTCCCTTGATTAATACATCCTAAGGACACCTATCTGTATACATCATTAAGGGTCTTCTTCAAAAAACTGCAACCAGAATACATGCCAAAATGAATATACATTCTATGCTGTTCTAATTCGTCAACTGAGCACGGGAGGATTGCGACAACTTCCACGGTTGTGGCCTCTCCCCTTGCAATTTGAGCACGTTACTGCCCTTCGAACACGACCAATATCTTCAGTCCGAATCCTGTTCTTTTTCGGGCGTCCGGGCTGTTTACTGGACATTGGTGGAATAACTCTCAATTCGGCTGTGTGCTCCCATTGCTTGCTGTCACGGGTAGCATGAATCACTTCACTGTACGTTGTACGATACGTGCTCGCAAAATACCAATGCTCACAGAATTCGTATGGATCGTAGTTTCTCATTTTCATTGCAGCCAATGCATGGCAACACGGGATACCCAATATCTCCCATTTCCGACATGTGCAGGATTTCCGTTCGAGATCAACAACGTCAACATACTCCGCAGACTGAACCTGGAATTCTACGATGCCAGCCACACGAACATGCAATCGGCGAGCTTCATCCATTTCTTGACTGAGAACTTTCTCCGCATACGGGGTAAGACGAGTTGTTATGCTTTCAGACTGAAGATGCCGCTTTTGATAGAAGTCCATTAACTTTGCTCGTATCTCCTCAACTTGTTTCGTAATGGGCAGGACTCGCGTGTCTTTTAGGAGACTATTAGTGCACTCGGCTGCATTGCTAGTTAGCATGTCGTACCGACGGCCTTCTATGTATGCATTTGCCCACCGTTGCCGCCCAATTGCATCAATGTAATTGAAAGCCTCCTGGCTAACTGCACGGATATCTGTCATATAAGCCTCGTACTCGCATGGTCTGTATGACGTTGCTGCACGCCAAAATTTCATCACGATTGCCCCGTCACTGAAAGCAGCTTTGATGTTCTCAGCAATGTGACGGCAGCAGTAACAGTGCATTGCATGCGGTATGGTGTTCTTCAACGCTGGAATGAGACCCTTCTGCCGGTCTGAAACAATAGTAAGGTTAGTTGGCTCTCCTAGAGATATGGACAAGTTCGCAAGGAACCACTCCCAGCTATCGCGCCGCTCGGCTTCGGCAAAGGCAAAGGCGATGGGAAGTAGCTTATGGTTGGCATCATGCGTCACGGCAACAAGCAACACACCTGGATACTTGCCTCGGAGGTGTGAACCGTCTACAGCAATCACTGGTCTCAACGAAGACGTGTAAGATCTTATGCATGGTCCGAACGCCCAAAAAAATCTTCTGAAACGGTCATCCGAAGTGGTATCTATGTTTGTCAGAGTGCCAGGGTTAGTCAACTCAAGTTCCTTACAATAACGGGGTAGCAGCTGGAAGGACTCTTCATATGATCCTCGCACAATACAAAGTGCCATCTCCTTTGCTATATAAGCCTTTCTGTAACTAATTATTGAACCAAACTCCATCTGATAGTCATTCATGATCTCCTTCGGTTTCAAATTCACATTCTGCCTGACCCGTTCCATGATGAACTCTCTAATAAGCGCCGAGGTTGCCTGTTGATGTGCCATGCCCATCAGTGGCTTTGAGCATCGATGGTTAGGATTGTACGTCCTAACTTTAAATTGTGGTCCTGATTCGACAATCGAAGCATGAATACGCCATGGACAATCCTGATCTTTGCATCGTGCAGTCACTTTGGTCATGTTGGTCTTCAAATGTTTAAGAGTGAAGTTACCGTATATTGCAAACTTCGCCAACGTATTCCGAAACATCTGTCGATCAGGAAAAACACGGCCAATCCACATCTCTCGTGCGGAGTTGTTGCCAAATTCCATTTCCATGTCATCAGGCTCCATTTTATCATCAAATTCAACTTTTGGAATTTCATTAGACCGTAGATCGGTATTGGTTTGATTGACTTCATCCCTGCAACATTCGGCCTTGAAGATTGGTTTTGAATGAAGCTGTCCATTAGAGGGATGTCGGTTAAGATGGATATCATCAGCACGCATCATCCCAAGGTCGATATGACCATCTAACGCCTCATTGCATACATCATCATCATCCCGCACAGATGGATATTGCATGTCTGTGTCATCGCGGAGATCAGCGGTGGGTTGTTCTCGAGGACTTGTTGATAACTTCACTTGTTCCCTCTTCAAACTGGCTGACGACCTCCTTGGCATTTTTGGACTCTTAAATCCTACTGCGGTCCTTCGTAACCTACAATGAATCGGGGCATAAATAAGCAAGTGCTAATATAAATAATTAATTTCGCATTTAAAATTTAGTGAGACAATTAGTAGGCATACCTGTCCTCTCCCCCTATACTTTCATTGTTGTTCGGGCTATTAGAGACGTACAAGTATATTCCATTCGTTTCATTTCCGGATGCTTTGAACATAAGACGAACATCATTATCATCGTCAATGCTTGCCATTGAAAATGCCCGTCCGTTGTGATGAAGGTATTGCATGCTTAAATTCTGGATGGCTGTATCCCAATTGGATGATTCCATTGCTTCGTTAGCCAGGCATTGATAAGAGATGTCTGACGATAAATATTTCATTTTTTGTTTTCCTCCACTGTACACCGGACGGCTGATGTCAAATTGAAAGTCACCGTCATAGTGGAATATGAACAACACCTCTCTGTCTGACATGCTATCATTAAATCACAGGAAAATTATGAAGATATCAGTAAAATGTAGGCAGATTCAGGATGACAATTACAACAGATCGGTATTAGACCCATTTCATTTGTCCCTAGCTGCTATTTAAAAAATATTTAGACCGTATTCCACCTATTCTCCTATTGTTCATCAATCAGCAAGACAACCAACTCCAACTGGATGAGATACTGGCGTTGAAGTATCCATGTTTGCAAGATCAATATAGAACAATATACAAACATACAAACTAGACAATAACATTTATGGATTTACTGATGCACACTAAACATAAATAAAATGGAATGCACGACCCACCATAGCTCCAGCTGCTGGATTGAACAGAACCCTACTACACAGAATGTTTCAAAATGACGCTCTCTCAAACAGTTCTAGGGTATTCATGATGAGTGTGGATTTTCGACAGTTCTAGGGTTAACAAGAATGAAATAAAGGAGAATGGGTACTCGATTGATGAAAGTGGGTTTTTTACAAACCTTTCAAACAGAAAGTTCTTCTATAAGCATTAAAGAAAGCCTGGTTTAGAGACCGGGTACTCTAATGATGACAGAAGATTTTACAGAGATCTAGGGTTAACAAGAATGCATTAATGGAGATAAATCAATGTTACGATGTCACATTAGAGAAGACAGTGCATTAAGATGTGTGTTTAATGTACAAACCTACCTCTTAATGAAGTCCAACAACCGATTCACAGAAGTTTTTTTACATGGTTTCTGAAAGGGAAAAAATCGCAATACAACAGTCGAGGAGAGGAATAGGGATGTCACATAAATGAGAGTTGTGAGCAAAACACAATCGGGACGAGAGAAATAGGGATGTCGCATAACGGCCGATATCGGCCATAGAGCCAAAATACAAAAAAAAATATAAATACAGACCTTGAGGACCTAATCCGATAATACGGTTTTCTTGGGACCCCATGAGTGGTATAGGGACCTACAGGGATTTATTTGGTAAATTCCCCTTAATTATATCTAAAAAAATCTTAAATTTTTATATATCTTCAATTTTGGCACGGGCTTAGCACGGGGTTTGCTACTGGCTTTCTATTAAACGGGCGCAACAAAAGTCACGCGGACAGGAAATGGGAGCAAAATTAGGCTTTCCCAAGAAGCTCGCCCACCTCTTTCCTAATCTCTCTTTCTATCTTGCAGATCATGCCACTATTCCTTTTGATGCAATACAAGAGAAAGAAAAACCAAGGCTCCTTTGATTTGACAGTTATCATTGCTTCTCTAATCTCTCTCTGTCTTGATCTCTTCCATTCTTTCTCTTTCTCTTTCTCTTGAGCTCTCATTCATTTCCTATGATGTGCGTTTGCTAGCTATGGGATTTCAGATTAATATTTATCAAGTTATATTAGGGCTGAAATTCTGGATTTCCTTGTGACGTGATGCATTGATTCCTTTGGACTAATTTGTCTGCATGTATTTTGTGATGAATGGCCCTTTTTTATTCTCCACTTCTTGAAGAATGGGGATGACAAGGTGATTTGGTATTTTTTCCCTCTTTTTTCTCAGTTTAATTTGTGAAAATGATAATTAGTTAAATTTACCAATTCATTGTGAATCACTAGCGTCCTTTATATACGATGGGTTCTTAGAATTTTCTTCTTTATTCAAGTTCTTTGATAAGTAGGAGTCATGCGTACAAGGTGGGAAGTCAAAGGCCAGCAAGAAGGCAATGCCTAGAGTCCCGACTCACAAAGGAGTCCTTTTTTAGTTGGAAGGACGAAGATAGTAGTGTTTGGGTGCCCAAAACTTCACCGCCCGGGTCACATGATGATAATCTAAACAGCTGATCTTAAATCCCATGACGTCCCATGATATACCGTTAGATTTAAGCTCTATTGGAGTGAGTCTCACCATTATATTGAGATTGAGCAGTCCTTTGGCTTGGGTTCAAAACTTCATATGTACCCATAACGCTACCACGGGGCCCACATCATGATAATCCCTACGATTGATCTTGAATCCCATCCCCTCCAAAGGTACGTCCTCATTTTACTTACAATAGGAGTGGGTCTGCTGTCAAATTCCGCTGAATCATATTTCCATCATGTGTTCAATATGAAGGTGGGAAGTGAAATGGAGGGATATACCACTAGAGGGATGGGATTCAAGATGAGCCGTTTAGATTTTCATTATGTGGGTGGATTATCAGGCATCCAGATGCTAGAGAATCTGTACGTACCCTAAGTAAGTACGAATTATCTCAAAATGGGACCCTCTCTCTTTATTTTTAATTTTTTTATAAAATTTAATGTAATTCCATAGTTTGAACCAAACAACCTTGTAGCCTTTTCTGTTAGAAAGTAAATGCAAAAGTTGATCCAACCAAGACATTTTATCTTAAAAAGCTACTTTGAAGAAATAGATTTTAAGAAGCTATATTTTGTAAAAGCATATTTGAATTTTAAGAAACCGAATAAAACACACCCTAAATGAATAATATAATGACAGCAAAAATAGAATTGGTACACCTATTATTATCAGCATTGGATGGTCCCATTAGAATTACCATCATTCAATGGCCTCATTATTTTTCAACATTACATACTTCCCATTTTAATCACCAACTTTAGCTGGTGTAAATAATAATTAATGGGTCCTAATTAAAGGGTTAAGTATGTCTCCATTTCTTGTTTTAGGCATGATATCTAGCGAAATCCTACCTCAATATTACAGTTTTTTGTTTTAACCTTTCAATAAAAACAGTTAGTTCAATATTAATACTATAATATTTTATTCTGTTCAGATGAAAGCTGATAGCATTTAAATCTGTTGATATTCTGTTACGCATGTATCCAGACACCCCTCAAATTTGTAAATGGAGATTCATGGATCTGAGAAGGTTAGGAGATGACCCAATCCATGCAGATCTTGAAGCTTATAGTAGGAGAGAAAAGACCAGGAATACTACTACTGTTGTGAAGGTTCCTCAAGTCTGTTATCACAGCCCACATGCAACAAACCAGGAGAGGCACTGTCGTTCCCATCTGGTCCTCTACCTGTACCTGTAGTTCTGGTTATCTTTACTTCGTTATTGCAAAGAATAGAAATGTAGGGCTCCCCTTTAAACTCAGGTTATCCTAACACAAAACATGCCTTTAAGGATTTTATCATATCATTGACCATCCACAGCCGGTCCCCCACCAGACCAATGTTCTGGATTATCGAAATATAGGGTTAAAAAGATTTAATCAACACTATTACAAACTGTGGATTATGTCGTCCTCCTCCGTTAACATTTCCATCCAAAGGACCAGTTGGAAGGTCCTTAGCTTAATCACGCCAATCTCTTCAAATAAGTCTTCAAATAAAGGGCGAAAAAATAAGCCTAGGATCAAGCAACCAGAGTGGCTATTACCAAGTGAAGATATTGAAGTTGGGTGGCTCTGATGACAGTGTCACTTCCTTTTTTTCGGAGGATACATTGCTATAAGCTGGACCTGAACATATGGTAGGGACTAGCAAAGATTTCAACTGTCAGCTTAACAAGTTGCCAAAAACATCACCAGGGGAAAGAATATAATTGAACTATAATTTTATTCACAGCAATATATAAAATATTTTCATGAAACTTAAATTTATATAACTTATTTAGTACTAATCTTCCCGATATGTCTATAAAATCACTTATTGAGATTTAAGTCACGAAAATATGTCCGGAGAAAGCACAATTGACCAAATTAGAGGGATAAATCAGCCAAGTCAAAAGTTCTGGATACAGCCTTGAACCAGGAATCCAATCTCTTCTTCCTCAGCTCCTCATCCAACATAGGCCTAAAAACAGACGCTTTTTCAGCCTTTTCTGCAAAGATATCATCTACTTTCCAAACCCCACAAGCCAATCCTGCTGCATAACCGGCTCCTAGAGCAGTTGTTTCTATGTCAGCAGGCCTCAACACCGAAGAACCCAACAGATCTGCCTGAAATTAAGGAACAAAAGCATTTGACAAAATCTCCTATATAATAAGCCACGATTTTTTATGGCATAACTTTCAGCATTATTTAAATAATAAATGGGAAAATATATACCATTGGCACCAAATATTAATGCAGAGAGGTAAACCATCACTATCATTTTGGCCTTGTGCAAAACACCAGGGATGACTGAGTTATAGCATGAAACTCAATTATAATCTGTCTATATTTCTTATGGGGATGTTTATTTTTTATGTATGAGGTATATAAGCAGAATTTCTATATATTTCAAACATGTAAATTTTACATATATTCTTGCTTTTCAATGTTTGTCTAAACACCATTTTCATAGCTTTCTTACATGTAATACATTTTTCAACATTTTTTTAACGGCATATGTAAATGTATGAAATTAAATCTAGTACTCATATTAAATGAAATGAACATATCACCTAAATATCATGGAAAAAAATCTTTACACAATAACTATTCTTCACCACTTCATTGGAACTACGCTGTACCACTTTATATTAATTTTCATTATTTTATTTACAAATAAAATAGTCTAAAAGAAATTAAAAAAAAAAAGTAGCAAACTTTTTATTTTCAGACTATTTTATAAAATTATTTATCATAAAAAAGGACCAAAAAAAAAAAAACGAAATATCAGTAATGAACCAAACCGTTGGCCGTTACACAAAGGTTTCAGCATTGGTTAATAGTGTCCAAAACTGCCTAATTAGAAACATGGATAAAGTTTATACATATTGAATGTGAAACAAGTTTATAGTGATCACACATACACATGTATCTGATACTTCATATGTATCGGACACTTCATATTTATACATTAACCTGTGTCCTTGCCGTATTCATGGTGTTTATTTGCTCAATCCATGCTGTATCTAGGCATCATGGGATTCAACTGAGTTCAAGTGAAACTACAGATCTGGGGACAGATTCATGTTACTGTTCTGTGCTTGCTTCTCTCCTAAACTTAAGTTCTACTTGTTAAAAGCTCAATTCCCTTAGTTGACTCCAGAACTTGCACTAGGTCAAATTCAGGTTCCAACTTTGATCCATATTCAAATCTAGAGCTGCTGAAAAATTTAAACATGTGTTCTAATTTTCCTACTGAAATCTGAATTGTTTTTCTTTTCCCCATTTTTAAGTACTGCCATCTGATCGCTTCTAGAGTGATACTTCATCAGCTAGGGTTGAATTCCAAACCCTAAATAGTTTGTCTCAAATCTGTCATTCTGCAATCAAACTTCCATAATGTCGTCGAGCAGTAAGATCTTTATCAAAATCCTACAGTCCCCTTCCAACTTCTGATTCTTATTATATAATATTAAAATGGCGCCCAGTCTGTGCCATTAAAAAATAATGTTGGTTTCTTCTACCTCTAAAGAGAACTGAATCCATATTTGAATCCCAACTTTGAGTCCTTGGTATCCCTGCAACTTTTATCCAGTAAGTTTTATCTACAGCCTTAGTTTGCTATTTTAGACCAATTTGAAATTTTAGGATTTTTTATTTTTAATAAATTGTTCCAAGAAGGAAATTCTGAATTCTTTTCTCAGACCATAGTTACCCAGAATTTCAAATCTGTCTGTAATTTAGAGTTTCTTACCTAGGACGTACTGCTCTTCCCCTAAGAAACCCATAAAAACTGATAGCTTTTTACAGGAATGGTTCATGTTCAATAGGTAAAAACTGAATGGTAGACAATGCATTCGATGTATGTTATCATCAGGAGTCATGACATTGTACATACTAGTACATCAAATTAGAAGTCTAAAGTGTCTGACAAACACATAATTCCTCGGGAAATGAAGTGTGCTGACTTTGAATCCAATAATAAGAGCCAAATATCAGAATAAAATGGCCAGAAATTAGACGAAAAATGACAGAATTGAGCAAGAAGGCATATCTTACTTGTATTTGCATCAAAAGGTTATTAACTGTAGCACCTCCATCCACTCGAAGCAAGAACTCTTTCTTCGATTCCTCAAGCCCCTCTACTCCCCCTGTATCCTTGTGCATTGAATCAAGTACATCCTTGACTTGAAAACACATGCTCTCTAGCACTGCACGTGCAATGTGTCCCTTGTTTGTAAAACGAGTGATCCCTATACAAACACCCCGTGCATCATCACGCCACCATGGTGCAAATAGCCCATTAAATGCAGGCACAAAATACACCCCGCCTGAGTTCTCAACTGTTGCAGCCAGCTCCTCAATCTCACTTGCCGAACGAATGATGCCAAGACTATCTCTCAGCCATTGAACTGCAGCACCAGCTATAGCAATAGATCCTTCCAGAGCATAATTTGTAGGTGCATCTGGACCAAGCTTGAAAGCCATGGTGCTAAGCAATCCATGTGTAGATTTCACAATCTTCCCACCCGTGTTTATCAATATAAAAGCACCTGTTCCATATGTACTCTTCGCCTCTCCAATACCACATGCCTGTCCAAGCATTGCTGCGTGCTGGTCCCCGAGACAACCAGCAATAGGGACTCCCGATATTGGCCATCCATTTACAATTTTCCCAACAATCTCTGAATTGCTTATGATCTTGGGCAAGATGCTAAGTGGTATTCCTAAAGCATCCAATGTGGGTTGATCCCAGTTGAGAGTCTTCAGGTCCATTAGCATTGTGCGTGAGGCATTTGAGCAATCTGTCACATGGACTCCTTTCACCTGATGTTGATCTCGATCTTCTCCACCACAACCTCCTGTCAAATTCCAAATTAACCAACTGTCAATTGTTCCGAACATAGCATCCCCCGTTTTAATAGCAGCTTTGACGGCATCAACGTTCTCCATCAACCATAGCAGCTTAACAGCACTGAAGTAAGTGCTGAGAGGCAATCCACACACATTTACAAAATGGCTTCTTCCCCCCGACAATTCACTCTCCAATTTCCTACATCCATATTCAAAAAAAGTTCAAATACGTAAAAAGAATAAAATGAGAGATTCAATTTTAGAAATCAATGAAAAAATAAGTAACTAACCTGCATATCGAGCTTGTTCTAACATCCATCCACACAATGGCATTATGAAGAGGAAGGCCGGTAGATTTGCTCCAAATTACTGTCGTCTCTCTTTGATTAGTGATACCGATTGCCTTCAATCCTTTGTCGATATTATGACCATTGGCGGTCGCCTTATCTAGAGCCTTAGCAATGCATACACGCACACTTTCTAAAATTTCAACTGGATCATGCTCTACCCATCTGAAAAAGAATAATTAATTAATTAATTGTGAAGATTGCTTAATATATCTTTATAAAATCCAGGATTGCAAACAGGGTACTTAGACATAGCAAGTCACATTAGATGTGATAGTGTTAGCTTCTTTGCATCACGCCATCATCATCTTGAACTGCAAATGTTGATTTGGGTGTCACAAAATCAATATTCAAACAAATGGCATTTCCACTGTCACTTGCAATTTTTGACAAAAAGGATGCAGCACAGTGGAAGGCACTCACTGTTGCAACCTTTAGATTGTGGATTCAAGTCATTTTACCAATAAAAAAAAAGTTATTTCCATCAAATCATATGGGGTATATCCAAAGATAGCAAACAAAAACAGAGTAGATACAATGAGGGGATCTTGTCTGATACTTCAAAAAAAAAAAAAAAAAAAAACCCTCATTTAGATAAATAAATATTCATTGTCCCAAAGCTATAGCCAAAGAAGCACGGACACGGGACACGGGACACAGACACGCCGACACGGCATTTCTTAAAAAAGTAGGACACGGACACATCAGGGACACCTTAATATTTAATAATAATATATCTAATAATATACTAAAAGAAAATATCATTTTAACTTTGTAATCAATTTAGCAATCAAATAAATAAAAATTCAAATACCATTGTACCAACTAACAAACATATCAAATTATCTTTTCTGGCCAAGCCTCTGCCTTATCTTTTATTTAAGTTAAAAAAATTGCATTTAGGCCCTTTCCTTTTTTCTTTTTCTAGTTTAAAGCCATAGCCTCTGCCTTATCTTTCTTTTTTTTTCTTCCAACTAAAAGAGATTTTTTTACAAACAGGCCCCTTCTCTTTTCTTTATTATAATTTTAATGCTTTTCTCCAACTAAACCAGCCAGGGTGTCCCTAACGTGTCTGGGAAATAAAATATAAAAAAATAAACAAGATACTATTTTTGGCATGTCTCCGACACTGACACACCGGCCCCGTAAAGATGTCCGTGCTTCCTAAGCTGTAGCTCGGCTAGTAGGGGCATGGGTGTGTGAGTTCAAGTCCCAACTGTAGCAAAATAATAAATAAATATTCACTAACATTACTCAAGGTTTGAGTTGGATTCAACTCAAATAGCAAACAGAGCACAAAAAGTGGAACCTCAGTTACATAAGAAAAATGTTTCCTGTCTTTCCCGTATCATTGTTATCACTATCTGCAATGTCAATATGCATTGGGTTAGTAGAAAAAGGAGTTTTTTTATTTTATGTAAAGTAAGAAGAATTTTATAATCCAAATAAAGAATACAAGCAAAGACCCTACTAACTGAACAACGGAAAATAAAGAGCATCAATCTCTTCACAAAGCTCTGATTAGGTGACCAGCTATCCAGAGCATATGGCGATTTGCAGCAAATTGAAGTAAAGAGGGAGCTAAAAGAAAAGAGGAGAGCAACAAACCCAACCATAAGGATGGGAGGCAGAAATGCCCCCGATCTTGGCCAAGAAACCAAGACCAAATGCTGCCAGGATCGGTAAGGCTTAGGAGTGAAGGTGATTCCTAAACTGATCAGAGTCCTTAGTGTTGTATATCTAGCAGGGAATAAATCTTTCCATGGAACTTGTTTTTTCCTTTTACATAAGATTAATAACAGTCCACAATTTCCATACGAGTCACCCTTTTCTTTGTTGGCATTGGGCCCTAGTTGGTAGTATAAGCCGTTAAGTATTATTTATTTGATGGGTTCCTAAAAGGTCATTCATAACATATATCATCAACTATATTGTTTTTTGTTTTTATTTTGCTAAAAATCAGTTAAAATGTTTTAATTCTTAGATTAATAAAAGTAAAAAAACAAAAACACAGCAATAGTCAAATTCACTGAAAATAAAGCCAATTTCATTTGTGATTTTTGTGCAATTACTTTGTTCATTAAGCAGTTTATCTGGTCAATTGTCTAAATCAATACTTCATATGCTACCATTTGAGTAGATGGACGGCCCACCTAAGTGAAAATTGATAGTTCCAAAAGGACAATGACATACTTAGTGGGGCTTGACTTATTTTACACCATTTCCACAAACCTTTCACTTTTTTCTTCTTACAAATAATAGCCAATGGGAATAAAAAAAAGAAATATAGTTACATCTTGATTCTAATAAATTGACCAAACAGTCTCTAATAATACAAATACAAATAAAATTTAAAATCCGACCCAAGTTAAAATCTATGATCTAGAATCAAAACCATACCAATATAAAAGAAAAAAAAAAGTAAGAGTAGATAAGATAGAGAGGATCATGCTCCACTCATCTAACCAAAAAGATAATAAAAAAAAGAAAAAAGAAAATAGATAACAGTGACCATTTCCTTGTAACAAACACATAAAAAATAAAGGGGATAGATACATAAATAGTTTTTTTCAATCCATTCTATTCTATATCGTCACCATCTCTTCACCCCCAACATTGTTGATTTTGACCTATTAGTGGCTGTGTGGGGTCGTTTTGTAAACGCAGGCTTATGTGGAGTCACTCTTCGATTTCGGACTATCCTTAGTCTCGGCGTAGTCCGAGCTCGGCGGTAGCACCATCTCGGGAGAGTATGGAGCCCGTCTCGGTGGCCACGTTCACAAGTATCCACCTCGGTCTCGGCCTTAACCCTGATCTCGATCTCCTGTCACTGAGCCATAAATTCACTTCCGTGACGGGGACGGCGGACCTAGATAAGAGGCACGCCTTATCTCAAGGTCACGTCCATAGGCATGGGAGGATGGTCCGACGGGACGTCCCCTTTCTACCTACCCCCACTCAGGAGAGAAAAGTACATACTGATGGGACTTCTGTCTCCCCCTGGGTCCAGTTCGATGATGACTCTCACGCCTATATATTGCATGAAGGAGAACCACATGAGGTACGCAACAAATCTCCCTCCGATACTTCTCCTTCTCCATTTCTCTCAGTTACCACACTGACTTGAGCATCGGAGTGCCTTCGGCTGCCTATAGCCAGGGGCTCTGACTTTTGTCTTCCTTTTTCAGGTTAGCGGAGGCTCGATCTTTTTTCCCTCGTCTTCCTAAGATCATCAAACCAAGAGCTTAACCCTCTCTTAACCAAGTCCGTAATTTTTAGGCACTTGCATTGGCAAAACCATCATCACAACAAAACTAATTCCCATCTAGTGATACGGGGTACATCCAAATGCAACCAGAAGAGCATTAAAAAACAGAGTATATGTAAGAGAAAGAGAGAGACAGGATATTTACCCTGCTTGGGGGTAGTGTTGACGAAATTCGACCTGATGAGATCCAACAGCTTTAGCAAATCGGTCATATATGATGAATCTGGTACTTGTGGTACCTTGATCGATAGATCCAATGAAAATCTCTTCCTCTCCCGACATTTCTTTCTTACAAATCACTGGAAATTAAGTAGCAGAAGTTTGGTTGAGGCAGTTGGATTGGAGAGAGAGAGAAGACGGCAAAAGGCCCGGATCGATCTAAATCTCTGAGAATACCCACGATGGAGCAAAGTGCAGAGATTGAAGGGAAGAAGAAGAAGAAGATTAAGGAGATATGATTTCAAACGAGTAGATTTTGTTGGTATTGCAGGTGATCGGGTTTTTCAGAAGAAGTCAAACCGCTTCCCGCGCACTACGTGAGTTCCAATGCTAGAGATAATTTAATTTGGGATGTGATGTGTAGATCTTTTCTATTCTTACTACATAACCTTATGAAGATCTTTTCTGTTCTTACTACGATAACCTTACCTGGTGGCCGGTATCTTCTGACGGTTTCATATACTATTAAACTAGAAGAAATCCTCAGGGTTAAATTGAAGATATATAAAAATTTAAGAGTTTTTATATATAATTAATAAAAAGGAAATTTAAAATAATATACTATAAAGAATAGATGAAAGGAATTATATTATGATGGATTATAAAATCCACTAAAAATAATATTTTTATTTTTTAAAAGAAAATCCATAGAAATGGAAAGAAAAACCATTTGCTAGTGGATTTAGGAAAAAACCCTAACAAATTAATAAAAATAAGATCTTGCTCTCCTTGGAAAAAAAATAATGTATAAAAAACCCCAATGAAATTCACAAAATGCGATTATAATCTCTTTGAAAAACAAAATCCAAAAAACTCAAAGGAATGAAAATGCCCAATATAATGGATAATAATATGATTTTTACATCTTAGAAAAAAAAAAACTAACAAAGCCCACAAACATTATCTGAGATGTTATGTATTATCTGAGATGTTACGTACAATCTCAGTTGTATTGTACCCACCTTGGATTGAATTTTGATTCTGACATAACAATTAGTTGTGATGATTTGATTAGACTTCTTTGACCCTTAATTTCTACTTATAAATTCAAATTTTGTTTGAATATGTAGTGGCAAACATTTATTAGATTTTCTGTTAATTAGTGTAGCTTTGTGTGTGTGTTGGTGTGCGTAGCATGGGGGTTGCTTGGCATCAACCAACATCTTAATACAAAAGAGGGTATTTAGTTTAAAAATGGGCTGGACCAGGGCCTCAAAACTAAATTAATCGGGCTTAACTTTAGATATATTTCAGCTCCCACCGGCCCATCCACTCCTCTCCTTTTTCAAGCCATTCTCGATTGAGAGGGGGGTACGTAACTTAAATGGTTTGGATTGTATATAAATATTAATCTGAACTGCACATTTGAGAGTGTGGAAGGTTACTAATTTGGCGACATTGCTTAGTGGCCTCCTCAGCTTGATATCCAATCCAAGCTTCTTGTTTTGATAGCTTCATTCCTTCTTGTGAGAGAATACTATTAGTTTTATGGTCTCAATATCAGTATATGATGAATAAATTGATTAATTTTTTTATTTATCAATATATATTATTGCTTTCCTTTCATGAGATGAATGGTGTTTTATTACTTGTTTGCACATAACTAATACGAATGACATAATAGTTCATGATATGAACTGGAGTCCTCAAGTATACTAGATGTAATACATGTGTATGGATGAGATCCACATACAGGAGACATGTATTCCAAATCTTATACTTAAATATTTTCACAACCAATGATGAGATTAGGTATCTTATCTGACAAGGTTGCAACACTTTGATCACTATAAGATAGTGTGATTTGTCTCGATCATCAGAATGTAAGATTCTGGATCATGGTGCTGGTACATTGGATGTATTGAAGGACCATGAGAAGTACCTTATATACACTATCTTTACTTTAAGGTCTGCTCTTATAATTCCCTAGCAATAGGCTCATAATCCTAAGACATTAATGAACTCAAGTTTCTATCTATTCAATTGCTTTGAGTCACCAATAAGTGAGGCCAATTGTAGGTCAACACCTCGGTGATTTGGGTACGTGGTAGTAGAGCTATGGGAGCATTCAATGGTCAAGATAGAATTTATCTTTAATATCCCCTTGTGCCAATTAATGGATTTATCATTGGTAAGTGCGCACCCATTCCAATTAAGAGTTAATTGGATCGGTACCAAATGATCATTATAATTAACTGGGGCTCAAGGATAATAAGATATGGATCTAATTTGGTGGACAAGTCCAATTGATCCATGGATATAGATGGAGGGGCTCACTTATGGTAATTGGGAAGTTTAGGGTCTTCATTGTAATATATTCCTAAGACTGGAGTTCAATTGCATTTATATAGTGGAGTTATTTGCAATTAACTGTGGGCCTGGATTGCACATGAGATGTGGGGTCGCTTGTCCCAGTTGGAGTCAGCTTTCTAAGGAATCCCTAGTGGTCCTCACGCTAGCCCAAGACATTAGAAAGATACTAATTATAATAGAATTCTAAAAGGAAATAGAAAGTGACTATTTCTATTTGAAGTGAGACTTCTAATAGTGGTAATAGTAATTTACTAATTATTAGTGGAAGTGAGACTTCTATTTTAATTAGTAAAAGAGGAAGTTACTAATCATATTTGAAGTAAGACTTCTAATTGTGATTTAGTAAGCAACTAATTGTTATGGAAGTAAGACTTCTATTTCAATTAGAAATAGGAGGGTGCTTAAGTGCTATAAAAGGAGAGAGGGAGGAGGATTGGACGTCCAACCCATGCATGATCCCATCTTGGAATTCACACCCCAAGATCCCTAGTGCAAGAGTTGCACACCTCTCTTCCTCTTCCCTCTTCTAGTTCTCTTCTAGTTTCCTTTAGGGTTTTCTCTTGGGGATTCCACAATCTTCTTGAGAAAAGAGAATCTGATACGGGTCATAGCGTGGAAGATCAAAAGGTGTTGGAGATACTGATTTGATATGTGAAGGTGTTCATCATCAAAGAAAGAGATCAACTTCTCCATTAGAGCACTATAAAGCTCCAAAGGTATAATCTACATCCTTGTTTGTTGTAGATTTCGTGGATGCATGTTTAGGTGCTGTTTTCTATCTTCTAGATAGGATATATTGTTGTACATGGTTTATGAGTTTGAGGGATTGCATCATGGATTGGGTTTGTTGCCTTCTAGATAGTTCATCCCTGCATCAAGTGGGTCAAAAGTTTTTGAAACCTATCTGAATGTCCCACCTATTTTTCAACAATTGGTATCAGGGTCATACCTCATCTCTAATCATGTTAAATCAATAAGCTTCTTTTAATCTTTGCATGAGATGTGAAGGCGATAGAGCAAGGGCTATGTAAGGATCAGTTTTGATGAATTTGCTTGGTTTAATAGTAGATTCATGTTTGGATAGTCACAAAAGGGTTTAATAATGATGGAAGAATGGTAGGAACCCATTGGAACACTTTAGAAGTGATTTGGTGAAGAATGGACATGAAACAGAAAACTCAAGTTGCAGGTTTTCGTCAGTCCAGTCGACCTGGCCTCGTGCTCGGTCGACTAGGTGACTTGCAGGTCGGTCGACCGAGCCCTCTGGCCGGTCGACCGAGGACACTGCACAGCAAGTTGCAGAAACTGGATTTTTCAGTTTTGGGTCTTCTCTTAAATCCTATTTTTCCAGCATTATTTGGCAGCCTATATTTGTGATTTGTATGGTTGTATGAAATACTAACTTGCAGATGATCACGTCCTCTCCATATGGCTTACAAGTCTTTTGCTTTCTATTTATGGTTATTGGTTTATTTAAGGCTAAATGTAAAGGGCGTCATGGTTTCCTTGGTTTCCCGTGAAAAGGCAAGGCATGATGAATTTCCCTATAGCCCTTTTATCTCCATGTTTAGATTACCATGTAAGTCTCATAATCGAGGCATAGGAATTTATGTAATTTTTCTAAATTTGCAAATTCTGGTGATGTCCGAGACGAAGAAGGAAAGCAATGTTGCACTCCTAATCAAAGAGTTTGAAGATTACCGAAAGTGTTTTGGAATTACCCAAAGAGTTTGAGGAATTCCAAAGTTTTGAAAAGTCTAGAAGTCCAAGAAGTCTACTCCTCTAAGGCCATGTGGAGGGGATGACTAGTTTCTAATTTTAGCACTTTCTATTTATGGATGAATGCTTAATTTAGAATATTTCTAAATCTGATCCAAACATAGCAAGTTACTAAAATTGGTCAAATCAAATTATTTTGGAAAGAGTTCTAATTAGTGTTGATGACTCATGAGATGGACACATTGGTAACACTAATTTAAGCAACTGGACTTTCCTTTAACTTGACTTGGAACCAATCTTTGATCATATCATAAGATGATTTGATGATCATATATATATATATATGTGTGTGTATGTCTGGGCCCTAATACCTTACAAGGAAATCCTCAATTATAAAATATTAAGTGGGAGCGGGGCATTTAAATTTAGAAATCCTCATGGTTTTCCACCATAGGTCTATTGTAAGGAAAGTATTAGTTTCGCGCCATCTTGAGAATGGTCGTTCCCCACGGAGGGCTTTTACTTGTCTGGTTAGTAGATATGGATCTCCTATGAATAGTGTTGGTGAGACGGGGCGGGAGGGCCCACTCCCCAAGGAGGAGTTGCTCGCAACGGTTGTCATGCAATGCTAGTTGGTGGGTCACACTTAACTAAAATAATGATGTAGTATCCCTAAGGATTTGCCTCATTTATTTTAGAAGCCGAAGTTAATCGGGAGTTATTCATTATTTGGTATGAGATGCCTAGATAATAATGAATGAAGGGGATCGTGGATAGACGTTAGTCTTAATTCTGATTTTGACCAACTTTGATCCACACCAATTTAGGTGGTATTTACACTCCCCAAGGAGGCATACCCCGGGGATTGGGATTCCGATGTATTCTGAATTTAGTGGTTATGAGGATTCCATATAAATTTTTGTAGAATACTAAACTCTAATGTCATTTAAATTCATTAATTGAATGTATGGTCATGTGCTACAGTATATCAAGCATGAATTCAAATATTTTCAATCCACTTGCGACCATCCTCAACCAGAATAAGTTGATGGAATCCAACTTTATAGACTGGAAAAGGACCATGGATATTATCCTAACAGCTTCAGGATGCAGATATGTCCTTACCATACCCTCCCTTCCTGAGCTTGAGCTTCATGCACCTCAGTATGAAAGGACATTTACACCGAATGGACAAAAGACAATGAGGTAGCCAGATGTTTTATATAGGCATCCATGTTTAGTGTTTTACAATACCAGCATCAATCCTATAAGTCAGCATACGATATTATATCGAACTTAAAGGAGATGTTTGCGGACCAGGTTAGACATGCTAGGCAAGCTGCTATGAAGGTGCTGATAAACACTAAGATGGCTGAGGGAACCCCAGTACAAAAACATTTGTTGAAAATGAGTCTCGCACTAAATGAGTTAGATGTACTGGGTGTTACGATTGATAAAGAATCGCAGATCGACACGATCCTTTTGTCACTACCGGATTCTTTCAATCATTTCGACATCAATTATAATAAATTGGAAATGACCATAGCTGAGCTGTCTCTCCAGCTGGTAATGACTGAGGAAATCATGAAGAAAGAGCAAAATTCCCTCATAACAGAAAAGTCATTTGCTAGGACCAAGCCGAAAGGCAAAGCCGAGATAGCAAGAAGAAATCAGTCATCAAGGGTCCTAAGGTGGAGAATGGTTCTACTTGTAGTATGGCCAAGGCTAAGGGTACGGGAGTAAAAGGAAAGTGTTTCCATTGTGGTAAGACAGGACATTGGAAAATGAATTGTCTAGAATATCTGTCTAAGAAGAAGACCTCGGGTATGATTGAGTCACCTATTTCTGAAATTAGTTCTGCAACTGGTACTTCAGAATCTTGGTGTATGGACTCCAGGGCAACTGATCACATATGTAATTCATTGCAGGGGTTCAGGGAAACCAGAAGGTTCAGTGACGAAGAAATCATTGTCAACCTAGGATCTGATGATAAGGCAGAGGCTGTTTCAATTGGAGTTATTACATTATGTTTTTCAAATGATAAATTGGTTTTGTCAAACACGTTATATATACCATCTTTACGGCGGAATTCAATTTCAGTTTCTAGTATGGTGAATAAGAGTTATTCTATTACTCTTGGTACTGAAATCGTCATAAAGAGATACGGTATTTTTATGTATTTTGACAAGGTAATCAATGGAATTTATTTGTTAATCCCACAATGTATGAGATACATGATACTGAAATAACTAATAGACCATCATTAAAGAGGAAATCACCTTCATCTGATCTAACAAAACTTTGGCACTTGAGGCTAGGTCATATAAACCTAAATAGGATTGACAGGCTAGTGAAAGATGGTATCTTGTCTTCATTGGTTGTAGAACCAATGCCTGTCTGTGAGTCCTGTCTGGAAGGTAAAATGACCAAAAAGACCATTTTCATCAAAGGGCAATAGGGCCAAAGATTTGTTTGAATTAGTGTATACTGATGTGTGTAGACCCATTAATGTCAGGGCCAGAGGAGGATATCTCTTCGCTGATTTTATGAAATACTTATCAGAAAATGGGATTTTATCCCAGTTGTCTGCTCCTGGTATGCCTCAACAGAATGGAGCAGCAGAAAGAAGGAACCAGACTCTTTTAGATATGATCAGGTCTATATAGAGTTTCTCAGGATTACCTATATCCTTTTAGGGATACGCCTTGGATACTGCGATGTACATACTAAACCTCGTACCATCTAAGAGGGGAGGGAAAATGGGGGGGGGGGGGTGGTGGGGGGGGGGGAAAATGGGTGAAAAAATTTAGGGGGGAAAATGGGGGGAAAGGAGAGGAAAAGTTGAAAAATTACAAAACTGTCATTTGTCTATAAAATATAATTTTGAAGTTTTTATAAAAGTAAGGACAAAATGGTAATTTTCTCTCTATCTCATAAACAAACAAAACCCTATTTTTTCATTTTTTTTCCCCCTACTTTTTGACTTCCCAAACAAGAAGTTTCCCTCCCCTCCCCTCCTCTTCATTTTCCTTCCCCCTCAAATTTTCCCACCCCTCCCCTCCCCTCCCCACTTCCCAAACATAGGGAATCAAGACCTGTACCATTCATACTCTTTAAAAGATAAAAAAAAGGGCTATGCTTTCAAATTTCAACCATTGATTCATCACAGATTTTGAGATAACTGAGAAAAAGTCCAAACCCTAAAAACGGTCGTTTTAGACTTCTAAGGGGAAAAAAATGTAAATGACATGTTATGGACATCACTCCAATATTAGTCTATTTTTTTCAATATTTTGAACTGTGTGGGCCCTTAATTAAAAACTCCCATGTGGTAAATTCTCATCCATTTATTCGTAACAAGTTTTGGGATATTTGTAAATAAAAAAAAAACACCAAATACTAAAATTCGCCATTCTGCTTTAATGTGGGGTCCGTTTTCATGATCTGAACCGTTTATCGTATTTGGAAGGCCAAGAACGGCTTGGAAATCAAAGGTCAAGTTTTGATTCATCATAGATTTGATGAATCTTAGAAGAAAAAAAATGAGAACCATTAAATAAAATTAACCCCTTTTCCATGTAGTTTTGAGGCAACCTCTTTTTTTCAATTTTTCAAAAAAATCGTGTGGGCTTCTATCTCATGATCCAAACCATTCATCCTCATTGCAACGCTTAAAACGGCTGGAGAATCAAATTTTAACCATTGATTTATCATATTTTTTAAGAAAGTCGATAAAAACTATAGACAAATAAATATAGTTCTTTGGACTTCTTGGGCCCTGAATCACGATCGAGCCATTCAACCTCTTTGGAAGGCTAAAAGCTATGAGGTTAAGTGTTATTTCTTGAGTTGTCATTGATTTTAAGAAATTTGAAAAAATATGGTGAGCTGTTTGGCTAATTGAGATTCACATGTGAAAATGACAAACAATGGAAAATGTTTTCATGGGGCTCAATTGCATATGGAAATAAATCAAATGTTCGTTATTTACACATTCTAATTATTTTTCTATCAGGTGTAAAAGCCAAACAACCCCTAAAAGATTATAAAATTTTCTAGCGTCCTTGCTGGTGGGGCCATGATATGATGTCAAATGTTTTTTCTTGGTTCTATAAACTTTATAAAAAAAAAAAAAGTCTCCTACAAGTAAAGTGCATACAATGCATATGCAACCTAGCACATGGGGCCCACGAGGATGCTTTCCTATCATTGAGGGTAGGATGGATGGAAAGATCTCTTTACAATAAGGATTGTGCAAAATCTAAGGTCCATCACATTATCTTGATGTGTGATCTAAGAGGCCAGATCCTCTAAGGTTTTAACCTAAAGAAACCGTGAGGTAAGGAGTGGAACTCCACGATGGGGCCCATCCACTAAAATCCAGACCTTTCCAAATAAATTCCATCCATGCATACGTGGTATCCTCAATCTTGACATCAAATTGAATCCTTTTTGCCGTTTGATTGTCCGTTTAATTAGAAACGTGATAGTGAATATGCATAAGATTGTGTTTATCATGTATTTTATCAAATGTTCAATCAAACGGTAAAAAAAAAACTCCAATTGACGTAGAATTTAAGGATAGCCCAGATAGCAAAATCTAATTTATTTTGAATGGTTTGAATTGTCGTAGATAGGATCTCCTGTGGAGTTTCTTTCATTTAACTCAGGATATGATATGGGAGATTTCTTCTATAATGTCCTTTTGGTTTCTAAAAAATAGGAAAAGTTTTATTTTGGTTCATTTTCGTAAAAGAATTCTTGAATATTTCAAAAGATTATAAAACTTTTTCGTATTTCTTATAATCAAGTCCTCTCCAAACAAAATTATAAAATGACAAAAATGTCCTCACAATATTTTTTTTTCTTTTATTCTTATCATCCTCCCCAAACACATATTACCATTCTACTCCCTCCTTTATCCTCCAAAAGTTTTATAAACTTTTAAAAGTTTCACAAAAAAGTTCCCTCTGGTGGCTCGCATATCAAGAAAAGAACGTAACAATCCAATGCTATAATGTGATGCTAACTTTTTTAGTTTTTGGTGGAAAATGTGATGTTAAGTCGGGAGAGAGTCAAGTCTATGACACCGAACCACTCATATTTTAGTTTGTACCCATGAAAACGTTGTAGGCTTCAATTTTGCTTGAGTGGAGTATATAGTGGAATATTATAGACCTGACTTGTTCCGCCCATAAAAAAGAACTTTGTTGGCTTGACTTGACTTGAGTGGTGTGGTTAGGCATTATATACTTGACTTGACTTGCCCCTGAGTTTAGGCCCAGGAAAAGATTGCAGACTTCAATTTTTCGGGAGTTTGATCCCCTGTAGCAAGAGATAACATTTTTTGTGGCCATAACTCTTGGATATAACTCAAGTCAAGTCTACCTTTCAAGTCATTCCCAGGCCAACATCACTTTAAGGGCATGTTTGTATACACACCCTTTCCGCGGAAAGAGAAAATTATCACGTCAGCAAATTTCATAGAAATGAAAATCTCAGAAAAGGATTTTCGTAGAATTTAGAAATTCATATTTGGTTCAAAAAGAGTTTCCTCATTGAATTGGTGGTAATGTTGTTCGGTGCGGCTATGAATTCCTTATAGGAAATCAAAATTTCTTATTTGGTGATATAATCTTTTGAAGAAAAATAACATAACATGTATATTATTTATTCAACATTAAATAATAATTTATATAAAGAAAAAAAAATGAAAGAGTTGTAGGGTTTTGTGGTTGAAATGGACAAGAGTAAGGAAAAGAGGGAGAAGTTTTTTGAGGAAATCCATTTCACATATACCCCCCCCCTCCCCCCCCGCGATAGGAAACTCATTTCCACCATTATCAAGGAAAATGCTGACGAGGCAAGAAAACATTTCCGCGGAATTGTTCCACACCAAACGCCGGAAAACCGTCCACTTTTCCGCGGAAAAATGTTACACAAACATGCCCTAAAACATTCGCTCGTTACATCCTTTGCTTGGTGAAAAAAGCTATCACCAATATCCATGTACATTCATGTTTTGTATTAGTTTTACAAATGTGGCTGGTATCTTGAAATAATCTTGTTAATATCACAATAATTACTTAAAACTATATTGTCCCAACTTTATTTTGATATTTCTAGATAATGAGAAAATAAAAAAAAAATTGCAAGATAATTAGAAAACTTATGAATGGTATTGTATGAAATAGAGAAAATCTATAAATTATTTGTGACACTATTATTTTATACGAAAAGGATAGGATTCGATTTTTACAATTGAACTTCAATTTTGCAATTGATTGAGAAATCGGAGCTCAATGGAAATTTCGATTTTAACCCGATTTTGACTTAAGGGAGAGATTTTAGATATAAGAGAGATTCTGGTTTTTTAGCCATCTAAATAAAGAGGCCAATCTAAAGAGAATTTCCTTTTAAAGAGTCTAATCTTCCACAGTATCTAATCAATCAATACATATTTATATTTCTTATCTAATACAATAGGTAAGCAAATCTTATCTGATGTCATATTAAAACACATGTCATCTAAACCTTCCATCCCTTATCTCGTGCAATCCCATCATTGTTTCGATTTTAGATGGGGTTTGATTGAATCTAAACTCTTTAGTCACGTAATTCAAATTAAGGAGAGTTAGTAAAATATGAGGATTCTTACCGCTGCATTTTCAATGGTTTCTGCAACACGATCGTGTCATATATATTCCCTTTCCTAATTGTTTTTCCTTTTTTTATGCGTTTCCTAGTGTCTTAATGATTTTTACTGGGAAGGATCCACCTCACGGATGTAAAAATGACCTCCACTTTCCTAGGACCTGAATTTACTTGGGTGATGGCTGGGTAAACATGTTCCTTCTTCCCTTGATTCACTTTGTATCAATAGGGAAGTCATTTGATGGTGATTTTCATATATTCACCTTTGATCTTTGTTCTTAACTACATATGTCATGAATTCCTATCTATTTTTTTGTGTGGGTTTGGAAATGAGTTAGATAAGATCAGAGCCCGAATTGACCCAATTGGAAACAACATTGTCCGGTTTCAAATTTAGGGGTGGCAAATGAGTTGCGTAGGGTAGTTGAGGTGCAACATGTGTATTCGATATGTCTTTAAAATGGATCAAGTAAGAATAACCTACACAAGATGCGGATCATCATGACACAACCTGCATAACCCGTATTCAATACAGATGCCTAACAACAACCTAAATAACCTGCATTCAATACAAGTGACCTATTCAACCCGACAAAACTTATAGAACCTTCATCCAAACCCCATCTTTTTCAAATATTAAGGCTCTATTTGAGTTAAATTGCAAGCCAAAAAAAAAAAAACACCCAGCAAAGATTTTCTCATTTGGTGTAAAAAAGACTATTCTATGTAACTAAACATTACAGCACCAAATTGGTTAAGTGGGTTCAAATATATATGCAGGTTAACACTAACCCAACCCATTTAAATAGCTCAGGGGTTATGTAGGTTACACCTAACCCAGCCAATTCAAATCACCAAGAGGAGATGCGAGATGAATTCCAGGCCAACTCATGATCTCTTATTTTTAAAGTGATTTACCTAACCACTATACCTCACAACGCTTTATTTAAATATTTACAAAAAAAAAAATAAATAAATAAAAAGCAGTTAGATAGAGTGGAGACCCTAGCAACGTGGGGTTTTATAACTACGTTTGAACATTGGCACCAATTTGAGCTAACTTTATCCATGATATATTCATGAAACTAACTATATTTTTAGAATGCTAAACCCCGATACTGTTTTTAAATTATCCAAGTATTGCTACACTTGGGTAGGGTAAAACAAATTGGTGAAAAGTTGGGTAAAAGGCTCTTTATGTCTCATCGAGTGTTACTCCATCCTCCTCGTTTTCAATTGAAACAATAATGAAATAAAATGACCATGTCACTTTTTTTACTCTCCTCTTATTTCTTCCATCCAAATATTATGAAGTAAAATTTTATGGCACATCATGTATTATTTTATTCTCCTTCTTGCGAAACAAACACGCTTGGGACGACCAAATGGAATCCACTAGCATCAACTCCAATTCGATATGATTGCAGTATTTCTCTCTCTCTCTCTCTAGGGACCCCTGAAGGCATACCAATCAGGAGGGATTAAACGGGTTAACGGTATAAAGGACTAATAATGTATTAGTTCTGGATAAAAAATATAAGTTGCATCAGATTATCCTATCCCATAATTTACGGGTTTCATCCTGCCTCAGTTGCAATTTACCTATCTTCTAATCCAATGGTGAATACAAGTGAGATGGAGCATCCAATTGGGTTTAAGTGGGTAATGAATGTGGAGGGGCTGGATTGATCTGGGCGGGCACCATTATAGTAAATAAGGAGAAGAGAGCAAGAATATATATTAAAGCAGAGTTGTTTTTAGTTTTTATTATAAGCAGATGATTACTAGATCCAAAGTAGACTTAAAAGTCTATCAGCCAACCGTAATAAAGATGGCATCGAGGGAAGGCATATGCATGCACTGGACCAAAATCTAGTAGATAGAGATGTTAAAATTATTGGGCTTAGTGTGGCCCAATGACCACACACAGACCCGCTTCAAATGGCCAACTCACTTAAAGGCTCTTATATCGGTAATTCTTTTTATGGAGAGATCTTCGGTGTTGATGGAAAGTTGCTAATCTCATACAGTTTTCTATGCTAAGAGGAATTAAATTATAATTTAATTAGGACTCCATAATGAAAAGGAAGTTGCTTAGGGAAGTGCAGATTTATGTTAGTCACAAGCTTACAAGAAAGAGAGTTGTTACTTGTTTGTCCCCAATGCTGTTCACATATTGGCACTCTCTCCATTTCCACAATATTGACAACCGTTGCATTGCCTCTCTCTCTCTCTCTCTCCAACATTGGATTAGTAGGTGGAACATAACCTGACAACCTACGTGTCCTGTTCTCTGAATTATTTAGGTCCGTCCTTGTTGGCTTTATCCATCGTAGAACCTGACACGTTTGTGCCCCCATAGTTTTTGCCAGGCCCGTTTTCTACGGCGAGAAATTTCAACATCTGATGCAAACCTTTTCTGCAATGAGCACGGAAAAGATTTCTCTATTTCAAAGTGAAAAAGAATTTCCACAAGGAAAAAAAAATTCTGGGGAGATGATTCTATGCGGATGTACGCAAATGTGCAATAAATGGATCAGGATTATTTTTAGCCATTTGTAATCTACACATTAATTACTCATCAATAATTTTTAATAATTTCTTCAAATGCATTCATGAAGACGTGAGAACCACAACATCTAGGGATATTGTGCACAGAGCTACTCTTAGATCTGAGATTCACCCCTAACTAATCAAATTAAGTTTAAGTATTTTTTTCGTCCGATATCCT
Source organism: Cinnamomum chago (assembly GCA_038049695.1). NCBI lineage: Eukaryota > Viridiplantae > Streptophyta > Magnoliopsida > Laurales > Lauraceae > Cinnamomum > Cinnamomum chago. The sequence goes on along the minus strand of CP142458.1, from coordinate 61,452,444 downwards.
AAGGCCGTGTGATATCACACATAGCATGCCGTGCGATGTGACAACATTATTGTTCGAACAATTTTTTGAGAATTATATAACCTTCAACTGTTGTGAGGCAAATATCAAAAGTAAGAACCATCATACGTAAACATCCCAGACATATGAGAGGAAAATGGCCTTGTGACAGGAATCTCTCTACTTTCGTTTTAACCGTTCCATTTAAAGGGCTACCTACTCTAACCCACCTTTTAAATGGCTGGGGGTCTGGGATGGGGACTAGTTGAAAGATTTCCAATTGTATCCTCTTTCATTTGAGAATCACATTAATGCACCGATTAGTTAGGTCATTTTTCTAGCTTTAAAAGACAGCCACCGACTTGGACAAATGAAAAATCATATGTACGTAATCGATATCGTGAAAATTATTGCAATAATATCACAATACTTACTTCCAAATGATATTCTCACATTGTTATCGAGATGTTCTAAAGTAATACTAAGTACAAAACTGTGACCAACCTCTCCCCTCAAACAAAACCAGCAGCAAAACTTACAAAAGATCCAACAAAATGACAACAGCTCAAGGTTGATGTTAAAATGCTCAAAACCAACTTCAGTTCTTTACCAAAAAAAAAAAAACCTTCAGTTGCAAGACTAATCTGAGCTATTTCTCGAAACAAAATTTACATCAATCTTATTAAATCCATCAGTGAGCTCCTAAATATCCTACACAACAGACCTTATAGGCCAATTCCCCACCGCCCCTTAATCACAGTACATGTGATGGAATCCCACCCGGAGGGCCTGAGTGAAGTCAAGTCTACCATGCAAGTCATTATCAAGTCAATGCTAGTTACATCCTTTCCTCAATGGAAAAATTAACTTTCACCAATATCTATGGAGAAGATTAGTATCAGTTTTGCAAATGTGGCTGGGATCTAGAAATAATGCTGTTGAGAGATAAAAAAAAATGCAAGATAATCAGGAGAATATATGAATGGCAATGGATGAAATAGAGACTCTACAAAATATTTTTAGGGAAAATCTCAAAATGGTATGAGACTTTTGGCCCATTTTTAAAAAAGTACATGCAGATTTGTGAGAATTTGAAAATCTAATAAAAAATTGAGAGAATGCGAGATTAATGTCGTAATATCGCATTATTTTTCTAAATTTTCTTGTTCCTCTAATTTTTCTTGGCTAAGATGCAAGAGATTGTATTATCAAAAGGCCAAGAGGTCCCCAAAAGAAAACGGACACCTAATAAGGCGCAACACAAAGGCGCAACACAAAGAAACAACCAGCTATAAAAAGATTTGAAACGCTTGCAAACAAACAACAGTGCCCAGGGACTTGGAGCATTAACAAAAAGGACCAACTCAAAGACCATTACAGGAGACCAAAATCTCTGTAGTTTGTAGGATTATATTTTTAATTTCTCAACATGTTTTATTAGCATCCTTTTTATTAAAATTATTTTAGTTTGTGCGGCATTTTTCTTTCAAGGAAGGAAAAAAAAAAAAAAGAAATTCAGATCCCATGTTTTAACTACATGTTAATTACTGGTCAATGTTTGTGGCACCTTCATTCACCTAAAGTCCCCTCATCATAAATTCCACAGTTAGTAACAAAAGCATTCAAGAAAGAGAACCACACAGTTAGTGGACTCCTGAATTTAAAGGACAAAAGCCACTGCAATTCTAGGACAGCAATAAGTTGAGTTCAGACAGGTCAACAGCTCCGACCCACCTATTAAATGGGCTCAGGTTAGGAATTGTTACTGGTTTTCAGATTTGGAATTGTATAGGCTTGTCGGTGTCTCTAATTATGGGATGACAACTTTGTTAAATAAATGTACATGCGATTTCGTATCACCAATTGATTTTAGGATTAGTGGCTATCAACTCTCTTATGGTATCAAAGCTGGAGTTCTCGAGTCTGAAACTACATAGGGACCACAAAATGAGGATACCCCATGATTTTTTTACACTCAACAGATGAGAATATCAGAGGGGAGACTCTTTGATATTACTATGGATATCACTCTTTGCAATTCAAATGACAGAAAGGCAGATCCATCCGCCCTACCTCTTGGGTATGATGAGTTGAGTCGAGTCGAGTCTGCCATGCAATTCCACATCAAATATAAGCACTCACAAGTTACATCATTTCCTTCCTAAGTGGAAAAAGTTGTCACCAATGTCCATCTATAAATCTTGTACTGCTTTTTTTTTTGCAAACAATTGCTTAAAAAATATTCTCCCAATGTTATTGAGATATTTCAAGATATTGAGAAATCAAAAAATTGCAACATAATCAGAAAACGTATGAATGGTACTTCATGAAATAGAGATAGAGAAAATCTATAAAATAGTTGACACTATTTTTATGATTTGTACTTACACCAAAATAAATTTCATTTTCTACAACATTTACTCTATAATATCTAAACAATTAACACAAGTCAACTCAACTCAACCTATATTAAAATTTACTAGTGCCTTTACATTCTGTTTGAAGCCCATTTGGATTTCCTATGGGTCAGATTCAGGTTTATTTCTGATTTACTAATAACAAATTAATATCACGATCAATTGAAAATATAATAAGAAAATGAGAGAATGCTATATTAATATGGTAATAACACATTATTTTTCTAAAAAAAAATCCTTTTCTTTTTTGTTGCTGCGCTGCAGGAGGTTGTATTTAAAACGAAAAAAAAAAAAGTTCCAAGATGCCACGAAAAGCAAACCGACACCTAGCTAATTAGGTGCAACACAATGAAACAATGAGCTATAAAAAAGATTGGAAAATCTTGACAACAAATAACAGCCAGGTGTCAGGAGCACTAAAAAAATGGACCCACTCATGGCCAGAAATAGGGGACCAAAAACTCTGTAGTTTGTAGAATTCTATTTTTTTAATTTTTCAACATATTTTTTTTAGTCTTCTTGCATTTTTAAATTATTTTAATTATATGGTATTTTTCTTTTAGACGAAAAGGAACAAAATTTTATCCTATCTTTAACATGTTAATAACTTGTTTGTGTTTGTGAGCTACGAAAAGTCCCCTACTCATAAATTCCACGGTTTATTGTCCAAAAACATCCAAGAAAGAAAACAACAAATGTGATGAGAGGATATGTTCTCATCTCTGTGACACGACTCTGCTTTATCTTGTTGACTGAATTTTAAGGTCTATATATAGCCATGGTAGTTCTAAGACGCTAAATACTTTTAGCCCATTGTAAACCACATGTTAATTACTCGTCAGTGCTTTTGACAATTTCTTCACATGCATTAATGAAGACGTGAGAACCACGGCATCTAAGGAGGACAATTGCCTTGTCACAAATGGGTAGGGTCGGCGATGGGGACTAGTTGTAAAATTTCCAATCTTTTCCTTTCAAATGAGAATCACATTAAAGCACCGGATTTAGTTAGGTCCTATTTCTAGCTTGAAAAAAAAGATCATATAACTATGTAATCGATGTCTTGGAAATTATTACAATAATATCACAATACTTACTTCAAATGATATCGCACAAATGCAGGAAGACGTGGTATATCCAAGCCTCCGCTTACTACTTAAATAAGGAGCCATTCTCATCATCAAAATATTTTAAAGTACTGCCAAGTATAAAAATTGTAACCAACCTCACCACTTCTCAAACAAAACCAACAGCAAAGTGTACGATAGATCCAACAAAATGGCAATAGCTTCAGGTGGATGTTAAAATGCTCAAAACCAACTGCAGTTGCAAAATTAATCTGAGATTAATAATGGACAGCCCCATTATACTTTCTCGAAACAAAATTTACTTCAATCTTATAAAATCCATACAACCAGCTATACAAACATTTGAAAAGCTTGCAAACAAACAACAACGCCCAGGGACTCTGGGAGCACTAACAAGAGGAAGGACCAAAACAGGGGACCAAAATCTCTGTAGTTTGTAGGATTATATTCTTAATTTCTCAACACGTTTTCTTAGCATTTTTTTATTAAAACTATTTTAGTTTGTGCGGCATTTTTTTTTTAATAAAAAAAGATAAAAATCTGATCCCAGTTTGTGGCAACTTCATTCACCTAAAGTCACCTCATCATAAATCCCACAGTTGGTCGTTTAAAAGCATTCAAGAAAGAGAACGACGCTGTTAGTTGACTCTTGAATTTAAAGGTCAACAGCTACTTCCATTCAAGGACCACAATCAGTTGAGTTAAGACAGGTCACCAGCTCTGGCCCACCTTTTAAATGGGCTCGGGTTAGGAATTGACGATTTGTTAAATGGTTTTCATATTTGGAATTGTATAGGCTTGTAACGGCCTCTGCCCTGCTTTCATTCATTTTTACATAACTAATAATTTAGCCTAATTGATGAATTTACAGGACTCAGTCTCATGACAGCGACATTAACAGGATGAAATAGTCCCTCCCTCTCTTTCTTCATCAATGTATTGTGCATTACTGACTATAATAAATATGAGAGTTGTGGTGTCGATAATGGAGCATTGCATTCACTTGTTCTGTGGTCTGATAACCCTCGTAGTAACATCAATGAAGCTGCTGCCACCCATACCCATGAGTGATAATTGTGTGATTTTGTTTTGGTTGTTGCTCCTCCTTACCTCCATCAACCTTATATGCTTTGCAGAATCTGTGACTCTCTTAAAAAATGAGAGTGATCATCTCTCGCTACTCACCTTCAAAGATGGGATATCTTATGATCCCAACGGAGTCTTGAGCTCTTGGAACAATTCTCTCCATTTCTGCATGTGGGATGGAGTCACTTGTAGCAGACGACATCCTCAGAGGGTCGTGGCCTTGAACCTCTCTCATCAAAGCTTGAGGGGCTCCTTGTCACCCTACATCGCTAACCTCTCCTTCCTCAGGACTATTGCACTTTACAATAACACATTGGAAGGGCACATTCCATAAGAAATTGGTCGTCTTTTTAGGCTTCAGTATCTCGTGCTTGTCAATAATTCTTTGATTGGAGAGATACCAAATAATCTGACTCGGTGTTTACACCTCAGATTCCTAAGCTTGCGTGGTAATAAGCTTGTTGGTAATATTCCGTTGGATATTGGCTCTCTGTCAAAGTTGTTTTGGCTGAGTCTTTCCGAAAACAACCTCATAGGCCACATCCCTCCATCGCTTGGGAACCTTTCATCGCTTACAAATCTCTATCTATATGAAAATAGTCTGGACGAAAGCATTCCTCAAGAAGTAGGCCGACTGGTAAAACTAAAAACTCTTGAAATCGGCGAAAACTCTTTCAATGGGGAGATTCCCCAAAATCTGACCCAATGTTCGCAACTCAGAGACCTATACTGGTACAGTAATAAGCTTGTTGGTAAAATCCCGTCAGATATTGGCTCTCTTTCAAAGCTCGATTGGATAAGTCTTGGGAGAAACAACCTCATTGGCCACATCCCTCCACCGCTTGGGAACCTTTCATTGCTTACAGGTCTCATTTTATCAGAGAATAGCTTGCACGGAAGCATTCCTAAAGAACTAGGTCGGTTGGTGAACCTACAAGAGCTTGTAATCGGAGAAAATAGACTTTCGGGTATGTTTCTTGTCTCCCTTTATAATCTCTCATCCGTTCGTGTCCTTGACGTCGGATCAAACAATCTACACGGGAGCCTTTCATCGAAGCTGGGCCTTGGTTTTACAAATCTTGAACAGCTTTATATTGGAGCCAACAGATTTACAGGACTCATACCAGTTTCATTAGGCAATGCTTCAAGCTTGGTCGATATCGCGGTCGGTTCAAATTACTTTAGTGGGTCCCTACCAATGAATTTGGGAAGGCTAAAGGGCCTTAAGTTGCTTAGTGCATTTGGAAACCAACTCGTCAATGAGAATAATGAGGAATTCACTTTCATCACTTCTTTAACCAATTGCAGTGGGTTAAAACATTTAGATCTATCCTATAATCAGTTCAGTGGTATACTGCCCAACTCAATAGCTAATCTCTCGACCAAGCTAACAGGGTTATGGTTATATGGAAACCAGTTTTTCGGAGCCATCCCAAGAGGACTTGAAAACCTCGCCAACTTGATTCTACTAAACTTGGGGCAAAACCTTTTCACAGGTACTATTCCCATCCATCTTACGACGCTTAAAAGGTTGCAAGGGCTTTTTATGGATTGAAACAAACTTTCAAGGAAAATCCCAATTTCCGTTGGAAATCTCACTCAATTATCCTCACTTAATTTAGGCGGAAATGATCTACAGGGAAGCATTCCTTTGAGTCTTGGAAACTGTCAGCATCTAGAACACTTATATCTAGATGACAATAACCTCAGTGGGACAATACCAAATCAAATTCTAGATATTCCCACCCTGTTGGAGATTAAGATAGGCATGAATCATTTGACTGGCACCTTACCATTGGATATCGGTCAATCTAAAAATCTTGTCTGGCTAAACATTTCTAATAATAGGTTGTCAGGGGAAATTCCTCCTTCCTTAAGTGCTTTAATAGCTCTACAAGTGCATGATCTTTCACACAATAAGTTAACTGGGCATATCCCTAGCAACTCCGTGCGACTTCTTTCTCTACAATATTTAAATTTGTCCTTCAATAATTTGGAGGGTGAAGTGCCACAACATGGGATTTTCCAAAATTCATCTGCAACATCAATCCTTGGAAATGCCAAGCTTTGTGGTGGAATTCCCAAATTACAATTGCCTAAATGCCCCAAACCGGATTTCAAGAAGCAAGAGAGACCTTTTTCGCGAAGAGTAATTATAGTAATTGTTGTTGCTGCTATAATCTTTTCATTTACACTAGTATATATGCTTCCTTGCAATTCCATCAAAGAAGTTGAGACAGAAACTTGCTTATAAGTCTTCCAAGAGAAAGAGGTACTTGCAAGTAACTTACGGAGAGCTTTTTAAGGCGACCGATGGGTTCTCATCGTCCAATTTGATTGGTGAGGGAAGTTACAGTTCTGTGTATAGGGAAATTTTAGATCGCATGGAGAGGATTTTTGCAATAAAGATTCTCAATTTACAACAAAGAAGAGCTTCTAAGAGCTTTACAGCAGAATGTAGAGCCTTGAGTAGTATTTGTCACCGGAATATTGTCAGAGTCTTAACAGTCTGCTCAAGCATCGACTTTTCTGGCAATGATTTCAAGGCATTAATTCTTGAATACATGTCTAATGGGAGTTTAGACAGTTGGCTGCATCAAAATGCAAATGAATACCACCAATTGAGATTTGTAAGCCTTATTCAGAGGCTAAATGTAGCCATTGATGTAGCTTGTGAATTGGATTATCTTCATCATCATTGTCCGACAACAATTCTTCATTGTGACCTCAAACCAAGCAATGTACTTCTTGATGATGACATGGTAGCGCGCGTTGGTGATTTTGGCTTAGCAGGGATACTTTCAGATGATATCAATGATTCTCGGACTCAAACCAATTCACTTGCTATAAGGGGATCTATTGGATATGTTGCTCCAGGTAACACTTTCATCCTTTAACCTGTCCTTTTAGTCTTTGGCTCTTTTGCATAGTCCTTTTATTCTTTTAGTCCCTTAAATATACCAAACGGCCCTCAACAAAACCATAATTCAATAAATTAGAAATAACATTCAAATTAAACAATGCCTGGTTTTAAGTGGGCTTTAAGGCCCATGTGATAAAGTTGGGCCATTTTTCTTGGCCAATATTTAAATGGGCTTTGCAGAGGTCAGCAACCTCTTTGTTCTACTTGGCCTGATATCTTTAGCACAAAGGCATACATGTATTTTTGCAAATAACCTGAAGTTGAGCTTTAATTCCAATCTAATGGGAAGGCTCTCCCCAAGCCCATGAACACCTGTAATGAATGCATTTACCACTATGTTTATACAAATATGATGTTCCAGTCAGGATTTCTAATTGACTGGGCTGAGCTATGGACAAGAGTCGTTAGAAAAGTGTAAAGCGCCTCAGTGGAGGCCCAGTTGTAGTAAATGTTGCCCATCGTGAAATTGATCACATCTCAAAAAAAAAAAAAATGTGTTGAAAACTCATGTTTGCTATATCAGCAATCATTTTTTATAGCGAGCCCAATTCATGTTAGATGTTTTGGGACTCACCATCTAGAGTTGAATCACCTATGTATGGAACTAGGGTCAAGCTTCCAGCCCTTGCCTTGTGGCCCTACACTGGCTAGGTCCTCACTCCACCCTAAGAGCCAGGGCAGTAGGAAGTGGAAACAAATTTTTTTTTTTTTTTAAACACCAGCATTAACCGCCACCTAATGCTAACTAATGCGAGTTTTTGTTGGTAATTTCAACATAGAATAGTCTCATATTGTAGCTCAGCCATTTGGATACATGAGTATGTGAATGATAGTGCATGAGTTCAGGACTTCCGAGTCCTAAATGCAACTAGAAAGAAAAAAAAATGACATGGTATAAAATGCATTTACATACGTAAATTTTACACATGTAACACTCATTTATATATATGTAAAATATTCACCTCTCTTTGGGCACTGAAGCGTTGTAGAGCACCTTCGTCTCTCACGATAGGTTTGCAACAATTTTGTTTTTCCCTTTTTATCTATACGTTTAGATGGGCTTATTTGTTGCACAACACTAGAAGGATCATTTGTTTGCATGGAACTGGATTCATGAGAACTCAATGTCAAATAGACCTATTTGTTTGCAATGAAATTGGAATAAATAGGAATTTATTAACAAATAGACTTATCTGCATGAATGGAATTGGAAACGTAGGAATTCATTGATGGAATTCGCTTGTTCATTTGCACAAAATTTGAACAGTGCGGATTAATTTACTCTGATGGGCCAATTTGTTTGCATATAATTGGAAAACATAGGAAGTAAATATTTGAGTAGAATTTATATACATAGGAATTCATTTTGACATGGGTCTGTTTTCGGATTGAATGGAATACATATCTACACACACTTATTTATATAGTATATATATTATATATTAATCAACAAAAGGCCCGCCCTCTGGGTCATGGGTTTTTTAAAATGGGCCCTATCCTACCCTCAAGCTTTAGGACAATAAATGAAGCCCGCAGTTTTTTGTGAACTTGTGTCCCACAAAATATATGGGGCCTTCAGTCAAATGCACGTCAGTTAATATATACTTTGAAGAAAATAACTTTTTAAAAATATACAAGTAGGGTACTGTGCCACATCCTAATTGGAAGCTTCACCAATTTGGTGAGTCCCAGCCTCAAGTGATACAAGTTCAAAAAGTTTCTTTATAGCAAGTATGTTGATACTTGTACAAATCATCATTTAAGAAGGCATCCTAGTGAGATAGCAATGGATGGATGGAGGATGGATTATTAAGCTTAGCAGTGGTCAAGCCTTAACATAGACTTATGGGTTTGATGGCCTTAATTTCTAATATGAGGCTAGCGCAAGATGGGTCATAAGATCAATTCTACATAGGGATGTAAATTGAGTTGAGACAAGTTGACCAAGCTCAATCTCTAGCTCCATTCAAGCTTGACATGCCTAACTCAAGTTCAAGCTCAACCATAACAAAGCCATGGTAAGTTAACCTTGATTTTGGCGTGATTTCTTTCTTTATTTTCCTATTTGTGTACACCATACATAAAACTAAAATGTAAGGTTATAAGTATGTTTGTATCATATGTGAACTCCAGTAATATATTATTTACATATATGAATAAATTGAATCATACATATGATAATGTGAATTGAGCTTGAGCAGCCAAGCAAAGCAGGCGTTAATTAGCACAAGCTTAGCTTGTGAGTTAATCAACAGAACGAAAGCTCAACTCAGTTGACATCTTTGCTTATACATGAGAGCTATAAGATTATGTCTCAAGAACATTTTATATCATTGGTGTCATAAATGCTCATTATCATGTAGAAAAGCAAGGGTGAAATACTTTTCATGGTCTTGCTAGTTATTGTTTTATTTGAATGAATAAACAAAAAATACAAAAGACTTGATCATTAGTTTATTTGAGCTGGTAAAAGTTTCACTTCTTGCTTACTGAAAACATAACATATATGAATTGCAGAGTATGGCATGGGTGCCAATCCATCTACATATGGGGATGTGTACAGCTATGGGATCCTTTTGTTGGAAATGCTCACCGGAAAAAGACCTTCTGATGATATTTTTAAAAACAATCTCAACCTTCATCAATTTGCTAAGATGGCCTTGCCTGAAGGCGTGATGGAGATTATAGATCGTCAATTGCTCTCACATGAAAATGAAGTCATTAGACAAAGTGAGATTCACAACAAACTCAGAAGCATAATGCATGAAACGCTAGTTTCATTGGTGAAAATAGGCGTATCTTGTTCCAATGATTCCCCAAGAGAGCGAATGGAGATGAAAGATGTTGTCATTGAACTGCATAAAGTTAGGGACTTTTATCTCAGTGCTGAAAAGTAGTAAGACGCACATAATAGACTCTCATTGTTAATGATTTTCTTCTTCTCTTTTGTTTTATTGATGTTTTGTTGGCTTCCATGATGAGAGTGTAGAAAGTGTCATCTTTAGGAGTGAGTTTTTTTCTCTTTTTTTTTAATCTACTGCTGCTTCCCTTCTATGTATTTGCTTTGTCATCAAGGAATGGGAATCTCTCTCTCTCTCTCTCTCTCTCTCTCTCTCTCTCTCTCTCTCTCTCTTCCTTGTGTAGTTTGGATCCTCTCATATCTAAACCAGAAGAATTCTTTGAGCCCAACACCAGAAATCCATGAGTGGTGTCCCAAACTGCTCAAAATAACTTTCATCTTGTTTTATAATTGAGCAAATGTTACTCCAATCATAGTTATCTGTTAACTTATTGTAAAAGAGAATAAATGTCTTGCATCAAAATTTCTCTACACAGCTCTGTCGGGCACGAATGGCCAACAGTCTCTCTCTACACAACATTAATTAAAAAAAAAAAAAAAACAGAAAAGAAAAGCTTCATTGAGTGAGTATATCAGGTGGTGAAAAGGGAAATATTGTAGAAGATATTCTCAGGAGCTTGATTCATCTGAGCAGTTCTACATCTCTTTCCTCACTCACCTCAAAATGCTCAAACAAGATATCGTTTTACAAGCTCTCTCTATAAACGAAATCTCAGTTTGTTGTCATTGTTTGCAACAATTAGAGTTTTGTAGTGTCACAAAGATGGGAGTCTTTTAACTTTATTTCTTCAATCTGTTGTAAATCCAGTTCTGGCACAAACACCACTCACTAGCAACAGATAAATGACCCAATTACAAAATCCTCCACACTCTTCGGAGTGTGATAGTCATATATATTCCAAAAGAAATCTGTTGATGTTTTTAACTTCCAGGCTGAGTTGGAATGATGAAAATCGACATTGCGGCGAATCTAGTATCATAGAACCAAGTGGCAGAATCTATATAAATATGCATAAAACAAGTATAACACGAGCGCATACATGTACTAAAGAAGAAATTAATTATAACTATAGAAGAATCCATCAATTAAATCCATTGAACCAATGTACCATTCCACCAGCACTACTGACTGTTAATAGTAGTCATTATTTACAAAAGTTGGTTCTTAATTGCATGGCAGAGTATCTGGTCCTGCTATAGTGATATCATTTCAACCATGGTTTCAACAGAGGCCACACATATGGAGGTACCAATCTTCCTACAATCTACATAGTCATTCATTTCAAGGATAGTTCAATTGAAAATTTGCGGTCATTCATTATTTATGTGATTTTTATGATTTCTTATTCTAATCGAAGTTCTGACTTCAATGTGGAAGGATTTTGATAGAAACATGTTCTAGTTTGTTATAATTGGTGAGGGCTTGATACTGCTCCATGTTATAGTTCTATCTATTCTTAAATTCAAGAGGGACACAACAAAAAAATAAAAAATAAATAAAAATAAAAATAAAATAAAATAAATGGAGCACTTACATTTCCTAGGTTTGAGATATTCTTGACACTCCTCGGATTGCCTTGTATCTTTTAAGCATCTGCAGGTATCTTTAAAGGAATTGTCATTTTTGGTACATGTATTAAAATTTTCATTGGAGCTGACCCAAGTATCTGCATATACAAATAAAAGAGTGCAAGTGGATTATTTATTTTAGTAGTTGGGTGAAAGTACTTCCGTGAGAATAGCTCAACATGGTTATAACTGTCGATTGGTGCTATCAAAACAGCCTGGCATGGTTAAAGCCAGGCTAACCAGACTTGCCTCGAACACGGGGTGGCTAGTTTAATGTTCAAGCGAAGCTCAAGATGGGATACGCTTGGCTCACCTCAGCTCGTTTACATCCCTAAGCCTACCAAAGAGGTTTAATGGATCCCACCGGCAAATCCTTGCAAAATTGGCAAGAAATTGTATGGATCAGAAATGCCATGTAAAAAACAACCACCCTTAACAAGTGAACTTCATGATTCGGAAGATATTACCTGTGGAATATGTTTCTCTCTTCAAGATGACCATGGAGCAACTGATTCACGACGACTTTCGCATCCATTTTGGAGATTGTTGTTTTCAGGAAAAAGAAATTGTTGCCGAAACGCACGTGACCGAACAACCGATGTCAAGGGCTTGATTGAAGGCAGCTTCAAAAAGATTTAAATTCCTTGTTCATATTATCAAATGATTGAGTCTAGATCCCAAGCTTCTCACCTGCTCACTCAGGCTTTTCGTAAAAAAGAAAAGTGAAACTCTACTGTGCGGCCCACCCTTTGAAAATCTAAATCATTAAAAGTGGAAACCCCCATCTTTTATTAGATTTGGCCTAGTTTTAATTTTACATGACTTGATTACACCATAAGATGAAGCCTCGTCGTTTTATATCACGCATTTTTTTAGTGGTATTTATATTTATATGAAACATTATCCATCATATGTTCAATTTTAAAGTGGGATGGACCCCACATAGGGGTGAAAGTGGGCCGGGCCGTCCTAGGGCCGCCCGCGGACGGCCCATTATAGGCTCGGCCCGAGCTTGGCTCAAAAGACAAAAAAGCCGAGCTAAGGCCTAGTAGGAGGCCCGTTTGCTTAAACGGGCTGAGCTCGGGCTTGATGAAGCCCGGCTCGTAAGCCCTAGGGCCTACATATATTAATACATATATTATATATATGTACACTATACAATATATAATACATATATGATATAACATAATCCATAAATCCTAAACCTTAGTTTTATCAATATAAATAATTTTTAAACCCTAAACACTAAATAATCCATAAATCTTAAACCTAAGCAGTAAGTCATATGACCTACATATATTAATCCATATATTATATATATGTGTACACCATACAGTATATAATACATATATGAATCTATGATACTAAATAATCCATAAATCCTAAACCTTTGTTTTAATCCAATATAAATAATCCCTAAACCCTAAGCACTAAATAATCTATAAACCCTAAACCTAAGCACTAAACCTTAAACCCTATTTTTAATCCAATATAAATAATCCATAAACAACCTTGAGGATGCATGTATATTAATGGTCTGGAAGACATTTTTTTAAGTCTTGTAACTCTGAAACAACATTTCCTTTGTTGTTATTATTATTTATTAACAAGGCTCTATTGTTGTTGTTATAGGTGATGCTGGAGACTTTATTTTATGATGCTAGCCGAATACTTTATTTTATTCTATGATGCTATTGGAGTTTAATTTGATTTGTATTATTATTGAAGTCTGATAATGCTCATCTATATTAACATTGAACTATTATGGAGTGTTGGAATTGGGCTCCCTTTGCTTTTATGGAGTCTTTCTTATTTTAGTTAATTTTATTGCTGCAATCCAAATTATGGGAATGGGAATATGGGATGAATGCATGCATTTGACCATTTTTTATTTATGGTTTGCATATGTAGATTTCTTTGAATTCCTCTAGGATTTTTTTTTTCCTGAAAATATTTTCTTTCAGCTAATGCTATATCATTAGTCGGGCTCAAAGGGCCGGCCCTAGGGCCTCATAACTTAATAAGAGCCGAGCCCGAGTCTGGGTTTTTGAGGCCCTCTCGAGCTAGGGCCTACTGAAAAATACTAGGGCCGAGCCTAGCTGGCCTGTCAAAGCCCGGCTCGGCCTGCCCCACTTTCATCCCTAACTCCACATAAGTAAAATTCCGCCGTGTCCCATGAAAGAGAAGGGCACACATTTAGAGAGGTTTAGATTTTCAATTAAGTGGGACCAACTATTTTCTCACTCACGAGAAGCGTGAGTGAACCACTCACAAGATCCACTCTTTTAAAATAGGGAAATGTCCAGGTAAGAACTTCCCATGTGAGCCAGCTATAGAGTCCACTATGGGTCCCATTTGGGGATCGGACCAAGGGATAGATAGATCCATATGGGGCCACCCCATGCCCACTAGTTTAATAGCTTCATATTAATATATATATATATATATATATATATATATTTCAACCTCCCATCAAACAGTCCAGTCCATTCGGATGGTGCAAAACCCCCGATCGGTGACTAATCAGGTCTTCCTTGGTTAGCATGGTTCTATTCTCACTTGAATATTTTCGTTAAAAATATTAGTCATAACTTAGGAACTATTTTTATATTTTCTAAAGGAAGAAAAGTTTTGCCTTTCACTCGTCCCATTTTTCCATTCATATTAAAGTTTTCTCTTTATTTTAGACTTTTTAATTTTTCTATAATTTCTCTTCATTTTTAATTTTTTACTCTTATATGAGTTATTTATTGATTAAATTACTATGGTGTCGTGTTGACATAACCGTTGGATGAATGAGAGTTACATTGACTTAACGTCAGGCTTCACCAGTTCGATGGTTGATCTTTTTTTTCTTTTTATAATACATTGGTCTAAAAAAACGTTGTGCAAAAAACAAAGACACATATTGGCCACATATCACTTTAACCTTTTTAATTTAGTTTAGACAAAGCAATAATCCCCATCAACTTATAATTTGTGTCTGCCATGTCAAAGATACCTATCAACATTTATCAGTTACAAGGGAAATATTCGTGGGCGTCCATCCCTCACCATAAGGTGAGGGACAAATAGTGGGGTGGGCTTTATAATCCATCCAAACCATCCAAACACACGGGGCCCCTTGATTTGCACTGGATCTATTGAGTCTTCACCGATCCGAATGGACTGGACTGCTGGATCGAGGGTGAAGTTTTTTTCTTTAATATAAAGCCATTAAAGTTGTAGGCCATGGATGAAGGGGTCAGAGGCATATGAACATCCCTCCATTTCCAATATCCACAACATATACAGTATCAATCTCTTCGTAAAGCAATAGAGATTATAAAAATATGTGGTTAGATAAATAGTGGGCAGATCCTACTTGTATCTAGTTGAAACCATCATCTCCTTTTGGTTTGGAAGTGGATTTGAAGACTGATGTTTTAAAGGACTAAGCGTAGACCCGTCTACATGGGATTTTCTTATTTGGACTGGTACTGATGGGAGCCACATATTCATATATGGATGAATTCCCAACTCAATAGACTTTAATTCCTTCTGGGAGGGTGTAGTGTGTATAGTGCGCAATTCAAGTTGGGTTGAACTTGATTCACACTTTGGATCTTACTTCTATACAATAGAGAGTACCCTTTGCTCTTCTCTCCCCCACTTTCTAGGAATGATTCATCAACCCTCTTGAGGTTTCAAAGATACATTTGGGAGACAAAAGATCAATTGCATCAGATTATCCTATCCCGTGATTTAAGGACTTCGAAATTCAACGGTCTCTCTTAACTGTTCTATTTCGAAACTTTTAATTCAATGATGAATACAAGTTGGATGAGTGTTGACTTGGGATGAAGTTAGGTATTGAATGTGACGAGGTCGGATGGATCTAGGTGGGCCAAATAGTAGAAACTAGGGAGGAAAGCAAGAAAAGATGAATCAGAGCAGAGTTGTTTTTTGTTTTATCATAAGCAGATGCTTCCAAGATCCAAGGAAGCAAATAACAGTAAATGTAGTAACATCTTATTCCAGGACAGAGATATCCATTTGACAAACATCATTTGGAAAGGGTTCTGGTCATTTCCATCAAAGAAGAAAATAATGCTAACAAGAAATTGCACCCAACACTCTGCTCACACAAAGAACTTTTGGAATCCTTATTCCATGCCATTGACAACGGTTGCATTGGCTATAAATACAGGGTTTGTCTTTTGAGGTTCACCATAAAAACAATGGAGTTCCAGTACAACACTGCGTGCCTGAAATTGTTCAGGTAATTTCCTCCTTCATGCCACCTTTCTTACATGCATCAACCTCTTATCCTTTCCAGAATCAGCAGCCCCTTAAGAAATGGAATGGATAGGCTTGTTGCCTTCAAGGATGGGATACTTGATGATCCTAAACAAGCCTTGACCTTGTGGAGAGATCTCCATTTCTGCATGTGGGATGGAGTCATTTGCAGTAAACAACATCTTCAAAAGGGTCACATCCTGAACCTCAAGAGCCAGCACTTGGTCAGGTCCTTATCTCCCCACATCTCATACCCCTCCTTCCTTCCTCTTATAGATCTCTCAAGCAATAATTTCCAAGGTCAAATTCCTCATGAAATAGGCTGCATGCACAAGCTCAGGTTACTCAATCTCAGTTCCAATTGCTTTGATAGAGAGATTCCCAAAAATCTGACCCTATGTAAGGAACTTAGAACTCTTGAATTGAATGACAATAAGCTTGATAGTAAAATTCAGTCGAGCTGGGCTCTCTTACAAGACTTGAATCTTTGACGCTAAACCACAACAATCTCATTGGCTACATCCCTCCATCAACCGGGAACCTTTCATCACTCATCCATCTCGATCAATCAATAAATAATTTGGCGAGAGATTTTCCAGACAATCTAGGCTTCACGGTGAACTTGGAGGTTCTTGTAGTTATCGAAATAATCTTTCGGGTACAGTTCATTCCTCCCTATACAATCACTCAACCATCATTGTTCTTGATGTGGCAAATAAACAATTACACGGAAGCCTTCCACTTGAGTTGGGACTCACTCTTCCAAAGCTTGAAAAGCTTAATCTTATGAGTAACCGATTTACAAGACTCAAACCAGTTTCTTTCGGCAATGGTTCATGGATCCAACATCTTGATTTCAGTTTGAACAACTTCACTGGCAGGGGTGGACCCAGGTGATAACCATCTGGGGCGGTCGCCCCAGATGGGATCAAGAAATCTCTTATACCTTCAATGGGCCCCTGGCCATGCCCCACATATTTCAACAAGTCTGCCCCACCTACTTCAGTCTTGTACTGCTGTCCAGCAAAACAACTATTGGAGATAGTGTTGCATTGCAGTCTTGCCACTTGCCACATATTGGAGTCTTTATTTGAGTAGTCTTATATTGTAGTCTTGCCATGTATTGGAGTCATGTAGTGCGGCTGAGTAGTCATGTAGTGCAGCCTTGCAAGATCAATATAAAGAATACAAGTTGCATAGAGAGGGTCTTGTGTCTGGGTTAGACTTTGTTTTATTGGAAAAATTGAAAAAGAAATATATAAAAATAGATTAAATGGGAATTGGGTGTTGCAACAGAAGAGGTCATTTTATAAAGAGAATGGATAATATAGAAAGAGATGGGAATTGGGGGATTGAAAAAGGAGAGATGAATATTTAAAGGGAGAATGGTGTGTTCGTTTTATAGAAGGATGATTTGTAGATTATTAAAATGCCATTAACATATGGAATTCTCATTTGCTTTATATGTGTTAAGTGTGAGATCTAGGTTTCCTTGATTTGGTGAGATTGGGTGAGCATTTTGAATGAACTAGAGTTTTCTTCAATTCCATAATCCATGGTATTGTGCCATGTTATTGTCATTCCCAATCCTTCAAATTCTCTGACATAAGAGTTTCCCTCTCTTTCTTATTATAAAGGAAAGTAGGTAGTAACAAAATTATAGAAATTAAGTTTTAACTATTTACTTCTTCTTTTTCATTTTTTTTGAAAATTGATTTCTTGAACCAATGTTTATGATTATGCTAGCAAAAGTTTAGCCCCACCCAAATGAAACTGTTTACTGGACCTGTGCCGACAAATCTTGGAAGGTTGCATGCCCTTAAATGGCTTAATTTTGGAGTCAACAACCTCACCGGTGACTTGGGTTTCGTTACATCTTTAACCTATTGCAGTAGATTAGATACTTTAAGTATATCCAATAACAAATTTTGGGGCGTATTGCCCAGCTCAATGGCTTGGCTTAGCTCTCAACCCAGCTGAGGCAGCTATCAATGGGACAAAGGCAAATATATGGAACCATCCCAACAGGAAGTGGGAATCTACTCTAGTCAGCTTCACTTTCTTGGCTATGCAGAGTAGCCTTCTCACAGGTATTCTTCCCAGTAAGTTTGAGAAGCTTCAGAAGTTGTAAGCAATTAGTTTGCATGACAGCAAGCTTTCAGTTTGCATGACAGCAATTAGTTTGCATGACAGGAAGATTCCATCTTCCCTCCGAAATAATACTTGATTGTCTCGGCACCATCTACAAAAAATGTTCTACAAAAAACTGTCTCTGAAACAATACTTGAGTGCTTTGAGGAATTCTTCTCAACTGAGATCCCACATTCTCTTTGAGAATATTTTGCGATTGGGTTATAGCATGGAAAACTGCGAGGTTTGGGAGATCGTGTCAGCGAAAGAATTGTGTAGAGAAAAAAGTTCAAAGACTCGATTTGAGCACAACAAAGCTCCTCAATTATAGATATGTACAAGTTGTTGTTTGTAGATCTAGTAGTTGCATTTTCAAATTTGTCTTCTTGACAAAGATTTGGGACCTTAATACATTAAGATTAGGGCTTGAGATTTTGGGATTGGTTCATGGCTTTTTGGGCATCTGATCCATACATTAAGCGAATCAAAGTTTTTGAAATCCCGTGTGGAAGACACACCTACTTCCAACACTTCATGCCAATCCAACTTATCCATCTAAAAAGAACCATTGCAAGCAAAGCCATAGTGCCGTATTCATGCAAGTCACTCGTCATATTGGACATAGTTGTATGTAGAAAAAGGAGTGTTATGAACCAAGATAATAGAATGTGTTAGAGAAAACTCCAGAAAGGTAATTCAAAAATACTGTAAAATAGGAGCAGGAATAATTCCTAGAAAATAAGATAAGAGGCAAGGCAGGTTACAGAACAGATTTCGCCTCCCACATGAGATGAAACTTCCAGATGCTCTGGGTGCAGCTAGTCTATCCGTGGGATACAATGACTACTTAATGGTTAATGGCTATGATGCATTGCATGCTCAATCCCAGTCCCATCCCACTAGTACACTGAGGGCATTCCGATTTGCTCATTTATCTGTGCAGAATAGACAAGAAAAATAGAAGAGAGGGTCGTTTCAAAACGTAGTAAAAAAGAAGAGGATGGAAGTCATTTAAGAAAGAAGAAGAAGCTTCCTTAAATGGATGCTACACAGCACCATTCCTTCACTGCCAATTCCACAACCAATGAGCAACAGGCAAATGCAGTAAAGTTGAACCAGACTTGAATTAGATGGGGTGAGAACAGAGAAATGAAAATTTTCAAATAAGGTTTGGAGCGAAACCAAGGATATACCCAATGATAGAAGCACATGAGCACGTGCATGTACTACACTCAACTGGGCCTAGCTTGGCACCGTGCTTGCATGTGTGTGAAAAAAATTCCCAGAGTCCCACACATGTGCCATCTTCTCAATTAAACCTATGCAATAAAGTAGATATGAGAAGTTAAACTCCTTTAAGTTATGAGGGACAACTGAACAAGGAATACTCCCCCTCCGACCACACACAAATAGATAAAGCCCACCTTTTTTTCCCTATATTATATGGTTTCAAAGCCACGTCAGGTCTTGAGTTGGAACCCCAAGGAAGTGTTATTCCCAAAGTCACGGCAGGCATGTATCGCATGGGTAGAAACTTGTGGATTGCAGAATCGACCAGCATCCCGTTTGAGGGTGGGTGTTAAGTAGATTTGTCTTCTGCTTTCTAACAACTTAAGCATTTGAGGTGTAGACTTGTCGGACTTGACAGATTGAAGGAAAATTTTACAAGACAGTGATTAGACCAGTAATGACTTAAGAAGCGAAATGTTTGTCGGTCAAGAAGCAAGATATGCACGAAATGAGTATAGCATAAATGAGAATGTTGAGATGATGTGTAATAAAACTAGGAATGATAGAATTAAAAATGAGCGCATTTAAGAGCATTCATTGGTAGCATCAATAGGTGATAAATTAACATCACTAGTGATGAAAAATCTTTCTATGAACATTGATGGCCCGCCAAAAAAAGGGGTAGGCCGAAGAGTACATGGATAGAAGTAGTCAGATTAGCTATGAAGATGTGCAACCTAACCGAAGATTTGGCCCAGGATAGACCAAAATGGAAAAACATAATTCATGTAGTCAACCACAACATAGTTGGGACAAGGCCCTAATCATGATGATGACATATAATTCTTTGAAGGTGATGTAGTTTTATCACAAAATCCATATCGAGTCTAGCTAAATGAAAGTTCTTTCTCTTTCCATCTCTTGAAACAATTCTTGTCAAAAGTCTCGATTTTGAGAGCATCCAAGAGGCAGCCATTGCAAGTCAGCCGAGATTTTTCTATATAAAATTTGACTTCAAATTATTCAAAAAAAAAAATCTAAAAAAAGGCAATTCAAAAATACTATCAATGAGGTATAGAAACAATTTTAGAAAAAAAACTGTAAGTGCAGAAATAATAATACTCACAAGATCAGGATGCCTCTTAGGACTTACTCAATGCATGGAAGAGATAACTGCGACGGTATGAACCTGAAAGAGGAGAAAGACAAAGGTCAGAGGACCCTGGCTGTGGGCAGCGCAGGGCTCTCCGATGCTTAAGTCAGCAATCGATCGGAGAAAGAAGAAGAAGAAGGAGAAAGACTGAGTGTCTATGTGAGAGTGCTTACCCCCTGCTCCCTTTGGCTCGTGCCTTATATATGGAACAGTTTTGGGTGAGTGTCAGTGGGCTTGGTGATGTGACCTGGGTCACATCAGCCCACAAAGTCATTAATGAAGGTCCATCATAGCCCTCTTTGCATTTAATGTAGGTCCGATCAGCCCACACTGCATTTAATGTGGTCCGATCAGCCCACAATGCATTTAATGCCAGTCACATTGGGCCTGATCTTGCCCTGATCTGGTGGTGGCTGAAGTCCCATCAGATCCCTTCCTTGGGCCTTGCCACGACAGGGCCGTGGCTGTTAGCTGCAAGCGCAATACTGCATTGCCGAGCTTGCATTGCCGAGACTGAACGGTATGCGCGGCCGAACTGAATTCTGTTTGGCCGAGACCAGCACGTAGTGCCGAGACCGATATGGATCGGATCGTAGCCGAGATCAAGAGAAATGGCTCCCACACGTCAGCATATCCGAGCGCACCCTTGCCGAGACCAAGAAGAACAGGTTCAAGAAATGGGCCCCACACAATAGCCCCTCAGTTCTTGACCTCTAGGGCTCTCTCGGGCACTAGGGTTAAGAGCTGGACTGATCCCCCGCACTAGGGTTAAGAACTGAACCGGTCTCCCGAGACGGATAGTGCTCGCCTTCCATCCGCTTTTGTTTAAGGGTTCTGACTCATTCGGCGCCAGACACCGCCGCTGCTTCGTCTGCTAGAGATAATAAAGGGGGCAATAAATGCGGGGCTATGATTAGTATGGGAAGGCGAACCATCATCGCAACAGCGCCACGTGTTATTGCCTGGTAGGCTCTCTTGTCTTTTCGAGGGGGCGTGCGACGCAAGCCGAGGCGACGTCTCACGCGTGTCCCGCTTCGAATTCCGGGATGGCGCCCATTTCTGCCCTTTATATACGCTTTCGTCTTCTTCCTCCTATCATTTTTGCTCCTGGACTCTCTTGCTCTCTGCTAGAACCAGCGCCGCCGGACTAGGACCAGACCTCCTACTGTTTCCCAGCAGTAGTCGCCCACATCCGTCAGTCGGAGTCTGACTTTGCCCCGTCGAACCAGTGAGTTTTCTTCCGCTTCCTCCTCCTTCATTTACATTCCAGACCCAGCCCCTAGGGTTTCTTAGGGGTACCTCCGTTCACCACCTCTTGTTGTAAGGACCCTTAGAATTCTTAGATCCAGAAATGGGGATTTTTACTCACTGGATAGATTCCCAGGCGGGCCTGGCAACTCTTAGGAGAGTCTACATGATCCCAGGCGATGTCCAGATCATGGCAGCCGACCCCTCCATCTACTCATTTCGCAACGGCTGGATGCCGTTTCCCTTGATAGCCGTGATCGAGGGTGGGGTCAGATTCCCCTTGGCCCCCCTTCTTAGGTCTTGTTTGGAGACCTGGAACCTTAGCCCCTGTCAGTTAATGCCCAATGGGTATAAGATCATCATGGGCGTCGCCGAGCTGAATAGGATTCTAGACATCAGCCTCGGCGTCCATGATATAGAGGATATATATGACCTCTGCAAGTCTAGGGAGGCGGGCACCTATTATCTTCGCGTCAAGGCGAGGTGCCAACCCCTCGTCACGGCGCTGGAGGACTCCAATAAATACGCCGGAGATGACCGCCTGCTCGTCTCGGGAAACTGGGAGTTCGGCGAGACCGAGACCGAAGCAGCTAGGAGGGTCCGAGTCCCTCGACGCCTCGGGACTCCACCGAGTAAAGACCTAACCCCCTGGGTTTCCGATTTCTTTCTTATGTTTGATTTCTGCTGCCGGATTCTAACTCGGCTGTTTTTCGCAGGCCTTTCTCAACGCAAGCGCGAAGCCCAGCTGAACGGTTGGAGGAGGCACGCACCTTGGCTGAACAAGGTGTACTGCTACCGGGGCCACCACACAAGAGCTTCGTACTCCCTTCTGAAGTACGAGCCGAGATACGTGTCTTATACACGGAAATCCGGCAACCCGGAGAATTTCGCCCCCGATCTAGCCGAAACCAGCGGGACCGTCTCGGTTACGGGAGCGTCCGCAACGTTGGCCGTGGTCGCGGGCATCCCAATAAGGGAAATTGAAGACTATACCTCCGGAGCCGAGGTAGACTCTCCGACAAGGGAAGCTGAGAACTATTCCTCCGGAGCCGAGGACATGGCGAGGCGAAGGCCTTCCCTTCAGCTGCTGAACCTAGAGGAGGCAGCATTCGGCGGGCGGGACGCGACCCCGAGCGCTAATCCCCGCCCTCCCAATGCCGCAGTCCCCCCCAACGCCGAGGCCCGCCTCCCCGCCGACACCGAGGGGGAGAGGCCCAGGAAGAAGGCGCGTGGGAAGGAGCCTACCCAAGAGGAGCGCGTGCGGTCCCACCCTCCCCGAGCCACGGGGGTGAGGATCTCTTCGGGAGAGCCCGTCACCTCGGCTGGGCCTATGGTAGAGCGGCGCTCGGCGCCCTCTAGTCCTGCCACATCGGTCGAACCCGCGATCTTCAAACCTGACCTTGAGCTCAGGAGGGGGAGGCCGATGAACGTTGAGGATCGGCTCGCTGGGAATTCAGCTGTCATTTCGGCCCTCAGCTGAGCCTGTGCACTCCCCAAGGATATGGAGAGGCACAAGGCAGAGGACAGCCCCCAGCTGTTGATGAGGGCGATGCAAAATTCTCTGGCGGTAAGTGCGAAGTTTTCAGATATCCTAGTCTCAGATTTCTTTCAAGGCAGATTTCTCACTACTAACCTCCTCGTCTGTTTCTTTGCAGGGCGTCCAGAGGCTCCAGGTAGTGATGGACCGGATTCTCGAAGAGGACGCCCGCCTGAGCCGAATGACCAAGGAGAAAGAGAAAGCCGAGGCCGAGCTTAAGGCCAAATGCTTGGAGTTGGAGGAGGTGGCGGCAAAGAAGGCCGAGCTCGACGCTCAGGCCGAGTTGATGACGGGTGAGCTCTGCAAAATCAAATCAGAACACTACGAACTGCAGGCCAAGCTCATTGCCGGGGAGAAAAAGGTGGTCGGGCTAGCAGCCGAACTGGAGGGAGAGAAGAAGGCAAAGGAGACGTTACAGGCGTCACTCCAAGCCGAGGTTGACGCTGCTTTCCTGGAGGGGGCCGCAGAGGCAGGCCGGAGCTATACTGATCAAGTTAAGGAGCTGAGCTCCAAGCTATACCAGCGCGGTTTCCGTGCTGGGCTCAAGGAGATGGGGGCGGATGAAGAGCACCCGCTGTATGTCAACCCCCTCCCGAGCTCGAGCCAGCTACAACAGTACCTCAGGCCCCTGCCGAAGCTGACGCACCTCCTCCTCCCGAAGCCCAAGCCGAGGCATCTGCTCTTGCTGAAGTCGCACAGCCTGACGACGCTCCGATAGTGATTATTGATGAAGTCGGTGCTGGGGCGTCTTAACTTTCTCTTTTGAATTTTCTTCTCTTGTAATTGATCTGCTTTCGAATGTAATTTTTTGGTCATGGACCGTCTTATATGTAAACACGAATGGTTCATCAATGAAAACCTCCTTTTGTCCACGAAAGTCTTGTCTGGTTTCCACCGGCTCATAAGTCTTTTGCTTGGCCTTTTCTTTGTGCTTTCCTGCGAACGTGTATGACTTCGGATGAGAGTAACTAACTAGATCAGGGTTTGCCCCATGCGCTCTGGCCTCCTCGGAGGTCCTCGTTCATTTCGGCGGATGAGGTCCACGAGATCTATGAGGCCTACTAAGAATCGTGTCAAACCTACTGAGGCAATGACAGAGTGACGGGCCTTAGGAGCTTCCTTTAGAATGATCAGGTTACTCGCTAGGTGGCTGAGTGCCAACCGTAGACACCGATCGTTTCGGCAACTCATCTAGGTGGCTGAGTGCCATCCTTAGATATGGGCCGTTTCGGCAACTCGTCTAAGTGGCTGAGTGCCAACCTTAGACATGGTCCGTTTCGGCGAATCATCTAGGTGGCTGAGTACCAGCCTTAGATATGGGCCGTTTCAGCGACTCATCTAGGTGGCTGAGTGCCAGCCTTAGATATGGGCCGTTTCGGCAACTCGTCAAGGTGGCTGAGTGTCAACCTTAGACATGGTCCGTTTCGGCGACTCATCTAGGTGGCTGAGTGCCAGCCTTAGATATGGGCCGTTTCAGCGACTCATCTAGGTGGCTGAGTGCCAGCCTTAGATATTGGCCGTTTCGGCAACTCGTCTAGGTGGCTGAGAGCCAACCTTAGACGGTCTTCCAACTTCACACCATTGTCACTATCAGGACGCCAGATCGCTACAAATTGAGGAGAACTGTAGTTCCATTAAATCCAGAAGCGTTGTACAAGAACAGAGACTAAAAATAGAATTTTTTGAGGTGTGAGGCGTTCCATGGTCTCGGTAGCGGCCGTCCTTCCATGTCTTCGAGCCGATAAGCCGACCGTCCAGCAATGGAAGTGACTTTAAACGGACCATGCCAATTCGGCGCTAGCTTCCCTTGATTCGGATCTTTGTCCCCTGGGAGAGCCTTCTTGAGGACCAGTTCTCCTACAGAGAACTTCCTCTCTCTGACGTTCTGGTTGTAGCCCCTGGCTAGCTGCTGCTGGTAGACGGCTAGCCTGACTGCAGCTGCTTCCCTTCGCTCATCCGCTAAATCTAGCTCCCTGGCCACATTGGTTTCGTTCTGTCCCCGGTCAAAGAGTTCGGACCTCAAAGTGGGGAGGCCGATCTCCAGAGGGATGACTGCTTCCATGCCATAGGCGAGTGAGAAGGGGGTAGCCGAAGTGGAACGCCTCGGAGTAGTTCTGTAAGCCCACAGGACGCTCGGCAGTTCTTCCACCCATCTTCCCTTTGCTTGGTCCAGCCGTTTTTTGAGCCCATCGAGGATCACCTTGTTGGAGATCTCGGCCTGGCCGTTACTCTGTGGGTAGGCTGGAGTGGAATAATGGTTTCGGATGCCGAGCTCCTGGCAGAAGGTCTTGAAAAGTTTAGAGTCGAACTGAGTTCCGTTGTCCGAAACCAGCGCTCTGGGAATGCCAAACCTTGTGACGACATTCTTCCACACAAAATTCTTGGAGTCTCGCTCTGTGATGGATGACAATGGCTCTGCTTCAATCCATTTGGTGAAGTAATCTGTCGCAACAATAAGCCATCTCTTGTTCCCTGGGTTCGGTGGAGCGGGCCCACTATGTCGAGCCCCCACTGGGCGAATGGCCACGGGCTAGAGAGCGGGCTGAGATCCTGCGCGGGCTGATGGAGAGAGTGTGAGAACTTCTGGCACTTCTCGCACTTCTTCGCATATACCTGCGCATCTTTCTGCATATACGGCCACTAGTAACCCTGGCTGATGGCTCGGTAGGCTAGGGACCTTCCTCCGATATGGCTCCCGCAGATTCCTTCGTGTATCTCGAAAAGGAGGTCATCGACCTTACTTGGATGGACGCACTGGAGGTACGGTCCCGAGAACGATTTCCTGTAGAGCTTGACCTCGGGAGATAGCCAGAACCGAGCTGCCTTGAGTCTGACCCGGTGGGCCTCGCCACTGTCCTCGGGAAGCCTGTCGTCCCTAAGGTAGGTGATAATGGGGTCCATCCAGCTCAGGCCGAGACCGATGCATAACACCTCCCGAGGTGAACGGAGCTCAATGCTGGGCGCAGCTAGCGATCCGACTTCGATGCTCCTCTTTCTTCCTGCCTCAACAGCGCTGGCCAAGTTTGCAAGAGCATCTGCGTGAGAGTTTACTTCTCTGCCAATCTGCTTGACTTCGGCCGTGTGGAACTGAGAGAGCTGCTTCTTGGCCAGGGCCAAATACGCGGCCATCCGGTCGTCGCGAGCCTGATAGTCCCCAGTCAGCTGGTTTGTCACCAACTGTGAATCACTGAAGACCGTCAGCTGTTGAGCTCCGAGGATATGGGCGCTATTCAGTCCGGCTAAAAGGGCTTCGTACTCGGCCTCATTGTTTGACGCCTTGAAGTCCAGTGTCAGAGCCTGCTCAATGACCAGTCCTTCTGGCGATTGGAGAACAACTCCTGCTCCGGCTCTTCTCGAGGTGGAAGATCCGTCGACGAAGACCTTCCAAACTGGGGTATCGGCATGGCATTGTGATTGTTCCGAACCCGCGGGCGCCTCATGCTCCTCACCCCCCAGTTCGGTGCCGAGCTGGGTTGGTGCCGAACTTGAATCAAACTCGGCGAGGAAATCTGCCAGAACCTGGGCTTTTATTGCTGTCCGTGGCTGATACGAATCTCATACTGCCCTAGTTCGACAGCCCATCGGGAGATTCTTCCTGAAAAGTCAGCCTTCTTGAAAACAGATTTGAGTGGGTGCTCCGTAACAACCACAATAGAATGGGTTTGGAAGTAATGGGAGAGCTTTCGCGAGGCGCTAACGAGCGCCAAGGCGAGCTTTTCAAGAGGCAGATACCTGGTCTCGGCATCGATAAGGGTCTTGCTCGTATAATACACTGGTTTTTGAACCTTGTCCTCTTCTCGGATGAGGACTGAGCTGACCGCATGATCCGAGACCGCCAAGTATAAATACAGGGTCTCCCCGTGGGTCGGGGTTGACAACAACGGTGGTGAAGAAAGGTAAGCCTTGAGCTGTTGCAAGGCTTGGTCACATTCTAGAGTCCATTGAAATTTAGAATTTTTTCTAAGAAGCTGAAAGAAAGGTCGGCACTTATCTGAAGATTTGCTGATGAAGCGATTCAGTGCCGCGGCCATTTCTGTAAGCTTCTGAACCTCCTTGGCCGAAGTGGGACTCTGCACTCTGAGGATAGCCGAGATCTGATCTGGGTCTGCCTCAATGCCTCTGCGTGTAACCAAGCTGCCCAAAAACTTTCCGGAGCCAACACCGAAGGCGCACTTCGAGGCGTTAAGCTTCAGCCGGAACTCCTTTAGAGTGGCGAAGACCTCGGCCAAGTCTGACAGATGATCCCGCGCCTGCTTGGATTTGACCACCATGTCATCGATGTAGACCTCTACGGTTTTGCCGAGCTGATCGTGGAACATCTTGGTAACGAGCCTCTGGTAGGTGGCTCCTGCATTCTTCAGCCCAAACGGCATCACCTTATAGCAGTAGGTTCCCCTGGGCGTGATAAAAGCTGTCTTCTCTTCATCCGGTCCGTACAGCGGAATCTGGTGATAACCGCGGTAGGCATCAAGGAAGCTCATTCTGTCGTGCCCGGCCGTGGCGTCGATCAACTGGTCAATCTTTGGTAGGGGAAAGCTGTCCTTGGGACAGGCTTTGTTGAGGTCGGTGAAGTCGACGCACACCCTCCACTTGCCAGTCTTCTTCCAGACGACCACCGGATTGGCTAGCCAGTTCGGGTATTGAACCTCTCTGATTGCGCCGGCCTCAAGCAGCTTATCCACTTCCTCGACGACGGCTTCGGTCTGAGGGACCCCAGTCCTGCGGGCTTTCTGCATCACATGTTTATGGTTAGGGTCAACATTCAGTCTATGACACATTACCTCGGGGTCGACGCCAGGCATCTCCTGAGGTGTCCAGGCGAAGGCATCTCTGTTCTGCACTAGGAACTGTGCCAGTTCGGACCTCTCCGGCTCCCCGAGCTGGCTGCCGAGCAGGAAGAACCGATCCGGGTCCTTCTGGTCGATCCGGATTTCGGTCAATTCCTCCACGCTCTTCCTGCCTGGGTCTTGGCCGAGCTCATCCAGCCCCTGCTCCAGGTTTTTCTCCATCTCGGCCACGTTGACCTCCTTGGGCTCTAGTTCCCCGGGTACCACTGCTGTCAAGCACTGCTTAGCTGCCTGCTGATCTCCTCTGACCGTGATGATTTCAACTCGGCCGCTCTTCCCCTCCCACGGAAATTTCAGCTTCTGGTGAAGGGTGGAAGGGACTGCTTCCAGACTATGGAGCCAGGACCTGCCCACTATAGCATTGTAAGGCGAGGGCGCATCGATCACCATGAAGGTTACCATGACAGAGGCGCCACCGGCCTCGACCCTGAATGTCACCTTCCCCTTGGGGTAAACTGGTTTGGCGCTGAAGCCGATAAGGGGAACTCGGGCCTCCTGCAGATCCTTCTCCGTCAGTCCCATCCTACGGAAGCTGTCGAAATAGAGGACCTCGGAAGAACTGCCGGGGTCGACGAGGACCTTCTTCACAGTGCAATTTTTCACGCCCTGCTTAGAGCAATCGAACTTCAGAGTAACAATCAGTGGGTCGCTGTGGGGGAGCTGCACCCCTTCCAAATCTGCATCAGTGAACCTGATCTCGGGACGCTCCCTCCGAGCCCTTTTCTGTGCTGGGCCGAGCTCGGCGGCCATGACTTGCTTGCCGTGAGCGGCTTTCCTGGCTTCGGCACGGGCTTGATTACTCCCCTTGGGCGGGGGTGCCAAATGGATGACGTTGATGATCTTCTCAGACCCGTCGCTGTCATTACCCCTCTCATCTCGGCGCGGGGCTCGGGTGTCGGCCCTGGTTTCTCTCCTGACAAACTCTTGCAGGTGTCCATCCTGGACAAGCTTCTCCAAATGCGACCGCAGTATCCTGCAATCTTCAGTCTTGTGGCCGCCCTCCTTGTGATAGGAACAGAACTTCGTCTGATCTCGGATAGAAGGGTCGCCTTGCATGGGCTCTGGCCAGCTGAAGTACGGCCTGCTCTTGATCTTATACATGATTTTGTGGATTGGCATTTTGAAGACCGTGTTGACCGCCCGATACGCGTCCTCGGATAGCCTGGGCCTTTTGCTCCTTGCTGAGGTGAGCATCTGAGTCCTTGCCGAGCTGGTAGGTGCCCAACGCCTGTCCGACTCATCTCTTCGTCGCTCGCTTGGCCGAGGCTCATTTCTTCGAGGCGGTATCCCATCCTTCTTGGAGGGCCTCTCACCTCGGTCCCTCTGCGCGGTTCCATGGCTTTCCCGAGCACGGACCTGGTCATCCTCTTGGGCGATGTATCGGTTGGCGATAGACATGAGCGCTGCTATGGAAGAGACCGGGTTCCTGGCCAGGTCCTTGCGAAGATCGCTGTCTGGCAGCAAGGCATTCTGAAATGCGAAGACGGCAACCTCGTCCTTGGAATTCTCAATCTGACTGTAGACCGCCCAGAAGCGCTTGGCGAATTGGGTGACGTTCTCTCCCTGCTTCATCTTCATGGCCATGATGTCTGCATCTGTCTTCGGAAGGACTCTGTAGGCCTGGAACTTCTTCATAAAGGACTGCTGGAGCTGCTGCCAACTCGAGACGGACCCCTCCGGTAGTGCGCAGAACCACTTCAGGGGGAGGTCACCCAGACTAGAAGAAAAGACTCGGCAGTTCAGATGGCCCTCGTCTCCCCAGACAGACATCCTTTGGGAGAAGTGCCTGAGATGCGTAGCTGGATCCGAGACCCCGTCGTAAGTGACGAATCTTGGTACGGTGAACTTCTTCGGTAAGGGGTACCTCTTGATGTCTCGGGAAAAAGGAGACGCGCCGAGATCAACGGGGTCGCAGCAGACATCCTTTTGGTCTCGGCCGAAGCCGGCTGCCTCCAGGTTGCGCTGGACCGTTTCCCTTATGCGCGCGTCTAACCACTCCTGATCATGATGCCTGCTCTCCGGGATGGTTTCTGACGCCTTCCTCGAGTAACTGCGGCTAGCGCTCGAACCTTCATCTCGAGTTCGGTCAAGCCTCTTTTTATTCAGATGGTCCCTCAAGTCCTTCTCGGGGGAGTCGGGGCGCCTGTCACGGGACGTCCCCCTCTCGTGCTGTCGCAGTGAGTGCAGTTGTTGTCGCGACTGCTACTGCTGCCGTGACTGACGCTGCTGAGACTGCTGCCGAGACTGTTGCCGAAGCCCCGCTGATCCCGTAGCTCTTTCCAGCTGCTGCTGGAGCCGGAGGATCAGAGCGTCTCTCTCCTTGATGGCCTCATTCTGTGCTTTAATCGCCAGAAGGGTGGAGTCCAAGTCGTCATCAGGGCTGTAGTCTTCATCCTCAGTATCCTCAACGTCCTCCACCCGGCCCTCAACGTCCTCCGCCTGGCCAGGGGGACGTGATCCATCGACCACTGGAGACTTACACCGCTGATCTTGATCTGTCAGGAGGCCTGCCGGTTGCTGGGTGTCTCCCCTCCTGGGAGCGGACTCCGAGCGGAGGTCACGCTCTTGAACGTTGATCCGGATGAGAGCACGTTCAGCGTCGTCCTCTGTGACTGGTTCCTTCCCGGACCTTTTCTTAGCAGGGAGGAGGTCAGAGGACGGTCCTGTACGCCTTGCCTTGGATGTTTCTCCGCCTTTCGCAGTTCTCCTCGTAATGGTATTTAGGAATAGGAAAGATTATAGAACCTTTCCCACAGACGGCGCCAATTGTAAGTGCAGAAATAATAATACTCACAAGATCAGGATGCCTCTTAGGACTTACTCAATGCATGGAGGAGATAACTGCGACGATATGAACCTGAAAGAGGAGAAAGACAAAGGTCAGAGGACCCTGGCTGTGGGCAGCGCAGGGCTCTCCGATGCTTAAGTCAGCAATCGATCGGAGAAAGAAGAAGAAGAAGGAGAAAGACTGAGTGTCTATGTGAGAGTGCTTACCCCCTGCTCCCTTTGGCTCGTGCCTTATATATGGAACAGTTTTGGGTGAGTGCCAGTGGGCTTGGTGATGTGACCTGGGTCACATCAGCCCACAAAGTCATTAATGAAGGTCCATCATAGCCCTCTTTGCATTTAATGTGGGTCCGATCAGCCCACACTGCATTTAATGTGGGTCCGATCAGCCCACAATGCATTTAATGCCAGTCACATTGGGCCTGATCTTGCCCTGATCTGGTGGTGGCTGAAGTCCCATCAGATCCCTTCCTTGGGCCTTGCCACGACAGGGCCGTGGCTGTTAGCTGCAAGCGCAATACTGCATTGCCGAGCTTGCATTGCCGAGACTGAACGGTATGCGCGGCCGAACTGAATTCTGTTTGGCCGAGACCAGCACGTAGTGCCGAGACCGATATGGATCGGATCCTAGCCGAGATCAAGAGAAATGGCTCCCACACGTCAGCATATCCGAGCGCACCCTTGCCGAGACCAAGAGGAACAGGTTCAAGAAATGGGCCCCACACAAAAACTAAGAGTCGATGTACATTATTAAAGAACAATGTCTTAAAGACAGACTTCACTCCAAAGATGAAATCTAGCTGTCCTAGGTTGAAACTCATCTATCCCTAGTATACAACCGCTCTCCTCATCTATCAATGGACGTTAGGGGGTGCACGTTCAATCTAAACCCACTGATGCACTAACAACCATCTAGTTTGCCCTAATAGTTGCAGTGAGTATAGGATAAAAAATAGCAGAGTAGGCACATTATGGAAATAGTAAAAAGAGACACTGAATTTAAGTGTCATAAATCATTATATGAATATGTTGTGATGCCTATGATAAAATTTGCATTTTGGAGGGGAAGAAAGTTTGAGTATAAAAAGAGACATATTCACAATTTTTATCTCAGTTAGGATCTTTTGGGAAAATGATAACCAAAAGCATTTCAACTTTGACCAAGGTTGAACTACTATGGAGGTTAAATTTTCGTCATAGTATAAATTTTCCTCTGAAAGAACTTTTAAAGGCAAAATCTTTTTACATGATTAAATTCATTTGGTCAATGATTACCTTCCCCAGCATGCCTTCTATATAATTTCAACAAATCATTTCGTTAGGTAGGCCATGTGTATGTTGAATACCTATGCGGTGTTGGTTTAGGTGGGTTTGAGATATTGGAAAAGGTGGATTTTCTTTCTTTATATGTGTTGGTGGAGTATTCCTTGTCCCACAGTAGTAAAACTCAAAGAAGTTTAACCTCTTATATTATATTTACTGACTAAAGATGGAAAATGTGTAAGACTTTGGGACATCTCTTTCACATGCACTCATGTGCAGAGCCAACTCGAGTAAAATGAGCAAGTGTATGCATGTGACATGACATTTGTTACATGAGTGTTCCTTTGTTTCCCTCCAAACCTTATTTGGAGATTTTCATTTTCCTCCATTCTCCCTATACACTAGTAGCTGCCATGTGGTGGATTTTGTCCTACTTTTCTTCTTCTCCTTCCTTAATAATACCTTCTTTTAGATGAGGCCATGTGGATAAAACCATATCTCAAGTCAAGCCCTATGAACTGTCAGCAACTACATGATCATTGATCTAGACCATTAGTTACTGTTTTATAACCATTCATTTTATGCACTGGAAAACCAAGGATCCTCCTGCCCACTAATATAAGGATTTACTAATATGGTTGTAGACTCCACCTAATTTGTGTCTTGGATTCTGAAAACATCTGAGCAGATGAGACATATTCCTACGGAAAGGGTGAGGCTGAAATTTTTAGTTGCCCTGGTATAACTTTTGCTCCTCACTAAAACAAGAAGTATTTGAATTGTAGAGTATGGTATGGGCGGTGAGGTATCCACACATGGGGACGTGTATAGCAATGGGATCCTTTTATTGGAGATTTTTAGTGGAAACAGACTTACAAGTGATATGTTCAAAGACAATCAAAGCCTTCATCAGTTTGCTAAGGTGGTGTTCCCTAAACAAGTGATGGAGATTATACATCATCAACTGCTCTGAGAAGAAATCACAAGTATTAGACACAAGTGAAATTACCATGAAATGAGATGCGGAATGCATCAGACCTTAGTTTCATTGGTGAGAATATGGGTATCCTGCTCTACAGAATCACCAAAAGAAAGGATACAAATGAATTATGTTCTCAGAGTAGAATTGCTTGAAGTTAAAGAGTTTTGTTTAGGCATAGGAAAGTATCAAGCTAATTGAAGGTCCATCTCATCTAAGTAATTATTGAGATAATATTGATTTATGGGTAGATAAGAAGAAAATGTTGAAGCTTGTTTTTTTTATGCATGTATTTTCTATTAAGAGTGTGTCTTGTAATGGCATCAATAAAATGAAATCTTTTGTAGAAAAATGTGGGCATATGAAATATAAATCTAACATACATTCCAAATCGGTGCATGAAATGAACTCAACCATTTCATAAGTGATCGATCTCACCATTCAAATCTATGAAGTTAAATATTACTCTGAATATAGGACCGTACATCAATTATTTCTCAATCTTGTAAATTCATGTGGCCATGGGACTTAAGAACAGCATTTATTTGTATTTGATTGGATAGCCATTTCTACATAGCAGCGATGTCAACTAGCCAAGCTAGCTCAGGTCTAGTCAATTAAGCTTGAGTTCAACCTTGGCTTGTTGTATCAAAAGCCAAGGTCAAGCTAGTGTTCACTCGTCTCAGCTCGGGTCAAGCATGGGTTGATATGACACTTCGCCAATTTCAACTCAAGCCTCCCCTTTAAAGGAGAAGTAGCTCCTTTTAATCATAAACTTAATAAAGGGTAAAAACTTGTTGGTTAGCATCACATAATATATGGAATTTAAAAATCTTAATGATCAATTCAAACAGTATACTACTCTATACGTAATAATGCTATTTACAGATTAATAACATAAAAAACAATCATATCCTCACAAGAAAACTATATTGTTGGCCTTCATAACCACCCAAAACATATTTAAATGAATGCCTTTTTAGCACATGTTTAGTTATTTGATCTTTATTAAGGCCTTCAAATCGAAACCTTCGAGACTCAATCAAGTTGTATTTACTCTTAGGCTATTTCTCATTCATGCATATTGGTGCACAAATGGTGCTCATATAAATGGTGTCAATGATTTGGTGCAATCAAGCAATATTCTACATGGTTAATGTCTCGCTCTCAAGCAATATTCAAATTAAGAGGTTTCCTGGCCGATCCCACTGAAAGATCTTTGTTTTGCTGAATTGGAAAGAAATAAACACCATGTAAAAACTATACATTGTAACAAGCAAAGATCATGATCCGGAAGAAATTACCCTTGTTGGCCATCTAGGTCACCGTGGAGCAGAGAATTCACCATGACTTGGGAATCGATAGATATGTTTGGACTCGGGTTGGCATTTCATCGAACATCTTGTCTGCGTCCTTTGATTGAGCTTATTCTCACATTTCATCGAACACCTTGTCTGCGACCCTTTCTTTTTAGAGACTGTCAAGTGCAGAAACAGAGAAAAAGTTGTGCCGAAAGCATTTACCCGGCTTTCTCTCCTGGGCCCGTAGGGATTATTCTAGCACAAAGGGCTGGGAACCCTACGTTATCAAAAAAAAAAAAAAAAAAAAACCAAGATGAATCGAGTGGATTAAAAAATTATCTTTAGGTGCCTATTAAATCTATTTGTGTGCCCCACATGATAAATCCGAACCATTGCAATCACACATTTTGGGGCCATCTATTATACTTAGTTGATATGTCACGCAATGATGGGTCAGTCTATATCAGTGTTTCAAAGAATGCTACTAGCTTCCTTTTTTTTTTTCCCCCCTTCTATGAGCATCACTTTGTAATTAAAATCATCGGAGTTGATCATTTACTCGTGATTTAGGGCCCGTTTCTTTACTTAGAATTCTTGGAATTCAAATTTCAAATGCTAGAATTCTCTAATGCTATTGAATTATATCATTTCAAATTTCTCCTTTTTGTTGCTACATGAATCCTTGCTCGAGAATTTTAAAATTCCTGAATTCAATAAACTCCATGTTTCATTGCTACATAAATCCTTGACAGGAAGTACACATTTTATGGATTGTAGCACATAGGACCCACCATTGTTGTTGTGAATTTGGGACCAAACCGTGAGAATTACAATGTGGACCCATCTCATGTATATGGTGCATTGGCCCATTTTTTAGAAACTAAAGCATGGAATCCAAGTTTAAAAATCTAAATATGGCCCATCTTGACAAGAACTGCATTGGCCCAATTCTTGCAATTGTAAATATGGGGCCTACTTTTTGGTAGGTAAGATCAGTTGGTTTGAAAATGTTAACTCACACCCAAAATTATCGGGTTGAGTTGGAGTTGAGTCAACGGGCCTGCCAAGGACTTGCGACCATGTGGCTGAGTTCATGCCCCACCTCCAACAATATATATCCATGGATGTTCCTGCACTTACCCAGACAGTTGAAGTTTTAAAAGAAGAAAGTACTCAACATCTAAGTTTTTATCTCTATAAAATGGATCGTCCCCAGGTCTAATTGATTGGATAGCCATCAAAGGAACGGATCACAGAAGATCTCATAAAATTTGCAGGGTCACGATTGATGTACATATCAGCAGACTAATGGACTAATGGGTCTGGGTGTAGGAAAGTGGGGCTATAGGTGCAACAAAGTTGGCCCACATATCCCCCATACAATCGCCATAATTGATCACAATATTCAGAGAGTAATGAGACGGTGTTGGGTGCCGGAATTCCAACCAAACTTCTCGGAATTCCAAAATTCTAAAATCCTCTTGGAGGGGCTAGTATTTTGGAATGTGACTTTTTTGGCATTTGAAATTTCTAACTGCCTTTAATAGTGAGAATTCCACTAAAAGAAAATTGAATTTCTGATTGGAATTCTTGAATTCACAAATAGTCTGAATTCCTGTTAGAAATGTTTATAAAGAAGCAGGCTCTTAACAATCAAATAGGAAAATGAGGTTTTAGATAGGTAAATATTATATATGCAAATGTTACAGTTATAAAATATGTTGTCATATTTATCGAAATCAATATTTTTACCTGAGTAAAATGAGTACATCTGGTAGTTTAGTTATATTGGATATTTTGGTGTTTTCAAAACTTTAAAATATTAAAACTAAAGTATTGATGTTCATCATTAATATGGTAATATTGAACAGTTCAGATAAATAAATTTGGTAACCCACAAAAGTTTCAAACATTAAACCTATAGGTTGAACTTTTTCACAAGTTACTAAAACTTCATAAAGATTTTTAGATAATCAACTTTAGCTTTACGTGTCTTGGGATTTATTAGTTCAATAAACAAATTGAACACTTTCAATTACAAATATAGGGCCCAAATGATTGAAACAAAAAATAAGGGTGGTTAATAAGGGTGGTTGATGGGGCCATGGGAATGCAATCAACTTGTGAAAACAAACTAGCTAACTATGCTTTTTTACAGTAAGGGTGGAAGTTTTTGTATATGAATGGCCTTATCTAGACACCATTTTCGCACCACATTAAATGAAAACGATCAAATGACCCCTAAACCCTCAAATTAGATTCACTTTTCATGTCTTAAATATGTATAAATTTATAAAGGTCTTATCTAACTTTTAAATATTCACTTATGTGAAAATGATTGTTCCAAACAAAGATAATATTGTGTTTCACATGTATAATTTCCATGTATGCAACATTAACATATGTAAATGGTATTTTCACATCACGTGTACAGGACAAACAAACCCTTAAAATCTTTTTGTTAGGTTGAAGATAGAGTCTTATGAATTACTTATTTCATGCCGTTTGGTAATTTTCTCGGAAATTAAAGGTAAAGGAAAGCATCAAATCAAGAGAAAATAAAATATAAGTAGGTTATGATTGTATTTTGTCGTTAATTAGTTGTTTGGTAGGGAATTTTTTTAACTTTTTTGTGTAAAAAAATGGATTTTTTTTGTCATTTAGAAGAAAAAGGAAGTTGCTTTATGACTTCTTTTTTTTAAGGAAGAGAAAATTTTGAAGATGTGTGCTTTTGATGTGATCCTAGGTTCTTTGAAAAATGGAGGCATTACATTAATTTCCCAAAGGACTCAAATTCACAAATGAGGATCCTTTGCGGCATTGACTTAGAAAATTCCTAAGTTGAAAGAGTGAAGTTCCGCACTTGACACCTAGTGTGAATTCAGGCTGCTCAAAATGAGTGTCCCAAATTATGGGGTATCCTTGAGGGTTACCCTAATAGGCTGTAATCCCACCTTGAGATTCAATGTATCAACTCAAGAAGTAATGCATGAAATTGTGCTACCGTATTTTCCATAAAAACTGTCTATTTTAGAGTGGGATCAACTCCTTTTGGAGTATGATATGAGGAAAAGCCATCCATAAGGAGGGAGTTTCGTTTTGGAGTGGCACAAATTTTAAATAAATAGGCACTACGATGGTGTTCTCTTCTTCAACTCAAGACTTCTCTTACTCAATTCCCTATCCTAACTCTTGTACCAAACCAATTGAAGAACAACCAAGGACATTATGCATTTTGTTTTCTATTATTCTTGGAAAATTTCCTTCAACGAGAGTGCACATCCGAATGGTCACCAAAGGCGGGACCTCCTAAATCTCACCCGGTTCCATATGGCAAACCACATTGATGTGCCAGAGAAAATCGACATACATCTTTTTGAAAATTTATTTTTTCTTTTAGCACCAAATTTTATGACAAGATTTTGGAATGTGGGGGTTCTTAAACATAATGTGATGGCTTATTCCTAGGCTTGTCAATTTCGCTTGTTGAAATGGGTACCCAGCCCGGCCCAAGCCCGAAAACACATGGCTTTTAAATTTTTTTTTTTTTTTGCCCAGTGGGCTAGGCTTGGACAATCGTTTGAAAGCCTAGCAAAAAACAGGGACCAAGAATGAGCAGAGCATGTCTAGTTTGTCCAGGCCTGGCCCAGTCCAGCCTGCCCGCAAGGTCATTTTACTAATTTTTATATATTTAAATGGGAACCCTCCAAAAACTCCCTCCAAAATATCTCTTCATTCCACCATTTCTCATTAATTCAATTCCTTCCCACTCCATACCAAAAGCCCGCATCATGAATGGCAGTGGACTCAATTTTATACTTGGACTAAATCCACTATTGAGTTTAGGTTTCAGACTTTTGATAGATTTATTACCCTTCATTTTGAAGACATATCTACTATCTAGACCTTTTGAAATTTGATTCACCCCTTGTCCTATCATTTTTATTAATAGAGCTTCACCCAAAAAGAAGAAAAAAGATGTCTTCATTGATGTAAATGTTAAAGCCCAATCCCGGCCCGAGCCCGCACGAGATGAGATGTGACATGTGCATGTTTCATTTAGGGTTAGGATTGGACAATACTCGGCATGCCCGTACAATATTCTGGACGGAATTAGCTAGACAACCCAGGCCCAGACTGGTCCCATTGACATTCCTATTTTAAATTAATTTCAAATTCCAACCATCTAAGACCTGTAGGGAATATTTCTTTACTTAGAATTTTTTATAAAAATTTGGGAAAGTCCACATGGACCGAATGGGGGACCGGACCGAATTCGAGCCCAGTCCCCCATTCGGTCCAGTAAAAATTTACCACGTTAGAGGCTTCACGCCCAAGATAAGTAACACGGAAAATAAATAATGTTGAAGTATGGGTGAATAGGGTTTTTTATTTTTTATTTATATTATATAGAGAGCGCATTATTGTTGTTATCGATTGATTGTACCATTTTGATATTAGGCTAAAATTAAGTGCCTATTTTGAAAATCCCAATTTATAGATAAATGGGAATTTAGAAATTTCATCCCTCAAGAAAAGATATTTTTCATCCTCAAAGACACCCTTCGGCTTCATTCACCTGAAGCAGTCTCTCTATCCGTAATGGCTTCCACAAGCGCTTTAACGGTTCAGATTTCTTACCTCCCAAGATCAGTTGATCGGAAAACCCCTCTCCCATCATCTATCACCTTCTGTAACTCTCTCTCTCTCTCTCTCCTACTTGTAAGGGTTATTACTTGTTGATTTAAGTTTCTTCTGTTTCTTCAATCTGAATAGCTCATATGGGAATATATATATATATATATATATATATATATATATATATATATATTCTTTGGTTGACGAATCGCTAGCTTTTTATTAAATCTTTCATAAAGACTGGATTTTTCTCACTCCTGTTTGGAATGGGGTTTTTGGGATTCTGTTTTTGGTGTGAATGGTAGGAATTGCTGTATTTTTTAATTTTGTAGAGAGCTCAGAAGCTTTCTGACATTGTATGGGTATTTGGGTTGGAGGAGATGCTTCTCATCGAGTGAAGATTGGAGCTTTGGTGGGGTTTTTCAAGGGTTTATGCTGATGGATTTTGGGGGCGTTGCAAGGTTATGGAAGGGGATTTTGCACTAGCATTACATGGGGTTTAGTAGGTTTCTATTCATCTATGTGTGGCCTACATGTGCTAATGCGGTGCTTGTTTGAGAATCCAAATCCAAGTGGTTCATGTGTTTGGTTAAGGTTGCGATGGCCCCAGAAATTCGGACTCTCAGGTTCAGCTCATCAAGTGGGTCCCTGCGTATGGAATAAACGAAAGTTTGAAACTTTTTGAATGCTCATCATTGGGTTTATTTTGATGGAATGACCTGCAAATGGCAATGGATATTGCAGGATGTGCAAAACAGGGCTTCTGCACCTGTGGTCTGAGACGGAGGGTTTCTTTTCCTGCACTTGTAATGAAGGATAAAAAATACAAGATCTGTTGCAAGCAATTTTCTGCTGTAGTTGGTCCTGAAGGAAATTAAGTAGACAGGAAAAAAGAAATTTGGAGGAGTGGAGTTGCATAACAAGATAGAAGTTGCAAATCCTAGTTCTCCTAGCCTCCTGCAATGTGGGTTTAATTTTGCTCTTATAGTGTGGGTTGGATTTAGATATTTTTTCTTCTTCTTTTTCATGTTTCCTTTATGCACGTTTTGGCAACAGTCCATGCTAGGGGGAGGAATCCTCTGTTTAGAAAATTCTTTCCATCTCCAAGGAATCAACACCTCCTCGGGTATAATTCCTTATGAGAGTTCCATATTTGGATGGAGGTAGGATTCCTAATGAGAGTTTCATATTCTAGTGTATGGACGTTTTTACAAATATCTCAAGATATATTAAGGATCAACGGTTGAAAGTTGGTCACCTAACCGTGTTTGACCCTTCCGAACTAATGACCGGTTCCAATCTTGATTGTGGACCCCACACAAACCAGAAAATTGGAAAACACAGATTGTTTTTAATTCCCGGTATATATTTAACGGTAATGGCATTTTTGCACATATCTCAAGATATAAGATGAATTAACAGCTGAAATTCGGTCATCTTGTCGTGTCTGACCTTCCCAAAATAATGAATGGTTCTGATCTTGATTGTGGACCCCACACAAACCAGAAAATTGGAAAACACGGACTGTTTTAATTCCCGATATACATTATTGTGAACAGTAATGAGGATTTGGCACATATCTCGAAATATAAGATGAATCAATGGCTGAAATTTGGTGAGGTTGCCATTTTAGAGTTGTTAATGGTGACTAACGGTTTAGATCTTGATTATGGGATCTAAAAGGTACATTCCCAAAGCAAAAACTTATTAAGCCCACATTACCGCCTCAATTATTGTATCGTCAGTGTCGCTCCGCCCTTCTCTCCTTCAATGAATTATGTGCATCCGAAGGAGGGAGGTCCGACTTCAACAATATTTGCATCCGTAGCTCTCACCTGTCCACCCTCTTCAAATCCAGGCCCATCCAAACACATAAATTCTATGATCGCGCAGAAAAGGGCAAGGCTTCCCCTTGCGTGGACTGTTACCAAACGTCCCCTAACTGTTTCAACTCATACGAAAGAAAAAAGAAAGGATTGTTGCATCAAATCCCACGATTCAAACAACTAGTTAGGGCAAGCATATACTAATGTTTCATATATTTGTTGATCATCAATTTGTTTCTGTTGAAATGTCATTATTTTCTTCCAGTTATTGGAATGTAAAAAAACAAAATCTCATTATTTCATGAAGCATTGTAGTTGTGACTAAGTTGCATGATTATGGGTACTTTGTAGAATCTGACACTGTATTAGGTGTTTGCTTCGGTGGATCCAGAATTTAGGATTTGGTGATTTGACCTGTTGTTCGAATCAATATGAATACTAGCAATGAAGGCCCGGGCTTAAAGAAAAACAAATATTTAAAACTTGATATATATTATTGGGGAGGAAAAATATCTAAAAGAAAAATAATTATATTATTCATCATTCTTAAGTTTTATATACCAAAATATAAAGAAGAAAAAATAAGTTAAACTTACACAATCTATAAATAAAATACGAATTTATAATTCTCACTTATTTTAATTTTTGATATAGTTTTTAAGCATAAAAAGAGAAAAAATTATAAATGTATAGGTTAGAGTAGAAATATATGCAAAAATCAAATGAGTTTAACATGAGTTAGCTATGATAAATATCAAAAACCTTAGATCTTACTTTTGAAAGATATAATAATAGCTTGAGTTTTCTTGCATTAATTAAGAATGCCCATTCAAGTTATTTCTTTTTAAAATGTTATGCCAATGAAAAAAATATATACCTTCATACTGTTGTTCTGCATCTTCTCCTTCCTCATATGGAGAGTTCGAGAGTGATGGATGTTGATGGAATGATACCAACTCTTAAAATTAATGTAGAAACCAAAAGAAAATTAGAATAGAAATAAGCTGGGCAAAATAAAGACATAGCAAAGC
This sequence comes from Cinnamomum chago, assembly GCA_038049695.1. Classification (NCBI taxonomy): domain Eukaryota; kingdom Viridiplantae; phylum Streptophyta; class Magnoliopsida; order Laurales; family Lauraceae; genus Cinnamomum; species Cinnamomum chago. The sequence goes on along the minus strand of CP142458.1, from coordinate 61,410,256 downwards.
TTACATGGCAGTTTTAGGATTATAATTTTCTTTGACATATTATTTTTTATTGGTTTCTTTGAAATATTATTGAGAGAATAAATTAAAAAAAAAACAACATAAATGAATTAAAAAAAATGTGAAACACATTTCCAATTTAAGGATTTAATTATGCAGATATAACGCATTATCTAATAGAAATGAAAGAAAAATATGTAAATCTTTATCTAAAAAATTATCAGAAGCAAATACTTTAAAAGAGAACATCAAACTATAGCTTCCAAACAAATGAAACCCAAGAGGAAAAAAACCCAGGTACGCATCATGAAAACGAATGGTTGGATCATGCTTGTTTATCCATTTATAATCAACGTTCCTTTGTTTTACTTTTACACAATCAAGGGGACTGGACCCATTAGAGCCCAGCCAACCCCTAGAGTTGTACCTCAGAAGATAGGATAGATCTCAATATTAGTCCAAGCACTCCATAAAAAGAAACTAACATTATAAAGATGTTGTTCTTACACATGAGAATTACCATGTCATTTTTACAGTTTACATAATCCAGTAAAAAGAATAGCTAGAGTCACAGTGCATCATGAAAGGTGACATATAGAAACCTATAAATAATGAGAAAATATTAAATTAATAAGGTGACTTTAAAAGAATTCAAGGTTTGATATGTAAAGGTTGAAGAATTCACCCTTGTTCACATCTGTAAAGTTAAAAATGTATGTAACTGCCCTTGGTTCCTTCCAGAGTGCCAATATGCGAAGGAGGAACTGATGTTAGATGAAAGTGCCCACTCCATACCTGTGAAAAAGAAGCATTTAAGTACTCAAAAGTATAAACAAGTTGAAGGAGGCGGCACCTCGTCTAAAGGTTGATGATGGTTACAAAGGTTGATAGCTTTTCTTTTTATGCTCTAGAGAAGTTACATGAGAAAATGCCTACAAAAGATTCGATCAGAATCTTCATCATGCAACCAAAATGAGAAACAAATGAGGTAAAACCTAGAGAGGAAAAAAACATGCAGTAATAGATGTAGAAGAGAATCAATCCTTTGTGAATAGCAGAGGTCTTGATATATGAAGCATGGACGTCATGGAGAGAGTAGTCCTTTTAATTCTCTTCGATTGGTATGAATAAAGAATCTAGCAGTTACTGTAGGACATATAAATGTGAAAATTGTGAAACTAAATTCTTTATCTGTTACACATTAGATGTGGAGGCATTGAGGCCGTTTATTGTATGTATTTAAAGAGATGCGTTTATAAGAAAGATAATTAGGTGTGTTTAAATAGGAAGGACCGTTTCCTTTGTACGATTAAAGAAATTGCAGGCAAAGACTGATGAAAGGAATGTCAAGAGATACAAAATGATATAACAAAAATTAAATGAAAGGAGATGAATTTGCTTGAGGTATTAAGTGTGGGAGATGAAAGGAAAAGGTTGGTCAAAATCAAATTCCTGAAGAGTTACAAATAGTTACAGGAGGGTCATTAGAGTCATTAGGGTCCATTAAGGTTATTAGGGTCCACAGGAGTCAATGTCAATTTCTAGTGGTCAAAATCAATTGGATAGAATGTGCTTGATTTCTAATTAGATTCACTTCGCTTCATTTATATATAATAGGTCCACTTTTCTAAATAATTTAGGATTCTCTAGTCTCCTGACATCTCTCAAAACCCCATTTCTAAATTTGTCCACCTGTGCAATATCATTTGTTAGCAACATCCACCAAGCTATTTCCTCTTGAATATGACTAGTTGACTTGTGGAAAGAGTTAGGGCTTAAAACTCAACCTCGATGTAAATCTATGGTCTCTGGAAACTCAATGTCTTTTTACCAGTAGTTCTCACTCATAACCTCTCCCTCCTACATGTTTTAATGATTTCAATATAACCTCTTGATACACTTCTTTTATCTAAAATTCATCAAATTAAATCTCTCGGTACCCTAGAATAGGCTTTCTTTAAATCGTTGCAGATTATATGAAGTTTTTTTCCTCTTATCTATGTATTTTCTATATTTGTCTTAGTAATGAGATAGCTTTCATAGTTAAACTCCCTGATATGAAAAGATGTAAAAGCAACACTTCAAATATCCTATGGCATGCATCCTTTATAAGCATATCAAGATGAGGGTATCCTTTCTAACTGATTGTACGTTTGAAGTTGATGTTGCTCCTCAGGGGCAGACCTAGGTATAATCATGTGGGGGCGATCGCACCCGTTGAACCTCAGTCCACTTTTAAAACCATAATGAAAATTCTAGCTGTGCTTTGAAAATTCACATTAAAATCCTAGGTCCGCCCACATGGAAATTCTAATCGTGGCCCATTAAACAATCTCAAGTAATGAATGAATTCATAAATTAATTAGGGGAGGATTGATTTACAAGTGATTAATCCGGCATGGTTGGAGTTGGATACAACTCTCAATCCTAAAATAAGGAGTAAATGATGATTTTAGTGGTTTGGATTCATATGGTGAGCTCCACTATTTTTGTATTTTAATTATTCTTAAAGTTTTGATAAGTTATCTTTAAGCCTAATTGGTATTTTCAAGTTTAAGATTTTTCTTTGGATGTTATTAAAAAACTCTGAAATAAATAAATAAATATGTTTTTAAATGATAAGTAAAAAAAAAATGATAAATATGAAAATACCATTAATCTCTTCTAAAAAAAATTATAGCTTCGTTGCCACTAATTGACTACCGTTACCCCCTCTAAAAGAAAATTCTGGCTCCGTCCATGTTCACATTTACAAAGAGATAATCTTTTAGGGTAATTTGTGTACACGATTTTCCACAAAGAAAGCATGAAAAGCAGAAACGTTTTTCATGCTATAGTAAACTCGATATTAGGTGCGGCTGCTTTTCACGATGAAAAGCAGGAAAATGAACTAAGTTTTCTATGATTTCATGAAAAACCAATTCCTACAACAGGTTAGACTTGGTGTTTTCTATGAAACTAGGATTCCACAGAAGTGTTTCAAGTGGAAGAAACATGTGAAATCCATAGGTTTTCATTAAAAATGTTGTTCCCTTCACGTTTGGCAACCAAATCCTCGAAGAAAAGATCTTCGCTTTCCCCAACATGGAAAACCGACGTTTGGCAATTGCACATCCCCAAGGATTTGGACGATCGAGATCCTCATTTTTTTAGGATTTTTCACAACTATACACATTGATATGTAGTGATGTCAATGTGAGATCTCAGCTATACAAATTCTCATTGATGAATCCTTATTCCAAGGGCAAGAGGAATTATCAAATCTATGGATTCCCCACATGTTACCAAACGTGCTCTTAATAATGAAAATAAAGACCCAACCACCACCCTTGTAAATCAAATCAAAATGATGTCAGTTTCTCATTTACATCTCCATCTTATATCATTCACCTCTCATGTCTTTAATAATCATTTGTTGCATCCTATTTACCATGAATTATTAGGAATTCATTTCCATGCTAACCAACTGGCTTTTAATGGATTCACTAGCCGACCGTGGAAGTTTTACTTAGTTTGAAGTGTTGAAATTTGGACTCAGAGGTCTTCTCCCATTAGTCCAAACGTTAACACCTAATTCATTCTAGGTAAGAAGATATCACATTTTGAAAATGTAGAGGCCACTAGTGTCACGAAAAACTGCTATTCGAATCCTTCTTAACTACATAGAAGCTCCTGTAAAGTGTCAGTCTAGCAATCATTGAAAAAGGGAAGAAGAACATAGAGAAGAAACAGCCAACAACAAGAAGATATGATTATCCATGAAAACCCACCTTTATGCAGCATCGTCACTTATGAGTTTGAGATTAAGACAAGGTAACGTTGCAAAATTTGAGCGAGTTGAATCCCGGGTGGCTCACTCGCTCACTCATGCTTATCGTGGATGAGAAAAGTGGAATCCAATCATCCATTATTGAAAATCTCAATTGCTAAAAATACACCTGGCCCCTCCTCTTTTACTCGAGATCGAAGCCCGTTTGTATATATTAGGCAATTTTGATTTTTTTTTATATCACGAAAATTGGATTACAATAGGTTGAACATTGGACACAAATCTTATTTCTTTATTTAAATCCTTTAGCATTAGAACAATCTCAAATTTCATTTTTAGATTGTGACAAATTTTACATTGGCTGCTAACCTAGCCCACCCACTACCCAGGCTTGGGACTAGGGATGGCAACGGGGCGGGGCGGGGACGGAATTGGGGTTCCCCGCCCCCGCCCCGCCCCTCTTTTACCCCGCCCCGCCCTTTATATTATAAAAATTTTAAAATTAAAATGTGTTCCCCGCCCCCCCTCTTTTACCCCGCCCCGAACTTGCCCCGCCCCACCTTTCGGGGTAACTCTTATGCTCCGCCCCGCCCCGCCCTTTAATTATAAAAAATTTAAGAAAATGGAAAAAAATGGGTCTGGCTTAAAGAGGGGCTCATGCAGTCCATAAAAAGTCACAAATATCAATTTGTACTTTTTAAAATCCAACATGCTTTGCATTTACAAAAAGAAAGCCATCATGCATCATCATCCAACACTCAAAGTTTTTTTGAAAAGTTTTTTTTTTCTTTTTGAAAGGTTTCATTAATTTTTTTAGAAAGTATATACTTTAGTTCTTAAGTGGTGTGTGTGTATCTGAGAGAGAGAGAGAGAGAGAGAGAGAGAGAGAGAGTAACATCTGCAAAATGGATTGATAAAGAAAGAAGCAGAAGGCGCTCAAGAGGAGACAACAGAGAGAAAATGATAAAAAAAAATGACATAGAAGGATAAAAGGAGCGTCTTCTTCGGTTGCCCATGAATTTTACATGATAAAAAGCACATGAATGAAGAATGATTCATCTATGTTGTCTCTATGCGTTTAATAATATTATATAAAAAAAAACGTCAACCATGCTAACTCATTTGCCAGAAACTCAAGCCTAAAGTCAGATTTATTCTTATAATATTTTTTCTAAGCTCTTGAATGCCACAAATATATAACATACACTTGAAAATATCATATATGCTTTGAGACATTATTTATAAAAAAAATAATATCTCTCTAAAATATTATTAACTCCATCAATACATGCTGACCTATCAATATATGGATATGGTTATTGTAGACTTGTAGTGTCAAACAACCTTAGTAATATGATAAAAGAAATCTAAAATATTAGCAATATGATAAAAGAAATGTAAAATATATATATATATATGTTTATTTATTATAAAAAATTCTAAAATATATATTTTTAAAAGGATTATTAATTTTGGGGCGGGGCAACGGGGCGGGGCACGGGGCGGGGCGGGGCGGGGAAAAGGGCAAACCCATCCCCGCCTCACCCCGCCTTCGGGGCATGTTTTTTTGCCCCGTCCCCTCCCCGTCTAAGAGTCGGGGCGGGGCGGGCAAGCCGGGGTGGGGCGGGGCGGGGCAAAATTGCCACCCCTACTTGGGACCCACAGTAAAACCCAGTGAGTTAGGACAAGGCTTTGAAGATCGGAATGGAGAAACAAATTCATGTAGTAGACTCCAACAAAGATTGTCTCTTTTTTTTTACACTCTTCATGATTTTTGTTTAAGTTGTTGCAACAAAACTAACCTCATCCTCAAACAATTGATTTTTACTCAGAGTAAAGCTTTTTTTTTTTTTTTCCAGATTACATAAGCCAAATTAAAATGGGTAAAAATATTATACATAAATCTAGTTTTTAAATTTCATCTATTATAATTAATGAATTATCATATATATGTGTGTGTGTGTGTGTGTTTTCCTGATTTGCTAGATGCTAATGTGAAGTCTGATTATTATATGAATATGCAAGCATTTACTTATTTATTAATCTATATTTATTCTATACATGCATTAACTCAGATAAAAAATCATTCATTAATTATAAATAAGTGAGATTAAGAAAATCGAGAAAATCATATTTATATCCAATATTGACTCAGTTTTATTTGGGTTATGTGATTAAAGAGTTGATTTGGATTTGAATAAAAACCAGGATTGAGAAAATTGAAAATTTCGAATAAATTCTTTGTCTAAATATACTTTTTTTATTCGAGTTATGTAATCTGAATAAAAATGAAGTTTTTCATTTGCACCTAAATATAAGTAGAAATCGGATATGCATACGAGGCTAGGTTGACCCCACAAGCTAACGCCATCCCGTCATAAAATAAAAATGTACTTTTTTCTCAATTGAAAGTGTATAGGCAACTTAAAAAAATTTGTACTTCATTTTTCAATTCCTTTTCGGATCTTTAAAATTTGGGCTTCAAGTTTGCAATGTTTTAGATTGAATTAATGGACTATAGTCTTTTACATGTCCGAGAAAGTGGGCCCTGATGTGTAAAATACATGAATATTTAGTCCATACATGTTTTTATACAAGCTAAAATGTTATAGCACCAATTCATATTAGAGTAGAATTTAATCAAATCCTTAAAAGAGGAGACTGTACAAGTTCAAATTTTCAATAGGCAAAGAGCACACCAAAGAGGTTTTTTTTTTTTTTAGAGCAAAAAGGGCCTTTCAAAAATTAAATAAGGACAAAATGGCAACTTAAGTTTTGGATTCCAAAAAGATCTATTTCTATATTTCCTGTAAAACAACTTATAGAGTCCTTGGTTCCTTCATTTCAAAAGGAGCTTCATCTCCTTAGTACTGCTCCCTGTTATTCTATCTATTCTTAAATTCAGGAGGGGCACAGAAAAAATAAAAAATTAAAATGGGACACTTATATTTCCTAGCTTTGAGATATTCTTGACACTCCTCGGATTGCCATGTATCTTTCAAGCTTCTGCAGCTATCTTTGAAGGAGTTGTCATTTTTAGTACATGTATTAAAATTTACATTGGAGCTAACTCTAGTATTTGCGTATAGTGAAGTGAATTATTTATTTTAGCAGTTGGGTGAAAGGTACTTAGCAAAAATTCCATGAGAATAGCTCAACATGGTTATAACATCAAAATAGCCCGGCATGGTTAAAGCCAGGCTCAAGCTGGGCTAACCAGACTTGCCTCAAACACAAGGTGGCTAGTTTAATGTTCAAGCGAAGCTCAAGATGGTATACACTTGGCTCGCCTCAACTCGTTTACATCCCTAAGCCAACCAAAGAGGTTTAATGGATCCCACTGGCAAATCCTTGCAAAATTGGCAAGAAATTATAGGGATCACAAATGCCATGTAAAAAGCAACAACCCTTAACAAGTGAACTTCATGATCCAGAAGATATTACCCGTGGAATTTGTTTCTCTCTTCAAGATGACCGTGGAGCAGCGGTTTCATGACTACTTTCGCATCAATGAATCTGTTTGGACTAATGTTGGCGTTTCGTCAAACACCTTGTCTGCGTCCGAGTTGGAGATTGTTGAAAAGAAACGAAAACTGTTTTGCCGAAGCGCACATGACCGAACCACCGACGTCAAGGGCTTGATTGAAGGCAGCTTAAAAACAAAAAAACAAAAAAAAAAAAAAAAATCAAATGATTCAGTCTAGACTCTAGATCCCAAGCTTCTCACCTACTCACTTTAGGGCGTGTTTGGATGTGTGATGAGGTGAAGCATCAAATCAAGAGAGAATAAAAAATAAGGTGTTATGATGATGTTTTGTTTTTAGTTGTTTAGTATAGAATCTTTTTGGCTTTTTGTATAGAAAAGTGGAGTTTTTTTGTCTTTTATGAAAAAAGAAGGTTGCTTTTTTGACTTTTTTTTGAAAAAAATGGAGGGAATGTTGAAATTATGTATTTTTGATATGACCATTGTCAATTCTTGTCTGGATTCAACTTAGTTAAGTGCCTAACACGTCGTAAATGAGAAAAGTGGAACTCTACTATGGGGCCCCACCTTTTGAAAAACTAATTCGTTAAAAGTGGAAAACGCCCCTCTTTTATAAGATTTGGCCGAGTTTTATTTTAAAAGGACTTGGTCGCACACTCAAGATGAAGTCTCATTGTTTTATATTAAACATTTTTTTAATGGTATTATATTTATATGAAACATTATCCATCAAATATTCAATCTTATAGTAGATCCAAATGTGAAAGATTTTGCCAAGTCCCCTGAAAGAGAAGGGCACGCATTTAGAGCTGTTTAGACTCAACAATTAAATGGAACCAAATATTTTCTCACTCACGAGAAGCGTGAGTGAACCAGTCAAAAGATCCACTCTTCTAAAATAGGGAAATGTCCGGGCATGAATTTCCCGTGTGAGCCAACTATGCAGACCACTATGGGTCCCATTTGGGGATCGAACCGGGTCCTTGTTTGGTGCATGGTTTGGTTTAGCATGGTTCTATTCTCACTTGAATATTTCCATTTAAAATATTAGTCATAACTTAGGAACTATTTTTATATCTTCTAAAAGAAGAGAAGTTTTGACTTTCACGCGTCCCATTTTGCCATTCATATTAAAGTTTTCTCTTTATTTTAGACTTTTGGTTTTTCAAAATTTTCAATAATTTCTCTTCATTTTTAATTTTTTACTCTTATATTAATTATTTATTGATTAAATTACTAAGGTGTCGTGTTGACATAACCATTGGCTGAATGAGAGTCACGTTGACTTAACCTCAGGCTTCACCAGTTCGATGGTAGATCCTTTTTTTTTTCTTTTTATAAAACATTGGTCTAAAAAATTGTCATGCAAAAAAAAAAAAAAAAACAAACAAATATTGGCCACATATCACTGTAACCTTTTTAATTTAGTTTAGACAAAGTAATAACCCCCATCAACTTATAATTTGTGTCTGTCATAGGACCCCTTGAATTACACTGGACCTATTGAGTTTTCACCGATCCAAATGAACTAAACTACTGGATCCAAGGTCAAGGTTTTTTTTTTTTTTTTAAGAGAAATTTACCGCATACGACCCCGTAGGACTCCATATCACTCTTGAGGTCCCAAAAACACCGTATATATAGATAAGGTCCTCAAGGTGCCTCTTTTTTTTTTTTTTTTTTTTTTTTTTGTAGTATAGCGATTGGTCGATATCGGTCATTCTACGGTGGTTGCTTCGACCATTATGTGGTGGTTGCTTTCGATTTGCAGAATCCAAATAGAAATTGAGTTTTTCAGGAGGGAAAAGATGGGGGGGGGGGGGCGGAGGAAGGGAGGGAAGGGGTGGATTTTCCTATGCAACAGTGATGGTTAAAGTTTGTGGTTGATCGAGGATATGGGGTGTTCCTGCAGGCATTGCTAAGGTGTTGTGGTTATGCAATGTTGGGTAGGGGCACTACTTGGCCACTGTGGTGGTGGTTGAGGGCAGGAGAAAGTGGGCAATTTTGATGGGTTGCATAGGGGTAGCAAGGGCAAGAGAGGTTAGGTTGTGGATACTTCTAGTTGGAAGGATGATGGGATTTTCATTCTACAGTGAATCCCAATTTTAAATCTAGGAAGAATAGAGATCAAATGGAAAGGGAGTGGACCCATTCTTGGCGCCTGTTCAGAAAATGGTTAACTGGTTTAAGTCATATCCATATACATACACATTTCTAATGATGTACCGTCCTAGCAGCAGCTATGGCCTCATATAGGTAGTCCAAGCACAACCTACCACAGGTTCGAACCCATATGCCTATCCTCCATTAATGGAGGTTATGCACTACCGCTTAATGTTGGCAGACTGTATACGTGTCAGCCTTGATCTCCTATATGATGTTATCTATGGCTATGGAGAGCATGGGCAAGAGCCCGTAGGTCACAACCTAGGGGGCTGGGATTAGTCTTACGAGACTGAATCACCTATGCAACACCACCCCTCCCCCCCCCCCTTCTCCCTCCTGAAAAACTCAGTTTCTATTTGGATTCTGCAAATCGAGAGCAAGCACCGCATAATCGAAAGCAACCACTGCAGAATGGTCGATATGAACCATAATCACTAAACGAAAAAAAAAAAAAATACAAAAACGCACCTTGAGGACCTTATCCCTATATACGGTGTTTTTGAGACCTCAAGAGTGGTATGGGGTCCTACGGGGTTCTATGCGGTAAATTCCTCTTTTTTTAAGGGCACGTTTGTATACATGTAATTTCCGTGGAAATTGGAAATTGTCACATCAGCAAAATCCATGAGTTTCAAATTCTTTGGAAAAGTTTTTCCACGAAAGTCAAAATTTTATGTTTGGTGCAAAAAGGTTTTCCTCAATGAATTAGTGCTAATGTTGTTTGGTGCAGCTATGGATTTCTTTAGTGCTAACCACTTTTTAGTGAAAACTATTGGGTGGGTGGGTTGGTATGTGTGTGGGGTTAAGAGGGGAAGAGGAAGAAAGAGGGTAGCTGGGTAGAGTGAGGGTGAGAGAGAGGAAATTGGGGGGTCAGTTTTCCGTGGAAATGGACTTCCCATACCCCCCCCCCCCCCCCCCCCCCCAAATAGAAAGTCTATTTCCATGGCTAGGAAGGAAAAAACTGACGTGGCAAAAAAATATTTCCATAGAAAACTATAACCTTTTTCGCGGAAATGGGCTGTACAAACATGCCCTAATATAAAGCCATTAAACTAGTGGGCCATGAATAAAGGAGTTTGAGGCATATGAACATCCCTCCATTTACAATATCCACAATATATATAGTATCAATCTCTTCGTAAAGCAATAGAGATTATCAAAATATGTGGTTAGATAAATAGTGGCAAGATCCAACTTGTATCTAGTAGGAACCATCATCTCCATTTGGTATGGAAGTGGATTTGAAGACAGATTTTTAAAGGATTAAGCGTAGAGGCCGTCTACATGGGACTTCCTTATTGGGACTGGTACTGCTGGGAGCCACATATTCATATATGGATGAATACCCAACTCAATAGACTTCTCTTCCTTCTGGGCAGGTGTAGTGTGTGTAGTGCGCAATTCAAGTTGGGTTGAACTTGATTCACACTTTGGATCTTACTCCAATACAATAGAGAGTACCCTTTGCTCTTCTCTCCCCCACTTTCTATGAACGATTCATCAACCCTCTTGAGGTTTCAAAGATGCATTAAGGAGACAAAAGATCAGTTGCATCAGATTATCCAAATCCCATAATTTAAGGGCTTCGAAATTCAACGGTCTCTCTTAACTTTGCTATTTTGAAACTTTTAATTCAATGATGAATACAAGTTGGATGAGTGTCAACTTGGGATGGAGTTGAGGTATTGAATGTATAGAGGTGGGATGGATCTAGGTGGGCCAAATAGTAGAAAATAGGGAGGAGAGCAAGAAAAGATGTATCAGAGCAGAGTTGTTTTTTGTTTATCATAAGCAGATGGTTCCAAGATCCAAGGAAGCAAATAACAGTATATGTAGTAACATCTTATTCCAGGACAGAGATATCCATTTGACAAACATCGTTTGGAAAGGGTTCTGGTCATTTCCATCAAAGAAGAAAACAATGCTAACAAGAAATTGCACCCAACACTCTGCTCACACACAAGCACTTTGGTACCCTTATTCCATGCCATCGACAACGGTTGCATTGGCAATAAATACAGGGTTTGTCTTTTGAGGTTCACCAAAACAACAAAGGAGTTCCAACATAACACTGTGTGCCTGAAATTGTTCAGGTCCTTCCTCCTTCATGCCACATTTCTTACATGCATCAACCTCTTATCCTTTCCAGAATCAGCAGCCCCCTGAAGAAATGGAATGGACAGGCTTGTTGCCTTCAAGGATGGGATACTTGTTGATCCTAAACAAGCCTTGACCTTGTGGAGAGATCTCCATTTCTGCATGTGGGATGGAGTCATTTGCAGTAAACAACATCTTCAAAAGGGTCACATCCTGATCCTCAAGAGCCAGCACTTGGTCAGGTCCTTATCTCCCCATGTTTCAAACCCCTCCTTCCTTCCCCTTGTAGATCTCTCAAGCAATAATTTCTAAGGTCAAATTCCTCTTGAAATAGGCCGCATGCACAAGCTCAGGTTACTCAATCTCAGTTCCAACTGCTTTGATAGAGAGATTCCCAAAAATCTGACCCTATGTAAGGAACTTAGAATTCTTGAATTGAATGACAATAAGCTTGATGGTAAAATTCAGTCGACCCGGGCTCTCTTACAAGACTTGAATCTTTGATGCAAGAACACAACAATCTCATTGGCAACATCCCTCCATCAACCGGGAACCTTCCATCAATCATCCATCTCGATCAATCAATAAATAATTTGGCGGGAGATATTCCAGACAATCTAGGCTTCACAGTGAACTTGGAGGTTCTTGTAGTTCATCGAAATAATCTTTCGGGTACAGTTCATTCCTCCCTATACAATCACTCAACCATCATGGCAAATAACGAATTACACGGAAGCCTACCACCTGAGCTGGGACTCACTCTTCTAAAGCTTGAAAAGCTTAATCTCAGGAGTAACCGTTTTACAGGACTCATACCAGTTTCTTTGGGCAATGATTCATGGATCCAACATCTTGATTTCAGTATGAACAACTTCACTGAACCTGTGCCAACAAATCTTGGAAGGTTGCATGCCCTTAAATGGCTTAATTTTGGAGTCAACAACCTCACTGGTGACTTGGGTTTCGTTACATCTTTAACCTATTGCAGTAGATTAGATACTTTAAGTATATCCAATAAAACAATTTGTGGCGGCTTGGCTTACCTCTCAACCCAGCTGAGGCAGCTATCAACGGGACAAAGGCAAATATATGGAACCATCCCAACAGGAAGTGGGAATCTACTCTAGTCAGCTTCACTTTCCTGGCTATGCAGAGTAGCCTTCTCACAGGTACTATTCCCAGTAATTTTGAGAAGCTTCAGAAGTTGCAAGCAATTAGTTTGCATGACAGCAAGCTTTCAGGGAAGATTCCATCATCCCTTCGAAACAATACTTGATTGTCTCCGCACCAGCTACAAAAAAATGTCTCCGAAACAATACTAGAGTGCTTTGAGGAATTCTTCTCAACTGAGATCCCACCCTTCTCTTTGAGAAGATCTCTGCGATTGAGTTATAGCATAGAAGACTGCGAGGTCAGGGAGATCGTGTTTGCGAAAGAATTGTGTAGAGACAAAAAGTTCAAAGACTCGATTTGAGCACAACAAAGCTCCTCAGTTATAGATCTGTACAAGTTGTTGTTTGTAGATCTAGTAGTTGCATTTTCAAATCTGTCTTCTTGACAAAGATCTGGGATCTTAATACATTAAGATTAGGGCTTGAGATTTTGGGATTGGTTCGTGGCCTTTTGGGCATCTGATCCACACATTAAGCGAATCAAAGCCGTGTGGAAGACACACCTACTTCCAACACTTCATGCCAATCCAACTCATCCATCTAAATATACCCATTGCAAGCAAAGTCAGTGCCGGATTCATGCAAGTCACTCATCAAATTGGACATAGTTGTTTGTAGAAAAAGGAGGGTTATGAACCAAGATAATAGAATGTGTTAGAGAAAATTCCAGACAGGCAATTCAAAAATACTGTAAAATAGGGGCAGGAATAATTCCTAGGAAATAAGATACGAAGCGAGGCAAGTTACAGAACAAATTTCGCCTCCCACATGAGATGAAATTTCCAGATGCTCTGGGAGCAGCTAGTCTATCCATGGGATACAATGACTACTTAATGGTTAATAGCTATGACGCAGTGCATGCTCAATCCCAGCCCACTAGTACACTGTCGGCATTCTGATTTGCTCTGATTTGCTCATATATCTATGCAGAATAGACAAGAAAAATAGAAGAGAGGGTCATTTCAAAATGTAGTAAAAGAAAAGAAGAGGGAAGTCATTTAAGAAAGAAGAAGAAGCTTCCTTAAAAGAATGCTACACAGCACCATTCCTTCACTGCCAATTCCACAACCAATGCGCAACAGGCAAATGCAGTAAAGTTGAACCAAACTTGCATTAGATGGGGTGAGAATAGAGAAATGAAAGTTTTCAAATAAGGTTTGGAACGAAACCAAGGATATACCCAATGATAGAAGCACATGCGCACATGCACGCACTACACTCATCCAGGCCTAGCTTGGCACCGTGCTTGCATTTGTGTGAAAAAAATTCCCAGAGTCCCACACATGTGCCATCTTCTCAATTAAACCTAAGGCGATAAAGTAGATATGAGAGTGATGCAGGCCCTAGGGTTAGGGCTCGCGTGGGAAGTACTAAAAGCACAATGAGTGCCGAAGCATGTGTCCGAAGACACAATCAATCTCCAAAGAAACAATAAACGAGGACGCACCTCAATGGGAAAACCCAATTTCATTAATCAGCTCTCTGAGAAATAATTCTCTACAATGCCATATAAATAGGAAAACACAACTTAAGCTCTAAGAAACGTAATTAAAATAGGAAACCAAATAAATAGGAAACCTAATCCTAAATACAACCCATCTAATAAAACTATTAACTAATAATAATTAAATAATTAGGAAAACTCCTAAATCTACTGGGCCCTACACATGTGGCCTGAGGTCGATCTGCATCAAGAAGTTAAACTCCTTTAAGTTTAACCAATGAGGGACAAGGAATACTCCCCCTCCCACCACACACAAAAAGATAAAGCCTACCTTTTTTTTCCTATATTATATGGTTTCAGAGTCACGTCAAGTCTCGAGTTGGAATCCCAAGGAGGTGTTATTCCCCAAGTCACATGGGGCAGGCATGTATCGCGTGGGTAGAAACTTGTGGATTGCGAAATCGAACAGCGTCTCATTTGAGGGCGGGTGTTAAGTAGATTTGTCTTCTACTTTCTAACAACTTAAGCTTTTTAGGTGTAGACTAGTCGGACTTGACAAATTAAAGGAAAAAATTACAATAAAGTGATTACACAAGTTATGACTTATGAAGCGAAATGTTGGTCGGTCAAGAAGCAAGACATGCACCAAATGAATACATCAAAAATGAGAATGTTGAGATGATGTGTGGTAAAACTAGGAAAGATAGAAGTAGAAATGAGCACATTTAAGAGCATTCATTGGTAGCATAAATAGGTGATAAATTAAGAGAGCTTCATTTGAGATGGTTTGAATATATCCAACAAAGGCCAACAACATCACTAGTGATGAAAAATCTTTCTATGCACATTGATGGCCGGCCACAAAAAGGGGTAGGCAGAAGAGTACATGGATAGAAGTAGTCAGGTTAGATATGAACACACCTTTTCGAGGATTTGGCCTAGGATAGACCACAATGGAAAAACATAATTCATGTAGCCAACCCCAACATAGTTAGGACAAGGCCCTAATCATGATGATGACATATAATTCATTGAAGGTGATGTAGTTTTATCACAAAATCCATATCGAGTATGGCTACATGAAAATTCATTCTCTTTCCATCTCTTGAAACAATTCTTGTCAAAAGTCTCGATTTTGAGAGCATCCAGGAGGCAGCCATTGCAAGACAGCCGAGACTTTTCTATACAAAATTTAACTTCAAATTATTCAAAAAAAAATCTAAAAAAGGCAATTCGAAAATACTATCTGATGATGCCAAAAAGTGTTTTGGGCACCACCGGTCAAGTGATATGCAGTTAATGTAAAAATTAATGAAGAGAGAGAGTTTATAGTGGTTCGGTCGGTGTGACCTACGTCCACTTTAAACTGGTGATTTTATTGCTCTGGGGGAGAGGTTACAAAGTAAAAGATTTACAATGATGATGTGAAGAAATTGGAGGAGAGTCGCTTCTTTGATAGGACTCTCCTTTTATACTCTTCCCCGAACGGGTGGGGAGATTCTCCAGCGATCTCCAGCGAGGTACGCTCCATTCTGGTGGAGTCTTCCGAACCGTCCTCAACAGACGAGCAGGTAAGATTTCTTCCGTAGGACTTGGTGAAGGCCGTTTAAAGGAACGAGGCACTAACTCCGTCATTCGGTGGATCTGGACCCGGCCCTCGAAGGGTGGACATAGACCTGGACCCATCATGGACTTGGGTCAGTCAGACTTGACCCGCTATCGTGGACCGAGCCGTTTGGGCTTAACCCGTCAGCGCAGATTGAGCCATTTGGGCCTGACCCATCACTATCAATGAGAGATACAAACAATTTTAGAAAACAAAACAAGAGCCGATGTACATTATTAAAGAACATTGTCTTAAAGACAGACTTCATTCCACAGATGAAATCTAGATGTCCTAGGTCGAAACTCATCTATCCCTGGGATACAATCGCTCTCCTCATCTATCAATGGACCTTATGAGGTGCACATTCAATCTAAAGCCACTGGTACACTAACAACCATCTAGTTTGCCCACACAAGTGCAGTGAGCATAGGAGAAAAAATAGAAGAGTAGGCACAATATGGAAATAGTAAAAAGAGCCACTGAATTTAAGTGTCATAGCTCTTTATATGAATATGTAGTCATGCCTATGATAAAATTGTATTTTGGACGGGAAGAAAGTTTTATTAGAAAAAGAGATATATAATATATTCACAATCTTTTTCTCAATTAGGATCTTTTGGGAAAATGACAGCCGAAAGCATTCCGACTCTGACCAAGGTCAAACTACTATGGAGGTTAAATTTTCTTAAATTTTCCTCTGAAAGAACTTTTAAAGACAAAATCTTTGTACATGAATAAATTCATTTGGTCAATGATTACCTTCCTGATGCCAGCCCTAGGATTATTGCGAAGGAAGTGCTCAAAGCACAATGGGTGCCCAAGCAAATGTCCGAATACACAATAAATCTCCGCAGCGACAATAAACGAGGACGCACCTCAATGGGGAAAACCCAATTTTCATTAATCAACTCTATGAAAAATAATTGTCTATAATGCCACATAAATAAGAAAGCATAACTTAAGTCCTAAGAAACCTACTTAAACTAGGAAACTAGAATCTTATCCTAATTACAATAAAATTAGAAACTAATAGATAATTGTTGAAATAAAAATACTAAATCTATTTGGGCCCTACATATGTGGCATGCCATCTATCTGCGCCCTACATATGTGGCATGCCATCTATCTGCATCACTTCCCCAACATGCCTTCTATAAAATTTCAACAAATTATCTCGTTAGGTGGGCCATGTGTATGTTGAATACTGACACGTTGTTGGTTTAGGTGGATTTGACATATTGGAGAAGGTGGATTTTCTTTTTTTATATGTATGGGTGGAGTATTCCTTGTCCCATATCAGTAAAACTCGTTTAACCTCTTATATTATGTTTACTGCCTAAAGATGGAAAATGTGTAAGACTTGGTGACATCTCTTTCACATGCATTTATGCGCAGAGCCAAGTCACATCAAATGAGCAAGCGTGTGCAGTGACATGACACATGTTACATGAGTGTTCCTTTGTTTTCCTCCAAACCTTATTTGAATATTTTCATTTTCCTCCATTCTCAGCAACCCATTGCAAGAGCACTCAGCCTATACGCCCTTGCCTATTTCCCATTGCTTCCCACATTATTAGCAAACTAGTGGCTGCCATGTGGTAGATTTCGTCCTACTTTTCTTCTTCTCCTTCCTTAATAAAATACTTTCTTTTAGATGAGGCCATACGAATAAAACCATATCTCAAGTCAAGCCCCATGAACTGTCAGCAACTAGATGATCATTGATCTAGACCATCAGTTACTGTTTTATAACCATTCATTTTATGCACTGGAAAACAAAGGATCCTCCTGGCCACTAATATAGTGGTAGACTCCACCTAATTTGTGTCTTGGATTCCAAAAACATCTGAGCAGATGAGACATTCCCACGGAAAGGGTGAGGCTGAAATTTTTAGTTTCCCTAGCATAACTTTTGCTCCTCACTAAAACAATAAGTAATTGAGTTGCAGAGTATGGTATGGGCGGTGAGATATCTACATACAGGGACCTGTATATCTATGGGATCCTTCTACTGGAGATGTTCAGCGGAAACAGATCTACAACCGATATGTTCAAAGATAACAAGTGATGGAGATTATACATCATCAACTGCCCACTGAAGAAATTGCAAGTATTAAACACAGTGAAAATTACCGTGAAATGAGATGCAGAATGCAACAGACCCTAGTTTCATTGGTGAGAATACGGGTATCCTGCTCTACGATATCACCAAAAGAAAGGATGCAAATGAATTATGTTCTCATAGAATTGCTTGGAGTTAAAGAGTTTTATTTTTGGAAAGTATCAAGCTTTTTGGTTCTTTCTTTGCCTAGCCCAAGCTGTGGGCTACGTTAGCTATTTCCGAGCTGTGG
This sequence comes from Cinnamomum chago, assembly GCA_038049695.1. Classification (NCBI taxonomy): domain Eukaryota; kingdom Viridiplantae; phylum Streptophyta; class Magnoliopsida; order Laurales; family Lauraceae; genus Cinnamomum; species Cinnamomum chago. The sequence continues at coordinate 61,392,170 of CP142458.1, read as the reverse complement.
GTGTTTCTTGGGTTGACCCACTTGTGGGTCTTTGGTGTTTGCTCCTCCTCGGGTGCTTCGTGGCTTTGTGCTGCAGCTAATGGGGAGCACTGCCACATTCTTTTGTTCCCTTAAACTTTTTGGAATATACTTACCATTTTCCAAAACAAGTATCAAGCTAATTGAAGGTTCATCTTATCCAAGTAATTATTGAGATAATATTGATTATGAGTAGATAAGAAGATAATGTTGAAGGTTGTCATTTTTATGCATGTATTTTCTAATAAGAAGAATGGTCTCTATAAGAGTGTCTTGTAATGGCATCAAGAAAATGAAATCTGTGTAAAAAAATGTGGGCATATGAAATATAGATCTAACATACATTCCAAATAGGCCCATGAAATGAATTTCAACCATGTCCTAAGTGATCTCATCTTTCAAATCTATGTAGTTAAATATCACACATTCACACTGAATATAGGACAGTACATAAATGATTTCTCAATCTTGTAAATCATGTGGCGCTGGGACTTAAGAACAGCATTTATTTGTATTTGATTGGATAACCATTTCTACAGAATAGGGATGTCAACTAGCCTAGCTAGCTCAGGTCTAGCCAATTAAGCTCGAGTTCAACCTTGGCTTGTTGTATCAAAAGCTAAGCTCAAGCTAGTGTTCTGATGCTGGACAGATCCATGGTCCCCCATGGGTCGACCTGCCTTTGGGCCCAGCCCAGTTATCCTTATCTTATTTAGAGTTATTTTTTTTTATTTATGTCCTTTATTCAGTCAAATGAGATGTTTTAATTTCAACCATAAGAATATTAGATGGTTGATATTAGATCTAAATTTGTGTTTTCTCATATATTTATATAAGCATTGTAAAGCCTCTTAGCTTGGTAAATTGATGCTTATAAAGCCTCTAGGCTTAGTAAATTGATGATCAATGAAAAGTTTTCTCTCAGCCCAAGTTATCTCTTCTTCCTTGCCGTCCATTCATCTTCCACCTCTAGTCTCTCCATCTCTACCCGCCCCGCATTTGGTAGCCGCTCTGCATCATTACTTATCAGAGCCCAAGATCGATCATCTTGATTCGAGATTCGGCACTCCATCACCCCCGCAGAACCATCTCCACCGCCTCCATTCTACAATCCCCGATCATCACATCTGACGAAATCCTATCCCTAAACCCAATCGATTAACTTGATCGAAAGTGTAAACCCACCACCCTAAGTCCTAACCAAACCCTTTTGTGCCAATCGAACTAGATCCCCAAATAGACCCACTCCAACCCTACTGATCCCAATCACCACAGCTGGGCACCACCCATTTCCAAACCTTCAGTCCCCATCTCCATAAAAAAAAAATAAACAAAAATTAAAAAAAAAAATAAAGAAAAAAGAAGAAGAAGAAGAAGAAGAAGAAGAATCATCCAGAGCCCCACCCCACTGACTCCAACATACAAACTGAATGCCCCAGAATCACAGTACCCCTTCAATCCAGTACCCAAAACCCCACAAAACCCTAAATCTTCACATTCAGAAACCAAAATCCTCCATCCGAATCCACTAAACCCTAATCGACCATCACCCAAACCCATCTCCCTTTCAGCCAATTATCATCAACGCCCCACCATCAATACAGAGCCCCCCCCATCTCACAAAAACAAAAACCATTCCCATGAAAAAAAAAAAAACACTCAGCGTACCTGAAACCGGAATCCGGCAGCCGACCAGCTCCCAGCGTCGCATCGCACCAGTTGCATCATTGTCGTTGTCGTCATCATCGGCAACCCTTAGCACCATCCCGCCATCCTCCAGCAGCCCTTATCGTCGTCCACCTCCACCATCATCAGCATCAGACATTGCCATCGTCCTCACCTTCACCGAGGCCACCTTCAGCTCCATCGCCCCCACAAGCCCTTTTCGTTGAAGTCCACGGCACTGCAGAAAGGGTTGGCCTGCGTGCACGAGACTCGAGCCGAAACAAAGCAGGGCCTCGCACTTGTCTCCTGTGACAGGCAGTCGAGTCGAGTCAGGTCTGACCCAGCGAAAGTGTTAAAATGCCGAAAAAAAGAGCACAAAGAAGTGGCCTGAGCCGAGGAACCTATATTGCTATTCAGAGGTGGTAACTGGCTAACTGCCACCACACACAACCCCGAGGGGAGGTGAGATCAAAGTTGATGAATACTCTGGTGAATGTTCTAGACTACTGGTATGATGTGCATATGATGTGCATTAGATGAGGATGATGAACATTATATCACTATCTTGCCAGGAGGTTTGAGGCCAAGTATACGGAATGTTATAAAGAATGAACGTAGAGATAAGTATGAAGCATTTTGGGAAGTGATCCGTATTGAGTGTTTGATAAAACGCTATCGCCTCAAAAAAAAACTTTAAGATGCAAAAACAGAAGTCTCTACAAACCACAAAAGTCTCTGTTTTGGAACCACTCGTGGAGAATGCATTGGATGAATATGAAGAAAAGGAACTTGAGTCTCATCATTCAAACAGTATTGATCAGGTAGTGCAAGTGAAACAAGAAGAACAAACAATGAACAAAACATCAACGAGTCTGATCATCTAATGGAACCCATCACAAGTCCACCTCTAGAAAATCAAATTAAACAATCATATGAAAAGACTATTAATCAAGAAGTTCTGAATGATGATCAAATATTGAGGTTCCATATATTGATTTCATCTTTGGAGATTGCTTGTTCATACTTGAAGATTGTGTGCAGATAGTTGAAATTCAAATGATGATGCATCTAATGGTTCGATCTCACATTCAAGGTGAAGTTAGAAATCAGAAGAAGCAATGCCTCCGATCTACTTCGAGTTGGAAGAACATATCACATGAAGCCTCCACACTATGGACAAAAGACGAAGATCAAGTATAGTATATCAAAAGTTTAAACAGTTGATTTTCAGTCCTGGTGGACAATTACAAAACTCGTGGTCGAGTTGTCTCTAAGTCGAAGGGAATTTGATGCAAGGACAGATCCCTAGTCCCCACATAGGTCAACCCGCCTTTGGTTCCAACTGAGTTATCCTTATCTTATTTAGAGTTATTTTCATTTATTTATGCCCTTTGTCTGGTTAAGTGAGATGTTTTAATTTCAACCGTAGGTTTATTAGATGGTTGAAATTAGATCTAAGTTTGTGGTTTCTCATATATAAGCATTGTAAAGCTTCTTGGCTTAGTAAGTTGATGATTAATGAAAAGTTTTCTCTTGAGTAATTTTGGGGCTGCATAAGTTATCTATTCTTTCTCCTCCATGATGGAGAGTTTGGCATGAGGCCAATTTTCAGGCGGAAGAATGATATATTCCATTCATCTTCCATCTCTAGTCTCTCCATCTCTACCCGCCCCGCGTCTGGTACCCGCTCCACATCATGTTCACTCGTTTGAGCTTGGGTCTAGTATGGGTTGTTATGACACTTGGCCAATATCGACCCAAGATTTCCCTATACATGAGCTACTTTTAATCATAAATTTAATATAGGATAAAAACTTGTTGGTTAATATAACATAATATCATGAATTTAAATTTTTTAATAATCAATTCAATCAGTATACTACTATACATAATAACGCTATTTACAAATTAATAACATAAAAGACAATCATATCCTCTCAAGAAAACTATATTGTTGGCCTTTTTAACCACCCAAAACATATTTAAATAAATGCCTTTCTAGAACGTGTTTAGTTATTTGATCTTTACTAAGGCCTTAAAATCTAAACCTTCGAGACTCAATCAAGTTGTATTTACTCTTAGGCTATTTCTCATTCATGCGTATTGGTGCACAAATGGTGCTCATATAAATGGTGTCAATGATATTTGAATATCTTTGAGTCACAGTGTACATCAGCTCAAACTTGGTAAAACTTTTCAAGCTGGGTTCAAGCCTTGCTTAGTTGGGCTTGATTACCAATCAAGCCTAAGGGCCCTTTTCTTTACTAGAACTCCAAGAAATCATATACAAGGGAATTGCAAATTCTCCAAAAGTTATCCCCTTAAATGGAATTCTAAATCCCTCGTCTAGATGGAGCATTTGAAATTCCAACAAAATGCATAGAGAGTGAATTTCCAGGAATTTTAGAAGGTTCTTTGAGACCTTTTGAGTCCCCCCTCCAGCTTGATTTGTTGCTATCAAGCGATATTCTACATGGTTAATGTCTAGCTCTCAAGCTGGAGTAACCTCTACTTGCCTCAGCTCGTTACATCTCTACTTCAAAGAGATTTCCTGTATCCCACAGAAAGATCTTTGCTTTGCTGAATCGGTAAGAAATAAACACCATGTAAAACCAAAACATTGTAAGAAGCAAAGATCATGATTCGAAAGAGATTACCCTTGTTGGCCATCTAGATGACAGTGGAGCAGCGAATTCACCATAACTCGGGAATCGATAGATATGTTTGGACTTGGGTTGGCATTTCATCGAACATCTTGTCTGCGTCCTTTGATTGAGCTTATTCTCACATTTCAACGAACACCTTGTCTACGACCCTTTTTGGTGACCGTCATTTGCAAAAACAGAAAAAATGGTGTGCCGAAAAGCATATGACAAAATAACCGAGATGAATAGAGTGGATTAAAAAATTATCTTTTGGTGCCTATTAAATCTATTCGTGTGGCCCACCGGATAAATTTGAACCATTAAAATCACACATTTTGGGCCCATCTATTATACTAGTTGATATGTCATGCAATGATGTGTCAGTCTATATCGTTGTTTCAATTTTCATAGAATGCTACCAGCTTCTTTCTTTTTTTTTTCGACCTTTTATGGGCATCGATTTGTAATCAAAATCATTCGAGTGAATCATTTACTCGTGCTTTAGGGCATGTTTCTTTACTAGAATTCTTGGAATTCGTGTTTCTAGGCTTTTTGGAAATTTCAAATGGTAGAATTTTGAAATGCTATTGAATTATATCATTTCAAAAATCTCTGTTTCGTTGCTATATGATTTTTTGCCTGAGAATTTTTAAATTCCTGAATTCCATAAACTGTACGTTTCATTGCTACATAAAATCCTTGACTAGAAGTACACATTTTATGGATTGTAGCCCATGGGACTCACCAATGTTGTTGTGAATTTGGGACCAAATGGTAAGAATTACAATGTGGACTACCTCATGTATATGGTGCATGGACCCATTTTTTAGAACCTAAAGCATGGAATCCATGTTTCAAAATCTAAATATGGGCCCATCTTGACAAAAACTGCATGGGCCCAATTCTTGCAATTGTAAATATGGGGCCCACTTTTTGGTAAGTAAGATCAGTTGGTTTGAAAATGTTAACTCAAACCCAAAATTACCGGGTTGAGTTGGAGTTAAGTCAATGGGCATGCCAAGGAATTGCGACCATGTGGCCGAGTTCAAGCCCCACCACCAACAATATATATCCATAGATGTTCCTGCACTTACCTAGACAGTTGAAGTTTTAAAAGAAGAAAGTACTCCACATCTAAGTTTTTATCTCTCTAAAATGGACCGTCCCCAGGTCTAATGGATTGGATAGCCATCAAAGGAATGGATCACAGAAGATCTCATAAAATTTGCAGGGTCACAATTGAAGTACATATCAGTAGACTAATGGACTAATGGGTCTGGGTGTAGGAAAGTGGGGCTATAGGTGCAACAAAGTTGGCCCACATATCCTCCATACAATCGCCATAATTGATCACAGTATTCAGAGAGTAATGAGACAATGTTAGGTGCCGGAATTCCAACCAAACTTCTCGGAATTCCAGAATTCTAAAATCCTCTTCGAGGGCCTAGCATTTTGGAATTTCACTTTTTTGGCATTTGAAGATTCTAACCGCCTTGAATACTGAAAATTCCACCAAAAGAATATTGAATTTCTGACAAGAATTCTTGAATCTACAGATATTCTGAATTCCTGTCAGAAATGCTTATAAAGAAATAGGCTTAACAATCAAATAGGAAAACGGGGTTTTAGATAGGTAAATATTATATATGCAAATGTTACAATTATAAAATATGCTGTCATATTTATCGAAATCAATATTTTTACCTAGTAAAATGAGTACATCTGGTAGTTTAGCTATATTGGATATTTTGGTGTTTTCAAAATTTTAAAATATTAAAACTAAAGTATTGATGTTCATCATTAATATGATAATATTGAACAGTTCAGATAAAAAAATTTGGTAACCCACAAAAGTGTCAAACATTATACCTATATGTTGAACTTTTTCACAAGTTACTAAAACTGTATGAAGATTTTAAGATAATCAACTTTAACTTTACGTGTCTTGGGATTTATTAGTTCAATAAACAAATTGAACACTTTCGATTACAAATATAGGGCCCAAACGATTGAAACAAAAAATAAGGGTGGTTGATGGGGCCGTGGGAATGCAATCACCTTGTGAAAACAAACTAGCTAATGATACTTTTTACAATAAGTGTGGAAGTTTTTGTGTATGAATGGCCTTATCTAGACACCATTTTCGCACCTCATTAAAACATCACATGTTTATAAATGAAAACGATCAAATGACCCCTAAACCCTCAAATTAGATTCACTTTTTATGTCTTAAATATTTATAAATTTATAAAGGTCTTATCTAACTTTTAAATATTCACTTATGTGAAAATGATCATTCCAAACAAAGATAATATTGTGTTTCACATGTATAATTTCCATGTATGCAACATTAACATATGTAAATGGTATTTTCACATCACATGTGTACAAGACAAACAAACCCTTAAAAACTTTTTGTTAGGTTTAAGAAAGAGTCTTATGAATTACTTATTTCATGTCGTTTGGTAATGTTATCGGAAAATAAAGGTAAAGGAAATCATCAAAACAAGAGAGAATAAAATATCAGTGGGTTATGATTGTATTTTGTCGTTAATTAGTTGTTTGGTAGAGAATCTTTCTAACTTTTTGTGTAAAAAAATGGACATTTTTTGTCATTTAGCAGAAAAAGGAGATTGCTTTATGATTTTTTTTAAAGGAAGAGAAAATTTTGAAGATGTGTACTTTTGATGTGACTCCTTGTTTGAAAAATGAAGGCATTACATTAATTTCCCAAAGGACTCAAACTCACAATTGAGGATCCTTTGTGGCATTGACTGAGAAAAATCCTAAGTTGAAAGAGTGAAGTTCCGCACTTGGCACCTAGTGTGAATCCGGGCCGCTCAAAATGAGTGTCCCAAATATATGGGGTATCCTTGAGTGTTACCCTAATAGGATTTAATCCAACCTTGAGATTCAATGTATCAACTTAAGAAGTGATGCATGAAATTGTGCTACCGTATTTTTCATAAAAACTATCTATTGTAGAGTGGGATCAACTCCTTTTGGAGTATGATGTGAGGAAGGGCCATACATTGGGAGTGTGTTTAGTTTTGGAGTGGCACAAATTTTAAATAAATAGGCACCACGATGGTGTTTGCTTCTTCAACTCAAGGCTTTTCTAACTCAATTCCCTATCCTAACTCTTGTACCGAAACAATTGAAGAACAACCAAGGACACTATGCACACTTTGTTTTCTATTATTCTTGGAAAATTTCCTTCAACGAGTGTGCACATCCGAACTATCACCAAAGGCGGGACCTCCTAAATCTCACCCAGTTCCATATGGCAAACGACATTGATGTGCAAGAGAAAATCGACATACATCTCTTTGAAAAATTAGTTTTGCTTTTAGCACCAAGTTTTATGACAAGATTTTGGAATGTGGGGGTTTTTGAACATAATGTGATGGCTTGTTTCTAGGCCTGTCAATTTAGCCTGTTGAAATGGGTACCCAGCCCGGCCCGGCCTGACCCAAGCTCAAAAACACAGGGCTTTTAAATTTCTTTGAGCCCAGTGGGCTGAGCTTGGACAATTATTTGAAAGCCTGGCAAAAAAGGGGGGCCGGGAATGTGCAGGGCATGTCTAGTCGTCCAGGCCCGGCCTGGCCGGCCCCCGTAAGGTTATTTTACTAATTTTTATATATTTAAATGGGAACCTTCCGAAAACTTCCTCCAAAATGTCTCTTCATTCCACCATTTCTCATGAACTCAATTCCTTCCCCCTCCACACCAAAAACCCACACCATGAATTGGCAGTGGAGTCAATTTGATACTTGGACTTTTGAGGGCATATTGGGCAAGGGGGGGGGGGGACAATCTACCACACAATCATGACACAGAAGTTTTTACGTGGTTTACCCGCAGGCTACGTCCACGGTGCACAAAGAGTACACTTCCACTATTTTAGCAACACGAACGGCTAGGGACACTAACAAAACTATTAAACCTTGCAATTACAACCTCGGTCAAATGCACACTCTGATTACCCACTAACAGATACTGCAAGCAATTTTCTTTACTCATAGTTTCCACAATATAAGCCGCCAACAGACAAGCGCTAACATAATCTGAAGAAGACTACAAGTAGGAACATAAATCCACATGAAGTAGAGAGCAAGATGACCTTACCACAGGTGAAGAACGGATCAGTATATACTGAAGAACACCTTTAGAAATCAGATCATAAAAATGTAACCAGTTCAATACATTAAAAAAATCACAACCCAGCCATCATAGAAACAAGCCACCAAATCACGTCAGCAACAATGATGGCAAGTGAGACCCACTAGAGATGGAAATCACACGATGAAGACTTATGACAGCAACAGAGATTATGAGAGATGCAATGGCCGCAAGCTGTCGCCTCTAGCTTCTTCCACTGTAGATCAAAAGAAGACAGGAGAAGCCCCTATTTACTCCCTTTTTTTTACACTCAATAAAAAAAATTCCTTCACACACGTCACCGCCTTCTTCTCTTAAACAATAGATCCTAAAAACTTGGATTTGAGATTCTACACAAACGTCCCTTTCCATAAGTGAACTAGCAAAACCCCGTGCTATGCACGGACCACCAAATGCACATACTAATATAAATTAGACTCGGATAATAGGGTCATTGAGTTACATACCACAATTAAAAGGCTTTATAACATCAATTATATAATTAAAAAAAAGGTGACGCTTAATTTTCTACCTAAACTCCTAACTGCGATTGAAATTTGTTTACTCTAGGCCCCTGTCCATATGTCAAAACACACACACACACATATATATATATAAATATATATGTATATATATATATATAAACTTCTCGAGCGAAGCTTCTTTTTGAAAATAACTCAATAAAATGTGTTTTTCTTTCAAAGGAAAAATACATTAAATAAAGAATTTCAATCCAAATTTCTGGCTATTGATATGAATTGTTATGATTTACCTTGAACAAATTTATTTAAGTGGGACCCAGATGAATGGGGTCCACCATCTTTATTCTAACCGTCCATAAAACTATATGATGCGGGCTGAGGCCCATGAATTGCTTGATAAATATCAAATGATCAAATAATCATAAACCTCAGAAATTGACCAAAACTATTTAAGTGGGACCCAGATCAATTGGGTCCACCATCTCTATTCTAACCGTCCATAAACTCATATGATGCAAACCAGGACCCATGAATTGCTTGATAAAGATCAAAGAATCAAATGATCATAGACCTCACAAATTGACCATACCTATTTAAGTAGGACCATGATGAATGGGGTCCACCATCTCTATTCTAACCATCCATAAAACCATATGATGCGGGCTGGGACCCATGAATTGCTTGATAAATATCTAAGAATCAAATGATCATAGGCCTCACAAATTGACCAAACCTATTTAAGTGGGACCTAGATGAATGTGGTCTACCATCTCTAGTCTAACCGTCCATTAAACCATATGATGTGGGTTAGCACCCATGAATTGCTTGATAAAGATTAAAGGATCAAATGATCATAGACCTCACAAATTGACCTTCAATAAAAATGATACTCCTCTAATTCACATTAAAAAAAAGAACATATACATAACAAATTAAAAAATGGATCTACAGAGTTTGACAAAAGAAACAAAAATACATACAATGGGTTGATGAGATGCGTTTTTAATTTTTCCGAAACCTATTCTTAGAAACCTAATACCCTAAACCCTAGATCGAAACCTATAACCACGTTATACAATGCCAATTTTAGATATTGAAACCCAAACCCCTGAATCGAATTCCCCAATCTATATATTATCCGATGAAAGAACGCAAAATCCCTCCACTATCAAAGTTTCATGCGGTTGAATAACAAACTTCCTCCCTAACATATCCAATCTAGATAATAATTAATCAAACACACAAAAAATATGGAATAATAAATGTACATTAAAATTACAGCAAAACAAACTTAATAATCACATGATAATCCTTTCAATTATTCAACGTTATATGCCTACCAAATCAAAGAAGACAGTTCAATATGACTTAATAATTAATATCCACATTCAATTATTCCACATTATATGCCTACCAAATCAAAGAAGACAGTCCAATATGACTTAATAATATCCACACAGAAACCTTAAATAACTTAGATGGAATGATCACATGTTAATTACCTACTAGGTATAGGGTTGTGCTCATCTATAAGTCCCACCCAGGCCTCAATTTCACAGATAGAACATAGAAGAAAAAAAGCGTTCCATGCCTGAATATATCTTGGTGTAAAATCACTAGACCAATAAATATACCTTAAATAACTTAGATGGAATGATAATATATTAATTACCTACCAGGTACATGGCTGTCCCCATCTATAAGTCCCACCCAAGCCTCAATTTCACATATAGAACATAGAAAAAAAAAGTGTTCCACGCCTGAATATACCTCGGTGTAAAATATGGTGGGTCCCACTGGCCTGATCTAAAATACCAGTAGATTTGATTCATCACCAGACCAATAAATATACCTTAAATAACTTAGATCGAATGATCATATGTTAATTACCTACCAGGTATAGGGTTGTGCCCATCTATAAGTCCCACCCAGGCCTCAATATCACATACAGAATATAGAAGAAAAAAAGTGTTGCATGCCTGAATATACCTTGGTGTAAAATCACCAGACCAATAAATATATACCTTAAATAACTTAGATGGAATGATAATATGTTAATTACCTACCAGGTATAGGGCTGTCCCCATCTATAAGTCCCACCCAGGCCTCAATTTCACATACAGAACATAGAAAAAAAAAAGTGTTCCACGCCTGAATATACCTTGGTGTAAAATATGGTGGGTCCCGCTGGTCTGATCTAAAATACCAGTGGATTTGATTCTTCACCAGACCAATAAATGTACCTTAAATAACTTAGATCGAATGATCATATGTTAATTACATACCAGGTATAGGTCTGTCCCCATCTATAAGTCCCACTCAGTCCTCAATTTAACATACAGAACATATAATAAAGAAAGTATTCCGCGACTGAATATATCTTGGTGTAAAATCCGATGGGTCCCACTGGTTTGATCTAAAATACTAGTGGATCTTATTCATCACCAGACCACTCCTAAGAGCCCACAGATCCAAACAGTGGCTTGTATCAACCTTCACTTCACTCATGCCTCAAAATATATGAGGAGAGTGAACAATGCGTCCCACTAGTCCAAATCTCAAATTCCACCATCCTTGAGGTCACCCAAGGGTCCCACATCAGTTTAGATATGAAGTGGGATTTGAGTTTTTTTTTATGAAGTTACGTTGTTCAGTTATTTTAGAGAGAGGAGATTGGAGAGAGAGAGGAGAGAGGAGAGAAAGGAGATTTAAGAGACCGGAGAGAGCGGGGAGTGGAGGGTGGATTGGCATTCTGACAGCTGGCCTGATGTTTGTTAGGTAGTGAGGATTGAAACTTTGGAGGCCTGTGGTTGAACGAAGGGAAAAACATTCCCATAGAGGTATAGATAGATAGATAGATACCCAACAGTTGTGGGCCCCATTGATGAGCCTCTATGAAGACCTTTGTTATTATTTCCACTAGATTTAGTCTTTGCACAACTGGGTTGCAAATGGGCTGACCCACTAAAATAGCCATGCTATGTTGACAACAATTTCAACTCCAACTCCAAACTAGAGTATGATCAACAATCTACTATCTAGGCCTTTTGAAATTTGATCCACTACTTGTTCGGCCATCATTATCATCCTTATTAACAGAGCTTCACTCATTAAGAAGAAAAAAAGCATCTTCATTGAATTAAATGCTAAAGCCCAGGCCCGGCTTGGGCTAGCACGGGATGGGATTTGAGATATGCTCATTTAATTTAGGGATAGGATTGGACAATCCCCGACATGCCCGTCCAATATTCGAGACGGAATTGGACAACTCATGCCCAAACCCGTCTATTGACATTCCTATTTTGAATTAATTTCAAATTCCAACCATCTAAGACATGTAGGGAATATTTCTTTACTTAGAACTTTTTATAAAAATTCACCGTGTTAGAGGTTTCAAGCGCAAGATAAGTAACACGGAAAATAAATAATATTGAAGTATAGGTGAATAGGGTTTTTATTTTTTAGATAGAGAGAGCATCATTGTTGGTATCGATTGATTGTACCATTTTGATATTAGGCTAAAACTAAGTGACTATTTTGAAAAAACCCCAATTTATAGATAAACGGGAATTTAGAAATTTCATCCCTCGAGAAAAGATATTTTTCATCCTCAAAGACCACCCCCTGCTTCATACACCAGCTGCAGCAATCTCTCTATACGCAATGGCTTCTACCAGCGCTTTAACGGCTCAGATTTCTTACCTCCCAAGATCAGCTGATCGGAAAACCCCTCTCCCATCTTCTATCACCTTCTGTAACTCTCTCTCTCTCTCCTTCTCATCTACTTGTTAGGGTTATTACTTGTTGATTTAAGTTTCTTCAATCTGTATGGGAATATATATATATATATATATATATATATATATATATATATTCTTTCGTTGACGAATAGCTAGCCTTTTATTACATCTTTAAAAAAGTTTGGATTTTTTTTCACTCCTGTTTGGAATGGGGTTTTTGGGATTCTGTGTGAATTGTAGGAATTGCTGTAGTGTTTAATTTTGTAGAGAGCTCAGAAGCTTTCTGACATTGTTTGGGTGTTTGGGTTGGAGGAGATTCTTCTCATTCAGTGAATATTGGAGCTTTGGTGGGGGTTTTTTTAGGGTTTATGTTGATGTATTTTGGGGGCGTTGCAAGGTTATGGAAGGGGATTTTGCACTAGCATTACATGGGGTTTAGTAGGTTTCTATTTATCTATGTGTGGTCTACATGTGCTAATGCGGTGCTTGTTTGAGAATCCAAATCCAAGTGGTTCATGTGTTTGGTTCAGGTTGCGAGGGCCCAAGAAATTCGGACTCTCAGGTTCAGCTCATCAAGTGGGTCCCCGCTTATGGAATAATCGAAAGTTTGAAACTTTTTGAATGCTCATCATTGGGTTTATATTGATGGAATGACCTGCAAATGGCAATGGATATTGCAGGATGTGCGAAGCAGGGCTTTTGGACCTGTGGTCTGAGACGGAGGGTTTCGTTTCCTGCACTTGTAATGAAGGGTAAAAAATACAAGATCTGTTGCAAGCAATTTTCTGCTGTAGTTGGTCCTGAAGGAAATTAAGTAGACAGGAAAAAAGAAATTTGGAGGAGTGGAGGTGCAAAACAAGATAGAAGTTGCAAATCCTAGTTCTCCTAGCCTCCTACTGCAATGTGGGTTTAATTTTGCTCTTATAATGTGGGTTGGATTTAGATATCTTTTCCCCTTCTTTTTCCTGTTTCCTTCAACTGTTTCAACTCGTACCAAAGTAAAAAGAAAGGATTGTTGCGTCAAATCCCACGATTCAAGCCACTAGTTTGGGAAAGCATATACTAATGTTTAATATATTTGTTTATCAGCAATTCTTTTCCGTTGAAATGTCATTATTTTCTTCCAGTTGGAATGTAAAAAAAAAAAAAAAATTTCATTATTTCTTGAAACATTATAGTTGTGACTAAGTTGCATGATTATGGGTACTTTGCAGAATCTGACACTGTATTAGGTGTTTACTTCGGTGGATCCAGAATTTAGGATTTGGTGATTTGATGTGTTGTTCGAATCAATATGAATATACGTCCACTTTTCTAAATAATTTAGGATTCTATAGTCTCCTGACATCTCTCAAGTCTTGCATTCACCCCATCTCTCAATTTGTCCACCAGTGCAATATCATTTGTTAGCAACATCCACCAAGGTATCTCCTCTTGAATATGACTAGTTAACTTGTGTAAAGAGTTAGGGCTTAAAACTCACCCCCAATGTAAACCTATGGTCTCTAGAAGCTCAATGTCTCTTTACTAGTAGTTCTCACACTCATAGCTGCTCTCTCGTACATGTTTTAATGATTTCAATATAACCTCTTGATGCACTTCTTTTATCTAAAATCCATTAAATTAAATATCTAGGTACCCTAAAATAGGCTTTCTCTAAATCTACAGATTATATAAAGTTTTTTTCCTCTTATCTTTGTATTTTCTATATTTGTCTAAGTGATAAGATAGCTTCCATGGCTAAACTCCCTGATATGAAAGATGTAAAAGCAACACTTCAAAAGGAACTTCAAATATCCTATGGCATGCATCCTTTAGAAGCAGATCAAGATGAGGGTATCCTTTCTAACTGATTGTACGTTAGAAGTTGGTTATGTTGCTCCTCAGGGGCAGACCTAAGTACAACCATGTGGGGGCAATCGCACCCATTGGACCTCAGTCCGCTTTTAAAACCATAATGGAAATTCTTGCCTTGCTTTGAAAATTCACATTAAAATCCTAGATCCGCCCACATGAAAACTCCAGGTTTGTTGCCAAAACCCAATTACCTATTTGGGTCCACACCCCTCAAACGAAAATCCTGCCTTGGATGTGTAAAATCTCCATCAAGGGATAAACAAAATTTTTGCCATCGAAGTCTTGTCTATTTAAAGTCATCCTCTCTTTAGTTTCATAATCTAATTCATCTTTCTTTATTGCTTCAAGGTCTTTTTTGGTCTTCCCTTTCTCCCATTTTCTTGTATTTGTAACCAAAAACATGTAGTACACAAGCTATTCATAGCTTTTTGCCAACATTTTGGCAATGGCATTCCTTTGTTTTGTATTCTATTGAACTGCCTATAGGTTACTTTTTATGAATTCATTTCTATATTTATCCTTGTAATAACACATATCAATCTTAACATGTGAATCGTAGTCATCTTAGCTTTTTATGAACTTCAGCCTATTTTCTATTCTCGCTGTCCAACATACAGTATCTCTTGGTGTTTCAAAACTTTGATACTATAGATGAGATGGTACAACATACAATAAAAGCCAAAGAGATCGCTAACCATCAAACTTGATAGTTCAACTCACTAAAAGGGTTCAGTCAATTGCCTTTATTGCTGCCTATAGGGACCCTAGTCAAATCAAGCCAACATACAGAATTAAGTTCCAAATAAAAAAAATGAACCAAAGAAGGAAACGGACAAGTCTCCTCTGCGTTATCATTTCTAAGAAAGACGTCATTTGTTATTTCAATATCCGCAATGCCAGCCAACAGCTTCCATACATGTGAGAGAAGAGTAAGACATTGAAGAACAAGATGAGAGATTTAGGAAGCAGTTGACCATAAGAACATAACAAGAAGAAAAGTTCGAGCAAGTTGATGTCCATGGCGACGCCAAAAGTGAGGCCCTGTGAATCAAAGGGTAGTACTAAAGGAACCCACGTCTACTGCTGAGAATAGATGGTTGCATAATAACATCTTTAGTTCAACAGGTATTGTAGAGGGGCTAGTTTTCACTGTTACGATTGATAGGGGAAGTTTTGACAACCTTGTATTTCAAGCTCTTGTGGATCGCCCACCTGCATCATTGCCCCTATTTTGTTTGTTGACTCATGACAGGTGATGAAGTGCAAGAACGATGTACTTGTCAAGTTACTTTTGCTGTTGGTGAAGACTTTACACTGTACAGAGATAGTGTGGTGCGGTGTAGAACTGATGGAAAGTGGAGATATTTTACTTCGAAGACCATGGATGTATGACCAGAATGGAACTCATGGGATGCGAGACAATGCATACATGTTTATTCATGATGGAGAGCCCATCTCACTACATCCTATGAAACTAGAACCACCAAGAGAGGATCAAGGGCAAGTGTACCAAAAGAGTCGCTTCAAGTATGCTATGTCTCTAGAGGCAACACAAATAGACTCAAGTCCAAGGTTGAACTCTTTTGCACCTTTGAGAGAATGATGGAAAGCCAATGAACCGATGCAGCCAGACCCTTAGCCAAATTTGGGGGACCCAAGGAAGTTTAGGAATTCTTTCATATTTTATTTCCCTAATGAGTTGTAATTAGGATTAGCTTTCTAATTTCGAGGAGTCTTTATTTGGTATTTATTCCCTAATGAGTAGTAACTAGGATTAGTTTCCTAATTTCAATAGGAGTCTTTATTTGGTTTTTTAGTTTGGTTTTAAGTCTTAGATTATAGGGTTTACTTTCCTATTTATATGAGCATTTTAGAAGGTTAAAGACAATTCAAAGTTTCATAAAACTTCCTTTGTGGAATTATTTTCCCTTTGAGATTCATCCACCTTGTGAAAGTCTCTTTGAGACATTGTTTTCCGTGCTTCAGCACTTTTTATCTGAACCCTTTGCTCGGGTTTGTTTGCAGAAGAAGACGTGATTTCACTATATCCAATACTTCGATCATTTCAAAGTCCAAGAAATAGAGTTGTTGCAAAATGATGCATTCTTCAATTTGAAGTAACAATTAGCAAGTTCTTAAGTGACGTACTTTTTTTTAATTTTATTTTTATTTATTTGATCTTTGTTTATGATGCTTGTTATCTTTTATCTGGTTGTTGGCTCTGTGGAAGGTACTCCCATATAAGTGTCTTTTTTTGGGTCTAAAAATATTTTTTATACTTTTCTGCTACTTATGGTGTTGCTTTTCAGGTAATAAACTGAACTCGATCACAAGTGGGAATGGCATGCATGTTTTGTCTTGGTCTTGTGGGAGAAATGTGCACATGAAGAGATCTTTCTGTGTTTATAGTTTGTTTGGAGGGAAAAAGGAAAATAATGAGAAGAATGATGATGCACCCTCAAAGGTGTGCTCAGAAAACTTTGTTACTGTAGATGTTCACAGATTTTTAATCTAAAAATATATATATATATACATATTTTGTGACCTAATTTAAGGGATAAGATGCTTGCATTTCTTTTATTAACAGGTAAATGCACCTCCTTCTACATGACATTGTAGATTTTATTTGTTCTTCTATTCTGCGGTCTATAAATTGAACAGCTTTTTCAACTACTTTATGTTTATTTCATTTCTTTATTTAGATCTTTACATTATTGATGTTTCTAGAAATATGCTTCATGTCAATTATTCTGCATGACACATGCAAAATTGATATGATATTGTGACAATACATTAGTTGATTGACTTTGTAATCATTTCTAAATTCTTGACACTAATTTATGCCATATCACTTCAGCTTCTTGCCATTTTATGCTAAACTCTCTCTCTCTCTCTCTCCCCCACCCACCTCAAAATTGCACTCTCTCTCTCTCTCTCTCTCTCCCACCCACCTCAAAATTGCACTTGTTTTATGTTACAGGAGTTGGGGAAACTGATGCAGGCCCTAATGTTAGCACTTGTGTAACAAGTGCCGAAGCACGATAATGGTCTTCATAGATACTTTCACACATGAGGATGCACCTCAAGGGATAAAAACCCACACAATATTATTACTCATCAACTCATCAACTTTGAGAATCCCATCTCTACAATGCCACATAAATAAGAAAATTAGAAAGTATCCTAATTACAATTCTTTAATAAAAAATGAGAAACTAATAACAACTAATAAAAGTAGAAAATATCTAAGTTTTTTTTTTGGGTCCCCCACATGTGGATCATGAGTCTCCTTGCCACGACTCATTGGTGCTGCTGCATCAGAAACCTGGTTTAAATTCAGCAAACACGAGATTTTGGAACTACAACTAATGGATGAAACCCAATATTGAATGGCTTTATGGATCTGAGTTTTTCCTGATTTCAGTTATTTTGCCCTGATTTATAAAATGCCAAAGAACTTCACAGAAAATTTGCGAAGTTCAAGATAAGCACAAGATCACCAATCTTGACAGTTACATTGTTTTCTTAGTTCAACTGTCTTCTGTGATTTTGGCAGCATGCTGTGTTGAAGTGCTTATTTCAGCTGATAAATATGATGTATTTATGAAATTTTTTTCTCGTTGCCATGCTTTCTTAATTAATTAATTTATTCTCTGTATTCACTATTTATTGAATGATTCATAATTTTTTATTTGCTTTTAGTTAATTTTTTAACATAATTATATCTAATATTTTTAAGTCATTGCCAGGCAGGCTTAATCATATATGTTCTGCTTTTGTTTTATAGGCAGGAATCTTTGGAAATATGCAGAATCTTTATGAGACTGTTAAGAAGGCACAAATGGTAGTCCAAGTTGAAGCAGTGCGTGTGCAAAAAGAACTTGCAGAGTATGTATAACTTTTGAAATCCCTTATTACAAATCTTTATTTATTTATTTTTTTGTCGCAACACTATTGATTACTTTGGATGCCCTTTGGTTCTGCAGAGCAGAGTTTGATGGTTACTGTGAAGGCGAGTTAATCAAGGTATGTTTTGACCATTTTGTGCTTACCAATTTAATAGAGGTCATTGAAGCAAAATTGAGACAGTGAGTTAAGACTCAGTAATGTCATCATTCGATTGTTACTTAGAAATAGGCTTGGCTTGATTTGAACTCAACAGATTTGTGCAGCCTGATTTGACTATGTTTAGCAATTGCATTGTAGATTTGGTAAGATGTTAAATGCTGACTATCACAAAGGAATCCTATTTCTTTTTCATCCTTTACTCTTTAGCTATATAAATAGTGCTCCTCTGTTATTGTTGAATTCTTCATGATAAAATCAAGTGGTCGAATGTTGATCTCTTGTTCCACCTGAACTTCAGAGTCTAAACCTGCTACCCATGCAACTTGGATGTGGACTCATCCTGATGCTGACATGGTATTTGGTGTTAATATCTTCAAGAATGCCATACACATGTTATTATAGCAAAGAACAATATATCTCTATATCTTCAGAGAATCTTTCAATATGAATATATTCACATGTATATTATAATATATTGTAGAGTACATTCCAATGTATATCTCTCATCTGTGTTGGTCCTTGTCTGCTTTAATCCACCCATCCAACTGCCTTGAGGATAGCATCTCCTTTGACGTCCCTTGTCTAATTGTCTTGTATTCCTTTTGTTCCCAAGCTAAAATTAAGTTTGCATTGCATTGGTCCATGGCATGTCTTGTTTTGCAGCCACGTTCAATTGTCGCTTTTCAGAAGCTTCCACTGCTATCTGTCCTCTCTAAGCCTCAACATATGCTTATCTGATGCCAGCCCTTGAAAGTTGAAAGGGCTTGCTCTAATACCAAACTGATTGAGGCTCTTGAAAGTTGAACGGCTCACTCTGATACCAAACCGATGGAGCCCTTGAAAGTTGAAAGGGCAGCCTCTAATATAGTTGAGAGCAAGTTATATCCCTTTACCTTAGAACGGAAAAGGGAAACAGCAATTAATTTTATTCATTTTCAGCCCTTTCTGCAAGCCCCAAGCTGCTGAATTTCTTTAAAAAGGTAGAACGCTCCCGGTTTTGGTGGAGTTGCAGTCCTTTTGGACAGTTATGATTGCATCACTATCCCAAGGCAGTAAGCCATAAAACTTGACGTGTCAAAATTTGAGTTTCCTTTAAATCATAAGTAGCTGTGTAGCACCGACCTAACCTGCATTGCTGAGAACAAGGTTATAGCTGATATGAGATTATATATACAGCAGACTGTAATAATTAGTTATTATATACTAAACATGTACGAGGACCAAAGAATTAGTGTCATATACTAATCATCTAAATCTTAGTTATTTTCTCACTTGAATGATTTCCAAATGAAAGAAAAATCTTAATTTAGAACCAAATTTTAATTTGTATTAATGCTCTATCTAGATTGCTGGATACCTGTGATATTAAAAGAAAAAAAAAAAGATTGTTGGATACCTGTGTTCATTTTGAGGTAAAAACCCAATGCGTGTAATGCCTCCGTCGCATGTCTTTTTTTGTCAGCATTTATGGAAGAATATGCCAACTATGGTATTCCTACTATCCTCACTGGTGAATATTGTTGGTAATATGTCCTAGTAAAGATTATACAATGTATTACTATATTTGAATCAATATATTAGTATTCATATCTTGATATAGAGTGTTTATCTACCATGTTCAGTTGTTTCTGTAGCTGCTGCTTCTGCTTGTACAGTAACATCACAGTTATTAGCATGAATGCCACAAAGATAGTTACCTAGTCCGTTCAAGAGGCCTTCGAACTGCGAATAGTTCATTTCAAACAATTCACAGTTCGATTCACGAACTACTAGCGAATTAATCTCACGTAGTTCTCTAAGTGAATCATATAATTCTATTGTAGTGCTTACCTAAAAACACAAGCCACTCAAAAGCATTGCACCCTGATGTATTAGCGCTAATCCATACCTAACTCCGATCAAAGTTGGCCCCACATAAATATTGATCACCAGTAAAACATGGAATCCTACTTTAATTTTTATCATAACTATGTTTTACATGTCGTCAATCTGATTGTGACCCAAACTATAATTGAAGTAGAATTTTGCCTTTAGGGTAAATGAATATAATAGTTTTTTTGAGTGGTTTGGATTTTAGACAAGGACCTTTAGCGAGGGACTTGCAAAATGGGTACACGTGAATTAGTTCATCAAATTTGTTGAACTTGCACTTTGAATTAGCCGAATTGAGAAGCGAATAAAATGAACCTACTCCATCGAATTTTATAATCAAGCTAAGTCTCGAATTACGAATTGCGAACTCGAATGCTAATTAGTTGAACTACGAATTAGGTAACTATGCGCACAAACTTGGTGCTTCTCCATTGTTCTGAAGTGGAATGATTGAGTGATTGACCATTTCTTTGGGTCTGTTTCTATGCTAAAGTTTACAGATTGATTTAGAGATCAACTGCAATGTCAACAGTGTTTTGCTTTCTCTAAGAAATTAATCAAGGAGTAGAGTCTGTGGCTGTAGCTTAGCTGGTTAGGGACGTCATGTAGTCTGCTAGGGTGCATGAGTTCAAGTCCCTTGTAAAGAAAGGAAAAAATAAACAGAGACGCTAAGAAAGTTTGAGGCTATAAAGCTTATGACAATCAAACATTCTATTTGAAACTGAAGGGGGGAATATGGGTGTCTAAAAGTTGGCTAGGATGAGAATAAGAGGAACTAGGTCCATGATCATTGAGGGTGGGTATGTGTAATTAGAGGATTCCACACTCTATGGATTTCCTTTTAAGCCGGAGAGAGGAATCCTCCATTTCTACCCCTCTTATAGAAATAAAAATCCCCTCTACTGAAGAAAATCAAACCGATTTTTTTCCCTTTTCACATGAAAAAAATGTCACCAAACGATAGATGGGTGGCCTGCATGGAAAATCAGAACAATTTTCCTCTCTACCACAAAATCCTTTCGTTGCACTAACGTGCACTTAAAGTGCATTAGAGATGACAAATCAAAGGGACTTTGTAATTGAAATGGGATTAAGGATAATAAGAGATGATTTCAATTTCGTTTTTACTTCAACAATGATAATTGAGGTAAACCTAGTTGCATGTGATAAAAAAAAAACCTAATAAGAAATGTATTTTAAAGATGGGTTTTGGTAAAGTCCGGGCTAGGTGTGTAATAAACCACGTACCAAGCTTAAGCTCATAGGTGGAAGGCCCAAACAGGTATATACGAAGCGTTGTCAAAGGCATTACTTAGGCAATGTGGGATGTGGGGCTTTACTTTTCTAACACTTTCCCTCACATGCAGGCCCAACAGATTTCATAGACGGGCTTGTCATGTGGGCTACACAAGAACGACAGGATCGAAAACCTTCTTTGACACCATAAACTTTATTTATCCTTTATTAAGAACTGTTTCGAAATAATTAGGAGTGATGTGGTTGTTATGCTTCATGACATATGTGAAAGCATATTAATAGATGAACTAAATGCCACTTTCTTTGTCTTAAATCCCAAAGAGTGGGACCGATGGAACTTTATCCTTTCGGCCGAGAAGTTGCGATTGCATCTATAATAAAATATTTTCAAAGATGATAGAAAACACTCAAGACAGAATTTGGGAGGTGATGCCAATGACTGGTGGTCAATTTCAGGGAATTTTTGGCATGTGGATGAATTTTGGTTGGCACACTTGTGCCAAATGGAGCTCTCTATACATTCAAGAGAAAATTTGAAGAAAGTGAGGGTCCTACCAAAATTGACGTGAAGGTTTACGATGCTGTCGATTGCGAGTTCATTCATTATATGCTATTTTAATGTAATTTGGAAGGTGGAGGAGCCAACACGCTTAGTTGAGTGGTGTTGGCATCTTGGTATCACACACATGCCTAGGGTTCGATCCCATGGCCTTAAGGTTGGTAGATCACTCCTGGCTGATAGGCCAACCAAAATAAAAAATGGAAGGTGGAGGAAATAAACTAGCAAATGCATTTTATCGGCATTTCAGATAGGGCTGCACAACCGGATTTCCAGTCCGGCTTAAATGAGAGGACCGGACCGGACCACTTATAAGTGGTCCGGTCCTGTCTAAAACAATTAAGTGGTCCAGACCGGTTTCATTTGTTTTTTTTTCCTAAGCTTTTATTTTATTTTTTCATTTTCAGCTCACATCTAAATTACACCTAAATATGTCTAGTTTTCTTCGTTAACATTACTTCCAATATGGTTATTGAAGTGTAAAGTTAACATAAAAATGGAGTGATTTTGATTGTATATGGGACTTAAGATAACAAATTACTTGCAAATGTCTCAACAAATTAAGCACCATAAGTCAAAATACAAATGTCTCAAACACGCACAAACAAATACATTAACAAACTAAAAAGCTCATAAATGTCACATTTCCTGCTTCTTTTTCCAGATGTAAGAAGCCAGATCTTCGATTTCACTAGGGTATTTGACTTGGGAATTTTTATATACTTATAGTTTTGTATTAAAAAAATTAAAAAAATATATTTATTATTAATCCGGTCCGGTCCGGTCCGGTCCAGACCGGTTTTTAAAAGGTTTGGACCGGACCGGACCGGATATAACCGGTTTTTCAAATCCGGTCCGGACCTCCGGTCCGGTCCGGTTTTGTGGTCCGGTCCGGTCCGGTCTGCGGTCCGGTTTTGTTCAGCCCTAATTTCAGACACTTTTCGTATAAGGGTCTTCTTTGAAGTTGTATAAGGATTAAGGGGCTTAAGGCAAGGGGACCAACCAACCCATTTTCTATTCACAATTCTGGTGGATTCGGGGAACTCACTCAAGAGGCCACATCAACTAACCTTGTGGAGAAAGCAAGGTCTTCATGATGCGATTGAAACTTGAAAGGCATCACGGACGTCAACTACTTCGAGAGATGTTTTGAGGCAACATTAGGTCCAAGGGTCAACTTGGGTAAAGTGTCATAGTGAGAGTAGGCATTCGGATGGTAAGAATGGTGTATCTGACATCTTTCCTTGGTTGACATATATATGTTATTAGATCTGAAGAATATTAGGGCTTTCCATGAACTGTTTGAAAAAACCCATATTAGGGCAACTCATTATCGTCATCATACCCTTGTTCCAACTATTTTGGAGAGGTACTAGGGCAACTGTTTGTATAAAAACCCTAACATAAGAAGAAAGGGAAAACAAAACAAAAGAAAGGAATTTTGGAGGAACAATATTATTAGGTTTCATTGCTTAGGGTTGCATGACCCAATCATGTATTTATATTATTAAGTATTTCATAATTACAAGAAACCCACCCTTGTGTATTTTCTAATATTACGGAAACAGTCCCTGAATTTCTTATATTTACAGAAAATCCTAACTTTGTTTTTGATCACTCCCTTCTATTGCATAGATATCTACTATGCCTAGCTTGGACAATGTATGACAGCTATCTTTTAATAATATCCTGGGTGGGGAAATTGGCCAACTGCTCATCTATAGACTATAGGTAATATGCTAGTTTGATTACCTTTGTTTCCAACCTTCTCCCAAAAAAATGGCAGTTAACTCTTAACATGTTTTCTTTGCTCATGGTAGACTGGTATTGTTGCAATCTGTCATGCTAATGTGCTATCAGAATATAACACCATTAAACTTTTATGTAGAAAGCCCATATCATATGTTAAATCTGCGACCACAACAATTCACGCGCTCCATGCACCATAGCTTGGTACCCAGCTTCAGTAATCAATTGTGCAACTGTCACCTACTCTTTGCTTTTTCCATGAAACAAAGTTTCCACCAAGAAGTGTACAATTTTTTATAGTAGACCTTGTGTCTATCTTAGATCTCACTCGACCAACATCTGTGTAATGCTTCTATATTCAAGTTTCTGTCATGACTTTACAAAATAGCCTGTCCCCAGAGCCCCTTTCAAAGACTGAAGGATTCTTTGAAAACCTCAACCATAAATTCAGTGCATAGTGCATGCTATAATTGACTCACAACACCGGCCGCATATGAGGTATCTTTTCATGAGATATCAGTGTTGTGGGTGAGGGTCGAAGATCACCTCCTTTTCCACTTAGCAGAATTTTTGGTTGCAAAGTGGTGTCCTTTCTGGCAACTTATCTAGGGTTGTTGCTTTTGCATCGGTCATTTCTGTTTGGAATCCAATGATTGAGAGGGTTGAAAAAGATTGCCAACATGGAAAGCAAACTACTTGTCCCTTGGTGGTAGGATCTCTTCAATCAAATATGGTCTCTCTAGCCTTCTGATTTACTTCATGTCTTTTTCTCAACTGTCTGGCTTCAGTGGCTAATCACATTGAGAAATTACGGTGTAATTTCCTTTGTCTGGGTAGTAACTCCAACAAAAAATAGCATTTGTTGGATTGGTGAGCGGTCTGCAAGCCTAAGAAGGGAGGGGGTTTGGGGTTTAGGGCCCCTAGACAAATGAACCCAGCTCTCTTAGGTAAGTGGTTGTGGAGAAAGGAGGAAGGTGGCGACAGCCTTTGGAAACAGATATTGTCAACTTAATATGGTCTTGCGAGGAGTGGGTGAGATACTTTTTCTCCTAATTATTGTTCTTCAAGACTTCTGAGAGGGATCTTATCTGAGAAGGATTCCTTTTCTGCTAATATATCCAATATTCTGTTGGGTCTGAGGACAACATTTTCTTTTGGCTCGACACTTGCTTAAGAGATAGTCCATTGGTAGTTTGGTTTTTAGTCCATTGGTAGTTTCGTTTCCTGAGTTGTTTAATTGCTCCAGAGATTAGCATGTGAAGGTTGCTAGCTATTTGGATAGAGATTTCATCAGGTGCAATGAGGTCCAATTTGCAGAAGAAACCTGTTGAGGAAAGTAGAGGAGTTGCCACTCTTCTCTTTTCTAGACTCGGTCATGTTTTTATTTGTAATAACCCGGAATCCGGGGCCCTTCGAATTCTGTGCCGAGACTCGTAAGCATCACACACATAGGTTAAATCAAAGATCACATAAAGATTTAGGCATTTACCAGTCTAAACCAACTTGTATTAAAAACCCAAATCTAATAAACAAATTTAACATTGTCCAAAAATAATTACAATGCCTATAAAATAAAAAAATCTGAACAATCTGTTATATCTAAATCTTCATCTATGTGGCTTCAATGCTCAAGTACGCATCCCAAAGTCTATCTCTTGGTCATTGCAGTTTTCCTGAGTCGCTAAATTCTGGTTACCTGTATTGGGGCAAATCCACAAAATATCAGTACAAGTGAGTGAATAAAATTCTAATCTATTTGTGCATTTAAACATATACTTAGATAAGATTACACAACAAATTAAAATAACATCCAAAATCTCATTCAAACCAAGGTTGAAATCGGGTCAAACAAACGACAACCTCCTAGCCACCTGATAGCACCAGCCGAAATAAAACTGACCAACAAGGTCCAACATAAAACTGACCACCAAGTCCAAAATAAATCCGACCACCAAGGTCCAAAACCATCGACCACTAAGGTCCAAAATAAATCTAACCGCCTAGGTCCAAAACCATCAACCACTGAGGTCCAAAATAAATCCGATCACAAAGGTCCATAACCAGTAAACTGGTACCACAAAATCGACATTTCCCAACAAGGCCCAACATCAACAATCCTCACAAAATCGGCCATACACGCTCGTGGTCTAGGGGTGTCCAAAAAGTTCCTCCAAACAAACAAAGTCACCGTATCTCAGTTTTCCAATCAAATAGCAAATATATGTTTCATCAAAAATATGATATTTAGCATGTCCTCAACATTAGTGATGGCAAATTCCATAATCAACCCCTTCTCAAATTATGTGGATTCAATCTGCCCTAGTCCGAATCAAAATTGGTGTACGAGATGAGAGAGGTCAATTACATAACTTACCCTTTATAGTTTTGAGGAAATATTCAAGTACCAATTCAACCACAAGATATACATACATAAACACACAATCTACCATATGAGATCCCCAAATAACAATTGCACACAACGGGTAACATAATCCACAATATGTTTCAAAACATAATTACTCAAGTAATGAAATAAAGAAAACAACTGCAACAATAAATATAATAATCATAATTGATCAGCCCTTAATTGTAATTTCATAAAGTCTGAAATCCAAGGAATGGTCTCAAATTAATCAAAACAGGCCCAGCTATGACAACAATAAATATCAGCCCTTATTCTAAATTCTAGAAACTTAAGGGGATAAGGTAAATAATTTAAAAGAAAGTTAAATCTTGTAACACGTGGACTCCCTTGTTCAAAACGTGCCAGGTCACAACACCCTTCAAGTACAGAACCCACACATACAGAACCCATTCAAGACTATGCACTTCATGCTCGTGGCAACAGGGATGCTTGGATCGTGGGCCCCACTGGCCCAATCCATGATGGGGCCTTATCTCCAAGGTCGCCTAGGGCCCCACAACAAATCCTAAGGTTCTGATTTGGCATCAAGTGGCCCTACCGGGCCCCACCACCTGTGTACATAAAAGAAAACCCCTCATCGGCTATGATACCCAAATATGGCACGGATGCGGCAAAGACACGCCATAGACATGGTAGGGACACAGATTTTATATGTAAAAAGTGAAGTATCAGATACAATACGACACGATACGTTGCCCATTTTGAAGTATCCGTGCATCATAGCTCAACAGTGACTCACGCCTCATGTAATTCAAGAAACTGGATGGTGGGCCAGATAGGATCCACTCCACAGGGGTCCACTACCCCTGAGGTCGCCCATGGGTCCACATCCCGATCTATGGTTTAGATCATCCATCGAGTGGGCCGTATGTTTTCACAACTATTGTTGACCAAAACAGATTTTGACAATCTGGAATTGGGAAATTCCAATTCTGATTCAGATTTCTTACTGATTTTCGTATAACTCGTGATGAGAATGGTGCCTAAAGCTCATACCTACATTACTACAAAGATTTGCAAAGACTCCAAGCTGTGGATGAAGATTTTGAGCCCCATATGTGACATACACAAGTCGATAATAACAAAATATACTGTAGCAGTTATTCGAATGCTTAGAAATCAATCAACATCATTATCTACATCCATAAAACTGAATAACAAAGAATCCAAAGGCAAAAAATAAGAGATTAGAAACCCCACACAAGCATATAAGAATTTCTACTCACTTGTTATGGCTGACTAGAACTGGTCTTCCTCCTCCTAAACTAGGTTTTGGGTTGATGGAAAAGAAAGTGGAAAAGAGAGAGAGAGAATAGCTTGAGAGAGGCTTGGGGTCGATCAATATATAAAAGCTATAAGTTAGAATCCTTCCCAAAGTCCTCTTTCTAATTTTATTATTTCCTTCTCACATGCCAATCCTATTCCTAACATTACTAGGAGTCTATGGTATAACCAACACAAGTCCCACTCGAATTCCTCCATCAAACTATGGGTCCCAATAATTCTAAGTAAAATCAAGATAATTAAATATTAAATATCAGAAATAATCTAGCCCTTATTACTGGGCCCTAAGAAGCACGGACACGGACACGGGACACGGACATGACACGACACGGACACGCCGACATGGCATTTCTCAAAAAAGTAGGACACGGACACGTCGGGGACACGTTAATATTTAATGATAATAATGATAATAATAATAATATTAAATCTAATCATATCTAATCATGGACACGGACACGCCGGCATAGCATATCTTCTTTTTCTTCTTTTTTCGTTAGGACTGGACGGACGAATGGGGTTTTTTCTCTTTCGTTTAGGGCTGGACAGACGAATGAGGTTTTTTTTTCTCTTTCGTTTAGGACTAGAGTTGGATGGACGAATTAAAAGAGCCCCCTTTTCCTCTTAAGTTTTGACTTTTTACAAACAACCCCATTTTCTTTTCTTTGTTTACTCTAATTTAAATTTTTTTTCCCAATTAAAAGAGGCCAGTGTGTCCCCAACGTGTCCCCAGCGTGTCCCCAACGTGTCCGGAATATAAAATATAAAACAATAAATAAGATACTCTTTTTAGCGTGTCCGACACGTGTTAGAGCGTGTCCGTGTCGGACACGGACACGACGGCCCCAAAGAGGTGTCCGTGCTTCCTAGACTGGGCCCGGGGTATTACATTATTCCAGAGGAGGGTGGGGATAATGGATGGCTTTACAAGATGGTGTCTTCTCAGTAGCATCCTTCTTTCATGCTATGTCGGAGGGCTCCTCAGGGGCTAGCCCAATTTCTCGCTTGTGGAATTGAAGGCTTCTCCTAGGGTTCAGGCCTATGTAGGGCTGGCAAACGGGCCGGGTCGGGCTAATTCGGGTCGCGCCATAGCTAGATCTGCTCTTTGGACCCTTAACCCCGCACCCGACCCGTTTTCTAAACGGGTTGTAGGTTTGCAGCCCGCACCCACGATACTTAGGGTCGGGCTAACCCGCCTAACCCCCAATAAATATAGACCTGGCTTGACCCGCGTCGCTCATCTTTAACTAATTTTGTGTCTTGTAAAAAAGTAAGGCTCATGAGAATCGAACATAAGATTCATTATATTTCAAATGACAACTTACCCACTACACCAGCCCACTACTCTGTATATTGTTTAATAAAAAAGCTTATAAATAGAAAAAGAAAGGATGCTAGTGGCTACCCATTAAATCCTATAGTTGCAGAGAAACCTGAAGACCGTGAGTTGAGTTTGAAGATGCAACTGTAGTAACCTCTACAGTAGTCGTGTAAAGAAGAATATATTTGTAGCCGGAAGGATTCTTTATAGATTAAGATACGCTAATTGCTAATAAGAAAAACTGCTAATTATCGAAAAAGTAGGAAACTAGAACGTCAAGATTGCATACCTTTCTTGATTTCTTTTTTGCTAAAATCAAGTGAAGTCATTAAGATTTGAAATGGAAAACCTCCGGTCGGTAAGAGTTAAGTTAAACGGGTCAACCGGGTTAGGCGGGCCAACCCTAAACTGACCCATATAGCGTTTCTATATGGGTTAGGAAATCCTAACCCGTGGCCAACCGTATATGTGGCGGGTTGGGTTTGGCGGGCCAGAACCGGGTCGGGTCATCGGGTCGGGCCACATTTTGCCAGCTCTAGGCCTATGGGTGGCTAGTCCTGTGAGGAAGGATTCTCACCGGTCACCATTGATAACTTGCGCTGCAGAAATAGGATCGCAATGAATGCTTGCCCCACGTGTTTGGCAGATGAGGAAATCATGGACCATCTTCTCTTGGGCTTCAAAATTGCTCTGAAAGATACAAATAACAATTTCCACTAATAAAGAGAATAGGGAGCATACAATACATCCGAATGAATCACAACTCAAATGTAGTACTATTTCATTAACACTTGTTGGATAAGTGCCTCTATTATTCTTTGCAACCTGGCCCGAGTTACAAATTGATTTCCTTAACATCACTCCCAAAATTAAAAAGCTGGCAAGCCACTCCTGAGACTTGAATTGACATATGCCCAAGATGTCGATGCCAAATTAACATTTTTTTTATAGTATATTTACATCCCAAAATTGTTGGGCTTTTCTGTATATGCTTCAATGTATAATGATGATTATTCTCACAGCCACAACCAATTATGTGTCTCGTCCATAAATCCTGGAAATCACAATGAAATGGAAAGAAGGTGACAGAACAATTATTGGTTTTTATGAAAGTACTTGTGGAAAAAAAATTGAATGAAAATTGTAAAGCATGCAACACATTTGATAGGGATCTCAGGTAAAACATCAGTGGATCCTCCCAATGTTTGTCTGAAAGTGCCACCGTGACACTTGAATTAGTAACCCAAGTAGGAGAACCAGAATAGGAAGAAGCCATTCCAGAACTACTAGGCCATGTGGCTGATCCATGATAGACAATGCCGACCGATGAGCAGGCTATTACCTTTCTAATTTCTAGAGTCTATGATGTAGACTGATAATTTCTTCTTTTAAACTTTGCTACTGACATTATCACCCTCAAAACAGGTTATGTACTGCATGTACCTGAATTCTTAGTAATTGGAAAGAATTTACAGAACTTTCTCCTCCCTTAAATCACAATAACCCCTTATTCAAGTACTTCTTACTTGAGAAAAATGGCTTTCTAAAACCACATCAATCACTCTTAAAACAGAACTTGAACAGTTGATTTGATTAAATCCTAACCAAAAGCCGAAACCGAATGTTTGCGTAAACACCGAAACACAATGAGTGCTGTTATCCCCAAAACAAACTAGAGGCTGCCTTTTAACCTTTGAGATTCCACTGTTATACACTGGCCAGTTCCTTTTAACAAATTAGAAACTGTCTCTGAAGTCTTAACCACTCAAGATTCCACTACACAATCAAATTTTGGAAGGACCCCAAAATACACACTCCATAGACCAAGTACAGTGCTGACATCAACAAGGAAATGCTGATGTTAGCCCTAGTGCGTGAAAACTTGTGGAAGAAACCTCTTGTATTTTCTAAAATTACAAAACAGTCCCTGAATTTATATATTTACACTAAAGCCCTTCTTTATTCTCAACATCATATTCATCTCAAATGCAATCTTTGGATTTAGCATGAATTTGCGGGTTCTAGTCATGTTACCAACAGAGAAAGGGTAAAGTGTCAGTGGGATCCATTGGAAAAGCTATTGTTGATGTAAAATCAATGCAATCCAGGACAATGTGGACGTCATGCAGTTAATCGGTTTGAATCCAGCTAGGGTTCAACCTATATCTGGGTCTTTTTATGCATCATGAATATGATCTTGGTCTAAAGGTCTGGACTTGGTCCATGTTCAATGTCTATAAAAAAAAAAATAGATTGGGCCATATGCTCCAGGGGTTTCAGGCCCATTATAATCCCATAGGCCCATTTATACATATAGGATGTGCATACATGCTAAATAATATACCATTAGATCTTATTTCGGCTTCAAATTTACAGTGAAAACCTTGTTTGAGCCTGAAATTTGACGGCAGCTTTGAATCCTAGTTTTTATTTATTACTGGCTTTAAAGTGAAGACTCGGGCTTGTCCATTTAACAATTGGGTGCAATCATACCCGACTCTTGTGTCTCTGTTTGACCTAGATCTAGATTCGAACATAAGTTTCTAATGGGGACTGGAGAGTGGAGACAGGTGGGGCGAGCCCAAACCCTGGCAATTTGACAGACTCAAGTGTATTTAGTTTGTTATCTAGCTCAAAAAAATAGCACTGAGATGATCTTTGTATTCTTTTGTTCTTGCATGTTGCACCTTGCTTTGACAACTATCTTCAATATAGTGTTCAGAAAAGGATTTCCGTCACCCTAAATTGAATTTCTTGATAGGTAACACTTTCTGGAAACCAACAACCTGTACGCACTGAAATCACTGAGGCAGCCATGGAGTTGGGACCGGACGTAAGTTACTTTTTTGTTGATAATGTTTCTTTAAGTTGCCTTTGACCTCTTCTTTCCTTATGGATACTCGAAAGAATCCTATTCCTGGCTCTCACTTGACATCAGCTGATATGGACTGCTCCCCTCCCCACTCTTTCAATCTTTATAACTATAAGAGGAACCTTATCATAGTAAGAGCCACATTGTGGGTCCCTTTAGGAACTTCCGCTGAATTGTAGATGGTAGGTGAGTTGGCCAGGGATTGCAGATTAGCTTAAATGTCACCTAAATTGGTTGGCAGGAACCATTTGAAAACAGCTTGTAAAATTGAAGGTTCGAGCATGTTGTTCTCACTTCTTAATTTGAATGGCATTAAATACCACTGTCCATTTTGGGCAACTATTTTTTATTGTTATCATTTTTTGTACAACTTTTGGGCACAATCTATTGTAAGAGAGGTCTACCTGACACGATCAAGCACCCTCCTAGTCATGGTCCCCACTTGTACGTACTCAAGGCCCTGGAATACTATTCTCATCACTGGGATTTGGTCATACGCTCGTAGCAGAAATCAGCTATGTTTAGTGTATTTGAGAGGCCACCTCAAAAAAGCTGCATCGAATGAACCATTATCACGAGTTCTTATTTGGGTTGTATTTGGAACACTGTTTGCTTAGTCAGTTTGCTATATTCTAGCATGTTTACTCTTTTAGGGTGCATTGGGATGAGTTGGTTTCTTTTTATTCTTTATAATGTAGATTTATTTTGGCATGTAAGTAGGATATTCTGGTAGAACAAATAACACAATTTGTGTGATGTTGGGAACTTGTAATTCATGCTGACTATGGTGGTTCTGCCTGATCATCCCATATCACCAATAAAAAAAAAATCTAATTTCTACTCTGACCCAAAATGCTGAGGAGAAATGGGGGCTAGATATGAACTCCTGGGCAGGAAATTAGTTTGGTTGCCTGCCTTTCTGGATGGTCGTTATCGGTGCCACTGTAATTAAGTGTTAATTGGAGATAGGTTGGATTCTTTGATTTGTTTTTTCTACCCTAAGCGGATGTTTGTTATTTGTGGGGGAAAAAACAGAAAATTCTGTTCTCATGTGGGTTCTCTGAATTCCAAACCGGTCCAGGCACTGCAAACTGGATAAACCACTTGAAGCCACCCGCATATTCAATCTTGTGATTGGGAGCTAATCCAAATGCAGCCTTAAACACCTATGCTAACTACATTAATTTTCACCGTGAATGTGCATGACTTCATCTCGATGTCGGGTGTCTTGATTGAAGTACTCTGATACTATCGTTCATGCAGAAGCTTTCTCTCTTAGTAACTGAAGCATACAAGGATGCACACCAGAAGAGTGTTCAGGTCAGAATCCAAATCCATTGCCATCTGAAAAAACCTCATTTCCATATGTGCATTGGTTTGAACTAATAGCTTTTATGTTGGTTTTCTCAGGCCATGAAAGAGAGGATGAGCAATCTTGCCCAAAGCTTGGGAATGCCGCCAGGCCTCAGTGAAGGACCCAAGTGATGTTAAAATTTTGTCTTGTCGGGTTAGTATTGAGATTCAATTTTGTATACTAACGGGTGAAGTGGCCACGTCAACACCTTCGTGGCCTTGACATGGTTTATTTTTATTATTCAAAGAGAAAACATTGCTCTGTCACAAGTCACAAATGGTATATGATCACTCGTCTGCTTATTACCCGTTGGGTGGGAGAAGCTGAGAGAAAAAAAAGTTGAGAATCCTCTCGATGGGGTGAGCATATCAGTGGTATCCCCATTTCTGGACCACCATAATGTGGGTGGAGACAGTATGGATATGATGAGTGGACCATGGTTCAAAAACATTGAGTTGGGTAACTATTCAATGCTGAAACCTTTATGTAGTGGTTGATATCTTGGTTTTAAATAAGTTTAACAAAATATAATATAAAGACGGTGAGAGAGTAGAGTTCCAATACAAACTCTATACATGAATGTTCTCATTAGGGTGTGGTCTGCATGACCATACGCCAATGATGAGCCCCTCCTCTTTTACTTGCTTGTTAAGTAATTGGACTAGTAAAGTTAGAGAGGTTTTCATGCAATTGCTAATTGAGAGGGAGAGTCCTGCTCCAACTAAAAGTTACATTTTCCTTCCAAGATGGGAAGAAAATGTGATGAAACTATAAAGAAATGGGTCTAGGATTACTGGCTTTTCTTCATTGGATCCGCATGATATTCCATCGATTAGACAGGCATGGTGGAAAGTGGAAGAAAGTTGTAAACCCATTGAAGAACAACCTCGTGTTGGGCATGGAGTGATGGAATCAGGTATGTTTGACTTTAGTTTCACGTTATATCAAGATTTAGCCTTATGATAGGTCGATCCTCTGATTGGTGTAATTTGATTGCGTTTAACCAAAGTCTGTAAATTTGTTTACTCCATTATGAGTTAGGTAATGGTGATTGCCAAAACCACTGTGTGGGTTATACAATTGCCGGAAAGGCCAGGCCTTTGCTGATTAGACCATGCATTCAGCGGGGCATATTCAAATTTTAGGTTTTGGATCATCATGGGCTTCTGCACGGTACCCTTGATTCTTGAGTTTGTACAAAGGTCTGTTCTTTCATAATCATGACCAATTATCTACAAAGGCATATGCCAGATAGGACTATTTGGAAAGAATTTAATATATCTAATTTATCTGCAATTCACAAGCCTTCCACTGAGGACCTTCTTATGTGATTATGCAAAGGGGAGCATATATATGATCAAAACTGTGTTAGGCCTCATATCTCCAGTTTTATCTTCAATGATGAATAAGATTCAAAGTCTTTGGATTTATATATCTCCAATCCCAATAACCAAGGGGAGGAAATGATTCTTCTCCCATACCATTGCATTAAAGAAATGAAATAGCTGAATCTTTCCACTTCAATTCTTATATGTAGTTATAATATTAAAATGGAACATTGTCTTTCAAACCTACAAAACCAAAAGAACATGAATTAATAAATCCTAGTCTAGACACTCACCCAAGATTTGCATGGGAATCAATAGCCAAATCAATCATATCCTTTTGACATGAATTGTGCCTTAGGCCTTCTTCCAAGTATCTAATTGCCCAATCAACTCAATCCCTCCATATAACCAATCACTGTAAGCATCTTGTTTGCCTTCCCTTCTGAGTATCAATCTGTTTTAAGACTTGGGTAACTTCTTTCCAGCCAAGAATGACCGGAAAAGGCGAAATGCGCTTTTGGGGCGGAAGAGAGGAACTTCATGACCTGCTCCTCTCACTGTGGCAAAGGTCAGACCATGGTAAACCTCAGTCCATCCTCCCACCTACAAAACATAGACAGTTGATGAACAACCAAAGAATCTTCAGTTAAAAATCGATATTGGTTAACCCCATGATAGATCAGTTATCCTAGATTGTTGAAACTCAAATGTCAAATTCCTATAATATGAAGAACAACTCACAGACCTCAGTGCCTGAATACCATGGGTACCAACGCGTCTTTACAGGGAGTTTGAGATGGTTGAGGGAGAACCTGGTTGCAGTTACTGGAACCACTGAATCTGTGTCTCCACTGTGATCATCCATAAAGAAATAGAGAAATGCAAAAAAAAAAAAAGAAATCTGAGGGTGAGATTATCATGACACATTTTGGGAGGAAAGCATTTTCTATAGGTTTAAAGGAATGTGTGATGCTGGTTGATCCTAAACATTCAGTCACTGGCTCACAAGTAGATGTCTAAGAGTAGACTACAACCATTTCAAAAGGGAGCCAATAATGGCTTAGGAACCGGGTTATTTCACTCTGGGAGATTTTTGGGACACCTCCTGTCCTTTATGCTTTATAGGATCCAGGGTTTAGATCATTACACCATGGCCTCACATTTGCCAAGATTAAACTCTGATAGTTATTGAGGTTATACACCCTGTACTTACACTGTTTCTAAAAGGAAGTTTAGACCCTGTTCTGGAACCAAACATAAAGTTTCTTGGACCCTTCCATTCCATAAATCCAATAGGCATCGTTTGTAAACATGGACAGTCTATTGAGAAGTCTAGAAAGTCTAGAATTTTGATGGGTCCTACCAGCTGATTCGGAATTCAAAGGCTACTGATCTGATCAGATCCGTACCTGAAAACCCAGATTCTGAGTCCAGCTGCTATCAGCTCCTTGTATGTGGGTAACATGGAGAACTGGGAGTCCTTCCAGCTCTTTATAAGCACATCACTGCCACAACAACATCATTTTAGTTTATAAAACAAAAAACACCATCAATTTGGTAAGTACTGGCCCACTAAAACAACTCTGTTGAGATTCTAGTGAGGCCCAATGATCATAGCATAAACCTCCAACTTAATGGAAAAAGAAAGCAAACCAATAACTTGATTCTACCAAGACAACTCGGTCCTCATACAAAACCTAACCGGGTGCCCCCATTTATGGGTGGGCCCCTTTGTATGGAGCAATAAGAAGACATTTCTTTTTTCTTAAGGAGAATGTGCATGCATTATTCCCTAAATGTGGAGGAATGATCATAAGTAAAGGCTGGTTTGTATATCTAATGCATTGAAGAGAAATTGAACTTTGTTGTTTGATGGCCACATCTTAGTACCACCCATGAAACTTAAAGTGTAATCAGATCATGATTTGGAACATGAACAGTGTATTCATGTTAGAATTGGACCTAAATTCGAATCCAAGATGTCGAATTGCTAATTGGATCAAAGAAATACCTGAGTCCTATTTATTTACAGCCTATTTATCTGATGGTCATTAGTCAAATTACAAATACAACTGCGTGCCTCATCACATGTCTAGTTCCTACCCTGTGGGGGCAAAAAATTAGTCAAACTAAACTTTGAGTCTACTTTGTAACACTTGATCTCCCCTGCATTATCGAAAATAAATGTTACAGCAGTTGACGATCGATTATAAATGCGCATATAATTTTGATAATGTAAAGAAATGAATGAAGCAAAAGAGTAGACCTGCAGGCAGTCCATTTGTAAGGGATGCCTGTCAAATTCGCATGCATGGCCCTCTGTACGTCGAGCCTATTGAAGTATTTCTCTGCATAGTTCTCTGTACATGGATCATATCCATACACACGCCCACGCAGGAGGATGTTCTTCGGCCTCCGCGATCGATTGATACTCATATCGGAGGGCATTGCACATGAAGGTGTATAGATACTGTACTGATCAATGTTGCCAAATTCATGGTTCATTGCATAGTTTATGGCATGGTCGCAAGCTGGGGTGTCGGGTGTTCCTGTGAAGTTACAAAGGGAGAGAATGGACTGGTATGTTGCATCAGAAATAATGGCATGGCTCCACCAGTAAGTGACTGTTCCGATGCTGTCGTACTGGTTGTCTATTACTGCATTCCCCAACTGTATTTCTCCATTATACAATACAACACAAAAATCAGATGCATATAATTTGTATCATAGGCTTTGATTCAAGAAGTTTAGAAAAGTAACTATGACCATTTCCTTTTCTTCATCTTTTACAGTAGCAATACTGTGATGGGGTCCTGTTCTAGCATGAGAAAAACATGCTCTTTCAAAGTGGGGCCGAGTTGCCATAGATGGCAGTAGGAGAGGGTCTCTGTCTGGCCTAGGTTTGTACAAAATATAGTAACCAAATGATCATTTTAATACTAGATTTATAGCTCTTGGAATTGCATTTTTCGAGTGTTTGATGAACTTCTAAGGCCTGTTTGTTTTATGCAATTGAAGTCCTAGGAATTTGATTTTGTGTTTCAATAAGCGGTTAAAAATGAAAAATCAATCAAATATGAATATAAAAAAATGACTATCAAATGACCATCCCTTTTAATTGGTACCGAATCAAGAGAAGATGTAAAATAAATACCTAGCCGTCACCCTAGTAATTCAAATTCTAAGAAAGTCAATGTCCCACCTACATCACTACCTTATAATCCTTCACAGGTCATCTCATATCCTTCATATACCACCTCTTAAATAATCCTTCAGTGAAGATCATTCAACCACGAGTTCCTATTATTTTATTATCCACAAAAACCGGTCCTTGGTTTTCACTTTTTTCCTATGATCAAATCAGTTGGGTTAAGTGTCAGGTTTGGATGCCAATTCACATGAAAGTGAAGGGATGGTGAGTATAAAGGATCATTTGGGCCACACTAGTTAGATAAGATGCATGATTAGCATTAATAGTAGTTGATAAGAAAGACAAGCAGAAATGGTGCCAAAAGGAGATAGAGATAAGTGTATGACAATTTCTAAAAGAATATTTGAAAGTATCAATTTCACTGCTTTGGTTACAGAAGTGTTTTACTTACAAGGAATCCCTTAAGATTGATGAAAGGCTTAGAAGAAACTTTGTTGTGATCATGGATTTTCTTTGCTAATTGGGGAACGTAGTGTCCTACAAAAATATGTGAGAAAGGTCAAGAAATTGTATGAATACCACATAGAAATCCTTGAATGATTGTCTATCCTTAACTAATTCAACAAACCTGCATAACTCTCTCCAGCAATGTAAAAATCTCTATGCTTGTACTGTGGAAACCTTTCAAACCATCTTAAAAGAAATATCAGAGCATCCCTAGCTGCTTGCATGAACAGATAAAAAAAAAAAAAAAAAGAATAAGAAGAAGATTGGCAACACTGATCTTTTGAAGAACTCTGAAAAACCAATTTTTTTGGAAAGCTTGATTGAATTGACCTGTTCGCTCATCGCCAGAATCTTTAAGATCCGAGCTGGTATTTGTATATGAGAAGCCCACACCGGCTGGTGATTCAAGAAAGAGAATATTTGCCTCTACAAGAAGAAAGTTAAACAAAAAAAAGTTTGTTCTTCACATATTCAAACAAAGTGTTAGCAAGCTTAATCGGTTTATAAGGCCTTGAAGAATACATAGGCCCGGCACAGCCTGTTCACTTATTGGGTTAAAAGACCAGACAAGGCCCAGCCCAGGGGTTCGAGCAAGTGTTAAAAGAACCCAAGGAGTTGACTCAACTTGAAAGTCATCAAAGTAACTCGGATGGGTCTCACATGGTCTTAATCCAGATTTGGTGAGACCCATTTTATTTTTCTCTATTGAGTCAAATTGGCCCAAAATGAGCTTGAAAGCTATGCTCAAAACACAGCCTAATACTGGCCGAGCCATTACGGCCTAACCCATTACCAGCCGGATTTATAGGAGAAGGTTGTTTGTTCTCATTCTTACCTCTGTTCCAAGAGTAATTGTTGAGGTATAGGTTTGAACCAGTTTTGTTGATCCGAAATGGGCCGATCTCTTCTGAAGCACCATATGCAATGGAAGAGCATCCTGGACCTGCACCAGT
The DNA here is from genome assembly GCA_038049695.1 of Cinnamomum chago. Lineage (NCBI taxonomy): Eukaryota > Viridiplantae > Streptophyta > Magnoliopsida > Laurales > Lauraceae > Cinnamomum > Cinnamomum chago. Next base: position 61,352,902 of record CP142458.1, on the reverse strand, counting down.
ATTTCATTGGAATCATTGTTAGATTAGTTAGAGTTTTTTTTTTTTTTTTTTTCATTCAACTGCTTTAATAAGCATCTTGCCGTTAAGGTGGCGGCTGAGTTGGTTTGAGCCTTGGGTTTGCTCCCCAAGGTCTTTAGTTCGACTCCCACCCAGTACGTTATCGGGATACTATGTGTACCCCATATATTATCCAAATACTATGTGTGTGGCTATATATGTATGTACCTTACAGAATAGTCCTTACTTCTTGGCATCGAATAACTCTCGGGACTGAGGCTAGGGGTCCAAAGGAGGGCTGGCGAAGGATACCCTGAGTTATAAAAAAATACTTCTTGTACTCGAATAAAAGTAGAAAACTTTTTATTACTAGATCTTCGTATTTTCCATCATGTGAAAATATATTTTTTGCTTTTGTAGGGATAAAATATTTGCAGTTTTGAAGTGTGATATGGTCAATTGAAAGACAATTTTTGCTTCTTTTTCCTTATTTACCCTTTATTTACCTTTTTAATTTTTGTTTTTGAGGTCACCTTGCTTTATTCAATGCATAATAATTTTGTCTTCATCCTCTTTTTACTTGCGTATTCTTCATGACTCAGGAGCCCACCATTCTGGACTCTTCTATGCTTTTGTCATGTCGAAGAAAATCCATGAAACGATAGGGGGCCATTAAATGTATGATGAAGGGTATGTTATTGAAATTTGCATGTGGCCGTGCGCTGAAAAGTCTGTCATCAGTACGCGTTTGTCTCCTTATAAACGATTCAGGAAGGAGACATTGTCAAGTCGCTTTTATCGTCAGGCCTCAAACAGAACTCAATAGCAGTGAGACTCTTCGGGAAGAAGACAAACACTACACCTTCTTCAGGCCACTGCCAAGGAAAGACCTCTGCCCAACACCAAAACTAGTTGGCCCACCTCATGATTGATTTGAGTGGACCATAAAACAGGACCCCTATAGTCACCGACCCCAAATTTAGCACTCATCTGAAAGTACTGGACCACGTTTGGATTGTGAAAATTTATGATTGGGATGATGATTGGAGCTTCTATCCGGAAATGGAGACTTAGGTAGGCTCCACAAGGACTGTAGCTCAAGTTAACGTTGGGAACAGTGCTTACAGGGGGCCACGCGAATGATCATTGCTGGGTCAGGTGAGGAAACAGAGCCTGACATCTCAATCAATAAGCAAGTTGCAGTTTCTGTTATGGAGGGTGCCGGTAGTTGAATGATGTTGGCATCATTAGTATCACAAGCACGCATAAGCCCTTGCCCAACCTTCCCGGGCACTTGAAAAATAAAAAAGTTAAAATTTTTTTCTTCGTTGCCACTAATTGTGATTGACTCAATCACTAAAATAAAAATACACGGACACGCGAATGAAGTGACTTCTAGATTTTTCTACATTGACCCAAAATTATAAGAATCAACACAATCACTTAAAAAAAAAAGAATAGAAGTGCGTGAATAAATTAAGTATATATAAAACACATGAATAAAATATATAAAATTTACAAAATATTTTACATTTCATTTATGTGCTGGTAAATACTCAATCTTACGATTAGAGCAGACTTGTATTAGTTGATAAGAGAGAGTTTTGTGTATCTTCATCAACCTCCTTTGATTAGAGAGAGAGAGTTATGTATATCTTCATACAGGAGCCAGCTTTTATTAGTAGTGTTTTGGACACATTCAAAATAAGAAGATGCTAAATAGTTAAGCCCCAATGTAGACTTCCACTTATATCACTCAAAGCTAGCGCAAGTTAGTTTTGGGTACCCATCCAAGGATTGGAACTTAAGAGAGATCTGCACACATGGAAATACAATCCACTCACGTGAGAAAGCGAGAAGAAAGTTTACACAAATGGAAAGAAAGTTCAAACACTGAGCAATAAGGTGAGAATCCTCACTCCTTACCACTCGGGTAATGACACGTTCTCAAGCGCACTTACTAAAAGGATCCGCACTCATTATATGTTATTTCTACCTTTTGAGTTTTTTTCTGTCTTTTTCAACCCCTACTCTAATACAACTCGATGGACTAATGACCTTGACATGGGGTAAGGCCTATTGCTAAATGTGCCTAGCTTTTAAACCTGATAGAATCAATTTAACTTCAGGCTCAAAACTTTACCCAAATGAGTTGACTCAAAGGCTCAATTATATAAATGTTATAAGAATACACCTTCATCTGTCATAATTAACCTTGGGGTATTGACATATTTTGCACTAGTAAAAATTCAACCAAAACTCAAAAAGTTTAATCCGGGTTCCACTAAAGTCAATCTAACTTCTAAAATGTTTCCTATCCTCAATCCTCACAAACATCAGTTCACTCCAGTTAAGTGCACACAGTCAAGTGGAGATTTTCAAGCTTATATATGGACAATGGTCTTAGCCTTAGAAATCTAATCCTGTAGGTCTAAAGTCCTGACTAGCAAACCCCAAGGGGTAGCTTAGTTGGCCTAGGACCACGGTTTGCTCCCGGAGGTTGTGGGTTCGAAACTCTGCTACCACACTAGGGCTACAGGGGATTTACCCGGCTTCCCTCTGGGCCCGGAGGGATTAGTCCAGCCCAAAGGGTTGGGAACCCTCCGACAGCAAAAAAAAAAAAAAAAGTCCTGACTAGCAAGCTCAATGCAACCAACAATCTGCAATCCAAAAGTTAGAGAAACTTTCCGCCAACACATTCATACTAGTGGAAATGGGTGGACCCCAAAAGCCCCAAGTGCCTGTCAAGTGGGCCTCACTACCATCATAAACCTATGTCGATCAAAGTTAGAACAAGATCAATGAATTGTCTTATGTTGTAATCATACACTAACCCAATTCCCAAATCCCAAACTTCTATGATCCCTTTCAGCTTTTCTCTCTTTTTGACCGTTCATTGCAAGAAACGCACCCCCACTGCCCCCTTCTCTCTCTCTGCTCCCGCGTGCTGTAGAAAAGAAAAGAGCAAGAAGCCATATATGAAGTCAACTGAGTGAGAAAAACGAAGCATCATCTTTTCTTTGGAAGCTTTACCAGAGACAAAAGGGAAAGTCCAGGAAGTGCAAAGGCTATTGCAGCTTTGGAAAATCAATCGCTTTGCAGCTTTTGGCCCAGGAATATCCACACATCACATTCTCAGGAAATGCTTTTCCTCTTACCCTTCCTCTGTTTCCTCCCTTTTTCATGTAGTGATCGACACTGCTCATCAGATGGGTCCCACCTAAAGTTGTCCTCTACGTCATTTGTTTCGACTCTTATGCATGGATGGTATGGATGTAAGGTGGAAATCACATGCTTCTATGTTCTCAATGATTACCATCCTTGTTTTACAAGGAACATGGATGAATCCATCAGTGGGGGCCCACCTCTGAAATCTGGAGAAGATGGTCCTGCCTTGACCAGACTTGATGTCTAACAGCGGCAGACACAGCCTCTGTATATTTTGTGTCGGTTACTAAACAGGAGGATAGTCTTCTAAGGGATCATTAATCTCTAAGGATGAAATTTTAGGAATATTTGTGCTAATGTGGATGTATGATGTTATTTATGATATTCTTCTGTTAAAATTATATATACATTGCTACAAGACTATTAAAGAAAAGTTTTCCTCGTTGGTTGGGGGCCCACCAAAAAAGACCATATCATGGAAGATATGGATTAAACTAGCAAGGATAGATATAAAGAAATGTATCCAATTTAAGAATCTAGCTTAAAGATAAATCGAAATAAAAAAACAAAAGTCATATAGTTGAACATAAGATGGTTGGGACAAGGCTTATACGATGATTTAAATTTCTATAATTTTTTTAATGAGATACTACTATTCTTTAAAATGCTAGTATCAATTGGGACCCTCTTGAGTTTCATGATGCAGGCCCGAACAAGGTCAACTATCCTCGATCGTTGTGACGGAAGAAAACTAACATTTGAAAGTATTGGCCTGAGTACTTCATAGGCATCCTAACCTTAGAATTTATGCTCTGAATCAAACTCCCAGGACTCGGTTATGGGGATTTGTCAGTTAGTATCTAAATTTCACAATACAGCTACTCTGTGCATCTTTTTACCTTTTAATGTTCCAATTGAATAAGTTTTCCAAGGATATTTCCAAATCTATTCCAAGTAAACTCAAAACTTGAAAATCTTTTATCCTAATTATAAGGACTACATTATTTGTATATCATCTAGCAAAACTTAAGGTGTCATCCCGAGCTTAGCCTAGCTAGTGAGGGACACAAAAGACCCGGCTTAAAGTGTTTTTAGACTAAAATATTGAGAAGAGAACTATCCTCATGGATATTGCGTGCAATTCGGCCTTTCGTTTTGGTTGGTGGCCCATTCTTTACTGCCACGAATTTACAAGCTCAGATTTGGCACTCATCCAACCATTATTTACTATTGAATAAAAATTAAAAATGTAAAAAAATGAAAAAAAAAGAGAGAAGAAAAGTCTTTCAAAACCACTAAACTTGAGAGCTATAGCTAGATCAATAGGAATTAATAGTTGAATAGGGTTAACAATTCTAGGTTTCTTATTGAGTTATTTCCATCCCCTCTCCCCTAATTGATCCATAGGCTATAATGTGATAGCAACTAAAAAAAGAACATGCCTCTCGGTTGAGGAGAAAAAGTGGACACAATGAAAGGGAGAAAAATATATGAAGCAAAGTTAAAATTTATGAACAGTCAACTTTATCACATTCACACGACAATTGTATGTTCATTTGTGATATTCTGTTGACTTGGTCAACTAAGTGGTAACTTCAGTCCCACTCAAAGTGGGTAGTCCCTCTAGTTCACAATGGAAGCAAGGAGAAGCCTTACAAAAATTTAGAAACTACATCTTATCAGTCATTATTTTTTTAAGAATAGCTAATAATAATTTACAAGAATACGACGACTCAAATTTTTGTAAACCATAATAGGAAACATAGACTCAATATATCACTAGCCTAATATATTCAAAATCTAATCTAATCTAATCATAATCAAAGGTAAACCATCCTTCTCCAACATATGTTAGAATATCTTTTAATATTCCTTGACTGTTACATGATGCTTTCAAGAAAGGATTGTGCGATTGGTTATGCTAATATGACTCTTTGATCTAGGTTTAGATCTTGCCGAAATTTTCATCATATTCTGACGGTAATCACCATCTCTTTGTAAAGTTCATCAACTATTGTTATTTGTCATTTTTTTTAGTCTGTCAGGGGCTATGACCTATTATATTAGATCTGTTATGATTCTTCCATAAAAATATAGATCAATAAGCTTTAAAAGAAAAGAGGAGATTGATGGACTAGATAAATATGGAGATGATAATTAAGATCAGAACCTTTTAATTTGAACCATTAGAATTACTAGATCTCATCTTCACGAGCATACAAATGAAATTAATGATGGAACTGGCAAAATGAGTTAAGGTGAGTTTGGAGTCTTCAAAATAGCAAAGCAGGGTCGATATGGTCTGCCTTAAACCAATTGACCTAAATGTCCGCCAAAAGTCTATGGTCTATATTTTTTAAAGTTTTTTTTGCCCCGAATCCCATGATATCATAGGAAGTGTATGTCACAGAAATTGATGAGTCCCATGAAATCATGGCACTGTCCCATGATGCCATGGCTTTTATGAAGCATCTTTGAGATAATTCTTTTAAATGATACAATTCGAGGAATGATGGTTAGATGTGTATTTACTTTTCACAAAATGTTATTTTTTATGTTATATAAAAATAAATGAATTCATTTGCTAGTTGAAGAAAATGTATAACACAAAAATTGATAAATCCCATGATATCATGGGATATGGTGCAAAAAAGTTAAGTACATAATGTTGACCTGAGTTGAACGACTATGATGACATTATCTGAATTTGGGTTATGAAATTGGAAAAGCCAGATTTATGGAGGACTAATATGTTAAAACCCCAATGATAGTTTTGTAAGTAGAAATAAGTTTTTGACCATTTTTTCTTTTTAACTTCTCGGGGAAGAGAAAGAGACCTTCTCCCACTTACTTTACCCTTTTTATCTCCTCTTCTTCAAGATGTGAGAAAGAGGATACTATCAATTGCCATAATAGATATTGCCAATCCAAATCACCTCATTCTCATTTGTTGATCCATCTCCTACTTGTGATGGTGTTAACACAGGCGGCAAATAGTGGTGAGCCACCATCTACTACTACAACATTACTTCACGGCTAAAACTGCATCGTCATCTATTATTTTTGAAGATATATGTTGTTCGTCTTTGTCTACTCAATGTTCAATATGGCCCAATGGCCAAGAAGTAGATAGTGGAGAACAAAAAAGTATAGTTTAGGACGAAGAAGATGAGATATCGTAGAGAGAAAAGGAAGATAGGTTTTTAAAGGAACGCTTATTGAGAAGCTTGTTCCGACGATTGGAAAGCTTCACGAATCTCTTTGCCTCTATCTTTAACCACGAGACTGATGTAGAATGCTGAATACCAACCCTAACACTAGTGCTCCCATATCTTTTATATAGGCCAGCCTCAAAGCGTTACACTTCCTGAAGACTTCTTCGTGAGAAACCCACATCCATCCTAATCCTAGTGGGAGTCTTATCCAAGGGTATATATTAAGTCTTTTGATTATAGTGAGATACTAATTTCTCTATTGGACACAGCTATGTGTAATGTGACATGGAACCCTTGGCATACGGGACATACGATTTCCAACAATATTGAGATGGAGCGAACAAAAGTGACGGTCCCGCTCTGACCGGAGAGCCTGTCTTTAAAGAAGGTGGAGAAGATGGTGTAGATGTTAATGTTGGTCACACTCCGGTCTAGTTTGCTCAAGTTGACCATCAATCTAGTCGGCTGTTGATTTAGTGTTGATCGTAGTGAATGAATGAGATGTTGTAGAGAGAGAGAGAGAGAGAGAGAGAGAGAGAGAGAGGGAGAGAGGGATACAAAAAGAAAAGGTGAGATAAAAAAAAAAACTACAGTAGACGCCGCAGGCTATCTCTTTGATACAATGTGAACATTAAGGACTACATCTTGATAAATCCACATAATAATAAGAAACCTAATCAGAATATAACACTAGCATAGTGTAACTCAAATCTAATCTAATCATGATCTATGAGGAACCTATCCTTCTCCAACATATTTTAGAATGTTTTCTAAGAAGTCGAGCTATTTTATGGATGAAGTTAAGCACCAAATCAACTCAGTGTTAGGATACCCTAGATTATGGTTCTCAAAAATGGTTTTGGTCATGGAATCCTCTAAAGCAGAAGCTCTTATTTGTTGGTGGATTTATTAGATATGCATTGATGTATAATTAATTAGTTTGAATTTTTCTCTGATTAAAATAAAAATTGTAAAAATAAAGAACAAAACGTCACAAAACTCCATTTTTCAATTACTTTTAGGGCTCTTTTCTTTTCATGGTATCGATTTCCCTTGGAAAACTAAGAAATGCATTCCTAAAAGTGGTTGAAATTGAAAAAAGAAAAGGTAAAGACCCATGGCCATCAAATGGTCACCCCTTTAATGGAAAATAAATCAGGAGGAGATAGAAAATGAATACCCAACCATCACTATTGTAAATCACATTCTAGAAAAGTAAGGTCCAACCTACATCTCCACCTAATATCCCTTACTCTTCACCTCTTCAATAATCCATCTTCAGGAATCATTTTACCATGAATTCCTAAGAATACATTACCATGCAAACAAACAGGCATTTACTATTAATGAAGTAATATATTAGTTTGATTTTTCTTTTCTCACTAAATTAAGATATTACAAGGATAATTAAAAGAAATATTACATAACTTCATTTATCAATTACATCTAGAGTGTTTTAGATGCAATAAAATAGTGAAAATAATATTTAATGGTTGAAAGAATCAAATCTCAATACAGTTTTGTATGGGTCATGGCTGGAATTATTGTATGTTTGTCCTTTAACTCCGATGTTTTAGGTTTCAGAACTTGGCTCTATTACCGTAGAGTTGTGGCCCAAGACATACCGGAGGAAATTGAAGAAGATCGTCAGAGCATTTATTCATATTAGTAGGGAATGTTGGCTCATCATTTCGCAATCAATAATAGGGGCAACGTTCTTCTACTAGTGGACTGCAAATTTCTTAAATGCAGTCCAGCTCGTGGGCCCATTAGATGCCTACAAATCAGTGGGGGTAGGGTATATGGAATTGTCTCCATATGAATAAGGGTCAACAAAAGAACCAGTCCGGTCAAATCATCATAACTCTTGATTTAATTGTCATAAAGTATGTGGACTTTTAACCATAGATATTTTAGAAATTCAATCCAATGGTGGATAAATGTTTGATGAAACTGAAGTTGGGCCTAGTGCCGATCATTGGGGGAATGAGACTGTGATAGGGACCACAATGATCAAGAGTGGGGCCAAGTGGGCCCTTCAGAGCTGGACCACATATCAAGTTACTCATAGGAGAAGATTTCTCTCAATAATAGTACGAGTTGGATGTAGGGTGAAAGAAGAAGGGGGAAAAAAAAATAGTTTCCATTCCATGCAAATGGATCCACTAATAAGTGGTCTAAACCCTCTCCAACCGTCTCGTGCAATATTGTTATTCCAGTTGAACACTTATCAGAACATTATCTACTGTTTTTTGTTTTTTCCTTAACCCTAGCCAAGGTGTTGGGGCCCATGAAAGCAGTTGCATGCATAGGAGAGAGTATTTGCACAAGTGAGGAGAAGACACCTCCATACGCCAGTAGGGGGCACTCACACATGTGAGGTGAGGACACGCACACAGCTGGGAAGAGAAGAATCACACGTATATGAAAAGGAGACTCATGTGTAAGAAAAAGATGACAATAATTGATCCCTGGTCATCCAGGTGAGAAGCGGGATTCCCAATCTGGATGAGGCACTACGTTTGTTAGGTTCAGGAATTATTTAATATTTTGAAATGAGATTGTCTTATGTGAAAGATAAATTAGAGCTGTTTGTTGATGTAGACTTTTCTATCCAATAATTTTGAATAATGGGCTTCCAAAAACTCATGGTTTTCTTCAACGTAAGAAATATGTAGTCACGCGTTTTCTTTACAATTGACATCTCTCAAAGAAAAAAGTTTAGGCCACTTAATGGAGGGTTGTGGAGTCAGCAAGTTAGATCCACTACAGGTGGGACCAACACATTAAATCAAGTATTTATTGCAATAACAACGGTACCAACAAGAATCACCCTTCATCCACTGCTTGTGGTTGGCTGAAAATTAACTTGCTTTAATCTCTGCCTTTCGAGAACAAACCATGCTTCAAAACATGATGTTTGTATTAAGAGTAAGAAGGGAATCGTGAGAGCATACATTGATTAGTCAGTTTACCACTGTATATATATATATACTAAGAACAAAAAGCACTTTTGGAGAAGGAGTTCACAAGCAACCATTGTGGGTAGGATACGTTTCTCCTCTAGTTTTTTTAGTGTTCCAAACAAACTTCTACCATGATTTTGTCAAAAATCTGGTTACTTTAGATCACAAATCATCATACCTTATATTGGATTTAAATAATCCTATCTATGACCAAGAGCAGGAATTAAGAAAAAAAGGAGCTCAAAAGTAGTTCTACTAAGTCTAGTCTGTCATAAGTGTTTCTTTACACGGGTCATGGGTATTAAATCAATTCTTCTGGGGTTTGTTTGTGTTATACCTTTCATCTCTATTTTAGGAAGCATAGTGAACTTTTCCAACCTTTCAATATTTTACTGTATACATATTCGTAGTCAAATTCGACATAACAAAAGACAAGGAAGAAAGAAACATAACCTCCAATATAGTTTATTGTAGCTTTTTGTGTGTCTTTATTATACTATCCAGTTTTTCCTAAGTGCCGAAATCCTTTTTACTGCTGTTTCATTAGTTTATTTTCTTTCACAGTTGTAGGTGTTTGGCATGAACGGTGTTTCATATCATTAAAAACAAGATAAAGAAGATATAGATAAAGAAGTCTATAGAGAGAGAGAGAGAGCGCTAACCTCCATTGAGCCAAAGTATCAGGGGCTTTGTGGCTGGATCGATTGAAGCTTCAGTCAACCAATAGAAGAGAGATCGTCCATGCTGCTGATTGACTTTGACATAGCCAGAGAACTGAGAAAAATTTACAGTGGGCTGCCCAGGGAGAGATGCGATTCGATCGAGCTCCTGCTGATGGGGTGCACCATAGATAAACCTAGGAAGGGAAAAGGAGAAGAAACAGATTACAATGACAAAAAATAAGTAGCCTGTCTTTCTTTCAGTTGCCATCACACCCCAAAAGAGAGACCCCTCTCCCTCTCAGTTTAATGAATGTGGCTGCTCTCTTTTCTACTGTATCTGGATATTCTCCATCTCTCACTCTATTGCATGTGGGCGCTCGCCTGCTCCTCTCTCTCACATGTGGGTGTGATGTAATTCATTCAACTCAACTGACTGATATAGACGGCCGACTATAGGCTTGAAAAGTATCCGAACCTCTTTCAGGCTCGGACTTAGGGGTGAGGGATTAAAGTTATGACTCCAGAGTGGGGCCTCGTATGGAGGTGAAAAACTCCACTCCAATAAGAATCCTTTTCCCACTTTGATTGAGATTATGATTGATGGTATATAGAACTCGTGCAAGTTTTCCATGTTATACATCAATTTTGGACCTACCAGTTTTGTGGCGAGACAAACTCTTATTATAATCAAATTTAGTGACATCACATGTAAGAAAGAGAATCTCTTTTGAGCATGATTTTTAATAGGTGAGCTCTATTATCGAGTTTGGTGGGTCCGAGTGAGAACTCACTTATATTAAATTTCCTCAGCTAACTATTCCTATTAAAATTTCGAGGTATTAGTAGACGTAGCATAGATACTTTTCAAGAGTACCTTCTCTAGTAGAGCTCACTCCTCAACACTCCTATGGTGAAACCTGGTCGGTGAACTTTAGGTGGCACAAATTTTTTTTTTTCTGCACAGAGTTGTTCCTCTTGGGATTCGAACTTGGGATCGGCTGGTTCTGATACCGTATGAGATTTCTTTTGCTAACCATTCAAACAAAAAAAGAAGAAGAAAGAAATGTGTGCCGCCCAAAGTACATCGACCAGGTTCCACCTAAGGGGGAGTGTTGAGGAGTGAGCTCCACCCCTGAGAACAGTATTGAAAAGTATTTATGCTGCCTTTATTAACGTCTCGAGGTTTTAATAGGAATTGTTAGCTGAGGAGATTTAATGTGGTATCAAAGCCAGCCGTTCGAATTTGAGGAGGAACAACTCGGCGCGAAAAAATGTATATCGCTAAAAGTGCACTGGCCAGGTTCCACCTAAGGGGGGAGTGTTAAGGAGTGTGCTGCCTCAACTAACACTTTAAGGTTTTGATAAGAATTGTTAGCTAAAGAAATTTAAGAACATGAAAGAGCTCCCAATTCAAGTATTTTCGTTTTTGTTTCTTTTAGAATTCTTACTAAAAGAATTAAGTTTAAACTCTTTAGAAAAGGGGGAGTTAAAGAAATTTTAGAAATTATCAATAGAGCGCTTCATACATGACATCGGTTTTATGTATGAAAATGCATTTAGCTGCATTATTGTGAGCTCGTCATCTTTCTCAGCAAAACCTGTAATTCTCTTAAGAATCCAGCACACGGGTGGGATGATAATAGGACAGAGAGAATGATTGAAACCCAACAGATTTCCTTGTGTAAATATAAGAAAAACTGTGAGGTAGAGAGGCTTGTTGTATCGTTGGCCTTTTCCCCTTTATTTACTAAAAGAGAAATTTCAAATAAGACGTTAAGTTTTTGCCTTATTTCAAAATAGGATATTAGTTTCAAAACTTTTCAAATTAGTTCTTAAGTTTTTTTACAGTTTTTAATTAAGGACATCCATCCATTTAAAGCTATTTTCCATCAATTTTTTCCTCAACTTTCTTAAAATACCCAAATTACCAGTGTCTTCACACTAATAAAGGACAACTAACGTCTCTATGGAGATTGGTTGAATGTAACGGCAGCCAGAACCATGCCATGACTTTAATGATGGGCAATTTGGGTATTTTAGAAAAGTGGAGGGAAAAACTAACCGAATAATAGTTTTAAATTGCCAGATGTCCTTAATTAAAAACTTTAAGACTAATTTGAAAAGTTTTGAGATTTGTGTCTTTTTTTTGAAATAAGGGAGAAACTTAGGGTCTTATTTAAAAACTTTCCTTCAAAAAAAGATTACTACCTATTTTGCAAAAGGAGAAAAAGGTGAATGTGAAAGAAAGAGCCCAAGAAACAAATGCCGATGTAGAAAGATACCGTGATCTCAATTGGGTGCTTTCTTTTGCATTTTATTTTATGATTTCATCTTCCTCGAAATGGTTTCTTACCTGAATGCTAAGGAGCATCAATTCTTATAAGGCTGTCCAGAATTTAAACTCCAATTATGTCATTTTTCCCTCTTGGGCGGACTTTCTCCCCCTGTGCTCCTTTTCCACTTAAGTTGTCTGCTTTCCGGCGGAAGAGAGAGACTGTGAACGTAGTAGATGAAAAGGCAGTAGGTCATGTGAAGATTGGATTGATCGTGAAGAATACATATATTTGATGGAAAGACAAAATGTCTCTCTCCTCTCTCGTCTCTCCTCTCACCAGCCGATAGGACACGAAGTTGCCCATACATCAAGCGGTCTGTATCTAGCACACGTGCCATGCCAGACTCCTTGGCATTTATGGAGACAGGAAGGTCACAGGGGGGAGCTTTCTCTCAATCCCAACCGCGTCGAGAACCGGAAAAGCCGACATAATACATGTATCCTTCATGTCTCACACGTGTACATGAAAGTTGAAGTGATTGCTCTACCTCTTGTCCGATCCCGCCTCATGTTAAAAAGACAATCATTCCATCGTTGTCTCCACTATTATAGTGATAAGGGCTTTTTAACAAACACAAAATAAAATTGATATTATGTGTCAAAAAATTTTAAATTTTTTTTTAGTTTCTTCATTTTTTAAGTTTAAAAGGTAATTTTTTCATAAAGCCCTTATTAGTTTTTGAAGAGATTTTTTTTAAGTGGCAAGCGATGTGTACCTCATGTTGGCGATATATATATATATATATAATGAGCATGACTCTTCTAAGCTCCATTTTATGTTATTATAAGCCGAAACAGTGTTGGTCCCATAAATATGTTTTTTCTATTTTTTGTATGATAGAACTGGAAATTTCATTTCTAAATGGATTCATCTTGAATGGATTCATCTTCTAAGCTCCATTTTATGTTATTATAAGCCGAAACAGTGTTGGTCCCATAAATATGTTTTTTCTATTTTTTGCATGATGGAACTGGAAATTTCATTTCTGAATTGATTCATCTTGAATGGATTCATCTTCTAAGCTCCATTTTATGTTATTATAAGCCGAAACAGTGTTGGTCCCATAAATATGTTTTTTCTATTTTTTGCATGATGGAGCTGGAAAATTCATTTCTGAATGGATTCATCTTGATTTTGGAGGCAATGATTTGAAGCGGTTTACGATAGAGATAATTGTACGGATTGTTTCAGCTTAAGATAATATAAGCCGCAGCTTATGAGAGCCACCGTCATATTATATATATATATATATATATAGAGAGAGAGAGAGAGAGAGAGAGAGAGGAATTCTCAAAATCGCCCCGTTTATAAAGGGGCATTTTTCCTATTTTGATTTGTCCAATTAAATGATGCCACCTCACATTATAGTTGTACAAATAATGTTTAAGAGATTGAAGGGAAAATAGGAAAATAGAGAAGATATGATATTAGAGAGAGAAACCCAGGGAATACGGAACATGATATGGAGATTTGAGAGAAATTTCTTTTGAATACACCTATTATTTAAGAGATTCGAGAGAAGATAGGAAAGCATTAGAAATAGAAGCTCAAGAGAATTAAGAACGGTCCACGTTGGACCCTCTATGAGATAATGGAAATATAAATTAATCCTAATAAGATTTCACTCTAACTTGGGCCCACTTTGAAATCATAAAAATATCAAGTTTGTTATATATATATATGTAAAGGACATTTATGTGCATCCATCCCTTACCATAGGGTTAGGAACACTTACATGACTTTTCCTCTCTGCATATAAATATTTTTTTTCTATATAAAACTATATATGAATTTTCCTCTTTTACGCATAAATATTTTTAATTATATAAGTATCTCTTACCTAAAGTGTGGGAAGGAGGGAGAAATGACATCAAACCTGGAATAGAATAAGGCTAGAAGAGTTAAAATTGCAGGTCAATAAATGCATGAAACAGTCTGTTTGGCCCGTGGTCCCGTCACTCGAGTAGGGCGGGAGATGGAGAGGGCTTGTGACCACCCCCACAGGCTTCAGCGTGGAATAAATGACTACGTGAGTAAAGACAAAAGGATGACTGATGGGTCGTGCCCAGCCACCAACCACATCCTTATCAACATGAATAATGAATAATGGGTGTCTGATTAGGGGCTCAAGGCCAGTTGGTCACACTGCCCTTTCTAATTTTGCTCAGATTTGGACAGAATTAGGAACCATTCAGGCCTCTCTCTCCCCCCCCCCCTCTCTCTCTCTCTCTCTCTCAACCTAGAAATCAACAGACATCTCATGGTCGGCAGCTTAGCTGGGCATTTTTGTTCTACCCAGCTTGGGGGCTTGGACCCAATTCCTATGGTGAGAGAGTAGACCTTAGGTGAGGTAAGATAGTAAGGAAGCCCTTTGGTGAGGAAAGAAGACTGGGGTGAGGTAGCACGACCCTTAAATGAGGAAATGTGCCTGCCTAGATTTGAACCCAGAAGAACAGGCAGGTAAGAACTCACATCTCTTACCATTAGTGTAAGAGGCAGTTCTTCTGCATATCTTCAAAAGAAAAAAATTAACAATGCAGGATGGCATATCCCATATCCCATCTTACTGGTAAGGTATGATTGCTTCTCTTAATTTTTTTTTTCTTCCCAAGGTTTTAGACTCAAATTTAAGTTTATCCCTTCTTTTATTCTTTTGAGTTAACTGCTAATCTAATGCAATTATTTTCTTTCTTGAAGCTTGGGATTGGGCCCAGGCATGACCCCCAGTGAAACAATGAGAAAGGGACAACAGAAAAAATGGTAAAAACAACCGACCAGAGAGTCTATTACAGGGGTTTTCTCAAGCAGATGCCACTAAAAAGGACCTTCTAAAGAACGTCAAATCTATAAAGATAGTCATGTTAATAGATAGATCATGGTTGGAATCCTAATTTTATTTGTGAATAATAATAAAGCTGGCCATCTATTTGCAAATACATGGGCATGTACACACATACCGTTTTGTTACTAGAAATTTGGTCACAATATATTGACCAGACTTAACCATAAGCCAGAAGGGTCAACAGCAGTGGGACCCATGCTTCACCTGCTCCCTCTCATACATAAACATTGTATATGTGGTTTCTAAAATATCACTCTTTGCACCGTGTGTATATCTAGTTTATGTAAGCTTCAGAAAAAGACTTCCCTTTGATAAGCCATAAACAAATCTTGGCAGCGTTAAAATCTACCCATGATTTCAGAATCTTGCCTCCTCACATGTGCACGTGACCATGCATACGTGCATGTATGTAGGGTTTACTTTCCAAAAACCAAGCAACAATAAATAGAACAAATTTTGCTGACCAATGAGACCTTGCAAGAAGCATACAAGACTGTCCTTGGGAAATAAAAGTAAACTGTACATTGATTGCATTTCAACAATTCTTTATTCATGGTGGGTTACATGGGATTCAATTCATGCGTTCAACTCTGCCACCCTCATGTGGTCATTGCTTAGTTAGAGATAGTTTGACTTGGGCCCTTGGGCATCAACCCTCTATATCTTATTCTAATTTCTATAAGCTTCTTGTAGCATGGTCTTTTCCCTTGTCCACTTGCAACATGTAGATAAGTATGGGATTTGTTATTTAGTATTGGAAAATATTAAGGAAATTGTTGTTTTCTTGTCTTTTATTGTTTTATCATTCTCTAGCTAGCAGTAGAGTTTGGTATGAGATACCAATATAATATGTTGGGAGGGGTTTTGGAAAATGAAATGCATGTATCCCATGACAGTACGATTGATTATCTGGATGAGATCATATGGACTCTGGAGGTTTGTGGCTCTTTCTCTTTGAAATCGGCCTATATTATGATTACAAGTCAAGATGGTCTCCAAATTCCTTGGGTTCCTAAGATTTGGTTTAAGGGTGGTATTCGTATGTGCATTGATGGTGATTAATGGTTGCTTGAAAATAAAGGAATTTATGCTTGAGCACAATGTTCGATGTGATTCTAATTGCTCTTTACACTGTTTGTATGCTAGTCAAATTTACAACTCAATGTTTTATATGGCGTTAGACATTGCGCCCGCGGGCCTGTTTTTAGAGCGGTCGTAGGGAGTGGCATTGTTGTATGCCTCTGTCCAACAATCTCCCCCTCACAATGGCGCTCTCGCGACTCGACCTTGTGACTTGAAGCTTTGATAGAAGTATCTTATGCACCCACTGAGCTACCATTCATTCCAAAACCAATAGGTGATGGAAAAGACGCAATTCAATGTTTTATATGACATTTGACATTGTGCCCGTGGGCTTGTTTTTAGAGTGGTTGCATGGAGCGGCATTGTGGCACGCTATACCCAACAAACTTATCTTCGGAGATGATGGATTTTGCCATTCTTCATCTGTATCAAAGCAGCAAGGCACTTGTTACTTTTGGTTGGTTGATTTTTCCGGCATTTGTTTGGAATATTTGGAAGGAAAGACATGTTAGCATATTTTGAGCTAAATCTCTGTCTTAGGAAAGGGTGGATTTCTAAATTGAGTAGCAGCTTCGCAGTAGAATTTTACTTTTAGGCCTTCACTTGCTAGATGATATTGCTTGCCATTTGGATGTTCCTCTTAATCACTTTGTTCATATTTCACATATTGCTCAGCCTGTCCCCACTATGATGTGGCGGTTAAATATTGCTAGATTGACTCCTTTTGTAGTGGGGTATTATTTGGACTGACGCTGGTTCTGTTCCTTTGTGCGGTATTTCCATTGTTGAAGCTGATCTCTATAAATCAGGATAAGTGACTCATATTTGCTTTGAGTTAGATGATAGATTAATGAAGATTGTGACAGACCCCTCTCTCGGCCACAAATTCTAGATTTCAAGTTAGGCGTGTGCATGATCTTCTCAATGTCGGGTCTGTTTCTCACTTATTGAAGATATCTTCACTATCCTGGTATTATCTGAAGAGGCTTAAGTAGACATCTGTAACTACAAAGTTGTATTCGGCCATGGAAATAGATTCACTATTTGTTTAAGAATACCTGTGCCCGGGCTGTGGGCATCTTTTGCCTTTTTGGCTATCTTTTATTTGCTTTCCTCAGTTTGGGGAGCTTAAGATCTTATAATTTTTCGTTTTCCCCTTTTAATCAATCTTATCTTTTAAAAAAATCTTAATAGAAGGTAACAGTGATATTTCTCCTACCATGAACATAATCAATTATTGAGGTGCAGGATATGAAGTACGTAGTTTATATGCAGACAACTTTCTTTTAGATGGATCTCACATAATTATATATATACAACTGACATCTATGTACATCTAAAGTACATGATTTTTTTTTTTGGTAAGTTCTAAAGTGATGAATTTAACAGGCATCATTTGCTCTTGATCGTGTATTGATGACAGGATATTTCAATCGGAGAAAATCCTGTCATCATAACATGATCAAGATCATTGATCCATCAAAGCCTGGAAAAATCTATTCTTTGAGCTATCAACCAAATCTAAGCACTCCATTAGACAATGGAGTCTATTAGAATTCTAATGATACTTGAGCCACTCAAATATGATCTTGGAATCTGCACAATCAAGCTTTAAACACTCTTATCTTCACCATGCTTTGACCCAAATCATCTCCACCTCTTTAACCTTTGTACTTTTGCACAAAGGGAAAAACAAAGGAGGGACGGAAAGCGATTTGGTCCCTTCCCCTCCATGCATTTGTAGTAAGAGACAAGGGAAGGGCGACATCAATGTCTCCAACTCATTATCTCTTCTTGCCTCTCTCCTCTTCAATTACAACTCTTCCTTGACTAGAAAGTCCGATCCAGCCTCTCTTTTCCTCTCTTAACTTGGTTATTTTCCATCTCAGCTGTCCCTTGAAACCAAGTGCAAGCTACATACTAATCAATTAGCCACCAATACATTTTCTACTCATTAGATTACATGTAAAATGGCATGATTCAACCATCTTTTTCTTCTCTCTTCCTTAAATCCAAAACCTTCTAAAGCTTATAGGTAAAGAACTCTCACTCCACTAATTGGAAGGGTAAGCACATCCCATCCACCTCCTTCTATCAGCTTTCTTCTTCAACCTCAAATTGGTGAGAAAATTTCTCCAGATAGAGCGAGTATAGAAGTGGGGGAATGCTTGAGAATGAAATAAGTAAATAAGTTGGGAGAGGAGAGCTCCCAACCATTGATCATAACCATTAGAAGCCTAATTTGCACTAATACATTGTTTGAGTAAAATTTTGGAGTTCTCATCTACACCGTTGTGTTGTTCGATTGACTCTGATCAAGTTGTACTGACTGACCCAGTCAAGCTTTTCTCTGAATATTTTGGGTACACTTGTGCCTATGGGGTCAAATACATAAGCATGCCATTTGACATATATTTTCTAAATTATTTGAGCATGAATGAGAAGAACTTATCCGATAAGAAAAACCCAAAGGAAATTGCAAACGTTTCTTTTGGTGTGGTAATCTCATGTGAGGGAGGGCCTCCCTTTGTCATTCCACTAAAGACAAGTTAAGGCCAGAAGTGAAATTGGTAGTGGGGGTCCGTGGTCGAAATCCCTGACTTGGGCCCTCATGTTGCATTTTAATGACAATATAATTGATGTTTGTTCGTGGAATTGTTCCATTAGGACGCGTTTGGTAATTTCACATGTAAAGTGACGTAAAGTATTGTGCAGCTCCAACGGTTAATAAATTACCTATTCCCCGTTTGGGTGCAACCCGTCACATGGCTTGGATAGAACGGCAATGTGACAGCTGTGGCTACTATTTGGACCTGCTTGACAGTATACTTGACAAGTGAACATTTCCACTTCACTATGTATGAAGCCAAAAAAATAGTCTTCTGAGAAGAAGTGAGGAAGTCCCTGGCCCATCAACTTTGCCAGATAAGTACCCCGTACGCTTTCAGGCATATCCATGGAAACCCAATTTTGAGCTAGGACTAAGGGAGACACCCAGTGCAGTGATGATCATTAATTCACCGATTTGCTCTCTTCCAAAAACAAGAACTCATTCATAACTTCGGCCAACCATCTATCCATCAAAGCGTATACAGGATCATAACTATTCCTACCCATCTCTCCATCAAACCCCCTTCCTTCATAACTTCCCCCAACTGTACTCTCCATTGGATTGCTTCTTCTTTTCATGGCGAATCCCAATCCCTTTTTGTAGGCCTTTAGAAGTCTTCGCATCTACAGATTGCGAATCGATTTGTCGCATAGGCTTGAGAGGACATCCCCATCAGAAATAATGAACCTGGACACCGTAGAGGTCTTCGTGCATCTCTTCTTGACCCATCTAAGAGACTAAGTCTGTACGCATCCTGCAGAAGCAATATATTCTACCATACCTTCCCAATCTCTTTGATAATAACTCCAGTTTGATGTTGTGAGAAGAGGGTTGTTGGACATATGGTGAAAGAACGTCCTGCACAAATTGAGTAAAAATGCTGGTACAGTTTTTCTGGCTGTTCACATTAAAAAAACTTACTCTGAGATCCTTACAGCCATACTTCACGCTTCTCCCAAATCCTTTTATAAAAAGAGGCATTCGGAGCAGTGGATTACGAAGAACGGGTACATCAGCTTTGGTATTGAGAAGATGACTTCTGATACGATCCAAAACATGTCCGTCGATGAGCAAGGCATGGACTCCTCTCTCTCCCTCTCTAATGCCTGTGTATGTAGTTTCAACCAACCACTCACATAGACATGGTCAGCAAGCTTTGGTAGGCATTTGCTTGGTTCCGCTCATAATACATTTAATATTTTCCTATTTAGAAACTACAAAGGCCGAATCTGATTGAATCTCTGTAATCAGATCACTGAGACCACTTGTTAGGTAAACTCACTCTGTAATTTTTCAAAAAAGTTGCTATGCTAATTACCGACCTTGTTTGAGTCCGTACGATATCGTACGACTCCCAAAATTACTTGTCTAAGTTTTACATCTTATGCAGTTCGCCATAATATCCATGTTAGCAGTATAATTGGAAGGGTGATCTGTGATCTCCAGCATTAATGGAGGGTACAAGATTGTTCTATAAAAAGGCAAATAAGGAGAGGAGGGAAGCAAGAAACAAGAAAAAAAAATAAAAATAAAAAACAGTGCTTGCAGTTCTCTGGGCAACATTGGTTGCATGACAAATGCAGGTAGCGGCTGCGGTTTCAGTAATATTCCAGTATCAAAATAAATTTGAATCCAGGAAGAAGAGAAGTGTTGAAAGAGCCTATTACCTTTCCAAATCAACAGAAGGAAGGGATGAAGAGTGTGTAACGCCCCAATTCCGGGTACCGAGAAAGTTGTCGGAATACCCGAAGTTGGCGTGCTACTTCCCGGAAAATTCGAGAACTTCCAAGATCGTAGGTCCGCAGTGAGGTCCAATTTAAAACTTTTGTACAAGATAATAACAATGGTTAAATTTGCGGAAGCTCAAAAAGTGGAACGGAAGTAGTGGGTATCATAATATATCAAATGTGAGCAGAACTACAGTCTAGTTTAAAAGTATCAGTTATTAAGATCAAAAGTTAACTCTCAAAGCCCTAGTAACGGCTCTCCACCCTCCGGCTCGACATCTGGGTCGGCCGGGCCCCAACCGTAATCTCCGGCTACAGGCGCCTCTACGAGCGTAAGCGCGTCGTCCGCGTACTCGGGGTCAAGACCTAAGCACCAAAGATGGGCAAGATTTAAAAATTTGGCAAGTCACAGTATACAAGTAATATAGGACAATATGCATCAAAAGAGTAGAGATAGTTATATAAATTAAGGAATATCAATGTACATGATCTAGGCAGTTGAGCAAGATAAACATAAGGAATCAGAACAATATATAAAACATCTAGTCTAAAACAATGTGGCACATTCACACGAGCTGGATACCACGGGATATTATGCCGCGGCCCTCCCATACTGAACACAGTTGCGGCGGGAAAATCTCACTAGTACTGGGGATTACTAACCCCGCAAATCACTCAACAGTTCCACCACACTCATCACTCGGGGAGACTGGATTCGGTTTCACACCGCCCGTCTAAGAACATAGCTCATCATGATAGCTCACTCAACACTCATAAATAGCTCCTACCGGGGATGATCAGTCCACAGGCTGAGCTTAAATCAACCGAGTGAATGTCTATGTCGACTCGAGGAAACTCTAAAGGTCTGTGTCTGTCTAGGCTTTGCCTTGCGTGAATAAGGTCCTAACCAAGTCCTTAAGAGGTTCCAATATCAAATCAGTCCATGGATCGCAATCGAAGTCCAAGCCCGCTCGTTGGATCCATACCAAGGCCCATCAACACATGGCCGGGTCTAAAACAGTCCAAACAAGGTAGCAAGTCCATCTCTACTGATAAACAGCTCTTCCTCATCCAAAATGAGTTATAAGTCTACTACAATACACCTCTCCACTTCTAAGGGTATAACACCTCCATACTTAGGCCATAAAAGAGCTCGCCTAGCCACAGCACGGGTCAGTGTTCTCCCAAATCACACTATCGGGTCACCTCTAAGATATCCTAGGTTCATGTCATCCATTTCCATTTAATTAACAGTTAATAGCTACACTAAGGATTTAAGAGTGACAATAATAGAAAGGTGAAGTGTGAACTTCAAACATAAGAATCAATAGGGAAAATACAATAGTCCAACCTAGGTAATGGATCGCAATCAGGTCCTGGTCCATCTTAGGTAATTCGGTCTCTAAATGGAGTCTCAGATGCCAAAGGATACTGTGTTTGGTGCTCCTGAGGTTACGGGCATCATTGACAACTTTTAGGGATCGAATCATCTTAGATTAAACAACCAAAACCCTATTTGGTGGTCCCCACGAGTCAAGGTTGAGCCACACTGTTGACTCGGGCTTGACACATCAATAGATGTCCATTTGGATGGTGAATGAGCCCCACAAATGATCACAACTTCAGAATGTTGAAAACTGGAAAATCACTGAACTCAGTGTGCTCGGTTGACTTAGCACAGGGCTCGGTCGACCGAGTACACTGGGGGTGGACCCCCAGGTCGACCCTGGCACAGTGTGCTCGGTCAACCTCCTGGCCTGGTCGGTCGACCGAGTGCACTGAGAAACTTAGGTCAGGCACCTGGTAGGCATGTTTTGATCTCAGGAACTTCATGTGTGCTCGGTCGACCTCCTGGCCTGGGCGGTCGACCGAGTGCACTGAAATCCTGAAATTTGATGTCCCAGCTTTCAGGAGTTTTCACTGCAAATCCTGTGTGCTCGGTCGACCTGGAGCATGGTTCGGTCGACCTGGCACACAGGATTTCTGGATCTGAGAGAAAAACCAACTTCAAGTTGATTCCTGCAAAAACAGTGTGCTCGGTCGACCGAGTACACTAAACTTCCAATTATGCAGAAAAAATAACTGAGACCTGGTTTTTCACCAGATTCAGCTCGGTCGACCGGGCACACGCAAAACTACAGAAAACCCAGTTTTTCAGGGTTTCTTCCTTTCAACCCGTTTTTCCATCAAAACACCTCCTGTAACGCCCCAATTCCGGATACCGATATAATCGTTCGAATACCCGAAGTTGGCGCGCTACTTCCCGGAAAATCCGAGAACTTCCAAGATCGTAGGCCGCAGTGAGGTCCAATTTAAAACTTTTTGAACCATATAATAATAACATTTAAATTTGCGGAAGCATAACGAATAAATAAAGCGGAAGCAATATGTATCGATATATATAAGTGTGAGCAGAACAGTAGTCTAATTAAAATAAGTCAGCTGTAAATTAAAGTTAATACATTTTGAATTCTACCCATCTCACTACAAAACTGTCTCTCAAACCCAAAATAAGTAGAGACCCTCAAAACCCTGGTAAGTACTCCTCGCCCTCCGGCTCGACATCCGTGTCGGCTGGGCCCCACGCGCACTCTCCAGCGAGAGGCGCCTCCACTAGAGCTAATGCATCGTCAGGGATCTCTGGGTCAAGGCCTAAGCACCAATGAAGGGTCAGATCGAAACGATCTGGCAAGTTACAGCATACTACTAACATAGAACATATATATCAAAGGAAATAAAGACAGGTATATAGATTAAATGAATAGCAAGGTAAAGAACTAAGCAGTTGTGCATTTAAATCATAAGGAATCAGTATAAAGATAAACATCTAAACTACTACAACGAAGTGGCACATTCACACGAGCTGGAATACCGCGGGATATTATGCCGCGGCCCTCCCATACTGAACACAGTTGCGGCGGGGTAATCTCATCGGTGCTGTGAATTACTAATCCCGCAAATCATCTCATCAACTCATCATCTCAACACTCCAGACTGGCACGGTATCACACCGTCCGTCTTAACCATACAGCTCATCATGATAGCCCACAATACTCAACTAGCTCCTACCGGGGATGATCAGTCCACAGGTTGAGCTTAAATCAACCGAGTGAATGTTCATGCCGACTCAGGAATACTCTAAGGGTCTGTGTCTGTCTAGGCTTTGCCTTGCGTGAACAAGGTCCTAACAATGTCTCTAAGAGGTCTACAAATATCCATTTCAGTCTATGGATCTCATTCAAGGTCCAAGCCCACTCGTTGGATCCATACCAAGGCCCATCATCACATGGCCTGGTCTAAATCTGTCCAAACGAGGCAACTAATCCATCTACTACTGATAAACGTTTCATCTTAATCCATAATAACTTAATAGTCCAATAAAAACTACCTCTTCCAGCTAAAGGGTTCACATCTCCACACTTAGGCCCAATAAGGGCCCGCCTAGACACAGACACGGGTCAATGTTCTCCCAAATTACACTATCGGGTCACCTCTAGATATCCTAGGTTTAGGTCCTTCATTTATATTTAATTAACAGTAAACAGCTACACTAAAGATCTAAGAATGACAGTAAATAATAACAGTGAAGTAGGAACTTTAATAAGAGAATCAACGGAGAAAAGCAACTGTCCAATCCTAGGTAATGGGCCACATTAGGTTCAGGTCCATCTCCGGTAATTCGATCGCTAAACGAAGTCATTAATGCCTTAAAATACTGTATTTGGTGCTTAGGTGGTTACGGGCATCTTTGACAACTCTTAGAGGTCGAATCATCTTAGATTAATAACCTAAACCCCTAAATAGTGGTCCCCGCGAGTCACGGTTGACCCACACCGTTGACTCGGGCTTAGAACACTGATAAATGTTCATTTGGATGGTCAATGGGCCCCACAATTGATCACAACTCCTAAATGTTGAAAACTGGAAAATTAGGGTTTTCCAGGTGAATCCTGATTGTATAGTGAGCTCGGTTGATCTCCTGGCCTGGAGGATCAACCGAGTGCAATGACAAATCTGAATCAGGCTTCCTGGACAACTTAATTCGTTTCTAAAGGTTTCCAGCGTGTCCGGTCAAACAACCAGGCCTAGGTGATTGACCGCATACTCCAAAAACCTTAGAAAGATTGATGTTCCAGCTTTAAACACTTTCTAAATGTAAATACTAAGTTTCAGGTTGATTTGGGTGTAAAGAGTCTGAATTTCGGGTGAAAAACCAACTTTCAGTCAATTCTTGCAGTAATAGTGTGTTCTAGGTTAACTTGGTCAAGGCCAAGTCAACTTGGCTAACTGAAATGGATTTTCTGCAAGAAAATGGCTGAGGGCCAATTTTTCCCAAAAATACAGTGTTCTCGGTCGACCTAGACACGTATCGGTCGACCTAGAACACTGTCGGTCGAGTCCCGGGCGAGATCTGCAGAAAATAACTGAGAGTCATTTTTTTCAGTTTTGCAGTGTCGCCGGTCGACCGAGGGGGGGGTCTCGGTCGACCGAGGACACTGCATTTTCAGTCCCAGGCAGTTTTCTGCAACTTCTCCGTTTTGACTCCTTTTTCGCCCAAACCACTTCCAAACCTTTCCAAACTTCACCAACACATCTCTAAACATTAATTAACTCCAAATCCCATCCATTAACACCTTGTGGCCCACTGATCTTCCAAATGGGGGGTGAAACCCCCATCCATCAGTGACCTTTCATCCAAACAACAAAAATAGAGCTCAGGTGGAAACTAAAACTTAATTAATCACAAACTATGAATTGAACTACAGCAATCATGAAATACAATACATGTCCTAAGCTAGGAGTATGAGCACTTGCCTTTTAGCTTGAGGGAAGAGGTTTGTAGAGAGAAATAGAGCAAGAGAGAAGAGAACCTAGCTGAACCAGAGGAAGTGAAGAAGAAGATAACCCAGCTGCTGTAGCAGCAGTAGCTGTAGTCCCTTGAGGCCAAAACCCCAGCAGCAACAGAAGAGAGAAAGTAGATAAAGCAGGGTAGCAGCAGCTCCTCAATAATTCCAGCACATACAGTAGCTTGGAGAGTGAGGGAGGAAGAAGTGAAGAAGCACGGTTACAGCAGCTCTAAAAGGACTTCCAGCAGGAAATCAGTTGCTCAGGTGAGGGAAATGAGGAAGAGGAAGAAGATGAGGCAGCAGCTGAGAGGGTGTTCCAGCACAGTCACAGAGGCTGGAACTGAGGGGAAAAGAGAGAGGAAGAAGAGAGAAATGAAGGAGAAGGGTTGCAACAGCTGCTCCCAGCTGAAATGAAGAAGAAGAAGGAGAACACAGCAACAGTTGCAATAGCTTCAAGACTCCTCCCAGCACAAATAGAGATCAAGGAGAAGAAATGCAGCAGCTCCAATGGAATTCCAGCACAGTAACAGAGTGAGGTTTCAGCTCAACGTAGGAAGGGAAATTGAAATGGAAGGAGGAGAAGAGAGGAATGGGAAGGAGACAGTTGGGGGCTGGTGGTTTTCTTGGGAAAGGGGCTGGCTTAGGGATTAGGGTTCTTGTATTGGGATAAGAGATGTTTTATAGCTTAGGTGGGATGATTAAGGACCATATTAGCCCTAGGGTCATCATGGGATTAGGGTTAGGGTTAGGGTAGATTAGGTCTTTTGGCTGGAAGCTTCTAGAAGATGCACCATTAGCCTAAACTAAACCCCCTCTTAATTAATTAAACCCTATTAAGGACCTAACTAGCACTAATAGCCTAGGATTAACCCAAAACCCCTTACTAATCAAAATACTAACTCCACTAAGCTAATCTAACTCTAACTTAGGAAATCTAACTAATCTCTCAAATCAACCCCTAATTAGCCCAATTAAATAGTAATTAGCCATAATTAGCAAAGATTAGCAATAATTAGCAAAGATTAGTCTATAAAAATAGCAATTAGAGGGCCCACTAAGGGTGGGGCCTCACACCTCCAACCTCTCCCAAACATCACCAAATCAATAAGAAACATAAAATCACTCCTATGCACCTTCATCCAACACCAAAGAGGGCCATTGATCTTCCAAATGGGTAAAACCCATTCATCAATGCCAAAAATCCATGAAGATTCAGCTCAAGGTAAATCTAGCACATGGTATTGACTGAATTGAGAAATACAGAATCAAAGAAATAGAAACATATATCCTAAGTTAAATCAGTATATTGCACTTGCCTTAGTTGAAGTGAGAGATTGAAGAGAGAGAGAAGAGAAAACCCAATCCAATGCAAGAAGATGAAGTCTCAGCTCCTAAGTTCTCCTCCAGCACAAAAACAGGCCAAAACTCAGCTCTAGGGGAGAAATGAGAGAGAGAGGAAGAAGAGGGGAAATGAAGGAGATGAATAGTAGCTAGGGCTTCCTTGGGAATTGAGCTATGTTTATAGATTGGGGGTTTGGGCTAAGGATTGAAATGCCCTTCTTGATTGTATGGGATTAGGGTTAGGGTAGAGGGCTTTTACGTCATTACGTAGGAAGGTTCTAGAAGAGTGCTTTTTAGGAATACCCCCTATAGATAACTCTAATTCCTAGCTAGGGTCTCCACTCACTAACTAACCCTAGAAATTGCAAAAGACCCCTATAACCCTAATACTAATACAACTAGACTAATCTAATTCAACTTAGGAAAATATATAACTACCCGTACTGACCCACTAATTAATATAATTAGCTAATAAATATTATTAAATAGTATTCAAATTCGAATTGAGGGCCCACAAGGGGTGGGGCCTCACAGAGTGTCTTAGTCAACTTAGACTAAACAAGGCTAGCTTTGACTACCTCTGTGACCTGCTAAAAGTCAGTGGGTTGCTGAAAGACACACGCGAGGTCATCGTTGAGGAAGAGGTAGCCGCATGCTTACATATTCTAGCACACGCGGTTAAAAACAGAACGATTGCATCGATGTTTATGTGATCAGGGGAAACAGTAAGCCAACACTACCACAGAGTGCTCAATGTTATTCTAACACTAACACCCAACTTCATCAAACCATCCAGCATCTAGACACTAGTGGGACCTAACAACTTTAGGGTATAATGTCTACTCTATATTTTAGTTATATCAATTGAGCAATGTTAATCAAGTTCTGTTCCATTTAAATAATATCATACTGATTGACATTTTGGGTTCAGGACTACGTCTGTGCGATCGATGGCACCCACATACCGACCTTCCTACTAGTACAATCACAAGCATCATACAAAAATAGAAAGGGGACGTTGACACAGAACGTCCTGGCCTCTTGTGGGCTTGACTTAAAATTTCAGTATGTTCTCCCCGGATGGGAGGGATCCGTAACAAACGCACGGATTCTACAGAATGTGTTGACGAGGGGTGATCCATTGGTCATGTGACCAGGTATATACCTTCTAGTTTCAAATGGTTTGTTATTCCCACTTGAAATAAAAAAGTCCCATGCAAATGGAAAGTAACTGCTCATTGTCCAATTTCTATTATAATAGGTCGTTACTACCTCGTGGACACCAGATTTGCTAATGCTCCGGGCATCCTCGCACCTTACCGTGGAGTCCAATACCATTTGAAGGACCATCAAGGAAGAACTTCGCAAGATCCAAAAGAACTTTTTAATAAAAGGCATTCGCAGGCTCGTAATGTTATCGAAATGGCCTTCAGACTGTTAAAGAGGTGATTTGCAATCTTAAGGACAGCCCCTCAGTATGACTTCGTGCACTAGGTGTCTATAGTGCATGCCTGCTGCACGTTGCACAGTTTTATAGTAGAGCAAAATGATGCTCTTGATGACATTGTTGAAACTAGTTCTTCCAATGCTGTCCAAAATGAGGAGGTAGGCAGCGAGGTCGATCTGGCAAGGGTTTTCAGGCCATACACCTAAAGAGAAAGGGATGACTGGCATGCCTTCCATGATAGCTTCACAAACAAATTGTGGGACGAGTACCAGTTGAATAGGACACATGGATGAATCTATAGTTTGCATAGCACAATTCTAGGTTTCTTATCAGTTGCACGAACCTTTTGTATGGATTGTAACAGTCTAAACATGGTTAGTAAACTGATGTCCAATGAATCAATATGTACTCTGCTCTTACTTTTGGACGCTTAATTTATTGCTGTGTGACACGTCATCATTGTTTATGTCTATTCATTTGTGTTTAAATAGACTGTATTTCAATACTAACATGTCTTCTTGTAGCTCCTCCGAAGCCACATCATAAAAACAATGTCTTCAACGTGGAACTGGATGAACTCTTATTGGAGCTAATGCTAGAGCATGTTGCACTAGGGAGGAAGGGAGATAGGGGTTTCAAGGATGAGGCCTACGTTGCTTTCGCAAACGCAATGACAGTTGCAAGTACGACATGGAAGAAATTTATAGATGGCACAATTCAGAACATATTCAAGAATCTAAAAAAACAGTACGCTATCTGTACGGAGCTACTGAATGCCTCTGGATTCGGATTTGACAATGCAATGAAGCACGTCATCGCTAGTGACATGGTCTAGCGAGACTGGATAGTGGTATAATTCTCAGAGGCAGTGCATTGTATTTTTGGATACTACACTACACCAAAAATCGGAAATTGGAACGGAAAAGCGTTCCTAATCCTCCCGTTCCTAATCCGTTAAACCGTTCCAATTTCCGTTCCAATTTGGATTAGGAACGGTTGGTACCAAATTGGAACGGAAATTGGAACGGTTTAACTAATTAGGAACGGGAGGATTAGGAACGCTTTTCCGTTCCAATTTTCGATTTTTGGTGTAGTGCTAACACTCTTTATTAGTGATGGAATCTGATATAAATATATTTTTGCATCCGCACTCTAACATTGCAGGGACACCCAGATGCACAGTCATGCCGGTCAAAGACAGTTGATTATGACACGCTCTCATTAGTTTTTGGCCGCGACGTCGCCAATGGCCAGTTGGCCCGATCCTCCTAAAATGCAGGGCATACCAATGACTTTGTTTCACGTATGAACACCCACACGGTTTCTGGTAATAAGGAAATTGGGGCAGACGACTGCATGAAAGGGCAGCAAAGGCTGTGAGAGTTCATCCGGATCAAGAAAGTGAGTAAAAAGTGTTGCTGGTATGGCGGAATTCATTACAGGGTTCAAATAGGCATCCGGGAAAATTAGTCTAGCAATCAAAGTGGTCGCAAACAAGATGCTAGAGCCTTGGGAGCGACTTTTGAAAATTGTTTGAGCATAATTGGAAAAGATCCCAAAATTGTCCCCGGCCGATCTAGACATTGCACACGAATGGCTGAACAATAGCCACGACAGCTTGACGGCATTCCTCCATTCTAAGGATAAATCCGCATGGATTATCCGTTGACTAGATCAGATGCACAAAGAGACCGGTTTTTGATCTGGCTCCCGGAGAAGGGGCCCGTTTCTATTGTTGTGTGGGTTGGTTGTTGTTGTTAGTGTTGGTTGTGTCTACATGAACTGTCTGTTATTTCTATTAGCTTGTAGTTAAACTTAAACTTATCTAACTATTCCTCTCTCCCATGAGAGGAAATGACAAGAACATCTATGGTATATTTGTCTAAGGTCGTCGTTTGCATGGACACTCTTTCTACTTACAGAACTGGAATGACACATGAATCAATTTCTTTGTGTCTAGTACAACTTTCTTTGAATACCGTTTGCAATATAATATGTCTACATAGTATGTATTGTAATTGAGGATTTTCAGGCCCCACGAGCAGCTGATGTCGTCTTTAAAGTTGTCATCACTACCAAAAGGTGTGCCGCAAAAAGGCAAAGTTACCACAATCCTCATCCCAGTATGCCTTCTAACTCATCAGGCTAATTAGGAAATAAATACTTACATCTGGATTGTTAATGCATCTTTTTCCTTCGTGTCTGACTACACCGTCCAACCAATAACTGCCACTAGAGTAGTTTTGGAACTGTGGCTAAGTAATGACATTGCATCCCTATGGAGAACTATATGTGCAGTAAGCAGTTGGTTCACGCATCAAACCTGTCCCGAACTCTATTGACCATCACTAATGTCTGATGTGCCTTACAGATGTAACCAACCTTTGATGCTAGATAGTTTAAAGTGAAGCAAGTTGGCTCAAATTTGCCCCAACAACTGTTTGTTGTCAAAAACTACTGAGGGGTGGCCCTAGACTGTTGCGTACTTGATTCGTAGGTTAAACTACCATTACAACCCCTTTACATATGTAAGTTAATTCAAAGAGCTCAAACAAAGACCATTTCCACCCCCCCACCCCCCCTCCTATTTCCCTTTTCTTTTATTTTTCCTTGTGGGCACTCAAGAGTAGCACATAATGATGAGTTCATGGTGCCTCTACCCCTTTTCGTGTTGTTTGATTTTCTTATATTTCCCTGTGCCAGCATGTCACGTTCTATCTCCTCTAATGCTGAAATTGCACCCAAGTGTCCATCCGGGAATGGTGATATGAGGCTATTCACCTCCCATATAAAGACAAACCCAAATAGAAAGTTTTGGGGCTGTCCAAAATGGATTGTGAGTTCTAATATTTTCTGTCCTAGAAAATTTTCGAAATCCACTGCAATAATCAGAGTCTGATCCCAAGTGTTGTCCACCTAACAATTTCATTGCAGGACGGAAATGGATGTGACGCCTTCCGATGGAAAGACAAAGCAGTAGACCAAAGTTCCGATGCAAATTTGATGCCTTGTGACAGAGGTAACATTTGCCATGACCTGCATAATATATCAAATCAGATCAAAGAGTTAAAGAGAGAAATTAACAAGAATAGACGTGCGAACGATTTGTACTTACAAAAAATGTATTATGTGTGCTTGTTCATTTCCATCATTTTATGTGTATGATTAGCTAGGCTATTTAATTTGTAGTCAGCTGTAGTAAATGATGTAAGTAAAATGTAATTGCTATTTTTTTTTTGTTCTGATACACTCTTTCTATCGACAAGGCTGGAATGACAAATGATCAATTTCTTTGCCACTTGCACAACTTTCTCTGATCAAACTATATAAACTCATGTTTGTAAATTTACGAAGACAAATAGAAAATCCGGATGTCAATTTGGCAAAAATTACAGACATCCAACTGCCAAACCCAATAATTGAAAAAAAGTCTTGCAATCATATTCTTCATCCAAATGGAAAAAAAACCGTTAATATAATTTAATTTAATAAAGAAGACACACCTGCTCATCTATTGCATTTGAAAATGAACATAGTTTCACCAAATGAGTTGGAGCATACAACCTTTTAGATGTAGAAACAAGGGCCAAATTCAACAAAACACATTCAAATAGCAATATTAAAATAGAAATGCAATTGACAAAATCATTAATTAAAATTCAGTGTGATACACAGTAGAGATTTAAAAAAGCAGAGCATAATATCAGTGAAAAGCTTAACAAAAGGCTACGACTACATTATTGCGACTGAAAACAATAAAAAATGATTATCACCAACATTGATCCCACATACAGAGTCGGAAACTTTCTCAAAGTGGACCACATATTCCGACAGGTCATTTCCTTTGGAGCCCACCTGGTCCTCCTTTTATCAGCTTTAACCCAAAAGTCACCTTTGATTAGTGAATTGGAATTAGGCAGATTTAGACTCATGCGACCTCTAGTCGACATTTGGTTGAATCTCAGAAAAATGTAGTTATACGACCTTTAAACACTGAGGTTATTAAATCAGGGGAATCGAAAGTCCGGTAAAACCTGTATTTTTTTCACTCAACTAAGCAACATTTATGATATCCCGTTTTCACTCAACTAAGCATTATGTATGATGGGGTTTTTTTTCACTCATACGGACGTACGTTGCTAGTGAGCTGATAAATGAGTGGCATCGTCGGCAGTTTTACGACACCAAATGGTTGAGCCATCGAGGATAGAATAGTAAAAGCTGAAGATAAGGGAGAAATGCAGGAAATTAAGATCTGACTATTGTATAATTAATTAGTAAAGCAGCGTGGGTAGTGGATACGATGGAATATAATTTTCTGGTGCTAGATTCCAGCTATAGAGCAAAGTAATAAAAATGCTAGGAATACTTAGATAGCTTAACATATATGATGGATTAATATAATTAGGGGCCCGCTGGCAATGGGTCAACATGTGCCAGGTTGGACGGAACTAAAACCATTATTAACCAACTACGGGTTAATTAGATACTAATTCTTTTCTCCCCATAGGAAACCTGCCAATTTCCAACCCATGCTCTTGCTAACTAGATGTTTGTCCTTTTTTAAATACTAGTTAAGCCCTGCACGTGCAATGCATGGTTTGCGTCTAAACACAAATGATGGATGTAAGTGAAATTTACATCAACGGCCCACCATTTTATAAGTATGCTTGTGCAATATGCTCCTATCTCAAGTCATCCACTTTAAGTAGGCTCAGTGACCCATCCTAGTTTATTAGGCTAAACGAGTAATGAATATTATGACACACAATTCGTGCAGCAAGGAAAACACAAACCTTTAAAACGAATATAACAGAGTAATTTTAAAGCAACCACTTTAATGTTAATTCCAACACTCAGCTATGAGCAACCAAAGATGCAACAACATTTTGCATATATTCATGGTGATTGAGTTCATATAAAATGACCCAACAATTTGGTTATCCAGAAGATTTGATTAGGTGAAAGATATTGTGAATTGCCCTAACATCAGCGAATCAACGATCAAAGTATATATCCAAAATTGATGGCAAAAGAGGGAAATAAAACAAGTTCCAATTGTCACAAACTGATGGCAAAAGATCATTGACAAACAGCCGCTTGACCCCCTCTGAAAGATGCCTCAGTCGATGTGAATATGATACATTTTGACCAACCCTCTTCCTGTAATGATAGCTACAAGCACACAGTGGGTTTAATAGCTCAGACGACGGACCTAATTCAGGCTGAGCTCGTAGCCTGCGGCCCTACCCAACTGGCGATGAGATATGTCATGGACTATCTTTTGTCAAAAGTACCACATGTTTGCTTGTGTAAATCCTAGCTCACGACGCCTCGCCAAGTGGTTAGCGATAACCATTACAAATACCCTGCAATCATCACTAGGTACAAGATATCACAAAACATGAATGTAGTTAGGGTACGTACGTAGGCATACATCAAGTAACAGAGTGCTGGTACAAGGTGGCACATGTTACTACATATTGCCTTGCTGTGGGCAACTTACAACATTATGCATTCCCCAACTTCCAACTTCCTAACCTCTTAATGCAAATTCCTCGTAGATAAAACCTTTCTGCAATAAATGGGTATTGTAGTAGTTGAAAACCAAATGGACGATTACAAACAGAAGGTAAGGTGTATCAGACAACTTACAAATCCCTGTGCATACTCCCAGTGGAAGATCCTCCACCCCCACAGTGTTGGAATAATACCATCTCTTATACCTCGAGTATGCCACTATGAGGAAGAAATGGGATTGATGCCAAAAGGGGAAGAGAAACGTGTCGAAGTCGTCCATTTGGTGCGAGTGGTAGAAATTGAATGCAACGGAGCTTGCATTGTTCCATCCACGATCTCGCATGGTTTGCCATTATACATTGTCGCCATAAGACGTCAGGAAAATCATAACACCCATGCTGATGAGTTTTAAATCAAAATTGTTAAAGAGAGAAATGTACTGCTAGAGTGCTGGGAAATATACGAACTCTTCGCAAACGCCCGGCATTGGTGGACAGCCAGTAGTCCATAATCTACTTTTTAAAGGGTAGAAAATGAATAGTCTCACAAAGTACATATCAGATGTTCAGATAAGGATCCAAAATATGAATTATACCGTTGTGCTAATCTAGTGCCAATGTAAGACCAGATAAAGATCCTGTCCATTGATGTAGTTGCACGTTGCAAGGATTCCGTCGTGGCTGCAAAGAGAAGACACATCCCATTTGGTGAGTGAGTATGATTAGACTCCTATCAATTTCATTAGAAGACATCAATAAGTTGAGATAGTCATACGCGGAGTGGTACTCTATCCAAAACTTCTCCAGTAACGACCTCTCCAAAGGGTATAAATGGTACTCCTGATTTGGTTGTGCGGCCCCCTTACACGTTGCTGGAGGGTACGAGGATTCCAACGCTGGAACAACATCATCCTTCGATCGTTCTCTACGAACTTTAGTATACGGTCCTCTCCTGTTTTGCGTTTGCACGGGCAAACCGAGTGTAGGGATTGTGAAGCGGTCCTGCTGGTCCTAGTCCACTGCCTAATTGTGCTGTCTGCACATTCCTTCTTCCCTTGTTTAGTCAAGAATGCGGTCTGTAATACCTCATCGATGGACCACTCACTACTGCTGCTGCACTGTGACATTTAGAAAAATATGAAAATATTTCAATCTTAACCAAATTGTTTCATCTCGCAGAAACTCTCTCTATATATCACTCTCTTTGGCCCGGTTGGACTGTCCATTTCAAATAAAATCTCAAATAAATTGGTGTACTGCATCTTTGTGTAAATATAACCAGAATTCAATGAAACTCACAGTGGCACTTCCATTGCTGAAGTGATCGTTTATGAATGCATGTAGGTTGAACTTCTCCAGCCCCTCCAACGACTTGACTGCCTCTCTTAATTATTGCAACTTTCCCCCAATCCTCATGGACTGTTCGTACAGTACGTCGACTCCTTGTTCTAGAGCCATAAGAGCGATGGATCCAGCTCCAAATTGGATGAATAGATCGACCTAGATGGTGCGAGAGTTCAGACATTTTTCAAAATGTATACTTTGCAGTTTAAGTATGAAAATCAATTTGGCGCATGAAATGTTACCTTGGCAAGTGCTTTTTCAACTCTTGCTCGTGGTACAGCCTCGGGTGTAGTACTATTGAGCTTTACGGACGCTTGACGATACCGGCTGAGATATTGTTCGCCGTGGCATCGCCTTCCATCGTGTGCTTCTCCGATCATGACCATGTCCCCTCTGAGCTCCCACGCATTCACAAATTTCTTACATCTGGCCGCATAGTTGACAATATCTTTAGATGCCCTCTCATTCAGTCTCTCCCATTGGCGGAATGGAGGTGGCACATGTTGTCTTAGCCCGAATTGTTTGTATACCCTATCAACATAGTGCCGCTCGATTATCCAATAGTTGATCAGTGAAGTTGTGAGGCGGAATAGTTGCAGGTCCCAAGCCTCCACAAACTGTTCGAGCTGCAAAATCCATTACCGGTAGGGTTGCCACTCAAACTACAAGGGTAAAGTAAATCCAACAGTCAGTGCACATTTAAAGGAAAGAAAGTCATTATATATGAAATGAAGTTCAATACATCTTGGTTTCCGTTTGTCGTGCCAAGTAGCTTCCGCACCTATTGGATTGGGGTGGAACATGGGTGGGTGGATAAGAGGGTCTGCCATGCATATCGTTCGAAGTTCTCAAAAATTTCAAGCAAATAAGCATTCCCACGTGCCCCTACATTATTTGTCGATAGCTGTGATGCCACCAAATAGAACAAATACGCTTGTGCGTATCTGATCTCGTCAACAGCAGTAGGTCTCGCTAATAATTTGATAATTTTTTTTTTATCCAATGCAAACTTAATTCCCACCCCTCAAATAAGCAGCCGCGTCTACCTTCACTCCTAGCAATTTCAAAACTGTTTCCTCAAGCTTTGCTCTCGTCAACCAAATAGATCCCGTCAGCGCTTTGCCATCTATTGGTAGGCCATAAAGATATGACATGTCATCTAGTGTAATAGTTGCCTCACCGCCAACAAAATGAAAAGTGTTGGCTTCGAGCCTCCACCTATCTATTAGCGCATTGGTCAACGCATGGTCTATCCTCCCTTTTTGGAGTTCGACAAGATGGTATAGCCCCGTTCGATGAACATTCTCTTTCATTTTTGGGGTTAACTTCCACATCTGTGATTTTGAGTCCATTGAAATAAAACGTACCGGTTCTATTTCATGCAAAAGACACATGTGCGGTTGTTAAATTGAGGCACTACAATTATATCAATCAAAGATTTGTTGTTTTTACTATACCTCTCCCCGTAGAAATTGCAAGGAAATGTGGTCTGTCTCGTCATATAAAAGGATGGCGTCCGATCCCGTTTCTCTAGATTCTTCCATCTTATGCAACCAATAGTGTAAGACCCTTGACTTCACAAAATTGCAAATTTATATCCTATATCTGGCTCATGGAGACCATTGAGAAAATGAACAGTGATATTTGCATGCTTTTCACTGACCGCGTTTGCAAAGATGATATATATCTATAATCTCAATTTTTGAAGAAAAATTATCCTAAGAAGGAATTCTGCAAAAGGCATTTCATAGACTGTTGATAGTACTGATTTTGGCCTATCCAGGGAGTTGTTCCATAGCCTTCAGAATAGGGATTTCTGTTCCACTGATGGGGAAATTTGAAAAGGTTAACAAATGGAATTCCATATGAATGAGACTATTTGTTTGCAGCAGTCCATCAAACTTGCCATATATGCTAACTGAGAGATCCTGTACAGATCCTGTTTGCATAATATTTGTGAAACAGTTGCTAGGACCAGTATGATGGATGCATGGAGTTAAACTGCAAAGGGGTGCCCTTTCCATTAAATGGAAGAATTTGAGTGGCCCCCTTCCATATAGATAGCAGAATTATAATGCAGTGTCACATGATTCGTGACATACTTAGACTCCACAGACATTGGAACTGACCCCCAATAGTGCGCCTGAAACAGTCCGTGTGATTAAAAATGAACCCAGAAAAGAAAATCATGTCTTATTGATTAAATGTAGTCTACCGAAAAACAGTAGGTATTTGCAGTGTTTGTCCTACAAGAAGAAACAAATTTTGCTCATAATACAACATGATGTATTATTAATGTTATTTTCCAGCCTTTTAGCAAATGAATTTGGTAACTAAAGCCTGCGATAGAAAATGGTTAGTGTTCTTAGAAATTCACCCATATTCAAGTCGTGTGCAACCCGTACTATATTAATTTTAGGAAGTGCTGTCGACAGAACATTTAGAATTTTTTATGGAATTTATGCTTTTCCCCTAATTCAGAAATCCTCATTCCATTTCTGCAAAATGTTTCATATCATAGCAGCTGTGAATTACATGTCCTCAGTAAACATGCAATAGATCTCTCATGTTCGTGCAGACCATGGGCTATTAGAGATTAAATGGAACCCTATTCTAACACTAGGTTTCTTCCTTGACATTAGCAGTTATTTCATGGCGAACCATAGAGAGGGACAAAAAGTTCAGACAAACTAGGGTTATGGGAGAGAACGTACTGACTGAAAGGCGAAACAGTGATCGTCGATCAGCAGACGAGGATGGGCATTTACTTTAAGAGGAAGACCTAACTCGTTACATGGTAGTTCCTACACAACTTCTCTTTCCAGAGAGACTACTATGCCAACAATGGTGCATCGCTAAGACAAGAAGCTTTTTCATCGTCTGAGAAGAGAGAAGACTCTGGCTGAAAGTAAAACCGTGCTTTGCCGATGTAAGATGGTTGCTACTACCACAGAAAGGGATGTGTTGGGGCGTTTTTCTTTATTGCCTCAATCTTTTTTCTTGACTCTTCTCCACGTGTTCATTGTGGCATGCAATCCACAGAAAGGCAACGCCTCGTCTCTATTTTAGCATACTTGACTCCCACATACCTCAATTATAGCCCACATGGACTTTGCCTCGAGGTTGAAATGTGGGGACTAGAACAAGGTCATGTGGGTTCCTTCGTACGTTGCTGGACATGCGCTTTTACTAAGGGTCTGTTTGGCAAATCTGATCTGTTTGTAATTTATCTGGCTCAAATAGACTATTTCAAATAGATCTATTTCAAATAGACTCCTTTCCAAATAGACCGTTTGGTAATACATCCAGTATATTTACTTCAAATAGATCTATTTGATAAAACTTGTTTGGTAAACATAAAAAGAAGAGCTTATTACAGGGGCATTTCTTGTCTTTTCCAAAAAAGTCAATTTAGGAAAGAAATTCAATTTGACATCCATTTCTGTCGGATCATCAGGCTTGTAATTTCTACTTTGCAGAAGATGTTGCATGCAAGCTATATCAAACACTCAAAACTAGTACAAACCCCATTATCAAACAGCAATCCCTGTCATAAAAAAAAAAAAAAACTATATATGATAAGAACATGAATAGAGGTATAAGAGAGACAAAAGGAGGCATATGGAGTTGAAGAGGTTATATATTTACCAAAAAAATGCAAGCCCATCCACAGCTATTGCAAAACCACCCCATCATCATCAACATTAAGAGAATCATTTCAAGAGAGACAAAAGGAGGCATATGGAGTTGACGAGGATATATATTTACCAAAAAAATACAAGCCCATCCACAACTATTGTAAAACCACCCAAAGAAGATGTCATGATGAATGAAAGAGGGCATCAGCTATTGCATTTCTAACTTCTGACATCTCCATCTGTTCTGCAATATCCACCACTACATCGGTGTCGGAGGTGCCACTATCGTCACTATCAACTGCTTCTAAAGATATGTCTTCATTCTCGTACTCTATAAAGAGTGCATCTGCAATAGCCTCTTTTCTGATAAAGTTGTGCACAGCCATTGCAGCGACTACTATACTCCTTTGTACACAAAATGAGTAGGGAGGCATCCTTTTTAAAATTGGGAAACGAGCTTTCAATACTCCAAAAGAACGCTCTATTACATTCCTTAAAGATGAATGAACATAATTGAAATGTTCCTTCTCATTACGAGGATGACCACCGGCCTGAAAATCTGATAGCCAATACCGAACATTACGGTATGGAGCAAGAAAACCACGCATATTCGTAAACCCAGCGTCAACAATATAATATTTACCTGAACAAAAAAATATATATTATGATAAAAAATGTAATATGATTTATAATTGACTAATCATTAAATACCTGGAAGGGCATGTGGAAAATTCAGATTTGGCTTATATATAGTATCCAATAAAATACGTGAATCATGTGCAGTGCCTTCCCAACCAGCAATAA
This sequence comes from Cinnamomum chago, assembly GCA_038049695.1. Classification (NCBI taxonomy): domain Eukaryota; kingdom Viridiplantae; phylum Streptophyta; class Magnoliopsida; order Laurales; family Lauraceae; genus Cinnamomum; species Cinnamomum chago. The sequence goes on along the minus strand of CP142458.1, from coordinate 61,313,355 downwards.
CGAAAGTAAATAGCATATCAAATGAGCATGCCGCTAGAATATTTTGTTGGCATTCTCCTTTTCTTCCTCTATAAGGTACTTGGTTCTCAACGGGGATTACAGCATTTATGAGTGTGCCATCTATTGCCCCAACACAATCCTTCAAAAAAAAAAGAAATCAACATAAGATTTAAAAACAAAAGTCACTCTATTAAAGAATAATTGCAAATATAATAAGGGTAGGATTATACTTTAAAATATGGATAAAATCGATGATTATGCAATATCTCCTTTGGTATTTGGTCGTATGAAGGCGGCTTTATAATATCCATTGAGAGGTGAATCATTGCTACTAAAACTGCATGAAAGTGGCGATGGATAGTTTCACCTGAGTGTTGAAATCTATCTTGCAAAATTCTATTCCTATGATTTTGCCCAATTGTCATTAGAAATATAGCCACTTGCTCCTCCACTGAAACAAATCGGCTATCGTTAAGTAGCCTTTTCTCTCGTAAAACCACACACAATCGCAAGAAAACATGTTTCTCCATACGCAGTAGCTCTAAACATACTCTTCGATTGCCTTCCAAAATGCCCTGAACGAAAACATGGCCTGATAAAATTGAAGTTCTACATGGCTCTTTCGATATGTACATCCGTCGCTTCTTTACAAGTAATAAAGCAAAAAGTGCTATTACTTTTCGTTTCCTTGGTGTCATGGTCTCCTACATTCATTCCATCCAACAATAAAAAAAAGTTCATACATTCATTCCATCCCATAATAAAAAAAGCAAATCATAAGCTCCTACATTCATTCTCATAATAAAAAAGAAAATCATAAGCTCCTACATTCATTCTCATAATAAAAAAGAAAACCATAAGTTCCTAAATTCATTCCATCTCAAAAAACAAAGAAAATCTTAAGTTCCTACATTCATTCCATCTCACAATAACAAAGAGAATCATAACTTCCTACATTCATATCGTCTCATAATAAAAAAGAAAATCATAAGCTCTTACATTCATTTCATCTCATAATAGAAAAGAAAATCATAAGTTCATATATTCATTCAGCCCAACAACAACAACAAAAAATAGATAATAAATAAAGGCTACAAAAGTGATGAGTAATGTGTTCTAACATTCATCCTATAATGCTCACATAAAACCCATCAAGGCCCATGCTTCATTATCATATTCAGCCAGTAGAGACGGGCATCATTACTTTCAAACGACATGAAAATATCTCTATTGTCCTTGTCTTTAAATGCCCTTGTGCCAAAAAAATACAATTCTGAGGTCACTTGGATATTTGGTATTTGCTTTAAAATATCAATACAATCCTGCATAGTAGGACCTCGCTTCCTCTCTTCTTCTTTCCTTGCTTCTTCTTTCCTCTTTTCTTCTTTCCTCTCTTCTTCTTTCCTCGCTTCTTCTTTCCTCTTTTCTTCTTTCCTCTCTTCTTTTTTTCTCTCTTCTTCTTTCCGCTCTTCTTTTTTTCTATCTTCTTCTTTCCTCTCTTCTTCTTTCCGTTCTTCGTTTTTTCTGTCTTCTTCTTTCTTATCTTCTTCAAGTATAATTACCAGGCGCTCCATATTCTCATCATATTTATTGTTCCTAACATCCCTCCTACTCCGTGAAGGACAAGGACGTTTCCTCCGAGCACTTGTCATTAGCTCCTCTGTCGAGATATCCTCAAAAGTCTCTTCCTGCACATGATTCTGGGTATTGTCCATATGAGGTGGCGGAGAGGACATCTGTGTAATCAATTCTTCTGGAAAGGAACCAGAAGATGGTGTCCAAGTCTCTTCTCCCCTAGCCTGGGTTCCACCAAAGAGAATTCCCATTTCATCCGGGAATGACAAAGGTCTAGTCCTAAAAATTTTCGCTTCGAGGTGCCCCTGCATTAGATGTTAAATATTTATTATTATATAATAAGTAATATATACTAAAAATTGTCAAATAAATATTACCTTTAGATATTCATCCCATCTCTCGGAATCCATTGTAATTGTTTGAGTTGCTTCATTCAGCCCAACACCGGTTTGCCCACATAATGTTATCCAAGCATTATATTGTTTTCTCATTCCATCCCATTGATTCTTTAATTGTTTTTGTCCATACAAAATACCAGTTTTCTCCTTAAAACCCTCGATAATTCTTGTCCATGATTGTGTTTTTAGATTTGAGCCCGGTCTTCCGCCTTGTAATACTTCTACTATGCATAAGTCAATGAAAATCTTCTTCATATTATCTGACCAAACAGCCCTACTCATCTCCACCTTGTCCTTACCCTTATGAGATGGAACCCTTGATTCTGCCATCTACACCTTGCTAAATTATTTTATCAAGAATAAATCAATGTCAAATCAATTATAGAAAAAGAAGCAAATGAGTCCAACTTGAAACCAAAAAACTATATTCCTTACTCATGAGTGGCCCCCAAAAAGCAAGTGGTAAATAAGAACCATGTCAAGGGAAGTGGAGAGAACTGAACCTAGGTATGATTTTCAATCTCAAATTGGTTTCTATGTTTTTTCTATCAATTAGTACTCACTCTTCGCAGTGAGTCTAACCTACGCAAGAATGCCTCTGATGTTGACAAATTCTTATCTTCCTCTCGAAATTTCTGAAATAATGAAAACAACATAAGGGTGTAATTAGAATACAGCAAGAACCAATCCAAAGTTCATTGACAATAAGTTTAACATAGAGTCATAGACAAATGCAATTTGATGAAAGCTTCAAGTGAGAGCATCAACAAAATAAACTTACAAAAAGGGGTATCTGCAAAAGTACAGTCAACAAGAGATTTTAAGTTACAATGAACAGAGTAAAATATTCTTATATAGGACACATTAAAGCTGAACTAATTTTGCTAAAGAATGATGTAGGAAAGTGACAGCTCCGAAACTTCTACAACAAACTATTCACAAAGGGAGAAAGATTACAACTTAGAAGTAAACTGTGAGAAAGTCTATTCATACACTACAACTATTTGTTATACGCTTCTGAAGTCCAAGTCGCTCATATATTTGTTTGCATCTGACCTCTGTCATCTTTCAACTTGATATGTAGGAATTAAGGTACAATTAGTATGAATAAATAACCAACTTGTTGCAAGAAAGAAGAATGTGGCTCATAAATAAACCACAAGCTAGAGTTGTCATTTGATTCAATCATCATTTCAGTTTGGCTGTTCAAATCTAACATTCTAGCATTCCCATCTTATGTTCCAAAAAAGAAATGATGGAAAGGGAAAAATAAAAACTAGAAAAAGGTAAGAACAGAAGAAAACTAAAACATTGGTGAGAAAGCGTCCCCCAGTTACAGAAGCGATAAAAAAAACCTCTGATAAATATCCAAGATACAGAAGCGATAAAAAAAAGATTGAATAATTATAATACAAGATAACAGATAAATACATAAAAAAATCATGATTTGCAAACACTTTGGAGGAGATCAAACAAGCATCAAATATATGCACATTGAAAAACCTTAGACAACTCACAAAATCAAACCTAAGTTCTTCTCTACTATGGCCGTCGATCTTCTGAACACAAAAGAAAAGAAAAAAAAAACCCAAACCCAATAACAAAGATGAAGAGAGGAATAGAGAGACAAAGCAAGAAAATCACAGACACAAAAGAGAATATTAGAATAGAGGTACCTTGTCGTTCTTGATAGAGGAATGGAGAAGAGGCGGAGGAAGATGAGTCTCCTAGGGTTTTTTTGCAAATGAGGATCGAGACTCATCTTTGTTGCAAAATAGAAGTAGGGTAAACTTGTCAATCCCAGAAAAAGAAGAGGGCAAACTTGTCCAAAAATAAACTAGAATGGCCTACCCGCTTCAGACGTTTTGCTCTGTCTCAAGTAGCACTGTTTCTGGCCCATTGTAAAATAGACAGCAAATGTCTATTTCCTATTTGAAACAGACATATAAATTGGTGCATCCAAACAGTCTAATGTCTTTCTCAAACATTTTTAAGAGATATAGACCCTGAATTTAGACATGCCAAACGGGACCTAAGATTAAAAGCGGCCGTCCTGATTGCATGATCGCATTCCATGGAGTTATAAACCAAACAGGATAAAGTCAGCTTTCCATCCACTTTACTGGACTTGCCAAACTAGGAGAAGTGCACTGTGTATGGCACATAACTTTTCTAGAACCCGCCCGTTCGACCATATGGTATGACAACTATACTTAACTACTGCTATACTAGTTAATTGCCAAACGGGCCCTTATTGACTTGAGGTTTTTTGCTTCCTATAGGAGGTGAGAGTCACTTAAAATGATCCATGAAGTATTGGTGCAAAAATATCAAAACATAACCCTTGTTCTCAAGCCTTCAGATTAGCAATATGGTGTGTTTGGGGAAGAAATATGTTTCTCACTCATTGTTAAATAATTTGACTTGAACCCACAACCTGAAAGTTACAATAGCGAGCATCTTCCAGTGTAGCACATGTTCCTTCCATTTATGTCATTATTAGACTGAGTTAAATAAGAGCTAAATGTGGGGCCACTTTCCATACACTAGATATATATAAATATACTAGAATGGACTTATTAATGAATACACGTGGGTACACATAGGCAGGCCAGCCTGAGACTGAACCGCCAAGCCCACATTTGGCTGGGTTTTGACTATTTTTTATGACTCATGAGTTGTATTTGGGCCCAATTGTGTGCCCCAGCCTGATACTAAACTGCCAAGCCCACACTAAGCTGGATTTTGACTCTGTTTTATGACTCATGAGCTGTACTTGGGCCTAATTGTATGGTCAAATCATTAATAGTATGGCCCTAAGCTACACATCTTTAAAGACAGGCCCGGTCTGGCAGGCCAGCATATTTTACACAAATGTCCAAATATTTCGCAAATGGGCTAGGCATGGGCCTCAGCTTTAGGCCCATTGAGTGAATTTGACCTAATTATTAGGCCTCATGACTAAATGAGCATGCTTGAGTGAAGTTTGGGAGTGGCCCATACTAGGGCGCCATGAACTCCCTTTGAAAAAACTAGCATCCTACATCCCAATACCATCAAATATGTGACTGCTACTGGTGCTCCTATGCTTCGAACTTATTGTGAGAATTGTTTTGAACCTATTAATTGCTAAGAAGCAGGGAGGCTACATTCATTTTTGACATTCTATCGTCTTTTTTTTTTTTTTTTTGCTCCTTTTTGGTAAAAGGATCTAGGGTCTTAATGTCCCAACCTATGGCCTCACATGTACACTTTGAAGGCCTTGAAGGCCTAAGGCTGGAGGATCCTTATGTGATTCATCTATTCTCTCTATGAACCCTTTTGTTCGCACTAGGAATTCTCTTGTTTGTTTGCAAGAATTCTAAGAATTCTTGTGTGGGAGAATTTGAAATTCTCTAAGGCACGTTTGACAACCGAAAAAGAATCCTATATCCAGAGGCTTCCTCTATTTTTCCAAATATGATGGTTTTTTTTATAGAGGATGTCTCATGAGGAAAGATTTTGGTAAACACAAGGAATTTATGGATTTACATATACCAAATCCCAATGGTCACAAGATTTTGGCAGTTTTCTTAACGAATCAAGTCCTAAAATTTGAAACCCTAACCGTTTTTGGCCTTCTACAAACGATGGACGGTTTTGAATTTTCATTGTGAGTCCCACAGAAATTAAAAATACATTTTTAGGGTGTTGACATGTTTACCAATGTCTCAATATTTGAGGAATTAATGGTTGAAAATTGACCTACGAGCCAATTTAGACCTTCTAAACATGATGGACAGTTTGGATCGTGATTATGGGATGCACAAGGTAGGGTTTGAAAGAAAGAATCGGAAACCTCTAATATTCAATGGTGGACCCAGGTACAACGGTCTGGGGGCTAAAGCCCCCACCCTACCTGAAGAATCTCAAAGACCCCCTGCAAATTCTTATAATTAACGCGTGTGTGTGTGTTTTTTTTCTACATTTTCCCCTTCCCACAATATTTCTTTTACATCAAGCCCCCCAAGTTAAACTTCCTGGGTCCACCCTTGCTAATACTACACTGTTTGTTATTCATCCGAATATGATACTGTTCATCCAAATATGTAAGTGATGTTCAAGATCAACGATCATCAATTTTTAGGCATTTTCTCACAATCTTTGACAAATCAGGTTGTCAAGTTTGTCCCCATAGCCGTTTTAGGCCTTCTAAAGATAATTAATTGTTTGTATTTTTCAAAAGGGGCTTTTTTCCAAAAATTATGATTTAACAGTATGGACGTTTTTGCAGGTATCTTAGAATCCGTGATGAATTAACAACTAATATTTGACCTTCTAGACATTTTGAACATTTTAGACATTATTACCGGTTTGGATTTTAATTAAGGGACCTATAAAGTACGGTTCTAAATAACTAACCGACAACCTCTAAGTTACCGTCAACTTCACTATAGCTCTGCTTTTTCATGCACGCATGGATTTGCGAAGCTGGATGGGAGCTGGTTGGATCGAGAAAATATTTGAAAACAAAAATCAGATGATTCCTCCTTGGGCTTTTCCGTGTTGAACCAAACGTGAACTTTCGATGAGAGTACGGAAAAGCCCGATGAATTCTCTTATCAGACGTTTACCAAACGTGTCCTAATTGTTGTCCCCAAGTGGAATCTCAAATTCTCAATTGCAATCCAGCATTTAGTAAGAAAAAATTTTCAAAATTCAAAAGGCTAAAACTTACTTTTTAGGTAGATTGGTTTTCAGAGTCATAATAACCAAACGTAGCATTTGGAATACTTAGGAGACATAATCTAACTGAACAACTACAATTGTTATTAGTATTATTGAAACAAATGGGCCTTAAGAAAAGTATTCCCAAAAGCATCTAAAATTGAAGAAATGAGGGTGAAGATTCATGAATGACAACAATGAGCCAGTGGCACAATGGTGGGTGCTCATCATTGCGACCTTGGGGTTATAGATTCAATCACATTACTATAAGAGAGAGAGAGATTCATAAATAGCTATTAAATAATCTACCTTGTAGAGAAAAGTAATGGAGGGGAGATGGAAAATAATGCAAGCCATCACTCTAGTACATTAGATATCTTAGGAAATTTACAGTCTCATTACGTCATTATTTTAGATCCTTCAGCATTCATCTTTTTGAAAGAATTACAGAAAACCTTTATACTCTTTTAAAATATTTAAATCTTTATATATTGTTTTGAAGATAAGGCAAGGGTTTTATATTTTTATGAAATCCTCCACTTTAATAATCCTATGTCGGAGCCCATTTAAGTATGAGTTCCTAAGAATTCCTCAATTCCATACCAACATCTGAGCCAGAAGGATAAAATTGTGCGGAGCATTTTTCACAGAAAATGAAAATGATTTTTTGGGAAGAATGAATTTCCATCATTCCATGTTAATAATTCCATGATTTTAAAATTCCAATATAGAAGTCATTTCTCAATTTTTGTGGTAATCAGATTCAAATCTAAGAAATAAAAAATCATCTGCTACCATTATGTTGAGGCGGCAAAAACACATTTTATAGTTGAATATGTTTTGCCTTGTTAATCAATATAAACTGAAAATTATAGAACATGAATCTTCGGTCTTCATTTTCTGCCAAAAATGAATTCCCTCTAAATATAAAATGCCTCAAAAGCTGTCATGCAAAAACACACCCTAAAGCCTAAAGGTATGTGGTCTAAGTTGTGCTATCTTGGCTATAGATCTGAGCCCATATTAACCTTGCCTCTGTCTGGGTTTCGAGTTGAGGATTCACAAGTTCTAAACTGGATCAGCCGAAGCACGGATAACTATTGCTATTAAATGGGCAGAAGGTTCAGGAAAAAGCTTAGAAATCCCTCCGAACTCAAACCTGCTGGTTTGGCCCTATATAGCTAATGGGTCAAGGCTCAGCACTAATTTGAGTCTTTGTTTACATCCAAAATAAACTACAACCAACAAAGTAATTACGCAGAGCTTAAAGGGCAATGGCCAGTGGTTTGACGGCAGATTGTTCACTTACATTAAAGTAGACCCAAGACCAACATCGATCTCCAAGAACTAAAGTCTGCATTTATGCTTCCCCAAAGAAGCTGAGTTTTATTTTTTGTTTTAATTTTTATAACCTGGAAATATTCATTTCCATGTTTCTATAATTTGGGTGATTGACCAAGGAATATGATCTGAAGTGATCTATCACAAAAGAATACACAACATGCAACTGAAAATCCAACAACTTAGAAGACTTGGTAGTAAAAAAACCAGCATTGATTGTGAAAGATATAAAAAGGAATTCAAGCATTAGTAATAATCAAGAGAATGCTCATATAACTTCTATCCACTACTCAGTCTCTTCAAACATGAACTTGTTCTAAAACCATAGGCTAATCAAAACAACAGTAATACTCACCAAATGAAACAGGTTACAACAGAAAGATCCTACATGGACGCAAACCTATGGGCTAAAGAAGTATTGACTAACCACTAACAAGGCAATGCTCTGTCTATCACAGCAACTAGGTTCATCGTGGAACTCCTATAATTGTTCTTGCGGCCAGATTTGGCTTAACTATCTAATTAGTAACCTGCAATGGATAAAATAAAACAGAACCGAACAACAATCGCATGGATAAGATTTCCCAAGGAGAAAAACTTTCGAGCACGGTCCTCTGTTCTCTCAAACTTCTCTTCTTTGGATGGAACTGGTACCCCATCCGTTTTTTCTGATGCCACCACTTGTTCATATTGATAATTTCCAATGCTTGTTGTTTCTGATTCCACTACTTGCTCGTCTTGGTGATTTCCAATGCTTTGCTTCACCTCTACAATTTCGACTACCTTGTCAACATCTACTTTTCCACACTCAGCAGAGCCAATATGGTTGATTGAGACTGCCTTGAGGCTCTCTAGCTCCTGCATGCGAGCTAGATGCTTCTTCCCACGCAAATGAGAATCCAATGTGAGCTCACTGTCGCACTCCACATCGCAATGCTCACAACGGATAGGGTTCTTTTTTTCTGATTCACAAAGTGTTTTGGGCACTTGCTGCTGCTTCTCGGGCGAGCCAATTTGGGGCATCTGCTGCCACTTGGAGGTGGAGGTGATCATGACATTCTTCATAAGGTTATTTGACTTATCAGCGATTCTCAGAGTCGGAGCCTTCTTGTTGTTATTGCCACCAGATTTACTATTTTCCTCCCTTGTTTTGGCCACCCAACAAGCTCTACTTTTCTCCTTTCCCTTAATCACTGGAGCCTTGAGGTTCTGCATGCAAACAAGGTGCTTCTTTCCGTTCAAATGAGACTCGAAAGTTCCCTCTGTGTTGCCGACAGTTTTATTGGGCACATGTTGTCGCAATTTTTTGTATTGCCCATTAGTGGTTACGCCATACTTCCCGAGCTTATAAGAATTGTTTGCCTTTTTCAAGGTTGCAGAGGAGGAAACAGATTTACTTGCTATTAGTAGTTTCTTCTCTTCGATTTCGTGCTTCTTCCCATGAAGATGTTCATTCAGATCATGTTCGCTGGTGGCACTCACGGGACAGAGATCGCAAGACCACTGCCTTTTGACCTTCTTTGGAATCACAAACTCTTTAGCTTCAATGTTATTGCCTCCACCATTTTGACTTGCTATTAGCAGTTCCTCCTCTTTGGCCTTGTTGTGCTTCCTCCCTAGAAGAGAGAATCGTTCCGCTTGCCTTCGCAGCACCACCTCCCTCTCGTACGCGAGCTCCCTCCTCACTTCCTCTTCAAGCTCGCTCTTTCGTAGGATCTGGGCAGCTATGATCTCCTCACGAATGCGCTCCTTTTCTAGCTCTCTTAGGACGGCTTCTCTTGAAGGGATCATCATTGGGTTCTGCAACGGATCAGGCCTTTGGAGATTGGCCCCCAAATAACCAGCTAGCAGGAAAAATGATGGAAGGCATAGAGAAATCAGGATCTGATCTTTACATTGAAGAAACCAACAAAAAGAGAAATGAAAGAAAGAGAAATGAGAGAGAGACCTCGTAGAGCTTGGGTGGTAAAATAGGCATCTGTGGGTGAAGGCGCGAGATAGGAAGAAGGGCGATCTTCTCCTGCTCTGAACTTGAACTCCATGAGAACTGACATGAGGAAATGGAGGGATAGAATATGAAATATATTGAGGATTATGGCAATGAGAGAGGAGATGAAGAGACCAAGCTGCTTCGAGACGAAGAGAGAGCCAAGGATTCTTATTGGCTCGCATTCTTTTCCAAAGAGAGACTTTGGAAATTCAAAACCGACTTCTCGTTTTCCTACTCGCTTTATTGTTGGGCAGGGCTACATGCAGCGCCGCTGCTGTGCGTTGTGTGCATGGTATCTGTATCTTCCTTTTTCAATGCATTTTAGGGCCCACATTTTCGAGATCCGTGCCGCTCACTAGCCCTATGGTGACCAACCTGTAAATTATAATTCAGGCATCTAAGATGGACACCATTGGACTGTCCTGTATCAAACATGTGAAGAATTTCTTATAGATTTTATGGTCTGGGTCCTGGGATAAAAATGGAGGGAGTCCCTCCTGTGTAATTACTCCTACGGTTGCCCCACTAAAATCAATTTTGAAAATCTAAAAGCAACTAATAGGTTGGGTGCTTGAGCTACTGGACGGCTCAGATTTCGAAAGGGTGGGCCCCACAATGCATTGAAGAAGGGGGATGTACCATAGTTTCTTCAATGTATTGTGGGACCAACTTTTTCACATCCGCAGTATATTCGAGATCGGTGCTGCTCATTAACCCTATCATCCTATGGGGTGATCAACCTATAAATTATTTTTCAAATGTGTAAGATTGCCACGATTGGATTTTTCTATATGAAAATATGTGATGAACTTCTTTTAGCTTTTATGGTTAGGGATAAAAATAGAGGGAGCCCGTCATGTGTAATTAATCCTATCGTTGGCTATCATGTATGATTAATCCTTCGTTCTCTTAAACTCTCACGTTTAATATCATATTTGTTCTTAGGAGAGAATTGAACTTTTTTGTTAGAAAAAAAAAACATTAAAATTAACTTTACCACAAGGCTCTTTTATTGAAGTTTTGAGTTATTGCACATCCTCCTCTTTTATGAATTATTCTAGCTAAGTTTTACTCCAATAGATTTTTTTTTTTTTTTTTTTATGTTTTTTTTTTTGATAACGTAGGGTTCCTAGCCCTTTGGGCCAGAATAATCCCTACGGGCCCAGGAGAGAAAGCCGGGTAAAATTTCCCTGTGGCCCCAGTGTGGTAGAGCAGTTTCGAACCCACAACTTCCGGGTGCAAACCGTAGTCTTAGGCCAACTGAGCTATCCCTCGGGATTACTCCAATAGAAATTGGCTAAACTACAAAATTGAGCTTCTATAACAATATAAATAAAATTTTAAAAATCCATGTGTTTTTTTCCATAGGCATATAAATAGCTACTGGCAAAAATGCACGCTCTTAATACGAGAAATGTAATTCTTAATATTAAAAGTTTATTAAAAGAGGAATGTAATTCATAATATGAGAGTTACTTTCAAGGTAGCATGAGAGTAAGGGTGGGACCCTCACATCAATATCCAATATGGGTCCCCACTCCTTACTCTTATAGTACCGTAAGAGTAACTCACAAAAGCATCTCCCATACACACACATACATATATATATATATATATATATATATAATCTGCACGTCTATGCTTGATTAAGTGGAAGCCCAAAACTCTAGCTATCTAGTAATATCAATTTGAAAGTTCACAAGGCAATTAAGTTAATGGGGCCAAAGTGCTGTGACATAGAGTCTGGTTTTGTAAATACTTAAAAAGAAGCGAAGATTTAGTTAGTATAGTACCAATCCGTAGGGGCTACTTGAGCTGCTTGTTGGAAGTAGCTCGAAGCTTTTTCGAGATTGGGATGCTAATCCCAGATTAATTTAGCATACTGTGATAATGTTTCATCATTGCTTGGTTTCAGAAGAATTGCTCGTAAGTAATATACCTTTTTACTCCCTCAAGATCTCCCTTGAACCGTTGTAGAGAGACAAAAACCTGAAGAGTTTCAAGGAAAGAAAACACTGGAAAGGCCATTCCAAGTCATGAGGGGTATAATATTATGGTTCTCACCTGATAAAGAAACTGGGCATAGTTCTTCATAAATAGAGAATTGTAGGGATTTTCTTCAATCTTTCTCTTATAAGACCCCTCAACTTAGGCCCTGTACCCCCACATGTTAAAAAAAAAAAAACTATATATTTCAATATAAAAGCAATGTCTATGCATATAAAAGAAAACATAAATAAAAAAATATTAAAATATGAATAAAAAAGATTTATAGAGGAAGCAAGATGAGGAAAAAAAAAGTAAGGGAAAGATAAATATTTGGGTTGATTAGGTGGGCCTCTCTAACCCAAGCTATCATATATTATATAATAATAATAATAATCATTATTATTATTATTATACTCCTGCCTGTATGCCTAATTAAATAATTGGGTATGGTCAATAATCAAATGTGTAGGGTAGGAATTTCATTATAAGTATTGTTATATATATATTTATAAATTTACTAAAATGCCTTCCTCTCATACCTTTTACACATGATTCATTTTACATTTCACAATGTATGGAATTGGATTGGTTAGGAATCATTCGTAAAATTAGTCAGAAAAGCTTTGAAAGCTTGGAAAATGTATATTTTTCATGCATGGGCGTGTTACATCTTCCATTGGTGGGCTAGTAAAATCCAATAAGTGTCCTCTTTGTTCTATTTTTTTCCCTTCTCCATTTTATGAAACAGCACTTCTACTTGGCCCGAATTGGAGACTGGCTTCTGGACCGATCCCCAGGGAGGACCATTGGATCCCAGGGCAGCCTGGGATCCAATGGTCCTCCCTGGGGATCGGTCCAGAAGCCGGTCCCCAAGTTCGGGCCACTTAGACTTTTTCTTTATGAAAACTCGTATATCACTCGGCAAGTTTTGGTGTAAAGTGTAACATGCCACAACAATGTACAAAGTACCTTGGTGGGATGGATTGACAAAGAGGTACAAAAAGTAATGTATGAAATACCAATTTCCATTTTTGGCTGGCCAGAGACATAGGCATGTGAGTAAAGCGTATGAGTTTGAATGCTAACGTGCAAATGTGAGGATTCCTCACTGCTGCTAAGGGCACGTTTGGTAAATGTTGAAGAATTCCCTATTTAGAGGATTCTCCCCATCTCCAAAGAAGGCCACAATCCTCAAGTAGGTTTTCCAAAGAGAGTTCCATGTTTGGATGGAGGGTGGATTCCTACAAATTATAAAATGTATGATGCAATGGTTATAAATATATTTTATAAAATTTTCAAAATCCATTAAAAATCAAGACCTCAACTTTCACCTCAAAGTTGTTTGTGGTCATCTAGAAAATCTAAATAGTTCAGATTGTGCAAAGGGGGCCCTCGAGAATAAGAAATTAATATTTTAGTACCTAGACGTTTTTGCAAATATCTCAAGATACAATAATGATCAACGGTTGAAATTTGGTCAACTAGCCGTGTTTGACCTTCCAGAAATAACTACCAGTTCAGATCATGATCTTGGGGCCCACAGGAACCAGAAAATTGGAAAGAATGGACTGATTTTAATCCCCTTTTTGGCCCACTGAACTTTAGAAATTGCAATCTAACGGTTTGAACATTTTTGCAAATATCTCAAGATCTAAGATGAATCAACGACAGAAATTTGGTGAGATAGCCATTTTGGATTGTTTAAACATTGTTAATGGTTTGGATCTTGATTGTGGGACCCAAAAGAAACATTAAAAAAGCAAAAACTGGCCTACTGCACATTACTGTCCAAAATCACTATAGCAACGGTGTAGCTCCGCCTTTCCACTTATGAATGGATTCTCTAGGTCCAATTGGAGGGTGTCTGATTTTGCAAATCATCCCATTAGAGAAAAACTCATGTCATTCCTCTCAAAATTCTCTCCCAACCAAATGTGGGAAATCCTCGAAAACGCGGATAATGGCGATGATTCCTTGGCCATGCCCTTTGCCAAATGTGCCCTAAAAAGGGAATTCCTTGTTAATATATTTATAGCTGAGCATCTCGCATTAATATAAATGTGAATATTGAGCAAAAATGGTTTCAATGTGTAAATCTGCAAAAATTAGGATTTTCAAATCCTTTGTGGGGAGGCTAGACTTGAAAATCTAAAAAAAAAAAATGAGGATTTACATTTATAAAAATTATAAGAGACCTATAATTGCAAAATGTAGGTCTTTCCATGACTGAAAAATAAAAACATTTTTCAACTGAAAAATAAAAATATTTCCTCCAAGAATTTGATTGCCAAATATGACCTAACAGCACCATACTCACCAAAGGAGAGGGTTGGGGGTTTGATCCTATTTCATTTTGGGCTGGACTATTCCCTTCGGGCTAAGAGAGAAATCGGGTAAAACTCATGTGGCCCCTAAGTAGTAGCACAAGTGGACTCAACGTTCGGTTCCTGAAGAGGAGGGAACCGAGAGTCGATACCAATACTTCTAGCTCTGGAAGAAAAAGAAACAGCAGTCCTGACCACTCGGCCAACCTAGATTGATTTAACTCTTCATTTCAAGTAATTTTACCAAACACAATGATCCGATCCGACCCGACCCGACCCGTTTTGCAACCCAACCTGCTGCCTCGCAAATAGCCTCCTGCTGCCTCCTACAAATACTAGTCACATAGCCAAAACCCTAGACACTCCCTCGCCGTCTGGTAAAAATGTCGAAGCGAGGTACCTCCCTCTGCTCTCTCATCCTTTTACGAACTAGGGTTTTATTACAGCACGAAAATCTCCTTATTTCCTCATTTCATGATCATGTCCTAATTTAGATGCACTTGCTCTGTTTGATTTCTCGTTGTCTCAGAACGATTGTATTATAGATCTATTTCTTTTCTAGCTTTAGATCGTCACATCGTCACATCTACTCATTTTAATGTATTGATGGTGTTTCTTGTTGTCTCTTTTTTGGATTTTGATATTGATACATACATAAAGAGATTAGGGATTCTGATGGAATTCTTTGAGTTGGGTTTGTTTTTTAAATCAATCATTTCTTCAAATGGCTGATTAGCCATGTCTTTTACCCTTTATTTGGTTACTTTTGTTGTTGTATTCTTTTGGTTGGGTGATTAGTTGATTGATAGGTTTTCTATTGTATGTTATGGTTCTTGTTCTGGGAGTGTGTGAAATACAAACATTTGGACATTGATTGATTCCAATTGTTGTTGTTTCTGTGGTTAAATTTTTTTGATTTTTGAGACCCTTTATTATTATTATTTTTTAGTATAATGGAGATGCATGGAGTCATGTTTTGATGAGCTGTTGTAGTTGAAATTTTATCGAGATACAAGATTTTGTTAAATGGAAAGCATGAAAATTTTTGGGATGCAAACCATGGTTTGCCAGATCGGGAAACAGATGCAGCAAGTGCTGCTGACAATGAAGATGTGAGTGGCCTTATTTTGCATCATTTTGTATGTTGATTACATGAAAGCGTGGAAAGAATGGTAAAGGTAGGAAGCGAGAGATGAAGATGTTTGTTTTGGTGTTTGAGGGGAAAATAGTTTCCTGCTAGCTATTGTCAAAAGCATTAAGATAATTGCAACTCATCTATCTCATTGATCAAATTGATTGTTGGATCTTGTAAAACATGAACACAAGAACCTTTCAATCAGATCACTGAGATTTTTAAATACTTCTATCTGCATTGTTTGCAGTGGGGCTCACCCATGAGAGATGCAACCCATCCCCAGTCTATCTATACCCTTGTTAATTGACTCTCATCCAAATTTTACACTCATTTGACCAGAGACCACTGTAAAACAACAAGTTTGAGGCTTCAAAATCAAGGGCTGGGATTGTTTTATCAGAATGGTATTTGGATGACCCCATCTTCAAAATCCCTTGCACATCCCACCTTGCCATGGTGTATTGGATGGGGGCTTCCCATGAGATCGGCATACTTCATTAAAAGTTCCAAGAGTTGACAAATGACAATATTTGGCCTCTCTCTAGAGATTGTTCGCGCATGCGTGCAACTCTATATGTATATGTATATATATATAGGGTTACATTCACGGGTTGATAGAGGGTAAAGGAGAGAGAGAGAGAGAGAGAGAGAGAGAGAGAGAGAGAGAGAGAGAGAGAGAGAGAGAGAGAGAGCTATTGACCAGAACGAGAGAGAGCTATTGACCATGTTCTGTTCGAACTCGGAGGTGAGCCTTTTATTGTTAGGACTGGTGAGCACCTCAAATCTTAGTTCATGGTTTATGGCTGAAGGAACCTAGGTCAAGCTTTGGTTGGCCGCAACCTTTATTGGCATTACTTCATTTTGATTATGCATTTCTTTTTTCTTTTTGTAATGTGATGCCTTTTATGGATACAAACTGAAAGCGTACTTGTATATCTAATTTTCTTTTCACATTATTATACCAATTTTTTTTAGTGTTTGTAATCACATGGATCTTTCAGAGAGTGCTGGGTGCTACTGGTGCCATCTGCTGATATTTTAATGGTTTCTCAAACTCTCTTTTATTGTTTTTTCTTTTTTTCCTGTCTGTCTGTTTTTCATTGACATTCCATGTGGAATATAGCATCTGCATTCGTTGACTTTCTACCAACTTGAATGATACTGTGATCAAAATTATAGCATATTCATCAATTGTCATTTGCAATTCAAACTGAATTTTAGCGGGTCTCAGATTCTAGCTACTGCATATTCCGAATAACTTATTTAGGTTTTTCCTTTTCGTCTGTCTCAGGTTTTTTCCGTTTTGTATGCGTCACTGTTAATGAACATAATTAGTAAATACATGCACTAATTTGTGTGGTGGTTTGTAAATGTTTATAACACTTGCTTCACAGGACGTGGTGGGTCTGCTGGAAACAAGTTCCGGATGTCACTGGGTCTTCCAGTGGCAGCCACCGTCAACTGTGCGGATAACACAGGGGCCAAGAATCTGTATATTATATCAGTGAAAGGCATTAAGGGCAGGCTCAACAGGCTGCCTTCAGCTTGTGTAGGTGACATGGTGATGGCAACTGTGAAGAAAGGTAAGCCTGATCTCCGGAAGAAGGTGATGCCTGCAGTGATTGTTCGCCAGAGGAAGCCATGGAGGCGAAAGGATGGTGTTTTCATGTATTTTGAAGGTACTCCCCTTTCTGTTATTTTTGCCTTATGTGCTATGTTCTAAGAATTGCCCAATGTTAGGCAAGACTGTTTCGAAGTATGGTTCTTTCATTTTTATTATGCAATCATCAGTCTTGCAACTTTTCCTTGTAGTGTTTCTTCCAAATTTTAACTTTTCAATATTATGCCTTCTTTTTGCTGACATTCTTTCATTGTTGGATGATCTCCATGTTTGAATTGGTTGCTGGACCTGTTTGATATGCTGCTTCTCATCTCAAAGGCCTTTCTTTTTTGGAGTTGAAATTTTTTAGTTAAACGCCTCCAGGATTCTACTCCGTGCATATCTTTTTTTTATTTTTTTCCCCTGCCCATGCTTATAGGCTTCTTTGCATCTTACAAACTTACCAGAAAATAGGATGTTTTTTGTGTCTTTTGACCGTTTTGTTATCCTTCCTGATAATGATCTCGAAATTGCCAGCTTGCAATGTCAGATTTCTCAGTAAGTAACATAGTTTGCTTGTTGGATGTGGGAAAACTTTAGTACCTGTTGCAGATGTGGGACTGGGAACCTAATGTTGAAATAAATACTTTGAAGTTTTGAGGATCTAGAAATTGTGAGACCTTTAAACATGAACGTTTCATTTTGTAGATTTTTACTGCTTAGCAAACATCTCATTTAGTACATTTGTACTGCTTTGCAAGAAGTAGCTATTAAAAGGAGCATCCTTTTAGAAAGTCACTGTGATAAATAAAAAAAAATAGAACATGTTTCGTTTCAAGAGAAAATCATAGGTATGGAGGAGAATATTATGTATGATGTGATCCTTTAGTTGACTGGTGCAGAATTGTGCTTGTAATGTGGAAGGGGAGGAAAAATTGTGTTGTCACATTTGACACAAATTTCCATTTAGCAGTGGCCCATTCCTAGGAAACCATTTTTCCACTTGTTTTTTTGGGGAAAGCGCGCTGTTGAATGATGCTTGAATGATGTTGTGGCACTCTTTTCTTGTCTTATTACCGGCACTATCTGACTCTTGATTGACCTTGAAACGAGATCTTTTAATACTAGTGAAAACCAGTAGATTTCTTTTGGCATACATTTTTATTTGCCATTGTCGGAATCATGCATATATGGTTTAGTTTCCTTTTCTGGTTTCAATTATCAAATGGACAATGATATTATTGAATGGTTATTATTTACTTATAATTTATTTTCTTGTTTAAATCTAATTTTGTTTGCAGATAATGCTGGGGTTATAGTGAACCCGAAAGGTGAAATGAAAGGTGAGTCTTTACTGTTGCTATCGCTTTTCTGTCTTAAAGAAAATGAAGAAAACGGTTTAGTGAATTCACCTTGTTCCGGTATTCAAATCTTAATGGGATTGCTGTTGGTTCTTTTTCTTTCTTTCTCCTTTTTGGATTTTAACCGACTGAAAAGTTTGTGTTCTCTCTGTTACAGGTTCTGCAATCACTGGTCCCATCGGAAAGGAATGTGCAGATCTGTGGCCTCGTATAGCAAGTGCTGCAAATGCAATTGTCTAGAGCAGTGGCTCGCCTGCATTTTAAGAATTTTTGGGCATGACTTTTGGCAACTTATTAGAGAGTTTTGATATTCTTCTGTTAGGTTTCGTTAAGACTTGTTCGAAGAAATGGAGGATGCTTTGATGTCTGTTTTTGTGCAATAGCAACATGAAGGGCCGAGGAGTTGAATAAAATAGGATTCATACCTTTGAGTGGTTAAAAATGAAGGTAAGGTGAATTTAGAAAAATGAGCATCTAATAACCTTTCTTTTTAGGGGAATAAAATCATCACTAGAGGGGAAAAGAATACCCAACCATGCCCAAATAATTCAATACATGGGAAAGTGAAGGTCCTATCTACATATTCACTCCACTCATATATCCATCATCACTCATCTTATTTCCTTTGTGCCTCTTTGGTAAAGTTCATCTCATCATGACTTCCTATCTATGTATTTTAGTGCAAAGAAATAGGCTTTTGGATAGGTGAGAAATGGCTCCATTTCCACACTATTTTCACATCAAATTCTACTTGTAAATGAGTGCAAACAAATATCTTGATGGATAAATGGAATTTAGTGCAAACACATGACCCGAGTGTTCATCTCTTCTCTGTTTGACTTAGCGCTGAACCCTTCTACCGGAGCCATTTGCATCAAGAGTCGTTCATCTGCTCCATATACTCCTACAATTGCTTTTCTAGACTTAGGAGGTTAATACCATTTCTATAGTTTTCTTTTAACCTAATTTATATCATACGTTTGGTGAACCGCACTCCCCTGTGGATTGTTGTCTTCATTGTTCTTAGATGGTTGCCTTTCCTGACACTGAAGCACATTAGATAACTATCTAAGATGGTAGTCCCTGGACCTGAGCTAGCACTGGTAAATGCAAGTCATGGGTCTGGAGTGGTCAGAAGATTAAGAAGTTAACCTCGTTTTCACCGATGTGAACCATTATATGGAAAGAGTGTGGAACTTTGAAAACGTAGAGGGACCATTTGATGCCATTGGTGTTGTTTTGCCAAGCTGTGACAATGGTTATACTTTTGTCTTATTTATTTATTGACACGTGAAATCATGAGCACATTAATACCATGAAATGAAAATGAGTTCAAAAAATAACATAATACAGCAGGTATCACTTAATTGTATCTTTCAAGTATTCTTCTATATTTACACCCAAGCTCTAATATTGAGGTGTACAACAATAACTATCAACCAATCCAGTAAACTGAACAATGCCAATTGTAACTAGAATTTCTGTCAAGATCCTTCCAAGTAGAATGCAACTCGAAAATCCACAACCAGTTTTGTAGATCCCTACATAAAGCTAGGATTGGTAATATGGATGGCTTGTGCCCGACTTGCATTATTAAGGAAGAGACGCTTGAACATGCCTTGTTTCATTGTGATGGTGCCAGGGCAGCATGGTTTTCTTCACATTTGGGCCTTCTCTCCCATGACATACCCAAAGGGGGATTGTGGATTGGTGGTTTAGATGTTTTGAATCCAACCACCATAACAAGAGAAAGGCAACCCAAGATATTAAAGCGTGGGTTCTTGTCTTATGGTGGGCCATTTGGAGAGCTAGGAATGACATAGGGTTTGCCTATAAACCCACATAAAGTTGTATCAAGAGCTAGAAGCATGTTCGGATCCCCTTGGGACCTGCCCCCTCCAAAAGGTTCTTCTGATATCCCTTGTCTATTCACTCAGCTTAAAAGTAGCACTGAGGAAGTTTTGATTTTCTCTGATGCTGCCTTGGCAATGGACAGTGGTACTTCTGCATTTGGCTTTATTTTGCTAATGAACAATTCTCTTGTGGGTGCAGGTGCCTCAAGATGACGCAAGATGCGCACATCCAAAGAGGCTGAAACAGGGGCGGTACTGTATGCACTAAGCAAGGGCAAAGAGGGGGGCTATTCTAGGATCCATCTCTTTTCCTCCCTTGATGGTTCTGTTTGTTTCTCCCTTCTGGTGAATCCGTATCTTTAAAAAATAAAAAAATCAGTGTTGTAGATCCAATTGCAACGAACATGAGGATTTTAACAGTTGTAGCATTGGCTCCGAACTTGGGGCGTACGAAAGGGATGAATATAAAAAGATTAGATTCAAAAGAAGTACACATGAGGAATTTAGGGATGACCTAATGGTAACGGCTCTCACTCCCATCTCACCCACCAGTGTCCTTAGTGGGTGGCTTTACTTCTCTCTTGGCCACTGAGCCAAAGAACAAAAAATAAAAAGATAAAAAAAGAGGCACACATTGATAGCAAGGTGGCCATGTCGGAGTGCTTGGGTGATGGAATCCACCCAATACTTAAATCTGCAGTGATTGAAAACTGGTCTCCTGTATTGTTGGTATTTCTGTTTGCTGGAATGTGGTAATTTAGGTAACAATTTGATTGTCCTGGAGAAAATGAAAGTTTCTGAGGTTGTTATTAAAAAGAAAAAAAGAAAAATTCAGAGTACAAATGTGAAGATTCAAGGTTTTTATTTATTTATTTTTTTGTAGAAAGAAGATTTAAGTTGATACTCACGGAAGGAGGTTTTTCTTTTTTGAAGGATAAAAATCTTAAGTCACAAGAGAGAGAGGAAGTAGAGTAAGCAACCTTAAAGATATTGGCATGACGATATTGTTGCCTACGCTCCTAATACAACTGAAGGTATTGGGTCAAAATCGGTTACATATTAGGATGCCATCATTAGCAGAAAATCAGCAAAATGAATTGTTGCCACAGGTGAGGAAATTGTATATCTTCGCAAGAATCAGACTTGGGAGTTGATAAAACCTCCGAAAGGTCAAAAGATTGTTGGTTACAAATATGTCTTCAAAAAAATGAAAGGAACTCCAGGAGTAAAAGATGCTAGGTTCAAAGTACAACTGGTTGCAAAAGGCTATACTCATAAGGAGGGTGTTGATTTTAATTAAGTGTACTATCTTGTGGTGAAACATAGTTATATCGGGATGCTACTTGCTAGGGTTGCTCAATTGGATTTAGAGGTGGAGCAACTTAATGTCAAAACTACGTTTTTAAATGGCGAGTTAGAGGAACAAATTTACATGCAATAGCCAGAGTGGTTTGAGATTCATGGAAAGGAGGACCGCGTATGTATGTATGGCCTGAAGCAGTCTCCTAAACAATGATACAAGCATTTCGACACCTTATATGGTTGGAAATGAATATTGCAGGAGGGTGTATGACAATTGTGTCTATCATAAGAAGCTATCAAATGGCTCATATGTTTATTTGTTATTATATATTGATGACATGTTGATAGTAGCAAAGGACATGCCTGAGATCAACAAGTTGAAGGCTTAGTTGAGTGGTGAATTTTAAATTGCTTAAACTTGACCATTGGAATAGTCCTGGTTATTATGTTTGTTGGATTCTCTGTTATAGCAAGCTTGTTCATTGCAATAGCACCCTAGGAGATGACATCCCGAATGAAATGTGCCCTGACATTGATGTGTTAGGGTTTTTTTCATGATACTTAGGATTGTGTGTCAAATCGATCACACTCTAATTGTCACATAAAAATAAAAATAAAAAACAATTTTGGAAGTGTTTTTGGATATGTTGACTCAGATTTTGCAAGAGATTTAGACAGAAGAAGATCCTTGACAGGCTATGTCTTCACTTTTACTAGCATTGCCATTAGTTGGAAGGCAACATTGCAATCTAAAGCTATCATGTCTACCACAGAAGCAGAATATATGCCAGCTGCAGAGGCAGTGAAGGAGGCTATTTGGTTGACAGATTGGTTGTTGATCTGACATCGCAACAAAAGTTGACTATGCCATTTTCTTTCTGCAAACTTGATAAGTCCTTCAAAATGTATACTTTCATACACAATTTGGACCATTTTAAGAACTTATCCATTCAAAAGAGCCTCATTTGGTGTTGAATCATGATCTCATGCATCTTGGAATTATTGTAGGGTTTTCATGCATATTTCTCTTAAAATTCACACTTTTTGCATAAAATCATGCAACCTGCCATTTTAAGAAGTGTTTTTTGGGCAGTTTTGTAGAAATTATTTTTCTCAGGAAATAAATCAAATTTTCATCATCATTAGTACATGCACATAAAATCATGAAAATAATGTGCATTTTTACTATCATTTCAGGAGAGATGGGCCCACTATCGTGTATTTTTGACTTTCTATCAAAAATATTATTTTACATAAAATGCTTTTTTTTACTTGCAGATAATTGATGAAATGGGTTCCCTAATTATGGATTGAGGCAAAGGAATAATTTGACAAGAGAAGAAATGAGGAAAATAAAGAAAAGCAGAAAACTCAGTGAGTTTGCAAGAGAAGACCCCACAATGCACATGTGTGCACACGCACATGTGTGGGACATCCAAGACCATGGGACCCACTTCCTTTGCATAGTTTGGACAATTTCAAGAGAATCTCAAAGTGGATTTGAAGAAAATAAAAGAAATTTTGTGAAAAGGGAAGTCAAAGAAGAAGATCTCATGCACATGTGGAATAATTGCTAGGGGTATAATGGTTCGGTTAATTGGTCAATTTGGAAAAACGGTTAACCGAACCGTAACCATGGTTTTTTGTCTATTAAAACCTTAACCATAATCGCATCTACAAAAACCGTGGAAAACCGTAACCACGATTAATCTTATTAAACCGTTCGGTTACGGTTAATAACCGCGGAATGCCTTCCTCACATAAGGGGATAAATGTAAATGATTGAATGTAAAATGACACATAATAAGCAATTAAATAAGGTAAGAAATATTTTATTCACCCCCCTTATTTTTTCTTTTATTTGTAAATGGTACGGTTCAGTTAGGTTAATAACAATGAATTATTATAGAAAACCGTAACCGAACCGAACCGTGCGGTTTTTGAATTTCATTAACCGTAATTGTAACCGAACCGTGAAATATGGTTATTAACCACGGTTCGGTTCGGTTCGGTTAGACGATTTTCCGATTTTTTTTTACACCCCTAATAATTGCAAAAAAAATGAAAAGATTTACATGTGTCCCATATCTTAGAATATTTGAGATGAATCT
This sequence comes from Cinnamomum chago, assembly GCA_038049695.1. Classification (NCBI taxonomy): domain Eukaryota; kingdom Viridiplantae; phylum Streptophyta; class Magnoliopsida; order Laurales; family Lauraceae; genus Cinnamomum; species Cinnamomum chago. The sequence continues at coordinate 61,289,669 of CP142458.1, read as the reverse complement.
TCTCTTCAAAATGTTGGAAACTTTATCTAAAAATCTCTCTCAAAATTCCAAGTCAACAAGAGATATTTACAAGAATGGAAGAAGGCAAGAATTTCTTTTCAAGATCCTTAAGTTATACAAAATTTGAGATAAAGAAGGGATGCGTTAACAAAGATAGTGGTTGCATGGCTACAAAAGAGGATCTATGGAGAAGAATTAGGGCCACCCAAACACTTTTTAAGGGAGGCTTGGGCATGCACTCTCTCTATGAAAGGAGACACCACCCTCTAGCAATTCTCATCCACTCTCTCCATCTCTCTCTTCTCCACATACTCTCTCTCTTTCTTCAAGAAGGCTCTCTCTCCAACTTGAAGCTCCAACTAGAAGGGTCCTTTCATCATAGTATGTGATTGTTAATTATTTTTAATGCATTATTTCTTTTATGCAAAAACATCATGTATTAGTAATAGTGCTTTTTACTCTTTGCAGTTTTTCTTTATTGTCCTTAGGTGAATATAAGTGCTTGTTTTATGTTTCTTTTCTTGTTATTGTTGGATTGATGACCCAAAGGCCCTAAGAGCATGATTCAAATTATGAATCCACTTAGAAAAGAATTTTGAAAGAGAAAACACACTTCCACACATTTAAATTTTTGTTCTTCCACACATTTAAATTTCTATTAAAACGATGCATTTACTTTTCTTTGTGTTTACCACACATTTAAATTTCTGATATTTTATTTAGTTTTATGTTCAATTCGATTTTATGTCTATTTTGAGTCTTTTCCAATATCATTGTTAGATTTGCTGCCAAGTGACTGCAAACAGTAATGTTAAGATATTCGCAGTTCTTTATAGTTGGCACATGGCGTGCGTATTTGGGCAGCATCGGATTGCTCGGATAGTGATCTAATCCGTTCAGTTGCTTTCTATGGCCTCCTTCCTTAGTTAGTCTTGAGCGTTGATTTCATCTCATCTGGAGTGATCTTGTCCGGCCTTTATTTATGCATTGGAGATTGATGTGTACAGATTCCTGCTTGATAAATTCAATTCTAATTTCTTGAGAGCTTCTACTTCATTTGGCGTTCACATACCATTTTTCTATGGGTTAATATGATTGGATGAAAGATGGACCTCGTCTACTTGAACTGAGGCCTAGAGCTACATGGAAACTGGAACTCACAGATGTTTATGAATCATTCAGTGCAGATGCATATGAGAAGCATTCCATATACATCAGGCTTACACTTATAATCTAATGGGACAAGATAGTTGTGTGGCCTTGGGGGCTCATTCAAATCTTAATAAATTACTTAATCATAGGGTTTCTTATAAAACTTTGACACTTTCCCACATTGACATTTGTTAGGAATTTGTTTGTTGGCTAATTCATGGGTTGGACAAAACTCTGGGTCCATTGAGTTGTAATTTTTATTTTTTAGATATGGATTATGAGAGGGCTTCACACTGAAGATAGAAGAAAGGAAAAAGAAAGATAGGCAGAATTACAAGTGAGCTGTAATTCTTGGAATCAAAATAAGGGTCTACTCGAGCGAGCATTCTCCCGCTCGAGTGCGCTTCAGCAGACGCTAGACAAAATGGTTACTTGCTCGAGCGAGCTTTCACCCGCTCGAGCAAGCGAAGCGAATGTGTCCTACGCAAATTAGTTGTGCTACAGAGTTCATCTAGAGAGCAGTTTCTTCTACATCTATTGTAGAAGATTGTCTTCTTTCGTAGAAAATTCGAGGAGTCAAGTGGTGTTAAATATATTACAATCAACGGTGTGAAGTCGTTGAAGCGTGAAGCTACATAAGAAGTCACTACAGTCCTTAGGTAGTGATTATCCGGGGAAGGATTTGTGAGTGCCTTGTAACAACGAGATTCATAGTGCTTGATTTTTTTTATCCTCTTTGAATCCGTGGTTTTTCACCCCGTTTGGGTTTTCCACGTTATATTTAGTGTTACTTGTGATGTGTGCTTTTGATTTTACTTGCACTGCTCATCATATTATTCTACACACATTGTTTGGGATGTTGAGTTGACTAATCTAGAGATTCATAAAATAAGAACCTTCAACATTTGACACTTACATTGAAGTGATACATTGGACCATTGACAGAAAGATCCATTGTGAGCTCAAAAATGAATTGAGCTGGCCCACCAGTGTCATGAGCATATTGAAGTTTGGTCCCCCATCATGTGGTCTGACCATTGATAGAATTTTGCATTCACTTGTGTAAATTTATATAACAAGTAAATTAGTAGAGAGAGAGAGAGAGAGAGAGAGAGAGAGAGAGAGAGAGAGAGAGAATAATATATAACTTATTGTATATCTGAGAAGTATGGGCTAAGAACATGATACCGGGCTATAAATAGAAACTTGTCTTAAGTTGGATCAGATTTCATGAAATCACAAAACAGAGATGATCGGATTCCTGCGCACCACATTAATGCCATGAAATCAAATTGACTTCGGAAACTATCAAAGCACGCCAATCGTATATCTAATTTAAACCAACAAGTATTCTTAGAGTAGATCGATAAAGTACATTTAAATTCAAGCTCTAATAATCAGGAACATAACACTAACAATAAAGGCCAAACTAATCAACTAAACAATGCCATGATTATAATCCGAATTTCTATCTAGACTTTTGAAAGTAGAGTGCAACCTCATAACCCATAACCCATAACCAGTGCCATAGATCAGATGGACAAAAGAATGAGGATTTTGACAATTATGGGATTGACACCTAACTTGGGGCATATAAATGAAAGGATGAAAGAGGAGCTCATTGATAGCAAAGCAGCCTTGGCGAAAAACTTGCACTGCATGTGGAGTGTTTGGTTGGTTCACACCAGGTATTCAACCCAAGCAGCATTGACACCAGAAACAGAGTCGGTGTTGTCTAGAATGCAACTTCCACCCCATTGTCGAAAGCAACAACTTGATCCTCCAAAAGTATAATAGAAGTTGTTCCCATCATAAGATTAAGCATGTGATATATAATTTAAAAGGCTGGATGTTCAATTTTATATAAATATCATCTCCTATGTAGAGTAAATCATCGGGAAATCTCCACTTAAGAGGAGGGTAATTATTTGGAAGGATTTGGATATTTAAATGGTGAGCCCCACTCGAGATTCCCACAGGCATTACTAGTGCATGAGTGAGACCCACGGGGGATCAGGACTCCTAAGTTGCATCATCATATCAATTACACCTTCACTAGTCACCTTTTCATTGTGTTGTCCCAAAATTTATTTTTAAAAAAAATTTGCCAATATCTTGAATTGGTCAAAACTTTTCATTTTGGAGGCCAAACTAAAATGGGGTCCAAAATGAAATTGACAACTATGCAGAGTAATTTTGGCACCAAGTTGATGCTCCTGAAAAGTGAAAAGTTTTATACTTCGATTATTAAGGAAAAATGAGTCAGACAAAAAACTATGTAATCATTGATTTTGTAAAATTTGGCACACCTAATAAAAAAATAATGGAAAAAAATTAAGAAAAAAAGGAGGGCAAAACGGTTCACATCGATAGCAAATCACCACCATTCTACAATATTATATAATAATCTAACGTGAAAATATTGATAAAAGAGGACATGCTCCAATATCATGGAATAACCCAACATTCTATGATATCATGGAATAGGTGAAGATTTGTCAAAAAATAAATAAAGAGGTGGTGGGATGCCCTTTGTTATTGTTATGAAGTCTTTGGGGGCCTCGGTCAATTTTCTTGACTTTGGAGATTTTCTTTCATTAAAATCCCATAATTCATGGTCATCATCAGTGCTATCAAAGGACTAGGTCAGGCTGTCCAAGATCTACCCTAGCTCAACATATGTGGGTCGCATATTAAATAGGCCAAAGCCCTAGGAGGGCCTACTCAAAAACCTTAACTTCTATCAAGGTTTTGAAGCTAATCACATCTTTTTAGCAGGAGCACGGTGTTTAATCTAAGAATATATATATATATATATATATATATATATATATATATATATTGCATCAGCCAATGCATATTATCCTTCTAAAAAGCTAAGAGATTTTTTCCTGCCGACATCCATAAGAAACAAGGTGTGTGAAATTCAATCTGGCCCTTTAACCAGATTTGGCTCTCCCTATATTCGCGGTGTGAAAATTAATTTTGTGCACCAAGACTCCTGCAAGCATCTGCAGGGGAGAATTTCACCCTCATTCATATCTATCGTGGTATAATGACTGATAAGTACAACAACTAGGACGGATACATTTTCCTTAAGGGAAAGCCACTGCAGAAAAAAGATTGAGAGGGCAATATGAGAGAAGAAATGTAAGATTCTGAAAAATTCTAGGGGGGCATGGCCTCCCTTTATCCCCTGGTTCCACCCCTATAGCCAAATACAAATTGATTTCCTGCGTGGCCAACATGGGTACGTGGCAGGGATATGCTTAAGCTAATATATATGGTTTAATCTTATCAAAAAATGTTTTAATGCCTCTATGAAGTAGCAGAATTCAACAATGGTAAAGCACATACCATTATGGTAGAGGTCCATCGACCAAGGTATTTGGGGGGCTAGTTACATTACAATTTTCCATTCAACAAATTAAGAAAAGAAACTAATACCCCATCTGTCAAATTTCCATAAAATCCAGCAGTGAAACTATTTGGTGTTGTTGGCCGAGTCTGCCGCCTTGTCTGAGAAACTAGAGAATTATTGCTAAGTGGATCCATCTCAAATTGATGTTCCAAAACAAGATTTGTAATGCACAAAGAGGCAAAGGATTAGTAATGCAACCCATCTGTCACATACAATTAGAAACAAGAGTTGAAGATATCAATCATGCAGGAGAGAAAAAAATATCATACATTTAATCAACTCCTTAATTCATCACAATCTTTTGATATTTCACAACATACGACCTCTTTTCTTACTGTTCTTATGCAACATGCGTGGAATATGTTAAACAATTGGATAAATAATCTCAGAATAAGCCTCTTGATATTTGGCAACTGTGTAGCATTCACAATAGTCGAACACATTAAATCCATTGAGGTATAAAGCTGCCACTGCATGAGAGCAAGGGAACTTTTGAAGCTGCCAACCATGACAAGAACACGTTCGCTGTTTGATATCCACAACATGTGTGGTACAATCCCATACACGTCGAACATAAAACTGTGCTGGGATATCATGAACATGCTGCACAGTATCGAGATCACATAAAAAATCTTCACTAAAACGACGGCAAGCATAGTGTGTCACTGTTGTAATAAACTCTGTACCTTTCCGCCTACAGAATATTTTCATTATTTCTGTGTGGAATTTCTCCAATGACAATATCACAGATGAAGATTTCATTGCATCTTTGTCATCGGTCCAAATATCAAGCACCTTCTCACAAGGTCGATATTTGTAATCCTGACCGTCCACGTCAAAATGCGATACAGCCCAATCCTTGCGACTAGGACTAATCTCGCTTATCCATTGATGTGCCTCTGGAGAAGTTGATGAAATCTCAGATAAATGGTTATCCAATTCACGAACGGTGTCTGCAAAAATTGCATATGAAAAATGTCGCCTCAAATTTTCACATTCAAAACGTCGACAAAAATCAATGTAAAGGCTCTCACGGCAATACCGATGATGTGCTTTTGGAAAGATGCGGCCTACTGCTTCCGAAGATTTTTCATGTCTTTCTGTTACAATTGTTATTCTTGATGCATCTTTCAATATAAATGCTAATTGAACACAGAACCATGTCCATGTCTCTTTGGTCAGTGATTCAGTAATTGCATATGCCAACAGAAACTCCTCATTGTTAGCATCCAGGCTTGCAGCGAAAATCCATATATGTGGGAACTCTCCTTCGATGCTTCTGCCATTGAGTATAATAATAGGCCGACATGCTCGTTGGAAGCCACATATCGCAGCATGGTATGCAATGAAAACTCCGAATGAGCCATCCAAGGAGAAACCAAGATTCGCAAGACTGCCTGGATTTGTTCTCTCGATTTCATCACAGTAGGCAGAGATATCACTGATGCAATCTCCTAAATGCTTTTCTTTTGATGCCAATCCTTTTCCTCTTCGTGCTTTGTGATAGTCCACTTCAATCCCATATTGAAGAGCAATGTCTTCCATAATGTCCTTGGGTGTAGAGTGTAGGTGTTTTCGATTCCGGATGATAAAATTTGCAATCCAGTTCATACTAGCTTGCCGATGATTCTTGCAGTCTAGCACAGTACACTTGCATTTGTGTTCTTTTTCCAAAACCTCTATCACAAACGTAGGCCTATAGTGAACCTTGGATGCATGTATACGCCATGGACATCCATTCTTGGCACATCTAGCGGCAATGCGGCTCTGGTCGGTCCTGATTGGCCTGTATTGAAATTGCAATTGTATAGCGTGTTCTCTTAGTGCCATGTCAAAAGCATTTGCATCTCGAAATTCTTGGCCTTGGCTTAATGTATAACTAATTTTTGGCTTGTCCTTGTAACCACTATTATCAACCATAGTGCAGCCTTCTTCATGCCGGTCAACCGAACTACTTAAAACATTGTGGCTGCTGTAAGCAGCAATAACGCTCGGAGAAGATGTAGCAGCTTCATGTCTCTCATGCAAACCTCCTACTGTTGTTTGAATGGAACCATTGTCAATATCTTGTAATAGATTGTCCATATTAATGCAAGCATCTTCATCCAAGTGACTCAACACACTATGGTTGCCATCTTTACTGTAAGCATCAACCATATGTGAGGAGGATGTAAACGTTTCACTGTTATGATGTTCAACTCTCTGTGTTACTTGAATCGCACCATTGTCAAGACCCTGTTTTTGACTAAATAAGGAAACACATAAAATCAGAATTTGTTAAAGATGTGAATTTAGTACATGCAAAAGCAGAGTAAAAATAGAAAGATAAATGCAATACCAAGTAGCCGTGACGGGGGTTGAAATTGAATTTGAGGGGCTTTGCAACTGACTAGCATAGAGTTGAATGGGAGTTGCGCTTTGAGGAAACACTTTCATCATGTTGGATACATCGTCATCGTTTAAGATAGATATGAGAGAAGCATCCAAACTTAGACCCGGATATCCGTATTTGATGGAGGTGATGAGAGTCGGTATGCAAATCTCATTCACTTTGACGAGAAGCTCACTCAGTTTGACAGATCGACTGACAAAGATAAGCCGTCTGGTGCCTCCCTCATACACAGTATGGCCAGATCTGTAAACAAAGTTGCCTCCATAGTTGCAGAGTAATGGTACTTCATCGTTTTCAGGCATTGTTTTGTCCAAGTCTGCCAAATAGTTGAACATGAAAAAACTTCCAGACAAGTTTTTTTTTTTTTTTTTGGCAAATTGTGTCATCTTCTATTTGGAAGAGTATTAGTTTAAACAAGGAAATTCCCTAATCAAACATTAGCCAGGAAAATCTAATTATATCATAAATTAAATCTGATCTAATCCTAATTTTAATGTTCTTGTTGAAAATAAAGATATAGAAATACGAGCTACAGTCAAATGATCCACCAAATAGAAGGAAAAAATGATACCCAATACATTAATCTCAAGTTGTGCTGTTGTTAGTATTTGAAGTTGAAGAGCAACATGTCGCAGAAAGTGGCGCAATGGAAAGTACCTGCGATCGACGGTCAATCATAATGCACAAATACAATCAAACCATTAATCAATCACGCACATGAACACAATGTTATACGTGGTTCAACAAGATTGCCTACATCTACAGGAAAGAGAACTCCCTCTCAATATCCTCTTTCAGAGTCTAGGATTACAAATTTCATCGTATATATAATCCACACTTTCTTAAGGGCATGTTTCTTTCTCATGGAGTAAAACAAAGTAGAGTTAAAATGGGCTGCAGCGTTTGGGTATTTTACTCAAAAAGGTGTTCGGAGATTGCAAGAGATGGGCTTTATCTGCCAAGCTGGCCATTGCTCTTATTTCAGTTTATCCTCCCCCAAGTTATCCCATTCAATTTGAGTTACTTCGTTTACTCCTCCCCACCTTCCTATCTATTCTACTTCTTATTCTCATGTACGAAAGTTAAGAAGAACACCGTGGTCAGTAGGGGTGGACCCATGTTATCCGCACTTGGGGCTGGGCCAGATAGCTCATCCCCCATTTCAGTTAAGTTGTCGATCGCCCCACGTACCCTAGTTCTCCAAAATAGTTTCGCACTGTGTCTCATGATCTCCCTCTTCTACTTCTGCTCCTTTTATTTTCGAGGATTCTTTTTATGGGAAACGAAGGAGATCGAGATTGGTTGGGTCAATGGTTGGGTCAATAGATGGAAGAAGAATAGAATTAGAGGATCTTGTATGGAATTTGGATCCTGTGCGCAGGCCGCAACAGGAAAGTTTATGACACGTACACGTGGTAGGTGCCACCTATCCTTCTGTGAGCTTTGAGAGATACCTAATGGTTGTGATTTTCTAGAATAGGAATTAGGAACCACCAACTCTTTAAAGCTGGCTTGATTTTTTTATATGATAATAATTATTACTTCTTTGGAGTTCTCTGGAGTCTCTAATTTCAATGAAAAAAAACTAATTTCATGCTGAATTAGCTATTGTAGTTCGGCAAGAAGGCCCACACGAGTGGGAAGGCCCCTGCACATGCGAGAAGAGATGGCATACCTAGGGTTTGAACCCTAAGCAGTCAGGTGAGAATTGTCTCCCCTTATCACTCAGGTAAGGAGTCATTCTCAAATTAGCTATTGTAGTTAAAAAATTTATGCAGGAACTGAGAGGTTAATAGTAGGAAGTGAGTTCTTTATATTTAATTTGCAAAAAAATAAAAAATGAATAAATAAAGTCATTAAACCATGAAATAAATGGATATTATTGGTAGTTGGTGTTGGATTTGATCTTTTCAATTAAAAATCTCCACCCCACTTAAATGAAAATCCTGGGTCCACCATTGGCAGTGAGGAACTTTGAAGCCCTGTCTGCTTCAATCAACGGAAGGCAGCAACACCATGCTTCATCATATCTCACGAGTTTTTTTTTCCTTGAAATGGGTTCTCTTTTGAAACTAGAAGAAGTGTGGCTTGGGGGGATTTGTAGGGTCCGGCCTGAGATGGAGAAGAAGAGGAAGTTGGAATCCTCATATTATCTATAAAAAAAACCCTAATCCCCAAATCGATATGGCCTTTTCTATCTCCTGATTATTTTGTTCTTTCTTGGGAAAAAGAAAAAAAAATGTATTTGGAATGTGACAATGTTACACCCCCGACCCAAATTAATCATGATTAAGGCTAATTAATTAGGATTAATGCAAATTAAGCATGAGTAATTGGGTTAATGAAGATTAATGGCTAAAAAGAGATAAATTAGTCTCAATAGATGCATTAAGCATAATGGAATGAAATAAAATTGGTTAAAATGAGTTTAGATTCAAACAATGTAAGCTAATTAAGGACTTTTTCGTAAATACGGGTTTTCACGTATTTCGTCAAATACGGAAATTTTTTATACCAGCGTGTGTATCTCGAATAATACGTTTACTTTCATAATAGACGTGATTCCATTTGATCTCAAATGGACCAAATGAGGTTTCATTTGACTTAAAACGTAAGTACACTCAATAAAAAGGGGTTTTAGTGTGAGGAGTCCTTATATTAGAATGAAATGAGCTTCTTCATTTATTTCACCTTAAACAAACCTTAGACACCATTTTCTTCTCCCTTTCTCTTCCATTCCTCTTCATCAAGGGTGAGATTAGGAGTGGTTTGAGTGGCTTTGAGAGAGAATGCTCCATCTTCATCTTCTTCCTCGAGTCATTTCCCCATTTTTGAAGTGTTGAAGGTTGAAAGAGAGCTTAAGACCTCTTTGCTTGGAACTACCAGTAAGTAGTTGGTCTTCTCTTAAGATTTCCAAGTTCTATTGGTTGTTTTGTAGAGATTTCTAGCTCAAATAGCTCATGAGTTGTGTATTTTCATGTTTTCATGGGATTAGGGTTTGATTTGGAGGTTGTAATCTCAAGCCAAGCTAGGAAAAAGAGGGTTTTTGTCACTAAGCTTCAAGAGAGGCAAGTATAAGCATTTACTTGTGATTAGTGTTAATCATTGTAAAAGTACTTAGAAATTCCATGGATTTAGTTTTTGTGCATTTTCTATTGAGTTTTGGGATTTGTTATAGATTGAATGGAATGATTAATGGATGATTAGAATTAGTGATTTGTGGATGGAAGATGTTGTTTTGGATATGGTATTTTTGAAGGGAACAGGAGGTTCCATGTATTGTGCAGGTTGAGAATGAATGTGAGTGAAAATGGCTTCAAAAAATAGCATCAGGCCAAACAGCAAGGGGTCTCGCTATAGAGAGCTCTGGGCTCGCTATAGCAAGATGGCCCAGTGGGCCCAGCAATGGCAACTTCAAATTGCCATAACTTTTGAACCGTAGGTCGGAATTTGGACTTCTACATATTGTTGGAAAGCTCTTGGAACGTAGAATCCAATGGTATATATATCCTAGTGATTGGAAGACTCAAAGTTGGGTATAAACAAAGGTGATTCTAATTGAATCATAAAAACTCATTTGATGAGTGTAAATAGGTCTATAAATCAGTCTAAAGACTATTTATAGTATAATTAAGGTTTATGGACTATAGAAGGAGTATTGATGAGTTTGAACCTTATTTCAGTGGTGTGTGCTAATCTTTCGTTTGTTACAATAATTACGGGAACTGTAATGCACACATTAATATATAAATATGATGTGCATCGAGAATAACACATGCATTTGGTAACCAATGGTTACACCTAAATGGTTGTATATAATTGAGATAGAGTCGAGTGGAACCATAAATGATTAATAATTATCTCATTGTATCATTCTGTTCCAATCTAATGAGATTGGTATTACTATATTCCTTCCTTTGTTGTGAAGGAATTATTAAAGTGGATTGAATCTAGAAATGGATTGAGTATCGGGAAACATTAACTCTTAAGTCTGGCACTACCTAGCTATTGTATTAGAACTCTAAATGGGTTCAATGAATTAATAAATGAAATAAATGACTATTCCTACTGTAGTAGATGACTTGGGGCTTTCCGGAGCTCCGTAGTGATGCCAGTTGTCCCTGACCCGGACACCGGTAAGTCCCACATTTATTTTCCGATCATATCTATGGGTATTGATTGATGCCTTCCGTTTGGAAGATGAATCCTTCCTTTGAGGGGAGATGATGAGTTTGCCTTCCGTTTGGAAGTTGAATCCTTCCTTTGAGGGAAGATGGTAAAATGAAATGAAATGAATGAAATGAAAGCTATGGTAGTGATCATCTTGTACATATCTATTCTATTGATTAACTCTTAAGTTCATCTATTGTCATTGTAAGAATTATCTAGACTTGTATAGAATTGTAATTGTTACTAAATTGATTTAATGAATTTAGTATACGTATTAACATGTGCTATTACAAGATTCGTTTATATATTGTTGAACCGTTGTGTTCACTAATGTTATTGATGGCATTACAGACTCGATTGCCCTTGCCGGTCCGGCAACGCCCCAAGTGGCAGCGGAGGAGACCGCTCTGGTTCCTCCCGGAGGACTAAATGAATGGAATGGTCGGGATACCATCTGATTTGGGTATCCGAGTGCGAAAAAGAACTATAGTATTTTGAGAAACGTTTTGAAAAGTTATTTTGTATATTCATTTTGGAATGTAATTAATTGGTATCTGCATTGTGTTTTGGATACGTACTGATTGACAAACAAATGTTGGAAATGATACATGTATAATGGACTTTATTTTATATACATGTAAATCTTGGATTGATATTGTCAAATATATATATATATATATATGTTTCCGCAAAACTTATGTATTTGACAGGTTTATTGAGAATGTTATCCCTTGTGGATTCCGTTTTAATTTTGGTTAATTCAAAATTTACGGGGGTAAGTATGGGTTCACGGCTCGTGGTTATCGTAACTCAGGCCCGGGTCGTGACAGACAAATTAGAGAAGATTAGACTACAAAAACTCATTTCAAGTTTTTTACTTACATTTGATTTGTTAGATAGTTTTATTTAGAGATGAAACATTTTGGTTAACGTATCTGATGAGAGTTTTTTTTTCTTTAATTAATGTATTGGATGAATTGGTCTTTATTCTATATTTTCTCTTTCTTGCTTCGCTTCAATATTAAGAAAAAGGCTTCATGTCTAGTGTAGAAAACCGAATAAACTTTTCTTTCCTTACTAATAATTAGATATTTCAAATACTGTTAATAAATTTCATTTTTTATTATTTGAAAGTGAAAGTTTACCAAAACTAAAAAATGATTTTTTTTTTTTACTCTACTTCATGTTATCCAAACAGATGAAGAGTAAATCCATTTTACTTTACCCCAATCATCTCAACACAATAAAAAATAACTCATCACTCATTTATTTCAACTCGCTCCTCTTTAACTCTATCTTTATTTGATGTTTCACTCCTCTTCTACTCCTCCCCTCATGCAAACAAACAGGCCCTGAAGGATAAGAAAATGGTACAATTACCAAAATACCCCTAACCGTGAATACAACACTTGCCAAACCAACAAACCAATCCAGTTTATCCAAAATATAAGACAATAAACCTAACAATCTTCACCTTTGCATAGATTCCGTCAATCCTCGAACCACCTTGAAGATACCCAACAATGTCTTCATCTTATCACACTTCGCTAAAAGGTACGCCCTTCAACCACTACGATCGAGCGTGGCTCCTACACCCTTTAGCCCGAGGTGCACCAGCAATCTCATTATTGTCCGGTGTCACTCAAGTGTAAGCGATACTTGACCTTTCCCATAGTTGCTTCTTTCGACCTTAACACCCCTGTCTTAATCCTCAAAACTACCCTCCATTTGTTGTCATCTTTGTACGCATTCTTGCAACATAATGAGCCTTCATTTCCATCCTTCAAGACAAAAGAGACCATCCCAAATCCGAATCTCACTGGAGCCTCGTGAGTCCTTCCTTCTTTGTCTCCATCCCAGTGTTCTTCCCGTTGATCCTGCAATTGTCGCTTTTCTGGGAATGAGTTTTTGTCCTTCGCTCCGTGAAAAATCAAGACCCAACTGCCTTTCCTTTTCCAAGGAAATTCTCTACGTTCAAGTGCTCTTGAATTACAGCTAAATGATATCTTTGAAGACCCTGTCAATCAATAGGAGTCACTAACATCATTATGTTCAGCATGGTAAAAAAAGGTTTAACAATGTCAAACGGACTAGATTTGATCAAATTGAAGAGGGTGTGCAGATTCAGTGAAACAAATATTTTCATTTAGAACCAATTGCAGACAACAAAAGGGGCGAGCCTATTGCCTTCAGTAGTGGAAGAAACTTACAAGAAAGAGACATTTGTTGCCTTAATTCTGTTGTTGCACAACCACGTGTTGTCGGATGCAATGTGATGTCGTTAATATTGCAAAAGCCCAACTAGCGAAGATACAGCAAGCAGGAGATGATGTCATATTGTAGGATCTTACACTCCATTGAGCTACCACTTATCCCAAAACCAATTGGTGATGGAAAATGGCACAACAATAGTTTTATGGTGAGTATGAGGGCTCGAACACAATTATGACCGCTCATGAGCAAGGGTGGACGTTGACCTCAATAATCCATCCCTTAACGACACACCCACCGTGACTTCTACTGCGCAACTCGCAAAACGTGTGATCGAACACTTGACCTACCAGGCTCTAATACCACTTGTAGGATCCTACATCCCATTAAGCTACCACTTATCCCCAAAACCAATTGGTGATGTCAAATGACACAACAATGGTTTTATGGTGATGGCGAGGGCTCGACCACAATTATGATCGTTCATGAGCGAGGGTGGACGTTGACTTCAACACATACTGACATCAGTAGTGGTCAAATAGGGGTTTTACTAGATTAATGGACCAGATTACATCAGTAGGAGTCAATAGGTGTTTAACTAGATCAAAGATACTAGCGGAGTCAACAGGTGTTGGACAGATGAGAGGCAGAAATCTGGTTTTGAAATTGTGGAGTCTTCTCCATCCGTTTCTTCACATGCATGTTCGTTAAGAATGGATTTTCACAATGGTTTTCAAATTGGGGCAGTTTCACGACTAGATAGATAGTGATTTAGAAATCTATGTCACTCAAACTCGTCAACGGATCCGATCATCAAGTTCAAGGTGGAGCTTGATGAGAAGACAAACTTTCCTCAAAGTTCAAGTTCTAGTTGAACATGTAGAGTGTTGAAGAATAAAGACTGCACGATTGGTGCAAGGACGTACCTATTAGCGAGGTACAAAAAGACATTGCCTAATATTCATGTGGCACGAATTATGCAGAATCCAAGCTATTAGGTAGAGATTGTTGGGTTTATGTCTTATATTCTGGGTTGACTGGACTGGTTCATTGTGTTAGCTAGTGACCAAGTTTAGTGTCATGGGTATTCTGATAATTGTATAGAGGCTTTCTTAGGGACTAAGAAACGGTTTCTTGAGGGCCAAGAAAGTGTAGATTATATATGGATGTACTCTATGACCCAAGACTCTGTGAGAGGGGTGAGAGAACTCTCTCCCATGGGTGTTGGCGATTGTCAAACCACATGGGGTTGAGTAGAGATGTCAAATGGCTCGGCCGGCCGACCCGGCCCGCCAGTCAAAGGCCCTCGACACGGCACAACCAGGTCAACTGAACAGCCCGTGCCATGGGCAATGCTAGGTCGAGGGAACTGGCACGACAGGCCCGTTTCGGCACTGCACGCTACAGGTCGACCCATTCATAATGGTTGGCCCACCAAGCCCATCACAAAAAAAATAAGTACTAAAAAAGACATGACACAAATCAAACTTTTCCATTCTAATTTGAATAATATGAACAAAAATATCAGCTTAAGGAAACTATTTCCCCTCCCATTTTTGCCTTCTTCGTTAAAAATGATAGAGGCCCCTGTAAAAGCAATTTACCAGAACTTTTTACTCCAAATCAACATTGATAACCTAAACAAAAACACAAGTACATAATTATTTGCTTTGGAAAATTAACAAGAGATATATCGCGTTAGTTTTTTTTTCCTTTTATTTGCTCATTAAATCCTGAAACTAAGGGAAAAAAATAGAAAAAGAAACCATGGGCTCCACTTCTAATGGGTGGGCCCAATATAAGGAAGGTGGGTCAGATGTTGATCTTTTTTTGTATACTTTTGTAATGTGATGAATGCTCGTGTAATGTCGGGGCAAAAACAATTAATCATAAATTTTTTTTTAAAGAGGCACGCCGAGCACGCCCGGCACGGCCTAGCTCGCTCTAGGCCAGGAAAAATTCCTAGCGGGCCGTGCGGGCCAGCATGGGCCGCGACACGACCCATTTAACATGCCTAGGGTTGAGTAATTGGAAAGTCGAGTTTCTTTCCCGCGGATATATGTATCCTTGCCGAACCACGTTAATCTGTGTCCATGTGATTTTTCTCTTCTTATGTGGCTTGTTTGATTGTCGACCGTAGGTTTTTCACACTTTGACACACAAGCCTACAAGAAGTGGTATCAGAGCTACAACACTTTGTGGGCTTCTCTTCATACTTGTGTAGACTATCCCTCTGACTTGGTGGGCTCCCTCTTTCCACTTGTATGGGCTCTCCTTCCTACAGATTTGGCATCCTCGTCCCACTTGTGTGAGCTCTATTGGGTCCTACACCCTACCCTATGGTTTCATAAAAATAAATAAAAACATAAAAGGATGAGTAATCTACATGGGGAAATATGTATCCATCCCTCACCATTATGGTGAGGTACAACATAGTAGGGCCAACTTTATAATACATCCAAACCATCTACACATGGGACCCCCTAAATTATATTAGATCTATTGGGTTTCAACTTATCCGAATGAATTGGACCGTTGGATGGATGACCAAATTTTCTTCTTTAACATAGAGTAATTAAACTTGTGGGCCATGGATGAAGGGGTTAGAGGTATGAGATTGACCCCAAACTTGATATATGGGCTCATCCAAGATGTCTCTTTCCATCTCTTAGAAGTCCCATGATTAGTGGGGCTAGGTGGGCCCAATTAACTTGGTCCCACCATATGGTGAGGGATGGATGCACCCTATCTACATAAATGCTTTAGTGGGCTGCACAAATATGCCACATAATCCATTTTGCTCGTAAGTGGGATCGATTTAGGAAAGAGGATCTGAATTGACATGAGAGCCATCCTAGCCCATCAGGATTGGTAAGTAATATTTGATTAAAGAAGGGAAACTACTGCTTGCAAGCAACTAGATCCTTTGATGGCTGGGAAGCTCGTTAAACCCAAACCACTCAAACTCACGTCCTCCTTGTATATGTGATTCGTTAAATTCACTCATACTAACTCAAATACCCGACCTACTAGGCACTGATATTACTTGTAGGATCTTACACCCCATTCAACTACCACTTATCCCAAAACCAATTGGTGATGAGAAACATCACAACAATGGTTTCATGATAATGGCGAGGACTCGACTACAATTATGACTGTTCAGGAGCGAGGGGGGACGTTGACCTCAACAATTGTATCATACTAAATCAACTATGATCCGTTGTGAACCTTTCATACCTCACTTAGGTGTGTAAAATTGGGTGTGGAGCCTATCTAATGATCAATCTAAGCCCCTCATTCATTGCCCCCATCCCCCACAGACAATTGGATCCAGGGCCAATTTGCACTGATCGGGACAGAGAGCCTTTACATCAGTTTGGGATCTGAAACAGTCCAGCTTAATCCAGGCTAAGCATCACTAAAACCTTAACCCACCAAAAATCAAGTGGATTTCAAAATCTAGTCCCAAGACTGATCTCCTAATCACCCAGACGGCCGGGAACGACACTAAACTGGATTCCACTATTGGTTGGGTCGGGCGACCCAAGTTCCACACGTCTTTAGTCTTTACTTTTCCAATTTCGGCATTCATTCATTCATTTGACTCTCAGCATAAATCCAAAGCCACAAATCAGGAGTGGGATGAGGCACACCGATGATACAATCATCTGATCTAAAACCATTCTGATTGAGCAATCAAAACCACTTAATCAGAGTGACTTTAAACCCCATAAATGCATGACCTTTCTCTAGACTCTACCCAAAAATCCATTCACCACGCCATGGTCTGGTCCTCAGATCTCACCTTAGTATCATTTCACCAGTTACTGAACCTGTTGGCCATAAAAACTCATGGCTCCCGTGTAACAGTTATTCCCCGTCCTTTGTAATCATTCAGACTCTGTAGGGTGAGAGGCAGTCGGTCCTCTAAATTTTCAATGGCCGCTTTGGGGCACACCGGACACCTCTGGCTAAGTAATAAGAAAGATTTATACATCACATTGGGTGTCTGGTCCAAAATTTCATCTCAAGAGCTTCTACAGCGCCATAAGCTAATATAAAATAAAAAGATGTTCTAATTTCTTTTTCATTTTAAGCAGAAACAATATGCAAAGTCATCTCCATCATAAACAACATCATATCATCGTTTTCAAAATCAAGATAAATCTAATCAGAATTAGATTTTCCAATCTCATTATACTAAAAACACATATAATCGACTTTGATTTGTAGGACTATCACTATTTCAGCTTTGAATGATATAAGCTGCTGGTTGGGAAATCCCTTCTATAAATAAATACATATATATATATATATATGGAATATTGCTCTAAGCATTTTGTGAAGGATCAGGAGATTCAGCTAAAGTTGAAGAAAGAGATGGAGGATCAAGAACATTAAATGATATTACAGGGAGGAAGTGCTTACCTCTCTCTCAGTTGAATCTGCTGTGTCGTCTGTGTTGATACATAATTCATCAGTGTACAAAGAGAGAAGTTTCAGAAGCAGCGTTAACTAGAACTAGATGATCCCATATATAAGCAAAATGGCACTTCATTTGGCTCTCACTTCATTTCATTTGGCTCTCATTTCATTTCATTTGGTTAGCCCAACTGAAGATAAGGGCCTAAGGGGTTATATATTGTCATAAAGACAATAGTCCTGGAGTCAGAAAAGTAGGGTTGACCCTGCGAAAATATGCTTCACCGTCATTCATTTGCAAATCAAGCATCATATAACAAGAAATAGTGAGGGCAAAGAATCTACTAAAGGATCGGTTCAAGAGAGGAACAGAAAGGTTTTCTTAAGAGGGAAGGAAGAGGGGTTATAGTGGCTGCTTCTCGGAAGTGCCTACCACTAAAAGCATAGGCAAATATGTTCCCATAGTCATTGATCCAACTTGGTCTCCCACTGAAAGTCCATCTTCAAGTGAGGCCACACCACACCAAGAAAAAGGTACATAAATGCTTTCGAAAGGCTCATTTATACATGGGTCACCTTCTCCTGTGCACCCTCATCATGTGAATTCCATGCCACCTCGTAGGCCCGCCTAGAGCCACACCAATATGGAAAAAGGAGAGGATCAAAACATCTGGATGGGACCTACTTGTGTTAAAGTCTTCAAATTGGTTAGATCATCCTAACACATTGATTTTAGCCGTCAGACTTGATGGTTTTAAAAGACATCATTTTTTAAGATTTTAACGCACACGGTGAGTAACATTCACATGGGGTGTAAAAATTCTAGGGCCTGTCACATTCAAGGTGTGGGGAGGGTAATATCTGTGAGGGGTTCGATGGATCATAAAGACGGAGACGACTTGTGATCGATTTACATGGTGTATGCAGATTTCACTTTTTCTTTTTTTTTTTCTATTTTTAATGATGGATCCATCAAGGGGTGAAAAAGGGGGTCATGCCAACAGTTTGGCCGGCCCAGCCATGCTGTATAGTGCCCAGGCCGGCAGGGGGGCGCACAACACGACCCACTGTCGTGCCATGCTTGGCCGTGCCATGCCTCTATTTGGGCCAGTCCAAGTCGGCCCGCATGCCCTCCCTAGTCTTTTTATTCTTGTTTAGATTTTTCTTATATAAATTGAAAGGGATTTTATGGACTTTACGATTTTCAACTTGAAATAAAGTTGAGATTAATAAAATAAATGCACAAAAATTGATCTTCTTAAAATAAAGTGTACAACAATTTTGATGACAATTTTCAACTTGAAAAAAATTTAAAATAATTCAAGTTGTGGCCTACCCTTTTTAAACCTGAGGAAGATTAATTTTTATTCCCCTAAATAAAGCAAGAATAATAGTCAGATCAATGAAAATTATTGAATTCCAGTCATATTAGGAATTCCCTAGACATGAATTTATTGAATTCCAATCTTGAATTCTAGTAAATGAGCAGGCCCTAGGTTGAGCCAACTGTCTAAATTTTTGGGTTTGATTGGCTTTCCAAAGGGTAAAAAATATAGAAAACGTAAGTTCTTTAATTCAAGTGAGTGTATACACTGAGTATTCAATCATCATCAGCATTATTATAGGATCTTACACCCCATTGAGCTACCCGTGACTCGAGAACACCCAACCTTCCAGGCTTTGATACCACTTGTAGGATCTTACACCTCATTGAGCTATCATTTATCCCAAAACCAATTGGTGATAGGAAATGATACAATAATAGTTTTATGG
This sequence comes from Cinnamomum chago, assembly GCA_038049695.1. Taxonomy (NCBI): domain Eukaryota; kingdom Viridiplantae; phylum Streptophyta; class Magnoliopsida; order Laurales; family Lauraceae; genus Cinnamomum; species Cinnamomum chago. The sequence continues at coordinate 61,270,125 of CP142458.1, read as the reverse complement.
TGAGGGCTCGGTTCGACCACAATTATGACCCCTAATGAGCGAGGATAGACGTTGACCTCAACAATTGTATCATACTAAATCGACTATGATCCGTTGTGAACCTTTCATACCTCACTTAGGTCTGTAAAATTGGGTGTGGAACCCACCCAATGATCAATCTAAGCCACTCATTCATTGCCCCCATCCCCCGCAGACAATTGGAGCCAGGGCCAATTTGCACTGATCGGGACAGAGAGCCTTTACATCAGTTTGGGATCTGAAACAGTCCAGCTTAATCCAGGCTAAGCATCACTAAAACCTTAACCCACCAAATATCAAGTGGATTTCAAAATCTAGTCCCAAGACTGATCTCCTGATCACTCAGACGTCCGGGAACGACACTAAACTGGATCCCATTCCCATATATAAGCAAATGGCATGAATTTGGCTCTCATTTCATTTCATTTGGCTTAGCCCAACTGAAGATAAGGGGTTACTGCTAGCTCAAATGAAGATAAGGGTTACTGCCAAAAAGTCATAGTCTCAGAAAAGTAGGGTTGACCCGTGTGTAAAATATGCTTCACCGACATTAATTTGCAAATCTAGTATCATATAACAACAAAAAGGATTGGCTCATGAGTTGGGCAGAAATGTTTTCTTAAGCGGGAAGGAAGAGAAGGGTTATGATGGTTTCGACCACTAAAAGCCAAGGCAATTTTGTTCCCATAGTCATTGGTTTCCCACTGAAAGTCCATCTTCAAGTGAGGCCACAGTGCCACACCAAGTAAAAGGTACATGTATGCTTTTGAAAGGCTCATTTATACATGGGTCACCTTCTCCTGTGCACCCTGATCATGTGAACTCCATGCCAGCTTCCTTGTAGGCCCGCCAGGAGCCACAGCAATATGGAAAAAGGATAGATGATAAAAACATCTGGATGGGACCTACTTGTGTGAAAAATTTTAAATTGGTTAGATCATCCTAACACAAATGCACAAAAATTGATCCTAATTTAAAAATGAAAACTAAAATTTTTAATTATTTTATATTTCTTAAAATAAAGTGTACAACAATTTTGATGACAATTTTCAACTTGAAAAAAAATTAAAATAATTCAAGTTGTGGCCTACCCTTCTTAACCTTGAGGAAGAAAAATTTTTATTCCCCTAGATAAAGCAAGAATAATAGTCGGACTCCAAGAAAATTATGATTAAAGCAACAATTAATAGTGAACTATATGATGGGGGCAACTTAACATTGATCCAAATTGCCCATCTAATCCTAATTCCAACTCGATAAACGACCTTTGAGAACATATAAAAACTGTCAGATTCGACAGTGATCCATGTATGTGACAAGACCAAATGTTTATACAGTTACAGGGAAAGAAATTGGCCAATTACTAAATACTCCAACAAAAAGATGGTCCCATTATTTGCAAAACATAAAAAAAAAAAAATTTGATTAAATCATTTTAAGTAATACTTTAATCACATTTTTCTTCATTCCAATGCTTAATAATGCCTCCATTGAAAAAGTGCTTCTACCTGGTCTAAAAGAATAGAGTAAAACCCTCACTTAAATGGTTTAAACTTTAGTAAGTAGCTACTCCTGTAGATTTAATCATGTTGGCAACTTTAACTGGTCATTGTTCTAAGCATACATGCTAAAATTTATTAGGGATGACTTATGGATAAATTATCAAATGCATTAAGGTGAGAGGTAGCACACCAAAGCCCATCTATCACTAATTCAAACTATACATACATGAGACCTCCTAAATTACACCGAATCAATCGCAGTTTCACTTATCCAAAAAGACTAGACTATTTGTCAAGGGTCAAACTTTTTCTTTACTGCAAGGTCGCTAAATTTGTGGGTCACGGATAAAGGGGTGAATTGATCAAAATTTGATATTTGCACCCTTCTAAAATGGCTCTTTCCAGTCCCCTGGTCCCATGATCGAGGGAGCCCCAGGTGGGCCCCATCAAGCCACCTCTCACCATAAAACCATATGTGGTATATGCACACAAACATTTCCAAGAGTTAATGTAAATAATGTTTTTGGTACTAAATTAATATTGAAATTTAGTTGGGTGTAATCATGTTGATTCAAGAGGGGTCCATCACCCCACCCCAAAAGCTTGCTATCACCATATGCTAGAAGGTGGGTCCGGGCAAAATGGACGCCACACAAGATGGTGATCCTGAATGGTTCCATTTTCAGTCGTCCTTTCTTGCAAAGGATATATATGGAGGTTCTTTCCTTAGCCCCATTTTGCCAAACTCTGGAATTTGCTGTTCATGTCTGTGCTTTTGTTATTTATTAATAATTGAGGTCAAATCATTGGCGACGTGTGATGATGAAATGGTAGAAAGGAGGGGAAAACTTCGAAGCATTCAGACATATTTATTAGATACTTTCAAGCTTACGTGTGGATTTTCGACGTCTTTTCTGTCCATGGGATTCGATCTTTCTAAAGTACTGATGTTCTCAGCGTTCTCGTTAGTGGGAGAGCACATGACAGGTGTGCTCAAATCAGGCCGAAAGCGAAGTATGGATTGGGCTTTATGTGGATGTTAATCAAACTTGGGAACCAAGCTAAAAAAACTCACATTAAATTCAATTGGTTTGAGATTGTTCTCAAAACAACTACGATAGATGTTAGATGTGCATAATGGAGGGTTCCATTGTAGATCTGAGCTGCTTCAAGTTTAGGATATTGAAATTTAACCAACAGCCATATGCTGCTAAAAGGTATGGATCCACTTGGATGCATGTCATGGATAAGTGTTATAGATGTGATTTTTGACAAACTTTGTCTCAATCAATTCCTCACAGCCATTGACTCTAGAGACTTAAAGTTCAATGATTTCTTAAGTTACATATATATATATATATATTATAACTTCTTATCCAATGGAGAGTAAATTCATATTCGTGTCAAATTAAGAAGTGCTAAATCATTGGGAGGTAGTGGTGTGAGGGGATTGCTTTTTGCACAGGGAGTTCCATGAATGTTGTCTCTCCCTTAAATTGGGAGAAGTACCTCACCTATATACATACATACATACATACATATAGGCATATGTAGATAAATAGATACATATAATATAATATGCAAGATTTTCACCTACTTGCTATCTATGCATGGGATTTTCAATCCCTTCCATCCAAAAGGTAGGACCTGTGAGACCCCACCTATCTAGACCTGCCTATCTTGCATGCTTGGTTGTCCCCTAGGGGGCTTGTGTTAAATTGTATGTCCTCAATCCAATGGATGATGTGAATAAATTCATTTATTCTCCAAATTGATTTATAATATCATGCTTTATTCATGATATGAATGAGATTTTATTTTATGGTTGCACATAATTAATACAAAATGATAATGTACTACATTAGATGAACATGAACACTGAAGTATATTAAATGTGATTCATGTATAAGAATAAGATTAACATACAGGAGACATAGATTACAACTCTTATACTTAAAGTAATTTTCACAACTTATGATGAGCCGGGCATCTCATTTGAAAATGTTGTAACACCATAGTCACTATGAGATAGTGCGGTTTGTCTCAACCACTAGAGTGTAAGACTCTAGATTGTTATGCTAGTACATTGGATGTATTAAAGGACCATTAGTAGCATCTTATACAAACATTGTCTTTGATTAAGGAAACGCCCTAAAAATTTCCAAGCAATAGGCTCTAAATCCTGAGAGGGTAATTGACCTAAGTTTCCGCTATACATTTACATTGAATTACCAATGAGCAATGCCAACTATAGGACAACATCTTCGTATCTTGAGTACGTGATAGGAGACTGTAAGAATATAAAATTCTCAAGATGGAATCTATCATCTAAGTAAGAAATATCCCCTTATGTCAATTAATGAAATTTATCGTTGGTAAGTGTGCACCCGTCTTGATTAACAGTTAATTAGATGGTTTCAATGATCCATGTAATTAATTAGGTCACAAAGATAATAAGAGATAGATCCAATTTGGTTGGATAATTTAATTCCAATAGATACATGGATATAATTGATGGAGGGGCCTACTTGCAATAATTGGAAGGTTTAGAGTCTTATTATAAATATTTCCAAGACTGAAGTGTAATTGCATTTATTTAGTGGAATTATTTGTAATTAATTGTGGGTCAAGAGTTCACATGAGATATGAGGTCTAGATGCTTCAGTTGAAGCCAGATCTAAGGAATCCCTAGTGGTCCTCATGCTAGCCGTAAGAAGAGAAAGTTATATTAAAATTGAAACTCTTAAGGAAAAGACGAGTAGGACACTTAAGAGAATTAGAAGTGAGACTTCTAAAAGTATCAGGAAAAGGGTTTTCCAAAACCTATATATAGGAGAGTTAGCGCTTGGACGCCATACATGCTTGCACGACGCCCAAAGGAGTGGACATCCAAGCCCTTCTTCTTCTTTTTCTTCTCTCTCTCTCTCTCTCCATTTCTCTCTCTCCTTCTCTTCTCTCCTCTGGTTTCCACTTGAGAACCTAGGGTTTTCTTCTCAATTGAGATCCCACCATTCTCTTTGAGAAGTTCTCTACAAGAATGACATAGCGTAGAAGATCGCAAGGCCTACACTACTAGAAAAAAAGGGTTTTTATATCGGTTGCAAAAACTACCTTATATCGGTTTTTCATATAACCGATATAATATCTTCAGTCAATGTATTTTATATCGGTTAATCTTTTTTTATATCGGTCAAATATTTTTTATATCGGTTACAAAGGAACCGACATAATCATTTCTATATATAATATCGGTTAGGAAAATAAGTGATATTAATTTCAATATTTTATATCGGTTTTATAATAACCGATGTTATAGACAAATATTTTATATCGGTTGTATACATATATATTTTATATCGGTTGTCTACACACTTTTTATATTGGTTATTATGCAACCGATATTATATATACATATTTTATATCGCTTCTTTCCCTCCTTTTTATTTTTCCTTAATCCCTCCCTTCTCAGGACATCCTGCGGCTAACCGCCTGCGCACATGCGGCTAACCGCCTGCCCACATGCGGCTAACCGCCAGTTATGTATTATATTTTATATCGGTTATGATGAAACCGATATTACATATCCAATGAAAGTCCCGCGCGGGCTCGATCAGTACTTTCTTTCCCTCCTTTTTATTTTTCCCTTCCCTCCCTTCTCTTTCTTTCTCCATCATTCCTTCTTTCCTCTCACTGTCGCTCTGTTCTCTCCTCACTCTCGCCTCTCTCCCTCCAATAACCCCTTTCCTCTCATTCTCGCGCTCGCTCTCCTCTCCTCACTCTCGCTCTCTCTGCTCTTCTCTCAGTCTCGCTAGCTTTCTCTTCTCTCTCTCTGCTCTCCCTGTCTCTCTCGCTCACTCTCGTTCTCTTTCTCTCTGCTATCTGCTGGGGGTATGTTAATGTGGATGAGAAGAGAGGGAGGAGTCTCTTTTACTATTTTGCTGAAGCAGAGGAGCATCCTGAGAAGAAGACCCTTACTATCTGTATGAACGGAGGTTGGTTCTTCTTCTTTTGCTACTATTTTATAAGTGGGTATTTTATCTCCTTTTTTTCCTGTTTAATTTTTGGGTTGTAAAGATGAGTCATTGGAGTTATTTTTTTCGCAATTTTGGGTCATGGGATATTAAAGTTTCACCTTTTTTTTTTCATTTCTCTCCTAACCATCTAGTCTTTTTGTTAGTTCTATCTCAATTTCAAAATGGTTGTCGTTTCTTTCTTTCCTTTTTATTTTTATTTTTATTTTTGGATTCTTGCTGATGGTATACTTATTGTTTTATGTATTTTTTTTCACTAACTTGTATAATTTGTTTGGGCTTGTTAGCTCTAGTCAGTATTTTCATTCCAGGAAGAAGCTTTATGTGCCTCTTTGACAGTGTATAGTTTCTGTTGAGTACTGTCAATGTTTCTCAATCTGTTTTAACCTGTTACGTTTGGGCGTTTGGTTATTTGGGTTTTATGGTATGGGATTTTGGTTGGCACTGTAGGTGTTTTGTAAGGGGGCTAGCCGCCAGACCCACGGTCAGCTTTCCAGGAAGCCTATTCTCTCAGGATGATTTTCAGCACGTCCTGCGGCTAACCGCCAGTGAACCTACGGCTAACCGCCGGTCCACCTACGGCTAGCCGCAGATCTAACCATTGGAGTTCGGTTTGATTTCCAGAGACAAGTTTTTTATAACACCCTCTTGCGATGACCCATGCGGTTGCCTCACGGCTAGCCCCCAACTATTCCTGCGGCTAGCCGTGAGCCAATCTGATTCAATTTTCTGAGAGGTAGACGTCGTGGATGGGGTGTGTTTGTGTTTTGTTTATTTCGGTTTTCACTTTTTGGTTGGTGATGGTGTTTGTCTCTGTGGGTTAATTTTATAAAATTTTTGTATCTGGTTTAATTGTGAATTTTTGAACTTGGTTGCTTTTGTATTGTTGTTTGGTGAATCTCTGTCCATGGATTTATTTCTACAAATCTTCAGCCATGGTGAAAGCTTTGCCCGAACGAGAATAACCAAGGTTGGAAACAAGGATATTCAGTTCGTTTGGTGCACACCCACCCAGGTCTCTCTCACATTAATTGGTTGTACATTAATTGGTTGTAATATTAGCATTATATGGCAATGACTTTCTGATTATTGCTTGTCTGTAGCATTTTATTGGGCTATTCAGAAATGGACAAGTCTTGGATGTCATTGAATCGGTTTTCTATTGCATACGGGGAAGGGGTTGAAAGTTTTTTGATGTTTGCCAAAAAGAAGTTTGGTGATGGGAATCCCATGCCATGTCCATGCAAAACATGTGGGAATCTCAATAAATTTGTAGCTAAGGATGTTGAGTACCATCTGTTTTTCCATGGTATCGATCGAAGTTATACTAGGTGGATATGGCATGGAGAAGCATCTCCTAGTGAAGCTCCCTCAAGTGTGCCTTTAAATAGGTCCACCCAACACCATTTTGGGAGTGATGTCCTAGATGATACTACACCCCTAGATGATGCTGCAAGCTCATTAAAATTGGCTCAGACCGCTTGTGACCAGTATTCATCAAATCCTGAAAAGTTTCAAAGAATTCTTGCAGAGGCTGAGGAACCTTTATACAAAGGTTGTCTAAAGTTTACCAAATTATCTGCAGTAGTTACATTGTTTAATGAGAAAGCAAGGAGTGGGTGGTCTGACATAAGCCTTTCACGGTTGTTGAAAATCATTGGAGACATGCTACCCGACGATAATAATTTACTGCCCCGAAGTATGAAAGAGGTTAAAAAGACATTGTCCGTGTATGGGATGAGCTATGAGAAGATAGACGCATGTCCGAATGATTGCGTGCTTTATAGAAAGGGATCTGATAATGAGAATAAAACTAGTTGCCCTACTTGTGGTGAGTCAAGATACAAAGTGAATAAGAACCTGACTGAGCAACGTAAGGGGGTGCCGGCAAAAGTTCTATGGTATTTTCCACCTATCCCTAGGTTTAAGAAATTATTTCAGTCGGTACAGACATCGAAACAGATGACTTGGCACGCTGATGAGAGATTGGTTGACGATAAGTTACGCCACCCAGCTGACTCCCCCGCATGGAAGTTGGTAGATGATAAATGGCCGGAGTTTGCACAAGAGCCAAGAAATTTGCGCTTAGCACTTTCAGCGGATGGGGTCAATCCGCATGGTTCGATGAGCAGCAAGTATAGTTGTTGGCCAGTAATGTTAGTCACTTACAATCTCCCGCCTTGGTTGTACATGAAAAGAAAGTTTATGATTTTAACGATGTTGATATCGGGTCCACGACAACCTGGAAACGACATCGATGTTTACCTAGAACCATTAATCGATGACTTGAAAACACTATGGGATACAGGGGTTAAAGCTTATGATGCTTACCGACAAGAGGTTTTTACGTTGAAAGCAATGTTGTTGTGGACCATTAATGATTTCCCTGCATATGGTAATTTGTCTGGTTGTGTTGTAAAAGGCTATCATGGTTGCCCCATATGTGGCGAAGAGACACAATCATGCAGATTAAAACATTCGAGGAAGAATGTATACATGGCCCATCGAATGTTCCTTCCAGAAGATCATCCCTTTCGGAAACAGAAAAAATCATTTAATGGTGAGCAAGAGTTTCGAAAAGCACCTATGATTTTGACTGGTGAAGAAGTGGCAGAAAAGGTTAATGGAATCAAAACCTTATGGGGGAAACCAGTACCAAAAGAGAAGCCCAAGAAAAAGAAAAAAAATTCAAAAAGATCGACTTCATTGAAGAGGAAACGAGTGGAAGATGGTAGTGATGATGGTGGTAGAATTTGTTGGAAGAAGAAGTCAATTTTCTTTAACCTCGACTACTGGAAATACTTGCTTCTTCGACACAACTTGGATGTGATGCACATAAAGAAAAATGTTTGTGAGAGTCTTATTGGAACCTTGCTGAATATTCCAGGTAAAACAAAGGATGGACTGAATAGTCTCCTTGATTTGCAGGATATGGGTTTAAGGGATGAACTGGCACCTGATGTAAGTCAGAATAGAGCGTACTTACCACCAGCTTGTTTCTCATTATCCAAAGAAGAGAAATTCAGTGTGTGTGAAACATTGCATAAGTTAAAAGTTCCAGATGGATACTCATCAAATTTCAGAGCATTGGTTTCTATGCAAGACTTAAAGTTGGGGGGTATGAAATCTCATGATTGCCATGTGTTGATGCAGCAATTACTTCCTGTTGCTATACGATCCGTGCTACCAAAACATGTGAGAGTTGTACTTATCAGATTTTGCTCATTTTTTAATGAGTTATGTGCGAAGGTAGTAGATGTACCTCGATTGCTTGAAGTTCAGAAGAATCTGGTGGTCACCTTGTGTTTGCTAGAAAAATATTTCCCACCATCATTCTTTGATATTATGGTTCATTTAACTGTCCATCTCGTTCGAGAAGTACAGATTGGGGGCCCTGTTTGTTTGCGATGGATGTATGGATTTGAGAGGTATGAATAACTTTAAATATTCTTCAAGTGTAATTTACTATTTTATATTATTTAAAGTAATCAATGGTTTACTATGTTTTAGGTATATGTCGGTTTTAAAAGGTCAAGTAAGAAATCGTTACCGTCCAGAAGGTTGCATGGCAGAGTGTTATATTGCGGAGGAAGCGGTTGAATTTTGTAGTGAGCACTTCTCTGGATTGGATGCAGTTGGACTTCCACCATTTGAAGATAAAACTTACCCTGAAATTGTGACTGGAAAGAAACCTCCAGGAGGTGATTTTGTTGAAGTTGATGCTAAGTCCTTGGAGCAAGCACATTGTTATGTATTGCACAACACAAGTGTTGTTCAACCCTATATTGAGTAATTGTATTTTAACTTCTTGAATTAAAAATTAAAGCGTTACACTAGTTTTAGAGCTAACATGCAGTTCATATGGAAAACTATGCAGGAGACACATGAACCACCTAAAGAAAACATTTCCTCGGCAGTCCAAAATTCAGAAATGGTTACAAGATGAACATAACCGTTCTTTTAGTTCTTGGCTCAAAAACGAGGTAACAATTGTCAACCATAAGACTTGTGTTGTGTCTATTTACTAAATGTGACTAACTTTCTTAGGAACACAGGTTTTTGAAGATCGGCGTGTCATCGGTAACATCTCAGAAATCTTGAGATGGGTATCTCAAGGTCCTCGTATACATGTTATAAAATATCATAGTTATACCATTAATGGTTCTCATTTTACCACAAAGGATCGTGATGCTTCACATGTCACTCAGAATAGTGGTGTAAGTCTAGTGGCCACGGCGATGAACGTGTCTAGTGCAAAGGATAATAATCCTGTTTTCTGTGAATCAGGGTACTATGGTGTTATTGTGGAAATATGGTTGATTGATTATAGTCATTTCAAAATCCCATTGTTCAAGTGTGACTGGGTTGACAACAAGACTGGCTTTAAGGTAGATGAGCTGGGATTCACCATAATTGATCTTGCTAGAATTGGTTATAAATCTGATTCTTTCATTTTAGCCTCTCAAGCAAAGAAAGTCTTCTATGTACCTGATCCAGTCAATCATAAATGGTCCATTGCTCTAGCAACTCCTGAAAGAACCTATAATGTTGATGACAATGAAGAAGTCCTCTTTGATGCTGGCATTGAAGATCAAACTCGTCATGAAGTAATGCAATTGGATGAACCATTGGATGCTATAAATGAATCTGAGGCAATGTACACGCGTGAAGATGCTGAGGGGACTTGGACTGACATTGATATTTGAAAATGTATTATAATTGTGTTTTTTATGTAAGTGTTTCTTATTGCTAAATATTCCCTTATGTACTTGTTTGTAAGAAGCATATATAGGTTATTTTAACTGATGTCACACTTAGTGGTAGTGTTAGTATGCTATGCATTGCATTGTTACATGTATTACCTATTCCATGACATACACAACATATTTATTGATATGTATGTTTTTTTTTTTCACAGCTAGTAATGGATCCAGAAAGGCATTTTCGTGAATCACAGGACAACATAAGTAATGTTGGTGAACACCACATTAAAAAAAAAAGGAAAGCTAGGGGGACAACTTTAATGCTTGAGTTGACCAAGAATTGGGATAGAAATGTAATTACTGTTGAGTATGATCAAAAGGGTAGGCCTACACCACAAGAAGTACGCAGGAAAATAGCTGGTTATGAAGGGGCTTTGGCAAGAGTGATGGTCCCACTTAACGCAGTTAGTGATTGGCGTAAATTGAAAGATCTTAGGGAAGGGCAACTGGAAAGAGATTTATGGGATACAATGAAGGTAAATAAATATGTGATTTCCGAACTACTTTTGGAAGACCTTAGAATAATATGTGCCTTACTAAGCTATTTGTTGTTTTTACTATTTAATTCATTTGGTATAGACCAGATTTGTGTTGGATGAAAATACTAGGGCTCAAGTTATATCTGATATTGGCCTCAAGTGGAGGACGTTCAAGACAACTTTGACTACTAAGTACATACTTCCATTCAAAGATAATCCCGAACTACTTGTGGAGCCACCTACAAAGTATAAGTTTATCGATAAATTAGATTGGAATAAATTTGTGCAATCAAGGTTGACCCCAGAGTTTCAGGTATATATCTACTTCTATAAATTACTTGTGGAGCCACACCATTGCACTCACTCACACAACACTGAGCACACCACACACAATTACCACAACTGGACTGCAGCACACCCATACACAATAATGTATTTTCTTCTTTGTAATTTTAAGGAGTTAAACATTCTACAATCTAAAAGGCAGTCCAATAATGTGTATACACACCGACTAAGCAGATCAGGCTATGCGGGTCTTGAAGAATATATTGTAAGTACATTTAGTATATTATAATTTTAAATAGTTTCTTACGGTTGAACTAAACTAACTTAGATGTTTAATTGTGTTTTCATATTTAATGTATAGAAGAAAAAATCCATAGAGACATGCATTTTCGTTGATCATGAAGATAGGAGTGTCAAATGGAAATTGGCTCGTCAAAACAAAAACGGGGAATATTCAAATGATTCCACAAGGGAAGTAGTAGGAAAAATTGTAAGTTTCCATTCTTTGAAAATTTGTAAATTGTTTTAGACTTTTTGTAAGTGCCTTGCATGACCATGCATCCTAGTGAATATTAGCTATATACATATGGCTCGGGATTCATTGGTGTCATGATTATTGTAGGATGATCTGAAAAATAAAGTAAATGAGGGGGCTGTAATGACTGAGGGGAGCAATGATGTTCTTACTATGGCTTTGGGTACCCCGGAGCATTGTGGACGAGTTAGAGGGGAAGGGAAGCATGTCACTCCAATGGCCTATTTCAAAATACCAAAACGCGGAACGAAGAAGTATCATGAGGAGTTGTTGGCCCAGTTACATGAATCACAGGAAAGGGTGAGAATTTTAGAACAAATTGTGAAGGATAAAGAGACACGTCAAAACTCTCCCCATTCAGAAAATATTGCATCCAATAGTAGTGGCGTTTTAAAAGGTCAACAGGTAGTTTACCAAACCATAGTTTTTTGTTGTTTTGGTAGATTATGTTGAATACATGATTTCTTAACTAAGGGACCTAACTATATGCATTGCTTAATAACCATATGAATTCGTATTGTACTCTTATAACATGCAGCTTGAAGATGGAGGTACTTCAAAAGTGAACAAGACATCATCAAATATTCTTGGTTCCCCGCAAGTATGTTTTTTGGGCCGGCTATTAAATTAAGAAATTACAACCAACATTAGTTTTATTTAGTACTTATATATTATTTCAAGATGCAGAATTGTAGATTGGCATTGGGCTCAAAGGACAAGATTGTTGCGAAAGGAAAGGTTTATGGGAAGAGTGGACCATTGGAAAAGATTCACAATATTTCTTTAGGGGAGCACAATGTACGAGTGTCGATAGATTGTGTATTGTGTCCTGATTCCCCTCTTCCTATACCCGTACGTGGTATTTTGACCACTATTTTAGATGCACACAACTCATTTGTGGCTTGGCCTGAAAAATGGGTGATATTAGGTGATAAGGTAAAGTGTATTTTCCAACTCTTATTAGTTATGCTTAAGTTAAATTACCGTAATTAACTTTTTCATTTTAATTTGGATTTCCATGTAGAATGTGTTTGATGATTCTTCTGCAACTAATGGTGAAGGGGCAAGTCAGCTCCAAAAGTTTGGCAAGATTCTAGAAACGATGATGAAATCAAGTCAGATAAGTATTCCACTTGAGAAAGGGGTATTTGAAGAAGATATAGAATTCAATTATTTTTTAAAATCTGATTTGTTAGATCTTTGTAACATGAAGAAGTTAGAGGTTAACTCAATGACTGCATACATAAGGTAAACTATTTGTCTTTTCCTAAGAAATATCAGTTTCTAATATATTTGATGTTATGACCATTTTATTTACCTTATTTCTTTAGGTTTCTCTACGATCGATTTGAAAATTCTCGAGCAAGATATGGATTTTCTCATCCTGCACATTTCAATGATTTTGGAGAGAAAGAAGAGATGAAACGCAACATGATAAAGCGGTTGAGAATTGCAAAAAAGGACCAACTGATTTTTGTTCCATACTCCACCATGTAAGGGCGTACTATATTTTCACGTGTCTTCAATTTATCTTAGTAGTCATAGTCCAATCCACTTGTGTGTAATATCATCTTATTTGTCATTTAATCCGTCCGCTTTTATGGATTTAGGGGTCATTGGCTTCTATTAGTCATTGATATGACATCAATGGAAGTGTTCTGCTTGGACTCCTTGGTACGAAAGGTTGTTGACTTGAATGTAAAGTTCATAGGTGAATGAGTGAGTAGTCCATTAATTCTTCTTGTACATTTGTTTTCAAGGCTTCTCTTTTAAAATACTAAGTCTTAATGGATATCGCTATGTGAAGTGCAATGAAAGTGGCAGCTATGGAAATAGGAAAAAGAATTAAAGGAAATCCGACTTGGGAATTGGTGAAGGTGAGCAATGAATAATTGTGTTTATGATATCACACATACAACATAATCCTTTTTGTATGTTTTTTATGGTCTCTATGTAGTGCCCTAAGCAAACGGGGAAAAAGGAATGCGGGGTTTATGTAATGAAATTTATGAAGCATCTTATGGAAGATCCTCTCGTGTCGACAAAATCTAAGTTGAAAGAACTTGGGGAGGCAGCGACATATGGCGATGAGGAGCTTAATGATTTACGTTTAGAGTTAGTTGAATACATTTTAGATTTTATCAACAATGGAGAATAGGTACATTCTATGCTTTTGCCTCTAAATTGTCATGAATGCATGTTTTGTCTTGATTCATCGAATAGGGGAAGTGTCAACTTCTCACAAGCTTTTACCATCTAAAATCTTATTAAAACTTACTACCATGTCATTGATGATAGATCCTCCTCTTTTATTCTCTATGATGCCTTTATTTCGTTTACTGTATAGTTCTTCATGCATGAATAGGAAGCATATATATATTAGATAGGGTTCTCTTGCAAAGTATTGATCGATGAAGTGATTTATGCCTTGTAGGTCCATTTTTCATTGGAGAACTAACCGGGGAGCAGCGGTACACCAGGGCATCATATGCTACATAGTACATATACATACTTTTGGTAAATTTGTGCATATATAGTTCAACTTTTTGTACATCCCATGGAAGACAATGTAGATACTATATATATATATATATATATATATATATATATACAATATTTCCATAGAGATTTGTCTAGTCAAGCTTTATGTAAAACAAAAAGAAGTTATGATTCCTTGTTGTAAGATAAACCTCCATCCAATTATAAGATCTCTTTTATTTGTGATTTAGTACTTGGGTTGACTAAATTTAGTTTCAATTTGAATCATGGAATGGACTTGGATTTCATTTATTTATGGTGGACATGGAATCATGGAATCATGGAATGGACATGGATTTCTTGTTTCATTTCTTTATGGTGGATGGAAAAGCACTTTACTAGAGGACATGATTAATGTGGAATTCCTTCCCAGATTTTTTTTATGGTCCGTCATTCTGTTTTGTTTGGTATGAATTTCTTTATGAATAGGTACACCTAATTTTCTCTTGTTTGTATGTAAATTGTATGTTCTGATTTTTATATGCATATGATGAAATGTGTTCCTGCAGTGAGCTTGAGCTTGATAATGTGAGTGAGCTTGAAATTTGGATGTGAGCTCAAATTGAGCATTAGCATTAGCAAACAGATGGTCCATCCTGCAGTTACTCTTTAAAAACAGAGCAAACAAGATTTTTTTCTCTGTGCTTCCTGCGGTTAACCGCCAGTGTACCTGCGGCTAACCGCCAGTGCATCCACGGCTAGCCGCTGGTCTAACCGTGGGATTTCGTTTTGCTTTCCAGAGGCTGTGTTTTTGTCAGATCAGCTAGCGGCTACCCTTGCGGCTGCCTCACGGCTAGCCTCCAACTGTTCCTGCGGCTAGCCGTGATTACCCAGGCGGCTAACCGCATTCTGGGCTCTGGGCCTACGCCCTTTTAATTAAGTTGCTTTTCGTTTCCCTTATTTTCTTTCGGTTAGCTGCTGTTCTCTTCCTTCTTTGGTCTTCTTCCTTGCTACGTATCTGATCCTCTTCTCCCTTCTTCCTCCAAGGTAGCTTCCCTTCTTTTTCTCTTATATTTCGGTTCTGTAGAATTATATATTGTCTTTTCCATTTTGTTATCATTATCTGTTTCGTTTTGGTGTTTCTCTTTTCTTTCTCTCTTTCCAACTTCCTCCATTTCTCTCTTCCATTGGTTTCTTTCTTCATATTACTTATTGTTGTGTAATTTTGCTCTTACTTGTTTCTTCTAAATCCTGCCTTTTGCTCTATGCTCTGTTTTCTTCCTCCTAGTGTTTTCTTGTGCACTCCAAGTGTTTGTAAAAATGCCTCCACGAATGAAAACAGCTGTTAACCGCCCTTCTAAACGAGGACGATCCACAACTGCCTCCTCTTCTCGTAGAACTAGATCTCCCTCACCCTCTCAGTCCACCTCCACCTCTCCTTCTCTTACCCCTCGTTCTTCTCCTTCTCCTCCTCCACAGCCGGGCTCTACTGTTCTCAAACCCAATGCCCAAATGCTGGCTGCTTTGAAACCTAGATCAATCATGGTTGAAAGACGCACTTTGCGTAATGTTGTAAATCCCCATGAGTCAGCAGCCATTCTTGCTCAGGTCGGATGGGAAAACATCTTAGACTGGGGGGACAAAGCATATCCGTCTCTTGTTTTTGGCATGTTTGCTTCAATCACTGCTGCAGTATCTTCCGTTGACTCATGTTCCTTCACAATTGCCTTTCAAAACAAAGAAGTTACGGTTGATCCTGATCGTATCTCTTCAATCATGAGTATTCCAGTGAAACCTAATGGTCTTTCCATGGTGTCTGACACCCTCACTGAAGCTGAAAAGGACCAAGCTACTATTGTTCTCTGTGGTCGTTCTGTTAAATGGAATCCTAAGAACTTCCTTCCATTGGGATCCCTTATTCCAAAATACAGGTTGTTGCACCACCTATTCACCTTCAATGTCTATCCTCGTAAAGGAAATCGGACTGAATTAACTGCGTATATGGTAAATGTTCTTTCCAAAGTGGTTACAGGTGTTCAAATGTGTCTTCCCTCTCTTATCTGCAGAACCATTGTTCGCTTTCACCTCTCCACTGCCTCTAAGCCAGCAATCCCTTTTGGCTTCCTCATGTCTCAAATAGCTCGGTCTCTTGGTGTTCTTCGCCCAAATGAGCCTCCTATTTCCCATACACCTTTTGGCCCTGCTAATCTAATTCAGATGAATCTCTTTCCAAATGTAGAAGCAGGGGATGTACCCCCTCATCCTCAACCCCAAGCCCCTTTAGCTCCTCAACATCAGGCACCTTCAGGGCTCGCTCCTTCCTCTTCACATCGACATGATTCCTCTTCATCTGTTCCCCGGAGTATTGAATAACGGATGGATGCTTTCGAACGCAATCAGTCCAAAACCGAAAAGCTTCTAAAGAAGACTCTCAAATATCTCAGTGGACTGTCAAAGGCGTGCAGAACTCAAGATGCTACTATCATGCCTCCGTCTCCTTCACCTCCGTCGGATTAGTTCTTTTGGGGATTCATAGCCACTTGTGTTTTTATTGGTTGTACTTTTTTTTGGTGGTGTTCTTTTGGCTTGTGGCTGCCCCTCCTATGGTTCTTTTGTTTAAACTTATGTTGGTTACTTTGTATGGATGTTCACTGGATATGGATGCATGTTTTTATGGTCTTAGTGATTAACTGCTTTTATGCTTTAATTGTCTATTATCTTCTTACATTTATTGTCTGTCTTCTCTACATCCATGGTTATTTTATCTTGTTCAATTTGTGACAAAAAGGGAGAGTATGGTTTAAGTTTGCAGGGGGAGAATCCATCTCAATTTTGTGACAAAAAGGGGGAGTTGTGTTTTAAACTCATGTTTTTTATCCTTGATAATTAGTCCCTGTGGAAAGGGTCAGGTGACCCTACGGTCACCTGCGGCTAGCCGCACCTTGCAAAGGGGCTAGCCGCCAGACCTGCGGCTAGCTTTCCAGCAAGCTGTTTCTCAAATTTTTTTCTCTGTGCTTCTTGCGGCTAACCGCCAGTGTACCTACGGCTAGCCGCCAGTGCATCCACGGCTAGCCGCTGATCTAACCGTGGGATTTCGTTTTGCTTTCCAGAGGCTGTGTTTTTGTCAGATCATCTTGCGGCTACCCTTGCGGCTGCCTCACGGCTAGCCTCCAACTGTGCCTGCGGCTAGCCGTGAGCTAACCTGATTTGAAATTTTATACCGTTATTTGAAATCGGCTAGCCACTTCTCTAAAGGGGCTAGCCGCCAATGGTACTGCATGCAATATTGCAAATTCTTTTGATAAAAAAAATTGCATATATAATATTAAATCGGTTACAGAACAAACGATATAATACAATCCAAAAAAACCGATATAACAAAGCCCTTTATAACCGATATTATAAATTATTTTTATATCGGTTTCGCTCCTTTTTATATCGGTTTTACAGTAATGTATGTTATAATTTCAGTCTCAAAACACATCAGTTCTCCGAAAACCGATATTATAAATCATTATTATATCGGTTTCACTATTTTTTATATCGGTTTTACAATAATGTATGTTATAATTTCAGTTTCAAAACACATCAGTTTATCCAAAACCGATATGATAAATATTTTTTATATCGGTTTTACTTTTTTTCATATCGGTTTTACAGTAATATGTGTTATAATTTCAGGTTCAAAAGACATCAGTTGTCCAAAAACCGATATGAAATATTACACATATTATATCGGTTCTAGATGTTTATTATATCGGGGGCACTTATATCGGTTTGAAGTTTACTGAAAAACCGATATAATAGGTCTTTTATATCGGTTTTTAGCCGATATAAAAACCCTTTTTTCTAGTAGTGCTAGGAGATCAAATCTGTGAAAGAGTTTCATTGAAAATAAGAAATCAACTTCTCAATTTGAGTGCAACGAAGCTCCTCAGGTATAGATCTACAACCAGTTATTTTAGTAGATCCTCTTGATTGCGTTTGTTTATTTAGATTTGTTTTTGTTGATAGATCTATGATCTTAATACATGAGATAGGGGTTTTAGATCTTAGGATTGAGTTCTTGGCTTTTTGGGTGATTGATCCCTGCATTAAGTGGATCAAAAGTTTTGAAAACTCATCTAGAAGGCCCACCTACTTCCAACCGCTTGAACTACACTATGTCCCACATCGGAAATAGCCAAGTCATAATCCTGTGCTTATAAGTCAAACCACGTCTTAATTCAACATGAGGCCTTTTAAAACCGTGCAGCCTCGGAAACCGTAAGAACTTTATAGTTAAGCGTGCTCAGGGGAGAGCAGTACTAGGGTCGATAATAAATAGTGCATGTTTGGGAAGTCTAATTTTTCCCTCTATTTCTTTATTTCTCTAAAATGGATAAAGGTTTGAAAAAGTAGAGTGTTTGGCACCACCTTTCAACCTCTACATATTTTAGAGAAGTAGAGGCAATGGCTCTACTTTCCACAGTCCCCTTCAAGAGGTAGTTGAGAAATAAAGGGAAAAAAGAAAAGGCGGAGCTACAATGTTTATGCATAATCACTTCCAGTACGATTTTTTCAATTTTTCTCCAAATCTGAGAGGCCCAATCAAGATTGAAACTGTTGAAAATGTTCACAAGGTCAAACACGCCATGTAACCAATCTTGAGATATGTGCCACAAACCATGAGCCATTGGTTATAATTTGTTATGATGTGGGCCCCAAACACAAGATCAAAACCATTGAATATGTTTGGGAGGCTAAAAATTGTGGTCAATTTTGAGCACATAATACCTTGTGAATCTCGAGTTATGTGCAAAACAAAATAACAATTGATGTATTATGCTCAATATTGCATTTGTCCATGAGCAGTAAATTGTTTTAATTTTTTATTATTATTTAGAGGCGTGTAAAATAAGATCTAAACCATTAGTAATGTTCACAATAACAAACATGATCATGTGACTAAATTTCACCCGTTGGATCATCACCAATCTAGATATGTACACAAAACGTGATCCATTATGTATAATTTTATGGATTATGTGAGCCCCAAACACAAGATCCAAACCGTCAGCTCTTTGGAAGGCTAAGCACGTCCATATGGTCAATTTTCATGGCCTAATACCTTTTGAGTCTCAAGAAATATGTGGAAAAACTATCAACCAATGATATAAAAATGTCTATTTAGCATAGACCCTTGCATTACCAAACACTTCTTTTTATTTTAGCTTCTTTTTTCTATGACTCTTTTTTGTATGGGTCTACATTGAATGGTCTTTAAGAAACAAACTAGTGGTCCCGAACATGGCCATAGTGCATGCACAATAAGATATACAAAGTATGAATAACTTTCAAACTTACATTATTTGAAAAAAAAATCCCCATAAATTTGATGCTTGACCCAAATTGACTGAGTGTTTTTTCACATTATGAAGGTATTTGAGTGTCATGGCATGCAATTTGGATAAGGATTGCCTTGGCCAAGTTTTTACGTAACCAACCTAAGCGTACACCTTATAAGGGTTTTTTGGTTGCACCTATTTATGTATGCTAATGGGGGCTCTTGCATAACAATTATGGAACCCATGTTTTGTTGCACCAATTACTCATGTGAAGCGTAAATAAAGATATAAAAATGGTTTTACTTTTGTGCCCAAAATCTTCACATCTCACACCCTTGTAAAGGAATCGCACTACACTATTGCTATGCAAAACTACAATAACCCGGGCGACTCTGGTGACATTAAATTTGGTTAATAAATTAGAAAAATTGGATTTAAAGAAGACTAATATGTCAAAATCCTTTTAATATATAGTAAATCTATGTCATAGCAGGATCTTGGAGTCGACCACAGGAATGCAGAACCAGAGACGGATTTAGGCATACTTGTATCCATGAAAGTAGTTGAATCTTCCCGATCTTGAAAACGGTAGTGATCAAAATCATCCATGTGAAATCTCCAAACAGAGATGATCAGATTCTTGTATCTTGTCCAGCACATTAATGCCATGAAATTGAAATGAGCAAAGAAAATATCAAAACACAGCAAATTCTATCTTTATTATACTGACAAGTGTTCTTACAGTAGACAAGTACATTTAACAAGAATAGGTCCATGGTGTATGGCCATAAAGTTATTCATACTTAGAACAACACATTCCTAGAATAATGCCAAATAGGCGCTCCTAAGGATATACGTAAACAGGTCCATGGTGTTTGCAGATTTCACCTTTTTTTTTTCTTTTATGATGGATCCATCAAGGGGTGAAAGACGGGGTCATGCCAACAATTTGGCCGGCCCAGCCATGCTGTACAGTGCCCAGGCCGGCAAGGGGGTGCCCAACACGGCCCACTGGCCCGACATTTGTCGTGCTGTGTTTGGCCGTGCCAGCCCACGTGTCCGCCTGGGCCATGCCACTATTCGGGTCAGTCCAGGTCGGCCCGCATGCCCACCTTAATCTTTTTATTCTTGTTTAGATTTTTTATATAAATTGAAAGGGACTTTATGGACTCTAGGTTTTCAACTTGAAATAAAGTTGAGATTAATAAAATAAGAGCACAAAAATTGATCCTAATTTAAAAATAAAAACTAAGATTTTTAATTATTTTATATTTCTTAAAATAAAGTGTACAACAATTTTGATGACAATTTTCAACTTAAAAAAAATTAAAATAATTCAAGTTGTGGCCTACCCTTCTTAACCCTGAGGAAAATTAATTTTTATTCCCCTAGATAAAGCAAGAATAATAGTCGGATCAAAGAAACTTATGATTAAAGCACCAATTAATAGTGAACTATATGATGGGGCCAACTTAACATTGATCCAAATTGTCCATATAATCCTAACACTACACCAAAAATCGGAAATTGGAACGGAAAAGCGTTCCTAATCCTCCCGTTCCTAATCCGTTAAACCGTTCCAATTTCCGTTCCAATTTGGATTAGGAACGGTTGGTACCAAATTGGAACGGAAATTGGAACGGTTTAACGAATTAGGAACGGGAGGATTAGGAACGCTTTTCCGTTCCAATTTTCGATTTTTGGTGTAGTGTAATTCCAACTTGATAAACGACCTTTGAGCACATATAAAAACGGTTAGATTCGACAGTGATCCAAGTGACAAGACTAAATGTTTATACAGTTACAGAAAAAGAAATTGGTCAATTAATAAATACTCCAACAAAAAGATGGTCCCATTGTTTGCAAAACATTAAAAAAAAAATTTGAGTAAATCATTTTAAGTAATACTTTAATAACATTTTTCTTCTAGCCAATGCTTAATAATGCCTCCATTGAAAAAGTGCTTATACCTGGTCTAAAAGAATAGGGTAAAACCCCACTTAAATGGTTTAAGTAAACCCTACTCCTATAGATTTAATCATGTAGTCAACTTTAATTAGTCATTGTCCTAAGCATATATATATATATGTGCTAAAATTTATAAGGTATGACTCATGAATAAATTATCAAATGCATTAAGGTGAGATGTAACACACCGAAGACCATCTATCACTAATCCAAACTATACATACACTGGACCTCTTAAAGTGCACCGAATTAATCACATATTCACTTATCCCAAAGGACTAGACTATTGGTCAAAGATCAAACTTTTTCTTTAAAGCAAGGTTGTTAAACTTGTAAGTCATAACTGGAGGGGTGAATTGACCCCAAACTTGATATTTGCACCCATCCAAGAAGGCTCTTTCCAGTCCCTTGGACCCATGATCAAGGGAGCCCCATGTGGGCCCATCAAATCACCTCTCCCCATAAAACCAAAGTGGTATATGCACACAAACATCTGCATGAGTTAATGTAAATAATGTTTTTGGCACTAAATTAATATGGAAATTTAGTTAGGTGTAATCATGTTCATTCAAGAGGGGTCCATCACCTCACCCCAAAAGTTTAAAAGTTTACTATCACCATATGCTAGATGGTGGGTCCCGATTGGTTCCAAATTCAGTCGTCCTTTCTTGCAAATGAGGTGGAGGTTCTTTCCTTGGTCCCATTTTGCCAAACTCCAAATTTGCTGCTCAGGTCTGTGCTTTTGTTGATTATAATAATAATTGAAGTCAAATTATTCTGGACGAGTGATGATGAATTGAAGAAAGGAAGTGAAAACTTCGAAGCATTCACACACTCTCAGGCTTATGAGGGAATTTTCGGCGTCCTTTCCGACCATGCGACTTACCTTTCAAAGTAGGAAATGGATCCCTGTTTGGTCCAATTAGATCCAAACAGGGCACGGGGAAGAAGTCATATCCCATTTCAAAAAAAAAAAATCATCTCCTTAAAATAAAACTCCTCTTCTCACGTGGCAACCCCTAATTTGGTCCAAATCGGATCCTTCTAAGTATTGTTCTCTTAAAATCAGTACCCCTATTTGGACGAATCAAGGGATGACATATGGAGGAGATGGAGATATATCGAGGAGATGGAATTCATGAGATGGAGTCTACAATGAATAAGAAAATTCATCTCCCATATTGCACCCTCTGTTTGGACCAAATAAAGGATCCGTTTCCGTTATCTTATTATTGGAAGCTTTCTCTTTAGTAAAAGAGCACATGACTGGCGACAGGTGTGTTCGAATCAAGCCAAAAATGAAATATGGGTTGTCTTTTATATGGGGAAACGGATCCCCTATTTGGCCCAAACAGGATTGTGCCACATGGGGAGAGATGTCAAATCAATGACATCTCATCTCCTCCACACACATTTTTTTTTTTTTTTTTCCTTTTCCCATATGGCACCCCCTAATTGGTCCAAACAGGGTTTCCCTATTTGGTTTCCTTTTTGTGGATGTGAATCAAGATTGGGAACCAAGTTAAAAAACCCACATTAATTTCAATAGGTTTGAGATTGTTTTCAAAACAACTACTAGAGATCTTAGTTGTGCATAAGCAAGGGTTTCATTGTAGATCTGACCTTCTTACATCCTTTAAGCTCAGGTTTAGGACATCGAAATTTAATTAACAACCCTATTCCACTAAGAGGTCTAGATCCACTTGGATGCATGTTAATTATAATGGATAAGTGTTTGAGATATGACTTTGGGCAAACTTTGTCTCAACTAATTCCTCATGACACCCGTTGACTCTAGGAACCTTAAAGCTCAATGGTTTCTTAAGTTACATTTTTTTTAATTTTTTTTATGACTTTTTATCCAAAGAAGAGTAAACTCAGATTCGTGTCAAATTAAGAAGTGTTAATTTATTGGGACTTGGTGGGGTGAGGGGGTTGATTTTTGCATAGGGAGTTCCATGAATGTTGTCTCTCCCTCAAATTGTGAGAAATACCTCTCATCTCTCTCTATATGGGAGATGCTCGTATGAGAGATGCTCTCACCTTACTATAAGAGATTGGATGAAGGTGCTCACATCCATATCCAATATCAACAATTTAAATGTGAGGGGCCCTACTCTATCTTTCATAGGATCACCTCCCATACACGCGCGCGGGCACACACACACACACACACATATATATATATATATCTATATAGGGAGATGCTTTTATGAGAGACATTCTCATCTTACTATGAAAGATAAGGTGGGGGCCCTCACATCCATATCCAATGCCAACAACTTAAATGTGAGGGCCCCCACCGTTATCTCTCACAGTAAAGTTAAAGTGTCTCTCATAAGAGCACCTACCTATATATATATATATATATGGGTAATATTCAGTTCTCACATATTATATAAGAACTTTTTTGTGGGGCAAAATTGTGGGCCCTATTTGGGGATGGTACTAGGGGATGAAAAGATCTATGTGAGACCACCCCAAGCATCAAGTTTAACACCAAACCCATGCCCCTAATCCCTTCATTCATGGCCCACAAGTTTAATGACTTCATATTAAAAAAAATATTCAACACTCGATCCAACGGTTCAGTCCATTTGGATGTGTGTCAATCCTTGGGAACAGTGACTATCAAGGGGTACCTATTTGTGCATGGTTTGAATGGGCTCTTAGGTGGGCCCCACCAATAGTTCTCACGGAAGCACGTTCTCACCAAAATATTTTCGATGTATATATTATAATATGTGAAATCTTCACCAACATGCTTCCCATGTGTGGGATTTTCAATCTCCACCGTCCAAAGGGGAGGACCCTTTGCATTAGATGCAGGGGATCAAATTTCCTACCGGGCTATTCGGAAGTTCTGTAAGATATGGTGTGGTTATAATAGATAGTGCATGCACAATAAGATATACAAAGTACAAATAACTTTCAAACTTACATTGCTTTTAGAAAAAATCCCCATGATTTTGATGCTTGATCCAAATTGACTGAATTTTTTTCCCTCATGAAGATATTTGAATGTCATGGCATGCAATTTGCCTAAGGATAAGGATTTCGTTGGCCAGTTTTCAAGCTAACCAGCCTAAGTCTACTGCACCTTTTAGGAGTTGTTTGGTTGCACCCATTTATGTATGTTAATACGGGTTCACGCATAACGAATACCCATGCCATGTTTTGTTGCACCAAATACATATGTAATATGTAAATAAGGATGTGAAAATGGGTGTAATTTTGTGCCTAAAATTTTCACTTCTCATACCCTAGTGAAAGGAATCACACCACACTATTGCTGCGCAAAGCTAGAGTAACCAGGGCGACTCTAGTGACATGAATTTTGATCATGAAATTGGAAGATTTGAGTTTAAGGAGGGCTAATATGTCAAAACTCCTTTATTACGTAGTAAATTTCTCTGCACAACTGGATATTAGAGTCAACCACATCAATGCTTAATACAGAACTAGAGACGGGTTTAGGCATACTTGTTGTATCCATAAAATTAGTTGAATGGTCCTAATCTTGAAGACGGTAGTAAGGGGCGGACCCAAGTTCAAGGGTCTACGTGCTGAAGCCCCAACACAAAGTGCAAAATAAAAAAAAAAACCTACAAATTATGAAAATTAATATCTATTTTTTTAATATTTGCCCCTTCCCCAATAATTTTTTTTTTCACATAAAGTCCCCCAAAGAGAATTTTGTGAGTCCGCCCCTGACGGTAGTGATCAAAATCACCCATGTGAAATCCCCAAACAGAGATTATCAGATTCTTGTATTTTGTCCAGCACATTAATGCCATGAAATTGAAATAAGTACAGAAAATATCAAAACACAGCAAAGTATATCTTTATTATACTGACAAATATTCTTACAGAAGACAAGTACATCTAACAGGAACATAACAATAACAATAAAGGCCAAGCCAATCAACAGAAGAATACCAATTATAACCAGAGTTTCTATCCAGACTTTTCAAAGTAGAATACAACCCCCAAACCCACAACCAGCGCCGTAGAACCAATTGCAGCAAACATGAAGATTTTTACCATCAAAGTTGTGGCATCGAACTTGGGGCGTATAAATGAAAGGATGAAGATGAGCACACCTGATAAGAAAGAGGCACTCATTGATATCAAAGCTGCCTTCGCGAAAAACTTACACTTTGGAGAGTTTGGTTGGTTTACAAGAAATTCAGTCCATACAGCAGTAACACCAGAAGCAGAAATTGATGTTGCCCAGAATGCGACTTTCACACCACTCTTGAAAGTTTCATCTTGATCAATTATTTGTATTGGCCGTAATTGATCTAAGTGAAAACTGGGTTCTGGTATTGCTATTTCTGTTTGTTGGGGCATGATTATTTCGGCACCAGCTTGATGCTCCTGAAGTAAAATGAAAACTTCTATATTTAGATGGAAGGAAAAAGAGTCAGAGAAAAAAAACCATATGTAAGCAGCCAATCGAGAAAAGAAACTATGTAATCATTGGTTTTATGGAGAATTTTCACCTGAGGGACATCATCCATCTTATCCCATCCATTTGAAATTGACCATTGAATTGAAGTGATTGAAAAACATTTGATTCTAAAATTGTTGAACTTAATGGCCATGAATCAATAGGTTAGGATGCTTGGGTGCACCTAATAAAAGTAGCGGAGAAAAGGGTAAAGACTTCATGTTATCATTAGGGCTGCTAGGGAGCAGATGATACAAAAAGAACACTATGATAGTAGATGGTACCCTATGGGTACTTAAGCCTAAGCTCTGGACTTAAATGTTTTCGATGTGAGACTCGTGCAGTCCAAGTATTCCTTTGGTATAAGGCTCATCGAATTTTGATCAGATATACCTACCAACTTGACAAGGGCCTATCGGATCTCACACTCCCCCTTAGGGAAAACAGCCCCTTCGGAAAAAGAGCTGTTTTCGCCTCTAATACCTTATGTAACGCCAGGGAGCCGATCAGCCCCTTTGGTTGTACCCACCCTGTGGCATTACAAGGTGTACGAGCAGGCAGAGGGCCAGCACTACCTAACTCTTTAACTTTTATCAATCTTGAAAATTAATCACCTTTTTTTTTTTTTTCCAGCAGGAGCATGGTTTTAATTCTTGGAATGTATTCATCACATGACTCGATACATATTGATTCCACCACTCTTTAACAAGTACAAATTGTTTTCTTGCTTGCCCCATAAGGGTGGCAGGGACATGCTTAAGCTAATATTGTTGAATCTAATGAAAGGTTTTATACACCACCAAAAAAAAATAAAAAAAATGAAAGATTGTCTGGTAAATCTCACAACCATTATGGTAGCAGCCATGCTATTCGGCCCGACCCTAGGGACCGAATGCTGGCCCGGTCCCCAGGGGGGCCGTTGGATCCCAGGACTGGACTTTTCCTTATGGTAGAGGTCGATAGATCAAGCTATATAAGGGTTAGTTACTTTACAATTTCCTTTCATTTAAATAAATAAAAGAAAACTTTAATACCTCATTTGTCACATTTCCATTAAAACCAACAGAGGGACTATCTGGTGTTGGTTGGGAATGCCTTGTCTGAGAAACTGGAGAATTATTACTCAGTAGAACCATTTCAATTGGACGTTCCTCATTTTCAGCAACAAAGTTGACACGCTGCGTTGCAGGAAAAATAAAGTTAATAATCTGTTTTTGATAAATATGGGTCTTTAAAATTTAATCTGAGTTCAATGAAGCAACAAAGTACTCAAAAGAGGGCATTTGGCATGCGAGTGGACCCCAATGGTCCTACTAAATATAAGAAAATTTTGTTGATTAAACATCATGCAAAAATACACAATGTTGATATTTCTTTTTTGTTGGTAATGAAAATTATATTAGAAAAATAATAAAGGGACAATCAAACCAAAAACACCCTATCATATTAAGAGGAAAGTACAAAACATTAGAAAGTAAAAGCTAACAAATCAGAAGATCTATTCACTCATTATTTTGCTAAAGCATCTGCCAACCGATTGGCCTCCCGCCTAAGATGCTGAAAGTTGACTTGCATCTTAGACAAAACGGACTTGATCTATCTGAGGCATTGGAGTATATTCAAAATAAAAATTAGTGAAAGGGTTCATCATCAAATGACTAGCAATATCTGTTACTAGAACCACTAAATATCTCAATGATAGAGGTGCTACACTTCCTAGGGATGATGGGGTTGATCTCTTGTACCCAGGTTAGACCCACAATACCATACCAATGTAGCTAAAAAGAACATGGAGAGAGAGAGAGAGAGAGAGAGAGAGAGAGAGAGAGAGAGAGAGAGAGAGAGAGAGAGAGAGATATGAATCTGATTTTAGTATACTATTGGCATATTGGCTTGGTTTTCGCCTCGTTGAAAACCAAAGTCATCGCTCCCTTTGAATCATACAACCAAAAAGCTATTACATAGGTCTCCTCAAAGATGGCAAAATACAGAATTGTATCAAGATAAATGTACAAAAACATATAAGAGTATCTTTAAGTTTCGAAGGAATTGGAATTGCACGTAAAGAGATTAAGAAAAAAAAAATAAAAATGGACCTGATCCAGGTCATAATCTATGATGGATTCTCAAATTTGCTAATAAAAGGCCAAACACGATGAATCGAAGAATTGCAAGCCCGTGTGCGGAACGGCGTAGCACGGCGTGACATAAGTGAGCTGGGGTTGGCCTAACATGGCCCTGCTTAGGCATGACTTGGCCAGTCAATCAGAGATCATCACGGCCCGTTTTACACCCCTAGCTGCAGCTGGGGATAGAAGGGAATATTTCTTTTGATGGTTATAAGTAGATCTATAGATAAGGTCGATCATTTTATGAATTCATTGCCTAGTAGGCGACTGACCCACCAATGAAATCAAATCAAGAAAGAAACTTCATACCTCTAACCCTTGAATCTCAGTAAATTTAAATAACTTGACAAAATTAACGAACAGCGAGTAGATGAAAGAAAATATGCGATTGTTTCTCGTCGAAGGCATTGGAATTTTGGTTTCCACCTGCAGTCAAATGTAGGGTGAGAGGAAAACGTTAGATGCTTGTGTACATCCATTTGAAAAAGAAAGCAAAAATTCACGATTGCACATTTGCAATTGTTATCTAATCTGATGGACGGCTATCATTGTCCAACTATACATCAAGCTACAGCCAACAGGAGTATAGTCTGTAAATATCATCTAAACTTCTCATCTGGTGAGTCCCACCTGAATAGAACATACACTTGGAAGTAACGTAGTTGGATATCTGACGTAGTCTCTGATCTACAGCAGATTGTGGACTGTTGGTATCTCTTGTTTTCGACAATCCATTTAATTTTGAGATAACTGTGATGGCATCATTCCTTGGCAGAGTAGAGTCCGAATACTCTGTTTGTGGACTACAAATTTTCTCCATCACAGGATCCTGACTATTTTGAAAAAGGGTTTATCATAATCACGGCCCAAGAGATGAACTGCTCATGCCATCAGACAGCAAGTGAAGGTTCAATCTAAGGAAACTGAGTTGAGGAAATGAATATCAAGTGGAAGACTGACTTACTTGCTCCCTGTATCCTAAATCATCTCCACTTCCTGATGAATCCAAGCAGAGAGGGTAACCCCTGCAAATGAAGATGGGGAACAATTGGCTTCTGTTCTATATATACGAACACAAGGACAGGTCCTTTATTTACGTTTTGCAAACGTAAACCTGTGGTCCATCTTATAGATCATCCGAATTTTTCAAACAGGAATACATGTGGTCCATCTTATAGATCATCAATACCATCCAGGGCAGTTGTATAGAAGGTGATTTTTTTGTCCTATTAGGTTGTTTAGTTGATCATCAAGTTACTTTGATCCAGTTGATCCAAGCATCAACTAGACTGTGCAACCCCATGTTTTTCTGATTCTATTTGTAATTTCAAGAAAATGTGCCACCTCAAACTGTGAAAATACAAAAAAAGGATGGCAAGCTACTATAAGTTGGTGAATCGGGATCCTCTGTTGCTTTGTTTTTCCCCACGGTAACAATGGAAAGCCTCCCATAGCCCACGTGAATGGAAGGCTCCCCAGGGTGACGTGGCGGAGTTTATTTGTATTCCCAACGATCACCATGGGGTAAAACCTCAGGCGATACATACTCTTTAACTTTGCAAGTTACAAGTCACGTCAGGTCATACTTTGCAGTTTATGTGTCCATTGGATCAACAATTACAAGAGAGTGGGTAGCCATCGAATGAGATCCGCTTTCAAAAAAAATAAAAATTGGATTATATAATTTAGGTTTTTTGATACATGAGTTCCCACGTTCTTTCTTTCCCGTGTGTAGGACGTGTTCTTTCCAGATTTTACTCTTTTCTTATTCAAAGCACTCTGTGGGGCCAAGTGGGAGAGCATGTGAGAGCCAGTGACAGGTCAAGAGAAATATGGGTTCGGCTTTATGTGGATGTGAATCAAGATTGGGGCCACGTTCAAATACCCACATGAATTTGAATTGTTTTGATGTGCATAGACGAGTGTTCCAATGTGGATCCTACTTGTTTAGGTCCTTAAGCTCAGGTTTAGGATACCTAAATTTAACTGAGGATCATATTCTGCTAAAAGGTTTGGATCCATTTGGATGCATGTCAACAAGGGAGGATGAGTATGGCGGAAAAGCCTTACTTGGGATATGATTTTGGACAAAGTTTGCATCGATTAATTCATCACAGCCATTGACTTTAATGACCTTAACTTCAATGATTTCTTAAGTTGCTTTTTTATATGGAATTTTATCTAATGGAGAGTAAAATTAAATTAGTATTAAATTAAGATGAGTGTTAATTCATACAGAGATAGTGGTGTGTTTAGGAAGTTCTATATGGTGGCTGAAATATTATTTCTCTCACAAATTGTGAGAAGTACATAACCTATATGCATACATATATAGATACAAATATTATAATATGTAAGATTTTCACATACATGCTTTCTGTGTGGGATTTTCGATCCCCCACCATCCAAAAGGCAAGACCCCGTTGCATTGAAAGCAAGGGATCGAATTTCCTATATGGCTCAATGCAATGGATCGAATTTCCTATATGGCTATGTATAGGGATGCAAATATGTATCTAATTCCTTAATTATCTGTAGGTTTCAACTTGTAAAAAATCAAGTTTGGAACTTGTTTTAGGTTCCAATTCATAAATGGGTTTGGAACCCAATTTTAGTTCTGATTGATAAGCGGGTCCGGTCTTGGGTTCATACAGATTCCAAATCGTGGACTCAGGACCCAACACACGAATATTTAATGTTGCAAATTATAGTTCAAAATCAACTTATATTAGATACTTTTATGTTCAATCCTGGAGGTAATAGACACGATGCAATGTTATAAGTTCAATGATATCCTCACTTTCAAGGAAAAAATAAAATAAAAAATGAAAATAAGTTAAAACTGATTTTTGAACTAGAATCTGTTTCTCTAGTTGGACCCAGTTTCAGAAGCAGCGTTTAATAGAATTAGATGATCCCATTCCCATATATAAGCAAATGCATTCCCATATATAAGCAAATGGCATGAATTTGGCTCTCATTTCATTTCATTCGGCTTAGCCCAACTGAAGATAAGGGGTTACTGCCATAAAGTCGTAGTCTCAGAAAAGTAGGGCTGACCCGTGTGGAAAATAAGCTTCACCGTCATTAATTTGCAAATCTAGTATCATATAACAACAAAAAGGATTGGTTCATGAGTGGGGCAGAAATGTTCCCATAGTCATTGGCTCCTTCTCGAAAGGGTTATGATGGCTCCTTCTCGAAAGTTTCGACCACTAAAAGCCAAGGCAATTATCTTCCCATAGTCATTGGTTTCCCACTGAAAGTCCATCTTCAAGTGGGGCCACACCAAGTAAAAGGTACATGTATGCTTTTTTGAAAGACTCATTTATACATGGGTCACACTGCACTACCACACTAGGGCTACTGGAGATTTATCCTGCTTCCCTCTAGGCCCGGAGGGATTAGTCTAGCCCAAAGGATTGGGAATCATCCGATAGCAAAAAAAAAAAAAAACATGGGTCACCTCCTCTTGTGCACCCTGATCATGTGAACTCCATGCCAGCTTCCTTGTAGGCCCGCCAGGAGCCACATCAATATGGAAAAAGGGTAGAGGATCAGAACATCTGGATGGACCTACTTGTGTGAAATTTTTTAAATTGGTTAGATCATCCTAACACATTGATTTTGGCCATTTTAAAAGACATCAATTTTTAGAATTTTAACCTAAACGGTGAGTAAAATTCACATGGGTGTAAAAAGTGTAGGGCTTGTGGCATTCAAGGTGTGGGGGAGGGTAATGGGTGTGAGGGGTGATGGATCATAAAGGGCCCAGGTTGGCTCCATTTGGGAGGCTGATGGTGGATCTACCTATGCGGCTGTCTGCAAGAGCAGGGCCGGCCCTGAGCAGGGGCTGTAAGTGCCCTTGCCCAGGGCCCATTTTTCAGGGGGGCCCAAAATCCCTTCTACATTTTATTTTTTTTCAATCATTTGGTGGGGGCAGGGCTCATCCAATGGATTCCATCGTCCTGGGCATCAATAGATCCATCATCAAATCATCTGAAAGTGCTTATTGCATCACTTATTTGAGCATCCATCAGTAGGGCCCACTAATGATATTTTATATTTGATGGCTAAAATTCTGGGAGAATCTGGTCTAGCGTTGGGATGATTTGGGCCTTTTTTTTTTTTACAAACAAATCATCAAGCCTTCAGCCCTTCACCCGTTCTTCTCATTTGTTAGTGGGGCCCACCAATGATTTTTTATTCTCCATATATGATGCTTAAATTCTGGTCTTGAGTTCTCTTTCTTCTCTTTTTTTTCAAATAGTTATACTTGGGCATCATCAACCCATTGCCAATTTTTCACATCAGTGGGGCCCACTAATGATATTATCATATATGATTGCTGAAGATGCCTAACTTTTACTCTTGCCCTGGGCCCTCAAAAATTTAAAACCGGCCCTGTGCAAGAGAGGGCCGTGATCCATATAGGTCATCGTGTTTATAGTCCCATACTTAAGACTCAGACAACTTGTGATCGATTACATGCAAAGGAACGGTGGTTTACGGTAATGAGATTTGATTCATCACGTAGGGCACTTTGTGGGGCCCGTTTAATATCTTGCACGGTGCATCCATCCGGTTATTCCAAACTCTCTCTCTCTCTCTTAGATTTTAACTCACAAAATGCCGGTGAAATAAGTTTTTCTACGTTCTTATTTAGAAAAAACATTTCGAGAAAAATTCCAAATAGGCCCTCCTAAGGATATATGTAAACAGGTCCACGGTGCATGCAGATTTCACCTTTGTTTTTCCTTTTATGATGGATCCATCAAGGGGTGTAAAACAGGTCATGCAGACAGTTTGGCCGGCCCAGCCATGCTGTATAGCGCCCAGGCCGGCATGGGCTCCCAACACAACCCATTGGCACGACATTTGTCATGCCGTGCTTGGCCGTGCCAGCCCACGTGTCGGCCTAGGCCATGCCACTATTCGGGCCAGTCCAGGTTGGCCCGCATGCTCTCTCTAATCTTTGTATTCTTGTTTAGATTTTTTATATAAATTGAAAAGGACTTTATGGACTTTAGGGTTTTCAACTTGAAATAAAGTTGAAATTAATAAAATAAATGCACAAAAATTGATGCTAATTTAAAAATGAAAACTGAAAATTTTAATTATTTTATATTTCTTAAAATAAAGTGCACAACAATTTTGATAGCAATTTTCAACTTGAAAAAAAATTAAAATAATTCAAGTTGTGGCCTACCCTTCTTAACCTTGAGGAGGAAATTTTTTTATTCCCCTAGATAAAGCAAGAATAATAGTCGGACTCCAAGAAAATTATGATTAAAGCAACAATTAATAGTGAACTATATGATGGGGGCAACTTAACATTGATCCAAATTGCCCATCTAATCCTAATTCCAACTCGATAAACAACCATTGAGAACATATAAAAACCGTCAGATTCGACAGTGATCCATGTATGTGACAAGACTAAATGTTTATACAGTTACAGGAAAAGAAATTGGTCAATTAATAAATACTCCAACAAAAAGATGGACCCATTATTTGTAAAACATAAAAAAAAAAATTTGATTAAATCATTTTAAGTAATACTTTAATCACATTTTTCTTCATTCCAATGCTTAATAATGCCTCCATTGAAAAAGTGCTTCTATCTGGTCTAAAAGAATAGAGTAAAACCCTCACTTAAATGGTTTAAACTTTAGTAAGTAAACCCTACTCCTGGAGATTTAATCATGTAGTCAACTTTAACTAGTCATTGTCCTAAGCATATATGCTAAAATTTATTAGGGATGACTTATGGATAAATTATGAAATGCATTTGGGTGAGTGGTAGCACACCGAAGCCCATCTATCACTAATCCAAACTATACATACACGGGACCGCCTAAATTACGCCGAATCAATCGCATTTTCATTGATATGAAAAGACTAGACTATTTATCAAGGATAAAACTTTTTCTTTAATGCAAGGTCGCTAAATTTGTGGGTCACGGATAAAGGCGTGAATTGACCCAAATTTGATATTTGCACCCATCTAAAATGGCTCTTTCCAGTCACTGGTCTCATGATCGAGGGAGCCCCAGGTGGGCCCCATCAAGCCACTTCTCACCATAAAACCATATATGGTATATGCACACAAACATTCCCAAAAGTTAATGTAAATGATGTTTTTGGTACTAAATTAATATTGAAATTTAGTTGGGTGTAATCATGTTGATTCAGGAGGGGTCCATCACCCCACCCCAAAAGTTTGCTATCACCATATGCTAGAAGGTGGGTCCGGGCAAAATGGACGCCACACAAGAAGGTGACCCTGAATGGGTCCATTTTCAGTCGTCCTTTCTTTCACAGGATATATATGGAGGTTCTTTCCTTAGCCCGATTTTGCCGAACTCTGGAATTTGCTGTTCAGGTCTGTGCTTTTGTTAATTATTAATAATTGAGGTCAAATCATTGGCGACGAGTGATGATGAAATGGTAGAAAGGAGGGGAAAACTTCAAAGCATTCAGGCATATTTATTAGATTCTTTCAAGCTTACGAGGGGATTTTCGACGTCTTCTCTGTCCATGGGAATCGATCTTTCTAAAGTACTAACGTTCTCGGCGTTCTCGTTAGTGGGAGAGTACATGACAGATGTGCTCAAATCAGGCCGAAAGGGAAGAATGGATTGGGCTTTATGTGGATGTGAATCAAAATTGGGAACCAAGCTAAAAGACCCACATTAATTTCAATTGGTTTGAGATTGTTCTCAAAATGACTGCGAATAATGCGATAGATGTGAGATGTGCATAAACGAGGGTTCCACTGTGCTGTGGATCTGAGCTGCTTACATCCCTAAGCTCAAGTTTAGGATATCGAAATTGAACCAACACCCATATGCTGCTAAAAGGTTTGGATCCACCTGGATGCATGTTAATGAGTAAGTGTGATTATGGTTTAAAATCTCAATTAATACCCGTTCATATTCACCGGCCGATATGAATCGATATCAGCCCATTCTACGACGATATTTTGTAGCAATACCGAATCGGTAAAATATTACCGATCGGCCGATATTACCGATATCTCTGAAAATATCGGCCGAGATGGAGTAATGTCCAAAAACCTTGATTTTTTGTAACTTTTTTCCTATTTTTCCATTTTCTTCTCCTCTTCCCTCATTCTCTTATATATTTCCAACTTCCAACACTATTTCTTGAAGAAATCATTTTATTTAGTAAGAGAAAATCAAATTAACTCCCTTATTTTTACTATTATGTATTTTTTTTATTTTTTATTTTTAGATAAAGCATAGAAATGAATGAAACGATCATTGGCATGTCACTTTTGGGTTTGTGTTGTGTTATTCACTTAGATCTACACACTTTCATGCTAGATCTACTTATAAACATGATTTTTTGTGTTGAAAAATGGTTTTTTTTAATCTTCTACTTTTAAAAAAATTGTTGAAGTATTTATGATACTAAATAGTAAATACTAATAGCTTAATGAGTAAGTGTGATTATGGTTTAAAATCTCAATTAATACCCGTTCATATTCACCGGCCGATATGAATCGATATCAGCCCATACTACGACGATATTTTGTAGCAATACCGAATCGGTAAAATATTACCGATCGGCCGATATTACCGATATCTCTGAAAATATCGGCCGAGATGGAGTAATGTCCAAAAACCTTGATTTTTTGTAACTTTTTTCCTATTTTTCCATTTTCTTCTCCTCTTCCCTCATTCTCTTATATATTTCCAACTTCCAACACTAATTCTTGAAGAAATCATTTTATTTAGTAAGAGAAAATCAAATTAACTCCCTTATTTTTACTATTATGTATTTTTTTTATTTTTTATTTTTAGATAAAGCATAGAAATGAATGAAACGATCATTGGCATGTCACTTTTGGGTTTGTGTTGTGTTATTCACTTAGATCTACACACTTTCATGCTAGATCTACTTATAAACATGATTTTTTGTGTTGAAAAATGGTTTTTCTTAATCTTCTACTTTTAAAAAAATTGTTGAAGTATTTATGATACTAAATAGTAAATACTAATAGCTTAATGAGTAAGAGTGATTATGGTTTAAAATCTCAATTAATACCCGTTCATATTCACCGGCCGATATGAATCGATATCAGCCCATACTACGACGATATTTTGTAGCAATACCGAATCGGTAAAATATTACCGATCGGCCGATATTACCGATATCTCTGAAAATATCGGCCGAGATGGAGTAATGTCCAAAAACCTTGATTTTTTGTAACTTTTTTCCTATTTTTCCATTTTCTTCTCCTCTTCCCTCATTCTCTTATATATTTCCAACTTCCAACACTATTTCTTGAAGAAATCATTTTATTTAGTAAGAGAAAATCAAATTAACTCCCTTATTTTTACTATTATGTATTTTTTTTATTTTTTATTTTTAGATAAAGCATAGAAATGAATGAAACGATCATTGGCATGTCACTTTTGGGTTTGTGTTGTGTTATTCACTTAGATCTACACACTTTCATGCTAGATCTACTTATAAACATGATTTTTTGTGTTGAAAAATGGTTTTTCTTAATCTTCTACTTTTAAAAAAATTGTTGAAGTATTTATGATACTAAATAGTAAATACTAATAGCTTAATGAGTAAGTGTGATTATGGTTTAAAATCTCAATTAATACCCGTTCATATTCACCGGCCGATATGAATCGATATCAGCCCATACTACGACGATATTTTGTAGCAATACCGAATCGGTAAAATATTACCGATCGGCCGATATTACCGATATCTCTGAAAATATCGGCCGAGATGGAGTAATGTCCAAAAACCTTGATTTTTTGTAACTTTTTTCCTATTTTTCCATTTTCTTCTCCTCTTCCCTCATTCTCTTATATATTTCCAACTTCCAACACTATTTCTTGAAGAAATCATTTTATTTAGTAAGAGAAAATCAAATTAACTCCCTTATTTTTACTATTATGTATTTTTTTTATTTTTTATTTTTAGATAAAGCATAGAAATGAATGAAACGATCATTGGCATGTCACTTTTGGGTTTGTGTTGTGTTATTCACTTAGATCTACACACTTTCATGCTAGATCTACTTATAAACATGATTTTTTGTGTTGAAAAATGGTTTTTTTTAATCTTCTACTTTTAAAAAAATTGTTGAAGTATTTATGATACTAAATAGTAAATACTAATAGCTTAATGAGTAAGTGTGATTATGGTTTAAAATCTCAATTAATACCCGTTCATATTCACCGGCCGATATGAATCGATATCAGCCCATACTACGACGATATTTTGTAGCAATACCGAATCGGTAAAATATTACCGATCGGCCGATATTACCGATATCTCTGAAAATATCGGCCGAGATGGAGTAATGTCCAAAAACCTTGATTTTTTGTAACTTTTTTCCTATTTTTCCATTTTCTTCTCCTCTTCCCTCATTCTCTTATATATTTCCAACTTCCAACACTATTTCTTGAAGAAATCATTATATTTAGTAAGAGAAAATCAAATTAACTCCCTTATTTTTACTATTATGTATTTTTTTTATTTTTTATTTTTAGATAAAGCATAGAAATGAATGAAACGATCATTGGCATGTCACTTTTGGGTTTGTGTTGTGTTATTCACTTAGATCTACACACTTTCATGCTAGATCTACTTATAAACATGATTTTTTGTGTTGAAAAATGGTTTTTCTTAATCTTCTACTTTTAAAAAAATTGTTGAAGTATTTATGATACTAAATAGTAAATACTAATAGCTTAATGAGTAAGTGTGATTATGGTTTAAAATCTCAATTAATACCCGTTCATATTCACCGGCCGATATGAATCGATATCAGCCCATACTACGACGATATTTTGTAGCAATACCGAATCGGTAAAATATTACCGATCGGCCGATATTACCGATATCTCTGAAAATATCGGCCGAGATGGAGTAATGTCCAAAAACCTTGATTTTTTGTAACTTTTTTCCTATTTTTCCATTTTCTTCTCCTCTTCCCTCATTCTCTTATATATTTCCAACTTCCAACACTATTTCTTGAAGAAATCATTTTATTTAGTAAGAGAAAATCAAATTAACTCCCTTATTTTTACTATTATGTATTTTTTTTATTTTTTATTTTTAGATAAAGCATAGAAATGAATGAAACGATCATTGGCATGTCACTTTTGGGTTTGTGTTGTGTTATTCACTTAGATCTACACACTTTCATGCTAGATCTACTTATAAACATGATTTTTTGTGTTGAAAAATGGTTTTTTTTAATCTTCTACTTTTAAAAAAATTGTTGAAGTATTTATGATACTAAATAGTAAATACTAATAGCTTAATGAGTAAGTCTGATTATGGTTTAAAATCTCAATTAATACCCGTTCATATTCACCGGCCGATATGAATCGATATCAGCCCATACTACGACGATATTTTGTAGCAATACCGAATCGGTAAAATATTACCGATCGGCCGATATTACCGATATCTCTGAAAATATCGGCCGAGATGGAGTAATGTCCAAAAACCTTGATTTTTTGTAACTTTTTTCCTATTTTTCCATTTTCTTCTCCTCTTCCCTCATTCTCTTATATATTTCCAACTTCCAACACTATTTCTTGAAGAAATCATTTTATTTAGTAAGAGAAAATCAAATTAACTCCCTTATTTTTACTATTATGTATTTTTTTTATTTTTTATTTTTAGATAAAGCATAGAAATGAATGAAACGATCATTGGCATGTCACTTTTGGGTTTGTGTTGTGTTATTCACTTAGATCTACACACTTTCATGCTAGATCTACTTATAAACATGATTTTTTGTGTTGAAAAATGGTTTTTTTTAATCTTCTACTTTTAAAAAAATTGTTGAAGTATTTATGATACGAAATAGTAAATACTAATAGCTTAATGCGTAAGTGTGATTATGGTTTAAAATCTCAATTAATACCCGTTCATATTCACCGGCCGATATGAATCGATATCAGCCCATACTACGACGATATTTTGTAGCAATACCGAATCGGTAAAATATTACCGATCGGCCGATATTACCGATATCTCTGAAAATATCGGCCGAGATGGAGTAATTCCAAAAACCTTGATTTTTTGTAACTTTTTTCCTTTTTTTCCATTTT
This sequence comes from Cinnamomum chago, assembly GCA_038049695.1. NCBI lineage: Eukaryota > Viridiplantae > Streptophyta > Magnoliopsida > Laurales > Lauraceae > Cinnamomum > Cinnamomum chago. The sequence continues at coordinate 61,231,037 of CP142458.1, read as the reverse complement.
CTTCTCCTCTTCCCTCATTCTCTTATATATTTCCAACTTCCAACACTATTTCTTGAAGAAATCATTTTATTTAGTAAGAGAAAATCAAATTAACTCCCTTATTTTTACTATTATGTATTTTTTTTATTTTTTATTTTTAGATAAAGCATAGAAATGAATGAAACGATCATTGGCATGTCACTTTTGGGTTTGTGTTGTGTTATTCACTTAGATCTACACACTTTCATGCTAGATCTACTTATAAACATGATTTTTTGTGTTGAAAAATGGTTTTTTTTAATCTTCTACTTTTAAAAAAATTGTTGAAGTATTTATGATACTAAATAGTAAATACTAATAGCTTAATGAGTAAGTGTGATTATGGTTTAAAATCTCAATTAATACCCGTTCATATTCACCGGCCGATATGAATCGATATCAGCCCATACTACGACGATATTTTGTAGCAATACCGAATCGGTAAAATATTACCGATCGGCCGATATTACCGATATCTCTGAAAATATCGGCCGAGATGGAGTAATGTCCAAAAACCTTGATTTTTTGTAACTTTTTTCCTATTTTTCCATTTTCTTCTCCTCTTCCCTCATTCTCTTATATATTTCCAACTTCCAACACTATTTCTTGAAGAAATCATTTTATTTAGTAAGAGAAAATCAAATTAACTCCCTTATTTTTACTATTATGTATTTTTTTTATTTTTTATTTTTAGATAAAGCATAGAAATGAATGAAACGATCATTGGCATGTCACTTTTGGGTTTGTGTTGTGTTATTCACTTAGATCTACACACTTTCATGCTAGATCTACTTATAAACATGATTTTTTGTGTTGAAAAATGGTTTTTCTTAATCTTCTACTTTTAAAAAAATTGTTGAAGTATTTATGATACTAAATAGTAAATACTAATAGCTTAATGAGTAAGTGTGATTATGGTTTAAAATCTCAATTAATACCCGTTCATATTCACCGGCCGATATGAATCGATATCAGCCCATACTACGACGATATTTTGTAGCAATACCGAATCGGTAAAATATTACCGATCGGCCGATATTACCGATATCTCTGAAAATATCGGCCGAGATGGAGTAATGTCCAAAAACCTTGATTTTTTGTAACTTTTTTCCTATTTTTCCATTTTCTTCTCCTCTTCCCTCATTCTCTTATATATTTCCAACTTCCAACACTATTTCTTGAAGAAATCATTTTATTTAGTAAGAGAAAATCAAATTAACTCCCTTATTTTTACTATTATGTATTTTTTTTATTTTTTATTTTTAGATAAAGCATAGAAATGAATGAAACGATCATTGGCATGTCACTTTTGGGTTTGTGTTGTGTTATTCACTTAGATCTACACACTTTCATGCTAGATCTACTTATAAACATGATTTTTTGTGTTGAAAAATGGTTTTTTTTAATCTTCTACTTTTAAAAAAATTGTTGAAGTATTTATGATACTAAATAGTAAATACTAATAGCTTAATGAGTAAGTGTGATTATGGTTTAAAATCTCAATTAATACCCGTTCATATTCACCGGCCGATATGAATCGATATCAGCCCATACTACGACGATATTTTGTAGCAATACCGAATCGGTAAAATATTACCGATCGGCCGATATTACCGATATCTCTGAAAATATCGGCCGAGATGGAGTAATGTCCAAAAACCTTGATTTTTTGTAACTTTTTTCCTATTTTTCCATTTTCTTCTCCTCTTCCCTCATTCTCTTATATATTTCCAACTTCCAACACTATTTCTTGAAGAAATCATTTTATTTAGTAAGAGAAAATCAAATTAACTCCCTTATTTTTACTATTATGTATTTTTTTTATTTTTTATTTTTAGATAAAGCATAGAAATGAATGAAACGATCATTGGCATGTCACTTTTGGGTTTGTGTTGTGTTATTCACTTAGATCTACACACTTTCATGCTAGATCTACTTATAAACATGATTTTTTGTGTTGAAAAATGGTTTTTCTTAATCTTCTACTTTTAAAAAAATTGTTGAAGTATTTATGATACTAAATAGTAAATACTAATAGCTTAATGAGTAAGTGTGATTATGGTTTAAAATCTCAATTAATACCCGTTCATATTCACCGGCCGATATGAATCGATATCAGCCCATACTACGACGATATTTTGTAGCAATACCGAATCGGTAAAATATTACCGATCGGCCGATATTACCGATATCTCTGAAAATATCGGCCGAGATGGAGTAATTCCAAAAACCTTGATTTTTTGTAACTTTTTTCCTATTTTTCCATTTTCTTCTCCTCTTCGCTCATTCTCTTATATATTTCCAACTTCCAACACTATATCTTGAAGAAATCATTTTATTTAGTAAGAGAAAATCAAATTAACTCCCTTATTTTTACTATTATGTATTTTTTTTATTTTTTATTTTTAGATAAAGCATAGAAATGAATGAAACGATCATTGGCATGTCACTTTTGGGTTTGTGTTGTGTTATTCACTTAGATCTACACACTTTCATGCTAGATCTACTTATAAACATGATTTTTTGTGTTGAAAAATGGTTTTTTTTAATCTTCTACTTTTAAAAAAATTGTTGAAGTATTTATGATACTAAATAGTAAATACTAATAGCTTAATGAGTAAGTGTGATTATGGTTTAAAATCTCAATTAATACCCGTTCATATTCACCGGCCGATATGAATCGATATCAGCCCATACTACGACGATATTTTGTAGCAATACCGAATCGGTAAAATATTACCGATCGGCCGATATTACCGATATCTCTGAAAATATCGGCCGAGATGGAGTAATGTCCAAAAACCTTGATTTTTTGTAACTTTTTTCCTATTTTTCCATTTTCTTCTCCTCTTCCCTCATTCTCTTATATATTTCCAACTTCCAACACTATTTCTTGAAGAAATCATTTTATTTAGTAAGAGAAAATAAAATTAACTCCCTTATTTTTACTATTATGTATTTTTTTTATTTTTTATTTTTAGATAAAGCATAGAAATGAATGAAACGATCATTGGCATGTCACTTTTGGGTTTGTGTTGTGTTATTCACTTAGATCTACACACTTTCATGCTAGATCTACTTATAAACATGATTTTTTGTGTTGAAAAATGGTTTTTTTTAATCTTCTACTTTTAAAAAAATTGTTGAAGTATTTATGATACTAAATAGTAAATACTAATAGCTTAATGAGTAAGTGTGATTATGGTTTAAAATCTCAATTAATACCCGTTCATATTCACCGGCCGATATGAATCGATATCAGCCCATACTACGACGATATTTTGTAGCAATACCGAATCGGTAAAATATTACCGATCGGCCGATATTACCGATATCTCTGAAAATATCGGCCGAGATGGAGTAATGTCCAAAAACCTTGATTTTTTGTAACTTTTTTCCTTTTTTTCGATTTTCTTCTCCTCTTCCCTCATTCTCTTATATATTTCCAACTTCCAACACTATTTCTTGAAGAAATCATTTTATTTAGTAAGAGAAAATCAAATTAACTCCCTTATTTTTACTATTATGTATTTTTTTTATTTTTTATTTTTAGATAAAGCATAGAAATGAATGAAACGATCATTGGCATGTCACTTTTGGGTTTGTGTTGTGTTATTCACTTAGATCTACACACTTTCATGCTAGATCTACTTATAAACATGATTTTTTGTGTTGAAAAATGGTTTTTTTTAATCTTCTACTTTTAAAAAAATTGTTGAAGTATTTATGATACTAAATAGTAAATACTAATAGCTTAATGAGTAAGTGTGATTATGGTTTAAAATCTCAATTAATACCCGTTCATATTCACCGGCCGATATGAATCGATATCAGCCCATACTACGACGATATTTTGTAGCAATACCGAATCGGTAAAATATTACCGATCGGCCGATATTACCGATATCTCTGAAAATATCGGCCGAGATGGAGTAATTCCAAAAACCTTGATTTTTTGTAACTTTTTTCCTATTTTTCCATTTTCTTCTCCTCTTCCCTCATTCTCTTATATATTTCCAACTTCCAACACTATTTCTTGAAGAAATCATTTTATTTAGTAAGAGAAAATCAAATTAACTCCCTTATTTTTACTATTATGTGTTTTTTTTATTTTTTATTTTTAGATAAAGCATAGAAATGAATGAAACGATCATTGGCATGTCACTTTTGGGTTTGTGTTGTGTTATTCACTTAGATCTACACACTTTCATGCTAGATCTACTTATAAACATGATTTTTTGTGTTGAAAAATGGTTTTTTTTAATCTTCTACTTTTAAAAAAATTGTTGAAGTATTTATGATACTAAATAGTAAATACTAATAGCTTAATGAGTAAGTGTGATTATGGTTTAAAATCTCAATTAATACCCGTTCATATTCACCGGCCGATATGAATCGATATCAGCCCATACTACGACGATATTTTGTAGCAATACCGAATCGGTAAAATATTACCGATCGGCCGATATTACCGATATCTCTGAAAATATCGGCCGAGATGGAGTAATTCCAAAAACCTTGATTTTTTGTAACTTTTTTCCTATTTTTCCATTTTCTTCTCCTCTTCCCTCATTCTCTTATATATTTCCAACTTCCAACACTATTTCTTGAAGAAATCATTTTATTTAGTAAGAGAAAATCAAATTAACTCCCTTATTTTTACTATTATGTGTTTTTTTTATTTTTTATTTTTAGATAAAGCATAGAAATGAATGAAACGATCATTGGCATGTCACTTTTGGGTTTGTGTTGTGTTATTCACTTAGATCTACACACTTTCATGCTAGATCTACTTATAAACATGATTTTTTGTGTTGAAATATGGTTTTTTTTAATCTTCTACTTTTAAAAAAATTGTTGAAGTATTTATGATACTAAATAGTAAATACTAATAGCTTAATGAGTAAGCGTGATTATGGTTTAAAATCTCAATTAATACCCGTTCATATTCACCGGCCGATATGAATCGATATCAGCCCATACTACGACGATATTTTGTAGCAATACCGAATCGGTAAAATATTACCGATCGGCCGATATTACCGATATCTCTGAAAATATCGGCCGAGATGGAGTAATGTCCAAAAACCTTGATTTTTTGTAACTTTTTTCCTATTTTTCCATTTTCTTCTCCTCTTCCCTCATTCTCTTATATATTTCCAACTTCCAACACTATTTCTTGAAGAAATCATTTTATTTAGTAAGAGAAAATAAAATTAACTCCCTTATTTTTACTATTATGTATTTTTTTTATTTTTTATTTTTAGATAAAGCATAGAAATGAATGAAACGATCATTGGCATGTCACTTTTGGGTTTGTGTTGTGTTATTCACTTAGATCTACACACTTTCATGCTAGATCTACTTATAAACATGATTTTTTGTGTTGAAAAATGGTTTTTTTTAATCTTCTACTTTTAAAAAAATTGTTGAAGTATTTATGATACTAAATAGTAAATACTAATAGCTTAATGAGTAAGTGTGATTATGGTTTAAAATCTCAATTAATACCCGTTCATATTCACCGGCCGATATGAATCGATATCAGCCCATACTACGACGATATTTTGTAGCAATACCGAATCGGTAAAATATTACCGATCGGCCGATATTACCGATATCTCTGAAAATATCGGCCGAGATGGAGTAATGTCCAAAAACCTTGATTTTTTGTAACTTTTTTCCTATTTTTCCATTTTCTTCTCCTCTTCCCTCATTCTCTTATATATTTCCAACTTCCAACACTATTTCTTGAAGAAATCATTTTATTTAGTAAGAGAAAATCAAATTAACTCCCTTATTTTTACTATTATGTATTTTTTTTATTTTTTATTTTTAGATAAAGCATAGAAATGAATGAAACGATCATTGGCATGTCACTTTTGAGTTTGTGTTGTGTTATTCACTTAGATCTACACACTTTCATGCTAGATCTACTTATAAACATGATTTTTTGTGTTGAAAAATGGTTTTTTTTAATCTTCTACTTTTAAAAAAATTGTTGAAGTATTTATGATACGAAATAGTAAATACTAATAGCTTAATGCGTAAGTGTGATTATGGTTTAAAATCTCAATTAATACCCGTTCATATTCACCGGCCGATATGAATCGATATCAGCCCATACTACGACGATATTTTGTAGCAATACCGAATCGGTAAAATATTACCGATCGGCCGATATTACCGATATCTCTGAAAATATCGGCCGAGATGGAGTAATTCCAAAAACCTTGATTTTTTGTAACTTTTTTCCTTTTTTTTCCATTTTCTTCTCCTCTTCCCTCATTCTCTTATATATTTCCAACTTCCAACACTATTTCTTGAAGAAATCATTTTATTTAGTAAGAGAAAATCAAATTAACTCCCTTATTTTTACTATTATGTATTTTTTTTATTTTTTATTTTTAGATAAAGCATAGAAATGAATGAAACGATCATTGGCATGTCACTTTTGGGTTTGTGTTGTGTTATTCACTTAGATCTACACACTTTCATGCTAGATCTACTTATAAACATGATTTTATGTGTTGAAAAATGGTTTTTTTTAATCTTCTACTTTTAAAAAAATTGTTGAAGTATTTATGATACTAAATAGTAAATACTAATAGCTTAATGAGTAAGTGTGATTATGGTTTAAAATCTCAATTAATACCCGTTCATATTCACCGGCCGATATGAATCGATATCAGCCCATACTACGACGATATTTTGTAGCAATACCGAATCGGTAAAATATTACCGATCGGCCGATATTACCGATATCTCTGAAAATATCGGCCGAGATGGAGTAATGTCCAAAAACCTTGATTTTTTGTAACTTTTTTCCTATTTTTCCATTTTCTTCTCCTCTTCCCTCATTCTCTTATATATTTCCAACTTCCAACACTATTTCTTGAAGAAATCATTTTATTTAGTAAGAGAAAATCAAATTAACTCCCTTATTTTTACTATTATGTATTTTTTTTATTTTTTATTTTTAGATAAAGCATAGAAATGAATGAAACGATCATTGGCATGTCACTTTTGGGTTTGTGTTGTGTTATTCACTTAGATCTACACACTTTCATGCTAGATCTACTTATAAACATGATTTTTTGTGTTGAAAAATGGTTTTTCTTAATCTTCTACTTTTAAAAAAATTGTTGAAGTATTTATGATACTAAATAGTAAATACTAATAGCTTAATGAGTAAGTGTGATTATGGTTTAAAATCTCAATTAATACCCGTTCATATTCACCGGCCGATATGAATCGATATCAGCCCATACTACGACGATATTTTGTAGCAATACCGAATCGGTAAAATATTACCGATCGGCCGATATTACCGATATCTCTGAAAATATCGGCCGAGATGGAGTAATTCCAAAAACCTTGATTTTTTGTAACTTTTTTCCTTTTTTTCCATTTTCTTCTCCTCTTCCCTCATTCTCTTATATATTTCCAACTTCCAACACTATTTCTTGAAGAAATCATTTTATTTAGTAAGAGAAAATCAAATTAACTCCCTTATTTTTACTATTATGTATTTTTTTTATTTTTTATTTTTAGATAAAGCATAGAAATGAATGAAACGATCATTGGCATGTCACTTTTGGGTTTGTGTTGTGTTATTCACTTAGATCTACACACTTTCATGCTAGATCTACTTATAAACATGATTTTATGTGTTGAAAAATGGTTTTTTTTAATCTTCTACTTTTAAAAAAATTGTTGAAGTATTTATGATACTAAATAGTAAATACTAATAGCTTAATGAGTAAGTGTGATTATGGTTTAAAATCTCAATTAATACCCGTTCATATTCACCGGCCGATATGAATCGATATCAGCCCATACTACGACGATATTTTGTAGCAATACCGAATCGGTAAAATATTACCGATCGGCCGATATTACCGATATCTCTGAAAATATCGGCCGAGATGGAGTAATGTCCAAAAACCTTGATTTTTTGTAACTTTTTTCCTATTTTTCCATTTTCTTCTCCTCTTCCCTCATTCTCTTATATATTTCCAACTTCCAACACTATTTCTTGAAGAAATCATTTTATTTAGTAAGAGAAAATCAAATTAACTCCCTTATTTTTACTATTATGTATTTTTTTTATTTTTTATTTTTAGATAAAGCATAGAAATGAATGAAACGATCATTGGCATGTCACTTTTGGGTTTGTGTTGTGTTATTCACTTAGATCTACACACTTTCATGCTAGATCTACTTATAAACATGATTTTTTGTGTTGAAAAATGGTTTTTCTTAATCTTCTACTTTTAAAAAAATTGTTGAAGTATTTATGATACTAAATAGTAAATACTAATAGCTTAATGAGTAAGTGTGATTATGGTTTAAAATCTCAATTAATACCCGTTCATATTCACCGGCCGATATGAATCGATATCAGCCCATACTACGACGATATTTTGTAGCAATACCGAATCGGTAAAATATTACCGATCGGCCGATATTACCGATATCTCTGAAAATATCGGCCGAGATGGAGTAATTCCAAAAACCTTGATTTTTTGTAACTTTTTTCCTTTTTTTCCATTTTCTTCTCCTCTTCCCTCATTCTCTTATATATTTCCAACTTCCAACACTATTTCTTGAAGAAATCATTTTATTTAGTAAGAGAAAATCAAATTAACTCCCTTATTTTTACTATTATGTATTTTTTTTATTTTTTATTTTTAGATAAAGCATAGAAATGAATGAAACGATCATTGGCATGTCACTTTTGGGTTTGTGTTGTGTTATTCACTTAGATCTACACACTTTCATGCTAGATCTACTTATAAACATGATTTTATGTGTTGAAAAATGGTTTTTTTTAATCTTCTACTTTTAAAAAAATTGTTGAAGTATTTATGATACTAAATAGTAAATACTAATAGCTTAATGAGTAAGTGTGATTATGGTTTAAAATCTCAATTAATACCCGTTCATATTCACCGGCCGATATGAATCGATATCAGCCCATACTACGACGATATTTTGTAGCAATACCGAATCGGTAAAATATTACCGATCGGCCGATATTACCGATATCTCTGAAAATATCGGCCGAGATGGAGTAATGTCCAAAAACCTTGATTTTTTGTAACTTTTTTCCTATTTTTCCATTTTCTTCTCCTCTTCCCTCATTCTCTTATATATTTCCAACTTCCAACACTATTTCTTGAAGAAATCATTTTATTTAGTAAGAGAAAATCAAATTAACTCCCTTATTTTTACTATTATGTATTTTTTTTATTTTTTATTTTTAGATAAAGCATAGAAATGAATGAAACGATCATTGGCATGTCACTTTTGGGTTTGTGTTGTGTTATTCACTTAGATCTACACACTTTCATGCTAGATCTACTTATAAACATGATTTTTTGTGTTGAAAAATGGTTTTTCTTAATCTTCTACTTTTAAAAAAATTGTTGAAGTATTTATGATACTAAATAGTAAATACTAATAGCTTAATGAGTAAGAGTGATTATGGTTTAAAATCTCAATTAATACCCGTTCATATTCACCGGCCGATATGAATCGATATCAGCCCATACTACGACGATATTTTGTAGCAATACCGAATCGGTAAAATATTACCGATCGGCCGATATTACCGATATCTCTGAAAATATCGGCCGAGATGGAGTAATGTCCAAAAACCTTGATTTTTTGTAACTTTTTTCCTATTTTTCCATTTTCTTCTCCTCTTCCCTCATTCTCTTATATATTTCCAACTTCCAACACTATTTCTTGAAGAAATCATTTTATTTAGTAAGAGAAAATCAAATTAACTCCCTTATTTTTACTATTATGTATTTTTTTTATTTTTTATTTTTAGATAAAGCATAGAAATGAATGAAACGATCATTGGCATGTCACTTTTGGGTTTGTGTTGTGTTATTCACTTAGATCTACACACTTTCATGCTAGATCTACTTATAAACATGATTTTTTGTGTTGAAAAATGGTTTTTCTTAATCTTCTACTTTTAAAAAAATTGTTGAAGTATTTATGATACTAAATAGTAAATACTAATAGCTTAATGAGTAAGTGTGATTATGGTTTAAAATCTCAATTAATACCCGTTCATATTCACCGGCCGATATGAATCGATATCAGCCCATACTACGACGATATTTTGTAGCAATACCGAATCGGTAAAATATTACCGATCGGCCGATATTACCGATATCTCTGAAAATATCGGCCGAGATGGAGTAATGTCCAAAAACCTTGATTTTTTGTAACTTTTTTCCTATTTTTCCATTTTCTTCTCCTCTTCCCTCATTCTCTTATATATTTCCAACTTCCAACACTATTTCTTGAAGAAATCATTTTATTTAGTAAGAGAAAATCAAATTAACTCCCTTATTTTTACTATTATGTATTTTTTTTATTTTTTATTTTTAGATAAAGCATAGAAATGAATGAAACGATCATTGGCATGTCACTTTTGGGTTTGTGTTGTGTTATTCACTTAGATCTACACACTTTCATGCTAGATCTACTTATAAACATGATTTTTTGTGTTGAAAAATGGTTTTTTTTAATCTTCTACTTTTAAAAAAATTGTTGAAGTATTTATGATACTAAATAGTAAATACTAATAGCTTAATGAGTAAGTGTGATTATGGTTTAAAATCTCAATTAATACCCGTTCATATTCACCGGCCGATATGAATCGATATCAGCCCATACTACGACGATATTTTGTAGCAATACCGAATCGGTAAAATATTACCGATCGGCCGATATTACCGATATCTCTGAAAATATCGGCCGAGATGGAGTAATTCCAAAAACCTTGATTTTTTGTAACTTTTTTCCTATTTTTCCATTTTCTTCTCCTCTTCCCTCATTCTCTTATATATTTCCAACTTCCAACACTATTTCTTGAAGAAATCATTTTATTTAGTAAGAGAAAATCAAATTAACTCCCTTATTTTTACTATTATGTATTTTTTTTATTTTTTATTTTTAGATAAAGCATAGAAATGAATGAAACGATCATTGGCATGTCACTTTTGGGTTTGTGTTGTGTTATTCACTTAGATCTACACACTTTCATGCTAGATCTACTTATAAACATGATTTTTTGTGTTGAAAAATGGTTTTTTTTAATCTTCTACTTTTAAAAAAATTGTTGAAGTATTTATGATACTAAATAGTAAATACTAATAGCTTAATGAGTAAGTGTGATTATGGTTTAAAATCTCAATTAATACCCGTTCATATTCACCGGCCGATATGAATCGATATCAGCCCATACTACGACGATATTTTGTAGCAATACCGAATCGGTAAAATATTACCGATCGGCCGATATTACCGATATCTCTGAAAATATCGGCCGAGATGGAGTAATGTCCAAAAACCTTGATTTTTTGTAACTTTTTTCCTATTTTTCCATTTTCTTCTCCTCTTCCCTCATTCTCTTATATATTTCCAACTTCCAACACTATTTCTTGAAGAAATCATTTTATTTAGTAAGAGAAAATCAAATTAACTCCCTTATTTTTACTATTATGTATTTTTTTTATTTTTTATTTTTAGATAAAGCATAGAAATGAATGAAACGATCATTGGCATGTCACTTTTGGGTTTGTGTTGTGTTATTCACTTAGATCTACACACTTTCATGCTAGATCTACTTATAAACATGATTTTTTGTGTTGAAAAATGGTTTTTCTTAATCTTCTACTTTTAAAAAAATTGTTGAAGTATTTATGATACTAAATAGTAAATACTAATAGCTTAATGAGTAAGTGTGATTATGGTTTAAAATCTCAATTAATACCCGTTCATATTCACCGGCCGATATGAATCGATATCAGCCCATACTACGACGATATTTTGTAGCAATACCGAATCGGTAAAATATTACCGATCGGCCGATATTACCGATATCTCTGAAAATATCGGCCGAGATGGAGTAATTCCAAAAACCTTGATTTTTTGTAACTTTTTTCCTATTTTTCCATTTTCTTCTCCTCTTCGCTCATTCTCTTATATATTTCCAACTTCCAACACTATATCTTGAAGAAATCATTTTATTTAGTAAGAGAAAATCAAATTAACTCCCTTATTTTTACTATTATGTATTTTTTTTATTTTTTATTTTTAGATAAAGCATAGAAATGAATGAAACGATCATTGGCATGTCACTTTTGGGTTTGTGTTGTGTTATTCACTTAGATCTACACACTTTCATGCTAGATCTACTTATAAACATGATTTTTTGTGTTGAAAAATGGTTTTTTTTAATCTTCTACTTTTAAAAAAATTGTTGAAGTATTTATGATACTAAATAGTAAATACTAATAGCTTAATGAGTAAGTGTGATTATGGTTTAAAATCTCAATTAATACCCGTTCATATTCACCGGCCGATATGAATCGATATCAGCCCATACTACGACGATATTTTGTAGCAATACCGAATCGGTAAAATATTACCGATCGGCCGATATTACCGATATCTCTGAAAATATCGGCCGAGATGGAGTAATGTCCAAAAACCTTGATTTTTTGTAACTTTTTTCCTATTTTTCCATTTTCTTCTCCTCTTCCCTCATTCTCTTATATATTTCCAACTTCCAACACTATTTCTTGAAGAAATCATTTTATTTAGTAAGAGAAAATAAAATTAACTCCCTTATTTTTACTATTATGTATTTTTTTTATTTTTTATTTTTAGATAAAGCATAGAAATGAATGAAACGATCATTGGCATGTCACTTTTGGGTTTGTGTTGTGTTATTCACTTAGATCTACACACTTTCATGCTAGATCTACTTATAAACATGATTTTTTGTGTTGAAAAATGGTTTTTTTTAATCTTCTACTTTTAAAAAAATTGTTGAAGTATTTATGATACTAAATAGTAAATACTAATAGCTTAATGAGTAAGTGTGATTATGGTTTAAAATCTCAATTAATACCCGTTCATATTCACCGGCCGATATGAATCGATATCAGCCCATACTACGACGATATTTTGTAGCAATACCGAATCGGTAAAATATTACCGATCGGCCGATATTACCGATATCTCTGAAAATATCGGCCGAGATGGAGTAATGTCCAAAAACCTTGATTTTTTGTAACTTTTTTCCTTTTTTTCGATTTTCTTCTCCTCTTCCCTCATTCTCTTATATATTTCCAACTTCCAACACTATTTCTTGAAGAAATCATTTTATTTAGTAAGAGAAAATCAAATTAACTCCCTTATTTTTACTATTATGTATTTTTTTTATTTTTTATTTTTAGATAAAGCATAGAAATGAATGAAACGATCATTGGCATGTCACTTTTGGGTTTGTGTTGTGTTATTCACTTAGATCTACACACTTTCATGCTAGATCTACTTATAAACATGATTTTTTGTGTTGAAAAATGGTTTTTTTTAATCTTCTACTTTTAAAAAAATTGTTGAAGTATTTATGATACTAAATAGTAAATACTAATAGCTTAATGAGTAAGTGTGATTATGGTTTAAAATCTCAATTAATACCCGTTCATATTCACCGGCCGATATGAATCGATATCAGCCCATACTACGACGATATTTTGTAGCAATACCGAATCGGTAAAATATTACCGATCGGCCGATATTACCGATATCTCTGAAAATATCGGCCGAGATGGAGTAATTCCAAAAACCTTGATTTTTTGTAACTTTTTTCCTATTTTTCCATTTTCTTCTCCTCTTCCCTCATTCTCTTATATATTTCCAACTTCCAACACTATTTCTTGAAGAAATCATTTTATTTAGTAAGAGAAAATCAAATTAACTCCCTTATTTTTACTATTATGTGTTTTTTTTATTTTTTATTTTTAGATAAAGCATAGAAATGAATGAAACGATCATTGGCATGTCACTTTTGGGTTTGTGTTGTGTTATTCACTTAGATCTACACACTTTCATGCTAGATCTACTTATAAACATGATTTTTTGTGTTGAAAAATGGTTTTTTTTAATCTTCTACTTTTAAAAAAATTGTTGAAGTATTTATGATACTAAATAGTAAATACTAATAGCTTAATGAGTAAGTGTGATTATGGTTTAAAATCTCAATTAATACCCGTTCATATTCACCGGCCGATATGAATCGATATCAGCCCATACTACGACGATATTTTGTAGCAATACCGAATCGGTAAAATATTACCGATCGGCCGATATTACCGATATCTCTGAAAATATCGGCCGAGATGGAGTAATTCCAAAAACCTTGATTTTTTGTAACTTTTTTCCTATTTTTCCATTTTCTTCTCCTCTTCCCTCATTCTCTTATATATTTCCAACTTCCAACACTATTTCTTGAAGAAATCATTTTATTTAGTAAGAGAAAATCAAATTAACTCCCTTATTTTTACTATTATGTGTTTTTTTTATTTTTTATTTTTAGATAAAGCATAGAAATGAATGAAACGATCATTGGCATGTCACTTTTGGGTTTGTGTTGTGTTATTCACTTAGATCTACACACTTTCATGCTAGATCTACTTATAAACATGATTTTTTGTGTTGAAATATGGTTTTTTTTAATCTTCTACTTTTAAAAAAATTGTTGAAGTATTTATGATACTAAATAGTAAATACTAATAGCTTAATGAGTAAGCGTGATTATGGTTTAAAATCTCAATTAATACCCGTTCATATTCACCGGCCGATATGAATCGATATCAGCCCATACTACGACGATATTTTGTAGCAATACCGAATCGGTAAAATATTACCGATCGGCCGATATTACCGATATCTCTGAAAATATCGGCCGAGATGGAGTAATGTCCAAAAACCTTGATTTTTTGTAACTTTTTTCCTATTTTTCCATTTTCTTCTCCTCTTCCCTCATTCTCTTATATATTTCCAACTTCCAACACTATTTCTTGAAGAAATCATTTTATTTAGTAAGAGAAAATCAAATTAACTCCCTTATTTTTACTATTATGTATTTTTTTTATTTTTTATTTTTAGATAAAGCATAGAAATGAATGAAACGATCATTGGCATGTCACTTTTGGGTTTGTGTTGTGTTATTCACTTAGATCTACACACTTTCATGCTAGATCTACTTATAAACATGATTTTTTGTGTTGAAAAATGGTTTTTTTTAATCTTCTACTTTTAAAAAAATTGTTGAAGTATTTATGATACTAAATAGTAAATACTAATAGCTTAATGAGTAAGTGTGATTATGGTTTAAAATCTCAATTAATACCCGTTCATATTCACCGGCCGATATGAATCGATATCAGCCCATACTACGACGATATTTTGTAGCAATACCGAATCGGTAAAATATTACCGATCGGCCGATATTACCGATATCTCTGAAAATATCGGCCGAGATGGAGTAATTCCAAAAACCTTGATTTTTTGTAACTTTTTTCCTATTTTTCCATTTTCTTCTCCTCTTCCCTCATTCTCTTATATATTTCCAACTTCCAACACTATTTCTTGAAGAAATCATTTTATTTAGTAAGAGAAAATCAAATTAACTCCCTTATTTTTACTATTATGTATTTTTTTTATTTTTTATTTTTAGATAAAGCATAGAAATGAATGAAACGATCATTGGCATGTCACTTTTGGGTTTGTGTTGTGTTATTCACTTAGATCTACACACTTTCATGCTAGATCTACTTATAAACATGATTTTTTGTGTTGAAAAATGGTTTTTTTTAATCTTCTACTTTTAAAAAAATTGTTGAAGTATTTATGATACTAAATAGTAAATACTAATAGCTTAATGAGTAAGTGTGATTATGGTTTAAAATCTCAATTAATACCCGTTCATATTCACCGGCCGATATGAATCGATATCAGCCCATACTACGACGATATTTTGTAGCAATACCGAATCGGTAAAATATTACCGATCGGCCGATATTACCGATATCTCTGAAAATATCGGCCGAGATGGAGTAATGTCCAAAAACCCTGATTTTTTGTAACTTTTTTCCTATTTTTCCATTTTCTTCTCCTCTTCCCTCATTCTCTTATATATTTCCAACTTCCAACACTATTTCTTGAAGAAATCATTTTATTTAGTAAGAGAAAATCAAATTAACTCCCTTATTTTTACTATTATGTATTTTTTTTATTTTTTATTTTTAGATAAAGCATAGAAATGAATGAAACGATCATTGGCATGTCACTTTTGGGTTTGTGTTGTGTTATTCACTTAGATCTACACACTTTCATGCTAGATCTACTTATAAACATGATTTTTTGTGTTGAAAAATGGTTTTTCTTAATCTTCTACTTTTAAAAAAATTGTTGAAGTATTTATGATACTAAATAGTAAATACTAATAGCTTAATGAGTAAGTGTGATTATGGTTTAAAATCTCAATTAATACCCGTTCATATTCACCGGCCGATATGAATCGATATCAGCCCATACTACGACGATATTTTGTAGCAATACCGAATCGGTAAAATATTACCGATCGGCCGATATTACCGATATCTCTGAAAATATCGGCCGAGATGGAGTAATTCCAAAAACCTTGATTTTTTGTAACTTTTTTCCTATTTTTCCATTTTCTTCTCCTCTTCGCTCATTCTCTTATATATTTCCAACTTCCAACACTATATCTTGAAGAAATCATTTTATTTAGTAAGAGAAAATCAAATTAACTCCCTTATTTTTACTATTATGTATTTTTTTTATTTTTTATTTTTAGATAAAGCATAGAAATGAATGAAACGATCATTGGCATGTCACTTTTGGGTTTGTGTTGTGTTATTCACTTAGATCTACACACTTTCATGCTAGATCTACTTATAAACATGATTTTTTGTGTTGAAAAATGGTTTTTTTTAATCTTCTACTTTTAAAAAAATTGTTGAAGTATTTATGATACTAAATAGTAAATACTAATAGCTTAATGAGTAAGTGTGATTATGGTTTAAAATCTCAATTAATACCCGTTCATATTCACCGGCCGATATGAATCGATATCAGCCCATACTACGACGATATTTTGTAGCAATACCGAATCGGTAAAATATTACCGATCGGCCGATATTACCGATATCTCTGAAAATATCGGCCGAGATGGAGTAATGTCCAAAAACCTTGATTTTTTGTAACTTTTTTCCTATTTTTCCATTTTCTTCTCCTCTTCCCTCATTCTCTTATATATTTCCAACTTCCAACACTATTTCTTGAAGAAATCATTTTATTTAGTAAGAGAAAATAAAATTAACTCCCTTATTTTTACTATTATGTATTTTTTTTATTTTTTATTTTTAGATAAAGCATAGAAATGAATGAAACGATCATTGGCATGTCACTTTTGGGTTTGTGTTGTGTTATTCACTTAGATCTACACACTTTCATGCTAGATCTACTTATAAACATGATTTTTTGTGTTGAAAAATGGTTTTTTTTAATCTTCTACTTTTAAAAAAATTGTTGAAGTATTTATGATACTAAATAGTAAATACTAATAGCTTAATGAGTAAGTGTGATTATGGTTTAAAATCTCAATTAATACCCGTTCATATTCACCGGCCGATATGAATCGATATCAGCCCATACTACGACGATATTTTGTAGCAATACCGAATCGGTAAAATATTACCGATCGGCCGATATTACCGATATCTCTGAAAATATCGGCCGAGATGGAGTAATGTCCAAAAACCTTGATTTTTTGTAACTTTTTTCCTTTTTTTCGATTTTCTTCTCCTCTTCCCTCATTCTCTTATATATTTCCAACTTCCAACACTATTTCTTGAAGAAATCATTTTATTTAGTAAGAGAAAATCAAATTAACTCCCTTATTTTTACTATTATGTATTTTTTTTATTTTTTATTTTTAGATAAAGCATAGAAATGAATGAAACGATCATTGGCATGTCACTTTTGGGTTTGTGTTGTGTTATTCACTTAGATCTACACACTTTCATGCTAGATCTACTTATAAACATGATTTTTTGTGTTGAAAAATGGTTTTTTTTAATCTTCTACTTTTAAAAAAATTGTTGAAGTATTTATGATACTAAATAGTAAATACTAATAGCTTAATGAGTAAGTGTGATTATGGTTTAAAATCTCAATTAATACCCGTTCATATTCACCGGCCGATATGAATCGATATCAGCCCATACTACGACGATATTTTGTAGCAATACCGAATCGGTAAAATATTACCGATCGGCCGATATTACCGATATCTCTGAAAATATCGGCCGAGATGGAGTAATTCCAAAAACCTTGATTTTTTGTAACTTTTTTCCTATTTTTCCATTTTCTTCTCCTCTTCCCTCATTCTCTTATATATTTCCAACTTCCAACACTATTTCTTGAAGAAATCATTTTATTTAGTAAGAGAAAATCAAATTAACTCCCTTATTTTTACTATTATGTGTTTTTTTTATTTTTTATTTTTAGATAAAGCATAGAAATGAATGAAACGATCATTGGCATGTCACTTTTGGGTTTGTGTTGTGTTATTCACTTAGATC
Source organism: Cinnamomum chago (assembly GCA_038049695.1). NCBI lineage: Eukaryota > Viridiplantae > Streptophyta > Magnoliopsida > Laurales > Lauraceae > Cinnamomum > Cinnamomum chago. The sequence goes on along the minus strand of CP142458.1, from coordinate 61,212,531 downwards.
TACACACTTTCATGCTAGATCTACTTATAAACATGATTTTTTGTGTTGAAAAATGGTTTTTTTTAATCTTCTACTTTTAAAAAAATTGTTGAAGTATTTATGATACTAAATAGTAAATACTAATAGCTTAATGAGTAAGTGTGATTATGGTTTAAAATCTCAATTAATACCCGTTCATATTCACCGGCCGATATGAATCGATATCAGCCCATACTACGACGATATTTTGTAGCAATACCGAATCGGTAAAATATTACCGATCGGCCGATATTACCGATATCTCTGAAAATATCGGCCGAGATGGAGTAATTCCAAAAACCTTGATTTTTTGTAACTTTTTTCCTATTTTTCCATTTTCTTCTCCTCTTCCCTCATTCTCTTATATATTTCCAACTTCCAACACTATTTCTTGAAGAAATCATTTTATTTAGTAAGAGAAAATCAAATTAACTCCCTTATTTTTACTATTATGTGTTTTTTTTATTTTTTATTTTTAGATAAAGCATAGAAATGAATGAAACGATCATTGGCATGTCACTTTTGGGTTTGTGTTGTGTTATTCACTTAGATCTACACACTTTCATGCTAGATCTACTTATAAACATGATTTTTTGTGTTGAAATATGGTTTTTTTTAATCTTCTACTTTTAAAAAAATTGTTGAAGTATTTATGATACTAAATAGTAAATACTAATAGCTTAATGAGTAAGCGTGATTATGGTTTAAAATCTCAATTAATACCCGTTCATATTCACCGGCCGATATGAATCGATATCAGCCCATACTACGACGATATTTTGTAGCAATACCGAATCGGTAAAATATTACCGATCGGCCGATATTACCGATATCTCTGAAAATATCGGCCGAGATGGAGTAATGTCCAAAAACCTTGATTTTTTGTAACTTTTTTCCTATTTTTCCATTTTCTTCTCCTCTTCCCTCATTCTCTTATATATTTCCAACTTCCAACACTATTTCTTGAAGAAATCATTTTATTTAGTAAGAGAAAATCAAATTAACTCCCTTATTTTTACTATTATGTATTTTTTTTATTTTTTATTTTTAGATAAAGCATAGAAATGAATGAAACGATCATTGGCATGTCACTTTTGGGTTTGTGTTGTGTTATTCACTTAGATCTACACACTTTCATGCTAGATCTACTTATAAACATGATTTTTTGTGTTGAAAAATGGTTTTTTTTAATCTTCTACTTTTAAAAAAATTGTTGAAGTATTTATGATACTAAATAGTAAATACTAATAGCTTAATGAGTAAGTGTGATTATGGTTTAAAATCTCAATTAATACCCGTTCATATTCACCGGCCGATATGAATCGATATCAGCCCATACTACGACGATATTTTGTAGCAATACCGAATCGGTAAAATATTACCGATCGGCCGATATTACCGATATCTCTGAAAATATCGGCCGAGATGGAGTAATTCCAAAAACCTTGATTTTTTGTAACTTTTTTCCTTTTTTTCCATTTTCTTCTCCTCTTCCCTCATTCTCTTATATATTTCCAACTTCCAACACTATTTCTTGAAGAAATCATTTTATTTAGTAAGAGAAAATCAAATTAACTCCCTTATTTTTACTATTATGTATTTTTTTTATTTTTTATTTTTAGATAAAGCATAGAAATGAATGAAACGATCATTGGCATGTCACTTTTGGGTTTGTGTTGTGTTATTCACTTAGATCTACACACTTTCATTCTAGATCTACTTATAGACATGATTTTTTGTGTTGAAAAATGGTTTTTTTTAATCTTCTACTTTTAAAAAAATTGTTGAAGTATTCATGATACTAAATAGTAAATACTAATAGCTTAATGAGTAAGTGTGATTATGGTTTAAAATCTCAATTAATACCCGTTCATATTCACCGGCCGATATGAATCGATATCAGCCCATACTACGACGATATTTTGTAGCAATACCGAATCGGTAAAATATTACCGATCGGCCGATATTACCGATATCTCTGAAAATATCGGCCGAGATGGAGTAATTCCAAAAACCTTGATTTTTTGTAACTTTTTTCCTATTTTTCCATTTTCTTCTCCTCTTCCCTCATTCTCTTATATATTTCCAACTTCCAACACTATTTCTTGAAGAAATCATTTTATTTAGTAAGAGAAAATCAAATTAACTCCCTTATTTTTACTATTATGTATTTTTTTTATTTTTTATTTTTAGATAAAGCCTAGAAATGAATGAAACGATCATTGGCATGTCACTTTTGGGTTTGTGTTGTGTTATTCACTTAGATCTACACACTTTCATGCTAGATCTACTTATAGACATGATTTTTTGTGTTGAAAAATGGTTTTTTTTAATCTTCTACTTTTAAAAAAATTGTTGAAGTATTTATGATACTAAATAGTAAATACTAATAGCTTAATGAGTAAGCGTGATTATGGTTTAAAATCTCAATTAATACCCGTTCATATTCACCGGCCGATATGAATCGATATCAGCCCATACTACGACGATATTTTGTAGCAATACCGAATCGGTAAAATATTACCGATCGGCCGATATTACCGATATCTCTGAAAATATCGGCCGAGATGGAGTAATGTCCAAAAACCTTGATTTTTTGTAACTTTTTTCCTATTTTTCCATTTTCTTCTCCTCTTCCCTCATTCTCTTATATATTTCCAACTTCCAACACTATTTCTTGAAGAAATCATTTTATTTAGTAAGAGAAAATAAAATTAACTCCCTTATTTTTACTATTATGTATTTTTTTTATTTTTTATTTTTAGATAAAGCATAGAAATGAATGAAACGATCATTGGCATGTCACTTTTGGGTTTGTGTTGTGTTTTTCACTTAGATCTACACACTTTCATGCTAGATCTACTTATAAACATGATTTTTTGTGTTGAAAAATGGTTTTTTTTAATCTTCTACTTTTAAAAAAATTGTTGAAGTATTTATGATACTAAATAGTAAATACTAATAGCTTAATGAGTAAGTGTGATTATGGTTTAAAATCTCAATTAATACCCGTTCATATTCACCGGCCGATATGAATCGATATCAGCCCATACTACGACGATATTTTGTAGCAATACCGAATCGGTAAAATATTACCGATCGGCCGATATTACCGATATCTCTGAAAATATCGGCCGAGATGGAGTAATTCCAAAAACCTTGATTTTTTGTAACTTTTTTCCTATTTTTCCATTTTCTTCTCCTCTTCCCTCATTCTCTTATATATTTCCAACTTCCAACACTATTTCTTGAAGAAATCATTTTATTTAGTAAGAGAAAATCAAATTAACTCCCTTATTTTTACTATTATGTGTTTTTTTTATTTTTTATTTTTAGATAAAGCATAGAAATGAATGAAACGATCATTGGCATGTCACTTTTGGGTTTGTGTTGTGTTATTCACTTAGATCTACACACTTTCATGCTAGATCTACTTATAAACATGATTTTTTGTGTTGAAAAATGGTTTTTTTTAATCTTCTACTTTTAAAAAAATTGTTGAAGTATTTATGATACTAAATAGTAAATACTAATAGCTTAATGAGTAAGTGTGATTATGGTTTAAAATCTCAATTAATACCCGTTCATATTCACCGGCCGATATGAATCGATATCAGCCCATACTACGACGATATTTTGTAGCAATACCGAATCGGTAAAATATTACCGATCGGCCGATATTACCGATATCTCTGAAAATATCGGCCGAGATGGAGTAATTCCAAAAACCTTGATTTTTTGTAACTTTTTTCCTATTTTTCCATTTTCTTCTCCTCTTCCCTCATTCTCTTATATATTTCCAACTTCCAACACTATTTCTTGAAGAAATCATTTTATTTAGTAAGAGAAAATCAAATTAACTCCCTTATTTTTACTATTATGTGTTTTTTTTATTTTTTATTTTTAGATAAAGCATAGAAATGAATGAAACGATCATTGGCATGTCACTTTTGGGTTTGTGTTGTGTTATTCACTTAGATCTACACACTTTCATGCTAGATCTACTTATAAACATGATTTTTTGTGTTGAAATATGGTTTTTTTTAATCTTCTACTTTTAAAAAAATTGTTGAAGTATTTATGATACTAAATAGTAAATACTAATAGCTTAATGAGTAAGTGTGATTATGGTTTAAAATCTCAATTAATACCCGTTCATATTCACCGGCCGATATGAATCGATATCAGCCCATACTACGACGATATTTTGTAGCAATACCGAATCGGTAAAATATTACCGATCGGCCGATATTACCGATATCTCTGAAAATATCGGCCGAGATGGAGTAATGTCCAAAAACCTTGATTTTTTGTAACTTTTTTCCTATTTTTCCATTTTCTTCTCCTCTTCCCTCATTCTCTTATATATTTCCAACTTCCAACACTATTTCTTGAAGAAATCATTTTATTTAGTAAGAGAAAATCAAATTAACTCCCTTATTTTTACTATTATGTATTTTTTTTATTTTTTATTTTTAGATAAAGCATAGAAATGAATGAAACGATCATTGGCATGTCACTTTTGGGTTTGTGTTGTGTTATTCACTTAGATCTACACACTTTCATGCTAGATCTACTTATAAACATGATTTTTTGTGTTGAAAAATGGTTTTTTTTAATCTTCTACTTTTAAAAAAATTGTTGAAGTATTTATGATACTAAATAGTAAATACTAATAGCTTAATGAGTAAGTGTGATTATGGTTTAAAATCTCAATTAATACCCGTTCATATTCACCGGCCGATATGAATCGATATCAGCCCATACTACGACGATATTTTGTAGCAATACCGAATCGGTAAAATATTACCGATCGGCCGATATTACCGATATCTCTGAAAATATCGGCCGAGATGGAGTAATTCCAAAAACCTTGATTTTTTGTAACTTTTTTCCTTTTTTTCCATTTTCTTCTCCTCTTCCCTCATTCTCTTATGTATTTCCAACTTCCAACACTATTTCTTGAAGAAATCATTTTATTTAGTAAGAGAAAATCAAATTAACTCCCTTATTTTTACTATTATGTATTTTTTTTATTTTTTATTTTTAGATAAAGCATAGAAATGAATGAAACGATCATTGGCATGTCACTTTTGGGTTTGTGTTGTGTTATTCACTTAGATCTACACACTTTCATGCTAGATCTACTTATAGACATGATTTTTTGTGTTGAAAAATGGTTTTTTTTAATCTTCTACTTTTAAAAAAATTGTTGCAGTATTTATGATACTAAATAGTAAATACTAATAGCTTAATGAGTAAGTGTGATTATGGTTTAAAATCTCAATTAATACCCGTTCATATTCACCGGCCGATATGAATCGATATCAGCCCATACTACGACGATATTTTGTAGCAATACCGAATCGGTAAAATATTACCGATCGGCCGATATTACCGATATCTCTGAAAATATCGGCCGAGATGGAGTAATGTCCAAAAACCTTGATTTTTTGTAACTTTTTTCCTATTTTTCCATTTTCTTCTCCTCTTCCCTCATTCTCTTATATATTTCCAACTTCCAACACTATTTCTTGAAGAAATCATTTTATTTAGTAAGAGAAAATCAAATTAACTCCCTTATTTTTACTATTATGTATTTTTTTTATTTTTTATTTTTAGATAAAGCATAGAAATGAATGAAACGATCATTGGCATGTCACTTTTGGGTTTGTGTTGTGTTATTCACTTAGATCTACACACTTTCATGCTAGATCTACTTATAAACATGATTTTTTGTGTTGAAAAATGGTTTTTTTTAATCTTCTACTTTTAAAAAAATTGTTGAAGTATTTATGATACTAAATAGTAAATACTAATAGCTTAATGAGTAAGTGTGATTATGGTTTAAAATCTCAATTAATACCCGTTCATATTCACCGGCCGATATGAATCGATATCAGCCCATACTACGACGATATTTTGTAGCAATACCGAATCGGTAAAATATTACCGATCGGCCGATATTACCGATATCTCTGAAAATATCGGCCGAGATGGAGTAATTCCAAAAACCTTGATTTTTTGTAACTTTTTTCCTTTTTTTCCATTTTCTTCTCCTCTTCCCTCATTCTCTTATGTATTTCCAACTTCCAACAGTATTTCTTGAAGAAATCATTTTATTTAGTAAGAGAAAATCAAATTAACTCCCTTATTTTTACTATTATGTGTTTTTTTTATTTTTTATTTTTAGATAAAGCATAGAAATGAATGAAACGATCATTGGCATGTCACTTTTGGGTCTGTGTTGTGTTATTCACTTAGATCTACACACTTTCATGCTAGATCTACTTATAAACATGATTTTTTGTGTTGAAATATGGTTTTTTTTAATCTTCTACTTTTAAAAAAATTGTTGAAGTATTTATGATACTAAATAGTAAATACTAATAGCTTAATGAGTAAGTGTGATTATGGTTTAAAATCTCAATTAATACCCGTTCATATTCACCGGCCGATATGAATCGATATCAGCCCATACTACGACGATATTTTGTAGCAATACCGAATCGGTAAAATATTACCGATCGGCCGATATTACCGATATCTCTGAAAATATCGGCCGAGATGGAGTAATGTCCAAAAACCTTGATTTTTTGTAACTTTTTTCCTATTTTTCCATTTTCTTCTCCTCTTCCCTCATTCTCTTATATATTTCCAACTTCCAACACTATTTCTTGAAGAAATCATTTTATTTAGTAAGAGAAAATCAAATTAACTCCCTTATTTTTACTATTATGTATTTTTTTTATTTTTTATTTTTAGATAAAGCATAGAAATGAATGAAACGATCATTGGCATGTCACTTTTGGGTTTGTGTTGTGTTATTCACTTAGATCTACACACTTTCATGCTAGATCTACTTATAAACATGATTTTTTGTGTTGAAAAATGGTTTTTTTTAATCTTCTACTTTTAAAAAAATTGTTGAAGTATTTATGATACTAAATAGTAAATACTAATAGCTTAATGAGTAAGTGTGATTATGGTTTAAAATCTCAATTAATACCCGTTCATATTCACCGGCCGATATGAATCGATATCAGCCCATACTACGACGATATTTTGTAGCAATACCGAATCGGTAAAATATTACCGATCGGCCGATATTACCGATATCTCTGAAAATATCGGCCGAGATGGAGTAATTCCAAAAACCTTGATTTTTTGTAACTTTTTTCCTTTTTTTCCATTTTCTTCTCCTCTTCCCTCATTCTCTTATGTATTTCCAACTTCCAACACTATTTCTTGATGAAATCATTTTATTTAGTAAGAGAAAATCAAATTAACTCCCTTATTTTTACTATTATGTATTTTTTTTATTTTTTATTTTTAGATAAAGCATAGAAATGAATGAAACGATCATTGGCATGTCACTTTTGGGTTTGTGTTGTGTTATTCACTTAGATCTACACACTTTCATGCTAGATCTACTTATAGACATGATTTTTTGTGTTGAAAAATGGTTTTTTTTAATCTTCTACTTTTAAAAAAATTGTTGCAGTATTTATGATACTAAATAGTAAATACTAATAGCTTAATGAGTAAGTGTGATTATGGTTTAAAATCTCAATTAATACCCGTTCATATTCACCGGCCGATATGAATCGATATCAGCCCATACTACGACGATATTTTGTAGCAATACCGAATCGGTAAAATATTACCGATCGGCCGATATTACCGATATCTCTGAAAATATCGGCCGAGATGGAGTAATGTCCAAAAACCTTGATTTTTTGTAACTTTTTTCCTATTTTTCCATTTTCTTCTCCTCTTCCCTCATTCTCTTATATATTTCCAACTTCCAACACTATTTCTTGAAGAAATCATTTTATTTAGTAAGAGAAAATCAAATTAACTCCCTTATTTTTACTATTATGTATTTTTTTTATTTTTTATTTTTAGATAAAGCATAGAAATGAATGAAACGATCATTGGCATGTCACTTTTGGGTTTGTGTTGTGTTATTCACTTAGATCTACACACTTTCATGCTAGATCTACTTATAAACATGATTTTTTGTGTTGAAAAATGGTTTTTTTTAATCTTCTACTTTTAAAAAAATTGTTGAAGTATTTATGATACTAAATAGTAAATACTAATAGCTTAATGAGTAAGTGTGATTATGGTTTAAAATCTCAATTAATACCCGTTCATATTCACCGGCCGATATGAATCGATATCAGCCCATACTACGACGATATTTTGTAGCAATACCGAATCGGTAAAATATTACCGATCGGCCGATATTACCGATATCTCTGAAAATATCGGCCGAGATGGAGTAATTCCAAAAACCTTGAATTTTTGTAACTTTTTTCCTATTTTTCCATTTTCTTCTCCTCTTCCCTCATTCTCTTATATATTTCCAACTTCCAACACTATTTCTTGAAGAAATCATTTTATTTAGTAAGAGAAAATCAAATTAACTCCCTTATTTTTACTATTATGTGTTTTTTTTATTTTTTATTTTTAGATAAAGCATAGAAATGAATGAAACGATCATTGGCATGTCACTTTTGGGTTTGTGTTGTGTTATTCACTTAGATCTACACACTTTCATGCTAGATCTACTTATACACATGATTTTTTGTGTTGAAAAATGGTTTTTTTTAATCTTCTACTTTTAAAAAAATTGTTGAAGTATTTATGATACTAAATAGTAAATACTAATAGCTTAATGAGTAAGTGTGATTATGGTTTAAAATCTCAATTAATACCCGTTCATATTCACCGGCCGATATGAATCGATATCAGCCCATACTACGACGATATTTTGTAGCAATACCGAATCGGTAAAATATTACCGATCGGCCGATATTACCGATATCTCTGAAAATATCGGCCGAGATGGAGTAATGTCCAAAAACCTTGATTTTTTATAACTTTTTTCCTATTTTTCCATTTTCTTCTCCTCTTCCCTCATTCTCTTATATATTTCCAACTTCCAACACTATTTCTTGAAGAAATCATTTTATTTAGTACGAGAAAATCAAATTAACTCCCTTATTTTTACTATTATGTATTTTTTTTATTTTTTATTTTTAGATAAAGCATAGAAATGAATGAAACGATCATTGGCATGTCACTTTTGGGTTTGTGTTGTGTTATTCACTTAGATCTACACACTTTCATGCTAGATCTACTTATAAACATGATTTTTTGTGTTGAAAAATGGTTTTTCTTAATCTTCTACTTTTAAAAAAATTGTTGAAGTATTTATGATACTAAATAGTAAATACTAATAGCTTAATGAGTAAGTGTGATTATGGTTTAAAATCTCAATTAATACCCGTTCATATTCACCGGCCGATATGAATCGATATCAGCCCATACTACGACGATATTTTGTAGCAATACCGAATCGGTAAAATATTACCGATCGGCCGATATTACCGATATCTCTGAAAATATCGGCCGAGATGGAGTAATTCCAAAAACCTTGATTTTTTGTAACTTTTTTCCTATTTTTCCATTTTCTTCTCCTCTTCCCTCATTCTCTTATATATTTCCAACTTCCAACACTATTTCTTGAAGAAATCATTTTATTTAGTAAGAGAAAATCAAATTAACTCCCTTATTTTTACTATTATGTGTTTTTTTTATTTTTTATTTTTAGATAAAGCATAGAAATGAATGAAACGATCATTGGCATGTCACTTTTGGGTTTGTGTTGTGTTATTCACTTAGATCTACACACTTTCATGCTAGATCTACTTATAGACATGATTTTTTGTGTTGAAAAATGGTTTTTTTTAATCTTCTACTTTTAAAAAAATTGTTGAAGTATTTATGATACTAAATAGTAAATACTAATAGCTTAATGAGTAAGCGTGATTATGGTTTAAAATCTCAATTAATACCCGTTCATATTCACCGGCCGATATGAATCGATATCAGCCCATACTACGACGATATTTTGTAGCAATACCGAATCGGTAAAATATTACCGATCGGCCGATATTACCGATATCTCTGAAAATATCGGCCGAGATGGAGTAATGTCCAAAAACCTTGATTTTTTGTAACTTTTTTCCTATTTTTCCATTTTCTTCTCCTCTTCCCTCATTCTCTTATATATTTCCAACTTCCAACACTATTTCTTGAAGAAATCATTTTATTTAGTAAGAGAAAATCAAATTAACTCCCTTATTTTTACTATTATGTATTTTTTTTATTTTTTATTTTTAGATAAAGCATAGAAATGAATGAAACGATCATTGGCATGTCACTTTTGGGTTTGTGTTGTGTTATTCACTTAGATCTACACACTTTCATGCTAGATCTACTTATAAACATGATTTTTTGTGTTGAAAAATGGTTTTTTTTAATCTTCTACTTTTAAAAAAATTGTTGAAGTATTTATGATACTAAATAGTAAATACTAATAGCTTAATGAGTAAGTGTGATTATGGTTTAAAATCTCAATTAATACCCGTTCATATTCACCGGCCGATATGAATCGATATCAGCCCATACTACGACGATATTTTGTAGCAATACCGAATCGGTAAAATATTACCGATCGGCCGATATTACCGATATCTCTGAAAATATCGGCCGAGATGGAGTAATGTCCAAAAACCTTGATTTTTTGTAACTTTTTTCCTATTTTTCCATTTTCTTCTCCTCTTCCCTCATTCTCTTATATATTTCCAACTTCCAACACTATTTCTTGAAGAAATCATTTTATTTAGTAAGAGAAAATAAAATTAACTCCCTTATTTTTACTATTATGTATTTTTTTTATTTTTTATTTTTAGATAAAGCATAGAAATGAATGAAACGATCATTGGCATGTCACTTTTGGGTTTGTGTTGTGTTATTCACTTAGATCTACACACTTTCATGCTAGATCTACTTATAAACATGATTTTTTGTGTTGAAAAATGGTTTTTTTTAATCTTCTACTTTTAAAAAAATTGTTGAAGTATTTATGATACTAAATAGTAAATACTAATAGCTTAATGAGTAAGTGTGATTATGGTTTAAAATCTCAATTAATACCCGTTCATATTCACCGGCCGATATGAATCGATATCAGCCCATACTACGACGATATTTTGTAGCAATACCGAATCGGTAAAATATTACCGATCGGCCGATATTACCGATATCTCTGAAAATATCGGCCGAGATGGAGTAATTCCAAAAACCTTGATTTTTTGTAACTTTTTTCCTATTTTTCCATTTTCTTCTCCTCTTCCCTCATTCTCTTATATATTTCCAACTTCCAACACTATTTCTTGAAGAAATCATTTTATTTAGTAAGAGAAAATCAAATTAACTCCCTTATTTTTACTATTATGTGTTTTTTTTATTTTTTATTTTTAGATAAAGCATAGAAATGAATGAAACGATCATTGGCATGTCACTTTTGGGTTTGTGTTGTGTTATTCACTTAGATCTACACACTTTCATGCTAGATCTACTTATAAACATGATTTTTTGTGTTGAAAAATGGTTTTTTTTAATCTTCTACTTTTAAAAAAATTGTTGAAGTATTTATGATACTAAATAGTAAATACTAATAGCTTAATGAGTAAGTGTGATTATGGTTTAAAATCTCAATTAATACCCGTTCATATTCACCGGCCGATATGAATCGATATCAGCCCATACTACGACGATATTTTGTAGCAATACCGAATCGGTAAAATATTACCGATCGGCCGATATTACCGATATCTCTGAAAATATCGGCCGAGATGGAGTAATTCCAAAAACCTTGATTTTTTGTAACTTTTTTCCTTTTTTTCCATTTTCTTCTCCTCTTCCCTCATTCTCTTATATATTTCCAACTTCCAACACTATTTCTTGAAGAAATCATTTTATTTAGTAAGAGAAAATCAAATTAACTCCCTTATTTTTACTATTATGTGTTTTTTTTATTTTTTATTTTTAGATAAAGCATAGAAATGAATGAAACGATCATTGGCATGTCACTTTTGGGTTTGTGTTGTGTTATTCACTTAGATCTACACACTTTCATGCTAGATCTACTTATAAACATGATTTTTTGTGTTGAAATATGGTTTTTTTTAATCTTCTACTTTTAAAAAAATTGTTGAAGTATTTATGATACTAAATAGTAAATACTAATAGCTTAATGAGTAAGTGTGATTATGGTTTAAAATCTCAATTAATACCCGTTCATATTCACCGGCCGATATGAATCGATATCAGCCCATACTACGACGATATTTTGTAGCAATACCGAATCGGTAAAATATTACCGATCGGCCGATATTACCGATATCTCTGAAAATATCGGCCGAGATGGAGTAATGTCCAAAAACCTTGATTTTTTGTAACTTTTTTCCTATTTTTCCATTTTCTTCTCCTCTTCCCTCATTCTCTTATATATTTCCAACTTCCAACACTATTTCTTGAAGAAATCATTTTATTTAGTAAGAGAAAATCAAATTAACTCCCTTATTTTTACTATTATGTATTTTTTTTATTTTTTATTTTTAGATAAAGCATAGAAATGAATGAAACGATCATTGGCATGTCACTTTTGGGTTTGTGTTGTGTTATTCACTTAGATCTACACACTTTCATGCTAGATCTACTTATAAACATGATTTTTTGTGTTGAAAAATGGTTTTTTTTAATCTTCTACTTTTAAAAAAATTGTTGAAGTATTTATGATACTAAATAGTAAATACTAATAGCTTAATGAGTAAGTGTGATTATGGTTTAAAATCTCAATTAATACCCGTTCATATTCACCGGCCGATATGAATCGATATCAGCCCATACTACGACGATATTTTGTAGCAATACCGAATCGGTAAAATATTACCGATCGGCCGATATTACCGATATCTCTGAAAATATCGGCCGAGATGGAGTAATTCCAAAAACCTTGATTTTTTGTAACTTTTTTCCTTTTTTTCCATTTTCTTCTCCTCTTCCCTCATTCTCTTATGTATTTCCAACTTCCAACACTATTTCTTGAAGAAATCATTTTATTTAGTAAGAGAAAATCAAATTAACTCCCTTATTTTTACTATTATGTATTTTTTTTATTTTTTATTTTTAGATAAAGCATAGAAATGAATGAAACGATCATTGGCATGTCACTTTTGGGTTTGTGTTGTGTTATTCACTTAGATCTACACACTTTCATGCTAGATCTACTTATAGACATGATTTTTTGTGTTGAAAAATGGTTTTTTTTAATCTTCTACTTTTAAAAAAATTGTTGCAGTATTTATGATACTAAATAGTAAATACTAATAGCTTAATGAGTAAGTGTGATTATGGTTTAAAATCTCAATTAATACCCGTTCATATTCACCGGCCGATATGAATCGATATCAGCCCATACTACGACGATATTTTGTAGCAATACCGAATCGGTAAAATATTACCGATCGGCCGATATTACCGATATCTCTGAAAATATCGGCCGAGATGGAGTAATGTCCAAAAACCTTGATTTTTTGTAACTTTTTTCCTATTTTTCCATTTTCTTCTCCTCTTCCCTCATTCTCTTATATATTTCCAACTTCCAACACTATTTCTTGAAGAAATCATTTTATTTAGTAAGAGAAAATCAAATTAACTCCCTTATTTTTACTATTATGTATTTTTTTTATTTTTTATTTTTAGATAAAGCATAGAAATGAATGAAACGATCATTGGCATGTCACTTTTGGGTTTGTGTTGTGTTATTCACTTAGATCTACACACTTTCATGCTAGATCTACTTATAAACATGATTTTTTGTGTTGAAAAATGGTTTTTTTTAATCTTCTACTTTTAAAAAAATTGTTGAAGTATTTATGATACTAAATAGTAAATACTAATAGCTTAATGAGTAAGTGTGATTATGGTTTAAAATCTCAATTAATACCCGTTCATATTCACCGGCCGATATGAATCGATATCAGCCCATACTACGACGATATTTTGTAGCAATACCGAATCGGTAAAATATTACCGATCGGCCGATATTACCGATATCTCTGAAAATATCGGCCGAGATGGAGTAATGTCCAAAAACCTTGATTTTTTGTAACTTTTTTCCTATTTTTCCATTTTCTTCTCCTCTTCCCTCATTCTCTTATATATTTCCAACTTCCAACACTATTTCTTGAAGAAATCATTTTATTTAGTAAGAGAAAATAAAATTAACTCCCTTATTTTTACTATTATGTATTTTTTTTATTTTTTATTTTTAGATAAAGCATAGAAATGAATGAAACGATCATTGGCATGTCACTTTTGGGTTTGTGTTGTGTTATTCACTTAGATCTACACACTTTCATGCTAGATCTACTTATAAACATGATTTTTTGTGTTGAAAAATGGTTTTTTTTAATCTTCTACTTTTAAAAAAATTGTTGAAGTATTTATGATACTAAATAGTAAATACTAATAGCTTAATGAGTAAGTGTGATTATGGTTTAAAATCTCAATTAATACCCGTTCATATTCACCGGCCGATATGAATCGATATCAGCCCATACTACGACGATATTTTGTAGCAATACCGAATCGGTAAAATATTACCGATCGGCCGATATTACCGATATCTCTGAAAATATCGGCCGAGATGGAGTAATTCCAAAAACCTTGATTTTTTGTAACTTTTTTCCTATTTTTCCATTTTCTTCTCCTCTTCCCTCATTCTCTTATATATTTCCAACTTCCAACACTATTTCTTGAAGAAATCATTTTATTTAGTAAGAGAAAATCAAATTAACTCCCTTATTTTTACTATTATGTGTTTTTTTTATTTTTTATTTTTAGATAAAGCATAGAAATGAATGAAACGATCATTGGCATGTCACTTTTGGGTTTGTGTTGTGTTATTCACTTAGATCTACACACTTTCATGCTAGATCTACTTATAAACATGATTTTTTGTGTTGAAAAATGGTTTTTTTTAATCTTCTACTTTTAAAAAAATTGTTGAAGTATTTATGATACTAAATAGTAAATACTAATAGCTTAATGAGTAAGTGTGATTATGGTTTAAAATCTCAATTAATACCCGTTCATATTCACCGGCCGATATGAATCGATATCAGCCCATACTACGACGATATTTTGTAGCAATACCGAATCGGTAAAATATTACCGATCGGCCGATATTACCGATATCTCTGAAAATATCGGCCGAGATGGAGTAATTCCAAAAACCTTGATTTTTTGTAACTTTTTTCCTTTTTTTCCATTTTCTTCTCCTCTTCCCTCATTCTCTTATATATTTCCAACTTCCAACACTATTTCTTGAAGAAATCATTTTATTTAGTAAGAGAAAATCAAATTAACTCCCTTATTTTTACTATTATGTGTTTTTTTTATTTTTTATTTTTAGATAAAGCATAGAAATGAATGAAACGATCATTGGCATGTCACTTTTGGGTTTGTGTTGTGTTATTCACTTAGATCTACACACTTTCATGCTAGATCTACTTATAAACATGATTTTTTGTGTTGAAATATGGTTTTTTTTAATCTTCTACTTTTAAAAAAATTGTTGAAGTATTTATGATACTAAATAGTAAATACTAATAGCTTAATGAGTAAGTGTGATTATGGTTTAAAATCTCAATTAATACCCGTTCATATTCACCGGCCGATATGAATCGATATCAGCCCATACTACGACGATATTTTGTAGCAATACCGAATCGGTAAAATATTACCGATCGGCCGATATTACCGATATCTCTGAAAATATCGGCCGAGATGGAGTAATGTCCAAAAACCTTGATTTTTTGTAACTTTTTTCCTATTTTTCCATTTTCTTCTCCTCTTCCCTCATTCTCTTATATATTTCCAACTTCCAACACTATTTCTTGAAGAAATCATTTTATTTAGTAAGAGAAAATCAAATTAACTCCCTTATTTTTACTATTATGTATTTTTTTTATTTTTTATTTTTAGATAAAGCATAGAAATGAATGAAACGATCATTGGCATGTCACTTTTGGGTTTGTGTTGTGTTATTCACTTAGATCTACACACTTTCATGCTAGATCTACTTATAAACATGATTTTTTGTGTTGAAAAATGGTTTTTTTTAATCTTCTACTTTTAAAAAAATTGTTGAAGTATTTATGATACTAAATAGTAAATACTAATAGCTTAATGAGTAAGTGTGATTATGGTTTAAAATCTCAATTAATACCCGTTCATATTCACCGGCCGATATGAATCGATATCAGCCCATACTACGACGATATTTTGTAGCAATACCGAATCGGTAAAATATTACCGATCGGCCGATATTACCGATATCTCTGAAAATATCGGCCGAGATGGAGTAATTCCAAAAACCTTGATTTTTTGTAACTTTTTTCCTTTTTTTCCATTTTCTTCTCCTCTTCCCTCATTCTCTTATGTATTTCCAACTTCCAACACTATTTCTTGAAGAAATCATTTTATTTAGTAAGAGAAAATCAAATTAACTCCCTTATTTTTACTATTATGTATTTTTTTTATTTTTTATTTTTAGATAAAGCATAGAAATGAATGAAACGATCATTGGCATGTCACTTTTGGGTTTGTGTTGTGTTATTCACTTAGATCTACACACTTTCATGCTAGATCTACTTATAGACATGATTTTTTGTGTTGAAAAATGGTTTTTTTTAATCTTCTACTTTTAAAAAAATTGTTGCAGTATTTATGATACTAAATAGTAAATACTAATAGCTTAATGAGTAAGTGTGATTATGGTTTAAAATCTCAATTAATACCCGTTCATATTCACCGGCCGATATGAATCGATATCAGCCCATACTACGACGATATTTTGTAGCAATACCGAATCGGTAAAATATTACCGATCGGCCGATATTACCGATATCTCTGAAAATATCGGCCGAGATGGAGTAATGTCCAAAAACCTTGATTTTTTGTAACTTTTTTCCTATTTTTCCATTTTCTTCTCCTCTTCCCTCATTCTCTTATATATTTCCAACTTCCAACACTATTTCTTGAAGAAATCATTTTATTTAGTAAGAGAAAATCAAATTAACTCCCTTATTTTTACTATTATGTATTTTTTTTATTTTTTATTTTTAGATAAAGCATAGAAATGAATGAAACGATCATTGGCATGTCACTTTTGGGTTTGTGTTGTGTTATTCACTTAGATCTACACACTTTCATGCTAGATCTACTTATAAACATGATTTTTTGTGTTGAAAAATGGTTTTTTTTAATCTTCTACTTTTAAAAAAATTGTTGAAGTATTTATGATACTAAATAGTAAATACTAATAGCTTAATGAGTAAGTGTGATTATGGTTTAAAATCTCAATTAATACCCGTTCATATTCACCGGCCGATATGAATCGATATCAGCCCATACTACGACGATATTTTGTAGCAATACCGAATCGGTAAAATATTACCGATCGGCCGATATTACCGATATCTCTGAAAATATCGGCCGAGATGGAGTAATTCCAAAAACCTTGAATTTTTGTAACTTTTTTCCTATTTTTCCATTTTCTTCTCCTCTTCCCTCATTCTCTTATATATTTCCAACTTCCAACACTATTTCTTGAAGAAATCATTTTATTTAGTAAGAGAAAATCAAATTAACTCCCTTATTTTTACTATTATGTGTTTTTTTTATTTTTTATTTTTAGATAAAGCATAGAAATGAATGAAACGATCATTGGCATGTCACTTTTGGGTTTGTGTTGTGTTATTCACTTAGATCTACACACTTTCATGCTAGATCTACTTATAAACATGATTTTTTGTGTTGAAAAATGGTTTTTTTTAATCTTCTACTTTTAAAAAAATTGTTGAAGTATTTATGATACTAAATAGTAAATACTAATAGCTTAATGAGTAAGTGTGATTATGGTTTAAAATCTCAATTAATACCCGTTCATATTCACCGGCCGATATGAATCGATATCAGCCCATACTACGACGATATTTTGTAGCAATACCGAATCGGTAAAATATTACCGATCGGCCGATATTACCGATATCTCTGAAAATATCGGCCGAGATGGAGTAATGTCCAAAAACCTTGATTTTTTATAACTTTTTTCCTATTTTTCCATTTTCTTCTCCTCTTCCCTCATTCTCTTATATATTTCCAACTTCCAACACTATTTCTTGAAGAAATCATTTTATTTAGTACGAGAAAATCAAATTAACTCCCTTATTTTTACTATTATGTATTTTTTTTAGATAAAGCATAGAAATGAATGAAACGATCATTGGCATGTCACTTTTGGGTTTGTGTTGTGTTATTCACTTAGATCTACACACTTTCATGCTAGATCTACTTATAAACATGATTTTTTGTGTTGAAAAATGGTTTTTCTTAATCTTCTACTTTTAAAAAAATTGTTGAAGTATTTATGATACTAAATAGTAAATACTAATAGCTTAATGAGTAAGTGTGATTATGGTTTAAAATCTCAATTAATACCCGTTCATATTCACCGGCCGATATGAATCGATATCAGCCCATACTACGACGATATTTTGTAGCAATACCGAATCGGTAAAATATTACCGATCGGCCGATATTACCGATATCTCTGAAAATATCGGCCGAGATGGAGTAATTCCAAAAACCTTGATTTTTTGTAACTTTTTTCCTATTTTTCCATTTTCTTCTCCTCTTCCCTCATTCTCTTATATATTTCCAACTTCCAACACTATTTCTTGAAGAAATCATTTTATTTAGTAAGAGAAAATCAAATTAACTCCCTTATTTTTACTATTATGTGTTTTTTTTATTTTTTATTTTTAGATAAAGCATAGAAATGAATGAAACGATCATTGGCATGTCACTTTTGGGTTTGTGTTGTGTTATTCACTTAGATCTACACACTTTCATGCTAGATCTACTTATAGACATGATTTTTTGTGTTGAAAAATGGTTTTTTTTAATCTTCTACTTTTAAAAAAATTGTTGAAGTATTTATGATACTAAATAGTAAATACTAATAGCTTAATGAGTAAGTGTGATTATGGTTTAAAATCTCAATTAATACCCGTTCATATTCACCGGCCGATATGAATCGATATCAGCCCATACTACGACGATATTTTGTAGCAATACCGAATCGGTAAAATATTACCGATCGGCCGATATTACCGATATCTCTGAAAATATCGGCCGAGATGGAGCAATGTCCAAAAACCTTGATTTTTTGTAACTTTTTTCCTATTTTTCCATTTTCTTCTCCTCTTCCCTCATTCTCTTATATATTTCCAACTTCCAACACTATTTCTTGAAGAAATCATTTTATTTAGTAAGAGAAAATCAAATTAACTCCCTTATTTTTGCTATTATGTATTTTTTTTATTTTTTATTTTTAGATAAAGCATAGAAATGAATGAAACGATCATTGGCATGTCACTTTTGGGTTTGTGTTGTGTTATTCACTTAGATCTACACACTTTCATGCTAGATCTACTTATAGACATGATTTTTTGTGTTGAAAAATGGTTTTTTTTAATCTTCTACTTTGAAAAAAATTGTTGAAGTATTTATGATACTAAATAGTAAATACTAATAGCTTAATGAGTAAGTGTGATTATGGTTTAAAATCTCAATTAATACCCGTTCATATTCACCGGCCGATATGAATCGATATCAGCCCATACTACGACGATATTTTGTAGCAATACCGAATCGGTAAAATATTACCGATCGGCCGATATTACCGATATCTCTGAAAATATCGGCCGAGATGGAGTAATGTCCAAAAACCTTGATTTTTTGTAACTTTTTTCCTATTTTTCCATTTTCTTCTCCTCTTCCCTCATTCTCTTATATATTTCCAACTTCCAACACTATTTCTTGAAGAAATCATTTTATTTAGTAAGAGAAAATAAAATTAACTCCCTTATTTTTACTATTATGTATTTTTTTTATTTTTTATTTTTAGATAAAGCATAGAAATGAATGAAACGATCATTGGCATGTCACTTTTGGGTTTGTGTTGTGTTATTCACTTAGATCTACACACTTTCATGCTAGATCTACTTATAAACATGATTTTTTGTGTTGAAAAATGGTTCTTTTTAATCTTCTACTTTTAAAAAAATTGTTGAAGTATTTATGATACTAAATAGTAAATACTAATAGCTTAATGAGTAAGTGTGATTATGGTTTAAAATCTCAATTAATACCCGTTCATATTCACCGGCCGATATGAATCGATATCAGCCCATACTACGACGATATTTTGTAGCAATACCGAATCGGTAAAATATTACCGATCGGCCGATATTACCGATATCTCTGAAAATATCGGCCGAGATGGAGTAATTCCAAAAACCTTGATTTTTTGTAACTTTTTTCCTATTTTTCCATTTTCTTCTCCTCTTCCCTCATTCTCTTATATATTTCCAACTTCCAACACTATTTCTTGAAGAAATCATTTTATTTAGTAAGAGAAAATCAAATTAACTCCCTTATTTTTACTATTATGTGTTTTTTTTATTTTTTATTTTTAGATAAAGCATAGAAATGAATGAAACGATCATTGGCATGTCACTTTTGGGTTTGTGTTGTGTTATTCACTTAGATCTACACACTTTCATGCTAGATCTACTTATAAACATGATTTTTTGTGTTGAAAAATGGTTTTTTTTAATCTTCTACTTTTAAAAAAATTGTTGAAGTATTTATGATACTAAATAGTAAATACTAATAGCTTAATGAGTAAGTGTGATTATGGTTTAAAATCTCAATTAATACCCGTTCATATTCACCGGCCGATATGAATCGATATCAGCCCATACTACGACGATATTTTGTAGCAATACCGAATCGGTAAAATATTACCGATCGGCCGATATTACCGATATCTCTGAAAATATCGGCCGAGATGGAGTAATTCCAAAAACCTTGATTTTTTGTAACTTTTTTCCTTTTTTTCCATTTTCTTCTCCTCTTCCCTCATTCTCTTATATATTTCCAACTTCCAACACTATTTCTTGAAGAAATCATTTTATTTAGTAAGAGAAAATCAAATTAACTCCCTTATTTTTACTATTATGTGTTTTTTTTATTTTTTATTTTTAGATAAAGCATAGAAATGAATGAAACGATCATTGGCATGTCACTTTTGGGTTTGTGTTGTGTTATTCACTTAGATCTACACACTTTCATGCTAGATCTACTTATAAACATGATTTTTTGTGTTGAAATATGGTTTTTTTTAATCTTCTACTTTTAAAAAAATTGTTGAAGTATTTATGATACTAAATAGTAAATACTAATAGCTTAATGAGTAAGTGTGATTATGGTTTAAAATCTCAATTAATACCCGTTCATATTCACCGGCCGATATGAATCGATATCAGCCCATACTACGACGATATTTTGTAGCAATACCGAATCGGTAAAATATTACCGATCGGCCGATATTACCGATATCTCTGAAAATATCGGCCGAGATGGAGTAATTCCAAAAACCTTGATTTTTTGTAACTTTTTTCCTTTTTTTCCTTTTTCTTCTCCTCTTCCCTCATTCTCTTATATATTTCCAACTTCCAACACTATTTCTTGAAGAAATCATTTTATTTAGTAAGAGAAAATCAAATTAACTCCCTTATTTTTACTATTATGTGTTTTTTTTATTTTTTGTTTTTAGATAAAGCATAGAAATGAATGAAACGATCATTGGCATGTCACTTTTGGGTTTGTGTTGTGTTATTCACTTAGATCTACACACTTTCATGCTACATCTACTTATAAACATGATTTTTTGTGTTGAAAAATGGTTTTTTTTAATCTTCTACTTTTAAAAAAATTGTTGAAGTATTTATGATACTAAATAGTAAATACTAATAGCTTAATGAGTAAGTGTGATTATGGTTTAAAATCTCAATTAATACCCGTTCATATTCACCGGCCGATATGAATCGATATCAGCCCATACTACGACGATATTTTGTAGCAATACCGAATCGGTAAAATATTACCGATCGGCCGATATTACCGATATCTCTGAAAATATCGGCCGAGATGGAGTAATTCCAAAAACCTTGATTTTTTGTAACTTTTTTCCTTTTTTTCCTTTTTCTTCTCCTCTTCCCTCATTCTCTTATATATTTCCAACTTCCAACACTATTTCTTGAAGAAATCATTTTATTTAGTAAGAGAAAATCAAATTAACTCCCTTATTTTTACTATTATGTGTTTTTTTTATTTTTTGTTTTTAGATAAAGCATAGAAATGAATGAAACGATCATTGGCATGTCACTTTTGGGTTTGTGTTGTGTTATTCACTTAGATCTACACACTTTCATGCTACATCTACTTATAAACATGATTTTTTGTGTTGAAAAATGGTTTTTTTTAATCTTCTACTTTTAAAAAAATTGTTGAAGTATTTATGATACTAAATAGTAAATACTAATAGCTTAATGAGTAAGTGTGATTATGGTTTAAAATCTCAATTAATACCCGTTCATATTCACCGGCCGATATGAATCGATATCAGCCCATACTACGACGATATTTTGTAGCAATACCGAATCGGTAAAATATTACCGATCGGCCGATATTACCGATATCTCTGAAAATATCGGCCGAGATGGAGTAATTCCAAAAACCTTGATTTTTTGTAACTTTTTTCCTATTTTTCCATTTTCTTCTCCTCTTCCCTCATTCTCTTATATATTTCCAACTTCCAACACTATTTCTTGAAGAAATCATTTTATTTAGTAAGAGAAAATCAAATTAACTCCCTTATTTTTACTATTATGTATTTTTTTTATTTTTTATTTTTAGATAAAGCATAGAAATGAATGAAACGATCATTGGCATGTCACTTTTGGGTTTGTGTTGTGTTATTCACTTAGATCTACACACTTTCATGCTAGATCTACTTATAGACATGATTTTTTGTGTTGAAAAATGGTTTTTTTTAATCTTCTACTTTTAAAAAAATTGTTGAAGTATTTATGATACTAAATAGTAAATACTAATAGCTTAATGAGTAAGTGTGATTATGGTTTAAAATCTCAATTAATACCCGTTCATATTCACCGGCCGATATGAATCGATATCAGCCCATACTACGACGATATTTTGTAGCAATACCGAATCGGTAAAATATTACCGATCGGCCGATATTACCGATATCTCTGAAAATATCGGCCGAGATGGAGCAATGTCCAAAAACCTTGATTTTTTGTAACTTTTTTCCTATTTTTCCATTTTCTTCTCCTCTTCCCTCATTCTCTTATATATTTCCAACTTCCAACACTATTTCTTGAAGAAATCATTTTATTTAGTAAGAGAAAATCAAATTAACTCCCTTATTTTTGCTATTATGTATTTTTTTTATTTTTTATTTTTAGATAAAGCATAGAAATGAATGAAACGATCATTGGCATGTCACTTTTGGGTTTGTGTTGTGTTATTCACTTAGATCTACACACTTTCATGCTAGATCTACTTATAGACATGATTTTTTGTGTTGAAAAATGGTTTTTTTTAATCTTCTACTTTGAAAAAAATTGTTGAAGTATTTATGATACTAAATAGTAAATACTAATAGCTTAATGAGTAAGTGTGATTATGGTTTAAAATCTCAATTAATACCCGTTCATATTCACCGGCCGATATGAATCGATATCAGCCCTTACTACGACGATATTTTGTAGCAATACCGAATCGGTAAAATATTACCGATCGGCCGATATTACCGATATCTCTGAAAATATCGGCCGAGATGGAGTAATGTCCAAAAACCTTGATTTTTTGTAACTTTTTTCCTATTTTTCCATTTTCTTCTCCTCTTCCCTCATTCTCTTATATATTTCCAACTTCCAACACTATTTCTTGAAGAAATCATTTTATTTAGTAAGAGAAAATCAAATTAACTCCCTTATTTTTACTATTATGTGTTTTTTTTATTTTTTATTTTTAGATAAAGCATAGAAATGAATGAAACGATCATTGGCATGTCACTTTTGGGTTTGTGTTGTGTTATTCACTTAGATCTACACACTTTCATGCTAGATCTACTTATAAACATGATTTTTTGTGTTGAAATATGGTTTTTTTTAATCTTCTACTTTTAAAAAAATTGTTGAAGTATTTATGATACTAAATAGTAAATACTAATAGCTTAATGAGTAAGTGTGATTATGGTTTAAAATCTCAATTAATACCCGTTCATATTCACCGGCCGATATGAATCGATATCAGCCCATACTACGACGATATTTTGTAGCAATACCGAATCGGTAAAATATTACCGATCGGCCGATATTACCGATATCTCTGAAAATATCGGCCGAGATGGAGTAATGTCCAAAAACCTTGATTTTTTGTAACTTTTTTCCTATTTTTCCATTTTCTTCTCCTCTTCCCTCATTCTCTTATATATTTCCAACTTCCAACACTATTTCTTGAAGAAATCATTTTATTTAGTAAGAGAAAATCAAATTAACTCCCTTATTTTTACTATTATGTATTTTTTTTATTTTTTATTTTTAGATAAAGCATAGAAATGAATGAAACGATCATTGGCATGTCACTTTTGGGTTTGTGTTGTGTTATTCACTTAGATCTACACACTTTCATGCTAGATCTACTTATAAACATGATTTTTTGTGTTGAAAAATGGTTTTTCTTAATCTTCTACTTTTAAAAAAATTGTTGAAGTATTTATGATACTAAATAGTAAATACTAATAGCTTAATGAGTAAGTGTGATTATGGTTTAAAATCTCAATTAATACCCGTTCATATTCACCGGCCGATATGAATCGATATCAGCCCATACTACGACGATATTTTGTAGCAATACCGAATCGGTAAAATATTACCGATCGGCCGATATTACCGATATCTCTGAAAATATCGGCCGAGATGGAGTAATTCCAAAAACCTTGATTTTTTGTAACTTTTTTCCTATTTTTCCATTTTCTTCTCCTCTTCCCTCATTCTCTTATATATTTCCAACTTCCAACACTATTTCTTGAAGAAATCATTTTATTTAGTAAGAGAAAATCAAATTAACTCCCTTATTTTTGCTATTATGTATTTTTTTTATTTTTTATTTTTAGATAAAGCATAGAAATGAATGAAACGATCATTGGCATGTCACTTTTGGGTTTGTGTTGTGTTATTCACTTAGATCTACACACTTTCATGCTAGATCTACTTATAGACATGATTTTTTGTGTTGAAAAATGGTTTTTTTTAATCTTCTACTTTTAAAAAAATTGTTGAAGTATTTATGATACTAAATAGTAAATACTAATAGCTTAATGAGTAAGTGTGATTATGGTTTAAAATCTCAATTAATACCCGTTCATATTCACCGGCCGATATGAATCGATATCAGCCCATACTACGACGATATTTTGTAGCAATACCGAATCGGTAAAATATTACCGATCGGCCGATATTACCGATATCTCTGAAAATATCGGCCGAGATGGAGTAATGTCCAAAAACCTTGATTTTTTGTAACTTTTTTCCTATTTTTCCATTTTCTTCTCCTCTTCCCTCATTCTCTTATATATTTCCAACTTCCAACACTATTTCTTGAAGAAATCATTTTATTTAGTAAGAGAAAATCAAATTAACTCCCTTATTTTTACTATTATGTATTTTTTTTATTTTTTATTTTTAGATAAAGCATAGAAATGAATGAAACGATCATTGGCATGTCACTTTTGGGTTTGTGTTGTGTTCTTCACTTAGATCTACACACTTTCATGCTAGATCTACTTATAAACATGATTTTTTGTGTTGAAAAATGGTTTTTTTTAATCTTCTACTTTTAAAAAAATTGTTGAAGTATTTATGATACTAAATAGTAAATACTAATAGCTTAATGAGTAAGTGTGATTATGGTTTAAAATCTCAATTAATACCCGTTCATATTCACCGGCCGATATGAATCGATATCAGCCCATACTACGACGATATTTTGTAGCAATACCGAATCGGTAAAATATTACCGATCGGCCGATATTACCGATATCTCTGAAAATATCGGCCGAGATGGAGTAATTCCAAAAACCTTGATTTTTTGTAACTTTTTTCCTATTTTTCCATTTTCTTCTCCTCTTCCCTCATTCTCTTATATATTTCCAACTTCCAACACTATTTCTTGAAGAAATCATTTTATTTAGTAAGAGAAAATAAAATTAACTCCCTTATTTTTACTATTATGTATTTTTTTTAATTTTTATTTTTAGATAAAGCATAGAAATGAATGAAACGATCATTGGCATGTCACTTTTGGGTTTGTGTTGTGTTATTCACTTAGATCTACACACTTTCATGCTAGATCTACTTATAAACATGATTTTTTGTGTTGAAAAATGGTTTTTTTTAATCTTCTACTTTTAAAAAAATTGTTGAAGTATTTATGATACTAAATAGTAAATACTAATAGCTTAATGAGTAAGTGTGATTATGGTTTAAAATCTCAATTAATACCCGTTCATATTCACCGGCCGATATGAATCGATATCAGCCCATACTACGACGATATTTTGTAGCAATACCGAATCGGTAAAATATTACCGATCGGCCGATATTACCGATATCTCTGAAAATATCGGCCGAGATGGAGTAATTCCAAAAACCTTGATTTTTTGTAACTTTTTTCCTTTTTTTCCATTTTCTTCTCCTCTTCCCTCATTCTCTTATATATTTCCAACTTCCAACACTATTTCTTGAAGAAATCATTTTATTTAGTAAGAGAAAATCAAATTAACTCCCTTATTTTTACTATTATGTGTTTTTTTTATTTTTTATTTTTAGATAAAGCATAGAAATGAATGAAACGATCATTGGCATGTCACTTTTGGGTTTGTGTTGTGTTATTCACTTAGATCTACACACTTTCATGCTAGATCTACTTATAAACATGATTTTTTGTGTTGAAAAATGGTTTTTTTTAATCTTCTACTTTTAAAAAAATTGTTGAAGTATTTATGATACTAAATAGTAAATACTAATAGCTTAATGAGTAAGTGTGATTATGGTTTAAAATCTCAATTAATACCCGTTCATATTCACCGGCCGATATGAATCGATATCAGCCCATACTACGACGATATTTTGTAGCAATACCGAATCGGTAAAATATTACCGATCGGCCGATATTACCGATATCTCTGAAAATATCGGCCGAGATGGAGTAATGTCCAAAAACCTTGATTTTTTGTAACTTTTTTCCTATTTTTCCATTTTCTTCTCCTCTTCCCTCATTCTCTTATATATTTCCAACTTCCAACACTATTTCTTGAAGAAATCATTTTATTTAGTAAGAGAAAATCAAATTAACTCCCTTATTTTTACTATTATGTATTTTTTTTATTTTTTATTTTTAGATAAAGCATAGAAATGAATGAAACGATCATTGGCATGTCACTTTTGGGTTTGTGTTGTGTTATTCACTTAGATCTACACACTTTCATGCTAGATCTACTTATAAACATGATTTTTTGTGTTGAAAAATGGTTTTTTTTAATCTTCTACTTTTAAAAAAATTGTTGAAGTATTTATGATACTAAATAGTAAATACTAATAGCTTAATGAGTAAGTGTGATTATGGTTTAAAATCTCAATTAATACCCGTTCATATTCACCGGCCGATATGAATCGATATCAGCCCATACTACGACGATATTTTGTAGCAATACCGAATCGGTAAAATATTACCGATCGGCCGATATTACCGATATCTCTGAAAATATCGGCCGAGATGGAGTAATTCCAAAAACCTTGATTTTTTTAACTTTTTTCCTTTTTTTCCATTTTCTTCTCCTCTTCCCTCATTCTCTTATATATTTCCAACTTCCAACACTATTTCTTGAAGAAATCATTTTATTTAGTAAGAGAAAATCAAATTAACTCCCTTATTTTTACTATTATGTATTTTTTTTATTTTTTATTTTTAGATAAAGCATAGAAATGAATGAAACGATCATTGGCATGTCACTTTTGGGTTTGTGTTGTGTTATTCACTTAGATCTACACACTTTCATGCTACATCTACTTATAAACATGATTTTTTGTGTTGAAAAATGGTTTTTTTTAATCTTCTACTTTTAAAAAAATTGTTGAAGTATTTATGATACTAAATAGTAAATACTAATAGCTTAATGAGTAAGTGTGATTATGGTTTAAAATCTCAATTAATACCCGTTCATATTCACCGGCCGATATGAATCGATATCAGCCCATACTACGACGATATTTTGTAGCAATACCGAATCGGTAAAATATTACCGATCGGCCGATATTACCGATATCTCTGAAAATATCGGCCGAGATGGAGTAATGTCCAAAAACCTTGATTTTTTGTAACTTTTTTCCTATTTTTCCATTTTCTTCTCCTCTTCCCTCATTCTCTTATATATTTCCAACTTCCAACACTATTTCTTGAAGAAATCATTTTATTTAGTAAGAGAAAATCAAATTAACTCCCTTATTTTTACTATTATGTATTTTTTTTATTTTTTATTTTTAGATAAAGCATAGAAATGAATGAAACGATCATTGGCATGTCACTTTTGGGTTTGTGTTGTGCTATTCACTTAGATCTACACACTTTCATGCTAGATCTACTTATAAACATGATTTTTTGTGTTGAAAAATGGTTTTTTTTAATCTTCTACTTTTAAAAAAATTGTTGAAGTATTTATGATACTAAATAGTAAATACTAATAGCTTAATGAGTAAGTGTGATTATGGTTTAAAATCTCAATTAATACCCGTTCATATTCACCGGCCGATATGAATCGATATCAGCCCATACTACGACGATATTTTGTAGCAATACCGAATCGGTAAAATATTACCGATCGGCCGATATTACCGATATCTCTGAAAATATCGGCCGAGATGGAGTAATTCCAAAAACCTTGATTTTTTGTAACTTTTTTCCTCTTTTTCCATTTTCTTCTCCTCTTCCCTCATTCTCTTATATATTTCCAACTTCCAACACTATTTCTTGAAGAAATCATTTTATTTAGTAAGAGAAAATCAAATTAACTCCCTTATTTTTACTATTATGTGTTTTTTTTATTTTTTATTTTTAGATAAAGCATAGAAATGAATGAAACGATCATTGGCATGTCACTTTTGGGTTTGTGTTGTGTTATTCACTTAGATCTACACACTTTCATGCTAGATCTACTTATAAACATGATTTTTTGTGTTGAAATATGGTTTTTTTTAATCTTCTACTTTTAAAAAAATTGTTGAAGTATTTATGATACTAAATAGTAAATACTAATAGCTTAATGAGTAAGTGTGATTATGGTTTAAAATCTCAATTAATACCCGTTCATATTCACCGGCCGATATGAATCGATATCAGCCCATACTACGACGATATTTTGTAGCAATACCGAATCGGTAAAATATTACCGATCGGCCGATATTACCGATATCTCTGAAAATATCGGCCGAGATGGAGTAATGTCCAAAAACCTTGATTTTTTGTAACTTTTTTCCTATTTTTCCATTTTCATCTCCTCTTCCCTCATTCTCTTATATATTTCCAACTTCCAACACTATTTCTTGAAGAAATCATTTTATTTAGTAAGAGAAAATCAAATTAACTCCCTTATTTTTACTATTATGTATTTTTTTTATTTTTTATTTTTAGATAAAGCATAGAAATGAATGAAACGATCATTGGCATGTCACTTTTGGGTTTGTGTTGTGTTATTCACTTAGATCTACACACTTTCATGCTACATCTACTTATAAACATGATTTTTTGTGTTGAAAAATGGTTTTTTTTAATCTTCTACTTTTAAAAAAATTGTTGAAGTATTTATGATACTAAATAGTAAATACTAATAGCTTAATGAGTAAGTGTGATTATGGTTTAAAATCTCAATTAATACCCGTTCATATTCACCGGCCGATATGAATCGATATCAGCCCATACTACGACGATATTTCGTAGCAATACCGAATCGGTAAAATATTACCGATCGGCCGATATTACCGATATCTCTGAAAATATCGGCCGAGATGGAGTAATGTCCAAAAACCTTGATTTTTTGTAACTTTTTTCCTATTTTCCATTTTCTTCTCCTCTTCCCTCATTCTCTTATATATTTCCAACTTCCAACACTATTTCTTGAAGAAATCATTTTATTTAGTAAGAGAAAATCAAATTAACTCCCTTATTTTTACTATTATGTATTTTTTTTATTTTTTATTTTTAGATAAAGCATAGAAATGAATGAAACGATCATTGGCATGTCACTTTTGGGTCTGTGTTGTGTTATTCACTTAGATCTACACACTTTCATGCTAGATCTACTTATAAACATGATTTTTTGTGTTGAAAAATGGTTTTTTTTAATCTTCTACTTTTAAAAAAATTGTTGAAGTATTTATGATACTAAATAGTAAATACTAATAGCTTAATGAGTAAGTGTGATTATGGTTTAAAATCTCAATTAATACCCGTTCATATTCACCGGCCGATATGAATCGATATCAGCCCATACTACGACGATATTTTGTAGCAATACCGAATCGGTAAAATATTACCGATCGGCCGATATTACCGATATCTCTGAAAATATCGGCCGAGATGGAGTAATTCCAAAAACCTTGATTTTTTGTAACTTTTTTCCTATTTTTCCATTTTCTTCTCCTCTTCCCTCATTCTCTTATATATTTCCAACTTCCAACACTATTTCTTGAAGAAATCATTTTATTTAGTAAGAGAAAATCAAATTAACTCCCTTATTTTTACTATTATGTGTTTTTTTTATTTTTTATTTTTAGATAAAGCATAGAAATGAATGAAACGATCATTGGCATGTCACTTTTGGGTCTGTGTTGTGTTATTCACTTAGATCTACACACTTTCATGCTAGATCTACTTATAAACATGATTTTTTGTGTTGAAAAATGGTTTTTTTTAATCTTCTACTTTTAAAAAAATTGTTGAAGTATTTATGATACTAAATAGTAAATACTAATAGCTTAATGAGTAAGTGTGATTATGGTTTAAAATCTCAATTAATACCCGTTCATATTCACCGGCCGATATGAATCGATATCAGCCCATACTACGACGATATTTTGTAGCAATACCGAATCGGTAAAATATTACCGATCGGCCGATATTACCGATATCTCTGAAAATATCGGCCGAGATGGAGTAATTCCAAAAACCTTGATTTTTTGTAACTTTTTTCCTTTTTTTCCATTTTCTTCTCCTCTTCCCTCATTCTCTTATATATTTCCAACTTCCAACACTATTTCTTGAAGAAATCATTTTATTTAGTAAGAGAAAATCAAATTAACTCCCTTATTTTTACTATTATGTGTTTTTTTTATTTTTTATTTTTAGATAAAGCATAGAAATGAATGAAACGATCATTGGCATGTCACTTTTGGGTTTGTGTTGTGTTATTCACTTAGATCTACACACTTTCATGCTAGATCTACTTATAAACATGATTTTTTGTGTTGAAAAATGGTTTTTTTTAATCTTCTACTTTTAAAAAAATTGTTGAAGTATTTATGATACTAAATAGTAAATACTAATAGCTTAATGAGTAAGTGTGATTATGGTTTAAAATCTCAATTAATACCCGTTCATATTCACCGGCCGATATGAATCGATATCAGCCCATACTACGACGATATTTTGTAGCAATACCGAATCGGTAAAATATTACCGATCGGCCGATATTACCGATATCTCTGAAAATATCGGCCGAGATGGAGTAATGTCCAAAAACCTTGATTTTTTGTAACGTTTTTCCTATTTTTCCATTTTCTTCTCCTCTTCCCTCATTCTCTTATATATTTCCAACTTCCAACACTATTTCTTGAAGAAATCATTTTATTTAGTAAGAGAAAATCAAATTAACTCCCTTATTTTTACTATTATGTATTTTTTTTATTTTTTATTTTTAGATAAAGCATAGAAATGAATGAAACGATCATTGGCATGTCACTTTTGGGTTTGTGTTGTGTTATTCACTTAGATCTACACACTTTCATGCTAGATCTACTTATAGACATGATTTTTTGTGTTGAAAAATGGTTTTTTTTAATCTTCTACTTTTAAAAAAATTGTTGAAGTATTTATGATACTAAATAGTAAATACTAATAGCTTAATGAGTAAGTGTGATTATGGTTTAAAATCTCAATTAATACCCGTTCATATTCACCGGCCGATATGAATCGATATCAGCCCATACTACGACGATATTTTGTAGCAATACCGAATCGGTAAAATATTACCGATCGGCCGATATTACCGATATCTCTGAAAATATCGGCCGAGATGGAGCAATGTCCAAAAACCTTGATTTTTTGTAACTTTTTTCCTATTTTTCCATTTTCTTCTCCTCTTCCCTCATTCTCTTATATATTTCCAACTTCCAACACTATTTCTTGAAGAAATCATTTTATTTAGTAAGAGAAAATCAAATTAACTCCCTTATTTTTGCTATTATGTATTTTTTTTATTTTTTATTTTTAGATAAAGCATAGAAATGAATGAAACGATCATTGGCATGTCACTTTTGGGTTTGTGTTGTGTTATTCACTTAGATCTACACACTTTCATGCTAGATCTACTTATAGACATGATTTTTTGTGTTGAAAAATGGTTTTTTTTAATCTTGTACTTTGAAAAAAATTGTTGAAGTATTTATGATACTAAATAGTAAATACTAATAGCTTAATGAGTAAGTGTGATTATGGTTTAAAATCTCAATTAATACCCGTTCATATTCACCGGCCGATATGAATCGATATCAGCCCATACTACGACGATATTTTGTAGCAATACCGAATCGGTAAAATATTACCGATCGGCCGATATTACCGATATCTCTGAAAATATCGGCCGAGATGGAGTAATGTCCAAAAACCTTGATTTTTTGTAACTTTTTTCCTATTTTTCCATTTTCTTCTCCTCTTCCCTCATTCTCTTATATATTTCCAACTTCCAACACTATTTCTTGAAGAAATCATTTTATTTAGTAAGAGAAAATCAAATTAACTCCCTTATTTTTACTATTATGTGTTTTTTTTATTTTTTATTTTTAGATAAAGCATAGAAATGAATGAAACGATCATTGGCATGTCACTTTTGGGTTTGTGTTGTGTTATTCACTTAGATCTACACACTTTCATGCTAGATCTACTTATAAACATGATTTTTTGTGTTGAAAAATGGTTTTTTTTAATCTTCTACTTTTAAAAAAATTGTTGAAGTATTTATGATACTAAATAGTAAATACTAATAGCTTAATGAGTAAGTGTGATTATGGTTTAAAATCTCAATTAATACCCGTTCATATTCACCGGCCGATATGAATCGATATCAGCCCATACTACGACGATATTTTGTAGCAATACCGAATCGGTAAAATATTACCGATCGGCCGATATTACCGATATCTCTGAAAATATCGGCCGAGATGGAGTAATTCCAAAAACCTTGATTTTTTGTAACTTTTTTCCTTTTTTTCCATTTTCTTCTCCTCTTCCCTCATTCTCTTATATATTTCCAACTTCCAACACTATTTCTTGAAGAAATCATTTTATTTAGTAAGAGAAAATCAAATTAACTCCCTTATTTTTACTATTATGTGTTTTTTTTATTTTTTATTTTTAGATAAAGCATAGAAATGAATGAAACGATCATTGGCATGTCACTTTTGGGTTTGTGTTGTGTTATTCACTTAGATCTACACACTTTCATGCTAGATCTACTTATAAACATGATTTTTTGTGTTGAAATATGGTTTTTTTTAATCTTCTACTTTTAAAAAAATTGTTGAAGTATTTATGATACTAAATAGTAAATACTAATAGCTTAATGAGTAAGTGTGATTATGGTTTAAAATCTCAATTAATACCCGTTCATATTCACCGGCCGATATGAATCGATATCAGCCCATACTACGACGATATTTTGTAGCAATACCGAATCGGTAAAATATTACCGATCGGCCGATATTACCGATATCTCTGAAAATATCGGCCGAGATGGAGTAATGTCCAAAAACCTTGATTTTTTGTAACTTTTTTCCTATTTTTCCATTTTCTTCTCCTCTTCCCTCATTCTCTTATATATTTCCAACTTCCAACACTATTTCTTGAAGAAATCATTTTATTTAGTAAGAGAAAATCAAATTAACTCCCTTATTTTTACTATTATGTATTTTTTTTATTTTTTATTTTTAGATAAAGCATAGAAATGAATGAAACGATCATTGGCATGTCACTTTTGGGTTTGTGTTGTGTTATTCACTTAGATCTACACACTTTCATGCTAGATCTACTTATAAACATGATTTTTTGTGTTGAAAAATGGTTTTTCTTAATCTTCTACTTTTAAAAAAATTGTTGAAGTATTTATGATACTAAATAGTAAATACTAATAGCTTAATGAGTAAGTGTGATTATGGTTTAAAATCTCAATTAATACCCGTTCATATTCACCGGCCGATATGAATCGATATCAGCCCATACTACGACGATATTTTGTAGCAATACCGAATCGGTAAAATATTACCGATCGGCCGATATTACCGATATCTCTGAAAATATCGGCCGAGATGGAGTAATGTCCAAAAACCTTGATTTTTTGTAACTTTTTTCCTATTTTTCCATTTTCTTCTCCTCTTCCCTCATTCTCTTATATATTTCCAACTTCCAACACTATTTCTTGAAGAAATCATTTTATTTAGTAAGAGAAAATCAAATTAACTCCCTTATTTTTACTATTATGTATTTTTTTTATTTTTTATTTTTAGATAAAGCATAGAAATGAATGAAACGATCATTGGCATGTCACTTTTGGGTTTGTGTTGTGTTCTTCACTTAGATCTACACACTTTCATGCTAGATCTACTTATAAACATGATTTTTTGTGTTGAAAAATGGTTTTTTTTAATCTTCTACTTTTAAAAAAATTGTTGAAGTATTTATGATACTAAATAGTAAATACTAATAGCTTAATGAGTAAGTGTGATTATGGTTTAAAATCTCAATTAATACCCGTTCATATTCACCGGCCGATATGAATCGATATCAGCCCATACTACGACGATATTTTGTAGCAATACCGAATCGGTAAAATATTACCGATCGGCCGATATTACCGATATCTCTGAAAATATCGGCCGAGATGGAGTAATTCCAAAAACCTTGATTTTTTGTAACTTTTTTCCTATTTTTCCATTTTCTTCTCCTCTTCCCTCATTCTCTTATATATTTCCAACTTCCAACACTATTTCTTGAAGAAATCATTTTATTTAGTAAGAGAAAATAAAATTAACTCCCTTATTTTTACTATTATGTATTTTTTTTATTTTTTATTTTTAGATAAAGCATAGAAATGAATGAAACGATCATTGGCATGTCACTTTTGGGTTTGTGTTGTGTTATTCACTTAGATCTACACACTTTCATGCTAGATCTACTTATAAACATGATTTTTTGTGTTGAAAAATGGTTTTTTTTAATCTTCTACTTTTAAAAAAATTGTTGAAGTATTTATGATACTAAATAGTAAATACTAATAGCTTAATGAGTAAGTGTGATTATGGTTTAAAATCTCAATTAATACCCGTTCATATTCACCGGCCGATATGAATCGATATCAGCCCATACTACGACGATATTTTGTAGCAATACCGAATCGGTAAAATATTACCGATCGGCCGATATTACCGATATCTCTGAAAATATCGGCCGAGATGGAGTAATTCCAAAAACCTTGATTTTTTGTAACTTTTTTCCTTTTTTTCCATTTTCTTCTCCTCTTCCCTCATTCTCTTATATATTTCCAACTTCCAACACTATTTCTTGAAGAAATCATTTTATTTAGTAAGAGAAAATCAAATTAACTCCCTTATTTTTACTATTATGTGTTTTTTTTATTTTTTATTTTTAGATAAAGCATAGAAATGAATGAAACGATCATTGGCATGTCACTTTTGGGTTTGTGTTGTGTTATTCACTTAGATCTACACACTTTCATGCTAGATCTACTTATAAACATGATTTTTTGTGCTGAAAAATGGTTTTTTTTAATCTTCTACTTTTAAAAAAATTGTTGAAGTATTTATGATACTAAATAGTAAATACTAATAGCTTAATGAGTAAGTGTGATTATGGTTTAAAATCTCAATTAATACCCGTTCATATTCACCGGCCGATATGAATCGATATCAGCCCATACTACGACGATATTTTGTAGCAATACCGAATCGGTAAAATATTACCGATCGGCCGATATTACCGATATCTCTGAAAATATCGGCCGAGATGGAGTAATGTCCAAAAACCTTGATTTTTTGTAACTTTTTTCCTATTTTTCCATTTTCTTCTCCTCTTCCCTCATTCTCTTATATATTTCCAACTTCCAACACTATTTCTTGAAGAAATCATTTTATTTAGTAAGAGAAAATCAAATTAACTCCCTTATTTTTACTATTATGTATTTTTTTTATTTTTTATTTTTAGATAAAGCATAGAAATGAATGAAACGATCATTGGCATGTCACTTTTGGGTTTGTGTTGTGTTATTCACTTAGATCTACACACTTTCATGCTAGATCTACTTATAAACATGATTTTTTGTGTTGAAAAATGGTTTTTTTTAATCTTCTACTTTTAAAAAAATTGTTGAAGTATTTATGATACTAAATAGTAAATACTAATAGCTTAATGAGTAAGTGTGATTATGGTTTAAAATCTCAATTAATACCCGTTCATATTCACCGGCCGATATGAATCGATATCAGCCCATACTACGACGATATTTTGTAGCAATACCGAATCGGTAAAATATTACCGATCGGCCGATATTACCGATATCTCTGAAAATATCGGCCGAGATGGAGTAATTCCAAAAACCTTGATTTTTTTAACTTTTTTCCTTTTTTTCCATTTTCTTCTCCTCTTCCCTCATTCTCTTATATATTTCCAACTTCCAACACTATTTCTTGAAGAAATCATTTTATTTAGTAAGAGAAAATCAAATTAACTCCCTTATTTTTACTATTATGTATTTTTTTTATTTTTTATTTTTAGATAAAGCATAGAAATGAATGAAACGATCATTGCACTACACCAAAAATCGAAAATTGGAACGGAAAAGCGTTCCTAATCCTCCCGTTCCTAATTCGTTAAACCGTTCCAATTTCCGTTCCAATTTGGTACCAACCGTTCCTAATCCAAATTGGAACGGAAATTGGAACGGTTTAACGGATTAGGAACGGGAGGATTAGGAACGCTTTTCCGTTCCAATTTCCGATTTTTGGTGTAGTGTTGGCATGTCACTTTTGGGTTTGTGTTGTGTTATTCACTTAGATCTACACACTTTCATGCTACATCTACTTATAAACATGATTTTTTGTGTTGAAAAATGGTTTTTTTTAATCTTCTACTTTTAAAAAAATTGTTGAAGTATTTATGATACTAAATAGTAAATACTAATAGCTTAATGAGTAAGTGTGATTATGGTTTAAAATCTCAATTAATACCCGTTCATATTCACCGGCCGATATGAATCGATATCAGCCCATACTACGACGATATTTTGTAGCAATACCGAATCGGTAAAATATTACCGATCGGCCGATATTACCGATATCTCTGAAAATATCGGCCGAGATGGAGTAATGTCCAAAAACCTTGATTTTTTGTAACTTTTTTCCTATTTTTCCATTTTCTTCTCCTCTTCCCTCATTCTCTTATATATTTCCAACTTCCAACACTATTTCTTGAAGAAATCATTTTATTTAGTAAGAGAAAATCAAATTAACTCCCTTATTTTTACTATTATGTATTTTTTTTATTTTTTATTTTTAGATAAAGCATAGAAATGAATGAAACGATCATTGGCATGTCACTTTTGGGTTTGTGTTGTGCTATTCACTTAGATCTACACACTTTCATGCTAGATCTACTTATAAACATGATTTTTTGTGTTGAAAAATGGTTTTTTTTAATCTTCTACTTTTAAAAAAATTGTTGAAGTATTTATGATACTAAATAGTAAATACTAATAGCTTAATGAGTAAGTGTGATTATGGTTTAAAATCTCAATTAATACCCGTTCATATTCACCGGCCGATATGAATCGATATCAGCCCATACTACGACGATATTTTGTAGCAATACCGAATCGGTAAAATATTACCGATCGGCCGATATTACCGATATCTCTGAAAATATCGGCCGAGATGGAGTAATTCCAAAAACCTTGATTTTTTGTAACTTTTTTCCTCTTTTTCCATTTTCTTCTCCTCTTCCCTCATTCTCTTATATATTTCCAACTTCCAACACTATTTCTTGAAGAAATCATTTTATTTAGTAAGAGAAAATCAAATTAACTCCCTTATTTTTACTATTATGTGTTTTTTTTATTTTTTATTTTTAGATAAAGCATAGAAATGAATGAAACGATCATTGGCATGTCACTTTTGGGTTTGTGTTGTGTTATTCACTTAGATCTACACACTTTCATGCTAGATCTACTTATAAACATGATTTTTTGTGTTGAAATATGGTTTTTTTTAATCTTCTACTTTTAAAAAAATTGTTGAAGTATTTATGATACTAAATAGTAAATACTAATAGCTTAATGAGTAAGTGTGATTATGGTTTAAAATCTCAATTAATACCCGTTCATATTCACCGGCCGATATGAATCGATATCAGCCCATACTACGACGATATTTTGTAGCAATACCGAATCGGTAAAATATTACCGATCGGCCGATATTACCGATATCTCTGAAAATATCGGCCGAGATGGAGTAATGTCCAAAAACCTTGATTTTTTGTAACTTTTTTCCTATTTTTCCATTTTCATCTCCTCTTCCCTCATTCTCTTATATATTTCCAACTTCCAACACTATTTCTTGAAGAAATCATTTTATTTAGTAAGAGAAAATCAAATTAACTCCCTTATTTTTACTATTATGTATTTTTTTTATTTTTTATTTTTAGATAAAGCATAGAAATGAATGAAACGATCATTGGCATGTCACTTTTGGGTTTGTGTTGTGTTATTCACTTAGATCTACACACTTTCATGCTACATCTACTTATAAACATGATTTTTTGTGTTGAAAAATGGTTTTTTTTAATCTTCTACTTTTAAAAAAATTGTTGAAGTATTTATGATACTAAATAGTAAATACTAATAGCTTAATGAGTAAGTGTGATTATGGTTTAAAATCTCAATTAATACCCGTTCATATTCACCGGCCGATATGAATCGATATCAGCCCATACTACGACGATATTTTGTAGCAATACCGAATCGGTAAAATATTACCGATCGGCCGATATTACCGATATCTCTGAAAATATCGGCCGAGATGGAGTAATTCCAAAAACCTTGATTTTTTGTAACTTTTTTCCTTTTTTTCCATTTTCTTCTCCTCTTCCCTCATTCTCTTATATATTTCCAACTTCCAACACTATTTCTTGAAGAAATCATTTTATTTAGTAAGAGAAAATCAAATTAACTCCCTTATTTTTACTATTATGTGTTTTTTTTATTTTTTATTTTTAGATAAAGCATAGAAATGAATGAAACGATCATTGGCATGTCACTTTTGGGTTTGTGTTGTGTTATTCACTTAGATCTACACACTTTCATGCTAGATCTACTTATAAACATGATTTTTTGTGTTGAAAAATGGTTTTTTTTAATCTTCTACTTTTAAAAAAATTGTTGAAGTATTTATGATACTAAATAGTAAATACTAATAGCTTAATGAGTAAGTGTGATTATGGTTTAAAATCTCAATTAATACCCGTTCATATTCACCGGCCGATATGAATCGATATCAGCCCATACTACGACGATATTTTGTAGCAATACCGAATCGGTAAAATATTACCGATCGGCCGATATTACCGATATCTCTGAAAATATCGGCCGAGATGGAGTAATTCCAAAAACCTTGATTTTTTGTAACTTTTTTCCTTTTTTTCCATTTTCTTCTCCTCTTCCCTCATTCTCTTATATATTTCCAACTTCCAACACTATTTCTTGAAGAAATCATTTTATTTAGTAAGAGAAAATCAAATTAACTCCCTTATTTTTACTATTATGTGTTTTTTTTATTTTTTATTTTTAGATAAAGCATAGAAATGAATGAAACGATCATTGGCATGTCACTTTTGGGTTTGTGTTGTGTTATTCACTTAGATCTACACACTTTCATGCTAGATCTACTTATAAACATGATTTTTTGTGTTGAAATATGGTTTTTTTTAATCTTCTACTTTTAAAAAAATTGTTGAAGTATTTATGATACTAAATAGTAAATACTAATAGCTTAATGAGTAAGTGTGATTATGGTTTAAAATCTCAATTAATACCCGTTCATATTCACCGGCCGATATGAATCGATATCAGCCCATACTACGACGATATTTTGTAGCAATACCGAATCGGTAAAATATTACCGATCGGCCGATATTACCGATATCTCTGAAAATATCGGCCGAGATGGAGTAATGTCCAAAAACCTTGATTTTTTGTAACTTTTTTCCTATTTTTCCATTTTCTTCTCCTCTTCCCTCATTCTCTTATATATTTCCAACTTCCAACACTATTTCTTGAAGAAATCATTTTATTTAGTAAGAGAAAATCAAATTAACTCCCTTATTTTTACTATTATGTATTTTTTTTATTTTTTATTTTTAGATAAAGCATAGAAATGAATGAAACGATCATTGGCATGTCACTTTTGGGTTTGTGTTGTGTTATTCACTTAGATCTACACACTTTCATGCTAGATCTACTTATAGACATGATTTTTTGTGTTGAAAAATGGTTTTTTTTAATCTTCTACTTTTAAAAAAATTGTTGAAGTATTTATGATACTAAATAGTAAATACTAATAGCTTAATGAGTAAGTGTGATTATGGTTTAAAATCTCAATTAATACCCGTTCATATTCACCGGCCGATATGAATCGATATCAGCCCATACTACGACGATATTTTGTAGCAATACCGAATCGGTAAAATATTACCGATCGGCCGATATTACCGATATCTCTGAAAATATCGGCCGAGATGGAGCAATGTCCAAAAACCTTGATTTTTTGTAACTTTTTTCCTATTTTTCCATTTTCTTCTCCTCTTCCCTCATTCTCTTATATATTTCCAACTTCCAACACTATTTCTTGAAGAAATCATTTTATTTAGTAAGAGAAAATCAAATTAACTCCCTTATTTTTGCTATTATGTATTTTTTTTATTTTTTATTTTTAGATAAAGCATAGAAATGAATGAAACGATCATTGGCATGTCACTTTTGGGTTTGTGTTGTGTTATTCACTTAGATCTACACACTTTCATGCTAGATCTACTTATAGACATGATTTTTTGTGTTGAAAAATGGTTTTTTTTAATCTTCTACTTTGAAAAAAATTGTTGAAGTATTTATGATACTAAATAGTAAATACTAATAGCTTAATGAGTAAGTGTGATTATGGTTTAAAATCTCAATTAATACCCGTTCATATTCACCGGCCGATATGAATCGATATCAGCCCATACTACGACGATATTTTGTAGCAATACCGAATCGGTAAAATATTACCGATCGGCCGATATTACCGATATCTCTGAAAATATCGGCCGAGATGGAGTAATGTCCAAAAACCTTGATTTTTTGTAACTTTTTTCCTATTTTTCCATTTTCTTCTCCTCTTCCCTCATTCTCTTATATATTTCCAACTTCCAACACTATTTCTTGAAGAAATCATTTTATTTAGTAAGAGAAAATCAAATTAACTCCCTTATTTTTACTATTATGTGTTTTTTTTATTTTTTATTTTTAGATAAAGCATAGAAATGAATGAAACGATCATTGGCATGTCACTTTTGGGTTTGTGTTGTGTTATTCACTTAGATCTACACACTTTCATGCTAGATCTACTTATAAACATGATTTTTTGTGTTGAAAAATGGTTTTTTTTAATCTTCTACTTTTAAAAAAATTGTTGAAGTATTTATGATACTAAATAGTAAATACTAATAGCTTAATGAGTAAGTGTGATTATGGTTTAAAATCTCAATTAATACCCGTTCATATTCACCGGCCGATATGAATCGATATCAGCCCATACTACGACGATATTTTGTAGCAATACCGAATCGGTAAAATATTACCGATCGGCCGATATTACCGATATCTCTGAAAATATCGGCCGAGATGGAGTAATTCCAAAAACCTTGATTTTTTGTAACTTTTTTCCTTTTTTTCCATTTTCTTCTCCTCTTCCCTCATTCTCTTATATATTTCCAACTTCCAACACTATTTCTTGAAGAAATCATTTTATTTAGTAAGAGAAAATCAAATTAACTCCCTTATTTTTACTATTATGTGTTTTTTTTATTTTTTATTTTTAGATAAAGCATAGAAATGAATGAAACGATCATTGGCATGTCACTTTTGGGTTTGTGTTGTGTTATTCACTTAGATCTACACACTTTCATGCTAGATCTACTTATAAACATGATTTTTTGTGTTGAAATATGGTTTTTTTTAATCTTCTACTTTTAAAAAAATTGTTGAAGTATTTATGATACTAAATAGTAAATACTAATAGCTTAATGAGTAAGTGTGATTATGGTTTAAAATCTCAATTAATACCCGTTCATATTCACCGGCCGATATGAATCGATATCAGCCCATACTACGACGATATTTTGTAGCAATACCGAATCGGTAAAATATTACCGATCGGCCGATATTACCGATATCTCTGAAAATATCGGCCGAGATGGAGTAATGTCCAAAAACCTTGATTTTTTGTAACTTTTTTCCTATTTTTCCATTTTCTTCTCCTCTTCCCTCATTCTCTTATATATTTCCAACTTCCAACACTATTTCTTGAAGAAATCATTTTATTTAGTAAGAGAAAATCAAATTAACTCCCTTATTTTTACTATTATGTATTTTTTTTATTTTTTATTTTTAGATAAAGCATAGAAATGAATGAAACGATCATTGGCATGTCACTTTTGGGTTTGTGTTGTGTTATTCACTTAGATCTACACACTTTCATGCTAGATCTACTTATAAACATGATTTTTTGTGTTGAAAAATGGTTTTTCTTAATCTTCTACTTTTAAAAAAATTGTTGAAGTATTTATGATACTAAATAGTAAATACTAATAGCTTAATGAGTAAGTGTGATTATGGTTTAAAATCTCAATTAATACCCGTTCATATTCACCGGCCGATATGAATCGATATCAGCCCATACTACGACGATATTTTGTAGCAATACCGAATCGGTAAAATATTACCGATCGGCCGATATTACCGATATCTCTGAAAATATCGGCCGAGATGGAGTAATGTCCAAAAACCTTGATTTTTTGTAACTTTTTTCCTATTTTTCCATTTTCTTCTCCTCTTCCCTCATTCTCTTATATATTTCCAACTTCCAACACTATTTCTTGAAGAAATCATTTTATTTAGTAAGAGAAAATCAAATTAACTCCCTTATTTTTACTATTATGTATTTTTTTTATTTTTTATTTTTAGATAAAGCATAGAAATGAATGAAACGATCATTGGCATGTCACTTTTGGGTTTGTGTTGTGTTCTTCACTTAGATCTACACACTTTCATGCTAGATCTACTTATAAACATGATTTTTTGTGTTGAAAAATGGTTTTTTTTAATCTTCTACTTTTAAAAAAATTGTTGAAGTATTTATGATACTAAATAGTAAATACTAATAGCTTAATGAGTAAGTGTGATTATGGTTTAAAATCTCAATTAATACCCGTTCATATTCAC
This sequence comes from Cinnamomum chago, assembly GCA_038049695.1. Taxonomy (NCBI): domain Eukaryota; kingdom Viridiplantae; phylum Streptophyta; class Magnoliopsida; order Laurales; family Lauraceae; genus Cinnamomum; species Cinnamomum chago. The sequence continues at coordinate 61,168,721 of CP142458.1, read as the reverse complement.
CGGCCGATATGAATCGATATCAGCCCATACTACGACGATATTTTGTAGCAATACCGAATCGGTAAAATATTACCGATCGGCCGATATTACCGATATCTCTGAAAATATCGGCCGAGATGGAGTAATTCCAAAAACCTTGATTTTTTGTAACTTTTTTCCTATTTTTCCATTTTCTTCTCCTCTTCCCTCATTCTCTTATATATTTCCAACTTCCAACACTATTTCTTGAAGAAATCATTTTATTTAGTAAGAGAAAATAAAATTAACTCCCTTATTTTTACTATTATGTATTTTTTTTATTTTTTATTTTTAGATAAAGCATAGAAATGAATGAAACGATCATTGGCATGTCACTTTTGGGTTTGTGTTGTGTTATTCACTTAGATCTACACACTTTCATGCTAGATCTACTTATAAACATGATTTTTTGTGTTGAAAAATGGTTTTTTTTAATCTTCTACTTTTAAAAAAATTGTTGAAGTATTTATGATACTAAATAGTAAATACTAATAGCTTAATGAGTAAGTGTGATTATGGTTTAAAATCTCAATTAATACCCGTTCATATTCACCGGCCGATATGAATCGATATCAGCCCATACTACGACGATATTTTGTAGCAATACCGAATCGGTAAAATATTACCGATCGGCCGATATTACCGATATCTCTGAAAATATCGGCCGAGATGGAGTAATTCCAAAAACCTTGATTTTTTGTAACTTTTTTCCTTTTTTTCCATTTTCTTCTCCTCTTCCCTCATTCTCTTATATATTTCCAACTTCCAACACTATTTCTTGAAGAAATCATTTTATTTAGTAAGAGAAAATCAAATTAACTCCCTTATTTTTACTATTATGTGTTTTTTTTATTTTTTATTTTTAGATAAAGCATAGAAATGAATGAAACGATCATTGGCATGTCACTTTTGGGTTTGTGTTGTGTTATTCACTTAGATCTACACACTTTCATGCTAGATCTACTTATAAACATGATTTTTTGTGCTGAAAAATGGTTTTTTTTAATCTTCTACTTTTAAAAAAATTGTTGAAGTATTTATGATACTAAATAGTAAATACTAATAGCTTAATGAGTAAGTGTGATTATGGTTTAAAATCTCAATTAATACCCGTTCATATTCACCGGCCGATATGAATCGATATCAGCCCATACTACGACGATATTTTGTAGCAATACCGAATCGGTAAAATATTACCGATCGGCCGATATTACCGATATCTCTGAAAATATCGGCCGAGATGGAGTAATGTCCAAAAACCTTGATTTTTTGTAACTTTTTTCCTATTTTTCCATTTTCTTCTCCTCTTCCCTCATTCTCTTATATATTTCCAACTTCCAACACTATTTCTTGAAGAAATCATTTTATTTAGTAAGAGAAAATCAAATTAACTCCCTTATTTTTACTATTATGTATTTTTTTTATTTTTTATTTTTAGATAAAGCATAGAAATGAATGAAACGATCATTGGCATGTCACTTTTGGGTTTGTGTTGTGTTATTCACTTAGATCTACACACTTTCATGCTAGATCTACTTATAAACATGATTTTTTGTGTTGAAAAATGGTTTTTTTTAATCTTCTACTTTTAAAAAAATTGTTGAAGTATTTATGATACTAAATAGTAAATACTAATAGCTTAATGAGTAAGTGTGATTATGGTTTAAAATCTCAATTAATACCCGTTCATATTCACCGGCCGATATGAATCGATATCAGCCCATACTACGACGATATTTTGTAGCAATACCGAATCGGTAAAATATTACCGATCGGCCGATATTACCGATATCTCTGAAAATATCGGCCGAGATGGAGTAATTCCAAAAACCTTGATTTTTTTAACTTTTTTCCTTTTTTTCCATTTTCTTCTCCTCTTCCCTCATTCTCTTATATATTTCCAACTTCCAACACTATTTCTTGAAGAAATCATTTTATTTAGTAAGAGAAAATCAAATTAACTCCCTTATTTTTACTATTATGTATTTTTTTTATTTTTTATTTTTAGATAAAGCATAGAAATGAATGAAACGATCATTGCACTACACCAAAAATCGAAAATTGGAACGGAAAAGCGTTCCTAATCCTCCCGTTCCTAATTCGTTAAACCGTTCCAATTTCCGTTCCAATTTGGTACCAACCGTTCCTAATCCAAATTGGAACGGAAATTGGAACGGTTTAACGGATTAGGAACGGGAGGATTAGGAACGCTTTTCCGTTCCAATTTCCGATTTTTGGTGTAGTGTTGGCATGTCACTTTTGGGTTTGTGTTGTGTTATTCACTTAGATCTACACACTTTCATGCTACATCTACTTATAAACATGATTTTTTGTGTTGAAAAATGGTTTTTTTTAATCTTCTACTTTTAAAAAAATTGTTGAAGTATTTATGATACTAAATAGTAAATACTAATAGCTTAATGAGTAAGTGTGATTATGGTTTAAAATCTCAATTAATACCCGTTCATATTCACCGGCCGATATGAATCGATATCAGCCCATACTACGACGATATTTTGTAGCAATACCGAATCGGTAAAATATTACCGATCGGCCGATATTACCGATATCTCTGAAAATATCGGCCGAGATGGAGTAATGTCCAAAAACCTTGATTTTTTGTAACTTTTTTCCTATTTTTCCATTTTCTTCTCCTCTTCCCTCATTCTCTTATATATTTCCAACTTCCAACACTATTTCTTGAAGAAATCATTTTATTTAGTAAGAGAAAATCAAATTAACTCCCTTATTTTTACTATTATGTATTTTTTTTATTTTTTATTTTTAGATAAAGCATAGAAATGAATGAAACGATCATTGGCATGTCACTTTTGGGTTTGTGTTGTGCTATTCACTTAGATCTACACACTTTCATGCTAGATCTACTTATAAACATGATTTTTTGTGTTGAAAAATGGTTTTTTTTAATCTTCTACTTTTAAAAAAATTGTTGAAGTATTTATGATACTAAATAGTAAATACTAATAGCTTAATGAGTAAGTGTGATTATGGTTTAAAATCTCAATTAATACCCGTTCATATTCACCGGCCGATATGAATCGATATCAGCCCATACTACGACGATATTTTGTAGCAATACCGAATCGGTAAAATATTACCGATCGGCCGATATTACCGATATCTCTGAAAATATCGGCCGAGATGGAGTAATTCCAAAAACCTTGATTTTTTGTAACTTTTTTCCTCTTTTTCCATTTTCTTCTCCTCTTCCCTCATTCTCTTATATATTTCCAACTTCCAACACTATTTCTTGAAGAAATCATTTTATTTAGTAAGAGAAAATCAAATTAACTCCCTTATTTTTACTATTATGTGTTTTTTTTATTTTTTATTTTTAGATAAAGCATAGAAATGAATGAAACGATCATTGGCATGTCACTTTTGGGTTTGTGTTGTGTTATTCACTTAGATCTACACACTTTCATGCTAGATCTACTTATAAACATGATTTTTTGTGTTGAAATATGGTTTTTTTTAATCTTCTACTTTTAAAAAAATTGTTGAAGTATTTATGATACTAAATAGTAAATACTAATAGCTTAATGAGTAAGTGTGATTATGGTTTAAAATCTGAATTAATACCCGTTCATATTCACCGGCCGATATGAATCGATATCAGCCCATACTACGACGATATTTTGTAGCAATACCGAATCGGTAAAATATTACCGATCGGCCGATATTACCGATATCTCTGAAAATATCGGCCGAGATGGAGTAATGTCCAAAAACCTTGATTTTTTGTAACTTTTTTCCTATTTTTCCATTTTCATCTCCTCTTCCCTCATTCTCTTATATATTTCCAACTTCCAACACTATTTCTTGAAGAAATCATTTTATTTAGTAAGAGAAAATCAAATTAACTCCCTTATTTTTACTATTATGTATTTTTTTTATTTTTTATTTTTAGATAAAGCATAGAAATGAATGAAACGATCATTGGCATGTCACTTTTGGGTTTGTGTTGTGTTATTCACTTAGATCTACACACTTTCATGCTAGATCTACTTATAAACATGATTTTTTGTGTTGAAAAATGGTTTTTTTTAATCTTCTACTTTTAAAAAAATTGTTGAAGTATTTATGATACTAAATAGTAAATACTAATAGCTTAATGAGTAAGTGTGATTATGGTTTAAAATCTCAATTAATACCCGTTCATATTCACCGGCCGATATGAATCGATATCAGCCCATACTACGACGATATTTCGTAGCAATACCGAATCGGTAAAATATTACCGATCGGCCGATATTACCGATATCTCTGAAAATATCGGCCGAGATGGAGTAATGTCCAAAAACCTTGATTTTTTGTAACTTTTTTCCTATTTTCCATTTTCTTCTCCTCTTCCCTCATTCTCTTATATATTTCCAACTTCCAACACTATTTCTTGAAGAAATCATTTTATTTAGTAAGAGAAAATCAAATTAACTCCCTTATTTTTACTATTATGTATTTTTGTTATTTTTTATTTTTAGATAAAGCATAGAAATGAATGAAACGATCATTGGCATGTCACTTTTGGGTCTGTGTTGTGTTATTCACTTAGATCTACACACTTTCATGCTAGATCTACTTATAAACATGATTTTTTGTGTTGAAAAATGGTTTTTTTTAATCTTCTACTTTTAAAAAAATTGTTGAAGTATTTATGATACTAAATAGTAAATACTAATAGCTTAATGAGTAAGTGTGATTATGGTTTAAAATCTCAATTAATACCCGTTCATATTCACCGGCCGATATGAATCGATATCAGCCCATACTACGACGATATTTTGTAGCAATACCGAATCGGTAAAATATTACCGATCGGCCGATATTACCGATATCTCTGAAAATATCGGCCGAGATGGAGTAATTCCAAAAACCTTGATTTTTTGTAACTTTTTTCCTATTTTTCCATTTTCTTCTCCTCTTCCCTCATTCTCTTATATATTTCCAACTTCCAACACTATTTCTTGAAGAAATCATTTTATTTAGTAAGAGAAAATCAAATTAACTCCCTTATTTTTACTATTATGTGTTTTTTTTATTTTTTATTTTTAGATAAAGCATAGAAATGAATGAAACGATCATTGGCATGTCACTTTTGGGTCTGTGTTGTGTTATTCACTTAGATCTACACACTTTCATGCTAGATCTACTTATAAACATGATTTTTTGTGTTGAAAAATGGTTTTTTTTAATCTTCTACTTTTAAAAAAATTGTTGAAGTATTTATGATACTAAATAGTAAATACTAATAGCTTAATGAGTAAGTGTGATTATGGTTTAAAATCTCAATTAATACCCGTTCATATTCACCGGCCGATATGAATCGATATCAGCCCATACTACGACGATATTTTGTAGCAATACCGAATCGGTAAAATATTACCGATCGGCCGATATTACCGATATCTCTGAAAATATCGGCCGAGATGGAGTAATTCCAAAAACCTTGATTTTTTGTAACTTTTTTCCTTTTTTTCCATTTTCTTCTCCTCTTCCCTCATTCTCTTATATATTTCCAACTTCCAACACTATTTCTTGAAGAAATCATTTTATTTAGTAAGAGAAAATCAAATTAACTCCCTTATTTTTACTATTATGTGTTTTTTTTATTTTTTATTTTTAGATAAAGCATAGAAATGAATGAAACGATCATTGGCATGTCACTTTTGGGTTTGTGTTGTGTTATTCACTTAGATCTACACACTTTCATGCTAGATCTACTTATAAACATGATTTTTTGTGTTGAAAAATGGTTTTTTTTAATCTTCTACTTTTAAAAAAATTGTTGAAGTATTTATGATACTAAATAGTAAATACTAATAGCTTAATGAGTAAGTGTGATTATGGTTTAAAATCTCAATTAATACCCGTTCATATTCACCGGCCGATATGAATCGATATCAGCCCATACTACGACGATATTTTGTAGCAATACCGAATCGGTAAAATATTACCGATCGGCCGATATTACCGATATCTCTGAAAATATCGGCCGAGATGGAGTAATGTCCAAAAACCTTGATTTTTTGTAACTTTTTTCCTATTTTTCCATTTTCTTCTCCTCTTCCCTCATTCTCTTATATATTTCCAACTTCCAACACTATTTCTTGAAGAAATCATTTTATTTAGTAAGAGAAAATCAAATTAACTCCCTTATTTTTACTATTATGTATTTTTTTTATTTTTTATTTTTAGATAAAGCATAGAAATGAATGAAACGATCATTGGCATGTCACTTTTGGGTTTGTGTTGTGTTATTCACTTAGATCTACACACTTTCATGCTAGATCTACTTATAAACATGATTTTTTGTGTTGAAAAATGGTTTTTTTTAATCTTCTACTTTTAAAAAAATTGTTGAAGTATTTATGATACTAAATAGTAAATACTAATAGCTTAATGAGTAAGTGTGATTATGGTTTAAAATCTCAATTAATACCCGTTCATATTCACCGGCCGATATGAATCGATATCAGCCCATACTACGACGATATTTTGTAGCAATACCGAATCGGTAAAATATTACCGATCGGCCGATATTACCGATATCTCTGAAAATATCGGCCGAGATGGAGTAATTCCAAAAACCTTGATTTTTTGTAACTTTTTTCCTATTTTTCCATTTTCTTCTCCTCTTCCCTCATTCTCTTATATATTTCCAACTTCCAACACTATTTCTTGAAGAAATCATTTTATTTAGTAAGAGAAAATCAAATTAACTCCCTTATTTTTACTATTATGTGTTTTTTTTATTTTTTATTTTTAGATAAAGCATAGAAATGAATGAAACGATCATTGGCATGTCACTTTTGGGTTTGTGTTGTGTTATTCACTTAGATCTACACACTTTCATGCTAGATCTACTTATAAACATGATTTTTTGTGTTGAAAAATGGTTTTTTTTAATCTTCTACTTTTAAAAAAATTGTTGAAGTATTTATGATACTAAATAGTAAATACTAATAGCTTAATGAGTAAGTGTGATTATGGTTTAAAATCTCAATTAATACCCGTTCATATTCACCGGCCGATATGAATCGATATCAGCCCATACTACGACGATATTTTGTAGCAATACCGAATCGGTAAAATATTACCGATCGGCCGATATTACCGATATCTCTGAAAATATCGGCCGAGATGGAGTAATTCCAAAAACCTTGATTTTTTGTAACTTTTTTCCTATTTTTCCATTTTCTTCTCCTCTTCCCTCATTCTCTTATATATTTCCAACTTCCAACACTATTTCTTGAAGAAATCATTTTATTTAGTAAGAGAAAATCAAATTAACTCCCTTATTTTTACTATTATGTATTTTTTTTATTTTTTATTTTTAGATAAAGCATAGAAATGAATGAAACGATCATTGGCATGTCACTTTTGGGTTTGTGTTGTGTTATTCACTTAGATCTACACACTTTCATGCTAGATCTACTTATAAACATGATTTTTTGTGTTGAAAAATGGTTTTTTTTAATCTTCTACTTTTAAAAAAATTGTTGAAGTATTTATGATACTAAATAGTAAATACTAATAGCTTAATGAGTAAGTGTGATTATGGTTTAAAATCTCAATTAATACCCGTTCATATTCACCGGCCGATATGAATCGATATCAGCCCATACTACGACGATATTTTGTAGCAATACCGAATCGGTAAAATATTACCGATCGGCCGATATTACCGATATCTCTGAAAATATCGGCCGAGATGGAGTAATTCCAAAAACCTTGATTTTTTGTAACTTTTTTCCTTTTTTTCCATTTTCTTCTCCTCTTCCCTCATTCTCTTATATATTTCCAACTTCCAACACTATTTCTTGAAGAAATCATTTTATTTAGTAAGAGAAAATCAAATTAACTCCCTTATTTTTACTATTATGTGTTTTTTTTATTTTTTATTTTTAGATAAAGCATAGAAATGAATGAAACGATCATTGGCATGTCACTTTTGGGTTTGTGTTGTGTTATTCACTTAGATCTACACACTTTCATGCTAGATCTACTTATAAACATGATTTTTTGTGTTGAAATATGGTTTTTTTTAATCTTCTACTTTTAAAAAAATTGTTGAAGTATTTATGATACTAAATAGTAAATACTAATAGCTTAATGAGTAAGTGTGATTATGGTTTAAAATCTCAATTAATACCCGTTCATATTCACCGGCCGATATGAATCGATATCAGCCCATACTACGACGATATTTTGTAGCAATACCGAATCGGTAAAATATTACCGATCGGCCGATATTACCGATATCTCTGAAAATATCGGCCGAGATGGAGTAATGTCCAAAAACCTTGATTTTTTGTAACTTTTTTCCTATTTTTCCATTTTCTTCTCCTCTTCCCTCATTCTCTTATATATTTCCAACTTCCAACACTATTTCTTGAAGAAATCATTTTATTTAGTAAGAGAAAATCAAATTAACTCCCTTATTTTTACTATTATGTATTTTTTTTATTTTTTATTTTTAGATAAAGCATAGAAATGAATGAAACGATCATTGGCATGTCACTTTTGGGTTTGTGTTGTGTTATTCACTTAGATCTACACACTTTCATGCTAGATCTACTTATAAACATGATTTTTTGTGTTGAAAAATGGTTTTTTTTAATCTTCTACTTTTAAAAAAATTGTTGAAGTATTTATGATACTAAATAGTAAATACTAATAGCTTAATGAGTAAGTGTGATTATGGTTTAAAATCTCAATTAATACCCGTTCATATTCACCGGCCGATATGAATCGATATCAGCCCATACTACGACGATATTTTGTAGCAATACCGAATCGGTAAAATATTACCGATCGGCCGATATTACCGATATCTCTGAAAATATCGGCCGAGATGGAGTAATTCCAAAAACCTTGATTTTTTGTAACTTTTTTCCTATTTTTCCATTTTCTTCTCCTCTTCCCTCATTCTCTTATATATTTCCAACTTCCAACACTATTTCTTGAAGAAATCATTTTATTTAGTAAGAGAAAATCAAATTAACTCCCTTATTTTTACTATTATGTGTTTTTTTTATTTTTTATTTTTAGATAAAGCATAGAAATGAATGAAACGATCATTGGCATGTCACTTTTGGGTTTGTGTTGTGTTATTCACTTAGATCTACACACTTTCATGCTAGATCTACTTATAAACATGATTTTTTGTGTTGAAAAATGGTTTTTTTTAATCTTCTACTTTTAAAAAAATTGTTGAAGTATTTATGATACTAAATAGTAAATACTAATAGCTTAATGAGTAAGTGTGATTATGGTTTAAAATCTCAATTAATACCCGTTCATATTCACCGGCCGATATGAATCGATATCAGCCCATACTACGACGATATTTTGTAGCAATACCGAATCGGTAAAATATTACCGATCGGCCGATATTACCGATATCTCTGAAAATATCGGCCGAGATGGAGTAATTCCAAAAACCTTGATTTTTTGTAACTTTTTTCCTTTTTTTCCATTTTCTTCTCCTCTTCCCTCATTCTCTTATATATTTCCAACTTCCAACACTATTTCTTGAAGAAATCATTTTATTTAGTAAGAGAAAATCAAATTAACTCCCTTATTTTTACTATTATGTGTTTTTTTTATTTTTTATTTTTAGATAAAGCATAGAAATGAATGAAACGATCATTGGCATGTCACTTTTGGGTATGTGTTGTGTTATTCACTTAGATCTACACACTTTCATGCTAGATCTACTTATAAACATGATTTTTTGTGTTGAAATATGGTTTTTTTTAATCTTCTACTTTTAAAAAAATTGTTGAAGTATTTATGATACTAAATAGTAAATACTAATAGCTTAATGAGTAAGTGTGATTATGGTTTAAAATCTCAATTAATACCCGTTCATATTCACCGGCCGATATGAATCGATATCAGCCCATACTACGACGATATTTCGTAGCAATACCGAATCGGTAAAATATTACCGATCGGCCGATATTACCGATATCTCTGAAAATATCGGCCGAGATGGAGTAATGTCCAAAAACCTTGATTTTTTGTAACTTTTTTCCTATTTTCCATTTTCTTCTCCTCTTCCCTCATTCTCTTATATATTTCCAACTTCCAACACTATTTCTTGAAGAAATCATTTTATTTAGTAAGAGAAAATCAAATTAACTCCCTTATTTTTACTATTATGTATTTTTTTTATTTTTTATTTTTAGATAAAGCATAGAAATGAATGAAACGATCATTGGCATGTCACTTTTGGGTTTGTGTTGTGTTATTCACTTAGATCTACACACTTTCATGCTACATCTACTTATAAACATGATTTTTTGTGTTGAAAAATGGTTTTTTTTAATCTTCTACTTTTAAAAAAATTGTTGAAGTATTTATGATACTAAATAGTAAATACTAATAGCTTAATGAGTAAGTGTGATTATGGTTTAAAATCTCAATTAATACCCGTTCATATTCACCGGCCGATATGAATCGATATCAGCCCATACTACGACGATATTTTGTAGCAATACCGAATCGGTAAAATATTACCGATCGGCCGATATTACCGATATCTCTGAAAATATCGGCCGAGATGGAGTAATGTCCAAAAACCTTGATTTTTTGTAACTTTTTTCCTATTTTCCTTTTTCTTCTCCTCTTCCCTCATTCTCTTATATATTTCCAACTTCCAACACTATTTCTTGAAGAAATCATTTTATTTAGTAAGAGAAAATCAAATTAACTCCCTTATTTTTACTATTATGTATTTTTTTTATTTTTTATTTTTAGATAAAGCATAGAAATGAATGAAACGATCATTGGCATGTCACTTTTGGGTTTGTGTTGTGTTATTCACTTAGATCTACACACTTTCATGCTAGATCTACTTATAAACATGATTTTTTGTGTTGAAATATGGTTTTTTTTAATCTTCTACTTTTAAAAAAATTGTTGAAGTATTTATGATACTAAATAGTAAATACTAATAGCTTAATGAGTAAGTGTGATTATGGTTTAAAATCTCAATTAATACCCGTTCATATTCACCGGCCGATATGAATCGATATCAGCCCATACTACGACGATATTTCGTAGCAATACCGAATCGGTAAAATATTACCGATCGGCCGATATTACCGATATCTCTGAAAATATCGGCCGAGATGGAGTAATGTCCAAAAACCTTGATTTTTTGTAACTTTTTTCCTATTTTCCATTTTCTTCTCCTCTTCCCTCATTCTCTTATATATTTCCAACTTCCAACACTATTTCTTGAAGAAATCATTTTATTTAGTAAGAGAAAATCAAATTAACTCCCTTATTTTTACTATTATGTATTTTTTTTATTTTTTATTTTTAGATAAAGCATAGAAATGAATGAAACGATCATTGGCATGTCACTTTTGGGTTTGTGTTGTGTTATTCACTTAGATCTACACACTTTCATGCTACATCTACTTATAAACATGATTTTTTGTGTTGAAAAATGGTTTTTTTTAATCTTCTACTTTTAAAAAAATTGTTGAAGTATTTATGATACTAAATAGTAAATACTAATAGCTTAATGAGTAAGTGTGATTATGGTTTAAAATCTCAATTAATACCCGTTCATATTCACCGGCCGATATGAATCGATATCAGCCCATACTACGACGATATTTCGTAGCAATACCGAATCGGTAAAATATTACCGATCGGCCGATATTACCGATATCTCTGAAAATATCGGCCGAGATGGAGTAATGTCCAAAAACCTTGATTTTTTGTAACTTTTTTCCTATTTTCCATTTTCTTCTCCTCTTCCCTCATTCTCTTATATATTTCCAACTTCCAACACTATTTCTTGAAGAAATCATTTTATTTAGTAAGAGAAAATCAAATTAACTCCCTTATTTTTACTATTATGTATTTTTTTTATTTTTTATTTTTAGATAAAGCATAGAAATGAATGAAACGATCATTGGCATGTCACTTTTGGGTTTGTGTTGTGTTATTCACTTAGATCTACACACTTTCATGCTACATCTACTTATAAACATGATTTTTTGTGTTGAAAAATGGTTTTTTTTAATCTTCTACTTTTAAAAAAATTGTTGAAGTATTTATGATACTAAATAGTAAACACTAATAGCTTAATGAGTAAGTGTGATTATGGTTTAAAATCTCAATTAATACCCGTTCATATTCACCGGCCGATATGAATCGATATCAGCCCATACTACGACGATATTTCGTAGCAATACCGAATCGGTAAAATATTACCGATCGGCCGATATTACCGATATCTCTGAAAATATCGGCCGAGATGGAGTAATGTCCAAAAACCTTGATTTTTTGTAACTTTTTTCCTATTTTCCATTTTCTTCTCCTCTTCCCTCATTCTCTTATATATTTCCAACTTCCAACACTATTTCTTGAAGAAATCATTTTATTTAGTAAGAGAAAATCAAATTAACTCCCTTATTTTTACTATTATGTGTTTTTTTTATTTTTTATTTTTAGATAAAGCATAGAAATGAATGAAACGATCATTGGCATGTCACTTTTGGGTTTGTGTTGTGTTATTCACTTAGATCTACACACTTTCATGCTACATCTACTTATAAACATGATTTTTTGTGTTGAAAAATGGTTTTTTTTAATCTTCAACTTTTAAAAAAATTGTTGAAGTATTTATGATACTAAATAGTAAATACTAATAGCTTAATGAGTAAGTGTGATTATGGTTTAAAATCTCAATTAATACCCGTTCATATTCACCGGCCGATATGAATCGATATCAGCCCATACTACGACGATATTTTGTAGCAATACCGAATCGGTAAAATATTACCGATCGGCCGATATTACCGATATCTCTGAAAATATCGGCCGAGATGGAGTAATTCCAAAAACCTTGATTTTTTGTATCTTTTTTCCTTTTTTTCCATTTTCTTCTCCTCTTCCCTCATTCTCTTATATATTTCCAACTTCCAACACTATTTCTTGAAGAAATCATTTTATTTAGTAAGAGAAAATCAAATTAACTCCCTTATTTTTACTATTATGTATTTTTTTTATTTTTTATTTTTAGATAAAGCATAGAAATGAATGAAACGATCATTGGCATGTCACTTTTGGGTTTGTGTTGTGTTATTCACTTAGATCTACACACTTTCATGCTACATCTACTTATAAACATGATTTTTTGTGTTGAAAAATGGTTTTTTTTAATCTTCTACTTTTAAAAAAATTGTTGAAGTATTTATGATACTAAATAGTAAATACTAATAGCTTAATGAGTAAGTGTGATTATGGTTTAAAATCTCAATTAATACCCGTTCATATTCACCGGCCGATATGAATCGATATCAGCCCATACTACGACGATATTTCGTAGCAATACCGAATCGGTAAAATATTACCGATCGGCCGATATTACCGATATCTCTGAAAATATCGGCCGAGATGGAGTAATGTCCAAAAACCTTGATTTTTTGTAACTTTTTTCCTATTTTCCATTTTCTTCTCCTCTTCCCTCATTCTCTTATATATTTCCAACTTCCAACACTATTTCTTGAAGAAATCATTTTATTTAGTAAGAGAAAATCAAATTAACTCCCTTATTTTTACTATTATGTATTTTTTTTATTTTTTATTTTTAGATAAAGCATAGAAATGAATGAAACGATCATTGGCATGTCACTTTTGGGTTTGTGTTGTGTTATTCACTTAGATCTACACACTTTCATGCTACATCTACTTATAAACATGATTTTTTGTGTTGAAAAATGGTTTTTTTTAATCTTCTACTTTTAAAAAAATTGTTGAAGTATTTATGATACTAAATAGTAAATACTAATAGCTTAATGAGTAAGTGTGATTATGGTTTAAAATCTCAATTAATACCCGTTCATATTCACCGGCCGATATGAATCGATATCAGCCCATACTACGACGATATTTTGTAGCAATACCGAATCGGTAAAATATTACCGATCGGCCGATATTACCGATATCTCTGAAAATATCGGCCGAGATGGAGTAATGTCCAAAAACCTTGATTTTTTGTAACTTTTTTCCTATTTTCCATTTTCTTCTCCTCTTCCCTCATTCTCTTATATATTTCCAACTTCCAACACTATTTCTTGAAGAAATCATTTTATTTAGTAAGAGAAAATCAAATTAACTCCCTTATTTTTACTATTATGTGTTTTTTTTATTTTTTATTTTTAGATAAAGCATAGAAATGAATGAAACGATCATTGGCATGTCACTTTTGGGTTTGTGTTGTGTTATTCACTTAGATCTACACACTTTCATGCTAGATCTACTTATAAACATGATTTTTTGTGTTGAAAAATGGTTTTTTTTAATCTTCAACTTTTAAAAAAATTGTTGAAGTATTTATGATACTAAATAGTAAATACTAATAGCTTAATGAGTAAGTGTGATTATGGTTTAAAATCTCAATTAATACCCGTTCATATTCACCGGCCGATATGAATCGATATCAGCCCATACTACGACGATATTTTGTAGCAATACCGAATCGGTAAAATATTACCGATCGGCCGATATTACCGATATCTCTGAAAATATCGGCCGAGATGGAGTAATTCCAAAAACCTTGATTTTTTGTAACTTTTTTCCTATTTTTCCATTTTCTTCTCCTCTTCCCTCATTCTCTTATATATTTCCAACTTCCAACACTATTTCTTGAAGAAATCATTTTATTTAGTAAGAGAAAATCAAATTAACTCCCTTATTTTTACTATTATGTGTTTTTTTTATTTTTTATTTTTAGATAAAGCATAGAAATGAATGAAACGATCATTGGCATGTCACTTTTGGGTTTGTGTTGTGTTATTCACTTAGATCTACACACTTTCATGCTAGATCTACTTATAAACATGATTTTTTGTGTTGAAAAATGGTTTTTTTTAATCTTCTACTTTTAAAAAAATTGTTGAAGTATTTATGATACTAAATAGTAAATACTAATAGCTTAATGAGTAAGTGTGATTATGGTTTAAAATCTCAATTAATACCCGTTCATATTCACCGGCCGATATGAATCGATATCAGCCCATACTACGACGATATTTTGTAGCAATACCGAATCGGTAAAATATTACCGATCGGCCGATATTACCGATATCTCTGAAAATATCGGCCGAGATGGAGTAATTCCAAAAACCTTGATTTTTTGTAACTTTTTTCCTTTTTTTCCATTTTCTTCTCCTCTTCCCTCATTCTCTTATATATTTCCAACTTCCAACACTATTTCTTGAAGAAATCATTTTATTTAGTAAGAGAAAATCAAATTAACTCCCTTATTTTTACTATTATGTGTTTTTTTTATTTTTTATTTTTAGATAAAGCATAGAAATGAATGAAACGATCATTGGCATGTCACTTTTGGGTATGTGTTGTGTTATTCACTTAGATCTACACACTTTCATGCTAGATCTACTTATAAACATGATTTTTTGTGTTGAAATATGGTTTTTTTTAATCTTCTACTTTTAAAAAAATTGTTGAAGTATTTATGATACTAAATAGTAAATACTAATAGCTTAATGAGTAAGTGTGATTATGGTTTAAAATCTCAATTAATACCCGTTCATATTCACCGGCCGATATGAATCGATATCAGCCCATACTACGACGATATTTCGTAGCAATACCGAATCGGTAAAATATTACCGATCGGCCGATATTACCGATATCTCTGAAAATATCGGCCGAGATGGAGTAATGTCCAAAAACCTTGATTTTTTGTAACTTTTTTCCTATTTTCCATTTTCTTCTCCTCTTCCCTCATTCTCTTATATATTTCCAACTTCCAACACTATTTCTTGAAGAAATCATTTTATTTAGTAAGAGAAAATCAAATTAACTCCCTTATTTTTACTATTATGTATTTTTTTTATTTTTTATTTTTAGATAAAGCATAGAAATGAATGAAACGATCATTGGCATGTCACTTTTGGGTTTGTGTTGTGTTATTCACTTAGATCTACACACTTTCATGCTACATCTACTTATAAACATGATTTTTTGTGTTGAAAAATGGTTTTTTTTAATCTTCTACTTTTAAAAAAATTGTTGAAGTATTTATGATACTAAATAGTAAATACTAATAGCTTAATGAGTAAGTGTGATTATGGTTTAAAATCTCAATTAATACCCGTTCATATTCACCGGCCGATATGAATCGATATCAGCCCATACTACGACGATATTTCGTAGCAATACCGAATCGGTAAAATATTACCGATCGGCCGATATTACCGATATCTCTGAAAATATCGGCCGAGATGGAGTAATGTCCAAAAACCTTGATTTTTTGTAACTTTTTTCCTATTTTCCATTTTCTTCTCCTCTTCCCTCATTCTCTTATATATTTCCAACTTCCAACACTATTTCTTGAAGAAATCATTTTATTTAGTAAGAGAAAATCAAATTAACTCCCTTATTTTTACTATTATGTATTTTTTTTATTTTTTATTTTTAGATAAAGCATAGAAATGAATGAAACGATCATTGGCATGTCACTTTTGGGTTTGTGTTGTGTTATTCACTTAGATCTACACACTTTCATGCTACATCTACTTATAAACATGATTTTTTGTGTTGAAAAATGGTTTTTTTTAATCTTCTACTTTTAAAAAAATTGTTGAAGTATTTATGATACTAAATAGTAAATACTAATAGCTTAATGAGTAAGTGTGATTATGGTTTAAAATCTCAATTAATACCCGTTCATATTCACCGGCCGATATGAATCGATATCAGCCCATACTACGACGATATTTTGTAGCAATACCGAATCGGTAAAATATTACCGATCGGCCGATATTACCGATATCTCTGAAAATATCGGCCGAGATGGAGTAATGTCCAAAAACCTTGATTTTTTGTAACTTTTTTCCTATTTTCCATTTTCTTCTCCTCTTCCCTCATTCTCTTATATATTTCCAACTTCCAACACTATTTCTTGAAGAAATCATTTTATTTAGTAAGAGAAAATCAAATTAACTCCCTTATTTTTACTATTATGTGTTTTTTTTATTTTTTATTTTTAGATAAAGCATAGAAATGAATGAAACGATCATTGGCATGTCACTTTTGGGTTTGTGTTGTGTTATTCACTTAGATCTACACACTTTCATGCTAGATCTACTTATAAACATGATTTTTTGTGTTGAAAAATGGTTTTTTTTAATCTTCTACTTTTAAAAAAATTGTTGAAGTATTTATGATACTAAATAGTAAATACTAATAGCTTAATGAGTAAGTGTGATTATGGTTTAAAATCTCAATTAATACCCGTTCATATTCACCGGCCGATATGAATCGATATCAGCCCATACTACGACGATATTTTGTAGCAATACCGAATCGGTAAAATATTACCGATCGGCCGATATTACCGATATCTCTGAAAATATCGGCCGAGATGGAGTAATTCCAAAAACCTTGATTTTTTGTATCTTTTTTCCTTTTTTTCCATTTTCTTCTCCTCTTCCCTCATTCTCTTATATATTTCCAACTTCCAACACTATTTCTTGAAGAAATCATTTTATTTAGTAAGAGAAAATCAAATTAACTCCCTTATTTTTACTATTATGTATTTTTTTTATTTTTTATTTTTAGATAAAGCATAGAAATGAATGAAACGATCATTGGCATGTCACTTTTGGGTTTGTGTTGTGTTATTCACTTAGATCTACACACTTTCATGCTACATCTACTTATAAACATGATTTTTTGTGTTGAAAAATGGTTTTTTTTAATCTTCTACTTTTAAAAAAATTGTTGAAGTATTTATGATACTAAATAGTAAATACTAATAGCTTAATGAGTAAGTGTGATTATGGTTTAAAATCTCAATTAATACCCGTTCATATTCACCGGCCGATATGAATCGATATCAGCCCATACTACGACGATATTTCGTAGCAATACCGAATCGGTAAAATATTACCGATCGGCCGATATTACCGATATCTCTGAAAATATCGGCCGAGATGGAGTAATGTCCAAAAACCTTGATTTTTTGTAACTTTTTTCCTATTTTCCATTTTCTTCTCCTCTTCCCTCATTCTCTTATATATTTCCAACTTCCAACACTATTTCTTGAAGAAATCATTTTATTTAGTAAGAGAAAATCAAATTAACTCCCTTATTTTTACTATTATGTATTTTTTTTATTTTTTATTTTTAGATAAAGCATAGAAATGAATGAAACGATCATTGGCATGTCACTTTTGGGTTTGTGTTGTGTTATTCACTTAGATCTACACACTTTCATGCTACATCTACTTATAAACATGATTTTTTGTGTTGAAAAATGGTTTTTTTTAATCTTCTACTTTTAAAAAAATTGTTGAAGTATTTATGATACTAAATAGTAAATACTAATAGCTTAATGAGTAAGTGTGATTATGGTTTAAAATCTCAATTAATACCCGTTCATATTCACCGGCCGATATGAATCGATATCAGCCCATACTACGACGATATTTTGTAGCAATACCGAATCGGTAAAATATTACCGATCGGCCGATATTACCGATATCTCTGAAAATATCGGCCGAGATGGAGTAATGTCCAAAAACCTTGATTTTTTGTAACTTTTTTCCTATTTTCCATTTTCTTCTCCTCTTCCCTCATTCTCTTATATATTTCCAACTTCCAACACTATTTCTTGAAGAAATCATTTTATTTAGTAAGAGAAAATCAAATTAACTCCCTTATTTTTACTATTATGTGTTTTTTTTATTTTTTATTTTTAGATAAAGCATAGAAATGAATGAAACGATCATTGGCATGTCACTTTTGGGTTTGTGTTGTGTTATTCACTTAGATCTACACACTTTCATGCTAGATCTACTTATAAACATGATTTTTTGTGTTGAAAAATGGTTTTTTTTAATCTTCAACTTTTAAAAAAATTGTTGAAGTATTTATGATACTAAATAGTAAATACTAATAGCTTAATGAGTAAGTGTGATTATGGTTTAAAATCTCAATTAATACCCGTTCATATTCACCGGCCGATATGAATCGATATCAGCCCATACTACGACGATATTTTGTAGCAATACCGAATCGGTAAAATATTACCGATCGGCCGATATTACCGATATCTCTGAAAATATCGGCCGAGATGGAGTAATTCCAAAAACCTTGATTTTTTGTATCTTTTTTCCTTTTTTTCCATTTTCTTCTCCTCTTCCCTCATTCTCTTATATATTTCCAACTTCCAACACTATTTCTTGAAGAAATCATTTTATTTAGTAAGAGAAAATCAAATTAACTCCCTTATTTTTACTATTATGTATTTTTTTTATTTTTTATTTTTAGATAAAGCATAGAAATGAATGAAACGATCATTGGCATGTCACTTTTGGGTTTGTGTTGTGTTATTCACTTAGATCTACACACTTTCATGCTACATCTACTTATAAACATGATTTTTTGTGTTGAAAAATGGTTTTTTTTAATCTTCTACTTTTAAAAAAATTGTTGAAGTATTTATGATACTAAATAGTAAATACTAATAGCTTAATGAGTAAGTGTGATTATGGTTTAAAATCTCAATTAATACCCGTTCATATTCACCGGCCGATATGAATCGATATCAGCCCATACTACGACGATATTTCGTAGCAATACCGAATCGGTAAAATATTACCGATCGGCCGATATTACCGATATCTCTGAAAATATCGGCCGAGATGGAGTAATGTCCAAAAACCTTGATTTTTTGTAACTTTTTTCCTATTTTCCATTTTCTTCTCCTCTTCCCTCATTCTCTTATATATTTCCAACTTCCAACACTATTTCTTGAAGAAATCATTTTATTTAGTAAGAGAAAATCAAATTAACTCCCTTATTTTTACTATTATGTATTTTTTTTATTTTTTATTTTTAGATAAAGCATAGAAATGAATGAAACGATCATTGGCATGTCACTTTTGGGTTTGTGTTGTGTTATTCACTTAGATCTACACACTTTCATGCTAGATCTACTTATAAACATGATTTTTTGTGTTGAAAAATGGTTTTTTTTAATCTTCTACTTTTAAAAAAATTGTTGAAGTATTTATGATACTAAATAGTAAATACTAATAGCTTAATGAGTAAGTGTGATTATGGTTTAAAATCTCAATTAATACCCGTTCATATTCACCGGCCGATATGAATCGATATCAGCCCATACTACGACGATATTTTGTAGCAATACCGAATCGGTAAAATATTACCGATCGGCCGATATTACCGATATCTCTGAAAATATCGGCCGAGATGGAGTAATTCCAAAAACCTTGATTTTTTGTAACTTTTTTCCTATTTTTCCATTTTCTTCTCCTCTTCCCTCATTCTCTTATATATTTCCAACTTCCAACACTATTTCTTGAAGAAATCATTTTATTTAGTAAGAGAAAATCAAATTAACTCCCTTATTTTTACTATTATGTGTTTTTTTTATTTTTAATTTTTAGATAAAGCATAGAAATGAATGAAACGATCATTGGCATGTCACTTTTGGGTTTGTGTTGTGTTATTCACTTAGATCTACACACTTTCATGCTAGATCTACTTATAAACATGATTTTTTGTGTTGAAAAATGGTTTTTTTTAATCTTCTACTTTTAAAAAAATTGTTGAAGTATTTATGATACTAAATAGTAAATACTAATAGCTTAATGAGTAAGTGTGATTATGGTTTAAAATCTCAATTAATACCCGTTCATATTCACCGGCCGATATGAATCGATATCAGCCCATACTACGACGATATTTTGTAGCAATACCGAATCGGTAAAATATTACCGATCGGCCGATATTACCGATATCTCTGAAAATATCGGCCGAGATGGAGTAATTCCAAAAACCTTGATTTTTTGTAACTTTTTTCCTTTTTTTCCATTTTCTTCTCCTCTTCCCTCATTCTCTTATATATTTCCAACTTCCAACACTATTTCTTGAAGAAATCATTTTATTTAGTAAGAGAAAATCAAATTAACTCCCTTATTTTTACTATTATGTATTTTTTTTATTTTTTATTTTTAGATAAAGCATAGAAATGAATGAAACGATCATTGGCATGTCACTTTTGGGTTTGTGTTGTGTTATTCACTTAGATCTACACACTTTCATGCTACATCTACTTATAAACATGATTTTTTGTGTTGAAAAATGGTTTTTTTTAATCTTCTACTTTTAAAAAAATTGTTGAAGTATTTATGATACTAAATAGTAAATACTAATAGCTTAATGAGTAAGTGTGATTATGGTTTAAAATCTCAATTAATACCCGTTCATATTCACCGGCCGATATGAATCGATATCAGCCCATACTACGACGATATTTTGTAGCAATACCGAATCGGTAAAATATTACCGATCGGCCGATATTACCGATATCTCTGAAAATATCGGCCGAGATGGAGTAATGTCCAAAAACCTTGATTTTTTGTAACTTTTTTCCTATTTTCCATTTTCTTCTCCTCTTCCCTCATTCTCTTATATATTTCCAACTTCCAACACTATTTCTTGAAGAAATCATTTTATTTAGTAAGAGAAAATCAAATTAACTCCCTTATTTTTACTATTATGTATTTTTTTTATTTTTTATTTTTAGATAAAGCATAGAAATGAATGAAACGATCATTGGCATGTCACTTTTGGGTTTGTGTTGTGTTATTCACTTAGATCTACACACTTTCATGCTAGATCTACTTATAAACATGATTTTTTGTGTTGAAAAATGGTTTTTTTTAATCTTCTACTTTTAAAAAAATTGTTGAAGTATTTATGATACTAAATAGTAAATACTAATAGCTTAATGAGTAAGTGTGATTATGGTTTAAAATCTCAATTAATACCCGTTCATATTCACCGGCCGATATGAATCGATATCAGCCCATACTACGACGATATTTTGTAGCAATACCGAATCGGTAAAATATTACCGATCGGCCGATATTACCGATATCTCTGAAAATATCGGCCGAGATGGAGTAATTCCAAAAACCTTGATTTTTTGTAACTTTTTTTCTATTTTTCCATTTTCTTCTCCTCTTCCCTCATTCTCTTATATATTTCCAACTTCCAACACTATTTCTTGAAGAAATCATTTTATTTAGTAAGAGAAAATCAAATTAACTCCCTTATTTTTACTATTATGTGTTATTTTTTTATTTTTTATTTTTAGATAAAGCATAGAAATGAATGAAACGATCATTGGCATGTCACTTTTGGGTTTGTGTTGTGTTATTCACTTAGATCTACACACTTTCATGCTAGATCTACTTATAAACATGATTTTTTGTGTTGAAAAATGGTTTTTTTTAATCTTCTACTTTTAAAAAAATTGTTGAAGTATTTATGATACTAAATAGTAAATACTAATAGCTTAATGAGTAAGTGTGATTATGGTTTAAAATCTCAATTAATACCCGTTCATATTCACCGGCCGATATGAATCGATATCAGCCCATACTACGACGATATTTTGTAGCAATACCGAATCGGTAAAATATTACCGATCGGCCGATATTACCGATATCTCTGAAAATATCGGCCGAGATGGAGTAATGTCCAAAAACCTTGATTTTTTGTAACTTTTTTCCTATTTTTCCATTTTCTTCTCCTCTTCCCTCATTCTCTTATATATTTCCAACTTCCAACACTATTTCTTGAAGAAATCATTTTATTTAGTAAGAGAAAATCAAATTAACTCCCTTATTTTTACTATTATGTATTTTTTTTATTTTTTATTTTTAGATAAAGCATAGAAATGAATGAAACGATCATTGGCATGTCACTTTTGGGTTTGTGTTGTGTTATTCACTTAGATCTACACACTTTCATGCTAGATCTACTTATAAACATGATTTTTTGTGTTGAAAAATGGTTTTTTTTAATCTTCTACTTTTAAAAAAATTGTTGAAGTATTTATGATACTAAATAGTAAATACTAATAGCTTAATGAGTAAGTGTGATTATGGTTTAAAATCTCAATTAATACCCGTTCATATTCACCGGCCGATATGAATCGATATCAGCCCATACTACGACGATATTTTGTAGCAATACCGAATCGGTAAAATATTACCGATCGGCCGATATTACCGATATCTCTGAAAATATCGGCCGAGATGGAGTAATGTCCAAAAACCTTGATTTTTTGTAACTTTTTTCCTATTTTTCCATTTTCTTCTCCTCTTCCCTCATTCTCTTATATATTTCCAACTTCCAACACTATTTCTTGAAGAAATCATTTTATTTAGTAAGAGAAAATCAAATTAACTCCCTTATTTTTACTATTATGTATTTTTTTTATTTTTTATTTTTAGATAAAGCATAGAAATGAATGAAACGATCATTGGCATGTCACTTTTGGGTTTGTGTTGTGTTATTCACTTAGATCTACACACTTTCATGCTAGATCTACTTATAAACATGATTTTTTGTGTTGAAAAATGGTTTTTTTTAATCTTCTACTTTTAAAAAAATTGTTGAAGTATTTATGATACTAAATAGTAAATACTAATAGCTTAATGAGTAAGTGTGATTATGGTTTAAAATCTCAATTAATACCCGTTCATATTCACCGGCCGATATGAATCGATATCAGCCCATACTACGACGATATTTTGTAGCAATACCGAATCGGTAAAATATTACCGATCGGCCGATATTACCGATATCTCTGAAAATATCGGCCGAGATGGAGTAATTCCAAAAACCTTGATTTTTTGTAACTTTTTTCCTATTTTTCCATTTTCTTCTCCTCTTCCCTCATTCTCTTATATATTTCCAACTTCCAACACTATTTCTTGAAGAAATCATTTTATTTAGTAAGAGAAAATCAAATTAACTCCCTTATTTTTACTATTATGTGTTTTTTTTATTTTTTATTTTTAGATAAAGCATAGAAATGAATGAAACGATCATTGGCATGTCACTTTTGGGTTTGTGTTGTGTTATTCACTTAGATCTACACACTTTCATGCTAGATCTACTTATAAACATGATTTTTTGTGTTGAAAAATGGTTTTTTTTAATCTTCTACTTTTAAAAAAATTGTTGAAGTATTTATGATACTAAATAGTAAATACTAATAGCTTAATGAGTAAGTGTGATTATGGTTTAAAATCTCAATTAATACCCGTTCATATTCACCGGCCGATATGAATCGATATCAGCCCATACTACGACGATATTTTGTAGCAATACCGAATCGGTAAAATATTACCGATCGGCCGATATTACCGATATCTCTGAAAATATCGGCCGAGATGGAGTAATTCCAAAAACCTTGATTTTTTGTATCTTTTTTCCTTTTTTTCCATTTTCTTCTCCTCTTCCCTCATTCTCTTATATATTTCCAACTTCCAACACTATTTCTTGAAGAAATCATTTTATTTAGTAAGAGAAAATCAAATTAACTCCCTTATTTTTACTATTATGTATTTTTTTTATTTTTTATTTTTAGATAAAGCATAGAAATGAATGAAACGATCATTGGCATGTCACTTTTGGGTTTGTGTTGTGTTATTCACTTAGATCTACACACTTTCATGCTACATCTACTTATAAACATGATTTTTTGTGTTGAAAAATGGTTTTTTTTAATCTTCTACTTTTAAAAAAATTGTTGAAGTATTTATGATACTAAATAGTAAATACTAATAGCTTAATGAGTAAGTGTGATTATGGTTTAAAATCTCAATTAATACCCGTTCATATTCACCGGCCGATATGAATCGATATCAGCCCATACTACGACGATATTTTGTAGCAATACCGAATCGGTAAAATATTACCGATCGGCCGATATTACCGATATCTCTGAAAATATCGGCCGAGATGGAGTAATGTCCAAAAACCTTGATTTTTTGTAACTTTTTTCCTATTTTCCATTTTCTTCTCCTCTTCCCTCATTCTCTTATATATTTCCAACTTCCAACACTATTTCTTGAAGAAATCATTTTATTTAGTAAGAGAAAATCAAATTAACTCCCTTATTTTTACTATTATGTATTTTTTTTATTTTTTATTTTTAGATAAAGCATAGAAATGAATGAAACGATCATTGGCATGTCACTTTTGGGTTTGTGTTGTGTTATTCACTTAGATCTACACACTTTCATGCTAGATCTACTTATAAACATGATTTTTTGTGTTGAAATATGGTTTTTTTTAATCTTCTACTTTTAAAAAAATTGTTGAAGTATTTATGATACTAAATAGTAAATACTAATAGCTTAATGAGTAAGTGTGATTATGGTTTAAAATCTCAATTAATACCCGTTCATATTCACCGGCCGATATGAATCGATATCAGCCCATACTACGACGATATTATGTAGCAATACCGAATCGGTAAAATATTACCGATCGGCCGATATTACCGATATCTCTGAAAATATCGGCCGAGATGGAGTAATGTCCAAAAACCTTGATTTTTTGTAACTTTTTTCCTATTTTTCCATTTTCTTCTCCTCTTCCCTCATTCTCTTATATATTTCCAACTTCCAACACTATTTCTTGAAGAAATCATTTTATTTAGTAAGAGAAAATCAAATTAACTCCCTTATTTTTACTATTATGTATTTTTTTTATTTTTTATTTTTAGATAAAGCATAGAAATGAATGAAACGATCATTGGCATGTCACTTTTGGGTTTGTGTTGTGTTATTCACTTAGATCTACACACTTTCATGCTAGATCTACTTATAAACATGATTTTTTGTGTTGAAAAATGGTTTGTTTTAATCTTCTACTTTTAAAAAAATTGTTGAAGTATTTATGATACTAAATAGTAAATACTAATAGCTTAATGAGTAAGTGTGATTATGGTTTAAAATCTCAATTAATACCCGTTCATATTCACCGGCCGATATGAATCGATATCAGCCCATACTACGACGATATTTTGTAGCAATACCGAATCGGTAAAATATTACCGATCGGCCGATATTACCGATATCTCTGAAAATATCGGCCGAGATGGAGTAATGTCCAAAAACCTTGATTTTTTGTAACTTTTTTCCTATTTTTCCATTTTCTTCTCCTCTTCCCTCATTCTCTTATATATTTCCAACTTCCAACACTATTTCTTGAAGAAATCATTTTATTTAGTAAGAGAAAATCAAATTAACTCCCTTATTTTTACTATTATGTATTTTTTTTATTTTTTATTTTTAGATAAAGCATAGAAATGAATGAAACGATCATTGGCATGTCACTTTTGGGTTTGTGTTGCGTTATTCACTTAGATCTACACACTTTCATGCTACATCTACTTATAAACATGATTTTTTGTGTTGAAAAATGGTTTTTTTTAATCTTCTACTTTTAAAAAAATTGTTGAAGTATTTATGATACTAAATAGTAAATACTAATAGCTTAATGAGTAAGTGTGATTATGGTTTAAAATCTCAATTAATACCCGTTCATATTCACCGGCCGATATGAATCGATATCAGCCCATACTACGACGATATTTCGTAGCAATACCGAATCGGTAAAATATTACCGATCGGCCGATATTACCGATATCTCTGAAAATATCGGCCGAGATGGAGTAATTCCAAAAACCTTGATTTTTTGTAACTTTTTTCCTATTTTTCCATTTTCTTCTCCTCTTCCCTCATTCTCTTATATATTTCCAACTTCCAACACTATTTCTTGAAGAAATCATTTTATTTAGTAAGAGAAAATCAAATTAACTCCCTTATTTTTACTATTATGTGTTTTTTTTATTTTTTATTTTTAGATAAAGCATAGAAATGAATGAAACGATCATTGGCATGTCACTTTTGGGTTTGTGTTGTGTTATTCACTTAGATCTACACACTTTCATGCTAGATCTACTTATAAACATGATTTTTTGTGTTGAAAAATGGTTTTTTTTAATCTTCTACTTTTAAAAAAATTGTTGAAGTATTTATGATACTAAATAGTAAATACTAATAGCTTAATGAGTAAGTGTGATTATGGTTTAAAATCTCAATTAATACCCGTTCATATTCACCGGCCGATATGAATCGATATCAGCCCATACTACGACGATATTTTGTAGCAATACCGAATCGGTAAAATATTACCGATCGGCCGATATTACCGATATCTCTGAAAATATCGGCCGAGATGGAGTAATTCCAAAAACCTTGATTTTTTGTAACTTTTTTCCTTTTTTTCCATTTTCTTCTCCTCTTCCCTCATTCTCTTATATATTTCCAACTTCCAACACTATTTCTTGAAGAAATCATTTTATTTAGTAAGAGAA
This sequence comes from Cinnamomum chago, assembly GCA_038049695.1. Lineage (NCBI taxonomy): Eukaryota > Viridiplantae > Streptophyta > Magnoliopsida > Laurales > Lauraceae > Cinnamomum > Cinnamomum chago. Next base: position 61,141,411 of record CP142458.1, on the reverse strand, counting down.
AATCAAATTAACTCCCTTATTTTTACTATTATGTGTTTTTTTTATTTTTTATTTTTAGATAAAGCATAGAAATGAATGAAACGATCATTGGCATGTCACTTTTGGGTTTGTGTTGTGTTATTCACTTAGATCTACACACTTTCATGCTAGATCTACTTATAAACATGATTTTTTGTGTTGAAATATGGTTTTTTTTAATCTTCTACTTTTAAAAAAATTGTTGAAGTATTTATGATACTAAATAGTAAATACTAATAGCTTAATGAGTAAGTGTGATTATGGTTTAAAATCTCAATTAATACCCGTTCATATTCACCGGCCGATATGAATCGATATCAGCCAATACTACGACGATATTTTGTAGCAATACCTAATCGGTAAAATATTACCGATCGGCCGATATTACCGATATCTCTGAAAATATCGGCCGAGATGGAGTAATGTCCAAAAACCTTGATTTTTTGTAACTTTTTTCCTATTTTTCCATTTTCTTCTCCTCTTCCCTCATTCTCTTATATATTTCCAACTTCCAACACTATTTCTTGAAGAAATCATTTTATTTAGTAAGAGAAAATCAAATTAACTCCCTTATTTTTACTATTATGTATTTTTTTTATTTTTTATTTTTAGATAAAGCATAGAAATGAATGAAACGATCATTGGCATGTCACTTTTGGGTTTGTGTTGTGTTATTCACTTAGATCTACACACTTTCATGCTAGATCTACTTATAAACATGATTTTTTGTGTTGAAAAATGGTTTTTTTTAATCTTCTACTTTTAAAAAAATTGTTGAAGTATTTATGATACTAAATAGTAAATACTAATAGCTTAATGAGTAAGTGTGATTATGGTTTAAAATCTCAATTAATACCCGTTCATATTCACCGGCCGATATGAATCGATATCAGCCCATACTACGACGATATTTTGTAGCAATACCGAATCGGTAAAATATTACCGATCGGCCGATATTACCGATATCTCTGAAAATATCGCCCGAGATGGAGTAATTCCAAAAACCTTGATTTTTTGTAACTTTTTTCCTTTTTTTCCATTTTCTTCTCCTCTTCCCTCATTCTCTTATATATTTCCAACTTCCAACACTATTTCTTGAAGAAATCATTTTATTTAGTAAGAGAAAATCAAATTAACTCCCTTATTTTTACTATTATGTATTTTTTTTATTTTTTATTTTTAGATAAAGCATAGAAATGAATGAAACGATCATTGGCATGTCACTTTTGGGTTTGTGTTGTGTTATTCACTTAGATCTACACACTTTCATGCTACATCTACTTATAAACATGATTTTTTGTGTTGAAAAATGGTTTTTTTTAATCTTCTACTTTTAAAAAAATTGTTGAAGTATTTATGATACTAAATAGTAAATACTAATAGCTTAATGAGTAAGTGTGATTATGGTTTAAAATCTCAATTAATACCCGTTCATATTCACCGGCCGATATGAATCGATATCAGCCCATACTACGACGATATTTTGTAGCAATACCGAATCGGTAAAATATTACCGATCGGCCGAAATTAGCGATATCTTTGAAAATATCGGCCGAGATGGAGTAATGTCCAAAAACCTTGATTTTTTGTAACTTTTTTCCTTTTTTTCCATTTTCTTCTCCTCTTCCCTCATTCTCTTATATATTTCCAACTTCCAACACTATTTCTTGAAGAAATCATTTTATTTAGTAAGAGAAAATCAAATTAACTCCCTTATTTTTACTATTATGTATTTTTTTTTATTTTTTATTTTTAGATAAAGCATAGAAATGAATGAAACGATCATTGGCATGTCACTTTTGGGTTTGTGTTGTGTTATTCACTTAGATCTACACACTTTCATGCTAGATCTACTTATAAACATGATTTTTTGTGTTGAAAAATGGTTTTTTTTAATCTTCTACTTTTAAAAAAATTGTTGAAGTATTTATGATACTAAATAGTAAATACTAATAGCTTAATGAGTAAGTGTGATTATGGTTTAAAATCTCAATTAATACCCGTTCATATTCACCGGCCGATATGAATCGATATCAGCCCATACTACGACGATATTTTGTAGCAATACCGAATCGGTAAAATATTACCGATCGGCCGATATTACCGATATCTCTGAAAATATCGGCCGAGATGGAGTAATTCCAAAAACCTTGATTTTTTGTAACTTTTTTCCTATTTTTCCATTTTCTTCTCCTCTTCCCTCATTCTCTTATATATTTCCAACTTCCAACACTATTTCTTGAAGAAATCATTTTATTTAGTAAGAGAAAATCAAATTAACTCCCTTATTTTTACTATTATGTATTTTTTTTATTTTTTATTTTTAGATAAAGCATAGAAATGAATGAAACGATCATTGGCATGTCACTTTTGGGTTTGTGTTGTGTTATTCACTTAGATCTACACACTTTCATGCTAGATCTACTTATAAACATGATTTTTTGTGTTGAAAAATGGTTTTTTTTAATCTTCTACTTTTAAAAAAATTGTTGAAGTATTTATGATACTAAATAGTAAATACTAATAGCTTAATGAGTAAGTGTGATTATGGTTTAAAATCTCAATTAATACCCGTTCATATTCACCGGCCGATATGAATCGATATCAGCCCATACTACGACGATATTTTGTAGCAATACCGAATCGGTAAAATATTACCGATCGGCCGATATTACCGATATCTCTGAAAATATCGGCCGAGATGGAGTAATTCCAAAAACCTTGATTTTTTGTAACTTTTTTCCTTTTTTTCCATTTTCTTCTCCTCTTCCCTCATTCTCTTATATATTTCCAACTTCCAACACTATTTCTTGAAGAAATCATTTTATTTAGTAAGAGAAAATCAAATTAACTCCCTTATTTTTACTATTATGTGTTTTTTTTATTTTTTATTTTTAGATAAAGCATAGAAATGAATGAAACGATCATTGGCATGTCACTTTTGGGTTTGTGTTGTGTTATTCACTTAGATCTACACACTTTCATGCTAGATCTACTTATAAACATGATTTTTTGTGTTGAAATATGGTTTTTTTTAATCTTCTACTTTTAAAAAAATTGTTGAAGTATTTATGATACTAAATAGTAAATACTAATAGCTTAATGAGTAAGTGTGATTATGGTTTAAAATCTCAATTAATACCCGTTCATATTCACCGGCCGATATGAATCGATATCAGCCCATACTACGACGATATTTTGTAGCAATACCGAATCGGTAAAATATTACCGATCGGCCGATATTACCGATATCTCTGAAAATATCGGCCGAGATGGAGTAATGTCCAAAAACCTTGATTTTTTGTAACTTTTTTCCTATTTTTCCATTTTCTTCTCCTCTTCCCTCATTCTCTTATATATTTCCAACTTCCAACACTATTTCTTGAAGAAATCATTTTATTTAGTAAGAGAAAATCAAATTAACTCCCTTATTTTTACTATTATGTATTTTTTTTATTTTTTATTTTTAGATAAAGCATAGAAATGAATGAAACGATCATTGGCATGTCACTTTTGGGTTTGTGTTGTGTTATTCACTTAGATCTACACACTTTCATGCTAGATCTACTTATAAACATGATTTTTTGTGTTGAAAAATGGTTTTTTTTAATCTTCTACTTTTAAAAAAATTGTTGAAGTATTTATGATACTAAATAGTAAATACTAATAGCTTAATGAGTAAGTGTGATTATGGTTTAAAATCTCAATTAATACCCGTTCATATTCACCGGCCGATATGAATCGATATCAGCCCATACTACGACGATATTTTGTAGCAATACCGAATCGGTAAAATATTACCGATCGGCCGATATTACCGATATCTCTGAAAATATCGGCCGAGATGGAGTAATTCCAAAAACCTTGATTTTTTGTAACTTTTTTCCTATTTTTCCATTTTCTTCTCCTCTTCCCTCATTCTCTTATATATTTCCAACTTCCAACACTATTTCTTGAAGAAATCATTTTATTTAGTAAGAGAAAATCAAATTAACTCCCTTATTTTTACTATTATGTGTTTTTTTTATTTTTTATTTTTAGATAAAGCATAGAAATGAATGAAACGATCATTGGCATGTCACTTTTGGGTTTGTGTTGTGTTATTCACTTAGATCGACACACTTTCATGCTACATCTACTTATAAACATGATTTTTTGTGTTGAAAAATGGTTTTTTTTAATCTTCTACTTTTAAAAAAATTGTTGAAGTATTTATGATACTAAATAGTAAATACTAATAGCTTAATGAGTAAGTGTGATTATGGTTTAAAATCTCAATTAATACCCGTTCATATTCACCGGCCGATATGAATCGATATCAGCCCATACTACGACGATATTTTGTAGCAATACCGAATCGGTAAAATATTACCGATCGGCCGATATTACCGATATCTCTGAAAATATTGGCCGAGATGGAGTAATTCCAAAAACCTTGATTTTTTGTAACTTTTTTCCTTTTTTTCCATTTTCTTCTCCTCTTCCCTCATTCTCTTATATATTTCCAACTTCCAACACTATTTCTTGAAGAAATCATTTTATTTAGTAAGAGAAAATCAAATTAACTCCCTTATTTTTACTATTATGTATTTTTTTTATTTTTTATTTTTAGATAAAGCATAGAAATGAATGAAACGATCATTGGCATGTCACTTTTGGTTTTGTGTTGTGTTATTCACTTAGATCTACACACTTTCATGCTAGATCTACTTATAAACATGATTTTTTGTGTTGAAATATGGTTTTTTTTAATCTTCTACTTTTAAAAAAATTGTTGAAGTATTTATGATACTAAATAGTAAATACTAATAGCTTAATGAGTAAGTGTGATTATGGTTTAAAATCTCAATTAATACCCGTTCATATTCACCGGCCGATATGAATCGATATCAGCCCATACTACGACGATATTTTGTAGCAATACCGAATCGGTAAAATATTACCGATCGGCCGATATTACCGATATCTCTGAAAATATCGGCCGAGATGGAGTAATTCCAAAAACCTTGATTTTTTGTAACTTTTTTCCTATTTTTCCATTTTCTTCTCCTCTTCCCTCATTCTCTTATATATTTCCAACTTCCAACACTATTTCTTGAAGAAATCATTTTATTTAGTAAGAGAAAATCAAATTAACTCCCTTATTTTTACTATTATGTGTTTTTTTTATTTTTTATTTTTAGATAAAGCATAGAAATGAATGAAACGATCATTGGCATGTCACTTTTGGGTTTATGTTGTGTTATTCACTTAGATCTACACACTTTCATGCTAGATCTACTTATAAACATGATTTTTTGTGTTGAAAAATGGTTTTTTTTAATCTTCTACTTTTAAAAAAATTGTTGAAGTATTTATGATACTAAATAGTAAATACTAATAGCTTAATGAGTAAGTGTGATTATGGTTTAAAATCTCAATTAATACCCGTTCATATTCACCGGCCGATATGAATCGATATCAGCCCATACTACGACGATATTTTGTAGCAATACCGAATCGGTAAAATATTACCGATCGGCCGATATTACCGATATCTCTGAAAATATCGGCCGAGATGGAGTAATGTCCAAAAACCTTGATTTTTTGTAACTTTTTTCCTATTTTTCCATTTTCTTCTCCTCTTCCCTCATTCTCTTATATATTTCCAACTTCCAACACTATTTCTTGAAGAAATCATTTTATTTAGTAAGAGAAAATCAAATTAACTCCCTTATTTTTACTATTATGTATTTTTTTTATTTTTTATTTTTAGATAAAGCATAGAAATGAATGAAACGATCATTGGCATGTCACTTTTGGGTTTGTGTTGTGTTATTCACTTAGATCTACACACTTTCATGCTACATCTACTTATAAACATGATTTTTTGTGTTGAAAAATGGTTTTTTTTAATCTTCTACTTTTAAAAAAATTGTTGAAGTATTTATGATACTAAATAGTAAATACTAATAGCTTAATGAGTAAGTGTGATTATGGTTTAAAATCTCAATTAATACCCGTTCATATTCACCGGCCGATATGAATCGATATCAGCCCATACTACGACGATATTTTGTAGCAATACCGAATCGGTAAAATATTACCGATCGGCCGATATTACCGATATCTCTGAAAATATCGGCCGAGATGGAGTAATGTCCAAAAACCTTGATTTTTTGTAACTTTTTTCCTATTTTTCCATTTTCTTCTCCTCTTCCCTCATTCTCTTATATATTTCCAACTTCCAACACTATTTCTTGAAGAAATCATTTTATTTAGTAAGAGAAAATCAAATTAACTCCCTTATTTTTACTATTATGTATTTTTTTTATTTTTTATTTTTAGATAAAGCATAGAAATGAATGAAACGATCATTGGCATGTCACTTTTGGGTTTGTGTTGTGTTATTCACTTAGATCTACACACTTTCATGCTAGATCTACTTATAAACATGATTTTTTGTGTTGAAAAATGGTTTTTTTTAATCTTCTACTTTTAAAAAAATTGTTGAAGTATTTATGTTACTAAATAGTAAATACTAATAGCTTAATGAGTAAGTGTGATTATGGTTTAAAATCTCAATTAATACCCGTTCATATTCACCGGCCGATATGAATCGATATCAGCCCATACTACGACGATATTTTGTAGCAATACCGAATCGGTAAAATATTACCGATCGGCCGATATTACCGATATCTCTGAAAATATCGGCCGAGATGGAGTAATTCCAAAAACCTTGATTTTTTGTAACTTTTTTCCTATTTTTCCATTTTCTTCTCCTCTTCCCTCATTCTCTTATATATTTCCAACTTCCAACACTATTTCTTGAAGAAATCATTTTATTTAGTAAGAGAAAATCAAATTAACTCCCTTATTTTTACTATTATGTGTTTTTTTTATTTTTTATTTTTAGATAAAGCATAGAAATGAATGAAACGATCATTGGCATGTCACTTTTGGGTTTGTGTTGTGTTATTCACTTAGATCTACACACTTTCATGCTACATCTACTTATAAACATGATTTTTTGTGTTGAAAAATGGTTTTTTTTAATCTTCTACTTTTAAAAAAATTGTTGAAGTATTTATGATACTAAATAGTAAATACTAATAGCTTAATGAGTAAGTGTGATTATGGTTTAAAATCTCAATTAATACCCGTTCATATTCACCGGCCGATATGAATCGATATCAGCCCATACTACGACGATATTTTGTAGCAATACCGAATCGGTAAAATATTACCGATCGGCCGATATTACCGATATCTCTGAAAATATCGGCCGAGATGGAGTAATTCCAAAAACCTTGATTTTTTGTAACTTTTTTCCTATTTTTCCATTTTCTTCTCCTCTTCCCTCATTCTCTTATATATTTCCAACTTCCAACACTATTTCTTGAAGAAATCATTTTATTTAGTAAGAGAAAATCAAATTAACTCCCTTATTTTTACTATTATGTATTTTTTTTATTTTTTATTTTTAGATAAAGCATAGAAATGAATGAAACGATCATTGGCATGTCACTTTTGGGTTTGTGTTGTGTTATTCACTTAGATCTACACACTTTCATGCTAGATCTACTTATAAACATGATTTTTTGTGTTGAAAAATGGTTTTTTTTAATCTTCTACTTTTAAAAAAATTGTTGAAGTATTTATGATACTAAATAGTAAATACTAATAGCTTAATGAGTAAGTGTGATTATGGTTTAAAATCTCAATTAATACCCGTTCATATTCACCGGCCGATATGAATCGATATCAGCCCATACTACGACGAAATTTTGTAGCAATACCGAATCGGTAAAATATTACCGATCGGCCGATATTACCGATATCTCTGAAAATATCGGCCGAGATGGAGTAATTCCAAAAACCTTGATTTTTTGTAACTTTTTTCCTTTTTTTCCATTTTCTTCTCCTCTTCCCTCATTCTCTTATATATTTCCAACTTCCAACACTATTTCTTGAAGAAATCATTTTATTTAGCAAGAGAAAATCAAATTAACTCCCTTATTTTTACTATTATGTGTTTTTTTTATTTTTTATTTTTAGATAAAGCATAGAAATGAATGAAACGATCATTGGCATGTCACTTTTGGGTTTGTGTTGTGTTATTCACTTAGATCTACACACTTTCATGCTAGATCTACTTATAAACATGATTTTTTGTGTTGAAATATGGTTTTTTTTAATCTTCTACTTTTAAAAAAATTGTTGAAGTATTTATGATACTAAATAGTAAATACTAATAGCTTAATGAGTAAGTGTGATTATGGTTTAAAATCTCAATTAATACCCGTTCATATTCACCGGCCGATATGAATCGATATCAGCCCATACTACGACGATATTTTGTAGCAATACCGAATCGGTAAAATATTACCGATCGGCCGATATTACCGATATCTCTGAAAATATCGGCCGAGATGGAGTAATTCCAAAAACCTTGATTTTTTGTAACTTTTTTCCTATTTTTCCATTTTCTTCTCCTCTTCCCTCATTCTCTTATATATTTCCAACTTCCAACACTATTTCTTGAAGAAATCATTTTATTTAGTAAGAGAAAATCAAATTAACTCCCTTATTTTTACTATTATGTATTTTTTTTATTTTTTATTTTTAGATAAAGCATAGAAATGAATGAAACGATCATTGGCATGTCACTTTTGGGTTTGTGTTGTGTTATTCACTTAGATCTACACACTTTCATGCTAGATCTACTTATAAACATGATTTTTTGTGTTGAAAAATGGTTTTTTTTAATCTTCTACTTTTAAAAAAATTGTTGAAGTATTTATGATACTAAATAGTAAATACTAATAGCTTAATGAGTAAGTGTGATTATGGTTTAAAATCTCAATTAATACCCGTTCATATTCACCGGCCGATATGAATCGATATCAGCCCATACTACGACGAAATTTTGTAGCAATACCGAATCGGTAAAATATTACCGATCGGCCGATATTACCGATATCTCTGAAAATATCGGCCGAGATGGAGTAATTCCAAAAACCTTGATTTTTTGTAACTTTTTTCCTTTTTTTCCATTTTCTTCTCCTCTTCCCTCATTCTCTTATATATTTCCAACTTCCAACACTATTTCTTGAAGAAATCATTTTATTTAGTAAGAGAAAATCAAATTAACTCCCTTATTTTTACTATTATGTGTTTTTTTTATTTTTTATTTTTAGATAAAGCATAGAAATGAATGAAACGATCATTGGCATGTCACTTTTGGGTTTGTGTTGTGTTATTCACTTAGATCTACACACTTTCATGCTAGATCTACTTATAAACATGATTTTTTGTGTTGAAATATGGTTTTTTTTAATCTTCTACTTTTAAAAAAATTGTTGAAGTATTTATGATACTAAATAGTAAATACTAATAGCTTAATGAGTAAGTGTGATTATGGTTTAAAATCTCAATTAATACCCGTTCATATTCACCGGCCGATATGAATCGATATCAGCCCATACTACGACGATATTTTGTAGCAATACCGAATCGGTAAAATATTACCGATCGGCCGATATTACCGATATCTCTGAAAATATCGGCCGAGATGGAGTAATGTCCAAAAACCTTGATTTTTTGTAACTTTTTTCCTATTTTTCCATTTTCTTCTCCTCTTCCCTCATTCTCTTATATATTTCCAACTTCCAACACTATTTCTTGAAGAAATCATTTTATTTAGTAAGAGAAAATCAAATTAACTCCCTTATTTTTACTATTATGTATTTTTTTTATTTTTTATTTTTAGATAAAGCATAGAAATGAATGAAACGATCATTGGCATGTCACTTTTGGGTTTGTGTTGTGTTATTCACTTAGATCTACACACTTTCATGCTAGATCTACTTATAAACATGATTTTTTGTGTTGAAAAATGGTTTTTTTTAATCTTCTAATTTTAAAAAAATTGTTGAAGTATTTATGATACTAAATAGTAAATACTAATAGCTTAATGAGTAAGTGTGATTATGGTTTAAAATCTCAATTAATACCCGTTCATATTCACCGGCCGATATGAATCGATATCAGCCCATACTACGACGATATTTTGTAGCAATACCGAATCGGTAAAATATTACCGATCGGCCGATATTACCGATATCTCTGAAAATATCGGCCGAGATGGAGTAATTCCAAAAACCTTGATTTTTTGTAACTTTTTTCCTATTTTTCCATTTTCTTCTCCTCTTCCCTCATTCTCTTATATATTTCCAACTTCCAACACTATTTCTTGAAGAAATCATTTTATTTAGTAAGAGAAAATCAAATTAACTCCCTTATTTTTACTATTATGTGTTTTTTTTATTTTTTATTTTTAGATAAAGCATAGAAATGAATGAAACGATCATTGGCATGTCACTTTTGGGTTTGTGTTGTGTTATTCACTTAGATCTACACACTTTCATGCTAGATCTACTTATAAACATGATTTTTTGTGTTGAAAAATGGTTTTTTTTAATCTTCTACTTTTAAAAAAATTGTTGAAGTATTTATGATACTAAATAGTAAATACTAATAGCTTAATGAGTAAGTGTGATTATGGTTTAAAATCTCAATTAATACCCGTTCATATTCACCGGCCGATATGAATCGATATCAGCCCATACTACGACGATATTTTGTAGCAATACCGAATCGGTAAAATATTACCGATCGGCCGATATTACCGATATCTCTGAAAATATCGGCCGAGATGGAGTAATGTCCAAAAACCTTGATTTTTTGTAACTTTTTTCCTATTTTTCCATTTTCTTCTCCTCTTCCCTCATTCTCTTATATATTTCCAACTTCCAACACTATTTCTTGAAGAAATCATTTTATTTAGTAAGAGAAAATCAAATTAACTCCCTTATTTTTACTATTATGTATTTTTTTTATTTTTTATTTTTAGATAAAGCATAGAAATGAATGAAACGATCATTGGCATGTCACTTTTGGGTTTGTGTTGTGTTATTCACTTAGATCTACACACTTTCATGCTAGATCTACTTATAAACATGATTTTTTGTGTTGAAAAATGGTTTTTTTTAATCTTCTACTTTTAAAAAAATTGTTGAAGTATTTATGATACTAAATAGTAAATACTAATAGCTTAATGAGTAAGTGTGATTATGGTTTAAAATCTCAATTAATACCCGTTCATATTCACCGGCCGATATGAATCGATATCAGCCCATACTACGACGATATTTTGTAGCAATACCGAATCGGTAAAATATTACCGATCGGCCGATATTACCGATATCTCTGAAAATATCGGCCGAGATGGAGTAATTCCAAAAACCTTGATTTTTTGTAACTTTTTTCCTATTTTTCCATTTTCTTCTCCTCTTCCCTCATTCTCTTATATATTTCCAACTTCCAACACTATTTCTTGAAGAAATCATTTTATTTAGTAAGAGAAAATCAAATTAACTCCCTTATTTTTACTATTATGTGTTTTTTTTATTTTTTATTTTTAGATAAAGCATAGAAATGAATGAAACGATCATTGGCATGTCACTTTTGGGTTTGTGTTGTGTTATTCACTTAGATCGACACACTTTCATGCTACATCTACTTATAAACATGATTTTTTGTGTTGAAAAATGGTTTTTTTTAATCTTCTACTTTTAAAAAAATTGTTGAAGTATTTATGATACTAAATAGTAAATACTAATAGCTTAATGAGTAAGTGTGATTATGGTTTAAAATCTCAATTAATACCCGTTCATATTCACCGGCCGATATGAATAGATATTAGCCCATACTACGACGATATTTTGTAGCAATACCGAATCGGTAAAATATTACCGATCGGCCGATATTACCGATATCTCTGAAAATATCGGCCGAGATGGAGTAATTCCAAAAACCTTGATTTTTTGTAACTTTTTTCCTATTTTTCCATTTTCTTCTCCTCTTCCCTCATTCTCTTATATATTTCCAACTTCCAACACTATTTCTTGAAGAAATCATTTTATTTAGTAAGAGAAAATCAAATTAACTCCCTTATTTTTACTATTATGTGTTTTTTTTATTTTTTATTTTTAGATAAAGCATAGAAATGAATGAAACGATCATTGGCATGTCACTTTTGGGTTTGTGTTGTGTTATTCACTTAGATCTACACACTTTCATGCTACATCTACTTATAAACATGATTTTTTGTGTTGAAAAATGGTTTTTTTTAATCTTCTACTTTTAAAAAAATTGTTGAAGTATTTATGATACTAAATAGTAAATACTAATAGCTTAATGAGTAAGTGTGATTATGGTTTAAAATCTCAATTAATACCCGTTCATATTCACCGGCCGATATGAATCGATATCAGCCCATACTACGACGATATTTTGTAGCAATACCGAATCGGTAAAATATTACCGATCGGCCGATATTACCGATATCTCTGAAAATATCGGCCGAGATGGAGTAATGTCCAAAAACCTTGATTTTTTGTAACTTTTTTCCTATTTTTCCATTTTCTTCTCCTCTTCCCTCATTCTCTTATATATTTCCAACTTCCAACACTATTTCTTGAAGAAATCATTTTATTTAGTAAGAGAAAATCAAATTAACTCCCTTATTTTTACTATTATGTATTTTTTTTATTTTTTATTTTTAGATAAAGCATAGAAATGAATGAAACGATCATTGGCATGTCACTTTTGGTTTTGTGTTGTGTTATTCACTTAGATCTACACACTTTCATGCTAGATCTACTTATAAACATGATTTTTTGTGTTGAAATATGGTTTTTTTTAATCTTCTACTTTTAAAAAAATTGTTGAAGTATTTATGATACTAAATAGTAAATACTAATAGCTTAATGAGTAAGTGTGATTATGGTTTAAAATCTCAATTAATACCCGTTCATATTCACCGGCCGATATGAATCGATATCAGCCCATACTACGACGATATTTTGTAGCAATACCGAATCGGTAAAATATTACCGATCGGCCGATATTACCGATATCTCTGAAAATATCGGCCGAGATGGAGTAATTCCAAAAACCTTGATTTTTTGTAACTTTTTTCCTATTTTTCCATTTTCTTCTCCTCTTCCCTCATTCTCTTATATATTTCCAACTTCCAACACTATTTCTTGAAGAAATCATTTTATTTAGTAAGAGAAAATCAAATTAACTCCCTTATTTTTACTATTATGTGTTTTTTTTATTTTTTATTTTTAGATAAAGCATAGAAATGAATGAAACGATCATTGGCATGTCACTTTTGGGTTTATGTTGTGTTATTCACTTAGATCTACACACTTTCATGCTAGATCTACTTATAAACATGATTTTTTGTGTTGAAAAATGGTTTTTTTTAATCTTCTACTTTTAAAAAAATTGTTGAAGTATTTATGATACTAAATAGTAAATACTAATAGCTTAATGAGTAAGTGTGATTATGGTTTAAAATCTCAATTAATACCCGTTCATATTCACCGGCCGATATGAATCGATATCAGCCCATACTACGACGATATTTTGTAGCAATACCGAATCGGTAAAATATTACCGATCGGCCGATATTACCGATATCTCTGAAAATATCGGCCGAGATGGAGTAATTCCAAAAACCTTGATTTTTTGTAACTTTTTTCCTATTTTTCCATTTTCTTCTCCTCTTCCCTCATTCTCTTATATATTTCCAACTTCCAACACTATTTCTTGAAGAAATCATTTTATTTAGTAAGAGAAAATCAAATTAACTCCCTTATTTTTACTATTATGTATTTTTTTTATTTTTTATTTTTAGATAAAGCATAGAAATGAATGAAACGATCATTGGCATGTCACTTTTGGGTTTGTGTTGTGTTATTCACTTAGATCTACACACTTTCATGCTAGATCTACTTATAAACATGATTTTTTGTGTTGAAAAATGGTTTTTTTTAATCTTCTACTTTTAAAAAAATTGTTGAAGTATTTATGTTACTAAATAGTAAATACTAATAGCTTAATGAGTAAGTGTGATTATGGTTTAAAATCTCAATTAATACCCGTTCATATTCACCGGCCGATATGAATCGATATCAGCCCATACTACGACGATATTTTGTAGCAATACCGAATCGGTAAAATATTACCGATCGGCCGATATTACCGATATCTCTGAAAATATCGGCCGAGATGGAGTAATTCCAAAAACCTTGATTTTTTGTAACTTTTTTCCTATTTTTCCATTTTCTTCTCCTCTTCCCTCATTCTCTTATATATTTCCAACTTCCAACACTATTTCTTGAAGAAATCATTTTATTTAGTAAGAGAAAATCAAATTAACTCCCTTATTTTTACTATTATGTGTTTTTTTTATTTTTTATTTTTAGATAAAGCATAGAAATGAATGAAACGATCATTGGCATGTCACTTTTGGGTTTGTGTTGTGTTATTCACTTAGATCTACACACTTTCATGCTACATCTACTTATAAACATGATTTTTTGTGTTGAAAAATGGTTTTTTTTAATCTTCTACTTTTAAAAAAATTGTTGAAGTATTTATGATACTAAATAGTAAATACTAATAGCTTAATGAGTAAGTGTGATTATGGTTTAAAATCTCAATTAATACCCGTTCATATTCACCGGCCGATATGAATCGATATCAGCCCATACTACGACGATATTTTGTAGCAATACCGAATCGGTAAAATATTACCGATCGGCCGATATTACCGATATCTCTGAAAATATCGGCCGAGATGGAGTAATTCCAAAAACCTTGATTTTTTGTAACTTTTTTCCTATTTTTCCATTTTCTTCTCCTCTTCCCTCATTCTCTTATATATTTCCAACTTCCAACACTATTTCTTGAAGAAATCATTTTATTTAGTAAGAGAAAATCAAATTAACTCCCTTATTTTTACTATTATGTATTTTTTTTATTTTTTATTTTTAGATAAAGCATAGAAATGAATGAAACGATCATTGGCATGTCACTTTTGGGTTTGTGTTGTGTTATTCACTTAGATCTACACACTTTCATGCTAGATCTACTTATAAACATGATTTTTTGTGTTGAAAAATGGTTTTTTTTAATCTTCTACTTTTAAAAAAATTGTTGAAGTATTTATGATACTAAATAGTAAATACTAATAGCTTAATGAGTAAGTGTGATTATGGTTTAAAATCTCAATTAATACCCGTTCATATTCACCGGCCGATATGAATCGATATCAGCCCATACTACGACGATATTTTGTAGCAATACCGAATCGGTAAAATATTACCGATCGGCCGATATTACCGATATCTCTGAAAATATCGGCCGAGATGGAGTAATTCCAAAAACCTTGATTTTTTGTAACTTTTTTCCTATTTTTCCATTTTCTTCTCCTCTTCCCTCATTCTCTTATATATTTCCAACTTCCAACACTATTTCTTGAAGAAATCATTTTATTTAGTAAGAGAAAATCAAATTAACTCCCTTATTTTTACTATTATGTATTTTTTTTATTTTTTATTTTTAGATAAAGCATAGAAATGAATGAAACGATCATTGGCATGTCACTTTTGGGTTTGTGTTGTGTTATTCACTTAGATCTACACACTTTCATGCTAGATCTACTTATAAACATGATTTTTTGTGTTGAAAAATGGTTTTTTTTAATCTTCTACTTTTAAAAAAATTGTTGAAGTATTTATGATACTAAATAGTAAATACTAATAGCTTAATGAGTAAGTGTGATTATGGTTTAAAATCTCAATTAATACCCGTTCATATTCACCGGCCGATATGAATCGATATCAGCCCATACTACGACGATATTTTGTAGCAATACCGAATCGGTAAAATATTACCGATCGGCCGATATTACCGATATCTCTGAAAATATCGGCCGAGATGGAGTAATGTCCAAAAACCTTGATTTTTTGTAACTTTTTTCCTATTTTTCCATTTTCTTCTCCTCTTCCCTCATTCTCTTATATATTTCCAACTTCCAACACTATTTCTTGAAGAAATCATTTTATTTAGTAAGAGAAAATCAAATTAACTCCCTTATTTTTACTATTATGTATTTTTTTTATTTTTTATTTTTAGATAAAGCATAGAAATGAATGAAACGATCATTGGCATGTCACTTTTGGGTTTGTGTTGTGTTATTCACTTAGATCTACACACTTTCATGCTAGATCTACTTATAAACATGATTTTTTGTGTTGAAAAATGGTTTTTTTTAATCTTCTACTTTTAAAAAAATTGTTGAAGTATTTATGATACTAAATAGTAAATACTAATAGCTTAATGAGTAAGTGTGATTATGGTTTAAAATCTCAATTAATACCCGTTCATATTCACCGGCCGATATGAATCGATATCAGCCCATACTACGACGATATTTTGTAGCAATACCGAATCGGTAAAATATTACCGATCGGCCGATATTACCGATATCTCTGAAAATATCGGCCGAGATGGAGTAATTCCAAAAACCTTGATTTTTTGTAACTTTTTTCCTATTTTTCCATTTTCTTCTCCTCTTCCCTCATTCTCTTATATATTTCCAACTTCCAACACTATTTCTTGAAGAAATCATTTTATTTAGTAAGAGAAAATCAAATTAACTCCCTTATTTTTACTATTATGTGTTTTTTTTATTTTTTATTTTTAGATAAAGCATAGAAATGAATGAAACGATCATTGGCATGTCACTTTTGGGTTTGTGTTGTGTTATTCACTTAGATCTACACACTTTCATGCTACATCTACTTATAAACATGATTTTTTGTGTTGAAAAATGGTTTTTTTTAATCTTCTACTTTTAAAAAAATTGTTGAAGTATTTATGATACTAAATAGTAAATACTAATAGCTTAATGAGTAAGTGTGATTATGGTTTAAAATCTCAATTAATACCCGTTCATATTCACCGGCCGATATGAATCGATATCAGCCCATACTACGACGATATTTTGTAGCAATACCGAATCGGTAAAATATTACCGATCGGCCGATATTACCGATATCTCTGAAAATATCGGCCGAGATGGAGTAATTCCAAAAACCTTGATTTTTTGTAACTTTTTTCCTATTTTTCCATTTTCTTCTCCTCTTCCCTCATTCTCTTATATATTTCCAACTTCCAACACTATTTCTTGAAGAAATCATTTTATTTAGTAAGAGAAAATCAAATTAACTCCCTTATTTTTACTATTATGTATTTTTTTTATTTTTTATTTTTAGATAAAGCATAGAAATGAATGAAACGATCATTGGCATGTCACTTTTGGGTTTGTGTTGTGTTATTCACTTAGATCTACACACTTTCATGCTAGATCTACTTATAAACATGATTTTTTGTGTTGAAAAATGGTTTTTTTTAATCTTCTACTTTTAAAAAAATTGTTGAAGTATTTATGATACTAAATAGTAAATACTAATAGCTTAATGAGTAAGTGTGATTATGGTTTAAAATCTCAATTAATACCCGTTCATATTCACCGGCCGATATGAATCGATATCAGCCCATACTACGACGATATTTTGTAGCAATACCGAATCGGTAAAATATTACCGATCGGCCGATATTACCGATATCTCTGAAAATATCGGCCGAGATGGAGTAATGTCCAAAAACCTTGATTTTTTGTAACTTTTTTCCTATTTTTCCATTTTCTTCTCCTCTTCCCTCATTCTCTTATATATTTCCAACTTCCAACACTATTTCTTGAAGAAATCATTTTATTTAGTAAGAGAAAATCAAATTAACTCCCTTATTTTTACTATTATGTGTTTTTTTTATTTTTTATTTTTAGATAAAGCATAGAAATGAATGAAACGATCATTGGCATGTCACTTTTGGGTTTGTGTTGTGTTATTCACTTAGATCTACACACTTTCATGCTAGATCTACTTATAAACATGATTTTTTGTGTTGAAAAATGGTTTTTTTTAATCTTCTACTTTTAAAAAAATTGTTGAAGTATTTATGATACTAAATAGTAAATACTAATAGCTTAATGAGTAAGTGTGATTATGGTTTAAAATCTCAATTAATACCCGTTCATATTCACCGGCCGATATGAATCGATATCAGCCCATACTACGACGATATTTTGTAGCAATACCGAATCGGTAAAATATTACCGATCGGCCGATATTACCGATATCTCTGAAAATATCGGCCGAGATGGAGTAATTCCAAAAACCTTGATTTTTTGTAACTTTTTTCCTATTTTTCCATTTTCTTCTCCTCTTCCCTCATTCTCTTATATATTTCCAACTTCCAACACTATTTCTTGAAGAAATCATTTTATTTAGTAAGAGAAAATCAAATTAACTCCCTTATTTTTACTATTATGTGTTTTTTTTATTTTTTATTTTTAGATAAAGCATAGAAATGAATGAAACGATCATTGGCATGTCACTTTTGGGTTTGTGTTGTGTTATTCACTTAGATCTACACACTTTCATGCTACATCTACTTATAAACATGATTTTTTGTGTTGAAAAATGGTTTTTTTTAATCTTCTACTTTTAAAAAAATTGTTGAAGTATTTATGATACTAAATAGTAAATACTAATAGCTTAATGAGTAAGTGTGATTATGGTTTAAAATCTCAATTAATACCCGTTCATATTCACCGGCCGATATGAATCGATATCAGCCCATACTACGACGATATTTTGTAGCAATACCGAATCGGTAAAATATTACCGATCGGCCGATATTACCGATATCTCTGAAAATATCGGCCGAGATGGAGTAATTCCAAAAACCTTGATTTTTTGTAACTTTTTTCCTATTTTTCCATTTTCTTCTCCTCTTCCCTCATTCTCTTATATATTTCCAACTTCCAACACTATTTCTTGAAGAAATCATTTTATTTAGTAAGAGAAAATCAAATTAACTCCCTTATTTTTACTATTATGTATTTTTTTTATTTTTTATTTTTAGATAAAGCATAGAAATGAATGAAACGATCATTGGCATGTCACTTTTGGGTTTGTGTTGTGTTATTCACTTAGATCTACACACTTTCATGCTAGATCTACTTATAAACATGATTTTTTGTGTTGAAAAATGGTTTTTTTTAATCTTCTACTTTTAAAAAAATTGTTGAAGTATTTATGATACTAAATAGTAAATACTAATAGCTTAATGAGTAAGTGTGATTATGGTTTAAAATCTCAATTAATACCCGTTCATATTCACCGGCCGATATGAATCGATATCAGCCCATACTACGACGATATTTTGTAGCAATACCGAATCGGTAAAATATTACCGATCGGCCGATATTACCGATATCTCTGAAAATATCGGCCGAGATGGAGTAATTCCAAAAACCTTGATTTTTTGTAACTTTTTTCCTTTTTTTCCATTTTCTTCTCCTCTTCCCTCATTCTCTTATATATTTCCAACTTCCAACACTATTTCTTGAAGAAATCATTTTATTTAGTAAGAGAAAATCAAATTAACTCCCTTATTTTTACTATTATGTGTTTTTTTTATTTTTTATTTTTAGATAAAGCATAGAAATGAATGAAACGATCATTGGCATGTCACTTTTGGGTTTGTGTTGTGTTATTCACTTAGATCTACACACTTTCATGCTAGATCTACTTATAAACATGATTTTTTGTGTTGAAAAATGGTTTTTTTTAATCTTCTACTTTTAAAAAAATTGTTGAAGTATTTATGATACTAAATAGTAAATACTAATAGCTTAATGAGTAAGTGTGATTATGGTTTAAAATCTCAATTAATACCCGTTCATATTCACCGGCCGATATGAATCGATATCAGCCCATACTACGACGATATTTTGTAGCAATACCGAATCGGTAAAATATTACCGATCGGCCGATATTACCGATATCTCTGAAAATATCGGCCGAGATGGAGTAATGTCCAAAAACCTTGATTTTTTGTAACTTTTTTCCTATTTTTCCATTTTCTTCTCCTCTTCCCTCATTCTCTTATATATTTCCAACTTCCAACACTATTTCTTGAAGAAATCATTTTATTTAGTAAGAGAAAATCAAATTAACTCCCTTATTTTTACTATTATGTGTTTTTTTTATTTTTTATTTTTAGATAAAGCATAGAAATGAATGAAACGATCATTGGCATGTCACTTTTGGGTTTGTGTTGTGTTATTCACTTAGATCTACACACTTTCATGCTAGATCTACTTATAAACATGATTTTTTGTGTTGAAAAATGGTTTTTTTTAATCTTCTACTTTTAAAAAAATTGTTGAAGTATTTATGATACTAAATAGTAAATACTAATAGCTTAATGAGTAAGTGTGATTATGGTTTAAAATCTCAATTAATACCCGTTCATATTCACCGGCCGATATGAATCGATATCAGCCCATACTACGACGATATTTTGTAGCAATACCGAATCGGTAAAATATTACCGATCGGCCGATATTACCGATATCTCTGAAAATATCGGCCGAGATGGAGTAATTCCAAAAACCTTGATTTTTTGTAACTTTTTTCCTTTTTTTCCATTTTCTTCTCCTCTTCCCTCATTCTCTTATATATTTCCAACTTCCAACACTATTTCTTGAAGAAATCATTTTATTTAGTAAGAGAAAATCAAATTAACTCCCTTATTTTTACTATTATGTGTTTTTTTTATTTTTTATTTTTAGATAAAGCATAGAAATGAATGAAACGATCATTGGCATGTCACTTTTGGGTTTGTGTTGTGTTATTCACTTAGATCTACACACTTTCATGCTAGATCTACTTATAAACATGATTTTTTGTGTTGAAATATGGTTTTTTTTAATCTTCTACTTTTAAAAAAATTGTTGAAGTATTTATGATACTAAATAGTAAATACTAATAGCTTAATGAGTAAGTGTGATTATGGTTTAAAATCTCAATTAATACCCGTTCATATTCACCGGCCGATATGAATCGATATCAGCCCATACTACGACGATATTTTGTAGCAATACCGAATCGGTAAAATATTACCGATCGGCCGATATTACCGATATCTCTGAAAATATCGGCCGAGATGGAGTAATGTCCAAAAACCTTGATTTTTTGTAACTTTTTTCCTATTTTTCCATTTTCTTCTCCTCTTCCCTCATTCTCTTATATATTTCCAACTTCCAACACTATTTCTTGAAGAAATCATTTTATTTAGTAAGAGAAAATCAAATTAACTCCCTTATTTTTACTATTATGTATTTTTTTTATTTTTTATTTTTAGATAAAGCATAGAAATGAATGAAACGATCATTGGCATGTCACTTTTGGGTTTGTGTTGTGTTATTCACTTAGATCTACACACTTTCATGCTAGATCTACTTATAAACATGATTTTTTGTGTTGAAAAATTGTTTTTTTTAATCTTCTACTTTTAAAAAAATTGTTGAAGTATTTATGATACTAAATAGTAAATACTAATAGCTTAATGAGTAAGTGTGATTATGGTTTAAAATCTCAATTAATACCCGTTCATATTCACCGGCCGATATGAATCGATATCAGCCCATACTACGACGATATTTTGTAGCAATACCGAATCGGTAAAATATTACCGATCGGCCGATATTACCGATATCTCTGAAAATATCGGCCGAGATGGAGTAATTCCAAAAACCTTGATTTTTTGTAACTTTTTTCCTATTTTTCCATTTTCTTCTCCTCTTCCCTCATTCTCTTATATATTTCCAACTTCCAACACTATTTCTTGAAGAAATCATTTTATTTAGTAAGAGAAAATCAAATTAACTCCCTTATTTTTACTATTATGTATTTTTTTTATTTTTTATTTTTAGATAAAGCATAGAAATGAATGAAACGATCATTGGCATGTCACTTTTGGGTTTGTGTTGTGTTATTCACTTAGATCTACACACTTTCATGCTAGATCTACTTATAAACATGATTTTTTGTGTTGAAAAATGGTTTTTTTTAATCTTCTACTTTTAAAAAAATTGTTGAAGTATTTATGATACTAAATAGTAAATACTAATAGCTTAATGAGTAAGTGTGATTATGGTTTAAAATCTCAATTAATACCCGTTCATATTCACCGGCCGATATGAATCGATATCAGCCCATACTACGACGATATTTTGTAGCAATACCGAATCGGTAAAATATTACCGATCGGCCGATATTACCGATATCTCTGAAAATATCGGCCGAGATGGAGTAATGTCCAAAAACCTTGATTTTTTGTAACTTTTTTCCTATTTTTCCATTTTCTTCTCCTCTTCCCTCATTCTCTTATATATTTCCAACTTCCAACACTATTTCTTGAAGAAATCATTTTATTTAGTAAGAGAAAATCAAATTAACTCCCTTATTTTTACTATTATGTGTTTTTTTTATTTTTTATTTTTAGATAAAGCATAGAAATGAATGAAACGATCATTGGCATGTCACTTTTGGGTTTGTGTTGTGTTATTCACTTAGATCTACACACTTTCATGCTAGATCTACTTATAAACATGATTTTTTGTGTTGAAAAATGGTTTTTTTTAATCTTCTACTTTTAAAAAAATTGTTGAAGTATTTATGATACTAAATAGTAAATACTAATAGCTTAATGAGTAAGTGTGATTATGGTTTAAAATCTCAATTAATACCCGTTCATATTCACCGGCCGATATGAATCGATATCAGCCCATACTACGACGATATTTTGTAGCAATACCGAATCGGTAAAATATTACCGATCGGCCGATATTACCGATATCTCTGAAAATATCGGCCGAGATGGAGTAATTCCAAAAACCTTGATTTTTTGTAACTTTTTTCCTATTTTTCCATTTTCTTCTCCTCTTCCCTCATTCTCTTATATATTTCCAACTTCCAACACTATTTCTTGAAGAAATCATTTTATTTAGTAAGAGAAAATCAAATTAACTCCCTTATTTTTACTATTATGTGTTTTTTTTATTTTTTATTTTTAGATAAAGCATAGAAATGAATGAAACGATCATTGGCATGTCACTTTTGGGTTTGTGTTGTGTTATTCACTTAGATCTACACACTTTCATGCTACATCTACTTATAAACATGATTTTTTGTGTTGAAAAATGGTTTTTTTTAATCTTCTACTTTTAAAAAAATTGTTGAAGTATTTATGATACTAAATAGTAAATACTAATAGCTTAATGAGTAAGTGTGATTATGGTTTAAAATCTCAATTAATACCCGTTCATATTCACCGGCCGATATGAATCGATATCAGCCCATACTACGACGATATTTTGTAGCAATACCGAATCGGTAAAATATTACCGATCGGCCGATATTACCGATATCTCTGAAAATATCGGCCGAGATGGAGTAATTCCAAAAACCTTGATTTTTTGTAACTTTTTTCCTATTTTTCCATTTTCTTCTCCTCTTCCCTCATTCTCTTATATATTTCCAACTTCCAACACTATTTCTTGAAGAAATCATTTTATTTAGTAAGAGAAAATCAAATTAACTCCCTTATTTTTACTATTATGTATTTTTTTTATTTTTTATTTTTAGATAAAGCATAGAAATGAATGAAACGATCATTGGCATGTCACTTTTGGGTTTGTGTTGTGTTATTCACTTAGATCTACACACTTTCATGCTAGATCTACTTATAAACATGATTTTTTGTGTTGAAAAATGGTTTTTTTTAATCTTCTACTTTTAAAAAAATTGTTGAAGTATTTATGATACTAAATAGTAAATACTAATAGCTTAATGAGTAAGTGTGATTATGGTTTAAAATCTCAATTAATACCCGTTCATATTCACCGGCCGATATGAATCGATATCAGCCCATACTACGACGATATTTTGTAGCAATACCGAATCGGTAAAATATTACCGATCGGCCGATATTACCGATATCTCTGAAAATATCGGCCGAGATGGAGTAATTCCAAAAACCTTGATTTTTTGTAACTTTTTTCCTTTTTTTCCATTTTCTTCTCCTCTTCCCTCATTCTCTTATATATTTCCAACTTCCAACACTATTTCTTGAAGAAATCATTTTATTTAGTAAGAGAAAATCAAATTAACTCCCTTATTTTTACTATTATGTGTTTTTTTTATTTTTTATTTTTAGATAAAGCATAGAAATGAATGAAACGATCATTGGCATGTCACTTTTGGGTTTGTGTTGTGTTATTCACTTAGATCTACACACTTTCATGCTAGATCTACTTATAAACATGATTTTTTGTGTTGAAAAATGGTTTTTTTTAATCTTCTACTTTTAAAAAAATTGTTGAAGTATTTATGATACTAAATAGTAAATACTAATAGCTTAATGAGTAAGTGTGATTATGGTTTAAAATCTCAATTAATACCCGTTCATATTCACCGGCCGATATGAATCGATATCAGCCCATACTACGACGATATTTTGTAGCAATACCGAATCGGTAAAATATTACCGATCGGCCGATATTACCGATATCTCTGAAAATATCGGCCGAGATGGAGTAATGTCCAAAAACCTTGATTTTTTGTAACTTTTTTCCTATTTTTCCATTTTCTTCTCCTCTTCCCTCATTCTCTTATATATTTCCAACTTCCAACACTATTTCTTGAAGAAATCATTTTATTTAGTAAGAGAAAATCAAATTAACTCCCTTATTTTTACTATTATGTGTTTTTTTTATTTTTTATTTTTAGATAAAGCATAGAAATGAATGAAACGATCATTGGCATGTCACTTTTGGGTTTGTGTTGTGTTATTCACTTAGATCTACACACTTTCATGCTAGATCTACTTATAAACATGATTTTTTGTGTTGAAAAATGGTTTTTTTTAATCTTCTACTTTTAAAAAAATTGTTGAAGTATTTATGATACTAAATAGTAAATACTAATAGCTTAATGAGTAAGTGTGATTATGGTTTAAAATCTCAATTAATACCCGTTCATATTCACCGGCCGATATGAATCGATATCAGCCCATACTACGACGATATTTTGTAGCAATACCGAATCGGTAAAATATTACCGATCGGCCGATATTACCGATATCTCTGAAAATATCGGCCGAGATGGAGTAATTCCAAAAACCTTGATTTTTTGTAACTTTTTTCCTTTTTTTCCATTTTCTTCTCCTCTTCCCTCATTCTCTTATATATTTCCAACTTCCAACACTATTTCTTGAAGAAATCATTTTATTTAGTAAGAGAAAATCAAATTAACTCCCTTATTTTTGCTATTATGTATTTTTTTTATTTTTTATTTTTAGATAAAGCATAGAAATGAATGAAACGATCATTGGCATGTCACTTTTGGGTTTGTGTTGTGTTATTCACTTAGATCTACACACTTTCATGCTAGATCTACTTATAAACATGATTTTTTGTGTTGAAATATGGTTTTTTTTAATCTTCTACTTTTAAAAAAATTGTTGAAGTATTTATGATACTAAATAGTAAATACTAATAGCTTAATGAGTAAGTGTGATTATGGTTTAAAATCTCAATTAATACCCGTTCATATTCACCGGCCGATATGAATCGATATCAGCCCATACTACGACGATATTTTGTAGCAATACCGAATCGGTAAAATATTACCGATCGGCCGATATTACCGATATCTCTGAAAATATCGGCCGAGATGGAGTAATGTCCAAAAACCTTGATTTTTTGTAACTTTTTTCCTATTTTTCCATTTTCTTCTCCTCTTCCCTCATTCTCTTATATATTTCCAACTTCCAACACTATTTCTTGAAGAAATCATTTTATTTAGTAAGAGAAAATCAAATTAACTCCCTTATTTTTACTATTATGTATTTTTTTTATTTTTTATTTTTAGATAAAGCATAGAAATGAATGAAACGATCATTGGCATGTCACTTTTGGGTTTGTGTTGTGTTATTCACTTAGATCTACACACTTTCATGCTAGATCTACTTATAAACATGATTTTTTGTGTTGAAAAATTGTTTTTTTTAATCTTCTACTTTTAAAAAAATTGTTGAAGTATTTATGATACTAAATAGTAAATACTAATAGCTTAATGAGTAAGTGTGATTATGGTTTAAAATCTCAATTAATACCCGTTCATATTCACCGGCCGATATGAATCGATATCAGCCCATACTACGACGATATTTTGTAGCAATACCGAATCGGTAAAATATTACCGATCGGCCGATATTACCGATATCTCTGAAAATATCGGCCGAGATGGAGTAATGTCCAAAAACCTTGATTTTTTGTAACTTTTTTCCTATTTTTCCATTTTCTTCTCCTCTTCCCTCATTCTCTTATATATTTCCAACTTCCAACACTATTTCTTGAAGAAATCATTTTATTTAGTAAGAGAAAATCAAATTAACTCCCTTATTTTTACTATTATGTGTTTTTTTTATTTTTTATTTTTAGATAAAGCATAGAAATGAATGAAACGATCATTGGCATGTCACTTTTGGGTTTGTGTTGTGTTATTCACTTAGATCTACACACTTTCATGCTAGATCTACTTATAAACATGATTTTTTGTGTTGAAAAATGGTTTTTTTTAATCTTCTACTTTTAAAAAAATTGTTGAAGTATTTATGATACTAAATAGTAAATACTAATAGCTTAATGAGTAAGTGTGATTATGGTTTAAAATCTCAATTAATACCCGTTCATATTCACCGGCCGATATGAATCGATATCAGCCCATACTACGACGATATTTTGTAGCAATACCGAATCGGTAAAATATTACCGATCGGCCGATATTACCGATATCTCTGAAAATATCGGCCGAGATGGAGTAATTCCAAAAACCTTGATTTTTTGTAACTTTTTTCCTTTTTTTCCATTTTCTTCTCCTCTTCCCTCATTCTCTTATATATTTCCAACTTCCAACACTATTTCTTGAAGAAATCATTTTATTTAGTAAGAGAAAATCAAATGAACTCCCTTATTTTTACTATTATGTATTTTTTTTATTTTTTATTTTTAGATAAAGCATAGAAATGAATGAAACGATCATTGGCATGTCACTTTTGGGTTTGTGTTGTGTTATTCACTTAGATCTACTTATAAACATGATTTTTTGTGTTGAAAAATGGTTTTTTTTAATCTTCTACTTTTAAAAAAATTGTTGAAGTATTTATGATACTAAATAGTAAATACTAATAGCTTAATGAGTAAGTGTGATTATGGTTTAAAATCTCAATTAATACCCGTTCATATTCACCGGCCGATATGAATCGATATCAGCCCATACTACGACGATATTTTGTAGCAATACCGAATCGGTAAAATATTACCGATCGGCCGATATTACCGATATCTCTGAAAATATCGGCCGAGATGGAGTAATTCCAAAAACCTTGATTTTTTGTAACTTTTTTCCTATTTTTCCATTTTCTTCTCCTCTTCCCTCATTCTCTTATATATTTCCAACTTCCAACACTATTTCTTGAAGAAATCATTTTATTTAGTAAGAGAAAATCAAATTAACTCCCTTATTTTTACTATTATGTATTTTTTTTATTTTTTATTTTTAGATAAAGCATAGAAATGAATGAAACGATCATTGGCATGTCACTTTTGGGTTTGTGTTGTGTTATTCACTTAGATCTACACACTTTCATGCTAGATCTACTTATAAACATGATTTTTTGTGTTGAAAAATGGTTTTTTTTAATCTTCTACTTTTAAAAAAATTGTTGAAGTATTTATGATACTAAATAGTA
Source organism: Cinnamomum chago (assembly GCA_038049695.1). Classification (NCBI taxonomy): domain Eukaryota; kingdom Viridiplantae; phylum Streptophyta; class Magnoliopsida; order Laurales; family Lauraceae; genus Cinnamomum; species Cinnamomum chago. The sequence continues at coordinate 61,113,760 of CP142458.1, read as the reverse complement.
AATACTAATAGCTTAATGAGTAAGTGTGATTATGGTTTAAAATCTCAATTAATACCCGTTCATATTCACCGGCCGATATGAATCGATATCAGCCCATACTACGACGATATTTTGTAGCAATACCGAATCGGTAAAATATTACCGATCGGCCGATATTACCGATATCTCTGAAAATATCGGCCGAGATGGAGTAATTCCAAAAACCTTGATTTTTTGTAACTTTTTTCCTTTTTTTCCATTTTCTTCTCCTCTTCCCTCATTCTCTTATATATTTCCAACTTCCAACACTATTTCTTGAAGAAATCATTTTATTTAGTAAGAGAAAATCAAATTAACTCCCTTATTTTTACTATTATGTGTTTTTTTTATTTTTTATTTTTAGATAAAGCATAGAAATGAATGAAACGATCATTGGCATGTCACTTTTGGGTTTGTGTTGTGTTATTCACTTAGATCTACACACTTTCATGCTACATCTACTTATAAACATGATTTTTTGTGTTGAAATATGGTTTTTTTTAATCTTCTACTTTTAAAAAAATTGTTGAAGTATTTATGATACTAAATAGTAAATACTAATAGCTTAATGAGTAAGTGTGATTATGGTTTAAAATCTCAATTAATACCCGTTCATATTCACCGGCCGATATGAATCGATATCAGCCCATACTACGACGATATTTTGTAGCAATACCGAATCGGTAAAATATTACCGATCGGCCGATATTACCGATATCTCTGAAAATATCGGCCGAGATGGAGTAATTCCAAAAACCTTGATTTTTTGTAACTTTTTTCCTTTTTTTCCATTTTCTTCTCCTCTTCCCTCATTCTCTTATATATTTCCAACTTCCAACACTATTTCTTGAAGAAATCATTTTATTTAGTAAGAGAAAATCAAATTAACTCCCTTATTTTTACTATTATGTGTTTTTTTTATTTTTTATTTTTAGATAAAGCATAGAAATGAATGAAACGATCATTGGCATGTCACTTTTGGGTTTGTGTTGTGTTATTCACTTAGATCTACACACTTTCATGCTAGATCTACTTATAAACATGATTTTTTGTGTTGAAATATGGTTTTTTTTAATCTTCTACTTTTAAAAAAATTGTTGAAGTATTTATGATACTAAATAGTAAATACTAATAGCTTAATGAGTAAGTGTGATTATGGTTTAAAATCTCAATTAATACCCGTTCATATTCACCGGCCGATATGAATCGATATCAGCCCATACTACGACGATATTTTGTAGCAATACCGAATCGGTAAAATATTACCGATCGGCCGATATTACCGATATCTCTGAAAATATCGGCCGAGATGGAGTAATGTCCAAAAACCTTGATTTTTTGTAACTTTTTTCCTATTTTTCCATTTTCTTCTCCTCTTCCCTCATTCTCTTATATATTTCCAACTTCCAACACTATTTCTTGAAGAAATCATTTTATTTAGTAAGAGAAAATCAAATTAACTCCCTTATTTTTACTATTATGTATTTTTTTTATTTTTTATTTTTAGATAAAGCATAGAAATGAATGAAACGATCATTGGCATGTCACTTTTGGGTTTGTGTTGTGTTATTCACTTAGATCTACACACTTTCATGCTAGATCTACTTATAAACATGATTTTTTGTGTTGAAAAATTGTTTTTTTTAATCTTCTACTTTTAAAAAAATTGTTGAAGTATTTATGATACTAAATAGTAAATACTAATAGCTTAATGAGTAAGTGTGATTATGGTTTAAAATCTCAATTAATACCCGTTCATATTCACCGGCCGATATGAATCGATATCAGCCCATACTACGACGATATTTTGTAGCAATACCGAATCGGTAAAATATTACCGATCGGCCGATATTACCGATATCTCTGAAAATATCGGCCGAGATGGAGTAATGTCCAAAAACCTTGATTTTTTGTAACTTTTTTCCTATTTTTCCATTTTCTTCTCCTCTTCCCTCATTCTCTTATATATTTCCAACTTCCAACACTATTTCTTGAAGAAATCATTTTATTTAGTAAGAGAAAATCAAATTAACTCCCTTATTTTTACTATTATGTGTTTTTTTTATTTTTTATTTTTAGATAAAGCATAGAAATGAATGAAACGATCATTGGCATGTCACTTTTGGGTTTGTGTTGTGTTATTCACTTAGATCTACACACTTTCATGCTAGATCTACTTATAAACATGATTTTTTGTGTTGAAAAATGGTTTTTTTTAATCTTCTACTTTTAAAAAAATTGTTGAAGTATTTATGATACTAAATAGTAAATACTAATAGCTTAATGAGTAAGTGTGATTATGGTTTAAAATCTCAATTAATACCCGTTCATATTCACCGGCCGATATGAATCGATATCAGCCCATACTACGACGATATTTTGTAGCAATACCGAATCGGTAAAATATTACCGATCGGCCGATATTACCGATATCTCTGAAAATATCGGCCGAGATGGAGTAATTCCAAAAACCTTGATTTTTTGTAACTTTTTTCCTTTTTTTCCATTTTCTTCTCCTCTTCCCTCATTCTCTTATATATTTCCAACTTCCAACACTATTTCTTGAAGAAATCATTTTATTTAGTAAGAGAAAATCAAATGAACTCCCTTATTTTTACTATTATGTATTTTTTTTATTTTTTATTTTTAGATAAAGCATAGAAATGAATGAAACGATCATTGGCATGTCACTTTTGGGTTTGTGTTGTGTTATTCACTTAGATCTACTTATAAACATGATTTTTTGTGTTGAAAAATGGTTTTTTTTAATCTTCTACTTTTAAAAAAATTGTTGAAGTATTTATGATACTAAATAGTAAATACTAATAGCTTAATGAGTAAGTGTGATTATGGTTTAAAATCTCAATTAATACCCGTTCATATTCACCGGCCGATATGAATCGATATCAGCCCATACTACGACGATATTTTGTAGCAATACCGAATCGGTAAAATATTACCGATCGGCCGATATTACCGATATCTCTGAAAATATCGGCCGAGATGGAGTAATTCCAAAAACCTTGATTTTTTGTAACTTTTTTCCTATTTTTCCATTTTCTTCTCCTCTTCCCTCATTCTCTTATATATTTCCAACTTCCAACACTATTTCTTGAAGAAATCATTTTATTTAGTAAGAGAAAATCAAATTAACTCCCTTATTTTTACTATTATGTATTTTTTTTATTTTTTATTTTTAGATAAAGCATAGAAATGAATGAAACGATCATTGGCATGTCACTTTTGGGTTTGTGTTGTGTTATTCACTTAGATCTACACACTTTCATGCTAGATCTACTTATAAACATGATTTTTTGTGTTGAAAAATGGTTTTTTTTAATCTTCTACTTTTAAAAAAATTGTTGAAGTATTTATGATACTAAATAGTAAATACTAATAGCTTAATGAGTAAGTGTGATTATGGTTTAAAATCTCAATTAATACCCGTTCATATTCACCGGCCGATATGAATCGATATCAGCCCATACTACGACGATATTTTGTAGCAATACCGAATCGGTAAAATATTACCGATCGGCCGATATTACCGATATCTCTGAAAATATCGGCCGAGATGGAGTAATTCCAAAAACCTTGATTTTTTGTAACTTTTTTCCTTTTTTTCCATTTTCTTCTCCTCTTCCCTCATTCTCTTATATATTTCCAACTTCCAACACTATTTCTTGAAGAAATCATTTTATTTAGTAAGAGAAAATCAAATTAACTCCCTTATTTTTACTATTATGTGTTTTTTTTATTTTTTATTTTTAGATAAAGCATAGAAATGAATGAAACGATCATTGGCATGTCACTTTTGGGTTTGTGTTGTGTTATTCACTTAGATCTACACACTTTCATGCTACATCTACTTATAAACATGATTTTTTGTGTTGAAATATGGTTTTTTTTAATCTTCTACTTTTAAAAAAATTGTTGAAGTATTTATGATACTAAATAGTAAATACTAATAGCTTAATGAGTAAGTGTGATTATGGTTTAAAATCTCAATTAATACCCGTTCATATTCACCGGCCGATATGAATCGATATCAGCCCATACTACGACGATATTTTGTAGCAATACCGAATCGGTAAAATATTACCGATCGGCCGATATTACCGATATCTCTGAAAATATCGGCCGAGATGGAGTAATGTCCAAAAACCTTGATTTTTTGTAACTTTTTTCCTATTTTTCCATTTTCTTCTCCTCTTCCCTCATTCTCTTATATATTTCCAACTTCCAACACTATTTCTTGAAGAAATCATTTTATTTAGTAAGAGAAAATCAAATTAACTCCCTTATTTTTACTATTATGTATTTTTTTTATTTTTTATTTTTAGATAAAGCATAGAAATGAATGAAACGATCATTGGCATGTCACTTTTGGGTTTGTGTTGTGTTATTCACTTAGATCTACACACTTTCATGCTAGATCTACTTATAAACATGATTTTTTGTGTTGAAAAATGGTTTTTTTTAATCTTCTACTTTTAAAAAAATTGTTGAAGTATTTATGATACTAAATAGTAAATACTAATAGCTTAATGAGTAAGTGTGATTATGGTTTAAAATCTCAATTAATACCCGTTCATATTCACCGGCCGATATGAATCGATATCAGCCCATACTACGACGATATTTTGTAGCAATACCGAATCGGTAAAATATTACCGATCGGCCGATATTACCGATATCTCTGAAAATATCGGCCGAGATGGAGTAATGTCCAAAAACCTTGATTTTTTGTAACTTTTTTCCTATTTTTCCATTTTCTTCTCCTCTTCCCTCATTCTCTTATATATTTCCAACTTCCAACACTATTTCTTGAAGAAATCATTTTATTTAGTAAGAGAAAATCAAATTAACTCCCTTATTTTTACTATTATGTGTTTTTTTTATTTTTTATTTTTAGATAAAGCATAGAAATGAATGAAACGATCATTGGCATGTCACTTTTGGGTTTGTGTTGTGTTATTCACTTAGATCTACACACTTTCATGCTAGATCTACTTATAAACATGATTTTTTGTGTTGAAAAATGGTTTTTTTTAATCTTCTACTTTTAAAAACATTGTTGAAGTATTTATGATACTAAATAGTAAATACTAATAGCTTAATGAGTAAGTGTGATTATGGTTTAAAATCTCAATTAATACCCGTTCATATTCACCGGCCGATATGAATCGATATCAGCCCATACTACGACGATATTTTGTAGCAATACCGAATCGGTAAAATATTACCGATCGGCCGATATTACCGATATCTCTGAAAATATCGGCCGAGATGGAGTAATTCCAAAAACCTTGATTTTTTGTAACTTTTTTCCTTTTTTTCCATTTTCTTCTCCTCTACCCTCATTCTCTTATATATTTCCAACTTCCAACACTATTTCTTGAAGAAATCATTTTATTTAGTAAGAGAAAATCAAATTAACTCCCTTATTTTTACTATTATGTATTTTTTTTATTTTTTATTTTTAGATAAAGCATAGAAATGAATGAAACGATCATTGGCATGTCACTTTTGGGTTTGTGTTGTGTTATTCACTTAGATCTACACACTTTCATGCTAGATCTACTTATAAACATGATTTTTTGTGTTGAAAAATGGTTTTTTTTAATCTTCTACTTTTAAAAAAATTGTTGAAGTATTTATGATACTAAATAGTAAATACTAATAGCTTAATGAGTAAGTGTGATTATGGTTTAAAATCTCAATTAATACCCGTTCATATTCACCGGCCGATATGAATCGATATCAGCCCATACTACGACGATATTTTGTAGCAATACCGAATCGGTAAAATATTACCGATCGGCCGATATTACCGATATCTCTGAAAATATCGGCCGAGATGGAGTAATTCCAAAAACCTTGATTTTTTGTAACTTTTTTCCTATTTTTCCATTTTCTTCTCCTCTTCCCTCATTCTCTTATATATTTCCAACTTCCAACACTATTTCTTGAAGAAATCATTTTATTTAGTAAGAGAAAATCAAATTAACTCCCTTATTTTTACTATTATGTATTTTTTTTATTTTTTATTTTTAGATAAAGCATAGAAATGAATGAAACGATCATTGGCATGTCACTTTTGGGTTTGTGTTGTGTTATTCACTTAGATCTACACACTTTCATGCTAGATCTACTTATAAACATGATTTTTTGTGTTGAAAAATGGTTTTTTTTAATCTTCTACTTTTAAAAAAATTGTTGAAGTATTTATGATACTAAATAGTAAATACTAATAGCTTAATGAGTAAGTGTGATTATGGTTTAAAATCTCAATTAATACCCGTTCATATTCACCGGCCGATATGAATCGATATCAGCCCATACTACGACGATATTTTGTAGCAATACCGAATCGGTAAAATATTACCGATCGGCCGATATTACCGATATCTCTGAAAATATCGGCCGAGATGGAGTAATTCCAAAAACCTTGATTTTTTGTAACTTTTTTCCTTTTTTTCCATTTTCTTCTCCTCTTCCCTCATTCTCTTATATATTTCCAACTTCCAACACTATTTCTTGAAGAAATCATTTTATTTAGTAAGAGAAAATCAAATTAACTCCCTTATTTTTACTATTATGTATTTTTTTTATTTTTTATTTTTAGATAAAGCATAGAAATGAATGAAACGATCATTGGCATGTCACTTTTGGGTTTGTGTTGTGTTATTCACTTAGATCTACACACTTTCATGCTAGATCTACTTATAAACATGATTTTTTGTGTTGAAAAATGGTTTTTTTTAATCTTCTACTTTTAAAAAAATTGTTGAAGTATTTATGATACTAAATAGTAAATACTAATAGCTTAATGAGTAAGTGTGATTATGGTTTAAAATCTCAATTAATACCCGTTCATATTCACCGGCCGATATGAATCGATATCAGCCCATACTACGACGATATTTTGTAGCAATACCGAATCGGTAAAATATTACCGATCGGCCGATATTACCGATATCTCTGAAAATATCGGCCGAGATGGAGTAATTCCAAAAACCTTGATTTTTTGTAACTTTTTTCCTATTTTTCCATTTTCTTCTCCTCTTCCCTCATTCTCTTATATATTTCCAACTTCCAACACTATTTCTTGAAGAAATCATTTTATTTAGTAAGAGAAAATCAAATTAACTCCCTTATTTTTACTATTATGTATTTTTTTTATTTTTTATTTTTAGATAAAGCATAGAAATGAATGAAACGATCATTGGCATGTCACTTTTGGGTTTGTGTTGTGTTATTCACTTAGATCTACACACTTTCATGCTAGATCTACTTATAAACATGATTTTTTGTGTTGAAAAATGGTTTTTTTTAATCTTCTACTTTTAAAAAAATTGTTGAAGTATTTATGATACTAAATAGTAAATACTAATAGCTTAATGAGTAAGTGTGATTATGGTTTAAAATCTCAATTAATACCCGTTCATATTCACCGGCCGATATGAATCGATATCAGCCCATACTACGACGATATTTTGTAGCAATACCGAATCGGTAAAATATTACCGATCGGCCGATATTACCGATATCTCTGAAAATATCGGCCGAGATGGAGTAATGTCCAAAAACCTTGATTTTTTGTAACTTTTTTCCTATTTTTCCATTTTCTTCTCCTCTTCCCTCATTCTCTTATATATTTCCAACTTCCAACACTATTTCTTGAAGAAATCATTTTATTTAGTAAGAGAAAATCAAATTAACTCCCTTATTTTTACTATTATGTGTTTTTTTTATTTTTTATTTTTAGATAAAGCATAGAAATGAATGAAACGATCATTGGCATGTCACTTTTGGGTTTGTGTTGTGTTATTCACTTAGATCTACACACTTTCATGCTAGATCTACTTATAAACATGATTTTTTGTGTTGAAAAATGGTTTTTTTTAATCTTCTACTTTTAAAAAAATTGTTGAAGTATTTATGATACTAAATAGTAAATACTAATAGCTTAATGAGTAAGTGTGATTATGGTTTAAAATCTCAATTAATACCCGTTCATATTCACCGGCCGATATGAATCGATATCAGCCCATACTACGACGATATTTTGTAGCAATACCGAATCGGTAAAATATTACCGATCGGCCGATATTACCGATATCTCTGAAAATATCGGCCGAGATGGAGTAATTCCAAAAACCTTGATTTTTTGTAACTTTTTTCCTTTTTTTCCATTTTCTTCTCCTCTTCCCTCATTCTCTTATATATTTCCAACTTCCAACACTATTTCTTGAAGAAATCATTTTATTTAGTAAGAGAAAATCAAATTAACTCCCTTATTTTTACTATTATGTATTTTTTTTATTTTTTATTTTTAGATAAAGCATAGAAATGAATGAAACGATCATTGGCATGTCACTTTTGGGTTTGTGTTGTGTTATTCACTTAGATCTACACACTTTCATGCTAGATCTACTTATAAACATGATTTTTTGTGTTGAAAAATGGTTTTTTTTAATCTTCTACTTTTAAAAAAATTGTTGAAGTATTTATGATACTAAATAGTAAATACTAATAGCTTAATGAGTAAGTGTGATTATGGTTTAAAATCTCAATTAATACCCGTTCATATTCACCGGCCGATATGAATCGATATCAGCCCATACTACGACGATATTTTGTAGCAATACCGAATCGGTAAAATATTACCGATCGGCCGATATTACCGATATCTCTGAAAATATCGGCCGAGATGGAGTAATTCCAAAAACCTTGATTTTTTGTAACTTTTTTCCTATTTTTCCATTTTCTTCTCCTCTTCCCTCATTCTCTTATATATTTCCAACTTCCAACACTATTTCTTGAAGAAATCATTTTATTTAGTAAGAGAAAATCAAATTAACTCCCTTATTTTTACTATTATGTATTTTTTTTATTTTTTATTTTTAGATAAAGCATAGAAATGAATGAAACGATCATTGGCATGTCACTTTTGGGTTTGTGTTGTGTTATTCACTTAGATCTACACACTTTCATGCTAGATCTACTTATAAACATGATTTTTTGTGTTGAAAAATGGTTTTTTTTAATCTTCTACTTTTAAAAAAATTGTTGAAGTATTTATGATACTAAATAGTAAATACTAATAGCTTAATGAGTAAGTGTGATTATGGTTTAAAATCTCAATTAATACCCGTTCATATTCACCGGCCGATATGAATCGATATCAGCCCATACTACGACGATATTTTGTAGCAATACCGAATCGGTAAAATATTACCGATCGGCCGATATTACCGATATCTCTGAAAATATCGGCCGAGATGGAGTAATGTCCAAAAACCTTGATTTTTTGTAACTTTTTTCCTATTTTTCCATTTTCTTCTCCTCTTCCCTCATTCTCTTATATATTTCCAACTTCCAACACTATTTCTTGAAGAAATCATTTTATTTAGTAAGAGAAAATCAAATTAACTCCCTTATTTTTACTATTATGTATTTTTTTTATTTTTTATTTTTAGATAAAGCATAGAAATGAATGAAACGATCATTGGCATGTCACTTTTGGGTTTGTGTTGTGTTATTCACTTAGATCTACACACTTTCATGCTAGATCTACTTATAAACATGATTTTTTGTGTTGAAAAATGGTTTTTTTTAATCTTCTACTTTTAAAAAAATTGTTGAAGTATTTATGATACTAAATAGTAAATACTAATAGCTTAATGAGTAAGTGTGATTATGGTTTAAAATCTCAATTAATACCCGTTCATATTCACCGGCCGATATGAATCGATATCAGCCCATACTACGACGATATTTTGTAGCAATACCGAATCGGTAAAATATTACCGATCGGCCGATATTACCGATATCTCTGAAAATATCGGCCGAGATGGAGTAATTCCAAAAACCTTGATTTTTTGTAACTTTTTTCCTATTTTTCCATTTTCTTCTCCTCTTCCCTCATTCTCTTATATATTTCCAACTTCCAACACTATTTCTTGAAGAAATCATTTTATTTAGTAAGAGAAAATCAAATTAACTCCCTTATTTTTACTATTATGTATTTTTTTTTATTTTTTATTTTTAGATAAAGCATAGAAATGAATGAAACGATCATTGGCATGTCACTTTTGGGTTTGTGTTGTGTTATTCACTTAGATCTACACACTTTCATGCTAGATCTACTTATAAACATGATTTTTTGTGTTGAAAAATGGTTTTTTTTAATCTTCTACTTTTAAAAAAATTGTTGAAGTATTTCTGATACTAAATAGTAAATACTAATAGCTTAATGAGTAAGTGTGATTATGGTTTAAAATCTCAATTAATACCCGTTCATATTCACCGGCCGATATGAATCGATATCAGCCCATACTACGACGATATTTTGTAGCAATACCGAATCGGTAAAATATTACCGATCGGCCGATATTACCGATATCTCTGAAAATATCGGCCGAGATGGAGTAATGTCCAAAAACCTTGATTTTTTGTAACTTTTTTCCTATTTTTCCATTTTCTTCTCCTCTTCCCTCATTCTCTTATATATTTCCAACTTCCAACACTATTTCTTGAAGAAATCATTTTATTTAGTAAGAGAAAATCAAATTAACGCCCTTATTTTTACTATTATGTGTTTTTTTTATTTTTTATTTTTAGATAAAGCATAGAAATGAATGAAACGATCATTGGCATGTCACTTTTGGGTTTGTGTTGTGTTATTCACTTAGATCTACACACTTTCATGCTAGATCTACTTATAAACATGATTTTTTGTGTTGAAAAATGGTTTTTTTTAATCTTCTACTTTTAAAAAAATTGTTGAAGTATTTATGATACTAAATAGTAAATACTAATAGCTTAATGAGTAAGTGTGATTATGGTTTAAAATCTCAATTAATACCCGTTCATATTCACCGGCCGATATGAATCGATATCAGCCCATACTACGACGATATTTTGTAGCAATACCGAATCGGTAAAATATTACCGATCGGCCGATATTACCGATATCTCTGAAAATATCGGCCGAGATGGAGTAATTCCAAAAACCTTGATTTTTTGTAACTTTTTTCCTTTTTTTCCATTTTCTTCTCCTCTTCCCTCATTCTCTTATATATTTCCAACTTCCAACACTATTTCTTGAAGAAATCATTTTATTTAGTAAGAGAAAATCAAATTAACTCCCTTATTTTTACTATTATGTATTTTTTTTATTTTTTATTTTTAGATAAAGCATAGAAATGAATGAAACGATCATTGGCATGTCACTTTTGGGTTTGTGTTGTGTTATTCACTTAGATCTACACACTTTCATGCTAGATCTACTTATAAACATGATTTTTTGTGTTGAAAAATGGTTTTTTTTAATCTTCTACTTTTAAAAAAATTGTTGAAGTATTTATGATACTAAATAGTAAATACTAATAGCTTAATGAGTAAGTGTGATTATGGTTTAAAATCTCAATTAATACCCGTTCATATTCACCGGCCGATATGAATCGATATCAGCCCATACTACGACGATATTTTGTAGCAATACCGAATCGGTAAAATATTACCGATCGGCCGATATTACCGATATCTCTGAAAATATCGGCCGAGATGGAGTAATTCCAAAAACCTTGATTTTTTGTAACTTTTTTCCTATTTTTCCATTTTCTTCTCCTCTTCCCTCATTCTCTTATATATTTCCAACTTCCAACACTATTTCTTGAAGAAATCATTTTATTTAGTAAGAGAAAATCAAATTAACTCCCTTATTTTTACTATTATGTATTTTTTTTATTTTTTATTTTTAGATAAAGCATAGAAATGAATGAAACGATCATTGGCATGTCACTTTTGGGTTTGTGTTGTGTTATTCACTTAGATCTACACACTTTCATGCTAGATCTACTTATAAACATGATTTTTTGTGTTGAAAAATGGTTTTTTTTAATCTTCTACTTTTAAAAAAATTGTTGAAGTATTTATGATACTAAATAGTAAATACTAATAGCTTAATGAGTAAGTGTGATTATGGTTTAAAATCTCAATTAATACCCGTTCATATTCACCGGCCGATATGAATCGATATCAGCCCATACTACGACGATATTTTGTAGCAATACCGAATCGGTAAAATATTACCGATCGGCCGATATTACCGATATCTCTGAAAATATCGGCCGAGATGGAGTAATGTCCAAAAACCTTGATTTTTTGTAACTTTTTTCCTATTTTTCCATTTTCTTCTCCTCTTCCCTCATTCTCTTATATATTTCCAACTTCCAACACTATTTCTTGAAGAAATCATTTTATTTAGTAAGAGAAAATCAAATTAACTCCCTTATTTTTACTATTATGTGTTTTTTTTATTTTTTATTTTTAGATAAAGCATAGAAATGAATGAAACGATCATTGGCATGTCACTTTTGGGTTTGTGTTGTGTTATTCACTTAGATCTACACACTTTCATGCTAGATCTACTTATAAACATGATTTTTTGTGTTGAAAAATGGTTTTTTTTAATCTTCTACTTTTAAAAAAATTGTTGAAGTATTTATGATACTAAATAGTAAATACTAATAGCTTAATGAGTAAGTGTGATTATGGTTTAAAATCTCAATTAATACCCGTTCATATTCACCGGCCGATATGAATCGATATCAGCCCATACTACGACGATATTTTGTAGCAATACCGAATCGGTAAAATATTACCGATCGGCCGATATTACCGATATCTCTGAAAATATCGGCCGAGATGGAGTAATTCCAAAAACCTTGATTTTTTGTAACTTTTTTCCTTTTTTTCCATTTTCTTCTCCTCTTCCCTCATTCTCTTATATATTTCCAACTTCCAACACTATTTCTTGAAGAAATCATTTTATTTAGTAAGAGAAAATCAAATTAACTCCCTTATTTTTACTATTATGTATTTTTTTTATTTTTTATTTTTAGATAAAGCATAGAAATGAATGAAACGATCATTGGCATGTCACTTTTGGGTTTGTGTTGTGTTATTCACTTAGATCTACACACTTTCATGCTAGATCTACTTATAAACATGATTTTTTGTGTTGAAAAATGGTTTTTTTTAATCTTCTACTTTTAAAAAAATTGTTGAAGTATTTATGATACTAAATAGTAAATACTAATAGCTTAATGAGTAAGTGTGATTATGGTTTAAAATCTCAATTAATACCCGTTCATATTCACCGGCCGATATGAATCGATATCAGCCCATACTACGACGATATTTTGTAGCAATACCGAATCGGTAAAATATTACCGATCGGCCGATATTACCGATATCTCTGAAAATATCGGCCGAGATGGAGTAATTCCAAAAACCTTGATTTTTTGTAACTTTTTTCCTTTTTTTCCATTTTCTTCTCCTCTTCCCTCATTCTCTTATATATTTCCAACTTCCAACACTATTTCTTGAAGAAATCATTTTATTTAGTAAGAGAAAATCAAATTAACTCCCTTATTTTTACTATTATGTATTTTTTTTATTTTTTATTTTTAGATAAAGCATAGAAATGAATGAAACGATCATTGGCATGTCACTTTTGGGTTTGTGTTGTGTTATTCACTTAGATCTACACACTTTCATGCTAGATCTACTTATAAACATGATTTTTTGTGTTGAAAAATGGTTTTTTTTAATCTTCTACTTTTAAAAAAATTGTTGAAGTATTTATGATACTAAATAGTAAATACTAATAGCTTAATGAGTAAGTGTGATTATGGTTTAAAATCTCAATTAATACCCGTTCATATTCACCGGCCGATATGAATCGATATCAGCCCATACTACGACGATATTTTGTAGCAATACCGAATCGGTAAAATATTACCGATCGGCCGATATTACCGATATCTCTGAAAATATCGGCCGAGATGGAGTAATTCCAAAAACCTTGATTTTTTGTAACTTTTTTCCTATTTTTCCATTTTCTTCTCCTCTTCCCTCATTCTCTTATATATTTCCAACTTCCAACACTATTTCTTGAAGAAATCATTTTATTTAGTAAGAGAAAATCAAATTAACTCCCTTATTTTTACTATTATGTATTTTTTTTATTTTTTATTTTTAGATAAAGCATAGAAATGAATGAAACGATCATTGGCATGTCACTTTTGGGTTTGTGTTGTGTTATTCACTTAGATCTACACACTTTCATGCTAGATCTACTTATAAACATGATTTTTTGTGTTGAAAAATGGTTTTTTTTAATCTTCTACTTTTAAAAAAATTGTTGAAGTATTTATGATACTAAATAGTAAATACTAATAGCTTAATGAGTAAGTGTGATTATGGTTTAAAATCTCAATTAATACCCGTTCATATTCACCGGCCGATATGAATCGATATCAGCCCATACTACGACGATATTTTGTAGCAATACCGAATCGGTAAAATATTACCGATCGGCCGATATTACCGATATCTCTGAAAATATCGGCCGAGATGGAGTAATGTCCAAAAACCTTGATTTTTTGTAACTTTTTTCCTATTTTTCCATTTTCTTCTCCTCTTCCCTCATTCTCTTATATATTTCCAACTTCCAACACTATTTCTTGAAGAAATCATTTTATTTAGTAAGAGAAAATCAAATTAACGCCCTTATTTTTACTATTATGTGTTTTTTTTATTTTTTATTTTTAGATAAAGCATAGAAATGAATGAAACGATCATTGGCATGTCACTTTTGGGTTTGTGTTGTGTTATTCACTTAGATCTACACACTTTCATGCTAGATCTACTTATAAACATGATTTTTTGTGTTGAAAAATGGTTTTTTTTAATCTTCTACTTTTAAAAAAATTGTTGAAGTATTTATGATACTAAATAGTAAATACTAATAGCTTAATGAGTAAGTGTGATTATAGTTTAAAATCTCAATTAATACCCGTTCATATTCACCGGCCGATATGAATCGATATCAGCCCATACTACGACGATATTTTGTAGCAATACCGAATCGGTAAAATATTACCGATCGGCCGATATTACCGATATCTCTGAAAATATCGGCCGAGATGGAGTAATTCCAAAAACCTTGATTTTTTGTAACTTTTTTCCTTTTTTTCCATTTTCTTCTCCTCTTCCCTCATTCTCTTATATATTTCCAACTTCCAACACTATTTCTTGAAGAAATCATTTTATTTAGTAAGAGAAAATCAAATTAACTCCCTTATTTTTACTATTATGTGTTTTTTTTATTTTTTATTTTTAGATAAAGCATAGAAATGAATGAAACGATCATTGGCATGTCACTTTTGGGTTTGTGTTGTGTTATTCACTTAGATCTACACACTTTCATGCTAGATCTACTTATAAACATGATTTTTTGTGTTGAAATATGGTTTTTTTTAATCTTCTACTTTTAAAAAAATTGTTGAAGTATTTATGATACTAAATAGTAAATACTAATAGCTTAATGAGTAAGTGTGATTATGGTTTAAAATCTCAATTAATACCCGTTCATATTCACCGGCCGATATGAATCGATATCAGCCCATACTACGACGATATTTTGTAGCAATACCGAATCGGTAAAATATTACCGATCGGCCGATATTACCGATATCTCTGAAAATATCGGCCGAGATGGAGTAATGTCCAAAAACCTTGATTTTTTGTAACTTTTTTCCTATTTTTCCATTTTCTTCTCCTCTTCCCTCATTCTCTTATATATTTCCAACTTCCAACACTATTTCTTGAAGAAATCATTTTATTTAGTAAGAGAAAATCAAATTAACTCCCTTATTTTTACTATTATGTATTTTTTTTATTTTTTATTTTTAGATAAAGCATAGAAATGAATGAAACGATCATTGGCATGTCACTTTTGGGTTTGTGTTGTGTTATTCACTTAGATCTACACACTTTCATGCTAGATCTACTTATAAACATGATTTTTTGTGTTGAAAAATGGTTTTTTTTAATCTTCTACTTTTAAAAAAATTGTTGAAGTATTTATGATACTAAATAGTAAATACTAATAGCTTAATGAGTAAGTGTGATTATGGTTTAAAATCTCAATTAATACCCGTTCATATTCACCGGCCGATATGAATCGATATCAGCCCATACTACGACGATATTTTGTAGCAATACCGAATCGGTAAAATATTACCGATCGGCCGATATTACCGATATCTCTGAAAATATCGGCCGAGATGGAGTAATTCCAAAAACCTTGATTTTTTGTAACTTTTTTCCTTTTTTTCCATTTTCTTCTCCTCTTCCCTCATTCTCTTATATATTTCCAACTTCCAACACTATTTCTTGAAGAAATCATTTTATTTAGTAAGAGAAAATCAAATTAACTCCCTTATTTTTACTATTATGTGTTTTTTTTATTTTTTATTTTTAGATAAAGCATAGAAATGAATGAAACGATCATTGGCATGTCACTTTTGGGTTTGTGTTGTGTTATTCACTTAGATCTACACACTTTCATGCTAGATCTACTTATAAACATGATTTTTTGTGTTGAAATATGGTTTTTTTTAATCTTCTACTTTTAAAAAAATTGTTGAAGTATTTATGATACTAAATAGTAAATACTAATAGCTTAATGAGTAAGTGTGATTATGGTTTAAAATCTCAATTAATACCCGTTCATATTCACCGGCCGATATGAATCGATATCAGCCCATACTACGACGATATTTTGTAGCAATACCGAATCGGTAAAATATTACCGATCGGCCGATATTACCGATATCTCTGAAAATATCGGCCGAGATGGAGTAATGTCCAAAAACCTTGATTTTTTGTAACTTTTTTCCTATTTTTCCATTTTCTTCTCCTCTTCCCTCATTCTCTTATATATTTCCAACTTCCAACACTATTTCTTGAAGAAATCATTTTATTTAGTAAGAGAAAATCAAATTAACTCCCTTATTTTTACTATTATGTATTTTTTTTATTTTTTATTTTTAGATAAAGCATAGAAATGAATGAAACGATCATTGGCATGTCACTTTTGGGTTTGTGTTGTGTTATTCACTTAGATCTACACACTTTCATGCTAGATCTACTTATAAACATGATTTTTTGTGTTGAAAAATGGTTTTTTTTAATCTTCTACTTTTAAAAAAATTGTTGAAGTATTTATGATACTAAATAGTAAATACTAATAGCTTAATGAGTAAGTGTGATTATGGTTTAAAATCTCAATTAATACCCGTTCATATTCACCGGCCGATATGAATCGATATCAGCCCATACTACGACGATATTTTGTAGCAATACCGAATCGGTAAAATATTACCGATCGGCCGAAATTAGCGATATCTTTGAAAATATCGGCCGAGATGGAGTAATGTCCAAAAACCTTGATTTTTTGTAACTTTTTTCCTTTTTTTCCATTTTCTTCTCCTCTTCCCTCATTCTCTTATATATTTCCAACTTCCAACACTATTTCTTGAAGAAATCATTTTATTTAGTAAGAGAAAATCAAATTAACTCCCTTATTTTTACTATTATGTATTTTTTTTTATTTTTTATTTTTAGATAAAGCATAGAAATGAATGAAACGATCATTGGCATGTCACTTTTGGGTTTGTGTTGTGTTATTCACTTAGATCTACACACTTTCATGCTAGATCTACTTATAAACATGATTTTTTGTGTTGAAAAATGGTTTTTTTTAATCTTCTACTTTTAAAAAAATTGTTGAAGTATTTATGATACTAAATAGTAAATACTAATAGCTTAATGAGTAAGTGTGATTATGGTTTAAAATCTCAATTAATACCCGTTCATATTCACCGGCCGATATGAATCGATATCAGCCCATACTACGACGATATTTTGTAGCAATACCGAATCGGTAAAATATTACCGATCGGCCGATATTACCGATATCTCTGAAAATATCGGCCGAGATGGAGTAATTCCAAAAACCTTGATTTTTTGTAACTTTTTTCCTATTTTTCCATTTTCTTCTCCTCTTCCCTCATTCTCTTATATATTTCCAACTTCCAACACTATTTCTTGAAGAAATCATTTTATTTAGTAAGAGAAAATCAAATTAACTCCCTTATTTTTACTATTATGTATTTTTTTTATTTTTTATTTTTAGATAAAGCATAGAAATGAATGAAACGATCATTGGCATGTCACTTTTGGGTTTGTGTTGTGTTATTCACTTAGATCTACACACTTTCATGCTAGATCTACTTATAAACATGATTTTTTGTGTTGAAAAATGGTTTTTTTTAATCTTCTACTTTTAAAAAAATTGTTGAAGTATTTATGATACTAAATAGTAAATACTAATAGCTTAATGAGTAAGTGTGATTATGGTTTAAAATCTCAATTAATACCCGTTCATATTCACCGGCCGATATGAATCGATATCAGCCCATACTACGACGATATTTTGTAGCAATACCGAATCGGTAAAATATTACCGATCGGCCGATATTACCGATATCTCTGAAAATATCGGCCGAGATGGAGTAATGTCCAAAAACCTTGATTTTTTGTAACTTTTTTCCTATTTTTCCATTTTCTTCTCCTCTTCCCTCATTCTCTTATATATTTCCAACTTCCAACACTATTTCTTGAAGAAATCATTTTATTTAGTAAGAGAAAATCAAATTAACGCCCTTATTTTTACTATTATGTGTTTTTTTTATTTTTTATTTTTAGATAAAGCATAGAAATGAATGAAACGATCATTGGCATGTCACTTTTGGGTTTGTGTTGTGTTATTCACTTAGATCTACACACTTTCATGCTAGATCTACTTATAAACATGATTTTTTGTGTTGAAAAATGGTTTTTTTTAATCTTCTACTTTTAAAAAAATTGTTGAAGTATTTATGATACTAAATAGTAAATACTAATAGCTTAATGAGTAAGTGTGATTATGGTTTAAAATCTCAATTAATACCCGTTCATATTCACCGGCCGATATGAATCGATATCAGCCCATACTACGACGATATTTTGTAGCAATACCGAATCGGTAAAATATTACCGATCGGCCGATATTACCGATATCTCTGAAAATATCGGCCGAGATGGAGTAATTCCAAAAACCTTGATTTTTTGTAACTTTTTTCCTTTTTATCCATTTTCTTCTCCTCTTCCCTCATTCTCTTATATATTTCCAACTTCCAACACTATTTCTTGAAGAAATCATTTTATTTAGTAAGAGAAAATCAAATTAACTCCCTTATTTTTACTATTATGTATTTTTTTTATTTTTTATTTTTAGATAAAGCATAGAAATGAATGAAACGATCATTGGCATGTCACTTTTGGGTTTGTGTTGTGTTATTCACTTAGATCTACACACTTTCATGCTAGATCTACTTATAAACATGATTTTTTGTGTTGAAAAATGGTTTTTTTTAATCTTCTACTTTTAAAAAAATTGTTGAAGTATTTATGATACTAAATAGTAAATACTAATAGCTTAATGAGTAAGTGTGATTATGGTTTAAAATCTCAATTAATACCCGTTCATATTCACCGGCCGATATGAATCGATATCAGCCCATACTACGACGATATTTTGTAGCAATACCGAATCGGTAAAATATTACCGATCGGCCGATATTACCGATATCTCTGAAAATATCGGCCGAGATGGAGTAATTCCAAAAACCTTGATTTTTTGTAACTTTTTTCCTTTTTTTCCATTTTCTTCTCCTCTTCCCTCATTCTCTTATATATTTCCAACTTCCAACACTATTTCTTGAAGAAATCATTTTATTTAGTAAGAGAAAATCAAATTAACTCCCTTATTTTTACTATTATGTGTTTTTTTTATTTTTTATTTTTAGATAAAGCATAGAAATGAATGAAACGATCATTGGCATGTCACTTTTGGGTTTGTGTTGTGTTATTCACTTAGATCTACACACTTTCATGCTAGATCTACTTATAAACATGATTTTTTGTGTTGAAAAATGGTTTTTTTTAATCTTCTACTTTTAAAAAAATTGTTGAAGTATTTATGATACTAAATAGTAAATACTAATAGCTTAATGAGTAAGTGTGATTATGGTTTAAAATCTCAATTAATACCCGTTCATATTCACCGGCCGATATGAATCGATATCAGCCCATACTACGACGATATTTTGTAGCAATACCGAATCGGTAAAATATTACCGATCGGCCGATATTACCGATATCTCTGAAAATATCGGCCGAGATGGAGTAATGTCCAAAAACCTTGATTTTTTGTAACTTTTTTCCTATTTTTCCATTTTCTTCTCCTCTTCCCTCATTCTCTTATATATTTCCAACTTCCAACACTATTTCTTGAAGAAATCATTTTATTTAGTAAGAGAAAATCAAATTAACTCCCTTATTTTTACTATTATGTGTTTTTTTTATTTTTTATATTTAGATAAAGCATAGAAATGAATGAAACGATCATTGGCATGTCACTTTTGGGTTTGTGTTGTGTTATTCACTTAGATCTACACACTTTCATGCTAGATCTACTTATAAACATGATTTTTTGTGTTGAAAAATGGTTTTTTTTAATCTTCTACTTTTAAAAAAATTGTTGAAGTATTTATGATACTAAATAGTAAATACTAATAGCTTAATGAGTAAGTGTGATTATGGTTTAAAATCTCAATTAATACCCGTTCATATTCACCGGCCGATATGAATCGATATCAGCCCATACTACGACGATATTTTGTAGCAATACCGAATCGGTAAAATATTACCGATCGGCCGATATTACCGATATCTCTGAAAATATCGGCCGAGATGGAGTAATTCCAAAAACCTTGATTTTTTGTAACTTTTTTCCTATTTTTCCATTTTCTTCTCCTCTTCCCTCATTCTCTTATATATTTCCAACTTCCAACACTATTTCTTGAAGAAATCATTTTATTTAGTAAGAGAAAATCAAATTAACTCCCTTATTTTTACTATTATGTATTTTTTTTATTTTTTATATTTAGATAAAGCATAGAAATGAATGAAACGATCATTGGCATGTCACTTTTGGGTTTGTGTTGTGTTATTCACTTAGATATACACACTTTCATGCTAGATCTACTTATAAACATGATTTTTTGTGTTGAAAAATGGTTTTTTTTAATCTTCTACTTTTAAAAAAATTGTTGAAGTATTTATGATACTAAATAGTAAATACTAATAGCTTAATGAGTAAGTGTGATTATGGTTTAAAATCTCAATTAATACCCGTTCATATTCACCGGCCGATATGAATCGATATCAGCCCATACTACGACGATATTTTGTAGCAATACCGAATCGGTAAAATATTACCGATCGGCCGATATTACCGATATCTCTGAAAATATCGGCCGAGATGGAGTAATTCCAAAAACCTTGATTTTTTGTAACTTTTTTCCTATTTTTCCATTTTCTTCTCCTCTTCCCTCATTCTCTTATATATTTCCAACTTCCAACACTATTTCTTGAAGAAATCATTTTATTTAGTAAGAGAAAATCAAATTAACTCCCTTATTTTTACTAATATGTGTTTTTTTTATTTTTTATTTTTAGATAAAGCATAGAAATGAATGAAACGATCATTGGCATGTCACTTTTGGGTTTGTGTTGTGTTATTCACTTAGATCTACACACTTTCATGCTAGATCTACTTATAAACATGATTTTTTGTGCTGAAAAATGGTTTTTTTTAATCTTCTACTTTTAAAAAAATTGTTGAAGTATTTATGATACTAAATAGTAAATACTAATAGCTTAATGAGTAAGTGTGATTATGGTTTAAAATCTCAATTAATACCCGTTCATATTCACCGGCCGATATGAATCGATATCAGCCCATACTACGACGATATTTTGTAGCAATACCGAATCGGTAAAATATTACCGATCGGCCGATATTACCGATATCTCTGAAAATATCGGCCGAGATGGAGTAATTCCAAAAACCTTGATTTTTTGTAACTTTTTTCCTATTTTTCCATTTTCTTCTCCTCTTCCCTCATTCTCTTATATATTTCCAACTTCCAACACTATTTCTTGAAGAAATCATTTTATTTAGTAAGAGAAAATCAAATTAACTCCCTTATTTTTACTATTATGTATTTTTTTTATTTTTTATATTTAGATAAAGCATAGAAATGAATGAAACGATCATTGGCATGTCACTTTTGGGTTTGTGTTGTGTTATTCACTTAGATCTACACACTTTCATGCTAGATCTACTTATAAACATGATTTTTTGTGTTGAAAAATGGTTTTTTTTAATCTTCTACTTTTAAAAAAATTGTTGAAGTATTTATGATACTAAATAGTAAATACTAATAGCTTAATGAGTAAGTGTGATTATGGTTTAAAATCTCAATTAATACCCGTTCATATTCACCGGCCGATATGAATCGATATCAGCCCATACTACGACGATATTTTGTAGCAATACCGAATCGGTAAAATATTACCGATCGGCCGATATTACCGATATCTCTGAAAATATCGGCCGAGATGGAGTAATTCCAAAAACCTTGATTTTTTGTAACTTTTTTCCTATTTTTCCATTTTCTTCTCCTCTTCCCTCATTCTCTTATATATTTCCAACTTCCAACACTATTTCTTGAAGAAATCATTTTATTTAGTAAGAGAAAATCAAATTAACTCCCTTATTTTTACTATTATGTATTTTTTTTATTTTTTATTTTTAGATAAAGCATAGAAATGAATGAAACGATCATTGGCATGTCACTTTTGGGTTTGTGTTGTGTTATTCACTTAGATCTACACACTTTCATGCTAGATCTACTTATAAACATGATTTTTTGTGTTGAAAAATGGTTTTTTCTAATCTTCTACTTTTAAAAAAATTGTTGAAGTATTTATGATACTAAATAGTAAATACTAATAGCTTAATGAGTAAGTGTGATTATGGTTTAAAATCTCAATTAATACCCGTTCATATTCACCGGCCGATATGAATCGATATCAGCCCATACTACGACGATATTTTGTAGCAATACCGAATCGGTAAAATATTACCGATCGGCCGATATTACCGATATCTCTGAAAATATCGGCCGAGATGGAGTAATTCCAAAAACCTTGATTTTTTGTAACTTTTTTCCTTTTTTTCCATTTTCTTCTCCTCTTCCCTCATTCTCTTATATATTTCCAACTTCCAACACTATTTCTTGAAGAAATCATTTTATTTAGTAAGAGAAAATCAAATTAACTCCCTTATTTTTACTATTATGTGTTTTTTTTATTTTTTATTTTTAGATAAAGCATAGAAATGAATGAAACGATCATTGGCATGTCACTTTTGGGTTTGTGTTGTGTTATTCACTTAGATCTACACACTTTCATGCTAGATCTACTTATAAACATGATTTTTTGTGTTGAAAAATGGTTTTTTTTAATCTTCTACTTTTAAAAAAATTGTTGAAGTATTTATGATACTAAATAGTAAATACTAATAGCTTAATGAGTAAGTGTGATTATGGTTTAAAATCTCAATTAATACCCGTTCATATTCACCGGCCGATATGAATCGATATCAGCCCATACTACGACGATATTTTGTAGCAATACCGAATCGGTAAAATATTACCGATCGGCCGATATTACCGATATCTCTGAAAATATCGGCCGAGATGGAGTAATTCCAAAAACCTTGATTTTTTGTAACTTTTTTCCTATTTTTCCATTTTCTTCTCCTCTTCCCTCATTCTCTTATATATTTCCAACTTCCAACACTATTTCTTGAAGAAATCATTTTATTTAGTAAGAGAAAATCAAATTAACTCCCTTATTTTTACTATTATGTATTTTTTTTATTTTTTATATTTAGATAAAGCATAGAAATGAATGAAACGATCATTGGCATGTCACTTTTGGGTTTGTGTTGTGTTATTCACTTAGATCTACACACTTTCATGCTAGATCTACTTATAAACATGATTTTTTGTGTTGAAAAATGGTTTTTTTTAATCTTCTACTTTTAAAAAAATTGTTGAAGTATTTATGATACTAAATAGTAAATACTAATAGCTTAATGAGTAAGTGTGATTATGGTTTAAAATCTCAATTAATACCCGTTCATATTCACCGGCCGATATGAATCGATATCAGCCCATACTACGACGATATTTTGTAGCAATACCGAATCGGTAAAATATTACCGATCGGCCGATATTACCGATATCTCTGAAAATATCGGCCGAGATGGAGTAATTCCAAAAACCTTGATTTTTTGTAACTTTTTTCCTATTTTTCCATTTTCTTCTCCTCTTCCCTCATTCTCTTATATATTTCCAACTTCCAACACTATTTCTTGAAGAAATCATTTTATTTAGTAAGAGAAAATCAAATTAACTCCCTTATTTTTACTATTATGTGTTTTTTTTATTTTTTATTTTTAGATAAAGCATAGAAATGAATGAAACGATCATTGGCATGTCACTTTTGGGTTTGTGTTGTGTTATTCACTTAGATCTACACACTTTCATGCTAGATCTACTTATAAACATGATTTTTTGTGTTGAAAAATGGTTTTTTTTAATCTTCTACTTTTAAAAAAATTGTTGAAGTATTTATGATACTAAATAGTAAATACTAATAGCTTAATGAGTAAGTGTGATTATGGTTTAAAATCTCAATTAATACCCGTTCATATTCACCGGCCGATATGAATCGATATCAGCCCATACTACGACGATATTTTGTAGCAATACCGAATCGGTAAAATATTACCGATCGGCCGATATTACCGATATCTCTGAAAATATCGGCCGAGATGGAGTAATTCCAAAAACCTTGATTTTTTGTAACTTTTTTCCTATTTTTCCATTTTCTTCTCCTCTTCCCTCATTCTCTTATATATTTCCAACTTCCAACACTATTTCTTGAAGAAATCATTTTATTTAGTATGAGAAAATCAAATTAACTCCCTTATTTTTACTATTATGTGTTTTTTTTATTTTTTATTTTTAGATAAAGCATAGAAATGAATGAAACGATCATTGGCATGTCACTTTTGGGTTTATGTTGTGTTATTCACTTAGATCTACACACTTTCATGCTAGATCTACTTATAAACATGATTTTTTGTGTTGAAAAATGGTTTTTTTTAATCTTCTACTTTTAAAAAAATTGTTGAAGTATTTATGATACTAAATAGTAAATACTAATAGCTTAATGAGTAAGTGTGATTATGGTTTAAAATCTCAATTAATACCCGTTCATATTCACCGGCCGATATGAATCGATATCAGCCCATACTACGACGATATTTTGTAGCAATACCGAATCGGTAAAATATTACCGATCGGCCGATATTACCGATATCTCTGAAAATATCGGCCGAGATGGAGTAATTCCAAAAACCTTGATTTTTTGTAACTTTTTTCCTATTTTTCCATTTTCTTCTCCTCTTCCCTCATTCTCTTATATATTTCCAACTTCCAACACTATTTCTTGAAGAAATCATTTTATTTAGTAAGAGAAAATCAAATTAACTCCCTTATTTTTACTATTATGTATTTTTTTTATTTTTTATTTTTAGATAAAGCATAGAAATGAATGAAACGATCATTGGCATGTCACTTTTGGGTTTGTGTTGTGTTATTCACTTAGATCTACACACTTTCATGCTAGATCTACTTATAAACATGATTTTTTGTGTTGAAAAATGGTTTTTTTTAATCTTCTACTTTTAAAAAAATTGTTGAAGTATTTATGATACTAAATAGTAAATACTAATAGCTTAATGAGTAAGTGTGATTATGGTTTAAAATCTCAATTAATACCCGTTCATATTCACCGGCCGATATGAATCGATATCAGCCCATACTACGACGATATTTTGTAGCAATACCGAATCGGTAAAATATTACCGATCGGCCGATATTACCGATATCTCTGAAAATATCGGCCGAGATGGAGTAATTCCAAAAACCTTGATTTTTTGTAACTTTTTTCCTTTTTTTCCATTTTCTTCTCCTCTTCCCTCATTCTCTTATATATTTCCAACTTCCAACACTATTTCTTGAAGAAATCATTTTATTTAGTAAGAGAAAATCAAATTAACTCCCTTATTTTTACTATTATGTGTTTTTTTTATTTTTTATTTTTAGATAAAGCATAGAAATGAATGAAACGATCATTGGCATGTCACTTTTGGGTTTGTGTTGTGTTATTCACTTAGATCTACACACTTTCATGCTAGATCTACTTATAAACATGATTTTTTGTGTTGAAATATGGTTTTTTTTAATCTTCTACTTTTAAAAAAATTGTTGAAGTATTTATGATACTAAATAGTAAATACTAATAGCTTAATGAGTAAGTGTGATTATGGTTTAAAATCTCAATTAATACCCGTTCATATTCACCGGCCGATATGAATCGATATCAGCCCATACTACGACGATATTTTGTAGCAATACCGAATCGGTAAAATATTACCGATCGGCCGATATTACCGATATCTCTGAAAATATCGGCCGAGATGGAGTAATGTCCAAAAACCTTGATTTTTTGTAACTTTTTTCCTATTTTTCCATTTTCTTCTCCTCTTCCCTCATTCTCTTATATATTTCCAACTTCCAACACTATTTCTTGAAGAAATCATTTTATTTAGTAAGAGAAAATCAAATTAACTCCCTTATTTTTACTATTATGTATTTTTTTTATTTTTTATTTTTAGATAAAGCATAGAAATGAATGAAACGATCATTGGCATGTCACTTTTGGGTTTGTGTTGTGTTATTCACTTAGATCTACACACTTTCATGCTAGATCTACTTATAAACATGATTTTTTGTGTTGAAAAATGGTTTTTTTTAATCTTCTACTTTTAAAAAAATTGTTGAAGTATTTATGATACTAAATAGTAAATACTAATAGCTTAATGAGTAAGTGTGATTATGGTTTAAAATCTCAATTAATACCCGTTCATATTCACCGGCCGATATGAATCGATATCAGCCCATACTACGACGATATTTTGTAGCAATACCGAATCGGTAAAATATTACCGATCGGCCGATATTACCGATATCTCTGAAAATATCGGCCGAGATGGAGTAATGTCCAAAAACCTTGATTTTTTGTAACTTTTTTCCTATTTTTCCATTTTCTTCTCCTCTTCCCTCATTCTCTTATATATTTCCAACTTCCAACACTATTTCTTGAAGAAATCATTTTATTTAGTAAGAGAAAATCAAATTAACTCCCTTATTTTTACTATTATGTGTTTTTTTTATTTTTTATTTTTAGATAAAGCATAGAAATGAATGAAACGATCATTGGCATGTCACTTTTGGGTTTGTGTTGTGTTATTCACTTAGATCTACACACTTTCATGCTAGATCTACTTATAAACATGATTTTTTGTGCTGAAAAATGGTTTTTTTTAATCTTCTACTTTTAAAAAAATTGTTGAAGTATTTATGATACTAAATAGTAAATACTAATAGCTTAATGAGTAAGTGTGATTATGGTTTAAAATCTCAATTAATACCCGTTCATATTCACCGGCCGATATGAATCGATATCAGCCCATACTACGACGATATTTTGTAGCAATACCGAATCGGTAAAATATTACCGATCGGCCGATATTACCGATATCTCTGAAAATATCGGCCGAGATGGAGTAATTCCAAAAACCTTGATTTTTTGTAACTTTTTTCCTATTTTTCCATTTTCTTCTCCTCTTCCCTCATTCTCTTATATATTTCCAACTTCCAACACTATTTCTTGAAGAAATCATTTTATTTAGTAAGAGAAAATCAAATTAACTCCCTTATTTTTACTATTATGTATTTTTTTTATTTTTTATTTTTAGATAAAGCATAGAAATGAATGAAATGATCATTGGCATGTCACTTTTGGGTTTGTGTTGTGTTATTCACTTAGATCTACACACTTTCATGCTAGATCTACTTATAAACATGATTTTTTGTGTTGAAAAATGGTTTTTTTTAATCTTCTACTTTTAAAAAAATTGTTGAAGTATTTATGATACTAAATAGTAAATACTAATAGGTTAATGAGTAAGTGTGATTATGGTTTAAAATCTCAATTAATACCCGTTCATATTCACCGGCCGATATGAATCGATATCAGCCCATACTACGACGATATTTTGTAGCAATACCGAATCGGTAAAATATTACCGATCGGCCGATATTACCGATATCTCTGAAAATATCGGCCGAGATGGAGTAATTCCAAAAACCTTGATTTTTTGTAACTTTTTTCCTATTTTTCCATTTTCTTCTCCTCTTCCCTCATTCTCTTATATATTTCCAACTTCCAACACTATTTCTTGAAGAAATCATTTTATTTAGTAAGAGAAAATCAAATTAACTCCCTTATTTTTACTATTATGTATTTTTTTTATTTTTTATTTTTAGATAAAGCATAGAAATGAATGAAACGATCATTGGCATGTCACTTTTGGGTTTGTGTTGTGTTATTCACTTAGATCTACACACTTTCATGCTAGATCTACTTATAAACATGATTTTTTGTGTTGAAAAATGGTTTTTTTTAATCTTCTACTTTTAAAAAAATTGTTGAAGTATTTATGATACTAAATAGTAAATACTAATAGCTTAATGAGTAAGTGTGATTATGGTTTAAAATCTCAATTAATACCCGTTCATATTCACCGGCCGATATGAATCGATATCAGCCCATACTACGACGATATTTTGTAGCAATACCGAATCGGTAAAATATTACCGATCGGCCGATATTACCGATATCTCTGAAAATATCGGCCGAGATGGAGTAATTCCAAAAACCTTGATTTTTTGTAACTTTTTTCCTTTTTTTCCATTTTCTTCTCCTCTTCCCTCATTCTCTTATATATTTCCAACTTCCAACACTATTTCTTGAAGAAATCATTTTATTTAGTAAGAGAAAATCAAATTAACTCCCTTATTTTTACTATTATGAGTTTTTTTTATTTTTTATTTTTAGATAAAGCATAGAAATGAATGAAACGATCATTGGCATGTCACTTTTGGGTTTGTGTTGTGTTACTCACTTAGATCTACACACTTTCATGCTAGATCTACTTATAAACATGATTTTTTGTGTTGAAATATGGTTTTTTTTAATCTTCTACTTTTAAAAAAATTGTTGAAGTATTTATGATACTAAATAGTAAATACTAATAGCTTAATGAGTAAGTGTGATTATGGTTTAAAATCTCAATTAATACCCGTTCATATTCACCGGCCGATATGAATCGATATCAGCCCATACTACGACGATATTTTGTAGCAATACCGAATCGGTAAAATATTACCGATCGGCCGATATTACCGATATCTCTGAAAATATCGGCCGAGATGGAGTAATGTCCAAAAACCTTGATTTTTTGTAACTTTTTTCCTATTTTTCCATTTTCTTCTCCTCTTCCCTCATTCTCTTATATATTTCCAACTTCCAACACTATTTCTTGAAGAAATCATTTTATTTAGTAAGAGAAAATCAAATTAACTCCCTTATTTTTACTATTATGTATTTTTTTTATTTTTTATATTTAGATAAAGCATAGAAATGAATGAAACGATCATTGGCATGTCACTTTTGGGTTTGTGTTGTGTTATTCACTTAGATCTACACACTTTCATGCTAGATCTACTTATAAACATGATTTTTTGTGTTGAAAAATGGTTTTTTTTAATCTTCTACTTTTAAAAAAATTGTTGAAGTATTTATGATACTAAATAGTAAATACTAATAGCTTAATGAGTAAGTGTGATTATGGTTTAAAATCTCAATTAATACCCGTTCATATTCACCGGCCGATATGAATCGATATCAGCCCATACTACGACGATATTTTGTAGCAATACCGAATCGGTAAAATATTACCGATCGGCCGATATTACCGATATCTCTGAAAATATCGGCCGAGATGGAGTAATTCCAAAAACCTTGATTTTTTGTAACTTTTTTCCTATTTTTCCATTTTCTTCTCCTCTTCCCTCATTCTCTTATATATTTCCAACTTCCAACACTATTTCTTGAAGAAATCATTTTATTTAGTAAGAGAAAATCAAATTAACTCCCTTATTTTTACTATTATGTGTTTTTTTTATTTTTTATTTTTAGATAAAGCATAGAAATGAATGAAACGATCATTGGCATGTCACTTTTGGGTTTGTGTTGTGTTATTCACTTAGATCTACACACTTTCATGCTAGATCTACTTATAAACATGATTTTTTGTGTTGAAAAATGGTTTTTTTTAATCTTCTACTTTTAAAAAAATTGTTGAAGTATTTATGATACTAAATAGTAAATACTAATAGCTTAATGAGTAAGTGTGATTATGGTTTAAAATCTCAATTAATACCCGTTCATATTCACCGGCCGATATGAATCGATATCAGCCCATACTACGACGATATTTTGTAGCAATACCGAATCGGTAAAATATTACCGATCGGCCGATATTACCGATATCTCTGAAAATATCGGCCGAGATGGAGTAATTCCAAAAACCTTGATTTTTTGTAACTTTTTTCCTATTTTTCCATTTTCTTCTCCTCTTCCCTCATTCTCTTATATATTTCCAACTTCCAACACTATTTCTTGAAGAAATCATTTTATTTAGTATGAGAAAATCAAATTAACTCCCTTATTTTTACTATTATGTGTTTTTTTTATTTTTTATTTTTAGATAAAGCATAGAAATGAATGAAACGATCATTGGCATGTCACTTTTGGGTTTATGTTGTGTTATTCACTTAGATCTACACACTTTCATGCTAGATCTACTTATAAACATGATTTTTTGTGTTGAAAAATGGTTTTTTTTAATCTTCTACTTTTAAAAAAATTGTTGAAGTATTTATGATACTAAATAGTAAATACTAATAGCTTAATGAGTAAGTGTGATTATGGTTTAAAATCTCAATTAATACCCGTTCATATTCACCGGCCGATATGAATCGATATCAGCCCATACTACGACGATATTTTGTAGCAATACCGAATCGGTAAAATATTACCGATCGGCCGATATTACCGATATCTCTGAAAATATCGGCCGAGATGGAGTAATTCCAAAAACCTTGATTTTTTGTAACTTTTTTCCTATTTTTCCATTTTCTTCTCCTCTTCCCTCATTCTCTTATATATTTCCAACTTCCAACACTATTTCTTGAAGAAATCATTTTATTTAGTAAGAGAAAATCAAATTAACTCCCTTATTTTTACTATTATGTATTTTTTTTATTTTTTATTTTTAGATAAAGCATAGAAATGAATGAAACGATCATTGGCATGTCACTTTTGGGTTTGTGTTGTGTTATTCACTTAGGTCTACACACTTTCATGCTAGATCTACTTATAAACATGATTTTTTGTGTTGAAAAATGGTTTTTTTTAATCTTCTACTTTTAAAAAAATTGTTGAAGTATTTATGATACTAAATAGTAAATACTAATAGCTTAATGAGTAAGTGTGATTATGGTTTAAAATCTCAATTAATACCCGTTCATATTCACCGGCCGATATGAATCGATATCAGCCCATACTACGACGATATTTTGTAGCAATACCGAATCGGTAAAATATTACCGATCGGCCGATATTACCGATATCTCTGAAAATATCGGCCGAGATGGAGTAATTCCAAAAACCTTGATTTTTTGTAACTTTTTTCCTTTTTTTCCATTTTCTTCTCCTCTTCCCTCATTCTCTTATATATTTCCAACTTCCAACACTATTTCTTGAAGAAATCATTTTATTTAGTAAGAGAAAATCAAATTAACTCCCTTATTTTTACTATTATGTGTTTTTTTTATTTTTTATTTTTAGATAAAGCATAGAAATGAATGAAACGATCATTGGCATGTCACTTTTGGGTTTGTGTTGTGTTATTCACTTAGATCTACACACTTTCATGCTAGATCTACTTATAAACATGATTTTTTGTGTTGAAATATGGTTTTTTTTAATCTTCTACTTTTAAAAAAATTGTTGAAGTATTTATGATACTAAATAGTAAATACTAATAGCTTAATGAGTAAGTGTGATTATGGTTTAAAATCTCAATTAATACCCGTTCATATTCACCGGCCGATATGAATCGATATCAGCCCATACTACGACGATATTTTGTAGCAATACCGAATCGGTAAAATATTACCGATCGGCCGATATTACCGATATCTCTGAAAATATCGGCCGAGATGGAGTAATGTCCAAAAACCTTGATTTTTTGTAACTTTTTTCCTATTTTTCCATTTTCTTCTCCTCTTCCCTCATTCTCTTATATATTTCCAACTTCCAACACTATTTCTTGAAGAAATCATTTTATTTAGTAAGAGAAAATCAAATTAACTCCCTTATTTTTACTATTATGTATTTTTTTTATTTTTTATTTTTAGATAAAGCATAGAAATGAATGAAACGATCATTGGCATGTCACTTTTGGGTTTGTGTTGTGTTATTCACTTAGATCTACACACTTTCATGCTAGATCTACTTATAAACATGATTTTTTGTGTTGAAAAATGGTTTTTTTTAATCTTCTACTTTTAAAAAAATTGTTGAAGTATTTATGATACTAAATAGTAAATACTAATAGCTTAATGAGTAAGTGTGATTATGGTTTAAAATCTCAATTAATACCCGTTCATATTCACCGGCCGATATGAATCGATATCAGCCCATACTACGACGATATTTTGTAGCAATACCGAATCGGTAAAATATTACCGATCGGCCGATATTACCGATATCTCTGAAAATATCGGCCGAGATGGAGTAATGTCCAAAAACCTTGATTTTTTGTAACTTTTTTCCTATTTTTCCATTTTCTTCTCCTCTTCCCTCATTCTCTTATATATTTCCAACTTCCAACACTATTTCTTGAAGAAATCATTTTATTTAGTAAGAGAAAATCAAATTAACTCCCTTATTTTTACTATTATGTGTTTTTTTTATTTTTTATTTTTAGATAAAGCATAGAAATGAATGAAACGATCATTGGCATGTCACTTTTGGGTTTGTGTTGTGTTATTCACTTAGATCTACACACTTTCATGCTAGATCTACTTATAAACATGATTTTTTGTGCTGAAAAATGGTTTTTTTTAATCTTCTACTTTTAAAAAAATTGTTGAAGTATTTATGATACTAAATAGTAAATACTAATAGCTTAATGAGTAAGTGTGATTATGGTTTAAAATCTCAATTAATACCCGTTCATATTCACCGGCCGATATGAATCGATATCAGCCCATACTACGACGATATTTTGTAGCAATACCGAATCGGTAAAATATTACCGATCGGCCGATATTACCGATATCTCTGAAAATATCGGCCGAGATGGAGTAATTCCAAAAACCTTGATTTTTTGTAACTTTTTTCCTATTTTTCCATTTTCTTCTCCTCTTCCCTCATTCTCTTATATATTTCCAACTTCCAACACTATTTCTTGAAGAAATCATTTTATTTAGTAAGAGAAAATCAAATTAACTCCCTTATTTTTACTATTATGTATTTTTTTTATTTTTTATTTTTAGATAAAGCATAGAAATGAATGAAACGATCATTGGCATGTCACTTTTGGGTTTGTGTTGTGTTATTCACTTAGATCTACACACTTTCATGCTAGATCTACTTATAAACATGATTTTTTGTGTTGAAAAATGGTTTTTTTTAATCTTCTACTTTTAAAAAAATTGTTGAAGTATTTATGATACTAAATAGTAAATACTAATAGCTTAATGAGTAAGTGTGATTATGGTTTAAAATCTCAATTAATACCCGTTCATATTCACCGGCCGATATGAATCGATATCAGCCCATACTACGACGATATTTTGTAGCAATACCGAATCGGTAAAATATTACCGATCGGCCGATATTACCGATATCTCTGAAAATATCGGCCGAGATGGAGTAATTCCAAAAACCTTGATTTTTTGTAACTTTTTTCCTATTTTTCCATTTTCTTCTCCTCTTCCCTCATTCTCTTATATATTTCCAACTTCCAACACTATTTCTTGAAGAAATCATTTTATTTAGTAAGAGAAAATCAAATTAACTCCCTTATTTTTACTATTATGTGTTTTTTTTATTTTTTATATTTAGATAAAGCATAGAAATGAATGAAACGATCATTGGCATGTCACTTTTGGGTTTGTGTTGTGTTATTCACTTAGATCTACACACTTTCATGCTAGATCTACTTATAAACATGATTTTTTGTGTTGAAAAATGGTTTTTTTTAATCTTCTACTTTTAAAAAAATTGTTGAAGTATTTATGATACTAAATAGTAAATACTAATAGCTTAATGAGTAAGTGTGATTATGGTTTAAAATCTCAATTAATACCCGTTCATATTCACCGGCCGATATGAATCGATATCAGCCCATACTACGACGATATTTTGTAGCAATACCGAATCGGTAAAATATTACCGATCGGCCGATATTACCGATATCTCTGAAAATATCGGCCGAGATGGAGTAATTCCAAAAACCTTGATTTTTTGTAACTTTTTTCCTTTTTTTCCATTTTCTTCTCCTCTTCCCTCATTCTCTTATATATTTCCAACTTCCAACACTATTTCTTGAAGAAATCATTTTATTTAGTAAGAGAAAATCAAATTAACTCCCTTATTTTTACTATTATGTGTTTTTTTTATTTTTTATTTTTAGATAAAGCATAGAAATGAATGAAACGATCATTGGCATGTCACTTTTGGGTTTGTGTTGTGTTATTCACTTAGATCTACACACTTTCATGCTAGATCTACTTATAAACATGATTTTTTGTGTTGAAATATGGTTTTTTTTAATCTTCTACTTTTAAAAAAATTGTTGAAGTATTTATGATACTAAATAGTAAATACTAATAGCTTAATGAGTAAGTGTGATTATGGTTTAAAATCTCAATTAATACCCGTTCATATTCACCGGCCGATATGAATCGATATCAGCCCATACTACGACGATATTTTGTAGCAATACCGAATCGGTAAAATATTACCGATCGGCCGATATTACCGATATCTCTGAAAATATCGGCCGAGATGGAGTAATGTCCAAAAACCTTGATTTTTTGTAACTTTTTTCCTATTTTTCCATTTTCTTCTCCTCTTCCCTCATTCTCTTATATATTTCCAACTTCCAACACTATTTCTTGAAGAAATCATTTTATTTAGTAAGAGAAAATCAAATTAACTCCCTTATTTTTACTATTATGTATTTTTTTTATTTTTTATTTTTAGATAAAGCATAGAAATGAATGAAACGATCATTGGCATGTCACTTTTGGGTTTGTGTTGTGTTATTCACTTAGATCTACACACTTTCATGCTAGATCTACTTATAAACATGATTTTTTGTGTTGAAAAATGGTTTTTTTTAATCTTCTACTTTTAAAAAAATTGTTGAAGTATTTATGATACTAAATAGTAAATACTAATAGCTTAATGAGTAAGTGTGATTATGGTTTAAAATCTCAATTAATACCCGTTCATATTCACCGGCCGATATGAATCGATATCAGCCCATACTACGACGATATTTTGTAGCAATACCGAATCGGTAAAATATTACCGATCGGCCGATATTACCGATATCTCTGAAAATATCGGCCGAGATGGAGTAATGTCCAAAAACCTTGATTTTTTGTAACTTTTTTCCTATTTTTCCATTTTCTTCTCCTCTTCCCTCATTCTCTTATATATTTCCAACTTCCAACACTATTTCTTGAAGAAATCATTTTATTTAGTAAGAGAAAATCAAATTAACTCCCTTATTTTTACTATTATGTGTTTTTTTTATTTTTTATTTTTAGATAAAGCATAGAAATGAATGAAACGATCATTGGCATGTCACTTTTGGGTTTGTGTTGTGTTATTCACTTAGATCTACACACTTTCATGCTAGATCTACTTATAAACATGATTTTTTGTGCTGAAAAATGGTTTTTTTTAATCTTCTACTTTTAAAAAAATTGTTGAAGTATTTATGATACTAAATAGTAAATACTAATAGCTTAATGAGTAAGTGTGATTATGGTTTAAAATCTCAATTAATACCCGTTCATATTCACCGGCCGATATGAATCGATATCAGCCCATACTACGACGATATTTTGTAGCAATACCGAATCGGTAAAATATTACCGATCGGCCGATATTACCGATATCTCTGAAAATATCGGCCGAGATGGAGTAATTCCAAAAACCTTGATTTTTTGTAACTTTTTTCCTATTTTTCCATTTTCTTCTCCTCTTCCCTCATTCTCTTATATATTTCCAACTTCCAACACTATTTCTTGAAGAAATCATTTTATTTAGTAAGAGAAAATCAAATTAACTCCCTTATTTTTACTATTATGTATTTTTTTTATTTTTTATTTTTAGATAAAGCATAGAAATGAATGAAATGATCATTGGCATGTCACTTTTGGGTTTGTGTTGTGTTATTCACTTAGATCTACACACTTTCATGCTAGATCTACTTATAAACATGATTTTTTGTGTTGAAAAATGGTTTTTTTTAATCTTCTACTTTTAAAAAAATTGTTGAAGTATTTATGATACTAAATAGTAAATACTAATAGGTTAATGAGTAAGTGTGATTATGGTTTAAAATCTCAATTAATACCCGTTCATATTCACCGGCCGATATGAATCGATATCAGCCCATACTACGACGATATTTTGTAGCAATACCGAATCGGTAAAATATTACCGATCGGCCGATATTACCGATATCTCTGAAAATATCGGCCGAGATGGAGTAATTCCAAAAACCTTGATTTTTTGTAACTTTTTTCCTTTTTTTCCATTTTCTTCTCCTCTTCCCTCATTCTCTTATATATTTCCAACTTCCAACACTATTTCTTGAAGAAATCATTTTATTTAGTAAGAGAAAATCAAATTAACTCCCTTATTTTTACTATTATGTGTTTTTTTTATTTTTTATTTTTAGATAAAGCATAGAAATGAATGAAACGATCATTGGCATGTCACTTTTGGGTTTGTGTTGTGTTATTCACTTAGATCTACACACTTTCATGCTAGATCTACTTATAAACATGATTTTTTGTGTTGAAATATGGTTTTTTTTAATCTTCTACTTTTAAAAAAATTGTTGAAGTATTTATGATACTAAATAGTAAATACTAATAGCTTAATGAGTAAGTGTGATTATGGTTTAAAATCTCAATTAATACCCGTTCATATTCACCGGCCGATATGAATCGATATCAGCCCATACTACGACGATATTTTGTAGCAATACCGAATCGGTAAAATATTACCGATCGGCCGATATTACCGATATCTCTGAAAATATCGGCCGAGATGGAGTAATTCCAAAAACCTTGATTTTTGGTAACTTTTTTCCTATTTTTCCATTTTCTTCTCCTCTTCCCTCATTCTCTTATATATTTCCAACTTCCAACACTATTTCTTGAAGAAATCATTTTATTTAGTAAGAGAAAATCAAATTAACTCCCTTATTTTTACTATTATGTATTTTTTTTATTTTTTATTTTTAGATAAAGCATAGAAATGAATGAAACGATCATTGGCATGTCACTTTTGGGTTTGTGTTGTGTTATTCACTTAGATCTACACACTTTCATGCTAGATCTACTTATAAACATGATTTTTTGTGTTGAAAAATGGTTTTTTTTAATCTTCTACTTTTAAAAAAATTGTTGAAGTATTTATGATACTAAATAGTAAATACTAATAGCTTAATGAGTAAGTGTGATTATGGTTTAAAATCTCAATTAATACCCGTTCATATTCACCGGCCGATATGAATCGATATCAGCCCATACTACGACGATATTTTGTAGCAATACCGAATCGGTAAAATATTACCGATCGGCCGATATTACCGATATCTCTGAAAATATCGGCCGAGATGGAGTAATTCCAAAAACCTTGATTTTTTGTAACTTTTTTCCTATTTTTCCATTTTCTTCTCCTCTTCCCTCATTCTCTTATATATTTCCAACTTCCAACACTATTTTTTGAAGAAATCATTTTATTTAGTAAGAGAAAATCAAATTAACTCCCTTATTTTTACTATTATGTATTTTTTTTATTTTTTATTTTTAGATAAAGCATAGAAATGAATGAAACGATCATTGGCTTGTCACTTTTGGGTTTGTGTTGTGTTATTCACTTAGATCTACACACTTTCATGCTAGATCTACTTATAAACATGATTTTTTGTGTTGAAAAATGGTTTTTTTTAATCTTCTACTTTTAAAAAAATTGTTGAAGTATTTATGATACTAAATAGTAAATACTAATAGCTTAATGAGTAAGTGTGATTATGGTTTAAAATCTCAATTAATACCCGTTCATATTCACCGGCCGATATGAATCGATATCAGCCCATACTACGACGATATTTTGTAGCAATACCGAATCGGTAAAATATTACCGATCGGCCGATATTACCGATATCTCTGAAAATATCGGCCGAGATGGAGTAATTCCAAAAACCTTGATTTTTTGTAACTTTTTTCCTATTTTTCCATTTTCTTCTCCTCTTCCCTCATTCTCTTATATATTTCCAACTTCCAACACTATTTCTTGAAGAAATCATTTTATTTAGTAAGAGAAAATCAAATTAACTCCCTTATTTTTACTATTATGTGTTTTTTTTATTTTTTATTTTTAGATAAAGCATAGAAATGAATGAAACGATCATTGGCATGTCACTTTTGGGTTTGTGTTGTGTTATTCACTTAGATCTACACACTTTCATGCTAGATCTACTTATAAACATGATTTTTTGTGTTGAAAAATGGTTTTTTTTAATCTTCTACTTTTAAAAAAATTGTTGAAGTATTTATGATACTAAATAGTAAATACTAATAGCTTAATGAGTAAGTGTGATTATGGTTTAAAATCTCAATTAATACCCGTTCATATTCACCGGCCGATATGAATCGATATCAGCCCATACTACGACGATATTTTGTAGCAATACCGAATCGGTAAAATATTACCGATCGGCCGATATTACCGATATCTCTGAAAATATCGGCCGAGATGGAGTAATGTCCAAAAACCTTGATTTTTTGTAACTTTTTTCCTATTTTTCCATTTTCTTCTCCTCTTCCCTCATTCTCTTATATATTTCCAACTTCCAACACTATTTCTTGAAGAAATCATTTTATTTAGTAAGAGAAAATCAAATTAACTCCCTTATTTTTACTATTATGTATTTTTTTTATTTTTTATTTTTAGATAAAGCATAGAAATGAATGAAACGATCATTGGCATGTCACTTTTGGGTTTGTGTTGTGTTATTCACTTAGATCTACACACTTTCATGCTAGATCTACTTATAAACATGATTTTTTGTGTTGAAAAATGGTTTTTTTTAATCTTCTACTTTTAAAAAAATTGTTGAAGTATTTATGATACTAAATAGTAAATACTAATAGCTTAATGAGTAAGTGTGATTATGGTTTAAAATCTCAATTAATACCCGTTCATATTCACCGGCCGATATGAATCGATATCAGCCCATACTACGACGATATTTTGTAGCAATACCGAATCGGTAAAATATTACCGATCGGCCGATATTACCGATATCTCTGAAAATATCGGCCGAGATGGAGTAATTCCAAAAACCTTGATTTTTTGTAACTTTTTTCCTTTTTTTCCATTTTCTTCTCCTCTTCCCTCATTCTCTTATATATTTCCAACTTCCAACACTATTTCTTGAAGAAATCATTTTATTTAGTAAGAGAAAATCAAATTAACTCCCTTATTTTTACTATTATGTGTTTTTTTTATTTTTTATTTTTAGATAAAGCATAGAAATGAATGAAACGATCATTGGCATGTCACTTTTGGGTTTGTGTTGTGTTATTCACTTAGATCTACACACTTTCATGCTAGATCTACTTATAAACATGATTTTTTGTGTTGAAATATGGTTTTTTTTAATCTTCTACTTTTAAAAAAATTGTTGAAGTATTTATGATACTAAATAGTAAATACTAATAGCTTAATGAGTAAGTGTGATTATGGTTTAAAATCTCAATTAATACCCGTTCATATTCACCGGCCGATATGAATCGATATCAGCCCATACTACGACGATATTTTGTAGCAATACCGAATCGGTAAAATATTACCGATCGGCCGATACTACCGATATCTCTGAAAATATCGGCCGAGATGGAGTAATGTCCAAAAACCTTGATTTTTTGTAACTTTTTTCCTATTTTTCCATTTTCTTCTCCTCTTCCCTCATTCTCTTATATATTTCCAACTTCCAACACTATTTCTTGAAGAAATCATTTTATTTAGTAAGAGAAAATCAAATTAACTCCCTTATTTTTACTATTATGTATTTTTTTTATTTTTTATTTTTAGATAAAGCATAGAAATGAATGAAACGATCATTGGCATGTCACTTTTGGGTTTGTGTTGTGTTATTCACTTAGATCTACACACTTTCATGCTAGATCTACTTATAAACATGATTTTTTGTGTTGAAAAAT
Source organism: Cinnamomum chago (assembly GCA_038049695.1). NCBI lineage: Eukaryota > Viridiplantae > Streptophyta > Magnoliopsida > Laurales > Lauraceae > Cinnamomum > Cinnamomum chago. Next base: position 61,073,276 of record CP142458.1, on the reverse strand, counting down.
GGTTTTTTTTAATCTTCTACTTTTAAAAAAATTGTTGAAGTATTTATGATACTAAATAGTAAATACTAATAGCTTAATGAGTAAGTGTGATTATGGTTTAAAATCTCAATTAATACCCGTTCATATTCACCGGCCGATATGAATCGATATCAGCCCATACTACGACGATATTTTGTAGCAATACCGAATCGGTAAAATATTACCGATCGGCCGATATTACCGATATCTCTGAAAATATCGGCCGAGATGGAGTAATTCCAAAAACCTTGATTTTTTGTAACTTTTTTCCTTTTTTTCCATTTTCTTCTCCTCTTCCCTCATTCTCTTATATATTTCCAACTTCCAACACTATTTCTTGAAGAAATCATTTTATTTAGTAAGAGAAAATCAAATTAACTCCCTTATTTTTACTATTATGTATTTTTTTTATTTTTTATTTTTAGATAAAGCATAGAAATGAATGAAACGATCATTGGCATGTCACTTTTGGGTTTGTGTTGTGTTATTCACTTAGATCTACACACTTTCATGCTACATCTACTTATAAACATGATTTTTTGTGTTGAAAAATGGTTTTTTTTAATCTTCTACTTTTAAAAAAATTGTTGAAGTATTTATGATACTAAATAGTAAATACTAATAGCTTAATGCGTAAGTGTGATTATGGTTTAAAATCTCAATTAATACCCGTTCATATTCACCGGCCGATATGAATCGATATCAGCCCATACTACGACGATATTTTGTAGCAATACCGAATCGGTAAAATATTACCGATCGGCCGATATTACCGATATCTCTGAAAATATCGGCCGAGATGGAGTAATTCCAAAAACCTTGATTTTTTGTAACTTTTTTCCTATTTTTCCATTTTCTTCTCCTCTTCCCTCATTCTCTTATATATTTCCAACTTCCAACACTATTTCTTGAAGAAATCATTTTATTTAGTAAGAGAAAATCAAATTAACTCCCTTATTTTTACTATTATGTGTTTTTTTTATTTTTTATATTTAGATAAAGCATAGAAATGAATGAAACGATCATTGGCATGTCACTTTTGGGTTTGTGTTGTGTTATTCACTTAGATCTACACACTTTCATGCTAGATCTACTTATAAACATGATTTTTTGTGTTGAAAAATGGTTTTTTTTAATCTTCTACTTTTAAAAAAATTGTTGAAGTATTTATGATACTAAATAGTAAATACTAATAGCTTAATGAGTAAGTGTGATTATGGTTTAAAATCTCAATTAATACCCGTTCATATTCACCGGCCGATATGAATCGATATCAGCCCATACTACGACGATATTTTGTAGCAATACCGAATCGGTAAAATATTACCGATCGGCCGATATTACCGATATCTCTGAAAATATCGGCCGAGATGGAGTAATTCCAAAAACCTTGATTTTTTGTAACTTTTTTCCTTTTTTTCCATTTTCTTCTCCTCTTCCCTCATTCTCTTATATATTTCCAACTTCCAACACTATTTCTTGAAGAAATCATTTTATTTAGTAAGAGAAAATCAAATTAACTCCCTTATTTTTACTATTATGTGTTTTTTTTATTTTTTATTTTTAGATAAAGCATAGAAATGAATGAAACGATCATTGGCATGTCACTTTTGGGTTTGTGTTGTGTTATTCACTTAGATCTACACACTTTCATGCTAGATCTACTTATAAACATGATTTTTTGTGTTGAAAAATGGTTTTTTTTAATCTTCTACTTTTAAAAAAATTGTTGAAGTATTTATGATACTAAATAGTAAATACTAATAGCTTAATGAGTAAGTGTGATTATGGTTTAAAATCTCAATTAATACCCGTTCATATTCACCGGCCGATATGAATCGATATCAGCCCATACTACGACGATATTTTGTAGCAATACCGAATCGGTAAAATATTACCGATCGGCCGATATTACCGATATCTCTGAAAATATCGGCCGAGATGGAGTAATGTCCAAAAACCTTGATTTTTTGTAACTTTTTTCCTATTTTTCCATTTTCTTCTCCTCTTCCCTCATTCTCTTATATATTTCCAACTTCCAACACTATTTCTTGAAGAAATCATTTTATTTAGTAAGAGAAAATCAAATTAACTCCCTTATTTTTACTATTATGTATTTTTTTTATTTTTTATTTTTAGATAAAGCATAGAAATGAATGAAACGATCATTGGCATGTCACTTTTGGGTTTGTGTTGTGTTATTCACTTAGATCTTCACACTTTCATGCTAGATCTACTTATAAACATGATTTTTTGTGTTGAAAAATGGTTTTTTTTAATCTTCTACTTTTAAAAAAATTGTTGAAGTATTTATGATACTAAATAGTAAATACTAATAGCTTAATGAGTAAGTGTGATTATGGTTTAAAATCTCAATTAATACCCGTTCATATTCACCGGCCGATATGAATCGATATCAGCCCATACTACGACGATATTTTGTAGCAATACCGAATCGGTAAAATATTACCGATCGGCCGATACTACCGATATCTCTGAAAATATCGGCCGAGATGGAGTAATGTCCAAAAACCTTGATTTTTTGTAACTTTTTTCCTATTTTTCCATTTTCTTCTCCTCTTCCCTCATTCTCTTATATATTTCCAACTTCCAACACTATTTCTTGAAGAAATCATTTTATTTAGTAAGAGAAAATCAAATTAACTCCCTTATTTTTACTATTATGTATTTTTTTTATTTTTTATTTTTAGATAAAGCATAGAAATGAATGAAACGATCATTGGCATGTCACTTTTGGGTTTGTGTTGTGTTATTCACTTAGATCTACACACTTTCATGCTAGATCTACTTATAAACATGATTTTTTGTGTTGAAAAATGGTTTTTTTTAATCTTCTACTTTTAAAAAAATTGTTGAAGTATTTATGATACTAAATAGTAAATACTAATAGCTTAATGAGTAAGTGTGATTATGGTTTAAAATCTCAATTAATACCCGTTCATATTCACCGGCCGATATGAATCGATATCAGCCCATACTACGACGATATTTTGTAGCAATACCGAATCGGTAAAATATTACCGATCGGCCGATATTACCGATATCTCTGAAAATATCGGCCGAGATGGAGTAATTCCAAAAACCTTGATTTTTTGTAACTTTTTTCCTTTTTTTCCATTTTCTTCTCCTCTTCCCTCATTCTCTTATATATTTCCAACTTCCAACACTATTTCTTGAAGAAATCATTTTATTTAGTAAGAGAAAATCAAATTAACTCCCTTATTTTTACTATTATGTATTTTTTTTATTTTTTATTTTTAGATAAAGCATAGAAATGAATGAAACGATCATTGGCATGTCACTTTTGGGTTTGTGTTGTGTTATTCACTTAGATCTACACACTTTCATGCTACATCTACTTATAAACATGATTTTTTGTGTTGAAAAATGGTTTTTTTTAATCTTCTACTTTTAAAAAAATTGTTGAAGTATTTATGATACTAAATAGTAAATACTAATAGCTTAATGCGTAAGTGTGATTATGGTTTAAAATCTCAATTAATACCCGTTCATATTCACCGGCCGATATGAATCGATATCAGCCCATACTACGACGATATTTTGTAGCAATACCGAATCGGTAAAATATTACCGATCGGCCGATATTACCGATATCTCTGAAAATATCGGCCGAGATGGAGTAATTCCAAAAACCTTGATTTTTTGTAACTTTTTTCCTATTTTTCCATTTTCTTCTCCTCTTCCCTCATTCTCTTATATATTTCCAACTTCCAACACTATTTCTTGAAGAAATCATTTTATTTAGTAAGAGAAAATCAAATTAACTCCCTTATTTTTACTATTATGTGTTTTTTTTATTTTTTATATTTAGATAAAGCATAGAAATGAATGAAACGATCATTGGCATGTCACTTTTGGGTTTGTGTTGTGTTATTCACTTAGATCTACACACTTTCATGCTAGATCTACTTATAAACATGATTTTTTGTGTTGAAAAATGGTTTTTTTTAATCTTCTACTTTTAAAAAAATTGTTGAAGTATTTATGATACTAAATAGTAAATACTAATAGCTTAATGAGTAAGTGTGATTATGGTTTAAAATCTCAATTAATACCCGTTCATATTCACCGGCCGATATGAATCGATATCAGCCCATACTACGACGATATTTTGTAGCAATACCGAATCGGTAAAATATTACCGATCGGCCGATATTACCGATATCTCTGAAAATATCGGCCGAGATGGAGTAATTCCAAAAACCTTGATTTTTTGTAACTTTTTTCCTTTTTTTCCATTTTCTTCTCCTCTTCCCTCATTCTCTTATATATTTCCAACTTCCAACACTATTTCTTGAAGAAATCATTTTATTTAGTAAGAGAAAATCAAATTAACTCCCTTATTTTTACTATTATGTGTTTTTTTTATTTTTTATTTTTAGATAAAGCATAGAAATGAATGAAACGATCATTGGCATGTCACTTTTGGGTTTGTGTTGTGTTATTCACTTAGATCTACACACTTTCATGCTAGATCTACTTATAAACATGATTTTTTGTGTTGAAAAATGGTTTTTTTTAATCTTCTACTTTTAAAAAAATTGTTGAAGTATTTATGATACTAAATAGTAAATACTAATAGCTTAATGAGTAAGTGTGATTATGGTTTAAAATCTCAATTAATACCCGTTCATATTCACCGGCCGATATGAATCGATATCAGCCCATACTACGACGATATTTTGTAGCAATACCGAATCGGTAAAATATTACCGATCGGCCGATATTACCGATATCTCTGAAAATATCGGCCGAGATGGAGTAATGTCCAAAAACCTTGATTTTTTGTAACTTTTTTCCTATTTTTCCATTTTCTTCTCCTCTTCCCTCATTCTCTTATATATTTCCAACTTCCAACACTATTTCTTGAAGAAATCATTTTATTTAGTAAGAGAAAATCAAATTAACTCCCTTATTTTTACTATTATGTATTTTTTTTATTTTTTATTTTTAGATAAAGCATAGAAATGAATGAAACGATCATTGGCATGTCACTTTTGGGTTTGTGTTGTGTTATTCACTTAGATCTTCACACTTTCATGCTAGATCTACTTATAAACATGATTTTTTGTGTTGAAAAATGGTTTTTTTTAATCTTCTACTTTTAAAAAAATTGTTGAAGTATTTATGATACTAAATAGTAAATACTAATAGCTTAATGAGTAAGTGTGATTATGGTTTAAAATCTCAATTAATACCCGTTCATATTCACCGGCCGATATGAATCGATATCAGCCCATACTACGACGATATTTTGTAGCAATACCGAATCGGTAAAATATTACCGATCGGCCGATATTACCGATATCTCTGAAAATATCGGCCGAGATGGAGTAATGTCCAAAAACCTTGATTTTTTGTAACTTTTTTCCTATTTTTCCATTTTCTTCTCCTCTTCCCTCATTCTCTTATATATTTCCAACTTCCAACACTATTTCTTGAAGAAATCATTTTATTTAGTAAGAGAAAATCAAATTAACTCCCTTATTTTTACTATTATGTATTTTTTTTATTTTTTATTTTTAGATAAAGCATAGAAATGAATGAAACGATCATTGGCATGTCACTTTTGGGTTTGTGTTGTGTTATTCACTTAGATCTACACACTTTCATGCTAGATCTACTTATAAACATGATTTTTTGTGTTGAAAAATGGTTTTTTTTAATCTTCTACTTTTAAAAAAATTGTTGAAGTATTTATGATACTAAATAGTAAATACTAATAGCTTAATGAGTAAGTGTGATTATGGTTTAAAATCTCAATTAATACCCGTTCATATTCACCGGCCGATATGAATCGATATCAGCCCATACTACGACGATATTTTGTAGCAATACCGAATCGGTAAAATATTACCGATCGGCCGATATTACCGATATCTCTGAAAATATCGGCCGAGATGGAGTAATTCCAAAAACCTTGATTTTTTGTAACTTTTTTCCTTTTTTTCCATTTTCTTCTCCTCTTCCCTCATTCTCTTATATATTTCCAACTTCCAACACTATTTCTTGAAGAAATCATTTTATTTAGTAAGAGAAAATCAAATTAACTCCCTTATTTTTACTATTATGTGTTTTTTTTATTTTTTATTTTTAGATAAAGCATAGAAATGAATGAAACGATCATTGGCATGTCACTTTTGGGTTTGTGTTGTGTTATTCACTTAGATCTACACACTTTCATGCTAGATCTACTTATAAACATGATTTTTTGTGTTGAAAAATGGTTTTTTTTAATCTTCTACTTTTAAAAAAATTGTTGAAGTATTTATGATACTAAATAGTAAATACTAATAGCTTAATGAGTAAGTGTGATTATGGTTTAAAATCTCAATTAATACCCGTTCATATTCACCGGCCGATATGAATCGATATCAGCCCATACTACGACGATATTTTGTAGCAATACCGAATCGGTAAAATATTACCGATCGGCCGATATTACCGATATCTCTGAAAATATCGGCCGAGATGGAGTAATGTCCAAAAACCTTGATTTTTTGTAACTTTTTTCCTATTTTTCCATTTTCTTCTCCTCTTCCCTCATTCTCTTATATATTTCCAACTTCCAACACTATTTCTTGAAGAAATCATTTTATTTAGTAAGAGAAAATCAAATTAACTCCCTTATTTTTACTATTATGTATTTTTTTTATTTTTTATTTTTAGATAAAGCATAGAAATGAATGAAACGATCATTGGCATGTCACTTTTGGGTTTGTGTTGTGTTATTCACTTAGATCTACACACTTTCATGCTAGATCTACTTATAAACATGATTTTTTGTGTTGAAAAATGGTTTTTTTTAATCTTCTACTTTTAAAAAAATTGTTGAAGTATTTATGATACTAAATAGTAAATACTAATAGCTTAATGAGTAAGTGTGATTATGGTTTAAAATCTCAATTAATACCCGTTCATATTCACCGGCCGATATGAATCGATATCAGCCCATACTACGACGATATTTTGTAGCAATACCGAATCGGTAAAATATTACCGATCGGCCGATATTACCGATATCTCTGAAAATATCGGCCGAGATGGAGTAATTCCAAAAACCTTGATTTTTTGTAACTTTTTTCCTTTTTTTCCATTTTCTTCTCCTCTTCCCTCATTCTCTTATATATTTCCAACTTCCAACACTATTTCTTGAAGAAATCATTTTATTTAGTAAGAGAAAATCAAATTAACTCCCTTATTTTTACTATTATGTATTTTTTTTATTTTTTATTTTTAGATAAAGCATAGAAATGAATGAAACGATCATTGGCATGTCACTTTTGGGTTTGTGTTGTGTTATTCACTTAGATCTACACACTTTCATGCTACATCTACTTATAAACATGATTTTTTGTGTTGAAAAATGGTTTTTTTTAATCTTCTACTTTTAAAAAAATTGTTGAAGTATTTATGATACTAAATAGTAAATACTAATAGCTTAATGAGTAAGTGTGATTATGGTTTAAAATCTCAATTAATACCCGTTCATATTCACCGGCCGATATGAATCGATATCAGCCCATACTACGACGATATTTTGTAGCAATACCGAATCGGTAAAATATTACCGATCGGCCGATATTACCGATATCTCTGAAAATATCGGCCGAGATGGAGTAATTCCAAAAACCTTGATTTTTTGTAACTTTTTTCCTATTTTTCCATTTTCTTCTCCTCTTCCCTCATTCTCTTATATATTTCCAACTTCCAACACTATTTCTTGAAGAAATCATTTTATTTAGTAAGAGAAAATCAAATTAACTCCCTTATTTTTACTATTATGTGTTTTTTTTATTTTTTATATTTAGATAAAGCATAGAAATGAATGAAACGATCATTGGCATGTCACTTTTGGGTTTGTGTTGTGTTATTCACTTAGATCTACACACTTTCATGCTAGATCTACTTATAAACATGATTTTTTGTGTTGAAAAATGGTTTTTTTTAATCTTCTACTTTTAAAAAAATTGTTGAAGTATTTATGATACTAAATAGTAAATACTAATAGCTTAATGAGTAAGTGTGATTATGGTTTAAAATCTCAATTAATACCCGTTCATATTCACCGGCCGATATGAATCGATATCAGCCCATACTACGACGATATTTTGTAGCAATACCGAATCGGTAAAATATTACCGATCGGCCGATATTACCGATATCTCTGAAAATATCGGCCGAGATGGAGTAATTCCAAAAACCTTGATTTTTTGTAACTTTTTTCCTTTTTTTCCATTTTCTTCTCCTCTTCCCTCATTCTCTTATATATTTCCAACTTCCAACACTATTTCTTGAAGAAATCATTTTATTTAGTAAGAGAAAATCAAATTAACTCCCTTATTTTTACTATTATGTGTTTTTTTTATTTTTTATTTTTAGATAAAGCATAGAAATGAATGAAACGATCATTGGCATGTCACTTTTGGGTTTGTGTTGTGTTATTCACTTAGATCTACACACTTTCATGCTAGATCTACTTATAAACATGATTTTTTGTGTTGAAAAATGGTTTTTTTTAATCTTCTACTTTTAAAAAAATTGTTGAAGTATTTATGATACTAAATAGTAAATACTAATAGCTTAATGAGTAAGTGTGATTATGGTTTAAAATCTCAATTAATACCCGTTCATATTCACCGGCCGATATGAATCGATATCAGCCCATACTACGACGATATTTTGTAGCAATACCGAATCGGTAAAATATTACCGATCGGCCGATATTACCGATATCTCTGAAAATATCGGCCGAGATGGAGTAATGTCCAAAAACCTTGATTTTTTGTAACTTTTTTCCTATTTTTCCATTTTCTTCTCCTCTTCCCTCATTCTCTTATATATTTCCAACTTCCAACACTATTTCTTGAAGAAATCATTTTATTTAGTAAGAGAAAATCAAATTAACTCCCTTATTTTTACTATTATGTGTTTTTTTTATTTTTTATTTTTAGATAAAGCATAGAAATGAATGAAACGATCATTGGCATGTCACTTTTGGGTTTGTGTTGTGTTATTCACTTAGATCTACACACTTTCATGCTAGATCTACTTATAAACATGATTTTTTGTGTTGAAATATGGTTTTTTTTAATCTTCTACTTTTAAAAAAATTGTTGAAGTATTTATGATACTAAATAGTAAATACTAATAGCTTAATGAGTAAGTGTGATTATGGTTTAAAATCTCAATTAATACCCGTTCATATTCACCGGCCGATATGAATCGATATCAGCCCATACTACGACGATATTTTGTAGCAATACCGAATCGGTAAAATATTACCGATCGGCCGATATTACCGATATCTCTGAAAATATCGGCCGAGATGGAGTAATGTCCAAAAACCTTGATTTTTTGTAACTTTTTTCCTATTTTTCCATTTTCTTCTCCTCTTCCCTCATTCTCTTATATATTTCCAACTTCCAACACTATTTCTTGAAGAAATCATTTTATTTAGTAAGAGAAAATCAAATTAACTCCCTTATTTTTACTATTATGTGTTTTTTTTATTTTTTATTTTTAGATAAAGCATAGAAATGAATGAAACGATCATTGGCATGTCACTTTTGGGTTTGTGTTGTGTTATTCACTTAGATCTACACACTTTCATGCTAGATCTACTTATAAACATGATTTTTTGTGTTGAAAAATGGTTTTTTTTAATCTTCTACTTTTAAAAAAATTGTTGAAGTATTTATGATACTAAATAGTAAATACTAATAGCTTAATGAGTAAGTGTGATTATGGTTTAAAATCTCAATTAATACCCGTTCATATTCACCGGCCGATATGAATCGATATCAGCCCATACTACGACGATATTTTGTAGCAATACCGAATCGGTAAAATATTACCGATCGGCCGATATTACCGATATCTCTGAAAATATCGGCCGAGATGGAGTAATGTCCAAAAACCTTGATTTTTTGTAACTTTTTTCCTATTTTTCCATTTTCTTCTCCTCTTCCCTCATTCTCTTATATATTTCCAACTTCCAACACTATTTCTTGAAGAAATCATTTTATTTAGTAAGAGAAAATCAAATTAACTCCCTTATTTTTACTATTATGTGTTTTTTTTATTTTTTATTTTTAGATAAAGCATAGAAATGAATGAAACGATCATTGGCATGTCACTTTTGGGTTTGTGTTGTGTTATTCACTTAGATCTACACACTTTCATGCTAGATCTACTTATAAACATGATTTTTTGTGTTGAAAAATGGTTTTTTTTAATCTTCTACTTTTAAAAAAATTGTTGAAGTATTTATGATACTAAATAGTAAATACTAATAGCTTAATGAGTAAGTGTGATTATGGTTTAAAATCTCAATTAATACCCGTTCATATTCACCGGCCGATATGAATCGATATCAGCCCATACTACGACGATATTTTGTAGCAATACCGAATCGGTAAAATATTACCGATCGGCCGATATTACCGATATCTCTGAAAATATCGGCCGAGATGGAGTAATTCCAAAAACCTTGATTTTTTGTAACTTTTTTCCTTTTTTTCCATTTTCTTCTCCTCTTCCCTCATTCTCTTATATATTTCCAACTTCCAACACTATTTCTTGAAGAAATCATTTTATTTAGTAAGAGAAAATCAAATTAACTCCCTTATTTTTACTATTATGTATTTTTTTTATTTTTTATTTTTAGATAAAGCATAGAAATGAATGAAACGATCATTGGCATGTCACTTTTGGGTTTGTGTTGTGTTATTCACTTAGATCTACACACTTTCATGCTAGATCTACTTATAAACATGATTTTTTGTGTTGAAAAATGGTTTTTTTTAATCTTCTACTTTTAAAAAAATTGTTGAAGTATTTATGATACTAAATAGTAAATACTAATAGCTTAATGAGTAAGTGTGATTATGGTTTAAAATCTCAATTAATACCCGTTCATATTCACCGGCCGATATGAATCGATATCAGCCCATACTACGACGATATTTTGTAGCAATACCGAATCGGTAAAATATTACCGATCGGCCGATATTACCGATATCTCTGAAAATATCGGCCGAGATGGAGTAATTCCAAAAACCTTGATTTTTTGTAACTTTTTTCCTATTTTTCCATTTTCTTCTCCTCTTCCCTCATTCTCTTATATATTTCCAACTTCCAACACTATTTCTTGAAGAAATCATTTTATTTAGTAAGAGAAAATCAAATTAACTCCCTTATTTTTACTATTATGTATTTTTTTTATTTTTTATTTTTAGATAAAGCATAGAAATGAATGAAACGATCATTGGCATGTCACTTTTGGGTTTGTGTTGTGTTATTCACTTAGATCTACACACTTTCATGCTAGATCTACTTATAAACATGATTTTTTGTGTTGAAAAATGGTTTTTTTTAATCTTCTACTTTTAAAAAAATTGTTGAAGTATTTATGATACTAAATAGTAAATACTAATAGCTTAATGAGTAAGTGTGATTATGGTTTAAAATCTCAATTAATACCCGTTCATATTCACCGGCCGATATGAATCGATATCAGCCCATACTACGACGATATTTTGTAGCAATACCGAATCGGTAAAATATTACCGATCGGCCGATATTACCGATATCTCTGAAAATATCGGCCGAGATGGAGTAATGTCCAAAAACCTTGATTTTTTGTAACTTTTTTCCTATTTTTCCATTTTCTTCTCCTCTTCCCTCATTCTCTTATATATTTCCAACTTCCAACACTATTTCTTGAAGAAATCATTTTATTTAGTAAGAGAAAATCAAATTAACTCCCTTATTTTTACTATTATGTGTTTTTTTTATTTTTTATTTTTAGATAAAGCATAGAAATGAATGAAACGATCATTGGCATGTCACTTTTGGGTTTGTGTTGTGTTATTCACTTAGATCTACACACTTTCATGCTAGATCTACTTATAAACATGATTTTTTGTGTTGAAAAATGGTTTTTTTTAATCTTCTACTTTTAAAAAAATTGTTGAAGTATTTATGATACTAAATAGTAAATACTAATAGCTTAATGAGTAAGTGTGATTATGGTTTAAAATCTCAATTAATACCCGTTCATATTCACCGGCCGATATGAATCGATATCAGCCCATACTACGACGATATTTTGTAGCAATACCGAATCGGTAAAATATTACCGATCGGCCGATATTACCGATATCTCTGAAAATATCGGCCGAGATGGAGTAATTCCAAAAACCTTGATTTTTTGTAACTTTTTTCCTTTTTTTCCATTTTCTTCTCCTCTTCCCTCATTCTCTTATATATTTCCAACTTCCAACACTATTTCTTGAAGAAATCATTTTATTTAGTAAGAGAAAATCAAATTAACTCCCTTATTTTTACTATTATGTATTTTTTTTATTTTTTATTTTTAGATAAAGCATAGAAATGAATGAAACGATCATTGGCATGTCACTTTTGGGTTTGTGTTGTGTTATTCACTTAGATCTACACACTTTCATGCTAGATCTACTTATAAACATGATTTTTTGTGTTGAAAAATGGTTTTTTTTAATCTTCTACTTTTAAAAAAATTGTTGAAGTATTTATGATACTAAATAGTAAATACTAATAGCTTAATGAGTAAGTGTGATTATGGTTTAAAATCTCAATTAATACCCGTTCATATTCACCGGCCGATATGAATCGATATCAGCCCATACTACGACGATATTTTGTAGCAATACCGAATCGGTAAAATATTACCGATCGGCCGATATTACCGATATCTCTGAAAATATCGGCCGAGATGGAGTAATTCCAAAAACCTTGATTTTTTGTAACTTTTTTCCTATTTTTCCATTTTCTTCTCCTCTTCCCTCATTCTCTTATATATTTCCAACTTCCAACACTATTTCTTGAAGAAATCATTTTATTTAGTGAGAGAAAATCAAATTAACTCCCTTATTTTTACTATTATGTGTTTTTTTTATTTTTTATTTTTAGATAAAGCATAGAAATGAATGAAACGATCATTGGCATGTCACTTTTGGGTTTGTGTTGTGTTATTCACTTAGATCTACACACTTTCATGCTAGATCTACTTATAAACATGATTTTTTGTGTTGAAAAATGGTTTTTTTTAATCTTCTACTTTTAAAAAAATTGTTGAAGTATTTATGATACTAAATAGTAAATACTAATAGCTTAATGAGTAAGTGTGATTATGGTTTAAAATCTCAATTAATACCCGTTCATATTCACCGGCCGATATGAATCGATATCAGCCCATACTACGACGATATTTTGTAGCAATACCGAATCGGTAAAATATTACCGATCGGCCGATATTACCGATATCTCTGAAAATATCGGCCGAGATGGAGTAATTCCAAAAACCTTGATTTTTTGTAACTTTTTTCCTTTTTTTCCATTTTCTTCTCCTCTTCCCTCATTCTCTTATATATTTCCAACTTCCAACACTATTTCTTGAAGAAATCATTTTATTTAGTAAGAGAAAATCAAATTAACTCCCTTATTTTTACTATTATGTATTTTTTTTATTTTTTATTTTTAGATAAAGCATAGAAATGAATGAAACGATCATTGGCATGTCACTTTTGGGTTTGTGTTGTGTTATTCACTTAGATCTACACACTTTCATGCTAGATCTACTTATAAACATGATTTTTTGTGTTGAAAAATGGTTTTTTTTAATCTTCTACTTTTAAAAAAATTGTTGAAGTATTTATGATACTAAATAGTAAATACTAATAGCTTAATGAGTAAGTGTGATTATGGTTTAAAATCTCAATTAATACCCGTTCATATTCACCGGCCGATATGAATCGATATCAGCCCATACTACGACGATATTTTGTAGCAATACCGAATCGGTAAAATATTACCGATCGGCCGATATTACCGATATCTCTGAAAATATCGGCCGAGATGGAGTAATTCCAAAAACCTTGATTTTTTGTAACTTTTTTCCTATTTTTCCATTTTCTTCTCCTCTTCCCTCATTCTCTTATATATTTCAAACTTCCAACACTATTTCTTGAAGAAATCATTTTATTTAGTAAGAGAAAATCAAATTAACTCCCTTATTTTTACTATTATGTATTTTTTTTATTTTTTATTTTTAGATAAAGCATAGAAATGAATGAAACGATCATTGGCATGTCACTTTTGGGTTTGTGTTGTGTTATTCACTTAGATCTACACACTTTCATGCTAGATCTACTTATAAACATGATTTTTTGTGTTGAAAAATGGTTTTTTTTAATCTTCTACTTTTAAAAAAATTGTTGAAGTATTTATGATACTAAATAGTAAATACTAATAGCTTAATGAGTAAGTGTGATTATGGTTTAAAATCTCAATTAATACCCGTTCATATTCACCGGCCGATATGAATCGATATCAGCCCATACTACGACGATATTTTGTAGCAATACCGAATCGGTAAAATATTACCGATCGGCCGATATTACCGATATCTCTGAAAATATCGGCCGAGATGGAGTAATGTCCAAAAACCTTGATTTTTTGTAACTTTTTTCCTATTTTTCCATTTTCTTCTCCTCTTCCCTCATTCTCTTATATATTTCCAACTTCCAACACTATTTCTTGAAGAAATCATTTTATTTAGTAAGAGAAAATCAAATTAACTCCCTTATTTTTACTATTATGTGTTTTTTTTATTTTTTATTTTTAGATAAAGCATAGAAATGAATGAAACGATCATTGGCATGTCACTTTTGGGTTTGTGTTGTGTTATTCACTTAGATCTACACACTTTCATGCTAGATCTACTTATAAACATGATTTTTTGTGTTGAAAAATGGTTTTTTTTAATCTTCTACTTTTAAAAAAATTGTTGAAGTATTTATGATACTAAATAGTAAATACTAATAGCTTAATGAGTAAGTGTGATTATGGTTTAAAATCTCAATTAATACCCGTTCATATTCACCGGCCGATATGAATCGATATCAGCCCATACTACGACGATATTTTGTAGCAATACCGAATCGGTAAAATATTACCGATCGGCCGATATTACCGATATCTCTGAAAATATCGGCCGAGATGGAGTAATTCCAAAAACCTTGATTTTTTGTAACTTTTTTCCTTTTTTTCCATTTTCTTCTCCTCTTCCCTCATTCTCTTATATATTTCCAACTTCCAACACTATTTCTTGAAGAAATCATTTTATTTAGTAAGAGAAAATCAAATTAACTCCCTTATTTTTACTATTATGTATTTTTTTTATTTTTTATTTTTAGATAAAGCATAGAAATGAATGAAACGATCATTGGCATGTCACTTTTGGGTTTGTGTTGTGTTATTCACTTAGATCTACACACTTTCATGCTAGATCTACTTATAAACATGATTTTTTGTGTTGAAAAATGGTTTTTTTTAATCTTCTACTTTTAAAAAAATTGTTGAAGTATTTATGATACTAAATAGTAAATACTAATAGCTTAATGAGTAAGTGTGATTATGGTTTAAAATCTCAATTAATACCCGTTCATATTCACCGGCCGATATGAATCGATATCAGCCCATACTACGACGATATTTTGTAGCAATACCGAATCGGTAAAATATTACCGATCGGCCGATATTACCGATATCTCTGAAAATATCGGCCGAGATGGAGTAATTCCAAAAACCTTGATTTTTTGTAACTTTTTTCCTATTTTTCCATTTTCTTCTCCTCTTCCCTCATTCTCTTATATATTTCCAACTTCCAACACTATTTCTTGAAGAAATCATTTTATTTAGTAAGAGAAAATCAAATTAACTCCCTTATTTTTACTATTATGTATTTTTTTTATTTTTTATTTTTAGATAAAGCATAGAAATGAATGAAACGATCATTGGCATGTCACTTTTGGGTTTGTGTTGTGTTATTCACTTAGATCTACACACTTTCATGCTAGATCTACTTATAAACATGATTTTTTGTGTTGAAAAATGGTTTTTTTTAATCTTCTACTTTTAAAAAAATTGTTGAAGTATTTATGATACTAAATAGTAAATACTAATAGCTTAATGAGTAAGTGTGATTATGGTTTAAAATCTCAATTAATACCCGTTCATATTCACCGGCCGATATGAATCGATATCAGCCCATACTACGACGATATTTTGTAGCAATACCGAATCGGTAAAATATTACCGATCGGCCGATATTACCGATATCTCTGAAAATATCGGCCGAGATGGAGTAATGTCCAAAAACCTTGATTTTTTGTAACTTTTTTCCTATTTTTCCATTTTCTTCTCCTCTTCCCTCATTCTCTTATATATTTCCAACTTCCAACACTATTTCTTGAAGAAATCATTTTATTTAGTAAGAGAAAATCAAATTAACTCCCTTATTTTTACTATTATGTGTTTTTTTTATTTTTTATTTTTAGATAAAGCATAGAAATGAATGAAACGATCATTGGCATGTCACTTTTGGGTTTGTGTTGTGTTATTCACTTAGATCTACACACTTTCATGCTAGATCTACTTATAAACATGATTTTTTGTGTTGAAAAATGGTTTTTTTTAATCTTCTACTTTTAAAAAAATTGTTGAAGTATTTATGATACTAAATAGTAAATACTAATAGCTTAATGAGTAAGTGTGATTATGGTTTAAAATCTCAATTAATACCCGTTCATATTCACCGGCCGATATGAATCGATATCAGCCCATACTACGACGATATTTTGTAGCAATACCGAATCGGTAAAATATTACCGATCGGCCGATATTACCGATATCTCTGAAAATATCGGCCGAGATGGAGTAATTCCAAAAACCTTGATTTTTTGTAACTTTTTTCCTTTTTTTCCATTTTCTTCTCCTCTTCCCTCATTCTCTTATATATTTCCAACTTCCAACACTATTTCTTGAAGAAATCATTTTATTTAGTAAGAGAAAATCAAATTAACTCCCTTATTTTTACTATTATGTATTTTTTTTATTTTTTATTTTTAGATAAAGCATAGAAATGAATGAAACGATCATTGGCATGTCACTTTTGGGTTTGTGTTGTGTTATTCACTTAGATCTACACACTTTCATGCTAGATCTACTTATAAACATGATTTTTTGTGTTGAAAAATGGTTTTTTTTAATCTTCTACTTTTAAAAAAATTGTTGAAGTATTTATGATACTAAATAGTAAATACTAATAGCTTAATGAGTAAGTGTGATTATGGTTTAAAATCTCAATTAATACTCGTTCATATTCACCGGCCGATATGAATCGATATCAGCCCATACTACGACGATATTTTGTAGCAATACCGAATCGGTAAAATATTACCGATCGGCCGATATTACCGATATCTCTGAAAATATCGGCCGAGATGGAGTAATTCCAAAAACCTTGATTTTTTGTAACTTTTTTCCTATTTTTCCATTTTCTTCTCCTCTTCCCTCATTCTCTTATATATTTCCAACTTCCAACACTATTTCTTGAAGAAATCATTTTATTTAGTAAGAGAAAATCAAATTAACTCCCTTATTTTTACTATTATGTATTTTTTTTATTTTTTATTTTTAGATAAAGCATAGAAATGAATGAAACGATCATTGGCATGTCACTTTTGGGTTTGTGTTGTGTTATTCACTTAGATCTACACACTTTCATGCTAGATCTACTTATAAACATGATTTTTTGTGTTGAAAAATGGTTTTTTTTAATCTTCTACTTTTAAAAAAATTGTTGAAGTATTTATGATACTAAATAGTAAATACTAATAGCTTAATGAGTAAGTGTGATTATGGTTTAAAATCTCAATTAATACCCGTTCATATTCACCGGCCGATATGAATCGATATCAGCCCATACTACGACGATATTTTGTAGCAATACCGAATCGGTAAAATATTACCGATCGGCCGATATTACCGATATCTCTGAAAATATCGGCCGAGATGGAGTAATGTCCAAAAACCTTGATTTTTTGTAACTTTTTTCCTATTTTTCCATTTTCTTCTCCTCTTCCCTCATTCTCTTATATATTTCCAACTTCCAACACTATTTCTTGAAGAAATCATTTTATTTAGTAAGAGAAAATCAAATTAACTCCCTTATTTTTACTATTATGTGTTTTTTTTATTTTTTATTTTTAGATAAAGCATAGAAATGAATGAAACGATCATTGGCATGTCACTTTTGAGTTTGTGTTGTGTTATTCACTTAGATCTACACACTTTCATGCTAGATCTACTTATAAACATGATTTTTTGTGTTGAAAAATGGTTTTTTTTAATCTTCTACTTTTAAAAAAATTGTTGAAGTATTTATGATACTAAATAGTAAATACTAATAGCTTAATGAGTAAGTGTGATTATGGTTTAAAATCTCAATTAATACCCGTTCATATTCACCGGCCGATATGAATCGATATCAGCCCATACTACGACGATATTTTGTAGCAATACCGAATCGGTAAAATATTACCGATCGGCCGATATTACCGATATCTCTGAAAATATCGGCCGAGATGGAGTAATTCCAAAAACCTTGATTTTTTGTAACTTTTTTCCTATTTTTCCATTTTCTTCTCCTCTTCCCTCATTCTCTTATATATTTCCAACTTCCAACACTATTTCTTGAAGAAATCATTTTATTTAGTAAGAGAAAATCAAATTAACTCCCTTATTTTTACTATTATGTATTTTTTTTATTTTTTATTTTTAGATAAAGCATAGAAATGAATGAAACGATCATTGGCCTGTCACTTTTGGGTTTGTGTTGTGTTATTCACTTAGATCTACACACTTTCATGCTAGATCTACTTATAAACATGATTTTTTGTGTTGAAAAATGGTTTTTTTTAATCTTCTACTTTTAAAAAAATTGTTGAAGTATTTATGATACTAAATAGTAAATACTAATAGCTTAATGAGTAAGTGTGATTATGGTTTAAAATCTCAATTAATACCCGTTCATATTCACCGGCCGATATGAATCGATATCAGCCCATACTACGACGATATTTTGTAGCAATACCGAATCGGTAAAATATTACCGATCGGCCGATATTACCGATATCTCTGAAAATATCGGCCGAGATGGAGTAATTCCAAAAACCTTGATTTTTTGTAACTTTTTTCCTATTTTTCCATTTTCTTCTCCTCTTCCCTCATTCTCTTATATATTTCCAACTTCCAACACTATTTCTTGAAGAAATCATTTTATTTAGTAAGAGAAAATCAAATTAACTCCCTTATTTTTACTATTATGTATTTTTTTTATTTTTTATTTTTAGATAAAGCATAGAAATGAATGAAACGCTCATTGGCATGTCACTTTTGGGTTTGTGTTGTGTTATTCACTTAGATCTACACACTTTCATGCTAGATCTACTTATAAACATGATTTTTTGTGTTGAAAAATGGTTTTTTTTAATCTTCTACTTTTAAAAAAATTGTTGAAGTATTTATGATACTAAATAGTAAATACTAATAGCTTAATGAGTAAGTGTGATTATGGTTTAAAATCTCAATTAATACCCGTTCATATTCACCGGCCGATATGAATCGATATCAGCCCATACTACGACGATATTTTGTAGCAATACCGAATCGGTAAAATATTACCGATCGGCCGATATTACCGATATCTCTGAAAATATCGGCCGAGATGGAGTAATGTCCAAAAACCTTGATTTTTTGTAACTTTTTTCCTAATTTTCCATTTTCTTCTCCTCTTCCCTCATTCTCTTATATATTTCCAACTTCCAACACTATTTCTTGAAGAAATCATTTTATTTAGTAAGAGAAAATCAAATTAACTCCCTTATTTTTACTATTATGTGTTTTTTTTATTTTTTATTTTTAGATAAAGCATAGAAATGAATGAAACGATCATTGGCATGTCACTTTTGGGTTTGTGTTGTGTTATTCACTTAGATCTACACACTTTCATGCTAGATCTACTTATAAACATGATTTTTTGTGTTGAAAAATGGTTTTTTTTAATCTTCTACTTTTAAAAAAATTGTTGAAGTATTTATGATACTAAATAGTAAATACTAATAGCTTAATGAGTAAGTGTGATTATGGTTTAAAATCTCAATTAATACCCGTTCATATTCACCGGCCGATATGAATCGATATCAGCCCATACTACGACGATATTTTGTAGCAATACCGAATCGGTAAAATATTACCGATCGGCCGATATTACCGATATCTCTGAAAATATCGGCCGAGATGGAGTAATTCCAAAAACCTTGATTTTTTGTAACTTTTTTCCTATTTTTCCATTTTCTTCTCCTCTTCCCTCATTCTCTTATATATTTCCAACTTCCAACACTATTTCTTGAAGAAATCATTTTATTTAGTAAGAGAAAATCAAATTAACTCCCTTATTTTTACTATTATGTATTTTTTTTATTTTTTATATTTAGATAAAGCATAGAAATGAATGAAACGATCATTGGCATGTCACTTTTGGGTTTGTGTTGTGTTATTCACTTAGATCTACACACTTTCATGCTAGATCTACTTATAAACATGATTTTTTGTGTTGAAAAATGGTTTTTTTTAATCTTCTACTTTTAAAAAAATTGTTGAAGTATTTATGATACTAAATAGTAAATACTAATAGCTTAATGAGTAAGTGTGATTATGGTTTAAAATCTCAATTAATACCCGTTCATATTCACCGGCCGATATGAATCGATATCAGCCCATACTACGACGATATTTTGTAGCAATACCGAATCGGTAAAATATTACCGATCGGCCGATATTACCGATATCTCTGAAAATATCGGCCGAGATGGAGTAATTCCAAAAACCTTGATTTTTTGTAACTTTTTTCCTATTTTTCCATTTTCTTCTCCTCTTCCCTCATTCTCTTATATATTTCCAACTTCCAACACTATTTCTTGAAGAAATCATTTTATTTAGTAAGAGAAAATCAAATTAACTCCCTTATTTTTACTATTATGTATTTTTTTTATTTTTTATTTTTAGATAAAGCATAGAAATGAATGAAACGGTCATTGGCATGTCACTTTTGGGTTTGTGTTGTGTTATTCACTTAGATCTACACACTTTCATGCTAGATCTACTTATAAACATGATTTTTTGTGTTGAAAAATGGTTTTTTTTAATCTTCTACTTTTAAAAAAATTGTTGAAGTATTTATGATACTAAATAGTAAATACTAATAGCTTAATGAGTAAGTGTGATTATGGTTTAAAATCTCAATTAATACCCGTTCATATTCACCGGCCGATATGAATCGATATCAGCCCATACTACGACGATATTTTGTAGCAATACCGAATCGGTAAAATATTACCGATCGGCCGATATTACCGATATCTCTGAAAATATCGGCCGAGATGGAGTAATTCCAAAAACCTTGATTTTTTGTAACTTTTTTCCTATTTTTCCATTTTCTTCTCCTCTTCCCTCATTCTCTTATATATTTCCAACTTCCAACACTATTTCTTGAAGAAATCATTTTATTTAGTAAGAGAAAATCAAATTAACTCCCTTATTTTTACTATTATGTATTTTTTTTATTTTTTATTTTTAGATAAAGCATAGAAATGAATGAAACGCTCATTGGCATGTCACTTTTGGGTTTGTGTTGTGTTATTCACTTAGATCTACACACTTTCATGCTAGATCTACTTATAAACATGATTTTTTGTGTTGAAAAATGGTTTTTTTTAATCTTCTACTTTTAAAAAAATTGTTGAAGTATTTATGATACTAAATAGTAAATACTAATAGCTTAATGAGTAAGTGTGATTATGGTTTAAAATCTCAATTAATACCCGTTCATATTCACCGGCCGATATGAATCGATATCAGCCCATACTACGACGATATTTTGTAGCAATACCGAATCGGTAAAATATTACCGATCGGCCGATATTACCGATATCTCTGAAAATATCGGCCGAGATGGAGTAATGTCCAAAAACCTTGATTTTTTGTAACTTTTTTCCTAATTTTCCATTTTCTTCTCCTCTTCCCTCATTCTCTTATATATTTCCAACTTCCAACACTATTTCTTGAAGAAATCATTTTATTTAGTAAGAGAAAATCAAATTAACTCCCTTATTTTTACTATTATGTGTTTTTTTTATTTTTTATTTTTAGATAAAGCATAGAAATGAATGAAACGATCATTGGCATGTCACTTTTGGGTTTGTGTTGTGTTATTCACTTAGATCTACACACTTTCATGCTAGATCTACTTATAAACATGATTTTTTGTGTTGAAAAATGGTTTTTTTTAATCTTCTACTTTTAAAAAAATTGTTGAAGTATTTATGATACTAAATAGTAAATACTAATAGCTTAATGAGTAAGTGTGATTATGGTTTAAAATCTCAATTAATACCCGTTCATATTCACCGGCCGATATGAATCGATATCAGCCCATACTACGACGATATTTTGTAGCAATACCGAATCGGTAAAATATTACCGATCGGCCGATATTACCGATATCTCTGAAAATATCGGCCGAGATGGAGTAATTCCAAAAACCTTGATTTTTTGTAACTTTTTTCCTATTTTTCCATTTTCTTCTCCTCTTCCCTCATTCTCTTATATATTTCCAACTTCCAACACTATTTCTTGAAGAAATCATTTTATTTAGTAAGAGAAAATCAAATTAACTCCCTTATTTTTACTATTATGTATTTTTTTTATTTTTTATATTTAGATAAAGCATAGAAATGAATGAAACGATCATTGGCATGTCACTTTTGGGTTTGTGTTGTGTTATTCACTTAGATCTACACACTTTCATGCTAGATCTACTTATAAACATGATTTTTTGTGTTGAAAAATGGTTTTTTTTAATCTTCTACTTTTAAAAAAATTGTTGAAGTATTTATGATACTAAATAGTAAATACTAATAGCTTAATGAGTAAGTGTGATTATGGTTTAAAATCTCAATTAATACCCGTTCATATTCACCGGCCGATATGAATCGATATCAGCCCATACTACGACGATATTTTGTAGCAATACCGAATCGGTAAAATATTACCGATCGGCCGATATTACCGATATCTCTGAAAATATCGGCCGAGATGGAGTAATTCCAAAAACCTTGATTTTTTGTAACTTTTTTCCTATTTTTCCATTTTCTTCTCCTCTTCCCTCATTCTCTTATATATTTCCAACTTCCAACACTATTTCTTGAAGAAATCATTTTATTTAGTAAGAGAAAATCAAATTAACTCCCTTATTTTTACTATTATGTATTTTTTTTATTTTTTATTTTTAGATAAAGCATAGAAATGAATGAAACGATCATTGGCATGTCACTTTTGGGTTTGTGTTGTGTTATTCACTTAGATCTACACACTTTCATGCTAGATCTACTTATAAACATGATTTTTTGTGTTGAAAAATGGTTTTTTTTAATCTTCTACTTTTAAAAAAATTGTTGAAGTATTTATGATACTAAATAGTAAATACTAATAGCTTAATGAGTAAGTGTGATTATGGTTTAAAATCTCAATTAATACCCGTTCATATTCACCGGCCGATATGAATCGATATCAGCCCATACTACGACGATATTTTGTAGCAATACCGAATCGGTAAAATATTACCGATCGGCCGATATTACCGATATCTTTGAAAATATCGGCCGAGATGGAGTAATGTCCAAAAACCTTGATTTTTTGTAACTTTTTTCCTATTTTCCATTTTCTTCTCCTCTTCCCTCATTCTCTTATATATTTCCAACTTCCAACACTATTTCTTGAAGAAATCATTTTATTTAGTAAGAGAAAATCAAATTAACTCCCTTATTTTTACTATTATGTATTTTTTTTATTTTTTATTTTTAGATAAAGCATAGAAATGAATGAAACGATCATTGGCATGTCACTTTTGGGTTTGTGTTGTGTTATTCACTTAGATCTACACACTTTCATGCTAGATCTACTTATAAACATGATTTTTTGTGTTGAAAAATGGTTTTTTTTAATCTTCTACTTTTAAAAAAATTGTTGAAGTATTTATGATACTAAATAGTAAATACTAATAGCTTAATGAGTAAGTGTGATTATGGTTTAAAATCTCAATTAATACCCGTTCATATTCACCGGCCGATATGAATCGATATCAGCCCATACTACGACGATATTTTGTAGCAATACCGAATCGGTAAAATATTACCGATCGGCCGATATTACCGATATCTCTGAAAATATCGGCCGAGATGGAGTAATTCCAAAAACCTTGATTTTTTGTAACTTTTTTCCTATTTTTCCATTTTCTTCTCCTCTTCCCTCATTCTCTTATATATTTCCAACTTCCAACACTATTTCTTGAAGAAATCATTTTATTTAGTAAGAGAAAATCAAATTAACTCCCTTATTTTTACTATTATGTATTTTTTTTATTTTTTATTTTTAGATAAAGCATAGAAATGAATGAAACGGTCATTGGCATGTCACTTTTGGGTTTGTGTTGTGTTATTCACTTAGATCTACACACTTTCATGCTAGATCTACTTATAAACATGATTTTTTGTGTTGAAAAATGGTTTTTTTTAATCTTCTACTTTTAAAAAAATTGTTGAAGTATTTATGATACTAAATAGTAAATACTAATAGCTTAATGAGTAAGTGTGATTATGGTTTAAAATCTCAATTAATACCCGTTCATATTCACCGGCCGATATGAATCGATATCAGCCCATACTACGACGATATTTTGTAGCAATACCGAATCGGTAAAATATTACCGATCGGCCGATATTACCGATATCTCTGAAAATATCGGCCGAGATGGAGTAATTCCAAAAACCTTGATTTTTTGTAACTTTTTTCCTATTTTTCCATTTTCTTCTCCTCTTCCCTCATTCTCTTATATATTTCCAACTTCCAACACTATTTCTTGAAGAAATCATTTTATTTAGTAAGAGAAAATCAAATTAACTCCCTTATTTTTACTATTATGTATTTTTTTTATTTTTTATTTTTAGATAAAGCATAGAAATGAATGAAACGCTCATTGGCATGTCACTTTTGGGTTTGTGTTGTGTTATTCACTTAGATCTACACACTTTCATGCTAGATCTACTTATAAACATGATTTTTTGTGTTGAAAAATGGTTTTTTTTAATCTTCTACTTTTAAAAAAATTGTTGAAGTATTTATGATACTAAATAGTAAATACTAATAGCTTAATGAGTAAGTGTGATTATGGTTTAAAATCTCAATTAATACCCGTTCATATTCACCGGCCGATATGAATCGATATCAGCCCATACTACGACGATATTTTGTAGCAATACCGAATCGGTAAAATATTACCGATCGGCCGATATTACCGATATCTCTGAAAATATCGGCCGAGATGGAGTAATGTCCAAAAACCTTGATTTTTTGTAACTTTTTTCCTAATTTTCCATTTTCTTCTCCTCTTCCCTCATTCTCTTATATATTTCCAACTTCCAACACTATTTCTTGAAGAAATCATTTTATTTAGTAAGAGAAAATCAAATTAACTCCCTTATTTTTACTATTATGTGTTTTTTTTATTTTTTATTTTTAGATAAAGCATAGAAATGAATGAAACGATCATTGGCATGTCACTTTTGGGTTTGTGTTGTGTTATTCACTTAGATCTACACACTTTCATGCTAGATCTACTTATAAACATGATTTTTTGTGTTGAAAAATGGTTTTTTTTAATCTTCTACTTTTAAAAAAATTGTTGAAGTATTTATGATACTAAATAGTAAATACTAATAGCTTAATGAGTAAGTGTGATTATGGTTTAAAATCTCAATTAATACCCGTTCATATTCACCGGCCGATATGAATCGATATCAGCCCATACTACGACGATATTTTGTAGCAATACCGAATCGGTAAAATATTACCGATCGGCCGATATTACCGATATCTCTGAAAATATCGGCCGAGATGGAGTAATTCCAAAAACCTTGATTTTTTGTAACTTTTTTCCTATTTTTCCATTTTCTTCTCCTCTTCCCTCATTCTCTTATATATTTCCAACTTCCAACACTATTTCTTGAAGAAATCATTTTATTTAGTAAGAGAAAATCAAATTAACTCCCTTATTTTTACTATTATGTATTTTTTTTATTTTTTATATTTAGATAAAGCATAGAAATGAATGAAACGATCATTGGCATGTCACTTTTGGGTTTGTGTTGTGTTATTCACTTAGATCTACACACTTTCATGCTAGATCTACTTATAAACATGATTTTTTGTGTTGAAAAATGGTTTTTTTTAATCTTCTACTTTTAAAAAAATTGTTGAAGTATTTATGATACTAAATAGTAAATACTAATAGCTTAATGAGTAAGTGTGATTATGGTTTAAAATCTCAATTAATACCCGTTCATATTCACCGGCCGATATGAATCGATATCAGCCCATACTACGACGATATTTTGTAGCAATACCGAATCGGTAAAATATTACCGATCGGCCGATATTACCGATATCTCTGAAAATATCGGCCGAGATGGAGTAATTCCAAAAACCTTGATTTTTTGTAACTTTTTTCCTATTTTTCCATTTTCTTCTCCTCTTCCCTCATTCTCTTATATATTTCCAACTTCCAACACTATTTCTTGAAGAAATCATTTTATTTAGTAAGAGAAAATCAAATTAACTCCCTTATTTTTACTATTATGTATTTTTTTTATTTTTTATTTTTAGATAAAGCATAGAAATGAATGAAACGATCATTGGCATGTCACTTTTGGGTTTGTGTTGTGTTATTCACTTAGATCTACACACTTTCATGCTAGATCTACTTATAAACATGATTTTTTGTGTTGAAAAATGGTTTTTTTTAATCTTCTACTTTTAAAAAAATTGTTGAAGTATTTATGATACTAAATAGTAAATACTAATAGCTTAATGAGTAAGTGTGATTATGGTTTAAAATCTCAATTAATACCCGTTCATATTCACCGGCCGATATGAATCGATATCAGCCCATACTACGACGATATTTTGTAGCAATACCGAATCGGTAAAATATTACCGATCGGCCGATATTACCGATATCTTTGAAAATATCGGCCGAGATGGAGTAATGTCCAAAAACCTTGATTTTTTGTAACTTTTTTCCTATTTTCCATTTTCTTCTCCTCTTCCCTCATTCTCTTATATATTTCCAACTTCCAACACTATTTCTTGAAGAAATCATTTTATTTAGTAAGAGAAAATCAAATTAACTCCCTTATTTTTACTATTATGTATTTTTTTTATTTTTTATTTTTAGATAAAGCATAGAAATGAATGAAACGATCATTGGCATGTCACTTTTGGGTTTGTGTTGTGTTATTCACTTAGATCTACACACTTTCATGCTAGATCTACTTATAAACATGATTTTTTGTGTTGAAAAATGGTTTTTTTTAATCTTCTACTTTTAAAAAAATTGTTGAAGTATTTATGATACTAAATAGTAAATACTAATAGCTTAATGAGTAAGTGTGATTATGGTTTAAAATCTCAATTAATACCCGTTCATATTCACCGGCCGATATGAATCGATATCAGCCCATACTACGACGATATTTTGTAGCAATACCGAATCGGTAAAATATTACCGATCGGCCGATATTACCGATATCTCTGAAAATATCGGCCGAGATGGAGTAATTCCAAAAACCTTGATTTTTTGTAACTTTTTTCCTATTTTTCCATTTTCTTCTCCTCTTCCCTCATTCTCTTATATATTTCCAACTTCCAACACTATTTCTTGAAGAAATCATTTTATTTAGTAAGAGAAAATCAAATTAACTCCCTTATTTTTACTATTATGTATTTTTTTTATTTTTTATTTTTAGATAAAGCATAGAAATGAATGAAACGATCATTGGCATGTCACTTTTGGGTTTGTGTTGTGTTATTCACTTAGATCTACACACTTTCATGCTAGATCTACTTATAAACATGATTTTTTGTGTTGAAAAATGGTTTTTTTTAATCTTCTACTTTTAAAAAAATTGTTGAAGTATTTATGATACTAAATAGTAAATACTAATAGCTTAATGAGTAAGTGTGATTATGGTTTAAAATCTCAATTAATACCCGTTCATATTCACCGGCCGATATGAATCGATATCAGCCCATACTACGACGATATTTTGTAGCAATACCGAATCGGTAAAATATTACCGATCGGCCGATATTACCGATATCTCTGAAAATATCGGCCGAGATGGAGTAATTCCAAAGACCTTGATTTTTTGTAACTTTTTTCCTATTTTTCCATTTTCTTCTCCTCTTCCCTCATTCTCTTATATATTTCCAACTTCCAACACTATTTCTTGAAGAAATCATTTTATTTAGTAAGAGAAAATCAAATTAACTCCCTTATTTTTACTATTATGTGTTTTTTTTATTTTTTATTTTTAGATAAAGCATAGAAATGAATGAAACGATCATTGGCATGTCACTTTTGGGTTTGTGTTGTGTTATTCACTTAGATCTACACACTTTCATGCTAGATCTACTTATAAACATGATTTTTTGTGTTGAAAAATGGTTTTTTTTAATCTTCTACTTTTAAAAAAATTGTTGAAGTATTTATGATACTAAATAGTAAATACTAATAGCTTAATGAGTAAGTGTGATTATGGTTTAAAATCTCAATTAATACCCGTTCATATTCACCGGCCGATATGAATCGATATCAGCCCATACTACGACGATATTTTGTAGCAATACCGAATCGGTAAAATATTACCGATCGGCCGATATTACCGATATCTCTGAAAATATCGGCCGAGATGGAGTAATTCCAAAAACCTTGATTTTTTGTAACTTTTTTCCTATTTTTCCATTTTCTTCTCCTCTTCCCTCATTTTCTTATATATTTCCAACTTCCAACACTATTTCTTGAAGAAATCATTTTATTTAGTAAGAGAAAATCAAATTAACTCCCTTATTTTTACTATTATGTGTTTTTTTTATTTTTTATTTTTAGATAAAGCATAGAAATGAATGAAACGATCATTGGCATGTCACTTTTGGGTTTGTGTTGTGTTATTCACTTAGATCTACACACTTTCATGCTAGATCTACTTATAAACATGATTTTTTGTGTAGAAAAATGGATTTTTTTAATCTTCTACTTTTAAAAAAATTGTTGAAGTATTTATGATACTAAATAGTAAATACTAATAGCTTAATGAGTAAGTGTGATTATGGTTTAAAATCTCAATTAATACCCGTTCATATTCACCGGCCGATATGAATCGATATCAGCCCATACTACGACGATATTTTGTAGCAATACCGAATCGGTAAAATATTACCGATCGGCCGATATTACCGATATCTCTGAAAATATCGGCCGAGATGGAGTAATGTCCAAAAACCTTGATTTTTTGTAACTTTTTTCCTATTTTTCCATTTTCTTCTCCTCTTCCCTCATTCTCTTATATATTTCCAACTTCCAACACTATTTCTTGAAGAAATCATTTTATTTAGTAAGAGAAAATCAAATTAACTCCCTTATTTTTACTATTATGTGTTTTTTTTATTTTTTATTTTTAGATAAAGCATAGAAATGAATGAAACGATCATTGGCATGTCACTTTTGAGTTTGTGTTGTGTTATTCACTTAGATCTACACACTTTCATGCTAGATCTACTTATAAACATGATTTTTTGTGTTGAAAAATGGTTTTTTTTAATCTTCTACTTTTAAAAAAATTGTTGAAGTATTTATGATACTAAATAGTAAATACTAATAGCTTAATGAGTAAGTGTGATTATGGTTTAAAATCTCAATTAATACCCGTTCATATTCACCGGCCGATATGAATCGATATCAGCCCATACTACGACGATATTTTGTAGCAATACCGAATCGGTAAAATATTACCGATCGGCCGATATTACCGATATCTCTGAAAATATCGGCCGAGATGGAGTAATTCCAAAAACCTTGATTTTTTGTAACTTTTTTCCTTTTTTTCCATTTTCTTCTCCTCTTCCCTCATTCTCTTATATATTTCCAACTTCCAACACTATTTCTTGAAGAAATCATTTTATTTAGTAAGAGAAAATCAAATTAACTCCCTTATTTTTACTATTATGTGTTTTTTTTATTTTTTATTTTTAGATAAAGCATAGAAATGAATGAAACGATCATTGGCATGTCACTTTTGGGTTTGTGTTGTGTTATTCACTTAGATCTACACACTTTCATGCTAGATCTACTTATAAACATGATTTTTTGTGTTGAAATATGGTTTTTTTTAATCTTCTACTTTTAAAAAAATTGTTGAAGTATTTATGATACTAAATAGTAAATACTAATAGCTTAATGAGTAAGTGTGATTATGGTTTAAAATCTCAATTAATACCCGTTCATATTCACCGGCCGATATGAATCGATATCAGCCCATACTACGACGATATTTTGTAGCAATACCGAATCGGTAAAATATTACCGATCGGCCGATATTACCGATATCTCTGAAAATATCGGCCGAGATGGAGTAATTCCAAAAACCTTGATTTTTGGTAACTTTTTTCCTATTTTTCCATTTTCTTCTCCTCTTCCCTCATTCTCTTATATATTTCCAACTTCCAACACTATTTCTTGAAGAAATCATTTTATTTAGTAAGAGAAAATCAAATTAACTCCCTTATTTTTACTATTATGTATTTTTTTTATTTTTTATTTTTAGATAAAGCATAGAAATGAATGAAACGATCATTGGCATGTCACTTTTGGGTTTGTGTTGTGTTATTCACTTAGATCTACACACTTTCATGCTAGATCTACTTATAAACATGATTTTTTGTGTTGAAAAATGGTTTTTTTTAATCTTCTACTTTTAAAAAAATTGTTGAAGTATTTATGATACTAAATAGTAAATACTAATAGCTTAATGAGTAAGTGTGATTATGGTTTAAAATCTCAATTAATACCCGTTCATATTCACCGGCCGATATGAATCGATATCAGCCCATACTACGACGATATTTTGTAGCAATACCGAATCGGTAAAATATTACCGATCGGCCGATATTACCGATATCTCTGAAAATATCGGCCGAGATGGAGTAATTCCAAAAACCTTGATTTTTTGTAACTTTTTTCCTATTT
The DNA here is from genome assembly GCA_038049695.1 of Cinnamomum chago. Taxonomy (NCBI): domain Eukaryota; kingdom Viridiplantae; phylum Streptophyta; class Magnoliopsida; order Laurales; family Lauraceae; genus Cinnamomum; species Cinnamomum chago. Next base: position 61,042,132 of record CP142458.1, on the reverse strand, counting down.
TTCCATTTTCTTCTCCTCTTCCCTCATTCTCTTATATATTTCCAACTTCCAACACTATTTCTTGAAGAAATCATTTTATTTAGTAAGAGAAAATCAAATTAACTCCCTTATTTTTACTATTATGTATTTTTTTTATTTTTTATATTTAGATAAAGCATAGAAATGAATGAAACGATCATTGGCATGTCACTTTTGGGTTTGTGTTGTGTTATTCACTTAGATCTACACACTTTCATGCTAGATCTACTTATAAACATGATTTTTTGTGTTGAAAAATGGTTTTTTTTAATCTTCTACTTTTAAAAAAATTGTTGAAGTATTTATGATACTAAATAGTAAATACTAATAGCTTAATGAGTAAGTGTGATTATGGTTTAAAATCTCAATTAATACCCGTTCATATTCACCGGCCGATATGAATCGATATCAGCCCATACTACGACGATATTTTGTAGCAATACCGAATCGGTAAAATATTACCGATCGGCCGATATTACCGATATCTCTGAAAATATCGGCCGAGATGGAGTAATTCCAAAAACCTTGATTTTTTGTAACTTTTTTCCTATTTTTCCATTTTCTTCTCCTCTTCCCTCATTCTCTTATATATTTCCAACTTCCAACACTATTTCTTGAAGAAATCATTTTATTTAGTAAGAGAAAATCAAATTAACTCCCTTATTTTTACTATTATGTATTTTTTTTATTTTTTATATTTAGATAAAGCATAGAAATGAATGAAACGATCATTGGCATGTCACTTTTGGGTTTGTGTTGTGTTATTCACTTAGATCTACACACTTTCATGCTAGATCTACTTATAAACATGATTTTTTGTGTTGAAAAATGGTTTTTTTTAATCTTCTACTTTTAAAAAAATTGTTGAAGTATTTATGATACTAAATAGTAAATACTAATAGCTTAATGAGTAAGTGTGATTATGGTTTAAAATCTCAATTAATACCCGTTCATATTCACCGGCCGATATGAATCGATATCAGCCCATACTACGACGATATTTTGTAGCAATACCGAATCGGTAAAATATTACCGATCGGCCGATATTACCGATATCTCTGAAAATATCGGCCGAGATGGAGTAATTCCAAAAACCTTGATTTTTTGTAACTTTTTTCCTATTTTTCCATTTTCTTCTCCTCTTCCCTCATTCTCTTATATATTTCCAACTTCCAACACTATTTCTTGAAGAAATCATTTTATTTAGTAAGAGAAAATCAAATTAACTCCCTTATTTTTACTATTATGTGTTTTTTTTATTTTTTATTTTTAGATAAAGCATAGAAATGAATGAAACGATCATTGGCATGTCACTTTTGGGTTTGTGTTGTGTTATTCACTTAGATCTACACACTTTCATGCTAGATCTACTTATAAACATGATTTTTTGTGTTGAAAAATGGTTTTTTTTAATCTTCTACTTTTAAAAAAATTGTTGAAGTATTTATGATACTAAATAGTAAATACTAATAGCTTAATGAGTAAGTGTGATTATGGTTTAAAATCTCAATTAATACCCGTTCATATTCACCGGCCGATATGAATCGATATCAGCCCATACTACGACGATATTTTGTAGCAATACCGAATCGGTAAAATATTACCGATCGGCCGATATTACCGATATCTCTGAAAATATCGGCCGAGATGGAGTAATTCCAAAAACCTTGATTTTTTGTAACTTTTTTCCTATTTTTCCATTTTCTTCTCCTCTTCCCTCATTCTCTTATATATTTCCAACTCTCAACACTATTTCTTGAAGAAATCATTTTATTTAGTAAGAGAAAATCAAATTAACTCCCTTATTTTTACTATTATGTGTTTTTTTTATTTTTTATTTTTAGATAAAGCATAGAAATGAATGAAACGATCATTGGCATGTCACTTTTGGGTTTATGTTGTGTTATTCACTTAGATCTACACACTTTCATGCTAGATCTACTTATAAACATGATTTTTTGTGTTGAAAAATGGTTTTTTTTAATCTTCTACTTTTAAAAAAATTGTTGAAGTATTTATGATACTAAATAGTAAATACTAATAGCTTAATGAGTAAGTGTGATTATGGTTTAAAATCTCAATTAATACCCGTTCATATTCACCGGCCGATATGAATCGATATCAGCCCATACTACGACGATATTTTGTAGCAATACCGAATCGGTAAAATATTACCGATCGGCCGATATTACCGATATCTCTGAAAATATCGGCCGAGATGGAGTAATTCCAAAAACCTTGATTTTTTGTAACTTTTTTCCTATTTTTCCATTTTCTTCTCCTCTTCCCTCATTCTCTTATATATTTCCAACTTCCAACACTATTTCTTGAAGAAATCATTTTATTTAGTAAGAGAAAATCAAATTAACTCCCTTATTTTTACTATTATGTATTTTTTTTATTTTTTATTTTTAGATAAAGCATAGAAATGAATGAAACGATCATTGGCATGTCACTTTTGGGTTTGTGTTGTGTTATTCACTTAGATCTACACACTTTCATGCTAGATCTACTTATAAACATGATTTTTTGTGTTGAAAAATGGTTTTTTTTAATCTTCTACTTTTAAAAAAATTGTTGAAGTATTTATGATACTAAATAGTAAATACTAATAGCTTAATGAGTAAGTGTGATTATGGTTTAAAATCTCAATTAATACCCGTTCATATTCACCGGCCGATATGAATCGATATCAGCCCATACTACGACGATATTTTGTAGCAATACCGAATCGGTAAAATATTACCGATCGGCCGATATTACCGATATCTCTGAAAATATCGGCCGAGATGGAGTAATTCCAAAAACCTTGATTTTTTGTAACTTTTTTCCTTTTTTTCCATTTTCTTCTCCTCTTCCCTCATTCTCTTATATATTTCCAACTTCCAACACTATTTCTTGAAGAAATCATTTTATTTAGTAAGAGAAAATCAAATTAACTCCCTTATTTTTACTATTATGTGTTTTTTTTATTTTTTATTTTTAGATAAAGCATAGAAATGAATGAAACGATCATTGGCATGTCACTTTTGGGTTTGTGTTGTGTTATTCACTTAGATCTACACACTTTCATGCTAGATCTACTTATAAACATGATTTTTTGTGTTGAAATATGGTTTTTTTTAATCTTCTACTTTTAAAAAAATTGTTGAAGTATTTATGATACTAAATAGTAAATACTAATAGCTTAATGAGTAAGTGTGATTATGGTTTAAAATCTCAATTAATACCCGTTCATATTCACCGGCCGATATGAATCGATATCAGCCCATACTACGACGATATTTTGTAGCAATACCGAATCGGTAAAATATTACCGATCGGCCGATATTACCGATATCTCTGAAAATATCGGCCGAGATGGAGTAATGTCCAAAAACCTTGATTTTTTGTAACTTTTTTCCTATTTTTCCATTTTCTTCTCCTCTTCCCTCATTCTCTTATATATTTCCAACTTCCAACACTATTTCTTGAAGAAATCATTTTATTTAGTAAGAGAAAATCAAATTAACTCCCTTATTTTTACTATTATGTATTTTTTTTATTTTTTATTTTTAGATAAAGCATAGAAATGAATGAAACGATCATTGGCATGTCACTTTTGGGTTTGTGTTGTGTTATTCACTTAGATCTACACACTTTCATGCTAGATCTACTTATAAACATGATTTTTTGTGTTGAAAAATGGTTTTTTTTAATATTCTACTTTTAAAAAAATTGTTGAAGTATTTATGATACTAAATAGTAAATACTAATAGCTTAATGAGTAAGTGTGATTATGGTTTAAAATCTCAATTAATACCCGTTCATATTCACCGGCCGATATGAATCGATATCAGCCCATACTACGACGATATTTTGTAGCAATACCGAATCGGTAAAATATTACCGATCGGCCGATATTACCGATATCTCTGAAAATATCGGCCGAGATGGAGTAATTCCAAAAACCTTGATTTTTTGTAACTTTTTTCCTTTTTTTCCATTTTCTTCTCCTCTTCCCTCATTCTCTTATATATTTCCAACTTCCAACACTATTTCTTGAAGAAATCATTTTATTTAGTAAGAGAAAATCAAATTAACTCCCTTATTTTTACTATTATGTATTTTTTTTATTTTTTATTTTTAGATAAAGCATAGAAATGAATGAAACGATCATTGGCATGTCACTTTTGGGTTTGTGTTGTGTTATTCACTTAGATCTACACACTTTCATGCTACATCTACTTATAAACATGATTTTTTGTGTTGAAAAATGGTTTTTTTTAATCTTCTACTTTTAAAAAAATTGTTGAAGTATTTATGATACTAAATAGTAAATACTAATAGCTTAATGAGTAAGTGTGATTATGTTTTAAAATCTCAATTAATACCCGTTCATATTCACCGGCCGATATGAATCGATATCAGCCCATACTACGACGATATTTTGTAGCAATACCGAATCGGTAAAATATTACCGATCGGCCGATATTACCGATATCTCTGAAAATATCGGCCGAGATGGAGTAATTCCAAAAACCTTGATTTTTTGTAACTTTTTTCCTATTTTTCCATTTTCTTCTCCTCTTCCCTCATTCTCTTATATATTTCCAACTTCCAACACTATTTCTTGAAGAAATCATTTTATTTAGTAAGAGAAAATCAAATTAACTCCCTTATTTTTACTATTATGTGTTTTTTTTATTTTTTATATTTAGATAAAGCATAGAAATGAATGAAACGATCATTGGCATGTCACTTTTGGGTTTGTGTTGTGTTATTCACTTAGATCTACACACTTTCATGCTAGATCTACTTATAAACATGATTTTTTGTGTTGAAAAATGGTTTTTTTTAATCTTCTACTTTTAAAAAAATTGTTGAAGTATTTATGATACTAAATAGTAAATACTAATAGCTTAATGAGTAAGTGTGATTATGGTTTAAAATCTCAATTAATACCCGTTCATATTCACCGGCCGATATGAATCGATATCAGCCCATACTACGACGATATTTTGTAGCAATACCGAATCGGTAAAATATTACCGATCGGCCGATATTACCGATATCTCTGAAAATATCGGCCGTGATGGGGTAATTCCAAAAACCTTGATTTTTTGTAACTTTTTTCCTTTTTTTCCATTTTCTTCTCCTCTTCCCTCATTCTCTTATATATTTCCAACTTCCAACACTATTTCTTGAAGAAATCATTTTATTTAGTAAGAGAAAATCAAATTAACTCCCTTATTTTTACTATTATGTGTTTTTTTTATTTTTTATTTTTAGATAAAGCATAGAAATGAATGAAACGATCATTGGCATGTCACTTTTGGGTTTGTGTTGTGTTATTCACTTAGATCTACACACTTTCATGCTAGATCTACTTATAAACATGATTTTTTGTGTTGAAAAATGGTTTTTTTTAATCTTCTACTTTTAAAAAAATTGTTGAAGTATTTATGATACTAAATAGTAAATACTAATAGCTTAATGAGTAAGTGTGATTATGGTTTAAAATCTCAATTAATACCCGTTCATATTGACCGGCCGATATGAATCGATATCAGCCCATACTACGACGATATTTTGTAGCAATACCGAATCGGTAAAATATTACCGATCGGCCGATATTACCGATATCTCTGAAAATATCGGCCGAGATGGAGTAATGTCCAAAAACCTTGATTTTTTGTAACTTTTTTCCTATTTTTCCATTTTCTTCTCCTCTTCCCTCATTCTCTTATATATTTCCAACTTCCAACACTATTTCTTGAAGAAATCATTTTATTTAGTAAGAGAAAATCAAATTAACTCCCTTATTTTTACTATTATGTATTTTTTTTATTTTTTATTTTTAGATAAAGCATAGAAATGAATGAAACGATCATTGGCATGTCACTTTTGGGTTTGTGTTGTGTTATTCACTTAGATCTTCACACTTTCATGCTAGATCTACTTATAAACATGATTTTTTGTGTTGAAAAATGGTTTTTTTTAATCTTCTACTTTTAAAAAAATTGTTGAAGTATTTATGATACTAAATAGTAAATACTAATAGCTTAATGAGTAAGTGTGATTATGGTTTAAAATCTCAATTAATACCCGTTCATATTCACCGGCCGATATGAATCGATATCAGCCCATACTACGACGATATTTTGTAGCAATACCGAATCGGTAAAATATTACCGATCGGCCGATATTACCGATATCTCTGAAAATATCGGCCGAGATGGAGTAATTCCAAAAACCTTGATTTTTTGTAACTTTTTTCCTTTTTTTCCATTTTCTTCTCCTCTTCCCTCATTCTCTTATATATTTCCAACTTCCAACACTATTTCTTGAAGAAATCATTTTATTTAGTAAGAGAAAATCAAATTAACTCCCTTATTTTTACTATTATGTGTTTTTTTTATTTTTTATTTTTAGATAAAGCATAGAAATGAATGAAACGATCATTGGCATGTCACTTTTGGGTTTGTGTTGTGTTATTCACTTAGATCTACACACTTTCATGCTAGATCTACTTATAAACATGATTTTTTGTGTTGAAATATGGTTTTTTTTAATCTTCTACTTTTAAAAAAATTGTTGAAGTATTTATGATACTAAATAGTAAATACTAATAGCTTAATGAGTAAGTGTGATTATGGTTTAAAATCTCAATTAATACCCGTTCATATTCACCGGCCGATATGAATCGATATCAGCCCATACTACGACGATATTTTGTAGCAATACCGAATCGGTAAAATATTACCGATCGGCCGATATTACCGATATCTCTGAAAATATCGGCCGAGATGGAGTAATGTCCAAAAACCTTGATTTTTTGTAACTTTTTTCCTATTTTTCCATTTTCTTCTCCTCTTCCCTCATTCTCTTATATATTTCCAACTTCCAACACTATTTCTTGAAGAAATCATTTTATTTAGTAAGAGAAAATCAAATTAACTCCCTTATTTTTACTATTATGTATTTTTTTTATTTTTTATTTTTAGATAAAGCATAGAAATGAATGAAACGATCATTGGCATGTCACTTTTGGGTATGTGTTGTGTTATTCACTTAGATCTACACACTTTCATGCTAGATCTACTTATAAACATGATTTTTTGTGTTGAAAAATGGTTTTTTTTAATATTCTACTTTTAAAAAAATTGTTGAAGTATTTATGATACTAAATAGTAAATACTAATAGCTTAATGAGTAAGTGTGATTATGGTTTAAAATCTCAATTAATACCCGTTCATATTCACCGGCCGATATGAATCGATATCAGCCCATACTACGACGATATTTTGTAGCAATACCGAATCGGTAAAATATTACCGATCGGCCGATATTACCGATATCTCTGAAAATATCGGCCGAGATGGAGTAATTCCAAAAACCTTGATTTTTTGTAACTTTTTTCCTATTTTTCCATTTTCTTCTCCTCTTCCCTCATTCTCTTATATATTTCCAACTTCCAACACTATTTCTTGAAGAAATCATTTTATTTAGTAAGAGAAAATCAAATTAACTCCCTTATTTTTATTATTATGTGTTTTTTTTATTTTTTATTTTTAGATAAAGCATAGAAATGAATGAAACGATCATTGGCATGTCACTTTTGGGTTTGTGTTGTGTTATTCACTTAGATCTACACACTTTCATGCTAGATCTACTTATAAACATGATTTTTTGTGTTGAAAAATGGTTTTTTTTAATCTTCTACTTTTAAAAAAATTGTTGAAGTATTTATGATACTAAATAGTAAATACTAATAGCTTAATGAGTAAGTGTGATTATGGTTTAAAATCTCAATTAATACCCATTCATATTCACCGGCCGATATGAATCGATATCAGCCCATACTACGACGATATTTTGTAGCAATACCGAATCGGTAAAATATTACCGATCGGCCGATATTACCGATATCTCTGAAAATATCGGCCGAGATGGAGTAATTCCAAAAACCTTGATTTTTTGTAACTTTTTTCCTTTTTTTCCATTTTCTTCTCCTCTTCCCTCATTCTCTTATATATTTCCAACTTCCAACACTATTTCTTGAAGAAATCATTTTATTTAGTAAGAGAAAATCAAATTAACTCCCCTATTTTTACTATTATGTGTTTTTTTTATTTTTTATTTTTAGATAAAGCATAGAAATGAATGAAACGATCATTGGCATGTCACTTTTGGGTTTGTGTTGTGTTATTCACTTAGATCTACACACTTTCATGCTAGATTTACTTATAAACATGATTTTTTGTGTTGAAATATGGTTTTTTTTAATCTTCTACTTTTAAAAAAATTGTTGAAGTATTTATGATACTAAATAGTAAATACTAATAGCTTAATGAGTAAGTGTGATTATGGTTTAAAATCTCAATTAATACCCGTTCATATTCACCGGCCGATATGAATCGATATCAGCCCATACTACGACGATATTTTGTAGCAATACCGAATCGGTAAAATATTACCGATCGGCCGATATTACCGATATCTCTGAAAATATCGGCCGAGATGGAGTAATTCCAAAAACCTTGATTTTTTGTAACTTTTTTCCTATTTTTCCATTTTCTTCTCCTCTTCCCTCATTCTCTTATATATTTCCAACTTCCAACACTATTTCTTGAAGAAATCATTTTATTTAGTAAGAGAAAATCAAATTAACTCCCCTATTTTTACTATTATGTGTTTTTTTTATTTTTTATTTTTAGATAAAGCATAGAAATGAATGAAACGATCATTGGCATGTCACTTTTGGGTTTGTGTTGTGTTATTCACTTAGATCTACACACTTTCATGCTAGATTTACTTATAAACATGATTTTTTGTGTTGAAATATGGTTTTTTTTAATCTTCTACTTTTAAAAAAATTGTTGAAGTATTTATGATACTAAATAGTAAATACTAATAGCTTAATGAGTAAGTGTGATTATGGTTTAAAATCTCAATTAATACCCGTTCATATTCACCGGCCGATATGAATCGATATCAGCCCATACTACGACGATATTTTGTAGCAATACCGAATCGGTAAAATATTACCGATCGGCCGATATTACCGATATCTCTGAAAATATCGGCCGAGATGGAGTAATTCCAAAAACCTTGATTTTTTGTAACTTTTTTCCTATTTTTCCATTTTCTTCTCCTCTTCCCTCATTCTCTTATATATTTCCAACTTCCAACACTATTTCTTGAAGAAATCATTTTATTTAGTAAGAGAAAATCAAATTAACTCCCCTATTTTTACTATTATGTGTTTTTTTTATTTTTTATTTTTAGATAAAGCATAGAAATGAATGAAACGATCATTGGCATGTCACTTTTGGGTTTGTGTTGTGTTATTCACTTAGATCTACACACTTTCATGCTAGATCTACTTATAAACATGATTTTTTGTGTTGAAATATGGTTTTTTTTAATCTTCTACTTTTAAAAAAATTGTTGAAGTATTTATGATACTAAATAGTAAATACTAATAGCTTAATGAGTAAGTGTGATTATGGTTTAAAATCTCAATTAATACCCGTTCATATTCACCGGCCGATATGAATCGATATCAGCCCATACTACGACGATATTTTGTAGCAATACCGAATCGGTAAAATATTACCGATCGGCCGATATTACCGATATCTCTGAAAATATCGGCCGAGATGGAGTAATTCCAAAAACCTTGATTTTTTGTAACTTTTTTCCTATTTTTCCATTTTCTTCTCCTCTTCCCTCATTCTCTTATATATTTCCAACTTCCAACACTATTTCTTGAAGAAATCATTTTATTTAGTAAGAGAAAATCAAATTAACTCCCCTATTTTTACTATTATGTGTTTTTTTTATTTTTTATTTTTAGATAAAGCATAGAAATGAATGAAACGATCATTGGCATGTCACTTTTGGGTTTGTGTTGTGTTATTCACTTAGATCTACACACTTTCATGCTAGATTTACTTATAAACATGATTTTTTGTGTTGAAATATGGTTTTTTTTAATCTTCTACTTTTAAAAAAATTGTTGAAGTATTTATGATACTAAATAGTAAATACTAATAGCTTAATGAGTAAGTGTGATTATGGTTTAAAATCTCAATTAATACCCGTTCATATTCACCGGCCGATATGAATCGATATCAGCCCATACTACGACGATATTTTGTAGCAATACCGAATCGGTAAAATATTACCGATCGGCCGATATTACCGATATCTCTGAAAATATCGGCCGAGATGGAGTAATTCCAAAAACCTTGATTTTTTGTAACTTTTTTCCTATTTTTCCATTTTCTTCTCCTCTTCCCTCATTCTCTTATATATTTCCAACTTCCAACACTATTTCTTGAAGAAATCATTTTATTTAGTAAGAGAAAATCAAATTAACTCCCTTATTTTTACTATTATGTGTTTTTTTTATTTTTTATTTTTAGATAAAGCATAGAAATGAATGAAACGATCATTGGCATGTCACTTTTGGGTTTGTGTTGTGTTATTCACTTAGATCTACACACTTTCATGCTAGATCTACTTATAAACATGATTTTTTGTGTTGAAAAATGGTTTTTTTTAATCTTCTACTTTTAAAAAAATTGTTGAAGTATTTATGATACTAAATAGTAAATACTAATAGCTTAATGAGTAAGTGTGATTATGGTTTAAAATCTCAATTAATACCCGTTCATATTCACCGGCCGATATGAATCGATATCAGCCCATACTACGACGATATTTTGTAGCAATACCGAATCGGTAAAATATTACCGATCGGCCGATATTACCGATATCTCTGAAAATATCGGCCGAGATGGAGTAATTCCAAAAACCTTGATTTTTTGTAACTTTTTTCCTTTTTTTCCATTTTCTTCTCCTCTTCCCTCATTCTCTTATATATTTCCAACTTCCAACACTATTTCTTGAAGAAATCATTTTATTTAGTAAGAGAAAATCAAATTAACTCCCCTATTTTTACTATTATGTGTTTTTTTTATTTTTTATTTTTAGATAAAGCATAGAAATGAATGAAACGATCATTGGCATGTCACTTTTGGGTTTGTGTTGTGTTATTCACTTAGATCTACACACTTTCATGCTAGATTTACTTATAAACATGATTTTTTGTGTTGAAATATGGTTTTTTTTAATCTTCTACTTTTAAAAAAATTGTTGAAGTATTTATGATACTAAATAGTAAATACTAATAGCTTAATGAGTAAGTGTGATTATGGTTTAAAATCTCAATTAATACCCGTTCATATTCACCGGCCGATATGAATCGATATCAGCCCATACTACGACGATATTTTGTAGCAATACCGAATCGGTAAAATATTACCGATCGGCCGATATTACCGATATCTCTGAAAATATCGGCCGAGATGGAGTAATTCCAAAAACCTTGATTTTTTGTAACTTTTTTCCTATTTTTCCATTTTCTTCTCCTCTTCCCTCATTCTCTTATATATTTCCAACTTCCAACACTATTTCTTGAAGAAATCATTTTATTTAGTAAGAGAAAATCAAATTAACTCCCTTATTTTTACTATTATGTGTTTTTTTTATTTTTTATTTTTAGATAAAGCATAGAAATGAATGAAACGATCATTGGCATGTCACTTTTGGGTTTGTGTTGTGTTATTCACTTAGATCTACACACTTTCATGCTAGATCTACTTATAAACATGATTTTTTGTGTTGAAAAATGGTTTTTTTTAATCTTCTACTTTTAAAAAAATTGTTGAAGTATTTATGATACTAAATAGTAAATACTAATAGCTTAATGAGTAAGTGTGATTATGGTTTAAAATCTCAATTAATACCCGTTCATATTCACCGGCCGATATGAATCGATATCAGCCCATACTACGACGATATTTTGTAGCAATACCGAATCGGTAAAATATTACCGATCGGCCGATATTACCGATATCTCTGAAAATATCGGCCGAGATGGAGTAATTCCAAAAACCTTGATTTTTTGTAACTTTTTTCCTTTTTTTCCATTTTCTTCTCCTCTTCCCTCATTCTCTTATATATTTCCAACTTCCAACACTATTTCTTGAAGAAATCATTTTATTTAGTAAGAGAAAATCAAATTAACTCCCTTATTTTTACTATTATGTGTTTTTTTTATTTTTTATTTTTAGATAAAGCATAGAAATGAATGAAACGATCATTGGCATGTCACTTTTGGGTTTGTGTTGTGTTATTCACTTAGATCTACACACTTTCATGCTAGATCTACTTATAAACATGATTTTTTGTGTTGAAATATGGTTTTTTTTAATCTTCTACTTTTAAAAAAATTGTTGAAGTATTTATGATACTAAATAGTAAATACTAATAGCTTAATGAGTAAGTGTGATTATGGTTTAAAATCTCAATTAATACCCGTTCATATTCACCGGCCGATATGAATCGATATCAGCCCATACTACGACGATATTTTGTAGCAATACCGAATCGGTAAAATATTACCGATCGGCCGATATTACCGATATCTCTGAAAATATCGGCCGAGATGGAGTAATGTCCAAAAACCTTGATTTTTTGTAACTTTTTTCCTATTTTTCCATTTTCTTCTCCTCTTCCCTCATTCTCTTATATATTTCCAACTTCCAACACTATTTCTTGAAGAAATCATTTTATTTAGTAAGAGAAAATCAAATTAACTCCCTTATTTTTACTATTATGTATTTTTTTTATTTTTTATTTTTAGATAAAGCATAGAAATGAATGAAACGATCATTGGCATGTCACTTTTGGGTTTGTGTTGTGTTATTCACTTAGATCTACACACTTTCATGCTAGATCTACTTATAAACATGATTTTTTGTGTTGAAAAATGGTTTTTTTTAATATTCTACTTTTAAAAAAATTGTTGAAGTATTTATGATACTAAATAGTAAATACTAATAGCTTAATGAGTAAGTGTGATTATGGTTTAAAATCTCAATTAATACCCGTTCATATTCACCGGCCGATATGAATCGATATCAGCCCATACTACGACGATATTTTGTAGCAATACCGAATCGGTAAAATATTACCGATCGGCCGATATTACCGATATCTCTGAAAATATCGGCCGAGATGGAGTAATTCCAAAAACCTTGATTTTTTGTAACTTTTTTCCTATTTTTCCATTTTCTTCTCCTCTTCCCTCATTCTCTTATATATTTCCAACTTCCAACACTATTTCTTGAAGAAATCATTTTATTTAGTAAGAGAAAATCAAATTAACTCCCTTATTTTTACTATTATGTGTTTTTTTTATTTTTTATTTTTAGATAAAGCATAGAAATGAATGAAACGATCATTGGCATGTCACTTTTGGGTTTGTGTTGTGTTATTCACTTAGATCTACACACTTTCATGCTAGATCTACTTATAAACATGATTTTTTGTGTTGAAAAATGGTTTTTTTTAATCTTCTACTTTTAAAAAAATTGTTGAAGTATTTATGATACTAAATAGTAAATACTAATAGCTTAATGAGTAAGTGTGATTATGGTTTAAAATCTCAATTAATACCCGTTCATATTCACCGGCCGATATGAATCGATATCAGCCCATACTACGACGATATTTTGTAGCAATACCGAATCGGTAAAATATTACCGATCGGCCGATATTACCGATATCTCTGAAAATATCGGCCGAGATGGAGTAATTCCAAAAACCTTGATTTTTTGTAACTTTTTTCCTTTTTTTCCATTTTCTTCTCCTCTTCCCTCATTCTCTTATATATTTCCAACTTCCAACACTATTTCTTGAAGAAATCATTTTATTTAGTAAGAGAAAATCAAATTAACTCCCCTATTTTTACTATTATGTGTTTTTTTTATTTTTTATTTTTAGATAAAGCATAGAAATGAATGAAACGATCATTGGCATGTCACTTTTGGGTTTGTGTTGTGTTATTCACTTAGATCTACACACTTTCATGCTAGATCTACTTATAAACATGATTTTTTGTGTTGAAATATGGTTTTTTTTAATCTTCTACTTTTAAAAAAATTGTTGAAGTATTTATGATACTAAATAGTAAATACTAATAGCTTAATGAGTAAGTGTGATTATGGTTTAAAATCTCAATTAATACCCGTTCATATTCACCGGCCGATATGAATCGATATCAGCCCATACTACGACGATATTTTGTAGCAATACCGAATCGGTAAAATATTACCGATCGGCCGATATTACCGATATCTCTGAAAATATCGGCCGAGATGGAGTAATGTCCAAAAACCTTGATTTTTTGTAACTTTTTTCCTATTTTTCCATTTTCTTCTCCTCTTCCCTCATTCTCTTATATATTTCCAACTTCCAACACTATTTCTTGAAGAAATCATTTTATTTAGTAAGAGAAAATCAAATTAACTCCCTTATTTTTACTATTATGTATTTTTTTTATTTTTTATTTTTAGATAAAGCATAGAAATGAATGAAACGATCATTGGCATGTCACTTTTGGGTATGTGTTGTGTTATTCACTTAGATCTACACACTTTCATGCTAGATCTACTTATAAACATGATTTTTTGTGTTGAAAAATGGTTTTTTTTAATCTTCTACTTTTAAAAAAATTGTTGAAGTATTTATGATACTAAATAGTAAATACTAATAGCTTAATGAGTAAGTGTGATTATGGTTTAAAATCTCAATTAATACCCGTTCATATTCACCGGCCGATATGAATCGATATCAGCCCATACTACGACGATATTTTGTAGCAATACCGAATCGGTAAAATATTACCGATCGGCCGATATTACCGATATCTCTGAAAATATCGGCCGAGATGGAGTAATTCCAAAAACCTTGATTTTTTGTAACTTTTTTCCTTTTTTTCCATTTTCTTCTCCTCTTCCCTCATTCTCTTATATATTTCCAACTTCCAACACTATTTCTTGAAGAAATCATTTTATTTAGTAAGAGAAAATCAAATTAACTCCCTTATTTTTACTATTATGTGTTTTTTTTATTTTTTATTTTTAGATAAAGCATAGAAATGAATGAAACGATCATTGGCATGTCACTTTTGGGTTTGTGTTGTGTTATTCACTTAGATCTACACACTTTCATGCTAGATCTACTTATAAACATGATTTTTTGTGTTGAAATATGGTTTTTTTTAATCTTCTACTTTTAAAAAAATTGTTGAAGTATTTATGATACTAAATAGTAAATACTAATAGCTTAATGAGTAAGTGTGATTATGGTTTAAAATCTCAATTAATACCCGTTCATATTCACCGGCCGATATGAATCGATATCAGCCCATACTACGACGATATTTTGTAGCAATACCGAATCGGTAAAATATTACCGATCGGCCGATATTACCGATATCTCTGAAAATATCGGCCGAGATGGAGTAATGTCCAAAAACCTTGATTTTTTGTAACTTTTTTCCTATTTTTCCATTTTCTTCTCCTCTTCCCTCATTCTCTTATATATTTCCAACTTCCAACACTATTTCTTGAAGAAATCATTTTATTTAGTAAGAGAAAATCAAATTAACTCCCTTATTTTTACTATTATGTATTTTTTTTATTTTTTATTTTTAGATAAAGCATAGAAATGAATGAAACGATCATTGGCATGTCACTTTTGGGTTTGTGTTGTGTTATTCACTTAGATCTACACACTTTCATGCTAGATCTACTTATAAACATGATTTTTTGTGTTGAAAAATGGTTTTTTTTAATATTCTACTTTTAAAAAAATTGTTGAAGTATTTATGATACTAAATAGTAAATACTAATAGCTTAATGAGTAAGTGTGATTATGGTTTAAAATCTCAATTAATACCCGTTCATATTCACCGGCCGATATGAATCGATATCAGCCCATACTACGACGATATTTTGTAGCAATACCGAATCGGTAAAATATTACCGATCGGCCGATATTACCGATATCTCTGAAAATATCGGCCGAGATGGAGTAATTCCAAAAACCTTGATTTTTTGTAACTTTTTTCCTATTTTTCCATTTTCTTCTCCTCTTCCCTCATTCTCTTATATATTTCCAACTTCCAACACTATTTCTTGAAGAAATCATTTTATTTAGTAAGAGAAAATCAAATTAACTCCCTTATTTTTACTATTATGTGTTTTTTTTATTTTTTATTTTTAGATAAAGCATAGAAATGAATGAAACGATCATTGGCATGTCACTTTTGGGTTTGTGTTGTGTTATTCACTTAGATCTACACACTTTCATGCTAGATCTACTTATAAACATGATTTTTTGTGTTGAAAAATGGTTTTTTTTAATCTTCTACTTTTAAAAAAATTGTTGAAGTATTTATGATACTAAATAGTAAATACTAATAGCTTAATGAGTAAGTGTGATTATGGTTTAAAATCTCAATTAATACCCGTTCATATTCACCGGCCGATATGAATCGATATCAGCCCATACTACGACGATATTTTGTAGCAATACCGAATCGGTAAAATATTACCGATCGGCCGATATTACCGATATCTCTGAAAATATCGGCCGAGATGGAGTAATTCCAAAAACCTTGATTTTTTGTAACTTTTTTCCTTTTTTTCCATTTTCTTCTCCTCTTCCCTCATTCTCTTATATATTTCCAACTTCCAACACTATTTCTTGAAGAAATCATTTTATTTAGTAAGAGAAAATCAAATTAACTCCCCTATTTTTACTATTATGTGTTTTTTTTATTTTTTATTTTTAGATAAAGCATAGAAATGAATGAAACGATCATTGGCATGTCACTTTTGGGTTTGTGTTGTGTTATTCACTTAGATCTACACACTTTCATGCTAGATCTACTTATAAACATGATTTTTTGTGTTGAAATATGGTTTTTTTTAATCTTCTACTTTTAAAAAAATTGTTGAAGTATTTATGATACTAAATAGTAAATACTAATAGCTTAATGAGTAAGTGTGATTATGGTTTAAAATCTCAATTAATACCCGTTCATATTCACCGGCCGATATGAATCGATATCAGCCCATACTACGACGATATTTTGTAGCAATACCGAATCGGTAAAATATTACCGATCGGCCGATATTACCGATATCTCTGAAAATATCGGCCGAGATGGAGTAATTCCAAAAACCTTGATTTTTTGTAACTTTTTTCCTATTTTTCCATTTTCTTCTCCTCTTCCCTCATTCTCTTATATATTTCCAACTTCCAACACTATTTCTTGAAGAAATCATTTTATTTAGTAAGAGAAAATCAAATTAACTCCCTTATTTTTACTATTATGTGTTTTTTTTATTTTTTATTTTTAGATAAAGCATAGAAATGAATGAAACGATCATTGGCATGTCACTTTTGGGTTTGTGTTGTGTTATTCACTTAGATCTACACACTTTCATGCTAGATCTACTTATAAACATGATTTTTTGTGTTGAAAAATGGTTTTTTTTAATCTTCTACTTTTAAAAAAATTGTTGAAGTATTTATGATACTAAATAGTAAATACTAATAGCTTAATGAGTAAGTGTGATTATGGTTTAAAATCTCAATTAATACCCGTTCATATTCACCGGCCGATATGAATCGATATCAGCCCATACTACGACGATATTTTGTAGCAATACCGAATCGGTAAAATATTACCGATCGGCCGATATTACCGATATCTCTGAAAATATCGGCCGAGATGGAGTAATTCCAAAAACCTTGATTTTTTGTAACTTTTTTCCTTTTTTTCCATTTTCTTCTCCTCTTCCCTCATTCTCTTATATATTTCCAACTTCCAACACTATTTCTTGAAGAAATCATTTTATTTAGTAAGAGAAAATCAAATTAACTCCCCTATTTTTACTATTATGTGTTTTTTTTATTTTTTATTTTTAGATAAAGCATAGAAATGAATGAAACGATCATTGGCATGTCACTTTTGGGTTTGTGTTGTGTTATTCACTTAGATCTACACACTTTCATGCTAGATTTACTTATAAACATGATTTTTTGTGTTGAAATATGGTTTTTTTTAATCTTCTACTTTTAAAAAAATTGTTGAAGTATTTATGATACTAAATAGTAAATACTAATAGCTTAATGAGTAAGTGTGATTATGGTTTAAAATCTCAATTAATACCCGTTCATATTCACCGGCCGATATGAATCGATATCAGCCCATACTACGACGATATTTTGTAGCAATACCGAATCGGTAAAATATTACCGATCGGCCGATATTACCGATATCTCTGAAAATATCGGCCGAGATGGAGTAATTCCAAAAACCTTGATTTTTTGTAACTTTTTTCCTATTTTTCCATTTTCTTCTCCTCTTCCCTCATTCTCTTATATATTTCCAACTTCCAACACTATTTCTTGAAGAAATCATTTTATTTAGTAAGAGAAAATCAAATTAACTCCCTTATTTTTACTATTATGTGTTTTTTTTATTTTTTATTTTTAGATAAAGCATAGAAATGAATGAAACGATCATTGGCATGTCACTTTTGGGTTTGTGTTGTGTTATTCACTTAGATCTACACACTTTCATGCTAGATCTACTTATAAACATGATTTTTTGTGTTGAAAAATGGTTTTTTTTAATCTTCTACTTTTAAAAAAATTGTTGAAGTATTTATGATACTAAATAGTAAATACTAATAGCTTAATGAGTAAGTGTGATTATGGTTTAAAATCTCAATTAATACCCGTTCATATTCACCGGCCGATATGAATCGATATCAGCCCATACTACGACGATATTTTGTAGCAATACCGAATCGGTAAAATATTACCGATCGGCCGATATTACCGATATCTCTGAAAATATCGGCCGAGATGGAGTAATTCCAAAAACCTTGATTTTTTGTAACTTTTTTCCTTTTTTTCCATTTTCTTCTCCTCTTCCCTCATTCTCTTATATATTTCCAACTTCCAACACTATTTCTTGAAGAAATCATTTTATTTAGTAAGAGAAAATCAAATTAACTCCCTTATTTTTACTATTATGTGTTTTTTTTATTTTTTATTTTTAGATAAAGCATAGAAATGAATGAAACGATCATTGGCATGTCACTTTTGGGTTTGTGTTGTGTTATTCACTTAGATCTACACACTTTCATGCTAGATCTACTTATAAACATGATTTTTTGTGTTGAAATATGGTTTTTTTTAATCTTCTACTTTTAAAAAAATTGTTGAAGTATTTATGATACTAAATAGTAAATACTAATAGCTTAATGAGTAAGTGTGATTATGGTTTAAAATCTCAATTAATACCCGTTCATATTCACCGGCCGATATGAATCGATATCAGCCCATACTACGACGATATTTTGTAGCAATACCGAATCGGTAAAATATTACCGATCGGCCGATATTACCGATATCTCTGAAAATATCGGCCGAGATGGAGTAATTCCAAAAACCTTGATTTTTTGTAACTTTTTTCCTATTTTTCCATTTTCTTCTCCTCTTCCCTCATTCTCTTATATATTTCCAACTTCCAACACTATTTCTTGAAGAAATCATTTTATTTAGTAAGAGAAAATCAAATTAACTCCCTTATTTTTACTATTATGTGTTTTTTTTATTTTTTATTTTTAGATAAAGCATAGAAATGAATGAAACGATCATTGGCATGTCACTTTTGGGTTTGTGTTGTGTTATTCACTTAGATCTACACACTTTCATGCTAGATCTACTTATAAACATGATTTTTTGTGTTGAAAAATGGTTTTTTTTAATCTTCTACTTTTAAAAAAATTGTTGAAGTATTTATGATACTAAATAGTAAATACTAATAGCTTAATGAGTAAGTGTGATTATGGTTTAAAATCTCAATTAATACCCGTTCATATTCACCGGCCGATATGAATCGATATCAGCCCATACTACGACGATATTTTGTAGCAATACCGAATCGGTAAAATATTACCGATCGGCCGATATTACCGATATCTCTGAAAATATCGGCCGAGATGGAGTAATTCCAAAAACCTTGATTTTTTGTAACTTTTTTCCTTTTTTTCCATTTTCTTCTCCTCTTCCCTCATTCTCTTATATATTTCCAACTTCCAACACTATTTCTTGAAGAAATCATTTTATTTAGTAAGAGAAAATCAAATTAACTCCCTTATTTTTACTATTATGTGTTTTTTTTATTTTTTATTTTTAGATAAAGCATAGAAATGAATGAAACGATCATTGGCATGTCACTTTTGGGTTTGTGTTGTGTTATTCACTTAGATCTACACACTTTCATGCTAGATCTACTTATAAACATGATTTTTTGTGTTGAAATATGGTTTTTTTTAATCTTCTACTTTTAAAAAAATTGTTGAAGTATTTATGATACTAAATAGTAAATACTAATAGCTTAATGAGTAAGTGTGATTATGGTTTAAAATCTCAATTAATACCCGTTCATATTCACCGGCCGATATGAATCGATATCAGCCCATACTACGACGATATTTTGTAGCAATACCGAATCGGTAAAATATTACCGATCGGCCGATATTACCGATATCTCTGAAAATATCGGCCGAGATGGAGTAATGTCCAAAAACCTTGATTTTTTGTAACTTTTTTCCTATTTTTCCATTTTCTTCTCCTCTTCCCTCATTCTCTTATATATTTCCAACTTCCAACACTATTTCTTGAAGAAATCATTTTATTTAGTAAGAGAAAATCAAATTAACTCCCTTATTTTTACTATTATGTATTTTTTTTATTTTTTATTTTTAGATAAAGCATAGAAATGAATGAAACGATCATTGGCATGTCACTTTTGGGTTTGTGTTGTGTTATTCACTTAGATCTACACACTTTCATGCTAGATCTACTTATAAACATGATTTTTTGTGTTGAAAAATGGTTTTTTTTAATATTCTACTTTTAAAAAAATTGTTGAAGTATTTATGATACTAAATAGTAAATACTAATAGCTTAATGAGTAAGTGTGATTATGGTTTAAAATCTCAATTAATACCCGTTCATATTCACCGGCCGATATGAATCGATATCAGCCCATACTACGACGATATTTTGTAGCAATACCGAATCGGTAAAATATTACCGATCGGCCGATATTACCGATATCTCTGAAAATATCGGCCGAGATGGAGTAATTCCAAAAACCTTGATTTTTTGTAACTTTTTTCCTATTTTTCCATTTTCTTCTCCTCTTCCCTCATTCTCTTATATATTTCCAACTTCCAACACTATTTCTTGAAGAAATCATTTTATTTAGTAAGAGAAAATCAAATTAACTCCCTTATTTTTACTATTATGTGTTTTTTTTATTTTTTATTTTTAGATAAAGCATAGAAATGAATGAAACGATCATTGGCATGTCACTTTTGGGTTTGTGTTGTGTTATTCACTTAGATCTACACACTTTCATGCTAGATCTACTTATAAACATGATTTTTTGTGTTGAAAAATGGTTTTTTTTAATCTTCTACTTTTAAAAAAATTGTTGAAGTATTTATGATACTAAATAGTAAATACTAATAGCTTAATGAGTAAGTGTGATTATGGTTTAAAATCTCAATTAATACCCGTTCATATTCACCGGCCGATATGAATCGATATCAGCCCATACTACGACGATATTTTGTAGCAATACCGAATCGGTAAAATATTACCGATCGGCCGATATTACCGATATCTCTGAAAATATCGGCCGAGATGGAGTAATTCCAAAAACCTTGATTTTTTGTAACTTTTTTCCTTTTTTTCCATTTTCTTCTCCTCTTCCCTCATTCTCTTATATATTTCCAACTTCCAACACTATTTCTTGAAGAAATCATTTTATTTAGTAAGAGAAAATCAAATTAACTCCCCTATTTTTACTATTATGTGTTTTTTTTATTTTTTATTTTTAGATAAAGCATAGAAATGAATGAAACGATCATTGGCATGTCACTTTTGGGTTTGTGTTGTGTTATTCACTTAGATCTACACACTTTCATGCTAGATCTACTTATAAACATGATTTTTTGTGTTGAAATATGGTTTTTTTTAATCTTCTACTTTTAAAAAAATTGTTGAAGTATTTATGATACTAAATAGTAAATACTAATAGCTTAATGAGTAAGTGTGATTATGGTTTAAAATCTCAATTAATACCCGTTCATATTCACCGGCCGATATGAATCGATATCAGCCCATACTACGACGATATTTTGTAGCAATACCGAATCGGTAAAATATTACCGATCGGCCGATATTACCGATATCTCTGAAAATATCGGCCGAGATGGAGTAATGTCCAAAAACCTTGATTTTTTGTAACTTTTTTCCTATTTTTCCATTTTCTTCTCCTCTTCCCTCATTCTCTTATATATTTCCAACTTCCAACACTATTTCTTGAAGAAATCATTTTATTTAGTAAGAGAAAATCAAATTAACTCCCTTATTTTTACTATTATGTATTTTTTTTATTTTTTATTTTTAGATAAAGCATAGAAATGAATGAAACGATCATTGGCATGTCACTTTTGGGTATGTGTTGTGTTATTCACTTAGATCTACACACTTTCATGCTAGATCTACTTATAAACATGATTTTTTGTGTTGAAAAATGGTTTTTTTTAATCTTCTACTTTTAAAAAAATTGTTGAAGTATTTATGATACTAAATAGTAAATACTAATAGCTTAATGAGTAAGTGTGATTATGGTTTAAAATCTCAATTAATACCCGTTCATATTCACCGGCCGATATGAATCGATATCAGCCCATACTACGACGATATTTTGTAGCAATACCGAATCGGTAAAATATTACCGATCGGCCGATATTACCGATATCTCTGAAAATATCGGCCGAGATGGAGTAATTCCAAAAACCTTGATTTTTTGTAACTTTTTTCCTTTTTTTCCATTTTCTTCTCCTCTTCCCTCATTCTCTTATATATTTCCAACTTCCAACACTATTTCTTGAAGAAATCATTTTATTTAGTAAGAGAAAATCAAATTAACTCCCTTATTTTTACTATTATGTGTTTTTTTTATTTTTTATTTTTAGATAAAGCATAGAAATGAATGAAACGATCATTGGCATGTCACTTTTGGGTTTGTGTTGTGTTATTCACTTAGATCTACACACTTTCATGCTAGATCTACTTATAAACATGATTTTTTGTGTTGAAATATGGTTTTTTTTAATCTTCTACTTTTAAAAAAATTGTTGAAGTATTTATGATACTAAATAGTAAATACTAATAGCTTAATGAGTAAGTGTGATTATGGTTTAAAATCTCAATTAATACCCGTTCATATTCACCGGCCGATATGAATCGATATCAGCCCATACTACGACGATATTTTGTAGCAATACCGAATCGGTAAAATATTACCGATCGGCCGATATTACCGATATCTCTGAAAATATCGGCCGAGATGGAGTAATGTCCAAAAACCTTGATTTTTTGTAACTTTTTTCCTATTTTTCCATTTTCTTCTCCTCTTCCCTCATTCTCTTATATATTTCCAACTTCCAACACTATTTCTTGAAGAAATCATTTTATTTAGTAAGAGAAAATCAAATTAACTCCCTTATTTTTACTATTATGTATTTTTTTTATTTTTTATTTTTAGATAAAGCATAGAAATGAATGAAACGATCATTGGCATGTCACTTTTGGGTTTGTGTTGTGTTATTCACTTAGATCTACACACTTTCATGCTAGATCTACTTATAAACATGATTTTTTGTGTTGAAAAATGGTTTTTTTTAATATTCTACTTTTAAAAAAATTGTTGAAGTATTTATGATACTAAATAGTAAATACTAATAGCTTAATGAGTAAGTGTGATTATGGTTTAAAATCTCAATTAATACCCGTTCATATTCACCGGCCGATATGAATCGATATCAGCCCATACTACGACGATATTTTGTAGCAATACCGAATCGGTAAAATATTACCGATCGGCCGATATTACCGATATCTCTGAAAATATCGGCCGAGATGGAGTAATTCCAAAAACCTTGATTTTTTGTAACTTTTTTCCTATTTTTCCATTTTCTTCTCCTCTTCCCTCATTCTCTTATATATTTCCAACTTCCAACACTATTTCTTGAAGAAATCATTTTATTTAGTAAGAGAAAATCAAATTAACTCCCTTATTTTTACTATTATGTGTTTTTTTTATTTTTTATTTTTAGATAAAGCATAGAAATGAATGAAACGATCATTGGCATGTCACTTTTGGGTTTGTGTTGTGTTATTCACTTAGATCTACACACTTTCATGCTAGATCTACTTATAAACATGATTTTTTGTGTTGAAAAATGGTTTTTTTTAATCTTCTACTTTTAAAAAAATTGTTGAAGTATTTATGATACTAAATAGTAAATACTAATAGCTTAATGAGTAAGTGTGATTATGGTTTAAAATCTCAATTAATACCCGTTCATATTCACCGGCCGATATGAATCGATATCAGCCCATACTACGACGATATTTTGTAGCAATACCGAATCGGTAAAATATTACCGATCGGCCGATATTACCGATATCTCTGAAAATATCGGCCGAGATGGAGTAATTCCAAAAACCTTGATTTTTTGTAACTTTTTTCCTTTTTTTCCATTTTCTTCTCCTCTTCCCTCATTCTCTTATATATTTCCAACTTCCAACACTATTTCTTGAAGAAATCATTTTATTTAGTAAGAGAAAATCAAATTAACTCCCCTATTTTTACTATTATGTGTTTTTTTTATTTTTTATTTTTAGATAAAGCATAGAAATGAATGAAACGATCATTGGCATGTCACTTTTGGGTTTGTGTTGTGTTATTCACTTAGATCTACACACTTTCATGCTAGATCTACTTATAAACATGATTTTTTGTGTTGAAATATGGTTTTTTTTAATCTTCTACTTTTAAAAAAATTGTTGAAGTATTTATGATACTAAATAGTAAATACTAATAGCTTAATGAGTAAGTGTGATTATGGTTTAAAATCTCAATTAATACCCGTTCATATTCACCGGCCGATATGAATCGATATCAGCCCATACTACGACGATATTTTGTAGCAATACCGAATCGGTAAAATATTACCGATCGGCCGATATTACCGATATCTCTGAAAATATCGGCCGAGATGGAGTAATGTCCAAAAACCTTGATTTTTTGTAACTTTTTTCCTATTTTTCCATTTTCTTCTCCTCTTCCCTCATTCTCTTATATATTTCCAACTTCCAACACTATTTCTTGAAGAAATCATTTTATTTAGTAAGAGAAAATCAAATTAACTCCCTTATTTTTACTATTATGTATTTTTTTTATTTTTTATTTTTAGATAAAGCATAGAAATGAATGAAACGATCATTGGCATGTCACTTTTGGGTATGTGTTGTGTTATTCACTTAGATCTACACACTTTCATGCTAGATCTACTTATAAACATGATTTTTTGTGTTGAAAAATGGTTTTTTTTAATCTTCTACTTTTAAAAAAATTGTTGAAGTATTTATGATACTAAATAGTAAATACTAATAGCTTAATGAGTAAGTGTGATTATGGTTTAAAATCTCAATTAATACCCGTTCATATTCACCGGCCGATATGAATCGATATCAGCCCATACTACGACGATATTTTGTAGCAATACCGAATCGGTAAAATATTACCGATCGGCCGATATTACCGATATCTCTGAAAATATCGGCCGAGATGGAGTAATTCCAAAAACCTTGATTTTTTGTAACTTTTTTCCTATTTTTCCATTTTCTTCTCCTCTTCCCTCATTCTCTTATATATTTCCAACTTCCAACACTATTTCTTGAAGAAATCATTTTATTTAGTAAGAGAAAATCAAATTAACTCCCTTATTTTTACTATTATGTGTTTTTTTTATTTTTTATTTTTAGATAAAGCATAGAAATGAATGAAACGATCATTGGCATGTCACTTTTGGGTTTGTGTTGTGTTATTCACTTAGATCTACACACTTTCATGCTAGATCTACTTATAAACATGATTTTTTGTGTTGAAAAATGGTTTTTTTTAATCTTCTACTTTTAAAAAAATTGTTGAAGTATTTATGATACTAAATAGTAAATACTAATAGCTTAATGAGTAAGTGTGATTATGGTTTAAAATCTCAATTAATACCCGTTCATATTCACCGGCCGATATGAATCGATATCAGCCCATACTACGACGATATTTTGTAGCAATACCGAATCGGTAAAATATTACCGATCGGCCGATATTACCGATATCTCTGAAAATATCGGCCGAGATGGAGTAATTCCAAAAACCTTGATTTTTTGTAACTTTTTTCCTTTTTTTCCATTTTCTTCTCCTCTTCCCTCATTCTCTTATATATTTCCAACTTCCAACACTATTTCTTGAAGAAATCATTTTATTTAGTAAGAGAAAATCAAATTAACTCCCCTATTTTTACTATTATGTGTTTTTTTTATTTTTTATTTTTAGATAAAGCATAGAAATGAATGAAACGATCATTGGCATGTCACTTTTGGGTTTGTGTTGTGTTATTCACTTAGATCTACACACTTTCATGCTAGATCTACTTATAAACATGATTTTTTGTGTTGAAAAATGGTTTTTTTTAATCTTCTACTTTTAAAAAAATTGTTGAAGTATTTATGATACTAAATAGTAAATACTAATAGCTTAATGAGTAAGTGTGATTATGGTTTAAAATCTCAATTAATACCCGTTCATATTCACCGGCCGATATGAATCGATATCAGCCCATACCACGACGATATTTTGTAGCAATACCGAATCGGTAAAATATTACCGATCGGCCGATATTACCGATATCTCTGAAAATATCGGCCGAGATGGAGTAATGTCCAAAAACCTTGATTTTTTGTAACTTTTTTCCTATTTTTCCATTTTCTTCTCCTCTTCCCTCATTCTCTTATATATTTCCAACTTCCAACACTATTTCTTGAAGAAATCATTTTATTTAGTAAGAGAAAATCAAATTAACTCCCTTATTTTTACTATTATGTATTTTTTTTATTTTTTATTTTTAGATAAAGCATAGAAATGAATGAAACGATCATTGGCATGTCACTTTTGGGTTTGTGTTGTGTTATTCACTTAGATCTACACACTTTCATGCTAGATCTACTTATAAACATGATTTTTTGTGTTGAAAAATGGTTTTTTTTAATCTTCTACTTTTAAAAAAATTGTTGAAGTATTTATGATACTAAATAGTAAATACTAATAGCTTAATGAGTAAGTGTGATTATGGTTTAAAATCTCAATTAATACCCGTTCATATTCACCGGCCGATATGAATCGATATCAGCCCATACTACGACGATATTTTGTAGCAATACCGAATCGGTAAAATATTACCGATCGGCCGATATTACCGATATCTCTGAAAATATCGGCCGAGATGGAGTAATTCCAAAAACCTTGATTTTTTGTAACTTTTTTCCTTTTTTTCCATTTTCTTCTCCTCTTCCCTCATTCTCTTATATATTTCCAACTTCCAACACTATTTCTTGAAGAAATCATTTTATTTAGTAAGAGAAAATCAAATTAACTCCCCTATTTTTACTATTATGTGTTTTTTTTATTTTTTATTTTTAGATAAAGCATAGAAATGAATGAAACGATCATTGGCATGTCACTTTTGGGTTTGTGTTGTGTTATTCACTTAGATCTACACACTTTCATGCTAGATCTACTTATAAACATGATTTTTTGTGTTGAAAAATGGTTTTTTTTAATCTTCTACTTTTAAAAAAATTGTTGAAGTATTTATGATACTAAATAGTAAATACTAATAGCTTAATGAGTAAGTGTGATTATGGTTTAAAATCTCAATTAATACCCGTTCATATTCACCGGCCGATATGAATCGATATCAGCCCATACTACGACGATATTTTGTAGCAATACCGAATCGGTAAAATATTACCGATCGGCCGATATTACCGATATCTCTGAAAATATCGGCCGAGATGGAGTAATGTCCAAAAACCTTGATTTTTTGTAACTTTTTTCCTATTTTTCCATTTTCTTCTCCTCTTCCCTCATTCTCTTATATATTTCCAACTTCCAACACTATTTCTTGAAGAAATCATTTTATTTAGTAAGAGAAAATCAAATTAACTCCCTTATTTTTACTATTATGTATTTTTTTTATTTTTTATTTTTAGATAAAGCATAGAAATGAATGAAACGATCATTGGCATGTCACTTTTGGGTTTGTGTTGTGTTATTCACTTAGATCTACACACTTTCATGCTAGATCTACTTATAAACATGATTTTTTGTGTTGAAAAATGGTTTTTTTTAATATTCTACTTTTAAAAAAATTGTTGAAGTATTTATGATACTAAATAGTAAATACTAATAGCTTAATGAGTAAGTGTGATTATGGTTTAAAATCTCAATTAATACCCGTTCATATTCACCGGCCGATATGAATCGATATCAGCCCATACTACGACGATATTTTGTAGCAATACCGAATCGGTAAAATATTACCGATCGGCCGATATTACCGATATCTCTGAAAATATCGGCCGAGATGGAGTAATTCCAAAAACCTTGATTTTTTGTAACTTTTTTCCTATTTTTCCATTTTCTTCTCCTCTTCCCTCATTCTCTTATATATTTCCAACTTCCAACACTATTTCTTGAAGAAATCATTTTATTTAGTAAGAGAAAATCAAATTAACTCCCTTATTTTTACTATTATGTGTTTTTTTTATTTTTTATTTTTAGATAAAGCATAGAAATGAATGAAACGATCATTGGCATGTCACTTTTGGGTTTGTGTTGTGTTATTCACTTAGATCTACACACTTTCATGCTAGATCTACTTATAAACATGATTTTTTGTGTTGAAAAATGGTTTTTTTTAATCTTCTACTTTTAAAAAAATTGTTGAAGTATTTATGATACTAAATAGTAAATACTAATAGCTTAATGAGTAAGTGTGATTATGGTTTAAAATCTCAATTAATACCCGTTCATATTCACCGGCCGATATGAATCGATATCAGCCCATACTACGACGATATTTTGTAGCAATACCGAATCGGTAAAATATTACCGATCGGCCGATATTACCGATATCTCTGAAAATATCGGCCGAGATGGAGTAATTCCAAAAACCTTGATTTTTTGTAACTTTTTTCCTTTTTTTCCATTTTCTTCTCCTCTTCCCTCATTCTCTTATATATTTCCAACTTCCAACACTATTTCTTGAAGAAATCATTTTATTTAGTAAGAGAAAATCAAATTAACTCCCCTATTTTTACTATTATGTGTTTTTTTTATTTTTTATTTTTAGATAAAGCATAGAAATGAATGAAACGATCATTGGCATGTCACTTTTGGGTTTGTGTTGTGTTATTCACTTAGATCTACACACTTTCATGCTAGATCTACTTATAAACATGATTTTTTGTGTTGAAATATGGTTTTTTTTAATCTTCTACTTTTAAAAAAATTGTTGAAGTATTTATGATACTAAATAGTAAATACTAATAGCTTAATGAGTAAGTGTGATTATGGTTTAAAATCTCAATTAATACCCGTTCATATTCACCGGCCGATATGAATCGATATCAGCCCATACTACGACGATATTTTGTAGCAATACCGAATCGGTAAAATATTACCGATCGGCCGATATTACCGATATCTCTGAAAATATCGGCCGAGATGGAGTAATGTCCAAAAACCTTGATTTTTTGTAACTTTTTTCCTATTTTTCCATTTTCTTCTCCTCTTCCCTCATTCTCTTATATATTTCCAACTTCCAACACTATTTCTTGAAGAAATCATTTTATTTAGTAAGAGAAAATCAAATTAACTCCCTTATTTTTACTATTATGTATTTTTTTTATTTTTTATTTTTAGATAAAGCATAGAAATGAATGAAACGATCATTGGCATGTCACTTTTGGGTATGTGTTGTGTTATTCACTTAGATCTACACACTTTCATGCTAGATCTACTTATAAACATGATTTTTTGTGTTGAAAAATGGTTTTTTTTAATCTTCTACTTTTAAAAAAATTGTTGAAGTATTTATGATACTAAATAGTAAATACTAATAGCTTAATGAGTAAGTGTGATTATGGTTTAAAATCTCAATTAATACCCGTTCATATTCACCGGCCGATATGAATCGATATCAGCCCATACTACGACGATATTTTGTAGCAATACCGAATCGGTAAAATATTACCGATCGGCCGATATTACCGATATCTCTGAAAATATCGGCCGAGATGGAGTAATTCCAAAAACCTTGATTTTTTGTAACTTTTTTCCTATTTTTCCATTTTCTTCTCCTCTTCCCTCATTCTCTTATATATTTCCAACTTCCAACACTATTTCTTGAAGAAATCATTTTATTTAGTAAGAGAAAATCAAATTAACTCCCTTATTTTTACTATTATGTGTTTTTTTTATTTTTTATTTTTAGATAAAGCATAGAAATGAATGAAACGATCATTGGCATGTCACTTTTGGGTTTGTGTTGTGTTATTCACTTAGATCTACACACTTTCATGCTAGATCTACTTATAAACATGATTTTTTGTGTTGAAAAATGGTTTTTTTTAATCTTCTACTTTTAAAAAAATTGTTGAAGTATTTATGATACTAAATAGTAAATACTAATAGCTTAATGAGTAAGTGTGATTATGGTTTAAAATCTCAATTAATACCCGTTCATATTCACCGGCCGATATGAATCGATATCAGCCCATACTACGACGATATTTTGTAGCAATACCGAATCGGTAAAATATTACCGATCGGCCGATATTACCGATATCTCTGAAAATATCGGCCGAGATGGAGTAATTCCAAAAACCTTGATTTTTTGTAACTTTTTTCCTTTTTTTCCATTTTCTTCTCCTCTTCCCTCATTCTCTTATATATTTCCAACTTCCAACACTATTTCTTGAAGAAATCATTTTATTTAGTAAGAGAAAATCAAATTAACTCCCCTATTTTTACTATTATGTGTTTTTTTTATTTTTTATTTTTAGATAAAGCATAGAAATGAATGAAACGATCATTGGCATGTCACTTTTGGGTTTGTGTTGTGTTATTCACTTAGATCTACACACTTTCATGCTAGATCTACTTATAAACATGATTTTTTGTGTTGAAAAATGGTTTTTTTTAATCTTCTACTTTTAAAAAAATTGTTGAAGTATTTATGATACTAAATAGTAAATACTAATAGCTTAATGAGTAAGTGTGATTATGGTTTAAAATCTCAATTAATACCCGTTCATATTCACCGGCCGATATGAATCGATATCAGCCCATACCACGACGATATTTTGTAGCAATACCGAATCGGTAAAATATTACCGATCGGCCGATATTACCGATATCTCTGAAAATATCGGCCGAGATGGAGTAATGTCCAAAAACCTTGATTTTTTGTAACTTTTTTCCTATTTTTCCATTTTCTTCTCCTCTTCCCTCATTCTCTTATATATTTCCAACTTCCAACACTATTTCTTGAAGAAATCATTTTATTTAGTAAGAGAAAATCAAATTAACTCCCTTATTTTTACTATTATGTATTTTTTTTATTTTTTATTTTTAGATAAAGCATAGAAATGAATGAAACGATCATTGGCATGTCACTTTTGGGTTTGTGTTGTGTTATTCACTTAGATCTACACACTTTCATGCTAGATCTACTTATAAACATGATTTTTTGTGTTGAAAAATGGTTTTTTTTAATCTTCTACTTTTAAAAAAATTGTTGAAGTATTTATGATACTAAATAGTAAATACTAATAGCTTAATGAGTAAGTGTGATTATGGTTTAAAATCTCAATTAATACCCGTTCATATTCACCGGCCGATATGAATCGATATCAGCCCATACTACGACGATATTTTGTAGCAATACCGAATCGGTAAAATATTACCGATCGGCCGATATTACCGATATCTCTGAAAATATCGGCCGAGATGGAGTAATTCCAAAAACCTTGATTTTTTGTAACTTTTTTCCTTTTTTTCCATTTTCTTCTCCTCTTCCCTCATTCTCTTATATATTTCCAACTTCCAACACTATTTCTTGAAGAAATCATTTTATTTAGTAAGAGAAAATCAAATTAACTCCCCTATTTTTACTATTATGTGTTTTTTTTATTTTTTATTTTTAGATAAAGCATAGAAATGAATGAAACGATCATTGGCATGTCACTTTTGGGTTTGTGTTGTGTTATTCACTTAGATCTACACACTTTCATGCTAGATCTACTTATAAACATGATTTTTTGTGTTGAAATATGGTTTTTTTTAATCTTCTACTTTTAAAAAAATTGTTGAAGTATTTATGATACTAAATAGTAAATACTAATAGCTTAATGAGTAAGTGTGATTATGGTTTAAAATCTCAATTAATACCCGTTCATATTCACCGGCCGATATGAATCGATATCAGCCCATACTACGACGATATTTTGTAGCAATACCGAATCGGTAAAATATTACCGATCGGCCGATATTACCGATATCTCTGAAAATATCGGCCGAGATGGAGTAATGTCCAAAAACCTTGATTTTTTGTAACTTTTTTCCTATTTTTCCATTTTCTTCTCCTCTTCCCTCATTCTCTTATATATTTCCAACTTCCAACACTATTTCTTGAAGAAATCATTTTATTTAGTAAGAGAAAATCAAATTAACTCCCTTATTTTTACTATTATGTATTTTTTTTATTTTTTATTTTTAGATAAAGCATAGAAATGAATGAAACGATCATTGGCATGTCACTTTTGGGTATGTGTTGTGTTATTCACTTAGATCTACACACTTTCATGCTAGATCTACTTATAAACATGATTTTTTGTGTTGAAAAATGGTTTTTTTTAATCTTCTACTTTTAAAAAAATTGTTGAAGTATTTATGATACTAAATAGTAAATACTAATAGCTTAATGAGTAAGTGTGATTATGGTTTAAAATCTCAATTAATACCCGTTCATATTCACCGGCCGATATGAATCGATATCAGCCCATACTACGACGATATTTTGTAGCAATACCGAATCGGTAAAATATTACCGATCGGCCGATATTACCGATATCTCTGAAAATATCGGCCGAGATGGAGTAATTCCAAAAACCTTGATTTTTTGTAACTTTTTTCCTATTTTTCCATTTTCTTCTCCTCTTCCCTCATTCTCTTATATATTTCCAACTTCCAACACTATTTCTTGAAGAAATCATTTTATTTAGTAAGAGAAAATCAAATTAACTCCCTTATTTTTACTATTATGTGTTTTTTTTATTTTTTATTTTTAGATAAAGCATAGAAATGAATGAAACGATCATTGGCATGTCACTTTTGGGTTTGTGTTGTGTTATTCACTTAGATCTACACACTTTCATGCTAGATCTACTTATAAACATGATTTTTTGTGTTGAAAAATGGTTTTTTTTAATCTTCTACTTTTAAAAAAATTGTTGAAGTATTTATGATACTAAATAGTAAATACTAATAGCTTAATGAGTAAGTGTGATTATGGTTTAAAATCTCAATTAATACCCGTTCATATTCACCGGCCGATATGAATCGATATCAGCCCATACTACGACGATATTTTGTAGCAATACCGAATCGGTAAAATATTACCGATCGGCCGATATTACCGATATCTCTGAAAATATCGGCCGAGATGGAGTAATTCCAAAAACCTTGATTTTTTGTAACTTTTTTCCTTTTTTTCCATTTTCTTCTCCTCTTCCCTCATTCTCTTATATATTTCCAACTTCCAACACTATTTCTTGAAGAAATCATTTTATTTAGTAAGAGAAAATCAAATTAACTCCCCTATTTTTACTATTATGTGTTTTTTTTATTTTTTATTTTTAGATAAAGCATAGAAATGAATGAAACGATCATTGGCATGTCACTTTTGGGTTTGTGTTGTGTTATTCACTTAGATCTACACACTTTCATGCTAGATCTACTTATAAACATGATTTTTTGTGTTGAAAAATGGTTTTTTTTAATCTTCTACTTTTAAAAAAATTGTTGAAGTATTTATGATACTAAATAGTAAATACTAATAGCTTAATGAGTAAGTGTGATTATGGTTTAAAATCTCAATTAATACCCGTTCATATTCACCGGCCGATATGAATCGATATCAGCCCATACCACGACGATATTTTGTAGCAATACCGAATCGGTAAAATATTACCGATCGGCCGATATTACCGATATCTCTGAAAATATCGGCCGAGATGGAGTAATGTCCAAAAACCTTGATTTTTTGTAACTTTTTTCCTATTTTTCCATTTTCTTCTCCTCTTCCCTCATTCTCTTATATATTTCCAACTTCCAACACTATTTCTTGAAGAAATCATTTTATTTAGTAAGAGAAAATCAAATTAACTCCCTTATTTTTACTATTATGTCTTTTTTTTATTTTTTATTTTTAGATAAAGCATAGAAATGAATGAAACGATCATTGGCATGTCACTTTTGGGTTTGTGTTGTGTTATTCACTTAGATCTACACACTTTCATGCTAGATCTACTTATAAACATGATTTTTTGTGTTGAAAAATGGTTTTTTTTAATCTTCTACTTTTAAAAAAATTGTTGAAGTATTTATGATACTAAATAGTAAATACTAATAGCTTAATGAGTAAGTGTGATTATGGTTTAAAATCTCAATTAATACCCGTTCATATTCACCGGCCGATATGAATCGATATCAGCCCATACTACGACGATATTTTGTAGCAATACCGAATCGGTAAAATATTACCGATCGGCCGATATTACCGATATCTCTGAAAATATCGGCCGAGATGGAGTAATTCCAAAAACCTTGATTTTTTGTAACTTTTTTCCTTTTTTTCCATTTTCTTCTCCTCTTCCCTCATTCTCTTATATATTTCCAACTTCCAACACTATTTCTTGAAGAAATCATTTTATTTAGTAAGAGAAAATCAAATTAACTCCCCTATTTTTACTATTATGTGTTTTTTTTATTTTTTATTTTTAGATAAAGCATAGAAATGAATGAAACGATCATTGGCATGTCACTTTTGGGTTTGTGTTGTGTTATTCACTTAGATCTACACACTTTCATGCTAGATCTACTTATAAACATGATTTTTTGTGTTGAAAAATGGTTTTTTTTAATCTTCTACTTTTAAAAAAATTGTTGAAGTATTTATGATACTAAATAGTAAATACTAATAGCTTAATGAGTAAGTGTGATTATGGTTTAAAATCTCAATTAATACCCGTTCATATTCACCGGCCGATATGAATCGATATCAGCCCATACCACGACGATATTTTGTAGCAATACCGAATCGGTAAAATATTACCGATCGGCCGATATTACCGATATCTCTGAAAATATCGGCCGAGATGGAGTAATGTCCAAAAACCTTGATTTTTTGTAACTTTTTTCCTATTTTTCCATTTTCTTCTCCTCTTCCCTCATTCTCTTATATATTTCCAACTTCCAACACTATTTCTTGAAGAAATCATTTTATTTAGTAAGAGAAAATCAAATTAACTCCCTTATTTTTACTATTATGTATTTTTTTTATTTTTTATTTTTAGATAAAGCATAGAAATGAATGAAACGATCATTGGCATGTCACTTTTGGGTTTGTGTTGTGTTATTCACTTAGATCTACACACTTTCATGCTAGATCTACTTATAAACATGATTTTTTGTGTTGAAAAATGGTTTTTTTTAATCTTCTACTTTTAAAAAAATTGTTGAAGTATTTATGATACTAAATAGTAAATACTAATAGCTTAATGAGTAAGTGTGATTATGGTTTAAAATCTCAATTAATACCCGTTCATATTCACCGGCCGATATGAATCGATATCAGCCCATACTACGACGATATTTTGTAGCAATACCGAATCGGTAAAATATTACCGATCGGCCGATATTACCGATATCTCTGAAAATATCGGCCGAGATGGAGTAATTCCAAAAACCTTGATTTTTTGTAACTTTTTTCCTTTTTTTCCATTTTCTTCTCCTCTTCCCTCATTCTCTTATATATTTCCAACTTCCAACACTATTTCTTGAAGAAATCATTTTATTTAGTAAGAGAAAATCAAATTAACTCCCTTATTTTTACTATTATGTATTTTTTTTATTTTTTATTTTTAGATAAAGCATAGAAATGAATGAAACGATCATTGGCATGTCACTTTTGGGTTTGTGTTGTGTTATTCACTTAGATCTACACACTTTCATGCTAGATCTACTTATAAACATGATTTTTTGTGTTGAAAAATGGTTTTTTTTAATCTTCTACTTTTAAAAAAATTGTTGAAGTATTTATGATACTAAATAGTAAATACTAATAGCTTAATGAGTAAGTGTGATTATGGTTTAAAATCTCAATTAATACCCGTTCATATTCACCGGCCGATATGAATCGATATCAGCCCCTACTACGACGATATTTTGTAGCAATACCGAATCGGTAAAATATTACCGATCGGCCGATATTACCGATATCTCTGAAAATATCGGCCGAGATGGAGTAATTCCAAAAACCTTGATTTTTTGTAACTTTTTTCCTTTTTTTCCATTTTCTTCTCCTCTTCCCTCATTCTCTTATATATTTCCAACTTCCAACACTATTTCTTGAAGAAATCATTTTATTTAGTAAGAGAAAATCAAATTAACTCCCTTATTTTTACTATTATGTGTTTTTTTTATTTTTTATTTTTAGATAAAGCATAGAAATGAATGAAACGATCATTGGCATGTCACTTTTGGGTTTGTGTTGTGTTATTCACTTAGATCTACACACTTTCATGCTAGATCTACTTATAAACATGATTTTTTGTGTTGAAAAATGGTTTTTTTTAATCTTCTACTTTTAAAAAAATTGTTGAAGTATTTATGATACTAAATAGTAAATACTAATAGCTTAATGAGTAAGTGTGATTATGGTTTAAAATCTCAATTAATACCCGTTCATATTCACCGGCCGATATGAATCGATATCAGCCCATACTACGACGATATTTTGTAGCAATACCGAATCGGTAAAATATTACCGATCGGCCGATATTACCGATATCTCTGAAAATATCGGCCGAGATGGAGTAATTCCAAAAACCTTGATTTTTTGTAACTTTTTTCCTTTTTTTCCATTTTCTTCTCCTCTTCCCTCATTCTCTTATATATTTCCAACTTCCAACACTATTTCTTGAAGAAATCATTTTATTTAGTAAGAGAAAATCAAATTAACTCCCCTATTTTTACTATTATGTGTTTTTTTTATTTTTTATTTTTAGATAAAGCATAGAAATGAATGAAACGATCATTGGCATGTCACTTTTGGGTTTGTGTTGTGTTATTCACTTAGATCTACACACTTTCATGCTAGATCTACTTATAAACATGATTTTTTGTGTTGAAAAATGGTTTTTTTTAATCTTCTACTTTTAAAAAAATTGTTGAAGTATTTATGATACTAAATAGTAAATACTAATAGCTTAATGAGTAAGTGTGATTATGGTTTAAAATCTCAATTAATACCCGTTCATATTCACCGGCCGATATGAATCGATATCAGCCCATACCACGACGATATTTTGTAGCAATACCGAATCGGTAAAATATTACCGATCGGCCGATATTACCGATATCTCTGAAAATATCGGCCGAGATGGAGTAATGTCCAAAAACCTTGATTTTTTGTAACTTTTTTCCTATTTTTCCATTTTCTTCTCCTCTTCCCTCATTCTCTTATATATTTCCAACTTCCAACACTATTTCTTGAAGAAATCATTTTATTTAGTAAGAGAAAATCAAATTAACTCCCTTATTTTTACTATTATGTATTTTTTTTATTTTTTATTTTTAGATAAAGCATAGAAATGAATGAAACGATCATTGGCATGTCACTTTTGGGTTTGTGTTGTGTTATTCACTTAGATCTACACACTTTCATGCTAGATCTACTTATAAACATGATTTTTTGTGTTGAAAAATGGTTTTTTTTAATCTTCTACTTTTAAAAAAATTGTTGAAGTATTTATGATACTAAATAGTAAATACTAATAGCTTAATGAGTAAGTGTGATTATGGTTTAAAATCTCAATTAATACCCGTTCATATTCACCGGCCGATATGAATCGATATCAGCCCATACTACGACGATATTTTGTAGCAATACCGAATCGGTAAAATATTACCGATCGGCCGATATTACCGATATCTCTGAAAATATCGGCCGAGATGGAGTAATTCCAAAAACCTTGATTTTTTGTAACTTTTTTCCTTTTTTTCCATTTTCTTCTCCTCTTCCCTCATTCTCTTATATATTTCCAACTTCCAACACTATTTCTTGAAGAAATCATTTTATTTAGTAAGAGAAAATCAAATTAACTCCCTTATTTTTACTATTATGTATTTTTTTTATTTTTTATTTTTAGATAAAGCATAGAAATGAATGAAACGATCATTGGCATGTCACTTTTGGGTTTGTGTTGTGTTATTCACTTAGATCTACACACTTTCATGCTAGATCTACTTATAAACATGATTTTTTGTGTTGAAAAATGGTTTTTTTTAATCTTCTACTTTTAAAAAAATTGTTGAAGTATTTATGATACTAAATAGTAAATACTAATAGCTTAATGAGTAAGTGTGATTATGGTTTAAAATCTCAATTAATACCCGTTCATATTCACCGGCCGATATGAATCGATATCAGCCCATACTACGACGATATTTTGTAGCAATACCGAATCGGTAACATATTACCGATCGGCCGATATTACCGATATCTGTGAAAATATCGGCCGAGATGGAGTAATGTCCAAAAACCTTGATTTTTTGTAACTTTTTTCCTATTTTCCATTTTCTTCTCCTCTTCCCTCATTCTCTTATATATTTCCAACTTCCAACACTATTTCTTGAAGAAATCATTTTATTTAGTAAGAGAAAATCAAATTAACTCCCTTATTTTTACTATTATGTATTTTTTTTATTTTTTATTTTATGATAAAGCATAGAAATGAATGAAACGATCATTGGCATGTCACTTTTGGGTTTGTGTTGTGTTATTCACTTAGATCTACACACTTTCATGCTAGATCTACTTATAAACATGATTTTTTGTGTTGAAAAATGGTTTTTTTTAATCTTCTACTTTTAAAAAAATTGTTGAAGTATTTATGATACTAAATAGTAAATACTAATAGCTTAATGAGTAAGTGTGATTATGGTTTAAAATCTCAATTAATACCCGTTCATATTCACCGGCCGATATGAATCGATATCAGCCCATACTACGACCATATTTTGTAGCAATACCGAATCGGTAAAATATTACCGATCGGCCGATATTACCGATATCTCTGAAAATATCGGCCGAGATGGAGTAATTCCAAAAACCTTGATTTTTTGTAACTTTTTTCCTTTTTTTCCATTTTCTTCTCCTCTTCCCTCATTCTCTTATATATTTCCAACTTCCAACACTATTTCTTGAAGAAATCATTTTATTTAGTAAGAGAAAATCAAATTAACTCCCCTATTTTTACTATTATGTGTTTTTTTTATTTTTTATTTTTAGATAAAGCATAGAAATGAATGAAACGATCATTGGCATGTCACTTTTGGGTTTGTGTTGTGTTATTCACTTAGATCTACACACTTTCATGCTAGATCTACTTATAAACATGATTTTTTGTGTTGAAAAATGGTTTTTTTTAATCTTCTACTTTTAAAAAAATTGTTGAAGTATTTATGATACTAAATAGTAAATACTAATAGCTTAATGAGTAAGTGTGATTATGGTTTAAAATCTCAATTAATACCCGTTCATATTCACCGGCCGATATGAATCGATATCAGCCCATACCACGACGATATTTTGTAGCAATACCGAATCGGTAAAATATTACCGATCGGCCGATATTACCGATATCTCTGAAAATATCGGCCGAGATGGAGTAATGTCCAAAAACCTTGATTTTTTGTAACTTTTTTCCTATTTTTCCATTTTCTTCTCCTCTTCCCTCATTCTCTTATATATTTCCAACTTCCAACACTATTTCTTGAAGAAATCATTTTATTTAGTAAGAGAAAATCAAATTAACTCCCTTATTTTTACTATTATGTATTTTTTTTATTTTTTATTTTTAGATAAAGCATAGAAATGAATGAAACGATCATTGGCATGTCACTTTTGGGTTTGTGTTGTGTTATTCACTTAGATCTACACACTTTCATGCTAGATCTACTTATAAACATGATTTTTTGTGTTGAAAAATGGTTTTTTTTAATCTTCTACTTTTAAAAAAATTGTTGAAGTATTTATGATACTAAATAGTAAATACTAATAGCTTAATGAGTAAGTGTGATTATGGTTTAAAATCTCAATTAATACCCGTTCATATTCACCGGCCGATATGAATCGATATCAGCCCATACTACGACGATATTTTGTAGCAATACCGAATCGGTAAAATATTACCGATCGGCCGATATTACCGATATCTCTGAAAATATCGGCCGAGATGGAGTAATTCCAAAAACCTTGATTTTTTGTAACTTTTTTCCTTTTTTTCCATTTTCTTCTCCTCTTCCCTCATTCTCTTATATATTTCCAACTTCCAACACTATTTCTTGAAGAAATCATTTTATTTAGTAAGAGAAAATCAAATTAACTCCCTTATTTTTACTATTATGTATTTTTTTTATTTTTTATTTTTAGATAAAGCATAGAAATGAATGAAACGATCATTGGCATGTCACTTTTGGGTTTGTGTTGTGTTATTCACTTAGATCTACACACTTTCATGCTAGATCTACTTATAAACATGATTTTTTGTGTTGAAAAATGGTTTTTTTTAATCTTCTACTTTTAAAAAAATTGTTGAAGTATTTATGATACTAAATAGTAAATACTAATAGCTTAATGAGTAAGTGTGATTATGGTTTAAAATCTCAATTAATACCCGTTCATATTCACCGGCCGATATGAATCGATATCAGCCCATACTACGACGATATTTTGTAGCAATACCGAATCGGTAAAATATTACCGATCGGCCGATATTACCGATATCTCTGAAAATATCGGCCGAGATGGAGTAATTCCAAAAACCTTGATTTTTTGTAACTTTTTTCCTTTTTTTCCATTTTCTTCTCCTCTTCCCTCATTCTCTTATATATTTCCAACTTCCAACACTATTTCTTGAAGAAATCATTTTATTTAGTAAGAGAAAATCAAATTAACTCCCCTATTTTTACTATTATGTGTTTTTTTTATTTTTTATTTTTAGATAAAGCATAGAAATGAATGAAACGATCATTGGCATGTCACTTTTGGGTTTGTGTTGTGTTATTCACTTAGATCTACACACTTTCATGCTAGATTTACTTATAAACATGATTTTTTGTGTTGAAATATGGTTTTTTTTAATCTTCTACTTTTAAAAAAATTGTTGAAGTATTTATGATACTAAATAGTAAATACTAATAGCTTAATGAGTAAGTGTGATTATGGTTTAAAATCTCAATTAATACCCGTTCATATTCACCGGCCGATATGAATCGATATCAGCCCATACTACGACGATATTTTGTAGCAATACCGAATCGGTAAAATATTACCGATCGGCCGATATTACCGATATCTCTGAAAATATCGGCCGAGATGGAGTAATTCCAAAAACCTTGATTTTTTGTAACTTTTTTCCTTTTTTTCCATTTTCTTCTCCTCTTCCCTCATTCTCTTATATATTTCCAACTTCCAACACTATTTCTTGAAGAAATCATTTTATTTAGTAAGAGAAAATCAAATTAACTCCCTTATTTTTACTATTATGTATTTTTTTTATTTTTTATTTTTAGATAAAGCATAGAAATGAATGAAACGATCATTGGCATGTCACTTTTGGGTTTGTGTTGTGTTATTCACTTAGATCTACACACTTTCATGCTAGATCTACTTATAAACATGATTTTTTGTGTTGAAAAATGGTTTTTTTTAATCTTCTACTTTTAAAAAAATTGTTGAAGTATTTATGATACTAAATAGTAAATACTAATAGCTTAATGAGTAAGTGTGATTATGGTTTAAAATCTCAATTAATACCCGTTCATATTCACCGGCCGATATGAATCGATATCAGCCCATACTACGACGATATTTTGTAGCAATACCGAATCGGTAAAATATTACCGATCGGCCGATATTACCGATATCTCTGAAAATATCGGCCGAGATGGAGTAATTCCAAAAACCTTGATTTTTTGTAACTTTTTTCCTTTTTTTCCATTTTCTTCTCCTCTTCCCTCATTCTCTTATATATTTCCAACTTCCAACACTATTTCTTGAAGAAATCATTTTATTTAGTAAGAGAAAATCAAATTAACTCCCCTATTTTTACTATTATGTGTTTTTTTTATTTTTTATTTTTAGATAAAGCATAGAAATGAATGAAACGATCATTGGCATGTCACTTTTGGGTTTGTGTTGTGTTATTCACTTAGATCTACACACTTTCATGCTAGATTTACTTATAAACATGATTTTTTGTGTTGAAATATGGTTTTTTTTAATCTTCTACTT
Organism: Cinnamomum chago; assembly: GCA_038049695.1. NCBI lineage: Eukaryota > Viridiplantae > Streptophyta > Magnoliopsida > Laurales > Lauraceae > Cinnamomum > Cinnamomum chago. Next base: position 60,999,560 of record CP142458.1, on the reverse strand, counting down.
TTAAAAAAATTGTTGAAGTATTTATGATACTAAATAGTAAATACTAATAGCTTAATGAGTAAGTGTGATTATGGTTTAAAATCTCAATTAATACCCGTTCATATTCACCGGCCGATATGAATCGATATCAGCCCATACTACGACGATATTTTGTAGCAATACCGAATCGGTAAAATATTACCGATCGGCCGATATTACCGATATCTCTGAAAATATCGGCCGAGATGGAGTAATTCCAAAAACCTTGATTTTTTGTAACTTTTTTCCTATTTTTCCATTTTCTTCTCCTCTTCCCTCATTCTCTTATATATTTCCAACTTCCAACACTATTTCTTGAAGAAATCATTTTATTTAGTAAGAGAAAATCAAATTAACTCCCTTATTTTTACTATTATGTGTTTTTTTTATTTTTTATTTTTAGATAAAGCATAGAAATGAATGAAACGATCATTGGCATGTCACTTTTGGGTTTGTGTTGTGTTATTCACTTAGATCTACACACTTTCATGCTAGATCTACTTATAAACATGATTTTTTGTGTTGAAATATGGTTTTTTTTAATCTTCTACTTTTAAAAAAATTGTTGAAGTATTTATGATACTAAATAGTAAATACTAATAGCTTAATGAGTAAGTGTGATTATGGTTTAAAATCTCAATTAATACCCGTTCATATTCACCGGCCGATATGAATCGATATCAGCCCATACTACGACGATATTTTGTAGCAATACCGAATCGGTAAAATATTACCGATCGGCCGATATTACCGATATCTCTGAAAATATCGGCCGAGATGGAGTAATGTCCAAAAACCTTGATTTTTTGTAACTTTTTTCCTATTTTTCCATTTTCTTCTCCTCTTCCCTCATTCTCTTATATATTTCCAACTTCCAACACTATTTCTTGAAGAAATCATTTTATTTAGTAAGAGAAAATCAAATTAACTCCCTTATTTTTACTATTATGTATTTTTTTTATTTTTTATTTTTAGATAAAGCATAGAAATGAATGAAACGATCATTGGCATGTCACTTTTGGGTTTGTGTTGTGTTATTCACTTAGATCTACACACTTTCATGCTAGATCTACTTATAAACATGATTTTTTGTGTTGAAAAATGGTTTTTTTTAATCTTCTACTTTTAAAAAAATTGTTGAAGTATTTATGATACTAAATAGTAAATACTAATAGCTTAATGAGTAAGTGTGATTATGGTTTAAAATCTCAATTAATACCCGTTCATATTCACCGGCCGATATGAATCGATATCAGCCCATACTACGACGATATTTTGTAGCAATACCGAATCGGTAAAATATTACCGATCGGCCGATATTACCGATATCTCTGAAAATATCGGCCGAGATGGAGTAATTCCAAAAACCTTGATTTTTTGTAACTTTTTTCCTATTTTTCCATTTTCTTCTCCTCTTCCCTCATTCTCTTATATATTTCCAACTTCCAACACTATTTCTTGAAGAAATCATTTTATTTAGTAAGAGAAAATCAAATTAACTCCCTTATTTTTACTATTATGTGTTTTTTTTATTTTTTATTTTTAGATAAAGCATAGAAATGAATGAAACGATCATTGGCATGTCACTTTTGGGTTTGTGTTGTGTTATTCACTTAGATCTACACACTTTCATGCTAGATCTACTTATAAACATGATTTTTTGTGTTGAAAAATGGTTTTTTTTAATCTTCTACTTTTAAAAAAATTGTTGAAGTATTTATGATACTAAATAGTAAATACTAATAGCTTAATGAGTAAGTGTGATTATGGTTTAAAATCTCAATTAATACCCGTTCATATTCACCGGCCGATATGAATCGATATCAGCCCATACTACGACGATATTTTGTAGCAATACCGAATCGGTAAAATATTACCGATCGGCCGATATTACCGATATCTCTGAAAATATCGGCCGAGATGGAGTAATTCCAAAAACCTTGATTTTTTGTAACTTTTTTCCTTTTTTTCCATTTTCTTCTCCTCTTCCCTCATTCTCTTATATATTTCCAACTTCCAACACTATTTCTTGAAGAAATCATTTTATTTAGTAAGAGAAAATCAAATTAACTCCCTTATTTTTACTATTATGTATTTTTTTTATTTTTTATTTTTAGATAAAGCATAGAAATGAATGAAACGATCATTGGCATGTCACTTTTGGGTTTGTGTTGTGTTATTCACTTAGATCTACACACTTTCATGCTAGATCTACTTATAAACATGATTTTTTGTGTTGAAAAATGGTTTTTTTTAATCTTCTACTTTTAAAAAAATTGTTGAAGTATTTATGATACTAAATAGTAAATACTAATAGCTTAATGAGTAAGTGTGATTATGGTTTAAAATCTCAATTAATACCCGTTCATATTCACCGGCCGATATGAATCGATATCAGCCCATACTACGACGATATTTTGTAGCAATACCGAATCGGTAAAATATTACCGATCGGCCGATATTACCGATATCTCTGAAAATATCGGCCGAGATGGAGTAATTCCAAAAACCTTGATTTTTTGTAACTTTTTGTCTATTTTTCCATTTTCTTCTCCTCTTCCCTCATTCTCTTATATATTTCCAACTTCCAACACTATTTCTTGAAGAAATCATTTTATTTAGTAAGAGAAAATCAAATTAACTCCCTTATTTTTACTATTATGTATTTTTTTTATTTTTTATTTTTAGATAAAGCATAGAAATGAATGAAACGATCATTGGCATGTCACTTTTGGGTTTGTGTTGTGTTATTCACTTAGATCTACACACTTTCATGCTAGATCTACTTATAAACATGATTTTTTGTGTTGAAAAATGGTTTTTTTTAATCTTCTACTTTTAAAAAAATTGTTGAAGTATTTATGATACTAAATAGTAAATACTAATAGCTTAATGAGTAAGTGTGATTATGGTTTAAAATCTCAATTAATACCCGTTCATATTCACCGACCGATATGAATCGATATCAGCCCATACTACGACGATATTTTGTAGCAATACCGAATCGGTAAAATATTACCGATCGGCCGATATTACCGATATCTCTGAAAATATCGGCCGAGATGGAGTAATTCCAAAAACCTTGATTTTTTGTAACTTTTTTCCTTTTTTTCCATTTTCTTCTCCTCTTCCCTCATTCTCTTATATATTTCCAACTTCCAACACTATTTCTTGAAGAAATCATTTTATTTAGTAAGAGAAAATCAAATTAACTCCCCTATTTTTACTATTATGTGTTTTTTTTATTTTTTATTTTTAGATAAAGCATAGAAATGAATGAAACGATCATTGGCATGTCACTTTTGGGTTTGTGTTGTGTTATTCACTTAGATCTACACACTTTCATGCTAGATTTACTTATAAACATGATTTTTTGTGTTGAAATATGGTTTTTTTTAATCTTCTACTTTTAAAAAAATTGTTGAAGTATTTATGATACTAAATAGTAAATACTAATAGCTTAATGAGTAAGTGTGATTATGGTTTAAAATCTCAATTAATACCCGTTCATATTCACCGGCCGATATGAATCGATATCAGCCCATACTACGACGATATTTTGTAGCAATACCGAATCGGTAAAATATTACCGATCGGCCGATATTACCGATATCTCTGAAAATATCGGCCGAGATGGAGTAATTCCAAAAACCTTGATTTTTTGTAACTTTTTTCCTTTTTTTCCATTTTCTTCTCCTCTTCCCTCATTCTCTTATATATTTCCAACTTCCAACACTATTTCTTGAAGAAATCATTTTATTTAGTAAGAGAAAATCAAATTAACTCCCTTATTTTTACTATTATGTATTTTTTTTATTTTTTATTTTTAGATAAAGCATAGAAATGAATGAAACGATCATTGGCATGTCACTTTTGGGTTTGTGTTGTGTTATTCACTTAGATCTACACACTTTCATGCTAGATCTACTTATAAACATGATTTTTTGTGTTGAAAAATGGTTTTTTTTAATCTTCTACTTTTAAAAAAATTGTTGAAGTATTTATGATACTAAATAGTAAATACTAATAGCTTAATGAGTAAGTGTGATTATGGTTTAAAATCTCAATTAATACCCGTTCATATTCACCGGCCGATATGAATCGATATCAGCCCATACTACGACGATATTTTGTAGCAATACCGAATCGGTAAAATATTACCGATCGGCCGATATTACCGATATCTCTGAAAATATCGGCCGAGATGGAGTAATTCCAAAAACCTTGATTTTTTGTAACTTTTTTCCTTTTTTTCCATTTTCTTCTCCTCTTCCCTCATTCTCTTATATATTTCCAACTTCCAACACTATTTCTTGAAGAAATCATTTTATTTAGTAAGAGAAAATCAAATTAACTCCCCTATTTTTACTATTATGTGTTTTTTTTATTTTTTATTTTTAGATAAAGCATAGAAATGAATGAAACGATCATTGGCATGTCACTTTTGGGTTTGTGTTGTGTTATTCACTTAGATCTACACACTTTCATGCTAGATTTACTTATAAACATGATTTTTTGTGTTGAAATATGGTTTTTTTTAATCTTCTACTTTTAAAAAAATTGTTGAAGTATTTATGATACTAAATAGTAAATACTAATAGCTTAATGAGTAAGTGTGATTATGGTTTAAAATCTCAATTAATACCCGTTCATATTCACCGGCCGATATGAATCGATATCAGCCCATACTACGACGATATTTTGTAGCAATACCGAATCGGTAAAATATTACCGATCGGCCGATATTACCGATATCTCTGAAAATATCGGCCGAGATGGAGTAATTCCAAAAACCTTGATTTTTTGTAACTTTTTTCCTTTTTTTCCATTTTCTTCTCCTCTTCCCTCATTCTCTTATATATTTCCAACTTCCAACACTATTTCTTGAAGAAATCATTTTATTTAGTAAGAGAAAATCAAATTAACTCCCTTATTTTTACTATTATGTGTTTTTTTTATTTTTTATTTTTAGATAAAGCATAGAAATGAATGAAACGATCATTGGCATGTCACTTTTGGGTTTGTGTTGTGTTATTCACTTAGATCTACACACTTTCATGCTACATCTACTTATAAACATGATTTTTTGTGTTGAAAAATGGTTTTTTTTAATCTTCTACTTTTAAAAAAATTGTTGAAGTATTTATGATACTAAATAGTAAATACTAATAGCTTAATGAGTAAGTGTGATTATGGTTTAAAATCTCAATTAATACCCGTTCATATTCACCGGCCGATATGAATCGATATCAGCCCATACTACGACGATATTTTGTAGCAATACCGAGTCGGTAAAATATTACCGATCGGCCGATATTACCGATATCTCTGAAAATATCGGCCGAGATGGAGTAATGTCCAAAAACCTTGATTTTTTGTAACTTTTTTCCTATTTTTCCATTTTCTTCTCCTCTTCCCTCATTCTCTTATATATTTCCAACTTCCAACACTATTTCTTGAAGAAATCATTTTATTTAGTAAGAGAAAATCAAATTAACTCCCTTATTTTTACTATTATGTGTTTTTTTTATTTTTTATTTTTAGATAAAGCATAGAAATGAATGAAACGATCATTGGCATGTCACTTTTGGGTTTGTGTTGTGTTATTCACTTAGATCTACACACTTTCATGCTAGATCTACTTATAAACATGATTTTTTGTGTTGAAAAATGGTTTTTTTTAATCTTCTACTTTTAAAAAAATTGTTGAAGTATTTATGATACTAAATAGTAAATACTAATAGCTTAATGAGTAAGTGTGATTATGGTTTAAAATCTCAATTAATACCCGTTCATATTCACCGGCCGATATGAATCGATATCAACCCATACTACGACGATATTTTGTAGCAATACCGAATCGGTAAAATATTACCGATCGGCCGATATTACCGATATCTCTGAAAATATCGGCCGAGATGGAGTAATTCCAAAAACCTTGATTTTTTGTAACTTTTTTCCTTTTTTTCCATTTTCTTCTCCTCTTCCCTCATTCTCTTATATATTTCCAACTTCCAACACTATTTCTTGAAGAAATCATTTTATTTAGTAAGAGAAAATCAAATTAACTCCCCTATTTTTACTATTATGTGTTTTTTTTATTTTTTATTTTTAGATAAAGCATAGAAATGAATGAAACGATCATTGGCATGTCACTTTTGGGTTTGTGTTGTGTTATTCACTTAGATCTACACACTTTCATGCTAGATCTACTTATAAACATGATTTTTTGTGTTGAAAAATGGTTTTTTTTAATCTTCTACTTTTAAAAAAATTGTTGAAGTATTTATGATACTAAATAGTAAATACTAATAGCTTAATGAGTAAGTGTGATTATGGTTTAAAATCTCAATTAATACCCGTTCATATTCACCGGCCGATATGAATCGATATCAGCCCATACTACGACGATATTTTGTAGCAATACCGAATCGGTAAAATATTACCGATCGGCCGATATTACCGATATCTCTGAAAATATCGGCCGAGATGGAGTAATGTCCAAAAACCTTGATTTTTTGTAACTTTTTTCCTATTTTTCCATTTTCTTCTCCTCTTCCCTCATTCTCTTATATATTTCCAACTTCCAACACTATTTCTTGAAGAAATCATTTTATTTAGTAAGAGAAAATCAAATTAACTCCCTTATTTTTACTATTATGTATTTTTTTTATTTTTTATTTTTAGATAAAGCATAGAAATGAATGAAACGATCATTGGCATGTCACTTTTGGGTTTGTGTTGTGTTATTCACTTAGATCTACACACTTTCATGCTAGATCTACTTATAAACATGATTTTTTGTGTTGAAAAATGGTTTTTTTTAATCTTCTACTTTTAAAAAAATTGTTGAAGTATTTATGATACTAAATAGTAAATACTAATAGCTTAATGAGTAAGTGTGATTATGGTTTAAAATCTCAATTAATACCCGTTCATATTCACCGGCCGATATGAATCGATATCAGCCCATACTACGACGATATTTTGTAGCAATACCGAATCGGTAAAATATTACCGATCGGCCGATATTACCGATATCTCTGAAAATATCGGCCGAGATGGAGTAATTCCAAAAACCTTGATTTTTTGTAACTTTTTTCCTATTTTTCCATTTTCTTCTCCTCTTCCCTCATTCTCTTATATATTTCCAACTTCCAACACTATTTCTTGAAGAAATCATTTTATTTAGTAAGAGAAAATCAAATTAACTCCCTTATTTTTACTATTATGTGTTTTTTTTATTTTTTATTTTTAGATAAAGCATAGAAATGAATGAAACGATCATTGGCATGTCACTTTTGGGTTTGTGTTGTGTTATTCACTTAGATCTACACACTTTCATGCTAGATCTACTTATAAACATGATTTTTTGTGTTGAAAAATGGTTTTTTTTAATCTTCTACTTTTAAAAAAATTGTTGAAGTATTTATGATACTAAATAGTAAATACTAATAGCTTAATGAGTAAGTGTGATTATGGTTTAAAATCTCAATTAATACCCGTTCATATTCACCGGCCGATATGAATCGATATCAGCCCCTACTACGACGATATTTTGTAGCAATACCGAATCGGTAAAATATTACCGATCGGCCGATATTACCGATATCTCTGAAAATATCGGCCGAGATGGAGTAATTCCAAAAACCTTGATTTTTTGTAACTTTTTTCCTTTTTTTCCATTTTCTTCTCCTCTTTCCTCATTCTCTTATATATTTCCAACTTCCAACACTATTTCTTGAAGAAATCATTTTATTTAGTAAGAGAAAATCAAATTAACTCCCCTATTTTTACTATTATGTGTTTTTTTTATTTTTTATTTTTAGATAAAGCATAGAAATGAATGAAACGATCATTGGCATGTCACTTTTGGGTTTGTGTTGTGTTATTCACTTAGATCTACACACTTTCATGCTAGATCTACTTATAAACATGATTTTTTGTGTTGAAAAATGGTTTTTTTTAATCTTCTACTTTTAAAAAAATTGTTGAAGTATTTATGATACTAAATAGTAAATACTAATAGCTTAATGAGTAAGTGTGATTATGGTTTAAAATCTCAATTAATACCCGTTCATATTCACCGGCCGATATGAATCGATATCAGCCCATACTACGACAATATTTTGTAGCAATACCGAATCGGTAAAATATTACCGATCGGCCGATATTACCGATATCTCTGAAAATATCGGCCGAGATGGAGTAATTCCAAAAACCTTGATTTTTTGTAACTTTTTGTCTATTTTTCCATTTTCTTCTCCTCTTCCCTCATTCTCTTATATATTTCCAACTTCCAACACTATTTCTTGAAGAAATCATTTTATTTAGTAAGAGAAAATCAAATTAACTCCCTTATTTTTACTATTATGTATTTTTTTTATTTTTTATTTTTAGATAAAGCATAGAAATGAATGAAACGATCATTGGCATGTCACTTTTGGGTTTGTGTTGTGTTATTCACTTAGATCTACACACTTTCATGCTAGATCTACTTATAAACATGATTTTTTGTGTTGAAAAATGGTTTTTTTTAATCTTCTACTTTTAAAAAAATTGTTGAAGTATTTATGATACTAAATAGTAAATACTAATAGCTTAATGAGTAAGTGTGATTATGGTTTAAAATCTCAATTAATACCCGTTCATATTCACCGGCCGATATGAATCGATATCAGCCCATACTACGACGATATTTTGTAGCAATACCGAATCGGTAAAATATTACCGATCGGCCGATATTACCGATATCTCTGAAAATATCGGCCGAGATGGAGTAATTCCAAAAACCTTGATTTTTTGTAACTTTTTTCCTTTTTTTCCATTTTCTTCTCCTCTTCCCTCATTCTCTTATATATTTCCAACTTCCAACACTATTTCTTGAAGAAATCATTTTATTTAGTAAGAGAAAATCAAATTAACTCCCTTATTTTTACTATTATGTATTTTTTTTATTTTTTATTTTTAGATAAAGCATAGAAATGAATGAAACGATCATTGGCATGTCACTTTTGGGTTTGTGTTGTGTTATTCACTTAGATCTACACACTTTCATGCTAGATCTACTTATAAACATGATTTTTTGTGTTGAAAAATGGTTTTTTTTAATCTTCTACTTTTAAAAAAATTGTTGAAGTATTTATGATACTAAATAGTAAATACTAATAGCTTAATGAGTAAGTGTGATTATGGTTTAAAATCTCAATTAATACCCGTTCATATTCACCGGCCGATATGAATCGATATCAGCCCATACTACGACGATATTTTGTAGCAATACCGAATCGGTAAAATATTACCGATCGGCCGATATTACCGATATCTCTGAAAATATCGGCCGAGATGGAGTAATTCCAAAAACCTTGATTTTTTGTAACTTTTTTCCTATTTTTCCATTTTCTTCTCCTCTTCCCTCATTCTCTTATATATTTCCAACTTCCAACACTATTTCTTGAAGAAATCATTTTATTTAGTAAGAGAAAATCAAATTAACTCCCTTATTTTTACTATTATGTGTTTTTTTTATTTTTTATTTTTAGATAAAGCATAGAAATGAATGAAACGATCATTGGCATGTCACTTTTGGGTTTGTGTTGTGTTATTCACTTAGATCTACACACTTTCATGCTAGATCTACTTATAAACATGATTTTTTGTGTTGAAAAATGGTTTTTTTTAATCTTCTACTTTTAAAAAAATTGTTGAAGTATTTATGATACTAAATAGTAAATACTAATAGCTTAATGAGTAAGTGTGATTATGGTTTAAAATCTCAATTAATACCCGTTCATATTCACCGGCCGATATGAATCGATATCAGCCCCTACTACGACGATATTTTGTAGCAATACCGAATCGGTAAAATATTACCGATCGGCCGATATTACCGATATCTCTGAAAATATCGGCCGAGATGGAGTAATTCCAAAAACCTTGATTTTTTGTAACTTTTTTCCTTTTTTTCCATTTTCTTCTCCTCTTCCCTCATTCTCTTATATATTTCCAACTTCCAACACTATTTCTTGAAGAAATCATTTTATTTAGTAAGAGAAAATCAAATTAACTCCCCTATTTTTACTATTATGTGTTTTTTTTATTTTTTATTTTTAGATAAAGCATAGAAATGAATGAAACGATCATTGGCATGTCACTTTTGGGTTTGTGTTGTGTTATTCACTTAGATCTACACACTTTCATGCTAGATCTACTTATAAACATGATTTTTTGTGTTGAAAAATGGTTTTTTTTAATCTTCTACTTTTAAAAAAATTGTTGAAGTATTTATGATACTAAATAGTAAATACTAATAGCTTAATGAGTAAGTGTGATTATGGTTTAAAATCTCAATTAATACCCGTTCATATTCACCGGCCGATATGAATCGATATCAGCCCATACTACGACAATATTTTGTAGCAATACCGAATCGGTAAAATATTACCGATCGGCCGATATTACCGATATCTCTGAAAATATCGGCCGAGATGGAGTAATTCCAAAAACCTTGATTTTTTGTAAGTTTTTGTCTATTTTTCCATTTTCTTCTCCTCTTCCCTCATTCTCTTATATATTTCCAACTTCCAACACTATTTCTTGAAGAAATCATTTTATTTAGTAAGAGAAAATCAAATTAACTCCCTTATTTTTACTATTATGTATTTTTTTTATTTTTTATTTTTAGATAAAGCATAGAAATGAATGAAACGATCATTGGCATGTCACTTTTGGGTTTGTGTTGTGTTATTCACTTAGATCTACACACTTTCATGCTAGATCTACTTATAAACATGATTTTTTGTGTTGAAAAATGGTTTTTTTTAATCTTCTACTTTTAAAAAAATTGTTGAAGTATTTATGATACTAAATAGTAAATACTAATAGCTTAATGAGTAAGTGTGATTATGGTTTAAAATCTCAATTAATACCCGTTCATATTCACCGGCCGATATGAATCGATATCAGCCCATACTACGACGATATTTTGTAGCAATACCGAATCGGTAAAATATTACCGATCGGCCGATATTACCGATATCTCTGAAAATATCGGCCGAGATGGAGTAATTCCAAAAACCTTGATTTTTTGTAACTTTTTTCCTTTTTTTCCATTTTCTTCTCCTCTTCCCTCATTCTCTTATATATTTCCAACTTCCAACACTATTTCTTGAAGAAATCATTTTATTTAGTAAGAGAAAATCAAATTAACTCCCCTATTTTTACTATTATGTGTTTTTTTTATTTTTTATTTTTAGATAAAGCATAGAAATGAATGAAACGATCATTGGCATGTCACTTTTGGGTTTGTGTTGTGTTATTCACTTAGATCTACACACTTTCATGCTAGATTTACTTATAAACATGATTTTTTGTGTTGAAATATGGTTTTTTTTAATCTTCTACTTTTAAAAAAATTGTTGAAGTATTTATGATACTAAATAGTAAATACTAATAGCTTAATGAGTAAGTGTGATTATGGTTTAAAATCTCAATTAATACCCGTTCATATTCACCGGCCGATATGAATCGATATCAGCCCATACTACGACGATATTTTGTAGCAATACCGAGTCGGTAAAATATTACCGATCGGCCGATATTACCGATATCTCTGAAAATATCGGCCGAGATGGAGTAATGTCCAAAAACCTTGATTTTTTGTAACTTTTTTCCTATTTTTCCATTTTCTTCTCCTCTTCCCTCATTCTCTTATATATTTCCAACTTCCAACACTATTTCTTGAAGAAATCATTTTATTTAGTAAGAGAAAATCAAATTAACTCCCTTATTTTTACTATTATGTGTTTTTTTTATTTTTTATTTTTAGATAAAGCATAGAAATGAATGAAACGATCATTGGCATGTCACTTTTGGGTTTGTGTTGTGTTATTCACTTAGATCTACACACTTTCATGCTAGATCTACTTATAAACATGATTTTTTGTGTTGAAAAATGGTTTTTTTTAATCTTCTACTTTTAAAAAAATTGTTGAAGTATTTATGATACTAAATAGTAAATACTAATAGCTTAATGAGTAAGTGTGATTATGGTTTAAAATCTCAATTAATACCCGTTCATATTCACCGGCCGATATGAATCGATATCAGCCCCTACTACGACGATATTTTGTAGCAATACCAAATCGGTAAAATATTACCGATCGGCCGATATTACCGATATCTCTGAAAATATCGGCCGAGATGGAGTAATTCCAAAAACCTTGATTTTTTGTAACTTTTTTCCTTTTTTTCCATTTTCTTCTCCTCTTCCCTCATTCTCTTATATATTTCCAACTTCCAACACTATTTCTTGAAGAAATCATTTTATTTAGTAAGAGAAAATCAAATTAACTCCCTTATTTTTACTATTATGTGTTTTTTTTATTTTTTATTTTTAGATAAAGCATAGAAATGAATGAAACGATCATTGGCATGTCACTTTTGGGTTTGTGTTGTGTTATTCACTTAGATCTACACACTTTCATGCTAGATCTACTTATAAACATGATTTTTTGTGTTGAAATATGGTTTTTTTTTAATCTTCTACTTTTAAAAAAATTGTTGAAGTATTTATGATACTAAATAGTAAATACTAATAGCTTAATGAGTAAGTGTGATTATGGTTTAAAATCTCAATTAATACCCGTTCATATTCACCGGCCGATATGAATCGATATCAGCCCATACTACGACGATATTTTGTAGCAATACCGAATCGGTAAAATATTACCGATCGGCCGATATTACCGATATCTCTGAAAATATCGGCCGAGATGGAGTAATGTCCAAAAACCTTGATTTTTTGTAACTTTTTTCCTATTTTTCCATTTTCTTCTCCTCTTCCCTCATTCTCTTATATATTTCCAACTTCCAACACTATTTCTTGAAGAAATCATTTTATTTAGTAAGAGAAAATCAAATTAACTCCCTTATTTTTACTATTATGTATTTTTTTTATTTTTTATTTTTAGATAAAGCATAGAAATGAATGAAACGATCATTGGCATGTCACTTTTGGGTTTGTGTTGTGTTATTCACTTAGATCTACACACTTTCATGCTAGATCTACTTATAAACATGATTTTTTGTGTTGAAAAATGGTTTTTTTTAATCTTCTACTTTTAAAAAAATTGTTGAAGTATTTATGATACTAAATAGTAAATACTAATAGCTTAATGAGTAAGTGTGATTATGGTTTAAAATCTCAATTAATACCCGTTCATATTCACCGGCCGATATGAATCGATATCAGCCCATACTACGACGATATTTTGTAGCAATACCGAATCGGTAAAATATTACCGATCGGCCGATATTACCGATATCTCTGAAAATATCGGCCGAGATGGAGTAATTCCAAAAACCTTGATTTTTTGTAACTTTTTTCCTATTTTTCCATTTTCTTCTCCTCTTCCCTCATTCTCTTATATATTTCCAACTTCCAACACTATTTCTTGAAGAAATCATTTTATTTAGTAAGAGAAAATCAAATTAACTCCCTTATTTTTACTATTATGTATTTTTTTTATTTTTTATTTTTAGATAAAGCATAGAAATGAATGAAACGATCATTGGCATGTCACTTTTGGGTTTGTGTTGTGTTATTCACTTAGATCTACACACTTTCATGCTAGATCTACTTATAAACATGATTTTTTGTGTTGAAAAATGGTTTTTTTTAATCTTCTACTTTTAAAAAAATTGTTGAAGTATTTATGATACTAAATAGTAAATACTAATAGCTTAATGAGTAAGTGTGATTATGGTTTAAAATCTCAATTAATACCCGTTCATATTCACCGGCCGATATGAATCGATATCAGCCCATACTACGACGATATTTTGTAGCAATACCGAATCGGTAAAATATTACCGATCGGCCGATATTACCGATATCTCTGAAAATATCGGCCGAGATGGAGTAATTCCAAAAACCTTGATTTTTTGTAACTTTTTTCCTTTTTTTCCATTTTCTTCTCCTCTTCCCTCATTCTCTTATATATTTCCAACTTCCAACACTATTTCTTGAAGAAATCATTTTATTTAGTAAGAGAAAATCAAATTAACTCCCTTATTTTTACTATTATGTATTTTTTTTATTTTTTATTTTTAGATAAAGCATAGAAATGAATGAAACGATCATTGGCATGTCACTTTTGGGTTTGTGTTGTGTTATTCACTTAGATCTACACACTTTCATGCTACATCTACTTATAAACATGATTTTTTGTGTTGAAAAATGGTTTTTTTTAATCTTCTACTTTTAAAAAAATTGTTGAAGTATTTATGATACTAAATAGTAAATACTAATAGCTTAATGAGTAAGTGTGATTATGGTTTAAAATCTCAATTAATACCCGTTCATATTCACCGGCCGATATGAATCGATATCAGCCCATACTACGACGATATTTTGTAGCAATACCGAATCGGTAAAATATTACCGATCGGCCGATATTACCGATATCTCTGAAAATATCGGCCGAGATGGAGTAATTCCAAAAACCTTGATTTTTTGTAACTTTTTTCCTTTTTTTCCATTTTCTTCTCCTCTTCCCTCATTCTCTTATATATTTCCAACTTCCAACACTATTTCTTGAAGAAATCATTTTATTTAGTAAGAGAAAATCAAATTAACTCCCTTATTTTTACTATTATGTATTTTTTTTATTTTTTATTTTTAGATAAAGCATAGAAATGAATGAAACGATCATTGGCATGTCACTTTTGGGTTTGTGTTGTGTTATTCACTTAGATCTACACACTTTCATGCTACATCTACTTATAAACATGATTTTTTGTGTTGAAAAATGGTTTTTTTTAATCTTCTACTTTTAAAAAAATTGTTGAAGTATTTATGATACTAAATAGTAAATACTAATAGCTTAATGAGTAAGTGTGATTATGGTTTAAAATCTCAATTAATACCCGTTCATATTCACCGGCCGATATGAATCGATATCAGCCCATACTACGACGATATTTTGTAGCAATACCGAATCGGTAAAATATTACCGATCGGCCGATATTACCGATATCTTTGAAAATATCGGCCGAGATGGAGTAATGTCCAAAAACCTTGATTTTTTGTAACTTTTTTCCTATTTTCCATTTTCTTCTCCTCTTCCCTCATTCTCTTATATATTTCCAACTTCCAACACTATTTCTTGAAGAAATCATTTTATTTAGTAAGAGAAAATCAAATTAACTCCCTTATTTTTACTATTATGTATTTTTTTTATTTTTTATTTTTAGATAAAGCATAGAAATGAATGAAACGATCATTGGCATGTCACTTTTGGGTTTGTGTTGTGTTATTCACTTAGATCTACACACTTTCATGCTAGATCTACTTATAAACATGATTTTTTGTGTTGAAAAATGGTTTTTTTTAATCTTCTACTTTTAAAAAAATTGTTGAAGTATTTATGATACTAAATAGTAAATACTAATAGCTTAATGAGTAAGTGTGATTATGGTTTAAAATCTCAATTAATACCCGTTCATATTCACCGGCCGATATGAATCGATATCAGCCGATACTACGACAATATTTTGTAGCAATACCGAATCGGTAAAATATTACCGATCGGCCGATATTACCGATATCTCTGAAAATATCGGCCGAGATGGAGTAATTCCAAAAACCTTGATTTTTTGTAACTTTTTGTCTATTTTTCCATTTTCTTCTCCTCTTCCCTCATTCTCTTATATATTTCCAACTTCCAACACTATTTCTTGAAGAAATCATTTTATTTAGTAAGAGAAAATCAAATTAACTCCCTTATTTTTACTATTATGTATTTTTTTTATTTTTTATTTTTAGATAAAGCATAGAAATGAATGAAACGATCATTGGCATGTCACTTTTGGGTTTGTGTTGTGTTATTCACTTAGATCTACACACTTTCATGCTACATCTACTTATAAACATGATTTTTTGTGTTGAAAAATGGTTTTTTTTAATCTTCTACTTTTAAAAAAATTGTTGAAGTATTTATGATACTAAATAGTAAATACTAATAGCTTAATGAGTAAGTGTGATTATGGTTTAAAATCTCAATTAATACCCGTTCATATTCACCGGCCGATATGAATCGATATCAGCCCATACTACGACGATATTTTGTAGCAATACCGAATCGGTAAAATATTACCGATCGGCCGATATTACCGATATCTCTGAAAATATCGGCCGAGATGGAGTAATTCCAAAAACCTTGATTTTTTGTAACTTTTTTCCTTTTTTTCCATTTTCTTCTCCTCTTCCCTCATTCTCTTATATATTTCCAACTTCCAACACTATTTCTTGAAGAAATCATTTTATTTAGTAAGAGAAAATCAAATTAACTCCCTTATTTTTACTATTATGTATTTTTTTTATTTTTTATTTTTAGATAAAGCATAGAAATGAATGAAACGATCATTGGCATGTCACTTTTGGGTTTGTGTTGTGTTATTCACTTAGATCTACACACTTTCATGCTACATCTACTTATAAACATGATTTTTTGTGTTGAAAAATGGTTTTTTTTAATCTTCTACTTTTAAAAAAATTGTTGAAGTATTTATGATACTAAATAGTAAATACTAATAGCTTAATGAGTAAGTGTGATTATGGTTTAAAATCTCAATTAATACCCGTTCATATTCACCGGCCGATATGAATCGATATCAGCCCATACTACGACGATATTTTGTAGCAATACCGAATCGGTAAAATATTACCGATCGGCCGATATTACCGATATCTTTGAAAATATCGGCCGAGATGGAGTAATGTCCAAAAACCTTGATTTTTTGTAACTTTTTTCCTATTTTCCATTTTCTTCTCCTCTTCCCTCATTCTCTTATATATTTCCAACTTCCAACACTATTTCTTGAAGAAATCATTTTATTTAGTAAGAGAAAATCAAATTAACTCCCTTATTTTTACTATTATGTATTTTTTTTATTTTTTATTTTTAGATAAAGCATAGAAATGAATGAAACGATCATTGGCATGTCACTTTTGGGTTTGTGTTGTGTTATTCACTTAGATCTACACACTTTCATGCTAGATCTACTTATAAACATGATTTTTTGTGTTGAAAAATGGTTTTTTTTAATCTTCTACTTTTAAAAAAATTGTTGAAGTGTTTATGATACTAAATAGTAAATACTAATAGCTTAATGAGTAAGTGTGATTATGGTTTAAAATCTCAATTAATACCCGTTCATATTCACCGGCCGATATGAATCGATATCAGCCCATACTACGACGATATTTTGTAGCAATACCGAATCGGTAAAATATTACCGATCGGCCGATATTACCGATATCTTTGAAAATATCGGCCGAGATGGAGTAATTCCAAAAACCTTGATTTTTTGTAACTTTTTGTCTATTTTTCCATTTTCTTCTCCTCTTCCCTCATTCTCTTATATATTTCCAACTTCCAACACTATTTCTTGAAGAAATCATTTTATTTAGTAAGAGAAAATCAAATTAACTCCCTTATTTTTACTATTATGTATTTTTTTTATTTTTTATTTTTAGATAAAGCATAGAAATGAATGAAACGATCATTGGCATGTCACTTTTGGGTTTGTGTTGTGTTATTCACTTAGATCTACACACTTTCATGCTACATCTACTTATAAACATGATTTTTTGTGTTGAAAAATGGTTTTTTTTAATCTTCTACTTTTAAAAAAATTGTTGAAGTGTTTATGATACTAAATAGTAAATACTAATAGCTTAATGAGTAAGTGTGATTATGGTTTAAAATCTCAATTAATACCCGTTCATATTCACCGGCCGATATGAATCGATATCAGCCCATACTACGACGATATTTTGTAGCAATACCGAATCGGTAAAATATTACCGATCGGCCGATATTACCGATATCTCTGAAAATATCGGCCGAGATGGAGTAATGTCCAAAAACCTTGATTTTTTGTAACTTTTTTCCTATTTTTCCATTTTCTTCTCCTCTTCCCTCATTCTCTTATATATTTCCAACTTCCAACACTATTTCTTGAAGAAATCATTTTATTTAGTAAGAGAAAATCAAATTAACTCCCTTATTTTTACTATTATGTGTTTTTTTTATTTTTTATTTTTAGATAAAGCATAGAAATGAATGAAACGATCATTGGCATGTCACTTTTGGGTTTGTGTTGTGTTATTCACTTAGATCTACACACTTTCATGCTAGATCTACTTATAAAAATGATTTTTTGTGTTGAAAAATGGTTTTTTTTAATCTTCTACTTTTAAAAAAATTGTTGAAGTATTTATGATACTAAATAGTAAATACTAATAGCTTAATGAGTAAGTGTGATTATGGTTTAAAATCTCAATTAATACCCGTTCATATTCACCGGCCGATATGAATCGATATCAGCCCATACTACGACGATATTTTGTAGCAATACCGAATCGGTAAAATATTACCGATCGGCCGATATTACCGATATCTCTGAAAATATCGGCCGAGATGGAGTAATTCCAAAAACCTTGATTTTTTGTAACTTTTTTCCTATTTTTCCATTTTCTTCTCCTCTTCCCTCATTCTCTTATATATTTCCAACTTCCAACACTATTTCTTGAAGAAATCATTTTATTTAGTAAGAGAAAATCAAATTAACTCCCTTATTTTTACTATTATGTATTTTTTTTATTTTTTATTTTTAGATAAAGCATAGAAATGAATGAAACGATCATTGGCATGTCACTTTTGGGTTTGTGTTGTGTTATTCACTTAGATCTACACACTTTCATGCTAGATCTAATTATAAACATGATTTTTTGTGTTGAAAAATGGTTTTTTTTAATCTTCTACTTTTAAAAAAATTGTTGAAGTATTTATGATACTAAATAGTAAATACTAATAGCTTAATGAGTAAGTGTGATTATGGTTTAAAATCTCAATTAATACCCGTTCATATTCACCGGCCGATATGAATCGATATCAGCCCATACTACGACGATATTTTGTAGCAATACCGAATCGGTAAAATATTACCGATCGGCCGATATTACCGATATCTCTGAAAATATCGGCCGAGATGGAGTAATTCCAAAAACCTTGATTTTTTGTAACTTTTTTCCTATTTTTCCATTTTCTTCTCCTCTTCCCTCATTCTCTTATATATTTCCAACTTCCAACACTATTTCTTGAAGAAATCATTTTATTTAGTAAGAGAAAATCAAATTAACTCCCTTATTTTTACTATTATGTATTTTTTTTATTTTTTATTTTTAGATAAAGCATAGAAATGAATGAAACGATCATTGGCATGTCACTTTTGGGTTTGTGTTGTGTTATTCACTTAGATCTACACACTTTCATGCTAAATCTACTTATAAACATGATTTTTTGTGTTGAAAAATGGTTTTTTTTAATCTTCTACTTTTAAAAAAATTGTTGAAGTATTTATGATACTAAATAGTAAATACTAATAGCTTAATGAGTAAGTGTGATTATGGTTTAAAATCTCAATTAATACCCGTTCATATTCACCGGCCGATATGAATCGATATCAGCCCATACTACGACGATATTTTGTAGCAATACCGAATCGGTAAAATATTACCGATCGGCCGATATTACCGATATCTCTGAAAATATCGGCCGAGATGGAGTAATTCCAAAAACCTTGATTTTTTGTAACTTTTTTCCTTTTTTTCCATTTTCTTCTCCTCTTCCCTCATTCTCTTATATATTTCCAACTTCCAACACTATTTCTTGAAGAAATCATTTTATTTAGTAAGAGAAAATCAAATTAACTCCCTTATTTTTACTATTATGTATTTTTTTTATTTTTTATTTTTAGATAAAGCATAGAAATGAATGAAACGATCATTGGCATGTCACTTTTGGGTTTGTGTTGTGTTATTCACTTAGATCTACACACTTTCATGCTACATCTACTTATAAACATGATTTTTTGTGTTGAAAAATGGTTTTTTTTAATCTTCTACTTTTAAAAAAATTGTTGAAGTATTTATGATACTAAATAGTAAATACTAATAGCTTAATGAGTAAGTGTGATTATGGTTTAAAATCTCAATTAATACCCGTTCATATTCACCGGCCGATATGAATCGATATCAGCCCATACTACGACGATATTTTGTAGCAATACCGAATCGGTAAAATATTACCGATCGGCCGATATTACCGA
Source organism: Cinnamomum chago (assembly GCA_038049695.1). NCBI lineage: Eukaryota > Viridiplantae > Streptophyta > Magnoliopsida > Laurales > Lauraceae > Cinnamomum > Cinnamomum chago. The sequence continues at coordinate 60,979,367 of CP142458.1, read as the reverse complement.
TATCTGTGAAAATATCGGCCGAGATGGAGTAATGTCCGAAAACCTTGATTTTTTGTAACTTTTTTCCTATTTTCCATTTTCTTCTCCTCTTCCCTCATTCTCTTATATATTTCCAACTTCCAACACTATTTCTTGAAGAAATCATTTTATTTAGTAAGAGAAAATCAAATTAACTCCCTTATTTTTACTATTATGTATTTTTTTTATTTTTTATTTTTAGATAAAGCATAGAAATGAATGAAACGATCATTGGCATGTCACTTTTGGGTTTGTGTTGTGTTATTCACTTAGATCTACACACTTTCATGCTACATCTACTTATAAACATGATTTTTTGTTTTGAAAAATGGTTTTTCTTAATCTTCTACTTTTAAAAAAATTGTTGAAGTATTTATGATACTAAATAGTAAATACTAATAGCTTAATGAGTAAGTGTGATTATGGTTTAAAATCTCAATTAATACCCGTTCATATTCACCGGCCGATATGAATCGATATCAGCCCATACTACGACGATATTTTGTAGCAATACCGAATCGGTAAAATATTACCGATCGGCCGATATTACCGATATCTCTGAAAATATCGGCCGGGATGGAGTAATGTCCAAAAACCTTGATTTTTTGTAACTTTTTTCCTATTTTTCCATTTTCTTCTCCTCTTCCCTCATTCTCTTATATATTTCCAACTTCCAACACTATTTCTTGAAGAAATCATTTTATTTAGTAAGAGAAAATCAAATTAACTCCCTTATTTTTACTATTATGTATTTTTTTTATTTTTTATTTTTAGATAAAGCATAGAAATGAATGAAACGATCATTGGCATGTCACTTTTGGGTTTGTGTTGTGTTATTCACTTAGATCTACACACTTTCATGCTAGATCTACTTATAAACATGATTTTTTGTGTTGAAAAATGGTTTTTCTTAATCTTCTACTTTTAAAAAAATTGTTGAAGTATTTATGATACTAAATAGTAAATACTAATAGCTTAATGAGTAAGTGTGATTATGGTTTAAAATCTCAATTAATACCCGTTCATATTCACCGGCCGATATGAATCGATATCAGCCCATACTACGACGATATTTTGTAGCAATACCGAATCGGTAAAATATTACCGATCGGCCGATATTACCGATATCTCTGAAAATATCGGCCGAGATGGAGTAATGTCCAAAAACCTTGATTTTTTGTAACTTTTTTCCTATTTTTCCATTTTCTTCTCCTCTTCCCTCATTCTCTTATATATTTCCAACTTCCAACACTATTTCTTGAAGAAATCATTTTATTTAGTAAGAGAAAATCAAATTAACTCCCTTATTTTTACTATTATGTGTTTTTTTTATTTTTTATTTTTAGATAAAGCATAGAAATGAATGAAACGATCATTGGCATGTCACTTTTGGGTTTGTGTTGTGTTATTCACTTAGATCTACACACTTTCATGCTAGATCTACTTATAAACATGATTATTTGTGTTGAAAAATGGTTTTTTTTAATCTTCTACTTTTAAAAAAATTGTTGAAGTATTTATGATACTAAATAGTAAATACTAATAGCTTAATGAGTAAGTGTGATTATGGTTTAAAATCTCAATTAATACCCGTTCATATTCACCGGCCGATATGAATCGATATCAGCCCATACTACGACGATATTTTGTAGCAATACCGAATCGGTAAAATATTACCGATCGGCCGATATTACCGATATCTCTGAAAATATCGGCCGAGATGGAGTAATTCCAAAAACCTTGATTTTTTGTAACTTTTTTCCTATTTTTCCATTTTCTTCTCCTCTTCCCTCATTCTCTTATATATTTCCAACTTCCAACACTATTTCTTGAAGAAATCATTTTATTTAGTAAGAGAAAATCAAATTAACTCCCTTATTTTTACTATTATGTATTTTTTTTATTTTTTATTTTTAGATAAAGCATAGAAATGAATGAAACGATCATTGGCATGTCACTTTTGGGTTTGTGTTGTGTTATTCACTTAGATCTACACACTTTCATGCTAGATCTACTTATAAACATGATTTTTTGTGTTGAAAAATGGTTTTTCTTAATCTTCTACTTTTAAAAAAATTGTTGAAGTATTTATGATACTAAATAGTAAATACTAATAGCTTAATGAGTAAGTGTGATTATGGTTTAAAATCTCAATTAATACCCGTTCATATTCACCGGCCGATATGAATCGATATCAGCCCATACTACGACGATATTTTGTAGCAATACCGAATCGGTAAAATATTACCGATCGGCCGATATTACCGATATCTCTGAAAATATCGGCCGGGATGGAGTAATGTCCAAAAACCTTGATTTTTTGTAACTTTTTTACTATTTTTCCATTTTCTTCTCCTCTTCCCTCATTCTCTTATATATTTCCAACTTCCAACACTATTTCTTGAAGAAATCATTTTATTTAGTAAGAGAAAATCAAATTAACTCCCTTATTTTTACTATTATGTATTTTTTTTATTTTTTATTTTTAGATAAAGCATAGAAATGAATGAAACGATCATTGGCATGTCACTTTTGGGTTTGTGTTGTGTTATTCACTTAGATCTACACACTTTCATGCTAGATCTACTTATAAACATGATTTTTTGTGTTGAAAAATGGTTTTTCTTAATCTTCTACTTTTAAAAAAATTGTTGAAGTATTTATGATACTAAATAGTAAATACTAATAGCTTAATGAGTAAGTGTGATTATGGTTTAAAATCTCAATTAATACCCGTTCATATTCACCGGCCGATATGAATCGATATCAGCCCATACTACGACGATATTTTGTAGCAATACCGAATCGGTAAAATATTACCGATCGGCCGATATTACCGATATCTCTGAAAATATCGGCCGAGATGGAGTAATGTCCAAAAACCTTGATTTTTTGTAACTTTTTTCCTATTTTTCCATTTTCTTCTCCTCTTCCCTCATTCTCTTATATATTTCCAACTTCCAACACTATTTCTTGAAGAAATCATTTTATTTAGTAAGAGAAAATCAAATTAACTCCCTTATTTTTACTATTATTTGTTTTTTTTATTTTTTATTTTTAGATAAAGCATAGAAATGAATGAAACGATCATTGGCATGTCACTTTTGGGTTTGTGTTGTGTTATTCACTTAGATCTACACACTTTCATGCTAGATCTACTTATAAACATGATTTTTTGTGTTGAAAAATGGTTTTTTTTAATCTTCTACTTTTAAAAAAATTGTTGAAGTATTTATGATACTAAATAGTAAATACTAATAGCTTAATGAGTAAGTGTGATTATGGTTTAAAATCTCAATTAATACCCGTTCATATTCACCGGCCGATATGAATCGATATCAGCCCATACTACGACGATATTTTGTAGCAATACCGAATCGGTAAAATATTACCGATCGGCCGATATTACCGATATCTCTGAAAATATCGGCCGAGATGGAGTAATTCCAAAAACCTTGATTTTTTGTAACTTTTTTCCTATTTTTCCATTTTCTTCTCCTCTTCCCTCATTCTCTTATATATTTCCAACTTCCAACACTATTTCTTGAAGAAATCATTTTATTTAGTAAGAGAAAATCAAATTAACTCCCTTATTTTTACTATTATGTATTTTTTTTATTTTTTATTTTTAGATAAAGCATAGAAATGAATGAAACGATCATTGGCATGTCACTTTTGGGTTTGTGTTGTGTTATTCTCTTAGATCTACACACTTTCATGCTAGATCTACTTATAAACATGATTTTTTGTGTTGAAAAATGGTTTTTCTTAATCTTCTACTTTTAAAAAAATTGTTGAAGTATTTATGATACTAAATAGTAAATACTAATAGCTTAATGAGTAAGTGTGATTATGGTTTAAAATCTCAATTAATACCCGTTCATATTCACCGGCCGATATGAATCGATATCAGCCCATACTACGACGATATTTTGTAGCAATACCGAATCGGTAAAATATTACCGATCGGCCGATATTACCGATATCTCTGAAAATATCGGCCGAGATGGAGTAATTCCAAAAACCTTGATTTTTTGTAACTTTTTTCCTTTTTTTCCATTTTCTTCTCCTCTTCCCTCATTCTCTTATATATTTCCAACTTCCAACACTATTTCTTGAAGAAATCATTTTATTTAGTAAGAGAAAATCAAATTAACTCCCTTATTTTTACTATTATGTCTTTTTTTTATTTTTTATTTTTAGATAAAGCATAGAAATGAATGAAACGATCATTGGCATGTCACTTTTGGGTTTGTGTTGTGTTATTCACTTAGATCTACACACTTTCATGCTAAATCTACTTATAAACATGATTTTTTGTGTTGAAAAATGGTTTTTTTTAATCTTCTACTTTTAAAAAAATTGTTGAAGTATTTATGATACTAAATAGTAAATACTAATAGCTTAATGAGTAAGTGTGATTATGGTTTAAAATCTCAATTAATACCTGTTCATATTCACCGGCCGATATGAATCGATATCAGCCCATACTACGACGATATTTTGTAGCAATACCGAATCGGTAAAATATTACCGATCGGCCGATATTACCGATATCTTTGAAAATATCGGCCGAGATGGAGTAATGTCCAAAAACCTTGATTTTTTGTAACTTTTTTCCTATTTTCCATTTTCTTCTCCTCTTCCCTCATTCTCTTATATATTTCCAACTTCCAACACTATTTCTTGAAGAAATCATTTTATTTAGTAAGAGAAAATCAAATTAACTCCCTTATTTTTACTATTATGTATTTTTTTTATTTTTTATTTTTAGATAAAGCATAGAAATGAATGAAACGATCATTGGCATGTCACTTTTGGGTTTGTGTTGTGTTATTCACTTAGATCTACACACTTTCATGCTAGATCTACTTATAAACATGATTTTTTGTGTTGAAAAATGGTTTTTTTTAATCTTCTACTTTTAAAAAAATTGTTGAAGTATTTATGATACTAAATAGTAAATACTAATAGCTTAATGAGTAAGTGTGATTATGGTTTAAAATCTCAATTAATACCCGTTCATATTCACCGGCCGATATGAATCGATATCAGCCCATACTACGACGATATTTTGTAGCAATACCGAATCGGTAAAATATTACCGATCGGCCGATATTACCGATATCTCTGAAAATATCGGCCGAGATGGAGTTATTCCAAAAACCTTGATTTTTTGTAACTTTTTTCCTATTTTTCCATTTTCTTCTCCTCTTCCCTCATTCTCTTATATATTTCCAACTTCCAACACTATTTCTTGAAGAAATCATTTTATTTAGTAAGAGAAAATCAAATTAACTCCCTTATTTTTACTATTATGTATTTTTTTTATTTTTTATTTTTAGATAAAGCATAGAAATGAATGAAACGATCATTGGCATGTCACTTTTGGGTTTGTGTTGTGTTATTCACTTAGATCTACACACTTTCATGCTACATCTACTTATAAACATGATTTTTTGTGTTGAAAAATGGTTTTTTTTAATCTTCTACTTTTAAAAAAATTGTTGAAGTATTTATGATACTAAATAGTAAATACTAATAGCTTAATGAGTAAGTGTGATTATGGTTTAAAATCTCAATTAATACCCGTTCATATTCACCGGCCGATATGAATCGATATCAGCCCATACTACGACGATATTTTGTAGCAATACCGAATCGGTAAAATATTACCGATCGGCCGATATTACCGATATCTCTGAAAATATCGGCCGAGATGGAGTAATGTCCAAAAACCTTGATTTTTTGTAACTTTTTTCCTATTTTTCCATTTTCTTCTCCTCTTCCCTCATTCTCTTATATATTTCCAACTTCCAACACTATTTCTTGAAGAAATCATTTTATTTAGTAAGAGAAAATCAAATTAACTCCCTTATTTTTACTATTATGTGTTTTTTTTATTTTTTATTTTTAGATAAAGCATAGAAATGAATGAAACGATCATTGGCATGTCACTTTTGGGTTTGTGTTGTGTTATTCACTTAGATCTACACACTTTCATGCTAGATCTACTTATAAACATGATTATTTGTGTTGAAAAATGGTTTTTTTTAATCTTCTACTTTTAAAAAAATTGTTGAAGTATTTATGATACTAAATAGTAAATACTAATAGCTTAATGAGTAAGTGTGATTATGGTTTAAAATCTCAATTAATACCCGTTAATATTCACCGGCCGATATGAATCGATATCAGCCCATACTACGACGATATTTTGTAGCAATACCGAATCGGTAAAATATTACCGATCGGCCGATATTACCGATATCTCTGAAAATATCGGCCGAGATGGAGTAATGTCCAAAAACCTTGATTTTTTGTAACTTTTTTCCTATTTTTCCATTTTCTTCTCCTCTTCCCTCATTCTCTTATATATTTCCAACTTCCAACACTATTTCTTGAAGAAATCATTTTATTTAGTAAGAGAAAATCAAATTAACTCCCTTATTTTTACTATTATGTATTTTTTTTATTTTTTATTTTTAGATAAAGCATAGAAATGAATGAAACGATCATTGGCATGTCACTTTTGGGTTTGTGTTGTGTTATTCACTTAGATCTACACACTTTCATGCTAGATCTACTTATAAACATGATTTTTTGTGTTGAAAAATGGTTTTTCTTAATCTTCTACTTTTAAAAAAATTGTTGAAGTATTTATGATACTAAATAGTAAATACTAATAGCTTAATGAGTAAGTGTGATTATGGTTTAAAATCTCAATTAATACCCGTTCATATTCACCGGCCGATATGAATCGATATCAGCCCGTACTACGACGATATTTTGTAGCAATACCGAATCGGTAAAATATTACCGATCGGCCGATATTACCGATATCTCTGAAAATATCGGCCGAGATGGAGTAATTCCAAAAACCTTGATTTTTTGTAACTTTTTTCCTTTTTTTCCATTTTCTTCTCCTCTTCCCTCATTCTCTTATATATTTCCAACTTCCAACACTATTTCTTGAAGAAATCATTTTATTTAGTAAGAGAAAATCAAATTAACTCCCTTATTTTTACTATTATGTATTTTTTTTATTTTTTATTTTTAGATAAAGCATAGAAATGAATGAAACGATCATTGGCATGTCACTTTTGGGTTTGTGTTGTGTTATTCACTTAGATCTACACACTTTCATTCTAAATCTACTTATAAACATGATTTTTTGTGTTGAAAAATGGTTTTTTTTAATCTTCTACTTTTAAAAAAATTGTTGAAGTATTTATGATACTAAATAGTAAATACTAATAGCTTAATGAGTAAGTGTGATTATGGTTTAAAATCTCAATTAATACCCGTTCATATTCACCGGCCGATATGAATCGATATCAGCCCATACTACGACGATATTTTGTAGCAATACCGAATCGGTAAAATATTACCGATCGGCCGATATTACCGATATCTTTGAAAATATCGGCCGAGATGGAGTAATGTCCAAAAACCTTGATTTTTTGTAACTTTTTTCCTATTTTCCATTTTCTTCTCCTCTTCCCTCATTCTCTTATATATTTCCAACTTCCAACACTATTTCTTGAAGAAATCATTTTATTTAGTAAGAGAAATTCAAATTAACTCCCTTATTTTTACTATTATGTATTTTTTTTATTTTTTATTTTTAGATAAAGCATAGAAATGAATGAAACGATCATTGGCATGTCACTTTTGGGTTTGTGTTGTGTTATTCACTTAGATCTACACACTTTCATGCTAGATCTACTTATAAACATGATTTTTTGTGTTGAAAAATGGTTTTTCTTAATCTTCTACTTTTAAAAAAATTGTTGAAGTATTTATGATACTAAATAGTAAATACTAATAGCTTAATGAGTAAGTGTGATTATGGTTTAAAATCTCAATTAATACCCGTTCATATTCACCGGCCGATATGAATCGATATCAGCCCATACTACGACGATATTTTGTAGCAATACCGAATCGGTAAAATATTACCGATCGGCCGATATTACCGATATCTCTGAAAATATCGGCCGAGATGGAGTAATTCCAAAAACCTTGATTTTTTGTAACTTTTTTCCTTTTTTTCCATTTTCTTCTCCTCTTCCCTCATTCTCTTATATATTTCCAACTTCCAACACTATTTCTTGAAGAAATCATTTTATTTAGTAAGAGAAAATCAAATTAACTCCCTTATTTTTACTATTATGTATTTTTTTTATTTTTTATTTTTAGATAAAGCATAGAAATGAATGAAACGATCATTGGCATGTCACTTTTGGGTTTGTGTTGTGTTATTCACTTAGATCTACACACTTTCATGCTAGATCTACTTATAAACATGATTTTTTGTGTTGAAAAATGGTTTTTTTAATCTTCTACTTTTAAAAAAATTGTTGAAGTATTTATGATACTAAATAGTAAATACTAATAGCTTAATGAGTAAGTGTGATTATGGTTTAAAATCTCAATTAATACCCGTTCATATTCACCGGCCGATATGAATCGATATCAGCCCATACTACGACGATATTTTGTAGCAATACCGAATCGGTAAAATATTACCGATCGGCCGATATTACCGATATCTCTGAAAATATCGGCCGAGATGGAGTAATGTCCAAAAACCTTGATTTTTGTAACTTTTTTCCTATTTTTCCATTTTCTTCTCCTCTTCCCTCATTCTCTTATATATTTCCAACTTCCAACACTATTTCTTGAAGAAATCATTTTATTTAGTAAGAGAAAATCAAATTAACTCCCTTATTTTTACTATTATGTATTTTTTTTATTTTTTATTTTTAGATAAAGCATAGAAATGAATGAAACGATCATTGGCATGTCACTTTTGGGTTTGTGTTGTGTTATTCACTTAGATCTACACACTTTCATGCTAGATCTACTTATAAACATGATTTTTTTTGTTGAAATATGGTTTTTTTTAATCTTCTACTTTTAAAAAAATTGTTGAAGTATTTATGATACTAAATAGTAAATACTAATAGCTTAATGAGTAAGTGTGATTATGGTTTAAAATCTCAATTAATACCCGTTCATATTCACCGGCCGATATGAATCGATATCAGCCCATACTACGACGATATTTTGTAGCAATACCGAATCGGTAAAATATTACCGATCGGCCGATATTACCGATATCTCTGAAAATATCGGCCGAGATGGAGTAATGTCCAAAAACCTTGATTTTTTGTAACTTTTTTCCTATTTTTCCATTTTCTTCTCCTCTTCCCTCATTCTCTTATATATTTCCAACTTCCAACACTATTTCTTGAAGAAATCATTTTATTTAGTAAGAGAAAATCAAATTAACTCCCTTATTTTTACTATTATGTGTTTTTTTTATTTTTTATTTTTAGATAAAGCATAGAAATGAATGAAACGATCATTGGCATGTCACTTTTGGGTTTGTGTTGTGTTATTCACTTAGATCTACACACTTTCATGCTAGATCTACTTATAAACATGATTTTTTGTGTTGAAAAATGGTTTTTTTTAATCTTCTACTTTTAAAAAAATTGTTGAAGTATTTATGATACTAAATAGTAAATACTAATAGCTTAATGAGTAAGTGTGATTATGGTTTAAAATCTCAATTAATACCCGTTCATATTCACCGGCCGATATGAATCGATATCAGCCCATACTACGACGATATTTTGTAGCAATACCGAATCGGTAAAATATTACCGATCGGCCGATATTACCGATATCTCTGAAAATATCGGCCGAGATGGAGTAATGTCCGAAAACCTTGATTTTTTGTAACTTTTTTCCTATTTTTCCATTTTCTTCTCCTCTTCCCTCATTCTCTTATATATTTCCAACTTCCAACACTATTTCTTGAAGAAATCATTTTATTTAGTAAGAGAAAATCAAATTAACTCCCTTATTTTTACTATTATGTATTTTTTTTATTTTTTATTTTTAGATAAAGCATAGAAATGAATGAAACGATCATTGGCATGTCACTTTTGGGTTTGTGTTGTGTTATTCACTTAGATCTACACACTTTCATGCTAGATCTACTTATAAACATGATTTTTTGTGTTGAAATATGGTTTTTTTTAATCTTCTACTTTTAAAAAAATTGTTGAAGTATTTATGATACTAAATAGTAAATACTAATTGCTTAATGAGTAAGTGTGATTATGGTTTAAAATCTCAATTAATACCCGTTCATATTCACCGGCCGATATGAATCGATATCAGCCCATACTACGACGATATTTTGTAGCAATACCGAATCGGTAAAATATTACCGATCGGCCGATATTACCGATATCTCTGAAAATATCGGCCGAGATGGAGTAATGTCCAAAAACCTTGATTTTTTGTAACTTTTTTCATATTTTTTCATTTTCTTCTCCTCTTCCCTCATTCTCTTATATATTTCCAACTTCCAACACTATTTCTTGTAGAAATCATTTTATTTAGTAAGAGAAAATCAAATTAACTCCCTTATTTTTACTATTATGTATTTTTTTTATTTTTTATTTTTAGATAAAGCATAGAAATGAATGAAACGATCATTGGCATGTCACTTTTGGGTTTGTGTTGTGTTATTCACTTAGATCTACACACTTTCATGCTAGATCTACTTATAAACATGATTTTTTTTGTTGAAATATGGTTTTTTTTAATCTTCTACTTTTAAAAAAATTGTTGAAGTATTTATGATACTAAATAGTAAATACTAATAGCTTAATGAGTAAGTGTGATTATGGTTTAAAATCTCAATTAATACCCGTTCATATTCACCGGCCGATATGAATCGATATCAGCCCATACTACGACGATATTTTGTAGCAATACCGAATCGGTAAAATATTACCGATCGGCCGATATTACCGATATCTCTGAAAATATCGGCCGAGATGGAGTAATGTCCAAAAACCTTGATTTTTTGTAACTTTTTTCCTATTTTTCCATTTTCTTCTCCTCTTCCCTCATTCTCTTATATATTTCCAACTTCCAACACTATTTCTTGAAGAAATCATTTTATTTAGTAAGAGAAAATCAAATTAACTCCCTTATTTTTACTATTATGTGTTTTTTTTATTTTTTATTTTTAGATAAAGCATAGAAATGAATGAAACGATCATTGGCATGTCACTTTTGGGTTTGTGTTGTGTTATTCACTTAGATCTACACACTTTCATGCTAGATCTACTTATAAACATGATTTTTTGTGTTGAAAAATGGTTTTTTTTAATCTTCTACTTTTAAAAAAATTGTTGAAGTATTTATGATACTAAATAGTAAATACTAATAGCTTAATGAGTAAGTGTGATTATGGTTTAAAATCTCAATTAATACCCGTTCATATTCACCGGCCGATATGAATCGATATCAGCCCATACTACGACGATATTTTGTAGCAATACCGAATCGGTAAAATATTACCGATCGGCCGATATTACCGATATCTCTGAAAATATCGGCCGAGATGGAGTAATGTCCGAAAACCTTGATTTTTTGTAACTTTTTTCCTATTTTTCCATTTTCTTCTCCTCTTCCCTCATTCTCTTATATATTTCCAACTTCCAACACTATTTCTTGAAGAAATCATTTTATTTAGTAAGAGAAAATCAAATTAACTCCCTTATTTTTACTATTATGTATTTTTTTTATTTTTTATTTTTAGATAAAGCATAGAAATGAATGAAACGATCATTGGCATGTCACTTTTGGGTTTGTGTTGTGTTATTCACTTAGATCTACACACTTTCATGCTAGATCTACTTATAAACATGATTTTTTGTGTTGAAATATGGTTTTTTTTAATCTTCTACTTTTAAAAAAATTGTTGAAGTATTTATGATACTAAATAGTAAATACTAATTGCTTAATGAGTAAGTGTGATTATGGTTTAAAATCTCAATTAATACCCGTTCATATTCACCGGCCGATATGAATCGATATCAGCCCATACTACGACGATATTTTGTAGCAATACCGAATCGGTAAAATATTACCGATCGGCCGATATTACCGATATCTCTGAAAATATCGGCCGAGATGGAGTAATGTCCAAAAACCTTGATTTTTTGTAACTTTTTTCATATTTTTTCATTTTCTTCTCCTCTTCCCTCATTCTCTTATATATTTCCAACTTCCAACACTATTTCTTGTAGAAATCATTTTATTTAGTAAGAGAAAATCAAATTAACTCCCTTATTTTTACTATTATGTATTTTTTTTATTTTTTATTTTTAGATAAAGCATAGAAATGAATGAAACGATCATTGGCATGTCACTTTTGGGTTTGTGTTGTGTTATTCACTTAGATCTACACACTTTCATGCTAGATCTACTTATAAACATGATTTTTTTTGTTGAAATATGGTTTTTTTTAATCTTCTACTTTTAAAAAAATTGTTGAAGTATTTATGATACTAAATAGTAAATACTAATAGCTTAATGAGTAAGTGTGATTATGGTTTAAAATCTCAATTAATACCCGTTCATATTCACCGGCCGATATGAATCGATATCAGCCCATACTACGACGATATTTTGTAGCAATACCGAATCGGTAAAATATTACCGATCGGCCGATATTACCGATATCTCTGAAAATATCGGCCGAGATGGAGTAATGTCCAAAAACCTTGATTTTTTGTAACTTTTTTCCTATTTTTCCATTTTCTTCTCCTCTTCCCTCATTCTCTTATATATTTCCAACTTCCAACACTATTTCTTGAAGAAATCATTTTATTTAGTAAGAGAAAATCAAATTAACTCCCTTATTTTTACTATTATGTATTTTTTTTATTTTTTATTTTTAGATAAAGCATAGAAATGAATGAAACGATCATTGGCATGTCACTTTTGGGTTTGTGTTGTGTTATTCACTTAGATCTACACACTTTCATGCTACATCTACTTATAAACATGATTTTTTGTGTTGAAAAATGGTTTTTTTTAATCTTCTACTTTTAAAAAAATTGTTGAAGTATTTATGATACTAAATAGTAAATACTAATAGCTTAATGAGTAAGTGTGATTATGGTTTAAAATCTCAATTAATACCCGTTCATATTCACCGGCCGATATGAATCGATATCAGCCCATACTACGACGATATTTTGTAGCAATACCGAATCGGTAAAATATTACCGATCGGCCGATATTACCGATATCTTTGAAAATATCGGCCGAGATGGAGTAATGTCCGAAAACCTTGATTTTTTGTAACTTTTTTCCTATTTTCCATTTTCTTCTCCTCTTCCCTCATTCTCTTATATATTTCCAACTTCCAACACTATTTCTTGAAGAAATCATTTTATTTAGTAAGAGAAAATCAAATTAACTCCCTTATTTTTACTATTATGTATTTTTTTTATTTTTTATTTTTAGATAAAGCATAGAAATGAATGAAACGATCATTGGCATGTCACTTTTGGGTTTGTGTTGTGTTATTCACTTAGATCTACACACTTTCATGCTACATCTACTTATAAACATGATTTTTTGTGTTGAAAAATGGTTTTTTTTAATCTTCTACTTTTAAAAAAATTGTTGAAGAATTTATGATACTAAATAGTAAATACTAATAGCTTAATGAGTAAGTGTGATTATGGTTTAAAATCTCAATTAATACCCGTTCATATTCACCGGCCGATATGAATCGATATCAGCCCATACTACGACGATATTTTGTAGCAATACCGAATCGGTAAAATATTACCGATCGGCCGATATTACCGATATCTTTGAAAATATCGGCCGAGATGGAGTAATGTCCGAAAACCTTGATTTTTTGTAACTTTTTTCCTATTTTCCATTTTCTTCTCCTCTTCCCTCATTCTCTTATATATTTCCAACTTCCAACACTATTTCTTGAAGAAATCATTTTATTTAGTAAGAGAAAATCAAATTAACTCCCTTATTTTTACTATTATGTATTTTTTTTATTTTTTATTTTTAGATAAAGCATAGAAATGAATGAAACGATCATTGGCATGTCACTTTTGGTTTTGTGTTGTGTTATTCACTTAGATCTACACACTTTCATGCTAGATCTACTTATAAACATGATTTTTTGTGTTGAAAAATGGTTTTTTTTAATCTTCTACTTTTAAAAAAATTGTTGAAGTATTTATGATACTAAATAGTAAATACTAATAGCTTAATGAGTAAGTGTGATTATGGTTTAAAATCTCAATTAATACCCGTTCATATTCACCGGCCGATATGAATCGATATCAGCCCATACTACGACGATATTTTGTAGCAATACCGAATCGGTAAAATATTACCGATCGGCCGATATTACCGATATCTCTGAATATATCGGCCGAGATGGAGTAATTCCAAAAACCTTGATTTTTTGTAACTTTTTTCCTATTTTTCCATTTTCTTCTCCTCTTCCCTCATTCTCTTATATATTTCCAACTTCCAACACTATTTCTTGAAGAAATCATTTTATTTAGTAAGAGAAAATCAAATTAACTCCCTTATTTTTACTATTATGTATTTTTTTTATTTTTTATTTTTAGATAAAGCATAGAAATGAATGAAACGATCATTGGCATGTCACTTTTGGGTTTGTGTTGTGTTATTCACTTAGATCTACACACTTTCATGCTAGATCTACTTATAAACATGATTTTTTGTGTTGAAAAATGGTTTTTTTTAATCTTCTACTTTTAAAAAAATTGTTGAAGTATTTATGATACTAAATAGTAAATACTAATAGCTTAATGAGTAAGTGTGATTATGGTTTAAAATCTCAATTAATACCCGTTCATATTCACCGGCCGATATGAATCGATATCAGCCCATACTACGACGATATTTTGTAGCAATACCGAATCGGTAAAATATTACCGATCGGCCGATATTACCGATATCTCTGAAAATATCGGCCGGGATGGAGTAATGTCCAAAAACCTTGATTTTTTGTAACTTTTTTCCTATTTTTCCATTTTCTTCTCCTCTTCCCTCATTCTCTTATATATTTCCAACTTCCAACACTATTTCTTGAAGAAATCATTTTATTTAGTAAGAGAAAATCAAATTAACTCCCATATTTTTACTATTATGTATTTTTTTTATTTTTTATTTTTAGATAAAGCATAGAAATGAATGAAACGATCATTGGCATGTCACTTTTGGGTTTGTGTTGTGTTATTCACTTAGATCTACACACTTTCATGCTAGATCTACTTATAAACATGATTTTTTGTGTTGAAAAATGGTTTTTCTTAATCTTCTACTTTTAAAAAAATTGTTGAAGTATTTATGATACTAAATAGTAAATACTAATAGCTTAATGAGTAAGTGTGATTATGGTTTAAAATCTCAATTAATACCCGTTCATATTCACCGGCCGATATGAATCGATATCAGCCCATACTACGACGATATTTTGTAGCAATACCGAATCGGTAAAATATTACCGATCGGCCGATATTACCGATATCTCTGAAAATATCGGCCGAGATGGAGTAATTCCAAAAACCTTGATTTTTTGTAACTTTTTTCCTTTTTTTCCATTTTCTTCTCCTCTTCCCTCATTCTCTTATATATTTCCAACTTCCAACACTATTTCTTGAAGAAATCATTTTATTTAGTAAGAGAAAATCAAATTAACTCCCTTATTTTTACTATTATGTATTTTTTTTATTTTTTATTTTTAGATAAAGCATAGAAATGAATGAAACGATCATTGGCATGTCACTTTTGGGTTTGTGTTGTGTTATTCACTTAGATCTACACACTTTCATGCTAAATCTACTTATAAACATGATTTTTTGTGTTGAAAAATGGTTTTTGTTAATCTTGTACTTTTAAAAAAATTGTTGAAGTATTTATGATACTAAATAGTAAATACTAATAGCTTAATGAGTAAGTGTGATTATGGTTTAAAATCTCAATTAATACCCGTTCATATTCACCGGCCGATATGAATCGATATCAGCCCATACTACGACGATATTTTGTAGCAATACCGAATCGGTAAAATATTACCGATCGGCCGATATTACCGATATCTCTGAAAATATCGGCCGAGATGGAGTAATGTCCAAAAACCTTGATTTTTTGTAACTTTTTTCATATTTTTTCATTTTCTTCTCCTCTTCCCTCATTCTCTTATATATTTCCAACTTCCAACACTATTTCTTGAAGAAATCATTTTATTTAGTAAGAGAAAATCAAATTAACTCCCTTATTTTTACTATTATGTATTTTTTTTATTTTTTATTTTTAGATAAAGCATAGAAATGAATGAAACGATCATTGGCATGTCACTTTTGGGTTTGTGTTGTGTTATTCACTTAGATCTACACACTTTCATGCTAGATCTACTTATAAACATGATTTTTTTTGTTGAAATATGGTTTTTTTTAATCTTCTACTTTTAAAAAAATTGTTGAAGTATTTATGATACTAAATAGTAAATACTAATAGCTTAATGAGTAAGTGTGATTATGGTTTAAAATCTCAATTAATACCCGTTCATATTCACCGGCCGATATGAATCGATATCAGCCCATACTACGACGATATTTTGTAGCAATACCGAATCGGTAAAATATTACCGATCGGCCGATATTACCGATATCTCTGAAAATATCGGCCGAGATGGAGTAATGTCCAAAAACCTTGATTTTTTGTAACTTTTTTCCTATTTTTCCATTTTCTTCTCCTCTTCCCTCATTCTCTTATATATTTCCAACTTCCAACACTATTTCTTGAAGAAATCATTTTATTTAGTAAGAGAAAATCAAATTAACTCCCTTATTTTTACTATTATGTATTTTTTTTATTTTTTATTTTTAGATAAAGCATAGAAATGAATGAAACGATCATTGGCATGTCACTTTTGGGTTTGTGTTGTGTTATTCACTTAGATCTACACACTTTCATGCTACATCTACTTATAAACATGATTTTTTGTGTTGAAAAATGGTTTTTTTTAATCTTCTACTTTTAAAAAAATTGTTGAAGTATTTATGATACTAAATAGTAAATACTAATAGCTTAATGAGTAAGTGTGATTATGGTTTAAAATCTCAATTAATACCCGTTCATATTCACCGGCCGATATGAATCGATATCAGCCCATACTACGACGATATTTTGTAGCAATACCGAATCGGTAAAATATTACCGATCGGCCGATATTACCGATATCTTTGAAAATATCGGCCGAGATGGAGTAATGTCCGAAAACCTTGATTTTTTGTAACTTTTTTCCTATTTTCCATTTTCTTCTCCTCTTCCCTCATTCTCTTATATATTTCCAACTTCCAACACTATTTCTTGAAGAAATCATTTTATTTAGTAAGAGAAAATCAAATTAACTCCCTTATTTTTACTATTTTGTATTTTTTTTATTTTTTATTTTTAGATAAAGCATAGAAATGAATGAAACGATCATTGGCATGTCACTTTTGGGTTTGTGTTGTGTTATTCACTTAGATCTACACACTTTCATGCTACATCTACTTATAAACATGATTTTTTGTGTTGAAAAATGGTTTTTTTTAATCTTCTACTTTTAAAAAAATTGTTGAAGTATTTATGATACTAAATAGTAAATACTAATAGCTTAATGAGTAAGTGTGATTATGGTTTAAAATCTCAATTAATACCCGTTCATATTCACCGGCCGATATGAATCGATATCAGCCCATACTACGACGATATTTTGTAGCAATACCGAATCGGTAAAATATTACCGATCGGCCGATATTACCGATATCTTTGAAAATATCGGCCGAGATGGAGTAATGTCCGAAAACCTTGATTTTTTGTAACTTTTTTCCTATTTTCCATTTTCTTCTCCTCTTCCCTCATTCTCTTATATATTTCCAACTTCCAACACTATTTCTTGAAGAAATCATTTTATTTAGTAAGAGAAAATCAAATTAACTCCCTTATTTTTACTATTATGTATTTTTTTTATTTTTTATTTTTAGATAAAGCATAGAAATGAATGAAACGATCATTGGCATGTCACTTTTGGTTTTGTGTTGTGTTATTCACTTAGATCTACACACTTTCATGCTAGATCTACTTATAAACATGATTTTTTGTGTTGAAAAATGGTTTTTTTTAATCTTCTACTTTTAAAAAAATTGTTGAAGTATTTATGATACTAAATAGTAAATACTAATAGCTTAATGAGTAAGTGTGATTATGGTTTAAAATCTCAATTAATACCCGTTCATATTCACCGGCCGATATGAATCGATATCAGCCCATACTACGACGATATTTTGTAGCAATACCGAATCGGTAAAATATTACCGATCGGCCGATATTACCGATATCTCTGAATATATCGGCCGAGATGGAGTAATTCCAAAAACCTTGATTTTTTGTAACTTTTTTCCTATTTTTCCATTTTCTTCTCCTCTTCCCTCATTCTCTTATATATTTCCAACTTCCAACACTATTTCTTGAAGAAATCATTTTATTTAGTAAGAGAAAATCAAATTAACTCCCTTATTTTTACTATTATGTATTTTTTTTATTTTTTATTTTTAGATAAAGCATAGAAATGAATGAAACGATCATTGGCATGTCACTTTTGGGTTTGTGTTGTGTTATTCACTTAGATCTACACACTTTCATGCTAGATCTACTTATAAACATGATTTTTTGTGTTGAAAAATGGTTTTTTTTAATCTTCTACTTTTAAAAAAATTGTTGAAGTATTTATGATACTAAATAGTAAATACTAATAGCTTAATGAGTAAGTGTGATTATGGTTTAAAATCTCAATTAATACCCGTTCATATTCACCGGCCGATATGAATCGATATCAGCCCATACTACGACGATATTTTGTAGCAATACCGAATCGGTAAAATATTACCGATCGGCCGATATTACCGATATCTCTGAAAATATCGGCCGGGATGGAGTAATGTCCAAAAACCTTGATTTTTTGTAACTTTTTTCCTATTTTTCCATTTTCTTCTCCTCTTCCCTCATTCTCTTATATATTTCCAACTTCCAACACTATTTCTTGAAGAAATCATTTTATTTAGTAAGAGAAAATCAAATTAACTCCCATATTTTTACTATTATGTATTTTTTTTATTTTTTATTTTTAGATAAAGCATAGAAATGAATGAAACGATCATTGGCATGTCACTTTTGGGTTTGTGTTGTGTTATTCACTTAGATCTACACACTTTCATGCTAGATCTACTTATAAACATGATTTTTTGTGTTGAAAAATGGTTTTTCTTAATCTTCTACTTTTAAAAAAATTGTTGAAGTATTTATGATACTAAATAGTAAATACTAATAGCTTAATGAGTAAGTGTGATTATGGTTTAAAATCTCAATTAATACCCGTTCATATTCACCGGCCGATATGAATCGATATCAGCCCATACTACGACGATATTTTGTAGCAATACCGAATCGGTAAAATATTACCGATCGGCCGATATTACCGATATCTCTGAAAATATCGGCCGAGATGGAGTAATTCCAAAAACCTTGATTTTTTGTAACTTTTTTCCTTTTTTTCCATTTTCTTCTCCTCTTCCCTCATTCTCTTATATATTTCCAACTTCCAACACTATTTCTTGAAGAAATCATTTTATTTAGTAAGAGAAAATCAAATTAACTCCCTTATTTTTACTATTATGTATTTTTTTTATTTTTTATTTTTAGATAAAGCATAGAAATGAATGAAACGATCATTGGCATGTCACTTTTGGGTTTGTGTTGTGTTATTCACTTAGATCTACACACTTTCATGCTAAATCTACTTATAAACATGATTTTTTGTGTTGAAAAATGGTTTTTTTTAATCTTCTACTTTTAAAAAAATTGTTGAAGTATTTATGATACTAAATAGTAAATACTAATAGCTTAATGAGTAAGTGTGATTATGGTTTAAAATCTCAATTAATACCCGTTCATATTCACCGGCCGATATGAATCGATATCAGCCCATACTACGACGATATTTTGTAGCAATACCGAATCGGTAAAATATTACCGATCGGCCGATATTACCGATATCTCTGAAAATATCGGCCGAGATGGAGTAATTCCAAAAACCTTGATTTTTTGTAACTTTTTTCCTTTTTTTCCATTTTCTTCTCCTCTTCCCTCATTCTCTTATATATTTCCAACTTCCAACACTATTTCTTGAAGAAATCATTTTATTTAGTAAGAGAAAATCAAATTAACTCCCTTATTTTTACTATTATGTATTTTTTTTATTTTTTATTTTTAGATAAAGCATAGAAATGAATGAAACGATCATTGGCATGTCACTTTTGGGTTTGTGTTGTGTTATTCACTTAGATCTACACACTTTCATGCTAGATCTACTTATAAACATGATTTTTTGTGTTGAAAAATGGTTTTTTTTAATCTTCTACTTTTAAAAAAATTGTTGAAGTATTTATGATACTAAATAGTAAATACTAATAGCTTAATGAGTAAGTGTGATTATGGTTTAAAATCTCAATTAATACCCGTTCATATTCACCGGCCGATATGAATCGATATCTGCCCATACTACGACGATATTTTGTAGCAATACCGAATCGGTAAAATATTACCGATCGGCCGATATTACCGATATCTCTGAAAATATCGGCCGAGATGGAGTAATGTCCAAAAACCTTGATTTTTTGTAACTTTTTTCCTATTTTTCCATTTTCTTCTCCTCTTCCCTCATTCTCTTATATATTTCCAACTTCCAACACTATTTCTTGAAGAAATCATTTTATTTAGTAAGAGAAAATCAAATTAACTCCCTTATTTTTACTATTATGTATTTTTTTTATTTTTTATTTTTAGATAAAGCATAGAAATGAATGAAACGATCATTGGCATGTCACTTTTGGGTTTGTGTTGTGTTATTCACTTAGATCTACACACTTTCATGCTAGATCTACTTATAAACATGATTTTTTGTGTTGAAAAATGGTTTTTCTTAATCTTCTACTTTTAAAAAAATTGTTGAAGTATTTATGATACTAAATAGTAAATACTAATAGCTTAATGAGTAAGTGTGATTATGGTTTAAAATCTCAATTAATACCCGTTCATATTCACCGGCCGATATGAATCGATATCAGCCCATACTACGACGATATTTTGTAGCAATACCGAATCGGTAAAATATTACCGATCGGCCGATATTACCGATATCTCTGAAAATATCGGCCGAGATGGAGTAATGTCCAAAAACCTTGATTTTTTGTAACTTTTTTCCTATTTTTCCATTTTCTTCTCCTCTTCCCTCATTCTCTTATATATTTCCAACTTCCAACACTATTTCTTGAAGAAATCATTTTATTTAGTAAGAGAAAATCAAATTAACTCCCTTATTTTTACTATTATGTGTTTTTTTTATTTTTTATTTTTAGATAAAGCATAGAAATGAATGAAACGATCATTGGCATGTCACTTTTGGGTTTGTGTTGTGTTATTCACTTAGATCTACACACTTTCATGCTAGATCTACTTATAAACATGATTTTTTGTGTTGAAAAATGGTTTTTTTTAATCTTCTACTTTTAAAAAAATTGTTGAAGTATTTATGATACTAAATAGTAAATACTAATAGCTTAATGAGTAAGTGTGATTATGGTTTAAAATCTCAATTAATACCCGTTCATATTCACCGGCCGATATGAATCGATATCAGCCCATACTACGACGATATTTTGTAGCAATACCGAATCGGTAAAATATTACCGATCGGCCGATATTACCGATATCTCTGAAAATATCGGCCGAGATGGAGTAATGTCCAAAAACCTTGATTTTTTGTAACTTTTTTCCTATTTTTCCATTTTCTTCTCCTCTTCCCTCATTCTCTTATATATTTCCAACTTCCAACACTATTTCTTGAAGAAATCATTTTATTTAGTAAGAGAAAATCAAATTAACTCCCTTATTTTTACTATTATGTATTTTTTTTATTTTTTATTTTTAGATAAAGCATAGAAATGAATGAAACGATCATTGGCATGTCACTTTTGGGTTTGTGTTGTGTTATTCACTTAGATCTACACACTTTCATGCTAGATCTACTTATAAACATGATTTTTTGTGTTGAAAAATGGTTTTTCTTAATCTTCTACTTTTAAAAAAATTGTTGAAGTATTTATGATACTAAATAGTAAATACTAATAGCTTAATGAGTAAGTGTGATTATGGTTTAAAATCTCAATTAATACCCGTTCATATTCACCGGCCGATATGAATCGATATCAGCCCATACTACGACGATATTTTGTAGCAATACCGAATCGGTAAAATATTACCGATCGGCCGATATTACCGATATCTCTGAAAATATCGGCCGAGATGGAGTAATGTCCAAAAACCTTGATTTTTTGTAACTTTTTTCCTATTTTTCCATTTTCTTCTCCTCTTCCCTCATTCTCTTATATATTTCCAACTTCCAACACTATTTCTTGAAGAAATCATTTTATTTAGTAAGAGAAAATCAAATTAACTCCCTTATTTTTACTATTATGTGTTTTTTTTATTTTTTATTTTTAGATAAAGCATAGAAATGAATGAAACGATCATTGGCATGTCACTTTTGGGTTTGTGTTGTGTTATTCACTTAGATCTACACACTTTCATGCTAGATCTACTTATAAACATGATTTTTTGTGTTGAAAAATGGTTTTTTTTAATCTTCTACTTTTAAAAAAATTGTTGAAGTATTTATGATACTAAATAGTAAATACTAATAGCTTAATGAGTAAGTGTGATTATGGTTTAAAATCTCAATTAATACCCGTTCATATTCACCGGCCGATATGAATCGATATCAGCCCATACTACGACGATATTTTGTAGCAATACCGAATCGGTAAAATATTACCGATCGGCCGATATTACCGATATCTCTGAAAATATCGGCCGAGATGGAGTAATGTCCAAAAACCTTGATTTTTTGTAACTTTTTTCCTATTTTTCCATTTTGTTCTCCTCTTCCCTCATTCTCTTATATATTTCCAACTTCCAACACTATTTCTTGAAGAAATCATTTTATTTAGTAAGAGAAAATCAAATTAACTCCCTTATTTTTACTATTATGTATTTTTTTTATTTTTTATTTTTAGATAAAGCATAGAAATGAATGAAACGATCATTGGCATGTCACTTTTGGGTTTGTGTTGTGTTATTCACTTAGATCTACACACTTTCATGCTAGATCTACTTATAAACATGATTTTTTGTGTTGAAAAATGGTTTTTCTTAATCTTCTACTTTTAAAAAAATTGTTGAAGTATTTATGATACTAAATAGTAAATACTAATAGCTTAATGAGTAAGTGTGATTATGGTTTAAAATCTCAATTAATACCCGTTCATATTCACCGGCCGATATGAATCGATATCAGCCCATACTACGACGATATTTTGTAGCAATACCGAATCGGTAAAATATTACCGATCGGCCGATATTACCGATATCTCTGAAAATATCGGCCGAGATGGAGTAATGTCCAAAAACCTTGATTTTTTGTAACTTTTTTCCTATTTTTCCATTTTCTTCTCCTCTTCCCTCATTCTCTTATATATTTCCAACTTCCAACACTATTTCTTGAAGAAATCATTTTATTTAGTAAGAGAAAATCAAATTAACTCCCTTATTTTTACTATTATGTGTTTTTTTTATTTTTTATTTTTAGATAAAGCATAGAAATGAATGAAACGATCATTGGCATGTCACTTTTGGGTTTGTGTTGTGTTATTCACTTAGATCTACACACTTTCATGCTAGATCTACTTATAAACATGATTATTTGTGTTGAAAAATGGTTTTTTTTAATCTTCTACTTTTAAAAAAATTGTTGAAGTATTTATGATACTAAATAGTAAATACTAATAGCTTAATGAGTAAGTGTGATTATGGTTTAAAATCTCAATTAATACCCGTTCATATTCACCGGCCGATATGAATCGATATCAGCCCATACTACGACGATATTTTGTAGCAATACCGAATCGGTAAAATATTACCGATCGGCCGATATTACCGATATCTCTGAAAATATCGGCCGAGATGGAGTAATGTCCAAAAACCTTGATTTTTTGTAACTTTTTTCCTATTTTTCCATTTTCTTCTCCTCTTCCCTCATTCTCTTATATATTTCCAACTTCCAACACTATTTCTTGAAGAAATCATTTTATTTAGTAAGAGAAAATCAAATTAACTCCCTTATTTTTACTATTATGTATTTTTTTTATTTTTTATTTTTAGATAAAGCATAGAAATGAATGAAACGATCATTGGCATGTCACTTTTGGGTTTGTGTTGTGTTATTCACTTAGATCTACACACTTTCATGCTAGATCTACTTATAAACATGATTTTTTGTGTTGAAAAATGGTTTTTCTTAATCTTCTACTTTTAAAAAAATTGTTGAAGTATTTATGATACTAAATAGTAAATACTAATAGCTTAATGAGTAAGTGTGATTATGGTTTAAAATCTCAATTAATACCCGTTCATATTCACCGGCCGATATGAATCGATATCAGCCCATACTACGACGATATTTTGTAGCAATACCGAATCGGTAAAATATTACCGATCGGCCGATATTACCGATATCTCTGAAAATATCGGCCGAGATGGAGTAATTCCAAAAACCTTGATTTTTTGTAACTTTTTTCCTTTTTTTCCATTTTCTTCTCCTCTTCCCTCATTCTCTTATATATTTCCAACTTCCAACACTATTTCTTGAAGAAATCATTTTATTTAGTAAGAGAAAATCAAATTAACTCCCTTATTTTTACTATTATGTATTTTTTTTATTTTTTATTTTTAGATAAAGCATAGAAATGAATGAAACGATCATTGGCATGTCACTTTTGGGTTTGTGTTGTGTTATTCACTTAGATCTACACACTTTCATGCTAGATCTACTTATAAACATGATTTTTTGTGTTGAAAAATGGTTTTTTTTAATCTTCTACTTTTAAAAAAATTGTTGAAGTATTTATGATACTAAATAGTAAATACTAATAGCTTAATGAGTAAGTGTGATTATGGTTTAAAATCTCAATTAATACCCGTTCATATTCACCGGCCGATATGAATCGATATCAGCCCATACTACGACGATATTTTGTAGCAATACCGAATCGGTAAAATATTACCGATCGGCCGATATTACCGATATCTCTGAATATATCGGCCGAGATGGAGTAATTCCAAAAACCTTGATTTTTTGTAACTTTTTTCCTATTTTTCCATTTTCTTCTCCTCTTCCCTCATTCTCTTATATATTTCCAACTTCCAACACTATTTCTTGAAGAAATCATTTTATTTAGTAAGAGAAAATCAAATTAACTCCCTTATTTTTACTATTATGTATTTTTTTTATTTTTTATTTTTAGATAAAGCATAGAAATGAATGAAACGATCATTGGCATGTCACTTTTGGGTTTGTGTTGTGTTATTCACTTAGATCTACACACTTTCATGCTAGATCTACTTATAAACATGATTTTTTGTGTTGAAAAATGGTTTTTTTTAATCTTCTACTTTTAAAAAAATTGTTGAAGTATTTATGATACTAAATAGTAAATACTAATAGCTTAATGAGTAAGTGTGATTATGGTTTAAAATCTCAATTAATACCCGTTCATATTCACCGGCCGATATGAATCGATATCAGCCCATACTACGACGATATTTTGTAGCAATACCGAATCGGTAAAATATTACCGATCGGCCGATATTACCGATATCTCTGAAAATATCGGCCGGGATGGAGTAATGTCCAAAAACCTTGATTTTTTGTAACTTTTTTCCTATTTTTCCATTTTCTTCTCCTCTTCCCTCATTCTCTTATATATTTCCAACTTCCAACACTATTTCTTGAAGAAATCATTTTATTTAGTAAGAGAAAATCAAATTAACTCCCATATTTTTACTATTATGTATTTTTTTTATTTTTTATTTTTAGATAAAGCATAGAAATGAATGAAACGATCATTGGCATGTCACTTTTGGGTTTGTGTTGTGTTATTCACTTAGATCTACACACTTTCATGCTAGATCTACTTATAAACATGATTTTTTGTGTTGAAAAATGGTTTTTTTTAATCTTCTACTTTTAAAAAAATTGTTGAAGTATTTATGATACTAAATAGTAAATACTAATAGCTTAATGAGTAAGTGTGATTATGGTTTAAAATCTCAATTAATACCCGTTCATATTCACCGGCCGATATGAATCGATATCAGCCCATACTACGACGATATTTTGTAGCAATACCGAATCGGTAAAATATTACCGATCGGCCGATATTACCGATATCTCTGAAAATATCGGCCGAGATGGAGTAATGTCCAAAAACCTTGATTTTTTGTAACTTTTTTCCTATTTTTCCATTTTCTTCTCCTCTTCCCTCATTCTCTTATATATTTCCAACTTCCAACACTATTTCTTGAAGAAATCATTTTATTTAGTAAGAGAAAATCAAATTAACTCCCTTATTTTTACTATTATGTATTTTTTTTATTTTTTATTTTTAGATAAAGCATAGAAATGAATGAAACGATCATTGGCATGTCACTTTTGGGTTTGTGTTGTGTTATTCACTTAGATCTACACACTTTCATGCTAGATCTACTTATAAACATGATTTTTTGTGTTGAAAAATGGTTTTTCTTAATCTTCTACTTTTAAAAAAATTGTTGAAGTATTTATGATACTAAATAGTAAATACTAATAGCTTAATGAGTAAGTGTGATTATGGTTTAAAATCTCAATTAATACCCGTTCATATTCACCGGCCGATATGAATCGATATCAGCCCATACTACGACGATATTTTGTAGCAATACCGAATCGGTAAAATATTACCGATCGGCCGATATTACCGATATCTCTGAAAATATCGGCCGAGATGGAGTAATGTCCAAAAACCTTGATTTTTTGTAACTTTTTTCCTATTTTTCCATTTTCTTCTCCTCTTCCCTCATTCTCTTATATATTTCCAACTTCCAACACTATTTCTTGAAGAAATCATTTTATTTAGTAAGAGAAAATCAAATTAACTCCCTTATTTTTACTATTATGTGTTTTTTTTATTTTTTATTTTTAGATAAAGCATAGAAATGAATGAAACGATCATTGGCATGTCACTTTTGGGTTTGTGTTGTGTTATTCACTTAGATCTACACACTTTCATGCTAGATCTACTTATAAACATGATTATTTGTGTTGAAAAATGGTTTTTTTTAATCTTCTACTTTTAAAAAAATTGTTGAAGTATTTATGATACTAAATAGTAAATACTAATAGCTTAATGAGTAAGTGTGATTATGGTTTAAAATCTCAATTAATACCCGTTCATATTCACCGGCCGATATGAATCGATATCAGCCCATACTACGACGATATTTTGTAGCAATACCGAATCGGTAAAATATTACCGATCGGCCGATATTACCGATATCTCTGAAAATATCGGCCGAGATGGAGTAATGTCCAAAAACCTTGATTTTTTGTAACTTTTTTCCTATTTTTCCATTTTCTTCTCCTCTTCCCTCATTCTCTTATATATTTCCAACTTCCAACACTATTTCTTGAAGAAATCATTTTATTTAGTAAGAGAAAATCAAATTAACTCCCTTATTTTTACTATTATGTATTTTTTTTATTTTTTATTTTTAGATAAAGCATAGAAATGAATGAAACGATCATTGGCATGTCACTTTTGGGTTTGTGTTGTGTTATTCACTTAGATCTACACACTTTCATGCTAGATCTACTTATAAACATGATTTTTTGTGTTGAAAAATGGTTTTTCTTAATCTTCTACTTTTAAAAAAATTGTTGAAGTATTTATGATACTAAATAGTAAATACTAATAGCTTAATGAGTAAGTGTGATTATGGTTTAAAATCTCAATTAATACCCGTTCATATTCACCGGCCGATATGAATCGATATCAGCCCATACTACGACGATATTTTGTAGCAATACCGAATCGGTAAAATATTACCGATCGGCCGATATTACCGATATCTCTGAAAATATCGGCCGAGATGGAGTAATTCCAAAAACCTTGATTTTTTGTAACTTTTTTCCTTTTTTTCCATTTTCTTCTCCTCTTCCCTCATTCTCTTATATATTTCCAACTTCCAACACTATTTCTTGAAGAAATCATTTTATTTAGTAAGAGAAAATCAAATTAACTCCCTTATTTTTACTATTATGAGTTTTTTTTATTTTTTATTTTTAGATAAAGCATAGAAATGAATGAAACGATCATTGGCATGTCACTTTTGGGTTTGTGTTGTGTTATTCACTTAGATCTACACACTTTCATGCTAGATCTACTTATAAACATGATTTTTTGTGTTGAAAAATGGTTTTTTTTAATCTTCTACTTTTAAAAAAATTGTTGAAGTATTTATGATACTAAATAGTAAATACTAATAGCTTAATGAGTAAGTGTGATTATGGTTTAAAATCTCAATTAATACCCGTTCATATTCACCGGCCGATATGAATCGATATCAGCCCATACTACGACGATATTTTGTAGCAATACCGAATCGGTAAAATATTACCGATCGGCCGATATTACCGATATCTCTGAAAATATCGGCCGAGATGGAGTAATTCCAAAAACCTTGATTTTTTGTAACTTTTTTCCTTTTTTTCCATTTTCTTCTCCTCTTCCCTCATTCTCTTATATATTTCCAACTTCCAACACTATTTCTTGAAGAAATCATTTTATTTAGTAAGAGAAAATCAAATTAACTCCCTTATTTTTTCTATTATGTGTTTTTTTTATTTTTTATTTTTAGATAAAGCATAGAAATGAATGAAACGATCATTGGCATGTCACTTTTGGGTTTGTGTTGTGTTATTCACTTAGATCTACACACTTTCATGCTAGATCTACTTATAAACATGATTTTTTGTGTTGAAATATGGTTTTTTTTAATCTTCTACTTTTAAAAAAATTGTTGAAGTATTTATGATACTAAATAGTAAATACTAATAGCTTAATGAGTAAGTGTGATTATGGTTTAAAATCTCAATTAATACCCGTTCATATTCACCGGCCGATATGAATCGATATCAGCCCATACTACGACGATATTTTGTAGCAATACCGAATCGGTAAAATATTACCGATCGGCCGATATTACCGATATCTCTGAAAATATCGGCCGAGATGGGGTAATGTCCAAAAACCTTGATTTTTTGTAACTTTTTTCCTATTTTTCCATTTTGTTCTCCTCTTCCCTCATTCTCTTATATATTTCCAACTTCCAACACTATTTCTTGAAGAAATCATTTTATTTAGTAAGAGAAAATCAAATTAACTCCCTTATTTTTACTATTATGTATTTTTTTTATTTTTTATTTTTAGATAAAGCATAGAAATGAATGAAACGATCATTGGCATGTCACTTTTGGGTTTGTGTTGTGTTATTCACTTAGATCTACACACTTTCATGCTAGATCTACTTATAAACATGATTTTTTGTGTTGAAAAATGGTTTTTTTTAATCTTCTACTTTTAAATAAATTGTTGAAGTATTTATGATACTAAATAGTAAATACTAATAGCTTAATGAGTAAGTGTGATTATGGTTTAAAATCTCAATTAATACCCGTTCATATTCACCGGCCGATATGAATCGATATCAGCCCATACTACGACGATATTTTGTAGCAATACCGAATCGGTAAAATATTACCGATCGGCCGATATTACCGATATCTCTGAAAATATCGGCCGAGATGGAGTAATGTCCAAAAACCTTGATTTTTTGTAACTTTTTTCCTTTTTTTCCATTTTCTTCTCCTCTTCCCTCATTCTCTTATATATTTCCAACTTCCAACACTATTTCTTGAAGAAATCATTTTATTTAGTAAGAGAAAATCAAATTAACTCCCTTATTTTTACTATTATGTATTTTTTTTATTTTTTATTTTTAGATAAAGCATAGAAATGAATGAAACGATCATTGGCATGTCACTTTTGGGTTTGTGTTGTGTTATTCACTTAGATCTACACACTTTCATGCTAGATCTACTTATAAACATGATTTTTTGTGTTGAAAAATGGTTTTTTTTAATCTTCTACTTTTAAAAAAATTGTTGAAGTATTTATGATACTAAATAGTAAATACTAATAGCTTAATGAGTAAGTGTGATTATGGTTTAAAATCTCAATTAATACCCGTTCATATTCACCGGCCGATATGAATCGATATCAGCCCATACTACGACGATATTTTGTAGCAATACCGAATCGGTAAAATATTACCGATCGGCCGATATTACCGATATCTCTGAAAATATCGGCCGAGATGGAGTAATTCCAAAAACCTTGATTTTTTGTAACTTTTTTCCTATTTTTCCATTTTCTTCTCCTCTTCCCTCATTCTCTTATATATTTCCAACTTCCAACACTATTTCTTGAAGAAATCATTTTATTTAGTAAGAGAAAATCAAATTAACTCCCTTATTTTTACTATTATGTATTTTTTTTATTTTTTATTTTTAGATAAAGCATAGAAATGAATGAAACGATCATTGGCATGTCACTTTTGGGTTTGTGTTGTGTTATTCACTTAGATCTACACACTTTCATGCTAGATCTACTTATAAACATGATTTTTTGTGTTGAAAAATGGTTTTTTTTAATCTTCTACTTTTAAAAAAATTGTTGAAGTATTTATGATACTAAATAGTAAATACTAATAGCTTAATGAGTAAGTGTGATTATGGTTTAAAATCTCAATTAATACCCGTTCATATTCACCGGCCGATATGAATCGATATCAGCCCATACTACGACGATATTTTGTAGCAATACCGAATCGGTAAAATATTACCGATCGGCCGATATTACCGATATCTCTGAAAATATCGGCCGAGATGGAGTAATTCCAAAAACCTTGATTTTTTGTAACTTTTTTCCTTCTTTTCCATTTTCTTCTCCTCTTCCCTCATTCTCTTATATATTTCCAACTTCCAACACTATTTCTTGAAGAAATCATTTTATTTAGTAAGAGAAAATCAAATTAACTCCCTTATTTTTTCTATTATGTGTTTTTTTTATTTTTTATTTTTAGATAAAGCATAGAAATGAATGAAACGATCATTGGCATGTCACTTTTGGGTTTGTGTTGTGTTATTCACTTAGATCTACACACTTTCATGCTAGATCTACTTATAAACATGATTTTTTGTGTTGAAATATGGTTTTTTTTAATCTTCTACTTTTAAAAAAATTGTTGAAGTATTTATGATACTAAATAGTAAATACTAATAGCTTAATGAGTAAGTGTGATTATGGTTTAAAATCTCAATTAATACCCGTTCATATTCACCGGCCGATATGAATCGATATCAGCCCATACTACGACGATATTTTGTAGCAATACCGAATCGGTAAAATATTACCGATCGGCCGATATTACCGATATCTCTGAAAATATCGGCCGAGATGGGGTAATGTCCAAAAACCTTGATTTTTTGTAACTTTTTTCCTATTTTTCCATTTTGTTCTCCTCTTCCCTCATTCTCTTATATATTTCCAACTTCCAACACTATTTCTTGAAGAAATCATTTTATTTAGTAAGAGAAAATCAAATTAACTCCCTTATTTTTACTATTATGTATTTTTTTTATTTTTTATTTTTAGATAAAGCATAGAAATGAATGAAACGATCATTGGCATGTCACTTTTGGGTTTGTGTTGTGTTATTCACTTAGATCTACACACTTTCATGCTAGATCTACTTATAAACATGATTTTTTGTGTTGAAAAATGGTTTTTCTTAATCTTCTACTTTTAAAAAAATTGTTGAAGTATTTATGATACTAAATAGTAAATACTAATAGCTTAATGAGTAAGTGTGATTATGGTTTAAAATCTCAATTAATACCCGTTCATATTCACCGGCCGATATGAATCGATATCAGCCCATACTACGACGATATTTTGAAGCAATACCGAATCGGTAAAATATTACCGATCGGCCGATATTACCGATATCTCTGAAAATATCGGCCGAGATGGAGTAATTCCAAAAACCTTGATTTTTTGTAACTTTTTTCCTTTTTTTCCATTTTCTTCTCCTCTTCCCTCATTCTCTTATATATTTCCAACTTCCAACACTATTTCTTGAAGAAATCATTTTATTTAGTAAGAGAAAATCAAATTAACTCCCTTATTTTTACTATTATGTATTTTTTTTATTTTTTATTTTTAGATAAAGCATAGAAATGAATGAAACGATCATTGGCATGTCACTTTTGGGTTTGTGTTGTGTTATTCACTTAGATCTACACACTTTCATGCTAGATCTACTTATAAACATGATTTTTTGTGTTGAAAAATGATTTTTTTTAATCTTCTACTTTTAAAAAAATTGTTGAAGTATTTATGATACTAAATAGTAAATACTAATAGCTTAATGAGTAAGTGTGATTATGGTTTAAAATCTCAATTAATACCCGTTCATATTCACCGGCCGATATGAATCGATATCAGCCCATACTACGACGATATTTTGTAGCAATACCGAATCGGTAAAATATTACCGATCGGCCGATATTACCGATATCTCTGAAAATATCGGCCGAGATGGAGTAATTCCAAAAACCTTGATTTTTTGTAACTTTTTTCCTATTTTTCCATTTTGTTCTCCTCTTCCCTCATTCTCTTATATATTTCCAACTTCCAACACTATTTCTTGAAGAAATCATTTTATTTAGTAAGAGAAAATCAAATTAACTCCCTTATTTTTACTATTATGTATTTTTTTTATTTTTTATTTTTAGATAAAGCATAGAAATGAATGAAACGATCATTGGCATGTCACTTTTGGGTTTGTGTTGTGTTATTCACTTAGATCTACACACTTTCATGCTAGATCTACTTATAAACATGATTTTTTGTGTTGAAAAATGGTTTTTCTTAATCTTCTACTTTTAAAAAAATTGTTGAAGTATTTATGATACTAAATAGTAAATACTAATAGCTTAATGAGTAAGTGTGATTATGGTTTAAAATCTCAATTAATACCCGTTCATATTCACCGGCCGATATGAATCGATATCAGCCCATACTACGACGATATTTTGTAGCAATACCGAATCGGTAAAATATTACCGATCGGCCGATATTACCGATATCTCTGAAAATATCGGCCGAGATGGAGTAATTCCAAAAACCTTGATTTTTTGTAACTTTTTTCCTTTTTTTCCATTTTCTTCTCCTCTTCCCTCATTCTCTTATATATTTCCAACTTCCAACACTATTTCTTGAAGAAATCATTTTATTTAGTAAGAGAAAATCAAATTAACTCCCTTATTTTTACTATTATGTATTTTTTTTATTTTTTATTTTTAGATAAAGCATAGAAATGAATGAAACGATCATTGGCATGTCACTTTTGGGTTTGTGTTGTGTTATTCACTTAGATCTACACACTTTCATGCTAGATCTACTTATAAACATGATTTTTTGTGTTGAAAAATGGTTTTTTTTAATCTTCTACTTTTAAAAAAATTGTTGAAGTATTTATGATACTAAATAGTAAATACTAATAGCTTAATGAGTAAGTGTGATTATGGTTTAAAATCTCAATTAATACCCGTTCATATTCACCGGCCGATATGAATCGATATCAGCCCATACTACGACGATATTTTGTAGCAATACCGAATCGGTAAAATATTACCGATCGGCCGATATTACCGATATCTCTGAAAATATCGGCCGAGATGGAGTAATTCCAAAAACCTTGATTTTTTGTAACTTTTTTCCTTTTTTTCCATTTTCTTCTCCTCTTCCCTCATTCTCTTATATATTTCCAACTTCCAACACTATCTCTTGAAGAAATCATTTTATTTAGTAAGAGAAAATCAAATTAACTCCCTTATTTTTACTATTATGTATTTTTTTTATTTTTTATTTTTAGATAAAGCATAGAAATGAATGAAACGATCATTGGCATGTCACTTTTGGGTTTGTGTTGTGTTATTCACTTAGATCTACACACTTTCATGCTAGATCTACTTATAAACATGATTTTTTGTGTTGAAAAATGGTTTTTTTTAATCTTCTACTTTTAAAAAAATTGTTGAAGTATTTATGATACTAAATAGTAAATACTAATAGCTTAATGAGTAAGTGTGATTATGGTTTAAAATCTCAATTAATACCCGTTCATATTCACCGGCCGATATGAATCGATATCAGCCCATACTACGACGATATTTTGTAGCAATACCGAATCGGTAAAATATTACCGATCGGCCGATATTACCGATATCTCTGAAAATATCGGCCGAGATGGAGTAATTCCAAAAACCTTGATTTTTTGTAACTTTTTTCCTTCTTTTCCATTTTCTTCTCCTCTTCCCTCATTCTCTTATATATTTCCAACTTCCAACACTATTTCTTGAAGAAATCATTTTATTTAGTAAGAGAAAATCAAATTAACTCCCTTATTTTTTCTATTATGTGTTTTTTTTATTTTTTATTTTTAGATAAAGCATAGAAATGAATGAAACGATCATTGGCATGTCACTTTTGGGTTTGTGTTGTGTTATTCACTTAGATCTACACACTTTCATGCTAGATCTACTTATAAACATGATTTTTTGTGTTGAAATATGGTTTTTTTTAATCTTCTACTTTTAAAAAAATTGTTGAAGTATTTATGATACTAAATAGTAAATACTAATAGCTTAATGAGTAAGTGTGATTATGGTTTAAAATCTCAATTAATACCCGTTCATATTCACCGGCCGATATGAATCGATATCAGCCCATACTACGACGATATTTTGTAGCAATACCGAATCGGTAAAATATTACCGATCGGCCGATATTACCGATATCTCTGAAAATATCGGCCGAGATGGGGTAATGTCCAAAAACCTTGATTTTTTGTAACTTTTTTCCTATTTTTCCATTTTGTTCTCCTCTTCCCTCATTCTCTTATATATTTCCAACTTCCAACACTATTTCTTGAAGAAATCATTTTATTTAGTAAGAGAAAATCAAATTAACTCCCTTATTTTTACTATTATGTATTTTTTTTATTTTTTATTTTTAGATAAAGCATAGAAATGAATGAAACGATCATTGGCATGTCACTTTTGGGTTTGTGTTGTGTTATTCACTTAGATCTACACACTTTCATGCTAGATCTACTTATAAACATGATTTTTTGTGTTGAAAAATGGTTTTTCTTAATCTTCTACTTTTAAAAAAATTGTTGAAGTATTTATGATACTAAATAGTAAATACTAATAGCTTAATGAGTAAGTGTGATTATGGTTTAAAATCTCAATTAATACCCGTTCATATTCACCGGCCGATATGAATCGATATCAGCCCATACTACGACGATATTTTGTAGCAATACCGAATCGGTAAAATATTACCGATCGGCCGATATTACCGATATCTCTGAAAATATCGGCCGAGATGGAGTAATTCCAAAAACCTTGATTTTTTGTAACTTTTTTCCTTTTTTTCCATTTTCTTCTCCTCTTCCCTCATTCTCTTATATATTTCCAACTTCCAACACTATTTCTTGAAGAAATCATTTTATTTAGTAAGAGAAAATCAAATTAACTCCCTTATTTTTACTATTATGTATTTTTTTTATTTTTTATTTTTAGATAAAGCATAGAAATGAATGAAACGATCATTGGCATGTCACTTTTGGGTTTGTGTTGTGTTATTCACTTAGATCTACACACTTTCATGCTAGATCTACTTATAAACATGATTTTTTGTGTTGAAAAATGATTTTTTTTAATCTTCTACTTTTAAAAAAATTGTTGAAGTATTTATGATACTAAATAGTAAATACTAATAGCTTAATGAGTAAGTGTGATTATGGTTTAAAATCTCAATTAATACCCGTTCATATTCACCGGCCGATATGAATCGATATCAGCCCATACTACGACGATATTTTGTAGCAATACCGAATCGGTAAAATATTACCGATCGGCCGATATTACCGATATCTCTGAAAATATCGGCCGAGATGGAGTAATTCCAAAAACCTTGATTTTTTGTAACTTTTTTCCTATTTTTCCATTTTGTTCTCCTCTTCCCTCATTCTCTTATATATTTCCAACTTCCAACACTATTTCTTGAAGAAATCATTTTATTTAGTAAGAGAAAATCAAATTAACTCCCTTATTTTTACTATTATGTATTTTTTTTATTTTTTATTTTTAGATAAAGCATAGAAATGAATGAAACGATCATTGGCATGTCACTTTTGGGTTTGTGTTGTGTTATTCACTTAGATCTACACACTTTCATGCTAGATCTACTTATAAACATGATTTTTTGTGTTGAAAAATGGTTTTTCTTAATCTTCTACTTTTAAAAAAATTGTTGAAGTATTTATGATACTAAATAGTAAATACTAATAGCTTAATGAGTAAGTGTGATTATGGTTTAAAATCTCAATTAATACCCGTTCATATTCACCGGCCGATATGAATCGATATCAGCCCATACTACGACGATATTTTGTAGCAATACCGAATCGGTAAAATATTACCGATCGGCCGATATTACCGATATCTCTGAAAATATCGGCCGAGATGGAGTAATTCCAAAAACCTTGATTTTTTGTAACTTTTTTCCTTTTTTTCCATTTTCTTCTCCTCTTCCCTCATTCTCTTATATATTTCCAACTTCCAACACTATTTCTTGAAGAAATCATTTTATTTAGTAAGAGAAAATCAAATTAACTCCCTTATTTTTACTATTATGTATTTTTTTTATTTTTTATTTTTAGATAAAGCATAGAAATGAATGAAACGATCATTGGCATGTCACTTTTGGGTTTGTGTTGTGTTATTCACTTAGATCTACACACTTTCATGCTAGATCTACTTATAAACATGATTTTTTGTGTTGAAAAATGATTTTTTTTAATCTTCTACTTTTAAAAAAATTGTTGAAGTATTTATGATACTAAATAGTAAATACTAATAGCTTAATGAGTAAGTGTGATTATGGTTTAAAATCTCAATTAATACCCGTTCATATTCACCGGCCGATATGAATCGATATCAGCCCATACTACGACGATATTTTGTAGCAATACCGAATCGGTAAAATATTACCGATCGGCCGATACTACCGATATCTCTGAAAATATCGGCCGAGATGGAGTAATTCCAAAAACCTTGATTTTTTGTAACTTTTTTCCTATTTTTCCATTTTCTTCTCCTCTTCCCTCATTCTCTTATATATTTCCAACTTCCAACACTATTTCTTGAAGAAATCATTTTATTTAGTAAGAGAAAATCAAATTAACTCCCTTATTTTTACTATTATGTATTTTTTTTATTTTTTATTTTTAGATAAAGCATAGAAATGAATGAAACGATCATTGGCATGTCACTTTTGGGTTTGTGTTGTGTTATTCACTTAGATCTACACACTTTCATGCTAGATCTACTTATAAACATGATTTTTTGTGTTGAAAAATGGTTTTTCTTAATCTTCTACTTTTAAAAAAATTGTTGAAGTATTTATGATACTAAATAGTAAATACTAATAGCTTAATGAGTAAGTGTGATTATGGTTTAAAATCTCAATTAATACCCGTTAATATTCACCGGCCGATATGAATCGATATCAGCCCATACTACGACGATATTTTGTAGCAATACCGAATCGGTAAAATATTACCGATCGGCCGATATTACCGATATCTCTGAAAATATCGGCCGAGATGGAGTAATTCCAAAAACCTTGATTTTTTGTAACTTTTTTCCTTTTTTTCCATTTTCTTCTCCTCTTCCCTCATTCTCTTATATATTTCCAACTTCCAACACTATTTCTTGAAGAAATCATTTTATTTAGTAAGAGAAAATCAAATTAACTCCCTTATTTTTACTATTATGTATTTTTTTTATTTTTTATTTTTAGATAAAGCATAGAAATGAATGAAACGATCATTGGCATGTCACTTTTGGGTTTGTGTTGTGTTATTCACTTAGATCTACACACTTTCATGCTAGATCTACTTATAAACATGATTTTTTGTGTTGAAAAATGGTTTTTTTTAATCTTCTACTTTTAAAAAAATTGTTGAAGTATTTATGATACTAAATAGTAAATACTAATAGCTTAATGAGTAAGTGTGATTATGGTTTAAAATCTCAATTAATACCCGTTCATATTCACCGGCCGATATGAATCGATATCAGCCCATACTACGACGATATTTTGTAGCAATACCGAATCGGTAAAATATTACCGATCGGCCGATATTACCGATATCTCTGAAAATATCGGCCGAGATGGAGTAATTCCAAAAACCTTGATTTTTTGTAACTTTTTTCCTTTTTTTCCATTTTCTTCTCCTCTTCCCTCATTCTCTTATATATTTCCAACTTCCAACACTATCTCTTGAAGAAATCATTTTATTTAGTAAGAGAAAATCAAATTAACTCCCTTATTTTTACTATTATGTATTTTTTTTATTTTTTATTTTTAGATAAAGCATAGAAATGAATGAAACGATCATTGGCATGTCACTTTTGGGTTTGTGTTGTGTTATTCACTTAGATCTACACACTTTCATGCTAGATCTACTTATAAACATGATTTTTTGTGTTGAAAAATGGTTTTTTTTAATCTTCTACTTTTAAAAAAATTGTTGAAGTATTTATGATACTAAATAGTAAATACTAATAGCTTAATGAGTAAGTGTGATTATGGTTTAAAATCTCAATTAATACCCGTTCATATTCACCGGCCGATATGAATCGATATCAGCCCATACTACGACGATATTTTGTAGCAATACCGAATCGGTAAAATATTACCGATCGGCCGATATTACCGATATCTCTGAAAATATCGGCCGAGATGGAGTAATTCCAAAAACCTTGATTTTTTGTAACTTTTTTCCTTCTTTTCCATTTTCTTCTCCTCTTCCCTCATTCTCTTATATATTTCCAACTTCCAACACTATTTCTTGAAGAAATCATTTTATTTAGTAAGAGAAAATCAAATTAACTCCCTTATTTTTTCTATTATGTGTTTTTTTTATTTTTTATTTTTAGATAAAGCATAGAAATGAATGAAACGATCATTGGCATGTCACTTTTGGGTTTGTGTTGTGTTATTCACTTAGATCTACACACTTTCATGCTAGATCTACTTATAAACATGATTTTTTGTGTTGAAATATGGTTTTTTTTAATCTTCTACTTTTAAAAAAATTGTTGAAGTATTTATGATACTAAATAGTAAATACTAATAGCTTAATGAGTAAGTGTGATTATGGTTTAAAATCTCAATTAATACCCGTTCATATTCACCGGCCGATATGAATCGATATCAGCCCATACTACGACGATATTTTGTAGCAATACCGAATCGGTAAAATATTACCGATCGGCCGATATTACCGATATCTCTGAAAATATCGGCCGAGATGGGGTAATGTCCAAAAACCTTGATTTTTTGTAACTTTTTTCCTATTTTTCCATTTTGTTCTCCTCTTCCCTCATTCTCTTATATATTTCCAACTTCCAACACTATTTCTTGAAGAAATCATTTTATTTAGTAAGAGAAAATCAAATTAACTCCCTTATTTTTACTATTATGTATTTTTTTTATTTTTTATTTTTAGATAAAGCATAGAAATGAATGAAACGATCATTGGCATGTCACTTTTGGGTTTGTGTTGTGTTATTTACTTAGATCTACACACTTTCATGCTAGATCTACTTATAAACATGATTTTTTGTGTTGAAAAATGGTTTTTCTTAATCTTCTACTTTTAAAAAAATTGTTGAAGTATTTATGATACTAAATAGTAAATACTAATAGCTTAATGAGTAAGTGTGATTATGGTTTAAAATCTCAATTAATACCCGTTCATATTCACCGGCCGATATGAATCGATATCAGCCCATACTACGACGATATTTTGTAGCAATACCGAATCGGTAAAATATTACCGATCGGCCGATATTACCGATATCTCTGAAAATATCGGCCGAGATGGAGTAATTCCAAAAACCTTGATTTTTTGTAACTTTTTTCCTTTTTTTCCATTTTCTTCTCCTCTTCCCTCATTCTCTTATATATTTCCAACTTCCAACACTATTTCTTGAAGAAATCATTTTATTTAGTAAGAGAAAATCAAATTAACTCCCTTATTTTTACTATTATGTATTTTTTTTATTTTTTATTTTTAGATAAAGCATAGAAATGAATGAAACGATCATTGGCATGTCACTTTTGGGTTTGTGTTGTGTTATTCACTTAGATCTACACACTTTCATGCTAGATCTACTTATAAACATGATTTTTTGTGTTGAAAAATGATTTTTTTTAATCTTCTACTTTTAAAAAAATTGTTGAAGTATTTATGATACTAAATAGTAAATACTAATAGCTTAATGAGTAAGTGTGATTATGGTTTAAAATCTCAATTAATACCCGTTCATATTCACCGGCCGATATGAATCGATATCAGCCCATACTACGACGATATTTTGTAGCAATACCGAATCGGTAAAATATTACCGATCGGCCGATATTACCGATATCTCTGAAAATATCGGCCGAGATGGAGTAATTCCAAAAACCTTGATTTTTTGTAACTTTTTTCCTATTTTTCCATTTTGTTCTCCTCTTCCCTCATTCTCTTATATATTTCCAACTTCCAACACTATTTCTTGAAGAAATCATTTTATTTAGTAAGAGAAAATCAAATTAACTCCCTTATTTTTACTATTATGTATTTTTTTTATTTTTTATTTTTAGATAAAGCATAGAAATGAATGAAACGATCATTGGCATGTCACTTTTGGGTTTGTGTTGTGTTATTCACTTAGATCTACACACTTTCATGCTAGATCTACTTATAAACATGATTTTTTGTGTTGAAAAATGGTTTTTCTTAATCTTCTACTTTTAAAAAAATTGTTGAAGTATTTATGATACTAAATAGTAAATACTAATAGCTTAATGAGTAAGTGTGATTATGGTTTAAAATCTCAATTAATACCCGTTCATATTCACCGGCCGATATGAATCGATATCAGCCCATACTACGACGATATTTTGTAGCAATACCGAATCGGTAAAATATTACCGATCGGCCGATATTACCGATATCTCTGAAAATATCGGCCGAGATGGAGTAATTCCAAAAACCTTGATTTTTTGTAACTTTTTTCCTTTTTTTCCATTTTCTTCTCCTCTTCCCTCATTCTCTTATATATTTCCAACTTCCAACACTATTTCTTGAAGAAATCATTTTATTTAGTAAGAGAAAATCAAATTAACTCCCTTATTTTTACTATTATGTATTTTTTTTATTTTTTATTTTTAGATAAAGCATAGAAATGAATGAAACGATCATTGGCATGTCACTTTTGGGTTTGTGTTGTGTTATTCACTTAGATCTACACACTTTCATGCTAGATCTACTTATAAACATGATTTTTTGTGTTGAAAAATGGTTTTTTTTAATCTTCTACTTTTAAAAAAATTGTTGAAGTATTTATGATACTAAATAGTAAATACTAATAGCTTAATGAGTAAGTGTGATTATGGTTTAAAATCTCAATTAATACCCGTTCATATTCACCGGCCGATATGAATCGATATCAGCCCATACTACGACGATATTTTGTAGCAATACCGAATCGGTAAAATATTACCGATCGGCCGATATTACCGATATCTCTGAAAATATCGGCCGAGATGGAGTAATTCCAAAAACCTTGATTTTTTGTAACTTTTTTCCTATTTTTCCATTTTGTTCTCCTCTTCCCTCATTCTCTTATATATTTCCAACTTCCAACACTATTTCTTGAAGAAATCATTTTATTTAGTAAGAGAAAATCAAATTAACTCCCTTATTTTTACTATTATGTATTTTTTTTATTTTTTATTTTTAGATAAAGCATAGAAATGAATGAAACGATCATTGGCATGTCACTTTTGGGTTTGTGTTGTGTTATTCACTTAGATCTACACACTTTCATGCTAGATCTACTTATAAACATGATTTTTTGTGTTGAAAAATGGTTTTTCTTAATCTTCTACTTTTAAAAAAATTGTTGAAGTATTTATGATACTAAATAGTAAATACTAATAGCTTAATGAGTAAGTGTGATTATGGTTTAAAATCTCAATTAATACCCGTTCATATTCACCGGCCGATATGAATCGATATCAGCCCATACTACGACGATATTTTGTAGCAATACCGAATCGGTAAAATATTACCGATCGGCCGATATTACCGATATCTCTGAAAATATCGGCCGAGATGGAGTAATTCCAAAAACCTTGATTTTTTGTAACTTTTTTCCTTTTTTTCCATTTTCTTCTCCTCTTCCCTCATTCTCTTATATATTTCCAACTTCCAACACTATTTCTTGAAGAAATCATTTTATTTAGTAAGAGAAAATCAAATTAACTCCCTTATTTTTACTATTATGTATTTTTTTTATTTTTTATTTTTAGATAAAGCATAGAAATGAATGAAACGATCATTGGCATGTCACTTTTGGGTTTGTGTTGTGTTATTCACTTAGATCTACACACTTTCATGCTAGATCTACTTATAAACATGATTTTTTGTGTTGAAAAATGGTTTTTCTTAATCTTCTACTTTTAAAAAAATTGTTGAAGTATTTATGATACTAAATAGTAAATACTAATAGCTTAATGAGTAAGTGTGATTATGGTTTAAAATCTCAATTAATACCCGTTCATATTCACCGGCCGATATGAATCGATATCAGCCCATACTACGACGATATTTTGTA
Organism: Cinnamomum chago; assembly: GCA_038049695.1. Lineage (NCBI taxonomy): Eukaryota > Viridiplantae > Streptophyta > Magnoliopsida > Laurales > Lauraceae > Cinnamomum > Cinnamomum chago. Next base: position 60,936,556 of record CP142458.1, on the reverse strand, counting down.
GCAATACCGAATCGGTAAAATATTACCGATCGGCCGATATTACCGATATCTCTGAAAATATCGGCCGAGATGGAGTAATTCCAAAAACCTTGATTTTTTGTAACTTTTTTCCTTTTTTTCCATTTTCTTCTCCTCTTCCCTCATTCTCTTATATATTTCCAACTTCCAACACTATTTCTTGAAGAAATCATTTTATTTAGTAAGAGAAAATCAAATTAACTCCCTTATTTTTACTATTATGTATTTTTTTTATTTTTTATTTTTAGATAAAGCATAGAAATGAATGAAACGATCATTGGCATGTCACTTTTGGGTTTGTGTTGTGTTATTCACTTAGATCTACACACTTTCATGCTAGATCTACTTATAAACATGATTTTTTGTGTTGAAAAATGATTTTTTTTAATCTTCTACTTTTAAAAAAATTGTTGAAGTATTTATGATACTAAATAGTAAATACTAATAGCTTAATGAGTAAGTGTGATTATGGTTTAAAATCTCAATTAATACCCGTTCATATTCACCGGCCGATATGAATCGATATCAGCCCATACTACGACGATATTTTGTAGCAATACCGAATCGGTAAAATATTACCGATCGGCCGATATTACCGATATCTCTGAAAATATCGGCCGAGATGGAGTAATTCCAAAAACCTTGATTTTTTGTAACTTTTTTCCTATTTTTCCATTTTCTTCTCCTCTTCCCTCATTCTCTTATATATTTCCAACTTCCAACACTATTTCTTGAAGAAATCATTTTATTTAGTAAGAGAAAATCAAATTAACTCCCTTATTTTTACTATTATGTATTTTTTTTATTTTTTATTTTTAGATAAAGCATAGAAATGAATGAAACGATCATTGGCATGTCACTTTTGGGTTTGTGTTGTGTTATTCACTTAGATCTACACACTTTCATGCTAGATCTACTTATAAACATGATTTTTTGTGTTGAAAAATGGTTTTTCTTAATCTTCTACTTTTAAAAAAATTGTTGAAGTATTTATGATACTAAATAGTAAATACTAATAGCTTAATGAGTAAGTGTGATTATGGTTTAAAATCTCAATTAATACCCGTTAATATTCACCGGCCGATATGAATCGATATCAGCCCATACTACGACGATATTTTGTAGCAATACCGAATCGGTAAAATATTACCGATCGGCCGATATTACCGATATCTCTGAAAATATCGGCCGAGATGGAGTAATTCCAAAAACCTTGATTTTTTGTAACTTTTTTCCTTTTTTTCCATTTTCTTCTCCTCTTCCCTCATTCTCTTATATATTTCCAACTTCCAACACTATTTCTTGAAGAAATCATTTTATTTAGTAAGAGAAAATCAAATTAACTCCCTTATTTTTACTATTATGTATTTTTTTTATTTTTTATTTTTAGATAAAGCATAGAAATGAATGAAACGATCATTGGCATGTCACTTTTGGGTTTGTGTTGTGTTATTCACTTAGATCTACACACTTTCATGCTAGATCTACTTATAAACATGATTTTTTGTGTTGAAAAATGGTTTTTTTTAATCTTCTACTTTTAAAAAAATTGTTGAAGTATTTATGATACTAAATAGTAAATACTAATAGCTTAATGAGTAAGTGTGATTATGGTTTAAAATCTCAATTAATACCCGTTCATATTCACCGGCCGATATGAATCGATATCAGCCCATACTACGACGATATTTTGTAGCAATACCGAATCGGTAAAATATTACCGATCGGCCGATATTACCGATATCTCTGAAAATATCGGCCGAGATGGAGTAATTCCAAAAACCTTGATTTTTTGTAACTTTTTTCCTTTTTTTCCATTTTCTTCTCCTCTTCCCTCATTCTCTTATATATTTCCAACTTCCAACACTATCTCTTGAAGAAATCATTTTATTTAGTAAGAGAAAATCAAATTAACTCCCTTATTTTTACTATTATGTATTTTTTTTATTTTTTATTTTTAGATAAAGCATAGAAATGAATGAAACGATCATTGGCATGTCACTTTTGGGTTTGTGTTGTGTTATTCACTTAGATCTACACACTTTCATGCTAGATCTACTTATAAACATGATTTTTTGTGTTGAAAAATGGTTTTTTTTAATCTTCTACTTTTAAAAAAATTGTTGAAGTATTTATGATACTAAATAGTAAATACTAATAGCTTAATGAGTAAGTGTGATTATGGTTTAAAATCTCAATTAATACCCGTTCATATTCACCGGCCGATATGAATCGATATCAGCCCATACTACGACGATATTTTGTAGCAATACCGAATCGGTAAAATATTACCGATCGGCCGATATTACCGATATCTCTGAAAATATCGGCCGAGATGGAGTAATTCCAAAAACCTTGATTTTTTGTAACTTTTTTCCTTCTTTTCCATTTTCTTCTCCTCTTCCCTCATTCTCTTATATATTTCCAACTTCCAACACTATTTCTTGAAGAAATCATTTTATTTAGTAAGAGAAAATCAAATTAACTCCCTTATTTTTTCTATTATGTGTTTTTTTTATTTTTTATTTTTAGATAAAGCATAGAAATGAATGAAACGATCATTGGCATGTCACTTTTGGGTTTGTGTTGTGTTATTCACTTAGATCTACACACTTTCATGCTAGATCTACTTATAAACATGATTTTTTGTGTTGAAATATGGTTTTTTTTAATCTTCTACTTTTAAAAAAATTGTTGAAGTATTTATGATACTAAATAGTAAATACTAATAGCTTAATGAGTAAGTGTGATTATGGTTTAAAATCTCAATTAATACCCGTTCATATTCACCGGCCGATATGAATCGATATCTGCCCATACTACGACGATATTTTGTAGCAATACCGAAACGGTAAAATATTACCGATCGGCCGATATTACCGATATCTCTGAAAATATCGGCCGAGATGGAGTAATGTCCAAAAACCTTGATTTTTTGTAACTTTTTTCCTATTTTTCCATTTTCTTCTCCTCTTCCCTCATTCTCTTATATATTTCCAACTTCCAACACTATTTCTTGAAGAAATCATTTTATTTAGTAAGAGAAAATCAAATTAACTCCCTTATTTTTACTATTATGTATTTTTTTTATTTTTTATTTTTAGATAAAGCCTAGAAATGAATGAAATGATCATTGGCATGTCACTTTTGGGTTTGTGTTGTGTTATTCACTTAGATCTACACACTTTCATGCTAGATCTACTTATAAACATGATTTTTTGTGTTGAAAAATGGTTTTTTTTAATCTTCTACTTTTAAAAAAATTGTTGAAGTATTTATGATACTAAATAGTAAATACTAATAGCTTAATGAGTAAGTGTGATTATGGTTTAAAATCTCAATTAATACCCGTTCATATTCACCGGCCGATATGAATCGATATCAGCCCATACTACGACGATATTTTGTAGCAATACCGAATCGGTAAAATATTACCGATCGGCCGATATTACCGATATCTCTGAAAATATCGGCCGAGATGGAGTAATTCCAAAAACCTTGATTTTTTGTAACTTTTTTCCTATTTTTCCATTTTCTTCTCCTCTTCCCTCATTCTCTTATATATTTCCAACTTCCAACACTATTTCTTGAAGAAATCATTTTATTTAGTAAGAGAAAATCAAATTAACTCCCTTATTTTTACTATTTTGAGTTTTTTTTATTTTTTATTTTTAGATAAAGCATAGAAATGAATGAAACGATCATTGGCATGTCACTTTTGGGTTTGTGTTGTGTTATTCACTTAGATCTACACACTTTCATGCTAGATCTACTTATAAACATGATTTTTTGTGTTGAAAAATGGTTTTTTTTAATCTTCTACTTTTAAAAAAATTGTTGAAGTATTTATGATACTAAATAGTAAATACTAATAGCTTAATGAGTAAGTGTGATTATGGTTTAAAATCTCAATTAATACCCGTTCATATTCACCGGCCGATATGAATCGATATCAGCCCATACTACGACGATATTTTGTAGCAATACCGAATCGGTAAAATATTACCGATCGGCCGATATTACCGATATCTCTGAAAATATCGGCCGAGATGGAGTAATTCCAAAAACCTTGATTTTTTGTAACTTTTTTCCTTCTTTTCCATTTTCTTCTCCTCTTCCCTCATTCTCTTATATATTTCCAACTTCCAACACTATTTCTTGAAGAAATCATTTTATTTAGTAAGAGAAAATCAAATTAACTCCCTTATTTTTTCTATTATGTGTTTTTTTTATTTTTTATTTTTAGATAAAGCATAGAAATGAATGAAACGATCATTGGCATGTCACTTTTGGGTTTGTGTTGTGTTATTCACTTAGATCTACACACTTTCATGCTAGATCTACTTATAAACATGATTTTTTGTGTTGAAATATGGTTTTTTTTAATCTTCTACTTTTAAAAAAATTGTTGAAGTATTTATGATACTAAATAGTAAATACTAATAGCTTAATGAGTAAGTGTGATTATGGTTTAAAATCTCAATTAATACCCGTTCATATTCACCGGCCGATATGAATCGATATCAGCCCATACTACGACGATATTTTGTAGCAATACCGAATCGGTAAAATATTACCGATCGGCCGATATTACCGATATCTCTGAAAATATCGGCCGAGATGGAGTAATTCCAAAAACCTTGATTTTTTGTAACTTTTTTCCTATTTTTCCATTTTCTTCTCCTCTTCCCTCATTCTCTTATATATTTCCAACTTCCAACACTATTTCTTGAAGAAATCATTTTATTTAGTAAGAGAAAATCAAATTAACTCCCTTATTTTTACTATTTTGAGTTTTTTTTATTTTTTATTTTTAGAGAAAGCATAGAAATGAATGAAACGATCATTGGCATGTCACTTTTGGGTTTGTGTTGTGTTATTCACTTAGATCTACACACTTTCATGCTAGATCTACTTATAAACATGATTTTTTGTGTTGAAAAATGGTTTTTTTTAATCTTCTACTTTTAAAAAAATTGTTGAAGTATTTATGATACTAAATAGTAAATACTAATAGCTTAATGAGTAAGTGTGATTATGGTTTAAAATCTCAATTAATACCCGTTCATATTCACCGGCCGATATGAATCGATATCAGCCCATACTACGACGATATTTTGTAGCAATACCGAATCGGTAAAATATTACCGATCGGCCGATATTACCGATATCTCTGAAAATATCGGCCGAGATGGAGTAATTCCAAAAACCTTGATTTTTTGTAACTTTTTTCCTTCTTTTCCATTTTCTTCTCCTCTTCCCTCATTCTCTTATATATTTCCAACTTCCAACACTATTTCTTGAAGAAATCATTTTATTTAGTAAGAGAAAATCAAATTAACTCCCTTATTTTTTCTATTATGTGTTTTTTTTATTTTTTATTTTTAGATAAAGCATAGAAATGAATGAAACGATCATTGGCATGTCACTTTTGGGTTTGTGTTGTGTTATTCACTTAGATCTACACACTTTCATGCTAGATCTACTTATAAACATGATTTTTTGTGTTGAAATATGGTTTTTTTTAATCTTCTACTTTTAAAAAAATTGTTGAAGTATTTATGATACTAAATAGTAAATACTAATAGCTTAATGAGTAAGTGTGATTATGGTTTAAAATCTCAATTAATACCCGTTCATATTCACCGGCCGATATGAATCGATATCAGCCCATACTACGACGATATTTTGTAGCAATACCGAATCGGTAAAATATTACCGATCGGCCGATATTACCGATATCTCTGAAAATATCGGCCGAGATGGAGTAATGTCCAAAAACCTTGATTTTTTGTAACTTTTTTCCTATTTTTCCATTTTCTTCTCCTCTTCCCTCATTCTCTTATATATTTCCAACTTCCAACACTATTTCTTGAAGAAATCATTTTATTTAGTAAGAGAAAATCAAATTAACTCCCTTATTTTTACTATTATGTATTTTTTTTATTTTTTATTTTTAGATAAAGCATAGAAATGAATGAAACGATCATTGGCATGTCACTTTTGGGTTTGTGTTGTGTTATTCACTTAGATCTACACACTTTCATGCTAGATCTACTTATAAACATGATTTTTTGTGTTGAAATATGGTTTTTTTTAATCTTCTACTTTTAAAAAAATTGTTGAAGTATTTATGATACTAAATAGTAAATACTAATAGCTTAATGAGTAAGTGTGATTATGGTTTAAAATCTCAATTAATACCCGTTCATATTCACCGGCCGATATGAATCGATATCAGCCCATACTACGACGATATTTTGTAGCAATACCGAATCGGTAAAATATTACCGATCGGCCGATATTACCGATATCTCTGAAAATATCGGCCGAGATGGAGTAATGTCCAAAAACCTTGATTTTTTGTAACTTTTTTCCTATTTTTCCATTTTCTTCTCCTCTTCCCTCATTCTCTTATATATTTCCAACTTCCAACACTATTTCTTGAAGAAATCATTTTATTTAGTAAGAGAAAATCAAATTAACTCCCTTATTTTTACTATTATGTATTTTTTTTATTTTTTATTTTTAGATAAAGCATAGAAATGAATGAAACGATCATTGGCATGTCACTTTTGGGTTTGTGTTGTGTTATTCACTTAGATCTACACACTTTCATGCTAGATCTACTTATAAACATGATTTTTTGTGTTGAAAAATGGTTTTTTTTAATCTTCTACTTTTAAAAAAATTGTTGAAGTATTTATGATACTAAATAGTAAATACTAATAGCTTAATGAGTAAGTGTGATTATGGTTTAAAATCTCAATTAATACCCGTTCATATTCACCGGCCGATATGAATCGATATCAGCCCATACTACGACGATATTTTGTAGCAATACCGAATCGGTAAAATATTACCGATCGGCCGATATTACCGATATCTCTGAAAATATCGGCCGAGATGGAGTAATTCCAAAAACCTTGATTTTTTGTAACTTTTTTCCTTTTTTTCCATTTTCTTCTCCTCTTCCCTCATTCTCTTATATATTTCCAACTTCCAACACTATTTCTTGAAGAAATCATTTTATTTAGTAAGAGAAAATCAAATTAACTCCCTTATTTTTTCTATTATGTGTTTTTTTTATTTTTTATTTTTAGATAAAGCATAGAAATGAATGAAACGATCATTGGCATGTCACTTTTGGGTTTGTGTTGTGTTATTCACTTAGATCTACACACTTTCATGCTAGATCTACTTATAAACATGATTTTTTGTGTTGAAATATGGTTTTTTTTAATCTTCTACTTTTAAAAAAATTGTTGAAGTATTTATGATACTAAATAGTAAATACTAATAGCTTAATGAGTAAGTGTGATTATGGTTTAAAATCTCAATTAATACCCGTTCATATTCACCGGCCGATATGAATCGATATCAGCCCATACTACGACGATATTTTGTAGCAATACCGAATCGGTAAAATATTACCGATCGGCCGATATTACCGATATCTCTGAAAATATCGGCCGAGATGGAGTAATGTCCAAAAACCTTGATTTTTTGTAACTTTTTTCCTATTTTTCCATTTTCTTCTCCTCTTCCCTCATTCTCTTATATATTTCCAACTTCCAACACTATTTCTTGAAGAAATCATTTTATTTAGTAAGAGAAAATCAAATTAACTCCCTTATTTTTACTATTATGTATTTTTTTTATTTTTTATTTTTAGATAAAGCATAGAAATGAATGAAACGATCATTGGCATGTCACTTTTGGGTTTGTGTTGTGTTATTCACTTAGATCTACACACTTTCATGCTAGATCTACTTATAAACATGATTTTTTGTGTTGAAAAATGGTTTTTTTTAATCTTCTACTTTTAAAAAAATTGTTGAAGTATTTATGATACTAAATAGTAAATACTAATAGCTTAATGAGTAAGTGTGATTATGGTTTAAAATCTCAATTAATACCCGTTCATATTCACCGGCCGATATGAATCGATATCTGCCCATACTACGACGATATTTTGTAGCAATACCGAATCGGTAAAATATTACCGATCGGCCGATATTACCGATATCTCTGAAAATATCGGCCGAGATGGAGTAATTCCAAAAACCTTGATTTTTTGTAACTTTTTTCCTTTTTTTCCATTTTCTTCTCCTCTTCCCTCATTCTCTTATATATTTCCAACTTCCAACACTATTTCTTGAAGAAATCATTTTATTTAGTAAGAGAAAATCAAATTAACTCCCTTATTTTTTCTATTATGTGTTTTTTTTATTTTTTATTTTTAGATAAAGCATAGAAATGAATGAAACGATCATTGGCATGTCACTTTTGGGTTTGTGTTGTGTTATTCACTTAGATCTACACACTTTCATGCTAGATCTACTTATAAACATGATTTTTTGTGTTGAAATATGGTTTTTTTTAATCTTCTACTTTTAAAAAAATTGTTGAAGTATTTATGATACTAAATAGTAAATACTAATAGCTTAATGAGTAAGTGTGATTATGGTTTAAAATCTCAATTAATACCCGTTCATATTCACCGGCCGATATGAATCGATATCAGCCCATACTACGACGATATTTTGTAGCAATACCGAATCGGTAAAATATTACCGATCGGCCGATATTACCGATATCTCTGAAAATATCGGCCGAGATGGAGTAATTCCAAAAACCTTGATTTTTTGTAACTTTTTTCCTTTTTTTCCATTTTCTTCTCCTCTTCCCTCATTCTCTTATATATTTCCAACTTCCAACACTATCTCTTGAAGAAATCATTTTATTTAGTAAGAGAAAATCAAATTAACTCCCTTATTTTTACTATTATGTATTTTTTTTATTTTTTATTTTTAGATAAAGCATAGAAATGAATGAAACGATCATTGGCATGTCACTTTTGGGTTTGTGTTGTGTTATTCACTTAGATCTACACACTTTCATGCTAGATCTACTTATAAACATGATTTTTTGTGTTGAAAAATGGTTTTTTTTAATCTTCTACTTTTAAAAAAATTGTTGAAGTATTTATGATACTAAATAGTAAATACTAATAGCTTAATGAGTAAGTGTGATTATGGTTTAAAATCTCAATTAATACCCGTTCATATTCACCGGCCGATATGAATCGATATCAGCCCATACTACGACGATATTTTGTAGCAATACCGAATCGGTAAAATATTACCGATCGGCCGATATTACCGATATCTCTGAAAATATCGGCCGAGATGGAGTAATTCCAAAAACCTTGATTTTTTGTAACTTTTTTCCTTCTTTTCCATTTTCTTCTCCTCTTCCCTCATTCTCTTATATATTTCCAACTTCCAACACTATTTCTTGAAGAAATCATTTTATTTAGTAAGAGAAAATCAAATTAACTCCCTTATTTTTTCTATTATGTGTTTTTTTTATTTTTTATTTTTAGATAAAGCATAGAAATGAATGAAACGATCATTGGCATGTCACTTTTGGGTTTGTGTTGTGTTATTCACTTAGATCTACACACTTTCATGCTAGATCTACTTATAAACATGATTTTTTGTGTTGAAATATGGTTTTTTTTAATCTTCTACTTTTAAAAAAATTGTTGAAGTATTTATGATACTAAATAGTAAATACTAATAGCTTAATGAGTAAGTGTGATTATGGTTTAAAATCTCAATTAATACCCGTTCATATTCACCGGCCGATATGAATCGATATCTGCCCATACTACGACGATATTTTGTAGCAATACCGAAACGGTAAAATATTACCGATCGGCCGATATTACCGATATCTCTGAAAATATCGGCCGAGATGGAGTAATGTCCAAAAACCTTGATTTTTTGTAACTTTTTTCCTATTTTTCCATTTTCTTCTCCTCTTCCCTCATTCTCTTATATATTTCCAACTTCCAACACTATTTCTTGAAGAAATCATTTTATTTAGTAAGAGAAAATCAAATTAACTCCCTTATTTTTACTATTATGTATTTTTTTTATTTTTTATTTTTAGATAAAGCCTAGAAATGAATGAAATGATCATTGGCATGTCACTTTTGGGTTTGTGTTGTGTTATTCACTTAGATCTACACACTTTCATGCTAGATCTACTTATAAACATGATTTTTTGTGTTGAAAAATGGTTTTTTTTAATCTTCTACTTTTAAAAAAATTGTTGAAGTATTTATGATACTAAATAGTAAATACTAATAGCTTAATGAGTAAGTGTGATTATGGTTTAAAATCTCAATTAATACCCGTTCATATTCACCGGCCGATATGAATCGATATCAGCCCATACTACGACGATATTTTGTAGCAATACCGAATCGGTAAAATATTACCGATCGGCCGATATTACCGATATCTCTGAAAATATCGGCCGAGATGGAGTAATTCCAAAAACCTTGATTTTTTGTAACTTTTTTCCTATTTTTCCATTTTCTTCTCCTCTTCCCTCATTCTCTTATATATTTCCAACTTCCAACACTATTTCTTGAAGAAATCATTTTATTTAGTAAGAGAAAATCAAATTAACTCCCTTATTTTTACTATTTTGAGTTTTTTTTATTTTTTATTTTTAGATAAAGCATAGAAATGAATGAAACGATCATTGGCATGTCACTTTTGGGTTTGTGTTGTGTTATTCACTTAGATCTACACACTTTCATGCTAGATCTACTTATAAACATGATTTTTTGTGTTGAAAAATGGTTTTTTTTAATCTTCTACTTTTAAAAAAATTGTTGAAGTATTTATGATACTAAATAGTAAATACTAATAGCTTAATGAGTAAGTGTGATTATGGTTTAAAATCTCAATTAATACCCGTTCATATTCACCGGCCGATATGAATCGATATCAGCCCATACTACGACGATATTTTGTAGCAATACCGAATCGGTAAAATATTACCGATCGGCCGATATTACCGATATCTCTGAAAATATCGGCCGAGATGGAGTAATTCCAAAAACCTTGATTTTTTGTAACTTTTTTCCTTCTTTTCCATTTTCTTCTCCTCTTCCCTCATTCTCTTATATATTTCCAACTTCCAACACTATTTCTTGAAGAAATCATTTTATTTAGTAAGAGAAAATCAAATTAACTCCCTTATTTTTTCTATTATGTGTTTTTTTTATTTTTTATTTTTAGATAAAGCATAGAAATGAATGAAACGATCATTGGCATGTCACTTTTGGGTTTGTGTTGTGTTATTCACTTAGATCTACACACTTTCATGCTAGATCTACTTATAAACATGATTTTTTGTGTTGAAATATGGTTTTTTTTAATCTTCTACTTTTAAAAAAATTGTTGAAGTATTTATGATACTAAATAGTAAATACTAATAGCTTAATGAGTAAGTGTGATTATGGTTTAAAATCTCAATTAATACCCGTTCATATTCACCGGCCGATATGAATCGATATCAGCCCATACTACGACGATATTTTGTAGCAATACCGAATCGGTAAAATATTACCGATCGGCCGATATTACCGATATCTCTGAAAATATCGGCCGAGATGGAGTAATTCCAAAAACCTTGATTTTTTGTAACTTTTTTCCTATTTTTCCATTTTCTTCTCCTCTTCCCTCATTCTCTTATATATTTCCAACTTCCAACACTATTTCTTGAAGAAATCATTTTATTTAGTAAGAGAAAATCAAATTAACTCCCTTATTTTTACTATTTTGAGTTTTTTTTATTTTTTATTTTTAGAGAAAGCATAGAAATGAATGAAACGATCATTGGCATGTCACTTTTGGGTTTGTGTTGTGTTATTCACTTAGATCTACACACTTTCATGCTAGATCTACTTATAAACATGATTTTTTGTGTTGAAAAATGGTTTTTTTTAATCTTCTACTTTTAAAAAAATTGTTGAAGTATTTATGATACTAAATAGTAAATACTAATAGCTTAATGAGTAAGTGTGATTATGGTTTAAAATCTCAATTAATACCCGTTCATATTCACCGGCCGATATGAATCGATATCAGCCCATACTACGACGATATTTTGTAGCAATACCGAATCGGTAAAATATTACCGATCGGCCGATATTACCGATATCTCTGAAAATATCGGCCGAGATGGAGTAATTCCAAAAACCTTGATTTTTTGTAACTTTTTTCCTTCTTTTCCATTTTCTTCTCCTCTTCCCTCATTCTCTTATATATTTCCAACTTCCAACACTATTTCTTGAAGAAATCATTTTATTTAGTAAGAGAAAATCAAATTAACTCCCTTATTTTTTCTATTATGTGTTTTTTTTATTTTTTATTTTTAGATAAAGCATAGAAATGAATGAAACGATCATTGGCATGTCACTTTTGGGTTTGTGTTGTGTTATTCACTTAGATCTACACACTTTCATGCTAGATCTACTTATAAACATGATTTTTTGTGTTGAAATATGGTTTTTTTTAATCTTCTACTTTTAAAAAAATTGTTGAAGTATTTATGATACTAAATAGTAAATACTAATAGCTTAATGAGTAAGTGTGATTATGGTTTAAAATCTCAATTAATACCCGTTCATATTCACCGGCCGATATGAATCGATATCAGCCCATACTACGACGATATTTTGTAGCAATACCGAATCGGTAAAATATTACCGATCGGCCGATATTACCGATATCTCTGAAAATATCGGCCGAGATGGAGTAATGTCCAAAAACCTTGATTTTTTGTAACTTTTTTCCTATTTTTCCATTTTCTTCTCCTCTTCCCTCATTCTCTTATATATTTCCAACTTCCAACACTATTTCTTGAAGAAATCATTTTATTTAGTAAGAGAAAATCAAATTAACTCCCTTATTTTTACTATTATGTATTTTTTTTATTTTTTATTTTTAGATAAAGCATAGAAATGAATGAAACGATCATTGGCATGTCACTTTTGGGTTTGTGTTGTGTTATTCACTTAGATCTACACACTTTCATGCTAGATCTACTTATAAACATGATTTTTTGTGTTGAAATATGGTTTTTTTTAATCTTCTACTTTTAAAAAAATTGTTGAAGTATTTATGATACTAAATAGTAAATACTAATAGCTTAATGAGTAAGTGTGATTATGGTTTAAAATCTCAATTAATACCCGTTCATATTCACCGGCCGATATGAATCGATATCAGCCCATACTACGACGATATTTTGTAGCAATACCGAATCGGTAAAATATTACCGATCGGCCGATATTACCGATATCTCTGAAAATATCGGCCGAGATGGAGTAATGTCCAAAAACCTTGATTTTTTGTAACTTTTTTCCTATTTTTCCATTTTCTTCTCCTCTTCCCTCATTCTCTTATATATTTCCAACTTCCAACACTATTTCTTGAAGAAATCATTTTATTTAGTAAGAGAAAATCAAATTAACTCCCTTATTTTTACTATTATGTATTTTTTTTATTTTTTATTTTTAGATAAAGCATAGAAATGAATGAAACGATCATTGGCATGTCACTTTTGGGTTTGTGTTGTGTTATTCACTTAGATCTACACACTTTCATGCTAGATCTACTTATAAACATGATTTTTTGTGTTGAAAAATGGTTTTTTTTAATCTTCTACTTTTAAAAAAATTGTTGAAGTATTTATGATACTAAATAGTAAATACTAATAGCTTAATGAGTAAGTGTGATTATGGTTTAAAATCTCAATTAATACCCGTTCATATTCACCGGCCGATATGAATCGATATCAGCCCATACTACGACGATATTTTGTAGCAATACCGAATCGGTAAAATATTACCGATCGGCCGATATTACCGATATCTCTGAAAATATCGGCCGAGATGGAGTAATTCCAAAAACCTTGATTTTTTGTAACTTTTTTCCTTTTTTTCCATTTTCTTCTCCTCTTCCCTCATTCTCTTATATATTTCCAACTTCCAACACTATTTCTTGAAGAAATCATTTTATTTAGTAAGAGAAAATCAAATTAACTCCCTTATTTTTTCTATTATGTGTTTTTTTTATTTTTTATTTTTAGATAAAGCATAGAAATGAATGAAACGATCATTGGCATGTCACTTTTGGGTTTGTGTTGTGTTATTCACTTAGATCTACACACTTTCATGCTAGATCTACTTATAAACATGATTTTTTGTGTTGAAATATGGTTTTTTTTAATCTTCTACTTTTAAAAAAATTGTTGAAGTATTTATGATACTAAATAGTAAATACTAATAGCTTAATGAGTAAGTGTGATTATGGTTTAAAATCTCAATTAATACCCGTTCATATTCACCGGCCGATATGAATCGATATCAGCCCATACTACGACGATATTTTGTAGCAATACCGAATCGGTAAAATATTACCGATCGGCCGATATTACCGATATCTCTGAAAATATCGGCCGAGATGGAGTAATGTCCAAAAACCTTGATTTTTTGTAACTTTTTTCCTATTTTTCCATTTTCTTCTCCTCTTCCCTCATTCTCTTATATATTTCCAACTTCCAACACTATTTCTTGAAGAAATCATTTTATTTAGTAAGAGAAAATCAAATTAACTCCCTTATTTTTACTATTATGTATTTTTTTTATTTTTTATTTTTAGATAAAGCATAGAAATGAATGAAACGATCATTGGCATGTCACTTTTGGGTTTGTGTTGTGTTATTCACTTAGATCTACACACTTTCATGCTAGATCTACTTATAAACATGATTTTTTGTGTTGAAAAATGGTTTTTTTTAATCTTCTACTTTTAAAAAAATTGTTGAAGTATTTATGATACTAAATAGTAAATACTAATAGCTTAATGAGTAAGTGTGATTATGGTTTAAAATCTCAATTAATACCCGTTCATATTCACCGGCCGATATGAATCGATATCTGCCCATACTACGACGATATTTTGTAGCAATACCGAATCGGTAAAATATTACCGATCGGCCGATATTACCGATATCTCTGAAAATATCGGCCGAGATGGAGTAATTCCAAAAACCTTGATTTTTTGTAACTTTTTTCCTTTTTTTCCATTTTCTTCTCCTCTTCCCTCATTCTCTTATATATTTCCAACTTCCAACACTATTTCTTGAAGAAATCATTTTATTTAGTAAGAGAAAATCAAATTAACTCCCTTATTTTTTCTATTATGTGTTTTTTTTATTTTTTATTTTTAGATAAAGCATAGAAATGAATGAAACGATCATTGGCATGTCACTTTTGGGTTTGTGTTGTGTTATTCACTTAGATCTACACACTTTCATGCTAGATCTACTTATAAACATGATTTTTTGTGTTGAAATATGGTTTTTTTTAATCTTCTACTTTTAAAAAAATTGTTGAAGTATTTATGATACTAAATAGTAAATACTAATAGCTTAATGAGTAAGTGTGATTATGGTTTAAAATCTCAATTAATACCCGTTCATATTCACCGGCCGATATGAATCGATATCTGCCCATACTACGACGATATTTTGTAGCAATACCGAAACGGTAAAATATTACCGATCGGCCGATATTACCGATATCTCTGAAAATATCGGCCGAGATGGAGTAATGTCCAAAAACCTTGATTTTTTGTAACTTTTTTCCTATTTTTCCATTTTCTTCTCCTCTTCCCTCATTCTCTTATATATTTCCAACTTCCAACACTATTTCTTGAAGAAATCATTTTATTTAGTAAGAGAAAATCAAATTA
The DNA here is from genome assembly GCA_038049695.1 of Cinnamomum chago. NCBI lineage: Eukaryota > Viridiplantae > Streptophyta > Magnoliopsida > Laurales > Lauraceae > Cinnamomum > Cinnamomum chago. Next base: position 60,920,912 of record CP142458.1, on the reverse strand, counting down.
ACTCCCTTATTTTTACTATTATGTATTTTTTTTATTTTTTATTTTTAGATAAAGCCTAGAAATGAATGAAATGATCATTGGCATGTCACTTTTGGGTTTGTGTTGTGTTATTCACTTAGATCTACACACTTTCATGCTAGATCTACTTATAAACATGATTTTTTGTGTTGAAAAATGGTTTTTTTTAATCTTCTACTTTTAAAAAAATTGTTGAAGTATTTATGATACTAAATAGTAAATACTAATAGCTTAATGAGTAAGTGTGATTATGGTTTAAAATCTCAATTAATACCCGTTCATATTCACCGGCCGATATGAATCGATATCAGCCCATACTACGACGATATTTTGTAGCAATACCGAATCGGTAAAATATTACCGATCGGCCGATATTACCGATATCTCTGAAAATATCGGCCGAGATGGAGTAATTCCAAAAACCTTGATTTTTTGTAACTTTTTTCCTATTTTTCCATTTTCTTCTCCTCTTCCCTCATTCTCTTATATATTTCCAACTTCCAACACTATTTCTTGAAGAAATCATTTTATTTAGTAAGAGAAAATCAAATTAACTCCCTTATTTTTACTATTTTGAGTTTTTTTTATTTTTTATTTTTAGATAAAGCATAGAAATGAATGAAACGATCATTGGCATGTCACTTTTGGGTTTGTGTTGTGTTATTCACTTAGATCTACACACTTTCATGCTAGATCTACTTATAAACATGATTTTTTGTGTTGAAAAATGGTTTTTTTTAATCTTCTACTTTTAAAAAAATTGTTGAAGTATTTATGATACTAAATAGTAAATACTAATAGCTTAATGAGTAAGTGTGATTATGGTTTAAAATCTCAATTAATACCCGTTCATATTCACCGGCCGATATGAATCGATATCAGCCCATACTACGACGATATTTTGTAGCAATACCGAATCGGTAAAATATTACCGATCGGCCGATATTACCGATATCTCTGAAAATATCGGCCGAGATGGAGTAATTCCAAAAACCTTGATTTTTTGTAACTTTTTTCCTTCTTTTCCATTTTCTTCTCCTCTTCCCTCATTCTCTTATATATTTCCAACTTCCAACACTATTTCTTGAAGAAATCATTTTATTTAGTAAGAGAAAATCAAATTAACTCCCTTATTTTTTCTATTATGTGTTTTTTTTATTTTTTATTTTTAGATAAAGCATAGAAATGAATGAAACGATCATTGGCATGTCACTTTTGGGTTTGTGTTGTGTTATTCACTTAGATCTACACACTTTCATGCTAGATCTACTTATAAACATGATTTTTTGTGTTGAAATATGGTTTTTTTTAATCTTCTACTTTTAAAAAAATTGTTGAAGTATTTATGATACTAAATAGTAAATACTAATAGCTTAATGAGTAAGTGTGATTATGGTTTAAAATCTCAATTAATACCCGTTCATATTCACCGGCCGATATGAATCGATATCAGCCCATACTACGACGATATTTTGTAGCAATACCGAATCGGTAAAATATTACCGATCGGCCGATATTACCGATATCTCTGAAAATATCGGCCGAGATGGAGTAATGTCCAAAAACCTTGATTTTTTGTAACTTTTTTCCTATTTTTCCATTTTCTTCTCCTCTTCCCTCATTCTCTTATATATTTCCAACTTCCAACACTATTTCTTGAAGAAATCATTTTATTTAGTAAGAGAAAATCAAATTAACTCCCTTATTTTTACTATTATGTATTTTTTTTATTTTTTATTTTTAGATAAAGCATAGAAATGAATGAAACGATCATTGGCATGTCACTTTTGGGTTTGTGTTGTGTTATTCACTTAGATCTACACACTTTCATGCTAGATCTACTTATAAACATGATTTTTTGTGTTGAAAAATGGTTTTTTTTAATCTTCTACTTTTAAAAAAATTGTTGAAGTATTTATGATACTAAATAGTAAATACTAATAGCTTAATGAGTAAGTGTGATTATGGTTTAAAATCTCAATTAATACCCGTTCATATTCACCGGCCGATATGAATCGATATCAGCCCATACTACGACGATATTTTGTAGCAATACCGAATCGGTAAAATATTACCGATCGGCCGATATTACCGATATCTCTGAAAATATCGGCCGAGATGGAGTAATTCCAAAAACCTTGATTTTTTGTAACTTTTTTCCTTTTTTTCCATTTTCTTCTCCTCTTCCCTCATTCTCTTATATATTTCCAACTTCCAACACTATTTCTTGAAGAAATCATTTTATTTAGTAAGAGAAAATCAAATTAACTCCCTTATTTTTACTATTTTGAGTTTTTTTTATTTTTTATTTTTAGATAAAGCATAGAAATGAATGAAACGATCATTGGCATGTCACTTTTGGGTTTGTGTTGTGTTATTCACTTAGATCTACACACTTTCATGCTAGATCTACTTATAAACATGATTTTTTGTGTTGAAAAATGGTTTTTTTTAATCTTCTACTTTTAAAAAAATTGTTGAAGTATTTATGATACTAAATAGTAAATACTAATAGCTTAATGAGTAAGTGTGATTATGGTTTAAAATCTCAATTAATACCCGTTCATATTCACCGGCCGATATGAATCGATATCTGCCCATACTACGACGATATTTTGTAGCAATACCGAATCGGTAAAATATTACCGATCGGCCGATATTACCGATATCTCTGAAAATATCGGCCGAGATGGAGTAATGTCCAAAAACCTTGATTTTTTGTAACTTTTTTCCTATTTTTCCATTTTCTTCTCCTCTTCCCTCATTCTCTTATATATTTCCAACTTCCAACACTATTTCTTGAAGAAATCATTTTATTTAGTAAGAGAAAATCAAATTAACTCCCTTATTTTTACTATTATGTATTTTTTTTATTTTTTATTTTTAGATAAAGCATAGAAATGAATGAAACGATCATTGGCATGTCACTTTTGGGTTTGTGTTGTGTTATTCACTTAGATCTACACACTTTCATGCTAGATCTACTTATAAACATGATTTTTTGTGTTGAAATATGGTTTTTTTTAATCTTCTACTTTTAAAAAAATTGTTGAAGTATTTATGATACTAAATAGTAAATACTAATAGCTTAATGAGTAAGTGTGATTATGGTTTAAAATCTCAATTAATACCCGTTCATATTCACCGGCCGATATGAATCGATATCAGCCCATACTACGACGATATTTTGTAGCAATACCGAATCGGTAAAATATTACCGATCGGCCGATATTACCGATATCTCTGAAAATATCGGCCGAGATGGAGTAATGTCCAAAAACCTTGATTTTTTGTAACTTTTTTCCTATTTTTCCATTTTCTTCTCCTCTTCCCTCATTCTCTTATATATTTCCAACTTCCAACACTATTTCTTGAAGAAATCATTTTATTTAGTAAGAGAAAATCAAATTAACTCCCTTATTTTTACTATTATGTATTTTTTTTATTTTTTATTTTTAGATAAAGCATAGAAATGAATGAAACGATCATTGGCATGTCACTTTTGGGTTTGTGTTGTGTTATTCACTTAGATCTACACACTTTCATGCTAGATCTACTTATAAACATGATTTTTTGTGTTGAAAAATGGTTTTTTTTAATCTTCTACTTTTAAAAAAATTGTTGAAGTATTTATGATACTAAATAGTAAATACTAATAGCTTAATGAGTAAGTGTGATTATGGTTTAAAATCTCAATTAATACCCGTTCATATTCACCGGCCGATATGAATCGATATCAGCCCATACTACGACGATATTTTGTAGCAATACCGAATCGGTAAAATATTACCGATCGGCCGATATTACCGATATCTCTGAAAATATCGGCCGAGATGGAGTAATTCCAAAAACCTTGATTTTTTGTAACTTTTTTCCTTTTTTTCCATTTTCTTCTCCTCTTCCCTCATTCTCTTATATATTTCCAACTTCCAACACTATCTCTTGAAGAAATCATTTTATTTAGTAAGAGAAAATCAAATTAACTCCCTTATTTTTACTATTATGTATTTTTTTTATTTTTTATTTTTAGATAAAGCATAGAAATGAATGAAACGATCATTGGCATGTCACTTTTGGGTTTGTGTTGTGTTATTCACTTAGATCTACACACTTTCATGCTAGATCTACTTATAAACATGATTTTTTGTGTTGAAAAATGGTTTTTTTTAATCTTCTACTTTTAAAAAAATTGTTGAAGTATTTATGATACTAAATAGTAAATACTAATAGCTTAATGAGTAAGTGTGATTATGGTTTAAAATCTCAATTAATACCCGTTCATATTCACCGGCCGATATGAATCGATATCAGCCCATACTACGACGATATTTTGTAGCAATACCGAATCGGTAAAATATTACCGATCGGCCGATATTACCGATATCTCTGAAAATATCGGCCGAGATGGAGTAATTCCAAAAACCTTGATTTTTTGTAACTTTTTTCCTTCTTTTCCATTTTCTTCTCCTCTTCCCTCATTCTCTTATATATTTCCAACTTCCAACACTATTTCTTGAAGAAATCATTTTATTTAGTAAGAGAAAATCAAATTAACTCCCTTATTTTTTCTATTATGTGTTTTTTTTATTTTTTATTTTTAGATAAAGCATAGAAATGAATGAAACGATCATTGGCATGTCACTTTTGGGTTTGTGTTGTGTTATTCACTTAGATCTACACACTTTCATGCTAGATCTACTTATAAACATGATTTTTTGTGTTGAAATATGGTTTTTTTTAATCTTCTACTTTTAAAAAAATTGTTGAAGTATTTATGATACTAAATAGTAAATACTAATAGCTTAATGAGTAAGTGTGATTATGGTTTAAAATCTCAATTAATACCCGTTCATATTCACCGGCCGATATGAATCGATATCTGCCCATACTACGACGATATTTTGTAGCAATACCGAAACGGTAAAATATTACCGATCGGCCGATATTACCGATATCTCTGAAAATATCGGCCGAGATGGAGTAATGTCCAAAAACCTTGATTTTTTGTAACTTTTTTCCTATTTTTCCATTTTCTTCTCCTCTTCCCTCATTCTCTTATATATTTCCAACTTCCAACACTATTTCTTGAAGAAATCATTTTATTTAGTAAGAGAAAATCAAATTAACTCCCTTATTTTTACTATTATGTATTTTTTTTATTTTTTATTTTTAGATAAAGCCTAGAAATGAATGAAATGATCATTGGCATGTCACTTTTGGGTTTGTGTTGTGTTATTCACTTAGATCTACACACTTTCATGCTAGATCTACTTATAAACATGATTTTTTGTGTTGAAAAATGGTTTTTTTTAATCTTCTACTTTTAAAAAAATTGTTGAAGTATTTATGATACTAAATAGTAAATACTAATAGCTTAATGAGTAAGTGTGATTATGGTTTAAAATCTCAATTAATACCCGTTCATATTCACCGGCCGATATGAATCGATATCAGCCCATACTACGACGATATTTTGTAGCAATACCGAATCGGTAAAATATTACCGATCGGCCGATATTACCGATATCTCTGAAAATATCGGCCGAGATGGAGTAATTCCAAAAACCTTGATTTTTTGTAACTTTTTTCCTATTTTTCCATTTTCTTCTCCTCTTCCCTCATTCTCTTATATATTTCCAACTTCCAACACTATTTCTTGAAGAAATCATTTTATTTAGTAAGAGAAAATCAAATTAACTCCCTTATTTTTTCTATTATGTGTTTTTTTTATTTTTATTTTTAGATAAAGCATAGAAATGAATGAAACGATCATTGGCATGTCACTTTTGGGTTTGTGTTGTGTTATTCACTTAGATCTACACACTTTCATGCTAGATCTACTTATAAACATGATTTTTTGTGTTGAAATATGGTTTTTTTTAATCTTCTACTTTTAAAAAAATTGTTGAAGTATTTATGATACTAAATAGTAAATACTAATAGCTTAATGAGTAAGTGTGATTATGGTTTAAAATCTCAATTAATACCCGTTCATATTCACCGGCCGATATGAATCGATATCTGCCCATACTACGACGATATTTTGTAGCAATACCGAAACGGTAAAATATTACCGATCGGCCGATATTACCGATATCTCTGAAAATATCGGCCGAGATGGAGTAATGTCCAAAAACCTTGATTTTTTGTAACTTTTTTCCTATTTTTCCATTTTCTTCTCCTCTTCCCTCATTCTCTTATATATTTCCAACTTCCAACACTATTTCTTGAAGAAATCATTTTATTTAGTAAGAGAAAATCAAATTAACTCCCTTATTTTTACTATTATGTATTTTTTTTATTTTTTATTTTTAGATAAAGCCTAGAAATGAATGAAATGATCATTGGCATGTCACTTTTGGGTTTGTGTTGTGTTATTCACTTAGATCTACACACTTTCATGCTAGATCTACTTATAAACATGATTTTTTGTGTTGAAAAATGGTTTTTTTTAATCTTCTACTTTTAAAAAAATTGTTGAAGTATTTATGATACTAAATAGTAAATACTAATAGCTTAATGAGTAAGTGTGATTATGGTTTAAAATCTCAATTAATACCCGTTCATATTCACCGGCCGATATGAATCGATATCAGCCCATACTACGACGATATTTTGTAGCAATACCGAATCGGTAAAATATTACCGATCGGCCGATATTACCGATATCTCTGAAAATATCGGCCGAGATGGAGTAATTCCAAAAACCTTGATTTTTTGTAACTTTTTTCCTATTTTTCCATTTTCTTCTCCTCTTCCCTCATTCTCTTATATATTTCCAACTTCCAACACTATTTCTTGAAGAAATCATTTTATTTAGTAAGAGAAAATCAAATTAACTCCCTTATTTTTACTATTTTGAGTTTTTTTTATTTTTTATTTTTAGATAAAGCATAGAAATGAATGAAACGATCATTGGCATGTCACTTTTGGGTTTGTGTTGTGTTATTCACTTAGATCTACACACTTTCATGCTAGATCTACTTATAAACATGATTTTTTGTGTTGAAAAATGGTTTTTTTTAATCTTCTACTTTTAAAAAAATTGTTGAAGTATTTATGATACTAAATAGTAAATACTAATAGCTTAATGAGTAAGTGTGATTATGGTTTAAAATCTCAATTAATACCCGTTCATATTCACCGGCCGATATGAATCGATATCAGCCCATACTACGACGATATTTTGTAGCAATACCGAATCGGTAAAATATTACCGATCGGCCGATATTACCGATATCTCTGAAAATATCGGCCGAGATGGAGTAATTCCAAAAACCTTGATTTTTTGTAACTTTTTTCCTTCTTTTCCATTTTCTTCTCCTCTTCCCTCATTCTCTTATATATTTCCAACTTCCAACACTATTTCTTGAAGAAATCATTTTATTTAGTAAGAGAAAATCAAATTAACTCCCTTATTTTTTCTATTATGTGTTTTTTTTATTTTTTATTTTTAGATAAAGCATAGAAATGAATGAAACGATCATTGGCATGTCACTTTTGGGTTTGTGTTGTGTTATTCACTTAGATCTACACACTTTCATGCTAGATCTACTTATAAACATGATTTTTTGTGTTGAAATATGGTTTTTTTTAATCTTCTACTTTTAAAAAAATTGTTGAAGTATTTATGATACTAAATAGTAAATACTAATAGCTTAATGAGTAAGTGTGATTATGGTTTAAAATCTCAATTAATACCCGTTCATATTCACCGGCCGATATGAATCGATATCAGCCCATACTACGACGATATTTTGTAGCAATACCGAATCGGTAAAATATTACCGATCGGCCGATATTACCGATATCTCTGAAAATATCGGCCGAGATGGAGTAATGTCCAAAAACCTTGATTTTTTGTAACTTTTTTCCTATTTTTCCATTTTCTTCTCCTCTTCCCTCATTCTCTTATATATTTCCAACTTCCAACACTATTTCTTGAAGAAATCATTTTATTTAGTAAGAGAAAATCAAATTAACTCCCTTATTTTTACTATTATGTATTTTTTTTATTTTTTATTTTTAGATAAAGCATAGAAATGAATGAAACGATCATTGGCATGTCACTTTTGGGTTTGTGTTGTGTTATTCACTTAGATCTACACACTTTCATGCTAGATCTACTTATAAACATGATTTTTTGTGTTGAAAAATGGTTTTTTTTAATCTTCTACTTTTAAAAAAATTGTTGAAGTATTTATGATACTAAATAGTAAATACTAATAGCTTAATGAGTAAGTGTGATTATGGTTTAAAATCTCAATTAATACCCGTTCATATTCACCGGCCGATATGAATCGATATCAGCCCATACTACGACGATATTTTGTAGCAATACCGAATCGGTAAAATATTACCGATCGGCCGATATTACCGATATCTCTGAAAATATCGGCCGAGATGGAGTAATTCCAAAAACCTTGATTTTTTGTAACTTTTTTCCTTTTTTTCCATTTTCTTCTCCTCTTCCCTCATTCTCTTATATATTTCCAACTTCCAACACTATTTCTTGAAGAAATCATTTTATTTAGTAAGAGAAAATCAAATTAACTCCCTTATTTTTACTATTATGTATTTTTTTTATTTTTTATTTTTAGATAAAGCATAGAAATGAATGAAACGATCATTGGCATGTCACTTTTGGGTTTGTGTTGTGTTATTCACTTAGATCTACACACTTTCATGCTAGATCTACTTATAAACATGATTTTTTGTGTTGAAAAATGGTTTTTTTTAATCTTCTACTTTTAAAAAAATTGTTGAAGTATTTATGATACTAAATAGTAAATACTAATAGCTTAATGAGTAAGTGTGATTATGGTTTAAAATCTCAATTAATACCCGTTCATATTCACCGGCCGATATGAATCGATATCTGCCCATACTACGACGATATTTTGTAGCAATACCGAATCGGTAAAATATTACCGATCGGCCGATATTACCGATATCTCTAAAAATATCGGCCGAGATGGAGTAATGTCCAAAAACCTTGATTTTTTGTAACTTTTTTCCTATTTTTCCATTTTCTTCTCCTCTTCCCTCATTCTCTTATATATTTCCAACTTCCAACACTATTTCTTGAAGAAATCATTTTATTTAGTAAGAGAAAATCAAATTAACTCCCTTATTTTTACTATTATGTATTTTTTTTATTTTTTATTTTTAGATAAAGCATAGAAATGAATGAAACGATCATTGGCATGTCACTTTTGGGTTTGTGTTGTGTTATTCACTTAGATCTACACACTTTCATGCTAGATCTACTTATAAACATGATTTTTTGTGTTGAAATATGGTTTTTTTTAATCTTCTACTTTTAAAAAAATTGTTGAAGTATTTATGATACTAAATAGTAAATACTAATAGCTTAATGAGTAAGTGTGATTATGGTTTAAAATCTCAATTAATACCCGTTCATATTCACCGGCCGATATGAATCGATATCAGCCCATACTACGACGATATTTTGTAGCAATACCGAATCGGTAAAATATTACCGATCGGCCGATATTACCGATATCTCTGAAAATATCGGCCGAGATGGAGTAATGTCCAAAAACCTTGATTTTTTGTAACTTTTTTCCTATTTTTCCATTTTCTTCTCCTCTTCCCTCATTCTCTTATATATTTCCAACTTCCAACACTATTTCTTGAAGAAATCATTTTATTTAGTAAGAGAAAATCAAATTAACTCCCTTATTTTTACTATTATGTATTTTTTTTATTTTTTATTTTTAGATAAAGCATAGAAATGAATGAAACGATCATTGGCATGTCACTTTTGGGTTTGTGTTGTGTTATTCACTTAGATCTACACACTTTCATGCTAGATCTACTTATAAACATGATTTTTTGTGTTGAAAAATGGTTTTTTTTAATCTTCTACTTTTAAAAAAATTGTTGAAGTATTTATGATACTAAATAGTAAATACTAATAGCTTAATGAGTAAGTGTGATTATGGTTTAAAATCTCAATTAATACCCGTTCATATTCACCGGCCGATATGAATCGATATCAGCCCATACTACGACGATATTTTGTAGCAATACCGAATCGGTAAAATATTACCGATCGGCCGATATTACCGATATCTCTGAAAATATCGGCCGAGATGGAGTAATTCCAAAAACCTTGATTTTTTGTAACTTTTTTCCTTTTTTTCCATTTTCTTCTCCTCTTCCCTCATTCTCTTATATATTTCCAACTTCCAACACTATTTCTTGAAGAAATCATTTTATTTAGTAAGAGAAAATCAAATTAACTCCCTTATTTTTTCTATTATGTGTTTTTTTTATTTTTTATTTTTAGATAAAGCATAGAAATGAATGAAACGATCATTGGCATGTCACTTTTGGGTTTGTGTTGTGTTATTCACTTAGATCTACACACTTTCATGCTAGATCTACTTATAAACATGATTTTTTGTGTTGAAATATGGTTTTTTTTAATCTTCTACTTTTAAAAAAATTGTTGAAGTATTTATGATACTAAATAGTAAATACTAATAGCTTAATGAGTAAGTGTGATTATGGTTTAAAATCTCAATTAATACCCGTTCATATTCACCGGCCGATATGAATCGATATCAGCCCATACTACGACGATATTTTGTAGCAATACCGAATCGGTAAAATATTACCGATCGGCCGATATTACCGATATCTCTGAAAATATCGGCCGAGATGGAGTAATGTCCAAAAACCTTGATTTTTTGTAACTTTTTTCCTATTTTTCCATTTTCTTCTCCTCTTCCCTCATTCTCTTATATATTTCCAACTTCCAACACTATTTCTTGAAGAAATCATTTTATTTAGTAAGAGAAAATCAAATTAACTCCCTTATTTTTACTACTATGTATTTTTTTTATTTTTTATTTTTAGATAAAGCATAGAAATGAATGAAACGATCATTGGCATGTCACTTTTGGGTTTGTGTTGTGTTATTCACTTAGATCTACACACTTTCATGCTAGATCTACTTATAAACATGATTTTTTGTGTTGAAAAATGGTTTTTTTTAATCTTCTACTTTTAAAAAAATTGTTGAAGTATTTATGATACTAAATAGTAAATACTAATAGCTTAATGAGTAAGTGTGATTATGGTTTAAAATCTCAATTAATACCCGTTCATATTCACCGGCCGATATGAATCGATATCAGCCCATACTACGACGATATTTTGTAGCAATACCGAATCGGTAAAATATTACCGATCGGCCGATATTACCGATATCTCTGAAAATATCGGCCGAGATGGAGTAATTCCAAAAACCTTGATTTTTTGTAACTTTTTTCCTTTTTTTCCATTTTCTTCTCCTCTTCCCTCATTCTCTTATATATTTCCAACTTCCAACACTATTTCTTGAAGAAATCATTTTATTTAGTAAGAGAAAATCAAATTAACTCCCTTATTTTTACTATTATGTATTTTTTTTATTTTTTATTTTTAGATAAAGCATAGAAATGAATGAAACGATCATTGGCATGTCACTTTTGGGTTTGTGTTGTGTTATTCACTTAGATCTACACACTTTCATGCTACATCTACTTATAAACATGATTTTTTGTGTTGAAAAATGGTTTTTTTTAATCTTCTACTTTTAAAAAAATTGTTGAAGTATTTATGATACTAAATAGTAAATACTAATAGCTTAATGAGTAAGTGTGATTATGGTTTAAAATCTCAATTAATACCCGTTCATATTCACCGGCCGATATGAATCGATATCTGCCCATACTACGACGATATTTTGTAGCAATACCGAATCGGTAAAATATTACCGATCGGCCGATATTACCGATATCTCTGAAAATATCGGCCGAGATGGAGTAATGTCCAAAAACCTTGATTTTTTGTAACTTTTTTCCTATTTTTCCATTTTCTTCTCCTCTTCCCTCATTCTCTTATATATTTCCAACTTCCAACACTATTTCTTGAAGAAATCATTTTATTTAGTAAGAGAAAATCAAATTAACTCCCTTATTTTTACTATTATGTATTTTTTTTATTTTTTATTTTTAGATAAAGCATAGAAATGAATGAAACGATCATTGGCATGTCACTTTTGGGTTTGTGTTGTGTTATTCACTTAGATCTACACACTTTCATGCTAGATCTACTTATAAACATGATTTTTTGTGTTGAAATATGGTTTTTTTTAATCTTCTACTTTTAAAAAAATTGTTGAAGTATTTATGATACTAAATAGTAAATACTAATAGCTTAATGAGTAAGTGTGATTATGGTTTAAAATCTCAATTAATACCCGTTCATATTCACCGGCCGATATGAATCGATATCAGCCCATACTACGACGATATTTTGTAGCAATACCGAATCGGTAAAATATTACCGATCGGCCGATATTACCGATATCTCTGAAAATATCGGCCGAGATGGAGTAATGTCCAAAAACCTTGATTTTTTGTAACTTTTTTCCTATTTTTCCATTTTCTTCTCCTCTTCCCTCATTCTCTTATATATTTCCAACTTCCAACACTATTTCTTGAAGAAATCATTTTATTTAGTAAGAGAAAATCAAATTAACTCCCTTATTTTTACTATTATGTATTTTTTTTATTTTTTATTTTTAGATAAAGCATAGAAATGAATGAAACGATCATTGGCATGTCACTTTTGGGTTTGTGTTGTGTTATTCACTTAGATCTACACACTTTCATGCTAGATCTACTTATAAACATGATTTTTTGTGTTGAAAAATGGTTTTTTTTAATCTTCTACTTTTAAAAAAATTGTTGAAGTATTTATGATACTAAATAGTAAATACTAATAGCTTAATGAGTAAGTGTGATTATGGTTTAAAATCTCAATTAATACCCGTTCATATTCACCGGCCGATATGAATCGATATCAGCCCATACTACGACGATATTTTGTAGCAATACCGAATCGGTAAAATATTACCGATCGGCCGATATTACCGATATCTCTGAAAATATCGGCCGAGATGGAGTAATTCCAAAAACCTTGATTTTTTGTAACTTTTTTCCTTTTTTTCCATTTTCTTCTCCTCTTCCCTCATTCTCTTATATATTTCCAACTTCCAACACTATTTCTTGAAGAAATCATTTTATTTAGTAAGAGAAAATCAAATTAACTCCCTTATTTTTTCTATTATGTGTTTTTTTTATTTTTTATTTTTAGATAAAGCATAGAAATGAATGAAACGATCATTGGCATGTCACTTTTGGGTTTGTGTTGTGTTATTCACTTAGATCTACACACTTTCATGCTAGATCTACTTATAAACATGATTTTTTGTGTTGAAATATGGTTTTTTTTAATCTTCTACTTTTAAAAAAATTGTTGAAGTATTTATGATACTAAATAGTAAATACTAATAGCTTAATGAGTAAGTGTGATTATGGTTTAAAATCTCAATTAATACCCGTTCATATTCACCGGCCGATATGAATCGATATCAGCCCATACTACGACGATATTTTGTAGCAATACCGAATCGGTAAAATATTACCGATCGGCCGATATTACCGATATCTCTGAAAATATCGGCCGAGATGGAGTAATGTCCAAAAACCTTGATTTTTTGTAACTTTTTTCCTATTTTTCCATTTTCTTCTCCTCTTCCCTCATTCTCTTATATATTTCCAACTTCCAACACTATTTCTTGAAGAAATCATTTTATTTAGTAAGAGAAAATCAAATTAACTCCCTTATTTTTACTACTATGTATTTTTTTTATTTTTTATTTTTAGATAAAGCATAGAAATGAATGAAACGATCATTGGCATGTCACTTTTGGGTTTGTGTTGTGTTATTCACTTAGATCTACACACTTTCATGCTAGATCTACTTATAAACATGATTTTTTGTGTTGAAAAATGGTTTTTTTTAATCTTCTACTTTTAAAAAAATTGTTGAAGTATTTATGATACTAAATAGTAAATACTAATAGCTTAATGAGTAAGTGTGATTATGGTTTAAAATCTCAATTAATACCCGTTCATATTCACCGGCCGATATGAATCGATATCAGCCCATACTACGACGATATTTTGTAGCAATACCGAATCGGTAAAATATTACCGATCGGCCGATATTACCGATATCTCTGAAAATATCGGCCGAGATGGAGTAATTCCAAAAACCTTGATTTTTTGTAACTTTTTTCCTTTTTTTCCATTTTCTTCTCCTCTTCCCTCATTCTCTTATATATTTCCAACTTCCAACACTATTTCTTGAAGAAATCATTTTATTTAGTAAGAGAAAATCAAATTAACTCCCTTATTTTTACTATTATGTATTTTTTTTATTTTTTATTTTTAGATAAAGCATAGAAATGAATGAAACGATCATTGGCATGTCACTTTTGGGTTTGTGTTGTGTTATTCACTTAGATCTACACACTTTCATGCTACATCTACTTATAAACATGATTTTTTGTGTTGAAAAATGGTTTTTTTTAATCTTCTACTTTTAAAAAAATTGTTGAAGTATTTATGATACTAAATAGTAAATACTAATAGCTTAATGAGTAAGTGTGATTATGGTTTAAAATCTCAATTAATACCCGTTCATATTCACCGGCCGATATGAATCGATATCTGCCCATACTACGACGATATTTTGTAGCAATACCGAATCGGTAAAATATTACCGATCGGCCGATATTACCGATATCTCTGAAAATATCGGCCGAGATGGAGTAATGTCCAAAAACCTTGATTTTTTGTAACTTTTTTCCTATTTTTCCATTTTCTTCTCCTCTTCCCTCATTCTCTTATATATTTCCAACTTCCAACACTATTTCTTGAAGAAATCATTTTATTTAGTAAGAGAAAATCAAATTAACTCCCTTATTTTTTCTATTATGTGTTTTTTTTATTTTTTATTTTTAGATAAAGCATAGAAATGAATGAAACGATCATTGGCATGTCACTTTTGGGTTTGTGTTGTGTTATTCACTTAGATCTACACACTTTCATGCTAGATCTACTTATAAACATGATTTTTTGTGTTGAAATATGGTTTTTTTTAATCTTCTACTTTTAAAAAAATTGTTGAAGTATTTATGATACTAAATAGTAAATACTAATAGCTTAATGAGTAAGTGTGATTATGGTTTAAAATCTCAATTAATACCCGTTCATATTCACCGGCCGATATGAATCGATATCAGCCCATACTACGACGATATTTTGTAGCAATACCGAATCGGTAAAATATTACCGATCGGCCGATATTACCGATATCTCTGAAAATATCGGCCGAGATGGAGTAATGTCCAAAAACCTTGATTTTTTGTAACTTTTTTCCTATTTTTCCATTTTCTTCTCCTCTTCCCTCATTCTCTTATATATTTCCAACTTCCAACACTATTTCTTGAAGAAATCATTTTATTTAGTAAGAGAAAATCAAATTAACTCCCTTATTTTTACTATTATGTATTTTTTTTATTTTTTATTTTTAGATAAAGCATAGAAATGAATGAAACGATCATTGGCATGTCACTTTTGGGTTTGTGTTGTGTTATTCACTTAGATCTACACACTTTCATGCTAGATCTACTTATAAACATGATTTTTTGTGTTGAAAAATGGTTTTTTTTAATCTTCTACTTTTAAAAAAATTGTTGAAGTATTTATGATACTAAATAGTAAATACTAATAGCTTAATGAGTAAGTGTGATTATGGTTTAAAATCTCAATTAATACCCGTTCATATTCACCGGCCGATATGAATCGATATCAGCCCATACTACGACGATATTTTGTAGCAATACCGAATCGGTAAAATATTACCGATCGGCCGATATTACCGATATCTCTGAAAATATCGGCCGAGATGGAGTAATTCCAAAAACCTTGATTTTTTGTAACTTTTTTCCTTTTTTTCCATTTTCTTCTCCTCTTCCCTCATTCTCTTATATATTTCCAACTTCCAACACTATTTCTTGAAGAAATCATTTTATTTAGTAAGAGAAAATCAAATTAACTCCCTTATTTTTACTATTATGTATTTTTTTTATTTTTTATTTTTAGATAAAGCATAGAAATGAATGAAACGATCATTGGCATGTCACTTTTGGGTTTGTGTTGTGTTATTCACTTAGATCTACACACTTTCATGCTACATCTACTTATAAACATGATTTTTTGTGTTGAAAAATGGTTTTTTTTAATCTTCTACTTTTAAAAAAATTGTTGAAGTATTTATGATACTAAATAGTAAATACTAATAGCTTAATGAGTAAGTGTGATTATGGTTTAAAATCTCAATTAATACCCGTTCATATTCACCGGCCGATATGAATCGATATCTGCCCATACTACGACGATATTTTGTAGCAATACCGAATCGGTAAAATATTACCGATCGGCCGATATTACCGATATCTGTGAAAATATCGGCCGAGATGGAGTAATGTCCAAAAACCTTGATTTTTTGTAACTTTTTTCCTATTTTCCATTTTCTTCTCCTCTTCCCTCATTCTCTTATATATTTCCAACTTCCAACACTATTTCTTGAAGAAATCATTTTATTTAGTAAGAGAAAATCAAATTAACTCCCTTATTTTTACTATTATGTATTTTTTTTATTTTTTATTTTTAGATAAAGCATAGAAATGAATGAAACGATCATTGGCATGTCACTTTTGGGTTTGTGTTGTGTTATTCACTTAGATCTACACACTTTCATGCTAGATCTACTTATAAACATGATTTTTTGTGTTGAAAAATGGTTTTTTTTAATCTTCTACTTTTAAAAAAATTGTTGAAGTATTTATGATACTAAATAGTAAATACTAATAGCTTAATGAGTAAGTGTGATTATGGTTTAAAATCTCAATTAATACCCGTTCATATTCACCGGCCGATATGAATCGATATCTGCCCATACTACGACGATATTTTGTAGCAATACCGAATCGGTAAAATATTACCGATCGGCCGATATTACCGATATCTCTGAAAATATCGGCCGAGATGGAGTAATGTCCAAAAACCTTGATTTTTTGTAACTTTTTTCCTATTTTTCCATTTTCTTCTCCTCTTCCCTCATTCTCTTATATATTTCCAACTTCCAACACTATTTCTTGAAGAAATCATTTTATTTAGTAAGAGAAAATCAAATTAACTCCCTTATTTTTACTATTATGTATTTTTTTTATTTTTTATTTTTAGATAAAGCATAGAAATGAATGAAACGATCATTGGCATGTCACTTTTGGGTTTGTGTTGTGTTATTCACTTAGATCTACACACTTTCATGCTAGATCTACTTATAAACATGATTTTTTGTGTTGAAATATGGTTTTTTTTAATCTTCTACTTTTAAAAAAATTGTTGAAGTATTTATGATACTAAATAGTAAATACTAATAGCTTAATGAGTAAGTGTGATTATGGTTTAAAATCTCAATTAATACCCGTTCATATTCACCGGCCGATATGAATCGATATCAGCCCATACTACGACGATATTTTGTAGCAATACCGAATCGGTAAAATATTACCGATCGGCCGATATTACCGATATCTCTGAAAATATCGGCCGAGATGGAGTAATGTCCAAAAACCTTGATTTTTTGTAACTTTTTTCCTATTTTTCCATTTTCTTCTCCTCTTCCCTCATTCTCTTATATATTTCCAACTTCCAACACTATTTCTTGAAGAAATCATTTTATTTAGTAAGAGAAAATCAAATTAACTCCCTTATTTTTACTACTATGTATTTTTTTTATTTTTTATTTTTAGATAAAGCATAGAAATGAATGAAACGATCATTGGCATGTCACTTTTGGGTTTGTGTTGTGTTATTCACTTAGATCTACACACTTTCATGCTAGATCTACTTATAAACATGATTTTTTGTGTTGAAAAATGGTTTTTTTTAATCTTCTACTTTTAAAAAAATTGTTGAAGTATTTATGATACTAAATAGTAAATACTAATAGCTTAATGAGTAAGTGTGATTATGGTTTAAAATCTCAATTAATACCCGTTCATATTCACCGGCCGATATGAATCGATATCAGCCCATACTACGACGATATTTTGTAGCAATACCGAATCGGTAAAATATTACCGATCGGCCGATATTACCGATATCTCTGAAAATATCGGCCGAGATGGAGTAATTCCAAAAACCTTGATTTTTTGTAACTTTTTTCCTTTTTTTCCATTTTCTTCTCCTCTTCCCTCATTCTCTTATATATTTCCAACTTCCAACACTATTTCTTGAAGAAATCATTTTATTTAGTAAGAGAAAATCAAATTAACTCCCTTATTTTTACTATTATGTATTTTTTTTATTTTTTATTTTTAGATAAAGCATAGAAATGAATGAAACGATCATTGGCATGTCACTTTTGGGTTTGTGTTGTGTTATTCACTTAGATCTACACACTTTCATGCTACATCTACTTATAAACATGATTTTTTGTGTTGAAAAATGGTTTTTTTTAATCTTCTACTTTTAAAAAAATTGTTGAAGTATTTATGATACTAAATAGTAAATACTAATAGCTTAATGAGTAAGTGTGATTATGGTTTAAAATCTCAATTAATACCCGTTCATATTCACCGGCCGATATGAATCGATATCTGCCCATACTACGACGATATTTTGTAGCAATACCGAATCGGTAAAATATTACCGATCGGCCGATATTACCGATATCTCTGAAAATATCGGCCGAGATGGAGTAATGTCCAAAAACCTTGATTTTTTGTAACTTTTTTCCTATTTTTCCATTTTCTTCTCCTCTTCCCTCATTCTCTTATATATTTCCAACTTCCAACACTATTTCTTGAAGAAATCATTTTATTTAGTAAGAGAAAATCAAATTAACTCCCTTATTTTTACTATTATGTATTTTTTTTATTTTTTATTTTTAGATAAAGCATAGAAATGAATGAAACGATCATTGGCATGTCACTTTTGGGTTTGTGTTGTGTTATTCACTTAGATCTACACACTTTCATGCTAGATCTACTTATAAACATGATTTTTTGTGTTGAAATATGGTTTTTTTTAATCTTCTACTTTTAAAAAAATTGTTGAAGTATTTATGATACTAAATAGTAAATACTAATAGCTTAATGAGTAAGTGTGATTATGGTTTAAAATCTCAATTAATACCCGTTCATATTCACCGGCCGATATGAATCGATATCAGCCCATACTACGACGATATTTTGTAGCAATACCGAATCGGTAAAATATTACCGATCGGCCGATATTACCGATATCTCTGAAAATATCGGCCGAGATGGAGTAATGTCCAAAAACCTTGATTTTTTGTAACTTTTTTCCTATTTTTCCATTTTCTTCTCCTCTTCCCTCATTCTCTTATATATTTCCAACTTCCAACACTATTTCTTGAAGAAATCATTTTATTTAGTAAGAGAAAATCAAATTAACTCCCTTATTTTTACTATTATGTATTTTTTTTATTTTTTATTTTTAGATAAAGCATAGAAATGAATGAAACGATCATTGGCATGTCACTTTTGGGTTTGTGTTGTGTTATTCACTTAGATCTACACACTTTCATGCTAGATCTACTTATAAACATGATTTTTTGTGTTGAAAAATGGTTTTTTTTAATCTTCTACTTTTAAAAAAATTGTTGAAGTATTTATGATACTAAATAGTAAATACTAATAGCTTAATGAGTAAGTGTGATTATGGTTTAAAATCTCAATTAATACCCGTTCATATTCACCGGCCGATATGAATCGATATCAGCCCATACTACGACGATATTTTGTAGCAATACCGAATCGGTAAAATATTACCGATCGGCCGATATTACCGATATCTCTGAAAATATCGGCCGAGATGGAGTAATTCCAAAAACCTTGATTTTTTGTAACTTTTTTCCTTTTTTTCCATTTTCTTCTCCTCTTCCCTCATTCTCTTATATATTTCCAACTTCCAACACTATTTCTTGAAGAAATCATTTTATTTAGTAAGAGAAAATCAAATTAACTCCCTTATTTTTACTATTATGTATTTTTTTTATTTTTTATTTTTAGATAAAGCATAGAAATGAATGAAACGATCATTGGCATGTCACTTTTGGGTTTGTGTTGTGTTATTCACTTAGATCTACACACTTTCATGCTACATCTACTTATAAACATGATTTTTTGTGTTGAAAAATGGTTTTTTTTAATCTTCTACTTTTAAAAAAATTGTTGAAGTATTTATGATACTAAATAGTAAATACTAATAGCTTAATGAGTAAGTGTGATTATGGTTTAAAATCTCAATTAATACCCGTTCATATTCACCGGCCGATATGAATCGATATCTGCCCATACTACGACGATATTTTGTAGCAATACCGAATCGGTAAAATATTACCGATCGGCCGATATTACCGATATCTTTGAAAATATCGGCCGAGATGGAGTAATGTCCAAAAACCTTGATTTTTTGTAACTTTTTTCCTATTTTCCATTTTCTTCTCCTCTTCCCTCATTCTCTTATATATTTCCAACTTCCAACACTATTTCTTGAAGAAATCATTTTATTTAGTAAGAGAAAATCAAATTAACTCCCTTATTTTTACTATTATGTATTTTTTTTATTTTTTATTTTTAGATAAAGCATAGAAATGAATGAAACGATCATTGGCATGTCACTTTTGGGTTTGTGTTGTGTTATTCACTTAGATCTACACACTTTCATGCTAGATCTACTTATAAACATGATTTTTTGTGTTGAAAAATGGTTTTTTTTAATCTTCTACTTTTAAAAAAATTGTTGAAGTATTTATGATACTAAATAGTAAATACTAATAGCTTAATGAGTAAGTGTGATTATGGTTTAAAATCTCAATTAATACCCGTTCATATTCACCGGCCGATATGAATCGATATCTGCCCATACTACGACGATATTTTGTAGCAATACCGAATCGGTAAAATATTACCGATCGGCCGATATTACCGATATCTCTGAAAATATCGGCCGAGATGGAGTAATGTCCAAAAACCTTGATTTTTTGTAACTTTTTTCCTATTTTTCCATTTTCTTCTCCTCTTCCCTCATTCTCTTATATATTTCCAACTTCCAACACTATTTCTTGAAGAAATCATTTTATTTAGTAAGAGAAAATCAAATTAACTCCCTTATTTTTACTATTATGTATTTTTTTTATTTTTTATTTTTAGATAAAGCATAGAAATGAATGAAACGATCATTGGCATGTCACTTTTGGGTTTGTGTTGTGTTATTCACTTAGATCTACACACTTTCATGCTAGATCTACTTATAAACATGATTTTTTGTGTTGAAATATGGTTTTTTTTAATCTTCTACTTTTAAAAAAATTGTTGAAGTATTTATGATACTAAATAGTAAATACTAATAGCTTAATGAGTAAGTGTGATTATGGTTTAAAATCTCAATTAATACCCGTTCATATTCACCGGCCGATATGAATCGATATCAGCCCATACTACGACGATATTTTGTAGCAATACCGAATCGGTAAAATATTACCGATCGGCCGATATTACCGATATCTCTGAAAATATCGGCCGAGATGGAGTAATGTCCAAAAACCTTGATTTTTTGTAACTTTTTTCCTTTTTTTCCATTTTCTTCTCCTCTTCCCTCATTCTCTTATATATTTCCAACTTCCAACACTATTTCTTGAAGAAATCATTTTATTTAGTAAGAGAAAATCAAATTAACTCCCTTATTTTTACTACTATGTATTTTTTTTATTTTTTATTTTTAGATAAAGCATAGAAATGAATGAAACGATCATTGGCATGTCACTTTTGGGTTTGTGTTGTGTTATTCACTTAGATCTACACACTTTCATGCTAGATCTACTTATAAACATGATTTTTTGTGTTGAAAAATGGTTTTTTTTAATCTTCTACTTTTAAAAAAATTGTTGAAGTATTTATGATACTAAATAGTAAATACTAATAGCTTAATGAGTAAGTGTGATTATGGTTTAAAATCTCAATTAATACCCGTTCATATTCACCGGCCGATATGAATCGATATCAGCCCATACTACGACGATATTTTGTAGCAATACCGAATCGGTAAAATATTACCGATCGGCCGATATTACCGATATCTCTGAAAATATCGGCCGAGATGGAGTAATTCCAAAAACCTTGATTTTTTGTAACTTTTTTCCTTTTTTTCCATTTTCTTCTCCTCTTCCCTCATTCTCTTATATATTTCCAACTTCCAACACTATTTCTTGAAGAAATCATTTTATTTAGTAAGAGAAAATCAAATTAACTCCCTTATTTTTACTATTATGTATTTTTTTTATTTTTTATTTTTAGATAAAGCATAGAAATGAATGAAACGATCATTGGCATGTCACTTTTGGGTTTGTGTTGTGTTATTCACTTAGATCTACACACTTTCATGCTACATCTACTTATAAACATGATTTTTTGTGTTGAAAAATGGTTTTTTTTAATCTTCTACTTTTAAAAAAATTGTTGAAGTATTTATGATACTAAATAGTAAATACTAATAGCTTAATGAGTAAGTGTGATTATGGTTTAAAATCTCAATTAATACCCGTTCATATTCACCGGCCGATATGAATCGATATCTGCCCATACTACGACGATATTTTGTAGCAATACCGAATCGGTAAAATATTACCGATCGGCCGATATTACCGATATCTCTGAAAATATCGGCCGAGATGGAGTAATGTCCAAAAACCTTGATTTTTTGTAACTTTTTTCCTATTTTTCCATTTTCTTCTCCTCTTCCCTCATTCTCTTATATATTTCCAACTTCCAACACTATTTCTTGAAGAAATCATTTTATTTAGTAAGAGAAAATCAAATTAACTCCCTTATTTTTACTATTATGTATTTTTTTTATTTTTTATTTTTAGATAAAGCATAGAAATGAATGAAACGATCATTGGCATGTCACTTTTGGGTTTGTGTTGTGTTATTCACTTAGATCTACACACTTTCATGCTAGATCTACTTATAAACATGATTTTTTGTGTTGAAATATGGTTTTTTTTAATCTTCTACTTTTAAAAAAATTGTTGAAGTATTTATGATACTAAATAGTAAATACTAATAGCTTAATGAGTAAGTGTGATTATGGTTTAAAATCTCAATTAATACCCGTTCATATTCACCGGCCGATATGAATCGATATCAGCCCATACTACGACGATATTTTGTAGCAATACCGAATCGGTAAAATATTACCGATCGGCCGATATTACCGATATCTCTGAAAATATCGGCCGAGATGGAGTAATGTCCAAAAACCTTGATTTTTTGTAACTTTTTTCCTATTTTTCCATTTTCTTCTCCTCTTCCCTCATTCTCTTATATATTTCCAACTTCCAACACTATTTCTTGAAGAAATCATTTTATTTAGTAAGAGAAAATCAAATTAACTCCCTTATTTTTACTATTATGTATTTTTTTTATTTTTTATTTTTAGATAAAGCATAGAAATGAATGAAACGATCATTGGCATGTCACTTTTGGGTTTGTGTTGTGTTATTCACTTAGATCTACACACTTTCATGCTAGATCTACTTATAAACATGATTTTTTGTGTTGAAAAATGGTTTTTTTTAATCTTCTACTTTTAAAAAAATTGTTGAAGTATTTATGATACTAAATAGTAAATACTAATAGCTTAATGAGTAAGTGTGATTATGGTTTAAAATCTCAATTAATACCCGTTCATATTCACCGGCCGATATGAATCGATATCAGCCCATACTACGACGATATTTTGTAGCAATACCGAATCGGTAAAATATTACCGATCGGCCGATATTACCGATATCTCTGAAAATATCGGCCGAGATGGAGTAATTCCAAAAACCTTGATTTTTTGTAACTTTTTTCCTTTTTTTCCATTTTCTTCTCCTCTTCCCTCATTCTCTTATATATTTCCAACTTCCAACACTATTTCTTGAAGAAATCATTTTATTTAGTAAGAGAAAATCAAATTAACTCCCTTATTTTTTCTATTATGTGTTTTTTTTATTTTTTATTTTTAGATAAAGCATAGAAATGAATGAAACGATCATTGGCATGTCACTTTTGGGTTTGTGTTGTGTTATTCACTTAGATCTACACACTTTCATGCTAGATCTACTTATAAACATGATTTTTTGTGTTGAAATATGGTTTTTTTTAATCTTCTACTTTTAAAAAAATTGTTGAAGTATTTATGATACTAAATAGTAAATACTAATAGCTTAATGAGTAAGTGTGATTATGGTTTAAAATCTCAATTAATACCCGTTCATATTCACCGGCCGATATGAATCGATATCAGCCCATACTACGACGATATTTTGTAGCAATACCGAATCGGTAAAATATTACCGATCGGCCGATATTACCGATATCTCTGAAAATATCGGCCGAGATGGAGTAATGTCCAAAAACCTTGATTTTTTGTAACTTTTTTCCTATTTTTCCATTTTCTTCTCCTCTTCCCTCATTCTCTTATATATTTCCAACTTCCAACACTATTTCTTGAAGAAATCATTTTATTTAGTAAGAGAAAATCAAATTAACTCCCTTATTTTTACTATTATGTATTTTTTTTATTTTTTATTTTTAGATAAAGCATAGAAATGAATGAAACGATCATTGGCATGTCACTTTTCGGTTTGTGTTGTGTTATTCACTTAGATCTACACACTTTCATGCTAGATCTACTTATAAACATGATTTTTTGTGTTGAAAAATGGTTTTTTTTAATCTTCTACTTTTAAAAAAATTGTTGAAGTATTTATGATACTAAATAGTAAATACTAATAGCTTAATGAGTAAGTGTGATTATGGTTTAAAATCTCAATTAATACCCGTTCATATTCACCGGCCGATATGAATCGATATCAGCCCATACTACGACGATATTTTGTAGCAATACCGAATCGGTAAAATATTACCGATCGGCCGATATTACCGATATCTCTGAAAATATCGGCCGAGATGGAGTAATTCCAAAAACCTTGATTTTTTGTAACTTTTTTCCTTTTTTTCCATTTTCTTCTCCTCTTCCCTCATTCTCTTATATATTTCCAACTTCCAACACTATTTCTTGAAGAAATCATTTTATTTAGTAAGAGAAAATCAAATTAACTCCCTTATTTTTACTATTATGTATTTTTTTTATTTTTTATTTTTAGATAAAGCATAGAAATGAATGAAACGATCATTGGCATGTCACTTTTGGGTTTGTGTTGTGTTATTCACTTAGATCTACACACTTTCATGCTACATCTACTTATAAACATGATTTTTTGTGTTGAAAAATGGTTTTTTTTAATCTTCTACTTTTAAAAAAATTGTTGAAGTATTTATGATACTAAATAGTAAATACTAATAGCTTAATGAGTAAGTGTTATTATGGTTTAAAATCTCAATTAATACCCGTTCATATTCACCGGCCGATATGAATCGATATCTGCCCATACTACGACGATATTTTGTAGCAATACCGAATCGGTAAAATATTACCGATCGGCCGATATTACCGATATCTTTGAAAATATCGGCCGAGATGGAGTAATGTCCAAAAACCTTGATTTTTTGTAACTTTTTTCCTATTTTCCATTTTCTTCTCCTCTTCCCTCATTCTCTTATATATTTCCAACTTCCAACACTATTTCTTGAAGAAATCATTTTATTTAGTAAGAGAAAATCAAATTAACTCCCTTATTTTTACTATTATGTATTTTTTTTATTTTTTATTTTTAGATAAAGCATAGAAATGAATGAAACGATCATTGGCATGTCACTTTTGGGTTTGTGTTGTGTTATTCACTTAGATCTACACACTTTCATGCTAGATCTACTTATAAACATGATTTTTTGTGTTGAAATATGGTTTTTTTTAATCTTCTACTTTTAAAAAAATTGTTGAAGTATTTATGATACTAAATAGTAAATACTAATAGCTTAATGAGTAAGTGTGATTATGGTTTAAAATCTCAATTAATACCCGTTCATATTCACCGGCCGATATGAATCGATATCTGCCCATACTACGACGATATTTTGTAGCAATACCGAATCGGTAAAATATTACCGATCGGCCGATATTACCGATATCTCTGAAAATATCGGCCGAGATGGAGTAATGTCCAAAAACCTTGATTTTTTGTAACTTTTTTCCTATTTTTCCATTTTCTTCTCCTCTTCCCTCATTCTCTTATATATTTCCAACTTCCAACACTATTTCTTGAAGAAATCATTTTATTTAGTAAGAGAAAATCAAATTAACTCCCTTATTTTTACTATTATGTATTTTTTTTATTTTTTATTTTTAGATAAAGCATAGAAATGAATGAAACGATCATTGGCATGTCACTTTTGGGTTTGTGTTGTGTTATTCACTTAGATCTACACACTTTCATGCTAGATCTACTTATAAACATGATTTTTTGTGTTGAAAAATGGTTTTTTTTAATCTTCTACTTTTAAAAAAATTGTTGAAGTATTTATGATACTAAATAGTAAATACTAATAGCTTAATGAGTAAGTGTGATTATGGTTTAAAATCTCAATTAATACCCGTTCATATTCACCGGCCGATATGAATCGATATCTGCCCATACTACGACGATATTTTGTAGCAATACCGAAACGGTAAAATATTACCGATCGGCCGATATTACCGATATCTCTGAAAATATCGGCCGAGATGGAGTAATGTCCAAAAACCTTGATTTTTTGTAACTTTTTTCCTATTTTTCCATTTTCTTCTCCTCTTCCCTCATTCTCTTATATATTTCCAACTTCCAACACTATTTCTTGAAGAAATCATTTTATTTAGTAAGAGAAAATCAAATTAACTCCCTTATTTTTACTATTATGTATTTTTTTTATTTTTTATTTTTAGATAAAGCCTAGAAATGAATGAAATGATCATTGGCATGTCACTTTTGGGTTTGTGTTGTGTTATTCACTTAGATCTACAGACTTTCATGCTAGATCTACTTATAAACATGATTTTTTGTGTTGAAAAATGGTTTTTTTTAATCTTCTACTTTTAAAAAAATTGTTGAAGTATTTATGATACTAAATAGTAAATACTAATAGCTTAATGAGTAAGTGTGATTATGGTTTAAAATCTCAATTAATACCCGTTCATATTCACCGGCCGATATGAATCGATATCAGCCCATACTACGACGATATTTTGTAGCAATACCGAATCGGTAAAATATTACCGATCGGCCGATATTACCGATATCTCTGAAAATATCGGCCGAGATGGAGTAATTCCAAAAACCTTGATTTTTTGTAACTTTTTTCCTTTTTTTCCATTTTCTTCTCCTCTTCCCTCATTCTCTTATATATTTCCAACTTCCAACACTATTTCTTGAAGAAATCATTTTATTTAGTAAGAGAAAATCAAATTAACTCCCTTATTTTTTCTATTATGTGTTTTTTTTATTTTTTATTTTTAGATAAAGCATAGAAATGAATGAAACGATCATTGGCATGTCACTTTTGGGTTTGTGTTGTGTTATTCACTTAGATCTACACACTTTCATGCTAGATCTACTTATAAACATGATTTTTTGTGTTGAAATATGGTTTTTTTTAATCTTCTACTTTTAAAAAAATTGTTGAAGTATTTATGATACTAAATAGTAAATACTAATAGCTTAATGAGTAAGTGTGATTATGGTTTAAAATCTCAATTAATACCCGTTCATATTCACCGGCCGATATGAATCGATATCAGCCCATACTACGACGATATTTTGTAGCAATACCGAATCGGTAAAATATTACCGATCGGCCGATATTACCGATATCTCTGAAAATATCGGCCGAGATGGAGTAATGTCCAAAAACCTTGATTTTTTGTAACTTTTTTCCTATTTTTCCATTTTCTTCTCCTCTTCCCTCATTCTCTTATATATTTCCAACTTCCAACACTATTTCTTGAAGAAATCATTTTATTTAGTAAGAGAAAATCAAATTAACTCCCTTATTTTTACTATTATGTATTTTTTTTATTTTTTATTTTTATATAAAGCATAGAAATGAATGAAACGATCATTGGCATGTCACTTTTGGGTTTGTGTTGTGTTATTCACTTAGATCTACACACTTTCATGCTAGATCTACTTATAAACATGATTTTTTGTGTTGAAAAATGGTTTTTTTTAATCTTCTACTTTTAAAAAAATTGTTGAAGTATTTATGATACTAAATAGTAAATACTAATAGCTTAATGAGTAAGTGTGATTATGGTTTAAAATCTCAATTAATACCCGTTCATATTCACCGGCCGATATGAATCGATATCAGCCCATACTACGACGATATTTTGTAGCAATACCGAATCGGTAAAATATTACCGATCGGCCGATATTACCGATATCTCTGAAAATATCGGCCGAGATGGAGTAATTCCAAAAACCTTGATTTTTTGTAACTTTTTTCCTTTTTTTCCATTTTCTTCTCCTCTTCCCTCATTCTCTTATATATTTCCAACTTCCAACACTATTTCTTGAAGAAATCATTTTATTTAGTAAGAGAAAATCAAATTAACTCCCTTATTTTTACTATTATGTATTTTTTTTATTTTTTATTTTTAGATAAAGCATAGAAATGAATGAAACGATCATTGGCATGTCACTTTTGGGTTTGTGTTGTGTTATTCACTTAGATCTACACACTTTCATGCTAGATCTACTTATAAACATGATTTTTTGTGTTGAAATATGGTTTTTTTTAATCTTCTACTTTTAAAAAAATTGTTGAAGTATTTATGATACTAAATAGTAAATACTAATAGCTTAATGAGTAAGTGTGATTATGGTTTAAAATCTCAATTAATACCCGTTCATATTCACCGGCCGATATGAATCGATATCAGCCCATACTACGACGATATTTTGTAGCAATACCGAATCGGTAAAATATTACCGATCGGCCGATATTACCGATATCTCTGAAAATATCGGCCGAGATGGAGTAATGTCCAAAAACCTTGATTTTTTGTAACTTTTTTCCTATTTTTCCATTTTCTTCTCCTCTTCCCTCATTCTCTTATATATTTCCAACTTCCAACACTATTTCTTGAAGAAATCATTTTATTTAGTAAGAGAAAATCAAATTAACTCCCTTATTTTTACTACTATGTATTTTTTTTATTTTTTATTTTTAGATAAAGCATAGAAATGAATGAAACGATCATTGGCATGTCACTTTTGGGTTTGTGTTGTGTTATTCACTTAGATCTACACACTTTCATGCTAGATCTACTTATAAACATGATTTTTTGTGTTGAAAAATGGTTTTTTTTAATCTTCTACTTTTAAAAAAATTGTTGAAGTATTTATGATACTAAATAGTAAATACTAATAGCTTAATGAGTAAGTGTGATTATGGTTTAAAATCTCAATTAATACCCGTTCATATTCACCGGCCGATATGAATCGATATCAGCCCATACTACGACGATATTTTGTAGCAATACCGAATCGGTAAAATATTACCGATCGGCCGATATTACCGATATCTCTGAAAATATCGGCCGAGATGGAGTAATTCCAAAAACCTTGATTTTTTGTAACTTTTTTCCTTTTTTTCCATTTTCTTCTCCTCTTCCCTCATTCTCTTATATATTTCCAACTTCCAACACTATTTCTTGAAGAAATCATTTTATTTAGTAAGAGAAAATCAAATTAACTCCCTTATTTTTACTATTATGTATTTTTTTTATTTTTTATTTTTAGATAAAGCATAGAAATGAATGAAACGATCATTGGCATGTCACTTTTGGGTTTGTGTTGTGTTATTCACTTAGATCTACACACTTTCATGCTACATCTACTTATAAACATGATTTTTTGTGTTGAAAAATGGTTTTTTTTAATCTTCTACTTTTAAAAAAATTGTTGAAGTATTTATGATACTAAATAGTAAATACTAATAGCTTAATGAGTAAGTGTGATTATGGTTTAAAATCTCAATTAATACCCGTTCATATTCACCGGCCGATATGAATCGATATCTGCCCATACTACGACGATATTTTGTAGCAATACCGAATCGGTAAAATATTACCGATCGGCCGATATTACCGATATCTCTGAAAATATCGGCCGAGATGGAGTAATGTCCAAAAACCTTGATTTTTTGTAACTTTTTTCCTATTTTTCCATTTTCTTCTCCTCTTCCCTCATTCTCTTATATATTTCCAACTTCCAACACTATTTCTTGAAGAAATCATTTTATTTAGTAAGAGAAAATCAAATTAACTCCCTTATTTTTACTATTATGTATTTTTTTTATTTTTTATTTTTAGATAAAGCATAGAAATGAATGAAACGATCATTGGCATGTCACTTTTGGGTTTGTGTTGTGTTATTCACTTAGATCTACACACTTTCATGCTAGATCTACTTATAAACATGATTTTTTGTGTTGAAATATGGTTTTTTTTAATCTTCTACTTTTAAAAAAATTGTTGAAGTATTTATGATACTAAATAGTAAATACTAATAGCTTAATGAGTAAGTGTGATTATGGTTTAAAATCTCAATTAATACCCGTTCATATTCACCGGCCGATATGAATCGATATCAGCCCATACTACGACGATATTTTGTAGCAATACCGAATCGGTAAAATATTACCGATCGGCCGATATTACCGATATCTCTGAAAATATCGGCCGAGATGGAGTAATGTCCAAAAACCTTGATTTTTTGTAACTTTTTTCCTATTTTTCCATTTTCTTCTCCTCTTCCCTCATTCTCTTATATATTTCCAACTTCCAACACTATTTCTTGAAGAAATCATTTTATTTAGTAAGAGAAAATCAAATTAACTCCCTTATTTTTACTATTATGTATTTTTTTTATTTTTTATTTTTAGATAAAGCATAGAAATGAATGAAACGATCATTGGCATGTCACTTTTGGGTTTGTGTTGTGTTATTCACTTAGATCTACACACTTTCATGCTAGATCTACTTATAAACATGATTTTTTGTGTTGAAAAATGGTTTTTTTTAATCTTCTACTTTTAAAAAAATTGTTGAAGTATTTATGATACTAAATAGTAAATACTAATAGCTTAATGAGTAAGTGTGATTATGGTTTAAAATCTCAATTAATACCCGTTCATATTCACCGGCCGATATGAATCGATATCTGCCCATACTACGACGATATTTTGTAGCAATACCGAAACGGTAAAATATTACCGATCGGCCGATATTACCGATATCTCTGAAAATATCGGCCGAGATGGAGTAATGTCCAAAAACCTTGATTTTTTGTAACTTTTTTCCTATTTTTCCATTTTCTTCTCCTCTTCCCTCATTCTCTTATATATTTCCAACTTCCAACACTATTTCTTGAAGAAATCATTTTATTTAGTAAGAGAAAATCAAATTAACTCCCTTATTTTTACTATTATGTATTTTTTTTATTTTTTATTTTTAGATAAAGCCTAGAAATGAATGAAATGATCATTGGCATGTCACTTTTGGGTTTGTGTTGTGTTATTCACTTAGATCTACACACTTTCATGCTAGATCTACTTATAAACATGATTTTTTGTGTTGAAAAATGGTTTTTTTTAATCTTCTACTTTTAAAAAAATTGTTGAAGTATTTATGATACTAAATAGTAAATACTAATAGCTTAATGAGTAAGTGTGATTATGGTTTAAAATCTCAATTAATACCCGTTCATATTCACCGGCCGATATGAATCGATATCAGCCCATACTACGACGATATTTTGTAGCAATACCGAATCGGTAAAATATTACCGATCGGCCGATATTACCGATATCTCTGAAAATATCGGCCGAGATGGAGTAATTCCAAAAACCTTGATTTTTTGTAACTTTTTTCCTCTTTTTCCATTTTCTTCTCCTCTTCCCTCATTCTCTTATATATTTCCAACTTCCAACACTATTTCTTGAAGAAATCATTTTATTTAGTAAGAGAAAATCAAATTAACTCCCTTATTTTTACTATTATGTATTTTTTTTATTTTTTATTTTTAGATAAAGCATAGAAATGAATGAAACGATCATTGGCATGTCACTTTTGGGTTTGTGTTGTGTTATTCACTTAGATCTACACACTTTCATGCTAGATCTACTTATAAACATGATTTTTTGTGTTGAAAAATGGTTTTTTTTAATCTTCTACTTTTAAAAAAATTGTTGAAGTATTTATGATACTAAATAGTAAATACTAATAGCTTAATGAGTAAGTGTGATTATGGTTTAAAATCTCAATTAATACCCGTTCATATTCACCGGCCGATATGAATCGATATCAGCCCATACTACGACGATATTTTGTAGCAATACCGAATCGGTAAAATATTACCGATCGGCCGATATTACCGATATCTCTGAAAATATCGGCCGAGATGGAGTAATTCCAAAAACCTTGATTTTTTGTAACTTTTTTCCTTCTTTTCCATTTTCTTCTCCTCTTCCCTCATTCTCTTATATATTTCCAACTTCCAACACTATTTCTTGAAGAAATCATTTTATTTAGTAAGAGAAAATCAAATTAACTCCCTTATTTTTTCTATTATGTGTTTTTTTTATTTTTTATTTTTAGATAAAGCATAGAAATGAATGAAACGATCATTGGCATGTCACTTTTGGGTTTGTGTTGTGTTATTCACTTAGATCTACACACTTTCATGCTAGATCTACTTATAAACATGATTTTTTGTGTTGAAATATGGTTTTTTTTAATCTTCTACTTTTAAAAAAATTGTTGAAGTATTTATGATACTAAATAGTAAATACTAATAGCTTAATGAGTAAGTGTGATTATGGTTTAAAATCTCAATTAATACCCGTTCATATTCACCGGCCGATATGAATCGATATCAGCCCATACTACGACGATATTTTGTAGCAATACCGAATCGGTAAAATATTACCGATCGGCCGATATTACCGATATCTCTGAAAATATCGGCCGAGATGGAGTAATGTCCAAAAACCTTGATTTTTTGTAACTTTTTTCCTATTTTTCCATTTTCTTCTCCTCTTCCCTCATTCTCTTATATATTTCCAACTTCCAACACTATTTCTTGAAGAAATCATTTTATTTAGTAAGAGAAAATCAAATTAACTCCCTTATTTTTACTATTATGTATTTTTTTTATTTTTTATTTTTAGATAAAGCATAGAAATGAATGAAACGATCATTGGCATGTCACTTTTGGGTTTGTGTTGTGTTATTCACTTAGATCTACACACTTTCATGCTAGATCTACTTATAAACATGATTTTTTGTGTTGAAAAATGGTTTTTTTTAATCTTCTACTTTTAAAAAAATTGTTGAAGTATTTATGATACTAAATAGTAAATACTAATAGCTTAATGAGTAAGTGTGATTATGGTTTAAAATCTCAATTAATACCCGTTCATATTCACCGGCCGATATGAATCGATATCAGCCCATACTACGACGATATTTTGTAGCAATACCGAATCGGTAAAATATTACCGATCGGCCGATATTACCGATATCTCTGAAAATATCGGCCGAGATGGAGTAATTCCAAAAACCTTGATTTTTTGTAACTTTTTTCCTTTTTTTCCATTTTCTTCTCCTCTTCCCTCATTCTCTTATATATTTCCAACTTCCAACACTATTTTTTGAAGAAATCATTTTATTTAGTAAGAGAAAATCAAATTAACTCCCTTATTTTTACTATTATGTATTTTTTTTATTTTTTATTTTTAGATAAAGCATAGAAATGAATGAAACGATCATTGGCATGTCACTTTTGGGTTTGTGTTGTGTTATTCACTTAGATCTACACACTTTCATGCTACATCTACTTATAAACATGATTTTTTGTGTTGAAAAATGGTTTTTTTTAATCTTCTACTTTTAAAAAAATTGTTGAAGTATTTATGATACTAAATAGTAAATACTAATAGCTTAATGAGTAAGTGTGATTATGGTTTAAAATCTCAATTAATACCCGTTCATATTCACCGGCCGATATGAATCGATATCTGCCCATACTACGACGATATTTTGTAGCAATACCGAATCGGTAAAATATTACCGATCGGCCGATATTACCGATATCTTTGAAAATATCGGCCGAGATGGAGTAATGTCCAAAAACCTTGATTTTTTGTAACTTTTTTCCTATTTTCCATTTTCTTCTCCTCTTCCCTCATTCTCTTATATATTTCCAACTTCCAACACTATTTCTTGAAGAAATCATTTTATTTAGTAAGAGAAAATCAAATTAACTCCCTTATTTTTACTATTATGTATTTTTTTTATTTTTTATTTTTAGATAAAGCATAGAAATGAATGAAACGATCATTGGCATGTCACTTTTGGGTTTGTGTTGTGTTATTCACTTAGATCTACACACTTTCATGCTAGATCTACTTATAAACATGATTTTTTGTGTTGAAAAATGGTTTTTTTTAATCTTCTACTTTTAAAAAAATTGTTGAAGTATTTATGATACTAAATAGTAAATACTAATAGCTTAATGAGTAAGTGTGATTATGGTTTAAAATCTCAATTAATACCCGTTCATATTCACCGGCCGATATGAATCGATATCTGCCCATACTACGACGATATTTTGTAGCAATACCGAATCGGTAAAATATTACCGATCGGCCGATATTACCGATATCTCTGAAAATATCGGCCGAGATGGAGTAATGTCCAAAAACCTTGATTTTTTGTAACTTTTTTCCTATTTTTCCATTTTCTTCTCCTCTTCCCTCATTCTCTTATATATTTCCAACTTCCAACACTATTTCTTGAAGAAATCATTTTATTTAGTAAGACAAAATCAAATTAACTCCCTTATTTTTACTTTTATGTATTTTTTTTATTTTTTATTTTTAGATAAAGCATAGAAATGAATGAAACGATCATTGGCATGTCACTTTTGGGTTTGTGTTGTGTTATTCACTTAGATCTACACACTTTCATGCTAGATCTACTTATAAACATGATTTTTTGTGTTGAAAAATGGTTTTTCTTAATCTTCTACTTTTAAAAAAATTGTTGAAGTATTTATGATACTAAATAGTAAATACTAATAGCTTAATGAGTAAGTGTGATTATGGTTTAAAATCTCAATTAATACCCGTTCATATTCACCGGCCGATATGAATCGATATCTGCCCATACTACGACGATATTTTGTAGCAATACCGAATCGGTAAAATATTACCGATCGGCCGATATTACCGATATCTTTGAAAATATCGGCCGAGATGGAGTAATTCCAAAAACCTTGATTTTTTGTAACTTTTTTCCTTTTTTTCCATTTTCTTCTCCTCTTCCCTCATTCTCTTATATATTTCCAACTTCCAACACTATTTCTTGAAGAAATCATTTTATTTAGTAAGAGAAAATCAAATTAACTCCCTTATTTTTACTGTTATGTATTTTTTTTATTTTTTATTTTTAGATAAAGCATAGAAATGAATGAAACGATCATTGGCATGTCACTTTTGGGTTTGTGTTGTGTTATTCACTTAGATCTACACACTTTCATGCTAGATCTACTTATAAACATGATTTTTTGTGTTGAAAAATGGTTTTTTTTAATCTTCTACTTTTAAAAAATTTGTTGAAGTATTTATGATACTAAATAGTAAATACTAATAGCTTAATGAGTAAGTGTGATTATGGTTTAAAATCTCAATTAATACCCGTTCATATTCACCGGCCGATATGAATCGATATCAGCCCATACTACGACGATATTTTGTAGCAATACCGAATCGGTAAAATATTACCGATCGGCCGATATTACCGATATCTCTGAAAATATCGGCCGAGATGGAGTAATTCCAAAAACCTTGATTTTTTGTAACTTTTTTCCTTTTTTTCCATTTTCTTCTCCTCTTCCCTCATTCTCTTATATATTTCCAACTTCCAACACTATTTCTTGAAGAAATCATTTTATTTAGTAAGAGAAAATCAAATTAACTCCCTTATTTTTACTATTATGTGTTTTTTTTATTTTTTATTTTTAGATAAAGCATAGAAATGAATGAAACGATCATTGGCATGTCACTTTTGGGTTTGTGTTGTGTTATTCACTTAGATCTACACACTTTCATGCTAGATCTACTTATAAACATGATTTTTTGTGTTGAAAAATGGTTTTTTTTAATCTTCTACTTTTAAAAAAATTGTTGAAGTATTTATGATACTAAATAGTAAATACTAATAGCTTAATGAGTAAGTGTGATTATGGTTTAAAATCTCAATTAATACCCGTTCATATTCACCGGCCGATATGAATCGATATCAGCCCATACTACGACGATATTTTGTAGCAATACCGAATCGGTAAAATACTACCGATCGGCCGATATTACCGATATCTCTGAAAATATCGGCCGAGATGGAGTAATTCCAAAAACCTTGATTTTTTGTAACTTTTTTCCTATTTTTCCATTTTCTTCTCCTCTTCCCTCATTCTCTTATATATTTCCAACTTCCAACACTATTTCTTGAAGAAATCATTTTATTTAGTAAGAGAAAATCAAATTAACTCCCTTATTTTTACTATTATGTATTTTTTTTATTTTTTATTTTTAGATAAAGCATAGAAATGAATGAAACGATCATTGGCTTGTCACTTTTGGGTTTGTGTTGTGTTATTCACTTAGATCTACACACTTTCATGCTAGATCTACTTATAAACATGATTTTTTGTGTTGAAAAATGGTTTTTTTTAATCTTCTACTTTTAAAAAAATTGTTGAAGTATTTATGATACTAAATAGTAAATACTAATAGCTTAATGAGTAAGTGTGATTATGGTTTAAAATCTCAATTAATACCCGTTCATATTCACCGGCCGATATGAATCGATATCAGCCCATACTACGACGATATTTTGTAGCAATACCGAATCGGTAAAATATTACCGATCGGCCGATATTACCGATATCTCTGAAAATATCGGCCGAGATGGAGTAATGTCCAAAAACCTTGATTTTTTGTAACTTTTTTCCTATTTTTCCATTTTCTTCTCCTCTTCCCTCATTCTCTTATATATTTCCAACTTCCAACACTATTTCTTGAAGAAATCATTTTATTTAGTAAGAGAAAATCAAATTAACTCCCTTATTTTTACTATTATGTATTTTTTTTATTTTTTATTTTTAGATAAAGCATAGAAATGAATGAAACGATCATTGGCATGTCACTTTTGGGTTTGTGTTGTGTTATTCACTTAGATCTACACACTTTCATGCTAGATCTACTTATAAACATGATTTTTTGTGTTGAAAAATGGTTTTTTTTAATCTTCTACTTTTAAAAAAATTGTTGAAGTATTTATGATACTAAATAGTAAATACTAATAGCTTAATGAGTAAGTGTGATTATGGTTTAAAATCTCAATTAATACCCGTTCATATTCACCGGCCGATATGAATCGATATCAGCCCATACTACGACGATATTTTGTAGCAATACCGAATCGGTAAAATATTACCGATCGGCCGATATTACCGATATCTCTGAAAATATCGGCCGAGATGGAGTAATGTCCAAAAACCTTGATTTTTTGTAACTTTTTTCCTATTTTTCCATTTTCTTCTCCTCTTCCCTCATTCTCTTATATATTTCCAACTTCCAACACTATTTCTTGAAGAAATCATTTTATTTAGTAAGAGAAAATCAAATTAACTCCCTTATTTTTACTATTATGTATTTTTTTTATTTTTTATTTTTAGATAAAGCATAGAAATGAATGAAACGATCATTGGCATGTCACTTTTGGGTTTGTGTTGTGTTATTCACTTAGATCTACACACTTTCATGCTAGATCTACTTATAAACATGATTTTTTGTGTTGAAAAATGGTTTTTTTTAATCTTCTACTTTTAAAAAAATTGTTGAAGTATTTATGATACTAAATAGTAAATACTAATAGCTTAATGAGTAAGTGTGATTATGGTTTAAAATCTCAATTAATACCCGTTCATATTCACCGGCCGATATGAATCGATATCTGCCCATACTACGACGATATTTTGTAGCAATACCGAAACGGTAAAATATTACCGATCGGCCGATATTACCGATATCTCTGAAAATATCGGCCGAGATGGAGTAATGTCCAAAAACCTTGATTTTTTGTAACTTTTTTCCTATTTTTCCATTTTCTTCTCCTCTTCCCTCATTCTCTTATATATTTCCAACTTCCAACACTATTTCTTGAAGAAATCATTTTATTTAGTAAGAGAAAATCAAATTAACTCCCTTATTTTTACTATTATGTATTTTTTTTATTTTTTATTTTTAGATAAAGCCTAGAAATGAATGAAATGATCATTGGCATGTCACTTTTGGGTTTGTGTTGTGTTATTCACTTAGATCTACACACTTTCATGCTAGATCTACTTATAAACATGATTTTTTGTGTTGAAAAATGGTTTTTTTTAATCTTCTACTTTTAAAAAAATTGTTGAAGTATTTATGATACTAAATAGTAAATACTAATAGCTTAATGAGTAAGTGTGATTATGGTTTAAAATCTCAATTAATACCCGTTCATATTCACCGGCCGATATGAATCGATATCAGCCCATACTACGACGATATTTTGTAGCAATACCGAATCGGTAAAATATTACCGATCGGCCGATATTACCGATATCTCTGAAAATATCGGCCGAGATGGAGTAATTCCAAAAACCTTGATTTTTTTTAACTTTTTTCCTCTTTTTCCATTTTCTTCTCCTCTTCCCTCATTCTCTTATATATTTCCAACTTCCAACACTATTTCTTGAAGAAATCATTTTATTTAGTAAGAGAAAATCAAATTAACTCCCTTATTTTTACTATTATGAGTTTTTTTTATTTTTTATTTTTAGATAAAGCATAGAAATGAATGAAACGATCATTGGCATGTCACTTTTGGGTTTGTGTTGTGTTATTCACTTAGATCTACACACTTTCATGCTAGATCTACTTATAAACATGATTTTTTGTGTTGAAAAATGGTTTTTTTTAATCTTCTACTTTTAAAAAAATTGTTGAAGTATTTATGATACTAAATAGTAAATACTAATAGCTTAATGAGTAAGTGTGATTATGGTTTAAAATCTCAATTAATACCCGTTCATATTCACCGGCCGATATGAATCGATATCAGCCCATACTACGACGATATTTTGTAGCAATACCGAATCGGTAAAATATTACCGATCGGCCGATATTACCGATATCTCTGAAAATATCGGCCGAGATGGAGTAATTCCAAAAACCTTGATTTTTTGTAACTTTTTTCCTTCTTTTCCATTTTCTTCTCCTCTTCCCTCATTCTCTTATATATTTCCAACTTCCAACACTATTTCTTGAAGAAATCATTTTATTTAGTAAGAGAAAATCAAATTAACTCCCTTATTTTTTCTATTATGTGTTTTTTTTATTTTTTATTTTTAGATAAAGCATAGAAATGAATGAAACGATCATTGGCATGTCACTTTTGGGTTTGTGTTGTGTTATTCACTTAGATCTACACACTTTCATGCTAGATCTACTTATAAACATGATTTTTTGTGTTGAAATATGGTTTTTTTTAATCTTCTACTTTTAAAAAAATTGTTGAAGTATTTATGATACTAAATAGTAAATACTAATAGCTTAATGAGTAAGTGTGATTATGGTTTAAAATCTCAATTAATACCCGTTCATATTCACCGGCCGATATGAATCGATATCAGCCCATACTACGACGATATTTTGTAGCAATACCGAATCGGTAAAATATTACCGATCGGCCGATATTACCGATATCTCTGAAAATATCGGCCGAGATAGAGTAATGTCCAAAAACCTTGATTTTTTGTAACTTTTTTCCTATTTTTCCATTTTCTTCTCCTCTTCCCTCATTCTCTTATATATTTCCAACTTCCAACACTATTTCTTGAAGAAATCATTTTATTTAGTAAGAGAAAATCAAATTAACTCCCTTATTTTTACTATTATGTATTTTCTTTATTTTTTATTTTTAGATAAAGCATAGAAATGAATGAAACGATCATTGGCATGTCACTTTTGGGTTTGTGTTGTGTTATTCACTTAGATCTACACACTTTCATGCTAGATCTACTTATAAACATGATTTTTTGTGTTGAAAAATGGTTTTTTTTAATCTTCTACTTTTAAAAAAATTGTTGAAGTATTTATGATACTAAATAGTAAATACTAATAGCTTAATGAGTAAGTGTGATTATGGTTTAAAATCTCAATTAATACCCGTTCATATTCACCGGCCGATATGAATCGATATCAGCCCATACTACGACGATATTTTGTAGCAATACCGAATCGGTAAAATATTACCGATCGGCCGATATTACCGATATCTCTGAAAATATCGGCCGAGATGGAGTAATTCCAAAAACCTTGATTTTTTGTAACTTTTTTCCTTTTTTTCCATTTTCTTCTCCTCTTCCCTCATTCTCTTATATATTTCCAACTTCCAACACTATTTCTTGAAGAAATCATTTTATTTAGTAAGAGAAAATCAAATTAACTCCCTTATTTTTACTATTATGTATTTTTTTTATTTTTTATTTTTAGATAAAGCATAGAAATGAATGAAACGATCATTGGCATGTCACTTTTGGGTTTGTGTTGTGTTATTCACTTAGATCTACACACTTTCATGCTACATCTACTTATAAACATGATTTTTTGTGTTGAAAAATGGTTTTTTTTAATCTTCTACTTTTAAAAAAATTGTTGAAGTATTTATGATACTAAATAGTAAATACTAATAGCTTAATGATTAAGTGTGATTATGGTTTAAAATCTCAATTAATACCCGTTCATATTCACCGGCCGATATGAATCGATATCAGCCCATACTACGACGATATTTTGTAGCAATACCGAATCGGTAAAATATTACCGATCGGCCGATATTACCGATATCTCTGAAAATATCGGCCGAGATGGAGTAATTCCAAAAACCTTGATTTTTTGTAACTTTTTTCCTTTTTTTCCATTTTCTTCTCCTCTTCCCTCATTCTCTTATATATTTCCAACTTCCAACACTATTTCTTGAAGAAATCATTTTATTTAGTAAGAGAAAATCAAATTAACTCCCTTATTTTTACTATTATGTATTTTTTTTATTTTTTATTTTTAGATAAAGCATAGAAATGAATGAAACGATCATTGGCATGTCACTTTTGGGTTTGTGTTGTGTTATTCACTTAGATCTACACACTTTCATGCTAGATCTACTTATAAACATGATTTTTTGTGTTGAAAAATGGTTTTTCTTAATCTTCTACTTTTAAAAAAATTGTTGAAGTATTTATGATACTAAATAGTAAATACTAATAGCTTAATGAGTAAGTGTGATTATGGTTTAAAATCTCAATTAATACCCGTTCATATTCACCGGCCGATATGAATCGATATCAGCCCATACTACGACGATATTTTGTAGCAATACCGAATCGGTAAAATATTACCGATCGGCCGATATTACCGATATCTCTGAAAATATCGGCCGAGATGGAGTAATTCCAAAAACCTTGATTTTTTGTAACTTTTTTCCTTTTTTTCCATTTTCTTCTCCTCTTCCCTCATTCTCTTATATATTTCCAACTTCCAACACTATTTCTTGAAGAAATCATTTTATTTAGTAAGAGAAAATCAAATTAACTCCCTTATTTTTACTATTATGTATTTTTTTTATTTTTTATTTTTAGATAAAGCATAGAAATGAATGAAACGATCATTGGCATGTCACTTTTGGGTTTGTGTTGTGTTATTCACTTAGATCTACACACTTTCATGCTAGATCTACTTATAAACATGATTTTTTGTGTTGAAAAATGGTTTTTTTTAATCTTCTACTTTTAAAAAAATTGTTGAAGTATTTATGATACTAAATAGTAAATACTAATAGCTTAATGATTAAGTGTGATTATGGTTTAAAATCTCAATTAATACCCGTTCATATTCACCGGCCGATATGAATCGATATCAGCCCATACTACGACGATATTTTGTAGCAATACCGAATCGGTAAAATATTACCGATCGGCCGATATTACCGATATCTCTGAAAATATCGGCCGAGATGGAGTAATTCCAAAAACCTTGATTTTTTGTAACTTTTTTCCTTTTTTTCCATTTTCTTCTCCTCTTCCCTCATTCTCTTATATATTTCCAACTTCCAACACTATTTCTTGAAGAAATCATTTTATTTAGTAAGAGAAAATCAAATTAACTCCCTTATTTTTACTATTATGTATTTTTTTTATTTTTTATTTTTAGATAAAGCATAGAAATGAATGAAACGATCATTGGCATGTCACTTTTGGGTTTGTGTTGTGTTATTCACTTAGATCTACACACTTTCATGCTAGATCTACTTATAAACATGATTTTTTGTGTTGAAAAATGGTTTTTCTTAATCTTCTACTTTTAAAAAAATTGTTGAAGTATTTATGATACTAAATAGTAAATACTAATAGCTTAATGAGTAAGTGTGATTATGGTT
Organism: Cinnamomum chago; assembly: GCA_038049695.1. Lineage (NCBI taxonomy): Eukaryota > Viridiplantae > Streptophyta > Magnoliopsida > Laurales > Lauraceae > Cinnamomum > Cinnamomum chago. Next base: position 60,878,349 of record CP142458.1, on the reverse strand, counting down.
TAAAATCTCAATTAATACCCGTTCATATTCACCGGCCGATATGAATCGATATCAGCCCATACTACGACGATATTTTGTAGCAATACCGAATCGGTAAAATATTACCGATCGGCCGATATTACCGATATCTCTGAAAATATCGGCCGAGATGGAGTAATTCCAAAAACCTTGATTTTTTGTAACTTTTTTCCTTTTTTTCCATTTTCTTCTCCTCTTCCCTCATTCTCTTATATATTTCCAACTTCCAACACTATTTCTTGAAGAAATCATTTTATTTAGTAAGAGAAAATCAAATTAACTCCCTTATTTTTACTATTATGTATTTTTTTATTTTTTATTTTTAGATAAAGCATAGAAATGAATGAAACGATCATTGGCATGTCACTTTTGGGTTTGTGTTGTGTTATTCACTTAGATCTACACACTTTCATGCTAGATCTACTTATAAACATGATTTTTTGTGTTGAAAAATGGTTTTTTTTAATCTTCTACTTTTAAAAAAATTGTTGAAGTATTTATGATACTAAATAGTAAATACTAATAGCTTAATGATTAAGTGTGATTATGGTTTAAAATCTCAATTAATACCCGTTCATATTCACCGGCCGATATGAATCGATATCAGCCCATACTACGACGATATTTTGTAGCAATACCGAATCGGTAAAATATTACCGATCGGCCGATATTACCGATATCTCTGAAAATATCGGCCGAGATGGAGTAATTCCAAAAACCTTGATTTTTTGTAACTTTTTTCCTTTTTTTCCATTTTCTTCTCCTCTTCCCTCATTCTCTTATATATTTCCAACTTCCAACACTATTTCTTGAAGAAATCATTTTATTTAGTAAGAGAAAATCAAATTAACTCCCTTATTTTTACTATTATGTATTTTTTTTATTTTTTATTTTTAGATAAAGCATAGAAATGAATGAAACGATCATTGGCATGTCACTTTTGGGTTTGTGTTGTGTTATTCACTTAGATCTACACACTTTCATGCTAGATCTACTTATAAACATGATTTTTTGTGTTGAAAAATGGTTTTTCTTAATCTTCTACTTTTAAAAAAATTGTTGAAGTATTTATGATACTAAATAGTAAATACTAATAGCTTAATGAGTAAGTGTGATTATGGTTTAAAATCTCAATTAATACCCGTTCATATTCACCGGCCGATATGAATCGATATCAGCCCATACTACGACGATATTTTGTAGCAATACCGAATCGGTAAAATATTACCGATCGGCCGATATTACCGATATCTCTGAAAATATCGGCCGAGATGGAGTAATTCCAAAAACCTTGATTTTTTGTAACTTTTTTCCTTTTTTTCCATTTTCTTCTCCTCTTCCCTCATTCTCTTATATATTTCCAACTTCCAACACTATTTCTTGAAGAAATCATTTTATTTAGTAAGAGAAAATCAAATTAACTCCCTTATTTTTACTATTATGTATTTTTTTTATTTTTTATTTTTAGATAAAGCATAGAAATGAATGAAACGATCATTGGCATGTCACTTTTGGGTTTGTGTTGTGTTATTCACTTAGATCTACACACTTTCATGCTAGATCTACTTATAAACATGATTTTTTGTGTTGAAAAATGGTTTTTTTTAATCTTCTACTTTTAAAAAAATTGTTGAAGTATTTATGATACTAAATAGTAAATACTAATAGCTTAATGAGTAAGTGTGATTATGGTTTAAAATCTCAATTAATACCCGTTCATATTCACCGGCCGATATGAATCGATATCAGCCCATACTACGACGATATTTTGTAGCAATACCGAATCGGTAAAATATTACCGATCGGCCGATATTACCGATATCTCTGAAAATATCGGCCGAGATGGAGTAATTCCAAAAACCTTGATTTTTTGTAACTTTTTTCCTTTTTTTCCATTTTCTTCTCCTCTTCCCTCATTCTCTTATATATTTCCAACTTCCAACACTATTTCTTGAAGAAATCATTTTATTTAGTAAGAGAAAATCAAATTAACTCCCTTATTTTTACTATTATGTGTTTTTTTTATTTTTTATTTTTAGATAAAGCATAGAAATGAATGAAACGATCATTGGCATGTCACTTTTGGGTTTGTGTTGTGTTATTCACTTAGATCTACACACTTTCATGCTAGATCTACTTATAAACATGATTTTTTGTGTTGAAAAATGGTTTTTTTTAATCTTCTACTTTTAAAAAAATTGTTGAAGTATTTATGATACTAAATAGTAAATACTAATAGCTTAATGAGTAAGTGTGATTATGGTTTAAAATCTCAATTAATACCCGTTCATATTCACCGGCCGATATGAATCGATATCAGCCCATACTACGACGATATTTTGTAGCAATACCGAATCGGTAAAATATTACCGATCGGCCGATATTACCGATATCTCTGAAAATATCGGCCGAGATGGAGTAATTCCAAAAACCTTGATTTTTTGTAACTTTTTTCCTATTTTTCCATTTTCTTCTCCTCTTCCCTCATTCTCTTATATATTTCCAACTTCCAACACTATTTCTTGAAGAAATCATTTTATTTAGTAAGAGAAAATCAAATTAACTCCCTTATTTTTACTATTATGTATTTTTTTTATTTTTTATTTTTAGATAAAGCATAGAAATGAATGAAACGATCATTGGCATGTCACTTTTGGGTTTGTGTTGTGTTATTCACTTAGATCTACACACTTTCATGCTAGATCTACTTATAAACATGATTTTTTGTGTTGAAAAATGGTTTTTTTTAATCTTCTACTTTTAAAAAAATATTTGAAGTATTTATGATACTAAATAGTAAATACTAATAGCTTAATGAGTAAGTGTGATTATGGTTTAAAATCTCAATTAATACCCGTTCATATTCACCGGCCGATATGAATCGATATCAGCCCATACTACGACGATATTTTGTAGCAATACCGAATCGGTAAAATATTACCGATCGGCCGATATTACCGATATCTCTGAAAATATCGGCCGAGATGGAGTAATGTCCAAAAACCTTGATTTTTTGTAACTTTTTTCCTTTTTTTCCATTTTCTTCTCCTCTTCCCTCATTCTCTTATATATTTCCAACTTCCAACACTATTTCTTGAAGAAATCATTTTATTTAGTAAGAGAAAATCAAATTAACTCCCTTATTTTTACTATTATGTATTTTTTTTATTTTTTATTTTTAGATAAAGCATAGAAATGAATGAAACGATCATTGGCATGTCACTTTTGGGTTTGTGTTGTGTTATTCACTTAGATCTACACACTTTCATGCTACATCTACTTATAAACATGATTTTTTGTGCTGAAAAATGGTTTTTTTTAATCTTCTACTTTTAAAAAAATTGTTGTAGTATTTATGATACTAAATAGTAAATACTAATAGCTTAATGAGTAAGTGTGATTATGGTTTAAAATCTCAATTAATACCCGTTCATATTCACCGGCCGATATGAATCGATATCAGCCCATACTACGACGATATTTTGTAGCAATACCGAATCGGTAAAATATTACCGATCGGCCGATATTACCGATATCTTTGAAAATATCGGCCGAGATGGAGTAATGTCCAAAAACCTTGATTTTTTGTAACTTTTTTCCTATTTTCCTTTTTCTTCTCCTCTTCCCTCATTCTCTTATATATTTCCAACTTCCAACACTATTTCTTGAAGAAATCATTTTATTTAGTAAGAGAAAATCAAATTAACTCCCTTATTTTTACTATTATGTATTTTTTTTATTTTTTATTTTTAGATAAAGCATAGAAATGAATGAAACGATCATTGGCATGTCACTTTTGGGTTTGTGTTGTGTTATTCACTTAGATCTACACACTTTCATGCTAGATCTACTTATAAACATGATTTTTTGTGTTGAAAAATGGTTTTTTTTAATCTTCTACTTTTAAAAAAATTGTTGAAGTATTTATGATACTAAATAGTAAATACTAATAGCTTAATGAGTAAGTGTGATTATGGTTTAAAATCTCAATTAATACCCGTTCATATTCACCGGCCGATATGAATCGATATCAGCCCATACTACGACGATATTTTGTAGCAATACCGAATCGGTAAAATATTACCGATCGGCCGATATTACCGATATCTCTGAAAATATCGGCCGAGATGGAGTAATTCCAAAAACCTTGATTTTTTGTAACTTTTTTCCTTTTTTTCCATTTTCTTCTCCTCTTCCCTCATTCTCTTATATATTTCCAACTTCCAACACTATTTCTTGAAGAAATCATTTTATTTAGTAAGAGAAAATCAAATTAACTCCCTTATTTTTACTATTATGTATTTTTTTTATTTTTTATTTTTAGATAAAGCATAGAAATGAATGAAACGATCATTGGCATGTCACTTTTGGGTTTGTGTTGTGTTATTCACTTAGATCTACACACTTTCATGCTAAATCTACTTATAAACATGATTTTTTGTGTTGAAAAATGGTTTTTTTTAATCTTCTACTTTTAAAAAAATTGTTGAAGTATTTATGATACTAAATAGTAAATACTAATAGCTTAATGAGTAAGTGTGATTATGTTTTAAAATCTCAATTAATACCCGTTCATATTCACCGGCCGATATGAATCGATATCAGCCCATACTACGACGATATTTTGTAGCAATACCGAATCGGTAAAATATTACCGATCGGCCGATATTACCGATATCTTTGAAAATATCGGCCGAGATGGAGTAATGTCCAAAAACCTTGATTTTTTGTAACTTTTTTCCTATTTTCCTTTTTCTTCTCCTCTTCCCTCATTCTCTTATATATTTCCAACTTCCAACACTATTTCTTGAAGAAATCATTTTATTTAGTAAGAGAAAATCAAATTAACTCCCTTATTTTTACTATTATGTATTTTTTTTATTTTTTATTTTTAGATAAAGCATAGAAATGAATGAAACGATCATTGGCATGTCACTTTTGGGTTTGTGTTGTGTTATTCACTTAGATCTACACACTTTCATGCTACATCTACTTATAAACATGATTTTTTGTGTTGAAAAATGGTTTTTTTTAATCTTCTACTTTTAAAAAAATTGTTGAAGTATTTATGATACTAAATAGTAAATACTAATAGCTTAATGAGTAAGTGTGATTATGGTTTAAAATCTCAATTAATACCCGTTCATATTCACCGGCCGATATGAATCGATATCTGCCCATACTACGACGATATTTTGTAGCAATACCGAATCGGTAAAATATTACCGATCGGCCGATATTACCGATATCTCTGAAAATATCGGCCGAGATGGAGTAATGTCCAAAAACCTTGATTTTTTGTAACTTTTTTCCTATTTTTCCATTTTCTTCTCCTCTTCCCTCATTCTCTTATATATTTCCAACTTCCAACACTATTTCTTGAAGAAATCATTTTATTTAGTAAGAGAAATTCAAATTAGCTCCCTTATTTTTACTATTATGTATTTTTTTTATTTTTTATTTTTAGATAAAGCATAGAAATGAATGAAAAGATCATTGGCATGTCACTTTTGGGTTTGTGTTGTGTTATTCACTTAGATCTACACACTTTCATGCTAGATCTACTTATAAACATGATTTTTTTGTGTTGAAAAATGGTTTTTTTTAATCTTCTACTTTTAAAAAAATTGTTGAAGTATTTATGATACTAAATAGTAAATACTAATAGCTTATTAATAATGTATAGATAATTATTATATTATTTTTATTTTCTTATATTTTACACTAATAAATTGATTGATGTAATCTTTATCAAACATAAAATACCGCAAGTGCACGGGTGTCTAAATGAGACAGTGGCAAGAACGGATCGAACCCACAGGGAGCTAATTAATGAAACTTTTAAATAAAAAAACTAATTAACTAACAATTAAGAAAAGTTTTGAGTTTTTAGATATAAAAATAAGCAACTAATTTAGTCATTCGAAATCTACCAATTAATTAAGGTGATTAGAGTATAGGAATCCAATAAGCATCCACCAATTATTTATCAAGTAACCCTAACTTGTTCCAATTTTTTTTTCAAATCAAAGACAAATCAATGTTTTTAATTTGGAAGATTTAACTTTTAAAATCCCTTTTTAATCATAAAAATTCAAAACTCAAGACTTCCTTCATCTCATAAAAGAATAAAAATAATTTAAGCACCACTCATCAAAAGTAAGCATAAACCATCAAAAGATCTATATCCTAAGCATGGCCTATCAAACCTAAGCATGAGTAGTCAAAAATTAATTTTTATTTTTAGAAATAAAAATAGAGATTTGCCTAGGGCACAAAGACACGCCTATCAATCACTAAGCACATAATCATGGAACACAAATTAGAATTACTAAATAAATAAAAAGATAATTGCTTACCATCATCCATAACTCTAATCAAGAAAATTAGCCCGCCATTGCAAAGAATGCTTCTTGATTTATCATTAAAAATTGCATCTTTACAACTTCTCCTTCACAAATTTTCTCCTCCAAAATAAATCCTTGGACATGGCTCAAGGCTACCAAAAATAAAAATAAACTAATGGAAAAGAAGAAATGAATAGAAGGGAGAAAGGTTTAGGAGAGAGGGCTGTCTTGAGATGCTTGGTGGAGAATAACTTTATAGATGTTGATGCCTCCTTTTTAGCAAAGAATCTCCTCTCTTTTAGGACTTGTTTCCTTATTTATAAAGATTTCTTGCTTAGGACTCAAGTTAGGCTTCACACTTGGAAAGAATTTGAATTGAAGAGGATTTGTTACTAAGTGTGGTCTCTTGGACTCCAAGTCTTGCCAAATTGAACTCCTCAAACATCTCTCAAGTTGCCAATTTTGAAAACTTTTTGTAACTCCCCGCATAGCATTATAATAGCCAACTTCCGAAGGTCATATCTCCCTAGATATAACTCCGATTTATGAAATCTTGGGCTCCACGGATATCTACTCGAAAAGATCTTTCCAACGGTATGTAGATTGCACTAATCCGACACTCAGGTTGAAAGTTATGACTATTTCAATTTGCTGCCCCTAAAAAATCTTAGAATAATTGTGCAATTAAGGGAACTTCTATTTTTGGCATGCAATGGGGTGTGTGGGACCCATGTTGGACGTTCAAAATATCTTTGGACTCTTTATTATCTTTCTTATTTGATTATCTTTCCTTATTTGGCATGCTTCATTACTTGCAACTTTGACTAGTCAACTTTCCTTGCAAAGTTTCCAATTTTCTCTTTCTTTAATGAAGGGCGTCCCGCCTTAGATCTCTCTTCAAGTTTCACCAGTGCAGGTCCCACTCTTGACTTCTCCTACATAAATAAAATTAAATAATGTCATTAATAATTAGGTGTGAAGAATCTAGATTGACTATGCATAGGACCCTACATGCCTACTTAATTCACCAAAAATATCACATTGTGTCAAAATTAGTAGGTATACATTAGTGAAACAAAAAAAAAAACTAATTTTTTTGGGTGATGAATGAGATGAAAATCCCTAATTTCACAAAACTCATGGAATGTAATGAATTTTGACCAAATTTGACTAAGATTCCAATTTTGATGCTCAAATGCATAAAATCATGAAATTAAGTGTAATTCTATGCAATTAACCTAATTAAGTCCACAAATGCATATAAAATGATGAATGAAAGCTACAATTTTGTGGACTTATCATTGATCATGGGCATCAATAATGATTGTATTATATAAAATACTGGAGAAGATAAGGAACTGCGATACAAACATGACTCATAACTTAATGTGACCAAGATTTTAATTTATTGTTGTTACTAATGGAAAAATATATTGTTTTCTAGCATTTTCTAATATTCTTGATTTTTTGGATATTTTTGTGAATTTTTTTTTATTAAAAAAAATTCACACCACGACGGCCGCGACGGACTAATATCCGCGACCGATACCGATATCATATCAGTTTTTCGGCCCAGCCGATACCGCGACCGAGACTTGAATTTCAAACCATGAGTGTTATAGATGTGATTTTTGACAAACTTCATCTCAATTAATTATTCCTCACAGCCATTGACTTTAGGGACTTAGAGCTAGGGATGGCAACGGGGCGGGGCGGGGACGGAATTGGGTTGCTCCGTCCCCGCCCCGCACCTCATGGGGTACGCCCCGTCCCCGCCCTGCCCCGCAATTTGGGGTATCTTAAATACCCCATCCCCGCCCCGACATGCCCCTCCCTGATGTGGTGTCAAGATGAACAACCACTGTACTTTTTAACTTCTATTAGATCTTTGAATTTTTCAAGAAGAGAAAAAAAAGGGACCAACATTTAATTTTGGTGTATTAGGGAAGAAATTTAGGCAACTCACTTTGGTGAGAGTTAAATAAAAATAGACACTCTCTCATTAGGACCCCAAGGAATTCTAATACTAAACCCCTCTAATAACCTCAACTAATCCATCCCCAGCTACAATTCATCTGGTTAGGGAAACCAAATCATGTACCAAGACCCCACCCTTTAGTAGGGGGTTGGGACTGGGAGTGCACGAGTTGGAGTCCTGACAAGCCTTTTTTTTTTTTTTTTTGCCTGATCCAGAAACCTGTTGGAAGAATTCTTCTCATCTCATACCCTACCCTCTCTATTGTGACATTAAACATTTAGATTTCGAGATATCTCAACATCATGAACCACCACCAAATATCATAACTTTCAAGCTGAGAAACATGTTGTCATGAAATCAAAGACAGGGGGCCAAGATGAAAAAAAGACAGGGGACTGTACCTGCTGCAGGGGAGGCGTCGCGTGAGGCGGAGGAGGAAGGTGAAGGCGTTGCGGTGTCCGGGGAGTGCTGCGTTCATGCGTTCGACGGAGGAAGATGAAGACGGTAGTGCGTGAGATGGGTTGCAGCCTTACAGGGAGAGGCAAGATGTAGATGGAGAGCGTCGCCGTTGCGCGATGGAGGAGGGGAGATGTAGATGGAGATGGAGATGGAGATGGAGATGGAGATGGAGATGGAGATGGAGATGGAGATGGGCGGCTGCTGGTGCTGGAGTCTGGAGACTGGAGAGAAGATGAGTTGAGACTTGAGAGACGGCTAGGGTTTTGGACTTTTGGTTTGCTTCTTATGAATAAGGTAAAAATATTTTGTTGAGCCCCTTTGTTTTTTTTTTTTTTTAACTATTCAGTTAAGTATTTTACATACAATTAACTAATTAAGTATATAAAATTCTTAAAATGTAGAAAAAATCTAAAAACATATACTAGTAATTAAAAAAAAGAATTTAGATATGAACTTCAAGTATTGTCATATGAATATTAAATCATTATTTATTGTATAGCTCTCAATTCATGTGTCTGCTACATATATTCTTTTTCTCCATTCTAAATCAAGAACCAAATAAGAAATTTTGGTTAGCTTCGGAATTTTTCTTTCAAGGCAAAATAAATTAAATTTTGGATTGACTACAAAGAAAAAGGTAAATTCATTTATTTTACATGGTAAAAGGCACATAAATGATTCATCTATGTTATCTCCATGCCTTTAATAGTATTAAAAAAAAACTCAACCATGCTGACTTATTTGTCCGAAACTCAGGCCCCTCTCAAAACATTAGTCTTCCTAGGGACCATGACGTTTTTCTCAAAATAGAATAAAAAGATCTCACCGCATAAATATTTTATAAGTGTGGGGCACTGTTAGATTGTTTAAATTTTATAAAATTATCTAATATTAATATTATAAATTTTCTTTTTCCTGAAATTTTTCCTATTTAAAGTGAGATTTATTCTTATAAGATTTTCTTTAAGCCCTTAAAGGCCACTAACATACACTTGAAAATATCATATATGCTTTGAGAAATTCTTTATAAAAAAAAAGACAATATCTCTCTAAAATATCATGAACTCCATCGATACATGGTTTCACTCCATTTCTGGTATTGAACTGACTACATGATATATGTTCCAATTTTCCCTCAACAAGCTTACCCAACTTTCCATGGTGTGGGCCCCAACCATATGCATACCAACCACAGGTAAGAAAAAGATTGGAAGATCTTAACGAGGATCAAGTCGAGTCAAAATTATTAATAGTTGATGGTCAATATCATTAAATCTCATTGATTTGGCAGGAACCTCACTTTAAGACCAATGAACTCCACTTACTAATAAAGAGGTTGATTACATATAATTAAAATTAGTATAATTTATAGTGTTGTTAGTATGATTAGAATCATATTAAGTTACTAACTATAATTTACTTTGCTATTATAAGTTACTATAATTTACTTTGCTATTAAAGCATGATCCATCATTCTATTATATATTTATATTCGTTTTATTTAATATGATTTATCTTGTCACAATTTAACATTATATATGATTAAAGTAAAATAAGCTTAGATAGATTTTTTAACAACTTTAACTCCATTAAATTTGAATTAGAGGGAATGGGATCATATTATATGCTTTTATAATATCTCATTCAATTACATGTTTAACTTTAAAAAAAGTCTTCAATCAATCTACTTAACCCTTAATAACAACATAAAATCAATATATACATTTACATATAAATATGTTTATTTATTATAAAAGAAATCTAATATATATATATTTTAGAGGATTATTAATTTCGGGGCGGGGCATGGGGCGGTATTTCGGGGCGGGGTATGGGGCGGTATTTCGGGGCGGGGCATGGGGCGGGGCGGGACAAGAACCATACCCATCCCCTCCCCGCCCCGGATTCGGGGTATAGTTTTTTCCCCTGTCCCCGCCCCGTCTAAGAGTCGGGGCGGGGCGGGCACTCCGGGTTGGGGCGAGGCGGGTTAAAAATGTCATCCCTACTTAAAGCTCAATGGTTTCTTAAGTTATATATATATATATATATAACTTCTTATCCAATGGAGAGTAAACTCATATTCGTGTAAAATTAAGAAGTGCTAAATCATTGGGAGGTAGTAGTGTGAGGGGATTGATTTTTGCATAAGGAGTTCCATGAATGATGTCTCTCCCTCAAATTGGGAGAAGTGCCTCACATATATACATACATACATACATATAGGCATATGTACATAAATAGATACGTATATTATAATATGCGAGATTTTCACCTCCATGCTTTCCGTGCATGGGATTTTCAATCCCTTCCCTCCAAAAGGCAAGACCTGTGAGATCCCACATGTCTGGGCCTGCCTGTCTTTCCTGCATGCTTGTCCCTGAGGAGGCTTGTGTTAGATTGTATATCCTCAATCCAATGAATGATATGAATACATTCATTTATTCTCCAAATTGATTTATAATTTCTTGCTTTATTCATGAGATGAATGAAATTTTATTTTATGGTTGCACATAATTAATACAAAATGATAATGTTGTTCATTAGATGAACATGAGCCCTTAAGTATATTAAATGTGATCCATGTATAAGAATAAGATTAACATACAGGAGACATAGATTACAACTCTTATACTTGAAGTATTTTTCACAACTTATGATGAGACTGGGCATCTCATCTGAAAAAGTTGTAGTACCACAGTCACTATGAGATAGTGTGATTTGTCTCAACCACTAGAGTATAAGACTCTGAATTGTTGTGCTAGTACATTGGATGTATTAAAGAACCATTAGTAGCATCTTATACAAACATTATCTCTGATTAAGGAAACACCCTAAAAATTTTCAAGCAATAGGCTCTCAATCCTGAGAGAGTAATTGACCTAAGTTTCCGCTATACATTTACTTTGAATTACCAATGTGCAAGGCCAATTGTAGGACAACATCTCGGTATCTTGGGTACGTGGTAGGGGACTGTGGGAATATAAAATTCTCAGGATGGAATTTATCCTCTAAGTAAGAAATACGTACCCCTTTATGCCAATTAATGGAATTTTTCGTTGGTAAGTGCGCACCGTCTTGATTAAGAGTTAATCAGATGGTATCGATGATCAATATAATTAATTAGGTCACAAGGATAATAAGTGATAGATCCAATTTGGTTGGACAATTTAATCCAATAGATCCATGAATATAATTGATGGAGGGGCCTACTGGCAGTAATTGGAAGGTTTAGGATCTTCTTGTAAATATTTCTAAGACTAGAGTGTAATTGCATTTATTTAGTGGAGTTATTTGCAATTAATTGTGGGTCCAGAGTTCACATGAGATATGGGGTCTAAATGCTTCAATTGGAGCCAGATCAAAGGAATCCCTAGTGGTCCTCATGCTAGCCATAAGGAGAGAAAGTTATATTCAAATTGAAACACTTAAGGAAAAGACAAGTAGGACACTTAAGAGAATTAGAAGTGAGACTTCTAAAAGTATTAGGAAAAGGGTTTTCCAAAACCTATATATAGGAGAGCTAGTGCTTGGACGCCATACATGCTTGCACAACGCACAAAGGAGTGGACGTCCAAGCCCTTCTTCCTCTTCTTCTTCTTCTTCTTCTCTCTCTCTCTCTCTCCCTCCCTCTCCGTTTCTCTCTCTCCTTTTCTTCTCTCCTCTAGTTTCCACTTGAGAACCTAGGTTTTTCTTCTCAATTAAGATCCCACCATTCTCTTTGAGAAGTACTCTACGAGAGTGACACAGCGTGGAAGATCGCAAGGCCTAGGACCAGGGGCGGATCCAGGACTTCTAATCTGGGGGGGGGGGGGGGGGTGCACTTAAGTTACACTAAAAAAATAGCAACAATGTCTCACCAAAAACTATAAAAAAATAGTAACAAGCACTTGGAAGGCACACAATTTTAATGAATTAGCATAAAAACCTAGCATATCAATATCAATGATCCTACCTTTAACAAAAAAAAGATTGACAAGAATACCGCCAATACCTTGATATATTGACATTACAAAGACTTCCAAGAGAACCCCTTCATCCTCCTCCTTTCTTCAGGCTTGGAACCGACAATGCAAAGGCTTTCTTAAGCTTGCATTGGCGGAGTTAAAAAGGGGTGGTTTGAATAATCTCACAAGCCTGTAAAACAAACAAGCATACTTATAAAAACAAACAACAATAATAAAATCTCAATGGTGTAGTGTATACTACTCAAAATCAACAAAAAAATGTCTTCACAATAGATCTTGACAAGTATGACAAAAGACAAACAAAAGTTAAAACATGACACTAGTAAAATCTTGACTTGCGTGGCTTCTTATCAAATTCATCTATTACCAACTCTATTTCGACTTCATTAGCAAATTCTCTTTCGATGTAAATAACCATGCAATCCGCGAGAAACTCGTCATCCATCTTGTTACGGAGTCGTGTTTTGACAAGTTTCATAGCTGAGAAGGCTCGTTCGGCAGTCGCCGTGGAAACAGGAAGAGTCAAGACAAGACGAATCAATCTATCAATCAAATGATAAATAGTTGACTTTTCTGTTTCAATTAAAGCTCGACATAACTCAGAAATGGTAGACAATTTCTGAAAACGGGGATGACGATGCACATCAAGCTTATAATGTTGCAATTGACTTCTCAAAATATGTATCTCTTGTTCCATGAAGTCTTCACAATAAAATTTCTCAGCGAGCTTGCAAATATCATCAATATGAAAGTACTTAAAAGCATCTTTCGGGTCCAAAGCCGAACTAAGAGAAAGAAGCTCAATTGTCTCCTCAGAGAACCTACTCTTAAACTCCAGCAACTGGAAATCTATTACAGCATTGAAAATATCAATGCAATAATGATGCTCAACTGTAATACAATCATTCTGTTGGCAAGAACGGCGTGTACCAATCATATGATGAGAACTCATATCAGGAATATCAATGTCATGTTTTATACAAAAAGAAATCACATCCTCAAGGAAGCTACCCCAACATGTTTCTCTCAACTCTTGAAGAAGTTCATTTGTACTTGAAACTAAACCCATGACATTTAGAATGTCTTGTGACTTTACTTGCAAAGCTTTACATAGTATATTTGTGATTCCCATAGTCTTATGCAATAAATGAAACATGAAGACAAATTCAAAATTTCTCATAGCAACATAAGCACCCTTAGCTTCTCCACGCATAGTGTTACTAGACCCATTCTTCATGATGCTTTCAAGAACCGTGTAAGTCGCATCATACATCTCTATCAAGCTACAAACAGATTCATAGTGAGAGCTCCATCGAGTATGTCCAGCTCGTTGCAATGTGCGAACTTGATTAGCACCCCATCCACTATCAAGCACACCACTTGCCAACAAATTACCGATTTCTATTTTTCGAGCTTTCTCCAACTCTTTCTTCCGCTTAGGCGTAACATGGAGATTAACAATGGATGCCAACTTCGAAAAGAATAACCAAACGTCTGGCACATCTTTAGAAGCCGCAACTAATGCAAGCTGTAGTCGATGCACAAAACAATGCACATAATATGCATAAGGACACTCCTTAAGAAATAGTGCTTGTAATCCATTCCATTGACCACGCATATTACTAGCACCATCATAACCCTGGCCTCTCATATTTCCAATAAGCAAATTCTTGTGAGCAAGAACATTGGAAATCTCTTCTTTCAAGGTTAACGCAGAAGTGTCTTCAACACCAACAATAGCAAAAAACCTTTCTCTAACTAAACCACCACGATCAACAAATCGTAGAATAATGGCCATTTGTTCTCTATGTGAATTATCTTGTGCTTCATCCACAAGGATACAAAACTTTGCATCACCAACATCTTCGCTTATTTTCTTTCTCACATTTTCGGCAAATATATGCAAAAGTGTTTTCTGAATACCATGTGAGGTATACTTGGCATTTCCTGGACAATCACCTACTATTTCGGCAACTCTCTTGTTCAACATTTTCGAAAACTCGAACATTGCAATGAAGTTTCCACAATTCTTTGATTTCTTCGATTCATCATGTCCTCTAAAAGGAAACCCTTGTAGTGCAAGCATCCGAATACATTGAATAACATTTCGGAGAAGCAACCGATTATTTGCAATTGCTTCTTTAGAAAGTGTATTGAAAACAGTATCTATATGTCGAGAAGGATTCATTAGATTCTCACAATACATTGTCGCCGACCTATGTGGAGAACAAAGACCACCTTCATGTTTCAAAAAATGACACTTCTTCCCATTGTTAACCTTCTTCCAATTTTGAAACCCATCAATGGTAAATACCGGATGCTTCGGAGGATTTGTTTCAAAGAGAAAGCAATAAAAACAATATGCTCTATCCTTGTGGAGTGAATATTCTAGCCAAGGGAATAGTTTGTACCAATTAGCGTTGAACCGTCGACCTTGCTTTCCAAATATGGTCACCGGATAATCTATTTCTTTCTCATGAGTAGGTCGACAAGGTCTCATTCTAAGATAAGCTACCCGAACTTCATCATGTTTGTTAAGCGGGTGTTCATATATAGCAATGCGTTTACCTGGATTACATTCAAATGAAGAAGTGACATCAACTTCCATAGGTGCAACTTCTTGAGCTTTGGAAGAATGTTCAACTACGATTCTTTGGACTCGAGAAAAAGGTTCAACTCCTTCAATTTCAACAACTTGAACTTTGGTAGGACGTCGTTCATCCTCATCAAGTTTTGAAATATCAGGAATAGATGTGGAAGTTTTGCCGCTTTCAGATTTATCATCTTTTCTCTTATAGAATGATAGAAGAGTTATTGGTTTTTTGGGCGCTTGATGATGCGACATTATAACCTAAAATAGTAAATAATCATCAATATACAATACATAAGACCAGTTTTAATTTTTTTTTTTCCTAAGAATCTCTAGTATTGTGAAAACCTAATGCCTCACAAATCAACCCATGACGGACAAATAACACACCTGGGGAACAAATCAATCCCTCACAAATAACCCATAACAGGGACAAATAACATTCCAGAGAAGGCAAAGTATCATGCAACCAAGTATAAAACAATAACAACAATGATGATGATGGTAATCAGATACTCAGATGGTTTGCATTACCTTCAACCCCTATTTTCATCCATTGAAGATGTCTCTGTTTTCCAAAATTTGAAAGTTAATCAAGATAAAGGGGTATACAAATGGATCGTTTAATTTTACACAAACCAAGGATGACGTATACAAAAGACATGGTGGATTGATGCTGGGAACTTGCGCTATATTACCAACAAAAGAAGTATCTACAAGTAGCTTTTTGGAACACAAAAATTCACAAAACAGAGACACTTCATCCAAATTGCCCAAAAGGGGACTACTACTAGTGGTCCTTAACCCATCATAAAAACAAATTTGGATGGACCATTCATGAATTAGGGCTAAGATGGGTCGGGTTGTAACCACAACAATATGTTATATTATTTGGTAGATTTGTAACCTATAGACCAAATTAACCAAATCTGTGAATAGATCCTATCAATGGGCACAGCCAATTCAGGCACCTGAGGTCAGCCCAATTGTTTGTTATAAACCAAAGATATCAAACACCCACTTCATTTATTGCTCAACTAAAATCAGATGCAGAAGAGTTTCAACACAACTACTTTATGAGAACTTGGATATGGATATGAGTGTACATTTTCTTTGACTTGAATACAAAACCATCCAATACCAGAGAGGCGACTGAAAAGGAGAATTTTATAACATGTTCCAGCCATCAACACCAACCATGACACCCAGGGGCGGAACTAGGGGGGCCAGCAGGGGCCATGGCCCCCCCAAAGATCTAAGACTTTCCTCAGTTTCCTGGAGTAGAAATCTTCTGCCCCCCCCCCCCCCCAATCTTTTTAAGATTTGTGATTTACACAATCTTTGTGATTCCCACAATTTTCGGTGGAATGGAAGGAAATAAATCAAGAAAGGGCAGCCTGCACTAGGATTAGGATTTCTTCCATTCTTGATTCTTCCATGCCCTGCGATCAAACCAAACCCATCTCTGCCCAGCCGCCCTCCTGGCTCCAGGCTCCTGCACATCCCCCTCCCTCCCCTGGCAGGCAGCAGCACCTCCACCTAGCAGGCAGCAGCAGCACCTCCGTTTCTGTTGAAGCCAGCCATTAGAAAACCCTTATTCAAGAAATCTCTGCAATTAAAAAAAAAAAAAAAAAAAACCCATCTGATTCTAGAAAACCCATCTGATTCAAGAAAGCTAGCCATTAGAAAACCCCATTTCACTTTCTCAATCTCAACCCATCCGCACGGCCGCACCGCGATTCACGCTATCAACGGCAGTCACCACCGGGACCGGCAGACTCCTCTTCCTCTCCTCCCCCACTTGCATCTCATCTCCATTCAATTTCGCCACCGACCAAACTACAGGCTGTCTACAGCAGGTACCAAGCAATACCCATCTTGAACCTGTCATCTTGTTTCAACTTTCAACTTTTGTATTATTTTATCTCACTTATATGTGAGTCAACTTTCAACTTTTGTATTTTTTTATTTCACTTATATGTGAGTCAACTTTCAACTTTTGTATTATTTTATTTCACTTATATGTGAGTGACTGAGTGTGACGTTTTATATTTTTGATTTGCTAATTGTTAATTTGTTATATTGTCCTTTTTGATGTGTAATATAAATCTCCTAATAGGATATTTGTGCTTTGTGTTTTCTTTATTTTTTAGTAATTAATTGAATTCTATTTGTTTTTTTTAATTACTGCAGTTAATAATAATTTTATAAAAATTTTATATGATTTTAATTTCTGATTTTTTTATAGGAGTCCTGACCATGGTTAAATCATCAACTATTGATTCATTTTTTAAGAGGAAAAATGCTCAAAATTTAGAGGATAGTACAATATCGCCCTCTATAACCAATGATTTATCTCAAGAACCACAAAGATCACGCCCATCAAAATCTCCAAGAGTTGAAATTAGAGAAATTGATATTGCTTCTTTAGAGCGTGATCCAGGATTGCGCCGTCAAATTTGGGAATATCATGTTGATCAACAAGATGAAATTAGACGTGCTTACATCAAAGCTGGTCCTTATCAACATATGCTTTCTGTTTATCCGCTTTCTGGATCGGAAAAACATCCACGGCGATTTCAGTCTTCTTGGTTTAGAATGTTTCCTTCTTGGTTAGAGTATTCTCCGGTGAAAGATGCAGCATTTTGTCTCCCATGCTTTCTCTTTAATAAAAAGACAACTGGGCGTTTTGGAGCAAGTGCATTTATTGTTGAAGGATTTCGTAACTGGAAGAAAGTCAATGATGGAAAGAAGTGTGCTTTCTTAAATCATATAGGAAAAGATCCAAACTCACCACATAATGCATCTGAACAATCTTGTAGAGATTTGATGAATCAATTGCAACATATCGAGAAGGCACTCCATACACAGTCTTCTATCCAAATTGCAAACAACAGATTGCGATTGAAGACCTCTATAGATGTTGTCCGTTGGCTTACTTTTCAAGCGTGTGCTTTCAGAGGTCACAATGAACATTTAGACTCTAAGAACCGCGGTAATTTCATTGAAATGATTAAAATTCTGGCATCATATAATGAAAAGGTTGCGGATGTTGTACTAGATAAAGCCCCTGGAAATGCTACATATACTTCACCTAAAATCCAAAAAGAGATCTTACATATTTTTTCAGAGAAAGTTCGAAATGCAATTCGAGAGGAAATTGATGATGCAAAATTCTGTATTATTGTGGATGAAGCTCGAGATCAATCTAAGAGAGAGCAAATGGCTCTTGTTTTAAGATTTGTTGACAAAAAAGGGTTTATACGTGAGAGATTTTTTGGTCTTGTTCATGTTAAAAATACAGCTTCACAAACTCTCAAAAAAGAGATATCAGCGGTGCTTTCTCATTATAATCTAAGCATTCAAAATGTTCGGGGGCAAGGATATGATGGTGCAAGTAACATGCGTGGTGAATGGAATGGGTTGCAGGCTTTATTTCTGAATGATTGCCCATATGCATACTATGTTCATTGTTTAGCTCATCGTCTCCAGTTGACTTTGGTTGCGGCTTCCAGCGAAGTTATTCCTATCCACCAGTTTTTCTCGAAACTAAATTTTATCATCAATATTGTTGGAGCATCTTGCAAGCGTCATGATGAATTACAAGCTACTCAAGCTGCTGAACTTGAACGTTTGATTGCCATTGATAAAGTTGAAACTGGTAAAGGGCTTAATCAAATTGGCACTTTACAACGGGCATGCGATACTCGTTGGAGTTCTCATTATAAGTCTTTATGCAGCTTATTAAATATGTATAATGCAACATGTTCGGTTCTTAAGAATATTATTGATGATGGATCTACATATACTCAACGTGGGGATGCAGACTCAGCTTATGATACGATAACATCTTTTGAGTTCGTCTTTAATTTGCATCTTATGAAAGAAATATTAGGAGTTACTAATGATTTGTGCCAAGCTTTACAACTCAAATCTCAAGATATTTTAAATGCTATGCACTTAGTCTCTACTACAAAAGCGATCATTCAAGAGTTGAGGGAAAGTGGCTGGAAGAAATTACTTGATAAAGTATTGTTGTTCTGCAAAGAACATGACATACATATTCTTGATATGGATGCTCGATATACTGCACGTAGAGGTCGAGTTCGCCATCAACAATATCCAATTACAATGGAGCATCATTATCGAGTGGATGTCTTTACTGCTGTAGTGGACTCTCAATTACAAGAGTTGAATAGAAAGTTTAATGATCGTACTATGCAACTTCTCATTCTTAGTTCTGCCTTGGATCCCAGGAATGGTTACATGTCATTCAAGATTGATGATATTTGTAATCTTGTGAGTCAATTTTATCCTCAAGATTTTAATGATCAAGAAAAAACCCAATTGAAGTTCCAGCTACAACATTATGAGCGTGATGTACCTCACCATCCATATTTGAAGGAAATGAAGACCACATCCGAACTTTGCAATGGATTAGTAGAAACGGGAAAGTCAGACATCTATCATCTCATATATCGATTGATATGTCTTATATTAACTCTTCCAGTTTCAACAGCAACAACAAAACGAGCATTCTCAGCCATGAAGATTGTTAAAACTGCACTTCGCAACAAAATGGAAGATGAATTTCTTACGGATTATTTAATTGTATATATTGAAAAAGAGATTGCAGAGAGATTCAGTATTGAAACAATAATTGATGATTTCAACTCAATGAAAGAACGTCGAGCACAACTTCAATAACTTCATTATTGCATATTTTTTTACTAAATTTTACAATTTTGTTTCAAGTTTTTTTTTTTTGGCCCCCCCTAAACAAAATTCCTGGTTCCGCCCCTGATGACACCGTAATTTTCAAGCCATAGTGGGCTACACCTTTTTCTTATTATATTCATACATGCCTCACTGGCTAAGTTACAATCATTTCGGCCCAAGCCAAGCTTTTTCATTGCTTACTCAATAGTACAAAAAAAAAGAGGGAAAACCTTGTAATAAGGTGGGCTCGTCATCAATCATGATTCATATCCCCGTAATATACCATTATACAGGAAACAGAAACAGGAACAGGAAAGAAAAAAAAACCTTATTAAACATTACAAAGAAAACCCACTCACGGACGAAACAGAAACAGGAAAGAAAAAAAAAAAAAACCTCAGCACCCAAAACCCAAAAATCTAATCAAACATTCTCAATCCAAAAGTAACTGATGAAAGAACAATAAAAAAAATCTATCTCTCACCATTCAGCAAAATAAAAGCAGAGGGATCCCTCAAGAGGGTTTCAAATCCTGAAACATTGAAGCCCACCTGATCTCCTCAACTCCTGCAGTCGTCCAACACTCATCTTCTTCAACCTTAAGAGGGTGTGGACTGTGGAGCCACTGCTACAGGGTCAATCATGAGGAGGAGAAAACCCACAAGAAAAAACCCAACAAAACCCAACAAAAAGAAAGAAAAGGGATACAGACAACCTTTCCAGCAGTGAGCAGACCAGCACCACCCTTGTTTGTTAGTTGTTATAACAAAGCCAAAGGTGAAGACGCCAAGACGGTGAAGCACTGAAGGCTGAAGTAGAAGAGGATGAGTCTATGAGAGGTAACAGAGAAAAGGGACAGAGAATAAAAAAAAAGGGTTTTGACTGTTTTGAGAGTTGAGTTGTGGGCCTTGTGGCTTGTGAGACCGGGCCCAAAATTCAAAATCTAATTTTTATTTGAAAGCTTGGGTGGGCTCCACCCCCCCCCCCCCCCCTCCCCTTGATCCGCCCCTACCTAGGACATCAAATCTGCGAAAGAGTTTCGTGGAAAATAAGAAATCAACTTCTCGATTTGAGTGCAACGAAGCTCCTTAGGTATAGATCTACATGCAACCAGTTATTTTAGTAGATCTTCTTGATTGTGTTTGTTTGTTTAGATCTGTTTTTATTGATAGATATATGATCTTAATACATGAGATGGGGGTTTTAGATCTTGAGATTGAGTTCTTGGCTTTTTGGGTGATTGATCCCTGCATTAAGTGGGTCAAAAGTTTTAAAAACCCATCTAGAAGGCCCACCTACTTCGAGCAGCTTGAACTACACTATGTCCCACATCGGAAATAGCCAAATCATGATCATGTGCTTATAAGTCAAACCACATTTTAATTCAACATGAGGCCTTTTAAAACCGTGTGGCCCCGGAAACAGTAAGAACTCTGTAGTTAAGTGTGCTTGGGGGAGTGCAGTACTAGGGCCGATAATATATTGTGCATGTTTGGGAGGTCTAATTCTTCACTCTATTTCTCTATTTCTCTAAAATGGATAAAGGTTTGAAAAAATAGAGTTTTTGGTACCACCTTTCAGCCTCAACATATTTTAGAGAAGTAGAGGCAATGACTTTACTTTCCACAGCTCCCTTGATAAGGTAGTTGAGAAATGAAAGGAAAAAAGAAGAGGCGGAACTATAGTGTTTATGCATAATCACGCCCAGTCCATTTTTTCAATTTTTCTCCAAATCTGAGAGGCCCAATCAAGATCGAAACCGTTGAAAATGTTCACAAGGTCAAACATGGCCAGGTAACCAAATTCTAGCCATTGAATCAACCAATCTCGAGATATGTGCTACAAACCGTGAGCCATTAGATAAAATTTGTTATGACCTGTGGGCCCCAAACACAAGATAAAAACCGTTGGATATGTTTGGGAGGCTGAAAATGGCTATGTGGTCAATTTTGATCACATAATACCTTGTGAATCTCGAGTTATGTGTAAAACAAAAATAACCATTAATGTATTATGCTCAATATTGCATTTGTCCATGAGCAGTAAATTGTTTTAATTTTTTTATTATTTAGAGGCGTGTAAAATAAGATTTAAACTGTTAAGAATGTTCACAATATCAAACATGACCATGAGACCAAATTTTACCCGTTGGATCATCACCAATCTCTAGATATATGCAAAAAAGTGAGTCATTAGGTATAATTTTATGGATTATGTGAGCCCCTAACACAAGTTCCAAACCGTGAAATCTCTTTGGAAGGCTGAGCACGTCCATATGGTCAATTTTCATAGCCTAATACCTTGTGAATCTCAAGAAATATGTGGAAAAACTCTCAACCAGTGATATAAAAATATCTATTTAGCATAGATCATTGCATTACAAAACACCCCTTCTTATTTTAGCTTCTTTTTTCTGTGGCACTTTTTTGTATGGGTCTATATTGAATGGCCTTTAAGAAACAGATTAGTGGTCCTGAACATGGCCATAGTGCATGCACAATAAGATATACAAAGTACGAATAACTTTCAAACTTACATTATTTGAAGAAAATAATCCCCATAAATTTGATGCTTGACCCAAATTGACTGAGTGTTTTTTCACATCATGAAGGTATTTGATTGTCATGGCATGCAATTTGGATAAGGATTGCCTTGGCCAATTTTTTTACCTAACCGGCCTAAGTCGTACATCTTATAAGGGTTTACTTCTTGCATAACAATTACGGAACCCATGTTTTGTTGCACCAATTACACATGTGATGCGTAAATAAAGATGTGAAAATGGTTTTAATTTTGTGCCCAAAATCTTCACATCTCATACCCTAGTAAAAGGAATTACACCATACTATTTATGTGCAAAGCTACAATAACCCGAGCAACTCTGGTGACTTTAATTTTCGTTAAAAAATTGAAAAAATCAAATTTAAGGAAGACTAATATGTGAAAATCTTTTTATTATATAGTAAATCTCTGCATAGCTGGATCTTGGAGTCAACCACAGCAATACAGAACCAGGGACGGATTTAGGCATACTTGTTGTATCCATGAAAGTGGTTGAATGTTCCCGATCTTGAAAACGGTAGTGATCAAAATCACCCATTTGAAATCTCCAAACAGAGATGATCAGATTCTTGTATTTTGTCCAGCACATTAATGCCAAGAAATTGAAATGAGTAGTGAAAATATCAAAACAAAGAAATTTTATCTTTATTATACTGACAACTGTTCTTACAGTAGACAAGTACATTTAACAGGAACAGGTCCATGGTGTATGGCCCATAAAGTTATTCATACTTAGAACAAAACATTCCTAGAATAATGCCAAAATAGGCCCTCCTAAGGATGGTCCATGGTGTATGCAGATTTCACCTTTTTCCTTTTTTTTTTTTTTTTGTTTTTTTTTTTTTTTTTTTTTATGATGGATCCATCTAGGGGTGTAAAATAGGTCAGGCCGATAGTTTGGCTGGCCCAGGGAACACATGTTGGATATTCAATTATTTAAAAAATAAATTCCAAGAGACATTTGAATGTGTCTTTTCAAAATCAAGTGTTTTGTGTCTTTTGGGTCGTTTTGATTGGATGTGACCCAATTTCAAAGGTTGTTTTCAAACATTATAAATCAAGGTGATGTGAAGTTTTTTGAAGTATTCAAGATAATTAAATAGAAGACAGTACATTCAGAAGCACATTATCTAAGATAAGTTTCTTATCTTTTATTATTTACTTTTATTTTAAGGGCAATTTCATATTTCTGATTCTAGTGCGTAGACTTCGGATCAGAATTGGGCATTGATCATGAGGACAAAATTTCATAAGAACCACCAGCATGTGGGAAATTGTTGTATTTAAGAAAACATCTTAATTGGTGTGCCTTGCCCATTTTTCTTTTGCTTTCTTATTCAATTTCTCACATTCACTATCATTTTCATTATTCACTAATTATTTATAGTAATTATTTATTTGATTATTTTTATTGCACATTCTTCGTAAGTAATTTCCCCAACATCACAGCCCACTAGCACGACATTTGTAGATTTTATTCTTTTTTTAGATTTTTTATATAAATTAAAAGGGACTTTATGGACTTTAAGGTTTTCAACTTGAAATAAAGTTGAGATTAATAAAATAAATGCACAAGAATTGATCCTAATTTAAAAATCAAAACTAAGATTTTTAATTATTTTATATTTCTTAAAAAAAAGTGTACAACAATTTTGATGACAATTTTCAACTTCAAAAAAAAAATTAAAATATGTCAAGTTGTGGCCTACCCTTCTTAACCTTGAGGAAGATTAAGTTTTATTGCCCAAGATAAAGCAAGAATAATAGTCGTACCCAAAGAAAATTATGATTAAAGCACCAATTAATAGTGAACTATATGATGGGGCCAACTTAACATTGATCCAAATTGCCCATCTAATCGTACGTAATTCCAACTCGATAAATGACCTTTGAGCACATATAAAAACCGTTAGATTCAACAGTGATCCAAGTGTGACAAGACTAAATGTTTATAAGGTTACAGGAAAAGAAATTGGTCAATTAATAAATACTCCAACAAAAAGATGGTCCCATTGTTTGCAAAACATTAAAAAAAAAATTGATTAAATTATTTTAAGTAATACTGTGATCACATTTTTCTTCTTTCCAATGCTTAATAATGTCTCCATTGAAAAAGTGCTTATACCTGGTCTAAAAGAATAGAGTAAAACCCCCTCTTAAATGGTTTAAACTATAGTAAGTAAACACTACTCCTGTAGATTTAATCATGTAGTCAACTTTAACTAGTCATTGTCCTAAGCACATATATATATATATATACAGTGGCGGATCCAGGATTCAAAATCACTGGGGCACGATTAAGTAGTAGGGGGTCCGGGGGCAACGGCCCCGGAATTTTTTTTTGGGTTATTTATATGATTGCAAATGATTTTTTCTTCATGCTTTAGAAAAAACAATACACAAAAAAAGTAGTGGACCTTTTACATACACTATCAGTAACCAATACACAGAAAGGTGTATTCAAAGACAGATAGTTTGTAGATTTCCACTGCATTGCAAATCATGCCTAGCAAGGACAAATAGTGTGCAAATTTACCCCAAACCTTTTATATGGAACAAATATAATATAATAATTTCAAGCAATAAAACAAGACATATTTATTTATCACAATTGTTCTCTACGAGTTTTCATATTCTGAAAAAGTTCTATTACAATATCAATAGTAATTGTTCCAAGCAACTCTTTTTCTATAAAACATACAATACAATCATTCATAAATTGGTCATTGGGAGGCCTGGTTCAATGTCACTGGGGGCCCAAAAAATTCATTGGGGGCCTTATGGAAAAAATTAGTGGGCATCACCAAAATTACAAGTAAAACTTAGAAATATTGATGTGTATAAAGAATGGGCTGATAAGTGATAACTTTTCATTGGGGGCCTCGTTCAATGTCACTGGGGGCCCAAAAAATTCATTGGGGGCGTTATGGAAAAAATTAGTAGGCCTCACCAAAATTACAAGTAAAACTTAAAAATACTGATGTGTATAAAGAATGGGCTGATAAGTGATAACTTTTCATTGGGGGCCTGCTTCAATGTCACTGGGGGCCCAAAAAATTCATTGGGGGTGGGCCTCACCAAAACTTAGAAATCCACTGGGGGCCCAGGCTCCCAGTGGATACATACTGCATCCGCCTCTGTATATATATATATATATATATATATATATATATATATATATATGCTAAAATTTATTAGGTATGACGTATGGATAAATTATCAAATGCATTAAGGTAAGAGGTAACACACCGAAGCCCATCTATTCCTAATCCGAACTATACATACACGGGACCTCCTAAATTACACCAAATCAAGGGGTCAAAGGGTCAAAATTTTTCTTTAATGCAAGGTCGTTAAACTTGTGGGTCACGAATGAAGGAGTGAATTAACCCCAAACATGATATTTGCACCCACCCAAGATGGCTCTTGTCAGTCCCCTGGTCCCATCATCAAGGGCGCCCCAGGTGGGCCCCATCATGCCACCTATCACCATAAAACCATAAGTGGTATATTCACACAAACACTGCCATGATTTAATGTAAATAATGTTTTTGGCAATAAATTAATATTGAAATTTAGTTGGGTGTAACCATGTTCATTCAAGAGGGGTCCATCACCCCACCCCAAAAGTTTACTATCATCACCATATGCTAGAAGGTGGGTGGCAAAATGGACGCCACACAAGATGGTGATTCTGAATGGTTTCATTTTCAGTCGTCCTTGATTCTGATTGGTTCCATTTTCAGTTGTCCTTTTTTGCAAATTACTTCTTTTTAGGATGGAGGTTCTTTCCTGGGCCCGATTTTGCCAAACTCCAAATTTGCTGCCTAGGTCTGTGCTTTTCTTGATTATAATAATAATTGAAGTCAAATCATTCGTGACGAGTGATTATGAAATTGATGAAAGGAAGTGAAAACTTCAAAGCATTCACACACTCTCAAGCTTAGGAGAATAGGAGGGAATTTTCGGCGTCCTTTCCGTCCATTGGACTTGACCTCATTATTATTGGAAGCTTTCTCCTTAGTGGAGCACATGACTGGTGACAGGCAGGGCCGGTCCTGAATTTTTCAGGGCCCAGGACAAGAGTAAAAGTTAGGCCTCTTTAACCATCATATATGATAATATCATTGGTTGGTCCCACTGATGTGAAAAATTGGCAATGGGTTGATGATGCCCAAGTATAACTATTTGAAAAAAAAAAAGAGAAGAAAGAAAACTCAGACCAGAATTGAAGCATCATATATGGGGAATTAAAAATCATTGGTGGGCCCCACTGACAAATGAGAAGAACAGGTGTAGAGCTGAAGGCTTGATGATCTATTTGTAAAAAAAAGCCCTAAATCATCCCAACACTAGACCAGATTCTCCCAGAATTTCAACCATTAAATATAAAATATCATTGGTGGGTCCTTCTGATGGATGCTCAAATAAGTGATGCAATAAGCACTCTTAGATGATTTGATGATGAGTCTATTGATGCCCAGGACGATGGAATCCATTGGATGAGCCCTGCCCTCACCAAATGATTGGAAAAAAAAAAAAAAGTAGAAGGGATTTTGGGGATTTTGGGCCCCCTCAAAAAATGGGCCCGGGGCAAGGGCACTTACAGCCCTTGCCCAGGGCCGGCCCTGGTGACAGGTGTTTGGATCAGGCCGAAAATGAAATATGGGTGGTCTTTGATGGGATCTGGATCCTGTTTTCCAGTTTGGACGAACCAGGGGTCGTGACATGCAGGGGCGGAAAAAGAGTAAAATAATTTTTCTTTTCTCTGCCCTCTTTCGCCTCCTACATCACCACTGATTCATATAAATAGGACTTTCCTTTTTAGACAAAATAAGAGATCTGTTTCCATCTTTTATGTAGACGTGAATCAAGATTGGGCACCAAGTTCAAAAACCCACATTAATTTCAACAAGTTTGAGATTGTTCTCAAAACAACTACTAGAGATCTTAGACGTGGATAAGCAAGGGTTCCATTGTAGATCTCACCTGCTAACATCCTTTAAGCTCAGGTTTAGGACATTGAAATTTAATTAACGACTATATTCTGCTTAGAGGTTTGAATCCACTTGGATGCATGTTAATTATAAGAGATTAGTGTTTGAGATATGATCTTGGACAAACTTCAACTAAGCTAATTCCTCACACCCATTGACTCTGGGAGCCTTAAAGCTCAATCGTTGCTTAAGTTATATTTTTTTACAACTTTTTATACAATGAAGAGTAAACTCACATTCGTGTCAAATTAAGAAGTGTTGTTATTATTATTATTTTTTTTTTTTTTTTAATTTTTGGGGGGGGCGGGGGCGGGGGTGGGGATTATATATATAGGTGGGGCAAGGCCATGCCCTCCCCCGGGGGGGCGGGGGGGCCAGGGGTGGGTGGGATGTGATTATATATATATAGGTGGAGCAAGGCCATGCCCTCCCAAGCTTCCGTATCCATGGTTGAAAATGCAACTTGAGCTGGGCTTCTTGTGTTCGAGCTGGGTTTAAACGGCAACTTTAGAATCTTGTCTTCATTAAATGTACCATTTTTTCCTAGAAAATTATACCATCTTTTGAGCTAGATGAAACCTTATAATAATGGTTTGTCATGTAATCTGCAGCACCCAATGAATAAGCACTATACTGTAATGATTTGTCATGTAATCTGCAGCACCCAATGAATAAGCACTATACTGACTTGAGGACGAAGTTAGTAGTTGGGTTCTTAGCAGCAATTTGTGATGTCCGCTGCTACAAGATTTACAAATAGCAACGGACAATTATAAATATAGCAGAAAAAAATGCTATGAATATTTAGTGGTCAAATATAATAATTAGTGGCGGTTGTATTGATAATTTTTTTACAGTAATTCCTATTCTGCTACAAATACAATCAGCGATGACAACATTTACGATAAAAATGGCGGGGGACATATTTCCGCTGCAAAAGGTATTAGCGGCAGTTTTTATCCACCGCTAAATATAATTTTTCTTGTAGTGTGTGTGTCTATATATTATATATATATATAAGGGAATTTCAAGTACATAGGGTGAAGTACAAAAGGGGGATCCATGTGCAAAAAATGAAAAGTGCCCTCACACTATGGCCAGGGATGGATGCACTTGAAACTTTCTCATATATATATATATATATATATAATATGTGAAATTCTCACCTACATACTTTCCATGTATGGGATTTTCAATCCCCACCATCCAGAAGGCAAGACCCTTTGTATTAGAGGCAGGGGATCAAATTTCCTACATGGCTATGCGAAAGTTCAGCAAGAGAATGGTGTCGTTATAATATATAGTGCATGCACAATAAGATATACAAAGTACCAATAACTATCAAACTTACATTACTTGAAAAGAAATCCCCATAAATTTGATGCTTTGATCCAAATTGGCTAAATTTTTTTTCCGTCCGAAGGTATTTGAATGTCATGGCATGCAGTTTGCCTAAGGATTTCCTTGGCCAGTTTTCAACCTATCCAGCCTAAGTCTACTGCACTTTTTAGGGGTTGTTTGGTTGCACCCATTTATGTATGTTAGTGGGAGTTCATGCATAATGATAACGCATCCCATGTTTTGTTGCACCAAATACATATGTAATACGTAAATAAGGATGTGAAAATGAGTTTAATTTTGTGCCCAAAATTGTCACGTCTCATACCCTAATAAAAGGAGTCACACCACACTACTGATGTGCAAGGCTACAATAACCAGGGCGACTCTAGTGACATGAATTTTGGTCATGAAATTGAAAATTTTAGGTTTAAGAATGACTAATATGTCAAAACCCCTTTATTATGTAGTAAATCTCTCTTTGCAGCTGGATCTTAGAGTCAACCACATCAATGTTGAATACAGAACTAGAGACGAGTTTAGGAATACTTGTTGTATCCATGAAATTAGTTGAATGGTCCTGATCTTGAAGATGGTACTCAGGGGCGGACCCAAGTTCAAGGGTATGGGGCTGAAGCCGGGACCCAAATTGCTAAATTTTAAAAAATAAACCCTGCAAATTATGAAAGTTAATATATTTTTGAGGATTTTACCAAAAAAATCCTCTTAGACTCATTGAAGATCAAAAGAGGCTTAGAAAGTCTCTATGCACTGCAGTGATCCTACATGCCTGATTTGGTATAATTTTTTTCAGTTTTCCTTGAGAGGGGATATCGCCGCTCATTTGCCCTTTTACAGTCGATCAAAACCCATTTTCCCCATTGTTCATCTTCCTCCTTTCCCTCACCTCCTCCATCGATCTAAACTCAACTGATAACAGGCGCTACTCATCGATTCCAATGCTTCCTCTTCCACATCTTTTCACATTCTAGCAAGCACGCAGAGATTCTAGTTGTATTTTTCATCTTGAGATCAATGAGTGTAGAACATGAAACCCTACCCTATTCCACTACTGTGACGTTTAATATGTGAGGTTTGAGTTTGAGATGGAGTTGGAGGAAGGAGGAGGAAGACGAAAAACAAGTAGCTAAGGAAGGAAGAAGATGAAAAATGGGTGGAGGAAGGAAGTGGAGGAGGAAGAAGAAGAAATAAGAGCGGGGACAATCGCGAGTGAGCGGCGATATCCCCGCTCATGACAGGTGCAGCTCTCAGATGAGTGTGTTCATCCTTTAAAAAAATTCTGTCATGGGTGGGGATATCGCCGCCTATCATCTATAAACTTCATATATTGAGCGGGGATATCCCCTCACATAAAAGGTTAAGCTCTCATATAAGTGTGTTCATCCTTGGGAAAAATTCTGTCATGGGTGGGGATATCGCCGCCCATCATCTATAAACTTCATATATTGAGCGGGGATAACCCCTCACATAAAAGGTTCAGCTCTCATATAAGTGTGTTCATCCTTGGGAAAAAAGTCTGTCATGAGCGGGGATATCGCCGCTCACCCGCGATTGTCCCCGCTCTTATTTCTTCTTCTTCCTCCTCCACTTCCTTCCTCCACCCATTTTTCATCTTCTTCCTTCCTTAGCTACTTGTTTTTCGTCTTCCTCCTCCTTCCTCCAACTCTATCTCAAACCCAAACCTCACATATTAAACGTCACAATAGTGGAATAGGGTAAGGTTTCATGTTTTACACTCATTGATCTCCGACGAGTTGTAGGTCACGAAGATGAAAAATACAACTAGGATCTCTGCGTGCTTGCTAGAATGTGAAAAGATGTGGAAGAGGAAGCATTGGAATCGATGAGCAACGCCTGTTATCAGTTGAGTTTAGATCGATGGAGGAGGTGAGGGAAAGGAGGAAGATGAACAATGAGGAAAATGAGTTTTGATCAACTGTAAAAGGGCAAATGAGCGGCGATATCCCCTCTCAACGAAAACTGAAAAAAATTATACCAAATCAGGCCTGTAGGATCACTGCAGTGCATAGAGACTTTCTAAGCCTCTTTTGATCTTCAATGAGTTTAAGAGGATTTTTTGGGTAAAATCCTCTATATTTGTTTAACATTTGCCCTTTTTCTAATAAGTATTTTTACATAAAGCCCCCCCCCCCCCCCCCCCCCCCCCCCCCCCGCGAGAGTTTTCTGGGTCCGGTAGTGATCAAAATCACCCATGTGAAATCTCCAAACAGGGATGATCAGATTCTTGTATCTTGTCCAGCACATTAATGCGATGAAATTGAAATGAGTACAGAAAATATCAAAACACAGAAAAGTATATCTTAATTAGACTGACGAGTATTCTTAAAGTAGACAAGTACATTTAACAGGAACATAACAATTAACAGTAAAGGCAAAGCCAATCAACAGAAGAATGGCAATTATAACCAGAATTTCTATCCAGACTTTTCAAAGTAGAATACAACCCCAAAACCCACAACCAGCGCCGTAGAACCAATTGCAGCAAACATGAAGATTTTTACCATCATAGTTGTGGCATCGAACTTGGGGCGTATAAATGAAAGGATGAAGATGAGCACACCTGATAAGAAAGAGGCACTCATTGATATCAAAGCTGCCTTCGCGAAAAACCTACACTTTGGAGAGTTTGGTTGGTTTACAAGAAATTCAGTCCATACAGCGGTAACACCAGAAGCAGAAATTGATGTTGCCCAGAATGCGACTTTCACACCACTCTTGAAAGTTTCATCTTGATCAATTATTTGTATTGGCCGTGATTGATCTAAGTGAAAACTGCGTTCTGGTATTGCTATTTCTGTTTGTTGGGGCATGATTATTTCGGCACCAGCTTGATGCTCCTGAAGTAAAATGAAAACTTCTATATTTAGATGGAAGGAAAAAGAGTCAGAGAAAAAAAACCATATGTAAGCAGCCAATCGAGAAAAGAAACTATGTAATCATTGGTTTTATGGAGAATTTTCACCTGAGGGACATCATCCATCTTATCCTATCCATTTGAAATTGACCATTGAATTGAAGTGATTGAAAAACATTTGATTATAAAATTGTTGAACTTAATGGCCATGAATCAATAGGTTAGGATGCTTGGGTGCACCTAATAAAAGTAGCGGAGAAAAGGGTAAAGACTTCATGTTATCATTAGGGCTGCTAGGGAGCAGATCATACAAAAAGAACACTATGATAGTAGATGGTACCCCATGGGTACTTAAGCCTAAGCTCTGGACTTAAATGTTTCCGATGTGAGACTGGTGCAGACCGTGACCCTGTGGCATTACACGGTGTCCAAGCAGGCAGAGGGCCTGCACTACCTAACTCTTTAACTTTTATCAATCTTGAAAGCTAATCACCTTTTTTTTTTCATCAGGAGCATGGTTTTAATTCTTGGGATGTATTCATCACATGACTCGATACTTATTGATTCCACCCCTCTTAACAAATACAAATTGTTTTCTTGCTTGCCCCATAAGGGTGGCAGGGACATGCTTAAGCTAATATTGTTTAATTTATTGACAGGTTTTATACCCCACCGAAAAAAAAAAAAAAAAAAAAGGAAGATCGTATGTTAAATCTCACAACCATTATGGTAGAGGTCGATAGATCAGGCTATTTAAGGGTTAGTTATTTTACAATTTCCTTTCATATAAATAAATAAAAGAAAATTTTAATACCTCATTTGTCACATTTCCATTAAAACTAACAGAGGGACTATCTGGTGTTGGTTGGGAATGCATTGTCCGAGAAACTGGAGAATTATTACTCAGTGGAACCATTTCAATTCGACCTTCCTCATTTTCAGCAACCAAGTTGACACACTGCATTGCAGGAAAAATAAAATTAATAATCTATTATGGATAAACATAAGTCTTTAAAATTTAATCTGCGTTCAATGAAGCAACAAAGTACTCAAAAGAGGGCATTTGGCATGCAAATGGACCCCAATGGTCCAACTAAATATAAGAAAATTTTGTTGATTAAACATCCAGCAAAAATACACAATGTTGATTTTTTCTATTGGTAATGAAAATTATATTAGAAAAAAAAAAGGGACTATCAAACCAAAAACACCCTATCATATTAAGAGGAAAGTACAAAACATTACAAAGTAAAAGCTAACAAATCAGAAGATCTATTCACTCCTTATTTTGCTAAAGTATCTGCCAACCGATTGGCCTCCCCACTTTAGATGCTGAAAGTTGACTTGGATCGTAGACAAAATGGACTTGATCTATCTGAGGCATTGAAGTATACTCAAAATGAAAATTAGTGAAAGGGTTCATCATCAAATGAATAGCAATATCTGTTAGGACTACTAAATAGCTCAATGATAGAGGTGCTACACTTCCTAAGGATGACGGGGTTGATCTCTTGTACCCAGGTTAGACCCACAGTACCATACCAATGTAGCTTAAAAAAAAGAACATGGAGAGAGAGAGAGAGATGAATCTGATTTTAGTATACTATTGGCTTGGTTTCCGCCTCGTTGAAAACCAAAGTCATCACTCCCTTTGGTTCATACAACCAAAAAGCTATTACATAGGTCCCCTGGAAGATGAAAAAATACAGAATTGTATCAAGATAAATGTACAAAAACATATAAGAGTATCTTCAACTTTCAAAGGAATTGGAATTGCACATAAAGAGATTAAGAAAAAAATAAAAATGGACCTGATCGAGGTCATAATCTATAATGGATTCTCAAATTTGTTAATAGAAGGCCAAACACGAGGAATCAAAGAATTGCAAGCCCGTGTGCGGCACGGCCTAGCATGGCGTGACATAAGTGAGCTGGGTTTGGCCTAGCATGACCCTGCTTAGGCATGACTTGGCCAGTCAATCAGAGATCGTAACGGCCCGTTTTACACCCCTAGCTGCAGCTGGGGATAGAAGGGAATATTTCTTTTGATGGTTATAAGTAGATCTATAGATAAGGTCGATCATTTTATGAATTCATAGCCAAGTAGGCAAATGACACACCAATGAAATCAAATCAAGAAAGAAACTTCATACCTCTAACACTTGAATCTTAGTAAATTTAAATAACTTGACAAAATTAACGAACAGCGAGTAGATGAATGAAAATATGCGACTGTTTCTCGTCCAAGGCATAGGAATTTTGGTTTCCACCTGAAATTAAAAGGTAGGGTGAGAGGAAAACGTTAGATGCTTGTGTACATCCATTTGAAAGCAAAAGCAAAAGCAAAAATTCAGGATTGCCCATTTGCAATTGTTATCTAATCATTGATTTTGAGGTAACTGTGATGGGCATCATTCCTTGGCAGCGTCCAGATACTCTGTTGGTGGACTACAAATTTTCTCATCAGAGGATCCTGACTCTTTTGAAAAAGGGTTTATCAGCCCAAGAGATGAACTGCTCATGCCATCAAACAGCAAGTGAAGGTTCAATCTAAAGGAAATTGAATTGAGGAAATGAATATCAAGTGGAAGATTTACTTACTTGCTCCCTGTATCCTAAATCAGCTCCACTTCCTGATGAATCCAAGCAGAGAGGGTAACCCCTGGAAATGAAGATGGGTAGCAGTTGGCTGATGTGTGGTTCTATATATAGAAACGCAAGGACATATATGGGTCCTTTTATGTACTTTTTGCAAACGTAAACCTTTTGGCAAGAAAGGACATGAATATTATTTTTGGCAGAAACGGTTCTTTTTGTTTTTTTCCTTCGGACATTCGTTTGCAAAATCGGCTTCTATGGTGTTGCACCAAGAGACTAATCGAAATAAGGGGCATATTTAGTTTGTGACCTATTACAGGCTTCATTTTTTTTTTTTTTTTTTTATCATTTGAAAAGATCATGTGATTTAATGAAGAGTATTGTAAAGAGATCGGATAAGTTGACAAGAATTGATGAGTTCATCATAGATTAAGATTAACTTAGATTTGATTTGTGATTTAATTAGGATTAAGTTATATCAGAATTATAATGTGAATGGGATATTTTAAGAGATAGTTATTAGAGTTATATTAAGATTAAGTGATCTTAATTGTAGTTTAAAAATACCCATTGGATATTTTGATGAAATTATGACTGAAAATTTATCAATAATGCTCCCTATTTTCTACAAATTAATGTGATGTTGTGTGTGTGCATGTCATCATCTCTTCAATTTTAACCATTGTCAACTCTGAGGGGTTGGCCGAGTGGTCAGTGTTAGGATCGGAAACACACGCACGATCTACGAGACAATCACACAATCAATCCACGAGACACGGATTTACGTGGTTCGGTAAGATTGCCTACGTCCACGGAAGATTCACGCCGTTCACTATTATTGGAGATTCTCACAAGAGTACAAGCACTCACTGTCTCTCTTGTTCTCTCTCTCAATATCACCCTCTTAGGTTACAATGCTCTCACCACCCACCCAGTATATATATATATATGAAACCCTAAATCTCTAGACACCTACAACCATCGGATCTGACCTTATAATAGATGATTCAGATTAAATCGACAAATTACAGATATGCCATTGTAATTAAATAAAGTCTATATCAAGGTTCACCAACCTATTAGTCAGGACCACGATTTCTCCCTCTTCCGGAACTAGGGGTCTTGATATCGACTCCCGATTCTCCTTTTTTTATGAATCAAATGTTGAGTTCACTAGTGCTACCACATTTGGGCACAGTGATGTTTATTTGGCTTCCCTTAGGGCCCAAAGGGATTAGTCAAGCGTAAAGAATTAGGAACCCTCCAATTGCCAAAAAAAAAAAAAAACCATTGTCATACAAATTTTTCTTGAAAAATAACTATCCTCGGAAAATGTTTCAAATCTAGGTTTTATATGGATATTAGTAATTTTCTGATTATTAAAATAAATAATTTTCTATCAAATCATTGCATGACGATTACTGGAGGAAGGGGTGTGAAAATTTCAAAGCATTTAGACGTTGTCAGATTCTTTCAAGCTCTGGAGGGGAATTTCCATGTCCTTTCTTTGCATGGGACGTGTTCTTTCCTAGTCTTATTCTTTTCTTATTCAAAGCATCCTGGGATAAGTGGGAGAGCATGTGAGAGAGTGCGAGATCAAGCGGTGTGTGCTCCAACAGGTTGAAAGCGATATATGGTTCGTCTTTATTTATATATATGAGGAGCGCTATAAAATTGCTTGGATGCTTTTCTCAAAAAAAGGCCTCATTTTTAAGCCTATAAAACTATGACACGTGTCATCATCAAGTTAAATACAGATAAAAAATTTAAATTTTCAAAAAACTCATTTTTTTTCTATATTTCCTATGTGAGGTGGTAAAATGTCATTAGACAAGTCAAAAAGAGGAGAATATATATATATATATATATATATATATATATATATATATATATATATATATATATATATACGAATCAAGATTGGGGCCAGGTTCAAAAACCCACATGAATTTGAATTGTTTTGATGTGCATAAACGAGTGTTCCAATATGCATCCGACCTGTTTAGGTTCTCAAGAACAGGTTTAGGCTACCAAAATTTTACTGAGAATCATGTTCTGCTAAAACCTTGGGATACATTTGGTGCAGGTCAATAATAGAGGATGAGTGTGATGGAAAAGCCTTATTGTGGATATGACTTGTCTCGGTTAATTCATCGCAGCCGTTGACTTTGATGACCTTAAGTTTAATGATTTCTTGAGTTACATTCTTTTTATGGAATTTTATCCAACGGAGAGTAAACTTAAATTGATGTCAAATTAAGGTGAATACTAATTCATACAGAGGTAGTGGGGTATATGTGCGCGCGGAAGAGGTGGGGTTGATTTTTTTCATAGGAAT
Source organism: Cinnamomum chago (assembly GCA_038049695.1). NCBI lineage: Eukaryota > Viridiplantae > Streptophyta > Magnoliopsida > Laurales > Lauraceae > Cinnamomum > Cinnamomum chago. The sequence continues at coordinate 60,841,544 of CP142458.1, read as the reverse complement.
TCTATAGTGGCAGAAATGTTATCTCATGCAAATTGTGAGAAATACCTAACCCATATACATACATATATAGATACATACACACATATATAAATACATATATTGTAATATGCAGGATTTTCAATCCCCATCGTCCAAAAGGCAAGACCCTGTTGCATTAAAGGCAAGGGAAGGAATTTCATATATGGCTATTCCGATGTAGGAGTTCTGTAAGATATGAGAATCATTATAATAAATAGCATATACACAATAAGATAAACATTGTAGGACCGGATTATGATAAGGGGTTGTCATTATCTAACGATCATGTCCGCATTAATAGGAGAAGTCAGCCCATGATCTGATGGGACAGAGCCTCCACCTACCTCCACTAAGGGAACATAGAATGGGGCGATGGGACCGTACTTCTACCTACCTCCACCAAGGGGACAAACTGAAGAAACTTCCATCTATATATATGCATGATGTAAACCCACAAAGGGTAGACCATCAGATACATCCTCACTCTGAACTCTTTCTTCTTCTCTACTCACTCATCCTTTGTCTAGTGACAGCACTAAATCAGGCATCTGAGAGCCTTCGGCTGACTGCAGCCAGGGTCTCTGATCTTAGTCTCTCTTTCTCTTTCAGGTTTTAAGGCAATTCATCCTTCCCAAAGAGCCACAGCATTATTATGAGTTTCATATTCGCTTAATTAAGTCCGTAAGATTTAGACACTTACAATTGGCGCTGTCTGTGGGAAAATCGGATATCAAGCCACGTTTACAAAAACCATGCTTCCAAAAAACCAGAAATGGCGAAGGGCGATCAAAAGCCCCGTCACTATCACTAGCGGTCTCCCGCCAGAGGAGATCCGGAGAAGGTCTGGTGTGGTAAGCGCAGAGAGACCTGTTACTCAGTCAGGTTCATCGTCGAAGGAGGTGACAGCACCTCCCCGACGAAACAACCTTCCAACGGCTCCTCCCCAGCAGTGTGTTCCCCTGTTGGAACGTCCCCCACGAGGCAAAACACCAGCTACAAGCCAGATTTCATCAATCCTCCTAAGGTGGTTCTGCGCACTCCCGGAGGAATCGATTTCGAGCTGGCGACAACTCCGAAACTCCTTCATGTGAAAGTTCCAGGCGCGCAGAGTCATCACAAAAACGGACGACGACCTCATGTTAATCAGAATAAGGCGGATTGAAAACATTACTCAGTTCGCCAAAAGGGTATTGAACCATCTACAGCCAAGTGGAGAACGCCACTGACAAAGTAGCCCTCACATCCTTCAAACAAGCTCTGTTGCCAGGCAACGAGCTTCAAAAGGACTTAGTCCGGTTCCCCATGGTCACGATAAAGGCATTGATGGCTAGGGTGAACCAATTTATCGTACAAGAAGAAGACAAGGCTCAAGCTTAAGCTCGAGAGAGCCTCGGCCTCTAGCATGATAAATCCTCCAGAAAAGAAAAGGCATCTCAGAAACAGGACGTGGACCAAAATGGAACCCCATTGAGCTTGGCAACGACCACAGGAAGCGGCAAGAAGTCCAAATTAGTTGCTGCCTCTTACAAGGCTGTCGAGCCAATCTGCAAGCTCCTCGGCAGGACCGAGTCACAGTCGTTCTTCAAATGGTCGCAGCCAATGAAGCGCGGTCCTTCCACCAACGATCAAAACAAGTTCTGTGCCTATCACAAGCTTAATAGGCATCAGACCGAGAACTACAAGACCTTCAAGTCTCACCTCGAAATGCTCGTCAAGGACGGGCATTTAAAAGATTTAATCAAAGAGGGCGGTAGAGTCAACCGAGCTCATCAGCGTCAACCTGATGAAGATCAGGACAATGACAAGCCGGAAGGCACTATCAACGTCATTCACTTGGCTCCCAGATCGAAGGGGGGTAACTAGGCTCGTGCCGAGGCCAGGAAGACTTCGCACGGTAAACAGGTGATGACAGCCGAGTTGGGACCTGCAGCCAAAAAAGCTTGGAAAGAGAAACCCAAGATCTGGTTCTCTGACGAGGACCTAGAAGGGGTCCAGCTCCCCCACAACGACCCGCTAGAGAACGTGATCGACCGAGTTGAGGTGGTCACGATTAGGGGAGACAAGCAGATGGCCAAACAGTGCCTGAAGGCTGTGTGCCTGGTAAAGCAGAACCACAATAGGTACATATAGCCGAACTAGAAGCAGAGCTCGCGGATGTCGGTCGATCTGTAGAACAAAAAAGCATTGAAAATCTGACCGATGTCAGAATTGATCCCGACGACCCTGAGAGATATTTCATACTTGGGAGCTAGCTCCTCGACAGAACAAGGATGTCTTCGCAATCTTCTTCATCAAAAACAATATGATGAACGGGATCCGTTGAAGACATGGAGTGGCGCTGCAAATCTCTAAATCGATTTGTATGCTTTTGGAACAACGATGACCAAGAATCAGTCATCTTATTAGCTTGCACCTTTTTCGGATCTGAAGAGGAAGCAATATCCTTGTGACTCTGCGCCTACGAGATGCCAGGCATCGATCTCGAAATCATGTGCCACAAGCTGAACGCAGACCCCAAGCACAAACCTGTAGTACAGAAAGCTCGCAGAACGGGGATCCCACAGATAGAAGCGGTTATCGAAGAGGTCAAAAAGCTCCTGGAGGACAAGGCTATCAGGGAAGTGCACTACCCGAAATGGCTGGCTAACACAATGGTAGTAAAAAAGAAGAATGGGAAGTGGAGAGTCTGCGTGCACCGACCTCAACAAAGTCTGTCCTAAGGACAACTTCTCACTCCCAAAGATTGACCAGATGATTGACGCCACTGCCGGACATGACAGGATGAGTTTCCTCGATGCCTACCGAAGTTACCATCAAATCCCGATGCACGGACTCGACGAAGAGAATACCGCATTCATAACACCTAAAGGCATCTGTTGCTACAAAGTGATGCCGTTTGGGTTAAAAAATGCGAGGCAACTTATCAGATGTTAGTAATAAAGATGTTTCAGGCCCAGCTCGGAAAGACAATGGAGGTCTATATTGATGACATGGTTGTCAAGTCTAAAAGGTCACAGGATTACTTGGCGGACCTAAGTCAAACATTTGTCGTTCTCAAAGAGTTCCAGTTCAAACTGAACGCGTCCAAATGCACGTTCGGTGTCAGCTCTGTCAAATTCTTGGGAAGCCTAGTCACCAGAAGAGGAATCGAAGCCAATTCAGAACAAATCTCGACGATCCAAGCACTCCAAAGTCCGATCATGGCGAAACAGTTCCAGAGGCTCACAGGGATGGCAGTCGCACTCAACCGCTTCATCAGCCGAGCTTCGAACAAATGCCACCCTTTCTTCCAACTTGTGAAGAAAAGTTCAAAGTTCCATGGACTCCGGAGTGCGATAGAGTCCTTCAAGAACTCAAAGCCTATTTGTCCTCACCGCCCCTGTTATCTACACCAAAACAGGGCGAAGTGCTTTATCTGTACCTAGCTGTCTCAGATCATGCAGTGAGCTTAGTATTAGTTAGAGAAGAAGGCAAGCAGCATAAGCCTATATAATACACAAGCAAGATCCTATTTGACGTCGAAATCAGGTATCTACCGCTTGAGAAACTTGCATTAGCACTCATCAGTGCTTCTCGCAAACTCTCTCATTACTTTCAGATATACACCATCGTGGTTGTTACAGAACATCCGCTTAAGTCCCTTTTCAGAAAGGCTGACTTCTCTGGAAGGATCTCAAGATGGGTTGTCGATCTGGGCCAGTACAATATCCAATATCAACCCAAAACGGTAATCAAAGCCCAGATTCTAGCAGACTTCATTGTGAAGTTCACTTCTCCTAGTTCGGTACAGAGACAACTCGATACCGAACTGGGGGGCAATGAAGATGAGGCTACCGAAACAGAACAAGAATGATCTTGGAAGCAGTTCCTCGATTCAGCATGGAAGGTCTTCGTCGACGGATCCTAAACCTCCAAGAAGGCTGACGCTGGCATTGTTCTCCAATCTCCAGAAGGCATTGTCATCGAGCAAGCCTTGACACTTGACTTCAAAACATCTAATAACGAAGCCGAGTATGAAGCATTGATCGCAGGACTCAATAGCGTTAAAATCCTGGGGGCACGGCAACTGGTGGTCTTCAGCGACTCTCAGCTAGTGACGAGCCAACTAAGCGAAGACTACCAAGCCTGGGATGAAAGGATGGCAACCTACTTGGCTCACGCAAAGCAGCTCCTCTCCCAATTCCAGAAAGCCGAAGTCAAACAGGTCGGCAGCGAATCTAACTCCCATGCTGACACGAACTATTGAGGTGGAAACACAAGAAAAACCAAGTATAGAGCTCTAGCCACCTCGGCAAGTTTTGTGTGCTAGTCTTGGTCTGAGCTGGATGGACTCTGTCGTAGCTTACCTGAGGGATGACCAACTCTCTGAAGATAGGAATGAGGCTCACAAAATCAGGCTGAAAGCAGCTCGATTTTGGTTATCTCCAGATGACAAACTCTATAAAATGTCCTTCACCGACCTTTACCTCCAGTGCGTTCACCCAAACAAAGTCAAAGATTTCCTTTATGAAATCCATGAGGGGATCTGCGGAAGCCACATCGGAGGTCGGTCACTGGCTTACAAAGCTATAAGCTAAGGCTACTGGTGGCCCTACATACAGAAAGAAAATCAACTTTATGCCAGGAAGTGCGAAAATTATCAGAAGTTCTCACATTCTCTCCACTAACCAGCGCAGGACCTGAGCCCACTCTCTAGTCCATTGCCCTTCGCTCAATAGGGCCTCGACATCGTTGGACCGCTCCACCGAGCTCTAGGAAATAAGAGGTGGCTAATATTAGCTATTGATTATTTCACTAAATGGATAAAAACAAAAGCGTTGTCTTTCATCACTGAGCACAATACAAAAAACTTCGTACGAAAGAATATCATCACGAGAGCCCTAGTCTCAGACAACGGAACATAGTTTGACTCCAATTTCTTCAAGAACTTCTGCCAAGAGCTCAACATCAGAAACTACTACTCAACTCCGGCATACCCACAGAACAACGGTCATGCGAAAATCTCGAACAAGGTGGTACTCGATAGGCTCAAGAAGAGACTCGACCGGGCCAAGGGGAGATGGGTGGAAAAACTTCTCAGCGTCCTTTGGGCATACAGAACTACTCCAAGACGTTCCACTTCAACAACGCCCTTCTCCCTCGCCTATGGAATGGAAGCTGTGATCTCTTTTGAAATTGGTCTTCCGACCCTAAGGTCGGAACTCTTCGACCAAGGTCAGAACGAAGTAAACCTGGCTCGAGAGCTTGACTTAGCTGAAGAGTGAAGGGATGCAACAACTATCTGCCTGGCTTCTTATCAGTAGCAGTTAGCCAGAGGATACAATCAAAGAGTCAAAGAAAGGAAGTTTTCAGTTGGAGAACTGGTCTTGAAGACAACACTTCTAGCGGACAAGAATCCCAATGAAGGCAAGTTGGAGCCGAACTGGCATGGGCCATTCAAAGTGATCTCAGCAGCCGGGAAATCAGCTTACAGGCTTGAGGACATGGATGGTAAAGAGTTACACGCCCATGGAACACTACACATCTCAAGAAGTACTATTTCTGAATTGTACTCAATTTTTGGAATCAATAAAAATAAATTCTTATGGAAGGATGTGATTTGTTGCTTTCAACTAACACCTTGTTACGGAACTCGGTGGCTTCAGCTCGGTTATGGAACCAGTTATATAAAACATCTTGTTATAGAACTCGGTGGTTTCAACTTTGTTGTGGAACCAGCTATACAAAACGCTGAGTTACGAAACTCAGCGGCTATCCCAGTTCGGTTATGGAACCAACAATACAAGGCACCCAGTAAAAGAACTCGATGGCTGTCTCGAAGAACTAAGTTCGGTTATAGAACCAACTAAAGTTCTATCACCAGGAAAAACTTGGATTATCTTGCAAAAACTTAATCCAGTTTGCCTCTGTCGGGTTCGGTTAGTGGACTAAGCATAACAGTACAAATTTGGTATTAAGATCTAAATCTAATTTCTTGAGTTACAGAACTTAAGAATAAAAGGGATTCCGGTCATTGAACCGAGCTCTATTAAGTTAATTTGCTTCTGGTTATGGAACCGATGTCGACTGCCTAGTGGTTACTTAGTGGTTCCGGTTATTGAACCGAACTCAAATACTTAATCATTCAAAGAACTTATCAAGATGAATGATCGAAGACAAAGATTGAAAAAAGGAATTGTATTCATCATTGTAAATGTTACCATTACATTCTTTTCCATCCAGAAAAGCAAAAAAAAAAAAAAAAACGTCAAAAAGTTCAAGAGGCGGCCTCAGCGTCCTCGGTCGCAGCTGACTCAGGAGGAACTTCGGCTTACTCAGGAGGGACTTCGGGAGAAGGAGCTCGACTTGGTTTCGGCTCCGGGGGTTGGAACTTGGGTGGATCCTTGTATAGTGGATGATCTTCAGAGATTCCAGCCTCTTTCAAAGCGCCCGTCCATCCAAGCTCTCAGATTTTTTGGCTCACATATAGAACTTGAGCCTCGTACAGCTGTGTCGCCGCTTCCACCCCCTCTTCGTAAGCAGAGTCGGCCTCGGCCTGAAGTTTGGTCTCGGCTTGCTCCTTCTGCTTCTTAAGCTCGGCAGTCAGCTTTTTCTACTCCTCGACCTCAGCTTTCGCTGCTTCGAGCTCAGATATGATGACCCGAACGGTCGCTTCCCGTTCCTCCTCCCTTCGTTTACTCTCCTCCAAAGCTGCTTGGAGGGCCCGCCTCTGCCCTCGCAACCCGGGCTTCGGTCTGCCGAGACCTCTCCAGCTGGACTTGAGTCCTTTGAAGCACCTGTCACGTCCCCCGAACCCGATTAGAGAATAAACCGGATCCGGGGAGTGAAATTTAGGGCCAATTAAAATTTTTGCCCTTTTAGGCCCACGGATCGTAAGTCCGCTGTGAGGATATTGCATTTCAAACCTCAAGTAATATAAAACTGCGGAATACATACAATTTGAGGCATATTAAATTTCGAAGCAATGAATAACAATCTCCTTAATAATTAAAGTTGCACAAGGAAATGATAAACTAATCAAGGAATTAAATTATTAACAAAGGCCATCTCAATATCTAAGGCCTTTTAAAAGAACATGATGTCAATGAAAGAGAAGTTCAACGAAGAAATAAAATGAATTAAATAAAATCTAATATTTGTCCCAAAGTGAGTCTCTCATGTGCCTGGTAATGATGACGCTACTCTACGTCATCGGCACTCCACTCCCGTGCCTCCTCTGCTGGTTGAGGATCTCCTCACCGGCCTGCTCCTCGTAGTAGTACTCACCTGAAGAGTCTGCACACCAAGGAAAAGAGTCAACAACATGTTGAGCAATAGATAAGCAAGATATAATTAAAACATAACATGCATCAAATATAAGAGTAATGACAAGTACAAGATCGTAGGAATACAAGGAACATTACTAGGCATGTAGCATGAGTAAATAACCATCAGAATCATAAATAGAAATCATAACAATACTAACAATCACCACTACCAATGTAATGTAATGCAATGCATAAGAGGGAGACTCCGTGGATGTCCAAGCCACCTCACGGGGTACCAGTAACAATCCTATCCGGACTACTAATACCAAAGTCCGGCTCCAGGGGGATCCAAGCTCCCGGTCCTGGGAATAGTAGCACGGTCTAAGCCCGCTTCCAACTATTCAACACCATGGACGCCGTCCAAAGCCGACTGCCCACTCCGATGTCCGAGTAACCGGTCCATCAATAAACCCCCAAACTGCAGCTGGCCATGATATGCAAATAATAATAATAATAATAATAATAAAGTGGTGTTGACACGCGGAAAAACCAAGACAAGCAAGTCTGGCTAACTCAATATACAAGACATGTTCATAGGGATTATCTCCTTCAAGTCAATACTAGACAAACCCATTCACGTGATAATCCCTTCAGTCTAGCCAGTCATGTTTATCAATTACATAACACGGGGTCCTAAGGTACACTCTAAGTCAGGTCCAAGTTCTAATTCTACAAGGAATTATGTTTCATAATTAATTAAGTGTTTTATGCCAAGAGAGTGTACAAGGATACAAAATCAACGGATACGATTAACAAATCAAGGAGATATTACAATCCAACCCTAGGTAAGTGTTGTCATCCATGTACCATATATGGTGTAACGGAGTGCGTGGGGAATTCGAATAATCAATGCTTATAAAGAATTTCCTAGGTGTACAATCATGTTGAGCATCGATTGATTCAATTCCGTACGCATTCGGTTAAACCATACACAATACAAGAATACCTAGACAACCCATCGAAGCACACCAAGCCACGTGCTACGATTTTAAAACTCCATTAGTGGTCACGTGAGAGTGGTTTCATGGTTTCCAATGTCTAAGGCCCAAACCTAGGCTAACAATCTCGTTACTAACAAGAAAGTAGTCTACATAATTAATCTCCTTAACTACCTCCCTACCTAACCTCCAATCATCGCGAGACATATATCATTGGATTCTACGCTCAAAGAGCTTTCCAACGGTATATGGCTTGCGAAATTCCGACGTACGGTTCAGAAGTTATGGCCCATAGAAGTTTAATCATTTATATATATATATAAAGCGCGACGGACCACACGTGTCCGATTCATCGGATGTATGATGCAACAGCATCCACATTCATGTCAGAGCAGTGACTATCAACGTTTCTTGTTCCCTCTTTGTTTTTCTTCATTCATATGCACAGGTGGTCTTGAACGTTCTCATTCTTCTTTTCTTTTTCTTTTTTTTTTATTCAATTCATCCTGCGCAGGTGTCAGTTGAACGTTCGATGGCCATTTAACGTTATGAATGAACGTTCAGTGGCCATTACGTTCCAGCATGAATTTTTCTCCTGAGAACCCCAATTTTTACAGTTTTTCATCCAATTCATTCCAACAATTCACTTGTATAAAATTGAGCCACCGTGCTCCCCCAATAATCCATTCCAATCATCATTTCCACTTACATCAATTAATATTAAAATTAACAATTAAATTAAATAAACCAAAATTAATAACAAACAGGCTTGGAATTAGGGAAAACTAACAAGAACACACATCCAATCAATAGAAGACATACATACATGCTTAATTATAAAATGCAGATCTACTTGCCTCAACCAAGAAGAAGATTGGAATTGAGGAAATCTGAGGAGAAGCCCTACCACTGCAGAAATCTCAATTTACTCCGACCAAACGCAATCTAACACGCAAAGGAGAAGAAAAGAGAGGAAAAGATTAAGATCTAACCTAAATCTAAACCAAAGAGAATTGATTGAAAAGATGAAAGAGAGGGAAATCTTACCAAACTGACGTCAATGGAAAGAGGAGATCGCGAGAAAGAATTAATGGGTCCGGAGAAAGAATTAATTATTAGAAGGGTTTCTGGTCGTCGGATCGCAACGAGCCAGAAGACAAAATTGATCAACGCGACGAGACCTTTCCAACGAACCCAAAATCACGGCGATAGAAATTTTTCGGAAAAACACTCAATTTTTTCCTAATTTGCAAACTACCCCCCTACTAGGGTCAAACGAACCCAGAATCACACAAAACTCCGCATGCACTATTCTAACACTAAAAGAAACTCGCTGACCATCTAAACCCACTTAAATATCTAATAAAACAATAATTATAATAATAACAAAATAAATAGGTCAATGAGCCGGTAATTGGGCCCAACTGACCCAGTAAGGTCGCAGACCTTACAGCACCTGTAAAAAAGATGGATTGTAAGGATGCAACTACCGAGATGAAACGCTAGAGACTTATGAAAGGCAGAGACTTACCGAGAGAGCTGCCTGCATATTCAAGACGACCAGCTGCACATCATTGGCCTCCCTGTGCCTTGCCATGTCCCTTGGCAGGGCACAAGCATGAGCAAGTGCCGCGATCACAAGAGGATTCTCCGACGTTCGGTCTTCCACCGTGAGCGGCCTCCTAGGCTCAATAGAGAGGCTCGGTCTCCATGCAACCAGGCCGGGGGGTTGAGAGGTCACGGCATCCCCGGGAACGTCCTCTGTTGGGCCCTCGACCCTAGCCCTTTTTATCCCTCCGGGTTTCTTCCTCCTCTTGCCGACCCTGCTCCTCCTGCCAGGCTTCCAAGGACGGGGTAAGAGTGTTAGCGACTGCAGAAGTCGAAGGGCCCGGGGTGGTTGAAGCAGCTCGGCCACCGAAAACTAGGGCGCTCAGGTCCTTAACAGCTAAAGGACATCTTGGTGTCATCTCTCCTTCTCTCTTTTTTTTAGCTTAGGGCGGTATACGATTCAGTGACTCGCTCGAGTTTGGCTTCCCTCGAGTCAGAAGGCGAGACTGTGGCTTCGGCACCTGATATCTCCTGGCATTCGGCGCTAGCCAAGGCCAACACCGGCTCCATCCTCCCCGACGACTCGCCCGCTCTCCTTTTAATGAAGGAGTGGTACTTTGGTTCTTACCCGAGCAGTACCCAAGCAGCCTGTCCTCTATGGCCTCAGTAACAATAGACGGCGTCGAACCAAGTGTTATTCTTCTTCCACCCTGCTCATTTCGCCTCTTGTCGCCTTTCGCGGATGTCTGCACAGAAAACGAAATGTCAGATCGGCAAGAATAGAAAATAACAAATCAAGAACTCAGAAGTGCTCGGTATTTACTTGGAGGATTCCCGAGGCGACAAGGAACCCTATACGACCTCTCGAGCTCGGTCTCGGCCTCAGCTCGCTCCCAGTTGCCCGAAATGAATAATCGATCATCTCCGGCATATTTATTGGAGTCATCTAACTCTTGGACAAAAGGCACCCATCTTGCTTTTACCCGAAGATAGTATGTGTGGTCCCCCCCCCCCCCCCCCCCGGACTTACAAATGTCATAAGAGTCCTCGATGTCATGGACACCGAGACCGATACCCAGGATTTTATTGAGCTCGGCTCCACCCATGATGATCTTGAAGTTGTTCGACATCAGTTGACAGGGGCAAAGGCGCCACTTACTCAGGCAGATCTTAAGGAGGGGGTGCAAGGGAAACCTAACTCCGCCCTCAACTACTGACACCAACGGGAATGGCATCTAGCCGTCCCAATAAGATCGGCCGTCAAAAGGGTCGTTTGGGTCATTTAGCCTAATCTCTACACCATCTGGTATCTTATACATTGCCCTAAACTCCACTGAAGCCACTGGAGTATCTAACAAATGCCTATAAATCCCCACATCTAAATGAGAAGAGACTGGAAAAAAAGAAGGACAGAGAATCAAAAGAAAAAAGGCACTAGAAACCCTAGACAAGGCGAGGAAGAAGGAAAGCCTAAAGAAACCTAAAAACGAAAATAGGGAGAAGCAAGGGAAGACTTACGACGGCGAGGAGAGATCCTAGAGATGTTGGATTCTGGTCAGAAAAGGCTTAACAACAAGAAGCTCTCTATGCTAAGACTCTTCTAAACAAATGTAAAGCGAAAGTAAAAGAAGGAAAATGGAGCACCCCTATATAAAGGAGATATGGCACCCTTTCGAATTTCAAAAGCACGCATGAGAAGCGTCCCCTCGTGAGTTGTACGCGTCGCTTCAAATTAATTGAACGACTAGCCAGATGGAGACACATGGTGTAGCCAGTTCATCTCCTGCAATGATTCAGACACCCTATTAATTACCTCAAGCAGACGAAGCGACGGCAGCGTGCTATCAACTATCTTGGGCAGAGGAACTGACATCAAGATGGGATGCAAATTAAAATGCCCAAGACTCTTCAATCATATTACTTAGCTCCCGACCTCAAAGAGTTGGAGAACTCTACGAGGTCAAGAGTTAGGGGGCAATTGTGTGGGGTGTTCTCCTAAGAGCAGGATTACGCTAATCTCGGTAACAGTACTGTCATGGCTTATCACGGTCTCGGTATTCAAGCTCGGTAGAAGTACAAGATACATCGAGCTCGGCAATAGTGCCAGCTGGCACCGAGCTTGAGCTAACTTCGGTAAAAGTATCAGCTAGCCTCACCTCGGTCTCGGTATGAAGCACATCAGCGACAATACCAGGATGCATCCATATCTGGTCTCGGCATGACCAACTAAGATGAGTACAAATCCATAATTGTACTCCACAACGCTACGGCTACGTTGCAGAATGTACTGACAGATAAGACAGGCATCAGATTATGATAAGGGATTGTTATCTAACGATCACGTCCACATTAATAGGAGAAGTCAGCACATGATCCGATGGGACAGAGCCTCCACCTACCTCCACTAAGGAAACATAATATGGGGCGATGGGACAGTACTTCTACCTACCTCCACCGAGGGGACGAACTGAAAAAAATTCCATCTATATATATATATATATGCATGAGGTAAACCCATAAAGGGCAGACCATCAGATAGGTCCTTACTCTGAACTCTCTCTTCTGCTCTACTCACTCATCCTTTATCGAGTGACAACACTAACTCAAGCATCAGAGAGCCTTCGGCTGACTGCAGCCAGGGTCTCTGATCTTTATCTCTCTTTCCCTTTCAGGTTTTAAGGCAATCCATCCTTCCCAAAGAAACTCAACAACGTTATTATGAGTTTCATACTCGCTTAATCAAGTTTGTAAGATTTAGGCACTTACAGGAACGAATCTAAAGGAGTGTCCCACTTAACATATAATCCAATTAGAAGGCTACCACACAAGGTGGCTCCTCAGCTCGGTTTCTTCCATGACCAAGAAGTTATGGCACCTCCACCGAAGGTGTTCATATTAATGACAACTCTTTGCGGGAGAGCGATGAAATTAAAATCGGGATATCCATGATGAACAATTCGTGATGGACAATCCACGAGTGAAATTAAAATGGGAGAATTCATGATAAAGCCCACTATCCGAATTTTTCAAACAAGAAAACATGTGGTCCATCTTATAGATCATCAATACCATCCAGGGCAGTTGTATAGAAGGTGATTTTTTTGTCCTATTAGGTTGTTCAGTTGATCGTCAAGTTACTTTGATCCAGTTGATCCAAGCATCAACTAGACTGGGCAACCCCATGTTTTTCTGATTCTATTTGTAATTTCATTTATACACATTCCTCCAATCAGCCTCACAAATCCAATAAGCCTCACAAATCTTACAGAGATATGTATCTCTATTTCAATTGAGTTGTTCTTTGATATGCACAGAAATTACTTTTATATTGGAATATATATACACACACGGGCCTCACACTAGTTACTTAGAATAGTAATTAAGACAAATAGACATGATCAATCTACCTATTTCCCCTTTTAGCAATTCAGATAAAATAGTAGGGTTACAAAGGGGTATTTAAGGGAAATTCTATATACACCCTCCCCTTATGCTGAGCATATAGGATTTCCCGGTATCTAATTACCGGAGAACCCAGAGTCTCCAATTTTGAATAAGGTAGGTATTGAACTTATTTTTGGTTACAGGATAAATTCAGATTCAGATCTGGATCCATCCATAGGGTTTAGAAAACATTCAGAATTTGGTCCCTGTACTTCCTTCAGTTTCATACAACGAGTCTAAGTGCCATTTGGAAACTCTAGTCTAATCCAATAAGAGCTAATTAAATTAAAGCCCTAAAATAAAAGATCTAATTTTAAGTTCTAATTTACAATTAGTCTATTTGGTAAAGTCATAATTTAAATTTTTTATTCTATGATGTAATTGGGCCCCCACCTTTTAGAAATTGCAATGTAGAACCTACCATTTGCGTCATTTTGAAAATTTTACAAAGTCATTTTCATCCAAAGCAGTTATAAATTTTGCATTGCCCCCCTCATTTGCTTTAGCTGAAAAAAAATCAACTAAAAACAAGTAGCCCCCTTTAGCTTATGTTTTAAATTAGGTCAAAGCTTAATATGTAAAAAAGTTCTATAAAAATAATATACATGTTTACCAATTGTTTTTATATGTAACTGAACTCTAAATTAAAAAAATAAGAGCTTATTTTTAGAGTTTTGAGTCGGACACTATCTGAACCTTAGGTATTTTGAATAAAAAGAATAAAAAATTAAAAAAAGAGTTATTTCTCATATTTGAATCTCCCAAAACATATTGATCTCACAAGTGACAAGATCGCATTGTTTCTCCGGTTCAGAGAGAAACTAGTTTGGACCAATGGCCGTTATCAGGATAATTTCCTTGACTTTTGGTTGTAGGCCACTTTTCCAGAAGAAACCGAGACTACCTTCTCTTTGAAATTCTTTCTTTCTTCTTGCTTAAGAAAACCTTCCTCTTTGAAATTCTTCTTTTTCTCCTCCTCCCATGTTACCCTCTTTTGCAAGCACCTTTTATATATTCTCTCATCTGACCGTCTGTTTTATGCTTGATTTGCAAATGAGTAACAGTGAACCATATTTCTACTCTAAAAAACAGGTGAGGCATGTATTGCACTGCCCTTCCTTTTATGCTTGATTTGCAAATGACTATGGGACTGTATTCAATTGGGTTGACACAAACAAAGAAATAAGAACCAAATTCATGGCATTTGCACTTATATGGGATCTTAATTTCTACCTGAAACTGCTTCTGGAACTTCACTCTTTGTACATTGATGAATTAAGAATCAACTCAGAAGGAGAGGGATTTGATTAGATAAAGGCAGGGCCGAATGTTCGTTATAGGACATGGGTGCGGCGGCCCAAGGTTAGTTCAAGAACTCCCTTAAAAGGGCCATGGCCTGCATCGGCCACGCACCCATTGAAACCCAAGTCTGCATCACCCATGACTTGTGTCGCCCCAGTCTAATATCATGAACTCAAATTGATTAAGTGGCTATGTTTGCTCAATCAGAAGGGTTTTTATAGGATTGTACCATTTGTGGGCATCATCTGATTACTGGCTTGATCTGTACTGAGTGTCAAATTAAGTCTGAAATGGGAAAAGTAAGTCCGAGTCTCTTTTATAATTTTAAAAATGGAGATCATTAACCATGAATACTCATGTATTCTATCCAAACAAAGAGGCCGTGAAGATATTTGGTTTGTAAGTGGATTTTTTCAATGTAGTATTAATTTGAAGATGATTTTATGAAATGAGTGCCTGTAGGCTGCTCATTGGTTGGGCCAGCCCGGGTCGACCCAGGTCCATCCTGCTTTGGGCCAGTTCGGGCCTTTGTTTTAGTATTCAGGCTGAACCTAGCTAGATTTAAGATTTTGGCATGTCTATTCTTCGGCCGGGGATTCGATTAAGTGACAGACAGCCCAAAACCTAGGCCCAAAGCGAATGAGTATTGCTTGTTGCTTGTAGTTTGGAAACTTGTTTGCCTAACTAAGTGGTAGAAAATCCAAACAAATGATTGCCTAGATATGACTCGGCCCATGAACACCCCTAGTGCATGGAGTAAGTATGAAATAATGATGAAATTATCTTGACACCTTTATTGCATATTACAACTAATGTTCACATCAAATCCCTCCCACGGATCACGAGAGGGATGAAAATAGAAAGATTTACGTCGGACCACTCCAAATATCAATTTTCCAGTTAATCTAATGATCTTAGCCTCCTTAACTATGGCCCACGATTTTAACGATTTTTTATAAAAATAAAATTTGACACTTGATCCAACGGTCTAAATAGACCATTCAAATTGTTGCACATCCACAGGATCCGTGACAAAAAGGGGGTTTGGATGGTCAGAGATAAGGTGGGACCACTAGTATACATAGAGACATCTAGCCATAAGCATCTGTCTCATAGGGCCTCATCATGCAAGAAGCCTAGTGGATCCTACCTGATCGCCAATCCAAATGGACCATCCAACCCCAATTATATGTTATAGATCCCATGGAGTTGCACCAATCCAAATAGATTGGATACTTGGATCAAGTGTCCAAAATAATGATATAAAACTGTTATACTTATGGGTCATAGATCAAGATGTTCCGATCATCGAATGAGTTTGGATCCTCCCTTTCAGGCATGATACGCTTACCGTGAGTGGGGCAATCATGTGACTTGATATACACGAACGCTGGCACGGCTGAGCATTCATGCCGACTTGTAGGCAGGCGTATTGGTATTATCACAATAAAAAAAAAATGTGGTGCACGAAAAGCAATGAATGGTGGTGGAGGTGTTGAAGTTGAACGAGAGCTGAGAGCCCCAAGTTCAAAGAAAAAAGGAGTTTATAACCCACTTCACACTTCCTCACATGGACCAAATAGTCAGAAACCCCTGTGCGAACCTCCCTTTCTTTCATTTGCCTTTCTCTGAGTAGAAAATGCATATAAGATTCCAAAGATTCCTGAGTGGAACTGGGACAATCCCTCGTGCGCTCATGGGGGCATTCTGAGACACACACCACCCACCTACCCCCAGGTGTGGCTCTACCATAACGCAAAAAAACCTCTTACTTTAGCCAGCCAGCCCCACCCCCCCCCCCCCCCCCCCCCCCCCCCCCCACACACAAAAAGAAAATAAAGCCCCCATAATATCACATCCTATTAAAGTTATTTTTTTACATTCTAAAAATCCATTAAAGCAATTGCCATAGTTTTTTTTTTTTCAACCAAAAAAATAAGGCCCCGTGATAGTAATTAGTATTACATCTCACTAAAGTCATTTTCTCACATTCCAAAAAGTATTAAAGCAACTGTCATCCTAATTTCTCTTTACACAATGTCTTTTTAAATTCCAATAAATATCAACCTCCCATCCCTACCAGCTCACTAGTAAGGTTTCTCAAATGAACGTTTTTCATATAAATTAATGTTTCTCTTGCCATGTTAAAACGTCTCTACCAAAAACTCAATCCCCACCAATAATTTTCCATTTAGGTACTCTTAGCTCTCTCACCTTCTCTGTCTCTATCATAGATTTTCTTTCTCTATAACTACTTATTTTTATTATTTCAAAAGCATTAAGGATTTACTGATTTGGTTTTATCTTTTTTTTTTAAATAATATATCTGGATATGTTTTGATAATATATGTGGGTGTTTCTCATAATATATTTTTGATAGTATATGTTAATTATAACTCGCTAACTCAAATATAATATGTTTTTTCTTTTTATATTGGAAAAACTGAATCAAATTCGAAACTCGTCTACATCTACATTTTTTGTTCCCAACAATGATAAATTTAAATTAGGTTCTATTAATCTATGCTTTTAGGATTTTTTTTACAAGCTTGTATTGTATGTTTATTATAGTTAGTGTTCGTTTTATTTGTAAATATTATTAATTATAATTTATTAATGATAAATATGTTTATTAAAAAATACGAATCCGAGTACTCAAAACTAGAGAGAGAGAGAGAGAGAGAGAGAGAGAGAAATAGACATTTTGAGGCCTCATTTAGGATTGGCCTCAAATTATGCGCCCCCCCCCCCCCCCCACAATGTAGGATTGTTGCTTTAGGGGGGGTATCCCCAATTACGGAATGGAAATCCAGAATTGAATTCATTATAGGATCTATTGTGCCTTTTTTAGAGGATGCCGCCACTCGGACTCGAACCGAGATGCTCTAACACTGCTTCCTAAGAGCAGCGTGTCTACCAATTTCACCATGGCAGCTTCATCGAAATAATCATAGTCCATATGATGTTCAATCGTCGAGATTGAGGAATTTAATGCAATCTATTTTAGGAAATGTTAGAATCGATGAATAAAGACCCATTCAAATAAATATTTAAATGCTCAATAATCCTTAGTATCGTGGCAGGGGGTCGTTTCAAACAGCGGGCTTTTCCGTATTATAAGTTCTTCTGGAATAGTTGGAACTAGACGGTTATCCCATCCCATCCCTCCCCCCCCCCCCCCCAAATTTAGGATTGTTACTTTAGGCCTCAAAAATAGATATTTTACTATCCTTTTTAAAGAGTGGGTTGGGTTCGATCTAGACCACCCCCTATTTGACCTTTTAACTTGACTCGACTCAACTTGGATCATGACCTAACCAACCAACCTAAATCTTCACTAGTTAATTAAGGGTTTGAGCTGACATTTTAACTTCTAAATTGGATTTGGATTGAATTTTTCGATTCAACTAGGAAATGTGACGAGTTTAGGTACATCTTATACAAATTGGGTTAGGTTCATTGATCAAGTGGTAAAAAAAGAACTTAATACCAAATTCAACCCATTTATTTAATGGGTTAGATATGTTGACCCAAACCCAACCTTAAGGAACAGCCCGAACCCAGAATTGTTGAGTCGGGCTTTGATAGGGATAGTGGGTCAGGTCAAGAGTTGCCACTCATTGGCCCTCAAATTGTTTCATAC
The DNA here is from genome assembly GCA_038049695.1 of Cinnamomum chago. Lineage (NCBI taxonomy): Eukaryota > Viridiplantae > Streptophyta > Magnoliopsida > Laurales > Lauraceae > Cinnamomum > Cinnamomum chago. The sequence continues at coordinate 60,823,344 of CP142458.1, read as the reverse complement.
ACCTATAATTAGAAAACTTGGTTAAAAAAAAAAAAAAAAACCTGAATCTTTCACAATGGGGGATGGTAGTATTTGTATCATTTATTAAATATAATTTAAAAAGGACTCTAACTGCATTAGTAGATTGAGTATCTTAGGGGCTAAAAAATAATGATAAACTCTATAGGACTTTTAAATAATCCGAGCACTAGATAAGGACTATAGCATAAGTTTAACTAAACTGAGAGCTATATACCTAGGGTTGAGTTTCCTCTTGGGGCTGCATTTGATTAAACAACTAAAAATTCTTCAGAGTTCCCTAACTTGAGGAGCCAACGAGAGTGTTGACAGTTGCATTTGCGGCATTCTCTCTTTAATTTAATCAAAATCATTATTCAAGTGTCAAATGTCATGTAGTGGTTTTTGTTTTGGCGATGGTGTGTGCAGGTTGGTTTTGTGTCGTTTGCTTCTCTCTTTTCTCAGTCTTAATGGAATTTTGCTTGCTTAGTGCACTTTCAACCTAATCATTGTATATATAATTTGATCTAATTCATGTATGCTGTTAAATAATACCAAGTGGAAGGCCAAGTACAGATTTTTGGGGGCAGACATGCATCTCTATCTTGAAATCCTCTCTCTCCCTTTGCTCTCTTTCTTTTAATTGCTACCCCATGCTTTTATCATATAATACTAGGAATGGCTAGAGAATTCTGCTGCTACAAAGTATAAAAAAGGTGAAACTTAAGCAAGAAGGATTCGGTCGTTTGCTTCTCTCTTTTCTCAGTCTTAATGGAATTTTGCTTGCTTAGTGCACTTTCAACCTTATCATTGTATATATAATTTGATCTAATTCATGTATGCTATTAAATAATACCAAGTGGAAGGCCAAGTACAGATTTTTGGGGGCAGACATGCATCTCTAGCTTGAAATCCACTCTCTCCCTTTGCTCTCTTTCTTTTAACTGCTACCCCATGCTTTTATCATATAATGCTAGGAATGGCTAGAGAATTCTGCTGCTACAAAGTATAAAAAAGGAGAAACTTAAGCAAGAAGGATTCGGTTGTCATACGATATGGTCAAAATTCAATACAAAACCCCTGGCTTTATCCTAGAGAATTGTTTTCTAGCATTTGTATGAATAGAAACAAACTATGGTAAGCAAATTAGCAATGCATATCTCCTTTGAAACCCACTTACCCAATGCAAATGAGTAAAATTAGAAAGATACATACATTCATCTAGAAGTGAATTACGAGCGGGGAAAATAGAAATATGGTCAAATATTTTTAGCACTTGCTTTGGAACTTGAGGAAAGAAATAATGGAACTCAACACAATAAGTAGAACCAGAACTTTGGGCTTGTTTACTTGAATGGAATTGAATTCCTAGTAATTCAAGGTAAAATGAGTTCCAATTAAAAATGTTAATAATGTGAGGGGTGAAGGATGGATGTTGCAGACGTATATATATATTGGACTTCGACTTCTCTAAAATTTGATCTACTGAGATTATAATGGCGCCACAGAGGAAGATGTGCGTGAGTGCATCTTCACCTTTGTGCATCATTTGATGTGCTTTTGTGCATCTTCATGACCTTTTCTCAATTTTAACTATTTCGATTGGAATACATTTTTAAAGATTCTCATAGAAGTTTAAGATTTTTTGTTTTTTTTTTTTTTTGGCTAGAATGCAAAGTATATCATTAAGAAAAAGGGCTAGCCAAAAAGAAGCGCCCCAAAAGAATACAGATCAAAGCCCACTAAAAGCAGCTTGCCAAGACCAAAGACAAACAAAACCATACAAACAGAGAATAACCAGAGAAGTATAAGAAATTAATGACAGCAAATTTGTTTAGTATTGCCTCCGAAGATTGTATTCTCATTACATCTCACACGTGCTGATAATATAAACGTGGTAACCGGCAACTCTACAATCATTGTCTGTGAAGGGAATCTAAGGCTGAAAGGGAATCTAAAGCCCGGCTGTATGGAGAAAATAAATCTGTCTTTCCAACCCACGTGCATGATATTGGTAGCTATGTTGAAGTAGGAACCAGAGTTAAGGAGGAAGATTCATTGAATCTTGTTCCTAGGAAATGCTCTGTTTGGATCCTCGGAAATGAGACCATAATAACTCTGGATTGACAGCAGATGAACCAAACATGGATCCCATGGCAGAACCCTTGACCCAAGTATATATACAATCATGTGGATAGTAATCCAAACTGATTATGAGGGGCTTGTTAAACTAATGGACTAGTTATTGGGAGAATTTTCTCTGGTGCTCATCTAGACTGTGATCAAAGGCGGGACCCTCCCTGAATTTCACCAGATTCCACCTGATAAATGGCACCGATGCAAAGTGCCTAAGAGAAAATAGTCCTTGATGTCCCTACATCTTGTTATGTTTTCTCTGGTAATCTCATTAAGAATTTTCCTGTGACATGCAATGATTCAAAATACAAAATCTTATCAAACTCATAACAGGAAGCCTAATCACACAATAATGAAAAATGAAATTAGATAACACTAGCTTGTCATAATCAAAATCTAATTTAATCACAGTTGAAGTACTCATCCTTTCAATACCAAATCTTCTTTAGAATATTCTCTAACGTATGCCACAAGTAACGAACTTGTGGAAGGACCAGGTTGATCCAAAGCAATTGACCACGGCCCAACTTTATTAGAAAAGCAGTTTAGACTGATTTATGACTGTTAATCTCAGAGGCACTGGTTCAACAGCCGGTGGGACCTGGGTAGAAAACATTTGGTGTAGTTTTAATTTACTCCTATTGAAATAGAATATTAGAGGCAAGTGGATGATCAAAGGCTGTCCCAAATCATAGTTTAGATTATGAGGGTTGTAAAGAGACGGGGACAGGACCTCGTGGGAACACATACTCTAACCTCTACCCCCAGCTTGAACTCCACTCCCCCTTTGTCCTCTTTGCATTAACTGCCACCCCATTTTTTTTTATCATATCATACTATGAATGGCAAGGGAATGGTGCTAATACAAAGTATAAAAGAGGAGGCACATGAAAACAAGAAGGATTCCATTGCAAGGGGCATGCAACTGGTTGTTTTTTTCTTTTTTTCTTTACAAACATTAAAAAAAAAAAAAAAACCCAGTTCCATCAGTCTCTCCCTGTCAAGGCCTCCAAAAGGCTTAAACATCCACCGTCCATTTCTCCCTATTTTGTTTGGAATCTCCATCATGGTGGGTGCTCATGCTTCTCTCCCCTCACCTTAAATACCTAACCAGACGACAGAGTATGATTACCTCGCTCACCTCTCCCACTCTGACTCTCTCCCCTGTCTTGCTTCTCTCTCTCTCTCTCTCTCTCTCTCTCTCTCTCTCTCTCTCTCTCTCTCTCTCTCTCTCTCTCTCTCTCTCTCTCTCTCTCTTCCCTCTCTCTTCCCTGTTCATATGGCCGGAGTCAAAGTCCGTTATGCCTGTGTTTTTCTCCTTGTACCGATTCTATCTCATTTAGTTCTCACTTCTGAGGGACGGCATTTGAAAGCAGAGAAAAGGACCAAAGAGTGTGAGAAATGTGTTATGCATGGGAAGAGGAGTGCAAGTGTAGGGAAAAGAGGTATTATGTCACAAAATATGGGGAGATATGAAGTAAATGGAAAACTAAGGACGCCCGGTCCCAGTCCTCCTGGAAAGGGCCATAAGAACAACATGCACTGATTATCTATCATTGTATCGTTGTTGGTACAAGTTAGTGTTTTAATGTGGTTTAGATTTACATATGGTTGTTTGGCCTACTCTGAGTAGATTCTATATGTACTTATGATTGTAAAATGGCTGCTCCCATTTTCTTAAGCTTGGTTTGTGTGTGATAATACATATTTTATGCTGTTTGCAACATTGAGTGCCAAAGGATTATAAGGTCTTTATATTAGTAATTCAGACATGAACTTAGTTCTCACTCTCTCCGTGATTAATGCATACGATTAATAATCTACAAAACTATGTTAATCATGTTATCAGTCATGTACTCAATTTGTCGATGAATCCCACAGGTGATCACATGAAAGTGTGCTCCAACCAACAAATAGGTATGCCACTCACATATGGGAAGATCATTTTTGGTTCAGAAAACCACATCCATTGAGTTGAATTTGATCGATCTGATGATCCAAGCCATCCATCATCACATTGTAAGATTAGGTGTCCATTCTCACCCTCCGATCATGTAGAGTGAAGTAGATGGGATCAATATCTGGTAAATGATCTCAGATTTCCACATCATGTGCTTTATCCAAATCGAGACCAGGCCCTTCGGATTCTTGGTAGTCAATTTTTCTGCGCATTCGTGGTAGCCGATTTTTCTACGATCAAGGCTTTGCCTTCACCTCCTACCAACAATATTATCGTATATTGACACTTACTGCTAATACCACTAGGCAATTTGACTTGTTGAGCTTCCATACATTGTCATGTGCTATGTGTTGTGTAGCAATAGATAGGATGTGATAACGAGGTCTGTAGGAGGGTTCTGCTCTGATCTTGTATACACCATTAATTGTCACAAAATTTGTTGTTGAGCAATAACTTTATAAAGGTAGATCTTTCTTGGAGTGGTCGAGGAAGAATATACAAAAGAAAAGGCCTCGAGTGTAATTATGAATTGAGTGGAACCAACATTCCAGTTGGGGTTAAGAAAAATCTTAAATTTTCAACGTAGATTTTGACATAGTTTTCCTGCTGGGATCAACTAACAAAAAAACTGAATAACTATCTCGAACAAACTAATACAATGCTACTTTATGAAATTGGAAATAAAGCATGACTTTGGGCCATGCTGGTGCACCATTATGGGGTTGTTCGCTGCACCATTATAGGCTAAACCAAAGCTTATTCAATATCGTATTAAAATCTAACACCTCACAGGATCCAATGATACTTGCATGATTTTATATCAACTTGAGAGAGATGAATGGAAAGTCTTAATGAAACCAAGGGATGTGTAAAATATCAACTTCCTCCTTAAGCTAAGGTCCTTAAAAAGCATAGTAGTTTTATATGTCATTCCAACAGTGAATATGGTTGGGACCCAGCCCCCTTGGCTGGGGTCACAAAAACAAACACAAACAGTGAGTCTATTGGTTATGTTTCAAATTTGGGCTTTTGACAATTCAAGAGTGGATAATTTGTGGATTGGTGGTGGGAGCGGAGAAGAGAGGTATTACTTAGTTATAGGTACGTAGGCCAGTAGGGTATAAATAATGGGCCAGACAACACATACAAACCATGCAATTTTTCCCATTACACTAGCTGTTACACCACGACCCAATTTATCCTTGATTAGTTCTAATTAATGGTGATTTAGCTAAATTAATTGTATTTAGTTGTTAATTATGATAATTAGTGTTAATTATCCTCTATAGACTAAGTTGGTTTGGCCTTGAACCCTGGATAGGTGAGTTGGAACCGGTTTGACTCGGTTGGGTAGAGTCAAGGGTTTTTTCGTAATTATCGATTTTCGCATTTTGCATCATTTACACGTCATCTTAGAGTCACCGCGTGTATTTCGTCGAGCACATCGATTTTCGTAGTGGACCTTACTGTATTTGACCAACCATTAAGTGAGTGGGCCATCATTTGACTCAAAATGGAGATATGTTATTTTGGTGGACTTTCTTGCAAAAACAGAGAACATTACCTCTTATAACCCATTCAGTGAACCCATTCATTTCATTTTCTCTCCATTCCTTTCATTCCTCTCCTCCCTACTTTTCTACTTCATTTCGTTTTCTCTCTTCCCCTTAATCATCAAGTGCATGTGCCTTGGGAGCTAGGAAGGGAACCCATCTCCATCCCCTCCATCATCCTCTCTTCCTTTGTTGGCAAGAAATCACCTCCACCATCTCCTATTCTCTTCAAATTTGAAATCCTTGTTAAGAGGTAAGAGTGAAACCTTCTTGTTTGTCTTTTTGAGTTACATTAAAGCCAAGAGACCCTCTCATAAGCATACATGGACATTTATTAGTGTTTTGGTGTGAATCTGTGATTAGGGTTCAGTAATTTGGGGATTTTGAGTTTCTTTGAGCTAAGTTGTGAAGAAGGAATTTAGAAAGCTCATTAGAGACAAGTATAAGCATTAATTTGGCTTTACATTTTGTTCATTCCATTTTATTCTAATGAACTCTTTTCTCTATCTTTAATTTCTTCATAAATGAATGGATTGGCTTGGTTTTTTTTTTATTTGAATGAATGGGGATGAATGGAGAGATTAGATATGATATTGGGGAGCAAGGAGGCTCAATTATGCAGGCGTTTGGGTGTGAAGTTGTGGAGTATAGAAGGGAAGAGCGAGAGTTTCAGAACTGATGAAAAACTCAGTTTCTGAGACTCTGCTGCAGGTTGGCGGTCATTAGGCGATCACCTAGTGGCTAGCAGCGTGATCACCTGGCGGCTAGCCGACCTTAAGTCGATCAGTTTTCACTACAACAGATTACACCTTCAGCGACGTTTTTTTTCGTCGCTAAAAGTCCAAAAAACGTCGGTAAAGGTTTTACCGACATTTTTTTTTTCGTCGGGCAGTCGTTGGCAAAAAAATGTCAAGGAAATACCTTACCGACGAATTAATTTTTCGTCGGTAAAATTATCATTTTCACCGACGCTTTTTTATTTTTTACCGACGCTTTTTTTCGTCGGCACAATTAATAAGAAAAATAAAAAATAAATTAAAATACTCTACCGACGTTTTTTTTCGTTTGTAATATTAAAAAAATAAAAATAAAAATATTTTACCGACGTTTTCTTGTGCGTCGATAAAAATAAAAGAAAAATAAAAAAAAATCAAAATACAATTAACGACGTTTTTTTTTCGTCGGTAATATTAAAAAAATAAAAATAAAAATATTTTACCGACGTTTTCTTGTGCGTCGGTAAAAATAAAAGAAAAATAAAAAAAATCAAAATACAATTACCGACGTTTTTTTTCGTCGGTAATATTATAAAAATAAAAATAAAAATATTTTACCGACATTTTCTTGTGCGTCGGTAAAAATAAAAGAAAAATAAAAAAAATCAAAATACAATTACCGGCGTTTTTTTTCGTCAGTAATATTAAAAAAATAAAAATAAAAATATTTTACCGACGTTTTCTTGTGCGTCGGTAAAAATAAAAGAAAAATAAAAAAAAATCAAAAATCAAAAATCAAAATCAAAATTTGAACAAAAGTAATCTTCTCATGGTTTCAATTGAAACATTCTCCCTCGGTGTTAAAGATTGCCACTGCTTTGACCGACTTACATTATAAAATCTTGAAGCGACTTTAAATATGGGTGCCTTGGGAAGTAATCTGAATGACTTAAAGGAACCCCTTACCCCCAAGTATGGCTCACGCAAATATTGCAGAAAATGCTTTGACCTCAAAAGAATGAAAATATTTAACAAAATACAACAGAAAATCATTTCCCTACGGAGGATTTTATCATGTTCCACAAAATACCCTGCAAAAGAGAGACCTAATATAACTCCAACAGGAAAAGTACACCAAAACCATATTAGACAGCAGGTTGTTTTCTAATCTCGAAACATGACAATTTACTAAAATAGCTAAAAGTTCATATATTGCTTCCTAGTGCGTGGTTGGGGGAAAAAGTGACCACAACTAAAATTTATAGTCAATTTCATGCCGTGGGCCTCGTGCTGATATGACTTAGGATGCACTTTCATGAATTCATGGAAGGGATTCAGAAAAGTTGGTAACTGTGGCCTTTGAACCTCTTTAGGTTGCTATTACAAGGAAAAGATCAAATGCAGAAAAGGCCCCACTTGTGAACATTTACGGACTCAGATGATGACACCCTTTGTTTTAGTCTTCTTTCTTATCAGAATCATCTAAGGGCTCCCAGTCTCTCGACAAGTGGGGGATGAGAGTAATGGTAAGCAGAGTACCAAGGATCTGTGTTCATCGCCGACAGATTTTCCTCCTGTAGAAAATCAAACTCCTAATCAGTAACAAATAAACAGAAACATTAAAAAGTTGGAACAAATTAAGAGTGGATTTGGATGCAAACCAAATCATGTTTCGCCATATGAAGGGCAGAGGAAAAATCGAAAAATTATATTTGGAATTCTACTATACTCCCAATTTTTTGTCCAATTCAAATCTGGTGAAGGATGCTGATGATAAATTTCGGTACAAAAGACAACATCATGTGACTTCTGTAATTTGTAATTTGCAATCCCAGTACAGCTTCAAATTTAAACCAAGTCTGCCAGATATCCGAACAGCTAGCAAGTGGCATGCACCAAAGCACATGATTGAAGTAGACCGCAAGAAAACATGATCATGAAATTATACACCAAGACCACAGTTATGGGCCTCTAGCAAACTCACTCTCATCAAACCCAGAGTCATGATCATCTCCAGGGTAAAAAAAAAAGATTACATCTAAGTATTGGCCAAAGAGGTACCTGCAATTTCACAAGGCCTGCTCGAAGCGGAGCCGCATATCCAAGGTTCTTCGCAAAAGCATCAGCCTGCAAAAGAGAAATGTGAAGTGAATTTTTATCATTTGTTGCACAGTTTCCACAGCTTTGGATAGCATTTGCATTGTCAAATTGCATATTAATGTACCTGAAATTCAAAGGCTCGGCTAACAAGGTTAAGACCAAAGCTGACAAGGTGCTGGAGAGGTATCACAGTGTGCTGCCAGAAAAAAAAAAAAAAAAAAAAAAGACAATAAACTAAATGTTCCCAAGCAAGCAACCCATACTTAGAACAGCAATTTCTCAAAAGGAAACATTGAGAAAAGAAAGATGGCCAGCGCTACATGGCTAGCACATCAAAAATAGTGCCTTCATCAACAACCAGTTGAAAGTGTTAAAAGTCAACTCATCCCACCTAAACCCACTGCTGGACAAAAGGTCACTCTCAACAACAGCGCCACCAACCATTCCACAAGATTTATTTAAAAGCTTAATTCTCAAGAAACTTTCAAGTTTTTTAGTATAATTTCATCATTGATTTTTCAAATATTTCTGTTTTTTAACTTGTTTTATTTGGGTGAAACCTATCCTGATTATATCTGAAGGAAACCCCAAATTCCAATATCGCCAGATATTTTCCCAAGACAAAAGATAACAGAGAATGGGATTGGAAACAACGGTGTAAAAAAGAAATGTCAAAGTGGAAATAGTTGAAATTGAACTCAACACAAATCAATACCTGGAAAATGATAAGACCAATAAGGACTGGTTGTGTTTCAAATCCAAAACTCTGAAAGAGATCCTTCGAATTTCTTACAAGGGTATATCCTCCAAATTGCAGAAATGTGAGGACCTACATGGAAATGTAAAGTCACCTAGATGAAAATGAGAATTAAGAGTGATGCAGCTCTAGAAAAACATGCAACTGAGTCATTCCAAAGATGCCTAGCTTCTAAATCAGAGAAACAATAAAACATAATGTGACTGATCTCAGCATCAAGAAGAAAAAAATTAAATAAATAAAAGATGACATTTGCCAGCTAAACCAATGTGGCACTCGCAAGGCTTGCATATTGACGATATTGCAAAATCGAAGCTTTTACGAGCAACAGAACACTAAATATACTTGATGCATTTGAAATGAATCATGCATGTATATTACCATATAAAATATATAATGAACATCAGATTTGGAACAAAAATTAAATTAGCATAATAGATTGGCAACATAGAAGCTTTTTTAATCAGCAAATCTTGCTGGATCACACAAATATAAGGTAGAGCAGCAAAACAAAATAAAAGAGATATGAAGAATCACATTCCAGAAATAAATAAATTCCACAGAGTATGGTGTGAACAAGCTGTAGGATCTTACACCCTATTGAGCTACCACTTATCCCAAAACCAATTGGTGATAGGAAACGGCACAACAATAGTTTTATGGTGAGGGCGAGGGCTCGACCACAATTATGACCGCTCAGGAGCAAGGGTGGACATTGACTTCAACAATCCCTCCCTCAACGGCACACCCGCCGCGACTCCTGCTGCGAACTCGCAAAACGCGTGTCCCGTGACTCGAACACCCAACCTACCAGGCTCTGATACCACTTGTAGGATCTTACACCCTATTGAGGTACCACTTATCCCAAAACCAATTGGTGATAGGAAACGGCACAACAATAGTTTTATGGTGAGGGCGAGGGCTCGACCACAATTATGACCGCTCAGGAGCAAGGGTGGACGTTGACCTCAACACAAGCCATGAATCCATGTAGAAGTCGCTTTACTGAATACTTCCACAACTCAAAAGTACACATCCGCCTGCATTTCTAGTATTGGTAGGCTATCAATACTTGGAGATTCACAAAAAAATTTACTTCAGCCAGTCTAAATTATTCTTTTTCAGCATTAACCTTAACCATTTATCTGATAATAGCTTTAGTTGCTACAGATCCCACTGGAACTTGGTTTCAAAATAACTGTGTATTAGAAATTGATGTCCACAGGTAAGACGAGTTAATGACAATTAAAACTATGTCAATAAGTGATATGAAAAGAATTATACGACCTTTGACCCGAGGCTAGCATAGTAGTCTCAAGCCTATAGTTTTTACAATTAAGGACTATGATTTTGTCATCCAGAATACTAAAATAACAGAACTCAAGAGAAACCTAGGTGCCGTTTGACAAGTTTACTTTTTGCATTCATGTGGGAAGGATTTTGACAATAATTTGCACAATCTCATAAGATGATTTAGTGTGTGCGCCCTATCAATCATCTGCTAGTCCATTCCTCTTTCACCAAAGCATTTGGGATCACTTTATGAATCCTTTTGGAGTATATTGAGGGTGGCCAAGTTTATTCATAAAAGTGGCTTTTTTTGTTAAATTTAGAAAATAATAACAATTAAAAATAAGAAAGTCTCTAGACCCCCTTGGGTCCCACATGTGGCCCATGAGTCTCTCCCCAACGAAATAATCATGCTGCTGCATCATTTTTGTTTTAATAACTGAGGTGCTATCATTTGAAACTACTCTCTGCTTGCCATGCACTTGTCTTCTTGGTTGGAGCAGAATAATGGGTCTGATGTGGGCTGATTTTATATAATTAACCAATCATCATTTCAAAAAGAAAATGGTCAACTAGCTCTCATTGCTAGTGGTTTTTCCCGAACAGTGATATCAGAATTGAAGCCTTTTAGTGTGGGTTTGGTCCATATGGAGCCTAGAAACTTGTTTCGTGCAAGCAACCAAAGAGGAGCTGATCTCGCACCTGGACTCTTGTCAGGCTCCCACAGCTCTTGTCAGGATTCAATTTATAACCAATCCAATATCTGTATCTAGACCTAGATAATATCATATCTTTACCCTAACCAAACGCTAGTATCTAGGAACCATACTTGCTATGCTTGTTAAGATTGGCAGCACACATAAATCTGAAAAAGGAGATGACTTGTTTGAAGCTTTGTCACGACCCGGCCCCGAGATCAGAGTCATTAGGGGTTAATCCCCGGGTCGCGATAATACATACTTACTCCCGTAAACCCCGATTAACCGAAGTTAAACCGGAGTCCACAAGGGATCTTGCATACGTACCTGTCAATGTATAGTTGCGGAACACATACAAATACATATACATTGATAATACTTAACAAAATGAATCAGAACATCTACTTTAAACGTTAAAGTTCACTTTACATTGATTCAGTTCCCATACTATCAACCACTGCATATTTAACATACAATGCAGGGAATATCATTTCTTTTAATTCCAATACCAAAATGTATATACAAAATAACTTATACAGAGTTTCCAAAAGACGCTATGTTTCTTCTCTTAATTCACGTCCACTCCGCTAGACCTCCTGGAGGTAGCGCATGGGCCGCCTCCGCTGCCTGGACGGTCTCCGAGGGACCGGCACGGGTAGCTGAGCCTGTAATATCATCAGTAATACCGTGAACACGACGGTTCAACAAGGTATACATATATTTACAGCATGTCCATAATTCCTAACCATTCATCGTTTAACAATGCTAAACCATTCATAATAAACATCAATAACAATGACAATAATATGGCAACTACACTAGTAATGGATCCAACTCCATGCAAACCTTCCAAAAAGGAAGCAATTCATATTCATTTCATTAATGATGTTCAATATTTATTAGTGGCTTTTCCATATATGACTTTTCAGTCAATGACCTTTCGGTCCAAATAAGGTGGGATCTCCCAGTGTCTTGATCAGAGATCACTGGTGTCACCACGGGCTCCGGAACACCCCAATCTCATCTACTGCAGTAGGAATAAACATTTCATTTATCAATTTATGCACTTCAATTCAATTCAATGTAATATTAAGTTCGGAAACCACTAGGTAGTGCCAGGCGCTTGAACAAGTCATAAGTCTAATTCTAAACCACTTCCCTAACCAACCTTGATGTGAACAAGGTTTAGTAATGCATGTATTACTGTCAATGATATTACTTTTAGTGAAATTGATGCATTACACTAACCCTCGTATCACATAGTAAGGTTTAAACATAACTAATCTTAGCTTGTTGATCCATTGGAATGAATCACAAGTTATCTCATTATATGAGAAGTACCTAAGGTCACCCAAGTACTCCTAGCACCTACGAAATCTGAAACTCACTGGCAAGGACCGTTAGGTCCGAGCGATTGGCCAAATTTTTCACTTCTAATCAATATGGGTTTCTGTACCAGTTCGCTCGAGCGAGTAAAGTTCGCTCGAGCGGACCCCTCACAGAACCCTGGTCGCTCGACCGCATTTTAATAACCGCTCGAGCGACCGGTCTAGGGTGATTTTTCTGAAACAGCACCATGGTCGCTCGACCGAACTGCCAAGTTCGCTCGAGCGAACGGTCCAGAATTCCATTTCGGAATTCTGATTCCTACTCTCTTCCTATACATCCATTTCTCCATTACCCTTACACAACCTGCAAAAGCCATGGGACCTCCTGTCCCCTCCACATATTCAATCCATTCCACAATTCTAACATTCATGCACAATCTAATTAGGGTTTGAAAACCCATAATGCATCCAAATCACCATTGTTCCTATCAAAATCCATGAAAACACTACAACAAGCATAAATACATGCATACTTGCCTCAATGGAAGCTTAGACTCCTTGTTTAGTTTAGCTTGAAAAGGGTTTTCCTTCACTTGAAGCTTTACTCCAAAAATAACTTCAAGAAGAGGATGTAGAAGATGATGAAGATGACTCTTCAATTCAATTACTCCAACACACTTGAAGAAGAACAAGAAATGAAGAAAGGAGAAGAAGAAGAAATGGGTGTAACACTTGTAGCCTAGGGTTTGAAGACAAGAGGAATGAAATGAATGAAGGTAATTGCTTATATAAGAGTGCATTTTACATTTAAGTCCATTAATTCCCCTTAATTCCACTTCAAGTCAAATCAAGGTCCATTTGATTCGATATTCGTCGAATCGCTTCAAGCCTTTTATGAAAGTTAGCGTACTCGTCGAGATACACATGTTGGTATCAAGACCTTCCATATTCGACAAAATACGTATAATTCCGTATTTATACACAAGTCCTCAATATGCTCATTTGGGCTTTATTTTCCATTTAATTCTTTTCAATTCATTTTATAACCTCATTTAACCTTTCATTAAGTCTAATGTACTCATAGTTAGGCTAAGTCAATTTTCATTGGGTGATAATCACCATTATACCATTTAAACCGGCTTAATTAGTCTTAAGCTCAATTAATTAGAGTTAATCGGGATTAACTCGGAACGGTGCCTAACAAGCTTAGAAAGATCAAAATCTTTGGGAAAGGGGTTGTGCAGACCTCTTCTTTGAGAAGTAAACAAACAGCGATAGAATGAAAAAATTGGAAGAGTAGCTAATCAAAATGGTGATGCAGCTAGGGAAGAGGACCAAATCCACAACAGGGATTTGGCTGAATCCAAGATGGATTCAACAGCCAAGAACTCATGCACAAAATTAATCAAAGCAATGACAAAACTGGAACTCAATTCAATTCAATAATCAGAAGGTACCGATCCCTAAAGGGGATTCATATATTTATAATAACATCTCTTTCCCTACTAAAACTCTCTTCTAAAGACTTCTAATCAAATAAGGAAACTAATCAAACAATCTAACATAAATAAGAAACTAACAATCTTTAGGAAATATGACAACTTCCCACAATAGAATATTGTTCGATCCTCCCATTAGGATTTGTGGGCCATTCTAATGGGTCAGGTCAGATTGATCAGATAACTCATGGGTTAGGCCCATTGGACTTGGGCCTGGCTCGAACTGCAACAAATGGTAGTCTAAGTCCATATTAAAACATTGCAATAATCATAGTGGATCTTGAATTATAAAGAAACTAACCAATAAGAATATATATATATATATAAAGATAAGTACAAGAAGAGTACAGAACTGAATGCTCACATTACTATGGCTTGACCTTGTAGATCCATCAACAACAAAGAGCTTCTTCAAAGGAAACTTGAGGGAGGAGGCCAGGTTCTCGATTTTCTCTCTAAGCCCTCCTTCAGGAAGCTATATGCCATAACATCACCCAAAAAGGAAAAGTAGTACTAGTCAACAAAAGCAAACAACAGATGTAATTCAACAGTTTTCTCAACCAAAAAAATTGTGAATGAGAAGAAGTCTGGATAACAGATCAACTTGAAAAAAAAACCATGCAGACCACAGATACAAGTCAATAGCTAACATGAACGAAATGAAATTTGGACGGCAGAACAATATGGAAAACAATAATCTAAAAACACATCTGAATTGTGCTCACAATACCAAAAATGCATACTCACAGGGGTGAATTTATTGAACAGTGGAGCAATCAGGATAGGATACAGTGTCATCAACACAATTGACAGAACAAACATAAAACTCCAAAGATAAATTGCCAAGTAAGGACCTCCTCTCTGCACATGCCAATAGCTTCAGCATTATAATGAAAACAGTAGATATTTGTTCGAATATAAAACTACTAAATAGATGAAATAGTGTAAAGAATAAAGATTTACAAAGAAACTTATCCTCAAAAAATAATAATAATAATAATAATACAAACAGAACAAAATGAATCTGCTAGGTAGTATAAAATGTTAAAGAGTAACAGTTACCAGTAACAATTTACCAAAAAGAAAAAAAAAAGTTACCTGTACAATTACAATGATTGCAACCACGATTGGTGGTCCAAGTAAAATAGAAAGACAAATGCCTTTCAACATGTCCCTAAAGAATAGCCAAATTGTTTGCTGGAAAAAAGATAGATAGTATCGTTAAAATGTAAAAGGATAAGAAAACAAATTATCGGAACGTGAGAAAATCGCATCTGAATTGGTCGACAGAAAAAATATCTGCAGCCTAATCCCACTAGTCGAGAACTATACAGATATTATTAATAACAGGAAACAAAAAAAAAACAAAAACAAAGAAAGAGGACAAACTTTGTTGAAACCATGGCGAGCCTCAATTACAAAAGTTGAATATAGTGAAAATGGCAAGTCCGTGATCTGCATGAAAAGAAGCAGCATTTCCTTAATTCAATTGCAGGGGTTCCAAAAGGGAGTCAGGGCATATCCAGAATTAAACCTAAACATGTAAAAACGTGGTCATCAATTCATCCATACACGCATAAAAAAAAAAAAGAAACACTCAGTACAGACATAGTCAGGAGACTCAGGACATATAAATGAAATTTGAACATTTAAAAGTGGTCTTGAAGACCTTGATAAACAAGCATTGCAGTGTAGGTCTAGCAAAAAGAAGTTGACAATGTGTGGGGCCCATCACGTGAACCAACTCCTTTCGGTTTCGGCAAAGCACGTCCATATCAGTCTCGGACATAGACCCATGCCACTTCGGTTTCGGTACTAGATGCTGATATCAGGAAAGTGATATCCAATTCGGCTCGGCCTCGCCACCCCGCCCAGTCTCGGCTACACATGATCATGATTGCGTTCCTTGGCTACGGCCCATCAGGACAAGGCCCCAGAAAGGGATTCGATGGGACCCCGGCCGTCAACATATCAGGGCAAGATCAGGCCCAATGTGACTGGCATTAAATGCAGTATGGGCTGATCGGACCCTCATTAAATGCAATGAGGGCTGTGATGGACCCTCATTAATGACTATGCGGGCTGATGAGACTTTAGTCACATCATCAGGCCCGCTGGCACAGGCTCCAAAACTATCTTCCATATAAGGCATAAGACAGACCAAGAGGAAGGTAAGCACTCTCATACATACGACGAGAGATCCATTCTTTCTTCTCCTTCTCCGATCAACTGCTGACTTAAGCATCGGAGAGCCCTGTGCTGCCCACAGCCAGGGTCCTCGACCTTCTCTTTTCCTCCCTTTCAGGTTCACCTTCTCGCAGCTACTTCTCCAGTATCGTGAGTAAGTCCTTAAAGGCTTCCTAATCTTGTGAGTATATTTTTCTTGTACTTACAATTGGCGCCGTCTGTGGGAAAGCGATTTACATAATCTTCCCTATCACCATGACGAGGAGAGCTGCTAAAGGCGGAGAAACTTCCAAGACCAAGCGTGCGGGACCATCCTCTGACCTCCTTCCTGCCAAGAAGAGGTCTGGAAAGCAACCAGTTACAGAGGACGACGCCGAACGTGATCTCATCCGGATCAACGTTCAGGAGCGCGACCTTCGCTCGGAGTCCGCTCCCCGTAGGGGAGATACCCAGCAGCAGCCTGCAGGTCTCCTGATGGGTCGAGACCAGCGGAGTAAGTCTCCAGTGGTCGATGGACCGCGTCCCTCTTATCAGGTGGAGGATGTTGAGGATGACGAGGACGAAGAATATAATCCTAGTGATGACTTCGATTCCACCCTTGAAGAGATTAGAGCACAGAATGAGGCTATCAAGGAGAGGGATGCTCTGATCCTCCAGCTCCAGCAGCAGCTGGAAAGAGCCACGAATTCAGCAGGAGCAGGACTGTCTCAGCAGCAGCAGCGGTCGAGACAACAGCGTCAATCGCAGCGACAACACGAGAGGAAGGTTTCTCGTGTCAGGCGCACTTCTTCCCCCGAGGAAGATTTGAGGGACCTCCTGAACAAGAAAAGGCGTGACCGAACTCGGGATGAGGGCTCAAGCACCAGCCATAGCCACTCGAGGAAGGCGTCGGAAACCATTCCGGAGAGCAGGTATCATGATCAGGAGTGGTTAGACGCGCGCATAAGGGAAACGGTCCGGCGCAATCTGGAGGTGGCCGGTTTCGGCCGAGACCAAAAGGATGTTTGTTGTGACTCCATTGATCTCGGCGCGTCTCCTTTCTCTCGCGATATCAGGAAATATCCCCTGCCAAAGAAGTTCACCGTCCCGAGGTTCGTCACTTATGACGGGACCTCGGACCCAGCTACACATCTCAGGCACTTCTCCCAGAGGATGTCCGACTGGGGGGATGAGGGCCATCTGAACTGTCGAGTTTTCTCCTCCAGTTTGGGTGACCTCCCCCTGAAATGGTTCTGTGCACTACCGGAGGGGTCCATTTCGAGTTGGCAACAACTTCAGCAGTCCTTTATGAAGAAGTTCCAGGCCTACAGGATCCTGCCGAAAACAGATGCGGATATCATGGCCCTGAAGATGAAGCGAGAAGAGAACGTCACCCAGTTCGCAAAGCGGTTCTGGACGGTCTACAGCCAGATCGAGAATTCCAAGGACGAGGTTGCCATCTTCGCATTCCAGAATGTCTTGCTGCCAGACAGCGATCTTCGGAAAGATTTAGCCAGGAATCTGGTGTCTTCCATAGCGGTGCTCATGTCCATAGTCAACCCCTACATCGCCCAAGAGGACGACCAGATCCGGGCTCGAGAAAACCATGGGGCCGCGCAGAACGACAGAGGTGAGAGGCCCTCCAGGAGGGAGAGGGGACCGTCCGGAGGGGATGAGTCCCGAAGAGATGAGCCGGACAGACGCAGGGCGTCGGCCAGCTCGGCTAAGACTCAGGCTTTCACCTCAGCAAGAAGCAAGAGGCCTAGGTTATCCGAGGACGCATATCGGGCAATTAACACGGTCTTCAAGGAGCCCATCCACAGGATCATGTATAAGATCAAGAGAAGGCCGTACTTCAGCTGGCCAGAGCCCATGAAGGGCGACCCGTCCACCCGAGATCAGACGAGGTTTTGTGCGTATCACAAGGAGGGCGGCCACAAAACCGAAGAATGCAGAATCCTGCGGTCGCATTTAGAAAAGCTCGTCCAAGAGGGACACTTGCAGGAGTTTGTCAAGGCAGACACCAGAGCTCCACGCCGAGACGAGAGAGGCCATGACAGCGACGGGTCGGAGAAGATCATTAATGTCATACATTTAGCCTCACCGCCCAAGGGGAGTAACCGAGCCCGTGCCGAGGCCAGGCGTGCATCTCACGCTGAGCGAGTCATGGCAGCCGAGCTCGGTTCGGCTCCGAAGAGGGCCCGGAGGGAGCGGCCCGAAATCAGGTTCACAAACGCAGATTTGGAAGGGGTGCAGCTTCCCCACAACGACTCACTGATCGTCACCTTGAGGTTTGATTGCTCTGAGCAGGGCGTGAAGGATTGCACCGTGAGGAAGATCCTTGTCGACCCCGGCAGTTCGTCCGAGGTCCTTTATTTCGATACTTTCCGGAGAAAGGGCCTAACGGAGAAGAACCTGCAGGATGCCCGAATTCCCCTCATTGGCTTCAGCGCCAAACCAGTTTACCCCAAGGGGAAGGTGACGTTCAAGGTCGAGGCCGGCGGCGCGTCTGTCATGGCAACCTTCATGGTGATTGACGCACCCTCGCCCCACAATGCTATAGTGGGCAGGTCCTGGCTCCATAGTTTGGAAGCAATCCCTTCAACCCTCCACCAGAGGCTGAAATTTCCATGGGAAGGGAAGAATGGCCGAGTTGAGATCGTCACGATCAGAGGGGACCAGTAGGCAGCTAAGCAGTGCCTGACAGCTGTGGTGTCTGGGGAGCGAGAGCCCAAGGAGGTCCATATGGCCGAGATGGAGAAGAAACTGGAGGGGAAGCTGGATGAGCTCGGCCATGACCCGGAAAAGAAGAGTGTGGAAGAACTGACCGAGGTCCGGATCGACTCAAAGGACCCGGAGCGGTTCTTCCTGCTCGGCAGTCAGCTCGGGGAGCCCGAGAGGTCCGAGCTGGCCCAGTTCCTGGTACAAAATAAAGATGCCTTCGCTTGGACGCCTCAGGAGATGTCTGGTATCGACCCCGAGGTAATATGCCATAGATTGAATGTAGACCCTAATCATAAACCTGTGATGCAGAGAGCTCGCAGGACTGGGGTTCCACAAACCGAAGCTGTAGTCGAGGAGGTGGACAAACTGCTTGAGGCCGGCGCCATCAGAGAGGTCCAATACCCGACCTGGCTAGCCAATACTGTGGTCGTCAGGAAGAAGACTGGCAAATGGAGGGTGTGCGTCGACTTTACCGACCTCAACAAGGCTTGCCCCAAAGACAGCTTTCCCCTACCCAAGATTGACCAGTTGATTGACGCCACGGCCAAGCACGACAGAATGAGCTTCCTCGACGCTTACCGGGGCTATCAGCAGATCCCGCTGTATGGGCCAGATGAAGAGAACACAGCTTTTATCACACCCAAGGGGACCTATTGCTATAGGGTGATGCCGTTCGGACTGAAGAACGCAGGAGCCACCTATCAAAGACTCGTCACCAAGATGTTCCATGATCAGCTCGGCAAGACAGTTGAAGTCTACATCGACGACATGGTGGTCAAGTCCAAGCAAGCCCATAATCATCTGGCGGACCTGGCTGAAGTTTTCGCCACTCTGAAGAAATTCAGACTCAAGCTCAATGCCTCCAAATGTGCCTTTGGTGTTGGTTCCGGCAAGTTCTTGGGAAGCCTGGTCACACGCAGGGGAATTGAGGCGAATCCAGACCAGATCTCGACAATCCTCAGAGTACAGAGTCCCACCTCGGCTAAGGAAGTCCAAAAGCTAACCAGAATGGCAGCCGCACTGAATCGGTTCATCAGCAGATCCTCAGATAAGTGCCGACCTTTCTTTCAGCTTCTTAAGAAGAATTGTAAAGTTCAGTGGACTCCAGAGTGTGACCAGGCCCTGCAGGAGCTTAAGGTCTATTTATCTTCACCGCCTCTACTGTCTACTCCGGTCCACGGAGAAGTTCTGTATTTATACCTAGCGGTCTCGGATCATGCGGTGAGCTCGGTCCTCCTCCGGGAAGAGGATAAGATCCAAAAACTCATTTATTATACGAGCAAGACCCTTATTGATGCCGAGACTAGATATTTGCCACTTGAGAAGCTCGCGCTGGCACTAATTAGTGCCTCGCGCAAGCTCTCTCATTACTTTCAAACACATACCATAGTGGTCATTACGGAACACCCACTTAAGTCTGTTTTCAGAAATGCTGACTTTTCAGGGAGAATTTCAAAATGGGCTGTTGAACTGGGGCAGAATGAGATTCAATATCAGCCCAGGACAGCGATCAAAGCCCAGGTTCTGGCGGATTTCCTTGCCGAATTCGATTCAAGTTCGGCACCAACCCAGCTCGGCACCGAACTGGGGGGCAGGGAGCACGAGTTGCCCACGAGCTCTGAACAATCACAGGGCCAGGCCCTGACGCCAGCTTGGAAAGTTTTTGTCGACTGATCATCCACCTCAAGGAGAGCCGGGGCAGGAGTCGTCCTCCAATCGCCAGAAGGGTTGGTCATCGAGCAGGCTCTGACCCTTGATTTCAAGGCATCGAATAAGCTGGGACCATCAAGCTGGCACACCCGGTGGGACTCGTTCATTTGATGAACATGTGCTTAGATTCCTTTTGGCTCCTTTTTAGTTGGTGGCCTATGTTGGATCTTGCATCTAAAAAAAAACACATGAGATGGGATTCTTGGAAATTTCTTCTTTTAAGTTTATTTCCAGTCTTTCTTGTTTCTAAAAAAATTTTCTCAAAAAAATCAAAAACAAAATCTGATTTACAAAAAATTTTCAGATTTTCCTCTTTTGGGTTTAAGTTGAGAAACTTTGGTTTCTTCCTTTTCGGACTTCGGGATCGCAGAAATGTTGAACCCATTTTCGGAATGGAACACCATTCGCTCTCTTCTATGAATCCATAAAAAAAAAAAAAACAAAATCTGATTTACAAAATTTTTTCAGATTTTCCTCTTTTGGGTTTAAGTTGAGAAACTTTGGTTTCTTCCTTTTCGGACTTCGGGATCGCAGAAATGTTGAACCCATTTTCGGAATGGAACACCATTCGCTCTCTTTTATGAATCCATAAAAAAAAAAAACAAAATCTGATTTACAAAAAATTTTCAGATTTTCCTCTTTTGGGTTTAAGTTGAGAAACTTTGGTTTTTTCCTTTTCGGACTTCGGGATCGCAGAAATGTTGAACCCATTTTCGGAATGGAACACCATTCGCTCTCTTCTATGAATCCATAAAAAAAAAATCTGATTTACAAAAAATTTTCAGATTTTCCTCTTTTGGGTTTAAGTTGAGAAACTTTGGTTTCTTCCTTTTTGGACTTCGGGATCGCAGAAATGTTGAACTCATTTTCGGAATGGAACACCATTCGCTCTCTTCTATGAATCCATAATAAAAAAAATCTTTCAAAAAAAAAAAAAGCCACAAAGGTTGCACCAATTGCGTTCTTTGACCAAAGTGGATCTAAGAAAAAGCCTTGTCCAGAGTGTGGAGACAGCTAGACTGTTCTAGGCAAGGGTCCTCCAAACGGGTTCATTAAGTAATCCTACCCTTACCTGGGGGCTGATCTATCAACTGAGGTTTCATAAGATCGAATTGGAGATCTATGTGAACTCTTTTTTTTTTTTTTTTTTTTTTTTTAAATCTTCAAAAAAAAAAAGAAAAAAAAAAAAAAACTTTTGTCATTTTTGGATTTATATTTGAGAAATCCTGGTTCCTTCCTTTTCGGACTTCGAGATCGCAGAAATGTTGAACTCATTTTCGGATTGGAATACCATTTGCTCTCTTCTATAAAGTCCAATCTTGACACTTTCCAAAAAAACTTTTGTCATTTTTGGATTCATATTTGAGAAATCCTGGTTCCTTCCTTTTCGGACTTCGAGATCGCAGAAATGTTGAACTCATTTTTGGATTGGAATACCATTTGCTCTCTTCTATAAAGTCCAATCTTGACACTTTCAAAAAAAAAAAACTTCCGTCACTTTTGGATTCATATTTGAGAAATCCTGGTTCCTTCCTTTTCGGACTTTCGAGCTCGCAGAAATGTTGAGCTCATTTTCGGATTGGAATACCATTTGCTCTCTCCTATGAATCCAATCTTGACCTTTCAAAAATCCCATCTCGTGTCCTTTCCAAGGATGCGATTTGCAACATTTGTGCCTAGCGGTGCTAGTACGCCCTTTCGGGTCTACTGTATTCGCAACCGACACATTTGTATCTCAACCTTATATCATTTTACCTTGAGTGAGCTTTGCTTCTCGGTAATTTGAATTAAGGTTCACAATTGCTTCTAGCAGTCACTGGGACGCTCATTCTGAGCTGACCCTACCTGCATTCAGAACAATTGTGCCCTCTATGACTTTTCTGCCTTCCTCATATTGCTTGGGCTGGGCCATGTCCCCTCGGGCGACTTGAAAAGGCGAAACCATAGTATTTTCCATTTATGATCACTATATTCTTGTGATTACTACTGGATATGGTCTTGTTTCAGAAGTTTTCAAAAAACTAACAATGGCAGCTTCATTAACCATCACCTTTGATGAGAACAAGTACCAGCTCATGCTGCCGAAGCAAACAAACCAAGCGCACTTACAAGCGCCCTGCCAGCTGCCGAAGCATCATTTCCCTCGGCAACTCAGAAGACACCGGGTCAAACTCTACTCCCCGGACCATTGTCTTCGGGTCATTGGGACCATTCCCACTACCCGCAGAAGAAACCGCACCTGCCAAGAAGCAGAGAACCGCCTCTCAACGTATCACTACAGTGATACCAAGGGCGATCATCAAGAAGCCTGAGGCCCGTAGCGCTCCTGCAAAGCCTCAACCAGCAAGAAACCAGGTCTGCTCAAAGACTTGGTCTCCATGGCCTTCACCCAAACAGCGAAGGTCACAAACATCAGCAAAGCCAGCATACCTGGCCCCTCTCAAGGAGAACCGGTTCTACCCTCTTGCTTACATGAAAGAGGAGAAGCCTACCCTCCGCCAAACAAAACCAACTCAGCACGAGCCGGCTTGCTCATACAAGCCCAAAATCAAATCTTGCATCGTAAGGCCTCCGCAAGAACCTGTCAAGGCCTTCACACCTGCGAGTCGACCCTTCCTCTCAACGGGAGCCGAACTCGCAAAATTCAAAGCTTCGCTGCGACAGGCAAAGGACCGCGTCCAGATCCTGTCCCTGCCCGTCTTCAAAGAAGACAAGCTTGGCTGCTGCGCACCAGGGACTACTTCCTTCATTGCTAGGGCACAGCCAGAGCTAACCAAAGCTCAAATCGCTCGTCGTATGCGTCGCCGAACGGCATATCGACAAAAGAGACTAGAGAAGCAAAGAACCCAGGATTCTGCACTTCAAGTCTCCCAAAAATGGGTCGAAAAAGAAAGACCCGACCAACTTGTTGCTGTTCATATGGTTGGAAAAACCAGAAAACGCCAGAAGTCAGCAACTAAAATCCATGTCAGACGACCGGTGACTCGCAGCGTCTCCCGGACACGAAGACATAAAGAAAACTCTCCCGCTTCTTCAAGCCAAGGACATCGGAGTGACCACTCTTCGAGCTCTTCATCTAAAAGAATGAGCTCCAGCTCAGTCACCAAGACTGTATCCTCTTTCGACTCTCGAAGAATGAACGTCTTGGTCACAAATACTGAACAACCTCCGCCGCATGATGACGTAACCGCACGCATCCAGCAGCTGGAGCAAGGGCAGCAGAGGATAGAGACTCTAATAGAGAACCTAATTCTCAATCTTCAGCGTCCACAAAATAATGAAGCTCCTCCGAGCCATCAAGGCGACGAGGAAAATGCGGAAAACAGTGAATCACGCGCCCTTACCAAGAAGGACGTTGACGATATCCTCGCCAAAGCAAAAGAAGAGGATACACTAAAAGAGCATGGGATCAAGCCACCATATCCCTTGTGGATGGACTCGGTCCCGTTCCCTACAAAATTCAAGCAACCTACTCTCCAAACATATACGGGGAAGGGTTCGGCCAGACAGCACGTCATCCATTTCAAGATCCTGACGGGAGCTATTGCAGATCAAGATGCCCTCAAAATCCGCCTCTTTGCAAGTACCCTAAAAGGTACGGCCTTTGATTGGTACTCCACTCTGCCGGAGGACTCCATTCAAAATTGGGCCATGATGGAGACACGCTTCCTAACCCACTTCAAAGGTGAGGATCATCCTGTTACTATGGCTCAGCTCTGCAGCCTAAAACAGGGAGAGAATGAGTCAACATATGACTTTATTCACAAGTAGAAGGCAATGGCATACAAATGCTCCGATGTACTGCCACAAGCGTCACTAGTCGACATCTGCCGAAACAACATGAGAGCAAGAATCCGCTCCATGATCATCGGCAACAAATCAAAGAACCTGGGAGAACTCCTGGAAGCATCTATGGAAGCTGAAACGGTGATCAAAGACCTCAACAGTCAGAAATCATTAAAGAAAGAGCCGACTACCATTGCAACCTCAAAACCAAAGAAAAAGGAGGTTCTCAATGTGCAAACCAAGTCAGCTCCTCAGCAGCCAAAGAAAGATGAAAACAAAGCTACAGGTAAAAAGCCTGAACTCTCTGATGCCTTCAGAGAACGGGTAGAAAAGAAATACCCGTTTGATGAAGACGTTGAAGAAATCTTTGGGGCACTCCTAGCAAATGGCAAACTTACATTGCCTGACCCCAAAAGACCAGGAGATGTTGGCAAAACCAACGATCCTCGGTACTGCCCATACCATCAGATGGTCTCGCATCCTCTCAATCAATGTTTTGTTGTGAGAGAGAAGATAAATGAGATGTGGAAAAACGGAGTCATTACCTTCGACAAGAACTATGGGTCTGCCTCCGTCAACATGGTGTCGTGTGGACAAAAACAAAAATCACCAAAAGAGAAGATCACTACTTCCTTCAAGGTGATAAAGATGACCCAAACGTCCCAAGAGTTGGTTCCATATCCAACATCAGACGGACAGCCCATATGGGTACACCCTGATCTCCTAGAAGATGAAAATTGGGAGGTCGTCAAAACAAAGCCAACCGCTCAACAGCGAAGGCAATCCAGGAGACAACTCCGCAAGCTCAAACAGCAGGAGAAAGCTCCGAAAAAGCAAGAAGTCGCTGAAAAGGCAGAAACCTCCTCTACCGCTTCACTGGGGGCAACAGAAGAGTCCTCTCCTAAGGCTTCAAAGGCGGTAAGAAAATTCACTCTTGGTGATTTCATGCCACCACATCTCAAAGATGAAACTACGCAGGGGGCATCATACTCTTGCAACTCAGTGGTCGGATTCTCCATGGATGGATATGAGTCCAGTGACACTGCCAGTGACATCGAT
The DNA here is from genome assembly GCA_038049695.1 of Cinnamomum chago. NCBI lineage: Eukaryota > Viridiplantae > Streptophyta > Magnoliopsida > Laurales > Lauraceae > Cinnamomum > Cinnamomum chago. The sequence goes on along the minus strand of CP142458.1, from coordinate 60,797,865 downwards.
GAGTGGGAAGAATCCCTCGAAACAGGAGAATATCTCTCCGACGAGGAATGGATCCCTGAATCTCATCTTATGCCAGTAATCTGGTATAACCCATTACAGCCGCAAGGATCCTGGTCTGATGATGAAGAAGACCAAGAGGCTGTCCAAGAAAATACTCCAGTGGAACCCAACCATGTTGAACCACAAGGAGCAGACGAAGAAGAAGATTTGGCTCCCGTGCCTGATCTCGATGAATACGCAAGGATCTTGCAGCACCTTGCTATAGAGCAAGAACAAGGTCGCATCAATCAGCTTCGTCACAACCCAGCACCGGAAGTTCCTGAAAATCTACAGGAATCTCCTCCGGTAACCCCGGAAAACGAAGAAAGCTGTTGGATCGACGATCCTCTTACATCTGAGGACGAATCTGATTCCCAACAGTTCATCTTGGAGGCATCTTCCGTCAAAGTTACGTTACTTGCAATGCAATAACTCAGGATGATAATTCCTCACCTTCTCAGGCTTCGTCTCCTGAAACAGTGACATCGGAACTCAAACCTCTTCCGACCGATCACCTTGAAGAAATTCCAGCCGGTGAAATCTTCTTCAGAGAAAATCCGGTCAATTGGTCCCAAATGCCCGATCTCATCGGTGATGTCTGGACCAACAAAATATTCGACAAAGAAGGAAAGTTGCTGGATGCTGTTCAGGACTTGCTCCCGAAAAATGCTCCATGCAACACAATTACTGAAGATGGCAATGCTGACACAGAGAAATCTTCAGCAAATGAGAAGGAACAACCCCTCGATCTCGAGGGTGATCTTCTAAACAAAGACCCTTCTCCAGAAGCTCTTGAAGTTGGTAGAGGTACCCGTTCTGGCCGGGATTACCACAAAAACTACAACCAACCTTCTGCTTCTTATGTAAATCCTTCAGGAAAACAAGTTGTAAACGCCCCTAGTGGCAAGAATAATGAAAATGCAGGCCCCAAGGAGGCTTTCAAGTACGACTTGATTCAGCACTTCAAACACATACCTGCACGTCTGCACATCCTAGACTTATTACGAATGTCACCACAGACTCGTGATAGTCTCATTTCAGAACTACAAATGCTGGATGCGGATGTCGACAAACATGCCCCACAAGTCCTACAAATTGAAATGGACCATAGGGTCAAAAAATCAAAAACTCCCTCAAAAGGAGAAAAGAAGAAAACTGAGGGATCCTGCATCGAATGCTTCTCGGTTCAAAAAGCAGCAAGTGCAACCATCGCCTTCACCAAGGAAGACCTCCTGCTAGGCGAGACAAAGCACAACCGACCCCTGTACTTCACCGGGTACATCAAAGAGGTACCACTAAGCAGAATCCAGATCGATCCAGGTTCTGCACTCAACCTCATCTCCACTTCGGCACTCGAAGAACTGGGCATTCCGCCTAGCAAGCTGAGCCACACGTCTGTGTCCATCTTTGGATATGATGGCAGCGCTCAAAGGCCGATCGGCAAAATCAGGTTCAAGTTAAAAATCGGTGATCTTATCTCCGAGGTCACTGTCTATGCGATAAAGACCCCTTCATGCTACAACATCCTTCTCGGACGCCCCTGGATACACGAGAATGGTGTTGTCCCTTCGACTTTACATCAGTGCATCAAGTTCGTTGGCAATGACGGCTTGATACATCGAGTGTTTGCAGACAAAAAGCCCTTCAAAGGCAAAGAAGTCTATTTCGCAGATGCTCAGATGTACAAAGATGAAAAAGAAGAAAGGGAGGAAGAAACAACATCCTTTGCCGAAAGTCTCCAGAAAGACAAAGGCAAGGCTCCTCAGCAATCACCGGAAGAAAATAAACCCTCTATCAAAACCGAAGAGAATAATCAATCTCTCTTCATGGTCTCCCTCAAGTCTTCAAAGCCTCTGGTGATCACCACCAAAGCAAAGAAGACAAAACAGAGGGCTGGGGGCAAGTTTGCTGTCTCCTTCGTGTCTATCTTGCAAGACACGGATTCGGACTCAGAGCCAGAAGACGATACATCGTCAAGCCAAGCTGATGATCAACAAGTTCAGCCCGCTCTCACTCCGATGGAGACAACCGTTGACATAGAAGATCCGGCATCTGCTTCCTTCGTTGTTCCAGCAACATCAGCAGAAGAAAAGCCAATCTTCTTCCATAAATCGGGAGTTTCTTCATCAAATTCTTCGCTTGAACCTTTCAAAAATGAAGGTATGCCTCAACTATCCCTGTATAGTCCAATGGCGCAAGCTATCATGAAGAAAATGGGCTACGACGCTCAGAACCCAATCGGTTTGGGAGATGGTCGTGGTATTATCACGCCATTGGAACCAACCCTGACCAAAAGTCAACTGGAAGGTTGGAAACCCCACCGCCACATAGAAAAGTCTTCATATGGGCTGGGGTATGATCCTGACGCCCCCTTGAGACAGTTGACACAAAGGCTGCAAAATCATCTTGCCAACCAAGCCTCAACATCTCATATTAATGAAGACATCGATCTCCCTGGATATCTCTTTGAAGAGTTGGTCGTCAATGATCCAGGAAGTTCATCCAATTGGTACGATTTCTTTGATGATGAAGAGGAATTGTCCGATGATACAGACACACGGTTCTCTGACCCAGAAGAACCACTGTCTCCAAAGGAAGTGCCCTACTTCGACCTAGTTTCAACAGGTGATTGGGACCATCTCATAGCAAATCTTGAGAAAAGTACCAATCAAGAAGACCCATGGACAAAAGCAGAGCCGTGGTCTGTAGATACCTTTGGAACTCCAGAAGGCTTTGTTGGGTTGGAAGCCTCCGAAAATATTGTAGAGGAACCACCTTCAAATCTTCTAACAGAAGATTCTGTTCAAAAGATAGACTTGGGAAAACCTGATAACTCACGTCCTGTATTCATAAGCAAGAATATAAAGGATGATGAGTTACCCGAGTATATCGCGTTTCTTCATGAGTTCGTTGATTGTTTTGCATGGTCTTACGCTGAGATGCCTGGCTTAGACCCCAAAATAGCAATCCATAAACTCAATCTTCAAAAAGATATCAAGCCTGTCAAACAAGGCCAAAGAAGGTTCCGTCCTGACGTGATGGACAAAATTGAACAAGAAGTTCAAAAACTCAAAAGCGTTGGCTTCATCCGTGAGGAACAGCATCCTGAATGGTTGGCCAACATCGTCCCCGTGACAAAGAAAAATGGGCAAATCAGGGTCTGCATTGATTACAGAGACCTGAACAATGCATGCCCAAAAGATGAATTCCCGCTCCCTATACCGGAGGTGATGATCGACAATACCTGTGGGTTCGAGCGAATGACATTCATGGATGGCTTCTCTGGCTACAATCAGATAAAGATGCATCCTGAAGATGGAAAACACACAGCATTTCGGACCCCGTTTGGCGTGTATTGCTACACTGTCATGCCATTCGGTCTGAAGAATGCCGGCGCTACATATCAGAGGGCTATGATGAAGATATTCCAAGATATGCAACACAAGACGGTCGAATGTTATGTCGATGATCTCGCCGTCAAAAGCAAAAGAAAAGAAGACCATCTCAAAGATCTTCGAGAAGTCTTCCTCCGACTTCGCAAACACAAACTGCGAATGAATCCCCTCAAATGCTTCCTCTTGTACACAAGAGCCCTTGACTGTTCTTTAGGCGCGCACAAAAGAATGACCAGGGAAAAGAAGCTGCTCTATATTACCTTAGCCGCATGTTGGTAGGTGCAGAGCATCGCTACTCTCCAGTCGAAAAAGAATGCTTGGCAGTGATGTTCGCCGTACAAAAACTGCGTCACTATCTGCTATCCAACACAGTGTACCTGATTTCGAGGATCAACCTCCTAAAGGTCCTTGTCACAAAAGCAGGTTCTCTCAATGCCCGACTGGCAAAATGGTCCATCCTCTTGTCACAATTTGATATTAGGTATGTACCACAAAAAGCAATCAAAGGCCAAGCTCTAGCAGACTTCCTCGCGGAGCATCCATTGCCTAAAGATTCTCCACTCAGGGATGACCTCCCAGACGAATCAGTCTACAGTGTGGAGACTTCCTTATCAAACGCTTCCTGGCACATGTACTTCGATGGCGCAACCAGGACAAATGAAAAGGGAAATCAAATATCGGGAATTGGCATTCTCTTTGTTAATCCCGACAAATACATGATTCCACACGCATTCTCGCTACTGGAACCATGTTCAAACAATGCAGCTGAGTACGAAGCCCTAATCATAGGATTGGAACTCGCCCTTGAATCCGGCATCACTACGCTGGAAGCTTTTGGAGACTCTCAACTGATCGTCAACCAGATGAATCAGAAATTTGAAGTCAGGAAGCCCGATCTGTTGCCTTACTACAACAAAGCACAATCGCTTCGACAAAAGTTCGACATCTGTCATATCACCCACATCCTCAGAGGTGGAAACATTCGTGCAGATGCCCTGGCTGGACTTGCTGCGTCTATGGCAATCCAAGAAGGGGAAAACATGCAAATTACAGTGTGTCAAAAAAGTATTCTCCCTCCTCTCAACACACATCAAGCAGTTGCTGAATGCCACCAAGTGGTTGGAAGTCGGATCTCCGTCCTTAAACCTCTGATCAGCGACTGGAGGGATCCGTTCATTGATTACATAATGTTCGGAATCCTACCTGAAGATCCAAAAGAACGGGTAAGCATCCAAAGACGAGCCCCAAACTTTCATTTGGATATTCCTTCAAAAATGCTGTATAAAAAATCCTACAATGGAGTACTTCTACGCTGCTTGTCACAACAAGAGGCTGAGGGAACACTCAAAGAAGTACATGCTGGTCTTTGTGGAGCCCATCAGGCTGGGCCTAAGCTCTACGATCAGATAAAAAGGTTAGGTTATTATTGGCCTACCATGGTGGCTGATGCAATGCAATTTGCTAAGCGCTGCCAACAATGCCAAGTTCATGGAGATTATGTCCACATGCCTCCGGAATGGCTACATCCTACAGCAATCTCATGGCCTTTTGAAGCCTGGGGTATGGACATCATAGGTCCTATCTCCCCTCCATCGAGCAAAGGTCATCGCTTCATCTTCGCCGCTACGGATTATTTCTCCAAGTGGTCAGAAGCATTCGCGCTTAGTGAAATGAAGACGTCATCAGTCCTTCACTTCTTGCGCACCAACATCATTTGTCGCTTCGGCATACCTAAAAGATTCGTCCATGATAACGGACCACAGTTCCGCGATCACCGATTCTACAGGTTCTGCGACAAATACAAAATCCAAAGTTGTCCTTCAACTCCGTACAATCCGGCAGCGAATGGACTAGCAGAGGCCTTCAACAAGACGCTCTGCAAAATCCTCAAGAAAATGGTCTCTAGTCACAAAAGAGAATGGGGCGACAAACTGCCTGAAGCTTTGTGGGCCTATCGAACCACCGTTCGAGGACCAACCCATAGCACACCATTCTCCTTGGTCTATGGATGCGAAGCTGTTGTCCCTTTGGAGGTTCAAATTCCTTCCTTAAGGGTATCTCTACAAAATGACATGACGCAAGAAAGCAATGTCAAATTGAGACTCCAAGAGCTGGATAACCTCGATGAGAGACGGCTTGAATCTCTACAAAGCATTGAACTCTACCAAGCACGCATGGCAGGATCTTTTGACAAGAAGGTCAGGCAACGCGCGTACAAAAAGGGAGACTTGGTTCTTACAGTAAAAAGACCAATGGTTTTTGCCAACAAATCCAAAGGCAAATTTGAACCAAAATGGGAGGGACCTTTCGTCATCGACAAAGTCTTCTCCAACGGCGCATACGCTCTTCTAAACATGGAGGGTGACAGATGTATGCTGCCCATCAATGGGAAGTTCTTGAAGCGGTACTACCCTTGAAGGCTTCTTCCATCGGGTCAGAGCGACGCCTGCACGGCCAAAGCCTATTCCTAGGTATCTGCTCGTCAAACCCACTCCTTTTGGAATTTTCATCAAAAACAAAACCCCTCAAAACAATGTTTCTTTCATCGTTTCATTGTTAAAAAAAAAAAAAAAAAAAAAGCAAATCCAAAAATCCAAGTTTAGGAGCTTCTTCCCAAACTTGACCAAAATTTTCGATCCTTGAAACCAAAATTCATGGTTTGAAACAAAATCAGGACCTAGGGATTTCAGCCCTAGTCCACCTCGACTTTTACCACCAAAATGGTTTTGAGTCAAAATTTACGACCCTCGTGTCTTTAAACAAAAAAATGGTTTTTCAAAAACCGCAAGGAAGCGACGTTCAGTCGATACTTGCAAAACCCAAAACCGGAAGGATGCGAACCCCATTCGATACTTCCAAAACCCCAACATTTCAAAAATCGTGGAGACGCAACGTTCCAGTTGATATCCACAACCCAAATTTTAAAACAAACAAAAAAACAAAACAAAACAAAGGTTCGAAAAAACCTTAAACTTCAGAAATCGTGGGGAAGCGACATTCCATCGATACCCACAAAACAAAATTTTTGAAGACAAAAGCAGGGAAGCGACGCTTAGTCGATACTTGCACCCAAATCCGCGAGGAGGCGACATTCCATCGATACTCGCAACCGAATGAGCAAGGAAGCGACATTCCATCGATACTTGCAATACCATTCAGCAGGGAGGCGACTTTTAGTCGATACTTGCATTTTTGAAAACCAAAAACCTGGCTTTCACGCCAAAAAACCCGGCTTCCATGCCAAAAATCCGGCTTTCACGCCAAAAAATCAAAAATCCGGCTTTCATGCCAAAAATCAAAATTCGGCTTCCATGCCAACAAAACAAAACTCGGTTTTCAATAAAAAAATCTGGCTTTCATGCCAAAAACAAAAAATCTGGCTTCCATGCCAAAAAAAAAAGAAATTTCGGCTTTCATGCCAAAAACAAAATCTGGTTCTTACACCAAAAACAAAACTGGCTCTCATGCCACAAACCAAATCTTGGCTTTCATGCCATCTCAAAAATTTTGGCTCTCATGCCATAAACCCAAATTTGGCTTTCATGCCAACAAAACAAACTGGTTTTCAAAACAAACCGGCTATAGATGCTATCCAAATCCGGCTATAGATGCCACCCGAAATTTGGCTTTCATGCCGTGAACAAAATCTGGCTCCCATGCCAAAACATGTCTCAAAAACTGGCTCCCATGCCAAAACAATCATTTGTCAAAAGATTTCTCACAAAATGACAAACTTTTGATCACATCCCATTTAGCAATCACTTTAATCACAATATTTAAGTGAGCGTAGGGAAAACAAAAAAAAAGTACCAAAAAAAATACATGTGGTACCAAAAAAAAAAAAGAAGAAGAAAAGAAAAGTGTTCACAAGCACTACAAAAATGTATACAAAAAAAAATACATGTGGTATATAAAAAGAGAGAAAGAGGGGTCTCAGCCAAAAATGCCCTCCAGCCAAGCTTTCAGTTCCTCAAGCAAACTCTTGGCTTCATCCGTTAGAGTCTCCAAGGCACGCTTCTTCAAGAATCTGCCATGAGTAGCTGGAGAAGGCTCTATCCCTTCTGCTACACCAGGAAGACTATCCCGTGCAGTCTGCCATCGTTCATTCTCTCTAGCCTTCCTATTGAGAATCTGATCGGCCTCTGCAACTTGGCGAATCAAAGCACTCTCCCTGTCACGAGCCTCTGTTATGGCGGACCACGTACTGGCGACTTGGGCCTTTCGGAGTTCGAGATGCTTCCTTGCCTCCTCAACCTCTCCATCAAGGATGCTAAGGTCATGTTGCAGCCTGATGATGTCTAACTCCGCTCGGTTCCTCTCCCGAACCAACTGCTTCCTGCCCTGTGTAGTCTCTTTCAAATCCGATTGAGCCTTCGCAGCAGGGTTCAGGAACATTTCTTGGAAGAACTGGTCATCAGGATAGCTGATGGTCTCAAACCATCCGTCGCCTAATGCAATGATCTTATCAACGATCGCCCGGGCGTCCGTAACATCCAGACCAATATCTTCCTCAGCATCTTTGAGAATCTCTTTCACATGCGAAATCTTGCTACGTGCAACATCCAAGTGTCCAGAAAGGAGGGTCTCAATCCAAGAACTCAAAACCCGCATCACCACCTTCTTCGCATACTGAAGAGATGGGCCAGATGAAGACTCACCCTTCTCTGTCGATTGGCTGCCCAAGTCATGTCCCATCGAAAGAGTAACAATAGAACACTTTCCAATCGGGGCCGCTGGAGAAGGAATCTCAACATGAGGTCTTGCCTCTGCCGCGTCAGAATTGGCTGGAGAAGTCCCAATTACTGGGTCAACTTCTGGCATCCCTGGCTCTGGCTCTGAAGGAAGCGATGGACTCTCTTCTGTCACTTCAAAATCTGCCAAACACAAAAAGGTATGAATATGATCTTGTCAAAAAAAAAATCAATGTCAAGATTATCACTATGAAATACCTTCTTCCATGATGGGCGGAGTACTTTCTATCTCCATTTGCTCATCCGAAGCATCGTCGAAAGCCATATCCATAGATGGCTCGAAGTCGGAACCCTCTGGCAAGTCAGCTGACAAGAAAACGAAAATATGTGTCAGCAAATTCAAAAAAAAAAAAAAAAAAAATCATCATCCTCATACCAGGTGAAGATTCTGGGTCCTCCCCAGAGTCCCTCAACTTTTCTTCAGATGCCGCAACTGGATCCATCACCGCCTCATCGGCAGGAACCTCGGGCATCACCAAGTTTTCATCTTCTGCAAAAGAAAGAAAACAACAGATCAAAAAAAAATCCCTCATAAAAGGAAAGAAGCGAAAATAGAGAAGAAGGAAAATCATACCAACATCAGCGGACTCTTCTTCACGACTCCTCTTCTCTGGAGGCTCATCAGCATCTCCTGATACCTCCTCAGCAATGGTAGGAGGGACTTCCAGATCAGGAAAGTCTTCGTGGCATCTCTCTGTGCGACGCTGTCCTCTCCTCCTCTTTTTTCTACGAGCCGGTCTACTCGAAGTACCTGCCTCACTGTCAAAGTCAGGACTTCCACTTGGCTCCTCACTGGACGACCCGCTCCTACCAGTGGACCCCATGGAAGCCTTCATTCGCTCTGCTTACATCCAAGTGTCGATCTCGGCTTCCTCCTCCTCGAGCTGTCTCAAGACCTCAGCAGGTATCTCTTGTGCGGCTCCGGATCTAATGACATCTTGTTCCTCGAGAAAGCCTATCCTATGCTTCTCTCCAGAAAGGAAGAACAAAACTTCCCCTCGACGGACGCCATCTGATCTACCAAGACCCTTCCCAGGAGATTGCTTGACATTCAGCTCCTTCTTGGAAAGCCCTCGGTACACAGCAAAGCTCTCCACGAACCACTTCGTGAAGCCAGCAGTCCGGAAAATGGGCAACTCAGGATAGGAAATCATGGCAGTAGTGTCCTCCGCACTATAGAAAGCCCATGCATTTCTCCCGTCCTGCAAACCTCCAAAACGCTTCACCATGCTCGAAGGTGCTCCAACAACGCCTTGAGAGAAGCCTAACTGCAACGCAAAACGCGAAGGGACATACGGCTGGATATCAACAAAAAGATGTCTGCGGTACACCATCGTGCCAACACGTATGTTTAAAAGCCACCTCTTCTCTGCGTTGGTCAAAGAATAGTGTCTTCCCGATCCCGCCCTGGTAGAATCTCGGGAGACACCAAAATCAAAAGCCTTCTTCCGCAAATCTGGAGAAAGCTTTACTGAAGATTGCCCAATCTCGACATCCCTGAATCGTCGGATTCTCAAGCGGGCAGACAAAAGTGAATCAGAAACGGCTTTTCCCCTAGCCAACCGAATCATAAAAGGGTCATCATCCTGAGCAGCGCCCAAACGGTGGAAGCCGGGACAGTGGTACACATACCACGAATAAAAAATATGAGCTGAAAATACCCTATTCATAGGAAGCCCAAGCCGAACCAGAAAAGTAGCAGCCTGCAGTTCGGTGCACAAATAGGAGTAAAGAGCAGGCACCAAAGCCAACTGCTCTCCGAACGCCATCTGACAAGCCGGAAATATACAATGCGGCCTGATGTGTGTTCCGTCTCCTCCAGCAAAAACAGCCTCACCCAGCCAATAAGTGAGGTACGCAGCAACGTCTCTCCGCAGCGCAATGTCGGAGCAAACGGCGTCTGTACTTGTGAGAAAGTTCTTCAAATTCTCTCGCATGGCAGAAATCTTCTTCCCCGGATTCTTAGTCTTGGCTTCTTGGGTCATACTCTCAGAAGATTCTTCGTCGCCAAAAAAGTTTGGAGACAAAGAGCTGAAACTCCTCCAACTGCTACACCGGACTTTCAAGCCCTCCTTCTCCCTCAAAAAATCGTAGAAGGCGACGAGCTGAAAGTACAAAAGCCTGAACTCCTCAGACTGCTCCTCAAGGACGCTGTCAATCGGCATAAATTCCTCATAGAGTTTGCCGAGGATGGGTAACCCGGTAATGGCACTCAGCTCCTTCAAAGAAAAACCAATCTCACCATTCGTAACAATGAAGGTGTTGGTTTGTGGAAGGAAGGACTCCAGCATGGCCATAAAAGCCTCATCGGAGAAAAATACGGTTTGCCTAAAAGCGCGAACCGCATCAAAAATCTCGGCCTCCTTCAGAATGGCACCGCCGATCTGCAGGATGTGATCAGTCCACGACTCCCAGCCCGAGTCAACACTGAAACGGCCACGAAGTCGAAAAGGCTTCACCCAATTGCTGCCATCGCCCCTGAAAATGCCAAGGCCCACCGGTCTCAAATCAACCGATGGATGATCAGATCCTTGGTAGCCGCTGGCCGGCATCAACATGTCCAGACGGACAGGCGACTTCTCTGCATAACCAGAAGGACCGCCAACAAAAACCCCGGTCTTGACCACAGTGGTCCTCTTCACCCAGCTTGGAGGATCTTCTCTCTTAGAGCAAGTGGGAGAAAGACTCATGATCGAAATAGTACGATCAAAAGGCGACCGGGTAGAAATGGTTCTCTCCTCACCATCGGCTGTGTAAGAGAACTGAAAGCATCTCCTTTGATATGCCGAGTCATCAGGAGCTGCATCACCAAAGAAAAAGGTAGGCTTGGGCACAACGCTCTGATCGTCCATGACCCAAGGACGATTGCTTGCCATAATCTTGTAAAACTCCTCATCCTTGAGACCGATCAGTCGCTGTCTCATCTCATCTCGGTTGAGCGAGTCACACTCTTCCAAGTTTCTCTCCACATACTGGACCTTCTCCCAAGCCTGCTGTACAGCAGCATTGGAAGATCTGGCAGATCGACGAGGTGTATCGGTAACGGGCTTCTTACCCTTGTTCGTTCTGGAGGAACTACCTGCAAAGATTAAAAAAAAAAAAATCAATCAACAGAATGACAGAATTTTGCTAAAAAAGATCCTAGCGAAATTTTGGCATGACTCCGGGGCAATTCCGAAGAAAAGGGAATCACCCCGAAAAGAAAGGAAGCCTGAAGATGAGCTCAACATCGCTGCGAGCTCATGATCAATGAAGGATTCTCAAAGAAGACTCGAACTCAAACATTGCTGCGAGATCAAGACAGTCTTCTCAAATTTCCGCAAGAATCGGAAAAGAGCTCAACATTGCTGCGAGCTTCAAATCCCAAAACTTGCAAAAAAGCTCCTCGAAACCCCCGCAAGACTAAAGAAAGAGCTCAATATTGCTGCGAGCTTCAAATCTCAAGACTTGCAAAAGATTTCCAGGTGTGCATCATCATCATGCTCCCAATTCAATTTACCAAAAATCATGCATAAAAGAAAATCATCATGCACTAGATGCTAGGAAAACCTTGACAAAATTTGACCAATTCCAACCCAACTTGGTCAAAATCAAACTTTGTCTAAGTCAAAATTCATGTTGACTTAACATAGAAACTCTAGCCTTCTATCTTGATGCATCAAACAAAAAAAAAATGCATAAACATCTTCAAATGCATGAAACCTCATTATCATGATGATACAAAAAGGGGAGAAAGGAAAGTTCTTTTTTTAAAAAAAAAAAAAAGAAAGAAGAAAAAAAAAAAGAAAAAAAATTATGGGCTGGCCCACAGGCCGAAGCCCACAGGCCGTGGCCCATGGGCCACATGGCCGTACGGCCCAAAGCTGTACGGACATGTCCATACAGCAGCAAAAAAAAAAAAAGGAGAAAAGAAAAAAAAAAGAAGAAGAAAGAAAAAAAGAACACGTGCAAAAAAAAAAAAAAAAAAAAAAAAAAAAAAAAAAAGAAGTAAAAAATGATGAAACTTTCTTTACATGGAATTTCTTGTAAAAAGAAATAAAAAACTTACTTGAAGCCATGGATGGAGAAGAAAGAAGAACTTGAAGACTTTTGAAGAAGGAGGATTCTTGATCTTAGAGCAACTCTTGAAGACTTTTGCAAAAAGAAAGCAATAGGAGCAAGAGATCCCACCTCAATTGCTTTTATAGAAGAGAGCAAACCAAAAGAGGAAACAAGAGAAAAGCAAGGAGGAAAGGGCTAAAAATTAGCAACCTTCCCAAAAGAAAAGGAAACTTGGGATATTCTCTCCCAAAACAAAGATTCTTTGAGAAATTCTCTCCAAAAAGAACGGGAATGAGAGATATTCTCTCCCAAAGAAAGATATTTTGAGAGAATCTCTCCCAAAATCAAGGAAACTTGAGAAAATCTCTCAAAGTAAGGATATTTTTAGATGTTCTCCACCCAAAGGAGATATCTTTAGATATTCTTTACAAAGTGACACCATATGAGATCTAAGCCATCCTTCAAAGCTTAAGGTCCCATGGGTTAGCTCATATGAGCCAGGTTTGACCACCTAGGCACTAAAAGTGGCTTTTAGTCAAAATTTCTCTTACCAAGAGCGTACAAAAATGGTCCCATGCCTCTTTTGAGTTGATTGGACCATACCATACAAAAATCCAAGCTTCATGAGTTTCCAAAAATCCAAACCATCCCACCTCATGAACCAAATTAAGCCAAAATCTTGAAATTGACATTCCACAAAAGCCCAAACCACTCCAATGGACCCAAAATTGTCCCAAAGAGTGAACCAAAAAACCAAACCATGGTCCCCTAACTCGCCACATACAGCCTGTTAGGTCACAAGACCAAAACCAAAAATCAAAACCCGACCCCCTAACTTGCCACATACAGCTTGTTGGGTCACAAGGTCAAAATCAAAACCAAAAACCTGACCCCCTAACCTGCCACATACAGCTTGTTAGGTCACAAGGTCAAAATCAAAACCAAAAAACCAAAACCAAATCCAAATCCAAATGTCATTCTCAAAATCTTGCCTTAAGGTGGTACGTGATCCCTCTCACTACCATAAAATCCCCTGTAAGCTCAAAAGGCTACTCCATAAAAAAAAATGCTCAAAGACTCTTGGTCAAGTCAGAAGCTCTTCTTCAAGATTCTCTTCGAGGCACATCGACTACAAAAGCTATATCGTCGCTGTACCTCGAGGGGGCATTTGTTGACACTAAAAATGTCACTTTGCCTCTTCACACCAAAAGCTACACGGAGCCGCATCCTACCAAAATAGGCAGGCGCCACTTCAAGCATCAGATCTTGTCAGAATCAAACAAAAACTGCAAAGTCACTCAAAAGAACCAAAAGAGAGGTACACATGAAGTTTCAGGTCATTTCGATATCATTTGGCCTAGCTTCACTTCTCCAACAGCTAAGCAGCAGCTCCCGGCGGCGGACCACCCTGGGACCATGGCACCTAATTCGGAGCTTGCGGATCATCTCAAAATGACTCCAATACGCTCCTCGTCGAATTTCAGGTCAATCGGACATCGTTTGACCGAAAGTCAAAGCTCGGCATCTCTCTCGCAGGAGAAACAAAGGCAAGCGTTTGCATGACTCCAAATGGCTTCAAAACTCAAACAAAAGCCTATGGTTGGTCTTAACTACTGATGAGGGAGTCACACGTCGAATTTCAGATCAATCGGACATCGTTTGACCGAAAGTCAAAGTTCGGCATTTCCCTCGCAGTGAAATCAAAGGCAAGCATTTGCATGACCCCAAACGGCTTCAAAACTCAAAAGAAAGCCCATGGTTGGTCTTATTTAATGCTCAAGAAGCTTCACCTCAAATTTCAGGTCATTCCGACATCGTTTGACCCTGTTTCAGCTTCTAGCGGAAAATCAGCAGTTCTGCGCTCGGCTTTTCCCGGAAAATCGAAAACTTTGCAAACCAATTTTCAAGGATTCTCATCATGTTTTTCAGAGGGAAATCAAGCCAAAAATGTGGAGAAATGTCATAGAAAACAAACAAAAAAAACGGAAGCGAAAAACGACGAAAATCGGCCAGAAACGGGCCCCGGGAAGCAATTTTCCCCCCAGGGTCGCAGAGCCCCGCGACCCTGGGCCAGGCCTGCGACCCTGGGCCATGGTCGCCGGCGACCATGGCCCATGGTCGCCGGAGACCATGGGGCCGGCGACCCTGGGAGGTCCGGGGCGCCGATTTCGCCCCGGGACCCCCCGTTTCGTCCGTTTTCGCGAGACGAGTTGTTCTGTCCCTGTGATTTTTCCAGATTCAGACTTTTGAGGCTCCAAATTCGCCGATATTCGCCAAGATCACAGGAATCCTTCCAAGAACTTCAAAAACTTCGTTGATCGCCAGCTGAACAACCAAAAAGTGCACTTTCTGCCCGCCCGATCGCGAAATCGACTGGACAGATGCTGCCGGCCCGCTGGTATCAACCAATGTCTGAAACTACATGATCATCTGATGTTGATTTACATAAGGATCCATCGATGATCATCGCAAAGGGAATTCCAAGAGACGCAACATGGCCCGCGACTCTTCAGCTACCAAGGTGGCCACTTAGTGCAATCAATTGGCCCGTTTATGGCAAGTTAATGCGGTCATTAACCCATTATCTTGAACGACCCAATCAGAAGCCTCCGTTCAGGAGTTACAAGTCCAAGCAATAATGGCATTCAAGCCATGAAACTCCTAACATAATGGAGATTAAAGGCGAATAAATGCCCATGACTCTCCTCCGGCCAATGAAATCCAAGGGTCAGGAGTTACAAAACAAAAAGCAATTAAACTCGTAACTCCTCCCTTAATGAGCTTTATTACCATAAAGGCTCATAAATCACTCCTAAAGGCTACCTAAAGGCCTATAAATAGGAGTCCCCTCCAAGCATTTCAGGAAGGGGGACACACACAGAAGGATCCGGGAAAATCGCCACAGATCCGGAAAAATCGCCAGAAAATCATTCAAAAATCCTTGGAGAAATCTCTACAACCCTGCTCCTTCAAGAAAACTCTGCTGCAACAAGTTCAACAAGGTGATTGAAGCCCCTTGGGGGGCCACCCCCCCAAAGACCACCTCTCCTTCTATCCAACATGGCTAGATGCGGCTTTTCAGCCCGTCTAATCAGTTTTTTACCGGATATAGGACCTTATCTTGGTCCTTATCCTCTAAAAATCTGAGGTTGGAGCCAAGCCAAGAAATCAAGCACTATGTTCTCATCTGAAGGACGATGGCAGAGCCCATACATGACTCGCGACCATCGATCTGAACGAGCCCTCCCACAATCGCATGAGAAGTTAGATTCCTTTTTCTTACTTTTCTGTTGTAAATTGTATTTTTTCTAAAGAGACAAAAAATCACATCTCTTGTCTTTCATTATTGATAAGATTTGTAAATCGCCTTTCATGGCAAAATCGCCTCCAACGGCACCAAACCGCCTTCTACGGCACAAAAACGCCTTTCACGGCATTCAAACAAAACTGTCTCTTTTATTAAAATATGTATGCAATGGAAAACTAGAAAAAAGTTTCATTTCCCTTTTTACTTGTGAAGGTGGATCTCCGGATCACCATTTCTAAATTCCAAGTATTAAAGAGAAATTGGCATACCCGTACAAAAAAACTGATGCCCGCTTTTCCTTTTTCCCTCCACCATACCCCGTCAGCCCCGGGGCGGAGGTAGCTTTGGAAAAAGACAAAAGCTGGGACCATCAAGGGCTACTGGTGGCCATACATGCAGAAGGATGCGCAGGTATACGCGAGGAAGTGTGAGAAATGCCAGAAATTCTCCCACTCTCTCCATCAACCAGCGCAGGACCTCAGCCCGCTCTCTAGCCCATGGTCATTTGCCCAGTGGGGGCTCGACATTGTGGGACCACTCCACCGAACCCCGGGGAACAAGAGGTGGCTTATCGCGGCTACTGATTACTTCACTAAATGGATCGAAGCAGAGCCTTTGTCCTCCATCACGGAGCGGGATTCCAAGAATTTCGTATGGAAAAACATTATCACGAGATTTGGCATACCCAGAATTTTGATCTCGGACAACGGAACTCAGTTCGACTCCAACCTCTTCAAGACCTTTTGTCAGGAGCTCGGCATCCGAAACCGCTACTCCACCCCAGCTTACCCACAGAGCAACGGCCAGGCTGAGATCTCTAACAAGGTGATCCTTGACGGGCTCAAGAAACGGCTAGACCGAGCAAAGGGAAGATGGGTGGAAGAGCTTCCAAGCGTCCTATGGGCTTACAGGACCACTCCAAGACGTTCCACTTCAGCTACCCCCTTCTCACTGGCCTATGGTATGGAGGCGGTCATCCCTCTGGAGATCGGCCTCCCCACTTTGAGGTCTAAACTTTTTGACCAGGGCCAGAACGAAATTAACGTGGCCAAGGAACTGGATTTGGCAGACGAACGAAGGGAAGCAGCTGCAGTTAGACTAGCCGCCTACCAGCGACAGCTGGTCAGGGGCTACAACCAGAATGTCAGAGAGAGGAAATTCTCTATAGGAGAGCTGGTTCTCAAGAAGGCACTCCCAGGGGACAAGGATCCGAATCAAGGCAAGCTGGCACCGAATTGGCATGGCCCATTTAAGGTGACTTCCAGTGCCGGGCGGTCGGCCTACCGACTCGAGGACATGGAAGGACGGCCACTGCCGAGACCATGGAATGCATCACATCTCAAGAAATTCTATTTTTAATCCGTACTTGTAAAAAAAAAAAAAACTTTTGGATTAAATAGAGCTACATTCGTCTTCAATGCGAGGCAATCTGGTGGTCGTTGGCAGTCTAGCAACAATGTAAATGATGAAATCGTCTGAGGTTGGCACTCAGCCACCTAGACCTGAAACCCGAAATGGCCAACGGTGAAATCGTCTAAGGTTGGCACTTAGCCACCTAGACGTGAAGGCCGAAATGGCCAACGGTGAAATCGTCTAAGGTTGGCACTCAGCCACCTAGACGTGAAACCCGAAATGGCCAACGGTGAAATCGTCTAAGGTTGGCACTCAGCCACCTAGACGTGAAGCCCGAAATGGCCAACGGTGAAATCGTCTAAGGTTGGCACTCAGCCACTTAGACGTGAAAACCGAAATGGCCAACGGTGAAATCGCCTAAGGTTGGCACTCAGCCACCTAGACGTGAAGGCCGAAATGGCCAACGGCGAAATCGTCTGAGGTTGGCACCCAGCCACCCAGGCGTGAAGCCGAAATGGCCAATGATGAAATCGTCTAAGGTTGGCACCCAGCCACCCAGACGCGAAGCCGAAATGACCAAGAATAAAACCATTTAGGTTGAGCACCAAGCCACCCAGAACTATCCGAGTTAACAAATCAGGTGCGCAGCCGTGAAACCCGTTTTTTCCTACTTCTGCCTTCGGGGTCTAGCATAATTCCCTCCGGGGCATGTCGGCTAACTGGCTGAGATGAGTGAAGACAGGGCGGAACTAGAGTTCCCGTGGCGTGCCCTAATCTAGCCAGTCTATCTCAATCCGAACTCACATACTTGCAAAAATCGTATAAAGTAAATGAAAAGGTAAAGGAGAACAAGCAGCATCAATGGAGACTGAATTGAGGCAAATTGGAGAATTTTATTGATAGACGAATATTTACAATCGAAGTTTAGAAGTGGCCATCACCCGTTCATACATTCCATTTTCATTTTACTAAAAAAAAGGGAAGATACATTTTTCATCAAAAAATCAAAGACAAAGCTTAGGACGCCTCGGCCTCGGTGTCCTCGATGACAACTACTGCACCCTCGACCGTCGCAACGGTTCCGGAGGGTTCCGGAACCGCTTCGCTAGGAGCCTCTGGCGGAGCAGGGACCTCTGGAGGCGGAGAAGCTGGAGTCTCTGGCGGAGGAGAGACAGGAGTCTCCGGGGGCGGCGAGGCGGTAGTCTCGGCGGGAGCTGGGGGCCTGAACTCAGGAGGGTTCAGATATAGTGGGTGATTTTCCGGCATCCCCATCTCCTTGAGCACGGCCCGGCAGCCGAGGTGGAACAGTTGCTGGTTCAGCTCCCTGATCTGGTCGGTGTAACTCCTCCCAGCATCTTCTGTTCCCTCGAGGAAGGCGGCGTCAATTTCTGCTTGCTTCGACGCGAGGAGTTCCTCTCTCGCCACCTTCTCTCGCCCCAGCTCGGCTGCCAACTCGGCCGATCTCCTCTTTTCGGCGACGAGCCTCTCCTGTAGGGTTAGCGATTCGGCCTTTACTTTAGAGAGCTCGCACACCGCCGAGACCACTTAGGCGTCTAACTCGGCCCGCTTGGCCTCAGCCTCCTTCAATTCCTCGCACTTGGCCACTAGAGCAGTCTCGGCTTGCTGCTTTTCCTCCGTCAGGCGGTTCAGCTTCCTATCTTCCTCCATGATCCGATCCAGGACAAGCGGGAGCCTCTGGACTGCCTGCAAGGAGCAGATAAGATTCAGTATTGAGCGCAGAGAAACTAGCATTACTCACATCCGGAGATTTGATACTTACCAGGAGGGAGTGCTGCAGCGTCCTCATAAGTAGCTGAGGACTGTCCTCCACCTGGTGCCTCTCAACGTCCCTGGGAAGCGCGCAGGCTCGGCTGAGGGCCGTAACACAGCCGAGTTCCCTACGACCTTGTCCTCAACATTGAGAGGCCTCCCCGGCCACAGCTCCAGGTTGGGCTTGAAGGCCTCTGGTTCGGCCGAGGCCACGGCGCGAGGCGACTCAGAGCGCCGATCCAGCGGGGCCTCGGACCGACTTGGTTCCTCTGCTCTGGCCCTCTCCTTGATAACCAACGATTGCCGCGGCTGGTCTTCGCGGACAGGGGACTTCCCCCTTGCCCTCTTTCGGGGCCTCTCGCTCTCTTCAGCGGCGGGCTGGGCCTCCGGAACCGCTGGAACGATCAAGGTGGAAGAGGGAGGACGGGCGTTGGAGGCGGCTCTCTGCTCGCCGAAGATAGCCGCAGCTAAATTTCGCGGTTGGTAGGCTGGCCGGCGCCTCTCCATCTCTTCGGAGTCTGAGAAGTTCTCAACCTCCCTTAAAGGATCGCTCTCGGCCGCAGCAGCCGACGAGGAAGCTTCAGCAGCAGCAGACCCGCTCGCGACCTCGGCTAAAGCAAGCACTATCTCCCCAGGACGGCCTGATTTCCGCGTATAGGACGCGTACTTCGGTTCGTACCCAAGCAAGGAGAAAGCTGCTCTGTTGTGGTGGCCTCGGTACTGGTATATTTTGTTCAGCCAATCTTTGTTTCTCCTCCAACGGTCAAGGTGAGCGTCTCGCTTTCGCTGGTGGAGGCCTGCAAAGGGAAAGAAGGGAATTAGAATAAAAGTTAACAAGGTAGATCACAATCCGAAACCCGACAAAAGGGACAGGGCGTTACTCGGCGGTGTCCCGAAGGTTAGTGGGACTTGGACTCTCCACGCAGTCTCGGATACGGCCCCTCCGAACTCCCAATTGCCGGAGACGAGCAGTCGATCATCTCCAGCATATTTATTAGAGTCCTCCAAGGCCGTGATGAGGGGGGAACACTTAGCCTTGACCTGGAGATAATAAGTGTTGCCGTCTCGGGTTTTGCAGAGATCGTAGACATCTTCGATGTCATGGACGTCGAGATCAAGTCCTAGGATCTTATTCAGTTCGGCAACGCCCATGATGATCTTGTAGCCGTTGGGCATCAGCTGGCACGGGCAGAGATTCCATGCTCGGAGGCAGGACCTCAGAAGGGGATGAAGGGGGAATCTAACCCCACCTTCGATAATGGCAATTAGGGGAAATGGCATCCAGCCGTTGCTAAAAGTATAGCCGGATGACCTGTCAGAGGCCTTCATCCGGACGTCCTCCGGGATCTTGAAGGTCCTCCTGAGCTCTGCTAGGGCCGATTGGGAGTCTATCCAGTGATTGAAAGCCCCCATTCCTAAATCTCCTAAATCTAAGAAACCCTAGAGGGCTGTAGGGGACCCTAAAGAGACTAAAAATGGCGCAAAGGGGACAGGGTGAAAGCCCTGAGAACTAAACGAAGGGTGAGATGTAAACAGAGAGGAGAATCAGAGCAGAGACACTCACACTTGACAGAGAAAAGGCCGGACTACGATGGTCGGAATCACTGAGCGGATCGACAGTCCTTCGCTGGTTCTAGCAGGAGAGTTAGCAGACGAGTTCTATCAGACTAGCAGAAGGTCCAGGAGCAAAAATAGCGAAGAAGGAGGCCCTAAGTGACTATAAAGGGCAGGGATGAGCGCCATTCCGGAATTCGAAGAGGGACGCGTGCAGGATGTCGCCTCGGCTTGCGTCGCACGCCTCCTCGAAATGACAGGGAGGTCTCTCGGGCGATGACGCTTGGCGCTAATGGTCCGCCTTCCCATGCCAATCATAGTCTCCGCATTTATTACCTCCTTTATTGCATCGGGCGATCGGAGCGGTGGCGGCGCCTGACGCCGAATAAGTTGAAACCCTAAGCTGGAAAACGCCAGTGAAATAAATACTAAACAGTTTCGGGAGACCAGTCCAGCTCTCAACCTCAGAGCCCCAGGAAGCCCTGGAGGTCAAGAGCTAGGGGGCTATTGTGTGGGGCCCATCACGTGAACCAACTCCTTTCGGTTTCGGCAAAGCACGTCCATATCAGTCTCGGACATAGACCCATGCCACTTCGGTTTCGGCACTAGATGCTGATATCGGGAAAGTAATATCCAATTCGGCTCGGCCACGCCACCCCGCCTAGTCAAGGCTACACAGGATCATGATTGCGTTCCTTGGCTACGGCTCATCAGGACAAGGCCCCAGAAAGGGATTCGATGGGACCCCGGCCGTCAACATATCAGGGCAAGATCAGGCCCAATGTGACTGGCATTAAATGCAGTATGGGCTGATCGGACCCTCATTAAATGCAATGAGGGCTGTGATGGACCCTCATTAATGACTATGCGGGCTGATGAGACTTTAGTCACATCATCAGGCCCGCTGGCACATGCTCCAAAACTATCTTCCATATAAGGCATAAGACAGACCAAGAGGAAGGTAAGCACTCTCATACATACGACGAGAGATCCATTCTTTCTTCTCCTTCTCCGATCAACTGCTGACTTAAGCATCGGAGAGCCCTGTGCTGCCCACAGCCAGGGTCCTCTGACCTTCTCTTTTCCTCCCTTTCAGGTTCACCTTCTCGCAGCTACTTCTCCAGTATCGTGAGTAAGTCCTTAAAGGCTTCCTAATCTTGTGAGTATATTTTTCTTGCACTTGCAGACAACATTTGGCAAAATCTTGAATTATCTCTTCTCTTTTTTTTTTAGAGAAAATGAATGATCATATATATTTTAAAAGAATACAAAAGAAATATGAAGAACTGCTTTGCAATACATTCAAAAGGAATAAAAATATACTGTCTCAACCAATGTTTCTAAGAATGGGATTCAATTAATAATCTCTTATATCACACCTGTGACCAGATCATAACACCACCTAAGAAAGCCAGGGTGTGAAGTATTTCATTCTCGGCATTAAAGCCCATGTACAACACAACGTCTCCAGATATCTGTAGGAAGAAAGCAACACAACAGATTATTTTCCAAAACAATTGGGTGAAACAAAGCCACATGATGCTCAATGACTCACCTTCCAAAACCAAGGTAGCACGCCAAAGAACAAAATCATGGAGTCCATAAGAATGGTAAAAGCCTCATGAACAAAGTGGAAGTAACTGAAAGAAGATGTAATAACAAAGAATGATTAATTAAGGCTGTCAAGAAACAAAGCACACAGCGGTTGAAGCTGTGTTCAATCAGAGTAATGGATCAAATAGCAAGACTAGATAGAAAACAAACCTAGAAAGAAAATACACATGTAAGGAAGTAACATGAGCCCCTCAAAAAGGAAAAAAGACACACCTTTTATCAAGGCTATACGCCCGAGCCTTGTCAAATTTTTCTTTACTAACCACTCCAAGCAGAGGTTTTGGAAGAGTTGTCAGTTTGTGAGCTGCATGCTGCCGCAAGTCCAGATATGTCTCAAAAATATACATCAAGATCATAAATCCTGCAAAATGAGATTCGAATCATCAAGAAGTTCAAACAGAGGACATAACACGACGCAGAATAGAAGATGAACAGCTCAGTTTGCAGTTTCTTCTTCCATTGATAAAAATAGCTTTCTGATCATACAAAGTTCTAAAAGACCATCTAACATATAAACACTTTATTCACATCCAAACGCAACCCTAGGTGTTGGAAGAAAAAGAAGAAAGGAAGGAAGAGAAAGTGAGAGATTAAAAGGGTTTGTGTCTGAGAAACCCTTCTTACCTAAGACGGCTTCCAAGTAAGGAAACGCCATTATAGATCAGGAGAGGGAGGTTTCTGGTCTTTGAGAGATGATTGCAGAGAATCGGAAGAAGAAAAGAATCGTAAGAAGAAGGAGAAGGAGATGCGATTCTTTCTTTCTTTGTATCTATCTATCACTCATGTATCTATGGAGAAGCGAAATGGGTGCGAAAGGTAAAACCCTTGTCTTGGAAGGATGATTCGAAGGGGTGTAAGTTAGAGAGAGCAGAGCGATAGAGAGAGAGAGAGAGACAGAGCAGAGCGAGAGAGAGAGAGAGAGAGAGAGAGAGCGAGAAAGAGCGAGCGAGAGCGAGAAAGAGCGAGCGAGAGCGAGAAAGAGCGAGCGAGAGAGAGAGAGTGAGAGAGAGATAGAGCAGAGAGATTGAGTAGAGAGATCGAGTGAGGGAGCGAGAGTGGGCGAGTGAGAGAGAGACAGCGCAGAGAGATCGAGTGAGGGAGCGTGAGTGAACGAGTGAGAGCAGATCGCAGAGAGCAGAGAGAGAGGAGGGAAAAGAGAGTGAGGGGAAAAGAGGGGAAAAGAGGGTTTGGTGGCGGGAGAGCGAAAAACGGAACTTCACCGACGTTACATTAAATTTTACCGACGGAATAAAAACGTCGCTAAAAATTAAGTTTTTTTTTATTTCTTAAAAAGTTAAAACTGAAAAATTTACCGACGAAAAACAGAACGTCGGTAAAATTGATTTTTACCGACGCTTTAAAAACGTAGCAAAAAACTAAATTATTTTTTTTATTTTTAAAAAAGTTAAAATTGAAGAATTTACCGACGAAAATAAAAACGTCGGTAAAATTGATTTTTACCAACGTTATTAATAAAAACGTCGGCAAAAATGATTTTTACCGACGTTTTAAAAACGTCGGTAAAGATTTTATCACTTTTTATTTAGAAAAAAAGTTAGAAGTCATCTTTTTAACGACGAAATTAAAAACGTCGGTAAAAACCTGACTTTTGGTGACGTTTTTTAAGAAACGTCGGTAAATTAGTTACTTTTTGCGACGATATTAATTACGTCGGTAAATGTCACCCTTTACCGACGAATTTATAGAAACGTCGCTAAAAAACGTCGGTGAAAGTGCTTTTTGTTGTAGTGTTTCCAGTAGCTACCCATTTCCCTATTAATTCGATGGTTACCAGGCAGTCACCTAGCGGTTAGCCGCGTAATCACCTAGCGGTTAGCCGACCTGAAGTCGGTTACATTTCCAGCAACCGACATTTTCTGTCAAGAAACCGTGGTCACCAGGCGGTTACCTGGGGGCTAACCAACTGTTCTACAAGCGGCTAACCGCAGGGTCACCGCCAGCTAACCGACTTCACGGAATTTCCCACATTTCAGGAAATTTTCAAAGGACCTCTTAGGGCAATGAATTGATACCCTAACCTCTTAGTTACCTAATTGAAATCCTAGGAACTTGAGTAGCCTTATAAATCAGGACCTTATCACCATGTCATGGATATTAGTTTAGTGAACCTTTTATTAAAATGTGACACAAAGTAGGAGTTCCTTAAATGTATATTGAATTAGATGGTGAAGAACAATAGATGATTAGACTAGATTGGCTAGTAAATTCCTTGATTCCTTAAATTATTGCGTTTCATATTGAAATACACTTCCATTTTGTATATCAATCACAACTAGTAGATTTATTGCATTATTAGCATTCCTTAAGGTCCAACTGTTACATTCATTCCGTAAATCTTCAGTATTGTATACTGATTCAGTATTCATTGGTGATGTGAATTGAGTAAGTATATTGTGATATGTGATTAGCATTCAATTTGATTATAGACAAATGAAATACAAACTCACTCAAATCCAATTATTATTTCGATTGTTATTGATTCGATTGAGTCGGCACTTCTTCGACCCTGTGATACCCGACGGGGTTGAACTTGGTTTAATTATTTGAGACTACTGCAGTAAGTCATCTGGAGCACCGGAACTCCAGAACTGGGTAGCCAATTAGCCTTTGATTGGGCCGCTAGTGACATACCAACTAGATTTGCTCTCTTTTGAGAGGATGAGCTTAAGGTAGTAGCCAATTAGTATGTTTTCATTTCAATTGATTCACAAGCATTAATTATTCAATTTTTGCACAAAATTGCCTAGTTAATACATACCATTGACATCTATTAATTTAATCGTCTTTTAACTCAATTGCAACATTATGTATTTCCTCATTATTGGCTATACTTGCTTAATCGTCATATTGATGATACTACTCTTGATGTCACAGTCGCAGGTGCAGCTCCAGGCCCTGATGAGGCCAAGGAGGGAGAGGAGGTACCTCAAGAGGTACCTCCCGGACTAGAGGAGCGGCCAGAGCCTAAGGCCGTATAAATCCACCTTTCTTGGAGAGCGCAACTATCTTTTGAGAGCCTTTAGTAATGAGTGTGGCCAGCCCCTTTTTGTGTGGGCCACACTTAGATGAGTAGTTATTCTTTTGTTATATTTTTTGTAGTGTTTGTTCAGGGTCCTTTTATACACCCTCTTTTGTAAACATTGCATATACTTGCATAAATTCTTTTGTATTAAACTTGAAATGTTGATTAGATTGAATGGGAATTGATACCCTTATATGAATGAATTACAGCTTTCGCTATGATTAATTGCTATTGATATGTTCAGTGAGCTTGACTCACGCGTGGTATAGTTGTTGTTTTTTTCTCTCTTTCGTATGTTGTATTTGACTCGAGACAGGTAAAGCATCACGGGAGTACGTGTGTCTCACCTCGGGGATTACCCTAGGCCAGGGTGATTCAAGACCGGGATGTGACACCAGCACTGTAGTAGATAATCACATTGCACTAGCAGGACTAGAGAGATCTCACATTACACTAGCATTGTAGTAGATAATCAACATTTTCTTCCTCTTCCTTTATTTTCAATATTGTTCTTTTCTTGTTACTTTCTCATTTTCTCGGAAAGCTTTTTTAGTTTGCTTGGTCTTGTTGTTAGTGTTAGTATTGTAGACTACTAGTGCCATTAGCATCCTAACTGATCTTAAACTTGGAGTTTAACTTATTATCAAGTAATTATTGTGAATATACATGCTTAGTCTCATGTGAATAGTAGTTTTATCCCATCAAGATGTGTGACATCTTTTACTAGAAATTACAATTTTGGGATCATTGCAATATACATATATCTGTGGGAAACCTACCCAGATATGGGATAGGATATCTATATATTGCAGTTTTTTTTTTTTTTTTTTTGAAGAATTCTAGCCATATAATTAGTAGACTTCTTATATTATCAAACTAGCCAATAAATTTTATGTGTTGTCTATTAATCTCAATCTAATGACTCAATATCTTATTCAACTGTGTGTTGCAGTCACAAAGGGATTTTCCATTTTGCTAGGCAACTGGAGATTTTCCATTAACATCTGTTTTTAAACTTGAAGTTGTCTATTATGTAACTAACCACTGCAATCAAATGACTCAATATTTGGAAATACTGAACACTTGAAAAATCATAAAAACACATGTTTGCTAAGCAAACAGCCCCGAGAGAACACATGGAAACAAATCATAACAAATATTGTAAAATGGGAAAAAATCAAACATTGAAACACATTTTGGCACAGCAGTTCCCATTATCCAGACATACATTTCTCTTCAATATGTAACAAAATCACTACGTTTCTTGGAAGAAGAAGATGAGCAGGGATCCATTTGGATAGATGACGAGAAGAAGAAGAAGAAGAACTAAACAAAGCCATTAAACCAAGCCCTAGCAACAACCCCAATTTCCATTCAAAATCTAGGGCACGGAAAAGAAAATAGAAAAAAATGGAAGAAACACACCCTCCTTTGAACAAAACCTCAAAGCCCGTTGTTTCACTTCAAACAAACCCTCGTTCGTTTGGAGAGCTCTGTAAAGGGAAAAGAAAGAAGAGAGAAAAACTTCAGAGGAGGTATGCCTTCTTCTCTCTCTTTCTTATGCTTCTTCTTTATCTCTTTCTTTCTCTTTATATGCTTCTTCTTTATCTCTTTTGTTCTATTTTTTTTTATTTCAATGATTCTGTGATGGGTTTCCCTCAACGTTGAAAGAATGGTTCTAGGGCTTGGATTTTCTACAAGTGTTTTTTTTATTTTTTTTATTTTTTTTGTGGGTTTTGGACTGTGGTGTGGTGATGACTAGGGTATCCGTCCGTCCAGGTTACACGATCGACACCCATGCCCGAATTTAAATAAAATCCAAAACCTGGACCTGCAACTACTTGGGTAGTAATGCTATATACAAACATGTAAATAACATAATCAAGTCCTTGGCTATGAAATCGATTGACTTGGACAAAGATTTTATTGGGGTCAAATATTGGACACATACCCAGGTTCTCATTTTTGGGCCCTTTGGGTATTCAAGCAAGGAAGATGTTGATAATGGTTTTGTTTGTCTCTATTTTTGCTTCTTCCAGTGGAATGTACATCTTGATTTCATTGTTTATCATGCAGTGATAAACAAATCAAAACACTGCTCATCATGCATCTAATGTTACTGTAGTTTCTTTCTTGAGTCATTGTCAACAAAGGCCTGGATGGTTATAGCTAGAAGTGTAGGTGATGATGAGCATTGATGCATCTGTCCTGCATCTCTCCACTTGTTTTTTTGGCTAAACAGCCCTTTGAGGTGCTGCATCTGTAATAGCCCTTGAAGAAATTGAAAAATTAAGACAATGAGATTCTTTCATATGGGTTATTACTTAAAAGTGAGACTAAATTACTCAGGCAAAGAATTGAGTGGATTATTAAATACTTCACGTGGTTTAGTGAGTCCCCTCTTGCAACCAAACTCCAAAAGGAAAATATAGATTGTTTTTACAAGAACTGAACAATTAAACAGGTTTCTTTTGTGATCCCTCATTGACAAAATTTCTGTAGTAGGAGACTACTACTAGTCTTAAGAGTGTAATGATATATTTATATTGGGATAAGTTAGGATCTCCATATCCTAATCAAGATTGACCTATCATAAATACACAATTATAATTACTTTGAAATCGATCATAATATGTTGTACCAGAGAGTAGAAGGACCAAGGGCCTTGGAACCATCTCATTGAATCACCTTATAAAGACAAGTTAAAAAGAATAAATAAAAAAAAAAACTAAGTATTTGTGATAACTTCACCTGTAATCCTTAATTAAGGAGTTGATCTTAAAAGAAAAAAAAAAGAAAACTAGAGATCCTCAAAAAACTTTTTATGAAGGGCACTACCTTGGATAAGGAGACCCTTTGATGGGTTTCTGTCCATACTTCCTCCAAGACCAGAAATCAGAAGAGTGACCTTCTCCCTTCTGTTTCCCAA
Source organism: Cinnamomum chago (assembly GCA_038049695.1). Classification (NCBI taxonomy): domain Eukaryota; kingdom Viridiplantae; phylum Streptophyta; class Magnoliopsida; order Laurales; family Lauraceae; genus Cinnamomum; species Cinnamomum chago. The sequence goes on along the minus strand of CP142458.1, from coordinate 60,770,069 downwards.
CATTTTCTTCAATCTTCACTGTCACCACAGTCTTCTCAACAACTTTCTTGTAAAACATGAAAATCCCACAATACCCAAATTAAGAAAACAAGCACAACAGAAAATCTTCCAAAAGCACCCAAAGTACAATCACACAGAGAAAAAGAAAAAGAGTAGCAACCCACCTTCTTTTGGAGGGCTGATTTTCTTTCCTTGTCTCCTTAAAAGACTTCAAATCTGTTCTGGTTTTGGAAGAATCCTCCATTTCTTAGGCTCCAGAAGTTGTAAGCTTTCTACTTTGATTGGGTTGCTCTTAGTGGTTTATTTGGACTTCAACTCTCATTGATCTTGTTACACTAGCTATATTTCTCAGTTTAAAGTGGGCAAAGAAGCTAAAATAAGAAGTGGGTTTCTTCAAGATACAGAGATATAAAAGAAAGAGAGATGGTGAAGTAGTAACCATAGGAAAAAATGGTAGGGATGGCAACACAATAGGTAATATAGATTGCCTTGCACAAGTTCTATATAGTCTCATTTCTCTTAAAAAGGAGACCATGCTGGGTACAATGTGTTTTTGGTTTGGCTCTGAAAGGCATAGATACATGTATTTGTTTGATGGGTGTTACTACTTGGTGCTCCATTATTGACTTTCTTATCCATTATTCTCAAAATATTTTATTTTTTAGTTTATTTTCTATTTCATTGTGTTTAGTGAGGCATATTGTACTTTTTCCACAATGTTCTAAATAAATTTTATGGTGTAGTAATAATAACCGATAAGGGAAAGACAACGGAAATAGATGACATCGATCGTGCCCATTGGTCAGATAGCATGAGAAAATGTCTCATTTATGTATGTTTGGATCAAGTAAAATCTGGAGGTCGACCAGGAGTGCAATTTAGCACAAAAGCTTGGAAGGTGATAATAGAAAATTTTAATCAAAGAACAGGACATATTTTTAACCAAAATCAATTGAAGAATCAAGTGGGTTATCTAAAGAAACTATATAATACTTGGCTACACTTGAAGAGCCAAACTGGCATAGGATTCAATTCACATACCGGTTGCGTGGAGATGGCACAGGACCGATGGATGGAGTACCTAAAGGTATATCAAAGTTGTAATTGTTTTGGTATTTACAAACTAGGATTCTAGCCTTTGACAATTATCATTGAACTTTATTGCAGACACATAAAGATGCAAAAATATTTATGTCCAATCCTCTTCCTTTCCCTGAAGAAATGGTTGCTTTGTTTGATGGTACCTCCGCGAGAGGGGATGATAAATGGGCTCCGGCAATGGATGGTTTACCGGAAGATATTACAATGGATATGAATTCAAGTTTCGTCGACTTGGCTCATTATGAAGATACTCTATCCCAGGACCCAATAACATCCCAGTCAACCAGCGAGAAGACTCAATTGCTAGTGATGCTAGGACAGATGTCTTGATGGCAAATATTAGGAGAAAGAGACCAAGGCCTTCAAAGAACCAATCAATGGCGAGTAATAGTGCGATAGATACATGCATAATGGACCTCGCAGCATCAATGAAGGCAACAATTTCAGTAGCTGCTACTCCTGTTGAAACTGAAACTGATACCATTGTTGAATGCATTGACCTATTACATTCCATGCCCCAAATTACTGATGATAGCCCACTATATGTCACGTCCCCCAAAATAAGAATTAGGGAAAAACGTGAAAAATAAATTAAATTCAAATTTTCATGTGTTTAATACAACACAAGATTCCAAAAGTGGACCCACAAAAAAAATTTCAACCTGTGGTGAGTCAAAATATATTTCATTAAATGCAACGGAAGCTTATTCAATTGGTATTCAATGATCATAAATAGGATCCAACACGAAAATCAAATAAACATTAAATGTTAAAGTTGCAGAAAGAATAAAACAATTACTAAAGAAATGTTTATCATTAAGAAAGTTCATCTAAAGAATTGCTAAGATGACGTTCACTCTCATGCAGGCTCAGACGGCTCCGAAACCGTCTCCGGCATCCCACTCGGGTTCATCAGTTAGCTCAAACATTTGAAACGCTTGATCCTCCTCCGTCTCCTGGGTAAAGTAGGGTTGGGCACCTATGCACCAAAATTACAAAGTAAACAGCAAGTACATAATCATAATTCGAAATTTAATACAACAACGAGAAGAATATAAACGAGAGTGATCATATAGAAGTAATGACAGTAATAATGACAAGAAATGACGTATAGCCTAATCCAAATAAAATTAAAGGAGCAATATGATTCACACGAAGACAAGTGTCCCCGTTTTGGGTGGTCATCCCTAAATAAATCGGGAGAGCCCGTCCATAACGTCGGTGGTCATAAACCGATCGAATTAAAAACAAATCAGGATAACCTGTTCACATTCAAAGCGGATTATAAGTGATCTGGTCACATCGGTGATCAACCGTCCATATATCGATCTGCAGTCGTCCATAAATGACCCAAATAAATATAAACATATAAGCATAATAGACCTGAATAATAAAGCTCCGACACAAGAGTCCTAAGTCAAAGTGAAGTGCTGGCCATTCCACATCCCATATCATAATCAAACCGTCATACAAAATTTGCCGAGCCACTTTATAGTCCATAATACACAATAGGGTATGCATCTAAAGGAGTACATATCCTAAATCAACATATATATGCATGCGAAGGTTAAGACGTAGATACGAATCGATCCTAAAGTCAAACATAAGGTCTCGTACCCCACAACCATAGAAATCTCTAATAAATATAAGATCAACGCATCCCTTTTCCATTAATGGTGCATAGACCCAATTAAGGGTTTTCCAATAATGATGGGTTGAACTCGAATCCATTAGGATTTCCCCGATGTCATTCGAGGCATTAAACCCCATGTTGGTAATATACCGTTGCCCGGACGGTATATACTTGGTCCAAAGAAATAATAATAAAGTACAAAAAATATAATTTTAGCACATTAAAAACTAAAGATATCATTTAATATTAATTTGTAAATAATGACAAATAACCTTAGCTTACAATTTTTAGAAAACTTAGGGTCCCATCTTAGTGTATTTCCAAGAATACAAATTTCAAGAATCAATGGGTTCATTAAAGAATAAGGGTCTTTTTCTAAATTCTATAAACTATGAGGTAGGCAGGGAAATACTTTGATAGCATTTAATGCTTCTCACATGGGGAAAAACTCCTTCCAATTCATGTCCCAGGTCAATTGTACTCTGCCCCCTCCACACACCAGTCAGTAGGGAAACAGTCACTCAACACAGAATGCACCTATGTAGTAAGTAATTTCACACCAACTGTATCAGGCTCCTCTGGAAAGTGGGCCCTACTAATCAAACCTCATACTCAGCCCCACCTATAAGGTTGCCAAGGCCCCTCACTAGATCCATGGTCCGGATTTGTAATTGGGTCACTCCCAAAAGTTATTCAACGCTCTGCACTTGTGTTCCCCCTACTGCCCTTTTGTTTTCTTTTTAATTCATGTTCAGGTCAAGGTCAAACTGCCCCTACACTATTAATGTCAAATATGCATTGATAGTGTCCCCACCAGATTATATGAGAGGAAACACTTGTCTCCATGTTCTGCAAGTCTTCCCCCTTCATTTATTTTCTTCCAAAACATGTACAGATCCAGCCACACACATAGCCCCTGTAGCAACCAGATGACTAGATAATGGGTCTCACAGAGCACAATCCCCATATCACCAACACAAGCAACATCGTCCAGCCATGAACGGATTATTGCCCGGACTAGATCAGTGGTGCTTCTCACAATATGATTAAATATAATTAAAATAATTTCAAAGTAACTCACACCCAAAAATTTAAAATCAAAAGACGGTGGCCATATATGTACAAGGCATCATCAAACCTTAGGGCATAAAAGAGATTTCTACATGCATCCACACATGAATCAAAAGAGGAACACAAGCATTAAATTTACAATTTATAATTAGGTACTTGCCTTTTACTGGAGTTTGAGGAAAATGCAACAAATCCTAACCAAAACCCAAATCGAGATTCCCACAGCGCTCAATCACAATCCTAACACCAATCTGATATAAGAGATGAGAAAGAAATACACAGGTGATCAGATCTGTGATATTCCTACCCAAAACCTAGCATTGGAAAGAAAAAGGGGATAACCCAAGAATACAGATCTACTCCCAATGATTTGAGGAGAGGGTTACCTGAGATAAGAAAGTTGAGTCAAGAATGCTGGTATCCTCTGATCTTGATTCTAATGGCCGGATCCTAAAGCTGGAATGGCTTGGAAAGTTGAAAGAGGAAGAAGACGAACGGGAAGAGTTGCAGAGATAAGTGGGAAGGGATAAAGACGTGCGTTCGTAATAAAGGGGATTAGGTTAAGAGAGGGAATATTCCTTGGGCTTAAGTCATTGGGTCAAAACTACGGGTCAGGTCATCTACCCATTAACCCAACTTACCGATCCAAGAATCCTATCTAACGTGTGACCCACTTAATCCTACCCACTTAAATAACTAAAATACATTAAATTAATATAATACTAATATTTTAATAATAAATATAATTAGTGGCGGGGCCGGATCTTACACTATATGCGACCGCTCTTAATTCAATTATGGTTAAGGATAAAAGAATTCTCTGGATGCGACCAAGGTCAGATGAGGGAAGGATGACTTGGCTAAAATCTCAAATGTCCTAAGAGATTGGGAATGTGACTGGAGATTCTAGTGGTGTCTAACTAATAGATTGGCGTTTATTTTTTGAATGAGTGTTAGGTCACCCCCTTTTGTTTTTTTTAATTGAAAAACATGGATGTTATTTTGTACTACATATGAATGAATGTTATGGCAGTTATTTAGTTGAATGTTTATTTGTCTAATGGATGTTATCTTGTGCTACTATGGATGATTGATTATTTAAAGAATTCTCTGACATACTACAAAGCACATGGATTCAGTTTTACGTCGAAATATAACCCTTATCATCCTATTGTTGTACAAGAGGTGGCAACGATGTTTAATTAAGGAACCATGTAGGAACTCAATCATGACCGGACATGGTCATGTCCAAATGATTTTGAATGGTAATCCTACTATCTGTCATCAGTTACTACGTGTGAAACAACATGTGTTTCGGAGTTTATACATGTATTTTAGAGAAAAGGACTTATTGAAAGACAGCAAATATATACCTGTTGAGGAGCAAATAGCCATGTTCATGACCATCATTGCACATGCCCATACGAATAGAGTGATACAAGATAGATTTCAACACTCGGGGGAAACTATTCATAGACACTTTCGTCAAGTTTTGAATGCAATGATGTTATTTGCTAAAGACATGATAAAGCCGCCTTCATTAGATATAGTGCATAAGGAGATACTTTTGAATCCACGTTTTGAGCCATATTTTAAGGTATTACTCTCTTTTCATATTATTGACGACTTTTTCTTTTCTTTTCTCTAATGTAAAATTAATTTTATCTTATTGTTCATTATTTTTTATAGGATTGTATTGGTGCAATAGATGGAACCCTTATGCATGCAATTATCCAAGCAGATAAACAAATCCCTTATAGAGGTCGAAAGGGTGATTGCATGCAACAAGTTATGGCGGTATGCTCATTTCACATGCTCTTTACATATGTGGTATGTGGATGAGAAGGTACGGCTCATGATCAACGAATTCTCTTGGACACCATATCTAATGAAAGGCTAAAGTTTCCACATGCTCCACCTTGTAAGAAAGCATTTATAAGGGCTTGAGATCTTATCAAATATGTTTTACAACATTCTTCTCGCGTGTTAACTTTTTAACATTTGCATTTCATTCTCTTTAGGTAAATATTACTTGGTTGATGCTGGTTACACAAACATGAGAGGCTTTCTTTCTCCATTTAGAAATGTTCGTTACTAGCTTCTAGATTTTCAAGGTCCTGCCATTCCTCGTACTAGGGAGGAACATTTTAATAGATTACATTCATCATTGAGGAATGCCATTGAGCGGAGCTTTAGGGTATTAAAGGCTCGATTTCCTATCCTCAAGCGGATGGCTCCTTACCCATTTCCAATACAACGGAGCATTGTAATTGCAGCGATGGCGATGCATAATTTCATTAAAAAAGATGATATGGAGGATCAATTATTTTTGGAATATTCTAGTGAAGACGTCCAAGTAGAGTGTGACACTAGTGTTGTGGGAGATATGGGAAACACATCTACTTTTGATATCACAGATAGGACAAAGATGGATGCCAAGAGGAATTCAATTGCAGATGCCATCTGGCGAGATGCATCTTCCTAAGCATGGATTTCTTCATCTTATGTAATGCTACTAGTTTTTTTTGGATTAAAGTGAATGAATATTTGTGATTGATATAATGGCTTGATGGATTATTATTGGAAGGTAAAGTATTGAAAATGAGGGTGTTTTGTATTATCTTTATATGAAGGTGTGTGATGTCTTAATTTTTAAAATATGTACAAGTTACAGGCTATAGTTTAATGTAAATTTTGTTATTTTCCAATGGATAGGTTGTTATGATGATGGCACATGTGTAGATAATGTATTTGTTCTTAAATGAGTCCATGTTGAATGTATTTTTTATGAGTCTATGTTGCATTTGCTCTTGAAAGATTTATGTAGGGTGGGAACATTTGAATGAGTTTCGTTTTTCATGTAATGACATAACTACCCTTGTAAATAAGAGCCAAACCCTTCTAAAAAGAAGTAAATAGAGGGTGTACCAAACGGTCTATTTAAGTTAGATATATGCATTACCAAACACATTTATCGATTCTAGCCTCTATTTTAAATATCTCTATTTTTAAAGACTCTATTTTAGATGGTCTATAAAAATAAAAATAAAAAAACTAGTAGACCTACCAAACAGGGCCTAAGTCCCAAAAGTTTTCGTCTCTCTCTATATAGTATTAATATACCTCTATTTTGTACACTGTTGAAAGTCCATCTTTTCATCCCAGTGCAAAGATCTACATTATAAAATGCGAATGGTGAAAACAGATGGTAAATCTGACTCTGCATGAAATTTAGAATTTGCAAAAGTAAGTCTATCAATTCTCATTGGTCAAAAGATCACATAACATCCAACAAACCTGACAGCTGCACGAGTCTCAGGGTTCCAGGAGATGATTGGTCTTCGGGGGCTTCTATTGGCACCACAAATATTTCTCTCCCCACCACACTAAAAGACAAAAATATTTTTTTTCCTAAACTACCCCTTCCCCTCCTCCATCTCCCAGCCTCCACCCTCTTCCCTCATTTAATCCCCCCCAGTCGCCGGCAGGGAAGGAGCTCCGACCGACTGGCCGGTCTCCCTCCCACCCCCACCCCCCCCCCCTCTCCCTCTTTCTTCCTCCCTCCCCTCTTCTCCCTCTCTCCCTTCCCCTTCTTCCCTCTCCTTCCCTCCCTACTCTCCCTCTCCCTCTCCCTCCCCCTCCCAGTCGCTAGCGGGGAGGGAGATCAAGCTAGCCCTTCCTCTTCTTCCCTTCCCTTCCCTCCCTACTCTTTTTCTCCCTCCCCACCCCCCCCCCCTCCCAAAAATCGCCGGTGGGGAGGGAGATCGAGCTGCCTCCCAGTCGCTGCAGCTCGATCTCCCTCCCCACCGGCGACTGGGACGAGGAGGGAAGGGAGAGGGAGGGTAGGGGAGGGAAGGAGAGGGAGAAGAGGGAAAGAAAATAGAGGGGGGGGGGGGGGGGAAGAGAGAGGAGGGTGGCCGGTCGGTCGACATGGTTTCCTCACTTTCTGTTTAACTTTTACAAGCATCTGGACATTGGAGCCTGAGTCTCCATTATAAGCTATGAATCGAATCGTGGTAACGATTTCGGATTACAGATTAATAGATTCGTGTTAAAATTATTTCAATCCGTATACAACCTATTAACTTAACGAGTCAATAAATCTAATTCGAACAACGACCCGTTAATTTAACAGGTTACACGATCAAATCCATTAACCTGTTAAATAATTAAGTCATTTCGAAAATTAAAAAAAAATCCCTACAAAAATATATAAGCCACACGAAATTGTAAGTGAGGATCTCGAGTGGATCCCACCTAAAACTCCAATATAAAATAATAAATTTTAATTTCTTCTTTATGAATATAAATTAATTCTAACTACACTTGGCGACTAAAAAAATTTTAACGGGTTAAGCGGGTTGTTAACGAGTTACTAGTTTAATTCGTACATGACCCGTTAACTTAACATATTAACGGGTTTGAGCCGTTAACGACTCGAACCCGTTAATATCGTGTGGGTTCGTGTCGTGTTAGCCGGTAGTGTGGCATTTTGAGAGCCCTAATTATATATTAGGCAGCCTTCAAAATTAGGCATTTAAAATAAATAATCATGAGGCTAATGAATTTTACATCCATCTTATGTAAAGTCACAAAGTAGACAGCATAAATGAAAATTCCACCTCACTTGTGTTGGTCACCCATTTTATGACCTCGAATTGAATAACTGGAATCATCATCTTCATTATCATTGTAGCTTTGACCCAACTTTCTTATGGTCGTCTGTACAAATTCTGGTTCTTCATTCTGATTGATTCCATGCCAAATTCTCATATATATGATTTGCACTTCTTCAAATCAATTAGCACTACTTTATCTTAAGCCTATTTTTTCTTTCTTAGCTGGCCATTAACCTTCGTATAAAAACTATACAGTTGGAAGTTTGGAACCCATTTATGTAAAATTCCCAAAAAATTATGTGCCTCGGTGGAGGTGTGAACTCTCCTTTTTGCTTTGATCCTTATCCTATTTGCAGACGTGGTTCTCTTTATCTCTCTTCTTTTGTCTGAACCTCGGCCTTTTCCTCTTTTATTTTTTGACTTTTGTTGTTCGAATCTTTGTTTTGCAGATTGCAAGTCGACAATGGACAGTGCCTTCAGAGCCTCGTAGGAGATTGCAAATGGCAAACATACCTCCTTTCTCATTTTCTCTGTCTTCAACAAGGCAATACAAAATAAGAGCCTCTCCTCTCCTCCTCCTCCTCCTCCTCCTCCTCCTCTGTTTCTTTGTTTTTCATGTTCCATAGTCTCTATCTGTAATATGAAAGTTAAATAGGTTTAGCAAATCCACACCCCACGATGAGTGAAGAGAGAACCGTGCCAGTACTTTGTAGCTTTGGAGGTGAGATCGTACCCAAATGCGGCAAGTTTGTCTACGAAGGAGGCACGACTCGGCTCATGAGAGTCCCTCGGTCTATAAATTTTCTCAACCTTCTATGCAGAGTGAATGAGATTTACAAGCCGACTACCATCTCCACCATCAAGTACAGATATCCAGGTCTGGAATTGGATTGTCCACTTGTTTCTGTTACAGAAGATGAAGATGTATCTGGTATGATGCAAGAGTTTTCTTCTCCAACGGCAGCTCCTATTCAACTCTTCGCGTTTGCACCACAAAGCTCTTTTGAGTAAGGCACTTTTACCTTCTGTTTTTGGTTTGCTTTTGTTTATCGGTGGATTATGAAAAATGGACTCAATTTCATTGGGCCTCGAGTCCCATTCCTCTTTGATTAATTTCCTTTTTTTCTCTCTCTCTGTGTGTGTGTGTGTGTGTGTGTGTGTGTGTGTGTGATGGTGGATTGAGTGGATCACAGATCTGAGGAAAAGGGTTTATTAGAATCTAAAGTTGGGATTCTAAAATGTCTAAACCGGGGCAAATTTTGGCACCGCGGTTTGGAATGGGTCTTTGATTCAGTTGCTGATAGTAATTTTGGTAGGATGGATTTTCTGTTGGGGTTGCAAGTTATATTGGATCTGAGGATTTTCAGATCAGTGGGGGTGCTTATGGAGGTGAATTAGAAGGAGACAAGATCACGATGATGATGGGCGTTGATAGGTGGTATGGGTCTGATCTTTTGGGCGAAGAGCTTCAAATCCAATAGATGGGGTAGTGGCTGAAATAGGAGATTGTTGCAGGACAGATGTTACAACAAAAAATAATATAAAAAAAAAGCTTTAATCTCTCAGACCAAAAGTCTGAAAACCCAATTTGTTAGAAGGGGAGACGGATAAATCTGGAGGCTTGTGGCTGGAGATGGCTTGAAGTTGGTGGGTTTTTTTTTCTTTTGGGTGGGGATTTTTAGAATGGTAAATAACCTTTTAGGTTTCATTACTATAATCCCATATCCAATTTGGTTGAAAAGAAAATGACATTCATATATATATATATATATTTTTTTTATTTTTTTTGAGTAATTATATTAAGTTAGTATGGAACATTATGGGCTTGGGTTTGGAGCATTAGGACTCATTGAGGAGCCATATATTTTGCCAGTTATTAGGCCTGACTTGGGTTGACCTATCTGTTAATGAGTTTAATTGGTTTGGGCTTAACTTGGGTTGACCTAATTTCTAATTTGCTATGGTTGGCTTGTATTTGAGCAAAGGAGGACTCAATGGGGCTGGGTACCAATTGTTGGCTTGGAGGTGGACATGGTTGTTTCTAACCAACCACTTTGGTTGGTCGTTGTTGTCCTAAATGGATATACTCTTTTCCCCCGATTGCACCGATGTAAACGGGTTCCCAATCCTCCGATAAACTGGAGGTTCCGACCTATTCAGAACCAGGTTTGGGTCCTTATTTAGGCCCTGATAAGTCAACAAGTCAGGATCCAGGTCCTTTTTCTGGACCTCCTAACCTAAACGGGTCCCGGTCCACCTTGGTTCCGACTCGTGGAACCGAGACCCGACATATTACTTTAATTTTTTGGAATCTCTCCTAAAAACTAGGTTTTTTCCATATCATTCTCTACCTTAACCCAAAGCCGTCCCATATATGGTTTCGGTTCCGATTCCATCTTCTCATTAACGATTCCAGTTTCATAACCAAGAAACTAGTTCCAAAACAGTTCTAGTTCCACCTTCTCATTAAAGGATCCAGTTCCGGATCCACCATGGACCCGGACCGGAACCAACCCATTTACATCCCTAATTGCACACTAATGTGTATATGGCATGGGGGCATTTATTTTTGGTTTGGGAAGAACAAGAAAAGAGATGATGAAGAATGGAGACAACAACTGCTTGATGTTTTGTTTGTTTGAGAAGAGGTGAAGATGAGGATATGAACATACCTTTCATTTGGTACCCCAGCCAAAGGTTGTGGGGACCAATGAGAGAGCCCGCAAATGCGGGAAGGGGTTGGCACATGTGGAAAGATGGCAGCATACTCAATAATTAGACCGTAGTTGGGTGAGAGGCAAGGTTGCTAACCATTAAAGCAACCCTTGGTTCTTGAACATAGTGTTCTACAACCCCAGCTCATCCTCCAACTCGGTCAAGAGTGACTTGATTGAGTTCGGTCGAGTCTCAAGCGGAGGCATGAGTAGAAGTATGAGTGAGAAGATTGCTCATCGCCAAACAGAGGACATTAGTGCATGTGTATTGAGTCCGGATCTTATAATCTAATGCTTTGACAGTTGGCTTAAAGAAATCTTTAGGTAAAATGAGTGGAATTCCACAATCGGGCCCACATATTGGAAATCCGCCCACCTATTGGAAATCCATACTTACTCCAGTGGGGTCCAGACTGACGTTCATTACATTTCTTCCCTCGCAAATCTCGACTCTTATTCACTCTTCTACCAATAAATAAGACTTTCAACCACTCATTTATTACTTACAACTGTTAATTCTATCAATTATTTTGCCTTCTTTTCTTTAATGAAAAAACCTCCTTGTTATAACCTATTATTCTGTCCTCCTCTGTAGCCTCCTCACTCCTTACAGTAAAAGGAAATGGTTTATGTCATAGGACCTGGCAGAGACTATTTGGAAGCAACTCTTTCATGATCGAGTCTGAGTGGACTAAGTTAAGTTGATGCAGATCCAGAGAAGTCTTAAAACATGTGATAGACATGTTGCTGCCGAGCAGGCTGAAATCTACTTTGACACCAAGCTTTAGCCCGAAACGGGTGGCATAATTAGGATTAGCAATGGAAACAACTTGACCTTGGGGACTCGCCTAACAAGGATTTGAAGACAAATTCTCCCACCTAGGGGTGGATTTGCCGAGCATCAAAGGAGGAAAATTAACCAAAAAAAAAAAAAAAAAACAACAAAGAATTAACAAGATTAAAGTACAAAGTTTAACCCCCACCACTTTGCAGCTGATTAGGAACATGTACACAGTGTGGGTATGCATGACTTTGAGTCAGAGAGAGAGAGAGAGAGAGAGAGAAAGAGGAGTGCTGCCTACTGTGAAAGCAGTGGCAATGCTCGAAACTTAATAGATTCTGGCCCGCGGGCTTCTCCTCACATACAGCCTTTGTGGGTGAACCACAAGCATGGGTCTATTGGCTGCATGCATTACTAGTTTAGTTTATTAGAGATAAATATGAACTTACTAAGAGGGAAAATTCTCAAAAACGTCCCACTTTAAAAATGCCCATTTTTCCTCCTCTCTTATTTTTGGTCATGGGGCACATGTTGAGTCAATATAATCTCCTCCCACAATAGGCACAAGTCTAAGTTTGACACTCATCCAACTTTTCCTTACCGTTGGATTGAAATCATGATAAAATGATGTCTCTAACCATCAAATCTTCGGGCCGTGGATTAAAAGGTTAGGATGATCATATGGAATCAAGATTTTGCATATAAGTAGGCATCATATGGATCTTTACATTCAATGGACTTTCATGATCATCATGCATCCCAGTTGGCCCAACTAGGAGGAGAATTTTCTCCTAAAAAACGCCTGGGGCTGTGTAACGCTCCCCACCACTAAGAAAGCTTTAAATAATTAAATCCATTTCATTTTAAAGTAATGTAAAGCACTCCATGCCCACATTAGCGAGGCGTCAAGGCAGCAACTCTCCTTCATTGAATGTTGGTTTTGGATTTCACATGGACGCAAGAAAAGAAGAGAATGGTGACTCTAGTTAGGGCTCACAAACAACAGGTTTCTATATAAGGACCACACATCAAGTGAGCCCACCTGAATCTAAATTATGAATATTCAAAACCTCTCTAAATGATCTTTTTCTGGCTATGATACCACTTATTGTGTGCGTATGTGTAGAAGCAAGAAACACTACGATTGACAATTGATCAAGCCATACAAGGAGAGAGAAAATCACAGAGATTTACATGGTTCAGCAAGAGTGCCGACATCCATGAGAAAGAAGATCAACTTTCCTTAATCAGTCCAATGTGGTTCTGCAATTACCGACACCCATGGGAGAGAGAGCTCTCGCTTCTCTCATATCTTCCCCTCACAGAGTCTAAACCTGTCATAACTACCAAAATACCCTTAATCCTGAACATGCTCATTGGCCAATAACAAAAAATGCAAGACATAAACCCAACAATCTCCACCTTGGCTTGGATTTTGCATACCTCGAGCCACAAGATTGCATGTGATGTCTTCCTGTATATTACCTAACTGTACATCCTTGCACCTACTTTCACTGGGTGCAATCTTCTTTGTTCAACACTCTTACATGTTGAGCAAACGCTTGAACTTTTTGAGCAAAGTTCATTTTCTCGCCAAACTCCACCTCAAACTAGATGCTCAAATCCATTGATGAGTTTGAATGATGCTGATTTCTGAAACATTCACTATCTAGCAATCAATTTTCCCCAGTTTCAGCACCACTGTGAAGATCCAATCACCACGAGCATGCTGTAAAAAAGCAGATCAGGAGTTCGAGTCCTGATGAGTCCACAATCATAAAACAAAATTTTTGCCTCCGCCCTAACAAACACCTGTTGACCCCTACTGATGTAATCTAATCCCTTAATCTAGTCAAAAACCCCTGTTGGACCACTTCTGATGTCAACATGACATCACCTCCTGCTTGTTGCTTCTTCATTGGTTGAGCTTTAGCAAGATGAACGACATCATATGCTGTCTGGCAACACACGGCTGTGCAGCAACAGATCTAAGGCGATGCATGTCTCTTTTACAGATTTCTTCCACTGCTAAGAGCAACAAGGCTCGCCCTTTCTGTTGTTTGCAATTGAATCCAAACGAACACCTTTGTTTCACTGATTCTGCAAACCCTCTTCGATTTGGTCAAATCTGACCCGTTTGACCTTGCCTTGATGACGTCAGCACGCTGAGGTCAGCAACTCCTGTTAACTGGGCTTGCTTCTTCAATCAAGTCAAGTGACCCGAACTTGACCTTAACCTGACCTAGTGAGGCCTTCTTCTTCCCCAGAGAAATAACACTGAGGTTCAATCGTGGTGATGCCTTCACTCCTCCTTCCTTCTACAACCAGGACCACACTTCTTCTGGCACGATCAGCATATTCAGCGTCTTCTCCGATTTAGGCACGTGAGCAACAATGCTCTTATCTTTTCCTTCTTTCAAATCTTAACTACATTTCAGTAATAGGCATATCTTTGGGCCGAGTTTTATCCCCTCCAATGGGATCATAAAGGTTATTACAATAGAAGATGTACTCCATCTTAGGTTTCCAAATCAACCAATTTCTATGGTTGAGGTTAATCATGGTAGTGTTTTCAGTGTTATCCATTCCAACTCAACACCAAAGAAAAAAAAACAACTTTCACTCATCTTGATTTCTACCCCACAGTGTAGATCTCGTTAGCACAAGCACATCGGAAAAAAAAAAGGATCTGAAATCTGACTCCTAATAACCCTGATATCGCGAAACAATTTTCAACCTTGCAATTATTTAAATCCTTTATCTCTTCATCAACAACCGAAAGCAAAAGCCTTTCCTTGCTTTTTCTCTCTCTTCGCATTCTTGCAACGATGAGCCTAGCACGCTTAGGGAACCGCACCACTCCAAAGGGCTATAGAAACCCTTGCTCCATTATATGTTGAGACTGTGGCCTTACCAAAGAGCGATCTGTATGGTTTCCTTGCAACACCGAGAGTTAGAGGATCAAAGTTTCTCTCACCTCTCTTGATGTGAAGACTAGTGTCGCAAATCGAGATCCTCCACGGATCTCCCATCGATCGTACGATACAACCCCAAGCAGTCTCAACCTGAAAGCTTGAAACATGAGGATTTCCACCTCGCTCAAAACTCAAGAATTACCACTTGTTGCAGCTTTTGTAACACTTGTCACTTGTCGTGCGCATGTGTGTGGAAGCGAAAAACATTGTAATTGACAACCAACCAAGCCACATAAGGAGAGAGAAAATCACACAGATATTTATGTAGTTCAGCAAGAATGCTTACCTTAATGGGAAAGAAACCCGAGGGAGAGCTCTCACTTCTCTCACATCTTCTCCTCTCACAAAGTCTACAGTTGCAGATTTCATCAATATATAACCTCCACTTTCTTGGCCCCAAGAAACCCACCAAAAAAGCCATGATGTAATTACCAAAATACCCTTAGCACTAAACCTATTCATTGGCCAATCTAATGAACCAATCCGGTGAACACAAAATACAAGACATAAACCCCAATAAATCCCACCAATGAGATTGATGAAAGTGGGGCTCTACTCTCATTGGAGTGAAAAAGGAATTGATATCTATGGGCCCATTGCATGGATTTTGAAATTCCCGTGTTATAGCTGCGACACATAATCCACACTCTCAGCTTGATGATCAAGATGGCCTATTTTTTGCGTGTGTGGTGGGCCTACCTCATAAATAGCTTGGATCTTGGTCATGTTTCTGTTGGCACTTGGCACTTGGCACGGATGGGTAGGGCAAGTAGAAATGAATATCCAATAAAGAGACTCAAATGCCTAAGAGACAGATGTGAGAACCACAGAAATTTTAAAACCGATTTCAATAGATGAAATAATAGTTTGCTCTTTCTGGGAAGCCGTGTGGAATTTTAATTTTTTTTCTTTTTGAAAAAAAAGAGAAAACTCACCGACATCGGGGATTTTTGCCGGAATACTTGATTGAAAGATTTTTGGAAAATCTAAGTCCTGTTTTAAGATGTTGGGACTTATTTGTCCTATTTTGAAATGTCTCAAAAAGTTAGGGCCTATTATGAAAATTTTCCGTTATTTATTTATTCATAACTACTTGTTAAGTATTGCATAAAGGCCCCACCACTTTGTAATAATTACACATAAATAAATAAAGATGGGAGATGCTCCTATGAGAAATATCTCTCATCTTACTATAAGAGATAGAGTGGGGGCCCTCACATCAATATCCAATGCCTTGTGAGGGCCCCCACCGTATCTCTCATAGTAAGATGAGATGCACTTATAAGAGCATCTCCAATAAAGATATATTTCTATATATTTCTACAGGATCCAAATCACTTCTGGATAAAATAACAGTAAGTTGTACCATTGATCTTTTAAACTTTTATAATGGTGGTTACCATTGTTTATCTGATTTAGAAAATAATTGTACCATCCTTATTCTATGATGTGATCTTTCTACTCCACATCTTCTCAATTTTCTTATTGATGGTAGTGTTTTCCATAAAATGTTCAAAAGGTTGGCAAAATAATGGGTCTTTCCGAAATCGAAAGATGGATTTACACTCTTTTCCTGGTTGTTTCTGTTCTTGTGTTGTGCAGTGAACCAAGACAAAATCTTGATAATGGAACCATCCAATCGACACCAAGCATTTTGCAAAACAGTGAAATTACATCCTCTTCACATATGGTAGATGCTTACAGACAAGGTGGTGGAACTATATTCAGTCACTCGCATGGAGAGGCTTGCCACATGGTAAATAGTTCAAGACAAGATCTTGACAATGTTACCTTACAAGCAGCACCAAGTGTTTTTCATGTTGATGATATCCTTTATGAAAGTGATCTAAGTCCAATATTTCGCTTGCTGGAAGAGAACACTGCCATGGGGGGTATTGAAACAGGGGTCGGGCTGCAACCTCAAGTGGTTGACAACAGTGGGTACAACAACACATCGAAAATTAATTTTTCATTATCTGAAGGTCAGGAATTTCGAACTGCAGATGCATTTGACGTGGCTTTGAGGGAGCATGCAATACGTTCCAGTTTTGAATACAGGCCAGTAAGGAGAGACCAAGGTCGCATTGTCAGGACTTGCATCAAAGATGGATGCCCATGGCACATACATGCATCTAAGGTCCCCGATGGGTCAAGCTTTCGCATAAAAGCTTTAGAATCAGACCATGCTCATGAGATTGCAAAACTCACAACTCATCAACAAGCTAGTGCAAAGTGGATTGCTAATTTCGTTAGAGGCCAAGTCCGGAAACACTTGTATTCTACACCCAATGATATTGTGGCAGCCATCGATAATGTCTATGGGATTGAAGTAAGTTATGACAAGTCTATAAGAGGCAGGGATTTGGCTTTGAAAGGGGTACATATTGGAACCTCTCTCTATGATCTCGCTGCTTATTGTGATGAAATAGAGAGAACAAACCCAAGCAGTTTTGTCACTCTTGATTTTCCATCATATCAGTTATTGGGAATTTTCATTGCATACCATGCTACTAGACATGGCTTCGAGAAAGCATGTCGGCCGATCATTTCACTCTGTAGCAGGAATATTGGAGGAGACTACCCGCACATATGGCTTTATGCAACAGGGCTGGATGCTGGCTACAACAGTTTTCTGGTAGCATATGCTGTTGTTGAGTCATCTAACCAAGAGACCTGGACTTGGTTCTGTCGTCAACTGGCTCACATATTGGTGGATTCGCCCGAAGTCACAATTATTACAGTTAAACAGGAAAAATCTTCGGAAGCAGTGGGAAGTATCTTTCGAAAAGCTCACCACCGGTACTGTCGCAAGCTCCTTTGTGAGGATTTTTATCAGAAGTTCAAAGACAAGGATTTGCTTCTTCATTTCCGTGAGGCAATTGATGCTGAATCTGAAGCTTATTTTCGTTTACGCATGGATGAAATCTCACACATTTCTCCTGAAGCTCAAAAATGGATTAAGGAAATTAGTCCTACCCCCAATTTCTGGGCTGTTTCATGCTTTGATGGTCAGCAAGATTGCATAGACTATCATCTGAGTGCTGAAGAGTTTGATATCTGGAGAGATGATGGAAATGCAATGAATTCTTCAGTTATTTCGATGTTGAGGCGCTTCCACACAAACATAAGGGAGATATTTCTTCGTAACCAAGTGCAAGAAAGCTCAGATGAAGTAGGACAGCTGACGCCCTATGCTTTGCGACGTTTGGATGATGTAGAGGCTCAACTTAAACGATCATCCATCAATGCGAAGCACCAAAATCAAAGACGGTTTTACACCGAGTCTATCTGTGACAACGGTCATATTGTGGATCTAGCAGAGAGAACATGCACATGTCGCATTTGGCAACTCCACAAGTTCCCTTGCTGTCATGCTGTGGCAGCTATATGGGTACATGAATCTAATGTTTTGGATTATTGTGAACACTACACAGTCGCCAACTGCAGGGGGGCTTACTCAGAGTTCATTCATCCAATTTCCAATGTTCATCATATGAAAGACACTCCAAGAACATCCAGAGCAAAGAAAAGGACTTACAGTAAAAGAAATTTTACATCATAATGTGGCATGAGAATATATATTAATAGGAGATTTTAGTGGATGATGAAACGATTACAATCAATTTATTTCAGTTTAATTTTACCATTGGTTTCACATCTTATCATAATCATCTGTAGCTTTACCAACAATAGAAGTATTGCGAGAGTTTTTTTCTTACTGTTCTGGACTTCTGGTTATCTAATATAGTAACAGAGTCTCACCAGTACTAGTGTATATTGTTGGAATGATGATCCTCTACATTTTCTGCTCTCTAATCCTTGGATCATGATTTGACTAAGAAATCTCATGGCTAAGAGATTTCACCTTCATGGAAGTGCTGGCCATTTGTCAAAATACCTTGAGCAATAGAACCAAGCTTGTCTCTATAGTTGGAGCTGAGCATCAATTGTTTGTGAGAGATTTCACCTTCATGTAGCACTGGTCGATTCATAGCATTTTGGCCTCCTCTCAAATGTGTACAAGGAGCTCCATTTGAAAGGCTGTTTTCAGCACAAACATGGTCAGGCCTTTTCTAGCCTTGATATGCCATGTGATATGAATGGTGGGCCACTGAATAAGATTTGGATGCTTTTGATGCAGTTAAAAAGAGAATGTATGTATCTGTATATTTGAATTTTCAGTTTTTACTAGTTCTATATAAAGGCTTTAGGTGATTTTTAGGGCAGTTTAAAGTTAAGACTGCTGAACCAGTGGGATGGTCCACCTGATTCAAAGAGAACAATCAATGGCATTTCCCACTGTAGAAAGAAATACCGCTTTTGTCCACTATTCTGAGGAAAGAAAGTTGTCTTATGAAGATTCTTCCATAGGAAATGCATTTATCTTCAGGTCCCTCTGCATGGAATTGAATTCCTACAAAATCATGGTAAAATGGGTGGTTTCAAAAATGGATTATGAAAAAGGTGAGGTGTGAAGGATATGAGTTGGATATGTAGATGAGATCCTCATTTTCCTAAGATTTTATTTCCTGGGGTAATGGCAGCGTAGCTAGGTAATCATTTCCTACCAATGGAAAGTCTATTTTAGTTTTGATGGCCATTTGTAGATCTTCACCATTGTTTGTTCAATCTTACCCCTACTTATTGGAATAAATCAGTTAAAATCCCTATAAATTCAGTCCTGGGCAAACAAACAGGCCTCATAGATTTGCAGTTGCTTATGGTTGGTGCATACACACTTTTATCTGGGCATCGTCAGATTGTTGGGACTGTGATCTAATTCATTTATTTGCTCTACATGGTGTCATTCCTTTGATTATATTCTGGTTGTGATTTCATCACATTCTAACGTCTGATGGATAGATATGGTTAGAAGAACATCGGCCTCGCTGAGGCATGAAGGTCTCTACCTGGTGAACAGAGCCTATAACTGTGGCAAAATGGCTCCACAGATCTGTGTGAATCATGCAGTAAGGATGTGTATGAGTTGCATACAGGCCCTATACACACCAGGTGTAACACATGATCTAATGGAACAAGTTTGTTACATAGCCTTTGTAGGCGCAATAATCTTAGTGGGTTTAAACCCTAGATTAACATTTCTTGAAAGTCGTCATCATCGAATTCTTGTCTTAACTACTTTGGAGTCGGCTATATGAGATCTGTATCTCCTACACTCTTATAAATCTCCAGAAAATCTTGATAGTATGTGGCCCATAAGTCAGCCTTGATGAGTTAAGATCCCACATTGCCACTTCCCTCTAACGTATAGAGATTGGTACTGTCACAGAGAGAGAGAGAGAGAGAGAGAGAGAGAGAGAGAGAGAGAGAGAGATCCATTCATGGTCTTAAACTCTCAGGACATGAGGCTCGCTTTCTGAAGCCTTCAATAACTTGGAATGGGTTTTGCTTCTCAGGACCATTGCCAAGATGGGCACAAAATGGGTCGAACTGGTCCAACAGTATCTCTGCTTATAGTGAAGTTTGGTCCTGATAAATCCGTCAAGATATGGGTCCACTAAATAGGCCTGATAAACCATTTATGGATAAAAGGAAGATTCCATTAGCCATCTCCTTAGTGTACAATATCTTTTGTATTCATATACATTCCACATTTAGGCCCATAGATTATCTTAGGTCAGTTAGGTGATTTGTATCCAATCGGTAGATTAACTGTAATCTTATGTGTTTCTGGCAAGTCTTCTAATATATAAACAGAACATCAATTCAGTGAAAGATGCAGCTTTTCTCTCAAAATCCTCTCTTATTGTCTTTCCTAATAAAATGGAGAACCCATGGCTGCTTCTTCCCAGAATGCCTGCGCGATTGATACAATCTACTTTCACTTGTTTATGCTGTTGTGCTATTGAATTTATTGTGCATCTGAGAAATATGGGGGCTAAACATATGATACTGGGTTATGAATAGGAACTAGTCATCTAAAGTTGGATCAGATTTCAGAGCCATCCATGTGAAATCTCAGAACACAGATGATAGGACTCTTGTATCTTGTCCAACATATGAATACCATGAAATCAAAATGAGTTCAGAAAAATATATAAACACATCAAAGTATGTATCTCTTATTTATACAAGTATTCTTACTGTAGACAATTACATTTAAAATCAAGCTCTAATAACCAACAACAACATTAAAAGAACAATCAAGGCCAATCCATTCAAATGAACAATTATGCCAGTTATAACCAGAATTTCTATCCAGAGTTTTCAAAGTAGAATACAACCCCAAAACCCACAACCAGCGCCGTAGAACCAATTGCTGCAAACATGAAGATTTTTACCATCGTAGTTGTGGCATCGAACTTCGGGCGTATAAATGAAAGGATGAAGATGAGCAAACCAGATATGAAAGAGGCACCCATTGATAGCAAAGCTGCCTTCGCGAAAAATTTACACTTTGGAGAGTTTGGTTGGTTTACAAGCAATGGAGCCCATACGGCAGTAACACCAGAAGCAGAAATTGATGTTGCCCAGAATGCAACTTTCACACCGCTCTTGAAAGTTTCATCTTGATCAATTGTCTGTGTTGGCCGTGATTGATCTTGATGCACCTGAAGTAAAACGAGAAATTCTATATTTAAATTGAAGGAAGAAAGAGTCAAGAGAAAAAACCATGTAATCATCCAATGGAAGGAAACAAAAAAAAAAAAAACTGTGTAATCTTTGGTTTTATGGAGAATTCTCACCCGAGGGACAATATATATGAGGACCGGCCAATTTTATCTGAAGTGGTCAAAAAAACATTTGAGTTTACGATCCATGCCCTACCTGCCTATCGAAAATTCACACTTTCGGTACCACTTTTCCACTTTAATCTAAGTTTTTTTTCCCTTGCATGTACCCTACACATGAGCTAGGCTTTATAAATGTTGGGGAAGAAATTTTCTCCTATGAGCAGACTACATCTATAGTCCAGTTCTATATATGAAACTCACTAGGGGGCATTTTGATCTATATGCCCTCGACACCCAATTTCCCCTGGCACTAGGCACAATTTGCTACTCATTTGACCTTTAATTCATCGTTGGATTGAATATGTACATGGGACAGCTAAAGACCGTTAAACATTGGATGTAGAGTTCATCAGCGGGACACTGGCACACCGCCGGACTCGATCTGGCATTGGGCCACACAATTTTCCTAACTCCCTCTTTATATGGGAGACCATTCCACCTCTTCCTCTCCCTCGCCCAATTGATTGGTAGTGAAGGATGGCGGACCTAGTATGAATCAGTGGTAAGACACCAGCACAATTACTATGTAGATTAAAGTTTTTAATGTTTTTCAGTAGTAAGACACCGAGTATAAAACTAACATTAACTATCATTTCTCCAAGCTTGGGACTGTCAATGGAATGCAACAAGTAACATTGTGGTAGACTTTACTACAATCAGATTTAGGGTGATGGCTAGGCAACCATTAGACCCAATAACCAAAGAGAATGATCCCATTGGAAGTGAGCCATTAGAGTTGAATATGGATATGAGCTAAACATCAGACCCAATAACTAAATAGAAGTGATCTCATGCCAAAAGGAACCCACTTAAGCACCATTGCTCAAATCCAGGACGGGCTGGCTCTAGTATTGTCCAAACCTAGCCCCCAAATTGGCGGGCCGACAAAAATCTTGTCCAAGCCCTGCCCTCAGGGTTTTTAAGAAGATTTAGGTGGCAATATTGATTGGAAAAAAAAAAAAAAAAGAAATTTGAAAAAACTTGAGGGGGCATGGCTCCCTTTGCCCCAGGTTCCACCCCTCTAACAAATACAAATTGATATCGTGCTTGCCCCAAAAGGGTGACAGGGATATGCTTAAGCTAATATTTTTTAATCTAATAAAGATTTTTTAAGACCTCTATGAACCCGCAGAGGACAACATTGGTAAAGCAAACAATCATTATGGTAGAGTTCAATGGATCAATCTATTTGAGGGTTAGTTATTAATAAAGGAAACTATTAATACCTCATTCGCCACATTTCCATCAAATCCGGCATTGAGACCATCGACTGTTGGTTGCCCAGTATGATGCCTTGCCTGAGAAAGTAGAGAATTATTGCTCAATGGATCCATTTCAATTCGACATTCCTCATTTTCAACATTGAAGTAGACATGGTACTGCATTGTGAGAAAAATAAAGTTAATTATCTATTTTGGATGAAGAAATAGAACTAGTGTAGCCAGACGTGGCTTTGATGATGATGAATAATTTATTTTGGATGAAGACATGTCTTTAAGATTTAATTTGAGTTCAATGAAGCAATAAAGCACCCTAAACAGAACATTTGTCATGCCAGTGGAGCCCAAAGGTTCAAATAAATATGAGAAAATTTTGTTGATTAAAAATCTAGAAAAAATTAGCACTTTCGATTCCACTTTTCCACTTTAATCTAAGTTTTTTTACCCTTGCATGTACCCTACGCTTGAGCTAGGCTTTATAGATGTTGGGGAAGAAATTTTCTCCTGTGAGTAGACTACATCTATAGTCCAATTGTAAATATGAAACTCACTTGAGGGCATTTTGATCTATATGCCCCTTCGGCACCCAATTTTCCCCCGCCACTAGGCCCAATTTGCTACTCATTTGACCTTTATTTGATCGTGGGATTGAATATGTACAAGGCACAGCTACAGGCCGAAAAACTTTGGATGTAGAGTTGGATGTAGAGTTCATCCGCGGCACACCGTCGGGCTTGATCTGGCATCAGGCCTCACAATTTTCCTAACCAACCCTTTACATGGAAGACCGTTCCACCTCTTCCTCTCCCTCGCCCAATTGATTGGTAGTGAAGGATGGCGGACCTAGTATGAATCAGTGGTAAGGCACCAGCACAATTACTACGTAGATTAAAGTTTTTAATGTTTTTCTACACTACCACTAGACTCCGAGTACAAACCTGACATTAACTCTCCTTTCTCCAAGCTTGGGACTGTCAATAGAATGCAACAAGTAACATTGTGGTAGACTTTGCTACAATCAAATTTAGGGTGATGGCTAGATAAACATTATACCCAACAACTAAAGAAAATGATCCCATTGGCAGTGCGCCATTAGAGTTGACTATGGATGTGAGCTAAACGTCAGACCCATTAAAAGTGATCTCATGCCAAAAGGAACCCACTTAAGAACCATTGCTCAAATCCAGGACGGGCTGGCTCTATTATTGTCCAAACCTAGCCCTCAAATTGGCGGGCCTACAAAAATCTTGTCCAGGCCCGGCCCTGCCCTCGGGCTTTTTAAGAGAAATAAAAAAATAACTCATTTTGTGGACACTCGTGGGAGAGCCCAATCAACCTTACATATGTCCCTAATCAGCCGAACTATAACTGGGGGTGGAAGGGAGTATTTAGGGAATATTTTTCTTTCAAAGGTTATTAGTAGATCCATAGCTAAGTTCATTTTAGGAATTCGTTGCCAAGTGGGCAAACGTCCCTTGAGTGAAATCAAGTCAAGAAACAAACATCATACCTCTAACACTTGAATCCCAAAAAATTTAAATAACTTGTCAAAATTAACGAACACCGTGCAGATGAATGAAATCATGCGATTGTTTCTCGTCCAAGCCATAGGAATTTTGGTTTCCACCTGAAATTTGAAGTTGGGTGAGAAGAAAACGTTAGATGGTTATAAAAATGCATTCCAAAAAACAAAAAAAAAAAAAAAAGGCAAAAGAAAAAATTCCGGATTGCCATTTGCTAATTTTATCTAATTTAATGGACGGCTCTGATTGCCCAATTAAACATCAAGCAAAAGCGAACAAAAGTATACTGTATATACTCTGTGTTGGAGGGCCACAGTGGGATCATCTAAACTACTTCTCATCTGGTGAGTCCCATCTGAACAGAACATACTCATGGAAGGAAGGCAGTTGGACATGTGAGTGATGTATTATCCAATCTTTAGCTGATTGTGGACTGTTGGTATCTCTTGTTTTCCACAATCCATTTGATTTTGAGATAACTGTGATGGGCGTCATTCCTTGTCAGAGTCCGGATACTCTGTTGGTGGACCAAAATCCTTTTGGAGTAGAAATTGGCTGATCAGAGCATCTAGACTCTTTTGAAAAGGGGCTTATCATAATCAGGGCCCCAAGAGATGGACAGCTGATACCATCAGACATTATGTGGAGGTTCAATATGAAGGAATTTGAGTTAGAGAAAATGAATATCAAAAGGAAGATTTACTTGCTTTCTGTAGCCTAAATCAGTTCCACTTCCTGAGGAATGCAAGCAGAGGAGGTAATCCTGGAAATGAAGATGGGCAGCGGCTAGCTTCTTTGCGGTTCCATATATAGGAACACAAGGACATGTATGGGTCCTGTTGTGAACTTTCTGCGAACGTAAACATTTTGGCAGGAAAGGACATGAATGCTCATTTTGGCAGAAACGGGTGTTTTTGTTTTGCAAAGGACATGAATGCTCGCTGGACTTGCAAAATCGGCTTCTTGGTGTTGCACCTAGACATTAATCCAAATGAGGGGGATATATATTTTGTGACCTATTACAAGCACCTTTTTAAAAAAGATCATGTGATTCAATGAAGAATTGATGAGTTCATCATAGATTGATTAACTTAGGTTTGATTTGTGATTTAATTAGGATTAAGTTAGGTCGGAATTATAATGTGAATAGGATATTTTAAGAGATGGTTATTGGAGTTGTATTTAGATTAAGTGATCTTAATTGTACTTTAAAACTAGCCATCGGTTATTTTGATGAAATTATGACTGAGAATTTATCACTATATGCTCCCTATTTTCTACAAATGTGATGGGGTGTGTGTGTGTGTCATCATCTCTTCAATTTTAACCATTCTCATACAATTTTTTCTTGGAGAATAACCATCCTCGGAAAATGCTTCAAATTTAGGTTTTATAACGATATTAGTAATTTTTATATTATTAAAATTAAAAAAAAAATAACGCAATTCTACTACATAAAATTACTTTATTGACACTATTGTGATTTTTTTTTCCATTTTCAATTTTACAATATATTGAAAATGTCACAGTGGTATTGGGAAATATAGTTCTATAATAACAACGCGATAATATCAATAAATTCTCAAATAAAATAAAAAATATTCATGAAGTTAGATTTATTATGAAAAATGAGCACTAGGTCCCCAACATTAATTAGACTAACTTTCTGGCACACTTTTAGCACCAATTTCGAGGAAATTGCCATTCAGAAGGAATTACTTTTCTATGATTGTCATTTTTTAACAGTTTGGTACAACACATTTTTCTCAAGGGAAAATTGCTTTAAAAGTTACTAATTTTTTGTAATATTATCAGAAAATATTTCCGATGGATGGGAATCGAAATTGACTTTTTGCAGAAGAGAAAAGGCAAAGTCTACTGTACAACTTTTCTGCGAAACGGAAAAGTCTTTCCTATTCCTCCATAGGAAAAGCCATCCATGGCATTGTAGAAACTTAAGCCTTGCTTCTTTGCTATAATTTAAAGAATTCTTGTCTGAGGGATTCCCACATTCCTAGACATAGTGGAATTTCTGAATGCACCTTTGTACTTGAGCATCCAAAAATTTTACCAAAAGGTAAAGTAGCTGAAATTTCTAAATTCCGAAAAGTCATTTGAAACAATTCATGTGGCTGAATTTCTAAAATGCTTGTGAAGAGAAATGACATTTTCAAATGCCAGGTGACATGGTATCACATCATATTTAGACGTTGTTGAATTCCAGATATGAATTCTACTTAAAAAGAAAAAAAAAACAAAAGGGCCCTTTGCCCTATGTAATTCTTCCACTAGGAAAATGTGCGATGTTAAGCCATGAAAGTACAAAAACGGGAGGCAAGCTTGTGTAACTTGGCCAGTTACAAGCCACATCAAGTCAAACGTGGCAGTTGATGTGTCCACTGGATCAACAATTACAAGAGAGTGGAGAACCATCTAATGGGATCCGAGACATTCAAAACAAAAATCTATTATATAATTTGGGCTTTTCGTTACATTGAGTTTCACCTATGATTAATCCAATCCCTTCATGAGCACTAAATTCTCTTGAATTGGTATTTTTTGTTCCACTTTAAGGGAGACTTCAGTGACAAATTGTTTTACACCAATAAAACTTATATAATATAGAGATGTTGTACTTTGAAAAGATAATGTCAGGGGTTAGAATCATTTAACCCGACTGGTACAACAGATCATACTAATCAACATCTTAACCTATCAAAACCCTTATCTCCTCCTCATAATTTTTTCACCCATTTTATTAGGATCACTTGATCCTGATGGTTCCATTCTTAGTCGCCCTTTCTTGCAAAGTGCCCGATTTTGCCAAACTGGGAATTTGCAGCCAAGGTCTTTGCTTTTGTTACCGTTTGCGTGACGAGTGATGACGAGAACTGGAATAAAGGAAGGTGGAAGGAAGGTGGAATTTTCAAAGCATTTAGATATTCTGAGATTCTTTTCAAGCTAACAATGGAATTTTCCACGTTCTTTCTTCCCCTTGGGTGTGCTACGTGTACTTTCGAAAAAATTTTCTTTTCTTATCGAAAGCTTTCTGTGGGCTAAGTGGGAGAGCATGTGAGAGACGGTGTGACTTGATGGACTATTTCTATATTAGAATTTATGTTTGGTGGTTTGAAAATTTCAAATGTTAGTATTTGAAATGTTGTCAAATTTTAGAATTTTAAATTCGTTGTTTCATTTATAACCTAAATTATTGCATGAGCTCCCGGAATGCTGTCGTCCATCTCTCGGAATTCCTTTGTCAAGTGAGATTTTCAAATCCTCCTCGTTAAAGTGGTTTTTCAAATACTGAGTTTTTTGGGATTTCAAATGCCTGGAATTTCAAATGCCTACGAATTCTGATAATGAAATACAGAATTCCTGACAGCCTAAATTTCTGTCAGAAATTCTAATAAAGAAACAGGGTCTGAGAGGTCAAGAGAAATATGGGTCCGGCTTTATGTGGATGTGAATCAAGATTGGAGTCAGGTTAAAAAACCCACATGAATTTGAATTGTTTTGAAGTGCATAAACGAGAGTTCCAATATGGATCTGACCTGTTTAGGTTCTTAAGCACAGGTTTAAAAATACCAAAATGTTGCTGAGGATCATAATCTGTTAAAAGGGAACTATCCATATGGATGCATGTCAATAATAGAGGGTAGGTGTGAAAAAAAAGCCTTATTGTGGATATGATTTTGGGTAGAGTTCCTCTCAATTAATTCATCACATCCTTTGACTTTAATGACCTTAAGTTCAATGATTTCTTAAGTTTCACTTGTTTATGAAATTTAATCCCACATAGAGTAAACTTAAATTAGTGTCCAATTAAGGTGATTGTTGATTCATAGGGAGGCAGTGGTCTGTGTGTGTAGGGACTAGGGAGTACTATATAGTGCCAGAAATATTATCTCTCGTGCAAATTGTGAGAAGTACATAACCTATATGCATACATATATAGATACATATAATATAATATGTGAAATTTTCACCTACATGCTTTCTGTGTTTGATTTTCGATCCCCACCTTCCAAAAAGGCAAGACTTCGTTGCATTAAAGGCAAGGAATTGAATTTCCTATATGGCCATGCACAGGGATTCAACTAGGTATCTAATTCTCTGATTAACTATAGGTTTCAACCCTTGAAAAATCGGGGTTGGAACTTATTTTAGGTTCTAATTGATAAATGGGTTCAATTATGGATTCATATAGGTTCCGACCCGTAGAATCAGAAGTGGAAAACTTATATTCGCAGATCGAAAAATTGTATTCGCAACCTTTCCACAAAAACTTATTTTCGAGAGGGGCGACGTCTGGGGCGACACTATCGTCGCTCAGATAAAAGTCCAAAAAAAAATTTAAAAATGGAGGGAAGACCAAGCCTGTGCTACACAATATGTGGGGACCCTTTGCGAGGAATGACGAAACTCCTTGACTTTTCCCGTAAAACCCTCTAATTTTTATGTGTTCTAACCATTTTTCATTATTTGACTCATTTGATGGATCATAGGTTGGTTAGAATGGTGAGCATGGCCAAATCTGGGCTGGTGATTAACCCTCGTTAAGATGGATTAAAGATTCTCTCAAAAAATTGGGAGGCCAATGACTTGGTACAAGGTATTATCCAAAACATTTAGATATAAATACGTATATACCTTTGAACCAAATTTAATTTTGGTGCCTATTAACTTTGATCATCTAATCATTGCTCTAGATAGTGGTCCACAATTAACTGTTTATGGGTCAGAAACCCTCTGTTTTTTAGACATGATTTTGATTGTCCGATGAATGATCCTACGGTTGAGAAAGTTATTGTAACGCCCCACCCTTCACACATGCATGATATTGTCCGCTTTGGCCCACGGGCCTCACGGTTTTGCTTCTGATGGACCTCAACCCATCAAAAGGCCTCATGCAAGGTAAGGGTGTAGGCTCTACATATAACCCCATTCACTTTCCTCTCTATAGTCGATGTGGGACTCCGGGGCGTCACAGTTATAGTTACTTCCTCTTCTTTTACAAAAAATTCATAGTAAAATAGCTCCCTAAAATAACTTTTTTACTATAACTGGTCCATCCATACTCGAGTTGGCAATCTTATCCATTGTCAAAGATCAAAGGAGGGATGAACTGTGAGACAATTTGCAACTTGCACCCTATGGTTTTTCATTGAGAGATATATTCCACACTTTCTTATTAGTGGAAATTTTGCTCCTTAGGTCTCATCCGATAATAATTTTGTCTCCTCATTATCTTCAGTGGTCCCTATAACCTCGTCATCGGTGGTTCATGTTTGCATCGCACTGCTAAATTTGTCATATAGGAAATGTGATTAAAGATCAAAGAGAGAAGTGATTAATTAATATTGAATAGTATTAGGCTTCAAACATTGGAGTCACATTTGGCTCAATGCTAATATTGGAGTACAATAAAAGCATTATCTTGAATGATTTGAATTTAATAAATTAATACTACAGCTGAAAAGAATGAGGGAGGAAAATGGAATTTTTGTGGGACTAGGTAAAAGCATATTAATTTTATTGTACCGGCGGAGACCCTTAGAAATGTCCCCTAGTGTAAAAAAAAAAAAAGTGATCCTGACTCTTCTCCTTTCAACCCATCCCTACACAAACAGACAGACCGAAGGAAAAGTGATAAGTCCATAAAATTGAGTATTTCTGGCATTATTCTATGTGATCTTGTGAACTTATATCAAGGACAAATTTATTGAATTTCATAAAATCATGCATTTGAGCATCTAAGGTTGAATTCATGTCAAAATCAATCAAATTTCACATAATTGCATGGTTTTCATGAAATTATTCTTTTTTATTATCTAATTATCATCTCAAATAACTTTTGATTCAAACGCACATAAGCTCTTGTAGTTTCTTTGCATCATTGCATTTTATGCGAAAAAAATTGATGAATGCATTGTAATCATATGAGTTCAAACGTTGTGAATCAGGCCCCATGTCCTGCATTATTCTTTTCCTCATAAATATCCTTCTTTTAATTTTATTTCATTCTTCAGTGCATGACAATTCAGGAATTGGGGCCCACAAAGATAAAATTTGAGGGAAAGAAGAAAGGCTTCATGAAAAAGCCAACCTTGAGACCCACACTACGTTGGGCATTAATCCCAATGTAGGGGCAGCCTTTGTAGGGCCCACTTTCATGTTCAAAAATCCAGATTTAGTGCATTGAAGATAATTTTCACTCCTTGTTTTGCTAAAGCATCTGCCCAACCATTGGCCTCCCGCCTAAGATGCTAAAAGTTGACTTGGATCCTACACAAAACGGACTTTATCTATCTGTGGCATTGAAGTATCCTCAAAATAAAAATGAGTGAAATGGTCCATCATCAAATGACTAGCAATATCTGTTGAACCACTAAATACCTCTATGATAGAGGTACTTCACTTCGTAGGGATGACAGGGGGTTGATCCCTGGTACCCAGGTTAGCCCACTGTACCATACTACTCATCCAATGTAGCCAAACAGAAGACAAGAACAAGAACAAGGACAGAGAGATGAATCTGATTTTAGTATACTACGAATTTGCTTAACCACTTGTATGGGAAGGCTCATTGGCCACCTGCGTCCACTGTACCTCTTTGGATAGATTCATCCATCTGTCACACTATATCCCTACCTTATCCTACTGGCCTTCCACTTTATTCTAAGTCTTTACCTTGGGCCATTTTATTGGAAAGAATTTTCTCCTGACAGACAGCATCTCTAGTCCAGCTGTATGAAACTCCCTTGGGGGCATTTTGATCAATATATACCCCCTTACACCCGATACCCACTATTACCTGGCATTGGGCCTAATTTGATACTCATTTGATCTTTATTCTGTGTTGGATTGAATTTGCATGAGGCACAGCTAAAGACGGTTAAACTTTTAAATATGTAGAGTCGAGTGTTAAGGATAATCTCATGGTACTGATTTTTTCTTGCCTCACCCTTTACATGGTATTACACTTCAACTCGAGTTAATTAAGATTAACTCTAATTAATTAAGATTAATACGTATTAAGCATAATTAATTAATTTAATGGTGATTAACGACTAATATGGATCAAATTAGTCTTAAATAGATGAAGTAAGCATAATGAACAAGTTTGGAAGAGATTGACTCAATTGAGTTGATTTTAGACTCAAATTTGTGATATTAAGAACTTTTCCGTAAGTACGGGTTTATGTGTATTTCGTCGAATGCGGTGAAATTTGATATCATCATGTGTATCTCAATAAGTACAACAATTTTCATAATATACGTATTTTCGTTTGACTTGAAATTAAAAATAAGTCAAAGAATGAGGGTTTATGTGCAAAGGTGCATGTGATAAGTGTCAAGTGAACTTAGCTCCATGCCATTCGGTGGTTCATTCCAGCAAGAGAGAGAGAGAGAGAGAGAGAGAGAGAACAACCTAGGTTCTTCCATTTTCATCAATTGATCAATTAAGAAAAAGATTAGGAAAGGAAGAGTGATTTTGAAGAGGATTTGTAATCTTCATCATCTTCTCCATCATCTTTCTTGAGTTTCTTTGGAGTTAAGGTTTGGATTGATCAGGTTTTGATCTCAAACTTCAAGCTATCAAAAAGGTTTTGAATCAAACTTAGCTAAAAGGTAAGCATAGACATTACTTGTGATTAAATTGCTATTTGTTATACACTTTTGTCATTAGATGTGAATTTATTGGAATTATATAGATTAGAATGATGTATGGATCAATTGAATGATGTTTATGGTGATTCAATGATGGAATAGAAGTGTTCGATTGTGTTTAAATGGTGCTTAAGGAACGGAACATGAGGTTTCAAGTGTTTATTTTAGGTTATGGAGATTAATTTTCAACACAGAATTCGTTTTAGAATTCTGAAGAGATTCTGTGTGCAGGTCAGTCGACCGACAGGCGACTGAATTGCCGACCGACAGTGTAAACAAGAGAAAAATCGCTCTCTAGTTTGCGAACCGAGAGGTGACCAAACTATGTTCGGTTGACCGACAAGTAAGGTTCGGTCGACCGAGTTGTCGACCGAGTCCTCTTAAAGTTTAGTGAAAATTCAAGTCTCTGGAATGCGAACCGACAAGTGACCGAGAGGTAACCAACAGAGTTACCGAGATGTGACCGACAGTCTGAAATTGACTGTAATTGAAAAATTGACTTCAATAGGTTAACCGAGTAAGTTCGGTTAACCGAGTTGAGCTATTCGGTCGACCGACAGGTGACCGAACAACTAATCGAAATTGAATAAATTTCTGGATTTAATCCTGAAATCATGGTGTAAAAGCCTATTGATTATTTCAAGGCTGTTAATGTTGTTTCTGCCTCCATTGGTGTTGATTAAGGGGATTTTAATGTACAAAATCAACATATAGTGTGATGTCCATCGAGAATAATACGTATATTAAACAACTGAGGATTACTCCTAAATGGTTAGCATTAGATAATGAAATTGGTACATTGAATTGTGTCCAAGTTGGATTGTAAATTGAAATTGAATTGAATCTGTTAATTGTAATTGAACGGAGTTAATATGTTGATTGTATTGTTACTTTTGAGTCTAACACTACATGGTGATTTCTGTAAGCTCATTAGAGTTGTGTCTGCTGTAGCAGATTATTTGGGGTGTTCCAGAACTCCGTGATGATATCAGTTACCCCTGGCTCGGGCTTTGATAAGTCTCACAATATATGAATCCTTCCTTTTTATGGAAGATGGAATATGAATTGAAATTGAGATGCTATTGTAGTTTTCCAATTAAAGAAAAAGACTCTTATTGATTGTGAACTGAATTTGTACTGGTCTAACAAAGAGTTAGATAAATTAAATGTTTATTTAGCATATGCAATTATGTGATTGTTTATACTGCATTGCTGAATTGTCAAATTCATAGTGTTATTGATGGCATTACAGGCACAGTTGTCCATGTCGGTCCTTCTGAAGCCACAGCGCCAGCAGAGGCGTCCAATCCGGTTCCTCCAGGAGGACTAGTTGAGTGAAAGTGAAACAATATCATATGATTCTGATATTGAAACGAAATTAAAAATGAAAACTTTTGTTATAGAAATTGGTTGGAAACGTTTCACACTTTAAATCATTGCATTGTATTTAAATATGCAAGTGATTGGTTCTATAAATTTTGTTTATATTGTAAATGAGATTTTTGTAGCAATGTATATTTGTTGATATTTTCGTATAATATGTATTTGATATCCCTTATGAATTTTATGTGATTAAAGTTCACGGGAATAAGTATCCGACGCGACTCGGGGTTTACTCAGATTAATTATAATATCGGGCTCGGGTCGTGCCACATGGAGACCTTTCCACCCTCCCCTTTCACTCGCCCAATTGATTGGAAGGATGCTGACCTACTATGAATAAGGGGTAAGGTACCAACACTATCAGGAGGTCGATTAAAGTTTAATCCTGAGCATTGAATTCTAGAAAAAGGTTTAGAGTGTTGGCAATTGGCACACTACGATAAAGAAACGGTATCTTTACCCAAAGACCCATAATAATAAGTGTGTGAACAGCGGACAAGAAGTTCAAGCATTAGCAACAACTAGCAACAAATGCCCGTACTAAGTCCGGGCCAAAACAAGGATATAGTAAATTATTGTAATAATTAAAATTAAAAATGAATAATCCACTATTATTATTTTAAAGATTTCTTAGAAGAAAATAAAGTGGAAAAGACATTAAGATTTTATGGTAAAAGAAAGAAATTATTGTGAAAAATAATAATGAGAATTTTGTAATATCACACCTATAAAATCTTTGTAAATTGAAAAATGCATGGGTTGAAAGTCCCCACTAAAAAGAGAGAGAATTCTGGATGGAAGCAAAGAGAAAAAATGATACCATTCAAAGAAGGAAAAAAAATGAGAAAAGAATAAAAACATGTGTCCATTAATATTAGTCATAAGAAATGCATTCAGATTTTTGTTACTCATTGCTAATTTCAAAGCCCAATGAATTCAACTCCTTTGATGATAGTAACATCGAAACCTCATAAATGGAGTTCTAGCTGCTGTCAAATTGATTATATCTGAAATACATACAAAAATAAAGAAAACAGTAAAAGAAATTTCAAGTTTTATGGTGGATAGTACTCTCAAACCCATCATCAAACCCAAGCAAGACGACCTATTTAATCAAATAAATTTCAAATGTCATTGGTAATCAAAGAACATGGGACCATTGCCCACTATCATCATCCCAATGAAAATCGATGCCCTGTGCTGTTGTGCCCATGGAGGCTCGTCGGGCCAATTTAGCATGCATGGGCAAGGCTCAGAGCTTTTTAATTTATTTGAAATTAGTTGAGTATTTTACTTCAAACATTCTTTTAAAATTAGAAGAATAAACCCATAATAAAAAAATAAAATTAAGAAAAACACCACACAAATACAGCACGAAAATATAAGTGCATAGACAATCCAATGATAGAAATAGTTTAGAAGAAACAAATAAAATCATAGAAACTCAACGCCTAAAAATCAAACATTGAAACCGAGAAATAAAAGAAAAATTATAAATCCATTTAAACCTATCAAAATAGAAAGAATAATAAAATAGGACTACGATAAAAGGAAAAAAATCATTAAACACAAAAAAAAATACATAAAAAAGGAAATGTATAGAAATTGTACATTTAGTGTTTTTAAATTTATGACATTTGATTGGATAGGCTCCATACATATAACATTGATTGCATCATTAGATATTCTTCACATTTAGATGAAACTCTTACAATTTTCGTTAAACGTGTGCTATTGTATTGCATTTGACTTTCTTCATAGTTAGTTGAGCTCTGAATTCCCATCAATGTATTATGGGATTTGTCGCATTTCATTATATGGGCCCTATATCATTATCATTCTTCACAGCTTGGTGGGCTCCACAATATTGGAGATTTATGACTTTAGTTAGATGGGGCCCATAGTATATAATATTGCACCATCAAAATTGATAATTGAGGATTAAGATAAGAAGATAAAATAGAAAAGTTAGGAAAATAGAGATTTGAGGGGAAGTTAGAAGGATTTTATGTACTTTACTAAATGAGAGATTTTTTAGGGAAGATTGGAGGGGATGGAGAAATTTTAGGAGATTTGAGGAGAATTAAAAAGGCCCCACTTGAAAGGCAAAGACTCTCTCACTATTTTCTAAATGATTTTTCTAAAAGGAGAATAATTGAGTGATGATGTGGCATCCCTCACAGCCCACCTCCCCTATTGCTTTAATATATATAATTGTTAAAGATTAGGTTTAAGTTGTTAGTGATTTCAGTGATGGATTAAGAGTTTGAGCTTTAAATTATTATCTTATCAGTTTATCTCTCCTGTATAAATTTAGATGTCTATGTGAATGAGACTTATGATGAAATTATGTAACAAAGTGATTCTTGAAGTTTTCTATGTTATCAAAGCCTGGGCTTGGTGATAATCTTGCAATCAAGCCGGGCACGGTCCTATCCTTCCACAATAATCACCGTCAAATAAATCAAACATCCCTTCTCTTTCATCCATCCATTCAAGCCTAATGATCTCGTCATCTTCGTCAAATCTTCATTGATCTAAGCTTCTGGAAGAGATCATGTCAGATCTGATCTATTGGATTGATTTATTGAACCACCGGCACTAACAGACTCAAGAAGAGCAAATAGCGACAATGATGGATCCACAAACAGATGGTGACGCTATGAAGACTTAAAAGATCATTTTTATTATAAAAGAATTATCATTTATTTTTCAGATGTCAAAAAAGGGTTTTATTTTGTTTATATTAATAATTAGAGATCCTTTCACAGAAAGGACGATCTAATTGAGGCGGAATGTTAGAGATTAGGTTTAGGTTGTTTGAAATTTTAAGGATAGATTAAGAGTTTGAGTTTTGAATTTTAAATTATTATCTTATTAGTTTATCTCTCTTATATAAATTTAGAAGTCTATGTGAATGAGATTTACGATGGAATAATGGAACATAGTGGTTCTTGATTTTTTATAACTACACCAAAACCAGCGAATTGGAAGTGTTGAAAACCATTCCTAATAGAAATAGGAACGGTCCAAAACCGCTACTAAAACCCCCGTTTCTGAACCATTGGAACGGCTATAAACCGTTCCAAATGAAATATTTTGGAAGTGTCTAAAACCGTTCCAATATTCTCAGAACCGTTCCAAAATATAAATTTTGAAACGGTTTCAAACACTGCCAGATTTTACTTTACCGTTCCTAATTTAATTATTTGGAACACTTCGTGGTCCTTTTTGGAACAGTTATAAACACTTCCAAAGTTTCTAAATCCGTTTCAAATTCTAATTTTGGAACAATTACTAGTTCGTCCCGAATAGACAAAAAGGGCTTAAAGCAGTTCCATATTTTGATATTGGAACGGTTTTTATGTATTAAATGTTGGTTTTCAACCATCCCTAATTTAATTTTTTTTAAATTATGTCGCTGTAATTTTGTTATTTGCCATTAAATTCAGCTTTTTAAATCACAAAAAAAAAACCCATAAATTGTAGCATCACATCTACACATTAATATCACACACCATCAGTTAGTTTATTTCAAAAATCACTATACTAGCTTGAATTTAAATGTACAATTTACAATGTTTAGAAATACATAAGTATATAATACAAAATCAACCCACAACTTCCTGAGAAGGTTCGTCCAGTTCATTTCTAAAAGAAATAAAAATCAAAGAGTTTTCTCGGAAGAAGGACTGGGGCTATTGGCACGTGGCACGCTCTTCGGTCCCGTGCTCGCTTCTTGAAACCGAGTGATTCTCCACATATCCTCTACTATCCAGATGACCAAAGAAGACACATGTCATCTCTAATCACAGATTCTCTTTTGAAGAGAATCTAATCACAGAAGACACATGCTGAAATGAGCTATTTTCACTCGAGCTGTTAAATTGTGCCCAACTACCTGTCATCTCATCAATGCACCATCATTAGGCTCAGTATGCAACAAAAAGAAAGGGGAAAAAGACATCATCAATAGGCTTAAGAACTGAAATACAGAACAGCAAAAGCCAAATTGGGAAAAGCTCATCAGGAAGCAACATACCAGGAGGAGAGTTGGCTATTGGTGAACCAACTTGTGTGTCGGTAACTTCTGGTTTCATCTTGTTCTACCTACAAGATCAAAGGAAAAAATTCTGAATAATTAGAAGAAGAAAAAAGGACCAGATGACACACACCAGCACTCTTGCGACTAACAAAGACAATTGGGTTCCTACATATGCCAAGGTGTTTTAGCAAAACTTGTAATATAGCCTTAATGCTGAAACCGTCTATACATAACAGCAAGAAATAACATGAAGGAAACTAACAAAGGGCCAATTCTGAGATGAACATAGAGTCCAGCCTGCTTCACCAGCTTGATGAATCTAACCAAATCATATCTCCCCTCAAAATTATACTACAAAACAGAGAGAATATAGCAAACAACACACTAAAAAGGTCAAGCCAAAAAAGAAAAAGATATAGAAAAATTAGAGAAGAATAAACATTTCACTAGAAGGGCCGCCAAAAAAGAAGAGGAAAAACTAAATTAATGTAAATTTCTATACCTTGCCAGGAGAAGGCTCATGGCCATTCCAGAATACATAAGTCTGGATAACATCCAAACCTCCATCTTTGGCCCTCTGAATTAGACCCGGCCACATATAAATCCAATCCAAAACCCACCAAAGAATCAGAAATAAGAGAAGCTAGAGATACCCAGTACCAGCATTTCCATGAAATCACACTTGTCTACCTCAGGAGTGCTTCTGGGGTAGTGTATGGAGCCAGAGATGAGAATTCTCCTCTGCCCATTTACAATTATGGCCCTTCAATCATAAGTCACAGAGGAGGTGACTGAGGGCAAAGAGGACAATAGCAGCAATGTGAAGGTGCTGCTTAAGAGAAAAAAGAATCTGCAGCAGATTCTGCTGCTGCATGTTTCTGACTTCAAACCAGGCTTCCTCCTTTGTTTTGATTTCTTCATTCCATGCTCACAACCACAGGTAATATTCAGTCTAACTACATAAATTACAACAACAGGACATAGGCAGTTGAAGCACCTTTTCCTAAATCCAAGAGACATAAGAACAAAAAGACATCCAAAAGGTCAAAGAACAATCATCAAACATAGTTGGGCTGGGTATAATTGTTTATACTCTGTGCTTTCCTTTGGTCAAAAAATCCTAATATGTCAGAGATATATTACTTTTCAAGTCGTTAAAAGTAAACTAGTAGGAATCCTGATTAGTTAAGACGTTTCTTTTATTCTTTTCAGTAACATTTTTACAAAGAGGCAGAAATTACATGCTTCACGGCAAAAACAGGTCATAATTAATGTTTTCTGTAACCTGTAGCAATTCAGAATGTCCATGAATATGTGATTAATTGTTGTTTTAGCAAATTTGCAAGTTTCCTTGTTTGGTGATAACTTCAGGTAATCTCTAGAGGCTGTCCCCTAGAGGACCCTTATCCCTCACAGTTAAAACCTGAAACGGTAAGCTCTCTCTTGCTTTTGTCAATGCACAAGTTTCATTGTCAGACAAATAAATGCTATATTGCTAAATGACACTTGCTATCAAAATTGAAAGAATCATGAAAACCACATCCCCATATGGGAAATAAAAAAATATATCAATGCTGAAAACTTACTGCAGTCTTATAAAAGGCTTATATCTCTTCAAAAGTCAAGAATAACACCAAGCTAGACTAACTTTAGAATGTTTGTTGAAGTCATCTTACATTGCATTGGAATTGCCTTTAGTGTAGATCTCAACAAGTCATCTCCAGCAATCTGTCTCAACTTCTGAATTAACTGTTCCCTAGTTATCTTTTTACACTGAAAAAAAAAAAGGATGTAAAAATGCTTTTTTGTTGTGAGGTACATTTAGAGCCTATAAAGAATTGACTGCAGCACTGGTTATTTTTCTCAAGCAATACCTTGAAAGCATTATAGTGGACATCCAATAATTCCTTATCTGAAGGAGATATGCTTGTTTGGATTGCATCAAACAACATTGAAAATGGCAGCCAGGCTGAAGTGGGAAATTTCACATTCGTTGGCACTGGTGTGGAGTTCTGAACAGCCCTTACCTATATACAAACAGGGTTTTAAAAAACAATTGAGTAAAGTCACAATTGTTTTAAGGGATGACATAAAATATAGGCAGTTAGGGACTGAGGGCCTCTGAACTTTGATTAGCCTGATCATCAAGGTTCTCCAACTGCATTAAATCAAGTCACAATACAATCAAGAAGCAAGATAATCTCACAGGATTAAGAGTAGAGGAAAAGATCATCTTTTTGCACCATAAGCAAAAAGGTGCAAAGTAAAATACACTATAGTGACATGAAAAGGTAAGAATACATGTATAATGTATAATGTATCATCTTAACGCTTGCCCTGTATAATGTGAACGCTTTCATTGAGACCCCGCTATTTTGTGTTGATTTGTTAGTCTTGTAATCAATTGGAGAGAATACATGCCCATTGACATGGTATTTGTTATAGCATTTGGCCTTGAACATTGGCCCAACTGCTAGTCGTTTCAGTATCGGCTCTCCCTCAACATATTCTATCTGCACATTAAGAAGAAGGATTAAAGACTACTCAGTAATTATAATCATGTATATCATCAAATAGTTAGAATTAAATAAACACATGATTAATTACCTCCTGTCGCAACCAACTGATAAAATCATGCTCAATGTTCTTAGACACACCGCCCTTCTTTTTTGGACCCTTGGGAGTGGTTGTACTTAAATATGTCTTATACTTCCTGTATCAATGAAAGACACATTACTTTGTATGATTGTGTACGTGTTGTCGAATTACTGCACCTTATACGTTAATTTAGGAAATTTGTCAACTTACATATGCCATTCCGCAATTCCCCGATAGAAGTCCAAAACCCATCTACGTACTTGTTGATGTTGAATATTAGTTAGGTATACATTCCGGCCTTTATCCAAAGGTTCCTCATCACACTCACCGCCATCGTCCAAAAACCTTTGATGTGTTCTCTTATGACTACCTCTATCACCATCTGGCATGTACTCCATACAATACAAAATAGATTCCTCTATTATGTAGCGCTCTGCAATGCACCCTTTAGGGTGTGCCATGTTCTGTACATATCCTTTGTAAGTTTTCATTAACCTGTTAAGAAATGTTCAATCAGCACTATACTCTACTATACCAAAGACAACTTTGAAGTTAGAATTTTACCATTCAAAAGGATACATCCATCGAAATCTAACTGGACCGCAAGCTAATGCTTCATCAGCCAAATGCACCATGAGGTGAACGCTAATAACAAAAAATGATGGTGGAAAGAACTTCTCCAAAACACACATTGCCACGATTAGTCGTTGTTTTACACCAATTATATTATCTACACTAATCGTCTTTGAGCACAAGACATTAAAGAAGTTACAAATTTCTTGAATAGCAGCTTTCAATGGCTTATGCTCTAAGAATGCGTGCTAAAACAAAACAGGTAATAACTGTTGCATTATGACATGATAATCATGTGATTTGAGGCCCTTTATTTCAAGGGTTTGCATGTTCACGAGATGTTTAAATCTCGAACTATACCCCGTTGGAACCTTCAATTCATGCAAAGTATGACAGAATAATTCCTTTTCCTTACGATTGAGAACAAATGGTGCCTTCGGTTTAATGGTTCTCCCATCTGATTCTTGTAACCATAGCTCTTTCCTGATGTTCACTCTTTTCAAATCCTCGCGTGCGCTTGTGACATCCTTTGTTTTATCTTTGACATCTAGGATTGTTGACAAAAGGTGGTCACCAACATTCTTCACAACATGCATCACATCGAGGTTGTGCCGAACTGGCAAATCCTGTCAAAGCATTAAAACAAAGTAAATTTCTACTTGTCTGTTTATAAAAATACAAGAATATGGAATGTAGTACCAAATTGAGAAAACCACCTTCTAGTATGGTAGGTTGAAAAGAATCAATCTCATGTACCAGGCAGTTATATTATCAGCCGATTCATCATCATAACTTTTTCATTTCTTTCCCTTCGATTTTCCAATATCCATCTGAATACCGGCCACCTTGTCTTCAACCTCTGAACCACTCAATCGACGAGGAGCTCTTTTTTCTTCTGTTTTATTGTTGAAAGCCGCCTTTTGAGTCCTAAAAACGTGATTAACAGGAAGGAATCTTCGATGACTTTGATAAGAGTACTTTTTCCCACTCTTAAGACGTTCAGAAATGGTTCCTTCGGCGCAAACAGGGCAAGCGAACTGTGCATGTGTTACACAACCCAATAAACTCCCATATGTAGGAAAATCATGAATTTCCCACATCAACATAGCTTTCAGATTAAAAATTGTCTTCGAATGAGAATCATATGTTGACACTCCATTAAGCCATAGCTCTTTCAACTCGTCAACCAATGGTTGTAGGTAAAGATCAATGTCTTTACTTGGTCCTTTTGGACCTGGTATCAATACTGTCAACATTGAAAATTCTCTTTTCATGCATAATGAGGGGGGGAGATTGTAGGGCACTATAATGACAGGCCAACAACTATAGACCCTACTGAGATGTCCAAAAGGGTTGAACCCATCGGTCGCAAGTCCTAAACGAACATTTTGATGTTCCTCAAAAAAACTTGGCCACTTGGTATTTACTACCACCCAACTTGATGAATCAGATGGATGCCGCATAACACCACCATTCTCTTTTGGTTGAGCATGCCAAATCATTTGCTCTACTATCCATGGCACACTACATAACAATGTAAAAATAATAATTAGTTATTAAAATTAAGAATCAAAGGCAAATAGAATGACCTATAGAATCTATCGTTAACCTTGAAATCTAACCTATAAAGCCTCTGTAGCCTTGGTGTCAATGGAAAATACCTCAAAACCTTTAATGGAACTCTAACACTTTTTTTTTTTTTTGGCCAAGTAATCTGACCTCCATCTAGATGTATGACATATTGGACAACTTTGTCTGTCTTTGTACTCTTTCCAATAAAGGATACAATCATTTGGGCATGCATGTATGGAATCGTAGGTCATTCCCAACGAGTTGATCATCTTCTTAGCTTGATATGTGCTTTCTGGTAACGTGTTTCCTGCCGGAAGCAACTTCTTCACCAATTGAAGGAGATCATTTCAACTATTGTCCGACCAACCTTTTTGTGCCTTTAAACTGTATAACTCAACAATAGCTGACAATTTTGTGAGTTCCCTAGGACAAGAAGGATACAAAGGTTGTCTTGCATCATCAAATAAAGACTTATATCTTCTTTCTTCTCCTTCGTCTTCGCCTTGAAACTCTTGGGAGCCTACATGAATATCTTTGTTCCTTATGAGATCATCCATGAGAGCATCAACATTTTCACCAATTCTTCCAAATGCATCATTAACGAGTTCCTCCATTCTAGGATACATATTATTGGGTTGTTCATTAGGATTTGATCTTGATGTTTTCTCACTAGTTGTTGCAACACATTATCCATGTAGAATCCAATGTGTATATGACTCATCAATACCGTTAATGAGCAAGTGCTCATGAATCACATTAAGAGCGATCATTCCACTCCCATTTCGACATTTAGCACATGGACAGGGAAAATGCTTGAATCCACCACCATGTTTCTTTGTAAACTCAAGGAAATGCACAATTCCAGCTAAATACTCCAGACTTAACCTATGTTTGTTCATCCACGCTTTGTTGCTTGAGGACGACATTCTGCAATAACTTACCTCACATAAGTTAAATGGATCTAGCAAAGGTAACCTCAGTTAAGTCAAATAGATGGCACATAAATAAATGATGGTATCATCTAAGTTAGGAAAAAAAAATAATGTTTAATATAGAAAAAAAAAAAGAATTATAGAACACATGGATTCCTCTCATTAACAAAATCTTGCTCCAGTTCAGTGACAGAGAATACAAACCTAAACAAGAATAAGTTGAAAAGTGGAACTCACAAAACCAACCCAATTAGATGGGAGGCTTTGATCGTGACAGCTTCTTTGTCCTGATCCATATATCCAGTGCTCCATTGATGTTATTTCATGCTGCCATTTTGAGGGCATTGCATCCAAACTTTAGGTTTGTGAGATCAGTGCATCATTTTTGTCTAGGCCCACCAACCAAAAACCTTGCAATCTTCCATAAGAACCCAAGATTCATCATTATATATAATTCCGTATAATCAAACTCATTCTTCTATCGGCATTTCACTTCGGTTGGATTCCCTGAGTTTTTACGCAGACAAATTCTGGGGGAGTTCAAAACAGAATGTTGAAATCCGATTCTTATTGAGCTGCAATGGCCAGAGTCATCCATATGCAAGCTCTTGTGTACACACACACACACACAAATTGGTCCTGGCTTATATTACTACCATACTAACAAATAACATCAACAGAAAATATGCATTTGTAAGGACCATATTTCCGTCCGAAGCATATTTAATCTTTTCAATAGTAAAGAAAGAAACGCAAGTAGCCTACTATTGCAAAACAAGTAAACATGTAAGACAAGCTACAACCAACTACCTAATGATTTTACTTTTTTTTTTTGGCAGAAACCTAATGATTTTACTTGGAGTCTTAATAATACAATAACAGATGAATTCCAATTTAATACAAGTCAAATCTTTCCCAACATACTACAATAACTTGAATAAAAAAGAAAAGAATAGGAAGAAAAACAAACTAAATTTGCTTCTCACCATGGTAACAGAGGCAAGAGCAACTGTAATCACTCAAGATGTTAATCAACTTTTGATATCAAGCTCAAACAAGATCTTAATGTATTCTT
The DNA here is from genome assembly GCA_038049695.1 of Cinnamomum chago. Lineage (NCBI taxonomy): Eukaryota > Viridiplantae > Streptophyta > Magnoliopsida > Laurales > Lauraceae > Cinnamomum > Cinnamomum chago. Next base: position 60,725,825 of record CP142458.1, on the reverse strand, counting down.
AAAACATGATGAAACAGCAAACATATTAAGCTGATTTTCAGTCAGGCCCATACTCGTTCATCGTGCATAGCAGGCAGGGTGATTCTGTTTTGATGTTTTATTGTTCTCTTTTAACACTTTCATGCTGGTTTTGGATTCCAACAGAATTAATATATTGGCCGTGGTTTGTTGAATTCATGAATATTTTACTGTGTAGTTGTGATTATTCATGTAAGTTTCTTTGAACCCATCTGTGTTTTTTCTTTCTTTCTTTCTTTTTCTTTTTCTGGCATTTGTCCTGTAAATAGGAGCTTTAATTTTGATAACCTTATATTTGAACCTTCGAATATTCCTTCAATATCTGAGATGCTGAATGATTCTTGTGCTTGGTATTCATTCACTAGTCATAATCAGTAGGTGTATGCCAGTGAATCTTTCCCCTTTCTAATAGCTCCAGGAATTCATGAGTGCAAAATTCTATTTCCTCACCCAGCATGCTTCAGTTAGCATTTGATTGTTTATTCCAAGTCCTTCAGGGAACTTTACCCAAAAAAAAAAAAAAAGAAGTCCTTCAGAGAATATTCATTTGTTTCCAACCATGTAGACTCAAAATGAATTAAGTTTAATTACCACCTCCCTCTTTTATTTGTTAATAAGGGGAGATATGGATAAGAACTCCACTCCTCATTTATTTTAGTGGCTTCCCCTCTTTGATGGTGATATTGTCATGAATGGGAGTATGCTTAAGTATCACACTATTTACTGATATTCGCTGTTGGATTGAAACAGTGCAGATGATGTAATTAACTCGCTCAATTAATCGTAGGTTCTTTTCAATCGTTGGATATAATTTTCATCAAAGTAATATTTGGTCATATCTCTGATCATTTAAGGAATTCATTCAACCGTTCAGATTGAGAAAAGCAAGCCTAAAGAATATAGAACAGGGATATAAATTACAATGTGTGCACAAAAGTGTGACCTAGACAACTTCAGAGGTTTCCGGGTAACAATAATAATAAAAAGACTTAGATTCTTGTATGTCCTGCAATCAAATGACCACATGAAAGAAAATGGCCTGCTGGTAGGTAAAGAACAGCATTTGATGGTCAAAACCTATGTTTACATCATCCATTAATGTGCCAAAGCATCCCCCAAAGTCTTTTTGCATGTCTAAAGAGCACACTCCATCAGAATAACAATGAAGAGCAAAAAGAATCAAGACCACTCAATAGAGCAGTTGAAATCAATGCAAATCTTTTATTGGAACTGGTTGTTTCATGTAATTGAATACCTAGGAATTCCAAGACTCCATATCTCTACAAGTGGTCAAAAATGAAGAATCAAAGGTGACGTCAAATAACCTCCCCTTTAATGGAAATTGAATCAAGGGAGGGAAGGGAAATTAATATACAGTCATCACCCGAGTCATTAGATCATAGGAAAGTCTGAGTCGGTTCTTTAACAGACCTTATATCCTTGCCCCTCACCCTTCATTCCTAATGTCATTAATAATCCTGTGGAGCCCATTGTCCATGAATTTCTATGTATTCAATGCAAAGCAAAAGGCCCATTGTGAAAGCAGATGTAGATTTGAGTTTCAGTGAGTTTTTTGGTTTTCTCAAATCTGTGAGATTCTGGGTTTGCAGTTTGAACTGGATGTTTTTGAATGGCTGGTGTTTCTGATCATGTCTCTATGCAGTGAAGAACACCATGACTACTACCCTGTCAGATGAGGAAAAGAATGGGTTGTAGTGAGTATTCTTGAATCTTTTTAATAAAATATACAACTTTGCCCCTTCTGTATGTGCGGGCCCCATGCTTCGGTGACCACAATCATGATTTAAAGCTCCACCAAGCCTTGAACCATGGCATCTACATGAAACCTTTTGGGAGATGAAAAGGTATTATTGATGAAAAACAGTCAAAAAATAACCTCCCAAGAAGAAGATGGAAGCCAATAAGCACATTTAAACAAATAAATAATGAGTTAATAAATTCTCAACCATCATTTCCACTCAATTCACCCCTGCTTCCCCTAAACATCACCAAACTAAGGACATGGTTGAATGATGGTCCGGTATTCTTGCTCAAGCCACAAATTTCCTTACAAATGTATTGAATCCTCCCATGGCACTGCAACCAGTCTGATTGCTAAGCTGATGGCATTTCTTGAATTGCCTTCAACTGTCACTGGTCCATGGCAATGGAACTGTACTAGATTGAGCCCTTGGTGGCCAACATTTCAGCTTCCATAGTATCAGCCCCAAAAAATTCAAGATGACATCCCGATTCATGAAAAATGTGGGTTTCCTTTGGACCTACTATCTACATTCATAATGAAACCACCTCTCATTCAAAACGCCCTTTTCAGCACATTGTAAAAGTTGATTTGGACTTTGTATAAACAAAAGAAATAACATACTAGGGTTGTAGTGATTTCAGTATCGCTGGCCCATTCATAAGACAGCAACAACCCTAAAAACGAAGACAATACAAAAGAATAATAGAACAAAAGTTCCAAAAACCCCCCAATCGCAAATGTATGAAGCAAAAATCAAAGATTCAGTTCGGATTAAGCAACCAAAACTCAATAAAACACAAACAAACTGAGAAAAACCGAAATCTAAGCCTAAAAAATGAGAACAAAACAAACAAAGAAGAAGAAAACATCATTAGATGGAATATATACACAAAATGAGAAAGAGCAAACCACAAAACCTTTGAAAACCCAACAGATCTGAGCAGAAACGAAGGAAGAGTAATGAGAAAAGAGACAAGAGAGCAACTCAAACCTTTCTTCTCCGATCGTTGTTGTGCACCCACAGAAGCTCGTATTTCTCTGTTTGACCTTCTCCGGTAGGCAGAACCTGAGAGCAATGCGTCGATCCTCTTAGTTTTTTCGAACCTAAGAGCAGTCCGGAATCCTCTAGATCCTCTTCTCCGCTGCTCCTCAAAGAGAACGTCGGATTCGTCGGGAGGGAACGAGGTATGAGGATTTGGGCGCGAAGGGAATGACGTAAAATGGTTTTGGGCACGCTTTAGAAGATTGGCGCGAAGGAAAAGAAGTATGGAGGGAACGATGGGATAATGAGGTAAAAAGGCTTTTTTTCCATTTGAAACGGCTTTTACCTCTTTAAGCGGTTTGAGACCGCCTCAAAATAGATACGGCTAAAGGCCGTTTCAAACCACCGTTTCTTATCTCTATTTTTGGTGTAGCGATCTATTTTCTTATTGTTGTAAGGGTCGGGCCTCTAGTTGTCCAAGCCCGACCCTCAACATATGCGGGTCAAACCAAGGTTGGCCAAAGCCCTCGTAAGGCCTGCACTACCTAGGCCCTTACCTGGCCCTCTCCAGCTAAGACCATACTTAAGACCTAAAGAGAATAAAAAAAAAAATCTACACTATTATAGGCCACCGAGTGTAAAGTTGACATTTAACTCTTCTTTCTCTGAGATTGGGATTGTGATGCAATGTAATAAGCAACATTGCATTAGATGAAAATTTACTTTACTACAACCTGACGTCGGGTTACTGCTAGGGAGTCAGTAGGCCCAATAACTAAAGGAAGCGATCCCATTGGACGTGGGCCATTAGAGTTGAATTTGATTATGAGACTAAAGATTCGACCTACTAACTAAAGAGAAGTGATTCCATGCTTATAAGAACTTAGATATGAATCACATAAGAACCATGTTTAGATCCGGATGGGCTGGGTCAAGTATTGTCCAAGTAAAGCCGTCAAATTGGCGGGCCTACAAAAATCTTGTCCAAGCCTGGCCCTCGAGCTTTTTGAGGGTAGAAGGGAATATTTCTTTTGAAGGTTCTAAGTAGATCCATAGATAAGGTCATTTTATGAATTCATTGCCAAGTAGGCAAATGACCCTCGAGTGATCAAATCGAATCAAGAAACAAACATCATACCTTTAACACTTGAATCTCATTGAAGTTAAACAACTTGACAAATTTAACGAACAGCGAGTAGATGAATGAAAATATGCGACTGTTTCTAGTCCAACGCAAAGGAATTTTGGTTTGCACCTGAAATGAGAAGTTGGGTGAGAGGAAAACGTTAGATGGTTATGTACATCCATTTGAAAAAGGAAGCAAAAGCAAAAACTCCGGATTGCCCATTTGCTAATTTTATCAAATTTGATGGACAGCTCTGATTGTCCAACTATACATCAAGCAAAAGCCAACAAGAGTATATACAATATACTCTGTGTTAGAGGGCCACAGTGGGATCATCTTAACTTCTCATCTGGTGAGTCCCACCAGAACAGAACATACTCTTGGAAGGAAGGCAGTTGGATACGTGAGGGATGTATTATCCAATCTTTAGCTGATTGTGGACTGTTGGTATCTCTTGTAGTTTTCCACAATCCATTTGATTTTTAGATAACTGTGAAGTCTGTGATGGGCATCATTCCTTGGCAGAGTCCGGATACTGTTATGGTGGAGTACAAATTTGCTCGGGCGGGGGGGGTGGGGGGTGGTTAAATCTAAAGGAAATTGAGTTGAGGAAATGAGTATCATTGGGAAGATTTACTTGCTCCATGTATAGTAAATCGGTTCCACTTCCTGATGAATGCAAGCAGAGGGGGGTGGTTAAATCTAAAGGAAATTGAGTTGAGGAAATGAGTATCATTGGGAAGATTTACTTGCTCCATGTATAGTAAATCGGTTCCACTTCCTGATGAATGCAAGCAGAGGGGGGTGGTTAAATCTAAAGGAAATTGAGTTGAGGAAATGAGTATCATTGGGAAGATTTACTTGCTCCATGTATAGTAAATCGGTTCCACTTCCTGATGAATGCAAGCAGAGAGGGTAACCCCTGGAAATGAAGATGGGCAGCAGTGAGCTTCTGTGTGGTGTTATATATATATATATCTATATATATATATATATATAGAGAGAGAGAGAGAGAGAGAGAGGCCATGCATGGGTGCTTTTATGAACTTTTTGCAAACGTAAACCTTTTGGCAAGAACGGACATGAATGTTTTTTTTTTTTTTTTGCAGAAACGGTTCTTTTTTGTTTTTTCCTTGGGACATTCGTCTCCAAAATCGGCTTCTTTGGTGTTGCACCAAGACGGATTCATTTGTCTACACCTCATTTATATATGTAAATGGTGAATATGCATAATATTTACGCATCAGTCATGTTTGCCTATAAGTATTTACGCATTTTATGTATAAATCAAATGTGTAAATAATGTGAAAATAAGCTCATTTTTACACTAAGATTTGAACACCTTTTCAGGTGGGAAAAGAGAATACCAAGCCACATGTTATTTCAAAGAATACTCATTCGAGGCACGGTTTGGTTTCGGAGCAATTTCCGTCAAAAGAGGTTATGGGTTCGAAACCCCTTCCAACGCTAGAAAAATTAATAATAATAAAAGAGGCATTTCCATCAAAGAGGTTCTGGGTTCGAAACCCCCCTCCAATGCATTTACAAAATAATAATAAAAGATGCATCAAGACCGATGAAACTTATGAATGAAAACTCTTTTATGAAGGTAACCTCTGATCTATTTCTTTCTCTTGCCTTGCAATACAAAAAAAAAAAAAACATTCTAAAATCTATTTCTATAATTGATTAATATTAGCATAAATCCGGTGAGATACATGTGTTAAGTTTTATGCAAATTGGATAATGAATTAAGATAATATTGAACTAAATATCAATTAATAAAAATATTAATAATGATCCTATTTTCTTAACCATCAGACTATAAACTCATATTTCCTTAACCAAACATGTTGAAATGCATTTTCTTTTAAGGTGATCACTGATAGAAATGTATATTTTTTAAAAGTATATTTCATGCTGAAAGACATGTTCTTTTTTAAGGATCTAAAATGCAAATGAAAACTTTGACATAAATTAGACAGTTTTTGTCTCATTTTCATATCATTATGGTAGAATATAATTTAATGATTAATAAGTATCATTTACAAAATCGTTTAATACATATACACATATCATTGAAACAAATATAGAAAAATGAATCACATGTGTAAATGATGTGAAAATAGTGTTATTACACAAACGTTGTAATAAGAAACGCATGTGTAAACGTTACATACTTAAAATTTGAATATTCATCATTTATATGTATAAATTGTATTTACATATCCCACGCGTAAAGACAAACGGCCCCGAATCGAAATGAGGGGGCTATTTAGTTTGTGACCTTTTACAGGCTCCTTTTTTTAAAAAAAATAGATCATGTGATTTCATGAAGAGTATTGTAAAGAGGGTGGATAAGTTGACAAGAATTGATGAGTTCATCATACATTAAGATTAACTTAGATTTGATCTGTGATTTAATTAGGATTAAGTTAGATCAGAATTATAATGTGAATAGGATATTTTAAGAGATAGTTATTAGAGTTATATTAATACTAAGTGAACTTCATTGTACTTTAAAAACACCCATTGGACATTTTGATGAGATTATGGCTGAAAATTTATCAATATATGCTCCCAATTTTCTAAAAATGTGATTTTGTTGGGGGGGGGGGGGGGGGGTTGGTTTCTCATCATCTCTTCAACTTTAACCATCGTCATACAATTTTTTTCTTGAAGGATGACTATCCTCGGAAAATGTTTCAAATTTTGGTTTTATAAGGATGTTATTAATTTTGCTATTATCAAAATAAGGACAATGCAATTGAAATTTTGCATTGTCAACCTCCACCTGCTTTAGCTGAAAAATCTCTACCAAAAAAAAGTTGTCCACTTTAACTTATGTTTTAGTGGCCAAAGCTCTAGTATGTAAATTATTGTTCTATAAGAAAAATATACATGTTTAGCAAACATTTTATGTAAATAAACTCTAAATTATAAATAAGAGCCTATTTTTAGAGCTTTGAGTCGGCCATAAAATGTACCTTAGGTATTTTGAATAAAAAGAATACAAAATTAAAAAAAGTTATTTCTTAAATTTGAATCTCCAAAAACTTATTGATCTCACAAGTGACAAGATGGCCTATTAATTAGGGGTGTACACGGATCGGATTGGTGCAGATTGGGCCAATCCGTTACCTACGGATTGACGGATTTGGAATCCGTCACCAATCCGTGGCTGTTAAAATCCGATTCGATCCGATCCGGAGAAGACCGGATCGGATCGGATTAATCCGTTTAATCTAATGTTAAAAAAAATATATCAAACATGTTGTAAAAAATTTACATTTTGACCCATAATTTTTTTTTCTTGTTTTATATTTAAACATCTTAATTTATATTTAGACCCCTTATATTTTTTTTATTTATATTTAATGTCAACGGATCGGATCGGATCGGATTGAATCCGCGGATTGAGCGTGGAATCCGTTGCTAACGGATTACAAAATTCCCAATATGTCACCAATCCGTTTACCTTCGGATCGGATAAAAATCCGTGGATCGGATCGGATTGGATTGGATTTACGGATTGATTGATTTTTTGTGCACCCCTAGTTGCTATGGGTCTTTGCGAAATCAGATTGGATCCATGACCCATTTTCAGGATAATTTCCATGCCATTTCGTTGTAACAGCCGCTTCCTAAAAGAAACAAAGACTACCCTGTCTCTTTCTACCCATTTAAGAAAACCTTCCTCTTTTGCAAGAACCTTTTATAGATTCTCTCATCTCACCATCTGTTTTGTGCTTGGTTTGCAAATGAGTAACAATGAGCCGTAATTCAACTCGAAAAAAATAGGCGAGGCATATATTGCACTTCCCTTTTGAGTAAAGCCCTGTGTTTCGACAATGGGACTGTCTTCATTGCAAGAAAGCCTTATGTATTCAATTGGTCTAAGCCAAATAAAGGAATGAGAACCAAATTCATGGCATTTTCTCTTATGTGGGGCCTTTATACCTAAAACTACTTCTGGAACTTCACTCTTTGTACATTGATGAATTAAGAATCAACTCAGAAGGAGAGGGATTTGATTAGACAAAGGTAAATACCTTCTCTCTTTCCTTTCATTCATTTTTGTTATTTTATCTTTTCTTTGTTCAACCTCAACTGATTCTTTCCTTCAGAAAAATTATTAGAGTTAGAGCCATACTCAACATGTGGCTTGAGATTCTTCTTATGTATAGAAGTTTGTGACGCTCGGAGTCTCACATCGACTATAAAGAGGAAAGTGAATGAGATTATATGTAGAGCTTACACCCTCTTGCATGAGGTCTTTTGATGGGTTGAGGCCCATCAAAAACAAAATCGCGAGGCCTGTGGGCCAAAGCGGACAATATCAAGCATTAAGTCTCCTCTTCAAAAAGAAGAGGCAAATAACTATCATATTAGAAAAGAGAGAGACCAAGAGAAAGAATATTAGAGGGAGAAGAGAGAGAGTTTTTTATTATCTCATTAACTATAGAAAAAGAGTACAACATTCTTCAAAATCATTGAACTGATAAACCCTAGAGAAAGAAAAATAGTACAGCGCATAAATGTTCATTGGTAGCATACTTCAGGATGCTCCCTGATAAACCACTCCCCATGATAATAAGAACCATTCACATAGTTTGATGATGAGCTCTACACATGCCAATCTCATACACAAACTTCTGGAATACTGATGTTGGCAAAGATTTGGTAAACAGGTCAGCCAGGTTATTACTCGAACAAACTTGCTTGACTTCAATTTGATTGTTCTTTTGAAGTTCATGAGTGAAGAAAAACTTCAGTGCTATATGCTTAGGGCCTGTTCACTTACAAGAATTCCTAGAATTCTTGTCTGGGGAATTCTTGAATTCCTAGACAAGGTGGAATTCCAAAATCCTTCTAAGGGCATGAGCATTTTGGAATTCCACTAAAATGCAAAGAAGGTGGAATTCCAAGAATTCCTAAGGGTTATCATGTGCTGGAATTTATAAATTCCTGTAAAGAAACATGGAATTTGAAAACCCCAGGGGACATGATGTCACATCATGTCACCAAAAACCCCAACCACTAGAATTCCAGTCAGGAATTCTAGTAAAAGAACAGGCCCTTAGTCTTGTCTCCTTTAATGAAACATTCTCGAATCTGTTTTATGCATGCTTCATTATCTTCATAGATAATATTCGGGATACCTACAATAGATGGTAATTAATAAGAAATACGAACATGCTGAATCAAAAATCTTAGCCATACACATTCCTTACTGGCTTCATAAAGAGCCAAAATCTCAGCATGGTTGGAGAAAGTAGCTACCAAAGTCTATTTAGTAGAACACCAAAAAATGACGGCATTACCATTAAGAAACACATAACTTGTCTGTAATCGACCCTTATGAGGATCAGAGAGATAACTTGAATCTGCATATCCTACAAAAACTGAAATCTCTACGATCATAAGAATAAAATATTTCTAAATTAGTTGTTCCATGCAAATATCGTAGGATGTGTTTACTACTAATCCAGTGCCTTAATTGAATTGAGTACATACTCCTTGGCTTTACTTCAGGCAAAGGAAATCTTTCCGGGATTTATATAACATGGTTCTGTGTCCCAATCATCATCATCATTTATATTTCATCTCTCTCATGAATAATTGTAAAGTATAGAGATCTCTTCACTATCCGATATCGGTACCTCTTCAGGGGCTTTCAAAGTCTGATCAGGGACTTCCATTATTCTAGAGAGAACGGATTTTACCATAACCTCTTCAAGAGCGTTGTGTTCCTCTTCAAGAGGAACCTCTTCGGGAGCGTTACTTGCCTTTGGGAGAAACTTCTTCAAGAGGTTACTTGCCTCTTCGGGAGGAACCTCTTTTGGAGCATTTCGTACCTCTTTAGGAGGAACCTCTTCAGAAGGGTTACTTACCTCTTCGGGAGAAACCTCTTCAGGAGGGTTACATGCCTCTTCGGGAGGGCTACTTGCCTCTTCAGGATGAATCTCTTTGGGAGAAACCTCTTTAGGAGGGTTACTTGCCTCTTCGGGAGGAACCTCTTCAAGAGGGTTACGTCCCTCTTCGGGAGGAACCTTATGATGATTGTTTATTTCTCCTTTTCTACGGTGCTGAGTCCTTTAAACCTATAGGCCTGCCACGCTTCTGGCGTATTGAAGATTCTTTTGCTGCTATATTTTGACTTTGTCTTACAGGGATGCATTTATAGCAGGTACATGTGACTTTGTCACCTTTGCTGCATCATTAAATGCATTAGGTAATTTGTTTGTCATTTCTTATAAGTGCACAATTCTTCGTACTTCATATTATGAAGTACGTGGATCTAGATGAGACATACTGAAAGTATTCCTTGTCAGTTCTCACCGTTCTTCAAGAACGGGTTGTTCTGCAGGAACAATACATTCTTCAGGAACGGTCTTATCTCCTCCTAACAGTGGGAATATTATCTCATCATATGGGCTCTTCCAGAGCCTTCAATTATTTGCACAGGTCCAGCCATGGTGGATACCTATTGTGGAATCAACATTAATTCTGAAAAAAAAATTCTAATTTTTCAAAATGGTGTGTGTTATGACGCTGTCTACCAAACATAGATTGTCCTCAATTCCATGATCCATACCTTAAATAATAAATCAATATAACTATGCAATCACATGATATAAGATGAAATAATTAAACCATTCACTATAAATTAGGACATTAATGAAAAATAAAGATCCCCATCATAAAGGAAAAGTCTAAGAAACATGCATCTCAAATGAACTAAAAAAAAATTAAGTTTGTAAAAGTTCAAAGAATTATTGGTAGTGTTAAATGTCTCATTATCCAAAGGTTGGTTGTCCTCGTCCTCAAAGAAGTCTCGAGTCTCCAACTTTGTAATGTCAATTGGAGGCCTCTTTGGTGTCATTGTATTCCAATTCCAACCTCCCAGATCATTTGTCTCTGCTAAATGAACAAAAGCCTTGTATGCTTTGTATTGTTCCAACACTTCCTTTGGTGCACGGCAAGTACGTGACCAATGCCCACTTCTTTCACATCTGTAACACGTGTCATTAGGACGGTGGATAGGATTAGCTAGTGGATTTTAGTTGTTCTTATGCTGATGGGTAGGCCACTTCTGGTGATTATTTAATTTTGGAGGGGGGCCTTTAAAACAACCTCATATGGAGGAATTTTGTCTTTCATTCCCCCTTCCTCCGCCTCTGTTTCAGCTAAAACTAGCATTTGATTCAGAAACTGCCGAAGATCCAGTTGGTTTGGAATTATGATTTTTCATTAATACTATGCAACTATGTTCAGTGACTAGGAGACAGGAGATAAGTTCTGAATATTTGGAGAAACGTCGTTTTCAATACTGCTGCTACAAGAGCACATTCGAGGCATGAAAAGTGGATAACGTTTTCTCCAACATTTGTTTTTCCGAAACCTTTTCAGCATATAGTCTTAATTCGGAAACAATATTGAAGATGGTAGAGTTGTATTCAAATACTGTTTTATAATCTTGTAACCTCAGGTTTAAACATTCATTCCGGGCAGCAGGTGGTATGGCCATCTTCTGGTGATCATACATATCCTTCAGGGATTTCCATAGGCCTGATGGGTCTTCCCCAGTAAGGTATTCATTTTTTAGGTCTTTATGTATATGATGGCGCATGAAGATGAAGGCTAACGTATTTTCCTCTGGGGACATCTTGTTACCTTCCTTTATAGTCTCTCTTAGTTTCTTGGATTGTAAGTGGATTTTAGCATCCAATTGCCAAGATAAGTAATTGTCTCCATTTATGTTAAGTGCTTTAAAGTCAATTTTAGCCAAATTTGACATCATGCAAGAATTTTAATAAGAAATATATATTAAGTTAACCTTTTGCAGATAATCAATAAAGTGAAAGTTAAAACATCAGGTTCTCAACTTTGAGAATTAGAACTGCTAATTCTGTCAAGACTTCAGGCTTGATTTAAAACTTCAGGTTCATAACACATGAGATTAGAATTGCAGGTTCTGTCAAATCTTCAGGTAATACTTCTGGTTCTAACAAATGATCAGAACTTCTGGTTCTGTCAAATTGTTTATATTTAATTTCATGGCCGTATAATTTATTTGGATTTAAACAAAAAACTCCAGGTTTTGATTTATGGATATGAATCTACAGGTTCAAATCAGTATTCCAACTTCTAGGACTTATAGTCGATAGATTAGTGAACTTTGGGTTCAGATTTAGAACTTATGGTTTTATTATGTGATCCATTCATAGTATTGATAAATTTAAATTAAAAGAGAAAAACCAAATCGTGCAAGACGATGAACAGTAACCAAACACTATAATTGCAGTAAATAAGTATCATAGATTAATTTTGTGCATTCTAATAGATTTGGATTTAACTATGGTTTAGATACCACTTAATGTGATTGCAGTCTAGAAAAATGTATGTTAGGTAATACTTGTCGCCTTGAATCTGTAGAATCAAACCGTTCATCAATCGGAGATCAGATGAAGGAGTTATGGACATATCCGATAACAAGATGGACTCTTGCACGCGTCCTGAGAGCAAGCCGACAATAAACTAGAGTAGTCTTAGCCACGTGACCTGAGGCAAGAGAATAATAAAAAAAATCGAGAGAAAGCCAGAAGTTGTTTGTCAAAGGTTTCTTGCACGCACGTAAACCGAAGACAAAAAGCACTTTAGTTTTATTTTCTTTCAAATACATGCAAACCAAAGCCAAAAATGCTTTGGTTTTCTTTTCTTTCAAACGCACGTAGATCGAGGCAAAAGCACTTTGGTTTTTTTTTCCTTTCAAACGCATGCAGACCGAGGCAAGAAAACAAAAGCAAAACCGAATCTCCTTTGAGGTTTTTTTTCCTCAACCTATGCAAATCAAAGAGAATCGTGCTGATAACGTGTTAGAAAAGTGAGAGATCAAGAGAAAGAATATTAGAGGGAGATGAGAGAGATTTTTCTATTATCTCATTAACTATATACAAATACAATGGGGGAAACCTATTTATAGGCAAAGTAACCTCATAAGAGAGGATTCCTAATTCTAACCCTAATTCATCTTAAGTGGGCATCCACCCAAGATCCATATCTCATAACATATCATATTTTGTTATTCTCCCACACCTTGTCAAACGTAACAAAAGGTGGGATGTGAGATCAGACCAAGGCAATGTGAATGGTTGTCTGGGCAGTGTAGAGAATGGTCGATCGTGGCATGTATTAGGTCTAAAATCACTTAGATTAAGTGGCTATGTTTGATCAATCAGAATGGCTTTTTTTTATATGATCGTACCATTTGTGGGCATCATTTGATTACTGGCTTGATTTGTACTGAGTGTCAAATTAAGTCCGAAATGGGAAAAATAAGTTGGAGTCCCTTTTATAATTTTAAAGATGGAGATCATTAACTAAGAATACTAATGTATTCTATCCAAACAAGTAGGCCTGAACATATTTGGTTTGTAAGAAGATTTTTTCAATGAAATATTAATTTATTTATTTTTGGTACCCCAGCCAAGGGGGCTGGGACCCGAGAGCCTGCATACATATGGGAAGTCATCCCACTTCACAAGTGGGAAGATGTGACGTACCCGGGGTTCGAACTCCAGGCAACGAAGTAAGAACTGACGCTCCTTACCACTCGGGTAAGGAGCTGTTGTTGATGAAGTATTAATTTGAAGATGTTTTCGGAATGAGTGCGCACGTTGGGATGCTCATGGGTCAGGCCAACCCAGTGCTTTTGGCTAGTGCGGGCCTTTGTTTTAGTATTCGGAGTGGACTTAGATTTAAGATTTGGCATGTTCATTCTTTGGCCGGGGTTTGGATTAAGTGACAGAAAGCCCAAAGCCGAGGCCCAAAACGAATGAGTATTGCTTTTAGTTAGATACTTGTTTGCCAAAATAAGTGGTAGAAAACCCAAACAAGTGATCAAAAGCCCGACCAGGCCTAAATATGCCTAAGCCCAATCTGACCCGACCCATGAACACCCCTAGTGCATGGGGGTCTAAGTATGAAATATGATGAAATTATTTTTATGCCTTCATTGCATATTACTACTAATGTTCACACATCAAATCTCTCTCTCTTTCTCTCTCACACACACACAAAAATCATGGGAAGGGTTGAGATATGAGGACAGAAAGACTCAGGTGGGACCACCCCAAATATCAAATCTCAAGTCAATCTAATGATCCTAACCCTTTGATCCATGGCCCATAATTTTAATGATTTTCTGTAAAAATAAAAATTGACACTTGATCCAACAATCTAGACCATTCAGATCGTTGTACATCCATGGGATCCATGACATATAGGAGGTATGGACGGTCCATTTGGATCAGAGATAAGGCGGGCCCCACTAGTAGATAGAGACATTTACCATATGCATCTATCTCACAGGGTCTTATCGTGTGAGACGCCTAGTGGTGCTTACCTGATCGCGGATCAAAATGGACCATCCAATCCGCACTTATATGTTATGGATCCCATGGAAATGGACCTTTTGATCAAGTGTAAAAAACAATTATATAAAACCATTAAACTTGCGAGCCACTGATCAAGTTGTTCCGATCACATAATTGACTTGAAGTTGGGGTAGTCTCACCTGGATCTTCCCATCCCCCACCCTCCCATGATCTGTGGGGCCCGAGGTGGGCCCCAACAGATATCTTGCACGATTATCTAACTCAATTAGAATACACGGGAGCAAGGCTCTACATAGATAGAGGTATTCTTAGGTAAGCTCAACTACAAATTGCTTTGACGAGGTCGTCCTATTTGAGCCAACTTCCTATGATGATACACATCTTCATAGGAAGATAAAGAAAATGTATTTTGAAAACAATAAACTTGAGGGCCACATATCAAGGGGTTAGGATTATCTGATGAACTTCAAAGTTTGCACACAAGTGGGTCACATTTAGATATTTCGATCCACAGCTTCCCATGAATTGGCGTGGCCTTAGGTGGGCCTCGCAAGGCCAACTGCAAATTGATTGAATGAGCTCGTCCGCACCTGAAAAGCCCCGTATATACATGTAGATCACTCTTTGCTAGTCAAAGACAACCTTGCACTCACCAAATAATTGCAACCAATGTTAGATCTATTTGCTTCTTTCTTGATGTTTTATTTCCTAATTAAATTTTTTTTATGTCGAGAAACCCGCCTACCCCCCTACAATTGATCATTGGTAAAACCTCGAATACACAACACCACCCACTATCATTGTGTATCGGTTGAGGCCCCAAACATTTCAAAGCCTGGACCTCCAGCGCATTACTGGACTTCCTAACCACTCAAACAATTTAAGTGTTGGTACAATTTAAGTTGTGAAACAAACGTGTTTAGTTCAAAAAATAGTCTTGCTTATGTTGATTGTTGCCTAGATTTCAAGAACATAATGTAAGAAACAATAAACTAGATCTTTGATCTAGGAAACCCTAATAAACCAAGATCCTCCATGTCAAATCATTGAGAGAAGTAAAGCGGAAAAACATACCTGAATCCATTGAATGAAGTTGTTCTCAGGTTGTTGATCTTCCAATCCAATATGGCTACCCAGAGAAACCCTCTTAATTCTTCTGATGAAGGGATGTCAGAGAGAATAGGAATTCACCATATGAATTGGGGACCATAACCCTAATATATAAGATATCATAAGTTTGTTATTTCTAATTTGGCCCCTCATCAAATTAGAAATAACATTCTGGTATCTACACATTAATCTCATGACAATTATACCCTTAAGCCTCAGAACTTTAATTCTTAATTAGATCACTTTAATATAGGCTTAACCAAAGATAGCATAACATATTTAATAGTTACATGTGTGGCCCCATATGATGGAATTTTTCCAACAATCTCCCACTGGGCCATATGTGTAACTTAACAAATGTGTATGACTGTATGAGCTCCAAAAGTTTGCTATCATAATTTAGGATATATCCGAACAATCTCGTCCATTGATTATGCCGGTATAGGATCAAAGCGGTCTTCGTCACTTTCAGCATGACTAAACCCATCAATGGTCATGTACACCAACATAACCAAATGACATAGATCAATCATGGATGCGTAGCATGGAAAGTACATGCAATGTGATCTATACATGTCTATTTCCAACTGGTCCTACTGTATTCCTTAGGGAGATCAACATTTAACACAATGTAACAGAGTGAAATGAACCGAATACTGTATTTCTGATCAGAATAATATCCAAATACATAAATGCATAAGTGTGTTCAAAATCAAACATAAAGCAATAAAACATAAAATGATACAAACTCCCACTAGAATGTGATATCCTCACACAGAATAACACCCATATGAGCAGTGTGCTCATGAAAGACCTTGGGTGGTAATCCCTTTGTAAGCGGATCCGCTATCATGGAGTTTGTCCCAATGTGCTCTATGGATATCTGTCCATCCTGTATTCTCTCCTTCACAACTAGGAACTTAATGGCAATATGTTTTGACCTAATTGAACTCCTGTTGTTGTTGGAATATAGCACTGCTGATTTATTGTCACAATATAGTTTGAGTGGTCTTTCAATACCCCCCAGAATTCGCAGCCCAGTGACAAAATTTCACAGCCATATTCCATGGTTGAATGCCTCATAGCATGCTACAAACTCTGCTGCCATGGTGGAATCAGTTACGAGTGTCTGTTTGGCACTCCTCCAAGATATAGCTCCACTGGCTAACAGGTAGATGTAGCCTGATGTGGATTTCAAACTGTCTTGGCATCCAGCATAATCGGAGTCGGAATACCCTATGATCTCCAACTGATCCGATCTCCTATATGCGAGCATATGATCTTTTGTTCTCTGTAAATACCTCATAACCCGCTTGGCTGCTTTTCAATGATCCATCCCTGGATTGCTTAAATATCTGCCTAACATACCAACAATGTATGCAATATCCGGACGCGTACACACCATAGCATTCATTAGACTCCCTACAGCTGATGCATAAGGAATCTTCTACATTTCCTTAACTTCAAGGTTAGTTTTAGGGCATTGATTGAGACTGAACTTGTCTCCCTTAGAGACAGGGGTGTCACCTGGTTTGCTGTCTTGCATGCCAAACCTTTTAAGCACTTTATCAATATAGCTTCTTTTTGATAATCCAAGAATACCCCGAGAGCGATCTCGTTGTATCAGGATCCCTAATACAAAAGAGGCGTCACCAAGATCTGTCATCTCAAAATTCTTTGATAGAAATCTCTTGGTTTCATGCAACATGCCTATATCATTTGTGCCAAGTAATATGTCATCGGCATACAAAACCAGGAATATGTGCTTACTCCCACTGAATTTGTGATACACACAATTATCAACAGCGTTTGTCTCAAAAACAAACGAGATAATCACTTGATGAAACTTGTGATACCACTGACGAGAAGCTTGCTTGAGTCCATAGATGGACTTTGTCAATTTACAGACCATATTCTTTGGGTCTCCCGACTCAAAGTTTTCTGGCTGCACCATATAAATTGTTTCGTCAATGTCACCATTGAGAAATGATGTTTTGACATCCATTTGACGAAGCTCAAGATCAAATTGTGCAACTAGTGCCATGATTGTCCTAAAAGAGTCTTTCGATGAAACCGGAGAGAAAGTCTCTTTAAAGTCAATTCCTTCCTTTTGGGTAAAGCCTTTAGCTACAAGACGAGCCTTATACCTCTCCACATTACCATTTGAATCCCTTTTGGTTTTAAAAATCCATTTGCAACCAATGGGCTTCTCACCTTCTGGTAATGGGACAAATTCTCAAACCTTATTGTCTTGCATAGACTTATACTCCTCATTCATGGCATCAATCCACTTTTGAGAATTAGAACTTTGCATGGCTTGATGGAAGTTGATTGGATCATTTTCCACTATTCCAATTTCTTCCTCATGTTCTTGGAGAAATACGAAAAAATCGTCCGGAATAGCATTTCTCCTTTCTCTAGTGGAACGCCTTAAAGGCACTGGTTCTTGAGGTTGTTGAGTTTGTTCCTCATCTTGAATGGGGGGTTGATCAACATTGTCTTGTTGAGGATCCGGATTCGCTTCTTGATCAATGACAGGTATAGAAACCTGCACACTGTCAAAAGCAATAGTGGGAATCGTAACCGATTCTTCCTCAAAGACAATGTCTCTAACCTTATTTCTCCCCCCAAACTCAACATCCTCAACAAATATTGCAGTCCCCGTCTCAAAAATTGACCTAAGTGTGGGATCATAAAACTTATAGCCCCTAGATCATTAAGAGTAGCCAATGAAGTAGCTGCTCACAGTTTTGGAGTCCAGTTTCTTTTCATGTGGCCTGTAAGGCCTTGCCTCAGCTGGACATCCCCAAATGTGAAAATGTTTTAGACTAGGTTTTCTGCCTGTCCAAAGCTCATAAGGTGTTTTTGCAGCTGCTTTAGTTGGCACTCTATTCAGAATATAATCTGTTGTTTTGAGTGCTTCTCCCCAGAGTGACTCTGGTAAAGTGGAATGACTAATCATACTCCTTACCATATCCTTAAGAGTCCGGTTTCGTCTTTCGGCTACACCATTCATGCTAGGTGACCCTAGCATGGTGTACTGTGGGACAATTCCACATTCCTCTAGGAATTTAGCAAATGGTCCTGGACGTTGTTCACCTGAACCGTCATATCTGCCGTAATATTCACCACCACGGTCAGACCTGACACTCTTTATTCTTTTGTTGAGTTGGTTCTCAACTTCAGCTTTAAATGTTTTGAACACGTCCAATGACTGTGATTTCTCATGAATGAGAAATAGGTACCCATAGCGAGAGTAATCGTCTATGAATGATATGAAATACTGTTGGCCATTCCAGGAAGCCGTAGGGAATGTTCCACAGATATCTGTGTGTATCAATTCTAAGACGTCTGTAGTTCTATTGGCACCTAATTTCTTCGTTTTGGTCTGTTTTCCCTTGATGCAAGCAATACAAACATCAAAATCTGTAAAGTCAAGGGAATCTAAAATGCCATCAGACACAAGTCGCTCAACTCTGGACTTAGAGATGTGACCTAAGCGTTTGTGCCATAATGTAGCCGATTTTTCTTTATTCAGTTTGCGTTTAGTACCTCGTGATTCCACATGCAATGATTCATTATAATAAACAATTGTATCAAGCAAATATAAGTTGTCATATACACATAGAGAACCAGTTCCAACAACATTCGAATTTATAGATAAACTGAATTGATTGTTTCCAAATGAACAAAAATAACCAAACTTGTCCAATAAAGAAACTGAAACCAAATTCCGTCGAAAAGACGGTACAATAAAAGTATCTAATAAATCCAAATAATAACCAGTTTTTAATAACAACCTAAAATGCCCTATTACCTCTACTTCTACCGACTTTCCATCGCCCACAAAGATGTGTCTTTCAGCATCACTTGGCTTTCGGTAGCTCAGGCAACCCTGCATAGAAACACTGATGTGAGTAGTAGCACCGGAATCTAACCACCACGTGTTTCTAGGTACTGAAGCCAAATTTACCTCAGAACAGACCAAAGCAAGAAATATACCTTTCTTTACACGCCAAGCGTGATATTTGGTACAGTCCTTCTTCACATGTCCAGGCTTGTTGCAAAAGAAACAACCCTCAGTGGCTGGCTGTTGTTTCTTTTCTGCTGGACCCTTAGCAGCTTCAATTTTCTTTCTCTTTTTGCCCTTATCTTTGCCCTTATCCTTAGAGGTGCTAGCCAAATGAGCACTTTTAGTTCTGTCTTGTTTCAATCTCTCTTCCTCTTGCACACAGTAAGAAATGAGCTCATTAAGAGTCCATTTTTTCCTTTTGACAGTTGTAACTGACCTTAAATTGACTGTATAATGCAGGAAGTGATATTAATACCAAATACACGAGCAAGTCGTCAGACAGCTCGAGCTTCAGTGCCTTAAGTTTAGAAGCAGTATGAGACATTCCCATAATGTACTCCCGTATGTTCCCCTTGCCATTGTACTTCATAGAAATCAAGGTTTGCAAAAGCGTGCTTGTTTCTGCCTTATCGTTTTTCAGAAAACGTTTTTCAATTTCGGCTAGGAATTCTTTGGCTGTGGTTAGCTTTTCAGATACCGCACCCCTAAATGCCTCCGGAATGCCGCGCTTGATGATCATAAGACTCATGCGATTTGAGCGATCCCACTTCTCAAAGTTCTTCTTGTCATCAGGAGAACTTGCATCCGTAAGAGAAGCAGGTTGCTCAATCCGTAGTGCAAGGTCTAGATCCATGCAGCCGAGAACAATTTCTATGTTCTCTTTCCAATCCTTAAAGTTGGTCCCATTAAGTACAGGTATAGAGTTGATATTAGCAGATATAGTAGAAACACTAGCTGTAAAGAGAACAAAAACAAACAGACAAACATGCTCATATTATTAACCAAATACAGAAGTAACAAATTCAAATAATGGAAGTCTCGTGTCAAGGTACCTAGCACAACATTAATATCAAGTCTTTGGACAGTAATATTAATTGTAAATGGTCATCTTGTTGTAGTGATCAAACATTGACAATAATTCATGTCAAATAATAAATCTATCTTTGGATCGCCTTATTATTCACATGTAAAAACCTTATAATCGTCACATGTTTACCACCACAGGTGTGTATGCAATTCGGCTGAGTATTAACCTTCCTTTGGGCCGACTAAGACCCGCATGAATTTACACACACACAAACATCCAATATTCCTCATGAACAATCTACACAAGAGAGGTCACTTTGGTTACATCTTGTTTCAATTAGCCCATTTAGAATAATGGACTATGTAATTTAACCATAAAAGGTATACCATAAAATATTTGAATTGTTGTTTGAAGAAAACCAATTAGTTGTCTTCACATGTCACCATAAATAAATAAAAAGTTTTATTTATTTTTTTTTTATTTTTTTTAAAACCCTTGGACCACCCAAAAGTGTGGTCCCGCGGACCACCGAATGACCCAACATCTTCTTCCACATAACAAAGACGTTCTGTAACAGAAGGTTTTTTTTTTTTTTTTAACCGTCTGGGTCTCACACGGGTTGGGTCTAGACGACCTGACCCAAATCTTGGCCTGACCCTACGCTGGGCTCAAATCGGGCCTGGTTTCACTTGGTTAAAGTCCGCCCCCTGGCTTGCTGGTTCCCTTGACTTGCAGCGGAAAACCAGGATGTGACCTTCAACATGGGTCCCGAGGCAACAACAGCCTTGTGCATGATGCTTTAGTGCTGTCATGCTCTCTCTATTTTGGCGTTAATCTCAAGACAAAAGAGATTTGTCTCTTGCACTGGAATCTATCCAAGCATTTTCACTGAATCCATCATGAAAACAAAACCCACAAAACGGGATAGAAACCAAAGAATGATTGCAACGCACACTTTTTCTCCTTTTGAAAACATAAAAATAAGAAGTCAAAGCGTATTGTAAAGAACAAATCACAGTAAAAACAAACAGAGAAAAGACGCCTAAAATCATCAAAGAAAGAAACCCACTCAAAAAAAATCGATGAACAGAAGAAGAAAAAAAACAATTGTAACTTGGAATACGTTACAGTGGCATTAATAACTTCCTTGAAGATTTTAATGAAGAAATTAACAGATTGCAATCAAAGAACAGAATATCAACAGATTGCAATCAAAGAACAGAATATCAACAGATTTATATCTGGATTCCCAATGGCTTAACATGGAGATGCTCTGATACCAATTGTAAGAAACAATAATCTAGATCTTTGATCTAGGAAACCCTAATAAACAAAGATCCTCCATGTCAAATCATTGAGAGAAGTAAAGCGGAAAAACATACCTGAATCCATTGAATGAAGTTGTTCTTGGGTTGTTGATCTTCCAATCCAATATGGCTACCCAGAGAAACCCTCTTAATTCTTCTGATGAAGGGATGTCAGAGATAATAGGAATTCACTATATGAATTGGGGACCATAACCCTAATATATAAGATATCATAAGTTTGTTATTTCTAATTTGACCCCTCATCAAATTAGAAATAACATTCTGGTATCTACACATTAATCCCATGACAATTATACCCTTAAGCCTCAGAACTTTAATTCTTAATTAGATCACTTTAATATAGGCTTAACCAAAGATAGCATAACACATTTAATAGTTACATGTGTGGCCCCATATAATGGAATTTTTCCAACACATAATGCTCGAAGTAGTGGCCTATTACACATGGTTCTTTTTAAAAGTTCTTTCTTCGATTTTTTTTTTAATTACCATTTCTTTAAAACAATCTGATTTTTGCTTCAAATAAACATGTGAAATGGGCATTTCAGCTGGTTCTTTGAATTTTTTTATGAACTTTTTGGATTAAAAAGAAACACCTATCATGTATGATATACTTTTCTTTGTGAAGAAACATAAGCGTTTTTTTTATTTTAAGTAGGATGGTTGGATATATTATGATAATAACAATTGGGTAATATATTGTATTAGGCCGATATTAGATTTGATTTATAATATAATATTAGGTCTTCTTTCTGATCTTAATATTTGATTAGATTTCCTTCTTTAGTTCAGTCATCTTTATTATACTTTACAAATAGTCATCTTTTAATGGTCCCAGCACATACTTCACTCCAGTGTAAGTATTCTTCCTTCCATCATGCTGAACATGTCTATCGAATTGCCAAGGCATGCCAAAAAGTAGATGATCATGACAAACATTTATGGGAAGGATATCAAAGGAGACCTCATCTTCATACTTGCCAATGGAGAACTTCACTTGACATCTATGTGCCACCCTTATTTCTTCTCCTTTTTAAACCAAGACACCTTGTAAGGCTTCAGATGACGTTCACAAGAAAACTTTAATTTTTTCAACCATTATCTTCGACGGCATATTTTCACAACTTCCGGAAACAATCATCAGAATACACTTCTTTCCATGAGAAATGCATTAAGTTTTGAAAATATTTTGTTTCAACCATTGATCATCTTCTTGGACTATCATGACACGTTGTATTACAAGACTTTCAGCATCAAATTCGGGTCATGCACTTCTCCTAAGTCTTCCTCTGGTTCTTCATCACAAACCGGCTCTTTTTCTTCTTCCTCTCGCTCCTCTTCTCCAAGATGTAGTTCAACCTTCTTTTTAGGACATTTGTGAGACCTATGCTCTGTTTCACCACATCTAAAACATTTACTAGAGGTTGAAATAGCCTTTCCACACACCTTACTTCCTTCCCCATTTTATGGGTTTGGTCATTTAGAAGTGGATGCAGCGCCCTAGTTAAACTCTTCTTTTGCTGCCTTTGAACATTCTCCTTTTCGATATAAGTTCCATTTTAACTTTTCTTCCGCCTTCAGTGCCATTTGATAAGTTTCTTCAAGAGAATGAAAAGAATGTTTTTAGATTATTCTTCAATCCACTCACATACCTTGCTACAAGCTGATCAAGAGGTTCATACAAGTTGACATGGCTCATGAGCTTGCAGAATTGTTCTATATAATCTGTCACAGATTGATAATTACATTGGTGCAATTGATGAAACATCTGATAAAGCGTTTGAGAATAATCCAAGGCAGAAATTTCTCATCCAACTTCAACTTCATTTCAGCCCATGTGTTGACTTTTGCAATTCTCATTCGATCCCTACTCCGCTGATATTGTTACCACCAAATCAGAGCCTGGCCAATTAACTTTGTAGCCACAAACTGCACTCTTCTCTCATCAAAGAGATCTTTCCATGCAAAGAAAACTTCTAAGGATACTAGCCAATCACAATACTCATGCATTTAGTTTACGTTCAAAATCTGAAACATGAACTTGAATACTTCGATCCGAGCCTTCTAATGCCTGAGCCTAACGATCCATAGACCACTGTTATGGAACATAAATTGAAGAAGTTGAACGATCATTAGTAGCATACTCTTCTTCCTAAAAAATCGTACATGTATTCCTTTGACTTTGAGTTCGAGATGCTGGAAACCGTTGGAGGAGTTCATTCATCATTTAATGAAGAGCTAGATTGGATTGTCGTAACTCCTGATCGAACTACGTTAATTCAGTAAGTTTTTGCACATTAATATTCTCTATGTTCCTTCGATGTTGTACACGCATCCTCAACAATCCAGCAGAACCCCACGAACCAATAAAGAATCAAGTAGGAAGATGAACGAATTTCTAGAACTTGAAGAATCACAATGAAGAACTTGGACACCATAGTAGAAAAACCTTCTTGGATACCGATTTGATGCACGCCAGACCTACAAAGGATGGTTAAACCAGAAGGATTTAAACGAAAAGAAACAGGATAGTCCCGGGATGCCACTCGACCAAGGGTGGCGGATGTCACTCAGAGCCACTAATTGTGGATGCCACTCAATGCGACAAAGCCACACACATGATTGAAAGGAGGAATCGCTCAACTCCATTTCTGGTACGATTCAGATTTGGAAAATTACTTGCAAGTTTGTCTTGCTTTGGAGTTGAGTGATTCCTCATATCAATCAAGTGTGTGGTTTGGTCGCATTGAGTGGCATCCGCAATTAGTGGCGTTATCCGTTACCCCTGGTCGAGAGGCATCCCGGGACTGTTGCTTTTCTTTTGGTTTAAATCCTTTGGGTTTAATGATCCTTTACAAGTCTGGCATGGATCACATGAAGAAGCTTGCATTATCGTAGATAATCCAAGTCTTGGCAATGGTTCCATTCAGACACAATTCATTGTCCATTCTTACAATGATGACAACGTTTTTAGTCTGAGTACTTTGGTTGAGTCGCATGAAGCGGAACGCCCTATAGTGGAGAATGAAAGACCAAATATTCGAATTCAACCCCAAATGCTTGATGATAAGGAAGCATCAAAAGTTAACTATACATTACACCAAGGTCAAGAATTCTGAGATGCATCTGCTTTCAACATAGCTCTAAGAGAGCAAGCGATATAGATGAATTTTCAATACAAGCATATCAAAATTGTGTAAGAACTTAGCCTAATTACAGGATCATCTTTAATGGATCATATATGATTAACACAATATAAACTGCCTACCTGGATTCATTGGCACTGAGTGAAACGTTTTCTTGTTGGGGATTTCTTACACTTCTCTACTACGGCCTTTATACGTGATATCGATGGAACAATCAATGTATTGTGTGTAGAGGAGATGTAACCCCTAAACCTTAAATATAGTTTTTCTAAGACAACTCCCTTCCCATCATGGAGTCCTAAATTATTTAGGATTTTGATTCCTCTTAGCATAGGAAACTCTTTTATGTTAGCAACTTCCCATAAACATCAAAGACATCTCTTTTAAGGAGACTTACCTATATTGGATTCTTTATGTGAGTTGGTCTTCTAAAGTGGGGAACCCACATGAGCATGTGGTCATTGAGCCACACTTAAGCCCATTAATTCTAACATCTCCCACTTTGTTCACATTACCACAGGCGCTACTCCATTATTCTTTGGTTATTTTGTGATCCGCAAGAAATTCTCAAATGTAACTAACTATTCATATTTATGCTAAGCCTTTATACTGTGTTCAAATGAGAAACTGACAATGCGAATTATGGAGGTTACATATCATTATTGCAACATTCTTCCTTCCATATATTGCACTCATCAACAATCCTCACTTGACCAAGTCTTCATAGAGGTAATAGGATCTTTTTTATAACCATCTTATTAAATTGATTACAATGAAATTTTCATATCTCATATTTCCAGTTGTATTAACCATCATCACATGCGCATAAAGTAGATAAAATAATGCAAGAAGAAGAAATCATCAAACAAGAATTTATGATGTCAACTGAGATTTGATCAAATTCCAAACAGTGCCTATGAACACAAAAACAATCATTGTCACGGTAAATTTACAAGCCCCATGTCAATGACATGTTTCTTAAATGCTTTTGGCGCCAATGCCTTTGTCAAAAGATCTGCACTCATGAGATCTATGGAAATCCCCTCAATAGACACTAGATGAATTTGTACATTTTCTTTCACGAATAAATACTTAACTCCCAAAAAACTGGATTTACTAGAACGCCTGTCATTCCTAGAAAATCTTGTAGCTGCATTATCGCAAAATATCTATAGTGGCTTTGCAATGGAATCCATAATTTGCAGTCCTGAGATGAAATTACGCAACCACAATGCATGGCCTCAGCTTCAAAGCACGCCAGGAACTCTGCATCAAATGTAGATGGAGTAATGAGTGTTTGCTTAACACCCTTCCATGAAATTGCACCTCCAGCCAATAGAAAAACATAACTAGATGTAGATTTCTTAGTATCGAGGAACCCCACAAAATCTGCAATCGAGTACCCAACCATTTTCAAGTGATCTGACCTTTTATATGTGAGCAAGTAATTCATAGTGCCATTGAGATACTGTAAGACTTTTTTAGTTGCTCTCCAATGTTCTAAACAAGGATCACTTTGATATCTACTGAGTACACTAACTACAAAACTGATGTCTAGTCTTGTGCATGTTTGAGCGTATATGAGGCTTCCAACAACAGTGGCGTAAGGAACATTATTCAATTCCTTTCTCTCAATTTCATTTTTCCGACATTGGCCCTTAGAAATGTGAGCATCTTTGGCTGTAGATCCTTCCAAATTAAACCTTTTGAGAATTGATCTGATATAGGCAGTCTGAGATAGTCCCAGTAATCCATGAGATCGATCCCGATATATCTCAATTCCGATTACAAAGGATACTTCGCCCATGTCTTTCAAATCAAGATTCTCTTCAAGATATCCTTTAGTTTCATGCGAAATTGCCAAGTTATTACTAATTAGCAAAATATCATCTATATATAATACTAAAATTATAAACTTGCTCCCACTAATCTTCCGGTATATACATTGATCAACAATGTTTTCCGTAAATCCGAAAGAGGTAATGATTTTGTTAAATTTTAAATACCACTTCATGGAAGCTTGTTTAAGTCAATATACGTATTTCTTTAATTTGTAAACTAGTTTTTCATTTCCTTATCTCACAGCACCTTTGGGTTGCTTCATGTAGACTTCTTCTTCTAGATTCCCATTTAAGAATGCAGTTTTAACATCCATTTGATGTAGCTCGAGATCAGAAAGAGCCACCAAAGCCATAATGTTTCTTAAAGAGTCTTTCTTGCAAACTGGAGAAAATATTTCCTTATAATCAATACCTTCTTTTTTAGTGAATCCCTTGGCAACTAGTCTGCCTTTATATCGTTCGGTACTTCTTTTGGATTCCTTGGTCTTAAAAGACCTATTTATAGCCAATGGCCTTTGGACCCTTTTGGAAGCTCGACTAAATCCCACACTTCATTAATTGTCACTGAATTCATCTCATCTTTTGTGGCATCCAACCGCTTTTCCAGAATCTGCAGTATCTATGGCTTCTTTAAACATTAAGGGATCTTCAATTCCAATGTCACCATATGCCTCTTGTAAATACACAATGTAATCATCAGGAATTGCCGATCTCTTTTGACGGAAGGATCTCCTTAATTCTTCCTAAACGGTTTCATTTCCAACTAGATGTGTATCCGTTGGTTGGATCAGAACATTCTCATCTAAGAGTGGTTCCGTAATGACAGGTTGTTTTTCCACGATAATGTCATGTGGAATAACAAGTCCATATCCAATAATCGGCGTTATACCCTGATTCCAAACTGCTTTAAGCATAAGATTATGGGAATTGATACTCCCGCTAATGTCATGATCCTCCAAAAACTTGCCATTATTAGATTCGACAATTCTTATACTATGATTAGGACAGTAAAACCTATACTCTTTGGACCTTTTTGGATAACCAATAAAATATCCTTTAACAATTCTAAGGTCCGACTTTCTTTCTTGAGGGTTGTATAGATCTCAGATGGACAACCCTAAATGTGTAAATGTGCCAAAGTGAGTTCCCAACCCGTCCATAACTCAAAGGGAGTTTGATTGAAGAGTTGGCAAAAACTAGTTCATCCACGACCATCTTTAACTTACGATTGAAACCTTCCTTTTCTGTTTTTCAAGTTTTGAGCTCAATGCGTAATGCATCCAATTCTTTCGCAGCTTTCTCACACTGTGCAAAGCAGCTCATTCTTCTTTCCTACATTAATTACATTTTCTAATAAAATTACACGTTGCGATTCCAACTTGCTTACCTTAGCACGTGCATTATCAAGTTCGAATGCAAGAGACGAATTTTGTGACTCCGAGCTTTTCAACTTGTGAGAAAGCTTGTCATTGATGCGAGACAAACGCATAGAGTCCTTCAGGAGTTTCCTGTACACTGCTTTTAGGTCATGTTCATCATCCAAAAACTCGTGGAGATTTATATCATCATCTGAGTTAGAGTCCTTGTGAGATGAGCCGGCACTAAAGATGAGTTAGTCCTTGTCATAAATGCAAAAAAAAAAAAAAATCAGATTCAGATGCATGTATAGGAGACTCAACTTCACTATCCTCTTCCTCTAAATCGTCATCCCATGAGACGTTTAGGGCCTTTCCCTTGCTTCTTTCTTTCCTATTCGCACAGTTGGAGGCAGTGTGACCGAAGCCTTGACATTCAAAGCACAGGATGGGTTTAGAGGAAGTCTTTAGAGTTTTTCTTACCTAGACTTGGGCACTGATTTTGTCTTGTCAAAGCCCTTATTTTTCTGAAATTACCCTTTTATTTTCCAATTTTTTTAAACTTTTTCACAAAAAGAGCCTCGAGGTCAGGTTCATCATAATCGCAATCAGAATCAACATTGGAACATTCCTCCGTGGACTTAGGGGACATGAGGGCAATCCCTTGTGACTTCTTAGCTGAGCAATGGTTGGCTTCAAAAGTTTGCATATTTCCAACCAATTCCTTAACGCTAAGGGGGTTCAAATTAAAATGCTCTTCAATAGCCATAACCTTAGCATGAAACCTCTTGGATAGAGACCGAAAAATCTTCTCAACAACTTTGTTTTTCAAGAATTTGCTCTCCCAAATTGAAACTCGAGTTTACTATATCACTCAATTTAAAGTGGAAATTATCAAAGGTTTTTTATTCCTTCATACGTAAAGTTCGAATGCAGTAGTCAAATTTTGGTTTTTTGTTTGCTTGACAGTATCTGTGCCCTCATGCATAGTCTACAGAACGCCCCATTCCCCTTTCGCAGTAGAACTAGTATAAATTCTATTAAATTAATTCTACAGGTGTTAGGAATTGATCGCCTTGTTATTCCAACTCGCAAGGTTCTTTTCTCCCTGGATCCATCGTGGCTTGGGTTTGGGAACAGTTTTCCCATCAGTGACCATGGTGGGTATTAAGTAACCCACTTCAACACATTCCCATACATCATCGTCAATTGCTCCTAGAAAAGCAATCATTTTTACTTTCTAGTAAACGTAATTGCTACCATCAAGCAATGAAGGCTTGGTGGTTGACATGCCTTCCCTATTGAATTCCATAAGGGAAATCTGATGAATCGATTACACAACAAACTAGTGCAACACACTCTGATACCACATGAAAAAGAGGTTGTGTTGAAGCCTTAACACAGGCTAAGGTCCCATATCAGATTCAATTATGGATTTCAACTCCTATTAATAAATCTAAAGTATTAATCGAACTCCAAAAAACAAACAACCACAAAAGAGATAGGAGGCGTGAGACTTTTTACGTGGAAAAAACCACTGTTTGTTTCGTCTAAACCACAGACAAACAGAGCACTATAATAATAATAATAATAAAGGTTATAAGAACACACACAAAACCTTTACCCAGTTGGAACTCAAAGGACTGTGATGAACTTGGACGACTCGCCGTTCACCTTCACCGTGCTTAAAATCACCACCTTGAATGCCTCTTCAAGGTGCTTCGGAGAATGAGATGGTTTTCTTGATCAGCGTAGCACTTTCTTACACAGCAAAAACCAAAGTTCTCTCAAAGAAAATCTCACTTGATTGTATAGGAGAGAGTTGGGTTTAGGGTTGCAAGAAGTGTATATTTATAGACCCAGGGGTGTGTGTTAGAGTCTCAATCTGAATGAAATTAAGAATAGAAGTTGTAGAAAAATTCAAAAATAGGAGTTTCAATCCGCACAGAACTTCCTGAGAGTCGCTCGAGTGAGTAGGAGGCTCGTTCGAGTGAGACCCAATTCTGTCTAGTTTGTCTGCTAGCCAACTGGGCTCGCTCGAGCTAGGGTTGAGCTCGTTTGAGCAAGCCAGCATTCTGGATCGGTCTAGCTCTATGCACTAAGAGATCCCACTGTCTTGAATCCACAGTCTTCAATCTTCATCATGAAGTCTCATCACAGTCCATATCTAGAAATAGAAAAAATAACAACCCAATATAGACTTGAGTTTTGTTCAAAGCCAAATGAATTTGCCAACAAAGAACTTACAGAAATTTTACTCTGTAATGTAATATATGAATATATTTTGAGGATTTTTTATTGGGTGATGAAACAATTGCAATCACCTTATATCAGATTAGTTGTGCCATTTTCTTAGTTTTACTTTAAACTTAATTTGTATCATTTGTTGTGTCGCATCATGATCATCTATAAAATAAGAAGACCCTACCTACAACAGAGTATGTGTGCTTTTCTTACTAATATGATTATCTTATACGGTATCTGAGCCACCCGAGTCTATTGCTGGATTGATGATCCTCTACTCACTCATCCTCAAAGTAGTGAAATTGCCTTGAGCAATCGACCCAAGGTTGTATCCAAAAGTTGGAGCTAAGCATCATTCATCCTTTAGAACAATGCTTCAGGCTCATCTCAGGCCGACTTTAGCATATTAGCCTTTTGAATGTATCCAAGTAGCTCCATTTGATTTGTTTTTTTAAACACAAACATGACCATTCTAGCCTTTATTTTTATTTTTATTTTTTTGCTATAAAAGAAAGTGTATTAGAATTTATAAGGAACTATTTATAAGGAACTATGACAGAAGTAGCTACTGGCACCTTGATACTGTGCCTAACAGTGGACCCACAGTGGGCGTTACAAAATTTCCAAAATAGACTTGAGCTATGAAGACTCATTCTAGGTGTCTTAAACCCTGTTCTACGTGTCCGGTACCCAACTTGATTCATTCTTGTTGGTCGTGTCGGTGGATGATCCAGCGGTCCCGTGGCCATGATGAAGTGGACGCTTCCTGATGATGTCTAGTGCCGCTAGCAGCCGAATGGACGGGTTCGGGGAGGAGGAAGAAGGCACTGGTGTAAGCATAAGCTCTTGTCCGTTCTTCATTCACTACGAAGCGGGCGTCAGGCGGTAGGTCCGGCAAGGTCTGTTGCACTTCAGGGATGACTATTTTCGCCAGCATATCAGCAGCTATGTTGGCAGAGTATCAAATTGGCAATGCTGGGTCTTCGAAATTATCCTAACATCTTGGATTCATCTAACAGATCAGAATTGGAAAAATCTTGAGGTGGAACACATACCTGCCATAGATGTTCAAGTCTAGAATGGAAATAGATCTAAAGGTTTGTCATGCAATCACATAATCAATAGCACGAATTGACATATTAGCATAGCACTTATTTGTTTGCATTAGATTACATGGGAATTGAATGCATTAGATTTCTTGGTGAAATAAGCTCCACCAAAGGATTAATAAAGAGGCGAGGTGTGGATGAAAGAGGTCAAGGGTGGATGATATAAGGTAGCGATGTAGACGTGACCTTCGACTTTCATGGGATTTGAATTAGTAAGGTGATGGCAGGGTATTCATTTCTCATCTTCCGTTGATTCAGTTTCCATCAAAAGGAAGGGGCTATTATTTGATGGTGTCTTCTGTACATTCACCTTGGGCCTTCATTTTAACCACATATAGCAAGAATACATAAGTTTTCAGTTCCTATGTATTCTATGCAAACAAGCAACCCTTTAAAATTGAATGCAATTTGTTTTTCAATATCATTGTTAGATTTGCTGCAAAAAAAGCCCCTGCTAAAACATAGATTGACCCCCCGCTAAGACTTATAGCGGCGACCAGCTTGGCCCCCGCAAGTCAATGGTATAGAAACTGTGGATATATGTTTTAGCGGGGGCAGTTGGTTTTTTTAGTGGGGGCCGCTAGTAAAAGTAAGATAAAGTTGCCGCTATATATAAGAAAAGGAGAAAATGTATTTGGAGATCATCAGATTGCTTGGATAGCGATCTAATCCATTCGGTAGCTTTCTATGGCCTCCTTCCTTACTTAGTCTTGACTAGAGCATTGATTTCATCTCGTCTAGAGTGATCTTGGCCGGCCTTCATGCATTGGAGACTGTGATACAGATTCCTGCTTGGTAAATGCAATTATAATTTCTTGGGGGCTTCTCCATTGGGCGTTCACATACCATTTTTCCTTGGGTAATCAGTGCAGATGCATGAGAAGCATCCCATAGGCATCATGCTTACACTTATAATCTAATGGGAAAAGATAGTTGTGTGTCCTTCTAGGCTCATTTAAATATTAATGGGTTTAATCCTAAATTAACTAAATCATAGAAATCTCCATGAAACTTTGACACTTCCCCACATGGACATTTGACACTTTCCTCGAACTAATACACTGGACCAGTCACAGAAAGATCCATTATGAGCCCAAAAATGAATTGAGCTGGCCCATTAGTGCCTTGTGCATATTGACGTTTGGTCTTCCATCATATGTATAGATGGTTTGGATGTATCATAAAGTTGGTGCCTATATATATATATATATATATATATATATATATATACACACACGAGCAAGGCTCTTCTAAGCTCAAGCTTAAGATAAGGTAAGCTTAAGTGCGTGATGGGGCCCACCTGGGGACCCACATGGGGATGGGGGTGGGGGGGATTTCAAGGACTCCCTAAGATCTTCCTCTCTGCAAAGAATCAGACACAACCGTGATTTCTATCATCTTCATATGGGCCCGAAAGTTTAATGGTCAATAGTCCATTCGGATCGATACATAGTCGATCCAACGGTCCAGTAAATTCGGATGTGACCGAAAGTTGGTGGACATATGCAATTAGAGGGGTCATGTGATTGGTCCATTTGGATGAATCATTGGTGGGCCCCACAAGCATGAGCATACGAGATTTTATCCTAAGCTTGAGCTTAGGAGAGCCTCGCTCATATATATATATATATATATATAGGTGCTCATGTGAGAGACACTCTCACCTTACTATGAGAGATAAGGTGGGGACCCTCACATCCATATCCAATGCCAACAACTTAAATATGAGGGTCCTCACCTGTGAGAACCCGACCCCTAATCTCTTGGATTAGTGTCGTTTTATTTGTGGATTAGTTCTTTTAGTGGGATTAGTAGTTGTTGGGTTGAGTTTGTGAGCTAGAATGGGTTTTCTTCTAGTTTTGGGCTTTTGAGTGTTTTGGTAGCTTGTGGGGCCCTTTGGGGGTTCCCTTTTCGGCTTTGCTTTTACTTGTGAGATTTTCCCGATTTATTTCGTATCGTTTTTGGCCTGTTGCATTCATCTTGAGGAATCCTACAACTTTCATGTTGATCCCATATCCATTTGAGAACCCGAAAACCGATTTCTTGGCCTTGAGGGCAAAACAGTCTTTTCACACCAAATCTGTACCCAAAACTCGATATTTTCGAAATCCGTGAAACATACACTTTTTGGAAACTAGATATTTCGACGATCATTTCTTCCTTCTTCGTCGAATCCATCCGAGGTCCCGAATTAGATGATTTCAGCCACCTAAGTCCCTTAAGTTGTGGGACCCATTCTCACTTGCTTATAAAAGGGAACCCATCTCCTTCATTCACTTCATTCTCCATTTTCCAGCCCAAACCAGCAACCTAGGGTTTTCCCTTGTGTTCTTCTTCTTCTCCTTGCTTCTTCATCTCCAAGCCACTCCAAGAGATCATCACTCAAGAAATGGAGATCACCATTCTCTTCTCCACCTTGCAAGCTTTTCATGGATGCCATTAGAAGAGAAATCCACCAACATTGAAACCCTCCTTGAGCTAACTTTGTGCTTTTGAAGACTCCACAAGTAAGTTCCCTCCTCAAATCTTCTAGATATGTGTTCTTCTTGCCCTTGAGAAGCTCCATTTTCATTATTGGGAGTTCTTTCTTCTTCTTCATTGTTTAACCCATTTTTGGGTTGTTTTTGGGGTTTTTGTAGAGATTGTTGATCTTGTGCTTGGGAGGTGATTAGGAGCTTGATTTGCTTGATTAGAGTCAAAGGCAAGTGGATGAATGGATTGTTTTGATTATTAACATGTTTTGTGAGAAAAATCTTGTTTCATTAAGGGTTTTGGTGATTTTAGTAGTTGTCTTCACTATGATTATTGTTGATTTCGAAATGTGCTTATTGATGAGTTATTTCCCTCTTGTTCATGCTTGGAAAATGTATGCATCATATTGTCAAGGTTTCAAATGGTTTCACATGAATGAGTTTTTCCCCACCTTGAGATTTGTTGTGAAAGGAAAGAATGGAAAGAGAGGAATTGGAAATGAGGAGCTCTTTAGCTCATGTTATTGCCTTGGAAACATGCATTTAATCCATCTTGTTTATGGTTCTTTGTGGTTGATCATGTGTTGGAAGGAAAGGAAACAAAAAGGAAGAAAAAATCAGCTTTCCCGGACCTGTTGTACCCATGTCCGATCGATCGGACCTACAGGCCGATCGATCGGACTGTCAGTAACTGTAAGCCTTTTTGGGCCGATCGATCGGCCGATCGATCGGACCCTGTACATTCTGGTACAAAAATTTCGACCGATCGATCGGCCGGTGAAATTTGATATTGTGTTTTTTTTTTTAAACCTTTGGGCTTTCTATGAGTCCTAGAGGTGTATACCTTAGTGTTAAGACCAATTGTACCCTAATCTAAGGTCCCTAAGACTAGGGAACTAAAAGGAAAGAATGGTGATGATCTAGACACTAATCCTTGGTTTTAGGTGGGACCCTTACCCTTTTTGGACTGTTCGGACCAAGTGTGAGAATGTCTTGAGCCGACACGCCTCACGGTTGGTTCGGTGGCATCGAAGTTAATCCATTTCAATCTTGAACGGGATGGAACGACGCGATATCTTCTTTATATCTAAACACAAGTCTATTTCCTTGGTTATCGCTAATTCTATTCCTTTCGAGGACTGAGTAGGTTGCTCGATGTTTCCGGATTAATGTCATGCCTATGATGGATCGTTTATAATCTTGATTCTTGCTATTGTAACATCTAGTACTACCCATAAGCTCATGTTAAGATTTTAAAGTAGTAAAAGTGCATAAGGAGCCCGGAATGTCTTCTAACTCAAGGAGTACCAAGTAATTGTCATAATCGACATACGGGACCCCTATTCACTTAAATAGATCTTGAAACCGATATGTTTACCCAAAATTGTTATAGTTCATTGTTTCACCTCTTTTCCCGAGATTTGCATTACATGACTTGTTTTCCCAAAAGCATTGGAGTTACACTAGTAACAGTCATTTGTCCCGAAGTGCATTGCATCACATGATACGACAGTGTGCCCTTGAGCACCCCGTTTTACCCGTTTAATTATTGTACTTGATTTACTTGTTACCCCGAAAGCATTGAAGTTACTTTAGTAACAGTTATTTGTCCCGAGATGTATTCCCGATATGAAGTGACAGTGTGCCCTTGAGCACCCCCGGTTTACCCGTTTATTTACTGTACTTGATTTACTTGCATATGTCTCGATTGGTTTTGACCTATGAGTCGGCATCATTAAGCTTGGATACCTTGTCGGTTTGATCCACCGACTTGGAAATCCCTCTCCCGTCCCGCCAGCTGCAGTTTGGATCCCGATACCTGGTTATTGCCGTGGTCCCGTCCCGATACCCGGTTCGCTACCGTGGTCCCGTTCCCGTTCCCGTATATTTATTATTGTATACATGATTTACGTTGAGTCTCCTCACCTTGTGTGACTGAGACCAACGTCCCGCATTTGTCACTTCGGTGATAGAGGACTTAGCTTCTTGTGATTGCCATCTTGCCAGTTCCCGATTCCTTGGACACCCGACATGGTTTATATTGCTTACTTGTTTTCAGTTAAATGATTCATTGCTTTTATGAAAGTTGTTATTTAGATAAGTGTTAATGCTCTCTATTGTAAATTCAGTCACTATTATATTGTTTTTATGTCCTTTGCACACGTACATGTTTTACAGGAATGCCGGTTGGGTAAATACCCGTGCTTTTACATATGTTTCAAACGATAAATGATTTTGCTAGATTTATATGATTACACGTGTTTTAAGGGAATACCTGAATTGTTAAATACCCGTGCCTTGTTTTAAAGGACATTTGGTTTGTCAAATATCTATATTTATACCTGTTTTTAAATGAATACCCGATTTGTTAAATATCCCTGCTTTGAGATATGTTTTAAATGAACACTAGTTTGACAGATTGCTTTTGGTTACACCGGTTTTAAATGAACACCCGGTTTGTTAAATATCCGTCTTTCCACATATGTTTCAAATGAACTTTGGTTTTGCCAGACTGCTATGGATACCTGATTTGTTGTATACTTGTGTTTTTACTTAAGTCTCAAATGAACGGTCGTTTTGTCAAACTACTATATTTATACCTGTTTTAGACGAATACCCGATTGTCAAATATCTATGATTAGAGATGATGTAAATGAATACGTGTTTTATTAGATCTTCATGTTTTACCCATACTTGAAATGAATACAGGATTTCCCCGAGATTCCCGACCTTGCACCCGTTTAATTATATGCAGCACTTGATCGATTAGCATGATTTATTATATGTTTTATTCCTTAGTATATTTGTGATCTTTTCATCCACCTGCCAGACCGTCGTGTCTGACCCACTACTTTTGGTACTCAGGTTCAGATTTCTTCGCCCCGAGTTGAGTGCTTTTGTTGGCTGTAGAGCCATGCTTTGCAGGTTGTTTTGTCGGCTATGTCATGTAGACATTGAGCTGGACATCGGAGCTACGTCACATTTGGGTAGTGGTTTATAGGTTCTTGTTGTATGGCTTTTGTTAGCCTTCTTCTTGGGATTCTTAATTAATGTACATTGATAATTGTAACTTGAACATATTTGGGAATGTAATTTCCTGTTACTGTCAGCTCTGTAATTTATAGTGATGGTTACTCCAGTCTGATATGATTCATGATATAATAGCTATATGCTAAAGGTTGAGTGCGACGCAGAATCCGATGGCCACGGACTTCGGGTCGCAACGCCACAAATGCTTCCGCAAAATATTCAGATTGTGTTGTCTTCACACACGCGGATCTTGGGAGAAGTAAAATACATTTATGCTTAATCCCATCTCCCGCCCCCGAGGTTTCGGTTCGGGGGCGTGACATCACCCATATCTCTCATAATAAGGTGAGAGTGTTTCTTACAAGAGTATCTCCCATAAGGTGGGGGCCCTCACACCCATATCCAATGCCAACAACTTAAATGTGAGGGCCTCCTCCCCTTCTCTCATATAAGGTAAGAGATAAGGTGGGGCCCTCACATCCATATCCAATGCCAACAACTTAAATGTGAGGGCCCACACCTTATCTATCATAGTAAGGTGAGAGATGCATCTATATATATAGAGAGAGAGAGAGAATACTACTAAACTTATAAGCTAAGCACATGATAACAAGCTATGAATAGAAACTTGTCCTCTAAGTTGGTTCAGATTTCAGAAGTCATCCATATGAAATCACAAAACGGAGATGATCGGATTCTTGCCTAATGCCATGAAATTGAAATGACTTTGAAAACTATCAAAGCACACCAGTCATATATCTTAATTATAACGACAATTATTCTTAGAGTAGATAAGTACAATTAAAATCAAGCCCTAATAATCTAGAAATTAACACTAACAATAAAGGCCAACCCAATCAACTGAACATTGCCATGATTATAAGTTTATAACCAGAATTTCTATCTAGACTTTTGAAAGTAGAATGCAACCCCATAACCCATAACCAGTGCCATAGATCAGATCGACACAAAGCATGAGGATTTTTGACAATTACAGGATTGGCAACCAATGTGGGGCATATAAATGAAAGGATGAATATAAACAAACAAGATATGAAAGAGGTGCAAATTGAACGCAAAGCGGCCTTGGCGAAAGACTTGCACTTTGGGGTGTTTGGTTGGTTTACCAGGTATTCAACCCACGCAGCAGTGACACCAAAAGCAGAAGGATCTTGCACCCCATTGAGTTACCACTTATCCCAAAACCAATTGGTGATAGGAAACGGCACAACAATGGTTTTATGGTGAGGTCGAGACAATTATGACCGTTCAGGAGTGAGGTTCGACGTTGACCTCAACAATTCCTCCCTTGACCGCACACCCACCGCGACTCCTGCTGCGCAACTCACAAAACGCTTGTCCCGTAACTTGAACACCCGACCTACCAGACTCTAATACCACTTGTAGGATTTTACACCCCATTGAGTTACGAATTATTTCAAAATCAATTGGTAATGTAAAACGACACAACAATGGTTTTATGGTGAGGTTGAGACAAATATGGCCGCTCAGGAATAAGGGTGGATGTTGACCTCATCAGATGTTGCCCAAAATGCAACTTTCACCCCATTTTTTAATATTTTAACTTGATCTCCCAAGAGCCCAATAGAAGATGCTCCCATCGTAAGATCGAGCATGTGAAATATAATTAATACTGCTACATGCTCCATCTTATATAAATATCATCTCCTATTAGAGAATATCATTGGAAAATCTCCACTTAAGAGGAGGGGGATTATTTGGAATGATTCGGACATTGCCCCACTCCAGATTCCCACACCCTTTACAAGTGCATGAGTGAGACCTAGAGATGTCAAACGGGCAGTGCCGGCCGCTCCAGCTTCGGCCCGCCTGTGCCACGGGCCGGGCCGGCACTCCCCGCCAGGGAAAAACCCTGGCACGGCACGGCCGGTCATGGGGCGGGCTGGCGGGCCTACTCTGGTTTTTTTTTCAGTATTAAAAAAAATAGAACACAATTACACAATTACAGAGAATGACAAAGATATTTAAGTGGTTCGGTCAAATTCAACATACTCCACTGAGAAGAGAGAACCATTTGGATCTTAACTTCTTGAAGGTTTCTAAATAGGATTACCTTTAAAACCTTACAATCTTTTTAGAAAATAAAAAATAAAAAAATAAAAAGAATGTTAAACTTATAAATTTAAAAATTACAATGAAGGAAAAAGTAAAAAATCAGATGTGTAGTCCACTAAAGTATTCTACTAGATCATAATCTTTCATTGATGTCAACTGTTGCTTCCTCTTATCTGCCAAATACAAGTCTCGTAGGCAAACACAACACTCCACCGTTTCTTCAGTCAGATTGGTTCTTTTGTCATCCACTACACGTCCACCGGCACTAAAAGCATGTTCTAATGCTACAGAAGACATTGGAATAGTCAATAGATCAAGAGTCATGGCGGCTAACACCGGATAAACGCTTTCTTGTTGCTTCCACCAAGTTAAAAGGTCAAAACTAGATGCATCCTGCATCCGTATTACTCCGTCACAGTGTTACTTGAACTTGAGCCGGATGTCATGCCCGTAGACGAGGAAGAATACCACACATCCCACTCACCAACACCTATTTGCTAGACTTCTGAATTGCCCATACTAAGCCCATTTGTACCCATTTGCTCACAGTAAAATTGAAAAAGTGCTTGTAAATTTGTCTTAATAGTTGTAAAAGCACTTAAATTTATATAATTCATATTTTTATTTATTTCATCAATAAAAAACTGAACATCACTTAATTTTAACCTAGGATCAAATACGGCAGCTAAAGAAAATGTCATTGGAGCCTCTTTCCAATATTTATTAAATTTTTCTTCGATGTTTTTAATAGGGGTACTCAGTAAAACATGATCTCTAAATCTACTGAATTGTACAGTAATTTTAAAAAGCTTTATTAAAGCTTCATTAGATGTGGGATAATATATCCCTGAAAAAAATAATGTTAAAGTATAAAAAGCTTCTAATAAATCCCTTATATGTGCACATGACTCCCAATGTTCATCACTAATCATCAAATGTTGTGCATGAAAAGCAAAAAATTCATTCAAAACAGTTCTCCGGTCAAGTGCCTTGTTTAACAAATCATACATAGAATTTCATCTATGTTCTACCTCCTTGGGTATTTTAATAGCTGATACGCCTTGCCTCCTTTGGGCATACAATTGTCTTTTTTGTACGGATGTGAAAATAAAGCTAGCAATGTCTTTAATAGAATCTGTGTAAGTTACAATATGCTTTAAACCAACCTTTGCAATGAGATTTAAGATGTGACATATATATATATATTTTGAAAGATAGAGCTATCTATCAAAGTTGCAAGTAGCATCTGCATTCTCATTAATTCAATAGCCACTGCATTATTACTGGCATTATCTAAAGTTACAGATAAAACTTTTTCTTTAATATTATATTCATTTAGTTTTTCCGAAATAATACTTATTCTAGTGCCACTGTGTGGCCATTCAAGAGTTCTAAAACTAATTATACGTTTATTAATAATCCATTTTGAATCTATGTTATGTGCAGTAATACAAAGATAACTGTCAGCCCCTTGGGATGTCCACATATTTGTGGTTATGGCTATTCTGCCAAGAATTTCTGCAAGGTAATTTTTTATATTTATTTTCTCTTCCTACCAGAGCCAAATAGCATCATTTCTGACTGTATTTCTTGAAATACTATGAAATTGTGGTTGACAGTATTCCTGGACTCATTTTTCAAAAAACTCATTTTCAACAAAACAAAATGGTAATTCGGATAACACAATCATTTTAACAAGATTTTGTCTACAACTTTTGAATTAAAAGAAAAAAGACCTAAACTGCTACTACTACTACCACCACCAGTACTAGAAATTTGGGTCTGTGATCCAGGCCTCCCTGTCCCTACATCAGCCGGCTTATGTAAGGCAAGACATTTTTGCTTATGTCTTGTCAAATGGCCGGCACCTATTTTTGACGAGGCACCATAAATCTTACTACAAAATTTGCATTTTGCCTTTTCAACTGTTTTTCCATTTTCAATAACCTCAAACCTTATAAATATTTCTCAAACTGCTGAATTTCTATTTCTCTTGGTTGATTTACGGAAACTCTAAGGAAGTGGTGGTAAATCACCTACTTCATCTTGTAATTCAATAAAATTTTCTTGTTCCCCCCCTAAATTAACTGAAGAAGATTCTGTGGGAAGTCGTCTAGCCATATTTCAAAAAATAAATTTTATAAATAATAACAATAATAGGCTCTAATAGCCTTCTTTTGTGATAATTAATATAAGAAAGGGGAGAAAATGAGAGTTAATATAATATAATATAAACTTATATATATGGAATCTCAAATTTAAATAATATAAATACCTCTAAATCTTTGAAGGCCCCTTTATCTTGTCTTTTGATGACTTGATCTTTGGCCCTTCAAAAACTTCTTAGAGAGAGTGAAAGAGTTGAATGCTCTGAGATAGAACTAGAGAATGTATAAAGAGAATGAAAGAGTTGTGTAAATTGGTGAGGAATGAGAATGGGAGGGTTAGGGTATTTATAGACTTTGTAAAATGACAAATGACACAAAATACCCCTTATATGACAGTTTTATGACTGTTGGGGGGGTAAAATGAACTTTTTTTCTAAAATAAGGGGATATGGACGTTGGGCGGGCTGGCGTGCTGGCGGGCTGGCGGGTTGTCGGGCTGGGCGGGCCAATTCCTGCTGGCCTAGTGGGCTGGAGGCACCAGTCCACGTGCCCGGCGGGCCTGGCAGGCCCGGGCCAAACGGGCCCAGCCTCCTCAGCCGTTGACTGGTTCGGCCCGGCCCAGCCCATTTGACATCTCTAGTGAGACCCACAGGGGGATCAGGATTCCTAAGTTGCATCATCATTTCAGTCACACCTTAACTATTCACCTTTTTATTACTATGTTGATGTTTATTATGTTATCGTCTGAATCATCTTTGCCTGTAGGCTGTAGCAGGCATTGTGACCCATCGAACATTCAGTAGTACCCAGCCAATGAACTTTCATTCATTAGCAGCAGGTGGATTAGTTTATATGCTCTCAATATATCATGATATAACTCTCAATGCTGAAATTGGGTAATATCACGTGTGTACTTATAATTAAACATTTGAACGCGCTCGGACCATCATTGTAACCTTTATTTGTTGACAAAATGTTCCCATATGAGTCCCAAAAGTTTTCTTTTCTCTCTATGTAGTATTAATATCTCTCTCTCACTCTTTTGTACACCGTTGAAAGTCCATCCTTTCATCCCAGTGCAGAGATCTCCATTCAGAGTTGGGCACTTAGCCCTATTCGGCACTTTACTAATACAATACAAGTCAAGTAAAGCCTTTATTTTTTAGATAAGATGTCGTATCTATATAAAAAGTAAAAAAGATTCCATAATCAACAACTATAAATAAAATACCATCATAACCCACTTATATTTTATTCTTTCTTCAAAACCAACTTTACTACACTTGACTCACTTAGTATAGTTACCAAACGGGCCCTAACTAGTTAAAGTGAAGTCAAGTAAATTCACACAAGAAATGATAAGTGGTCATATTAAAAGTACATAATTTTAAATTTCCCTCCTAATTTTTTTTAAAAAAATATCCTCTCTCCACTAAAAGGCAAAAAATCTCTACTTTTCTATATAAAAAGTCAAAAAAATTCCATTTCAAATAACTAAAAAAAATATTATTATAATACCTTATATTTTATTTTCTCTTAATTTGATATTTCACCTTATTATACTTCAGTTCACCATATAACCTAACAGGCCCAAGTGAAATGGTGAAAACAGATGGTAAATGTGACTGCATGAAATCAAAAAGTATACTTGAACAAATTTTTTGGCCAGAATTTTGGACAACCTCTATAATATTCTTTAAATATTAAAATTTTGGACAACCTCTATAATATTTTTTGAATATCTAATATTCAAAAAATATTATAGAGATTGTATAGATATTCAAAGAAGAATATTATAGAGGTTAACTAAA
This sequence comes from Cinnamomum chago, assembly GCA_038049695.1. NCBI lineage: Eukaryota > Viridiplantae > Streptophyta > Magnoliopsida > Laurales > Lauraceae > Cinnamomum > Cinnamomum chago. The sequence goes on along the minus strand of CP142458.1, from coordinate 60,683,004 downwards.
ATTCTGGTCAAAAAATTAATCCTGATACCACTAGTAGCATGAAATTTAGAATTTGTAAAAGTAAGTCTAACAAGTCCCGGCGGTCAAAAGATCACGTAACATCCAACTGACAGTTGCACGAGTCTCGGGGTTCCGGATGATGATTGAACTTCTAACTTCGCCTTCACCTTGTGGTTGCCGCCTCTCTGCCCTCACTTAGTTTTGTCCTTTATGATGACTTTTTCCCACTTCTTGTGTAACTTTTACAAGCATATGGGGATTGGCAACTTTGAAAACGCAAGAGGACATAATGTCATATCATATCTCAACAACCACCAAAAATAACAGTAAGAAATTCTAAGTAATGAATAGGTCCTAAGTTTCCATTATATATTAGGCGGCCTTCTAAATTAGACATTTAAAATAACTAATTATGAGGCTAATGAATTTTACATTGATCTTGTGTAAAGTCACAAAGTAGACAACATAAATGAAAATTCCTCCTCACTTGTGCTGGTCACCCAATTTTTTTGACCTCGTCAGTTGTGTTGGTCACCCAATTTTTGACCTCAAATTTAATAATTGGAATGATCATAATCATCATCGCTTTAAACCAATTATCATACCGTTATCTATATAAATTATGGTTGTCCATTCTATTAGATTCCGAGCCAAATTCCCATATATATATATATATATAAATATATATATATATATTTAAAAATATGATTTGCTCTTCTTCAAATCTATTAGTACTACTTCTATAAACTTCCTCATCGGCCAATTTCTTCTTTCTTAATGGCCATTTACCTTCGTGCAAAAACTAAATAATTGAAACTTATTTATTTAAAATAAAAAAAAAGAGGATTTTATGGAAAACTTCCCGGCACATGGCAGTTACACTAAAAAGTTCTCTGTAGTTGGGGCCTTACGAAAGGGTTCCGTCATCCCATTTTCATTTTTTTTTTTTAACTTTGAAAGGAGGGACGCTAGCGACGGTAGTGTCGCTCCTCGTTTCTTACGGAGAGGTTTTTTCAGGTAAGTCCCAAAAAAGAAAGGAAGCAAATTGATGGCCCGCTCCTCAAAAGACCTCGATGCCTACTTACATAGTCTTGATGTACTACTACTCAGTCTTGATGTATCCTAACTAAATATTAAAGAATCAACTGAATCTAGACCTTCAGAAGTTTTTTTTTCCTCTTTGTAAATATAGTCGGCACCAGGCCAAATCCACTCAATCAACCTCTTACCGGAATCCCCATCCAAAAACCTTATGCTACCTGGAATATCATTGAAGTGGTGATATGGATGAAACCCATTTTACAGTGATTGGGCAACATATAATGGGAACAACATTGGTCTTTTACAAAAGGCAGTTGGCAGATAGCCTGCAGAAAGGGTGCTATCAAGGAAATGAAATCACAAGATCTGATTTCTGACTCAGAAGAGAAGAAAAACGATTTTAAGCACAACAACAATTGGAGCCCATTTCCGAATTAAAGAGGTCTTTTGAGGGACGGGCATCAATTTGATTCCTTTCTTTCTTGGGACTTATCTGAAAAATCTTTTTCGTAAAAAACGAGAAGCAAGACTACTGTCACTTAAGTGAGAGACGAGCGACGCTAGCGTCACGCCTCCCAAAATTAAGAAAAAAAAAAAAAAAGGTTTGCAGGAACATTGTCGTAAGGCCTGACTACAGAAAACCTTTCGGTGCAACCGCAATTTACCGAAAATTTTCCCATAAAATCTTTAAAATATATATATATATATATATATATATATATTTTATGAGCCTCGGTGGACGTGATTTTGCTCTTTTCTTTTTTATTTGAACCTTTTGCCTTTTGGACCCTTTTACTTTTGTTTTCTTTTGTGCTGGAATCCTGTTTTGCAAAATTGCAAGTTGACAATGGCCGGTGTCATTTTGCAAAATTGCAAGCTGCAAAAATTCAGGGCATGGTAGGAGACTGCAAATGACAAAGATACTTCCTTTCTCAATTTCTCTGTTTTCAACAAGCCAATTCAAAATAAGAGCCTCTCCTCTCGTCCTCCTCCTCCTCCTCTGTTTCTTTGTTTTTCATGTTCCATAGTCTCTTTCTGTCATATGAAAGTTAAATTGGTTTAGCAAATCCACACCCCACGATGGGTGAAGAGAGTACCGTGCCAGTACTTTGTAGCTTCGGAGGTGAGATCGTACCCAAATGCGGCAAGTTTGTCTACGAAGGTGGCACGACTCGGCTCATGAGAGTCCATCGGTCTATAAATTTTCTCAACCTTCTATGCAGAGTGAATGAGATTTGCAAGCCGACTACCATCTCCACCATCAAGTACAGATATCCTGGTCTGGAATTGGATTTTCCACTTGTTTCTGTTACAACAGATGAAGATGTATCTGGTATGATGCAAGAGTTTTCTTCTCCAACGGCAACTCCTATTCACCTCTTCGCGTTTGCACCACCAAGTTCCTTTGAGTATGGCACTTTTACCTTCTGTTTTTTGTTTGCTTTTGTTTATCAGTGGATTCTGAAAAATGGACTCAATTTCATTGGGCCCCGAGTCCCATTCCTCTTTGATCAATTTCCTTTTTTGTTTTTATTTTGTGTGTGATGGTGGATTGTTTGGATCATAGATCTGAGGAGAAGGGTTTATTAGAATCGAAAGTTGGGATTCTAAAATGTCTAAACCGGGGCAAATTTTGGCATAGGTTTGGAATGGGTCTTTGATTCAGTTGCTAATAGAAATTTTGGTTGGATGGGTTTTCTGTTGGGGTTGCAAGTTATATTGGATCTGAGGATTTTCAGATCAGTGGGGGTGCTTATGGAGGTGAATTAAAAGGAGAAAAGATCACGATGATGATGGGCGTTGATAGGTGGAATGGGTCTGATCTTTTGGGTGAAAAGCTTCAAATCCAAGAGATGGGTAATGGCTGAAATAGGAGATAGTTGCAGGACAGATGTTAATAAAAAAAAAAAAAAAGCTTTAATCTCTCAGACCAAGAGTCAGAAACCCAATTAGTTAGAAGGGGAGACGGATAAATCAGGAGGCTTGAGGCTGGAGATGGCTTGAAGTTAGTGGGTTTTTTTTTTTTTTTAATTGGGTGGGAATTTTTAGAATGGTAAATGACCTTTTAGGTTTCATTACTATAATCCCATATCCCATTTGGTTGAGAAGAAAATGACATATATATATATATATATATTTAGGGTGTATATATATAAGGGGATATTCAAGTAAGGGATTCCCTCACCATGTGTGGTGAGGGACTCCCCTTTTTTGGAAGTTCTAAGTACAAAAGGAGATCTTCCCAACAAGTACAAAAGCCCTTTTTGTACTTGGAACTTCCCACCACACATGGTGAGGGAATCCCTCACTAGAATATCCTTCGTCTATATATATATATATATATATATATATAAATTTCTCCTAAGCTCAAGCTTTAAGATAAAATTTCGTAGGCTTATTTATGCTTGTGGGGCTCACCTTTGGTCTATCCAAATGGACCAAATACATGATCTCCCTAAATTACACATGTCCACCAACTTTCGGTCAGATCCGAATTTACTGGACCGTTGGATTGACTATGTATCGATCCGAATGGACTATTGACCATGAAACTTTTGTGCCCATATGGAGATGATAGAAATCGCAGTTGAGGCTAATTTTTTGCAGAGAGGATGATCCCAGGGAGTCCTTGAAATTCCCTTCATCCCCATCCCCATCCCCATGATATATATTTTGAGTAATTATATTAAATTAGTATGGAACATTATGGACTTCGGTTTGGAGCATTAGGACTCATTGAGGAGCCATATATTTTACCAGTTATTAGGCCTGACTTGGGTTGACCTAGTCTGTTAATGAGTTGAATTGGTTTGGGCCTAAATTGGGTTGACCTAATTTCTAACTTGCTTTGGTGGGCTTGTATTTGAGCAAAGTAGGACTTAATGGGGCTGGGTAGCAATTGTTGGCTTAGAGGTGGACGTGGTTGTTTCTAACTAACCACTTTGGTTGGTTGTTGTCCTAAATGGATATACTCTTTTCACCCAATTGCACCTGGATATACTCTTTTCACCCAATTGCACCGATATAAATGGGTCCCCAATTCTCCTATTTACTAAAGGTCCCGACCTAATCGGAACCGGGTTTGGATCCTTATTTAGGCATCGATAAGTAAACAGGTTTGGATCAGGGTCCTTTTTTTTGCCCCAAGACCTAAACGGGTCTAGGTCCACCTTGTTTCCAACTCGTGGACCCAAGACCCGACATATTACCTCAATTTTTGGAAATCTCTCCTAAAAACTAGATTTTTTCCATGTCATTCTCTGCCTAGACCCGGAACCACCCCATATATGGTTCTAGTTACGATTCCATCTTCTCATTAATGGTTACGGCTCCAGAACCAAGAAACTAGTTCCGAAAGTGTTCTAATTCCACCTTCTCATTAACGGTTCTGGTTCCGGATCCACCATGGACCCGGACTGGAACCGACCCATTTACATCCCTAATTGCACACTAATGTGTATATGGCGTGGGGCATTTATTTTTGGTATGGGAAGAACAAGAAAAGAGATGATGAAGAATGGAGACAACAACTGCTTGATGTTTTGTTTGTTTGAGAAGAGGTGAAGATGAGGATATGAACGTACCTTTTATTTGGCACCCCAGCCAAAGGTTGTTGGGACCAATGAGAGAGCCCACAAATGCGGAAAGAGGTTGGCACATGTGGAAAGATGGCAGCATACTCAATAGTTAGACCATGGACAGTTGGGTGAGAGGCGGGGTTGCTAACCATTAATGCAACCCTTGGTTCTTGAACATAGTGTTCTACAACCCCAGCTCATCCTCCAACTCGGCCAAGAGTGACTCGATTGGATTGAGTTCGGTCGAGTCTCAAGTGGAGGCATGAATAGAAGCCAGAGTGAGAAGATTGCTCATCGCCAAACAGAGGACACTAGTGCATGTGTATTGAGTCCGGATCTTATAATCTAATGCTTTGACAGTTGACTTAAAGAAATCTTTAGGTAAATGAGTGTAATTCCACAATCGGGCCCACCTATTGGAAATCCATACTTATTCCAGTGGGGTCCAGACTGACGTTCATTACATTTCTTCCCTCGCAAATCTCGACTCTTAATCACTCTTCTACCAATAAATAAAACTTTCAACCGCTCATTTATTACTTTCAACTGTTAATTCTATCAATTATTTTGCCTTCTTTTCTTTAATGAAAAAACCCTCCTTGCTAAAACCTATTATTCTGTCCTCCTCTGTAGCCTCCTCACTCCTTACAGTAGAAGGAAATGGTTTATGTCATAGGACCTGGCAGAGACTATTTGGAAGCAACTCTTTCATGATCGAGTCTGAGTGGACTAAGTTAAGTTGATGCAGATCCAGAGAAGTCTTAAAACATATGATAGACATGTTGCTGCCGAGCAGGCTGAAATCTACTTTGACACCAAGCTTTAGCCCGAAATGGGTGGCATAATTAGGATTAGCAACCGAAACAACTTGACCTTGGGGACTCGCTTAACAAGGATTTGAAGACAAATTCTCCCACCTAGGGGTGGATTTGCCGAGCATCAAAGGAGGAAAATTACCAAAAAAAAAAAAAACAACAAAGAATTAACAAGATTAAAGTACAAAGTTTAACCCCACCACTTTTCAGCTGATTAGGAACATGTACACAGTGTGGGTGTGCATGACTTTGAGTCAGAGAGAGAGAGAGAGAGGTGCTGCCTACTGTGAAAGCAGTGGCAACGCTCGAAACTTAATAGATTCTGGCCCGATGACGTGGGCTTCTCCTCACACACAGCCTTTGTGGGTGAACCACAAGCATGAGTCTATTGGCTGCATTGCTAGTTTAGTTTATTAGAGATAAATATGAACTTACTAAGAAGGGAAATTCTCAAAAACGTCCCAAATTAAAAATGCCCATTTTTCCTCCTCTCTTATTTTTGGTCATGGGGCACATGTTAGTCAATATAATCTTTTCACACTCCCCCTCAATAGGCACAAGTCTAAGTTTGACACTCATCCAACTTTTCATTACCATTGGATTTAAATCATGATAAAATGATGCCTCTAAACCATCAAATCTTAGGGCCGTGGATTAAAAGGTTGGGATGATCATATGGAAACAAGATTTTGCATATAAGTATGCCTCATATGGATCTTTCCATTCAATGGACTTCCATGATCATCATACATCCCAGTTGGCCCAACTAGGAGGGGAATTTTCTCCTAAAAAATGCATGGGGCTGTGTAACGCTCCCCACCACTAAGAAAGCTTTAAATCCATGTCATTTTAAAGTAATGTAAAGCACTCCATGCCCACATTAGCGAGGCGTCGAGGCAGCTACTCTCCTTCATTGAATGTTGGTTTTGGATTTCACATGGACGCAAGAAAAGAAGAGTGGTAACTCTAGTTAGGGCTCACGAACAGCAGGTTTCTATATAAGGACCACACGTCAGTAAGCCCACCTGAATCTAAATTATGAATATTCAAAACCTCTCTAAATGACAATCTTTTTGTGGCTATGATACCGCTTATTGTGTGCGTATGTGTAGAAGCAAGAAACAATATGATTGACAATCGATCAAGCCATACAAGGAGAAAGAAAATCACAGAGAGATTTGCATGGTTCAGCAAGAGTGTCGACGTCCATGAGAAAGAAGATCAACTTTCCTTAATCAGTCCCATGTGGTTCTGCAATTACCGACACCCATGGGAGAGAGAGCTCTCGCTTCTCTCATATCTTCCCCTCACAGAGTCTAGGGTTACAGATTACATCAATATATAAACTCCACTTTCTTGGCAAAAAAAAAAAAACTGATATAATTACCAAAATACTCTTAATCCTGAACATGCTCATTGGCCAATAACCAAAAATGCAAGACATAAACCCAACAATCTCCACCTTGGCTTGGATTCTGCATACCTCGAGCGACAAGATTGGTTGTAATGTCTTCCCGTATATTACCTAATAGTACATCCTTGCACCTACTCTCATTGGGCACAATCTTCTTTGTTCAACACTCTTACATGTTGAGCCAACGCTTGAACTTTGAGCAAAGTTCATTTTCTCGCCAAACTCCACCTCAAACTAGATGCTCGAATCCATTGATGAGTTTGAGTGATGCCGATTTCTGAATCATTCACTATATAGCAGTCAAACTGCCCAGTTTCAGCACCACTGTGAAGATCCAATCACCACGAGCATGTAGTAAAAACTAGATCAGGAATTCGAGTCCTAATGACTCCATAGTCATAAAACAACATTTCTGCCTCCGCTCTAACAAGCACCTGTTGACCCCTACTGACGTAATCTAATCCCTTAATCTAGTCAAAAACCCCTGTTGGACCACTTCTGATGTCAACATGACATCACCTCCTGCTTGTTGCTTCTTCGTTGGTTGAGCTTTAGCCAGACGAATGACATCATATGCTTTCGTTTCACTGATTCTACAAACCTCTTCAATTTGGTCAGATCTGACCCGTTTGACCTTGCCATGATGACGCCAGCACGCTGATGTCAGCGACTTCGGTTAACTGGGCATGCTTCTTCAATTGAGTCAAGTGACCCGAACTTGACCTGAACCTGACCTAGTGAGGCCACCAGGACCATACTTCTTCTGGCACGATCAGCATATTCAGCGTCTTCTCCGATTTAGGCACGTGAGCAACAACGCTCTTATCTTTTCCTTCTTTCAAATCTTAGCAACAACCAAGAGGGTAAAACCCTCTCATTATTCAACATTTCAGTAATAGGCATATCTTTGGGCCGAGTTTTATCCCCTCCAATGGGGTCATAAAGGTTATTACAATAGAAGATGTACTCCATCTTAGGTTTCCAAATCAACCAATTTCTATGGTTGAGGTTATTCGTGGTAGTGTTTTCAGTGTTCTCCATTCCAACTCAACACCAAAGAAAAACAAACAACTTTCACTAATCTTGATTTCTACCCCACAGTGTAGATCTCGTTAGCATAAGCACATTGAAAAAAAATGGATCTGAAATCTGGCTCTTGATAACCTAGATATCGCGAAACAATTTTCAACCCTGCAATTATTTAAATCCTTTATCTCTTCATCAACAACCGAAAGCAAAAGCCGTGCTTTTTCTCTATCTTTGCATTCTTGCAACGATGAGCCTAGCACGCTTAGGGAACCGCACCACTCCAAAGCGCTATAGAAACCCTTGCTCCATTATATGCTGAGATTGTGGCATTACCGAAGGGCAATCTGTATGGTTTCCTTGCTACACCGAGAGTTAGAGGGGATCAGAGTTTCTCTCACCTCTCTCGATGTGAAGACTAGTGTCGCAAATCGAGATCCTCCGCAGATCTCCCATGGATCGTACGATACAACCCCGAGCAATCTCAACCTGAAAGCTTGAAACATGAGGATTTCCACGTCGCTCAAAACTCAAGCATTAAAACTTGTTGCAGCTTTTGTACCTCTTGTTGTGCGCGTGTGTGCGGAAGCGAGAAACATTGCAATTGACAACCAATCAAGCCACATAAGGAGAGAGAAAATCACACAGATGTTTACGTAGTTAAGCAAGAATGCTTACATTAATAGGAAAGAAACTCGAGGGAGAGCTCCCACTTCTCTCACATCTTCCCCTCTCACAGAGTCTACGGTTGCAGATTACATCAATATATAACCTCCACTTTTGTGGCTCCAAGAAACCCTCCAAAAAAGCCACGATACAATTACCAAAATACCCTTAGCACTAAACCTATTCATTGGCCAATCTAATGAACCAATCCGGTCAACACAAAATACAAGATACAATTACCAAAATACCCTTAGCACTAAACCTATTCATTGGCCAATCTAATGAATCAATCCGGTCAACACAAAATACAAGACATAAACCCCAATAAATCCCACCAATGAGATTGATGAAAGTGGGGCTCTACTCTGATTGGAGTGAAAAAGGAATTGATATCTATGTGCCCATTACATGGATTTTGAAATTCCCGTGTTATAGCTGCGACACATAATCCACACTCTCAGCTTGATGATCAAGATGGCCTATTTTTTGCGTGTGTGGTGGGCCTACCTCATAAATAGCTTGGATCTTGGTCATGTTTCTGTTGGCACTTGGCACGGATGGGTAGGGCAAGTAGAAATGAATATCCAATAAAGAGACTCAAATGCCTAAGAGACAGATGTGAGAACCATAGAACTTGTAAAACCGATTTCAATAGATGAATTAATAGTGTGTTCTTTCTGGGAAGCAGTGTGGAATTTTAATTTTTTTTCTTTTTGAAAAAAAAGGAGAAAACTCACCGACATCGGGGATTTCTACCAGAATACTTGATTGAAAGATTTTTGGAAAAATTAAGTCCTGTTTTAAGATGTTGGGATTTATTTGTCCTATTTTGAAATGTCTCAAAAAGTTAGGGCCTATTTTGAAAATTTTCCGTTATTTATTTATTCATAACTACTTGTTAAGTATTGCATAAAGGCCCCACAAGTTTTAAATAAATACACATATATAAATAAAGATGGGAGATGCTCCTATGAGCGATATCTCTCATCTTACTATGAGAGATAAAGTGGGGCCCCTCACATCACTATCCAATGCCATGTGAGGGCCCCCACCGTATCTCTCATAGTAAGATGAGATGCACTTATAAGAGCATCTCCAATAAAGATATATTTCTATATATTTCTACAGGATCCAAATCACTTTTGGATAAAATAACAGTAAGTTGTACCATTGATCTTTTAAACTTTTATAATGGTGGTTACCATCGTTCCAGGGCCGGCCCTGGGCAAGGGCTGTAAGTGCCCTTGCCCCGGGCCCATTTTTTGAGGGGGCCCAAAATCCCTTCTACTTTTTTTTTTTTTTTCAATCATTTGGTGAGGGCAGGGGTCATCCAATGGATTCCATCGTCCTGGGCATCAATAGACTTATCATCAAATCATCTGAGAGTGCTTATTGCATCACTTAATTATTTGAGCATCCATCAGAAGGGCCCACCAATGATATTTTATATTTGATGGCTGAAATTCTGGGAGAATCTGGTCTAGTGTTGGGATGATTTAGAGCTTTTTTTTTTTTACAAATAGATCATCAAGCCTTCAGCACTACACCCGTTCTTCTCATTTGTTAGTGGGGCCCACCAATGATTTTTAATTCCCCATATATGATGCTTAAATTCTGGTCTGAGTTTTCTTTCTTCTCTTTTTTTTTTCAAATAGTTATACTTGGGCATCATCAATCCATTGCCAATTTTTCACATCAGTGGGACCCACCAATGATATTATCATATATGATGGCTGAAGAGGCCTAACTTTTACTCTTGCCCTGGGCCTTAAAAAATTCAGGACCGGCCCTGCATCGTTCATCTGATTTAGCAAATAATTGTACCATCCTTATTCTATGATGTGATCTTTCTACTCCACATCTTCTCAATTTTCTTATTGATGGTAGTGTTTTCCATAAAATGTTCAAAAGGTTGGCAAAATAAGGGGTCTTTCCGAAATCGAAAGATGGATTTACATACTCTTTTCCTGGTTGTTTCTGTTCTTGTGTTGTACAGTGAACAAAGACAAAATCTTGATAATGGAACCATCCAATCGACACCAAGCATTTTGCAAAACAGTGAAATTACATCCTCTTCACATATGGTAGATGCTTACAGACAAGGTGGTGGAACTATATTCAGTCACTCGCATGGAGAGGCTGGCCACATGGTAAATAGTTCAAGACAAGATCTTGACAATGTTACCTTACAAGCAACACCAAGTGTTTTTCATGTTGATGATATCCTTTATGAAAGTGATCTAAGTCCAATATTTCGCTTGCTGGAAGAGAACACTGCCATGGGGGGTATTGAAACAGGGGTCGGGCTGCAACCTCAAGTGGTTGACAACAGTGGGTACAACAACACATCGAAAATTGATTTTTCATTATCTGAAGGTCAGGAATTTCGAACTGCAGATGCATTTGACGTGGCTTTGAGGGAGCATGCAATACGTTCCAGTTTTGAATACAGGCCAGTAAGGAGAGACCAAGGTCGCATTGTCAGGACTTGCATCAAAGATGGATGCCCATGGCACATACATGCATCTAAGGTCCCCGATGGGTCAAGCTTTCGCATAAAAGCTTTAGAATCAGACCATGCTCATGAGATTGCAAAACTCACAACTCATCAACAAGCTAGTGCAAAGTGGATTGCTAATTTCGTTAGAGGCCAAGTCCGGAAACACTTGTATTCTACACCCAATGATATTGTGGCAGCCATCGATAATGTCTATGGGATTGAAGTAAGTTATGACAAGTCTATAAGAGGCAGGGATTTGGCTTTGAAAGGGGTACATATTGGAACCTCTCTCTATGATCTCGCTGCTTATTGTGATGAAATAGAGAGAACAAACCCAAGCAGTTTTGTCACTCTTGATTTTCCATCATATCAGTTATTGGGAATTTTCATTGCATACCATGCTACTAGACATGGCTTCGAGAAAGCATGTCGGCCGATCATTTCACTCTGTAGCAGGAATATTGGAGGAGACTACCCGCACATATGGCTTTATGCAACAGGGCTGGATGCTGGCTACAACAGTTTTCTGGTAGCATATGCTGTTGTTGAGTCATCTAACCAAGAGACCTGGACTTGGTTCTGTCGTCAACTGGCTCACATATTGGTGGATTCGCCCGAAGTCACAATTATTACAGTTAAACAGGAAAAATCTTCGGAAGCAGTGGGAAGTATCTTTCGAAAAGCTCACCACCGGTACTGTCGCAAGCTCCTTTGTGAGGATTTTTATCAGAAGTTCAAAGACAAGGATTTGCTTCTTCATTTCCGTGAGGCAATTGATGCTGAATCTGAAGCTTATTTTCGTTTACGCATGGATGAAATCTCACACATTTCTCCTGAAGCTCAAAAATGGATTAAGGAAATTAGTCCTACCCCCAATTTCTGGGCTGTTTCATGCTTTGATGGTCAGCAAGATTGCATAGACTATCATCTGAGTGCTGAAGAGTTTGATATCTGGAGAGATGATGGAAATGCAATGAATTCTTCAGTTATTTCGATGTTGAGGCGCTTCCACACAAACATAAGGGAGATATTTCTTCGTAACCAAGTGCAAGAAAGCTCAGATGAAGTAGGACAGCTGACGCCCTATGCTTTGCGACGTTTGGATGATGTAGAGGCTCAACTTAAACGATCATCCATCAATGCGAAGCACCAAAATCAAAGACGGTTTTACACCAAGTCTATCTGTGACAACGGTCATATTGTGGATCTAGCAGAGAGAACATGCACATGTCGCATTTGGCAACTCCACAAGTTCCCTTGCTGTCATGCTGTGGCAGCTATATGGGTACATGAATCTAATGTTTTGGATTATTGTGAACACTACACAGTCGCCAACTGCAGGGGGGCTTACTCAGAGTTCATTCATCCAATTTCCAATGTTCATCATATGAAAGACACTCCAAGAACATCCAGAGCAAAGAAAAGGACTTACAGTAAAAGAAATTTTACATCATAATGTGGCATGAGAATATATATTAATAGGAGATTTTAGTGGATGATGAAACGATTACAATCAATTTATTTCAGTTTAATTTTACCATTGGTTTCACATCTTATCATAATCATCTGTAGCTTTACCAACAATAGAAGTATTGCGAGAGTTTTTTTCTTACTGTTCTGGACTTCTGGTTATCTAATATAGTAACAGAGTCTCACCAGTACTAGTGTATATTGTTGGAATGATGATCCTCTACATTTTCTGCTCTCTAATCCTTGGATCATGATTTGACTAAGAAATCTCATGGCTAAGAGATTTCACCTTCATGGAAGTGCTGGCCATTTGTCAAAATACCTTGAGCAATAGAACCAAGCTTGTCTCTATAGTTGGAGCTGAGCATCAATTGTTTGTGAGAGATTTCACCTTCATGTAGCACTGGTCGATTCATAGCATTTTGGCCTCCTCTCAAATGTGTACAAGGAGCTCCATTTGAAAGGCTGTTTTCAGCACAAACATGGTCAGGCCTTTTCTAGCCTTGATATGCCATGTGATATGAATGGTGGGCCACTGAATAAGATTTGGATGCTTTTGATGCAGTTAAAAAGAGAATGTATGTATCTGTATATTTGAATTTTCAGTTTTTACTAATTCTATATAAAGGCTTTAGGTGATTTTTAGGGCAGTCTAAAGTTAAGACTGCTGAACCAGTGGGATGATCCACCTGATTCAAAGAGAACAATCAATGGCATTTCCCACTGTAGAAAGAAATACCGCTTTTGTCCACTATTCTGAGGAAAGAAAGTTGTCTTATGAAGATTCTTCCATTGGAAATGCATTTATCTTCAGGTCCCTTTGCATGGAATTGAATTCCTACGAACTCATGGTAAAATGGGTTTCAAAAATGGATTATGAAAGAGGTGAGGTGTGAAGGATATGAGTTGGATATGTAGATGAGATCCTCATTTTCCTAAGATTTTATTTACTGGGGTAATGGCAGCGTAGCTAGGTAATCATTTCCTACCAATGGAAAGTCTATTTTAGTTTTGATGGCCATTTGTAGATCTTCACCGTTGTTTGTTCAATCTTACCCTCACTTATTGGAATAAATCAGTTAAAATCCCTATAAATTCAGTCCTGAGCAAACAACAGGCCTCATAGATTTGCAGTTGCTTATGGTTGGTGCATACACACTTTTATCTGGGCATCGTCAGATTGTTGGGACTGTGATCTAATTCATTTATTTGCTGTACATGGTGTCATTCCTTTGATTATATTCTGGTTGTGATTTCATCACATTCTAACGTCTGATGGATATTGGATAGATATGGTTAGAAGAACATCGGCCTCGCTGAGGCATGAAGGTCTCTACCTGGTGAACAGATCCTATAACTGTGGCAAAATGGCTCCACAGATCTGTGTGAATCATGCAGTAAGGATGTGTATGAGTTGCCTATAGGTCCTATACACACCAGGTGTAACACATGATCTAATGGAACAAGTTTTTTACATAGCCTTTGTAGGCGCAATAATCTTTGTGGGTTTAAACCCTAGATTAACATTTCTTGAAAGTCATCATCATCGAATTCTTGTCTTAACTACTTTGGAGTCAGCTATATGAGATCTGTATCTCCTACACTCTTATAAATCTCCAGAAAATCTTGATAGTATGTGGCCCATAAGTCAGCCTTGATGAGTTAAGATCCCACATTGCCACTTCCCTCTAACGTATAGAGATTGGTACTGTCACAGAGAGAGAGAGAGAGAGAGAGAGAGAGAGAGATCCATTCATGGTCTTAAACTCTCAGGACAGGAGGCTCGCTTTCTGAAGCCTTCAATAACTTGGAATGGGTTTTGCTTCTCAGGACCATTGCCAAGATGGGCACAAAATGGGTCGAACTGGTCCAACAGTATCTCTGCGCATAGTGAAGTTTGGTCCTGATAAATCCGTCAAGATATGGGTCCACTAAATGGGCCTGATAAACCAGTTCTGGATAAAAGGAAGATTCCATTAGCCATCTCCTTAGTGTACAATATCTAGGGTTGTGAATGGGTCCCCGATTCTCCGATTACCCGAAGATTCCGACCCGTTAGGTTCCGGGTCTGGGTCCTTATTTTGGTCCCGATAAGCAAATGGTTCTGATTCCGGATCCTTTTTTTGGAACCGATACCTAAACGGGTCCGGTTCCGGATCCACAGTGGCTCAAACCCGTGGACCCGAGACCCGACCCAATATACACTAATATAAGGTAACTTTTGTATATGAAAATAGAATCCTTTTTACTTTTCTACTTTCTGAGTTTTTTGGTTAAAAGTGCATGTTATTGATAGACAAAAGTCACATTAGTGTTTGCAGGTGATCCAATTGAAATATGGAAAAAGCATAAATTTTTTAAAAAGAAAAACACATGTATTAGTCTAGACTCGGAACCATACCCGGAACCGGAACCAAACCCGCCTCACAAATGGTTCCGGTTCCGGTTCCCATTAAAATTATCGAAACCGGTTCCGGAAGCAGTTTCCTGGTTTCGATTCGGGTCCGGTCCGGTTCCCCCTCTTACTAAACAGTTCCGGGTCCAGGCGGAACCGACCCGTTTACAACCCTAACAATATCTTTTGTATTCATATACATTCCACATTTAGGCCCATAGATTATCTTAGGTCAGTTAGGTGATTTGTATCCAATCGGTAGATTAACTGTAATCTTATGTGTTTCTGGCAAGTCTTCTAATATATAAACAGAACATCAATTCAGTGAAAGATGCAGCTTTTCTCTCAAAATCCTCTCTTATTGTCTTTCCTAATAAAATGGAGAACCCATGGCTGCTTCTTCCCAGAATGCCTGCGCGATTGATACAATCTACTTTCACTTGTTTATGCTGTTGTGCTATTGAATTTATTGTGCATCTGAGAAATATGGGGGCTAAACATATGATACTGGGTTATGAATAGGAACTAGTCATCTAAAGTTGGATCAGATTTCAGAGCCATCCATGTGAAATCTCAGAACACAGATGATAGGACTCTTGTATCTTGTCCTACGTATGAATACCATGAAATCAAAATGAGTTCAGAAAAATATATAAACACATCGAAGTATGTATCTCTTATTTATACAAGTATTCTTACTGTAGACAATTACATTTAAAATCAAGCTCTAATAACCAACAACAACATTAAAAGAACAATCAAGGCCAATCCATTCAAATGAACAATTATGCCAGTTATAACCAGAATTTCTATCCAGAGTTTTCAAAGTAGAATACAACCCCAAAACCCACAACCAGCGCCGTAGAACCAATTGCTGCAAACATGAAGATTTTTACCATCGTAGATGTGGCATCGAACTTCGGGCGTATAAATGAAAGGATGAAGATGAGCAAACCAGATATGAAAGAGGCACCCATTGATAGCAAAGCTGCCTTCGCGAAAAATTTACACTTTGGAGAGTTTGGTTGGTTTACAAGCAATGGAGCCCATACGGCAGTAACACCAGAAGCAGAAATTGATGTTGCCCAGAATGCAACTTTCACACCGCTCTTGAAAGTTTCATCTTGATCAATTGTCTGTGTTGGCCGTGATTGATCTTGATGCATCTGAAGTAAAACGAGAAATTCTATATTTAAATTGAAGGAAGAAAGAGTCAAGAGAAAAAACCATGTAATCATCCAATGGAAGGAAACAAAAAAAAAAAAAACTGTGTAATCTTTGGTTTTATGGAGAATTCTCACCCGAGGGACAATATATATATATATATATGAGCACCAGCCAATTTTATCTGAAGTGGTCAAAAAACCATTTGAGTTTAAGATCATTAAATTTAATGGCCATGGATTAATGGGTTAGGATGAGCCCCATATTTCATAGGCAGGTAGGGCATATTCAGATGAAAACATCCATCACAGGACCCTTCGTAGGAGGCACCTGTCCCTCAAGTGATCAGATTTGGTTGCACTCCACCACGGATCCCCCCTCACTGGTACCACATGAGAGGAAACTCGAACCCCAAATTTTACGAGGCTCTAATACCACTTGTAATATCTCATACCCGACTGAGCTACCACTATACCAAAACCAATTGGTAATGAAAAACGGCACAACAAAATAGTTTTATGGTCTATTAGTTGTGTTAGGAAGGTATTCCAGCATCGCTCCACCACATGTACACAAGAGGGTTATACCATGACCTAACAAAATCGCCAAGAAAAGGCTAAAGACTTCATTCATGGTTATCATTAGGGCTCCAATGTGCTGGTTGTCCAAGCCTTACTCTAAACATATATGGGCCGTGGGTAAAACCACTGAGCTGATCCTACGAGAAGAACATTATAATAGTATATGGTAACCCATGGTTACTTAAGTCCAGGTTCTTAACTTAGATGTTTTCGATGTGTGACTGGTTCAGTCCAAGTGTCCCTCCGGTATTAGGTTTTAGGTATTAGGACTGCACAAAAAATCCGATTTCACCGCAAAACCAAACCGAACCGACCGAACTGGTTCGGATCGATTTATAGTAGATCGGTTTGGTTAGCGGTTTGAAAATCATAAAAACCGCTTGCATCGGTCGGTTATCGATTTGAGCCTACGGTTAACCGCTTAAACCGAACCGACCGTATGCAATAACTTAAGTGTTACTATTTTACTATTTTAGCCTTATGATTTTGTTTTTTATCACTTTCAAAGTTACATTTCACAACTCCATTCTCACATGAACTTAACCGTCTAACACTGTCTCAATGCATCTCCTTTAATTTCTCAAATGCTTTTTGATACTTCATTGCAGATGGAGGGATTACTGTACCGGGTGTTTTCATTCCATCATAATTCCTACCTCGTTTTAATGAAGCTTTTATCAGAAGACTACACTCTTGAAAATGCTAGAAAAGCCAGTAGAGCCTAGCCTTTTGATGGTTGGTTTTGGTCTCACCTAACCAATGTGTTAAGAAACCTTCATTTCTGAAAAATACAGTGGGTTTTGATACAGATTCCGTTTGTGTGTGACTTTTATTGAAATGAACTATTACTATATTGTAATTCCAAATGGTATCATGCGGAATGAATGTTTCACTGCAAGCTGGTTATTTACCTTTTTTAATTTTTTTTGTGCGCTTGCGTTTAGTCCAAACTCTCTTTTTGGAGTAGAATTATTTTTTATATGCATTTAATCTAGTCTGGAATGTTGGATTTTTATGTTTGCACTAAACATTGGAATAAATGCAAAGGACGGGGTATCATCATTTTGAGATTTTCAATGTTTGATTTTTAAAAAAATAAAATAAAAAACAACGGTTTAACCGACCGAACCGTTTGGTTCGGTTCGGTTTAAGCCCTCTCCGTCGGTCGGATCGGATCGGTCAATTAAAAAACCAACAAATTCGGTTTGGTTGTTGGTTTTAGTGTTAAACCGATCTGAACCACCCATGTGCAGCCCTATTAGGTATTAGGCGCACTGGATTTTAATCAGATCTACCATCTTGACAGGGGCACACCAGATCTCACACTCCCCCCATCGGAAACAGAGTTGTCCTTGTCTCTGATATCTTACCTAATGCCACAGAGCAGATCCTACCAAAAGACAATATATATTGGTATTTTAAGAAGCTGATACAAAATACTGGCGATACTTAATCACATTCGTCGTGGTATTATGATCGATAAGCATCCCAAATACGGCCAATAAAACCACATCAATCCTCATGAAGAGAAGAAGTTTTCCTTACACATGGCCACAATGTTAAAAAAGATTTAGGTGGAAATATTGTGTGCAAAAAAAAAAAGAAGAAATTTGAAAAATTTGCCCCTGGTTCCACCCCTCTAACAAATACAAATTGATATCTTGCTTGCCCCAAAAGGGTGACAGGGGTACCATTAAGCTAATATTGTTTAATCTAATGAAGATTTTTTAATACGCCTATGAACCAGCAGAGGACAAGAATGGTAAAGCACACAATCATTTTGGTAGAGATCAATGGATCAAGCTATTTGAGGGTTAGTTATTAATAAAGAAAACTATTAATACCTCATTCGCCAAATTTCCATCAAATCCGGCATTGAGACCATCAACTGTTGGTTGCCCAGTTTGATGCCTTGCCTGAGAAAGTAAAGAATTATTGCTCAATGGATCCATTTCAATTCGACATTCCTCATTTTCAGCATTGACGTTGACATGGTACTGCATTGTGGGAAAAATAAAGTTAATAATCTATTTTAGATGAAGAAATAGAACTTGTATAGCCGACTCTAACATAGTTAAGACAGGGATTTGCTGATGATGACAATGATGAATCTATTTTGGAAGAAGACGGGTCTTTAAGATTTAATCTGAGTTCAATGAAGCAATAAAGCACCCTAAACAGAACATTTGGCATGCGAGTGGAGCCCAATGGTTCTACTAAATATGAGAAAATCTTGTTGATTAAACATCTAGCAAAAATGAGCACTTTCGATACCACTTTTCCACTTTAATCTAAGTTTTTTTCCCCTTGCATGTACCCTACCCTTGAGCTAGGCTTAAAAATGTTGGGAAAGAAATCTTCTCCTGTGAGCAGACTACATCTATAGTCCAGTTGTATTTATGAAACTCATTTGGGGGCATTTTGATCTATATGCCCCCTCGACACCCAATTTCCCCCGGCACTAGGCCCAATTTGCTACTTATTTGACCTTTATTTCATTGTTGGATTGAATATGTACAAGGCACAGCTAAAGACCGTTAAACTTTGGATGTAGAGTTTATCCGCGGCACACCGCCGGGCTCGATTTATATGGTGGTGTTGTTTGCAATTAACTATAGGCGCGGTGTCCCAGTTGGAGCCAGCTTTCTATGGAATCCCTAGTGGTCCCCACGCTAGCCCAAGTTATTAGAAAGATACTAATCCTACTTGAACTCCAAAAGGAATGAATTAGAAAGTTACTATTTCTATTTGAAGTGGGACTTCTAATAGTGGTAATAGTAAGTTACTAATGTGGAAGTGAGACTTCTATAATAATTAGAAAGGAGAAAGTTGCTAATTGTTTTGGAAGTTGGACTTCTATTTCAATTAGGTAAAGAGGAGGTTTGCAAAGCTATAAAAAGGGAGCAAAGGGGCTGGGACGTCCACTCTCTTGGAATTCACGCCCAGCCCCCTTTTGTGCAAGAGTTGCACTTCTCTTTCTTCTCTCACTTCCTCTTTTAGTTCTCTTCTAGTTCCTTGGAGTTTCTAGTAGGGTTTTCTCTTGAAGTTTCCACCAATCTTCTTTAGAAAAGAGATCTGATAGCTGGTCATAGCGTAGAAGACAACGAGGTCTTGCAGATCTTAAGTTTGCTTAAAGAAAGAGTTTCTTCAACAAGCAAATCTTCTTCTCCATTAGAGCACTACCGGGCTCCAAATGTATAATCTACTTCTTTATTTGTTGTGGATTGTTTTTGGATGCATAGTGTTGCTGATTTCCATCTTTTAGAGAGGTTCCATTGCTGTACTTGATTGATGAGAAGGAGGGATTGCATCCTGGATATGGTTTATGGCCTTATGGGTACTTGAGCCCTGAGTCAAGTGGGTCAAAAGTTTTGAAAATCTATCCACGATGCCCACCTACTTCCAACACTATGAACCAGCAGATGACAACAATGGTAAAGCACACAATCATTATGGTAGAGGTCAATGGATCAAGCTATTTGAGGGTTAGTTATTAATAAAGGAAACTATTAATACCTCATTCACCACATTTCCATCAAATCCGACATTGAGACCATCAATTGTTGGTTGCCCAATCTGATGCCTTGCCTGAGAAAGTAGAGAATTGTTGCTCAATGGATCCATTTCAATTCGACGTTCCTCATTTTCTACATTGAAGTTGACATGGTGCTGCATTGTGGGAAAAATAAACTTAATAATCTATTTTGGATGAAGAAATAAAACTCGTGTAGCCGGACGTGGCTTTGATGATGATGATGAATCTATTTTGGATGAAGACATGTCTTTAAGATTTAATCTGAGTTCAATGAAGCAATAAAGCACCCTAAACAAAACATTTGGCATGCGAGTGGAGCCCAATGGTTCTACTAAATATGAGAAAATCTTGTTGATTAAATATCTAGCAAAAATTAGCACTTTCGATACCACTTTTCCACTTTAATCTAAGTTTTTTTCCCCTTGCATGTACCCTACCCTTGAGCTAGGCTTAAAAATGTTGGGAAAGAAATCTTCTCCTGTGAGCAGACTACATCTATAGTCCAGTTGTATTTATGAAACTCATTTGGGGGCATTTTGATCTATATGCCCCCTCGACACCCAATTTCCCCTGGCACTAGGCCCAATTTGCTACTCATTTGACCTTTATTTCTTCGTTGGATTGAATATGTACAAGGCACAGCTAAAGACCGTTAAACTTTGGATGTAGAGTTGGATGTAGAGTTCATCCGCGGCATACCGCTGGGCTTGATCTGGCGTGGGCCCGATAGCCGTGGGGCCACACAATTTTCCTAACACACCCTTTACATGGGAGACCATTCCACCTCCTCCTCTTCCTCGCCCAATTGATTGGTAGTGAAGGTTGGTGGACCTAGTATGAATGAGTGGTAAGGCACCAGCACAATTACTACGTAGATTAAAGTTTTTAATGTTTTTCTACACTACCACTAGACACCGAGTATAAACCTGACATTAACTCTCCTTTCTCCAAGCTTGGGACTGTCAATAGAATGCAACAAGTAACATTGTGGTAGACTTTACTACAATCAGATTTAGGGTGATGGCTAGACAACCATTAGACCCAATAACTAAAGAGAATGATCCCATTGGAATTGAGTCATTAGAGTTGAATATGAATGTGAGTTACACATCAAACCAAATAACTAAAGAGAAGTGATCTCATGCCAACTGGAACCCACTTAAAAACCATTGCTCAGATCCCGGACGGATTGGCTCTAGTATTGTCCAAACAGAGCCCTCAAATTGGGAGGCCTACAAAAATCTTGTCCAAGCCCTGCCCTTGGGCTTTTCGAGAAAAATAAAAAATAACTCATTTTGTGGACTTTTTGAGGGTCAAGCAAGTTACACTCACAGGAGAGCCCAATCAACCCTACACATGCTCATAACCATCCAAGCTACAGCTGGACCAGCTTCAATGATTATAAGTAGATCCATGGATAAGTTCATTTTAGGAATTCGTTGCCAAGTAGGCAAACTCCCTTGAGTGAAATTAAATCAAGAAACAAACATCGTACCTCTGACACTTGAATCCCAAAAAATTTAAATAACTTGTCAAAATTAACGAACATCGAGCAGATGAATGAAAATATGCGATTGTTTCTAGTCCAAGGCATAGGAATTTTGGTTTCCACCTGAAATTTGAAGTTGGGTGAGAAGAAAACGTTAGATGGTTATAAAAATGCATTCCAAAAAACAAAACAAAAAAAAAAAAAAAAAAGGCAAAAGAAAAAATTCCGGATTGTCGATTTGCTAATTTTATCTAATTTGATGGACGGCTCTGATTGTCCAACTAAACATCAAGCAAAAGCCAACAAAAGTATACTGTATATACTCTGTGTTAGAGGGCCACAGTGGGATCATCTAAACTACTTCTCATCTGGTGAGTCCCATCTGAACAGAGCATACTCTTGGAAGGAAGGCAGTTGGACATGTGAGTGATGTATTATCCAATCTTTAGCTGATTGTGGACTGTTGGTATCTCTTGTTTTCCACAATCCATTTGATTTTTAGATAACTGTGATGGGCATCATTCCTTGTCAGAGTCCGGATACTCTGTTGGTGGGCCAAAATCCTTTTGGAGTAGAAATTGGTTAATCAGAGCATCCTGACTCTTTTGAAAAGGGGCTTATCATAATCAGGGCTGACAGGGCCCCAAGAGATGGACAGCTGATACCATCAGACATCATGTGGGGGTTCAATATGAAGGAAAATGAATATCAAAGGGAAGATTAACTTACTTGCTCTCTGTAGCCCAAATCAGTTCCACTTCCTGAGGAATGCAAGCAGAGGAGGTAATTCTGGAAATGAACTTCTTTGCGGTTCTATTATTCTATATATAGGAACACAAGGACATGTATGGGTCCTGTGAACTTTCTGCGAACGTAAACATTTTGGCAGGAAAGGACATGAATGCTCGTTTTGGCAGAAACGCGTGTTTTTGTTTTGCAAAGGACATGAATGCTCGCTTAGGACTTGCAAAATCGGCTTCTTGGTGTTGCACCTGGACATTAATCCAAATGAGGGGGATATATATTTTGTGACCTATTACAAGCAACTTTTTAAAAAAGATCATGTGATTCAATGAAGAATTGATGAGTTCATCATAGATTGATTAACTTAGGTTTGATTTGTGATTTAATTAGGATTAAGTTAGGTCGGAATTATAATGTGAATAGGATATTTTAAGAGATGGTTATTGGAGTTGTATTTAGATTAAGTGATCTTAATTGTACTTTAAAAATAGCCATCGGGTATTTTGATGAAATTGTGACTGAGAATTTATCATTATATGCTCCCTATTTTCTACAAATGTGATGGGGGGTGTGTGTGTGTCATCATCTCTTCAATTTTAACCATTCTCATATAAATATTTCTTGGAGAATAACCATCCTCGGAAAATGCTTCGAATTTAGGTTTTATAAGGATATTAGTAATTTTTATATTACTAAAATAATAAAAAATAATGCAATTCTACTACATAAAACTACTTTCTTGACACTATTGTGTTTTTTTTTTGTTCCAGTTTCAATTTTACAATATATTGAAAATGTCACAGTAGTATTGGGAAATATAGTTCTATAATAACAACACGATAATATCAATAAATTCTCAAATAAAATAAAAAATATTCAAGAAGTTAGATTTGTTATGAAAAATGAGCACTAGGTCCCCAACATTAATTAGACTAACTTTCTGGCACACTTTTCGCACCAATTTCACGGAATTGCCATTCAAAAGGAATTACTTTTCTTTAGTTGTCATTTTGTAGCAGTTTGGTACAATACATTTTTCTCAAGGGAAAATTGCTAAAAAGGTTACCAATTTTCTGTAATATTATAAGAACATATTTCCCATGGATGGGAATCGAAATTGACTTTTTGCATAAGGGTACGTTTGTGTACACACCCTTTCCGCGGAAAGAGGAAATTGCCACGTCAGCAAATTCCATAGAAATGAAAACCTCGGAAAAGGATTTCCGTAGAATTTATAAATTTATGTTTGGTGCAAAAAGAGTTTCCTCATTGAATTGGTGCAGATGTTGTTTGGTGCGACTGTGGATTCCTTATAGAAAATCAAAATTTCTTATATGATGATATAATTTTTTGAAGAAAATAACATAACATGTATATTATTTATTTAACATTAAATAATAATTTATATAAAGAAATAAAAAATGAAAGAGTTATAAAGTTTTTGGGTTGAAATGGACAAAAGTGAGGAAAAGAGGGAGAAGTTTTCCGAGAAAACTATTTCCCATACCCCCCCCATGGGAAACCCATTTCCTCAATTATCAAGGAAAATGCTGACGAGACAGGAAAACATTTCCACGGAATTGTTCCGCACCAAACGCCGGAAAAATGGGTTTTCCGCGGAAAACCGTAAACTTTTCCGCGGAAAAGTGTTACACAAACATGCCCTAAGGGCACGTTTGTGTACACACTCTTTCCGCGGAAAGAGGAAATTGCCACGTCAGCAAATTCCATAGAAATGAAAACCTCGGAAAAGGATTTCCATAGAATTTAGAAATTCATGTTTGGTGCAAAAAGAGTTTCCTCATTGAATTGGTGCAGATGTTGTTTGGTGCGGCTGTGGATTCCTTATAGAAAATCAAAATTTCTTATTTAGTGATATAATTTTTTGAAGAAAAATAACATAACATGTATATTATTTATTTAACATTAAATAATAATTTATATAAAGAAATAAAAAATGAAAGAGTTATAGGGTTTTTGGGTTGAAATTGACAAGAGTGAGGAAAAGAGGGAGAAGTTTTCCGAGGAAAACCATTTCCCATACCCCTCCATGGGAAACTCATTTCCACAATTATCAAGGAAAATGCTGACGAGGCAGGAAAGCATTTCCGCGGAATTGTTCCGCACCAAACACTGAAAAAATAGGTTTTCCGTGGAAAATCTTCAACTTTTCCGCGGAAAAGTGTTACACAAACATGCCCTAAGAGAAAAGCAGAAGTCTACTGTACAACTTTTCTGCAAAACAGAGAAGTCTTTCCTATTCCTCCATAGGAAAAGCCATCCATGGCATTGTTGTAGAAACTTAAGACTTGTTTCTTTGCAATAATTCAAAGAATTGTTGTCCGGGGAATTCCCGCATTCCTAGACATAGTGGAATTCTTGAATAAACCCTTGTACTAGAGCATCTAAAAATTTAGCTGAAATTTCTAATTTCTCAGAAGTCATTTGAAACATTTCATATGGCTGAATTTCTAAAATGTTTTTGAAGAGAAATGGCATTTTCAAATGCCAGGTGACATGGTATCACATCATATTTAGACGTTGCTGAATTTCAATTATGAATTCTACTTAAAAAAAAGAAAAAGGTGCGATGTTAAACCATGAAAGCACAAAAACGGGAGGCAAGCTAGTGTAACTTGGCCCGTTACAAGCCACATCAAGTCAAACATGGCAGTTGATGTGTCCACTGGATCAAAAATTACAAGAGAGTGGATAACCATCTAATGGGATCCGAGAATTTCAAAACAAAAATCTATTATATAATTTGGGCTTTTGTTCGAGACATTGAGCTCCACTTATGATTAATCCAACCCCTTCCTAAGCACTTAAATGTATTGGTGTTTTCTGTTCCACTTTAATGGAGACTTCAGTGGCAAATTGTTTTACCCCAATAAAACTTATATAATATAGAGATGTTGTACTTTGAAAAGATAATGTCAGGGGTTAGAATCATTTCACACGACTGGTACAACAGATCATACTAATCAACATCTTAACCTATCAGAACCCTTATCTCCTCCTCATTTTTTCATTCATACTTGGAGGCGGCCATGTTATCAGGATCACTTGATCCTGAATCCCTGATGGTTCCATTCTTAGTCGCCCTTTCTTGCAAAGTGCCCGATTTTGCCAAACTGGGAATTTGCAGCCCAGGTCTTTGCTTTTGTTACCGCTTGCGTGACGAGTGATGACGAGAACTGGAAGAAAGGAAGGTGAAATTTTCAAAGCGCGTATCTAGATATTCTGAGATTCTTTTCAAGCTAACAGGGGAATTTGACACGTTCTTTCTTCCCCTTGGGTGTGGTACGTGTTCTTTCGAAAAAAAATTTCTTTTCTTATTGAAAGCATTCTGGAGGGCATGTGAGAGACAGTGAGACTGAGAGGTCAAGAGAAATATGGGTCCCGGCTTTATGTGGATGTGAATCAAGATTGGGGCTAGGTTAAAAAACCCACATGAATTTGAATTGTTTTGACGTGCATAAACGAGTGTTCCGATATGTATCTGACCTGTTTAGGTTCTTAAGCACAGGTTTAAAAATACCAGAATTTTACTGAGGATCATAATCTGTTAAAAGGGTAGGATCCACATGGATGTATGTCAATAATAGAGGGTAGGTGTGAAAAAAAAGCCTTATTGTGGATATGATTTTGGGTAGAGTTCGTCTCAATTAATTCATCACATCCATTGTCTTTAATGACCTTAAGTTCAATGATTTCTTAAGTTTCACTTGTTTATGAAATTTAATCCCACATAGATTAAACTTAAATTAGTGTCCAATTAAGGTGACTGTTGATTCATTGGGAGGTAGTGGTCTGTGTGTGTAGGGAGTACTATATAGTGGCAGAAATATTATCTCTCGTGCAAATTGTGAGAAGTACATAGCCTATATGCATACATATATAGATACATATAATATAATATGCGAAATTTTCACCTACATGCTTGCTGTGTGCGATTTTCGATCCCCACCGTCCAAAAGGCAAGACTTCGTTGCATTAAAGGCAAGGGATTGAATTTCCTATATGGCTATGCACTGGGATTCAAATAGGTATCTAATTCTCTGATTGTCTGTAGGTTTCAACCCTTGAGAAATCGGAGTTAGAACTTGTTTTAGGTTCCGATTGATAAATGGGTCCAATTATGGATCCATACAGGTTCCGACCCGTAGACTCAGAAGTAGAAAACTTATATTCGCAGATCGAAAAATTGTATTCGCAACTTTTCCGCAAAAACTTGTTTTCGAGAGGGGCGACACTATAGTCGCTCAGATAACAGTCCCAAAAAAAAAATTTAAATGGCGGGAAGACCAAGCCTGTGCTACACAATATGTAGAGACCCTTCGTGAGGAATGACGAAACTCCTTGACTTTTCCTGTAAAACTCTCTAATTTTTATGTGTTCTAACCATTTTTCATTATTTGACTCATTTGATGGATCATAGGTTGGTTAGAATGGTGAGCATGGCCAAATCTGGGCTGGTGAGTAACCCTCGTTAAGATGGATTAAAGATTCTCTCAAAATTGGGAGGCCAATGACTTGGTACAAGGTATTATCCAAAACATTTAGATATAAATACGTATATACCTTTGAACCAAATTTAATTTTGGTGCCTATTAACTTTGATCATCTAATCATTGCTCTAGATAGTGGTCCACAATTAACTGTTTATGGGTCAGAAACCCTCTGTTTTTTAGACATGATTTTGATTGTCCGATGAATGATCCTACGGTTGAGAAAGTTATAGTTACTTCCTCTTCTTTTACAAAAAATTCATAGTAAAATAGCTCCCTAAAATAACTTTTTTACTATAACTGGTCCATCCATACTCGAGTCGGCAATCTTTTCCATTGTCAAAGATCAAAAGAGGGATGAACGTACTGTGAGACAATTTGCAACTTGCACCCTGTGGTTTTTCATTGAGAGATATATTCCACACCTTCTTATTAGTGGAAATTTTGCTCCTTAGGTCTCATCCGATAATAATTTTGTCTCCTCATTATCCTCAGTGGTCCCTATGACCTCATCATCGGTGGTTCATGTTTGCATCCCACTGCTAAATTTGTCATATATAGGAAATGTGATTGAAGATCAAAAGAGGGAAGTGATTAATTAATATTGAATAGTATTAGGCTTCAAACATTGGAGTCACATTTGGCTCAATGCTAATATTGGAGTACAATAAAAGCATTATCTTGAATGATTTGAATTTAATAAATTAATACTACAGCTGAAAAGAATGAGGAGGAAAATGGAATTTTTGTGGGACTAGGTAAAAGCATGTTAATTTTATTGTACCGGCAGAGACCCTTAGAAATGTCCCCTAGTGTAAAAAAGAAAGTGATCCTGACTCTTCTCCTTTCAACCCATCCCTACACAAACAGACAGACCGAACGAAAAGTGATAAGTCCATAAAATTGAGTATTTCTGGCATTATTCCATGTGATCTTATAAACTTATCCAGGATAAATTTATTGAATTTCATAAAAGATGCATTTGAGCATCTAAGGTTGAATTCATGTCAAAATCAATCAAATTTCACATAATTGCATGGTTTTCATGAAATTATTCTTTTTTATTACCTAATTATCATCTCAAATAACTTTTGATTCAAACATAAGCTCTTGTAGTTTCTTTGTATCATTGCATTTTACGCGAAAAAATTGATAAATGCATTGTAATTATATGAGTTCAAGCGTTGTGAATCGGGCCCCATGTCCTGCATTATTCTTTTCCTCATAAATATCCTTCTTTTAATTTTATTTCATTCTTCTGTGCAGGACAATTCAGACATTGGGGCCCACAAAGATAAAATTTGAGAGAAAGAAGAAAGACTTCATTAAAAAGCCAACCTTGGGAACCCACACTACGTTGGGCATTAATCCCAATGTAGGGGCAGCCTTTGTAGGGCCCACTTTCATGTTCAAAAATCCAGATTTAGTGCATTGAAGATAATTTCCAAATTTGTGGGCTATGAGATGAGGTTTGATTTTCATATTAGTGGGGACCACTATGGAAAAAATCTAATGGAAGTACAAGTCACAAAGAGAAGAATTGAGTCATTGAGGGCCAAGATCAAAAGCTAAGAGAATAGGACGATGAAAATGTTCTTCAAATTTTCTCCCCATGCAAATAAAAATCTTGGGTCTGCCAAATATCAATGGATAAATGAGATTAGTTCTAGTCACAAGGATTCGGCCATATCACACTTCGACGTGAAGGGATCCGGATTACAAAGAGTGACCCTGTGAGAAAGTATTTGATATCTGGACAGACGTTGCAAATGAAATGGTAATTGATGGATTTGTTTGCGGAGACTCCGACACGCAACCGGAGATCTATGTACGTTCCGGCGATTGGAAAGCTCCGCGGATCTCTTCGCCTCTTGTCTTTCCTATGGGATGGAATAATCACAACCCTAGGGCTCCCTTATCTTATATAGACAAGTCGCAAAGAGTCACAGTTACCAGAGACTTCTTCGCTAAGAAATCCACATCCACTAAATCCTATTGGGAGTCTTATTAGTAGGACCATATCAAGTCTTACATTAAGTGAAATTGTATTCTATGTTGGCATCTGCCCTGCTTGATCTGACGTGGGACCCGTGGCATGCGGGCCACACGATTTCCTACAGTAATTTCATCTGTGATATGTCATTGTAGCGATTCAACAAAAAAATATTGCAGATATTCAATAGGACGATTGAGAAAGGTTTATTGAGGAGTGGGCTCTACGCGAGGGGGAATACTGAAAAGTATTTCCATCCCCTGTTAAAAAGCCTTAAGCTTTTGGTATCAATAATTAGCTAAAGGATTTTAATAAGGTTCACATTTTATTACACAGTTGGTAACGGCCTATGCTTCTGATTGCTTATCTAATGAAAATCTTCTCTGTGATCTATCGTGCAACATATTCCTGATATCCAAACACAGTTTTATGTTCTGCATGTATTGGGTTATACTCCACATTTTGTGGATATCAAAGAATGAAAATGCACATGTCGATCAGATTCGGGAGCTTCACAAGTTCCTTTGCTCTCGTGCGGTGTCAGTTTTACAGTGTAATAAATCTAATTGAACATATTCAGCACATGAGATTATTTACCCAATTGAACATATTCAGCACATGAAGGACAAGATGAATGAAATGCCAAAGATAGATGGGAACAATAAGATACCAATCATGCATATTTAGCATGAGTGTGTTTTTTTCTCTTGCATGATTGGTTTCCTTTGGTAAAGTGGTTTTTCTTTTTATGTGATTTGTATGTAAAGATATGTTGTAATATCCTGCATTCAATATAAACTATCAAAACACACTTCTTCTTTTTTATCGGTAACAGTAAAATATATTAAAGACTTAAAGAAATGTACAAATAAAGAAGATGGAAAGAAAAAAACAAGCGTAGATATTAGAGCTAAATACCAACACAAAACAACAAATTACAAAGGAGCAAGCAAAGTTACCTCTCTTTCTACCCCCAACTTAAACAAAACATCCGCCATGTTATTCTCCGACCGAAGCACATGATAAAACTCAACATTCAAAGATGATGACTAAGTCTTGATTTCATTGAAAAGAAATTGAAATTTTCATGGACCCTTCTCCAAACAAGACATCCAAGAAATTTCATTTAAGGAATCGCTTTCCACCACTATACTGAAAATTATTTGAGACACAGATCCTTAGAACTTCCAATATAACTAACACTTCCGCTTCATTAGAATCTTTGATGCCTATATACTTTGAGAACATAAACAATAACTAGCAAAACACACTCATGCTAAGATCGGGCGATAATGAAAAAAAATATTTATTTTTGTTAGTCGTTTTTATTCATCAAGAGAGGATGAATAGCTATTAATTAGAAGTGAGCTGGCGTTGGTCCAGATATTAGTATATGAAAATGACATCACTGTGTGTTGAAATCGCCTTTACATTTTGACACTGAGAGAGGACACAGTAGATTAAAATCAGCCTACATGAATTGGGATTGTCCCAGATATCAAAATTTGGGAATGAAATCGACATTACATTTAAGTGGTCTTTGCATTCAGCCTACATGCAACATGGATTAGAGATCTTAGGAAATGATTTGAATTTGAATGAGTTAGAGTTTGAATTTTGAATGGATTGGAATTCTATTCAGATAATTTATGACGGTTTTTTTTCCTAATGAAACGCAATGAGTTTCGTGAAAAAGTAGTTCCTTTAATTTTGACAACATGCAGAGACAAAACCTGTTATTAACTTAGCAAATGGTTTCAATTTCCATAATTATTATTGTAGAAATCACAATTTAACTAGTGCAATATGTTTTTGGTCAAAGTGTTCAAGTCATCAAGAATGAAAATGCGCGGGTATAGAGAGCTGGCCTTGTGGATAAGGCGTCCGCTCGGTGGGAGCCCTTTACTTCCTGCGTCCTGGCCACCAAGCCAAAAAAAAAAAGTATGAAAATGCTCTCTCCCTCTCTCCCTCTCCCTCTCCCTCTCCCTCTCGTATCCATCTGAAAACCCAAAACGAATTCCAATCATCAGAAAAGCCACAATCAATACAGAAGGGAGATTCATTACAACCAGATTCTTTCTTGCAATTCCCCAGCAAGCTACCAACTCTACAAGATTAACTATATCTTATTGGAATTCCTTACGAAAAGAGATCCCAAAATACAATCTAAGGAAGGGATAAAGTACATAATATTGGGAGAAAGAGAGAAGAGGATGAAGAAAAACTTTTTGGTCGAACATGGGATCGTAGAGATTGTCACAACAATGCCATAAAACAGAGACAGATAGGCCGATTCACGCAAAAATCTGTTGAGCTGCAAGAAGGGCCGAGGAAGGATGGCAAAGTAATTCTTAGATCCTTCACATTTGTGCTTGTATCTATGGCTATCAATCTGACCCTTTAACGAGGGGTCTCAGCCCGGCTCATCCCTCAAAAGCCCGCAAAATGAGGGTTTTTCTTTTTGTCTTAAAGCCTGATGGTAGGGTAAGGTCCAATTTTGAAAGGCCTACAACCTTCAAGACTGAGTTAAGGCTTTACTTAGTCGGCCCGAGTGGGGTTGGCCCGGCCCTTTGTCTATTAAAATGTAAAATAAATAATATGTATAATATAATAGATATATAGGATTTTTTTTACCAAAAGAAATATAAAGAACCCCCTCTGATTAGCAATTAATGACAAAGCCGTAATATTTTGTCAAAAAATAATAACCGAAGCTTAGGTAGATTCTTTTTATATGTATGTCCCCAAAGATCCTAATATTGTTACCTATATTTGATTCTACATTTGCCCAACAGTGACGTAATCTTCAATAAAAGGGGAATTCAAGTTGTTATTGATTAGACTGATTTTCACTATTAATGTATACTACTGATGTTTAATTGTTTAGATAGATGACCATCAACATCATCATTGAGTGGGGTTTAGATGTAGCACTAGTCATTGATCAACGTCAATTTCTCTCTTTCCCTTTACTTCCATGATTATTGTTTTATTCAAGTGGACCCCACATATGGAGTTAAAGTTTGTGACTCTGGCCCATGTTCAAATGCATCAAATTATTTTTCATTTAGCTTAGGTAGGCAAAGTTTAATTATTTTGTTATTAAACCCAAAGGAGATGTTACAAAGAATTACAAGTTAGGGTTAATGTTAATTCAAAAGTGGCCTAATTAATGTGTTTTTTTTTATCCACACATACTAAATAGTTTATTTAGAAAAGTTCTAATGACTTTTATAGTAAATAAATTTAATTGAAACGGGTGATACTTGTCAAACAGGCTTTGATGGTTCATATTATTGCTTTATAAAAAATGTGGTACATGAACTAGTAAAAAAAGACTACAACTATGTAACTACGACTAGTGTGCACATTACTTAAACTATGTAACTACTGCTAGTGTACGTGTGCTAAGGTCTTTAATAGTATCATCCATGTCCTAATTTCATGTCACGATACTATCAAATTAGCTTATTTCATTTTATCATAAACATAAATAATATTTTTATATGAGGATAAAGTAACTTGTTTCATGCATTCTTTTAGAAATGACACAAAAATTTGACTTTTGCATTGCATGTAGCTCGAACAAAGGAGAGATAGTATCATAGTATAAAAAAAATATTATATATATATATTAAAGCAGCTCCCATCTTCATGGGAGAGCGACACATAGCGCTCCCTTTTGAGGTTTCATGATGACAGTTGGCACACCCCACCCAATCCATATGGATAACTCATGTATCACTTAGGTCACATTTAGCAACCAAATCTTTAAGGAAAAGATTTTTTGTTTATTTAAAGTTATGGTAAATCCATGTTTGGGAATTGTAAATTTCTGAAGATTTAAACGAATGGAAATCTTTATTTGTTAAGACTTTCAAACCAGACCACCTCCCATAAGAATTGAAAATCCTCACTTAAGTGGATTTGCACGCCGAACCTTATTTTTCTTAACTATATATGCATCGATACACACTAATATCAATGTGAGATCCACGACTATATAAATCCCTAACGAGAAATTCTTGTTCCAGAGGTAGTGAAGAATTATCAGATCTATGGATTCCTCGCCTATTATATATATTAAAGGAAAGGGGGAGGTGGGCTGTGAGAGGTGCCACCTTATCCCTAAAAAGTCTCTCCTCTCAGAAAAATATAGATGAAAAAAATATAACAGACTTTGATGTAGGCCACTACACTCATTTGAAACAAATATCCTCCCTAAATCTCCATTTGAATTCTCTTCTTCAAATCACCTCCCTAAATCTCTCCATTTCATTCAATTTTATAAAAATAACAAATTCCCATCTTTATCATATCTCTTGTAATTTCTTTTGAACAACCTCTTCCATCCTTATCACACCTACCTAAGATATTTGATTTCAAGAACTATCCATTAAAGATCAACTGGGTTCTAAATAACAGCTCTCAAGGGTTATAGACACCATATATCATGAAAGAGATTGTGGGCCACTATAATGGAAAACGTTTGTAGGAATGCCTATAAATTTTAGGGATAACTTTATTATGCTTACTTATTATTTATTTCTTAATTTTGGGTTCTTTCAAGAGATATATGTCAAACTATGTGCCTTATTTAAAGCTCTTTTGTCTTTGTTAATATGCATATTCCTATTAGTTTTACAGTTTAGAACCCATGCATCTTAGGGTGAGTTCTATCTCATTAAAGATTGAGTCCATTAATTATATTTCAATAGGGAAACTAACTGAAACTTGAATTACGGATCAAGTTTGGATTGGGTTAGTAGATATGAGGCAGTACTAAGGCCGGCAATGGATTGAGTTTAGGGCGGCAACAAATTGGGTTAGGATTGAAACTATTAATTCTCATACCAACAATTGATATGCAAATGTGTATGATCTTAACTGCCCCATGGAACCCTTTCAATTAACACCCTTTTAACTAGCTTTGGGTTTAATGTGGGCCACTACACCTCCCAAATCTCCTCCCTAAATCTCTCCATTTAAACTATTTCTATCATTGGATTGTTTATGCACTTATGTTTTTATATTGTATTTTTGTGGTGTTTTTCTTAATTTTATTTTTTTATTATAGGTTTATTCTTCTAATTTTAAAAGAATGTTTGAAGTAAAATACTCAACTAATTTCAAATAAATTAAAAAGTTTTGTGCCTTGCCCATGCATGCTAAGTTGGCCCGACGGGCCTCAATGGGCACAGCAGCACAGGACATCGATTTTCATTGGAATGACGATAGTGGGCAATGGTCCCATATCCTTTTATTACCGATGGCATTTGAAATTTCTTTAATTACACAGGTCGTCTTGCTTGGGTTTGATGATGGGTTTGAAAGTACTATCCACCATAAAGCTTGAAATTTCTTTTATTTTTTCTTTATTTTTATTATGTATTTTAGACATAATAAATTTGACGGCAACAAGAACTCCATTTATGAGGTCTCAATGATCCTATCATCAAAGGAGTTGAATTCATTGGGCTTTGAAATTAGCAATGGGTAATAAAAATTTGAATGCATTTCTTATGACTAATATTAATGGACGCATATTTTTTTCTTTTCTCATTTTTTTTTTTTCCTTCTTTGAATGGTATCATTTTTTCTTTTTGCCTCCATCCAGAACTTTCTCTTTTTTAGTAGGGACTTTCAACCCATGCATTTTTTCAATTTACAAAGATTTACAAGATTACAAGATTATTGTAATATGTGATATTACAAGATTCTTATTATTATTTTTCACGATAATTTCTTTCTTTTACCATAAAATCTTAAGGTCTTTTTCCACTTTATTTTCTTCTAAAAATTCTTAAAAATAATAATAGTGGATTTTTCTTTTATAGTTTTAATTATTATAATAATTTATTATATCTCTGTCTTGGCCCGAGCTCAGCACGGGCATTTGTTGCTAGTTATGAAACATGCTCTTACTTTTTTTTTTAAATCTAATGCATTTAGGATTCTTCTTCCCTAATTCTTCTCTCATGTGAGGTGGGTTGTTCCAAGGAACATGTGGGCACATGTTTTGGGTTAAAGTTGTTTTTGTGTTTAGTTAAGAGTCTTAATATTTCTTTTTATGTCAATTAGATTCCCTCTAAATATAGACAAGCCTTATTTTCTCTCCCCTTCAACACCTAGCTATTTTTCCTACACACAATCCCTTCTTTCTCTCCCCTATCAATGTCTCCACCTTTTTTTTTTTTTTTACCATACATGTAGCTAAATTAAAACCCACAAGGCGATGAGTTATACCGCATTTATAATCCAACCAATTGGAATTGAGCTACTCCCACCCACCCACACACACACCACTTAGTCATTCCTATGGTGTATATTTTTTTTTTCTTTTTTTTTCTTTTTTTTTTGGCTATCGAAGGGTTCTCAACCCTTTGGGCTAGACTAATCCCTCCAGGTCAAGAGGGAAGTCGAGTAAACTCCCCAGTGAGATATATAACTAATACTATCTTATGAGATATATAAGACCTGCATATAGTTATTTTTATTTACAAGTGGGGCCTACCATTACTAATTAATGACAACAAGTGTGATCCAATGGCTTCTTTTTTCTTTGAAGGGTAGTATGTGATCGAAAGTCTTCTTACCAACTTCCTGCAACAAATCTCCAGTACTCAAGAGAATTTAAATATATGTTTTATGGATCTGAATGTTTAGTATTGTAATCTTTCTTCTTCAGATTCCGTGAGTTGGGTTTTTTGTTTTTGTTCTTATGATGAGATGGATTTATTTTATTATTTATTTCTTCCCTTATTTATGATCCAGCATGCAATCCACTAATGATCCATGGCCGGAGAACAAGAAATAAACATGATATAAGATGTAATGTAAATTACTGTTCATATTTCCATAGCAGTATTTTAAATTAATTTTTACTTAACATTACTATTAATATTAAAACTAAAATTAAAATAACATTAGATTTTATAGTTAAATATACTAATAAAGATTCATGTTATAGTTTTAGTGTTATTATCTTAGATTGTTAAATACAATAATTTTGGCAACGATTGGAATGTTCTCCATCATTAATTTGGCTTTAATTAAATTAATATATTAACATAAAATTGTATAGCTTAGTGTTGTTAATTTTTTTTAATCCTGACCACTAGGCTAGCACTATATCATTATGGGCCACCTAATCAGTCCAAATCTTTATATTTCCCTTACTTCTTCCCTCGTCTTGCTTCCTTTACAAATCTTTTTTTTTTTTTTTTTGGCCCGTGTTGGGCACAGCCCTCTCACACTAGTTATTATATATAATAATATAAAAAGAATTATTTTTTTCGGCCCTAGCCTGACCCTGACCCTTGAGGGTAGGGTAAGGGCTTCGATATTGTAGGCCCATCGAAGGTTTTGAGGGCTTTGGCTTGCCTCCGGCCTAGCCCGCATATATGAGGGTAGAATAGAGGGTTACCCCAGCCCAACCTTTTGATAGTCCTACATGCAACAAACATCTCTTTGCTTGTTGCCCCATGAACGAACCTTTGGATGTATATCTCTTTTAAAAGAAGGGATCTTATGAAAGATTTAGCCTCAAACACTAATTAGCTGAATTGATAATTAAAAAAAAAACACAGAATTGACGGATTAGGGTATAGTGCTTTTTTCTTGTTCAAAATTACCCTCATGACACTATTGGTTCTGTATAACGATATCATTATCCACCTAACACTAAATTTCCATATATGTTGCCTATTAGAATTGATGTTTTAATTTCTCCATCTTAGTTTTCAATGTAATTTCTTTGAATGTCAAAGCCAAAAAGAAGAGATAAATGCTTGAAAGGGACGAATGCATTAACAAATTCAACTCTTTTGGGAAAAAAATATATAAACAAAAAAGGAAGACAAAGGAAGAATAACCACAAAATGAAGAGGAGAAAGGAAGACATGCTACTAGCTTCAACATCACAATCAACCAAACCCATTTTGGATTAGTTAATGTCAAAATTGATAACCATCAACTGGGACGTAAATTTTTTCAACAAAAAGAGTCGGATTAGAAAAGACTTTTAAGATACAAAAGAGGAAGATCAATGACAATCAACACTACCAAAGGCTTTAAGGAGCTTGGAAAAGAGAAGATTTTCATTTCATTGAAAGCAAGTAGAAAACTAATAGACAGTAGCATCTCAACATTGGGATATTCAGAGAAGATGAGTCATTTAAATGTCTATTATTCCGATAGATATGATGAATTCATCCCTTCAAAGCGTGTATTTGCTCTCATAGTATTCAATATTAAGAAAAACTTAATTGAAAATCAAGATGCAGTAACTAAAACATCGGATTCTAGCAGGCGGGATATATGCAAAATGAGTATCAAGTGGATAGACGATATCTTTAAACAAATATCGATATTGTCACAAGAGTAATTATGTCAAAAATAAATTTATTGCACCCTAATCCATTAGCTCTGTGTTTTTCATAATCAATTCATCTAATCAGTATTTAAGGCTAGTTTTTTGGGGTTTTGACATATTAGTCTCTCCTTAAACTCGATTTTGCCAATTTCATGATCCAAGTTTAGATAACGTCACACCAGAGTCACTTGACTCAAGTCAACATTTTTTTTTTAAATACTCTTGCCCCAAATCCCATGATATCATGGAAACAGTTCATGTCACAGAAATGGATAAATCCCATGATATTATAGGACTATCCCATGATGTCGTCTTAAAGAAAGGGTTTTTTTTTTTTTTTTAATGATAGAACCTGAGAAATGGTAGTCAGATGTGTATTTACTTTTCATAAAATGCCATTTTTTATGTCCTTTAAAAAACAAATTCACTTGCTAGTGGAAAAAAGTATATGATATTGAAACTAATAAATCCCATGATATCACATGATATGATACAAAAAAGTCCTAAAAAATGTTAACCAAAGTCAAACGACTCTGATGACATTATCGGAATTTCAGTCATGAGATTGATAAAATCAAGTTTAAAGAGGATTAATATGTCAAAAACCCTAATCTTTTTCATAAAAATCCCTTAAAAGAAAGGGTTATGGGACGGATATGGGCCCGCTTCTTGTAGAATTTTAGAGTTATGAGAATTTCTTGGAAATTTTCAAAAACATTATAAATTCTTTGGCTCATTTCTGAAAAAGTACCAAAAATTTGAATATTTCAAATAATATATATAAGTTTTTCACAATTCTTTCAGTCAAATCCTCTCCATAAATCTTTTTGTAGAATGAAAAAATACCTTTCTATTATGACAAAATAGCTTTTTAGTCATTTGGAGTCCTTTTTTGTAACCATTCATGCATAATGATAGTTCGAGCAAGGGTCCACTAGGTCATTTGGGTTGGACTTGATCATTTCTCAAAAATAATTTATGAAAGGTAAATTTGAAAAATAACAAATAACATTAGGGTGTTTTTTTCATTTCCCAGGAGTTTCTTATGGAGGAGACTTCAGTGAATCAATTGTGGAGACTTTTATACATTTTAGATATATTCAAATCTTAATTAATGTAATTTTTTGAAAATGATCCCAAAAGCTTTATACCTTTTTTGAGAATTTCCCATTTAAATTTTAAATAAGGAAATTTTCAAAATAGTATACTTTTAGTTCATTTAAAAAAAAAGGGCACATG
This sequence comes from Cinnamomum chago, assembly GCA_038049695.1. Classification (NCBI taxonomy): domain Eukaryota; kingdom Viridiplantae; phylum Streptophyta; class Magnoliopsida; order Laurales; family Lauraceae; genus Cinnamomum; species Cinnamomum chago. Next base: position 60,644,469 of record CP142458.1, on the reverse strand, counting down.
AAGATTTGAATATTTCAAAAGAGTATAATTATATCTTTCCATATTTTTTGCAATCAAGTTTTTTTTTTAAGAAGAACAAAAATGCCCTTATGTCACTTTTCAAATTTTTCCCTTTAGGGAATTATTTAAAGAGAGATTATTAAGTTCAATCCAAACGACCTAGTGGGGCCTATTTCAACTATCTTTATCCATGGATGGTTAAAAAAGAAGGGTTTATATAAATTTTGAATTACTGAAAACCTAGATTCTTTAAATATTTATGATCATCAAGATCAAGTTGAAACTTGGGTCATATGAGAATCTAGAGAAAAGAACCTCAAGATCAATTCCAACTTTCTCTCAAGCGACTAAACCATCAAAAGAAGGTACCCCACCATCAATATTTGATCGGTGAGGCCCATAAAGTGATTTTTAAATTGGTTTTGGGGATAAAAGAAGGTTAATAATATGCTTTCCTTCTAAAAATGTTATTCCCACATGGAACTCAAAGTCCTTACTAGCATGAAATTCCAAAAATCATCTTGGTTTGAGAAGAATTTGTAAATGCGGGATCTATTTAGTAAGAAATTGACAAAAATGCAAGGGTTGTGTCCCACAATTCCTTATTTGATTGGGTCATGGATGTTGAAATTTATAGAGCTGATCAAGAAAAACTCATTTTGCCTAGCATAATTCTCTGAATTATGAAATTCAAAATGCTTTTTAGCATTAGCATCTTGGAATTCTATTTCTTGAAGACATCATTTGGAACTCTTTAAATTCTAATTGAAACTCAAATGAATTTCAAAATCCAAACTTAATTTCTTATGAAAAATTTATCCGTATTACAACTAGACCCTCAAGTCAAAACATAATAAAACCCGAATCAAAACATAATAGTACCAGAATCCAAATCCGACATGCTTTGATCAAATTCAAATTTCAGTTTCTTTTAAAACCAAAAATAAGTTTCATATCCACTTTATTTAAAATTAGAAACATCAAATACTAGAACAATTAGATACACATTTACAACCTTGCAAAAATATCCTACGGATCTCAATTGATATCATGCAAAAAAAAAAAAAAAAACCCTCACATCTTGCAAGCTTTTGAAGGCCGGGCCTGATATCCTCTTTGGAGGGCCCAATGGACACTGAATTCCCAACATTTCCAAATCCGCTTACGTACGCAATAAATACCAAAATGGTATCCCACTCCACACTCAAATCCTAACCTCTCTTTATTCTCTTTCATACACTCTGTTTCCGTTCAGGAATTTCATCAAACACCATCCCTGCAACCTTCCCTTCCTTCCATTTCTCCTCCTCCTTCTCTAATGGCGGACCTGAAAGACCCTCTCCTCCCTCCAAAGCCCTCATCATCTACTATAAACCCTAGAGACCCTCCTCTCCCTTCTCGCCCTTCCGCCTCCGGCCGCCCTCTCTTCCAAGGCATGGACTTTCTCGGCCTCAAGAAGCGCGGCCAGGGCCTCCGCTCCTGGATCCGCGTCGACACCTCCGGCAACTCCCAGATCATCGAGGTCGATAAGTTCACCATGATGCGCCGCTGCGATCTCCCCGCCCGCGATCTCCGCCTCCTTGACCCCCTCTTCGTCTACCCCTCCACCATCCTCGGCCGAGAGAAGGCCATCGTCGTCAATCTCGAGCAGATCCGATGCATCATCACCGCTGATGAGGTCTTGTTGCTCAACTCGCTCGATAATTACGTGTTGCAGTATGTCGTGGAGCTGCAGAGGAGGCTAACGGACGGTGGGGATTTGAACCGGAGGGGAGGAGGCGGAGGCGTTGGTGGAGGAGCTGGGTTGGGTTATTCCGATGGATTCGGAGGTGGGACGCCTTCGCCGGATTATCTGCCGTTTGAGTTTCGCGCGCTGGAAGTGGCGTTGGAGGCCGCCTGCACCTTTCTTGATGGGCAGGTTCGTGTGGGGTGGATTTTTATTGGGTGTTTTATTGGTTTGTTTTAGAGGCAATAGTGAAATTTGATTGAATTGAAATTAAAGAACATACCCCTCTCTTAATCCAATAAAACAAGATTAAAATCCTGTTTCTTTCCAATAAAGGAATTGTTGTCATTAGAAAATAGCATAAAAATATAATGATACCATACTATTTTGTTTAGTGCAGTTGAATCTAGCAAGATACATATTCATAGAAAATCTATTATGGATGTATCCAGATGGGTTATAATGTATTTCTATGCAATATTTATAATTCTAGGTTATACCCAAGTTGGTACTTGTAAATAAGATATGAGTTCTGATCAACAAAAAAATGAAAAGCAAAAATACCTGCTGCTAAGATTGATGTATAGAGTTGCTAGGAAGAATAAAATTGGAAATGAGTTCATAAAAGGAAACTTGTGAGGAGGTCCTGCAGAAAAGAAAATCAATGAATGTCACTTGAGATGGTTTGGGCACATACAGGAAATATTAGAAACAGCCCCTGTATAATGTACAGCAGGTTACAACTTCAGGAGGTGGGAGTAGGGGGGACCAATGAAGATTTGAATGTAGTAGTTAGGAAAGACATGATGCAGTATGGAGTTAACAAGATCATGACTTTCAATAGGGTTGATTTTAAAAATAGAACTCACAAAGCCAACCCCAAATAGTTAGGACAAGGCTTCGATGATGATGATGAATGAATAACATGCCCAATTTTTTATTGCATTAATTCTTATCGGCCATTGTATTACTTCCTGCCACCATATGTTGGCTATGTGTTATACTTACTTTATTCAGAGCACCTTATATTTCCCTTTATTTTATGTAAAGCTGAAACAGTGCACTGGCATAATTTCTTGCATGTATGCCCTTTGATTGATCTGTTGCAACTTGCAAGAGCTGCCTCTTCATAAACAGATCTAAAAGAAGGGCTTTGATTGTTCATGTTCATTTTAATTTCAAGTTTTATTGATGTTGAGTTTTATAAGCATTTTCGCTCTTTTAAGTAAGTAGCTTATTTTTTCCCCCATTTGAGTCAGGCAGCAGAACTGGAAATTGAAGCATACCCTTTACTAGACGAACTGACATCAAAGATCAGCACCTTAAACTTGGAACGTGTGCGTCGGTTAAAAAGCAGACTTGTTGCTTTGACACGAAGAGTTCAAAAGGTGTTTCCATATGCCCTTTTTTGTTTGTGTAATAGTTTTCTCTTGAGTGCGTACCTCTCTAGAAGTACAATTTGGAGAATTTTTTTGCTAATCTCCCCCCTAAAGGACAACTTGGAGATTTTTTTTGATAATCTTCCTCCCTAAATGTGACATCCATGTCTACTCTCAATACTGACTGCCGAGATCGTAGGCTCCACTATTGGATGGATTACAGTATAAAATTAAGCTGTCCAACTTGGAGTTATGCGGATAATATGATTTTGACTATCCATTGGCTGCTATTATTATTTGGAAGATTATGAATGAAGTAAAATGGTCAGGAGTCAAGATTCCATTATCAAAATCTTGCAGTTTGGATCTTCTTAGCAGGATGGTTTTTGTTATATATTCCGTTCGCCATTGAGCCCACTATTCAGATAGCAGTGGCATGCACATACGCCACTTGTACAGATGTGTGGAAGAAACATCAGTCTAGCTGTTTTAATGGAATCCATCTTTTCAAGTCTAAATAATTCTTGGCTTTCTTTATGTAGGTTAGGGATGAGATTGAGCAGCTAATGGATGATGATGGTGATATGGCTGAAATGTATCTCACTGAAAAGAAGTTGCGTATGGAAACTTCATTCTATGGGGATCAGTCTGTCGGTTATGGCTCAAGTGGGGCTGGACTATCGGCTTCTGCTCCCGTTTCTCCTGTTTCTTCTCCCCCTGATGGGCACAAGCTTGAGAAGAGCTTGAGCATTGCGAGGAGCAGGCATGAGAGCATGAAGAGCTCAGACAGCATGACGGAGAACATAGAGGAATTGGAAATGCTTTTGGAAGCATATTTTGTGGTCATTGATAGCACCCTCAACAAATTGACATCAGTATACTTCATTTGTTCTCTGCAATGTATTTCATTTATCCTGAGCATGAGCAGTTTCATCATTCTAATCATCCTTCTCTCTTATTTTACAGTTGAAGGAGTACATTGATGACACGGAGGACTTCATCAACATTCAGCTGGTAAGGCGTCTTTCTTTGCTATTTGAATCCCCTCGTTGCAGACACCCTTTTATTGAAAGATGATTCAAGTTGCGGGTGCTTTAGACAATTATGCAATTTTCTCTTCTGTTTTGATTGTTAATTATATGGTTTTCATAATCACATTGAGCATTTGTTAAAGCCTCCACATCAATGATACTGAATACTAATTAAATGGACAGCATGAGTACCCAGATATTGATAATGATATGGACATGGATAGAGGGAATGGGGATGTGAGGCGGTTGTGTTCTTTGAATCATCATCATAGCCCTATCCCAACTACGATATGTAAATTCCTTTTGTACTGGCCTTTTTTGTTCAATACAATTTACCATTCGAAAAAAATAATAAAAATAAATAAATAAATAAATAAATAACTATGATATGTAAATTCTATCCATTACTAAAGCAGTAACATGAATAAAAAAATTCTATACGGGTGGGAAACTTAATGCTATAGAATACTTCACATTTGAAGAGTGGAATTGCAGTATCAGTCAGTGTTAACTCTTTTCACATTTGAAAAGTGGAATTTCAGAATCAATCAGTGTTAACTCTATATCACACCTTGAACCCTTGCTTGTAAAAAGGATCCCATATTCTAGTTCATCACTAAGACAATCCTGCCACCACAATTTTGATCTGACGTTATCTTCTACTTGTTTACAGAAAGGTACTGATACAACTCGGGTAATCAAAAGAAATGACATTTTCATTTATTTCCTTGATGCTTGTCGGACTTTTGCAAAGTTAGGGCCATTCCTTGACACTTTGGGGGGTGTAATACCCATATATATGGTGGAATGTATGGTGGAACAGCTTCTGCATCACTCTCTCCTAACACATGACCCTCCCCTTTGATTAGTGATGAAAATGGACAATTAAAACCACTCACCAAGTTTATTGGGGGCCCAGTACTACAGTTTGGATTAGGGTTGCTTAGATTGCTAGATCACAATTTGTGTTGCATGGGTTGTGATTTGCCTTATGTAAGTGATCTCAGTTTGACAGGATAGGATGAGGTACTCTTTTTTTTGAACCGTTAGTGTAAGATACAGCCATTCCTTTTAATTTACAAGTGTGGACTGGTTTTAGATCTGGAAATCCAAACCATATATATTTTTTGGGTCCATGTTTGAGTCCTAATTCATTTTGCAATTTAGATATTACATTATGGAAGGGAAATTTTCAAAAATATTATTTTGGACTAATTATAGGAAAAGGTCCAATGATTCGATAAAGAAAAAAGGGTTTGTATGTTTGAAGTACCTTTCAGTAAGGTCCTTGCTGTTAATTTCTCCTAACGCCATCACAGAACACATAAGTTGTCAATTTCACAGTCATGCTCTTTAGATTTTAGGAAGAATCTCACATTCGCCAATTTCTCATGGATCTCCATCTTGAATTAGAAGCTATGCGAGCCACCTTAATGAATGTGGAAGTTTCTCTGGATTTGGATGCATGTGTACAAAAGGTCCTATGAGAAGAGATTCACTTACAATCACATATGTTCTAGGAAGCAGAGGCTAGTTCTTGTGACTAACTACTCATATATCTGATAATTCTGCTCTTCTTGTTGAAGGCTCATTGAAAAGCTCCTCAAAAACTTTGAAACCTTTATGTTATTGGTTTATTGAGATTTGAAAGACCTTTTTATAAGGACTTTTCAAGAGTCATTTTCCATAAGTTAATGGCAAAGATACATTGAAAAGCTCCTCAAAAACTTTGAAACCTTTATGTTATTGGTTTATTGAGATTTGAAAGACCTTTTTAAAAGCACTTTTCAAAATCCCCCCATTGTGAAAACTTATTGCAATCAAGGATTAGATTGTGAAGCCATTGACAAATTGAATGTTGAACAAAACTCATGTAGAACGGAAGATATTGCAACCCGGAGAGAGTGAACCAGCAATCTGGATAGTTGTGACCCAGATCATGAATCGTTGGGCGGTATAGAATTTACGTAAACATCTGGTCATGGGGTGCCTCCCAAACTGCATTAGACCTGTTATGTAAATGATTTGAAATTTGAATCACCAAAAGGTAAGCCCAGGGCCTTGCATAGTCTTTTTATTATTATTCCTTCTGCTATACTTATAATGTACTTTGCTGAAGAAAGCATGAAGATCGATGTTGACAGCCATTTACTGCTAGTTACCTTTCTTTTATCAGAGTTACTAGTAGTCGGACTTTTTTTTTTTTTTTTTTCTAATTGATGCTGGTGATCTGTTCGGCACATCCATGGTTTCTGTCAAAAAGAGGAGTGCCTTCCCATAGTGCCTAAGATTTTTAGGAATGTCCTGTCAGTTACAAAATTTCCCTTTTAACGAGTTAGCTACATTGACTTTTTGTTGTTTGTACAGGACAATGTCCGGAATCAGCTGATCCAATTTGAGCTGCTGCTTACAACGGCAACATTTGTTGTTGCCATTTTTGGGGTGGTAGCTGGGATCTTTGGGATGAACTTTTCTATTCCGTTATTTGATAATGAGGGCGCTTTCAAGTGGGTTCTCATAATCACTGGTGTATGTGGGGCTGTAATTTTCTGCTCATTTCTGTGGTTCTTCAAGTACAGAAGACTCATGCCATTGTAGATACATCCAGGGTAAGAATGATGAATGAGGAAAAAGCAACCTCAATTCTTTGTTTTATGTGGATCTAGGCTTATCGTTAATGTATAAGAAGGCCCCTCCTGAAAGTCATGTTTTGCGGGAAGCTGGCCTTATTTTTTACCCCTCCTGTAAGTAACCATTTTGCAGCTTAATGCACCACTAAGGTTTTGGGGGTCTCTCTTTTACAATGGAAAAAATTGCTGGTTTCTATGCGTTCATCTGTTCTCTGCAAGTTCTTGTAGTGCATATTACATTTAATTCAGTGAAATACAAAATTAATAGGGAAAGTTCAACTATCTGCCATCTGGTAACTAGTGCTCAATATTTGTTGTATTTTTGGGGATCATGCGTCTTATTTCCTGTGAAGGCTATTGTTGTATAAACTGTTAATTAAGCTGATCATTGGGATAATTGATCCTTGGCCCTGTTAGGGTCCTTGAACGCAGTTTGCCTGTAATTGGTTGTAAATAACTTACAGTCAATCACTTCCAGGTCCCTCAGGCTTTTGGTACGCATAAAGTTTCATTATTTATACCTAAAACAACTATCCTTGACTGAGGTTTATGAAGATCCAAAATGGGCAGTTTGGAATGCATAGATAGTCAATAACTTTCCCTCACTGTTACCCCCAGGGCATTGAGAATTGCTCAGTTGCAAGCCGGGGGCCTAGCTTGACTTCGCGCCAAACAGAACTCAATTAATCGAAGCAAAGATCACAACACACAAGTCACAGCCAGCTCACATAACCGATCAGGAAAGGAAATCAACCACTTCATTCTGATGAAAACTAAAACCAAAGCAATAGAATGAGCAACTCCATTTTGCTTCCTAGAGATGCAGAAAAACTTAATGCTAATAAACCACTTAGCCAAAGCAAGAATATCCAGGAAATGTATTTCTGGAAGTAGTTAAAATTGAAGAAACATCCAAAACATGGCCATCAAATTCACTCTTTTGAAGGAAAATAAATAAAGGGGAGATGAAGAATGAATTCCAAGCCATCACCCAAGTAGATCTAATACCAGTCCCCTGTTGTTGCTCAGCGTGTCGAGACATATTGCATTGTACGTAGGTGCATTAATGGAGTGCAATCAAGCTTGCCCTGATCTAATTCCCTCGACTTGATTATCTGTAGTATAGAACAACTGCAAGTTCACTTGAGTGTTACTCAGGTTATCCAAATGAATGAACCAATCATTTAGTGCTTTTTTTTTTTAATATTTGGTCCTCGTGATCCAACAACAATATTTATATAATGCATTTTTGTCTGTCTTTTTTTTTTTTCCTCACTGGGCCTGCTTGTGTGCATGGAATACATAGGAAGGGAAAACAAATTAAATGACATAGTCAAATGAGCTCCAATTTAAGCAATGTGGCGATTGGCAAAGGTCACAAAGCAGCAAGATATAGATGGGACTTAATTTTACTAGAATTTGTGTTATTAGGGTAATAGTTCAATTTAATTTGCATTGAAACGGAGATTATTTGCTGGTCAATTTTTTTTAATATGTACCACTAATTCCTCATTTTAGTCCACTCATAACAAGAAATAAAAAGTCTTGGAATTCCTATAATTTTTCACTAGCGACAAACGCCCGTGTTGAGCCCGGGCTGAAACAAAGATATAGTAAATTATTATAATAATTAAAACTATAAAAGAAGAATCCACTATTATTATTTTTAAGAATTTTTAGAAGAAAATAAAGTGGAAAAAGGTCTTGAGATTTTATGGTAAAAGGAAGAAATTATCGTGAAAAATAATAATGAGAATCTTGTTATATCGCACCTATAAAATCTTTGTAAATTGAAAAAATATATGGGTTGAAAGTCCTGCTAAAAAGGAGAAAACTTTGGATGGAAGCAAAAAGAAAAAATGATACCATTCAAAGAAGGAAAAAAATTGAGAAAAGAAAAAAACAAATGCATCCATTTTCCTATCAATACCCGGCTGGGGCTCAGTTTGTTTGGTATATCGTGTGGCTAAGATGAGTCCCACACCAATGGCCCAAAACACTACCCACTCGTTTTGAGCCTACTTACCATTAAAACACACCTATTTGAAAATGCAAATCAAATCCACGTCCAACCAAACACTTGAGAGAGAGAGAGAGAGAGAGAGAGAGAGACGTGTAGAATCCTTTTATTCTACATCAATATCATATATTTATTTAATATATAAAATAAATGATCTAAGGAAAAAAAGTCCCTCACATGGGATCTATACCTGATGCAAGATAACGATAGAGAGGGAAATTTAATTGCTTTCATCAATGTTGAGGCTCTAGATTTTGCATAAATGTTGAAGCATCAAAACTAACCTCATTGCAACCATGTGCAATAAGTTTTATAATTTAGAATCCCATTAAATTAATGGCCTATTGTAGGAATTTCAATGGGCCAGTTTCCGGACTGACCCATTTCTACTATCAATAGGGATTGAACGGCCTGAGTTCAGGTATATATCAGGTCCTAAATACTAAATTCGAGCCTGCCTACTCAAAAAATATGGTGGGTTGAGACTGCCCCTTAAAGGCCAGGGTTAGACTAAGGTTTGAGTCCGTGTGCAAATAGGATCATCCTAGCTCAAACCACACGATAAAAAAGTATTGAAAATATATGAGAACTCTTTGAAGGCCTCAATTTAACAAAGGCTCAAATCCATTTAACATCTGAGTCAAGTTGATAAGTTCTATGAGGTGGTCCCACTGAGATGGTGCATGGGTTAGATTTATTAAATTTTCTAAAACTTTTGTGGGGTAACACATAAGTGAAAGAGATTGTTATTTTTGGATCATAAGATTTACATAGTGGGCCCCCTTAAAAATGTCTTTTGTGTTATTTTTTAAAGACTAACTTTAATTTTAGGGGATATTAATTGAGAAACTTTATGAGATAGAGGATATGGATAAAGAGATTTTTTTAGAGAAAAAATTGTGGCATGCGATAACATGGCACCATAAAGCACTCTTTGTTTTTCTCCATATTTATTTGAATGGAGAATAATTGGGTGCTGAGGTAGCACCCCCCACAGCCCTCCTCTCCTATATTAATATATATAATTTGAATTCACATAAAGAAACTTAACAAAAGTGAACTCTAAATTGATTGATAAAGCTATCTCTTGAAATTGATTTGAGATTAGAGTACAATTTCTCAATCGATTGCGAAATTGGACTCCAATTTCAAAATTGAATCATATGTCTATAATATATAATATATGCCTATAATATATAATAATTAGGCAGAAGCGGGGAGGCCAATTTATTAAAAACTACTTTTTATTTAGAAAATTTTATGAATTTTTACATATAGAACCCCAAAATTTTCAAAAAAGCTACTATGTTTTTTTTTTTTTTTTGAAAACTAAATACATTTTCCATCCATGTAGTTTATGTAGGCCTAACTATCATATTCATGCCCAACTAATAGGGTTGTAAACGGGTTGGTTCCTGTTCCGGTTCCACCACCGTTAAGGAAAAAGTAGAGTCGGATTCAAACCCAGAACCGTTGTGGAACCGTTTTCTTGGCTCCGAAACTGAAACCAGAACCATATATGAGATGTGCCTGGATCCGGATCCAAGCCTAAATAGAGAATAATATTAAAAAAATATAATTTTTTACCAAAGATTTTAAAAAATTGAGGTTACAGTATCCAACCAAGTAACTTTTTTTTTTTTTGCTGTCGGAGGGTTCCCAACCCTTTGGGCTGGACTAATCCCTCCGGGCCCAAAGGGAAGCCGGATAAATCCCCTGTAGCCCTAGTGTGGTAGCGGAGTTTCGAACCCACAACCTCCGGGAGCAAACCGTGGTCCTAGGCCAACTAAGCTACCCCTTGGGGTTCAACCAAGTAACTTCACCCTCTTGTGTTAGAGGGAGGCAAGCCATTTCTTTTGTTTGTGAAGGGAAGGGAAAGTAGAAGGAAAGGAACCAGATAAGATGAGAATCAGATGATGGTCTATCATTGTTCCAATCCCCCTATCCACACTAGTCCTCTTCTGCACATTCATCAGCTACTCCTCCTCAAATTCACCCTACAACCTCTTCTTCTCCTGCGTCCTACTCGTACGAGTATTCCTGCACCCATCTGCGGCATCCATCGCAATCTCTTCCTAAATCGAAGAAGAATCACGAAGACGCATTCCACACCCATGTCGACAACAACATTCTCTGCTGGCAACGACTCCTCCTACCCAGAACTCCGCGACGATTCCGATTTCGAATCTGTTCTCTCCCCTGACGGATCTCTCTCCATCTGCGGATTCGGGTCTCTTCTCTCTGGTATTCCTTTGTCTTCGATAGCTTTCACTATGTAATTCTTGGCTACTTTGGTATACATCTTCTCATCATCTTTAGTATGCACCCTTGTGTTTTTTTGCGTTTCTTTTGCTTCCAGAAAGGAGTGCAAAGAGTACATTTCCTGATCTCAAAAACTTCAGAGTAGCAAAATTGCATGGATTTCGACGCGTATTTGGACATGCAGCTCCAGTTTTCTTTGATCGTGGGATTGCAAAACAAGAAACTGGGGTGAGGACCAAACCCAAAAGTGTACGCAAAAAAAAAAAAAAAAATCCCCCCTTTCATTCAATCTGATATGATATCAACATTTCAGGAGATTTCAAGCTTGAGCGTGGAACCTTGTCGAGGCGAAACTCTTATCATTACTGTGTTTGAAATTAACAAGTCAGAGGTGAGGCTGTGACAGATTGTTGGTTTGTATTTGGATTGATAGGAAAAGTGAGTTTTTGAATGTTATATTGTTGTTGTTTGTTATAGATTTGGGACATATGAGATCAAATTGTGCGGTCATCAAAGTCAAGCTTGGTTCTTTTTATACATGAACTTATACTGAACCCTACAGGTTCCATCTTTTATCGAAAGGGAGCATGAGTTTCGGTTTTTAGCAGTAAGTGGCTACCAACTTTTCTATTTGCTCTGTTGACAAATTGGTTATTTAGTAATGAAGTATTGATTAACATTTTCTTCTAATGTTGCTTCATGATTGGTTTTTACAGGTGACTCCTGAAGAAATGACGGGCGAACCTTTCACTTGCCGGGCTGTAAGTACAAACTGACATTTGATAGGATACTAGTTTTGTTAAGCCAGTGTTATACTTATACATACATTTGCTGTGATAAAATGATAAACAGATAAACCTTATGGGTCATTTCTGCAGGTTGTTTGTGCTCGTTACACAGATGAGGAATACTTCCAGTTTAGATGCAAAGGTGACCACTGCATTTTGTTGCTTTTCCTTTAATTGTTCATCTTCTTGTTCTATGAAAATCGGTCTTGAGTTTGACGTTTGCTGTTATTTCTAAACTAAGCTGGCAAGTTTCGCCCTTCGTCTCATGATTCACATTTGTGTCTTTTGGCTCTTTGTAGTACCAAAAGATCATCATCGCCATCATATTTAAAACCCTGTCTATCTTATCTCAATATATGTGTTCGTTAACTCATTCAAATGTTTTGAAAATCTCAACAGCCAATTGCCTGTCTTGTAATGTGGAAACATTTGATGATTGTTGAATTTTACTTTATTCATCGTCCTGAAATCTCATATCTCCGGAATTACCTGTCCCTTGTATGTAATGATTGTTGGAAAGGAGTGGAAAGTGTGATTCTTTCCAAAAGCCGTATATTGACTCTCAATTGGGCACTTCAGTTCGGTGGCTTTCTTTTCAGCCATTATACGATTCCAATGCTGTGCCTGCCTCCAACTGAATAAACAACTTTACTTCTTTTTTCCTGAAATTGTATATTTTCCAATTAGTTTTTGACACACAACAGTTCATCAAAGTTGGTTATATTCCATTCGAACTTTTTACTTAGAATAAACTTTAACTGCTTTATATTGTATCATTGCTATCTCGTGTTTTAACTGCTTTATATTGCATCACCGTTTTGTCGTGTGTTACCTTGGTCATGCTTTTCCACTGGATTGGATTGATTTACTGTTTATGGAAACTTCTCTTCTACAGGAAGCAAGGAGCTCTACTTTCAGCGCTATGGACGCTACAATATTCATAAGATATGGAGGGATGATATCTTACCATGCCGTGTTTATCTTCGACATTGGTAACTTACTTTCTTTGCCATGCCTACCTAACATGCCTAAACTACTTGTTGTGAGACATGGTTACAGGTTACTTGCCTATTGATTGCATATCAAGGAGGATCAGTTTTTTGGAACTTGGATCCAACTGGCTGCTTGGTCCAGTTTGTGGCTGAAAATGCACGTTGATTGATCCAGGTTCATTTGGAGAGGCACCTGTGCGTTTGGTCTCTCTTTTCAAGACAAAATTTCTTCATTGGGCAAACTCAATTCTCTGACCAAACTTAAGCTATTCGACACCAGCTGGCCATTTTTTGTACTTGTAGCATATGGCATAAACATAATAATGAAGCAGTCATTATTCTCCCTTCCGATTAAGTAAAACTCAAGGTTACCCAATTTTAGTGTGGCGGGCCTACTTTCCCGGGAGTACTAGTTCCTTAAAAGGAAAAAGAAAAAAAAAGTGACACTACATAATCAATCTTTCTTCCTCTTCCAATGTTGTGATCCTATTCTGTCTTCTCCTTTCCAAGGCCATACTGTAAAATAACTTATCATTTGGTTCCCTCTTTCAAACACTTGACTCTGTGGCTACCGCCATTTGATCTCTTCTTGCTTCACACATTTAATGAACAGATCCTTCAGCTCCAGTCTCTCCTTTCACATTTTTACTCTGACTTGCCATTTGTAGCCCTTTTGTCTTAAAAATAAATAAATAAGTAAAAATGCCTTCTCTCTGTCTGATGAAGGGACTGAAAATTGGACAAAAGCTCAGCTTTGGTCTCCCCTAATTGTCAGATATTCGAGCCTATTTAGTGTCCAACTCCATCCAAAAACCATCTCTCAAATAAGGATGATTAGGACCATAACAGTAGTCATAATCCAACTTTTGCACTCTTAAGTCCACCAGAAGTACCAATACTGAGAATCGGCTAGCCCAAGTCCATTGATAGCATGCAGCGGTGATTTTGGTGGGATAAACTTATCAGCAAAAGAACAGGGCCAGAGGCAGTGCACAAATCATGTTCCACAAATGTTCTTGTTGGATGGGTGTAGGCATGTGATGAGGGCTTTAGAGATGCAAAAGGAGTGGAGAGATCAAAGATGCTGGGTTTTGGTGGCAGCTTCAGGCCCTGGTGTGGGCTTTTGATTGGGAATCTTTCAATGCGATAATGGAGCAAGAAAGTTGAGGCCTAAAGATGGTGAGCCTGAGTGGTTGAAGTAGTTTGACAAGATAATCTTAACCTAATGGTTCATGTGCCCATGCATTAGATCAGAATATGTAGAGAATGAAATGGTAGGATTGGACCGAAGGCATTCGGTGAAAAGCGAGGCCATTGATGCTGAATTCAAGAGTTTGCAAGGGCAAAGATCAATTGAGAGTGGGGAGCTTGCCAGAGTCAGTTGAGAGGTTGGGCAAAAGATCAGGTTAACAAATTATCAAAGCTGTGCCAGTCGCCAGTGGCAGCAGTCAGCTTTGGTTGTAATTGTAGGTGAAAAGGGAAAGGTTAACAGATGATGGTTGAAGGAGCAGTGGAAAAGGGTGTTAAAATAGGTGAAAAGGATTTAGATATAATAAGTTACTAGATGTGGTTAACCATGCATGGTTAGGGGTCAGCATGTGCGTGCTTGTGCACATGTGCTTTGTGTGTGTGTGTGTGTGTGTGTGTGTGTGTGTGTGAGAGAGAGAGAGAGAGAGAGAGAGAGAGAGAGAGAGAGAGTCAAATGCTGATGTCCACATGGGAGTTCCCATGTGCATGAGTTACATTGAAGCATGTCAATAGATTGTGGCCCTGTTTCACGGCGACTAAATGGGTAAACACTACTGGATTGGTCAATGTGTACAAAATGGAATTTACTTGGATGGTTAATTTCATTTTTTTCACACTTTGATTTATCAAACATTGTACATTGCTCTAGATGAAGTGAGGTTTCTGCTGCCTGTTCACAGGGGACCAATATGAATGTCTTGTTGGATCAATCCAAAGTGTGCCCCGAGTCCAATGGAATTCTTCCACACATTATGTCTAATGCATAGGATCAATCTTTTTGTGTGTTTGAGAGCTTTCAAATGAACTAGTTCCTCTTTTCAAATAAAGAACTTCTAATGGGGCAATGTATGATGAATCCAAACCCTTATTAGCACACCCAAACTGTCGGATTGCCATCATCTTTTTCACATCATGTTTACAACTCCTTTCAACTTTCTTGTTTTTTAGCTTCTAGATTTAGAGGAGCCATTGTTTGAGTGTTATTGCCTGAGCTTCTCCCTGCAGCATCATTTGCATGACATTGATCTCTGGATGAATAAAAACTCAAGCTTCTTTTCTATAGTGTGTTGGCAGCAAAGAATCTTGGCGAAGAAGCTTATGACAACTTTTTGGATCACACTTTTCTTGGGGACCGGAGAACAACCATCCGTGAGTACTTTGCCACAACTGGGTCAGGTATCATGGAAGAAGAGCCTCCAGAATCACTAAAGATTCGTTATGGAGGTTGATCTCAACCTGCCGCAGAACTGTTTAGCCTATTGAATCATTCAGGAACTGTTCAGGCATCACTTGATTGCAAATGCTTTATTCCTTATCTATTTGAATGTAGTCGAATGACAATCTTTGGCGCTTTTTAATGTTTACAAGCTTGTTAAAGAGCAGGCAGTCAAAAGGAGCTAGGGCCACCTGAACTTTGCAGTTTCCTTTAATTTTTCTTGATAGATAATGATTCAATGATATTTTACCAGTTATATCTTAAGGAGCAATAGAGTGGTTGAGAGAAATTAATGAATGATCTTGTTGACTCATCTGCTAATCAGGGGATTGAGAAATGATATTTATATGGGTCCTAATGTTGAAGTTTCTGTTTTATTTTGTTTTGCTTTCATCTTCCACTAGGACATTACTTTTTTTTACTGATTTTTTGGAAACTCTTTTTGTACCTTCGTTTTCTTAATGAAACTTTTTTCATCTGTCATATGAAAGGGCTCTAATTGCTCTTATTTCCAGTTTCATCTGTTTTTCAAATAGATGATGGGCAGATTTGAAAATCTGCTAAATCAGAGCATTGCAGACATTGATGTCAAACCATAAATTTCATTTGGGACTCGAAATTCTTCTACTTCTGCAGAAAAGCATCCATATGTGCCAGAGCTCCCCGAGACACAGCCACAATCTTTCAGGTAGTCAGGAAAAGTTGAAAATCTACAGATTTAGGGGAGTTCCAAAGAATGACCAGGAGAGTTCTTGGTCTTTTTAATCACACATCAATCTTTAAAAATCATGCCCAGTTGATGAATGAAGTAATTACATCAACTGGTCCCCACATCAGGTGCACAAAAATGATTTCAAGTCTTGAAACTGGGACCTGGTTTGGAACCAATTTCTTGGATCCGGATCCAAATCGTTAATGAGAATATTGAACCAGGCCCGGACCCGATAATGTGACCGGTCCGGATTTGGGTCCAATTCTAGTTGAGAATTATTTAGAAAAAAAGGGCTAAATAACTTTAAAAAAAAAAACTAACTTTTAGGAGAACTTTTCTGAAACTTTATTTAATATGTCGGGTCCGGGTCCTCTGGTTGGATCCAACGTGGAACCGGACTTGGACCTATTTACGTCACGTGCCCAAAAAATGGATCCAGACCTAGACCTGTTTACTCATCGGAACCTAAATAAAGATCCAAACCCGGTTATTAACGGGTCGGAACCTCCGGGTAATCACAGACTAGGAGACCCATTTACATCCCTATGATATCCCAAAAAGTACATTTATGCATACACATCATAGATTTAATTCAGTAGGCCCTAAATGAAATAGAACAGCCCAATCATATTTATATTTAGGAAGCTAGTTCGTGAGAAAAATGGGGCCCATTAGTTTATTTCATAAATGACATGATATAATATGGGTCCCATTTGTTGTGCTATCTTCAATTGATCAGCTCTCTGTGTTGGCAAGACGGAAAGAGGGCAATTTTGGAAAAAAAATTAAGCGTGTGTCGAAACTCAAAATGCAACAACGAAAATGAAACGTAGCATGCGTTCACACGACGAGTGGGGAGATGCAGCATATTACGGTGCAGCGGCGCAGGCTCCCTCCAAAGAGGATTTCCGCTACTAGGGGAGTAATGAGATTTGGAAAGAGGGAAACTTAGTCCCCGGTATCTCTATTTCGGACCTTTTGAGAAAGTCAAGAGTACGAAGCCTTAGTAGACACAAGGAGGGATGCTAAAATGATTATTTCACAAGTCAATTAGCGAATTGAAGGTTAATTCTCCATTCCTAGCTAAACACTATGAGCTATCAATCAAGTTCGCAGCTCTATTTGAAATGATCTCATTCATTTACTCCCCTAGCGCTCTTAATAGGTTAGCCGATTCGCTTGCAACTCTAGTTTCAATTTCTCGAATACCATTTGGTTATACAACCAGAGGGATTTGTCATTCGGAAATTGAACCATCCATCAAAAGGTAGCTTGGTTAACTTGTTAAAAACTGAATTTTTCTGACTTTTTAATCATGATGATGATCCAATCAATGACGAACCTTGATATTTCGACATTTGGAATTATTTATCTAATGGCCATATCCCTGAATGTGCCTCAAAAACTGATAAACGAGTGTTAAGAGAGCTGGCTCAAAGGTATGCAATTGTAGGAGAACAACTTTATAAATGGCCCTTTCAAGGGATCCTCCTGCATTGTGTAGATGAACAAGAAGCTTCCTTTATAATTCATGATGCCCATTCTAGCGGATGTTAATATTACCATTCTACAATAGGATGAGACTCGACCAATTATGTTAAACGGTGCGAGGAATGTCAAGTCCATGCACATGTGATTCATGTACCAGAACCAACCTTGCATCCCACATTCCCACCACATCCCCATGGACATTTTCTACCTTTCATTCTTACAGCCACAGAATATTATACAAATTGGGTTGGAGCCGAGTCATGTGTAACAGGATTAGAGGCGAGAAGCACTTCAACTTCAGTTCAAGTTCCTAAAGGAAGAAAGACTGCAAACAAAAAGGCTAAAGAAATTTACTATATTTTCCGAGAGGCTAAATGAAATGGCTGATGGTCTCGCTGAGGAGGGAGTGTCTCTTGATTCTATCTCCTTTGAAGTTCAATGTTGTTTGATTTTTTTGTTTTTGGTGTTGATTGCGATAAAAAAAAAGACAGCAAACAACAGAGCATGCTCGAAAGGAAATACAAGGTATGTGATGTAGTTACAGAAACTATCATGCAATCACAACTCCCTCGTATTAGCAGTAAACTCTGGCTCAATTGGAGAGGTCCTTACCTGCTTAAGGAAATTTACCCTCTTAATGCATATAAATTAGTCAATTTAAAAGGAGAGGAGATCTCTTATCCATAGAATGCATTTGAGAAAATATATAGTATAAATCACTGACAATTTTTTAATAACCATGCTCTTATAATTATTTAGCTTTTTCTTAACTCCCAAAAGGTTTGATGTAAGAAAAGATTAAGAGTTCTAAGTTTTAAGATTCACATTATCGTACATAATGAAAAAGAGAGAAACATGAATATTTATAAAATATAATTATACATTTATTTACTTGGACAAAGTCAATGCGGAGACTCAAACTAGTCGTGTCATTTTTTATAATCTTAAAAATATTTCAAAATAAATTAAATACTGATAAAATATAATCATACATTTATTTACATGATTTCATGACAAACAGTTAAAATTAATAAATTTCTCTGTGCCAGAAAATTCTGAAATTTTCAAATAAAAAAATATTGCATATTACATAATTTGTTAGTCCAAATATCAAATGTGAAAGATAAATTATAATTTTATATTACATTTCAATCATCAACTTCAAATTGCTAACCCCAAATCTCGTAAATATTGACTTAAAAATAAATATTAATTATTTAAAATCAGATCTACCAATCAAATCATTTAAAACACAAGAACTTATTATAATAAGGCGACTCGACTAAATCTCTCCTATACTTGATGAGGTCCTTCAGCAAAATGAGATGACTCGAGATAGTTTAGAGTCAACTCTCAGAGTTTTACAACCTTGCTGAGGTATGTTCATTTTCATTTAAAAGGTTTGCATTTCCAGTTATTTAATCCAAAGCTTTAGTGCAATGGTCCCCCTTAACACTACGAATGAGATAGTAAAAAACCTAAAATATCTTAGAATGTGTAGGGGTCTAAAAATATTAGACTGATCTCTTTATTATAGTTTTGCTTAAGATTCAACCATTTTCCCCGCAAATTGGGGCGTTTTTTTTCAGGTAAGGGTCTTTTTTTAAGGCACCACCATAAAAATAAATCCAATCCAGCCCCATTGCACCCCTCAAAACTTCAAATTCTTAATCTCATCCAGTCATAGCACTTCAATATGATCGATCAAACAAAAGCAAAATAATAAGCATTCAACTTTGAATGAATACAAAAAATGAATAAATATAACACCAGCACAAAAATGAATACACTATTCGCAACAAATTTTTTTTTTTTTATCAGATGGTTCCCAACCCTTTGGGCTCGACTAATCTCTCCTGGCCTAGAGAGAAGTCGAGTAAACTCCCTTATAGCCCTAGTATGGTAGTGCAGTTTCGAACCTACAACATCCGGGTACAAACCGTGGTCCTAGGCAACTGAACTACCCCTTTAGGTTACCACCAGCACCATATAACAAATCACAAAACGAATCAAAAGACTCCGAACAATTATGTAAATCCATAATAATCGTAGGCACAACTAATAGATTTATTAGGATGATCCTTTCAGGGGTATTTATAGTGATGGGGCTCATGGGACTTGAAAGCTTGGAACACCAAAATGGGATTTCAATTGAAGATGTAAACAAAAGAATATTGTCCTTTTGTTTGTTTGTGACAATCAGTGGACCTTGGGTGAGCCCATTACATGGATAAGATGAGCAGGACAGGTGGACCATTGATGGGAAGATCCTTCATATTTTGCATCACGGATAGGTAGGATCTATTGCATACAACAAAGATGTGCACAATGATATAGCTAAAATCTTTTATAATAAAGATGTGTGGATAACAAATCTAATGGAACTGATCAAGCTTTTATCCGATTAAGCTCATCAAGATACACCTATCTATATGAGATAGATATTTATGTCTGATGAAACTGTCTAGATCCCTTATCTGTAAGAGGTACTTATACTTGATGACCCCACCTTATTCCTCATATTGGCTGATAGTGGCAGTATGGCTTGGACTAGCTACTTTTTTTTTTCCTAACTGAGGGAGAGTGTTTTATCATGAGGAAGGAGGTAGTTCTTTCAGAGTTTAGTACATGCATAAATTCAAGACTCAGTACAAAATATACATACCACTGCTGTCAAGGGCAGAACCAGAAAATTTTCTTTTCGTGTTTTTTTTTTTTTTTTTTGGGGGGGGGGGGGGGGGGACGGACGGACGGACTATAGGGTTTTACAATTGTTGAAAAAAGTAAAATCAATGGAGCATTTGATACATCGATCAAGGATCAAAATAGTGATTGCAATGAGTGTTGCGGTCAGTAGCCAAAACACTATGTAGCGGTTGTGGCGATATATAACAACATAGCGGTGTGTATTTTAAAGTCTTCAAAAAAATTCAAATCTTATGTAGCAGTTTTTTTTTTTTTTTTTTAATGATTTAGAATCATATAAGGATAGAGCCAACTTTAAAAATGACTCTTGAGAAGAAGAAATAAGAAAAACAATATTTTAAATGAGAATTGCTTGACTCAACTAGATTTTATACCGTAGCGTAATATTTTCAATTTAGCATACCAGTCATGGCCACCATGACCAATATATAAGCCACTACATAGATATTTTGTTCCATGACATGGATTTGCACAAACTTGGTACCATAAATATAACAACAAACAAGATTTGTGCGTTACATAAGAAATCCATAGCAAATCCATAGCATTGATTTCAAATAACACCATCCTATAGGAAAGACTTAAGAAATTCATGACTTTATGATTTGGAAAAGAGCAAACCCACGCATCTAAATGTGAGATTATTTGAGATGAATTCATGAATCCTCATATTCGATTTTATTACATTTTACGAATGAACCATTTTATAAGCAAAGATACCTTCTAGGATCCATCTAAAGGCATGCCTAACAATGGAGGATAGAGGGATTAAAAGGTCTTTGTGTGACCTAGGTATATGAAGGGGAGAAAAAAGGAAGACCAAACGATCATTACAACACTCTTTTTCTGAAGCACTCGAAGTGGAAAAATGGATATGTAGAATTACTTTTTCCTTTCTACCATTTGCCTGAAAGATTTTTTTCTTGGTATCAATGTGAGAGAGTATATCTATCAAACAGGGAATGATAACAAAGATTCCTTGTGGTAGCTGTGTATTCATCAGAGATGCATAATAGTTTTAATATTTCAAAAGATAAATGCGGCATGAGCTTCCACATTTGAAAATGCAACTCCCGTAATTTGTAAAATAGAGTTTAGATGCCATCTACCTGTTCACAAGTTATTTCTCTATCACTGATTCATCAGAGACTTGATTACACATGAAAGCAGCTTATCCTTTTATAGAACAGTCAAAATTGTCTCAGAGGGCATCTTTAGAGAATGTTCCTATTCTTATTTAACAGACGATGGCGTGCTTGATGACAGCCTTTCACTCCGTGCTTTATCAGCTCGTTCCAGGTAATCTTGGTGTGAACGATGCTTTGTCCCTGCCAAAATAAAGGAAAGAATGGGTATTAGTTAAGAGATTTTTTAAGAGACCAATCAGTCACTTTTTTTCACACGTAAAACATGCAAGATTGGACTATCTACTCAAACATATTCTCTTATAGGACATGGATCACATTAACCGGACAATCCTCAGTCCTCACCCTGTAAGTCGAGAATTTCGGGGCAAAGCAATGAACAGTTAAAAGGACTGCAAAGACTACAA
Organism: Cinnamomum chago; assembly: GCA_038049695.1. Taxonomy (NCBI): domain Eukaryota; kingdom Viridiplantae; phylum Streptophyta; class Magnoliopsida; order Laurales; family Lauraceae; genus Cinnamomum; species Cinnamomum chago. The sequence goes on along the minus strand of CP142458.1, from coordinate 60,622,716 downwards.
GAATGACCTACCAGAGATCAAATGTGTACCCCAACGCTCTATAAAAGAGGGAAGTCTAATCACTACAACAAGCGCCAAAAGATGGAAGGAAGCAAGGTTAAAGGTTTAGTTTTTAAGAGGTATAGTAAAATGGAATGTCCATCGGATCCATGACATGGACCCCAACCTACACTTGATTATCGATCAGGCCAATCAATTTGGTAAGGACGGGGAAGAGGTCCAAACGGGACAATCTAGATGCCTGCAAAATCAGCCAATCCAGGTCAATCTTATGTTTAGTCAAGGTTTACTCATTTTAAGAACAACCCAATTCCAAATGCTATCAGATTGAATACAGTAATACCGCGCAAAAGTCCGGCAAGGTTATCCAAGCGAAATGATTTGAAGAAACCACATATTAGCTCATGTATCCTTTCAATTCCTGATATCCATCACAACTTTGGTAAGCAAACCCAATAACCATTCCATCAGCTGGAAGCAATACTCTTATGCCCCACATACTGCATCTCCAACAAGATTGATGTAGCATAATTGATGGGTATTAATAGGAAGGGGCCAAGCAGATGACTGGAAGATGTAAGAAAGCAAACAACCAACCCTTAAAACAAATATGCCAATGTTGTGCTCCTAACAGTCAACATGTCAGATATTAAGGGCCTCTTTGGCATTGTTTGTTTCTAGTGTTCCTGCTTTCACATAGGTTAAGAAACAATGGAACTCATTTGGACGGCCTTTAATGAGACTTCTTTTTTTTTCCCCATGCATCAATCTCATAATTTTGAAATCCAAATTACTGGACTTAGTAGTAAAAATATTGAAGAGTAAAGGTTCAGTGTTCAATGATGGCTTTTTCTTTTTTGGAAGGTCCATCTTGTCCTCATTGTTTTAATGAAGGTGCCAAAAAGGTTCAGATTGATAGGTATATTTTGAAATCAATGGCTGTTCTTAATTGTTCTTACAAGCAAGAGACCATGGAGAGGAGGAGAAGCAATAGAAGAGATTAATTTTTATTTTAGATGGGTCTCATTTTAGATGTATTAGTTTTTATGTTAAAACAAATCGAAATCAAAATCAATGGCTTGACCCTCTCGCAGGATTATCAGGTCCATATCACAAATATATATATTTTTTATCAGTAATGGAACATTTATTAAGAAGAAAAAACAAGGCAAAGAGCACAAGAAACAAAGCCAGAAATACAAGGGCTGAGCACTTTGAGCAAGTGGGTAATTGGGGGCCATTGGTAACCTTAGGGACAATGTGCTAACATTTACCTTATCTATTGCTCAAATGATAAATCCATCAATAATTCTCCCCCACGAGTCTATATATCGTTTCCCTTTTCTTGGATCTTTTCTCTTTCTCTGAGGCAGTACCTCAATCTTTTGGACCACAAATCAGAGGTCAATCAGGTGGACCATTCCCATGAAAGGAAAACCTACTTGGAGAAAAAGAGGAAGAAATAAAAGAATCTTTGACGGGAGATAATCACCCACTCCCATCATAGGGAAGATCCAAGATGTGGTTAACTGCATGGGCTATGGGGAAAAATAATTCATAGATGTCTCTATTGGGAAGCTTTAATGAGGTTCGACAAGCACAAATCATGAGTGCATTCTTTGTTGAAAATTAGTGGTAAGGTGAATGACTCCAAGGGATATTCAAGATGGGTGGAAGAACACTTCTTCTAGCATTTTGTTGGGACAATCAAAGTTGGGATGCTAAGGGGGCAAAGATATCGATAATAAAATAAGGATTGAAGTTTTTCAAAAGAAGGTATTAGAAGGCTTTTTTATTATAGGAGATTCAAAGAATTGACAATTCAGGCGGCTAAGAAAATTTAAAAATAAAAAACAAAAGATGGAGACTAGTGCTTATAAGAAATGAAGTTAAAAACTGAGACTTTGTTGGCCTGTATTTTTCTCAACTGCAATGCTTACGTCTAAAGAAAGGAATAGCAATTGAGTCACCGCTTCATAAACCAGGGGGAATGGCCCCCCAGCCGGTAGAAGGGAAAGATGATAATGGCCCCCAATCTGGAACAAGGGAAACACAACAAAGCTGATAATGGCCCCCAAACTGGTAGGGGGGAACAGGTTAAACAGATTCATAAACAAGCCACAGTTTTCATTTCCAGCTTGATGGATTCATTTTCAAAAGGCAGAGTTGCAGTTCATGTTTTGGCATACTGCCAAGCTAGCAGACATTTTTATTCCAAGAAAACCAGCTGGAAAATTTAGGAGAATTTGCCTTCGTAAGATTTTTCAGCAAGCAGGAACCTCATATAGCCATTGATCTGGTGCAAGGTCGAGCTAGGGAAAGGAGATGCACCGGGGCACAATTGGCTCATTTCAGCCTGCAGCAAAAGATGAAACCTAAGATGTAAGCGCAAATGATCCTGAAGGATGAGGTAGTGCAGAAGGAGGAGACTCATGCACTGAACACTGGAAGAACAGTGACCATCCAGAGTGGTAAGCTGATAATCAAAGTAGTTAGTTGGATGCCTGAAACTCTTGAATTAGAAGTGCGATGCAATCTAGTGAACTCTCGGAAGCAAGGACTTCACCGCAAGACAAGTCAAAGACTGGTTGTACAGAATTTGGGGGAAGATGCTAGTCGTTCTCCACTGTTTTGTAGGTGGAAGGGTGTGGATCGGGTTTACTTACAGAGGCTGAGATAGAGAAGGTTATTGCTGAAGCTGTTCAGGAGGAAGTCTCCACTCTCATTGATGGACAGATGAGTTGACGTTTTGAGCAACCCTAAGCAGCCAGCTGGCTTAAAGTCATGGGGTTTCTCTGCATGTTTGGCACCCAGGAACCTTCTCCCTGATTGGTTCCCGTGATGAATCTGGAGAGGAGGTAGACCCCGAAACGGTGGATGAGGAAATGATTATGGATGACCCAAAGTTTCCATCTTTAAAAGCGTATCTGCTGCAGATGTGCCTGCTGGTAGAAGATTCGATCTTCACATTCCATTTGAGGTGGGGGTGGAGAGGATCAAAGTTGGAAGGTGCTGACCAGAATTTCTGGAGCATCTGCAGAATCACTGGACTGGAGGAAAAGCGAACAGAGGTAGATGGCCTCAGCAGTCAGTGGTACAGACTCTGGTTCAATGGATCTTTACTGAGGGACAGTGAACGCTGGACTTCTAATAATGAAGATGTATGCATTTCCTAAGTAGGTGCTTACATACAGCTGGAGATTTTGAATTTCAGTGGTTCAGTCCGGCCTACCTTGAAAGCCAGGTTGGGAGGTGGGCCCAGAGGAAGTGATTTCCGCATCCAGGAACATCCTGGCAGCCTGGCTCATATTGTTGGACTTGGTTCTGAAGCCTTCCCTCTGAAGTTGACCCAGGCCTAGACTAACTGCTGCTGAGATGGGCCCGACTAATCGTCACTTACCCCGTTCAGCGAAATGAAGGCCTGATAGGTCGACCTACTTGGGAATTTCCTAAGGGAAGCCATTTGCAGTATCCAGTTCTGTTGAGATTGAATCTCACACCCATCCAACTCCAATTTCAATGAAGGAAAGAAGAAGCGAGTGACTAGGAGATTCCAGCAGCAACTCAGACAAAATCGGCTCTCTCAGGAAATGTTGAGGTGCCAGACAGCCAGGCAGGGTCCTACGATTACCGCCACCGGTATCAGAACAGGTAGATCAAACACTAGGTCTGATGATTAAGAGACAAGGAAATGAAGAAACCAGTTGGTGGACACTATAGAAGGGTTTAGGAGTTCCAAATTTTTTTTTAATTCAGGCGCAGATCTTCTGAAGCCCATTCTTCAAAAAGTGGAGATGGTGAATACAGACAACAATGAGAGGATTTTTTCAACAACTGAATGAAAGCTATTGCTTTCTGATGGTGGGTGGACATTTATGGGGGTCAAATGTGACCTGCCGTTGTCTGGAAGTTCTCTCATAATCCAATTAGAGTAACTCCTCTTCAGAGTGAGACCCCAGAGAGTGACGATAGAGACTATTCAGATTCTGCCTTCTAAGCATTGGGAGGAGAACCCTACTAAGGTTCACCAAAGTCAGAAGGAAGCCATGATATTGCTCACTTGGAATCATGAGGATGCTGTCCAGCAACCTGGTGATGGAGATTCTAATTTATATTCAGACCCTAAGGAGGTAGATTAGATCTATAACAAAATCAAGGGTTACAAGATGGTGGGGTTCTCTTTCAGAGATAAGAGGACCTAGGAAGACTTCTGGCATTTGTAAGCAGAGTGAGACTGCTGGTAAGCCAAAAAGATCTGGGAAGCAGAATCAAAAGGGAAAATAGAGCTTCAGAGATTAACTTGCTCAATTAATCATGACAGAGGGGATCAATCTGCTTGCATTGCGGGTTTGATAGTGTCAACCAAGGAGACTGCTTCGCCATTGGAGGAAGGATGGACAGTAGTCTTATGACTGCAGCCATGGGTGAAATCTCTGATTGGTTAAACCATCACAGTTTGATAGATCTTCCTCAAGCAAGGGCCCAATTTTCATCAAGATCCATCATCTGTCTAAGCTTGATTGCTTTCAAGTGAATGACGAATAACAAGAGCTCATGGCACAGCGGAAGGTGCACATAGTTACAACCTTGAGGTTGTGGGTTCAAGTCATATTATCAATCAAAAGAAAAAAGAGGAATGTTTAGAGTGGTTTCTGCCAGCCTCAGCTTCCAGAGCCTTTTCCAAATCATGTCCCCCATAGCCTTGGAGGCTGGAGCTATATATGGGATAGCCGTGGCACAGCTGCTTAGATCTGAACTCACGTTGATTCAGGTTGATGACTTCAAGGACTCAAAATAAATTAGTGGGGGGAGGGGGGGTTTGGAAGATTGTAAGTCCAAAATCAGGGAGTGGGTGTCCGTGGAAGCATCTAAGTACACAAGGATTCATGAGATCAACAGAGAACAGGAGAGTGGGTCAATTCTAGAGGAAATATGATCCCATTCAATGGCGCTCCATCAAATGGACAAGCACTAGCTCTTGGAGGAAGAGACCTAGTGCCCGCAGCGATCTAGAAATTGGTGGCTGAAAAAGGGAGAGTGCGCAACACTAGATTCTTTGATGCAAATCTTAGGGGTAGGATTTGGATCGTAAGTGCCGCAAAACAATTTTAGGTTTTCGAATAAACAATCTCAAGACGAAGACACTCTCCAACGATAAATCCCACAAGGGAAAAATTATATTGAACTCCATATAAATTGTAAAAAAAAAAACTAAGGGACTAAAACTCTTACTCCTAATCAAACTAGGAAACTAGATAAGGATCCTACAGCAAATAGAAAGTCATTCCTAATGACAACTCCTTAATGAAACTATAAAGTAATAAAATAAAAACTAATAATGTTCTAAGTAATCTTGGGTGGTCCCACACATAGGCCACATGCCTTCTTGCAGTGATCTATTAGTGTCGCTGCATCATTCTTCCGTGGAATTGCTTTGGCCCATCAGAGATGTGACAAAATTGCATCCTTGGTCAAAGGTGATTCTAAATTAGAACTTAGAAGAGAAAGGAAAGCTATCTAATGGGATTGTGAGCTGCTTTTAATAGCTGTATGATGGTCGTAACAAAGTCATCTTAGTCAGGATAACCTAAAGTTTGATATCATTGGTGAAGAGTGTGCAGATTGGCTTGAAAGGAAGTTCAAAGAACAGGTTGAAAAAGGCAATTCATTAGATGAAGGGAGATCATGCTCTTGGCTTGGATGGCTTCCCTATGGCTCTCTTCATTATATTTTAAGACGCTATCAAGCAACAGGTTTTGGATTTAATATACTCTATGTTCAAGGTCGATTGTCCAAAAATCTTGAAGATAATTTCATTGCTCTTGTTCCTAGGATAAATGGGGTGACAAGTTCGAAGGACTTCAAACCAATTACTCCTACAAAAGTGTGACAAGTTTAAAGTGTTTCATGATCTCCTTTGACTCGTCACAACCTCAGAAACCTAGAAAATGAATCAATTCTTTTGCGTTCTTCAATAGCTGCAAAAAAGGCTTACATGCCCTGATTTGGGGAATATCATATAGCATTGTTTGAGCAAATACCTAAATCTTCAACTCACTCACTCTATGTTTTATTGTATTATCAGACAAGATGAGTGAGAGATTTATCCCATGAATGGTCAATAGAAGCCTCTCCTACAGTTAAAGCTTTTAGCTGGTCCCATAGCAAGATTGTATTTTGACTCTGTGGATCATTTATGCAAGAGGCAAAGGATTGTAGTCAGCAACTGCCCCCCTTTGCCTGAGAGATGAAGAAACACTAACCACTTGCACCTCAACTACTCCAAAGCTAAGCACTTGGGTGCTTCTAAAATTGAATTTTTCCAAATTGCAATATATTTCAATGGTTCATCCAAACAGGTCCCAGGAAGAGTAGAGAGAGAGAGAGAGAGTATGGAATGGGGTGGTACCGCGACTCATGAAATACCAAGGGACTCCGAAGATGGCACCGATGATGGCCATGCCAACGAAGACGTGCTTCTTGTCGCCGCTGTAGAGATAGTATTCCATCCGAGATCTGAATCCTCCTCCTCCTCCTCCTACGCCTCCGCCGTTGACGCCGCCGCTGCTGCCGCCTTCAGTTGCCATTTCCCTCCTCCTCCCGGTCTTTCTTTGCCTGCTGCTCTGAGATTTTGGTCTTTAAGTAGGGCTGTCCAAAAGGACCCGAAGGCCACTGCCGGGCCTGAAATTCTATTTTTGGAGCCCGACTGCGTTTGATTCCTCAACATTCAGGTGGTCCAATGGGCTCCAATAGCTCAGACCCAGATTTTCAGGTAGGGATACCTTAGTGGTCCGGGTGTAAAAGAAAATCGTCTAACCAAACCGTAGTTTATAACCGTGTATTCACGGTTGAATTACAATTATTAAAATAAAAAAAATATATGATTGTCAGTGTTGACTCATAATTATTAACTGAACCGAACCATGAAGTGCAGGTCGGTTAAATGACATACAGTTAACCATATTGTTATACTAATAATAAAAAATATAAAAGGCCTAAATGAAATATGTATATAATTTTTAACTTAAGTATACTCTTAACAAAATAATTTTTAATTATTTTTTCGGATACGGTTCGGTTATAGGTTTTAATAGTTTTTCAAGATATGGTTACGATTACGGTTTTTAAAACTGAAATCCGTAATTCATTATTCGGTTAACATTCCCCCAAAATAAATGGTTAACCGAATCATTACGCCCCTATTTACCAGCCTGGACAAAGGCCTTGGGCTCTAGGTCCGCTGGACTTGAGTTACAAATAAATATTTTTAATTACTGATGCGTGTATGTGTTTTTGTGTGCTTTGAAATGTATATAATTTGATTTTTTAAGTATTTTGTTAATTGTGAGAAAAAGAGTGCGCTTTGAGTAAAAATGGGAATTGAACAGCCATGGACATTTAATGGGTCAAACCTGCTAAATTTCTTATTGAGTCAATCCAGATTGGATTTGCATTCCATTCTAATCTAAGGATTAAACTTGGACACTCTGAATATTTATCAGGCTTGGACTATCAACCAGAATTTGCCTCTTTGGCAGCCGTAGTGTAGTGTTGAGCCAGTGGCAATGGCAGAGGCTGCTCGTACATGTTCTACAGTTGCACAACCTGATTTTGTTTATTTGGGCTACAGATTAGATGGCCAAGAGTATATAATGATCATTGTCCCATGATCGACACTTATATGTGTAACGCTTAACCGCAAGACTACGATCTCGTCAAGTAGTAAAAGACTAAAGAGTCCGGATTATCGATCCCACGAGGAGAGGATGGAACAAGCAATGAATCCAATTAATGTAGAATTGAACTAAGGTATGGCTAATATAGACAAATGAAGCGAATAATTAAAACTAATAAACTATGCAATGTAAACAACTAATTAACAATCTAAGGTATGAAATTAACAAATTCTAAGCTAATCTAACAAACGACACTAAACTAGTGGATGGATGAATGGTGGTGGAAATGGAAGATTTATATGAAGATGTGGTGTGAAATGTGTATGGTTTTAAAACAAGTGATTTGAAATGTGGATGTAACAATCTAAAAGTGAAAATAACAAATAAAACAAGGATTTAAGTTTACAACAATAAAAAGAAGAGATTAGGCAATCCGAAATCCACTAAGTAAGTAATTAATTCAAACAATGCATGTTCTAATTCAATTCCCAAATCTACAATCCAATTAGCAATCTCTTGCCTAATTGGGTTGGATGATATAACAATGAAGATCAAAGTAAATAAAACAAAAGGCCAAGATCCTAAATCATCATTTAGCCACCCTAACAATAAATCATCAAAATCAAGCTACAAAAGATCAAAGATAAGGGCTCTAGAGCATGCTATGTGAGAGAACTTAATCCAACTACAAAGCATCAATTGAGATTATCCAAACATCAAGTGTAGAGATAGAGCATGAAAAATGAGAGAGATTAGCACAATTAGATTTAAGATCTATTAATCAATGAAGGCAAAAGTAAGGAATTTGACTAAAACATATATATAATTGAACTAATCACATTACTTAGCTTCAAAATGAGAGCCTAATCCAAGAGCCTTAGCTACTAAACATCAAGAAAGAGCTCCAAATCTTCATTAATGACGTTTAATTACACTCTCTCCCTCTAGATTAGTTACAAATAAGCTCCTAATTACAATCTAAAAGTAAAAACAAAATTGCAAGAAGACTAACTTGCCAAAAGATCCCCTTTCACTCTATAAAAACATTCTAATTTATAGGAACATTGAAGACATTTGATTGACTCATTTCATTTCACAAGGATTGCTTCCATTTGATTAGTTGCAACTTAAAGGCTTTTGATTGGCTTATTTGCTTTCACATGGATTGCTTGAATTCAACTTTGTGGCTTTTCATTGGCTCTTTTGTTTTCACATGGATTGCTTGAATTCAACTTGGAGGCTTTTCATTGGCTCTTTTTTTTTTACATGGATAACTTCAATTTGACAATTGTTAGGATTTGAACCCATAACATATTCCATACCAACTCAAGCTCCAACCAATACACCAACCAATCCTTTGTGTTAGAAAATGACTTCTTTTATCCATAAAGTCTTCTCCTCTTATTTTGGAATTCTTCAACACTTCCTAAGATTTCTTCATGTAATTTCTTTATTGAAATCTCTTCTTGATGGCTTGGGACACTAGTCGGAATGTTGGGATGTTGCGGGGTCCACATACACAAGAGAAATTACATAAAAATGCGCTACAAATAATCGGATTTATACATGATAATCCGATAATCCGTTAATGTGATAGAATGATAAAATCTCTGTGTAAGGCAAAGGATATGCATATGAGATGCTGATAAAACTCGGACTAATGAAGGATAAAATATGCAATATTTAACACTCATCATCCCACCTTGTTCTCTCACTAACGAAATTTCACTCGGGCGCAGTTATTCTCAGTTCTCACCTTCACATTGATCATTGATCAAGAGTTTAGGGAGTATTTTTCCCTTAAATCTATCATACAAGGGGGTCATTTGCCTTTAGTGGAAGGAAGATTTTAGTAAAACTACAAAATATAGAAGAGAGTGGCTACCTACACACTGCAAGCAGCTCTCCACATACTGCACTTTAAAAAAAAATTTTAAAAAATCCCCAAACTACCCTTATCCCTCTCCTTCCTTCTCACTCCCTGCTCCCTACTCCGGCCACCTTCGCCTAACCCCGTCGCCGTAGCTGATCCCTCTCTCTCTCTATCTCTATCTCTCTCGCCAACTGCCGGCAACCCCCTCTCCCTCTCCCTCTCCCCCCTCTCTTCCTATCTCCCCCTCTCTCTCGCCAACTGTCGGCAGCCCCCTGTCCCTCTCCCCCCTCTCTTCCAATCTTCCCCTCTCCCTCTCGCCCTCCGCCCAAAAGCCCTATGTTTCTCCATCTCCCTCTCCCCCTCTTTCTTTTCCGTTCTTTGCCTCTCGCCTGCTGCTACCAACCCTCCCCCCCCCCGCCCTCCGCCCGCCCATTTTCCCTCTCTCCCACCCGCCAATTCTCCCTCTCTCCCTCCCGCTCTCTCCCTCTTGTCTCTCTCCGTCCCTTTCTCTCTATCGCTCCCTCCCCTTGGGTAGTACGAAGGGGATGTGGGTGGGTGCAGGGAAGTGGGAGCATGGCTACAGAAAGAGAGGGAAGGAGAGGGAGAGGGAGATGGCAGGGTCAGGCGGAGGTGGCTGGAGTAAGGAGAGGGAGAGAGAAGAATGGATAGGGATAGGGGTAGTTTAGGAATTAATTTTTTTATATTATATATTTTTTAAATACAACGTTAGTGTGTAGGTAGCAGCACTCAATGTAGAAGCACTTTTGTGGTTGTGTTAAAGTACAGGGCCCTTATTGTAAAATTCTCTGAAACATTTCCCATTCGTAAAAAGCCACTGTGCTGATTCTATACGCACCCACAAGCATTGCTGTACGCACCCACACTTTAAATTTTTTTAATTACCAAAATGCCCCCAAGTGAAATGACGAAATCACCCTTCACCATCAACCTCCTCCCTCCTCTTCCTTTGGGTTCTCTTGCAGTGTTTCTGGCCCTCCTCTCTACTCATCTCCTCTTCTTCTTCTTCATTATCCCTTTTATCAACTGTTTCTACACTGTTCATCTGCACTCATTCATCCTCATTGATCTTCATCTCCTTCCTCATCATCCTCTCCAACTCTTAAAAGGTATCCTCAAGTCTCCTCCATTTGTTTAAAGATATTGGAGATACTCATCTCCCTGCACTACATTGTCTATTGGAAGTAGGCATTTTCAAAATGGACAAGCAACTAACGATCTATGAAGAGGAGGTATACATCTTGACTTCGTTTCTAGCAGTTTAATTAATATTCACGCGTCGTGTTCGGTATTCCAAAGCTGTGCAAATGAATACTGCACGACAGAATATTATCAAACATATTAAATTTGCACGGAATAATTATGCCATGCAAAAATTTATTGTATGGCATACTTATGCCATGAAAAATAAAATTGCACACCAATAGCAAACCGAGCATATTTCACAAGTATGGCATTTAGTCTCCTGCATTGATGTACTAACATTTAGTAATCATATTTTTAAGAAGATTCAGTCAACCGGTGTCAGTGAGTGTTCTTTGGATTTTACTAATGTTTTCACCATTGATACGATATTCAGAAGCCGAGATGACCTAATCCAATGGACAAGGGAAGTCGGAAAGAAACATGGCTTGATAATTGTAATCAAACCTTCAGATGATAGTGGAGATGGTAGGATGCCGAGAATAGTTTTATCTTGTGAGAGAAGCGGAAGTTATAAGAGTCCATCGAAGGTCTCCCAAAAGAGAATTCCTATTAAGGCAACGAGAACGAAGAAGTGTAGTTGACATTTTGCTTCGAAGGGCCGAAAGTTAGCAAATGACGATGATTGGATGTTAACAGTGGTTTGTGGGGTGCACAATCATCCAAACGCACAACATCTTGAGGGGCACTCGTTTGTTGGAAGGCTTTATGGGAAAGAAATCAATGCTTTGATTGATATGTCAAATAGTATGGTGAAGCCGAGAAACATCCTTCGAACATTGTAGGAAAGGGACGTGCACAACACCACTACGATAAAGAGTATCTACAATGCTCATCAGAAGTGGAGGGTGACTGAGTTGGCCGGTTGATCACAGATGCAACAACTTATGATACATTTGGAGCAGAACAACTACATTGAGTATTACACTAGCAACGACGCTACATATGTTATGCTGGACCTATTATGGGCACATCCATCATCTATTCAATTGTTACGTGCATGTCCAGAAGTTTTGATAATGGATTCCACGTACAAGACTAATAGATTTCGACTTCCCTTGCTTGAGATTGTTGGTGTCACATGTACTCAACTGACTTTCTCCATTGCTTTTGTGTACCTTCAATCAGAGAGGGAGGCCAATTACAGATGGGCTTTAGAGAGGCATAAGGGATTAATGGATGGATGCATTATGCCCCGTGTGATTGTCACCAACAGAGAGTTAGCATTGATCAATGCAATAAACGTTATTTTTCCGAATGCAGCAAACTTATTATGCAGGTGGCATATTTTTAGGAACATCTAAGTAAATTGTAAGAAGTATTTTGAGACCAACGACAGATGAGATGCGTTTATATCTTATTGGAATATGTTGGTAGTCTCTCCCACTTAAAATGACTACATTCAACTTCTTAGTTCATTAGACCGGAATTTCAGTGGGTATCCACACGATGTTGATTATGTGAAGAACTCGTGGTTGAATAACTACAAGGAACAATTTGTGGCTGGTTGGACGGATCGACATATGCACTTTGGGAACGTGACTATGAACAGGGCTGAGAGCGCACATGCAAAATTAAAGAGACACCTTGGTACATCGAATTGTAGCTTTGATGCGTCCTGGTAGGTTATCCATGCATTGCTCGAGTAACTTTTTACGGAGATAAAGGCTTCTTTTGAGATAAACATGAACACCCTGCAACATAAGTTCAAACTGGCATTGTTTCGTGAGTTGAGATGATTTATATCAAGGAATGCTATGGATATAGTTCTGAATGAGTTGATAAGAGCGGGTTATATTGGTCCAGATTCGGCGGTATGTGGGTGCGTAATTTGACGGACCCATGGGTTACCATGTGCACATGAAATTGCCGAATACATAAGGGAAGGCACTCAAATACCACTGAGTTGTGTCCATCAGTACTGGAGGAAGCTCAATTTAGACTCCACTAAGAATAATGAAGCCCTTGAGTTGACCACAACTTTCGAGTTCAAGTTGATCAATAGAAAATTTCAATGTACCAATCAAGCTTGTAAAATACAAATATTGAAAAAATTCAGAGAATTGGGGAGTCCTTCGTCTACTTCTCTTCTTGAGCTGGATGTTAAATTGAATACTCAGGGTCGTTCATCATCGAAAAAGAAAAAGTTGAATCGGTCTACGCATCGGGAGCCATCTGCTTTCGAGTATGCACTCTCGATCGACTATAATGTTCCAGCTAGATCCAACAGTCTAGATGTAACGAAGAAGAAGGAGAAACTGAGTGTCCGTCGCACTCGATTATGCACGTTGCAGCATTTGCTTCCTAAGTCTTTAGGACCCTATATCGAGACTGTTAAGGATGTTGAAACCGATGGTAACTGTGAATTCAGAGCCATAACTGGTCTTATGGGCATGGGCGAGGATAGTTGGATGCAGGTTAGACTGGATTTGAGCAATGAACTGCAGAGATATCTAAATTACTATTCATTGGTATATAGAGGAGAAGATAGGGTTGAGGAGTTGTATTATGTCCTGGCGTAATATGATAGCAATCCTTCATATGATCGTTGGATGACAATGCCAGACATGCGTCACCTGATATCTTCATATTATAACGTTGTATTGGACCACCTTTCTGTGCAGCAGTGCCTTACTTTCATGCCTTTAAGATCATCTCCGATTCCACCTTGTTCTCGTAAAGTTACCGCGATTGGTTTTGTCAATGAAAACCATTTTGTGCAGGTCTTCATGACACCCGAGGCTCCTATGCCTCTCATTGCTACAAATTGGCATAGACATCATCACTTGATGTAAACAAATTTAATACTTGTTGAAATGAAAGCAATCTTTTTATTGGGTAAATGTTGTGTGTTTATTTTTTTAAGACCCCTGCTCGGTTGAATTATGCATGGTAAACAGGAACCAATCAAAATGTATTTGCACGTCACAGATGTACCGTGCAAAACAATTATGCACAGCCAATAGTTGCTGAGCATTATGGATCTGCTCGGCAACTATTGGCCGTGCAGAATGTATATGCATGGTACTTGTTGGCCTAGCAGAGTGAATGTGTGCGGAATGTTTTGCCCATGCAGTGTTGTTTGTTGTTGGACATGTCTCCCATTTTGAAAGAACTGTTCGTTGTTCATAAAAAAAATAAAGATATCAACCATTTTATATAAGAAGTTAAAAATCATAAAAGTTCATCAATTGACACATTACAGTTTGTACTACATAGGAGTTCTCGGAATACACATGAACAAGAAAAAAATGAAATTCCTTCATAAAATTTCTTATACATCTCATCAAAAATTTAGTGTGACAAAGCCCTCCTATCATCACTGCTACGCACGTCGGCAGTGGGTCACCGGCAAGCTGTCCAGAATTTCAAGGGTTGTCTGTAATGCTTGATAATAGAAATTAACTGGCTCCTCCGTTTGCGTGTGGCACAAATATGGTCCTTCGCTCGAATGATCTATAAGAAACAATGCAATGTGTCAAAGATAGTTTGAAAGAGTAGATACAAAGATTGTTTGGAATAAGATAGTTTAAAATGCCCTCACCGTTCTTGGAGTTGGTCATACCTACCCTCATTAGGGTCATAGTGGGAATGGCGCGGGGTTCTGTACACGAGGGTGTGATATCCTAGTGTAACACTCGAGATAGTCCGGGGAACACTCCCATGCATGCTGTGCTCGATGGACGCGGTGCGCTAGAGATAATACATGGTCCTCCCATGTAACCTAGTATTGGTCAAGAAACACATAGGATACCTTGTATTTACCAGTAGTAGTTCCCCGAGTTGCACGAATGGGGGCGAGTGGTGCTGGTGGGATGGTCTGTACGTAGCAAAAATGTCGAAGAACCCTGTGTGGGTGGTAGGGTTCAATACTTCAATGACATCTAAGGCTCTCAAGCAACAACAGAAGAAGGATATCTGCTGTAATGAATGCCGAGCCCTGGCACTAGCATACGGATCCCAACTGACCTGTTGCATGTAAATGAAACAAGTCATTAATCCTAATAAAACATGTTAGTTGGCAAAAAAACGTAATATATATGTCAAAAACGTAAAATATATGTCAATGACTCTATTCGGTGCTCACCTCGCTCGGGTGTAGGGCATCCAACCTCTCCCGCAGTAGTTATATATTTTCTCTCGCATTTCCGGAATCCTGACTAGGATTCCAGCGGCTTGCGAGAGGCATCCCTGCAATGTATCCCCATTGTGCAGGAGGACGGGCAAATGGGAAGTGCTCATACACCCAGGACTACAAATGACAAAAGTTATTAATTATACAATCTAAAATATCAATTATGATAGAACATGTATGTGTATATATAAAATGTATTAGTCTTACCGTGAGTAGTGTCAGATATCCAACAATTTGTCGCACATCTGCCCTCGTCGCGGTCCCCAACTGGCGATATAGATACGCCAGTGCGACAACCCCCCATGCATAATGACAGACTCGTTGCAGGTCCATCAGCAAAGATAGGAAGTAGACTGGGACTCGAGTGGCAGACTTCTCAGTGAATAGTGTGTAGCCCAACAAATAAAGAAGATAGCCTCTGGCTGCACACTCTACCTCCTCAACCGATGACGCATGAGTCACATTGCCGCACACCCGTCGGATCCACCCCATCCTCACTACCCCACCCCGTGCCAGGTTCAACTCTGCTGCCGCAGATGCCCTATCCACACCCAGTCCTAACTCAAGTAGATCTACTTGCTCAGTAAATCCTATACTAGTAGATACGTGGACAGGAAGTTCCGTAACTGGGATGCCGTGGAGAGTACCCACATCATCTAATGTGATCGTCATCTCCCTAAACGGCATGTGGAAGGTATTGGTCTCGGGCTGCCATCTCTCCACAAAGCTCTAGACCAAGGGACATGAGATATATTGATAGTTGAAACGCCTCAAGTCTGCCAATCCAGACTCTTATTTGATAGCGCGAAACCGAGGCACATGAAGATCAGCCCCATCTCCAGGCAGAGGTATGTACCAGTTATTCAGTTGACGCCAATGACTGATACATTTAAGTGGGTAACGTTCTTACACATTACAAGTATAAATCTTCATTAACGTTTGTTATTATAGACTATGAAACACCTTATTTGAAAAAAATTACTTAAAACATTAAAATAATTAACGTGTACCTCCCCGTCCCATATGGATATGGCCACGTGCGTCCTAACACTCACAAGGACGGATAGGTCGGCTGGACCGCCAAGAATAGGACCTTCACCTGTTGCCGCTGCAGGAAGAATGGATGGCTGTGACTCTTCGTCTGAGGAATCATCCTCCCTTGCTGCCGCCATAGGAGGACTAGACGGCCCTGCCTCATCCTCTGATGAATCATCATTTGAAGAGCTCTCTATATGCTCTTCCATTAGCTCTAGCAGTGGATCCTATTGCAATTTACATCTTCATTCAGACGTCGTTGGCCGTTTACGAATGCCAGTCGAAGTACTGGAATGCACACCTCGGAGAGGAGGTCTAGCAACGCCGCACTCTCGATGGCTCGTCATAAGAAGTACTAGCATGTCCACCTGTCGGATGTGAGGTGCCACAAATACGGCGAGTTGCTATTCTAGGCATTTTTTCAAACCTGTTAAAAATAAAAATCAATAAGAGGAAAAAGCGTAACAGAAAAAGGAAAATTCTATATGCACCCTCCCATTATGCTGAGCACACCCACATCCTTTCATGAACAGTGATTTAAGGGATGCATAGATAATTTCCCCATAAGAAATCAAGCTTTCTTGTGCTGCTCGGAACAAGTGTAATGTGCAAAATGCTTTTGCACGGCACATGTTAACTGTGCAAAAAAATTATTCACGGCACATTTTTTCCGTGCAGAATTCATGTGCCTAGCATATGTATGCCGTGCATATTTGTTCTGCACGGTATACATATGCCATGCAAATTGCACAACAAATGTATGCCGTGCATAAGTGTTCTGAACGGTGTACATTTCGTGCACAAAATATATAACACAGTGAACATTTGCAGTGCATAAACCCCATGGACGAACCTGCGATACCGAGTAGATCAAAATGATCTTTTTTTTTTTTTTTTTCAAAATGCACAGGGCAGAAGAAGAAGAAGAAGAAGAGGCATGTATTATCTGAGTCATTTTTCTTCGGATGAGAAAAAGAAGAAGAAGAAGAAATTACGACCCTAATGCAAACGTTTATAATCTCTGAGTTAAAGGAATGTGAAAAATACAACCTAAAAGGAATGTGAAGAAGGAGATAAAGAAAAAAAAGAGCTCACATTCTTTAGGATTCGTATGAAGAAGAAGAAGAAGAAGAAGGAGAGGAGGCGCTGAGCAAACTTCCATCAAGAAGAAGAAACGTTGTTGTCGTCTTCAAGCTTCAAATCGTCGATGAGAGGAAACATTGGAGGAGGAAGACTCGTGGGCACTTTGGAAAATATGGTGGGTGGGCTCGATAAACTTTTTTTCAATAAAATATATGGTGGGTGGGTTAAGAAAGTGAGTCAAGTGAGTGAGTTCAGCAATAGTTGTGGGTACATATAGAATCACCCAAACCGCTGTCAAGTGTCAACTGAAACCTCAGAGGCGGGAAAATTTCACAAAATCAAACCTCTCTCTGCCCTAATCTCCTCCAAAATCTCAGAGGCTCAGAGAGTGAGAATACATTTCCTCGTCGATTCTCTTTGGTAGCAATGGAGAGAATCCACGTTGCAGTTCGCGCCAGGCCTCTCTCTCCAGAAGACGCAAAAACCAGCCCCTGGAAAATCTCTGCCAATTCCATCTCCCTCTCCAACCACTCCACCAAGTTCGACTTCGGTCAGTTCCCATTCCCACCAAAACCCCTCTCTTCTTCATCTTTCTCCCTCTCTTTGTCCATTTTTTTTTTGTTATGCTTAATCGGTTCTTCTCCATCCATTTTCAACCCCCAGATCGAATTTTTGGAGAAGAATGCAGGACAGCACAAGTCTACGAAGCTCGAACGAGAGATATCGTCGCGGCTGCTGTTCGCGGGTTTAATGGTATGGAGTACTCCTCCATCTTATTTCTTCTTGTTGGTTTGTCCCCAAAAGTAAGACTGAATGCATATTTTGATGGTTAATTAACAATTGGGTTCGTCCCAGAAGATTCCATGTATAGATTAAGATGGAAATGTACGGTATACAAACATCTGAATTCTGAACATCGGCTTAGTTTTTGTTTGGGCTTTGTATTGCCTGATCAAATGTATGGATTTGGCAGTTAGGGATGCTTTCCTTTGAATTTTATTTTGCTTGCGCTGTTTGGATCCTTGAAATCAGTTTCAGTTCACTCAGTCTACCTTAAAAAAAAAAAAAACCTTTAACTCTGTTTACAAGTAATTAGTTGCAGCAAAGAACAAAGCTGTTGAGACATGTATATGACTCATGATATTCAAACGAAAGAATCCTGATTTTGCATAAACCGAGTTATCTTCATTTGGTTTATGAAGATCCAAGCGGGCCCAATGCATCAATGTTTATCATTAAACAGGTATTGTATACTGTGTTGCAATGAAAATGGCACAGGAAGCTGATCTTATAATTATCAATTATTCTGATGTTCCTCTACATGTAGGTGGTAAATCCAAAATGCACCTCTACTGTCATAATGAACTTTGATGTTTGTGTGTGTGGGTTCACCTTTTTTTTTTTTTTTTTTTTTTTGTTTTTTTGAACAGTAACTGAAACATTATAAAAAAAAAAAGGCAAACAAAAAACCAATACACCGCCAAGAACAGGTATAAGAACCTTATACCCAAAGAACAATGAAAGACAATTACATGGTGTAAGCAATCAAGGCCCAAGGGAATAACCCTATCTACCCCTTGTTTCGCTAGAGAGTCTGCCATTGTATTTGCCGACCTTCTGACATGCCTAAACTCGACATAACCTTGAGAGGATAGGGACTTGATTTCCGCAAAGAGGAGGTTCAAGGACCCTCATTGCTTGAGATCCAAGAGATAGCATTTGATGAGTCACTCTCCACTACTAATTTTTCACGAAAAGAAGAAAAGAACAATCGAAGAGCCTCTAAAATTGCCAACACCTCCGTCTCATTTGATTCCTTGATACCTACCTTCTTATAGAACATGAGCAAGACATCCCCTTTGTGGTCCCTAAGAACACCCCCAACACCCGCTGGCCCTGGCTTTCCTCTTACTGCCCCATCCACATTAAACTTCAAAAAACCCTTCGGGGGAGGACACCAAACTTCCACCTTCATGATTCGAGGCATTGAAGAAAGCATACAAGCCTCCCAATTATGAAGAATATCCACATAATGAACTTTGATGGAATTTTTTTCTCACTTGGTTACAGGTACTGTTTTTGCATATGGACAAACTAATAGCGGGAAAACACACACAATGCGAGGATCTGCAGCTGAACCTGGGGTTATTCCTCTTGCCGTGCGTGACTTATTTCATATTATACAAGAGGTGGATACCTGTCATCATAAATCAACTAGTATTGCAGCTCTTGTTACGGTGAAGTTTGGTGGTCACGGACTCGGGTGTCATTTCTTGCTTATAAAATTATGTGCATGTTTTCAAGATTAAGTTTTTTTTTTTTTTTTTTTTTATCTTTTTTAAAATAAACTAGATTACAACAGTAGCTGTAGCTATAAGTAAATGCTTATTTAATAGAATCTTTACACAAGGATATTGTGGTCCCTTTTTGCTAAAATAAAGGAGCCAACCAGAGTTTTCTCAACTATTGAGGTATCGCACTAAAAGTTGGCATAGTAAGAGCTGTGATTTTTTCACATACCCTCTTGCTTGCTTCAACTAATCCATCACTCCCAATACTTTACACTGTTTCCTTCAATTGATGGCTAATTGCCTATTGTCATTTGACGACGACGATTTTTTAGCTAAATCCTATCCACGATATGACATCATCCCACCTAGACCGTGATTGGTGATGGTTCCAAGTGGGCCCTAAAAAGTGGCAGGTGAGTACTACATCAAGCCTTATCAAACTAATGAATATTACCATGGAATTTTGGGGGAGAGCAGAGGAATATCAAAACAATAATTTTATATATTTATACCAAGTTGAGCTTATTCCAGAGAGATTATAACAGAAGTAAATTTTCTATTAGCTGCTTACAGGAAGTTGATAGTGTAAAGAAAAAAGTTCACATGTGTGACTTGATTTAGAGAGGGCCGATCTAGAGTGCCGTTAGTCCATTTGGTGAGCATTGAAGAGAAAAACACTTATATTGAAATTACATTAGACCTATGATGCCTAGATTTGGCTAGGATACGCCATAGACACGGTAAGAACACGGATTTTACACATAAGTGAAGCATTGGATACGATACGACACGATACGTTGCCCATATTAAAGTATCCGTGCATCATAGCATTAGACATGCATGAAGGTGTAATAGCAAGTGTAAACAATGATGCCCATATATGGCATGGATACGGGAAGGATGCATTATGGACATGGTAAGGACATTGGTTTTTCATATAAAAATGATAGTATCGGATACAATACAACATGATATGTTGCCCCATTTTGAGGTATCCGTGCATCATAGAGTGTAAGAAATGCTGATGCAGTTTGGATCTCTTAGACTCACTTTGACCTTGAAACTGCCACAGGCCTCCGGGAATCACACATAGAGAGTGGGAATACCCATGCAAAACTATTGAAAATTGAAATCTCTTTTCCAGATCCAATCACAATCAGAAGCCTTGTAGCCCCAAGGGATCCTAACTGTTTATAATTTCCTGTAAGGGGCTTGTTCTTTTCCTTTCCTTTTGAATTCATGTCTATTGATCGAGGGGATTTGGACCTAACAAAGAAGAAGAAGATGAGAAGAAGAGAAAAATAGAGAATGAAATGGAAAGAGATGGATACTGATGTACCTTGATTAGGTCGATTGTATCCTCTTTATGTTATTCAAATACTTTCTCAATATTACAAGTAGGATCCTTCATATTAATGAAATTATAAAATGGCCCTAAGAATGACATAAAATACCATATACATCCTTATTTTCCTACAAAACCCACTTCAGCCTAATGTACGTTTCATTTATGGAAGATCCGTTAGTTCCCATGTACCATTTTTTCACTTGCCTGGATCTTATCAATTATAGCATCATTCCATCTGGGGTAGAGAAGGCGTAAAAGTACACAATGTCTGTGTTTAGATGATAGTCATGAAACAAATTCATGATATAAATTTGTCAAGTAATAATAAGAAACAAAATTTTGAATAGAATGTCAAGTAACACATGATTATCTACCCATTCGCAATGCAGTGGGCATATCAAGATTTGAAGCAGGATGATTAGAGTTACATGAAAGCATATCTGAATCCTAGAACCTAGGTGAAATCAATGATCTAGACTTTTCTTTACTTGCGAGAATACACCCACACCTGCCTTTCTGGTGTTTATGAAGTTCTGTCTTTTTATGGAAAGTTTTCTTCTTGAACATCGTCTTCAATAAGGGGTGTCAAATATGTTGAATCTCTCTAACTACTTGTTTCATGACTCCTTGTCTCATGAATCTCTTTACTTTGTGGGGAACAATAACGAAATCTTTATTGAATGTCACATCCTTAGTGACATTCAATCTCCCATTTTTTCAGAAAGGCAACATCTGTATCCTTTTTGGATACTTGGATAACCATTAAAGGTACACTTAGCAGCCTTAGGGTCTAACGTATCTCAATGTTGCTTTGGTATATTAACAAAGCAGGTGCACCCAAATACTTTAGGAAGAACTGGGAACAATGGAGCATTAGAGCATAAAACTTATAACACTTTTAAATTATTATGAAAGCCATAGCTAATACATTATTTGACCAGATAAAACTTATAACACATTCAATTTATTAGAAAAGCCATAGCTAGTACATTATTTGACCAATATGGCTTTGAAACAATAATTCAAGCAACAAAGCTCTAATAACTTCCAATAGATGTCCATTTTTATGTTCTGCAATTCCTTTTTGTCTCCGGAATGTATTCACACAAAGTTTGCGACTCAATCTCATATTATAACAAATATTACTTTGTCCCTTTGATTTTTCCATCAAACTTTGAATCAACTATTTTATGGAATTTCTCAAACATCAAGAATAACTCATTATGAGATTTCATGAGATACACCTGTATACGTCTTGCATCACCATCAATAAAAGAAAAAAAATGACGACGTCTGTGAATGGTTGGTGCATCATTTTTGCCTTGTTTTTATTTATATATATTTTTGTTTGTTGGGGGCTGGCTTTGTATTCATTGTATTGCCTTGGGAGTTTCCCTGTTCTAGCATTTCTCTTAGCAATAAAATTTGTTTCCATTTTTTTTTTTCAAAAAGAAAATCTAATTTAGAAATTAATTATATTTGTATATGGCATTAACTGGAGCTTCTTGCAAGTTTGGACTAACTTTATCTTTTGTAATATGCATTTATTGATGGAGAAATGGGCTTGAATTTCTTGTGTAATTAAGTGCACTGTCTAGGGAATAATGTTTGTACTTATTTATAGGAAAAGTGTTCTTTTCTTATTGTAAAGTGATGGGGCCTGTGGCTTGTTTTCCTAGCCTGGACGACGACGACTTGACAAGGGCCGAACTAGGGTTTAAGTAACTCAAAGCTGGATTCAAAGCTGAATATTCAATCCACTAGAACAGCAACAAGTGAAGCAAGAATAGGAATCCATGGCAGAAATACTGAAGCAGATAAATCTGGATACGTAAATCGATTACACTTCTCAATGAACACTTCCCAATGACATAAGACATTCTAATTAAAAGGCTGAAAGGATTTTTATACAGAAACCAAGATAGATTGCAGCCAAAAACTGACTTGCACATCTCTTATTCACATATTTAGGAGCTTTACATAATATAAACAGAAAGTAACATCCCAAACTACTAATAAGCTCTCCCCGCTGTTTAATTTAACTTTTTAAAAAGCAATATCAAGTCCTAATCTTTTTCACCTGACAACAATTTTAAGTGTTAATTAGCAATAAGAAAAGAAACCTCCATACAAAGCAATCTCCTGGCAATTGGATGGACTTTTGGACTAGTCTGCACTCCCTTTCGTGGATTAAAAGCAATATCAAGTCCTAATCTTTTTCACCTGACACCAATTTTTAAGTGTTAATTAGCAATAAGAAAAGAAACCTCCATACAAAGCAATGTCCTGCCAATTGGATGGACTTTTGGATTAGTCTGCACTCCCTTTCGTAATTGATCGCCGGGCCACCTGGATGCTAGGGATTTGTTAAACCAATAGACAGTCCCTGCATCCCGTTTGTCATTTCTACATTATTGAAGGCTTTGAGCATCTCTATATTGCTTAAATAAACTGTCTTTCTTCATAGAAATAAGATTTACAGCTATTTCTTGGTTTTTAGGACATGGATAGGGAATTCCTTCTGCGCATGTCCTACATGGAAATCTACAATGAGGAAATTAATGATTTATTAGCTCCTGAGCATCGTAAACTGCAGGTTCATGAAAGTCTTGAGGTATTTTCCTTGCTGTGATCTTTTTATTCCAGTGCATTTCTTGATTTTGTGTTCACCATACAAGCAATGCTTAGAGTTCCGTTCTGTCATTTTTGAAAGCGAGGGATATTTGTTGCTGGGTTGCGAGAAGAAATCGTTGCGTCCCCAGAACAAGTTCTTGATTTCATGGAGTTTGGAGAATGTATGCCTTTTAGATTTTTTTTTTTTTAAATCACATTTCATCATTCTTGTTTTATTTATTCTTTGCATCCAATTATTGCATTGACTACTTCTTAAACATGCAGCGCATCGCCACATTGGAGAGACTAATATGAATGTTTACAGTAGTAGGTCTCATACAATTTTTCGCATGGTATGATTATTTCTTATCTTTCTCTTTTTAACAAAAATTAAGTTCTTCAGATTATCATTTGCAAGTATAATTGCAGATAATTGAGAGCCGAGACAGAACTGAGGATGAAGATGTTGGTGGTTCTTGTGATGCTGTCCGTGTATCTGTTCTCGTATGTGATGACCCTCAAAAGTCAAACCATTTGTAGAATGCCTCTTTTTCTTTCATATTGTGTTTTGCGGCTGATCTGTTCTATTTATTCTTGTTTTATGTCCATCTGCCTTCAATGCATCTAGAATCTAGTTGACCTTGCTGGTTCAGAGCGTGCTGCGAAGACGGGTGCAGAAGGTGTGCGTCTGAAAGAGGGTTCCCACATAAATAAGAGCCTAATGACACTTGGAACTGTTATAAAGAAACTGAGTGAAGGAGCAGAGTGCCAAGGGTGAGTTTTTCAAATGATTGACCAGTTACATTAAATGAGCTTCTCCATTCTATTGAACTTACAGTGACAATTTCATGCAGTGGTCATGTACCCTATCGAGATAGCAAGCTCACACGCATTTTACAACCTGCTCTGGGTGGAAATGCTAACACTGCCATCATTTGTAATATTACCCTAGCACAGGTAGTTTTTCACTACCTTCTCAAATTACTTGTATTCAATTGTTGCAAACAACTGGGCAATTGTATTTACAAAATGTCTGTCTATGCAACCAGATGAGTACTTGATATTTTCTTCCTGTTACTTACACCGCTTTCATGTAAAAGCTCACAGATGGATCACTGTCTGTCGCAGCTCCACATGTGGATGTGGAATGCTACATCCAAGCCTAACAACAGGCAGATCCATTTTATGACTCCCTTGCCTAGAAATTTAAATGGTGATGAATTGCGGGCAACAGTAAAGTGGGATATTCATTTCCAACCAAGAGAACAAAAATCAACTGGGTTGTAATTGTTAATTTTATGTGGACAATAACTTTTAACCTTTTTTTTTTTCATGTGGACCATAACTTTTTTTGGGAATCACCAAATTCCATGCTGGTTTCATGCCACATATATGGAACCTACATGATGTATGACTTGAATTTCACTTATCATGGCACTGATGTGGTTGGGTTGATCTTATGGGATGCACAAGGAAAATTAAGCAGATTTGTGAGATGAAGATGAGGAAAAAGTGAGGAAAAAAAGAAGAAAGAACAGAGACAAAGATGAAAGAAAGAAAGAACATAGTCCCAAACACGTTTTGTTAGAATTGGACATGTGCCTCATATTATTATTGAGCTTTTTAAGTATTACGAATAAACCGCAAGATATACAATTTTTACAAATAGATAAACCAAAGTATACAGAGACAGACATTACAAATAATCCTTGGAGTGATACAATTCTACTCTCCTCAAAATGGTGCATGGATATACCAATCAAACCTACCAGCTTAGCTACATCAAAAGCTTATTTCTTCCAAGTGCCTTAGTGATAAGATCAGCTAATTTATGATTGGATTTACATATACCGGATGAATGAGATTATCATACACCTTTTCCATGACGGAGTGACTGTTAGCTTCTTTATCGTCAACCCATTTGTGATAAATTTGATTCTCTGTAATATGAAGAGCTACTTGATCACCATGTATCTCAATCGGAAGTTTTACATTGAAACCAGGCTCGGTTAGCAATGTCGTAATTCAATGGAACCTTGCAAAACAGATGAGCCTTGGCCTTGTTCAGGTCTTGGTGCTAAATCAAGCAACCATTGACTAGTTTTGCTCCTTCAAGTCAACCAATTCCCACCAACAAATGTAAATGCCTTGAACTGGACCTTCCATCTGGCTGGTGAAAGTCCAATTTTGATAAGCTTAGACTTCTTGATTTAGATGCCCATGCTTAGCATAGTAAAACATTTTGAAATAAATAGTAAAATACTTGAGAATTCACAACACAACTTCCAATGGCGAAGCACATGGAGAATGCATGGATTGTCTCACCAGTCACCACCCCTTACAACAAGATGTTGTGTTTCACCACCCCAGCCAACCTTGGTACTCACCAATATCAATTAGAGAAGAAACAAAAATTTGTTAAAGGAAGAAAAACTGGGTCCCCTCTTACGACAAAGCTCCTTTTCTTTTATATTATTAATCATGCTAATTACAGTATGACCAATCCCTTTAATTGGGGTGATTTACAGAATATTACAAATCTATTGCCTAATCTGGAAGGTTACAGGTCACCTATGAGTTGGTGTAAATCAATAAGATACGATGGTCAACTCTCTGCTTACATGTGCCACTTGCACATATGCCACTTACATGAGCGACTCGCACATATGCCACTTACATGAGCCACCCACTTACATGATTCACTCTAACAACCAACATCTTTCAACAATTCATCCTACACCACCCATAGGCGATTATTGATTTTTATTTGGGTCTCAGTTAGCTTTGAGCCAAGCTATACGGTCCTTTGTTGAGCACTCGGTCCATTGGATGTTGATAACCACTTGATCCAATCCAAAGCTACCAAATGACGGTCAAAATAGGAACTTTGCCCATTATTTGTTGACTGTCCAGTTGTGGCTTTAGATCAAACAGGTATCAACTTCCATTGGACTTGGTTTATAGTAGGCTAGATCTCAAATTACTTTTGTATCGGTAGGGAAAGTGGACAACACAAACTTTGGCATGTGTTTTATAATGAAAAGTAGGAGAAGCACTTGTTGAAGTTGTAGAAAATCTGAATCCAAAAGGGAAAAAAGAAACAAACTAGACAGCTGTGGGTTGTGAAGATAAAAGCATTGTTATCATTCTAAAAAATCTGGTTGGGTTGACAGAAAAGTGGGATTGACTTCTATTTAAAGTGATTGATTTATATTTTAATGGGTATACAAGTGGTTGTATCTAGAGAACAAATCTAGAGGTTGTTATTTGTAACTATTAGAAAAGTTAGGTTATATTAAAAAGTAAAATTATGCCAAATCAGCAATGCAAAATAAATAATCTACGTGCCATGTGTATGTATGAGTAACAAGTGAAACTATGACATGAATTCTTAGCTTCACTTTTGTTTATGATTGCCATATCCTAAAATGACTTTCACATTCACATAATCACTACAGTACAGGACAAAAGCCTGTTGGCACTAATGTGCTCAACATTGCAACCTTGAGGTTGTGGCTTCAAGTCATGTTACAAAATAAAAAAATCAGTACACTACAGCAGGCATACTAATGCTTAAAATCATCAAGTTAAAATTACAAAGGCAATTTAAAGTTTTGTTCTGAATCATTAAGCCACATCACATGATTGTGAATTGTGACCCACTGACCGTAATGTTTGTAATGTTGTTTCCCTTCCCATTTTTTGAGTTGCCGAAAGGAAACTATGCCTAAAAGTTTTTGCCCTAATGAAGGAATTTTGTATAGAAAAGGGAATTTTTTTTGCTCTACTGTCATTGTTTGTCTGAATCTGCCCAAACTTGGTAAAAAATGGCTAAACAACTCTTACCATGTTTGAAATTCGGGTAGAAATTTTTTACTTGGAAATCTGTTTCAATTGCTTAACTAGCTTGTTTGGTCTGATGGAATTTTAGTTGTGGTTCTTGTGGACTTTGTGATCAGATTTGGAGGAACTCAAGAGGGCCCATATCCACACCCCTTTCTGGGGTTTGGCTTATGCAAATCTCTTTTAAGTTGTCTTTCTATTTTTAAGGATTTCCCCTGTTGGTTAAGTTCTAGTCAACACATTATAAAGTAAGAGCCCATGTCATGTTAAAGAGCCACAGTCATCATTATTTTTGATTCCTATCTGATGGTGTTAGTCATGTAAAAGTTGAAACATTAGGAACTACTTCTTGAGTAAATTCTATGATATATATCTAGACTCTAAGGATGGGAGAAAGCCTTATCAGTCAGGAGGTTGTGCATGTTTAGATGAAAGGCGAAGAGGAGGAGAATTGAGGAACCAAAGCAGAAGAAGAATCGGTTAGGGGAGTATCAGAGAATCCATTCTTTTGTTCGTGTCGCTGGCACACCACTCCTAAAGCAACCTGGAGATGAATCAATAGTGGGATTTGAAAAAAGATGTAACTGGGATGTGCATGATGCGGGAATATCATGATGCTGTTTATAATAAAAAAAGTGTTAAAAAACACTACAGTAACAGTAACTACGAAACTGTCTACCAGTTGGATCAAAATAACGGAATCTCTTTTGCCCCACTGCATATCCTAAGAACACATAATGGACTGATTGTGCTGAAAGCTTAGAGTTCTTTCTGGTGAAGGTAAATGAATGACAAATATACGTCCACACGTGTGAAAAAGATTATACTGAAGCTGTTTCTGATAAATGTGCAAATAAGGCATTTGATTTGATAAAACATGAGTTGGTTGTAGATTGACGGATGGATTTCTGTACCAACTGCTTCTAGCTAGAATGCAGCAGGGACAGGTGATTCAAGCAGCAAACTTCTGAGAACTTTCAGAATATGATGATTCTTCCTTTTGGCTATATCATTTTGTTGAGAAGTAAAAGGACATGATTTCTGATACAAAATTCCATTTTCTCGTAAAAAGGTTTGAAATTCATGAGATATATATATATATATAGATTCCTCCGCATTATTGTGAGGCAATGTTGAATTAGACAAAGTTCCAATGCCATAAATGAGAATATCATCTGCAATAACTGTCTGTACCTTAGAGATGATGGAGCAACATAAGAGCTTGATGCTTGTGCAGTAGAAGAATCATCTATAATGGCTAGAATTCTCTATTGGTTCGGTTTTATGATAACATATTGCATTAAAAAATGGGATTTCTGTTCTTTTTAAAATAGTTGCAAAACTTCTTACACTGAACTGCAACATGACCATATTCTTTGCATAAATAACACTGATTCTTTCCAAGATCTTGGGATTGAGGCTTACTTTGAATACCATATCCAACTTCAATGGTCTGGAAATACATTTTTTTTAATGTTCAAGAGTTGCTTGCTAGGAAGCGCGGACATCTCTCTGGGGCCGGCGTGTCAGTGTGTCGGACACAGACACGCCCGGACATGTGTCCGACACGCCAAAAATGGCGTCTTGCTAATTTTTTTTATATTTTATTTGCCGGACACGCTGGGGACATGCTGGCTATTTTAGTTGGAGAAAAGTATTAAAATTATAATAAAGAAAAGAGAGGGGGGCCGTTTGTAAAAAACTTCTCTATTAGTTGGAAGAAAAAAAGGAAGATAAGGCAGAGGCAATTGAAGTTGCATTAATTGAGTAAACTTTAGATAGAAATTGACTTCTTTTTTGCTTTTTGTGTTTTTGGAATGGAGGGGAAATTGATGATCCTCCCTTTTCTTTGTATGAATTTTATGGAACTATGGATATTTCATGTTTAATGATTATGAATCATGTTTCAGTTTTGTATTGCAATTTGATAATTTGATATGTTTGTTAGTTGGTACAGTGGTACACTGGTACTTGAATTTTTATTTATTTAATTGCTAAATTGATTACAAAGTTAAAATGATATTATCTTTTAGTATATGATTTGATATATTATTATTATTATTATTATTATTATTATTATTAAATATTAATGTGTCCCCGACGTGTCCGTGTCCTACTTTTTGAGAAATGCCGTGTTGGCTTGTCCATGTCCGTGTCGTGTTGTGTCCGACTGTCCGTGTCCCGTGTCCATGCTTCTTTGGTTGCTTGTGGTGAGATCTTTTGTTCTTCTTGTAACAACTCATGTAAATATGCATCCAAACTTGGAAGAAGAGCCCGTTTCATCCAATTTTCTCTAATAGCTTCAAATTCAGGGTAAAGTTTCATAAAAAATTGATATGTTGGTAGTTTCATGAATTTGTTGAATGGCATCAAGTGCTTGTGTGGGAACAGATGCTTGAGCAAGAGAAGTGTATTCCATTCAAAGCATCATAAAAGCTGAGTAGTAGTCCTAACTAGATTTGTTCCCTTGACTATATTTCTTGTTTTCGAATTCAACTGGAAATCAATGAGCTGAATTTTCTTGATGATAAGTCCTTTTTAGATAATTCCACATAGCCGCAACAGTCTGATAGGATTGCAAATCAATTGCAATATGAGGTTCCACCGAACATATGTCCAACTCATGACATGGGCATTTGCTGTTACTCATTGGTTTACTTTTGATAAGTCTGTGGCTTTGGAAGTTGACACATTGATGTATCCCCAGATATCTCTACTGTGAACAAAGAGCCAGATTTGATATTCTTGCAGATAATAATATTTTCCAACAAACTTGACAGATGATTTCTTCAATTTGTCCAAGCCAGCCATCAAGAATGACTACTTTTATGCAACAGTTATCTCAAAAGACTAAATTCAGATCAAGTAGCAAAGATCTGAAAAGAATCTCGGATGTACAAACTAGACCATGTGTCCCGTATACAAAAGTCCAGTCAAAAGAGCTCAGATCTGACAAATATTCAGATACAGAGAGTGGATTGAGTGGTTCAAAGTCTGATCAACTGGCCCAGATGCTTAAGTTTAGTCCAAACAATCTCAAATTTGTAAATATCTAATTGAAGGAGGAGATTGAACGCCATAGATTAAGTGAACAACAAATTAGGGCTCAGGCAACCCTCTTTGGGAGTTTTGGACTCAATGCTGCTTTAAGTATCAAAAAGTCACATCTCTTCACCAAATTCCAATGATTTTTTAAAAAATGAAAAATACAAGATTTTCAATGACTCCGATGAGATCTTGGGCAGATCTTTGCCTAAATAGAAGAAAAGAGAAAGCACTGACCTTTAATTGCCAAGAAATCTCCCTAAAATCTTGAAAATTCTCAGAATAATGTTCTTTACTGGTCTCGGTCTTCCTCAACAACTATTGAATATTGATCGAATGGACCCCACAGTATGATACACATGGTCATGAGATTGTGCAGATCATTTGGATGATAGAGAGATAAATTTTGTTTAGATTTGTTACAATGGTGATCAGCTCAGAGCAGTTTTGAGATTCCCTAAAGACTCTAATCAAGTAGTTCTTTAAGAATCTTTTGTCAATAAGAGAGATAAAGGCATTTGTCAGACCCTGCATGCAAGGAAAAGTCTTCCACTTTTTTTACCAGAAAACAGATGGCCCACCTACTGATGTTGCTCTATACCATGACAAGTTATATGAGAGATTTGGGTTGCAATTGCTCCCCTTGACTATTTAGCCCCTTGGTTTTATATAGGATGCAAGATTATGAAAGGAAAGGAAAGTGGAACAAATACAAATCAATCACCTAGACAAATCAGCCCAATTGGTGGCCTAATTAATGGTAATTACAATAAACAAAGATTTTTCCTATCCTAATTGTTATGGTACATCTCTACAGTATATGATACAATGCTCTTCACAATATGGCAGTCCATCACGGTGTGGTCCCTAGGTACATCACCAAAGTGTAGGGACCAGTTAAAAAAAAAAAAAAAACCCCAGTCCGCTAAGACTTGTGGACCTTACCAATCAAGCCACAGGACACAGTAAAGGGAAATTTTAAACAAAGGAAAGATCTGATGAGAAAATGAATGTGTTGATGATACCATTCGAGCACTTATTTTACTGAGGATTTAGCCTTGCAAGAGTAGAATGTACATGTTAATAGCTATCTATCTAGATTACTAATATTATCTTTCTAAAAGGTCAAAGGTCATCACCTAGTGCGGTCTCACCGAAGCAGGGTCTTGGGAGGGTCCAAACTGGAGGCAGACCTAACCTTTGGCAATTTTGCACAAAGTAGCCACTGCTTGAAGGTCTCAAACTTGCGTTATCACGCACATGGTTCAAAATAGCGCTGCATAGCGGCCGCATTATCAGCTGTAGCGGTTGAGGCCGTTACGCTATTTTGAAAATAGCGGCGCTACAGTATAAACCCAGTAGCGCCAAGAAGTTTTAATTTAAGACACTGTTTTTCCTACTTCTCCTCAATAGCCTTTCCTAAAGTTGTCTCTACCCTTTTATTGTTCCAAATCACTAAAAAAACATAGGATTAATTGCTACATAAGATTTGAATTCGTTTGAATACCTAAAAAATTCACATCGCTATGTATCGCCGCAACTGCTTTTTATCGCCCGTTACGTAGCATTTTGGCCATTGGCTGTTACGCCTACCGCAACTGCTATATTGATCCTTGCTTACGCATGGCACCAGAAACTTTTACCATTGCACCAAAGCAATGACCCGAGACTAACATCACCTTTCTATTTTGCATAAAATCTGGTTCTTACGGTAATCTGCTTCAGAATGTTACAAAAAAGTTTGTATCTTTATGTAGAGCACAATTATCTTATTGAACAGTTGTGTTGATTTACTTGAATAAGAAGGATGTATCATTTAAATGTACTTGGGGTCTTTAATAAGACAGATTGGCTCATGTGCTTGTCCTCTCATCTAAAGTGTACTTATGCATTGTTGTTTACTTCTTCGGATCCTGGAATGTATAGACAGGTGATCCCACAGTGAATGAAATTTGTTCTGTCTTCCCCCTCCCTCTCCTCACGGTGTACTTGAGGGTACTTAACTATTACGCATTGTTATTATGGGGTACTCATGGGTTATGCATTGTAATTTAGTTCTGTTTATGGTACGTACTATGTAGAGACAAGTAATCTCACAGTGAATGATATTTTTTCTGTTGATCTGGTTAGTAAAGACAAGTGATGTCACAGTGAAGAATTTATCTTTGGTTTCTCTTGTATATGAAGTATTATTAATTCCTAATTCTGTTCATTCTTGGTACTTTTATAGTTTGATCGTTTGATCTGACCAAACTTCCAGTTTTGTAGATTTGCTAATTCATGCCAAGATTGGTTATATTTTGATTGCTACCTTTCATATGATGGCAGATTCATGCAGATGAGACAAAGAGCAGTCTTCAATTTGCAAGTAGAGCTTTACGTGTTACAAACTGCGCTCGTGTCAATGAGGTTCCTTTCTGATTTGACTTGCCTTTTCTTTCCTTGTAATCTACTCCTTGCTTTTGGCTCCATTTTCTATTTCCCTACTTGGAGTATGACTGTTGTGTTCCATATGTTGACAGATCTTAACAGATGCTGCTTTGTTAAAGCGCCAAAAAAAGGAGATTGAGGAGCTTCGTGCGAAGTTGCTGGTTTGTTTGTTGATACGTGGCTCTTTCTTCAAAGGTAGCTCCGGACCGAATTTTTTACATTCTTGTGTTTTGCATGTTAGGAATCACATTCTGAGCATTTTGAAGAGGAGATATTGAACCTGCGTAACACGTTATTACAGGTCCATTATCTGATCATTTTTCAGTTATTTTGTCATTTTGAAGATGAAGTTCTCATCAGATTCTTAAGAATTTCATATCCCTGGCTATGCAGAGTGAATTGGAGAGAGAAAGAATTGCTTTAGAGCTGCAAGAGGAGAAGAAAGCTCAAGCCCTACGTGAGATGAGGTTGCAGGAACAGGCTAGAAGGATAGAAAATTTAAGCTCGTTGGTATTAAACTCACAAAGGGATGAATCAATTCATACTAAGAAGGTTAGTACTAGATAACATATTAATCCCCTTGATTTACATATGTTAATACTTTTTTGTATTTTGTATGCTGTTAATATATTTGCATGTTATAATTTGTTGCTAATTGATGAAAAAATATTTAAGAGTTTATTTTTGTGCTACACATGCACAAAATGAGTGAAGTAGATATGTGAATGCTGAGGTGTATGTGTAGTAAAACTAGGAAGGATAGAGTAAAAATTGATCGTTTTCATGAGCACTTAAGGGCAGCATCATTAGGTGATAGAATAAGAGAAATCTGTTTGAGATGGTTTGGACATGTCGAAAGTGGGTCAGCAACGAAGCTAGCAAGGAAAATAAATAAATTCTATCAACTTAATGGCCCACTAAGGGGAAGGGGTAAGCCGAAGAGTACGTGGATAGAAGTAGTAGCAACTAGGAATCGATCTGAAGAAGTACAACTAATCCGAGGATTTGTCTTAGGATAGATCGGAATGGAGAGACAAAATTTATGTAGCCGACCCCAATACTGTTGGGACAAGGCTTTTGATGATGATGATGATGATTTTTGTCACTCTACTAAACATGTTATGTGAGCAGGTCATGTTCCACAACACGAAACATGTTAGATGGATGCTTTTATATGCCTAACTTGAAACCTCTTGACGCATTCAGAGATCCACAAAGAATCCTTTGACTGTAAACTAACTTTTCTGAGACTGTCCATGACAGTGTCACAGTATTGTTATTATATTCTTGCAACTGGATATATGTCCGAAAGGAATAGATTTGAAGAAATGCAACTTATTTGAAGATTTGGCTCGGGATAGATTAGAATGGGGAAGCAGAATTCATGTAGCCAACCCCAACATAGTTGGGACAAGGCTTTGATGATGATGAACTGGATATATGTCCAAACCTTTGTAAGTGTTTGTTCCTCGCACCAACATCATCGATACAAAGTAACAAATGAAAAGGAATGGAAAACACGGAGAATAAAACTGAAATAACCTTCACTGTTATTCAAATAATAAAAATCAACTGTTCTCTACTGCAACCTTACAAGTCCGAAATGATGCATAAAAGCAAAAGTTCTCTAGAAGATCTTGATACCTGTTTTTCCTGATAATGCTCCTATCCTGGACCAAATTGCTAAAATAAACAGTCTGAAAAAGGCAAACTACAACTATTCACTGTTGACTGTTGTGACTGTCAACACGCTTAGAAAGAGCAAAACACTAGATAAAATCTAATTCTTTATCTCCTATCTGAAGATGCTAATGGAATCCATTCGACTATTATTTTTGAAGGGAAACCATAAAACTCCATTGGCTGGTACGATCTTGCACAGTTTTGCAAATCTGGCTGTGGGCCGCACATGGCCCATCTAATATTGAAAGCAATCATACTACCTGCAAGAAGAGTCGTAGGTGACCTTATTTTGGTAGGTTTCAAGTGGGTTGGTCTTGGTTGAACATTGTGTGGATATGTATCAGAAGATGTGGAATCAATGTTCAGACCAATTTTTATAGGCCCTGGTGCTGGTTATTTATTTGTGGGTTTGAACTTTGAACTAATCCATGACAATAAAATATTGCAATTACTGACTCAGATTATGCAGTCCTGACTCTGCATATTATTACTTTCAACCTTGCAAATTTAGAAAAAAGTTGTGCAGGTTATAGACTTACAAGAGAAGGTTCTGCAGAAAAATTCTGTAACAACCTGCCCCTACTTTTCAATTGCCCAGAGTTTGGGGCTTTGGTTTTTAGAGGGTTTGCCTCTACTTCTCTAAAGCGGACGGAGGCTGGAATCGTCTACCATATTTTCCAAACCTCTACCCACTTTAGACATTTAGACAAGTAGAGGCTAAAATAGAGATACCAAACAGGGCCTTAGACAAGAGACTGAGATATCTGAAAATCAATTTTGTTTCTTGTCAAGGTGGTCAACTATGGATGGTATTTTCTCACTATGTAATTAATGGAACGCTACTGAGAGAAGGAAAAATCTTCATAGGGTCTTCCCTCGATCTAGAGAAAGCTGAGGACAGGGTACCTAGAGATTTGATTTGGTGGGTGCTCGGTAAAAGGAATGTCCTAAGAGGTTACATTGACGTCATCAGGGACATGCGTAATGAGTGTGAGAGCTATCTCTGGAGAGACAGGTGGGTTTCTAGTGACCATAGGTTTGCATTAGGATGCGGCTTATACCCTTATTTCGTTACATTGATTGTGGACGAATTAATTGCTCATGCCCAAGAGGAGGTACCTAGGTGTATGTTGTTTGCAGATGATATAGTATTAGTGGATGAATCAAGAGATGGTGTGAATGCAGAACTTGGGAGACAATGAGAGACTTTGAAATCCAAGGGCTTCAAAATAAGTCATACAAAGACAAAATATATGAATTGCAACTTCTAGCGAGATGTGCAAAGAGCTAAAACTGCCATGAACCCATGATAATTGAAGCTCAAGAGGTTCCATAAATAGACTCGTTTTTACCTTAGCTCGATAAATAATAAGGATAGACGAGTTAGGAAGATGTCGAACTTAGGATAAGAGTGGAATGGTTGAAGTGGAGACTTGTTTCTACAGTGCTTTGTGATTGGTGCATAACAACAAGATCGAAGAAAAATCCTTACATGAGCTATCAATGGAAAAATACCAAGAGAAGAGGAAAAATCTGCATTGGTCTTCATTGATTTAGAGAAAGCTTATGACAGAGTACCTAGAGATGTAATATGGTGGGTTCTAAACAAAAGGAGTGTTATATTGAAATCATTAAAGATAGGTATGAGGGAGCGGTAATGAGTGTAAGAACTACATATGGAGGGACAAGTGAGTGTTTAGTGACCATAGCTTAAGCCCTTATCTCTTTATAGTGATTATGGATGAGTTAACTGCTCATATTCAAGATGAGGTACCTTGGTACATGTTGTTTGCAAATGATTTAGTGTTGGTAGATGAATCTAGAGATGAGACAAATGTGAAACTTGAGAGATGGCGGGTGACTTTAGAACCCAAGGGTTTTAAAATAAGTCGTACAAAGACAGAATATATGGAATACAACTTCAGTGAACATGTACAAAGAGCTGAAACTATTGTGAGAATTGAAGCTCAAGAGATACCACAAAGAGATTCTTTCTGATACCTTGGCTCTATGATTAGTAAGGATGGAGAGATTGAGGAAGATGTACAGGATAGGATAAAAGCGGGATGGTTGACGTGGAGACTTGCTTTTGGAGTGCTTTGTGACTGGCGCATGCCGACAAGATTGAAGGGAAAATTTTACAGAACAACAATTAGATCTACTATGGCCTATAGAGTAGAATGTTGGCCAATCAAGAATAAAACCAAACACAAAATGAGTATAGTAGAGATGAGAATATTGAGGTGGATGTGTGGTAAAACTAGGAAGGACAGAATCAGAAATGAACTCTTTCGGGAGCATTATGGGGTACAATCAATAAATGATGAAATAAGAGAAATAAGAGACCTGTTTGAGATGGTTTGGACATGTCCAATGCAGGCTAGCAATGACGCCGATGAAGAAAAAGTTTTTCTGTGTAGGTTGATGGCCCATTAAGGGGAAGGGGTAGGCCAAAGAGAACGTAAATGGAAGTAGTAAGGTTGTATCTTAAGAAGTGCAACCTAAATGAGGATTTGGCTCAGAATAATAGATCAGAATGGAGAAACAAAATTTATGTAGCCAACCCCAATATAGTTTGGGCAATGCTTTGATGATGATGCTAATAGAAATTATACCAGCTATGGGTCTATGGCCTATTGAGTAGAATGTCGGCTAATCTAGAAGCAACACATGCACAAAATGGGTGTATAACAAAGGTATGAGTGTTGGGATGGATGTTTCGTAAAATGAGAAAGATATAATTAGAAATGAGCATTTTTGGGAGCATTTAGGGATAGCATCAATAGGTGATAAATTAAGAGAAAACTCTTTTGAGATGGTTTAGGCATGTCTGACGCAGGCGAACAACGATGCCACTAAAAAAAAGGTCATCACCTAGTGTGGTCCTACCGAAGCAGAGTCCTAGGAGGGTCCAGACTGGAGACATACCTAACCTTTGACAATTTTTGCGCAAAGTGGCTGCTCGCAGGTCTCAAAACTGCGTTATCACGCATGGAACCTGAGAAAAGTTTTTGCACAAAGAGGCGAACAATGATGCCACTAAGAAGAGTTTTTCTATGCAAATTGATGCCCACCAATGAAAGGGTAGGTCGAAGAGGATGTAGATGGAAGTAGTAAGGCTAGATATAAAGAAGTGAAACTTATTCGAGGATTTAGTTTTGGATAGATCAGAATGGAGAAACACAATTCATGTAGTAGAATCCAACATAATTGGAATAAGGCTTTCATGATGATGATGATGATGACCTATAGAACAAAATGAATTTTACTTGGAAGTTGGCACTGCTAGTGGCCAGGGCCTATTTCAGTCCAAGTGTTGCACCAGTGGCCCTTTTTTTTTTTTTCCTACTTGTATTGTATTATCTAATTCTTTTTTAACTACAAGGCTTGTGATTTACTAATAAAATAATTGCAAGGCTTTTGGTTTACTAATAAGAAAGCAAGGTTTGTGATCTTTGATGCCTGGATGGGGGAGGGACACAGCATGAATATTGTAGGGATGCGGATTTTACACATGAAAAGTGTTGTATCAGATATGATATGGCATAGTACCTTACCTCTTTTGATGTGTCATTGTATCATTCCTTGTGATTAGATTTCTGCAAGAAATTTAGGTTAAAACAGTAAAAATTGTGTAAGTAAGAGTTTAAGGCAAGAATAATTAGAGAGAAAGAGGAAGGGCTGGTGTCCAATGTGACAGCGCAACCATCCCTAAAACATTATTTATATACTATTTGCAGAAATCACTGGAAGCCCTTCTTACCAAAGTTTGTAAAATTAGAAATCAGTCAGTAATCCTGGAAATTACAAATAACCCGCTGCATCTCTTACCACAGTTAGTATATTGATGGGCTCATATCTGAATTGTTGATAGCTTCTTGATCATTGTCAGTCTAATGTTGTATATGATGTGAGCATAATTACTCTTTTCGTTTCCTTCATTTCTTTATCTATTTGGGCCTATGTTTTCTAGGGGTTAACATAAGATGTTTATTTTTTCTTTTATGATTTTCTGACCACTTAACAGAATGCATATTGCAGATTGCATCCTTGACTTGCTATTGTACTATATGGTATCATTTTTGATCATGCATTGGATTGTTTGTTAGTGTAGAATAAGAGGCGTGACACGTGGTGCTTAGGTGCTACTTCAGGGAAGTCCTGTGTTGAGGTATGCACATCTAGACTTGCACTTTTAGTGAATTTGTTTTTTAAGTTTCACCTTTTGGTGTTGAATCTTGAGGATCTTCAAGAGCCTGCGGAATGTGCTCATTATTGTGACAAGGTTGCAAGTTTGAGTCAGCTTCCTTTGTTCAGAAAAAAAGGGATGAATCATAAAAGGAAAAAGAAAAAATAGTGTTTAGTGACCTGCGTGCTTCATTTAAAATTAAATTCATTGCTAATTTTCGTATCAACTGTGCAATCCTGTGAGTGTGTATGTATTTGGAGGTTTGGACTGTTGAGGTAGCAGACCACCAGAATGAGGCATGGCCTATCATTACCCTGAGTGGCAGCTTGAACTGTTTGTGTTTCCTGTTGGGTTTCCTTTGCAATATTAATTATTTATGGAATTTGTAGTGTTCTCCGTGTAAAAAGTTTTGCAATGGAAGGTAGCAGATTAATGCAACCTCTCGGCATTTTTAGGTGACAAGCACTGCACAATCAATAGCTACAGTCAGAAAGCCAGTTAGAACTGAACGAGACATGGGCTTGCCTCCTCCTTTTGAAGAACTAATTCATCAAAATGAAGTTAAAATGGGTGACAGCCCTAGCCAGTTATCAGAGAATTGTGGAAATCATGTGTCATTGAATGACTATGCTCTTCCTGATGAGCATGCACTGTTGCATGTCACTAACAGGAGAAAAGTTCCTCTCAAGAGAAGAAACTCACTTGCGGTATGTTTCCCTGTCGTCGTTTTTTGCTGTATATTTCGACACCTGAATGTTTATTTGGCTAAACAGGAGAATAGCGACGTACTAGACATGCAGGCAGAATATGAAGACTTGCTTTTGAAATTTGAAACTCAGGTTGATTTTTCATGTCTAACTGATTGCATGCGTTTACTTCATATTTTTGCACCCTTTGATAATGTGACCACTATTTTTCAGGGAATAACAAAGGATATACAAATTGAATGCTTAGCCAAAAAGTTAGCAGAGGCAGAGTGCAATCCGGAAAGGACAACCTCTACTTCCACCTGCCATCTAAGTGAATGTGTTACACGTGGGGGTAAAGCCTTAACTTCAAGGGAGTCTGAGGCAATTCTTGTTATCAAACAACTTCAGGACCAGGTCATTATTATTAGCACGTGTTGTCTGTGTCTCTTGTCTTCAGACACTTAATTGTTATGTAAATTTCTAGCAGATTAAAGAGCTAGAGACTGAGAAATCTTCTATCCAAGGAAATTTAGATAATGTTGTTCAGTTAGCTACCGAACAGAATTCATCTTCCAGAGTAAAATATGACCAGGTAATAATGGATTTTATAACTTCTGTTTCTTTTTCTTTCACAATTCCTAACTACATAGTGATTGAGTTCTCCCATGCATATGATTTTTTTTCCAGTTGTGTTCAATGGGTGAGATGGTATGGAACTGTCTGCACAAATACCTGGACCTCATTATTTAATTGGCCATAAAATGTTGATTTGGATGCAGTCCTGACTCCTGATTATCCAACTGGTCTAAGAAGGGTCCGAATCTTAATTTTTCTAGTCAGGTCCTTTTGGTAATTGATTTCAGGCGCGAGCTATTGGGCAAACCTTTCAAATTCCCTACGCAGTTTCATAAGAAACTGGTCACATGGACTGATTTCATGAGCCTTTTGAAGGGCGTGTATGCCACACTTTATGGCTTCATCAGATACTGGGCATAATTTTTTTTTGAATTCAGTCCACAGGTTTACAAATCCAGAATGACATTTTTATATTGGCCTATTCCTATGGGAGTACTCTGATATTTCAATTTCCAATTAAAATGTCCTCGCTGCGTGTTCTTGATTATAGGTTTCACTTAAATATTTCCACATCCCCTTTGCGTTCTTATAGGGTTCCAGATTGAGTGCTCTCTGGGGGATCTACATAATTTAAAATCAAATGAATGATTTTAGCATCCTTTGTTTCCCATTGGGACAGATTTGTGGTGCTTGTTGTGTCCTCTTTATTAACTGTTGATTTTGCATTGGTCCATTTGATATGATGTGATTGGTCTTTTCCTCTCAAAAGCTTATGGAACTGAAATTCCGATGAAAGTAGTTTTTGCCAATAAACGCATAATGCAAAATTTCAGATTTTTTGGGTGTATTGAAAATCTCCGCAAAAAGAGAGTTGACAAATAAAAAATTGCAAAATATAGTCATCTAATTGATGCTTTCAGTTCTGTGGGATCACAGATTAACCTTTACAAATGGAAAGATCTCTCTCTCTCTCTCTCTCTCTCTCTCTCTCTCTCTCCCCTTAATGATTTCGAGTTACTGGAATTGGTGATCAGATTAGAATATTCAACGGCCTTGATGACATTATATCCCTGAAGAATTGAGAAAATACATATCCAGAGAGCTCCAAAAACTCCGAGAAAAATGGAGAAACATGCAATCAGGCGGGGTGACATTGTGCTGTGAATTGTCCTGAATTGATAACCAATGGGCCTCACAATTAATCGAATGGATTCTGCCTTGATACAGTTGAACGACTGTAGAAATTTCTTCAGAAATCTGAGACCTTTTCAGATATAGAGTTGATATTTCTCCCAAAAAAGCCCTCTTGATTTGTGAGGATCATAGATGGGCCAGTGATCAATGAGATAGACTCAACATAGATCGATGGGGAGAAATTCTAGAACAGTTGAACGACTGTTAAAATAAGTTTTCTGTAATCTGAAAATACTTCAGATCTTGATTCTTTTGAATGCTTCACTTTCAAGATGACCCATTAGTGATCACAAAGTTAGGGGAGAAACCTTTGGTTGGCACAATTCTGTTAATTATCTAGCATGTAATCCGGAGGTTTGAGATGATAATGAGTAACAAAGTGAATAGATTAGGATTCATAAAGAATCTTC
The DNA here is from genome assembly GCA_038049695.1 of Cinnamomum chago. Classification (NCBI taxonomy): domain Eukaryota; kingdom Viridiplantae; phylum Streptophyta; class Magnoliopsida; order Laurales; family Lauraceae; genus Cinnamomum; species Cinnamomum chago. The sequence goes on along the minus strand of CP142458.1, from coordinate 60,581,382 downwards.
TTGCTTAGTGTATATAGTCTAGTTCATGGTTTTAATGGGTGCTTGTAACTTATTACCATTTTTTTTCCAAATCTTCTTTCGACACCATAATTAGCGATTTTTTAATACTAATATTATATGGCATTTAATTCATCACATTTTCCTCATTGTTGTAGCTTCATCAAGAACTTCTAGATGCACGCGAGGAGGCTAGAGTGGCAGGTGATGAGGCTAGAGCTGCTCGTGAACAACTTTGTTCACTAACATCACTTGGAATGCTTGAGGTGCATAAATTTTGTTGTATTTGTTCAATTACTTTCTTATTTTATTGTCATTTTTTGTCCAAGTTTATAATGGTGTTGATATACACAGATGTGCATGTGCACACACAGAGGGTGAGAGGGATATGACGATAATGCCGTTACCTTCTTATAAAAATATCCTTTCAGTCCTGGGGACACTCAATGATCTCTTAGCATTCCAATTTCTTCCCTCTAGTATGCCCACGATGCACTTACCCTATATGCGCTGTCATTTTCAATTCCTTATTTTGCTCTATTGCTGCTCGCAAGCAACGAACCTAATGCACAATGGAATTAAGTAGTTTTCACTGTTGACCCAATTCTCCTCCTTGGTGTAAGGCATGCTAATCTTGCAGCACTTATATTTTGACTTTGTTCTTGATGCAACCAAGGGAAGCACAATTGCATTCATTGTGAGCCCAAAATACTTTGATCTTCAATGAAACCAAAAAATCCACTCAAGCAAGGAAGAAAGTAGGGATTTGCTTGACTTTAATTGGGAAAATCCACTGTATAAATCTTCCGTTCAATGGAAGAAACTCACCAAGGGAGAGGAAACTCAAATCTGCTTTACACCAACTACCTTATTGAAACAGCTGAAAATAAATTACAAGCTAAGGAGCTGCGGTCCCTTACATGCTCTTATATATTGTTTATGGACTTTGAACTCTAAATATGAGACTTAATCTTAACCATCCATCAAATTACTAAACCATATGAAAGTCTTACCCCTAAAAGGACTCCTTATACAATGGAAAGAAAATCAAGCTAATGGAACGACTTAAATGATTCTGTCAATTTGCTTGTTTTGCTCTAGTGAGTCCCATGTAGCCGTGAAGTCAATCCCTTAATTTCCTCGTCAGCACAAGAGTCTTCTTAATAAAGTACTCTTAAGTACACTTAGATACGGAATGAAATTAACACATAACATAAGAACAATTACTTTCATGTGGTCTTCTTGTGAGATTTTAGAACTATCTGACCACCATAACATAAGTACACTTAGATTGACCACCATAAATTGTTTCATAGATTTTAGAACTATCTGAACTCCGATTGACAATTCGTTTTCAACTACACTCTCATGAAGATGACACAACCCTCGTGAAGATGAGATCTAAGCTCATTCATCGTGCCTCTGAGTCTCGTTTTTGTTCGTCAAGCTGCATGATCTATATGGTTAAGGTAGAGATCACGTAGAGCTAATCTGGTAGGCCACCAACCATGACAACTTCAATAAGAGCAGGATGAGACAGAGACTTTAGAGCCATGTAGTAGACACCATCGACTCACACAAACAGGTGGAGATCACCAACGAAGCAGAATGGACATTTTGGCAAGATATCAACTAATACAGAAGGGGGTTATATTTATTGGGACCAAATCAGGGTGGTGCAAGGGGAGATTGTTTAGAACTTTGGATATGCAATATAGGTTTTTTTTTTCATCACAAAAACTAAGCTTACGAGAGAATTTCATTTAGGGGTAGAAAACTCTATCAATATGTGAATCCCAATTAATTGATACGTTTTTAGTTTCTTTTAAGAATGTCGTGTAGTAGTCAGCCTCTTTGGGAATGCTGTGCAGCGTACCAAGGTGCAGTACAACTCAGGATAGTGTTGCTGAGAAGGTGTAGTTTAAAATGTGGAGCATAAGAAGTTTTCACCTCCTTTATCAATCACGTTGAAAAAACTGACAGAAGATATGTTAGCAGACAAAGTTCCTCATTAAAGTAGTTGTAAAGCTGTGATGTTAATTCCATGCCGGACATAGTATCTATATATGAGCTTAAGAGAGGGAGAAGAAAGAGTGTGTGCGCGTGTGCCGGGGGGGGGAGGGGGGGGGTGGTGTTTAGTATGAGAATTATTTCCTAAGTTAGGGTTAGATTATATTAGAATAGAGTCATGAGGTTAGGATTTAGTTTCCTAATTTGAGTTAATCTCTTCCATTGTATTCTAAAATAGCCTTAAATTCACAGTAAATCAGATCAAATAATTGTGTCAAGATGTAGCCTTAAAATTTCAAATCTAACCATGAACGATGTCTTGATCTATGTCAAATTGGGGTAAATGACAATTCATGTTTTAGTTTCTTTTGTGCGTAACATTTTGATATAGTTATAATTCTTATATCCTGTGGGATGTTTCGTTTCTTTTGTTGATACCATTTTTTTTTTTTTTTTCACTAACATGTTTAGGAGGTTAAAGTTGATCCCTTGGACAAGCTCTCAGCGGAATTCCTTGAATTAGAGCTGGAAGTTCAAAACTCAAGGAACACTGTAAAAACCTTTTCTTCTGTAGCTGCCGATCTGTTTCAAAGCTATTCCTTTTTCCCAAACAGTATCCTGGTAATGCACTTTTGTAAGAATCTACATTTAAAATTTCCCACATCTATAGCATTGTGAAATATATATGTGCTTTATTTTACTTAGGTTTGAACTTTATTGTGCATGCCTTCTGAAGATCAACTTTGTATGATAGGTTTTATTTCAATTTGGAAATAAATTCATTAGAGAACCACACCAACTAAAAGGAACAAAATTTATCAGCCTTGATAGATGTCACAATGGTGTTTTTTACAGACACTGTGAGTTGTTAAAACCTTTATAGCACAGGAAAATACCTGATATGCACTCTCACTCTGAGAATATACGAGTCAAGTCATTTTGGCCAATCTGCATGTTAAAATTCTTCAATGTGCCAACTATTCAGCGGTTGTCTTAATGTGTCAGATGACTTGAAAGGGCATAGTTCGCTCATTAATAACAAAAACAAGTTAGATCAACTTGCTTTGTTTAGGGGCCAGGGCTCAGTTGTGAAACTCGGTAAGTTGCTTCTTTTTTATTTGCTTCTCTGTGCAAGTTGAAACTCAAGCTTCGCAGTGGCACACTTGAGAATTGAGATACAACTGGTACTGGTTGATCTTAGGAATGATAAAGGTGAGGTGCAATATGTTGGTGGCTAAAATGGAGTGGAATGCTTTGATTGTTCCTTCATTTCCTTGACTGTCTGTTGGCAACAGATTTACCATTCATTGTGAGGAAATGACTAGTGTCTTAAAAGTCTAAGCCTGGAGATTCTCCTTCTCTTTAATGATAATGTATTTATTACAGTTAAGAGTCATGTGACTTTTCTCAATGTGCCTAGAGAGGCAAATGAAAAGGAAAAGTTTTTGGCTACAGATGATGGCGTGAGAGTCACCTGTGGTGGAGTTCCTCACCCAGCCTCAATAGTATCGTTGAAATGTTTTTTTGTTAAATAAGAAACTCTAATTAATAAAGAAATAAGTGTAGACACGAGCCTGTAGCACAGTTGCAAGGTACTATGAGGTTGTGGTTTCAAGTCATTTTACCTATCAAAGAATTGAGGAAAAAAGAAAAGAAGAAATAGTAGAACAAAGTTGTAACCATGTATAAGTACAATGTTGATGGAAAACACACCAACTACAACCACCTGATTACATATCAAAATGGGGCAAAAATCCTTAAAAGATTAGAAATTATGATTTCCATGGTGATATTACTCGGAGGCCAATGGTTTCTTCACTCAGAGGTTAGATCTTATTGACAGGTTGCCAATTGCCATTGTTCTTTGATTGCTTTGTAAAATTGTGAAAATCATCTTGAAAGTGTTTCTTCAGAAGCTTTGAAATTTAATAGAGAACTGTATGCGGCTGAACGGATTGAGCCAGAGTTGTTGAGATGTTTTATTTTATTTCTTTTTTTGATGGTTTAGTGCCTTATGAGAAGTCTCTGAAGTGAGTTTGCAATAGAGACATAAGCGAGCCAGGGATGCTTGCACCTGTAGCCAAGTCTTGTAGATATCATGATGAATGACAATTGTACACTCTCCATGCATCATGTCTAGGGAATATTGATTTTGTTTAGAAATGAATTCAGTTTCCTTTTCCTTTTATCACTTTTACATTCTCATTGCACTCGTGTACAGGACCTCAAGTCATTTGCTAGCCAAAATATATTACAACTTAAATCCATCATCAGAAGCCATGAGAAGTTGCACAATTGTATGGAAGAAAAAGTTGTTGAACTTGAGAAAGATAAGGTGGCTTTTTGATTAATCATGACATACTCGACTTGATAATAGTGTCAACAATATGATCGTCAGCCCGTGTATATGTATAGTATCATCAGGCAATGAGTGTTTACAAGCATTCAAGTTCTAACAGCCTATGGTTTCAACAGGGATCTAGATGTCGATTTGATGGGCCTTGCCGTGTCCCTTTTTTTCCATTGCATCCGGACCACTGCTGTAATTCTTTCCTAAGCATTGATTTGCCAGCTGTAGGTGAAACTGTTACTGACTATTCTTCCATGATAGATTTTGGACATGGTTTATGTGGTAGCCACTATGATATCAATATTCTTGATAACTGAACTTGCGGGCTTCACATGTTTGAGCTCAAAGCCTGAGGTCACTGTCATATCATTGGCTTATGATTGTATGATTCCTTAATATTGTCTGCTGACCAAAAATTTTCATCTCTCTCTCTCTCTCCAAAGCGCAGGTCATCTTGTACAATCAGTCCTTTGATCAGCAAAAGCAGATAGAGGATCTCAAATCTAATCTACAGATTTCTGAAAAGGCCTTGACTGTATTGCATTCTTCCTGTCTTCTATTCTTGTTTGTCTTTAGAGTTGTCTCATATGATATCGATCCTTCTTTTTTTTTTTTTCCTCTACTTTTTGTGATAGGAACTGCAACAACAACGAGACTTGGAGAAAGATGACTTGATTACTGAAATTCAAGATCTTCAAAAGGAAATTTCATTCTTGTCATCTTCCTTGGTAGTGAAGGAAAGGGAAGCTTTGAGAAAGGAGCTGGAGAAAACAAAATCTAAGCTGAAAGATACAGAATGCAAGCTTAAAAATGCTGTCCAGGACAAGATCAGACTTGAGGTTTTGTAATTATTTTCCTATTCAGCTTATAGTGCCTTCTTGGTTGGCATCTTTGTGACATTTATTATCTTATATGCTGCTTATCCCTGCTTGTCCAGAGTGAGAAAGCATACATTGAACGAGAGATAAAGCACTTACGTGGTCAGAAGACTCTTCTCGAACGTGATATTTCCAAGCGTGAATCACTTGCTGATAGAAGGCGTGAATCACTTGCTGATTGGAGGCGTGAATCAAAGGATTTGAGCAAGGCAAAGGTTCATAATGACCTCGTTGAGCAGACTTTGCAATTGAAGTCAATAGAACTTGAAAGGGCCAACTTTGACTTCGAAATCCTCTCAGTATGTATATTATCTACTGTTCTATTTCCATCATAGACGTTCCACAATGTTAAAGTATTGAAATGTAAAAAAAGAAATAGAGGCATGAAAATCTCTATGACGAGCTACTCTAATAAATGATAATAGCGTCATGAAAGGTGCTTCCTTGTGGATTCGAAGTAAACATGGATCTCTCACAAACAAGGCTAACAATGTTTCTAATTATGGGACAACTTTCTTTGAGCTGAACCAAAGAAAATGCAGTTCCAACAAAAGGCATAGTGTCATTAGCTATAACATTAGCTCGAGTATTTTCATATTTAGGATTATGCCTGCACCATAGATCAAAAATATGTTGTTCAACGTGGTCCTGCCACTTATCAGATGTTGGGACTGGTTGACAGTCACTGTATTTCCTCCTACATACCTCTAAGTATGGAGTAGGAATCATTAACTGAATAATCGGCCTTCTTCAATGTAATACATGCCCTTTTTCTTTCTATGTAGAACTGTAGATGCCCAAAAACCCTTGAATCTTTAAGAAAATCAGTTACCATGGGCTGTTTAAATATAACAATAAATATCAGGGTCTGTTTTATTATTACAGTAAACAACAGGGGTGCTGTTTTGCAATTTTTCAGAAAATTCAGAATTAAAGGGTGCCTCGCAATCAGCAGTTTTCAAGCCACAGTTTGGTGGGTCAAACTGGACCCAATCTAAGAAAGAAAGGCACCAGCAGGTTCGCCCATGAGTCCAGTTCAAGATTGTTCGAGTGCTTTGATCAAATGGTAGGCCATATGGGCCCGCAACAGTTCTACTTCTAGGCATCAGAAACGTCTCAGATTCTGAAAATCTAAGGTCATATTTGGCAACCAAATCTTTAGGGAAAAGATTTTCGGTTGCCCTAAAGTTATAAATCCATGTTTGGCAGTTGTAAATTCCTGAGGATTTGGACGAATGGAAATCTTCTTTTGTTAGGATTTTTAGATCCAACCACCCCCCATAAGATTTGAAAATCCTCACTTAAGTGGATTTGCACATCAAACCCTATTTTTCTCAGCTATATGCATCGATACACACCAATGTGAAATCATCAACTATACAAATCCCCAGTGAGGAATCCTTGTTCCAGTGGTATTGAAGAATCATCAGATCTATGGATTCTTCGCCTGTTACCAAACATGCTCTAAGAGTTTCTCCATTTTCTCTAGGGTTTTCTAGATGATTTTTCTTTAGGAAGTTTTTGTTAGATTTCTATTTGTATTAGGATTTTATTATGGTAAGAGTTCTAGGGTTTTAGAAAGGTTTTTAGCATTATATAAGGAGGTTATTCTCGTCTGGCACTGTTCATGCTACAATACCCAAAAATAAAAGTTTGCAAACATCACAGTTTTGCCTTGTTTTTTTCCTCTCTCTTGTATCATGTGGATGCTAGGAGATTGAGAAGGCTCTTTAAGTCCGATTGCAACAAATCGGGACTGCGTCTCTGCTTAGTCAAGATGTCTTGTTAATTTGTGAAGGCAGGGGTGGCAAAACCTAACATCCTGTATGGGTTGCAGCACTTGGAACCGACCTGCAGCCAAACAGATCAGGTTAGGTTTGACCCGCACAACCTTTCTAACCCGATCTAATTTCTTAAAACCCTAACTTTACCCTCAATCACTCTTTCCCATTTATCTTTCGCTTTAAACCATGGTTTTAAAAACTTGGCCGAGTCTGAGTTGACTCAAGATCTAGCATTTTTTTCCAATATTTTAGATCATTCGAATATTTTCTTTAGGTTTGACCCGCACAACCTTTCTAACCCGATCTAATTTCTTAAAACCCTAACTCTACCCTCAATCACTCTTTCCCATTTATCTTTCTCTTTAAACCATGTTTTTAAAAACTCGGTCGAGTCTGAGTTGACTCAAGATCTAGCATTTTTTTCCAATATTTTAGATCATTTGAATATTTTCTGTAGTTTTTTTTTTCTGGGAAAAAAATGAAAAATCATGTTGCGTCAAGTTGCAACAGCTGCGAGCTACCACATATTGGTTTTAGAGTTGGTAGTGATCTTGACATGAATGTGATTTTCAACCATGGTTATGACCACATATGGATGCATATTATTTTAATACAATTCATTGGATCTTTTTTTTCTTTCTAAATATCATTTTAGACATGGTCTGCCTCTCATCTTCACTTGTACTGTCTATAAAATTAACATTTTCTAAGAAAGTTTGTGCGAGTTTGATAATTTTGGACATCTGAACGGGGCAAGGAAAAGTTTGACTATGCAAATTGATGGCCCACCAAGGAAAAGTTTGGCCCTGTAGGCCGAAGAGGACGTGGATGGAGGTAGTACCAATAGATCTGAAGAAGTACAACTTTTTTGAGGATTTTGCTCAAGATAGATCGGATTATCAAAATGGAGAAACGGAATTCATGTAGCCGACCCCAACATAGTTGGGGCAAGGATTTGATGATGATGATGATGATGATGAAATCTCGTGCCTGGGGATCGTTTACACCATTTTGTGCTAGTAGTTGGACGTCATGTTTTTCCTACATATATCATGCAACATGTGGTGGTGGTGTCAGTAATTCATAAACTTTATGACAGAGACAACTGAGTTTAATTGCATAGTAGAGATGTAGTTTTTTCTCTTGAATTTGTCTTTTTAATTTAATCTCATTCAACCATTTAGGGAGAATACCAAAAACTAGAAGATCATGCATCTGAGATGGAGATAAAGATTGCTTCTTTGGAAGAGGATTTGCTAGGTGCTAATGGGGAAAAAGAAGCAGCGTTAGCTAGAAATGAAATTCTAGTTTCAGAACTGGAAGCTACGTCTAGTAAGTTGGAGACAACAAACTCAGAACTGAAAACATTGCAGGAAGAGGTTTCTAGCTTGGTATGTTTTTCCTGTTTCTGCATGGACTTTTTTTCTTGAATTCAGTTGGTAATTTACCTATTAAATGCACTGTGTATATTCATTCGCAAACGTTCTTTTCTTCATTCTTAACCCTTTTTATTTTTTTATATTCTTTCTTAACTTTTTTACTTTTGGCTTTTATGCAGACACTAAAGCTTGCTGAATCCGAATCCCTCTGTCAAAAATTGGAAAGTTCTCTCGGTTCTATGTCGAGAGAAAAAGAGGACATGGCAATGGTAGTCAATAGCAGTTCTTGAAACTTTCTAGAAGAGTTATTTTCCCTCTCGTACCATTGATTTGAAGTTACTTGAATGTTCCACTTTTCGCTGTGCAGCAACTTACAGATGCACTTCTAGAACTGGAGGAGGAAAGGGCAGTATGGTCCTCGAAAGAGAAAGCTTCTGTTGAATCCATTGCTGAGAAAGTAAAGATGTCCAACACTGAGATTGCCTTGTTATTGAAAGATTTATCGAAGGTACTGTGCAAATTTGTGTTTGATTTATTTAATGTTATTTGCCTCAATTGTATGGAGAAATCATAAGCAAATCCTCTTGACTAAGCATTCAAGTTCGATCTGCTGCCCATAATGTTGCTCATGTTGTTGGAATCATATTACTCTCTTCATTAATTGATTATCCTTCATCTAAACTTTTTTACACATTTTAACTGATTATCCTTCATCTGAACATTTTAATCTTTGTAATTTATATTCAACTCTCTCATAGATGTCATCTTGTAAGAACGAAGGTTAAAGAAAAGGAACCTGATAAGAAACTTCTTAAAATGTTACATGAAGTTCTTAACTATGTTAATGCTCCGTCAGGTGTATCCCTTTCCACTCATTAGTGTGTGTGAAAGTTGAAATTTGTGGAGTACATCTTGACTTTTTATCTGTATTATTGTGAATAGACAATGAGTTTTTATAAACTAGAACCAAAGATATCAACCCAATCCAGAAAACCTAACCATAACCATAATAGGAAAACTTAACCCATATAATAGGAAACTCCAGTCACATAATAACACTCCTAATATAGCACAAACTTACTATCAAAATGACAAATAAACACATTAACCTATAATCACAAATAAATCCTTGTTTTTCAACATTACCCTTCAAGTTGGTACATAGATACTATGACCTGCTTGCAATAAGCATCAAGGCAGCAAAATGGAGAGTCAAAAGGGAAAAGACAATATAATAAAGAAACCTAGTGGTGAAGTGTAGAGGTTCAGGATGTTGTTCGAGAGGAGACGTTATAGAGTTTGGCAGGGGACTAGGACTAGGGAAAACTACGAGATGTGTAAGAAGACACAAAGAGAAGCTAAGAAAATAGTAAAGGATGTAAAGTTTAAAGCATATGATGACATATATAATAGGTTGGGAAGAAGAGAAGGGGAGAAGGATATTTCTAAGCTTGCAAAAATACAATAAAGAGAAAGTAGAGACTTAGATAATGTCAAATGTATTAAGAGTAATGACCAAAATGTTCTAGTTAAGAACAACAGTATCAAAGAAAGGTGGATGAAATATTTTAGCAAACTTTTAAATGAATACTATATAGAAGACATAAAAATAAGAGAGGATTCTTCATTAGAGAACATATTTTTTTTGTAGAATTAGGGTGGTGGAAGTGAGGAAAGCACTGAAACAAATGAACTCAGGAAAGGCTATGGGCATTGGTCAAAATAGTGGCCTCTATGTAGTGCAGTAGCCGCATTATCAACCGTAGCGGTTGAGGCCTCTATGCTATTTTGATAACAGCGGCGTTACGGTTTAAAACCTAGTAGAGCCAAGCAATTTTAATTTAGTACACTGTTTTTCCTACTTCTTCTTTGCAATAGCCTTTCCTAAAGTTGTATGTATTCTTATGTAGTTCCAAATCACTAAAAAAACACAAGATTGACTACTACACAAGATTCTGATTTTTTTTTTACCACTAATAAAACTCACTCAGTTATGTATCATCGCAACTGCTACGTATCGCCTACTACGTAGTGTTTTGGCCACTGACCGCTATGCCGGCCGTAACCGCTATATTGATCCTTGGCTGCGGGTCAAACTAACATTCCAATCGAGGCTTGAAAATGCTTAGGATAAGTGAGGATTTTTTAAACTAGATTCTTAATAAGATATTAATGACAAAAAATGCCGGATGAATGGAGAAAGAGTGATGTAGTACCTATATATAAGAATAAGGGTGATATACAAATTTGTACCAACTATCGAAGAAAATTTTTGTTTTATGTCAGGGAGGTTAACTATGGAAGCTATCTTCTCACTTAGGCAATTGATGGAAAAATATCAAGCGAAGTGGAAAAAATTGCATATGATCTTCATCGACCTAAAAAAATCGTACGAAAGGGCACCTGGAGATTTAATTTGGTGGGTTTTAACTAAAAAGAATATTCCAAGATGTTATATTAACATTATTAAAGACATGTATGAAGGAGTGGTAATGAGTGTGCTACCTGTGGAGAGACATGTGGTTGTAGATTTGCATCAGGGGTCAGCCCTAAGCCCTTATCTGTTTGCACTGATTTTTGATGAGTTAACTGCTAATATTCAAGAGTTATCACGGTGTATGTTGTTTGCAGATGGTATAGTGTTGATAGATGAATCAAGAGATGGTGTGAATGCAAAACTTAAGAAATGGCCGGAGGCTTTAGAATCCAAAGGCTTTAAAATAAGCTGTACAAAGATGGAATATATGGATTGTAAGTTCAGTGGGCATATAGAAATAGCTGAAACTACTATGAGAATTGAATCCCATGCGATACTATAAAGAGATTCTTTCCGTTACCTTGGCTTGATAATTAGTAAGGATGGGGTGATTAATGAAAATGTCGAATATAGGATAAAAGTGGAATGATTGAGTGGAGACTTGCATCTAGAGTGCTTTGTGACCGGCGAATGCCAACAATATTGAAGGAAAAATTTTATAGGACAACGATTAGATGATGATGGAGTCTAATTCTTGGAATCTGTCATCATCTACTTATGGATAAGATGTAGAGGGTATTAATGATGATGGTGATGGTGATGATGATGGAGTCTAATTCTTTGAATCTGTCATCAATCATCATCCACTTCTAGATAAGATGGTGAGGGTATAGATTGTAGAAAAGGAACTTGCTCCCCGTCATAGTTATCATGGAACTTGCTTATAACCCAAAGTGCCTGGCAATTATGTTAAATTTTCCGTCTTTTGTTTGGAATATTTCACTTGAATTTTTTATAATTTCATGAAGGAAAAGCTAGGGGCATTGTAATTCATATGTACCATTCTGGATGTACTGGCTGTTGGATATTGATTTTCCAGCTCTTTATCACCGTCTCCGCCAACACCATTCCTCTCTACTTCTATCCAAAATCTCATGGTGGGATGGTGTTTAATTGTTAATGCTAATAACAGATGTTTGGGCTGCTCAATAATAATAAAAGAAATTCTCTTTCCTTGTCATAAGGAGTGTGTACATAATATAGGCTAAGATTTTACTGCTTTTATTGTTTCTAAATTCTACCGGTCGTCTATATGTATGTCCATGTTTTACAAAAAAAGATGGAATATTTTGCCAACAATGCAAGCACATTAAATGCAGTCCTACTGCTGGTCCAGTGATCAAATTTTAGAATGCAGTGATTTCCATCTTGCCTGAACCAATGTGATGACCAAACAACATGCATGTTTGGTGTTATACTGTTACAACTAATTTTTGGTAGGTTATGTGTTAATCCATCAATACCTGTAAGTTTATGTATTCAGAGTATTGATTCAAGTTATCTATTTTTGTAAGTTGCAGGCACGCACCTTTTCTAACACTTCTAAGATTTTCCTAGATAATTCATATGTGGATTAACTTGATTAAAAGATCCCCTAATGATATCTTAGTAAAACTCAGTTATCTTGGCCCTTTCATGCATTTTGAAGGCCTAGCTATCGAGAACAATTCCAACAATACAAATGTATTGTGAAGCATTAGTACTGATCAATAAAGAGTTATTAGGGGTTGAAGGATCCTTAAAATTGTTGTCTGGACTATAATATTATTTTGACAATTGTCTTGCCCTACTATCTATGATGTAAACTCAAAAATCGTTATGATAAAAAAAGAGTTATTAGGGGTTGAAGGATCCTTAATATTGTTGTATGGACTATAATATTATTTTGACAACTGGCTTGCACTACTATCTATGATGTAAACTCAAAAATGGTTATTAAATTTATATTCCTATCGAAGACTGGTCAATTTATTGGCTTTTCACCTCATCATACCTGATTTACCAATGATATTTCCTATTAGCTTAGCAGAGTTGAAGTTTATTACATTTCCAATAGATATGTGGATCCCATACTTATGTTCATATATACTTGGCATTTAAAATAGGTGAGGCATGAACTGGGTTCTTGCAGAGAACAATGTAGGCTTCTAAAGGAAAGGCTGACCTTCTCTGAAGAAAATGCGGAAAGGGAGAGGAAACACAGGTCCGAATTCTGCAACCTTGTGTCCACTGTATATTTATGCTTAACCATGTCAGTTCTTTCAATGAATAACTATGTTTCTCTTTAAAATTATGTTACCCTGTGCCGAGAAAGAGTAAGCGACTTCTGTGTAATTTTCTAGTAATTATGGGCTAATTTCTTATGATGAGGATAGGTTTGTCCTAGATTAGGATTGGATTAAACCTTATTTAAATTAGGTTATAGTTATGATGTGATTAGGTTTCCTATTATGGTGGAGTCTCTCATTAATGAGGCCTTATTTCCAATTGCTATCCTTCTTCCAACCCCTATAGCGTTTGTGGTAAGGGGATCATACAGTTGAAGAGTACATGCAGGAATTCCATCAACCGGTGGCTCATAACATCCTAGTGAAGACGAAGGAATAGGTTCTTGTGCAGTTTTATGGAGAGTTTACAAATATTTGTCATAGATGGGACGACGTCCATTTAAGGATGCAAACAGGACAACTTCGAGTTGGGTTCCTGCTGGTTTGGACCCAACTAGACATAGTTCCAATGTATAGGACAAAGATTCGATTTCAATGGACCCGATTGGTTCAAAGCCAGAGTATGTTATTATTATGTATTATTTTTTATATTATATATATCATTAGTATAGTTATGCAAGGATAAAAAGGCAGTCACGGTGTGCATATCAGTTGGTCCCTAGAATGATATGAACCATTTGACACGTATCAGTCGCAGTGATACTAATTGGTTATTGCATAAATAAAAAAATGTGGTAAAAATCCAAAAAATATCCATAAAATTCCTTGTGAAATGTTAGATTTTTTCCCCAATTAGTGACTAAGTTCTATGATACCCGGATACTTCTAGTACAAGCCTAACGTATCCGTATCGGACTAATATGACACTTGTATTGGTACCTGGTATTGCACCAATACTTCTAGGGAACAAGTTTAACATATCGTACTTATAAAGTCCTTTATTTCATATAGTTCTTTTAATATTTATACTTCTCACCATAAAAAATGGGGACAATTACCGTACAATAGGTCTAAAACTTGATAGTTGCCCTAGATCTGTCGGAAAAAGTGTAATTGCCGCAGAACTGTTCGTCTGTAGGATATCCCACATTGCGATATCCTAGGGATGTATGATATCACATTATCCGAAGCGGGAAGACTTGCGTAGCTACAGTGCCATGGACAGTAATGCTCCCCTCAACGCTTTGTTTAAGTTTTGTTAAACTATGTGACCATTAATGATGATCCAAACCGTTGGAAACATGAATACGGTCAAACACGGCCCATATACCAAATTTCAACCGTTGATCTGTCTTGGATCTTGAGATATTTGATAAAAACTGAATAACCACACATCTATTGTTTTGAACTTTTGTGGGCCTCATAATCACAAACAAGATTGTTAATCTTCTTTGAAATACTGAAAACCGCTAGCCATAAAATTTTCAGGCTCCGATTTGATGTATAGCTACCAAAAATGAAGAAAAACCTTAGAACCTTTAATTTCACATGTGACATTATCACAGTAGAATAAATGAAACTTGAACAGTCCCTTTTTTTTGTTTTTTCCTTGACTGTGGGACCACCAAACCACCATCCAAGCTGTTGGATAGCTGTATGAGTGTAAGAACTAATATGGCACCAAATTTGAACCGTTGATCTATCACGGTTATCAAGAAATTTGCAAAAAAACGTGACTTATATAATACCAAATTTGGGCAGGAAGGGGTAATCTTGCGATATCACATAATGCGATATCCTACATCCCTTGGATATCGCAATGTGCGATATCTTACAGATGAATAGTTCTACGGTAATTACACATTTTCCGACAATTCTAGGGCGATTGTCAGGTTTAATACCTGTTGTACGTTAATTGTCCCTAAAAAATGCTATGAAGGGACGAAATCAATGATAATTTCATTGATTCAAAAATGATCTAAAGAAAAAATTAGGACACCCGTATCCATAAAGTGAGGAGTCGTATCCCCGATCCCTGCATTAGTGTCCGTGTCTGGGCATCATACTTTAAGATTGATGGGTGTATTGGACCTGTCATTTGTCATGTAGTGCCTATATCGCTGAATGATTATACAATGATAGTACTGATGTATTTTTCATTTATATCATTTTGGTCAATTACATTAAGTTTAAAACCTAATAAAATGTAACTATCTTGTAGTTTAATCAAAGTTTGATCATTTAATGCATTTCTAAAATCAAATAATCTAGTTACCACATAGTATAAATGTATAATCATCCATAAATATTAGAGATATTAGACCCGAAGTTCAAAAAAATCTAAGTTCAAACACCAAAGATTATTCATGCATGCAACAATAATTGAGTTAAGAATTTTACCTATCAACACCAAAGGGAGTGTCACCCAGGATAAGACTCTTTGATGGGACCCAATTATGAAAATCTAAATTAATCAAGAGAAATTCTCTCTTCTTCTTGCCAATCCACTGGTAGCTTAGTGGTGAAGTACCTTCCACAAAAGAAAGGGATCGCTTCTTAGTTGCAGCACTAATGGTGAGTCCCCCCCTCCCCCTCCCCCTCCGCACCCACCCACCCAAAAAAAAAAAAAGGAGAAAAGCTCTCTTCAAGTATAAATCTATGCAAAATTCACACCCGCCCCGCCGCCGCCCCCCCCCCACACACACACACCAAAAAAAAAAAAAAAGAAGGAGAAATGCGCTCTTCTCTTCTTGTCTGTGTCTTTGCAAAATTCACACCAATAGGACTTTGGGCCCACTGATGGATTGGCTTTTGTAAAATACTTTTTTAATTTTTTATTCACATGTTTTGTAAGTGATAACCTAATAGCGGGCCTGATTCCCATTGGAGTTAAATTTATTGATCGCCCATTCAAGTGGGGCATTTATTTTGATTGATTTTTTTTTTTTTTGGTAATCAAGCCCGGTTAGACCATTAAAGAAAAATATGGATTCACCGGGAATTCATAGGCTCAATAGTAGGGCTCATCTATTAAAAATCCAAATGCTTAAAATATGTGCCCCAATCTAGTATGGGCCTTGGACAAATTTCACTTTAATAGGAGATGTGCCCATTTTCAGATTCATCATGCTGATGAATTGATAGTGGGCCCATCTCCTATTAAAGTGAATTTTGGCTAGGGTCTAAGAAGCATGGACATGGACATGCCGACATGGCATTTCTCAAAAAAGTAGGACACGGACACGTTGAGGACATGTTGATATTTAATAATAATAATAATATATCTAATCATATACGAAAATATAATATCATTTTAACTTTATAATCAATGCCGAGACAAAAAATAAAAGAAGCAGCGCAGCAGAGAAAGAAAAAAAGAGCAGCAGCAAACAACAGAAGCAGTGCAGAGACAAAAAAAAAAAGAAAGAAGTGCAGCAGAGAGAAAAAACCAGCAGCAGCAAACAACAGAAGCAGTGTGGTGACACAAAAAAAAAAAAAAAGAAGGAAAGAAAGAAAAAAGAAGCAGCGCAACAGAGAAAGAAGAAAAGAGCAGCAGCAAAAAAATAAAAAATAGCGTACCCGATGAGCTAAAATGACTAGCAGAAGCAGTACCACGAGCAAAAAAAGGAAGTAGCACAACAAATCATCTTCTTCTTCCTTCTTCCTTTTCTTTCTTTCTTTCTTCTTGTTCTTTCTTCTTCCTAATCCGACGACAAGATTGTTTTATTTTTTTTACTCTTTTCTCTTTTGTTAGGGCTAGACGGACGAATGTTGTTAGGGGCTTGGGATGGATGAATTTTCCTCTTAAGTTTTTTCCAACTAAAAGAGGCCAGCGTGTCCGGAATATATAATATAAAAAAATAAATTGGATACTCTTTTTTGCTTGTCCGACACGTGTCCGAGCATGTCAGGATTCCAACACGTGTCGGACATTGACACGCCGGCCCCTGAGAGGTGTCCGTGCTTCCTAGGCTTGGGTCCATACTAGATGGGGGCATATATATCAAGCAGATTAGATCTTTAAAAGGTGGGCCCCACTATGGAGAAAAGCAAAGACAAAAGCCCTATTCATAAGATGGTTTGGACCAAAAAAATTGTAAAACATGAATGGCATTTGCCCTTTCATTTTTGATAGAAAGAGAAAGGATGAACAAAAGTGGAAGCGGGAAGGACATAAATGAGGGAAGAAGAATGAAGCAATATATCACGCATATGGATTTGGACCCACGTAATGAGGCCAAACGGGCCCGCAATACAAGCCCAAGGGCCAAGCTCGTATGTGTAATGCCTCAAGTATAAAAAGGGCTGACCTCCCTTATTTGTATCCATCCTAGAATTATATTCTCTCTAATGATACAAGTTTTATTCCCCAATTTATATTCTTTGCTTTTTTCTCTTTAGTGTACTGTGTATTGTGAGGCTAGAGTATCTTAGCCACTTGTGGGTTGATTGAGTTACGATGACTTGTGTAACATATCTGAGTGTCGCATGAGTGCCGCATGAGCAAGTGCGTCCAACTTCACCAAGTGGTGACAGTTGGTATCAGAGTGCGATTGGAGGGAAGATCTTGTCTCCAAGCAGATGGAACGATGAATATGATATAAGTTGACCAAGAATGCTTCCTTGGAGATGAGGGTAGGCTGCTTGGAGATAAACGTGGCCTATGGTCAAACCAAGTTGGATGAGCTTGAGCAAAACCAACTTAAACTCTCAAAGAATGTTGAAGACCTAAAGGGCATGATCAAACTTGCCTTGAAAGGATACAGGGTGCAATTGGCCAGATTGAAGGGTCCTTCGAGAGAGAAATTGAGAGACTGAAGGCAATCAATGAGAAGTTGCATTAGAAAATCACCGTCCTTCAAATGTTGTGGCCAATGTGGGGTCAAGGCCAGGGGAAGCTCCTATTTTGTAGAGCTTCTAGATTACGGCTCTCGGAACCAAAACCTTTCAATTGTGCAGGGGGAGGTCATGGTCTTAGAAAACTTTATTCGGTAAATGGAGCAATACTTCAAAGCATGGGTTTAAAAAGATAGACTCGAGACCTGACTCGTCCAGGGCTAAGCTGGAGTCAGGACAGTGCCTATAAAATTTATAAAAACATGGAAAAAAAATTAAAAGAAAGAAGCCCCAGCCCCAGTTCCGGCCCTAGCCGATTGGTAACCTCATTCCAGGCCCCAATCGACTGGTGAAGTAGGGGAAAAAAATGAAAGAAGCCAGCCGAGTAGGTGAGGTGGAAAAAGAGAGGAAGAAAAAGAAAAAAAAGCAAAGAAAAGAAAATAAGAAGAGTGAAGAAGAGCATCGTACTTGAGAAGAAGAAGAGCAGGTATTTGACTCAGCTGGCAGCAGCAACAACATGAGTTGCAGCAGGTCGGCAACAGCATCCATCAGCTGCCTCTCTCCCCCTCTCATTTTTTTGCTAGAGCCTTTATTTTTATTTTTATTTTTATTTTTTATACTGCTCTCTCTCCCCTTCTCCTTCTATTTAAAGTAACTTGACAGAAAAACCCATTTGGTCTTTTTTTTTTCTTTTTTCTTTTTTTACTTTATGTTACATATAAGTGCCATGTTGAGTTTGAGTCACTGTAGACCTGACTCGGCGATTTGGACTTGGCCAATCTTTTAATACATGGTTCAAAGCTTCCAAGATGGAATACAAATAAGAAAAGGCAATTTTTCTCTTGTAATTGTAATGTTACTTTAAATAGGTGGAGGGGGGTGGTGGGTTTAAAAGCGGGGAGAGAGGCAGCTGGTGCGTGCTGCTGGCTTGCTGCACCTCCTGCTACAGCCAGCTGAAAATCCTTTGCTGCACAAAATGTGATTTTTTTTTTGGAAAGCCACATATTGAAGCAAGTTGAGAGATTTTTGAAGCTCTACTTGGAAGGACTTGCACACCAAGATCTCAAGCATGGAAGGAATCTTTTGAAATTCAAATTCTTGCCAAGTTAGAAGCCTTGTTTAGAGATTAAGCCAAGAATCAAAGACCAATTGGGAAACAAAGTGTTGCAAAGAGGAGGTCCACAAATTATAAATAGGACCAGCCCCATGTTGGACGTCCCATGCCTCTCCTTCTAGCCAAGAACGTTCACCATCTCCGCTCTCCTCTTCCCTCTTTTCTTCTCTTCCCCTCCTATTTACTCCATTAGTTTTATTTTTTTGGGTAGCTTTGGGCCTTGTCCAAGCAATTAATTGAAGGAGAAGATTGTAAAGGATGATGTTCTTAATGAAAAATCAATTCAAGTTCTTTGCAATGGCTGGCTAATTCTCTAGGTTAGAGATATGGATGAATATAGGTTATTCCTCTCTTGTTTGTTTAGTATCTCTTGCTTGATTCCATATGCTTATGTGCTTAATTGATTAGTAGACTTGTCTTCATGCCCAAGGCGAACTTACATGCTTAAATTCTGAAAATAAAAATTAATTTTTGACTATCCATGCTTAGGATTGACAGGCCATGCTTACGACTTAGATCTTTTGATGACTTGTGCTTACTTTTGATGAGTAGTGCTTAGGTTGTTTTAATTCTTTTATGAAGTGAAGGAAGTCTTTAGTTTTAAATGTTATTAAAAAATAAAAAGGGATTTTAAAGTTAGATTTTCCAAATCAAAACATTGATTTGTCTTTGGTTTGAGCAGTAATTGGAACAAGTTGGGGTTACTTTTCAAGTAAACTGGTGGATGCTTATTGGATTCGTATTGCTCTTATCACCTTTATTAATTGTTATTCTCATCTTCTAATTCGTTGCTTGATTTTTTTTTAGATTCATTCAAAAATTCAGATTCTTTGTTAATTAGTTACTTTCCTTATTTTAAGAGTTTCCTTAATTAGATTCCCTGTGTGTTCAACCCGTATTTGCCATTGTCTCATATAGACAGCCGTGCACTTGCGGTATTAAGCATCTTAAAGATCACATCAAAGACCCATTCAGAGGTGTTTTGCAACATGTAGCAGCCACCATGACGGATTCTAATGACAGAGATTGGAGTGTATATTGGTAGAATGCAGAGCGCACCAACAAGTGCAACTTTAAAGGAGTATCTAAGTTAAATGGAAGGGCCTTCTCGAACAAGAAGCATTATGGCAATGATTCAACGAACTTTGGCAGTTCAAGGATCACATCCAGTGTTTCCACAAAGAAAAGCTGATGGGGATGTTGAGTGAATAAGTGGGGTAGAATGTCATGCACATGGACTTGGACTAACAAGACGGGGCCAAAAGGCCCATAATCCAAGCCCAATGCCCATAGTTCATTGGCTTGGAATGTAAGAGTCTTCCAGAAGGGCTATGGTATCTGTAGATAACTTTAGGCAACTATGGAAGGGTCAAGAAACCCTTTGGAAAAAGTTGTAGAGATATGGATGGAGAAACCTAGAGTATTCTTTAGCCATTAGACATATCCCATCCATTTATTTGTAAGGCCTCAAGTATTAGAAGGGGTTGGCCTCCCTCATTTGTATCCATCCAAGAATTATGTTCCTTCTAGTGATTCAAGTTTTATCCCCCTTGCTCCTTTTACCTTTTTCTCTCTAGTGTGCTTGGGAGGCTTGAGTGTCTTAGCCACTTGAGGGTTAACTGAGCTAGACTAACTTGTGTAACATATTCAGGTGTTGCACAGTAGCATACGGTCAACTGGTCAAGTACGTTTGGTTTTCACCAAGTCTGTGACAAGTAGCTGGAGAAAGGGAAGTAATAGAAGTGGAAGGTTGAGACAGCAGCTACAATCCCCCATATGAAGCTCTCTCTCTCTCTCTGACCCTTTTTCTGCCAAATTTGAATAGGTTTAAAAGGGTCCAACCATGTGATGCACCATAGTGGGTCATATTGTCTGGCACTTACGCATTGACCACTGTTTTTATCCATGTTAACCTGCATTTACGTCCTTACAAATATAATGAAAGACAGTTGTGAAATCCCTAGTTTGTGTGACCTACAACCAAGCAACTGATTATTATTATTATTATTATTTTTGTATGTGTTTAAAAATCAGAAATACTCTTGTGGTATATGGTTGGTGTAGAATTCTTGCCTAGTGCCAAGCAAGATTTTTCATAACCATTCAACAGAATCTGAATTCCACTGCCCTATTCTGCATTTTCTTT
This sequence comes from Cinnamomum chago, assembly GCA_038049695.1. Lineage (NCBI taxonomy): Eukaryota > Viridiplantae > Streptophyta > Magnoliopsida > Laurales > Lauraceae > Cinnamomum > Cinnamomum chago. The sequence goes on along the minus strand of CP142458.1, from coordinate 60,560,403 downwards.
TGATTAACTTCTTAACACAGATGATATCCCTTACAGCCAGCGTCTTCTCCACTAGCATATTCATGCAATCTTGAATGGCCACTTTCTAACTGGAGGATTAGTTCGGTTATTTTGCTCACTTCGAAGTTTGAAATATTAGTAATTGACAGATTGTGCTTGGCTCATAGCACAGAATATATTGATAATGATGAGTCCACACCTCTTGCTTCCTCACTAATTCCTGTAACTTGCTCTGCTGCAGCATGGAGAAGACTTCAGAGATTGATCAACTAACGGATGCCCTCAGAGATTGTGAAACAAAGAATGCTAAACTCCAGGATGTAAGTTTTTCCATTATTTTTTTTTATTCTTACTTTTTGTCACATCATAGCAGAAATTATAATGTTGTTGAAGGCACTGTCAACTTTATTATACATCAGATACCGGAGTAAAAATTGAGTTGTCATCAAAATGTCATCAACCTTATGAAGTAGACAAACTGCAGAAGCAGTTATCTTCTCATTGATAGAAGACAAATTATCAGCTCAGATATCTGTGCTCTATCCTATGTGAATAGTACTCATTTTGTATGTACAATTCATGTCATCGGCATGTGCATGTCGTGTCCTGGAGGTTCTTGTGCAACATACATTATCAGTCAAAGAATGTCATGGTTCTTATACTATAAAACCTTTGATTTGCTAGGCGGAAGGTGCTTCTCCGTGTATGGCTTTAGATGGACTGCAAATATAGCAGTCCCATGTGGCTATACATGCAGGGCCCTACACGATCACCTGGGATGCCGTATGTTACCGCATTTGTGCCCTGTGAAATGGAGACTAATAGTTGACCACTTGACCTAACCGAGAAACTAGTTGGTCCTCTCATCAGGTGAGCCACATGTGCACATTGATTGTGAATCCCCGCCTGGTGGTGCGCCTATTTTTCTGTTGAAATTTGAGAAACTATACTATCATAGAATTCACCGTGTTCATGTAGTTCACAAACAATCATCGCTATTATACAAAGAATGAGATGAGCAGATCCTAATCTAACTGTAACTCAAATTCACCCAGCACTTCTCACTTCTGGTTCATCAAGATACGCTAAATAGCAGCACATATCCATTTCATCCAATTTCTACCCAGCAAACTATGGCTGAGAGCCATCTGGCTCGAAGCCGGAGTGTGCTTGGGCACTAATTCAGTATTTAACTCGAATTGAAACCTTGAACTTCAAATTTATTCAAAATTCTAATTTAAAATGTTTTAAAAAAGAATCTTATGAAATTATTAGGATCATGAAGATAGTCTCCTGGAATATTCGAGGTATGAATTCTGTGTTCAAAAGAGCTGTGATTAAAGAAGTTGTTAAATCATGTAAAGGAGAATGTTTATTCTTTCAAGAAACAAAAATGGAGGTTATAGATGCTAACATTATCAGATCTGTTTGTCCTTGGCCCCAATGTCAATTTGTTATGTGCCCTTCAACGGGTGCACTGGGGGAATTTTAATAGCTTGGAATGAAGTGTATTGGCAAAAGCAGGATGAGTTTGTAGGGAGATACTCTGTTTCTGTCCTTTTGAAAGATGTTCGTCTTAATACAGAATGGGTGACTTCATCTGTCTATGGGCCTACGAATATTGGTGATAAAGCAGACTTTTGGTCAGAACTATCTCATGTGGCAGGTATATGGAATCGTCCTTGGATTCTGGGAGGGGATTTTAATGTTATTAGGTTTCCAAATGAGAAGAAAGGAGGTGCAATTAGTCCAGCAATGAGGGATTTCAGCGATTGGATTAGATTTCACGATCTTGTTGATTTACCTTTGAGAGGAGCAGATTTTACATGGACTAATATGCAAACAGATCCAGTGATGTCTAGGCTTGATCGGTTTCTGCTGTCTACAGATTGTTTGGATTTATTTCCTGATTGTTTGCAAAAAGCTTTGACCCGGCCATTATCGGATCACTGCCCTTTGTTACTTGAAACGGTGATGGAAAATTGGGGTCCTCCTTTCAGATTTGAGTTATTTTGGCTCTACGAGAAGGGATTCACAGATAACATCAAAGATTGGTGGGCTGAAAAGAATGTAAAAGGATGGATGGGTTACCAGTTAGCTCAGAAGCTGAAATATCTCAAAAAGAAAATGCTAGATTGAAAAAGGGAAGTTGTTGGTGACTTAAGGGAGAGGAAGAATCAGTTGCTTGTTGATATTCAAAGAATTGATGCGAAAGCTGAAACTGAAATTCTAGATGAGGGGGATCGAGATAGAAGAAAGTTTCTTAAAAGGCTTTTTCGCAATCTGATTTTACAAGAAGAAATAAAGTGGAAACAGCGTTCAAGAAATAAATGGTTGGATGCAGGTGACCGTAATACAAAATATTTCCATGCTATTGCCAATGCTCATTGTTGTGTGAATCGGATAAATTCATTTCTTGCTAGAGGTAGAGTGTGGGAGGATAAGAAAGATATACAGAAAGAAGTTATGCACTTTTTCAGGCAATTATATAAAGGAGTTAATAGGGTAAGACCCAAAATGGATGGGATTTCTTTCCACAATCTTTCGACTTCATCGGTTTCTTTTCTTGAAGCTCAGTTCTCTAAAGAAGAGATCAAGGAAGCTGTTTTTGGTTTGAGTGGGGATCAGGCTCCAGGTCTAGATGGGTTTCCAATAGCCTTTTTTCAAAACTTTTGGCATCTGCTAGAGGAGGATCTTCAAGTGTTCTTCAATGAATTTCATGTTAAGGGAGTTATAATAGGTGAGTTGGGCGCTACCTTTATTGCTTTGTGACTTTGGTCCCTAAAAAAGACGGTGCTATCTCAATTAAAGACTTTAGGCCCATAAGTTTGATTGGTAGCCGACAAAAATTCTAGCAAAAGTTCTTGCAAATCGTTTAAGGAAAGTACTTCCTGAGATTATTTCAGAAATCCAAGGTGCTTTTGTTGATGGACGTCAATTCTTGATAGTATCATAGTGGCTCACGAATGTGTTGATTCAAGGTATCGCCAACATCGTCCTGGGTTGATATGTAAGTTGGATTTTGAAAAGGCTTATGACATGGTGGATTGGAATTTCCTTCAATATATGATGAAAAGTATGGGTTTTGGCAAAAAGTGGAGAGACTGGAATAACACGTGTGTTTCTTCAGCTCACTTTTCGGTCTTAATCAATGGTTCTCCTAATGGTTATTTCAAGAGCTCCAGAGGTCTTCGGCAAGTCGACCCTTTATCTCCTATTAGGGGTGTAATGGTTCGGTTAACCGGTCAATTTGGGAAAATCGTTAACCGAACCGTAACCGCGGTTTTATGTCTTTCAAGACCGTAACCGTATCCACAAAAACCGTGGAAAACCGTAATCGCGGTTAACCATATTAAACGGTTTGGTTACGGTTAATAACCGTGGAATGCCTTCCTCACATAAGGGGATAAATGTGAATGATTGAAGGTAAAATGACACATAAGGAGCAATTGAATAAGGTAAGAAATATTTCATTTAGCCCCCTTATTTTTTCTTTTATTTGTAAATGATACGGTTAACCGCATATGGTTAACCGAACCGTATTATACGGTTCGGTTCGGTTAATAACCGTGAATTATTATGGAAAACCGTAACCGAACCGAACTATGTGGTTTTTGGATTTCATTAACCGTAACCGTAACCGAACCGTGAAATATGGTTATTAACTGCGGTTCGGTTCGGTTAGATGGTTTTCCGGTTTTTTTTTACACTCCTATCTCCTATGCTTTTTGTTATTGTTGCAAAAACTTTACATGCTTTAATGGAGAGAGCTAAACAGGTTAGGTTGCTCACTGGTTTTGTAATTAAAAATGTTGATTATGAGGTTACTCAGCTTCAGTTTGCAGATGATACAATTGTTTTTTGTGATGCTTCGGTGGGCCAAGTGGAGACTCTTAAACTTATTTTGAAGTGGTTTGAATTATTATCCGGGTCAAAGATTAATTATGAAAAATGTGAGTTCTTTGGCATCAAGATGGAAGAGAGTCATGTTGCTTCGTTGGCTTCTGTTTTTTGTTGTAGAGTTGGTAAGCTTCCTTCTAAATATTTGGGGCTGCCTTTATGTTTGGGATTACCAAAAAAACAATTATGGGATTCTGTTATCGAGCGAATTGATAAAAAATTAAATTCTTGGAAGGGAAAGTATTTGTCTCTGGGGGGCCTCATTACTTTACTCAAATCAGCTCTCTTAAGTATTCTTATATATTATTTGTCTTGTTTTAGATGTCCGAAGAGTGTGATACATCGGATTGAAAAAATTCAATGAAATTTTCTGTGAATGATTCCATTGGAAAAAGGAGGTATCATTTGGTTAGGTGGGAGAAAGTTTGTAAACCTACTTGTCAAGGTGGGTTGGGCATACGTTTCATTGCTATGGTTAACAATTCATTACTTGGAAAGTGGCTTTGGAGGATTGGGGAACCAACTCAAGGTTTGTGGCGTCAGATTCTTATCCAAAAATATAAGGTGGGGAATAATGGTTGGGATGTGCCTAGCAGAATATCTAATGCGTCAGGCTTTTGGAAGTCTATTTTATTTGTTAAGGAGGACTTCATTCGGCAGATTCATTAGAGGGTTCATGATGGGCACATAATCAGTTTCTGGCATGATGAATGGTGTGGGCAGAATGTGTTTTATACTCTTTTTCCTAACCTTTATTTGCTGGATAGAAGACAAAAGGCTTTTGTTGCAGAAAATTTTCAGTTGTTAGGTGGTGCTGTAGTATGGGACTTTGGCTTCCGCAGGAATTTAACAGAGAAATTTCAGACCTTACTTGTTTGCTTGGCATGTTATCAAAGGTCTACATTTCAGTTGGTAAAAGTGATTCTAGAATTTGGAAGCCTGATGTTAGAGGCAAATTCTCGGTGAAGTCTTTTTTCAATATTTTGTCTAACTCTTATAAAGTGGAAAGTTGGCAGAATTTCTGGGATAAAACTATTCGGCCGAAAGTTTTGGCTTTTTGTTGGATAGCACGGTGGAATAAAATCCTCATCATTGATAATTTGAGGAGGAAGCATGTTATAGTTAATGGGTGCCCTTTATGTTTAAAAGATGAGGAAACAGTTAATCATTTGATGATTCATTGTTTTTTTGCTAGCAAAATTTGGGCATTCTTTCTTCATATGTTTGAGGTGCAATGGGTCGTGCCATGGTCTGTTGATGATCTCTTCTATCAATGGCATTTGGAGTGCAAGTTTATGCGTGGGAAAATTCTGTTGAAATCTGTTTTATATGCAACCCTTTGGAAATTGTTGTTGGAGAGGAATAATAGACTCTTCAGAAATAGAAGTAAATCTGTGGAGGAAGTGCTAGAGTCTATTGTTTGGTCTCTTTCAGAATGGGTGAGTAGGAAAAAGGAATTTGATGGGGTGCCTCTAGAAGATATTAATAGATCTTGGGCAGCAGTTGTTAAAGGGGTTCGTCATGCTAAAATTAAGCTTTATGCTACTTGGCTGTCTCCTCTTGCGGGGGTCCTTAAGCTTAATGTTGATGGAAGTGTTGTCCAGCCAAATCAAGGAGGTATTGGAGGTGTTATAAGGGATTGTAGTGTTACTGTGTTGAGGAGGTTTTTAGGGTCTGTGTTTTGCTTAGATGCTAATGAAGCAGAGGTTTATGCTCTTCTAGTAGGATGTCGTGAGTTACGAAGCTTGGGAGGATGTAAAGCAATTGTTGAAGGTGATTCTTTTTCATCTCTTTAGTGGGGTTTTGGGAAGATTTCTCATCCTTGGAGATTGGCGGATTAGATGGAGGAGATTCAAGATATTTCCAGACAGTTAGAGGCTACCTTTCGTCATGTTCTAAGAGAAGCAAATATAGAGGCAGATGTCCTAGCGAAAGGAGTTTTTCGATCTTCTATTATTTTTTATGTTTATTCTGTTTGTATATTAGTAGTTGTTGCATTTTTGTTTGTTTCTTTCGTGTTTGTAAGCTGGTTTTGGCTTTTTTTTTTTTTTTTTTTTTTTGTTTCTCTTTTTGGTAGTAATAAAATTTACCATTATATATAAAAAAAAGAATCTTATGATTCTAACACCCTCTTGCAATCGCATTGTCCTTTAAAGAAAGGATTGTGCAATTGTTAACATTAAAAAAAAAATACAGACTATTTTGATCTCTAAATCAATTGCCAATACCTTCTGAAAACGACCACCGTGCCTTACCAGTGATCATCGATTGTCTGTAGAGTCCACGACTATTGCACCCTATTGTTTTTGAGTCCATCGATGTCGGTAGCCAACTAAATCAAGTCTTTCATGATCTCTTCTAGAAACATTGGATCATATGACTGGATGAAAATGTTGAGATCTTCTGGCTTGAATGAATGTGTGAATCAGAAATGGTGTCTAATTTTAATGAAGAAAAAAAAAGGCAGTCCGATAATTTTGGAAGTGTGGGAATTAGATCATGTTTGGCCTCATCACATGATCGCTACCAGGCCATAGCTTTGATACCATTTAGAATTTCTTTTGGTAATTCATACTATGTAGAAATTTTAAAAACTAAATTTGTGTAAAATATGTTGTATTTGCGGAAAGGATCGTGTGATTGTTAACATAAAAAAGATACAAACCCTTGATCTTTTTTTATATCTTGTATGATCATTATTTTTTACGGGTGATCGCCATCTTCCTTGTAGAGTCCATCACTGTTGCAACCTGGTCTTTTTTATTTAGACGGTGCTGGTGGCCCACTAGATCAGACTTGTGATATTTCCAGAAGTGTTCATCATGTGGCTTGATGAAATGACGAGATTGTGAGGCCTAGATGAATGTGTACATTAAAGGATGCATGAGTTTTATTCAAAAGAGAAAAAATGACGGTGAGACATTGCAGAAGAGTAAGTGGGCAGTATCATGGCCAGCTTGATCTCAAGATCACTAATGGGTCATGACTCTGATTCGATGTATAAATTTGAGACACTACACTTTCATTGAATTCACAATGTTCATTTCACAAACCATTATTCCTACTTACCTGGAGAGAATTAAATTACAGACCCTATTCTAACGAGAACTCCTAATAAAACTTTTTTTTTTTAAATATTGCCTCTTTTACCAGCTTGTTGATAATTCTGATTCAAAGTCTTGCAGCAATGCTTTTGGGAAGATCTCAGACTTATCTGGTAGCTGTTGTTTAAAAATGATGATATTTGGCATGACTCAGCTTTGAACAAAATTAGAACAGGGTGATGTATGCCATTTTATGGTTTTGTCTCTTTCATCTATAAGATATATTGGCGGTATCTACTGTTTGACCATCATATCAATGTTTTGGAAAACCGAGCTGTGGCCTCTGCTGGTCTACAAAAGAAAAATTAAATTGCGTGCATTCTTGAGTGGAACGATCCATTATTATTATTATTTTTATTTACTGTTTAACTGTTTCCCATCTCACAGGATGCAGTAATGAATAATAAGGAGAAGGCCAAATCTAGGATGAGGCTTCGCATGACACAAGCAAAGCTTGATATGCATCGCTGCAAGTACTCAGAAGCAGTGGATGAGATGGAATTCATGCATAGAAACTACAAAGATGGGATTGTGAAGCTGAAAGAGAAGTTGGCTTCAATTGCATCTGAGAACCTCAACCTCAAAAAGCTGCTGGCAGCAGCAAACAAATAAATTGCATGGAAATGTAAGCATAATGACTTTTGTTACCTAGTCTGCATTTCAGCATATAGTGTATATTACCGTCCTAGAATTTCTGTAATGTTGTGGCACATTTCACAAAACAACTGAAACGTTGCACTTGTTGAGCTGCATCTTTGAAATTGTGAATTCAATTGAAGGAAACATTTTCATGAGGATGTGAGTCACTGAGAATTAATTGTCATGCACAGACCTGCTAGTTATTTACAGAGGTTTACCTGTTGGATTTTTCTCTATACATTGGTAATTTTCAAGTAATGACGGTTTGATATTCTTCTTCACATTGCATGGTAGAAAGCTTGTTCTGATCTGACCTAATCCTGACCTGGTAATTCTGAGTTCGGGTTGACCCTTTCTATTTCAGGTTGGTTTAAGGCTTACATTTTCACTTGATTTTTTAAGGGGTTGCGTTTGGGTTCACCTGTCAGCACCATCCAATCTAGCTAATTGCAATATGATCCATAAAACCCCAACCAAACCTGACCTGCTATTTGAGAATTTTCGTAGAACCTTTCAACTCCCAGGTTCAGGTGGATATTTTCAACCTGATTAAGAAATGGGTCAGGTTCAGGTTGAGCCCATTCACTTTGCCTTTGATCAACCAACCAATTACTACCCCTAATATCTCGCTTCATTTGGTCACTTTTACACTTAATATGTATTTTCTATTCAATATACCTCATAACTAGGTTTATTATGCGAGTAACCTGTTTATAAAACTCGGCTACAACTCATTTGTATCAGCTGATAGAGTTGTCAATTTGTTTTTTCTTTTAACTTCACTATACCTCATAACTAGGTTTATTGTGCAAGTAGTATGTTTATAAAACTTGGCTGGAACTCATTTGTATCAGCTGATAGAGTTGTCAATGACTCGAGCTAGATTGATCAGCTTGGCACAAGCTGAGTGCAGGCAAAACAAATTTTCAATCTGGAAAAGTGACCATCTGACCTGATTTCATGGGCTTGGACCCCTCTGGGTTATGATAGTTTCAAATAAGTTTTCTTTCTTATTTATATGCCATTGTAGAAATTGAAATTTGGGAATTGAAGATCAATGACATTTTGAGGGTTTTTTTTTTTTAGGTGTCCTTGTGTGTTACCGTTGAGGTCTTGTATGATATATTTGAAGTTAGCCAAACACCTATTTTTTGTGCAGGCAGATTATAAGCTAATTTACTAATTATGTAATAAAATATTTAAAATATCTTTTTTTGTAAACAACCCATGAAGATAAAGGGGAGACCGGCTAGGACATTCCCTGAAGTAGCAAGGAAGAATTTGTGGGACTTCAAAGTGATAGTAACTTTGAATAAGCTAACTGAAAATGTAGAAATTACAATGCATTAAAATGCATGGGAATTAAAAAACATATGAATTAATAGTGAAATGAATTCTATCAAAGGATTGTTGAAGATGTGAGGGTGAATGATACAAGGTAGAGATGTAGACTATGATGTACGGATACTTCAAAATGAGCAACGTATCGTGTCGTATCGTATCCGATACTTCATTTTTTATGTGTAAAATCCGTGTTCTTTCCGTGTCTATGGCGTATCCTAGCCGTATCCATGTCGTATTTGGGCATCATAAGATGTAGATAAGACCTTCACTTTTCTATGTAATGACTTATTAGAATGATGGTTGGTTATTCATTTCTTTTTTCTTCCTTCCATTTTTTTATTTTCCTAAAGGGGAAGGTATTGACGCTCTTTTTTGAAAACTCATGTTTTTCATTTTTAACAACTTTATGGTAGAGTGCTGTTTCTTCTGTGCTAGGAGGTGTCCTGCAGTGCCTTCTCCTTGAGCTGTTCTCTGTTTTCATATGTTGGGGGAGTTTGGTTCTACCTCTGAGTTTGCTTCCTCTCTTAGAAATGCTTTGCTCCTTGTAGTCTCTTTTGAAGCTGGTGCATGTTAGGTCCTCTGCTTATAGGGGTCTTGACGCTGGCCCTGTTTCAATGCTGCAGATTTCTTTTGTAAGTCAGGCCTGTAGTGCTGTGAGCGGGGTTGTGGGTTTGCTGGGTGGAGCAATGCAGTGCTTTAGATTGCTGGTGTTTATCTTCTATGCTGTGCTCGGAAATATTATTTATCGCTTCCCTGCAGATTTCTTCCTTCTTCCACAATGGATCGCTGTCCAGCCTTTTTGTTACAGCTGAAACTGCCTTTAGTTTTCCCTGTTCAGCTTGGTTGCTTTCTCTGCCAGGAGTGTGAATTGGCTGATGCACTTTTCTGCTGCCCCTCTCTAGGATTAATATTAGCTTGTCCTCCTGGAGTGGAGCCTCTTTTAGGCAGGAGCTGGTTGCTTATGCTTCGTAGATCCTTGAGGCGAAGAGTATTTCTCTTCTTCTTTCTGCTGTTGGTTTCTTTCTCTTCCAGCTTTGGTCCCAGCAGAATTGGTTCTAGCTGAGTTGAGCCATTCCTATTTTAGAGGTGGCATTTTTGTAAGTTTTTTGCTTTTGGTTGTAGCCTCTCCTATTTTAGAGGTGGCTTTTTTGTTAGATTTTTTTGTGCTGTTGGACGTATTTTTTCTTCTCCTCCTGGGGACCTTGCCCTTCTTTTCTCTTTTCAATACAAATTTACCAATTAGCAAAAAAAAAATTAAATCTTGTGGCATGAATCTAATGAATTCAATTCTCTTGTATTCTAACGCAAACGAACAGACCCTTAATACATGAAACAAACTTGAACAAGCTTGAGAGCAGGTTTTAACTTGTGCTTAACGTTAGCAAGAGATAGCACCATTTACCCGCTTGTTGTAAGAGGTCATTAGATTTTTTTAGAATGCTCCCACTTTGCCTTCTTAAAGTGCTCACTTTCCTTCATCTTTACAATCTAGTCTCTTATTCACTCTCACTTGTTCTCAGACACTGGCACATGTGTACACACCAACCTCACTTGCAATTTAGCTACTTTTTAGTCCATTGGTTGTTATTATGGTATTTCCATAATTTTACCCGGTTCATGTGGATAGGAGGGTTTGAATGTACCTATAGGGATTAGTTTATGGCTGTCCAGAATCGAGAGTCCCTCGGGCTCAGAGCCAAAGTCTCCTAGGTTGGGCTTGGCGGAAAATACCTTGGGTTATAAAATAAAATAAAATCTAATGCTAGAAAATGGTCAAATAGAAAATTTGTTTAATGCTATATTCGTCATCCTAATTCAAATAGATTGCAACTCCTTTGTAGATGACTAGAGATTAAATTTCTTTTATCTGGTAGTACAGTGAGCTCTTTCAAAAAGAGACCATGTTATCCACATGGATGCACATTCAAAGTGGACCTAAAAAAACTCAACGTATTGCCATCCCTTGCCTCCCAATACCCACCCACACAAACTAATGGTGGTGTGCATAATAAGTACATGGTAATTGCCATCCCTTGCCTCTCCCAATACCCACCCACACAAACTAATGGTGGTGTGCATAATAAGTACATGAATGCATGTGAGAACCCACCCACACAAACTTATGGTGGTGTGCATAATGAGTACATGAATGCATGAGAGAGAGAGAGAGAGAGAGAGAGAGAGAGAGAGAGAGAGAGAGAGAGAGAGAGAGAGAGAGAGAGAGAGAGAGAGAGAGAGAGAGAGAGAGAGAGCATTTTATTAGTGATAATACAAGCACATTATCAAGGACAATCCTAAAAAAAACATTATTAAAACGAAACAAAAACACCCTTCGATGATTCCTCATTGCAATGGCTAACAAAATCTCAATAATTACTAATATAAGATGGACCTTCAAGTGAGAATGGGGACTTTGTTTGAATAGTTCGGTACTTGTTGACACCAAGATGGAAGTCTCTAACTTTATGCATTTCTATCACAACATCTCTTATCTCCATTCGTTCTTTTGGTGCTTCTGGAGAACAAGAAATACCTATTCTCACTAATGAGAGAAGGCATTCATTCATGCATCCTGCTTCTCATTTCATTGTACTTTTCATTGTGTGTAATAGTTTGTGTCTTCCAATAGCAAAAAGATGATCTAAAATCTCTATCACTCTTTTTGGGAATACCATTTCAGCAAGTTGATGTAGGTTTAAATTATCTTTGAACATTTGATCAATAGGTCTCTTTCCCGTGAACATTTCCAGTAGTAGGATTCCATAGCTGTACACATCCTCATATGTAGAAACTTCAATGCCCATGCCATACTCTGCATTTTATGCACAAAATTATAATTAAGATACGAGAGAACATTTGTTGGGTTGAAAATAAACTTTTAACTAATTTTGGGAGAACTCTTCATTGTATTCATGACTAAATTACAAATACTTATAACTCAGAGAGCTAAAATTGATTGTTCATGTAAGATTTGTGACTTAATTCCCTTGAAGAGGGTGGTAATTGTGGTCTCACCAGGGGTCTAAGCGTGCAGATGTGTACTCGGTCCGGACAAATCCAGAGCCTGGGCTTAACTATGTAACCACTCCAATAGGTAGCTTTTACGGTAGGTAAGGCCCGTGGTGTTACACTTAATGTAAGTCATGGCAAAACTATCAACATACTCGCATATTTCGGAAAAGAGCTATTCTCCTTTTGAGTGAACGAGGGCCATAAACTCCAGTTCTAAATAAAGAAGCTATGAAACTTAGTTTGAGGTCCTTGATCTTGGACAACTACATTCACATATTAATAATATATATATATATATATATATATATATTTAAGAGCCTAAATAGCTTGAGTTATATTCATACTTGGGAGCCTACTTAGTTTTAATTATGTACTATTAATAGTCCTATTTGTATATTTAAAAAAAAATCAAAGCTCTTTTATTCAATTAATCTAATGCACTTTATATCTTATTTCGAATTTGGATCCAAAGCCAGAGTTTTTTTTTTTTAAATTGACGCCGGATCCAAATAGAATACATAGGTTCCATGTCAAAGTTGGATTATTCCTAGAACCAAATCTATAAAGACACCAAATCTATAAAGACAGATCCGTGTCTGAAACCATTGTAGTTACACCCACCACCACATACTATCCACCACCATGTATGCATATGCATGAAAGGAGAAAAAAATATATGAGACAGAGAGAACCATTGGCACTCAATCCAATTTGACTTATAACTATGTTCGCTACTCATTGGTGGACTGAAATCCAACTAAATAATCCCTTTTAAAATCTTCAAACCTGTATTTATTTATTATATATTTTTTTATGATGTGGGTATCCTTGAGGTCTTTAACCCAATAAGATCAATCTCCCGTGTGGCACCCGCCAAACCCAAACACGTGCACACCGGAGCAATTCTCGGGTGGATTTCGAATATGGGGAGCAAACACACCTTATGTCGCTCCACGAACTCTCAAGTGGGTACAGTTCAAGGAGTTAGAATAATCTACTGGGGTATATATTTTACTTTCTTATAGATTTCATTGTGATCTTTCCATGCCCCACCTCCTCCTCTATTATTGGCATGGCCCCAAGTTGGTGCTTGTGCTATGTACTATTTCGTGGATGGTTCTTACCAAGAATAAGACTCCTCCAGTTTTTCACTGCCTGTCCCAAACCCAGGTAATGGAGGATGGTTGCATTAGATAGGTTGACAACCAGTATAAAATCTTATCACAACCCAATTATGAGTTCTGATATTTTATTTAAATAAAGAGTAACAACTAAAAATATATCCCAAGAGAACTAAAAATCAATAAAATAAAACATAATATGCCTTGCCTGGGGCAACGTTTCCAATAGATCCTTTTATCACAATTGAGCTAGATTCAGCAGTCTGAGACCAATTATCGCCATATTTGGAAAAGACCCTTGCCAAGCCAAAATCACCCACATGGGCAGCCATGTCCTCATCAAGAAGGACGTTGCTAGGCTTGAGATTGCATTGAGTTACTCGTTCTTGCAATGGTGATGATGATAATCCAACACACTCGCCACATCAATGGCTACATTTAGCCTTTGCATGAAGCTTAAACCCCTCAAACGACGTTGCTCATCATTCGGGTGTAGCCATGTGTCCAAACTCCCATTTTGCATGTATTCAAAAACCACTGCCTTGAAATCATTGCCACTAAAATTAAGGGTTGAGCACACAGTTAACATTTTGACAATATTCCGATGCTGGATTCTTATAAGGGCTTTGCATTCAGCTATGAAACTCTTTGAAGCTCTTCGTTGTTGTAATTTGAGGAATTTTATTGCAACAGTTTGTCCAATTTGCTCATGAAATCCTTTATATACAAAACCAAAACTTCCCACACCAATTAAATTGGCCGATGAGAAACCATGTGTTGCTTTGAGAAGCTCTGCATAAGTGACCTCTAAAAAGTGCTCTCCCACTGCAGATATAGGAGATCTTTTGCTAGAGTTCTTCAACCGGCATCGAATTGCTAATAAGCATAACAACAGAACCAGAGGCACAACTGCAGCACAACCTGAGATGATTATTGTCGTCAAAGAAAGAGACTTTTTGTGTTTCTTTGAAGCTTGATTGGAGCATGGAGGCAACCGCAATTTTTTAATTCCTCCACCAAGTTTCCCATTCCCTTTAATTGACAACTCACTAGCGTTTTGAAAAATCCCATGCTCTGGCAAATTCAAGTACTGCAGGAATTGAAACTCCTCCAGATATTCTGGGATTTGCCCAGATAAGTTATTGCGTGAAAGATCAGGTTCCTGAAGTCCTTTTAAAGCACTTAGGGAAGAAGGAATATTTCCTTGGAAGAAATTGCCATCCATATAAAGTCTTTCCAAGTTAGTACAAATATCAAGAGTGCCAGGAATTTCACCCGAGAGTTTGTTGTTGGATAGGCTCAGGGTTTCAAGATTCTTCAAGCCATCGACATCCAATGGAAAAGAACCAATCAAGGAGTTCATATCCCCAAGCAGCATTCTCAGTGGAGGAATAAACACAACTTTTTTTGGTTTGATACCATTCAAGTTGTTTCTGGCGATGGATAATTCCTCAAGGCGTTGGCAGTTTTCAAGGCTCCATGGAATGCTTCCATGTAGATCATTCCCATCTAAATAGAGTCGGTACAGTCGTGTGAGATTTCCAAGGGATTGTGGAATTTGCCCTGAGAGTGTGTTATTACTGAAGCTAACCACTTCCAGCTTCTGTAGCTTCCCAAGAAGACTGGGAATGCAACCTGTAAAATGGTTCCCATGCATTGTCAAGTAGTTCAAGTAGGCAAGGTTCACAATTCCTGATGGGACGATCCCAGATATATTGTTGTTATCTAAAAGTAGCAGTGCCAACTGGGACGAGAGGTTAGCTATTGAAGAAGGCAATACAATACTAAATTGATTATGGGCCACACTTAAAAATCTCAAATTGCTGCAGTTAGTTAAGGAAGTAATGAAACCCACATTGTCTTTCTCACCAGCAAGAAGGTTGTCTTCTATATTAAACCATATAAGTGATGTGAGCAACAGTTGTTTGAAAAACCAAATCTTTTTGTTATTTGGATCAGTGCAGTATATTCAAATATATACTATGGTACAGTTATGATCAGTGAGATATTACAGCAACAGAGTCCTGTGAACTAGAAGAGGTTACAACAGAACAATAGAATCGGTCAATTAAGATGGGCCCAGTGTATGATTGGGCCTGTATGTTATCACCCCCCTTCAAGCTGATGCAGGTGGGGCCGGATGCGAAGCATGGCCTGGAGATCACGAACACGACTGGAATGAAGACCTTTTGTAAATATATTTGTCACCTGATCCAATGTAAAGATAAAACGAACTTCAAGCTGCTTTTGAGCTACCTTTTCACGAACAGAATGATAGTCTATCTCGATATGTTTTGTCTGTGCATGAAAGATGGGGTTGAAGGCAAGAGAAATGGCACTGACATTGTCACACCAAATCAATGGAATGGATGATAATGGAATGTGCAAATCACGTAAGAGAGAACATAACCAAGTAATAACCTCAGCAGCGGTTTGAGCCAGACAGCGATATTCAGCCTCAGTGGATGATCGACCAACAATGGGCTGCTTTTTAGAGCTCCAAGATACTGGGTTAGGCCCGAGAAAGACACAAAAGCCACTAGTGGAGCGGCGGTCATATGGAGAACCAGCCCAATCAGCATCACAAAAGGCTTGGAGAGAAAATGGGCCGGGTTGAAAGAGAAGTCCATATTTTATAGTGCCTTTGAGAAACCGAAGAATCCTTTTAACCGCCGTCATGTGGCTGTCGGTGGGAGCATGCACAAACTGGCAGACCTGATTGACAGCGAAGGAAATATCAGGTCGAGTTAAAGTGACATACTAAAGAGAGCCTATTGGTTTACAATCATGCATCCCAGTTTTTAGAAGAAGATCAGTAATGTATTTCATTTTGGAAAGAAAAAGGCCATTTTGATTTCTCTGAACTTCCACACCAAGAAAATATCTTAACATGCCTAAATCTTTCATTTTGAAATGCAGGCCCAATTGCGAGATAAGGTGACGAATAAAGGTAGAACCACTGCCAGTAATGATGATATCATCCACATAAATTAAAAGATAAGTAATGCATTTGGAGCCTGCCCGTACAAATAGAGAAGTGCCGGATGCTGATAGAGTGAAGCCCAAATCAAGTAGCTTAGATGAAAACTTTTCATACCACGCCTGTGGTGCTTGTCGTAGCCCATAAATAGATTTGATCATGCGACACACATTATTGGGCCTGGTGGGGTCAATATAACCCTGTGATTGAGCCATAAAGACAGTTTCACGAAGATCACCATGCAAGAAAGCACACTAATATCTAGTTGACAGAGTGGCCAATTATAAGCTGTTGCAAGAGCAAGGACCAAAGGAATAGTGGTGTGTTTGACCACCGGGCTAAATTTATCAAATAAATCAGATGTGCACCAATATTATCCCCAGTAGTTACTACTTTTAAAGTAGCTTCTCATAAGCTACTTTTTAAGCAAGTCTTAAGTGGAATATGTTGCTTGGTTACGATCCTATGTATCCATTTTTACAATAGCAGAATCTAAGGTTGGGATTTTCTGTTCGCGTCATCGATGTATCCAGGTAGTCTATCGATGAATGATAAGAGTTTTAATGCTTGTCATTATTGAAATTCCTGCTTGACTTGCCAGTGTAGACACCTCATTTTGGCCCCCTATGATAGCCTTAAACACTTATCATATATAATGATGCCCCCATTTCACCCATAATTGAATGGTTAACGGCATAATTCAGATTAATTAATGACGATGAAGATGCTTGTTGATAATTTTAGACTTAGTTCGACGATCTATAGAGATTCGTGAGAGAAAAGGCTGAATCGCATTGAGATCTCGAGTCCAACCCACTATTCAAACAAGGGATGGACTACAACACTATCCAAGTCCCTTCCACACTACATAGAACACACTCAGGTTATTCTTAGAGAAACTACACATAGTTTGCCTAAGTACGATATGATTAACATGAATTAGGAGGTTAGGATCATTGATCCAAGTATCCCTTATTTTCCTGACCTCTGACCACTAGGATTTACAGACCACAAGATTCTACTCTCCGAGAGCTTTCCGACCATATATAGAACATCCAAATCCGACCAACGGGTCAAAAGTTATGAACTTCCGAAGTTAAGAAATGACGACTCCACTTAGGCACCACACCCTGGGCGCCTACCCTTCTGAGACTGGGTTCGGGTTCTAAACCTTTGTCCGTTGCATCGCTTTCTCGTAGATTTTTTAGTTGCATAATTAGTAGTTCGCATTAGGGATTCACATCAGTCGCTGAATATCGGAAATCGTGTTGAAAATACAAGGGTTTTTGCGCATTCGTTGCGATCCATTGAAAACCCTGACTGAGCAGGATAGGCGCCACCCCCTGGGCGCCCAAGTGGATTTTTCCACCTTCATGCACAACTTCCGATCTTCCGCATTTAGTTTACCTAGAAATTGTTTGATAATGATATGTTTAGTTGCTTGATGTGTTCTGAACTCTGAATTATCATCTTTGTCACACTTCACATCATATCGATCGAATCATAGAATCATAGAATCATACAAAAAACCCAAAAAAAATCATAAAACGTAAAATCATTTCTTCCCTTTCCTTACTCTTTAGTAAATCAGAGGGGAAACCAAAAACAAATTAAAAGATATCTAGAAAACCCAAAAATAATAGTTAGGTAGTCTAGGTTATCGAATTCAGCGCCTTAGTAGGATAAACCCTAAGATTAATTAGAACATCATAATTAATTAATTTAAGAACCGTCGAATCATTAAGAACATCTTTAATCCATTTAAGAGCCTAATTAATTCGGGTTAAAAGAGAAAAGAACATAAAAGACCTAAAACCCAAAACCAGTCACCTGGGCGCCACCCCCTGGGCGCCCATCCTTCCACAGCCACTTGGGCGCCACCCCCTGGGCGCCCAACCTCCTCGTTCTCTAAGACACCCCGGTTAAATCTTAAACCAATTAATTAAAACCTTAAACTAATCCGAATCAACACAGTAAGACATTTTAAACCTGAAATAACTAAAACCCTAACCAACTCAACCTTTAATTAACTCGAAAACACAACACCAACAAAACCGAAAGCAGACCACCTGGGCGCCACCCCCTGGGCGCCCTTCCTAGACACCTGGGCGCCACCCCCTTGGCGCCCATCCTCTCCCATCACTAAGGAACCCTTTAATTACAACTTCTAATTAATCACAAACCAAATTTAATCCTAATTCACATAATAAAACACTTTTAAACTTAAGAAACCTAAAACCCTAATCAATTCGAACTCAAAACAACTTAAAAGCAAAAGACCAACACAAAACCTAAAAACCAGACACCTGGGCGCCACCCCCTGGGCGCCCAGCCTATCAATCCACTTAGGCACCACCCCTGTGGCGCCTATCCTACCCCATTCCCTTGGAGACCATCAATCGAAATTAAGACTTAACTAATTAGACCCGAATCGATACATTAAAGCACTGTCAATTTAAAAAGACTTGAGACCTCAACCAATTTGATCTCGAATTCACTCAAAAACATAAAACCGACTCGAACCACAGAACAATCCACTTGGGCGCCACACCCTGGGCGCCCAGCCTACCTGTTTTCATAAAAACCCCACCCGACAACTTAGCCTAATTAATATTCAAACTAACCCCAATTAACACATTCAACAGACTTGAAACCTTAACCAATCCGGACTTAAATTCGCCTAAAAACATAAGACCAACCCGAACGACATAATAGTCCACTTGGGCACCACCCCCTGGGCGCCCATCCTCTATTTCCACCTGGGCACCACACCATGGGCGCCCAGCCTACCTGTTTTCATAAAAACCCCGACCAACAACTTAGCCTAATTAATTAACATTCAAACCAATCCCAGTCCCTATATTAAAGAACTTTTAACTTAAAATACTTGAGACCTTAATCGATTCGGACTTAGCACCCAAAACCCTCACGAACCAACAAACAACCACCTAGGCACCACCCCTGTGGCGCCTATCCTACACCTTCGCCCCGACCTATTACCTCGACCAAAAACAAATAACTAAACACCTTATAACTAAAATTAACTAAAACCAGAACCCGACATAATCCCTAGATCCCAAAAACCGAAGACTTAGTCCCATCTGGGATACCTGAAGATCACAAGCCATCACCTGGGCGCCACCCCCTTGGCGCCTATCCTTTCGTTTGCACTTAAATGCGAATTCTTGGTCTTGTTTCAAAATCCGGATCCGAATAATTTTGACATTTGAACACCAGAGAATTAAAACAATTTGGAACATTAGGATTCAACAAGTGAGGATCCCCGGGATTCCGAAGATAACAACCATACCACCGCCACTAGCCAAACCACCAAGAAACAACCACTTGGGCGCCACTGCCTGGGCGCCCAAGTCACCAGAGTGACCTAGGCGCCACCCCCTTGGCGCCCAAGTCCTCCGCCAACCCTGTTCGTCGATTTTGACGTCATTTCACTTCTCGAATTAAAACTTGAAATCCTTGAACCTTAAACAACTAAAACAGAACTTTGATATATTTAAAAACACATTAATCAAGACCTTAATCCATCCCTGAATCGCTCTTAACAAACCTTCAACACAAATCAAGACAAATCGAATTAATTAAGATCATAACCAAATTCCTTAGGCAGAACTGTCAAGCTTTAGGCTACTAGCATCCTAGGAATAAATCGGATTCCTCCATTAGATAGGCTAGAGCATTAGGCTTCGTCCCATCACTTTTCTTGTTCCGTTAGGGGACCGGGAGAGCTGATGTGGGCGGTCTAGGACCTTAGGTTAGGGTTAATCCGATGATCAGTAATAAAGCATTAATTACGTAAATCCAAGTAAAATCCCCTAGTTAGGCCCTTCTAGCCCAATATCAAAAATCCATAAAAACTATAAAACCAACAAAATCAACCCAAAAAGATTTTTCCTTTATTTCTTCCTCCACCTCAGGTGCCAAATATTTAATTGAACTTAATGATAAAAGGGAATAAAGAACTGACTTCTAAAATTGAATAAATGAGAATAATTAGATGAGATGAGTGATTTCACACACGTTGCATACTTTTATTTCGGCCCATCGGCCACCCCTAAATCAATCACGGCCCATCGGCCCTCTAAGACAAACACCGGCCCATCGGCCACTTTCAATCAATTACAGCCCATCGGCTTTTTACTTTATCACTCGTGTATCGCACACGAAAAACACAGAAATCACAAGTCAAAGTCTCATTTACATCATCATCTTGATTTGAAAAGTCAGCCTTTAAACCCTATTTTGCCAAGGGATTAGAAGGGGGTACCCGGGAACGGGGCCGATCCTCTTCTTAAATATTTGGCACCTCCCCCCTTTTTTATTTTCTTTATTTTAATTATTTTGTCTTACTTGGATACACCATGATTATGTTATGTGAGGATTAACCTTATTTGGACTTTTACTCATAACCCTGAATTGACCTAATATTAAAGAGACCCAAATTAATGTGACAGGAAAACCGTCGTGTGTTGCCGGCAGCACATTAGACGAGAGAAGAACCCACCCTTTTATTTTCTCCCATTTTTCTTTGGCTTTCGTCAAAGAACGGTGTTACGGCCATTACCGTAGCTGGCGATCGTGATCCGTCGATTTTGAGGGTAGTCGGAATCCTCATTTTCGATGTAAAATTTAAATAGCACATATAGATGAATGGCGATTTCCCTCCCCTGGGGGATCAAAATTCACATCCGACAGCCAGGTCAAGAGTCAATTCCACACCTACAGGAGTCTAGTTGGAAGAAGAAATCACTGACCACGTGCCAGGTCGTAGAACCAAATGGGTATAATTTTAGGTCTAAATACAAAGAGGTTGAGCTTGATTTGACTGAAAAACTCAGGCTTAGAATCATATAGATCATTATTTCATGCATACATTAATGCCCCAGAGAATACACACGTAAACATACAAATATTTCAAAATATTTATTCATCTATAACTATGCCACAACAAGATGAAAAGGGCCAGTAGTTGTTTAGTTTAGTGCCATTTGTTGTATGTCGATTGGATAGCAATATGAAGCGGGGCCAGAAAAAGTCCTCTGAGCAAAGATGGCATTGACAGCTTGTGTTGGATGGAAGGCATCCCAGAAGATGTATTGATCCCTGTTTGCACATGGTATTGAGAGGGGGAGGCATACCACCTGCCCTTTGTTCCTCCCAATCCCACAGCATGCCTCATTAGTCACCTGAAACCCTGTCATGTAAGAATGAAGATGGATCAGCCTTCCATTCATGTCTTGTCCATGGGGAAATGGGCTGGGTCCATAGTATAACTGGACCGGACCAAAATTAATTGACGTGGGTGGACCTGAACCTGGAACACAAAATAGATCTAGGCCTCTGGTTCGTATGATACACAAAATCTTATGTCAAGACACTGACGAAACCCAGATCCAGACCTAGACTTGGATGGTGCTGATTTGAGGATTTCCCTACTAAATATGAGGCCTCTCTTAAGCACCTCTCATGAGATCTCCCTTGTGGATCCATGCCAATCATGCGGGTGGTGAGGGCTCAGCAGATCCAAATGACACATAGGGATATACGAAAGATCATCTGGCCTCATTAGATCATCCCAACCCTTTGATCTATTACCCTAAAATTTATTGGTTTTAGAAGGCATCAATTTTTGAATTTTAATCCAATGGTGAGTAGAGAACATCGGGATAACCAAATTATTTGGGTATCTCATTTCTCACCCAGCTATCCAGGGATCGATGCATGAGTCCTCTCCATGAGTGCGCATGCGTTTTCTCCCCAGATTGTGCTGGACTCATGCGTCTAGCTCCCCCTGGCTAGCTAAGAAACGAAAAAAAGAAGAAGGAAAAAAAAAAAAAAAAAAAAAAACAACGGTGCGCAGTTAAATGGAAATCAAATCTGGGCCTGTGCTCATTTTGGACTTCCTACTTCTAATAACTTACTATAGCCTCATAGATATGATATATACAGTTGTAGCATTCGGATATTTGGGCCATAGATTTCTTCAGGCCAGAATAAAGGACATGGAGGCCCAAACTAAAATGGCTAGAAATCTTGGAACCCTAACTTAATTTCTCTGGGTGTTTGAGTATACAGGAAAGTATTTCATCCGTAACGGAGTAGATTTTGGGCTAAGTTTTAAGATCCTTAGGCTAGGATGGGACCTATTACCAGCTCTACATCTAAATGTGTAAGTCCTGGGCCTATAATCCATTGAGTGGCCTGCCAGTTTTTAACGAGCTGAGCCAGCCCTTAAGTATAGTCCAGCGGGTTACACGGCTCTGAACATCAGTATCAACAAAATAAAACAGAGTTGTGTTTGGAGAGCTTGGACCGGCCCAGTTGCAGTTATAATTGAAAGTTTTCTCACCATAAGTTGATGGGTTATTGAGCATGTCACCAGTGGCATCATAAGCGTTGCCGTAGAGAAAGATTGCCCCAGTGTGGTTGCCATTGAGCTGGTCGACCAGAGATTTTAGGCCCACATTGAATAGTCCGACGATCTCATTAACGCTGGAGACGCACTGCCCCGGCGGGGTTCGGTTCAGTGCTAATTGGTAAGGAATACAACCAAGTGGTCCTACTCCAGCCAGAAAGAACTTCCGTAGCCCTACACTGTGAAGTGCTGCAAGAAGAGAGTCCAACTAAGATTGAGATGGTAACATATGCCATTGATAGATTATCAGTTTCAGAATTGTGGGTTGTGGGACCAAACCTGATTGAGGCATGTATATGTGTATATATATGAGAGGACAAAAAAAATGAAGTTGAAGAATTCAGTGGCTTCACATTACCAGTATCTGCCTTGTGTAGTGATTGAGGAGGAGGTCGGCATAGTCCTGAGGAGTGTAGTTGTGGCTGGATTTGTAGAGTTTTGGCTGGAGGTAGTTCATCAGGTAGTCATTGCTTCCCAATACCATCAGAGCAATTGACTTTGCAAGGTACTGAGTCAAGTTATTTGGTCCCATTTCATTTCTCAAGTCATTCATGTTGCTCTCGAAATTCTTCACCTGTTGGCTTAAACTAAAACGCCCTCCCTGTCACATCAATTAAGAAATGAGATTACATTTGCCTTCAATAAAACAACAAACAAAACTAAACTACACAAAACAAATGAGATTGTACTCTCTCTCTCTCTCTCTCTACTTGGAACTACCATGCCCGTACACAGGATAGATATTGTAGGGACACTTCAAGGGTACAATAAGGAAATGAATTTTACACAAGAAAAATGAACTTAATTAAAGACGATACGATATTATGCGTTGCTTATTTTGAAGTATCTAGCTATCATAACTTGGGAGTTTGATTTTCTTACTCTCAGGGGCCTTTTCTACAAGAACCAAGCTGAACTCTTTGATTGGGAGGAAAAAGAAAAAGAACCTAGCTGTGCACCTTGTTTTCCGAACGAAATCTAGATATGGATCCTGATGAATGAACATATGATCTGTGAGTTTTCAGATTGATATTCTGATTTGTGCGTTCCAATCCAACCGTAGGATCTATATCCAAAACCAACTTCATCTATTTATCAACAGTTTAATAGTCTACTAAGCTTGGATTGTATTGTCATTTCTAAAGACCCGCTTGTATTATCAAGTAGTTATATTTTGAGGTATTAACCTGAGTATACTAATGTCACATTTAACAACCAAATCCTCGTATAAAAGATTTCCGCTTTTTACAAAGTTGAAGTGAAAAATACACAATTGACAATTGTAAATTTTTGAAAATTTCGGCCATTGGAGATCCTTATTTTTAAAGATTATCAGATCCAACCAGTCACATATATACCTTGTGAAAATCAGCTGAAAGAGGGAGATTATAAAATCTTACAAATTTGCGGGTTCTATTGGTTTTTTATTGATGTTTCGAAAATTCTTACGGTATTTTTTGTAAAAAGGTGTTTTGTCCTTTTTCACTTTTGCTTTATGAGTTGTGTAAGCTTTTGAAAACAACCCATCCCACATTGTTCAAGTTCAACTTTTGAAGTGGGTTTATATGTGTTTTCACTCTTTTACTCTTTAAGAACTTTTAAAGGCTTTTGCCATGGGCCCTATGCGCGCACGCGAGCTAGGCTTGACCTGGGGTGCTGGGTCTGGAAAACGTTTAACCGGGTGTGCCTTATTTCAACAGGTTCCTCACCCTTTCCCAAATGTGACCTATAGAATCCCAGCTATACAAACTCCTTGAGAGAAAAACCTTGTTCCAGCGTAATGAGAATTCCTCAAATATAGAGATTCCTTACCGAACATAACCTTATATGAGTCTTACTTTTCTCGGATTTGTGTCAAAAAATATAATATCTTATTTTTTTTTAAAAAACTTTTAGTTGATGAAAGATCTGTGTCCAACACACAAGAGTCCTACAGGGATCTGAATCCTATCCACTATAAAATGTCTCTGGATCTGAATACATTGTGATTCCTGCCCGGATTGACCTGCTTACATCCTCTCATAATTCATGATCATTAACTTAGAACTATACGTCAGATTCTAACTAAATCTGTTTCTAAAGAATATTGATTTGAAAAAACTGAAGTCAGTGAAAGTTTATTTGGTGAAAACAATCTATGAATTCTTTATTTTCTACAGTTGTAGCAGTTAGTAGTGACTACCAAGTGCCTGCCTGTCTCATCAAGGATGCCTCCTGCTGCCGAAGCGTAATTAACACCACTTAGCATTGCACGAACATTACTTTTGCTTTTTACAAAGGTTGGAAGATATGGAAGTCCCAACATCTCACCTGAAAAGGCCAGCCTCATCAACATTACAATTGAGTAAAATGATGGAAGAGAAACACAAAACAAGAACCCGCACTAAACTACTCTCTGTAAGGAATGATGATTAAATAATCATCAGATAAGATCTTACCCCACAAATCTACTGCAGTTTTTCCATTAGAAAATCTCCCAGAAGGACCTTGATAGAAATCAATCCCGTAGGGAAAGTAATTAGCTTTTGCAATAGAGAAGAGATTGTTATTGTTCCCATTATCAACCAATGAATCTCCAAACACAAACATGGCTGGAACTTGATATGATCCATGCACCTCAATGGAGAAGTTAAAAATTAGGAGAATGATGAGAACCCAATTCACCCTAGAGCTTGATTTTTCCATTTTCACTCGATTCGAAAACCCACTCAATCAATTGCATGCAACAATTTGTTATGTTGGAATGTGAGTATGAACTATGAGAGTTTTAGACAGAAAACCACCTAGTCATATTTTTTACATGCCTTCGCTGTTTTGGTTTACATTGTATATATAGATACACACTCCCCTTCATCATGGGATCTTAAAGATACATAAAAATCTACAATTGCTATTTATGGATGGAGTGTTAATGACAATGATCTGTTTTGGCTGGCAGTCAACTTTGTGTTGATACACTAGATGATATGGGTGTAGTGTCATCATCCTTATCATTATCTTCATTACTCCCTCGCAAGTGAATGGGCTGTGGAAAGATGATGTGAATTTAAATTCAATCCCTTAATACTGCAAGTGCACTGCTGTTTTGTCGACACAGTGGCAAGTACAAGTCAAATCCACATGGAGCACTATTGAAATCCTTTTTTTTTTTTACTAGAATTTGTTAATTTTTTTTATCAATGATAATGACAAGAGAGATAATAAGAAACAAACAATAATAAGATTAAAAAAAATTCTAGATCTAAAGTGCATAAATAAAATATGAGAAAATGCAGATTAGAATGTCATGAATCCATTAAGTAGTCCTACCATCATTCTATGCAATCAATAAAATAAATTTGTCCCAAAAATCCTTCAAAGTAGAAACAAATCAATATTTCTAATTCGGATATTTTGTCAATCAAAGAGCACAATTTTTCACAATTTATTTATGGGAAAAATCTCCTTCATCTAATGAAATTGTGAACTTAACTAAAAATCACATATTGATCAAAGGTAGGTTATCGAAAAATTTTAATCTCAGAATAATCTATTAAGAAAACATACATGATTAAAGCATTGTTCAAATTACAAAATTGAATAACTCAGGTTGTCAATGATAGAAGACATATTTATTATTATAATAAATACGCAAGAGACAAAACTATCTCATAGAATTACGATGAGAAACACTTAATTTCATTTGACACTTCGATCCAGGGATCTACTCCTCCATTGCAAAAGATGTGATTTTCATTGAGAACTTCATGGAAACTATAATTTTCTCTCACACTCTTCTAACCTAGTTTTGGAACAGGGCTCCAGAATACCTGTAGATTTTTCTTTGTTTTTTTTTTTTTTTTCCTTTTAGAGAGAGAAATAGAGAGAGAGAGGAAAAATATGTAATTTCTTAAAGAAAAAAGGGATCATGCATTGGACATCCAAGGTCTCGTTAAAATAGGGTATGGGCTCCCTATTCTTTCTCTCCAGATCCTCTTTTTTAGCATAAGAATCTTCCTTCCTTCTTTGGTAAGTCTTCTCCTTACTTTCCAAGCTTGCAAGATTTGGCAAATAATGGTAGAGAATTTTTGAGAGAATCTTCCAAAGCTATTTTTGTAAACTCTTTGCTTGCTCACACCTTCTAAATTTTACATTGAGCAAATCTTCATGAAATTGACCCACTAAAGAAAAAAAGTTTGTGCACATTTATGGATCTTCAAAATTGGAAATATGGGACCCACTCAAATGATGATGGCTGTGACATGTCTCTTGTTGGGTTAAAACACTTTACACCCATTTTGGAAACAATTGCTTTCTTATCTTGATTTTCTTTCTTGTGGTTCTACGGGTCCACCATTTCATGCACATACTAATTAAACTCATCAAATGCTGAAGAGCACACTTGAAGCGGGACCCGTCCGGACGGAGTTTTACTCCGATTGGACTCTTCGAATAAAACACCAAAAAGAATGCAGAAAATGTATAAAAATGTGAAAAATCCAAATTATAGGTAAAAATGCACAAAATGATGAAAATGAATGAAAATTGGTGTAGTTTACCTAATTAAATTCCTGAAAATATGCAAATTCATGGATTCAACAACAGATCATTAGCTTGAATCTCAAAATCTGAAAACGAGCTGAGGTGAGGTCTTTTGTGAAAATATCCACTATTTGATCCATAGTGTTAATATATCGAACATCAAGTTCCTTATGAACAACTTTTTCACGAACATAATGATAATCAACCTCCAAGTGTTTGGTACGAGCATGAAATAATAGATTAGATGCGAGAGCAATAGAACTAATATTGTCCCACCAAATTAGAGGAACCGTGGAGAGATAAATACGGAGATCTTTAAACAACATCCGCAGCCATGAAATTTCAGCAGCCATTTATACTAGTGGGCGATATTTGGACTCAGTGCTGGACCTAGAGACAGTTGGTTGCATCTTGGCACTCCAGGAAATAGGATTATAACCAAGTTGGATACAATATCCACCAGTAGATCGATGATCTGAGGGGCTCCCAGCATAATCCACATGTGTATATGCTTCAAGTTTCAAAGAACTTGGTTGGAATAGTAGTCCATGATCAACGGTTCCCTTAATATAGCATAAAATACGCTTGACTGCAATCCAATGTGTAGTAGAGGCTCTCCTAAGCTTAAGCTTAGGATAAAATCCCGTAAGCTCATGCTTGTGAGGCCCACCTTTGGTCCATCACACACGACCCCCTAAATTGCTCATGTCCACCAACTTTTGGTCAAATCCGAATTTACTGGACTGTTGGATCAATTGTATACCGATCTGAATGAACTGTTGACCATTAAACTTTTTGGGACCCAGATGGATATGATAGAAACTGTGGTTGAGGCTGATTTTTTGCATAGAGGATGGTCCCAAGGAGTCCTTGAAATCCGCCCATCCCCACCGCCATGTGGATCCCCTAGGTAGGCCCCACCACACACTTAGATCGGTTTAATCCGTTCAATCTGTTAAATCTAATGTTAAAGTCAAACATGTTGTGAAGAGTATCGGCATAAAAGTTAACAATAAAAAAAATATACAAATTATACAAATATGTCCTTTTATTCTGGAAGCTACCCAATTGATCAATACAAAGAGCTATTTTTATTTACATTTCAATCAAAAGAGATCTAATCAACAAATAAAGCCAAACTTGTTGTTAAATTCAAAAAAATCACACTCCATCTATTGAAATTTGGTCTAGGGTTTCATTTGTTATACTTACATATAAAAGTGAATTAAATTTTTGACCCCTGAAGTTGTTTCTTCTTTATTTTGAGACCTCTTAACTTATATTTAATTAGACTCATTAAGTTTTTTTTATTTATATTTAATGTCAATGGATCGAATCGGATTGAATCCGTGGATTGAGGGTGAAATTTGTCGCCGATCTGTTGCTAATGGATTACAAGATTTTCAATCCGTCACCAATCCAATTACCTTCGGTTTGGTTAAAAATCCACAGATCAGAATGGATCGGATTAGTTTTACGGATCGGAGGATTTTTTGTACACCCCTACTTAAATCAATTCTAAGATTTTTCTCCTTTTCTTTAAGGAACCTAAAATCAATGCTAGGTTTTCTCCTTTTCTTTCTATTGAACCTAGATTCCATCCTAATATTTTACATAATTTTTACTGTAAAATACAATTTTATATTTGTGGCCCGAGCTTTTTGTTGCTAGTTAAATTTAAGGAAAAAAAAAGAAAAAAAATATTGTGCTCTTTTGAAAAATAGATTTTCTTCAAAAGAGACCCTGTTTTCCATTTAGGT
Source organism: Cinnamomum chago (assembly GCA_038049695.1). Lineage (NCBI taxonomy): Eukaryota > Viridiplantae > Streptophyta > Magnoliopsida > Laurales > Lauraceae > Cinnamomum > Cinnamomum chago. The sequence goes on along the minus strand of CP142458.1, from coordinate 60,531,589 downwards.
GAATGATTATAGGTACTAAAAAAAAGGACATATTTCTCTTCCTACCATCTCCTAGTACCTTCTACTAAAAAAAATGATGTTCATAAATATATGAATCCATAGAGGGAGGGTGGGAGGGGGAGAGAGAGAGAGAGAGAGAGAGAGAGAGAGAGAGAGAGAGAGAATTTTATTAAGGGGCTTTTGGCAGTAAGTCCCTTATCATTTGGTTTTATAGCCTAAGGTCCACAATATTTTATCGTACCGGCAGCAATCATTTTATGAAAATGACATACCGAAAAGACAAAAAGGCCCCTATACACGTCAGCAAAAAAACTTTGCTTAAAACCGCTTGAAACCATTTCAGATAGCAAAAATCAGATTCATCTGAATCACAGAAGTAAAAAAGCGAAGCTGAAGGAAATTGCGAAACCTAGAAGCAAACTCAATTGATCGAAAACCTCCATCATCCGAATGGTCTTCACTTGGTTCCAAAAAGTACTTCTTCCATTCCTAAAAAGAAGATGTACAAGATCATTTCTTCTAAAAAAAACTAAAAACCTAATTTAATTTCGTTCTTCTATGATTTTATCTATTCTTTATGCTCAACTCTATATATGTAGACAATGGTTAGAAGAAACCTCAATTCAAGAGATAAAACAAGAGAAACTTAGATAAATTTGTTCGAAACTCAGATAAATTTGTTCGAAGTTCAAAAAAGTTGTTCAAAACTCCGATAAATTTATTTGAGTTTTACCAAAAGTTCAGGTAAGTTTGCCGAAAACTCAGATAAATTTATCCGAGTTTTGAAAAATTTATCTGAGTTTTGCTAGAATTTTAGGTAAGTTTGCCAAAAACTCAAATAAATTTATCTAAGTTTTGACAAATTTATCTAATTTTTCGTCCAGTTTATCAGAGTTTCTGTTAAATTTATCTGAGCTCGGCGACACCAAAAGTCAGAATACGGAAAATCAGATTCTAATAAAAATCGAAATCCAAAACAAGAACATTTGATGACCATGATCCAATCGAGAAAAGAGAGAGAGGGAAAACAAGTAAAAGAGCAAACTGCTCTATTTCAAATCAGTTGTAGAGGGAGAGATTTGAAAGAGACTTCAGATGAATGAGTAAGAGAAGGTAAAACCGTTTGTATGTTTGAAGAAATGAAAGAGAGAGAATCGGAAGTCATGGTGGCGACAGAAGATGCTCTGCAACGGTACTCCATAACCATGGAAAGGAACTGAAAATGGAAAATGAGAGAGAAGAAGACGGAAGGAGTGAGAATAAGAGAGAACTTGGCCTAGGAATAAGGGTTGAAAGGGGCAAATTAGTCATGAAAATATATGACGTGGCGAATTAGCTAGAGACCTCTCACAAAAATATCTCCAGCTGTCTGGACTATAGACATTAGAGAAAAAGTTGTTGGACTGGATGCCTTAGAGGACCGTGCTTAGGGACTGTTGGCTAATTTACCCTTTTATTAATGATAATGCAAGCACATATTTAACGATAATACTAAAGAACCAATACAAGCACGTTATTAAAGATAATCCTAAAGAACCATTTTTTGAATCGAAACAAAAGCATTCCAATACAAGCACATTATCGATAGTTGCTAATATAAGATGGACCTTCAATTGTCAATGGAGACTTCTTTTGCTTTGCTTGGTACTTGTTGACACCGAGATAAAGTTTCTAACTTCATGGATTTCTATTATAACATCTTGCATCCCAACTCGTTCTTTGGGTGCTTCTGCAGAACAAGATATACCTATTCTCACCAATGAAAGTAAGCATTTATTCATCCTACTTCTCATTTCACTACTGTGAGAGCCTAAAAATTACGGACTTGGATTAGGTGAGTGTGAGACTCATGATTTGCTGTTTAAGCTACTTCGGGGGAGATAGACCGCCTTAGAACTTGAAAGGGAAGGAGAAATAGAGATCAGAGACCCTGACTGCTGACAGTCGAAGGCTCTCCGATGCCTGAGTTAGTGCTATCACTGAACAAAGGATGGAGAAGAGAGGCAAGTATGCTAGTATTGTATGACGTTGTACAAAATGTACCTCAGAAGGGATTCTTACCCTTGTATATGTAGAGGTTTTCACCTGGCGCTCCCTTAGTGGGGGTAGGTGGAGATACTGTCTGGTCAAATCAAGAGATGGCCTTTCGTGTTAATGTGGATGTGATTGATAAAGACGACACCTGATCATTATCCGGCGCCTGCCTTGTCTGTCAACACGTTCTGCAACGTAGCTATAACTTTGTGGAAGTACAATTACGGTTTGGTATTCATCTCTTGTGGACGTACCGAGCTGGAGATGATACTGAGACCAAATTCGGACGCATCCTGGCACTATTGCCGAGGTGCGTTATGCCGAGATCGAGATGAGCCTAGTTGGTACTGTTACCGAGGCTAGCTCAAGCTTGGAGATAGCTGGCACTGTTTGCCGAGTTAAAATGAGATGCCTAGTTGGTATCGTTACCGAGCTAGATGAATCTTGGCACTATTGCCGAAGTTGGACACCGAGATCGGGATGAGTTAAGCTGGTACTGCTACCGAGACTAGCGTAACCTACTCTTAGGAAAACACCCCACACAATTGCCCCCTAGCTCGTGACCTCTTGGAGTTCTCCAACTTTTTGAGGTCGGGAGCTAAGTATCGAGTTGAGAAGATCTGAGGTATCAATTTTGAATTTCTTCTTGGCGTTGGCTTATGACATCTGATCTTTATCATGACTGATCTTTATCATGAAGTCTGTTTGCCTGCCTGAGACAATAAATAGCACGTCGGTGACGCTTCGTCTGCCTGAGGCAATAAATAACACATTGTTGTTTTGCCTTCCCAAGGCATTTAATAGAGCGTCTGGATCTCAGTGGCAGATGAACTGGCAGTGCCATGTGTTTCTATCTGGTTGGTCGTTTAGCGAAATCGAAGCGACACGTGTCTTCAGGAATTTGAACGGGCGCCATTCCGTCTATAAATAGGGTTCTTCCTCCTTCGTCTCTTCACTTTTGGTATTCATTAGAGAGAACTTTGTTGTAAGAGAGAAGAAAACCCTGCCAGAGCCCTGCTGAAACGCTGACTTAGCGAACCCAAGTCCGGAGACTGTCTCCTTCTTTTCCCTATGAGTATTCTTCCTCGCCCCTTTCTTTGCGTACCACCTTTTTTCTGTTTAGGGGTTTAGGGTTTCTGCTTCTGCCCTTTCCGGTATCTCCATCTGTAGAAAAATGGGATCTTATAGGAGTTGGGCGGAGACCCTGAGGCCATGGCTGGTTTCAGGGAGATGTATGGGATCTTAGAGGATATCCCAATCAAACTGGATAACCCGAAGAACCTCTTTGAGGGTTACTCCTTTTGGGATGGTTGGAAGCCATTCCTGTTAGTCTTAATTATAGAGGGAGGGGTTAGGTTCCCCATCCACCCTCTTATTAGGGCCTGCTTGGCGACATGGCACCTTGGCCCATGCCAGCTGATGCCCAATGGCTACAAGGTCATAATGGGCATCGCCGAGCTCAACAAGATATTGGGCATTAACCTTGGTGTCCAAGACATCGAGGGCGTATATGACCTCTGCAAGAACGCGGGGGACAGTCATAGTTACTATCTCTGGGGGAAGCCGAAGTTGGAGCCCTTCGTGCATGACCTGATGCACTCAAACAGACATGCCGGGGACGATCGTCTGCTCGTCTCTGGCAACTGGGAGTTCGGCAAGGAAGAGACCGAAGCAGAGTGATTGTACAGGATTCCTCGACACTTCGGGGTTCCTCCAAGTAACTACCGAGCTCAGAGTGTTCTTGTTTTCTTCCTTCTTTTATTCTTCCGATCTGATGTTTATCTTTTGTCGTGCAGAGATCTGCCAGAGGAAGCTGGGAGCTGAGCGCACCGGCTAGAAGAGAAACGACGGCTGAGACTCGTGCGCGAGTATCAAGGCCACAACGGGCGAGCTGCCTGGTCCTTGCTCGGATACGAGCCGAGGTACCACACTTACATCAAGAGGAAGGAGCTCGAGCCCACCAGCTCAGAGGCTGCTGATTTGGCCCAGCTCGTCGAGAGCTATTCGTCCCCCTCCAACCGAGAAGAAAAAAGGGAAGAGGAGATGGAGAAAAGACGCCCTTTTGTGATGGTGAAAGACTTGGGGGCGAGACTTTTTGGAGGTCGAGCTCCTTCCACCTCTACGGTCTCAGGGAACGCCGGGGTTCCTGCTGCTGGTGGTGCTGCTGGAACTGCTGTTGCTGGTCTAGCTCGGCAGCGCTCCGCAGAGACCTCAAGAGAGCGAGGCCGGGCTGAGAAAAGGTCGCGGTCTGAGGGCCGCGGCTCGGGAGCTCAGCAGCATCCTGCCGAAGAGGCTAGAGGGAAAGCCCTGAGGGAGAAAAGGCCGAGGGGCGAAGGCTCATCGGAGAAGGGCCCTGGGCAGGCCTCGGCTCCTCAGCCCGCGGGGGCGTCTTTGTGGAGGCTAAGCCTCCAGCTCGGGCCTGGGAGGCCCATGACAGTGGAAGACTATCTAACCAGCAGTTCTTCAGTCGTTGCTGCTCTCGCCAATGCGTGTGCCCTGCCACTCGACATGCAGAGGCACAAGGGAGCGGACGATGTGACGCTGCTGGCCTCGTCTCTGCAGTCGATTTTCTCGGTAAGTTTCCATCACAGATCTCTGAATATCTTTCAATCTTGTTAGCTTCTCTCTAACACTTATTTCTCTTTTCAGACTGCGCAGAAGGTTCAGGTGGTCCTGGAGAGGGCCCGTGAAAGTGGCTCCAAGGTCAAGAAGTTGGAAGCAAAGAAGAAAAAACTCGCTGCGGCCTTGGAGGGGAGTAGTCAAGAGTTGAAGGCGGCGGAAGAGAAGATAAACAGTTTGGGGGCAGAGATCGAGTTCGCGCTCAAAGAGTTTTACAATGTGAAGACCGAGACCCACGAGCTAAAGGGTGCGGTCGCAGTCAAGACTAAGAGGGTCCTCGAACTTGAGGCCGACCTGGCAAAACGGAATGCCAAACTCGAAGTGGCGCTCAAGGAGAAAGCTGAGCTCCAAGCCTCGCTCCAAGCTGAGATTGAGACATCTTTCCAGGATGGGGTGGAGGCAGCAACCAAAGAGTACGAGGCCCAAGTTGAGACGATAAGCTTGACTTTGTTCGAGCTCGGGTGCCGGGCTGCACTGAAGAAGGCGGGGATTCCCTTGGATCACCCTGTATATCAGGACCTGCCCAAGTTTTCTTGCCCCTAGCCTGAGCTGAGTTCTGCCCCCATTGTTGAGGCTGCTGCGGAAGCTGCTCTGACTCCGCCTGAGACTACTCCCACTGCTCATTGACCTCTCTTGTATTTTTTCTTTTTCTTTGAAATGTAAAGAACTCTGTAACTATTCTTTCATCAATGAAGAGAATTTTACATTCATACTTGCCTTCTCTTTTCTCTATTAAAAACAACATGCTTGACTTCTGTTCCACAACTGGGCTCTTAGCATAAACGCCTGATCTTTGACCAAGTAGTTGAGCTCGGTTCCATAACTGGAACTGAGTGACCACTAGGCAAATGACTTCGGTTCCACAACCAGAAGTAACTTAGGCTAATCGAATTTGGTTAAACAACCGGAATTCCAATTGCACTCAATTTTTAAATAACTGTAAGAAGTACCTGTACCTTTAGAGGTAGAAAACTTTTAGCTGGTTCCGCAACGGAACTAGATTCTCATAGGAAGTTATCAGGTTCTTTAGCTGCATAGTTGGTTCCATAACCGAACCAGGATAGCCGCCGAGTTCCATAACCTGGCGCGTTGCGCGTTTGGTCCCGTGACCAGGTTGGCTGGTTCTGTAACCGAGCTAAGATTTTGGCCGAGTTCCATAACTGGGCGCTTTGTATAGCTGGTTCTGTAACCGAGCTACGGTCTCTTCCATGCTGGTGTCGTCACCGAGTTGAGGCCCTTGTCGAGTTCTGTAAATGCGGCATTTTGGCAACTGGTTCTGTAACCCAGTTATAGTCTCTTCTATGCTACTGCTGTCACCGAGCTGAGACTGTTGCTGAGTTCTATAACTAATGCATTTTGTGCAGCTGGTTCTGTAACCAAGTTGTGGTCTCTTCCATGCTGGTGTTGTCACCGAGATGAGACCCTTGCCGAGTTCTGTAACTGCGACATTTTGTACAACTGGTTTTGCAATCGAGTTGTGGTCTCTTCCATGCTGGTGCTGTTATTGAGCTGAGACCGCTGTCGAGTTCTGTAATCGCGGTATTCTGTGCAGCTGTAACCGAGCTGTGGTCTCTTCCATGCTGATGCTGTTATCGAGCTGAGACCCTTGCCGAGTTCTGTAACTGCGGCATTTTGTGTAGCTGTATCTGGAACTTAGATGTGGTCTCTTCCATGCTGGTGCGTCACCGAGCTAAGACCGCTGCCGAGTTCTATAACTTGGTGAGAGTTGGGGTTGTCGTGAGTGAAGCTGTCCGGGTCGTGGCTGGTGCCATCACCGAGGCCATTGCTGGAGCTTTATAAGTCGAGGCTAGTGCTGTCACCGAGGCCCGATGCTGAAGTTGTGTAGCGGAGGCTGGTGCTGTCACCGAGGCCACCGCTGAAGCTTCGTTTTATGTTTGAAGAAGCTGGGCCGAGGCTGGCGTTGTCACCGAGGCCGCGGCTGAAGTTTCATTTTATGTTTGAAGAAGCTGGGCTGAGGCTGACGTTGTCACCGAGGCCGCAGCTGAAGTTATGAAGATTGGAACTGTCCGAGTTGTGGCTGGTGTTATCATTGAGGCCGTTGCTGGAGTTAGCAAGATTGAGATTGTTCGAGCAGCAGCTGATGCTATCACCGAGGCCACTGCTACAGCTATCAACCGAAGAAACTAAGCTATAGCTGGTGTTGTCACCGAGGCCGCAACTGAAACTCCTGCTAGGTTGTTTTTCTATCCGAGTCGTGGCTGGTGATATCGCCGAGGCCACTGCTGGAGTTGTCGCGATTTGAACTGTCCGAGCTATGTATGGCGGTGTCACTGAGCTGGGGATTGAGGGTGAAGATAGTATGGAGAGTCAAGGAACTGCTTCCAAGACTGTCGTTTCTTCTCTGGGGGAACTTATCCCACCAAATATCGAGGTCTTCGCGAGCTAGAAGCTCGAGCGTCGTTCTGGTTCACCCTGGCGATCAGTGTTTTTACTGTGATCATGGGGAACCGAAAGAGGTCCCTTTGAAGCTAGTTGCCTGGCAGCGGAGCTTGCTTGAAGGATGCGAGGGCCGCGGCTTCGGGCCCTGGTATCAATAAGGGACGGATCTTTATCATCATCGTTGTCGAGATCCACCTTGGTGGAGGAAATGACGAGACCTGGTTGCTACTGGAACTCTTGCTCCGCGGGGGAGTCTCCAGCAGGGTAGCACTCTGCTTGGGATGCTTCGTTGGAGGAGCGTTTTGCTTGGGAGGTGCTGTCACCCCTCTTGCTGATGAACCTGTCTGAGTTACATGTCGTTCCACGCCTGCCGCATCAGACTTTCCCTGGATCCCCTTCGACAGGGGGTCATTGGTGATGGTGGCGGGACTTTGTAGATCCTTCCCCGCTTCCAGAGGCATAGTATTTTTTATCATTCCCCACAGACGGCGCCAGTTGTGAGAGCCTAAAAATTACGGACTTGGATTAGGTGAGTGTGAGACTCATGAGTTGCTGTTTAAGCTTCTTTGAGGGAGATAGACCGCCTTAGAACCTGAAAGGGAAGGAGAAATAGATATCAGAGACCCTGGCTGCCGTCAGCATGAGTTAGTGCTATCACTGAACAAAGGATGGAGAAGAGAGGCAAGTATGCTAGTATTGTATGACGTTGTAAAAAACTTACCTCAAAAGGGATACTTACCCTTGTATATGTAGAGGTTTTCACCTGGCGCTCCCTTAGTGGGGGTAGGTGGAGATATTGTCTGGTAGAATCAAGAGATGACCTTTCGTGTTAATGTGGATGTGATTGATAAAGACGACACCTGATCATTATCCGGCGCCTGCCTTGTCTGCCAACACGTTCTGCAACGTAGCTATAACTTTGTGGAAGTATAATTATGGTTTGGTACTCATCTCTTGTGGACGTACCGAGCTGGAGATGATACCGAGACTAGATTCGGAAGCATCCTGGCACTATTTCCGATGTGCCTTATACCGAGACCGAGATGAGCCTAGTTGGTACTCTTACCGAGGCTAGCTCAAGCTTGGCGATAGCTGATAATATTTGCCGAGCTAAGATGAGATGCCTAGCTGGTACCGTTACTGAGCTGGATGAATCTTGGCACTATTGCCAAAGTTGGACACCGAGATGGGGATGAGCTGAGCTGGTACTGCTATCGAGACTAGCGTAATCCTTCTCTTAGGAAAACACCCCACACAACTACAATCTTCATTGCATCTAATTCTTTCAGTGTCTTCCAACAAATGACGATCCACAATCTCTATCACTCTTTCTAGGAACACCATTTTAGCAAGTTGATGTAGGTTTAAACTATCTTTGAACATATCATCAGTAGGTCTCTTTCCGGTGAACATTTCCAATAATAGGATTCCATAGCTGTACAAGTCCCCGTATGTTGATACTTCAAGAGCCGAAAGTTTTCATGCAAAACTTTTCAATTATTTATTCTTTTGAGTAAACATCTGATGAATTGAAATAAATTAACTTAGCTGATTTAGAAAGAACTTTTCTTCTCAATTCCTAAGTTCAAAGTATAGATACTTAATTTAGATAGTCAAAATGCAACATGTATTCGTAGTAGAAGCGTCTATTACTATTGTTGTTGTTACTGTTGTGATTTTTTTATAGGGTATTGGAAATAAGAACAGAAAAGTTTTAGAAACAACGATTTTATCAAGAATTTGAAGAAAATCTTTTATTCGGGCTTAGGCCTAGACACAAGTTAGAAATTAATTTAATTTTATGATTAATTGGTCACATCTGCATGGGACTTGATCTCATGAATAGGTAATGTTTATTGGTATTTTCTCTATTTCTTTAGCTAAAAATTCATAACTTCTAGGGGTGTAAAAGAAAATTGAAAAACCGTTTTACCGACCCAACCAAACCGAACCGACGGTTAATAATCGTGTTTCAGGTTTCGGTTTTGGTTGCGGTTATTAGAATCAGAAAACCGTGCTTAACGGCTCGATTTTGGTTTTCAGTCTCGACTCGTGGTTATTAACCGAACCGAACTGTGAAATACAATTCGATTAACCGTTTTTCCAAAACGCACGGTTAACCGAAGCATTACACCCAAATTTAAAAGAAAAAGAAGAAAGGGGGTATTGTGTAATTTTATAACTTAAATAACCAATTTTAACTTTTGAACCCTAATCGTTGGAAAAAAATTGAAAGAGGGAAAAGTGAAGGATCAATGATTTGTTTGCTGGAAAAATGCTCTTTATTATTTAATTTGTCTATGTGAACATTTTAATGTTGCTTTAGTATTTTGAAAAATTATGTAATTTGTTGTCTACGATATTTGGTTTTGACTTTTTAACATGTATTTTGTATTCTGACAAAAGCAAAAAAAACATGTATTTTAAGTGACAATTAACCATAACTGAACCATCTAACACAATTAACCGCGGTTCGATTTTTTAACGATTTTTTAGGGTACGGTTACGATTTTTAAAACCCAAAAACTGTAAAATACAGTTCGATTAACGGTTTTCCCAGAATACTTGGTTAACCGAGAGCCGTTACACCCCTAATAACGTCTACTTTGCTCCCCTCTGATTTTAAATGAACAGTCTTCACCACCATCATTACCAATTTATCTCAAGTCATAGCTTATACTTATTCCACTCAACAAGTGAAGTTAGTAAAATTTTAATTAATGTTCAGAGAATATGATCCTAAAGTCTCTCCAATCAGAGACTTCGAAATTGGGAAAAAAATGACAGTGTAATGCGTTAAGAAAATTAGAGTAAAAAACATAATGATCCTAATGCAATAAACGGGCTGGATTCGGCCAGAGTCACCATTGCCCAAGCTTGTGTCTAATTAAGATTGAGAGTCTGAGTCGGATTTGAGTCCTAGACCACCACGGACGCTACAAGTGGTCCATTAATATATATTAAGACGTAAACATCGATTTTGAAATTGGAGTCCGATATCAATTTGAGAAATTGGATCTCAAATCAATTGCAAGAGATAAGCTCAATCAATTAATTCAGAGTTCACTTTTGCTAAGCTTCTTTATGTGAATTCAAAATTTAATATATATATATATATATATATTTAATATATATATATTATGGATGGGTGATTAAAGAGTCCAGATGAAAAAATCCACTTTGCTCAATAACTCTATCCAACCAAATTAAAATGAGTATTCTTTAGGTGGATTTAGAATTTTAATATATCTATTATAGTGTGATTTTTAAAAGTGGATCCTTGTTAGTGATTTATACATATGGGCTTCACATACAATAAACATTTTTAAAGTGAGCCTCATATTCTAATTCCTAAAGACGGGGCCACATGCAATTTTGCAATTGATTGTTTGATTTCGATTTTAATATTGACTTTATTTTTTCTTCTTTTTAAAAAATAGAGATATATCTTATCTATTAGGATTTTTCTTATAAAGAGATTCATTTTAATAGAATTCATAATTATATATCTTATCTTTTGGATTGCCTTGCAAGATTAAGAAAGTTGCATATAGTAACTAAAAGATTGCGTGTCGAGTGATATGTAATATACATACAATTTCACAACAATTTATATTGCAACTTTACAAGGCACCCAAGTTCCCAGTTCGGAAAGAAATAAATGTCATTGATCGATGACCTTTTCTTTCTACCTTTTTTATTCATCCCTGATGTGTACCTGTGAAATCCAATCTACTCAAGTCTAAAATTATCGTATGTATTGGCACCCAGCGTCCAAATGAGATTTTGGCCCATTCCGCAGAAAGTGAAATGTTTCAAAGTTATTTTTAAGAAAATATAAAAACAAAAGGCATTTTTACAAGAAGATATAAAAACCTCCAGTAATTCTCAAATAAAGATAAGATTTGGACTTTTGTCAAAAAGTATGGTCCACTTTCAGATCGGCCCAATCGTGCTATGCCATACCCCAATTAGGCCAGGCAGTGCCACCCATAAGCTGGCCCGCATGCCCATCCTAATCTTATATTTTTAAATGTGCTTATATAAATTAAAAGAAACTTTATGGGCTTTTAGGGTTTTTAACTTGAAATAAAGTTGAAATTGCTAAAATAAAGACATAAATATTGATATTAATTTACATAAGAGTTGAAGTTTCATACTCATTTATATAAAAAATAATATTTACTTTGTATAAATGTCAGGCTGGGCCATGCTTCAAATCGTAGTAAATGGTATATTTGTTTGTTTTATATTTATTTTCTCATTAAGTAAGACCTCATAAAATAGCCACAATTATTTCTGGGCCCGAGCTTAGCGCGGGCATGCTTTGCTAGTACGTCTATTAAACAAGTTGTCATAATGGTCCCGACTTGCAGATACACAGAAACATTGAGATGAGAACAGCTGGGACGATGTTTATGTGTGTTCGCTCTAATTCTAGACCATCTTTCCCACCTATGAATGAGTAAACCCTCTCACACGCTACTTTGGTAGTAATTACCACAAGCCCAAATTCGACACCCATCTAGATGTTACTCATTGTTGGACTGGAATCCAACTAAATAGCCCCATTTAAAATCATCAAAACTTGTACGACATAGTTCAAGTAGTTTTTTCAATTTATTCTTTTATTTGTTATGATGTGGATATCCCTGAGGTCTTTGACCTAATAAGATCAATCCCCAGTGTGGCACCAGCCAAGCCCATACATGTGCACACTGGAGCAAATCTATGTTGAGTTTCGAATATAGGGAGCAAACCCGCACCTTATGTCGCTCCACGAACTCCCAAGTGGGTGCAGTTCAAGGAGCCAGGATAATCTAATGGGGTATATATATTTTACTTTCTTATATATTTCATTGTGATCTTTCCATGCCCCACCTCCTCCATTATTGGCATGGCCCCGGGTTGGAGCTTGTGCTATATACTATTGTGTGGATGGTTCTCACCAAGAATAAAACTCCTCTAGTTTTTCTTTCACTGCATGTCACAAGCTTAGGTAAAGGAGGAGGGTTGCGTTAGATAGGTTGACAACTAGCATTAAATTTTGTCACAACCCAATTATGAATTCTGAGATTTTATTCAACTAAAAACTAAAAACTAAAAGTATATTGCAAGAGAACTAAAAATAAATAATAATAATAATAAAAAACATAATATGCCTTATCTGGGGTGACGTATCCTATAGATCCTTTTATCCCAATTGAGCTAGATTAAGCAGTTGAGAGCAATTATCGCCATATTTGGAAAATGTTGGAAAATTGTGTGGCCCGACTGCCATGGGGCCCACGTCAGATCGAGTCCGGCGGTGTGCCGCGGATGAACTCCCAACAAGTCTTGATCTGGTTGAGTCAAATAAGGATCAAACTCTTGGTGACAGAGTTTGAATCGAGTTCAGACTCCTGGTTTGGAAGATTTCCCACGCTGGTTAGGAGATGTGGGATTCCAGGAGAGGTAGTATCCGGATAGAGCAATAACTCCTAGGGATTACTCTATTTAAGGGAGATCGGAACCCTTGCTTGTGATCATCCAGAGATCTGAGAGTATTCGCAGCGAGTTCACAGGTCTACCTCACACCGGAAAGCACAAGGTTCTCGGCGAGTTCAGTTCCGACGCCCATCTGGGACCAGTAAGTTCTTTCAATTGGTATCAGAGCCTGATCTGTGCGTTTGACGGTTCAGATTTTGCGATAAGGCTGTGGATTGTCGGATCTACAACCTCTTCATCGTTAGTTTTTCTCTCAGTTCCATTCTGTTCTGCAACAAAAGCGCAAGGAAGAAGACACAGAGACCAAAGAGGAGGGAACCGATTTACTCTGCCTCGTTTGGCGTGAGTTCCTCATTCCACATCTCACGTTTTCATCTCTCCTACTCTTGGTCTGCGTGTGCAAGCAGTCACTGCTGCTTCTTTTTTCTTCTTGCCTCGGGTAACGCGCTGCCTGGCCATAATTTTTGGTGGTTTTGCTACTGTCTCTTTCGAGCCTCGGTTCGCGCGAAAAAAGGTCCAAGACGTGAGGTGTCCCAGTGCTGCTAACAACAACTTGTTTTTCTCTTGTTCCAGCGCTAGACACAAAAGGTTGGGCCAGGCCAGAAATCCAACCTGACCCGTCTTTGGCCCAATCACATCGCTGCACAGAGTTGTTAAGCGCTGGTATAGTGACAACAACGCACGTGGGCCCCGATCTCATCAGTCAACAGAAGGTTTGACTGACCGTAACTCCTTCATCCGACCTCCGATCGACGAGTGGTTTGTTTCTGTGGAATCGTGGCGACGAGCACTATTTGGTAGATGTGACAGATTGGCATTCCAACAGCTAAAAATTTTTGGACAGCGATTAAGGTCAGTGGTATCTGGACTTTATTTATATTTTAAAAATATGTCTACTGCTAAATCTGCTCTGCACGATCTTGCTAAGGTCGATATTTTCAATGGGAGAAACTTGCCCATCTGGAAACGTCAGATGGATGCCTTGTTTCACTTTGAGGGTCTTTCTTATGTTATTAAAGAAAAGACACCTGAGAAGCCTGCTGATGATGCTTCCAAGGAAGATAAAGATCTCTATGCTACTTGGGAATATGATAATGAATTAGCAAGGCATCTGTTACTTGGATTTATTTCCAATGATTTGGTCAAGCAATTTGAGCAACTGGCGTCAGCAAAAGAAATTTATGATCAAATAATTGTGAAATACGATGCATCCACTGTGTCCCACCTTATGGAGGCATTCTCAAATTATGTTAATTATAAAATGCCTGAAGGAACCTCGATCTATGACCACATTGACCAGATGAATATAAGATTGAGGAATTTGATTGCTTTGGAAAGGGATATAGACCAGGAGTTGCAACGATTGTATCTGTTGCAAAGTCTCCCACCTTCATGGGAGAATGTTTCTCAAACCCTAAGCCTCCAGAAAACACTGACAGTTAAAGATATTGAGGCTGAATTGATTACTGAAGGACAAAGGCAAGCTGCCCGTGGTGCTGTGCCTATCGCTTTGCTTGTCCAGACCAATTCTGCTAGTGGCTCGATGGCTACTATGGGGAAAAGGAAGTAAAAGGGCAAAAGGAAAACAAAGGTGCAACAAAAGAAAAAGGGGCGTTACTTTATTTGCGGGAAGCTTGGGCACTTTCGTGCGGACTGTCCGGATAAAAATAAAAAGAAAAAGGGTGAGAATGGGCAACAGAACATGGTACCACATGGAAATAAAGATTCTATTGATATGATCACGGAATCCATGATGGTGGATACCAATGAAAGCAACTGGTGGATTGATTTCAGTGCCACTTGACACATCTCGGGGACCGAAGCAGGCTTTATTGAATTCCAAGAACTTAAAGCTGGAGAACATAATATATACATGGGGAATGGGACATTCAGTGATGTGTTGGGGGTGGGGAAAGTCAAAATTCCCCTGCCAACTAGAAAATCGCTGTATTTGTCAGATGTCTTCTTCACTCCCAGCATGAGGAGGAGCGTAATTTCTGTTAGCCAGCTTGCATCTAGTGGTTTTGAAATTAGGTTTATTACTAATAAAGTTACTATTGGGCTCAATGGAAAAAATTGTATTTCTGGTTTGCTTCATGACAAATTGTATTTGCTGGACACTTCTAAAGTTGCAATGAAATCTAATTCAAATTATTCTGTGTGTGTGAATGAATGTGTTAATGGTTTGGCATTGTTATGGCACTACAGATTATGACACATTAACAATAACAGAATAATTAGAATGGTTAGGGATGGACTTTTACCTGATATTGGAAAAGTGGAATACCCTACATATGAACCATGTCTAAGTGGGAAAATGGCCAAGAAACCATTCCCAAAGGGAACTAGAAATTCAGAATTGCTAGATCTGATTCACACAGATATATGTGGACCCTTAAATGTTCATACTAGGACGGGGGAAGTGTATTTTATTACCTTCATTGATGACTTTAGCAGGTATAGTTATATCTACTTGATTAAACATAAATATGAGGCATTAAAATTTTTTCAAATATATGTTGCTGAAGTTCAGAATCAAAAGGGCAAGAAAATTAAATGGATTCGATCCGATAGAGGGGGGGAGTACACTTCTGAGTTGTTCAAAGAATATTGTGCAAAAGAGGGAATCATCCATGAGTATGCGATCCCTTACACCCCACAACAAAATGGCGTGGCTGAACGTCGAAATCGAACACTTATGGACATGGTTAGGTCCATGATTAGCCACGCGGAGCTTCCACTGTATTTGTGGGGAGAGGCAATTAATACTGCACAATATATATTGAACATGGTGCCCTCTAAATCTGTGCCCAAGACCCCGTATGAGTTATGGACTGGAGCCAAACCTAAAATGGAACATATAAAAGTTTGGGGGCTGCCCCGTACATGTCCTGTTACCGCCACAAGAAAGACACAAACTGCAGTAAAAAATGAGAAAGAATTGCTCATTTGTTGGCTACCCAAGTCATTCAAAAGGATATCGTGTCTATGATCACGATAATAAAATAATCATTGAATGTGGTGATGTGTATTTCCTTGAGAATCCAACGGTTAATCCTAGAGATAGACCACGGATGGTAAATTTCTATGAGATCTCGAAGGATAAGGATGTTCAAGCGAGTGGGGGGTCCGACGTGGTTGACGTTGGAAATATAACTCCTGGCCAGGGCCCACTTGATGAGGAACAACCGGAACTTAGTAGACTCGTTCGGATAAGGAAACATCCGTCATATCTGGATGATTATTGCAGTCTAGTGGAAACCGTGGAGGATTTGGATTCGACATCCTACTCTCAAGCAATCAATGGGCATGTTGTTGAAAATTGGATGAATGCTATGAGAGAGGAAATTGAATCAATTCATAAGAACCAGGTGTGGCAATTAGTCGATCTACCCAAAGGTCGAAAGGCCATCGGTTGTAAATGGGTTCTTATGAAGAAATTCAATTCGGATGGTTCCTTGGATAAATATAAAGCACGGTTGGTGGCCAAGGGTTTCACGCAAGTAGAAGGAATTGATTACGATGAAACTTTCTCCCTGGTCGTAAAATTCCAATCCATTAGAGCCCTTATGGCGGTTGTGGCTTATCATGACTTGGAATTGCACCAAATGGATGTAAAAACTGCTTTCCTGAATGGCGAATTGGATGAAGAGATTTACATGAAACAACCTGAAGGTTTTTTGGTTCAAGGTCATGAGGACAAGGTGTGCAAATTACAAAAGGCACTCTATGGACTTAAACAGTCATTCGAGGCAATGGTACAAGAAATTTTACCAGGCCATAAGTTAAATTGATTTTTTCCCCAATGTTGTTGATATATGTTTCTATGTTAAACATAGTGGGAGTAATTATTTATATTTGTCATTGTATGTGGATGACATCTTGATTGCTGGTGACGATTCGGATGCCGTCAATGGAATCAAACAGTGGTTGAAGTCAAGATTCGAGATGAAGGACATGGGTGAGGCTAAATATGTACTAGGCATAAAGATCACCCGTGACCGGCCGAATCAGTTATTGACTTTGTCTCATGATTCTTATTTGGAAATTGCGTTAAAACGGTTTGATATGATGATGTGCAAGTCAGTCGATACTCCCATTAACAAAAGTAAAAAATTGTCCAGCAAACAGGGGCCCACGACTGAGGAAGATAAGGCAATAATGCGGGGCAAGCCTTATGCTCAGGTTGTGGGAAGCATCATGTATGCGATGCTGTGTACGAGACCGGATGTTGCATTCGCCGTGGGTCTCGTGAGTAGATTCCTAAGTAACCTTGGATTACCTCATTGGTATGCGGTTAAGTGGATTCTATGGTACATCAAAGGCACCTTGAAGTTGCAACTATGTTATCAAGGTAATTATCTGAAATTGCGTGGCTATTCCAATGCGGATTGGGCCGGTGACTTAGACAAAAGAAAGTCAACCACAGGCTATGTGTATACTCTGGGGGAGGTGTGATCTCTTGGGGTAGCAAGAAACAGACATCAACGCCCATGTCTACGGCCGAGGCAGAGTATATAGCCTGTAGTACCGCAGTTCAGGAGGCTGTCTAGTTAAGAAACTTTTTATGTGGTATTAATTTAATCGGTGAGGATCAGCCTGTCCCGATGAATGTAGATAGTACGTTTGTCATCTCAATGGTGACTGAGCCAAAATTTAACAGCCGATCAAAGCATGTTGAGATAAAATATCATTTTGTCCGAGAGAAGGCTGAGAATGGAGAAATTGAAATTTCTTATTTGCTTTCTAAGGATTTGATGGTTGATGCTCTCACTAAACCGTTGCCCGTAGAAGAATTTGCGAAGCATGTGATGAGCATGGGACTCAAATGCATTTGATGTACATTGGCACGCTTGTCAACCATGGCATTTGTGCCAAGTGGGAGATTGTTAAAAAATTGTTTGGCCCGACTGCCATGGGGCCCACACCAGATCGAGCCCGGCAGTGTGCCGCAGATGAACTCCCAACAAGTCTTGATCTGGTTGAGTCAGATAAGGATCAAACTCTTGGTGGTAAAGTTTGGATCGAGTTCAGACTCCTGGTTTGGCAAATTTCTCACGCTGGTTATGAGATGTGGGATTCCAGGAGAGGTAGTATCCGGATAGAGCAGTAACTCCTAGGAATTACTCTATTTAAGGGAGATGGAAACCCTTGCTTGTGATCATTCAGAGATCTAAGAGTATTCGCAGCGCGTTCGCAGGTCTACCTCACACCGGAACACACAAGGTTCTCAGCGAGTTCGGTTCCGACACCCATCTGGGACCAGCAAGTTCTTTCAGAAGAGACCCTTGCCAAGCCAAAATTATGTCCTCATCAAGAAGGACATTGCTAGGTTTGAGATTGCAATGTACTACTCGTTCTTCGCAATGGTGATGAAGATAATCTAATACACTGGCCACATCAATGGCTACATTTAGCCTTTGAAATTTGAATGAAGCTTAAACATCTCAAATGACGTTGCTTAATTATCATTCTGGTGCAGCCATTTGTCTAAACTCCCATTTTTCATGTATTCAAAAACCAATGCCTTGAAATCGCTGCCACTAAAATCAACGCTTGAGCACACAGACTTCCCAGGTCAAGAGTCAATTCCACACCTACAGGAGTCTAGTTGACAACGTGCCAAGGTCTAACATTGAGGCCCGTAGAACCAAATGGGTATAATTTTAGGTCCAAATACAAAGAGGTTGAGCTTGATTTGACTGAAAAACTCAGGCTTAGCATCATATAGATCATATTTAATGCATACATTAATGCCCCAGAGAATACACACACATACATATATTTCAAAATATTTATTCATCTATAACTATGCTACAACAAGATGAAATGGGGCTAGTAATTGTTTACTTTAGTGCCATTTGTTGTATGTTGATTGGATAGCAATATGAAGGGGGGCCAGAAAAAGTCCTCTGAGCAAAGATGACATTGACAGCTTGTGTTGGATGGAACGCATCCCAGAAGATGTATTGATCCCTGTTTGCACATGGTTTTGAGAGGGGAAGGCATGTCACCTGCCCTTTGTTCCTCCCAATCCCACAGCATCCCTCATTAGTCACCTGAAACCCTGTCATGTAAGAATGAAGATGGATCAACCTTCCATTCATGTCTTGTCCATGGGGAAATGGGCTGGGTCCATAGTATAGCTGGACCGGACCAAAATTAATTGACGTGGACCTGAACATGGAACACAAAATAGATCTAGGCCTCTGGTTCGTATGATACACAAAATCTTATGTCAAGACACTGACGAAACCCAGACCGAGACCTAGACTTCGATGGTGCTCATTTGAGTATTTCCCTACTAAATATGGGGCACCCTCTCTTAAGCACCTCTCATGAGATCCCCATTAGGATCCATGCCAATCATGCGGGTGATGCGTGCTCAACGGATCTAAACGACACATAGGGGTGCACAAAAGATCATCCGGCCACATTAGATCATCCTGATCTATTGCCTTAAAGTTTAATGGTTTTAGAAGGCATCAATTTTTGGATTTTAATCCAAAGGTGAGTAGAGAACATAGGGATAACTAAATTATTTGGGTATCTCATTTCTCACCCAAGTATCGAGGGATCGATGCATGAGTCTTCTCCTTGAGTGCTAGCTAGCTAAGGGGGAAAAAAAAAGAAAAGAGAAAAAAAAAAAAAAAAAAAAACCAATGGTGCGCACTTAAATGGATATCAAATCTGGGCCTGTGCTCATTTTGGACTTCCTACTTCTCATAAGTTACTATAGCCTCATAGTTACGATTTATACAGTTGTAGCATTCGG
The DNA here is from genome assembly GCA_038049695.1 of Cinnamomum chago. Classification (NCBI taxonomy): domain Eukaryota; kingdom Viridiplantae; phylum Streptophyta; class Magnoliopsida; order Laurales; family Lauraceae; genus Cinnamomum; species Cinnamomum chago. Next base: position 60,512,274 of record CP142458.1, on the reverse strand, counting down.
ATGTTTGGGCCATAGATTTCTTCAGGCCGGAATAAAGGACATGGAGGCCCAAACTAAAATGGCTAGAAATCTTTGAACCGTAACCCAACTTTTCTGGGTGTTTGGGTATACAGGAAAGTATTTCATCTGCAACGGAGTAAAATTTGGGGTAAGTTTTAAGATCCTTTCATGGGACCTATTACGAGCTCTACATCTAAATGTGTTACTCCTGGGCCTAATCCAATGAGTGGCATGCCAGTTTTCTAACTAGCTGAGCAAGCTGTTGAAGTATAGTCCAGCGGGTTACACATGTCTCTGAATATCAGTACCAACAAAATAAAACAGATTTGTGCTTGGAGAGCTTGGGCCGGCCCAGTTATAATTGAAAGTATCTCACCATATGTTGAAGGGTTATTGAGCATTTCACCGACGGCTCCATAAGCATTGCCGTAGAGAAAGATTGCCCCAGTAAGGTTGCCATTGAGCTGGTCGACCAGGGATTTTAGGCCCACATTGAATAGTCCGATGATCTCATTAACGCCGGAGGCACACTGCCCCGGCGGCGTTTGGTTCAGTGCTAATTGGTAAGGAATACAACCAAGTGGGCCTAGTCCAGCCAGAAAGAACTTCCGCACCCCTACACTGTGAACTGCCTGCAATAAGAGAGTCCAGCTAAGATTAAGATGGTAACATATACCATTGATAGATTATCAGTTTCATAATTGTTGATTGTGGGTCCAAACCTGGAACTGATATCAATCAGGCAAAAATTCAGGGCCCATGTGCAACTTTTGTGGGTCAGTAATAATTTCAATAGGCCCATTGTTTCTTCAGCAATTCATTTTTGTATAAAATTGGGATCAAGTTCAAATGGATTAACGTCCAAGTGAGTCAGCTGATCACTCTATTAGCTGGGATGATCTCTCTAATATTGGATCCAGACCTACTACTTTCTGGTCCAGTCAGGCCTCATATCTGGCCCTATTCTGTGGGGAGTGAGAGTGGCGATCGGTCAGGTCGGGTTGGTGGCTTGTCTAGTGAGTATGGAACCACCCCATATCAAGAGGAACTCGACTAGAAAGTAAATGGGTCAGCCCAACTCTCAGAATAGAGAAGTAGTGGCCCAAAACAAACATAACCCATCTATTAATGGGTTGGAAATGTCAACGAGAGTGCTGCCAGTTTCTAACCTGACCCACCACCTCAATCAGGTAGATTTAGGATTCGGTTGACCCGTGTACTTCTGGTTTGGACTCAGGTCAATTTTTCCAACCTATTTATATTTAATAAATGGGTCAAGTTCAGGTTGAGTCCCTACTTGCTTTTCCACCTCCCAACCCTACAAGAAAATATTTAAAGTTTCAGATTGACTCTGTTTTAACTTCTGGGTTGGGTCCGGGTATGGCAGGAGGAGGTCGGTTCAGGTTGGCTAAGGTCCTGATCCAGACCCAGAGTTTTATTTTATTTTATAAGATAAAAGGAATGGCTAATTGAGGCATGTATATGTGTATATATATGAGAGTAAAAAAAAAAAAATGAAGTTGAAGAACTCAATGGTTTCAGATTACCAGTATCTGCCTTGTGTAGTGATTGAGGAGGAGGTCGGCATAGTCCTGAGGAGTGTAGTTGTGGCTGGAATTGTAGAGGTATGGCAGGAGGTAGTTGATCAGGTAGTCATTGCTTCCCATTACCATCAGAGCAATTGACTTTGCAAGGTACTGAGTCAAGTTCTTTGGCCCCATTTCATTTCTCAAGTCATTCATGTTGCTCTCGAAATTCATCACCTGTTGGCTTAAACTAAAACGCCCTCCCTGTCACAAAAATTAACAAACGAGATTACATTTGCCTTCAAGAAAACAACAAACAAAACAAAACAACACACAAAAAAAAAAAAAAAGAGGTTGTACTCTCTCTCTCTCTCTCTCTCTCTCTCTCTCTCTACTTGGAACTACCATGCCCATACACAGGATAGATACTGTGGGGACACATCAAGGATACAACGAGGTACTTGGAACTACCATGCCCATACACAGGATAGGTACTGTGGGGACACATCAAGGATACAACGAGGACATGAATTTGACACATGAAAAATGAAGTTAAATACGATATGATATGAAGCACTGTTTATTTTGAAGTATCCGGCTATCATAACTTGGGAGTTTGATTTTCTTAGTCTCATAGGCCTTTTCTACAAGAACCAAGCTGAACTCTTCGATTGGGAGGAAAAAAAAAAGGAACCTAGCTGTGCACCCTGTTTTGCGCAAGAAATTCTGATATGGATGTTGATCCATGAACATATGATCCGTGAGTTTTCATATTGATATTCTGATTTGTGCGTTCCAATCCAACCATAGGATCCATATCCAAAACCAACTTCATCTATTTATCAACAGTTTAATAGTCTACTAAGCTTGGATTGTATTGCCGTTTCTAAAGACCCGCTTGTATTATCAAGTAGTTATATTTTGAGGTATTAACCTGAGTATGCTAATGTCACATTTAACAACCAAATCCTCAGGAAAAAGATTTCCGCTTTTTACAAAGTTGAAGTGAAAAATCCACATTTGACAATTATAAAATTTGAAAATTTGTGTCATGGGAGATCCTTATTTTTAAAGATTACCCCTCACATTCAATGTGGAAATCTTAGCTGAAAGATGAAGGTTATAAAATCTTTCAGATTTGTGAGTTCCTTACCTGTTACCAAATTTGACCTATCGAATCCTAACTATACAATTTCCTTGTAAGGAAAGCCTTGTTCCAGAGGCAATAAGAAATCCTTAAATCTACAGATTCCTTACCTGTTACTAAACATGACCTAATATGAGTCTTACAATTTTTTCAGATTTGTGTCCGAAACTATAATATCTCATTTTTTTAACTTTTAATTAGTTGATGAAAGATCTGGGTCCAACACACAAGAGTCCTACAGGGATCTGAATCCTATCCAATACAAAATGTCTCTAGATCTGAATACATTTTGGTTCTGGGCCGGATTGATCTGCTTACATCCTCTCATAATTCATGATAATTAACTTAGAACTATACCTTGGGTTCTCACTAAAAATGTTTCTTAAGAATATTGATTTGAGTAAACTAAAGTTAGTGAAGGTTTATTTGGTGAAAACAATCTATGAACTCTTTCTTTTCTACAGCTGTAGTAGCAGTTAGTAGTGATTACCAAGTGCTGGCCTGTCTCATCAAGGATGCCTCCTGCTGCTGAAGCGTAATTAACACCACTTAGCATTGCACGAACATTACTTTTGCTTTGTACAAAGGTTGGAAGATATGGAAGTCCCAACATCTCACCTGAAAAAGCCAGCCTCATCAACATTACAATTGAGTAAAATGATGCAGCAGCTGTAATGAATGGTGATTAAATAATCATTAGAAAAGATCTTACCCCACATATCTACTGCAGTTTTTCCATTAGAAAATCTCCCAGAAGGCCCTTGATAGAAATCAATCCCATAGGGAAAGTAATTAGCTTTTGCCAAAGAGTAGAGATTGTTATTGTTCCCATTATCAACCAATGAATCTCCAAACACAAACATGGCTGGGACTTGATATGATCCATGCACCTCAATGGAGAAATTAAAAAATAGGAGAATGGTGAGAACCCAATTCACCCTAGAGCTTGATTTTTCCATTTTCACTCAATTCAAAAACCCACTCAATCAATTGCATGCAACAATTTGTTATGTTGGAATGTGAGTATAAACGTGGTGGAACTGAAAAAGAAGACCCATTGTGTAACGGCTAGTATATGAAACGTCCATGACGTAAGATGCTTGCTTCCTTATTACCTTTTTCATTATTTTCCTGCTAGTTTTGGGTGGGTTTGTTACACGGTTTCTTGTTCTATTGACTTATCTTCTTATCTTTTTATCTTACTTTTTTTTTTATCATTTTTTGTTCAATGGGGTGGCCCACAATGCCCACATTGACCACAACTTCCTTGTTATATGAAGCGGTCCTCTCCCTCTTTGGATTTTATTTATGGTCTTAAAGGTTATCTACTGGTTGCCATTAACAACTAATTTAAAGGATATTATTTCTCTTCTTGATGGAATGAGACATTCATGGCCTATAAAAGACAACCCGGGTAACTCTCTTGGCTACGATAGTTTTTTTGCAACCATTACTTACCAGAGAAGAAAAGACAAAACACAAGGGAGTTGTGATTCCCCATTGAAGACCAACCTTCTGTTGGATCAGAATTTCAAGATGGCACAATCATGTACCATTTTACTACTCTACCGGGTTTAGATTAAATGTTTACAGTATTATTGGATTGATTCCAGAGAGGGTTTTTAAACCCAAGATTTTCTAACATTTGGTATTAGAGCTTGCTGATTTCAATCCAATGATATTCTATTATCCTTTTTATGGACTTTCTGAATTCTTCCGAAGTAAAAAACTCAAATACCCAGAGGAAAGAAATTTTGGATATATGATAAAGGGTATTCAATTTATTTGATAATAATAGCCTCAGAAATGAGTATTACAGTGCCCAACCTAATCTAAAAAAGATGGGAATGAAAGATTTATTTTTCTGTAATTTAAAATTTTTTATTTAAAAATTACATCAGAGGTTTTTATCTCATATTTGGTTACTGTTATCATTTTTTTGGCTTGTTAGTAGCATGATAATGATAACATGAGAATATATCAGAAAAGTCAGAAGGTGTATTTTTTTAATGAAATTTATATTAAAAAAATACACCTTATGACTTTTCTAACATATTCTCATGTTATCAGTATCATGCTACTGACATGCCAAAAAAAAAATGATAATAGTAACCAAACATGAGATAAAAACCTCTGATGTAATTCTTAAATTAAAAAAAAAAGGGTTTTGTGTGCTGTCGTGTGCATGTACTGTGCGCACAATAGTGCACAGATTTTATCCCGGACGTCACTGTGCGCATGACGGCCCACTGCCTGAAACTAACCAATTTTGCACGCTATCGTTTTTTTTTTTTTAGGTAGCTAGACCAGGCCAGGCAGGTCGGGTGCTACCCAAGCTGGATAGGCTGGGTCAAGTCATGTTATGGTTCGGCCCGACCTGACCAGGCCTGCCATTCATGACTTTTCTGGGCTGGGTCAAGTTATGGTCTGGGCCAGTTTATGGGCTGATCGTGGGTTGGGCCTGACCCATTTAGGGCCCACTAAGCCCATTTCAGTTTTGGAGAATATTTTTTTCCAGTTGAACCCACTTATTAGACGGTACATATTTGTACATTCAATTGACCAAAATAAGCTTCAAAAGTGACCCAAATCAAAGTTTAAAAGTTAACCATGAACTATGAAACTGTAAATTATAATATGATCTTTGATTCTAATTATTCATATATATTGTTTATTCAATCCGATCATAGCCGTTAAATTGATAGTGATGGCCATAAAAAACATTTTGAATTCATTGATTAATTTCAGAATTAAACAAATTGGTCAATCATAAACGGTCAAGTTCTTATTTTGATCATAAAAGACACATCTAAACATGGATCGACGACCCATTTTCTTCTATGTATTGATGGCATTGAGATCTATCACATGGACAGATCTGATGAACTGATTAATCGCTCTAAATTAGAGCATATTTTATTTTTAACATTATGTTTAACTCTTTTTTGATACTTCCGCTGCTAGATTTACTTATTTAGCAAAATTATAGTTCGATTTTATTGTTAATATTCAGATATGCTCATTATGGTTTATTATTTAGAGTTGTCTATTTCTTGGATTGAATGGATGTATGGTTATGATGAATCAATTAAAGATGCTAATTAGGTATTGATCAATGATCAATTAATGTTAATTTAAACCATTGATCTATGAAATGATGCCTAATCAACTTAAATGTAATATAATAAAGTTATTCGAAAATTATGTAATGGTGCATATGGACCAATATTTTTGATTGATTGGTTCATCACACTTAGATGACCGAAAGAACTAACTTTATCACTTCAGTGTTGTTATCAATTTAAAGAATTCAACAATTTCTTAACTTGGTAGCCACCAAAGCGACCCAATTATAGATAATTGATTAATTCTTTAAATTGAGTTAAGGTAGTACAAACTCTATTGTTTGAATATGATAACACATAAAATTACAATTTCATAAACGAAATGGTTCGATTAAGCCCAAAGGTACAATTGTCCATAATTTGAAATTGGAATATGACATGGTTAATAAAAGTGTTTTGCTTGTATTTGATTTATACCCAAAGGAATATATTCAATACAATCACATCACATATTATAAACATTGTCATATTAATCAAAGAAAAGTAATATATTTACATATTATTTTCCAACCCAAAGATGGCTTTACAATGATGTACATATATCACTTTTAAATTTAAGAATATTGCGTCGATAAATTCAAAGCATCACATAACTTATTGTTACTTGTTTATTTTTCTTCAGTTACAAATTACATGACATTACTTTCGGCTTTAGTGAATATACCCATACTAGATGGATCAAACTTTATTGAATGACTGGACATATTATTGTTAGCTATTACTTACTTGGACCTTGATATGGCTTTGGATGAGCCTAAGCTAGCAATGCCTACGGATGCGAGCTTAGTTGATGAAAGGGTAACTATAATAAATGAATTAAGGCTAATAAGGTTGTGATAAGTATTATTACAAACTCAATTTCGAGGACCATTAGAGGTTCCATCGAAGCAAAGGAAAATGCAAAGGACCTACTAGAAGCTATAGAATGTTAGTTTCAAATAACTGATAAAGCTCTAGGTGCATCCTTGATTAGCCGTCTTACAAGCATAAAATATAATGGAACGTTGAGAGTAAGAGAACACATATTGACAATGACAAATATCGCTTCTAAATTGAAGGAAGTTGATATGATCGTGTCTGAAAAATATTTAGTGCAATTCATTTGCAATTCTCTTCCTCCCGAGTTTGGCCTATTTAAAGTAGCTTACAACCAGAGCTCAACTCCGTGGTCATTGAATGAGTTGATCGCAAAAGCTGATCAAGAAGAAAGGAGGCTTAAGGCTGAGGGACAATTAACTGTTAATTTTGTTTCTCAAAATAAGTCCAAAGGAAAAGGAAAATGCAAAAAGAAAGCGAATGTTCATGAAGTAATGCCCAACATGAAAGAGAAAGGTGCACAGGAGAAATGTTTTTTCCACAGAAATTTTTTAAGAAGGATTGCCTAAAGCGTAAAAGTTGGTTTGAAAAGAGAGGTAACAATTTATCTTTTGTATGTCAAGAAACCAACTTAGCTAATATCCCATCAAATTCTTTGTGGGCCCACTCTTAAGCAACCATTCATGTATCTGGTTGTGTTCTTGGATTCCTTTTAAGGCGGACTCCAAATGATAGCGAGAAAACAATTACGATGGGGAATAAAAAGGAATCAAGGGTCGAAGCTGTATGCACTTATAGGCTGGTGTTTGACACTCGTCATGTCTTGGATTTAGATAATACTTTCTTGGCTCCTAATATTTCTAGAAATTTGATTTTCTTTTTCCAGACTTGATTGTAATGGATTTAATTTCAACTTTGGACATGGCATTATGCATATTTTTAGCAATAATATTTTGATTGGGAATGGTTATATGTGTGATGCTTTGTATAGATTGAAGTTAGATTCTATATATGAACAAACTTTACACACACCTCACATTAATTGTGGATTGCACATTGGCATGAAAAGAGGGTCACTAAATGAGAACTCATTAAGGTTGTGGCACCAAAGATTAGGACATATCTTTGAACAAAGAATAAAAAGATTGGTGACTGATGGATTATTTCCCAACCTTGATTTCACCGATTATGGTGTTTGTATTGATTGTATAAAGGGAAAACAAACCAATACAAACAAGAAAAGTACTACAAGAAGTTCTGCACCCTTAGAAATTATTCATATAGATATATGTGGTAAAATTCATGTTTTATGTTTTACGAGAGAGGAATACTTTATCGCTTTTATCGATGATTTTTCAGGATCTGGTTATGTCTATTTGATTAAAGAAAAATATGATGCTTTACAATTCTTTAAAAATTTTAAGGTAGAAGTAAGGTAGAAGTAGAAAAGCAATTAGACATGAAAATTAAAGTAGTGAGATTTGATAGAGGTGGTGAGTATTACGGTTGATACACTGAATCGGGTAGTAACCCGGCCCCGTTTGCTAGATTTCTAGAAATGGAAGGTATTATAGCATAGTATACAATGTCGGACACACCTCAACAAAATTGTGTAACCGAAAGAAGGAATAGAACGTTAATGGATATGATTTATAACAATTTGGATTCAATTTTTTTTTTCCATCTTTGCTTTGTTTTTAGTGTTGATTGGAAGGTTTTCAGTATAATTGTATATAAGTTTATTTAATTTTGGATTTTTTTGTTGTTCTTTTTTATGAGTTGCCATTGTTGGATTTTGGTTGTTTTAGTTAGAATAAGAAAGAAGTTCTTATTACAAAGGGAGATGAACTTGAAGAGACGGTCACCACAACAATTTGCACTTTCACTGACATTTTTTTCCCAGCGCAATCGTTAAATTCTGAAGAAAATATAACTTTTACTGCCATTCTAATTTTTCTGCTGAATTCTTGTTTTTCCCGGTAGGGTTACTGGCCGGCGAATATACCTTAGCTGGCGCGTTAATTGCCCGGGAAATGTTTTTTGTTTAATATATTTTTTTATTGTTTTTGCGTGCAAATATGTCTTAAAAATCCTAACCGCAGATCCCCATCTCTTCATAATTAAAGAGAGCGCTTCTTCAAAACCCTATCAAAAGACAAAACGAGAAGAAGGGCGCAAACCGACGACAAGGCCAAGGTCGAGAAGAAGATGGGAACAAGGTATTGCTCTCTTTCTTCCTCCTCAAATGCCATGAATGGTTAGTGTGCAGATTTTGTGTAGTTACTGTTCCTGAAGAATGCAATAAGGGGAGTGTGCAGGTTTGCGTTGAGACAGAGAGAGGCCGTGGGAAAGTGAGCACAGATCGAAGCTGGTTTTTCACATTCTGATATCCGATACTGAGAAGCACACAGCTCACTCTCTCTAATTTTTAGTTGAGCAGAATGGCAAAGGGACAGTGCACAGGGCTCAAGTCTTGTAACCATATTGGGGCAATTCTGTGCAAAAATCATCCCTTGCTCTCACTTGAAATTGATTCAAGTGATTTTACCCTTTTTAGGAGTCACTGTGTTGGGAACCGTCTTGAATAAAAATACATTCCTTGAACCAAATGTAAAGTGACTCATGAGATGATGAGAAACCTTCTTGCTCTCATGAGAAATCAAATGCTTGTTGCAGGCAAACATGCGTATTAAAACTGACTGCATGGAAACACATTGGATTGAGTATTGATCTAATGTGGTTTCTGAACAGGGTTGATGTGTATTAAAACTGATTGTCATTAATTTTTTTTTATTAGATGAGTATTGCCTGCATTCTTCTGTGGTTTGTTTTGGCTTCTATTTTATGCTTTGTGTGATGATCATTTTTTTTATAATTTTTGTTTGAAATTGGGTTTTTGTGGTTTGTAGAAACAAAGGTTGGAGACAAGGATATTCAGTTCGTTTGGTGTAGAGGAACCCAGGTCTCTCTCTGCTCAATGTTCTCTCAAACTGCTCTCTCTACTTTTCTCTGCGAAAATCTCAAGGTAAAACATCACAATCCTGATTTATTTTCTATTTTTATTGCTTTTGAAGGTTCTCAAATATATGAATAGATATGAGGATTAGGGCTGGATTTTGGGGATGTAAGGGATTTCAGGTTTCTTTAATTTGAGGATTTTAGGGATTTTGCTCTATCACTGCCTCCAAGCCCTCATTTCTGGTTTGGCTAAAAAAGGGTGTGATTTATCCGGTGGTTGGATTCATAAATAACTTAGGCCTTGGATTATAGTAGGTTAGAATAATGTTGTGAATCCAATTTCCTAAGGCCTGTTTGTTCCGAGGAATTTCTCTTGACAATTCCATGAGTTGGCAATTTGTGACAGCAATATTACTTGTCATCTCTAGAGTTTCTGGAATAAATTTCTGTTTATTTAGTGAAATTTCAAAAATTCAACCTTCTGAAGTATCACTTGTAGCTTTTGGAATTCTCTATAATGTTGGGTTGTCCTTGAGCATTTGCAAATCCTACTAGTAGACAGCATTTGGAGAATGTCTTCACCTAATATGAATTCTCGGAAATCCTGCAAACAAAGAATGAGAATTGTTGGAAGCAAACAAACCCCTAAAGATAGTGGAAACAAACCCCTGTAATCACAATGTTATGTTATTGAGCACATCTTCCAACTGTGCCCTGGGCTCTTCCACTGTTGATTATGATATACTGAAATTTTCAGCTTGAATGTATGGGCATGGAATCGGTGAATGAGCTTGACATGACGGTGAAGTTATGTAATATTTTTTGGGACTATTGATGGATTTCAAATATGTGTGTTAATTTTAGTTCTTGTGCTGGGCAGTTTTGGGATGGTGATGATGGATATGAGAGAGTGTGATGGCTGGGTTTGAAATATGTTTTGAGATGTAAATAGTGAATAGTAAATGAGGTTGTGAGATAGGTTGAGATGAAGATGGGAAATCTGAGATGGGTACACTGTGGTTTATTGAAAAATAAAATAAAATACCACTTAAAGATATATTATAGATTTCTCTCATTTCATACATTTTTATTTTTGATATTTTCACAGTTTTCTAATATTTGTAACTATGATGATATCTAAAAATCAATTTAAAAAGTAAATATTAGTATATTATCAGGGCATTTTCAAAATATACGCACAAACAAAACAACAAACAAAACAAAGAAATACAAAGAAATAACGATTTACAAAACAGCAGATCTTAAGCAGCAAAAGATGTGACACAGTTACTTTAAAAGAAGATATGATAAGAGATGGTAACTGTTAGGGTACTCGTCTAAGAGCAACAGTTTCATTCATAATTTATAATACCAGATGGTAATAACAAGTGGGTTATGGTCCACTTATGCTTCCGGTAATATTGAACATTCTCTCTCAATTGAGACTAATGCATGTCTCCTGTGCTAATAGTAGTTGCATTTTTACTATTTGCAGTGTTGGGTCTTACAACCCCCCAAGCACCAATTGGACAAGTCTGGAATTCAAACGCCTTCAACGCCCACATGGCTAAACTTGGCTACTATCCTGACATCCGCACAAGGGAAATTGGGTACGCCTTTAAACACTATCTTGATTGAGAGAAAGATGAAATAAAACCAGAATATGAAAGTAGAGAATAACATGCTTCTTATTACGAAATGGTATACAAAAGTACAAACAAACTATTACATCTTAGCGAGACGCCCCTCCAGCTACCTGGAAAGGGCCTTAGCCAATCATACCTTATGGGAGACAAGCTTCTCTTACAAGTCACTCTCCTGCCAATCTCCTCTGATTACTTACACGCCAAGAATCCTTATATAGGCAACATGCTGCCGGATTCCAAAAAACTCAAAACCCTAATGCAATAAAAGATAAGGCTAATTTACATTGGTTATGAGACTGCATGGGAGACTGCGCCTCTTTAGCTCTGCGGGGGACAGCCTAGAAGAATGCGTCCTTTTTTGTGGTGTTCGAGAAGGTAATTATCTGCCTTAGGCGAAAGATGCTGATCACGGGTGATACTGTATCAGCTTTGTCTGAGTGCTTCGGAGACCGTGCATAAAATTTCGGAGGTGCTGCTGGAATTGTCGGTAGATGGGCTGACTTCTTCCTCTTGAGGGTCCAGGGCTATTCCTGGAGCAATTTGATGGGCCAGCTCGGAGACCCGTGGCTCAGAAATTCCTAAGGCCGTCACCTCAGGTAGTGAGCAAGGAAGGGATATCTTGAGTGGGGCATGTCCCTTCTTCACTTTCTCGACTGTGCCTGTTCCAATTACATGGAGAGATTGGATCACTAGACTTGATGAATAGTACAAGGTGTACCATTCTTCTCCTTGCTTTCCCAATTGATAACTAATGTCTTCAATTGTTAGAGCTCTTTGCCTGAAGATTTCAATTTTTGTATAAACCTCCTTTTTCTTGATTTCATTTTGAGCTAATATCATTAGCTCTTGCACTTCAGGATAAATCCTGATTAAACTGAATTCCTCTGGGAAGAGGATAAAAGTCTTAATTGAGTATGGATTCTCCAAAATTGTTCTTAAAAGAACTTTTGTTATCTCTGCAGGGAGAATTTGCAGATTCTCCTCATTATGGATGTCAATAAATCTAGCAAACCCTAAACTGAAGAGCACTTGTTTCTGCTCTTCCCAAAATTTCTGGTGTACAGGTCCGTAGAGCCAAACCAGAGGACTTAACTCAGAGCTTCCAGGGATTAGCTCTATTCCTTCTTTATGGTCACCTTGGACCAACTGGGTCATTATGGCCAGGGGCCTGGTATACCTTCTGGAGAGGCCTTCTGGTTCTTCCTGTTCTTGTGTAGGGACACAGAGAGAAACAAAAAAGCTGTGCTTCTTATAGGTATATTTCTCTGCTTCTCCTGCAGCTTCAACGTAGGAGATGATGCCTGTGCTGTTAATCAATTCTTTGACATATTGATTAACTTGGCCCTTTTCTTGTGCTAAGAGGTTTCTGGAGTCCCTCATGACTCTTAATGCAGCAATGATAGCCTGCTTAAGCTCTATAAGTTGCTGATTTTTTGCCATATGGGATTTCCATATGTTGTCAGCTATGAGGAGTTCCTCTTTGAGGAATTCTCTTCTTAGAGCTCCGATAGGGAACTGCTCCATGAAACTGTAATTCCCGAGGAAAACCTTTTCCACCATGTTTTTTTGGGAGTAGGTTTCTTTAACAAATCCTGGTGGATAGAGGATTTGATGAATATGCTCCAGTATTTTAGGAGGTGTCTCTGCTCTTTCGGGATTTTTCCTTTTACAAGGGTCCAGAATTGCTCTGCATTGTCATCTTCGGTTTTGATGATCTTATGAGGGGGAGTGTCGCTGGAAGTGCTCCCATCGTCCTCCTTGATAGCTAGCTTGCTCAGCTGCTGGAATTCCAAGAACTGTTGAAACTGTTCCGGATCTATCATAGCTGGTATAGTTCGTCCTCTCCCTCTCTGGGGACTCCTTCCTCTGCCTCTTATCATCTTAAACATGAAGCACTGGGTTATGTCAGGATAAGTGGTGTCTGGATTAGAGAATACCTTTTCTCTGGATACTATGTCAGCCAACTCATTACTTTTTCCTGAGACATGTTTTACTTCATAATCAAACTCGTTCAGGAAATGATGCCAATTGATAAGCCTTCTCTGGGAAAACTTAGTAAGCTGTGCATTCCTAAAGAATTGGACAAATTTGGAATCAGTCTCTACCAGAAATTTCTTAGGTCTTAGGAAGATGGCATACTTTTCTATTCCTAAAACAACTGCCAGTAACTCCTTTTCATGAGCATGGTAGTTTATCTGTGCTGAAGTGAAGGTTCCTGATTTGTCGCAGCAAATCCTTCTCTTTCTTTCTTTGTCTTCAGGTTTGATTGCCATATAGATGGCTCCCCATTGATGGTCTGAGGCATCTGTTTTTAGGACAAAAAAGTCCTCTGTGCTTGGTAGAGCTAATGGAGGAATAGTTTTTACTATCTCCCTTAATTCTCTAACAATCTCTACGTCCCTTTCTGTCCAAGTGAAAGGGTTGGTTTCTTCTTCTTTTTCAACTTACAAGACAGACTTCCTCTGTAAACTGCTAGGTTTTTTATAAAATCGCTAGCACAGTTCAGGATACCTAAATAGCTGGAAAGCTGCTTCCTGCTTGTTAGGGTATCTGGGAACTCAAGGATTTTCTTTACAATATGGTCTTGTAAAGTAATGTTCCCTTGCTTGATATGGACTCCTAGGAAATCAATTTCCTTTTTACAGAGTTCACACTTGGTTTCTTAAATGACTATTCCGTGCTTAATGAATTCTCCAAGAATAGCCTTGACATGTTTTAGGTGTTCTGCTTCAGTGTGTGAAGCCACCAACACATCGTCTATATAGACCATACAGTAGTCAAGATGGTCTCTGAAGATGTCATCCATTCTTCTTTGGAAGACTTGAGGGGCTATACTGAGCCCAAACGGCATGACAAGCCATTCATACTTGCCTCGAGGGACGCTGAAAGCAGTCCATGGGATTGAGTCCTGATGCATCCGAATCTGCCAGAATCCTGATTTGCAGTCGAATTTGCTAAAGTAGACTCTTTTGTCTATAAGCTGGATAGGATTGTTCTTATCTGGAATCTTATAGGCATCTTCAACAAGGTTATTGTTTAATGCTCTGTAATCAATAACCATTCTTGCTTTGCCTCTTTTTTGTTCAGAATGTTTGTAAACAAAAAAGGCTGGGCTGTTGTGAGGGCTGCTTGAAGGCCGAATGAGCTTCTGGTTGAGGAGCTCCTTGATCTGAATAGAGAATTCTTTGATCTCTTCTGCACTGGCAGGGAAAGCCTTGCCCTTGATTGTCCTTTCGGGATCTTTGAGGTTAAGTATACATTCATACTTATCTTTATCCCATCTGGCAATAGGATCTTTGCCGAGGATTGGTAATGTCAATTGTTGTAGGGTTTTTTCAACACTACTATTGACCTTGAGAGAAGAAGTTTTGGGTTTCTTCTTCTGAGTCTTTACAGAGTTAAGGAGGATCTTTGCATTCCTCTTGGCTGCATTAACCCTGGCATTATGGGTTATGAACTCAGTAAGATAGTTCTCGATTAGGGTTTGCTGACATTGACAACCCTGGGACTTGCAATCACAATTGCAATCTCGTTTTTGTGGTTTAGGGTTTAGGCCTTGTTGGTCTATCTCCCTGTCTTCACCACGTTTCGCAGCTGCTCTGAAGGTAGGCATATACTTGGCCGTCTTGTGGAAGAGGGGAAGTATAAGTTCCTTAGAGTTAAGGAAGAGAACCAGATGTGGTTCTGGGCTATAATGGACAGTATATTTGTTGAAGTCTTCGAGAAAATCTCATCCGAGGATAGATTCACTAACTGTCATAGTATCAATCTCAAGGAATTTGATTTTATGCAGGGTATCGTGAATCTGTAGGAGAAGAGACTTGGTTTGTCTCTTGAGAGTGAAAGGGGCTCAATTAGCTCCTCGTCTTTGATATGGTGTATCTAGAGTCACCATATGGCTTTCTGGAATCACTCCCCTTTTTATAAAGGAAGTGCTGGATCCTGTGTCAAACAGGGCTTCAATGGTATGTCCTCCTAAATTAGCAAAAACTAATTTAGTAAAGAGGAGACCTCCTTCATTCTGATGGATATTGACTTCAATGCTGTTGTTATAGGTAACGGCTTTCTTATTCTTTCGATCTGTAGATCCATCTTGGTTGAGTTGAATTTCTTCATCGACCTCAGGGTCAGATTCTTCTTGCGAACTGACATTGTGAACTGGTTGGTATAGGATATTCCCAAGTTCTCTCTGCTGAAGGTAAGATAGAAGTCTAGCTTCTTCAATGTCCTTCCAAAAATGTCCTAAGGCATTTAGGACGACTCTCATATCCTGTATTCTTCTGTTGTCTTGTAGGACTGCAAGGAAACAAGTCTTATGGTAGTGGAGTCCATACTTTTCATTGATGAATAGTATATCTCCTTCCATCTGGATTGTTGTTGGATGTCCACATTCTTCGCAGGTGTGGATTTCTGAAGAGACCATAGCTTGGAATTCTATGGCTATTTCATCTGGAAGAGGTTCTGTTCTGAACCTTTGGTTCTTGACTGACCATTTTTTGGTCTTCCACTTAATAGTTTGATTTTCAAACTTCTCATAGAGAGGTTTCCTTCTTGAAGGTTCTCCCTCTTGCTTGATGGTGACTGTATTTGAATAGACACCATATGAAGATTCTTGTTCTTCATCTTCAGAAGATAGGCTGCTATCTTCACTGTCTGTAATTACTGAGTATACTGAATTTTCATCAATATCTCGTAATTCTGAATGATATAAGATATCAAAATCATAAGAGTCTGCGTAGGGCAGGATGAGCTCTACTGTATTGACTCTCGTATTCTTAATGTCCTTTTTAGGACAGTCTGGAGCAAAGTGTCCAGGCTCACCACATGTCCAACATTCTTTATTGTTTGGACCAGGAGTATTGGGTTTTCTGTAGTTAGAAACCCTCTTATGATTGGAAGAGTTTTTCTTCCAATATCTTCTCCGCTTGAGGTTTTTATGCCTCTTTTCAGGATCCTTGAAAGTTTCAGATTTCCTGAACTTAAATGTCTTCTTCCTTTTCTTGTAAGGAAAGAAGGCTGCATCCTTCCTGTGCTTAAACTTTTTATGTTTATGCCTTTCTCTGCGATGCTCTTTTTCTTTACATCCCCATTGGATGGCTGGAAGACTGTCTCTTTCGTCTTTGAAAGAAACCTCTGCAAAAGCTGATTCAATCAACTTTCTTTCTCTATCGCCTTTTCTTTTATCAGCGATAAAGTCTTGAGTGAAGTTAATCCTTTCTCCTAAGGTGTTATCCTTAAGATACTGGACTCCATTAAATCTACCGCGCCATTTGCGATAGGCTCTGAGAATCATCTCTCCAATTGTAGGGATTTTTCTGAAGTATTCATCTTTCAGGTTTTCATCCCTACATTTGTAGAATATAGCGCTAAAATTGTTACTATATTCTTCTATATACTTAAGATTGCATATCTTAAGTTGGGTAAGTTTGAACTTTGCTTGTTCAATCTTCTGATTCTCGGTTAGAGAGTCTATTTGTCCGATAAACTCTCTATTCAAAAGGTAGATATACCCATCTACATTTCTCTGATTCATGTATTCTTCCTCAAATTTTCTGAGGGCTGCAACATGTTCTGGGATGAGTCCTTTTCTTAAGGTCTCAAGATGGTCCTTCACAGTTCCATCGAAGGACAACTCTGCATAGGTGTGGCAACTTGCCGCATCCCATTCTGGTTTCATGGCGAAGCAAATTTCCATTTGCTGTTTCCATTTTTCCAGAGCCTTTTTCTTGTTTCTCACAGTGTTGAGATCAAGAACTATTCCCGTGGATTCCATGGGCTGTATGGGCATGTGTGTCTTTCCTTCAAAGAATCTTCCTTTCTTTGAGACCGCACTATCCTGTTGGTGGTAAATGGGAACCTTGAAAGCTATATTAGGTTTTTCAACCTGTTCTCTGCCTTGATCACCATCTATACTAATGGTATTTACCATTATGGATGGCTGAGCTTCTATTTTCGAAAGGTTAGCATTCCCTCGAATCAATGACTCAATTTGATTGAAATCCTCTGCTTCTTCAACAGTTATCATGTTGGAAAAAAAACTTATCTCGGATTGTAGGCTTGCAGATGAGTTGGACCTGAGTAACTTGATTACTGGTCTAGTTCTGCTTGAGCTCTTATCCAAAGATCTGCGCTGGCGGCTTTCTTCGGCTGCCTTTGGTCTGGAAAAAAGACATTGAGTAGGAGTTTTAAAGTCCTCCTCAAGTTCTTCATTGCTTAATTGCTTTACTGTAGTTGGTTTAGCAAACTTGATGGAAAACGAATTTCCTTCTTGATGCACAAAATCGAGAGCATTGTATTTTTGCTTCTCTACTTTTGGCAATATTTCTGGGAAGTTCCATATTCCCAAATCCATGATCATTCCTGCAGTAGGAATTTTAACAAAAGTGTAGTCTGCCATATCTCTGCAGGTTCTGACTAGAACTTCTTCGTTTAGTCTTCCCTTTTGGATGTGTCTTAGCAGACCGTCAATAGCAAGGTTGGTGAGCATTACCCTGCTTTGGTATTGAACTGATAGGATACCATGTTCTATGTTGTAGTTTTCATAGCCTTTGGTACCTATAAGTAGCTTGATTTGATCGACCGCATTGATTGGGATCACATAACCAGGAATTATGTTGAAGTAGGCAATATTTTGGAATAAATCCAATTGTCCTATTCCGACGATGCTGGTTCTAAAATCCTTCGTTCTTTCATCAGTCAGATGACACATATCCTAACATTAGGATCTGGGCTGTGTAGACCTTGAATTCTACACTGGAAGAGGGCTAAAGAGACAAAAGCAAAGTTCTTATCTTTTGCCATCTTTATCCATGTTGGATGGAAGACTTGGAACTTTTGTTGTTCTCTGTCTACCGTCTTCAGATCACCCCATTTGGTGATTTCATGATTTCTTCCTATAGGATTGTCGGCATATAGGAAGAGGTCTTCATTGCGGACTGGGGGAAGTTTTTGTCCTTCTATGGCCTTTTCTATGATTTGCCACTCATTTTCCCCAAAGCAATTCCAGTCCATTCTGGGCTTTTGTTTAGAGCACTTTTTTTTTAGCGCTCGCCCAAAATTCTTGATGTGGATCGTGTTTGATTCCACTCTCCCTAGAGGAGTTTGTACAGGTCTTAATTGGACACTTTTGGTGGCCGCTCTCTGTACTGGAGATGTGATCAAAGTGTTGATCTTTTCTCCCTGTGCTTTAGTGGTTTTCTCCACTACTTCAAGCTGGGTATGGACAGCATCAATCTTACTGTGCATCTCCTTTATCATAGTGGTTTGGATATTATGATAATGAAGCATGTTTCTTAATACCATGTTAGGAAGTTCCTTAATTGGTTGGACTTCTAACAATATTGCTGCACAGGCATCTTCCATGATTTTGATGTTTCTATCAAAATTCTGGAGTACCTCGTCTCTAAGGTTTTCTGCCATATTTTTTATCCTTCTTTCTGCAGAAGCTATGGCATCTAATACGCCCTTGTAAGGATAGGCGTTCTGTGCTGAAGCAAGATCGCTTCTTATCCCTTGGATTTTTTGTTCCAATTGGGATAATCCATAAGCAGTCCTACTAGAGATATTATTAAGAATCTCTCTTTAGGTTAGCTGCTTCTTGATTGCTCTGGTTTAGAGCTAGCTGAGCTGCCAAAGATTTCATGTCCTGGCTTAGAGTATGTTGATACTCTGAGAACATTTCAGAAAACCTATAGAGTCCCTTTTTGAGGTCTTCTTGGTTTTGCCCTACATGGGAATGTATTTCTTCCCTTAGCTGAATGAGACCAGATACTACAAAATTCTGAGAATTTGCAATAGCTTGGTTCAACATGAGGCCTGTCATTTTTTCAAGCTGCGATTTCTGGATGAGGAAACGATATCCTCCTGTCGTCACTATATTTTGGATTCTTTCTAAGAAATCATCCAATGAAGTCGCTGCTACTTCCTGTGCCTTTAAGGGATTCTCATATGGTTCAATATTCATGAAGAACTCCCTAAGTCTGAGCCGGTAGCCTTTTCAACTGCCTTGAGCCTCTTAGAAATATCTTGTATTTCTAGGGCTATCTGCCCTGTCTGTTGGAGCAGCTTCTCGATTGCATCCTCATTTTTTATGAAAGCATTATACATTTGTGTAAATGCGTTTCCAAAATTGAGAGGAAGCTCTGTGCTAATTTCATCTAAGAAATTGTTAGATAAGTCTAGCTTTAGACCTATTTCATTGGCTATTTCTGCTTGTGTTAGGCTGATCTTTCCTAACATCTCAAATAACCACTGCATCCTATCACTCTGGGTATTTCCTAGTGCAGCTAGGTCCCTAGTGGTAGGTTCTCTGCTAGAGATGTGCGACGCATGATACCAATTTTCTTCCGCCGCATGCCAACACTCAGAACTGCGCCTACATTCCTTTCTCAATGGAATGTAATTGTTTTCTCTAAAATTTTTGATTCCGTATAACCAAGCAAGTATACGGGAGACTATAGATGGCCTTGTATTACTCATTAAGACTGGAGGTTGATGCTTCATTGGACAGTTTCATTTTGTCCATTTTTCTGCATAAGGCGAATTCAACGATTCCTTGCTGGATAACTGAGTCGTAATTTGCCTTGTAATTCATGAGTAGATTGTAGGCTATCATGAAATAGTCTTGATGAGATGTTCCGTACATCTCTCTGAACTGGATCCATAGGAAATTCCTGTGGAAACTCTGAATGTCTAACATGTTTTTGTAGACTTGTTTGAGCAATCTTCTATGCTCAACATAGATTTCATACAAGGAGGGGTTCATATCCTTAAAGAATTCCTCCATTGTAAAATACTCTAATTCTGTCTTTATTTCTTGGGTAAAAGATAGGATATATTCTGCAGTCCAGCAGTGTACTGGAAATTCAAGTAAGTACGCTTGTACCCACTCTAACTGATCCCTAATGTAGGGTTCCATGATAAGGGTTAGAGATCCCCTTGTAACAGTGTTTCTCAGAATACTGACAGTCTGTGACCTTTGGGTTTCAGTATCTTTAATGAGACCTGTTACTCTATAGTCAGGATAGCTATATTCCAGATCCAACCTTAGATAAGGTAGGACATCATCAGGAATTATTGCTTCTTGACTGGCAAATGTTATAGCAGCTTGCCATAACGCTGTATAGGAGTCTAAAGTAGGTATGAAGTCGTCATACCCTTGGATGTACTCCATAGAAATAGCATGGATTACAGGAGAGTGAGGTAGGGTCCTTCTTGGAGCAAAGATGAAGCCTCTCCTTGTATTATTTATGCTTTGCAAAAATGCGGTGAGATACCGCCTGTGCCTGCGGAAAGCAGCATCATGTGCTTGATCCGCTCCTCTAATGAAGAGGATGTCTTCTAGTAAGACAATTCTTCTTCTTTCTTTAATTACCTGGAGTACCATTTCCAGGTGAGGAAGAGTATGTGTTAAACTCTAGTTATAATAGATCAGTCCTTGGATGTTTTTGATACCCTGATCTAATGAGTTCACATAAGGAATATATCTTCCTTCAACATAAGTCCTATAAATAGGATTCTGCATGGAGGCTTCATAATAAGGAAGCTCCTTCAATATTGGTAGCTCTGTGGATGAGCTGCCTTGGGCTACATATCCGGATGTTCCCGGATGGTCACACATTCGAGTCAACCAAGAAAGGCTGGCTCTGATACCACACTCGCTTACGCACAAACAAAACAAAGAAAATGATTGCATACTTTTTTGGAAGGAGAATGCTCACTTGGATAAGTGTTCGGAAAGCGCGTGATGATTTAAAAGATATGGGCATCAAGCCACAATTGCATCTACAGAGGAATGAAGAAGGATCCATTGTGAAACCCCCCTGCACCCTACACATTGGACCCAAAACAGAGGGAGTGACAAAGAAAGGGTTTGACAGTGATTTCATTTCATCCGCCAAACTAAAGGTGAGTGACAATTCATCACAAGCTCACAACTTTACTTTCCATATTTGGCAAAAGTAAATAGGCCTTGACTTTCTTAGGATTTGAATTACTAGGGTGATTGATGTCTCGGCACTCATTTTCCATTGAAGGGGTGAACTATTTCATAGCCATTTATGGATCTTCATCTTCGTTTCTTCAATTTTAGTCACTTCTAGGAATGCATTTCTTAGAATACCTAGGGATTTAATTTCATGCAAAAAATGGGTCCTGAATGTCTGAGTAAAGTTCATTTTTGTGCAAATTGGTCAAGACAATGCTGCATCTCCCTCTCATTGTAGGACGTGCGGTGGGAATGGATTGAATCAAGGCAAGGTGGGCCTTGTATGGGCTAGCACAAGGTGACTGACTACATGTACATGGGAAGGTCCCATGTGATTATACACTTGAGATCATTTCTCAAAGATTAATACTTTTTTTTTCTCTATTCGTTGTCTCTGTTTCATCTTCCTCCAATTTGGCATGGGACCGTGTAACTCTCCTAGTGGATAGCTTGCCATGGGTGCATCTAGATCATCAACTGATCTGTGGTCCATGCAATCCTTTCGGTTCATAATTCATTTTGTTTTGGTGTCCTTTTTCATGATTTTGAATCTGAAAGTGTGTTTTGCCTTTCCCCTCAAATCCAGAGCAGGAAGCTTGAAACACTACTATTGATTTTATTTTGCATGGAAATCTTTTCTTACTTGTCGGCAACTTTCTGGACTTTGATGAAATATGGCTAATATGATACTTGTGCATGCTGAACTTTTGCTATTTCTTGTTTAGTTTTTGCTCCCCGGTTCCTCTCTAACCTGATGGGCAGAAAACCAGAGATTCAATGTTTTTGCTCTATGGCAAAGATTGAAATATTACATTTATTTTTTATTTTTTATTTTTTGGGGAGGTGGTGTATGTGGTTGGTTGTGTGAAGAGGTGAGCTAGCTCAAATTGGTCACTTGGGATGCTGTTCCAAGGTCTAGACCATTCATTTAGATGTGAGGGATTGAGCATTGGTTGCACACTAAGGACTTAGAACACACATAGAAATAGTCTTTCTTCCTCTATGGATATATGCACTTATAAGTGGAACTCTATAGAAAATTGATTCAGTCAGGGGAGCCAAGTCTGATTGTGACTCAATTGATTTGTGAACCTACCCGCCACCCCAATTATCTTCAATCAAAAGTAAATCCACGGTCAAACAGGGAGAAAGGTCGCATAGTAGCTCATGTCAATATCCACTAAATAAGATCTTTAATCCAATGGGAGATACTTAGCCAAGGGAGGAAAAAAAAAAAAAAGAAGGAAAATTGCATGAATTGCAACTTTATTAGTATGATATGAAAAGTATTCAAAGACTAGGGCTGGAAGACCTATGTATATTGCTTATATAAGTCTCGAAAAACACTTCAACCTTGGATTTGATACCCTACCATCCATCTAATCTCATAAAAATTAAATTCACTAAATAATAGAATCCTATTGCAATTAGAAATATAATAAAGAAACTGTAGAAATCCAAAGAGTAGTTTGGCTCTTGCTAGTAATGCCTTGGGCAAGAGATTTTTGTAGTGCTATTAGAAGATTTGAAGCTATGGGGCTGTGGACCCCATATGACTGGGTGCCCATATATGTGGGCCTGCTAAGCATACCAGGCCTGACCTATTTTGAATCCTCTTTTAATTCAACAAATTATAGATCCAATCCACATCCATGTGACCATCCAATTTGATTTTTCATCCCTTTCTCTTAGAGAAACCTTTGATTGAGGTGGATCCAAAGTCTTTGGGCTCGATCAAAATGAATTCATCTTTTGCCACTATATTTGAGCACTGTTGGGACTTTGATTGCGTCTATCCTGCTTGTGTTGACAATTTCATCTTGATAATCAAGAAAATTGATATCATCACAATATTGTGGACGAGCCTGTGACGAAGGACTCCTATCCATTTTTCTGTACTCCTACATCCCGTAGGAGAATGTCTTATGCGGGAGTATACTTGGTCTGGGTTGGTAGGGTTGACAGGTAGAGTAGCAAGGACCAACTAGGGTCTAACCGGTTTATTATTTGGGTTGGAAATGTCAACCTGAACCCCTGAGACTAGATCCTGTCAGAAATTGGCACCCCTAATCGCAACACATCTATGGACTCAGGTAGTTGTTTATATCATGTATTTTCATTCAGTGATTTTCTTTTATCATGGTCCGGTTCTGACTCAATCTAGGATTAAGAAACTTAAGAGCAAGAGATTTTTTTTAACCCAGGCCTATCCAAAGGACCACGATTTGGGGCTGACTGACATGAATGGAATGGTTGTCCTTATTTTTAGTGTCTTTTGCAACTAAAACTATAAATGAGATTAATATTTAAATATAATTAGAAGTCTGTTTTTGGTTAGCAATTAGCATAGCTTTATGAAGGTTTTGTTTAATAGGTTGGGTAGGACTTTTTTTTAGGATGTGTGTTTCTATAAATTTGTGTATAAGGTGAGTTATGAACTTAGAGTGAATTTTATTGATTTATTGGGATTGTCTTTGGTGATCCTCCTCTTCCTTTTCTGTGTTTTTTGAAGAACTTCTTCTTCTGCATCTGGTAGCTTACTCTCACCATCATATTCTGCTGCTATTTCTCTTCTCATTTTAAATTATGTCTTCAACTATTGTTTCTATTCTTTTCCATCATTTTCTTTTCGTACTAATTTTGACTATGAATCAGGATCTGAATAATCATTCCATTAGTTTTCATGAGGGCAAAAGCTTACAGACACAAATTACATATAAAGTGCAGAAACACTGACTGTGAATGACAATGAAATTAATTTATTGGTGGATAGGAAAAGAACTCTGGTGAAGATATGAATACCATGATTTACTTCATATGAACCCAGAACTCATGATCATTAAACACCTTCTTGAGATGAATAGAGTATCAAATATACAGGATGTAACATATCTGGGACCGGGCCAGTTGGGCCATATTATAACTCTGTCATTTTCAGAGTTGGGTTTGTCATTAGAATTTAAAAATTTTGTTATTTGTTTCCCAAATTGATCTCTTAAGAATTGGGTATTGTGTTATTTGTGTTATTTTTCTTTTTGAATTATTGTTAGAGAATGTTGATGTAGTTAAATATTCTGCTGCTGCTGCTGTTGTTATGATTTTGAATAGATTATGCTTAGAAGTTATATGCGGAGTTTGAAAGTTGAAGGGAAGATGTTACGCAGTATATAGTTCTTTAACAAATCTCCTTCATTTGTGTCTATTGATTTATGACAAGCCATTCTAGTTTGAAAGTTGAAGTTGTATTCTGATTTGCTGTGTACATGCATATAGTATTGGTGTGTGTAGTGTGTTGCTGTGTGCATGGTATATGACAAACCATTCAAATTTCTGCTCCTAAATGGACCCCACCTAACCAAAGTCCACATTTCAGCACCCCTTTGTCCAGTTAACTGAGATATCAACACCATCACTGTCTCCAGAAATAAGGGACACCCAGATGTAACCCATCCCTTCTGTCACTGTCATTTTCACCTCCTGTATTGCAGAGTGTTAGCCTCTGTATCTTATCCGCTCTTTTCGTACCTATTTAAGGACACATGGAACTTTAATACTCGAAGAGTCATGCTTTATTCTATGGTTTCACTAAAAGTTGTGCATATGACATTCTTATTCATTTGTTAACCTTGCTATTTTTTTTTTTTTTTATGCAGATTGAATGATAATTGAAAAACAAATTTTGTTGAAAGAGTCGATACAGCTAGGATGCAGCCAACATGAAGGCCAAGCATGCAAAGTAACAGATTGCTATATGTTAAAATGATATGCATGAAGTTTTTTAAAACAATAGTGCAAGTGTTGGAATAGTGCAACAATGAAATGATCATATATGAATATGTAAATTTGCATTGGCATTAAAATGTTAGTACATAGTAAAATGTTAGCATTTGTTTTAATTTTGTAATGGTAATGGTAAAGTGCTTTCAATGTTGAAAGGATGTTTGAATATTAATATGAAGTGGAATGAATTTTCTTGTTTTATTTTTTGATGATCTTGGAATGGAAATGGATGTTGAGTGTATAGTAGATTTGGTCTTGGATAATGGAATTAGCAATTTCAATTTATTCATTGGGCACAGGTTGAGAGTTGTAATGAATTGATGTATATATATATATATATATATATATATATATATATATATATATATAGGAAAAGTAAATTAAAAAAAATTATATTTAAAAAAAAATATTCCCGACGAGAAAAAACGCTGACAAAAAAGTTTGAAAAAATGATTTTCGTAAATTGTCAATATTTTCTCGGCGTAAAATAATGTCGGCAAAAGTTTTTCTAAATTTATTTTTGAAAAAATAAACTACTTTTCTTGGCGCAAAATAACGCCGTTAAAAGTTTTTTAAATTTTATTATTGAAAAAATAAAACTCTTTGCCTGACGAAATAAACCTCTTTTACCGCCGGAAAAAAAAAAGCGTCGGTAATGTATAGCTTTTTATCGGTGCTACCTTTTTTCGCCGGCAAGTAGTATCACTGGCATAATTTTCCAAGCGGATTGCTGGCACAAGAGAAATTGTCGGAAATGTTTTCACCGGCGTTTTATAAACCTTTACTGGCGTTTATTTAGTCTCATCCTGTCAAATGCCCAATGTAAAACTGTGTTTCAAATATAAGCCTATTAGTTCTTCATTCTCTGTGTTTGTTTCTTGTAATCTCCATCTACGTGTTGGATGTGATATATGATACATGAGATTTGAGTGTTCTACCTAAAGTTGGATTGCCATGACCTTGTGCTCTTATTTTTGAAGTAAAGTGATATTTTATGTGCTGGTCTGCTTTAAGGTTTTACCACATGTTCCTGGATGCACTTGAATCTTGGAACCTATTTTCTACCTTGGTGCAAGTGGATGCATGTAAACAAAATAATTATCTATTGCAAGTATAACTTTTAAAAATAAAGTTGTGAGTCAAGCAAATTAAGACCTAAGCCCAACCTAAACCTGGCAAGGGTTAAAGTCAAGAAATTCATACCTACTGTAAAAAAAACAAAAAAAAAAAAAAAAACTCATTACCAAGCCTGCATCTAATTGGAAAATATCATATTTTATATTTCTTATAATTTATTTCCATCTCAGTATGATTTATACATACAAAAATATCATATTTCAAGTTTCTACTAAAATATTAAAACTTTTGTATCAACTGTTTATTTAAAATTCAATTATGTGAATCTTAAGAAAGCCTATTAGTTTGTATTTTTTTATTTATATCATAAAATTAAATAATATTTTTAATAACGTATATTGCCCGTGCTTAGTACGGGGGTGTTTTGCTAGTATATATGATCTTAAAAGGTTTGTTCAGTATAGCATCCAAATCACGACCAATTGAAAAACCTATGAAATTCATAACCATCTAAACTTGAGAATCAGGGCCATCTAAACCATGGTTTAAACTAAGTCTCACACTTTATATTTCAGTGAAAGCTAAAAGCACGTCTACTTTGTATTGGTACTGGACTAATATTGTTTTGTTGGCCTTTCTATTAAAGTAAAGAAATTATGAACTATTATCAAAAAATAAAATTGCTCACCTTTTTCTTTTTGATGCGTTTTAGGGTGTTCAAGATATTGTTGGTTTGTATCTTGTATTCTAATAATGAACTGAATTGGTTGTATGTGAGTTACCCTAGATATATTTAGAGTTTGAGGGTATTTTGATCTTTGTAGCATGGCTTTTTAAGGGCTTCAGAATATTTATATTGATAAATTGTTACCCTAACCCTAAGGAGAACAATTAAGAGGAATAGATAATCTCTTTTATTCTGTTGGCACAGACACATTGGCTAAATCACATAAAATTGGTGTGTCTTTTTCGTGATTGTGATTATGGTTGGTTGACTAAATTTTGTGACGTTAGAGTCATCGTTGACTAGATAAACACATTAGAGGAGTTAAGTCGTTGTAGTTAACCGGATAGATTAGGACTGCTTTCTATTTTATTAGGAATATTCCTTTTTTTTTATTATATTTATGTTATCTTTTAGGATTGTGTTTTGTTATTTTGGTTAAGAGTTTTCTTTTAGCAGGTTTACTTTTAGTTGTTTATAACTTAGCTTGATGTAACTCAATTTAGTATAATGCAATAAACTAGCATTTTTCATATTTAATTTTCTTTCCTCTCCTCCCATCTCCCTCCAAAAGTGATATCAAAGCATACTTTCGGATTTGAGATTTAGATAAGGTGTGACTTATTTTCTCCCTTGTATTAATATTAATAATATAATAAAAACATAAATTCCATTGGTTGTTGCAAGTTCCAAGATTTAAGGTTGTGATTAAATTGTCACAGCAAAAACTCTGCATAATGTTTATTTCATGACCTTAGATCGAATAGATGACAACTCCTAATGAATTTTATATTTTGTAGATGACTAGATCCTAAATTCAATTTTTATCTAGTACGATCGTCTTGCCCACTTAAAAAATGGTTTTACACACAAAAAACGTTCATGTCGTGCATATTAAATGGTCATAATAGAAACTTGTAAAAATCTATTTCGTGGCCTAATTAGACCCAACAGATTTTTTTTGTTGTAATGCAAGATTCAATAGATTGAGAGAGGATGAACTATTGAAAACAAACCCCAAATTTACAAAAGGAGAATCCCAAGGAGATTACAAAAAATTATCAAAAGAGAAAAACAACAAACATTATATAATTATCACAGTAGAGCGACAAGTCCCAAAAAGATAAAGAACTGAAACTAGTGGAGGACTTGAGAACGGTTTTTTGATGCAGCTTAACGGGAGGGGAATCAGATTTTATTAAGCAGTGAAAAGGAGGTCATTAGAGCTGGAGTAATGTCTCTGAATATGGCATCTTTTCTAGTTCCCCAAAGAGAGTTCATAGCTGAAAAAAAAGATGTAAATAAATAAAGAAGATAGCTCTTCTAGCATAGGCATCACATAGTATGATAAGCGCCATCCAAAGGTTGAAAGCTCTACATTTTGAAGGTATATATACTAAGCAATGTTTAGAAGCAAAAGAAGAGAGGAAGAAGAGATGGAGATCATCTTCACTGCCTCTATAGCAAGAGAGAGCATCGGAATGCCAATGACGACCCTTCTGCTGACCATCAAAATGCCTAAGATCAAATAGATAACTACTCCCAATTAATGAGTTTTATATTTTGTAGACGGATAGATCCTGAAGCCAATTTTTTATTTAGCAAGACAGTGGGCCCTCTCAAAAGTAGTTTTCCACCCTTCCAAACACAGAAAATGACCTCGTTTCCACATGGATGCATGAG
This sequence comes from Cinnamomum chago, assembly GCA_038049695.1. NCBI lineage: Eukaryota > Viridiplantae > Streptophyta > Magnoliopsida > Laurales > Lauraceae > Cinnamomum > Cinnamomum chago. Next base: position 60,483,807 of record CP142458.1, on the reverse strand, counting down.
CACGAGGGATCACGAACCAAAATAGACTGTTGCTATCCCAAGCCTCTCCTAGTACCCATCCACATTCATGACTAAACAACATTCATTAATATAAGAATTGATATATATATATATATATATGAGAGAGAGAGAGAGAGAGAGAGAGAGCATTTCACTAATGACAATAATAAGCACATTATTAAGGACAACACTGAAAAACATTATTTGAAACAAAAACGGTGTTCAACATCATATTCCTTATCACAATAGCTAACAACGTCTCAATAATTGCTAATATACGATGGACCTTCGAGTGACAGGAGGACCTTCTTCTCCTTAGCTTTATACTTGTTGACACCAAGATAAAAGTCTCTAACTCCTTGTAGTTCCAGCATAACATCTCGCATCTCCGATCGTTCCTTCGGTGCTGCTACGGAACAAGATATACCTATTCTCACCAACGAAAGCAAGGACTCATGCATCCTACTTCTCATTTCATTGTAATCTTCATTAGATGAAATGTTCTCATTGCCTTCCAACAACAAACGATGATCTATAATCTCTATCACTCTTTCTGGGAATGCCATTTTAGCAAGTTGATGAAGGCTTAAATTGTCTTTGAATACATCATCAGTAGGCCTCTTTCCCGTGAACATTTCCAATAATAGGATTCCATAGCTGTACACGTCGCCGAATGTAGAAACTTCACCACCCATTCCATACTCTGCTTTTTATGTGAAAGGAAATAGCAAGACATGGTTCAAAAAAAAATTGTCAAAATCATTTTCACAAGCTTAGGCCCACAAACATCATAGACATGAATTTCTCCTTATGATCTTCCTTAATAATGGTTACATCATATATTTACTTATCAAACGAATGGCTATGATTTCATTCATATTTATAGTTATTTAGCTGAGATTTCATAATGATTGCTTTGCCCATTGATTTCATGAAGGCGCAGGTTTGTACTGCCATGATCAATTGATCAACAAAGCCTTGTCCCATTTTATATGCGAAATAAAAATGAAGTTCATATCATCTTAAGACACTACTGAGAAAAAAAAAGTTAAATTATGGTTTCTAAGGCTATAAATGGGTCAACTCGGGCTGGACTTGTCATTGTCCAAGCATGAGTCCAATTCGAATTGGGGCTGGACTTGCCTTTGTCCATCCAATTAGCAAGATTTGGGGCTGATTTTGACTTTGCCCAACTATAAATTCCAATTAGAATTGAGGACTCTAAGTCCGGGTCTGAGTCTGAGTCCAGAATAACCATAGAGGTTCGGTTTGAGTTAGTGAAAAGAAAAGAATGAAGACACATTTCATTTCCTGCATCGCCAAAAAAAAAATGCACTCCCTGATTTTGAATAGTTGGAATTGGAGTTTTGAATTCAACTACGGAATGAACCTGACAGGTAGTGTTATCTTTCTCCAACAAATCAACTTCATGTTAATTCTAGCAAAAAAATCGGCAGCATATTAAACCCGTTCTCAGAACCCAAACATGCAATAGAAAATGCGAACAATATTAAAAAGAAAAAAAACCAACAGAAAAAATGAGAATACATGATGTTAGAGAGTATATATTAGGGGATTTGACATTACAATGCCCCTTAAACACTCAATCCCCAATTTTTGTAAGTCTCTCCAGAGTCGTTTGACTCTGGTACACTTTTGTTTTTTACTTTTTTGCCCATGATATCATGGGATTTTAAAAACACATGACATCATGGGTTCCAAATGTCAAAAGTTGAAAAGCTACCTGGATCCCATGATATCATGGATTTTTAAAAACCCATGATATCTTGGGATCGAGGGAAAAAATGTAAAAAAAAAGCGTACCAAAGTCAAATGACTCTGGGTACATTTAGAGACTTATAGTAATGAAATTGGAGATTGAGTGTTTAAGAAATTGGGGATTGAGTGTTTAAGGGGCATTGAAAGTCAGTAGCCCCGGACGTCCTTCGTATCATTAGTTACCAAGGAAACTACAATATTTTCCTTCACATTTAATAATACATCACATTTATGTCTATTGTAAACTCTAAAATACACTTTGATAATATATATGTATGATATGCATATAACAAGGTTAAGTATATATAAGGCCATTTCTTTATTAGAAATTTCTGGATTTCACATGGGTGGATATTTGGGAATTTCAAATACTAGAGCTTTGAAATTCGATAATTTCCTGTTCATTGATGCTAAAATCCCTATTTAAGCATTGAAACAATCCATTTAATATACTTTGGATGAAAACTTAAAAGGTTAATTGTGGGTTGTACGGGTTACGTGGGTTGACTTGACCCCAATGCGGGTCTGGGAAAATTAACCTGTGAGTCGGTTATGAAGGTCATATATGGGTTGGGGTTGGGTTGGTGGGTCGATCGGGTTCGGTTTTGCTAGCCCTAGTTTATAAAATCCCCTAAGAACACAAACCATCATCAACCCACCCAAAAGAAAACCACCATTACATGCACATGCACAAGGAAAATAATAAAACAAAATTAAATAAAGAGATTGGCAATCGTTCATATTCGACAATCAATTCACTTATATTCATCGTTGGATTGAGATATCACACCACACTAAACAAAACTTGATCTGATTTTTTATATATCCGTTACCCATTTATGAATTTTTTTCGTGCCCTGTCTACTTTGTTAGTGGTGACTAAATGTGACCTAAATAGTGTTCATAAGTGTTTAGCTATCCCTAAAAATGAATATATATATATATATATATATATATATATATGCGCGCATGTATTTGGTGGGCATGGGCCCACATTTAAAGAGTGTTCATGGTAACTAATTCAAATTAATAAATTTTTATATGCAAGGGAAATATTTTAATAACGAAAATAAAATAAAAAAACTCTTGCAAATGACATAACTTTTTAGTCCAAATACCAAATGTAAGGAATCAAATATAAGTTTCAAATTACACTTTAGTCATCATTTTTAAATTGTTGACTCCAAACCTCATGCATATTACTTAAAAGTAAATATTAATTGTTTCAATTCAGATCTACCTATTAAATGGATCAGAATTCAATATGAAAATGAGGTGACTTGGCTAAGTCTCCCAATATTTGACTTCGTCCTTCATCAAAATGAGATGACCGAGGAGAGCTAGTAACCTCTAGTAGTTTTCCTCTCTTTATTTGAAAAGAGATCTTTCTTTTATTTATTTCAATCTAAATGTGAAATGCCGACAAGCCATAAATTGACACAACCAACTGTTCTCTCCCTGTTGTATTGAAACACAAAAGACTAAACCATAAATTTGAGGACCAAAAGTAATGGGATTAGGCTGCTCTATTGAGGATGACATTTTCATTCCCCTAGGTTTCATTGGTCTTTCCATCTCGGACCTCTCTTCTGATTGGAATGACCCCATGTGGCTTCAACTAATAAGTGTGCCTAATACTATGTGCAAATTTTCTCAAAAAAAGAAGAAAAAAAAGGCTCTTGAGTATTACATATATAAAATACCAAAAATTGAAACATGCATGCCAGGGAATCTATAGAATAATAACGTAAGGCATAATAAAAGTATGTTACCTGGGGCGACATATCCAATAGATCCCTTTATCCCAATTGAGCTGGATTGAGTCTGAGAGCAATTACTGACATCTTTGGAGAAAATCCTCGCCAAGCCAAAATCCCCCACATGGGCAACCATGTCTTCATCAAGTAGAACATTGCTAGGTTTGAGGTCACAATGAACTACTGGAGCTTCACAATCGTGATGAAGATAATCCAACGCACTAGCCACATCAATGGCTACATTTAGCCTTTGAATGAAGTTTAAACATGTTGAATTTTGTTGCTCTTCATTTGGATGTAGCCATGTGTCCAAACTCCCATTGGGCATATACTCAAAAACCAACGCCTTGAAATCATTGCCAGTAAAATCAATGCTTGAGCAAACAGATAAGATCTTAACAATATTTCGATGTCGGCTGCTTCTCAGAGCTTTGCATTCTGCAATAAAACTTTTAGACGCTCTTTGTTGTCGTAATTTGAGAACTTTTATTGCAGCAGTCAATCCGATTTGATCAAGAAATCCTTTATAGACAAAGCCAAAACTTCCCACACCAATTAAATTGGTTGATGAGAAACCATCAGTTGCTTTAAGAAGCTCTGCATAAGTTACCTCTAAAAACCGCTCTCCCAGTGAAGATATAATGGGCCTTTTCTCGCTTGACTTCTTCCACCAGTAACGAGTTAAAAAATATGACAACATAAAGAGAGATAGAACCACAATAACACCAGAGATGACTATTCCTATCAAAGGAAGAGCTTTCTTGTGTTTCTTTGGAGCTAGCTTGGAGCATGGAGGTAACCCCAATTTTGTAATTCCTCCACAAAGCTTTACATTTCCTTGAATTGAAAATGCACTGGAATTCTGAAAAATTCGATGCTCTGGCACGGCACCCTCGAGATCATTGAAAGACAGATTTAAATACTGTAGAAACTGAAATTCCTCTAGATATCTTGGAATTTGCCCAGATAGGTTGTTATGTGAAAAATCAAGTACCTCGAGGCCTCTTAAAGAACTCAAGGAAGAAGGAATATTTCCTTGGAAGGAATTGTCTTCCATATAAAGTCTTTCCAAGTGAGTACAAGTGCCAAGAGTGCTAGGAATTTCACCCGAGAATTTGTTGTTGGAGACATCCAGGATTTCAAGATTCTTTAAGCCATCTACATCCAATGGAAAAGGACCGCTCAAGGAGTTCATACCCACAAACAGCATTCTCAGTGGAGGAATATACAGAAGTTGTTTCGGTATGGTACCATTAAAATTGTTTTTGGAGAGGGATAATACCTCTAGGCGCTGGCAGTTTCCAAGGCTCCATGGAATGCTTCCTTGTAGATCATTCTCAATTAAATATAGTTGGTACAGTCTTGTGAGATTTCCAAGGGATTCTGGAATTTGCCTCGAGAATCTGTTATGACTCAAGGAAATCACTTCCAGCTTTTGTAGCTTCCCGAGATGAACGGGAATGTTACCTGTAAAACGGTTCTTATGCATTGCCAACAAGTTCAAGTTGGCAAGGTTCTCAATTCCTGACGGGATGGTCCCAGATATCTGATTATATCCTAAACGTAGATATGTCAGCTGGGATGAGAGGTTAGCTATTGAGGAAGGCAGGACACCACTGAATCGATTCTCCCCTAAATTTAGAGAGAGCAAATTGCTGCAATTGGTCAGGGAAGTGATGAAATCCATGTCATGCGTCTCACCGCCAAGATAGTTATTTGCTAGATGAAACCGTAGAAGAGCTTGCAACTTTCCAAGATTCATAGGTACGGATCCTCTAAATCTATTCCCACCAAGATCGAGATATTCAATCCTAGAAGCATTACTCAGTGAATATGGTATGGGTCCCTCTAATAGATTTTTGTGAAGAGAAAACCATCGGATATTTGGAAGATTGATGCCGAAATCAGGTGGAATGGTCCCATGCAGATTGTTAGCCCCCAGGTCAAAATTAGTAAGTGATGAAAGATTATAAAGAGAAGAAGGAATTGTACCCGAAAGCTGGTCATTGACGAGCCGTAGAAATTCCAACTTTAGAAGTTGGCCGAGATCATCGGGAATGTTTCCATATAGATCATTAAAGGATAAATTGAGAACAGTGAGAGATGAAATGTTCCCAATAGATGGAGGAATGCGGCTGTGTGGGGGCCCATTCCGTGAACTAGTTTCTCTTGGTCTCGGCTAGGGTGTGCTCGGTTAGCTACTGTTTAGGGGACCACGTCCCTTGATCTCGGCTACGATCCGATCTACTTCGGTCTCGGCACTACGTGCTGGTCTCGGCCAAACAGAATTCAGTTCGGCCGCGCATATCGTTCAGTCTCGGCAATGCAAGCTCGGCAATGCGGAATTGCGCTTGCAGCTGATAGCCGCGGCCCTATCGTGGCAAAGCCCAAGGAAGGGATCTGATGGGACTTCAGCCACCACCAGATCAGGGCAGGATCAGGCCCAATGTGACTGACATTAAATGCATTGTGGGCTGATCGGACCCACATTAAATGCAGTATGGGCTATGATGGACCTTCATTAATGGCTTTGTGGGCTGATGTGACCCAGGTCACATCACCAAGCCCACTGGCATTCACCCAAGACTGTCCCATATATAAGGCACGAGCCAAAGGGAGCAAGGGGTAAGCACTCTCACAAAAACACCCAGTCTTTCTTCTTCCTCTTCTTCTTCTTCTCCGATCCATTGCTGACTTAAGCATCGGAGAGCCCTGCGCTGCCCAGAGCCAGGGTCCTCTGACCTTTGTCTTTCTCCTCTTTCAGGCTCAGGTCGTCGCAGCTATCTCCTCCATGCATTGAATAAGTCCTAAGAGGCATCCTGATCTTGTGAGTATTATTATTTCTGCACTTACAATTGGCGCCGTCTGTGGGAAACGATTTCTATAATCTTTCCTATTCCTATTCCTAAATACCATGACGAGGAGAACTGCGAAAAGCGGAGAGACTTCCAAGACAAAGCATGCAGGACCGCCCCCTGACCAGCAGAGGGCTGGGAAGCAAGTAGTCGCAGAGGACGATGCTGAACGCGCTCTCATCCGGATCAACGTCCAGCAGCGTGACCTCCGTACAGAGTCCGCTCCCGGGAGGGGAGACGCCCAGCAGCCTGCAGGTCTCCTGACAGGGCGAGACCAGCGGGATAAGTCCCCAGTGGTCGATGGACCACGCCCTTCAGGTCAGGAAGGACACGTCGAAGACGTTGAGGATGAAGAGGATGATGACTACAACCCTGGCGACAGCTTGAACTCCACCCTTCGGGAGATTAAGGCACAGAACGAGGCCCTCAGGGAAAAGGATGCTCTAATCCGCCAGCTCCAGCAGCAGCTGGAGAAAGCTGCGGGCTCAGCAAGGCAGCAGCAGCGGACTCGTAGGGAGCAGTCACAGCAGCAACGGTCTCGACAGCAGCAGCGGACTCGTCAGGAGCAGTCCCAGCAGCAGCGGACTCGTCAGGAGCGATCCCAGCGACAACATGAGGAGAGGGTTACTCGTGTTACGCGCATCTCTTCCTCAAAGGAGGATCTGAGGGACCACTTGAACAGGAACAAGAAAGGGGACGACCGAACCCGAGATGAAGGCTCAAGCGCCAGCCGTAGCTATTCCAGGAAGGCGTCCGAAACCATTCCGGAGAACATGTACCGAGACCAGGAATGGCTGGACGCACACATAAGGGAAACGGTCCAGCGCAACCTGGAGGTAGCCGGCTTCGGCCGAGACCAAAAGGATGCTTGCTGTAACCCCGTTGATCTCGGTGCGTCTCCTTTCTCCCAAGACATCAGGAGGTACCCCTTACCCAAGAAGTTCACCGTACCAAGATTCGTCACCTATGATGGGGTCTCGGATCCAGCTACGCATCTCAGGCACTTCTCCCAGAGGATGTCTGTCTGGGGAGATGAGGGTCACCTGAACTGTAGGGTTTTTTCTTCCAGTCTGGGTGACCTCCCCCTGAAGTGGTTCTGTGCACTACCGGAGGGGGCCATTTCGAGCTGGCAGCAGCTCCAGCAGTCCTTCTTGAAGAAGTTCCAGGCCTACAGAGTCCTTCCGAAGACAGATGCAGACATCATGGCCTTGAAGATGAAGCAAGGAGAGAACGTCACCCAGTTCGCCAAGCGGTTCTGGGCGGTCTACAGTCAGATAGAGAGCTCCAAGGACGAGGTTGCCGTCTTCGCATTCCAGAATGCCTTGCTGCCAGACAGCGATCTCCGCAAGGACTTGGCTAGGAACCCGGTGTCTTCCATAGCAGCGCTCATGTCCATCGCCAACCGGTACATTGCCCAAGAAGATGACCAGATCCGCGCTCGGGAAAACCATGGAACCGCGCTGAAGGACCGGGGTGGGAGGACATCCAGGCAAGACGGGGGACCGTCTCGGAGGAGTGAACCTCGGAGAGAGGAGCGGCGGAGAGATGAGCCAAACAGGCGTTGGGCGCCCACCAGCTCGGCAAGGCCTCATGCGTTCGTCTCGGAAAGAAACAAGCGACCCAGGCTGACAGAGGACGCATTCCAGGCGGTCAACACGGTCTTCAAGATGCCAATCCACAAAATCATGTATAAGATCAAGAGCAGGCCGTACTTCAGCTGGCCAGAGCCCATGCAAGGCGACCCTTCTAAACGAGATCAGACGAAGTTCTGTTCCTATCACAAGGAGGGCGGCCATAAGACTGAAGATTGCAGGATACTGCGGTCGCATTTAGAGAAGCTTGTCCAGGATGGACACCTGCAAGAGTTTGTCAGGAGAGAAACCAGGGCCGACACCCGAGCCCCGCGCCGAGACGAAGGGGGTCACGACAGCGACGGGACAGAGAAGATAATTGACGTTATCCATCTGGCACCCCCGCCCAAGGGGAGTAACCAAGCACGTGCCGAAGCCAGGAAAGCCTCTCACGGCAAACATGTCATGGCCGCCGAACTCGGTTCAGCACCGAAAAGGGCTCGGAGGGAGCGTCCCGAGATCAGGTTTACTGATGCAGATCTAGAAGGGGTGCAGCTCCCCCACAACGACCCCCTGATCGTGACTCTGAAGTTCGATTGCTCTAAGCAGGGCGTGAAGAATTGTACTGTGAAGAAAGTCCTTGTTGACCCCGGTAGTTCTTCCGAGGTCCTCTATTTCGACAGCTTTCGAAGGATGGGACTGACAGAGAAAGATCTGCAGGAGGCTCGAATTCCCCTTATCGGCTTCAGCGCCAAACCAGTCTATCCTAAGGGGAAAGTGACATTCAAGGTCGAGGTCGGTGGCGCGTCTGTCATGGCAACCTTCATGGTGATCGACGCACCCTCTCCCTACAATGCTATAATGGGCAGGTCTTGGCTCCACAGCCTGGAAGCAGTCCCTTCCACCCTCCATCAGAAGCTGAAATTTCCATGGGAGGGAAAGAGCGGCCGAATTGAGATTATCACGGTAAGAGGAGATCAGCAGGCGGCTAAGCTGTGCTTGACAGCTGTGGTACCTGGGGAGCAAGAGCCCAAGGAGGTCAATGTGGCCGAGATGGAGAAGAACCTGGAGCAGGGGCTGGATGAGCTCGGCCAAGATCCGGGCAGGAAGAGCGTCGAGGAATTGGCCGAAGTCCGGATCGACCAGAAGGACCCGGATCGGTTCTTTCTACTCGGCAGCCAGCTTGGAGAGCCGGAAAGGTCCGAACTGGCCCAGTTCCTGATGCAGAACAGAGATGCCTTCGCCTGGACGCCTCAGGAGATGCCTGGCGTCGACCCCGAGGTAATGTGTCACAAACTAAATGTTGACCCTAACCACAAACCTGTGATGCAGAAGGCACGGAGAACTGGGGTCCCGCAGACCGAAGCCGTCGTCGAGGAAGTGGATAAGCTGCTTGAGGCCGGAGCTATCAGGGAGGTTCAATACCCGAAATGGTTAGCCAATCCGGTGGTCGTCAGGAAGAAGACTGGCAAGTGGAGGGTGTGCGTCGACTTTACCGACCTCAACAAAGCCTGTCCCAAGGACAGCTTTCCCCTCCCGAAGATTGACCAGTTGATCGACGCCACGGCCGGGCACGACAGAATGAGCTTCCTCGACGCCTACCGCGGCTATCATCAGATCCCACTATTTGGGCCAGACGAAGAGAAAACAGCTTTTATCACGCCCAGGGGAACCTACTGTTATAAGGTGATGCCGTTTGGGCTGAAGAATGCAGGGGCCACCTACCAGAGACTTGTCACCAATATGTTTCACGATCAGCTCGGCAAAACCGTGGAGGTTTACATCGATGACATGGTGGTCAAGTCCAAGCAGGCGCGGGATCATCTGTCAGACTTGGCCGAGATCTTCGCCACTCTAAAGAAGTTCCGGCTGAAGCTTAACGCCTCGAAGTGCGCCTTCGGTGTTGGTTCCGGCAAGTTTTTGGGCAGCTTGGTTACACGCAGAGGCATTGAGGCAGACCCAGATCAGATCTCAGCTATCCTCAGAGTGCAGAGTCCAACTTCGGTCAAGGAGGTCCAGAAGCTTACAGGAATGGCCGCGGCACTGAATCGCTTCATCAGCAAATCTTCAGATAAGTGCCGACCTTTCTTTCATCTTCTTAGAAAAAATTCTAAATTCCAATGGACCCCAGAATGTGACCACGCCTTGCAGCAGCTCAAGGCTTACCTTTCATCACCACCGTTGTTGTCAACCCCGACCCACGAGGAGACCCTGTATTTATACTTAGCGGTCTCGGATCATGCGGTCAGCTCGGTCCTCATCCGAGAAGAGGACAAGGTTCAGAAACCGGTATATTATACGAGCAAGACCCTTATTGATGCCGAGACCAGGTATCTGCCTCTGGAGAAGCTCGCCTTGGCGCTCGTTAGCGCCTCGCGAAAGCTCTCCCATTACTTTCAAACCCATTCTATTGCGGTTGTTACGGAGCACCCACTCCAATCTGTTTTCAAGAAGGCTGACTTTTCAGGAAGAATCTCCCGATGGGCTGTCGAACTAGGGCAGTATGAGATTCAGTATCAGCCACGGACAGCAATAAAAGCCCAGGTTCTGGCAGATTTCCTCGCCGAGTTTGATTCAAGTTCGGCACCAACCCAGCTCGGCACCGAACTGGGGGGCGAGGAGCGTGGGGCTCCCACGAGTTCTGAACAATCACCATCTCAAGCCGAGACCCCAGTTTGGAAAATCTTCGTCGACGGATCTTCCACCTCGAGAAGAGCCGGAGCAGGAGTTGTTCTCCAATCGCCAGAAGGACTGGTCATCGAGCAGGCTCTGACCCTGGACTTCAAGGCGTCAAACAATGAAGCTGAGTACGAAGCCCTTTTAGCCGGACTTAACAGTGCCAATATCCTCGGAGCTCAACAGCTGGTGGTCTTCAGTGATTCACAGTTGGTGACAAACCAGCTGACTGGGAACTACCAGGCTCGCGACGACCGGATGGCCGCGTACTTGGCCCTGGCTAAGAAGCTGCTGGCACAATTTCAGTCGGCCGAAGTCAGGCAGATCGGCAGAGAAGCGAACTCTCACGCAGACGCCTTGGCTAACCTGGCCAGTGCTGTTGAGGCAGGGAAAAAGAGGAGCGTCGAAGTCGGATCGCTAGCTGCGCCCAGCATTGAGCTCTGTTCACCTCGGGAAGTGTTATGCATCGGTCTCGGTCCGAGCTGGATGGACCCTATTATCACCTACCTGAAGGACGACAGGCTTCCCGAGGACAGTGGTGAGGCCCACCGGGTCAGACTCAAGGCAGCTCGGTTTTGGCTATCTCCCGAAGTCAAGCTCTACAGGAAATCGTTCTCGGGACCGTACCTCCAGTGCGTCCATCCAAGTAAGGTCGAGGACCTCCTTTTCGAGATGCACGAAGGAATCTGCGGGAGCCATATCGGAGGAAGATCCCTATCTTACCGAGCCATCAGCCAGGGTTACTGGTGGCCGTATATGCAGAAAGATGCGCAGGTATATGCGAAGAAGTGCGAGAAGTGCCAGAAGTTCTCACACTCTCTCCATCAGCCCGCGCAGGATCTCAGCCCGCTCTCTAGCCCGTGGCCATTCGCCCAGTGGGGGCTCGATATAGTGGGCCCGCTCCACCGAACCCCAGGGAACAAGAGATGGCTTATTGTGGCGACAGATTACTTCACCAAATGGATCGAAGCAGAGCCACTTTCATCCATCACAGAGCGAGACTCCAAGAATTTTGTGTGGAAGAATGTCGTTACAAGGTTTGGCATTCCCAGAGCGCTGGTTTCGGACAACGGAACTCAGTTCGACTCTAAACTCTTCAAGACCTTCTGCCAGGATCTCGGCATCCGAAACCATTACTCCACGCCAGCTTACCCACAGAGTAACGGCCAGGCCGAGATCTCCAACAAGGTGATCCTCGATGGGCTCAAGAAGCGGCTGGACCAAGCGAAGGGGAGATGGGTGGAAGAACTGCCGAGCGTCCTGTGGGCTTACAGGACCACTCCAAGGCGTTCCACTTCGGCTACCCCCTTCTCGCTCGCCTACGGGATGGAAGCGGTCATCCCTTTGGAGATCGGCCTCCCCACTCTGAGGTCCGAACTCTTTGACCAAGGACAGAACGAGACTAACTTGGCCAGGGAACTGGATTTGGCAGACGAAAGAAGAGAAGCGGCGGCAGTCAGACTGGCCGTCTACCAGCAGCGGCTAGCCAGGGGCTATAACCAGAACGTCAGAGAAAGGAAGTTCTGCGTGGGGGAACTGGTTCTCAAGAAAGCGCTCCCAGCCGACAGGGATCCGAATCAAGGGAAGCTAGCGCCGAATTGGCATGGTCCGTTTAAGGTCACTTCCATTGCTGGACGGTCGGCTTATCGGCTCGAAGACATGGAGGGACGTCCGCTACCGAGACCATGGAACGCCTCACACCTCAAAAAATTCTATTTTTAGTCTTTGTACTTGTACAACGCTTCTGGATTCAATGAAACTACAGTTCTCCACAATTTGTAGCAATCTGGCATCCTGACAGTGACAATGGTGCGAAGTTGGAAGACCGTCTAAGGCCGGCACTCAGCCACCTAGACGAGTATCCGCCACGGCCCATATCTAAGGTTGGCACTCAGCCACCTAGATGAGTTGCCGAAACGGCCCATATCTAAGGTTGGCACTCAGCCACCTAGATGAGTCGCCGAAACGGCCCATGTCTAAGGTTGGCACTCAGCCACCTAGACGAGCTGCCGAAACGGACCATGTCTAAGGCCGGCACTCAGCCACCTAGACGAGTATCCGCCACGGCCCATATCTAAGGTTGGCGCTCAGCCACCTAGATGAGTTGCCGAAACGGCCCATGTCTAAGGTTGGCACTCAGCCACCTAGACGAGCTGCCGAAACGGACCATGTCTAAGGTCGGCACTCAGCCACCTAGATGAGTTTCCGTCACGGCTCATATCTAAGGTTGGCACTCAGCCTCCTAGATGAGTTGCCGAAACGGACCATGTCTCAGGCTGGCACTCAGCCACCTAGACGAGTTTCCGAAACAGCCCATGTCTAAGGCTGGTACTCAGCCACCTAGACCAGCCGAAACGGCACCAGTTTTCCAACACGGAAATCTGGTTTCGCCGAAATACATGGGGCTTCCAAAGGGTCAGCGCTCGCAGAGAACCCTGATCAGGTCGGTCTACTCTGGTCCGAAGTCACACCCAAATTCACAACACTCACGGAAAGCGTACAAAGGAAAGCAAGTAAAAGCCACACCACACAGGAGAAAAATATGAGAAAGAGTCTTTCATTGATAGCATTGATTTACATCGAGACAGTTTGAAACAAAGACTACATTTTATAAAGAAAAGAAAAAAGAGGAAGTTAAGTCGATGGCTCTGCTTCTAGGTCCTCGATGACGACCACGGCGGCCTCGGCTTGAGGAGCTTCTTCAACGGGGTCAGGCGTTGGCTCGGAAGGGACTTCGGCCGGGGTGGCAGGGGTCTCGGCCAGGGCCTCATCTAGGGGCTCCTCTCCGAGCTCGGGGAGACTCTGATGTATCGGATCATCTGCAGGAACCCCCATCTTCTTCAACACGGCCTTGCAGCCGAGCCGGTACAGCTTCGGGCTGAGCGCCGTGATTTGATCAACGTAAATCTTCGCAGCTTCCTCAGTCCCCTCCAGGAAGGCGGCATCGACCTCAGCTTGTTTCGATGCAAGGAGTTCCTCCTTCGATGCAAGGAGTTCCTCCTTCGCCTTCCTTTCCAGCTCCAGCTCGGCCTTGAACCCCGCCGAACTCTTCTCCTCTGCCTGGAGCTTCGTTTGCCATTCGAAGCCCTCTGACCTTGCTTTGCAGAGGTCGCTGGCCATCATATCTGACTGAGCCTTGAGCTCCGCAGTCTTGGCCGCCTCCGCCTTCAGCTCCTCCTTGGCCGCTCGCAGTTCGGATTCGGCTTTCTGCTTTTCCTTTGCCAGGCGAGCCAACCGACTGTCCTCCTCCGCTATCCTGTCCGCGACTATCTGGAGCCTTTGGACAGCCTGCAGCGGATCAAACAAAAGAAGCTCAGCATGAAAGCAAGAAATATTTAAAGATAGAAACACCTGTGACCAGGAAAGTCGGGCACTTACAGCGAGGGAGTGCTGTATGGTCCTCATAAGCAGCAGGGGGGTGCCTTCCGACCTGTGCCTCTCCATGTCCCTGGGGAGCGCACAGGCTCGGCTGAGCGCCGCGATGACATCCGGGCTCCCCACCAGTCTATCCCCAGCATTTAGGGGCCTCCCCTTCCTCAGCTCCATGTCCGGCCTGAACTCGGCCGGCTCAGCACCCGGGGACGTTGCCGCCTGGGGCTCGGAGCGACTCTCCGCCAGAGGAACTGCCGGGGTGGGCACCATGTCCACTGCCGTTTCCCTCGCAGCTCGTGGGGAACTTTGCCGTGGTCGCTCCTCCCGCTCCGGCTCCTTCCCCTTCGCCTTTTTCCTCGGCCTCTCGCTTTCCGAGACTGGGGAAGGTCGGGCCTCAATTCTAGCAGGGACGATGGTCCCGAAGGAGGGCGAGGCAGTGCGGGTTGCGGCAACCTTTCTACCGCCTCCGAGGACGGCGTTCGCCAGACTCTTTGGCTGAAACGCGGGCCTGCGCCTCTCCATATCGTCGACTTCGGCCTCGGCACCGGAAGTATAGTTCTCAACTTCCCTTGTCGGAGAGTCTACCTCGGCTCCGGAGGTATATTCTTCAATTTCCCTTAGCGGGATGCCCGTGACCACGGCCAACGTTGCGGACGCTTCCGCAACCGTGACGGTCCCGCTGGTTTCTGCTGGATCGGGGGCGAATCTCTCCGGGTTGCCGGATTTCCGTGTGTAAGACACGTATCTCGGCTCGTACTTCAGAAGAGAGTAGGCAGCTCTTGTGTGGTGGCCGTGGTAGCAGTACACCTTGCTCAGCCAAGGTGAGTGCCTTCTCCAGCCGTTCAGCTGGGCTTCACGCTTGCGCTGAGACATGGGGTGGGCACCATGTCCACTGCCGTTTCCCTCGCAGCTCGTGGGGAACTTTGCCGTGGTCGCTCCTCCCGCTCCGGCTCCTTCCCCTTCGCCTTTTTCCTCGGCCTCTCGCTTTCCGAGACTGGGGAAGGTCGGGCCTCAATTCTAGCAGGGACGATGGTCCCGAAGGAGGGCGAGGCAGTGCGGGTTGCGGCAACCTTTCTACCGCCTCCGAGGACGGCGTTCGCCAGACTCTTTGGCTGAAACGCGGGCCTGCGCCTCTCCATATCGTCGACTTCGGCCTCGGCACCGGAAGTATAGTTCTCAACTTCCCTTGTCGGAGAGTCTACCTCGGCTCCGGAGGTATATTCTTCAATTTCCCTTAGCGGGATGCCCGTGACCACGGCCAACGTTGCGGACGCTTCCGCAACCGTGACGGTCCCGCTGGTTTCTGCTGGATCGGGGGCGAATCTCTCCGGGTTGCCGGATTTCCGTGTGTAAGACACGTATCTCGGCTCGTACTTCAGAAGAGAGTAGGCAGCTCTTGTGTGGTGGCCGTGGTAGCAGTACACCTTGCTCAGCCAAGGTGAGTGCCTTCTCCAGCCGTTCAGCTGGGCTTCACGCTTGCGCTGAGAAAGGCCTGCGAAAAACAGCTGAGTTAGAATTCGGCAGCAGAAATAAAACAAAAAAAAAAAAAAGGGGGGAAAGGGAAAATCCGAAACCCAAAGGGGTTAGGTCTTTACTCGGTGGAGTCCCGAAGCGTCGAGGGACTCGGACCCTCCTAGCTACTTCGGTCTCGGTCTCGCCGAACTCCCAGTTTCCCGAGACGAGCAGACGGTCATCTCCGGCGTATTTATTGGAGTCCTCCAGCGCCGTGACGAGGGGTTGGCACTTCGCCTTGACGCGAAGGTAATAGGTGACCCCGTCCCTGGTCTTGCAGAGGTCATATATATCCTCTATATCATGGACGCCGAGACTGATGTCTAGAATCCTATTCAGCTCGGCGACGCCCATGATTATTTTATACCCATTGGGCATTAGCTGGCAGGGGCTGAGGTTCCAGGTCTCCAAACAAGACCTAAGAAGAGGGTGCACGGGGAATCTGACCCCACCCTCGATGACGGCTATCAGAGGGAACGGCATCCAGCCGTTGCGGAAAGCATAAACAGAAGGGTCGGCTGCCATGATCCGGACCTCGTCCGGGATCATGTAAACTCTCCTAAGGTTAGCCAGGCCTGACGGGGAATCTATCCAATGGGTGAAAATCCCCATTTCCGGATCTAAGAAACCCTAGGGGCTAGGTCTGGAATGTAAATGAAGGAGGAGGGAGCGGAAGAAAACTCACTGGTTTGACGGGGCAAAGTCAGACTCCGACTGACGGATGTGGGCGACTACTGTTGGGAAACAGTACGAGGTCTGGTCCTAGTCCGGTGGCACTAGTTCTAGCAGGAAACAGAAGTCCAGGCAGAGAGCAGAGGAATTGAGAGCGAAAATGGCAAAGGGAGAAGACGAAAATGAATATAAAGGGGAGGAATGGGCGCCATTCCGGAATTCGAAGCAGGACACGCGTGAGATGTCGCCTCGGCTTGCGTCGCATCCCCCCTCGAAAAGGCAAGATAGCCTACCGGGCAATAACGCGTGGCGCTGTGGCAGTGATGGTTCGCCTTCCCATGCTAATCATAGCCCCCGCATTTATTACCCCCTTTATTATCTCTGGCAGACGAAGCAACGGCGGCGTCCGGCGCCGAATAAGTCAGAACCCTTAAACAAAATCAGATGGAAGGCGAGCACTGTCCGTCTCGGGAGATCGGTTCAGTTCTCAACCCTAGTGCGGGGGATCGGTCCAGCTCTTAACCTTAGTGCCCGAGAGAGCCCTAGAGGTCAAGAACTGAGGGGCTATTGTGTGGGGGCCCATTCCGTGAACTAGTTTCTCTTGGTCTCGGCTAGGGTGTGCTCGGTTAGCTACTGTTTAGGGGACCACGTCCCTTGATCTCGGCTACGATCCGATCTACTTCGGTCTCGGCACTACGTGCTGGTCTCGGCCAAACAGAATTCAGTTCGGCCGCGCGTATCGTTCAGTCTCGGCAATGCAAGCTCGGCAATGCGGAATTGCGCTTGCAGCTGATAGCCGCGGCCCTATCGTGGCAAAGCCCAAGGAAGGGATCTGATGGGACTTCAGCCACCACCAGATCAGGGCAGGATCAGGCCCAATGTGACTGACATTAAATGCATTGTGGGCTGATCGGACCCACATTAAATGCAGTATGGGCTATGATGGACCTTCATTAATGGCTTTGTGGGCTGATGTGACCCAGGTCACATCACCAAGCCCACTGGCATTCACCCAAGACTGTCCCATATATAAGGCACGAGCCAAAGGGAGCAAGGGGTAAGCACTCTCACAAAAACACCCAGTCTTTCTTCTTCCTCTTCTTCTTCTTCTCCGATCCATTGCTGACTTAAGCATCGGAGAGCCCTGCGCTGCCCAGAGCCAGGGTCCTCTGACCTTTGTCTTTCTCCTCTTTCAGGCTCAGGTCGTCGCAGCTATCTCCTCCATGCATTGAATAAGTCCTAAGAGGCATCCTGATCTTGTGAGTATTATTATTTCTGCACTTACAGCGGCCAATGAGATGGTTGATGTGAAGATCCAACCGCCTGAGATTTGACAGAGAGCCCAGCTCTGGAGGAATTGTACCAGCAATCTTATTGCCATATAAACCCAATCTTTCGAGTTCTGAACACTGGGACAAATTGCCTGGAATCTCTCCATTGAAAGAATTGTTTGCGAGATGAAGAGAGCGGAGTCGTCGCAGACCGACTATTTCGGGGGGAATTTGGCCTTGGAAGCTGTTGTTTGCGAGTTCTATAACCCTGAGAAAGGAGAGGTTTCCAATGTGAGGTGATAAATAGCCTGCCAAGTTCTGGCTTCTGAGGTTCAATGCTATGACGCGCTGAGGATGTCGCCTGCTACAAGTGACACCACCCCACATACAGAAATGGAGAGAATGGTTCCAAGAGCTCAGGATTCCGTTGGGACCATCAGATATCTGGCCCTTGATAGCGAGCAGAGCGAGCCGATCCGACTCATTTCTCAAGGGGATGGCACTGGCAGCTTCTGCAAAGCACATCAAGTTGATGCAAATAACTAGAAAAGTGACATGAAAGAGAGAGTACTCCGCAAAGAGTCTCCTACTCAGAATCATGTTGGGAAGCTGCATACTAGTTTTGTCTAGAGATAGGGGGAGAGCTCGAATAAAGAAACAGAATGCACTCTCGTATATTTATATAACAAACAAGATGGAAACAGAGAAAGTGATCGTTCAAGCGGACGTCTGTATCAAGAAGGTTGTTGTAGTCTTTAGGTTTTTTTTTTTTTTTTTCTTAAATATCTCATTAGCTTAATTATGTCATTTTTAAGCAATTTGGTCTTGGATTGCTAGCCTTATATATGTACTACTCAGTTACAAATAGCATATTAGACCAATGTTCTCCGATGAGCGGGCTATATATTTCTCATACGCACTCAAGCTCTTTTAGGGACCCAAGAGATGCCTACGGGGTGGGGTAGATGTAAAGGACTCAATTGTAAATAGACACTGCTCTTGGTCTTCTCAAATGTAAATAGAGAGACACACGGGATGGGTAAAGTAAACTACTCTATGGGGGAAATGTTTCTGTGCATCCTTAAGGCGAGAACTTCCTGTGTGCCCGCTTTGCAATTCATTTGAACGGTGCGCACATATGGGACGCACTTTGATAGTCATTGGATCTAGGTGCTTGCACCACTAAATAGGCTGGACTATTGAATTGTGGGTCAATTTTTTTTTAATATAAAACCGATAAATTTGTGGGCCAAGGACCATGGGGTTACAGATATAAAGATTGACGCCATTTTTCAAATTAACATCCATCATGAGCGTATCTTTCCATCCCATATGTCCCATGATGTGTGGGCCCTAGCAACTGGTTTGCACAGTAAAGATGCACACGAATATTACCCACTCTATAGTTACTATTTTAAAAGTAGCGTCACATAAGCTACTTTATTTAGTAAATCTAAGGAAATATGTTTCTTGGTTAACATGATCGTATGTATCCATTTTAAAATAAAAGCATCTAAGGTTGGGATTTCTCTGTTCTGAGTCATCGTTGGATCCAAAGAGTCCACAAATAAAATGATAAAAGACTCGATACTGGCCATTATTCAAGTTTCAGCCCGACTTGGCGGACCAAGAGGAGTCAATTCCACACCTACTGGAGTCCAGTAGAGGACAAAGCCAATGCTAATGCCAGTCACCATCCACGCCCCACACTCACGCTATCCTGGGCACACTAATGGATGCAAAAAAATTAATATAGCTCTTTTGTTTTCCTGACTGGTGAAGTACAACTAATGTCACACCCCCGTTGATAGGCACGGGGATCATACATAAGACTAGAGGTAAATTCAGAAGTTTACTGTGAAACCATACAACGTAGTCGTACATACCGCAATCAACAGTGAGGTGTAAACATTTTCTCAGTCAGCTATAAATACAAGCCGAAGGTTCACATAATTACAGATGGTACAAATAACAATTTAGAGTAAAAACATTTCATTAATAATGCTAAAAGTTTAACAAAAGATATAGACAATTAAGGTTTATACAATGGCCTCAAACAAAAGAAAAGGACAATTAAGCTAAGCGATGGACCTTGGTGACTCGGAGGTGTGATCGGACTTGCAGAAGAATGGCTTGAAGGGTAGTCTTGATCACTCACTGAAATAGGGCTATAGAGTTCACGGTTGATCTTGACCGACACCGGTCTTGGTCTTGGTCTTCTCAATTGTAAATAAACACAAAGGATGGGTGTGGTAGACTACTCCGGCCATGAGGAAAATGTCTACGTGCATCCTTAAGGTGAGAACTTCCAGCAAGCCCACTTTGTGATTCATCTAAACCGTTCACACACACAGGACACCCCTTCGGGACCTAGGGGCTTACACCGGCTTACACCACCAAATGGACGGCACTATTGAATTGAGGGTCAATTTTTTATTTAATATATAAATGTTCGGTTTATTTCTTGTATTCCATGTTTACCGGATTGGTTGATTGGGTTGGCCAATGACCAGGTTCAGAGTCATAGTTATTTTGGTAATTGTATCATAAAGGAAAAAAGCTCTTTCCACTTTTGGATCCACAATAGGGATCTAGCAAATATTTATAACTAATATCTTAAGGCATTAGAATTTTTGTAGGATCCGAAACATGGGTTCCCTTTTTTTCTTTTTGATAATAACCATTTTATTCTTTGATATTTAGAGAAACTTCATTGAAAATGGAGATGGAAAAGCTAGAACATCGATTATGTTGGGTAGAATACATGCAAAATGGGTGTCCGGTGGATTACGATATTATTACATAGGTAATGATATCATCACGGGGGTAATTTTTTCAAAAAAATTTACTGCACCATAATCCATCAATTTATATTTTTAATGTTCAATTTGTCTAGTCGGTTTATAAGGCTAATTCTTTCGTAAAAACCCCTCAAAAAAATAGTGTAGCCTAAAAAACCATTATGCTTTAATGTGCTTATGCTGAAAAAATTAATATTAATGAGACCTTTCCATGATACAATCCTCCCATGATCAAAGTTCATTCATTTTGATCCCAAAAGGGGCTTGGACTCTGATATCTTCTACAAGCCGTACGTCGGTACCCCTGGAAGGAAAAGCAAAATAATTATATACACACATTGTGGCGTACGTCCTTACCTATGTCCTCTAAGTATGAAATGCAAGTATCTAGAAAAAAACAGGTAAAAACATTGGATCCATTCACATTGAGTCTTTTTTATTACGAGATCAGGAATGAGATAGGTGGGTCATAAATATTGTATGTCACTTTTTGAGAAAGTAGTGACATGTTTGGCCTGAATAAGATGTTTAATATAATTTACAAATAGGACACCCTCATGGTTCAGTAGTGTTGGCACTTCGTTTCACACTCATGTCTTCAAGATGAATGTATCACTTGTGACTAGTCACCCAACATAGGAGAAAATTTTTAAATAATCAATGAATAGGCCCAACACAAATAATTAGTTTGTCCGATCACCCTGAGTCGAGTTGAATTCCAATTGGAACTTGGAACTGGAATTGGCCTCAATTTGAGCCGAGTTGAGTTAGATTCTGATTTGTGACTCAGCGTAGTGATCACATTGAATTGTTCATCTATGAGTGAGAGAGAGGAGGAGGAGAGATAGAGACTAACATCAAGAGTGCATATTGAGAGAGAGCTTGTTGGGTCAGGTTCTATTAAGTAAGAATTCGAAAGAGGGTTCTTGAGAAGAAGAAGAGGAAAATCGAGTTGAGACGAGGACTCAGCAAAGTCCGACTAGAGCCCGATTTGGGGGTTCGTTTGAACCCATGTCTCTCTTCCTCCCTTCTGCAATTCAATTATCCTTAAAGAGAAAAAAAAATAAAAATAAAAAAATAGTCCGACTAGAGCCGGCTCAGGCTGGGGCTCTGGCCTTTTTTTAATTGTGGAAAGAGAAGTTCAGAAAACAAACATGCAAGATAAGTACTAAAACAAAAGAACACCCAACATCTAAAACAAAAGGTAGCATGTCACATCATTGCATGGGTTGTTTGAGTATCTTGTAGTTTTTCCTGCATATCGCTGTTGCGTGTCTTCATTTTAACGAGTCTTGCCATGCTGATTACTTATGGACAAATAAGTCTCGATTGAAAGACTGAAGTTGTCTTAATCACTCCGGGACATAGAGCTATGGGTTCAGGATCAACCTTAACCAACAACGGACTTGGTCTTCTCAATTGTAAAGAGACACACAAACATATGGGTGTGGTACATAATATATAAACGGATTTGTTCAGGTGAGAAGCCTTCTCACATAATGTATGAGAAGTTTTCTGCCAGCCGTTGGATCTGTAAAGTGGATCCAACGGCTGCCAACATTTTATATATAAGACTTGTCATTGCTGAAAACGGGCGCCATTTCTCTCCATTTCACTCTTCGTTTCCCTCTTCTCCTTCCAACGAAAACTTCTCCTCTCCATCCCCTCATTTGGGCGTCTCCATCGTTGCAGCTCCATCACCGAAGAGAAACGCCCATTTCACTCTTTTCCAAACACCCATTTCACTCATCTCCAAGTTGCAGCTCCATCACCGAAGAGACCTCATCGGACCCTTTTCGACTGTGCTTCGTCTCCACGCTGCTCTGTGCTTCGTCTCTGTCTCCGAAGAAGGTACCCTCTCTGTCTCTCTCTCCTTTCTTCTATTCTCCTCATCATCTACCAATCCACTCTTTCTTCCCATCTCTCTTCATCAGAATCCCAAAGAAAGAGGGTTTTCATGGCAGTGGTGAGTGGTCACCCTTGCGATTTCTTATGCACCCTCCTTTTCTCAGTCAATGCACCAAGCAAAAATTGTGGATTCTCAAAAATCTGAGCCAACTAGAATAGTTTATAATAGCAAGCCTCATCATGGTCATCTTACCTTACACCTTCATCAACCCTAAACCTGTTATTTTACACCCTTTATGGTTTTTTTGCACCTTGATTAATTAAGGTGTAAAAACATAATCATGGTTTTATACACGTTGATCAATCCATATGAACTTTTATCATGGTCCCTTAAACTTTGATGTGCTCGATTTTTTAGGCATCGCGATCAGTACTTAAATCACCACCCAGCTTGGATTAAAAACTCCTCTGGCCTACTTGGAATTTGAATATATATACCCAAATTAATGTAATGCTCATCCGGATTTTAGACAATTAAATCTTTGATCCCTTAAAACCTGCAACCATCATCTTCAAGCAAAGGGTTTTTCCACCCAAACACATCTGTGCTCTAATTTCTGATACACGTAATCCAAATCAACATCACAGGCCAAACTTCTCATCACAGCATTAGACCGAAACATCCTTTTGACTTGCAACTGTTCTTAATATTCCTCACATCAAAATGATACTAACCTTTATATCAAGTGGTGATATCATATTTTAACTTAGTGTAGATGACTGCCGATCCAGTGGCCAATAGAAATTTTGAACATGCGTCACAATCCACGGAGGAATGTATTGGCAGTTTGGCACAATGGTTTCTCCTGAAGAAAAGGGGGCCTCACATTGTGAACTTTGTTGCCCCACTTAGTGCTAGCTCAATACAGGGGACTAGGCATAGAACAAGCAAACCACTGGGACTAGGCAAATATATACACACACACACAAATCATGCCAAAAACATGGTGATGTGACCACTTTGTTGCTTCCTCTTCATGAATTAATATTCAGGGGCATTTTCATATGCAGTATATATTTGCCCTAATGGATGACAAAGATTCATCTCATGATCCACCTATCGATTTGCAACTTTGGCATCCGATCTATTCGCAGTCTCTAATGCCCTCGCACCTCCCAGCCCCATTTGAAGCAGTAAACTCATCGCAACCGATCACCTGTGAAGTTGCTAGCAGCCAAGTAGGTTACTATCTCTATATCTCTCCCATCTCAACATCTCTATCCATAGAAAAATAATATGTTGCTAAAACTTGCAATTGATTGCTTTCGTATTTTCTTTTTAATTTTGTTTTGCATGTATTGTCATGGTGTGATGCTCATATCGTGCTTAAAACGTACAAAAGATTGACAATGTCGCATCTTTGCCAATTAAAACATTTGTGCCACAAGTTGATGAAGAGAACTTACCAAGAGTAGGTCAAGTTTTTGAAAATATAGAGGATGCTTACAATGCTTACAACACTTATGCGAAAGAAGCGGGTTTTAGCATTAGACGAAGCTCGGAGACGAGGCTTAATAACCAAGTAGTGAGGAAAAAGTTTGTCTGCTCTAAAGAAGGTCGTAAGAAAGAAAGAATTGGCGGTGAAAGAAGGACCTCAGATACACGGGAGAATTGTGGTGCATGTCTTCAGTTAAAAAAAATTAAAAGTGGGCAGTGGATTGTATATAAAAGTGTTGTGGAACATTCCCATATATTAAGTACCCCTAGAAAGACCCACATGCTACGGTCACATCGTCGGATTGACGCCCCAAAAAAAAAATTGATAGAAACTTATGGGGCTGCTAATATTAGACCAAATAAACAAATGGGGATTTTAGTGTTGCAGGCTGGTGGGAGAGATAAAGTGGGTTTCACAGAGACAGACTTTCGAAATCATATTAGAGATAAAAATGAGGAAACAAAGGACAATGATGGTGATATGTTTTACGAACACTTCAGACAATGGAAGGAGAGAGATCCAAGGAATTTTTTTGCTATTGAGAAAGATGATGAGGACCACATAAAAAATGTGTTTTGGGCTGATTATTATTTCCAGAAGTCATATGAGGAGTTCGGTGATGTTGTCTCGTTTGATACAACGTACAATACAAACAGATATGGTCTCATTTTTGGTGTATTCACTGGAATTAATCATCATGATCAGTCCATCATTTTTGGATGTTGCTTAATCTCAAATGAGACTTTTGATACATTTGTTTGGGTTTTCAATAAATGGCTTGAAGCAATGCCGGGAGACCCACCAAAGTCCATCTTGACAGATCAGGACCTTGCAATGACAAAAGCCATTCGGTTTGCTCTTCCAACTACGAGCCACCGTTACTGTTTGTGGCACATCATGGAAAATTTGCAAAAGAATTTAGGTGGAGTTGCGATACATAAGAATGACTTGATCCCAACAATTAAAAATATCGCATTCAACTCTTTGACAACTGAGGAATTTGAATCGGGTTGGCAGAAGATGTTGATAAAAGAGGATGTTGCAAACAACGATTGGCTAAATGGGATGTACGATATCCGTGATATGTGGGTGCCTATATATATGAGACACCTTTTCTTTGGAGGGATGTCAACAACCGGAAGGAGTGAAAGTATTAATGCCTTTGTAAAGCAATATGTGACACAAAAGAATGGTCTATGTGGTTTTATGTTTCGATTTAACCAAGGGATTGCAACTCAAAAGTACCGTCAATTGAAGGCAATTCATGACACTTCTAATGGAAGGCCAAAATTGATGACGGACTTGCCAATGGAGAGGCAAATGTCACAAATATACACGAAGAAGTTGTTTTATAAGTTCCAAGATCAATTCATGTACATAACATCCGGCATTGCTGAGATTGTAAACGATGATATGGAACACAGAATATATAATGTTTCATCATTCAAAGATAACAAAGAAATTGAAAGGGTCGTCATTTTCAAAAAGGATGAAAAATATGCAAAATGTTCTTGTCAACTATTTGAATTCAAAGGCATTCCATGTGGACACATCATCTGCGTTTTGAAACAAGAAAAAATATACACACTGCCTGAGCAATACATTTTGAAAAGATGGACAAGGTATGCGAGGGTAGATGATGATTCTGGTAAAAGTACATGCTCTGAATTTGACGGGTCATTGCTAGCACGACACGGTGATTTATCATATGATGCTGCAAATATCATTGATGAAGCATCATTGTCCAAGGAAGCATATCAGCATGCAAAATCAGTTCTACAAGACCTTAAAAAAAGGATTCGCGAGATAAATGAAAAAACGGTGATGGCAGAAGATGATCCAAAGAGAAGAAAGAAAAAAGCAAGCCCTACAGAGAGATATCTTCCACCGAAGCAAGCAATTACAAAGGGTCGTCCTAGGAGATTGAAGTCCTCTAAGGAAAAAGCCAGGAAGAAAGATCGACTTTGCCGCGGATGTGGCAAGCGTGGGGTTGCACATGACAGACGCAATTGCCCTGGGCTTGACAAGAGGTACGAATTTTTCCTACCAATGCATTTTTTTAATTTAATATACATTGACAAGCTTTGTTTAATTTTGCCTTTTTTTTTTTTTAGTATTGCACATGACAACTCTGAGCCATTAAATGAAAATGAGGCATCGGAGAGATCATCTGAGGACGAGACATTGACACAATTAGAAGGTATACATTTTCCCATTCTAATTAATCAGTCCATTTTAAAAAAATTTATTCTGATAGTATTGGATTCTGTAAATTACTATTATCATACTGATCATTACATGTTTGATCGCAGGATTAATTGATGCTCATGTTGGGTCCTTCCCTCTCTCCCAGGATTAATTGGATTATCATACTGACCATCCTTTTTATGTTTTGATGTGTGGTGTGGTTCAGAACTATTAGAATACTGGCTGTTTCAATATTTGTTTTGTGAACAGAGTATTTGGAGATGTATTAGAGTTCTAGCTGTTTTTATCTTGTGGATATTGCACTTTTGAAAATACATGGTTTGGATGCTCTAAAAAAATCTAGGTGAATGGATGAATTTGTTTAGGTCTCTAGGTGAATGGATGAATTTGTTTAGGTCTCTTGATGAATGAATGAATTAAGGTCTCTAAAATCATCGACAAATATGATGTAGTATTTCATTCCTTGAACAGATTCAATTGGCGCTGGACCCCACACATCACTATGAATTATATGCAAACATTCAGAGGCAGTTCTATCTCTCAAATGATGCTGTGTCTCCTCCAGTGCTCTTCCTGTGTTGACTGCAACAAGATCCATCATAGCTTCCTTGTGAAATGCATATAGATTCCCTCTCTTACTGCCCGTTGCTAGGACCTGCTTGGTTTGCTGATATTTAATGACAAAGTCTGAATCAGTGAACTCACAGATACAAGAATTATCTCTAGTTAATTGAGAAACAGAAACAAGATTCTTTTTTATATTTGGAACAACTGAGACATCTTTCATCTTGAGATTTTTGTATTTCTCACAATCTCCTATGTGCGAGATGTTTAGATGTGATCAGTCCCCTTTCATGATTTTGTCTGAACCATAATAGGGTACTAAGTTTGTCAATGTACCTGGATCATTAGTGATGTGAGCACTAGCACCAGTATCCATGTAGGCAGTTGCATCAACATCTTATAAAGTTAAGGCTTGTGGTACATCATCCTGAGGTTGGTAGGAGAAATCCCACCTGTAGCAGCACTTGATAGCCATTTCTTGCAGTCGTAAGCTATGTACAGCAGTCACAAACTGGGTATAGAAGGGAAATGGTGGTTTGGCCAACATTGAATGGATGAATTTGTTTAGGTCTCTAAAAGAATCTTGATGCACTCCTGACGTTGGTGGATTGCCCAACTACCACCACCCAAGTGATCATTTTAAACCTTTCAACGAAATGTAGCCTTAGTCTCTATGCATTCGTTGGGGGGAGCCACCTTTCACAAACTACACTCCAGGTTTCACTGGAACCTTTCACAAACTGCACTCCTGACGTTGGTGGATTGCCCAACTGCACTCCTGACGTTTTAAACCTTTCAACGAAATGTAGCCTATGATGTGTACTTGTTTTTTATTTGTATTTGCTTCTTACACCTGAGTGCCCAACTGCACTCAACGAAACGTAGCCTATGTAGCGCAGTGAGTATAGCAATTACTAAATGGAGAAATCATGCACTCATCAAGATCATCAATCACATTTGGGTTGGTCAGGTCGGTACTGTTGTTTGTGTTGGGCCAGGCTCATCCAGATACAACTTGGAAACAATCCAATCAGAAGGAGGTAAGAATCAGAACAAATTAGCAATGCCAATGCCCACTCAAAGAAAAACTGTCAGATCAAACTGGGCTTACTGTGCATACATGGACCAAACTTAAGACGAGCCATTATTTCATCAAAGCTTATATCAAATCATATAAATAGTAACATCTACAAATGAATGACCTCAAGAGCCAATCTCTCTTCCACAATCTCTCTCCCACAGAATTACAAGATATATGCAACTATACTAAGTCAAAAAAAGCACCAATCATATAAAAAAAGCTACTTTAATCTGAAACAACTCCATGAAATCTTCAGTAGAACAGAGCTCTCAATGAGAAAGGAGAGCAAGGAAACACATGAGAGAAGTGAATAGAAGGGGACCCAGAACCACTAGACAAGAAATCGCACCACTCGTCATTGTTGGTGATGGAGCAATGTCACCCTCCTGCGCAGATACTGCAACACTAAGGAGAAGAACAAGAAGAACAGATAGCTTTGTGAAAAGCTTGAGTGCTTCCATTGATGATAAAAGATGAGAAACAGAGGAGGATATGAGGAGAGTGAAATGGGGAGTTTTGGGGAATTGCAGAGGAGAAGATGGGATGGAACTTGGAAGGGTATGGAATGTTGAATTGGGATGTGGGTTTTGGTGGGATTTATAGAAATTCATACAAACAATCAAAGGTCCCCTTGCAATCCCTATCCTGCAAATACATGATTAAAGGAGTAAGTATAGACTAAAAGAGCACATTTTGCCTGAATCACCCTTGAGGTCCATCACTTTCCTATTAAAATGAACCCAAAAGATACATCACACATTCATTAGATTTCAGAAGATATATCACACATTTTTCATCATGGAGATCAAAATTACAAGAAAACTGACAAACACTACTATAAACAGAAATTTGTTTATTTTTTTCCTTTCTTCGGTAGCATGTCTCATCTCTTCAACTGCATCACATACGTTTTCATTCAGTTTCTCTACCGTCTTCTTCATTTCCTCCACAAGTGCTACTACATTCTTCTCATAGTCAGCTTCATCTTTCCATATGAATCTACCACAACCCTTTTCATCTTTCCAATTGGGACATCTCCAAAACTTCCTATTTGGATTATTCTTTGTACGAGAGGTGAGGCAAATCATCTCTCCACATGAGCATTTTGGCACGTAATCACTAGAAATAGAATACGACGATGACATGCTCTCGACCTACAAAAATTGAGTGGTTTATGAGACTATATAAGAAATAAATAAAAATTGTGTGCACCTGAATGCCTAAACAAAACAGATGATGAACTATAAAAAAAAATGTACAATCTTGCAGAAAAAAAAAACTTGCTCCCAAACTCTATAAAACTTCAGCCAACAATGCATTATTATTCACTTTCCTTTTTTCATTAATGCATTATATTATGCTCTAAAGTTTTATCCATCCAAAATTATAAAGAGGGATAGGACAACAGGGGACCATTTAGACGTTTACAATAGTAAGTTTCAGTTGCGTCTTTGTTTCAATATGAGTTTTGGTAATGACTAGACACTAGACACTATAGATGGGTCTCTTTCTCTCCATCTAAACGGAAAGTTCTTTGGATTTGCATGTATGTATACAAATTAAATAACATTGACATCTATTTCCACCGAGCCAGTAGAAGTGGAGAAGATATAACCACATCAGGTCTTTTGTGATTAAGGAATTGAGGTTTTGACTGCTACCTTTATAACCACATCAGGTCCTTCTCAAAAACTTTATTTTTCTATACACCTTCTCTATGGTAAGGGAAATAATACAACTGTTAAAAATATCCACTATCTCATATCAATTCACTACAGATCTGAGACTCCACAAATCTAAAAAATGAAGTAGGTCATACCATTTGCCTTGAGGGCCATCCAGACTCTGATGCCATCATTTTTAACAGAATCTAATCTTTCCCATGTGATGATATGAGCAATCAAAAAAAAAAAATTAACAGAATTTTTTTAATACGATCAAAAAACCCTAACACAGAAAATAAAAAAAACAAAAATCCGCATACATTCTTTCAGAAGCTATATGAATAAGAAATTGAAAGCGTTGAAATAAAGCTATGAGAGGCCTGGTGTGCCAGCCAAGCATCAAGCAACCATTGTTCTCCTCAACCCTGTACCCATCATCACCAGCGAACAGGGGCAATAGCCTGCTGAAAGCGTTCGAGCCCAGATTCACCGGTCCGAACCCGGCTGCACCCATCCTCGCCCTCCACTTTTACACATATAAAAATAGATTGAACCTCACAGCAGCAGAGGGACGTTCGTTCCATATGCAGATTTGTTCTTTACATGAACATAGGGCAGAGCACAACGCATACAAAGCATTTAAAATAATCCTGCCATGAAAACCCTCTTTCTTTGGGATTCTGATGAAGAGAGATGGGAAGAAAGAGTAGATTGGTAGATGATGAGGAGAATAGAAGAAAGGAGAGAGAGACAGAGCGGGTACCTTCTTCGGAGAAGAGAGCAAACCCTACAAAAGAATATTTGCAATGGCGCCCGAAAATCTGCAGGTTTTGATGGTGCTGCAGCGAGTAACGATGATGGAGAGATGTCGATGGAGAGGAGACGAAGCACAGGGATGCGTTCGAAAAGGGTCCGATGAGGTCTTTTCTCTTCGGTGATGGAGCTGCAACTTGGAAAGGAGTGAAATGGGCGTTTCTCTTCGGTGATGGCGCTGCAAGATGGAGACGCCCAAATCAGCCGCTGGTGGAGACGATGAAGAGGAATGTGGAAGGAGAGAAATTTTCGTTCCAATGAGGAGAGGGAAACGAAAAGGGGAAATGAGTGAAGCTGGCGCCCATCCATAAAAAACAAGTATTATATATAAACCGGGTTCAGCCGTTGGATCCACTTTACAGATCCAACGGCTGTCAGCAAAACTTCTCATACATTATGTGAGAAGGCTTCTCACCTGAACAAATCCGATATATAAATATGAGTATATATGGGCGTGGTCTTCTCAACAACGCCCGGCCCGCCCAACGGCCCTTTTTTTTTTTAAAAGAAGTCTATTTTACAACCACCCCCCGCCACCAACTATAAAACGGTTATATCAGGGGTATTTTATGTCATTTTTCATTTTACAAAGTTTATAAATACCCTAACCCTCTTATTTTCATTCCTCACCAATTTACACAATTCTCTCTCACTCTTTATACATTTTATAGCTCTCTCTCTCAAAGCATTCAACTCTTTCACTTTCTCCAAGAATCTTTTGGAGGGCCAATGATTAAGTCATCAAAAAACAAGATTAAAGGGACCTTCAAAGATTTAGAGGTATTTATATTATTTAAATTTGAGATTCCATATATATATATATGTATATATATAAGTTTATATTATATTATATTAACTCTCATTTTCTCCCATTTCTTATATTAATTATCACAAAAGAAGGCTATTAGCCTATTACTGTTGTTATTTATAAATTTTATTTTTTGAAATATGGCTAGAAGATTTTCCACAGAATCTTCTTCCGTTAATTTAGGGGTAGAAGAAGATTTTATTGAATTACAGGATGAAGTAGGTGATTTACCACCCCCCTTTCCTCAGAGTTCCCGTAAACCAACAAAGAGGAATAGAACTTAAATAGTTTGGGATGTATTTACAAGGTTTGATGTTATTGAAAATGGAAAGAAAGTTGAAAAGGCAAAATGCAAATTTTGTAGTAAGATTTATGGTGCCGAGTCAAAATCGGGTACCGCCCATTTGACAAGACATAGGCAAAATGTTTAGCCTTATATAAGCCGGCGGATGCAGACAGACCCAAATTTCTACTGCTGATGGTGGTGGTAGTAGTAGTAGTTTGAGTCTTTTTTCTTTTAATGCACAAAGTGCTAAACAAAATCTTGTTAAGATGATTGTGTTACCCGAATTACTATTTTCTTTTGTTGAAAATGAGATTTTTGAAAATGTTCCAGAAATACTGTCAACCACAATTTCACAGTATTTTAAGAAATATAGCCAGAAATGATGCTATTAGACTCTGTCAGGAAGAGAAAACAAATATCAAATCTTACCTTCCAGAAATTCCTGGTATAATGGCCATAACCACAGATATGTAGACTTCTAAAGGGGGTGATAGTTTTCTTTGTATTGCTGCACATAACATAGATGCAAAATGGATTATTAATAAACGTATAATTATTTTTAGCTGTCTTGAATGGCCACACAATGACACTAGAATAAGTACATTTATTTTGAAAAAAAACTAGATGAATATAATATTAAAGAAAAAGTTTTATCTATAACTTTAGATAATGTCAGTAATAATACATTGACTATTGAATTAATGAGAATGCAGATGCCACTTGTAACTTTGATAGATAGCTATATCTTTCAAAATAGATGTATTTGTCACATCTTAAATCTCATTGACAAAGGTTGGTTTAAAGCATATTGTAAGTTACACAGATGCTATTAAAGACATTGCTAGATTTATTTTCTCCTACGTACAGAGAATACAGTTGTATACCCAAATATGTGGGAGGCAAGGCATATCAGCTATTAAAATGCCTAAAAAGGTAGAACATAGATGTAATTTTATGTATGATTTATTAAACAAGGCACTTGACCGGAAAATTGTTTTGAATGAATTTTGTGCTTTTCAAGCACAAGATTTGATGATTAGTGATGAACATTGGGAGTTATGTGCCTATATAAGAGATTTAATAGAAGTTTTTTATACTTCAACATTATTTTTTTTTCCGAGATATACTATCCCACATCTAATGAAGTTTTAAAGAAAAATTTTAAAATTACTTTACAATTCAGTAGATTTAGAGATCATTTTTTTACTGAGTAGCACTATTAGAAATATGGAAGAAAATTTTAATAAATATTGGAAAAAGGTTCCAATAACATTTTCTTTAGCTGTTGTATTTGATGCTAGGTTAAAATTAAGTTGTGTACAATTTTTTATTGATGAAATAAATAAAAATAAGAATTATATAGATTTAAATATTTTTTCAAATATGAGGGAAAATCTACAAGCACTTTTTCAATTTTATTATGAGCAAAATGGGTACAACTGGGCTTAGTATGGGCTATTTAAAAGTTCAGCAAACAGGTGTCGGTGTGTGGGATGTGTGGTATTCTTCTCTGTCCACGGGCATGGCATCCAACTCAAGCTCAAGTAATATTGTGACGGAGTTATCATCGTATCTTGACGTCGGTGTAAAACGGGTGCAAGGATGCATCTAGTTTTGACCTTTTAGCCTGATGAAAGCAACAAGAAAGCGTTTATTCAGTGTTGGCCATCATGACTCGTGATCTATTGACT
This sequence comes from Cinnamomum chago, assembly GCA_038049695.1. Classification (NCBI taxonomy): domain Eukaryota; kingdom Viridiplantae; phylum Streptophyta; class Magnoliopsida; order Laurales; family Lauraceae; genus Cinnamomum; species Cinnamomum chago. Next base: position 60,451,079 of record CP142458.1, on the reverse strand, counting down.
ATTCCAATATCTTTTGTAGCATTAGAACAGGCTTTTACTGCAGGTGGACGTGTAGTGGATGACAAAAGATCAAATCTAACTGAAGAAATGGTAGATTGTTGTGTTTGCCTACGAGACTGGTATTTGGCAGACAAGAGGAAGTAAGAGTTGACATCAATGGAAGATTATGATCCAGCAGAATACATTAGTGGACTACGCATCTGATTTTTTACTTTTTCCTTCATTGTAATTTGTAAATATATAAAATTTTCATTTTTTTTTATTTTCTAAAAAAGATTGTAAGGTTTTGAAGGTAATCCTATTTAGAAACCTTCAAGAAGTTAAGATCAAAATGGTTCTCTTTTCTTAATGGAGTAGGTCGAGTTTGACCGAACCACTTAAATACCTTTGTCATTCTCCGTGCTTATGTTCTAATTTTTATTTTTAATACTGATAAGAAAAAAAAAAGGAAAAAAAGTCCGCCGGCCTGGCACAGCACGGCCCATCCCTGGCAAGGCCTGGCCCGTGGCACGGGACATGCCTACTTTGATCTCATGTCTCTCTTTCCCCTTTTTGCAATTCAGTTACCCTTAAGGGCGTGTTTGGCACTTAACTAAGTTAAAGTGAAGTAAAGTGAATCTAGACAAGAATTGACAAGGGTCATATCAAAAGTACATAATTTCAACATTCCCTCCATCTTTAAAAAAAAAAAAGTAAAAAAAGCAACTTCCTTTTTTCACTAAAAGACAGAAAACAAACATGCAAGTACAAAAACAAAAGAACACCAAACATCTGAAACAAAAGGTCGCATGTCACATCATTCCATGGGGTCGTTTGAGTATCTTGTTGTTTTTCTTGCATATCGCTGTTGCGTGTCATCATTTTAACGAGTCTTCCCATGCTGATTACTTATGGACAAATAAGTCTCGATTGAAAGACTGAAGTTGTCTTAATCACTCCTGGACATGGCGCTATCGGGTTCAGGATCAACCTTAACCAACAACGGACTTGGTCATCGCAATTGTAAAGAGACACACAAATGTATGGGTGTGGTAAATAATATATATATATTTATATTTATATATAAAGATATTTAAGTGGGGGATTCCCTTACCACTTGGAGAGATTTTAAGTATAAAAGGGTGTACTCCCTTCAAATACAAAAGCCCTTTTTGTATTTGAAACCTCCCCAAAAAGGGGAGTCCCTCATTTGAATATTTCTATATATATATATATATATATATATATATATATATATATATATATATATAGCAGGGCTCTCCTAAGCTACAGTTTAGTTTATCCTAAGCTATAATAGTACTGGTCTTACAAATCAAAGTTGATTATATCTGCTTTTTGTATGATGGAATTGAAAAATCTAGTTCTGATTGAATTTATCTCGATTTTGGAGACGATCATTATGCAAAAAACAACATAATCAAGTTTGATTTGTGGAACTAGCCATGTTTTAGCTTAGGATAAGTTAAGTTGCGGCTTAGGAGAGCTGACCTATATTTATATATATGGAAATGTTCCTTGGCATCCTTACAATGATAATTTTCAGCAAGCCTACCTTATGATCCATCTGAACTGTTCATAGACACGAAAAATCTCATGATCGTCGCTAGACCTAGGGATTTGCACTCACCGAATGAATTAAAGCATTGGATTGAAGGTCAACTTTTTTCTTTAATATAAAGGCGTTAAACTTATGGGCTATGGAGCGAAGGACTAGAGGAATGAGATTGACCCCATTTTTTATGTGTGGGTCCATCATGATTGGATCTTTCATCTCTTCCATGCCTCATGATCTATGAGGATCCATGTAGGCCCAAGCAACCAGAGTGCACGGTAAGGAAATGCACGAATATAACCCACTCTATAGTAACTATTTTTAAAGTAACTTTTCATAAGCTATTTTTTTAAGCAAGTCTTTGGTGGAATATGTTGCTTGGTTAACACGATCCCATGTATCCATTTTTACAATAAAAGAATCTAAGGTTGGGATTTTCTGTTTCGCGTCATCGATGGATCCAAGTAGTCTCTCGATGAATGATAAAAGTTCTAATGCTTGTCATTATTCAAATTCCTGCTTGACTTACCAGGTCAACAGTCAATTCCACACCTACAGGAGTCTAGTTGGAAGAAGAAATCTCTGACAACGTGCCAAGGTCTAACATCGAGGCCCGTGGAACCAAATGTGTATAATTTTAGGTCTAAATACAAAGAGGTTGAGCTTGATTTGATTGAAAAACCACAGGATTAGAGTCATATAGATCATTATTTAATGCATACATGTCACCACAAAAGAAAGAGCTTAAAGCCACAGAGAAAGAAAATATACACATACACATACACATACATATATTTCAAAATATTTATTCATCCATAACTATGCTACAACAAGATGAAACGGGGCTAGTAATATTTGTTTACTTTAGTGCCATCTGTTGTATGTTGATTGGATAGCAATATGAAGGGGGGCCAGAAAAAGCCCTCTGAGCAAAGATGGCATTGACAGCTTGTGTTGGATGGAAGGCATCCCAGAAGATGTATTGATCCCTGTTTGCACATGGTATTGAGAGGGGAAGGCATGTCACCTTCCCTTTGTTCCTCCCAATCCCACAGCATCCCTCATTAGTCACGTGAAACCCTGTCATGTAAGCATGAAGATGGATCAGCCGTCCATTCATATCTTGTCCATGATGGCCAAAATAAAATGTCCATGGGGAATTGGGTTGGGTCCATAGTATAGCTGGACCAGACCAAAATCAATTGATGTGGACCTGAACATGGAACACAAAATGGGTCTAGGCTTCTGGTTCGTATGATACACAAAATCTTTTGTCAAGACACTGACGAAACCCAGACTCAAACCTAGACTTGGATGGTGCTCATTTGGGGATTTCCCTACTAAATATGGGGCGCCCTCTCTTAAGCACCTCTCATGAGATCCCCCTTGTGGATCCATGTCAATCATGTGGGTGGTGGGGGCTCAACCGATCTAAATAACACATAGGGGCATGCAAAAGATCATCCGGCCCCATTAGATCATTCTAACCCTTTGATCTATTACCCTATAATTTAATGGTTTTAGAAGACATCAATTTTTGGATTTTAATCCAATGGTGAGTAGAGAACATAGGGACGTCGCAATTGTTTGGTTATCTCATATCTCACCCAGCTATCTAGTGATTGATGCATGAATCCTCTCCTTGAGTGCGCACGCTTTCTCTCCCCAGAGTGTGCTGGAGTCCACTCCAGTAGTTGGTGGGTCTCTCATGGGTTCAGCTCCCTGGCTAGCTAAGAAAAGAAAAGAAAAAAAAAAACCCAATGGGGCGCAGTTAAATGGATATTAAATTTGGGCTTGTGCTCATTTAGGATTTCCTACTTGTGATGACTTACTATAGCCTCATAGATATGACATATACAGTTGTAGCATTCAGATATTTGGACCATATGATTTCTTCAGGCCAGGATAAAGGACATGGAGGCCCAAACTAAAATGGCTAGAAATTTTGGAACCCTAACCCAATTTTTTTGGGTGTTTTGGTATACAGGAAAGTATTTCATCTGGCTAGGATGGGACCCATTACCAGCTCTACATCTAAATGTGTAAGTCCTGGGCCTAATCCATTGAGTGGCATGCCTGTTTTCTAACGAGCTGAGCCAGCGGGTTACACGTCTCTGAATATCAGTATCAACAAAATAAAACAGAATTGTGCTTGGATAGCTTGGGCCTGCCCAGTTGCAGTTATAATTAAAAGTATCTCACCATAAGTTGAAGGGTCATTGAGCATGTCACTGACGGCTTCATAAGCGTTGCCGTAGAGAAAGATTGCCCCAGTGTGGTTGCCATTGAGCTGGTCGACCAGAGATTTTAGGCCCACATTGAATAGTCCGACGATCTCATTAACGCCGGAGACACACTGCCCCGGCGGGGTTTGGTTCAGTGCTAATTGGTAAGGAATACAACCAAGTGGGCCTAGTCCAGCCGGAAAGAACTTCCGCACCCCTACACTGTGAACTGCCTGCAATAAGAGAGTCCAGCTAAGATTAAGATGGTAACATATGCCATTGATAGATTATCAGTTTCATAATTGTTGATTGTGCGTCCAGACCTGGAACTGATATCAATCAGGCAAAAATTTAGGGCCCATGTGCAACTTTTATGGGTCAGTAATAAGTTCAATAGGCCCATTGTTTCTTCAGCAAATCATTTTTGTATAAAATTGGGATCAAGTTCAAATGGATTAACGTCCAAGTGAGTCAGCTGATCACTCTATTAGCTGGGATGATCTCTCTAATATTGGATCCAGACCTACTACTTTCTGGTCCAGTCAGGCCTCATATCTGGCCCTATTCTGTGGGGAGTGAGAGTGGCGATCGGTCAGGTCGGGTTGGTGGCTTGTCTAGTGAGTATGGAACCACCCCATATCAAGAGGAACTCGACTAGAAAGTAAATGGGTCAGCCCAACTCTCAGAATAGAGAAGTAGTGGCCCAAAACAAACATAACCCATCTATTAATGGGTTGGAAATGTCAACGAGAGTGCTGCCAGTTTCTAACCTGACCCACCACCTCAATCAGGTAGATTTAGGATTCGGTTGACCATTGTACTTCTGGTTTGGACTCAGGTCAATTTTTCCAACCTATTTATATTTAATAAATGGGTCAGGTTCAGGTTGAGTCCCTACTTGCTTTTCCACCTCCCAACCCTACAAGAAAATATTTAAAGTTTCAGATTGACTCTGTTTTAATTTCTGGGTTAGGTCCGGGTGAGCATGCTCAATCTAATTACTAAATTGGTCAGGTTCAGGTTGGCTAAGGTCCTGATCCAGACCCAGAATTTTATTTTATTTTATAAGAAAAAAGGAATGGCTAATTGAGGCATGTATATGTGTATATATATGAGAGGGAAAAAAAAATGAAGTTGAAGAACTCAATGGTTTCAGATTACCAGTATCTGCCTTGTGTAGTGATTGAGGAGGAGGTCGGCATAGTCCTGAGGAGTGTAGTTGTGGCTGGAATTGTAGAGGTATGGCAGGAGGTAGTTGATCAGGTAGTCATTGCTTCCCATTACCATCAGAGAAATTGACTTTGCAAGGTACTGAGTCAAGTTATTTGGCCCCATTTCATTTCTCAAGTCATTCATGTTGCTCTCGAAATTCATCACCTGTTGGCTTAAACTAAAACGCCCTCCCTGTCACAAAAATTAACAAACGAGATCACATTTGCCTTCAAGAAAACAACAAACAAAACAAAACAACACAAAAAATAAAAAAAAAATGAGATTGTACTCTCTCTCTCTCTCTCTCTCTCTCTCTACTTGGAACTACCATGCCCGTACACAGGATAGATATTGTGGGGACACATCAAGGATACAACGAGGACATGAATTTTACACATGAAAAATAAAGTTAAATACGATATGATATCATGCGTTGTTTATTTTGAAGTATCCGGCTATCATAACTTGGGAGTTTGATTTTCTTACTCTCACGGGCCTTTTCGATTGGGAGGGAAAAAAAAAAAAGGAACCTAGCTGTGCACCCTGTTTTGCGCAAGAAATTCAGATCTGGATGTTGATCCCTGAACATATGATCCGTGAGTTTTCAGATTGATATTCTGATTTGTACGTTCCAATCCAACCAAAGGATCCATATCCAAAACCAACTTCATCTATTTATCAACAGTTTAATAGTCTACTAAGCTTGGATTGTATTGCCGTTTCTAAAGACCCGCTTGTATTATCAAGTAGTTATATTTTGAGGTATTAACCTGAGCATACTAATGTCACATTTAACAACCAAATCCTCAGAGAAAAAATTTCCGCTTTTTACAAAGTTGAAGTGAAAAATCCACATTTGACATTTGTAAAATTTGAAAATTTGTGTCATGGGAGATCCTTATTTTTAAAGATTACCCCTCACATTCAATGTGGAAATCTTAGCTGAAAGATGGAGGTTATAAAATCTTTCAGATTTGTGAGTTCCTTACCTGTTACCAAATTTGACCTATCGAATCCTAGCTATACAATTTCCTAGTAAAGAAAGCCTTGTTCTAGAGGCAATGAGAAATCCTTAAATCTATAGATTCCTTTACTGTTACTAAACATGACCTAATATGAGTCTTACAATTTTTTCAGATTTGTGTCCAAAACTATAATATCTCATTTTTTTAACTTTCAATTAGTTGATGAAAGATCTGGGTCCAACACACGAGTCCTACCGGGATCTGAATCCTATCCAATATAAAATGTCTCTGGATCTGAATACATTTTGGTTCCGGCCCGGATTGACCTGCTTACATCCTCTCATAATTCATGATCATAAACTTAGAACTATTCCTAAGGTTCTCACTAAAAATGTTTCTTAAGAATATTGATTTGACAAAACTAAAGTTAGTGAATGTTTAATTGGTAAAAACAATCTATGAACTCTTTCTTTTCTACAGCTGTAGTAGCAGTTAGTAGTGATTACCAAGTGCTGGCCTGTCTCATCAAGGATGCCTCCTGCTGCTGAAGCGTAATTAACACCACTTAGCATTGCACGAACATTACTTTTGCTTTGTACAAAGGTTGGAAGATATGGGAGTCCCAACATCTCACCTGAAAAAGCCAGCCTCATCAACATTACAATTGAGTAAAATGATGCAGCAGCTGTAATGAATGGTGATTAAATAATCATTAGATAATATCTTACCCCACATATCTACTGCAGTTTTTCCATTAGAAAATCTCCCAGAAGCCCCTTGATAGAAATCAATCCCATAGGGAAAGTAATTAGCTTTTGCCAAAGAGTAGAGATTGTTATTGTTCCCATTATCAACCAATGAATCTCCAAACACAAACATGGCTGGGACTTGATATGATCCATGCACCTCAATGGAGAAATTAAAAAATAGGAGAATGGTGAGAACCCAATTCACCCTAGAGCTTGATTTTTCCATTTTCACTCAATTCGAAAACCCACTCAATCAATTGCATGCAACAATTTGTTATGTTGGAATGTGAGTATAAACGTGGTGGAACTGAAAAAGAAGACCCATCGTGTAACGGCTAGTATATGACACGTCCATGAGGTAAGATGCTTGCTTCCTTATTACCTTTTTCCTTATTTTCCTGCTGGTTTTGGGTGGGTTTGTTACACGGTTTCTTGTTCTATTGACTTATCTTCTTATCTTTTTATCTTACTTTTTTTTTTTATCTTTTTTTGTTCAATGGGGTGGCCCACAATGCCCACATTGACCACAACTTCCTTGTTATATGAAGCGGTCCTCTCCCTCTTTGGATTCTATTTATGGTCCTAAAGGTTATCTACTGGTTGCCATTAACAACTAATTTAAAGGATATTATTTCTCTTCTAAATTAGAGCGTATTTTATTTTTAACATTATGTTTAACTCTTTTTTGATACTTCCGTTGCTAATTTTACTTATTTAGCAAAATTATAGTTCGATTTTATTGTTAATATTCAGATATGCTCATTATGGTTTATTATTTAGAGTTGTCTATTTCTTGGATTGAATGGATGTATGGTTATGATGAATCAATTAAAGATATTAGGTATTGATCAATGATCAATTAATGATAATTTTAACCATTGATCTATGAAATGATGCCTAATCAATTTAAATGTGATGTAGTAAAGTTATTCGGAAATTATGTAATGGTGCATATGGACCAATATTTTTGATTGATTGGTTCATCACACTTAGATGACCGAATGAACTAACTTTATCACTTAAGTGTTATTATCAATTTAAAAAATTCAACAATTTCTTAACTTGGTAGCCACCAAAGCGAACCAATTATAGATAATTGCTTAATTCTTTAAATTGAGTTAAGGTAGTACAAACTCTATTGTTTGAATATGATAACACTTAAAATTACAATTTCATAAAGGAAATGGTTCGATTAAGCCCAAAGGTACGATTGTCCATAATTTGAAATTGGAATATGACATGGTTAATAAAAGTGTTTTGCTTGTATTTGATTTATACCCAAAGGAATATATTCAATACAATCACATCACATATTATAAACATTGTCATATTAATCAAAGAAAAGTAATTTATTTACATATTATTTTCCAACCCAAAGATGGCTTTACAATAATGTACATATCACTTTTAAATTTAAGAATATTTTGCGTCGATAAATTCAAAGCATCACATAACTTATTGTTACTTGTTTATTTTTCTTCAGTTACAAATTCCATGGCATCACTTTCGACTTTAGTGAATATACCCATGCTAGATGGATCAAACTTTATTGAATGGCTGGACATGTTATTGTTAGCTATTACTTACTTGGACCTTGATATGGCTTTAGATGAGCCTAAGCTAGCAATGCCTACGGATGCGAGCTTAGTTGATGAAAGGGCTAACTATAATAAATGGATTAAGGCTAATAAGGTTGTGATAAGTATTATTACAAACTCAATTTCGAGGACCATTAGAGGTTCCATCGAAGCAAAGGAAAATGCAAATGACCTACTAGAAGCTATAAAATGTTAGTTTCAAATAACTGATAAAGCTCTAGGTGCATCCTTGATTAGCCGTTTTACAAACATAAAATATAATGGAACGTTGGGAGTAAGAGAACACATATTGACAATGACAAATATCGCTTCTAAATTGAAGGAAGTTGATATGACCGTGTTTGAAAAATATTTAGTGCAATTCATTTTCAATTCTCTTCCTCCCGAGTTTGACAAATATCGCTTCTAAATTGAAGGAAGTTGATATGACCGTGTTTGAAAAATATTTAGTGTAATTCATTTTCAATTCTCTTCCTCCCGAGTTTGGCCTATTTAAAGTAACCTACAACCAGAGCTCAACTCCGTGGTCATTGAATGAGTTGATCGTAAAAGTTGATCAAGAAGAAAGGAGGCTTAAGGCTGAGGGACAACTAACCGTTAATTTTGTTTCTCAAAATAAGTCCAAAGGAAAAGGAAAATGCAAAAAGAAAGTCAATGTTCATGAAGTAATGCCCAACAGGAAAGAGAAAGGTGCACAAAAGAAATATTTTTTCTGTGGAAAAAATGGACATTTTAAGAAGGATTGCCTAGAGCGTAAAAGTTGGTTTGAAAAGAGAGGTAAAAATTTATCTTTTGTATGTCAAGAAACCAACTTAGCTAATATCCCATCAAATTCTTTGTGGGTCCACTCTTGAGCAACCATTCATGTATCTGGTTGTGTGCTTGGATTCCTTTCAAGGCGGACTCCAAATGATAGCGAGAAAACCATTACGATGGGGAATAAAAATGAATCAAGGGTCGAAGCTGTAGGCACTTATAGGCTGGTGCTTGACACTCGTCATATCTTGGATTTAGATAATACTTTCTTGGTTCCTGATATTTCTAGAAATTTTATTTTTGTTTTCCAGACTTGATTGTAATGGATTTAATTTCAACTTTGGACATGGCATTATGCATATTTTTAGCAATAATATTTTGATTGGGAATGGTTATATGTGTGATGGTTTGTATAGATTGAAGTTAGATTCTATATATGAACAAACTTTACACACACCTCACATTAATTGTGGATTGCACATTGGCATGAAAAGAGGGCCACTAAATGAGAACTTATCAAGGTTGTGGCACAAAAGATTAGAACATATCTTTGATCAGAGAATAAAAATATTGGTGACTGATGGATTATTTCTCAATCTTGATTTCACCAATTATAATGTTTGTATTGATTGTATAAAGGGAAAACAAACCAATACAAAAAGAAAAGTATTACAAGAAGTTCTGCACCCTTAGAAATTATTCATACAGATATATGTAGTAAAATTCATGTTCCATGTTTTACGAGAGAGGAATACTTTATCGCTTTTATCGATGATTTTTCACGATATGGTTATGTCTATTTGATTAAAGAAAAATATGATGCTTTACAATTCTTTAAAATTTATAAGGCAGAAGTAGAAAAGCAATTAGACATGAAAATTAAAGTAGTGAGATCCGATAGAGGTGGTGAGTATTACGGTTGATACACCGAATCGGGTAGTAACCCGGCCCCATTTGCTAGATTTCTAAAAATGGAAGGTATTGTAACACAGTATACGGACACACCTCAACAAAATGGTGTAGCCGAAAGAAGGAATAGAATGTTAATGGATATGGTAAGGAGTATGGTTAGTAACACCAACTTACTCGATTCAATGTGGGGAGAGGCATTAAAGATGACAATGTATGTATTGAATCGTGTTCCTACGAAAGCAGTTACCAAAACTCCTTTCGAGTTGTGGACCGGTAGGAAGCCCAGTTTAAATCAATTTCGAGTCTGGGATTATCCATTTGTAGTGAGAATTTTTAACCCACAAGAAAGGAAATTAGACCCGAAAACAATCAGTGAATATTTTATTGGTTATCCGGAAAGGTCTAAAGGGTATAGGTTTTACTGTCCAACCCATACAACTAGGATTGTTGAATCTGGAAATGCCAAATTTTGAGAGGATCATGAGAAAAGTGGGAGTGATTATAGTAGAACTGTGACTTACAATGAAATAAGGGATCTTCTTGAGTTGCCTATTGAACAAAGTAGAGTTGTTGTTGTCGGACGTGAATTTTGATCCCCCAGGGGAGGGAAATCGCCATTCATCTATATGTGCTATTTAAATTTTACATCGAAAATGTGGATTCCAACTACCCTCAAAATCGACGGATCACGATCGCCAGCTACGGTAACGGCCGTAACACCGTTCTCCGAAAAAGCCGAAGAAAAATGGGAGAAAATAAATGGGTGGGTTCTTCTCTCGTCTAATGTGCTGCCGGCAACACACGACGGTTTTCCTGTCACAATAATTTGGCTCTCTTTGGGTCTCTTTAATATTGGGTCAATTCAGGGTTATGAGTAAAAGTCCAAATAAGGTTAGTCCTCACATAGCAAAATCATGGTATATCCAAGTATAATAAGATAATTAAAATAAAGAAAATAAAAGGGGGGAGGTGCCAAATATTTAAGAAGAGGATCGGCCCAGTTCCCAGGTACCCCCTTCTAATCCCTTGGCAAAATAGGGTTTAAAGGCTGACTTTTTAAATCAAAATGATGATGCAAATGAGACTTTGACTTGTGATTTCTGTGTTTTTCGTGTGCGATACACGAGTGATAAAAAGTGAAAAGCCGATGGGCTGTAATTGATTGAAGGTGGCCGATGGGCCGGTGTTTGTTTTAGAGGGCCGATGGGCCGAAATAAAAATATGCAAAGTGTGTGAAATCACTCATCTCATCTTATTATTCTCATTTATTCAATTTTAGAAATCGGTTCTTTGTTCCCTTTTATCATTAAGTTCAATTAAATATCTGGCACCTGAGTTGGAGGAAGAAATAAAGGAAAAATCTTTTTGGGTTTATTTTGTTGGTTTTATAGTTTTTATGGATTTTTTATATTGGGCTAGAAGGGCCTAACTAGGGGATTTTAACTTGGATTTACGTGATTAATGCTTTATTACTGATCATCGGATTAATCTTAGCCTAAGGTCCTAGACCGCCCACATCAGCTCTCCCGGTCCCTTAATGGGGGCCGCAGAGAAAGTGGGACCTAACTTATTTAAATGAAAAAAACTAAAAGTAGTCTAACCTGACTTGGGGGAGACCTAGATTTGGGTCTGGGGTTTGACCTGGTGAGCCTAAACCACTATTTAATTTCTAGTTCCAGATTATTAATATTTTTTGATATTTTTTAATATCTTTTACTTTGTTTTTGGATTGTTTGGGTTTTATTATTTTTATTCTGTTTTTGTTTTATTTATAGAGTCTAAAATCTCCTAAACTAATTTGTCTAATCCTAATGAAAGGGGAGGAGGAGAGAAGGGGATAAATTACTAATTTTTATTTATTAAAATCAACTAACTAACTTAGAATTTTCTAAATAAATTCCCTAATCCTAATGAGAGTGGAGGAGGAGAAGAAATTAGTTATTAAACCTAACCTTATTGTTTTAATTAATCTAATACTAATATCTACGGTTCTATTTTTGTTTGTTCTTTTCTTTCTTCTGTTTGTTCTTTCTGTTTTTGTTCTTTTTTGTTCTTTTTGAGGAAATTATGCAGCATTAAATTCTATCTAGTAAAATAAGAAATAAAAATACAACTAAGTTAAATGATGCATGAGCATGTTGAATGCATGGACATGTTTGATACTAACTAGGAATAATTTAAACAATAAAATTAAAAATTTACTGGATGCATGGGCATGTTAAATACACGAAAAACTTGATAGAATGGATGAATATCAAAAGATTAACCTTGGATCATGGGCAAATTGAGAATTGAAACAAACAGCAAAACAAGGATTTTAATTTAAATACATGGGCATATTAAGATGCATGAAATGTTCTAAAAAGAAACAATAAATAGATATGGAACTAAATTTCAATGCAAGAAAATAGAATAGGCATGCATGGGTTCAGTTTAGATGAATGCGCTAGGCAAGTGGGTGTACTGAGATGGGGCAGCAAATGGAATTTGGGTGCAGCAGGAGTCTGGGTGCAGCAGGTGGGTGCAGGGATGCAGACAAGTTCGGGTGCAGAGAAGTGGGCTTAGCTTAGCTACAGTTGTGGTTGGGCCTGATTTAAAAGGTATTCGGTCGAGACTGGGCAGCAGGGGTGTTGGATGGAATGGGTTCCTGTGGCTGCATGACTTCAGGCAGGTTCTTGGGATGATGAAAGGCGAGTGTAGTTCAGTGGATGCAGTAGTGATGGAGGAATACCCAATGGGTGTGCAACAGTGCAATGAAAGGGGAATGGGAATGACGGTGTGGTGCGGAGGTGCTGCAGGGGCGTGTGCAGGGAAGGATAAGAAGAAGAGGAGGGAGAAGAAAATGGAGGGCAGAAAAGAAAAGGTGATGGGTCCAGGGGGGTGCTGGTGAGAAAGAAGAAGATGGGGAAGAAGAAGAAAAGGAAGAAAAAAGAGAGAAAGAAAACAGAGATGGCTCGGTGGGGAGTGTGCAGGGAGATAGATGGGTGTGTGTGTGTGCAGCAGCAACGCTGCTATGCAAGGTGGTGAAGATGTGTACTATTGTGAGCGTGAAGAGAGGGTGGAGAAGAATATGTGTTATGCAACAGGTGGGTGCAATGTAGAGGGGAAGAAGACGCAGTGGAGCAAGGTGAGTGCAGTGGCTGTGGCAAGAGGATGAAGAAGAGAAAGAAAGAAAAATAAAAAAAAAATAAGAAAGAAAAGAAAATGAAGACGTGCAGGTGGGTAAGGGCACAATAGGTATGCAGTGAAAAAGAAGCAGGAGGGAGAGAAAGAAGAGAAAGAAAGAGAAAAGAAAGAAGGGTTCTTAGTGCAGGGAAAGGGGAAGAAGAGAGGGAGAGAGAAAAAGAAAGAAAAGGGAGAGGTACTGGTGTGGGAGATGCAATGCAAAGAGAGGTGGGGAGGCAGAGAGAGAGAGAGAGAGAGAGAGAGAGAGAGAGAGAGAGAGAGAGAGAGAGAGAGAGAGAGAGAGAGAGAGAGAGAGAGAGAACTGGCAGAGAGAGAGAGGGAGAGTGCAGGCTGACAGAGAGAGGGGCGGAGAGCGCAAAGAGAGAGAGAGAGAAGAGGAAGAGAAAGAAGGAAAGCGAGTGATGTGTGTGCAGAGTGCGGGAGGAACGAGAGAGTCTACCTGGTCAAGGAGGCGTCCGGAGGAGGAAGAAGGTGGCGCAGGTGCTGCGTGCAGGGGGAGAACGACGGTGCTGCAAGCGTCTGGCGTGCTAGCGTGCGTCTGGTGGTGCTGCTGGTTCGGAATCCGGCGGCGAGGGGGAATCCGCACGCGGAAGACGCTGGCGGAGAGAAGCTCTGTACGTGGAGTGACTTGCAGACGAGGAAGAAGAAGTGGGCGACGATCTGGTTCCGGAGTCAAGCTGCGAGAAAGACGGCGAGGGATGGTGCTGGGACAATGAGATGAAGATGAAGGAGGGTGGAGATGGAGATGATGAGAAGGAGAGGGGAGGTGAGGGGCGACGGAAGAAAGTTGGAGATGAGGTGGTGGGGATCTGCGTGGGCTTCTCTGTTGCGATGGATAGATGAGGGGAGATGGTGTGATGGAGGGGGGATGAAGATGGTGATGATATGGTTCTGGGGTGGCTGTTCTGCGCAGGGGAAGAGGATCGAGAGGGATGGTGATGTGGTGACGGGGCTGTGAGATGGAGATGATGAGAAGGAGAGGGGATCTGCGCAGGATGGAGATGATGGGAGGATGGAGAGGTCTGCACTTAGGTTGTGAATGAAGGGAGGATCAAGGTGGCTCGTGATGGGGAGCACTCTGCGCATCTATGGGATGAGGAGAGGCGCCAGAGGTCGAGATCAGGACGTTTGGGATAGAGAGGGGAAGAGAGATATCAGGGGCGATGGAGAGATAAGGAGCGAGAGATAGAGATGAATGGAGAGTTCGATGAATGGAGAGTTCTAGCGGAGGAAGGAGTGGGAGAGAGAGAGATATCAGGGGCGATGGAGAGATAAGGATCAAGAGATAGAGACGAGGGAGAGTTCTTGCGGAGGAAGGAGTGGGAGAGAGAGATATATCAGGGGGGAGGGGGAGATAAGGATCAAGAGATAGAGACGAGGGAGAGTTCTAGCGGAGGAAGGAGTGGGAGAGAGAGAGATATCAGGGGGGAGGGGAGAGTCCAGATCTCGTGGACTCTCCTCTCCCATGCAGGTGATGGGCCAGGCGGGCCAGGTCGGGTCTGGGTCGAGTTTAGGTTGGGCTTCAGGTTTTATTCAGATTAGATGGGTTTGGGCTTGGTTTTAATGGGTTGGATCGGGTCAGGTTCAGGTTTGGGTTTCGCTTGGTTTTGGATTGGTTTTGGCTCGGGTTTGGACCAAAGGAATTGGTTCGGACTCAGAAGGTGGGGTTCGATGGAGTTGGGTCGGGTTATCATCGTCGGGGCCCAGGCTTCGTAGATTTTGATCCGCTTGCCGGATTTCGACGTTCTACACATCGGCGGAAAGCTCTCAGCATATAGGTCACAATGAACCAATTTTCAAGGTGATCGGAGGTCTAGAAATGATAAGTGAGTTTTTTAGGAGGGCGCCTTTGGAGTATTGGGACCCACTGTTATGATTTTTCGATCCGCCCGTCGGATCTCAGAGTTCTGCATATGAATGGAAAGCCGTTGACGAGCAGATCACAATAAACTAACTTCCAGGGTGATCGGGGGTCCAGAAATGATAGGTGACCTTTGACTCGGGACCTAATCATGAAACCATTAAATAGGGTGGATTGAATTACCCCTCATAGGGTGCCAAAATGAGGTGCCTACGCTACATATCGTCGGAAAACTCTTGGTATGTAGAATCCTTTGGTCTATACATCATAATGATCAAAGGTCGGGAAAAGGTAGGGATATTTGGATCAACGATCCAAGCCTCCTATTTCATGCTAATCATATCGTACTTAGGCAAACTAAGTGTAATATCTTTAGGAACAACCTGAGTGTGTTCTATGTAGTCTGGAAGGGGCTTGGATAGTGTTGTAGTCCATCCCTTATTTGAATAGTGGGTTGAACTCGAGATCCAGACGCGATTCAGCCTTTTCTCTCACGAATTTCTATAGATCGTCGAACTAAATCTAAAATCATCAATAAGCATTTTCATTGTCATTAATTAATTTGAATTATGCCATTAACCATTCAATTATGAGTGAAATGGGGGCATCATTATATATGATGAGTGTTTAAGGCTATCATAGGGGGCCAAAATGAGGTGTCTACAGCTGTCCCACTTGATATCATAGTTAATGATTATCAAGAGGTATAACAACCACAAAATTTTCAAAATCCCAACAATGAGGCATTCCTTGAACAAAATAATGATCCACTTCCAAATACACAACAGAGCATCATTGAATCCGATCTGGAAATGTTGAGAATGTCAACTCGAATGAGAAAGCCTGCTATTCCGGATGACTATGTGGTGCATTTGGAAGAATCTGATATTCGCATTAAAGAAAATCCTAAGATGTTTAAGCAAGCCATTGAAAATGAGAATTTTGATAGATGGTTAGATGCCATGAAGGATGAGTTAGAATCAATGGACACAAATGAAGTTTGAGATATCGTTGAACTACCCAAGGGTTCCAATCCCGTGGGCTGTAAATGGGTCTTTAAGACCAAAAGAGATTCCAAATAAAAAGTTGAACGGTCCAAGGCCCGACTCGTGGCCAAAGGTTTTACTCAAAAGAGAAGGTATAGAATATTATGAAACCTACTCTCCGGTGTCTAAAAAGAACTCATTTAGAATTGTTATGGCAATTGTAGCTCATTTCAACTTAGAGCTATATCAAATAGACGTCAAAACAACATTCTTAAATGGAGATCTAGAAGAAGAAGTGTATATGAAACAACCTAAAGGTATCATGAAAGAGAATGAGAATAAACTAGTTTGTAAATTAAAGAAATTGATATATGGTCTTAAACAAGCTTCCAGACAATGACATTTAAAATTCAATCACATTATTACATCTTTTGGTTTTAATGAAAATACCGTTGATCATTGTGAAAGTCCGTGATCCGAACCCTAGAGAGGGGGGTGAATAGGGCGAGCTTCAAATAAGTGACCAATTATGACCAATTTTAACTTCTTTAAATTAAATTAGCCACTAGTGATGATTATCAAACTAAATGCGGAAACTAACAAAAAACAATCACCACAAAGCATACACCATCACAAAATGATTTATAGTGGTTCGGCCTCAATGCCTACATCCACTACCGGCTTGTGATCCAACACCCCACCAGATTTCCACTATTTATGATTTTCAATAGACTAAGCAATAACCTTTACATTATGCTTTCCAAGGCTAATAACCTCTACATTATGCTTTTCTTAGGCTAAGCAATAACATCTACAACCAAAAGGTTGGTTATCTCTCTAAGTAGTGTCTAGAATACACTTGATGGATATACAATTTATAGCTCATTACAATGCCTCTTAATTAGGCGGATATGAAAGTGAAAATCTATTTCACACACACACGCATTATGAATGCAAAGATGAATGCATAATGTGTATGTATGATGTCCTCAATCAATTTGAAAATGAAAGCTCATAAATGTATGCCCAAGGCTTTTAAAAGTTTTAGCTCATAAAAACATTTATGATTGAGGAGAGAATGCTAATCACATGTTAAAAATAACTTGTAAAAGATATACCTATGTATTCTAAACAAGTTATGAAATTCTAAGAATAAAACATGTGATGCATATGAGTTTCAATCAAATTAACAATGTAGCTCAATATATGTATGCTAAAAGCATTTGAAAGTGTAAAACACAAAAAAAGATTTGATTGAAGTTAGGGGACAAATCATATGTAATGAAACATTCAACTTGAAAATGATATACCTATCAATGCTAAACAAGTTGTGAAACTTTAAAACAAAAGTACATATGATTTATGAAGATGTTGAATCCAAAACATAAGATAGATTTGAAAGTGATTTTCTTATTATGAAAAACAACAACCAAAGATTCAACCAAGTATAGAAATCATGTTACATATAATTTCAAAGATGTTTTCATTAACATGATTTACTTAGATATACCAATATGAGTACTACTTGGTTTGAATCAAGGTGATGCATCCAAAACAATAAATCAATTTAAAACATATACATGTTAAAGACACAACAAATCATAGTTTATCATGCTAGAAAAGATTTACTAATAATTAAAGCAAAGCATGAAAACATATGATTAAGAAAAGTAAAGCTTACTTAGCGATTTAACTCAATAGAACCAAGCTTTAGCTTTCCAAATGACCCATTTCATCCCTTAGTTCATTCCCCTTTGATTGGTCTCAAAACATCTCAAGGAGGGCCTCTTAGTTCCTCAAAATTTTCAAATGAATGAACTTATATTTATACTAAAAAAAATGAGTTTCTGCGAGTCCCTTGTCGACCTGCACCTTCCCCGGTCGACCTGGGCTTCAATGGTCATAGATCTGACCATTTAAAAAGAGCTCCAACGACTCTTTACCCGGTCGACCTACTGTGTGCTCGGTCGACCGGGTCCATGGGCTCGGTCGACCGAGCACACTGCAAGTCGACCCGGGCCCAGGGACCAAAATTCCCAAAAATACATATTTCAAAGTAATTTCTTATGGGAACATTTTGGGCCACTGAATCAAGCTTGGAATCATGATTTAAATCAAAGTAAGAGGTTTAAAAACATGAAACATAAAAAGCCTAAAATGATTTGAAAGATTTAAAACATAGGCTAACTTGATTTATAAAACTACTTTTCAAATTTAAATGCATCCAAGTTTAAAATCAAAACATGCATAAATCAATATTTTTACAAGTCTAAAAACCAATGTATGCGTAAATCAAGATTTCATGATTTTCTAAATCAATGCATGTGTGAAAATTCAAATGATGCTAAAATGATAATGCATCCATCAAATTGCAATAACACAAAATCCCTAACACATTGTATATATATCAAGGTTAGTGGGAGCCGATTTATGATTTTAGTCCTATATGTCGATGACATTTTTTTGGCTTGTAATTATCTTGGAATGATTTACGAAACTAAGGAATATCTTAAGAACAATTTGTATATGAAAGATATGGGTGCGACCTTTGTCATAGAAATCGAGATTTATCGAGATAGATCTCGATGATTACTTGGGCTATCACAGGAAGCCTATATTAAAAATATACTTGAGGGATTTCGTATGGAATGGTGTAAGGTACAAAATGTACCTATGTCAAAAGGTGACAGGTTTAGTAAAGAACAGTCCAATAAATGAAACTGAAAGGCAACAGATGGAAACTTGTCCTCATGCGGCTACAATCGGATGTTTAATGTATGCACAAACATGCACTAGATCGACCCGATATCAGTTTTGCAGTTGGCATGCTTAGTAGGTATCAAAGTGATCCGGGAATGGCACATTGGGTAGGAGTTAAGAAAGTTTTGAGATACCTTAGTGGCACAAGAAATCAAATGCTCTCTTACTTAGATGTGGTCGGTTATTCGGATGCTGACTTCGCCGGTTGCCTCGATACAAGAAAGTCGACTTCAGGATACATCTTCCTGTTAGCTGGCGGGGCAGTTTCTTAGAGAAGTGCAAAACAAACTTTAGTGACTCCATCCACATTTGATGCTGAATACGTGGCATGCTTTGAAGCCACGGGTTATGCCTTATGGATGTGTGATTTTATCTCAGGACTACGTGTTATGGACACCATTTCTGAGCCCTTGAAGATTTATGGTGATAATGACGCTACAAGAAGATTTGCTTAGAATGACAAGGTTTCCAGTAAATCAAAATTTATGGAAGTAAAATACCTTGTACTAAAAGAAAAGGTATGAGATCGGTTAGTGTTTGTCGTTGGGATCCTGACAAGCCTCATGATAGCAGCTTTGACAAAGGCATTGACACCAAAAGACTACAAAGAACAAGTTAGAAATATAGACCTGATTGAATTGCCTTGTTGAAGATATGTAAAGACACTGTCATGTTTATCAATAAAATAAGATTTCGTATTTTCATACTTTATTGAAATTATTGTCACATGTGATTGAAGTGTATAAAGTGAGAAAATTAAAGAAAAATGACATTATTGCACCCAATAAATAGGATTGCCATGAAAATCATCCTATTTTACCCTAATTAAGGATTGTGTTAAGTAATAATGCTAATGTTGTAATTATGGAAGGAAACACAACGTCAAAGGTATGTAACCGCCATAGTTCACATTATCAGACTTACTTAGCCCATGTTTGGGAGGTCTATTTCAAGCCTCTATTCTTCTAAATGTCTAAAACAACTAGAAGATTAAAAAATAGAGGTGTTTGGCGTATGATTTTTCCTCTACTAACTTTAGACTTTTAGAGACAAACCCTCTAATTTGCAAAAGCTTCAAATTGGCGCACCTGGAAAATAGACCTGTTGGCCCTTAAAAATATAGAGGCAGAGGCATGTTTATTAGACGATTTCCACCGAAAATCCCTGCTACAAAACCCTTTCGATGGTTGTTGTGAGACTCCCCCAAACACGATTTTGCCTTTCGTCACCTGCAAAACCCACCCCTCTCAGAGCTCTACCTCTCTCGCCTAGAATTTACAGCCCCCCATCTCCCTCCATATCTCCTCTTCTAGACTCACGTAGCAACCCCTCCCAGACGCACGCAGCAGCCCCCGCCTCCATGTAGCACCCTCATCTTCCTCCTTTGCCCCACGTGACGTCTCCCCCCTGCAGCACCAGTGCCGCCTCCTCTGCTTCACCCACTTCCTGTCCAAGTAGGCTTCCTCACTCCTCCCACACCCCGCTAAAGCCATCACCCATTCCACCCTCCACAAACACAACCTTCATAACCCCACAATAAAAGTATTGTCGATATCTACTTCGATTTTTTTTTTTTGGGATGTGTAATTGCAATTGGGTTTGAATATTTTGGCAGGATGATTGGGTTTCTGTTTGGTTTTGCAATTGGGGTGGCATGATTTTTTCTTCTTGATTTCCCCCAAATTTTTCTGATGGAAAACCATCCATTTTGATTGAGTTGAATGTGATTCTTGATCATTGAGTTGAATGGATAACCATCCATTTTTCTGCGATTCTTGATTTGGGGCACATGCAAATCCTTCATTGAGAAATGGGTACGTGGCTTTTCCTCTTGCTGATTGTAGTTTTCTCTTTTTTTTAGGTACTGGGTATCTGTTTTCAGGCCTTTTTTAAGGTATTGATCTCTTTTATTTTGAATATACCCTCCTTTGATCTTAAGGACTTCATTGTCTTTGTCCCATTTCATTCCATTAAGTTCTTTCTGCCATTTGAGGCATCTGGTTCATTACTTTGCAGTTTCTTTTCATTCATTGCATCTTAATAATTTATGCTTGTTCTATATTCTTGAACCTGTTTTATATATGCAGAGAGAGGAAGCTATTCCAAGCTTAGGAATGGATGGGTCATCCCTCATGGGGACTTTATATTGGTTTGTGTATGAATGTTTTCTTTCAGGCTTCAATGCATATCCTTAGCTCTTTTAATAACTTTATAGTTCTACTTGAGCTTTCAGCTGATTTGGATGCCACATTCAGTGCATTTTTTTAGTGAACTGATCTACATATTTAACACAATGGATTTTATGGATTTTCGGAATTTGATTTTGTGAAATCATCATATTTGTGTCTTGTGAGTTATACCATTAGCCATGCTTATGAGATTGCCAACT
The DNA here is from genome assembly GCA_038049695.1 of Cinnamomum chago. Lineage (NCBI taxonomy): Eukaryota > Viridiplantae > Streptophyta > Magnoliopsida > Laurales > Lauraceae > Cinnamomum > Cinnamomum chago. The sequence continues at coordinate 60,429,928 of CP142458.1, read as the reverse complement.
TGATTCTGGTTGTTGCCCATACAAGTGAAGGTTTATTTGCAGTAAACTTATGCATCAACTAAAATGATTCCAATTTCTTATTCTCCTATACTAGCTAGATTCTTTCCGTATGTCCATTTCCATATAAGAGCATTGTCATTATCTGAAAGTTACATATGGGCCTTGTTGCAGTATGCACTATCTATTCTGGAGCAGGAAAGGGTTCACAAGGTCTGTGCTAAGTGCTAACTATAGGGGCCATATAATCATTCTAACCCTAGATTTAAGGTTCTCTAGTGCTAAGGATTTTCATCATTTTGACATGCTCACAAGGATGATGTTTTCTTGTCCAGAATGGCCTGCCTATTTTGGATAATCTCTGTACTGCACATATCTCAATATTGTTTATCATGTGAGATTCTTCCTCTAAAAGGCATTGTAGGCCTATTGCCTTATTTGTCCACATCTCCATTCTAAGAGATCGTTACTGTAAAGTCAATTTTTGTTTGGACTGGAGACGGATAGGTCAGCTTGACCGATCGATGATGCAACAATCTTCCCACCTCCCTTCGTCAAGGATTTCTGGGTCGCTCCCCTATTTCAAATTTGCACATTTTTTAGGACTAAAGTAAACTTGTAGATATTGTTTATTTTCCTTGCCAAATGTGCTTTCATTCAAATTATGTGTAATTAGGTGTGGTTATCATGATGGATAAAGGAAAGTCAAAAGTGACAGATGACATAGATCGTGCTCAATGGTCCGATGGCATGAGAAAGTGTCTCTTTGACATTTGTTTGGAACAAGTAAAATCTGGAGGTCGTCCGGGGATACAATTTAGCTTAAAAGCATGGAAGATGATCATAGAGAAGTTTACTCAAAGGACAGGACACAGTTTTAACCAAAAACAATTGAAGAATCATTTGGATAATATGAAAAAACTATGCAATGCCTAGTTGCACTTGACAAGCCAAACTAGTATAGGCTTCAACCCGCATATAGGATGTGTGGAGATGGAATAGGACCGATGGACGGAATACCTGAAGGTATATGTATTTTGTAGTTTTTTTGGTATTTATAGGATAGGTGAAAGCCTTTGACATTTATCATTAAACTTTATTGCAGACCCATAAAAATGCCAAAGTATTTAAGTCCAAGCCCCTTCATTTTCCTGAAGAGATGGCTGCCTTATTTGATGGCACTTCAACAAGAGGGGATGATAAATGGGCTCCAACAATGGATGGCGTACCTGAAGATATCACAACGGATGTGGATTCAAGTTTTTTTTTTTTTTTTTAACTTGGATCATTATGATGACACTCCATCCCTGAACCTAACAAATTCCTGGTCCTCCACCTTGCCGGAATATTCAGTCGCTAGTCATATTGCTTCAGATGCCATGATGGGAAATATTAGGCGAAAGCGACCAAGGCCTCCTAAAAAGCAATCAATGGCAAGTAATGATGCAATAAATGAATGCATAATCGACCTCGCAGCCTCAATTAAGGCATCAACATAGGTTGTTACTCCTTCAATTAAATTTGAAGGACCTACCATAGATGATTGCATTGACGTATTGCATGCCATGCCCGAAATTTCAGAGGCTAGCCCACTGTATTTGATCGCTCTTACGTGTTTTATGGTTAAGGATAAAAGGACTATCTGGATGCGATTCAGGAAAGATGAGGGCAAGATGGCTTGGCTCAAACATCAATTGCAATTAGAGAAGGGGAATGCTTCTGAAAGTGATAGTGGCCTTTAGTTGTTTAAGTTTATATTTGGGTTTGAAACATGGATGTTATCTCTCTTGTTTTTGAAATATGGAGGTTTGAAACATGAATTTCATCTCTCTTTTTGAAATATGGATGTTTGAAACATGTTATCTCTCTTATTTAAAGAATGTTCATTTAGTTGAATGTTGACTTGTCATACCCTATGGATACATTAAATTTTTTTTTATCTGACATTTATACAGTGCGAATGGATCAAATTTTACTTCAAAAAATCATGCTTATTATATTGTTGTACAAGAAGCGACAACGATGCTTGATTGTGTTTCGGCGTTTATGCATGTATTTTAGAGAAAAGTTGTTATTGAAAGACGGTAAATATGTACTCGTGGAGGAGCTGTTGGCTATGTTCATGATAGTTATTGCGCATGCCCATACGAATAGAGTGATACAAGATATATTTCAACACTCAGGGGAAACAATTCATAGACACTTCTGTCAGGTACTGATAGCAATGATGTTGTTTGCGAAAGACATGATAAAGCCACCTCCTCTAAATACAGTGCCTAAGGAAATTCTCTTGAATTCACGTTTTGAGCCATATTTTAAGGTATTGATCTCTTTTATTCTTACAACTGATCTGTTTTCTTTATTCTATATGACATTAAGTTTTCTCATTGTTGACATCTTTATCTTTTTATTTTTTATTTTTTTTATAGGATTGTATTGGTGCTTTAAATGGCACCCTTGTACATGCCATTATCCAACTAGAGAAACAAATCCGCAGAAAGGGGGATTGCATGCAACAAGTTATGGCAGTATGTTCGTTTGACATGCTCTTTACTTATGTTGTATGCGGATGGAAATGTACAACTCATGATCAACGGATTCTCCTCAATACCATTTCTAATGAAAAGCTTAAGTTTCCACATGCCCCACCCGGTAAGATAGCATTTAAAGTGCTTTAATTTCCATCAAATGATTGCTACAACATGTTTTGACATGATCTTTAACATTTATATATATTTTTCTTTAGGTAAATATTACTTGGTTGATGCCAGTTACACAAATATGCGAGGGTTTCTTTCTCCATTTCGAAATGTTCGTTATTGGCTTCAAGATTTTCAAGGTGTTGCTATTCCTCGTATTAGAGAGGAGCATTTTAATAGATTACATTCATCCTTGAGGAATGTGATCGAGCGCAGCTTTAGAGTATTGAAGGCTCGATTTCCTATCCTCAAGCGGATGACTCGTTATCCATTTCCTGTACAATGGAGCATCGTGGTTGCTGCAATGGCGCTGCATAATTTCATTAGGAAAGAGGATATGGAGGATCAATTATTTGCACAATTCTCAAGTTCCGATACACAAGTAGAGTGTGACACTAACTTTGAGGAAGATCTTGGAGAAAACACTTATACTTTTGATATCACGGATAGGACAAAGATAGATGCAAAGAGGAATTCAATTGCAGATGCCATTTGGCGAGATGCATCTTCTTAAGTGTGTTTTGTTTTTGATGGAAATGTTACATGCTAGACTTTGATGGAAATGTTTGATGACAGGTTGTTTCAAGATTTTTAGAAATGGGCATGGTTTGTCTTGTCTTTGCTTATGTGACACACCAATTACATGTATAAGAGTGTGTTCCCCTGCAATTCTCATTTTTATGGAGAACTTCACTAGATACTTGATCAGAATTTTGAAAGTACATTAAGCTGAAGCATTTGAATAGAACTGTGACCCACCAATGATATAATTAGGTCTTGTTTATTAATATGGAAGACCAATGATATAACTAGGCATTACTAACTAATGTGGAAGATGCAAAGTGAACTAGATCCATCAATACATTTAAAGCATTTTTAAAAAATGTACCCATTAAAGCTTGTATGGGATCACATCCACTGTATGTAGATGTGGCTGCAGGGGTTGGCAGTGGACTGGGCAGTTTGTGGGTTAGCAGGTGTGGCTGGTTTGCAGGCAGTGTGTGGGTAGGCAGGTATGGCTGAGGTTTCAGGTGGCTAATGGTGATGATGGTGTTTGCTAGTGGTGGCAGGAGAGGGTAGGAGGAAAAGAAGAAATATGATGTTGGTAGGCGCTACTGTTTGTTTGATCTCGTCCCCTACATTGGTAGGCGCTAGTTGTATTCATTGCATGCTTAAACTACATATACCCAACTCATTGATTCCCCAAAGGAGGTGTATAACCAGCTTGCTACTCATTGTTGGCTCTGGCTCTTTGTTTTCAGTGGTGGTTATGTCTTGCTCGAAAACCCAATTTTATGACATTTCTGAAGCCCTTTTTTTTGTTTTTGTTTTTTAGTCCTTCAATTGGAGATAATTGAGAATGCTTACAAATTATTTATGGTGTGGATCGATCATGGTGAGACCATTGAGATGAATATTGGTTCTTTCTTAAGCCAACAGAATTATTTAGTTGTGTGTATATATATGAAGGGCAGCAAATGTTTGGATCTTTCTTAAGCCAATGAACCCTTTAATTTGCTAATTGATGAGGGTGATTTTAATAGTGTATTAGATAATGACATAAATGCCCTTCTAATATGAGGCAAAGCCCTCTAAAAAGAGGCAACTAAAGGGCATACCAAATGGTCTATTTAAAATAGATTTGTGCATTACCAAACATGTTTTTTTATTTTAGCCTCTTCTTTGTATGGCTCTTTTTTTAATGGCTCTATTTTAACTGGATCTGTCAGAAGAAGAGTAGAGGTACCCAACATGGCCTTAGTCACAAATTAAAGACTTAGCATGAAAGTTATGATTGGCAATTTTTTTTTTTTTAAACGGTGATCACCGGTCAGGGTCATTTTTCGAAATTAGTTTTCCAAATTTTTTGTTTTGTTTTTGTGGTCATATGGACCAAGTGGGGGAATGTTGGATCGTTTTATTAGGGGTGGCCCACATTAACCACAACTTCCTTGTTATATGAAACAACCCTCTCCCTCTTTGGATTCAATTTAAGGTCTTAAAGGTTATTTACTGATTGCCATTAACTGCTAATTTAAAGGGTATTATTTCTCTTCTTGATGGAAGGAGAGATTCAGGCCTATAAAAGGCAACCCGTGTAACTCTCTTGGCTACGATTGTTTTTCTGCAACCATCACTTACCGGAGAAGAAAAGACAAAGCACAAGAGAGTTGTGATTTCCCATTGAAGACCAACCTTCTGTTGGATCGGAGTTTCAAGATGGCACAATCAGGTACCATTTTACTATTCTACTGGTTTAGATTAAATGTTTATAGTATTATTGGATTGATTTCAGAGAGGGTTTATAGACCCAAGATTTTCTAATAGATGTATCATTGCACTTGGCCTTTTGCTAATAGAAAGCAACCCTGAGGAAAGCTTGTGGGTGAAAAACTGAATACTGTGTCAAAAGATAGATAGAATGAGCAGATCTTGCGCTCGACTCACATTACATGGTCGATAATTTAAGATTCCGAGAGCTTATGTTTGGCCAAGTCTCTATAAAGATTAGAGAAGTCAACTTTCCACTACTAGTGGTATATGTGATAACTATGGGCCTCCCAATTTCAACTCCACGAAGACCAAGTTGTTGAGGTCAATGTCCACCCTCATTCCTAAGCAGTCATAATTATGTATGGTCGAGCCCTCGCCCTTACCATAAAACTATTGTTGTGCCGTTTCCTATCACCAATTGGTTTTGGGATAAGTGGTAGCTCAATGGGGTGTAAGATCCTGTACAAGTTCATATGAATATATATCCATGGATGAGATTCATTCAATGCTAATGAGGTTGAAACCTGTCTCATGGGTGTTTGAGATGGTGGAAATAGAGTAAATTCTTGTGAAACTGTAAAAGTTTGGCATGTTCACAAAAGAAAAGCAACAATGAAAAATATCAGATTTGGTCCAATATTGCAAGGACTTTCTAGAACTAAAGGGAATAATACACAGTTTCTTGTTCTATTGACTTGTCTTTTTTTTTTTTTTCTTTAGTGCAGTTGTATCATGGCACTTGGTCTTTTGGCTAACAGAATGCTACCATGAGGAAAGCTTGTGGGTGAAAAACTGAATATTGTGTCAAAGGATAGAATGAGCAGAGCTTGCGCTCGACTCACATGACATAGTTGATAATTTAGAATTCAAAGGGCTTATGTATTGCCAAGTCTCTCTATAGAGATTAGAGAAGTCAACTTTCCACTACTAGTGGTACGTGTATGTGATGGCTATGGGCCTTGCAGTTTCAAATCCATGAAGACCAAGTTCATATGAATATCCATGGATGAGATTCATTCAATGCTAATGAGGTTGAAACTTGTCTCATGGGTGTTTGAGAAGGTGGAAATGGAGTACATTCTTGTGAAATTGTAAAAGTCTTCAACTTTCTAGCAAGATTTTATTTTTCTGATTTACATGAATTCAGATCTTTACGCAAGTTTTCCAATTCAGGTTCGATCTTCTGTGATTGTTACTTCAATCGATCATTCTCTTGACCTGCAACAATTAACTTGTTAGATAAATAGATGGTGCGATGATCTTTCAACTATTTTACCTTTGATTGAGACGTCAAGGTCACTTGAAATGAAGTATTCTTTTCTTCCATTGCCTTTAACTTCAAGGCTCTTTTCTTGTTTATTTTCAACATCCTGACAAATTCTTGGAGCAATTTCTTGTAATCCTCCTCACCATCTTGTTATTCATCAGAAAACTCATTAATATCCCAATCATCATTTGACTTAGATTCCTACACAGAAGAGGCATTAGAAAGTGCCAGGAAGGCAACAAATTCCCCTGACTCACTTGAAGGTGAATCGGATTCAGTAACATCTTCATTAGATTCCTCATCCCAAGCAACGTTTAGAGCCTTATCTTTGCTCTTATAACTACAATTGCCACGCTTAATTAGCAGCAGTGTGGCCATAATCTTGGCATTCAAAACATTGAATGGGCTTAGATGTACCCTTATTTTGATTATTTTCTATTTTTGGTACAAATTCTCCTTTCGCAGGTGCCATAGGATTATGTGAGTCCTTCTTGGTAATGAACTTTTTATTTTTCCACATCTTTTTAAAGTTTTTAGCAATGGAGGCCTCAAATTTAGCATCCTCATATTCATAATTGGAGTCGTTGTTTTCATTATCATCGACAGAATTTGAGGACACAAGGGCGATGTCCTTCCCCCTTTTGGTTTGGCAGTGATTTGCCTCATAGGTCTGTTGATTAGCGATAAGTTCTTCTACAGTAAGGGAATTCAGGTTCTGACACTCCTCGATGACAACCACTTTTGGACGAAAATGTTCTGGGACAGCCATAGAATTTTCTTGACAATTCTTGGTCATGGAATAGGTTCTCCCATATTAAAGCTGGAATTCACGATTTTTCTCAGTTTCGTATTGAATTCATCGAAAGTTTCTGATTCCTTCATTCTAATCGTCTCATAAAGAAGTTGTCAGATTTTGGAGTTTGGTTTGTTTCACTGTGCTCGTTCCCTCATGAACAGTCTGAAGCAAGTCCTAAGCCTCCTTGGCATTAGGGCACGCGGAAATTCAGTGGAATTCTGCCGGGGTAATTCCGTTATAAATTGCATTGATAGCCTTAGTGTTGCAATTTGACTTATTTTTTTTCAGCATCAGACCATTGGGCTTTAGGTTTCTTTATGGTTTGCTCATCTACAACCATGGTGGGGTCAGAATACCCCTCTACAACGATACCCTAGACTTGATCGTCTATGGCCCTAAGGAAAGGAATCATTCTTACCTTCCAGCAAGCGTAATTGGTTCCATCTAAGAGAGGGGGCTTAGTAGTAGACGTTCCTTCTTTGTTGAAATTCATTAGAGATTACTATTCTATAGATCACACAACAAATTAGTGTAACATGCTCTGATACCAATTGAAAAATCGGCCTTAACATAGGCTTAGGTCCCAATAACAATATTATTCTATTAGATTTCAAACCAAGTGTTTAAACTAGTAGTTAAATCTAAATCCAATTGAAAACAATCAACCGCACAATGAGAAAGAGACATGAAGTATATGCGAAAAACCTTACTCGGGAAAAAAACCACGGGCCTTACCGTCTAGGCCAACAGACAACTATAAACACTAAACAAACTTGAAAGTTACAAGAGAACTCACCATCCTTTCCCAGTTGCAACTCAACCTAAGGACTGTGAAATCGTACACCTTCACCATGTTTGAGCCAACCACCTTGAAACCGTCTTCAAGATGTCTTTATTCAATAGAGTAGATGGAACATAAACCAAAGCTCGAACTTCAGAACAACAGCAAGGAAGCTTTGGATGATGATGGATCTCTTAGATTCTTCTCTAGGGTTTAGTATGGGAGAGAAGTACTTTGGAATGGAGAAAGAATGGCTATTTATAAGCCTAGATTCGTCCCTTAAGAGATGTAGTAGGACTCGAATTAGCATCTTGAGAGAAAATAGGAAACAGTTTCCGGATCAGGTTTCCAACTTCGCGCCAGGTTCGCTCGAGCCAACAGAGGAGATTGCTAGGGCGAAGTAGATTCTGCCTTCAGTAAATCGAGCAGTGCAGTAATGGCTAGAGCTACAAAATAGAAAGCTTGAGCGAATGAGCTTCTATGATGGATCACACGAGTGAATGGTATCCATTGCTCGAGCAATCATAGTGTTTCACATTAGAAATCATCAATTTGTTTCGCGTGTCACTTGGGCGGTCCAAACTAAGAAAATTACATCATTTAAAACCTGGTGCTGTCCATTACCCAATGAATTAGCCAACACTCATAATTCCTTACATATTATCTTAGTATTATTGATCTTTGTTATTTCTTTGTTGTTCTTTGGTCCTTCTCAGTAGGCCATAAATTATCTTAAAGATGTGTTTTCTTTATTTACAGTTTGTTGGTGATTTTGATTGTTGAGTTGTTCAGTAGAGGTGACAAGTTGATTTGCCTTTTGCCCTTTCTTTTCTTGGATAAGCTATGGTCTCCCTCTGGATTGTTGCATAACAATTGCATGTTATAATGTTGGAGCCAAGTGTATGTTGTAACGTTATAATAGATAACCAACTATATATATGTTGTAACGTTAGAGCCAATTGTGATCATCTTGATAATATCATTATAGTGTTTTTTTTCTTTCAACTCTCGCATCAATTATGCCATCGACACTATTACCGTAGGATTTTCAACCACTTTGATATTTTCTTTTATGTTTGAATGATATTGCACATTTGCATCTTCGACCATACATCATTTTGTTTCATTTATTTCTATGTAGGAGATTGAGGTATTTAAGAACCGGATGGGACCTCAATGCATAAACTACAGTATCACTCAGGTAGAAGGGCTTGGGTCGTTCTCTGAGTGCTCAAGACAAAGAAGAAGTTGCCTCTCTTGATTTTGTTCAAAACAAAAGGCAGATCAAGTCCTATTATTAGAAGAAAGCAAAAGGTTAAAACAACAATTAGTTTCTACTTGTAGTTTTTTTTTTAAAGAAATCAATTAGAAGCAACCTGCAAAGCGAGTTCTTCTCTTGCGTTTCCTGCAACAAATCTAGACCACCTCTCTCTCTCTCTCATCAAACCATCCTATACATATTTGCACCGGACATTTGTTTATAACAATTTGGATTCAATTTTTTTTGCCATCTTTGCTCTGTTTTTAGTGTTGATTGGAAGGTTTTCAGTATAACTGTATATAAGTTTATTTAATTTTGGATTTTTTAGTTGATCTTTTTTATGAGTTGCCATTGTTGGATTTTGGTTGTTTTAGTTAGAATAAAAAAGAAATTCTTATTACAAAAGGAGATGAACTTGCAGAGACGGGTCGCCACAACAATTTGCACTTTTACTAGCGTTTTAATTTTTTCCCAACGCAATCGTTAAATGCTGAGAAAAATATAACTTTTACTGCCGTTTTAATTTTTCTGCCGAATCCTTGTTTTCGCCGGTAAAGGTTAATGACCGGCGAATATACTTTTGCCAGGCACGTTAGTTGCCCCGGGAAATGTTTTTTATTTAATATATTTTTCTATTGTTTTTGCGTGCAAGTATTTCTTAAAAATCCTAACCGCAGATCGCCTTTATTAAAAAAAAAACCTGCAGATCCCCATCTCTTCGTACTAAAAGAGAGTGCTTCTTCAAAACCCTATCAAAAGACAAAACGAGAAGAAGGGCGCAAACCGACAGCAAGGCCAAGGTCGAGAAGAAGATGGGAACAAGGTATTGCTCTCTTTCTTCCTCCTCAAATGCCATGAATGGTTGGTGTGCAGGTTTTGTGTAGTTACTGTTCCTGAAGAATGCAATAAGGGGAGTGTGCAGGTTTGCGTTGAGAGAGAGAGAGAGGCCGTGGGAAAGTGAGCACAGATCGAAGCTGGTTTTTCACATTCTGATATCCGATACTGAGAAGCACACAGCTCACTCTCTCTAATTTTTAGTTGAGCAGAATGGCAAAGGGACAGTGCACAGGGCTCAAGTCTTGTAACCATATTGGGGCAATTCTGTGCAAAAATCATCCCTTGCTCTCACTTGAAATTGATTCAAGTGATTTTACCCTTTTTAGGAGTCGCTGTGTTGGGAACCGTCTTGAATAAAAATACATTACTTGAACCAAATGTAAAGTGACTCATGAGATGATGAGAAACCTTCTTGCTCTCATGAGAAATCAAATGCTTGTTGCAGGCAAACATGCGTATTAAAACTGACTGCATGGAAACACATTGGATTGAGTATTGATCTAATGTGGTTTCTGAACAGGGTTGATGTGTATTAAAACTGATTGTCATTAATTTTGTTTTTTTATTAGATGAGTATTGCCTGCATTCTTCTGTGGTTTGTTTTGGCTTCTTTTTTATGCTTTGTGTGATGATCATTTTTTTTTTTTAAATTTTTGTTTGAAATTGGGTTTTTGTGGTTTGTAGAAACAAAGGTTGGAGACAAGGATATTCGGTTCGTTTGGTGTAGACGAACCCAGGTCTCTCTCTGCTCACTGTTCTCTCAAACTGCTCTCTCTACTTTTCTCTGCGAAAATCTCAAGGTAAAACATCACAATCCTGATTTATTTTCTATTTTATTGCTTTTGAAGGTTCTCAAATATATGAATGGATATGAGGATTAGGGCTGGATTTTGGGGATGTCAGGGATTTCAGGTTTCTTTAATTTGGGGATTTTAGGGATTTTGCTCTATCACTGCCTCCAAGCCCTCGTTTCTGGTTTGGCTAAAAAAGGGTGTGATTTATCCGGTGGTTGGATTCATAAATAAGTTAGGCCTTGGATTATAGTAGGTTAGAATAATGTTGTGAATCCAATTTCCTAAGGCCTGTTTGTTCCGAGGAATTTCTCTTGACAATTCCATGAGTTGGCAATTTGTGACAGCAATATTACTTGTCATCTCTAGAGTTTCTGGAATAAATTTCTGTTTATTTAGTGATATTTCAAAAATTCAACCTTCTGAAGTATCACTTGTAGCTTTTGGAATTCTCTATAATGTTGGGTTGTCCTTGAGCATTTGCAAATCCTACTAGTAGACAGCATTTGGAGAATGTCTTTCACCTAATATGAATTCTCAGAAATCCTGCAAACAAAGAATGAGAATTGTTGGAAGCAAACAAACCCCTAAAGACAGTGGAAACAAACCCCTGCAATCACAATGTTATGTTATTGAGTACAATCTTCCAACTGTGCCCTGGGCTCTTCCACTGTTGATTATGATATACTGAAATTTTCAGCTTGAATGTATGGGCATGGAATCGGTGAATGAGCTTGACATGACGGTGAAGTTATGTAATATTTTTTGGGACTATTGATGGATTTCAAATATGTGTGAATTTTAGTTCTTGTGCTGGGCAGTTTTGGGATGGTGATGATGGATATGAGAGGGTGTGATGCCTGGGTTTGAAATATGTTTTGAGATGTAAATAGTGAATAGTAAATGAGGCTGTGAGATAGGTTGAGATGAAGATGGGAAATCTGAGATGGGTACACTATGATTTAATGAAAAATAAAATAAAATACCACTTAAAGATATATTATAGATTTCTCTCATTTCATACATTTTTATTTTTGATATTTTCACATTTTTCTAATATTTGTAACTATGATGATATCTAAAAATTAATTTAAAAAGTCAATATTAGTATATTATCAGGGCATTTTCAAAATATACTGATACTTGCCACCATGTTCGCCTGAATTACGAAGACAAACCTATAGATTCCCTTTCCTTCAAGCACAATAATATCGTAACATTGTTGTATAGAATTTTAAAACTAACATAAAGGTATTCATACATTTTAAAAGAGTATATTATATTCTGAATATCATCAAATTCTTGAAATGTCTGTGAAAAGGATATGTCGAGAAAACTACTTCCGTTAAAATCCAAACCTAAACCATCCATTTTTGTGGGGGGCATCCTTCCTTCTTTACACATACATCTGATTTGTCATATGTGGAGCCAAAACCATGTACTTATAGTATATTTTAATTGGAAACAGTACAAACCACACACACTCCTCTTTATATGATTGTCTTTGGCATGTGATAGAGAAGTACTCGTTCCTTCAATGGAAATTTTATCATTCTTGATCTGTCGAAATTCTTAAGTTAATTGTTATTTTTTCTTATTTTCTTATTTTTTTGTTTTGCATTTTAGGTGTAGACTGTTGTTTTGTTTTTCTTATATTTGTGTTCTTTTTTCTCTATTTTTTTTTTTCTTTTTTGCATTTATTTTATATCATCTATTGGTTGAATTTGAGTGTACCATCACTTTACATATATGAACAGATATGGACAAGATGCTAGTGTCGTAGGATACCAGCATCCCACGTACGAGTAGATGGTCTCCACAATCTCATAATCATGCTTAAAACTGTTACAGCCGTATATAGACCGGGTGAATTCTTTTATTGAATTCGCAAAGGCGATTGAATTCGCGAAGGCGAATTCTGGCGGGAGTATAGTGATTAAGTGCCCATGTAACTACGGCTGTAACAGTTTTAAGCATGATTATGAGATTCTGAGAGACCATTTGCTCGTGCGTGGGATGCTAGTACTGGTTACAGCTTGGGGTACGAGCACATTGACTCCTGCAAAAATGATTGCATACTTTTTTGGAAGGAGAATGCTCACTTGGATAAGTATTCGGAAAGCGCGTGATGATTTAAAAGATATGGGCATCAAGCCACAATTGCATCTACAGAGGAATGAAGAAGGATCCATTGTGAAACCCCCCTGCACCCTACACATTGGACCCGAAACAGAGGGAGTGACAAAGAAAGGGTTTGACAGTGATTTCATTTCATCCGCCAAACTAAAGGTGAGTGACAATTCATCACAAGCTCACAACTTTACTTTCCATATTTGGCAAAAGTAAATAGGCCTTGACTTTCTTAGGATTTGAATTACTAGGGTGATTGATGTCTCGGCACTCATTTCCCATCTCCTTTTAATTCATTTTCCATTGAAGGGGTGAACTATTTCATAGCCATTTATGGATCTTCATCTTCGTTTCTTCAATTTTAGTCACTTCTAGGAATGCATTTCTTAGAATACCTAGGGATTTAATTTCATGCAAAAAATGGGTCCTGAATGTCTGAGTTAAAGTTCATTTTTGTGCAAATTGGTCAAGACAATGCTGCATCTCTCTCTCATTGTAAGACGTGCGGTGGGAATGGATTGAATCAAGGCAAGGTGGGCCTTGTATGGGCTAGCACAAGGTGACTGACTACATGTACATGGGAAGGTCCCATGTGATTATACACTTGAGATCATTTCTCAAAGATTAATACTTTTTTTTTTTCTATTCTTTTTCTCTGTTTCATCTTCCTCCAATTTGGCATGGGACTGTGTAACTCTCCTAGTGGATAGCTTGCCATGGGTGCAGCTAGATCATCAACTGATCTGTGGTCCATGCAATCTTTTCGGTTCATAATTCATTTTATTTTGGTGTCCTTTTTCATGATTTTGAATCTGAAAGTGTGTTTTGCCTTTCCCCTCAAATCCAGAGCAGGAAGCTTGAAACACTACTATTGATTTTATTTTGCATGGAAATCTTTTCTTACTTGTCGGCAACTTTCTGGACTTTGATGAAATATGGCTAATATGATACTTCTGCATGCTGAACTTTTGCTATTTCTTGTTTAGTTTTTGCTCCCCGATTCCTCTCTAACCTGATGGGCAGAAAACCAGAGATTCAATGTTTTTGCTATATGGCAAAGATTGAAATATTACATTTATTTTTTATTTTTTATTTTTTGGGGAGGTGGTGTATGTGGTTGGTTGTGTGAAGAGGTGAGCTAGCTCAAATTGGTCACTTGGGATGCTGTTCCAAGGTCTAGACCATTCATTTAGATGTGAGGGATTGAGCATTGGTTGCACACTAAGGACTTAGAATACACATAGAAATAGTCTTTCTTCCTCTATGGATATATGCACTTATAAGTGGAACTCTATAGAAAATTGATTCAGTCAGGGGAGCCCAGTCTGATTGTGACTCAATTGATTTGTGAACCTACCCGCCACCCCAATTATCTTCAATCAAAAGTAAATCCACGGTCAAACAGGGAGAAAGGTCGCATAGTAGCTCATGTCAATATCCACTAAATAAGATCTTCAATCCAATGGGAGATACTTAGCCAAGGGAGGAAAAAAAAAAAAAAGGAAAATTGCATGAATTGCAACTTTATTAGTATGATATGTAAAGTATTCAAAGACTAGGGCTGGACGACCTATGTATATTGCTTATATAAGTCTCGAAAAACACTTCAACCTTGGATTTGATACCCTACCATCCATCTAATCTCATAAAAATTAAATTCACTAAATAATAGAATCCTATTGCAATTAGAAATATAATAAAGAAACTAAGTTGAAATCCAAAGAGTAGTTTGGCTCTTGCTAGTAATGCCTTGGGCAAGAGATTTTTGTAGTGCTATTAGAAGATTTGAAGCTATGGGGCTGTGGACCCCATATGACTGGGTGCCCATATATGTGGGCCTGCTAAGCATACCAGGCCTGACCTATTTTGAATCCTCTTTTAATTCAACAAATTATAGATCCAATCCATATCCATGTGACTCCAATTTGATTTTTCATCCCTTTCTCTTAGAGAAACCTTTGATTGAGGTGGATCCAAAGTTTTTGGGCTCGATCAAAATGAATTCATCTTTTGCCACTATATTTGAGCACTGTTGGGACTTTGATTGCGTCTATCCTGCTTGTGTTGACAATTTCATCTTGATAATCGAGAAAATTGATATCATCACAATATTGTGTTCGAGCCTGTGACGAAGGACTCCTATCCATTTTTCTGTACTCCTACATCCCGTAGGAGAATGTCTTATGCGGGAGTATACTTGGTCTGGGTTGGTAGGGTTGACAGGTAGAGTAGCAAGGACCAACTAGGGTCTGACCGGTTTATTATTTGGGTTGGAAATGTCAACCTGAACCCCTGAGACTAGATCCAGTCAGAAATTGGCACCCCTAATCGCAACACATCTATGGACTCAGGTAGTTGTTTATATCATGTATTTTCATTCAGTGATTTTCTTTTATCATGGTCCGGTTCTGACTCAATCTAGGATTAAGAAACTTAAGAGCAAGAGATTTTTTTTAACCCAGGCGTATCCAAAGGACCACGATTTGGGGCTGACTGACATGAATGGAATGGTTGTCCTTATTTTTAGTGTCTTTTGCAACTAAAACTATAAATGAGATAAATATTTAAATATAATTAGAAGTCTGTTTTTGGTTAGCAATTAGCATAGCTTTATGAAGGTTTTGTTTAATAGGTTGGGTAGGACTTTTTTTTAGGACGTTTGTTTCTATAAATTTGTGTATAAGGTGAGTTATGAACTTAGAGTGAATTTTATTTATTTATTGGGATTGTCTTTGGTGATCCTCCTCTTCCTTTTCTGTATTTTTTGAAGAACTTCTTCTGCATCTGGTAGCTTACTCTCGCCATCATATTCTGCTGCTATTTCTCTTCTCATTTTAAACTATGTCTTCAACTATTGTTTCTATTCTTTTCCATCATTTTCTTTTGGTACTAATTTTGACTATGAATCAGGATCTGAATAATCATTCCATTAGTTTTCATGAGGGCAAAAGCTTACAGACACAAATTACATATAAAGTGCAGAAACACTGACTGTGAATGACAATGAAATTAATTTATTGGTGGATAGGAAAAGAACTCTGGTGAAGATATGAATACCATGATTTACTTCATATGAACCAAGAACTCATGATCATTAAACACCTTCTTGAGATGAATAGAGTATCAAATATACAGGATGTAACATATCTGGGACCGGGCCAGTTGGGCCATGTTATAACTCTGTCATTTTCAGAGTTGGGTTTGTCGTTAGAATTTAAAATTTTTGTTATTGTTTCCCAAATTGATCTCTTAAGAATTGGGTATTGTGTTATTTGTGTTATTTTTCTTTTTGAATTATTGTTAGAGAATGTTGACGTAGTTAAATATTCTGCTGCTGTTGCTGTTGTTATGATTTTGAATAGATTATGCTTAGAAGTTATATGCGGAGTTTGAAAGTTGAAGGGAAGATGTTACACAGTATATAGTTCTTTAACAAATCTCCTTCATTTGTGTCTATTGATTTATGACAAGCCATTCTAGTTTGAAAGTTGAAGTTGTATTCTGATTTGCTGTGTACATGCATATAGTATTGGTGTGTGTAGTGTGTTGCTGTGTGCATGGTATATGACAAACCATTCAAATTTCTGCTCCTAAATGGACCCACCTAACCAAAGTCCACATTTCAGCACCCCTTTGTCCAGTTAACTGAGATGTCAACACCATCACTATCTCCAGAAATAAGGGACACCCAGATGTAACCCATCCCTTTTGTCACTGTCATTTTCACCTCCTGTATTGCAGAGAGTGGTAGTCTCTGTATGTTATCAGCTCTTTTCGTACCTATTTAAGGACACATGAAACTTTATTACTCGAAGAGTCATGCTTTATTCTATGGTTTCACTAAAAGTTGTGCATATGACATTCTTATTCATATGTTAATCTTGCTATTTTTTTATTTTATATTTTATGCAGATTGAATGACAATTGAAAAACAAATTTTATTGAAAGAGTCGATGCAGCTAGGATGCAGCCAACATGAAGGCCAAGCATGCGAAGTAACAGATTGCTATATGTTAAAATGATATGCATGAAGTTTTTTAAAACAATGGTGCTAGTGTTGGAATAGTGCAACAAGTAAATGATCATATATGAATATGTAAATTTGCATTGGCATTAAAATGTTAGTACATAGTAAAATGTTAGCATTTGTTTTAATTTTGTAATGGTAATGGTAAAGTGCTTTCAATGTTGAAGGGATGTTTGAATATTAATATGAAGTGGAATGAATTTTCTTGTTTAATTTTTTGATGATTTTGGAATGGAAATGAATGTCGAGTGTGTAGTAGATTTGGTCTTGGATAATGGAATTAGCAATTTCAATTTATTCATTGGGCACAGGTTGAAAGTTGTAATGAATTGTTGTATATATATATATATATATATATAGGAAAAGTAAATTAAAAAAAATTATATTAAAAAAAAAAATTCCCGGCGAGAAAAAACGCTGACAGAAAAGTTTGAAAAAATGATTTTCGTAAATTGTCAATATTTTCCCGGCGTAAAATAATGTCGGCGAAAGTTTTTCTAAATTTATTTTTGAAAAGATAAACCACTTTTCCTGGCGCAAAATAACGCTGGCAAAAGTTTTTTAAATTTTATTATTGAAAAAATAAAACTCTTTGCCTGACAAAATAAACCTCTTTTACCGGCGGAAAAAAAAAAAAAAAAAACGTCGGTAATGTATAGCTTTTTACCGGTGCTACCTTTTTTCTCCGGCAAGTGGTATCACTGGCATAATTTTCCAAGTGGATTGCTGGCGTAAGAGAAATCGTCGGAAATGTTTTCACCGGCGTTTTATAGACCTTTACTGGCGCTTATTTAGTGCCGGCAAAAGTGCAATTTCTTGTAGTCTTATCCTGTCTAATGCCCAATGTATAATTGTGTTTAGAATATAAGCCTATTAGTTCTTCATTCTGTGTGTTTGTTTCTTGTAATCTCCATCTACGTGTTGGATGTGATATATGATATATGAGATTTGAGTGTTCTACCTAAAGTTGGATTGCCATGACTTTGTGCTCTTATTTTTGAAGTAAAGTACTATTTTATATGCTGGTCTGCTTTAAGGTTTTACCACATGTTCCTGGATGCACTTGAATCTTGGAACCTATTTTCTACCTTGGTGCAAGTGGATGAAGAAAGGTAAGTAGCGGTATCAATGGGAAGGTGAGTCAAGCAAATTAAGATCTAAGCCCAACCTAAACCTTGCAAGGGTTAAAGTCAAGAAATTCATACCTACTGTAAACCAAAAAAAAAAAAAAAAAAAAACCTCATTACCAAGCCTGCATCTAATCGGAAAATATCATATTTTATATTTCTTAAAATTTATTTGCATCTCAGTATGATTTATATTAACAAAAATATCATATTTCAAGTTTCTACTAAAATATTAAAACTTTTGTATCAACTGTTTATTTAAAATTCAATTATGTGAATCTTAAGAAAGCCTATTAGTTTGTATTTTTTTATTTATATCATAAAATTAAATAATATTTTTTATAACGTATATTGCCCGTGCTTAGTACGGGGGTGTTTTGCTAGTATATAAGGTTTGTTTAATATAGCATCCAAATCACGACCAATTGAAAAACCTATGAAATTCATAACCATCTAAACCTGAGAACCAGGGCCATCTAAACCATGGTTTAAACTAAGTCTCACACTTTATATTTTAGTGAAAGCTAAAAGCACGTCTACTTTGTATTGGTACTGGACTGACATTGTTTTGTTGGCCTTTCTATTAAAGTAAAGAAATTATGAACTATTATCAAAAAATAAAATTGCACACCTTTTTCTTTTTGATGCGTTTTAGATTGTTCAAGATATTGTTGGTTTGTATCTTGTATTCTAATAATTAACCGAATTGGTTGTATGTGAGTTACCCTAGATATATTTAGAGTTTGAGGGTATTTTGATCTTTGTAGCATGGCTTTTTAAGGGCTTAAGAATATTTATATTGATAAATTGTTACTCTAACCCTAAGGAGAACAATTAAGAGGAATAGATAATCTCTTTTATTCTGTTGGCATAGACACACTGGCTGAATCACATAAAATTGGTGCGTCTTTTTCGTGATTGTGATTATGGTTGGTTGACTAAATTTTGTGACGTTAGAGTTATCGTTGACTAGATAAACACATTAGAGGGGTTAGGTCATTGTAGTTAACCGGATAGATTAGGACTGCTTTCTATTTTATTAGGATTCTTTTTTTTATTATATTTATGTTATCTTTTAGGATTGTGTTTTGTTATTTTGGTTAAGATTTTTTTTTAGCAGGTTTATTTTTAGTTGTTTATAACTTAGCTTGATGTAACTCAATTTAGTATAATGCAATAAACTAGCATTTTTCATATTTTTCTTTCCTCTCCTCCCATCTCCCTCCAAAAGTGATATCAAAGCGTATTGTCGGATTTGAGAATTAGATAAGGTGTGACTTATTTTCTCCCTTGTATTAATATTAATAATATAATAAAAACATAAATTCCATTGGTTGTTGCAAGTTCCAAGATTTAAGGTTGTGATTAAATTGTCATAGCAAAAACTCTGCATAATGTTTATTTCATGACCTTAGATCGAATAGATGACAACTCCTAATGAATTTTATATTTTGTAGATGACTAGATCCTAAATTCAATTTTTATCTAGTACGATAGTCTTGCCCTCTTAAAAAATGGTTTTACACACAAAAAACATTCATGTCGTGCATATTAAATGGTCATAATAGAAACTTGTAAAAATCTATTTCGTGGCCTAATTAGATCCAACATATTTTTTTTTGTTGTAATGCAAGATTCAATAGATTGAGAGAGGATGAACTATTGAAAACAAACCCCAAATTTACAAAAGGAGAATCCCAAGGAGATTACAAAAAATTATCAAAAGAGAAAAACAACAAACAATATATAATTATCACAGTAGAGCGACAAGTCCCAAAACAATAAAGAATTGAAACTAGTGGAGGAATTGAGAACGGTTTTTTGATGCAGCTTGACGGGAGGGGAATCTGATTTTAGTAAGCAGTGAAAAGGAGGTCATTAGAGCTGGAGTAATGTCTCTAAATATGGCATCTTTTCTGGTTCTCCAAAGAGAGTTCATAGGTGAAAAAAAAGAAGTAAATAAATAAAGAAGATAGCTCTTCTAGCATAGGCATCACATAGTATGATAAGCGCCATCCAAAGGTTGAAAGCTCTGCATTTTGAAGGTATATATACTCAGCAATGTTTAGAAGCCAAAGAAGAGAGGAAGAAGAGATGGAGATCATCTTCACAGCCTCTATAGCAAGAGAGAGCATCGGAATGCCAATGACGACCCTTCTACTTACCATCAAAATGCCTAAGATCAAATAGATAACTACTCCCAATTAATGAGTTCTATATTTTGTAGACGGATAGATCTTGAAGCCTATTTTTTATTTAGCAAGACAGTGGGCCCTCTCAAAAGTAGTTTTCCACCCTTCCAAACACAGAAAATGACCTTGTTTCCACATGGATGCATGAGCACGAGGGATCACGAACCAAAATAGACTGTTGCTATCCCAAGCCTCTCCTAGTACCCATCCGCATTCATGACTAAACAACATTCATTAATATAAGAATTGATATATATATATATATATATATATATATATGAGAGAGAGAGAGAGAGAGAGAGAGAGAGAGAGAGAGAGAGAGAGAGAGAGAGCATTTCACTAATGACAATAATAAGCACATTATTAAGGACAACACTGAAAAACATTATTTGAAACAAAAACGGTGTTCAACATCATATTCCTTATCACAATAGCTTACAACGTCTCAATAATTACTAATATACGATGGACCTTCGAGTGACAGAAGGACCTTCTTCTCCTTAGCTTTATACTTGTTGACACCAAGATAAAAGTCTCTAACTCCTTGTAGTTCCAGCATAACATCTCGCATCTCCGATCGTTCCTTTGGTGCTTCTACGGAACAAGATATACCTATTCTCACCAACGAAAGCAAGGACTCATGCATCCTACTTCTCATTTCATTGTAATCTTCATTAGATGAAATGTTCTCATTGCCTTCCAACAACAAACGATGATCTATAATCTCTATCACTCTTTCTGGGAATGCCATTTTAGCAAGTTGATGAAGGTTTAAATTGTCTTTGAATACATCATCAGTAGGCCTCTTTCCCGTGAACATTTCCAATAATAGGATTCCATAGCTGTACACGTCGCCGAATGTAGAATCTTCACCAGTACCCATTCCATACTCTGCTTTTTATGTGAAAGGAAATAGCAAGACATGGTTGAAAAAAAATTTGTCAAAATCATTTTCACAAGCTTAGGCCCACAAACATCAGAGACATGAATTTCTCCTTATGATCTTCCTTAATAATGGTTACATCAAATATTTACTTATCAAACGAATGGCCATGATTTCATTCATATTTATAGTTATTTAGCTGAGATTTCATAATGATTGCTTTGCCCATTGATTTCATGAAGGCGCAGGTTTGTACTGCCAGGATCAATTGATCATCAAAGCCTTGTACCATTTTATATGCGAAATAAAAATGAAGTTCATATCATCTTAAGACACTACTGAGAAAAAAAAAGTTAAATTATGGTTTCTAAGGCTATAAATGGGTCAACTCGGGCTGGACTTGTCATTGTCCAAGCATGAGTCCAATTCGAATTTGGGGCTGATTTTGCCTTTGCCCAACTATAAATTCCAATTAGAATTGAGGACTCTAAGTCCGGGTCTGAGTCTGAGTCCGGAATAACCATAGAGGTTCGGTTTGAGTTAGTGAAAAGAAAAGAATGAAGACACATTTCATTTCCTGCATCGCCAAAAAAAATGCACTCCCTGATTTTGAATAGTTGGAATTGGAGTTTTGAATTCAACTACGGAATGAACCTGACAGGTAGTGTTATCTTTCTCCAACAAATCAACTTCATGTTAATTCTAGCAAAAAAACCGGCATCATATTAAACCCGTTCTCAGAACCCAAACATGCAATAGAAAATGCGAACAATATTAAAAAGAAAAAAAACCAACAGAAAAAATGAGAATACATGATGTTAGAGAGTATATATTAGGAGATTTGACATTACAATGCCCCCTTAAACACTCAACCCCAATTTTTGTAAATCTCTCCAGAGTCGTTTGACTCTGGTACACTTTTTTTTTTTACTTTTTTTGCCCATGATATCATGAGATTTTAAAAACACATGACATCATGGAATCCAAATGTCAAAAGTTGAGAAGCTACCTGGATCCCAGATATCATGGATTTTTAAAAACCCATGATATCTTGGGATCGAGGGCAAAAAAGTAAAAAAAAAAAAAAAAAAGTGTACCAAAGTCAAATGACTCTGGTGACATTTAGAGACTTATAGTAATGAAATTGGAGATTGAGTGTTTAAGGGGCATTGAAAGTCAGTAGCCCCGGACGTCCTTCGTATCATTAGTTACCAAGGAAACTACAATATTTTCCTTCACATTTAATAATACATCACATTTATGTCTATTGTAAACTCTAAAATACACTTTGATAATATGTATGATATGCATATAACAAGGTTAAGTATATATAAGGCC
This sequence comes from Cinnamomum chago, assembly GCA_038049695.1. Classification (NCBI taxonomy): domain Eukaryota; kingdom Viridiplantae; phylum Streptophyta; class Magnoliopsida; order Laurales; family Lauraceae; genus Cinnamomum; species Cinnamomum chago. The sequence continues at coordinate 60,407,528 of CP142458.1, read as the reverse complement.
ATTTCTTTATTAGAAATTTATGGATTTCACATGGGTGGATATTTGGGAATTTCAAATACTGGAGCTTTGAAATTCAATAATTTCCTGTTCATTGATGCTAAAATCCCTATTTAAGCATTGAAACAGTCCATTTAATATACTTTGGATGAAAACTTAAAAGGTTAATTGTGGGTTGTACGGGTTACGTGGGTTGACTTGACCCCAATGCGGGTCTGGGAAAATTAACCTGTGAGTCGGTTATGAAGTCATATATGGGCCGGGGTTGGGTTGGTGGGTCGATCTGGTTTGGTTTTTCTAGCCCTAGTTTATAAAATCCCCTAAGAACACAAACCATCATCAACCCACCCAAGAAAACCACCATTACATGCACATGCACAAGGAAAATAATAAGACAAAATTAAATAAAGAGATTGGCAATTATATCGTTCATATTCGACAATCAATTCACTTATATTCATCATTGGATTGAGATATCACACCACACTAAACAAAACTTGATCTGATTTTTTATATATCCGTTACCCATTTATGGATTTTTTTCGTGCCCTGTCTACTTTATTAGCGGTGACTCAATGTGACCTAAACAGTGTTCATAAGTGTTTAACTATCCCTAAAAATGAATATATATATATATATATATATGCGCGCATGTATTTGGAGGGCATGGGGCCCACATTTAAAGAGTGTTCATGGTAACTAATTCAAATTAATAAATTTTTATATGCAAGGGAAATATTTTAATAACGAAAATAAAATAAAAAAACTCTTGCTAATGACATAACTTTTTAGTCGAAATACCAAATGTAAGGAATCAAATATAAGTTTCAAATTACACTTTAGTCATCATTTTTAAATTGTTCACTCCAAACCTCATGCATATTACTTAAAAGTAAATATTAATTGTTTAAATTTAGATCTACCTATTAAATGGATCAGAATTCAATATGAAAATGAGGTGACTTGGCCAAGTCTCCCAATATTTGACTTCGTCCTTCATCAAAATGAGATGACCGAGGAGAGCCAGTAATCTCTTGTAGTTTTTCTACCTTTATTTGAAAAGAGATCTTTCTTTTATTTATTTCAATCTAAATGTGAACTGCCGACAAGCCATAAATTGACACAACCAACTGTTCTCTCCCTGTTGTATTGAAATACAAAAGACTAAAACCATTAATTTGAGGACCAAAAATAACCGGATTAGGCTGCTCTATTGAGGATGACATTTTCATTCCCCTAGGTTTCATTGGTCTTTCCATCTCGGACCTCTCTTCTGATTGGAATGACCCCATGTGGCTTCAACTAATAAGTGTGCCTAATACTATGTGCAAATTTTCTCAAAAAAAGAAGAAAAAAAAGGCTCTTAAGTATTACATATATAAAATACCAAAAATTGAAACATGCATGCCAGGGAATCTATAGAATAATAATGTAAGGCATAATAAAAGTATGTTACCTGGGGCGACATATCCAATAGATCCCTTTATCCCAATTGAGCTGGATTGAGTCTGAGAGCAATTACCGACATCTTTGGAGAAAATCCTCGCCAAGCCAAAATCCCCCACATGGGCAACCATGTCTTCATCAAGTAGAACATTGCTAGGTTTGAGGTCACAATGAACTACTGGAGCTTCACAATCGTGATGAAGATAATCCAACGCACTAGCCACATCAATGGCTACATTTAGCCTTTGAATGAAGTTTAAACATGTTGAATTTTGTTGCTCTTCATTTGGATGTAGCCATGTGTCCAAACTCCCATTGGGCATATACTCAAAAACCAACGCCTTGAAATCATTGCCAGTAAAATCGATGCTTGAGCAAACAGATAAGATCTTAACAATATTTCGATGTCTGATGCTTCTCAAAGCTTTGCATTCTGCAACAAAACTTTTAGGAGCTCTATGTTGTTGTAATTTGAGAACTTTTATTGCAGCAGTCAATCCAATTTGATCAAGAATTCCTTTATATACAAAGCCAAAACTTCCCACACCGATCAAATTGGCTGATGAGAAACCATCAGTTGCTTTGAGAAGCTCTGCATAAGTTACCTCTAAAAACCGCTCTCCCAGTGAAGATATAATGGGGCTTTTCTTGCTTGACTTCTTCCACCAGTAACGAGTTAAAAAATATGACAACAAAAAGAGAGATAGAACCACAATAACACCAGAGATGACTATTCCTATCAAAGGAAGAGCTTTCTTGTGTTTCTTTGGAGCTAGCTTGGAGCATGGAGGTAACCCCAATTTTGTAATTCCCCCACAAAGCTTTACATTTCCTTGAATTGAAAATGCACTGGAATTCTGAAAAATTCGATGCTCTGGCACGGCACCCTCGAGATCATTGAAAGACAAATTTAAATACTGTAGAAACAGAAATTCCTCTAGATATCTTGGAATTTGCCCAGATAGGTTGTTATGTGAAAAATCAAGTACCTCGAGGCCTCTTAAAGAACTCAAGGAAGAAGGAATATTTCCTTGGAAGGAATTGTCTTCCATATAAAGTCTTTCCAAGTGAGTACAAGTGCCAAGAGTGCTAGGAATTTCACCCGAGAATTTGTTGTTGGAGACATCCAGGATTTCAAGATTCTTTAAGCCATCTACATCCAATGGAAAAGGACCGCTCAAGGAGTTCATACCCACAAACAACATTCTCAGTGGAGGAATATACAGAACTTTTTTCGGTATGGTACCATTAAAATTGTTTCCGGAGAGGGATAATTCCTCTAGGCGCTGGCAGTTTCCAAGGCTCCATGGAATGCTTCCTTGTAGATCATTCATATATAAATAGAGTTGGTATAGTCTTGTGAGATTTCCAAGGGATTGTGGAATTTTCCCTGAGAGTCTGTTATTACTAAAGATAACCACTTCCAGCTTCTGTAGCTTCCCAAGATGGTTGGGAATGCTACCTGTAAAAATGTTCTCACCCATTGTCAAGTAGTTCAAGTTGGCAAGGTTTTCAATTCCCGACGGGATGGTCCCAGATATCTGATTATATCCTAAATTTAGATATGTCAGCTGGGATGAGAGGTTAGCTACTGAGGAAGGAAGTACACCACTGAATCGATTACTGGAGAAATCTAAAAGGTCCAAATTGCTGCAATTGGTTAAGGAAGTGATGAAACCCATGTCATCTTTCTCACCGCCAAGATAGTTCTGTCCTAGATTAAACCATGAAAGAGCTTTCAACTTTTCAAGATTCATAGGAACAGATCCTCCAAATCTATTCTGATCAAAAGCGAGATGTTCAATCCTAGAAGCATTGCTCAGTGAATATGGTATGGGTCCCTCTAATTGGTTACGGTAAAGAGAGAACCATTGGATATTTGGAAGATTGATGCCAAAATCAGGTGGAATGGTCCCATGCAGATTGTTATCCCCCAGGTCAAGAGTAGTAAGTGATGAGATATTATAAAGAGAAGAAGGAATGGTACCCGAAAGCTGATCACTGGAGAGTAGTAGAAATTCCAACTTAAGCAGTTGCCCAAGATCATCTGGTATGTTTCCATATAGATCATTAAAGGATATATCGAGACCAGTGAGAGATGAAATGTTCCCAAGAGATGGAGGAATGCGGCCAATGAGATGGTTGATGTGAAGATCCAACCACATGAGATTTGACAGAGAGCCAAGCTCCGGAGGAATTTTACCAGCAATCTTATTGCCATATAAACCCAATTTTTCAAGTTCTGAACACTGGGACAAGTTACCAGGAATCTCTCCATTGAAAGAGTTGTTTCCCAGATGAAGATAGCGGAGTCGTGGCAGACGGCCTATTTCTTGTGGAATTTGGCCTTGGAAGCTGTTGTTTGCGAGTTCTATAACCCTGAGAAAGGAGAGGTTTCCAATGTGAGGTGATAAATAGCCTGCCAAGTTCTGGCTTGTGAGGTTCAACGCTGTGACGCGTTGATGATGTCGCCTGCTGCAAGTGACTCCATCCCACATACAGAAATGGAGAGAATGGTTCCAAGAACCCAAGACTCCATTAGGATCGTCAGATATCTGACCCTTGAAGGCGACTAGAGCGAGCCGATCCGACTCATTTCTCAAGGGGTGGGTAGCTTCTGCAAAGCACAGCAGGTTGATGCAAATAACTAGAAAAGTGACATGAAAGAGAGAGTACTCCGCAAAGAGTCTCCTACTCAGAATCGTGTTGGGAAGCTGCATACTAGTTTTGTCTAAAGATAGGGGGATAGCTCGAATAAAGAAACAGAATGCGCTCTCGTATATTTATATAACATACAAAATAGAAACAGAGAGTGATCGTTCAAGCTCCACACTCACGCTATCCTCACCTACCAGTCATCACAACAAGACCCTAGACCTAGGGCCGACTGAGGTTGGAAGACTAACGTTGACTTGGCCCCTCTTTTTTCTTCACGGGTTCGTATTGTGAATATGTGAATTCCATTTTCTAAGAAAGCTTCTCCCTGTTGTATAATTTCATTTTCTCACTTTTTTTCAGCTCAACCCAAAACATTATCATTGCATTATGATTTTATTTTCTTTGATTAGTTGGGTACATGTATGATGATTATTTCTGTAATGGCTCATCTGATTTTCAATAAGAAATCGACAGCTATACCAAACAACATCAGTACCAATTCAACAAAGAAAAAAAATTCGCACCAAATATGAATTTCTAAATTAAACTTAAATTCCTTTATGAAATTCCTATTTTCTTCTTTCTTCTTTTCTTTTTTTTGCTATCGGAGGATTCCCAACTCTTTGGGCTAGAGTAATCCTTCCGGGCCCAGAGGAAAGCCAGGTAAACACTCCTATGGCCCCAGTGTGGTAGTACAGTTTTGAACCCACAACCTCCGAGTGCAAAGCGTGGTACTAGGCCAACTGAGCTACTCATCGAGACTTTCTTCTTCCTTCTTTTCACGAAAAAAAGATTTGTGTACAAACGTAATATTTCTCTTCTTCAAAACAATTCCAACACAAGACATGGATGATGGATATTGATCAAATGCCAGGATCCCACCAATCAATTCATATCCATCCTCTCTATCCTGATCTCTTCCAGAAAAGTTAGAAAAGGCTCATTGATTTCACCCCACTCTCGATATTCTTTGAACAATTAAACTTTAAGCATCATTGTGTAAATGTTTCATTTACGAGAATGAATGAAGTTTTTTTTTTTTTGTAAAGCATTTTGTGAGGGAAATTAAATTGAGAGAGAGAAGAGGAAGACAGTGAAAAAGATCAAAGGTGCATTTCCTTCTATTTGCCCCTCTTCATTTGAGAGAGCCCCATTTCATCTGTAACTGGTAAGAGAAAACAAGAGAGAAGTGAAAAGGTAGAAGAACAAAGAGAGGTGACGAAAGAAGAAAGAAGAAAGAAGAAGCAAGAGCTCCATGAGATTATATCATTGCCAGAGATATGAAGTTTGATTTTGTAATGAGTCATGAAATTTCACTTTACTAGAAATAAAAAAATCTTTCAGTTTAAGGGGAAAATAGCACCTCCCATATATATATATATATATATATATATATATATATATATATATATGGGAGGTGCTCCTATGAGAGATATCTCTCATATTAAATGAGAGATTGTGTGGGGGCCCTCACATCCATATCCAATGCCAACAACTTAAATGTGATGGCCCCCACCCCTATCTCTCATTAAGGTGAGAGGTATCTCTCATAAGAACATCTCCATATTATATATATTAAAGCAATAGGGGAGGTGGGCTGTGGGGGTGCCACCTCACCCCTGAAAAATCTCTCCTTTAAGAGAAATACAAAAGAAAAAAGGAAATGATGGTTTGGCTTTGACGAACGATGAGCTGGTTCAGCTTTGACGAACGATGAGATGGAGGGTTGGATTTCCATCTCACACATGGCCCTCTCCATTTTGGATACTCTCAAACCAATCGTTTTAAACAGAAACAGAACATTCAATCTGTTTTTGAAATTTGAATACTTGAATGCCTTCTATCCACTTCAATGCCTTCCGTAAATGAAACTTCATCCTTTCTAGGTTTCTCAACCCTAAGATTGTTTGTGAGCACCTCATCTCCGGATCTGGTTTCGTCAATGCAGGAGACGAACTTCATCTAAGGTGCTTCTGGATTGCCATTCCTACTCACGTGCTTCTGGTTTTTTTTTGGTTATGTTATTGATGGTTTGCTTAAATAGTTGTTGGAATATTGGAGTAGATGATTTTTTTTCATCATTTCGCTGCTGGTGTTTTCTGTGTTTGCTATCTGAGTAATATAGAGAAGATAAGAAGAATTCTATTTTAGTTTGGTAAGGGAAAATTTGTGCGATGTAGCAATATTTTGAACTATTCTTTTGGGGTTAATTTCGTTGACTGCAATCTAGGTGGCCATTCCTGCTCATGTGTTTTTTTTTTTGTTATGTTAATGATGGTTTGCTTAAATAGTTGTTGGAATGTCTAAAAGAATATACCAAAACAGCAAGAAAAAAAAAAAACTCCATAAAAATCTAACTTGATCAGAGTAGAACCATAGCTTCATTTTTTTCCTGCAACACATTCTGAATATATGGCATCATCCATCTAGCTACAACTTTTGGGGTTAATTTTGTTGAATGCAATCTGGGAGGCCATTCCTGCTCATGTGCTTCTTTTTTTTTTTTTTTTGTTATGTTAATTATGGTTTGCTTAAATAGTTGTTGGAATGTCTAAGAGAATATACCAAAACAGCAGGAAAAAAAAAAAAACTCCATAAAAATCTAACTTGATCAGAGTAGAACCATAGCTTCATTTTTTTCCTGCAACACATTCTGAGTATATGGCATCATCCATCTAGCTACAACTTTTGTGGTTAATTTTGTTGAATGCAATCTGGGTGGCCGTTCCTGCTCATGTGCCTCTTCTTCTTTTTTTTTGTTATGTTCATGGTGGTTTGCTTAAATAGTTGTCGGAACGTCTAAGAGAATATACCAAAACAAGAGGAAAAAAAAAAAAAAAAACTCCATAAAAATCTACCTTGATCAGAGTAGAACCATAACTTTATTTTTTCCCACAACACATTCTGAGTATATGGCATCATCCATCTAGCTACAACTTTTGGGGTTAATTTCGTTGAATGCAATCTGGGTGGCCATTCCTGCTCATGTGCTTCATCTTTTTTTTTTTTTTTTTGGTTATGTTAATGATGGTTTGCTTAAATAGCTGTTGGAATGTCTAAGAGAATATACCAAAATAGCAGGAAAAAAAATCCATAAAAATCTACCTTCATCAGAGTAGAACCATAGCTTCATTTTTTCCTGCAACACATTCTGAGTATTGCATGATATTCAACTACCATAATAAGAAGAGTGGTTTTGATTCATCATCCTAAGACTCTACATTAAAAAACCAACTGTAGATTAGAAAATGTCACACTTTCCTAATCCTTAATTATTTTTGGTAGTATTACCAATGGTTTTAATCCTTTTGGTGGAGAAAATCTCTATAAAAGAGGATGATACTAACACATTGGGAAAGAACTACTAATTTTCCTCATGTGAACTCCCAACCCATCCCCCACCCCCCTCTCCCAATCCCCCACAATTTTCATTTGGTTTCACTAAGTGCCTCATTACCATTAACGAAACAAAAAACAAAACAGAAAAATGTACATGGAAGTTAATATGAGGATGCTTTAAAATTTAGCTTATAAACTGGCCTGGACTCTGCTATAAGCCTACATCGCCTCCCAATCCCCCGTAATTTTCATTTGGTTTCACTAAGTGCCTCATTACCATTAACGAAACAAAAAACAAAACAGAAAAATGTACATAGAAGTTAATATGAGGATGCTTTAAAATTCAGCTTATAAACTGGCTTGGACTCTGCTATAAGCCTACATCGCCTGTAGCATGAGTCCTGTCTCAAACTTTTTTTTAATTTTTATTTTTAGTGTTAACTTCATTATATTCGAGAGCTAGAAGTTACAGTCTAGGAGAATATACCAAAACAAAAACCCAGAGGAAGCTAATAAGAATATGTCTCAACTTGAATTTTTTTAATCATAACTGAATTTATTAAAGAAACAAACATAATCTTCAAAGGAATACAAAACTATCCAATATGATCCATTAATTTCATTGGACACCACATCATTCAGTCCCTCCATGAATCTCGTGCTGAAATCATCGCATATTCTTTTCTGATGCATGCCCATGAAATCACGTTGACTCCCACCAGTAAAGCTGCAGCTTCTAGTGACTGCCGAGCCCATTTGATGTTGTCAGTCACTAAGGCTTGATTATTCCATTCTAAGCAACAAAACTGTAAAGTTTTTAGTTGGCTAATTCATAGGTTATTGGACAAAACTGGGTTTCTTTAATCATGTATTGAGTTTAGGAAAGGGCTGCCACTTTCAAATAGAAAGATTTCCAAAGAGTCCGAATTCTGAAAGTTTACAATGGTCGCTCGAGCGAAATCTCCTTCGCTCGAGCGGACCAAACAGAATCCAGTTCGCTCGACCCATCAATGCGTGCGCTCGACCCATCCAGGTTCTGGAATAAAGTTTTGAAGACAGTAAGAGGTTCGCTAGATGATTGCTCGAGCGAACCTCTCACAGAGAGTAGTTCGCTCGACCGCACTTTCCACTTCGCTCGACCCATGAAGCCAATGCGTTGATCGTTTGTTTCCAGAGAGCAGTTCGCTCGAGCGAACCCCATGTCCGCTTGAGCGAACCTAGGAATTCTAAATCTGGACGAACTTCTCTTACTAATTTCATTGAAGGAAGTTACCTGTTTGAAGAAGCCCTTGCTACACGAAATACTCTCTATAATAGGGCTATTAATCTCTCCTCTCACCTGCCACTCAGAATTAGATGAAGTCCATGTGTGAGAGAGTTTGAGAGATCCATTGTTTTGCCCCAAGGCTATCTATTCTGCTGTTACGCTGATGATTCAAGTCTTGGTTTGATTCCATCGCTTTTCTTGAATACTCCTTTGTTCAATCACGGTGAAGATTCGTGACGAGCAGTCAACAAGATCTGAAGCAGTCCTTAGATTGAGTCAACAAATGGGAAGGGTTGTAAGTGTCTTGTAATCTTCAAATTTTACATAGTGCTTGGTTGTATCTTGGCCTAGACGGTAAGGCCCGTGGTTTTTTCCCGAGTTGGGTTTTCCACGTATAAATCCTATGTCCTTCTCTTTGTGTGGATTGCTTACTTTTAATTGGATCTAGGATTAATTACTAGTTAATCACGTTTAATTGATATTCATCTGAGATCGTATTATTGGGACCTCTGCCTGTGTTAAGGCAAGTTTCAGGGTTTTTCAATTGGTATCAGAGCAGGTTACACTAAATTATTGTGTGATCAAATTACTGATCTCTCATGGATATCATTAGAGAATGAACTTCTACCAACAAGCCCCCTCTTCTAGATGGATCAAATTATTCATATTGGAAAGGAAGAATGATAGCTTTCTTTAAGGCCATCGATGACCAGGTCTGGGATATTGTGATTGATGGATATAATGAACCCACAATGGTTGTTGAAGGACAAACAAAACCAAAACCCAAAGCACAATGGTCCGCTTATGAAAATGCCAAATCAAACTGCAATAATAAGACCATTCATGCTATTTACAATGGAGTTACTCAAACTGAGTTTCATAGGATTTCTGCTTGCCCCACTGCAAAGGCTGCATGGGATTTGCTTCAAACTGTTCATGAAGGATCAGAAATTGTTAGGCAAACAAAACTTCAGAATCTGACAACGGCTTTTGAAACGATTCGCATGAAAGAATCTGAATCTTTTGATGATTTTAACACAAAATTGTCCAAAATTGTCAATTCATGCCATACCTTGGGAGAGTCGGTTCCTCAATCTAAGGTTGTTAAAAAGATTCTAAGGTCTCTCCCTGAAAGGTTTCGTCCAAAAGTCGTTGCCATTGAGGAGCACCAGGATCTGAACTTAATATCTGTTGAAGAACTAGTTGGAAATTTATAGACTTTTGAAGCAAATCACTGCCCACAAAAAAAGGGCAAGGACATTGCACTGATGTCTTCTAAGTCAGTCGAGGATCCTGAATTAAGTGATCCGGGTAGTGATACAGATGATGAAAAGTTTGAAGTATATCTCGCAAGAAAACTCAAGAAGATCTGGAAAAACAGGAAGACCTTCAACAAGAAAGATACATCAAATTCGAAGGCACCTTTTAAGGGAAAATTTGTACCCAAAACTGAACAGAATCGAACAAAGGGTGCAAACAAGCAAATTAAATGCTTGGAGTGTCAAGGATATGGACACACAACTGCTAAGTGTGCCAATCGAAGGGAAAAGAATAAAAGCAAGGCACTGAATGTTGCCTGGAATGAAGATTCTGATGAGGATGGATCTGAACTTGAATCACTTTCGAGTGAGTCGGGAAAGTATGTTGCTTTTGTTGCTTTGTTTGACGTTTCATCTGCGTAGGAATCTAAATCCGAAGATGATTTAGAACTTAATGACATTTCTGATGAAGAACAGGAGGGAGAAGAAAACTATCAAAAGTTGCTGCAAGAATCCCTCCGAATGTAAAAAATCAGCGAACAGAGGGCTTTGAAATTGAAAGCCGTGGAAGAAAAGAACCTGTCTTTGCAGATAACCTTGACAGACTCTCAGTCAAAGGTAAAGCAATTGGAAGAACAATGGGCAGTTTTATCTAACCATTTGATTGTTGCAGGTGAAGAAAAAGCTCAGCTCCAACAGAAAAATCAAAGGGCGGAGTCTGACTTGGAGAATTTGCGAAAAGAGTTGATTGTCTGCAAATCTGAAAGAGATAATGTTGCTGGAAAATTAAGAATGGTGCTTGTGGAGTTGGAATCGGCTAAAGCTTCAATCAACAGGATGAACACTAGATCCGTAAAGTTGAATCAAATCCTGGAAAGCCAATTACCTCCAACATCGAAAACTGGACTTGGATTTGTACATGGCGCCTCCACATCAAAAGACAAAGGTAAGACTGTTTTTGTTCAAGGACAGACCATGATGTCTTTGCCTCTTACCTATTCAAATACCACATACATAAAGAATCACAAGTCAAATTATGTGTCTAGATCAAAGTTTGTTCCTGTATGTCACTTTTGCGGGATTACTGGACACATAAGACCACATTGCAACAAATTGCGAAATCTCAATAGAAATCAGCGTGGAAAGTCAAAAATCTCTTCTTAACAGATTAGGACCAAACCAGTCTGGGTCCGAAAATCTGATCTACGCTGTAACATGGTCCTTTCGGCACTGAGTGCTATCGACTCAAATGTGTGGTATTTAGATAGTGGATGTTCGAGACACATGACAGGAAACAAAGCCTTGTTTACCTCTCTTGAAGATTATAATGGTGGTTCTGTCTGATTTGGAGATGGAGGTAAGGCTAAAGTTGTTGGAAAAGGTACGGTATCTATTCCAGGTATGTTACACTTGAAGGATGTGTATTTGGTTGATGGTTTGAAAACAAATCTCTTAAGCATAAGTCAATTGTGTGATAATCATCATGAAGTGTATTTTTCTACAAAAGATTGCACAATTGTGGATAAAAATGGGAAAACGGTGATTCATGGTTTGAGGAATTCAAGAAATTGTTATGTAGTCTCTTCCGACAAAGATATGACTTGCAATTCTGCAATCATAAGTGACATTGAACTATGGCACCAAAGACTAGGCCATGTGAATTACAAGGATCTTGAAAAATTGTCAACACATGAGTTGGTTCGTGGGCTCCCAAAACTTAAAAGGGCCCCAAATAATGTTTGTGGTCCCTGCCAACTTGGTAAACAAATAAAAGCTCCACACAAAAAGGTTGACTCTCTTACAACTAAGAGACCATTAGAGCTACTTCATATGGATCTTATGGGTCCCACGAAGGTTGAAAGCATTGGTGGTAAAAAATATATATTTTTGACCGTTGATGATTTCTCTAGATTGACTTGGGTGCGTTTTTTGCATGACAAAACTTTTATTGTATTTAATGACTTGTGGTCCCTTCTTATTGCAGATAAAGGTCAAGAATTCGGAGGAGTTTCTAGAATAAGATCAGATCATGGCACCGAATTTCAAAATTTGGATTTCTCTACTTTTTGCACAACACATGGAATTAAGCATGAGTTTTCTGCACCCAAAACACCACAACAGAATGGGGTTGTGGAAAGAAAAAATCGGTGGTGCAAGATATGGCACGAGTGATGTTACATAGCAAAAACATCCCTCAAAGGTTTTGGGCTGAGGCTGTCAATACAGCTGTATACGTGATCAATCGTGTCTATCTCCGTCCAGGAACTAAAACAACCCCATATGAAATATGGACTGGAGTAAAGCCAAACATTAAATATTTTCGAACTTTTGGCAGCAAGTGTTACATCCTTCGTGATAGAGAACACTTGACAAAATTTGACTCCAGGAGTGACGAAGGAATTTTTCTCGGTTACTCATTGACAAGTAAAGCTTATCGAGTTTTTCATCTAAAGAATTCTACTGTCATGGAGTCCATTAATGTTGTTGTTAATGATGCAGGAACCTCTGATTATTTCTCTGATGATGACGAGGGACTAACTTTTTCCCCATCCTTTACACAGGTTGAAAACTTAATTGAAAGCCATGCTGAACCCGATTCAGATAAGAAAAAAGATGGATCTGAATCTGCTGAACCGCAAAGTCCAAGCAATAACGCTTCTGAAAGCAATGTTCTAGACATCATGAGGCATTTTGAAGAGAAGAGTGCATCTCCTCTACTTGTTCACCCTTGATCGCAAAGAGGTCAAGTAATCAAAGATCACTCTCTCGATACTGTTATTGGTGAGGTTTCAGCCCCCATGAAAACACGAAAACAGGTACGCGATGAGATAAGTCATGTGTGTTATGTTTCTACTTTTGAACCAAAAAATGTTAAAGCTGCTCTTGATGATGATTCTTGGATTAATGCTATGCATGAAGAACTTGCTCAGTTTGAAAGAAATTGTGTTTGGGAGCTTATTCCTAGACCTACTAACTTAAATGTCATCGGCACAAAATGGATTTTCAAAAACAAAATCGATGAATCTGGTCGGGTAATTAGGAACAAAGCCCGTCTAGTAGCCCAGGGTTATACCCAAGTTGAAGGTATAGATTTTGATGAAACTTTTGCCCCTGTTGCTAGACTTGAATCTGTAAGATTGTTACTTGCTCTTGCTTGTTTTTTGAATATAAAATTGTTTCAAATGGATGTGAAAAGTGCTTTCCTTAATGGATTTTTGAATGAGGTAGTGTATGTTGAGCAACCGAAAGGATTCGAAGATCCCCACTCTCTTAATCATGTTTACAAATTGAAAAAGGCACTATATGGTTTGAAACAAGCACCGAGAGCATGGTATGAAAGATTGACAGTTTTTCTAATTGAGCATGGATTTCAAAGAGGAAGCGTAGATAAAACTTTGTTCATCAAACAAGACAAGAACAACATTGTCATTGCACAAGTATATGTTGATGACATTATTTTTGGATCTACATCTGAATTACTGGCTGATAAGTTTGCTGGAAGAATGGCAAGTGAATTCAAAATGAGCATGGTTGGTGAACTTTCTTTCTTTTTGGGATTGCAAATCAAGCAAACTCCGTCTGGTATTTTGATCTCTCAACCAAAGTATGCCAGAGAGCTACTGAAAAAATTTGGAATGCAATCCTCGAAGCATGCTAGGACACCAATGAGTACAACCGCCAAAATCAGTCTTGATGTTAGTGGCCAGGACTCTGATGAGAAAGCCTACAGAAGCATGATAGGCAGTCTTCTCTACCTTACTGCGAGTCATCCTGATATTGCTTACAGTGTTGGAGTCTGTGCTAGATATCAATCCAAACCGAAGTTGTCTCATGTTCAAGCTGTGAAACGAATTTTGAAATATATCTGTGGAACTGCTGAATTTGGAATTTGGATGTCAAAAGATACCAACACGACCGTCGTTGGGTATTCTGATGCTGATTGGGCTGGATGCGTTGATGATCGAAAAAGTACTTCTGGTGGATGCTTCTTTGTCGGAAATGATCTCGTGGCTTGGCATAGTAAAAAGCAGACTTCGACTTCTCTGTCGACTGCTGAGGCTTAATATATTGCTGCCGGAAGCTGTTGTACACAACTTCTTTGGATGAAACAGATGCTACAAGATTATGGAATTGAGAAAGAAACTATGACTGTCTTCTGTGATAACCAAAGTGCAAAAGATATTTCCAAGAATCCAGTCCAACACTCTCGCATTAAGCATATAGATATTAGGCATCACTTCATTCGTGATCTAGTTGAGGAAGGAACAATCTCACTGCACCATATCCCAACCGACGCTCAACTTGCGGATGTCTTTACAAAACCTTTGGATGCAACCCGGTTTGAATCTTTGCGTAAATCGTTAGGGATTTCTCTTGTTCCCTACACTCCATAATTTTTATTTGTTTAAGCGCACACTCACATTGTCACATGACCATTTTTTTTGCACTGCACGAATTACTTTTAATTCTCTCACTTCTATCTCCGTTTTTGTTGTTTGAGAGATGCTGTGGCAATAAGGTTAAACCAGAGGAAGAGGGCTACCTACAAATGTTTGTGAAAGCTTCCACTTGATTGGTAATTTTCATTTGGAGAAGGCTACCATGTTCGTTAGCGTGAAAGTCACCCATGATGGTTTAACCTGTCCCCACTTCAAAAAAAAAAAGGATTACTCTACTGAGTTCTCTTTACAAAAATTAAAAAAAAAAGGGGAAACTAATTTGCTCAACTGTTTCGTTGATGGGTGTGCTCCCTGTGCAATAAATAGTTCATCTTAAGTAGATTGAAAAGGAGTAGACCACACTTTTTTTATTTTTTTATTTTTTTTTTCATGGTCATACTGTTCACATCTTCACCGTGTGCTTAAGCTTGTGAAAATTGCTACAGTGGCATCTTTTCACTGTTCTTGGAGAGATTTGACCGAAAATGAGACGTTAGAGTATTTTTGCAGCGCTGTTTTCAAAGATCTGAAACCCTTGGTAGTTCGCTCGAGCGAAGCCCACGCATTAATATCGCGCGAATTCCTCTTCTTCCCCCATTTCTTCTTCCTTTTTTCTCTGCTAGCCCTAGCGGTTTCTCCCTCTCTCTAACCTCGTTCATCTTCGTGCCATACTCACCTTCCTCAAGGTATTTTTTTTCTTTCTTCAACGAATCTTATTTTTTGTCATCTATTTTCATTTATATGCATTTTGTTTCATTTTCTTAGCCTATTGTGCATTTTGTTTGTTATTTCTTTTCATTAGGGTTTTCATCCCCATTTGCATCCTACTTTTCGCATTCTATCCCTGGCATCCATTTTTTTTCTTTCACTTTGGATTGGGTTCTAAGGAGATTCATTGTATATTTTCCTTGGTTGTCATCACTATGTATTGCAAAATGCTCTTTTTTCATTTTCTTCTTAGTATATGTGTTTGGTGATTTTTGATGGTATCTTCGTGAATGAAATTGGGATTGGATGAATGTGGTTTGCACATTTGTGGATTTCATGTTGCTCTGTATGGCGGATTGTGGATTGTGGATGGAGGGGTACAGTTATGTGTGGTTAGTTGTGGTTGGAGATGTTGCCTTTATGCATATTTGGTGTTGGGTGGAGATAGCCAATTTGTTTTTTGCAGTGAATGTTTGCTAATTAGATCCCCTGATTTCAATGGCAGTTATGGCTCCAAAGAAAAGACCTCATGCTGAAGCTTCCTCCTCTTCGTCGTTTGATCATACTCGGTTTCCTACATTAGGGAAATCAACTCAATTTTATGAACAATTTGCAACCAGAAATATTGAATTAGAAAGGGAAGTGGCAGAGGAATTGCATAACAAGGCCGTCTGCAGGAGTTTGGCTAATCAGGATTGGTACCCACTGATGAAGTTTGATTCAAAGAAAATTCATGTCGATTTGGTTCGGGAATTTTACTGCAACTTGGAGGTGCTGGACTCTGGTTCGGTCAAGTCATATGTAAGAGGAAAATGGGTAACCGTTTCAGTGTCTGATATTGTTGACTTTATCAACATCCCGGAAGAGGAGGATGCTTATTACCCGATTCCAGATGAACTCCCAGAACCCATAGACTATGACTTGGTGGCCACGACCATCTGCGGTGTCCCTTCTCATTGGCCCAGTGGTATTATACTACATGGAAATCTAACCGCTGAATACCGGTTTCTCAACCGGTTTGTGTGCCACAATTTGGAACCGCGTGGTCATACATCTAATGTCGCACAAAAGAATGGTTATCTTCTTTATTGCATCGGCACTGGGAAGAGGGTCAACATTCCGTTGGTGATTTTGCATGTCCTTGTCCGCACTTTAACGGCCAAAAAGAATTCTCTCTTACCGTTTGGGGTTCTAATCACTGAGTTCCTGGCTTTCAAGGAGATCCCGGTCCGTCAAAATGAGCCATTCGTGAAAATTAAGAATTCAATCATCTCTCGCACCCTTGCTCAGTCTTCTGCTCATATTAATTCCTCCTGCACCCTGCGCTGCTGAAGCAAATCAAGAGGAAGAGGTTGGTGCTGCACCTGGACAGGGGGAGCAACAAGGGATGCATGACAGATTTAATCAACTGGCTACTCAAGTTCAAGATTTGTCCACCCGAGTTGATATGGGTTTTAATCAAGTTAATGCTGCACTGGCAGAGCTCTTGGCTCGTATGGGACAGGGACCACAGTGACTTCACCCTGCTGCTTAATCTCGAATCTCTTTTCGACCTTACTCTTTGATGTTTTTACTTCTGCTTCCTTATTAGTTGCTTTTGGACTACTTCTTCGTATTTGCTATTTTGATAACATCTGTTAGATTTTGCTACTTTGAACTGCTATTACTACATTTTGCTTTAGTTTAATATCACTCTTGTTTTTCACTTCTGTTTATATTGGATTTATTCTTCTCTTATTACTCTTTGTCAATTTCTGAACAAAAAGGGGGAGATAAGGTGATGATGTTTTCTATTTTCTGTGATATTATTCACTTGATCTTTAAGTGAAAGTCTCTGCAGGTACGTACTCCAAAGATGTTACACATAGTTTTAAGATTGGTCATGATTCTAGGTTGGGTTATTTTGATGGGTAGATTTTTCATGTAATAGGGGTTTTGTCCATGAATTGCCAAAGGGGGAGATTGTAAAGTTTTTAGTTGGCTAATTCATAGGTTATTGGACAAAACCGGGTTTCTTTAATCATGTATTGAGTTTAGGAAAGGACTGCCAGTTTCAAATAGAAAGATTTCCAAAGAGTCCGAATTCTGAAAGTTTACAATGGTCGCTCGAGCGAAACCTCCTTCGCTCGAGTGGACCAAACAGAATCCAGTTCGCTCGACCCATCAATGCGTGCGCTCGACCCATCCAGGTTTTGGAATAAAGTTTTGAAGACAGTAAGAGGTTCGCTAGATGATCGCTCGAGCGAACCTCTCACAGATAGTAGTTCGCTCGATTGCACTTTCCACTTCGCTCGACCCATGAAGCATTGCGCTGCACGTCTATTTTCAGAGAGCAGTTTGCTCGAGCGAACCCCATGTCCGCTAGAGCGAACCTAGGAATTCTAAATTTGGACGAACTTCTCTTACTAATTTCATTGAAGGAAGTTACCTGTTTGAAGAAGCACTTGCTACACGAAATACTCTCTATAATAGGGCTATTAATCTCTCCTCTCACCTACCACTCGGAATTAGATGAAGTCCATGTGTGAGAGAGTTTGAGAGATCCATTGTTTTGCCCCAAGGCTATCTATTCTACTGTTGCGCTGATGATTCAAGTCTTGGTCGGATTCCATCGCTTTTCTTGAAGACTCCTTTGTTCAAGCACGGTGAAGATTCGTGACGAGCAGTCAACAAGATCTGAAGCAGTCCTTAGGTTGAGTCAACAACTGGGAAGGGTTGTAAGTGTCTTTTAATCTTCAAGTTTTACATAGTGCTTGGTTGTCTGTTGGCCTAGACGGTAAGGCCCGTGGTTTTTTCCCGAGTTGGGTTTTCCACATATAAATCATGTGTCCTTCTCTTTGTGTGGATTGCTTACTTTTAATTGGATCTAGGATTAATTACTGGTTAATCACATTTAATTGATATTCATCTGAGATCGTATTATTGGGACCTCTGCCTGTGTTAAGGCAAGTTTTAGGGTTTTTCAAAAACAACAGGAAAACAAAAACTCCATAAAAATCTACCTTGATCAGAGTAGGACCATAGCTTCATTTTTCCCTGCAACACATTCTGAGTATATGGCATCATCCATCTAGCTACAATTAATTAAGGGATTTAGCATGAATCCTATCTCACAGGGCTTGCGAAGGGGCTGTGAATGAGCAGTGCTGAACATTTACTTTGTTGCTTAAGCATAAATTACTAGGATCTAATAATATGCTTATGGCTTCTTAGGTGATTTATATTCAAAAACCCAAAACATGCAGAGGAACTTCTAGCTCAACAATCTCTATCACTTGAGCTGGCATAACTCTCTTAGCAAATTCATGTATACTTAAACCACCTTCGAACATATCATATGTCGGTCTGATGGGCTCTGTAAGTTGGGATTAGTTGATTGGCTTTGCACAAATAATGTTAGTTTTTCATGTAAATATTCAAGTAATTAGAGAATGTTATTTCGGAATAGTTATTCATCAATATTTCCATGCTGGTCCTATCAGTTGGCTATTCAGGGCGCTTAGTCCTTAAATTTCTAGCGTCAAGTGATTGGAATTGTCCCACTTATATGATCTTGCTAGGTACAGTCTTGGTTGAAAAAGGACAGCACTGTGTTTTTTTAATTGGGAGGCACCTGCTCTCTTTTAAACTAACCACCAAGGTTCAAACCCGGTCTTCTCCTTGACAGAAGGCATGCCTTAGCATGGAAACCCATAGTAGAGTTAGTTATGAGTTTTAGTTCCTACTTTTATATAAACATATACATGTTGGACTAAACTGTTGGATATTGTTTGAACTTTTGCAGCGAATGGCTACAGTGTGGTTCTTCCAGAAAAATTGCAAACAGGAAAATGGAATGTATACAGGTAAGCTGGTTTCCTATATATTGCTTTCTGTTTCCTGGTGATAAGCTGGTTTCCTATATATTGCTTTCTGTTTCCTGGTGATGCATGGACACTGATCTATTATCATGACTTTGCAGTTCTGCCCGCTTTCCTCTGAAGCTTGTGAGTAGATTCCCGGATCATCCGCACATAGGAACCTTGCACGATAACTTTGTGTGAGAATCTTTCATAGTTTTTCAGTTTCTTGTTTAACTTCTTATGTTCATTACTGTTGTCTTGGTAATGCTCTGTATGTTGTGATAATGCTTTTAAGTGGTAACAATTTAATCATAATCTTCACATTATCACTTGAAACAGATAAAAATGGTTACCATTTGGATAGGATTTCATTCTTTTATCTATGAACTGAAGGTTGTATGGCTGGCTGTAGCTGATTCTGGAACAAGGATATAAAACTCGATGAAGCTGAGTTGTTTATTGGATAAAGCACTGTTATGTTGATTTAGGTAAGGGTCTCAATGGGAATCCTTGGCTGGATGCAATGACCTGGTCCACTTCTAGCTCAGAATCCTAACTTCAACAATAACACATCTAATAACCTGGGTTTTACACAAACCAAAACCCAACAAAGATCTAAATTCAACCCAACTTCAGCCCAATGGTAAGCCAAATCTTAGCATCCACAATGATACCCATTTTCTAAGGAACTTCAACCAATGAGAGGCCCATGTCTTGAGGATCATCCACCATGAGGCTTGTGGAGATAGGATCACCATCCATTAGTTCCTAAAAGGAACCTCAACCATGAGACCATCCATCAAGAAATGTTCACAATGAAGCCTGCAAAATGAGTCTCTCTTGTGAGGCTTGTTTCCCCTTTGTGGGTCTATTTCTCCCTTTGCAGGCGACATCAAAGGGGATAAAATCCATTTATAAGAGAGAACTCATTTTCAGTTCTTTCAACTTGGCATGGGTCGCCAACTTGGTGACCACCAAGTTTCTTGCAATTTGGTCGGGTTGCATTATGACTCAGCTGATATGCATTAGATTTGGTCATGTTGGAGTGACTAAGTAGAAACCAAGTTCAATGTGATTCAGCCAACTTTTAAAATGATGCTTCTTTCACTTCTACTGTTTGCGATTCTCCGCAAGTATACGGTTGTCTCAAGTAATATAGACTATGGAAGTCCGAATATCGTTCCCACGAGGATCGTTACAAGGAAAATAACAATTATCAATGAAAAGGAGTATCAACTCAAATATAGTTAACAAATGCAAATGAAAACAAGAAACAAGATAATAACAAAGGAAATAAAAAAATGCAAACTAAAAGAAAACAAGAAACTAGATAACAAAGAGATGTAAGTAGAAATAGAAGAACTTAAGTGAGAACAAGGTTAGTAACAAAGTTAATATCAAGAGAAAAATAACAAGGTTGATAACAAGAACAAATGAACAATGTTAGATAGATCAAATGAGTAAGTGTGCGAAAATAAGTGAAAGATCAAGATAGAAATAAGCTAAAAGCATCCATGAAAACTAACTAATAAGGAGAACAAGATAGAAAATGAGTGGATGGAGATAAAAAGAAATGTGCTAAAAGTGTAAAATCAAAGGAGGAATAAAAACAAACACATAGAAGGTATGAACAAATAAGCTAATGGATATGATGGTGTGGATAGAGAAATGAAGTGTGAGAATTAAAACAAGAGAATAAGTGTGTGGGAATGTGAATACAATCAAGCTAAAGTAACTAAAATAAGAAACAAACAATACTAATGGATAGATTGAACCATCTAAAATCCACTAAGTGACACTAATCCAACACTAATGCTCTTCTCTTTTCCCTAAAAAACACTCAAATCTAATGACAAATCAATGCTTAGATTTGGAAAATATAACTTTAAAGCTCTAAGATAGAAATTAACAATCTAATAGCCAAGATTTTCTTCCCTTCATAAAAGAAAAGATTCCTAATAACTATCTATCAAAAGTAAGCATAAACCATCAAAAGATATTTACTCCTAAGCATGATTTATCAAACCTAAGCATAGATAGTAAAAAGAATGCTAAGATAAAAAAATAAGCATGAAAGGTTGCACAATGCAATGAAGACAAATCTATTCTAACATATTAAGCACATAAACAAGGGAATTAAAATAAAGAGCATAAGCAAAAGGAATAGGATCAACTTAGCTTCATCTAGAAGATTCAATCAAAGGGATTAGCCACCCATTGGAGAAGATAAAACTTTCATTACAAATCTTCAAATTTTACAAAGCTTTCCTCACTTTCTCTCTACAATTGCTCTCAATTACATGAATAGCTTAAGTAAAGAGGATGAGGCTCTCCTTGCTTGTGTTTTTAATGCCTAGAGCTCCCTTCCTTATATAGAGACATTTGCCTTGCTCTTTTTGGTTTATTTCCAATGTGGGACTTCACAAGAATGGAAATATGAACATATGGATGTGATTCCCATGTTAGAAAATAGTCCCCAGATTGATGTGCGATTTTGACCCCTTGAAACATCCGAATTGGAAAAAATATTGTGAAATATGATTTGTATATCTTCGAACAAGCTTTCCAATGCTTCTGAGATCATCTCAATCGGACACCCGAGTAAAAAGATATGGTCAAAATACCAACCCAGGTCTTTCATTTTTCTTCTTATTGTTAGCCTATCTTTGTCATTTTTTCATCCAATTGTCTTCCAAACTTATCCTTACTCTCTTTAACTCTTGAATCTCAACTTTAATCTTCAAATTAGTCTTCAATTAACACCTACAAAGAGAAATTAACATAATTGAGAGTATTTTTTAACATATTTTGTATGAAGGCCATTGGAACTCATATAAATGCATACAAATGGCCATCTATAATGGAAAGATATGAGCAAAGCATGATGGGGAGGAAATTTATTATTTTTCTACTAAAAATAGTGTTTTGAGTTCTTTTATCTTTGAAAACTCATAAAATAATGCTATGAAAATGTCTATTTTGTGAACTCATCATCTACCAAACAAGTTTTTATTGCTCTAAACGTATGAAGACACATTCAAGATTCTTTCAATAAAACTCATTTTGTTGGCAGCCATTGTTTTCAAAGAGGTAAAGAGGTTATTAGCCATGGTCATGCACACTGTGATATGATCAATTTAGAATGTAGGCCCTGTTGTGGATAGACCATAGTTCTCTTTCTAATATAAGTGACCTAGATTTTTACATCAGTTTTTTTTTTCCTCATCAAAGCCATAGTGTGATTTAGATTGAGATTCAAATCTGTTTTTTGAGTGGGCGCAAATTGCAATCACTTTTTTATAGTAAGAAGGCTAACCGTTGTCATCGGAGAGCACACCTCTTGAATTTAAAAAATAGTTGCATCCATACATATAGATCGGATGCTTGCATATATGCACATAACCTTTTGAAGTACAACTTTCAGCTACCTGATTCATGTTCCCATTTCCCATTGCTTTGATTATGTTTTAGAGTACAAAGCCTTACTTGAATTGTGAAGTTCTATTAAATGGTTATCGGAAGTATATATGTTTACTTCAAGATGAGCAAAGAGTGATCATGTATATATAAAGGTGTGGTTTCCAGCATGGTGACAAAAATCATCCCTTGTTTTTTTTTTTTTGTCTCTCTTATTCTTCTCAATCTCTGTATCTTGCCCTTAATCTCTGCATCTTTATATTCATCCATCTTTCCCTATCTCTCCCTATCTCGCTTTCTCTTTCTCTTTCTCTTGTGGACACTCTCAATTGTTCTTCATCTCTCTTTCTCTATCTCATCAATTTCCTTATTCTCTCTCTGAATATCCATCTCATTCTCTTTCTCAGTTCTCTCTTTATTGTTCTCTAACTATAACCTTTTTAATAATAAGGTTCTAGACTGTAGCTTGATTCAAACTTGGAGTCTCATAATGTTGATGAGGGTTTTTCATTCAGTGACAAATCATTGAAGGGAACTCATACTCCACTACCTTAGCATTATAAGTTGAATATAAGTAAAAATCTTCAGAATCAATTTGATAAAAGTTATTGCAACCCCTTCATTGAATCTAATGAAACTTTGGGTTGTGTCACTACTTCTCAACCACTCCACAACTTATGCAAATAGAAATAAAAAATAGATTTGCTGACCATAGTCCATAGTGAATCATTTTCGATTTGTTTGTGTATATCCACCTTCAATGCATTGCCCCCTAAATCAATAGGAAGATCACAGTTAATTCGTGTTCTTATCTAGTAGCCAATATGGGGTAGAGGAAAATGCCCATTGGTCTAAAGCTCTTCAACTTGAGACTTACCCTACACAATTGTTTCTCAAATCAGGTACTTTACAGATCCTGTGCTTTACAAATCAATTGTTTCACAAATCAGGTATGCTTTATACTTCTATATATTGTTCCTTTTTTTACCTACACAATTGTTGAATGCATATCATAGAAACTACATTTATAATAGTTGTCCAATTCTTGTATCTTTTATTGTAGTTGCATATTTTATATAGTCTCCTTTGTTGACCGAAATAAATATACTTTTTCATTAACATGAAGCAAGTATGGTACTTCAAAAGGATGTAAATATATGCAAAATTGCAAGATTACAACGCACACTATCCTTACAGCTAAAGCGGTTAAATCGATATGATGGTATGAACACGTCTTGTATACTAAACATTTTTTTTTGTTATATATATTTTGATTCTTATATACATAGCCAATATATTAATTTATTTTCTCATCTAGGCAGTAAACGTTATTCAAAATTAGCTCAGAAGAGAAGACTATTATCAATAAGATATTGCCGTTTAACGAAGACTCATTCTGTAGCGACAACAACAACCAATTCAAGATCTCGATCTTTGTCCGCGATTGTAGGCTATGTAGAAAATCCCACAGGTAATAATAACGAATAGTCTACTCATTAAATTATAATAAACATGTTAGAAATAGCATATTGTATGCTTAATACAATTCTCATTTAAAAAAAGGTCAAGAACAAGGAGCATCAGATAAAGGTGGATACTATAATGATGGTGCAATTCATCAAAATCAATCTTCAGTTCATAGTCAACGTGATATTTGCAAGATTACTAGAAGACAAAGAATAATGAAGCTACAAGATTTACGTGCATCAAGATATCAATCCCCATCTCAAAAAAGTATGTAAAGTACTTTTGCGTTAGTGAAATTATTCCTTCTTTCTATATAAAACGTCACCATCCAAGTAATTATTTCAATTCTTTTGACTTAGGTCGCACTGATGGTAGAAGAGACTTTGGGTTTCCAAATGAAACTTGTCGAAAGAGTGGAACAATAATGTGGGAACAAGAGGGGAATAAAAGAAGGGCAACTAATCCATACTATATATATAACAAATGTTGTCGGGATGGAAAACTTATTTTACCTATGTTGCAGCATCCTCTGTTGTACCTAAGATCACTCATGGAAGATTTCGAATGTAGAAATGCCTCCAAATTTAAAAGATCAATAAGAGCATATAATAATGCATTCTCATTCACATCGTTGGGAGCAAAAATTGATAACAACATTTTAAGTGTAGGCGGTCCTTTTGCATTTCGTATACATGGTCAGACACATCATAGAATTGGATCTCTGTTACCATTAAATGGTGAGCAGCCAAAGTTTGCCCAACTATATATACATGACACAGCTCATGAGCTTAGAAACAGGAGAGTAGCATTGGCAGATGGTACACATGAAATAACTTTGGATGAGTCTATTATAGAGGGCTAAAAGCAGTTCTAGATGAAGTAAATCCATATGTCAAAAATTTAGATCATTGAAGGATAGATTTCAAGGAGAGCTTCCACGAAATATATCAATGAGAATATTGTCTGATAGATCTAAAGATGCAAGACGATATAATCGTCCATCAGTGGAAGAGGTAGCTGCATTAATATTTGATGAAGAATCTACAAGCCATTCCAATAGAGATATCATCTTAGAGAGGGTCTTAGGGCTTTTGCAAAGAATAAGTGAACTTCATCCAAGTTATATGCCACTACAATACCCATTGCTTTTTCCTTATGGAGAGGATGGGTGGCATCCAAATATATCTTATTCAATGTCATCAATATCATCAAATTCTAAAGTCTCAATGAGAGAATACTACTGTTACAGACTACAACAAAGACATGAGGAAGGAAAGACACTCTTATTATCTGGAAAACTCCTCCATCAGTTTATTGTTGATGCATTTGCATGTATTGAACAAAACAGAGCTTCCTATATAAGAGCCAATCAAGGTACATTTAGACTTGATTTTTACAAAGGTATTGAAGATGCAGTTGTTCAAGGAGACACTACAACATCATCAATTGGTCAACGATATATACTACCTTCTTCCTTCACGGGTAGTCCACGTTACATGATCCAACAATATCAAGACGCAATAGGTATTTGTCGATGGGCAGGGTGTCCTGATATATTTTTAACATTTACAAGTAACCCAAAATGGATAGAGATCTAAAATTTTATAGACTTAATTCCCGGACAAAAAATTGAAGATCGTCCTGATATTATTGCAAGGGTATTTCATATAAAGCTCAATGAATTGATGGAAGAGGTAAAAAAAAGGAAAGGTTTTTGGCAAAGTTATCGCAGGTAAAAAATTATTCCCTTTATCAAGATTCAATTTCAATATACATTGTTTACAATTTCTTATAGTTAGAAAAATTTTCTTATTTTACAGATATATATGCTATCAAATTTCAAAAAAGAGGGCTTCCACATGCACATGTATTAATAACATTGGATCAAAATCACAAGATATTGAGCACTGAAGACATAGATAATGTTGTTTCCGCAGAAATACCTGATATAAATGAAGACGCAGAGTTATATGACACGATTAAGAGGTGCATGTGGTCCATGTGGACCTCTAAATCCAAAATGTGTGTGTATGCAAGATGGAAAATGCAGCAAAAAATACCCCAAGCATTTCAACGAGCGTACATCACTTGATAATTATGGTTATCCAACTTACAGAAGAAGAGATGATGGAAGAACTATTAACATAGGTGGTGTTATGCTTGACCATAGATGGGTCGTTCCATATAACCCATATCTATCAAGAAAATATAATGCATACATAAATGTTGAAATTTGCAGCCAGATACGAGTGATAAAGTATTTGTATAAATATATACACAAAGGACCGGATCGAGCAACTATCATTATTGAAGAAAGTGGTCAATCAAGAGATGCATTTGGTACATTGAGATATAAATAAATTGATGAAATAAAACAGTACTTTGATTGTCGTTATCTTTCGGCGCCAAAATCGTGCTGGAGAATATTTGAGTTCAGAATGCACCATAGAAATCCTACTGTTGAACGCCTATAATACCATCTCGAAAATCAACAAGTTGTTGTTTTCAGCGATAACGACAATCTATCATCTATTTTAAATAAACCAAGAGTGAATAAAACAATGTTCACGGAGTGGTTTACAACAAATCGCCAAGATCCAGAAGCCAGAAGTCTTAGATATGTTGACTTTCCAATGAATTACACTTGGAAAAGTAATGAAAAGATATGGTAAAAAAGAAAGTGTCGGAAATGCATTGGGAGATTATATTATGCTCCACCTAATACAGGTGAAAGGTACTATTTGAGAATGCTCCGACATATTATACGTGGCGCTCAAAGCTATAAAGATCTAAGGACAGTCAATGGTACTGTGCATGATTCATTTAAACTGGTGTGCTCAGAACTTGGATTGCTTGATGATGACAATGAGTGGGACAATGCAATTTGCGAAGCATCAACTCGGGCTACAGGACATCAATTAAGGAACATGTTTTCAGAAATATTGATGTTCTGTGAGGTTACAAATCCATTATAATTATGGGAGAAAAACTGTCAATCACTTTATGAAGATATAACAATGAGACTAGAGAGACAAGGATGCACAATAGATTCAGAATTTTATATATTTGAAATTCAAAATCAGGCACTTATTGAAATCGAAACCATCTTAAATAAGAATGGAAGATCATTGAAGGAATTCACAAATATGCCATTCCCTCACTATGAAGACGCCGATTACATCTCAAATAGGCTACTCCAAAAAGAGATGTCCTATAATACTGAAGAACTTATTTCTGAGTTTGATATCTTATATACAAAACTAAATCAGGGACAATCTAAAGTATTTCACAATATCATGACATCATGTCAAGACAAAAAGGGCGAAATCTTCTTTGTCAATGGCAGCGGTGGAACAGGTAAGACATACTTGTGGAAAATAATTATTACAAAACTTAGAAGTGATGGCAAAATAGTTTTGGCTGTTGCATCATCAGGATTAGCATCTTTGTTGTTGCCAGGAGATCGCATTGCACACTCACGCTTCAAAACCCCACTACAACCTCATGAGACATCATGTTGCTCCATTAGTAAAAAATCAAATTTGGCTGATCTTATTCGAAATACAACTTTGATTATATAGGACGAAGCGCCAATGATGAATAAGCATGCCTTTGATGCTGTTGATAGAACTCTACGTGACATACTCAATGTGTCTAATCCCACTGCAGCCTCTAAATTATTTGGAGAAATAATTGTTGCATTTGGTGGAGATTTTAGACAAATTTTGCATGTAATTAGAAGAGGAAGTAGAGAGGTGATAGGTCCCAGTCAAAGCTGTTATAGTTGCTATGTAAGTAGGATTCTACTTAGGGTGAGAATAAACCACAGTAATTTGTTAATGATTGAACTTGTCTTATTACTGCATAATACTAGAGTTTAAATACGTAGGGAAATAACAGACTCTTCCTAAAATTAATAGCACGACTACATGAAATCAGGACTCTAACAACTGATTCTAACTAAATAGCTGGCACTCATTCAAATAACAAAACACTAGCTAACAAGACTTATCAACTCCATCAAATCCTCAACAGCTCCATGAACTTTGGATTCATGATAGGCACACGTTGAGATCTTCTTGGCTTATCAATACTCCCCCCATTTAGAGGAACCTTGTCCTCAAGGTTCAAGTTGATAAACCTCTCCTGCAGCTCTTGAGCGTTCTCCCAAGTGGCATCATCAGTTGGAAGCTGTTTCCATTTGACAAGACTTTCTTCAACAAGTCTTGACCCTTTTTTGATCCAACGTGTGTCCAAAATGGCTTTGGGTTGTATGAGAATTTCTCCATCATCAGCAGTAGGTGGTAACTCAACTGTAGTGGAGTTGGAGTTGCCCAGTTTCCTTTTAAGCAATGAAACGTGGAAGACAGGATGAATACGAGATCCCTCAGGAAGCTTGAGCTTATTCGCCACGTTACCAATCTTTTGTTCAATCTGATAGGGACCATAAAAGCGGTTTGCCAATCTCTGAAATGCTCGTTTAAAGACTGTTTGTTGGCGGTAGGGATGAAGTTTAAGGAAAACCCAATCATCTTCTTGAAATTCAAGATCACGCCCTTTTGAATTAGCAACCTGCTGCATGCGGTTATTAGCTGCATGTAAATTTGCCTTGAGCTGAAGCAATATTTCACCCCTTGTGGCGAGTTGTTGATCTACTTCGTTCACTAGAGACATGCCCACTTGGTAGTGTGGAATTGTTGGTGGTAAGCGCCCATACAGAGCCTGAAAGGGTGTCATTCCCGTGGATGAGTGATAGGCCGTGTTATACCAGAACTCAGCCCATGGAAGGAGGGAACTCCATTTTCGGGGCTGCTGATGGACAAAGCATCGAAGATATTGTTCGACACATCTGTTGACAACTTCTGATTGGCCATCCGTTTGTGGATGATATGCGGAGCTCATTTTCAGTTGTGTGCCTGACAGTTTGAAAAACTCACGCCAAAAATGACTAATAAATATTGGGTCCCGATCACTAATGATAGATCGTGGCATACCATGGAGTTTCACCACAACTTCAACAAACTTCTCAGCCACCATTTTTGCAGTGTAGGGATGAGCCAATGCCAAGAAATGTGCTAACTTACTAAGGCGATCAACTACAACTAGAATGGTGTTCTTCCCGTTGGATTGTGGACGACCCTCAATGAAGTCCATTGTGATGTCGTCCCATACTTAACATGGGATGGGCCACGGCTGTAGGAGTCCGGCTGGAGAAAGTGTTTCTGATTTAGCTCGTTGGCATACATCACAGGAAGAGACATATTCTTGCACCATCTGATGCATTGATGGCCAATAGAACTGTTGGGCAAGCCGTTTGTAAGTTCGTAGCACCCCTGAATGGCCACCAAGTTGCGAGTCACGGAATTCTCACAATAGCTGCTGAATGATGTTGGATCTAGGAGGTACCACCACTCTGTTCTTGTAACAAACTAGTCCATTTCGCCATGTATATGGGCTGCCCGGATTCTCAGTTGCCAACTTGCCAATTTTTTGCATGTAAGAATGACGAACAACCTCTTCTTTGATATTATCCCAGACCTGAGCTTGTGAGACAAATAAAGCATCAAGACAAAGGCTGCCTGCCATGCGTGAAAGTGCATCCGCAGCTGAATTCTCCTTGCCAGGCTTGTAAATTATCTCATACTCATATCCAAATAGTTTTGACACCCATTTTTGTTGCTCTGGAGTAGTGATGCGCTGCTCCAAGAGATATTTAAGGCTGTGCTGGTTTGTTTGGATAAAGAATTTTCGACCCATCAAGTATGGTCTCCAAGTTTGGACAGCTACAACAATGGCCAGCATCTCTCTAGCATACGTTGACCATGATCTCTTTGACATCCCCAAGGCTCGGCTCATGAATGCTATGGGCTTTCCTTGTTGAGTTAGAACCGCACCAATTCCGTCCCCTGAAGCATCAGACTCAATAACAAAAGGTTCATTAAAGTTAGGCATTGCAAGTGTAGGTGTGGAAGTCATGGCTTGTTTAAGGTCTTCAAATGCAGTTTCGGCTTCATCATTCCAACTGAATTGTCCCTTTCTTAATAGAGTGGTGAGTGGCCGAGCCAAAATTCCATAATTACGAACAAACTTCCTGTAGTAACCTGTAAGGCCTAAGAATCCACGCAATTTAGAAATATTAGTAGGCCTTGGCCAATTTAACACTGCTTGTATTAGTAGGTCCCAGTCAAAGCTGTTATAGTTGCTATGTAAATAGGATTCTACTGAGGGTGAGAATAAACCACAATAATTTGTTAATGAATGAACTTGTCTTATTACTGCATAATACTAGAGTTTAAATATGTAGGGAAATAACAGACTCTTCCTAAAATTAATAGCATGGCTACATGAAATCAGGACTCTAACAACTGATTCTAACTAAATAGCTGGCACTCATTCAAATAACAAAACACTAGCTAACAAGACTTATCAACTCCGTCAAATCCTCAACAGCTCCATGAACTTTGGATTCTTGATAGGCACACGTTGAGATCTTCTTGCTTATCAAGAGGATATAGTTTCTTCTTCAATTACAAAATCTTTGATATGGAAGAATTGTACGGTTCAAAACCTAACCGAAAATATGCGGTTGCAAAATTTAACAAACGATGATGATATGGCACAGTTTGCAAGGTGGGTATTAAGTATTGGAGATGGAGAATGCAACTCTACCAGTGATGATGATGAAGACGACTTGGTTGAGATACCATCTGATTTAAAAATTGATACATACAATGATGAAATTCTGCCATTGATAAACTTTGTTTATGAGAACATAGATAAGAATTATAAAGATCCATCTTATCTGCGAGATAGAGCCATCTTAACACCACTAAATGATTATGTTGACAAGATTAATGGTGTTGTTCTCTCAATGATTCCTACACAAGGGCAAACAT
Organism: Cinnamomum chago; assembly: GCA_038049695.1. Lineage (NCBI taxonomy): Eukaryota > Viridiplantae > Streptophyta > Magnoliopsida > Laurales > Lauraceae > Cinnamomum > Cinnamomum chago. The sequence continues at coordinate 60,376,793 of CP142458.1, read as the reverse complement.
ATTTAAGCGCCGATACAATGGTGGAGTCTGATAGCAATGAAAGTAATCAAAGAATCTTATACACTACAGAATTCCTTAATACATTAAATGTTAGTGGATTGCCAAATCACCGTCTCGACCTCAAAATTGGAACTTCGATAATGCTGATTCGCAATCTAAATCAGTGTATTGGGTTATGCAATGGAACGAGGCTTATTATCAAGGAATTGAGACACAAGGTAATAGATGCAGAGATAATTACGGGAACAAATATAGGAGAACGTGTCTTCATACCACAGATTATAATGTCAACTGTTGATACAGAATGGCCATTTATACTGAAGAGAAGGCAATTTTCAATAAAAGTTGCATTTGCGATGACAATTAATAAAAGTCAGGGACAAACACTATAAAAAATAGGCATCTATCTCCCTAAGCCCGTCTTTTCTCACAGCCAACTATATGTAGCTATTTCCATAGTCACAAAAAAATCTAGACTGAAAATATTACTAAAGAAAAATGATGGCATCCCTCTTGGCTATACAAGAAATATTGTATACAATGAAGTTTTGAATGAAGTAAAAAGGCATTCCACGGACTCATAATAAAGGTAGTAGTTTTTCCTTTAGACCTGTCATCATATTTAATATAATGCTTCTCATTAAAAATGGATCATAATCTTTGTTCCTATTACTATAGGATCTGAATATCATTCAATCATAAATGTCGTCTAAGAGATATCATTGCCTAGAAGAACTTCACTGTTTTTCTGATAGATGGCATATCAAAGTAAGGCTTAGCAGAATCCTTGAAGATAGAGAGTATCATACAAGAAAGGGAGCAGGAAGAATAAATGAACTTATTCTTATTGATGAAAAGGTAAAAAATAGTTTGCATATATTTGTTATTACATTAAATATTAAATATTAAATCTAATTTAATTTCTGTTTTCTATTTTTTCAATTACAGGGCGATCAAATTCTTCTGACATTATTTAACGATGAGATCCCAAAATTCGGCAACAAATTATGCGAGGGTAGCTGTTATACCATAAGAAATATTCGGGTTAAGCTAGCTCCAGATGCGTACAATGTTGTTAGGCATGATTATCAGCTTTCATTGGCAAGAGATTCCTCAATTGTACAAATAACAGATCCATGTCATGAAACTCCATTCATCAAGTTTTACTTTGTTCCAATTGATACACTTCCAACTCTACTAAACGAAGTCAAATTTCTTCCAGGTAATTAACTATGAATTCTAGGTTCAAGTACAATATTTTCTTATTTAAATTATTATTCACTGCATTGTTTCTCATTATATAGATATCATCGGAATTATAGAAGATGTAACATGCATATCTTATATAAGAAAACAGGATGGAACAGAACTAGCAAAACTAGATGTTACATTATATGATGAAAGGTATGTTTATTTACAAGCTACAGATTTATTTAAAATCTCCTATTGGATAAATATACTAATTTCTCATTTACTACTCTATTCTTGTAGTTTGAAAAAATTGAATCTAACATTATGGGGAGAGTTGGCATCATACCACTTTTATTCTCTTTAACATCAAATGTTGGAAGAGTCCTCTTGACTACATCGACCGTAGTTAAAGCATACAATGGTAATTAATTAAACTTTCTTCTATTAATTCAAACATATGATTTAACACTAATGTTAAAAGTAAGTGCAGGCAATATTTATCTGAGCACATCATTCGCTACCAGGATAATGATCAACCCAACTATTCCAGAGGCAAATTCTTTACTAAAGTGGTAAAATTATGATCTTTTCAATTTTAATAAATTAAATAATAAAATATATCATTCAAATATGTGTTTAAAAGATTAAATACAAGAATGAAGGCCATAGTGGTGATTCGATGAATAACAGAATTTTATTGGAATATTTAGTTTCAATAGTGGAGAAAAGAGTAACTGAAGTAAGTTAGTTATCATTCACATCTTTTAAATTATAATTGTGTGGATTTATCATTTATATTTGTAATTTATGAACTAAAAGAATAAATTTTATCCTGGATATTTATAGGTGAAATATGTTACAATCAAAGCTATCGTCGCAATGTTGCACATGGATAGACCATTATCATTCGTATCTTGTAATAGGTGTGATAAAAAAAATCGATCCAGGTGTAAATAATGGTCAATGCAATCATTGCACTTTCCCCACACGAACAAACAAAATAAGGTAAGTTATTAATAATGCACAACTTTCATGTAATATGTTAGATTTATAAATTAAATATATTCATTTATACTTTATAATTTTTAACTTTTATAACTGTAGATACATTGCAACAATAACTGTAATGGATCACACTAGAAGTGCAACATTTTTTCTCCAAGACAACGTCGTGAAGGAATTCTTGAATACATCAGAAGAAAATTTTGAAGTAAATGCAACTAAGGTAATGACGCAATGTTTGTTTCTTTCTATTCTTTTTAATATGCTCCTATCATATACAATATATCTAAATCTCAATTATCAAATGTTTGTTTCTTTGTATTCTTTGTCTTGTAAATTTATTTTTATCAAATGTTTGTTTCTTTGTATTCTTTTTCTTGTAAATTTATTTTTATCAAATGTTTGTTTCTTTCTATTCTTTGTCTTGTAAATTTATTTTTATCAAATGATGCAGGATGATTGGTACACCCATTTCGCACCTCAAATCCATAAAGCACTATGGCAGGAATACTTGTTCCATCTAAAGATAGGATCGAATATAAGCAAATCTACTTTGGATAGTGGAGTTCCAATTAAAAAAATAGAACTCATAAACGTCAATCATGAGGGAAAGTTTTTACTATCAGAAATAGAACATTGTGAGCCTTTACAATTTTGTTTTAATAAGATTTATTCTTTTAAAAGTTTTTTTTTATTTCACTAACTTATTTTCACTTATGTCAACAACGTTAAAGATGAAAGATAAAATCAGCACTCCAGCCATTGGGACAAGTAATGCAGCTGATCAATTGGAAAGTGAAGTGACAAACTCAGTGACTAACGCAGATACAAGTGGATGAATTGCACAATCTTTTTGAGATATCATTACCATTGATTTAGTGAATGGTTGTGTCCAATCCAATGTTGATTTGGGGTGGATTTGAATGGTTCATGGATTCTTATTATATTTAACGCTTTATGTATTCATGCTTGGTTTCATGTTTGGTGGTTTATCAGGTACTTATTAGAATCACCAGGTCTCTGGAACCCATGAGAATGGCTACATAGACTTTTCACCATGAGATTAAATAAGTTTTGACGAGCTCATTTTCTTCCTCCTATACATAACTTTATTGCATTGCCTTACATTAAATGCTTATCTTATAATTTGAAGATGGGGACATGCCTTCTCGAATAATGAAAATATTTACAAGTTAATATGCTTTTATATCCTTGGTAGAATGCTGACTTAATGGTACATCATATACTTTCTACAAAAAAATTTCTTTAGGGGCTGAACTTCACTTTCCAACTAGATCACCCATTCGAATAATCCAACTAAGTCACAATATAATACTTCCATGAATTGTCATTGATACATCTTTCTATTACTCAGCGTTGGTCTGAACTATTCATCATTGATAACCTTTAATCTCACTATTGATTTCTGTGCTCTTAAAAATGTAAAGGGCACACCAAATGATTCTCATGATTTAAAATAAATCTTTTATGAAAGTCTATTTTAATTTATAAGTATTTAAAGATTTAATATTTTCTGAATTTAGTAATAAACTATTTAGTTTTATTTGATCAAGGCCGGGGCTAAGCACGGGCCTGCGTTGCTAGTGTGTGTGTGTATATATATATATATACACACTTGTGGTTTTGGATTCATTAGAATCTGCTATCAAGTTAACATCACCTGATGCATCCTTCAAGACCAATTGGATGTCTGTATCAAGAAGGTTGTAGTCTTTAGTTTTTTTTTTTCCTTACCAATTGGATGACAGCTATACCAAACAACATCAGTACCAATTCAACAAAGAAAAAAATTCGCACCAAATATGAATTTCTAAATTCCACTTAAATTCCTTTCCGAAATTCCTATTTTCTTCTTTCTTCTTTTCTTTTTTTTGCTATCGGAGGATTCCCAACTCTTTGGGCTGGAGTAATCCTTCCGGGCCTAGAGGGAAGCCGGGTAAAAACTTCTGTGGCCCCAGTGTGGTAGTACTGTTTCGAACACACAACCTCCGAGTACAAAGCGTGGTACTAGGCCAACTGAGCTACCCATCGGGACTTTCTTCCTTCTTTTCACGAAAAAAAGATTTGTGTACAAACGTAATATTTCTCTTCTTCGAAACAATTCCAACACAAGACATGGATGATGGATATCGATCAAATGCCAGGATCCCACCAATCAATTCATATCCATCCTCTCTATCCTTATCTCTTCCAGAAAAGTTAGAAAATGCTCATTGATTTCACCCCACTCTCGATATTCTTTGAACAAAGCATCATTGTGTAAATGTTTCATTTACGAGAATGAATGAATTTTCTTTTTGTTTGTAAAGCATTTTGTGAGGGAAATTAAATTGAGAGAGAGAAGAGGAAGATAGTGAAAAAGATCAAAGGTGCATTTCCTTCAATTTGCCCCTCTTCATTTGAGAGAGCCCCATTTCATCTGTAACTAGTAAGGGAAAACAAGAGAGAAGTGAAAAGGTAGAAGAACAGCGAGAGGTGACGAAAGAAGAAAGAAGAAGCAGGAGCTCCATGAGATTATATCATTGCCAGAGATATGAAGTGTGATTTTGTAATGAGTCATGAAATTTCACTTTACTAGAAATAAAAAAATCTTTCAGTTTAAGGGGAAAATAGCACCTCCTAAAATATATATATATATATTTATATATATATATATATATATATAACAAACAAGATGGAAACAGAGAAAGTGATCGTTCAAGCGGATGTCTGTATCAAGAAGGTTGTTGTAGTCTTTAGTTTTTTTTTTTCTTAAATATCTCATTAGCTTAATTATGTCATTTTAAAGCAATTTGGTCTAGGATTGCTAGCCTTATATATGTACTACTCAGTTACAAATAGCATATTAGACCAATGTTCTCCGATGAGCGGGCTGTATATTTCTCATACGCACTCAAGCTCTTTTAGGGACCCCAGAGATGCCTAGGGGGTGGGGTAGATGTAAAGGTCTAAATTGTAAATAGACACCGCTCTTGGTCTTCTCAAATGTAAATACAGACAGACAGGATGGGTAAAGTAAACTACTCTATGGCGAGAACTTCCGGCGTGCCCGCTTTGCAATTCATCCGAACCGTGCACACATATATGGGACGCCCTTTGATAGTCATTGGATCTAGGTGCTCGCACCACTAAATGGGTTGGACTATTGAATTGAGGGACAATTTTTTATTTAATATAAAACCGTTATACTTGTGGGCCAAGGACCATGGGGTTAAAGACATAAAGATTGACGCCATTTTTCAAATTAACGTCCATCATGGGTGTATCTTTCCATCCCATATGTCCCCTGATGTGTGGGCCCTAGCAACTGGTTTGCACAGTAAAGATGCACAGGAATATTACCCACTCTATAGTTACTATTTTAAAAGTAGCTTCACATAAGCTACTTTGTTTAGTAAATCTAGGGAAATATGTTTCTTGGTTAACATGATCTTATGTATCCATTTTAAAATAAAAGCATCTAAGGTTGGGATTTCTCTGCTCTGAGTCATCGTTGGATCCAAAGAGTCCACAAACAAAATGATAAAAGACTTAATACTGGCTAGGGCTGCACAACCGGAAATCCGGTCCGGTTTTTGGACCGGAATCGGGTCGGACCGGATTTCCGGTTGTACTTAAATGGAAGGACCGGACCGGACTACTTATAAGTGGTCCGGTCCGGTCCGGTCTACAGTCCGATTCGGTTCAGCCCTAATACTGTCCATTATTCAAGTTTCTGCCCGACTTGGCGGACCAAGAGGAGTCAATTCCACACCTACTGGAGTCCAGTAGAGGACAAAGCCAATGCTAATGCCAGTCACCATCCACGCCCCACACTCACGCTATCCATGGATGCAAAAAAATTAATATAGCTCTTTTGTTTTCCTGCTGGCTGGTGAAGTACAACTAGTGACACCCCCGTTGATAGGGACGGGGATCATACATGAGACTAGAGGTCAATTCAGAAGTTTACTGTGAAACCATACAACGTGGTCGTACATACCGCAATCAACGGTGAGGTGTAAACATTTTCTCAGTCAGCTATAAATACAAGCCGAAGGTTCACATAATTACAGATGGTACAAATAACAATTTAGAGTAAACACATTTCATTAATAATGCTAAAAGTTTAACAAAAGATATAGACAATTAAGGTTTATACAATGGCCTCAAACAAAAGAAAAGGACAATTAAGGTTGAGACAATTAAGCTAAGCGATGGACCTTGGCGACTCGGAGGTGTGATCGGACTTGCAGAAGAATGACTTGAAGGGTAGTCTTGATCACTCACTGAAATAGGGCTATAGAGTTCACGGTTGATCTTGACCGACACTGGTCTTGGTCTTGGTCTTCTCAATTGTAAATAAACACAAAGGATGGGTGTGGTAGACTACTCCATGGGGAAAATGTCTATGTGCATCCTTAAGGTGAGAACTTCCAGCAAGCCCACTTTGTGATTCATCTAAACCGTTCACACACACAGGACACCCCTTGATAGTCACGGGACCTAGGAGCTTACACCGGTTTACACCACCAAATGGACGGCACTATTGAATCGAGGGTCAATTTTTTATTTAATATATAAATGTTCGGTTTATTTCTTGTATTCCATGTTTACCGGATTGGTTGATTGGGTTGGTCAATGACCAGGTTCAGATCGAGTCATAGTTATTTTGGTAATTGTATCATAAAGGAAAAAAGCTCTTTCCACTTTTGGATCCACAATAGGGATCTAGCAAATATTTATAACTAATATCTTAAGGCATTGGAATTTTTGTAGGATCCGAAACATGGGTTCCCTTTTTTTCTTTTTGATAAGAACCATTTTATTCTTTGATATTTAAAGAAACTTCATTGAAAATGGAGATGGAAAAGCTAGAACATCGATTATGTTGGGTAGAATAAATGCAAAATGGGTGTAAGGTGGATTACGATATTATTACATAGGTAATGATATCATCACGGGGGTAATTTTTTCAAAAAAATTTACTGCACCATAATCCATCAATTTATATTTTTAATGTTCAATTTGTCTAGTCGGTTTATAAGGCTAATTTTTTTGTAAAAATCCCTCAAAAAATAAGTGTAGCCTAAAAAACCATTATGCTTTAATGTGCTTATGCTGAAAAAATTAATATTAATGAGACCTTTCCATGATACAATCCTCCCATGATCAAAGTGCATTCATGTGGATCCCAAAAGGGGCTTGGACTCTCATATCTTCTACAAGCCGTCGGTACCCCTGGAAGGAAAAGCAAAATAATTATATACACACATTGTGGCGTACGTCCTTACCTATGTCCTCTAAGTATGAAATGCAAGTATCTAGAAAAAAACAGGTAAAAACATTGGATCCATTCACATTGAGTCTTTTTTATTACGAGATCAGGAATGAGATAGGTGGGTCATAAATATTGTATGTCACTTTTTGAGAAAGTAGTGACATGTTTGGCCTGAATAAGATGTTTAATATAATTTACAAATAGGATACACTCATGGTTCAGTGGTCTTGGCACTTCGTTTCACACTCATGTCTTCAAGATGAATGTATCACTTGTGACTAGTCACCCAACATAGGAGAAAAATTTTAAATAATCAATGAATAGGCCCAACACAAATAATTAGTCTGTCCGATCGCCCTGAGTCGAGTTGAATTCCAATTGGAACTTGGAACTGGAATTGGCTTCAACTTGAGCGGAGTTGAGTTAGATTCTGATTTGTGACTCAGCGTAGTGATCACATTGAATTGTTCATCTATGAGTGAGAGAGAGGAGGAGGAGAGATAGAGACTAACATCAAGAGTGCATATTGAGAGAGAGCTTGTTGGGTCAGGTTCTATTAAGTAAGAATTCGAAAGAGGGTTCTTGAGAAGAAGAAGAGGAGGAAAATCGAGTTGGGACGAGGACTTAGCAAAGTCCGACTAGAGTCCGATTTAGGGGTTCCTTTGAACCCTTGTCTCTCTTTCCCCCTTCTGAAATTCAATTATCCTTAAAGAGAAAAAAAATAAAAATAAAAAATAGTCCGACTAGAGCCGGCTCAGGCTGGGGCTCTGGCCTTTTTTTAATTGTGGAAAGAGAAGTTCAGAAAACAAACATGCAAGATAAGTACTAAAACAAAAGAACACCAAACAACTAAAACAAAAGGTAGCATGTCACATCATTGCATGGGGTCGTTTGAGTATCTTGTAGTTTTTCTTGCATATCGCTGTTGCTTGTCTTCATTTTAACGAGTCTTGCCATGCTGATTACTTATGGACAAATAAGTCTCGATTGAAAGACTGAAGTTGTCTTAATCACTCCGGGACATAGAGCTATGGGTTCAGGATCAACCTTAACCAACAACGGACTTGGTCTTCTCAATTTTAAAGAGACACACAAATATATGGGTGTGGTACATAATATATATATATATATATATATATATATATATGGGTGTGGTCTTCTCAACAACGGTTGGCCCGCCCGGCCCGCCCAACGACCAAATGCTCTTTTTTTTTTTTTAAAGAAGTCTATTTTACCATCCCCCCCCCCCCCAACCAACAGCTATAAAACGATTATATCAGGGGTATTTTATGTCATTTTTCATTTTACAAAGTTTATAAATACCCTAACCCTCTTATTCTCATTCCTCACCAATTTACACAACTCTCTCTCTCTTTATACATTTTATAGCTCTCTCTCTCTCTCAAAGCATTCAACTCTTTCACTTTCTCCAAGAAGCTTTTGGAGGGCCAATGTTTAAGTCATCAAAAAACAAGATTAAAGGGACCTTCAAAGATTTAGAGGTATTTATATTATTTAAATTTGAGATTCCATATATATATATATATGTATATATATAAGTTTATATTACATTATATTAACTCTCATTTTCTCCCATTTCTTATATTAATTATCACAAAAGAAGGCTATTAGCCTATTACTGTTGTTATTTATAAATTTTATTTTTTGAAATATGGCTAGAAGATTTTCCACAGAATCTTCTTCCATTAATTTAGGAGTAGAAGAAGATTTTATTGAATTACAGGATGAAGTAGGTGATTTACCACCCCCCTTTCCTCAGAGTTCCCATAAACCAACAAAGAGGAATAGAACTTCAGTAGTTTGGGATGTATTTACAAGGTTTGATGTTATTGAAAATGGAAAGAAAGTTGAAAAGGCAAAATGCAAATTTTGTAGTAAGATTTATGGTGCCGAGTCAAAATCGGGTACCGCCCATTTGACAAGACATAGGCAAAATGTTTAGCCTTACATAAGCCGACGGATGCAGGGACAGAGAGGCTTGGTTCACAGACCCAAATTTCTACTGCTGATGGTGGTGGTAGTAGTAGTAGTTTGGGTCTTTTTTCTTTTAATGCACAAAGTGCTAAACAAAATCTTGTTAAGATGATTGTGTTACCCGAATTACCATTTTCTTTTGTTGAAAATGAGATTTTTGAAAATGTTCCAGAAATACTGTCAACCACAATTTCACAGTATTTTAAGAAATATAGCCAGAAATGATGCTATTAGACTCTGGCAGGAAGTGAAAACAAATATCAAAACTTACCTTGCAGAAATTTCTGGTATAATGGCCATAACCACAGATATGTAGACTTCTAAAGGGGGTGATAGTTTTCTTTATATTGCTGCACATAACATAGATGCAAAATGGATTATTAATAAACGTATAATTAGTTTTAGCTGTCTTGAATGGCCACACAATGGCACTAGAATAAGTACATTTATTTTGGAAAAACTAGATGAATATAATATTAAAGAAAAAGTTTTATCTATAACTTTAGATAATGCCAGTAATAATACATTGGCTATTGAATTAATGAGAATGCAGATGCCACTTGCAACTTTGATAGATAGTTATTTCTTTCAAAATAGATGTATTTGTCACATCTTAAATCTCATTGACAAAGGTTGGTTTAAAGCATATTGTAAATTACACAGATGCTATTAAAGACATTGCTAGATTTATTTTCTCCTACGTACATAGAAGACAATTGTATACCCAAATATGTGCGAGGCAAGGCGTATCAGCTATTAAAATGCCTAAAAAGGTAGAACATAGATATAATTTTATGTATGATTTATTAAACAAGGCACTTGATCGGAAAACTGTTTTGAATGAATTTTGTGCTTTTCATGCACAAGATTTGATGATTAGTGATGAACATTGGGAGTTATGTGCCCATATAAGAGATTTAATAGAAGTTTTTTATACTTCAACATTATTTTTTTTCCGAGATATACTATCCCACATCTAATGAAGCTTTAAAGGAGCTTTTTAAAATTACTTTACAATTCAGTAGATTTAGAGATCATTTTTTACTGAGTAGCACTATTAGAAACATGGAAGAAAATTTTAATAAATATTGGAAAAAGGTTCCAATAACATTTTCTTTAGCTTCTGTATTTGATGCTAGATTAAAATTAAGTTGTGTACAATTTTTTATTGATGAAATAAATAAAAATAAGAATTATATAGATTTAAATATTTTTTCACATATAAGGGCAAATTTACAAGCACTTTTTCAATTTTATTGTGAGCAAAATGGGTACAACTGAGCTTAGTATGGCCTATTTAGAAGTCCAGCAAACAGGTGTCAGTGAGTGATATGTGTGGTATTCTTCCCTGTCCACGGGCATGGCATCCAACTCAAGCTCAAGTAACATTGTGACGGAGTTATCATCGTATCTTGACGTCAGTGTAAAACGAGTGCAAGGATGCATCTAGTTTTGACCTTTTAGCCTGATGAAAGCAACAAGAAAGCGTTTATTCAGTGTTGGCCGTCATGACTCGTGATCTATTGACTATTCCAATGTCTTTTGTAGCATTAGAACAGGCTTTTACTGCAGGTGGACGTGTGGTGGATGACAAAAAATCAAATCTAACTGAAGAAATGGTAGAGTGTTGTGTTTGCCTACGAGACTGGTATTTGGCAGACAAGAGGAAGTAAGAGTTGACATCAATGGAAGATTATGATCCAGCAGAATACATTAGGGGACTACGCATCTGATTTTTTACTTTTTCCTTCATTGTAATTTGTAAATATATAAGTTTTTCATTCTTTTTTTATTTTCTAAAAAGGACTGTAAGGTTTTGAATGTAATCCTATTTAGAAACCTTCAAGAAGTTAAGATCTAAATGGTTCTCTTTTCTTAGTGGAGTAGGTCGAGTTTGACCGAACCACTTAAATATCTTTGTCATTCTCCGTGCTTATGTTCTAATTTTTATTTTTAATACTGATAAGCAAAAAAAAGGAAAAATATTTGAAGGACGCACACCTGGTCCGCCGGCTTGGCACGGCACGGCCCATCCCTGGCAAGGCCTGGCCCGTGGCATGGGACATGCCTACTTTGATCTCATGTCTCTCTTTCCCCTTTTTGCAATTCAGTTACCCTTAGGGTCCGTTTGGGAAGGGAGGAGGGGAGGGGAGGGGAGGGAAAATTTGAGGGGGAAGGAAAATGAAGGGAAGGGGAGGGAAAATTAATTTTCCCTCCTCTTGTTTGGGAAGTAAAAAAGTAAGGGGAAGGAAAGTGAAAAAGTATAATTTTGTTTGTTTGTGAGGTACAGAGATAAAGACTATTTTACCCTTGCTTTTGAAAAAAATTCAAATAGAGTCTAAGGGCAATTTAGTCATTTCATCACTCCATCCTCACTTTCCCCTCATTTTTCCCCCCTGTTTTGGGGGGGAATTTTTTTAGAGAAAAAGTAGACTTTTTCCCTCCATTTCTCCCTCCCCCATTTTCCCTCCCCCCTTCCCAAACACCCCCCAAAATCACTTTCCCTCCACTTTCCCCCCTTTTTTTCCTCCTCCCCATTTCCCCCCCCCCCCCCCCCCCCCCCCCCTCCCAAACAGACCCTTAAGGGCGTGTTTGGCACTTAACTAAGTTAAAGTGAAGTGAAGTGAATCCAGACAAGAATTGACAAGGGTCATATCAAAAGTACATAATTTCAACATTCCCTCCATCATCTTTTAAAAAAAAAAAAAGTAAAAAAAACAACTTCCTTTTTCCACTAAAAGACAAAAAAACTTCACTTTTCTATACAAAAAGTAAAAAAGATTCTATACCAAATAACTAAAAACAAAATATCATCATAATACTTTATATTTTATTCTCTCTTAATTTGATGCTTCACCTCACCATACTTCAATTCACCGTACATCCAAATAAACCCTAAAGCAGAAGAAAGAAACGGTAATAAAAAATAAAAAATAAAAAGTCCGCCTAGAGCCGGCTGAGGGTGGGGCTCTGGCCGTTTTTTAATTGTGGAAAGAAAAGTTCAGAAAACAAACATGCAATTACAAAAACAAAAGGTCGCATGTCACATCATTGCATGGGGTCGTTTGAGTATCTTGTTGTTTTTCTTGCATATCGCTGTTGCTTGTCATCATTTTAACTTGTCTTCCCATGCTGATTACTTATGGACAAATAAGTCTCGATTGAAAGACTGGTCTTCGCAATTGTAAAGAGACACACAAATGTATGGGTGTGGTACATAATATATATATATATATATTTATATATAAGGATATTCAAGTGAGGGATTCTCTCACCACTTGGAGAGATTTTAAGTATAAAAGGGTGTACTTCCTTCAAATACAAAAGTCATTTTGTACTTAAAACCTCCCCAAAAAGGGGAGTCCCTCACTTGAATATTTCTATATATATATATATATATATATATATAGAGAGAGAGAGAGAGAGCAGGGCTCTCCTAAGCTGCAGCTTAACTTATCCTAAGCTGTAATAGTGCTGGTCCCACAAATCAAATCCTGCTTGACTTCCCAGGTCAACAGTCAATTCCACACCTACAGGAGTCTAGTTGGAAGAAGAAATCTCTGACAACGTGCCAAGGTCTAACATCGAGAGGCCCGTGGAACCAAATGTGTATAATTTTAGGTCTAAATACAAAGAGGTTGAGCTTGATTTGACTGAAAAACCACAGGATTAGAGTCATATAGATCATTATTTAATGCATACATGTCACCACAAAAGAAAGATCTTAAAGCCACAGAGAAAGAGAATATACACATACACATACATATATTTCAAAATATTTATTCATCCATAACTATGCTACAACAAGATGAAACGGGGCTAGTAATATTTGTTTACTTTAGTGCCATCTGTTGTATGTTGATTGGATAGCAATATGAAGGGGGGCCAGAAAAAGCCCTCTGAGCAAAGATGGCATTGACAGCTTGTGTTGGATGGAAGGCATCCCAGAAGATGTATTGATCCCTGTTTGCACATGGTATTGAGAGGGGAAGGCATGTCACCTTCCCTTTGTTCCTCCCAATCCCACAGCATCTCTCATTAGTCACGTGAAACCCTGTCATGTAAGCATGAAGATGGATCAGCCGTCCATTCATATCTTGTCCATGATGGCCAAAATAAAATGTCCATGGGGAATTGGGTTGGGTCCATAGTATAGCTGGACCGGACCAAAATCAATTGATGTGGACCTGATGAACATGGAACACAAAATGGGTCTAGGCTTCTGGTTCGTATGATACACAAAATCTTTTGTCAAGACACTGACGAAACCCACACTCAGACCTAGACTTGGATGGTGCTCATTTGAGGATTTCCCTACTAAATATGGGGCACCCTCTCTTAAGCACCTCTCATGAGATCCCCCTTGTGGATCCATGTCAATCATGTGGGTGGTGGGGGCTCAACAGATCTAAATAACACATAGGGGCATACAAAAGATCATCCGGCCCATTAGATCATTCTAACCCTTTGATCTATTGCCCTATAATTTAATGGTTTTAGAAGGCATCAATTTTTGGATTTTAATCCAATGGTGAGTAGAGAACATAGGGACGTCGCAATTGTTTGGTTATCTCATATCTCACCCAGCTATCTAGTGATTGATGCATGAATCCTCTCCTTGAGTGCGCATGCTTTCCCTCCCCAGAGTGTGCTGGAGTCCACTCAAGTAGTTGGCGGGTCTCTCATGGGTCCAGCTTCCCTGGCTAGCTAAGAAAATAAAATAAAATAAAACCCAATGGTGCGCAGTTAAATGGATATTAAATTTGGGCTTGTGCTCATTTAGAATTTCCTACTTCTGATAACTTATTATAGCCTCATAGATATGACATATACAGTTGTAGCATTCAGATATTTGGACCATATGATTTCTTCAGGCCAGGATAAAGGACAAGGAGGCCCAAACTAAAATGGCTAGAAATCTTGGAACCCTAACCCAATTTTTCTGGGTGTTTGGGTATACAGGAAAGTATTTCATCTGGCTAGGATGGGACCCATGACCAGCTCTACATCTAAATGTGTAAGTCCTGGGCCTAATCCATTGAGTGGCATGCCTGTTTTCTAACGAGCTGAGCCAGCCCTTGAAGTATAGTCCAGCGGGTTACACATGTCTCTGAATATCAGTATCAACAAAATAAAACAGAATTGTGCTTGGATAGCTTGGGCCTGCCCAGTTGAAGTTATAATTAAAAGTATCTCACCATAAGTTGAAGGGTCATTGAGCATGTCACTGACGGCTTCATAAGCATTGCCGTACAGAAAGATTGCCCCAGTGTGGTTGCCATTGAGCTGTCCGACCAGAGATTTTAGGCCCACATTGAATAGTCCGACGATCTCATTAACGCCTGAGATACACCGCCCCGGCGGGGTTTGGTTCAGTGCTAATTGGTTAGGAATACAACCAAGTGGGCCTAGTCCAGCCAGAAAGAACTTCCGCACCCCTACACTTTGAACTGCCTGAAATAAGAGAGTCCAGCTAAGATTAAGATGGTAACATATGCCATTGATAGATTATCAGTTTCATAATTGTTGATTGTGGGTCCAGACCTGGAACTGATATCAATCAGGCAAAAATTCAGGGCCCATGTGCAACTTTTATGGGTCAGTAATAAGTTCATAGGCCCATTGGTTCTTCAGCAAATCATTTTTGTATAAATTGGGATCAAGTTCAAATGGATTAACGTCCAAGTGAGTCGGCTGATCACTCTATTAGCTGGGATGATCTCTCTAATATTGGATCCAGACCTACTACTTTCTGGTCCAGTCAGGCCTCATATCTGGCCCTATTCTGTGGGGAGGGAGAGTGGCGATCGGTCAGGTCGGGTTGGTGGCTTGTCTAGTGAGTATGGAACCACCCCATATCAAGAGGAACTCGACTAGAAAGTAAAAGGGTCAGCCCAACTCTCAGAATAGAGAAGTAGTGGCCCAAAACAAACATAACCCATCTATTAATGGGTTGGAAATGTCAACGAGAGTGCTGCCAGTTTCTAACTTGACCCACCAGCTCAATCAGGTAGATTTAGGATTCGGTTGACCCGTGTACTTCTGGTTTGGACTCAGGTCAATTTTTCCAACCTATTTATATTTAATAAATGGGTCAGGTTCAGGTTGAGTCCCTACTTGCTTTTCCACCTCCCAACCCTACAAGAAAACATTTAAAGTTTCAGATTGACTCTGTTTTAACTTCTGGGTTAGGTCCGGGTGAGCATGCTCAATCTAATTACTAAATTGGTCAGGTTCAGGTTGGCTAAGGTCCTGATCCAGACCCAGAATTTTATTTTATTTTATAAGATAAAAGGAATGGCTAATTGAGGCATGTATATGTGTATATATATGAGAGGAAAATAAAAATGAAGTTGAAGAACTCAATGATTTCAGATTACCAGTATCTGCCTTGTGTAGTGATTGAGGAGGAGGTCGGCATAGCCCTGAGGAGTGTAGTTGTGGCTGGAATTGTAGAGGTATGGCAGGAGGTAGTTGATCAGGTAGTCATTGCTTCCCATTACCATAAGAGCAATTGACTTTGCAAGGTACTGAGTCAAGTTCTTTAGCCCCATTTCATTTCTCAAGTCATTCATGTTGCTCTTGAAATTCATCACCTGTTGGCTTAAACTAAAACGCCCTCCCTGTCACAAAAATTAACAAACGAGATTACATTTGCCAACAAGAAAACAACAAACAAAACAAAACAAAATAACACAAAAAAAAAAAAAAAAAAAAAAATGAGATTGTACTCTCTCTCTCTCTCTCTCTCTCTCCCCCCCCTTGGAACTACCATGCCCATACGCAGGATAGATATTGTGCGGACAAATCAAGGATACAATGAGGACATGAATTTGACACATGAAAAATGAAGTTAAATACGATATGAAATGATGCATTGTTTATTTTGAAGTATCCGGCTATCATAACTTGGGGGTTTGATTTTCTTACTCTCACGGGCCTTTTCTACAAGAACCAAGCTGAACTCTTCGATTGGGAGGGAAAAAAAAAAGGAACCTAGCTGTGCACCCTATTTTGCGCAAGAAATTCTGATATGGATGTTGATCCATGAACATATGATCCGTGAGTTTTCAGATTGATATTCTGATTTGTGCGTTCCAATCCAACCATAGGATCCATGTCCAAAACCAACTTCATCTATTTATCAACAGTTTAATAGTCTACTAAGCTTGGATTGTATTGCCATTTCTAAATACCCGCTTGTATTATCAAGTAGTTATATTTTGAGGTATTAACCTGAGTATACTAATGTCACATTTAACAACCAAATCCTCAGAGAAAAGATTTCCGCTTTTTACAAAGTTGAAGTGACAAATCCACATTTGACAATTGTAAAATTTGAAAATTTGTTTCATGGGAGATCCTTATTTTTAAAGATTACCCCTCACATTCAATGTGGAAATCTTAGCTGAAAGATGAAGGTTATAAAATCTTTCAGATTTGTGAGTTCCTTACCTATTACCAAATTTGACCTATCGAATCCTAACTATACAATTTCCTTGTAAGGAAAGCCTTGTTCTAGAGGCAATAAAAAATCCTTAAATCTACAGATTCCTTACTTGTTACTAAACATGACCTAATATGAGTCTTACAATTTTTTCAGATTTGTGTCCAAAACTATAATATCTCATTTTTTTAACTTCTAATTAGTTGATGAAAGATCTGGGTCCAACACACAAGAGTCCTACAGGTATTTGAATCCTATCCAATATAAAATGTCTCTGGATCTGAATACATTTTGGTTCTGGCCCGGATTGACCTGCTTACATCCTCTCATAATTCATGATCATTAACTTAGAACTATACCTTAGGTTCTCACTAAAAATTGTTTCTTAAGAATATTGATTTGACAAAACTAAAGTTAGTGAAGGTTTATTTGGTGAAAACAATCTATGAACTCTTTCTTTTCTACAGCTGTAGTAGCAGTTAGTAGTGATTAATTACCAAGTGCTGGCCTGTCTCATCAAGGATGCCTCTTGCTACTGAAGCGTAATTAACACCACTTAGCATTGCACGAACATTACTTTTGCTTTGTACAAAGGTTGGAAGATATGGAAGTCCCAACATCTCACCTGAAAAAGCCAGCCTCATCAACATTACAATTGAGTAAAAATGATGCAGCAGCTGTAATGAATGGTGATTAAATAATCATTAGATAAGATCTTACCCCACATATCTACTGTAGTTTTTCCATTAGAAAATCTCCCAGAAGGCCCTTGATAGAAATCAATCCCATAGGGAAAGTAATTAGCTTTTGCCAAAGAGTAGAGATTGTTATTGTTCCCATTATCAACCAATGAATCTCCAAACACAAACATGGCTGGGACTTGATATGATCCATGCACCTCAATGGAGAAATTAAAAAATAGGAGAATGGTGAGAACCCAATTCACCCTAGAGCTTGATTTTTCCATTTTCACTCAATTCGAAAACCCACTCAATCAATTGCATGCAACAATTTGTTATGTTGGAAAGTGAGTATAAACGTGGTGGAACTGAAAAAGAAGACCCGGCCATCGTGTAACGGCTAGTATATGACACGTCCATGAGGTAAGATGCTTGCTTCCTTATTACCTTTTTCCTTATTTTCCTGCTGGTTTTGGGTGGGTTTGTTACACGGTTTCTTGTTCTATTGACTTATCTTCTTATCTTTTTATCTTGCCTTTTTTTTATCATTTTTTGTTCAATGGGGTGGCCCACAATGCCCACATTGACCACAACTTCCTTGTTATATGAAACGGTCCCCTCCCTCTTTGGATTCTATTTATGGTCTTAAAGGTTATCTACTGGTTGCCATTAACATCTAATTTAAAGGATATTATTTCTCTTCTTGATGGAATGAGAGATTCATGGCCTATAAAAGACAACCCGGGTAACTCTCTTGGCTACTATAGTTTTTCCGCAACCATTACTAACCGGAGAAAAAAAGACAAAGTACAAGGGAGTTGTGATTCCCCATTGAAGACCAACCTTCTGTTGGATCAGAATTTCAAGATGGCACAATCATGTACCATTTTACTACTCTACCGGGTTTAGATTAAATGTTTACAGTATTATTGGGTTGATTCCAGAGAGGATTTATAAAACCAAGATTTTCTAACATTTGGTATTAGAGCCTGCTGATTTCAATCCAATGATCTATTATCGTTTTTATGGACGTTCTGGATTCTTCCGGAGTTAAAAAACTCAAGTACCTAGAGGAAAGAAATTTTGGGTGTAAGATAAATAGTATTTAATTTATTGGATAATAATAACCTCAGAAATGAGTATTACAGTGCCCAACCTAATCTGAAAAAGTTGGAAATGAAAGATTTATTTTTCTGTAATTTAAAATTTTTTATTTAAAAATTACATTAGAGGTTTTTATCTCATATTTGGTTACTGTTATCATTTTTTTGGCTTGTTAGTAGCATGATAATGATAACATGAGAATATATCAGAAAAGTCGGAACGTGTGTTTTTTTAATAAAATTCATTAAAAAAACACACGTTCCGACTTTTCTGATATATTCTCATGTTATCATTATCATGCTACTGACATGCCAAAAAAAATGATAATAATAACCAAACATGAGATAAAAACCTCTGATGTAATTTTTAAATTAAAAAAGGGATTTTGTGCGCTGTCCTGTGCGTGTACTGTGCGCAAAACAGTGCATAGATTTTATCCCGGACATCACTGTGCGCATGACGGCCCACTGCCTGAAACTAACCAATTTTGCACGCTACCGTGTTTTTTTTTTTTTTTGGGTAGCTGGGCTGGGCTAGGCTAGCCCGACCTGCTTGGCCTGGCCCAGCTACCCAAGCTGGATAGGCTGGGCCGAGTCATGTTATGGTTCGGCCCGACCTGACCAGGCCTGCCATTCATGACTTTTCTAGGCTGGGTCAAGTTATGGTCTGGGCCAGTTTATGGGCTGATCGTGGGTTGGGCCTGACCCATTTAGGGCCCACTAAGCCCATTTCAGTTTTTGAGAAGATTTTTTTCCAGTTGAACCCACTTATTAGACGGTACATATTTGTACATTCAATTGTCCAAAATAAGCTTCAAAAGTGACCCAAATCAAAGTTTAAAAGTTGACCATGAACTATGAAACTGTAAATTATAATATGATCTTTGATTCTAATTATTCATATATATATTTTTTATTTAATCCGATCATAGCCGTTAAATTGATAGTGATGGTCATAAATAACATTTTAAATTCATTGATTAATTTCAGAATTAAAAAAATTGGTCAATAATAAACGGTCAAGATCTTATTTTGATCATAAAAGACACATCTGGACATGGATCAAAGATCAATTTTCTTCTATGTATTGATGGCATTGAGATCTATCACATGGACAGATCTGATGGACTGATTAATCGCTCTAAATTAGAGCATATTTTATTTTTAACATTATGTTTAACTCTTTTTTGATACTTCCGCTGCTAGTTTTACTTATTTAGCAAAATTATAGTTCGATTTTATTGTTAATATTTAGATATGCTCATTAGGGTTTATTATTTAGAGTTGTTTATTTCTTGGATTGAATGGATGTATAGTTATAATGAATCAATTAAAGATATTAGGTATTGATCAATGATCAATTAATGATAATTTTAACCATTGATCTATGAAATGATGCCTAATCAACTTAAATGTAATATATAATAAAGTTATTCGGAAATTATGTAATGGTGCATATGGACTAATATTTTTGATTGATTGGTTCATCACACTTAGATGACCGAATGAACTAACTTTATCACTTCAGTGTTGTTATCAATTTAAAGAATTCAACAATTTCTTAACTTGGTATCCACCAAAGCGACCCAATTATAGATAATTGATTAATTCTTTAAATTGAGTTAAGGTAGTACAAACTCTATTGTTTGAATATGATAACACTTAAAATTACAATTTCATAAAGGAAATGGTTTGATTAAACCCAAGGTACGATTGTCCATAATTTGAAATTGGAATATGACATGGTTAATAAAAGTGTTTTGCTTGTATTTGATTTATACCCAAAGGAATACATTCAATACAATCACATCACATATTATAAACATTGTCATATTAATCAAAGAAAAGTAATATATTTACATATTATTTTCCAACCCAAAGATGGCTTTACAATGATGTACATATCACTTTTAAATTTAAGAATATTGCGTCGATAAATTCAAAGCATCACATTACTTATTGTTACTTGTTTATTTTTCTTCAGTTACAAATTGCATGGCATCACTTTCGACTTTAGTGAATATACCCATGCTAGATGGATCAAACTTTATTGAATGGCTGGACATGTTATTGTTAGCTATTACTTACTTGGACCTTGATATGGCTTTGGATGAGCCTAAGCTAGCAATGCCTACGGATGCGAGCTTAGTTGATGAAAGGGCTAACTATAATAAATGGATTAAGGCTAACAAGGTTGTGATAAGTATTATTACAAACTCAATTTCGATGACCATTAGAGGTTCCATCGAAGCAAAGGAAAATGCAAAGGACCTACTAGAAGCTATAAAATGTTAGTTTCAAATAACTGATAAAGTTCTAGGTGCATCCTTGATTAGCCGTCTTACAAGCATAAAATATAATTGAACGTTGGGAGTAAGAGAACACATATTGACAATGACAAATATCGCTTCTAAATTGAAGGAAGTTGATATGACCGTGTCTGAAAAATATTTAGTGCAATTCATTTTCAATTCTCTTCCTCCAGAGTTTGGCCTATTTAAAGTAACCTACAACCAGAGCTCAACTCCGTGGTCATTGAATGAGTTGATCGCAAAAGCTGATCAAGAAGAAAGGAGGCTTAAGGTTGAGGGACAACTAACTGTTAATTTTGTTTCTCAAAATAAGTCCAAAGGAAAAGGAAAATGCAAAAAGAAAGCCAATGTTCATGAAGTAATGCCCAATAAGAAAGAGAAATGTGCACAGAAGAAATGTTTAATCTGTGGAAAAAATGGGCATTTTAAGAAGGATTGCCTAAAGCGTAAAAGTTGGTTTGAAAAGAGAGGTAACAATTTATCTTTTGTATGTCAAGAAACCAACTAAGCTAATATTCCATCAAATTCTTTGTAGGTCCACTCTTGAGCAACCATTCATGTATCTGGTTATGTGCTTGGATTCCTTTCAAGGCGAACTCCAAATGATAGCGAGAAAACCATTACGATAGGGAATAAAAAGGAATCAAGGGTCGAAGCTGTAGGCACTTATAGGCTGGTGTTTGACACTCGTTGTGTCTTGGATTTAGATAATACTTTCTTGGTTCCTGATAATTCTAGAAATTTGATTTTTGTTTTCCAGACTTGATTGTAATGGATTTAATTTCAACTTTGGACATGGCATTATGCATATTTTTAGCAATAATATTTTGATTGGGAATGATTATATGTGTGATGGTTTGTATAGATTGAAGTTAGATTCTATATATGAACAAACTTTACACACACCTCACATTAATTGTAGATTGCACATTGGCATGAAAAGAGGGCCACTAAATGAGAACTCATCAAGGTTGTGGCCAAAAGATTAGGACATATCTTTGAACAATGAATAAAAAGATTGGTGACTGATGGACTATTTCCCAATCTTGATTTCACCGATTATGGTGTTTATATTGATTGTATAAAGGGAAAACAAACCAATACAAACAAGAAAAGTACCACAAGAAGTTCTGCACCCTTAGAAATTATTCATACAGATATATGTGGTAAAATTCATGTTTTATGTTTTATGAGAGAGGAATACTTTATCGCTTTTATCGATGATTTTTCACGATATGGCTATGTCTATTTGATTAAAGAAAAATCTGATGCTTTATAATTCTTTAAAAATTTTATGGCAAAAGTAGAAAAGCAATTAGACATGAAAATTAAAGTAGTGAGATCCGATAGAGGTGGTGAGTATTACGGTTGATACACTGAATCTGGTAGTAAACCTGCCCCGTTTGCTTGATTTCTAAAAATGGAAGATATTATAGCACAGTATACAATGTCGGACACACCTCAACAAGATGGTGTAGCCCAAAGAAGGAATAGAATGTTAATGGATATGGTTTATAACAATTTGGATTCAATTTTGTTTTTCCATCTTTGCTTTGTTTCTAGTGTTGATTGGAAGGTTTTCAGTATAATTGTATATAAGTTTATTTAATTTTGGATTTTTTAGTTGTTCTTTTTTATGAGTTGCCATTGTTGGATTTTGGTTGTTTTAGTTAGAATAAAAAAGTTCTTATTACAAAGGGAGATGAACTTGCAGAGACGACTAACCACAACAATTTGCGCTTGAAATATTATTTAGTGATATTTCAAAAATTCAACCTTCTGAAGTATCACTTGTAGCTTTTGGAATTCTCTATAATGTTGGGTTGTCCTTGAGCATTTGCAAATCCTACTAGTAGACAGCATTTGGAGAATGTCTTTCACCTAATATGAATTCTCGGAAATCCTACAAACAAAGAATGAGAATTGTTGGAAGCAAACAAACCCCTAAAGATAGTGGAAACAAACCCCTGCAATCACAATGTTATGTTATTGAGCACATCTTCCAACTGTGCCCTGGGCTCTTCCACTGTTGATTATGATATACTGAAATTTTCAGCTTGAATGTATGGGCATGGAATCAGTGAATGAGCTTGACATGATGGTGAAGTTATGTAATATTTTTTGGGACTATTGATGGATTTCAAATATGTGTGTGAATTTTAGTTCTTATGCTGGGCAATTTTGGGATGGTGGTGATGGATATGAGAGGGTGTGATGGCTGGGTTTGAAATATGTTTTGAGATGTAAATAGTGAATAGTAAATGAGGCTGTGAGATAGGTTGAGATGAAGATGGGAAATCTGAGATGGGTACACTGTGATTTAATGAAAAATAAAATAAAATACCACTTAAAGATATATTATAGATTTCTCTCATTTCATACATTTTTGTTTTTGATATTTTCACAGTTTTCTAATATTTGTAACTATGATGATATTTCTAAACATCAATTTAAAAAGTAAATATTAGAATATTATCAGGGCATTTTCAAAATATACTGATACTTGCCACCATGTTCGCCTGAATTACGAAGAAAAACCTATAGATTCCCTTTCCTTCAAGCACAATAATATCGTAACATTGTTGTATAGAATTTTAAAACTAAAATAAGGGTATTCATACATTTTAAAAGAGTATATTATGTTCTGAATATCATCAAATTCTTGAAATGTCTGTGAAAAGGATATGTTGAGAAAACTACTTCTGTTATAAATCCAAACCTAAACCATCCATTTTTGTGGGGGGGCATCCTTCCTTCTTTACACATACATCTGATTTGTCATATGTGGAGCCAAAACCAGGACAATTGAAGAGAGATTCATCTATGACAGAGGGATTGGCCTGCAACAGATTTGAGAAAAAGGAGCTGGCTTCGTTCCTAATTTGATCCTCATCCTCAATGATGGTCTCATCAACAGTTATCTTATCAATCCTATTGATGGAGCTCCTAGATTTAGCAGACAAGTGGAAGAACTTAGTGTTCCTATCCCCTTCTTTTAGCCATCTAATTTTAGACTTTTGTTTCCAGTGAACTGATTCGGCTTTGAGCCAGTTGTGAAGGGAGGATTTGCTGGAATTAAGAGCCAGCAGAAGAGGTTCAGAGGGGTTGGAATCGTAAGAAGATTGGGCTACCAAGACCTGGTTCTCAGCATTAGCTATATTCAGCTTGAGCTGCCCAAAAACCTCATAATTCCAAGTCTTCAACTTACTTTTGAGATTTTTGAGCTTTTGGGCCAGAATGAACTGAGGGGAACCAGTACAAGGGAAAGCCCAGCTTTCCTTGACCAGAGGGAGGAAGGAATCATGAGAAAGCCACATCTCTTCGAATTTAAAGGGGACATTCTTCGTTGGGGAAGAGGTTCTGTGGGATAGCAAAAGAGGGCTGTGGTCAGAAGAAATTCTAGGAAGATGGGATAAGAGAGGGTCTGTATGGAGATCCAACCAGGCGCTGTTGGCCAATGCTCGGTCTAGCCTAGCAGCAACATAGGCAAGACCTTGCCTGTTATTGGCCCAAGTGAATCTATTACCTCTGAATCCTAGATCTTTGAGGCCAGCAGCAAGAACCGAATCAGAGAACTCTTTGACTGAGGATAGAGAGGGGGAAGATGTGCTGAATTTTTCCGAAGCCAAAAGGGTGGCGTTGAAGTCTCCTATAACAGCCCAAGGTAGAGCTGTAGCTGAAGTGTTGACTAAATAGTCCCAGAGAGACCTCCTTTGTCTGTAATCTGTGGAGCCATAGACCCCTGAAATCAGACTTGTGGAGGAAGAGTGGACATCTGTGACTTGGATGGATATATGCTGGTTTGAAAGATCAAGGAGGGAATAACTAAGGTTTGGGTTAGTTTTACAAAAGCACCAGAGAGAGTTATTAGGGGAACTAAAGGTTTGGAAGTAGCCAAGAGATTGGATATCCAGGGAGATAGGAGAGCTCGAAGGAATTTTAGGTTCAGAAAGAAAGAGGATGGTTGGGGAGTAGGAGACTAACAGGTGGAGCAGCACAGTTTGGGTTGGAGAGTTTCCTATTCCCCGACAATTCCAGGAGAGAATTTTAAACATTGGAGACAGTAGGAGGAGGAGAGCCAACATGACTTCTAGTCTTGGGTCCATGAGAGATAGGGCCTTTGTTCTTAGACTTATTCCTTCCTTTAACCTTAAAGGAAGATAGGTCCACCACAACTGAAGATATTGGGATTAACTCTGAAACAGTCTGAGGATGGTCAATAGGATTATGCTCTGCAGGGGAAGAGGGGGCACTCACAGGGTTCTGGGATGCTGAGGAAGTATTTTTAGGGGCAGCTGGGGCCTCTGAAAGGGGTAGGGAATCCTGGACTGGAAGATCAGAGGGTAACTGGGTAGGAGAGGGAGGGTCTTCTAGGGAGGTATTTTCTAGAGCAGAGAAGGGATTGGGACTGACGAAGGAGGGAGCTGGGTTATCAACCAAAATTTCCATGGAGGATTCAGGAGGAGTAGACTCCTTGTTAAGAGCAGAGGTGGCACAGTTAGCTTGGGAGCCGAGGGTTCTCTTAGAGGGAGGGATAATGGGGGGAGGAATGGAAGGGGGAACAGAGCCTATGGGGTGGCCATTAATTTGCTCCTGGGTGACCAGGGGATTGTTTTCCACAGAGTCTAGAGCAGGGGAATGCATCATGGGCAATGTAGCAGGGTCTGGGGTTGGAAGCAGGGGAGGCTTGTATGAGAAGGGGCATTTGGAGGAGAGATGACCTGCAGAAAAGCATTCAGAGCAAGGAACATTTTCATAAAGCACTTCCACCTCTACAACTCCTTCTCCTTCCAGGTCCACCATGATGGAAGTCAGATTGGATTTTGCAACGTCCAAATTGACCAGAATTCTGGCGAAAGAGAGCATTTTCTGAGAAGCAGTGATGTCATCTAGGCGAAGAGGCTTGCCTATAGTCCCTGCTATCAGAATTCTATCCTGGAATCTATCCCCTCTTCAGCTGAAATTAAAGAAGCAGTCTTTAAACTCAAGAAATCCAGCTCCCCTGGGCCTGATGGATTCGCAGGGGCATTCTTCACTCACTGCTGGGAGATTGTAGGCCCTCAAGTCATCCTAGCCGTCTCTCATTTCTTTAGCAAAGGTAGGCTTCTCAGAGCTTCTAATGCCTTCTTCCTTACCCTTATTCCAAAAAAGCTCTCCCCTACTTCTTTCTCAGATTATAGACCCATAAGTCTCCTGAATTTTTCCTATAAGATCATCTCGAAAATCTTGGCTTCCAGACTCTCTCTTATCCTTCCTTCCCTCATCTCCAACCACCAGTCAGCCTTTGTTAAAGGTAGAACCATTCACCATCATGTTGCCCTTGCCCATGACCTCTTTCAAAAACCTTAAATCTTCTACTAGAGGAGGGGCTGTCTGTATGAAACTGGACATCTCAAAGGCCTTTGATAAGCTGCAAT
Organism: Cinnamomum chago; assembly: GCA_038049695.1. NCBI lineage: Eukaryota > Viridiplantae > Streptophyta > Magnoliopsida > Laurales > Lauraceae > Cinnamomum > Cinnamomum chago. The sequence continues at coordinate 60,350,365 of CP142458.1, read as the reverse complement.
GGAATTTCTTATTCAAAGCTCTTCAATTTTTCAACTTCTCCTCCAAGTGGATTAACTGGATTAGAGAACTTGTTTGTACTGGCAGAGGCTCTGTTCTGATTAACAAGAGCCCAAGTGGTTTTTTCGCTACCTCTTGTGGGCTGCGCCAGGGAGATCCTCTCTCTCCCTATCTTTTCATCCTTGCTGAAGAGATTCTTAGCCGGAAGATTGAAGATCTTAGGCTCGTGGGATCCATTCACCCTATCTCTCAGGCTCCCTCTACTCCCTGCCATCTCATATATGCGGATGACATCCTGGTCTTCATAAAAGGCTACAAAAAGAGTCTCAGTCAGCTGCAAGATCTCCTCCACCTGTACCAAGATTCGTCAGGCCAATGCTTTAATCTCCAGAAAAGTCACCTCTATCTGGGCAAATGCAGTATCAGGACAGCCAACATGATCTCCAGCACCCTGCGGATTAACATAGCCCCTCTCCCTGCTGTCTATCTTGGAGTGCCTTTATTCCTTGGAAGCTCAAGACATGCTCTTTTCAGTCATATGCTGGACTCCATTAGCACAAGGCTGGCTGGCTGGAAGATGAAGTGCCTCTCCTTTGCTGCCAGGCTGATCCTTGTCAAGCATGTGTTAGCCTCTATCCCTCTCCACATTTCTCTTGTCCTCCCTCTTCCTAGCAAAACCTGCCTGCAAATTGAAAGAGTAATGAGGAACTTCCTTTGGTCAGCTTCTCCTGAAAAAATCAAAGCCAATCTGGTCAAATGGGACCTTGTTTGTCTTCCAAAACCTGAGGGAGGTCTTGGCCTTCGGAGGGTCAAAGACTTTAATGAAGCTTGTCTCAGATTCTTGGTATGGTCTGCAATCAACTCAAATTCTTTGTGGGCTTCTTGGTTCAGAGGCAGATATCTGAGGAATCCTTTATTCTGGAATAAAAAAACTCACTGTGGCGGATCATGTATTTGGAAGAAAATCAGCACCCACCTCTCTTCTCTCCAAAAGGACAGCAAATGGCAAATTGGCAATGGCAACTCCATAAGTCTCTGGTACGACTCCTGGATCGACTGTAAACCCATTGCCTCTCTATTCCCTTCTTTTCTCTTCTCTGATAAAGACAAGGTAGCAGACATTATAGAGGACAATGTGTGGAACATTCCTCCCCAGCTGCCTCCCCAGCTCAAGGAGTTCCTTATTCAATCTACTAGTCTCATCTCCATCCCTCCTGAGGCAAGTAATGTTTCAGACTCCCTATTATGGCCTGAGAGTTCCACATGAGCTTTCTCCATTAAGGCAGCCTGGAACTCCATAAGGACTGCTGCAGCTGTAGTTCCTTGGCATAAGCTGGTCTGGAATAGTCTCATCCAGCCCAGAATTGCTTGTTTCAGCTGGCGCCTTCTCCACAGAAGAACTCCAACGGATAGTTGGGCCAAATCCAAAGGGTGCAGCTTGGCCTCAAGATGCTTCAATTGCTTCAAAGATGAAGAGAACGAGCTTCACCTGTTCTTCACGTGTGACATGGCATCTGCCTTTTGGCATTGGCTGCTTACAAGTAGTGGGGTCTCTCTCTCTTCTACTCTCTCTGCTTCTGCCATTTGGCTGGCTATATACTCAGCTGGAGATTCTCAAGGAAGGAACTGTGCTGCTGCCATTTTCTTCAACGCAATCTCTATTTTGTGGTCTCTCCGGAACAACTCAAAGCACCACTCCATAACCCCCTCCCTGGAGAGTGCCAAAGTGATCTTCAAGGATAGAATTAAAGGCTTGGTCTACACTGCCAAAGTGCTGTTTCCCCACCCCATCCTGGCAGCAATGGGAATTCTCATTTAGCTTTTCTCTTTCTTGCTTTTTGGAGCTGATCTAGGCTTCTCCTTTCTCTTTTCTGTATTTGTGGTCTTCCTATTCTCTCTGCTTTTCCCTGTTGCAGCTTGGCTGCCTCTGTTCTGCTTTGGGGGCTTTGCCCTTCCTTCTTAATTCCAATTTGCCATTTAGCAAAAAAAAAATATGTGGAGCCAAAACCATGTACTTAAAGTATATTTTAATTGGACACAGTACAAACCACACACACTCCTTTTTATATGATTGTCTTTGGCATGTGATAGAGAAGTACTCATTCCTTTAATGGAAATTTTATCATTCTTGATCTGTCTAAATTCTTAAGTTAATTGTTATTTTTTCTTATTTTTTTGTTTTGCATTTTAGGTGTAGACTGTTGTTTTGTTTTTCTTATATTTGTGTTCTTTTTTCTCTGTTTTTATTTTTCTTTTTTGCATTTATTTTATATCATCTATTGGTTGAATTTGAGTGTACCATCACTTTACATATATGAACTTCTTGCTAGTGTCTTAGGATACCAGCATCCCACGTACGAGTAGATGGTCTCCACAATCTCATAATCATGCTTAAAACTAATACAGCAGTATATAGACCAGGTGAATTCTTTTATTGAATTCGCAAAGGCGATTGAATTCGCGAAGGCGATATCTGGCGGGAGTATAGTGATTAAGTGCCCATGTAACTACGGCTGTAACAGTTTTAAGCATGATTATGAGATTCTGAGAGACCATCTGCTCGTGCGTGGGATGCTAGTACTGGTTACAGCTTGGGGTACGAGCACATTGACTACTGCAAAAATGATTGCATACTTTTTTGGAAGGAGAATGCTCACTTGGATAAGTGTTCGGAAAGCGCTTGATGATTTAAAAGATATGGGCATCAAGCCACAATTGCATCTACAGAGGAATGAAGAAGGATCCATTGAGAAACCCCCCTGCACCCTACACATTGGACCCGAAACAGAGGGAGTGACAAAGAAAGGGTTTGACAGTGATTTCATTTCATCTGCCAAACTATTGGTGAGTGACAATTCATCACAAGCTCACAACTTTACTTACTATATTTGGCAAAAGTAAATAGGCCTTGACTTTCTTAGGATTTGAATTACTAGGGTGATTGATGTCTCGGCACTCATTTCCCATCTCCTTTTAATTCATTTTCCATTGAAGGGGTGAACTATTTCATAGCCATTTATGGATCTTCATCTTCGTTTCTTCAATTTTAGTCACTTCTAGGAATGCATTTCTTAGAATACCTAGGGATTTAATTTCATGCAAAAAATGGGTCCTGAATGTCTGAGTTAAAGTTCATTTTTGTACAAATTGGTCAAGACAATGCTGCATCTCTCTCTCATCGTTGGACGTGCGGTGGGAATGGATTGAATCAAGGCTAGGTGGGCCTTGTATGGGCTGGCACAAGGTGACTGACTACATGTACATGGGAAGGTCCCATGTGATTATACACTTGAGATCATTTCTCAAAGATTAATACTTTTTTTTTCTATTCTTTTTCTCTGTTTCATCTTCCTCCAATTTGGCATGGGACTGTGTGGATAGCTTGCCATGGGTGCATCTAGATCATCAACTGATCTGTGGTCCATGCAATCTTTTCGGTTCATAATTCATTTTGTTTTGGTGTCCTTTTTCATGATTTTGAATCTGAAAGTGTGTTTTGCCTTTCCCCTCAAATCCAGAGCAGGAAGCTTGAAACACTACTATTGATTTTATTTTGCATGGAAATCTTTTCTTACTTGTCGGCAACTTTCTGGACTTTGATGAAATATGGCTAATATGATACTTGTATATGCTGAACTTTTGCTATTTCTTGTTTAGTTTTTGCTCCCCGATTCCTCTCTAACCTGATGGGCAGAAAACCAGAGATTCAATGTTTTTGCTATATGGCAAAGATTGAAATATTACATTTATTTTTTATTTTTTATTTTTTGGGGAGGTGGTGTATGTGGTTGGTTGTGTGAAGAGGTGAGCTAGCTCAAATTGGTCACTTGGGATGCTGTTCCAAGGTCTAGACCATTCATTTAGATATGAGGGATTGAGCATTGGTTGCACACTAAGGACTTAGAACACACATAGAAATAGTCTTTCTTCCTCTATGGATATAGAAAATTGATTCAGTCAGGGGAGCCAAGTCTGATTGTGACTCAATTGATTTGTGAACCTACCCGCCACCCCAATTATCTTCAATCAAAAGTAAATCCACAGTCAAACAGGGAGAAAGGTCGCATAGTAGCTCATGTCAATATCCACTAAATAAGATCTTCAATCCAATGGGAGATACTTAGCCAAGGGAGGAAAAAAAAAAAAAAAAAAAAGGAAAATTACATGAATTGCAACTTTATTAGTATGATATGAAAAGTATTCAAAGACTAGGGCTGGACGACCTATGTATATTGCTTATATAAGTCTCGAAAAACACTTCAACCTTGGATTTGATACCCTACCATCCATCTAATCTCATAAAAATTAAATTCACTAAATAATAGAATCCTATTGCAATTAGAAATGTAATAAAGAAACTAAGTAGAAATCCAAAGAGTAGTTTGGCTCTTGCTAGTAATGCCTTGGGCAAGAGATTTTTGTAGTGCTATTAGAAGATTTGAAGCTATGGGGCTGTGGACCCCATATGACTGGGTGCCCATATATGTGGGCCTGGTATGCTGACCTATTTTGAATCCTCTTTTAATTCAACAAATTATAGATCCAATCCATATCCATGTGACCATCCAATTTGATTTTTCATCCCTTTCTCTTAGAGAAACCTTTGATTGAGGTGGATCCAAAGTCTTTGGGCTCAATCAAAATGAATTCATCTTTTGCCACTATATTTGAGCACTGTTGGGACTTTGATTGCGTCTATCCTGCTTGTGTTGACAATTTCATCTTGATATTGAGAAAATTGATATCATCACAATATTGTGGACGAGCCTGTGACGAAGGACTCCTATCCATTTTTCTGTACTCCTACATCCCGTAGGAGAATGTCTTCTGCGGGAGTAGACTTGGTCTGGGTTGGTAGGGTTGACAGGTAGAGTAGCAAGGACCAACTAGGGTCTGACCGGTTTTTTATTTGGGTTGGAAATGTCAACCTGAACCCCTGAGACTAGAGAAATTGGCACCCCTAATCGCAACACATCTATGGACTCAGGTAGTTGTTTATATCATGTATTTTCATTCAGTGATTTTCTTTTATCATGGTCCGGTTCTGACTCAATCTAGGATTAAGAAACTTAAGAGCAAGAGATTTTTTTTTAACCCAGGCCTATCCAAAGGACCACGATTTGGGGCTGACTGACATGAATGGAATGGTTGTCCTTATTTTTAGTGTCTTTTGCAACTAAAACTATAAATGAGATTAATATTTAAATATAATTAGAAGTCTGTTTTTGGTTAGCAATTAGCATAGCTTTATGAAGGTTTTGTTTAATAGGTTGGGTAGGACTTTTTTTTAGGATGTGTGTTTCTATAAATTTGTGTATAAGGTGAGTTATGAACTTAGAGTGAATTTTATTGATTTATTGGGATTGTCTTTGGTGATCCTCCTCTTCCTTTTCTGTATTTTTGGAAGAACTTCTTCTGCATCTGGTAGCTTACTCTCACCATCATATTCTGCTGCTATTTCTCTTCTCATTTTAAATTATGTCTTCAACTATTGTTTCTATTCTTTTCCATCATTTTCTTTTGGTACTAATTTTGACTATGAATCAGGATCTGAATAATCATTCCATTAGTTTTCATGAGGGCAAAAGCTTACAGACACAAATTACATATAAAGTGCAGAAACACTGACTGTGAATGACAATGAAATTAATTTATTGGTGGATAGGAAAAGAACTCTGGTGAAGATATGAATACCATGATTTACTTCATGATATGAACCAAGAACTCATGATCATTAAACACCTTCTTGAGATGAATAGAGTATCAAATATACAGGATGTAACATATCTGGGACCAGGCCAGTTGGGCCATGTTATAACTCTGTCATTTTCAGAGTTGGGTTTGTCATTAGAATTTAAAATTTTTGTTATTTGTTTCCCAAATTGATCTCTTAAGAATTGGGTATTGTGTTTTATTTGTGTTATTTTTTTTTTTTTTTGAATTATTGTTAGAGAATGTTGATGTAGTTAAATATTCTGCTGCTGTTGCTGTTGTTATGATTTTGAATAGATTATGCTTAGAAGTTATATGCGGAGTTTGAAAGTTGAAGGGAAGATGTTACGCAGTATATAGTTCTTTAACAAATCTCCTTCATTTGTGTGTATTGATTTATGACAAGCCATTCTAGTTTGAAAGTTGAAGTTGTATTCTGATTTGCTGTGTAGATGCATATAGTATTGGTGTGTGTAGTGTGTTGCTGTGTGCATGGTATATGACAAACCATTCAAATTTCTGCTCCTAAATGGACCCCACCTAACCAAAGTCCACATTTCAGCACCCCTTTGTCCAGTTAACTGAGATATCAACACCATCACTATCTCCAGAAATAAGGCACACCCAGATGTTGCCCATCCCTTCTGTCACTGTCATTTTCACCTCCTGTATTGCAGAGAGTGGTAGCCTCTGTATGTTATCAGCTCTTTTCGTACCTATTTAAGGACACATGGAACTTTAATACTCGAAGAGTCATGCTTTATTCTATGGTTTCACTAAAAGTTGTGCATATGACATTCTTATTCATATGTTAATCTTGCTATTTATTTAATTTTTTATGCAGATTGAATGACAATTGAAAAACAAATTTTGTTGAAAGAGTCGATGCAACTAGGATGCAGCCAACATGAAGGCCAAGCATGCAAAGTAATAGATTGCTATATGTTAAAATGATATGCATGAAGTTTTTTAAAACAATGGTGCAAGTGTTGGAATAGTGCAACAATGAAATGATCATATATGAATATGTAAATTTGCATTGGCATTAAAATGTTAGTACATAGTAAAATGTTAGCATTTGTTTTAATTTTGTAATGGTAATGATAAAGTGCTTTCAATGTTGAAAGGATATTTGAATATTAATATGAAGTGGAATGAATTTTCTTGTTTCATTTTTTGATGATTTTGGAATGGAAATGGATGTTGAGTGTGTAGTAGATTTGGTCTTGGATAATGGGATTAGCAATTTCAATTTATTCATTGGGCACAGGTTGAAAGTTTGTAATGAATTGATGTATGTATATATATATATAAAGGAAAAGTAAATTAAAAATATATATATTTAAAAAAAATATTCCCGGCGAGAAAAAAAGCTGGCAAAAAAGTTTGAAAAAATGATTTTCGTAAATTGTTAATATTTTCCCGGCATAAAATAATGTCGGCAAAAGTTTTTCTAAATTTATTTTTGAAAAAATAAACCACTTTTCCTGGGGCAAAATAACGCCGGCAAAAGTTTTTTAAATTTTATTATTGAAAAAATAAAACTCTTTGCCTGACGAAATAAACCTCATTTACCGGCGGAAAAAAAAAAACCGTCGGTAATGTATAGCTTTCTACCGGTGAAACCTTTTTTCGCCGGCAAGTGGTATCACTAGCATAATTTTCCCAGTGGATTGCTGGAGCAAGAGAAATCGTCGGAAATGTTTTCACCGGCGTTTTATAGACCTTCACTGACGCTTATTTAGTGCCGGCAAAAGTGCAATTTCTTGTAGTCTCATCCTGTCAAATGCCCAATGTAAAACTGTGTTTCGAATATAAGCCTATTAGTTCTTCATTCTCTGTGTTTGTTTCTTGTAATCTCCATCTACGTGTTGGATGTGATATATGAGATTTGAGTGTTCTACCTAAAGTTGGATTGCCATGACTTTGTGCTCTTATTTTTGAAGTAAAGTACTATTTTATATGCTGGTCTGCTTTAAGGTTTTACTACATGTTCCTGGATGCACTTGAATCTTGGAACCTATTTTCTACCTTGGTGCAAGTGGATGCATGTAAACAAAATAATTTATCTATTGCAAGTTTAACTTTTAAAAATAAAGTTTGTCGTGAAGAAAGGTAAGTAGCGATATCAATGGGAAGGTGAGTCGAGCAAATTAAGACCCAAGCCCAACCTAAACCTGGCAAGGGTTAAAGTCAAGAAATTCATACCTACTGTAAACAAAACAAAAAAAAAAAAAAAAAAAAAAAAAAAAAAAAAAAAAAAAAAACTCATTACTAAGCCTGCATCTAATTGGAAAATATCATATTTTATATTTCTTATAATTTATTTCCATCTCAGTATGATTTATATATACAAAAATATCATATTTCAAGTTTCTACTAAAATATTAAAACTTTTGTATCAATTGTTTATTTAAAATTCAATTATGTGAATCTTAAGAAAGCCTATTAGTTTGTATTTTTTTTATTTATATCATAAAATTAAATAATATTTTTAATAACGTATATTGCCCGTGCTTAGTACGGGGGTGTTTTGCTAGTATATATCATCTTAAAAGGTTTGTTCAATATAGCATCCAAAACACGACCAATTGAAAAACCTATGAAATTCATAACCATCTAAACCTGAGAATCAGGGCCATCTAAACCATGGTTTAAACTAAGTCTCACACTTTATATTTCAGTGAAAGCTAAAAGCACGTCTACTTTGTATTGGTATTGGACTGACATTGTTTTGTTGGCCTTTCTATTAAAGTAAAGAAATTATGAACTATTATCAAAAAATAAAATTGCACACCTTTTTCTTTTTGATGCGTTTTAGGGTGTTCAAGATATTGTTGGTTTGTATCTTGTATTCTAATAATTAACCGAATTGGTTGTATGTGAGTTACCCTAGATATATTTAGAGTTTGAGGGTATTTTGATCTTTGTAGCATGGCTTTTTAAGAGCTTAAGAATATTTATATTGATAAATTGATACCCTAACCCTAAGGAGAACAATTAAGAGGAATAGATAATCTCTTTTATTCTGTTGGCATAGACACACTGGCTGAATCACATAAAATTGGTGTGTCTTTTTCGTGATTGTGATTATGGTTGGTTGACTAAATTTTGTGACGTTAGAGTCATCGTTGACTAGATAAACACATTAGAGGGGTTAGGTCGTTGTAGTTAATCGGATAGATTAGGACTTCTTTCTATTTTATTAGGATTCTTTTTTTTTCTTATTATATTTATGTTATCTTTAAGGATTGTGTTTTGTTATTTTGGTTAAGAGTTTTCTTTTAGCAGGTTTACTTTTAGTTGTTTATAACTTAGCTTGATGTAACTCAATTCAGTATAATGCAATAAACTAGCATTTTTCATATTTTTCTTTCCTCTCCTCCCATCTCCCTCCAAAAGTGATATCAAAGCGTATTGTCGGATTTGAGAATTAGATAAGGTGTGACTTATTTTCTCCCTTGTACTAATATTAATAATATAATAAAAACATAAATTCCATTGGTTGTTGCAAGTTCCAAGATTTAAGGTTGTGAATAAATTGTCACAGCAAAAACTCTGCATAATGTTTATTTCATGACCTTAGATCGAATAGATGACAACTCCTAATGAATTTTATATTTTGTAGATGACTAGATCCTAAATTCAATTTTTATCTAGTACGATAGTCTTGCCCTTTTAAAAAATGGTTTTACACACAAAAAAAATTCATGTCGTGCATATTAAATGGTCATAATAGAAACTTGTAAAAATCTATTTCGTGGCCTAATTAGATCCAACAGATTTTTTTTGTTGTAATGCAAGATTCAATAGATTGAGAGAGGATGAACTATTGAAAACAAACCCCAAATTTACAAAAGGAGAATCCCAAGGAGATTACAAAAAATTATCAAAAGAGAAAAACAACAAACAATATATAATTATCACAGTAGAGCGACAAGTCCCAAAAAAATAAAGAATTGAAACTAGTGGAGGACTTGAGAACGGTTTTTTGATGCAGCTTAACGGGAGGGGAATCTGATTTGATTAAGCAGTGAAAAGGAGGTCATTAGAGCTGGAGTAATGTATCTGAATATGGCATCTTTTCTAGTTCTCCAAAGATAGTTCATAGCTGAAAAAAAAAGTAAATAAATAAAGAAGATAACTCTTCTAGCATAGGTTGATGGAATGATAAGCGCCATGCCATCCGAAGGTTGAACGCTCTACATTTTGAAGGTATATATACACAGCAATGTTTAGAAGCCAAAGAAGGGAGGAAGAAGAGTTGGAGATCATCTTCATAGCCTCTATAGCAAGAGAGAGCATCGGAATGCCAATGACGACCCTTCTGCTGACCATCGAAATGCCTAGGATCAAATGGATAACTACTCCCAATTAATGAGTTTTATATTTTGTAGACGGATAGATCTTGAAGCCAATTTTTTATTTAGCAAGACAGTGGGCCCTCTCAAAAGTAGTTTTCCACCCTTCCAAACACAGAAAATGACCTTGTTTCCACATGGATGCATGAGCACGAGGGATCACGAACCAAAATAGACTGTTGCTATCCCAAGCCTCTCCTAGTACCCATCCACATTCATGACTAAACAACATTCATTAATATAAGAATTGATATATATATATATGAGAGAGAGAGAGAGCATTTCACTAATGACAATAATAAGCACATTATTAAGGACAACACTGAAAAACACTATTTGAAACAAAAACGGTGTTCAACATCATATTCCTTATCACAATAGCTAACAACGTCTCAATAATTACTAATATACGATGGACCTTCGAGTGACAGGAGGACCTTCTTCTCCTTAGCTTTGTACTTGTTGACACCAAGATAAAAGTCTCTAAATCCTTGTAGTTCCAGCATAACATCTCGCATCTCCAATCGTTCCTTCGGTGCTTCTACGGAACAAGATATACCTATTCTCACCAACGAAAGCAAGGACTCATGCATCCTACTACTCATTTTATTGTAATCTTCTTTAGATGAAATGTTCTCATTGCCTTCCAACAACAAACGATGATCTATAATCTCTATCACTCTTTCTGGGAATGCCATTTTAGCAAGTTGATGAAGGCTTAAATTGTCTTTGAATACATCATCAGTAGGCCTCTTTCCCGTGAACATTTCCAATAATAGGATTCCATAGCTGTACACGTCGCCGAATGTAGAAACTTCACCACCCATTCCATACTCTGCTTTTTATGTGAAAGGAAATAGCAAGACATGGTTCAAAAAAATTGTCAAAATCATTTTCACAAGCTTAGGCCCACAAACATCAGAGACATGAATTTCTCCTTATGATCTTCCTTAATAATGGTTACATCATATATTTACTTATCAAACGAATGGCTATGATTTCTTTCATATTTATAGTTATTTAGCTGAGATTTCATAATGATTGCTTTGCCCATTGATTTCATGAAGGCGCAGGTTTGTACTGCCATGATCAATTGATCATCAAAGCCTTGTCCCATTTTATATGCGAAATAAAAATGAAGTTCATATCATCTTAAGACACTACTGAGGAAAAAAAAGTTAAATTATGGTTTCTAAGGCTATAAATGGGTCAACTTGGGCTGGACTTGTCATTGTCCAAGCATGAGTCCAATTCGAATTGGGGCTGGACTTGCCTTTGTCCATCCAATTAGCAAGATTTGGGGCTGATTTTGCCTTTGCCCAAGCACAAATTCCAATTAGAATTGAGGACTCCAAGTCCGGGTCTGAGTCTGAGTCCAGAATAACCATAGAGGTTCAGTTTGAGTTAGTGAAAAGAAAAGAATGAAGACACATTTCATTTCCAGCATCGCCAAAAAAATGCACTCCCTGATTTTGAATAGTTGGAATTGGAGTTTTGAATTCAACTACGGAATGAACCTGACAGGTAGTGTTATCTTTCTCCAACAAATCAACTTCATGTTAATTCTAGCAAAAAAATCGGCATCATATTAAAACCCGTTCTCAGAACCCAAACATGCAATAGAAAATGCGAACAATATTAAAAAGAAAAAAAACCAACAGAAAAAATGAGAATACATGATGTCAGAGAGTATATATTAGGGGATTTGACATTTCAATGCCCCTTAAACACTCAATCCCCAATTTTTGTAAATGTCTCTAGAGTCGTTTGAATCTGGTACACTTTTATTTTTTACTTTTTTGCCCATGATATCATGGGATTTTAAAAACACATGATATCATAGGTTCCAAATGTCAAAAGTCGAAAAGCTACTTGGATCCCATGATATCATGGATTTTTAAAAACCCATGATATCTTGAGATCGAGGGCAAAAAAGTAATAAAAAAAAGGGTACCAAAGTCAAATGACTCTAGTGACATTTAGAGACTTATAGTAATGAAATTGGAGATTGAGTGTTTAAGAAATTGGGGATTGAGTGTTTAAGGGGCATTGAAAGTCAGTAGCCCCGGACGTCCTTCGTATCATTAGTTACCAAGGAAACTACAATATTTTCCTTCACATTTAATAATACATCACATTTATGTCTATTGTAAACTCTAAAATACACTTTGATAATATATATGTATGATATGCATATAACAAGGTTAAGTATATATAAGGCCATTTCTTTATTAGAAATTTCTGGATTTCACATGGGTGGATATTTGGGAACTTCAAATACTGGAGCTTTGAAACTCGATAATTTCCTGTTCATTGATGCTAAAATCCCTATTTAAGCATTGAAACAATCCATTTAATATACTTTGGATGAAAACTTAAAAGGTTAATTGTGGGTTATACGGGTTACGTGGGTTGACTTGACCCCAATGCGGGTCTGGGAAAATTAACCTGTGAGTCGGTTATGAAGGTCATATATGGGTCGGGGTAGGGTTGGTGGGTCGATCGGGTTCAGCTTTGCTAACCCTAGTTTATAAAATCCCCTGAGAACACAAACCATCATCAACCCACCCAAAAGAAAACCACCATTACATGCACATGCACAAAGAAAATAATAAAACAAAATTAAATAAAGAGATTGGCAATCGTTCATATTCGACAATCAATTCACTTATATTCATCGTTGGATTGAGATATCACATCACACTAAACAAAACTTGATCTGATTTTTTATATATCCATTACCCATTTATGGATTTTTTTTCGTGCCCTGTCTACTTTATTAGTGGTGACTCAATGTGACCTAAACAGTGTTCATAAGTGTTTAGCTATCCCTAAAAATGAATATATATATATATATGCGCGCATGTATTTGGAGGGCATGGGGCCCACATTTAAAGAGTGTTCATGGTAACTAATTCAAATTAATAAATTTTTATATCACTACACCAAAAATAGGAAATTGGAACGGAAAAGCGTTCCTAATCCTTCCGTTCCTAATCCGTTAAAGTGTTCCAATTTCCGTTCCGAACGGAAATTGGAACACTTTAACGGATTAGGAACGGAAGGATTAGGAACGCTTTTCCGTTCCAATTTCCTATTTTTGGTGTAGTATATGCAAGGGAAATATTTTAATAATGAAAATAAAATAAAAAAACTCTTGCAAATGGCATAACTTTTTAGTCCAAATACCAAATGTAAGGAATCAAATATAAGTTTCAAATTACACTTTAGTCATCATTTTTAAATTGTTGACTCCAAATCTCATGCATATTACTTAAAAGTAAATATTAATTGTTTGCATTCAGATCTACCTATTAAATGGATCAGAATTCAATATGAAAATGAGGTGACTTGGCCAAGTCTCCCAATATTTGACTTCGTCCTTCATCAAAATGAGATGACCGAGGAGAGTCAGCAGTAATCACTGGAAGTTTTCTTACCTTTATTTTCAAAGAGATCATTCTTTTATTTATTTCAATCTAAATGTGAACTGCCCACAAGCCATAAATTGACGCAACCAACTATTCTCTCCCTATTGTATTGAAACACAAAAGACTAAAACCATTAATTTGAGGCCAAAAAATAATGGGATTAGGCTGCTCTATTGAGGATGACATTTTCATTCCCCTAGGTTTCATTAGTCTTTCCATCTCGGACCTCTCTTCTGATTGGAATGACCCCATGTGGCTTCAACTAATAAGTGTGCCTAATACTATGTGCAAATTTTCTCAAAAAAAGAAGAAAAAAAAGACTCTTGAGTATTACATATATAAAATACCAAAAATTGAAACATGCATGCCAGGGGATCTATAGAATAATAACGGAAGGCATAATAAAAGTATGTTACCTGGGGCGACATATCCAATAGATCCCTTTATCCCAATTGAGCTGGATTGAGTCTGAGAGCAATTACCGACATCTTTGGAGAAAATCTTCGCCAAGCCAAAATCCCCCACATGGGCAACCATGTCTTCATCAAGTAGAACATTGCTAGGTTTGAGGTCACAATGAACTACTGGAGCTTCACAATCGTGATGAAGATAATCCAACGCACTAGCCACATCAATGGCTACATTTAGCCTTTGAATGAAGTTTAAACATGTTGAATTTTGTTGCTCTTCATTTGGATGTAGCCATGTGTCCAAACTCCCATTGGGCATATACTCAAAAACCAACGCCTTGAAATCATTGCCAGTAAAATCAATGCTTGAGCAAACAGATAAGATCTTAACAATATTTCGATGTCGGATGCTTCTCAGAGCTTTGCATTCTGCAATAAAACTTTAAAACGCTCTTTGTTGTCGTAATTTGAGAACTTTTATTGCAGCAGTCAATCCGATTTGATCAAGAAATCCTTTATAGACAAAGCCAAAACTTCCCACACCAATTAAATTGGCTGATGAGAAACCATCAGTTGCTTTGAGAAGCTCTGCATAAGTTACCTCTAAAAACCGCTCTCCCAGTGAAGATATAATGGGGCTTTTCTTGCTTGACTTCTTCCACCAGTAACGAGCTAAAAAATATGACAACATAAAGAGAGATAGAACCACAATAACACCAGAGATGGCTATTCCTATCAAAGGAAGAGCTTTCTTGTGTTTCTTTGGAGCTAGCTTGGAGCATGGAGGTAACCCCAATTTTGTAATTCCCCCACAAAGCTTTACATTTCCTTGAATTGAAAATGCACTGGAATTCTGAAAAATTCGATGCTCTGGCACGGCACCCTCGAGATCATTGAAAGACAAATTTAAATACTGTAGAAACAGAAATTCCTCCAGATATCTTGGAATTTGCCCAGATAGGTTGTTATGTGAAAGATCAAGTTCCTCGAGGCCTTTTAAAGAACTCAAGGAAGAAGGAATATTTCCTTGGAAGGAATTGTCTTCCATATAAAGTCTTTCCAAGTGAGTACAAGTGCCAAGAGTGCTAGGAATTTCACCCGAGAATTTGTTGTTGGAGACATCCAGGATTTCAAGATTCTTCAAGCCATCTACATCCAATGGCAAAGGACCGCTCAAGGAGTTCATACCCACAAACAACATTCTCAGTGGAGGAATATACAAAACTTGTTTCGGTATGGTACCATTAAAATTGTTTCTGGAGAGGGATAATTCCTCTAGGCGCTGGCAGTTTCCAAGGCTCCATGGAATGCTTCCTTGTAGATCATTCCCATATAAATAGAGTTGGTACAATCTCGTGAGATTTCCACTGGATTGTGGAATTTTCCCTGAGAGTCTGTTATTACTTAAGACAACCACTTCCAGCAACTGTAGCTTCCCAAGAAGATTGGGAATGCTACCTGTAAAACGGTTCTCATGCATTGCCAAGGAGTTCAAGTTGGCAAGGTTCTCAATTCCTGACGGGATGGTCCCAGTTATCTGATTATGATATAAAGCTAGATATGTCAGCTGGGATGAGAGGTTAGCTATTGCGGAAGGCAGTACACCACTGAATCGATTCTCCGCTAAATCTAGAAAGAGCAAATTGCTGCAATTGGTCAAGGAAGTGATGAAATCCATGTCATCTTCGTCACCGCCAAGATAGTTCGTTGCTAGTTGAAACCGTAGAAGAGCTTGCAACTTTCCAAGATTCATAGGTACAGATCCTCTAAATCTATTCCCATTAAGAGCGAGATGTTCAATCCTAGAAGCATTACTCAGTGAATATGGTATGGGTCCCTCTAATAGATTATCGTGAAGAGAAAACCATTGGATATTTGGAAGATTGATGCCGAAATCAGGTGGAACGGCCCCATGCAGATTGTTAGCCCCCATATCAAAATCAGTAAGTGATGAAAGATTATAAAGAGAAGACGGAATGGTACCCGAAAGCTGGTCATTGACGAGCTGTAGAAATTCCAACTTTAGCAGTTGCCCAAGATCATCGGGAATGTTTCCATATAGATCATTAAAGGATATATCGAGATCAGTGAGAGATGAAAGGTTCCCAAGAGATGGAGGAATGCGGCCAATGAGATGGTTGATTTGAAGATTCAACCACAAGAGATTTGACAGAGAGCCAAGCTCCGGAGGAATTGTACCAGCAATCTTATTGCCATATAGACCCAATTTTTCAAGTTCTGAACACTGGGACAAGTTACCAGGAATCTCTCCATTGAAAGAGTTGTTTCCCAGATGAAGAAAGCGGAGTCGTGGCAGACGGCCTATTTCGTGTGGAATTTGGCCTTGGAAGCTGTTGTTTGCGAGTTCTATAACCCTGAGAAAGGAGAGGTTTCCAATGTGAGGTGATAAATAGCCTGCCAAGTTCTGGCTTCTGAGGTTCAACGCTGTGACGCGTTGATGATGTCGCCTGCTGCAAGTGACTCCATCCCACATACAGAAATGGAGAGAATGGTTCCAAGAACCCAAGACTCCATTAGGATCGTCAGATATCTGACCCTTGAAGGCGACTAGAGCGAGCCGATCCGACTCATTTCTTAAGGGGTGGGTAGTTTCTGCAAAGCACAGCAAGTTGATGCAAGTAAGAAAAGAGACATGAAAGAGAAACCACTCAAAGAGTTTCCTACTAATAGTAGTGTTGGCGTTGGGGATCTGCATACTGTTAAAAGAAAAGAGAGAGCCCGAATAAAGAAAAGGCATTACTGGCTTGGTTCAATTGATGCACACTCGTATTTATAGCATAGAAGATGGAAACAGATAAATGGGATTTCTCTGTTCCAGGGATCAATCATCAATGGATCCAAAACTCTTGCTAAAACATTAGTCTCAATGTGAATGCTCGCCAACATTCAACCTCGTGCTTGACTTGGCAGTTGGTTTAGTGTGGTCCAATTCCACAACTGTAAAAGTCTAGTGGAAGAAGATAAAGCTAAAATGAGTCCGGGAATACTGTTTCAATGAATTATATTGAAGTCACCCATGTGCTCTGTTTGATGAATGATGGCTTCGGTGGTTATCATCACTGAGAGGCTTGATTTTACTGCTCGAGGGTTGATGGAGGGTCAAACGTTGTCGGTTTGACTTGAAATTTGACACGAAGCCTTTTGGGGGTATTTTGGGACCATCCGTAGGCTCTGATCGAAGTTTTAATGTCTTCAACGTTGTTGCCGCCAGGAGCGTTTGTTCAACTGTTGAAGGAGTGAAGTTAGGCCAAATGATACTGGAATAGCCCGAAACTTCATGTGTTCTCTTCTTTTGGCTGCTTTGAAGGATCTTGCAGTTTTTGTTTGATTCTGACAAGATTCGACGCTTGAAGTAGCATTGCATATTTGTGGTAGGATACGACTTCATGTAGCTTCTTTGATGTTGAAGAGGCAAAGTGACATTTTTGGTGTCAACAAGGACAACCGTAGTATGTTGCCGGCAGCACATTTGGGGCATTTGGCGACAGGTTTCTCAACATTACGTTTTATAGCCTGGGGATTAAGACATTTTCTCATAGAGGCGGCAATCCTCTTTTAACATTGAATAAGTTAAAAAGACAAAAAACACCATCTCTTTATATACTCTATACATCACCAATACGCTCCGTTTAAAAACATTGAGACCGTCGTACACTTTTAAATCTATGCAAAATCAAGATTCCGAAAGCGAAGACGAAGACAATTGTTGAAAGAAGCAAAATCAATTCATCAGTGACCTCGAGCAACCGAATCATTTTGACTTGAACTCAAGTTTGACATAATTTTTTCTGAGTTTTGGTTTGAATTTATCTAAGTTTTAAATTACAATGTAAACTTTACAAGTGCTGTTTTGGACAAAAATAATCTTATAAATATTTCAAAATGCCCCAAATGGTGGGCTTGACATTGTAATTTAAAATAGCTGGGCCTCAATTACTACAATTCAAAAGGTGGGTCCCAACTTCCTCAAAAATAAGTGTTCTTTTTTTTATAATTTCACCGAATAAATTAATTTTCAATTAGAACTTAAAAGTTAAAAGGTTTTATTTTAGAGCTCAATCTAATTAGTTCTTATTAATTAGACTAGAGTTTCGAAACAGCTCCTAGGTCTTGCACATCCTTTTGAACTCAAAAATTATGCCATGGAAAAAATAGCCACACTTACTTTTCTCCATGGAATATACAACTACTCAAAAACAAACAAATCCTCTTCAATTTTTCTCTTTGACTGGCGCAAATGCCTGAAATGTTAAAAAATTCATTTTGGGTACCTTTTATTGTGACTTGGCCTATAGACCCAAGTTGCGGCTGACAATCGTCCCGTGTTGTAGGCGACACGGCGTATGATATTGAGACTAACGTGTGATAAACTCCATAAATTCCCTCTCAAACACGCAGGATGGGTGTGGTAGACTATTAGGTGTGGTAGACTACTCTATGGGGGAATGTCTCTATGCAACTTTAAGGTGAAAACTTTCGGCTCGCCAACTTTGTGATTCATTTGAACCGTTCACACACAGGGAACACCCTTTGATAGTCACCGGACCAGACCAAGGGGCTTGCACCACCAAATGGGCTAGACTAGGCCCGTCAATTTGGCCCTGAGAAAAGGGGCCCGGCCCGACCCTCAAAAAGCCCTTAAAATGAGGGCTTTTGTTTCTAACAAAAAGCGTTAGGGCCAGGTTGGACAATTTTTTACAGGTCCTTAGATTTGAGGGCCGGGCTTGGACAATAGTGGCATTGCCCTCTTATTTTATCAAAGGGCCGGGCCGGGCCGGGCCTGGGGTTGTCCTAGCCCTACCCTCAAGATATGCAGGGCCAGACCTGAGCTAGCCAAAGCCCTCGGAGGGCCTTCCCTCTCTAGGCCCTTACCTTACCCTCGAGGGCCAGGGCCAGGGCAGGGCCCTGAATGGCTTACCTGAATATGAATCGCAAGAGGGAAGAATTACTAGAGCCCAAAAAAATGAGATGAAAGAAAATAGGACAAAGGATGCAAAGGCCCTGTTTTACATCCAACAAGCTCTGGATGAGACCATCTTTCTTAGGATAATGGGAGCCACCACATCAAATGAAGCATGAGAATTGCTTCGAGATGAATATAAAGGATCAAATCAAGTTGTTAACTTGAAATTACAAACTCTTCGCCGTGAGTTTGAGACCTTGTTGATGAAAAATTCTGAGTCCATTCAAGGATTTTTCATAAGAGTTACAACCTATGTGTGTTAGGTTTTTTTTTTGTTGCAATTTTGATGGATACACATTCACTTTCACTATCAAATGATCACACACTCGTGCTCTTAGTTTTGACTTTGGAATCTTGGATTCTACTTGCATTTGCATATGTTTTTCAATTGTTTTATTCATGCATGTTTTAGAATCCTAATACTCATTTGAAAACCTATTTCTTCATTCATTATTTTGGAAAATCAAATTAAGATTTTAGGTTTGTGTCTTGCATACATCTTTCATTTTTAGAATCATTTTAGTATGCATGAAACACACTGACCTTGAGTTCCAAGTTGCAACTTTGGGATTTTGAAAAATCTGCAGGAACTCTTCTCAGGTCAGTTTGGTCAGTCGACCGACCCCTGTGCCCGGTCGACCGGCCCAACTGGCCTGCTGGAAAAATAGCCAGTGTACCCAGTCGACCGAGCCAGGCCCAGGTCGACCGGGTAACTAGCCATTGGGCCAACATGACCGTTGGGCCAGGTCGACCCGGGGTTCATGGGGTCGACCGGGCCAACTAGCCGTTGAACTGGTTTTTGCTTTAAAGTCCATTTCTTTCCCTTCTTTTGAGAGGCTTGTTGGATGAACTTTTGGAACTGTTTTGGAGCCTAAGAAAGGGGAATGAGTTGTTTGTTAGGGATTTTGTATTTGCAATTTGATGGATGCATTTTCACTTTAGCATCATTTGAATCTTCACACATGCATTGTTTTAGAAACTCTTGAAATCTGGTTTTATACATGCATTGGTTTTTAGACTTGTAGAATTAATGATTTATGCATGTTTTGTTTCTAAACTTGGATGCATTGGTTTTAGAATCCAAACTCTTTTGAAAACCTGATTCTTTGTGCATTACTTTTGAGAAATCAAATTGAGGATTTAGGTTTGTGCCTTGCATCCATTCATCATTTTCAGAATCATTTTTGTATGCATTTATATGTGAAAAGAGTTTTATCAAATCAAGCAAGTCATTGGTTTTAAAGTTTTGAATCATTTTAGGCTTTTTGTGTTTCATGTTTTTAAACCACTTAGTTTGATTTAAAACATGTTTCCAAGCTTGATTTAATGGCCTAAAAATTCCCACTTGAAAAGACTTTGAAAAATGCAAAAAATATGCAATTTTGGGAATTTTGGTCCCGGGCCAGAAATGTTGTGTACCAGGTCGACCTGGTACACTACCGTTGGCCATTTTTCAAACGGTCATTTTTTTTACCGCTGTGAAGGCCAGGTCAACCCCCCCCCCCCCCCCCTTCTTTTGCCAGGTCGACCTGGAACTAGCCGTTGGACTGTTTTCTTGTATAAAGTCCATTCTTTTCCCATCTTTTAAGAGGCGTGACCAATGAACTTTTGAGACCATTTTGGAGCCAAAGAAAGGGGATGAAGTTGTAAAGGCTAGAGGGCTATTTGGAAATCAAATGCTTGAGTTTTTAAAATGTACATCTTTCTTGTTATTTTGATTTCCATTCAAATGAAATCCATGCATGTTCAAATCTTTTGTATTTTCATAAATGCATGATTTCTAGCCTTTAAAGAGTTGTTTTGCAAACTCATTATCATCTTTGGAATATTAAGAATGGTTTGCAAACTCTCTTGACTAATTCACATGCTCTTAGACTTTAATATTCATACAACTTGTTTAGTTCATTTCTTCAAAGTTGTTTGAATCTTTTATGTGATTAGTTTTATCTTCAATCATCATTTTCTAAGCTTTGATTTTAAAATGCATCAAGTATTCATTTAGGAGCTTCATTGTAGAAATTGATTGAAGTAAAGCATTCATACACTTGTGCACACACTTTAGTTTCTTTAGTGTATGTTTGTAATTTGATTTACACTTTCATATTAGCCTATTTAAGAGGCAATTCAATTGTGCTTAAATTGTATCTCTTAGAGTGATCTTTTGTGAAGACACTTTCTTAGAGAATTATTCATTTGTAAAGGTTATTGCTTAGCCTAAGAAAAGCATCTTGTAAAGGTTATTGCTTAGCCTTGAAAAGCATCTTGAGAGGTTATTGTTTAGCCTAAAAAAACAACTTTGTAAGGGTTATTGCTTAGCCTATTAAAAAACATAAATAGTGAAAATCCGGTGGGGTGATTGGATCACAAGCCGGTAGTGAATGTAGGCATTGAGGCCGAACCACTATAAATCTTTGTGTAGTGGTGTTTGCTTGTGGTGATTGTTTTATTAGCTTCCGCATATTGTTTGTTTATCATCACTTGTGACTAGTTTATGTTAAGAAGTTAAAATTGGTGTAAATTGGTCATAGTTGTAGCACACCCTATTCACCACCCCCCCCCCCCCCCCCCCTAGGGTTAGGATCCCCGGACTTTCATTATTAAGGCTAGAAGGCTATTGGAAATCAAATGGTTGAGTTTTTAAAAGGTATATCTTACTTGTTATTTTGATTTCCATTCCAATTAAAATCAATGTATGTTTAACTCTTTGTATTTTTATAAATTCATGATTTCTAGCTTTTAAAGAGATGTTTTGCAAACACATTATCATCTTTGGAGAATTAGATTGATTTGCAAACATCCTTGACTAAATCACATGTGTTCTTAGTCTTTAATCTTCATTCAACTTGTTTTAGTACTTTCATTCAAGTTGCTTGAATCCTTCATGTGATTAGCATATAACTTCATTTATCATATTCTGAGCTTAGATTTTAAAATGCATCAAGCATTCATTAAAGAGCTTCATTTTAGAATTTGATTGAAGTAAACATTCATACACTTCATTCACACACTTTAGCCAATTGTTGTGTATGTTTGTACAATGAATTAAACTTTCATATTAGCCTATTTAAGAGGCAAATTCAATTGAGCTTAAAATGTATCTCTTAGAGTGTTTTGTATAGACACCTTCTTAGAG
Source organism: Cinnamomum chago (assembly GCA_038049695.1). Lineage (NCBI taxonomy): Eukaryota > Viridiplantae > Streptophyta > Magnoliopsida > Laurales > Lauraceae > Cinnamomum > Cinnamomum chago. Next base: position 60,328,336 of record CP142458.1, on the reverse strand, counting down.
AAATCTCTCATTTGTAAAAGTTATTGATTAGCCTAAGAAAAGTACAAAGGTTATTGCTTAGCCTTGGAAAATCATCTTGTAAAGGTTGTTGTTGAGCCTAGAAAAACAACATTGTATAGGTTATTACTTAGCCTATTAAAAAACATAGTTAGTGGAAATCCGGTTGGGTGATTGGATCACAAGTCGGTAGTGGATGTAGGCATTGAGGCCGAACCACTATAAATCTTTGTGTAGTGGTGTTTGCTTGTGGTGATTGTTTTATTAGCTTTCACATCTTGTCTGGTAAATCATCACTTGTGACTAGTTTATCTTAAAGAATTAAAATTGGATAAAAATTGGTCATATTTGTAGCTCAACAACCCCCCCCCCCCCCCCCCCCCCCCAGGGTTAGGATCCCAGGACTTTCAATGTGAACCAAATTAGGTCTCTTGCTGAGGACTTAAGTGATCAAAAAATTGTTGAAAAAGTGTTAAGAAGTCTCACTCCCAAATTTGACCATGTTGTTGCTGCTATTGAAGAATCCAAGGATTTACCTACATTGTCTTTGAATCAACTAATGGGTTCTTTGCAAACACATGAAGAAAGGTTAAACAGAAATGCAAATAAGCCAATTGAGCAGGTTTTCCAAACAACACTTGATTTGAAAAAGGGGTCAAGTGGTATTGCAGGGGCTCACTCCAACCAAAGGCAAACTAACCAAGGACGTGGACGTGGAAGGCAAAATTTTCGTGGAAGATGCCGAGGCAGAACCATGCATAATGGAAATGAGAGAAACCACAACAAAGGTAATCTCGAACCTCCTCAATGCTATAATTGCAAGAAAATAGGTCATATTGAAAAAGATTGTTGGTACAAAAATAAGTCCTCAACTGTGCCTCAATGTTCAAATTGTAATAAATTTGGACATCAAGAAAAAGATTGTTGGCATAAAAACAAAAATCAAGCAAATTTCCATGAAGAAAAGGCAAATGATGAAGTTAAGGAAAATTTATTTCTCTCATGTTTATCTGCCAATTCTGAATTTGTTGGAGATATTTGGTTTTTGGATAGTGGGTGCAGTAACTATATGACAGGTGATAAAACATTGTTTGTTGAGATGGATGAGTTAGTAAGATCATAAGTCCTGATGGGAAATGATAGTAAAGTCCAGGTGCAAGGCAAAGGAATTGTCTCTATGAACACCAAGTCAGGTACAAAGCTCATACACGATGTTATGTTTGTACCAGGTTTGGCTCAAAACCCAATTAGCTTGGGACAGTTAATGAAAAAAGGGTATTATGCAATTTTTGATGAGGATAAATGCATGCTATTTAAAAAGAAGAATATGGAGTTGGTCATGACAGTGAAAATGACTCAAAAAAAAATGTTTCCTCTCAAAATTTTCGATCTTACCCTCAATGCATTCAAGTCTGTGGAGTATGATAATTCATGGCTTTGGCATAAGCGATATGGGCATCTAAATTTTCATGGTTTGTATTCACTGTATAAAAAGGACATGGTTGTTGGCTTACTTGTTGTGCATCATGGTGACAAAATGTGTGAAGCATGTATTTTTGGAAAACATCATCGAACCTCTTTTCAAGTGGGTAAATCTTGGAGGGCTAATCAACCCCTAATGTTGGTCCATGCTGATAGATGTGGCCCAATGCGCACAAATTCACTTGGTGACAACAAGTATTTTTTAATATTTGTTGATGACTGCACAAGGATGATTTGGGTATATTTTCTTAAGAAAAAATCTAAAGCTCTTTCATGCTTTCTACAATTTCGAGCTTATGTTGAAAAACAAAGTGGGTTTTTACTTAAGACATTAAGAACTAATCGAGGGGGTGAATTTACATCCAAGGATTTCCTTAGGATCTATAAAGATGCAGGAATACGAAGAGAACTTACCGCAAGTTTCACTCCACAGCAAAATGGAGTCGCAGAGCAAAAAAATCATAGCATTGTTGAAACCGCAAGATGCATGTTGAAAGAAAAAGGGCTTCCAAAAAGCTTCTAGGCTGAAGCAGTATTTACAATGGTTTACTTGCTTAATCGCTCTCCTACAAAGGCAGTCAATGGAAAAACACCATATGAAGCATGGTATGGGAGAAAGCCAAATGTAAGTCATTCAAAAATCTTTGGTTCTATAGCTTATGCACATGTTCCCTGTGAAAAAAGGCACAAGTTAGATGATAAGAGTCTTAAGTGCATTTTTGTCGGGTATAGTGAAGAAACTAAAGGCTATAGACTTTATGCTCCTCAAAACAAGGCTTTATTTATTAGTCGTGATGTGATCCTTAATGAAAATGATGCATGGAAGTGAGACATTGATGTCGATCAATACGCTCTAATTATTGAAGAAGAATAAACATTATCCTTTGATTCACCACCTAATGCTCAATTAAGTCCGACTGGTTTCACATCGTCGGAATCACCTCCTAGAAAGGCAAGGAGTCTTGTTGATATTTACCAATCATGTGATTTTGTATGCTTTGCTTCTAAACCCGCTTGCTTTAAAGATGCAATGAATGAGAAAAATTGGCATGATGCAATGAAAGTTGAAATGAATGCCATTGAAAAAAATAAAACATGGAGATTGGTAGACTTACTACCAGGTAAAGAGCCCATCGGGCTCAAATGGATTTTCAAATCCAAGTATAATGTTGATGGGTCATTGCAAAAACACAAGGCTCGTTTGGTGGCAAAAGGGTATGCACAAGTTCCAGGTGTAGATTTCTTTGAAACATTTTCTCCCGTTGCTATAATTGATACCATTAGAACTATTCTAGCTATGGCTGCTCAAGGTGTGGATGAGATTCTCATAGTATATTTATATGTTGATGATATGATATTTACTGGTAACTCTTCAAAATTGATTGAAGAATTCAAGAAAATATGATGTCTAAATTTGAAATGACCGATTTGGGTCCGTTACATTATTTTTTGGTGATGGAAGTTATTCAAGACTCAAATGGTATTTTTCTGCACCAAGGAAAATATGCAAGAGATTTGTTGAAAAGGTTTCATATGTCAAATTAAAATCCAGCTAAAACACCCATGAATACAGATGAAAAGTTTTTGGTAGAGGATGAAATTGAAAAGGCAGATGCAAAAGAATTTTGAAGGATGGTTGTAACGCCCCAATTCCGGATACCGATATACTCATTCGATTACCCGAAATTGGCGCGCTACTTCCCGGAAAATCCGAGAACTTCCAAGATCGTAGGCCGCAGTGAGGTCCAATTTAAAACTTTTTGAACCGAATAATATTCAATGGTTAAAACTTGCGAAAGCATAACATTTAACTGAAGCGGAAGCAATAAGTATCTATGTATAGAAAAGAGCAGAACAATAGTCTATTTAAAAGATTCGGTATTAATCAAAGTTATACATTTTCATTCTACCCATCTCGCTACATAAATTCACTCAAACCCAAAATAACAAGAATCCCTCAAAACCCGTGTATAAACTCCTCTCCCTCCGGCTCGACGTCCGTGTCGGCCGGGCCCCAAGCGTACTCTCCTGCCACGGGTGCCTCCACTAGGGCTAATGCGTCGTCGGGAATCTCTGGATCAAGGCCTAAGCACCATTGAATGGGTCAGATCTAAACGATCTGGCAAGATACAGCATACTACTAACATAGAACATATATATCAAAGGAAGTAAAGACAGGTACATAAATTAAATGAATAACAAGGGAAAAGAACTAGGCAGTTGTGCATTTAAATCATAAGGAATCAGTATAAATAGAAACATCTAAACTACTATAAACAAGATGGCACATCCACACGAGCTGGAATACCGCGGGATATTATGCCGCGGCCCTCCCATACTGAACACAGTCGCGGTGGGGAATCTCACCAGGGAATAACTAATCCCGACTCTCACTCATCAACTCATCATCTCATCACTCCAGATCGGCACGGTATTACACCTTGCCGTCTTAACCACACAGCTCATCATGATAGCTCTACAACACTCATCTAGCTCCTACCGGGGATGATCAGTCCACAGGCTGAGCTTAAATCAACCGAGTGAATGTTCATGCCGACTCGAGAATAACTCTACGGTCTGTGTCTGTCTAGGCTTTGCCTTGCGTGAACAAGGTCCTAACAATATCTCTAAGAGGTCTATACATCTCAATACAGTCTCTGGATCTCATACAAGGTCCAGGCCCACTCGTTGGATCCATACCAAGGCCCATCAGTACATGGCTTGGACTAAAACCGTCCAAACGAGGCAACTAATCCATCTATTACTGATAAACAGTTTCATTCCAATCCATACAATTTAACAGTCCAATAGAAACCACCTCTTCATGCTAAAGGGTTCACATCACCACACTTAGGCCCAGTAAGGGCCCGCCTAGACACAGACACGGGTCAATGATCTCCGAAATCACACCATCGGGTCACCTCTAGATACCCTAGGTTCAGGTCTTCCAATTATGTTTAATTAACAGTAAACAGCTAATCTAAAGATCTAAGAATGACAGAACAATAATAAAGAAGTATAAACTTCAATCAGAGAATCAACGGGAAATCCAACGGTCCAATCCTAGGTAATGGGCCACTTTAGGTTCGGGTCTATCTCCGGTAATTCGATCTCTAAACGAGGTCATTAATGCCGTAAAACATTGTATTTGGTGCTTAGTTAGTTAATGGCATCTATGGCAACTCTTAGAGGTCGAATCATCTTAGATTATCAATCAAAACACTAAACAGTGGTCCCCGCGAGTCAAGGTTGAGCCACACCGTTGACTCGGGCTTAGGACATCGATAAATGCTCATTTGGATGGTCAATGGGCCCCACAACTGTTCATAACTCTTAAATGTTGAAAACTGGAACAATCAGGGTTTTCCAGGTGAACCTGATGTGTAGTGAGCCCGGTTGATCACCTGGCCGGGTGGATCAACCGAGTGCACTGACTAACCTGAGTCAGGCCTCCTGGAAGACTTAATTCATTTCTAAAGGTTTCCAGCGTGTCCGGTCAAATACCTGGCCTGGGTGATTGACCGCATACACCAAAACCCTAGAAAGATGGATGTCCCAGCTTTAAACATTTTCTACTGTAAATCCTAAGTATCAGGTCATCTTTTCCATGAAATTTCAGTCACTGAGCTTGGTCCTGCACTGAGCTCGGCCATGCACTGCACTGTACTGGTCTCGGCCATGCACTGCACTGCACTGTACTGGTCTCGGCCATACACTGCACTGCACTGGTCTCGGCCATGCACTGCACTGCACTGGTCTCGGCCATGCACTGCACTGCACTGGTCTCGGCCATGCTCGGCCATGCTCGGCCATGCACTGGTCTCGGCCATGCACTGCACTGCACTGGTCTCGGCCATACACTGCACTGCACTGGTCTCGGCCATGCACTGCACTGCACTGGTCTCGGGCATGCACTGCGCTGCACTGGTCTCGGCCATGCACTGCGCTGCACTGGTCTCGGCCATGCACTGCACTGGTCTCGGCCATACACTGCACTGCACTGGTCTCGGCCATGCACTGCACTGCACTGGTCTCGGCCATGCACTGATCTCGGCCATGCACTGCACTGGTCTCGGCCATGCACTGATCTCGGTCATACACTGGTCTCGGCCATGCACTGGTCTCGGCCATGCACTGCACTGGTCTCGGCCATGCACTGATCTCGGCCATACACTGGTCTCGGCCATGCACTAGTCTCGGCCATGCACTGAGACCAATTTTCAGGTTTTCTCCATTTCAACCCGTTTTTCCACCAAATCACTTCCAATCAGTCCCAAACTTCACCAAATCATCTCCAAACATCAAACAACTCTAATGCTCATTAATTGACAACCTTGTGGCCCATTGATCTTCCAAATGGGGGGTGAAACCCCCATCCATCAATGCCAATCCATCCCATAAACAAACAACTAAGCTCAGGTAGAATTTCTATGACTAATTAGTGACAATTATGAAATCAAACTACAGAAATCAAAGGAAAGACAACATATATTCTAAGTTAACAGTAAGATGCACTTGCCTTTTTGCTTGAGAGAGAGATTTGTAGAGAGAAAGAGTAATAGAAGAGAACCCAGCTGAACCAGAGGAAGTGAAGAAGAAGATAACCCAGCTGCTGTAGCAGTGGCCCCAGCACACAGTAATCTCAGAAATGAGGGAAATGAGGGAGAGGAAGTGAAGAGAAGGTGTAGTGGCTGTAGCAGCTCTAAGGAGAACTCAGCACAGCAGAGGAGGAGGACACTTGCTGCAGTTGCAGTAGCTTCAAGACTCCTCCCAACACAAGGTCAGTAGCTTAGGTGAGGAAGGAGAATGAAAGAGGAAGGAGGAAGATGTAACAGTGGTTGCCTCAGTCCAAACGTAGGAGAGGAAATGGGAAGGGAAGTAGTTGGGGGCTGGTAGTTTTCTTGGGAAGGGGGCTGAGCTTAAGGTTTAGGGTTTTTGGGATAAGAGCCCTTAAATAGATTAGGGGAGGGGATTAATGACCAGATTAGCCTTAGGGTTTTCATGGGGTTAGGGTTAGGGTTGAGGCTAGTTATGTCTTTTGGTAGGAAGCTTCTAGAGGAGCACCTTTTGCACTAACCCAACCTTAATTAATTAAAACTCTATTAAGGACCTAACTAACACTAATAACATAGGTTTAACCCAAAACCCTTTTCTAATTAAAAATAAACCCAACTAAGCTAGTCTAACAAAAAACTTAGGAGAATCTAACCAATCTCTCTAATCAACCCCTAATTAGCACAAATAATTAGTAGTAATTAGCAAAGATTAGTAGTAATTAGCAAAGATTAGTAGCAATTAGCATAGTTAACCAATAATTAGCATAAATTAGAATTTATTAGTCTATAAAATAGCAATTAGAGGGCCCACCAAGGGCGGGACCTCACAATGGTTGGTGGCTTGATTTATCTCACACATTCAAGGCTAGATATAATGTTTTCGGTGACCTTGATTTCAAGATTTATGAACAGTCCAAGTAAAGCTCACATGAGTGCAGCCAAGAGAGTTCTACGATATATTCATGGAACATTGGATCTCAGACTCAGGTAAAAAAAATCAGATACTTGTAAACTTGTCTCTTATACTGACAGTGATTGGGCTGGTTGTGCAGATGACAGGAAAAGTACTTCAGGCTATAGGCTTAGTCTTGGATCTGCATTGATATCATGGGCTTAAAAAAAATAGCAAACTATTGCACTTTCTACAATTGAAGCTGAATATATGGCGGCAACAAGTGCAGCTTGTCAAACTGTGTGGGTTAGGAGGATTCTAAGTGACCTGAAGCAAAAGCAAGAAGAAGCTACAATTTTATTTTGTGACAACAAGTCAACAATTGAATTGACAAAAATTCCGGTCTTCCATGGAAGAACAAAGCATATTGAAGTCCGGCATCATTTTATTCGTAAGCTTGTGGCCAAGAAAGAGATAAAGCTGGAGTACTGCAGCATGGAGGAACAAATTGCTGATATTTTCACAAAGACTCTCTCAAGAGAGAAGTTTTTCAAATTACGAAGAATGCTTGGTGTTGAAGGCATTTGAATTAAGGGGGAGTGTTAGAATATTAAATTAATTCAAATGTTATGCTGATATGTCATTTAACTATATTTGAATAAGTCTTTGCTTGAAGAAGTCTGTAAATGTGTCCTTGTGTTGGTTCTATAGACTAGGTGTTTATGGGACACCTGCCCTTTTAGTGACTCTGTACGTTAGTTCTACAAAGTTGGTGTTCATGGGTCACCTGTCCCTCTATTGTTAGTAACCTTTATCTATTTAAATGGTCTATGTAAATGAGATGATATATGAATGAAAAAGTCTTCAATTCCTATTCGTACTGTGCAAAACTCTCTTCCACCTTCAGTAAATGATTTGTGTGTGCACAACAGTCTGTAGTAAGGCTATTCTGTCATCAGCCCACATTTACTCTGCCTACATCCAACAAGATCAAGAGCCCAAGGAGTCTCCTCCTCAGAATGTTGGGGAGCTGCATGGTAGTAAAGTGAAAGACAGTGAGAGCTCCAGTAAAGGAAAAGCATTATTGCTTGGCTCAAATGATGCACACTTCTATTTAGGGGGTTGCTATCTGCACCCACTCTACATTCACTCTATATGCTAGGCTAGTAAAAAAAATGGATACATCTATCGGCAGATGATTTTTTGCTGCAATGTAAGGAGGATGCACGTTTCTCAAAACTATCGGCAGACTCACTTCATAAACGAAGATGCACGTTTCTCAAAATCTATCCAATCACGTCAGATTAAATCAAAGCAGATGCAATGTAAGGAGGGGCATTGATTTGATTGGTATGTGTTGGGCGTGGATTGACTGCCACAGTAGTGCAATTGGACGGAATAAAGAAGATAAAAAGTAGGGGACTATCACTGTACGCGTGGTAGAGAGTGGAGATGTCAAACGGGCCGGCTAGCGGGCGGGCCGTGTACCCTGCCACGGCCCGGCCCACTGGCCCGGCCCGCCCCAGTGGGCCTTTTTTTTTTTTTTTTTTTCCAACTTGATCAGAGCCAAAAGGCCATATCTATGGAAAAGAAAGAGGTGCTGCTATCATTAAATGAAAGATTATGTCAATCAGAATTGGCACGGTCTAATGATATGCTAATTTTATATATTTGACCTTTAGTAGAATAAAAATGCTAACATATTCCATTGGACCCATGAATGATGATGGTTCATGGTCTGGACCATCCAGTGTACAATCATTGAATAAGAGAAAAATCAAACTGACGGGATAGTTTTAAACCATCTGATCATTGGCTACAGGTAAAAAAAAAGAAAATGTACGCACCACCTCATCATGCATGTGCACACACACATGAGCTTTTAGATACTTTCACTTTCATAAATATATAAATAATGATATTTCACAAAGAATATGAAACAAATAAATATTTCAAGACCATCTGATTAACATAAATTTTTAAGGATATATCATATTATAGGCCCTTTGGTGGGTTTACTTTTTTTTTTTTAAACTCAAGATTTCAACAAGTTAATTAAAGCTGAGAAGAATCTAGAGTAGAGAGAGTTTTTTTTTTTTTTGGTGTGTGTGTGGCATATAAATAACACTAATAAATTTAGAAAAAGAATAGGAGGATTATACTATTATAGACTTTGTCAAACTGAAAAGGACACAAAACCCCTTATATGATTGTTTTATGGCTGTTTAGGGGGGGTAAAATGAACAATTTTTTTTAAAAAAATCACTTTTGGGGGGGCAGGCAGGCCTGACGGGCCACAAAAGGCAGCCCACGTGACAGACAGGCCTAGCGAGCCCTGGCCAAACGGGCCCAACGGGCCCAACCTCCTCAGCCCAACACAGCCCGTGTCACTGATGAAACTAGGGAAATGGGCCGAAAGAATTCCCAAAATACAGTACCTGATCCCTGGTTATTTTAAAGGGAAAGAAAACAAAACCAGCAAGGTGTGTGGTTTGCAAGTAATGCCTTTATATCATAGTCATATGATTGATGTGACAAGGCATTGGCTCAAACAGCAGTAATGCCTCCATTTTGTGCTTTTGTGGAGAAACTGGCATTAAAGAAATGTTTCTCTTGGAACAAGAGATTGGGATTGCACTTTAAGACTGAAGAGCCACTGCCACTGCCAGGCCCCCCCCCCCCCCCCCAATATGATCCGTGCCAGAACCACTGCCAGGCACCCCCTATGGGTATATAATATGATCAGTGGCAGAACACCCCCCCCCCCCCCCCGCCCAACACGTTGTTGGACCTATTGGTCTTACCGAATTTTTTATAGCGAAGTGGAAAGTCACGGATCTACAATATGATCAGCAGAACCACAGTCAGGCCCGGGGTGGGGGGGTCCCCCCCTCCACAACCCCAAACCAGCTTTAAAACACCTTACTAGACTCCCCAAACCTTCCAGACTCCCCACTCACCTCACCCACTCCAGACTTCCAGTTTTCCTTCTTCATTTTATTCTTCTTCTCTTTTCTCCTTTAATCTCTCATCTTCAGCTGCACTACAATCCCCCTGCACCCCAGTCATCACACGGCTCACCACAACACACTTAGCCACACCACCCGCCACACCAAGACACCAGGTACCAACCCAATTTTATAGGAAATTAAAATTCTTTTTATCAAGAAATATTACTTCATTATTTCTTCTTTTCCGCAAGAATAATGTATTACATCAAACAACATATCAGTGAATTGCATGAAAAATTAGAATAACTTTCCTCTTTATTCTAGGACTCTCTCCTAACACAAACGCATCCTTATAATTCCTATATAGAATTCCCTTACTCCATCCAAGGGCCACCTATCGTTTCTTGATCCACCTTATTTGAGATGATTGGAGTAGTTTCTCTATTGGTGAATGTCATTGTTGGATGTGGATGTTTACAGATTATGCATATATAGGAAACTTTGTTCTGTTTATTGAATTATGAATACATGGCCATGTTTATAAGGCCCTCTCACCCAACTAGACATAAGAGTGTACGAATATTAGCAAATGCACCCGGCCTGACCAATTTTATTCCTTGACTTGTCAACCCACTTATAACCCATTGGTCAATCAAGCCGGCCCAGTTCTCTATATTCATCAAATCCATGCATGCATAGATCCCTGCCATTTTCTTCTCTTGCGCTGAAATTTAATTCTCTAGTCACTTATATAAATAAATATATATATATATATATATGGTTCACACATTCATGCATCTCAATATACCCATGCATTTAAATTGAAATCCTTGTTTTACTGTTTGTTTCAATTTATTCTCAACCTGCCCATGCACTTAGTGAATTTTTCATTTTATATTATTCCTTACTAGCATCAAGCCTATCATGCATCTAACATGCCATGCATTCAGATTAATTAAAAAAATATAAAATTCTAAGTATTAGATTAATTAAAACAATTAGGTTAGGTTTAATAATTAATTTCCTTCTCATCCTCTCCTCTCATTAGGATTAGAGAATTTAATTAAGAAATTCTAAATCATTTAGGTTAATTAATAAATAAAAATTAGAAATTTGTTTCCTTCTCCTCATCCCCTTTCACTAGAATTAGAAAAATCAATTTAGGAGATTTTATGCTTTATAAATTAGAGATTTATTTCCTTCTCCTCATCCCCTTCGGAATATACAAACCAGCAGAAGATATGAATTTGGATCAACTGAGGATTTGGGCCAATGATCTGCAATTGTCAAGTGGTTCAAGTGATCAGGTAAATATACAATTCTTTGATTATTTCAGAAAATAATTTTTATTAATTGCAGATGCTTAAGTGAATGTATATTGTTGTCAGGATGATATTCTCAGAAACGAAATAATACAAGAAGACGAAAATGTGGATGAAAATGTTACAAACGAATTTTCTACCGACATGGTATGATATTAATTCAATTCCAATTATGTTTTATTTTGTCAATTTTTAATTAAATATTAGTTAATTTCTAACAGAATTAATACATTTTTAGGTATTCAATTCGCGCCAATCTCTAATTGATTGGATTCAAAATACTGGACGCAATTTAGGATATATCATTGTCATTAAAAGATCAGAGACTAGTATAATCGGGAAAAGTCCTAGACTGTTGTTCCAATGTGATCGCGGTGGCACATACAGAAGCAATAACACTTCCACGAAGGTTACAGGCACCAAGAAAATTGATTGTCCTTTTAGAGTAAAAGGGGTGAAACTAAAAACAAGTGATGACTGGATGGCTAGGGTGGTATGTGGAACACATAACCATGCCCCTGCATCATATATGGAGGGACATCCATACCCCGGTCGGCTTTCTGAATCCGAAATCCAGTTGATGGAATTTCTGTCTACGAAAAATGTGAAGCCACGAGATATCTTGACATCGTTAAAGAAGCAGAATCCGGACAACGTGTCTACCAGTAAGACCATATACAATGCACGGCAGAAATTTCGAACTGCAGAGAAAGCCGGTAAAACTCAGATGCAAGTTGTCATGTCATTCCTACAACGTGAAGGGTACATTTTCGAGAGTCGAACAAATGTTGTAACCAATGAGCTTGAAGATTTATTCTTCGCACATCCAGGATCATTAGAGCGATGGCGCGCATTCCCGCACGTGTTATTAATGGATGCAACATATAAAACAAACAGGTACATAATATGTCACTCTAGATATTTGTGTCATATATTGATTTAGCAAAATTAAAAAAACTAGAAGTTTTAACATATCTGTGTCTTAAACCAACAGGTACAGGATGCCTCTCCTTGAGATTGTCGGCGTGACTGCAACTAATATGACATTTTGCATAGCATTTGTGTTCATGCACTCAGAAAAAGTGTTCAATTATACTTGGGCTTTAAGGTGTCTACAGTCAACAATGGATGGATGCACCAGTCCACGAGTTATTGTCACGGACAGAGAGTTGGCTTTGATGAATGCGTCTGCCCAGGTATTTCCCGATGCTAAGAAATTACTCTGTAGGTGGCACATTTATAGGAGTATTTTGAGCAAGTGCAGGCCATCAATAACAAATAACAAATCTTGGAATGCATTCTACAAAATGTGGAATATGTTGTTGGACTCTGAATCTGAGAATGCTTATGTGTGCAAATTGGCGGACCTTGAGGTAGTGTTACAAAACTTTCCAGGTGTGATTAATTATCTTAAGGATGTATGGTTGACACCGTATAAGGAGATGTTTATATCCGCCTGGACAGACAGATATCTGCATTTTGGAAACCAGACAACTAATAGAGTCGAGAGCCAACATTCGAAGTTGAAACAATACTTGGAGTCATCACAGTCAGATTTGGAGACATCGCTGTTGTTTATTCACCAAGTCATCCAATCACAGGACATAGCTATCAAAGCGAGTATTGAGCAAAGCAGAACTATCGTCCAACATCGATTCAATGTACCGCACTTCCAGGAATTATGTGGTTTCGTTTCAAGCCATGCATTGCATCTGATTTTGAAGGAATTTGAGCGGTCTGTGGATGTCGGAGACGTTTCCTACAAATGCGTATGTCGACTTCGTACGAGCTACGGACTGCCATGTGCGCACGAGCAAGCAATATATTTGAACGATGGTCGTCCCATACCAATCGATTCCATAGATAAATTTTGGAGAAAACTTGATTTATCACCGTGTGTGTCTCTTCAAGACGATGACATCGATTGTGACGCTGAGCTACAAGTGTTCACGGAACAGTATAAACAACAAACAAGGCATGGTAAATTCAGTCTTTTAAGGAAGTTGAGGGAGATAATCACACCATCAACAACTTCAATTCGTGAACCTGCTGTTAAGATGAATACTCGTGGACGCCCCTCCTCGAAAAAAAAAGTTGCAACAAATACTCGCGTTAATCCGTCTGCGTTAGTGTTCGTTGAGTCTGATTCCCTTCATTCTCGGGAACCAAACAGAAACAGTTATTCGTTTGGAGGCCCCGACTCGAATGACAGGGAAGACATATCAACTGATGCTAATACGGATACATTTGAGTTTGTTCAGCCAGATATTTTCCAGTTTCAGGAACCAGCGAGACACAGTTGCTCCTCTATTTACAACTACTCTGTACATGCCTATGTTCGCCAGTTTCCACCTATACTGCATCCTTACACTATGCATGTACAAGACGTAAAACCCGATGGAAATTGCGGATTTCGGGCGATAGCTGTCTGTCTTGGTCTTCGCGAAGATGCATGGGCTACTATCCGGTATAATTTAATAGAAGAGTTGCACACATTTAGAACACAGTATGTTGCAATATTTGGTAGTGGTGACCAATGGACTCGTGTTTACAACTCACTGAACTTTTTTGCATTAGATAGAGTAGCACCGATTGAGCATTGGATGACCATGCCAGACATGGGCCTCTTAATTGCTTCGAAGTTCAATGTGATATTACACGTTTTAAGTCCTGCACAGAGCTTTACGTATTTGCCACTTCGATCTACTCCACCACCGTCGTATCAACATGTTGCTATCGCTATCGGGTTCGTAAATAATAATCACTATGTCCAGGTTGCATTGACAGATGATTATCCGATGCCTCCCATTATGCCTCAATGGGTTCACTTCAGGCATGATTGTGCAGCTGCATGGGCTACCCCGTATGCGGAGCGCATTAATGCGTTCATGCAGTATACGCGTTCTATGTTTCCTTTTGAAACCATTGTGTTGAAAGATTAGGAATGTAACATGTATTAAGATATTTGAATAAATTTATTTTAAATATCTAAGACCTTTTCTTTTTTTCTTTTGTCATTTAGTGCCTTTCAAGGGTAGTCAAATTGTCATTTTGATGTCGCAATTGAAATTTTCATCCAGTAGTCAGTGGACCGGATGATGTTCAATTGAAAAAGTCAAAATCATTATCAACTACCATTCTCCAATGCTAATGGTGAAGAATCTCCTATATATACTATTTCCCCAAACGTATCATGATGTATATAACCAGTATCTACTGGAAATATTTTAAAATATAATCCCTACATGCATATATAGTGACAAAGTTGGCAGTATTTTAGAATATCCTTGTATCTATTTAATATTATTTCCTTGCTTTATATTACTATTCTTGGAATAATGTCACAGCACTGAAATCATCGTAACAGAATGCAACATCTCAAAATCAAAATTTCAAAAGAAAGCCAACCTCTGCATCGTCAAGATGGTTGAAACCTATGGATTAGACCATTAGGACATGGGTTTGAGATATGGAACTGAAGGAAAAAAAAAAAAAAAAAGGTTGAAACCTATAGTTCAGGCCATTTAGGTCATGGATTCAAGATATGGCACCAAGAAACAAACCATTAGGTCATAGTTTTGAGATATGACACCAACAAACAACAAAATTTCATAGGAAAGGAAAAATGAAAGGAAAACCTATTAACTTATCTCCAACATATTTGAATTTAATTTAAAACTATCTCATTTTGCATGACTTTCCAAACGTTATCTCTCGCTAAAAATCCAATATTTGAAATGTCCTAACAATTCTTTATACAATACAATAAATTCTCCAAAAATCCATTTACACAAAATTGCCTGATAAGGGTCAGATTGCCAGTTCACTTCTCATGGTAGGGTTCAATGTACAAATGTGTTTCCATGGGGAGAAATTAAAATATACATTGTGGTGAGTCAAGGTTGGATCAGTACTCAACGGTGTGATGATGGTAATCCTACGTTATAGGTGGCAGGACTACTATTATAACACTTAATTGATTTGAAATGACCCGGTTGACCACTTCACAATCTTGCCTGTGGAAATGTGGAGGAGTGAAAAGACTGATGTGCAGTCTATATTCTAATAGGCATTTAGAGTGGGTTTAAATAGTAAGTAGGTTGGGTGCATTTAGAATACCCCTTCTATTTATAGAAAAGAGAGGGAGAGAGAGGGAGAGAGAGAGGGAGTTGGCACCTGGCAGGGCAAGTGTGGTCAATTTTGACAGAGAGAGAGAGAGAGGGAGTTGGCACCTGGCAGGACAAGTGTGGTCAATTTTGACAGCTACAAAAGTCTCTAGTGGAAGACAAAGCTAACATTATTTCGAGTCCCCGTCAAGTCGCCGGTCAGTAAAGAGAAGCTTTTTGTTGATCTAATTTCAAGGGTGCATCCAGCTTCTGGGCCCCAGTGCGCCAAATCGAATCTCGTGACCTGGGACTAGGGCCGCTAACCGTCATGTCGGCACGCTCATCATGCTATCCAGTATCCACAAGCACTCAGTTTATTATATTTAAAACTTGGGAGTCTTCCACCCAAAAGACTGCTAGTTGGCAACTTGCTTCACGGGTCATATTGTTCAGTGATTTTTCCACAACTTGGATGGGTCGACTTACTGTTCTGAGATGTTTCCACAGCTTGGATAGCCTTTTTCTTCTTTTATGAAGTGTTGGATGCGCCAGGATCATTGAGGCCAAGGTGAAGATAATTCTCTTAGCCCGCCCTTGGTCGCATATTCATCCATAGGCTTTTCTCAAATCCAAATCGCTCAAAATCTTTCACTACTGCTTGTCCTACTGTATCTGGTCGCATATCCACCCATAGGGCTTCTCTCAAATCCAAATCGCTTAAAATCTTTCACGGCTGCTTGTCCTATTGTATCTTCTCCAAATTTCATTTTAGTTTAAGTTGTGGTCAGCGTCAAATAATCACATACTAGCATAAAACTCGAGCTTAGCACGGGTATATCCTTAACATTTCAAATTGAACATCCATACATTTAAAAATTAAACATTCATAACTGGTGATTACTAAATTACATGGGGAAAAATAATCCCATAATTCATCAATTTGACATTCCATCCAAAAAAACACTTAAATTTTATTTTTAGAAAGGCAACGGAAGAATTAAAAAAATGGCTTGGATTTAGAGAAATCAGAATCCAATAGGCCTGAGCCCAAAATAGAGACCTGCCTCGTTCTTTTCCGCCATTTTTTAGCATCTCATTTTCTTAGTCCCACATATTTTCCGTGTAATTTAACTTTGTTTCCTTTTCTTTTACTTTGGTTTTCTTCTACGGCAAAACAAAGGTGCAACAGATGAATTGTCCCTTGTATTAGGAGTAATTTACACATGAATGAAATAATGTGATTTTGACTTTCAAAAGTAGACATGTGAATTTCAGTGTTTTTCTTGTTAATTTCAACTATAAACTAACTTACATGTAAGTTAGGCAAAACATAAATCCTACTGTGTCTAGCTGGTACCCTCGAGAGACCTGACTGGCTAGGAAGTGGACCTCATCTTACAGGAGAAAGGACTCTGCTTGGGAGAGGATTTGATAAACTTCTAATTGTACTGTCTATTTTTAGAGATTATTTAAAAATTAGAGCATTTGCATCTAAAAAATTAAGATAAAAGGATAGGCTTTTTTTTTAGTGCATTTTAGTTAAAGCGGATGGACGTGGACAATGCAAGATTTACAAGTGTTTTTTTGGATGAAAATAGCCTCATAAAACTTCCAAAATGATTTAAATGATGGGCTTTACATTGTAATTTTAAAAGGTGGGCACAGTACTCCAATTCTTAAAAGTGAGACCCAATTCCTCACGAAATAAAAGTTTTTTTTTATAATTTTACCAAATGAACTAATTGTAAAATAGAATTTAACAATGAAAAGCTTTTATATTAGCCCATAATCTAAACAACTTCTAACAATTAGACTAGAGTTTCCAAACAGCCCCTACGTCTTGCACATCTTTTTGGAACTCAGAAATTATGCCATGGCACATGAATTATTTTTAATTATTTTTAATTCCAAAAATGACCACACCTATTTTTCCTCCATGGAATTTACAACAGCTCAAAAACCAACAAATCCTCTTCAATAAATATTTGGCAATCTGGTACTACTGTATTTCAAATTTTCTCTTTCTTTCCCACAATTGCCTGAAAGTTTTAAAACCTCTTAATTTTTTTTACCTTTTATTTTGACTTGACCTGTAGACCAGTCTTTGATTGGGGATCACCCCCTTGTCGTAGGCGGCACAGAGTGTATTAATAGGAGGTACTTCATAATCCCCCTTTCTACAAGCCTGTTTAATTGCATTAAAGTACATAACAATTGAATATATAGAATTCATACCATTATTAGTTAAAAATGAAGATAAAAAATGTATTTTAAAAAAAGAGCAGCAAATAACCTTTTATTTTTATTTTTTCTTTTTGAAGTGGAACCAAAATAAGATAGGTTTGATAGTTCATTTCCCATCTTCTTTTGATTCTTTTTCTTCCTTAATTCACATTAGATGTTCATTTTTAACCACTTATTATATGAATTTTATATATTCAATTCTTATATTTTAATACAAACAAACAAGCCTGAGAGTTTCTATCTAATGAAGTGGCCCATAGGCTTTGCCAGTCTCCAATTAATCCTACGGATATAAACTTTGATTTATATAAGTCACGAAATGCATTATTTGTTTCTAAAGACCTTCAGGAGAAAATTGCACCTCCTAAAACAAACACATCCATTTGTGTAGTCCGGGGAGATACCGTTTCATCCTATCAATATTCGTCGACTATATAAATCTCATGTCAGCTAAAACACGCTCAATTGCTTCTTGGAATGAAAAAAGAAAAGAGATTTTAAACACTTGACGAATGTTGATAGGATGAAGAATTCGCCATCGAGTTATTCGCGAGACCCATTGGATGACTGTATCACAAAGTCTTTAGTCTTTAGCTTTCTTCAAAGATATCATTACCTTAATTATGGCATTCCAGTCACTTTATCTAGAACTAGTAGTGTATGCACTAGGTTATAAATAACATATGAATATCAGGTCTAGTGCACTTCATTAAATACATTAAAAATGTCTAATTACACTAGCGTATTACAATTGAGATGCACATTCCAATTTCACACTTACAGTCTAAGGGTTGTTATCATAAATCTATGTTCATCCTACATTCCAGTGAAAAAATTAATGTGTCATAATTTATTGTCACAACCCCGTCTAACTCAGCATAATATTGTCCGCTTTGACCCATATGCGCACGTTAGGACGCAGTTATACTACTCCCGCCCAAGCACGCCAACTCCAGAATTCTTTCGGGATCTAGGGCCACACGGCTTTAAAACGCATTATGTTGAGTTAAGATATGGTTTGACTTATAAGCCTAGGATCAGGACTTGAATCTTTCCGATGTAGGACTTAGTGTAGTCCAAGCCCCCAGGGAGTCAAGCAAGCTAGCAGGCAAGACGGGCATGCCTAGATTGGTAGAAACTCACATCTATCATGAAATAGGTCAAAAGACAATCAAATAAATAAAAGACTGTAATGTTTTCCGTAACTAATGCACAATATTGTTATCACATTTCTTTACCAAACATTGCCCGTAATTGTAACACCATACCACAAAATAATCATGGCCATAGAAGCAAGGAAATCCTACATGGCAACTTGGTTTCAACAATGATGACAAATTCTAAAACCTATTGGAGGCATCCAAAATTATCGAATCAGCATCAATTGTATGTTCAGTAACTCAAAGAAGCTTCCCTACCAGCTGCATACCCAAATAAATCTTAGCTATATTTGTATGTAGTCGAACATATGCGGAAGGGGCCTCACAGCCATGAATTCATCCACCATCTGACAAATAAATAAATAATAATCATACGGGAATTGACAAGATGAGTAAATCAAACTTTCAGTGCAAGTGATTACTAAAAAACAATCTTGAGACTAGTATCAGTAACACATGGACAGTCCACAATCCAATGAAATCAGGCCAAATATACTTAACTTTTTTGAAACAACAAAACTTCAAATTGTATTAAAATGCTAAAAGATCCAGGATGATTACTGCAGTGTATGGAGGCCAAATAATCACTGACGTCAAGAAGAGCTTTGGCGTGAACAGCAAAGGGATGGACCTTAGCGCCTTGGAGAGGACCTGAATGTGACCAGAGCTATGGAGGAAAGGCTTGGGGGGTGGTCGAATTTCTTTAGAGACGAGGGCCTTTTCTGACTGGATAAATTCGCACTCCCTGGTGGATCTAAGGCCGGACAGTGCTATGTTCACTCGGTCTAACGATCAAGTCCTCTCTTTAATGTCAAGGCTCGACAGATTTCAGTATCAAGAGAATAGGTGGATCCTTAACCAGATGTGTGCCATTTGGCTCTCCCTAGGTTGGCGTTTCATCATTGCCCCTCCCCTATCATTCTATACTCCAGTAATGCATATGGGTCCTACTCTTTGGTTTGAGCTTTTGTGGCTATTAGAGTTAAATCCAACACTAGTGGAAGGAAGTTAAGGTAGAAGGGCTGGCGGTGCAAGATTTGTCTATGAAGTAGAGCATCCTTAGGGAGAAGATTACAAGAGTGGGTGAAACATTGGGAATGTTGAACATGTTAAATTGGGCATGATGCAAGAAATTCAAGCCTTGCACAGTCAAAGCCTTGGCTGAAGAATATCTGGATCGTTTGGTTAGCTCTAAGAAAGACTGGAAAGATCAGATCTGAAAGATCTATGATGGGAGTTCGAAGAGAAGCATGGATCCTAGGATATTTGTTATGGGAACCTGATATAGGGCCCACAGTCCTTTCCCTCTTTGAATTTGAATTTTTATTTGAATTTAAATCTGAATTTGAATTTGAACTCGAATTCGAAATGATGAGAATATATTTTATGGTTTGAAGAGAAGTATTTAAGCAATGTTTTCTTCTCCTTTAACGATAACAAGTAATATCAGATTAAAAAAAAGGACTATAGGTTCATACAAACAATCAAACCAACATCCTTGCAGACGGGTATTAAGAGCATTATACCCACAAACGAGTTACAAAATAGAAGCAACCATTTGTGCAGTTCTATCCACCCCTAGTTTTGCTATAGTGTCCGCCATGCTATTGGCCAATTGACTGACACGACAACACTCCCACTGCATATGAGAGGGCTGTAATCTCATTTTAAAGTGAAACTGAGATTTCCACTGGCTTAATGCATCCGAAGAAACCCACAAGATAGCATTAGACGAATCCCTCTCCTCAATCAATCTACCCTGAAAAGAGCCCGCAAAAATATGAAGAGCCTCAAGAATCTAAATCCCCCCGCAAGTTTGGAAAACATGACAAAAATTTTTCCTCTGTCTGCAAATAACTCCTGCACCCACTGGACCAGGCTTGCTTCTAGCGCCGCTCCATCCACATTGAATTTCAACAGACCATATGGAGAGGCAGACCATGTTAGTTGTTACCACTTTCCTCACCTTCCAAGGCCCACACTCCATACATGCTTCCCAATTGTAAATGATGCCATTCAATTTAACTTTGGTGAACTCTTCACTGACATCCAATTGGCCACACAAAATGCCGCCCTCTCTAAAACCACCTCAATCAAAGAAGAAGAAAAGCCCATGAAAATCCCATCATTCCTCTTCATCCGTATAGACCAATAGCAAAAGAAATCACTCTCCAAAGCATCAACCTACACCCATAAAAATGACCCAGCCTCCATGCCTCTGCCATCTCGGCCGAAGTACTCAAACACCTACCAACCCACATTTCTAAATGAAGAACCACATGTACGATCGCAAATCTTAATGCATGCAAAGATGATTAATAAATTCCTCCTTGCTTTTGCGTAGCACTCACAAATCCAAAAGAGCACCCAATACCGAACCTCTCAGATTGTCTGCAACCTTTCCTTAAAATACTAGATCCAACTACACCCGAGAAAGAGGGGGAAATGATTGAGGGAAACCCTCTAAAGCCCAAAAGCCTTCACTGAGAACTTCCCTGATGGCATCAGCTTCAAAATGCAAATATTTTAACCAAGCCAAGGACGAAAATAGCAGTAGCGGCGGGCCGCTACAAAACGCAACGTAGCAGCGTAGTGGAGTGATTAAAAAAAGTTGTCAAAAAAATCCGAAAATTTCCCAGAAAATCCAAAATATTAGAAAACGCTTGAATATATGGTCTTTTTACAAAAGTAGCTAGCATAGTGGGGTGTAGCGATCCCATCATCACATGAAATCCTATATCGCTGGATGATTATAAAACTATAATATTGATATATTTTTTCATATATATTCATGTTGGTTAGCTCTACTAAGTTAAAAACTAAAAAACTGTTTATAATCAAACAGTGTCATCAAAATATCATCACCATTATGCTTAGAATTATATGCTTAGAATATAACATTTTAGAGTTGCATTTTGATATATATATATATATATATATATATAGAGAGAGAGAGAGAGAGAGCAATTTTCAGTTAAAGTGAAATTTGATTAGGGCCTTATTTCTTATTAGAGTTAATTTTTCCTAGGTCCCATGTCCTATTAAAGTGAAACTTGGTTGGGCTCGGCTCTATTTCTTGTTAACAGGGGCGGACCCACGTTAAGGGCATTGGGGGCAGTGGACCCCGTTGGGATTTGAAAAATCCAGAGTTTCAATGGGCAGCTAGTCCATGCCCCCGTCGACCCAACACGCGTGCCCCTACCCCTTTTATTCCAAAATCCTTCCCCTTCCTCTTCCTCTTCCTCTTCCTCTTCCTCAAACCCCAAATCGTCTCCTAGGGCTCTTGCAATCCCAGCCCTCCCCTTCAAGCTCAGACACTTCGACATAGAAGGGAGGTGTGGTTCGAAGCTTCCACCATCTCAGACTCTTAAATCAGCCGAGCATCTAGAACCAACGAGCGGTACTTGCAAACATGACCTTCCGCATAACAAACATCTTTCTTGGGCTTCTTTCACTGCAATATTTGTTGTGCATTTTTCAAAATCTGGATCTTGTTCCTCTTTGAATGAATTTCTTTCCTTGCTTTGATGTTTGATCAGATGGTTGGGCTTTCTCTTGTCTAATCAAATTATTCTTTTGCAACGAATAGCTGTACATATGAGATTTCCGCTGGATCAGCCAAAAATCTGATTTCCATCATCAAGTGTGCAGCATTGACCGTCTCATTTTCCCTATTAGGTGCAGCCCATCTAATTGTGTGGCCTACCAGATGGCAAATCAAATCCAAACAGAGAAGTTGCCCCTCTCTCGATTGAGCAAAATCAAATGTATAAGCTTGGAAAGCAGGAAATATAAGCATTTATCCTGGAAAAGAAAGCTCAAATCCAACAATGTGAACCAAAATTTCATGTTTTTTCAGCGGTTCTACTCTCAACTGATGGATATTAAAGTTTTCTAAATTAATTCCCAATGGGAATTCAAAATACTTAAATGGTTTTCATCGCATCGACTCAATGTTTTTGCATAGGGAATGGCTACTGTTCTGCTTTGCATCTGTGGAGTACAAAAATTCTGGAAATGGAATACATGGTTTATTGTTTTCCCTCAAAACAGCATTCTCTATATTTTGAATCTGAACTAAAATGTACTGATTATGGCTTTCACACAAAAGTATCCAACATGTGGAAAAAATCTGATAATCCAAGCACAATAATAGGCATAACAGAGCTAGTAGGCATTAGAAAAGTTAAGCACATCAATGTATGTGGAAACCTCCATTAGCCGTATAGGCACTATCAGATCAATTTTAACCCTCTCCAGGTAACTACAAGTTGAACTATAAAAAAAGTGAAATTATCAGAGATGAACAGGGATCTAAAGGGACCAAATTGGGACAAGTTATTTTGATTCAAAAGCTCTAATTGCATACCCATTCATCATTTTTTCCAAGCTTCATCGTCCAATCATGACCAGGGAAGGGGATCAACCAGTTCCACCCCTTTTATTTTATATTCCTTTTGTTCCAATGTTTGCTTGCAGTTCTATAATAGTAGCAATAGTGGTTATTTTTATAGCTTTGTTATATGCGCTGTTTTCTTTCATGATGTCATGGCTTTCAAAACATGAAGAACTGTCGAGGGCAATTGTAAAAAATTTCTTTTAGAATTGTGATATGACTTTTGATAGAGAATGTTAGTTGCTTGATGTATTTAAATATTTATATCTATTTAAATGCAAGACATTCTCACTTTTGCCATTGATAATGTGAATACATAACAACAAAATAATGTTTGAAATCTTCCATTGATCATCATATGCCCCCCTCGAACGAAAATTCTGGGTCCACCACAGCTTGTTAATATGAAATTTCTGGAGTTTGCAGTTGATGATTGGGTATTTTTGAAGACTTCTCCAATGAAAGGTACCATTAGATTTGAGCAGAAAGGAAAGCTTTCACTAAGATATATCGGACATTTCAAGATCAAAAGCAGAATTGGAGATGTGGCTTATCGTCTAGATCTTCCGATGCGATTCTCCGGTATCCATAATGTATTCAATGTGTCTATGCTTCGAAAATATGTGGCAAATCCGACTCATATCATTAACTATGATGAAATTCAAGTTCAACCGAACACCACTTATGTTGAGAAGCCAATTCAGATTATTGATACCAAGGAGCAAGTATTACGTACTAGGACGATCAAATGGGTTAAAGTTCTATGGGAGCATCATGAACCCAATGAAGTCAGATAGGAATTGGAAGAACAAATGACTCGAAAGTATTCAGAGCTATTTGTTCAGGTAAGGTGTTTATTGAAGTTTACTTGCTATGTTTTCTTTTATTTATGTTTCATTCGGAGGACCGAATGATTCTAAAAGTTTAGGAGAATGTTACACTCCAACCCGAGTTAATCAAGATTAACTCTAATTAATTACGATTAATGTGAATTAGACGTGATTAGTCAAGGTAAATGTGATTAATGATTAAAATAGATCAAATTAGTTTCATTTGAGGAACTTAGTCATAACGGAATGGATTTGAAAGGAATTCACTTGATTGAGTTGAATTTAGACTCGAATTGATGGAATTAAGGACTTTTCCGTAAATACAAAATTTAGCGTATTTCATCGAATACGGTGAAACTTGATACCATCGTGTGTGTCTCAGCGAGGGAAAAAACTTTCATAATATACACATTTTCATTTGACTTAACACGAATCAAGTGGGTCTTGAATTGACTTAAATTAGAATTAAGTTTGATGTATGAGATGAATATGCAAAATCCATATGTTATGTGTCAAGAACCCAAGTTGCATGTCCTTAGTTGTGTCATTGTGATTCATCCCAGCAAATTTTGAGAAGCAGCTGAGTTTTCTTCTTCGTTCTTGGCTATCAAGTTGTTGAATCAAGGAGTTTCTCAAGTGACTTTGATAAGGAAATTTGATTTCATCTTCTCCATCACCTTCTCCATTAAGTGGGTTGTTTGTTTCTTAGAGATTGGTGCTTTTGAATCAAGTAGAGCTTGGAACAAAGGGGTTTTGTGTTAGATTCATTTCAAAGGCAAGTATAAACTCTTATTATGATTATATGTTAGTTGTTTGAGAGTTCATACAATTGAGTCTGAGAAGAGATGTTGGTTGATGTGTTTAGAATGGAATTATCATTAGATTGATTGAATGATGTTTATAGTGATTGTAGATGGGAATAGAAGTGATTTCTTGTATTTATATATGGAATTGAGTTGGGAATAGGAGGTTCCAAGCTTTGTTGCAGGTTAGTGATTGAAAGAAACATAATTCTGAAATGAATTCTGCATCAAATTTGGATGCAAACATAGTTTTGCTCTCTGGAAGCCTGAGCAAAACACTGTGCATGATTTTTTCTTACAACTGTTGGTCGACCGACCATAGTCTCGGTTGACCGAGTATACATAAAGCAGGTCGACCTGGCCTTCGTAGGTCGACCGAGCTCCCAGTTGATGGGGTCGACCTGCCAAGGCCTCAGTCGACCGGGTCTTCTGGGAATTTCTAAGATTTTGGATATTTTGTTTTAATGTAGTTGTGAGAGCCTAATTCGACTGTGATTAATGACTAATTAGGTTATTAGAATTTCTCCATAAAATGTTATCTTTGGATTGTCATCCAAAGTAAATTAGTTGTTAACCAAAGGTTAACTAAAGTTAATCGTAATTCAATAATAAATGCCAAAGCTAATTCGTACTGCATGGATAGATTGTACGAAATTAGCAGGATTGTAGAATATAATTATGAGATGTAAAGGATAAAGCCTATTGAGCGTTTCAGGGCTGTTTATGTTCTTTATACCTCCATAGGTGTTAATTCTGGGGACTTTCATGTACAACATCCACATATATTATAATGTCCATTGAGAATAACACGTACATGGAACAACTGTGCTTACACTTAAATGGATGGTATTAGTTACTTATTTAATTGTTTATTGAATTTATATGTTAAATGAATCTTTCTTGAGGCTTGGGTTATGAATGGTGCGCCCTTCTGCCCTATGCCAAAGAGGACAAGGATACTGAATAATTCCTTTATAAGATGATGTGAAATGAATTGATAATTGAATTTATCAGTGAGTCTGGCACTACATGGTAATTTTCTATAAGCTTTTTAAGCTGATTCTGCTGCAGTAGATTATTTGGAAGCGTTTCGGAGCTCCGTGGTGATATCAGTAGTCCCTGGCCCGGGCTCTGATACGTCCCACAATAAATGAATTCTTCAGTATGGAAGAGAGAATCCTATCCTTTGATGCAGATGGAAATGGAATTGAATTGAAATGCTATTGTAGTTTGCCAAATAAAAAGACTCTTATTGCTTATGAGTTGGAATTGGAATTAAACCAATCTAACAATAAATGAGATGAATTGAATGTATCATTAGCATGTTTAATCATGTTTGTTTATACATTGCTGAATTGTGAAATTCATAGTGTTATTGGTGGCATTACAGGCACAGCTGCCCATGCCGGTCCTTCCCAGACTACAGCGCCACCTGAAACGTCCGGTACAGTTCCTCCAGGAAGACTAGTAGAATGGAAATGAGAGAGAAACAACGAGAATAGAACTTGATACGTACTTTGAATCATTGCCTTGTAATTAGATAGGAAAATGATGAGTTGTATATAGTGTAAAGAAATGTTGGTTTGATACAAACAATGTATATTGTGAATATTCCGCATAATTTATATTTGATATCCCTTGTGAATTTTAATGTGTTGAGATTCACGGGAGTAAGTATGCAACACGCCTCGAGTTTAACTCGGATTAGTCCTAATCTCAGGCTCGGGTCGTGTCAGTTGACTTGACCCCAATGTGGGTCTGGGAAAATTGACCTGTGAGTCGGGTATGAGGGTCATATATGGGTCGAGGTTGGGTTGGTGGGTCGATCAGGTAGGTTTTGCAGATCCCAGTTTTTAAAAGCCCCTTAGAACACAAACCATCATCAACCCACCCAAGAAAACCACCATTACATGCACATGCACAAGGAAAATAATAAAACAAAATAAATTAAAGAGATTGGCAATCGTTCATATTCGACAATCAATTAACTTATATTCATCATTGGATTGAGATATAACACCACAATAAACAAAACTGGATCTGATTTTTTATATATCCGTTACCCATTTATGGATTTTTTTCATGCCCGGTCTACTTTATTAGTGGTCACTCAATGTGACTTAAACAGCGTTCATAAGTGTTTAGCTAGCTATCCCTAAAATTGCATACATATACATATATAAATATATATATATATATATTATATGCATGCACGCATGCATTTGGAGGGCATGGGGCCCACATTTAAAGAGTGTTCATGGTAAGTAATTCAAATTAATAAATTTTTATATGCAAGGGAAATATTTTAATAACAAAAATAAAATAAAAAAAGTGTTGCAAATGACATAACTTTTTAGTCCAAATATCAAATGTAAGGAATCAAATATAAGTTTCAAATTACACTTCAGTCATTATTTTTAAATTGTTGACTCCAAACCTCATGCATATTACTTAAAAATAAATATTAATTGTTTAAATTCAGATCTACCTATTAAATGGGTCAGAATTCAATATAAAAATGAGGTGACTTAGCCAAGTCTCCCAATATTTGACTTTGTCCTTCATTAAAATGAGATGACCAAGGAGAGTCGGCTTGGAAGTTTTCCACCTTTATTTTAAAAGAGATCATTCTTTTATTTATTTCAATCTAAATGTGAACCGCCCACAAGCCATAAATTGACACAACCAACCGTTTTCTCCCTGTTGTATTGAAACACAAAAGACTAAAACCATTAATTTGAGGACCAAAAATTAATAATGGGATTAGGCTGCTTTGTTGAGGCTGACATTTTCATTCCCCTAGGTTTCATTGGTCTTTCCCTGTCGGACCTCTCTTATGATTGGAATGACCTCATGTGGCTTCAACTAATAAGTGTTTCTAATACTGTGTGTGCAAGTTTTCTCACAAAAAAGAAAAAAAAAAAAAAAAGAGCTCTTAAGTATTACATATATAAAATACCAAAAATTGAAAAATGCATGCCAGGAGATCTATAGAATAATAACGTTAAGGCATAGTAAAAATATGTTACCTGGGGCGACATACCCAATAGATCCCTTTATCCCAATTGAGCTGGATTGAGTCTGAGAGCAATTACCGACCTCTCTGAAGAAAATCCTCGCCAAGCCAAAATCCCCCACATGTCTTCATCAAGAAGTGATCGTTGGCCCCAAAACCCCGTTGGCTCAATGCGAGTCACCGTTCAAGCCCCACGTTCACGCTATCCTCAACTACCCAAAAACCTCGGTTGCACCTAGTCCACGCAACAAGCCCCGAGAGCAGACTAAGAGATTGGAAGACTGATGTTGATCCTCTATGGCGTTGGTTGCACGGTACGTGGGCAGACCAATCAGCCTATCTTTTTTATCCGGATTCATTGTCCTTAGATTTTTCCATAACTGTCCAGAACAGTTTTTTTTTCCTCTCCCCCTTGGTTATAGCTTTGTTGTACAACTTGAATACAGAGTACACTCCTCAATTTTGGCTCAATGAATCCAGGATCATATATGCCAAGGTTAAGAGAATTCATTCATTACCACATGTCGTGTTATGTTTTCTCCTAATTTCATTTCAGTTTGAGTTGTGCTCACAGTCAAATAATCACATATAAATTGACTAGCATAATACATGTGAGATCCCAAACTAGTGCCCTGCCTCATTCTATTTAGCCACCTTTAGCCCGTAATTTATCAGACCCTGCCGCCCAATTCCAGCCTCTTTTGAGCATCTAATCTTCTTAATCCCACATATTTTCCATGTAGTTTAGCTTTGTTTCTTGTTTTACTTTGGTTTTCTTCTTCGGCAAAAGAGAGGCGCAACAGATGAATAGTCGTCCCTTCTATTAGGTTAAATTTACACTTGCATGAAATGATCAAATAAAGTGATTTTAACTTTCAAGATTACGCAAGTGGATTTCACTATTTTTCTTTTTAATTTTAATTATAAATCGTTTTACATCTAAGTTGGGCAAAAAGTACATCCTACTTTTTTTTTTTTGGGTTTGGATACTCAACAACGTGGATGGGTTCCCGAGAGATCCCACTGCGACTCCTCGGGGTCCCACATCGACTATAGAGAGAAAAGTGAATGAGATTATATTTAGAACTTACACTCTTACGCCTTTTAATGGGTTCATGCCCATCAGAAATAAAACTGTGAAGCCTTTGGACTAAAGCGGATAATATCATGCATGCATGTAGGGCTAGGTGTTACAAATGGTATCAGAGCCGACTTTCAACTAGTGGGTGGGGCAGGCAAAGAGGGCTAGAAGGCTACCGCACAAGGACGTGCATGTGTGTTGGGTGGGGCGCCACTAATGTGGAAGTGAATCGAGGCACATATGAGAGCCACTATGTAATAAGTCTGTCTCTTCCAAACTGGCTCATGAGTAGGGTGTATGGTAATTCTAATAAAAAAGTTATTATTTTATGATTTAGAGCTTATTTACATATTAAATCATTTGATAAACCTCCAATTGTAGTGTCTATTTTAGAGTTTATTTAAAAAATTAAATCTTTCCCATCTAAAAATAATAAGCTAAAGGGATCTGATTATTTTTTAGTGTTGGTTTAGCTAAAGTGGATGGAGGTGGAAAATGTAAATTTTACAAGTACTGTTTTGGACAAAAATAATCTTATAAATATTTCAAAATGCCCCAAATGGTGGGCTTGACATTGTAATTTAAAATAGGTGGGCCTCAATTCCTGCAATTCATAAAGCGGGCCCCAACTTCCTCAAAAAATAAGGGCTTTTTTTTTATAATTTTACCAAATAAATTAATTTTCAATTAGAACTTAAAAGTTAAAAGGTTTTATTTTAGACCTCAATCTAATTAGTTCTTATTAATTAGACTAGAGTTTCCAAACAGCCCCTAAGTCTTGCACATCTTTTTTGGAGTCAAGAATTATGCCATGGAAAAAATAGCCACACTTATTTTTCTCCATGGAATTTATGACAACTCAAAAACAAACAAATCCTCTTCATTAAATATTTGGCAGTCCATTTTTATTTTATTTCATTTTTTCTCTTTGATGGGCGCAAATGCCTGAACTGTTAAAAACTCTTCATTTTGGGTATTGTGAATTGGCCTAAAGACCTAAGTTGCTGCTGACAATCGTCCCGTGTTGCAGGCGACACAGCGTATGATATTGAGACTAGCGTGTTACAAACTCCATAAATTCCCTCTCAAACACGCAGGATGGGTGCGGTTGACTACTCTATGGGGGCATGTCTTTGTGCAACTTTAAGGGGAGAACTTTCAGCTTGCCCACTTTGTGATTCATCTGAATTGTTCACACACATGGAACACGCTTTGATAGTCACTGGACCCAGGGGCTTGCACCACCAAATGGGTTAAACTAATGAATTTAATATAAAGCCACATAAGATTTACTTCATAAAGTCGTTAAATTTGTGGGCCAAGGAGCATGGGTTAGAGACATAAGATTGACTGCATTTTTATATATATGTCTATCATGGGTTTGGTTTCGGTTTTCAATCTCGACTTATAGTTATTAACCTAACCAAACTGTGAAAAACAATTCGGTTAACCGTTTTTCCAAAACACACAGCTAACTAAAGGCATTACACCCAAATTTAAAAGAAAAAGAAGAAGAAATGGGGTATTGTGTAATTTTATAACTTAAATAACCAATTTTAACTTTTGAACCCTAATCGTTGGAAAAAAATTGAAAGAGGGAAATGTGAAGGATCAATGATTTGTTTGTTGGAAAAATGCTCTTTATTATTTCATTTGTCTATGTGAACATTTTAATGCTGCTTTAGTGTTTTGAAATTATGTAGTTTGTTGTCTATGATATTTGGTTTTGACTTTTTAACATGTATGTATTTTACATTCTTACAAAAAAACAATATATTTTAAGTGACAATTAACCGTAACTGAACCATCTAACACAATTAACCGCGGTTCGGTTTTTTAACGACTCTTTAGGGTATAGTTACGGTTACGACTTTTAAAACCTAAAAACAGTAAAATACAGTTCGGTTAACATTTTTCCTTAAACACGTTGTTAACCGAGCCGTTACACCCCTTATAACGTCTACTTTGCTCCCCTCTAATTTTAAATGAACACTCTTCACCACCATCATTACCGATTTATCTCAAGTTATAGCTTATACTTATTCCACTCAACAAGTGAAGTTAGCAAAATTTTAATTAATGTTAAGAGAATATGATCCTAAAGTCTCTCCAGAGACTTCTAATAGGGAAAAAAATGACAGTGTAATGCGTTAAGAAAATTAGAGTAAAAAACATATTGATCCTAATGCAATAAACGGGTTGGATTAGGCCGGAGTCACCATTGCCCAGGCCTGAGTCTAATTAAGCTTGAGGAGTCTGAGTCGGGTTTGGGACCTAGACCACCACGGACGCTACAAGTGGTCCGTACATCTATTAAACAAGTAGTCATAATGGTCCCGACTTGCAGATACACGGAAACATTCAGATGAGAACCGCTGGGACGATGTTTACGTGTGCTCGCTCTAATTCTAGGCCATCTGTCCC
This sequence comes from Cinnamomum chago, assembly GCA_038049695.1. Taxonomy (NCBI): domain Eukaryota; kingdom Viridiplantae; phylum Streptophyta; class Magnoliopsida; order Laurales; family Lauraceae; genus Cinnamomum; species Cinnamomum chago. The sequence continues at coordinate 60,297,076 of CP142458.1, read as the reverse complement.
ACCTCTGAATAAGTAAACTCTCTCACCCGCTACTTCGGCAGTAATTACCACAGGACCAAATTCGACACCCATCTAGATGTTACTCATTGTTGGACTGGAATCCAACTAAATAGCCCCTTTTAAAATCATCAAAACTTGTACGACATAGTTCAAGTAGTTTTTTAATTTATTCTTTTATTTGTTATGATGTGGATATTCCTAAGGTCTTTGACCCAATAAAATCAATTCCCAGTGCGGCACCAACCAAACACATACATGGGCACACTGGAGCAAATCTGTATTGAGTTTCGAATATAGGGAGCAAACCCACACCTTATATCGCTCTACGAACTCCCAAGTTGGTGCAGTTCAAGGAGCTAGGATAATCTAATGGGGTATATATTTTACTTTCTTATAGATTTCAATATGATCTTTCCATGCCCCACCTCCTTCATTATTGGCATGGCCCCGAGTTAGAGCTTGTGCTATATACTATTGTGTGGATGGTTCTCACCAAGAATAAGACTCCTCTAGTTTTTCTTTCACTGCATGTCACAAGCCTAGGTAAAAGAAGAGGGTTGCGTTAGATAGGTTGACAACTAGCGTTAAATCTTGTCACAACCCAATTATGAATTCTAAAATTTTATTCCACTAAAAAGTAACAACTAAAAGTATATTGCAAGAGAACTATAAATAAATAATATGCCTTATCTGGCCGACGTATCCAATAGATCCTTTTATCCCAATTGAACTAGATTCAGCAGCTGAGAGCAATTATCACCATATTTGGAAAAGACCCTTGCCAAGCCAAAATCATCTACATGGGCAACCATGTCCTCATCAAGGACATTGCTAGGTTTGAGATTGCAATGTGCTACTCGTTCTTCGCAATAGTGATGAAGATAATCCAATACACTGGCCACATCAAAGGCTACATTTAGCCTTTGAATCATGAGCGGCGCTACATGGATCCCAGTGGGGTCAATTGACCCCACTGAGATCCGGAAAAATATTATAAAAAAAATCTCTTTAATGAATTTAAGTTATGGAAGGTTTTTGACCCCACTCAATGCATAAATTAATAGACCATTTGTCTACCAAAACAAAACAAAAAAAAAATAGTAATGGGCCCAATTTTTATTTTTTAAAGAAAACTGATAATTTGTCAATAAATCTTCATTTACCCTAACTTAACCTCTAAATACAGTATTCTCCACGTATTAAAAGGAAAAAAACCCTAATATTATCAAAAGTAGACGACTGATGTTGACAAAGGTAAAAATAAATTTATTCAATTTGTGGAAGATAAGTATTTTTAATTTCTAGAGCCGTCACTGCTTTGAATGAAGCTTAAACATCTCAAATGAAGTTGCTTATCATTAGGGTGCAGCTATGTGTCTAGACTCCCATTTTTCATGTATTCAAAAACCAATGCCTTGAAATCACTGCCACTAAAATCAGCGCTTGAGCACACAGACTTCCCAGGTCAAGAGTCAATTCCACACCTACAGGAGTCTAGTTGACAACGTGCCAAGGTCTAACATTGAGGCCCGTAGAACCAAATGGGTATAATTTTAGGTCTAAATACAAAGTGGTTGAGCTTGATTTGACTGAAAAACACAGGCTTAGCATCATATAGATCATTATTTCATGCATACATTAATGCCCCAGAGAATACACACACACATACACAAATTTGAAAATATTTATTCAGCTATAAGTATGCTACAACAAGATTAAAAGGGGCTAGTAATTGTTTACTTTAGTGCCATTTGTTGTATGTTGATCGGATAGCAATATGAAGGGGGGCCAGAAAAAGTCCTCTGAGAAAAGATGGCATTGACAGCTTGTGTTGGATGGAAGGCATCCCAGAAGATGTATTGATCCCTGTTTGCACATGGTATTGAGAGGGGAAGGCATGTCACCTGCCCTCTGTTCCTCCCAATCCCACAGCATCCCTCAGTAGTCACCTGAAACCCTGTCATGTAAGAATGAAGATGGATCAGCCTTCCATTCATGTCTTGTCCATGGGGAAATGGGCTGGGTCCATAGTATAGCTGGACCGGACCAAAATTAATTGACGTGGACCTGAACATGGAACACAAAATAGATCTAGGCCTCTGGTTCGTATGATACACAAAATCTTATGTCAAGACACTGACGAAACCCAGACCCAGACCTAGACTTGGATGGTGCTCATTTGAGGATTTCCCTACTAAATATGGGGCACCCTCTCTTAAGCACCTCTCATGAGATCCCCCTTGTGGATCCATGCCAATCATGTGGGTGATGAGGGCTCAACAGATCTAAATGACACATAGGGGTATACAAAAGATCATCCGGCCACATTAGATCATCGTAACCCTTTGATCTATTGCCTTAAAATTTAATGGTTTTAGAAGGCATCAATTTTTGGATTTTAATCCAAAGGTGAGTAGAGAACATAGGTATAACTAAATTATTTGGGTATCTCATTTCTCACCCAGCTATCCAGGAATCGATGCATGAGTCCTCTCCTTGAGTGCGCATGTGTTCTCTCCCCACATTGTGCTGGTTGGCGGGTCTCTCATGGGTCCAGCTCCCCCTGGCTAGCTAGCTAAGGGGAAAAAAAAAAAAAGACACCCAATGGTGCGCAGTTAAATGGATATCAAATACAAAAAGTCTACTTGGACAAACTTTTTGGCCCGAATTTTGGCCAACCCCCATGGTTTGCATTGAATATCACTATGATATTCAATGCAAACCATGGGGGTTGGCCAAAATTCGGGCCAAAAAGTTTGTCCATGTAGCATTACTCTATCAAATATGGGCCTGTGCCCATTTAGGACTTCCTACTTCTCGTAACTTACTATAGCCTCATAGTTATGATTTATACAGTTGTAGCATTCGGATATTTGGGCCATAGATTTCTTCAGGCCAGAATAAAGGACATGGAGGCCCAAACTAAAATGGCTAGAAATCTTGGAACCGTAACCCAATTTTTCTGGGTGTTTGGGTATACTGGAAAGTATTTCATCTGCAACGGAGTAAATTTTGGGTTAAGTTTTAAGATCCTTTCATGGGACCTATTACCAGCTCTACATCCAAATGTGTTACTCCTGGGCCTAATCCAATAAGTGGCATGCCAGTTTTCTAACTAGCTCAGCCAGCCCTTGAAGTATAGTCCAGCGGGTTACACATGTCTCTGAATATCAGTACCAACAAAATAAAACAGATTTGTGATTGGAGAGCTTGGGCCGGCCCAGTTGCAGTTATAATTGAAAGTATCTCACCATATGTTGAAGGGTTATTGAGCATTTCACCGACGGCTCCATACGCATTGCCGTAGAGAAAGATTGCCCCAGTGTGGTTGCCATTGAGCTGGTCGACCAGAGATTTTAGGCCCACATTGAATAGTCTGACGATCTCATTAACGCCGGAGACACTGCCCCGGCGGGGTTTGGTTCAGTGCTAATTGGTAAGGAATACAACCAAGTGGGCCTAGTCCAGCCAGAAAGAACTTCCGCACCCCTACACTGTGAACTGCCTGCAATAAGAGAGTCCAGCTAAGATTGAGATGGTAACATATGCCATTGATAGATTATCAGTTTCATAATTGTTGATTGTGGGTCCAAACCTGGAGCTGATATCAATCAGGCAAAAATTCAGGGCCCATGTGCAACTTTTATGGGTCAGTAATAAGTTCAATATGCCCATTGTTTCTTCAGCAAATCATTTTTGTATAAAATTGGGATCAAGTTCAAATGGATTAACGTCCAAGTGAGTCAGCTGATCACTCTATTAGCTGGGATGTTCTCTCTAATATTGGATCCAGAGCTACTAATTTCTGGTCCAGTCAGGCCTCATATCTGGCCCTATTCTGTGGGGAGGGAGAGTGGCGATCTGTCAGGTCGGGTTGGTGGCTTGTCTAGTGAGTATGGAACCACCCCATATCAAGAGGAACTCGACTAGAAAGTAAAAGGGTCAGCCCAACTCTCAGAATAGAGAAGTAGTGGCCCAAAACAAACATAACCCATCTATTAATGGGTTGGAAATGTCAACGAGAGTGCTGCCAGTTTCTAACCTGACCCACCACGTCAATCAGGTAGATTTAGGATTTGGTTGACCCGTGTACTTCTGGTTTGGACTCAGGTCAATTTTTCCAACCTATTTATATTTAATAAATGGGTCAGGTTCAGGTTGAGTCCCTACTTGCTATTCCACCTCCCAACCCTACAAGAAAATATTTAAAGTTTCAGATTGACTCTGTTTTAACTTCTGGGTTAGGTCCGGGTGAGCATGCTCAATCTAATTACTAAATTGGTCAGGTTCAGGTTGGCTAAGGTCCTGATCCAGACCCAGAATTTTATTTTATTTTATAAGATATAAGGAATGGCTAATTGAGGCATGTATATGTGTATATATATGAGAGGAAAATAAAAATGAAGTTGAAGAACTCAATGATTTCAGATTACCAGTATCTGCCTTGAGTAGTGATTGAGCAGGAGGTCGGCATAGTCCTGAGGAGTGTAGTTGTGGCTGGAATTGTAGAGGTATGGCAGGAGGTAGTTGATCAGGTAGTCATTGCTTCCCATTACCATCAGAGCAATTGACCTTGCAAGGTACTGAATCAAGTTATTTGGCCCCATTTCATTTCTCAAGTCATTCATGTTGCTCTCGAAATTCATCACCTGTTGGCTTAAACTAAAACGCCCTCCCTGTCACAAAAATTAACAAACGAGATTACATTTGCCTTCAAGAAAACAACAAACAAAACAAAACAACACAAAAAAAAAAAAAGAGATTGTACTCTCTCTCTCCCTCTCTCTCTCTCTCTCTCTACTTGGAACTACCATGCCCATACACAGGATAGATACTGTGGGGACACATCAAGGATACAACGAGGACATGAATTTGACACATGAAAAATGAAGTTAAATACGATATGATATGATGCGTTGTTTATTTTGAAGTATCCGGCTATCATAACTTAGGAGTTTGATTTTCTTATTCTCACGGGCCTTTTCTACAAGAACCAAGTTGATTTCTTCGATTGGGAGGGAAAAAAAAAAGGAACCTAGCTGTGCACCCTGTTTTGCGCAAGAAATTCTGATATGGATGTTGATCCATGAACATATGATCCGTGAGTTTTCAGATTGATAATTTGATTTGTGCGTTCCAATCCAACCATAGGATCCATATCCAAAACCAACTTCATCTATTTATCAACAGTTTAATAGTCTACTAAGCTTGGATTGTATTGCCGTTTCTAAAGACCCGCTTGTATTATCAAGTAGTTATATTTTGAGGTATTAACCTGAGTATACTAATGTCACATTTAACAACCAATTCCTCAGAGAAAAAATTTCCGCCTTTTACAAAGTTGAAGTGAAAAATCCACATTTGACAATTGTAAAATTTGAAAATTTGTGTCATGGGAGATCCTTATTTTTAAAGATTACCCCCCACATTCAATGTGGAAATCTTAGCTGAAAGATGGAGGTTATAAAATCTTTCAGATTTGTGAGTTCCTTACCTGTTACCATATTTGACCTATCGAATCCTAGCTATACAATTTCCTTGTAAGGAAAGCCTTGTTCTAGAGGCAATGAGAAATCTTTAAATCTATAGATTCCTTTATTGTTACTAAACATGACCTAATATGAGTCTTACAATTTTTTCAGATTTGTGTCCAAAACTATAATATCTCATTTTTTTAACTTTCAAGAATTAGTTGATGAAAGATCTAGGCCCAACACACAAGAGTCCTACCGGGGTCTGAATCCTATCCAATATAAAATGTCTCTAGATCTGAATACATTTTGGTTCCGGCCCGGATTGACCTGCTTACATCCTCTCATAATTCATGATCATAAACTTAGAACTATACCTAAGGTTCTCACTAAAAATGTTTCTTAAGAATATTGATTTGACAAAACTAAAGTCAGTGAAGGTTTATTTGGTGAAAACAATCTATGAACTCTTTCTTTTCTACAGCTGTAGTAGCAGTTAGTAGCGATTACCAAGTGCTGGCCTGTCTCATCAAGGATGCCTCCTGCTGCTGAAGCGTAATTAACACCACTTAACATTGCACGAACATTACTTTTGCTTTGTACAAAGGTTGGAAGATATGGAAGTCCCACAATCTCACCTTAAAAAGCCAGCCTCATCAACATTACAATTGAGTAAAATGATGCAGCAACTGTAATGAATGGTGATTAAATAATCATTACATAATATCTTACCCCACATATCTACTGCAGTTTTTCCATTAGAAAATCTCCCAGAAGGCCCTTGATAGAAATCAATCCCATAGGGAAAGTAATTAGCTTTTGCCAAAGAGTAGAGATTGTTATTGTTCCCATTATCAACCAATGAATCTCCAAACACAAACATGGCTGGGACTTGATATGATCCATGCACCTCAATGGAGAAATTAAAAAATAGGAGAATGGTGAGAACCCAATTCACCCTAGGGCTTGATTTTTCCATTTTCACTCAATTCGAAAACCCACTCAATCAATTGCATGCAACAATTTGTTACGTTGGAATGTGAGTATAAAGGTGGTGGAACTGAAAAAGAAGACCCATCGTGTAACGGCTAGTATATGACACGTCCATGAGGTAAGGTGCTTGCTTCCTTATTACCTTTGTCCTTATTTTCCTGCTGGTTTTGGGTGGGTTTGTTACACGGTTTCTTGTTCTATTGACTTATCTTCTTATCTTTTTATCTTACTTTTTTTTTTAATCATTTTTTGTTCAATGGGGTGGCCCACAATGCCCACATTGACCACAACTTCCTTGTTATATGAAACGGTCCCCTCCCTCTTTGGATTCTATTTATGGTCTTAAAGGTTATCTACTGGTTGCCATTAACATCTAATTTAAAGGATATTATTTCTCTTCTTGATGGAATGAGAGATTCATGGCCTATAAAAGACAACCCGGGTAACTCTCTTGGCTACTATAGTTTTTCTGTAACCATTACTTACCGGAGAAAAAAAGACAAAGCACAAGGGAGTTGTGATTCCCCATTGAAAATCAACCTTCTGTTGGATCAGAATTTCAAGATGGCACAATCATGTATCATTTTACTACTCTACCGGGTTTAGATTAAATATTTACAGCATTATTGGATTGATTCCAGAGAGGGTTTATAAACCCAAGATTTTCTAATATTTGGTATTAGAGCCTGCTGATTTCAATCCAATGATCTATTATCGTTTTTATGGACTTTCTGGATTCTTCCGGAGTAAAAAACTCAAGTACCTAGAGGAAAGAAATTTTGGGTATATGATAAAGGGTATTTAATTTATTAGATAATAATAGCCTCAGAAATGAGTATTACAGTGCCCAACCTAATCTAAAAAAGATGGGAAGGAAAGATTTATTTTTCTGTAATTCAAAATTTTTTATTTAAAAATTACATCAGAGGTTTTTATCTCATATTTGGTTACTATTATCAGAGGTCTTTATCTCATATTTGGTTACTGTTATTAGAGGTTTTAAAAAAAAAATTGGCTTGTTAGTAGCATGATAATGATAATATGAGAATATATCAGAAAAGTCAGAAGGTGTGTTTTTTTAATGAAATGATAATAATAACCAAACATGAGATAAAAACCTCTGATGTAATTTTTAAATTAAAAAAAAAAAGGGTTTTGTGCGTGTACTGTGCGTGCAAAACAGTGCACAGATTTTATCCTGGACGTCACTGTGCGCATGACGGCCCACTGCCTGAAACTAGAGATGTCAAATGGGCTGGCCCGGGCCAAACATCCCGCCAGTCAACGGGTCGTGGCCCGGCACGGCCCGTGCTGGGCAGAGGAGGCTGGGCCCGTTGGCCCGTTTGGCCTGGGCCCACCAGGCTCACCTGGCACGTGGGCTGCCCTCTGTCGCCCGCCAGGATGGACCCGCCCAAAAGTGACTTTTTTAAAAAAATTGTCCATTTTACCCCCCCCCCCCCCAAACAACCATAAAACGATCATATAAGGGGTATTTTGTGTCATTTTCAATTTTACAAAGTCTATAATACTCTAACCCTCCTATTCTTTTTCTAAATTTATTAGTGTTATTTATACTACTCTAAGTCTCTAACCCTCGAATATTTCTACGTAAGAAGTGTATATCGTGACAAATTGCCTAAAAGGCCATGCTCAAGCTTGAGCACACACATTTTTCGTGATCTTGGTTTTTTTTTTTTTTTTCCTTTTTTGCTAAGAAGCTCTCCGGACTGGACTAATCCCTTCGGACCTAAAGAGAAGCCGAGTAAAACCCCGACCTTCACCTTTTCCTCCTTTTATCCTTGAGCCCACAATTCCATGTTGACTTGAAATAGATGAGTTAAAACTTAAAAGCCACCCCATTGCACTACTTGACAAAGGACAGTTCCAATCAATGACTACTGAGATTGTGAGGATTGCAATGATTGTCAGTCCTATAGTCACATAAAGTCATAAACCACTCAAATCAAGAAATCCTGACCTAGAAGGTGATAATTCATATGCATTCCAATCTCTGGGACCCACTGACTTGGACCCATCTTTTGTTCACTCCACCCCCTTGAGCCCTTCACTCTCAAGTCTCACCACCCCCCAATACCTCTACTTGGCAATAAGCTCAACTTCGTTAAAAATTGGATTAAGTCTTAATAACATATAAATAAAAAATTACCAAGAATTTAAAACTACTAAGCCAAAAGGTTAAAATAACATGATGGGGTTGGTTTTCTTTTAATTATTGGAACTTCCATGATTCCATCCATCCTAACTCCACTAATACAAGTGCACCTAGGTGGGCCCCATGAGATGTAGTAGGAAATCCCCAATCAATCATTTTTTTTAATACTGAAAAAAAAAAAAAAAAAACAGAGCAGGCTTGCCAGCCCGCCCCGCCCCGCCCCATGGCGGGTTGTGCCGGTTTGACATCTCTACCTGAAACTAACCAATTTTGCACACTACCATTTTTTTTTTGGGGTAGCTGGGCCAGGCCAGGCCAAGCAGGTCGTGTCAACCTGACCTTACTAGCCCAGCCTAGCTACCCAAGCTGGATAGGCTGGGCCGAGTCATGTTATGGTTCGGCCCGACCTGACCAGGCCTGCCATTCATGACTTTTCTGGGCTGGGCCAGGTTATGGTTTGGGCCAGTTTATGGGCTGATCGTGGGTTGGGCCCGACCCATTTAGGGCCCACTAAGCCTATTTCAGTTTTGGAGAATATTTTTTTCCAGTTGAACCCACTTATTAGACAGTACATATTAGTACATTCAATTGTCCAAAATAAGTTTCAAAAGTGACCCCAATCAAAGTTTAAAAGTTGACCATGAACTATGAAACTGTAAATTATAATATGATCTTTGATTCTAATTATTCATATATATTGTTTATTCAATCCGATCATAGCCATTAAATTGATAGTGATGGCCATAAATAACATTTTGAATTCATTGATTAATTTCAGAATTAAACAAATTGATCAATAATAAACGGTCAAGATCTTATTTTGATTATAAAAGACACATTTAGACATGGATCGACGATCCATTTTCTTCTATGTATTGATGGCATTGAGATCTATCACATGGACAGATCTGATGGACTGATTAATCGCTCTAAATTAGAGCATATTTTATTTTTAACATTATGTTTAACTCTTTTTTGATACTTTCGCTGCTAGTTTTACTTATTTAGCAAAATTATAGTTTGATTTTATTGTTAATATTCAGATATGCTCATTATGGTTTAGAGTAGTCTTTTTCTTGGATTGAATGGATGTATGGTTATGATGAATCAATTAAAGATATTAGGTATTGATCAATGATCAATTAATGATAATTTTAACCATTGATCTATGAAATGATGCCTAATCAACTTAAATGTAATATAATAAAGTTATTTGGAAATTATGTAATGGTGCATATGGACCAATATTTTTGATTGATTGGTTCATCACACTTATATGAGCGAATGAACTAACTTTATCACTTCAATGTTGTTATCAATTTAAAGAATTCAACAATTTCTTAACTTGGTAGCCACCAAAGCGACCCAATTATAGATAATTGATTAATTCTTTAAATTGAGTTAAGGTAGTACAAACTCTATTGTTTGAATATGATAACACTTAAAATTACAATTTCATAAAGGAAATGGTTCGATTAAGCCCAAACTCTATTGTTTGAATATGATAACACTTAAAATTACAATTTCATAAAGGAAATGGTTCGATTAAGCCCAAAGGTACGATTGTCCATAATTTGAAATTAGAATATGACATGGTTAATAAAAGTGTTTTGCTTGTATTTGATTTATACCCAAAGGAATATATTCAATACAATCACATCACATATTATAAACATTGTCATATTAATCAAAGCAAAGTAATATATTTACATATTATTTTCCAACCCAAAGATGGCTTTACAATGATGTACATATCACTTTTAAATTTAAGAATATTGCGTCGATAAATTCAAAGCATCACATAACTTATTGTTACTTGTTTATTTTTCTTCAGTTACAAATTACATTGCATCACTTTCGACTTTAGTGAATATACCCATGCTAGATGGATCAAACTTTATTGAATGGCTGGACATGTTATTGTTAGCTATTACTTACTTGGACCTTGATATGGCTTTGGATGAGCCTAAGCTAGCAATGCCTACGGATGAGAGCTTAGTTGATGAAAGGGCTAACTATAATAAATGGATTAAGGCTAATAAGGTTGTGATAAGTATTATTACAAACTCAATTTCGAGGACCATTAGAGGTTCCATCGAAGCAAAGGAAAATGCAAAGGACTTACTCGAAGCTATAAAATGTTAGTTTCAAATAACTGATAAAGCTCTAGGTGCATCCTTGATTAGCCGTCTTACAAGCATAAAATATAATGGAACGTTGGGAGTAAGAGAACACATATTGACAATGACAAATATCGCTTCTAAATTGAAGGAAGTTGATATGACTGTGTCTGAAAACTATTTAGTGCAATTCATTTTCAATTCTCCTCCTCCCGAGTTTGGCCTATTTAAAGTAGCCTACAACCAGAGCTCAACTCCGTGGTCATTGAGTGAGTTGATCGCAAAAGCTGATCAAGAAGAAAGGAGGCTTAAGGCTGAGGGACAACTAACTATTAATTTTGTTTCTCAAAATAAGTCCAAAGAAAAAGGAAAATGTAAAAAGAAAGCCAATGTTCATGAAGTAATGCCCAACAGGAAAGAGAAAGGTGCACAGAAGAAATGTTTTTTCTGTGGAAAAAATGGGCATTTTAAGAACGATTGCCTAAAGCGTAAAAGTTGGTTTGAAAAGAGAGGTAACAATTTATCTTTTGTATGTCAAGAAACCAACTTAGCTAATATCCCATCAAATTCTTTGTGGGTCCACTCTTGAGCAATCATTCATGTATCTGGTTGTGTGCTTGGATTCCTTTCAAGGCGGACTCCAAATGATAGCGAGAAAACCATTACGATGGGGAATAAAAAGGAATCAAGGGTCGAAGCTGTAGGCACTTATAGGCTGGTGTTTGACACTCATCATGCCTTGGATTTAGATAATACTTTCTTGGTTCCTGATATTTCTAGAAATTTGATTTTTGTTTTCCAGACTTGATTGTAATGGATTTAATTTCAACTTTGGACATGACATTATGCATATTTTTAGCAATAATATTTTGATTGAGAATGGTTATGTGTGATGGTTTGTATAGATTGAAGTTAGATTCTATATATGAACAAACTTTACACACACCTCACATTAATTGTGGATTGCACATTGGCATGAAAAGAGGGTCACTAAATGAGAACTCACACTACTAGAAAAAAGGGTTTTTATGTCGGCTAAAAACCGATATAAAAGACCTATTATATCGGTTTTTCAGTAAACTTCAAACCGATAAAAGTACCCCCGATATAATAAACAACTATAACCGATATAATATGTGTATTATTTCATATCGGTTTTTGGACAACTAATGTCTTTGAACCTGAAATTATAGCACATTACTGTAAATCCGATATAAAACAAATTGAAACCGATATAAAAAAAATTTATAATATCGGTTTTCGGAGAACTGATGTGTTTTGAAATTATAGCATACATTACTGTAAAACCGATATAAAAAAGAGTGAAACCGATATAAAAATTATTTATAATATCGGTTTTTCGGAGAACTGATGTGTTTTGAAACTGAAATTATAGCATACATTACTGTAAAACCAATATAAAAAAGAGTGAAACCGATATAAAAATTATTTATAATATCGGTTATAAAGGGCTTTGTCATATCGGTTTTTTGGGATTGTATTATATCGTTTGTTCTGTAACCGATTTAATATTATATATGCATTTTTTTTATCAAAAGAATTTGCATTGCTGCAGTACCTATAAAACCTGCAATACCATAAAATAAACCTACAGTACCATTGCAGTACACTGTACACCAATAAAACTTTGCACTATATATATAAAGTGATCATATATATAAATATATATATAACTAATTAATAATTAACATAAAGCTTGTCTAGACAAATCTCTATGAAAATATTGTGTGTGTGTGTGTGTATATATATATATATAGTATCTACATTGTCTTCCATGGGATGTACAAAAAGTTGGAACTATATATAAACAAAAAAACCAAAAGAACGTGATTTATATGGAGTTTTCATGAACGTGATGGCCCACCGGCCACTACATCAGCTACTTATATAAGTGAATCGATCATATCCATCTCATAGAAAATAAAAGAACACAACAAACACCACAATCATACCACATTAAAGCCCAGGACTCATTCCAGAAGTGCCTCAAGCATGAATTACATAAGGTGAAAGGGAAGAATGTAGACGACTGCTAAAACAACCAACAGCAACAATACATTCTCAAAACTAAGGTGGCCAAACACTTGCATCATATTAATTTGATACTGGCAAACTAAGGAGCTGAAGTTCTCTCCTAACCATCGATTTATAGGCAATTAAATCATGACAGTAAATTAGGAATCCTGAGTGAAGAAATAATTTTTTCTTCATATGTCTAACAGAGTTTATGTTAAATGGGTAATGTTTCTGCCATGTTGTTGATACCATTATTACCATCATAAAAACTTAAAATGATGAGAATCAAAAGAAATGCACTTTTTACTTTATAATCCATTTTTTTTTAATTAAGGAACCATGAAGTTCAATTTAGTTAAAAATGAACAAAGACAATAGCTGAAGCTCAGCTGCTGCAAATAATGTCATTTGTGAATAAGATGAGAAGAATAATAAAGCTAATATAATTTATCAGATAGTGAGACATGGTAAATAATTCCAACTGCTACATTTTTTTAAAGTATAAATTCAAAAATTCAAAAAGATCCAAAAACAAAAGAATGATAATATGAAGAACAAATGCTCACCTGAAAATAGTTTATCATAATTTGTGAGTTCACGCCAAGCTTGCCCCCATATATAACACGCCCCCCTCTCTTCACGAGAAGAAGTTGCACCAAAGATGGATGCTGACCTAGTGAACATGCTAAGAAAAAACTAGATTTTACATTAATAATTGTAGGGACCCATGAGATTCACAATATTTTGCTTTATATTCAGAATTCATGAATGCATAATTAATTGAATCATTTTACAAAGCAATTCAATCAGACGACCTCAAAAATCTATCTTCATAGTATTGACCTATGACATTTCCAGTAAGTAAGCCATCCACAACAAGCAATTGAATATGTAAATCAGTAAATCACACCAAAGCCAAACTTTGGTATGATGAACCACATAAAAATCAGTGAACAGAAAATGCAGAAACAGAAGGTGCACACACAAAAAGGACCTAATTGAAACCCTAGAACCTTCAATCCATCATCTTGAAACTTGTCCGTCCCAATCGAAAAAAACAAAAAAAAAAAAAAACTTAGATTGACCCAGACATGGCTTAATATTAGTCAATACTACTCAGTAGGTAGTCATCATTGTATTAAATTAAGGAGCATGAGTGTAAGATAGTGGGTTAGGTGTAGCTTGCATTGACTTACTAAAACAATGAAGAAATTAAAGAAAATCCTCCTCATTCAAGCAACCAACTTATTTTGTAGAAAATGACTGTTGATTGAATGACTTCAAAAGTTTGCAAATGGTAAGTTATAAAATATATGTAGGCAATAATTCATATTCAACTTCAAAACATCACCAATGAAGAGAATGGATTGTTCCATTGAGGAAACTTCTGTTCCATTTCCTGATTATGGTGAAGCTCAAAAATGAAGGATTTATATTGCTGAAAAAGGGCTTCCAATCATACAGAATGCTAGGCCCATATGCAAACACTGTAATTCAGGATGGCATTATAATAATACCTCTTATGTGTCTTGGTGACTGCATGAAGACCTATGTTGCAAATATAAATTTCAAAATGGAAATCATGTAGCAAGAGAAATGGATACCTGCATGAGGACCAAGACATCCATTGGGCCATTATCCCCACAAAGAGTCCGAGGGATGAAACCGTAGTTGTGAGGCTGTCATCAACAAGTACAGGCATAATGTGTTAACTAATAAATTCTAGGGACTCCAATATTTCAAATGTCTAAGACATCATTCCCTTCTTCCAGTTTTTTTTTTTTTTGGAAAAATCAATCACTCTTAGTAAATATGATAAGGATGGCATGGCTAGCATGCAATGGCTTGAAGCCAACCAATAGACTCCAACGGTAATATTCAGGATCCTGGGCATAACAGAATTTCATCAAAGTGTCTAACTACAAGTATCTTTCTGTTATTTTGAACAAAATGAGTTTAGTATCTTACACAATTGAATATTGATGGAGCTCCAGGTCCTGCATCCATAATTGCAAAGTCAAAACAAGAAAAAACAACTAAAGTATAACATAGCAATAGCTGAATCATCATAAACTCTCACTTCATACGCAAACGAAAAGTCATTCTAAAACTTCATCATTTAATTCAGTATAATAACTAATCTAAGAGATTATAACAAGCCATTTAGAGGAGGGGACGGGGGGCGAAGAAGTAGAAAACGAGGTTATTTAGTACCTTCTCCAGATCATGCCAAAGGTGCACTGCAACTTCCCGTCTGGAAAAGCTTGAAAGTAATCTTTCATTGAGAGTTGGATGCACTTGGTGTGAGTTAGATGACTTGTTTCGGGTTTCACTAGGCAGAGCCATAACTGCAAGTTGAAACCAGATATAAAGAAATCTTTCAATTACCTGACTTTCTGAAGATCCAGAAGGTGAGGTTCCCTGTTCACCATGTATGCCCAAGAATTCCAGAGCCTTGCTCCCTGAATCCACTGCTGTAACTATAAAAACACAAAGCCCAGAAAGAAAAACAGAAAATTCAATACCCCAGATGAAGAAAACCAAAAAAATTTACAAAGTTGAGATTTTTTTTCTCCTCATCATCAGTGAATAACAATATACCTTGATAAGATGAGGTTTTGAGAAGCCTTTCAATCAGTTTCCTGTCTATAAGGCTGTCATCAACAACTAGAACATGGAATTTGGTTTCAGCAGGTATAGCCATTGCTGATTGCTAGAGGAAGATAAGAAGAAAAAACAAGGAGAAGAATTTGCAATAGCAAGAGAAAGAAGAAGAGAATCAGTGTTTATAGAAGGAGAATAACCCATAGGAAATACCCCCACCAAAATCCCACTCCATAGAAAGCAAGATCCAACCATATTTCATCATAATCTGATCCTTAGCTTCCCATTCGCATCCACACCTACCACTTCACCCCTGCTTGCAGGTGTCTTCATACCCCATCCCCACCTAGGTGTCACCAATCCCCCTCTGATCCTCACCTTGTCTCCCACCTTGAATGCTCTCACCTTTTCCATTTCCCATGCCTTGCATACCCATAGCAAACATGCTGCCCAACCTTCAAGCTATCTACCTTTTCAACATCTGTGTAGTGGGTCATCCACCTTCCTTTCCGGAAACACCCTGCCAGCTCCAAATAGCCACTGTCCTGAACACATCAACATGACAAGGCCATCCTTTTCTATTATTTTTTTTTATCTCTCACAGCCATGTCAGACACATCAACACCACCATTATGAAAGGCATACTATGCAATGCTCAGCCCATAAAAGAGTGCAGCATGCTCAGGTTATCTGGTTTCTACAAATGAGGTTCACAATCAACAGACATATGCCCTTTGGGTGGAGTATAGCTATGTGCCTATGTCATTTAGGGAATTCTTTCATTGTATTTTATTAATTCACGAAAGTAACTTTAGAAACTAAAAGCTGTATGACAAAATATACTTATAACAGCTCCTCACACCTGGCACCTTGCATCCATGTTCCAAGCAAATATGACATAATCAAAGTTACTTAAGATAAGAAGTAAAACTACATGATATGATATTACTTTGAAACTCTCCACCTTTTCCATGTCAGCAGGATCAACTTGCCATGGAATAGGTCCATTTGGAATTTCAATTATAAGTAGACCATCACTTTCTATCTCACTTATGGTGCCTATACTGTGGTGTGTCTCACCGCCCCAAGCATATCTTGGTTCTACAACAAATCTCTTCACACATACTTGATCGCCAATCTAGAATATCAAGGTGAACATTAAAAATACAAGTAAATATAACACGAAAAGAGCAACTAAAAGTATAAGTATGATCTCTCTCTTTACCCTGAATGGGGTAACAGACTCAACCTCCTCTGGTTCACAGTGCCATGGACCTGGTAGATAGCTGAGCTCTAATAGTAGGCTGTAAGTGTTGACTAATGACTCAAACAAAAATCCCAAACTAAAAGAAAAAACCCCACTATTGGATCCTTTGCGATAAGTGTTGACTAATACATGGCTGCAAAAAACAACTTAAATATAAACCCATTGGTTATGATCTGAAACGTCACACTTATAATAAATAAGCCAAGCATCTCAAGACCATGGAGGCGCTCCTGCAACCAATATCAGTAATATAGAAAAAAAGGAAAAAGTCAGCCTCATTTCATAGGAGTGGAAAAGGTAAAGATGTAGTCCATTAAATAGATAATTTAAAAGCACTTACAAGTCCTATAAGAATTTCAAGACAAAGTATGGCAAAACTTTCACATATAAGAGGTAGAGTTTGATATTCTTTCAAGTATAATTTCCCCCCCTCCTCGAATATAATTTCCCCCCCTCCTCGAATATTTAGCTGAAATATCATTAGTAGGACAAATATTTAGATTTGATGAACTCCAGATTATGTAACCAAATACCATAGCACATAGCATATACCTTGGAGTCTTTTTTCCTCTTTCTCTTTATAGTGTCCTTTTCTCCATAAAATGCTCTGTTCCATACACCTTCAAATTAACCAAATTACCTAGAGCAGCTCTGAAGATCTCCACAGTTAGCTTTTCATATCCAACCTATGCAATTATCAGTGCAAACATTACTAAAGGATTCAATGGGTCTAACAAGCCCATGAGAATAAAATAATTATGCAGCTTTTCACAAGAAGCAAAATGGCGGTCAGTTTCTATATAGACTGTGAGACATGAGAGCTTCAAGGCACACACATTTACTTTTAACTTCAGCATTAATTAACTACTAGAAAGATGTCAGACCTTCAGAAATGACTCTATCCCATGCATTAAGTTGATCAATGGATCACAATTGCATAAACATGAAACATGTTACATATAATGGTTCTATAAACAAATCTACTTAAGACTCCATTCATGTAACCAATTAAATCAGTTTCTCTTGGGGCTCAACGAAGGGCTGAACTAGTTTTATCTCTAATAGTAGAATGTTTCAGCTATATCCTGCTGCATACTTCTTTGCTTGGAAATATGCATCCTATAGGCTATAAAACTGCCAATGACACTAACAAGAATGTAAGCCTGACCAATACCAACGACCAACTATTAACAAAAAAAAAAAAATCATTTATCCACTTGGTATTAAAAATATAAGAGAAGCTTGAGGTAGGAACATTTAGCTTAACTGAGATGGACTACAATTTCTCAAAGAGGAGCCAATTTCTAGCCATCCAAATAGCATAGGCAACAATGATCAAAACAACACCCACAACAAGTCTAGCACAAAGAACATATTTCCTGCAGGGAAAATAATCACTTGAAACAGAACAATTCATTTACTCATGCATTCATACCAAAATGTTTTCTTTAATTATATTAAAAAAATGTTCAACCATCCCATATTATAGCTCAGCTAGTTAGAGATCAATAGTATGAGTCATATTTAGCATTTAAAAAAAAACCCTCAACCAATCAAAACCTACAACTTCAATCTTTAGATCAATGATCCTACCCAATAGAAGCATTTCCTTAAAATATAATCTATGAAATTTCCTTAAAATAGTGTGGATAGTAGTTTGGCTGTCCCACCAATATTCCTTAATATAGTTTTCAAATAGAACAAGGTTACCATCGCTCAAGCCGATGACAGATTCTATCACATTGTTGAGGAAGAGAATGCCTTCGTATCGAATTTCGTCCTCGTATGTAAGGCTAATCAAGCTACCTATGTCGGAAAAGACCAACCCAGCACAGCCCCCAGAACCAGATGCTTCTGCTTTTGCAGCAATGGCGTCTAGAAACCCTGGGACCAAGGGAGGAGATGAAGTTTTCTGTTTTCCAGGGTGAAGGGAGATAGTGAAACGACTAGGTCCTTGTCTTCCTTGGAGCTGAATCTGAAAAGCAAGAGGCCCTTATCTGTAAGAGATATAAGGCAAGGCTTAGAAAGGTTCCAGGAAGGGTTTGCTAGGAGGGTTAGCCACTCTACAGTAGGTCTTTTACCAAAAAATCTCCCAATAGCAGGATACAAGAAGGAGTTTCTGCTGGGTTCTATCATGGAGGAGGGGATTTTCATAACTAGCTGGCCTGCTATTAGGGAAGAGGGGGAATATTCTGATGGGGCTATGGGTTTGAAATGGAGGAACAGATCGAGCCAGTTACTGTTAGCAGCAGGAGGAAAGTGCTGGCTGAGGGTTTGAGGCAGAGGCATTGCATAGAGGATGTTAGGGGGCCTAGGGTCTGGGGGTTTCAAGGGGGGAAGGAAGTTTGGGGAGATTGGGGGCTGATTTGAATGTCCTAAAGAGTGTTGGCCTTTGACCGAATTGATCAAACTAGCTAAATGATTTTGCAGAAGTTCCAGCTCGGCACAGTCCCAGCAGACTGGAAAAGGAGAAACAGAAGAAGGGTTAGGGGAAAGGGAAACCAGATCTGGCTGCTTGAGTACCTGAGAGGGGTCCTCTGGCAAAGCTTGCTGGAAGCGGAGGCTTGCCGAGTCTGGCTGCGATGTGGAGGGGCGGGAAAGAGGGGGAAAGTCAGATGCCTGAAAAGGGAAGGGGGGGGGGGGGGGGGGGGGAGGGAAGCAGAGGGAGGAAGGGGAAAGAAAAACGGGGAAGGAAAAACGTGGGCGCGGGAGAAGGAAGGGGGAAAGCAGAGCGCGGGACAGGCAACGGGAAAGGAAAAAGGTGGTCCGTGGAGGTAAAGGAAAAAAGTGGTCCGTGCAGAGCTTACGGAGGCTGGCTTTCAACTTGGAGGCGGCTAGCCGAATCAAGCTCTAGCCTTTAACTTGAAAGCCGCTAGCCGAACAAAGTTGGAAAATAGGAGATAAAGAGAACGGAAGTGAGCGAAAGAAACAGGGAGAGGAGAGAGAGTGAGAGAAGAGTAGAGAGAGCGAGAGTGAGGAGAGAAGAGAGTGAGTGAGAGGAGAGAGGGGTTTTTGGAGGGAGAGAGAGCGCTGGGAAAAAAACAAATGAGGGAAAGAACAAGTGAGCCCGAACAGGGAGCAGCATATTAAGGAATTTTAAAACCGATGTAAAATCATTGTGTATATAATATCGGTTTCATAATAACCGATATAAAATATGTATATATAATATCGGTTTCATAATAACTGATATAAAATATGTGTATATAATATCGGTTTCATAATAATCGATATAAAATATGTGTAATAACCGATATAAAATATGTGCATATAATATCAGTTTTATAATAACCGATATAAAATATAGAAATTAATATCATATATTTTCTAACCGATATTATATATAGAGATTATTATTGTCACGTCCCTCGAACCCGATTAGAAAATAAACCGAATCCGGAGAGTGAAATTTTGGGCCAATTAAAAAATTTTGCCCTTTTTTGCCCAAGGATCGTAAGTCCGCTGTGAGGATAATGTATTTCAACCTCAAAACATAAAACAATAGCGGAATTCATACATTGATATCAACAATGAATAATAAATCTCAATTAAAATTTAAAGTTGCAAGCAACAATTAAAGGTAAAGTGAAAGTTAATTTAATTACTATGGCAATCCCAAAAACTAAGGCCATAAAACAACATAGAGTCAATGAAAGAAAGTTCAACGAAGAAATAACAATTAATAAATAAAATATAATGTTTGACCCAAAGTGAGTCTCTCATGTGCCTAGTAATGATGACGCTACTCTACGTCATCGGCACTCCACTCCCGTGCCTCCTCTGCCGGTGAGGAGATCCTCTGATACCATTTGTAACGCCACACCCTTCACACATGCATGATATTGTCCGCTTTGACCCACGAGCCTCACGGTTTTGCTTCTGATGGGCCTCAACCCATTAAAAGGCCTCATGCAAGGTAATGGTGTAGGCTCTACATATAACCTCATTCACTTTCCTCTCTATAGTCGATGTGGGACTCCGGGGTGTCACATTCCACCCATCTAGGGCTGTACGTCCCTGTGCAGTAGCCTCTTGGCTCTGATACCATTTGTAACGCCCCACCCTTCACACATGCATGATATTGTCCGCTTTGGCCCGTGTGCACGCGCGAGGACTTCCCAGGAGGTCACCTATCCTAGTACTGCTCCCGCCCGAGCACGCTTAACCTCAGAGTTTTTACGTTTTTCCGGGGCCGCACGGTTTTAAAAGGCCTCATGCAAGGTAAGGGTGTAGGCTCTACATATAACCTCATTCACTTTCCTCTCTATAGTCGATGCGGGACTCCGGGGTGTCACAATTATGTTGGTTCCTGTGTAACCGATATAAAAAAAATATTAACCAATATAAAAAATCTTGATTGAAGATATTATATCGGTTATATGAAAAACCGATATAGGACAGTTTTTGTAACCAATATAAAAACCCTTTTTTCTAGTAGTGTCATCAAGGTTGTGGCACAAAAGATTAGGACATATCTTTGAACGTAGAATAAAAAGATTGGTGACTAATGGATTATTTCCCAATCTTGATTTCATCGATTATGGTGTTTGTATTGATTGTATAAAGGGAAAACAAACCAATACAAACAAGAAAAGTGCCACAAGAAGTTCTGCACCCTTAGAAATTATTCATACAGATACATGTGGTAAAATTCATATTTTATGTTTTACGAGAGAGGAATACTTTATCGCTTTTATCGATGATTTTTCACGATATGGCTATGTCTATTTGATTAAAGAAAAATCTGATGCTTTACAATTCTTTAAAATTTTTAAGGCAGAAGTAGAAAAACAATTAGACATGAAAATTAAAGTAGTGAGATCCAATAGAGGCGACCCCCTTTGCTAGATTTATAGAAATGGAAGGTATTGTAGCACAGTATACAATGCCGGACACACCTCAACAAAATGGTGTAGCCGAAAGAAGGATTAGAACGTTAATGGATATGGTTTATAACAATTTGGATTCAATTTTGTTTTTCCATCTTTGCTTTGTTTTTAGTGTTGATTGGAAGGTTTTCAGTATAATTGTATATAAGTTTATTTAATTTTGGATTTTTTAGTTGTTCTTTTTTATGAGTTGCCATTGTTGGATTTTGGTCGTTTTAGTTAGAATAAAAAAGAAGTTCTTATTATAAAGGGAGATGAACTTGCAGAGACAGGTCACCACAACAATTTGCACTTTTATTGGCATTTTTTTCCCAATACAATCGTTAAATGCTGAGGAAAATATAACTTTTACTGCCATTCTAATTTTTTTGCCGAATTCTTATTTTCCCCGGTGAAGGTTAATGATCGGCGAATATACTTTAGCCGGCGTGTTAATTGCCCTAGGAAATGTTTTTTATTTAACAGTAGTGCTATCTGGACAAACTTTTTAGCTATAATATCCCTTGAATATTCTATTAATATTAAAGGGAATATTCAAGGGATATCATAGAGTAGTCAAAAATTCTGGCAAAAAAGTTACTCCAGGTAGACTTTTTGTTTGTTTAATATATTTTTCTATTGTTTTTGCACGCAAATATTTCTTAAAAACTCCTAACCGCAGATCGCCTTTATTAAAAAACAAAACCCTTGCAGATCCCCATCTCTTCATAATTAAAGAGGGCGCTTCTTCAAAACCCTTTCAAAAGACAAAACGAGAAGAAGGGTGCAAACAGACGACAAGGCCAAGGTCGAGAAGAAGATGGGAACAAGGTATTGCTCTCTTTCTTCCTCCTCAAATGCCATGAATGGGTAGTGTGCAGGTTTTGTGTAGTTACTGTTCCTGAAGAATGCAATAAGGGGAGTGTGTAGGTTTGCGTTGAGAGAGAGAGAGGCCGTGGGAAAGTGATCACAGATCGAAGCTGGTTTTTCACATTCTGATATCCGATACTGAGAAGCACACAACTCACTCTCTCTAATTTTTAGTTGAGCAGAATGGCAAAGGGACAGTGCACATGGCTCAAGTCTTGTAACCATATTGGGGCAATTCTGTGCAAAAATCATCCCTTGCTCTCACTTGAAATTGATTCAAGTGATTTTACCCTTTTTAGGAGTCGCTGTGTTGGGAACCGTCTTGAAAAAAAATACATTCCTTGAACCAAATGTAAAGTGACTCATGAGATGATGAGAAGCCTTCTTGCTCTCATGAGAAATCAAATGCTTGTTGCAGGCAAACATGCGTATTAAAACTGACTGCATGGAAACACATTGGATTGAGTATTGATCTAATGTGGTTTCTGAACAGGGTTGATGTGTATTAAAACTGATTGTCATGAAATTTTTTTTTATTAGATGAGTATTGCCTGCATTCTTCTGTGGTTTGTTTTGGCTTCTTTTTTATGCTTTGTGTGATGATCATTTTTTTTTTTTTTAAATTTTTGTTTGAAATTGGGTTTTTGTGGTTTGTAGAAACAAAGGTTGGAGACAAGGATATTCAGTTCGTTTGGGGTAGACGAACCCAGGTCTCTCTCTGCTCACTGTTCTCTCAAACTGCTCTCTCTACTTTTCTCTGCGAAAATCTCAAGGTAAAACATCACAATCCTGATTTATTTTCTATTTTATTGCTTTTGAAGGTTCTCAAATATATGAATAGATATGAGGATTAGGGCTGGATTTTGGGGATGTAAGGGATTTCAGGTTTCTTTAATTTGGGGATTTTACGGATTTTGCTCCATCGCTGCCTCCAAGCCCTCACTACTGGTTTGGCTAAAAAAGGGTGTGATTTATCCCGTGGTTGGATTCATAAATAAGTCAGGCCTTGAATTATACTAGGTTAGAATAATGTTGTGAATCCAATTTCCTAAGGCCTGTTTGTTCCGAGGAATTTCTCTTGACAATTCCATGAGTTGGCAATTTGTGACAGCAATATCACTTGTCATCTCTAGAGTTTCCGGAATAAATTTCTGTTTATTTAGTGATATTTTAAAAATTCAACCTTCTGAAGTATCACTTGTAGCTTTTGGAATTCTCTATAATGTTGGGTTGTCCTTGAGCATTTGCAAATCCTACTAGTAGACAGCATTTGGAGAATGTCTTTCACCTAATATGAATTCTCAGAAATCCTGCAAACAAAGAATGAGAATTGTTGGAAGCAAACAAACCCCTAAAGATAGTGGAAACAAACCCCTGCAATCACAATGTTATGTTATTGAGCACATCTTCCAACTGTGCCCTGGGCTCTTCCACTGTTGATTATGATATACTGAAATTTTCAGCTTGAATGTATGGGCATGGAATCGGTGAATGAGCTTGACATGACGGTGGAGTTATGTAATATTTTTTGGGACTATTGATGGATTTCAAATATGTGTGTGAATTTTAGATCTTGTGCTGGGCAGTTTTGGGATGGTGATGATGGATATGAGAGGGTGTGATGGCTGGGTTTGAAATATGTTTTGAGATGTAAATAGTGAATAGTAAATGAGGCTGTGAGATAGGTTGAGATGAAGATGGGAAATCTGAGATGGGTACACTGTGATTTAATGAAAAATAAAATAAAATACCACTTAAAGATATATTATAGATTTCTCTCATTTCATACATTTTTATTTTTGATATTTTCACAGTTTTCTAATATTTGTAACTATGATGATATCTAAAAATCAATTTAAAAAGTAAATATTAGTATATTATCAGGGCATTTTCAAAATATACTGATACTTGCCACCATGTTCGCCTGAATTACAAAGACAAACCTATAGATTCCCTTTCCTTCAAGCACAATAATATCGTAACAGTGTTGTATAGAATTTTAAAACTAAAATAAGGGTATTCATACATTTTAAAAGAGTATATTATATTCTGAATATCATCAAATTCTTGAAATGTCTGTGAAAAGGATATGTCGAGAAAACTACATCTGTTATAAATCCAAACCTAAACCATCCATTTTTGTGGGGGGCATCCTTCCTTCTTTACACATACATCTGATTTGTCATATGTGGAGCCAAAACCATGTACTTATAGTATATTTTAATTGGAAACAGTACAAACCACACACACTCCTCTTTATATGATTGTCTTTGGCATGTGATAGAGAAGTACTTGTTCCTTTAATGGAAATTTTATCATTCTTGATCTGTCTAAATTCTTAAGTTAATTGTTATTTTTTCTTATTTTCTTATTTTTTGTTTTGCATTTTAGGTGTAGACTGTTGTTTTGTTTTTCTTATATTTGTGTTCTTTTTTCTCTGTTTTTATTTTTCTTTTTTGCATTTATTTTATATCATCTATTGGTTGAATTTGAGCGTACCATCACTTTACATATATGAACAGATATGGACAAGATGCTAGTGTCGTAGGATACCAGCATCCCACGTACGAGTAGATGGTCTCCACAATCTCATAATCATGCTTAAAACTGTTACAGCCGTATATAGACCGGGTGAATTCTTTTATTGAATTAGCAAAGGCGATTGAATTCGTGAAGGCGAATTCTGGCGGGAGTATAGTGATTAAGTGCCCATGTAACTACGGCTGTAACAGTTTTAAGCATGATTATGAGATTCTGAGAGACCATCTGCTCGTGCGTGGGATGCTAGTACTGGTTACAGCTTGGGGTACGAGCACATTGACTCCTGCAAAAATGATTGCATACCTTTTTGGAAGGAGAATGCTCACTCGGATAAGTGTTCGGAAAGCGCGTGATGATTTAAAAGATATGGGCATCAAGCCACAATTGCATCTACAGAGGAATGAAGAAGGATCCATTGTGAAACCCCCTTGCACCCTACACATTGGACCCGAAACAGAGGGAGTGACAAAGAAAGGGTTTGACAGTGATTTCATTTCATCCGCCAAACTAAAGGTGAGTGACAATTCATCACAAGCTCACAACTTTACTTTTCATATTTGGCAAAAGTAAATAGGCCTTGACTTTCGTAGGATTTGAATTACTAGGGTGATTGATGTCTCGGCACTCATTTCCCATCTCCTTTTAATTCATTTTCCTTTGAAGGGGTGAACTATTTCATAGCCATTTATGGATCTTCATCTTCGTTTCTTCAATTTTAGTCACTTCTAGGAATGCATTTCTTAGAATACCTAGGGATTTAATTTCATGCAAAAAATGGGTCCTGAATGTCTGAGTTAAAGTTCATTTTTGTGCAAATTGGTCAAGACAATGCTGCATCTCTCTCTCATTGTAGGACGTGCGGTGGGAATGGATTGAATCAAGGCAAGGTGGGCCTTGTATGGGCTAGCACAAGGGGACTGACTACATGTACATGGGAAGGTCCCATGTGATTATACACTTGAGATCATTTCTCAAAGATTAATACTTTTTTTTTTTTCTATTCTTTTTCTCTGTTTCATCTTCCTCCAGTTTGGCATGGGACTGTGTAACTCTCCTAGTGGATAGCTTGCCATGGGTGCATCTAGATCATCAACTGATCTGTGGTCCATGCAATCTTTTCGGTTCATAATTCATTTTGTTTTGGTGTCCTTTTTCATGATTTTGAATCTGAAAGTGTGTTTTGCCTTTCCCCTCAAATCCAGAGCAGGAAGCTTGAACTACTACTATTGATTTTATTTTGCATGGAAATCTTTTCTTACTTGTCGGCAACTTTCTGGACTTTGATGAAATATGGCTAATATGATACTTGTGCATGCTGAACTTTTGCTATTTCTTGTTTAGTTTTTGCTCCCCGATTCCTCTCTAACCTGATGGGCAGAAAACCAGAGATTCAATGTTTTTGCTATATGGCAAAGATTGAAATATTACATTTATTTTTTATTTTTTATTTTTTGGGGAGGTGGTGTGTGTGGTTGGTTGTGTGAAGAGGTGAGCTAGCTCAAATTGGTCACTTGGGATGCTGTTCCAAGGTCTAGACCATTCATTTAGATGTGAGGGATTGAGCATTGGTTGCACACTAAGGACTTAGAACACACATAGAAATAGTCTTTCTTCCTCTATGGATATATGCACTTATAAGTGGAACTCTATAGAAAATTGATTCAGTCAGGGGAGCCAAGTCTGATTGTGACTCAATTGATTTGTGAACCTACCCGCCACCCCAATTATCTTCAATCAAAAGTAAATCCACGGTCAAACAGGGAGAAAGGTCGCATAGTAGCTCATGTCAATATCCACTAAATAAGATCTTCAATCCAATGGGAGATACTTAGCCAAGAGAGGAAAAAAAAAAAAAAAAAAGGAAAATTGCATGAATTGCAACTTTATTAGTATGATATGAAAAGTATTCAAAGACTAGGGCTGGACGACCTATGTATATTGCTTATATAAGTCTCGAAAAACACTTCAACCTTGGATTTGATACCCTACCATCCATCTAATCTCATAAAAATTAAATTCACTAAATAATAGAATCCTATTGCAATTAGAAATGTAATAAAGAAACTAAGTAGAAATCCAAAGAGTAGTTTGGCTCTTGCTAGTAATGCCTTGGGCAAGAGATTTTTGTAGTGCTATTAGAAGATTTGAAGCTATGGGGCTGTGGACCCCATATGACTGGGTGCCCATATATGTGGGCCTGGTATGCTGACCTATTTTGAATCCTCTTTTAATTCAACAAATTATAGATCCAATCCATATCCATGTGACCATCCAATTTGATTTTTCATCCCTTTCTCTTAGAGAAACCTTTGATTGAGGTGGATCCAAAGTCTTTGGGCTCAATCAAAATGAATTCATCTTTTGCCACTATATTTGAGCACTGTTG
Source organism: Cinnamomum chago (assembly GCA_038049695.1). Lineage (NCBI taxonomy): Eukaryota > Viridiplantae > Streptophyta > Magnoliopsida > Laurales > Lauraceae > Cinnamomum > Cinnamomum chago. The sequence goes on along the minus strand of CP142458.1, from coordinate 60,269,746 downwards.
GGACTTTGATTGCGTCTATCCTGCTTGTGTTGACAATTTCATCTTGATAATCGAGAAAATTGATATCATCACAATATTGTGGTCAAGCCTGTGACGAAGGACTCCTATCCATTTTTCTGTACTCCTACATCCCGTAGGAGAATGTCTTATGCGGGAGTATACTTGGTCTGGGTTGGTAGGGTTGACAGGTAGAGTAGCAAGGACCAACTAGGGTCTGACCGGTTTATTATTTGGGTTGGAAATGTCAACCTGAACCCCTGAGACTAGATCCAGTCAGAAATTGGCACCCCTAATCGCAACACATCTATGGACTCAGGTAGTTGTTTATATCATGTATTTTCATTCAGTGATTTTCTTTTATCATGGTCCGGTTCTGACTCAATCTAGGATTAAGAAACTTAAGAGCAAGAGATTTTTTTTAACCCAGGCCTATCCAAAGGACCACGATTTGGGGCTGACTGACATGAATGGAATGGTTGTCCTTATTTTTAGTGTCTTTTGCAACTAAAACTATAAATGAGATTAATATTTAAATATAATTAGAAGTCTGTTTTTGGTTAGCAATTAGCATAGCTTTATGAAGGTTTTGTTTAATAGGTTGGGTAGGACTTTTTTTTAGGATGTGTGTTTCTATAAATTTGTGTATAAGGTGAGTTATGAACTTAGAGTGAATTTTATTGATTTATTGGGATTGTCTTAGGTGATCCTCCTCTTCCTTTTCTGTATTTTTGGAAGAACTTCTTCTGCATCTGGTAGCTTACTCTCACCATCATATTCTGCTGCTATTTCTCTTCTCATTTTAAATTATGTCTTCAACTATTGTTTCTATTCTTTTCCATCATTTTCTTTTGGTACTAATTTTGACTATGAATCAGGATCTGAATAATCATTCCATTAGTTTTCATGAGGGCAAAAGCTTACAGACACAAATTACATATAAAGTGCAGAAACACTGACTGTGAATGACAATGAAATTAATTTATTGGTGGATAGGAAAAGAACTCTGGTGAAGATATGAATACCATGATTTACTTCATATGAACCAAGAACTCATGATCATTAAACACCTTCTTGAGATGAATAGAGTATCAAATATACAGGATGTAACATATCTGGGACCGGGCCAGTTGGGCCATGTTATAACTCTGTCATTTTCAGAGTTGGGTTTGTCATTAGAATTTAAAATTTTTGTTATTTGTTTCCCAAATTGATCTCTTAAGAATTGGCTATTGTGTTTTATTTGTGTTATTTTTTTTTTGAATTATTGTTAGAGAATGTTGATGTAGTTAAATATTCTGCTGCTGTTGCTGTTGTTATGATTTTGAATAGATTATGCTTAGAAGTTATATGCGGAGTTTGAAAGTTGAAGGGAAGATGTTACGCAGTATATAGTTCTTTAACAAATCTCCTTCATTTGTGTGTATTGATTTATGACAAGCCATTCTAGTTTGAAAGTTGAAGTTGTATTCTGATTTGCTGTGTACATGCATATAGTATTGGTGTGTGTAGTGTGTTGCTGTGTGCATGGTATATGACAAACCATTCAAATTTCTGCTCCTAAATGGACCCCACCTAACCAAAGTCCACATTTCAGCACCCCTTTGTCCAGTTAACTGAGATATCAACACCATCACTATCTCCAGAAATAAGGCACACCCAGATGTTGCCCATCCCTTCTGTCACTGTCATTTTCACCTCCTGTATTGCAGAGAGTGGTAGCCTCTGTATGTTATCAGCTCTTTTCGTACCTATTTAAGGACACATGGAACTTTAATACTCGAAGAGTCATGCTTTATTCTATGGTTTCACTAAAAGTTGTGCATATGACATTCTTATTCATATGTTAATCTTGCTATTTTTTTTTTTATGCAGATTGAATGACAATTGAAAAACAAATTTTGTTGAAAGAGTCGATGCAACTAGGATGCAACCAACATGAAGGCCAAGCATGCAAAGTAATAGATTGCTATATGTTAAAATGATATGCATGAAGTTTTTTAAAACAATGGTGCAAGTGTTGGAATAGTGCAACAATGAAATGATCATATATGAATATGTAAATTTGCATTGGCATTAAAATGTTAGTACATAGTAAAATGTTAGCATTTGTTTTAATTTTGTAATGGTAATGGTAAAGTGCTTTCAATGTTGAAAGGATGTTTGAATATTAATATGAAGTGGAATGAATTTTCTTGTTTCATTTTTTGATGATTTTGGAATGGAAATGGATGTTGAGTGTGTAGTAGATTTGGTCTTGGATAATGGGATTAGCAATTTCAATTTATTCATTGGGCACAGGTTGAAAGTTTGTAATGAATTGATGTATGTATATATATATATATATATATAAAGGAAAAGTAAATTAAAAAAATATATATTTAAAAAAAATATTCCCGGCGAGAAAAAATGCTGACAAAAAAGTTTGAAAAAATGATTTTCGTAAATTGTCAATATTTTCCCGGCGTAAAATAATGTCGGCGAAAGTTTTTCTAAATTTATTTTTGAAAAAATAAACCACTTTTCCTGGCGCAAAATAACGTCGGCAAAAGTTTTTTAAAGTTTATTATTGAAAAAATAAAACTCTTTGCCTAACGAAATAAACCTCATTTACCGGCGGGAAAAAAAAAACGTCGGTAATGTATAGCATTTTACCGGTGATACCTTTTTTCGCCGGCAAGTGGTATCACTAGCATAATTTTCCAAGTGGATTGCTGGCGCAAGAGAAATCGTCGGAAATGTTTTCACCGGCGTTTTATAAACCTTTACTGACGCTTATTTAGTGCCGGCAAAAGTGCAATTTCTTGTAGTCTCATCCTGTCAAATGCCCAATGTAAAACTGTGTTTCTAATATAAGCCTATTAGTTCTTCATTCTCTGTGTTTGTTTCTTGTAATCTCCATCTACGTGTTGGATGTGATATATGAGATTTGAGTGTTCTACCTAAAGTTGGATTGCCATGACTTTGTGCTCTTATTTTTGAAGTAAAGTACTATTTTATATGCTGGTCTGCTTTAAGGTTTTACTACATGTTCCTGGATGCACTTGAATCTTGGAACCTATTTTCTACCGTGGTGCAAGTGGATGCATGTAAACAAAATAATTATCTATTGCAAGTATAACTTTTAAAAATAAAGTTTGTCACGAAGAAAGGTAAGTAGCGATATCAATGGGAAGGTGAGTCGAGCAAATTAACACCCAAGCCCAACCTAAACCTGGCAAGGGTTAAAGTCAAGAAATTCATACCTACTGTAAACAAAAAAAAAGAAAGAAAAAACTCATTACTAAGCCTGCATCTAATTGGAAAATATCATATTTTATATTTCTTATAATTTATTTCCATCTCAGTATGATTTATATATACAAAAATATCATATTTCAAGTTTCTACTAAAATATTAAAACTTTTGTATCAATTGTTTATTTAAAATTCAATTATGTGAATCTTAAGAAAGCTTATTAGTTTGTATTTTTTATTATTTATATCATAAAATTAAATAATATTTTTAATAATGTATATTGCCCGTGCTTAGTACGGGGGTGTTTTGCTAGTATATATCATCTTCAAAGATTTGTTCAGTCTAGCATCCAAATCACGACCAATTGAAAAACCTATGAAATTCATAACCATCTAAACCTGAGAATCAGGGCCATCTAAACCATGGTTTAAACTAAGTCTCACACTTTATATTTCAGTGAAAGCTAAAAGCACGTCTACTTTGTATTGGTATTGGACTGACATTGTTTTGTTGGCCTTTCTATTAAAGTAAAGAAATTATGAACTATTATCAAAAAATAAAATTGCACACCTTTTTCTTTTTGATGCGTTTTAGGGTGTTCAAGATATTGTTGGTTTGTATCTTGTATTCTAATAATTAACCGAATTGGTTGTATGTGAGTTACCCTAGATATATTTAGAGTTTGAGGGTATTTTGATCTTTGTAGCATGGCTTTTTAAGAGCTTAAGAATATTTATATTGATAAATTGTTACCCCAACCCTAAGGAGAACAATTAAGACGAATAGATTATCTCTTTTATTCTGTTGGCATAGGCACACTGGCTGAATCACATAAAATCGGTGTGTCTTTTTCGTGATTGTGATTATGGTTGGTTGACTAAATTTTGTGACGTTAGAGTCATCGTTGACTAGATAAACACATTAGAGGGGTTAGGTCGTTGTAGTTAATCGGATAGATTATGACTGCTTTCTATTTTATTAGGATTCTTTTTTTTTTATTATTATATTTATGTTATCTTTTAGGATTGTGTTTTGTTATTTTGGTTAAGAGTTTTCTTTTAGCAGGTTTACTTTTAGTTGTTTATAACTTAGCTTGATGTAACTCAATTCAGTATAATGCAATAAACTATCATTTTTCATATTTTTCTTTCCTCTCCTCCCATCTCCCTCCAAAAGTGATATCAAAGCGTATTGTCGGATTTGAGAATTAGATAAGGTGTGACTTATTTTCTCCCTTGTACTAATATTAATAATATAATAAAAACATAAATTCCATTGGTTGTTGCAAGTTCCAAGATTTAAGGTTGTGAATAAATTGTCACAGCAAAAACTCTGCATAATGTTTATTTCAAGACCTTAGATCGAATAAATGACAACTCCTAATGAATTTTATATTTTGTAGATGACTAGATCCTAAATTCAATTTTTATCTAGTATGATGGTCTTGCCCTCTTAAAAAATGGTTTTACACACAAAAAAAATTCATGTCGTGCATATTAAATGGTCATAATAGAAACTTGTAAAAATCTATTTCGTGGCCTAATTAGATCCAACAGATTTTTTTTGTTGTAATGCAAGATTCAATAGATTGAGAGAGGATGAACTATTGAAAACAAACCCCAAATTTACAAAAGGAGAATCCCAAGGAGATTACAAAAAATTATCAAAAGAGAAAAACAACAAACAATATATAATTATCACAGTAGAGCGACAAGTCCCAAAAAAATAAAGAATTGAAACTAGTGGAGGACTTGAGAACGGTTTTTTGATGCAGCTTAACGGGAGGGGAATCTGATTTGATTAAGCAGTGAAAAGGAGGTCATTAGAGCTGGAGTAATGTCTCTGAATATGACATCTTTTCTAGTTCTCCAAAGATAGTTCATAGCTGAAAAAAAAAGTCAATAAATAAAGAAGATAACTCTTCTAGCATAGGCTGATGGAATGATAAGCGCCATGCCATCCAAAGGTTGAAAGCTCTACATTTTGAAGGTATATATACACAGCAATGTTTAGAAGTCAAAGAAGGGAGGAAGAAGAGATGGAGATCATCTTCACAGCCTCTATAGCAAGAGAGAGCATCGGAATGCCAATGACGACCCTTCTGCTGACCATCGAAATGCCTAAGATCAAATGGATAACTACTCCCAATTAATGAGTTTTATATTTTGTAGACGGATAGATCCTGAAGCCAATTTTTTATTTAGCAAGACAGTGGGCCCTCTCAAAAGTAGTTTTCCACCCTTCCAAACACAGAAAATGACCTTGTTTCCACATGGATGCATGAGCACGAGGGATCACAAACCAAAATAGACTGTTGCTATCCCAAGCCTCTCCTAGTACCCATCCACATTCATGACTAAACAACATTCATTAATATAAGAATTGATATATATATATATATATGAGAGAGAGAGAGAGAGAGAGAGAGAGAGAGAGAGAGAGCATTTCACTAATGACAATAATAAGCACATTATTAAGGACAACACTGAAAAACACTATTTGAAAGAAAAACGGTGTTCAACATCATATTCCTTATCACAATAGCTAACAATGTCTCAATAATTACTAATATACGATGGACCTTCGAGTGACAGGAGGACCTTCTTCTCCTTAGCTTTATACTTGTTGACACCAAGATAAAAGTCTCTAACTCCTTGTAGTTCCAGCATAACATCTCGCATCTCCAATCGTTCCTTCGGTGCTTCTACGGAACAAGATATACCTATTCTCACCAACGAAAGCAAGGACTCATGCATCCTACTACTCATTTCAGTGTAGTCTTCATTAGATGAAATGTTCTCATTGCCTTCCAACAACAAACGATGATCTATAATCTCTATCACTCTTTCTGGGAATGCCATTTTAGCAAGTTGATGAAGGCTTAAATTGTCTTTGAATACATCATCAGTAGGCCTCTTTCCCGTGAACATTTCCAATAATAGGATTCCATAGCTGTACACGTCGCCGAATGTAGAAACTTCACCACCCATTCCATACTCTGCTTTTTATGTGAAAGGAAATAGCAAGACATGGTTCAAAAAAAATGTCAAAATCATTTTCACAAGCTTAGGCCCACAAACATCAGAGACATGAATTTCTCCTTATGATCTTCCTTAATAATGGTTACATCATATATTTACTTATCAAACGAATGGCTATGATTTCATTCATATTTATAGTTATTTAGCTGAGATTTCATAATGATTGCTTTGCCCATTGATTTCATGAAGGCGCAGGTTTGTACTGCCAGGATCAATTGATCATCAAAGCCTTGTCCCATTTTATATGCGAAATAAAAATGAAGTTCATATCATCTTAAGACACTACTGAGGAAAAAAAAGTTAAATTATGGTTTCTAAGGCTATAAATGGATCAACTTGGGCTGGACTTGTCATTGTCCAAGCATGAGTCCAATTCGAATTGGGGCTGGACTTGCCTTTGTCCATCCAATTAGCAAGATTTGGGGCTGATTTTGCCTTTGCCCAACTATAAATCACAATTAGAATTGAGGACTCTAAGTCCGAGTCTGAGTCTGAGTCCAGAATAACCATAGAGGTTTGAGTTAGTGAAAAGAAAAGAATGAAGACACATTTCATTTCCAGCATCACCAAAAAAATGCACTCCCTGATTTTGAATAGTTGGAATTGGAGTTTTAAATTCAACTACGGAATGAACCTGACAGGTAGTGTTATCTTACTCCAACAAACCAACTTCATGTTAATTCGAGCAAAAAAATAGGCATCATATTAAAACCCATTCTCAGAACCCAAACATGCAATAGAAAATGCGAGCAATATTAAAAAGAAAAAATAACCAACAGAAAAAATGAGAATACATGATGTCAGAGAGTATATATATTAGGGGATATGACATTTCAATGCCCCTTAAACACTCAATCCCCAATTTCTATAAATGTCACCAGAGTCGTATGACTCTGGTACACTTGTTTTTTACTTTTTTGCCGATGATATCATGCGATTTTAAAAACACATGATATCATGGGTTCCAAATGTCAAAAGTTGAAAAGCTACCTAGATCCCATGATATCATGGATTTTTAAAAACCCATGATATCTTGGGATCGAAGGCAAAAAAGTAAAAAAAAGAAAAGAAAAAGTGTACCAAAGTCAAATGACTCTGGTGACATTTAGAGACTTATAGTAATGAAATTAGAGATTGAGTGTTTAAGAAATTGGGAATTGAGTGTTTAAGGGGCATTGAAAGTCAGTAGCCCCGACGTCCTTCGTATCATTAGTTACCAAGGAAACTACAATATTTTCCTTCACATTTACAAATACATCACATTTATGTGTATTGTAAACTCTAAAATACACCTTGATAATATGTATGATATGCATATAATAAGGTTAAGTATATATAAGGCCATTTCTTTATTTGAAATTTCTGGATTTCACATGGGTGGATATTTGGGAATTTCAAATGCTGGAGCTTTGAAATTCGATAATTTCCTGTTCATTGATGCTAAAATCCCTATTTAAGCATTGAAACAATCCATTTAATATACTTTGGATGAAAACTTAAAAGGTTAATTGTGGGTTGTACGGGTTACGTGGGTTGACTTGACCCCAATGCGGGTCTGGGAAAATTTACCTGTGAGTCGGGTATGAGGGTCATATATGGGTCGGGGATGGGTTGGTGGGTCGATCGGGTTAGGTTTTGCTGGCCCTAGTTTATAAAACCATCATCAACCCACCCAAGAAAACCACCATTACATGCACATGCACAAGGAAATAATAAAACATAATTAAATAAAGAGATTGGCAATCGTTCATGTTCGACAATCAATTCACTTATATTCATCGGTGGATTGAGATATGACTCCACACTAAACAAAACTTGATCTGATTTATTATATATCCGTTACCCATTTATAGATTTTTTTCGTGCCCAGTCTACTTTATTAGTGGTGACTCAGTGACCTAAACAGTGTTCATAAGTGTTTTGCTATCCCTAAAAATGAATATATATATATATATATTTATATATATATATATATGTGCGCGCATGTATTTGGAGGGCATGGGGCCCACATTTAAAGAGTGTTCATGGTAACTAATTCAAATTAATAAATTTTTATATGCAAGGGAAATATTTTAATAACAAAAATAAAATAAAAAAACTCTTGCAAATGACATAACTTTTTAGTCCAAATACCAAATGTAACGAATCAAATATAAGTTTCGAATTACACTTTAGTCATCATTTTTAAATTGTTGACTCCAAACCTCATGCATATTACTTAAAAGTAAAAATTAATTGTTTAAATTCAGATCTACCTATTAAATGGATCAGAATTCAATATGAAAATGAGGCGACTTGGCCAAATCTCCAATATTTGACTTCGTCCTTCATCTAAATGAAATGGCTGAGGAGAGTCAGTAACCACTGGTAGTTTTCCTACCTTTATTTGAAAAGAGATCATTCTTTTATTTATTTCAATCTAAATGTGAACTGCCGACAAGCCATAAATTGACACAACGAACTATTCTCTCCCTGTTGTATTGAAACACAAAAGACTAAAACCATTAATTTGAGGACCAAAAATAATGGGATTAGGCTGCTCTATTGAGGATGACATTTTCATTCCCCTAGGTTTCATTGGTCTTTCTATCTCGGACCTCTCTTTTGTTTGGAATGACCCCATGTGGCTTCAACTAATAAGTGTGCCTAATACTATGTGCAAATTCTCTCAAAAAAAGAAGAAAAAAAAGGCTCTTGAGTATTACATATATAAAATACCAAAAATTGAAACATGCATGCCAGGGGATCTATAGAATAATAATGTAAGGCATAATAAAAGTATGTTACCTGGGGCGACATATCCAATAGATCCCTTTATCCCAATTGAGCTGGATTGAGTCTGAGAGCAATTACCCACATCTTTGGAGAAAATCCTCGCCAAGCCAAAATCCCCCACATGGGCAACCATGTCTTCATCAAGTAGAACATTGCTAGGTTTGAGGTCACAATGAACTACTGGAGCTTCACAATCGTGATGAAGATAATCCAACGCACTAGCCACATCAATGGCTACATTTAGCCTTTGAATGAAGTTTAAACATGTTGAATTTTGTTGCTCTTCATTTGGATGTAGCCATGTGTCCAAACTCCCATTGGGCATATACTCAAAAACCAATGCCTTGAAATCATTGCCAGTAAAATCAATGCTTGAGCAAACAGATAGGATCTTAACAATATTTCGATGTCTGATGCTTCTCAAAGCTTTGCATTCTGCAACAAAACTTTTAGGAGCTCTATGTTGTTGTAATTTGAGAACTTTTATTGCAGCAATCAATCCAATTTGATCAAGAATTCCTCTATATACAAAGCCAAAACTTCCCACACCGATCAAATTGGCTGATGAGAAACCATCAGTTGCTTTGAGAAGCTCTGCATAAGTTACCTTTAAAAACCGCTCTCCCATTGAAGATATAATGGGTCTCTTCTTGCTTGACTTCTTCAACCAGTAATGAGCCAAAAAATATGACAACAGAAAGAGAGAGAGAACTGCAACAACACCTGAGATGACTATTCCTATCAAAGGAAGAGCTTTCTTGTGTTTCTTTGGAGCTAGCTTGGAGCATGGAGGTAACCCCAATTTTGTAATTCCACCACAAAGCTTTCTATTTCCCTGAATTGAAAATGCACTGGCATTTTGAAAAATTCGATGCTCTGGCACGGCACCCTCGAGATCATTGAGAGACAAATTTAAATACTGTAGAAACAGAAATTCCTCCAGATATCTTGGAATTTGCCCACATAGGTTGTTATGTGAAAGATCAAGTTCCTCGAGGCCTTTTAAAGAACTCAAGGAAGAAGGAATATTTCCTTGGAAGGAATTGACTTTCATATAAAGACTTTCCAAGTGAGTACAAGTGCCAAGAGTGCTAGGAATTTCACCTGAGAATTTGTTGTTGGAGACATCCAGAATTTCAAGATTCTTCAAGCCATCGATATCCAATGGCAAAGGGCCACTGAAGGAGTTCATATTCACAAGCAGCACTCTCAGTGGAGGAATATACAGAAGTTGTTTCGGTATGGTACCATGCAAATTGTTTCTGGCGAGGGATAATTCCTCTAGGCGTTGGCAAGTTCCAAGGCTCCATGGAATGCTTCCTTGTAGATCATTCCCATCTAAATAGAGTTGGTACAGTCTTGTGAGATTTCCAAGGGACTCTGGAATTTTCCCTGAGAGTCTGTTATTACTCAAGTCAAACACTTCCAGCTTCTGTAGCTTCCCAAGATGGTTGGGAATGCTACCTGTAAAAAGGTTCTCATCCATTCCCAAGTAGTTCAAGTTGGCAAGGTTCTCAATTCCTGACGGGATGGTCCCAGATATCTGATTCTGTCCTAAAAGTAGATATGTCAGCTGGGAAGAGAGGTTAGCTATTGAGGAAGGCAATGCACCACTGAATCGATTATTGTCTAAACCTAAAAAGAACAAATTGCTGCAATTGGTCAAGGAAGTGATGAAATCCATGTCATCTTTCTCACCGCCATGTTGGTTCCCTCCCAGATTAAGCCGTAGAAGAGCTTGCAAATTTTCAAGATTCATAGGCACAGATCCTCTAAATCTATTCCCATTAAAAGCGAGATGTGCAATCCTAGAAGCATTGCTCAGTGAATATGGTATGGGTCCCTCTAATAGGTTTCTGCGAAGAGAAAACCATTTGATGTTTGGAAGATTGATGCCAAAATCAGGTGGAATGGTCCCATGCAGATTGTTAGCCCCCAGGTCAAAATGAGTAAGTGATGAGATATTATAAAGAGAAGAAGGAATGGTACCCGAAAGCTGATCATTGATGAGCTGTAGAAATTCCAACTTTCGCAGTCGGCCAAGTTCATCGGGAATGTTTCCATATAGATCATTAAAGGATAAATCGAGAAGAGTGAGAGATGAAAGGTTCCCAAGAGATGGAGGAATGTGGCCAATGAGATGGTTGATGGGAAGACACAACCACATGAGATTTGACAGAGAGCCAAGCTCCGGAGGAATTTTACCAGCAATCTTATTGCCATATAAATCCAAAATTTTGAGTTCTGAACACTGGGACAAGTTACCAGGAATCTCTCCATTGAAAGAGTTGTTTGTCAGATTAAGAGAGAGGAGTCCTCGCAGACCGCCTATTTCGGGGGGAATTTGGCCTTGAAAGCTGTTGTTTGAGAGTTGTATAATCCTGAGAAAGGAGAGGTTTCCGATGTGAGGTGATAAATAGCCAGCCAAGTTCTGGCTTCTGAGGTTCAATGCTATGACGCGCTGAGGATGTCGCCTGCTACAAGTGACACCACCCCACATACAGAAATGGAGAGAATGGTTCCAAGAGCTCAGGATTCTGTTGGGACCATCAGATATCTGGCCCTTGATGGCGAGCAGAGCGAGCCGATCCGACTCATTTCTCAAGGGGATGGCACTCGCAGCTTCTGCAAAGCACAGCAAGTTGATGCAAATAACTACAAAAGTGACATGAAAGAGAGAGGACTCCGCAAAGAGTCTCCTACTCAGAATCGTGTTGGGAAGCTGCATACTAGTTTTGTCTAAAGATAGGGGGAGAGCTCGAATAAAGAAACAGAATGCACTCTCGTATATTTATATAACAAACAAGATGGAAACAGAGAAAGTGATCGTTCAAGCGGATGTCTGTATCAAGAAGGTTGTTGTAGTCTTTAGTTTTTTTTTTTTTTCCTTAAATATCTCATTAGCTTAATTATGTCATTTTTAAGCAATTTGGTCTAGGATTGCTAGCCTTATTAGACCAATGTAAATAGCTTAATTATGTACTACTCAGTTACAAATAGCATATTAGACCAATGTTCTCCGATGAGCGGGCTGTATATTTCTCATACGCACTCAAGCTCTTTTAGGGTCCGTTTGGGAAGGGAGGAAGGGAGGGGAGGGGAGGGAAAATTTGAGGGGGAAGGAAAATGAAGGGGAGGGGAGGAAAAATTAATTTTCCCTCCTCTTGTTTGGGAAGTAAAAAAGTAGGGGGAAAGAAAGTGAAAAAGTATAATTTTGTTTTTAGTGAGGTACATTAAAAAAGACTATTTTACCCTTGTTCTTGAAAAAAATTCAAATAAAGGGAGGAGGGCATTTTAGTCATTTCTCCCCTCTCTCCCCACTTTCCCCTCATTTTCCCCCTTGTTTTGGGGGGAAAATTTTTGAGGCAAAAAGCACTTTTTTTCCCTCCATTTTCCTCCCCCCCATTTTCCCTCCCCCCTTCCCAAACACCCCCCAAAAGCACTTTCCCTCCACTTTCCCCCCTTTTTTTCCTCCCCCCCATTTTCCCCCCCTTCCCAAACACACCCTTAGGGTCCCAGAGATGCCTAGGGGGTGGGGTAGATGTAAAGGACTCAATTGTAAATAGACACTGCTCTTGGTCTTCTCAAATGTAAATAGAGAGACGGGTAAAGTAAACTACTCTATGGGGGGAATGTTTATGTGCATCCTTAAGGCGAGAACTTCCTGTGTGCCCGCTTTGCAATTCATCCGAACCGTGCACAAATATGGGACGCCCTTTGATAGTCATTGGATCTAGGTGCTTGCACCACTAAATAGGCTGGACTATTGAATTGTGGGTCAATTTTTTATTTAATATAAAACCGTTAAAATTATGGGCCAAGGACCATGGGGTTAAAGACATAAAGATAAACGCCAATTTTCAAATTAACGTCCATCATGAGTGTATCTTTCCATCCCATATGTCCCATGATGTGTGGGCCCTAGCAACTGGTTTGCACAGTAAAGATGCACAGGAATATTACCCACTCTATAGTTACTATTTTAAAAGTAGCTTCACATAAGCTACTTTATTTAGTAAATCTAGGGAAATATGTTTCTTGGTTAACATGATCGTATGTATCCATTTTAAAATAAAAGCATCTAAGGTTGGGATTTCTCTGTTCTAAGTCATCGTTGGATCCAAAGAGTCCACAAACAAAATGATAAAAGACTCGATACTGGCCATTATTCAAGTTTCTGCCCGACTTGGCGGACCAAGAGGAGTCAATTCCACACCTACTGGAGTCCAGTAGAGGACAAACCAATAACAATTTAGAGTAAACACATTTCATTAATAATGCTAAAAGTTTAACAAAAGATATAGACAATTAAGGTTTATACAATGGCCTCAAACAAAAGAAAAGGACAATTAAGGTTGAGACAATTAAGCTCAGCGATGGACCTTGGTGACTCGGAGGTGTGATCGGACTTGTAGAAGAATGGCTTGAAGGGTAGTCTTGATCACTCACTGAAATAGGGCTATAGAGTTCACGGTTGATCTTGACCGACACCGGTCTTGGTCTTCTCAATTGTAAATAAACACAAAGGATGGGTGTGGTAGACTACTCCGGCCATGGGGAAAATGTCTACGTGCATCCTTAAGGTGAGAACTTCCAGCAAGCCCACTTTGTGATTCATCTAACGGTTCACACACACAGGACACCCCTTGATAGTCACGGGACCTAGGGGTTTACACCACCAAATGGACGGCACTATTGAATTGAGGGTCAATTTTTTATGTAATATATAATTGTTCGGTTTATTTCTTGTATTCCATGTTTACCGGATGGTTGATTGGGTTGGCCAATGACCAGGTTCAGAGTCATAGTTATTTTGGTAATTGTATCATAAAGGAAAAAAGCTCTTTCTACTTTTGGATCCACAATAGGGATCTAGCAAATATTTATAACTAATATCTTAAGGCATTGGAATTTTTGTAGGATCCGAAACATGGGTTCCCTTTTTTTCCTTTTTGATAAGAACCATTTTATTCTTTGATATTTAAAGAAACTTCATTGAAAATGGAGATGGAAAAGCTAGAACATCGATTATGTTGGGTAGAATAAATGCAAAATGGGTGTAAGGTGGATTACGATATTATTACATAGGTAATGATAATATCATCACGGGGGTAATTTTTTCAAAAAAATTTACTGCACCATAATCCATCAATTTATATTTTTAATGTTCAATTTGTCTAGTCGGTTTAATTATAAGGCTAATTTTTTCGTAAAAATCCCTCAAAAAAATAGTGTAGCCTAAAAAACCATTATGCTTTAATGTGCTTATGCTGAAAAAATTAATATTAATGAGACCTTTCCATGATACAATCCTCCCATGATCAAAGTGCATTCATGTTGATCCCAAAAGGGGCTTGGACTCTGATATCTTCTACAAGCCGTCGGTACCCCTGGAAGGAACAGCAAAATAATTATATACACACATTGTGGCGTACGTCCTTACCTATGTCCTCTAAGTATGAAATGCAAGTATCTAGAAAAAAACAGGTAAAAACATTGGATCCATTCACATTGAGTCTTTTTTATTACGAGATCAGGAATGAGATAGGTGGGTCATAAATATTGTATTTCACTTTTTGAGAAAGTAGTGACATGTTTGGCCTAAATAAGATGTTTAATATAATTTACAAATATGATACACTCATGGTTCAGTGGTGTTGACACTTCGTTTCACACTCATGTCTTCAAGATGAATGTATCACTTGTGACTAGTCACCCAACATAGGAGAAAAATTTTAAATAATCAATGAATAGGCCCAACACAAATAATTAGTCTGTCCGATTGCCCTGAGTCGAGTTGAATTCCAATTGGAACTTGGAACTTGAATTGGCCTCAACTTGAGCCGAGTTGAGTTAGATTCTGATTTGTGACTCAGCGTAGTGATCACATTGAATTGTTCATCTATGAGTGAGAGAGAGGAGGAGGAGAGATAGAGACTAACATCAAGAGTGCATATTGAGAGAGAGCTTGTTGGGTCAGGTTCTATTAAGTAAGAATTTGAAAGAGGGTTCTTGAGAAGAAGAAGAGGAGGAAAATCGAGTTGGGACGAGGACTCAGCAAAGTCCGACTAGAGCCCGATTTGGGGGTTCCTTTGAACCCATGTCTCTCTTTCCCCCTTCTGCAATTCAATTATCCTAAAAGAGAAAAAAAATAAAAATAAAAAAAATAGTCCGACTAGAGCCGGCTCAGGCTGGGGCTCTGGCCTTTTTTTAATTGTGGAAAGAGAAGTTCAGAAAACAAACATGCAAGATAAGTACTAAAACAAAAGAACACCCAACATCTAAAACAAAAGGTAGCATGTCACATCATTGCATGGGTTGTTTGAGTATCTTGTAGTTTTTCCTGCATATCGCTGTTGCGTGTCTTCATTTTAACGAGTCTTGCCATGCTGATTACTTATGGACAAATAAGTCTCGATTGAAAGACTGAAGTTGTCTTATTCACTCCGGGACATAGAGCTATGGGTTCAGGATCAACCTTAACCAACAACGGACTTGGTCTTCTCAATTGTAAAGAGACACACAAATATATGGGTGTGGTACAGAATATATATATATATATATATATATATATATATATATATGAGTGTGGTCTTCTCGGGCCCGCCAAACTGCCAAATGCCCTTTTTTTTTATAAAAAGAATTCTATTTTACCCCCCCCCCCCAACAGCTATAAAACGGTTATATCAGGGGTATTTTATGTCATTTTTCATTTTACAAAGTTTATAAATACCCTAACCCTCTTATTCTCATTCCTCACCAATTTACACAACTCTCTCTCACTCTTTATACATTTTATAGCTCTCTCTCTCAAAGTATTCAACTCTTTCACTTTCTCCAAAAAGCTTTTGAAGGGCCAATGTTTAAGTCATCAAAAATCAAGATTAAAGGGACCTTCAAAGATTTAGAGGTATTTATATTATTTAAATTTGATATTCCATATATATGTATATATATAAGTTTATATTATATTATATTAACTCTCATTTTCTCCCATTTCTTATATTAATTATCACAAAAGAAGGCTATTAGCCTATTACTGTTGTTATTTATAAATTTTATTTTTTGAAATATGGCTAGAAGATTTTCCACAGAATCTTCTTCCGTTAATTTAGGGGTAAAAGAAGATTTTATTGAATTACAGGATGAAGTAGGTGATTTACCACCCCCCTTTCCTCAGAGTTCCCGTAAACCAACAAACAGGAAGAGAACTTCAGTAGTTTGAGATGTATTTACAAGGTTTGATGTTATTGAAAATGGAAAGAAAGTTGAAAAGGCAAAATGCAAATTTTGTAGTAAGATTTATGGTGCCGAGTCAAAATCGGGTACCGCCCATTTGACAAGACATAGGCAAAATGTTTAGCCTTACATAAGCCGACGGATGCAGGGACAAAGAGGCTTGGTTCACAGACCCAAATTTCTACTGCTGATGGTGGTGGTGGTAGTAGTAGTTTGAGTCTTTTTTCTTTTAATGCACAAAGTGCTAAACAAAATCTTGTTAAGATGATTGTGTTACCCGAATTACTATTTTCTTTTGTTGAAAATGAGATTTTTGAAAATGTTCCAGAAATACTGTCAACCACAATTTCACAGTATTTTAAGAAATATAGCAAGAAATGATGCTATTAGACTCTGGCAGGAAGAGAAAACAAATATCAAAACTTACCTTGCAGAAATTCCTGGTATAATGGCCATAACCACAGATATGTAGACTTCTAAAGGGGGTGATAGTTTTCTTTGTATTGCTGCACATAACATACATGCAAAATGGATTATTAATAAACGTATAATTAGTTTTACCTGTCTTGAATGGCCACACAATGGCACTAGAATAAGTACATTTATTTTGGAAAAACTAGATGAATATAATATTAAAGAAAAAGTTTTATCTATAACTTTAGATAATGCCAGTAATAATACATTGGCTATTGAATTAATGAGAATGCAGATGCCACTTGCAACTTTGATAGATAGTTATATCTTTCAAAATAGATGTATTTGTCACATCTTAAATCTCATTGACAAAGGCTGGTTTAAAGCATATTGTAAGTTACACAGATGCTATTAAAGACATTGTTAGATTTATTTTCTCCTACGTACAGAGAAGACAATTGTATACCCAAATATGTGCGAGGCAAGGCGTATCAGCTATTAAAATGCCTAAAAAGGTAGAACATAGATGTAATTTTATGTAGGATTTATTAAACAAGGCACTTGATCGGAAAACTGTTTTGAATGAATTTTGTGCTTTTCATACACAAGATTTGATGATTAGTGATGAACATTGGAAGTTATGTGCCCATATAAGAGATTTAATGGAAGTTTTTTATACTTCAACATTATTTTTTTTTCGAGATATACTATCCCACATCTAATGAAGCTTTAAAGAAGCTTTTTAAAATTACTTTACAATTCAGTAGATTTAGAGATCATTTTTTTACTGAGTAACACTATTAGAAACATGGAAGAAAAATTTAATAAATATTGGAAAAAGGTTCCAATAACATTTTCTTTAGCTGCTGTATTTGATGCTAGGTTAAAATTAAGTTGTGTACAATTTTTTATTGATGAAATAAATAAAAATAAGAATTATATAGATTTAAATATTTTTTCACATATAAGGGCAAATTTACAAGCACTTTTTCAATTTTATTGTGAGCAAAATGGGTACAACTGAGCTTAGTATGGGCTATTTAGAAGTCCAGCAAACAGGTGTCGGTGAGTGGTATGTGTGGTATTCTTCCCTGTCCACGGGCATGGCATCCAACTCAAGCTCAAGTAATATTGTGACGGAGTTATCATCGTATCTTGACGTCGGTGTAAAACGGGTGCAAGGATGCATCTAGTTTTGACCTTTTAGCCTGATGAAAGCAACAAAAAAGCGTTTATTCAGTGTTGGCCGTCATGACTCGTGATCTATTGACTATTCCAATGTCTTTTGTAGCATTAGAACAGACTTTTACTATAGGTGGACGTGTGGTGGATGACAAAAAATCAAATCTAACTGAAGAAATGGTAGAGTGTTGTGTTTGCCTACGAGACTGGTATTTGACAGACAAGAGGAAGTAAGAGTTGACATCAATGGAAGATTATGATCCAACATAATACATTAGTGGACTACGCATCTGATTTTTTACTTTTTCCTTCATTGTAATTTGTAAATATATAAATTTTTTATTCTTTTTTTATTTTCTAAAAAAGATTGTAAGGTTTTGAATGTAATCCTATTTAGAAACCTTCAAGAAGTTAAGATCTAAATGGTTCTCTTTTCTTAGTGGAGTAGATCGAGTTTGACCGAACCACTTAAATATCTTTGTCATTCTCCGTGCTTATGTTCTAATTTTTATTTTTAATACTGATAAGAAAAAAAAAAGGAAAAAAATTTGAAGGACGCACACCTGGTCCGCCGGCCTGGCACGGCACGGCCCATCCCTGGCAAGGCCTGGCCCGTGGCACGGGACATGCCTACTTTGATCTCATGTCTCTCTTTCCCCTTTTTGCAATTCAGTTACCCTTAAGGGCGTGTTTGACACTTAACTAAGTTAGAGTGAAGTGAAGTGAATCCAGACAAGAATTGACAATGGTCATATCAAAAGTACATAATTTCAACATTCCCTCCATCTTTAAAAAAAAAAACTTCATTTTTCCACTAAAAGACAAAAAAACTTTACGTTTATATACAAAAAGTCAAAAAGATTCTAAATCAAATAACTAAAAACAAAATATTATCATAACACTTTATATTTTATTCTCTCTTAATTTGATGCTTCACCTCACCATATTTTAATTCACCATACATCCAAATAGGTCCTAAAGCATAAGAAAGAAAAGGTAATGAAAAAAAAAAAAAAAAAGTCCGCCTAGAGCCGGCTCAGGGTGGGGCTCAGGCCGTTTTTTAATTGTGGAAAGAAAAGTTCAGAAAACAAACATGCAAGTACAAAAACAATAGAACACCAAACATCTGAAACAAAAGGTCGCATGTCACATCATTGCATGGGGTCGTTTGAGCATCTTGTTGTTTTTCTTGCATATCGGTGTTGCGTGTCATCATTTTAACGAGTCTTCCCATGCTGATTACTTATGGACAAATAAGTCTCGATTGAAAGACTGAAGTTGTCTTAATCACTCCTGCACATGGCGCTATAGGGTTCAAGATCAACCTTAACCAACAACGGACTAGGTCTTGCAATTGTAAAGAGACCCGCAAATGTATGGGTGTGGTACATAATATATATATATATATATATATTATATATTTATATATAAGGATATTCAAGTGAGGGATTCTCTCACCACTTGAGGAGATTTTAAGTATAAAAGGGTGTACTCCCTTTAAATACAAAAGTCATTTTGTATTTGAAACATCCCCAAAAAGGAAAGTCCCTCACTTGAATATTTATATATATATATATATATATATAGCATGACTCTCCTAAGCTGCAGCTTAACTTATCCTAAGCTGTAATAGTGTTGGTCCTACAAATCAAAGTTGATTATATCTGCTTTTTGTATGATGAAATTGAAAAATCTAGTTCTGATTGAATTTATCTCGATTTTGGAGACGATCATTATGCAAAAAACAGCATAATCAAGTTTGATTTATGGAACTAGCCATGTTTTAACTTAGGATAAGTTAAGCTGCGGCTTAGGAGAGCTGGCGATATATATATATATATATATATGAAAATGTTCCTTGGCATCCTTACGATGATAATTTTCAGTAAGCCTACCTTATGATCCATCTGAACTGTTCATAGACACGAAAAATCCCATGATCGTCGCTAGACCTAGGGATTTGCACTCACCGAATGAATTAAAGCATTGGATTGAAGGTCAACTTTTTTCTTTAATATAAAGGCATTAAACTTATGAGCTATAGAGCGAAGGACTAGAGGAATGAGATTGACCCCATTTTTTATGTGTGGGTCCATCATGATTGGATCTTTCATCTCTTCTATGTCGCATGATCTATGAGGATCCATGTAGGCCCCAGCAACCGGAGTGCACGGTAAGGAAATGCACGAATATAACCCACTCTATAGTTACTATTTTTAAAGTAACTTTTCATAAGCTATTTTTTTAAGCAAGTCTATGGTGGAATATGTTGCTTGGTTAACACGATCCCATGTATCCATTTTTACAATAAAAGAATCTAAGGTTGGGATTTTCTGTTTCGCGTCATCGATGGATCCAAGTAGTCTCTCGGTGAATGATAAAAGTTCTAATGCTTGTCATTATTCAAATTCCTGCTTGACTTCCCAGGTCAACAGTCAATTCCACACCTACAGGAGTCTAGTTGGAAGAAGAAATCTCTGACAACGTGCCAAGGTCTAACATCGAGGCCCGTGGAACCAAATGTGTATAATTTTAGGTCTAAATACAAAGAGGTTGAGCTTGATTTGACTGAAAAACCACAGGATTAGAGTCATATAGATCATTATTTAATGCATACATGTCACCACAAAAGAAAGAGCTTAAAGCCACAGAGAAAGAGAATATACACATACACATACATATATTTCAAAATATTTATTCATCCATAACTATGCTACAACAAGATGAAACGGGGCTAGTAATATTTGTTTACTTTAGTGCCATCTGTTGTATGTTGATTGGATAGCAATATGAAGGGGGGCCAGAAAAAGCCCTCTGAGCAAAGATGGCATTGACAGCTTGTGTTGGATGGAAGGCATCCCAGAAGATGTATTGATCCCTGTTTGCACATGGTATTGAGAGGGGAAGGCATGTCACCTTCCCTTTGTTCCTCCCAATCCCACAGCATCCCTCATTAGTCACGTGAAACCCTGTCATGTAAGCATGAAGATGGATCAGCCGTCCATTCATATCTTGTCCATGATGGCCAAAATAAAATGTCCATGGGGAATTGGGTTGGGTCCATAGTATAGCTGGACCGGACCAAAATCAATTGATGTGGACCTGAACATGGAACACAAAATGGGTCTAGGCTTCTGGTTCGTATGATACACAAAATCTTTTGTCAAGACACTGACGAAACCCAGACACAGACCTAGACTTGGATGGTGCTCATTTAAGGATTTCCCTACTAAATATGGGGCACCCTCTCTTAAGCACCTCTCATGAGATCCCCCTTGTGGATCCATGTCAATCATGTGGGTGGTGGGGGCTCAACAGATCTAAATAACACATAGGGGCATACAAAAGATCATCCGGCCCCATTAGATCATTCTAACCCTTTGATCTATTACCCTATAATTTAATGGTTTTAGAAGGCATCAATTTTTGGATTTTAATCCAATGGTGAGTAGAGAACATAGGGACTTCACAATTGTTTGGTTATCTCATATCTCACCCAGCTATCTAGTGATTGATGTATGAATCCTCTCCTTGAGTGGGCATGCTTTCTCTTCCCAGAGTGTGCTGGAGTCCACTCCAGTAGTTGGCGGGTCTCTCATGGGTCCAGCTCCCCTGGCTAGCAAAGAAAAGAAAAGAAAATAAATAAAAAACCCAATGGTGCGCAGTTAAATGGATATTAAATTTGGGCTTGTGCTCATTTAGGATTTCCTACTTCTGTTAACTTACTATAGCCTCATAGATGTGACATATACAGTTGTAGCATTCAGATATTTGGGCCATATGATTTCTTCAGGCCAGGATAAAGGACATGGAGGCCCAAACTAAAATGGCTAGAAATCTTGGAACCCTAACCCAATTTTTTTGGGTGTTTTGGTATACAGGAAAGTATTTCATCTGGCTAGGATGGGAACCATTACCAGCTCTACATCTAAATGTGTATGTCCTGGGCCTAATCCATTGTCCATTGAGTGGCATGCCTGTTTTCTAACGAGCTGAGCCAGCCCTTGAAGTATAGTCCAGCGGGTTACACATGTCTCTGAATATCAGTATCAACAAAATAAAACAGAATTGTGCTTGGATAGCTTGGGCCTGCCCAGTTGCAGTTATAATTGAAAGTATCTCACCATAAGTTGAAGGGTCATTGAGCATGTCACTGACGGCTTGATAAGCGTTGCCGTAGAGAAAGATTGCCCCAGTGTGGTTGCCATTGAGCTGGTCGACCAGAGATTTTAGGCCCACATTGAATAGTCCGACGATCTCATTAACGCCGGAGACACACTGCCCCGGCGGGGTTTGGTTCAGTGCTAATTGGTAAGGAATACAACCAAGTGGGCCTAGTCCAGCCAGAAAGAACTTCCGCACCCCTATACTGTGAACTGCCTGCAATAAGAGAGTCCAGCTAAGATTGAGATGGTAACTTATGCCATTGATAGATTATCAGTTTCATAATTGTTGATTGTGGGTCCAAACCTGGAACCGATATCAATCAGGCAAAAATTCAGGGCCCAATGACCAACTTTTATGGGTTAGTAATAAGTTCAATAGGCCCATTGTTTCTTCAGCAATTCATTTTTGTATAAAATTGGGATCAAGTTCAAATGGATTAACATCCAAGTGAGTCAGCTGATCACTCTATTAGCTGGGATGATCTCTCTAATATTGGATCCAGACCTACTACTTTCTGGTCCAGTCAGGCCTCATATCTGGCCCTATTCTGTGGGGAGTGAGAGTGGCGATCGGTCAGGTCGGGTTGGTGGCTTGTCTAGTGAGTATGGAACCACCCCATATCAAGAGGAACTCGACTAGAAAGTAAAAGGGTCAGCCCAACTCTCAGAATAGAGAAGTAGTGGCCCAAAACAAACATAACCCATCTATTAATGGGTTGGAAATGTCAACGAGAGTGCTGCCAGTTTCTAACTTGACCCACCACCTCAATCAGGTAGATTTAGGATTCGGTTGACCTGTGTACTTCTGGTTTGGACTGAGGTCAATTTTCTAACCTATTTATATTTAATAAATGGATCAGGTTCAGGTTGAGTCCCTACTTGCTTTTCCACCTCCCAACCCTACAAGAAAATATTTGAAGTTTCAGATTGACTCTGTTTTAACTTCTGGGTTAGGTCCAGGTGAGCATGCTCAATCTAATTACTAAATTGGTCAGGTTCAGGTTGGCTAAGGTCCTGATCCAGACCCAGAATTTTATTTTATTTTTTTTTGATAAGAAAAAAGGAATGGCTAATTGAGGCCTTGTGTATATATATGAGAGGAAAAAAAAAAAATGAAGTTGAAGAACTCAATGGTTTCAGATTACCAGTATCTGCCTTGTGTAGTGATTGAGGAGGAGGTCGGCATAGTCCTGAGGAGTGTAGTTGTGGCTGGAATTGTAGAGGTATGGCAGGAGGTAGTTGATCAGGTAGTCATTGCTTCCCATTACCATCAGAGCAATTGACTTTGCAAGGTACTGAGTCAAGTTCTTTGGCCCCATTTCATTTCTCAAGTCATTCATGTTGCTCTCGAAATTCATCACCTGTTGGCTTAAACTAAAACGCCCTCCCTGTCACAAAAATTAACAGACGAGATTACATTTGCCTTCAAGAAAACAACAAACAAAACAAAACAACACAAAAAAAAAAAAAAGAGACTGTACTCTCTCTCTCTCTCTCTCTACTTGGAACTACCATGCCCATACACAGGATAGATACTGTGGGGACACATCAAGGATACAACGAGGACATGAATTTGACACATGAAAAATGAAGTTAAATACGATATGATATGATATGATGCGTTGTTTATTTTGAAGTATCTGGCTATCATAACTTGGGAGTTTGATTTTCTTACTCTCACGGGCCTTTTCTACAAGAACCAAGCTGAACTCTTCGATTGGGAGGAAAAAAAAAAAAAGGAACCTAGCTGTGCACCCTGTTTTGCGCAAGAAATTCTGATATGGATGTTGATCCATGAACATATGATCTGTGAGTTTTCAGATTGATATTTTGATTTGTGCGTTCCAATCCAACCATAGGATCCATATCCAAAACCAACTTCATCTATTTATCAACAGTTTAATAGTCTACTAAGCTTGGATTGTATTGCCGTTTCTAAAGACCCGCTTGTATTATCAAGTAGTTATATTTTGAGGTATTAACTTGAGTATACTAATGTCACATTTAACAACCAAATCCTCATAGAAAAGATTTCTGCTTTTTACAAAGTTGAAGTGAAAAATCCACATTTGACAATTGTAAAATTTGAAAATCTGTGTCATGGGAGATCCTTATTTTTAAAGATTACCCCACATTCAATGTGGAAATCTTAGCTGAAAGATGAAGGTTATAAAATCTTTCAGATCTGTGAGTTCCTTACCTGTTACCAAATTTCACCTATCGAATCCTAACTATACAATTTTCTTGTAAGGAAAGCCTTGTTCCAGAGGCAATAAGAAATCCTTAAATCTACAGATTCCTTACCAATTACTAAACATGACGTAATATGAGTCTTACAATTTTTTCAGATTTGTGTCCATAACTATAAAATCTCATTTTTTGACTTTTAATTAGTTGATGAAAGATCTGGGTCCAACACACAAGAGTCCTACAGGGATCTGAATCCTATCAAATATAAAATGTCTCTGGATCTGAATACATTTTGGTTATGGCCCGGATTGGCCTGCTTACATCCTCTCATAATTCATGATCATTAACTTAGAACTATACCTCAGGTTCTCACTAAAAATGTTTCTTAAGAATATTGATTTGACAAAACAAAAGTTAGTGAAGGTTTATTTGGTGAAAACAATCTATGAATACAGCTGTAGTAGCAGTTAGTAGTGATTACCAAGTGCTGGCCTGTCTCATCAAGGATGCCTCCTGCTACTAAAGCGTAATTAACACCACTTAGCATTGCACGAACATTACTTTTGCTTTGTACAAAGGTTGGAAGATATGGAAGTCCCAACATCTCACCTGAAAAAGCCAGCCTCATCAACATTACAATTGAGTAAAATGATGCAGCAACTGTAATGAATGGTGATTAAATAATCATTAGATAAGATCTTACCCCACATATCTACTGCAGTTTTTCCATTAGAAAATCTCCCAGAAGGCCTTTGATAGAAATCAATCCCATAGGGAAAGTAATTAGCTTTGGCCAAAGAGTAGAGATTGTTATTGTTCCCATTATCAACCAATGAATCTCCAAACACAAACATGGCTGGGACTTGATATGATCCATGCACCTCAATGGAGAAATTAAAAAATAGGAGAATGGTAAGAACCCAATTCACCCTAGAGCTTGATTTTTCCATTTTCACTCAATTCGAAAACCCACTCAATCAATTGCATGCAACAATTTGTTATGTTGGAATGTGAGTATAAACGTGGTGGAACTGAAAAAGAAGAACCATTGTGTAACGGCTAGTATATGACGCGTCCATGAGGTAAGATGCTTGCTTCCTTATTACCTTTTTCCTTATTTTCCTGCTGGTTTTGGGTGGGTTTGTTACACGGTTTCTTGTTCTATTGACTTATCTTCTTATCTTTTTATCTTACTTTTTTTTTTTTTATCATTTTTTGTTCAATGGGGTGGCCCACAATGCCCACATTGACCACAACTTCCTTGTTATCTGAAGTCCCTCTTTGGATTTTATTTATGGTCTTAAAGGTTATCTACTGGTTGCCATTAACAGCTAATTTAAAGGATATTATTTCTCTTCTTGATGGAATGAGACATTCATGGCCTACAAGACAACCTGGGTAACTCTCTTGGCTACGATAGTTTTTCTGCAACCATTACTTACCAGAGAAGAAAAGACAAAGCACAAGGGAGTTGTGATTCCCCATTGAAGACCAACCTTCTGTTGGATCAGAATTTCAAGATGGCACAATCATGTACCATTTTACTACTCTACTGGGTTTAGATTAAATGTTTTCAGTATTATTGGATTGATTTCAGAGAGGGTTTTTAAACCCAAGATTTTCTAACATTTGGTATTAGAGCCTGCTGATTTCAATCCAATGATCTATTATCCTTTTTATGGACTTTCTGAATTCTTTCGAAGTAAAAAACTCAAATACCCAGAGGAAAGAAATTTTGGATATATGATAAAGGGTATTCAATTTATTTGATAATAATAGCCTCAGAAATGAGTATTACAGTGCCCAACCTAATATGAAAAAGATGGGAATGAAAGAATTATTTTTCTGTAATTTAAAAAAAAAATTATTTAAAAATTACATCAGAGGTTTTTATCTCATATTTGGTTATTGTTATCATTTTTTTGGCTTGTTAGTAGCATGATAATGATAACATGAGAATATATCAGAAAAGTAAGAAGGTGTGGTTTTTATTTCATGCTACTAACATGCAAGAAAACACTCCTTATGACTTTTATGATATATTCTCATGTTATCATTATCATGCTACTAACATGCAAAAAAAAAAGGATAATAATAACCAAACATGAGATAAAAACCTCTGATGTAATTTTTAAATTAAAAAAAAAGGATTTTGTGCGCTGTCCTGTGCGCAAAACAGTGCACAGATTTTATCCCGGACGTCACTGTGCGCATGACGGCCCACTGACTGAAACTAACCAATTTTGCACGCTATCGGTTTTTTTTTTGGGTAGCTGGGCCGGGCTAGGCAGGTCGGGGTGTTATGGTTCGGCCCAACCTGACCAGGCCTGCCATTCATGACTTTTCTGGGCTGGGTCAGGTTATGGCATGGGCTAGTTTATGGGCCGATCGTGGGTTGGGCCTGACCCATTTAGGGCCCACTAAGCCCATTTCAGTTTTGGAGAATTTTTTTTTCCAGTTGAACCCACTTATTAGACGGTACATATTTGTACATTCAATTGTCCAAAATAAGCTTCAAAAGTGACCCAAATCAAAGTTTAAAAGTTCATCATGAACTATGAAACTGTAAATTATAATATGATCTTTGATTCTAATTATTCATATATATTGTTTATTCAATCCGATCATAGCCGTTAAATTGATAGTGATGGCCATAAATAGCATTTTGAATTCATTGATTAATTTCAGAATTAAACAAATTGGTCAATAATAAACGGTCAAGATCTTATTTTGATCATAAAAGACACATCTAGACATGGATCGACGATCCATTTTCTTCTATGTATTGATGGCATTGAGATCTATCACATGGACAGATCTGAAGGACTGATTAATCGCTCTAAATTAGAGCATATTTTATTTTTAACATTATGTTTAACTCTTTTTTTGATACTTTCGCTGCTAGTTTTACTTATTTAGCAAAATTATAGTTCGATTTTATTGTTAATATTTAGATATGCTCATTATGGTTTATTATTTAGAGTTGTCTATTTCTTGGATTGAATGGATGTATGGTTATGATGAATCAATTAAAGATATTAGGTATTGATCAATGATCAATTAATGATAATTTTAACCATTGATCTATGAAATGATGCCTAATCAACTTAAATGTAATATAATAAAGTTATTCGGAAATTATGTAATGGTGCATATGGACCAATATTTTTGATTGATTGGTTCATCACACTTAGATGACCGAATGAACTAACTTTATCACTTCAGTGTTGTTATCAATTTAAAGAATTCAACAATTTTTTAACTTGGTACGTAGCCACCAAAGCGACCCCGTTATAGATAATAGATTAATTCTTTAAATTGAGTTAAGGTAGTACAAATTCTATTGTTTGAATATGATAACACTTAAAATTACAATTTCATAATGGAAATGGTTCGATTAAGCCCAAAGGTACGATTGTCCATAATTTGAAATTGGAATATGACATGGTTAATAAAAGTGTTTTGCTTGTATTTGATTTACCCAAAGGAATATATTCAATACAATCACATCACATATTATAAACATTGTCATATTAATCAAAGAAAAGTGTTATATTTACATATTATTTTCCAACCCAAAGATTGCTTTACAATGATGTGCATATCACTTTTAAATTTAAGAATATTGCGTCGATAAATTCAAAGCATCACATAACTTATTGTTACTTGTTTATTTTTCTTCAGTTACAAATTACATAACATCACTTTCGACTTTAGTGAATATACCCATGCTAGATAGATCAAACTTTATTGAATGGCTGGACATGTTATTATTAGCTATTACTTACTTGGACCTTGATATGGCTTTGGATGAGTCTAAGCTAGCAATGCCTACGGATGCGAGCTTAGTTGATGAAAGGGCTAACTATAATAAATGGATTAAGGCTAATAAGGTTGTAATAAGTATTATTACAAACTCAATTTCGAGGACCATTAGAGGTTCCATCGAAGCAAAGGAAAATACAAATGACCTACTAGAAGCTATAAAATGTTAGTTTCAAATAACTGATAAAGCTCTAGGTGCATGCTTGATTAGCCGTCTTACAAGCATAAAATA
The DNA here is from genome assembly GCA_038049695.1 of Cinnamomum chago. Classification (NCBI taxonomy): domain Eukaryota; kingdom Viridiplantae; phylum Streptophyta; class Magnoliopsida; order Laurales; family Lauraceae; genus Cinnamomum; species Cinnamomum chago. Next base: position 60,241,448 of record CP142458.1, on the reverse strand, counting down.
TAATGGAACGTTGGGAGTAAGAGAACACATATTATGGTGTTTGTATTGATTGTATAAAGGGAAAACAAACCAATACAAACAAGAAAAGTGCTACAAGAAGTTCTGCACCCTTAGAAATTATTCATATAGATATATGTGATAAAATTCATATTTTACGTTTTACGAGAGAGGAATACTTTATCGCTTTTATCGATGATTTTTCACGATATGGCTATGTCTATTTGATTAAAGAAAAATTTGATGCTTTACAATTCTTTAAAATTTTTAAGGCAGAAGTAGAAAAGTAATTAGACATGAAAATCAAAATAGTGAGATCTGATAGAGGTGGTGAGTATTACGGTTGATATACTGAATCGGGTAGTAACCCGGCCCCGTTTGCTAGATTTCTAGAAATGAAAGGTATTATAGCACATTATACAATGCCGGACACACTTCAACAATTTGTACTTTTATTGCCATTTTTTTTCCAGCGCAATCGTTAAATGCTGATGAAAATATAACTTTTACTGCCATTCTAATTTTTCTGCCGAATCCTTGTTTTCCCAGGTAAAGGTTAATGACCGGCGAATATACTTTAGCCGGCGCGTTAATTGCCCCGGGAAATGTTTTTTGTTTAATATATATTTCTATTGTTTTTGCGCGCAAGTATTTCTTAAAAATCCTAACCGCAGATCGCCTTTATTAAAAAAAAGAACCCTGCAGATCCCCATCTCTTCGTAATTAAAGAGAACGCTTCTTCAAAACCCTATCAAAAGACAAAACGAGAAGAAGGGCGCAAACCGACGACAAGGCCAAGGTCGAGAAGAAGATGGGAACGAGGTATTGCTCTCTTTCTTCCTCCTCAAATGCCATGAATGGTAATGTGCAGGTTTTGTGTAGTTACTGTTCCTGAAGAATGGAATAAGGGGAGTGTGTAGGTTTGCGTTGAATGAGAGAGAGGCCGTGGGAAAGTGAGCACAGATCGAAGCTGGTTTTTCACATTCTGATATCCGATACTGAGAAGCACACACCTCACTCTCTCTAATTTTTAGTTGAGCGAAATGGCAAAGGGACAGTGCACAGGGCTCAAGTCTTGTAACCATATTGGGGCAATTCTGTGCAAAAATCATCCCTTGCTCTCACTTGAAATTGATTCAAGTGATTTTACCCTTTTTAGGAGTCGCTGTGTTGGGAACCGTCTTGAATAAAAATACATTCCTTGAACCAAATGTAAAGTGACTCATGAGATGATGAGAAACTGATACGATGGTTTTTGCGACCCCGAGCTATGGTGACAGTTTAAGAGTCACTGCTCAAAGAGTGAAAACAATTGATGGATAATCTCTAAGGGAGATTGCACCTTGTGTTTGCAGAGAAAAGGGAAAATCTTCATATTATTCATAAGCTTTCTTAACATATATATAGAAATACCAACAAGCCAACAACACTGTTACAACGTCTAGAAAAAATAACAAATCACCCTAAAATGAATCCCACGTACTCTAAGCAGTTTCAACAGAAACCCATGTGGGACACCTTATTTCCTTGAGACCTGGTCATGCCTTACCCACAAGCACTCAGGCCACTAATCTAATCAGCACCTAATCAGCACCATGCAAAGCAATGCAATTAGATGTAAAAGAGCTGTATCAATTCCCCCCTCTTAGACGTTCCTTGTCCTCAAGGATAAATTGAGGAAATCGGCCTTCAAGATCACGATAATTCTCCCATGTTGCATCTGAGTTTGGAGCTCCAAGCCAACTAACCAGAACTTCAACACTGATTGCAGATCCACGTTTTACGATTCTTCTAGCTAGAATTGCAGAAGGATAAGGGTTCAAAGACCCATCTGAATGAAGAGGTGGTAGAGAGGGCTGTGGAATTACATCTTGGCCATTCTTTTTCTTCAGTTTGGATACATGGAAAATTGGATGAAGTTTGCTTTCTGCGGGGAGGTTAAGGCGATAAGCAACTGTGCCTATTTTTTCCAAAACTTGAAATGGGCCAAAGTAACGAGCAGCCAACTTTTGGGATCATCTTGCAGAGATTGTGCTTTGTCTATATGGTTGAAGACGAAGGTAGACCCAATCTCCAACAGCAAACTCCCGTTCAGTTCTGTGTTTATCAGCATTCTGTTTCATTCGAGCTTGCGCTTTTCTGAAATTATCTTTCAACAGAATCAAGGCTTTTTCACGATCACGCAGCTCATCATCCATCGCTGCAACACGGGTTGTACCCAAAACATATGAAAGGAGAGTAGGTGGGGCCACCCCATAGACTGCTTGATATGGAGTAACTTTAGTTGCTGAGTGGAAGGTAGTATTGTACCACCATTCTGCTAATGGAATCCACCGTACCCAGGATTTTGGGTGATCACCGATTAACACCTTAGATAATTCTCCAAGCACCTGTTAACTACTTCAGTCTGCCCATCAGATTGCGGGTGATAGGAGGATGTCATTCGCAATTGAGTGCCCTGCAGTTTAAAAATTTCTCTCCAAAAGGTACTTGTGAACAGTGGGTCCCGATCTGAAAGAATTGTAGCTGGCATCCCATGCAACTTAAAGATATTATCAAAAAATAGCTTGGTTACAGATTGTGCAGTGTAGGGATGTGAAAGAGGCAAAAAATAGGCATACTTGCTAAGGCGGTCCACAACCACAAAAATCATCGATTTGTTAGAGGAAATGGGAAGGCCATCAATGAAATCAATGGATATGTGGCGCCACACTTCATCTGGGATGGGTAAAGGATGTAGTAAACCAGGCAATGGCACATTCTCATTTTTCATCCTCTGGCATATATCACATTCTTGGACCCACCTTTTGACATCCCTTCTCCAACCAGGCCAATAAAAAGAATTGGACACACGCCTGGAAGTTTTATGGAACCCAGAATGTCCTGCAGTAGCGGAGCAATGTAGTTCATTGAAAACTGTCATTTTCAAGGAAGAGTTGTTGGGTCCCACCATCATTCTATTTTTATACCAAAAAATTCCATCCTTTGCAACATACTTGTTTGAATCAAGTAGTCCTTTTGCTAGGCGATCACATAGATTCTGAAAATATGGATCCTGTTGAATAGATTCTCGGATTTTATCAACCCAGGATGGTACAATTGTGGAGATCGCAGCAATCTCAGCTTCATGATTGACACGAGATAAAGCATCTGCAGCAGAATTTTCTTGTCCCTTTTTATACTCTATAGTATAATCATAGCCCATGAGCTTAGATAACCACTTTTGCTGTAATGGAGTCCCAATCTTTTGTTCCAACAAGAATTTTAAACTTCTATGATCGGTTTTAATCACAAAACTCCTGCCCAACAGATATGTACGCCATTTTCCAACGGCCATGATTAAAGCTAAGAGTTCTTTTTCATGTGGATAATGTCAAATTCCGACCATGCAGAGCCTTACTAAGATAAGCAATTGGGCGGCCAAATTGCATGAGGACTGCCCCCACCCCTGTCCCACAAGCATCACACTCAATAACAAATGGTTGCAAGAAATCGAGTAGAGCAAGGACTGGGGCCTTTATCATAGCATTTTGGAGTGTGTGAAATGCCTTGTCAGCTTCCTCATTCCATCCCCAGGCATTTTTTTTTAGCAAGGCTGTTAGGGGACCCGCAATTTTTCCATAATCCTTTATAAATTTTCTATAATTCCCAGTTAAGCCCAAAACACCTCTAAGGGATTTGATTGAAGTAGGAGTGGGCCAGCTGAGTACCCCTTGGATTTTGTCTTGATCAACGGACACCCCATTCTTAGATATCACATGGCCAAGATATTGCACCTCACTGGCACCAAATATGCATTTTTGCCTTTTGGCAAACAATTTATGGTGACGTAAAGCTTCCAGGACGATCTTCAAGTGATGCATGTGGTCCAAAAGATTTTTTGAATATACTAGGATATCATCAAAAAACACTAATACAAATTTCCGCAGGTGAGGTTTGAACACAGTATTCATGAGGGCCTGAAAAGTTGATGGAGCATTTGTTAGCCCAAAGGGCATAACCAAAAACTCATAATGGCCTTCATGGGTCCGGAAAGCTGTTTTATGCACATCATCCGTCTTCACCCTGATTTGATGGTATCCTGACCTCAAATCCAATTTTGAGAAAATGGTAGATCCATTTAATTCATCGAGTAACTCATCCACAACTGGAATGGGGAATTTATCCTTCACCGTGACCTTGTTCAATGCACGGTAATCTATACACATTCGCCATGTCCCATCTTTCTTTTTTACCAAGAGCACGGGTGAGGAGAAAGGCGATGTTGTGGGTCTTATAATCCCATCCTTTAACATCTCTGAAATAATTTTTTCTATTTCTGATTTTTGAAAGAAAGGATACCTGTATGGCTTCACATTGACTGGTGGAGTCCCTTCAATGAGTGGTATTGCATGATCATGGGTTCTGTTTGGCGGTAGGCCCTGCGGTTCCAAGAAAATATCATCAAAGTCCTCAAGAAGAAGCTGCATTTGTGGGTCCAGCAGTGGTGTAATAGGAGCACCCATGCTTAGCAATTGGATTGCAAAAGCTTGTGCAGAATTGGGTAGCTGTTTGGCCAGCTTGTCAGGATCGACCAGCTTGGAATTAGAGGCTGGAATTCCTTTCAATTGATACTCTTTCCCCTTCTGTTTAAAGGACATAGACAAGGCAGCAAAATCCCACACAACTGGGCCCAAAGTTCTTAACCAATGAGCGCCTAACACAGCATCAACTCCTCCCAAAGAAAGAAGGTAGAAGTCAGCCTGGATAGGGACACCCTGCGAGTGGATAACAACTCCCTTGGAAATCCCATTCCCTTTTAGACGATCCCCACTAGCAACCATAACTTCAAATTCTAAATCAGATTGGGTTGGAACATCTGCCTTGCGAATGATAAGTGGATCGATGAAATTATGTGTGGACCCACTATCAATCAAGACTGTCAAGGGGCACTGTTTTAATGTACCAGTGATGCGCATGGTTTGAGGGGCCCTTGTTCCAGCTATGGCGTGGAAAGAGATCTGGGGTGGTGATGCTTCGTCCACTTCATCAATTGGCGCCGATCCTTCATCCACTCCATCAGTTGGCGCCGAGCAGTCAATAGTATCCAAGGAAAGATTTTCTTCCTGTACATCTCTTGAACTCGTGCTTCCTTGCAATAACCCCTCCACCCAAAACAGCTTTTGTGTTTTACATCTGTGAGTTGGGGTGTATTTCTCATCACAATGGAAGCATAGGCCTTTCAATCTTCTTTCCCGTGCCTCTGCCGCCGTAAGTCTTTTATAACCGGAACGGAAGGCTTGAGTTCAGTTGGATTGGATACCACTATTGGCCGCCCTCCTTCGGTCCGAAACATTCTCCGCCGCAGGTTAGCCTCCTCCTCTTGTAACCGCGCCAAACTGAACACATCTGGGAGATTTGTGGGTTCTAATTTTTGTACCCCAATCCTTATGTCATCTCGTAAGCCACTTAGGTATAGACTAACGAGATAGGATTCAGAGAGTCCCTTGACTCTATTGGACAGCTGCTGAAACTCACGCTGGTACTCCAGCACAGTAGAATTCTGTCGAAGTTTGGATAGCTTGCCAGCGAAATCTTCGCTTTTTGATGGCCCAAACCGAGCATCCATGGCAAGCACAAACTGCTCCCATGTCGCTCCTGGCACGTAATCATTGTACCACTGGAACCATTCGATAGCTTCACCTTCCATGTTTAGGGCAGCGATGGTCAACCACTGCTGCTCAGGTACTTGATGATAATTGAAATATTGTTTTGCTTTGAATAGCCAGCTGTTCGGATTTGTCCCGTCAAAACGAGGAAACTCCAGTTTCATGGTTCGTGTTTGTATGCTGCCATTAGTGCCAAATGAACTGGCTTGGGAGTTCCGAGCTTTGCTTGAGGATGAATCAGAATTTTTGGAGCTTTCCTTCAAGTCCTCCAGCCGTCGTAGTATTTCAGCCAAAAGAGTACCATGCTGCTTGGTAGTGCCTTTGAGTGTTTCTTGTGACAACTGAAGGTTACGCATCTTCTCCTCCATCTGTGCTGTTCGTGTACCTTCTGCCATGTTAGGATCAGTGTGCTCTGATACCAAATTGATATGATGGTTTTTGTGACCCCGAGCTATGGTGACAGTTTAAGAGTCACTGCTCAAAGAGTGAAAACAATTGATGGATAATCTCTAAGGGAGATTGCACCTTGTGTTTGCAGAGAAAAGGGAAAATCTTCATATTATTCATAAGCTTTCTTAAAATATATATAGAAATACCAACAAGCCAACAGCACTGTTACAACGTCTAGAAAAAATAACAAATCACCCTAAAATGAATCCCACGTACTCTAAGTAGTTTCAACAGAAACCCACGTGGGACACCTTATTTCCTTGAGACCCGGTCATGCCTTACCCACAAGCACTCAGGCCACTAATCTAATCAGCACCTAATCAGCACCATGCAAAGCTATGCAATTAGATGTAAAAGAGCTGTATCAGAAACCTTCTTGCTCTCATGAGAAATCAAATGCTTGTTGCAGGCAAACATGCGTATTAAAACTGACTGCATGGAAACACATTGGATTGAGTATTGATCTAATGTGGTTTCTGAACAGGGTTGATGTGTATTAAAACTGATTGTCATTAATTTTTTTTTTTTTTTATTAGATGAGTATTGCCTGCATTCTTCTGTGGTTTGTTTTGGCTTCTTTTTTATGCTTTGTGTGATGATCATTTTTTTTTTTTTAATTTTTGTTTGAAATTGGGTTTTTGTGGTTTGTAGAAACAAAGGTTGGAGACAAGGATATTCGGTTCGTTTGGTGTAGACGAACCCAGGTCTCTCTCTGCTCACTGTTCTCTCAAACTGCTCTCTCTACTTTTCTCTGCGAAAATCTCAAGGTAAAACATTACAATCCTGATTTATTTTCTATTTTATTGCTTTTGAAGGTTCTCAAATATATGAATAGATATGAGGATTAGGGCTGGATTTTGGGGATGTAAGGGATTTAAGGTTTCTTTAATTTGGGGATTTTAGGTATTTTGCTCCATCACTGCCTCCAAGCCCTCACTACTGGTTTGGCTAAAAAAGGGTGTGATTTATCCCGTGGTTGGATTCATAAATAAGTCAGGCCTTGAATTATACTAGGTTAGAATAATGTTGTGAATCCAATTTCCTAAGGCCTGTTTGTTCCGAGGAATTTCTCTTGACAATTCCATGAGTTGGCAATTTGTGACAGCAATATCACTTGTCATCTCTAGAGTTTCCGGAATAAATTTCTGTTTATTTAGTGATATTTTAAAAATTCAACCTTCTGAAGTATCACTTGTAGCTTTTGGAATTCTCTATAATGTTGGGTTGTCCTTGAGCATTTGCAAATCCTACTAGTAGACAGCATTTGGAGAATGTCTTTCACCTAATATGAATTCTCAGAAATCCTGCAAACAAAGAATGAGAATTGTTGGAAGCAAACAAACCCCTAAAGATAGTGGAAACAAACCCCTGCAATCACAATGTTATGTTATTGAGCACATCTTCCAACTGTGCCCTGGGCTCTTCCACTGTTGATTATGATATACTGAAATTTTCAGCTTGAATGTATGGGCATGGAATCGGTGAATGAGCTTGACATGACGGTGGAGTTATGTAATATTTTTTGGGACTATTGATGGATTTCAAATATGTGTGTGAATTTTAGATCTTGTGCTGGGCAGTTTTGGGATGGTGATGATGGATATGAGAGGGTGTGATGGCTGGGTTTGAAATATGTTTTGAGATGTAAATAGTGAATAGTAAATGAGGCTGTGAGATAGGTTGAGATGAAGATGGGAAATCTGAGATGGGTACACTGTGATTTAATGAAAAATAAAATAAAATACCACTTAGAGATATATTATAGATTTCTCTCATTTCATACATTTTTATTTTTGATATTTTCACAGTTTTCTAATATTTGTAACTATGATGATATCTAAAAATCAATTTAAAAAGTAAATATTAGTATATTATCAGGGCATTTTCAAAATATACTGATACTTGCCACCATGTTCGCTTGAATTACGAAGACAAACCTATAGATTCCCTTTCCTTCAAGCACAATAATATCGTAACATTGTTGTATAGAATTTTAAAACTAAAATAAGGGTATTCATACATTTTAAAAGAGTATATTATATTCTGAATATCATCAAATTCTTGAAATGTCTGTGAAAAGGATATGTCGAGAAAACTACTTCTGTTATAAATCCAAACCTAAACCATCCATTTTTGTGGGGGGCATCCTTCCTTCTTTACACATACATCTGATTTGTCATATGTGGAGCCAAAACCATGTACTTATAGTATATTTTAATTGGAAATGGTACAAACCACACACACTCCTCTTTATATGATTGTCTTTGGCATGTGATAGAGAATTACTCGTTCCTTTAATGGAAATTTTATCATTCTTGATCTGTCTAAATTCTTAAGTTAATTGTTATTTTTTCTTATTTTCTTATTTTTTTGTTTTGCATTTTAGGTGTAGACTGTTGTTTTGTTTTTCTTATATTTGTGTTCTTTTTTCTCTGTTTCTATTTTTCTTTTTTGCATTTATTTTATATCATCTATTGGTTGAATTTGAGTGTACCATCACTTTACATATATGAACAGATATGGACAAGATGCTAGTGTCGTAGGATACCAGCATCCCACGTACGAGTAGATGGTCTCCACAATCTCATAATCATGCTTAAAACTGTTACATCCGTATATAGACTGGGTGAATTCTTTTATTGAATTCGCAAAGGCGAATTCTGGCGGGAGTATAGTGATTAAGTGCCCATGTAACTACGGCTGTAACAGTTTTAAGCATGATTATGAGATTCTGAGAGACCATCTGCTCGTGCGTGGGATGCTAGTACTGGTTACAGCTTGGGGTACGAGCACATTGACTCCTGCAAAAATGATTGCATACTTTTTTGGAAGGAGAATGCTCACTTGGATAAGTGTTCGGAAAGCGCGTGATGATTTAAAAGATATCGGCATCAAGCCACAATTGCATCTACAAAGGAATGAAGAAGGATCCATTGTGAAACCCCCCTGCACCCTAATCATTGGACCCGAAACAGAGGGAGTGACAAAGAAAGGGTTTGACAGTAATTTCATTTCATCCGCCAAACTAAAGGTGAGTGACAATTCATCACAAGCTCACAACTTTACTTTCCATACTTGGCAAAAGTAAATAGGCCTTGACTTTCTTAGGATTTGAATTACTAGGGTGATTGATGTCTCGGCACTCATTTCCCATCTCCTTTTAATTCATTTTCCATTGAAGGGGTGAACATAGCCATTTATGGATCTTCATCTTCGTTTCTTCAATTTTAGTCACTTCTAGGAATGCATTTCTTAGAATACCTAGGGATTTAATTTCATGCAAAAAATGGGTCATGAATGTCTGAGTTAAAGTTCATTTTTGTGCAAATTGGTCAAGACAATGCTGCATCTCTCTCTCATTGTAGGACGTGCGGTGGGAATGGATTGAATCAAGGCAAGGTGGGCCTTGTATGGGCTAGCACAAGGTGACTGATTACATGTGCATGGGATGGTCCCATGTGATTATACACTTGAGATCATTTCTCAAAGATTAATAATTTTTTTTTTCTATTCTTTTTCTCTGTTTCATCTTCCTCCAATTTGGCATTGGACTGTGTAACTCTCCTAGTGGATAGCTTGCCATGGGTGCATCTAGATCATCAGCTGATCTGTGGTCCATGCAATCTTTTCAGTTCATAATTCATTTTGTTTTGGTGTCCTTTTTCATGATTTTGAATCTGAAAGTGTGTTTTGCCTTTCCCCTCAAATCCAGAGCAGGAAGCTTGAAACACTACTATTGATTTTATTTTGCATGGAAATCTTTTCTTACTTGTCGGCAACTTTCTGGACTTTGATGAAATATGGCTAATATGATACTTGTGCATGCTGAACTTTTGCTATTTCTTGTTTAGTTTTTGCTCCCCGATTCCTCTCTAACCTGATGGGCAGAAAACCAGAGATTCAATGTTTTTGCTATATGGCAAAGATTGAAATATTACATTTATTTTTTATTTTTTATTTTTTGGGGAGGTGGTGTATGTGGTTGGTTGTGTGAAGAGGTGAGCTAGCTCAAATTGGTCACTTGGGATGCTGTTCCAAGGTCTAGACCATTCATTTAGATGTGAGGGATTGAGCATTGGTTGCACACTAAGGACTTAGAACACACATAGAAATAGTCTTTCTTCCTCTATGGATATATGCACTTATAAGTGGAACTCTATAGAAAATTGATTCAGTGAGGGGAGCCAAGTCTGATTGTGACTCAATTGATTTGTGAACCTACCCGCCACCCCAATTATCTTCAATCAAAAGTAAATCCACGGTCAAACAGGGAGAAAGGTCACATAGTAACTCATGTCAATATCCACTAAATAAGATCTTCAATCCAATGGGAGATACTTAGCCAAGGGAGGAAAAAAAAAAGAAGGAAAATTGCATGAATTGCAACTTTATTAGTATGATATGAAAAGTATTCAAAGACTAGGGCTGGACGACCTATGTATATTGCTTATATAAGTCTCGAAAAACACTTCAACCTTGGATTTGATACCCTACCATCCATCTAATCTCATAAAAATTAAATTCACTAAATAATAGAATCCTATTTGCAATTAGAAATATAATAAAGAAACTAAGTAGAAATTCAAAGAGTAGTTTGGCTCTTGCTAGTAATGCCTTGGGCAAGAGATTTTTGTAGTGCTATTAGAAGATTTGAAGCTATGGGGCTGTGGACCCCATATGACTGGGTGCCCATATATGTGGGCCTGCTAAGCATACTAGGCCTGACCTATTTTGAATCCTCTTTTAATTCAACAAATTATAGATCCAATCCATATCCATGTGACCATCCAATTTGATTTTTCATCCCTTTCTCTTAGAGAAACCTTTGATTGAGGTGGATCCAAAGTCTTTGGGCTCGATCAAAATGAATTCATCTTTTGCCACTATATTTGAGCACTGTTGGGACTTTGATTGCGTCTATCCTGCTTGTGTTGACAATTTCATCATGATAATCGAGAAAATTGATATCATCACAATCATGTGGACGAGCCTGTGACGAAGGACTCCTATCCATTTTTCTGTACTCCTACATCCCGTAGGAGAATGTCTTCTGCAGGAGTATACTTCGTCTCGGTTGGTAGGGTTGACAGGTAGAGTAGCAAGGACCAACTAGGGCCTGACCAGTTTATTATTTGGGTTGGAAATGTCAACCTGAACCCCTGAGACTAGATCCAGTCAGAAATTGGCACCCCTAATCGCAACACATCTATGGACTCAGGTAGTTGTTTATATCATGTATTTTCATTCAGTGATTTTCTTTTATCATGGTCCGCTTCTGACTCAATCTAGGATTAAGAAACTTAAGAGCAAGAGATTTTTTTTAACCCAGGCCTATCCAAAGGACCACAATTTGGGGCTGACTGACATGCATGGAATGGTTGTCCTTATTTTTAGTGTCTTTTGCAACTAAAACTATAAATGAGATTAATATTTAAATATAATTAGAAGTCTGTTTTTGGTTAGCAATTAGCGTAGCTTTATGAAGGTTTTGTTTAATCGGTTGGGTAGGACTTTTTTTTAGGATGTGTGTTTCTATAAATTTGTGTATAAGGTGAGTTATGAACTTAGAGTGAATTTTATTGATTTATTGGGATTGTCTTTGGTGATCCTCCTCTTCCTTTTCTGTATTTTTTGAAGAACTTCTTCTTCTGCATCTGGTAGCTTACTCTCACCATCATATTCTGCTGCTATTTCTCTTCGCATTTTAAATTATGTCTTCAACTATTGTTTCTATTCTTTTCCATCATTTTCTTTTGGTACTAATTTTGACTATGAGTCAGGATCTGAATAATCATTCCATTAGTTTTCATGAGGGCAAAAGCTTACAGACACAAATTACATATAAAGTGCAGAAACACTGACTGTGAATGACAATGAAATTAAATTATTGGTGGATAGGAAAAGAACTCTGGTGAAGATATGAATACCATGATCTACTTCTTATGAACCAAGAACTCATGATCATTAAACACCTTCTTGAGATGAGTAGAGTATCAAATATACAGGATGTAACATATCTGGGACCGGGCCAGTTGGGCCATGTTATAACTGTGTCATTTTCAGAGTTGGGTTTGTCATTAGAGTTTAAAATTTGTGTTATTTGTTTCTCAAATTGATCTCTTGAGAATTGGGTATTGTGTTATTTGTGTTATTTTTCTGTTTGAATTGTTGTTAGAGAATGTTAGTTACTTGATGTAGTTAAATATTCTGCTGCTGTTGCTGTTGTTATGATTTTGAATAGATGATGCTTAGAAGTTATATGCGAAGTTTGAAAGTTGAAGGGAAGATGTTACGCAGTATGTAGTTCTTTCACAAATCTCCTTCATTTGTGTCTATTGATTTATGACAAGCCATTCTAGTTTGAAAGTTGAAGCTATATTCTGATTTGCTGTGTACATGCATATAGTAGTATTGCGTGCAGTGTGTTGCTGTGTACATGGTATATGACAAACCATTCAAATTTCTGCTCCTAAATGGACCCCACCTAACCAAAGTCCACATTTCAGCACCCCTTTGTCCAATTAACTGAGATATCAACACCATCACTATCTCCAGAAATAAGGGAAACACAGATGTAACCCATCCCTTCTGTGACTGCCATTTTCACCTCCTGTATTGCAGAGAGTGGTAGCCTCTGTATTTTATCATCTCTTTTCATACCTATTTAAGGACACATGGAACTTTAATACTCGAAGAGTCATGCTTTATTCTATGGTTTCACTAAAAGTTGTGCATATGACATTCTTATTCATATGTTAATCTTACTATTTTTTTTATGCAGTTTGAATGAAAATCGAAATTTTTTTTTTGTTGAAAGAGTCCATGCAGCTAGGATGCAACCAACATGAAGGTCAAGCATGCAGAGTAACAGATTGCTTTATGTTAAACTGAGATGCATGAAGTTTTTTAAAACAATGGTGCAAGTGTTGGAATGGCGCAACGATGAAATGATCATATATGAATATGTAAATTTGCATTGGCATTAAAATGTTAGTACATAGTAGAATTTTAGCATTTGTTTTAATTTTGTAATGGCAATGGTAAAGTACTTTCAATGTTGAAAGGATGTTTGAATATTAATATGAAGTGGAATGAATTTTCTTGTTTCATTTTTTGATGATTTTGGAATGGAAATAGATGTTGGGTGTGTAGTAGATTTGGTCTTGGATAATGGAATTAGCAATTTCAATTTATTCATTGGGAACAGGTTGAAAGTTGTAATGAATTTATGCATATATAGGAAAAGCAAATTAAAAATAAAATAAATAAAAAATTATATTAAAAAAATATTCCCGGCGAGAAAAAACGCTGAGAAAAAAGTTTGAAAAAATAATTTTCATAAATTGTCAATCTTTTCCCGGCGTAAAATAATGTCGGTGAAAGTTTTCTAAGTTTATTTTTGAAAAAATAAACCACTTTTTTTGGCTCAAAATAACGTTGGCAAAAACTTTTCTAACTTTTATTTTTGAAAAAATAAACTTCTTTTCCCAGTGCAAAATAATGCTGGCAAAAGTTTTTTAAATTTTATTATTGAAAAAATAAAACTCTTTGCCCAACGAAATAAACCTCTTTTACCGGCGAAGAAAAAAACGCCGGTAATGTATAGCTTTTTACCGGTGCTACATTTTTTCGCCGGCAAGTGGTATCACTGGCATAATTTTCCAAGTGGATTGCTGGCGCAAGAGAAATTGTCGGAAAATGTTTTCACCGGCATTTTATAGACCTTTACTGGCACTTATTTAGCGCCGGCAAAAGTGCAATTTCTTGTAGTCTCATCCTGTCAAATGCCCAATGCAAAACTGTGCTTCGAATATAAGCCTATTAGTTCTTCATTCTTTGTGTTTGTTTCGTGTAATCTCCATCTACGTGTTGGATGTGATATATGATATATGAGATTTGAGTGTTCTACCTAAAGTTGGATTGCCATGACTTTGTGCTCTTTTTTTTGAAGTACTATTTTATATGCTGGTCTGCTTTAAGGTTTAACTACATGTTCCTGGATGCACTTGAATCTTTGCACCTAATTTCTACCTTGGTGCAAGTGGATGCTTGTAAACAAAATAATTATCTATTGCAAGTATAACTTTTAAAAATAAAGTTTGTCATGAAGAAAGGTAAGTAGCGATATCAATGGGAAGGTGAGTCAAGCAAAATAAAACCTAAGCCCATCCTAAACCTGACAAGGGTTAAAGTCAAGAAATTCATACCTACTGTGAACAAAAAAAAAAAACCATTACCAAGCCTGCATCTAATTGGAAAATTTCATATTTTATATTTCTTATAATTTATTTCCATCTCAATATGATTTATATATACAAAAATATCATATTTCAAGTTTCTACTAAAATATTAAAACTTTTGTATCAACTGTTTATTTAAAATTTCAATTATGTGAATCTTAAGAAAGCCTATTAGTTTGTATTTTTTTTTATTTATATCATAAAATTAAATAATATTTTTAATAACGTATATTGCCCGTGCTTAGTACCGGGGCATTTTCCTAGTATATATGATCTTAAAAGGTTTGTTCAGTATAGCATCCAAATCACGACCAATTGAAAAACCTATGAAATTCATAACATCTAAACCTGAGAATCAGGGCCATCTAAACCATGGTTTAAATTAAGTCTCACACTTTATATTTTAGTGAAAGCTAAAGCACGTCTACTTTGTATTGGTATTGGACTGACATTGTTTTATTGGTCTTTCTATTAAAGTAAAGAAATTATGAAGTATTATCAAAAAATAAAATTGCACACCTTTTTCTTTTTGATGTGTTTTAGGGTGTTCAAGATATTGTTGGTTTGTATCTTGTATTCTAATAATTAACCGAATTGGTTGTATGTGGGTTACCCTAGATATATTTAGAGTTTGAGGGTACTTTGATCTTTGTAGTATGGCTTTTTTAGGGCTTAAGAATATTTATATTGATAAATTGTTACCCTAACCCTAAGGAGAACAATTAAGAGGAATAGATAATCTCTTTTTTGTTGGCATAGACACACTCGTTGAATCACATAAAATTGGTGCATCTTTTTCATGATTGTGATTGTGGTTGGTTGACTAAATTTTGTGACGTTAGAGTCATCGTTGACTAGATAAACACATTAGAGGGGTTGGGTTGTTGTAGTTAACCGGATAGATTAGGACTGCTTTCTATTTTATTAGGATTCTTTTTTTATATTATATTTATG
This sequence comes from Cinnamomum chago, assembly GCA_038049695.1. Classification (NCBI taxonomy): domain Eukaryota; kingdom Viridiplantae; phylum Streptophyta; class Magnoliopsida; order Laurales; family Lauraceae; genus Cinnamomum; species Cinnamomum chago. The sequence goes on along the minus strand of CP142458.1, from coordinate 60,226,159 downwards.
GTTATCTTTTAGGATTGTGTGTTGTTATTTTGGTTAAGAGCTTTCTTTTAGCAGGTTTACTTTTAGTTGTTTATGACTTAGCTTGATGTAACTCAATTTAGTATAATGCAGTAAACTAGCATTTTTCATATTTTTCTTTCCTCTCCTCCCATCTCCCTTCAAAAGTGATATCAAAGCGTATTGTCGGATTTGAGAATTAGATAAGGTGCGAATTATTTTCTCCCTTGTATTGATATTAATAATATAATAAAAACATAAATTCCATTGGTTGTTGCAAGTTCCAAGATTTAAGGTTGTGATTAAATGGCCACAACAAAAACTCTGCATAATGTTTATTTCATGACCTTAGATCGAATAGATGACAACTCCTAATGAATTTTATATTTTATAGATGACTAGCTCCTTGAATGCAGTTTGTTTGGTGGTGTCTCTCTCCTTTTTGCTGTTTATTTAGAGGTGGCCTTTTTGTTTTGCTTGCTACCTTAAGGTTGTATTTTTTCTTTTCCTTCTCCTGGGGGCTTTGCCCCTCTTTCCCTTCTAATACAAATTTACCATTTAGCAAAAAAAAAAAAAAAAACATCTAGTAGGATAGTCTTGCCCTCTTAAAAAATGGTTTTACACACAAAAAACGTCCATGTTGTGCATATTAAATGGTCATAATAGAAACTCGTAAAAATCTATTTCGTGGCCTAATTAGATCCAACAGATTTTTTTTTTTGTTGTAATGCAAGATTCAATAGATTGAGAGAGGATGAACTATTGAAAACAAACCCCAAATTTACAAAAGGAGAATCCCAAGGAGATTACAAAAAATTATCAAAAGAGAAAAACAACAAACTATATATAATTATCACAGTAGAGCGACAAGTCCCAAAAAAATAAAGAATTGAAACTAGTGGAGGACTTGAGAACGGTTTTTTGATGCAGCTTAACGGGAGGGGAATCTGATTTTATTAAGCAGTGAAAGGAGGTCATTAGAGCTGGAGTAATGTCTCTGAATATGACATCTTTTCTAGTTCTCCAAAGAGAGTTCATAGCTGAAAAAATAAAATAAAATAAAGAAGATAGCTCTTCTAGCATAGGCATCACATGGTATGATAAGCGCCATCCAAAGGTTGAAAGCTCTGCATTTTGAAGCTATATACACTCAGTAATGTTTAGAAGCCAAAGAAGAGAGGAAGAAGAGATGGAGATCATCTTCACAGCCTCTATAGCAAGAGAGAGCATCGGGATGCCAATGACGACTCCCTTCTACTGACCATCGAAATGCATAAGACCAAATAGATAACTACTCCCAATTAATGAGTTTTATATTTTGTAAATGGATAGATCCTGAAGCCAATTTTTTACCTAGCAAGACAGTGGGCCCTCTCAAAAGTAGTTTTCCACCCTTCCAAACACAAAAAATGACCTTGTTTCCACAAGGATGCATGAGCACGAGCGATCAAGAACCAAAATACACTGTTGCTATCCCAAGCCTCTCCTAATACCCATCCACATTCATGAATAAACAACATTCATTAATATAAAAATTGATATATATATATATATATATGAGAGAGAGAGAGAGAGCATTTTACTAATGACAATAATAAGCACATTATTAAGGACAACACTGTAAAACATTATTTGAAACAAAAACGGTGTTCAACGTCAAGTTCCTTATCACAATAGCTAACAACATCTCAATAATTACTAATATACGATGGACCTTCGAGTGACAGGGGGACCTTCTTCTCCTTAGCTTTATACTTGTTGACACCAAGATAAAAGTCTCTAACTCCTTGTAGTTCCAGCATAACATCTCGCATCTCCGATCGTTCCTTCGGTGCTTCTACGGAACAAGATATACCTATTCTCACCAACGAAAGCAAGCACTCATGCTTCCTACTTCTCATTTCATTGTAATCTTCATTAGATGAAATGTTCTCATTGCCTTCCAACAACAAAAGATGATCTATAATCTCTATCACTCTTTCTGGGAATGCCATTCAAGCAAGTTGATGAAGGTTCAAATTATCTTTGAATATATCACCAGTAGGTCTCTTTCCCGTGAACATTTCCAATAATAGGATTCCATAGCTGTACATGTCGCCGTATGTAGAAACTTCACCACCCATTCCATACTCTGCATTTTATGTGAAAGGAAATAGCACGACAAGGTTCAAAAAAATTGTCAAAATCATTTTTACAAGCTTAGCTAGGCCCACAAACATCAGAGTCATGAGTTTCTCCTTATGATCTTCCTTAATAATGGTTACATCATATATTTACTCATCAAAAGAATGGCTATGATTTCATTCATATTTATAGTTATTTAGCTGAGATTTCATAATGATTGCTTTGCCCATTGATTTCATGAAGGCGCAAGTTTGTACTGCCATGATCAATTGATCATCAAAGCCTTGTCCCATTTTATATGCGAAATAAAAATAAAGTTCATATCATCTTAAGACACTACTGAGAAAAAAAAAGTTAAATTATGGTTTCTAAGGCTATAAATGGGTCAACTCGGGCAGCTGGACTTGTCATTGTCCAATTGGGGCTGGACTTTCCTTTGTCCATCCAATTAGCAAGATTTGGGGCTGATTTTGCCTTTGCCCAAGCATAAATCACAATTAGAATTGAGGACTCTAAGCCCGGGTCTGAGTCTGAGTCCAGAATAACCATAGAGGTTCGGTTTGAGTTAGTGAAAAGAAAAGAATGAAGACACATTTCATGTCCTGCATCGCCAAAAAAATGCTTGAATTGTAGCAAAAAAATCGGCAACATATTAAAACCCATTCAAAGAACCCAAACATGCAATAGAAAATGCAAACAATATTAAAAAGAAAAAAACCAACAGAAGAAATGAGAATGCATGATGTTAGAGAGTATATATTTAGGGGATTTGACATTTCAATGCCCCTCAAACACTCAAATCCCCAATTTAATGATTAAAATTTTGTAAATGTCACTAAAGTTGTTTGACTCAAGCACACTTTTTATTTTTTAAACTTTTTTGCCCTCGATCCCGTGATATCATGGGAGTTTAAAAACCCATGATATCATGGGATCCAAATGTTAAAAGTTGAAAAGTTACCTAGATCCCATGATATCATGGGTTTTTAAAAACCCATGATATCTTGGGATCGAGGGAAAAAAAGTAAAAATAAAAAAAGAAGTGTACCAAGGTCAAACAACTATAGTGACATTTAGAGACTTCTAGTCATGAAATTGGGGATTGAGTGTTTAAGGGGTATTGAAATGTCAAATCTTGTATCCTAAGTTACCAACGAAACTACAATATTTTCCTTCACATTAAATAATACATCACATTTATGTCTATTCTAAACTCTAAAATACACCTTGATAATATGTATAATATGCATATAATAAGGTTAAGTATAAGGCCATTTCTTTATTAGAAATTTCTGGATTTCACATGGGTGGATATCTGGAAATTTCAAATACTGGAGTTTTGAAAATCAATTGGTTTTTGTCATTTCTGAATTTCCTGTTTATTGATGCTAAAATCCTTATTTAAGCATTGAAACAATCCATTTAATATACTTTGGATGAAAACTTAAAAGGTTAATTGTGGGTTATACAGGTTGCGTGGGTTGAGTTGACCCCAATGCGGGTATGGGAAAATTGACCTGTGAGTCGGGTATGAGGGTCATATATGGGTCGGGGTTGGGTTGGTGGGTCGATCGGGTTAGGTTTTGCTGGCCCTAGTTTATAAAATCCCCTAAGAACACAAACCATCATCAACCCACCCAAGAAAACCACCATTACATGCACATGACATGCACAAGGAAAATGATAAAACAAAATTAAATAAAGAGATTGGCAATCGTTCATATTCGACAATCAATTCACTTATATTCATCGTTGGATTGAGATATCACACCACACTAAACAAAACTTGATCTGATTTTTTATATATCCGTTACCCATTTATGGATTTTTTTCGTGCCCTGTCTACTTTATTAGCGGTGACTCAATGTGACCTAAACAGTGTTCATAAGTGTTTAGCTATCCCTAAAATATGTGCGCTCGCGCACGCGCGTATTTGGAGGGCATGGGGCTCACATTTAAAGAGTGTTCATGGTAACTAATTCAAATTAATAAATTTTTATATGCAAGGGAAATATTTTAATAACAAAAAAATAAAAATAAAAACTCTTGCAAATGACATAACTTTTTAGTCCAAATACCAAATGTAAGGAATCAAATATAAGTTTCAAATTACACTTTAGTCATCATTTTTAAATTGTTGACTCCAAACCTCATGCATATTACTTAAAAGTAAATATTAATTGTTTAAATTCAGATCTACCTATTAAATGGATCAGAATTCAATATGAAAATGAGGTGACTTGAAAGTCTCCCAATATTTGACTTCGTCCTTCATCAAAATGAGATGACCGAGGAGAGCCAGTAACCTCTGGTAGTTTTCCTACCTTTATTTGAAAAGAGATATTTCTTTTATTTATTTCAATCTAAATGTGAACTGCCGACGAGCCATAAATTGACACAACCAACTGTTCTCTCCCTGTTGTATTGAAACACAAAAGACTAAAACCATTAATTTGAGGACCAAAAATACACTACACCAAAAATCGGAAATTGGAACGGAAAAGCGTTCCTAATCCTTCCGTTCCTAATCCGTAAAGTGTTCCAATTTCCGTTCCAATTTGGATTAGGAACGGTTGGTACCAAATTGGAACGGAAATTGGAACACTTTAACGGATTAGGAACGGAAGGATTAGGAACGCTTTTCCGTTCCAATTTCCGATTTTTGGTGTAGTGATAACGGCATTAATTAGGCTGCTCTATTGAGGATGACATTTTCATTTCCCTAGGTTTCATTGGTCTTTCCATCTCGGACCTCTCTTCTGATTGGAATGACCCCATGTGGCTTCAACTAATAAGTGTGCCTAATACTATGTGCAAATTTTCAAACAAAAAGAACAAAAAAAAAAGCCTCTTAAGTATTACATATATAAAATACCAAAAATTGAAAAATGCATGCCAGGGGATCTATAGAATAATAACGTAAGGCATAATAAAAGTATGTTACCTGGGGCGACATATCCAATAGATCCCTTTATCCCAATTGAGCTGGATTGAGTCTGAGAGCAATTACCGACATCTTTGGAGAAAATCCTCGCCAAGCCAAAATCCCCGACATGGGCAACCATGTCTTCATCAAGTAGAACATTGCTAGGTTTGAGGTCACAATGAACTACTGGAGCTTCACAATCGTGATGAAGATAATCCAACGCACTAGCCACATCAATGGCTACATTTAGCCTTTGAATGAAGTTTAAACATGTCGAATTTTGTTGCTCTTCATTTGGATGTAGCCATGTGTCCAAACTCCCATTGGGCATATACTCAAACACCAACGCCTTGAAATCATTGCCAGTAAAATCAATGCTTGAGCAAACAGATAAGATCTTAACAATATTTCGATGTCGGATGCTTCTCAGAGCTTTGCATTCTGCTATAAAACTTTTAGACGCTCTTTGTTGTTGTAATTTGAGAACTTTTATTGCAGCAGTCAATCCGATTTGATCAAGAAATCCTTTATAGACAAAGCCAAAACTTCCCACACCAATTAAATTGGCTGATGAGAAACCATCAGTTGCTTTGAGAAGCTCTGCATAAGTTACCTCTAAAAACCGCTCTCCCAGTGAAGATATAATGGGGCTTTTCTTGCTCGACTTCTTCCACCAGTAACGAGTTAAAAAATATGACAACATAAAGAGAGATAGAACCACAATAACACCAGAGATGACTATTCCTATCAAAGGAAGAGCTTTCTTGTGTTTCTTTGGAGCTAGCTTGGAGCATGGAGGTAACCCCAATTTTGTAATTCCCCCACAAAGCTTTACATTTCCTTGAATTGAAAATGCACTGGAATTCTGAAAAATTCGATGCTCTGGCACGGCACCCTCGAGATCATTGAAAGACAAATTTAAATACTGTAGAAACTGAAATTCCTCTAGATATCTTGGAATTTGCCCAGATAGGTTGTTCTGTGAAAAATCAAGTTCCTCGAGGCCTTTTAAAGAACTCAAGGAAGAAGGAATATTTCCTTGGAAGGAATTGTCTTCCATATTAAGTATTTCCAAGTGAGTACAAGTGCCAAGAGTGCTAGGAATTTCACCCGAGAATTTGTACTTGTTGGAGACATCCAGGATTTCAAGATTCTTTAAGCCATCTACATCCAATGGAAAAGGACCACTCAAGGAGTTCATACTCACATACAACCTTCTCAGTGGAGGAATATACAAAACTTGTTTCGGTATGGTACCATTAAAATTGTTTTTGGAGAGGGATAATACCTCTAGGCGCTGGCAGTTTCCAAGGCTCCATGGAATGCTTCCTTGTAGATCATTCCCATATAAATAGAGTCGGTACAATCTCGTGAGATTTCCAAGGGATCGTGGAATTTTCCCTGAGAGTCTGTTATTACTTAAGCTAACCACTTCCAGCAACTGTAGCTTCCCAAGAAGATTGGGAATGCTACCTGTAAAACGGTTCTCATCCATTGTCAAGAAGTTCAAGTTGGCAAGGTTCTCAATTCTTGATGGGATGGTCCCAGATATCTGATTATATCCTAAATGTAGATCTGTCAGCTGGGATGAGAGGTTAGCTATTGAGGAAGGCAGTACACCACTGAATCGATTCTCCGCTAAAACTAGTAAGAGCAAATTGCTGCAATTGGTCAAGGAAGTGATGAAATCCATGTCATCTTTCTCACCGCCAAGATAGTTATGTGCTAGATGAAACCATACAAGAGCTTGCAACTTTCCAAGATTCATAGGTACGGATCCTCTAAATCTATTCCCACTAAGACTGAGATGTCCAATCCTAGAAGCATTGGTCAGTGAATATGGTATTGGTCCCCCTAATAGGTTACTGGCAAGAGAAAACCATTGGATGTTTGGAAGATTGTTGCCGAAATCAGGTGGAATGGTCCCATGCAGATTGTTAAACCCCAGGTCAAAGACAGTAAGTGATGAGATATTATAAAGAGAAGAAGGAATGGTACCCGAAAGCTGAACACTGAAGAGTAGTAGAAATTCCAACTTTAGCAGTTGCCCAAGATCATCGGGAATGTTTCCATATAGATCATTAGAGGTTATACCGAGACCAGTGAGAGATGAAAGGTTCCCAAGAGCTGGAGGAATGTGGCCAATGAGATGGTTCTTGGTAAGATCCAACGACCTGAGATTTGACAGAGAGCCAAGCTCTGGAGGAATTGTACCAGCAATCTCATTGCCATGTAAACCCAATGTTTTGAGTTCTGAACACTGGGACAAGTTACCAAGAATCTCTCCATTGAAAGAGTTGTTTCCCAGATGAAGATAGCGGAGTCGTGGCAGACGGCCTATTTCGTGTGGAATTTGGCCTTGGAAGCTGTTGTTTGCGAGTTCTATAACCCTGAGAAAGGAGAGGTTTCCAATGTGAGGTGATAAATAGCCTGCCAAGTTCTGGCTTCTGAGGTTCAACGCTGTGACGCGTTGATGATGTCGCCTGCTGCAAGTGACTCCATCCCACATACAGAAATGGAGAGAATGGTTCCAAGAACCCAAGACTCCATTAGGATCGTCAGATATCTGACCCTTGAAGGCGACTAGAGCGAGCCGATCCGACTCATTTCTTAAGGGGTGGGTAGCTTCTGCAAAGCACAGCAAGTTGATGCAAGTAAGAAAAGAGACATGAAAGAGAAACCACTCAAAGAGTTTCCTACTAATAATAGTGTCGGCGTTGGGGATCTGCATACTAGTTTGATTAGTTAAAAGATAAGAGAGAGCTCGAATAAAGAAAAGGCATTACTGGCTTGGTTCAATTGATGCACACTCGTATTTATAGCATAGAAGATGGAAACAGAAAAATGGGATTTCTCTGTTCCAGGGATCAATCATCAATGGATCCAAAACTCTTGCTAAACATTAGTCTCAATGTGAATGCTCGCCAACATTCAACCTCGTGCTTGACTTGGCAGTTGGTTTAGTGTGGTCCAATTCCACAACTGTAAAAGTCTAGTGGAAGAAGATAAAGCTAAAATGAGTCCGGGAATACTGTTTCAATGAATCATATTGAAGTCACTCATGTGCTCTGTTTGATGAATGATGGCTTCGGTGGTGATGAGAGGCTTGATTTTACTACTCGAGGGTTGATGGAGGGTCAAACGTTGTCAGTTTGACTTGAAATTTGACAAAGAGCCTTTTGGGGGTATTTTGGGACCATCCGTAAGCTCTGATCGAAGTTTTAATGTCTTCAACGTTGTTACCGCCAGGAGCGTCTGTTCAGCCGTAGGAGGAGTGAAGTTAGGTCAAATGATGCTGGAATAGCCCGAAACTTCATGTGTTCTCTTCTTTTGGCTGCTTTGAAGGATCTTGCAGTTTTTGTTTGATTCTGACAAGATTCGACGCTTGAAGTAGCATTGCATGTTTGTGGTAGGATGCGACTTCATGTAGCTTCTTTGATGTTGAAGAGGCAAAGTGACATTTTTAGTGTCAACAAGGACAACCGTAGTATGTTGTCGGCAGCACATTTGGCGAGAGGGAACCCACCCCATTTTCTCCTTTTATTTCTTCAACTTTCATCGAAGAAAAGTGTTACGGCCGTTACTGTAGCTGGCAATCGTGATCCGTCAATCTTGAGGGTAGTTAGAATCCTCATGTTCGACGTACATATATTAAATAGCATACATAGATGAATGGCAATATCTCTCCTCGGGGGATCAAAATTCACATCCGACAGCTATACCTTATTATGGCTAATGACATGCTTTACCCAATAAGAGCTCCACATATTTAGGGAGCATTAACTGCTTTGTAACAATCCCACAGCGTTAATGAAAGAGTTTTATTTCCTATATTGCCCTTGGCCATTAACTCCTTATTAAGTCATTCTCTGGTTTTTGAAACGCCCCACTTTTATCAGAAATTAAAATGTGGGACCATCTTGCATGACTGTGAACAAGAGGCCCGCCTTTATGATTTATAACAAGGGCCCACTTTTATGAATTGTTTTACATGAGCCTCACCTTTAATAATTATAGCATGAGAATGACTTTTAGGAATTAGAATAAGGACCCTCTCTTATAAGAAATTGTCAGAATGCATTACTGCTGGGCTCGAAGGAAGCCCAAGTTGGATTGTTTATAGTATTGAAATTGAAGATGGAAAGAGAGAAAGTGATTGTTCCAGCGGAGCCCCACGCTCACGCTATCCCACCTACCCTGTACTGCCTTTTTTTATCCGGATTCATTATTAGAGTTTTTCCACAATTTGCCTGGTCTGACAATTTTCTGTGTCTCTGGCTTTCGAAAGTCAGCACTAACGTGGGATGCCTTTTCTTGGTCATGTTACATGGCACTTACCACTGCCCCCAACAGCGGGTTTACAGGTTTTTCACCAGGTATTCCTCCTTTGTAGAACTGTGTTTTGTTTTTTCACCAGGTATTCCTCCTTTGTAGAACTGTGTTTTGTTTTTAAACAAGGAAAACAAACCCCCCCCCCCCCCCCCCCAGACGTCACCAACACGCTCCATTTAAAAACATTGAGATCAAGATTCCGAAAGCGAAGATGAAGAAAATTGTTGAAAGAAGCAAAATCAACTCATCGGTGACCTTGAGCAATCGAATCATTTTGACTTAAACTCAAGTTTGACGTAAATTTTTCTGAGTTTTGGTTTGAATTTATCTAAGTTTTAAATTACAATGTAAACTTTACAAGTACTGTTTTGGACAAAAATAATCTTATAAATATTTCAAAATGCCCCAAATGGTGGGCTTGACATTGTAATTTAAAATAGCTGGGCCTCAATTACTACAATTCAAAAGGTGGGCCCCAACTTCCTAAAAAAAAAGTGTTTTTTTTTTATAATTTCACCGAATAAATTAATTTTCAATTAGAACTTAAAAGTTAAAAGGTTTTATTTTAGAGCTCAATCTAATTAGTTCTTATTAATTAGACTAGAGTTTCCAAACATCACCTAAGTCTTGCACATCCTTTTGAACTCAAAAATTATGCCATGGAAAAAATAGCCACACTTACTTTTCTCCTTGGAATATACGACTACTTAAAAACAAACAAATCCTCTTCAATTTTTCTCTTTGATTGGCGCAAATGCCTGAAATGTTAAAAAATTCATTTTGGGTACCTTTTATTGTGACTTGGCCTACAGACCCAAGTTGCGGCTGACAATCGTCCCGTGTTGTAGGTGACACGGCTTATGATATTGAGACTAGCGTGTGATAAACTCTATAAATTCCCCCTCAAACAGGCAGGATGGGTGTGGTAGACTACTCTGTATGGGGGAATGTCTCTATGCAACTTTAAGGCGAAAACTTTCGGCTCGCCAACTTTGTGATTCATCTGAACCGTTCACGCACAGGGAACACTCTTTGATAGTCACCGGACCCAGGGGCTTGCACCACCAAATGGGCTAGACTAGGCCCGTTAATTTGGCCCTGAGAAAAAGGGCCCGCCCCGACCCTCAAAAAGCCCTTAAAATGAGGGCTTTTGTTTCTAACAAAAAGCCTTAGGGCCGGGTTGGACAATTTTTTGCAGGCCCTTAGATTTGAGGGCCGGGCTTGGACAATAGTGGCATGGCCCTCTTATTTTGTCAAAGGGCCGGGCTAGACCGGGCCTGGGGTTGTCCTAGCCCTACCCTCAATTTATGCAGGGCCGGACCTGAGCTAGCCAAAGCCCATGGAGGGCCTTCCCTATCTAGGCCCTTACCCTACCCTCGAGGGCCAGGGCCAGGGCCAGGGCAGGGCCCTGAATGGCTTGCCTGAATATGAATCGCAAGAGGGAAGAATTACTACAGCCCAAAAAAATGAGATGAAAGAAAATAGGAAAAAGGATGCAAAGGCCTTGTTTTACATCCAACAAGCTTTGGATGAGACCGTCTTTCCTAGGATAATGGGAGCCACCACATCAAATGAAGCATGGGAATTGCTTCGAGATGAATATAAAGGATCAAGTCAAGTTGTTAACTTGAAATTACAAACTCTTCGCCATGAGTTTGAGACCTTGTTGTTGAAAAATTCTTAGTCCATTCAGGGATTTTTCACAAGAGTTACAACCTATGTGAACCAAATTAGGTCTCTTGCTGAGGACTTAAGTGATCAAAAAATTGTTGAAAAAGTGTTAAGAAGTCTCACTCCCAAATTTGACCATGTTGTTGCTGCTATTGAAGAATCCAAGGATTTAACTACATTGTCTTTGAATCAACTAATGGGTTCTTTGCAAACACATGAAGAAAGGTTAAACAGAAATGCAAATAAGCCAATTGAGCAGGTTTTCCAAACAACACTTGATTTGAAAAGGGGTCAAGTGGTTATGCAGGGGCTCACTCCAACCAAAGGCAAACTAGCCAAGGACGTGGACGTGGACGTGGAAGGCAAAATTTTCGTGGAAGATGCCGAGGCACAACCATGCATAATGGAAATGAGAGAAACCACAACAAAAACTACAACAAAGGTAATCTCGAACCTCCTCAATGCTATAATTGCAAGAAAATAGGTCATATTGAAAAAGATTGTTGGTACAAAAATAAGTCCTCAACTGTGCCTCAATGTTCAAATTGTAATAAATTTGGACATGAAGAAAAAGATTGTTGGCATAAAAACTAATATCAAGAAAATTTCCATGAAGAAAAGGCAAATGATGAAGTTAAGGAAAATTTATTTCTCTCATGTTTATCTGCCAATGCTGAATTTGTTGGAGATATTTGGTTTTTGGATAGTGGGTGCAGTAACCATATGACAGGTGATAAAACATTCTTTGTTGAGATGGATGAGTTAGTAAGATCACAAGTCCTGATGGGAAATGATAGTCAAGTCCAGGTGCAAGGCAAAGGAATTGTCTCTGTGAACACCAAGTTAGGTACAAAGCTCATACACGATGTTATGTTTGTACCAGGTTTGGCTCAAAACCTAATTAGCTTGGGACAGTTAATGAAAAAAGGGTATTATGTGATTTTTGATGAGGATAAATGCATGCGATTTAAAAAGAAGAATATGGAGTTGGTCATGACAGTGAAAATGACTCAAAACAAAATGTTTCCTCTCAAAATTTCCAATCTTACCCTCAATGCATTCAAGTCTGTGGAGTATAATAATTCATGGCTTTGGCATAAGCGATATGGGCATCTAAATTTTCATGGTTTGTATTCACTGTATAAAAAGGACATGGTTGTTGGCTTACTTGCTGTGCATCATGGTGACAAAATGTGTGAAGCATGTATTTTTGGAAAACATCATCGAACCTCTTTTCAAGCGGGTAAATCTTGGAGGGCTAATCAACCCCTAATGTTGGTCCATGCTGATAGATGTGGCCCTATGCGCACAAATTCACTTGGTGACAGCAAGTATTTTTTAATATTTGTTGATGACTGCACAAGGATGATTTGGGTATATTTTCTTAAGAAAAAATCTGAAGCTCTTTCATGCTTTCTACAATTTCGAGCTTATATTGAAAAACAAAGTGGGTTTTTACTTAAGACATTATGAACTAAACGAGGGGGTGAATTTACATCCAAGGATTTCCTTATGATCTGTAAAGATGCAGGAATATGAAGAGAACTTACCGCAAGTTTCACTCTACAGCAAAATGGAGTTGCGGAGCGAAAAAATCATAGCATTGTTGAAACCGCAAGATGCATGTTGAAAGAAAAAGGGCTTCCAAAAAGCTTCTGGGCTGAAGCAGTATTTACAATGGTTTACTTGCTTAATCACTCTCCTACAAAGGCAGTCAATGGAAAAACACCATATGAAGCATGGTATGGGAGAAAGCCAAATGTAAGTCATTTAAAAATCTTTGGTTCTATAGCTTATGCACATGTTCCCTGTGAAAAAAGGCACAAGTTAGATGATAAGAGTCTTAAGTGCATTTTTGTCGGATATAGTGAAGAAACTAAAGGCTATAAACTTTATGCTCCTCAAAACAAGGCTTTATTTATTAGTCGTGATGTGATCTTTAATGAAAATGATGCATGGAAGTGGGACATTGATGTCGATCAATACCCTCTAATTATTGAAGAAGAAGAAGAAACATCATCCTTTGATTCACCACCTGATGCTCAATTAAGTCCGACTGGTTTCACATCATCAGAATCACCTCTCCTAGAAAGGTAAGGAGTCTTGTTGATATTTACCAGTCATGTGATTTTGTATGCTTTGCTTCTAAACCCGCTTGCTTTAAAGATGCAGTGAATGAGAAAAATTGGCATGATGCAATGAAAGTTGAAATGAATGTCATTGAAAAAAACAAAACATGGAGATTGGTAGACTTACCACCAGGTAAAGAGCCCATCGGGCTCAAATGGATTTTCAAATCCAAGTTTAATGCTGATGGGTCATTGCAAAAACACAAGGCTCGTTTGGTGGCAAAAGGGTATGCACAAGTTCCAGGCGTAGATTTCTTTGAAACATTTTCTCCTGTTGCTAGAATTGATACCATTAGAACTATTCTAGCTATGGCTGCTCAAGGTGTGGATGAAATTCTCATAGTATGTTTATATGTTGATGATATGATATTTACTGGTAACTCTTCAAAATTGATTGAAGAATTCAAGAAAATATGATGTCTAAACTTGAAATGACCGATTTGTCCGTTACATTATTTTTTGGTGATGGAAGTTATTCAAGACTCAAATGATATTTTTTTGCACCAAGGAAAATATGCAAGAGATTTGTTGAAAAGGTTTCATATGTCAAATTGCAATCCAGCTAAAACACCCATGAATACAGATGAGAAGCTTATGGTAGAGGATGGAATTGAAAAGGCAGATGCAAAAGAATTTTGAAGGATGGTTGGTGGCTTGATTTATCTCACACATTCAAGGCTAGATATAATGTTTTCGATGAGCTTGATTTCAAGGTTTATGAACAGTCCAAGTAAAGGTCACATGGGTGCAGCCAAGAGGGTTCTACGATATATTCATGGAACATTGGATCTCAGACTCAGGTATAAAAAATCAGATACTTGTAAACTTGTCTCTTATACTGACAGTGATTGGGCTGTTTGTGAAGATGATAGGAAAAGTACTTCAGGCTATGGGCTTAGTCTTGGATCTGCATTGATATCATGGGCTTAAAAAAAAACAGCAAACTACTGCACTTTCTACAACTGAAGTTAAATATATGGCGGCAACAAGTGCAGCTTGTCAAACCGTGTGGGTTAAGAGGATTCTAAGTGACCCGAAGCAAAAGCAAGAAGAAGCTACAATTTTATTTTGTGACAACAAGTCAACAATTGAATTGACAAAAAATCCGGTCTTCCATGGAAGAACAAAGCATATTGAAGTCCGGCATCATTTTAATCGTAAGCTTGTGGCCAAGAAACAGATAAAGCTGGAGTACTGCAGCACGGAGGAACAAGTTGCTGATATTTTCACAAAAGCTCTCTCAAGAGAGAAGTTTTTCAAATTACGAAGAATGCTTGGTGTTGAAGGCATCTGAATTAAGGGGGAGTGTTAGAATATTAAATTAACTCAAATGTTATGCTGATATGTCATTTAACTATCTTTGAATAAGTCTTTGCTTGAAGAAGTCTGTAAACGTGTCCTTGTGTTGGTTCTATAGACTAGGTGTTTATGGGACACATGCCCTTTTAGTGACTCTATTAGTTCTGCAGAGTAGGTGTTCATGGGACACCTGTCCCTTTATTGTTAGTAACCTTTATCTATTTAAATGGTCTATGTAAATGAGATGATATATGAATAAAAAAGTCTTCCATTCCTATTTGTACCGTGCAAAACTCTCTTCCACCTTCAGTAATTGGTTTGTGTGTGCAACAGTATGTAGTAAGGCTATTCTGTCATCAGCCCACCCATATTTACTCTGCCAACATCCAACAAGATCAAGAACCCAAGGAGTCCCCTCCTCAGAATGATGCATAGCACTTGGCAGGGCAAGTGTGGTCAATTTTGACAGCTACAAAAGTCTCTAGTGGAAGACAAAGCTAACATTATTTCGAGTCCCCGTCAAGTCTCTAGTGGAAGACAAAGCTAACATTATTTCGAGTCCCCGTCAAGTCGCCGCTCGGTAAAGAGAAGCTTTTTGTTGATCTAATTTCAAGGGTGCTTCCAGCTTCTGGGCCCAGTGCGCCAAATCGAATCTCGTGACCTGGGACTAGGGCCGCTGACCGTCATGTCGGCACGCTCATCATGCTATCCAGTATCCACAAGCACTCAGTTTATTATATTTAAAACTTGGGAGTCTTCCACCCATAAGACTGCTAGTTGGCAACTTGCTTCACGGGTCATATTGTTCAGTGATTTTTCCACAACTTGGATGGGTCGACTTACTGTTCTGAGTTTTTTCCATGGCTTGGATAGCCTTTTTCTTGTTTTATGAAGTGTTGGATGCGCCAGGATCATTGAGGCCAAGGTGAAGATAATTTTCTTAGCCCGCCCTTGGTCGCATATCCACCCATGGGGCTTCTTTCAAATCCAAATCGCTCAAAATCTTTCACTGCTGCTTGTCCTATTGTATCTTCTCCAAATTTCATTTTAGTTTAAGTTGTGGTCAGCATCAAATAATCACATACTAGCATAACACTCGTGCTTAGCACGGGTATATCCTTAACATTTCAAATTGAACATCCATACATTTAAAAATTAAACATTCATAACTGGTGATTACTAAATTACATGGGGAAAAATAATCCCATAATTCATCAATTTGACATTCCATCCAAAAAAACACTTAAAATTTATTTTTAGAAAGGCAACGGAAGAATTTAAAAAATGGCTTGGATTTAGAGAAATCAGAATACAATAGGCCTGAGAGCCCAAAATAGAGACCTGGCTCGTTCTATTCCGCCATTTTTGAGCATCTCATTTTCTTAGTCCCACATATTTTCCGTGTAATTTAACTTTGTTTCCTTTTCTTTTACTTTGGTTTTCTTCTACGGCAAAACAGAGGTGCAACAGATGAATTGTGCCTTGTATTAGGAGTAATTTACACATGCATGAAATAATGTGATTTTGACTTTCAAAAGTAGACATGTGAATTTCAGTGTTTTTCTTGTTAATTTCAACTATAAATTGACTTACATCTAAGTTAGGCAAAGCATAAATCCTACTCTTTTGTCTGGCTAGTACCCTCGAGAGACCTGACTGACTAGGAAGTGAACCGCAACATACAGGAGAAAGGACTCTGCATGGGAGAGGATTTGATAAACTTCTAATTGTAGTGTCTATTTTTAGAAATTATTTAAAAATTAGAGCATTTGCATCTAAAAAAATAAGATAAAGGGATAGGCTTTTTTTTTTTTTTTTATAGTGCATTTTAGTTAAAGCGGATGGAAGTGGACAGTGCAAGATTTAAAAGTATTTTTTTGGTTGAAAATATCCTCATAAAATTTCCAAAATGATTTAAATGGCAGGCTTTACAGTGTAATTTTAAAAGGTGGGCACAACAGTACTACAATTCCTAAAAGTGAGACCCAATTCCTCACGAAATAAATTTTTTTTTTTTATAGTTTTACCAAATGAACTAATTGTAAAATAGAATTTAACAGTGAAAAGCTTTTATATTAGACCATCATCTAAACAACTTCTATCAATTAGACTAGAGTTTCCAAACAACCCCTACGTCTTGCACATCATTTTGGAACTCAGAATTTATGCCTTGGCACATGAATTATTTTTAATTCCAAAAATGACTACACCTATTTTACCTCCATGGAATTTACAACAGCACAAAAGCCGACAAATCCTCTTCAATAAATATTTGGCAATCTAGTACCACTGTATTTCAATTTTTCTCTTTCTTTCCCACAATTGCCTGAGTTTTAAAACCTCTTAATTTTTATTACCTTTTATTTTGACTTGACCTGTAGGTCAGTCTTCGATTGGGAATCACCCCCCTTGTCGTAGGCGACACAGAGTGTATTAATAGGAGGTACTTCATAATCCCCCTTTCTACAAGCCTGTTTAATTGCATTAAAGTACATAACAATTGAATACGTAGAATTCATACCATTAATAGTTAAAAATAAAGATCAAAGATGTATTTTAAAAAATGAGCAGCAAATAACCTTTTATTTTTCTTTTTTCTTTTTGAAGTGGAACCAAAAGAAGATAGGTTTGACAGTTAATTTCTCATCTTCTTTTGATTCTTTTTCTTCCCAAATTCACATTGGATCTTCATTTTTAACCACTTATGATATGAATTATATATATATATATATATTCAATTCTCATATTTTAATACAAACAAACAAGCCTGAGAGTTTCCATCTAATGAAGTGGCCCACAGGCTTCGCCAGAGTCTCCAATTAATCCTACGGATATAAACTTTGATTTATATAAGTCACGAAATGCATTATTTGTTTCTAAAGACCTTCAGGAGAAAATTGCACCTCCTAAAACAAACACATCCATTTGTGTAGTCCGGGGAGATACCGTTTCATCCTATCAATATTCGTCGGCTATATAAATCTCATGTCAGCTAAAGCACACTCTCAATTGCTTCCTTGGAATGAAAAAAGAAAAGAGATATAAAACACTTGACGAATTTCGATAGGATGAAGAATTCGCCATCGAGTTATTCGCGAGACCCATTGGATGACTGTATCACAAAGTCTTTAGTCTTTAGCTTTCTTCAAAGATATCATTACCTTAATTATGGCATTCCAGTCACTTTATCTAGAACTAGTAGTGTATGTACTAGGTTATAAATAACATATGAATATCAGGTCTAGTGCACTTCATTAAATACATTAAAAATGTCTAATTACACTAGCATATTACAATTGAGATGCACATTCCAATTTCACACTTACAGTCTAAGGGTTGTTATCATAAATCTATGTTCATCCTACATTCCAGTGAAAAAATTAATGTGTCCTAATTTATTGTCACAATCCCCTTCTAACTCAACATGATATTATCCGCTTTGACCCATATGCACACATTAGGACGCGGTTATACTGCTCCCGCCCAAGCACGCCAACTCCAGAATTCTTACGGGATGTAGGGCCACACGACTTTAAAACGCATCATGTTGAGTTAAGATAGGGTTTGACTTATAAGCCTAGGATCAGGACTTGAATATTTCTGATGTGGAACTTAGTGTAGTCCAAGCCCCTAGGAGTCAAGCAAGCTAGCAAGCAAGACGGGCATGCCTAGATTGGTAGAAACTCACATCTATCATGCCATAGGTCAAAAGACAATCAAATAAATAAAAGACCGAAATGATTTCCGTAACTAATGCACAATATTGTTATCACATTTCTTTTCCGAACATTGCCCGTAATTGTAACACCATACCACAAAATAATCATGGCCATTGAAGCAAGGAAATCCTACATGGCAACTTGGTTTCAACAATGATGACAAATTCTAAAACCTATTGAAGGCAAACAAAATTATCGAATCAGCATCAATTGTACGTTCAATAACTCGAAGAAGCTTCCCTACCAGCTGCATACCCAAATAAATCTTAGCTATATTTGTATGTAGGGGCCAAACGTTTAGTCGAACATATGCGGAAGGGGCCTCACAGCCATGAATTCATCCACCATCTGACAAATAAATAAATAATAATCATACGGGAATTGCTAAGATAAGTAAATCAAACTTTCAGTGCAAGTGATTACTAAAAAACAATCTTGAGACTAGTATCAGTAACACATGGACAGTCCACAATCCAATGAAATCAGGCCAAATATACTTAACTTTTTTGAAACAACAAAACTTGAAATTGTATTAAAAAGCTAAAAGATCCAGGATGATTACTGCAGTGTATGGAGGCCAAATAATCACCGACGTCAAGAAGAGCTTTGGCGTGAACGGCAAAGGAATGGACCTTAGCGCCTTGGAGAGGACCTGAATGTGACCAGAGCTATGGAGGAAAGGCTTGGGGGGCGGTCGAATTTCTTTAGAGACGAGGGCCTTTTCTGACTGGATAAATTCGTACTCGCTTGTGGATCTAAGGCCGGACAGTGCTATGTTCACTTGGTCTAACGATCAAGTCCTCTCTTTAATGTCAAGGCTCGACAGATTTCAGTATCAAGAGAATAGGTGGATCTTTAACCAGATGTGTGCCATTTGGCTCTCCCTAGGTTGGCGTTTCATCATTGCTCCTCCCCTAATTCTATACTCCAGTAATGCATATGGGGTCCTACTTTTTGGTTTGAGCTTTTGTGTCTATTAGAGTTAAATCCAACACTAGTGGAAGGAAGTTAAGGTAGAAGGGTGGGCGGTGCAAGATTTGTCTATGAAGTTGAGCATCCTTAGGGCCCGTTTGGTAATTTGTCTATGAAGTTGAGCATCCTTAGGGCCCGTAGGGAGAAGATTACAAGAGTGGGTGAAACATTGGGAATGTTGAACACGTTAAATTGGGCATGATGCAAGAAATTCAAGCCTTGCACGGTGATGAGTCAGATCACATCAAAGCCTTGGCTGAAGAATATCTGGATCGTTTGGTTAGCTCTAAAAGACTGGAAAGATCAGATCTGAAAGATCTATGATGGGAGTTCGAAGAGAAGCATCGATCCTAGGATGTTTGTTATGGGAACCTGATATAGGGCCCACAGTGCTTTCCCTCTTTGAATTTGAATTTTTATTTGAATCTAAATCTGAATTTGAATTTGAACTTGAATTCGAAATGATGAGAATATATTTTATGGTTTGAAGAGAAGTATTTAAGCAATGTTTTCTTCTCCTTTAACGATAACAAGTAATATCAGATTAGAAAAAAGGACTATAGGTTCATACAAACAATCAAACCAACATCCTTGCAGACTGGTATTAAGAGCATTATACCCACAAACGAGTTACAAAACAGAAGCAACCATTTGTGCGGTTCTATCCACCCCTAGTTTTGCTAGAGTGTCCGCCATGCTATTGGCCAATTGACTGACACGACAACGCTCCCACTGCATATGAGAGGGCTGTAATCTCATTTTAAAGTGAAACTGAGATTTCCACTGGCTTAATGCATCCGAAGAAACCCACAAGATAGCATTAGACGAATCCCTCTCCTCAATCAATCTACCCTGAAAAGAGCCCGCAAAAATATGAAGAGCCTCAAGAATCTAAATCCCCCCGCACGTTTGGAAAACATGACTAAAATTTTTCCTCTGTCTGCAAAGAACTCCTGCACCCACTGGACCAGGCTTGCTTCTAGCCGCCGCTCCATCCACATTGAATTTCAACAGACCATATGGAGAGGCAGACCATGTTAGTTGTTACCACTTTCTTCACCTTCCAAGGCCCACACTCCATACATGCTTCCCAATTGTAAATGATGCCATTCAATTTAACTTTGGTGAACTCTTCACTGACATCCAATTGGCCACACAAAATGCCGCCCTCTCTAAAACCACCTCAATCAAAGAAGAAGAAAAGCCCATGGAAATCCCATCATTCCTCTTCATCCGTAGAGACCAATAGCAAAAGAAATCACTCTCCAAAGCATCAACCTACACCCACAAAAATGACCCAGCCTCCATGCCTCTGCCATCTCTGCCAAAGTACTCAAACACCTACCAACCCACATTTCTAAATGAAGAACCACATGTACGATCGCAAATCTTAATGCATGCAAAGATGATTAATAAATTCCTCCTTGCTTTTGCATAGCACTCACAAATCCGAAAGAGCGCCCAATACCGAACCTCTCAGATTGTCTGCAACCTTTCCTTAAAATACTAGATCCAACTACACCCGAGAAAGAGGGGGAAATGATTGAGGGAAACCCTCTAAAGCCCAAAAGCCTTCACTGAGAACTTCCTTGATCTTCAAAATGCAAATATTTTAACCAAGCCAAGGATGAAAATAGCGGTAGAGGCGGGCCACTACAAAACGCAATGTAGCACCGTAGTGGAGCAATTAAAAAAAGTTGTCAAAAAAATCTAAAAGATTCCCAAAAAATCCAAAATATTGGAAAATGCTTGAATATATGGTCTTTTTACAAAAGTAGCTAGCATAGGCGGGTGTAGCGGTCCCATCATCACATGAAATCCTATATCGCTGGATGATTATAAAACTATAATATTGATATATTTTTTCATATATATTCATGTTGGTTAGCTCTGCTAAGTTAAAAACTAAAAAACTGTTTATAATCAAACAATGTCATCAAAATATCATCACCATTATACTTAGAATATAACATTTTAGAGTTGCGTTTTGATATATATATATATATAGAGAGAGAGAGAGCAATTTTCAGTTAAAGTGAAATATGATTAGGGTCTTATTTCTTATTAGAGTTAATTTTTCCTAGGTCCCATGTCCTGTTAGAGTGAAATTTGGTTGGACTCTATTTCTTGTTAACAGGGGCGGACCCACGTTAAGGGCATTGGGGGCAGTGGACCCCGTTGGGATTTGAAAAATCCAGAGAGTTTCAATGGGCAGCTGGTCCATGCCCCCGTCGACCCAACACGCATGCCCCTACCCCTTTTATTCCAAAATCCTTCCCCTTCCTCTTCCTCTTCCTCAAACCCCAAATCGTCTCCTAGGGCTCTTGCAATCCCAGCCCTCCCCTTCAAGCTCCGACACTTCGACATAGAAGGGAGGTGTGGTTCGAAGCTTCCACCATCTCAGACTCTTAATCAGCCGAGCATCTAGAAGCAACGAGCGGTACTTGCAAACATGACCTTACGCATAACAAACGTCTTTCTTAGGCTTCTTTCACTGCAATATTTGTTCTGCATTTTTCAAAATCTGGATCTTGTTCCTCTTTGAAGGAATTTCTTTCCTTGCTTTGATGTTTGATCAGATGGTTGGGCTTTCTCTTGTCTAATCAAATTATTCTTTTGCAACAAATAGCTGCACATATGAGATTTCCGCTGGATCAGCCAAAAATCTGATTTCCATCATCAAGTGTGCAGCATTGACCGTCTCGTTAAGCCCATCTAATTGTGTGGCCTACCAGATGGCAAATCAAATCCAAACAGAGAAGTTGCCCCTCCCTCGATTGAGCAAAATCAAATGTATAAGCTTGGAAAGCAGGAAATATAAGCATTTATCCTGGAAAAGAAAGCTCAAATCCAACAATGTGAACCAAAATTTCTTAGGTTCTACTCTCAACTGATGGATATTAAAGTTTCCTAAATTAATTCCCAATGGGAATTCAAAATACTTAAATGGTTTTCATCGCATCGACTCAATTTTTTTGCATAGGGAATGGCTACTGTTCTGCTTTAATTTGCATCTGTGGAGTACAAAAATTCTGGAAATGGAATACATGGTTTATTGTTTTCCCTCAAAACAGCATCCTCTATATTTTGAATCTGAACTAAAATGTACTGATTATGGCTTTCACACAAAAGTATCCAACATGTGGAAAAAATCTGATAATCCAAGCACAATAATAGGCATAACAGAGCAAGTAGGCATTAGAAAAGTTAAGCACATCAATGTATGTGGAAACCTCCATTAGCCGTATAGGCACTATCAGATCAATTTTAACCCTCTCCAGGTAACTACAAGTTGAACTATAAAAAAAGTGAAATTATCAGAGATGAACAGGGATCTAAAGGGACCAAATTGGGACAAGTTATTTTGATTCAAAAGCTCTAATGGCATACCTATTCTTCATTTTTTCCAAGTTTCATCGTCCAATCATGACCAGGGAAGGGGATCAACCAGTTCCACCCCTTTTATTTCATATTCCTTTTGTTCCAATGTTTGCTTGTAGTTCTATAATAGTAGCAATAGTGGTTATTTTTATAGTTTTGTTATATGCGCTGTTTTCTTTCATGATGTCATGGCTTTCAAAACATGAAGAACTGTCGAGGGCAATTGTAAAAAATTTCTTTTAGAATTGTGATATGACTTTTGATAGAGAATGTTAGTTGCTTGACGTATTTAAATATTTATATCTATTTAAATGCAAGACATTCTCACTTTTGCCATTGATAATGTGAATACATAACAACAAAATAATGTTTGAAATCTTCAATTGATCATCATATGCCCCCCTCGAACGAAAATTCTGGGTCCACCACAGCTTGTTAATATGAAATTTCTGGAGTTTGCAGTTGATGATTGGGTATTTTTGAAGACTTCTCCAATGAAAGGTACCATTAGATTTTGGCAGAAAGGAAAGCTTTCACTAAGATATATCGGACCTTTCAAGATCAAAAGCAGAATTGGAGATGTGGCTTATCGTCTAGATCTTCCGATGCAATTCTCCGGTATCAATAATGTATTCAATGTGTCTATGCTTCGAAAATATGTGGCAAATCCGACTCATCATTAACTATGATGAAATTCAAGTTCAACCGAACACCACATATGTTGAGAAGCCAATTCAGATTATTGATACCAAGGAGCAAGTATTACGTACTAGGACGATCAAATGGGTTAAAGTTCTATGGGAGCATCATGAACCCAATGAAGTTACATGGGAATTGGAAGAACAAATGACTCGAAAGTATCCAGAGCTATTTGTTCAGGTAAGTTGTTTATTGAAGTTTACTTGCTATGTTTTCTTTTATTTTTGTTTCATTCAGAGGACCGAATGATTCTAAAAGTTTAGGAGAATGATACACTCCAACCCGAGTTAATCAAGATTAACTCTAATTAATTACGATTAATGTGAATTAGACGTGATTAGTCAAGGTATATGTGATTAGTGATTAAAATGGATCAAATTAGTTTCATTTGAGGAACTTAGTCATAACGGAATGGATTTGAAAGGAATTCACTTGATTGAGTTGAATTTAGACTCGAATTGATGGAATTAAGGACTTTTCCGTAAATACAAAATTTAGTGTATTTCATCGGATACGGTGAAACTTGATACCATCGTGTGTGTCTCAACGAGGGCAAAAACTTTCATAATATACACATTTTCATTTGACTTAACACGAATCAAGTGGGTCTTGAATTGACTTTAATTAGAATTAAGTTTGATGTATGGGATGAATATGCAAAATCCATATGTTATGTGTCAAGAACCCAAGTTGTATGTCCTTAGTTGTGTCATTGTGAATCATCCCAGCAAATTTTGAGAAGCAGCTGAGTTTTCTTCTTCGTTCTTGGCTATCAAGTTGTTGAATCAAGGAGTTTTTCAAGTGACTTTGATAAGGAAATTTGATTTCATCTTCTCCATCACCTTCTCCATTAAGTGGGTTGTTTGTTTCTTAGAGATTGGTGCTTTTGAATCAAGTAGAGCTTGGAACAAAGGGGTTTTGTGTTAGATTCATTTCAAAGGCAAGTATAAACTCTTATTATGATTATATGTTAGTTGTTTGAGAGTTCATACAATTGAGTCTGAGAAGAGATGTTGGTTGATGTGTTTAGAATGGAATTATCATTGGATTGATTGAATGATGTTTATAGTGATTGTATATGGGAATAGAAGTGATTTCTTGTATTTATATATGGAATTGAGTTGGGAATAGGAGGTTCCAAGCTTTGTTGCAGGTTAGGGATTGAAAGAAACAGAATTCTGAAATGAATTCTGCATCAGATTTGGATGCAAACGTAGTTTTGCTCCCTGGAAGCCTGAGCAAAACACTGTGCATGATTTTTTCTTACAACTGTTAGTCGACCGACCATAGTCTCGGTCGACCGAGTATACATAAAGTAGGTCGACCTGGCCTTCGTAGGTCGACCGAGCTCCCAGTTGACGGGGTCGACCTGCCAAGGCCTCAGTCGACCGGGTCTTCTGGGAATTTCTAAGATTTTGGATATTTTGTTTTAATGTAGTTGTGAGAGCCTAATTCGACTGTGATTAATGACTAATTAGGTTATGAGAATTTCTCCATAAAATGTTATCTTTGGATTGTCATCCAAAGTAAATTAGCTATTAACCAAAGGTTAACTAAAGTTAATCGTAATTCAATAATAAATGCCAAAGCTAATTCGTAATGCATGGATAGATTGTACGAAATTAGTAGGATTGCATAATATAATTCTAAGATGTAAAGGATAAAGCCTATTGAGCGTTTCAGGGCTGTTTATGTTCTTTATACCTCCATGGGTGTTAATTCCGGGGACTTTCATGTACAACATCCACATATATTGTAATGTTCATCGAGAATAGCACGTACATGGAACAACTGTGATTACACTTAAATGGATGGTATTAGTTACTTATTTAATTGTTTATTGAATTGTATCTGTTAAATGAATCTTTCTTGAGGCTTGGGTTATGAATGGTGCGCCCTTCTGCCGTATGCCAAAGAGGACAAGGATACTGAATAATTCCTTTATAAGACGATGTGAAATGAATTGATAATTGAATTTATCAGTGAGTCTGGCACTACATGGTAATTTTCTATAAGCTTTTTAAGCTGATTCTGTTGCAGTAGTTTATTTGGAGGCGTTTCGGAGCTCCGTGGTGATATCAGTAGTCCCTGGCCCGGGCTCTGATAAGTCCCACAATAAATGAATTCTTCAGTATGGAAGAGAGAATCCTCTCCTTTGATGGAGATGGAAATGGAATTGAATTGAAATTGAAATGTTATTGTAGTTTGCCAAATAAAAAGACTCTTATTGCTTATGAGTTGGAATATATTGGAATTAAACCAATCTAACAATAAATGAGATGAATTGAATGTATCATTAGCATGTTTAATCATGTTTGTTTATACATTGCTGAATTGTGAAATTCATAGTGTTATTGATGGCATTACAGGCACAGCTGCCATGCCGGTCCTTCCGAGACCACAGCGCCACCAGAAACGTCCGGTACAGTTCCTCCAGGAGGACTAGTAGAATGGAAATGAGAGAGAAACAACGAGAATAGAACTTGATACTTTGAATCGTTGCCTTGTAATTAGATAGGCAAATGATGAGTTGTATATAGTGTAAAGAAATGTTGGTTTGATACAAACAATGTATATTGTGAATATTTCCGCATAATTTATATTTGATATCCCTTGTGAATTTTAATGTGTTGAGATTCACGGGAGTAAGTATGCAACACGCCTCGGGTTTAACTCGGATTAGTCCTAATCTCAGGCTCGGGTCGTGTCAGTTGACTTGACCCCAATGTGGGTCTGGGAAAATTGACCTGTGAGTCGGGTATGAGGGTCATATATGGGTCGAGGTTGGGTTGGTGGGTCGATCAGGTAGGTTTTGCAGACCCTAGTTTTTAAAAGCCCCTTAGAACACAAACCATCATCAACCCACCCAAGAAAACCACCATTACATGCACATGCACAAGGAAAATAATAAAACAAAATAAATTAAAGAGATTGGCAATCGTTCATATTCGACAATCAATTAACTTATATTCATCATTGGATTGAGATATCACACCACAATAAACAAAACTTGATCTGATTTTTTATATATCCGTTACCCATTTATGGATTTTTTTCGTGCCCTCTCTACTTTATTAGTGGTCACTCAATGTGACTTAAACAGTGTTCATAAGTGTTTAGCTAGCTATCCCTAAAATTGAATACATATACATATATAAATATATATATATATTATATGCATGCACGCATGCATTTGGAGGGCATGGGGCCCACATTTAAAGAGTGTTCATGGTAAGTAATTCAAATTAATAAGTTTTTATATGCAAGGGAAATATTTTAATAACAAAAATAAATAAATAAAAGTGTTGCAAATGACATAACTTTTTAGTCCAAATATCAAATGTAAGGAATCAAATATAAGTTTCAAATTACACTTCAGTCATTATTTTTAAATTGTTGACTCCAAACCTCATGCATATTGCTTAAAAATAAATATTAATTGTTTAAATTCATATCTACCTATTAAATGGATCAGAATTCAATATAAAAATGAGGTGACTTGGCCAAGTCTCCCAATATTTGACTTTGTCCTTCATTAAAATGAGATGACTGAGGAGAGTCGGCTTGGAAGTTTCCCACCTTTATTTTAAAAGAGATCATTCTTTTATTTATTTCAATCTAAATGTGAACCGCCCACAAGCCATAAATTGACACAACCAACCGTTCTCTCCCTGTTGTATTGAAACACAAAAGACTAAAACCATTAATTTGAGGACCAAAAATTAATAATGGGATTAGGCTGCTCTGTTGAGGCTGACATTTTCATTCCCCTAGGTTTCATTGGTCTTTCCCTCTCGGACCTCTCTTATGATTGGAATGACCTCATGTGGCTTCAACTAATAAGTGTTTCTAATACTGTGTGTGCAAGTTTTCTCACAAAAAAGAAAAAAAAAAGAGCTCTTAAGTATTACATATATAAAATACCAAAAATTGAAAAATGCATGCCAGGAGATCTATAGAATAATAACGTTAAGGCATAGTAAAAATATGTTACCTGGGGCGACATATCCAATAGATCCCTTTATCCCAATTGAGCTGGATTGAGTCTGAGAGCAATTACCGACATCTCTGAAGAAAATCCTCGCCAAGCCAAAATCCCCCACATGGGCAACCATGTCTTCATCAAGAAGTGATCGTTGGCTCCAAAACCCCGTTGGCTCAATGCGAGTAGGGGTGAAAGTGGGCCGGGCCGTCCTAGGGCCGCCCGCGGACGACCCGTCATATGCTCGGCCCGAGCTCGGCTCAAAAGACAAAAGAGCCGAGCTAGGGCCTAATAGGAGGCCCGTTTGCTTAAAGGGGCCGAGCTCGGGCTTGATGAAGCCCGGCTCGTAAGCCTTAGGGCCTACATATATTAATACATATATTATATATATGTACACTATACAATATATAATACATATATGATATAACATAATCCATAAATCATAAACCTTAGTTTTAATCAATATAAATAATCTCTAAACCCTAAACACTAAATAATCCATAAATCATAAACCTAAGCAGTAAGCCATAGGGCCTACATATATTAATCCATATATTATATGTATGTGTACACTATACAGTATATAATACATATATGAATCTATGATACTAAATAATCCATAAATCCTAAACCTTAGTTTTAATCCAATATAAATAATCCCTAAACCCTAAGCACTAAATAATCCATAAATCCTAAACCTAAGCACTAAACCTTAAACCCTAATTTTAATCCAATATAAATAATCCCTAAACAACCTTGAGGATGCATGTATATTAATGGTCTAGAAGTCATTTTTTAAAGTCTTGTAACTCTGGAACAACCTTTCCTTTGTTGTTATTATTATTTATTAACAATGCTCTATTGTTGTTGTTATAGGTGATACTGGTGATACTAGATACTTTATTTTACGATGCTAGCCGAATACTTTATTTTATTCTATGATGCTATTGGAGTTTAATTTGATTTGTATTATTGTTGGAGTTTGATAATGCTCATCTACATTAACATTGAACTATTATGGAGTGTTGGAACTGGGCTCCCTTTGCTTTTATGGAGTCTTTCTTATTTTAGTTAATTTTATTGCTGCTTCCCAAATTATGGGAATGAGAATATGGGATGAATGCATGCATTTGATCATTTTTTGTTCTGGTTTGCATATGTAGATTTTTTTGAATTCCTACAGGAATTTTTTTTTCCGAAAATTATTTTCTTTCAGCTAGTGTTATATCATTAGCTGGGCTCAAAGGGCCGGCCCTAGGGCCTCATAACATAATAAGGGCCGAGCCCGAGCCAGGGTTTTTGAGGCCCTTTAGGGCTAGGGCCGAGCTAGGGCCTACTGAAAAATACTAGGGCCGAGCCTAGGGCCTGTCAAAGCCCGGCTCGGCCCGGCCCACTTTCATCCCTAAATGCGAGTCACCGTTCAAGCCCCACGTTCACGCTATCCTCAACTACCCAAAAACCTCGGTTGCACCTAGTCCACGCAACAAGCCCCGAGAGCAGACTAAGAGATTGGAAGACTGATGTTGATCCTCTATGGCGTTGGTTGCACGGTACGTGGGCGGACCAATCAGCCTATCTTTTTTATCCGGATTCATTGTCCTTAGATTTTTCCATAACTGTCCAGACAATCAGGGCCGTCCCAAACTTTTTGGGGGCCTCAAGCCAAAATCTTAAATTGGGGCCTTTTTTTTTTTTTTTTTAACCATTCAATACTAAATAAAATTAATATCTATGATTTTTTTACTAGAATTTCATTTTTCTTGCTCTTTTTGATGCAAAATTATTGATCAAACTTTTATAATCAATTTTCTCTAACACGTTCCTTTCAATTGATAAAATCGCTAATCCACTTAATCTTTCTTGTGACATAGTCGATCTTAGGTAAGATTTTATCAATTTTAATTTTGAAAAAGTTCTTTCTGCAGAAGCAACTGTTACGGGAATTGTTAATAAAATTCTATATGCGATGCATGCATTTGGAAAAGATTCTAGTTTTTTAATATAATTCAATATGTCAATTGGAGTGTTCTTGTTTTCTTCTGTTTGTATAACTTCTCTTAAAACTTTTAATTCCGAAAATAAATCTAAACCATCAATATCAATTGAATTTTCATATGTGAGAGCACTTTCGAGAGAAAGGCATTTATCTTTTAAGCTATCATCGTCAAATGATTTTAGTTTTTTGAAACTAAATAGAAAACCAAAAAGTTCTTCATATATATGAAACTGTTCAAACCTTTGCTCAATTGAGGAAATAGCTTGATCAACTATAAATAAGAAATAATCGATTCTAAATGATTCTTCAACTGATTGTGTTATCTCGTGATCAACATTTTCATCAAAGTGTCTTTTCCTACGAATTACACGTTTTTCTTGAAAAACCGGTTGAATTTCTAATTCTTTAGCAATCTCTATGGCTGAACTCATAGCAGTTGCAAATCCAGTTTCTCTATAATTTTTGAAAAAATCTATAAGAGTTTTTAATTGATTTATAGCCACATCAATATGGATATCTTTAGATTGTAAGATTTTACTAGCTGAATTGACAGCAAATAACACTTCATACCAAATAGTCAAGCTCAATAAGAACTCAAAATCTCCAAACTCATATTTTGCTAAAGAGTTAGCTTCACTTCTTGTCTTAGAATCTTGATCACTACTTTCTGCTAACTCTAACAAAGCATCCCTTATTTTTGGAGCTTGAAATCTTATAGCTTTAACACTTTCAATGCGACTTTCCCAACGTGTTTGTGATAACGGCTTAAGAGTGAATTTCGATAATTTTTTTTTTTAAATATTCCATCTCTTTGTTGAAGAAGAAAATAATGTATATAAACGTTGTACCACTCCAAAAAAAGATACAGCTTTAGTACAAGAGTTTGCCATATCACAAAGTACTAGATTAATGTTATGACTACCGCATGGTGTGTAAAATGCTTTAGGATTAATATCTAGAAGTCTTCTTTGTACACCTTGTTTATTTCCTTTCATATTAGATCCATTATCATAACCTTGTCCTCGTATGTCATTAATGTTAAGTTTAAGTTTCATTATTACATTTATTAGTTCATTAAAAAGACCTAAACCAGTAGTGACATCTACTTTTATAAATTCTAAAAAATATTCTTCTATTTTTATTGGACTTGTTGAAATATCCACGCATCTTAGTATGAGAGTCATTTGTTCTTGATTACTTATATCAGGAGTGCAATCAAGTATAATTGAAAAATATTTTGCTTCTTTAACTTTTTTAATAATTTTACTTCTAATTTCATTTGCTATCATTTGTATCAATTCATTTTGAATTTTATGACCAAGATAATGGTTATGAATTTCACCTTGTTGAATACGATGAATATGTTCTTGCATCACCGGATCAAATTCAGCAATCATTTCAATTAAACTTAAAAAAATTCCATTATTTTCTTGATAAATTTTTTCTTTTGTTCCTCGAAATGGCAAATTATTTTTACCTAAAGTCTTTATGATTGCAATAATTCTTTGTAATACATTTTTCCAACGATCTTTCTCTTTGTTAATTAGGTCTTGAACACTTTTATCAATTGTTTTATTTTTCAATAATCGTATCTGTAAATCACTCCAAGTGTTCATATTAGTAATATGCTCACTACTTGTTTCATGTCTTTTAATTTTACCACTAATATTTCTCCAATCATTAGTTCCTTGATTAGCTAATTGATTTGTACAAGATTCCGAATTAAACAACTTGCAACAAAAACAAAATACGCTATCTAATTCATTTGAATACACTAGCCATTTTCTATCATGTTTCTCCCCATTTGGTAAGGTTCGAGTGTAATATGAAGTAGAAAAATGCCTAGAATTTCCATCTTTAGGAAATTCTGAATCATTATGTCTAATTGGACCCTTTTCTACTAATAAATCCCTCAATTTTGAGTCAATATTTTGCCATTGAGCTGGATCATAAATATTTAAAGGCCTATAATCAAGTGTTTCGTTAATATATTCATTTGCTTCTAAATTTTTTTCATGTTCTTCATCAAAAGTAGGTATATTAAAATTTTGACCATCATTCGATATATTTTCATTTGTATCTTTTGATTGACTATCATTAAGATTATCGTAAGTTGGTATATTACACTTTTGACTATCATTTTGAATATTCTCATTAGTATCTTTTGATTGACTAGCATTAGGATTACTTTCATTGTTATCATTCAATTGACTATCGTAAGGATTATTTTCATTTGTTGAACTATCAACTAATTTTTCTATGATATTTTGTTTATTACTGGTAACAAATTTTTCAAGAGACCCCTTTTGAGATTCAATCAATTTTTCTATTCTTTTTTTTTTTTTTAGTTTTTGATGCCCAGATTCATATTTTCGAGGAGCCATATAGTGAAAAAAAAAAAAACACACAAACAAACAACCAAATAACAACAAATACTTTACACAGGCAACAGCCAAAACAATATATAACAATACTACAATAGTCAATAGTACCTAACTAACAAATAAAATTAAAATAGAAAAGTATAGAACAATAGAACCAGATTTGCTGCTTTATCCCGCTGATTTATCCCAATATCTACTGCTCTATATAAGTTTAATATCTGAACAGTGAATATCACAAATTCACAGTTTATTAAATCTTAATTGCAAAGAAAAAAAAATTATTCAAGAGGGTAAAGATTGATATTATTACCTATTTATGTGTTGACTCCAAATTTTGTAGTAGATTTCAAGACTCAAATCCTCAAATTTGAAGCCAATACGTATAGAGAGAGAGAGACAGCCAGAGTTAGAGAGAGAGAGACTGTGAGAGCAATAAGAGAGAATGAGAACAAAAGCCAAAATCTCACTAGACCGCTTGACTGCTTGAGAGTTGAGAGATGGAGAGGAAAGTGAAGAAAAGCCCAAATTCACAGCACAGGGAGAGAGTCCAAGAGAGCACAGGGAGAGAGTCCAAGAGAGTCCAAGAGAAAAGTAAAGAAATTGAAGAAAGAAGAGAGAGACGTTGAGGTTGAGGGACAGAGAGTTGACTTGAGTATCACATGGGGTTTGGAAAGAGAAAAGAAAATCTTGTGTCATGTGGTATGGATTATAGAGAGAGAGAGAAAAATCTATTGTGATTGAATTGATTGGGCATTTGGGCTGCTGGGCCAGCTGCTATACCGTATAAGAGAAATTTTTTTGGATAACCAAGTACAAGTTGTACAGCTGGTGGGCTGTTGCTGAGAAGGGAAAAAAAATCTTGGGTTGGAGTACAGCTGCCCCCAGCTGGTGGGTTGCTGCCAGTGCCCAGTGGTACAAAGAAAGAAAAGAAATAGGCATGAATGGGTTTTTAAAATTTTGGGCCTTCCCAAATTGGGGGCCTCAAGCCATTGCCTAAATGGCCTTACACTTGGGCCGGCCCTGCAGACAATCTTCTCGGTCTCTTCCTTTCTGAAGTCAGCACCAACATGTGATACCTTATCTTCTTCCACGTTACGTTGCAAGGAACTTACCACTGCCCCAGCAGTGGGTTTACAGCATTTTCACCAGGTATTCGTGCTTTGTAGAACAGTTTTTTTTTTTCTCTCCCCCTTGGTTATAGCTTTGTTGTACAACTTGAGTACAGAGTACACTCCTCAATTTTGGCTCAATGAATCCAGGATCATATATGCCAAGGTTAAGAGAATTCATTCATTACCACATGTCGTGTTATGTTTTCTCCTAATTTCATTTCAGTTTGAGTTGTGCTCACGGTCAAATAATCACATATAAATTGACTAGCACAATACATGTGAGATCCCAAACTAGTGCCCTGCCTCATTCTATTTAGCCACCTTTAGCCCGTAATTTATCAGACCCTGCCGTCCAATTCCAGCCTCTTTTGAGCATCTAATCTTCTTAATCCCACATATTTTCCATGTAGTTTAGCTTTGTTTCTTGTTTTACTTTGGTTTTCTTCTTCGGCAAAAGAGAGGCGCAACAGATGAATAGTCGTCCCTTCTATTAGGTTAAATTTACACTTGCATGAAATGATCAAATAAAGTGATTTTAACTTTCAAGATTACGCAAGTGGATTTCACTATTTTTCTTTTTAATTTTAACTATAAATCGTTTTACATCTAAGTTGGGCAAAAAGTACATCCTACTCTTTTTTTTTTTGTTTGGGTACTCTACAACGTGGATGGGTCCCCGAGAGATCCCACTGCGACTCCTCGGAGTCTCACATCGACTATAGAGAGGAAAGTGAATGAGATTATATTTAGAGCTTACACTCTTACGCCTTTTAATGGGTTCATGCCCATCAGAAATAAAACCGTGAAGCCTTTGGACTAAAGCGGATAATATCATGCATGCACGTAGGGCCGGGTGTTACAAATGGTATCAGGGCCGACTTTCAACTAGTGGGTGGGGCAGGCAAAGAGGGCGGGAAGGCTACTGCACAAGGACGTGCATGTGTATTGGGTGGGGCGCCACTAATGTGGAAGTGAATCAAGGCACATATGAGAGCCACTATGTAATAAGTCTGTCTCTTCGAAATTGGCTCATGAGTAGGGTGTATGGTAATTCTAATAAAAAAAGTTATTATTTTATGATTTAGAGCTTATTTACATATTAAATCATTTAATAAACCTCCAATTTTAGTGTCTATTTTTAGAGTTTATTTAAAAAATTAAATCTTTCCCATCTAAAAATAATAAGCTAAAGGGATCTGATTATTTTTTAGTGTTGGTTTAGCTAAAGTGGATGGAGGTGGAAAATGTAAATTTTACAAGTACTGTTTTGGACAAAAATAATCTTATAAATATTTCAAAATGCCCCAAATGGTGGACTTGACATTGTAATTTAAAATAGGTGGGCCTCAATTCCTAAAATTCATAAAGCGGGCCCCAACTTCCTCAAAAAATAAGGGTTTTTTTTTATAATTTTACGAAATAAATTAATTTTCAATTAGAACTTAAAAGTTAAAAGGTTTTATTTTAGACCTCAATCTAATTAGTTCTTATTAAT
Organism: Cinnamomum chago; assembly: GCA_038049695.1. Classification (NCBI taxonomy): domain Eukaryota; kingdom Viridiplantae; phylum Streptophyta; class Magnoliopsida; order Laurales; family Lauraceae; genus Cinnamomum; species Cinnamomum chago. The sequence continues at coordinate 60,191,941 of CP142458.1, read as the reverse complement.
TAGACTAGAGTTTCCAAATAGCCCCTAAGTCTTGCACATCTTTTTTGAAGTCAGAAATTATGCCATGGAAAAAATAGCCACACTTATTTTTCTCCATGGAATTTATGACAACTCAAAAACAAACAAATCCTCTTCATTAAATATTTGGCAGTCCATTTTTATTTTATTTCATTTTTTCTCTTTGATGGGCGCAAATGCCTGAACTGATAAAAACTCTTCATTTTGGGTATTGTGAATTGGCCTATAGACCCAAGTTGCTGTTGACAATCGTCCCGTGTTGCAGGCGACACGGCCTATGATATTAAGACTAGCATGTGACAAACTCCATAAATTCCCTCTCAAACACGCAGGATGGGTGTGGTAGACTACTCTATGGGGGGATGTCTCCGTGCAACTTTAAAGGTGCATCTTTAAGGGGAGAACTTTCAGCTCGCCCACTTTGTGATCCATGTGAATTCTTCACACACATGGAACACGCTTTCATAGTCACTGGACCCAGGGGCTTGCACCACCAAATGGGCTAGACTAATGAATTTAATATAAAGCCACATAAGATTTACTTCATAAAGTCGTTAAATTTGTGGGCCAAAGAGCATGGGTTAAAGACATAAGATTGACTGCATTTTTATATTTATGTCTATCATGGGTTTGATTTCGGTTTTCAGTCTTGACTCGTGGTTATTAATCGAACCGAACTGTGAAAAACAATTCGGTTAACCGTTTTTCCAAAACATACGGCTAACCAAAGGCATTACACCCAAATTTAAAAGAAAAAGAAGAAGAAAGGGGGTATTGTGTAATTTTATAACTTAAATAACCAATTTTAACTTTTGAACCGTTATCGTTAGAAAAAAATTGAAAGAGGGAAATGTGAAGGATCAATGATTTGTTTGTTGGAAAAATGCTCTTTATTATTTCATTTGTCTATGTGAACATTTTAATGCTGCTTTAGTATTTTGAAATTATGTAGTTTGTTGTCTATGATATTTGGTTTTGACTTTTTAACATATATTTTGCATTCTTACCAAAAAAAAAAAAAAATAGTATTTTAAGTGATAATTAACCGTAACTGAATCATCTAACACAATTAACCGCGGTTCGGTTTTTTAATGATTTTTTAGGGTATAGTTACGGTTACGATTTTTAAAATCTAAAAACAGTAAAATACGGTTCGGTTAACATTTTTCCTTAAACACATTGTTAACCGAGCCACTACACCCCTAATAACGTCTACTTTGCTCCCCTCTAATTTTAAATGAACACTCTGCACCACCATCATTACCGATTTATCTCAAGTTATAGCTTATACTTATTCCACTCAACAAGTGAAGTTAGCAAAATTTCAATTAATGTTAAGAGAATATGATCCTAAAGTCTCTCCAGAGACTTCTAATAGGGAAAAAAATGACAGTGTAATGCGTTAAGAAATTAGAGTAAAAAACATATTGATCCTAATGCAATAAACGGGCTGGATTAGGCCGGAGTCACCATTGCCCAGGCCTGAGTCTAATTAAGCTTGAGGAGTCTGAGTCGGGTTTGGGACCTAGACCACCACGGACGCTACAAGTGGTCCATACATCTATTAAACAACTAGTCAGAATGGTCCCGACTTGCACATACACGGAAACATTCAGATGAGAACCGCTGGGACAATGTTTATGTGTGCTCGCTCTAATTCTAGGCCATCTGTCCCACCTATGAACAAGTAAACCCTCTCACATGCTACTTAGGTAGTAGTTGCCACAGGACCAAATTCGACACCCATCTAGATGTTACTCATTGTTGGACTGGAATCCAACTAAATAGCCCCTTTTAAAATCATCAAAACTTGTACGACATAGTTCAAGTAGTTTTTTAATTTATTCTTTTATTTGTTATGATGTGAATATCCCTGAGGTCTTTGTCCCAATAAGATCAATCCCCAGTGCGGCACCAGCCAAACACATACATGCGCACACTAGAGCAAATCTGTATTGAGTTTTGAATATAGGGAGCAAACTCACACCTTATATCGCTCCACGAGCTCCCAAGTGGGTGCAGTTCAGGGAGCTAGGACAATCTAATGGGGTATATATTTTACTTTCTTATAGATTTCATTATGATCTTTCCATGCCCCACCTCCTTCATTATTGGCATGGCCCCGAGTTATAGCTTGTGCTATATACTATTGTGTGGATGGTTCTCACCAAGAATAAGACTCCTCTAGTTTTTCTTTCACAGCATGTCACAAGCCTAGGTAAAGGAGGAGGGTTGCGTTAGATAGGTTGACAACTAGCGTTAAATCTTGTCACAACCCAATTATGAATTCTAAAATTTTATTCCACTAAAAAAGTAACAACTAAAAGTATATTGCAAGAGAACTAAAAATAAATAAATAAATAATATGCCTTATCTAGCCGACGTATCCAATAGATCCTTTTATCCCAATTGAGCTAGATTCAGCAGCTGAGAGCAATTATCGCCATATTTGGAAAAGACCCTTGTCAAGCCAAAATCATCCACATGGGCAACCATGTCCTCATCAAGAAGGACATTGCTAGGTTTGAGATTGCAATGTGCTACTCGTTCTTCGCAATGGTGATGAAGATAATCCAATACACTGGCCACATCAAAGGCTACATTTAGCCTTTGAATCATGAGCGGCGCTACATGGATCACAGTGGGGTCAATTGACCCCACTGATATCCAGAAAAATATTATAAAAAAAATCTCTTTAATGAATTTAAGTTATAGAAAGCTTTTGACCCCACTCAATGCATAAGTTAATAGACCATATGTCTACCAAAACAAAAAAAATAAATAATAGTAATGGGCCCAATTTTTATTTTTTAAAGAAAACTGATATTTTGTCAGTAAGTCTTTATTTACCCTAACTTAACCTCTAAATATGGTATTCTCCACGTATTAAAAGGAGAAAACCCTAATATTATCAAAAGTAGATAACTGATGTTGATAAAGGCAAAAATAAATTTATTCGATTTGTGGAAGATAAGCCTTTTTAATTTCTAGAGCCGTCACAGCTTTGAATGAAGCTTAAACATCTCAAATGAAGTTGCTTATCATTAGGGTGCAGCCATGTGTCTAAATTCCCCTTTGTCATGTATTCAAAAACCAATGCCTTGAAATCACTGCCACTAAAATCAGCGCTTGAGCACACAGACTTCCCAGGTCAAGAGTCAATTCCACACCTACAGGAGTCTAGTTGACAACGTGCCAAGGTCTAACATTGAGGCCCGTAGAACCAAATGGGTATAATTTTAGGTCTAAATACAAAGAGGTTGAGCTTGATTTGACTGAAAAACTCAGGCTTAGCATCATATAGATCATTATTTCATGCATACATTAATGCCCCAGAGAATACACACACATACACAAATTTGAAAATATTTATTCAGCTATAAGTATGCTACAACAAGATTAAAAGGGGCTAGTAATTGTTTACTTTAGTGCCATTTGTTGTACGTTGATCGGATAGCAATATGAAGGGGGGCCAGAAAAAGTCCTCTGAGAAAAGATGGCATTGACAGCTTGTGTTGGATGGAAGGCATCCCAGAAGATGTATTGATCCCTGTTTGCACATGGTATTGAGAGGGGAAGGCATGTCACCTGCCCTTTGTTCCTCCCAATCCCACAGCATCCCTCAGTAGTCACCTGAAACCCTGTCATGTAAGAATGAAGATGGATCAGCCTTCCATTCATGTCTTATCCATGGGGAAATGGGCTGGGTCCATAGTATAGCTGGGCCGGACCAAAATTAATTGACGTGGACCTGAACATGGAACACAAAATAGATCTAGGCCTCTGGTTTGTATGATACACAAAATCTTATGTCAAGACACTGACCTAGACTTGGATGGTGCTCATTTGAGGATTTCCCTACTAAATATGGGGCACCCTCTCTTAAGCACCTCTCATGAGATCCCCCTTGTGGATCCATGCCAATCATGTGGGTGATGAGGGCTCAACAGATCTAAATGACACATAGGGGTATACAAAAGATCATCCGGCCACATTAGATCATCCTAACCATTTGATCTATTGCCTTAAAATTTAATGGTTTTAGAAGGCATCAATTTTTGGATTTTAATCCAAAGGTGAGTAGAGAACATAGGGATAACTAAATTATTTGGGTATCTCATTTCTCACCCAGCTATCTAGGGATCGATGCATGAGTCATCTCCTTGAGTGCGCATGCGTTCTCTCCCCAGATTGTGCTAGTTGGCGGGTCTCTCATGGGTCCAGCTCCCCCTGGCTAGCTAGCTAAGGAAAAAAAAAAAGACACCCAATGGTGCGCAGTTAAATGGATATCAAATCTGGGCCTGTGCTCATTTAGGACTTCCTACTTCTCATAACTTACTATAGCCTCATAGCTATGATTTATACAGTTGTAGCATTCGGATATTTGGGCCATAGATTTCTTCAGGCCAGAATAAAGGACATGGAGGCCCAAACTAAAATGGCTAGAAATCTTGGAACCGTAACCCAATTTTTCTGGGTGTTTGGGTATACTGGAAAGTATTTCATCTGCAACGGAGTAAATTTTGGGGTAAGTTTTAAGATCCTTTCATGGGACCTATTACCAGCTCTACATCTAAATGTGTTAGTCCTGGGCCTAATCCAATGAGTGGCATGCCAGTCTTCTAACTAGCTGAGCCAGCCCTTGAAGTATAGTCCAGCGGGTTACACATGTCTCTGAATATCAGTACCAACATAAAAAAACAGATTTGTGCTTGGAGAGCATGGGCCGGCCCAGTTGCAGTTATAATTGAAAGTATCTCACCATATGTTGAAGGGTTATTGAGCATTTCACCGACGGCTCCATAAGCATTGCCGTAGAGAAAGATTGCCCCAGTGTGGTTGCCATTGAGCTGGTCGACCAGAGATTTTAGGCCCACATTGAATAGTCCGACGATCTCATTAACGCCGGAGACACACTGCCCCGGCGGGGTTTGGTTCAGTGCTAATTGGTAAGGAATACAACCAAGTGGGCCTAGTCCAGCCAGAAAGAACTTCCGCACCCCTACACTGTGAACTGCCTGCAATAAGAGAGTCCAGCTAAGATTAAGATGGTAACATATGCCATTGATAGATTATCAGTTTCATAATTGTTGATTGTGGGTCCAAACCTGGAACTGATATCAATCAGGCAAAAATTCAGGGCCCATGTGCAACTTTTATGGGTCAGTAATAAGTTCAATAGGCCCATTGTTTCTTCAGCAATTCATTTTTGTATAAAATTGGGATCAAGTTTAAATGGATTAACGTCCAAGTGAGTCAGCTGATCACTCTATTAGCTGGGATGATCTCTCTAATATTGGATCCAGACCTACTACTTTCTGGTCCAGTCAGGCCTCATATCTGGCCCTATTCTGTGGGGAGTGAGAGTGGCGATCGGTCAGGTCGGGTTGGTGGCTTGTCTAGTGAGTATGGAACCACCCCATATCAAGAGGAACTCGACTAGAAAGTAAAAGGGTCAGCCCAACACTCAGAATAGAGAAGTAGTGGCCCAAAACAAACATAACCCATCTATTAATGGGTTGGAAATGTCAACGAGAGTGCTGCCAGTTTCTAACCTGGGACCCACCACCTCAATCAGGTAGATTTAGGATTCGGTTGACCCGTGTACTTCTGGGTTGGACACAGGTCAATTTTTCCAACCTATTTATATTTAATAAATGGGTCAGGTTCAGGTTGAGTCCATACTTGCTTTTCCACCTCCCAACCCTACAAGAAAATATTTAAAGTTTCAGATTGACTCTGTTTTAACTTCTGGGTTAGGTCCGGGTGAGCATGCTCAATCTAATTACTAAATTGGTCAGGTTCAGGTTGGCTAAGGTCCTGATCCAGACCCAGAATTTTATTTTATTTTATAAGATAAAAGGAATGGCTAATTGAGGCATGTATATGTGTATATATATGAGAGGAAAAAAAAAATGAAGTTGAAGAACTCAATGGTTTCAGATTACCAGTATCTGCCTTGTGTAGTGATTGAGGAGGAGGTCGGCATAGTCCTGAGCAATTGACTTTGCAAGGTACTGAGTCAAGTTATTTGGCCCCATTTCATTTCTCAAGTCATTCATGTTGCTCTCGAAATTCATCACCTGTTGGCTTCAACTAAAACGCCCTCCCTGTCACAAAAATTAACAAACGAGATTACATTTGCCTTCAAGAAAACAACAAACAAAACAAAACAACACACAAAAAAAAAAAGAGATTGTACTCTCTCTCTCTCTCTCTCTCTCTCTCTCTCTCTCTACTTGGAACTACCATGCCCATACACAGGATAGATACTGTGGGGACACATCAAGGATACAACGAGGACATGAATTTGACACATGAAAAATGAAGTCAAATACGATATGATATGATGCGTTGTTTATTTTGAAGTATCCGGCTATCATAACTTGGGAGTTTGATTTTCTTACTCTCACGGGCCTTTTCTACAAGAACCAAGCCGAACTCTTCGATTGGGAGGAAAAAAAAAAAAAAAGGGAACCTAGCTGTGCACCCTGTTTTGCGCAAGAAATTCTGATACGGATGTTGATCCATGAACATATGATCCGTCAGTTTTCAGATTGATATTCTTATTTGTGCGTTCCAATCCAACCATAGGATCCATATCCAAAACCAACTTCATCTATTTATCAACAGTTTAATAGTCTACTAAGCTTGGATTGTATTGCCGTTTCTAAAGACCCACTTGTATTATCAAGTAGTTATATTTTGAGGTATTAACCTGAGTATACTAATGTCACATTTAACAACCAAATCCTCAGAGAAAAGATTTCCGCTTTTTACAAAGTTGAAGTGAAAAATTCACATTTGACAATTGTAAAATTTGAAAATTTGTTTCATTGGAGATCCTTATTTTTAAAGATTACCCCTCACATTCAATGTGGAAATCTTAGCTGAAAGATGAAGGTTATAAAATCTTTCAGATTTGTAAGTTACTTACCTGTTACCAAATTTGACCTATCGAATCCTAACTATACAATTTCCTTGTCTTGTTCTAGAGGCAATAAAAAATCCTTAAATCTACAGATTCCTTACTTGTTACTAAACATGACCTAATAGGAATCTTACAATTTTTTCAGATTTGTGTCCAAAACTATAATATCTCTTTTTTTTAACTTTTAATTAGTTGATGAAAGATCTGGGTCTAACACACAAGAGTCCCACAGGGATCTGAATCCTATCCAATATAAAATGTCTCTGGATCTGAATACATTTTGGTCCTGGCCCGGATTGACCTGCTTACATCCTCTCATAATTCATGATCATTAACTTAGAACTATACCTTAGGTTCTCACTAAAAATTGTTTCTTAAGAATATTGATTTGACAAAACTAAAGTTAGTGAAGGTTTATTTGGTGAAAACAATCTATGAACTCTTTCTTTTCTACAGCTGTAGTAGCAGTTAGTAGTGATTAATTACCAAGTGCTGACATGTCTCATCAAGGATGCCTCCTGCTGCTGAAGCGTAATTAACACCACTTAGCATTGCACAAACATTACTTTTGCTTTGTACAAAGGTTGGAAGATATGGAAGTCCCAACATCTCACCTGAAAAAGCCAGCCTCATCAACATTACAATTGAGTAAAATGATGCAGCAGCTGTAATGAATGGTTATTAAATAATCATTAGATAAGATCTTACCCCACATATCTACTGCAGTTTTTCCATTAGAAAATCTCCCAAAATGCCCTTGATAGAAATCAATCCCATAGGGAAAGTAATTAGCTTTTGCCAAAGAGTAGAGATTGTTATTGTTCCCATTATCAACCAATGAATCTCCAAACACAAACATGGCTGGGACTTGATATGATCCATGCACCTCAATGGAGAAATTAAAAAATAGGAGAATGGTGTTCACCCTAGAGCTTGATTTTTCCATTTTCACTCAATTCGAAAACCCACTCAATCAATTGCTTGCAACAATTTGTTATGTTGGAAAGTGAGTATAAACGTGGTGGAATTGAAAAAGAAGACCCATCGTGTAACGGCTAGTATATGACACGTCCATGAGGTAAGATGCTTGCTTCCTGATTACCTTTTTCCTTATTTTCCTGCTGGTTTTGGGTGGGTTTGTTACACGGTTTCTTGTTCTATTGACTTATCTTCTCATATTTTTATCTTACCTTTTTTTTTATCATTTTTTGTTCAATGGGGTGGCCCACAATGCCCACATTGACCACAACTTCCTTGTTATATGAAACGGTCCCCTCCCTCTTTGGATTCTATTTATGATCTTAAAGGTTATCTACTGGTTGCTATTAACATCTAATTTAAAGGATATTATTTCTCTTCTTGATGGAATGAGAGATTCATGGCCTATAAAAGACAACCCGGGTAACTCTCTTGGCTACTATAGTTTTTCCGCAACCATTACTTACCGGAGAAAAAAAGACAAAGTATAAGGGAGTTGTGATTCCCCATTGAAGACCAACCTTCTGTTGGATCAGAATTTCAAGATGGCACAATCATGTACCATTTTACTACTCTACCGGGTTTAGATTAAATGTTTACAGTATTATTGGATTGATTCCAGAGAGGGTTTATAAACCCAAGATTTTCTAACATTTGGTATTAGAGCCTGCTGATTTCAATCCAATGATCTATTATCGATTTTATGGACTTTCTGGATTCTTCCAGAGTAAAAAACTCAAGTACCTAGAGGAAGAAATTTTGGGTGTATGATAAAGAGTATTTAATTTATTGGATAATAATAGCCTAAAAAATGAGTATTACAGTGCCCAACCTAATCTGAAAAAGATGGGAATGAAAGATTTATTTTTCTGTAATTTAAAATTTTTTATTTAAAAATTACATTGGAGGTTTTTATCTCATACTTGGTTACTATTATGATTTTTTTGGCTTGTTAGTAGCATGATAATGAGAACATGAGAATATATCAGAAAAGTCAGAAGGTGTGTTTTTTTAATGAAAAATGATAATAATAACCACACATGAGATAAAAACCTCTGATGTAATTTTTAAAGTAAAAAAAGGATTTTGTGCGCCGTCCTGTGCGTGTACTGTGCGCAAAACAGTGCACAGATTTTATCACGGACGTCATTGTGCGCATGACGGCCCACTGCCTGAAACTAACCAATTTTGCACGCTACCGTTCTTTTTTTTTTTTGGGTAGTTGGGCTGGGCTAGGCCAGCCCGACCTGCCTGGCTTGGCCCAGCTACCCAAGCTGGACAGGCTGGACCGAGTCATGTTATGGTTTGGCCTGACCTGACTAAGCCTGCCATTCATGACTTTTCTAGGCTGGGTCAGGTTATGGTCTGGGCCAGTTTATGGGCTGATCGTGGGTTGGGCCTGACCCATTTAGGGCCCACTAAGCCCATTTCAGTTTTGGAGAATATTTTTTTCCAGTTGAACCCACTTATTAGACGGTACATATTTGTACATTCAATTGTCCAAAATAAGCTTCAAAAGTGACCCAAATCAAAGTTTAAAAGTTGACCATGAACTATGAAACTGTAAATTATAATATGATCTTTGGTTCTAATTATTCATATATATTGTTTATTTAATCCGATCATAGCCGTTAAATTGATAGTGATGGACATAAATAACATTTTGAATTCATTGATTAATTTCAGAATTAAACAAATTGGTCAATAATAAACGGTCAAGATCTTATTTTGATCATAAAAGACACATCTAGACATGGATCGACGATCCATTCTTCTATGTATTGATGGCATTGAGATCTATCACATGGACAGATCTGATGGACTGATTAATCGCTATAAATTAGAGCATATTTTATTTTTAACATTATGTTTAACTCTTTTTTGATACTTCCGCTGCTAGTTTTACTTATTTAGCAAAATTATAGTTCGATTTTATTGTTAATATTCAGATATGCTCATTATGGTTTATTATTTAGAGTTGTTTATTTCTTGGATTGAATGGATGTATGGTTATGATGAATCAATTAAAGATATTAGGTATTCATCAATGATCAATTAATGATAATTTTAACCATTGATCTATGAAAAGATGCCTAATCAACTTAAATGTAATATATAATGAAGTTATTCGGAAATTATGTAATGGTGCATATGGACCAATATTTTTGATTGATTGGTTCATCACACTTAGATGACCGAATGAACTAACTTTATCACTTCAGTGTTGTTATCAATTTAGAGAATTCAACAATTTCTTTACTTGGTAGCCACCAAAGCGACCCAATTACAGATAATTGATTAATTCTTTAAATTGAGTTAAGGTGGTACAAACTCTATTGTTTGAATATGATAACACTTAAAATTACAATTTCATAAAGGATATGGTTTGATTAAGCCCAAAGGTACGATTGTCCATAATTTGAAATTGGAATATGACATGGTTAATAAAAGTGTTTTGCTTGTATTTGATTTATACCCAAAGGAATACATTCAATACAATCACATCACATATTATAAACATTGTCATATTAATCAAAGATAAGTAATATATTTACATATTATTTTCCAACCCAAAGATGGCTTTACAATGATGTACATATCACTTTTAAATTTAAGAATATTGCGATAAATTCAAAGCATCACATTACTTATTGTTACTTGGCTAAGGTCCTGATCCAGACCCAGAATTTTATTTTATTTTATAAGATAAAAGGAATGGCTAATTGAGGCATGTATATGTACGTGTATATATATGAGAGGAAAAAAAAAAGATGAAGTTGAAGAATTCAATGGTTTCAGATTACCAGTATCTGCCTTGTGTAGTGATTGAGGAGGTCGGCATAGTCCTGAGGAGTGTAGTTGTGGCTGGAATTGTAGAGGTATGGCAGGAGGTAGTTGATCAGGTAGTCATTGCTTCCCATTACCATCAGAGCAATTGACTTTGCAAGGTACTGAGTCAAGTTCTTAGGCCCCATTTCATTTCTCAAGTCATTCATGTTGCTCTCGAAATTCATCACCTGTTGGCTTAAACTAAAACGCCCTCCCTGCCACAAAAATTAACAAACGAGATTTCATTTGCCTTCAATAAAACAACAAACAAAACAAAACAACACAAAAAAAAAGAGACTGTACTCTCTCTCTCTCTCTCTCTCTCTCTCTCTCTCTCTCTCTCTCTCTCTCTACTTGGAACTACCATGCCCATACACAGGATAGATACTGTGGGGACACATCAAGGATATAATACAACGAGGACATGAATTTGACACATGAAAAATGAAGTTAAATATGATATGATATGATGCGTTGTTTATTTTGAAGTATCCGGCTATCGTAACTTGGGAGTTTGATTTTCTTACTCTCACGGGCCTTTTCTACAAGAACCAAGCTGAACTCTTCGATTGGGAGGAAAAAAAAAATAAAGGAACCTAGCTGTGCACCCTGTTTTGCGCAAGAAATTCTGATATGGATGTTGATCCATGAACATATGATCCGTGAGTTTTCATATTGATATTCTGATTTGGGCATTCCAATCCAACCATAGGATCCATATCGAAAACCAACTTCATCTATTTATCAACAGTTTAATAGTCTACTAAGCTTGGATTGTATTGCCGTTTCTAAAGACCCGCTTGTATTACGTAGTTATATTTTGAGGTATTAACCTGAGTATACTAATGTAACATTTAACAACCAAATCCTCAGAGAAAAGATTTCCGCTTTTTACAAAGTTGAAGTGAAAAATCCACATTTGACAATTATAAAATTTGAAAATTTGTGTCATGGGAGATCCTTATTTTTAAAGATTACATTCATTGTGGAAATCTTAACTGAAAGATGAAGGTTATAAAATCTTTCAGATTTGTGAGTTCCTTGCCTGTTACCAAATTTGACCTATCGAATCCTAACTATACAATTTCCTTGTAAGGAAAGCCTTGTTCCAGAGGCAATAAGAAATCCTTAAATCTACATATTCCTTACCTGTTACTAAACATGACCTAATATGAGTCTTACAGTTTTTTCAGATTTGTGTCCAAAACTATAATATCTCATTTTTTTAAACTTTTAATTAGTTGATGAAAGATCTGGGTCCAACACACAAGAGTCCTACAGGGATCTGAATCCTATCCAATATAAAATGTCTCTGGATCTGAATACATTTTGGTTCTGGCCCGGATTGACCTGCTTACATCCTGTCATAATTCATGATCATTAACTTAGAACTATACCTTAGGTTCTCACTAAAAATGTTTCTTAAGAATATTGATCTGACAAAACTAAAGTTAGTGAAGGTTTATTTGGTGAAAACAATCTATGAACTCTTTCTTTTCTAAAGCTGTAGTAGTAGTTAGTAGTGATTACCAAGTGCTGGCCTGTCTCATCAAGGATGCCTCCTGCTGCTGAAGCGTAATTAACACCACTTAGCATTGCACAAACATTACTTTTGCTTTGTACAAAGGTTGGAAGATATGGAAGTCCCAACATCTCACCTGAAAAAGCCAGCCTCATCAACATTACAATTGAGTAAAATGATGCAGCAGCTGTAATGAATGGTTATTAAATAATCATTAGATAAGATCTTACCCCACATATCTACTGCAGTTTTTCCATTAGAAAATCTCCCAAAATGCCCTTGATAGAAATCAATCCCATAGGGAAAGTAATTAGCTTTTGCCAAAGAGTAGAGATTGTTATTGTTCCCATTATCAACCAATGAATCTCCAAACACAAACATGGCTGGGACTTGATATGATCCATGCACCTCAATGGAGAAATTAAAAAATAGGAGAATGGAGAGAACCCAATTCACCCTAGAGCTTGATTTTTCCATTTTCACTCAATTCGAAAACCCACTCAATCAATTGCATGCAACAATTTGTTACGTTGGAATGTGAGTATAAACGTGGTGGAACTGAAAAAGAAGACCCATCGTGTAACGGCTAGTACATGACACGTCCATGAGGTAAGATGCTTGCTTCCTTATTACCTTTTTACTTATTTTCCTGCTGGTTTTGGGTGGGTTTGTTACACGGTTTATTGTTCTATTGATTTATCTTCTTATCTTTTTATCTTACTTTTTTTTTAATCATTTTTTGTTCAATGGGGTGGCCCACAATGCCCACATCGACCACAACTTCCTTGTTATATGAAACGGTCCCCTCCCTCTTTGGATTCTATTTATGGTCTTAAAGGTTATCTACTAGTTGCCATTAACATCTAATTTAAAGGATATTATTTCTCCTCTTAATGGAATGAGAGATTCATGGCCTATGAGAGATTCATGGCCTATAAAAGACAACCTGGGTAACTCTCTTGGCTACTATAGTTTTTCTGCAACCATTACTTACCGGAGAAAAAAAGACAAAGCACAAGGGAGTTGTGATTCCCCATTGAAGACCAACCTTCTGTTGGATTAGAATTTCAAGAATGCACAAGATTTTCAAGAATGCACAATCATGTACCATTTTACTACTCTACCCGGTTTAGATTAAATGTTTACAGTATTATTGGATTGATTCCAGAGAGGGTTTATAAACCCAAGATTTTCTGAGAGGGTTTATAAACCCAAGATCTTCTAACATTTGATATGAAAGCCTGATGATTTCAATCCAATGATCTATTATCGTTTTTATGGACTTTCTGGATTCTTCCGGAGTAAAAAAACTCAAGTACCTAGAGGAAAGAAATTTTGGGTATATGATAAAGGGTATTCAATTTATTGGATAATAATAACCTAAAAAATGAGTATTACAGTGCCCAACCTAATCTAAAAAAGATGGGAATGAAAGATTTATTTTTTTGTAATTTAAAATTTTTTATTTAAAAATTACATCAGAGGTTTTTATCTCATATTTAGTTACTGTTATAATTTTTTTTCATTAAAAAAACACACCTTCTGACTTTTCTGATATATTCTCATGTTATCATTATCATGCTACTGACATGCAAAAAAAAAAATGATAATAATAACCAAACATGATATAAAAACCTCTGATGTAATTTTTAAATTAAAAAAAAAGGGTTTTGTGCGCTGTCCTGTGCGTGTACTGTGCGCAAAACAGTGCACAGATTTTATCCCGGACGTCACTATGCCCATGACGGCCCACTGCCTGAAACTAACCAATTTTGCATGCTACCCTTTTTTTTTTGGTTGCTTGGCCGGGCCAGGCCAGGCAGGTCCGGTCAACACGACCTTACTAGCCCAGCCTAGCTACCCAAGCTGGATAGGCTGGGCTGAGTCATGTTATGGTTCGGCCCGACCTGACTAGGCCTACCATTCATGACTTTTTTGGGCTGGGTCAAGTTATGGTCTCGGCCAGTTTATGGGCTGATCATGGGTTGGGCTTAACCCATTTAGGGCCCACTAAGCCCATTTCAGTTTTGGAGAATATTTTTTCCCAGTTGAACACACTTATTAGACGGTACATATTTATACATTCAATTGTCCAAAATAAGCTTCAAGAGTGACCCAAATCAAAGTTTAAAAGTTGACCATGAACTATGAAACTGTAAATTATAATATGATCTTTGGTTCTAATTATTCATATATATTGTTTATTCAATCCGATCATAGCCGTTAAATTGATAGTGATAGCCATAAATAACATTTTGAATTCATTGATTAATTTCAGAATTAACTAAATTGGTCAATAATAAATGGTCAAGATCTTATTTTGATCATAAAATACACATCTAGACATGGATCGACGATCCATTTTCTTCTATGTATTGATGGCATTGAGATCTATCACATGGACAGATCTGATGGACTGATTAATCGCTCTAAATTAGAGCATATTTTATTTTTAACATTATGTTTAACTCTTTTTTTAGACTTCCGCTGCTAGTTTTACTTATTTAGCAAAATTATAGTTCGATTTTATTGTTAATATTTAGATATGCTCATTATGGTTTATTATTTAGAGTTGCCTATTTCTTGGATTGAATGGATGTATGGTTATGATAAATCAATTAAAGATATTAGGTATTGATCAATGATCAGTTAATGATAATTTTAACCATTGATCTATGAAATGATGCCTAATCAACTTAAATGTAATATAATAAAGTTATTCGGAAATTATGTAATGGTGCATATGTACCAATATTTTTGATTGATTGGTTCATTACACTTAGATGACCGAATGAACTAACTTTATCACTTCAGTGTTGTAATCAATTTAGAGAATTCAACAATTTCTTAACTTGGTAGCCACCAAAGCGACCCAATTATAGATAATTGATTAATTCTTTAAATTGAGTTAAGGTAGTACAAACTCTATTGTTTGAATATGATAACACTTAAAATTACAATTTCATAAAGGAAATGGTTCGATTAAGCCCAAAGGTATGATTGTCCATAATTTGAAATTGGAATATGACATGGTTAATAAAAGTGTTTTGCTTGTATTTGATTTATACCCAAATGAATATATTCAATACAATCACATCACATATTATAAACATTGTCATATTAATCAAAGAAAAGTAATATATTTACATATTATTTTCCAACCCAAAGATGACTTTACAATGATGTACATATCACTTTTAAATTTAAGAATATTGCGTCGATAAATTCAAAGCATCACATAAGTTATTGTTACTTGTTTATTTTCTTTAGTTACAAATTACATGGCATCACTTTCGACTTTAGTGAATATACCCATGCTAGATGGATCAAACTTTATTGAATGACTGGACATGTTATTATTAGCTATTACTTACTTGGAGCTTGATATGGCTTTGAATGAGCCTAAGCTAACAATGCCTATGGATGCGAGCTTAGTTAATGAAAGGGCTAACTATAATAAATGGATTAAGGCTAATAAGGTTGTGATAAGTATTATTACAAACTCAATTTCGATGACCATTAGAGGTTCCATCGAAGCAAAGGAAAATGCAAAGGACCTACTAGAAGCTATAAAATGTTAGTTTCAAATAACTGATAAAGCTCTAGGTGCATCATTGATTAGCTGTCTTACAAGCATAAATATAATGAGACGTTAGGAGTAAGAGAACACATATTGACAATGACAAATATTGCTTCTAAATTGAAAGAAGTTGATATGACCGTGTCTGAAAAATATTTAGTGCAATTCATTTTCAAATCTCTTCCTCCCGAGTTTAGCCTATTTAAAGTAGCATACAACGAGAGCTTAACTCCGTGGTCATTGAATGAGTTGATCGCAAAAGCTGATCAAGAAGAAAGGAGGCTTAAGGCTGAGGGATAACTAACTGTTAATTTTGTTTCTCAAAATAAGTCCAAACAAAAAGGAAAATGAAAAAAGAAAGCCAATGTTGATGAAGTAATGCCCAACAGGAAAGAGAAAGGTGCACAGAGAAATGTTTTTTTTGTGGAAAAAATGGGCATTTTAAGAAGGATTGCCTAAAGCGTAAAAATTGGTTTGAAAAGAGAGGTAACAATTTATCTTTTGTATGTCAAGAAACCAACTTAGCTGATATCCCATCAAATTCTTTGTGGATCCACTCTTGAGCAACCATTCATGTATCTGGTTGTGTGCTTGGATTCCTTTCAAGGTGGACTCCAAATGATAGCGAGAAAACCATTACGATGGGGAACAAAAAGGAATCAAGGGTCGAAGCTGTAGGCACCTATAGGCTGGTGTTTGACACTCGTCATGTCTTGGATTTAGATAATACTTTCTTGGTTCCTGATATTTCTAGAAATTTGATTTTTGTTTTCCAAACTTGATTGTAATGGATTTAATTTCAACTTTGGACATGGCATTATGCATATTTTTAGCAATAATATTTTGATTGAGAATGGTTATATGTGTGATGGTTTGTATAGATTGAAGTTAGATTCTATATATGAACAAACTTCACACAAACCTCACATTAATTGTGGATTGCACATTAGCATGAAAAGAGGGCCACTAAATGAGAACTCATCAAGGTTGTGGCACAAAAGATTAGGACATATCTTTAAACAGAGAATAAAAATATTGGTGACTGATGGATTATTTCCCAATCTTGATTTCACCGATTATAGTGTTTGTATTGATTGTATAAAGGGAAAACAAACTAATACAAACAAGAAAAGGACCACAAGAAGTTCTGCACCCTTAGAAATTACTCATACAGATATATGTGGTAAAATTCATGTTTTATGTTTTACGTTTTACGAGAGATGAATAGTTTATCGCTTTTATCGATGATTTTTCACGATATGGCTATGTCTATTTGATTAAAGAAAAATCTGATGCTTTACAATTCTTTAAAATTTTTAAGGCAGAAGTAGAAAAGCAATTAGACATGAAAATTAAAGTATCCGATAGAGGTGGTGAGTATTACAGTTGATACACTGAATCGGGTAGTAACCCGGCCCCATTTGCTAGATTTCTAGAAATGGAAGGTATTGTAGCACAGTATACAATGCCGGACACAACTCAACAAAATGGTGTAGCCGAAAGAAGGAATATAACGTTAACAGATATGGTTTATAACAATTTGGATTCAATTTTGTTTTTCCATCTTTGCTTTGTTTTTAGTGTTGATTGGAAGGTTTTCAGTATAATTGTATATAAGTTTATTTAATTTTGGATTTTTTAGTTGTTCTTTTTCTTGAGTTGCCATTGTTCGGTTTGTGTTGTTTTAGTTAGAATAGAAAAGAAGTTCTTACTACAAAGGGAGATGAACTTACAGAAACAAGTCACCACAACGATTTACATTTTTACTGACATTTTTTTCCCAGTGCAATCGTTAAATGCTGAGAAAAATATAACTTTTACCGCCATTCTAATTTTTCTGCGGAATTCTTGTTTTCCCTTTAAAGGTAAATGACCGGCGAATATACTTTTGTCGACGAGTTAATTGCCCCGGGAAATGTTTTTTTTTAATATATTTTTGTATTGTTTTTGCGTGCAAGTATTACTTAAAATCCTAACCGCAGATCGCCTTTATTAAAAAAAAAAAAACCCGCAAATCCCCATCTCTTCATACTAAAGGAGAGCGCTTCTTCAAAACCCTATCAAAAGACAAAACGAGAAGAAGGGCGCAAACTGATGACAAGGCCAAGGTCGAGAAGAAGATGGGAACAAGGTATTGCTCTCTTTCTTCCTCCTCAAATGCCATGAATGGTTAGTGTGCAGGTTTTGTGTAGTTATTGTTCCTGAAGAATGCAATAAGGGGAGTGTGTAGGTTTGCGTTGAGAGAGAGAGAGAGGCCGTGGGAAAGTGAGCACAGATCGAAGCTGTTTTTCACATTCTGATATCCGATATTGAGAAGCACACAGCTCACTCGCTCTAATTTTTAGTTGAGCAGAATGGCAAAGGGGCAGTGCACAGGGATCAAGTCTTGTAACCATATTGGGGGCAGTTCTGTGCAAAAATCATCCCTTGCTCTCACTTGAAATTGATTCAAGTCATTTTACCCTTTTTAGGAGTCGCTGTGTTGGGAACCGTCTTGAATAAAAATACATTCCTTGAACCAAATGTAAAGTGACTCATGAGATGATGAGAAACCTTCTTGCTCTCATGAGAAATCAAATGCTTGCTGCAGGCAAACATGCGTATTAAAACTGGCTGCATGGAAACACATTGGATTGAGTATTGATCTAATGTGGTTTCTGAACAGGGTTGATGTGTATTAAAACTGATTGTCATTATTATTATTTTTTTATTAGATGAGTATTGCCTGCATTCTTCTGTGGTTTGTTTTGGCTTCTTTTTTATGCTTTGTGTGATGATCATTTTTTTTTTTTTTAATTTTCGTTTGAAATTGGGTTTTTGTGGTTTGTAGAAACAAAGGTTGGAGACAAGGATATTCGGTTCGTTTGGTGTAGACGAACCCAGGTCTCTCTCTGCTCACTGTTCTCTCAAACTGCTCTCTCTACTTTTCTCTGCGAAAATCTCAAGGTAAAACATCACAATCCTTATTTATTTTCTATTTTATTGCTTTTGAAGGTTCTCAAATATATGAATAGATATGAGGATTAGGGCTTTAATGGATGATTTATATTTATTTCTTGTTGGCATAGGTTTTGTAGATGCTATTTAATAAAATAATTTTGGTGTCTTTTATAAACTTTAACTAAGGAATAAAGTGAATGCGCATACTCTAAAATATATGAATAGATATGAGGATCAGGGCTGGATTTTGGGGATGTAAGGGATTTCAGGTTTCTTTAATTTGGGGATTTTAGGTATTTTGCTCCATCACTGCCTCCAAGCCCTCACTACAGGTTTGGCTAAAAAAAGGTGTGATTTATCCGGTGGTTGGATTCATAAATAAGTTAGGCCTGGATTATAGTACGTTAGAATAATGTTGTGAATCCAATTTCCTAAGGCCTGTTTGTTCCGAGGAATTTCTCTTGACAATTCCATGAGTTGGCAATTTGTGACAGCAATATTACTTGTCATCTCTAGAGTTTCTGGAATAAATTTCTGTTTATTTAGTGAAATTTCAAAAATTCAACCTTCTGAAGTATCACTTGTAGATTTTGGAATTCGCTATAATGTTGGGTTGTCCTTGAGCATTTGCAAATCCTACTAGTAGACAGCATTTGGAGAATGTCTTTCACCTAATATGAATTCTCAGAAATCCTGCAAACAAAGAATGAGAATTGTTGGAAGCAAACAAACCCCTAAAGATAGTGGAAACAAACCCCTGCAATCACAATGTTATGTTATTGAGCACATCTTCCAACTGTGCCCTGGGCTCTTCCACTGTTGATTATGATATACTGAAATTTTCAGCTTGAATGTATGGGCATGGAATCGGTGAATGAGCTTGACATGACGGTGAATTTATGTAATATTTTTTGGGACTATTGATGGATTTCAAATATGTGTGTGAATTTTAGTTCTTGTGCTGGGCAGTTTTGGGATGGCGATGATGGATATGAGAGGGTGTGATGCATGGGTTTGAAATATGTTTTGAGATGTAAATAGTGAATAGTAAATGAGGCTGGGAGATAGGTTGAGATGAAGATGGGAAATTTGAGATGGGTACACTGTGGTTTAATGAAAAATAAAATAAAATACCATTTAAAGATATATTATAGATTTCTCTCATTTCATACATTTTTATTTTTGATATTTCACAGTTTTCTAATATTTGTAACTATGATTATATCTAAAAATCAATTTAAAAAGTAAATATTAGTATATTGTCAGGGAATTTTCAAAATATACTGATAATTGCTACCATGTTCGCCTGAATTACGAAGACAAACCTATAGATTCCCTTTCTTTCAAGCACAATAATATCGTAGCATTGTTGTATAGAATTTTAAAACTAAAGTAAGGGTATTCATACATTTTAAAAGAGTATATTATATTCTAAATATCATCAAATTCTTGAAATGTCTGTGAAAAGGATATGCCAAGAAAACTACTTCTGTTATAAATCCAAACCTAAACCATCCATTTTTGTGAGGGGGCATCCTTCCTTCTTTACACATACATCTGATTTGTCATATGCGGAGCCAAAACCATGTACTTATAGTATATTTTAATTGGAAATAGTACAAACCACACACACTCCTCTTTATATGATTGTCTTTGGCATGTGATAGAGAAGTACTCGTTCCTTTAATGGAGATTTTATCGTTCTTGATCTGTCTAAATTCTTAAGTTAATTGTTATTTTTTTCTTTTTTTCTTATTTTTTTGTTGTGCATTTTAGGTGTAGACTGTTGTTTTGTTTTTCTTATATTTGTGTTCTTTTTTCTCTGTTTTTATTTTTCGTTTTTGCATTTATTTTATATCATCTATTGGTTGAATTTGAGTGTACCATCACTTTACATATATGAACAGATATGGACAAGATGCTAGTGTTGTAGGATACCAGCATCCCACGTACGAGCAGATGGTCTCCGCAATCTCATAATCATGCTTAAAACTGTTACAGCCGTATATAGACCGGGTGAATTCTTTTATTGAATTCGCAAAGGCGAATTTTGGCGGGAGTATAGTGATTAAGTGCCAATGTAACTACGGCTGTAACAGTTTTAAGCATGATTATGAGATTCTGAGAGACCATCTGTTCGTGCGTGGGATGCTAGTACTGGTTACAGCTTGGGGTACGAGCATATTGACTCCTGCAAAAATGATTGCATACTTTTTTGGAAGGAGAATGCTCACTTGGATTAGTGTTTGGAAAGCGCGTGATGATTTAAAAGAGGGATGAAGAAGGATCCATTGTGAAACCCCCCTGCACCCTACACATTGGACCCGAAACAAAGGGAGTGACAAAGAAAGGGTTTGACAGTGATTTCATTTCATCCGCCAAACTAAAGGTGAGTGACAATTCATCACAAGCTCACAACTTTACTTTCCATATTTGGCAAAAGTAAATAGGCCTTGACTTTCTTAGGATTTGAATTACTAGGGTGATTGATCTCTCGGCACTCATTTCCCGTCTCCTTTTAATTCATTTTCCATTGAAGGGGTGAACTATTTCATAGCCATTTATGGATCTTCATCTTCGTTTCTTCAATTTTAGTCACTTCTAGGAATGCATTTCTTAGAATACCTAGGGATTTAATTTCATGCAAAAAATGGGTCCTGAATGTTTGAGTTAAAGTTCATTTTTGTGCAAATTGGTCAAGACAATGCTGCATCTCTCTCTCATTGTAGGACGTGCGGTGGGAATGGATTGAATCAAGGCAAGGTGGGCCTTGTATGGGCTAGCACAAGGTGACTGACTACATGTACATGGCAAGGTCCCATGTGATTATACACTTGAGATCATTTCTCAAAGATTAGTACTTTTTTTTTTCTATTCTTTTTCTCTGTTTCATCTTCCTCCAATTTGGCATGGGACTGTGTAACTCTCCTAGTGGATAGCTTGCCATGGGTGCATCTAGATCATCAACTGATCTGTGGTCCATGCAATCTTTTCGGTTCATAATTCATTTTGTTGTGGTGTCCTTTTTCATGATTTTGAATCTGAAAGTGTGTTTTGCCTTTCCCCTCAAATCCAGAGCAGGAAGCTTGAAACACTACTATTGATTTTATTTTGCATGGAAATCTTTTCTTACTTGTCGGCAACTTTCTGGACTCTGATGAAATATGGCTAATATAATACTTGTGCATGCTGAACTTTTGCTATTTCTTGTTTAGTTTTTGCTCCCCGATTCCTCTCTAACCTGATGGGCAGAAAACCAGAGATTCAATGTTTTTGCTGTATGGCAAAGATTGAAATATTACATTTATTTTTTATTTTTTATTTTTTGGGGAGGTGGTGTATGTGGTTGGTTGTGTGAAGAGGTGAGCTAGCTCAAATTGGTCACTTGGGATGCTGTTCCAAGGTCTAGACCATTCATTTAGATGTGAGGGATTGAGCATTTGCTGCACACTAAGGACTTAGAACACACATAGAAATAGTCTTTCTTCCTCTATGGATATATGCACTTATAAGTGGAACTCTATAGAAAATTGATTCCGTCAGGGGAGCCAAGTCTGATTGTGACTCAATTGATTTGTGAACCTACCTGCCACCCCAATTATCTTCAATCAAAAGTAAATCCATGGTCAAACAGGGAGAAAGCTCGCATAGTAGCGAGCTAGCTCAAATTGGTCACTTGGGATGCTGTTCCAAGGTCTAGACCATTCATTTAGATGTGAGGGATTGAGCATTGGTTGCACACTAAGGACTTAGAACACACATAGAAATAGTCTTTCTTCCTCTATGGATATATGCACTTATAAGTGGAACTCTATAGAAAATTGATTCAGTCAGGGGAGCCAAGTCTGATTGTGACTCAATTGATTTGTGAACCTACCCGCCACCCCAATTATCTTCAATCAAAAGTAAATCCACGGTCAAACAGGGAGAAAGGTCGCATAGTAGCTCATGTCAATATCCACTAAATAAGATCTTCAATCCAATGGGAGATACTTAGCCAAGGGAGGAAAAAAAAAAAAAAAGAAAGGAAAATTGCATGAATTGCAACTTTATTAGTATGATATGAAAAGTATTCAAAGACTAGGGCTGGACGACCTATGTATATTGCTTATATAAGTCTCGAAAAACACTTCAACCTTGGATTTGATACCCTACCATCCATCTAATCTCATAAAAATTAAATTCACTAAATAATAGAATCCTATTGCAATTAGAAACATAATAAAGAAACTAAGTAGAAATCCAAAGAGTAGTTTGGCTCTTGCTAGTAATGCCTTGGGCAAGGGATTTTGGTAGTGCTATTAGAATATTTGAAGCTATGGGGCTGTGGACCCCATATGACTGGGTGCCCATATATGTGGGCCTGCTAAGCATACCAGGCCTGACCTATTTTGAATCCTCTTTTAATTCAACAAATTATAGATCCAATCCATATCCATGTGACCATCCAATTTGATTTTTCATCCCTTTCTCTTAGAGAAACCTTTGATTGAGGTGGATCCAAAGTCTTTGGGCTCGATCAAAATGAATTCATCTTTTGCCACTATATTTGAGCACTGTTGGGACTTTGATTGCGTCTATCCTGCTTGTGTTGACAATTTCATCTTGATAATCGAGAAAATTGATATCATCACAATATTGTGGACGAGCCTGTGACGGAGGACTCCTATCCATTTTTCTGTACTCCTACATCCCGTAGGAGAATGTCTTATGCAGGAGTATACTTGGTCTGGGTTGGTAGGGTTGACAGGGAGAGTAGCAAGGACCAACTAGGGTCTGACCGGTTTATTATTTGGGTTGGAAATGTCAACCTGAACCCCTGAGACTAGATCCAGTCAGAAATTGGCACCCCTAATCGCTACACATCTATGGACTCAGGTAGTTTTTTATATCATGTATTTTCATTCAGTGATTTTCTTTTATCATGGTCCGGTTCTGACTCAATCTAGGATTAAGAAACTTAAGAGCAAGAGATTTTTTTAACCCAGGCCTATCCAAAGGACCACGATTTGGGGCTGACTGACATAAATGGAATGGTTGTCCTTATTTTTAGTGTCTTTTGCAACTAAAACTATAAATGAGATTAATATTTAAATATAATTAGAAGTCTGTTTTTGGTTAGCAATTAGCATAGCTTTATGAAGGTTTTGTTTAATAGGTTGGGTAGGACCTTTTTTTAGGATGTGTGTTTCTATAAATTTTTGTGTAAGGTGAGTTATGAACTTAGAGTGAATTTTATTGATTTATTGGGATTGTCTTTGGTGATCCTCTTCTTCCTTTTCTGTATTTTTTGAAGAACTTCTTCTGCATCTGGTAGCTTACTCTCACCATCATATTCTGCTGCTATTTCTCTTCTCATTTTAAACTATGTCTTCAACTATTGTTTCTATTCTTTTCCATCATTTTCTTTTGGTACTAATTTTGACTATGAATCAGGATCTGAATAATCATTCCATTAGTTTTCATGAGGGCAAAAGCTTACAGACACAAATTACATATAAAGTGCAGAAACACTGACTGTGAATGACAATGAAATTAATTTATTGGTGGATAGGAAAAGAACTCTGGTGAAGATATGAATACCATGATTTACTTCATATGAACCAAGAACTCATGATCATTAGAACTCTGGTGAAGATATGAATACCATGATTTACTTCATATGAACCAAGAACTCATGATCATTAAACACCTTCTTGAGATGAATAGAGTATCAAATATACAGGATGTAACATATCTGGGACCGCGCCAGTTGGGCCATGTTATAACTCTGTCATTTTCAGAGTTGGGTTTGTCATTAGAATTTAAAATTTTTGTTATTTGTTTCCCAAATTGATCTCTTAAGAATTGGGTATTGTGTTATTTGTGTTATTTTTCTTTTTGAATTATTGTTAGAGAATGTTGATGTAGTTAAATATTCTGCTGCTGTTGCTGTTATGATTTTGAATAGATTATGCTCAGAAGTTATATGCGGAGTTTGAAAGTTGAAGGGAAGATGTTACGCAGTATATAGTTCTTTAACAAATCTCCTTCATTTGTGTCTATTGATTTATGACAAGCCATTCTAGTTTGAAAGTTGAAGTTGTATTCTGATTTGCTGTGTACATGCATATAGTATTGGTGTTTGCAGTGTGTTGCTGTGTGCATGGTATATGACAAACCATTCAAATTTCTGCTCCTAAATGGACCCCACCTAACCAAAGTCCACATTTCAGCACCCCTTTGTCCAGTTAACTGAGATATCAACACCATCACTATCTCCAGAAATAAGGGACACCCAGATGTAACCCATCTCTTCTGTTGCTGTCATTTTCACCTCCTGTATTGCAGAGAGTGGTAGCCTCTGTATGTTATCAGCTCTTTTCGTATTTATTTAAGGACACATGGAACTTTAATACTCGAAGAGTCATGCTTTATTCTATGGTTTCACTAAAAGTTGTGCATATGACATTCTTATTCATATGTTAATCTTGCTATTTTTTTTTAATGCAGATTGAATGACAATTGAAAAACAAATTTTGTTGAAAGAGTCGATGCAGCTAGGATGCAGCCAACATGAAGGCCAAGCATGCAAGTAACAGATTGCTATATGTTAAAATGATATGCATGAAGTTTTTTAAAACAATGGTGCAAGTGTTGGAATAGTGCAACAATGAAATGATCATATATGAATATGTAAATTTGCATTGGCATTAAAATGTTAGTACATAGTAAAATGTTAGCATTTGTTTTAATTTTGTAATGGTTATGGTAAAGTGCTTTCAATGTTGAAAGGATGTTTGAATATTAATATGAAGTGGAATAAATTTTCTTGTTTCATTTTTTTATGATTTTGGAATGGAAATGGATGTTGAGTGTGTAGTAGATTTGATCTTGGATAATGGAATTAGCAATTTCAATTTATTCATTGGGCACAGGTTGAAAGTTGTAATGAATTGATGTGTATATATATATATATATATATATATATATATATATATATATATATATATATTGGAAAAGTAAATTAAAAAAAATATTCTCGGCAAGAAAAAACGCTGACGGAAAAGTTTGAAAAAATGATTTTTGTAAACTGTCAATATTTTCCCGGCGTAAAATAATGTCGGCGAAAGTTTTTCTAAATTTATTTTTGAAAAAATAAACCACTTTTCCTAGTGCAAAATAACGCTGGCAAAAGTTTTTTAAATTTTATTATTGAAAAAATAAAACTCTTTGCCTGACGAAATAAACCTCTTTTACCGCCGGAAAAAAAAAAAAAAAAAACATCAGTAATGTATAGCTTTTTACCGGTGCTACATTTTTTCACCGGCAAGTGGTATCACTGGCATAATTTTCCAAGCAGATTGCTGGCGCAAGAAAAATCGTCAGAAATGTTTTCACCGGTGTTTTATAGACCTTTATTGGCACTTATTTAGTGTCGGCAAAAGTGCAATTTCTTGTAGTCTCATCCTGTCAAATGCCCAACGTAAAACTGTGTTTCGAATATAATAAGCCTATTAGTTCTTCATTCTCTTTGTATGTTTCTTGTAATCTCCATCTATGTGTTGGATGTGATATATGATATGTGAGATTTTTGAGTGTTCTACCTAAAGTTGGATTGCCATGACTTTGTGCTCTTATTTTTGAAGTAAAGTACTATTTTATATGCTGGTCTGCTTTAAGGTTTTACCACATGTTTCTGGATGCACTTGAATCTTGGAACCTATTTTCTACCTTGGTGCAAGTGGATGCATGTAAACAAAATAATTATCTATTGCAAGTATAACTTTTAAAAATAAAGTTTGTCATGAAGAAAGGTAAGTAGCGATATCAATGGGAAGGTGAGTCAAGCAAATTAAGACCTAAGCCCAACCTAAACCTGGCAAGGGTTAAAGTCAAGAAATTCATACCTACTGTAGACATAAAAAAAAAAAAAAAAAAAAAAACTCATTACCAAGCTTGCATCTAATTGGAAAATATCATATTTTATATTTCTTATAATTTATTTCCATCTCAGTATGATTTATATATACAAAAATATCATATTTCAAGTTTCTACTAAAATATTAAAACTTTTGTATCAACTGTTTATTTAAAATTCAATTATGTGAATCTTAAGAAAGCCTATTAGTTTGGATTTTTTTTATTTATATCATAAAATTAAATAATATTTTTAATAATGTATATTGCCCGTGCTTAGTACCGGGGTGTTTTGCTAGTATATATGATCTTAAAAGGTTTGTTCAGTATAGCATCCAAATCACGACCAATTGAAAAACCTATGAAATTCATAACCATCTAAACCTGAGAATCAGGGACATCTAAACCATAGTTTAAACTAAGTCTCACACTTTATATTTCAATGAAAGCTAAAAGCACGTCTACTTTGTATTGGTACTGGATTGACATTGTTTTGTTGGCCTTTCTATTAAAGTAAAGAAATTATGAACTATTATCAAAATATAAAATTGCACACCTTTTTCTTTTTGATGCGTTTTAGGGTGTTCAAGATATTGTTGGTTTGTATCTTGTATTCTAATAATTAACCGAATTGGTTGCATGTGAGTTACCCTAGATATATTTAGAGTTTGAGGGTATTTTGATCTTTGTAGCATGGCTTTTTAAGGGCTTAAGAATATTTATATTGATAAATTGTTACCCTAACCCTAAGGAGAATTAAGAACAATTAAGAGGAATAGATAATCTCTTTTATTCTGTTGGCATAGACACACTAGCTGAATCACATAAAATTGGTGCGTCTTTTTCGTGATTGTGATTATGGTTGGTTGACTAAATTTTGTGACGTTAGAGTCATTGTTGGCTAGATAAACACATTAGAGGGGTTAGGTCGTTGTAGTTAACCGGATAGATTAGGACTGCTTTCTATTTTATTAGGATTCTTTTTTTTATTATATTTATGTTATCTTTTAGGATTGTGTTTTGTTATTTTGGCTAAGAGTTTTCTTTTAGCAGGTTTACATTTAGTTGTTTATAACTTAGCTTGATGTAACTCAATTTAGTATAATGCAATAAACTAGCATTTTTCATATTTTTCTTTCCTCTCCTCCCATCTCCCTCAAAAAGTGATATCAAAGCGTATTGTCGGATTTGAGAATTAGAGAATTAGATAAGGTGTCACTTATTTTCTCCCTTGTATTAATATTAATAATATAATAAAAACATAAATTCCATTGGCTGTTGCAAGTTCCAAGATTTAAGGTTGTGATTAAATTGTCACAGCAAAAACTCTGCATAATGTTTATTTCATGACCTTAAATCGAATAGATGACAACTCCTAATGAATTTTATATTTTGTAGATGACTAGATCCTAAATTCAATTTTTATCTAGTACGATAGTCTTACCCTCTTTAAAAATGGTTTTTCACACAAAAAACGTTCATGTTGTGCATATTAAATGGTCATAATAGAAACTTGTAAACATCTATTTCGTGGCCTAATTAGACCCAACAGATTTTTTTTGTTGTAATGCAAGCAATATTCAATAGATTGAGAGAGGATGAACTATTGAAAACAAACCCCAAATTTACAAAAGGAGAATCCCAAGGAGATTACAAAAAATGATCAAAAGCGAAAAACAACAAACAATATATAATTATCAAAGTAGAGCGACAAGTCCCAAAAAAATAAAGAATTGAAACTAGTGGAGGACTTGAGAACGGTTTTTTGATGCAGCTTAACGGGAGGAGAATCTGATTTGATTAAGCAATGAAAAGGAGGTCATTAGAGCTGGAGTAATGTCTCTGAATATGGCATCTTTTCTAGTTCTCCAAAGAGAGTTCATAGCTGAAAAAAAAGAAGTAAATAAATAAAGAAGATAGCTCTTCCAGCATAGGCATCACATAGTATGATAAGCGCCATCCAAAGGTTGAAAGCTCTGCATTTTGAAGGTACATATACTCAGCAATGTTTAGAAGCCAAAGAAGAGAGGAAGAAGAGATGGAGATCATCTTCACAGCCTCTACAGCAAGAGAGAGCATCGGAATGCCAATGGCGACCCTTCTGCTGACCATCAAAATGCCTAAGATCAAATAGATAACTACTCCCAATTAATGAGTTTTATATTTTGTAGACGGATAGATTCTGAAGCCAATTTTTTATTTAGCAAGACAGTGGGCCCTCTCAAAAGTAGTTTTCCACCCTTCCAAACACAGAAGATGACCTTATTTCCACATGGATGCATGAGCACGAGGGATCACGAACCAAAATAGACTGTTGCTATCCCAAGCCTCTCCTAGTACCCATCCACATTCATGACTAAACAACATTCATTAATATAGGAATTGATATATATATATATATATATATATATGAGAGAGAGAGAGAGAGAGAGAGAGAGAGCATTTCACTAATGACAATAATAAGCACATTATTAAGGACAACATTGAAAAAAATTATTTGAAACAAAAACGGTGTTCAACATCATATTCCTTATCACAATAGCTGACAACATCTCAATAATTACTAATATACGATGGACCTTCGAGTGACAGGAGGACCTTCTTCTCCTTAGCTTTATACTTGTTGACACCAAGATAAAAGTCTCTGACTCCTTGTAGTTCCAGCATAACATCTCGCATCTCCGATCGTTCCTTCGGTGCTTCTACGGAACAAGATATACCTATTCTCACCAACGAAAGCAAGGACTCATGCATCCTACTTCTCATTTCATTGTAATCTTCATTAGATGAAATGTTCTCATTGCCTTCCAACAACAAACGATGATCTATAATCTCTATCACTCTTTCTGGGAATGCCATTTTAGCAAGTTGATGAAGGCTTAAATTGTCTTTGAATACATCATCAGTAGGCCTCTTTCCCATAAACATTCCCAATAATAGGATTCCATAGCTGTACACGTCGCCGAATGTAGAAACTTGACCACCCATTCCATACTCTGCTTTTTATGTATGTGAAAGGAAATAGCAAGACATGATTCAAAAAAATTGTCAAAATCATTTTTACAAGCTTAGGCCCACAAACATCGGAGACATGAATTTCTCCTCATGATCTTCCTTAATAATGGTTACATCATATATTTACTTATCAAACGAATGGCTATGATTTCATTCCTATTTACAGTTATTTTGCTGAGATTTCATAATGATTACTTTGCCCATTGATTTCATGAAGGCGCAGGTTTGTACTGCCAGGGTCAATTGAACATCAAAGCCTTGTCCCATTTTATATGCGAAATAAAAATGAAGTTCATATCATCTTAAGACACTACTGAGAAAAAAAAAAAAGTTAAATTATGGTTTCTAAGGCTATAAATGGGTCAACTCGGGCTGGACTTGCCATTGTCCAAGCATGAGTCCAATTCGAAATGGGGCTGGACTTGCCTTTGTCCATCCAATTAGCAAGATTTGGGGCTGATTTTGCCTTTGCCCAACTATAAATTCCAATTAGAATTGAGGACTCTAAGTCCAGGTCTGAGTCTGAGTCCAGAATAACCATAGAGGTTTGGTTTGAGTTAGTGAAAAGAAAAGAATGAAGACACATTTCATTTCCAGCATCGCCAAAAAAATGCACTCCCTGATTTTGAATAGTTGGAATTGGAGTTTTGAATTCAACTACGGAATGAACCTGACAGGTACTGTTATCTTTCTCCAACAAATCAACTTCATGTTAATTCTAGCAAAAAAATCGGCATCATATTAAAACCCGTTCTCAGAACCCAAACATGCAATAGAAAATGCGAACAATATTAAAAAGAAAAAAAAAACTAAAAGAAAAAATGAGAATACATAATGTCAGAGAGTATATATTAGGGGATTTGACATTTCAATGCCCTTTAAACACCCAATCCCCAATTTTTGTAAATGTCTCCGGAGTCGTTTGACTCTGGTACACTTTTGTTTTTTACTTTTTTGCCCATGATATCATGGGATTTTAAAAACACATGATATCATGAGTTCCAAATGTCAAAAGTTGAAAAGCTACCTGGATCCCATGATATCATGTATTTTTAAAAACCCATGATATCTTGGGATCGAGGGCTAAAAAGTTAAAAAAAAAAAAGTGTACCAAAGTCAAATGACTCTGGTGACATTTAGAGACTTATAGTAATGAAATTAGAGATTAAGTGTTTAAGAAATTGGGGATTGAATGTTCAAGGGGCATTGAAAGTCAGTAGCCCCGGACGTCCTTCGTATCATTAGCTACCAAGGAAACTACAATATTTTCCTTCACATTTAATAATACATCACATTTATGTCTATTGTAAACTCTAAAATATACTTTGATAATATGTATGATATGCATATAACAAGGTTAAGTATATATAAGGCCATTTCTTTATTAGAAATTTCTGGATTTCACGTGGGTGTATATTTGGGAATTTCAAATACTGGAGCTTTGAAATTCGATAATTTCCTGTTCATTGATGCTAAAATCCCTATTTAAGCATTGAAAGAATCCATTTAATATACTTTGGATGAAAACTTAAAAGGTTAATTGTGGGTTGTACGGGTTACGTGGGTTGGTTGGGTTGGTGGGTCGATCGGGTTCGGTTTTGCTAGCCCTAGTTTATAAAGTCCCCTAAGAACACAAACCATCATCAACCCACCCAAGAAAACCACCATTACATGCACATGCACAAGGAAAACAATAAAACAAAATTAAATAAAGAGATTGGCAATCGTTCATATTTGACAATCAATTCACTTATATTCATCGTTGGATTGAGAAACCATACCACACTAAACAAAACTTGATCTGATTTTTTATATGTCCGTTACCCATTTATGGATTTTTTTCGTGCCCTGTCTATTTTATTAGTGGTGACTCAATGTGACCTAGACAGTGTTCATAAGTGTTTAGCTATCCCTCAAAATGAATATATATATATATATATATATATATATATATCTATATATATATATATGCGCGCGCATGTATTTGGAGGGCATGGGGCCCACATTTAAAGAGTGTTCATGGTAACTAATTCAAATTAATAAATTTTTATATGCAAGGGAAATATTTTAATAACGAAAATAAAATAAAAAAACTCTTGCATATTTTAATAACTTTTTAGTCCAAATACCAAATGTGAGGAATCAAATATAAGTTTCAAATTACACTTTAGTCATCATTTTTAAATTGTTGACTCCAAACCTCATGCATATTATTTAAAAGTAAATATTAATTGTTTAAATTCATATCTACCTATTAAATGGATCATAATTCAATATGAAAATGAGGTGACTTGGCCAAGCCTCCCAATATTTGACTTTGTCCTTCATCAAAATGAGATGACCGAGGAGAGCCAGTAACCTCTGGTAGTTTTCCTACCTTTATTTGAAAAGAGATCTTTCTTTTATTTATTTCAATCTAAATGTGAACTGCCGATAAGCCATAAATTGACACAACCAACTGTTCTCTCCCTGTTGTATTGAAACACAAAAGACTAAAACCATTAATTTGAGAATCAAAAATAATGGGATTAGGCTGCTCTATTGAGGATGACATTTTCATTCCCCTAGGTTTCATTCATCTTTCCATCTTGGACCTCTCTTCTGATTGGAATGACCCCATGTGGCTTCAACTAATAAGTGTGCCTAATACCATGTGCAAATTTTCTCAAAAAAAGCTCTTAAGTATTACATATATATATAAAATACCAAAAATTGAAAAATGCATGCCAAGGGATCTATAGAATAACGTAAGGCATAATAAAGTAAGGAATAATGAAAGTATGTTACCTGGGGCGACATATCCAATAGATCCCTTTATCCCAATTGAGCTGGATTGAGTCTGAGAGCAATTACCCACATCTTTGGAGAAAATCCTCGCCAAGCCAAAATCCCCCACATGGGCAACCATGTCTTCATCAAGAAGAACATTGCTAGGTTTGAGGTCACAATGAACTACTGGAGCTTCACAATCGTGATGAAGATAATCCAACGCACTAGCCACATCAATGGCTACATTTAGCCTTTGAATGAAGTTTAAATTGTGCTGCTCTTCATTTGGATGTAGCCATGTGTCCAAACTCCCATTGGGCATATACTCAAAAACCAACGCCTTGAAATCATTGCCAGGAAAATCAATGCTTGAGCAAACAGATAAGATCTTAACAATATTTCGATGTCGGATGCTTCTCAGAGCTTTGCATTCTGCAATAAAACTTTTAGACGCTCTTTGTTGTCGTAATTTGAGAACTTTTATTGCAGCAGTCAATCCGATTTGATCAAGAAATCCTTTATAGACAAAGCCAAAACTTCCCACACCAATTAAATTGGCTGATGAGAAACCATCAGTTGCTTTGAGAAGCTCTGCATAAGTTACCTCTAAAAACCGCTCTCCTAGTGAAGATATAATGGGGCTTTTCTTGCTTGACTTCTTCCACCAGTAACGAGCTAAAAAATATGACAACATAAAGAGAGATAGAACCACAATAACACCAGAGATGACTATTCCTATCAAAGGAATAGCTTTCTTGTGTTTCTTTGGAACTAGCTTGGAGCATGGAGGTAACCCCAATTTTGTAATTCCCCCACATAGCTTTACATTTCCTTGAATTGAAAATGCACTGGAATTCTGAAAAATTCGATGCTCTGGCACGGCACCATCGAGATCATTGAAAGACAAATTTAAATACTGTAGAAACAGAAATTCCTCCAGATATCTTGGAATTTGCCCAGATAGGTTGTTATGTGAAAAATCAAGTTCCACGAGGCCTTTTAAAGAACTCAAGGAAGAAGGAATATTTCCTTGGAAGGAATTGTCTTCCATATAAAGTATTTCCAAGTGAGTACAAGTGCCAAGAGTGCTAGGAATTTCACCCGAGAATTTATTGTTGGAGACATAAAGGATTTCAAGATTCTTCAAGCCGTCTACATCCAATGGAAATGGTCCGCTCAAGGAGTTCATACTCACAAACAACCTTCTCAGTGGAGGAATATACAGAACTTGTTTCGATATGGTACCATTAAAATTGTTTTTGAAGAGGGATAATACCTCTAGGCGCTGGCAGTTTCCAAGGCTCCATGGAATGCTTCCTTGTAGATCATTCCCATATAAATAGAGTTGGTACAATCTCGTGAGATTTCCAAGGGATTGTGGAATTTTCCCTGAGAGTCTGTTATCACCTAAGGAAATCACTTCCAGCAACTGTAGCTTCCCAAGAAGATTGGGAATGCTACCTGTAAAACGGTTCTCATGCATTACCAAGGAGTTCAAGTTGGCAAGGTTCTCAATTCCTGACGGGATGGTCCCAGATATCTGATTATGATATAAAACTAGAAATGTCAGCTGGGATGAGAGGTTAGCTACTGAGGAAGGAAGTACACCACTGAATCGATTATTGGAGAAATCTAAAAGGTTCAAATTGCTGCAATTGGCTAAGGAAGTGATGAAACCCATGTCATCTTTCTCACCGCCAAGATAGTTGTATCCTAGATCAAACCATGAAAGAGCTTGCAACTTTCCAAGATTCATAGGTACGGATCCTCTAAATCTATTCTCACTAAGATCGAGAAGTCCAATCCTAGAAGCATTGGTCAGTGAATATGGTATTGGTCCCCCTAATAGGTTTCTGGCAAGAGAAAACCATTGAATGTTTGGAAGATTGTTGCCGAAATCAGGTGGAATGGTCCCATGCAGATTGTTAAGCCCCAGGTCAAAGACAGTAAGTGATGAGATATTATAAAGAGAAGAAGGAATGGTACCCGAAAGCTGAACACTTAAGAGTTGTAGAAATTCCAACTTTAGCAGTTGCCCAAGATCATCGGGAATGTTTCCAAATAGATCAGTATAGGATATAAAGAGACCAGTGAGAGATGAAAGGTTCCCAAGAGATGGAGGAATGTGGCCAATGAGATGGTTGACGCGAAGATCCAACCACAAGAGATTTGACAGAGAGCAAAGTTCCGGAGGAATTTTACCAGCAATCTTATTGCCATATAAAACCAATCTTTCGAGTTTTGAACACTGGGACAAATTACCTGGAATCTCTCCATTGAAAGAGTTGTTTGTGAGATGAAGATAGCGGAGTCGTGGCAGACGGCCTATTTCGGGTGGAATTTGGCCTTGGAAGCTGTTGTTTGCGAGTTCTATAACCCTGAGAAAGGAGAGGTTTCCAATGTGAGGTGATAAATAACCTGCCAAGTTCTGGCTTCTGAGGTTCAACGCTGTGACGCGTTGATGATGTCGCCTGCTGCAAGTGACTCCATCCCACATACAGAAATGGAGAGAATGGTTCCAAGAACCCAAGACTCCATTAGGATCGTCAGATATCTGACCCTTGAAGGCGACTAGAGCGAGCCGATCCGACTCATTTCTTAAGGGGTGGGTAGCTTCTGCAAAGCACAGCAAGTTGATGCAAGTAATAAAAGAGACATGAAGGAGAAACCACTCAAAGAGTTTCCTACTAATAATAGTGTTGGCGTTGGGGATCTGCATACTAGTTTGATTAGTTCAAAGATAAGAGAGAGCTTGAATAAAGAAAAGGCATTACTGGCTTGGTTCAATTGATGCACACTCGTATTTATAGCATAGAAGATGGAAACAGATAAATGGGATTTCTCTGTTCCAGGGATCAATCATCAATGGATCCAAACTCTTGCTAAAACATTAGTCTCAATGTGAATGCTCGCCAACATTCAACCTCGTGCCTGACTTGGCAGTTGGTTTAGTGTGGTCCAATTCCACAACTGTAAAAGTCTAGTGGAAGAAGATAAAGCTAAAATGAGTCCGGGAATACTGTTTCAATGAATTATATTGAAGTCACCCATATGCTCTCTTTGATGAATGATGGCTTCGGTGGTTCTCGTCGCCGAGAGGCTTGATTTTACTGCTCGAGGGTTGATGGAGGGTCAAACGTTGTCGGTTTGACTTGAAATTAGACACGGAGCCTTTTGAGGGTATTTTGGAACCATCCGTAGGTTCTGATCGAAATTTTAACGTTGTTGCCGCCAAGGGCGTCTTTTCAGCTGTCGGAGGAGTAAAGTTAGGCCAAATGATGCTGAAATAGCCCGAAACTTCATGTGTTCTCTTCTTTTGGCTACTTTGAAGGATCTTGCAGTTTTTGTTTGATTCTGACAAGATTCGACGTTTGAAGTAGCATTGCATGTTTGTGGTAGGATGCGGCTTCATGTAGCATTTTTTATGTTGAAGAGGCAAAGTGACATTTTTTGTGTCAACAAGGACAACTGTAGTATATTACCGGCAGCACATTTGGCGAGAGGGAACCCACCCCATTTTCTCCTTGTATTTCTTCGACTTTCATCGAAGAATAGTGTTACGGCCGTTACTGTAGCTGGCGATCGTGATCCGTCAATTTTGAGGGAAATTAGAATCCTCATTTTCGACGTACATATATTAAATACCATACATAGATGAATGAGAATCTCTCTCCCCGGAGGATCAAAATTCACATCCGACAGCTATACCTTATTATGGCCAATGACATGCTTTACCCAACAAGAGATCCACATATTTAGGGAGCATTAACTGCTTTGTAAAAATCCCACAGCGTAAATGAAAGAGTTTTATTTCCTATATTACCCTTGGCCATTAACTCCTTATTAAGTCATTCTCTGGTTTTTGAAACGCCCCACTTTTATCAGAAATTAAGATGTGGAACCATCTTGCATGATTGTGAACAAGAGGCCCGCCTTTATGATTTATAACAAGGGCCCACTTTTATGAATTGTTTTTGTAACGCCCCAATTCCGGATACCGATATACTCGTTCGAATACCCGAAATTGGCGCGCTACTTCCCGGAAAATCCGAGAACTTCCAAGATCGTAGGCCGCAGTGAGGTCCAATTTAAAACTTTTTGAACCAAATAATAATAACATTTAAAAATTGCGGAAGCATAACGATTTAAATAAAGCGGAAGCAATAGGCATCAATATATATAAAGTAAGAGCAAGACTACAGTCTACTTTGAAGATGGTTCACTGTTAATAAAAAGTTAATACATTTGTGATGCTACCCGACTCGCTACAAAATTTCACTCAAAAACCCAACAAAAGAGTGTCCCTCAAAACCCGTATAAGTCATCTCCGCCCTCCGGCTCGACATCCGTGTCGGCCGGGCCCCAAGCGTACTCTCCTGCAACGGGTGCCTCCACTACAGCTAAAGCGTCGTCTGGGATCTCGGGATCAAGGCCTAAGCACCAATGAATGGGTCAGATCTAAACGATCTGGTAAGTTACAACATACTACTAACATAGAACATATATATCAAAGGAAATAATGACAAGTAATTAAATTAAATGAATAGCAAGGGAAAAGAACTAGGCAGTGGTGCATTTAAATCATAAGGAATCAGTATTAAGGAAAACATCTAAACTACTACAACTAGGTGGCACATTCACACGAGCTGGAATACCGCGGGATATTATGCCGCGGCCCTCCCATACTGAACACAGTCGCGGTGGGGAAATCTCACCAGTGGGAATAACTAATCCCGAATATCACTCATCATCTCATCATCTCAACACTCCAGATCGGCACGGTATCACACCGTCCGTCTTAACCACACCGCTCATCATGATAACTCCACAACACTCAACTAGCTCCTACCGGGGATGATCAGTCCACCGGCTAAGCTTAAATCAATCGAGTGAATGTTCATGCCGACTCAAGAATACCCTAAGGTCTGTGTCTGTCTAGGCTTTGCCTTGCGTGAACAATGTCCTATCCAAGTCTCTATGAGGTCTACACATCTCAATATAGTCTCTGGATCTCATTCAAGGCCCAGACCCACTCGTTGGATCCATACCAAGGCCCATCAGTACATGGCCTGGTCTAAAACTGTCCAAACGAGGCAACTAATCCATTACTACTGATAACAGTTCCATTCCAATCCATAACAGCTTAACAGTCCAAAAGAAACTACCTCTTCAAGCTAAAGGGTTCACATCTCCACACTTAGGCCCAATAGGGGCCCGTCTAGACACAGACACGGGTCAATGATCTCCGAAATCACACTACCGGGTCACCTCTAGATACCCTAGGTTCAGGTCTTCCAGTTATGATTAATTAACAGTAACCAGCTAATCTATAGATCTAAGAATGACAGGATATGAATAAGTGAAGTATAACTTCAATGAAGGAATCAACAGGGAAATCCAACGGTCCAATCCTAGGTAAATGGGTCACGTTAGGTTCAGGTCCATCTCCGGTAATTTGATCTCTAAACGAAGTCATTGATGCCATAAGATACTGTATTTGGTGCTTAGGAAAAGTACGGGCACCATTGACAACTTTTAGAGGTCAAATCATCTTAGATTAATAACCAAAACCCTAATCGGTGGTCCCCACGAGTCAAGGTCGAGCTACGCCATTGACTCGTGCTTGGCACATTGATGGAAGTTCATTTGGATGGTTAATGGGTCCCACAATCGATTAATTATAAAACAATACTAAACTCACACCCTAGAGTTCACAGTGTGGCAGGTCGACCTGGCAAGGGTCGGGTCGATCTGCTCCACTGGTAATCAAGTTGGGACTTGGTTTGGATTCTGGAATTTCCAGTGTACCCGATTGACCAGGTGGCCAACCGGTCGATCTGGTACACAAGTGTACCTGAGTCAACAGACTCCAAGCCAAATCTCAACTTTTGCACTAAAGTCTAGGTCTGACGAAAATATCCAAGTATACACAACTATTCGAATTCGGTTCATAAAAATACCGAGGGCTTAATCAAATTATAAAAACTAATGATATTTATAAAAGTGTAAAACTAAAGAGTCCAAATTAATTAAATTAATTTAAAGACTAAAGGGGTCTGGAAATATTAATTTAGGGGGGGGTAACAAGTTAATTTATTTTAATAGGGTTCCATAAGGCTAAGGTCCTACTCTCCTAAATTTTCTAAAGCTAATGGTCCCATAGTACACATTACACTACAAAAAAAAGGACTTTTAGTCTCGCTTTTAAATAGAGCTTTTGTGTCGCTTTTAAAATAAAGTGACACCGTATGGTCTGATGTGTCACCTTAGAGGAAGAGTAAACGAGGAGGAAGTTTGTTGTGTCACTTTTATATAATGCGACACAAAATAAATCTATATTTCTTAAAGTGACACTAGTGGAGCAAACTTTTATAATAACCCAAACAAAATATTGAGAATGATTTTTCCACTAAACAAAAGTGACACAACAAGTTTTCGTTCCTTTCCTCAAAAGTGAAAACTTCCCACCATCCTTTCCTCCGTTCCCTATTGTTCTCCCTGCTCCTCCTCCATCTTCACCAAGAGACATGCGTGGTCTGGCCGGATTTTCTGTTTCTCCAAACTCTCCCGCTTCCTCTCCAACCTCTCAGAACTCCGACACTTCCTCAAAAACCCTTCCTCTCTTCCCCCTCACCACGCCTTTCCTCTCTTTCGTTGATTTGCTTTGTGGTTCTTAAATCTGATGGGTTTTTTTGGGGTTTCTGTGTTGGGTTTTGTTAATGTTTTGATTAAAAGTCTGGATTTAAGATTTGATTTAGGGTTGAGTATTTGGGTTTCTAAGGTGTAATGTGATTGCTTGACAGGGAGCCTCTCTCCCGCTTCTCTGCATCACCATCGCCCAACAGCCTTCTCATCTCGTATAAGGTATGGGTTTTTTCTTCTCAGATTACATGTTCTGATTTCTTCCAACTTTTAGCAATTTTCAGAATATGTTGTCATGTTCTGGCATTTCCCCTATTGATGGCTTCTTGTACACTTGATGTTCTTCTATTTCCTTTGTACTGTGATGTTCTTCTATTTCCTTTGTACTGTGATGTTCTGTTTAGATTGAAGGTGAAGAGGGATTTTGGGGGTTCCTTTGTATCGGAGGTTGGTTTGATGTTCTGGGTTTTGACTTGATTGAGCTTCCGATTTTTGAGTTCTTTAGATTTTGACCTAGGAGCCCTCAGAGATATAGTGCAGCGCCAGCTATTTCTGTGTTCATCTTTTTGGCTTTTTTGTCTCCCTTTCTCTGCTGTTGTTGAGCCAAGATATATCAAGAAGCATAGGATCTTTCTACTACAGGATTTCCTTCCTGCTACCAGCGGCTGGTGTTTAATTTTGTTCTGTTTTGGGGCGCAAGCTTTTAGCCGTGCAGTAGGATCCCCTTCAATTTTTGTTGTGCAGAGTTCTGCTGTTTCCCATGAGTTCAGCAGTATTTTTCTTTGTTTGAAGTGGTGTTCAACAGTTCTCCCCTCCTGAGCCAAAGGAGTGGCCCTCTTGCGGTCCTAGAGTTGGTCCTGCTGTGCTTTTGTGAAGAGCTGCATTCCCATGCTGTGCTGGTTTACTTTGTTGTGCAGTAGTGCAAGGTTTAGTTATCGAGCCTTGTTGTGCTGCTTTCTGTGTTCTCTTGTTGATCAGAGCGGTGTTATTCATCCCTGTGCTGTGCTGCTCTGTAGTGCTTCTTTATGTTGTGTATAGCTTCTTGATGGGTTTGTCTCTCCTGTTCTCTGTTTTCCTTCCTCTCTTTTTGGGTATTCTTGCTTTTCTGGGTTGGCATTTTTTGTGAGCCATCCCTCTCTGTTTTGTCTTGTTTTTAGGGCCTCTTTCCCAGTTCCTCTTTTCTCCTAATATTAATTTACCTTTCAGCAAAAAAAAAAAAAAAAATGATCCTGTTTGGTTGCAGTTTTGATGGGGGAAGAACTCAGACCAATTGGAGTTTTCTTTGGTATGGATAAGCTGATTAAATAGCTGAGTGGTTGGGATAGGGCAAAAATGACTCTACATTTGCTGAGGCTGAGGACTCCACAATTTCTCACTTTAGCAATTTGAGTGGGGTGCCAGTCTCTGAAAGAGCTGGATATCATGAATCTAGCATGCAACCACTTAGAAATGTAGGGAAGAGAGGCGGGGGGAGGCAGAGAAAATGGCAGAGGGAGGTTATGAGGGTACTACTGCAAATGCCCAACAGCACATATTGCATGATTGTGCTACTATAGACTGTAGAAGGGGAGGATGAGGAAATGAGAAAAAAAGTAGGAAAAGTTGCAAAAGGAGAGATTGGTATTTTCAACGGAAGTTGGTCAATGCTTCAAACATTGCCAATTCAAACTTCTCCACTGAGAAAAACTAAAAACCATCACGTGATGGCTTTGCAGGTCACAATCACTCTCTCTCTCCAAAGCTCTTGTACCCTCTGCAGGAAAAAAAATGTGGATACTCTCTCACCAACTTTCTGCTGTAAAAAGGCCATTGCTTCAGGAGCTACAACAAGTTCACTATACCAATCACAAGTAAGACATATCAATCACCTATAAAAAGGCCATTGCTTCAGGAGCTATATCAATCACCTATCAAGTCTCATCACAAGTAAGACATAGGTTTGTATATCAGTGAATGCTAGCCATTTAGATCTGGGAGTGCAAATAATCCTATGGAGGTGGCAAGGGAACGAATTATCAGTAGGAAAAACACATGATAACTTAATAATCATTCCAATTATTGTTTGCAAGGTGCACTGTTCCACATGAGCAAAATTGATCAGATAGCTCAATCGTGACAGTAATTTGATGTTTGTCTTTCTTATGTTTTTCTCTTGATAGCCATATTAAACTCTTAATATTTTTAAATTTTCGTTTATCCCAAATGTATATAGCATCAAGAGCTATCTGATTCCTGTGATACTTGAACACAGTTTGACTGTAGCTCACTGTTACCTCACAATGTTCATCTATTTCCTGCAATTTTTCAACCCAGTTAGGCTATTGCTCATTCTCATCCGGCTTTGAATTGGATTTAGTTGTCTGCGTTGGCCTGCCTTCACCTGAACTCTTAGGTCGTGTTTGTTTCATGTAATAAAATTATGGAGTTCCTAGGAATTTTAGGTCTTTATATTTCTATAAGTTGTAAAAATGAAGAATCAAAGATGAATATCTCAAAATAACTTATTTTATTTTTTTCGTAATTTTAATAAAAATTACAATGGAGACAACTTGTGGATGCAGTAGTTCTTTTGTGGCCTTATAATTCTTCTCTTGTGGTTCTTAATTATTTGCTTCTCTGCATTTCATCAAAAAGGAAATGAAAGATGAATAGCTAATTATTCTTCTTTTTCTTGTTCTTTTTATTCTCTATCTGCTTGCACAATTCATGACTTCACTGATCCTCAAAATTCAAAAGACTTGAGCCTTGAGAGAGGACTTATGCACTTAGGGCCTGGTCAAGGGCTATAAAAGTTCCATCTGAGATTGGCAAGGGCACAAGAACATAAAGATGATGGTTGCATTTACAATCATCATGTTTTACTTTTATATTTGACAAAGAAGACTCATACTCTTTATGGGAGAAGAGGTATCCTGCAATTCATATCTTATTGTAATTGATATATTATTTCACTTATAGGGCACATCTTTATGGTGCTTCTTCCTAAGCTATTTGTTTCCTAATTGAACTTATGGGGTTGGAACAGCAAGCATGACAATATCAACAATTATCTACAAACTTGTATGTTTTGGGAATATGTAATTTGAAAAAATTAGTGCTTCTTTCTTTCATTCTAATATCTCACTTGCATGTGCATAATCTAATTTTTTCAATGACCTTGAGATACTTGATTCGTTAAATGTTATTTATTGGTTGTTCCTTTGAATTTATAGTTTTCATCTATTTTCAATCTCTTTGTTTGGATTAAAAAAAAATAAATCCAATGACCAGAACAGAGTACTCCACCAGAAACAGAGTACCCAATGAATCCATTTTTATAATAAAATCTTCTATAAGATTGGATTGGGCTTCTTGCTTTGGTTTTATGCACGGGAGATAGACAGATGAAAGGGGTTGGAAGGTGTGAATGCTTATATATGGGTGAGTGCAAAGGGCTTTGGTTGTATATCTATGTCAGCTTGTTAGAGCTTATATTCTTTGGTTTTAGCTCATATTCAAATACCTCAGTGACACCACCTATTATTCTTATTTTCAAATTGAGGTACAACTTACATCATGGGAACTTTTTTTTGGTGCAAGCATAAAATGTCCCTGTAATTTCCTACATATATGCATGTTCAACAATACAAATGCATGTCCCTGATATCAGATGTTGCCTTGTGGTCGGTGGGCTTTCAATGAAGGTATATACTCTTTTGTCAGTGTACTATTTCCTTGAATTGGGTGGATGTTGGAACACACTCCGGTCTTGATGAGGAAAGCCTTGATTTGCAGTGTTTGTTCTTCAATCTTGGCCCTTACAAGTTTGGAACCATATGATCTGCATTTAAACATTCTTCTGTTTTTCTAGTTTATAGTGAAAACCTTCTTCATCTATTAGATTTGATCTGAATTGCAATATTTTCTTGGGTAGAACCTCCCGCTCCTCTGCCTAATTCTTGTATTCTCCTTTTCAAATTCTCTATAGTGTCTCTATTTACGTGGCTTGTTGGAGACGAAAACCAAAAAGAAAATAGAGCATCTATTGGTCTTTATATGCAGAAATGAGTGCATTACATCATTTTTTTTTTCTGAATGGAGAACACTTTACAATGCTATTATCACTTTCATTATAAATCTGTTAATATTTTATCAGCATTTGACTTATTACAGTTCTGTGGCCACTGTTGCCTCGTAACCTGTTTCCTGGGACTCTTTTACTTTGAAACCAGTGTTCTGATCAGTCTTTATCAACTGGTTGAATCAGGTTTGGCTGGCACTGGACCCTCCAGCGAACTGGTCAGAGCCTGAACTGTAACAAGGTAGTGAAACAGAATTGTTTTTTTTTTTTTCCTTTTTATAGTATTTTGCCATCAATTTGGTCTTTAGGTCTGGGTTGTTTGGTTTGGTTTGTATGGGAGCCTCCAACAGTTGGGGGCTTGCTTTGCTGGCCTGTGAAGCACTGCTTGAGACAATTTACCTATGCTTTTTTAGTTTTATGTCATTGCTTAAGTAGCCTCTTACTCATTAAATTTAACATGATCCTAATTTTAAGAAGTTCTTTCATGATGAGATCTTTTTTTGGCATTCCTTTCATTGATATATGGCTTATGACACGAGTGTATACAATCATTACGAGCTCAAAATTCAAATATATAAACTTTAGACAGCAGGGTTCTAGTTAAAACATATTTTACAAGCCTGCTTTGAGTATTCTGCTAAGTATTGGTTATGCATTCTAATTTTTATCTGATAGATTGATACGTCTTTTGATTCCTGGTTTACCATATGGTAAAGCATATGGTAAAACTGAGCATGTGAGAGAGAGAGAGAGAAGATAGATGGTTTCCTTGTCCCTAGATATATTAATTACAAGACCCAAGAGTGTTATGAATTTGTTTGCTTGTCTCTCTAGACATCAATTAGAGTCTTATCAAGATGCATAGCACCCAAACAGTAAACAGAAAGTGCTATCTCATCATTAGCTGTCTTCATGAGGAGCCCATGTATCCATAGCAGAGATAATGCTTTTACCATGGATTGAATCATCTCAAAGCAAGTGAAACAGCATATGGCTACACAGATATGGTGTTCCCTTACCAAGGCTATCTAGCCAAATGCTTCTTCTTGTAATGCTTTTCCCTCCTTTGGTACCCCACCAAAAAAGCATATCATCAGGTCTAAACATCTTTAGTAGCACCTGCCCTTGAGCCTGGAAAAATGTGGCCCACACTATCCAAGATCTTCCTCTTCACTCTCTCATAGTCCTCAGAAACGACTCTGGACAGTACTCTAGCTTTCAAGAATTTGCCTCTTTTCTCTAGCCCATCAACCTTCTTTGGGGTGGATTCGGGAATCTGTGTGCCGTCAATCGTATAAGTGAGCTTAAATTTATTATCTGCTTTGCAAGCAGCAAATGATGCAACTTCAAGATCATCTTGAAATCTGAAATAAATTAGATGTACAGGAAATCAAGATAAATTCTGATGTATGATAGAGAAAGAAAGAAACAATGAAAAAGGCCTTGATTAACATGCTACTTTACTGGAAATACTCATACACAATGTAGGCACTCAAACTACTGGTGTGTGAAAATGTACCCAAGATCTCAAATCAACACAATACTTGGAAGAAATGATGGTTATACATTGCACTCTGTGTTTATTGGGTGGCCCGGAAAATGCAAAATGAATTGTGCAGAGTTCTACTTATCATCTGTTTCCCTTAAAATCATGATATGTCATGTGACAGGTCAAAGTGAAACTCT
Organism: Cinnamomum chago; assembly: GCA_038049695.1. NCBI lineage: Eukaryota > Viridiplantae > Streptophyta > Magnoliopsida > Laurales > Lauraceae > Cinnamomum > Cinnamomum chago. The sequence goes on along the minus strand of CP142458.1, from coordinate 60,147,072 downwards.
GAACTCATGGTAATTTTGGTGAAAAAGGAGAGCCGCTTGATATTAAAGGTCAGGGCAACTAAAAGCATCCCAATATAGGACAATAAAATCCCCCAATGGACCCAGCTCAAAACTACAAACTTTACAGGGATTTTGATTTTTGAGGCATGGTGAGCACTGTGCAAGGATAATAAAATCCCACTATATATCCTTCCTCTTGGAGTTTATTCCTATGTAGGTTATACTTCATAAACCAAGCCCCAATTTTAAGAAATAATTTTTGGTTGTGAGTTAAATCAATGACATCAACCAGGACCTTCTTCAATTTCCTTGAACACATTTTCTTCATTCTCTGAGTTTCTAATGGTTAACATTCATTTAAAACAGATTTCAATGCCTGAACACATGCATGATTATGGAGTAACCATACTAGCTCAAAGAACTAATTAAGGTTTGGGCAAAGCAACTGAAACTTTTATTCTAGATTATTTTTGTACAGTTCCAGTCATCCCAGTGTTCGTATGGTTTTTCTTGTAAATAAGTTAAACTGTGATCCGTTACTAATTCATTATTATGGTGTAGTGTATTGATTGCTCATAGTTTGCTTGCTACTATGATCTTATGACATGTGAACTGCTAGTGTTTCAATTGCTCTTTCTCTAGTGACAAAATGTTTTCTCTTTAACATGAATCCTTAATATTGTTGGTTAAACTCTCCTTCTTACTTGATTATATTATTGATACATAGTCAAATTGTTATTATTTTGTAGGTGAATGAAGAACTTAATTAAACGGAGATGGAATGCCTTTTGCTACGTGGATCTACTAATTAGGTTAAGTTAATTTTGGTTAGTTAGGGATTTCCAGAAATTGTTTACAATGTAGCTTGTCTTTTTTTGGATGCTTTTGTGAAGGTTTTGGAATATGTCGTGACGCTTTGATAACGAATTCGAAGGTTAATGTAAATAGTTTGAATTATGGATGGATTCAAATTGGCTATGTTTTGAATAGTTTGTTTGATTTAGTGCGTAGATGAGCAAGTACGTTCCTTAATGTGAATGGTGATTAATTTCCAATTAATGAAATGGTTCTTATTGAATGTTGCTATCTATATTTTTTTGCATCTTTTGTAAGGCAGGTTTAGTGATTTGAAAGTGTATCCATATTGCAGCATGTTATTAGTAATGTATATATTGCATTTTTATTTTTAAAAAAAAATGGATGGTATCTCGCTTCTATGGAAACTGTCACAACTGATGATTACTTGTGTCACTTTTGGTCTGAAAACAATATATTGATCACTGCTTTTGAAAAGCGAGACAACAAAGTTATCTTTCTTGTGACGCTTTTAAGTTATTTCAGTGTCACTTTTGGGTTTAAAGTGACACAAGTAATCATTTTTTTGTGTCACTTTGATAACAGAAACTGACACAACAAATGTATTTTTTGAGACGCTTTTACGAACTTTTAGTGACGCCGGCAGATAAGACGCTTGCATAATGATCAGAAAAGCGACACAAACCACTTTTTAAGACACTTTAAAAGTGACTCATTAAGACATTTTTTTTGTAGTGTTAGAAATTAAATGTTTTGTTTAATTAATGAAGTTAGTGGGTTATGGAAATAGTGGGCCCCACTGGGCCCAAAGGCCCCAAACAGAACCCAAGCCCACTAACCCATCTCCTCTCTAAACCCACTGGACAGCACTACCCCACCCCCATCAGGTCATTCCAAATTTTCTCCCTCACCTACCCTCACTTTCATGACATCACCCTCCCTCTCTTACTTATCCCCCATCACCTAACCCCACTCGTCTACTACTATTACCCTGTACACGTGCCATCACCCTTCCTCCTCGTTTTCTTTTCCATTCTTCAATCACTCATCTCTCTCTGTTCCAAGAAAGCTCATCAGGCGCCAGCAGCCCATCACAGAACCGACGCCTGGAGTGGCTGGGCGACAGCAGCTAAGGAGGCTTGGAGGGCGGGCCCACTGGTGAGACTTTGATCAAACCACACCACAAGCGTCGCCCAAGAGCCATCTACACGATCACCGAGCTTGATCTGCCATCAATGGCCCACCTGGGCCCCACTAATTCCAAAGACGTGATGGGGTGATCCACTGTTTCTTGTTTAACAGGTTAGCATACGTCACCTAACCTATGGCCCACCTCTGATCAAAACCAGATCAGAGCCCTACCCCTAGGTCGCCCCACCAACTCGGTCCTGATGGACGGACTAGATCTGTGCCCAGATCAATCTGGGGCCCCACGACCTGATTTAAATAAAATGAAAACCCATTTCAATAACTCACGCCTGATACAGAGAAAGGTAATGATCGTGGGCCCCACTGATCAAGGGCCCACGATCAGCCCTCATCACCTGGGTCGCCCACGATGGCTCTACATGATGTGGGGTCCGGATCTCCCAGGGTGGCCCACCCGGGCCCACTGATCTCAACACAAACTAATAGAACATGCCCAAAACGTCTCTGTTGCAGGAAATGCAACTGTAACAGTGGCTATTGCAGAGCCACTGCTACAATTACCCCCTACACCTCTCCATTCAATTCAATCTAAAAATTCCAGCCAATTCCATTATTTAAACAACAATTAAAATTACAAAATCACATCAATGCCCGATTCCACTCAAAATCACAAAACAGAGCTCAGATGGAATTCTAAAGACTTAATCAACATGATTTGTGAATTGAAACTACCACAATCAAGAATTGAGATACATATTCTAAATTAGTGTATGTGTACTTGCCTCTAGTGAAATGGGTTGTAGAGAGAAAGAACTAGAAGAGAGAGACGATCAGAATTCCAGCTGAACAGAGGTGAGGAAGAAGATGATCAGCAGCAACTCCTAATAATTGTTTTCAGCATAATAACAGCAGCTCCTATGTGAAGAAACGAGAGGGAAAGAAGATGAAGCTGCAGCTGCTGCTACTGAGAAGAAATCTCAGCAGTAATAGTTCTGTTCCAGCCCAAATGACAGCCGTTTGGAAGAGTGAAAATGAGAAGGAAGAAGGTGAATGATGTAGTGGCTGCTGCTCCCTCTCTCTCTCTCCCAGTCACAGCAGTAACTATTGAAACTCTCAGCTCATACGTAGGAGAGGGATAAGGGAGTGGAGAAGAGGGAAATTAGGATGAACAGGGAATTGGTCTTGGGAAAGGGGCTGGGTTTAAGCTTAGGGTTTATTCTTGGGATAAGAGACATTAAATAGGTTTGGGGGAAATGGATTAAGGACAAGATTAGCCCTAGGGCTTCATGGGATTAGGGTTAGGGTTTGGGGGTAGTTAGGTCTTTTGGTGAGAAGTTTCTAGAGGAGGGCACCTTTAGCACTAAACCCACTTAATTAACTTAATTAGACTCAACTAATGACCAATCTAGCTCTAAAAGCCTAGGATTAACACAACACCACAACTAATTAAAAACACTAACCCACTAAGCTAATCTAACTAACTTAGGAAAATCTAACTAATCTATCTATCAACTCCTAATTAGCCCAATCAATTAGTAATCAGCCAAGATTAGCAAGGATTAGCAATAGTTAGTAGTAATTAGCAAAGATTAGTATAATTAACCAATAATTAACGTAAATTAAAATTAATTAGCCTATAAAATAGTAATTAGAGGGCCCACCAAGGGCGGGACCTCACAGTTTTACATGAGCCTCGCCTTTTATAATTATAGCATGAGAATGACTTTTAGGAATTAGAATAAGGACCCCCTCTTATAAGAAATTGTCAGAATGCATTACTGCTGGGCTCGAAGGAAGCCCAAGTTGGATTGTTTATAGCATTGAAATTGAAGATGGAAAGAGAGAGAGTGATTGTTCCAGTGAAGCCCCACGCTCACGCTATCCCACCTACCCAGTACTGCCTTTTTTTATCCGGATTCATTATTAGAGTTTTTCCACAATTTGCCGGTGCCATGCCCTGGTCTGACAATTTTCTCTGTCTCTGGCTTTCTAAAGTCAGCACTAACGTGGGATGCCTTTTCTTGGTCATGTTGCATGGCACTTACCACTGCCCCCAACAGCGGGTTTGCAGGCTTTTCACCAGGTATTCCTCCTTTGTAGAACTGTGTTTTTAAACAAGGACTCCCCCCCCCCCCCACTCTATACGTCACCAACACGCTCCATTTAAAAACATTGTGAAGATGAAGAAAATTGTTGAAAGAAGCAACATCAATTCATCGGTGACCTTGAGCAACCGAGTCATTTTGACTTAAACTCAAGTTTGACATAAATTTTTCTGAGTTTTGGTTTGAATTTATCTGAGTTTTAAATTACAATGTAAACTTTACAAGCACTGTTTTGGACAAAAATAATCTTATAAATATTTCAAAATGCCCCAAATGGTGGGCTTGACATTGTAATTTAAAATAGTTGGGCCTCAATTACTACAATTCAAAAGGTGGGCCCCAACTTCCTCAAAAATAATTGGTTTTTTATAATTTCACCGAATAAATTAATTTTCAATTAGAACTTAAAAGTTAAAAGGTTTTATTTTAGAGCTCAATCTAATTAGTTCTTATTAATTAGACTAGAGTTTCCAAACAGCACCTAGGTCTTGCACATCCTTTTGAACTCAAAATTATGTAATAGAAAAAACAGCCACACTTACTTTTCTCCATGGAATATACGACTACTCAAAAACAAACAAATCCTCTTCAATTTTTCTCTTTGATTGGCGCAAATGCCTGAAATGTTAAAAAATTCATTTCAGCAGTGCTACTCGGCCCGATCTGGGGACCAACTCCTGGCCCGGTCCCGAGGGAGGACCCTTGGATCCTAGGGGAGCATGGGATCCAAGGGTCCTCCCTGGGGACCGGGCTAGGATTCGGTCCTCAGGGTCGGGCCAAGTAGAATTTTTGAATTCATTTTGGGTACCTATTATTGTGACTTGGCCTATAGACCCAAGTTGCATCTGACAATTGTCCCATGTTGTAGGCGACACCGCGTATGATATTGAGACTAGCGTGTGATAAACTCCATAAATTCCCTCTCAAACCCGTAGGATGGGTGTGGTAGACTTCTCTATGGGGGAATGTCTCTATGCAACTTTAAGGCGAAAACTTTCGGCTCGCCAGCTTTGTGATTCATCTGAACCGTTCACACACAGGGAACACCCTTTGATAGTCACCGGACCCACGGGCTTGCACCACCAAATGGGCTAGACTAGGCCTGTCAATTTGGCCCTGAGAAAAGGGGCCCGGCCCGGCCCTCAAAAAGCCCTTAAAATGAGGACTTTTGTTTCTAACAAAAAGCCTTAGGGCCGAGTTAGACAATTTTTTGCAGGCCCTTAGATTTGAGGGCCGAGCTTGGACAATAGTGGCATGGCCCTCTTATTTTGTCAAAGGGCCGGGCTGGGCCGGGCCTGGGGTTGTCCTAGCCCTACCCTCAATATATGCAGGGCCGGACCTTAGCTAGCCAAAGCCCTCGGAGGGCCTTCCCTATCTAGGCCCTTACCCTACCCTCGAGGGCCAGGGCTAGGGCAGGGCCCTGAATGGCTTACCTGAATATGAATCGCAAGAGGGAAGAATCACTACAGCCCAAAAAAATGAGATGAAAGAAAATAGGAAAAAGGATGCAAAGGCCCTGTTTTACATCCAACAAGCTCTGGATGAGACCATCTTTCCTAGGATAATGGGAGCCACCACATCAAATGAAGCATGGGAATTGCTTTGAGATGAATATAAAGGATCAAGTCAAGTTGTTAACTTGAAATTACAAACTCTTCGCCGTGAGTTTGAGACCTTGTTGATGAAAAATTCTGAGTCCATTCAGGGATTTTTCACAAGAGTTACAACCTATGTGAACCAAATTAGGTCTCTTGCTGAGGACTCAAGTGATCAAAAAATTGTTGAAAAAGTGTTAAGAAGTCTCACTCCCAAATTTGACCATGTTGTTGCTGCTATTGAAGAATCCAAGGATTTAACTACATTGTCTTTGAATCAACTAATGGGTTCTTTGCAAACACATGAAGAAAGGTTAATCAGAAATGCAAATAAGCCAATTGAGCAGGTTTTCCAAACAACACTTGATTTGAAAAAGGGGTCAAGTGGTAATGCAGAGGCTCACTCCAACCAAAGGCAAACTAGCCAAGGACGTGGACGTGGACGTGGAAGGCAAAATTTTTGTGGAAGATGCCGAGGCAGAACGCATGCATAATCGAAATGAGAGAAACCACAACAAAGGTAATTTTCTCGAACCTCCTCAATGCTATAATTGCAAGAAAATAAGTCATATTGAAAAAGATTGTTGGTACAAAAATAAGTCCTCAACTGTGCCTCAATGTTCAAATTGTAATAAATTTGGACATGAAGAAAAAGATTGTTGGCATAAAAACAAAAATCAAGCAAATTTCCATGAAGAAAAGGCAAATGATGAAGTTAAGGAAAATTTATTTCTCTCATGTTTATCTGCCAATGCTGAATTTGTTGGAGATATTTGGTTTTTGGATAGTGGGTGCAATAACTATATGACATTGATAAAACATTGTTTGTTGAGATGGATGAGTCAGTAAGATCGATCACAAGTCCTGATGGGAAATGATAGTCAAGTCCAGGTGCAAGGCAAAGGAATTGTCTCTGTGAACACCAAGTCAGGTACAAAGCTCATACACGATGTGATGTTTGTACCAGGTTTGGCTCAAAACCTAATTAGCTTGGGACAGTTAATGAAAAAAGGGTATTATGCGATTTTTGATGAGGATAAATGTATGCTATTTAAAAAGAAGAATATGGAGTTGGTCATGACAGTGAAAATGACTCAAAACAAAATGTTTCCTCTCAAAATTTTCGATCTTACCCTCAATGCATTCAAGTCTGTGGAGTATGATAATTCATGGCTTTGGCATAAGTGATATGGGCATCTAAATTTTCATGGTTTGTATTCATTGTATAAAAAGGACATGGTTGTTGGCTTACTTGTTGTGCATCATGGTGACAAAATGTGTGAAGCATGTATTTTTGGAAAACATCATCGAACCTCTTTTCAAGCGGCTAAATCTTGGAGGGCTAATCAACCCCTAATGCTGGACCATGCTGATAGATGTGGCCCTATGCACACAAATTCACTTGGTGACAGCAAGTATTTTTTAATATTTGTTGATGACTGCACAAGAATGATTTGGGTATATTTTCTTAAGAAAAAATTTGAAGAAGCTCTTTCATGCTTTCTACAATTTCGAGCTTATGTTGAAAAACAAAGTGGGTTTTTACTTAAGACATTAAGAACTAACCGAGGGGGTGAATTTACATCCAAGGATTTCCTTATGACCTGTAAAGATGCAGGAATACGAAGAGAACTTACCGCAAGTTTTACTCCACAGCAAAATGGAGTCGCAGAGCGAAAAAATCGTAGCATTGTTGAAACCGCAAGATGCATGTTGAAAGAAAAAGGGCTTCCAAAAAGCTTCTGGGCTGAAGCAGTATTTACAATGGTTTACTTGCTTAATCGCTCTCCTACAAAGGCAGTCAATGGAAAAACACCATATGAAGCATGGTATGGGAGAAAGCCAAATGTAAGTCATTTAAAAATCTTTGGTTCTATAGCTTATGCACATGTTCCCTGTGAAAAAAGGCACAAGTTAGATGATAAGAGTCTTAAGTGCATTTTTGTCGGATATAGTGAAGAAACTAAAGGCTATAGACTTTATGCTCCTCAAAACAAGGCTTTATTTATTAGCCGTGATGTGATCTTTAATGAAAATGATGCATGGAAGTGGGACATTGATGTCGATCAATACCCTCTAATTATTGAAGAAGAAGAAACATCATCCTTTGATTCACCACCTGATGCTCAATTAAGTCCGACTGGTTTCACGTCGTCGGAATCACCTCCTAGAAAGGTAAGGAGTCTTGTTGATATTTACCAGTCATGTGATTTTGTATGCTTTGCTGCTAAACCCACTTGCTTTAAAGATGCAGTGAATGAGAAAAATTGGCATGATGCAATGAAAGTTGAAATGAATGCCATTGAAAAAAAATAAAACATGGAGACTGGTGGACTTACCACCAGGTAAAGAGCCCATCGGGCTCAAATGGATTTTCAAATCCAAGTTTAATGCTGATGGGTCATTGCAAAAACACAAGGCTCGTTTGGTGGCAAAAGGGTATGCACAAGTTTCAGGCGTAGATTTCTTTGAAACATTTTCTCCTGTTGCTAGAATTGATACCATTAGAACTATTCTAGCTATGGCTGCTCAAGGTGTGGATGAAATTCTCATAGTATGTTTATATGTTGATGATATGATATTTACTGGTAACTCTTTAAAATAGATTGAAAATTTCAAGAAAATATGATGTCTAAATTTGAAATGACCGATTTGAGTCCGTTACATTATTTTTTGGTGATGGAAGTTATTCAAGACTCAAATGGTATTTTTCTACACCAAGGAAAATATGCAAGAGATTTGTTGAAAAGGTTTCATATGTCAAATTGCAATCTAGCTAAAACACCCATGAATACAGATGAGAAGCTTATGGTAGAGGATAGAATTGAAAAGGCAGATGCAAAAGAATTTTGAAGGATGGTTGGTGGCTTGATTTATCTCACACATTCAAGGCTAGATATAATGTTTTCAGTGAGCTTAATTTCAAGATTTATGAACAGTCCAAGTAAAGCTCACATGGGTGCAGCCAAGAGAGTTCTACGATATATTCATGGAACATTGGATTTCAGACTCAGGTATAAAAAATCAGATACTTGTAAACTTGTCTCTTATACTGACAGTGATTGGGCTGGTTGTGCAGATGACAGGAAAAGTACTTTAGGCTATGGGCTTAGTCTTGGATCTGCATTGATATCATGGGCTTCAAAAAAACAACAAACTACTGCACTTTCTACAACTAAAGCTGAATATATGGCGGCAACAAGTGCAATTTTGTGACAACAAGTCAACAATTGAATTGACAAAAAATCCGGTCTTCCATGGAAGAACAAAGCATATTGAAGTCCGGCATCATTTTATTCGTAAGCTTGTGGCCAAGAAAGTGATAAAGCTAGAGTACCGCAGCACGGAGGAACAAGTTGATGATATTTTCACAAAGGCTCTCTCAAGAGTGAAGTTTTTCAAATTACGAAGAATGCTTCGTGTTGAAGGCATTTGAATTAAGGGGGAGTGTTAGAATATTAAATTAATTCAAATGTTATGTTGATATGTCATTTAACTATCTTTGAATAAGTCTTTGCTTGAAGAAGTCTGTAAACGTGTCCTTGTGTTGGTTCTATAGACTAGGTGTTTATGGGACACCTGCCCTTTTAATTTAGTGACTCTATTAGTTCTGCAAAGTAGGTGTTCATGGGACACATGTCCCTTTATTGTTAGTAACCTTTATCTATTTAAATGGTCTATGTAAATGAGATGATATATGAATAAAAAAGTCTTCCATTCCTATTTGTACCGTGCAAAACTCTCTTCCACCTTCAGTAATTGGTTTGTGTGTGCAACAGTATGTAGTAAGGCTATTCTGTCATCAGCCCACCCATATTTACTCTGCCAACATCCAACAAGATCAAGAACCCAAGGAGTCCCCTCCTCAGAATGTTGGGGAGCTGCATGGTAGTTAAGTGAAAGACAGTGAGTGCTCTAGTAAGGAAAAGCATTACTGCTTGGCTCGAATGATGCATACTTATATTTATAGGAGAGAGAGAGAGAGAGAGAGAGAGAGAGAGAGTTGGCACTTGGCACTTGGCACTTGGCAGGGCAAGTGTGGTCAATTTTGACAGCTACAAAAGTCTCTAGTGGAAGACAAAGCTAACATTATTTCGAGTCCCCGTCAAGTCTCTAGTGGAAGACAAAGCTAACATTATTTCGAGTCCCCGTCAAGTCGCCGCACGGTAAAGAGAAGCTTTTTGTTGATCTAATTTCAAAGGTGCTTCCAGCTTCTGGGCCCCAGTGCGCCAAATCGAATCTCGTGACCTGGGACTAGGGCCGCTAACCGTCATGTCGGCACGCTCATCATGCTATCCAGTATCCACAAGCACTCAGTTTATTATATTTAAAACTTGGGAGTCTTCCATCCATAAGACTGCTAGTTGGCGACTTGCTTGACGGGTCATATTGTTCAGTGATTTTTCCACAACTTGGATGGGTCGACTTACTGTTCTGAGATGTTTCCACAGCTCGGATAGCCTTTTTCTTCTTTTATGAAGTGTTGGATGCGCCAGGATCATTGAGGCCAAGGTGAAGATAATTCTCTTAGCCCGCCCTTGGTCACATATCCATCCATAGGGCTTCTCTCAAATCCAAATCGCTCAAAATCTTTCACTGCTGCTTGTCCTATTGTATCTTCTCCAAATTTCATTCTAATTTAAGTTGTGGTCAGCGTCAAATAATCACATACTAGCATAACACTCGAGCTTAGCACGGGTATATCCTTCACATTTCAAATTGAACATCCATACATTTAAAAATTAAACATTCATAACTGGTGATTACTAAATTACATGGGGAAAAATAATCTCATAAATCATCAATTTGACATTCCATCCAAAAAAACACTTAAATTTTAATTTTAGAAAGGCAACGGAAGAATTAAAAAAATGGCTTGGATTTAGAGAAATCAGAATACAATAGGCCTGAGAGCCCAAAATAGAGACCTGCCTCGTTCTATTCCGCCATTTTTGAGCATCTCATTTTCTTAGTCCCACATATTTTCCGTGGAATTTAACTTTGTTTCCTTTTCTTTTACTTTGGTTTTCTTCTACGGCAAGACAGAGGTGCAACAGATGAATTGTCCCTTGTATTAGGAGTAATTTACACAAGCATGAAATAATGTGATTTTGACTTTCAAAAGTAGACATGTGAATTTCAGTGTTTTTCTTGTTAATTTCAACTACAAATTGACTTACATCTAAGTTAGGCAAAGCGTAAATCCTACCCGATCTTTTGTCTGGCTGGTACCCTCGAGGGACTTGACTGACTAGGAAGTGAACTACAACATACATGAGAAAGGACTCTGCATGGGAGAGGATTTGATAAACTTCTAATTGTAGTGTCTATTTTTAGAGATTATTTAAAAATTAGAGCATTTGCATCTAAAAAAATTAGATAAAGGGATAGGCTTTTATTTATTTTTTTATAGTGCATTTTAGTTAAAGCGGATGGAAGTGGGCAGTGCAAGATTTAAAAGTATTTTTTTGGTTGAAAATAGCCTCATAAAATTTCCAAAATGATTTAAATGGCAGGCTTTACATTGTAATTTTAAAAGGTGGGCACAACAGTACTACAATTCCTAAAAGTGAGACCCAATTGCTCACGAAATAAAAGTTTTTTTTATAATTTTACCAAATGAACTAATTGTAAAATAGAATTTAACAGTGAAAAGCTTTTATATTAGACCATCATCTAAACAACTTCTATCAATTAGACTAGAGTTTCCAAACAACCCCTACGTCTTGCACATCTTTTTGGAACTCAGAATTTATGCCATGGCACATGAATTATTTTTAATTCCAAAAATGACCACACCTATTTTTCCTCCATGGAATTTACAACAGCTCAAAAACCGACAAATTAATCCTCTTCAATAAATATTTGGCAATCTGGTACTACTGTATTTCGATTTTTCTCTTTCTTTCCCTCAATTGCCTGAAAGTTTTAAAACCTCTTAATTTTTATTACCATTTATTTTGACTTGACCTGTAGACCAGTCTTTGATTGGGAATCACCCCCCTTGTCGCAAGCAGCAGAGTGTATTAATAGGAGGTACTTCATAATCCCCCTTTCTACAAGCTTGTTTAATTGCATTAAAGTACATAACAATTGAATACATAAAATTCATATCATTAATAGTTAAAAATGAATATCAAAGATGTATTTTAAAAAATGAGCAGCAAATAACCTTTTTTTTTTCTTTTTTTCTTTTTGAAGTGGAACCAAAAGAAGATAGGTTTGATAGTTAATTTCTCATCTTCTTTTGATTCTTTTTCTTCCCAAATTTACATTGGATCTTCATTTTCAACCACTTATTATATGAATTATATATATATATATATATTCAATTCTTATATTTTAATACAAACAAACAAGTCTGAGAGTTTCCATCTAATGAAGTGGCCCACAGGCTTCGCCAGAGTCTCCAATTATTCCTACGGATATAAACTTTGATTTAAATAAGTCACGAAATGCATTATTTGTTTCTAAAGACCTTCAGGAGAAAACTGCACCTCCCAAAACAAACACATCCATTTGTGTAGTCCGGGGAGATACTGTTTCATCCTATCGACTATATAAATCTCATGCGAGCTAAAGCACACTCTCAATTGCTTCCTTGAAATGAAAAAAGAAGAGAGATTTTAAACACTTGACAAATGTTGATAGGATGAAGAATTCGCCATCGAGTTATTCGCGAGACCCATTGGATGACTGTATCACAAAGTCTTTAGTCTTTACCTTTCTTCAAAGATATCATTACCTTAATTATGGCGTTCCAGTCACTTTATCTAGAACTAGTAGTGCATGTACTAGGTTATAAATAACATATGAATATTAGGTCTAGTGCACTTCATTAAATACATTAAAAATGTCTAATTACACTAGCATATTACAATTGAGATGCACATTCCAATTTCACACTTACAGTCTAAGGGTTGTTATCATAAATCTACGTTCATCCTACATTCCAGTGAAAAAATTAATGTGTCATAATTTATTGTCACAACCCCGTCTAACTCAGCATAATATTATCCGCTTTGACCCATGTGCGCACGTTAGGACGCAGTTATACTACTCCCGCCCAAGCACGCCAACTCCAGAATTCTTACGGGATCTAGGGCCACACGGCTTTAAAACGCATCATGTTGAGTTAAAATATAGTTTGACTTATAAGCCTAGGATCAGGACTTAGAATATTTCCAATGTAGGACTTAGTGTAGTCCAAGCCCCCAGGGAGTCAAGCAAGCTAGCAGGCAAGACGGGCATGCCTAGATTGGTAGAAACTCACATCTATCATGAAATAGGTCAAAAGACAATCAAATAAATAAAAGACAGTAATGTTTTCCGTAACTAATGCACAATATTGTTATCACATTTCTTTTCCAAACATTGCCCGTAATTGTAACACCATACCACAAAATAATCATGGCCATAGAAGCAAGGAAATCCTACATGGCAACTTGGTTTCAACAATGATGACAAATTCTAAAACCTATTGGAGGCAACCAAAATTATCGAATCAGCATCAATTGTATGTTCAGTAACTCAAAGAAGCTTCCCTACCAGCTGCATACCCAAATAAATCTTAGCCATATTTGTATGTAGGAGCCAAACGTTTAGTCGAACATATGCGGAAGGGGCCTCACAGCCATGAATTCATCCACCATCTGACAAATAAATAAATAATAATCATATGGGAATTGACAAGATAAGTAAATCAAACTTTCAGTGCAAGTGATTACTAAAAAACAATCTTGAGACTAGTATCAGTAACACATGGACAGTCCACAATCCAATGAAATCAGGCCAAATATACTTAACTTTTTTGAAACAACAAAACTTCAAACCGTATTAAAAAGCTAAAAGATCCAGGATGATTACTGCAGTGTATGGAGGCCAAATAATCACCGACGTCAAGAAGAGCTTTGGCGTGAAAAGCAAAGGGATGGACCTTAGCGCCTTGGAGAGGACCTGAAAGTGACCAGAGCTATGGAGGAAAGGCTTCGGGGGCGGTCGAATTTCTTTAGAGACGAGGGCCTTTTCTGACTGGATAAATTCGTACTCCCTTGTGGATCTAAGGCCGGACAGTGCTATGTTCACTTGGTCTAACGATCAAGTCCTCTCTTTAATGTCAAGGCTCGACAGATTTCAGTATCAAGAGAATAGGTGGATCTTTAACCAGATGTGTGCCATTTGGCTCTCCCTAGCTTGGCGTTTCATCATTGCCCCTCCCCTAATTCTATACTCCAGTAATGCATATGGGGTCCTACTTTTTGGTTTGAGCTTTTGTGGCTATTAGAGTTAAATCCAACACTAGTGGAAGGAAGTTAAGGTAGAAGGGTGGGCGGTGCAAGATTTGTCTATGAAGTTGAGCATCCTTAGGGAGAAGATTACAAGAGTGGGTGAAACATTGGGAATGTTGAACACGTTAAATTGGGCATGATGCAAGAAATTCAAACCTTGCACGGTGATGAGTCAGATCACATCAAAGCCTTGGCTGAAAAATATCTGGATCGTTTGGTTAGCTTAGCTCTAAGAAAGACTGGAAAGATCAGATCTGAAAGATCTATGATGGGAGTTCGAAGAGAAGCATGGATCCTAGGATGTTTGTTAGGGGAACCTGATATAGGGCCCACAGTGCTTTCCCTCTTTGAATTTGAATTTTTATTTGAATCTAAATCTGAATTTGAACTTGAACTCGAATTCGAAATGATGAGAATATATTTTATGGTTTGAAGAGAAGTATTTAAGCAATGTTTTCTTCTCCTTTAACGATAAAAAGTAATATCAGAATATAAATAGGACTATAGGTTCATACAAACAATCAAACCAACATCCTTGCAGACGGGTATTAAGAGCATTATACCCACAAACGAGTTACAAAATAGAAGCAACCATTTGTGCAGTTCTATCCACCCCTAGTTTTGCTAAAGTGTCCGCCATGCTATTGGCCAATTGACTGACACGACAACACTCCCACTGCATATGAGAGGGCTGTAATCTCATTTTAAAGTGAAACTGAGATTTCCACTGGCTTAATGCATCCGAAGAAACCCACAAGATAGCATTAGACGAATCCCTTGTTAGTTCCAGTACAACTTCTTCAGTATTTTAGGAGAGCAGTTTATATTAAAATGAAATAAAACAGTACTCTGTTTGAATGTATAAAAGAACTTACTGTTTGAAGGCAAGAAAATAGTACTCCGTTGTTGTAGTTAGTAGATCAGAGATTCGCAGTTGATCAAGGCTAGTGTTTAACACTATGTCCTTAAGACAAAATTCGCCCCCGCAACGGTGCTAACGGGCTTCAATGCGTTTGTCTCCCAGGATACAATGATCGATCCACACAGTAGCAGCACTACAAACTGAGTGACAGGCGAACCAACAGTGCAGCAAACTCTCTCTAGACACAAATGATGACTTGAAAATACAATGCAGCAGTAGTGATTGAATGATCCAAAAGTCATGGACAAGATGCATATTTATAGCCCACTTCATGTCTATTCATGGGGTTGCACCTCTTAGGCTAGGGACATACCCTTTCATATATGAAAGGGCACACACCTCTTAGGACTAGGGACACACCCTTTCATATATGAAAGGGCATACACCTCTTAGGACTAAGGACACATCCTTTCATATACGAAAGGATACACACCTCTTGAGTAGTGGACCGAGCCAAGCCCAATTCACCTGAAGCCCAAGCCCAAACCCAAGCCCGGTTTAGTTCGGGGTGTTTAGAAAACAATTTCTCATTCACTCCTAAATGGATTAGAGCAACTCAATACATGTCTATAATCTACTCATGGAGTAGATTACATTCCTATGTATTCCCACCCAAAAGGATAAGTGGGTCACACTTAGTTTTTGGCTCAAAGTTGACAAAAAACTAGTGTAGCTCTTAACCATTTTTCTAACAATCCCCCACATGAATGAAATTGACCGACAACAATGAAATGATATGTAGACACACAGAGAGAGTACAATTGGAAATTTTCTGTATGGAGAGAGGTAGCTTGTGGCCTTGAACCTTCCCTTGTAAAGTACTATCGGATTTACTGGTTAAACAGTGAACATGATGTCTTGAACTGTTCAGCCTTTTGTGAAAACCGAGACAATAGAGTTCACACAGAATTTTTCCGGACACAGTTGGTTCTCATGATTGTGTTCATTTTGGCCCTGAACAATGCCTGGTTTCATGAGTGCTTTAGAGAATTTAGCCTTATTATTCTCATAGAATCGGCCCAGTTCACACTCACATAGGTGATTCTTATTAAAAGTATCCTGCTATACCCCATCAGATTAACCAAGATATAAGAATCATTAAAAGCTTTGCTTCACCTAATTACCGCTGCAGGTATCACTATTAATATCATAGGAATGAGCATGAGATTTTGTCTCCATAGTGATATCGTTAAGTCACACACAATTCGGTTGTCCCTTTGAACCCATATCTTGGGATCTCCAGTCAACTAGGTTGGGTTGCCATTATGGTGACTTTTCATTAATATGCTTTAAGCCCATTCCCCTCGATGAACGATTTACTTGCTCTCTCGCCAATCCTTTGGTTAAAGGATCTGCAATGTTATCTATGGACTTTATGTACTCAATTGTCATAATACCATTAGAGAGCAGTTGTCTCACGGAATTATGCATTCGACGAATATGTCGAGAATTACCGTTATACATTGTACTTTGTGCCCTTCCAATTGCTGATTGACTATCGCAATGAATGCAGATAGGAGGCACATGTTTTGACCACATTGGAATATCTTCGAGGAATTGACGAAGCCACTCAGCTTCTTCGCCAGCTTTATCTAATGCAATAAACTCAGATTCCATAGTGGGTCTAGCAATGCATGTTTGTTTAGAAGATTTCCATGATACCGCTGCACCACCAAGTGTAAATAGATATCCACTTGTCGACTTTGAATCTTTAATATCTGATATCCAGTTGGCATCACAATAGCCCTCAAGTACAGCTGGATATTTAGAGTAATGCAAACCATAGTTTTGGGTGTATTTTAAATATCTTAAAACCCGAACTAAGGCCTTCCAGTGGTCTGATCCTGGGTTATTTGTGTATCTACTCAATTTACTAACAGCATATGCAATGTCAGGACGAGTGCAATTCATCACATACATTAGGCTGCCAATTATTTGTGCATATTCTCGTTGTGATATGCCTTTTCCATTATTCTTAAATAAATGAATACTAATATCTATAGGTGTCCTTGTTGGATTGCTATTATCTTGATTATATTTTTTGAGTATATTCTCAATATAGTGTGATTGAGATAATATCAATCCATCTGATGTTTTAGAGATCTTTATCCCGAGTATGACATTTGCAACACCTAAATCTTTCATGTCAAACTTATTGTTTAACATTCTCTTGGTAGATTTAATGATATCAGCATTACTACCCATAATGAGCAAATCATCAACATATAAACAAATAATGACACAGCCATTGTTAGTGTTCTTGACATATACACATTTGTCACATTCATTGATCTTAAACCCATTTGACATCATCAAGCTGTCAAATTTCTCATGCCACTGCTTTGGTGCTTGTTTTAATCCATATAGAGATTTGACAAGCCGACAAACTTTCTTAGTTTGAAAAGACTCACTAAGAGACATTCCTTCTGCATGTATTTCATGGAGAATTACTTGAAGTTCTTGAACTTGATTGATAACCGCTTTGAATCGTTCATCTTGTAGTCAAGAAATCTGCCAACAACGAATTTCTTCATTCCGGCATCTTCGGTCTTGTACTTTTTATCAAGTGAATCCCATCATTCCTTAGCAGTCTTCAATGAACAGTACACATTATATAATGTGTTGTCTAGTCCATTGAGAATGTAATTTCGACAGAGGAAGTCAGCATGCTTCCAGGCTTCTACAGCAGCAACTACTTGCTTGTCTGTTTCGCCTTCTTTCAAAGCAGGAGCTTCTTCATGGAGGAACCTAGCCAAGTTCAGGGTGGTGAGATAGAACAACATCTTTTGTTGCCATCTCTTGAACTCAGTCCCATTGAACTTTTCAGGTTTCTCCCCATGATTCACCATAACAGGGGTAGGGGTAGTGACTGGAGTATTCTTCTCAATACCCATGCCTGTTTTAATAAAACAGAAATCACTTAATAAGAATGAAACTCAGTTTTACACTACTAGTTTCAGAAAGAAAAGAAGAAGAAACCAGTAGAAAACTGACATAAACCGAAACCAGAAATACTGAAGTAAACAGAGAACAGAATGTACTCATAACTTTAAAAGAATTTTGTCTTAAGATTGTTAGTTCCAGTACAACTACTTCAGTATTTTAGGAGAGCAGTTTATATTAAAATGAAATAAAACAGTACTCTGTTTGAATGTAAAAAAGAACTTACTGCTTGAAGGCAGGAAAACAGTACTCTGTTGTTGTAGTTAGTAGATCAGAGATTCGCAGTTGATCAAGGCTAGTGTTTAACACTATGTCCTTAAGACAAAATTCGCCCCCGCAACGGTGCTAACGGGCTTCAATGTGTTTGTCTCCCAAGATACAATGATCGATCCACACAGTAGCAGCACTACAAACTGAGTGACAGGCGAACCAACAGTGCAGCAAACTCTCTCTAGACACAGATGATGACTTAAAAATACAATGCAGCGGTAGTGATTGAATGATCCAAAAGTCATGGACAAGATGCATATTTATAGCCCACTTCATGTCTATTCATGGGGTTGCACCTCTTAAGCTAGGGACATACCCTTTCATATATGAAAGGACACACACCTCTTAGGACTAGGGACACACCTTTTCATATATGAAAGGGCACACACCTCTTAGGACTAAGGACACATCCTTTCATATACGAAAGGGTACACACCTCTTGAGTAGTGGACCGAGCCAAGCCCAATTCACCTGAAGCCCAAGCCCAAACCCAAGCCCGGTTTAGTTCGGGGTGTTTAGAAAGCAATTTCTCATTCACTCCTAAATGGATTAGAGCAACTCAATACATGTCCATAATCTACTCATGGAGTAGATTACATTCCCATGTATTCCCACCCAAAAGGATAAGTGGGTCACACTTAGTTTTTGGCTCAAAGTTGACAAAAAACTAGTGCAGCTCTTAACCATTTTTCCAACATCCCTCTCGTCAATCAATCTACCCTGAAAAGAGCCCGCAAAAATATGAAGAGCCTCAAGAATCTAAATCCCCCCCCCCCCCCCCCCCCCCACGTTTGGAAAACATGACTAAAATTTTTCCTCTGTCTGCAAAGAACTCCTGCACCCACTGGACCAAGCTTGCTTCTAGCCACCGCTCCATCCACATTGAATTTCAACAGACCATATGGAGAGGCAGACCATGTTAGTTGTTACCACTTTCTTCACCTTCCAAGGCCCACACTCCATACATGCTTCCCAATTGTAAATGATGCCATTCAATTTAACTTTGGTGAACTCTTCACTGACATCCAATTGGCCACACAAAATGCCGCCCTCTCTAAAACCACCTCAATCAAAGAAGAAGAAAAGCCCATGAAAATCCCATCATTCCTCTTCATCCGTATAGACCAATAGCAAAAGAAATCACTCTCCAAAGCATCAACCTACACCCACAAAAATGACCCAGCCTCCATGCCTCTGCCATCTCTGCCAAAGTACTCAAACACCTACCAACCCACATTTCTAAATGAAGAACCACATGTACAATCGCAAATCTTAATGCATGCAAAGATGATTAATAAATTCCTCCTTGCTTTTGCATAGCACTCACAAATCCGAAAGAGCGCCCAATACCGAACCTCTAAGATTGTCTGCAACCTTTCCTTAAAATACTAGATCCAACTACACCCGAGAAAGAGGGGGAAATGATTGAGGGAAACCCTCTAAAGCCCCGAAGCCTTCACTGAGAACTTCCTTGATGGGATCAGCTTCAAAATGCAAATATTTTAACCAAGCCAAGGATGAAAATAGCGGTAGCGGCGGGCCACTACAAAACGCAACGTTGCACCGTAGTAATTGCACCGTAGTGGAGCAATTAAAAAAAGTTGTCAAAAAAATCTGAAAAATTCCCAGAAAATCCAAAATATTGGAAAATGCTTGAATATATGGTCTTTTTACAAAAGTAGCTAGCATAGGCGGGTGCAGCGGTCCCATCATCACATGAAATCCTATATCGCTGGATGATTATAAAACTATAATATTGATATATTTTTTCATATATATTCATGTTGGTTAGCTCTACTAAGTTAAAAACTAAAAAATTGCTTATAATCAAACAATGTCATCAAAATATCATCACCATTATGCTTAGAATATAACATTTTAGAGTTGCATTTTGATATATATATATATATATATATATATATAGAGAGAGAGAGAGAGAGCAATTTTCAGTTAAAGTGAAATTTGATTAGGGCCTTATTTCTTATTAGAGTTAATTTTTCCTAGGTCCCATGTCCTATTAGAGTGAAACTTGGTTGGGCTCTATTTCTTGTTAACAGGGGCGGACCCACGTTAAGGGCATTGGGGGCAATGGACCCCGTTGGGATTTGAAAAATCTAGAGAGTTTCAATGGGCAGCTAGTCCATGCCCCCGTCGACCCAACACGCATGCCCCTACCCCTTTTATTCCAAAATCCTTCCCCTTCCTCTTCCTCTTCCTCAAACCCCAAATCGTCTCCTAGGGCTCTTGCAATCCCAGCCCTCCCCTTCAAGCTCCGACACTTCGACATAGAAGGGAGGTGTGGTTCAAAGCTTCCACCATCTCAGACTCTTAATCAGCCGAGCATCTAGAACCAACGAGCGGTACTTGCAAACATGACCTTACGCATAACAAACGTCTTTCTTGGGCTTCTTTCACTGCAATATTTGTTCTGCATTTTTCAAAATCTGGATCTTGTTCCTCTTTGAAGGAATTTCTTTCCTTGCTTTGATGTTTGATCAGATGGTTGGGCTTTCTCTTGTCTAATCAAATTATTCTTTTGCAACGAATAGCTGTACATATGAGATTTCCGCTGGATCAGCCAAAAATCTGATTTCCATCATCAAGTGTGCAGCATTGACCGTCTCGTTTTCCCTATTAGGTGCAGCCCATCTAATTGTGTGGCCTACCAGATGGCAAATCAAATCCAAACAGAGAAGTTGCCCCTCTCTCGATTGAGCAAAATCAAATGTATAAGCTTGGAAAGCAGGAAATATAAGCATTTATCCTGGAAAAGAAAGCTCAAATCCAACAATGTGAACCAAAATTCATATTTTTTTAGCGGTTCTACTATCAACTGATGGATATTAAAGTTTCCTAAATTAATTCCCAATGGGAATTCAAAATACTTAAATGGTTTTCATCGCATCGACTCAATGTTTTTGCATAGGGAATGGCTACTGTTCTGCTTTGCATCTGTGGAGTACAAAAATTCTGGAAATGGAATACATGGTTTATTGTTTTCCCTCAAAACAGCATTCTCTATATTTTGAATCTGAACTAAAATGTACTGATTATGGCTTTCACACAAAAGTATCCATGTGGAAAAAATCTGATAATCCAAGCACAATAATAGGCATAACAGAGCAAGTAGGCATTAGAAAAGTTAAGCACATCAATGTATGTGGAAACCTCCATTAGCCGTATAGGCACTATCAGATCAATTTTAACCCTCTCCAGGTAACTACAACTTGAACTATAAAAAAAGTGAAATTATCAGAGATGAACAGGGATCTAAAGGGACCAAATTGGGACAAGTCATTTTGATTCAAAAGCTCTAATTGCATACCTATTTATCATTTTTTCCAAGCTTCATCGTCCAATCATGACCAGGGAAGGGGATCAACCAGTTCCACCCCTTTTATTTTATATTCCTTTTGTTCCAATGTTTGCTTGTAGTTCTATAATAGTAGCAATAGTGGTTATTTTTATAGTTTTGTTATATGCGTTGTTTTCTTTCATGATGTCATGGCTTTCAAAACATGAAGAACTGTCGAGGGCAATTGTAAAAAATTTCTTTTAGAATTGTGATATGACTTTTGATAGAGAATGTTAGTTGCTTGATGTATTTAAATATTTATATCTATTTAAATGCAGGACATTCTCACTTTTGCCATTGATAATGTGAATACATAACAACAAAATAATGTTTGAAATCTTCAATTGATCATCATATGCCCCCCTCGAACGAAAATTATGGGTCCACCACAGCTTGTTAATATGAAATTTCTGGAGTTTGCAGTTGATGATTGGGTATTTTTGAAGACTTCTCCAATAAAAGGTACCATTAGATTTGGGCAGAAAGGAAAGCTTTCACTAAGATATATCAGACATTTCAAGATCAAAAGCAGAATTGGAGATGTGGCTTATCGTCTAGATCTTCCGATGCAATTCTCCGGTATCCATAATGTATTCAATGTGTCTATGCTTCGAAAATATGTGGCAAATCCGACTCATATCATTAACTATGATGAAATTCAAGTTCAACCGAACACCACATATGTTGAGAAGCCAATTCAGATTATTGATACCAAGGAGCAAGTATTACGTACTAGGACGATTAAATGGGTTAAAGTTCTATGGGAGCATCATGAACCCAATGAAGTCACATAGGAATTGGAAGAACAAATGACTCGAAAGTATCCAGAGCTATTTGTTCAGGTAAGTTGTTTATTGAAGTTTACTTGCTATGTTTTCTTTTATTTATGTTTCATTTGGAGGACCGAATGATTCTAAAAGTTTAGGAGAATGTTACACTCCAACCCGAGTTAATCAAGATTAACTCTAATTAATTACGATTAATGTGAATTAGACGTGATTAGTCAAGGTAAATGTGATTAGTGATTAAAATAGATCAAATTAGTTTCATTTGAGGAACTTAGTCATAACGGAATGGATTTGAAAGGAATTCACTTGATTGAGTTGAATTTAGACTCGAATTGATGGAATTAAGGACTTTTCCATAAATACAAAATTTAGCGTATTTCGTCAGATACAGTGAAACTTGATACCATCGTGTGTGTCTCAGCGAGGGCAAAAACTTTCATAATATACACATTTTCATTTGACTTAACACGAATCAAGTGGGCCTTGAATTGACTTAAATTAGAATTACGTTTGATGTATGGGATGAATATGCAAAATCCATATGTTATGTGTCAAGAACCCAAGTTGCATGTCCTTAGTTGTGTCATCGTGATTCATCCCAACAAATTTTGAGAAGCAGCTGAGTTTTCTTCTTCGTTCTTGGCTATCAAGTTGTTGAATCAAGGAGTTTCCCAAGTGACTTTGATAAGGAAATTTGATTTCATCTTCTCCATCACCTTCTCCATTAAGTGGGTTGTTTGTTTCTTAGAGATTGGTGCTTTTGAATCAAGCAGAGCTTGGAACAAAGGGGTTTTGTGTTAGATTCATTTCAAAGGCAAGTATAAACTCTTATTATGATTATATGTTAGTTGTTTGAGAGTTCATACAATTGAGTTTGAGAAGAGATGTTGGTTGATGTGGTTAGAATGGAATTATCATTGGATTGATTAAATGATGTTTATAGTGATTGTATATGGGAAAAGAAGTGATTTATTGTATTTATATATGGAATTGAGTTGGGAATAGGAGGTTCCAAGCTTTGTTGCAGGTTAGGGATTGAAAGAAACAGAGCTCTGAAATGAATTCTGCGCTAGATTTGGATGCAAACGTAGTTTTGCTCTCTAGAAGCCTGAGCAAAACACTTCAGTCATTATTTTTAAATTGTTGACTCAAACCTCATGCATATTACTTAAAAATAAATATTAATTTTTTAAATTCAGATCTACCTATTAAATGGATCAGAATTCAATATAAAAATGAGGTGACTTGGCCAAGTCTCCCAATATTTGACTTTGTCCTTCATTAAAATGAGATGACCGAGGAGAGTCGGCTTGGAAGTTTTCCACCTTTATTTTAAAAGAGATCATTCTTTTATTTATTTCAATCTAAATGTGAACTGCCCACAAGCCATAAATTGACACAACCAACCGTTCTCTTCCTGTTGTATTGAAATACAAAAGAGTAAAACCATTAATTTGAGGAGCAAAAATTAATAATGGGATTAGGCTGCTCTGTTGAGGCTGACATTTTCATTCCCCTAGGTTTCATTGGTCTTTCCCTCTCGGACCTCTCTTATGATTGGAATGACCCCATGTGGCTTCAACTAATAAGTGTTTCTAATACTGTGTGTGCAAGTTTTCTCACAAAAAAGAAAAGAAAAAAAAAGAGCTCTTAAGTATTACATATATAAAATACCAAAAATTGAAAAATGCATTCCAGGAGATCTATATTTAGAATAATAACGTTAAGGCATAATAAAAATATGTTACCTGGGGCGACATATCCAATAGATCCCTTTATCCCAATTGAGCTGGATTGAGTCCGAGAGCAATTACCGACATCTTTGAAGAAAATCCTCGCCAAGCCAAAATCCCCCACATGGGCAACCATGTCTTCATCAAGAAGTGATCGTTGGCTCCAAAACCCCGTTGGCTCAATGCGAGTCACCGTTCAAGCCCCACGTTCACGCTATCCTCAACTACCCAAAAACCTCGGTTGCACCTAGTCCACGCAACAAGCCCCGAGAGCAGACTAAGAGATTGGAAGACTGATGATGTTGATCCTCTATGGCGTTGGTTGCACGGTACGTGGGCGGACCAATCAGCCTATCTTTTTTATCCGGATTCATTGTCCTTAGATTTTTCCATAACTGTCCAGACAATCTTCTCGGTCTCTTCCTTTCTAAAGTCAGCACCAACATGTGATACCTTATCTTCTTCCACGTTACGTTGCAAGGAACTTACCACTGCCCCAGCAGTGGGTTTACAGCATTTTCACCAGGTATTCGTGCTTTGTCGAACAGTTTTTTTTTTTCCCTCTCCCCCTTGGTTATAGCTTTGTTGTACAACTTGAGTACAGAGTACACTCCTCAATTTTGGCTCATTGAATCCAGGATCATATATGCCAAGGTTAAGAGAATTCATTCATTACCACATGTCGTGTTATGTTTTCTCCTAATTTCATTTCAGTTTGAGTTGTGCTCACAGTAAAATAATCACATATAAATTGACAACTCAAAAACAAACAAATCCTCTTCATAAAATATTTGGCAGTCCATTTTTATTTTATTTCATTTTTTCTCTTTGATGGGCGCAAATGCCTGAACTGTTAAAAACTCTTCATTTTGGGTATTGTGAATTGGCCTATAGACCCAAGTTGCTGCTGACAATCGTCCCGTGTTGCAGCATGATATTGAGACTAGCGTGTGACAAACTCCATAAATTCCCTCTCAAACACGCAGGATGGGTGTGGTAGACTACTCTATGGGGGAATGTCTCCATGCAACTTTAAGGGGAGAACTTTCAGCTCGCCCACTTTGTGATCCATGTGAATTTTTCACACACATGGAACACGCTTTCATAGTCACTAGACCCAGGGGCTTGCACCACCAAATGGGTTTGACTAATGAATTTAATATAAAGCCACATGAGATTTACTTCATAAAGTCGTTAAATTTGTGGGCCAAAGAGCATGGGTTAAAGACATAAGATTGACTGCATTTTCATATTTATGTTTATCATGGGTTTGGTTTCGGTTTTTAGTCTTGACTCGTGGTTATTAAACGAACCGAACTGTGAAAAACAATTCGGTTAACCGTTTTTCCAAAACATACGGCTAACCAAAGGCATTACACCCAAATTTAAAAGAAATAGAAGAAGAAAGGGGGTATTGTGTAATTTTATAACTTAAATAACCAGTTTTAACTTTTGAACCGTAATCGTTAGAAAAAAATTGAAAGAGGGAAATGTGAAGGATCAATTATTTGTTTGTTGGAAAAATGCTCTTTATTATTTCATTTGTCTATGTGAACATTTTAATGCTGCTTTAGTATTTTGAAATTATGTAGTTTGTTGTCTATGATATTTGGTTTTGACTTTTTAACATGTATTTTGCATTCTTACAAAAAAAAAAAGTATTTTAAGTGATAATTAACCGTAACTAAATCATCTAACACAATTAACCGCGGTTCGGATTTTTAATGATTTTTTAGGGTATAGTTACGGTTACGATTTTTAAAACCTAAAAACAGTAAAATACGGTTCGGTTAACATTTTTCCTTAAACACATTGTTAACCGAGCCGTTACACCCCTAATAACGTCTACTTTGCTCCCCTCTAATTTTAAATGAACACTCTTCACCACCATCATTACCGATTTATCTCAAGTTATAGCTTATACTTATTCGATCCACTCAACAAGTGAAGTTAGCAAAATTTTAATTAATGTTAAGAGAATATGATCCTAAAGTCTCTCCAGAGACTTCTAATAGGGAAAAAAATGACAGTGTAATGCGTTAAGAAAATTAGAGTAAAAAACATATTGATCCTAATGCAATAAACGGGCTGGATTAGGCCGGAGTCACCATTGCCCAGGCCATGAGTCTAATTAAGCTTGAGGAGTCTGAGCCGGGTTTGGGACCTAGACCACCACGGACGCTACAAGTGGTCCATACATCTATTAAACAAGTAGTCATAATGGTCCCACCTTGCAGATACACGGAAACATTCAGATGAGAACCGCAGGGACGATGTTTATGTGTGCTTGCTCTAATTCTAGGCCATCTGTCCCACCTATGAAGAAGTAAACCCTCTCACACGCTACTTTGGTAGTAATTACCACAGGACCAAATTCGACACCCATCTAGATGTTACTCATTGTTGGACTGGAATCCAACTAAATAGCCCCTTTTAAAATAATCAAAACTTGTACAACATAGTTCAAGTAGTTTTTTAATTTATTCTTTTATTTGTTATGATGTGGATATCTTTGAGGTCTTTGACCCAATAAGATCAATCCCCAGTGCGGTACCAACCAAACACATATATGCGCACACTGAAGCAAATCTGTATTGAATTTCGAATATAGGGAGCAAACCCACACCTTATATCGCTCCACGAACTCTCAAGTGGGTGCAGTTCAAGGAGCTAGGATAATCTAATGGGGTATATATTTTACTTTCTTATAGATTTCATTATGATCTTTCCATGCTCCACCTCCTTCATTATTGGCATGGCCCCGAGTTAGAGCTTGTGCTATATACTATTGTGTGGATGGTTCCCACCAAGAATGAGACTCCTCTAGTTTTTCTTTCACTGCATGTCATAAGCCTAGGTAAAGGAGGAGGGTTGCGTTAGATAGATTGACAATTAGCGTTAAATCTTGCCACAACCCAATTATGAATTCTAAAATTTTATTCCACTAAAAAGTAACAACTAAAAGTAAATTGCAAGAGAACTATAAATAAATAAATAAATAATATGCCTTATTTGGCCGACGCATCCAATAGATCCTTTTATCCCAATTGAGCTAGATTCAGCAGCTGAGAGCAATTATCGCCATATTTGGAAAAGACCCTTGCCAAGCCAAAATCATCCACATGGGCAACCATGTCCTCATCAAGAACGGCATTGCTAGGTTTGAGATTGCAATGTGCTACTCGTTCTTCGCAATGGCGATGAAGATAATCCAATACACTGGCCACATCAAAGGCTACATTTGGCCTTTGAATCATGAGTGGCGCTACATGGATCCTAGTGGGGTCAATTGACCCCACTGAGATCTGGAAAAATATTATAAAAAAAATCTCTTTAATAAATTTAAGTTATGGAAAGCTTTTGACCCCACTCAATGCATAAGTTAATACACCATTTGTCTACCAAAACAAAAATAAATAAATAATAGTAATGGGCCCAATTTTTATTTTTTAAAGAAAATTGATATTTTGTCGGTAAGTCTTCATTTACCCTAACTTAACCTCTAAATACGGCATTCTCCACATATTAAAAGGAGAAAATCCTAATATTATCAAAAGTAGATGACTGATGTTGATAAAGGTAAAAACAAATTTATTCGATTTGTAGAAGATAAGTCTTTTTAATTTCTAGAGCTGTCACTGCTTTGAATGCAGCGTAAACATCTCAAATGAAGTTGCTTATCATTAGGGTGCAGCCATGTGTCTAAACTCCCATTTTTCATGTATTCAAAAACCAATGCCTTGAAATCACTGCCACTAAAATCAGCGCTTGAGCACACAGACTTCCCAGGTCAAGAGTCAATTCCACGCCTACAGGAGTCTAGTTGACAACGTGCCAAGGTCTAACATTGAGGCCCATAGAACCAAATGGGTATAATTTTAGGTCTAAATACAAAGAGGTTGAGCTTGATTTGACTGAAAAACTCAGGCTTAGCATCATATAGATCACTATTTCATGCATACATTAATGCCCCAGAGAATACACACACACATACACAAATTTGAAAATATTTATTCAGCTATAAGTATGCTACAACAAGATAAAAAGGGGCTAGTAATTGTTTACTTTAGTGCCATTTGTTGTATGTTGATCGGATAGCAATATTAAGGGGGGCCAGAAAAAGTACTCTGAGAAAAGATGGCATTGACAGCTTGTGTTGGATGGAAGGCATCCCAGAAGATGTATTGATCCCTGTTTGCACATGGTATTGAGAGGGGAAGGCATGTCACCTGCCCTTTGTTCCTCCCAATCCCACAGCATCCCTCAGTAGTCACCTGAAACCCTGTCATGTAAGAATGAATGA
Organism: Cinnamomum chago; assembly: GCA_038049695.1. Taxonomy (NCBI): domain Eukaryota; kingdom Viridiplantae; phylum Streptophyta; class Magnoliopsida; order Laurales; family Lauraceae; genus Cinnamomum; species Cinnamomum chago. The sequence goes on along the minus strand of CP142458.1, from coordinate 60,118,805 downwards.
AGATGGATCAGCCTTCCATTCATGTCTTGTCCATGGGGAAATGGGCTGGGTCCATAGTATAGCTGGGCCGGACCAAAATTAATTGACGTGGACCTGAACATGGAACACAAAATAGATCTAGGCCTCTGGTTCGTATGATACACAAAATCTTATGTCAAGACACTGACGAAACCCAGACCCAGACCTAGACTTGGATGGTGCTCATTTGAGGATTTCCCTACTAAATATGGGGCACCCTCCCTTAAGCACGTCTCATGAGATCCCCCTTGTGGATCCATGCCAATCATGTGGGTGATGAGGGCTCAACAGATCTAAATGACACATAGGGGTATACAAAAGATCATCCGGCCACATTAGATCATCCTAACCCTTTGATCTATTGCCTTAAAATTTAATGGTTTTAGAAAGCATCAATTTTTGGATTTTAATCCAAAGGTGAGTAGAGAACATAGGGATAACTAAATTATTTGGGTATCTCATTTCTCACCCAGCTATCTAGGGATGGATGCATGAGTCCTCTCCTTGAGTGCGCATGCGTTCTCTCCCCAGATTGTGCTGGTTGGCGGGTCTCTCATGGGTCCAGCTCCCCGTGGCTAAGGGAAAAAAAAAAAAAAAAAAAAAAAAGACACCCAATGGTTCGCAGTTAAATGGATATCAATTAATCTGGGCCTGTGCTCATTTAGGACTTCCTACTTCTCATAACTTACTATAGCGTCATAGTTATGATTTATACAGTTGTAGCATTCGGATATTTGGGCCATAGATTTCTTCAGGCCAGAATAAAGGACATGGAGGCCCGAACTAAAATGGCTAGAAATCTTGGAAAGTATTCAATCTGCAACGGAGTAATTTTTGGTGTAAGTTTTAAGATCCTTTCATGGGACCTATTACCAGCTCTACATCTAAATGTGTTAGTCCTGGGCCTAATCCAATGAGTGGCATGCCAGTTTTCTAACGAGCTGAGCCAGCCCTTGAAGTATAGTCCAGCGGGTTACACATGTCTCTGAATATCAGTACCAACAAAAAAAAAAAAAAAACAGATTTGTTCTTGGAGAGCTTGGGCCAGCCCAGTTGCAGTTGTAATTGAAAGTATCTCACCATATGTTGAAGGGTTATTGAGCATTTCACCGACCGCTCCATAAGCATTGCCGTAGAGAAAGATTGCCCCAGTGTGGTTGCCTTCGAGCTGGTCGACCAGAGATTTTAGGCCCACATTGAATAGTCCGACGATCTCATTAACGCCGAGACACACTGCGCCGGTGGGGTTTGGTTCAGTGCTAATTGGTAAGGAATACAACCAAGTGGGCCTAGTCCAGCCAGAAAGAACTTCCGCACCCCTACACTGTGAACTGCCTGCAATAAGAGAGTCCAGCTAAGATTAAGATGGTAACATATGCCATTGATAGATTATCAGTTTCATAAGTGTTGATTGTGGGTCCAAACCTGGAACTGATATCACTCAGGCAAAAATTCAGGGCCCATGTGCAACTTTTATGGGTCAGTAATAAGTTCAATAGGCCCATTGTTTCTTCAGCAATTCATTTTTGTATAAAATTGGGATCAAGTTCAAATGGATTAACGTCCAAGTGAGTCAGCTGATCACTCTATTAGCTGGGATGATCTCTCTAATATTGGATCCAGACCTACCATTTTCTGGTCCAGTCAGGCCTCATATCTGGCCCTATTCTGTGGGGAGTGAGAGTGGCGATCGGTCAGGTCGGGTTGGTGGCTTGTCTAGTGAGTATGGAACCAACCCATATCAAGAGGAACTCGACTAGAAAGTAAAAGGGTGAGCCCAACTCTCAGAATAGAGAAGTAGTGGCCCAAAACAAACATAACCCATCTATTAATGGGTTGGAAATGTCAACGAGAGTGCTGCCAGTTTCTAACCTGACCCACCACCTCAATCAGGTAGATTTAGGATTCGGTTGACCCGTGTACTTCTGGTTTGGACTCAGGTCAATTTTTCCAACCTATTTATATTTAATAAATGGGTCAGGTTCAGGTTGAGTCCCTACTTGCTTTTCCACCTCCCAACCCTACAAGAAAATATTTAAAGTTTCAGATTGACTCTGTTTTAACTTCTGGGTTAGGTCCGGGTGAGCATGCTCAATCTAATTACTAAATTGGTGACGTTCAGGTTGGCTAAGGTCCTGATCCAGACCCAGAATTTTATTTTATTTTATAAGAAAAAAGGAATGGCTAATTGAGGTATGTATATGTGTATATATATGAGAGGAAAAAAAAAATGAAGTTGAAGAACTCAATGGTTTCAGATTACCAGTATCTGCCTTGTGTAGTGATTGAGGAGGAGGTCGGCATAGTCCTGAGGAGTGTAGTTGTGGCTGGAATTGTAGAGGTATGGCAGGAGGTAGTTGATCAGGTAGTCATTGCTTCCCATTACCATCAGAGCAATTGACTTTGCAAGGTACTGAGTCAAGTTCTTTGGCCCCATTTCATTTCTCAAATCATTCATGTTGCTCTCGAAATTCATCACATGTTGGCTTAAACTAAAACGCCCTCCCTGCCACAAAAATTAACAAACGAGATTACATTTGCCTTCAAGAAAACAACAAACAAAACAAAACAACAAAAAAAAAAGGATTGTACTCTCTCTCTCTCTCTACTTGGAACTACCATGCCCATACACAGGATAGATACTGTGGGGACACATCGAGGATACAACGAGGACATGAATTTGACACATGAAAAATGAAGTTAAATACGATATGATATTGTTAGTATTTTTATTGGCTAATTCATGGGATGGACAAAACTCTGGGTCCATTGAGTTATATTTTCTAATTTATTTTAGAATGGACTGTAGTTGTGTCGCCGGAAGAACTGAAGCGAAGAATAGAAGAAAAAAGCAGACCGGGCGAAATTCCCCTGGCTCGATCGATCGGAGTCTCAGACCGATCGATCGGTCAGAAAAAACATCCAGTTATTTGGATGGTCCGATCGATCGGATGCACAGTCCGATCTATTGCATCCGATCGATCGGACAGTGTGCGCAGATTCGGGAAAGTCTACTTTTCTAATCAGATTTAGTTTCCTTTTGAGACTATCTTTCCCAGTTTGAGTCATACTTGTGCACTAAGTCTAAGGCACGAATTTGAGGCTATTTATAGGGTGTTACTCTCAACCCTAAAAAAAGACACCATCACAACTCTCATTAATTTGAGTCAGATATATCTTAGAGAGAGTTTATTCTCTAGAGCCATTGAGAGATCATGCTGAAAGGCTGCTCTAGAAGGTTGTTGCTGCTTCTACTTTTCTTATAGAAGATTGATCATCTTGGTTGACAAGGTGCGAGGAGATCAAGTAAGGAGAACGGGGCACGGTGGATGTCGTGTCAGTAGATTCTTTGCAAGAATAACTACAGTCCTTCGGTCGAGGTACAGACTAAGGTAAAGGAGCTTGTGAGTATATCTTGTAACTGTTCGTGAACTCTTGATTTCTGGTTCGTGGTTTTTCTCCCTGGATAGGGTTTCCACGTTAAATATTGTGTCTGTCTTCTTGTGGTGTGTGATTGGTAGATAGCTAGTTCTATATTGTCTGATTTATTTATTTCCGCTGCATTTTGTGGTTATTTAGAACTAGTAATCCATTCTAGTAGCCCTCAAGGGATTTTTCAATTGGTATCAGAGCGGGTTGCACTATTTTATTGTGTTGATCCAAATATTGGTAGAATGGATGTCTACTGCGAAGGCACTTCAACCAATAAGCCTCCTCTGTTGGATGGTTCTAATTATGCTTATTGGAAAGCCAGAATGGTTGCCTTTGTAAAAGTCATAGATCTGAAAGTATGAAAATCTATTGAGAAAGGCTATTCCTTGTCCACTGTCACTACTGATGGGATAACCAGTTTTAAATCTGAAGAACAATGGACTAAGGATGAAGAATTGGCAGCCACTTGCAACTCTAGGGCTTTGAATGCTATCTATAATGGAGTTAGTATATCTGAGTTTCATAGAATTTCTACATGCACTACTGCAAAAGAAGCGTGGGATATTCTGCAGACTGTGCATGAAGGGACTGACACTGTCAAACAGTCGAAACTTCAGAAATTGTATACAGCCTTTGAAACCATAAAGATGGAAGATGATGAAACTTTTGATGAGTTTACTTCAAAGCTGAATGCAATTGTGAATGATACATTTACTTTGGGAGAGCCAATTCCTGAAAATAGAATTGTGAAAAAGATTCTGCGGTCTCTTCCAGAAAGGTTTGATGCAAAGGTTGTGGCCATAGAAGAGAATAAAAATCTGAATATTCTCAAAGTTGAGGAATTAGTTGGCAACCTTTAGACTTTTGAAGCAAACCTAAGAACCAATGGAAAATCAAAATCCAAAGGTATTGCTTTGAGAGCCTCCAAAGAATCATATAAGAAAATTGCTAGTGATTCTGATTCTGAGGAGATTGATCTCCAAGTTGCTGTTGAATTTATGAAGCAATTTCAAGCTTTTATGAAGGGGAAGAAAAGTGATCTGAAAGTCCCTAAAAATTTTGTAAAGAAGAAAACTTCTAAAGGGATTAAATGTTTTGAGTGTCATGGTTATGGACACATTGCTAGTGACTGTGCTAACAAAAAGCCAAGAAAGAAGGCTTTCAATCTAACTTGGGATGATGATACTTCTGAGGAAGATGATAAAAAATCTGAGTCTGAGAAGCCTGATGCTAGCAAAGAAAAATTCATGGCAACATCAGTTTCTGCTACTCCACTTGTTTCTAATGAAGGAACTGATCAAGATGTTAGTGAGTCAGAGACAGAACATGATTGGCGAGCTGAATATCATATTTTGTTTGCAAAGACCATGAAGATGCTCAAGATGAATGAAAAAGTGGCTACAAGCTGGAAAGAATCTGAAGAGCAGAATACTTCTTTAAAAGCTAAATTGTCTGAAGCTCTTACAAAAGTGAGTCACTTAGAGGCTGAAATAACAAATTGGCAGATATGTTGACTGCTGAAGCACAGAAGTGTGTTTTGATCAATCATGATATGGAGACCTTGAAAGCTAAAAATACCGACTTGCAAGGAAGACTCAAGAATGTTCTTTCTGAGTTGGATATATGCAAGGCTTCACTAAACAGGATGAATGTTGGCTCTACAAAACTTGATGACATCCTGAGCAGTCAAAAGGCAAAGAATAACATGCATGACATTGGCTACGCTGACGGGGCATCTACATCAAAAGCCAAAGGTAATAATTGTTTTGATCAAAATTCAATTGTTACTAATTCTGCTGTTCATGTTACAAATACAGCTGCCAAGAAGAAGAACGTGCCACGTCCTGAACGTATACCCACTTGTCATCACTGTGGAATTAAAGGACACATTCGTCCCCATTGTAATAAGCTGCGAAAGTCTCCAAAACAAAAGCAATGGAAAAAGCAGAAGGAAGCGTCACCTATGAAAACCAAAGCTGTCTGGGTCAAGAAATTAGACCTTCCATCTGTCTTGGTACACACTATGCTGAACTATCTGAAAATGCAAGTGTGTGTGCCAAAACTTTATCACCCCTGATCTACAAGATCAAGCCCCCAACCCAGTGCTGATGTGAAGCTCATCTTGAGGGGGAGTCTATTTAGGGGGAGCTGCAGAATCCAGATTGACAAAAGCTGTTTGAAGAAATTGTTTGTCAATTGTGGACAAAAAGGGGGAGAATACTGAAGCTAGGGGAGAAACAAGCAAAGATCTACAGCTGCTAATTGCGATTTTTTTTTGTTGAAAATTCAATGTATTTTGGATTTTTCTTTTGGGTAGATCATTTGTATTGTTCTTATGGAGTTTTGTCCATGAATTGCCAAAGGGGGAGATTGTTAGTATTTTTATTGGCTAATTCATGGGTTGGACAAAAATCTGGGTCCATTGAGTTGTATTTTCTAATTTATTTTAGAATGGACTGTAGTTGTGTCGCTGGAAGAACTGAAGCGAAGAATAGAAGAAATAAGCAGACCGGGCGAAATTCCCCTGGCCCGATCGATCGGTCAGAAAAAGCATCCAGTTATTTGGATGGTCCGATCGATCGGATGCACAGTCCGATCGATCGGACAGTGTGCGCAGATTCGGGAAAGTCTACTTTTCTAATCAGATTTAGTTTCCTTTTGAGACTATCTTTCCCAGTTTGAGTCCTACTTGTGCACTAAGTCTAAGGCACGAATTTGGGGCTATTTATAGGGTGTTACTCTCAACCCTAAAAAAAGACACCATCACAACTCTTATTAATCTAAGTCAGATATATCTTAGAGAGAGTTTATTCTCTAGAGCCATTGAGAGATCATTCTGAAAGACTACTCTAGAAGGTTGTTGCTGCTTCTACCACTACAAGAAATTTAGGCTGTTGTGACGAAATCTGAAGACGAATTTTTTTTGTCTTAAAAGAACACCCAAAGGGGACGAAATATAAATTTTGTCATCTATTTTCATTTTTTTCAAAAGTATTGGAGACGAAAACAAAATTTCGTCTACAAAAATATGGCGTCAACTTGTTTTGTGTTGGCGCCAATTATTTTAGTTCATTAGAGACGAAAATTGTTGTCACAAAATATAATTTTTTTTTGCGACGAACGTAAATTGTCACCAATAAGGATAAGTTATGGAAGACGAACATATTTCGTCACCAAAATAAGGCGCCAATTTCATTTGCTCTTGGCGCGGATTATTTTAGCTCATTGGAGATAAACATTTTTGTCACAAAATATAATTTGTTTTTGTGACGAACTTAATTTGTTACTAATAAGGATAAGTTATGGAAGACGAAAATATTTCGTCACTAGAATAAGGTGCCAAATTATTTTAGCTCATTGGAGACGAAAATTTTTGTCACAAAATATAATTTGTTTTGCGACGAACGTAATTCCTCACCAATAAGGATAAGTTATAGACAACGAACATATTTTGCCACCAAAATAAGACGCCAATTTCATTTGCTTTGGCGCGAATTATTTTAGCTCATTGGAGACGAAAATTTTTGTCACAAAATATAATTTATTTTTGTGGCGAACATAATTCGTCACTATTAAGGATAAGTTATGGAAGACGAAAATATTTGATCACCAAAATAAGGCGCCAATTTCATTTGCGGTGGCACCAATTTCGTTCGCACTTGAGCCTATTCCTCTCTTACAAGTATTGCTTTGGAAAAGCCTTTAAAATGACTAAAATGGCCCCCCAAGGCCCTAACGTCCATCCCCCTCCCCCACCCTCACCCCAATCCAACGCCGCTTTTCCAAAACCCATTTCCCCCTTTGTCCCTCCATCTATCCCGGTCTCTCTTTTCCAAAACTCTTTTCCCGCTTTTCCAAAAGAGGAGAGAAGAACCCTTTTCCCCATATTCCAAAATCCTTTTCCAACATCTCCCACCCATCGTCTCAAGCAACAGCCCCATGGCTCATTGACCCCCATCAATCATCATCACCCTCCATCAACACACGCAGTGCAGACCCATCCCTGATCAGTGATCCCTCTCATCTCTACTTCTCTTAGTCTCTCTCGCCTAGAATTCCCAGACGCAGTCATCATCACCAATCACCATCATTTGTGCCCATCCTCCTCCATCCAGGAGTCCGCCACCGCCAGGTACACCTACCTCTTTGAGTCTCTGCTACTGTGAGAACTTGGTCCGGGCGGTACCCTTAACCACGGGACATAGCGTGTCAACCACGGGCTTCAAATGGTGAGTCTCCGTTAGCCCACATCAGAAATATCCAAGTCCTGACCTTGGGCTTATAAGTCAAACCCCGTATTAACTTCGCGTGAGGCTTTTTAAAACCATGCGTCCTCAGAAATCGTAAAAACTCCGAAAGTTAAGCATGCTCGGGCTGGAGCAGTATTAGGATGGGTGACCTCCTGGGAAGTCCTCGCGCGTGCACGTGGGCCAAAGCGGACAATTTCATGCTGAGTTGGGCGGGGTTGTGACAGTTGGTATCAAAGCCGAGGACGACTCTATTTCTAGTGGGGGAGAATGTGAGATCTTGGTCTGGACGGTACCCTTAACAACTGGGCGTAGCGTGTCAATCACGGGCTTCAAACGGTGAGTCTACGATAGCCTGCATCGGAAATATCCAAGTCCTGACCATGAGCTTATAAGTTAAACCCCGTATTAACTTAGCATTAGGCGTTTTAAAACCGTGCGGCCCCGGAAATCGTAAGAACTCCGAAGTTAAGCGTGCTCGGGCGGGAGCAGTACTAGGATGGTTGATCTCTTGGGAAGTCATCGCACGTACACGTGGGCCAAAGCGGACAATTTCATGCTAAGTTGGGCGGGGTTGTGACAGTTGGTATTAGAGCCGAGGACGGCTCTATTTCTAGTGGGGGAGAATGTGAGATCCAGGTCCGGGCGGTACTCTTAACCACGGGGCGTAGCGTGTCAACCACGGGCTTCAAACGATGAGTCTCCATTAGCCCGCATCGGAAATATCCAAGTCTTAACCATGGCTTATAAGTCAAATCCCGTATTAACTTAGCATCAAGTCTTCTACAATCGTGCGACTCCAAAAATTGTAAGAACTCTAAAGTTAAGCGTGCTCAAGCAGGAGCAGTTTTAGGATGGGTGACCTCTTGGGAAGTCCTTGAGTTGGGTAGGGTAAATGCGACAAAAAAATTTCGTCTCTATTTTTTATATTTATGAAAAAATATTTTTGTCTCTAATTTCTTCCTTTAATGACAAAATATTTTGTCACTAATTACTTACAAGTATGTTTCCAACATAGTGTATTGGAGACGAAAAAAAATTACTTGTTTCCAACAGTGTATTGGAGACAAAAAAAAATCGTCACCAATTTATCTTTTTCAGTGACGAATTTTTTTTCCGTCTCCAATACCTTTTAGCGACAAGGCTTTGGCGACGAAACGGGGACGAAAAATTTTCGTCTCAATTTGTTTTGGTGACAAAATATGTACATTTTGGGACAAATTTGTGTCATCCTTAAACCCCAAATTTCTTGTAGTGTACTTTTCTTGTAGAAGATTGATCATCTTGGTTGACAAGGTGCGAGGAGATCAAGTAAGGAGAACGGGGCACGGTGGATGTCGTGTTAGTGGATTCTTTGCAAGAATAACCACAGTCCTTAGGTCGAGGTACAGACTGAGGTAAAGGAGCTTCTGAGTATATCTTGTAACTGTTCGTGAACTCTTGATTTCTGGTTCGTGGTTTTTCTCCCTAGATAGGGTTTCCACGTTAAATATTGTGTCTGCCTTCTTGTGGTGTGTGATTGGTAGATAGCTAGTTCTATATTGTCTGATTGATTTATTTCCGCTGCATTTTGTGGTTATTTAGAACTAGTAATCCATTCTAGTAGCCCTCAAGGGATTTTTCAGATATGATGCGTTGTTTATTTTAAAGTATCCACCTATCATAACTTGGGAGTTTGATTTTCTTACTCTCACGGGCCTTTTCTACAAGAACCAAGTTGAACTCTTCGATTGGGAGGAAAAAAAAAGAGGAACCTAGCTGTGCACCCTGTTTTGCGCAAGAAATTCTGATATGGATGTTGATCCATGAACATATGATCCGTGAGTTTTCAGATTGATATTCTGATTTGTGCATTCCAATCCAACCATAGGATCCATATCCAAAACCAACTTCATCTATTTATCAACAGTTTAATAGTCTACTAAGCTTGGATTGTATTGCCGTTTCTAAAGACCCGCTTGTATTATCAAGTAGTTATATTTTAAGGTATTAACCTGAGTATACTAATGTCACATTTAACAACCAAATCCTCAGAGAAAAGATTTCCGCTTTTTACAAAGTTGAAGTGAAAAATCCACATTTGACAATTGTAAAATTTGAAAATTTGTGTCATGGGAGATCCTTATTTTTAAAGATTACCCCACATTCAATGTGGAAATCTTAGCTGAAAGATGAAGGTTATAAAATCTTTCAGATTTGTGAGTTCCTTACCTATTACCAAATTTGACCTATCGAATCCTAACTATACAATTTCCTTGTAAGAAAAGCCTTGTTCCAAAGGCAATAAGAAATCTTTAAATCTAAAGATTCCTTACCTGTTACTAAACATGACCTAATATGAGTCTTACAATTTTTTCAGATTTGTGTCCAAAACTATAATATCTCATTTTTTTAACTTTTAATTAGTTGATGAAAGATCTGGGTCCAACACATAAGAGTCCTACAGGGATCTGAATCCTATCCAATATAACGTATCTGAATTTGAATACATTTTGGTTCTGGCCCGGATTGACCTGCTTACATCCTCTCATAATTCATGATCATTAACTTAGAACTATACCTTAGGTTCTCACTAAAAATGTTTCTTAAGAATATTGATTTGACAAAACTAAAGTTAGTGAAGGTTTAATTGGTGAAAACAATCTATGAACTCTTTCTTTTCTACAGCTGTAGTAGCAGTTAGTAGTGATTACCAAGTGCTAGCCTGTCTCATCAAGGATACCTCCTGCTCCTGAAGCGTAATTAACACCACTTAGCATTGCACGAACATTACTTTTGCTTTGTACAAAGGTTGGAAGATTTGGAAGTCCCAACATCTCACCTGAAAAAGCCAGTCTCATCAACATTACAATTGAGTAAAATGATGCAGCAGCTGTAATGAATGGTGATTAAATAATCATTAGATAAGATCTTACCCCACATATCTACTGCAGTTTTTCCATTAGAAAATCTCCCAGAAGGCCCTTGATAGAAATCAATCCCATAGGGAAAGTAATTAGCTTTTGCCAAAGAGTAGAGATTGTTATTGTTCCCATTATCAACCAATGAATCTCCAAACACAAACATGGCTGGGACTTGATATGATCCATGCACCTCAATGGAGAAATTAAAAAATAGGAGAATGGTGAGAACCCAATTCACCCTAGAGCTTGATTTTTCCATTTTCACTCAATTCGAAAACCCACTCAATCAATTGCATGCAACAATTTGTTACGTTGGAATGTGAGTATAGACGTGGTGGAACTGGAAAAGAAGACCCATCGTGTAACGGCTAGTATATGACACGTCCATGCGGTAAGATGCTTGCATCCTTATTACCTTTTTCCTTATTTTCCTGCTGGTTTTGGGTGGGTTTGTTACGCGGTTTCTTGTTCTATTGACTTATCTTCTTATCTTTTTATCTTACTTTTTTTTTAATCATCTTTTGTTCAATGGGGTGGCCCACAATGCCCACATTGACCACAACTTCCTTGTTATATGAAACGGTCCCCTCCCTCTTTGGATTCTATTTATGGTCTCAAAGGTTATCTACTGGTTGCCATTAACATCTAATTTAAAGGATATTATTTCTCTTCTTGATGGAATGAGAGATTCATGGCCTATAAAAGACAACCCGGGTAACTCTCTTGACTACTATAGTTTTTCTGCAACCATTACTTACCGGAGAAAAAAAGACAAAGCACAAGGGAGTTGTGATTCCCCATTGAAGACCAACCTTCTGTTGGATCAGAATTTCAAGATGGCACAATCATGTACCATTTTACTACTCTACCGGGTTTAGATTAAATGTTTACAGTATTATTGGATTGATTCCAGAGAGGGTTTATAAACCCAAGATTTTCTAACATTTGGTATTAGAGCCTGTTGATTTCAATCCAATGATCTATTATCGTTTTTATGGACTTTCTGGATTCTTCCGGAGTAAAAAACTCAAGTACCTAGATGAAAGAAATTTTGGGTATATGATAAAGGGTATTCAATTTATTAGATAATATAACAACAAAATACAGTTTTGCCAACGCGGTCACCGCGTCTTGAAAAATCAGAATTGCGTCGGGACAGGCTTTACCGCCGTAGTACAATGCGTCGGCACCACGTCGGCAACCTAATGCCTGGAAAACAATTCCCGACGTAATAACGTTTAGCGTCGGCTAAAAGTGGCCATTCACCGACGCAATGGTGTGTCGTCCCAAACGTCGACAATGTCAACTGCATCGGGAAAAAATCGAACTTAGTGGTCAACCTCACCTCACTGTCGACGCATAACAACGTCACTTATACATTTGCCAACGCACATAATAACGTCGGAATACATATTTGACGACGCATATACAACGCCGGTAATATATATCCCAACGTGTTGAAGTGTCGGAAAATGTCTTCAACGACGTAGGAAAATTACTTTTGGTGACACAGAGAGTGCGTCGAGAAATAGATTTACCTCACTGCCGAGGTATAATAACGTGGGTTATACAATTGCCAACGCACGTACTAACGTCAGAATACATATTTGATGACGCATATACAACGCCGGTAATACATATCCCGACATGTTGAAGCGTCGGGAAATGTCTTTAACGATGCAGGAAAATTACTTTTGGCGACGTCAGAAAGTGCGTCGGGAAATAGATTTAACCCACTGCCGACGCATAATAACATCGGTTATACATTTGCCAATGCACATACTAACATCGGAATACATATTTAACGACGCATATACTACGCCGGTAATACATATCCCGATTTGTTAAAGCGTCGGGAAATGTATTCAACGATGCAGGAAAATTACTTTTGATAATGCAGTGAGTGCGTCGGAAAATAGGTTTACCTCACTGCGGCGTATAATAACGTCAGTTATACAATTGTCAACGCACATACTAGCGTCGATGTACATATTTGACGACACATACACAACGTCGGTTATACATATTATTATTTTTAAATTAAATTTTTATTTCTCCCTGTATACCACAAATAAGAATCTGAATACCTGTTCAAACAAAAACTTGATGCACAACCCAAATTAAAATAGGTTCACCAACAATTCCAAAATAACATCCACAACCAAATATCCTACATCCATAAACCAAAATAAACCCACAAAGCTCTAAAATACACAAATATTATTACTAGATCATTTCCAAAAATCTTTAACATCCACAAATGTCTGTGATCGAAATAAACAAGGTAACCCCTAAGAGAAAAATTATAAAATCTTCACTTCAAAATTCCATTCAAATTAAAAATATAAAAACAATAATAACAGTTCAAAAATTATTCCCAGAATCTTTTACACGGTACAATGACATAGCTACGATCTACTTCCTCAGAGTTACTTCATCATCACCATCATCAAAGACTTGTCCCATTTATGTTAGGGTCGGTTGCATGAATTTTGTTTCTCTATTCTGATCTATCTTGAGTCAAATCCTTAGATAAGTTGCACGTCTTTAATATATTTTTAGTACCCCTTGAGTACCTGAAATTTTGAAAAAGAAAATAAAATTAAAACAACAATGTGACTAGTATATACTCCAATAAGCATCATTTGATTGAGAAGAAGTAAACGACCACAACAGAGATTTCTCACGAGTACTTGTGTTATACCTAAATTCACTCGACCATTTCTCCTATTCAACTTATATGATTGATAAGGTATCATAGTAGTATGATCTTCTAACATATGATTGATAAAGCAGCAGTCTTGTATCTATCCAAGCTGATGCCAATTAATTACTAGTTCCAAGTTCCAACACAAAGCATTCACCATTACGACCTCAAGAGCATGGAGATTATGGGGAAAAAAAAACTTCTACACAAATTTTTACCATCCCATCCTTCATTGAAGTTAGATGGTCGTATTTTTTTTTAACCATCTATTTGATGACTACTACTCACCATGCTGCAATTTATTCAAAATCAGGTAGAATCTTTTAGCTATGTGTCCTTTGAAGTGAGACCCATGTTTTGAATGGGTTAGATAAGTAACAGAGCTTAAAATGGTGAAGTTAACAACTTCGTACTTTTTTTAAAAATTTCATTTCTCTTAGAAGCCTCAGAGGATCTCCATCATGAAATATCGACCCTCTAAAACAAGCTTCCTTAAATTTACCTTCAAAGAACATTCCTACTAGCAATGTTTCACAACCTCAAACTACCATTTTATATATCCAAAACCCCATATACACTTCAGAAAATAAAATCTCCAAGAAATTGAATGTGAAGGTAATATAGAGCCTTGAGTGAATGAATTAAAGATCCTAACATGTATAAGGATTTACTCAATGCATGGGAAATGGGCTACCTGGTTTACAAAGCTTACAAGAGCCTCCAACTTCTCCATCGCTATAGCCAGTTGTCCCATATATTCAGCTACGCCTAAGTAGCATCTTTAGCTTGCTGAGATGATTGTTGCAGGTTACATACATCAAAAGATTGATCCTCTGTCAAAGGATTAAGCTGGAGATTGAGAACCTGTTATGTAAAACAAATAGTATTAAGCATGATATTTGATAAAGCAGCCAACCAAAGTCGAAAAAGAAAATAATTTTTTTTTCTTGGCCTCCATTCACACTTATGCCTCATATGCATGTGTGGATAGCTGCCAAGAGGGTATATGGCACGATGAAGTTTTACAACTATGCCATATGCGGCTTGGAGTTTGGACAATATGCCGTTTATTTGTTCCAAACTTTATCAGCAGTAGGCTAAAAATATTGCGATTTTCCCATGAGAATGTCATAATATGAAATATTATCATGAGAAAATTGCAAGATTTAAAATATTTTCAAGCAGGAATACTACAAGATTATAACATACTGATAGGAAGTTAGTTCTCAATATTTTCATGAAATTTTACATCAATCTCTTTATCAAAATTTAATAAATCTCCCATTATGTTTGCCGAATTTATTAAATCTCCCATTATGTTTGCTGAATTTTTACTAATTTTATAATTTTTAAAATTATTTTCTTTCTAGTGAAGTTTTTCATGTATGCACGTGTGCAAACAAACTCCAAAATTTATGAATTTTCTCAATAGTTTCCCAAAACAAGAAATTTCCAGGAAAAGGATGCACAAAAAATATCCCAATAGCTAATACTGCAAATTACTATAACAGATGACAAATCAATAAATAAAGTTTTTATCAACAACAGAGGTTACCTGTAAGGCTATGTTTTTTTCCTCTTCAAAAGTCATGAAAGTATGTACATGTGTCGGAAATAGCAATCTTATAGAAAATGGTGTGCCCTAGTTGCAAGAATTAGATTAATTCTACACCCAACCTGTTGATTCTCACCTTGTAGTTATATGTTCTGTCTTTTATATAACAACACAATTTTCTAGTCAATTGCAAGATATTTTACCCAAGCTGCCTTGGATTACTCTGACTGAAAAAGAAAACAAAAAATTGAATCAGCCAACCTACTGCATTATTCTTCTTTGAATTTTCAAAAGTGCAGGAAACTCTGTCTATCTTTTACATGTTATTTAGGAATTCTTCACTCAGGAAACACTAGATGCAAAAAAAGACGTTTTCTATCTTCATAGAAAACTTTTTCCTCGGAAGGAATTAAGCAACCAATAGAAAAAAATAACCAAATCTGTACTGTTGGATAAAGAAATGGATATATTCCAAATCTTATAACTTCCTCTGGCAGAACAGAGGTGTAACATTAGAAACTCACCTTGCAAAATAAGTTTTTGTAATTTGAATATTAGAATGTATTTCCAAAACTTGGAATCTTTCCTGCCATTTACAGGCCTTGCTCCTCTCTTGTGTTTCAAATACAAATGATCTGGAGTCAATTGAGATGTTTTTTCACTTTACATTAATCATGGAAATGGGAGATGGGGCTCGAACCAACTCAATTCAATCATTCATCACTCTTGAAATCAATGTTTTGATATAACCCATGTGAAGAAAATAAAAAGATACTAAAAAATCTGCCAAGGCCTCTCACCTCAGTAATGTAGAAACATCGTCAAGCATTCCCGAAGTAATGCACCCTCATATCCCCATACAACCATCCCATTTCATCCGATGCAACCAACCAAAACCTGATTTGCTGAAACCCACCATTTTCAAATTAGGTTTCCATCCAAAAACAACATCACCCAACCATCTAAAATCCATCCTTTTACGCAAAAAAGACACATAAAACACAGAAAGAAATCAATAAAAACCCAACCTGTAGGAACTGTCCGGCAGTTTCTGCAGATTGACCTACATCAATCTCAAGAAATAAAGAGAAAATGTTTTGTTTCTCGTGGTTGATGCCTTGTGCCCCATAACCATATGCCTAGAAATATCATTTACATAAGAAAAATAAAATAAAAGATCTTACAAGAAAATAGGTGAAGACTGAGAAGATGATTGCCAAAAGGGCCCCAAAACCTTCATTGATGACAGCTTTGCCCTCAAAGAAGCTGCTCTATCCAATACTACTTCTCTGAAAATTTGAAAGGTCGGCATGTTGAAGAAGAAGATGCCATACGCCCTTTGTCCAATAGTACTCCTCTCAAATCACATCAAGCAATGACGATGAAGAGAATGAGCTAAAACCAAAACCAAATAGGGAGAGATGAGATTGGGTCCTTGAAGAGAGTGGACTTTCATGATCCACAAAGAAAGGGCAGCAACATGATGAGAAAGGGAGTTTCTTTCTGAAAATTGAATAGAAAAGAGAAATCCAAGAGCCCATCTGAGTATTCGAGAAACCCTAACCATTAACACCAATTTCTAATCGAAGACCCTCAAAATCCACAAAATCTCCACCGTAAATCAGAACTTATAATAATTAGAAGAAGAATACCTTCAAAATCCCCAAAAAGAAGCAGCTGTGTATTTCGGGAGACAGAGACAAAGACTGAAATCACCAAAAAAAAGAGTTCCATCTTCCTTTCTTTCTCCTCGTTGATTTTCAAAGCTCAAAAACCAAAAGCAACCCTAAAAGTCACTTAAAAGAGCTTGAACTCGATCTTCCTCTTCTTCTGAGATCAGATTCCTTACTCCAATCTGAGTTTCACAAAGGTTTCAAAAGATTGAGATCTGAAACCCTTAAAAAAATCAGTCATTTTCATCGATCGATAACCTACCTTAACGTCCAACAATGAGAAGTTACAGGGCGTCGAACCTGCTGTGGGAGATAGAGAGAAGAAAATCGTGCTGGAAGGAGAAAACAGGGGATACGAGTCGCCTCTGATTTTCGGGGAGGAGATATCCAAACTCCAAAGTGAGAGTTTCAGCAGGTGAGCTATGGGATCGAGTCTTGGGAACTAAGGGTGAAAATTGGGCTGGGCCTGGAACACCTGTCTACAAGTTGTGGCCCGGACCAGCCTGGCCAATGGACGGGCCATGCAGAGCAGGGTGCCGACGTTGCACAGGTTGTGCTGGGCCTGGCCCTAATTGTCAATAGGATATGGGCCTACTGTAACAAATCGCAAGTATATGGGCCCACCTTCCAAAAAAAAATGTAAAAATGACGTTAACCTACAATCCGACCAAACAAAAACCACTTGCTCCTAACCAGCCAAAACTTAAAAACTAAAAATAAAAAATTAAGAAACAAAGCCAAGTATGATCCGGCACATGAGAGATAGTGAGAGAGAATGAGAGAGAGAGAGAGAGAGGTGAGGATCAAGAGAGATGGAATAACACCTCTTAGGAGAGAGGGACCACAGTGCACCATGCGCTGTACACCAATGTCGATGTTGGAGAGGAAGATCAAGGAGAGAGGGAAACAATTGAGGTTTATGGCAGATTTGGAGAAAGGACACGTTGGGATTTTTATTAGGTTTTTGAGTCGCTTACTGGCTCAAAATGCAGGCCTTATGTGTTTTTTTCAAATTGGGTGGGGATTTCCTTATATGTGGTCCGACCCTCGATGAATAATCAAAGTTGTTCAGAATGAGCACTCCATACATTTAAAGCATCGTCAAATCTCATTTTAAATGGAGGTTATGTCACCGTACAATTGAACACAAAAAAAGAAAAATGGTTAATAAAACAACAATTTTTAGCCTTGTTTTTTGTGTTGTCAATCTTACGGTGGGACCACCTCAATTCTAAACAAAAAAATGGGATGCCCCAAAAATAAGTAAGTTGATCATTTTGAATGACTCTGATTATCCATATATGGGCACGAGTGGGCCCCACTAAAAAAAGTTCCCAGCATACTCCTTTAGAAGCCATTGAAGTTACCCCCAGAAGTGTTTTTTTTTTTTTATGAAAAAAACACATGAAAGTGGCAATATGTTTTCCACAGCTTTTGCCAACGCGGACTTGCATCGGTACAAGTAGCAATTCTCTGTGACTTTTGCCAACACATATTTTCACTGCGTCGGAAAATAATGTTCGAAAAGGTTTTTAATAGCTTTTGCCAACAAGGTCTTATTTGCGTTGGTAAAAATAACAATTCTCTGTGACTTTTGGCAACGTTAATTTTCACGACGTCAAAAAATAGTGTCGGGAAAGGTAAGTTTGTCATAAATGGGGCTTTGGGGACGCAACTCATACGTTGGCAATGGTACGAATAAAAACTCAGAGCTTTCCCACCGCACACCTGTGCGGTGCCAGTAGGCAAGATAATTGCCAACGCATTATTACGTTGCCATTAAAAAAACACTCGTTAGCAAAACTTTCTATCTCTTTTGGGGGGATTTTTTGTTGGCGCCAATGTGGTTTCCACAACTTTTGCCAACGCAGTCTTACTTGCGTTGGTAAAAGTAGCAATTTTCTATGACTTTTGACAACGCAATCCAAATATGCATCCGAAATAAGACTTTTACCAACGCGAATTTTCACTGCGTCGGCAAATAGTGTCGGGAAAGGTTTTCCATAGCTTTTGCCAACGCGGTCTTACTTGCGTCAGTAAAAGTAGCGATTCTCTGTGACTTTTGCTGACGCAGATATTTTTACTGCGTTGAAAAATAGTGTCGGGAAAGGTAAGTTTGTCATAAATTGGGCTTTGCGGACGCAGCAACTGCGTTGGCAATGGTGCAAAGAAAAACTCAGAGCTTTCCCAACGCATACCTGTGCGTCGCCAGTAGGTAAGATAATTGCCAATGCATTATTGCGTCGCCATTAGAAAAACACGCATTGGCAAAACTTTCCATCTCTTTTGAGGAGATTTTTTATTGGCGCCAATGTGGTTTCCACAACTTTTGCCAACGCGGTCTTACTTGCGTCGGTAAAAGCAGCAATTTCTGTGACTTTTGCCAACGCAGTCCAAATATGCGTTGGGAATAAGACTTTCACCAACACAAATTTTCACCGCGTCGGTAAATAGTGTCGGGAAATGTGCAGTTTGTTGTAGTAGCCTCAGAAATGAGTATTACAGTGCCCAACCTAATCTGAAAAAGATGGGAATGAAAGATTTATTTTTCTGTAATTTAAAATTTTTTATTTAAAAATTTCATCAGAGGTTTTTATCTCATATTTGGTTACTGTTATCAGACGTTTTTATCTCATATTTGGTTACTGTTATTAGAGGTTTTAAAAAAAAATTGGCTTGTTAGTAGAATGATAATAATAACAAAACATGAGATAAAAACCCCTGATGTAATTTTTAAATTAAAAAAAAAAGGTTTTGTGCGCTGTCCTGTGCGTGTACTTTACGCAAAACAGTGCACAGATTTTATCCCAGACGTCACTGTGCGCATGATGGCCCACTGCCTGAAACTAGAGATGTCAAATGGGCCGGGCCGGGCCGAATAGCCCGCCAGTCAACGGGCCGTGCTGGGCTGAGGAGGCTGGGCCCGTTGGCTCATTTGGCCTGGGCCGGCCTAGCACGTGGGCTGCCCTTTGTGGCCCGCCAGGATGGGCCCGCCAGGCATGCCCAAAAGTGACTTTTTTAAAAAAATATCCATTTTACCCCCCCGCCCAAAACAACCATAAAACAATCATATAAGGGGTATTTTGTGTCATTTTCAATTTTACAAAGTCTATAATACTCTAACCCTCCTATTCTTTTTCTAAATTTATTAGTGTTATTTATACTATTCTAAGTCTCTAACCCTCGAATATTTCTACGTAAGAAGTGTATATCGTGACAAATTGCCTAAAAGGCCATGCTCAAGCTTGAGCACACACATTTTTCGTGATCTTGGTTTTTTTTTTTTTTTTCCTTTTTTGCTAAGAAACTCTCCGGGCTGGACTAATCCCTTTGGACCTAAAGAGAAGCCGAGTAAAACCCCAACTTTCACCTTTTCCTCCTTTTATCCTTGAGCCCACAATTCCATGTTGACTTGAAATAGATGAGTTAAAACTTAAAAGCCACCCCATTGCACTACTTGACAAAGGACAGTTCCAATCAATGCTTACTGAGATTGTGAGAGGATTGCAATGATTGTCAGTCTTATAGTCACATAAAGTCATAAACCACTCAAATCAAGAAATCCTGACCTGGAAGGTGATAATTCATATGCATTCCAATCTCTAGGACCCACTGACTTGGACCCATCTTTTGTTCACTCCACCCCCTTGAGCCCTTCACTCTCAAGTCTAACCACCCCCCAATACCTCTAATTGGCAATAGGCTCAACTTTGTTAAAAATTGGATTAAGTCTTAATAACATATAAATAAAAAATTACCAAGAATTTAAAACTACTAAGCCAAAAGGTTAAAATAACATGATGGGGTTGGTTTTCTTTTAATTATTGGAACTTCCATGATTCCATCCATCCTAACCTCACTAATACAAGTGCACCTAGGTGGGCCCCATGAGATGTAGTAGGAAATCCCCAATCAATCTTTTTTTTTTAATACTGGAAAAAAAAAAAAAACAACAGAGCAGGCCCGCCAGCCCGCCGTGCCAGAGCTTTTCCCTGGCGGGCCGTGCCGGTTTGACATCTCTACCTGAAACTAACCAATTTTGCACGCTACCATTTTTTTTTTGGGTAGCTGGGCCAGGCCAGGCAGGTTGGGTCAACCCGACCTTACTAGCCCAGCCTAGCTACCCAAGCTGGATAGGCTGGGCCTAGTCATGTTATGGTTCAGCCCGACCTGACCAGGCTTGCCATTCATGACTTTTCTGGGCTGGGCCAGTTTATGGGCTGATCGTGGGTTAGGCCTGACCCATTTAGGGCCCACTAAGCCCATTTCAGTTTTGGAGAATATTTTTTTCTAGTTGAACCCACTTATTAGACGGTACATATTTGTACATTCAATTGTCCAAAATAAGTTTCAAAAGTGACCACAGTCAAAGTTTAAAAGTTGACCATGAACTATGAAACTGTAAATTAAAATATGATCTTTGATTCTAATTATTCATATATATTGTTTATTCAATCCGATCATAGCCGTTAAATTGATAGTGATGGCCATAAATAACATTTTGAATTCATTGATTAATTTCAGAATTAAACAAATGGGTCAATAATAAACGGTCAAGATCTTATTTTGATCATAAAAGACACATTTTTAGACATGGATCGACGATCCATTTTCTTCTATGTATTGATGGCATTGAGATCTATCACATGGACAGATCTGATGGACTGATTAATCGCTCTAAATTAGAGCATATTTTATTTTTAACATTATGTTTAACTCTTTTTTGATACTTTCGCTGCTAGTTTTACTTATTTAGCAAAATTATAGTTCGATTTTATTGTTAATATTCAGATATGCTCATTATGGTTTATTAGTTAGAGTTGTCTATTTCTTGGATTGAATGGATGTATGGTTATGATGAATCAATTAAAGATATTAGGTATTGATCAATGATCAATTAATGATAATTTTAACCATTGATCAATGAAATGATGCCTAATCAACTTAAATGTAATATAATAAAGTTATTCGGAATTATGTAATGGTGCATATGGACTAATATTTTTGATTGATTGGTTCATCACACTTAGATGACCGAATGAACTAACTTTATCACTTCAGTGTTGTTATCAATTTAAAGAATTCAACAATTTCTTAACTTGGTAGCCACCAAAGCGACCCAATTATAGATAATTGATTAATTCTTTAAATTGAGTTAAGGTAGTACAAACTCTATTGTTTGAATATGATAACACTTAAAATTACAATTTCATAAAGGAAATGGTTCGATTAAGCCCAAAGGTACGATTGTCCATAATTTGAAATTGGAATATGACATATGGTTAATAAAAGTGTTTTGCTTGTATTTGATTTATACCCAAAAGAATATATTCAATACAATCACATCACATATTATAAACATTGTTATATTAATCAAAGCAAAGTAATATATTTACATATTATTTTCCAACCCAAAGATGGCTTTACAATGATGTACATATCACTTTTAAATTTAAGAATATTGCGTCGATAAATTCAAAGCATCACATAACTTATTGTTACTTGTTTATTTTTCTTCAGTTACAAATTACATGGCATCACTTTCGACTTTAGTGAATATACTCATGCTAGATGGATCAAACTTTATTGAATGGCTGGACATGTTATTGTTAGCTATTACTTACTTGGACCTTGATATGGCTTTGGATGAGCCTAAGCTAGCAATGCCTACGGATGCGAGCTTAGTTGATGAAAAGGCTAACTATAATAAATGGATTAAGGCTAATAAGGTTGTGATAAGTATTATTACAAACTCAATTTCGAGGACCATTAGAGGTTCCATCGAAGCAAAGGAAAATGCAAAGGACCTACTAGAAGCTATAAAATGTTAGTTTCAAATAACTGATAAAGCTCTAGGTGCATCCTTGATTAGCCGTCTTACAAACATAAAATATAATGGAACGTTGGGAGTAAGAGAACACATATTGACAATGACAAATATCGCTTCTAAATTGAAGGAAGTTGATATGACCGTGTCTGAAAACTATTTAGTGCAATTCATTTTCAATTCTCCTCCTCCCGACTTTGGCCTATTTAAAGTAGCCTACAACCAGAGCTCAACTCCGTGGTCATTGAATGAGTTGATCGCAAAAGCTGATCAAGAAGAAAGGAGGCTTAAGGCTGAGGGACAACTAACTGTTAATTTTGTTTCTCAAAATAAGTCCAAAGGAAAAGGAAAATGCAAAAAGAAAGCCAATGTTCATGAAGTAATGCCCAACAGGAAAGAGAAAGGTGCACAGAAGAAATGTTTTTTCTATGGAAAAAAATGGGCATTTTAAGAATGATTGCCTAAAGCGTAAAAGTTGGTTTGAAAAGAGAGGTAACAATTTATCTTTTGTATGTCAAGAAACCAACTTAGCTAATATCCCATCAAATTCTTTGTGGGTCCACTCTTGAGCAACTATTCATGTATCTGGTTGTGTGCTTGGATTCCTTTCAAGGCGGACTCCAAATGATAATGAGAAAACCATTATGATGGGGAATAAAAAGGAATCAAGGGTCGAAGCTGTAGGCACTTATAGGCTAGTGTTTGACACTCGTCATGTCTTGGATTTAGATAATACTTTCTTGGTTCCTGATATTTCTAGAAATTTGATTTTTGTTTTCCAGACTTGATTGTAATGGATTTAATTTCAACTTTGGACATGACATTATGCATATTTTTAGCAATAATATTTTGATTGAGAATGGTTATATGTGTGATGGTTTGTATAGATTGAAGTTAGATTCTATATATGAACAAACTTTACACACACCTCACATTAATTGTGGATTGCACATTGGCATGAAAAGAGGGCCACTAAATGAGAACTCATCAAGGTTGTGGCACAAAAGATTAGGACATATCTTTGAATAGAGAATAAAAAGATTGGTGACTGATGGATTATTTCCCAATCTTGATTTCACGGATTATGGTGTTTATATTGATTGTATAAAGGGAAAACAAACCAATACAAACAAGAAAAGTACCACAAGAAGTTCTGCACCCTTAGAAATTATTCATACAGATATATGTGGTAAAATTCATGTTTTATGTTTTACGAAAGAGGAATACTTTATCGCTTTTATCGATGATTTTTCATGATATGGCTATGTCTATTTGATTAAAGAAAAATCTGATGCTTTACAATTCTTTAAAAATTTTAAGGCAGAAGTAGAAAAGCAATTAGACATGAAAATTAAAGTAGTGAGATCCGATAGAGGCGGCCCCGTTTGCTAGATTTCTAGAAATGGAAGGTATTGTACCACAGTATACAATGCCGGACACACCTCAACAAAATGGTGTAGCCGAAAAAAGGAATAGAACGTTAATGAATATTGTTTATAACAATTTGGATTCAATTTTGTTTTTCCATCTTTGCTTTGTTTTTAGTGTTGATTGGAAGGTTTTCAGTATAATTGTATATAAGTTTATTTAATTTTGGATTTTTTAGTTGTTCTTTTTTATGAGTTGCCATTGTTGGATTTTGGTTGTTTTAGTTAGAATAAAAAAGAAGTTCTTATTACAAAGAGAGATGAACTTATAGAGACAGGTCACCACAATAATTTGCCCTTTTACTGGCATTTTTTTTCCAACGTAATCAATAAATGCCGAGGAAAATATAACTTTTACCGCCATTCTAATTTTTCTGCTGAATTCTTGTTTTCCCCTGTAAAGGTTAATGACAAGCGAATATACTTTAGCCGGCGCGTTAATTGCCCTGGGAAATGTTTTTTTGTTTAATATATTTTTCTATTGTTTTTGCGTGCAAGTATTTCTTAAAAATCCTAACCGCAGATCGCCTTTATTAAAAAAAAAAAACCCTACAGATCCCCATCTCTTCATAATTAAAGAGAGCGCTTCTTCAAAACCCTATCAAAAGACAAAACGAGAAGACGACAAGGCCAAGGTCGAGAAGAAGATGGGAACAAGGTATTGCTCTCTTTCTTCCTCCTCAAATGCCATGAATGGTTAGTGTGCAGGTTTTGTGTAGTTACTGTTCCTGAAGAATGCAATAAGGGGAGTGTGCAGGTTTGCGTTGAGAGAGAGAGAGAGGCCGTGGGAAATTGAGCACAGATCGAAGCTGGTTTTTCACATTCTGATATCCGATACTGAGAAGCACACAGCTCACTCTCTCTAATTTTTAGTTGAGCAAAATGGCAAAGGGATAGTGCACAGGGCTCAAATCTTGTAACCATATTGGGGCAGTTCTGTGCAAAAATCATCCCTTGATCTCACTTGAAATTGATTCAAGTCATTTTACGCTTTTTAGGAGTCGCTGTGTTGAGAACCGTCTTGAATAAAAATACATTCCTTGAACCAAATGTAAAGTGACTCATGAGATGATGAGAAACCTTCTTGCTCTCATGAGAAATCAAATGCTTGTTGCAGGCAAACATGCATATTAAAACTGACTGCATGGAAACACATTGGATTGAGTATTGATCTAATGTGGTTTCTGAACAGGGTTGATGTGTATTAAAACTGATTATCATTAAAAAAAATTTATTAGATGAGTATTGCCTTCATTCTTCTGTGGTTTGTTTTGGCTTCTTTTTTATGCTTTGTGTGATGATCATTTATTTTTTTTAATTTTTTTTTGAAATTGGGTTTTTGTGGTTTGTAGAAACAAAGGTTGGAGACAAGGATATTCAGTTCGTTTGGTGTAAACGAACCCAGGTCTCTCTCTACTCACTGTTCTCTCAAACTGCTCTCTCTACTTTTCTCTGTGAAAATCTCAAGGTAAAACATCACAATCCTGATTTATTTTCTATTTTATTGCTTTTGAAGGTTCTCAAATATATGAATAGATATGAGGATTAGTGCTGGATTTTGGGGATGTAAGGGATTTCAGGTTTCTTTAATTTGGGGATTTTAGGGATTTTGCTCAATCACTGCCTCCAAGCCCTCATTTCTGGTTTGGCTAAAAAAGGGTGTGATTTATCCCGTGGTTGGATTCATAAATAAGTTAGGCCTTGGATTATAGTAGGTTAGAATAATGTTGTGAATCCAATTTCCTAAGGCCTGTTTGTTCCGAGGAATTTCTCTTGACAATTCCATGAGTTGGCAATTTGTGACAGCAATATTACTTGTCATCTCTAGAGTTTCTGGAATAAATTTCTGTTTATTTAGTGAAATTTCAAAAATTCAACCTTCTGAAGTATCACTTGTAGCTTTTGGAATTCTCTATAATGTTGGGTTGTCCTTGAGCATTTGCAAATCCTACTAGTAGACAGCATTTGGAGAATGTCTTTCACCTAATAAGAATTCTCGGAAATCCTGCAAACAAAGTGTGTGGGGTCATTCTGTGCTCACGAATTTAGGTGAGGCCATCCCCCAGTCTCGATTTACCATTGGTCTCGGTCCCACCCAAGGTCGGCCGCAACGCCATTTCGGATAAACCATGAAGCGAGTCTCGGTGGCCACATCACGAGTCCCAACCTCGGTCAAGGCCTCTGGCCCGATCTCGGCCCCTGTCATTCAGCCATAAATGCACTGCCGTAACGGGAACGGCGAGCTGACAAGAGGAGTGGGCGCCGGACCTAGATAAGGGGCACGCCTTATCTAGAGTCATGTCCGTAGGCAAGGGATGATGATTCCGATGGGACATTCCCTTTTTACCTACCCCCACTCAGGAGATAAGAGTACACTTTGATAGGACCCCCGTCCCCTCGAGGGAACAGTCCAATGATGACTTTCACATCTATATATAGCAAGAAGAAAAACCATGAAAGGTACGCAACCCGTCTCCCCCCCCCCCAGACTTCTTCTTCTCCATTCTCTTTCAGTTCCTTCACTGACTTGAGCGTCGGAGGGCCTTCGGCTGCCTATAGCCAGGGTCTCTGACTCGCTGCTTCTCTTTTTCAGGTAATCGAAGGCTCGATCCTTTCCCCTCATCTTCCCAAAGATCTCCAAATCTAGAGCTTAATCCTCTAATAACCAAGTCCGTAATTTTTAGGCACTTACAGTTGGCTCCGTCTGTGGGGACATGATCTGTGCCAAAGCCTCTACAAAAGCAATGCCTCCAAAGACCAGATACGGTGGCGGAGGACCATCGAAGCCCAGAAAAGCATCGTCCTTCCCGCTACCGGAGCAACCTGCATTTCCACCATTCTTGCAGTCGCAGCCGTCCCAGCCGGTGTTTCCGGAACCACCCCCTGGCCTTCGTTCTGCTCTTCTTCCCCCTCCAGGACCGACGGGGGTTCCTCCCATCAGGCAGGAGCCATCAGGGACCCCGCGTCAGAGGAGGTCAGGGAGAAAGTCGAGTGCCGCATACGTGGAGGGCATCGTCCAATCGGCCTCTTCGTCTCGGCCCATAACCACGCGCCTCCGCCAAGATAGCCGTTGTGAGACTCCTCACCACACTGGTGAGCGGCCTCACGGGGGTCCACAGCAGAACGCCTCCACGACGAATCTTCGACGACGAGGCAAGACTGTAACGCCCATATTCCAGATACCGATATACTCGTTCGAATACCCGAAGTTGGCGCGCTACTTCCCGGAAAATCCGAGAACTTCTAAGATCGTAGGCCACAGTGAGGTCCAATTTAAAACTTTTTGACCAATATAATACTCAATGGTTAAACTTGCAGAAGCATAACAATTAAATAAAGCGGAAGCATTTGGTATCATATATATATATATGTAAAGTATGAGCAGAACAGTAGTCTAGTTAAAGTATCAGTTGTTAATCAAAAGTTTATACATATTGGATTCTACCCAACTCACTACAAAATTTCGCTCAAACCCAAAATAAGATGAGCTCTCAAAACCCTGGTAAATAATTTCCACCCTCCGGGTCTGCCGGGCCCCACGCGAACTCTCCAGCTATCGGCGCCTCTACCAGCGCTAGTGCGTCATCAGGGATCTCTGGGTCAAGGCCTAAGCACCAATGAAGGGTCAGATCTAAAAGATCTGGCAAGTCACAGTATACTACTAACATAGAGCATATATATCAAATGAATAGAGACAAGTAAATAAATTAAAGAATGACAAGGTAAAGAACTAGGCAGTTGAGCAGTATAATCATAAGGAATCAGGATAATATAAAGCCTCTAATCTACTACAAAATGGCACATTCACACGAGCTGGAATACCGCGGGATATTATGCCGCGGCCCTCCCATACTGAACACAGTTTAGGCGGGGAAATCTCACAAGTGCTGGGAATTACTAATCCCGCAAACCACTCATCATCTCATCACACTCATCACTCAAGACCGGACACGGTATCACACCGTCCGTCTTAACCACATAGCTCATCATGATAGCTTCTCAACTCTCAAATAGCTCCTACCGGGGATGATCAGTCCACAGGCTGAGCTTAAATCAACCGAGTGAATGTTCATGCCGACTCGAGAATACTTCTAAGGGTCTGTGTCTGTCTAGGCTTTGCCTTGCGTGAAGAGGGTCCTATCCAAGTCTCTAAGAAGTCTGTACATCAATCAGTCTATGGATTATATTCTAAGTCCAAGCCCACTCGTTGGATCCATACCAAGGCCCATCAAATCCGTGGCCTGGTCTAAAACCGTCCAAACGAGGCATCAAATCCATTTACTACTGATAAACAGTTCATTCTAATCCATTATGATTTAAAAGCCCAATATAAACTACCTCTTTCAACTAAAAGTACACTTCCCACACTTAGGCCCAATAAGGGCCCGCCTAGACACAGACACGGGTCAGTGTTCTCCAATCATACTATCGGGTCACCTCTAAGATACCCTAAGTTCAGGTCCTCTATTTATATTTAATTAATAGATGAGTAATGCTACTTGGACAAACTCTTTTGGCCAGAATTTGGCCAACCCATATGGTTTGCATTGAATATCACTATGATATTCAATGCAAACCATATGGGTTGGCCAAATTCTGGCCAAAAGAGTTTGTCCAAGTAGACTTTTTGTTAATAGATACAGCTACACTAAAGATTTAAGAGTGACATCATATAAAAGAAGTGAAGTATGAACTCCAATAAGAGAATCAACAGGGAAATACAACGGTCCAATCCTAGGTAATGGGCCACGTTTAGGTTCAGGTCTATCTCCGGTAATTTGATCTCTAAACGAAGTCACTGATGCCATATGATACTGTGTTTGGTGCTTAGGAGGTTACGGGCACCATTGACAACTCTTAGGGGTCAAATCATCTAAGATTAAATGACTGAAACCCTAATCGGTGGTCCCCACGAGTCAAGGTCGAGCCACGCCATTGACTCATGCTTGGCACATTGATGGAAGTTCATTTGGATAGTCAATGGGCCCCACAATCGATCAATCATAAAGTGCTAAACTCACATCTTAGTGTTCACAGTGTGACAGGTCGACCTGGCAAGGGTCGGGTCAATCTGCTCCACTGGAATCAAAGTTGGGACTTGGTTTGGATTCTAGAATTTCCAGTGTACCCGATTGACCAGGTGGCTAGCCGGTCGATCTGGTACACAGGTGTACTTGAGTCAACAGACTCTAAGCCAAATCTCAACTTTTGCACTAAAGTCTGGGTCTGATGGAAAAATCAAAGTCATACACAAACTATTCGAATTGGGTTCATAAAATACTCAGGGCTTAATCAAATTATAAAATCTAATGAAATTTCTAAAAGTATAAATCTAAAGGGTCCAAACTAATTTAGATTAATTAAAGACTAAGGGGTCTTTATTTCTAATTCCTAAAATTAATAGGGTTTCATAAAGGCTAAGGGTCCTACTTTCCTAATTTTCTAAAACTAATGGGTCCCATTGTACACATTAGAAACTACATGTTTTATTTTAATTAACAAAGCTAATGGGTTATGGATTAGTGGGCCCCACTGGGCCCGGCTCCAATTCCAATTTGGTTCAATAAAAACTAAGGGGTTTATATTACCAACTTATGAAAATTAATGGTACTAATAATATACATTAAATACTAAGGGATTAATTTTTAATTAGTAAAATTAGTGGGTTATTGGATCAGTGGGCCCCACTGGGCCCAGTCCTAGATTAGTCCTCATCCTCATGGTCACTAAGCAGCCCCGGATCCAATGTCTGGACCCGATCTGAAATCAGGGACCCACCTGGGCCCCATAATTTCAGTGGACCACACTTTCCCATACTCCCTCGCGTCACATCATTTCCCATGCTCCCATGGACTACACAAACACCCACGCATTCCAACTTCTTAAATGGTGACACATGTCTCACAAAGTCCCCCTTTACTCTCTCTCTCTCCATGCCACATGGCAATCATCACCTCACTCATCCCCCACATGCACCCATGGACCCCACTCATCTCTTTCCTCACTCAACATAACAAGTTTTGCAACTGTAACAGAACGTTGCAGAACATGTTCTGCAGAAACCGAGCTCGCCTCTGCATGGAGAGAGCCGCAATTGTGGGCCCCATTGATCAAGGGCCCACGATCAGCCCTCATCATCCGGGTCGCCCAAGTTGGCCCGGCACGATGTGGGGTCCGGATCTCCAAGGGTGGCCCACCTGGACCCCATTGATCTCAATACAAAAAACCCAAAAAATCTCTTTGTTTCCATTAC
This sequence comes from Cinnamomum chago, assembly GCA_038049695.1. Classification (NCBI taxonomy): domain Eukaryota; kingdom Viridiplantae; phylum Streptophyta; class Magnoliopsida; order Laurales; family Lauraceae; genus Cinnamomum; species Cinnamomum chago. The sequence goes on along the minus strand of CP142458.1, from coordinate 60,088,763 downwards.
GGTGACTGTAACAGTCACTCTTCTTCACCCATCCATCCAATTTCTAATCTATTAATTCTATACAAATCCACAAATCATAGCATATGAAAAATAGATTTTTCTCATCCATCAATGGCCAGTAGTCCATCTATTCTAAGCTCAAAGGTAATCTACAGATCCACATTAACTGAATGGAAATGACTGAATCAATGAAAACAGAAATATACATTCTATGTTAAGAGTGTAGTGCACTTGCCTTAGTAAAGGAGAGATGGTTTGTAGAGAGAGAGAATTAGAGGAGAGAGAATCCCAACTGAAATGAAGAAGAAGAAGAAGAAGACACGGCAGCATTAGCAGTGGCAGCTCCTAATACAAATCCACCAGCAGTAACAGTAGCTTGGAGAATGAGAGAGGAAGAAGGAAGATGGAGTAGCAACAGTTGCTCTAAGGGGTAATGCTCCCAGCACAAACAGTCCGGTCCCAGCACACAGTAACAGTCGTTTGGGGGATGTAACAGCACAGTAACAGTAATAGAGAATTGAGGGAGAAAGAAGAGAGGAAATGAGATGGGAATTGCTTAGGGTTTTTCTTGGGATAAGAGCTGATTTATAGCTTTGGGGGGGGGGGGGGGTGATTAAGGACAGTATTAGCCCTTAGGTTAACATATAATTAGGGTTAGGGTTAGGGGTATTTTAGACATTGGGCTGGAATGTTCTAGAGGAGCACTCTTTTTGCACTAAACCCCTTATAACAAACTAAAAATCATACTAAGGATCTACACTAATCAAACCCTAAGATTAACAAAAACACCCTACTAACCACAACACTAACTCAACTAAGCTAATCTAGCTATAACTTAGGAAGAATCTAACTAATTACCCTGATTAACCCCTAATTAGCATAATTAGCTAGTAATTAGCAATAATTAGTATTAATTAGCAAATATTAGTATTTAAAATAACAACTAGAGGGCCCACAAAGGGTGGGGCCTCACAAAGACCCTCGTCAGGGCGAGGTCCCATCAGTCCCACCATCGCGTCCACCACGACGGCCAGTCCTTTCATCAAACCCATGGAGCCAGAGATGACGACCCCCTGCTCAAAGAGCTCGATGCCCAGAACCAGGCCCTCCAAGATAAAGAGGAGGTGATTCGTCGTCTCGAGGAACGGCTCGAAATGAATGAGAGGAAGTCTCATGATCCACCTCCCCGGCGACAGCAGGCCCACCCGGGCAACCGAGACCTGAGGCAGGTCCTCAACAGCAGAAGGAGATATCGCCATGAGGAGGAAGGCTCGAGTAGCAGTCATCTCCCTAGTGGCCTCGGGGGATCACGGTGCGAGCCAAAATCCCCGAGACCAGATCACCAGACGTACCTCAAGGAGTTACTGGACCACTACGTCAAACAGGAGGTCCAGGCCCGTTTGGCCGAGATCGGGTTCGCCCGAGATCAAACTGATGAACGTGAGGAAGACGATCAGGGTATGTCCCCCTTCTCACAAGAAATTAAAGATTTCTCTCTCCCCGAGAGATTCAGCATCCCGAGGTTCGTCCTCTATGACGAGGCCTCGGACCCAAAAGCACACCTACGACATTTCACTCAGCGGATGTTGGTTTGGGGGGACGTCGGTCTCCTGAACTGTAGGGTCTTCTCGTCCAGTCTGGGCGACCTCCCACTCCAATGGTTCTGTGCGCTCCCCCTTGGTCAGTCTCAAGCTGGCGGCAGCTACGAAGCTCCTTTATTGGAAAGTTCTAAGCACACCGTGTCATCTAGAAGACGGGTGGCAACCTCATGGCAATCCGGATGAAGGACGGCGAGAGTATCACCGCTTTCGCCAGGAGATTCTGGACGATATATAGCTAGATCACCGACGCCAACGATGAAATCGCCATCATGTGTTTCCGACAAGGCTTACGCCCAGGGAACGAACTTCGTAGGGACCTGGTCCGGAACCCTGTCACCATGATGAAAGCACTAATGGCGAGGGTGAATCAGTACATCGAGCAGGAAGAAGACGAAGCCCATGGCAAAGAACGGTTCGGGCTCCCACAGAAGGACCAAGCCTCCAAGAAAGAAGGGATGTTCACCGGACCAAGGTCAGATAAAAGGAGGACCGCCCGTTCTTTCTCAATCTCCTCGAGCAGCAGCAAGAGACCGAGATCCCAGCCCGAGCCTGCCGGCAATCCTTACAGGGCCATCAGCGTTATCTTCAAGGAGCCTATTTACAGAATTCTGAACAAGATCAAGGCAGAACCTTACTTCCAATGGCCACAGCCGATGAAGAGTGACCCATCTACCCGAGAACGAAGCAAGAACTGCTCCTATCACAAGCAGCACGGACACATGACCGAGGACTGCTTTACACTAAAGTCCCACCTGGAGAGGCTCGTCAAGGATGGGCACCTCCGGGAGTACATCAAGGAGGGAGAAAGGGTCAACCGAGCTCAGCAGCGCGCTCCGCCCAGCGATGACCAAGACAGTGACGAACCAACAGGTATCATCAACGTCATCCACCTGGCTCCAGCCGCGGGTAAGGAAAGTGCTCAGGCTCGGTCAGAGGCCAGGAGGGCCACCCATGGCAAACAGGTGATGTCGGCAGAGTCGGAAGGCGCTTCAAAGAGGGCTAGGAGGGAAAAGCCCAAGATCTGGTTCTCGGACGAAGACCTGAGAGGGGTCCTGCTCCCCCACAATGACTCCCTCATCCTCACTCTGCGGCTCAACAACTATACTACGAAGCGTGTCCTCGTAGATCCGGGAAGCTCATCCGAGATCATCTACTACAGCCGCTTCAAGCAGCTCGGCTTGACCGAGGCCGATCTACAGGAAGCTCACGTCCCTCTGGTAGGATTCAGCGCCAAGCCAGTGTACCCTAAGGGAAGGATTTCGCTAGAAGTCCGGGTAGGAGGAGCCACGAAGATGGCAGACTTCATGGTAGTGGACGCGCCGTCTCCCTGCAATGTGATAATGGGGCGAAGTTGGCTACATGCCATGGAGGCAGTGCCCTCCACCATTCACCAGAAACTCAAGTTTCCACTAGAGAAGCCTAGCGGAGGAATCGAGATAGTGACCGTGTGAATCAACAGATGGCCAGAGAGTGCCTTGTAGCTGTAACACCTGGAGAGATGGAACCGGAACAAGTGCATATGGCCGAACTCGAAGCTGAGATTGAGGATGTCGGGCGGACAACGGAGCAGAAAAGTATAGAAGAACTCACCGAGGTTAGAATCAGTCCCGAGGACCCCGAGCGCTACTTCCTGCTGGGTAGTCAGCTCCCTGACACTGAGAAGGCCGAACTGCTAGACTTCCTACTTCTGAATAAAAATGTCTTCGCCTGGACCCCATACGAGATGCCCGGGATTGACCCCGAGGTCATGTGTTACAAGCTGAATGCGGATCCCGATCACAAACCCGTTGTGCAGAAAGCTCGCAGGACAGGGGTCCTGCAAACAGAAGCAGTGATCGAAGAGGTGGAGAAGCTCCTCGAGGCTGGGGCAATCTGCGAAGTACACTATCCCAAGTGGCTAGCCAACACGGTGGTAGTAAAAAAGAAGAGTGGCAAATGGAGGGTCTGCGTGGACTTCACCGACCTCAACAAAGCATGCCCCAAAGACAGTTTTCCCCTGCCCAAAATCGACCAGATGATCGACGCCACCTCGGGGCATGACAGAATGAGCTTCCTAGATGCCTACCGAGGCTACCACCAGATCCCACTGTACAGGCCCGACGAGGAGAAAACTGCTTTCATAACACCTCAAGGCATCTACTGTTACAAGGTGATGCCCTTTGGCCTAAAGAATGCCGGTGCAACATATCAGAGGCTGCTCACGAAGATGTTTCAGAACCAGCTCGGGAAGACGATGGAAGTCTACATTGATGACATGGTGGTCAAATCTAAAAAGTCCCAGGACCATCTGACAGACCTGCGCCAGACATTCGCCTTCCTCAGAAAGTTCCAGCTCAAACTGAATGCTTCCAAGTGTGCATTTGGCGTCGGTTCCGGCAAGTTCCTGGGCAGCCTGGTGACCAAAAGAGGGATTGAGGAAAATCCCGAACAGATTGCAGCCATCCAGTCAGTTCAGAGTCCGACCTCGGCTAAGCAGGTCCAGAGGCTCACCGAAATGGCCGCTGCGCTCAATCGCTCCATCAGCCGAGCCTCGGACAAGTGCCGCCCATTCTTCCAGCTCCTGAAAAAGTGCTCCAAGTTCCAATGGACTCCAGAATGTGATCAAGCACTGGACAAACTCAAGGAGTACCTCTCTTCACCACCGCTATTATCCACTCCATCACAAGGGGATCTTCTCTATCTCTACCTCGCAGTCTCGGACCATGCAGTGAGCTCGGTGTTGGTTCGTGAGAACGACAAGCAGCAACACCCCATCTACTACACCAACAAAACCCTGCACGACGCCGAGACCAGGTATCTGCCACTCAAAAAGCTGGCGCTGGCGCTCATCTGCGCCTCTCGCAAGCTCTCCCATTACTTCCAGACATATACAGTGATGGCCGTCACGGAGTTCCCACTCAAATCCCTTTTCAGAAATGCGGACTTTTCTGGCCGAATCTCCAAATGGGCCATCGAACTGGGGTAATTCGATATTCAATATCAGCCCAGAACAGCAATCAAAGCACAAGTCCTAGCATATTTCATCGTCGAATTCACCTCTCCTAGTTCGGCACCGACCTCGCTCGATACCGAACTGGGGGACTCCAAAGGCAAAGACGAAGCTGAAACCAAGGCCGTGGAAGACCAGTCCTGGATAAAATTCCTTGAGTCAGCTTGGAAAGTCTTCGTCGACGGATCGTCAACATCCAGAAGAGCTGGCGCCGGCGTAGTCCTCCAATCTCCAGAAGGACTGGTCATAGAACATGCACTAACCCTCGACTTCAAGGCATCAAACAATGAAGCGGAGTACGAAGCACCGATTGCGGGTCTCAGTAGCGCAAGGATACTGGGGACACGTCGGCTTGTAGTCTTCAGCGACTCCCAGTTGGTGACAAACCAACTGAGCGGAGATTATCAAGCCCGAGATGAGAGGATGGCAGCCTACCTAGCCCACACCAGACAGCTCCTCTCCCAGTTCAAAAAAGCTGAAGTCAGGCAGATCGGCAGGGAATCCAATTGCCACGCAGACGCCCTAGCCAACTTGGCATCGGCCGTAGAAGCAGGGAAAAGAAAAACGGTCGATGTGGGGACATTAACCAAACCAAGCATAGAGCTCATTCCAGCTCAGCAAGTCTTGTGCACTGATCTCGGCCCGAGCTGGATGGACCCGATCATAACATTCCTAAAAGAGGATAAGCTCCCCGAAGACAGGAATGAAGCTCACAAGGTCAGGATGAAAACGGCTCACTTCTGGCTATCTCCAGATGAAAAACTCTACAGAGAATCCTACTCATGACCATATCAATGCGTTCACCCAAGCAAAGTGGAAGACTTCCTCTTCGAAATTCACGAAGGAATTTGTGGAAGCCACATCGGAGGAAGATCACTAGCGTACAGAGCTATTAGTCAGGGCTATTGGTGGCCCTACATGCAGAAAGATGCCCAACTCTATGCCAGAAAGTGTGAAAAATGTCAGAAGTTCTCCCATTCCCTGCATCAGCCAGCTCGGGACCTGAGTCCCTCTCCAGTCCGTGGCCCTTAGCTCAGTGGGGGCTGGACATCGTGGGTCCTCTTCACCGCACTCCAGGGAACAAAAGGTGGTTGATGGTGGGCACTGATTACTTCACAAAAGTGATAAAGGCAAAGGCCTTGTCCTCCATCACCGAGCACGACACGAAGAATTTTGTGTGGAAAAACATCGTCACAAGGTTCGGGATCCCCAGAGCTCTGGTCTCGGATAACGGGACCCAGTTCGATTCAAAACTGTTTAGAAACTTCTGCCAGGAGCACGGTATCAGGAACCTTTATGCAACTCCGGCCTACACACAGAGCAACAGGCAAGCAAAGATCTCAAACAAGGTGGTGCTAGACGGACTCAAAAAGAGGCTTGATAAAGCTAAGGGCAGATGGGTGGAAGAACTGCCGAGTGTCCTTTGGGCATACAGAACCACCCCGAGGCGGTCCACTTCGGTGACTCCTTTTTCACTGGCCTATGGGATGGAGGCTGTGATCCCTCTCGAGGTCAGCCTCCCGACATTGAGGACGAACCTCTTCGATCAAGGGCAGAACGAGATCAGCCTTGCTAGCGAGCTCGACCTGGCCGAGGAACGAAGGGAAGCGACATCCGTGCGTCTGACCTCCTATCAACAGCAACTATCCAGAGGATACAATCAGAGGGTCAAAGAGAGGAGATTCTCAGTTGGAGAACTAGTCCTAAAAAGAGCACTTCCAGCAGATAGAGATCCTAATGAAGGCAAACTCGCGCCGAGTTGGCTCGGCCCCTTTAAAGTCATCTCGATCTCTTGGAGGTCGGCCTACAGACTTGAGGGGATGGATGGCAAAGAGTTGCCACGACCATGGAATGCTGCGCATTTCAAAAAGTATTACTTCTAGTTGTACTCAAGAATGACAAATCAATAAAGAAAGATCTTTTGGAAGAAATCTGCCTTATGTCGTTTGAGTCATGAACAAGGCTCCGGCCCTCGCGCCAGCCTCTTTGAGTTCGGTCACAGGGCCAACTCCACAAGGCTCCGGCCCTCGCGCCAGCCTCTTTGAGTTCGGTCACAGGGCCAACTCCCCTAGGCTCCGGCCCTCGCGCCAGCCTCTTTGAGTTCGGTCACAGGGCCAACTCCCCTAGGCTCCGGCCCTCGCGCCAGCCTCTTTGAGTTCGATCACAGGGCCAACTCCCCAAGGCTTCGGCCCTCGCGCCAGCCTCCTTGAAACCGGCTATAGGGCCAGAACTCTGCTCCTCACCACAATCTCTCAAATGACAGACCATCCCCCTCAAGACTTAAAAAGGGCCAAATATTTGAAGGCACGGAACTTGGCCAGCCTGTGAGCTCAATCCAGACCCTTTGGGTCACCTAAGGGCACAGCCCTGGCTTTTCAATAAGAAGGCCGCATCTCGAGGTGTAGTACAAACATAACTATGGCCTCTTCCTAAGATTCTACCCTCAGGAGCGGGCCATCAAAGCCCAACCATCGATCAAGAGGCAACAAAGCCCGCCTAATGAACTCGCCAACTCAGGCCATTCCGGAGGTTCAAAAGCTAGAAGGGTTCCTCATCCCGAGATGGGAAGGTTGGTTAAAGTTTGATTTCATTGCCGACCTCAGCCACTTGCAAGTTTTGGTCATCAGAACATCCACACTCCATTGCAAGAGGAAAGAAGTAAGAAAGCAGCTGGAGATTTATCTAAAAAGAAAATTCATTTTCCATTGATAAAAGAATGGTTACAGAGTCTTGCACATTCCAAGAAAAACAAAAAAGAAAACAAAAATACATCAAGAAAAGAAAAAATCCTATTGCTTCTCGGGCACCTCGTCTTTATTCGGCTCTGGAGGATCGGACGAGGCCGGAACATCAGATGGAGGAGCCGTAGGGGGAGCCTGGGCCGTTTCGACCTCGGCAGGGGTCGGAGGCGGAGGAGGTACGCCTGGGACTTCGGTAGGGGCCTCAGGAGGATTGGAGCCAGGCTCTGGCTCTGAGCTCGGTACTGCAGGTTGGAATTGGGGAAGGTTCGCGAATATGGGGTCATCCTCAGAGATACCGTACTTGCGAAGGGCCTCCTTGCACCCCATCTCGAACAGCACTGGGCTCAGGTCCATGATTTGGGTCACATATTCCTCCGACGCCCAGTCCACCCCATCTTGGTAGGCTTTCGCGACTTGGGCTCGCAGGGTGGACTCGACATCGGTCCTCTCCTTCCTGGAGGCTTCGAGCTCGGCCTCCTTCCCAGCCAACTCGTTTTGCTTATGGGCGAGCTCGGCCTCCCTCTTGGCAAGCTCGGCCCCCTTCTGGGCAACCGTCCTCCTTGCCTTGTCATCGACGGCGCCCCTCAAATTTTTATTCTCGCCCCGCAACTTGATGATCTCGGTCTTCGCCGCATGTTGTTCCGTTGCGTATTGGGCGAGTTTCTCCTCCGACTTCTTCATTTCAGCAGCGCTGGCCTCCAGCGCATCCCCCATCTTCTTCCTCTCCTTCTCCATCTCGGCCACTTGGGCAGCTATTTCTATCCGCCTCTCCATCACCACTTGAATCCTCTGTACATTCTGCAAAAAGATAAAAATAGTAATGGAATCAAACCAGGCAACCAAGATGCAGAAATTCGAAAGAAGAGGGGGAAGTTACCTCAAGCGACGCCCTCATCGTTTGATGGAGCAGGCCCATCGTTCCGGCCCTTTTATGCCTCTCCATGTCCATGGGGAGGGCACATCCCCGAGCAAGAGCCACGACCGACTCCCAGCTGTTCCCCAGCCGGTCCCCCATGGTCATGGGCTGGTTAGGGTTGAGGTCGAAGTTGGGCCTCCAGGGCGTTGGCACGGCCTGGGGGGCCGCTTCCTGGAGCCTCTCCTCCTCGCCCCCTACATGGGGCCTCTTCTCGGGAAGGGCCCCTTCACCCTCTACACGAGGCCTCTTCTCGGGAGGGGCCCCATCGCCCTCCTTTCCGGCTCCCGCGGCATCCTTTGGTGGCGGAGGCGGTAAAGCCTCCTTCTCGGCCTCCACCACCCGCGGCCTGCTGTCCTTGAGCGGGCGAGGCTCCTTTCGCAGCAGGATCTCCTTGGGGGGCTCCACCGACCTCCCCTTAGCTTTGGCGGAGGATGCCCCTGCTGCTCCCGACGAGCCGGAGGAAGCGGCTGCTGCAGAGCCCTGGGAGGCACCTGACCCGCTGGGGGCACGCTTGGAGGCGGGGGGAGTTGGTCCCCCGAAGATCATAGCCCCCAGACTCTTCAAGGGAGGGCCCTGTCCGTCCATCTCCTCCTTTTCTTGACCTCGGGAGTGAGGGGGGCTGTCGGTGATAATAATCGGGTCTTGGGACTCCGTGGCTTGGTCGCTAGTCTCGGCAAGCGCAAGAACGATCTCCCCTATTGGCTGGAGGGGGATCTCGGCAGTCTTCCTGGTGTAAGACTGATACCGCGGCTTCTACCCAAGCAGAGAAAAAGCAACCCGATCGTGGTGACCGTGGTAGCTGTAGACTTTCTCTAGCCACGCCTCGTTCTTCTTCCACTTATCGAAGCTGACCTCTCTCCTCCTACGCTGTATACCTGCACAAAAAACAACCGTGGGCATCAGCTCGGCATAACCACAAACAAAGATGAACGCGAATAAGCCCAGAAGGACAGGTATTTACTGGGAGGGGTCCCAGGTTTCCGTGGGACCTGGATTCTCCTCTCCACTTCGGTCTCGGTACCCTTGAACTCCCAGTTCCCCGAGACCACGATTCGTTCATACCCGGTGTATTTGTTCGAATCCTCTAGGGCATTCACCAAGGGCCGACGTCTGGCCTTCACCCGGAGGTAGTAAAAGTCCTCACCCCCTGCAGCTTTATAGATGTCATAGACATCTTCTATGTCATGTACCCTGAGATCGATGTCAAGGATCCAGTTTAGCTCCGCCACGCCCATTATGATCTTGAAGCCATTTGGCATCAACTGGAAGGGGCAAATGTGCCACGCATTGAGGCAGGACCGGAGGAGCTGATGGATAGGGAACCTGACCCCGCCTTCACACACCGACAGCAGGGGGAAAGGCATCCAATCCTTGTACCGGGAAAGGCCACCAGGAAGGTCCCCAAGGTCATCGGGTTTAACCAAGACGTCGGCCAGGATCTTAAACGACGACCTAAAGGCCTCCAAGGCTGCAGGACCCTCTAACCAGTGGCTATAAATCCCCATTTCTTGGAAGTATAAGAGGCAGGTGACTAGGAATGAAAACTGGAAAAACCCTAAAGGACCTAAACCTTCTGAAAGCGAAGAGAAGAAAGGAGGCACAAAGAAATAGCAGAGAGAGAAGATGGAACTCACAGAAAGGATGCTGAAGATTACTGAGGACGAAGAAGCAGAAGGCTAGAAAGAAAAGTTCCCGAGATCGGTTGGTTCGTTTTTCAGCAAAATCTGTGGCAGAACTTCGTCTCCAACAGAGCTCTCCTTCTCAGACAAACAGCCAGGGTAAAAGAGAAAGGGAAGGGGGCGCTTCCATTTTATAGAGGGGCGCCCCTCTTGATTACCCTGCCAAGCATCGCTTCGATCCCGGCGACCGGCCAGGCAGAAGACTCCACGTGGCAACAACGATTCACCTCCCACCACGCCTCTGGTACGACATTTATCACCTCGGGCATACGGAACGGCGTCCCACGTGCTCGACAGGGCAAAGCAATTATGATGTCCTATTTATTGCCTAGGGCAAACGAAGGGGCATCATGATGAGAATCTCATAAAAGCAAGATACGAAAAGACGGCCCCATCACTTCCGAATCTTATCTCCCGACCTCGGAGAAGGCCAAAGAGGTCGAGAGCTAGGGGGCAATTGTGTGGGGTCATTCTGTGCTCACGAATTTAGGTGAGACCATCCCCCAGTCTCGGTTTACCATTGGTCTCGGTCCCACCCAAGGTCGGCCGCAACGCCATTTCGGATAAACCATGAAGCGAGTCTCGGTGGCCACGTCACGAGTCCCAACCTCGGTCAAGGCCTCTGGCCCGATCTCGGCCCCTGTCATTCAGCCATAAATGCAGCCATAAATGCACTGCCGTAACGGGAACGGCGAGCTGACAAGAGGAGTGGGCACCAGACCTAGATAAGGGGCACGCCTTATCTAGAGTCATGTCCGTAGGCAAGGGATGATGATTCCGATGGGACATTCCCTTTTTACCTACCCCCACTCAGGAGATAAGAGTACACTTTGATAGGACTCCCGTCCCCTCGAGGGAACAGTCCAATGATGACTTTCACATCTATATATAGCATGAAGAAAAACCATGAAAGGTACGCAACCCGTCTCCCCCCCAGACTTCTTCTTCTCCATTCTCTTTCAGTTCCTTCACTGACTTGAGCGTCGGAGGGCCTTCGGCTGCCTATAGCCAGGGGCTCTGACTCACTGCTTCTCTTTTTCAGGTCATCGGAGGCTCGATCCTTTCCCCTCATCTTCCCAAAGATCTCCAAATCTAGAGCTTAATCCTCTAATAACCAAGTCCGTAATTTTTAGGCACTTACACAAAGAATGAGAATTGTTGGAAGCAAACAAACCCCTAAAGATAGTGGAAACAAACCCCTGCAATCACAATGTTATGTTATTGAGCACATCTTCCAACTGTGCCCTGGGCTCTTCTACTGTTGATTATGATATACTGAAATTTTCAGCTTGAATGTATGGGCATGGAATCAGTGAATGAGCTTGACATGATGGTGAAGTTATGTAATATTTTTTGGGACTATTGATGGATTTTAAATATGTGTGTGAATTTTAGTTCTTGTGCTGGGCAGTTTTGGGATGGTGATGATGGATATGAGAGGGTGTGATGGCTGGGTTTGAAATATGTTTTGAGATGTAAATAGTGAATAGTAAATGAGGCTATGAGATAGGTTGAGATGAAGATGGGAAATCTGAGATGGGTACACTGTGATTTAATGAAAAATAAAATAAAATACCACTTAAAGATATATTATAAATTTCTCTCATTTCATACATTTTTATTTTTGATATTTTCACAGTTTTCTAATATTTGTAACTATGATGATATCTAAAAATCAATTTAAAAAGTAAATATTAGTATATTATTAGGGCATTTTCAAAATATACTGATACTTGCCACCATGTTCGCTTGAATTACGAAGACAAACCTATAGATTCTCTTTCCTTCAAGCACAATAATATCGTAACATTGTTGTATAGAATTTTAAAACTAAAATAAGGGTATTCATACATTTTAAAAGAGTATATTATATTCTGAATATCATCAAATTCTTGAAATGTCTGTGAAAAGGATATGTCGAGAAAACTACTTCTGTTATAAATCCAAACCTAAACCATCCATTTTTGTGGGGGGCATCCTTCCTTCTTTACACATACATCTGATTTGTCATATGTGGAGCCAAAACCATGTACTTATAGTATATTTTAATTGGAAACAGTACAAACCACACACACTCCTCTTTATATGATTGTCTTTGGCATGTGATAGAGAAGTACTCGTTCCTTTAATGGAAATTTTATCATTCTTGATATGTATAAATTCTTAAGTTAATTGTTATTTTTTCTTATTTTCTTATTCTTTTGTTTTGCATTTTAGGTGTAGACTGTTGTTTTGTTTTTCTAATATTTGTGTTCTTTTTTCTCTGTTTTTATTTTTCTTTTTTGCATTTATTTTATATCATCTATTGGTTGAATTTGAGTGTACCATCACTTTACACATATGAACAGATATGGACAAGATGCTAGTGTCGTAGGATACCAGCATCCCACGTACGAGTAGATGGTCTCCACAATCTTATAATCATGCTTAAAACTGTTACAGCCGCATATATACCGGGTGAATTATTTTATTGAATTCGCAAAGGCGAATTCTGGCGGGAGTATAGTGATTAAGTGCCCATGTAACTACTACTGCAACAGTTTTAAGCATGATTATGAGATTATGAGAGACCATCTGCTCGTGCGTGGGATGCTAGTACTGGTTACAGCTTGGGGTACGAGCACATTGACTCCTGCAAAAATGATTGCATACTTTTTTGGAAGGAGAATGCTCACTTGGATAAGTGTTTGGAAAGCGCGTGATGATTTAAAAGATATGGGCATCAAGCCACAATTGCATCTACAGAGGAATGAAGAAGGATCCATTGTGAAACCCCCTTGCACCCTACACATTGGACCCGAAACAGAGGGAGTGACAAAGAAAGGGTTTGACAGTGATTTCATTTCATCCGCCAAACTAAAGGTGAGTGACAATTCATCACAAGCTCACAACTTTACTTTCCATATTTGGAAAAAGTAAATAGGCCTTGACTTTCTTAGGATTTGAATTACTAGGGTGATTGATGTCTCTGCACTCATTTCCCATCTCCTTTTAATTCATTTTCCATTGAAGGGGTGAACTATTTCATAGCCATTTATGGATCTTCATCTTCGTTTCTTCAATTTTAGTCACTTCTAGGAATGCATTTCTTAGAATACCTAGGGATTTAATTTCATGCAAAAAATGGGTCCTGAATGTCTGAGTTAAAGTTCATTTTTGTGCAAATTGGTCAAGACAATGCTGCATCTCTCTCTCATTGTAGGACGTGCGGTGGGAATGGATTGAATCAAGGCAAGGTGGGCCTTGTATGGGCTAGCACAAGGTGACTGACTACATGTGCATGGGAAGGTCCCATGTGATTATACACTTGAGATCATTTCTCAAAGATTAATACTTTTTTTTTTCTATTCTTTTTCTCTGTTTCATCTTCCTCCAATTTGGCATGGGACTGTGTAACTCTCCTAGTGGATAGCTTGCCATGGGTGCATCTAGATCATCAACTGATCTGTGGTCCATGCAATCTTTTCGGTTCATAATTCATTTTAATTTGGTGTCCTTTTTCATGATTTTGAATCTGAAAGTGTGTTTTTCCTTTCCCCTCAAATCCAGAGCAGGAAGCTTGAAACACTACTATTGATTTTATTTTGCATGGAAATCTTTTCTTACTTGTCGGCAACTTTCTGGACTTTGATGAAATATGGCTAATATGATACTAGTGCATGCTGAACTTTTGCTATTTCTTGTTTAGTTTATGCTCCCCGATTCCTCTCTAACCTGATGGGCAGAAAACCAGAGATTCAATGTTTTTGCTATATAGCAAAGATTGAAATATTACATTTATTTTTTATTTTTTGGGGAGGTGGTGTATGTGGTTGGTTGTGTGAAGAGGTGAGCTAGCTCAAATTGGTCACTTGGGATGCTGTTCCAAGGTCTAGACCATTCATTTAGATGTGAGGGATTGAGCATTGGTTGCACACTAAGGACTTAGAACACACATAGAAATAGTCTTTCTTCCTCTATGGATATATGCATTTATAAGTGGAACTCTATAGAAAATTGATTCAGTCAGGGGAGCCAAGTCTGATTGTGACTCAATTGATTTGTGAACCTACCCGCCACCCTAATTATCTTCAATCAAAAGTAAATCCACGGTCAAACAGGGAGAAAGGTCGCATAGTAGCTCATGTCAATATCCACTAAATAAGATCTTCAATCCAATGGGAGATACTTAGCCAAGGGAGGAAAAAAAAAAAAAAAAGGAAAATTGCATGAATTGCAACTTTATTAGTATGATATGAAAAGTATTCAAAGACTAGGGCTGGACGACCTATGTATATTGCTTATATAAGTCTCAAAAAACACTTCAACCTTGGATTTGATACCCTACCATCCATCTAATCTCATAAAAATTAAATTCACTAAATAATTGAATCCTATTGCAATTAGAAATATAATAAAGAAACTAAGTAGAAATCCAGAGAGTAGTTTGGCTCTTGCTAGTAATGCCTTGGGCAAGAGATTTCTGTACTCCTACATCCCGTAGGAGAATGTCTTATGCGGGAGTATACTTGGTCTGGATTGGTAGGGTTGACAGGTAGAGTAGCAAGGACCAACTAGGGTCTGACCGGTTTATTATTTGGGTTGGAAATGTCAACCTGAACCCCTGATACTATATCCAGTCAGAAATTGGCACCCCTAATCGCAACACATCTATGGACTCAGGTAGTTGTTTATATCATGGTCCGGTTCTGACTCAATCTAGGATTAAGAAACTTAAGAGCAAGAGATTTTTTTTAACCCAGGCCTATCCAAAGGACCACGATTTGGGGCTGACTGACATGAATGGAATGGTTGTCCTTATTTTTAGTGTCCTTTGCAACTAAAACTATAAATGAGATTAATATTTAAATATAATTAGATGTCTGTTTTTGGTTAGCAATTAGCATAGCTTTATGAAGGTTTTGTTTAATAGGTTGGGTAGGACTTTTTTTTAGGATGTGTGTTTCTATAAATTTGTGTATAAGGTGAGTTATGAACTTAGAGTGAATTTTATTGATTTATTGGGATTGTCTTTGGTGATCCTCCTCTTCCTTTTCTGTATTTTTTGAAGAACTTCTTCTTCTGCATCTGGTAGCTTACTCTCACCATCATATTCTGCTGCTATTTCTCTTCTCATTTTAAATTATGTCTTCAACTATTGTTTCTATTCTTTTCCATCATTTTCTTTTGGTACTAATTTTGACTATGAATCAGGATCTAAATAATCATTCCATTAGTTTTCATGAGGGCAAAAGCTTACAGACACAAATTACATATAAAGTGCAGAAACACTGACTGTGAATGACAATGAAATTAATTTATTGGTGGATAGGAAAAGAACTCTGGTGAAGATATGAATACCATGATTTACTTCTTATGAACCAAGAACTCATGATCATTAAACACCTCTTTGAGATGAATAGAGTATCAAATATACAGGATGTAACATATCTGGGACCGGACCAGTTGGGCCATGTTATAATTGTGTCATTTTCAGAGTTGGGTTTGTCATTAGAATTTAAAATTTGTGTTATTTGCTTCTCAAATTGATCTTTTAAGAATTGGGTATTGTGTTATTTGTGTTATTTTTCTTTTTGAATTATTGTTAGAGAATGTTGATGTAGTTAAATATTCTGCTGCTGTTGCTGCTGTTATGATTTTGAATAGATTATGCTTAGAAGTTATATGCGGAGTTTGAAAGTTGAAGGGAGGATGTTACACAGTAAATAGTTCTTTAACAAATCTCCTTCATTTGTGTCTATTGATTTATGACAAGCCATTCTAGTTTGAAAGTTGAAGTTGTATTCTGATTTGCTGTGTACATGCATATAGTATTGGTGTGTGTAGTGTGTTGCTGTGTGCATGGTATATGACAAACCATTCAAATTTCTGCTCCTAAATGGACCCCACCTAACCAAAGTCCACATTTCAGCACCCCTTTGTCCAGTTAACTGAGATATCAACACCATCACTATCTCCAGAAATAAGGGACACCCAGATGTAACCCATCCCTTCTGTCACTATCATTTTCACCTCCTGTATTGCAGGAGTGGTAGCCTCTGTATGTTATCAGCTCTTTTCATACCTATTTAAGGACACATGGAACTTTAATACTCGAAGAGTCATGCTTTATTCTATGGTTTCACAAAAAGTTGTGCATATGACATTCTTATTCATATGTTAATCTTGCTATTTTTTTTTTATGCAGATTGAATGACAATTGAAAAACAAATTTTGTTGAAAGATTCGATGCAGCTAACATGAAGGCCAAGCATGCAAAGTAACAGATTGCTATATGTTAAAATGATATGCATGAAGTTTTTTAAAACAATGGTGCAAGTGTTGGATTAGTGCAACAATGAAATGATCATATATGAATATGTGAATTTGCATTGGCATTAAAATGTTAGCATTTGTTTTAATTTTGTAATGGTAATGGTAAAGCGCTTTCAATGTTGAAAGGATGTTTGAATATTAATATGAAGTGGAATGAATTTTCTTGTTTCATTTTTTGATGATTTTGGAATGGAAATGGATGTTGAGTGTGTAGTAGATTTGGTCTCGGATAATGGAATTAGCAATTTCAATTTATTTGTTGGGCATAGGTTGAAAGTTGTAATGAATTGATATATATATATATATATATATATATAGGAAAAGTAAATTAAAAAAATATATTTAAAAAAAAATTCCCTGCGAGAAAAAACGCTGACAAAAAAGTTTGAAAAAATGATTTTCGTAAATTGTCAATATTTTCCCGGCGTAAAATAATGTTGGCGAAAGTTTTTCTAAATTTAGTTTTGAAAAAATAAACCACTTTTCCTGGCTCAAAATAACGCCGGCAAAAGTTTTATAAATTTTATTATTGAAAAAATAAAACTCTTTGCCTGACGAAATAAACCTCCTTTACCGGCGGGAAAAAAAAAAGTCTGTAATGTATAGCTTTTACTGGTGCTACCTTTTTTCGCCGGCAAGTGGTATCATTGGCATAATTTTCCAAGCAGATTGCTGGCGCAAGAGAAATCGTCGGAAATGTTTTCACCGGCGTTTTATAGACCTTTACTGGCGCTTATTTAGTGCCGGCAAAAGTGCAATTTCTTTTAGTTTAATCCTATCAAATGCCCAATGTAAAACTGTGTTTCGAATATAAGCCTATTAGTTCTTCATTCTCTGTGTTTGTTTCTTGTAATCTCCATCTACGTGTTGGATGTGATATATGATATATGAGATTTGAGTGTTCTACCTAAAGTTGGATTGCCATGACTTTGTTCTCTTATTTTTGAAGTAAAGTACTATTTTATATGCTGGTCTGCTTTAAGGTTTTACTACATGTTCCTGGATGCACTTGAATCTTGGAACCTATTTTCTACCTTGGTGCAAGTGGATGCATGTAAACAAAATAATTATCTATTGCAAGTATAACTTTTAAAAATAAAGTTTGTCATGAAGAAAGGTAAGTAGTGATATCAATGGGAAGGTGAGTCAAGCAAATTAAGACCTAAGCCCAACCTAAACCTGGCAAGGGTTAAAGTCAAGAAATTCATACCTACTATAAACAAAAACCAAAAACAAAAAAAAAAAAAAAAAAACCCTCATTACCAAGCCTGCATCTAATTGGAAAATATCAGATTTTATATTTCTTATAATTTATTTCTATCTCAGTATGATTTATATATACAAAAATATCATATTTCAAGTTTCTACTAAAATATTAAAACTTTTGTCTCAACTGTTTATTTAAAATTCAATTATGTGAATCTTAAGAAAGCCTATTAGTTTGTATTTTTTTTATATCATAAAATTAAATAATATTTTTAATAACGTATATTGCCCGTGCTTAGTACGGGGGTGTTTTGCTAGTATATATGATTTTAAAAGGTTTGTTCAATATAGCATCCAAATCACGACCAATTGAAAAACCTATGAAATTCATAACCATCTAAACCTGAGAATCAGGGCCATCTAAACCATGGTTTAAACTAAGTCTCACACTTTATATTTCAGTGAAAGCTAAAAGCACGTCTACTTTGTATTGATACTGGACTGATATTGTTTTGTTGGCCTTTCTATTAAAGTAAAGAAATTATGAACTATTATCAAAAAATAAAATTGCACACCTTTTTCTTTTTGATGTGTTTTAGAGTGTTCAAGATATTGTTGGTTTGTATCTTGTATTCTAATAATTAACCGAATTGGTTGTATGTGAGTTACCCTAGATATATTTAGAGTTTAAGGGTATTTTGATCTTTGTAGCATGGCTTTTTAAGGGCTTAAGAATATTTATATTGATAAATTGTTACCCTAACCCTAAGGAGAACAATTAAGAGGAATAGATAATCTCTTTTATTCTGTTGGCATAGATACGCTGGCAGAATCACATAAAATTGGTGCATCTTTTTCGTGATTGTGATTATGGTTGGTTGACTAAATTTTGTGATGTTAGAGTCATCGTTGACTAGATAAACACATTAGAGGGGTTAGGTCGTTGTAGTTAACCGGATAGATTAGGATTGCTTTCTATTTTATTAGGCTTTTTTTTTTATTATATTTATGTTATCTTTTAGGATTGTGTTTTGTTATTTTGGTTAAGAGTTTTCTTTTAGCAGGTTTACTTTTAGTTGTTTATAACTTAGCTTGATGTAACTCAATTTAGTATAATGCAATAAACTAGCATTTTTCATATTTTTCTTTCCTCTCCTCCCATGTCCCTCCAAAAGTGTTATCAAAGCGTATTGTCGGATTTGAGAATTAGATAAGGTGTGACTTATTTTCTCCCTTGTATTAATATTAATAATATAATAAAAACATAAATTCCATTGGTTGTTGCAAGTTCCAAGATTTAAGGTTGTGATTAAATTTTCACAACAAAAACTCTGCATAATATTTATTTCATGACCTTAGATCGAATAGATGACAACTCCTAATGAATTTTATATTTTGTAGATGACTAGATCCTAAATTTAATTTTTATCTAGTACGATAGTCTTGCCCTCTTAAAAAATGGTTTTACACGCAAAAAACGTTCATGTCGTGCATATTAAATGGTCATAATAGAAACTTGTAAAAATCTATTTCGTGGCCTAATTAGATCCAACAGATTTTTTCTTTGTTGTAATGCAAGATTCAATAGATTGAGAGAGGATGAACTATTGAAAACAAACCCCAAATTTACAAAAGGAGAATCCCAAGGAGATTACAAAAAATTATCAAAAGAGAAAAACAACAAACAATATATAATTATCACAGTAGAGCGACAAGTCCCAAAAAAATAAAGAATTAAAACTAGTGGAGGACTTGAGAACGGTTTTTTGATGCAGCTTAACGGGAGGGGAATCTGATTTTATTAAGCAGTGAAAATGAGGTCTTTAGAGCTGGAGTAATGTCTTTGAATATGGCATCTTTTCTAGTTCTCCAAAGAGAGTTCATAGCTGAAAAAAAAAAGAAGTAAATAAATAAAGAAGATAGCTCTTCTAGCATAGGCATCACATAGTATGATAAGCGCCATCCAAAGGTTGAAAGCTCTGCATTTTGAAGGTATATATACTCAGCAATGTTTAGAAGCCAAAGAAGAGAGGAAGAAGAGATGGAGATCATCTTCACAGCCTCTATAGCAAGAGAGAGCATCGGAATGCCAATGGCGACCCTTCTGCTGACCATCAAAATGCCTAAGATCAAATAGATAACTACTCCCAATTAATGAGTTTTATATTTTGTAGACGGATAGATCCTGAAGCCAAATTTTTTATTTAGCAAGACAGTGGGCCCTCTCAAAAGTAGTTTTCCACCCTTCCAAACACAGAAAATGACCTTGTTTCCACATGGATGCATGAGCACGAGGGATCACGAACCAAAATAAACTGTTGCTATCCCAAGCCTCTTCTAGTACCCATCCACATTCACGACTAAACAACATTCATTAATATAAGAATTGATATATATATATGAGAGAGAGAGAGAGAGAGCATTTCACTAATGACAATAATACACACATTATTAAGGACAACACTGAAAAACATTATTTGAAACAAAAACGGTGTTCAACATCATATTCCTTATCACAATAGCTAACAACGTCTCAATAATTACTAATATACGATGGACCTTCGAGTGACAGGAGGACGTTCTTCTCCTTAGCTTTATACTTGTTGACACCAAGATAAAAGTCTCTAACTCCTTGTAGTTCCAGCATGACATCTCGCATCTCCGATCGTTCCTTCGGTGCTTCTACGGAACAAGATATACCTATTCTCACCAACAAAAGCAAGGACTCATGCATCCTACTTCTCATTTCATTGTAATCTTCGTTAGATGAAATGTTCTCATTGCCTTCCAACAACAAACGATGATCTATAATCTCTATCACTCTTTCTGGGAATGCCATTTTAGCAAGTTGATGAAGGCTTAAATTGTCTTTGAATACATCATCAGTAGGCCTCTTTCCCGTGAACATTTCCAATAATAGGATTCCATAGCTGTACACGTCTCCGTATGTAGAAACTTCACCACCCATTCCATACTCTGCATTTTATGTGAAAGAAAATAGCAAGACATGGTTCAAAAAAATTGTCAAAAATCATTTTCACAAGCTTAGGCCCACAAACATCAGAGACATGAATTTCTCCTTATGATCTTCCTTAATAATGGTAACATCATATATTTACTTATCAAACGAATGGCTATGATTTCATTCATATTTATAGTTATTTCGCTGAGATTTCATAATGATTGCTATGCCCATTGAATTCATGAAGGCACAGGTTTGTACTGCCAGGATCAATTGATCATCAAAGCCTTGTCCCATTTTATATGCGAAATAAAAATGAAGTTCATATCATCTTAAGACACTACTGAGAAAAAAAAAGTTGAATTTTGGTTTCTAAGGCTATAAATGGGTCAACTCGGGCTGGACTTGTCATTGTCCAAGCATGAGTCCAATTCAAATTGGGGCTGGACTTACCTTTGTCCATCCAATTAGCAAGATTTGGGGCTGATTTTGCCTTTGCCCAACTATAAATTCCAATTAGAATTGAGGACTCTAAATCCGGGTCTGAGTCTGAGTCCAGAATAACCATAGAGGTTCGGTTTGAGTTAGTGAAAAGAAAAGAATGAAGACACATTTCATTTCCTGCATCACCAAAAAAAAATGCAGTCCCTGATTTTGAATAGTTGGAATTGGAGTTTTGAATTCAACTACAGAATGAACCTGACAGGTAGTGTTATCTTTCTCCAACAAATCAACTTCATGTTAATTCTAGCAAAAAAATCGGCATCATATTAAAACCCGTTCTCAGAACCCAAACATGCAATAGAAAATGCGAACAATATTAAAAAGAAAAAAAAAACCAACAGAAAAAATGAGAATACATGATGTCAGAGAGTACGTATATATTAGGAGATTTGACATTTCAATGCCCCTTAAACACTTAATCCCCAATTTTTGTAAATGTCTCCATAATCGTTTGACTCTGGTACACTTTTGTTTTTTACTTTTTTGCCCATGATATCATGGGATTTTAAAAACACATGACATCATGGGTTCCAAATGTCAAAAGTTGAAAAGCTACCTGGATCCCATGATATCATGGATTTTTAAAAACCCATGATATCTAGGGATTGAGGGCAAAAAAGTAAAACAAAAAAAAAGTGTACCAAAGTCAAATGACTCTGGTGACATTCAGAGACTTATAGTAATGAAATTGGAGATTGAGTGTTTAAGAAATTGGGGATTGAGTGTTTAAGGGGCATTGAAAGTCAGTAGCTCCGGACATCCTTCGTATCATTAGTTACCAAGGATACTACAATATTTTCCTTCATATTTAATAATACATCACATTTATGTCTATTGTAAACTCTAAAATACACTTTGATAATATGTATGATATGCATATAACAAGGTTAAGTATATATAAGGCCATTTCTTTATTAGAAATTTCTGGATTTCACATGGGTGGATATTTGGGAATTTCAAATACTGGAGCTTTGAAATTCGATAATTTCCTGTTCATTGATGCTAAAATCCCTATTTAAGCATTGAAACAATCCAGTTAATATACTTTGGATGAAAACTTAAAAGGTTAATTGTGGGTTGTACAGGTTACGTGGGTTGACTTGACCCCAATGCGGGTCGGGGAAAATTAACCTGTGAGTTGGATATGAAGGTCATATATGGGTCGGGGTTGGGTTGGTGGGTCGATCAGGTTCGGTTTTGCTAGCCCTAGTTTATAAAATCCCCTAAGAACACAAACCATCATCAACCCACCCAAGAAAACCACCATTACATGCACCTGCACAAGGAAAATAATAAAACAAAATTAAATAAAGAGATTGGCAATCGTTCATATTCGACAATCAATTCACTTATATTCATCGTTGGATTGAGATATCACACCACACTAAACAAAACTTGATCTGATTTTTTATATATCCGTTACCCATTTATGGATTTTTTCCGTGCCCTGTCTACTGTATTAGTGGTGACTCAATGTGACCTAAACAGTGTTCATAAGTGTTTAGCTATCCCCAAAAATGAATATATATATATATATGCGCATGTATTTGGAGGGCATGGGGCCCACATTTAAAGAGTGTTCATGGTAACTAATTCAAATTAATAAATTTTTATATGCAAGGGAAATATTTTAATAACGAAAATAAAATAAAAAAACTCTTGCAAATGACATAACTTTTTAGTCCAAATACCAAATGTAAGGAATCAAATATAAGTTTCAAATTACACTTTAGTCATCATTTTTAAATTGTTGACTCCAAACCTCATGCATATTACTTAAAAGTAAATATTAATTGTTTAAATTCAGATCTACCTATTAAATGGATCAGAATTCAATATGAAAATGAGGTGACTTGGCCAAGTCTCCCAATATTTGACTTCGTCCTTCATCAAAATGAGATAACCGAGGAGAGCCAGTAACCTCTGGTAGTTTTCCTACCTTTATTTGAAAAGAGATCTATCTTTTATTTATTTCAATCTAAATGTGAACCGCCGACAAGCCATAAATTGACACAACCAACTGTTCTCTCCCTGTTGTATTGAAACACAAAAGACTAAAACCATTAATTTGAGGACCAAAAATAATGGGATTAGGCTGCTCTATTGAGGATGACATTTTCAATATTCCTCTAGGTTTCATTGGTCTTTCCATCTCGGACCTCTCTTCTGATTGGAATGACCCCATGTGGCTTCAACTAATAAGTGTGCCTAATACTATGTGCAAATTTTCTCAAAAAAAGAAGAAAAAAAAAGGCTCTTGAGTATTACATATATAAAATACCAAGAATTGAAACATGCATGCCAGGGGATCTATAGAATAATAACGTAAGGCATAATAAAAGTATGTTACCTAGGGCGACATATCCAATAGATCCCTTTATCCCAATTGAGCTGGATTGAGTCTGAGAGCAATTACTGACATCTTTGGAGAAAATCCTCGCCAAGCCAAAATCCCCCACATGGGCAACCATGTCTTCATCAAGTAGAACATTGCTAGGTTTGAGGTCACAATGAACTACTGGAGCTTCACAATCGTGATGAAGATAATCCAACGCACTAGCCACATCAATGGCTACATTTAGCCTTTGAATGAAGTTTAAACATGTTGAATACTGTTGCTCTTCATTTGGATGCAGCCATGTGTCCAAACTTCCATTGGGCATATACTCAAAAACCAACGCCTTGAAATCATTGCCAGTAAAATCGATGCTTGAGCAAACAGATAAGATTTTAACAATATTTCGATGTCGGATGCTTCTCAGAGCTTTGCATTCTGCAATAAAACTTTTAGACGCTCTTTGTTGTTGTAATTTGAGAACTTTTATTGCAGCAGTCAATCCGATTTTATCAAGAAATCCTTTATAGACAAAGCCAAAACTTCCCACACCAATTAAATTGGCTGATGAGAAACCATCAGTTGCTTTGAGAAGCTCTGCATAAGTTACCTCTAAAAACCGCTCTCCCAGTGAAGATATAATGGGGCTTTTATTGCTTGACTTCTTCCACCAGTAACGAGCCAAAAAATATGACAACATAAAGAGAGAGAGAACTGCAACAGCACCAGAGATGACTATTCCTATCAAAGGAAGAGCTTTCTTGTGTTTCTTTGGAGCTAGCTTGGAGCATGGAGGTAACCCCAATTTTGTAATTCCACCACAAAGCTTTCTATTTCCCTGAATTGAAAATGCACTGGAATTCTGAAAAATTCGATGCTCTGGCACGGCACCCTCGAGATCATTGAAAGACAAATTTAAATACTGTAGAAACAGAAATTCCTCCAGATATCTTGGGATTTGCCCAGATAGGTTGTTATGTGAAAGATCAAGTTCCTCGAGGCCTTTTAAAGCACTCAAGGAAGAAGGAATATTTCCTTGGAAGGAATTGACTTGCATATAAAGTATTTCCAAGTGAGTACAAGTGCCAAGAGTGCTAGGAATTTCACCTGAGAATTTGTTGTTGGAGACATCCAGGATTTCAAGATTCTTCAAGCCATCTACATCCAATGGCAAAGGGCCACTCAAGGAGTTCATATTCACAACCAGCATTCTCAGTGGAGGAATATACAGAAGTTGTTTCGGTATGGTACCATTAAAATTGTTTTTGAAGAGGGATAATACCTCTAGGCGCTGGCAGTTTCCAAGGCTCCATGGAATGCTTCCTTGTAGATCATTCCCATATAAATAGAGTTTGTACAATCTCGTGAGATTTCCAAGGGACTCTGGAATTTTCCCTGAGAGTCTGTTATTACTCAAGGCAAACACTTCCAGCTTCTGTAGCTTCCCAAGATGGTTGGGAATGCTACCTGTAAAAAGGTTCTCATGCATTGTCAAGGTGTTCAAGTTGGCAAGGTTCTCAATTCCTGACGGGATGGTCCCAGATATCTGATTACAATCTAAAGCTAGATATGTCAGCTGGGATGAGA
Source organism: Cinnamomum chago (assembly GCA_038049695.1). Classification (NCBI taxonomy): domain Eukaryota; kingdom Viridiplantae; phylum Streptophyta; class Magnoliopsida; order Laurales; family Lauraceae; genus Cinnamomum; species Cinnamomum chago. The sequence goes on along the minus strand of CP142458.1, from coordinate 60,063,928 downwards.
GGTTAGCTATTGCGGAAGGCAGTACACCACTGAATCGATTATCCGCGAAACTTAGTTCGTCCAAATTGCTGCAATTGGTCAAGAAAGTGATGAAATCCATGTCATCTTTCTCACCGCCAAGTTGGTTGCCATCTAGATGAAACCATGAAAGCGCTTGGAACTTTCCAAGGTTCATAGGTACGGATCCTCTAAATATATTCCCTTTAAGATCGAGATGTCCAATCCTAGAAGCATTGGTTAGTGAATATGGTATGGGTCCCCCTAATAGGTTACTGCCAAGAGAAAACCATTGGATGTTTGGAAGATTGTTGCCGAAATCAGGTGGAATGGTCCCATGCAGATTGTTAAACCCCATGTCAAATTTTGTAAGTGATGAGATATTATAAAGAGAAGAAGGAATGGTACCCGAAAAGTGATCACCGAAGAGGAGTAGAAATTCCAACTTTAGCAGTTGCCCAAGATCATCGGGAATGTTTCCATATAGATCATTAAAGGTTATATCGAGACCAGTGAGAGATGAAAGGTTCCCAAGAAATGGAGGAATGCGGCCAATGAGATGGTTGACGCGAAGTTCCAACCGCCTGAGATTTGACAGAGAGCCAAGCTCTGGAGGAATTGTACCAGCAATCTTATTGTTATGTAAAGCCAATGTTTCGAGTTTTGAACACTGGGACAAGTTACCAGGAATCTCTCCATTGAAAGAGTTGTTTCCCAGATGAAGAGAGCGGAGTCGTGGCAGACGGCCTATTTCGGGTGGAATTTGGCCTTGGAAGCTGTTGTTTGCGAGTTCTATAACCCTGAGAAAGGAGAGGTTTCCAATGTGAGGTGATAAATAGCCTGCCAAGTTCTGGCTTCTGAGGTTCAACGCTGTGACGCGTTGAGGATGTCGCCTGCTGCAAGTGACTCCATCCCACATACAGAAATGGAGAGAATGGTTCCAAGAACCCAAGACTCCATTAGGATCGTCAGATATCTGACCCTTGAAGGCGACTAGAGCGAGCCGATCCGACTCATTTCTTAAGGGGTGGGTAGCTTCTGCAAAGCACAGCAAGTTGATGCAAATAACTAGAAAAGTGACATGAAAGAGAGAGTACTCCGCAAAGAGTCTCCTACTCAGAATCGTGTTGGGAAGCTGCATACTAGTTTTGTCTAAAGATAGGGGGAGAGCTCGAATAAAGAAACAGAATGCGCTCTCGTATATTTATATGACATACAAGATGGAAACAGAGAAAGTGATCGTTCAAGCTCCACACTCACGCTATCCTCACCTACCAGTCATCACAACAAGACCCTAGACCTAGGGCCAACTGAGGTTGGAAGACTTACGTTGACTTGGCCCCCCTTTTTTCTTCACGGGTTCGTATTGTGAATATGTGAATTTCATTTTCTAAGAAAGCTTCTCCCTGTTGTATAATCTCATTTTCTCACTTTTTTTCAGCTCAACCCAAAACATCATCATTGCATTATGATTTTATTTTATTTTATTAATTGGGCACATGTATGATGATTATTTCTGTGATGGCTCATCTGATTTTCAATAAGAAATCGACAGCTATACCAAACAACATCAGTACCAATTCAACAAAGAAAAAAATTCGCACCAAATATGAATTTCTAAATCCCACTTAAATTCCTTTCTGAAATTCCTATTTTCTTCTTTCTTCTTTTCTTTTTTTTGCTATCGGAGGATTCCCAACTCTTTGGGCTGGAGTAATCATTCCGGGCCTAAAGGGAAGCCGGGTAAACACTTCTGTGGCCCCAGTGTGGTAGTACTATTTCGAACCCACAACCTCCGAGTGCAAAGCGTGGTACTAGGCCAACTGAGCTACCCATCGGGACTTTCTTCTTCCTTCTTTTCACGAAAAAAAGATTTGTGTACAAACGTAATATTTCTCTTCTTCGAAACAATTCCAACACAAGACATGGATGATGGATATCGATCAAATGCCAGGATCCCGCCAATCAATTCATATCCATCCTCTCTATCCTTATCTCTTCCAAAAAAGTTAGAAAAGGCTCATTGATTTCACCCCACTCTCGATATTCTTTGAACAAAGCATCATTGTGTAAATGTTTCATTTACGAGAATGAATGAATTTTCTTTTTGTTTGTAAAGCATTTTGTGAGGGAAATTAAATTGAGAGAGAGAAGAGGAAGATAGTGAAAAGGATCAAAGGTGCATTTCCTTCAATTTGCCCCTCTTCATTTGAGAGAGCCCCATTTCATCTGTAACTAGTAAGGGAAAACAAGAGAGAAGTGAAAAGGTAGAAGAACAGCGAGAGGTGACGAAAGAAGAAAGAAGAAGCAGGAGCTCCATGAGATTATATCATTGCCAGAGATATGAAGTTTGATTTTGTAATGAGTCATGCAATTTCACTTTACTAGAAATAAAAAAATCTTTCAGTTTAAGGGGAAAATAGCACCTCTTTAAAATATATATATATATATATATGGGAGGTGCTCCTATGAGAGATATCTCTCATATTAAATGAGAGATTGTGTGGGGGCCCTCACATCTATATCCAATGCCAACAACTTAAATGTGATGGCCCCCACCCCTATCTCTCATTAAGGTGAGAGGTATCTTTCATAAGAACATCTCCATATTATATATATTAAAGCAATAGGGGAGGTGGGCTGTGGGGGTGCCACCTCACCCTTGAAAAATCTCTCCTTTAAGAGAAATACAAAAGAAAAAAGGAAATGATGGTTTGGCTTTGACGAACGATGAGCTGGTTCAGCTTTGACGAACGATGAGATGGAGGGTCGGATTTCCATCTCACACATGGCCGTCTCCATTTTGGATACTCTCAAACTAATCGTTTTAAACAGAAACAGAACATTCAATCTGTTTTTGAAATTTGAATACTTGAATGCCTTCTATCCACTTCAATGCCTTTCGTAAATGAAACTTCATCCTTTCCAGGTTTCTCAACCCTAAGATTGTCTGTGAGCACCGCCCATTACAGTTCTCCCTCATCTTCGCCCAGCAAATCTTTGCTTCAAGTTATATTTATTGCAACTTTATATTTCATTCATCTCCGGATCTGGTTTAGACAATGCTACCGTGGAAAATCTAGTGCTGCCTCAACTCTTGTTGTTTCCTTTGACATTGCATCTCCGCCCATTTTAGTTCTCCCTCATCTCCGCCCAGCACGTCTAAGCTTCAAGTTATTTTTCTTGCAACTTTATATTTGGTTCATCTCCGGATCTGGTTTCGTCAATGCAGGAGACGAACTTCATCTAAGGTGCTTCTGGATTTCCATTCCTACTCATGTGCTTCTGGTTTTTTTTTTTTTTTTTGTTATGTTAATGATGGTTTGCTTAAATAGTTGTTGGAATATTGGAGTAAATGATTTTTTTTTCATCATTTCGCTGCTTGGTGTTTTCTGTGTTTGCTATCTGAGTAATATAGAGAAGATAAGAAGAATTCTATTTTAGTTTGGTAAGGGAAGATTTGTGCGCTGTAGCAATATTTTGAACTATTCTTTTGGGGTTAATTTCGTTGAATGCAATCTTGGTGGCCATTCCTGCTCATGTGCTTTTTTTTCTTTTTTTTTGTTATGTTAATGATGGTTTGCTTAAATAGTATTTTTTTTTATAACATGGGAACCCGCCAAATAATTGTTGGAATGTCTAATGATGGTTTACCAATGATCCCCCAAAAGGGGGTCGGTTTGCTTAAATAGTTGTTGGAATGTCTAAAAGAATATACCAAAACGCAGGTAAAAAAAAAAAAAAAAACTCCATAAAAATCTAACTTGATCAGAGTAGAACCAAAGCTTCATTTTTTTCCTGCAACACATTCTGAGTATTTGGCATCATCCATCTAGCTACAACTTTTGGGGTTAATTTTGTTGAATGCAATCTGGGTGGCCATTCCTGCTCATGTGCTTCTTTTTTTTTGGTTTGCTTAAATAATTGTTGGAATGTCTAAGAAATTATACCAAAACAGCAGAAAAAAAAAAAAAAAAACTCCATAAAAATCTAACTTGATCAGAGTAGAACCATAGCTTCATTTTTTTCCTGCAACACATTCTGAATATATGGCATCATCCATCTAGCTACAAGTTTTGGGGTTAATTAATTTTGTTGAATGCAATCTGGGTGGCCATTCCTACTCATGTGCTTTTTTTTTTTTGGTTATGTTAATGATGGTTTGCTTAAATAGTTGTTGGAATGTCTAAGAGAATATATATACCAAAACAACATGAAAAAAAAAAAAAAAAACTCCATAAAAATCTACCTTGATAAGAGTAGAACCATAGCTTTATTTTTTCCCGCAACACATTCTGAGTATATGGCATCATCCAGACAAAAACAGGTAAAAACATTGGATCCATTCACATTGAGTCTTTTTTATTACGAGATCAGGAATGAGATAGGTGGGTCATAAATATTGTATGTCACTTTTTGAGAAAGTAGTGACATGTTTGGCCTGAATAAGATGTTTAATATAATTTAAAAATAGGATACACTCATGGTTCAGTGGTGTTGGCACTTCGTTTCACACTCATGTCTTCAAGATGAATGTATCACTTGTGACTAGTCGCCCAACATAGGAGAAAATTTTTAAATAATGAATGAATAGGCCCAACACAAATAATTAGTCTGTCCGATCGCCCTGAGTCGAGTTGAATTCCAATTGGAACTTGGAACTGGAATTGGCCTCAACTTGAGCCGAGTTGAGTTAGATTATGATTTGTGACTCAGCGTAGTGATCACATTGAATTGTTCATCTATGAGTGAGAGAGAGGAGGAGGAGAGATAGAGACTAACATCAAGAGTGCATATTGAGAGAGAGCTTGTTGGGTCAGGTTCTATTAAGTAAGAATTCGAAAGAGGGTTCTTGAGAAGAAGAAGAGGAGGAAAATTGAGTTGGGATGAGGACTCAGCAAAGTCCGACTAGAGCCCGATTTGGGGGTTCTTTGAACCCATGTCTCTCTTTCCCTCTTTTGCAATTCAATTATCCTTAAAGACAAAAAAAATAAAAATAAAAAAATAGTCCGACCAGGCTGGGGTTGGGGCTCTGGCCTATTTTTTAATTGTGGAAAGAGAAGTTCAGAAAACAAACATGCAAGATAAGTACTAAAACAAAAGAACACCAAACATCTAAAACAAAAGGTAGCATGTCACATCATTGCTTGGGGTCGTTTGAGTATCTTGTAGTTTTTCTTGCATATCGCTGTTGCGTGTCTTCATTTTATCGAGTCTTGCCATGCTGATTACTTATGGACAAATAAGTCTCGATTGAAAGACTGAAGTTGTCTTAATCACTCCGGGACATAGAGCTATGGGTTCAGGATCAACCTTAACCAACAACGGACTTGGTCTTCTCAATTGTAAAGAGACACACAAATATAAGGGTGTGGTACATAATATATATATATATATATAACTTGGTCTTCTCAATTGTAAAGAGACACACAAATATAAGGGTGTGGTACACAAATATAAGGGTGTGAAATATAAGGGTGTGGTACACAAATATAAGGGTGTGGTACATAATATATATATATGGGTGTGGTCTTCTCAACAACGCCTGGCCCGCCAGGCCCGCCCAACAGCCAAATGCCCTTTTTTTATTTTAAAAGAAGTCTATTTTACCCCCCCCCCCTCTCCAGCTATAAAACGGTTATATCAGGGGTATTTTATGTTATTTTCCATTTTACAAATTTTATAAATACCCTAACCTTCTTATTCTCATTCCTCACCAATTTACACAACTCTCTCTCAGTCTTTATACATTTTATAGCTCTCTCTCTCAAAGCATTCAACTCTTTCACTTTCTCCAAGAAGCTTTTGGAGAGCCAATGATTAAGTCATCAAAAAACAAGATTAAAGGGACCTTCAAAGATTTAGAGGTATTTATATTATTTAAATTTGAGATTCCATATATATATATAAGTTTATATTATATTATATTAACTCTCATTTTCTCTCATTTCTTATATTAATTATCACAAAAGAAGGCTATTAGCCTATTACTGTTGTTATTTATAAATTTTATTTTTTGAAATATGGCTAGAAGATTTTCCACAGAATCTTCTTCCGTTAATTTAGGGGTAAAAGAAGATTTTATTGAATTACAGGATGAAGTAGGTGATTTACCCCCCCCCCCCCCCCGCCACCCTTTTCCTCAGAGTTCCCGTAAACCAACAAAGAGGACTAGAACTTCAATAGTTTGGGATTTATTTACAAGGTTTGATGTTATTGAAAATGGAAAGAAAGTTGAAAAGGCAAAATGCAAATTTTGTAGTAAGATTTATGGTGCCGAGTCAAAATCGGGTACCGCCCATTTGACAAGACATAGGCAAAATGTTTAGCCTTATATAAGCCGGTGGATGCAGGGACAGAGAGGCTTGGTTCACAGACCCAAATTTCTACTGCTGATGGTGGTGGTAGTAGTAGTAGTTTGGGTCTTTTTTCTTTTAATGCACAAAGTGTTAAACAAAATCTTGTTAAGATGATTGTGTTACCCGAATTACCATTTTCTTTTGTTGAAAATGAGATTTTTGAAAATGTTCCAGAAATACTGTCAACCACAATTTCACAGTATTTTAAGAAATATAGTCAGAAATGATGCTATTAGACTCTGGCAGGAAGAGAAAACAAATATCAAAACTTACCTTGCAGAAATTCCTGGTATAATGGCCATAACCACAGATATGTAGACTTCTAAAGGGGGTGATAGTTTTCTTTGTATTGCTGCACATAACATAGATGCAAAATGGATTATTAATAAACGTATAATTAGTTTTAGCTGTCTTGAATGGCCACACAATGGCACTAGAATAAGTACATTTATTTTGGAAAAACTAGATGAATATAATATTAAAGAAAAAGTTTTATCTATAACTTTAGATAATGCTAGTAATAATACATTGGCTATTGAATTAATGAGAATGCAGATGCCACTTGCAACTTTGATAAATAGCTATATCTTTCAAAATAGATGTATTTGTCACATCTTAAATCTCATTGACAAAGGTTGGTTTAAAGCATATTGTAAGTTACACAGATGCTATTAAAGACATTGCTAGATTTATTTTCTCCTACGTACAGAGAAGACAGTTGTATACCCAAATATGTGCGAGGCAAGGCGTATCAGCTATTAAAATGCCCAAAAAGGTAGAACATAGATGTAATTTTATGTATGATTTATTAAACAAGGCACTTGACCGAAAAACTGTTTTGAATGAATTTTGTGCTTTTCATGCACAAGATTTGATGATTAGTGATGAACATTGGGAGTTATGTGCCCATATAAGAGATTTAATAAAAGGTTTTTATACTTCAACATTATTTTTTTTCCGAGATATACTATCCCACATCTAATGAAGCTTTAAAGAAGCTTTTTAAAATTTCTTTACAATTCAGTAGATTTAGAGATCATTTTTTGCTGAGTAGCACTATTAGAAACATGGAAGAAATTTTTAATAAATATTGGAAAAAGGTTCCAATAACATTTTATTTAGCTGCTGTATTTGATGCTAGGTTAAAATTAAATTGTGTACAATTTTTTTATTGATGAAATAAATAAAAATAAGAATTATATAGATTTAAATATTTTTTCAAATATAAAGGTAAATTTACAAGCACTTTTCAATTTTATGATGAGTAAAATGGGTACAACTGGGCTTAGTATGGGTTATTTAGAAGTCCAGCTAACAGGTGTCGGTGAGTGGGATGTGTGGTATTCTTCTCTGTCCACGGGCATGGCATCCAACTCAAGCTCAAGTAACATTGTGTCGGAGTTATCATCGTATCTTGACGTCGGTGTAAAACGGGTGCAAGGATGTATCTAGTTTTGACCTTTTAGCCCGATGAAAGCAACAAGAAAGCGTTTATTCAGTGTTGGCCGTCATGACTCGTGATCTATTGACTATTCCAATGTCTTTTGTAGCATTAGAACAGACTTTTACTGCAGGTGGACGTGTGGTGGATGACAAAAGATCAAATATAACTGAAGAAATGGTAGAGTGTTGTGTTTGCCTACGAGACTGGTATTTGACAGACAAGAGGAAGTAAGAGTTGATATCAATGGAAGATTATGGTTCAGCAGAATACATTAGTGGACTACGCATCTGATTTTTTACTTTTTCCTTCATTGTAATTTGTAAATATATAAGTTTTTCATTCTTTTTTTATTTTCTTGAAAAGATTGTAAGGTTTTGAAGGTAATCCTATGTAGAAACCTTCAAGAAGTTAATATCTAAATGGTTCTCTTTTCTTAGTGGAGTAGGTCGAGTTTGACCGAACCACTTAAATATCTTTGTCATTCTCCGTGCTTATGTTCTAATTTTTATTTTTAATACTGATAAGAAAAAAAAAAGGAAAAAGATTTGAAGGACGCACACCTGGTCCGCCGGCCTGGCACGGCACGGCCCATCCCTGGCAAGGCCTGGCCTGTGGCACGGGACATGCCTACTTTGATCTCATGTCTCTCTTTCCCCTTTTTGCAATTCAGTTACCCTTAAGGGCGTGTTTGGCACTTAACTAAGTTAAAGTGAAGTGAAGTGAATCCAGATAAGAATTGACAAGGATCATATCAAAAGTATATAATTTCAACATTCCCTCCATCTTTAAAAAAAAAAGTAAAAAAAACTTCCTTTTTCCACTAAAAGACAAAAAAACTTCACTTTTTTATATAAAAAGTCAAAAAGATTCTATATCAAATAACTAAAAATAAAATATTATCATAATACTTTATATTTTATTCTCTCTTGATTTGATGCTTCACCTCACTATACTTCAATTCACCATACATCCAAATAGGTAATGAAAAAAAAAAAAAAAAGTCCGCCTAGAGCCGGCTCACGGTGGGGCTCTGGCCGTTTTTTAATTGTGGAAAGAAAAGTTCAGAAAACAAACATGCAAGTACAAAAGCAAAAGAACACCAAACATCTGAAACAAAAGGTCGTATGTCACATCATTGCATGGGGTCGTTTGAGTATCTTGTTGTTTTTCTTGTATATCGTTGTTGCGTGTCATCATTTTAACGTGATTACTTATGGACAAATAAGTCTCGATTGAAAGACTGAAGTTGTCTTACTCACTCCCGGACATGGCGCTATAGGGTTCAGGATCAACATTAACCAACAACGGACTTGGTCTTCGCAATTGTAAAGAGACACACAAATGTATGGGTGTGGTACATAATATATATATATATATATATATAAAAGGATATTCAAGTGATGGATTTCCTCATTATTTAGGGAGATTTTAAGTATAAAAGGGTGTACTCCCTTCAAATATAAAAGTCTTTTTATACTTGAAACCTCTCCAAAAAGGGGAGTCCCTCACTTAAATATATATATATATATATATAGCAGGGCTCTCCTAAGCTGCAACTTAGTTTATCCTAAGCTGTAATAGTGTTGGTCTCACAAATCAAAGTTAATTATATCTGATTTTTGTATGATGGAATTGAAAAATCTAGTTCTGATTGAATTTATCTCGATTTTGGAGACGATCATTATGCAAAAAATAGCATAATCAAGTTTGATTTGTGGAACTAGCCATGTTTTAGCTTAGGATAAGTTAAGTTGCGGCTTAGGAGAGCTGGCCATATATATATATATGGAAATGTTCATTGGCATCCTTACGATGATAATTTTCAGCAAGCCGACATTATGATCCATCTAAACTGTTCATAGACACGAAAAATCCCATGACCGTCGCTAGACCTAGGGATTTGCACTCACCGAATGAATTAAAGCATTGGATTGAAGGTCAACTTTTTTCTTTAATATAAAGGCGTTAAACTTATGGGCTATGGAGCGAAGGACTAGAGGAATGAGATTGACCCCATTTTTTTATGTGTAGGTCCATCATGATTGGATCTTTCATCTCTTCCATGTCGCATGATCTATGAGGCTCCATGTAGGCCCCAGCAACCGGAGTGCACGGTAAGGATATGCACGAATATAACCCACTCTATAGTTACTATTTTTAAAGTAGCTTTTCATAAGCTATGTTTTTTAAGCAAGTCTTTAGTGGAATATGTTGCTTGGTTAACACGATCCCATGTATCCATTTTTACAATAAAAGAATCTAAGGTTGGGATTTTCTGTTTCGCGTCATCCATGGATCCAAGTAGTCTCTCGATGAATGATAAAAGTTCTAATGCTTGTCATTATTCAAATTCCAGATTGACTTCCCAGGTCAACAGTCAATTCCACACCTACAGGAGTCTAGTTGGAAGAAGAAATCTCTGACAACGTGACAACGTGCCAAGGTCTAACATCGAGGTCCGTGGAGCCAAATGTGTATAATTTTAGGTCTAAATACAAAGAGGTTGAGCTTGATTTGACTGAAAAACCACAGGATTAGAGTCATATAGATCATTATTTAAAGCTTACATGTCACCACAAAAGAAAGAGCTTAAAGCCACAGAGAAAGAGAATATACACATACACATACACAAACACAAACACATACACATATTTCAAAATATTTATTCATCCATAACTATGCTACAACAAGATGAAACGGGGCTAGTAATATTTGTTTACTTTAGTGCCATCTGTTGTATGTTGATTGGATAGCAATATGAAGGGGGGCCAGAAAAAGCCCTCTGAGCAAAGATGGCATTGACAGCTTGTGTTGTGATGGAAGGCATCCCAGAAGATGTATGGATCCCTGTTTGCACATGGTATTGAGAGGGGAAGGCATGTCACCTTGACACCTTCCCTTTGTTCCTCCCAATCCCACAGCATCCCTCATTAGTCACGTGAAACCCTGTCATGTAAGCATGAAGATGGATCAGCCGTCCATTCATATCTTGTCCATGATGGCCAAAATAAAATGTCCATGGGGAATTGGGTTGGGTCCATAGTATAGCTGGACCGGACCAAAATCAATTGATGTGGACCTGAACATGGAACACAAAATGGGTCTAGGCTTCTGGTTCGTATGATACACAAAATCTTTTGTCAAGACACTGACGAAACCCAGACTCAGACCTAGACTTGGATGGTGCTCATTTGAGGATTTCCCTACTAAATATGGGGCACCCTCTCTTAAGCACCTCTCATGAGACCCCCCTTGTGGATCCATGTCAATCATGTGGGTGGTGGGGGCTCAACAGATCTAAATAACACATAGGGCCGGGGCATACAAAAGATCATCCGGCCCCATTAGATCATTCTAACCCTTTGATCTATTACCCTATAATTTAATGGTTTTAGAAGCATCAAATTTTGGATTTTAATCCAATGGTGAGTAGAGAACATAGGGACGTCGCAATTGTTTGGTTATCTCATATCTCACCCAGCTATCTAGTGATTGATGCATGAATCCTCTCCTTGAGTGCGCATGCTTTCTCTCCCCAGAGTGTGCTGGAGTCCACTCCAGTAGTTGGCGGGTCTCTCATGGGTCCAGCTCTCCTGGCTAGCTAAGAAAATAAAATAAAATAAAATAAAAACCCAATGGCGCAGTTAAATGGATATTAAAATTGGGCTTGTGCTCATTTAGGATTTCCTACTTCTGATAACTTACTATAGCCTCATAGATATGACATATACAGTTGTAGCATTCAGATATTTGGGCCATATGATTTCTTCAGGCCAGGATAAAGGACATGGAGGCCCAAACTAAAATGGCTAGAAATCTTGGAATCCTAACCCAATTTTTTTGGGTGTTTTGGTATACAGGAAAGTATTTCATCTGGCTAGGATGGGACCCATTACCAGCTCTACATCTAAATGTGTAAGTCCTGGGCCTAATCCATTGAGTGGCATGCCTGTTTTCCTAACGAGCTGAGCCAGCCCTTGAAGTATAGTCCAGCGGGTTACACATGTCTCTGAATATCAGTATCAACAAAATAAAACAGAATTGTGCTTGGATAGCTTGGGCCTGCCCAGTTGCAGTTATAATTGAAAGTATCTCACCATAAGTTGAAGGGTCATTGAGCATGTCACTGACGGCTTCATAAGCGTTGCCATAGAGAAAGATTGCCCCAGTGTGGTTGCCATTGAGCTGGTCGACCAGAGATTTTAGGCCCACATTGAATAGTCCGACGATCTCATTAACGCCTGAGACACACTGCCCCGGCGGGGTTTGGTTCAGTGCTAATTGGCAAGGAATACAACCAAGTGGGCCTAGTCCAGCCAGAAAGAACTTCCGCACCCCTACACTGTGAACTGCTTGCAATAAGAGAGTCCAGCTAAGATTGAGATGGTAACATATGCCATTGATAGATTATCAGTTTCATAATTGTTGATTGTGGGTCCAAACCTGGAGCTGATATCAATCAGGCAAAAATTCAGGGCCCATGTGCAACTTTTATGGGTCAGTAATAAGTTCAATAGGCCCATTGTTTCTTCAGCAATTCATTTTTGTATAAAATTGGGATCAAGTTCAAATGGATTAACCTCCAAGTGAGTCAGCTGATCACTCTATTAGCTGGGATGATCTCTGAAAAAATGAATTTGAAAGAACTCAATGGTTTCAGATTACCAGTATCTGCCTTGTGTAGTGATTGAGGAGGAGGTCGGCATAGTCCTGAGGAGTGTAGTTGTGGCTGGAATTGTAGAGGTATGGCAGGAGGTAGTTGATCAGGTAGTCATTGCTTCCCATTACCATCAGAGCAATTGACTTTGCAAGGTACTGAGTCAAGTTATTTGGCCCCATTTCATTTCTCAAGTCATTCATGTTGCTCTCGAAATTCATCACCTGATGGCTTAAACTAAAACGACCTCCCTGTCACATCAATTAAGAAATGAGATCACATTTGCCTTCAAGAAAACAACAAACAAAAAGAAAAAAAGAGATTGTACTCTCTCTCTCTCTCTCTCTCTCTCTCCCTCTCTCCTTGGAACTACCATGCCCATACATAGGATAGATATTTGTAGGGACACTTCAAGTATATATTAAGAAAATGAATTCTACACATGAAAAATGAAGTTAATTAAATATGATATGATATTATGCGTTGTTTATTTTGAAGTATCCGGCTATCATAACTTGGGAGTTTACTTTTCTTACTCTCGCGGGTCTTTTATGCAAGAACCAAGCTGAACTCTTTGATTGGGAGGAAAAGAAAGAACCTAGCTGTGCACCCTGTTTTCCGCAAGAAATTCAGATACGGACCCTAATCCATGAACATATGATCTGTGAGTTTTCATATTGATATTTTGATTTGTGCGTTCCAATCCAACCGTAGGATCCATATCCAAAACCAACTTCATCCATTTGTCAACAGTTTAATAGTCTACTAACTTTGGATTGTATTGCCGTTTCTAAAGACCCGCTTGTATTATCAAGTAGTTATATTTTGAGGTATTAACCTGAGTATACTAATGTCACATTTAACAACCAAATCCTCAGAGAAAAGATTTCCGCTCTTACAAAGTTGAAGTGAAAAATACACATTTGACAATTGTAAATTTTTGAAAATTTGGGCCATTGGAGATCCTTACTTTTAAAGATTATGAGATCCAACAACTCACATGCCATGTGGAAATCTTAGCTGAAAGAGGGAGATCATAAAATCTTAAAATTTGTGGGTTCCTCACCTTTTCCCAAATGTGACCTATAGAATCCCAACTATACAACTCCTTGTGAGAAAAGCCTTGTTCCATATGTAATGAGAATTCCTCAAATCTAGAGATTCCTTACCAAACATTACCTAATATGAGTCTTACTTTTCTCGGATTCGTGTCCAAAATTATAATATCTCATTCTTTTTAGCTTTTAGTTGATGGAAGATCTGGGTCCAACACACAAGAGTCCTACAGGGATCTGAATCCTATCCAATATAAAATGTCTCTGGATCTGAATACATTGTGGTTCCGGCCCGGATTGACCTGCTTAAATCCTCTCATAATTCATGATCATTAACTTAGAACTATACGTAAGATTCTAACTAAAATTGTTTCTTAAGAATATTGATTTGACAAAACTAAAGACAGTGAAGGTTTATTTGGTGAAAATAATCTATGAGAATTCTTTATTTTCTACAGATGCCGTAGCAGTTTGTAGTGATTACCAGCAGCCGAAGCGTAATTAACACCACTTAGCATTGCACGAACATTACTTTTGCTTTGTACAAAGGTTGGAAGATATGGAAGTCCCAACATCTCACCTGAAAAAGTCAACCTCATCAACATTACAATTTAGTAAAATGATGCAGTAGCTGTAATGAATGGTGATTAAATAATCATTAGATAAGATCTTACCCCACATATCTACTGCAGTTTTTCCATTAGAAAATCTCCCAGAAGGCCCTTGATAGAAATCAATCCCATAGGGAAAGTAATTAGCTTTTGCCAAAGAGTAGAGATTGTTATTGTTCCCGTTATCAACCAATGAATCTCCAAACACAAACATGGCTGGGACTTGATATGATCCATGCACCTCAATGGAGAAATTAAAAAATAGGAGAATGGTGAGAACCCAATTCACCCTAGAGATTGATTTTTCCATTTTCACTCAATTCGAAAATCCACTCAATCAATTGCATGCAACAATTTGTTATGTGTGAGTATAAACGAGGTTGAACTGAAAAAGAAGACCCATTGTGTAACGGCTAGTATATGAAACGTCCATGAGGTAAGATGCTTGCTTCCTTATTACCTTTTTCCTTATTTTCCTGCTTGCTTTGGGTGGGTTTGTTACACAGTTTCTTGTTCTATTGACTTGTCCCTTTTTTTTTTTCGTTTAGTGCAGTTGTATCATGGCACTTTGCCTTTTGGCCAACAAAAAGCTACCTGAGGAAAGCCTGTGGGTGAAAGACTGATTACTGTGTCAAAAGATAGATAGAATGAGCAAAGCTTGTGCTCTGACTCACATTACATTAGGGTTGTAAACGGGTCGGTTCCGGTCCGAGTCCATGGTGGACCCGGAACCGGAACCGTTGAGGAGAAGGTGGAATCGGATCCGGACCCGGAACCGTTTTGGAACCAGTTTCTTGGCTCCAGAACTGGAACCAGAACCATATATGGGACGATATGGATCCGGGTCCGGGTTTAGGTAGAGAATGATATTAAAAAAGCATGATTTTTAGGAGAGATTTTCTAAAATTGAGGTAATATGTCGGGTCTCGGGTCCGAACCAAGGTAGAACCGGAACCGGACCCATTTACTTATCTGGGCCTAAATAACGATCCAAGCCTGGTTTTTAACGGGTCGAAACCTCCGGGCAATAGGAGAACTGGGTACCCATTTACATCCCTACATTACATAGTCGATAATTTAGAATTCCTAGAGCTTATGTATGGCCAAGTCTCTCTGTAGAGATTAGAGAAGTCAACTTTCCACTACTAGTGGTACGTGTATGTGATGGCTATGGGCCTTGCAGTTTCAACTCCACGAAGACCAAGTTCATATGAATATCCATGGATGAGATTCATTCAATTATCATATATGAAGCGAAGTGGTTTCAAATTGAAATTAGTTCCAATTTGGACCCAACCTGACCCGTGTATTTTTATTGACATGGTAAAAATTAATCATGGTATGTGCCGAGACTTGAACTTAGGACAATATGGATTTCAAAGGAGCGACCCTACCACTACACCACAGAGCATCTTTTTGTTAATAGTTATCAACAAAAACTTAAAATTAGTTAATGAGGAAGGGACCCAACCCCACTTTGTAATATTGAGTGGGAGTTGGAATTTATCTACGAGATATTTAAAAAAATAACTATATTTTTAGAATATTGACCCCTATAAATTCTGTTGTTATTATTTTCATACTTATGCATTGTACTTTAAGCATAGATGATCAAACTTTTGAAATAACTATTTTATATGATTTCCTATATAGTCATTAATTTTCTATGACATCCATTTTACAATAAAACTAAACTCAAATGAACATATAATATATGGAATTGATCAACAAAAACAATAAGTTTCATAATTAATAAGAAAATGACAATATTATTGAAAAAAGAAAAACTCGCGACAACAGCATGAAGCTAAAGAGGAAGCGGGAAACTTTCCATGTAACTGATGTGCTACCAGGCATGTTTGCCGAGGGAGAAAGGGCGGAGTCTGGTTTTTTTTTTTTTTTTTTTTTGTGTATAGCTTGAACTTTAATAAATCGTGATGTAAATGGAGTGGAACACTACGATAGACCCCATCTATTAAAAATCACAATCATAATTAAGACAAACATCCTTACTATTTAAGGGATACCTCAAATTTTCACCTCATTCTGGGTTATTTCCACGGTTAAATTGATTTTCTATTAAAAAAATACAAAATACTGGAGTTTTCCAAATAATTTTTTTTTTTTTTTTGTGATTTGGATTCTCTATCATGTCTTTTGTCTATTAAGAAACTCTCAATATCATCCTATTTCTATCAAGGAAATAATAACATTTGAGTGTTAATGGGTCCCAGTGTCTAAGTGCCACTAATCTAAGGAATTTCAAGTATTTTTCTTTGTTCTAATTATATGGTTTTTTTCTTTTTTACTTTTAATGTTAAATGTCAATGTCTAGGTTGTTTGGTTTATTTAATCCTTAGTCTTTTTTATTTAATCCACTCTCGGTTCTGGTTGTCTGATTTCTTTTTTATCTATTGATTTTGATTGTACACTTTTTTTTAAGAATGCGGAACTAATGGTAAAAGAAATCTCCAATAATATTGGTCCATCTAAATAAAGAATTAAGCCATTCTTATTATCATCATTTTCTACTTTCTCCAATATAATTCTATTTCTCCATGTCAACAACAACACTTTCGTTTTTTCCATTCATTTACTTTTAAGTTCATTGTATTTTTTTAGAGCAACTTCAATAAATTTTTTGTTTCTTTGTGTCTCTTTTTAGTACCTTCTCATGTCTCATTTGCATGCTTAGTTTAGATCAGTGTTCAACCCATTTTAAAATATGAGCATCTTGAGACAATTGGTGCAATTATTAAACATTTCAATTTGAGAGGTAAACCTTTTTTAATTCATTTACTTTTGAGTTCATCATATTTTATTTGAGCAATTTTAATTATGTCATTTTAATATGATTTATACAAAAGAATCATCATTTTAAAATTTCTATAGATTTGTAATATTTTTATGGTTTGTATTTGTATGGTTTTCATAGATTGCAAGTTTCTTTTTTGCCCCTTTTTTGTTTCAACTTTTGGGTATTGGGTTCTCCTTGGTTTTTTTTTCTTTTAAATCACTTTTTATCATGGGATTTTCTATGAATTCTCATTTCTCTGTTGTATTTTTTTTATTTTTTAATGCTTATCATTATGAGTTAATTATTTATTTTACTTCCATTGGGTTCCTTAAGTTCTCTTTGTGAAATCTTTTTATAGATTTTTCTTATTTCTTTGGTGGCTTTAGATTTTCATTTTTGAGTATTAGATTATCATAAGTTGGTTTGGTTCTTCTAAATTTCTTTTATCATTGTATTGTCTATGGATCTTTATTTTTATATAATTTTATAGCCTTTTTAATAAAATTTATTTCATTTTATTTTTTATTTCTTTTATTATAATTTCTCACTTGTGATGGGATTTTAGTTTTTTTTTTATGATGGCTTTTCATGAATTTGTGGGTTCTTTTGTCTTTGCCCTTTTGTGCTCATTTTTTAGTTTTTTTTCTTTCTCATGAGTGTTTGATTCTTTTAAATTGCTTATGTTATTGAGTTGATTATGGGTTTTCATTTTTATGTTTTATTTCTATGTGTCTTTCAAATTTCATTGGATTTTATTCATAGTTTATATTGTTTGTTTGTTTTGATTTTGTTTTTTAGTTTTCTTGATCATTAATCTTCAATTTTCATGGGCTTGTGTTTTTTTTTTAATTATATGGTATTAGGTATTGAATTCTTATGGACTTTTTTTTTCCTCTCTCTTAGACTAAAACCTTTTGCATTTAATTTTAAAGAAACTGATCATAAAATTTTTTTTAATAAATTTTAATATTATGATTATATTGGCACGGGCATGTTTTTCTAGTGCTAATGAGGTTGAAACCTGTCTCATGGGTATTTGAGATGGTGGAAATGGAGTACATTCTTGTGAAACTATAAGAGTCTTCAACTTTCCAGCAAGGTTTTCTTTTTCTGATTTACATGAATTCAGCTCTTTATGCAAGTGTTTCAATTCAGGTTCAACCTTTTGTGATTATTGCTTTAATCGATCATTCTCTTGACCTGCAACAATTAACTTGTTAGATAATTAGATGATGCGATGATCTTCCAACTGTTTTACCTTTGATTGAGAGGTCAAGGTCACTTGGAGTGAAGTATTCTTTACTTCCATTGCCTTTAACTTCAAGGCTCTTTTCTCGCTTATTTTCAACATCCTGACATATATGCTTGGTGCAATTTCTTGCAATCCTCCTCACCATCTTGTTCCTCATTAGAAAACTCATTAATATCCCAAGCATCCTCTGACTTAGATTCCTGCACAGAAGAGGCATTAGAAAGTGCCATGAAGGCAACAAATTCCTCTGAATCACTTAATGGTGAATTGGATTCAGTAACATCTTCATTAACTTCCTCATCCCAAGCAACGTTTAGAGCTTTACCTTTGCTCTTATAACTACGATTTCCATGCTTAGCAGCAGTGTGGCCATAACCTTATCATTGAAAACATTGAATGGGCTTAGATGTACCCTTATTTTGATTCTTTTTTGTTTTGGGTACAACTTCTCCTTTCATAGGTGCCTAAGGATTATGTGAGTCCTTCTCGGTAATCAACTTTCTATTTTTCCACATCTTTTTAAAGTTTTTAGCAAAGTAGGCCTTAAATTTAGCATCCTCATAGTCATAACTAGAGTCGCTATTTTCATTATTATCCACAAAATTTAAGGACACAAGGGCTATGTCCTTCCCCTTTTTGGTTTGGTAGTGATTTGCCTCATAGGTCTATAGATTACCGACAAGTTCTTCTACAGTAAGGGAATTCAAGTCCTGATACTCCTCAATGACAACCACTCTTGGACGAAAACGTTCTAGGAGAGACTCAAAATTTTCTTGAAAATTCTTGGTCGAGGAATAGGTTCTCCCATATTAAAGCTAGAATTCACAATCTTGGTCAGTTTTGTATTGAATTCATCGAAAGTTTCCGATTCTTTCATTCTAATCGTCTCAATAGCAGTGGTCAGATTTTGGAGTTTGGTCTGTTTGACTGTGTTCGTTCCCTCATGAACAGTTTGAAGCAAGTCCCAAGCCGCCTTGTCATTAGGGCAC
The DNA here is from genome assembly GCA_038049695.1 of Cinnamomum chago. Classification (NCBI taxonomy): domain Eukaryota; kingdom Viridiplantae; phylum Streptophyta; class Magnoliopsida; order Laurales; family Lauraceae; genus Cinnamomum; species Cinnamomum chago. Next base: position 60,044,767 of record CP142458.1, on the reverse strand, counting down.
GTGGAAATTCAGTGGAATTCTGCCGGGATAATTCCGTTATAAATTGCATTAATAGCCTTATTGTTGCAATTTGACTTAGTTTTTTCGGCATCAGACCATTGGGCTTTAGGTTTCTTTATAGTTTGCTCATCTACAACCATGGTGGGGGTCAGAAAACCCTTCTACAATGATATCCCAGACTTGATCGTCTATGGCCCTAAGGAAAGCAATCATTTTTACCATCCAGTAAGCGTAGTTGGTTCCATCTAAGAGAGGATGCTTAGTAGTAGACTTCATTATCTGTTAAAATCCATTAGAGATTACTATTTTATAGATCACACAACAAATTAGTGTAACATGCTCTGATACCAATTGAAAAAGCAGCCTTAACACAGGCTTAGGTCCTAATAAAAATATTATTCTATCAGATTTCTAACTAAGTGTATAAACTAGTAGTTAAATCTAAATCCAATTGAAAACGATCAACCACACAATGAGAAGGAGACACGAAGTAAACGTGAAAATTTTTACTCGGGAAAAAACCACGGGCCTTACCGTCTAGGCCAACAAACAACTAAGCACTAAACAAACTTGAAAGTTATAAAAGAACTCACAACCCTTTCCCAGTTGCAACTCAACCTAAGGACTGCGAAATCTTATCGACTACTTTCCGTACACCTTCACCGTGCTTGAGCTAACCACCTTGAAACCGTCTTCAAGATGTCTCTACTTCAGTAGAGTACATGGAAGAGAAACCAAAGCTCGAACTTCAAAACAATGGTAAGAATGGTTTGGATGATGATGGATCTCTCTAGATTCTTCTCTAGGGTTTAGTATGGGAGAGAAGTACTTTGGAATGGAGAAAGAATGGCTATTTATAAGCCTAGGTTCGTCCCTCAAGAGATGTAGAATTAGTAGAACTCGAATTAGCATCTTGAGAGAAACTAGGAAGCAGTTTCCGGATCAAGTTTCCAACTTCGCATCAGGTTCGCTCAAGCCAACAGTGGAGATTGCTCGAGCTAAGTAGATTCTACCTTCAGTAAATTGAGCAGTGCAGCAATGGCTAGAGCGACATACTAGAAAGCTTGAGCGAATGAGCTTCTGTGATGGATCGCACGAGTGAATGGTATCCATCGCTCGAGCAATCATAGTGTTTCATATTAGAAATCATCAATCTGTTTCGCGTGTCACTTGGGCAGTCCAAACTAAGAAAATTACATCATTTAAAACCCGGTTTTGTCCATTGCCCTGAATTAGCCAACACCTATAATTCCTTACATATTATCTTAGTCGTAATATTGATCTTTTGTTGTTTGTTTGTTGTTCTTTGGTCCTTCTCAGTAGGCCAGAAATTATTATAAAGTTGTGTTTTCTTTATTTACAGCTTGTTGGTGATCTTGATTGTTGAATTGTTCAGTAGAGGTGACAAGTTGATTTGCTTTATGCCTTTTCTTTTCTTGGATAAGCTATGGTCCCCTGCTGGATTGTTGCATAACAATTGTATGTTATAATGTTGGAGCCAAGTGTATGTTGTAATGTTATAATAGATTGCCAACTATATGTTGTAACGTTAGAGCCAATTGTGGCCATCTTGATAATATCATTATAGTGTTTTTTTCTTTTCAACTCACGCATCAATTATGCCATCAACACTATTACCGTAGGATTTTCAACCACTTTTATATTTTCTTTTATGTTTGAATGATATTGCACATCTGCATCTTCGACCATTCGTCATTTTGTTTCATTTATTTCTATGTAGGAGATTGAGGTATTTAAGAACCAGATGGGACCTCAATGCATAAACTACGGCAACACTCAGGAAGAAAGGCTTGGGTCGCTCTCTTAATGATCAAGACAAAGAAGAAGTTACCTCTCTCGATTTTGTTCAAAACAAACGGCAGATCAAGTCCTCTTATTAGAAAAAAGCAGAAGGCTAAAACAAAAATTAGTTTTTGCTTGTAGTTTTTTTTAAAGAAACCAATTAGATCTTCTAATTTATATGGATAGAAGTAACCCGCCAAGCGAGTTCTTCTCTTGTGTTTCCTGCAACAAATCCAGACCACCACTCTTTCTCTCATCAAAGCCATCCTATGCATATTTGCACTGGACATTTGTTTATAACAATTTGGATTTAGTTTGGTTATGTTATCTTTGTTCTGTTTTTAGTGTTGGTTGGAAGGTTTTCAGTATAATTGTATATGAGTTTCTTTAATTTTGGATTTTTTAGTTGTTCTTTTTTATGAGTTGCCATTGTTGGGTTTGGGTTGTTTTAGTTAGAATTAAAAAAGAAGTTCTGATTACAGAAGGAGATGAACTTGCAGAGACGGGTCATGATAAGCTCATCCTGTCAAATGCCCAATGCAAAATTGTGTTTCGTATGTACGCCTATTAGTTCTTCATTCTCTGTGTTTGTTTCTTGTAATCTCCATCTACGTGTCCAGTATTTTGGAGTTTATTTCTAGGATGGATTGGATGTGATATATGATATATGAGATTTGAGTGTTCTACCTAAAGTTGGATCGCCATGACTTTGTGCTCTTATATTCAAAGTAAAGTACTATTTTATATGCTGGTCTTAGGCTTGTCAATGGGACTGGCCGGGCCTGGGCTTGGGTTGTCCAATCCCGTCCCGAAAATAGGACGGGCTTGCTAGGTGTTGTCCAATCCCGGCCCTAAATTGAACGGGCCTACATCTAATCTCATCCAGTACAGGCCCGGGCTGGGACAGGGTCGGGCCTGGGCTTAGCCCGATCCTGGAGATAAGCAAAATATTATCTAATTATTCCTACTGTCATCAGACACCCGGTGTGAACCAGACTTTAAACCCTCCTCTTTTTTCCGGGATTGGGACCGACAATGCAATGCAACAAGCAACATGGCGGAGTTAAAAACTTTTTTTATTTTTTTATTGGTGATAGTATAAAATCAGAAAATCAATAGAAATGAATGAGTATCCTATAGGCTATATGGGTCAAGTAATATAGGAATGATTAGAACCTTCTTTTTTCTGGTAAAAGTAGAAAATCATAAAATCAATAGAAATGAATGAGAATGAGTATCCTATATGAGTCAAGTTAAAGTAATGTAGGATCGGTTAAAAACTTCTTTTTTTTTTGCCGGTGAAAGTAGAAAATCAGAAAATCAATAAAATGAATGAGAATGAGTATCCTATATGGATCAAGTAATGTAAAAAAGAAATCAACAGAAATTATTTTTCTTTTAATATGTCTAAAACATTAGTTAGTGCATTCCCATCATTGTCTAAATCGCCATCACTAGTTGGGTCATGACTAAACCAATCTTGGGCACAAACTAATGCTTCTACCGTATCTGGTTTCAAAAAAGTTCTATGTGGGTCAAGTACCCTCCATCCTGTGCTAAATGCTAACTCTGAAGCAACGGTAGAAACTGGAATAACTAAAATATCATGAGCCATTCGAGATAACACTACACCAAAAATCGAAAATTGGAACGGAAAAGCGTTCCTAATCCTCCCGTTCCTAATTCGTTAAACCGTTCCAATTTCCGTTCCAATTTGGTACCAACCGTTCCTAATCCAAATTGGAACGGAAATTGGAACGGTTTAACGGATTAGGAACGGGAGGATTAGGAACGCTTTTCCGTTCCAATTTCCGATTTTTGGTGTAGTGTAAAATAGGATACTTAGTTGAATTTAATTTCCACCATTGTAATATATCTATCATGTCATCTTCGTCTACAGACTTGTCATCAAAATAACGATCTAATTCTGTTTTTTCTTCCATAATTGCTTTATTGGTGATTTCATTTCGATACTTCAAAAAAAGAGAACGAGCCTTTCCATGTTCATCATCACCGGCCTTTCTTTTAAATGGCCTACTATTTGCATCATTTTTATCTACTATCTGAACACTTTCTTTAGCACCAAATCTTACATGATACTCCTCATAAATCTTTTTAAATAGTTTACGAGCTTCAATCATTCGATTATTTCTATATTCCATTGTTTCATATAAAATCTTAAAAACCCATTCCAAACACACTATCTTAGAGGAGGGATCAAGCAATATGGCTATTTCAAACATTTGATTATAATTCTTCCAATATTTATCAAAATTTTCCATCGTCACTTTAACCATTCTTGCAGAAACAAAATCAAAATCACCTAATTTTTGTACCAACTCATTATGTATTGTACAAACTTCAGGTAAAAAGGTATGTATAGTTGGAAACTTTCTAGTAGAGAATCTATTTGTAGCTTCATAGAACCTTTCCAAAAAAATCATTAAGAGTAGCAACCTTGTCCCATTCCTCATCCGAAGGAATCAAAGTCTTATAGTGTTAGTCATCTATTAGAGATAGATATGAAAAAACATCTCGAAAATACAATGCTGAAGATACCATATATAAGATATGTGGAGTTCCATCCTGTTTGAACATCAAGAGGCAATCCCCTTGTAGAACTTAGCCCTTTCCCACTTACAATATCACGAAACTGATGTATATGATTCGAGCTATTCTTAATGTATTAAACTACCTCCCTGATGTTCTCAATAATTGGGCCAATATCTTTAAGTCCATCTTTCACTATAAGGTTGAGAATATGTGTAACACAACGCATATGAAAAAATTTACCATTTAAGATGAGAGCATTGGTTTTCATAAGTTGATTTCTAAGTGTCCTTACAATACAATCATTTGTAGAACAATTATCTAATGTCAAACATGATAATTTATTCTCATTAAGTATACTTAGAGTAATATTGTCAACTAGCATTTGGCCAGTGTGGGGAGGATCAACATTATGAAAGTTAATTATACGCGATCTAAGAACCCAATCAGCGTCAATATAATGTGCTGTAATAGCCATATAACCTAAATGCTGGTTGGATGTCCACATATCTGCTGTGAGAGCAATCCTGCTAGTGAGATCCTTGAATTCTTTAAAGGTCTTATTCTTTTTTCCATTGTACATTTCCATACAATCTGCCTTCACAGTGTTACGTGATACAATCTTGAATTCGGGTCGTAGAGTTGCGCAGAACTCTTTAAAACCTCGTTGTTCAACAACATTAAAAGGATGATCATGTACTAACAACATTTTTGCAAGGGCTTCTCAACTCTTTTTTTGTTCAAATTTAAAAACACCAACACCGGTTTTTGTTTGAGCATCAGTCCTTAAAAGTTTTTTTTGACTTATTAGTGCTTGGTTTCATCAGACACGATTTCCAGTGTTTATGCAGGTGTGAAGTTCCATCCTCAGGTCTACTGACTAGAGATTTCATGCAATATTTGCACATTGCTTTAACTTTAGGGACATCTTTCCCATTAACTTTCACATACAGACATTTCCGTTTTCTCAAAGTGTTCCCAAACCACTAATTTGAGCCTTCTTGCTTTAGTCTCATTTGAAATTACTTCATCATTGGGAGAGGGGATGGGAGGCACTTGCTCATTACCACCACTACCCATCTCATCATCAATGGGGATGGGGACATGTGCGGGAATGAGAATGCTACCAACACTACTAGCAGGCGTACCAGAAGACATATTTAACTATTCAAACAAAAATAAGCTGCTAAACAAGTAAAGCAGTTATCCACAAGTAAACAAGTAAAGTAGTTATCCACAACTAAACAAGTAAAGCAGTGTCTACTATCCACAACTAAGCAATTATCAATTAGCTACAATCCACAACTAAACAAGTAAAGCAATGTCTACTATCCACAACTAAACAAGTTTCTACTATCCACAACTAAACAAGTAAATAAATTTAAAAGAGGAAGAGTCAAGAGACGTATCGTAGTATCCCGCAATCCCGAACTTATGGATGCCTGCCACTCGATTGACTCTAAGATTTACTTAGGAAGAAAAAACCTAACAAAAGAACATATATAATTAAGGTGCTGCAGAAATCAACAAAAATTAATAGAAAAAATATAAGTCATATAAATATCAAATGGTGTTGTAGACTTGCAGGAAATCACTGCTCAACAAATCACAAATTAACAAAGCAAAATTCACTACTCATATACTCATAATCATGCAATCAGAAAATCACTACTCATATACTCATAATCACTGCTCAACAAATCACAAATGGTGTTGCAGGGAATCACTACTCATATACTCATAATCATGTAATCAGAAAAAATATAAGTCATATAAATCAGAAACTGAATTCACTGCTCAACAAATAAAAAATTAACAAAGCAACAGATGCAGAGAATAATTTGATTTGCCTTGAGCTGCTGAGCAGTATCTCTGAGCCGTGGGCACTGAGCAGTATCTCTGAGCATAGACTAAGAGATAGAGAGAGGAAGCGTGAGAGGAAGAAAGGGATTAGAAATAGACAGGGATAGAGAACATGGGAGATGGAGGGAGGGCGACGGTGAGAGAGGGCAAAGGGCGAGGGAGGAAGAGTGAGAGAGGGCTAGGGCAAGAGAGAAAGAGGGTGAGAGAGGGAGACGGGGTGAGGCGAGGGAGGCAGGGAGAGAGGTGTAAGGTCCGCGACCTTACTGGGTCAGTTGGGCCCAATAGCAGGCCCGTTGACCAATTTATTTATTTTTTATTATTATAATTATTATATTTTAGATATTTAAGTGGGTTTAGGCTTTGAGTGAGTTTCTTTTAGTGTTAGGATGGTGTCTGCGAAGTTTCGTTCGATTTCGAGTTCGTTTGATCCTAGAAGGGGGGTAGTTTGCAAATTAGGGAAAATTGAGTGTTTCCTGGAAAAATTTCTATCACCGTGATTTTGGGTTCGTTGGAAAGGTCTCGTCGCGCTGATCATTTTTGTCTTCTGCCTCGTCGCGATCCGACGATCAGAAACCTTTCAAATGGTCCATTCTTTCACCGGACTCACTTAAAGGGTAATTCAGTCTTTTCCTCCCTCTCTTCTTCTTAATCAGAGATTTGGCCTAATCTTTATTCATCTCTGCAACAAACAAGAGTTTCAGCAGCCCTCATTCTTCCCCTTCTCTTCTCAAGCCCAGATCTCCCTCCGGAAGAGATCATCTTCGCGATCCAGACCGCACATCTCCTTCCTTTCGATCTCTCTCCATTGATACTAGTGGGTAAGCCTCTTTACATCATCAACTTTTCCATTCGTTTTCTCTTTTGTTTAGAATAGGTTGGATCATGATCTTTTTCCTTTCTTTCTTTTTCTCGGTGTTTTAGATTAGTTTTGAGCGGGGTAGATTGTGATCTTCGTGGTAGAAAGCTTCTCCTCAAGTTTTTCCAATTTCTAATCTTCTTGGTTGAGGCAAGTAGATATGAAATTATATTTAATCATGTCTGTATTGTCTTCTTTTAATTGCAATGATACTCTTGTTAGATTACCCATATTCTAAGCTTATTGTGGGTATTTCATTGGGATTGACATGTTAGGTTAGATTTGTGGTTTGGATTGGATTAAATGTTATAATGGTAGCTTTGAAAGTTTTTAATTTAATAGAATGGATGGAAAGAATGATTGAAATGATTGGAGAGCATGGAGGCTCGTTTTTTGCAGGAAAAAGGAAGAAGAAAAACCCATTTTCGGGCTCAGGTATAGTGCCGATCGATCGGCCTTCAGTCCGATTGATCGGACTGAAATTCCTCTCAGTTAACTGAGACAAATCTCAGACCGATCGATCGGACCTCTTGTCCGTTCGATCGGAGGGCAATTGTGAATTCTGACAACTTTCAGATGTTGTCTGATGAGCCACATGTGCATGTATAAAAAAAAAAAAAGGGACAGCATGTTGTCTATGGTTCAACGTTGACAACAGAGTATGTAAATACAAAAAAAAAAAAAGAGAAGTGACAGAAACGTTGAATGGGCTGGTGACTGACATACATATGAGTATTGTTTGTTTATCCATCTGATGAATCGGACAGATGGATGGTCCGTCGCACTTTTTATATATATATATATATAAATGGGCAAACTTCTATGGGCCATAACTTCTGAACCATACGTCGGAATTTCGTGAGCCATATACCGTTAGAAAGCTCTTTGAGCATAGAATCCAATGATACATGTCTCGTGATGATTGGAGATCAGGTAGGGAAGTAGTTAAGGAGATTAATTATTAGACCACTTTCTTATTAGTAACGAGATTGTTAGCCTAGGTTTGGGCCTTAGACATTGGAAACCATGAAACCACTATCACGTGACCATTAATGGGGTTTTGAAATTGTAGCACGTGGCTTGGTGTGCTTCGATGGGTTGTCTAGGTATTCGTGTATTGTGTATGGTTAACCGAATACGTATGGAATTGAATCAATCGATGCTCAACATGATTGTACACCAAGGAAATTCTTTATAAGCATTGATTATTCGAATTCCCCACGCACTCCGTTAAAGCACATATGATACATGGATGACAACACTTGCCTAGGATTGAGTTGTAATCTCTCCTTGACTTATTTAATCGTATCCGTTGTTATAATTCCTTGTACACTCTCTCTTGGCATAAAACGCTTAACTAATTATGAAACATAATCCCTTGTAGAATTAGGACTTGGACCGGACTTAGAGTGTACCTTAGTACCCCGTGTTATGTAATTGATGAACATGACTGGCTAGACTGAAGGGATTACCATGTGATTGGTTTTGTCTTGTATTGATTTGAATGAGATAATCCCTACGAACATGTCTTGTAAATTGAGCTAGCCAGACTTGCTTGTCTTGGCCTATTCTCGTGTCAACACCACGTTATTATTATTATTATTTGCATATCATGGCCAGCTGCAGTTTGGGGTTTATTGATGGGCCGGTTACTCGGACATCGGGGTGGGCAGTCGGCTTTGGACGGTGTTCATGGCGTTGAATAGTTGGGAGCGGGCTGGGACCGTGCTACTATTCCCAGGACCGGGAGCTGGGATCCCCCTGGAGCCGGACTTTGGTATCAGTAGTCCGGATAGGATTGTTACTGGTACCCCGTGAGGTGGCTTGGACATCCACGAAGTCTCCCTCTTGTGCATTGCATTACATTTGTAGTGGTGATTGTTAGTATCGCTAGGATTTCTATTTATGATCCTGATGGTTATTTACTCATGCTTCATGCGTAGTATTGTTCCTTGTATTCTCTTGATTATTATACCTGTCATTACTCTTATACTTGATGCATGTCATGATTATTTATATATTGCTTATCGATTGCTCAACATGGCGTTGACTCTATTCCTTGGTGTGCAGACTCCTCAGGTGAGTACTATTACGAGGAGCAATCAGGTGAGGAGATCCCAGAGGATCTCCAACCGGCTGAGGAGGAACGAGAGTGGCGTGCAGATGACGTAGAGTAGTGTCATCATACCTGGCACGAGAGAGATTCATGGGGACTTCTTTAAATTCTTTCATTCTTATTTATCTCTCATTGAATCTTTCATATCACTGACTTCTTAGTTGTTTTAAATGGCAGGCCTTGAGTATTGGGATGGCCATTGTAATAAATTAACTTCATTGTTTAGGTTTTATTTTATTCCTTGTGCAACTTTAATATATATTGATATTCATTATTCATTGTTGATATCCAAATATGCCTAAAATTGTATGAGTTCCGCATATTCTTATTATATTTGAGGCTTGAAATATTATATCCTCACAGCGGACTTACGATCCTTGGGCCTAAAGGGCAAAATTTTTAATTAGCCCTAAATTTCACTCCCCGGATCCGGTTTATTCTCTAATCGGGTTCGGGGGACGTGACAAGAGGGCTAGGGAAAAGAGGGAGAAGGGCAGTGTCATTGTGCTGCGTGCGTGCCTCGGTGCGATGGTGCGAAAGGCATGCTGCGTGTGTCATAATCGTGTGAGAGCAGAGAGCTGAGCGAGAGTAAAGACTAGAGAGCAGAGAGCTGAGAGCTGAGCAAAGCGATGGATGATTCAGAGGAAGAGCACTGAGAGCCGTGTTGCGTGTGCTGCGTGCGTCGTGCGTCAGTGCGTTGGCTCGTCATGACGACGAGAATAGAGCAAAGAGCTTAGATCCTGAGATGATTCAGATGAGACGGCGAGAACAGAGCAGAGAGCTTGGATCCTGAGATGATTCGATGAACAGTGAGAGCTTGGGAGAGTGTGAGCTGTGAGCGAGAGGAGAGCAAATGAGATCGAGAAGAGGCAGAGCTGAGGCAGAGAGCTGAGAACGAGAATAGCTAGGGTTTTTTGGGCGCTGAACGGGCTGGGTTTTATTAGAGAGGGAGGCGAAGTTACAAAACTGCCCCCCTAATTAGCCCTTTTTTGTTGTTAGTGAGGGGCAATTCAGTAATATAAAAATAATTATTATTAAATGACTTTGCAGTGGGCCGAGCCGGGCCTGAACGGGCGGGGTGGTTTCTGCCTAGTCCCAGTCCCATTTTGGCCGGGCTTTAAAATGTATTGTCCAAACTCAGCCCACTGGGCTCAAGATTTTTTAAAGGCCCTGTATTTTTGGGCTTGGGATGGGTCGGGCCTGGCTTTTTACCCGTTTCAACGCGTCCCATTAACAGGCCTAGGCCTGGTCTGCTTCAAGGTTTTACTACATGTTCCTAGATGCACTTGAATCTTTGCACCTATTTTCTACCTTGGTGCAAGTGGATGCATGTAAACAAAATAATTATCTATTGCAAGCATAACTTTTCAAAATAAAGTTTGTCATGAAAAGAGGTAAGTAGCAATAATTTTATAAATTTTATCAATGGGAAGGCTAGTCAAGCAAATTGAAACCTAAGCCCATCCTAAACCCGTCTAGGGTTAAAGTCAAGAAATCCATACCTACCCTGAACCAAAACAACTCATTACCAAGCCTGCCTCTAATTAGAAAATATCATATTTTATATTTCTTACAATTTTTTCCATTTCAATATGATTTATACAAAAATATCATATTTCAAATTTCTACTAAAACATTAAAATTTTTGTATTAACTATTTATTTAAAAATTCAATTATCCGGTTCTTAAGAAAGCCTATTACTTTGTATTTTTTTTTATTTATATCATAAAATTAAATAATTTTTTTAATAACTTATATTGCCCGTGCTTAGCACGGGGGCACTTTGCTAGTATAAAAGATCTTAAAAGGTTTGTTTAGTATAGCATCCTAATCACGACCAATTGAAAAACCTATGAGATTCATAACCATCTAAGCCTAGGAATCAAAGCCATCAAAACCTTGGTTTAAACTAAGTCTCACACTTTGTATTTCAGTGAAAGCTAAAAGCACCTCTACTTTGTATTGGTACTGGACTCACAATGTCTTGTTTGCCTTTCTATTAAAGTAAAGAAATCTTGAAGTACAATCAGAAAATAAAATTGCACACCTTTTTCTTTTTGCTGCATGCTTAGGGTGTTCAAGATATTGTTGGTTTGCACGTATCTTGTATTCTAATAATTAACCGGATTGGTTGTATGTGGGTTACCCTAGAGATATTTAGAGTTCGAGGGTACTTTGATCCTTGTGGCATGGCTTTTCTAGGGCTTAAGAATATTTATATTGCTAAATTGTTACCCTAATCCTAAGGCGAACAATTAAGAGGAATAGATAATCTCTTTTCCATTGGCATAGACTCACTGGCTGAATCACATAAAATTGGCGCGTCTTCTCCGTGATTGTGATTGTGGTTGGTTGACTAATGTTGGAGTCATCGTTGACTAGATAAACACATTAGACGGGCTAGGTCGTTGTAGTTAACAGGATAGATTAGGATTGCTTTCTATTTTATTAGGATTCTTTTTTTATTATATTTATGGTTATCGTTTAGGATTGTTGTTTTTTGTTTTGGTTAGGATCGAGTATTGTTTTAGCATGTTTACTTTTAGTTCTTTATAAATTAGCTTGATGTAACTCAATTTAGCATATAATGCAATAAACTAACAGTTTTCATATTTTTCTTTCCTCTCCTCCCTTCTCCCTCGAAAAGTGATATCAAAGCGTATTATCAGATATGAGAATTAGATAAGGCGGCACAATGCCCATGAAAGTGGTAGTTGTGGGTGTGACTTATTTTCTCCTTAGTATTGATATTAATAATAGAATAAATACATAAATTCCATGGGTTGTTGCAATTTCCAACATCTAAGGTCGTGAAATGGTCACAACAAAAACTCTACATAATGTTTATTTCATGACCATAGGTTGAATAGATGAAAACTCCTAATGAATTTTATATTTTGTAGGTGACTAGATTCGAAATTCAATTTTTATCTAGTTGGATAGTTTTGTCCTCTTAAGAAATGGTTTTACAAACTAAAAACGCCAATGTTGTGCACATTACTACACAAAAAAACGTGAATTAAAAACGAAAAATTGGAACGGTCAGTGGCCCTATCTAATCAAATAAGTTCTGAAGCCGTCCCAACTTTGAAAGCCTCTTTCAACACAAATAAAATCTAGGGTCCATGTCGACACAAAAGACGTTCTCGCTCCCCATTTTCTAAAGTACATTAGCGTCCCCTCCCCATTTTCGTTAGCGAGCACCATTTCTTCCCTCCCTCACTTTTCTTTCTCTTTCTCTTAGGGTTTAATGAGATCGATTCGTCGCTGTAACACCCCGCCCCCCTAATGGCCTATTAATCATAATTAATTGTGTGTTTAGTTAGTAAGCTGAATTAGAGTCTAAATAGTTGGGTTTATCGACGAATCGTGTGTGCGAAGTTTCGCACGATTCGGAGCACGTTCGGGTAGATTAGAGGTCTTTTATTAATTGGGTGAGGTTTTCAGGGGAATTATGAAAGTATGAGTTTTTGGTGAGTTTGGGTGCATTGGGTAGGTTGCATCGTTTCATGAACTTTAGTCTTCGGTCGCGTTTCGATTCGACGCGTCGAAGAGGTCCAAAACTTATCAAATGTATTTGTAGGCCAACCCAAACTCAACCCAAGCCCAACCCAAGACCAAGCCCAGGCCCAAAGCCCATGACTTAAGTTAGGTCACAACCCATCTTCATTTCCCTCCTTCATTTCACTCATCTCACTCAACAACAGCCACAGCACCCAGCAGCCGGCTCTTCCTCTTCCTTTCTCTTCATTTCTTCTTCTCCGTCGACGCACACCGGAGCTTCGGCGGAGGTTCCAAGCTACTAACCTTCTTCTCCAAGCTTCCAAGAGTTCATTCATACACTTCTCTAAGAGTTTCCTTGACAACCCACTTAAAGGTAAGCTCTTCAAGCTTTTAGACCTAAGTAGATTACTTCCTTTAGATTAGAAATGGTGTAGATAAGCTTACCTTCCCCCTTGCATTTCATTGTAGAGAGGTTTTGAGTGGGGAACCCATTTACTCAAGTTTGAGCTTAAGGAGGACCTTTTTCTTCCATTTCTTTTGAGTTTTGAGTCAAGCTCTTCATCAAAGGCAAGTGAATAGTTATATGATTGTTTGATATGCTTGTTTTCCTTGATTGGTATGCTAAAATCATATGTTAGATGATCTTTGCTCATTTGATCCTTTAAATGATTGAAAACATGATAAAACGATTCATAGATAGGAAAGAATGGATTTAGAGTTAAATGGCTTGATTAGTAGTTCTAATAGGTTGTATTTATTATGTTTTTAATTATTCATATGCTGCTTATTAGGTCCAAGAAGGAAAAAATGGGAAAAGTCCCATTTCAGCCAAAACAGAGACTCTGCCCAGTTTCCGCAGGCTTCTCGGTCGACCGAGACCTGTGTGTCGGTCGACCGAGACAACAGGGCCCACTCGACCGAGAACTCGACCGAGCCCTGTGCAGATTTTGTTTATTTTTCCTTTTTAAGGGATTTTTACCCTGTTTTGTAGTGGACCTTGGTGGACTTTTGGTTGCCCCTTTTGGACTCATTTGACTATGTACGAGGGACATTTTGAGCAGACGATTTCTCGTAGTTAATTCCGTTTTTTCGGGTTTCAATTCATTTCAATCTTGAACGGAATTGGGCAACGGGATACCATCTTATATCTATGCACGAAGAGGTTATGTTCTGGGTATCGTGAACCCTAATTCCTTTTGTTGACTGATTTGGATTGTACGAGACTTTGGAAATAACAATGACCTAGGATTGGATTGTTTATCGCTTATGATTCTGAATTGTACCGTTTGGTACTCTCCGCATGAAACGTCCATGTTCTTTAGCTTCATTTGTTTTGATTTGTTTGGGATCACATATTGAACTTAGAGGATGAATTTAGGATCCTTTTGATGTTCCGTTTGTTTCAAGGTATGATCAAAGTGTTGTGGCTAGACGGCTTTGATTAAGAAAGCATGTCGAGAACTACCTATGAGGATAAGTATGAAGTATGAAGAAGCCTGATTTTGTTAGTATGATTTGATAATGGCAAGGTAGTTTCTCTTTGGTTAATGAATCCTGCTCACGCAGGAAAGTCTAGCCCTTCACTATTGTATGTTTAGGACTCTTGTGTCAGGCATCACTCAGCTGTTAACGCCCAGCACTCTTGGGGCACCAATTGTGTGAGGACTTTGGAATGAACGTCTGCGCAGTACGACTTTTTATATTTTAGATGGATGTACACCATCAAATACCCGTTCTGTAAGAAGTATGAATGTTCGTTTTGTTTATTTTGTTTTGAGGGTATATTCTGATTGCTTGCCGGGTTTCATCCCGAGCCTATTGCTTTACTCTACCACAGCTCTCATGTTGAGCCAGGAGGGTCAAGTGAAACTATCCCGTGGTGATTAGCTTATGTGATTTGCCTATTTGCTAGAAGTGTGTTAGTTGGTTTTATGATTCTCATGCTATGCGTTTGTTACAGTCAGAACGCTATGCATCTCCGATGATATAGTCCATTCGTATATTCTTTAGTCTGCATATTATTGATGATTATATATGTATTCCCTTGCCGACCTTTGTGTCTGATGATGCTACTCTTGGTGCATAGGTACCGAGCCTTACTATGGGGAGGAAGAAGCGACGGAAGAAATTCAGGCAGATCAGCCTGATGACTTCCTCGAGTACAGTACGGACGGCATAGTATAGCCGTACTGACCCCGTACACGAGAGCCTTCACTTTTGGACTAGTTTTTATGTTGGTTCTTTCATTTTGATTAGGCCCGAGTTTGGTGTGGCCTGATGTTGTAATTGATATAGTCTTAAACTTGAATCTTAAGTATGATATTCAGTATTGTCCTTTAACTATACATCTATGAGATACCTCTTGTGTTTGGAGTTTCCGCTATTTGTTTCATATGATTGAGAAAATATTTACACCTCACAGCAGTCTTCGATCCAGATGGGACACGATTGGGGCCAAGTGGCATTTGATAATGATAGAAAAAGTTTTTAAATTGGCCCTAATCTCACGCATAACCCCGGTTACTCTTTTGGGGGCGTGACAAGTTGGTATCAGAGCTCAGTACTGATTTCTACATTAAAAACACGTAGAAACTTAAGACGAGTGAGGATTGGTTTTCTTTGGGTATCTTAGATGTTGTAGATTGTATAGTTGTTGCTAGATTGAGTCCCATAGGACTAACGTTTATTATGTTTCAGAATGGCTAGTCGTAATACGCGCAGTGGCAATCCAGAGAGCAGTAATGCCAATGCCAATGACAGTGATTCCGTTGAGAACAGATTTAACAAGCTCATGCAAGCCTTTGTGAATTCTCAAGAGGCACAAGCAGCGAATCAGACTCAGCAGCGAGTAGATCAGGCTGCCTTTCAGGCACAGATGATGCAGGTGCTAGAGAGGCCGGTTCCAGCTGCTCAGGTCGTCATGCCAGCTAGGGTGGTGGATCGGAATGACATGTATGATAAGTTTAAGAAGAGGAACCCACCGGCTTTCTACGGGAATGAGACTCCACTTGATGCAGATGAGTGGGTTGTGCAGATAGAGAAGATCTTCCATGTTTTTGAGTGTTCGGGGAAGGATCAGGTCCAGTTGGCAGCGTACATGTTTCGGGGAGCGGCAGAAAGGTGGTGGAAATCGGTCAAAACACCGTATGACACCATAGAGGAGGATGTTGCTTGGGCTACCTTTCAGACCTCGTTCCGTACAAAATACATTCCACCCCATATCCAAGCACAGAAGATCATAGAGTTTGAATCACTGCTTCAGGGAGAGGATACAGTTCAGGAGTATGAGTTGAAGTTTACTAACCTGTCCAGGTTTGCACCAGCTCTGGTGGCAACGAAGCTGATCAGGTTATGAGGTTCGTTCGGGGGCTGAGACCCGAGATACAGATGCAGGTGACTTCTGTCACTTTGCTTACATATGAGGAGAACCTCAAGCGGGCTTATTGGGCTGAGGAGTCCCTTAAGAAGAACGCCCAGTATGCCCAGCAGCTTCAGTTTGTGCAGACTCCGGTTAGGAGTCAGAGTTCAGGGCAGTTCCAGCCTCCACAGCGTCCACAGTCACAGTACCCACCTCAGCAGCGTTTCCAGCAGCATTATCAGCAGCAGGCTAAGAAGCCTAGGTCAGATTCAGTTCAGGGAGTTCGTTGTACTCATTGTGGTAAGAATCACTCATCAGGGGAGTGTCGATGGGTAACAGGAGGGTGCTTTAGTTGTGGCCAGACGGGCCACCAAATTAAAGATTGCCCGAAGAAGGATGGGCAAGGAGTTAGGAGTGCAGCACCCCTTCGACCACCGATGGTTGCAGCACCTTTGAGGCAGGCACCACCAGTCAGGCCACAGCGGCCTTATCAGCAGCAGCAGCAACCACTCAGACTCCCAGGACCACCGGTTTACAGAGGACAGCAGAGGCCCCCAGGACAGCAGCGACCACAGCAGAAGCCTCAGCAGCATGGCAGGCTTCAGGCCTTGGATCTGCAGGAGAGTGAAGAAGCCGGAGGAGTAGTGGAAGGTACACTCTCTATTTCAGATGTACCTGCTAGAGTCTTATTTGATTCCGGTTCCACACACTCTTTCGTGTCACCTATATTTGCTGCATGCTTGGTGGGAGATGTAGCTCCATTGCATTGTATTTTGCTTGTTAGTACCCCATTAGGGAAGACAGTGCAGTGTGAATCCTATTATCCAGCGTGTAAAGTGCAGGTGGGCAGTTTTATCTTATCTGCAGATTTGATCATCCTCGGGCTGAAAGATTTTGATGTGATTTTGGGAATGGATTGGTTATCCACGTACAGAGCTGTTATGGACTGCTTCAACAAGACCGTCAGATTGCAGGTGTTAGCCGACAGTGTGGAGATTGTGGGAGAAAGGAGACCCATGTCCACTAGAGTCATTTCAGCCTTGAGGGCAGATCGATTGATTAAGGGTGGCTGTGAAGGTTATTTGGCATTTATCACGGAGGATAAATTGTCCAAAGCGGTGGCGGATATTCCAGTGGTTTGTGAATTCCCGGATGTCTTTCCGGAGGAGGTACCTGGATTACCACCAGTCAGAGAGATTGATTTTACGATTGAGCTTGCGCCAGGAACGGCACCGATTTCTAAGGCACCCTACCGTATGGCTCCAGCAGAGTTAAGAGAATTGAAAGTGCAGTTGCAAGATCTTCTGGACAAAAGATTTGTCAGACCGAGTGTGTCACCTTGGGGTGCGCCTGTTTTATTTGTGAAGAAGAAGGATGGCTCCATGCGTATGTGCATAGATTTTAGGCAGCTGAATCAAGTTACTATCAAGAACAAGTATCCTTTACCTAGGATAGATGAGTTGTTCGATCAGCTGCAGGGAGCACGGCATTTCTCGAAGATTGATCTGAGGTCAGGCTACCACCAGTTGCGAGTGAGAGACCAAGATGTGCAGAAAACAGCTTTCAGGACACGATATGGCCATTATGAATTTTTGGTGATGCCATTCGGATTGACAAATGCACCGAGTGTCTTCATGGCCTTGATGAACAAAGTCTTCGCACCATGCTTAGATCAGTTCACAGTGGTGTTTATAGACGATGTCCTAGTCTATTCGAAGTCTACAGAGGAGCACGCAGAGCATTTGAGGACTTCATTGCAGATTTTGAGGGAGAACCAGCTTTATGCCAAGCTAAATAAGTGTGATTTTTGGCTTGAGCAGGTGTCTTTTCTTGGACATATTATATCCAAGGATGGTTTGGCAGTTGATCCAGCAAAGATCGAGGCAGTAGTTGATTGGCAGAGCCCGAAGTCAGTGCCAGAGATCAGGAGTTTCCTCGGTTTAGCAGGGTATTACAGAAGATTCGTGAAGGGATTCTCCAGTATTGCAGCTCCATTGACCAAATTGACGAGGAAAGATATTCCTTTCGTATGGACGGAGCAATGTGAAGCGAACTTTCAGGAGTTGAAGACCAGATTGACCACAGCTCCTATCCTTACTTTACCTAAAGGGAATGGAGGGTTTGTAGTTTTCACAGATGCTTCAGGCATTGGATTGGGATGCGTACTTATGCAGGAAGGGAAAGTAGTGGCCTACGGGTCCAGACAGTTGAAAGAACATGAAAAGAGGTACGCTACCCATGATTTGGAGCTTGCAGCAGTGGTTATGGCATTGAAGTTGTGGAGACATTACTTGTATGGGGAGAAATTCGAGGTTCACTCGGATCACAGAAGTCTCCAGTATCTATTTGGGCAGAAGGATCTGAATATGAGACAAACCAGATGGATGGAGTATATCAAAGACTACGATTTTCCTATAAAGTATCATCCTGGAAAAGCAAATGTAGTGGCTGATGCTTTGAGCAGAAAGACAGCAAGTACCGGATGTTTACAGACAGAGTGGTTTTTGACAGAGTTATTCAGGGACTTAGCCATAGAGTTCCAGCCTCGGAGCGAGAAAGTTATGACTGCCAGTTTGCACACATGGGAACCAGAGATTCTGAGTAGAATCAAGTGCAGTCAGTCAGAGGATCCAGAGTTAGTCAGACTGATAGACAGCATAGCAGACAGGCCAGAGTTCAGACTCATTGATGGAGTGTTGTACTGCCAGGATAGACTGTGTGTACCGGGTGTGCATGATTTGAGGAACGAGATCATGGTTGAGGCTCACCATTCTCGTTATGCTATTCACCCGGGGAGCACCAAAATGTATCAGAATCTGAAGAGTTTTTATTGGTGGAGCAACATGAAGAAAGACATTGCAGGCTTTGTCTCGAGATGTTTAGTGTGTCAACAAGTGAAGGTTGAGCATCAGAAACCTCCAGGGTTACTCCAACCCTTGAGAGTACCGGAATGGAAGTGGGAACACATCACCATGGACTTTGTTGCAGGTTTGCCACCCATGAGGGATAATGACAGCATTTGGGTGATTGTTGACAGACTTACGAAGTCAGCACACTTCATTCCGATGAAGATGAGAGGATCCATGGATATCTTGGCACACAAGTACATTGACACTGTAGTCAAACTGCATGGAATTCCAGATTCTATTGTTTCAGACAGAGATATGAGGTTTGTGGGCAGATTTTGGGTCAGTTTGCAAGCAGCCTTGGGTACTACATTGAACTTCAGCACTGCATATCACCCTCAGACCGATGGACAGACTGAGAGGACCAATCAGACCATGGAGGATATGTTGAGGGCATGTGTTCTTGATTTCGGGAAAGACTGGGAGAAGAGTCTTCCTTTGTGTGAGTTTGCCTACAACAACAGCTATCACTCCAGTATCGGGATGGCACCGTTCGAGGCATTGTACGGACGGAAGTGCAAGACCCCGATTTGTTGGGAAGAGATTGGTGTTCGGAGTTTTCATGGACCGTCAGTCATCAGTGATACCAGCGAGAAGGTGAAGCAGATTGTAGATAGGCTGAAGATTGCAAGAGACCGTCAGAAGAGCTATGCAGACTCGAAGAGGAGAGATTTGGAGTTCCAGGTTGGAGACAAGGTGTTTCTCAAAGTCTCACCGACTAGAGGAACCATGAGATTCGGCCAAAAAGGGAAGTTGGCTCGGAGGTACATTGGACCGTTTGAGATCGATAGGCGAGTTGGTGAAGTGGCCTACAGATTGGTACTACCAGCAGAGTTAGCAGGTGTTCACAGAGTTTTCCATAATTCCATGCTGAGGAAGTACATTCCAGACCCTTCGCATGTGCTACATCATGAACCATTGGATGTTCAGCCAGATGTTACATTCGTTGAGAGACCGAAGAAGATCATAGACACCAAAGAGCAAGTGTTGAGGACAAGGACCAACCACTGGGTCAAAGTGCAGTGGGAGCACCACAGTCCGAGGGAAGCGACATGGGAGCTCAGGGATCAGGTTCAGGAGAAGTATCCAGAGTTGTTGCCGGATTCAGAGGTTTTGCCAGAGGTGTGTTAGGAATTTGGAGGACCAAATAGCCTAAGTGGGGGAGGATGTAACACCCCGCCCCCCTAATGGCCTATTAATCATAATTAATTGTGTGTTTAGTTAGTAAGCTGAATTAGAGTCTAAATAGTTGGGTTTATCGACGAATCGTGTGTGCGAAGTTTCGCACGATTCGGAGCACGTTCGGGTAGATTAGAGGTCTTTTATTAATTGGGTGAGGTTTTCAGGGGAATTATGAAAGTATGAGTTTTTGGTGAGTTTGGGTGCATTGGGTAGGTTGCATCGTTTCATGAACTTTAGTCTTCGGTCGCGTTTCGATTCGACGCGTCGAAGAGGTCCAAAACTTATCAAATGTATTTGTAGGCCAACCCAAACTCAACCCAAGCCCAACCCAAGACCAAGCCCAGGCCCAAAGCCCATGACTTAAGTTAGGTCACAACCCATCTTCATTTCCCTCCTTCATTTCACTCATCTCACTCAACAACAGCCACAGCACCCAGCAGCCGGCTCTTCCTCTTCCTTTCTCTTCATTTCTTCTTCTCCGTCGACGCACACCGGAGCTTCGGCGGAGGTTCCAAGCTACTAACCTTCTTCTCCAAGCTTCCAAGAGTTCATTCATACACTTCTCTAAGAGTTTCCTTGACAACCCACTTAAAGGTAAGCTCTTCAAGCTTTTAGACCTAAGTAGATTACTTCCTTTAGATTAGAAATGGTGTAGATAAGCTTACCTTCCCCCTTGCATTTCATTGTAGAGAGGTTTTGAGTGGGGAACCCATTTACTCAAGTTTGAGCTTAAGGAGGACCTTTTTCTTCCATTTCTTTTGAGTTTTGAGTCAAGCTCTTCATCAAAGGCAAGTGAATAGTTATATGATTGTTTGATATGCTTGTTTTCCTTGATTGGTATGCTAAAATCATATGTTAGATGATCTTTGCTCATTTGATCCTTTAAATGATTGAAAACATGATAAAACGATTCATAGATAGGAAAGAATGGATTTAGAGTTAAATGGCTTGATTAGTAGTTCTAATAGGTTGTATTTATTATGTTTTTAATTATTCATATGCTGCTTATTAGGTCCAAGAAGGAAAAAATGGGAAAAGTCCCATTTCAGCCAAAACAGAGACTCTGCCCAGTTTCCGCAGGCTTCTCGGTCGACCGAGACCTGTGTGTCGGTCGACCGAGACAACAGGGCCCACTCGACCGAGAACTCGACCGAGCCCTGTGCAGATTTTGTTTATTTTTCCTTTTTAAGGGATTTTTACCCTGTTTTGTAGTGGACCTTGGTGGACTTTTGGTTGCCCCTTTTGGACTCATTTGACTATGTACGAGGGACATTTTGAGCAGACGATTTCTCGTAGTTAATTCCGTTTTTTCGGGTTTCAATTCATTTCAATCTTGAACGGAATTGGGCAACGGGATACCATCTTATATCTATGCACGAAGAGGTTATGTTCTGGGTATCGTGAACCCTAATTCCTTTTGTTGACTGATTTGGATTGTACGAGACTTTGGAAATAACAATGACCTAGGATTGGATTGTTTATCGCTTATGATTCTGAATTGTACCGTTTGGTACTCTCCGCATGAAACGTCCATGTTCTTTAGCTTCATTTGTTTTGATTTGTTTGGGATCACATATTGAACTTAGAGGATGAATTTAGGATCCTTTTGATGTTCCGTTTGTTTCAAGGTATGATCAAAGTGTTGTGGCTAGACGGCTTTGATTAAGAAAGCATGTCGAGAACTACCTATGAGGATAAGTATGAAGTATGAAGAAGCCTGATTTTGTTAGTATGATTTGATAATGGCAAGGTAGTTTCTCTTTGGTTAATGAATCCTGCTCACGCAGGAAAGTCTAGCCCTTCACTATTGTATGTTTAGGACTCTTGTGTCAGGCATCACTCAGCTGTTAACGCCCAGCACTCTTGGGGCACCAATTGTGTGAGGACTTTGGAATGAACGTCTGCGCAGTACGACTTTTTATATTTTAGATGGATGTACACCATCAAATACCCGTTCTGTAAGAAGTATGAATGTTCGTTTTGTTTATTTTGTTTTGAGGGTATATTCTGATTGCTTGCCGGGTTTCATCCCGAGCCTATTGCTTTACTCTACCACAGCTCTCATGTTGAGCCAGGAGGGTCAAGTGAAACTATCCCGTGGTGATTAGCTTATGTGATTTGCCTATTTGCTAGAAGTGTGTTAGTTGGTTTTATGATTCTCATGCTATGCGTTTGTTACAGTCAGAACGCTATGCATCTCCGATGATATAGTCCATTCGTATATTCTTTAGTCTGCATATTATTGATGATTATATATGTATTCCCTTGCCGACCTTTGTGTCTGATGATGCTACTCTTGGTGCATAGGTACCGAGCCTTACTATGGGGAGGAAGAAGCGACGGAAGAAATTCAGGCAGATCAGCCTGATGACTTCCTCGAGTACAGTACGGACGGCATAGTATAGCCGTACTGACCCCGTACACGAGAGCCTTCACTTTTGGACTAGTTTTTATGTTGGTTCTTTCATTTTGATTAGGCCCGAGTTTGGTGTGGCCTGATGTTGTAATTGATATAGTCTTAAACTTGAATCTTAAGTATGATATTCAGTATTGTCCTTTAACTATACATCTATGAGATACCTCTTGTGTTTGGAGTTTCCGCTATTTGTTTCATATGATTGAGAAAATATTTACACCTCACAGCAGTCTTCGATCCAGATGGGACACGATTGGGGCCAAGTGGCATTTGATAATGATAGAAAAAGTTTTTAAATTGGCCCTAATCTCACGCATAACCCCGGTTACTCTTTTGGGGGCGTGACAAGTTGGTATCAGAGCTCAGTACTGATTTCTACATTAAAAACACGTAGAAACTTAAGACGAGTGAGGATTGGTTTTCTTTGGGTATCTTAGATGTTGTAGATTGTATAGTTGTTGCTAGATTGAGTCCCATAGGACTAACGTTTATTATGTTTCAGAATGGCTAGTCGTAATACGCGCAGTGGCAATCCAGAGAGCAGTAATGCCAATGCCAATGACAGTGATTCCGTTGAGAACAGATTTAACAAGCTCATGCAAGCCTTTGTGAATTCTCAAGAGGCACAAGCAGCGAATCAGACTCAGCAGCGAGTAGATCAGGCTGCCTTTCAGGCACAGATGATGCAGGTGCTAGAGAGGCCGGTTCCAGCTGCTCAGGTCGTCATGCCAGCTAGGGTGGTGGATCGGAATGACATGTATGATAAGTTTAAGAAGAGGAACCCACCGGCTTTCTACGGGAATGAGACTCCACTTGATGCAGATGAGTGGGTTGTGCAGATAGAGAAGATCTTCCATGTTTTTGAGTGTTCGGGGAAGGATCAGGTCCAGTTGGCAGCGTACATGTTTCGGGGAGCGGCAGAAAGGTGGTGGAAATCGGTCAAAACACCGTATGACACCATAGAGGAGGATGTTGCTTGGGCTACCTTTCAGACCTCGTTCCGTACAAAATACATTCCACCCCATATCCAAGCACAGAAGATCATAGAGTTTGAATCACTGCTTCAGGGAGAGGATACAGTTCAGGAGTATGAGTTGAAGTTTACTAACCTGTCCAGGTTTGCACCAGCTCTGGTGGCAACGAAGCTGATCAGGTTATGAGGTTCGTTCGGGGGCTGAGACCCGAGATACAGATGCAGGTGACTTCTGTCACTTTGCTTACATATGAGGAGAACCTCAAGCGGGCTTATTGGGCTGAGGAGTCCCTTAAGAAGAACGCCCAGTATGCCCAGCAGCTTCAGTTTGTGCAGACTCCGGTTAGGAGTCAGAGTTCAGGGCAGTTCCAGCCTCCACAGCGTCCACAGTCACAGTACCCACCTCAGCAGCGTTTCCAGCAGCATTATCAGCAGCAGGCTAAGAAGCCTAGGTCAGATTCAGTTCAGGGAGTTCGTTGTACTCATTGTGGTAAGAATCACTCATCAGGGGAGTGTCGATGGGTAACAGGAGGGTGCTTTAGTTGTGGCCAGACGGGCCACCAAATTAAAGATTGCCCGAAGAAGGATGGGCAAGGAGTTAGGAGTGCAGCACCCCTTCGACCACCGATGGTTGCAGCACCTTTGAGGCAGGCACCACCAGTCAGGCCACAGCGGCCTTATCAGCAGCAGCAGCAACCACTCAGACTCCCAGGACCACCGGTTTACAGAGGACAGCAGAGGCCCCCAGGACAGCAGCGACCACAGCAGAAGCCTCAGCAGCATGGCAGGCTTCAGGCCTTGGATCTGCAGGAGAGTGAAGAAGCCGGAGGAGTAGTGGAAGGTACACTCTCTATTTCAGATGTACCTGCTAGAGTCTTATTTGATTCCGGTTCCACACACTCTTTCGTGTCACCTATATTTGCTGCATGCTTGGTGGGAGATGTAGCTCCATTGCATTGTATTTTGCTTGTTAGTACCCCATTAGGGAAGACAGTGCAGTGTGAATCCTATTATCCAGCGTGTAAAGTGCAGGTGGGCAGTTTTATCTTATCTGCAGATTTGATCATCCTCGGGCTGAAAGATTTTGATGTGATTTTGGGAATGGATTGGTTATCCACGTACAGAGCTGTTATGGACTGCTTCAACAAGACCGTCAGATTGCAGGTGTTAGCCGACAGTGTGGAGATTGTGGGAGAAAGGAGACCCATGTCCACTAGAGTCATTTCAGCCTTGAGGGCAGATCGATTGATTAAGGGTGGCTGTGAAGGTTATTTGGCATTTATCACGGAGGATAAATTGTCCAAAGCGGTGGCGGATATTCCAGTGGTTTGTGAATTCCCGGATGTCTTTCCGGAGGAGGTACCTGGATTACCACCAGTCAGAGAGATTGATTTTACGATTGAGCTTGCGCCAGGAACGGCACCGATTTCTAAGGCACCCTACCGTATGGCTCCAGCAGAGTTAAGAGAATTGAAAGTGCAGTTGCAAGATCTTCTGGACAAAAGATTTGTCAGACCGAGTGTGTCACCTTGGGGTGCGCCTGTTTTATTTGTGAAGAAGAAGGATGGCTCCATGCGTATGTGCATAGATTTTAGGCAGCTGAATCAAGTTACTATCAAGAACAAGTATCCTTTACCTAGGATAGATGAGTTGTTCGATCAGCTGCAGGGAGCACGGCATTTCTCGAAGATTGATCTGAGGTCAGGCTACCACCAGTTGCGAGTGAGAGACCAAGATGTGCAGAAAACAGCTTTCAGGACACGATATGGCCATTATGAATTTTTGGTGATGCCATTCGGATTGACAAATGCACCGAGTGTCTTCATGGCCTTGATGAACAAAGTCTTCGCACCATGCTTAGATCAGTTCACAGTGGTGTTTATAGACGATGTCCTAGTCTATTCGAAGTCTACAGAGGAGCACGCAGAGCATTTGAGGACTTCATTGCAGATTTTGAGGGAGAACCAGCTTTATGCCAAGCTAAATAAGTGTGATTTTTGGCTTGAGCAGGTGTCTTTTCTTGGACATATTATATCCAAGGATGGTTTGGCAGTTGATCCAGCAAAGATCGAGGCAGTAGTTGATTGGCAGAGCCCGAAGTCAGTGCCAGAGATCAGGAGTTTCCTCGGTTTAGCAGGGTATTACAGAAGATTCGTGAAGGGATTCTCCAGTATTGCAGCTCCATTGACCAAATTGACGAGGAAAGATATTCCTTTCGTATGGACGGAGCAATGTGAAGCGAACTTTCAGGAGTTGAAGACCAGATTGACCACAGCTCCTATCCTTACTTTACCTAAAGGGAATGGAGGGTTTGTAGTTTTCACAGATGCTTCAGGCATTGGATTGGGATGCGTACTTATGCAGGAAGGGAAAGTAGTGGCCTACGGGTCCAGACAGTTGAAAGAACATGAAAAGAGGTACGCTACCCATGATTTGGAGCTTGCAGCAGTGGTTATGGCATTGAAGTTGTGGAGACATTACTTGTATGGGGAGAAATTCGAGGTTCACTCGGATCACAGAAGTCTCCAGTATCTATTTGGGCAGAAGGATCTGAATATGAGACAAACCAGATGGATGGAGTATATCAAAGACTACGATTTTCCTATAAAGTATCATCCTGGAAAAGCAAATGTAGTGGCTGATGCTTTGAGCAGAAAGACAGCAAGTACCGGATGTTTACAGACAGAGTGGTTTTTGACAGAGTTATTCAGGGACTTAGCCATAGAGTTCCAGCCTCGGAGCGAGAAAGTTATGACTGCCAGTTTGCACACATGGGAACCAGAGATTCTGAGTAGAATCAAGTGCAGTCAGTCAGAGGATCCAGAGTTAGTCAGACTGATAGACAGCATAGCAGACAGGCCAGAGTTCAGACTCATTGATGGAGTGTTGTACTGCCAGGATAGACTGTGTGTACCGGGTGTGCATGATTTGAGGAACGAGATCATGGTTGAGGCTCACCATTCTCGTTATGCTATTCACCCGGGGAGCACCAAAATGTATCAGAATCTGAAGAGTTTTTATTGGTGGAGCAACATGAAGAAAGACATTGCAGGCTTTGTCTCGAGATGTTTAGTGTGTCAACAAGTGAAGGTTGAGCATCAGAAACCTCCAGGGTTACTCCAACCCTTGAGAGTACCGGAATGGAAGTGGGAACACATCACCATGGACTTTGTTGCAGGTTTGCCACCCATGAGGGATAATGACAGCATTTGGGTGATTGTTGACAGACTTACGAAGTCAGCACACTTCATTCCGATGAAGATGAGAGGATCCATGGATATCTTGGCACACAAGTACATTGACACTGTAGTCAAACTGCATGGAATTCCAGATTCTATTGTTTCAGACAGAGATATGAGGTTTGTGGGCAGATTTTGGGTCAGTTTGCAAGCAGCCTTGGGTACTACATTGAACTTCAGCACTGCATATCACCCTCAGACCGATGGACAGACTGAGAGGACCAATCAGACCATGGAGGATATGTTGAGGGCATGTGTTCTTGATTTCGGGAAAGACTGGGAGAAGAGTCTTCCTTTGTGTGAGTTTGCCTACAACAACAGCTATCACTCCAGTATCGGGATGGCACCGTTCGAGGCATTGTACGGACGGAAGTGCAAGACCCCGATTTGTTGGGAAGAGATTGGTGTTCGGAGTTTTCATGGACCGTCAGTCATCAGTGATACCAGCGAGAAGGTGAAGCAGATTGTAGATAGGCTGAAGATTGCAAGAGACCGTCAGAAGAGCTATGCAGACTCGAAGAGGAGAGATTTGGAGTTCCAGGTTGGAGACAAGGTGTTTCTCAAAGTCTCACCGACTAGAGGAACCATGAGATTCGGCCAAAAAGGGAAGTTGGCTCGGAGGTACATTGGACCGTTTGAGATCGATAGGCGAGTTGGTGAAGTGGCCTACAGATTGGTACTACCAGCAGAGTTAGCAGGTGTTCACAGAGTTTTCCATAATTCCATGCTGAGGAAGTACATTCCAGACCCTTCGCATGTGCTACATCATGAACCATTGGATGTTCAGCCAGATGTTACATTCGTTGAGAGACCGAAGAAGATCATAGACACCAAAGAGCAAGTGTTGAGGACAAGGACCAACCACTGGGTCAAAGTGCAGTGGGAGCACCACAGTCCGAGGGAAGCGACATGGGAGCTCAGGGATCAGGTTCAGGAGAAGTATCCAGAGTTGTTGCCGGATTCAGAGGTTTTGCCAGAGGTGTGTTAGGAATTTGGAGGACCAAATAGCCTAAGTGGGGGAGGATGTAACACCCCGCCCCCCTAATGGCCTATTAATCATAATTAATTGTGTGTTTAGTTAGTAAGCTGAATTAGAGTCTAAATAGTTGGGTTTATCGACGAATCGTGTGTGCGAAGTTTCGCACGATTCGGAGCACGTTCGGGTAGATTAGAGGTCTTTTATTAATTGGGTGAGGTTTTCAGGGGAATTATGAAAGTATGAGTTTTTGGTGAGTTTGGGTGCATTGGGTAGGTTGCATCGTTTCATGAACTTTAGTCTTCGGTCGCGTTTCGATTCGACGCGTCGAAGAGGTCCAAAACTTATCAAATGTATTTGTAGGCCAACCCAAACTCAACCCAAGCCCAACCCAAGACCAAGCCCAGGCCCAAAGCCCATGACTTAAGTTAGGTCACAACCCATCTTCATTTCCCTCCTTCATTTCACTCATCTCACTCAACAACAGCCACAGCACCCAGCAGCCGGCTCTTCCTCTTCCTTTCTCTTCATTTCTTCTTCTCCGTCGACGCACACCGGAGCTTCGGCGGAGGTTCCAAGCTACTAACCTTCTTCTCCAAGCTTCCAAGAGTTCATTCATACACTTCTCTAAGAGTTTCCTTGACAACCCACTTAAAGGTAAGCTCTTCAAGCTTTTAGACCTAAGTAGATTACTTCCTTTAGATTAGAAATGGTGTAGATAAGCTTACCTTCCCCCTTGCATTTCATTGTAGAGAGGTTTTGAGTGGGGAACCCATTTACTCAAGTTTGAGCTTAAGGAGGACCTTTTTCTTCCATTTCTTTTGAGTTTTGAGTCAAGCTCTTCATCAAAGGCAAGTGAATAGTTATATGATTGTTTGATATGCTTGTTTTCCTTGATTGGTATGCTAAAATCATATGTTAGATGATCTTTGCTCATTTGATCCTTTAAATGATTGAAAACATGATAAAACGATTCATAGATAGGAAAGAATGGATTTAGAGTTAAATGGCTTGATTAGTAGTTCTAATAGGTTGTATTTATTATGTTTTTAATTATTCATATGCTGCTTATTAGGTCCAAGAAGGAAAAAATGGGAAAAGTCCCATTTCAGCCAAAACAGAGACTCTGCCCAGTTTCCGCAGGCTTCTCGGTCGACCGAGACCTGTGTGTCGGTCGACCGAGACAACAGGGCCCACTCGACCGAGAACTCGACCGAGCCCTGTGCAGATTTTGTTTATTTTTCCTTTTTAAGGGATTTTTACCCTGTTTTGTAGTGGACCTTGGTGGACTTTTGGTTGCCCCTTTTGGACTCATTTGACTATGTACGAGGGACATTTTGAGCAGACGATTTCTCGTAGTTAATTCCGTTTTTTCGGGTTTCAATTCATTTCAATCTTGAACGGAATTGGGCAACGGGATACCATCTTATATCTATGCACGAAGAGGTTATGTTCTGGGTATCGTGAACCCTAATTCCTTTTGTTGACTGATTTGGATTGTACGAGACTTTGGAAATAACAATGACCTAGGATTGGATTGTTTATCGCTTATGATTCTGAATTGTACCGTTTGGTACTCTCCGCATGAAACGTCCATGTTCTTTAGCTTCATTTGTTTTGATTTGTTTGGGATCACATATTGAACTTAGAGGATGAATTTAGGATCCTTTTGATGTTCCGTTTGTTTCAAGGTATGATCAAAGTGTTGTGGCTAGACGGCTTTGATTAAGAAAGCATGTCGAGAACTACCTATGAGGATAAGTATGAAGTATGAAGAAGCCTGATTTTGTTAGTATGATTTGATAATGGCAAGGTAGTTTCTCTTTGGTTAATGAATCCTGCTCACGCAGGAAAGTCTAGCCCTTCACTATTGTATGTTTAGGACTCTTGTGTCAGGCATCACTCAGCTGTTAACGCCCAGCACTCTTGGGGCACCAATTGTGTGAGGACTTTGGAATGAACGTCTGCGCAGTACGACTTTTTATATTTTAGATGGATGTACACCATCAAATACCCGTTCTGTAAGAAGTATGAATGTTCGTTTTGTTTATTTTGTTTTGAGGGTATATTCTGATTGCTTGCCGGGTTTCATCCCGAGCCTATTGCTTTACTCTACCACAGCTCTCATGTTGAGCCAGGAGGGTCAAGTGAAACTATCCCGTGGTGATTAGCTTATGTGATTTGCCTATTTGCTAGAAGTGTGTTAGTTGGTTTTATGATTCTCATGCTATGCGTTTGTTACAGTCAGAACGCTATGCATCTCCGATGATATAGTCCATTCGTATATTCTTTAGTCTGCATATTATTGATGATTATATATGTATTCCCTTGCCGACCTTTGTGTCTGATGATGCTACTCTTGGTGCATAGGTACCGAGCCTTACTATGGGGAGGAAGAAGCGACGGAAGAAATTCAGGCAGATCAGCCTGATGACTTCCTCGAGTACAGTACGGACGGCATAGTATAGCCGTACTGACCCCGTACACGAGAGCCTTCACTTTTGGACTAGTTTTTATGTTGGTTCTTTCATTTTGATTAGGCCCGAGTTTGGTGTGGCCTGATGTTGTAATTGATATAGTCTTAAACTTGAATCTTAAGTATGATATTCAGTATTGTCCTTTAACTATACATCTATGAGATACCTCTTGTGTTTGGAGTTTCCGCTATTTGTTTCATATGATTGAGAAAATATTTACACCTCACAGCAGTCTTCGATCCAGATGGGACACGATTGGGGCCAAGTGGCATTTGATAATGATAGAAAAAGTTTTTAAATTGGCCCTAATCTCACGCATAACCCCGGTTACTCTTTTGGGGGCGTGACAGTCGCTGTGACTGGAACCCCCTCTCACTCGTCTCTGTCTCCTAGGGTTTGATTGGGTTCTGTTGAAACAAGTTGATCTCCTAGGGTTTGATTGGGTTATGCGGAAACAAGTTACTGAGGAAGAAAAAACCCAGAATGGTGGGATTTCGCGGGCGGAAGGAGGGGAGAGATCTTTCTAGCAAAGACAAATCGGATCAGGTACGTTTTCCTTGCTCTTTCGCCTTCTCTACTTGTGTTATGCTCTGTTCTTCTTAATCTTCGCTGCTTCTTTAATTTTTTTTTTTTTTTTTTTTTGAGGGATTGGTACTCGGGCTGAAGGAGCAGGGGTCTGGATGAAGATCTGGGGATTTTGGGATTCCAGTAATGGATTTGAACTGTGGAGATGGGTTTTTGATGAGCTGCAGTTTGATGAAGCAAATGCATGTTGAATCTTTCCCATTGATTATGGAGATAAGAAAAAGGAAATTTTCGTCTTCTTCTTTACCTGTTTAAGCAATATAAGATTGCATGAATGGAGAAGGGAGGGGAGAAGAGGAAATGAATATAGAGTTTGGGTGTACCCCACTACTGATCTTTGATCTGATCGGTTGGATTGGGGGGTTAATCTTTTGAAATGGGCTCTGGACTGTTGGTTTTTGAGAGAGAGGAAGAAGAGAAACCAAAGGATTTGTGACTGTTCACTGTGGAAGGAAAGATGGCATTGAATGCAGAGAATAGGAAATGGATGCTACCACTGTTGCATTACAGAGAGTTCCATTTGGGTTTCATTATACTCTAAAATGTTGTCTCTTCCTACACTCCTGTATTTTAACTTAACTGTTTCCGGTTAGTATAGTTTGTTGTTTTTGTACTCTGCAAACCATTCAGAGAGTGGGGCATTGTATCATTTGGACTGGCTTTCCAACGAATCTACCTCTACCTGCAATAGTGTCCTAATTGCGGTTTTTGGTGTAGTGATGGTCATAACAGAAACTCCGTGAAAATCTATTTCGTGGCCTAATTAGATCTAACAGATGTTTTTTGTTGTAATGCAAAATTGAATAGATTGAGAGAGGATGAACTATTGAAAACAAACCCCAAAATTACAAAATGAGACTCCCAAGGAGATTACAAAATATCATCAAAAGAGAAAAACAACAAACTATATATAATTATCACAGTTGAGCGACAAGTCCCAAAAAAATAAAGAATTGAAACTAGTGGAGGACTTGAGAACGGTTTTGTGATGCAGCTTTACGGGAGTAGAATCTGATTTTATTAAGCAGTGAAAAGGAGGTCGTTAGAGGTTGCGTAATGTCTCTAAATATGGCATCTTTTCTAGTTCTCCGTAGAGAGTTCATAGCTGAAAAAATAAAGCAGATAGCTTTTCTAGCATAGGTATCACATGGTATGATAAGTGCCATCCAAAGGTTGAAATCGATCTCTACATTTTAAAGGTATATAAACTCACCAATGTTTAGAAGCCAAAGAAGAGAGGAAGAAGAGATGGAGATCATCTTCACAGCCTCTATAGCAGAGAAAGCATCGGGATGCCAATGATGTCCCTTCCACTGACCATCGAAATGCCTAAGATCAAATAGATAACTACCCCCAATTAATGAGTTCTATATTTTGTAGACGGATAGATCCTGAAGCCAATTTTTTTATCTAGCATTACTTTTTTTTTTGCTAAAGGCAAATTGTAGGGGGGTGGGGTGGGACAAGGAAGAGAACAAAGAACTATATACAGACCAAGAGAGGGAAGCCAAACAGCCACCAAACATAAAAGAAGGAGAAAAAGAAAACAAAACCTGAGACCCCTCAAGGGATAGCAGACAAAAAATTACAGAAAGCTTGGAGAGGTCTTCAAGAAAAAGGTTTCACTATCTTGAGAGAAGCTTTGAGAAGTTCAGTCAGGTAGTTGGTGACCTTCGTGTGAGAGACTCTAGAGTTCCTGTAAAGGTGATCATTCCTACACTTCCATATGGCAAAAGTAGTGGAGAAAAATATAGAGGCTGCCCCTTTGTCGGGCCAATCTGTCACTGTTGTTGGAGAGAGCATACCAAAGCTTAGAAGGGTTGAGAGGGCTAGCCAAGGTTATTGCTGAGGCTTTGAGAATCCAGCTCCAGATGGAAGTCGAAAAAGCACAGTGAAAGAGAAGATGAAGAGTGGTTTCCTACTCAGAATTGCAAAGGCAACAGCGAGAAGCAAGGCTGAAGCCAGCAGCTTGAGCCCAGTCTTGAGAAGGGGTCTTGCCATGTAACAATCTCCAAGCAAAGAAGGCGACTCTAGGGTGAAGAAGAGGGTTCCAGATTAGGGGAGACCATGTAGCCCAAACGATAGAGTCTCTTCTTGATCTAGACATCTGCCACGCTTCTTTGAAAGAAAGGCCTTTTTCTGGGTTTGATTTCCAGATCAACTGGTCAGCAGAAAGGTCATCAATGGTGATGCATGTAACAACGTTTCTGATGAAGGTTGCTGCAGCAGCAGGGATTCCAGCAAGGAACTCCCAGTTGTTGCCATTCCAGAAGGTGGAGAGATGCTGATTCATAGGAAAGAGAAGGAGGTGAAGAGAGAGGCCAGAGGTTGATCCATGGCCCAGCTA
This sequence comes from Cinnamomum chago, assembly GCA_038049695.1. Taxonomy (NCBI): domain Eukaryota; kingdom Viridiplantae; phylum Streptophyta; class Magnoliopsida; order Laurales; family Lauraceae; genus Cinnamomum; species Cinnamomum chago. Next base: position 60,011,615 of record CP142458.1, on the reverse strand, counting down.
TCAAACCAGACATCTGCTGACTTGCCATCTCCAATTATCCATTTACTGCCTTGATGAATTCGGTTTGCAGAGCTCCTGATTCTGCACCAATTGCATGACCCTGATTTCGAGGAGGAAAGACTCCATATGGCTGAGCCTTTGAGGTATCGATTAGACATCCAGGTGGCCCAGAGGGATTTAGATGAAGCAACGATCCAAGCCTGTTTAGTGAAGGAAGCTGCATTTTGCTCTTGGACCCTTCTGATGCCCAAGCCTCCTTCCTTGGTGGGAAGGCAGATCACATCCCATTTGATTTGGTTTCTTTTCAAGTTGTTAGGTGCTGCTGACCATAGAAAATTGCGCATGAAGCTTTCCATAATACAGGAGATTGACTTAGGAAGGGGAAAGATCAAGGCTATGTGCGTGGCCAGACTGCTCAAAACATGCCTAACTAGAACTCTACGCCCTGCAAAGGAGAGGAGTATAGATTTCCACCCTGAGAGCTTGGAATGGAACCTGTCCAGCAGAGAGGAGAAGTGTTGCTTTTTGGGGTGCCAATGATAAGAGGAGCTCCGAGGTATTGGGAGTGGAGGGGCTTTTCTTGGAGGTTGGTAATGCCCAGGATCTGCCTTTTCTTGGAGGTTGGTAATGCCCAGGATCTGCCTTTTGAGACTACTGCTGCACTTGCCAATGAACAGCTTACTTTTCCTTTGGTTAATGGTTTGACCAGAGCTTAATTGAGAATCTTCCAAAGTCTTCATCAAGGCAAGCAGGCTACTTTTTTTTTTTTTTTCCTTTGAGGAACAACAGAATATCATCAGCATAAAGAAGGTGACATGGAGTATTAGGAACTTTGGATAGGGGGAAAATAATATTTCTGTTGGCAAGGTTCTGAATGTTGAGGCTGAGGATTTCCTCGCCAAGATGAACAGGTATGGAGAGAGAGGGTCCCCCTGCCTGAGGCCACCGTTAGACTCAAAGAACCCACATGGGTTTTTGTTGATGAGGACAGAACCCTTAGCAGTGCAGACACATTCTCTGATGAGGCTGATCTAGCATGACAGTGGGCCCTCTCAAAAGTAGTTTTCCACCCTTCCAAACACAGAAAATGACCTTGTTTCTACATGGATGCATCGTCACGAGGGATTGCGAACAAAAATAGATTGTTGCCATCCCAAGCCTCTCCTAATACCCCTCAACATTCATGAATAAACAAGATTCATTAATATTAGAATTTATATATATATATATATATGTGAGAGAGAGAGAGAGAGAGAGAGAGAGAGAGAGCGTTTTACTATTGACAATAAAAGCACATGATTAAGTACAACACTGAAAAACATTATTCGAAACAAAAATGGTATTCAACGTCATATTCCTTATCACAATAGCTAACAATATCTCAATAATTACTAATATACGATGGACCTTCGAGTGACAGGGGGACCTTCTTCTGCTAAGCTTTATACTTGTTGACGCCAAGATAAAAGTCTCTAACTCCTTGTAGTTCCAGCATAACATCTCGCATCTTCGATCGTTCCTTCGGTGCTTCTACGGAACAAGATATACCTATTCTCACCAACAAAAGCAAGCACTCATGCATCCTACATCTCATTTCATTGTAATCTTCATTAGATGAAATGTTCTCATTGCCTTCCAACAACAAACGATGATCTATAATCTCTATCACTCTTTCTGGGAGTGCCATTTTAGCAAGTTGATGAAGGTTTAAATTATCTTTGAATACATCATCAGTAGGTCTCTTTCCCGTGAACATTTCCAATAATAGGATTCCATAGCTGTACACGTCGCCGCATGTAGAAACTTCACCACCCATTCCATACTCTGCATTTTATGTGAAAGGAAATAGCACGACAAGGTTAAAAAAAAATTGTAAAAATAATTTTCACAAGCTTAGGCCCATAAACATCAGAGACATGAATTTCTCCTTATGATCTTCCTAATAATGGTTACATCTTATATTTACTCATCAAACGAATGGCTATGATTTCATTCATATTTATAGTTATTTAGCTGAGATTTCATAATGATTGCTTTGCCCATTGATTTCATGAAGGCGCAAGTTTGTACTGCCATGATCAATTGATCATCAAAGCCTTGTCCCATTTTATATGCGAAATAAAAATGAAGTTCATATCATCTGAAGACACTACTGAGAAAAAAAAAGTTAAATTATGGTTCCTAAGGCTATAAATGGGTCAACTCGGGCTGGACTTGTCATTGTCCAAGCATGAGTCCAATTGGAATTGGGGCTGGACTTGCCTTTGTCCATCCAATTAGTAAGATTTGGGGCTGATTTTGCCTTTGCCCAAGCATAAATCACAATTAGAATTGAGGACTCTAAGTCCGGGTCTGAGTCTGAGTCCCAGAATAACCATAGAGGTTCGGTTTGAGTTAGTGAAAAGAAAAAAGGGAAGACACATTTCATGTCCTGCAACGCCAAAAAAAATGCACTCCCTGATTTTGAATACTTGGAATTGGAGTTTTGAAATCAACTACGGAATTAACCTGACAGGTTGTGTTATCTTTCTCCTACTAATCTACATCATGTTAATCCTAGCAAAAAAATCGGCATCATATTGAAACCCATTCACAGAACCCAAACATGCAATAGAAAATGCGAACAATATTAAAAAGAAAAAAACCAACAGAAGAAATGAGAATACATGATGTCAGAGAGTATATATTAAGACATTTGACATTTCAATGCCCCTTAAACACTCAATCTCCAATTTCATAACTAAAATTCTGTAAATGTCACCGAGTCGTTTGACTCTGGTACACAATTTTTTTTTTTTTACTTTTTTGCTCTCGACCCCATTAAATCATGGGAGTTTTAAAAACCCATGATATCATGGGATCCAAATGTTAAAAGTTGAAAAGCTACCTGGATCCCATGATATTATGGGTTTTTAAAAACCCATGATATCTTGGGATCAAGGGCAAAAAAGTAAAAAAAAAAAAGTTTACCAAAGTCAAACGACTCAGGTGACATATAGAGACTTGTAGCCATAAAATTGGGGATTGAGTATTTAAGGGGCATTGTAATGTCAAATCCCCTATATATTGTGGTAACTATTTCAAGACATCCTTCGTATCATAAGTTACCAAGGAAACTACAATATTTTCCTTCACATTAATTAATACATCACATTTATGTCTATTGTAAACTCTAAAATACACCTTGATAATATGTATAATATGCATATAATAAGGTTAAGTATAAGGCCTTTTCTTTATTAGAAATTTTTGGATTTCACATGGGTGGATATCTGGGAATTTCAAATACTGGAGTTTTGAAATTCGACTGAATTGTCATTTCTGAATTTCCTGTTCATAGATGCTAAAATCCCTATTTAAGCATTGAAACAATCCATTTAATATACTTGGGATGAAAACTTAAAAGGTTAGTTGTGGGTTGTATGGGTTACGTGGGTTGACTTGACCCTAATGCGCGTTTGAGAAAATTGACCTGTGAGTCGGGTATGAGGGTCACATCTATGGGTCGGGATTGGGTGGGTGGGTTGATCGGGTTAGGTTTTGCTGGCCCTAGTTTATAAAAGCCCCCTAAGAACACAAACCATCATCAACCCACCCAAGAAAACCACCATTACATGCACATGCACATGGAAAATAATAAAACAAAATTAAATAAAGAGATTGGCAATCGTTGGATTGAGATATCACATCACACTAAACAAAACTTGATTGATTTTTTTCTATATCCATTACCCATTTATGGAATTTTTAGTGCCCTGTCTACTTTATTAGTGGTGACTCAATGTGACATAAACAGTGTTCATAAGTGTTTAGCTATCCCTAAAAATGAATCTACATACATACATATATATATATATATATATATATATATATATGCGCATGTATTTGGAGGGCATTGGGCCCACATTTAAAGAGTGTTCATGGTAAGTAATTCAAATTAATAAATTTTTATATGCAAGGGAAATATTTTAATAATGTAAATAAAATAAAAAAAAACTCTTGCAAATGACATAACTTTTTATTCCAAATATCAAATGTAAGGAATCAAATATAAGTTTCAAATTACACTTTAGTCATCATTTTTAAATTGTTGACTCCAAACCTCATGCATATTACTTAAAAGTAAATATTAATTGTTTAAATTCAGATCTACCTATTAAATGGATCCGAATTCAATATGAAAATGAGGTGACTTGGCCAAGTCTACCAATATTTGACTTCGTCCTTCATAAAAATGAGATGACCGAGGAGAGTCAGCTCGGAAGTTTTCCTACCTTTATTTTAAAAGAGATCATTCTTTTATTTATTTCAATCTAAATGTGAACTCCCCACAAGCCATAAATTGACACAACCAACTGGTCTCTCCCTGTTGTATTGAAACACAAGAGACTAAAACCATTAATTTGAGGACCAAAAATAATGGGATTAGGCTGCTATGTTGAGGCTGACATTTTCATTCCCCTAGGTTTCATTGGTCTTTCCATCTCGGACCTCTCTTATGATTGGAATGACCCCATATGGCTTCAACTAATAAGTGTGTCTAATATTGTGTGCAAATTTTCTCAAAAAAAGAAAAAAAAAAGAGCTCTTAAGTTTTACATATATAAAATACCAAAACTTGAAAAATGCATGCAAGGAGATCTATAGAATAATAACGTAAGGCATAATAAAAGTATGTTACCTGGGGCGACATATCCAATGGATCCCTTTATCCCAATTGAGCTGGATTGAGTCTGAGACCAATTGCCGACATCTTCGGAGAAAATCCTCGCCAAGCCAAAATCCCCCACATGGGCAACCATGTCTTCATCAAGTAGAACATTGCTAGGTTTGAGGTCACAATGAACTACTGGAGCTTCACAATCGTGATGAAGATAATCCAATGCATTAGCCACATCAATGGCTACATTTAGCCTTTGAATGAGGTTTAAACATGTCGAATTGTGTTGCACTTCATTTGGATGTAGCCATGTGTCCAAACTCCCATTGGGCATATACTCGAAAACCAATGCCTTGAAATCATTGCCAGTAAAATCAATGCTTGAGCAAACAGATAAGATCTTAACAATATTTCGATGTCTGATGCTTCTCAAAGCTTTGCATTCTGCAACAAAACTTTTAGGAGCTCTATGTTGTTGTAATTTGAGAACTTTTATTGCAGCAGTCAATCCAATTTGATCAAGAATTCCTTTATATACAAAGCCAAAACTTCCCACACCGATCAAATTGGCTGATGAGAAACCATCAGTTGCTTTGAGAAGCTCTGCATAAGTTACCTCTAAAAACCGCTCTCCCATTGAAGATATAATGGGTCTGTTCTTGCTTGACTTCTTCAACCAGTAATGAGCCAAAAAATATGACAACAGAAAGAGAGAGAGAACTGCAACAACACCTGAGATGACTATTCCTATCAAAGGAAGAGCTTTCTTGTGTTTCTTTGGAGCTAGCTTGGAGCATGGAGGTAACCCCAATTTTGTAATTCCACCGCAAAGCTTTCTATTTCCCTGAATTGACAATGCACTGGCATTTTGAAAAATTCGATGCTCTGGCACGGCACCCTCGAGATCATTGAAAGATAAATTTAAATACTGTAGAAACAGAAATTCCTCCAGATATCTTGGAATTTGCCCAGATAGGTTGTTATGTGGAAGATCAAGTTCCTCGAGGCCTTTTAAAGCACTCAAGGAAGAAGGAATATTTCCTTGGAAGGAATTGACTTTCATATAAAGACTTTCCAAGTGAGTACAAGTGCCAAGAGTGCTAGGAATTTCACCTGAGAATTTGTTGTTGGAGACATCCAGGATTTCAAGATTCTTCAAGCCATCTACATCCAATGGCAAAGGGCCACTCAAGGAGTTCATATTCACAAGCAGCACTCTCAGTGGAGGAATATACAGAAGTTGTTTCGGTATGGTACCATGCAAATTGTTTCTGGCGAGGGATAATTCACTCAGGCGTTGGCAGTTTCCAAGGCTCCATGGAATGCTTCCTTGTAGATCATTCCCATCTAAATAGAGTCGGTACAGTCTTGTGAGATTTCCAATAGATTCTGGAATTTGCCCTGAGAGTGTGTTATTGATTAAGCTAACCACTTCCAGCTTCTGTAGCTTCCCGAGATGAATGGGAATGCTACCTGTAAAAAGGTTATCATGCATCGCCAAGTAGGTCAAGTTGGCAAGGTTCTCAATTCCTGGCGGGATGGTCCCAGATAGCTGATTATGTTCTAAAAATAGATAGGTCAGCTGGGATGAGAGGTTAGCTATTGAGGAAGGCAGTACACCACTGAATCTATTTGTGCCTAAACCTAGTAAGTACAAATTGCTGCAATTGGTTAAGGAAGTGATAAAATCCATGTCATCTTTCTCACCGCCAAGTTGGTTGCCTGCTATATTAAACACTTGAAGAGCTTGCAAGTTTCCAAGATTCGTAGGTACAGATCCTCTAAATCTATTCCCACTAAAAGCGAGATGTTCAATCCTAGAAGCATTGCTCAGTGAATATGGTATGGGTCCCTCTAATTGGTTACGGTAAAGAGAAAACCATCGAATATTTGGAAGATTGACCCAGAAATCAAGTGGAACGGTCCCATGCAGGTTGTTACCCCCCATGTCAAAATAAGTAAGTGATGAGATATTATAAAAAGAAGAAGGAATGGTACCGGAAAGCTGATCACCGACAAGTTTTAGAAATTCCAACTTTAGCAGTCGCCCAAGTTCATCGGGAATGTTTCCATAAAGATCATTATTGGATAAATCAAGAACAAAGAGAGACGAAAGGTTCCCAAGAGATGGAGGAATGCGGCCAATGAGATGGTTGTTGTGAAGATCCAACCACATGAGATTTGACAGAGAGCCAAGCTCCTCAGGAATTGTACCAGCAATCTTATTGCCATATAATTCCAATTTTTCGAGTTTTGAACACTGGGACAAGTTACCTAGAATCTCTCCATTGAAAGAGTTGTCTCCGAGATCAAGATGGCGAAGTCGTGGTAGACGGCCTATTTCATGCGGAATTTGGCCTCGGAAGCTGTTGTTTGAGAGTTTAATAAACCTGAGAAAGGACAGGTTTCCAATGTGAGGTGATAAATAGCCTGCCAAGTTCTGGCTTCTGAGGTTCAAGGCTATGACGCGCTGAGAATGTCGCCTGCTGCAAGTGACACCACCCCACATACAGAAATGGAGAGAATGGTTCCAAGAACTCAGGATTCCGTTGGGACCGTCAGATATCTGGCCCTTGATGGCAAGCAGAGCGAGTCGATCCGACTCATTTCTTGGGGTGGCAGCTTCTGCAAAGCACAGCAAGTTTATACAAATAACTAGAAAAGTGGCAAGAACGAGAGAGTACTCCTCAAAGAGTCTCCTACTCAGAATCGTTTTGGGGAGCTGCATACTAGTTTAGTTAAAGAAAAAGCATGCATTAGTGCTTGTTGGCTCAAATGATGCACACTCGTATTTATAGCATAGAAGATGGAAAGAGATAAAATGTTATTGTTGGCTCCAAAACCCTGTTTGGCTCAATGCGAGTCACCGTTCAAGCCCCACGCCCACGCTATCCTCAACTACCCAAAAACCACAGTTGCACGTAGTCCACGCAACAAGCCCCGAGAGCGGACTAAGAGATTGGAAGGCTGATGTTGATCCTCCATGTCGTTGGTTGCACGGTAAACGTGGGCGGACCAATCAGCCTATCTTTTTTTATCCGGATCGATTCATTGTCCTTAGATTTTTACATAACCGTTCAGACCATTTTCTCTGTCTCTTCCTTTCTAACGTCAGCACTAACATGGGATACCTTGTCTTCTTCCACGTTGCAAGGAACTTACCACTGCCCCAACAGTGGGTTTACAGCTTTTTCACCAGGTATTCCTGCTCGGTAGAATTTTTTTTCCTTTTTTCTCCCCCCTTGGTTGTACAAATGAATCCAGGATCATAGATGCCAAGGTTAAGAGAATTCATTCATTGCCACATTTGTTATGTTTTCTCCTAATTTCATTTCAGTTTAAGTTGTGCTCACAGTCAAATAATTACATATAAATTGACTAGCACAATACATGTGAGAGCCCAAACTAGTGCCCTGCGTCATTCTATTCAGCCACCTTTAGCCCGTAATTTATCAGACCCTGCCGCCCAATTCCAGCCTCTTTTGAGCATCTAATCTTCTTAATCCCACGTATTTTCCATGTAATTTAGCTTTGTTTCTTGTTTTACTTTGGTTTTCTTCTTTGGCAAAAGAGAGGTGCAACAGATCATGAATAGTCCCTCCTATTAGGATAAATTTACACTTGCATGAAATGATGAATGAAAGTGATTTTCACTTTCAAGATTAGGCATGTGGTTTTCACTATTTTTCTTTTTAATTTTAACTATAAATTGATTTACATCTAAGTTGGGCAAAAAGTACATCCTACTTTTTTTTTTGTTCGGGTACTAAACAAGGTGGATGGGTATTCGAGAGATCCCACTGTGACGCATCGGAGTCCCACATCGACTATAGAGAGAAAAATGAATTATTTATATTTAGAGCTTACACTCTTACGCCTTTTGATGGGTTAAGGCCCATCAGAAACAAAATCGTGAGGCCTTGGGCCCAAGCGGATAATATCATGCATGTGTGTAGGCACGTCAAATGGGCAGGGCCGGGCCGGCACGCTAGTCAACAGGTCGTGGCCCGACACGGCCCACAGGGCACGGCCCGTGACATAGGCCGTGCTGGGCTAATGCGCCTGGGCCAGTTGGCCAGTTTGGCCTGCTAGGCACGCCTTGTAACGCCCCAATTCCGGATACCGATAAACTCGTTCGATCACCCGAAATTGGCGCGCTACTTCCCGGAAAATCCGAGAACTTCCAAGATCGTAGGCCGCAGTGAGGTCCAATTTAAAACTTTTTGAACCAAATAACATTCAATGGTTGAACTTGCGGAAGCATAACATTTAAATAGAGCGGAAGCAATAGGTATCCTGTATATTAAAGGAAAGCAGAACAGTGGTCTAATTAAAATGATTCAATGTAAATTTAAAGTTAATACATTTTCATTCTACCCTTCTCACTACAGAATATCTCTCAAAAATCCAAAATAACAATGTCCCTCAAAACCCTGGTATGAACTCCTCGCCCTCCGGCTCGACGTCCGTGTCGGCCGGGCCCCAAGCGTACTCTCCTGCCACGGGTGCCTCCACTAGGGCTAATGCGTCGTCGGGAATCTCGGGGTCAAGGCCTAAGCACCATAGAATGGGTCAGATCTAAACGATCTGGCAAGATACAACATACTACTAACATAGCATATATATATCAAAGGAATTAAAGACGGGTACATAAGTTAAATGAATAACAAGGGAAAAGAACTAGGCAATTGTGCATTTAAATCATAAGGAATCAGTATAAAAGAAATCAACTAAACTACTACAAACAAGGTGGCACATTCACACGAGCTGCAATACCGCGGGATATTATGCCGCGGCCCTCCCATACTGAACACAGTCGCGGTGGGGAATCTCACCAGGGAATAACTAATCCCGACTCTCACTCATCAACTCATCATCTCATCACTCCAGATCGGCACGGTATGACACCTTGCCGTCTTAACCACACAGCTCATCATGATAGCTTCACCATACTCAACTAGCTCCTACCGGGGATGATCAGTCCACAGGCTGAGCTTAAATCAACCGAGTGAATGTTCATGCCGACTCGAGAATAACTCTAAGGTCTGTGTCTGTCTAGGCTTTGCCTTGCGTGAACAAGGTCCTAACAATACCTCTATAAGGTCCACACATCTCAATTCAGTCTCTGGATCTCATTCAAGATCCAGGCCCACTCGTTGGATCCATACCAAGGCCCATCAGTACATGGCCTGGTCTAAAACCGTCCAAACGAGGCAACCAATCCATCTACTACTGACAAACAGTTCCATTATAATCCATACAACTTAACAGTCCAATAGAAACTATCTCTTCACGCTAAAGGGTTCACATCACCACACTTAGGCCCAATGAGGGCCCGCCTAGACACAGACACGGGTCAATGATCTCCGAAATCACATCATCGGGTCACCTCTAGATACCCTAGGTTCAGGTCTTCCAATTATGATTAATTAATAGTAAACAGCTATTCTAAGATCTAAGAACGACAGAGTAAAACAATAGTGAAGTATAAACTTCAATCAGAGAATCAACGGGAAAAGCAACGGTCCAATCCTAGGTAAATGGGCCACTTTAGGTTCGGGTCTATCTCCGGTAATTCGATCTCTAAACGATGTCATTAATGCCGTAAAATATTGTATTTGGTGCTTAGTTAGTTTAATGGCATCTATGACAACTTTTAGAGGTCGAATCATCTTAGATTTATCAACCAAAACACTAAACAGTGGTCCCCACGAGTCAAGGTCGAGCCACGCCATTGACTCGTGCTTGGCACATTGATGGAAGTTCATTTGGATGGTTAATGGGTCTCACAATCGATTAATTATACAACAATACTAAACTCACACCCTAGAGTTCACAGTGTGGCAGGTCGACCTGGCAAGGGTCGGGTCGATCTGCTCCACTGGGAATCAAGTTGGGACTTGGTTTGGATTCTGGAATTTCCAGTGTACCCGATTGACCAGGTGGCCAGCCGGTCGATCTGGTACACAGGTGTACCTGAGTCAACAGACTCCAGGCCAAATCTCAACTTTTACACTAGGGTCTGGAAATATTAATTTAAGGTTAATAAGTTAATTTATTTTAATAGGGTTACACGGAGGCTAAGGGTCCTACTCTTTAAACTTTCTAAGGCTAATGGTCCCATAGTATATGAGAAACTAAGTGTTTTACTTAATTAATGAGGCTAATGGGTTATGGAAAATAGTGGGCCCCACTGGGCCCAGCTCCGATTTCGTCCAAAAAGGTTAAAGGATTTAAATTTCTAATTTAAGAAAATTAATGGTGCTAATTGGAAGTATTAAAACTACGACTTAATTAATTAGTAAAGAAACTAGTGGTTTATAGCTTAGTGGGCCCCACTGGGCCCAAAGCCCCAAACAAAACCCAAGCCCAAATCCACGTGGACAGGACCCAAGCCCAACCCACGTGGTCACACTACCCCCATCAGGTCATCCCATCCCCATTACTTTTCTCACCTACCCTCACCCATGACATCACCCTCCCCATGGGCCACACTCATCAAGTACACATGTCACCTATCCTCCCTCCTTCCTTTTTTCCATTTTATTCTATTCTATTCCACTCATCACTTACCTCACTCAAAACATATGAGGTTCTGTAACATTCTGTTACAGAACGATGCAACAGAGAAGAGCTTCCCCTGGTGCATAAAGAGAGCAAGATCGTGGGCCCCACTGATCAAGGGCCCACGATCAGCCTCCCTCACCCTGGTCGTCCAAGGTGGCCCCACATGATGTGGGGTCCGGATCTCCCTGGGTGGTCCACCTGGGCCCACTGATCACAATGCACAAGCCCATATCACACGGCAAACCATCTCTGTTGCAGGAATTTGCAACTGTAGCAGTGGCTATTACAGAGCCACTGCTACAGCTGCCTTCATCACCTTTCCATCTCATTCCATCCAAAAACTCCAGCCTATTTCCATTTATTTAAACACAATTGAAAATTACCAATTCTCATCAATGCCCAAATCCATTCTAATTCATAAAACAGAGCTCAGGATTTCTAAAACTAAATAAAACACATACATGAATTGAAGCTATAGGAATCAGTAAACAACACATATATATATACTAAATTAAGAGTATGAGCACTTGCCTCTTAGTAGATGAAGAAAGGTTTGCAAGAGAAATAACTTGAAGAGGGTGAGAACCAGAATTCCAGCTGACAGAGGAGAGGAGAAGTAGAGGAAGATGAACCAGCAGCAGTAGTCTATAAGATGGGATTCCAGCAGTAGAAGTAGCTCCCAAGTGGATTCCCAGGTGATATGAAGAAGGAGAATCCAGCAGTAGTAACAGTTGTAGAGGCTTTGGAGAATGGAATGGGAAAAGAGAGAAATGAAGAGAGGAAGCTTATGGCTGCAGCAGTAGTTTGTGTAGCAGCACTCCAAGACAAATCCCAGCCGTAGCAGGGCCTCCCAGGTGGGGAAATGAAGAGGAAGAGAGGAAGGAAATGAAGAAGGAAGATGGGTAGATGGAAGATGAGGTGGTGGCTGTTGCTCCCAGCTAATATGTAGAAGACAGTGGCTCAAGTGGAATTCCAGCAGAGATGAAGAAGTGGAAATGCAACAGCAGCTACAGAAGATGGAAAAAGATGAAAAAGAGTGTGCAGTAGCTGTAGCTCCTCCGGATGGAAATTCCAGCAACAAAATATGGAGATCCTTGCTCAACGTAGGAAGTTGAAATGGAAGCTAAGGAACAGTGAACAGGGGCTGGGGGAATTGAGAGAAGAAGCTGTTAGGCTGGGGGCAGTTTTCTTGGGAAGAGGGCTGGAAGTTATCTTGGGATGGGGGCTGAGATTAGGTTTAGGGTTCTTGCAAATGGGAGTTAAGAGAGGTTTTATAGGTCTAGGGGGGAAGTGGTTAAGGACTATAACACCCTTAGGGTTTTTAGGGTTTAACTTGGGATTAGGGTTAGGGTTTAGGGTAGGTTGGTCATTAGGTTGGGAAGTTTCTAGAAAGCACCTTTAGCTTACACTAACCCTCTTAATTAACTTAATTAAACTCTATTAACAACTAACCTAACTCTAAAAGCCTAGGATTAACACAACCCCCAATCAATTAAAAACACTAACCACTAAGCTAATCTAACCCACTTAGGAAATCTAACTAGTCAATATAATTAGCCCCTAACTAGCCCAAATAAATCAGTAATTAACAATGATTAGCAGTAATTAGTGAAGATTAGCGAATATTAGCGAAGATTAACATAATTAAACAATAATTAACATAAATTAGAGTTAATTAGTCTATAAAATAGCCTTTAGAGGGCCCACCAAGGGTGGGACCTCACACGCCTAGCAGGTGGACTGGCACCTGCGGCCCGCCCAACCGCCAAAATGTCCTTATTTTTATAAAAAAAAAAGACCATTTTACCCCCCCAAACAGCTATAAAACGGTCATATAAGGAGTATTTTGTGTCATTTTCTATTTTATAAAGTCTATAAATACCTTAACCCTCTCATTCTCATTCCTCACCAATTTACACAACTCTCTCACTCTTTATACATTCTCTAGCTCTCTCTCAAAGTATTCAACTCTTTCACTCTCTCTAAGAAGTTTTTGGAGGGCTAAAGATCAAGTCATCAAGAGACAAGATTAAAGGGGCCTTCAAAGATTTAGAGGTATTTATATTATTTAAATTTGAGATTCCATATATATAAGTTTATAATATATTATATTAACTCTCATTTTCTCCCCTTTCTTATATTAATTATCACAAAAGAATGCTATTAGCCTATTACTGTTATTATTTATAAATTTTATTTTTTGAAATATGGCTAGCTAGAAGATTTTCCACAGAATTTTCTTCTGTTAATTTAGGGGTAGAAGAAGATTTTATTGAATTACAAGATGAAGTATGTGATTTACCACCCCCCTTTCCTTAGAGTTCCTGTAAACCAACCAAGAGGAATAGAACTTCAGTAGTTTGAGAGATATTTACAAGGTTTGATGTTATTCAAAATGGAAAAAAAGTTGAAAAGGCAAAATGCAAATTTTGTAGTCAGATTTATTGTGCCGATTCAAAATCGGGTACCGGCCATTTGTCAATACATAAGCAAAAATATTTAGCCTTACATAAGCCGGCGGATGCAGGGGCAGGGAGGCCTGGTTCACAAACCCAAATTTCTACTACTGGTGGTGGTAGTAGTAGCAGCAGTTTGAGTCTTTTTTCTTTTAATACACAAAGTACTAGACAAAATCTTGTTAAAATAATTGTGCTATCCGAATTACCATTTTCTTTTGTTGAAAATGAGTTTTTTGAGGAATGGGCTCAGAAATACTGTCAGCCACAATTTCACAGTATTTCAAGAAATACGGCTAGAAATGATGTTATTAGACTCTGGCAGGAAGAGAAAACAAATATAAAAAATTACCTTGAAGAAATTCCTGGTATAATAGCCATAACTACAGATATGTGGACTTCTAAAGGAGGTGATAGTTTTCTTTATATTACTGCAAATAACATAGATGCAAAATGGATTATTAATAAACATATAGTTAGTTTTAACTGTCTCGAATGGCCATACAAAGGCACTAGAATAAGTACATTTAGTTTGGAAAAACTAGATGAATATAATATTAAGGAAGAAGTTTTATCTATAAATTTAGATAATGCCAGTAATAATACAGTAGCTATTGAATTAATGAGAATGCAAATGTCATTTGCAGCTTTGATAGATAGCTCTATCTTTCAAAATAGATGTGTATGTCACATTTTAAATCTCATTGCAAAGGTTGGTTTAAAGTATATTGTAAGTTACACAGATGCTATTAAAGACATTGCTAGATTTATTTTCTCCTCCGCACAGAGAAGATAATTGTATGCCCAAATATGTGCGAGGCAAGGTGTATCAGCTATTAAAATGCTTAAAGAGGTAGAACATAGATGAAATTCTATGTATGATTTGTTAAACAAGGCACTTGATCGGAAAACTGTTTTGAATGAATTTTGTGCTTTTCATGCATAAGATTTGATGATTAGTGATGAACATTGAGAGTTATGTGCCCATATAAGAGATTTATTAGAAGCGTTTTATACTTTAACATTATGTTTTTCTGGGATATATTATCCCACATCTAATGAAGCATTAATGAAGCTTTTTAAAATTACTTTACAATTCAATAGATTTAGAGATCATTTTCTACTGAGTAGCACTATTAGAAATATGGAAGAAAATTTTAATAAATATTGGAAAGAGGCTCCAATGACATTTTCTTTAGCTGCTGTATTTGATCCTAGGTTAAAATTAAGTGGTGTACATTTTTTTATTGATGGAATAAATAAAAATATGAATTATATAGATTTAAGTATTTTTTCAAATATAAGGTAAATTTACAAGCACTTTTTCAATTTTATTGTGAGTAAATGGGTACAACTGGGCTTAGTATGGGCTATTCAGAAGTCCAGTAAACAGGTGTCGGTGAGTGGGATATGTGGTATTCTTCCATGTCCATGGGCATGGCATCTAGCTCAAACTCAAGTAACACTGTGACAGAGTTATCATCGTATCTTGACGTCGGTGTAATACGGGTGCAGGATACATCTAGTTTTGACCTTTTAGTCTAGTGGAAGCAACAAGAAAGCGTTTATCTGGTGTTGCCCGTCATGGCTCGTGATCTATTGACTATTCCAATGTCTTTTTTAGCATCAGAACAGGCTTTTAGTGCAGGTGGACGTGTGGTGGATGACAGAAGAACAAATCTAACTGAAGAAACGGTGGAGTGTTGTGTTTGCCTCCGAAACTGGTATTTGGCAGATAAGAGGAAGCAATAGTTGACATCAATGGAAGATTATGATCCAGCAGAATACATTAGTGGACTACGCATATGATTTTTTACTTTTTTCTTCATTGTAATTTGTAAATATATAAGTTTTTCATTCTTTTTTTATTTTTATTTTCTAAAAAAGATGGTAATGTTTTGAAGGTAATTCTATTTAGAAACCTTTAAGAAGTTAAGATCCAAATGAGTCTCTATTCTCAGTGGAGTAGGTCGAGTTTGACCGAACCACTTAAATATCTTTGTCATTTTCCGTGTTTGTGTTCTAATTTTTATTTTTAATACTGAAAAGAAAAAAAAATCGGGAAAAAATATGAAGGAGGCACGCTTGTGCATTGCCCGACCCGCTCCAACGTGGCCCACAGCAAGGCCCACCAGATGGGGCGGGCCAGGCCAAGGTTGGAGCGGGCCATGCCGGGCTTTGACATGTCTACATGCGTGTAGGGTTGGGCATTACAAATGGTATTAGAGCTGACTCTCAATTAGTGGGCAGGGCGGGTCAAGAGGGCTGACAGGCTAGTACGCAGGAACGTGCATGTGTGTAGGGTGGTGCGCCACTAACGTGGAAGTGAATCGGGGCACATATGAGAGCCACTATGTAATAAGTTTGTCTCTTCCAACCTGGCTCGTGAGTAGGGCATATGGTAATTCTAATTAAAAAGTTATTATTATATGATTTATAGCTTATTTACATATTAAATCATGGGGATTTAACGGAAAAAACCCTCGTAGACAGCCTATTAATTAATTTGGCTCTAAAAAAAAAGGGCAGACAGAATGAGCCCTCAATTGACGTTTCTCTTTTTTTTTTTTTAGCGCTATAGTCGATATAGACCCTCATACAAACAGCCGCCCAAAACTTCATTCTTCCGTTCTTCTCTCTCTTGTTTGCTGTTGCTCTCTACAACCGATCTCAAATCAATCTCACAACCATCTTTGAGAAGGAGGAAGAAGAAAAGAGAAAGATGGGTTATTTTTTGATTTGGTGAGAGGGAGAGATATCTATGGAAGTCGAGAGAGAAGCAAGGAGGCCCTGCCGAGAGTGGAGGCGACACGGCGACGGGGATGATGATGGAGGGGTATCTAGCAGGCGCGAGAGATAGTAAATGGGTGTGAGATGGGTTCAGAGAGGTATTCGGTGAACGGGGGTCCGGCTGCGAGAGAGAAACGGAGAGGGCATGTCGTGCTCCAACGGGAAGATGGGTGTGAGGTCTCTGGGCCTGCGCAGGTGGAGATGGCGTAGATAAGCACCATCTTCCTGTGCTCCAGCGGCTGCACAACTTTCCAAACTCCCGCACCCCATTTCAATGGCTCCCTCTCCTTCTCAAAACCCTCACTTCCCTTCAAAGCTTCTATCAGGCCCTCCTTTTCCATAAAATCTTTGATTCCTCATCTCTGTTCAAACCGGCAGAAGAATAACTTTTTCGTCAACGACATGTTCGCATGGCGAGCAATTTTCGGGTCTGTACTTTCAATTCAATTTTTATAGTTTTGGGTTCTAATGAATGAGTTTTAATTTGAGGTGATGAAGATGGGTGTGAGGTCTCTTGTTCCGGAGTCCGGGCAGAATGGTGACTGGGGTTATAATGGCGCTTGCGTAAAAGCGAAGATCGCCCGAGGATGATGGGTGGGAGAGGTGCCAAGGAGAGGGTGAGATGCAGGCGCGGTGCATGGATGGATGGAGGTTGTTTCATAAGACCTGTGTTTTTGGATAGTTGATATTGGGATAGTTTCCATGAAGGTGTTCGATGAAATGACGAAGAGAAAGGAGAATGAGATTTCACGCTCATTTCTCTTATTTTTCTCTTGGGAAAGAACTCTGATGCTGTTGTGGGGTTTGTCATTCTTTGATTTTGTTCACTAGGAGATATTGGAGGAGAGGAATTAGAGAACATGGGTGGGGTTTTCATTTCTTGATTTTTGTAAATTTCAAACAGATTTCATGTATATATATTTTTAAATGTAAGGTCAAGACACTATGAACTTGTAATGTTGTGAATGGTTTCCCCCTATCTGATATGTTTGAAATATGTTTGGGGTGTTTGAAATGTCCGAACTCTTGAGTTTTTGAAATGTCTGAGTGAAGGGCCAAACTGTGATAGAACATGCAGCCGTTCTGGACAGTGTACAGTCTACCGAAGCATTTTTTGGAAAGGGGATGCAAGAGTCAATGTGAACTCCTTTTTTATTGGTGTTAATGTGATAAAAGATATAGCCGTTCTGGACAGTGTACAGTCTACTGAAGCATTTTTTGGAAAGGGAATGCAAGAGTTAATGTGAACTCCTCTTTAGTTGGTGTTAATGTGATAGAAGATGCAACCGTCTTGACAATGTAATCTCCACATGGAAGAGATTTTTTGGAAGGGGGATGCAGGTGTTAATGTCATCATGTCCATTTTGATTGGTGTTGATATTTGGTGTTAGTGTGATTGATAGAAGATGTAGCCGTGATGGGCTTGCACATTTTGTTGAAGCATTTTTTGGAAGAGCACAAGTGTTAAACATACTTTTCCCTTTTGTAAGGATCGCCCTTTTTTAGGGTTATATGTTGTTGAGAACTTATCTATGATAATATAATGGTTGTTTGTATTGTCCCGTTATTAATGTTTTTATTTTTTCCACTATTGAAAATGATTAGCTAACCCCATCTATAACATAGTCGATATCGACTATGACTATGTTTTTATTTTTTATTTTTCAGCTAAATAGTCGATATCGACTATGACTGTGTTTTTTATGTTTCAGCTAAATAGTCGATATCGACTATGACTGTGTTTTTCATATTTTAGCTAAATAGTCGATATCGACTATGACTGTGTTTTTTAGGTTTCAGCTAAATAGTTGATATCGACTATGATTGTGTTTTTTAGGCTTCAGCTAAATAGTCGATATCGACTATTGGTCATGTCAAACAAACCAGAGAATGGTACATTCCATTGTATTAAACATTGTTCTAAATACATTGGTACATTCCATACACACATTCAATTAACAACCATACATTAACAAACCATTCAATTTCAAATAATGGTATATGAAGTTCCACAACATAAATCCAACTACTCAAAACCATAGAAGTTTCACAACCACTGCCCACAAGTTCCCTCGTCCAGTGCTTTATTTAAATCGTTGCTGGATACCATGGTACAAATACTGGCTAGTTCATCCTCTCTACATAAAAGAGATGTTTGTTAATAAAACACAATGCTACAGATATTAATGAAGATGGGTACTACATGAAAGTAATGGGGGAAACATTAGTATATAGTTTTGGTGGGGAAGGTTTCATTCGACTCATTTCGCAACTTCCATCTATTTAGCCAATACCAATTTCATCGTTGGACGTCATAGTGGAGAGTTTTGGTGGGGAAGGTTTCGGCCCTTCACTCAGATATTTCAAAAGCTCAAGAACTCGGACATCTCAAACACATTTCAAATATCTCAAATAGCAGGTCTTATGATACAGCAGGTTTCGGCCCCACAACAGCAACAAAGTTCTTTCCCATGAGAAAAATAGGAGAAATGAGCATGAAATCTCATTCTCCTTTCTCTTCATCATTTCATCGAGCACCTTCATGGAAACTACCCCAATAACAACTATCCAAAAACACACGTCTTATGATACAACCTCCATCCACCTGCGCAGGCCCAGAGACCTCACACCCATCGTCCCGTTGGAGCACGGCATGCCCTCTCCGTTTCTCTCTCTCAGCCGGACCCTCGTTCACCGAATATCTCTCCGAACCCATCTCACACCCATCTACTATCTCTCGCACCAGCTAGATACCCCTCCATCATCATCCCCGTTGCCGTGTCGCCTCCACTCTCGGCAGGGCCTCCTTGCTTCTCTCTCGACTTCCACAGATATCTCTCCCTCTCACCAAATAAAAAAATAACCCATCTTTCTCTTTTCTTCTTCCTCCTTCTCAAAGATGGTTGTGAGATTGATTTGAAATCGGTTGCAGAGAGCAACAGAGAACGAGAGAGAAGAAAAGATGAATGAAGTTTCGGACGGCTGTTTGTATGAGGGTCGATATCGACTATAGCGCTAAAAGACAAAAAAAAAAGAAAAAGAGAAACGTCAATTGAGGGCTCATTCTGTCTGCCCTTTTTTATTATGGTCAAATTAATTAATAGGTTGTCTACGAGGGTTTTTCCGTTAAATCCCCTTAAATCATTTGATAAACCTCCAATTGTAGTGTCTATTTTTAGAGTTTATTTAAAAAATTAAATCTTTCCCATCCAAAAATAATAAGCTAAAGGGATCTGGTTATTTTTAGTGTTGGTTTAGCTAAAGTGGATGGAGGTGGACAATGTAAATTTTATAAATACTGTTTTGGACAAAAATGATCTTATAAATATTTCAAAATGCCCCAAATGGTGGGCTTGACATTGTAATTTAAAATAGATGGGCCTCAATTACTACAGTTCATAAAGGCGGGCCCCAACATCCTCAAAAAATAAGTGTTTTCTTTTATAATTTCACCGAATAAATTAATTTTCAATTAGATTAAAAGGTTTTATTTTAGACCTCAATCTAATTAGTTCTTATTAATTAGACTAGAGTTTCCAAAAACAGCCCCTAAGTCTTGCTCATCTTTTTTGAACTCAAAAATTATGCCATGGAAAAAATAGCCACACTTACTTTTCTCCATGGAATTTACAACTACTCAAAAACAAACAAATCCTCTTCATTAAATATTTGGAAATCCATTTTTATTGTATTTCAATTTTTCTCTTTGATTGGGGCAAATGCCTGAAACGTTAAAAACTCTTCATTTTGGGTACCTTTTATTGTGAATTCGCCTATAGACCCAAGTTGCTGCTGCCAATTGGCCCGTGTTGTAGGCGACACGGCGTATGCGTATGATACTGAGACTAGCGTGTGACAAACTCCACAAATTAATTTCCTCTCGAACACGCGGGATGGGTGTGGTAGACTACTCTATGGGGGAATGTCTCTGTGCAACTTTAAGGGGAGAACTTTCAGTTCGCCTGCTTTCTGTTTCATCTGAACTTTTCACACGCATGGAACACCTTTGATGGTCACTGGACCTAGAGGCTTGCACCACCAAAATGGGCCGGGCTAGACTATTGAATTGATGGTCTGTTTTTTATTTTATATAAAGTCATTAAACTTGTAGGCCAATGACCATGTGTTAAAAGACATAAGACTGACTGCATTTTTATAGTTACGTCCATCATGAGGGTATCTTTCCATCACCTATGTCCCATAATGTGTAGGGCCTAGGCGGGCCCTAGCAACTCGTGTGCACAATAATGATACACTGGTATATTACCCACTCTATAGTTGCTATTTTAAAAGAAGCTTCACATAAGCAACTTTTTTTTAAGTAAGTCTTTAAGTCGTCGTTGGATTCAAACAATACCTCGAGAAAATGATGAAAGACTCAATGCTGGCCATTAGTCAAATTCAAATTCCTGCTTGACTTGGCGGACCAAGTGGAGTCAATTCCACACCTACTACCGAAAAATTATTAGCGTACTGAAGAAGCCAAGTATTAAATACCTCCAGGATAATTTTCCGTGAAAATCCACCCCCCCCCCCCCCCCCCCCCCCCAATTATGCTTTTAACAGAAGAAGAAGAGTGTAGCTTCAGAAACCATTATGCTTTAATGCGCTTATATGCTGGAAAAAATAATATTAATGAGACCTTTCCATGTTACAATCCTCCCATGATCAAAGTGCATTCATGACGATCCCAAAAGGAGCTTGGACTCCAAGCCGTCGGTAACCCTGGAAGGAAAAGCAAAATAATTATATACATACATTGTGGCGTACATCCTTACCTATGCCCTCTAGTATGAAATCCAAGTATCTAGAAAAAAGCAGGTAAAAACATTGGATCCATCCACACTGAGTCTGTTTTTATTACGAGAGGAATGAGATAAGTGGGTCATAAATATTGTATGTCACTTTTTGAGAAAGTAGTGACATGTATGTTTGGCCTGAACAAGATGTTTAATATAATCTATGAACAGGACACACTCATGGTTGAGTGGTGTTGGCATTCCGTTTTACATTCATGTCTTTAAAATGAATGCATCACTCATGACCAGTCACCCAGCATAGGAGAAAATTTTTAAATAATCAACGAATAGGCCCAACACAAATAATTAGTCTGTCCGACCGCCCTGAGTCGAGTTGAATTCCAATTGGAACTTGGAATTGGAATTGGACTCAACTTGAGCCGAGTTGAGTCAGATTCCGATTTGCGACTCAGCTTAGTCACATTGAACTGTTCATCTATGAGAGAGAGAGAGAGAGAGAGAGAGAGAGAGAGAGGAGGAGGCTCACATCAAAAGAGTGCATATTGAGAGAGAGCTTGTTCGGCCAGGTTCTATTGTTAAGTTAGAATTCGAAAGAGTGTTTGTTGAGAAGAAGAAGAGGAAAATCGAGTTGGGACTAGGACTCAGTTGAGTTCGACTAGAGCCGGCTCCGGCTCGCGCTTTAGCCGTTTTTTAAAAACCTTGTAAATAGATGTTATTTTGCCATCCTCATCCTGAAACAAAGTCGTCCTTTCCAATCCTAATTTTGGAAAACCTCTCCATGTTTTGGCTTGTATTTTATTAATGAGGGATTTACGGCGCAGGTCCCCATAGGACCCCATACCACTCTTGAAGTCCCAGACACACCGTATTTAGATAAGGTCCTCAATGTGTTTTTTGTTTTTTTTGTTTTGTTTTTTTTGTCGTTTAGCGAATGGTCGATATCGACCATTCTGCGGAAACCCAAATAGAAATTGGGTTTTTCAGGAGGGAGAAGAGGGGAGTGGAGGAGCAGGGAGAAGAGGGGAATGGTCGATATCGACCATTCTGCAGGAACTCAAATAGAAATTGAGTTTTTCAGGAGGGAGAATAGGGGAGGGCAGGATGAGGGAGAAGAGGGGAGGACGAGGGAGAAGATTGCTATTTCCCAGTAGAGAACTGAGTAGTACTTAACTCAGGAGGAAAGATTTCCTAAACATAGTGATGCTTCGCCAACCTTTGATTCTACACATGCAGATAGAGTCTGCTCATTGCAAATGTAGGGATCAATTATATTAGAACTGAGCTGGAGCATGCGTCGTCTTTTCAATTGTAAAGACTCTCGACATTCTTCTGATCCTTTGCTCATGTTTCCTTTTTTTTTGCTGTAAGGGTAATATCATTAAACAAAAGAAAAGAAACTGAAACAGAACAGAGGAAATAAAAATGGATCTCTGAGAGACCTTCAAAGCAAAAAAATAGGAAGAAAAAGGAAACCAAAGAGAGAAGGGGGCAGCTAGAGGAGGGAGAGAAGCTCTCAAGAGAAACTGAAGGCGGAAGAAGGAGGGAAAGCTCAGGCGAGCTGCAGAGGAAGAAGCATGGGAGACAAGGCCCTGGAGAGACCGAAACCAAAGGGGAGAGCTAGATGATCATATCTGCTTTGGAAAGCTGCGATCCGAACCTATCGCCCAGAGGAAGCAGACTGAAGGGAGGAGAAACCTCTGGCGAGCTGCAAAGGAGAGAGACTGGGAGACTTGGCCCTGGAGCGACCTAAACCAGAAGAGGGAGCTTGACGATCAAGACTGCAATTGAGGCTGCGATCCGATCACCCTGAAGGAATTTTGAGGAAGAGGAGGAGAGATCTGAGTTGTTGGCTGCTGAAGGGCTTGGAAATTCTCCTCAAGGTGGTAGATAGGTGCTCATGGAGTAGCTGCTGGAGAGAAGAAAGAGGGATCTTCCTGCCCTCGAAGGTGGCTTCGTTCCTTGCCTTCCAAAGAAAGAAAATGACATATATGAAGACGGTTGCCATGTGCCTTTTGCCTGCCAGGTCGTTTCCTGTGGAGAGAGCTAGCCAAATTGAGGAGACAGAAGGAGAGCTGGGGACGACGATCTTTGCTAAATGGCAGAGCCACGTCCAAAATACTCTGGCTTGCTCACAAGAGAAGAAAAGATGGAATTGGGAGTCCTCTTCGCTGCAGCAGATATTGCATCTGGAAGCTAAGGAGAAGCCCAGCCTCTTCAGGTAGATCTTAGTAGGGGTCTTGTTGTGCATTAGACGCCATCCGAAGCAGCTAATCTTTTGTAGACTTATGCTATTCCAGATGAAAGGAGGCCAGTTCAGGGGGGAAGATCTAGAGCGGATGAGGTGCCAGGCTGCCTTGAGAGTGAGTTGACCGTCTGGGGAGTCCCTCCATCTGAGAGAGTCCTTGGAAGATTGGTCAGGGGAGAGGGGGGAGAGGGCTTTAGAGAGGCAGCTCTGAATTGCTGAAGGCAAGTGAGAGGGGATTTTCCAGGATCCTGACTGAAACAGGGAAGAAAGCTTCTGGTCCTGAGGGGATGTGAAGTTAGGAAATCTATCTGCAAGAGGGAGATTATCACTCCAGGGATCTTTCCACAAGTTGATATCCTGCCCATTACCAAAGACCCAGGTGATATCCTCCCCTCTTTGCTCATGTTTCCTAAATACCAATTTTTCAAATAAAAAATTCATCATTTGACATAGTTTCACTGAAGAAATAGAAAGCCAAAATAACTCAAGACGGTCACAAAAACCATACCACTAATATCAGGAACATGGTAATTGAAATCACCACAAGCCTTCATTGGAGTCATTTCATCAAACATACACAACAGATCATCTTCCTTCTAGGAAATAGCAATTATCTCCCTCCCCTCCCCTCTTCTCCCTCCTCCTCCCCTCCCCTCTTCTTCTTCCTGAAAAATCCAATTTCTATTTGGGTTTCCACAGAATAGTCGATATCGGCCAGTCCCCTCTTCTCCCTCCTCCTCCCCTCCCCTCTTTTCCCTCCTGAAAAACCCAATTTCTATTTGGGTTCCCACAGAATGATCGATATCGACCATTCGAAAAAAAAAAAAAAAAGGCACCTTGAGGACCATATCCATAAATACGGTGTCCGGGACCTCAAGGGTGGTATGGGGTCCTACGGAGACCTGCGCCGTAAATTCCTCTTTATTAATTGTGGAAAGAGAAGTTCAAGAAAACAAAAATCTAGAAACCAAACATGCAAGATAAGTACTGAAACAAAAGAAGACCAAACATCTTAAACAAAAGGTAGCATGGTCACATCATTGCATGCGGTCGTTTGAGTATCTTGTTATTTTTCTTGCATATCGCTGTTGCATGCCTTTATTTTAACGAGTCTTTCCATGCTGATTACTTATGGAAAGTCTCTATTGAAAGACTGAAGTTGTCTTAGTCACTCATGGACATACAGCTATAGGGTTCAGGATCAACCTTAACTAACACAGGACTTGGTATTTGAAATTCCGGCGTTAACACAGGCTTAGGTCCCAATAGTAATATCTCTATTAGATTTTCAAAAACAAGTGATTAATATAGTAATTGATCCTAATCTGAATTAATAGCAAGCAATCACACAAAGAAGAACACATGATGTATACGTGGAAAATCCTACTTGGAAAAAAACCATAGTCCTTACGTCTAGGCCAATAAACAACCAAGTACTAAATAAATTGAAAGTTACAAGATAGAACTCACAACCCTTTTCCAGTTGCAACTCAACCTAATGACTGTGCTATCTTGCCGACTACTCGCCACACACCTTCGCAGTGCTTGGACAAATTACCTTGAATGCCTCTTCAAGGTGAATCTCCTTCAGATGAGTAGAAGAAGAAAAATTCCAACGCTTATAACTTCAAGGCAACAGACCAAAAGCTTTGGAGAAGAAAAGAGATCTCTATGAATGATACTAGGCTTGGATCAAGAGAGAAGTTGGAGAAGTATCTCTTGAGATGTGTCTGTGCTCAATATATAGTATTAGGTCATCTCAACTCGAAATAGCATAGAAGAGAGAAAATATCGTCAGATCCAAAATTTTCTCAACCCAGCCGCTCGAGCGCGTGAAGCTTACTGCCTGAACGTGCTCGAGGGCGTGGAGCTTTTGTCTTGGGCCCGCTCTTGCGTGATGAAGCTTGTGAATTTGATGTCTGGGCGTGCTCGAGTGCCCAAAGGTACTGTGAGGCTTCATAAATCAGTCTCTTGGTGCAGTCCATCTACAAATTACATTGTAAACCTTATTCCCGGTTTTGTCCATAATCCAATGAATTAGCCTACTGATAAGACCTTACAGTCTTCTCTATTGTAAAGAGACACACAAATAAATGGGTGTGGTACACTACTCTATATAGGGAAATGTTTCTTGGCATCCTTACCATGACAATTTTAAGCAGGCCCACCTTAAGAACCATCTGAACTGTTCATAGACTTGAAAACCCCTTGATAGTCACTAGACCTAGGGATTTGCACTCACCAAATGAACTAAAGCATTGGATTGAGGGTCAACTTTTTTCTTTAATTTAAAGGCATTAAACTTATGGGCCATGGAGCAAAAGACTAGAGGAATGAGATTGACCCCGTTTTTTATATGTGGGTCCATCATGATTGGATCTTTCATCTCTTCCATATTGCATGATCTATGAGTAGCCCCAGCAACCGGTGTGCACGGTAAGGATATGCACGAATATTACTTTTTAAAGTAGCTTCTCATAAGCTACTTTTTTCAGCGAGTCTTAAGTGGAATATGTATCCATTTTTACAATAAAAGAATCTAAGGTTGCGATTTTCTGTTTCGCGTCGTCGATGGATCCAAGTAGTCTCGATGAATGATAAAAGTTTTAATGCTTGTCATTATTGAAATTCCTGCTTGACTTCCCAGGTCAATAGTCAATTCCACACCTACAGGAGTCTAGTTGGAAGAAGAAATCTCTGACCACGTGCCAAGGTCTAACATTGAGGCCCGTAGAACCAAATGGGTATAATTTTAGGTCTAAATACAAAGAGGTTGAGCTTGATTTGACTGAAAAACTCAGGCTTAGAATCATATAGATCATTATTTCATGCATACATTAATGCCCCCAGAGAATACACACACACATACACATATTTCAAAATATTTATTCATCTATAAGAGCATCTCCAACAGAGGCTTTATTTGTCCAACTCAGCTCCCAATGGGAGTAATTGGCATATGACTTTACCTCCAAGAGAATGGTCAAATCCACATGGCATTTGAAGGTTGCATTGGTATGTCAAATTTGACATACCATAAAGTGAGATGCATTTTCTTTCTTTTAAATAAAATAATGGTAATGAGGGTAAATGCATTTGAAGTTGATACAAGTAGATGCTAAATTTGAAATGAGAAAATTATAAAATAATAATTTGACATCTCTCATGGAGTTGCACAAGTGAGATGTCAAATTTACATATGCCTTTTTTTGCCACATAAGTATTTATTTTGAAAAGGACATATCCAAATTTGAAGTGTCTCTCGGAGATGCTCATGCTACTACAAGATGAAAAGGGGCTAGTAATTGTTTACTGTAGTGCCATTTGTTGTATGTTGATTGGATAGCAATATGAAGGGGGGCCAGAAAAAGTCCTCTGAGCAAAGATGGCATTGACAGCTTGTGTTGGATGGAACGCATCCCAGAAGATGTATTGATCCCTGTTTGCACATGGTATTGAGAGGGGAAGGCATGTCACCTGCCCTTTGTTAATTCTTCCCAATCCCACAGCATCCCTCATTAGTCGCCTGAAACCCTGTCATGTAAGAATGAAGATGGATCAGTCTTGTCCATGGGGGGAAATGGGCTGGGTCCATAGTATAGCTGGACCGGACCAAAATTAATTGACGTGGACCTGAACATGGAACACAAAATAGATCTAGTCCTCTGGTTCGTATGATACACAAAATCTTATGTCAAGACACTGACGAAACCCAGACCCAGACCCAGACCCGGATTGTGCTCATTTGAGGATTTCCCTACTAAGCATGGGGCACCCTCTCTTAAGCACCTCTCATGAGATCCCCCTTTGGATCCATGCCACTCATGCGGGTGGTGAGTGCTCAACGGATCTAAACGACACATAGGGGCATACAAAAGATCATCCTGCCACATTAGATCATCCTAACCCTTTGATCTATTGCCTTAAAATTTAATGGTTTTAGAAGGCATCAATTTTTGGATTTTAATCCAAAGGTGAGTAGAGAACATAGGGATAACTAAATTATTTGGGTATCTCATTTCTCACCCAAGTATCGAGGGATCGATGCATGAGTCTTCTCCTTGAGTGCTAGCTAGCTAAGGGGGAAAAAAATGAGAAAAAAAAAAACCAATGGTGCGCACTTAAATGGATATCAAATCTGGGCCTGTGCTCATTTAGGACTTCCTACTTCTCATAACTTACTGTAGCCTCATAGTTATGATTTATACAGTTGTAGCATTCGGATATTTGGGCCATAGATTTCTTCAGGCCGGAATAAAGGACATGGAGGCCCAAACTAAAATGGCTAGAAATCTTGGAACCGTAACCCAATTTTTCTGGGTGTTTGGGTATACAGGAAAATATTTCATCTGCAACGGAGTAAATTTTGGGGTAAGTTTTAAGATCCTTTCATGGGACCTATTACCAGCTCTACATCTAAATGTGTTACTCCTGGGCCTAATCCAATAAGTGGCATGCCAGTTTTCTAACTAGCTGAGCCAGCCCTTGAAGTATAGTCCAGCGGGTTACACATGTCTCTGAATATCAGTACCAACAAAATTAAACAGATTTGTGATTGGAGAGTTGGGCCGGCCCAGTTGCAGTTATAATTGAAAGTATCTCACCATATGTTGAAGGGTTATTGAGCATTTCACCGACGGCTTCATAAGCATTGCCGTAGAGAAAGATTGCCCCAGTGTGGTTGCCATTGAGCTGGTCGACCAGAGATTTTAGGCCCACATTGAATAGTCCGACGATCTCATTAACGCCGGAGACACACTGCCCCGGCGGGGTTTGGTTCAGTGCTAATTGGTAAGGAATACAACCAAGTGGGCCTAGTCCAGCCAGAAAGAACTTCCGCACCCCTACACTGTGAACTGCCTGCAATAAGAGAGTCCAGCTAAGATTGAGATGGTAACATATGCCATTGATAGATTATCAGTTTCATAATTGTTGATTGTGGGTCCAAACCTGGAGCTGATATCAATCAGGCAAAAATTCAGGGCCCATGTGCAACTTTTATGGGTCAGCAATAAGTTCAACAGGCCCATTGTTTCTTCAGCAATTCATTTTTGTATAGAATTGGGATCAAGTTCAAATGGATTAACGTCCAAGTGAGTCAGCTGATCACTCTATTAGCTGGGATGATCTCTCTAATATTGGATCCAGACCTACTACTTTCTGGTCCAGTCAGGCCTCATATCTGGCCCTATTCTGTGGGGAGTGAGAGTGGCGATCGGTCAGGTCGGGTTGGTGGCTTGTCTAGTGAGTATGGAACCACCCCATATCAAGAGGAACTCGACTAGAAAGTAAAAGGGTCAGCCCAACTCTCAGAATAGAGAAGTAGTGGCCCAAAACAAACATAACCCATCTATTAATGGGTTTCTAACCTGACCCACCACCTCAATCAGGTAGATTTAGGATTCGGTTGACCCGTGTACTTCTGGTTTGGACTCAGGTCAATTTTTCCAACCTATTTATATTTAATAAATGGGTCAGGTTCAGGTTGAGTCCATACTTGCTTTTCCACCTCCCAACCCTACAAGAAAATATTTAAAGCTTCAGATTGACTCTGTTTTAACTTCTGGGTTAGGTCCGGGTGAGCATGCTCAATCTAATTACTAAATTGGTCAGCTTCAGGTTGGCTAAGGTCCTGATCCAGACCCAGAATTTTATTTTATTTTATAAGATAAAAGGAATGGCTAATTGAGGCATGTATATGTGTATATATATGAGAGGGAAAAAAAATGAAGTTGAAGAACTCAATGGTTTCAGATTACCAGTATCTGCCTTGTGTAGTGATTGAGGAGGAGGTCGGCATAGTCCTGAGGAGTGTAGTTGTGGCTGGAATTGTAGAGGTATGGCAGGAGGTAGTTGATCAGGTAGTCATTGCTTCCCATTACCATCAGAGCAATTGACTTTGCAAGGTACTGAGTCAAGTTATTTGGCCCCATTTCATTTCTCAAGTCATTCATGTTGCTCTCGAAATTCATCACCTGTTGGCTTAAACTAAAACGCCCTCCCTGTCACAAAAATTAACAAACGAGATTACATTTGCCTTCAAAAAAACAACAAACAAAACAAAACAACACAAAAAAAAAAGAAGGAGATTGTACTCTCTCTCTCTCTCTCTCTACTTGGAACTACCATGCCCATGCACAGGATAGATACTGTGGGGACACATCAAGGATACAACGAGGTCATGAATTTGACACATGAAAATGAAGTTAAATACGATATGAAATGATATGATATGATGCGTTGTTTATTTTGAAGTATCTGGCTATCATAACTTGGGAGTTTGATTTTCTTACTCTCACGGGCCTTTTCTACAAGAACCAAGCTGAACTCTTCGATTGGGAGGAAAAAAAAAGAAGGAACCTAGCTGTGCACCCTGTTTTGCGCAAGAAATTCTGATATGGATGTTGATCCATGAACATATATATGATCCGTGAGTTTTCAGATTGATATTCTGATTTGTGCGTTCCAATCCAACCATAGGATCCATATTTAAAACCAACTTCATCTATTTATCAACAGTTTAATAGTCTACTAAGCTTGGATTGTATTGCCATTTCTAAAGACCCGCTTGTATTATCAAGTAGTTATATTTTGAGGTATTAACCTGAGTATACTAATGTCACATTTAACAACCAAATCCTCAGAGAAAAGATTTCCGCTTTTTACAAAGTTGAAGTGAAAAACCCACATTTGACAATTGTAAAATTGTAAAATTTGTGTCATGGGAGATCCTTATTTTTAAGATTACCCCTCACATTCAATGTGGAAATCTTAGCTGAAAGATGAAGGTTATAAAATCTTTCAGATTTGTGAGTTCCTTACCTGTTACCAAATTTGACCTATCGAATCCTAACTATACAATTTCCTTGTAAGGAAAGCCTTGTTCCAGAGGCAATAAGAAATCCTTAAAACTACAGATTCCTTACCTGTTACTAAACATGACCTAATATGAGTCTTACAATTTTTTCAGATTTGTGTCCAAAACTATAATATCTCATTTTTTTAACTTTTAATTAGTTGATGAAAGATCTGGGTCCAACACACAAGAGTCCTACAGGGATCTGAATCCTATCCAATATAAAATGTCTCTGGATCTGAATACATTTTGGTTCTGACCCGGATTGACCTGCTTACATCCTCTCATAATTCATGATCATTAACTTAGAACTATACCTTAGGTTCTCACTAAAAATGTTTCTTAAGAATATTGATTTGACAAAACTAAAGTTAGTGAAGGTTTATTTGGTGAAAACAATCTATGAACTCTTTCTTTTCTACAGTTGTAGTAGCAGTTAGTAGTGATTACCAAGTGCTGGCCTGTCTCATCAAGGATGCCTCATGCTGCTGAAGCGTAATTAACACCACTTAGCATTGCACGAACATTACTTTTGCTTTGTACAAAGGTCGGAAGATATGGAAGTCCCAACATCTCACCTGAAAAAGCCAGCCTCATCAACATTGCAATTGAGTAAAATGATGCAGCAGCTGTAATGAATGGTGATTAAATAATCATTAGATAAGATCTTACCCCCACATATCTACTGCAGTTTTTCCATTAGAAAATCTCCCAGAAGGCCCTTGATAGAAATCAATCCCATAGGGAAAGTAATTAGCTTTTGCCAAAGAGTAGAGATTGTTATTGTTCCCATTATCAACCAATGAATCTCCAAACACAAACATGGCTGGGACTTGATATGATCCATGCACCTCAATGGAGAAATTAAAAAATAGGAGAATGGTGAGAACCCAATTCACCCTAGAGCTTGATTTTTCCATTTTCAGTCAATTCGAAAACCCACTCAATCAATTGCATGCAACAATTTGTTATGTTGGAATGTGAGTATAAACATGGTGGAACTGAAAAAGAAGAACCACTGTGTAACGGCTAGTATATGAAATGTCCATGACGTAAGATGCTTGCTTCCTTATTACCTTTTTCCTTATTTTCTTGCTGGTTTTGGGTGGGTTTGTTACACGGTTTCTTGTTCTATTGACTTATCTTCTTATCTTTTTATCTTACTTTTTTTTTATCATTTTTTGTTCAATGGGGTGGCCCACAATGCCCACATTGACCACAACTTCCTTGTTATATGAAGCGGTCCTCTCCCTCTTTGGATTTTATTTATGGTCTTAAAGGTTATCTACTGGTTGCCATTAACAGCTAATTTAAAGGATATTATTTCTCTTCTTGATGGAATGAGACATTCATGGCCTATAAAAGACAACCCGGGTAACTCTTTTGGCTACGATAGTTTTTCTGCAACCATTACTTACCGGAAAAGAAAAGACAAAGCACAAGGGAGTTGTGATTCCCCATTGAAGACCAACCTTCTATTGGATCAGAATTTCAAGATGGCACAATCATGTACTATTTTACTACTCTACCGGGTTTAGATTAAATGTTT
The DNA here is from genome assembly GCA_038049695.1 of Cinnamomum chago. NCBI lineage: Eukaryota > Viridiplantae > Streptophyta > Magnoliopsida > Laurales > Lauraceae > Cinnamomum > Cinnamomum chago. The sequence goes on along the minus strand of CP142458.1, from coordinate 59,979,732 downwards.
ACAGTATTATTGGATTGATTCCAGAGAGGGTTTTTAAACCCAAGATTTTCTAACATTTGGTATTAGAGCCTGCTGATTTCAATCCAATGATATTCTATGATCCTTTTTATGGATTTTCTGAATTCTTCCGAAGTAAAAAACTCAAATACCCAGAGAAAAGAAATTTTGGGTATATGATAAAGGGTATTCAATTTATTTGATAATAATAGCCTCAGAAATTAGTATTACAGTGCCCAACCTAATCTGAAAAAGATGGGAATGAAAGATTTATTTTTTTGTAATTTAAAATTTTTTATTTAAAAATTACATCAGAGGTTTTTATCTCATATTTGGTTACTGTTATCATTTTTTTGGCTTGTTAGTAGCATGATAATGACAACATGAGAATATATCAGAAAAGTCAGAAGGTGTATTTTTTTAATGAAATTTATATTAAAAAAATACACCTTACGACTTTTCTAACATATTCTCATGTTATCAGTATCATGCTACTGACATGCCAAAAAAAAAATGATAATAGTAACCAAACATGAGATAAAAACCTCTGATGTAATTCTTAAATTAAAAAAAAAGGGTTTTGTGTGCTGTCGTGTGCGTATACTGTGCGCACAACAGTGCACAGATTTTATCCCAGACGTCACTGTGCGCATGATGGCCCACTGCCTGAAACTAACGAATTTTGCACGCTACCTTTTTTTTTTTTTTTTTCTGGTAGCTGGGCCAGGCCAGGCAGGTCTGGTGCTACCCAAGCTGGATAGGCTGGGCCTAGTCATGTTATGGTTCGGCCCGACCTGACTAGGCCTGCCATTCATGACTTTTCTGGGCTGGGTCAAGTTATGGTCTGGGCCAGTTTATGGGCTGATTGTGGGTTGGGCCTGACCCATGTAGGGCCCACTAAGCCCATTTCAGTTTTGGAGAATATTTTTTTCCAGTTGAACCCACTTATTAGACGGTACATATTTGTACATTCAATTGACCAAAATAAGCTTTAAAAGTGACCCAAATCAAAGTTTAAAAGTTAACTATGAACTATGAAACTGTAAATTATAATATGATCTTTGATTCTAATTATTCATATATATTGTTTATTCAATCCGATCATAGCCGTTAAATTGATAGTGATGGCCATAAATAACATTTTGAATTCATTGATTAATTTCAGAATTAAACAAATGGGTCAATAATAAACGGTCAAGATCTTATTTTGATCATAAAAGACACATCTAGACATGGATCGACGATCCATTTTCTTCTATGCATTGATGGCATTGAGATCTATCACATGGACAGATCTGATGAAATTTTATTTTTAACATTATGTTTAACTCTTTTTTGATACTTCCGCTGCTAGTTTTACTTATTTAGCAAAATTATAATTCGATTTTATTGTTAATATTCAGATATGCTCATTATGGTTTATTATTTAGAGTTGTCTATTTCTTGGATTGAATGGATGTATGGTTATGATGAATCAATTAAAGATATTAATTAGGTATTGATCAATGATCAATTAATGATAATTTTAACCATTGATTTATGAAATGGTGCCTAATCAACTTAAATGTAATATAATAAAGTTATTCGGAAATTATGTAATGGTGCATATGGACCAATATTTTTGATTGATTGGTTCATCACACTTAGATGACCGAATGAACTAACTATATCACTTCAGTGTTGTTATCAATTTAAAGAATTCAACAATTTTTTAACTTGGTAGCCACCAAAGCGACCCAATTATAGATAATTGATTAATTCTTTAAATTGAGTTAAGGTACGTAGTACAAACTCTATTGTTTGAATATGATAACACTTAAAAGTACAATTTCATAAAGGAAATGCTTCGATTAAGCCCAAAGGTACAATTGTCCATAATTTGAAATTGGAATATGACATGGTTAATAAAAGTGTTTTGCTTGTATTTGATTTATACCCAAAGGAATATATTCAATACAATCACATCACATATTATAAACATTGTCATATTAATCAAAGAAAAGTAATATATTTACATATTATTTTCCAACCCAAAGATGGCTTTACAACGATGTACATATCACTTTTAAATTTAAGAATATTGCATCGATAAATTCAAAGCATCACATAACTTATTGTTACTTGTTTATTTTTCTTCAATTACAAATTACATGGCATCACTTTCGACTTTAGTGAATATACCCATGCTAGATGGATCAAACTTTATTGAATGGCTGGACATATTATTGTTAGCTATTACTTACTTGGACCTTGATATGGCTTTGGATGAGCCTAAGCTTGCAATGCCTACGGATGCGAGCTTAGTTGATGAAAGGGCTAACTATAATAAATGGATTAAGGCTAATAAGGTTGTGATAAGTATTATTACAAACTCAATTTCGAGGACCATTAGAGGTTTCATCGAAGCAAAGGAAAATGCAAAGGACCTACTAGAAGCTATAAAATGTTAGTTTCAAATAACTGATAAAGCTCTAGGTGCATCCTTGATTAGCCGTATTACAAGCATAAAATATAATGGACCGTTGGGAGTAAGAGAACACATATTGACAATGACAAATATCGCTTCTAAATTGAAGGAAGTTGATATGACCGTGTCTGAAAAATATTTAGTGCAATTCATTTTCAATTCTCTTCCTCCCGAGTTTGGCCTATTTAAAGTAGCCTACAACCAGAGCTCAACTCCGTGGTCATTGAATGAGTTGATCGCAAAAGCTGATCAAGAAGAAAGGAGGCTTAAGGCTGAGGACAACTAACTGTTAATTTTGTTTCTCAAAATAAGTCCAAAGGAAAAGGAAAATGCAAAAAGAAAGCCAATGTTCATGAAGTAATGCCCAACAGGAAAGAGAAAGGTGCACAGAAGAAATGTTTTTTCCACATAAATTTTTTAAGAAGGATTGCCTAAAGCATAAAAGTTGGTTTGAAAAGAGAGGTAACAATTTATCTTTTGTATGTCAAGAAACCAACTTAGCTAATATCCCATCAAATTCTTTGTGGGTCCACTCTTGAGCAACCATTCATGTATCTGGATGTGTGCTTGGATTCCTTTCAAGGCGGACTCCAAATGATAGCGAGAAAACCATTACGATGGGGAATAAAAAAGAATCAAGGGTCGAAGCTGTAGGCACTTATAGGCTGGTGTTTGACACTCGTCATGTATTGGATTTAGATAATACTTTCTTGGTTCCTGATATTTCTAGAAATTTGATTTTTGTTTTCCAGACTTGATTGTAATGGATTTAATTTCAACTTTGGACATGGCATTATGCATATTTTTAGCAATAATATTTTGATTGGGAATTGTTATATGTGTGATGGTTTGTATAGATTGAAGTTAGATTCTATATATGACCAAACTTTACATACACCTCACATTAATTGCGGATTGCACATTGGCATGAAAAGAGGGCCACTAAATGATAACTCATCAAGGTTGTGGCACAAAAGATTAGGACATATCTTTGAACAGAGAATAAAAAGATTGGTGACTGATGCATTATTTCCCAATCTTGATTTCACCGATTATGGTGTTTGTATTGATTGTATGAAGGGAAAACAAACCAATACAAATTAACAAGAAAAGTATCACAAGAAGTTCTGCACCCTTAGAAATTATTCATACAGATATATGTGGTAAAATTCATGTTTTATGTTTTACGAGAGAGTAATACTTTATCGCTTTTATCGATGATTTTTCACGATATGGCTATGTCTATTTGATTAAAGAAAAATCTGATGCTTTACAATTCTTTAAAATTTTTAAGGCAGAAGTAGAAAAGCAATTAGACATGAAAATTAAAGTAGTGAGATCCGATAGAGATGGTGAGTATTACGGTTGATACACTGAATCGGGTAGTAACGATTTCTAGAAATGGAAGGTATTGTAGTACAGTATACAATCCCGGACACACCTCAACAATTTGCACTTTTACTGCCCCTTTTTTTCCAGCGCAATCGTTAAATTGTGGGGAAAATATAACTTTTACTGCCATTCTAATTTTTCTGCCGAATCCTTGTTTTCCCCGGTACAGGTTAATGACCGGGGAATATACTTTAGTTGCCCCGGGAAATGTTTTTTGTTTAATATATTTTTCTATTGATTTTGCGTGGAAGTATTTCTTAAAAATCCTAACCGCAGATCGCCATCTCTTCATAATTAAAGAGAGCGCTTCTTCAAAACCCTATCAAAAGACAAAACAAGAAGAAGGGCGCAAACCGACGACAAGGCCAAGGTCGAGAAGAAGATGGAACAAGGTATTGCTCTCTTTCTTCCTCCTCAAATGCCATGAATGGTTAGTGTGCAGGTTTTGTGTAGTTATTGTTCCCGAAGAATGCAATAAGGGGAGTGTGTAGGTTTACGTTGAGAAAGAGAGAGGCCGTGGGAAAGTGAGCATAGATCGAAGCTGGTTTTTCACATTCTGATATCCGATACTGAGAAGCACACAACTCACTCGCTCTAATTTTTAGTTGAGCAGAATGGCAAAGGGGCAGTGCACAGGGCTCAAGTCTTGTAACCATATTGGGGGCAGTTCTATTCAAAAATCATCCCTTGCTCTCACTTGAAATTGATTCAAGTGATTTTACCCTTTTTAGGAGTCGCTGTGTTGGGAACCGTCTTGAATAAAAATACATTCCTTGAACCAAATGTAAAGTGACTCATGAGATGATGAGAAACCTTCTTGCTCTCATGAGAAATCAAATGCTTGTTGCAGGCAAACATGCGTATTAAAATTGACTGCATGGAAACACATTGGATTGAGTATTGATCTAATGTGGTTTCTGAACAGGGTTGATGTGTATTAAAACTGATTGTCATTATTTTTTTTTATTAGATGAGTATTGCCTGCATTCTTCTGTGGTTTGTTATAACTCTGTCATTTTCAGAGTTGGGTTTGTCATTAGAATTTAAATTTTTTGTTATTTGTTTCCCAAATTGATATCTTAAGAATTAGGTATTGTGTTGTTTTTCTTTTTGAATTATTGTTAGAGAATGTTGATGTAGTTAAATATTTTGCTGTTGTTGCTGTTGTTATGATTTTGAATAGATTATGCTTAGAAGTTATATGCGGAGTTTGAAAGTTGAAGGGAAGATGCTACGCAGTATATAGTTCTTTAACAAATCTCCATTTGTGTCTATTGATTTATGACAAGCCATTCTAGTTTGAAAGTTGAAGTTGTATTCTGATTTGCTGTGTACATGCTTATAGTATTGGTGTGTGTAGTGTGTTGCTGTGTGCATGGTATATGACAAACCATTCAAATTTCTGCTCCTAAATGGACCCCACCTAACCAAAGTCCACATTTTAGCACCCCTTTGTCCAGTTAACTGAGATATCAACACCATCACTATCTCCAGAAATAAGGGACACCCAGATGTAACCCATCCCTTCTGTCACTGTCATTTTCACCTCCTGGATTGCAGAGAGTGGTAGCCTTTGTATGTTATCAGCTTTTTTCGTACCGTACCTATTTAAGGACACATGGAACTTTAATACTCGAAGAGTCATGCTTTATTCTGTGGTTTCACTAAAAGTTGTGCATGACATTCTTATTCATATGTTAATCTTGCTAATTTTTTTTATGCAGATTGAATGACAATTGAAAAACAAATTTTGTTGAAAGAGTCGATGCAGCTAGGATGCAGCCAACATGAAGGCCAAGCATGCAAAGTAACATATTGCTATATGTTAAAATGATATGCATGAAGTTTTTTAAAACAATGGTGCAAGTGTTGGAAAAGTGCAACAATGAAATGATCATATATGAATATGTAAATTTGCATTGGCATTAAAATGTTAGTACATTGTAAAATGTTAGCATTTGTTTTAATTTTGTAATGGTAATGGTAAAGTGCTTTCAATGTTGAAAGGATGTTTGAATATTAATATGAAGTGGAAAGAATTTTCTTGTTTCATTTTTTGATGATTTTGGAATGGAAATGGATGTTGAGTGTGTAGTAGATTTAGTCTCGGATAATGGAATTAGCAATTTCAATTTATTCATTGGGCACAGGTTGAAAGTTGTAATGAATTGATGTATATATATATATATATGGGAAAAGTAAATTAAAAAAAAAATATATTTTAAAATAAAAATTCCCGGCGAGAAAAAACGCTGACAAAAAAAGTTTGAAAAAATGATTTTCGTAAATTGTCAATATTTTCCCAGCGTAAAATAATGTCGGTGAAAGTTTTTCTAAATTTATTTTTGAAAAATAAACCACTTTTCCTGGAGCAAAATAACGCCGGCAAAAGTTTTTTAAATTTTATTATTGAAAAAATAAAACTCTTTGCCTGACGAAATAAACCTCTTTTACCTGCGGAAAAAAAAATGTCGGTAATGTATAGCTTTTAACCGGTGCTACCTTTTTTCGCCGGCAAGTGGTATCACTGGTATAATTTTCCAAGCGGATTGCTGGCGCAAGAGAAATCATCGGAAATGTTTTCACCGGCGTTTTATAGACCTTTACTGGCGCTTATTTAGTACCGGCAAAAGTGCAATTTCTTGTAGTCTCATCCTGTCAATTGCCCAATGTAAAACTGTGTTTCGAATATAAGCCTATTAGTTCTTCATTCTCTGTGTTTGTTTCTTGTAATCTCCATCTACGTGTTGGATGTGATATATGATATATGAGATTTGAGTGTTCTACCTAAAGTTGGATTGCCATGACTTTGTGCTCTTATTTTTGAAGTAAAGTACTATTTTATATGCTGGTCTGCTTTAAGGTTTTACTACATCTTCCTGGATGCACTTGAATCTTGGAACCTATTTTCTACCTTGGTGCAAGTGGATGCATGTAAACAAAATAATTATCTATTGCAAGTATAACTTTTAAAAATAAAGTTTGTCATGAAGAAAGGTAAGTAGCGATATCAATGGAAGGTGAGTCAAGCAAATTAAGACCTAAGCCCACCCTAAACCTGGCAAGGGTTAAAGTCAAGAAATTCATACCTACTGTAAACAAAAAAAAAACAAAAAAAAAACTCATTACCAAGCCTACATCTAATTGGAAAATATCATATTTTATATATCTTATAATTTATTTCCATCTCAGTATGATTTATATATACAAAAATATCATATTTCAAGTTTCTACTAAAATATTAAAACTTTTGTATCAACTGTTTATTTAAAATTCAATTATGTGAATCTTAAGAAAGCCTATTAGTTTGTATTTTTTTATTTATATCATAAAATCAAATAATATTTTTAATAAAGTATATTGCCCGTGCTTAGTACGGGGGTGTTTTGCTAGTATATATGATCTTAAAAGGTTTGTTCAGTATAGCATCCAAATCACGACCAATTGAAAAACCTATGAAATTCATAACCATCTAATCCTGAGAATCAGGGCGATCTAAACCATGGTTTAAACTAAGTCTCACACTTTATATTTAAGTGAAAGCTAAAAGCACGTCTACTTTGTATTGGTACTGGACTGACATTGTTTTGTTGGCCTTTCTATTAAAGTAAAGAAATTATGAACTATTATCAAAAAATAAAATTGCACACCTTTTTCTTTTTGATGCGTTTTAGGGTGTTTAAGATATTGTTGGTTTGTATCTTGTATTCTAATAATTAACCGAATTGGTTGTATGTGAGTTACCCTAGATATATTTAGGGTTTGAGGGTATTTTGATCTTTGTAGCATGGCTTTTTAAGGGCTTAAGAATATTTATATTGATAAATTGTTACCCTAACCCTAAGGAGAACAATTAAGAGGAATAGATAATCTCTTTTATTCTGTTGGCATAGACACACTGGCTGAATCACATAAAATTGGTGCGTCTTTTTCGTGATTGTGATTATGGTTGGTTGACTAAATTTTGTGACGTTAGAGTCATCGTTGACTAGATAAACACATTAGAGGGGTTAGGTCGTTGTAGTTAACCGGATAGATTAGGACTGCTTTCTATTTTATTAGGATTCTTTTTTTTTTATTATATTTATGTTATCTTTTAGGATTGTGTTTTGTTATTTTGGTTAAGAGTTTTCTTTTAGCAGGTTTACTTTTAGTTGTTTATAACTTAGCTTGATGTAACTCAATTTAGTATAATGCAATAAACTAGCATTTTTCATATTTTTCTTTCCTCTCCTCCCATCTCCCTCCAAAAGTGATATCAAAGCGTATTGTCGGATTTGAGAAATAGACAAGGTGTGACTTATTTTCTCCCTTGTATTAATATTAATAATATAATAAAAACATAAATTCCATTGGTTGTTGCAAGTTCCAAGATTTAACGTTGTGATTAAATTGTCACAGCAAAAACTCTGCATAATGTTTATTTCATGACCTTAGATCGAATAGATGACAACTCCTAATGAATTTTATATTTTGTAGATGACTAGATCCTAAATTCAATTTTTATCTAGTACGATAGTCTTGCCCTCTTAAAAAATGGTTTTACACACAAAAAATGTTCATGCCGTGCATATTAAATGGTCATAATAGAAACTTGTAAAAATCTATTTCGTGGCCTAATTAGATCCAACAGATTTTTTTTTGTTGTAATGCAAGATTCAATAGATTGAGAGAGGATGAACTATTGAAAACAAACCCCAAATTTACAAAAGGAGAATCCAAAGGAGATTACAAAAAATTATCAAAAGAGAAAAACAACAAACAATATATAATTATCACAGTAGAGCGACAAGTCCCAAAAAAAATAAAGAATTAAAAGTAGTGGAGGACTTGAGAACGGTTTTTTGATGCAGCTTAACGGGAGGGGAATCTGATTTTATTAAGCAGTGAAAAGGAGGTCATTAGAGCTGGAGTAATGTCTCTGAATATGGCATCTTTTCTAGTTCTCCAAAGAGATCGAGTTCATAGCTGAAAAAAAAAGAAGTAAATAAATAAAGAAGATAGCTCTTCTAGCATAGGCATCACATAGTATGATAAGCGCCATCCAAAGGTTGAAAGCTCTGCATTTTGAAGGTATATATACTCAGCAATGTTTAGAAGCCAAAGAAGAGAGGAAGAAGAGATGGAGATCATCTTCACAGCCTCTATAGCAAGAGAGAGCATCGGAATGCCAATGACGACCCTTCTGCTGACCATCGAAATGCCTAAGATCAAATGGATAACTACTCCCAATTAATGAGTTTTATATTTTGTTGATGGATAGATACTGATACCAATTTTTTATTTAGCAAGACAGGGGGCCCTCTCAAAAGTAGTTTTCCACCCTTCCAAACACAAAAAATGACCTTGTTTCCACATGGATGCATGAGCACGAGGGATCGCAAACCAAAATAGACTGTTGCTATCCCAAGCCTCTCCTAGTACCCATCCACATTCAAGAATAGACAAAATTCATTAATATAAGAATTGATATATATATATGTGAGAGAGAGAGCATTTCACTAATGACAATAATAAGCACATTATTAAGGACAACACTGAAAAAACATTATTTGAAACAAAAACGGTGTTCAACATCATATTCCTTATCACAATAGCTAACAACGTCTCAATAATTACTAATATACGATGGACCTTCGAGTGACAGGAGGACCTTCTTCTCCTTAGCTTTATACTTGTTGACACCAAGATAAAAGTCTCTAACTCCTTGTAGTTCCAGCATAACATCTCGCATCTCCGATCGTTCCTTCGGTGCTTCTACGGAACAAGATATACCTATTCTCACCAACGAAAGCAAGCACTCATGCATCGTAATTCTCATTTCATTGTAATCTTCATTAGATGAAATGTTCTCATTGCCTTCCAACAACAAACGATGATCTATAATCTCTATCACTCTTTCTGGGAATGCCATTTTAGCAAGTTGATGAAGGCTTAAGTTGTCTTTGAATACATCATCAGTAGGCCTCTTTCCCGTGAACATTTCCAATAATAGGATTCCATAGCTGTACATGTCGCCATATGTAGAAACTTCACCACCCATTCCATACTCTGCATTTTATGTGAAAGGAAATAGCAAGACATGGTTCAAAAAAATTGTCAAAATCATTTTCACAAGCTCAGGCCCACAAACATCAGAGACATGAATTTCTCCTTATGATCTTCCTTAATAATGGTTACATCATATATTTACTTATCAAACGAATGGCTATGATTTCATTCATATTTATAGTTATTTAGCTGAGATTTCATAATGATTGCTTTGCCCATTGATTTAATGAAGGCGCAGGTTTGTACTGCCAGGATCAATTGATCATCAAAGCCTTGTTCCATTTTATATGTGAAATAAAAATGAAGTTCATATCATCTAGAGACACTACTGAGAAAAAAAAAGTTGAATTTTGGTTTCTAAGGCTATAAATGGGTCAACTCGGGCTGGACTTGTCATTGTCCAAGCATGAGTCCAATTTGAATTGGGGTTGGACTTGCCTTTGCCCAACTATAAATTCCAATTAGAATTGAGGACTCTAAGTCCGGGTCTGAGTCTGAGTCCAGAATAACCATAGAGGTTCGGTTTGAGTTAGTGAAAAGAAAAGAATGAAGACACATTTCATTTCCTGCATGCCAAAAAAAAATGCACTCCCTGATTTTGAATAGTTGGAATTGGAGTTTTGAATTCAACTACGGAATGAACCTGACAGGTAGTGTTATCTTTCTCCAACAAATCAACTTCATGTTAATTCTAGCCAAAAAATCGGCATCATATTAAAACCCGTTCTCAGAACCCAAACATGCAATAGAAAATGCGAACAATATTAAAAAGAAAAAAAAAACAACAGAAAAAATGAGAATACATGATGTCAGAGAGTATATATTAGGGGATTTGACATTTCAATGCCCCTTAAACACTCAATCCCCAATTTTTGTAAATGTCTCCAGAGTCGTTTGACTCTGGTACACTTTTATTTTTTACTTTTTTGCCCATGATATCATGGGATTTTAAAAACACATGATATCATGGGTTCCTAATGTCAAAAGTTGAAAAGCTACCTGGAACCCATGATATCATGGATTTTTAAAAACCCATGATATCTTGGGATCGAGGGCAAAAAAGTAAAAAAAAAAAAAAAAAAAAAAAAAAGTGTACCAAAGTCAAATGACTCTGGTGACATTTAGAGACTTATAGTAATGAAATTGGAGATAGAGTGTTTAAGAAATTGGGGATTGAGTGTTTAAGGGGCATTGAAAGACAGTAGCCCCGGACGTCCTTCGTATCATTAGTTACCAAGGAAACTACAATATTTTCCTTCACATTTAATAATACATCACATTTATGTCTATTGTAAACTCTAAAATACACTTTGATAATATGTATGATATGCATATAACAAGGTTAAGTATATATAAGGCCATTGCTTTATTAGAAATTTCTGGATTTCACATGGGTGGATATTTGGGAATTTCAAATACTGGAGCTTTGAAATTCGATAATCTCCTTTTCATTGATGCTAAAATCCCTATTTAAGCATTGAAACAATCCATTTAATATACTTTGGATGAAAACTTAAAAGGTTAATTGTGGGTTGTACGGGTTACGTGGGTTGACTAGACCCCAATGCGGGTCTGGGAAAATTAACCTGTGAGTCGGGTATGAAGGTCATATATGGGTCGGGGTTGGGTTGGGTTGGTGGGTCGATCCGGTTCGGTTTTGCTACCCCTAGTTTATAAAATCCCCTAAGAACACAAACCATCATCAACCCACCCATGAAAACCACCATTACATGCACATGCACAAGGAAAATAATAAAACAAAATTAAATAAAGAGATTGGCAATCGTTCATATTCGACAATCAATTCACTTATATTCATAGTTGGATTGAGATATCACACCACACTAAACAAAACTTGATCTGATTTTTTATATATTCGTTACCCATTTATGGATTTTTTTCGTGCCCTGTCTACTTTATTAGTGGTGACTCAACGTGACCTAAACAGTGTTCATAAGTGTTTAGCTATCCCTAAAAATGAATATATATATATATATATATATGCGCGCATGTATTTGGAGGGCATGGGGCCCACATTTAAAGAGTGTTCATGGTAACTAATTCAAATTAATAAATTTTTATATGCAAGGGAAATATTTTAATAACGTAAAAAAAACTCTTGTAAATGACATAACTTTTTAGTCCAAATACCAAATGTAAGAAATCAAATATAAGTTTCAAATTACACTTTAGTCATCATTTTTAAATTGTTGACTCCAAACCTCATGCATATTAATTAAAAGTAAATATTAATTGTTTAAATTCAGATCTACCTATTAAATGGATCAGAATTCAATATGAAAATGAGGTGACTTGGCCAAGTCTCCCAATATTTGACTTCGTCCTTCATCAAAATGAGATGACCGAGGAGAGCCAGTAACCTCTAGTAGTTTTCCTACCCTTATTTGAAAAGAGATCTTTCTTTTATTTATTTCAATCTAAATGTGAACTGCCGACAAGCCATAAATTGACACAACCAACTGTTCTCTCCCTGTTGTATTGAAACACAGCAAAAGACTAAAACCAATAATTTGAGGACAAAAAATAATGGGATTAGGCTGCTCTATTGAGGATGACATTTTCATTCCCCTAGGTTTCATTGGTCTTTCCATCTCGGACCTCTCTTCTGATTGGAATGACCCCATGTGGCTTCAACTAATAAGTGTGCCTAATACTATGTGCAAATTTTCTCAAAAAAAAAAAGAAAAAAAAAGCTCTTAAGTATTACATATATAAAATACCAAAAATTGAAAAATGCATGCCAAGGGATCTATAGAATAATAACGTAAGGCATAATAAAAGTATGTTACCTGGGGCGACATATCCAATAGTTCCCTTTATTCCAATTGAGCTGGATTGATTCTGAGAGCAATTACCGACGTCTTTGGAGAAAATCCTCGCCAAGCCAAAATCCCCCACATGGGCAACCATGTCTTCATCAAGTAGAACATTAATTGCTAGGTTTGAGGTCACAATGAACTACTGGAGCTTCACAATCGTGATGAAGATAATCCAACGCACTAGCCACATCAATGGCTACATTTAGCCTTTGAATGAAGTTTAAACATGTTGAATTTTGTTGCTCTTCATTTGGATGTAGCCATGTGTCCAAACTCCCATTGGGCATATACTCAAAAACCAACGCCTTGAAATCATTGCCAGTAAAATCAATGCTTGAGCAAACAGATAAGATCTTAACAATATTTCGATGTCTGATGCTTCTCAAAGCTTTGCATTCTGCAACAAAACTTTTAGGAGCTCTATGTTGTTGTAATTTGAGAACTTTTATTGCAGCAGTCAATCCAATTTGATCAAGAATTCCTTTATAGACAAAGCCAAAACCTCCCACACCAATTAAATTGGCTGATGAGAAACCATCAGTTGCTTTGAGAAGCTCTGCATAAGTTACCTCTAAAAACCGCTCTCCCAGTGAAGATATAATGGGGCTTTTCTTGCTTGACTTCTTCCACCAGTAACGAGCTAAAAAATATGACAACATAAAGAGAGATAGAACCACAATAACACCAGAGATGACTATTCCTATCAAAGGAAGAGCTTTCTTGTGTTTCTTTGGAGCTAGCTTGGAGCATGGAGGTAACCCCAATTTTGTAATTCCCCCACAAAGCTTTACATTTCCTTGAATTGAAAATGCACTGGAATTCTGAAAAATTCGATGCTCTGGCACGGCACCCTCGAGATCATTGAAAGACAAATTTAAATACTGTAGAAACTGAAATTCCTCCAGATATCTCGGAATTTGCCCAGATAGGTTGTTATGTGAAAAATCAAGTTCCTCAAGGCCTTTTAAAGAACTCAAGGATGAAGGAATATTTCCATGGAAGGAATTGACTTGCATATAAAGTCTTTCCAAGTGAGTACAAGTGCCAAGATTGCTAGGAATTTCACCCGAGAATTTGTTGTTGGAGACATCAAGGATTTCAATATTCTTTAAGCCATCTACATCCAATGGAAAAGGACCACTCAAGGAGTTCCTATCCACAAGCAGCATTCTTAGTGGAGGAATATACAGAACTTGTTTCGGTATGGTACCATCAAAATTGTTTCGGGAGAGGGATAATTCCTCTAGACGTTGGCAGTTTCCAAGGCTCCATGGAATGCTTCCTTGTAGATCATTCCCACTTAGATAGAGTAGGACTAGTCTTGTGAGATTTCCAAGGGATTCTGGAATTTGCCCTGAGAGTGTGTTATTGAATAAGCCAAGAATTTCCAGCTTCTGTAGCTTCCCGAGATGAATGGGAATGCTACCTGTAAAAATGTTCTCATCCATTGCCAAGTAGTTCAAGTTGGCAAGGTTCTCAATTCCCGACGGGATGGTCCCAGATATCTGGTTCTGTTCTAAAAGTAGACGTGTTAGCTGGGATGAGAGGTTAGCTACTGAGGAAGGAAGTACACCACTGAATCGATTATTGGCGAAATCTAAAAGGTCCAAATTACTGCAATTGGTTAAGGAAGTGATGAAACCCATTTCATCTTTCTCACCGCCAAGATAGTTGTGTCCTAGATTAAACCATGAAAGAGCTTGCAACTTTTCAAGATTCATAGGAACAGATCCTCTAAATCTATTCTGATCAAAAGCGAGATATTCAATCCTAGAAGCATTACTCAGTGAATATGGTATGGGTCCCTCTAATTGGTTACGGTAAAGAGAAAACCATTGGATGTTTGGAAGATTGTTGCCGAAATCAGGTGGAATGGTCCCATGCAGATTGTTAGCCCCCAGGTCAAAGACAGTAAGTGATGAAAGATTATAAAGAGAAGAAGGAATGGTACCCGAAAGCTGGTCATTGACGAGCTGTAGAAATTCCAACTTTAGAACTCTGCCGAGATCATCGGGAATGTTTCCATACAGATCATTATTGGATAAATCGAGATCAGTGAGAGATGAAATGTTCCCAAGAGATGGAGGAATGTGGCCAATGAGATAGTTGTCGCGAAGATCCAACCACCTGAGATTTGACAGAGAGCCAAGCTCCGGAAGAATTGTACCAGCAATCTTATTACCATATAAACCCAATATTTCAAGTTCTGAACACTGGGACAAATTACCTGGAATCTCTCCATTGAAAGAATTGTTTCCCAGATGAAGAGAGCGGAGTCGTCGCAGACGGTCTATTTCTTGTGGAATTTGGCCTTGGAAGCTGTTGTTTGCGAGTTCTATAACCCTGAGAAAGGAGAGGTTTCCAATGTGAGGTGATAAATAGCCTGCCAAGTTCTGGCTTCCGAGGTTCAACGCTGTGACGCGTTGATGATGTCGCCTGCTGCAAGTGAGTCCATCCCACATACAGAAATGGAGAGAATGGTTCCAAGAACCCAAGACTCCATTAGGATCGTCAGATATCTGACCCTTGAAGGCGACTAGAGCGAGCCGATCCGACTCATTTCTTAAGGGGTGGGTAGCTTCTGCAAAGCACAGCAAGTTGATGCAAGTAAGAAAAGAGACATGAAAGAGAAACCACTCAAAGCGTTTCCTACTAATAATAGTGTTGGCGTTGGGGATCTGCATACTAGTTTGATTAGTTAAAAGATAAGAGAGAGCTTGAATAAAGAAAAGGCATTACTGGCTTGGTTCAATTGATGCACACTCGTATTTCTAGCATAAATGGGATTTCTCTGTTCCAGGGATCAATCATCAATGGATCCAAAACTCTTGCTAAAACATTAGTCTCAATGTGAATGCTCGCCAACATTCAACCTCGTGCTTGACTTGGCAGTTGGTTTAGTGTGGTCCAATTCGACAACTGTAAAAGTCCAGTGGAAGAAGATAAAGCTAAAATGAGTACGGGAATACTGTTTCAATGAATCATATTGAAGTCACTCATGTGCTCTGTTTGATGAATGATGGCTTCGGTGGTGATGAGAGGCTTGATTTTACTGCTCGAGGGTTGATGGAGGGTCAAACGTTGTTGGTTTGACTTGAAATTTGACGCAGAGCCTTTTGGGGGTATTTTGGGACCATCCGTAAGCTCTGATCGAAGTTTTAATGTCTTCAACGTTGTTGCCGCCAGGAGCGTCTGTTCAGCTTTCAGAGGAGTGAAGTTAGGCCAAATGATGCTGGAATAGCCCGAAACTTCATGTGTTCTCTTCTTTTGGCTGCTTTGAAGGATCTTGCAGTTTTTGTTTGATTCTGACAAGATTCGACGCTTGAAGTAGCATTGCATGTTTGTGGTAGGATGCGACTTCATGTAGCTTCTTTGATGTTGAAGAGGCAAAGTGACATTTTTGGTTTCAACAAGGACAACCGTAGTATGTTGTCGGCAGCACATTTGGCGAGAGGGAACCCACCCCATTTTCTCCTTTTATTTCTTCGACTTTCATCGAAGAAAAGTGTTACGGCCGTTACTGTAGCTGGCAATCGTGATCCGTCAATCTTGAGGGTAGTTAGAATCCTCATGTTCGACGTACATATATTAAATAGCATACATAGATGAATGGCAATATCTCTCCCCGGGGGATCATAATTCACATCCGACAACTATACCCAATGACATGCTTTTCCCAATAAGAGCTCCACATATTTAGGGAGCATTAACTGCTTTTTAACAATCCCACAGCGTTAATGAAAGAGTTTTATTTCCTATATTGCCCTTGGCCATTAACTCCTTATTAAGTCCTTCTCTGGTTTTTGAAACGCCCCACTTTTATCAGAAATTAAAATGTGGGACCATCTTGCATGATTGTGAACAAGAGGCCCGCCTTTATGATTTATAACAAGGGCCCACTTTTATGAATTGTTTTACATGAGCCTCACCTTTTATAATTATAGCATGAGAATGACTTTTAGGAATTAGAATAAGGCCCTCTCTTATAAGAAATTGTCAGAATGCATTACTGCTGGGCTCGAAGGAAGCCCAAGTTGGATTGTTTATAGTATTGAAATTGAAGACGGAAAGAGAGAAAGTGATTGTTCCAGCGGAGCCCCACACTCACGCTATCCCACCTACCCAGTACTGCATTTTTTTATCCGGATTCATTATTAGAGTTTTTCCACAATTTGCCTGGTCTGACAATTTTCTGTGTCTCTGGCTTTCTAAAGTCAGCACTAACGTGGATGCCTTTTCATGGTCATGTTACATGGCACTTACCACTGCCCCCAACAGCGGGTTTACAGGTTTTTCACCAGGTATTCCTCCTTTGTAGAACTGTGTTTTGTTTTTTCACCAGGTATTCCTCCTTTGTAGAACTCCCCCCCCCCCCCCCCCCCCCCCCCCCTAGACGTCACCAACACGCTCCATTTAAAAACATTGAGATCAAGATTCCGAAAGCGAAGATGAAGAAAATTGTTGAAAGAAGCAAAATCAACTCATCGGTGACCTTGAGCAATCGAATCATTTTGACTTAAACTCAAGTTTGACGTAAATTTTTCTGAGTTTTGGTTTGAATTTATCTAAGTTTTAAATTACAATGTAAACTTTACAAGTACTGTTTTGGACAAAAATAATCTTATAAATATTTCAAAATGCCCCAAATGGTGGGCTTGACATTGTAATTTAAAATAGCTGGGCCTCAATTACTACAATTCAAAAGGTGGGCCCCAACTTCCTCAAAAAAAAGTGTTTTTTTTTATAATTTCACCGAATAAATTAATTTTCAATTAGAACTTAAAAGTTAAAAGGTTTTATTTTAGAGCTCAATCTAATTAGTTCTTATTAATTAGACTAGAGCTTCCAAACATCACCTAGGTCTTGCACATCCTTTTGAACTCAAAAATTATGCCATGGAAAAAATTGCCACACTTACTTTTCTCCTTGGAATATACGACTACTTAAAAACAAACAAATCCTCTTCAATTTTTCTCTTTGATTGGCGCAAATGCCTGAAATGTTAAAAAATTCATTTTGGGTACCTTTTATTGTGACTTGGCCTACAGACCCAAGTTGCGGCTGACAATCGTCCCGTGTTGTAGGCGACACGGCGTATGATATTGAGACTAGCGTGTGATAAACTCTATAAATTCCCTCTCAAACAGGCAGGATGGGTGTGGTAGACTACTCTATATGGGGGAATGTCTCTATGCAACTTTAAGGCGAAAACTTTCGGCTCGCCAACTTTGTGATTCATCTGAACCGTTCAAGCACAGGGAACACTCTTTGATAGTCACCGGACCCAGGGGCTTGCACCACCAAATGGGCTAGACTAGGCCCGTTAATTTGGCCCTGAGAAAAAGGGCCCGCCTCGGCCCTCAAAAAGCCCTTAAAATGAGGGCTTTTGTTTCTAACAAAAAGCCTTAGGGCCGGGTTGGACAATTTTTTGCAGGCCCTTAGATTTGAGGGCCGGGCTTGGACAATAGTGGCATGGCCCTCTTATTTTGTCAAAGGGCCGGGCTAGACCGGGCCTGGGGTTGTCCTAGCCCTACCCTCAATTTATGCAGGGCCGGACCTGAGCTAGCCAAAGCCCACGGAGGGCCTTCCCTATCTAGGCCCTTACCCTACCCTCGAGGGCCAGGGCAGGGCCCTGAATGGCTTGCCTGAATATGAATCGCAAGAGGGAAGAATTACTACAGCCCAAAAAAATGAGATGAAAGAAAATAGGAAAAAGGATGCAAAGGCCTTGTTTTACATCCAACAAGCTTTGGATGAGACCATCTTTCCTAGGATAATGGGAGCCACCACATCAAATGAAGCATGGGAATTGCTTCGAGATGAATATAAAGGATCAAGTCAAGTTGTTAACTTGAAATTACAAACTCTTCTCCGTGAGTTTGAGACCATATTGTTGAAAAATTCTGAGTCCATTCAGGGATTTTTCACAAGAGTTACAACCTATGTGAACCAAATTAGGTCTCTTGCTGAGGACTTAAGTGATCAAAAAATTGTTGAAAAAGTGTTAAGAAGTCTCACTCCCAAATTTGACCATGTTGTTGCTGCTATTGAAGAATCCAAGGATTTAACTACATTGTCTTTGAATCAACTAATGGGTTCTTTGCAAACACATGAAGAAAGGTTAAACAGAAATGCAAATAAGCCAATTGAGCAGGTTTTCCAAACAACACTTGATTTGAAAAGGGGTCAAGTGGTAATGTAGGGGCTCACTCCAACCAAAGGCAAACTAGCCAAGGACGTGGACGTGGACGTGGAAGGCAAAATTTTCGTGGAAGATGCCGAGGCACAACCATGCATAATGGAAATGAGAGAAACCACAACAAAAACTACAACAAAGGTAATCTCGAACCTCCTCAATGCTATAATTGCAAGAAAATAGGTCATATTGAAAAAGATTGTTGGTACAAAAATAAGTCCTCAACTGTGCCTCAATGTTCAAATTGTAATAAATTTGGACATGAAGAAAAAGATTGTTGGCATAAAAGCAAATATCAAGAAAATTTCCATGAAGAAAAGGCAAATGATGAAGTTAAGGAAAATTTATTTCTCTCATGTTAATCTGCGAATGCTGAATTTGTTGGAGATATTTGGTTTTTGGATAGTGGGTGCAGTAACCATATGACAGGTGATAAAACATTCTTTGTTGAGATGGATGAGTCAGTAAGATCACAAGTCCTGATGGGAAATGATAGTCAAGTCCAGGTGCAAGGCAAAGGAATTGTCTCTGTGAACACCAAGTTAGGTACAAAGCTCATACACGATGTTATGTTTGTACCAGGTTTGGCTCAAAACCTAATTAGCTTGGGACAGTTAATGAAAAAAGGGTATTATGCGATTTTTGATGAGGATAAATGCATGCGATTTAAAAAGAAGAATATGGAGTTGGTCATGACAATGAAAATGACTCAAAACAAAATGTTTCCTCTCAAAATTTCCAATCTTACCCTCAATGCATTCAAGTCTGTGGAGTATGATAATTCATGGGTTTGGCATAAGCGATATGGGCATCTAAATTTTCATGGTTTGTATTCACTGTATAAAAAGGACATGGTTGTTGGCTTACTTGTTGTGCATCATGGTGACAAAATGTGTGAAGCATGTATTTTTGGAAAACATCATCGAACCTCTTTTCAAGCGGGTAAATCTTGGAGGGCTAATCAACCCCTAATGTTGGTCCATGCTGATAGATGTGGCCCTATGAGCACAAATTCACTTGGTGACAACAAGTATTTTTTAATATTTGTTGATGACTGCACAAGGATGATTTGGGTATATTTTCTTAAGAAAAAATCTGAAGCTCTTTCATGCTTTCTACAATTTCGAGCTTATATTGAAAAACAAAGTGGGTTTTTACTTAAGACATTATGAACTAAACGAGGGGTGAATTTACATCCAAGGATATCCTTATGATCTGTAAAGATGCAGGAATATGAAGAGAACTTACCGCAAGTTTCACTCTACAGCAAAATGGAGTCGCGGAGCGAAAAAATCGTAGCATTGTTGAAACCGCAAGATGCATGTTGAAAGAAAAAGGGCTTCCAAAAAGCTTCTGGGCTGAAGCAGTATTTACAATGGTTTACTTGCTTAATCACTCTCCTACAAAGGCAGTCAATGGAAAAACACCATATGAAGCATGGTATGGGAGAAAGTCAAATGTAAGTCATTTAAAAATCTTTGGTTCTATAGCTTATGTACATGTTCCCTGTGAAAAAAGGCACAAGTTAGATGATAAGAGTCTTAAGTGCATTTTTGTCGGATATAGTGAAGAAACTAAAGGCTATAAACTTTATGCTCCTCAAAACAAGGCTTTATTTATTAGTCGTGATGTGATCTTTAATGAAAATGATGCATGGATGTGGGACATTGATGTCGATCAATACCCTCTAATTATTGAAGAAGAAGAAGAAACATCATCCTTTGATTCACCACCTGATGCTCAATTAAGTCCGACTGGTTTCACATCATCGGAATCACCTCCTAGAAAGGTTAGGAGTCTTGTTGATATTTACCAGTCATGTGATTTTGTATGCTTTGCTTCTAAACCCGCTTGCTTTAAAGATGCAGTGAATGAGAAAAATTGGCATGATGCAATGAAAGTTGAAATGAATGCCATTGAAAAAAACAAAACATGGAGATTGGTAGACTTACCACCAGCTAAAGAGCCCATCGGGCTCAAATGGATTTTCAAATCCAAGTTTAATGCTGATGGGTCATTGCAAAAACACAAGGCTCGTTTGGTGGCAAAAGGGTATGCACAAGTTCCAGGCGTAGATTTCTTTGAAACATTTTCTCCTGTTGCTAGAATTGATACCATTAGAACTATTCTAGCTATGGCTGCTCAAGGTGTGGTTGAAATTCTCATAGTATGTTTATATGTTGATGATATGATATTTACTGGTAACTCTTCAAAATTGATTGAAGAATTCAAGAAAATATGATGTCTAAACTTGAAATGACCGATTTGTCCGTTACATTATTTTTTGGTGATGGAAGTTATTCAAGACTCAAATGGTATTTTTCTGCACCAAGGAAAATATGCAAGAGATTTGTTGAAAAGGTTTCATATGTCAAATTGCAATCCAGCTAAAACACCCATGAATACAGATGAGAAGCTTATGGTAGAGGATGGAATTGAAAAGGCAGATGCAAAAGAATTTTGAAGGATGGTTGGTGGCTTGATTTATCTCACACATTCAAGGCTAGATATAATGTTTTCGATGAGCTTGATTTCAAGGTTTATGAACGGTCCAAGTAAAGCTCACATGGGTGCAGCCAAGAGAGTTCTACGATATATTCATGGAACATTGGATCTCAGACTCAGGTATAAAAAATCAGATACTTGTAAACTTGTCTCTTATACTGACAGTGATTGGGCTGTTTGTGTAGATGACAGGAAAAGTACTTCAGGCTATGGGCTTAGTCTTGGATCTGCATTGATATCATGGGCTTAAAAAAAAACAGCAAACTACTGCACTTTCTACAACTGAAGTTAAATATATGGCGGCAACAAGTGCAGCTTGTCAAACTGTGTGGGTTAGGAGGATTCTAAGTGACTTGAAGCAAAAGCAAGAAGAAGCTACAATTTTATTTTGTGACAACAAGTCAACAATAGAATTGACAAAAAATCCGGTCTTCCATGGAAGAACAAAGCATATTGAAGTCCGGCATCATTTTAATCGTAAGCTTGTCGCCAAGAAAGAGATAAAGGTGGAGTACTGCAGCACGGAGGAACAAGTTGCTGACATTTTCACAAAGGCTCTCTCAAAAGAGAAGTTTTTCAAATTACGAAGAATGCTTGGTGTTGAAGGCATTTGAATTAAGGGGGAGTGTTAGAATATTAAATTAACTCAAATGTTATGCTGATATGTCATTTAACTATCTTTGAATAAGTCTTTGCTTGAAGAAGTCTGTAAACGTGTCCTTGTGTTGGTTCTATAGACTAGGTGTTTATGGGACACCTGCCCTTTTAGTGACTCTATTAGTTCTGCAAAGTAGGTGTTCATGAGACACCTGTCCCTTTATTGTTAGTAACCTTTATCTATTTAAATGGTCTATGTAAATGAGATGATATATGAATAAAAAAGTCTTCCATTCCTATTTGTACCGTGCTAAACTCTCTTCCACCTTCAGTAATTGGTTTGTGTGTGCAACAGTATGTAGTAAGGCTATTCTGTCATCAGCCCACCCATATTTACTCTGCCAACATCCAACAAGATCAAGAACCCAAGGAGTCCCCTCCTCAGAATGTTGGGGAGCTGCATGGTAGTTAAGTGAAAGACAGTGAGTGCTCTAGTAAGGAAAAGCATTACTGCTTGGCTCGAATGATGCATACTTATATTTATAGGAGAGAGAGAGAGAGAGAGAGAGAGAGAGAGAGAGAGTTGGCACTTGGCACGTGGCACTTGGCACTTGGCACTTGGCAGGGCAAGTGTGGTCAATATTGACAGCTACAAAAGTCTCTAGTGGAAGACAAAGCTAACATTATTTCGAGTCCCCGTCAAGTCTCTAGTGGAAGACAAAGCTAACATTATTTCGAGTCCCCGTCAAGTCGCCGCACGGTAAAGAGAAGCTTTTTGTTGATCTAATTTCAAAGGTGCTTCCAGCTTCTGGGCCCCAGTGCGCCAAATCGAATCTCGTGACCTGGGACTAGGGCCGCTAACCGTCATGTCGGCACGCTCATCATGCTATCCAGTATCCACAAGCACTCAGTTTATTATATTTAAAACTTGGGAGTCTTCCATCCATAAGACTGCTAGTTGGCGACTTGCTTGACGGGTCATATTGTTCAGTGATTTTTCCACAACTTGGATGGGTCGACTTACTGTTCTGAGATGTTTCCACAGCTCGGATAGCCTTTTTCTTCTTTTATGAAGTGTTGGATGCGCCAGGATCATTGAGGCCAAGGTGAAGATAATTCTCTTAGCCCGCCCTTGGTCGCATATCCACCCATAGGGCTTCTTTCAAATCCAAATCGCTTAAAATCTTTCACTGCTGCGTGTCCTATTGCATCTTCTCCAAATTTCATTTTAGTTTAAGTTGTGGTCAGTGTCAAATAATCACATACTAGCATAACACTCGAGCTTAGCACGGGTATATCCTTAACATTTCAAATTGAACATCCATACATTTAAAATTTTAACATTCATAACTGGTGATTACTAAATTACATGGGGAAAAATAATCCCATAATTCATCAATTTGACATTCCATCCAAAAAACACTTAAATTTTATTTTTAGAAAGGCAACGGAAGAATTAAAAAAATGGCTTGGATTTAGAGAAATCGGAATACAATAGGCCTGAGAGCCCAAAATAGAGACCTGCCTCGTTCTATTCCGCCATTTTTGAGCATCTCATTTTCTTAGTCCCACATATTTTCCGTGTAATTTAACTTTGTTTTCTTTTCTTTTACTTTGGTTTTCTTCTACGGCAAGACAAAGGTGCAACAGATGAATTGTCCCTTGTATTAGGAGTAATTTACACAAGCATGAAATAATGTGATTTTGACTTTCAAAAGTAGACATGTGAATTTCAGTGTTTTTCTTGTTAATTTCAACTATAAATTGACTTACATCTAAGTTAGGCAAAGCGTAAATCCTACTCTTTTGTCTGGCTAGTACCCTCGAGAGACCTGACTGACTAGGAAGTGAACCGCAACATACAGGAGAAAGGACTCTACATGGGAGAGGATTTGATAAACTTCTAATTGTAGTGTCTATTTTTAGAAATTATTTAAAAATTAGAGCATTTGCATCTAAAAAAATAAGATAAAGGGATAGGCTTTTATTTTTATTTTTTATAGTGCATTTTAGTTAAAGCGGATGGAAGTGGCCAGTGCAAGATTTAAAAGTATTTTTTTGGTTGAAAATATCCTCATAAAATTTCCAAAATGATTTAAATGGCAGGCTTTACAGTGTAATTTTAAAAGGTGGGCACAACAATACTACAATTCCTAAAAGTGAGACCCAATTCCTCACGAAATAAAAAAAAAATTATAATTTTACCAAATGAACTAATTGTAAAATAGAATTTAGCAGTGAAAAGCTTTTATATTGGACCATCATCTAAACAACTTCTATCAATTAGACTAGAGTTTCCAAACAACCCCTACGTCTTGCACATCATTTTGGAACTCAGAATTTATGCCTTGGCACATGAATTATTTTTAATTCCAAAAATGACCACACCTATTTTACCTCCATGGAATTTACAACAGCACAAAAGCCGACAAATCCTCTTCAATAAATATTTGGCAATCTGGTACCACTGTATTTCAATTTTTCTCTTTCTTTCCCACAATTGCCTGAAAATTTTAAAACCTCTTAATTTTTATTACCTTTTATTTTGACTTGACCTGTAGACCAGTCTTCGATTGGGAATCACCCCCCTTGTCGTAGGCGGCACAGAGTGTATTAATAGGAGGTACTTCATAATCCCCCTTTCTACAAGCCTGTTTAATTGCATTAAAGTACATAACAATTGAATACGTAGAATTCAAACCATTAATAGTTAAAAATGAAGATCAAAGATGTATTTTAAAAAATGAGCAACAAATAACCTTTTATTTTTCTTTTTTCTTTTTGAAGTGGAATCAAAAGAAGATAGGTTTGATAGTTAATTTCTCATCTTCTTTTGATTCTTTTTCTTCCCAAATTCACATTGGATCTTCATTTTTAACCACTTATGATATGAATTATATATATATATATATATTCAATTCTTATATTTTAATACAAACAAA
The DNA here is from genome assembly GCA_038049695.1 of Cinnamomum chago. Classification (NCBI taxonomy): domain Eukaryota; kingdom Viridiplantae; phylum Streptophyta; class Magnoliopsida; order Laurales; family Lauraceae; genus Cinnamomum; species Cinnamomum chago. Next base: position 59,954,745 of record CP142458.1, on the reverse strand, counting down.
CAAGCCTGAGAGTTTCCATCTAATGAAGTGGCCCACAGGCTTCGCCACAGTCTCCAATTAATCCTACGGATATAAACTTTGATTTATATAAGTCACGAAATGCATTATTTGTTTCTAAAGACCTTTAGGAGAAAATTGCACCTCCTAAAACAAACACATCCATTTGTGTAGTCCGGGAAGATACCGTTTCATCGTATCAATATTCGTCGACTATATAAATCTCATGTCAGCTAAAGCACACTCTCAATTGCTTCCTTGGAATGAAAAAAGAAGAGAGATTTTAAACACTCGACGAATGTTGATAGGATGAAGAATTCGCCATCGAGTTATTCGCGAGACCCATTGGATGACTGTATCACAAAGTCTTTAGTCTTTAGCTTTCTTCAAAGATATCATTACCTTAATTATGGCATTCCAGTCACTTTATCTAGAACTAGTAGTGCAGGAACTAGGTTAGAAATAACATATGAATATCAGGTCTAGTGCACTTCATTAAATACATTAAAAATGTCTAATTACACAAGCATATTACAATTGAGATGCACATTCCAATTTCACACTTACAGTCTAAGGGTTGTTATCATAAATCTATGTTCATCCTACATTCCAGTGAAAAAATTAATGTGTCCTAATTTATTGTCACAATCCCGTCTAACTCAACATGATATTATCCGCTTTGACCCATATGCACACGTTAGGACGCGGTTATACTGCTCCTGCCAAAGCACGCCAACTCCAGAATTTTTACGGGATCTAGGGCCACACGGCTTTAAAACGCATTATTTTGAGTTAAGATAGGGTTTGACTTATAAGCCTAGGATCAACACTTGAATATTTCCGATGTGGGACTTAGTGTAGTCCAAGCCCCCTGAAAGTCAAGCAAGCTAGCAGGCAAGACAGGCATGCCTAGATTGGTAGAAACTCACATCTATCATGCCATAGGTCAAAAGACAATCAAATAAATAAAAGACCGAAATGTTTTCCGTAACTAATGCACAATATTGTTATCACATTTCTTTTCCAAACATTGCCCGTAATTGTAACACCATACCACAAAATAATCATGGCCATAGAAGCAAGGAAATCCTACATGGCAACTTGGTTTCAACAATGATGACAAATTCTAAAACCTATTGGAGGCAACCAAAATTATCGAATCAGCTTCAATTGTATGTTCAATAACTCGAAGAAGCTTCCCTACCAGCTGCATACCCAAATAAATCTTAGCTATATTTGTATGTAGGAGCCAATTGTATGTTCAATAACTCGAAGAAGCTTCCCTACCAGCTGCATACCCAAATAAATCTTAGCTATATTTGTATGTAGGAGCCAAACGTTTAGTCGAACTTATGCGGAAGGGGCCTCACAGCCATGAATTCATCCACCATCTGCAAATAAATAAATAATAATCATATGGGAATTGACAAGATAAGTAAATCAAACTTTCAGTGCAAGTGATTAATAAAAAACAATCTTGAGACTAGTATCAGTGTCACATCCCGGTCCCGAAATCACCCTGGCCTAGGGTAATCTCCGAGGTGTGTCACACGCACTCCCGTATATTGTACCTGTCTCGAGTCAAATACAACATACGAAGGAGAAAAATTCGACTATCCAACATGTGAGAATACATAACATTTCATATAGCGGAAGTCGTAATTCATTGATGTAGGTATCAAATTCCATCAAGTACTAATAAACGTTTAAGTTTGATACAAAAGAAATAAACAATATATACATTAAGTTACACAAGATGTATCAATGAAAGAACCCTATACAACCACTACCAAAAATATATCCAAAAGAATTTCGTATGACTATATGAAAAGGATAATCATACGAACTAAAATATCTACAAGTGTGGTTCGCACTCCGAGAAGATGACTTCTAAACGGGCCCTGGTTCTGGCCACTCTTCTAGTCCTGAATGTATCTCCTGGGTGCTCTCCTCTCCCTCCTGGACCTCTTCAGGACCGGGAGTTGCATCTGAGTATGTGACATCAAATGTAGTATCTTAATACGACTATTAAGCAAGTATAGACAAAATAAGATTTCACATAATGTTGCAATTTGAATTTAAGACAAGTAAAGTCATGGAGATCAAAGATAAGTATTCACTACGCAATTGTGCCATTTCGAATTTATCATGCTGGTGAATCAATTAATGAGAAAACATACTAATTTGGCTACTACTTTAGCTCATCCTCTCAAAGAGAGCAAATCTAGTTGGGATGTCACCAGCTGCCCGGCCAAAGGCTAACTGGCTACCCGGTTCTGGAGTTCCGGTACTCCAGGTGACTTACTGCAGTAGTCTCAACAATAAACAAACCAAGTGCTGGCCCCGTCGGGCGTCACAAGGCCGAAGCTAGGTAGTGCCGACTCAATCGATCAAACAAATCAATAATAAGTGGATATAAGTGAGTTGTAGTTCGAACTGTCTAAAATCAAATCATATCAACTCATATGTCACTATATACTCACATATCCACATTAAATTTCAAGACTGAATCGATATACAATATTTGATGAATGACGGCGAATTTCGAATAATTAAACCTCAAAGGAGATTAATAATGACATAAACTCATTTAGTTATAATGAGTGAACTACTAATGAAGATATAAATCAATATGAATGCAATTATTTAAGGAATCAAGGAGTTTTACTAATCATTTCTAGACTATCTCTTTTAGTCTTTCACCGTCCATTACAAGGTAAGTTTCGTGAAATCAATGTATTACTACTTTTGTTGATGTCACTATGTATAAGAGGTACATTGAGTTTCTAAACGAACCCTCGTGGCATAGTGTTAGACGAATAATTATCCATTAGACCCATTCATAAGGTTAAGGGTTCCATTTATAAGGTCATATTACTTCAAAAATTCCTAAGTTCCTATGGAATTGAGGGTGAGCACCAAAATCCATTAATGAAGGATCAAGGAGGGTTAAAAGGAACTAAGGGTAGTAATACTCTACTTAATTTGGCTCAAAACAACCCAAAAAAAAAAAAGGGTTTCAGATCCTCCACGTGCTCGAGCACACCTCTGCGTGCTCGAGCACGCAGTCTTCCAGCACCTCCACGTGCTCGAGCACACCTTTGCGTGCTCGAGCACGCAGTCCAGATTTCCATTTCGGAAATTCTGGGATGCGTTTTCCTTCCCTTCTCTTCCCACACTTCTTCTACCATATAACCTGCATAAAATAGAGCCTTCATGCTCCCCTTTATACATTCAATTTCTCCAACCCATTCCATCAAATTGAAATCATAAAGCCATTCATTTATTAAGAATTAAAACATTGAGTAAGAGTAGCATAGAAAGAATCAATGAAATTAACAAAAATGTAAATCCATATCATGCATATACTTGCCTCAACTTTAAGCTTGCCAAACCTCTTCTACTCTCTTGGTGTTCAAAACCCTCAAATCCCCAAATTAATTCAACCCTAGACACAAATCAAGTAAAAGAAATACCATGAATGCTATATACAACTACCCAAGAGTCTCTTGACTCCACTTTCAACTCAAACCTACTATCAAGGGTGGATTTGAGTCATACCTTGACAAGGGGTCCCAACTTGAGAGTTGAAGATAAAATGGTTCCTTGAAACAAGAGGTGGAGAAGATGAAGGAGATGATGAAGAAGAAGATTTCCTCCTTGACCTTCACTTGCACAAAGCTAAGGAGCTTAAAGAAATGGAGAGAAATGGAAAAGAAGAAGGAGGAGGTAGGTTTTCTCTCCACACCAACATGCAAAACGAATGAAAATGATATGAAGCTGGGTTGTTGTAAGTGATAACAATTGAGAATTTTGCTAAAAAGCCCACTACTGTTGAGTATTTTCAATTTAAGTCAAACGATGGCCCACTTCTTCAACGATGGGTCAATTGAAGTAACGCTGAATACGAAACTTGACGAGCTTAACGAAATACACGCGATGACGCCAAAATGACGTGAAAACGATATAAAACGAAAAAATCTATAATTATGGGAAAGTCCTTGACTCAATCCAAATGAGTCAATTCAACTCCACTCAACTAGCCAAAACTCAAGACTCAATTAACTCGGTCTAAGAGACTAAGTTGAAGATTTACGACTAAACAGAATTAATTAAACTAAACCCCATTAATTAACACTAATGACAATTAATTGGGGTTGGGGTGTAACAATCAGTAACACATGGACAGTCCACAATCCAATGAAATCAGGCCAAATATACTTACTTTTTTGAAACAACAAAACTTCAAATTGTATTAAAAAGCTAAAAGATCCAGGATGATTACTGCAGTGTATGGAGGCCAAATAATCACCGACGTCAAGAAGAGCTTTGGCGTGAACAGCGAAGGGATGGACCTTAGCGCCTTGGAGAGGACCTGAATGTGACCAGAGCTATGGAGGAAAGGCTTGGGAGGCGGTCGAATTTCTTTAGAGACGAGGGCCTTTTCTGACTGGATAAATTCGTACTCCCTTGTGGATCTAAGGCCGGACAGTGCTATGTTCACTTGGTCTAACGATCAAGTCCTCTCTTTAATGTCAAGGCTCGACAGATTTCAGTATCAAGAGAATAGGTGGATCTTTAACCAGATGTGTGCCATTTGGCTCTCCCTAGGTTGGCGTTTCATCATTGCCCCTCCCCTATCATTCTATACTCCAGTAATGCATATGGGGTCCTACTTTTTGGTTTGAGCTTTAATTTTGTGGCTATTAGAGTTAAATCCAACACTAGTGGAAGGAAGTTAAGGTAGAAGGGTGGGCGGTGCAAGATTTGTCTATGAAGTTGAGCATCCCTAGGGAGAAGATTACAAGAGTGGGTGAAACATTGGGAATGTTGAACATGTTAAATTGGGCATGATGCAAGAAATTCAAGCCTTGCACAGTGATGAGTCAGATCACATCAAAGCCTTGGCTGAAGAATATCTGGATCGTTTAGTTAGCTCTAAGAAAGACTAGAAAGATCAGATCTGAAAGATCCATGATGGGAGTTCGAAGAGAAGCATGGATCCTAGGATATTTGTTATGGGAACCTGATATAGGGCCCACAGTCCTTTCCCTCTTTGAATTTGAATTTTTATTTGAAACTAAATCTGAATTTGAATTTGAACTCGAATTCGAAATGATGAGAATATATTTTATGGTTTGAAGAGAAGTATTTAAGCAATGTTTTCTTCTCCTTTAACGATAAAAAGTAATATCAGAATAAAAAAAAGGACTATAGGTTCATACAAACAATCAAACCAACATCCTTGCAGACGGGTATTAAGAGCATTATACCCACAAACGAGTTACAAAATAGAAGCAACCATTTGTGCAGTTCTATCCACCCCTAGTTTTGCTAAAGTGTCAGCCATGCTATTGGCCAATTGACTGACACGACAACACTCCCACTGCATATGAGAGGGCTGTAATCTCATTTTAAAGTGAAACTGAGATTTCCACTGGCTTAATGCATCCGAAGAAACCCACAAGATAGCATTACACGAATCCCTCTCCTCAATCAATCTACCCTGAAAAGAGCCCGCAAAAATATGAAGAGCCTCAAGAATCTAAATCCCCCCGCACGTTTGGAAAACATGACTAAAATTTTTCCTCTGTCTGCAAAGAACTCCTGCACCCACTGGACCAGGCTTGCTTCTAGCCACCGCTCCATCCACATTGAATTTCAACAGACCATATGGAGAGGCAGACCATGTTAGTTGTTACCACTTTCTTCACCTTCCAAGGCCCACACTCCATACATGCTTCCCAATTGTAAATGATGCCATTCAATTTAACTTTGGTGAACTCTTCACTGACATCCAATTGGCCACACAAAATGCCGCCCTCTCTAAAACCACCTCAATCAAAGAAGAAGAAAAGCCCATGAAAATCCCATCATTCCTCTTCATCCGTATAGACCAATAGCAAAAGAAATCACTCTCCAAAGCATCAACCTACACCCACAAAAATGACCCAGCCTCCATGCCTCTGCCATCTCTGCCAAAGTACTCAAACACCTACCAACCCACATTTCTAAATGAAGAACCACATGTACAATCGCAAATCTTAATGCATGCAAAGATGATTAATAAATTCCTCCTTGCTTTTGCATAGCACTCACAAATCCGAAAGAGCGCCCAATACCGAACCTCTAAGATTGTCTGCAACCTTTCCTTAAAATACTAGATCCAACTACACCCGAGAAAGAGGGGGAAATGATTGAGGGAAACCCTCTAAAGCCCCGAAGCCTTCACTGAGAACTTCCTTGATGGGATCAGCTTCAAAATGCAAATATTTTAACCAAGCCAAGGATGAAAATAGCGGTAGCGGCGGGCCACTACAAAACGCAACGTTGCACCGTAGTAATTGCACCGTAGTGGAGCAATTAAAAAAAGTTGTCAAAAAAATCTGAAAAATTCCCAGAAAATCCAAAATATTGGAAAATGCTTGAATATATGGTCTTTTTACAAAAGTAGCTAGCATAGGCGGGTGCAGCGGTCCCATCATCACATGAAATCCTATATCGCTGGATGATTATAAAACTATAATATTGATATATTTTTTCATATATATTCATGTTGGTTAGCTCTACTAAGTTAAAAACTAAAAAACTGCTTATAATCAAACAATGTCATCAAAATATCATCACCATTATGCATAGAATATAACATTTTAGAGTTGCATTTTGATATATATATATATATAGAGAGAGAGAGAGAGCAATTTTCAGTTAAAGTGAAATTTGATTAGGGCCTTATTTCTTATTAGAGTTAATTTTTCCTAGGTCCCATGTCCTATTAGAGTGAAACTTGGTTGGGCTCTATTTCTTGTTAACAGGGGCGGACCCACGTTAAGGGCATTGGGGGCAATGGACCCCGTTGGGATTTGAAAAATCTAGAGAGTTTCAATGGGCAGCTAGTCCATGCCCCCGTCGACCCAACACGCATGCCCCTACCCCTTTTATTCCAAAATCCTTCCCCTTCCTCTTCCTCTTCCTCAAACCCCAAATCGTCTCCTAGGGCTCTTGCAATCCCAGCCCTCCCCTTCAAGCTCCGACACTTCGACATAGAAGGGAGGTGTGGTTCAAAGCTTCCACCATCTCAGACTCTTAATCAGCCGAGCATCTAGAACCAACGAGCGGTACTTGCAAACATGACCTTACGCATAACAAACGTCTTTCTTGGGCTTCTTTCACTGCAATATTTGTTCTGCATTTTTCAAAATCTGGATCTTGTTCCTCTTTGAAGGAATTTCTTTCCTTGCTTTGATGTTTGATCAGATGGTTGGGCTTTCTCTTGTCTAATCAAATTATTCTTTTGCAACGAATAGCTGTACATATGAGATTTCCGCTGGATCAGCCAAAAATCTGATTTCCATCATCAAGTGTGCAGCATTGACCGTCTCATTTTCCCTATTAGGTGCAGCCCATCTAATTGTGTGGCCTACCAGATGGCAAATCAAATCCAAACAGAGAAGTTGCCCCTCTCTCGATTGAGCAAAATCAAATGTATAAGCTTGGAAAGCAGGAAATATAAGCATTTATCCTGGAAAAGAAAGCTCAAATTCAACAATGTGAACCAAAATTTCATATTTTTTCAGCGGTTCTACTCTCAACTGATGGATATTAAAGTTTCCTAAATTAATTCCCAATGGGAATTCAAAATACTTAAATGGTTTTCATCGCATCGACTCAATGTTTTTGCATAGGGAATGGCTACTGTTATGCTTTGCATCTGTGGAGTACAAAAATTCTGGAAATGGAATACATGGTTTATTGTTTTCCCTCAAAACAGCATTCTCTATATTTTGAATCTGAACTAAAATGTACTGATTATGGCTTTCACACAAAAGTATCCAACATGTGGAAAAAATATGATAATCCAAGCACAATAATAGGCATAACAGAGCAAGTAGGCATTAGAAAAGTTAAGCACATCAATGTATGTGGAAACCTCCATTAGCCGTATAGGCACTATCAGATCAATTTTAACCCTCTCCAGGTAACTACAAGTTGAACTATAAAAAAAGTGAAATTATCAGGGATGAACAGGGATCTAAAGGGACCAAATTGGGACAAGTTATTTTGATTCAAAAGCTCTAATTGCATACCTATTCATCATTTTTTCCAAGCTTCATCGTCCAATCATGACCAGGGAAGGGGATCAACCAATTCCACCCCTTTTATTTTATATTCATTTTGTTCCAATGTTTGCTTGTAGTTCTATAATAGTAGCAATAGTGGTTATTTTTATAGTTTTGTTATATGCGCTGTTTTCTTTCATGATGTCATGGCTTTCAAAACATGAAGAACTGTGGAGGGCAATTGTAAAAAATTTCTTTTAGAATTGTGATATGACTTTTGATAGAGAATGTTAGTTGCTTGATGTATTCAAATATTTATATCTATTTAAATGCAAGACATTCTCACTTTTGCCATTGATAATGTGACTACATAACAACAAAATAATGTTTGAAATCTTCAATTGATCATCATATGCCCCCACAGCTTGTTAATATGAAATTTCTGGAGTTTGCAGTTGATGATTGGGTATTTTTGAAGACTTCTCCAATGAAAGGTACCATTAGATTTGGGCAGAAAGGAAAGCTTTCACTAAGATATATCGGACCTTTCAAGATCAAAAGCAGAATTGGAGATGTGGCTTATCGTCTAGATCTTCCGATGCAATTCTCCGGTATCCATAATGTATTCAATGTGTCTATGCTTCGAAAATATGTGGCAAATCCGACTCATATCATTAACTATGTTGAAATTCAAGTTCAACCGAACACCACTTATGTTGAGAAGCCAATTCAGATTATTGATACCAAGGAGCAAGTATTACGTACTAGGACGATCAAATGGGTTAAAGTTCTATGGGAGCATCATGAACCCAATGAAGTCACATGGGAATTGGAAGAACAAATGACTCGAAAGTATCCAGAGCTATTTGTTCAGGTAAGTTGTTTATTGAAGTTTACTTGCTATGTTTTCTTTTATTTATGTTTCATTCGGAGGACCGAATGATTCTAAAAGTTTAGGAGAATGTTACACTCCAACCCGAGTTAATCAAGATTAACTCTAATTAATTACGATTAATGTGAATTAGACGCGATTAGTCAAGGTAAATGTGATTAGTGATTAAAATGGATCAAATTAGTTTCATTTGAGGAACTTAGTCATAACGGAATGGATTTGAAAGGAATTCACTTGATTGAGTTGAATTTAGACTCGAATTGATGGAATTAAGGACTTTTCCGTAAATACAAAATTTAGCGTATTTCGTTGGATACGGTGAAACTTGATACCATCGTGTGTGTCTCAGCGAGGGCAAAAACTTTCATAATATACACATTTTCATTTGACTTAACACGTATCAAGTGGGTCTTGAATTGACTTAAATTAGAATTAAGTTTGATGTATGGGATGAATATGCAAAATCCATATGTTATGTGTCAAGAACCCAAGTTGCATGTCCTTAGTTGTGTCATTGTGATTCATCCCAGCAAATTTTGAGAAGCAGCTGAGTTTTCTTCTTCGTTCTTGGCTATCAAGTTGTTGAATCAAGGAGTTTCTCAAGTGACTTTGATAAGGAAATTTGATTTCATCTTCTCCATCACCTTCTCCATTAAGTGGGTTGTTTGTTTCTTAGAGATTGGTGCTTTTGAATCAAGTAGAGCTTGGAACAAAGGGGTTTTGTGTTAGATTCATTTCAAAGGCAAGTATAAACTCTTATTATGATTATATGTTAGTTGTTTGAGAGTTCATACAATTGAGTCAGAGAAGAGATGTTGGTTGATGTGTTTAGAATGGAATTATCATTGGATTGATTGAATGATGTTTATAGTGATTGTAGATGGGAATAGAAGTGATTTCTTGTATTTATATATGGAATTGAGTTGGGAATAGGAGGTTCCAAGCTTTGTTGCAGGTTAGTGATTGAAAGAAACAGAATTCTGAAATGAATTCTGCATCAGATTTGGATGCAAACGTAGTTTTGCTCTCTGGAAGCTTGAGCAAAACACTGTGCATGATTTTTTCTTACAGCTGTTGGTCGACCGACTATAGTCTCGGTCGACCGAGTATACATAAAGCAGGTCGACCTGGCCTTCGTAGGTCGACCGAGCTCCCAGTTGATGGGGTCGACCTGCCAAGGCCTCAGTCGACCGGGTCTTCTGGGAATTTCTAAGATTTTGGATATTTTGTTTTAATGTAGTTGTGAGAGCCTAATTCGACTGTGATTAATGACTAATTAGGTTATGAGAATTTCTCCATAAAATGTTATCTTTGGATTGTCATCCAAAGTAAATTAGCTGTTAACCAAAGGTTAACTAAAGTTAATCGTAATTCAATAATAAATGCCAAAGCTAATTCGTACTGCATGGATAGATTGTACGAAATTAGCAGGATTGCAGAATATAATTCTGAGATATAAAGGATAAAGCCTATTGAGCATTTCACGACTGTTTATGTTCTTTATACCTCCATGGGTGTTAATTCCGGGGACTTTCATGTACAACATCCACATATATTATAATGTTCATCGAGAATAACACGTACATGGAACAACTGTGATTACACTTAAATGGAAAGTATTAGTTACTCATTTAATTGTTTATTGAATTGTATATGTTAAATGAATCTTTCTTGAGGCTTGGGTTATGAATGGTGCGCCCTTCTGCCCTATGCCAAAGAGGACAAGGATACTGAATAATTCCTTTATAAGACGATGTGAAATGAATTGATAATTGAATTGATCATTGAGTCTGGCACTACATGGTAATTTTCTATAAGCTTTTTAAGTTGATTCTACTGCAGCAGATTATTTGGAGGCGTTTCGGAGCTCCGTGGTGATATCAGTAGTCCCTGGCCCGGGCTCTGATAAGTCCCACAATAAATGAATTCTTCAGTATGGAAGAGAGAATCTTATCCTTTGATGGAGATGGAAATGGAATTGAATTGAAATTGAAATGCTATTGTAGTTTACCAAATAAAAAGACTCTTATTGCTTATGAGTTGGAATTGGAATTAAACCAATCTAACAATAAATGAGATGAATTGAATGTATCATTAGCATGTTTAATCATGTTTGTTTATACATTGCTGAATTGTGAAATTCATAGTGTTATTGATGGCATTACAGGCACAGCTGCCCATGCCGGTCCTTCCGAGACCACAGTGCCACCAGAAACGTCCGGTACAGTTCCTCCAGGAGGACTAGTAGAATGGAAATGAGAGAGAAACAACGAGAATAGAACTTGATACTTTGAATCATTGCCTTGTAATTATATAGGCAAATGATGAGTTGTATATAGTGTAAAGAAATGTTGGTTTGATACAAACAATGTATATTGTGAATATTCCGCATAATTTATATTTGATATCCCTTGTGAATTTTAATGTGTTGAGATTTACGGGAGTAAGTATGCAACACGTACGCCTCGAGTTTAACTCGGATTAGTCCTAATCTCAGGCTCGAGTTGTGTCAATTGACTTGACCCCAATGTGGGTCTGGGAAAATTGACCTGTGAGTCGGGTATGAGGGTCATATATGGGTCGAGGTTGGGTTGGTGGGTTGATCAGGTAGGTTTTGCAGACCCCAGTTTTTAAAAGCCACTTAGAACACAAACCATCATCAACCCACCCAAGAAAACCACCATTACATGCACATGCACAAGGAAAATAATAAAACAAAATAAATTAAAGAGATTGGCAATCGTTCATATTCGACAATCAATTAACTTATATTCATCATTGGATTGAGATATCACACCACAATAAACAAAACTTGATCTGATTTTTTATATATCCGTTACCCATTTATGGATTTTTTTCGTGCCCTGTCTACTTTATTAGTGGTCACTCAATGTGACTTAAACAGTGTTCATAAGTGTTTAGCTAGCTATCCCTAAAATTGCATACATATACATATATAAATATATATATATATATATATATATTATATGCATGCACGCATGCATTTGGAGGGCATGGGGCCCACATTTAAAGAGTGTTCATGGTAAGTAATTCAAATTAATAAATTTTTATATGCAAGGGAAATATTTTAATAAAAAAAATAAAATAAAAAAAAGTGTTGCAAATGACATAACTTTTTAGTCCAAATATCAAATGTAAGGAATCAAATATAAGTTTCAAATTACACTTCAGTCATTATTTTTAAATTGTTGACTCCAAACCTCATGCATATTACTTAAAAATAAATATTAATTGTTTAAATTCAGATCTAGATCAGAATTCAATATAAAAATGAGGTGACTTGGCCAAGTCTCCCAATATTTGACTTTGTCCTTCATTAAAATGAGATGACCGAGGAGAGTTGGCTTGGAAGTTTTCCACCTTTATTTTAAAAGAGATCATTCTTTTATTTATTTCAATCTAAATGTGAACTACCCACAAGCCATAAATTGACACAACCAACCGTCTCTCCCTGTTGTATTGAAACACAAAAGACTAAAACCATTAATTTGACGACCAAAAATTAATAATGGGATTAGGCTGCTCTGTTGAGGCCGACATTTTCATTCCCCTAGGTTTCATTGGTCTTTCCCTCTCGGACCTCTCTTATGATTGGAATGACCCCATGTGGCTTCAACTAATAAGTGTGTCTAATACTGTGTGTGCAAGTTTTCACACAAAAAAGGAAAAAAGAAAAAAAAGAGCTCTTAAGTATTACATATATAAAATACCAAAAATTGAAAAATGCATGCCAGGAGATCTATAGAATAATAACGTTAAGGCATAATAAAAATATGTTACCTGGGGCGGCATATCCAATAGATCCCTTTATCCCAATTGAGCTGGATTGAGTCCGAGAGCAATTACCGACATCTTTGAAGAAAATCCTCGCCAAGCCAAAATCCCCCACATGGGCAACCATGTCTTCATCAAGAAGTGATCGTTGGCTCCAAAACCCCGTTGGCTCAATGCGAGTCACCGTTCAAGCCCCACGTTCACGCTATCCTCAACTACCCAAAAACCTCGGTTGCACCTAGTCCACGCAACAAGCCCCGAGAGCAGACTAAGAGATTGGAAGACTGATGTTGATCCTCTATGGCGTTGGTTGCACTGTACGTTACGTTGCAAGGAACTTACCACTGCCCCAGCAGTGGGTTTACAGCATTTTCACCAGGTATTCGTGCTTTGTAGAACAGTTTTTTTTTTCCTCTCCCCCTTGGTTATAGCTTTGTTGTACAACTTGAGTACAGAGTACACTCCTCAATTTTGGCTAAATGAATCCAGGATCATATATGCCAAGGTTAAGAGAATTCATTCATTACCACATGTCGTGTTATGTTTTCTCCTAATTTCATTTCAGTTTGAGTTGTGCTCACAGTCAAATAATCACATATAAATTGACTAGCACAATACATGTGAGATCCCAAACTAGTGCCCTGCCTCATTCTATTTAGCCACCTTTAGCCCGTAATTTATCAGACCCTGCCGCCCAATTCCAGCCTCTTTTGAGCATCTAATCTTCTTAATCCCACATATTTTCCATGTAGTTTAGCTTTGTTTCTTGTTTTACTTTGGTTTTCTTCTTCGGCAAAAAGAGAGGCGCAACAGATGAATAGTCGTCCCTTCTATTAGGTTAAATTTACACTTGCATGAAATGATCAAATAAAGTGATTTTAACTTTCAAGATTACGCAAGTGGATTTCACTATTTTTCTTTTTAATTTTAACTATAAATCGTTTTACATCTAAGTTGGGCAAAAAGTACATCCTACTTTTGTTTTTTTTGTTTGGGTACTCGACAACGTGGATGGGTCCCCGAGAAATCCCACTGCGACTCCTCGGAGTCCCACATATACTATAGAGAGGAAAGTGAATGAGATTATATTTAGAGCTTACACTCTTACACCTTTTAATGGGTTCATGCCATCAGAAATAAAACCGTGAAGCCTTTGGACCAAAGCGGATAATATCATGCATGCATGTAAGGTCGGGTGTTTCAAATGGTATCAGAACCGACTTTCAACTAGTGGGTGGGCAGGCAAAGAGGGCTAGAAGGCTACCGCACAAGGACGTGCATGTGTGTTGGGTGGGGCGCCACTAATGTGGAAGTGAATCAAGGCACATATGAGAGCCACTATGTAATAAGTCTGTCTCTTCCAAACTGGCTCATGAGTAGGGTGTATGGTAATTCTAATAAAAAAGTTATTATTTTATGATTTAGAGCTTATTTACATATTAAATCATTTGATAAACCTCCAATTGTAGTGTCTATTTTTAGAGTTTATTTAAAAAATTAAATCTTTCCCATCTAAAAATAATAAGCTAAAGGGATCTGATTATTTTTTAGTGTTGGTTTAGCTAAAGTGGTTGGAGGTAGAAAATGTAAATTTTACAAGTACTGTTTTGGACAAAAATAATCTTATATATATTTTAAAATGCCCCAAATGGTGGGCTTGACATTGTAATTTAAAATAGGTGGTTCTCAATTCCTACAATTCATAAAGCGGGCCCCAACTTCCTCAAAAAGTAAGTGTTTTTTTTTATAATTTTACCAAATAAATTAATTTTCAATTAGAACTTAAAAGTTAAAAAGGTTTTATTTTAGACCTCAATCTAATTAGTTCTTATTAATTAGACTAGAGTTTCCAAACAGCCCCTAAGTCTTGCACATCTTTTTTGGAGTCAGAAATTATGCCATGGAAAAAATAGCCACACCTATTTTTCTCCATGGAATTTATGACAACTCAAAAACAAACAAATCCTCTTCATTAAATATTTGGCAGTCCATTTTTATTTTATTTCATTTTTTCTCTTTGATGGGCGCAATTGCCTGAACTGTTAAAAACTCTTCATTTTGGGTATTGCGAATTGGCCTATAGACCCAAGTTGCTGCTGACAATCGTCCCGTGTTGCAGTATGATATTGAGACTAGCGTGTGACAAACTCCATAAATTCCCTCTCAAACACGCAGGATGGGTGTGGTAGACTACTCTATGGGGGAATGTCTCCGTGCAACTTTAAGGGGATAACTTTCAGCTCGCCCACTTTGTGATCCATGTGAATTTTTCACACACATGGAACACGCTTTCATAGTCACTGGACCCAGGGGTTTGCACCACCAAATGGGCTAGACTAATGAATTTAATATAAAGCCACATAAGATTTACTTCATAAAGTCGTTAAATTTGTGGGCCAAGGAGCATGAGTTAAAGACATAAGATTGACTGCATTTTCATATTTATGTCTATCATGGGTTTGATTTCGGTTTTCAGTCTTGACTCATGGTTATTAATCGAACCGAACTATGAAAAACAATTCGGTTAACCGTTTTTCCAAAACGTACGGCTAACCAAAGGCATTACACCCAAATTTAAAAGAAAAAGAAGAAGAAAGGGGGTATTGTGTAATTTTATAACTTAAATAACCAATTTTAACTTTTGAACCGTAATCGTTAGAAAAAAATTGAAAGAGGGAAATGTGAAGGATCAATGATTTGTTTGTTGGAAAAATGCTCTTTATTATTTCATTTGTCTAATTGAACATTTTAATGCTGCTTTAGTATTTTGAAATTATGTAGTTTGTTGTCTATGATATTTGGTTTTGACTTTTTAACATGTATTTTGCTTTCTTACAAAAAAAAAAAAAAGGTATTTTAAGTGATAATTAACCGTAACTGAATCATCTAACACAATTAACCGCGGTTCGGTTTTTTAATGATTTTTTAGGGTATAGTTACGGTTACGAGTTTTAAAAACTAAAAACAGTAAAATACGGTTCGGTTAACATTTTTCCTTAAACACATTGTTAACCGAGCCGTTACACCCCTAATAACGTCTACTTTGCTCCCCTCTAATTTTAAATGAACACTCTTCACCACCATCATTACAGATTTATCTCAAGTTATAGCTTATACTTATTCCACTCAACAAGTGAAGTTAGCAAAATTTTAATTAATGTTAAGAGAATATGATCCTAAAGTCTCTCCAGAGACTTCTAATAGGGAAAACAATGACAGTGTAATGCGTTAAGAAAATTAGAGTAAAAAACATATTGATCCTAATGCAATAAACGGGCTGGATTAGGCCGGAGTCACCATTGCCCAGGCCTGAGTCTAATTAAGCTTGAGGAGTCTGAGTCGGGTTTGGGACCTAGACCACCACGGACGCTACAAGTGGTCCATACATCTATTAAACAACTAGTCAGAATGGTCCCGACTTGCACATATACGGAAACATTCAGATGAGAACCGCTGGGACCGATGGGCCATCTGTCCCACCTATGAATAAGTAAACCCTCTCACAGGCTACTTTGGTAGTAATTACCACAGGACCAAATTCGACACCCATCTAGATGTTACTCATTGTTGGACTGGAATCCAACTAAATAGCCCCTTTGAAAATCATCAAAACTTGTACGACATAGTTCAAGTAGTTTTTTAATTTATTCTTTTATTTGTTATGATATGGATATCCCTAAGGTCTTTGACCCAATAAGATCAATCCCCAGTGCAGCACTAGCCAAACACATACATGCGCACACTGGAGCAAATCTGTATTGAGTTTTGACTATAGGGAGCAAACTCACACCTTATATCGCTCCACGAACTCCCAAGGGGGTGCAGTTCAAAGAGCTAGGATAATCTTATGGGGTATATATTTTACTTTCTTATAGATTTCATTATGATCTTTCCATGCTCCACCTCCTTCATTATTGGCATGGCCCCGAGTTAGAGCTTGTGCTATATACTATTGTGTGGATGGTTCTCACCAAGAATAAGACTCCTCTAGTTTTTCTTTCACGGCATGTCACAAGCCTAGGTAAAGGAGGAGGGTTGCGTTAGATAGGTTGACAACTAGCGTTAAATCTTGTCACAACCCAATTATGAATTCTAAAATTTTATTCCACTAAAAAGTAACAACTAAAAGTATATTGCAAGAGAACTAAAAATAAATAAATAAATAATATGCCTTATCTGGCCGACGTATCCAATAGATCATTTTATCCCAATTGAGCTAGATTCAGCAGCTGAGAGCAATTATCGCCATATTTGGACAAGACCCTTGCCAAGCCAAAATCATCCACATAGGCAACCATGTCCTCATCAAGAAGGACATTGCTAGGTTTGAGAATGCAATGTGCTATTGATAGATTATCAGTTTCAAAATTGTTGATTGTGGGTCCAAACCTGGAGCTGATATCAATCAGGCAAAAATTCAGGGCCCATGTGCAACTTTTATGGGTCAGTAATAAGTTCAATAGGCCCATTGTTTCTTCAGCAATTCATTTTTGTATAAAATTGGGATCAAGTTCAAATGGATTAACGTCCAAGTGAGTCAGCTGATCACTCTATTAGCTGGGATGATCTCTCTAATATAGGATCCAGACCTACTACTTTCTGGTCCAGTCAGGCCTCATATCTGGCCCTATTCTGTGGGGAGTGAGAGTGGCGATCGGTCAGGTCGGGTTGGTGGCTTGTCTAGTGAGTATGGACCCACCCCATATCAAGAGGAACTCGACTAGAAAGTAAAAGGGTCAGCCCAACTCTCAGAATAGAGAAGTGTGGGCCCAAAACAAACATAACCCATCTATTAATGGGTTGGAAATGTCAACGAGAGTGCTGCCAGTTTCTAACCTGACCCACCACCTCAATCAGGTAGATTTAGGATTCGGTTGATCCGTGTACTTCTGGTTTGGACTCAGGTCAATTTTTCCAACCTATTTATATTTAATAAATGGGTCAGGTTCAGGTTGAGTCCCTACTTGCTTTTCCACCTCCCAACCCTACAAGAAAATATTTAAAGTTTCAGATTGACTCTGTTTTAACTTCTGGGTTAGGTCCGGGTGAGCATGCTCAATCTAATTACTAAATTGGTCAGGTTCAGGTTGGCTAAGGTCCTGATCCAGACCCAGAATTTTATTTTATTTTATAAGAAAAAAGGAATGGCTAATTGAGGCATGTATATGTGTATATATATGAGAGGAAAAAAAAATGAAGTTGAAGAACTCAATGGTTTCAGATTACCAGTATCTGCCTTGTGTAGTGATTGAGGAGGAGGTCGGCATAGTCCTGAGGAGTGTAGTTGTGGCTGGAATTGTAGAGGTATGGCAGGAGGTAGTTGATCAGGTAGTCATTGCTTCCCATTACCATCAGAGCAATTGACTTTGCAAGGTACTGAGTCAAGTTCTTTAGCCCGATTTCATTTCTCAAGTCATTCATGTTGCTCTCGAAATTCATCACCTGTTGGCTTAAACTAAAACGCCCTCCCTGCCACAAAAATTAACAAATGAGATTACATTTGCCTTCAAGAAAACAACAAACAAAACAAAACAATACACAAAAAAAAAAGAGATTGTACTCTCTCTCTCTCTTCTCTCTCTCTCTCTCTCTCTACTTGGAACTACCATGCCCATACACAGGATAGATACTGTGGGGACACATCAAGGATACAACGAGGACATGAATTTGACACATGAAAAATGAAGTTAAATACGATATGATATGATGCGTTGTTTATTTTGAAGTATCCGGCTATCATAACTTGGGAGTTTGATTTTCTTACTCTCACGGGCCTTTTCTGCAAGAACCAAGCTGAACTCTTTGATTGGGAGGAAAAAAAAATGGAATCTAGCTGTGCACCCTGTTTTGCGCAAGAAATTCTAATATGGATGTTGATCCATGAACATATGATCCGTGAGTTTTCATATTGATATTCTGATTTGTGCGTTCCAATCCAACCATAGGATCCAAATCCAAAACCAACTTCATCTATTTATCAACAGTTTAATAGTCTACTAAGCTTGGATTGTATTGCCGTTTCTAAAGACCCGCTTGTACTATCAAGTAGTTATATTTTGAGGTATTAACCTGAGTATACTAATGTCAAATTTAACAACCAAATCATCAGAGAAAAGATTTTCGCTTTTTACAAAGTTGAAGTGAAAAATCCATATTTGACAATTGTAAAATTTGAAAATTTGTGTCATGGGAGATCCTTATTTTAAAAGATTACCCCTCACATTCAATGTGGAAATCTTAGCTGAAATATGAAGGTTATAAAATCTTTCAGATTTGTGAGTTCCTTACCTGTTACCAAATTTGACCTATCGAATCCTAACTATACAATTTCCTTGTAAGGAAAGCCTTGTTCCAGAGGCAATAAGAAATCCTTAAATCTACAGATTCCTTACCTGTTAGTAAACATGCATGACCTAATATGAGTCTTACAATTTTTTCATATTTGTGTCCAAAACTATAATATCTCATTTTTTAAACTTTTAATTAGTTGATGAAAGATCTGGGTCCAACACACAAGAGTCCTATAGGGATCTGAATCCTATCCAATATAAAATGTCTCTGGATCTGAATACATTTTGGTTCTGGCCCAGATTGACCTGCTTACATCCTCTCATAATTCATGATCATTAACTTAGAACTATACCTTAGGTTTTCACTAAAAATGTTTCTTAAAAATATTGATTTGACAAAACAAAAGTTAGTGAAGTTTTATTTGGTGAAAACAATCTATGAACTCTTTCTTTTCTACAGCTGTAGTAGCAGTTAGTAGTGATTACCAACTGCTGGCCTGTCTCATCAAGGATGCCTCCTGCTGCTGAAGCGTAATTAACACCACTTAGCATTGCATGAACATTACTTTTGCTTTGTACAAAGGTTGGAAGATATGGAAGTCCCAACATCTCACCTGAAAAAGCCAGCCTCATCAACATTACAATTGAGTAAAATGATGCAGCAGCTGTAATGAATGGTGATTAAATAATCATTAGATAAGATCTTACCCCACATATCTACTGCAGTTTTTCCATTAGAAAATCTCCCAGAAGGCCCTTGATAGAAATCAATCCCATAGGGAAAGTAATTAGCTTTTGCCAAAGAGTAGAGATTGTTATTGTTCCCATTATCAACCAATGAATCTCCAAACACAAACATGGCTGGGACTTGATATGATCCATGCACCTCAATGGAGAAATTAAAAAATAGGAGAATGGTGAGAAACCAATTCACCCTAGAGCTTGATTTTTCCATTTTCACTCAATTCGAAAACCCACTCAATCAATTGCATGCAACAATTTGTTACGTTGGAATGTGAGTATAAACGTGGTGGAACTGGAAAAGAAGACCCATCGTGTAACGGCTAGTATATGACACGTCCATGAGGTAAGATGCTTGCTTCCTTATTACCTTTTTCCTTATTTTCCTGCTGGTTTTGGGTGGGTTTGTTACATGGTTTCTTGTTCTATTGACTTATCTTCTTATCTTTTTATCTTACCTTTTTTTTTTATCATTTTTTGTTCAATGGGGTGGCCCACTGTGCCCACATTGACCACAACTTCCTTGTTATATGAAACGGTCCCCTCCCTCTTTGGATTCTATTTATGGTCTTAAAGGTTATCTAATGGTTGCCATTAACATCTAATTTAAAGGATATTATTTCTCTTCTTGATGGAATGAGAGATTCATGGCCTATAAAAGACAACCCGGGTAACTCTCTTGGCTACTATAGTTTTTCTGCAGCCATTACTTACCGGAGAAAAAAAGACAAAGCACAAGGGAGTTGTGATTCCCCATTGAAGACCAACCTTCTGTTGGATCAGAATTTCAGGATGGCACAATCATGTACCATTTTACTACTCTACCGGGTTTAGATTAAATGTTTACAGTATTATTTGATTGATTCCAGAGAGGGTTTTTAAACCCAAGATTTTCTAACATTTGGTATTAGAGCCTGCTGATTTCAATCCAATGTTCTATTATCGTTTTTATGGACTTTCTGGATTCTTCCAGAGTAAAAAAACTCAAGTACCTAGAGGAAAGAAATTTTGGGTATATAATAAAAGGTATTCAATTTATTGGATAATAATAGCCTCAGAAAGAAGTATTACAGTGCCCAACCTAATCTGAAAAAGATAGGAATGAAAGATTTTTTTTTTCTGTAATTAAAAAATTCTTATTTAAAAATTACATCAGAGGTTTTTATCTCATATTTGGTTACTGTTATCATTTTTTTGGCTTGTCAGTAGCATGATAATGATAACATGAGAATATATCAGAAAACTCAGAAGGTGTGTTTTTTTAATGAAATTATATATCAGAAAAGTCAGAAGGTGTGTTTTTTTTAATGAAATTTCATTATCATGCTACTGACATGCCAAAAAAAAAATTGATAATAATAACCAAACATGAGAAAAAAACCTCTAATGTAATTTTTAAATTAAAAAAAAAGGGTTTTGTGCCCTGTCCTGTGCGTGTACTGTGCGCAAAACAGTGCACAGATTTTATCCCGGACGTCACTGTGCGCATGATGGCCCACTACCTAAAACTAACCAATTTTGCACGCTACCATTTTTTTTGGGTAGCTGGGCCGGGCCAGGCATGTCGGGGTCAACCCGACCTTACTAGCCCAGCCTAGCTACCTAAGCTGGATAGGCTCGGCCGAGTCATGTTATGGTTCGGCCCGACCTGACCAGGCCTGCCATTCATGACTTTTCTGGGCTGGGTCAGGTTATGGTCTGGGCCAGTTTATGGGCTGATCGTGGGTTGGGCCTGACCCATTTAGGGCCCACTAAGCCCATTTCAGTTTTGGAGAATATTTTTTTCCAGTTGAACCCACTTATTAGACGGTACATATTTGTACATTCAGTTGTCCAAAATAAGCTTCAAAAGTAACCCAAATCAAAGTTTAAAAGTTGACCATGAACTATGAAACTGTAAATTATAATATGATCTTTGATTCTAATTATTCATATATATTGTTTATTCAATCCGATCATAGCCGTTAAATTGATAGTGATGGCCATAAATAACATTTTGAATTCATTGATTAATTTCAGAATTAAACAAATTGGTCAATAATAAACGGTCAAGATCTTATTTTGATCATAAAAGACACATCTAGACATGGATCAACGATCCATTTTCTTCTATGTATTGATGGCATTGAGATCTATCACATTGACAGATCTGATGGACTGATTAATCGCTCTAAATTAGAGTATATTTTATTTTTAACATTATGTTTAACTCTTTTTTTATACTTCCGCTGCTAGTTTTACTTATTTAGCAAAATTATAGTTCGATTTTATTGTTAATATTCAGATATGCTCATTATGGTTTATTATTTAGAGTTGTCTATTTCTTGGATTGAATGGATGTATGGTTATGATGAATCAATTAAAGATATTAGGTATTGATCAATGATCAATTAATGATAATTTTAACCATTGATCTATGAAATGATGCCTAATCAACTTAAATGTGATATAATAAAGTTATTTGGAAAGTATGTAATGGTGCATATGGACCAATATTTTTGAGTGATTGGTTCATCACACTTAAATGACCGAATGAACTAACTTTATCACTTCAGTGTTGTTATCAGTTTAAAGAATTCAACAATTTCTTAACTTGGTAGCCACCAAAGCGACCCAATTATAGATAATTGATTAATTCTTTAAATTGAGTTAATAAGGTAGTACAAACTCTATTGTTTGAATATGATAACACTTAAAATTACAATTTCATAAAGGAAATGGTTCGATTAAGCCCAAAGGTATGATTGTCCATAATTTGAAATTGGAATATGACATGGTTAATAAAAGTGTTTTGCTTGTATTTGATTTATACCCAAAGGAATATATTCAGTACACATCACATATTATAAACATTGTCATATTAATCAAAGAAAAGTAATATATTTACATATTATTTTCCAACCCAAAGATGGCTTTACAATGATGTACATATCACTTTTAAATTTAAGAATACTGCGTCAATAAATTCAAAGCATCACATAACTTATTGTTACTTGTTTATTTTTCTTCAGTTACAAATTACATGGCATCACTTTCGACTTCAGTGAATATACACATGCTAGATGGATCAAACTTTATTGAATGGTTGGACATGTTATTGTTAGCTATTTCTTACTTAATAGGACCTTGATATGGCTTTGGATGAGCCTAAGCTAGCAATGCCTACGGATGCGAGCTTAGTTGATGAAAGAGCTAACTATAATAAATGGATTAAGGCTAATAAGGTTGTGATAAGTATTATTAAAAACTCAATTTCGAGGATCATTAGAGGTTCCATCGAAGCAAAGGAAAATGCAAAGGACCTACTAGAAGCTATGAAATGTTAGTTTTAAATAACTGATAAAGCTCTAGGTGCATCCTTGATTAGCCGTCTTACAAGCATAAAATATAATGGAACGTTGGGAGTAAGAGAACACATATTGACAATGACAAATATCGCTTCTAAATTGAAGGAAGTTGATATGACCGTGTCTGAAAACTATTTAGTGCAATCCATTTTCAATTCTCCTCCTCCCGAGTTTGGCCTATTTAAAGTAGCATACAACCAGAGCTCAACTCCGTGATCATTGAATGAGTTGATCGCAAAAGCTGATCAAGAAGAAAGGATGCTTAAGGCTGAGGGACAATTAACTGTTAATTTTGTTTCTCAAAATAAGTCCTAAGGAAAAGGAAAATGCAAAAAGAAAGCCAATGTTCATGAAGTAATGCCCAACAGGAAAGAGAAAGGTGCACAGAAGAAATTATTTTTCTGTGGAAAAAATGGGCATTTTAAGAAGGATTGCCTAAAGCGTAAAAGTTGGTTTGAAAAGAGAGGTAACAATTTATCTTTTGTATGTCAAGAAACCAACTTAGCTAATATTCCATCAAATTCTTTGTGGGTCCACTCTTGAGCAACCATTCATGTATCTGGTTGTGTGCTTGGATTCCTTTCAAGGCGGACTCCAAATGATAGCGAGAAAACCGTTACGATGGGGAATAAAAAGAAATCAAGGGTCGAAGCTGTAGGCACTTATAGGCTGGTGT
Organism: Cinnamomum chago; assembly: GCA_038049695.1. NCBI lineage: Eukaryota > Viridiplantae > Streptophyta > Magnoliopsida > Laurales > Lauraceae > Cinnamomum > Cinnamomum chago. Next base: position 59,930,947 of record CP142458.1, on the reverse strand, counting down.
TTGACACTCGTCATGTCCTGGATTTAGATAATACTTTCTTGGTTCCTGATATTTCTAGATATTTGATTTTTATTTTCCTGACTTGATTGTAATGGATTTAATTTCAACTTTGGACATGGCATTATGCATATTTTTAGCAATAATATTTTGATTGAGAATGGTTATATGTGTGATGGTTTGTATAGATTGAAGTTAGATTCAATATATGAACAAACTTTACACACACCTCACATTAATTGTGGATTGCACATTGGCATGAAAAGAGGGCCACTAAATGAGAACTCATCAAGGTTGTGGCACAAAATATTAGGACATATCTTTAAACAGAGAATAAAAAGATTGGTGACTGATGGATTATTTCCCAATCTTGATTTCACCGATTATGGTGTTTGTATTGATTGTATAAAGGGAAAACAAACGAACACAAACAAGAAAAGTACCACAAGAAGTTCTGCACCCTTAGAAATTATTCATACAGATATATGTGGTAAAATTCATGTTTTATGTTTTACAAGAGAGGAATACTTTATCGCTTTTATCGATGATTTTTCACGATATGGCTATGTCTATTTGATTAAAGAAAAATCTGATGCTTTACAATTCTTTAAAATTTTTAAGGCAGAAGTAGAAAAGCAATTAGACATGAAAATTAAAGTAGTGAGATCCGATAGAGATGGTGAGTATTACGGTTGATACACTGAATCGGGTAGTAACCCGACCCCGTTTGCTAGATTTCTAGAAATGGAAGGTATTGTAGTACAGTATACAATGCCGGACACACCTCAACAAAATGGTGTAGTCGAAAGAAGGAATAAAACGTTAATGGATATGGTATATAACAATTTGGATTAAATTTGGTTTTCCATCTTTGCTTTGTTTTTAGTATAATTGTATATAAGTTTATTTAATTTTGGATTTTATAGTTGTTCTTTTTTATGAGTTGCCATTGTTGGATTTTGGTTGTTTTAGTTAGAATAAAAAAGAAGTTCTTATTACAAAGGGAGATGAACTTGCAGAGACGGGTCACCACAACAATTTGCACTTTTTCTGGCATTTTTTTCCCAGCGCAATTGTTAAATGCTGAGGAAAATATAACTTTTACCGCCATTCTAATTTTTCTGTTGAATTCTTGTTTTCCCCGGTGAAGGTTAATGACCGGCGAATATACTTTAGCCGGCGCGTTAATTGCCCCGGGAAATGTTTTTTGTTTAATATATTTTTCTATTGTTTTTGCGTGCAAGTATTTCTTAAAAATCCTAACCGCAGATCGCCTTTATTCAAAAAAAAAAGAGGGATTCGGCGACGGGTCCCTCAACATTTCACTTTATTGCCTTAGATCCACAATTTTTTTTCATAGTGTGATAGGTCATTTTTTAAATTTGAAGATCTAAAACGTCTAATTTACCATTTGTTCAAAATCATATCCCACAATTAGTGGGATATGCCATTAATAATGTTCAACCACCATTTAATTAGCCATGATTAATGGAATCCCATTAATAAAATTTTCAAATAAATTCTAAAAGCACAAAAATAAATCTCAAAATAACATAAGTAAAATTAAAAAAACGCAAATAAATTTTAACAAACGTAATAATTTCAAAAAACGTAATAAATTTTAAAAAGACGTAAATAAAGGCAATAATTTAAAATTTTTCAATAATTTCAATAATTTCAAAATTTCAAAAAAAGCAATAACTTCAAAAAATGCAAAATATTCAAATGACCTAAATAAAATTAAAAAAAAAATAATAATTTTGAAAAACGTAAAAAATTCAAAAGACGTAAATAAAATTAAAAACAAAAATAATTTCAAAAAATGCAATAAATTTCAAAAGAACGCAGAGAAATTTAAAAAGACGCAAATGAATCTCGAAAGATCCAAATAGATTTAAAAAATAATAAATAAATTTCAAAAGATGAAGATCAATTTCAAAAAATCCAAATAAAATTTAGAAGATCCAAATAAAATTCAAAAGACGTAAATAAATTTCAAAAGAAGTAAATAAAATTAAAAAAAGCAAAAAAATATAGAAAAATGCAAATACATTTGCCAAATTTAAGAAAAACCAAATTTTCAAATTTCATAAAAATTTGCCAAAACTCAGTTTTTTTGTCAAAATCAATTAAATTTATTTCAGAAAGTACAAACAATTTCCAAAAGACACAAATAAAATTCAAAAATACAAATAGATCTAAAAAAATACAAATGAAATTTCCAAAAACATTGAAGGATTCATTCAAAAACTCAATTAAAAATTTCAAAATGTAGATATATTTGTCAGAAACTCGGCTATATTTTTCAAAAATTAAATAAACTTTCCAAAAACTGAGATAGATTTGTTCAGAACTCAGATAAATTTGTCCAAGAACTCAGATAAATAGTCAAAAACTCAGATAAATTTGTCCAGAATGTAGATAAATTTGTTTAAGAATTCAGATAAATTTATGCAAAATTCAAATAAATTTTTTACAAAAAATCAAAAACTCAGATAAATTTGACAGAAATTTAGATAGATTTGTCCAGAACGCAGATAAATTTGTTTCAGAACTCAGATAAATTTGCTGCTCCGCTGCTTCTGTTGTGTTGTTTTCTGGAGGAGGAGAGAGACGAAGGGTGTTCTTGGTTCTGACGTAGAGAAAAAGATAGAAAAAGGAGAAGCCCTAGTTTGTTTCTGACCGTAGAAAGAACACCAGAGGAAGCTGTTGCACGTCACCACTGACTGCGCCGAGGCCGGAGAGGAAGAGACGCTGTCGCCAGAGCAACGCATTGCCGCGTCGTCGGTCTTGCTCGATTGGAGAAGGAGAAGACAACAGGGCCTCGTCTACCCTGTTGCAGAACCCGATCGAAGAAAAAGAAGAAGACAGGAAGAGGGGAAGCCCCTGGTCCTCTGGGTTCTTGTTGCAGAATAAGTTCTGAATGGAACGGTTCATACCCATTTCGGTGTCGCAGAGATCGAGACTTCTGAGCTTGTCGCCGGAGAAAGGGACATCCGCCGCTGTCACCGCTGCCGTTGTTGGGACTTCGCGTCGCCGGTGAAGGAGGGTCCCCACCGTTGTCGCTGAACTGGGCCTCAGTTAAGGTGAGAACGAAGAAAAAGAGTACATTGGTTGCTGTGTAGTTCGGTTTTGCCTAAACAGAGAGGAAGAACTGGGTGGTCTCGGTTCTATTGCAGAATAGAACGATTGACAGATGGAGAGACTTGCAGAATCCAAGCAAAGCGAGTATAATCACATGAGAGAGAGAAAGACTTCTGTCATGTGAGAATTTCGATATGGCTGTCATGTTAAAGCAGGTCGATGAGCTCCCCAAGAACGCCAATGGCCTCAAGGTCTACAGAGGAAAAGTTGATGCACTGAGGCCTTACAAGTCCTATACGAAGTACCTTTCGCTAATTATCTTAAAAAAAAAAAATCCCTCGGCCCCCATCTCTGCATAATTAAGGAGAGCGCTTCTTCAAAACCCTATCAAAAGACAAAACGAGAAGAAGGGCGCAAACCGACGACAAGTCCAAGGTCGAGAAGAAGATGGGAACAAGGTATTGCTCTCTTTCTTCCTCCTCAAATGCCATGAATGGTTAGTGTGCAGGTTTTTGTGTAGTTACTGTTCCTGAAGAATGCAATAAGGGGAGTGTGTAGGTTTGCGTTGAGAAAGAGAGAGGCCGTGGGAAAGTGAGCACAGATCGAAGCTGGTTTTTCACATTCTGATATCCGATACTGAGAAGCACACAACTCACTCTCTCTAATTTTTAGTTGAGCAGAATGGCAAAGGGACAGTGCACAGGGCTCAAGTCTTGTAACCATATTGGGGCAATTCTGTGCAAAAATCATCCCTTGCTCTCACTTGAAATTGATTCAAGTGATTTTACCCTTTTTAGGGGTCGCTGTGTTGGGAACCGTCTTGAATAAAAATACATTCCTTGAACCAAATGTAAAGTGACTCATGAGATGATGAGAAACCTTCTTGCTCTCATGAGAAATCAAGTGCTTGTTGCAGGCAAACATGCGTATTAAAACTGACTTCATGGAAACACATTGGATTGAGTATTGATCTAATGTGGTTTCTGAACAGGGTTGATGTGTATTAAAACTGATTGTCATTAATTTATTTTTTTTATTAGATGAGTATTGCCTGCATTCTTCTGTGGTTTGTTTTGGCTTCTTTTTTATGCTTTGTGTGATGATCATTTTTTTTAAAAATTTTTTGTTTGAAATTGGGTTTCTGTGGTTTGTAGAAACAAAGGTTGGAGACAAGGATATTCGGTTCGTTTGGTGTAGACGAACCCAGGTCTCTCTCTGCTCACTGTTCTCTCAAACTGCTCTCTCTACTTTTCTCTGCAAAAATCTCAAGGTAAAACATCACAATCCTGATTTATTTTCTATTTTATTGCTTTTGAAGGTTCTCAAATATATGAATAGATATGAGGATTAGGGCTGGATTTTGGGGATGTAAGGGATTTCAGGTTTCTTTAATTTGGGGATTTTAGGTATTTTGCTCCATCACTGCCTCCAAGCCCTCACTACTGGTTTGGCTAAAAAAGGGTGTGATTTATCCGGTGGTTGGATTCATAAATAAGTTAGGCCTGGATTATAGTACGTTAGAATAATGTTGTGAATCCAATTTCCTAAGGCCTGTTTGTTCCGAGGAATTTCTCTTGACAATTCCATGAGTTGGCAATTTGTGACAGCAATATTACTTGTCATCTCTAGAGTTTCTGGAATAAATTTCTGTTTATTTAGTGAAATTTCAAAAATTCAACCTTCTGAAGTATCACTTGTAGATTTTGGAATTCTCTATAATGTTGGGTTGTCCTTGAGCATTTGCAAATCCTACTAGTAGACAGCATTTGGAGAATGTCTTTCACCTAATATGAATTCTCAGAAATCCTGCAAACAAAGAATGAGAATTGTTGGAAGCAAACAAACCCCTAAAGATAGTGGAAATGAACCCCTGCAATCACAATGTTATGTTATTGAGCACATCTTCTAACTGTGCCCTGGGCTCTTCCACTGTTGATTATGATATACTGAAATTTTCAGCTTGAATGTATGGGCATGGAATCGGTGAATGAGCTTGACATGACGGTGAAGTTATGTAATATTTTTTGGGACTATTGATGGATTTCAAATATGTGTGTGAATTTTAGTTCTTGTGCTGGGCAGTTTTGGGATGGTGATGATGGATATGAGAGGGTGTCATGGCTGGGTTTGAAATATGTTTTGAGATGTAAATAGTGAATAGTAAATGAAGCTGTGAGATAGGTTGAGACGAAGATGGGAAATCTGAGATGGGTACACTGTGATTTAATGAAAAATAAAATAAAATACCACTTAAAGATATATTATAGATTTCTCTCATTTCATACATTTTTGTTTTTGATATTTTCACAGTTTTCTAATATTTGTAACTATGATGAAATCTAAAAATCAATTTAAAAAGTAAATATTAGTATATTATCAGGGCATTTTCAAAATATACTGATACTTGCCACCATGTTCGCCTGAATTACGAAGACAAACCTATAGATTCCCTTTCCTTCAAGCACAATAATATCGTAACATTGTTGTATAGAATTTTAAAACTAAAATAAGGGTATTCATACATTTTAAAAGAGTATATTATGTTCTGAATATCATCAAATTCTTGAAATGTCTGTGAAAAGGATATGTCGAGAAAACTACTTCTGTTATAAATCCAAACCTAAACCATCCATTTTTGTGGGGGGCATCCTTCCTTCTTTACACATACATCTGATTTGTCATATGTGGAGCCAAAACCATGTACTTATAGTATATTTTAATTGGAAACAGTACAAACCACAAACACTCCTCTTTATATGATTGTCTTTGGCATGTGATAGAGAAGTACTCGTTCCTTTAATGGAAATTTTATCATTCTTGATCCGTCTAAATTCTTAAGTTAATTGTTATTTTTTCTTATTTTCTTATTTTTTTGTTTTGCATTTTAGGTGTAGACTGTTGTTTTGTTTTTCTTATATTTGTGTTCTTTTTTCTCTGTTTTTATTTTTCTTTTTTGCATTTATTTTATATCATCTATTGGTTGAATTTGAGTGTACCATCACTTTACATATATGAACTTCTTGCTAGTGTCGTAGGATACCAGCATCCCATGTACGAGTAGATGGTCTCCACAATCTCATAATCATGCTTAAATCTGTTACAGCCGTATATAGACCGGGTGAATTCTTTTATTGAATTCGCAAAGGCGATTGAATTCGCGAAGGCGAATTCTGGCGGGAGTATAGTGATTAAGTGCCCATGTAACTACGGTTGTAACAGTTTTAAGCATGATTATGAGATTATGAGAGACCATCTGCTCGTGCGTGGGATGCTAGTACTGGTTACAACTTGGGGTACGAGCACATTGACTCCTGCAAAAATGATTGCATACTTTTTTGGAAGGAGAATGCTCACTTGGATAAGTGTTCGGAAAGCGCGTGATGATTTAAAAGATATGGGCATCAAGCCACAATTGCATCTACAGAGGAATGAAGAAGGATCCATTGTGAAACCCCCTTGCACCCTGCACATTGGACCCGAAACAAAGGGAGTGACAAAGAAAGGGTTTGACAGTGATTTCATTTCATCTGCCAAACTAAAGGTGAGTGACAATTCATCACAAGCTCACAACTTTACTTTCCATATTTGGCAAAAGTAAATAGGCCTTGACTTTCTCAGGATTTGAATTACTAGGGTGATTGATGTCTCGGCACTCATTTCCCATCTCCTTTTAATTCATTTTCCATTGAAGGGGTGAACTATTTCATAGCCATTTATGGATCTTCATCTTCGTTTCTTCAATTTTAGTCACTTCTAGGAATGCATTTCTTAGAATACCTAGGGATTTAATTTCATGCAAAAAATGGGTCCTGAATGTCTGAGTTAAAGTTCATTTTTCGTGCAAATTGGTCAAGACAATGCTGCATCTCTCTCATTGTAGGACGTGCGGTGGGAATGGATTGAATCAAGGCAAGGTGGGCCTTGTATGGGCTAGCACAAGGTGACTGACTACATGTACATGGGAAGGTCCCATGTGATTATACACTTGAGATCATTTCTCAAAGATTAATACTTTTTTTTTTCTATTCTTTTTCTCTGTTTCATCTTCCTCCAATTTGGCATGGGACTGTGTAACTCTCCTAGTGGATAGCTTGCCATGGGTGCATCTAGATCATCAACTGATCTGTGGTCCATGCAATCTTTTCGGTTCATAATTCATTTTGTTTTGGTGTCCTTTTTCATGATTTTGAATCTGAAAGTGTGTTTTGCCTTTCCCCTCAAATCCTGAGCAGGAAGCTTGAAACACTACTATTGATTTTATTTTGCATGGAAATCTTTTCTTACTTGTCGGCAACTTTCTGGACTTTGATCAAATATGGCTAATATGATACTAGTGCATGCTGAACTTTTGCTATTTCTTGTTTAGTTTTTGCTCCCCGATTCCTCTCTAACCTGATGGGCAGAAAACCAGAGATTCAATGTTTTTGCTATATGGCAAAGATTGAAATATTACATTTATTTTTTATTTTTTATTTTTTGGGGAGGTGGTGTATGTGGTTGGTTGTGTGAAGAGGTGAGCTAGCTCAAATTGGTCACTTGGGATGCTGTTCCAAGGTCTAGACCATTCATTTAGATGTGAGGGATTGAGCATTGGTTGCACACTAAGGACTTAGAAAACACATAGAAATAGTCTTTCTTCCTGTATGGATATATGCATTTATAAGTGGAACTCTATAGAAAATTGATTCAGTCAGGGAAGCCAGGTCTGATTGTGACTCAATTGATTTGTGAACCTACCCGCCACCCCAATTATCTCCAATCAAAAGTAAATCCACGGTCAAACAGGGAGAAAGGTCGCATAGTAGCTCATGTCAATATCCACTAAATAAGATCTTCAATCCAATGGGAGATACTTAGCCAAGGGAGGAAAAAAAAAAAAAAAGGAAAATTGCATGAATTGCAACTTTATTAGTATGATATGAAAAGTATTCAAAGACTAGGGCTGGACGACCTATGTATATTGCTTATATAAGTCTCGAAAAACACTTCAACCTTGGATTTGATACCCTACCATCCATCTAATCTCATAAAAATTAAATTCACTAAATAACAGAATCCTATTGCAATTAGAAATATAATAAAGAAACTAAGTAGAAATCCAAAGAGTAGTTTGGCTCTTGCTAGTAATGCCTTGGGCTAGAGATTTTTGTAGTGCTATTAGAAGATTTGAAGCTATGGGGCTGTGGACCCCATATGACTGGGTGCCCATATATGTGGGCCTGCTAAGCATACCAGGCGTGACCTATTTTGAATCCTCTTTTAATTCAACAAATTATAGATCCAATCCATATCCATGTGACCATCCAATTTGATTTTTCATCCCTTTCTCTTAGAGAAACCTTTGATTGAGGTGGATCCAAAGTCTTTGGGCTCGATCAAAATGAATTCATCTTTTGCCACTATATTTGAGCACTGTTGGGACTTTGATTGCGTCTATCCTGCTTGTGTTGACAATTTCATCTTGATAATCGAGAAAATTGATATCATCACAATATTGTGGACGAGCCTGTGACGAAGGACTCCTATCCATTTTTCTGTACTCCTACATCCCGTAGGAGAATGTCTTATGCGAGAGTATACTTGGTCTGGGTTGGTAGGGTTGACAGGTAGAGTAGCAAGGACCAACTAGGGTCTGACCGGTTTATTATTTGGGTTGGAAATGTCAACCTGAACCCCTAAGACTAGATCCAGTCAGAAATTGGCACCCCTAATCGCAACACATCTATGGACTCAGGTAGTTGTTTATATCATGTATTTTCATTCAGTGATTTTCTTTTATCATGGTCCGGTTCTGACTCAGTCTAGGATTAAGAAACTTAAGAGCAAGAGATTTTTTTTAACCCAGGCCTATCCAAAGGACCACGATTTGGGGCTGACTGACATGAATGGAATGGTTGTCCTTATTTTTAGTGTCTTTTGCAACTAAAACTATAAATGAGATTAATATTTAAATATAATTAGAAGTCTGTTTTTGGTTAGCAATTAGCATAGCTTTATGAAGGTTTTGTTTAATAGGTTGGGTAGGACTTTTTTTTAGGATGTGTGTTTCTATAAATTTGTGTATAAGGTGAGTTATGAACTTAGAGTGAATTTTATTGATTTATTGGGATTGTCTTTGGTGATCCTCCTCTTCCTTTTCTGTATTTTTTGAAGAACTTCTTCTTCTGCATCTGGTAGCTTACTCTCACCATCATATTCTGCTGCTATTTCTCTTCTCATTTTAAATTATGTCTTCAGCTATTGTTTCTATTCTTGTCCATCATTTTCTTTTGGTACTAATTTTGACTATGAATCAGGATCTGAATAATCATTCCATTAGTTTTCATGAGGGCAAAAGCTTACAGACACAAATTATATATAAAGTGCAGAAACACTGACTGTGAATGACAATGAAATTAATTTATTGCTGGATAGGAAAAGAACTCTCGTGAAGATATGAATACCATGATTTACTTCATATGAACCAAGAACTCATGATCATTAAACACCTTCTTGAGATGAATAGAGTATCAAATATACAGGATGTAACATATCTGGGACTGGGCCAGTTGGGCCATGTTATAACTCTGTCATTTTCAGAGTTGGGTTTGTCATTAGAATTTAAAATTTTTGTTATTTGTTTCCCAAATTGATCTCTTAAGAATTGGGTATTGTGTTATTTGTGTTATTTTTCTTTTTGAATTATTGTTAGAGAATGTTGATGTAGTTAAATATTCTGCTGCTGTTGCTGTTGTTATGATTTTGAATAGATTATGCTTAGAAGTTATATGCGGAGTTTGAAAGTTGAAGGGAAGATGTTACGCAGTATATAGTTCTTTAACAAATCTCCTTCATTTGTGTCTATTGATTTATGACAAGCCATTCTAGTTTGAAAGTTGCAGTTGTATTCTGATTTACTGTGTACATGCATATAGTATTGGTGTGTGTAGTGTGTTGCTGTGTGCATGTTATATGACAAACCATTCAAATTTCTGCTCCTAAATGGACCCCACCTAACCAAAGTCCACATTTCAGCACCCCTTTGTCCAGTTAACTGAGATATCAACACCATCACTATCTCCAGAAATAAGGGACACCCAGATGTAACCCATCCCTTTTGTCACTGTCATTTTCACCTCCTGTATTGCAGAGAGTGGTAGCCTTTGTATTTTATCAGCTCTTTTCATACCTATTTAAGGACACATGGAACTTTAATACTGGAAGAGTCATGCTTTATTCTATGGTTTCACTAAAAGTTGTGCATATGACATTCTTATTCACATGTTAATCTTACTATTTTTTTTTTAATGCAGATTGAATGACAATTGAAAAACATTTTTTGTTGAAAGAGTCGATGCAACTAGGATGCAGCCAACATAAAGGCCAAGCATGCAGAGTAACAGATTGCTATATGTTAAAATGATATGCATAAAGTTTTTTAAAACAATGGTGCAAGTGTTGGAATAGTGCAACAATGAAATGATCATATATGAATATGTAAATTTGCATTGGCATTAAAATGTTAGTACATAGTAAAATGTTAGCATTTGTTTTAATTTTGTAATGGTAATGGTAAAGTGCTTTCAATGTTGAAAGGATGTTTGAATATTAATATGAAGTGGAATGAATTTTCTTGTTTCTTTTTTTGATTATTTTGGAATGGAAATGGATGTTGAGTGTGTAGTAGATTTGGTCTTGGATAATGGAATTAGCAATTTCAATTTATTCATTGGGCACAGGTTGAAAGTTGTAATGAATTGATGTGTGTATATATATATAGGAAAAGTAAATTAAAAAATATATATTTAAAAAAAAATATTCCCGGCGAGAAAGAACGCTGACAAAAAGTTTGAAAAAACGATTTTCGTAAATTGTCAATATTTTCTCGGCATAAAATAATCTCGGCGAAAGTTTTTCTAAATTTATTTTAAAAAAAATAAACCACTTTTCCTGGCGCAAATTAACGCCGGCAAAAGTTTTTTAAATTTTATTATTGAAAAAATAAAACTCTTTGCCTGACGAAATAAACCTTTTTTACCGGCGAAAAAAAAAAAAACGTCGGTAATGTATAGCTTTTTACCGGTGCTACCTTTTTTCGCCGGCAAGTGGTATCACTGGCATAATTTTCCAAGTGGAATGCTGGCGCAAGAGAAATCGTCGGAAATGTTTTCACCGGCTTTTTATAGACCTTTACTGACGCTTATTTAGTGCCGGCAATAGTGTAATTTCTTGTAGTCTCATCCGGTCAAATGCCCAATGTAAAACTGTGTTTCAAATATAAGCCTATTAGTTCTTCATTCTCTGTGTTTATTTCTTGTAATCTCCATCTACGTGTGGGATGTGATATATGATCTATGAGATTTGAGTGTTCTACCTAAAGTTGGATTGACATGACTTTGTGCTCTTATTTTTGAAGTAAAGTACTATTTTATATGCTGGTCTGCTTTAAGGTTTTACTACATGTTCCTGGATGCACTTGAATCTTGGAACCTATTTTCTACCTTGGTGCAAGTGGATGCATGTAAACAAAATAATTATCTATTGCAAGTATAACTTTTAAAAATAAAGTTTGTCACGAAGAAAGGTAATTAGCGATATCAATGGGAAGGTGAGTCAAGCAAATTAAGACCTAAGCCCAACCTAAATTTGGCAAGGGTTAAAGTCAAGAAATTCATACCTACTGAAAAGAAAAAAAAAAAAAAAAAAAAAAAAAACCTCATTACCAAGCCTGCATCTAATTGGAAAATATCATATTTTATATTTCTTATAATTTATTTCATTTCCATCTCAGTATGATTTATATATACAAAAACATCATATTTCAAGTTTCTATTAAAATATTAAAACTTTTGTATCAATTGTTTATTTAAAATTCAATTATGTGAATCTTAAGAAAGCCTATTAGTTTGTATTTTTTATTTATATCATAAAATTAAATAATATTTTTAATAACGTATATTGCCCGTGCTTAGTACGGGGGCGTTATGCTAGTATATATGATCTTAAAAGGTTTGTTCAGTATAGCATCCAAATCACGACCAATTGAAAAACCTATGAAATTCATAACCATCTAAACCTGAGAATCAGGGCCATCTAAACCATGGTTTAAACAAAGTCTCGCACTTTATATTTCAATGAAAGCTAAAAGCACGTCTACTTTGTATTGGTACTGGATTGACATTGTTTCGTTGGCCTTTCTATTAAAGTAAAGAAATTATGAAGTATTATCAAAAAATAAAATTGCACATTTTTCTTTTTGATGCGTTTTAGTGTGTTGAAGATATTGTTGGTTTGTATCTTGTATTCTAATAATTAACCGAATTGGTTGTATGTGGGTTACCCTAGATATATTTAGAGTTTGAGGGTACTTTGATCTTTGTAGCATGGTTTTTTTAGGGCTTAAGAATATTTATATTGATAAATTGTTACCATAACCCTAAGGAGAACAATTAAGAGGAATATATAATCTCTTTTCTGTTGGCATAGACACACTTACTGAATCACATAAAATTGGTGCGTCTTTTTCATGATTGTGATTGTGGTTGGTTGACTAAATTTTGTGACGTTAGAGTCATCGTTGACTAGATAAACACATTAGAGGGGCTAGGTCGTTGTAGTTAACCGGATAGATTAGGACTGCTTTCTATTTTATTAGGATTCTTTTTTTATATTATATTTATGGTTATCTTGTAGGATTGTGTTTCGTTATTTTGGTTAAGAGTTTTCTTTTAGCAGGTTTACTTTTAGTTGTTTATGACTTAGCTTGATGTAACTCAATTTAGTATAATGCAGTAAACTAGCATTTTTCATATTTTTCTTTCCTCTCCTCCCATCTCCCTCCAAAAGTGATATCAAAGCGTATTGTCGGATTTGAGAATTAGATAAGGTGCGACTTATTTTCTCCCTTGTATTGATATTAATAATATAATAAAAACATAAATTCCATTGGTTGTTGCAAGTTCCAAGATTTAAGGTTGTGATTAAATGGTCACAACAAAAACTCTGCATAATGTTTATTTCATGACCTTAGATCGAATAGATGACAACTCCTAATGAATTATATATTTTGTAGATGACTAGATCCTAAATTCAATTTTTATCTAGTAGGATAGTCTTTCCCCTTTTTTTTTTTTTTTTTTTTGAAGAAATAAGGAATTGCATTAAACTGAAATGTCAACATACAAAGCATTAATCAACCAAGGAGGTGGAACATGACTCCACACTCCAGGACCTGGCAAGGAACCTCCCACCCTAGCAACATTGTGGGTAGCAGTGTTCGCAGATCTCCTGACAAACGAGAATTGGACTTCTCCTAAAGAATGAGCCAAAGCTCTACATTCCTCAATAATGAGGCCAAACCCATTTGGACTAGAAAAATTATCTGCTAAAGCTTTGAACACTTGTAAACAGTCTATCTCTACAACAATACATGACAGCTGCAAACTCTTAATCCAACTGAGAACCTCACGCACACCAAGAGCTTCAACATCTCTAGCAGCAAAATTTCCAAGAATGCAGTCACATTTTGCTGCAATAAAGCCACCATCAGAACTTCGAATAACTCCTCCGATAGTCTTGCCCTCTTAAAAAATGGTTTTACACACAAAAAACGTCCATGTCGTGCATATTAAATGGTCATAATAGAAACTCGTAAAAATCTATTTCATGGCCTAATTAGATCCAACATATTTTTTTTGTTGTAATGCAAGATTCAATAGATTGAGAGAGGATGAACTATTGATAACAAACCCCAAATTTACAAAAGGAGAATCCCAAGGAGATTACAAAAAATTATCAAAAGAGAAAAACAACAAACTATATATAATTATCACAGTAGAGCGACAAGTCCCAAAAAAATAAAGAATTGAAACTAGTGGAGGACTTGAGAACGGTTTTTTTATGCAGCTTAACGGGAGGGGAATCTGATTTTATTAAGCAGTGAAAAGGAGGTCATTAGAGCTGGAGTAATGTCACTGAATATGGTTTCTCTTCTAGTTCTCCAAAGAGAGTTCATAGCTGAAGAAAAAATAGAAAATAAAGAAGATAGCGCTTCTAGCATCGGCATCACATGGTATGATAAGCGCCATCCAAAGGTTGAAAGCTCTGCATTTTGAAGCTATATACACTCAGCAATGTTTAGAAGCCAAAGAAGAGAGGAAGAAGAGATGGAGATCATCTTCACAGCCTCTATAGCAAGAGAGAGCATCGGGATGCCAATGACGACCCTTCTGCTGACCATCGAAATGCCTAAAAGATCAAATAGATCACTTCTCCCAATTAATGAGTTTTATATTTTGTAAATGGATAGATCCTGAAGCCAATTTTTTATCTAGCAAGACAGTGGGCCCTCTTAAAAGTAGTTTTCCACCCTTCCAAACACAGAAAATGACCTTGTTTCCACAAGGATGCATGAGCACGAGGGATCGAGAACCAAAATACACTGTTGCTATCCCAAGCCTCTCCTAATACCCATCCACATTCATGAATAAACAACATTCATTAATATAAAAATTGATATATATATATATATATATATGAGAGAGAGAGAGAGAGAGAGAGAGCATTTGACTAATGACAATAATAAGCACATTATTAAGGACAATACTGTAAAGCATTATTTGAAACAAAAACGGTGTTCAACGTCAAGTTCCTTATCACAATAGCTAACAACATCTCAATAATTACTAATATACGATGGACCTTCGAGTGACAGGGGGACCTTCTTCTCCTTAGCTTTATACTTGTTGACACCAAGATAAAAGTCTCTAACTCCTTGTAGTTCCAGCATAACATCTCGCATCTCCGGTCGTTCCTTCGGTGCTTCTACGGAACAAGATATACCTATTCTCACCAACAAATGCAAGCACTCATGCATCCTACTTCTCATTTCATTGTAATCTTGATTAGATGAAATGTTCTCATTGCCTTCCAACAACAAACGATGATCTATAATCTCTATCACTCTTTCTAAGAATGCCATTTTAGCAAGTTGATGAAGGTTCAAATTATCTTTGAATATATCACTAGTAGGTCTCTTTCCCGTGAACATTTCCAATAATAGGATTCCATAGCTGTACACGTCGCCGCATGTAGAAACTTCACCACCCATTCCATACTCTGCATTTTATGTCAAAGGAAATAGCACGACAAGGTTCAAAAAAATTGTCAAAATCATTTTTACAAGCTTAGCTAGGCCCACAAGCATCAGAGACATGAATTTCTCCTTATGATCTTCCTTAATATTGGTTACATCAAATATTTACCCATAAAAAACGAATGGCTATGATTTCATTCATATTTATAGTTATTTAGCTGAGATTTCATAATGATTGTTGTGCCCATTGATTTCATGAAGGCGCAAGTTTGTACTGCCATGATCAATTGATCATCCAAGCCTTGTCCCATTTTATATGTGAAATAAAAATGAAGTTCATACCATCTTAAGACACTACTGAGAAAAAAAAAAGTTAAATTATGGTTCCAAAGGCTATAAATGGGTCAACTCGGGCTGGACTTGTCATTGTCCAAGCATGAGTCCAATTCGAATTGGGTCTGGACTTGCCTTTGTCCATCCAATTAGCAAGATTTGGGGCTGATTTTGCCTTTGCCCAAGCATAAGTCACAATTAGAATTGAGGACACTAAGTCCGGGTCTGAGTCTGAGTCCAGAATAACCATAGAGGTTCAGTTTGAGCTAGTGAAAAGAAAAAAAGGAAGACACATTTCATGTCCTGCAACGCCAAAAAAATGCACTCCCTGATTTTGAATAGTTGGAATTGGAGTTTTGAAATCAACTACGGAATTAACCTGACAGGTAGTGTTATCTTTCTCCTACTAATCTACATCATGTTAAGTCAAGCAAAAAAATCGGCATCATATTAAAACCCATTCACAGAATCCAAACACGCAATCGAAAATGCGAACAATATTAAAAAGAAAAAAAACCAACAGAAGAAATGAGAATAGATGATGTCAGAGAATATATATTAGGAGATTTGACATTTCAATGCCCCTTAAATACTCAATTCCCAATTTCATGACTAAAATTTTATAAATGTTATCAGAGTCGTTTGACTCTGGAAAACCTTTTTTTTTTTAAACCTTTTTTCTCTCGATCCCATGATATCATGGGAGTTTAAAAACCCATGATATCATGGGATCGAAATGTTAAAAGTTGAAAAGCTACCTAGACCAAACACATGATATCATGGGATCGAGGGCAAAAAAGAAAAAAAAAAGTTTACCAAAGTCAAAAGACTCTAGTGACATTTAGAGACTTATAGTCATGAAATTGGGGATTGAGTGTTTAAGGGACATTGAAATGTCAAATCCCCTATACATTATGATAACTATTTTGAGACATCCTTCGTATCATAAGTTACCAAGGAAACTACAATATTTTCCTTCACATTAAATAATACATCACATTTAAGTCTATTGTAAACTCTACAATACACCTTGATAATATGTATAATATGCATATAATAAGGTTAAGTATAAAGCCATTTCTTTATTAGAAATTTATGGATTTAACATGGGTGGATATCTGGGAATTTCAAATACTGGAGTGTTGAAATTCGATTGAATTTTGTCCTTTCTGAACTACCTGGTCATTGATGCTAAAATCCCTATTTAAGCATTGAAACAATCCATTTAATATACTTTGGATGAAAACTTAAAAGGTTAATTGTGGGTCGTACGGGTTACGTGGGTTGACTTGACCCCAATGCGGGTTAGGGAAAATTGACTACTGACTGATTCATATATTATGGGAGTCGGGTATGAGGGTCATATATGGGTCGGGGTTGGGTTGGTGGGTCGATCGGGTTAGGTTTTGCTGGCCCTAGTTTATAAAAGCTTTGCCATTATCAATCCATTTTTCCCTCGCCACTCTTTAGCATATTATACAACATAAATTGCATATTCAAGAAATAGACTATAATATTCTTGCTTGAGAAAACCTAGGCAACGCCCTAGTACCCCACAACCCACCCAAGAAAACCACCAATACATGCACATGAACAAGGAAAATAATAAAACAAAATTAAATACAGAGATTGGGAATCATTCATATTCGACAATCAATTCACTTATATTCATCGATGGATTGAGATATATATCACAACACACTAAACAAAGCTTGATCTTATTTTTTATATATCCGTTACGCATTTATTGAGTTTTTTTTTGTTTCCTGTCTACTTTATTAGTGGTGACTCAATGTCACCAAAACAGTGTTCATAAGTGTGTGGCTATCCCTAAAAATGAATCTACATATATATATATATATATATATATTCATATACATCCATCCCTCACCATAATATGGTGAGAGACAAGATAGTAGAGCCGATTTTATGATACATTCGAACCATCTACATACATAGTACCTCCTTATTACACTAGATTCATCAAGTCTTCACCTATCCTCTCTGTGTGTGTGTGAGTATTCATGGTAAGTAATTCAAATTATTAAATTTTTATATGCAAGGAAAATATTTAATAATGAAAATAAAATAAAAAAGCTCTTGCAAATGACATAACTTTTTAGTCCAAATATCAAATGTAAGGAATCAAATATAAGTTTCAAATTACACTTTAGTCATCATTTTTAAATTGTTGACTCCAAACCTCATGCATATTACTTAAAAGTAAATATTAATTGTTTAAATTCAGATCTAGCTATTAAATGGATCAGAATGAAAATGAGGTGACTTGGCCAAGTCTCTCAATATTTGACTTCGTCCTTCATTAAAATGAGATGACCAAGAAGTAGCAGTAACCTCCGGAAGTCTTCCTACCCTTATTTGAAAAGAGATCTTTCTTTTATTTATTTCAATCTAAATGTGAACTGCCGACAAGCCATAAATTGACACAACCAACTGTTCTCTCCCTGTTGTATTGAAACACAAAAGACTAAAACCATTAATTTGAGGACAAAAAATAATGGGATTAGGCCGCTCTATTGAGGCTGACATTTTCATTCCCCTGGGTTTCATTGGTCTTCCCATCTCGGACCTCTCTTATGATTGGAATGATCCCATGTGGCTTCAACTAATAAGTGTGCCTAATACTATGTGCAAATTTTCTCAAAAAAAGAAGAAAAAAAAGCTCTTAAGTATTACATATATAAAATACCAAAAATTGAAAAATGCATGCCAGGAGATCTATAGAATAATAACGTAACGCATAATAAAAGTATGTTACCTGGGGCGACATATCCAATAGTTCCCTTTATTCCAATTGAGCTGGATTGATTCTGAGAGCAATTACCGACGTCTTTGGAGAAAATCCTCGCCAAGCCAAAATCCCCCACATGGGCAACCATGTCTTCATCAAGTAGAACATTGCTAGGTTTGAGGTCACAATGAACTACTGGAGCTTCACAATCGTGATGAAGATAATCCAACGCACTAGCCACATCAATGGCTACATTTAGCCTTTGAATGAAGTTTAAACATGTCGAATTATGTTGCTCTTCATTTGGATGTAGCCATGTGTCCAAGCTCCCATTGGGCATATACTCAAAAACCAACGCCTTGAAATCATTGCCAGTAAAATCAATGCTTGAGCAAACAGATAAGATCTTAACAATATTTCGATGTCTGATGCTTCTCAAAGCTTTGCATTCTGCAACAAAACTTTTAGGAGCTCTATGTTGTTGTAATTTGAGAACTTTTATTGCAGCAGTCAATCCAATTTGATCAAGAATTCCTTTATAGACAAAGCCAAAACCTCCCACACCAATTAAATTGGCTGATGAGAAACCATCAGTTGCTTTGAGAAGCTCTGCATAAGTTACCTCTAAAAACCGCTCTCCCAGTGAAGATATAATGGGGCTTTTCTTGCTTGACTTCTTCCACCAGTAACGAGCTAAAAAATATGACAACATAAAGATAGATAGAACCACAATAACACCAGAGATGACTATTCCTATCAAAGGAAGAGCTTTCTTGTGTTTCTTTGGAGCTAGCTTGGAGCATGGAGGTAACCCCAATTTTGTAATTCCCCCACAAAGCTTTACATTTCCTTGAATTGAAAATGCACTGGAATTCTGAAAAATTCGATGCTCTGGCACGGCACCCTCGAGATCATTGAAAGACAAATTTAAATACTGTAGAAACTGAAATTCCTCCAGATATCTCGGAATTTGCCCAGATAGGTTGTTATGTGAAAAATCAAGTTCCTCAAGGCCTTTTAAAGAACTCAAGGATGAAGGAATATTTCCATGGAAGGAATTGACTTGCATATAAAGTCTTTCCAAGTGAGTACAAGTGCCAAGATTGCTAGGAATTTCACCCGAGAATTTGTTGTTGGAGACATCAAGGATTTCAATATTCTTTAAGCCATCTACATCCAATGGAAAAGGACCACTCAAGGAGTTCCTATCCACAAGCAGCATTCTTAGTGGAGGAATATACAGAACTTGTTTCGGTATGGTACCATCAAAATTGTTTCGGGAGAGGGATAATTCCTCTAGACGTTGGCAGTTTCCAAGGCTCCATGGAATGCTTCCTTGTAGATCATTCCCACTTAGATAGAGTAGGACTAGTCTTGTGAGATTTCCAAGGGATTCTGGAATTTGCCCTGAGAGTGTGTTATTGAATAAGCCAAGAATTTCCAGCTTCTGTAGCTTCCCGAGATGAATGGGAATGCTACCTGTAAAAATGTTCTCATCCATTGCCAAGTAGTTCAAGTTGGCAAGGTTCTCAATTCCCGACGGGATGGTCCCAGATATCTGGTTCTGTTCTAAAAGTAGACGTGTTAGCTGGGATGAGAGGTTAGCTACTGAGGAAGGAAGTACACCACTGAATCGATTATTGGCGAAATCTAAAAGGTCCAAATTACTGCAATTGGTTAAGGAAGTGATGAAACCCATTTCATCTTTCTCACCGCCAAGATAGTTGTGTCCTAGATTAAACCATGAAAGAGCTTGCAACTTTTCAAGATTCATAGGAACAGATCCTCTAAATCTATTCTGATCAAAAGCGAGATATTCAATCCTAGAAGCATTACTCAGTGAATATGGTATGGGTCCCTCTAATTGGTTACGGTAAAGAGAAAACCATTGGATGTTTGGAAGATTGTTGCCGAAATCAGGTGGAATGGTCCCATGCAGATTGTTAGCCCCCAGGTCAAAGACAGTAAGTGATGAAAGATTATAAAGAGAAGAAGGAATGGTACCCGAAAGCTGGTCATTGACGAGCTGTAGAAATTCCAACTTTAGAACTCTGCCGAGATCATCGGGAATGTTTCCATACAGATCATTATTGGATAAATCGAGATCAGTGAGAGATGAAATGTTCCCAAGAGATGGAGGAATGTGGCCAATGAGATAGTTGTCGCGAAGATCCAACCACCTGAGATTTGACAGAGAGCCAAGCTCCGGAAGAATTGTACCAGCAATCTTATTACCATATAAACCCAATATTTCAAGTTCTGAACACTGGGACAAATTACCTGGAATCTCTCCATTGAAAGAATTGTTTCCCAGATGAAGAGAGCGGAGTCGTCGCAGACGGCCTATTTCTTGTGGAATTTGGCCTTGGAAGCTGTTGTTTGCGAGTTCTATAACCCTGAGAAAGGAGAGGTTTCCAATGTGAGGTGATAAATAGCCTGCCAAGTTCTGGCTTCTGAGGTTCAACGCTGTGACGCGTTGATGATGTCGCCTGCTGCAAGTGACTCCATCCCACATACAGAAATGGAGAGAATGGTTCCAAGAACCCAAGACTCCATCAGGATCGTCAGATATCTGACCCTTGAAGGCGACTAGAGCGAGCCGATCCGACTCATTTCTTAAGGGGTGGGTAGCTTCTGCAAAGCACAGCAAGTTGATGCAAGTAAGAAAAGAGACATGAAAGAGAAACCACTCAAAGAGTTTCCTACTAATAATAGTGTTGGCGTTGGGGATCTGCATACTAGTTTGATTAGTTAAAAGATAAGAGAGAGCTCGAATAAAGATAAGGCATTACTGGCTTGGTTCAATTGATGCACACTCGTATTTCTAGCATAGAAGATGGAAACAGATAAATGGGATTTCTCTGTTCCAGGGATCAATCATCAATGGATCCAAAACTCTTGCTAAAACATTAGTCTCAATGTGAATGCTCGCCAACATTCAACCTCGTGCTTGACTTGGCAGTTGGTTTAGTGTGGTCCAATTCCACAACTGTAAAAGTCTAGTGGAAGAAGATAAAGCTAAAATAAGTCCGGGAATACTGTTTCAATGAATCATATTGAAGTCACCCATGTGCTCTGTTTGATGAATGATGACTTCGGTGGTTCTCGTCGCCAAGAGGCTTGATTTTACTGCTCGAGGGTTGATGGAAGGTCAAACGTTGTCAGTTTGACTTGAAATTTGACACGGAGCCTTTTGGGGGTATTTTGGGACCATCCGTAGGCTCTGATCGAAGTTTTAATGTCTTCAACGTTGTTGCCGCCAGGGGCGTCTGTTCAGCTGTCGGAGGAGTGAAATTAGGCCAAATGATGCTGGAATAGCCCGAAACTTCATATGTTCTCTTCTTTTGGCTGCTTTGAAGGATCTTACAATTTTTGTTTGATTCTGACAAGATTCGATACTTGAAGTAGCATTGCATGTTTGTGGTAGGATGCGGCTTCATGTAACTTCTTTGATGTTGAAGAGGCAAAGTGACATTTTTGGTGTCAACAAGGACAACCAACGTAGTATGTTGCCGGCAACACATTTGGCGAGAGGGAACCCACCCCATTTTCTCTTTTTATTTCTTCGACTTTCATCGAAGAATAGTGTTACGGCCGTTACTGTAGCTAGCAATCGTGATTCGTCAATTTTGAGGGTAGTTAGAATCCTCATTTTCGACGTACATATATTAAATACCATACATAGATGAATGGCAATCTCTCTCCCCGGGGGATCAAAATTCACATCCGACAGCTATACCTTATTATGGCCAATGACATGCTTTACCCAGTAAGAGCTCCACATATTTAGGGAGCATTAACTGCTTTGTAACAATCAGCATTAATGAAAGAGTTTTATTTCCTATATTGCCCTTGGCCATTAACTCCTTATTAAGTCATTCTCTTGTTTTTAAAACACCCCACTTTTATCGGAAATTAAAATGTGGAACCATCTTGCATGATTGTGAACAAGAGGCCCGCCTTTATGATTTATAACAAGGGCCCACTTTTATGAATTGTTTTACATGAGCCTCACCTTTTATAATTATAGCATGAGAATGACTTTTAGGAATTAGAATAAGGACCCTCTCTTATAAGAAATTGTCAGAATGCATTACTGCTGGGCTCGAAGGAAGCCCAAGTTGGATTGTTTATAGTACTGAAATTGAAGATGGAAAGAGAGAAAGTGATCGTTCTAGCGAGCCCCACGCTCACGCTATCCCACCTACCCAGTACTGGCTTTTTTTATCCGGATTCATTATTAGAGTTTTTCCACAATTTGCCGGTGCCATGCCCTGGTCTGACAATTTTCTCTGTCTCTGGCTTTCTAAAGTCAGCACTAACGTGGGATGCCTTTTCTTGGTCAAGTTACATGGCACTTACCACTTTCCCCAACAGCGGGTTTACAGGTTTTTCACCAGGTATTCCTCCTTTGTAGAACTGTGTTTAAAAAAAAAAAAACCACCCCACCCCACATTTATTTTTGGGGGCCTTTGACGGCAGGTTCGTCAACGTTACGTTTTATAGCTGGGTCCGAGACATTTTCTCACAGAGGTCCTCTTTTAACATTGAATGAGTTAAAAAGACAAAAAACACCCTCTCTTTATATACTCTATACGTCACCAACACGCTCCGTTTAAAAACACTGAGACCGTCATACACTTCGAAACCTATGCAAAATCAAGATTCCGAAAGCGAAGAAGACGAAGCGAAAGCGAAGAAGACGAAGAAAATTGTTGAAAGAAGCAAAATCAACTCATCGGTGACCTTGAGCAACCGAATCATTTTGACTTGAACTCAAGTTTGACATAAATTTTTCTAAGTTTTGGTTTGAATTTATCTAAGTTTTAAATTACAATGTAAACTTTACAAGTACTGTTTTGGACAAAAATAATCTTATAAATATTTCAAAATGCCCCAAATGGTGGGCTTGACATTGTAATTTAAAATAGCTGGGCCTCAATTACTACAATTCAAAAGGTGGGCCCCAACTTCCTCAAAAATAAGTTTTTTTTTATAATTTCACCAAATAAATTAATTTTCAATTAGAACTTAAAAGTTAAAAGGTTTTATTTTAGAGCTCAATCTAATAAGTTCTTATTAATTAGACTAGAGTTTCCAAACAACACCCAGGTCTTGCACATCCTTTTGAACTAAAAAATTATGCCATGGAAAAAATAGCCACACTTACTTTTCTCCATGGAATATATATACGACTACTCAAAAACCAAACAAATCCTCTTCAATTTTTCTCTTTGATAGGCGCAAATGCCTAAAATGTTAAAAAATTCATTTTGGGTACCTTTTATTGTGACTTGGCCTATAGACCCAAGTTGCGGCTGACAATCGTCCCGTGTTGTAGGCGACACGGCGTATGATATTGAGACTAGCGTGTGATAAACTCCATAAATTCCCTCTCAAACACGTAGGATGGGTGTGGTAGACTACTCTATAGGGGAATGTCTCTATGCAACTTTAAGGCGAAAACTTTCGGCTCGCCAACTTTGTGATTCATCTGAACCGTTTACACATAGGGAACACCCTTTGATAGTCACCAAACCCAGGGGCTTGTACCACCAAATGGGCTAGACTAGGCCCGTCAATTTGGCCCTGAGAAAAGGGGCCCGGCCCGGCCCTCAAAAAGCTCTTAAAATGAGAGCTTTTGTTTCTAACAAAAAACCTTAGGGCCGGGTTGGACAATTTTTTGCAGGCCCTTAGATTTGAGGGCCGGGCTTGGACAATAGTGGCATGGCCCTCTTATTTTGTCAAAGGGCCGGGCCGGGCCGGGCCTGGGGTTGTCCCAGCCCTACCCTCAATATATGCAGGGCCGGACTTGAGCTAGCCAAAGCCCTCGGAGGGCCTTCCCTATCTAGGCCCTTACCCTACCCTCGAGGGCCAGGGCCAGGGCAGGGCCCTGAATGGCTTACTTGAATATGAATCGCAAGAGGGAAGAATTACTACAGCCCAAAAAAATGAGATGAAAGAAAATAGGAAAAAGGATGCAAAGGCCCTGTTTTATATCCAACAAGCTCTGGATGAGACCATCTTTCCTAGGATAATGGGAGCCACCACATCAAATGAAGCATGGGAATTGCTTCGAGATGAATATAAAGGATCAAGTCAAGTTGTTAACTTGAAATTACAAACTCTTCGCCATGAGTTTGAGACCTTGTTGATGAAAAATTCGGAGTCCATTCAGGGATTTTTCACAAGAGTTACAACCTATGTGAACCAAACTAGGTCTCTTGCTGAGGACTTAAGTGATCAAAAAATTGTTGAACAAGTGCTAAGAAGTCTCACTCCCAAATTTGACCATGTTGCTGCTGCTATTGAAGAATCCAAGGATTTAACTACATTGTCTTTGAATCAACTAATGGGTTCTTTGCAAACACATGAAGAAAGGTTAAACAGAAATGCAAATAAGCCAATTGAGCAGGTTTTCCAAACAACACTTGATTTGAAAAAGGGGTCAAGTGGTAATGCAGGGGCTCACTCCAACCAAAGGCAAACTAGCCAAGGACGTGGACGTGGAAGGCAAAATTTTGGTGAAAGATGCCGAGGCAGAACCATGCATAATGGAAATGAGAGAAACCACAACAAAGGTAATCTCGAACCTCCTCAATGCTATAATTGCAAGAAAATAGGTCATATTGAAAAAGATTGTTGGAACAAAAATAAGTCCTCAACTGTGCTTCAATGTTCAAATTGTAATAAATTTGGACATGAAGAAAAAGATTGTTGGCATAAAAACAAAAATCAAATAAATTTCCATGAAGAAAAGGCAAATGATGAAGTTAAGGAAAATTTATTTCTCTCATGTTTATCTGCCAATGCTGAATTTGTTGGAGATATTTGGTTTTTGGATAGTGGGTGCAGTAACCATATGACAGGTGATAAAACATTGTTTGTTGAGATGGATGAGTCAGTAAGATCACAAGTCCTGATGGGATAGCATAGTCAAGTCCAGGTGCAAGGCAAAGGAATTGTCTCTGTGAACACCAAGTCAGGTACAAAGCTCATACACGATGTTATGTTTGTACCGGGTTTGGCTCAAAACCTAATTAGCTTGGGACAGTTAATGAAAAAAGGGTATTATGCGATTTTTGATGAGGATAAATGCATGCTATTTAAAAAGAAGAATATGGAGTTGGTCATGACAGTGAAAATGACTCAAAACAAAATGTTTCCTCTCAAAATTTCCGATCTTACCCTCAATGCATTCAAGTCTGTGGAGTATGATAATTCATGGCTTTGGCATAAGCGATATGGGCATCTAAATTTTCATAGTTTGTATTCACTGTATTAAAAGGACATGGTTGTTGGCTTACTTGTTGTGTATCATGGTGACAAAATGTGTGAAGCATGTATTTTTGGAAAATACCATCGAACCTCTTTTCAATGGGTAAATCTTGGAGGGCTAATCAACCCCTAATGTTGGTCCATGCTGATAGATGTGGCCCTATGCGCACAAATTCACTTGGTGACAGTAAGTATTTTTTAATATTTATTGATGACTGCACAAGGATGCTTTGGGTATATTTTCTTAAGAAAAAATCTAAAGCTCTTTCATGCTTTCTACAATTTCGAGCTTATGTTGAAAAACAAAGTGGGTTTTTACTTAAGACATTAAGAACTAACCGAGGGGGTGAATTTACATCCAAGGATTTCCTTATGATCTGTAAAGATGCAGGAATACGAAGAGAACTTACCGCAAGTTTCACTCCACAACAAAATGGAGTCGCGGCATGAAAAAATCGTAGCATTGTTGAAACCGCAAGATGCACGTTGAAAGAAAAAGGGCTTCCAAAAAGCTTCTGGGCTGAAGCAGTATTTACAATGGTTTACTTGCTTAATCGCTCTCCTACAAAGGCAGTCAATGGAAAAACACCATATGAAGCATGGTATGGGAGAAAGCCAAATGTAAGTCATTTAAAAATCTTTGGTTCTATAGCTTATGCACATTTTCCCTGTGAAAAAAGGCACAAGTTAGATGATAAGAGTCTTAAGTGCATTTTTGTCGGATATAGTGAAGAAACTAAAGGCTATAGACTTTATGCTCCTCAAAACAAGGCTTTATTTATTAGTTGTGATGTGATCTTTAATAAAAATGATGCATGGAAGTGGGACATTGATGTCGATCAATACCCTCTAATTATTGAAGAAGAAGAAACATCATCATTTGATTCACCACCTGATGCTCAATTAAGTCCGGCTGGTTTCACATCGTCGGAATCACCTCCTAGAAAGGTAAGGAGTCTTGTTGATATTTACCAGTCATGTGATTTTGTATGCTTTGCTTTTAAACCCGCTTGCTTTAAGGATGCAGTGAATGAGAAAAATTGGCATGATGCAATGAAAGTTGAAATGAATGTCATTGAAAAAAACAAAACATGGAGACTGGTAGACTTACCACCAGGTAAAGAGCCCATCGGGCTCAAATGGATTTTCAAATCCAAGTTTAATGCTGATGGGTCATTGGAAAAACACAAGGCTCGTTTGGTGGCAAAAGGGTATGCACAAGTTCCAGGCGTAGATTTCTTTGAAACATTTTCTCCTGTTGCTAGAATTGATACCATTAGAACTATTCTAGCTATGGCTGCTCAAGGTGTGGATGAAATTCTCATAGTATGTTTATATGTTGATGATATGATATTTACTGGTAAATCTTCAAAATTGATTAAAGAATTCAAGAAAATATGATGTCTAAATTTGAAATGACCGATTTGGGTCCTTTACATTATTTTTTGGTGATGGAAGTTATTCAAGACTCAAATGGTATTTTTCTGCACCAAGGAAAATATGCAAGAGATTTGTTGAAAAGGTTTCATATGTCAAATTGCAATCCAGCTAAAACACCCATGAATACAGATGAGAAGCTTATGGTAGAGGATGGAATTGAAAAGGCAGATGCAAAAGAATTTTGAAGGATGGTTGGTGGCTTGATTTAGCTCACACATTCAAGGCTAGATATAATGTTTTCGGTGAGCTTGATTTCAAGGTTTATGAACAGTCCAAGTAAAGCTCACATGGGTGCAGTCAAGAGAGTTCTACGATATATTCATGGAACATTGGATCTCAGACTCAGGTATAAAAAATCAGATACTTGTAAACTTGTCTTTTATACTGACAGTGATTGGGTTGGTTGTGCAGATGACAGGAAAAGTACTTCAGGCTATGGGCTTAGTCTTGGATTTGCATTGATATCATGGGCTTCAAAAAAACAGCAAACTATTGCACTTTCTACAACTAAAGCTGAATATATGGCAGCAACAAGTGCAGCTTGTCAAACCGTGTGGGTTAGGAGGATTCTAAGTGACCTGAAGCAAAAGCAAGAACAAGCTACAATTTTATTTTGTGACAACAAGTCAACAATTGAATTGACAAAAAATCCGGTCTTCCATGGAAGAACAAAGCATATTGAAGTCCGGCATCATTTTATTCGTAAGCTTGTGGCCAAGAAAGAGATAAAGCTGGAGTACTGCAGCACGGATTAACAAGTTGCTGATATTTTCACAAAGGCTCTCTCAAGAGAGGAGTTTTTCAAATCATGAAGAATGCTTGGTGTTGAAGGCATTTGAATTAAGGGGGAGTGTTAGAATATTAAATTAATTCAAATGTTATGCTCATATGTCATTTAACTATCTTTGAATAAGTCTTTGCTTGAAGAAGTCTGTAAACGTGTCCTTGTGTTGGTTCTATAGACTAGGTGTTTATGGGACACCTGCCCTTTTAGTGACTCTGTACGTTAGTTCTACAAAGTAGGTGTTCATGGGACACCTGTCCCTTTATTGTTAGTAACCTTTATCTATTTAAATAGTCTATGTTAAAGAGATGATATATGAATGAAAAAGTCTTCAATTCCTATTTGTACTGTGCAAAACTCTCTTTCACCTTCAGTAAATGATTTGTGCGTGTGCAACAGTTTGTAGTAAGGCTATTCTGTCATCAGCCCACATTTACTCTGCCAACATCCAACAAGATCAAGAACCCAAGGAGTCTCCTCCTCAGAATGTTGGGGAGCTGCATGGTAGTAAAGTGAAAGACAGTGAGAACTCCAGTAAAGGAAAAGCATTATTGCTTGGCTCAAATGATGGACACTTCTATTTATAGAAAAGAGAGAGAGAGAGGGAGTTGGCACTTGGCAGGGAAAGTGTGGTCAATTTTGACAGCTACAAAAGTCTATAGTGGAAGACAAAGCTAACATTATTTCGAGTCCCCGTCAAGTCGCCGCTCAGTAAAGAGAAGCTTTTTGTTGATCTAATTTCAAGGGTGCTTCCAGCTTCTGGGCCCCAGTGCGCCGAATCGAATCTCGTGACCTGGGACACGCATGTGACACGCTCATCATGTTATCCACAAGCACTCAGTTTATTATATTTGAAACTTGGGAGTCTTCCACCCATAAGACTGCTAGTTGGCAACTTGCTTCACGGGTCATATTGTTCAGTGATTTTTCCACAACTTGGATGGGGCGACTTACTGTTCTGAGATGTTTCCACAGCTTGGATAGCCTTGTTCTTCTTTTATGAAGTGTTGGATGCGCCAGGATCATTGAGGCCTAGGAGAAGATAATTCTCTTACCCCGCCCATGGTCGCATATCCACCCATAGGACTTCTCTCAAATCCAAATCGCTCAAAATCTTTCACTGCTACTTGTCCTATTGTATCTTCTCCAAATTTCATTTTAGTTTAAGTTGTGGTCAGCGTCAAATAATCACATACTAGCATAACACTCGAGCTTAGCACAGGTATATCCTTAACAATCCAAATTGAACATCCATACATTTAAAAATTAAACATTCATAACTGGTGATTACTAAATTACATGGGGAAAAATAATCCCATAATTCATCAATTTGACATTCCATCCAAAAAAACACTTAAATTTTATTTTTAGAAAGGCAACGGAAGAATTTAAAAAATGGCTTGGATTTAGAGAAATCAGAATACAATAGGCCTGAGAGCCCAAAATAGAGACCTGCCTCGTTCTATTCCGCCATTTTTGAGCATCTCATTTTCTTAGTCCCACATATTTTCCGTGTAATTTAACTTTGTTTCCTTTTCTTTTACTTTGGTTTTCTTCTACGGCAAGACAGAGGTGCAACAGATGAATTGTCCCTTGTATTAGGAGTAATTTACACATGCATGAAATAATGTGATTTTGACTTTCAAAAGTAGACATGTGAATTTCAGTGTTTTTCTTGTTAATTTCAACTATAAATTGACTTACATCTAAGTTAGGCAAAGCGTAAATCCTACTCTTTTGTCTAGCTGGTACCCTCGAGAGACCTGACCGACTAGGAAGTGAACCGCAACATACACGAGAAAGGACTCTGCATGGGAGAGGATTTGATAAACTTCTAATTCTAGTGTCTATTTTTAGAGATTATTTAAAAATTAGAGCATTTGCATCTAAAAAAATAAGATAAAGAGCTAGGCTTTTTTTTTTTTTTAGTGCATTTTAGTTAAAGCGGATGGAAGTGGACAGCGCAAGATTTAAAAGTATTTTTTTGGTTGAAAATAGCCTCATAAAATTTCCAAAATGATTTAAATGGTAGGCTTTACATTGTTATTTTAAAAGGTGGGCACAACAGTACTACAATTCCTAAAAGTGAGACCCAATTCCTCACGAAATAAAAGTTTTTTTATAATTTTACCAAATGAACTAATTGTAAAATAGAATTTAACAGTGAAAAGCTTTTATATTAGACCATCATCTAAGCAACTTCTATAAATTAGACTAGAGTTTCCAAACAACCCCTGCGTCTTGCACATCTTTTTGGAACTCAGAATTTATGCCATGGCACATGATTTATTTTTAATTCCAAAAATGACCACACCTATTTTTCCTCCATGGAATTTACAACAGCTCAAAAACCGACAAATCCTCTTCAATAAATATTTGGCAATCTGGTACTACTGTATTTCAATTTTTCTCTTTCTTTCCCACAATTGCCTGAAAGTTTTAAAACCTCTTAATTTTTATTACCTTTTATTTTGACTTGACCTGTAGACCAGTCTTCGATTGGGAATCACCCCCCTTGTCGTAGGCGGCACAGAGTGTATTAATAGGAGGTACTTCATAATCCCCCTTTCTACAAGCCTGTTTAATTGCATTAAAGTACATAACAATTGAATACGTAGAATTCATACCATTAATAGTTAAAAATGAAGATCAAAGATGTATTTTAAAAAATGAGCAGCAAATAACCTTGTTTTTTTCTTTTTTCTTTTTGAAGTGGAACCAAAAGAAGATAGGTTTGATAGTTAATTTCTCATCTTCTTTTGATTCTTTTTCTTCCCAAATTCACATTGGATCTTCACTTTTAACCACTTATTATATGAATTATATATATATATATATATTCAATTCTTATATTTTAATACAAACAAACAAGCCTGAGAGCTTCCGTCTAATGAAGTGGCCCACAGGCTTCGCCAGTCTCCAATTAATCCTACGGATATAAACTTTGATTTATATAAGTTACGAAATGCATTATTTGTTTCTAAAGACCTTCAGGAGAAAATTGCACCTCCTAAAACAAACACGTCCATTTGTGTAGTCCGGGGAGATACTGTTTCATCCTATCAATATTCATCGACTATATAAATCTCATGTCAGTTAAAGCACACTCTCAATTGCTTCCTTGGAATGAAAAAAAGAGGAGAGATTTTAAACACTTGATGAATGTTGATAGGATGAAGAATTCGCCATCGAGTTATTCGCGAGACCCATTGGATGACTGTATCACAAAGTCTTTAGTCTTTAGCTTTCTTCAAAGATATCATTACCTTAATTATGGCATTCCAGTCACTTTATCTAGAACTAGTAGTGCAGGAACTAGTTTATAAATAACATATGAATATCAGGTCTAGTGCACTTCATTAAATACATTAAAAATGTCTAATTACACTAGCATATTACAATTGAGATGCACATTCCAATTTCACACTTACAGTCTAAGGGTTGTTATCATAAATCTATGTTCATCCTACATTCCAGTGAAAAAATTAATGTGTCATAATTTATTGTCACAACCCCGTCTAACTCAACATAATATTGTCCGCTTTGACCCATATGCGCACGTTAGGACGCGGTTA
Source organism: Cinnamomum chago (assembly GCA_038049695.1). Taxonomy (NCBI): domain Eukaryota; kingdom Viridiplantae; phylum Streptophyta; class Magnoliopsida; order Laurales; family Lauraceae; genus Cinnamomum; species Cinnamomum chago. Next base: position 59,899,631 of record CP142458.1, on the reverse strand, counting down.
TACTACTCCCGCCCAAGCACGCCAACTCTAAAATTCTTACGGGATCTAGGGTCACACGGCTTTAAAACACACGCATCATGTTGAGTTAAGATATGGTTTGACTTATAAGCCTAGGATCAGGACTTGAATATTTCCGATGTGGGACTTAGTGTAGTCCAAGCCCCCAGGGAGTCAAGCAAGCTAGCATACTAACACTACCACTAAGTGTGACATCAATTCAAATAACCTATATATGCTTCTTACAAACAAGAACATAAGGGAATATTTAGCAATAAGAAACACTTACACAAAAAACACAATTATAATACATTTTCAAATATCAACGTCAGTCCAAGTTCCATCAGCATCTTCACGCGTGTACATTGCCTCAGATTCATTTATAGCATCCAATGGTTCATCCAATTGCATTACTTCATGACGAGTTTGATCTTCAATGCCAGCATCAAAGAGGACTTCTTCATTGTCATCAACATTATAAGTTCTTTCAGGAGTTGCTAGAGCAATGGACCATTTATGATTGACTGAATCAGGTACATAGAAGACTTTCTTTGCTTGAGAGGCTAAAATGAAAGAATCAGATTTATAACCAATTCTAGCAAGATCAACTATGGTGAATCCCAGCTCATCTACCTTAAAGCCAGTCTTGTTGTCAACCCAATCACACTTGAACAATGGGATTTTGAAATGACTATAATCAATCAACCATATTTCCATAATAACACCATAGTACCCTGATTCACAGAAAACAGGATTATTATCCTTTGCACTAGACACGTTCATCGCCGTGGCCACTAGACTTACACCACTATTCTGAGTGACATGTGAAGCATCACGATCCTTTGTGGTAAAATGAGAACCATTAATGGTATAACTATGATATTTTATAACATGTATACGAGGACCTTGTGATACCCATCTCAAGATTTCTGAGATGTTACCGGTGACACGCCGATCTTCAAAAACCTGTGTTCCTAAGAAAGTTAGTCACATTTAGTAAATAGACACAACACAAGTCTTATGATTGACAATTGTTACCTCGTTTTTGAGCCAAGAACTAAAAGAATAGTTATGTTCATCTTGTAACCATTTCTGAATTTTGGACTACCGAGGAAATGTTTTCTTTAGGTGGTTCATGTGTCTCCTGCATAGTTTTCCATACGAACCGCATGTTCGCTCTAAAATTAGTGTAACGCTTTAATTTGTAAGTCAAGAAGTTAAAATACAATTACTCAATATAGGGTTGAACAACACTTGTGTTGTGCAATACATAACAATGTGCTTGCTCCAAGGACTTAGCATCAACTTCAACAAAATCACCTCCTGGAGGTTTCTTTCCAGTCACAATTTCAGGGTAAGTTTTATCTTCAAATGGTGGAATTCCAACTGCATCCAATCCAGAGAAGTGCTCACTACAAAATTCAACGGCTTCCTCCGTAATATAACACTCTGCCATGCAACCTTCTGGACGGTAACGATTTCTTACTTGACCTTTTAAAACCGACATATACCTAAAACATAGTAAACCATTGATTACTTTAAATAATTTAAATTAGCAAATTGCACTTGAAGAATATTTAAAGTTATTCACACCTCTCAAATCCATACATCCATCGCAAACAAACAAGGCCCCCAATCTGGACTTCTCGAACGAGATGGACGGTTAAATGAACCATAATATCAAAGAATGATGGTGGGAAATATTTTTCTAGCAAACACAAGGTGACCACCAGATTCTTCTGAACTTCAAGCAATCGAGGTACATCTACTACCTTCGCACATAACTCATTAAAAAATGAGCAAAATCTGATAAGTACAACTCTCACATGTTTTGGTAGCACGGATCGTATAGCAACAGGAAGTAATTGCTGCATCAACACATGGCAATCATGAGATTTCATACCCCCCAACTTTAAGTCTTGCATGGAAACCAATGCTCTGAAATTTGATGAGTATCCATCTGGAACTTTTAACTTATTCAATGTTTCACACACACTGAATTTCTCTTCTTTGGATAATGAGAAACAAGCTGGTGGTAAGTATGCTCTATTCTGACTTACATCAGGTGCCAGTTCATCCCTTAAACCCATATCCTGCAAATCAAGGCGACTATTCAGTCCATCCTTTGTTTTACCTGGAATATTCAGCAAGGTTCCAATAAAACTCTCACAAACATTTTTCTCTATGTGCATTACATCCAAGTTGTGTCGAAGAAGCAAGTATTTCCAATAGTCGAGGTTAAAAAAAATTGACTTCTTCTTCCAACAAATTCTAGCACCATCATCACTACCATCTTCCACTCGCTTCCTCTTCAATGAAGTCGATCTTTTTGATTTTTTTTTCTTTTTCTTGGGCTTCTCTTTTAGTACTGGTTTCCCCCACAAGGTTTTGATTCCATTAACCTTTTCTGCCACTTCTTCACCAGTCAAAATCATTGGTGCTTTTCGAAACTCTTGCTCACCATTAAATGATTTTTTCTGTTTCCGAAAGGGATGATCTTCTGGAAGGAACATTCGATGGGCCATGTATACATTCTTCCTCGAATGTTTTAATCTGCATGATTGTGTCTCTTCGCCACATATGGGGCAACCATGATAGCCTTTTACAACACAACCAGACAAATTACCATATGCAGGGAAATCATTAATGGTCCACAACAACATTGCTTTCAACGTAAAAGCCTCTTGTCGGTAAGCGTCATGAGCTTTAACCCCTGTATCCCATAGTGTTTAAAGTCATCGATTAATGGTTCTAGGTAAACATCGATGTCGTTTCCAGGTTGTCGTGGACCCGATATCAACATCGTTAAAATCACAAACTTTCTTTTCATGTACAACCAAGGCGGGAGATTATAAGTGACTAACATTACTGGCCAACAACTATACTTGCTGCTCATCGAACCATGCGGATTGACCCCATCCGCTGAAAGTGCTAAGCACAAATTTCTTGGCTCTTGTGCAAACTCCGGCCATTTATCATCTACCAACTTCCATGCGGGGGAGTCAGCTAGGTGGCGTAACTTATCGTCAACCAATCTCTCATCAGCGTGCCAAGTCATCTGTTTCTATGTCTGTACCGACTGAAATAATTTCTTAAACCTAGGGATAGGTGAAAAATACCATAGAACTTTTGCCGGCACCCCCTTACGTTGCTCAGTCAGGTTCTTATTCACTTTGTATCTTGACTCACCACAAGTAGGGCAACTAGTTTTATTCTCATTATCAGATCCCTTTCTATAAAGCACGCAATCATTCGGACATGCGTCTATCTTCTCATAGCTCATCCCATACACAGACAATATCTTTTTAATTTCTTTCATACTTCGGGGCAGTAAATTATTATCGTCGGGTAGCATGTCTCCAATGATTTTCAACAACCGTGAAAAGCTTATGTCAGACCACCCACTCCTTGCTTTCTCATTAAACAATGTAACTACTGCAGATAATTTGGTAAACTTTAGACAACCTTTGTATAAAGGTTCCTCAGCCTCTGCAAGAATTCTTTGAAACTTTTCAGGATTTGATGAATACTGGTCACAAGCGGTCTGAGCCAATTTTAATGAGCTTGCAGCATCATCTGGGGGTGTAGTATCATCTGGGACATCACTCCCAAAATGGTGTTGGGTGGACCTATTTAAAGGCACACTTGAGGGAGCTTCACAAGGAGATGCTTCTCCATGCCATATCCACATAGTATAACTTCGATCGATACCATGGAAAAACAGATGGTACTCAACATCCTTAGCTACAAATTTATTGAGATTCCCACATGTTTTGCATGGACATGGCATGGGATTCCCATCACCAAACTTCTTTTTGGCAAACATAAAAAAACTTTCAACCCCTTCCTCGTATGCAATAGAAAACCGATTCAATGACATCCAAGACTTGTCCATTTCTGAATAGCCCAATAAAATGCTACAGACAAGCAATAATCAGAAAGTCATTGCCATATAATGCTAATATTACAACCAATTAATGTACAACCAATTAATGTGAGAGAGACCTGGGTTGGTGTGCACCAAACGAACTGAATATCCTTGTTTCCAACCTTGGTTATTCTCGTTCGGGCAAAGCTTTCAGATTGGCTGAAGATTTGTAGAAATAAATCCATAGACAGAGATTCACCAAACAACAATACAAAAGCAACCAAGTTCAAAAATTCACAATTAAACCAGATACAAATATTTAAAAAAATTAACCCACAGAGAAGAGTAATGTAGATAATCCACAGAAAAAAAATGACTGACATTAATAAGATGAAATAAAAAGATCTAATGACAAACAAATGCCTGAGAAGAGTAATGCAGCTGCACACAAAATTTGATGACAACTGCACGGCCCCAATGAACTATTCAATAAGTTGGGTTTGTCACGAATAACAACTAGCTCAATAATTATGCAGAGATATAATTGTGCGTTGAAGTGACTATTCATGTCCCACTTACTGTAAATTGTGCATTTGAGGATAACAACTAGCTCAATTGCTCCCCTATGACCAAGAAAAAAAAAACCATCTTCCAAAACCCAAATAGACAAACACCTACAGTACCAACCAAAATCCTATACCATAAAACCCAAATAACCGAACGCCCAAACGAAACCCATCTTCCCAAACCAAAACAAACAAAAACCAACAAAACAAACACCAGCACCAACCAAAAAGTGAAAACCGAAATAAACAAAACACCAACACACCCCATCCACGATGTCTACCTCTCAGAAAATTGAATCAGGTTGGCTCACAGCTAGCCGCAGGAATAGTTGGGGGCTAGCCGTGAGGCAACCGCAAGGGTCATCGCAAGAGGGTGTTCTAAAAAACTTGTCTCTGGAAATCAAACCGAACTCCAACGGTTAGCACTGCGGCTCGCCGTAGGTGGACTGGCGGTTAGCCGCAGGTGCACTGGCGGTTAGCCGCAGGACGTGCTAAAAATCATCCTGAGAGAATAGGCTTCCTGAAAAGCTGACCGTGGGTCTGGCGGCTAGCCCCCTTACAAAACACCTACAGTGCCAACCAAAATCCCATACCATAAAACCCAAATAACCAAACGCCCAAACGTAACAGGTTAAAACAGATTGAGAAACATTGACAGTCAACAGAAACTACACTGTCAAAGAGGCACATAAAGCTTCTTCCTGGAATGAAAATATTGAGTAGAGCTAACAAGCCCAAAAAAATTATACAAGTTAGGGAAAAAAAAAAAACATAACCATAACCATAACCATAACCATAAGTACCATCAGCAAGAATCCAAAAATAAAAATAAAAATAAAAGGAAAGAAAGAAACAACCATTTTGAAATTGAGATAGAACTAACAAAAAGACTAGATGGTTAGGAGAGAAATGAAAAAAAAAGGGGTGAAACTTTAATATCCCATGACCCAAAATTGCGAAAAAAAGAACTCCAATGTCTCATCTTTACAACCCAAAAATTAAACAGGAAAAAAAGGAGATAAAAAGACCCACTTATAAAATAGTAGCAAAAGAAGAAGAACCAACCTCCATTCATACAGATAGTAAGGGGCTTCTTCTCAGGATGCTCCTCTGCTTCAGCAAAATAGTAAAAGAGACTCCTCCCTCTCTTCTCATCCACATTAACATACCTAGCAGATAGCAGAGAGAAAGAGAACGAGAGTGAGCGAGAGAGACAGGGAGAGCAGAGAGAGAGTAGAGAAAGCGAGAGTGAGAGAAGAGCAGAGAGAGCAAGAGTGAGGAGAGAAGAGAGCGAGAGTGAGGAGAGAAGAGAGCGAGAGTGAGAGGAAAGGGGTTATTGGAGGGAGAGAGGCGCTGGGAAGAGAGGCGAGAGTGAGGAGAGAAGAGATCGAGAGTGAGAGGAAAGAAGGAATGATGGAGAAAGAAAGAGAAGGGAGGGAAGGAAAAATAAAAAGGAAGAAAAAAACCACTGAGCCCGCGCGGGCGATTAAGGGATTTGAAGACTGATGTAAAATCATTGGGTATATAATATCGGTTTCATAATAACCGATATAAAATATGTATATAACTGGCGGTTAGCCGCAGGACGTGCTGAAAAGGAAAGGAAGGAAAAATAAAAAGGAGGGAAATAACCACTGATCCCGCGCGGGCGATTAAGGGATTTGAAGACCGATGTAAAATCATTGGGTATATAATATCGGTTTCATAATAACGGATATAAAATATGTATATATAATATCGGTTCCATAATAACCGATATAAAATATGTGTATACAACCGATATAAAACATGTGTATATCATATCGGTTTTATAATAACTGATATAAAATATCTGTATACAACCGATATAAAATATGTGTATATAATATCGGTTTTATAATAATCGATATAAAATATTAAAATTAATATCACATATTTTTCTAACCGATATTATATATAGAGATTATTATGTCGGTTCCTGTGTAACCGATATAAAAAAATTGACCGATATAAAAAAATATTAACCAATATAAAAAATCTTGACTGAAGATATTATATTGGTTATATGAAAAACCGATATAGGGCGGTTTTTGCAACCGATATAAAAACCCTTTTTTTCTAGTAGTGGGACCTTCTTCTCCTTAGCTTTATACTTGTTGACACCAAGATAAAAGTCTCTAACTCCTTGTAGTTCCAGCATAACATCTCCGATCGTTCCTTCGGTGCTTCTACAGAACAAAATATACCTATTCTCACCAACGAAAGCAAGCACTCATGCATCCTACTTCTCATTTCATTGTAATCTTCATTAGATGAAATGTTCTCATTGCCTTCCAACAACAAACGATGATCTATAATCTCTATCACTCTTTCTGGGAATGCCATTTTAGCAAGTTGATGAAGGTTTAAATTATCTTTGAATACATCATCAGTAGGCCTCTTTCCCGTGACCATTTCCAATAATAGGATTCCATAGCTGTACATGTCCCCGTATGTAGAAACTTCACCACCCATTCCATACTCTGCATTTTATGCATAACTTTCTAAATCAGTGAGGACTAGTAAATTTTGCTGGATAAAAGAAAAAAATAAACCAATTTGGAAAGAAGATATGTTCCCCACAATTCAATAGGCATGGGGAGTATGGATACTTAGCTAGTTTTTTTACTTTTCCCAAGATACTTAGCTAATTTAGATAGTCAAAGTGCAGCATATATTTGCTATACATGCACGTTTGTTTTATCTCTTCTTTTCCTTTTGACTGAGTAAAAGGAAATAGCACGACAAGGTTCAAAACAATTGTCAAAATCATTTTTACAAGCTTAGGCCCACAGACATCAGAGACATGAATTTCTCCTTATGATCTTCCTTAATATATAATGGTTACATCATATATTTACTCATCAAACGAGTGGCTATGATTTCATTCATATTTATAGTTATTTAGCTGAGATTTCATAATGCTTGCTTTGCCCGTTGATTTCATGAAGGCGCAAGTTTGTGCTGCCATGATCAACTGATCATCAGCCAAAAAAGTAGTTGGGCCCTGATGTAGGTTGGAATTGGAGTTTTGAAGTCAACTATGGAATTAACCTGACAGTTAGTGTTATCTTTCTCCAACTAATCTACATCATGTTAATTCTAGCAAAAAAATCGGCATCATATTAAAACCCATGCACAGAACCCAAACATGCAATAGAAAATGAGAACAATATTAAGAAGAAAAAATCAAAAGAAGAAATGAGACTAATGATGTCACAGAGTATGTATTATTATGATAACTATTTCAAGACATCCTTCGTGTCATAATTAAGTTACCAAGGAAACTACAATATTTTCCTTCACATTAAATAATATATCACATTTATGTCTATTGTAAACTCTGTAATACACCTTGATAATACGAATAAGATGCATATAGTAGGATTAAGTATAGGGTCATTTCTTTTTTAGAAATTTATGGATTTCAAATGGGTGGATATCTGAGAATTTAAAAAATACTGGAGTTTTGAAATTCGATTGAAAATTTTCATTTCTGAATTTCCTGTTCGTTGATGCTAAAATCCCTATTTAAGCATTGAAAAAACAATCCATTTAAATATACTTTGGATGGAAACTTAAAAGGTTAATTGTGGGTTGTACGGGTTACGTGGGCTGACTTGACCCCAATGCCGGTCAGGGAAAATTGACCTGTGACTGACTCATATATTATGCGAGTCGATGGGTATGAGGGTCATATATGGGTCAGGGTTGGGTTCGTGGGCCGATGGGGTTAGGTTTTGCTGGCCTAGTTTATAAAAGCCCCTAAGACCACAAACCATCATCAAGCTTTAGTTTCAATGATGATCTCCATCTATCAAGCTTTAGTTTCAATGATTGTCTCCATCTATTTGTTTTCATCCTCTTCCACTAAATTATGGCAACTTATTTCTTTCTTTCTTTTTTTTTTTTGGTTATAACAGATATGATAGCTTTGCCATTATCAATCCATTTTTCCCTCGCCACTCTTGAGCATATTATACAACATACATTGCATATTCAAGAAATAGACTATAATCTTGCTTGAGAAAACGTAGGCAAGGCCCTAGTACCCCATGCCCCACCCAAGAAAACCACCATTACATGCACATGCACACGGAAAACAATAAAACAAAATTAAATAAAGAGATTGGCAATCATTCATATATTCGACAATCAATTCACTTATATTCATCGATGGATTGAGATATCACACCACACTAAACAAAACTTGATCTGATTTTTTAGATATCCCTTACCTATTTATGGAGTTTTTTCGTTCCTTATCTACTTTATTAGTGGTGACTCAATGTGACCTAAACAGTGTTTATAAGTGTGTAGCTATCCCTAAAAATGAATGTACATATATGTGCGCGCATGTATTTTGAGGGCATGGGGGCCACATTTAAAGAGTGTTGATAAGCAATTCAAATTAATGAATAAATTTCTATATGCATGGAAAATATTTTAATAACGGAGATAAAATAAAAAACTCTTGTAGATGACCTAACTTTTTAGGCCAAATGTCAAATGTAAGAGATCAAATATAAGTTTCAAATTACACTTCACTCATTATTTTTAAATTGTTGACTCCAAACCTCATGCTATTACTTAAAAGTAAATATTAATTGTTTAAATTCAGATCTGCCTATTAAATAGATCATAATTCAATATGAAAATAAGGTGACTTGGCCAAGTCTCCCAATATTACACTTCGTCCTTTGTCAAAATGAGATGACCGAGGAGAGTCAACGGTAACCTCCGGAAGTTTTCCTACCTTTATTTTAAAAGGGATCATTCTTTTTTTTTTTTTTTTGGTGCTAAAATAGGGATATAAAGGGATCATTCTTTTATTTATTTCAATCTAAATGTGAACTGCCCACGAGCCATAAATTGACACAACCAACTGTTCTCTCCCAGTTGTATATATTGAAGCACAAAAGACTAAAACCATTAATTCAAGGACAAAAAATAATGGGATTAGGCTGCTCTATTGAGGTTGACATTTTCATTCCGCCTAGGTTTCATTTTTCTTTCCATCTCCGACCTCTCATGATTGGAATGATCCCAGGTGGCTTCCGCTAATAAGTTCGCCTAATACAATGTGCAAACTTTTCTTAAATTTTTTTTTTCAATTTACATATATAAAATATAAAAAAATCGAAGAATGTATGCTAGGAGATCTATAGAATAATAACGTGAGGCAAAATAAAAATATGTGACCTAGTTCAAGCAAAATAAATAAATGTTACCTGGGGTGACATATCCAATAGATCCATTTATCCCAATTGAGCTGGATTGAGTCTGAGAGCAATTACGACATCTTTGGAGAAAATCCTCGCCAAGCCAAAATCCCCCACATGGGCAACCATGTCTTCATCAAGAACTGATCGTTGGCTCCAAAACCCTGTTGGCTCAATGCGAGTCACCGTTCAAGCCCCACGTTCACGCTATCCTCAACTACCCAAAAACTTCGGTTGCACCTAGTCCACGCAACAAGACCCGAGAGCAGACTTAAGAGATTGGAAGACTGATGTTGATCCTCTATGGCGTCGGTTGCACGGTAAACGTGGGCGGACCAATCAGCCTATCTTTTTTATCCGTATTCATTGTCCTTGGATTTTTCCATAACTGTCCAGACAATCTTCTCGGTCTTTTACTTTCTGAAGTCAGCACCAACATGTGATACGTACCTTATCTTCTTCCACGTTACGTTGCAAGGAACTTACCACTGCCCCAGCAGTGGGTTTACAGCATTTTCACCAGGTATTCGTGCTTTGTAGAACAGTTTTTTTTTTTTTTTTTTCCTCTCCCCGTTGGTTATAGCTTTGTTGTACAACTTGAGTACAGAGTACACTCCTCAATTTTGGCTCAATGAATCCAGGATCATATATGCAAAGGTTAAGAGAATTCATTCATTACCACATGTCGTGTTATGTTTTCTCCTAATTTCATTTCAGTTTGAGTTGTGCTCACAGTCATATAATCACATATAAATTGACTAGCACAATACATGTGAGATCCCAAACTAGTGCCCTGCCTCATTCTATTCAGCCACCGTTAGCCCGTAATTTATCAGACCCTGCCGCCCAATTCCAGCCTCTTTTGAGCATCTAATCTTCTTAATCCCACATATTTTCCATGTAGTTTAGCTTTGTTTCTTGTTTTACTTTGGTTTTCTTCTTCGGCAAAAGAGAGGCGCAACAGATGAATAGTCGTCCCTTCTATTAGGTTAAATTTACACTTGCATGAAATGATGAAATAAAGTGATTTTAACTTTCAAGATTACGCATGTGGATTTCACTATTTTTCTTTTTAATTTTAACTATAAATCGTTTTACATCTAAGTTGGGCAAAAAGTACATCCTACTTTTTTTTTTTTTTTTGGGTACTCGACAATGTGGATGGGTCCCCGAGAGATCCCACTGCGACGCCTCGGAGTCCCACATCGACTATAGAGAGGAAAGTGAGTGAGATTATATTTAGAGTTTACACTCTTACGCCTTTTAATGGGTTCATGCCCATCAGAAATAAAATCGTGAAGCCTTTGGGCCAAAACGGATAATATCATGCATGCATGTAGGGCCGGGTGTTATGAATGGTATCAGAGCCGACTTTCTACTAGTGGGTGGGGCGGGCAAAGAGGGCTAGAAGGCTATTGCACAAGGACGTACATGTATGTAGGGTGGGGCGCCACTAATGTGGAAGTGAATCGAGGCACATATGAGAGCCACTATGTAATAAGTCTGTCTCTTCCAAACTGGCTCAAGAGTAGGTGTATGGTAATTCTAATAAAAAAGTTATTATTTTATGATTTAGAGCTTATTTACATATTAAATCATTTGATAAACCTCCAATTGTAGTGTCTATTTTTAGAGTTTATTTAAAAAATTAAATCTTTCCCATCTAAAAATAATAAGCTAAAGGGATCTGATTATTTTTTAGTGTTGGTTTAGCTAAAGTGGATGGAGGTGGAAAATGTAAATTTTACAAGTACTGTTTTGGACAAAAATAATCTTAGAAATATTTCAAAATGCCCCAAATGGTGGGCTTGACATTGTAATTTAAAATAGGTGGGCCTCAATTCCTACAATTCATAAAGCGGGCCCCAACTTCCTCAAAAAATAAGGGTTTTTTTTTTTATAATTTTACCGAATAAATTAATTTTCAATTAGAACTTAAAAGTTAAAAGGTTTTATTTTAGACCTCAATCTAATTAGTTCTTATTAATTAGACTAGAGTTTCCAAACAGCCCCCCGTAAGTCTTGCACATCTTTTTTGGAGTCAGAAATTATGCCATGGAAAAAATAGCCACACTTATTTTTCTCCATGGAATTTATGACAACTCAAAAACAAACAAATCCTCTTCATTAAATATTTGGCAGTCCATTTTTATTTTATTTCATTTTTTCTCTTTGATGGGTGCAAATGCCTGAACTGTTAAAAACTCTTCATTTTAGGTATTGTGAATTGGCCTATAGACCCAAGTTGCTGCTGGCAATCGTCCCGTGTTTAGAGGTGAAAATCTGGGCCGGGCCGGCACGGCCCATGATAATTATGCGGGCCGTGCCGTGCCTGGCCCAGGGCCTCTGGGGTCAACCCAGCACGGCCCAGGGCACGGCTCTGGTCGTGCCGTGCTGAGCCAGGCCCTAGTCGGGCCTGGGCCATGCAGCCCGTGGGCTGCCCACATATCCCACTCCCCCTTTTTTTTTTTTTTTTTAAGTTCTTTAAATCTTAAAGACTTAGACTCTTCACTCTTGGTCTTGGACCAATTTCATTAAAATAAAGAAATTAAGAGAGATAACAAGTAGAATAACACTAATGATGTTTTGAAAAAATACATCAAATAAATTGTTGGGGGGGGGGGGGGGTTGGTTTAAAAAAGAGTCGTTGGGGGCGGGCCGGGCCTTGTGCCGTGCCGGGCCGCCTGCGGGCCTGGGGCACTGAACGGTGCCGTGCCGGGCCGTGCCTCGGGCCTGGGCTGAAAAACCGTGCCGTGCCGGGCCGTGCCTCAGGCCTGGCAGCCCTTGCCCAGCACGGCCCAGCGGGACTGCCAGGACGGGCCTGGCCGGCCCGTTGACCAAGTCAACGTGCCCAAGCACGGCCCAGGCACGGTTTTTTCGTGCCAGGCCCGTGCTGAACTAGGGCCGCCAGCCCAGATTTTCACCTCTACCAGTGTTGCAGGCGACACGGCATATGATATTGAGACTAGCGTGTGACAAACCCATAAATTCCCGTGATGGGTGTGGTAGACTACTCTATGGGGGAATCTCTCTGTGCAACTTTAAGGGTGCAACTTTAAGGGGAGAACTTTCAGCTCGCCCACTTTGTGATTCATCTGAATTGTTCACAGAAATGGAACATGCTTTGATAGTCAGTGGACCCAGGGGCTTGCACCACCAAATGGGCTAGACTAATGAATTTAATATAAAGTCGTTAAAGACATAAGATTTACTTCATAAAGCCCTTAAATTTGTGGGCCAAGGAGCGTGGGTTAAAGACATAAGATTGACTGCATTTTCATATTTATGTCTATCATGGGTTCGGTTTCGGTTTTCAGTCTCGACTCGTGGTTATTAACTGAACCGAACTGTGAAAAACAATTCGGTTAACCGTTTTTCCAAAACACACGGCTAACCAAAGGCATTGCACCCAAATTTAAAAGAAAAAGAAGAAGAAAGGGGGTATTGTGTAATTTTATAACTTAAATAACCAATTTTAACTTTTGAACGACCCTAATCGTTGGAAAAAAATTGAAAGACGGAAACGTGAAGGATCAATGATTTGTTTGTTGGAAAAATGCTCTTTATTATTTCATTTGTCTATGTGAACATTTTAATGCTGCTTTAGTATTTTGGAATTATGTAATTTGTTGTCTACGAGATTTCGTTTTGACTTTTTAACATGTATTTTGCATTCTTACAAAAAAAAAACAATGTATTTTAAGTGACAATTAACCGTAATTGAACCATCTAATACAATTAACCGCGGTTCGGTTTTTTAACGATTTTTTAGGGTTTGGTTACGGTTACGATTTTTAAAACCTAAAAATAGTAAAATACAGTTCGATTAACATTTTTCCTTAAACACATTGTTAACCGAGCCGTTACACCCCTAATAACGTCTACTTTGCTCCCCTCTAATTTTAAATGAACACTCTTCACCGCCATCATTACCGATTTATCTCAAGTTATAGCTTATACTTATTCCACTCAACAAGTGAAGTTAGCAAAATTTTAATTAATGTTAAGAGAATATGATCCTAAAGTCTCTCCAGAGATTTCTAATAGGGAAAAAAATGACAGTGTAATGCGTTAAGAAAATTAGAGTAAAAAACATATTGATCCTAATGCAATAAACGGGCTGGATTAGGCCGGAGTCACCATTGCCCAGGCCTGAGTCTAATTAAGCTTGAGGAGTCTGAGTCGGGTTTGGGACCTAGACCACCATGGACGCTACAAGTGGTCCCGACTTGCAGATACACGGAAACATTTAGATGAGAACCGCTGGGACGATGTTTATGTGTGCTCGCTCTAATTCCAGGCCATCTGTCCCACCTATGAATAAGTAAACCCTCTCACACGCTACTTTGGTAGTAATTACCACAGGACCAAATTCGACACCCATCTAGATGTTACTCTCATTGTTGGACTGGAATCCAACTAAATAGCCCCTTTTAAAATCATCAAAACTTGTACGACATAGTTCAAGTAGTTTTTTAATTTATTCTTTTATTTGTTATGATGCGGATATCCTGACGTCTTTGACCCAATAAGATCAATCCCCAGTGCGGCACCAGCCAAACCCATACATGCGTACACTGGAGCAAATTTGTATTGAGTTTCGAATATAGGGAGCAAACCCACATCTTATATCGCTCCACAAACTCCCAAGTGGGTGCAGTTCAAGGAGCTAGGATAATCTAATGGGGTATATATTTTACTTTCTTATAGATTTCATTATGATCTTTCCATGCCCACCTCCTTCATTATTGGCATGGCCCTGAGTTAGAGCTTGTGCTATGTACTATTGTGTGGATGGTTCTCACCAAGAATAAGACTCCTGTAGTTTTTCTTTCACTGCATGTCACAAGTCTAGGTAAAGGAGGAGGGTTGCGTTAGATAGGTTGACAACTAGCGTTAAATCTTGTCACAACCGAATTATGAATTCTAAAATTTTATTCCACTAAAAAGTAACAACTAAAAGTATATTGCAAGAGAACTAAAAATAAATAAATAAATAAATAATATGCCTTATATGGCCGACGTATCCAATAGATCCTTTTATCCCAATTGAGCTAGATTCAGCAGCTGAGAGCAATTATCGCCATATTTGGAAAAGACCCTTGCCAAGCCAAAATCATCCACATGGGCAACCATGTCCTCATCAAGAAGGACATTGCTAGGTTTGAGATTGCAATGTGCTACTCGTTCTTCGCAATGGTGATGAAGATAATCCAATACACTGGCCACATCAAAGGCTACATTTAGCCTTTGAATCATGAGCGGCGCTATATGGATCACAGTGGGGTCAATTGACCCCACTGAGATCCGGAAAAATATTTAAAAAAAAATATCTTTAATGAATTTAAGTTATAGAAAGCTTTTGACCCCACTCAATGCATGAGTTAATAGACCATTTTTCTACCAAAACAAAAAAAAAATAATAGTAATGGGCCCAATTTTTATTTTTTAAAGAAAACTGATATTTTGTCGGTAAGTCTTCATTTACCCTAACTTAACCTCTAAATACGGTATTCTCCACTTATTAAAAGGTGAAAACCCTAATATTATCAAAAGTAGATGACTGATGTTGATAAAAGTAGATGACTGATGCTGATAAAAGTAAAAATAAATTTATTCGATTTGTGGAAGATAAGTCTTTCTAATTTCTAGAGCCGTCACTGCTTTGAATGAAGCTTAAACATCTCAAATGAAGTTGCTTATCATTAGGGTGCAGCCATGTGTCTAAACTCCCATTTTTCATGTATTCAAAAACCAATGCCTTGAAATCACTGCCACTAAAATCAGCGCTTGAGCGCGCAGACTTCCCAGGTCAATAGTCAATTCCACACCTACAGGAGTCTAGTTGACAACGTGCCAAGGTCTAAAATTGAGGCCCGTAGAACCAAATGGGTATAATTTTAGGTCTAAATACAAAGAGGTTGAGCTTGATTTGACTGAAAAACTCAGGCTTAGCATCATATAGATCATTATTTCATTCATACATTAATGCCCCAGAGAATACACACACACATACACAAATTTGAAAATATTTATTCAGCTATAAGTATGCTACAACAAGATTAAAAGGGGCTAGTAATTGTTTACTTTAGTGCCATTTGTTGTATGTTGATCGGATAGCAATATGAAGGGGGGGCCAGAAAAAGTCCTCTGAGAAAAGATGGCATTGACAGCTTGTGTTGGATGGAAGGCATCCCAGAAGATGTATTGATCCCTGTTTGCACATGGTATTGAGAGGGGAAGGCATGTCACCTGCCCTTTGTTCCTCCCAATCCCACAGCATCCCTCAGTAGTCACCTGAAACCCTGTCATGTAATAATGAAGATGGATCAGCCTTCCATTCATGTCTTGTCCATGGGGAAATGGGCTGGGTCCATAGTATAGCTGGACCGGACCAAAATTAATTGACGTGGACCTGAACATGGAACACAAAATAGATCTAGCCTCTGGCTCGTATGATACACAAAATCTTATGTCAAGACACTGACGAAACCCAGACCCAGACCCAGACCCAGACTTGGATGGTGCTCATTTGAGGATTTCCCTACTAAATATGGGGCACCCTCTCTTAAGCACCTCTCATGAGATCCCCCTTGTGGATCCATGCCAATCATGTGGGTGATGAGGGCTCAACAGATCTAAATGACACATAGGGGTATACAAAAGATCATCCGGCCACATTAGATCATCCTAACCCTTTGATCTATTGCCTTAAAATTTAATAGTTTTAAAAGACATCAATTTTTGGATTTTAATCCAAAGGTCAGTAGAGAACATAGGTATAACTAAATTATTTGGGTATCTCATTTCTCACCCAGCTATCCAGGAATCGATGCATGAGTCCTCTCGTTGAGTGCGCATGCGTTCTCTCCCCCACATTGTGCTGGTTGGCGGGTCTCTCATGGGTCCAGCTCCCCCTGGCTAGCTAGCTAAGGAAAAAAAAAAAAGACACCCAATTGTTCGCAGTTAAATGGATATCAAATCTGGGCCTGTGCTCATTTAGGACTTCCTACTTCTCATAACTTACTATAGCCTTATGGTCATGATTTATACAGTTGTAGCATTTGGATATTTGGGCCATAGATTTCTTCAGGCCAGAATAAAGGACATGGAGGCCCAAACTAAAATTGCTAGAAATCTTGGAACCGTAACCCAATTTTTCTGGGTGTTTGGGTATACAGGAAAGTATTTCATCTGCAACGGAGTAAATTTTGGGTTAAGTTTTAAGATCCTTTCATGGGACCTATTACCAGCTCTACATCTAAATGTGTTACTCCTGGGCCTAATCCAATAAGTGGCATGCCAGTTTTCTAACTAGCTGAGCCAGCCCTTGAAGTATAGTCCAGCGGGTTACACATGTCTCTGAATATCAGTACCAACAAAATAAAACAGATTTGTGATTGGAGAGCTTGGGCAGGCCCAGTTGCAGTTATAATTGAAAGTATCTCACCATATGTTGAAGGGTTATTGAGCATTTCACCGACGGCTCCATAAGCATTGCCGTAGAGAAAGATTGCCCCAGTGTGGTTGCTATTGAGCTGGTCGACCAGAGATTTTAGGCCCACATTGAATAGTCCGACGATCTCATTAACGCCGGAGACACACTGCCCCGGCGGGGTTTGGTTCAGTGCTAATTGGTAAGGAATACAACCAAGTGGGCCTAGTCCAGCCAGAAAGAACTTCCGCACCCCTACACTGTGAACTGCCTGCAATAAGAGAGTCCAGCTAAGATTCAGATGGTAACATATGCCATTGATAGATTATCAGTTTCATAAGTGTTGATTGTGGGTCCAAACCTGGAACTGAAATCAATCAGGCAAACTTTCAGGGCCCATGTGCAACTTTTATGGGTCAGTAATAAGTTCAATATGCCCATTGTTTCTTCAGCAATTCATTTTTGTATAAAATTGGGATCAAGTTCAAATGGATTAACGTCCAAGTGAGTCAGCTGATCACTCTATTAGCTGGGATGATCTCTCTAATATTGGATCCAGACCTACTACTTTCTGGTCCAGTCAGGCCTCATATCTGGCCCTATTCTGTGGGGAGGGAGAGTGGCGATCGGTCAGGTCGGGTTGGTGGCTTGTCTAGTGAGTATGGAACCACCCCATATCAAGAGGAACTCGACTAGAAAGTAAAAGGGTCAGCCCAACTCTCAGAATAGAGAAGTAGTGGCCCAAAACAAACATAACCCATCTATTAATGGGTTGGAAATGTCAACGAGAGTGCTGCCAGTTTCTAACCTGACCCACCACCTCAATCAGGTAGATTTAGGATTCGGTTGACCCGTGTACTTCTGGTTTGGACTCAGGTCAATTTTTCCAACCTATTTATATTTAATAAATGGGTCAGGTTCAGGTTGAGTCCCTACTTGCTATTCCACCTCCCAACCCTACAAGAAAATATTTAAAGTTTCAGATTGACTCTGTTTTAACTTCTGGGTTAGGTCTCGGTGAGCATGCTCAATCTAATTACTAAATTGGTCAGGTTCAGGTTGGCTAAGGTCCTGATCCAGACCCAGAATTTTATTTTATTTTATAAGATATAAGGAATGGCTAATTGAGGCATGTATATGTGTATATATATGAGAGGAAAATAAAAATGAAGTTGAAGAACTCAATGATTTCAGATTACCAGTATCTGCCTTGAGTAGTGATTGAGCAGGAGGTCGGCATAGTCCTGAGGAGTGTAGTTGTGGCTGGAATTGTAGAGGTATGGCAGGAGGTAGTTGATCAGGTAGTCATTGCTTCCCATTACCATCAGAGCAATTGACTTTGCAAGGTACTGAATCAAGTTATTTGGCCCCATTTCATTTCTCAAGTCATTCATGTTGCTCTCGAAATTCATCACCTGTTGGCTTAAACTAAAACGCCCTCCCTGTCACAAAAATTAACAAACGAGATTACATTTGCCTTCAAGAAAACAACAAACAAAACAAAACAACACAAAAAAAAAAAAAAAAAGATATTGTACTCTCTCTCTCTCTCTCTCTACTTGGAACTACCATGCCCATACACAGGATAGATACTGTGGGGACACATCAAGGATACAACGAGGACATGAATTTGACACATCAAAAATGAAGTTAAATACGATATGATATGATGCGTTGTTTATTTTGAAGTATCCGGCTATCATAACTTGGGAGTTTGATTTTCTTATTCTCACGGGCCTTTTCTACAAGAACCAAGCTGATCTCTTCGATTGGGAGGGAAAAAAAAAGGAACCTAGCTGTGCACCCTGTTTTGCGCAAGAAATTCTGATATGGATGTTGATCCATGAACATATGATCCGTGAGTTTTCAGATTGATATTTTGATTTGTGCGTTCCAATCCAACCATAGGATCCATATCCAAAACCAACTTCATCTATTTATCAACAGTTTAATAGTCTACTAAGCTTGGATTGTATTGCCGTTTCTAAAGACCCGCTTGTATTATCAAGTAGTTATATTTTGAGGTATTAACCTGAGTATACTAATGTCACATTTAACAACCAAATCCTCAAGAGAAAAAATTTCCACTTTTTACAAAGTTGAAGTGAAAAATCCACATTTGACAACTGTAAAATTTGAAAATTTGTGTCATGGGAGATCCTTATTTTTAAAGATTACCCCTCACATTCAATGTGGAAATCTTAGCTGAAAGATGGAGGTTATAAAATCTTTCAGATTTGTGAGTTCCTTACCTGTAACCATATTTGACCTATCGAATCCTAGCTATACAATTTCCTTGTAAGGAAAGCCTTGTTCTAGAGGCAATGAGAAATCTTTAAATCTATAGATTCCTTTACTGTTACTAAACATGACCTAATATGAGTCTTACAATTTTTTCAGATTTGTGTCCAAAACTATAATATCTCATTTTTTTAACTTTCAATAATTAGTTGATGAAAGATCTGGGCCCAACACACAAGAGTCCTACCGGGGTCTGAATCCTATCCAATATAAAATGTCTCTAGATCTGAATACATTTTGGTTCCGGCCCGGATTGACCTGCTTACATCCTCTCATAATTCATGATCATAAACTTAGAACTATACCTAAGGTTCTCACTAAAAATGTTTCTTAAGAATATTGATTTGACAAAACTAAAGTCAGTGAAGGTTTATTTGGTGAAAACAATCTATGAACTCTTTCTTTTCTACAGCTGTAGTAGCAGTCAGTAGCGATTACCAAGTGCTGGCCTGTCTCATCAAGGATGCCTCCTGCTGCTGAAGCGTAATTAACACCACGTAACATTGCACGAACATTACTTTTGCCTTGTACAAAGGTTGGAAGATATGGAAGTCCCACAATCTCACCTTAAAAAGCCAGCCTCATCAACATTACAATTGAGTAAAATGATGCGGCAGCTGTAATGAATGGCGATTAAATAATCATTAGATAATATCTTACCCCACATATCTACTGCAGTTTTTCCATTAGAAAATCTCCCAGAAGGCCCTTGATAGAAATCAATCCCATAGGGAAAGTAATTAGCTTTTGCCAAAGAGTAGAGATTGTTATTGTTCCCATTATCAACCAATGAATCTCCAAACACAAACATGGCTGGGACTTGATATGATCCATGCACCTCAATGGAGAAATTAAAAAATAGGAGAATGGTGAGAACCCAATTCACCCTAGAGCTTGATTTTTCCATTTTCACTCAATTCGAAAACCCACTCAATCAATTGCATGCAACAATTTGTTAAGTTGGAATGTGAGTATAAAGGTGGTGGAACTGAAAAAGAAGACCCATCGTGTAACGGCTAGTATATGACACGTCCATGAGGTAAGGTGCTTGCTTCCTTATTACCTTTGTCCTTATTTTCCTGCTGGTTTTGGGTGGGTTTGTTACACGGTTTCTTGTTCTATTGACTTATCTTCTTATCGTTTTATCTTACTTTTTTTTTTAATCATTTTTTGTTCAATGGGGTGGCCCAAAATGCCCACATTGACCACAACTTCCTTGTTATATGAAACGGTCCCCTCCCTCTTTGGATTCTATTTATGGTCTTAAAGGTTATCTACTGGTTGCCATTAACATCTAATTTAAAGGATATTATTTCTCTTCTTGATGGAATGAGAGATTCATGGCCTATAAAAGACAACCCGGGTAACTCTCTTGGCTACTATAGTTTTTCTACAACCATTACTTACCGGAGAAAAAAAGACAAAGCATAAGGGAGTTGTGATTCCCCATTGAAAACCAACCTTCTGTTGGATCAGAATTTCAAGATGGCACAATCATGTATCATTTTACTACTCTACCGGGTTTAGATTAAATATTTACAGTATTATTGGATTGATTCCAGAGAGGGTTTATAAACCCAAGATTTTCTAATATTTGGTATTAGAGCCTGCTGATTTCAATCCAATGATCTATTATCGTTTTTATGGACTTTCTGGATTCTTCCGGAGTAAAAAAACTCAAGTACCTAGAGGAAAGAAATTTTGGGTATATGATAAAGGGTATTTAATTTATTGGATAATAATAGCCTCAGAAATGAGTATTACAGTGCCCAACCTAATCTGAAAAAGATGGGAAGGAAAGATTTATTTTTCTGTAATTTAAAATTTTTTATTTAAAAATTACATCAGAGGTTTTTATCTCATATTTGGTTACTGTTATCAGAGGTTTTTATCTCATATTTGGTTATTGTTATTAGAGGTTTTAAAAAAAAAAATTGGCTTGTTAGTAGCATGATAATGATAACATGAGAATATATCAGAAAAGTCAGAAGGTGTGTTTTTTTTACTTTTCTGATATATTCTCATGTTATCATTATCATGCTACTGACATGCCAAAAAAAATGATAATAATAACCAAACATGAGATAAAAACCTCTGATATAATTTTTAAATTAAAAAAAAAAGGGTTTTGTGCGTGTACTGTGCGCAAAACAGTGCACAGATTTTATCCTGGACGTCACTGTGCGCATGACGGCCCACTGCCTGAAACTAGAGATGTCAAATGGGCTGGCCCGGGCCAAACATCCCGCCAGTCAACGAGTCGTGGCCCGGCACGGCCCGTGCTGGGCAGAGGAGGCTGGGCCCGTTGGCCCGTTTGGCTTGGGCCCACCAGGCTCACCTAGCACGTGGGCTGCCCTCTGTGGCCCGCCCAAAAGTGACTTTTTTAAAAAAATTGTCCATTTTAACCCCCCCCCCCCCCCAAACAACCATAAAACGATCATATAAGGGGTATTTTGTGTCATTTTCAATTTTACAAAGTCTATAATACTCTAACCCTCCAATTCTTTTTCTAAATTTATTAGTGTTATTTATACTACTCTAAGTCTCTAACCCTCGAATATTTCTACGTAAGAAGTGTACATCGTGACAAATGGCCTAAAAGGCCATGCTCAAGCTTGAGCACACACATTTTTCGTGATCTTGGTTTTTTTTTTTTTTCCTTTTTTGCTAAGAAACTCTCCGGACTGGACTAATCCCTTCGGACCTAAAGAGAAGCCGAGTAGAACCCCGACCTTCACCTTTTCCTCCTTTTATCCTTGAGCCCACAATTCCATGTTGACTTGAAATAGATGAGTTAAAACTTAAAAGCCACCCCATTGCACTACTTGACAAAGGACAGTTCCAATCAATGACTACTGAGATTGTGAGAGGATTGCAATGATTGTCAGTCCTATAGTCACATAAAGTCATAAACCACTCAAATCAAGAAATCCTGACCTAGAAGGTGATAATTCATATGCATTCCAATCTCTGGGACCCACTGACTTGGACCCATCTTTTGTTCACTCCACCCCCTTGAGCCCTTCACTCTCAAGTCTCACCACCCCCAATACCTCTACTTGGCAATAGGCTCAACTTTGTTAAAAATTGGATTAAGTCTTAATAACATATAAATAAAAAATTACCAAGAATTTAAAACTAATAAGCCAAAAGGTTAAAATAACATGATGGCGTTGGTTTTCTTTTAATTATTGGAACTTCCATGATTCCATCCATCCTAACTCCACTAATACAAGTGCACTTAGGTGGGCCCCATAAGATGTAGTAGGAAATCCCCAATCAATCATTTTTTTTAATACTGAAAAAAAAAAAAAAAAAAAAAAACAGAGCAGGCTCGCCAGCCCGCCCCGCTCCAACCCGCCCCATGGCGGGTCGTGCCGTGCCAAGGCTTTTCCCTAGCGGGTCATGCCGGTTTGACATCTCTACCTGAAACTAACCAATTTTGCATGCTACCGTTTTTTTTTTTTGGTAGCTGGGCCAGGCCAGGCCAAGCAGGTCGTGTCAACCCGACCTTACTAGCCCAGCCTAGCTACCCAAGCTGGATAGGCTGGGCCGAGTCATGTTATGGTTCGGCCCGACCTGACCAGGCCTGCCATTCATGACTTTTCTGGGCTGGGCCAGGTTATGGTTTGGGCCAGTTTATGGGCTGATCGTGGGTTGGGCCTGACCCATTTAGGGCCCATTAAGCCCATTTCAGTTTTGGAGAATATTTTTTTCCAATTGAACCCACTTATTAGACAGTACATATTTGTACATTCAATTGTCCAAAATAAGTTTCAAAAGTGACCCCAATCAAAGTTTAAAAGTTGACCATGAACTATGAAACTGTAAATTATAATATGATCTTTGATTCTAATTATTCATATATATTGTTTATTCAATCCGATCATAGCCGTTAAATTGATAGTGATGGCCATAAATAACATTTTGAATTCATTGATTAATTTCAGAATTAAACAAATTGATCAATAATAAACGGTCAAGATCTTATTTTGATCATAAAAAACACATTTAGACATGGATCGACGATCCATTTTCTTCTATGTATTGATGGCATTGAGATCTATCACATGGACTAATGAATCGCTCTAAATTAGAGCATATTTTATTTTTAACATTATGTTTAACTCTTTTTTGATACTTTTGCTGCTAGTTTTACTTATTTAGCAAAATTATAGTTTGATTTTATTGTTAATATTCAGATATGCTCATTATGGTTTAGAGTTGTCTTTTTCTTGGATTGAATGGATGTATGGTTATGATGAATCAATTAAAGATATTAGGTATTGATCAATGATCAATTAATGATAATTTTAACCATTGATCTATGAAATGATGCCTAATCAACTTAAATGTAATATAATAAAGTTATTTGGAATTATGTAATGGTGCATATGGACCAATATTTTTGATTGATTGGTTCATCACACTTAGATGACCGAATGAACTAATTTTATCACTTCAATGTTGTTATCAATTTAAAGAATTCACCAATTGCTTAACTTGGTAGCCACCAAAGCGACCCAATTATAGATAATTGATTAATTCTTTAAATTGAGTTAAGGTAGTACAAACTCTATTGTTTGAATATGATAACACTTAAAATTACAATTTCATAAAGGAAATGGTTCGATTAAGCCCAAAGGTACGATTGTCCATAATTTGAAATTGGAATATGACATGGTTAATAAAAGTGATTTGCTTGTATTTGATTTATACCCAAAGGAATATATTCAATACAATCACATCACATATTATAAACATTGTCATATTAATCAAAGCAAAGTAATATATTTACATATTATTTTCCAACCCAAAGATGGCTTTACAATGATGTACATATCACTTTTAAATTTAAGAATATTGCGTCGATAAATTCAAAGCATCACATAACTTATTGTTACTTGTTTATTTTTCTTCAATTACAAATTACATGGCATCACTTTCGACTTTAGTGAATATACCCGTGCTAGATGGATTAGAATTTATTGAATGGCTGGACATGTTATTGTTAGCTTTTACTTACTTGGACCTTGATATGGCTTTGGATGAGCCTAAGCTAGCAATGCCTACGGATGAGACCTTAGTTGATGAAAGGGCTAACTATAATAAATGGATTAAGGCTAATAAGGTTGTGATAAGTATTATTACAAACTCAATTTCGAGGACCATTAGAGGTTCCATCGAAGCAAAGGAAAATGCAAAGGACCTACTAGAGGCTATAAAATGTTAGTTTCAAATAACTGATAAAGCTCTAGGTGCATCCTTGATTAACCGTCTTACAAGCATAAAATATAATGGAACGTTGGAAGTAAGAGAACACATTGACAATGACAAATATCGCTTCTAAATTGAAGGAAGTTGATATGACCGTGTCTGAAAACTATTTAGTGCAATTCATTTTCAATTCTCCTCCTCCCGAGTTTGGCCTATTTAAAGTAGCCTACAACCAGAGCTCAACTCCGTGGTCATTGAGTGAGTTGATCGCAAAAGCTGATCAAGAAGAAAGGAGGCTTAAGGCTGAGGGACAACTAACTGTTAATTTTGTTTCTCAAAATAAGTCCAAAGAAAAAGGAAAATGCAAAAAGAAAGCCAATGTTCATGAAGTAATGCCCAACAGGAAAGAGAAAGGTGCACAAAAGAAATGTTTTTTCTGTGGGAAAAATGGGCATTTTAAGAACGATTGCCTAAAGCGTAAAAGTTGGTTTGAAAAGAGAGGTAACAATTTATCTTTTGTATGTCAAGAAACCAACTTAGCTAATATCCCATCAAATTC
Source organism: Cinnamomum chago (assembly GCA_038049695.1). NCBI lineage: Eukaryota > Viridiplantae > Streptophyta > Magnoliopsida > Laurales > Lauraceae > Cinnamomum > Cinnamomum chago. The sequence goes on along the minus strand of CP142458.1, from coordinate 59,874,448 downwards.
TTTGTGGGTCCACTCTTGAGCAACCATTCATGTATCTGGTTGTGTGCTTGGATTCCTTTCAAGGCGGACTCCAAATGATAGCGAGAAAACCATTACGATGGGGAATAAAAAGGAATCAAGGGTCCAAGCTGTAGGCACTTATAGGCTGGTGTTTGACACTCGTCATGTCTTGGATTTAGATAATACTTTCTTGGTTCCTGATATTTCTAGAAATTTGATTTTTGTTTTCCAGACTTGATTGTAATGGATTTAATTTCAACTTTGGACATGACATTATGCATATTTTTAGCAATAATATTTTGATTGAGAATGGTTATATGTGTGATGGTTTGTATAGATTGAAGTTAGATTCTATATATGAACAAACTTTACACACACCTCACATTAATTGTGGATTGCACATTGGCATGAAAAGAGGGTCACTAAATGAGAACTCACACTAATAGAAAAAAGGGTTTTTATATCAGCTAAAAACCGATATAAAAGACCTATTATATCGGTTTTTCAGTAAACTTCAAACCGATATAAGTACCCCCGATATAATAAACAACTATAACCGATATAATATGTGTATTATTTCATATCGGTTTTTGGACAACTGATGTCTTTGAACTTGAAATTATAACACATATTACTGTAAAACCGATATAAAAAAAGTGAAACCGATATAAAAAATATTTATAATATCGGTTTTCGAAGAACTGATGTGTTTTGAAACTGAAATTATAGCATACATTACTGTAAAACCGATATAAAAAAGAGTGAAACCGATATAAAAATTATTTATAATATCGGTTTTTCGGAGAACTGATGTGTTTTGAAACTGAAATTATAGCATACATTACTGTAAAACCGATATAAAAAAGAGTGAAACCGATATAAAAATTATTTATAATATCGGTTATAAAGGGCTTTGTTATATCGGTTTTTTGGGATTGTATTATATCGTTTGTTCTGTAACCGATTTAATATTATATATGCATTTTTTTTTATCAAAAGAATTTGCATTGCTGCAGTACCTATAAAACCTGCAATACCATAAAATAAACCTACAGTACCATTGCAGTACACTGTACACCAATAAAACTTTGCACTATATATATAAAGTGATCATATATATAAATATATATATAACTAATTAATAATTAACATAAAGCTTGTCTAGACAAATCTCTATGAAAATATTGTGTGTATATATATATAGTATCTACATTGTCTTCCATGGGATGTACAAAAAGTTGGAACTATATATAAACAAAAAAACCAAAAGAACGTGATTTATATGGAGTATTCATGAACGTGATGGCCCACCGGCCACTACATCAGCTACTTATATAAGTGAATCGATCATATCCATCTCATAGGAAATAAAAGAACACAACAAACACCACAATCATACCACATTAAAGCCCAAGACTCATTCCAGAAGTGCCTCAAGCATGAATTACATAAGGTGAAAGGGAAGAATGTAGACGACTGCTAAAACAACCAACAGCAACAATACATTCTCAAAACTAAGGTGGCCAAACACTTGCATCATATTAATTTGATACTGGCAAACTAATTAAGGAGCTGAAGTTCTCTCCTAACCATCGATTTATAGGCAATTAAATCATGACAGTAAATTAGGAATCCTGAGTGAAGAAATAAATTTTTCTTCATATGTCTGACACAGTTTATGTTAAATGGGTAATGTTTCTGCCATGTTGTTGATACCATTATTACCATCATAAAAACTTAAAATGATGAGAATCAAAAGAAATGCACTTTTTACTTTATAATCCATTTTTTTTTTTTAATTAAGGAACCATGAAGTTCAATTTAGTTAAAAATGAACAAAGACAGTAGCTGAAGCTCAGCTGCTGCAAATAATGTCATTTGTGAATAAGATGAGAAGAATAATAAAGCTAATATAATTTATCAGATAGTGAGACATGGTAAAAAATTCCAACCGCTACATTTTTTTAAAGTATAAATAAATTAAAAAATTCGAAAAGATCCAAAAACAAAAGAATGATAATATGAAGAACAAATGCTCACCTGAAAATAGTTTATCATAATTTGTGAGTTCACGCCAAGCTTGCCCCCATATATAACACGCCCCCCTCATATATAACACACCCCCCTCTCTTCATGAGAAGAAGTTGCACCAAAGATGGATGCTGACCTAGTGAACATGCTAAGAAAAAACTAGATTTTACATTAATAATTGTAGGGACCCATGAGATTCACAATATTTTGCTTTATATTCAGAATTCATGAATGCATAATTAATTGAATCATTTTACAAAGCAATTCAATCAGACGTCCTCAAAAATCTATCTTCGTAGTATTGACCTATGACATTTCCAGTAAGTAAGCCATCCACAACAAGCAATTGAATATGTAAATCAGTAAATCACACCAAAGCCAAACTTTGGTATGATGAACCACATAAAAATCAGTGAACAGAAAATGCAGAAACAGAAGGAGCACACACAAAAAGGACCTAATTGAAACCCTAGAACCTTCAATCCATCATCTTGAAACTTGTCCGTCCCAATCGGAAAAAAAAAAAAAAAAAAACTTAGATCGACCCAGACATGGCTTAATATTAGTCAATACTACTCAGTAGGTAGTCATCATTGTATTAAATTAAGGAGCATGAGTGTAAGATAGTGGGTTAGGTGTAGCTTGCATTGACTTACTAAAACAATGAAGAAATTAAAGAAAATCCTCCTCATTCAAGCAACCAACTTATTTTGTAGAAAATGACTGTTGATTGAATGACTTCAAAAGTTTGCAAATGGTAAGTTATAAAATATATGTAGGCAATAATTCATATTCAACTTCAAAACATCACCAATGAAGAGAATGGATTGTTCCATTGAGGAAACTTCTGTTCCATTTCCTGATTATGGTGAAGCTCAAAAATGAAGGATTTATATTGCTGAAAAAGGGCTTCCAATCATACAGAATGCTAGGCCCATATGCAAACACTGTAATTCAGGATGGCATTATAATAATACCTCTTATGTGTCTTGGTGACTGCATGAAGACCTATGTTGCAAATATAAATTTCAAAATGGAAATCATGTAGCAAGAGAAATGGATACCTGCATAAGGACCAAGACATCCATTGGGCCATTATCCCCACAAAGAGTCCGAGGGATGAAACCGTAGTTGTGAGGCTGTCATCAACAAGTACAGGCATAATGTGTTAACTAATAAATTCTAGGGACTCCAATATTTGAAATGTTTAAGACATCATTCCCTTCTTCCAGTTTTTTTTTTTTTTTTTTTTTGGAAAAATCAATCACTCTTAGTAAATATGATAAGGATGGCATGGCTAGCATGCAATGGCTTGAAGCCAGCCAATAGACTCCAACGGTATTATTCAGGATCCTGGGCATAACAGATTACCATCAAAGTGTCTAACTACAAGTATCTTTCTGTTATTTTGAACAAAATGAGTTTAGTATCTTACACAATTGAATATTGATGGAACTCCAGGTCCTGCATCCATAATTGCAAAGTCAAAACAAGAAAAAACAACTAAAGTATAGCATAGCAATAGCTGAATCATCATAAACTCTCACTTCATACGCAAACGAAAAGTCATTCTAAAACTTCATCATTTAATTCAGTATAATAACTAATCTAAGAGATTATAACAAGCCATTTAGAGGAGGGGACGGGGGGCGAAGAAGTAGAAAACGAGGTTATTTAGTACCTTCTCCAGATCATGCCAAAGGTGCACTGCAACTTCCCGTCTGGAAAAGCTTGAAAGTAATCTTTCATTGAGAGTTGGATGCACTTGGTGTGAGTTAGATGACTTGTTTCGGGTTTCACTAGGCAGAGCCATAACTGCAAGTTGAAACCAGATATAAAGAAATCTTTCAATTACCTGACTTTCTGAAGATCCAGAAGGTGAGGTTCCCTGTTCACCATGTATGCCCAAGAATTCCAGAGCCTTGCTCCCTGAATCCACTGCTGTAACTATAAAAACACAAAGCCCAGAAAGAAAAACAGAAAATTCAATACCCCAGATGAAGAAAACCAAAAAAAATTACAAAGTTGAGATTTTTTTTTTTTTCTCCTCATCATCAGTGAATAACAATATACCTTGATAAGATGAGGTTTTGAGAAGCCTTTCAATCAGTTTCCTGTCTATAAGGCTGTCATCAACAACTAGAACATGGAATTTGGTTTCAGCAGGTATAGCCATTGCTGATTGCTAGAGGAAGATAAGAAGAAAAAACAAGGAGAAGAATTTGCAATAGCAAGAGAAAGAAGAAGAGAATCAGTGTTTATAAAAGGAGAATAACCCATAGGAAATACCCCCACCAAAATCCCACTCCATAGAAAGCAAGATCCAACCATATTTCATCAGAATCTGATCCTTAGCTTCCCATTCGCATCCACACCTACCACTTCACCCCTGCTTGCAGGTGTCTTCATACCCCATCCCGACCTAGGTGTCACCAATCCCCCTCTAATCCTCACCTTGTCTCCCACCTTGAATGCTCTCACCTTCTCCATTTCCAATGCCTTGCATACCCATAGCAGACATGCTGCCCAACCTTCAAGCTATCTACCTTTTCAACATCTGTGCAGTGGGTCATCCACCTTCCTTTCCGGAAACACCCTGCCAGCTACAAATAGCCACTGTCCTGAACACATCAACATGACAAGGCCATCCTTTTCTATTATTTTTTTTTTATCTCTCACAGCCATGTCAGACACATCAACACCACCATTATGAAAGGCATACTATGCAATGCTCAGCCCATAAAAGAGTGCAGCATGCTCAGGTTATCTGGTTTCTACAAATGAGGTTCACAATCAACAGACATATGCCCTTTGGGTGGAGTATAGCTATGTGCCTATGTCATTTAGGGAATTCTTTCATTGTATTTTATTAATTCACGAAAGTAACTTTAGAAACTAAAAGCTGTATGACAAAATATACTTATAACAGCTCCTCACACCTGGCACCTTGCATCCATGTTCCAAGCAAATATGACATAATCAAAGTTACTTAAGATAAGAAGTAAAACTACATGATATGATATTACTTTGAAACTCTCCACCTTTTCCATGTCAGCAGGATCAGCTTGCCATGGAATAGGTCTATTTGGAATTTCAATTATAAGTAGACCATCACTTTCTATCTCACTTATGGTGCCTATACTGTGGTGTGTCTCACCGCCCCAAGCATATCTTGGTTCTACAACAAATCTCTTCACACATACTTGATCGCCAATCTAGAATATCAAGGTGAACATTAAAAATACAAGTAAATATAACACGAAAAGAGCAACTAAAAGTATAAGTATGATCTCTCTCTTTACCCTGAATGGGGTAACAGACTCAACCTCCTCTGGTTCACAGTGCCATGAACCTGGTAGATAGCTGAGCTCTAATAGTAGGCTGTAAGTGTTGACTAATGACTCAAACAATGACTCAAACAAAAATCCCAATGACTCAAACAAAAATCCCAAACTAAAAGAAAAAACCCCACTATTGGATCCTTTGCTGTAAGTGTTGACTAATACATGGCTGCAAAAAACAACTTAAACATAAACCCATTGGTACGTTATGATATGAAACGTCACACTTATAGTAAATAAGCCAAGCATCTCAAGACCATGGAGGCGCTCCTGCAACCAATATCAGTAATATAGAAAAAAAGGAAAAAGTCAGCCTCATTTCATAGGAGTGGAAAAGGTAAAGATGTAGTCCATTAAATAGATAATTTAAAAGCACTTACAAGTCGTATAAGAATTTCAAGACAAAGTATGGCAAAACTTTCACATATAAGAGGTAGAGTTTGATATTCTTTCAAGTATAATTCCCCCCCCCCCCCCCCTCCTCGAATATAATTCCCCCCCCACCTCCTCCTCCTCGAATATTTAGCTGAAATATCATTAGTAGGACAAATATTTAGATTTGATGAACTCCAGATTATGTAACCAAATACCATAGCACATAGCATATACCTTGGGGTCTTTTTTCCTCTTTTTCTTTATAGTGTCCTTTTCTCCATAAAATGCTCTGTTCCATACACCTTCAAATTAACCAAATTACCTAGAGCAGCTCCGAAGATCTCCACAGTTAGCTTTTCATATCCAACCTATGCAATTATCAGTGCAAACATTACTAAAGGATTCAATGGGTCTAACAAGCCCATGAGAATAAAACAATTATGCAGCTTTTCACAAGAAGCAAAATGGCGGTCAGTTTCTATATAGACTATGAGACATGAGAGCTTCAAGGCACACACATTTACTTTTAACTTCAGCATTAATTAACTACTAGAAAGATGTCAGACCTTCAGAAATGACTCTATCCCATGCATTAAGTTGATCAATGGATCACAATTGCATAAACATGAAACATGTTACATATAATGGTTCTATAAACAAATCTACTTAAGACTCCATTCATGTAACCAATTAAATCAGTTTCTCGTGGGGCTCAACGAAGGGCTGAACTAGTTTTATCTCTAATAGTAGAATGTTTCAGCTATATCCTGCTGCATACTTCTTTGCTTGGAAATATGCATCCTATAGGCTATAAAACTGCCAATGACACTAACAAGAATGTAAGCCTGACCAATACCAACGACCAACTATTAACAAAAAAAAAAAATCATTTATCCACTTGGTATTAAAAATATAAGAGAAGCTTGAGGTAGGAACATTTAGCTTAACTGAGATGGACTACAATTTCTCAAAGAGGAGCCAATTTCTAGCCATCCAAATAGCATAGGCAACAATGATCAAAACAACACCCACAACAAGTCTAGCACAAAGAACATATTTCCTGCATGGAAAATAATCACTTGAAACAGAACAATTCATTTACTCATGCATTCATACCAAAATGTTTTCTTTAATTATATTAAAAAAATGTTCAACCATCCCAAATTATAGCTCAGCTAGTTAGAGATCAATAGTATGAGTCATATTTAGCATTTAAAAAAAAAACCCTCAACCAATCAGAACCTACAACTTCAATCTTTAGATCAATGATCATACCCAATAGAAGCATTTCCTTAAAATATAATCTATGAAATTTCCTTAAAATAGTGTGGATAGTAGTTTGGCTGTCCCACCAATATTCCCCAATATAGTTTTCAAATAGAACAAGGTTACCATCGCTCAAGCCGATGACAGATTCTATCACATTGTTGAGGAAGAGAATGCCTTCGTATCGAATTTCGTCCTCGTATGTAAGGCTAATCAAGCTACCTATGTCGGAAAAGACCAACCCAGCACAGCCCCCAGAACCAGATGCTTCTGCTTTTGCAGCAATGGCGTCTAGAAACCCTGGGACCAAGGGAGGAGATGAAGTTTTCTGTTTTGCAGGGTGAAGGGAGATTGTGAAATGACTAGGTCCTTGTCTTCCTTGGAGCTGAATCTGAAAAGCAAGAGGCCCTTATCTGTAAGAGATATAAGGCAAGGCTTAGAAAGGTTCCAGGAAGGGTTTGCTAGGAGGGTTAGCCACTCTACAGTAGGTCTTTTACCAAAAAATCTCCCAATAGCAGGATACAAGAAGGAGTTTCTGCTGGGTTCTATCATGGAGGAGGGGATTTTCATAACTAGCTGGCCTGCTATTAGGGAAGAGGGGGAATATTCTGATGGGGCTATGGGTTTGAAATGGAGGAACAGATCGAGCCAGTTACTGTTAGCAGCAGGAGGAAAGTGCTGGCTGAGGGTTTGAGGCAGAGGCATTGCATAGAGGATGTTAGGGGGCCTAGGGTCTGGGGGTTCTGTTAGGCTCCGTCCCGAGCTAATCCCGATTAGCTCTAATTGATAAAGACTAAGTGAGCCGATTTAATTAACTTAATGGTGAGTTAGCACCAAAAAAGATTGAATTAGCCTAATGTGCTTAATTTAGGCTTAATGAAATAGTAACTAAGCTTATGAAGTGAATTGAATAGAAAATGGAGCTTAGACAAGCAAATGAGGGACTTTTTCGGAAATACAGAATTGTACGTATTTTGTCGAATTCGAAAAGTCTTGATACCAGCATGTGTATCTCGACGAGTACGATAACTTTCATAAAAGGCGTGAATTGATTCGACGAATATCGGTTCAAATGGACCTTAAATTGACTTGAATTGGAATAAAAAGGAATGAATGGACTTAAATTGCAAATCCACCTCTTATATAAGGCTACGGTTTGCACCCGGAGGTTGTGGGTTCGAAACTGCTCTACCACACTGGGGCCACAGGGGAATTTTACCCGGCTTTCTCTCCTGGGCCCGTAGGGATTATTCTGGCCCAAAGGGCTGGGAACCCTACGTTATCAAAAAAAAAAAAAAAAAAACTTACCTTCAGTCATTTGATTCAAACCCTAGGCAACATTTCCTTTCATCTCTTTCATCCGTTTTCTTCTTCTTTCTTTGAGATTTTCTTCATTGAGAGTGAGGTTTGAGTGAGGGAATTGAAGAGAAGTTTATATACTTCATCTTCTTCATCATCTACATCCTCTTCATAGAGTTCTTGTGGATTTTAAAGCTCCAAGTGAAGTTAACCAAGCTAAACAAGGATTTGTGACAAGCAAAACTTCATCTAAGGCAAGTCTATGCATATGTTTATGCTTATTGAGATGTTTTCATTGTTTTGAATGGAGAAGAAATGATGAATTAGATTTTATGCTTGGAGGGTTTGAAACCCAATTCTTAGATTGTGCTATTTGTGGTTGTATTAGGTAAATGTTCATATGGGTGTATGATTGTTAGTTTCATACAATTTTATACACTAAATGTCTATTAGGTCATCAGGGAAAGAAAGAGGAGGAAGAATGGATGAGAAAACCCATTCACCATTTCAGTACAGAACCTGCGTTCTGTTTCTGTATGGTGACCGATCGATCGGCCATCTGGTCAGATCGATCGGACTGTCAGTAACTGGGAGAGTTTTTTAGTCCAGTTTGAGTCCAGTTCCAGTTTCAGTTTGAGTCCAGTGAAAGTTGATATTATTTTTGGAAACAATTATGCTTCCTATGAGTTCTAGGGGTATATTCATTAGTGTTAAGACTGATTATATCCTAGATTAAGGTCTTCAAGACTAGGAAAATTAAAAGAAAAGAAAGGGGATGAGTTAAGTGTTAATTCTCCAAAGAATTGGCTAAACCTTCATGAGTGTTAAATGCGGTTCTTCAAGGCACCATTTCATTCCATAATGTCATCTATAGTAATACGTGCACCGATCAACCGTATTTCATTTGAGAGTTGGTTTAGATAATTGGTTTTCGAATTGAATAATAATGTTTAGAATTGTTAAAAAGGGTCTGGCACTACCTAGTGGTTTCCGAACTCTTTATTGAATGGAATTGAATTATTTGATAAATGAACTGAATGAAATGACTATTCCTACTGCAGTAGATGAGAATGGGAGCGTCCGGAGCTTCGTGGGACACCAGTGATCTCTGATCAAGACACTGGGAGATCTCACCACACTGGACCGAAAGGTCATTGACTGAAAAGTCATACACTGAAAAGCCATTAAGAAAGGTTGAACATAATGAATAAATGAAGATGCATTTCTTCCTTTTGGAAGATTAAATGAATAGAATGGAGTTGAAACCAATGCTAGTGTAGTTGCTATATGATTGTTATTATTATTTATGTTTATTCTAAATTGTTTAGCACTATTGAGCAATGAATTGTCAGGAATTGTGAACAAGTCATAGATATATGTATATACCTTGTTGAACCGTCGTGTTCATGGTATTACTGATGATGTTACAAGCTCAGTTGGCCGTGCCGGTCCCTCCGAGACCGTCCCGACAGCGGAGGAGGCCCATTCGCTACCTCCAGGAGGTTTAGCTGAATGGACGTGATCCAAGAGCGTAGACATGGAGATATTTTGGAAGCTTTTTAGGAAATACTTGTATAGTTATTTTGGTATTGTAATTAATAGAAATGATGTCCCCTGCATTGTATTTTAAATATGCAGTGGTTGATAATAGGAAACTGAAACGATGTAAAGTAACTTTACTGTTCATAGTAAAGTATATGATTCGTTTTGTTAATTGGTTGTCAATGTATATTATTGTATATTCCGCACTGTACATTGACAGGTACGTATGCAAGATCCCTTGTAGAATTCGTTTTAACTTCGGTTAATTCGGGTCTGCGGGAGTAAGTATGATTAAGATCGCGACCCGGGGATTAACCCTAATGACTCTGATCTCGGGGCTGGGTCGTGACAGGTTTCAAGGGGGGAAGGAAGTTTGGGGAGATTGGGGGCTGATTTGAATGTCCTAAAGAGTGTTGGCCTTTGACCGAATTGATCAAACTAGCTAAATGATTTTGCAGAAGTTCCAGCTCGGCACAGTCCCAGCAGACTGGAAAAGGAGAAACAGAAGAAGGGTTAGGGGAAAGGGAAACCAGATCTGGCTGCTTGAGTACCTGAGAGGGGTCCTCTGGCAAAGCTTGCTGGAATCGGAGGCTTGCCGAGTCTGGCTGCGATGTGGAGGGGCGGGAAAGAGGGGGAAAGCAGATGCCTGAAAAGGGAAGGGGGGGGGATGGGGGTGGTCGGGTCGAGTGATGAGGGAAGCAGAGGGAGGAAGGGGAAAGAAAAACGTGGGCGCGGGAGAAGGAAGGGGGAAAGCAGAGAGCGAGACAGGCAACGGGAAAGAAAAAAGGGGAAAGGAAAAAAGTGGTTCGTGGATAGCTTATGGAGGCTAGTCGAATCAAGTTCTAGCGTTTAACTTGGAAGCGGCTAGCCGAATAAAGTTGGGAAATAGGAGAGATAAAGAGAACGAGAGTGAGTGAGAGAGACAGGGAGAGCAGAGAGAGAGTAGAGAAAGCGAGAGTGAGAGAAGAGTAGAGAGAGCAGAGAGAGCGAGAGTGAGGAGAGAAGAGAGTGAGTGAGAGGAAAGAGGGGTTTTTGGAGGGAGAGAGAGCGCTGGAAAAAAAAAAGAAGAGGGAAAGAACAAGTGAGCCCGCGCGGGGAGCAACATATTAAGGGATTTTAAAACCGATGTAAAATCATTGTGTATATAATATCGGTTTCATAATAACCGATATAAAATATGTATATATAATACCGGTTTCATAATAACCGATATAAAATATGTGTAATAACCGATATAAAATATGTGTATATAATATCGGTTTCATAATAACCGATATAAAATATGTGTAATAACCGATATAAAATATGTGTATATAATATCGGTTTTATAATAACCGATATAAAATATAGAAATTAATATCATATATTTTCTAACCGATATTATATATAGCGATTATTATGTCGGTTCTTGTGTAACCGATATAAAAAAAATATTAACCAATATAAAAAATCTTGACTGAATATATTATATCGGTTATATGAAAAACCGATATAGGGCAGTTTTTGTAACCGATATAAAAACCCTTTTTTCTAGTAGTGTCATCAAGGTTGTAGCACAAAAGATTAGGACATATCTTTGAACATAGAATAAAAAGATTGGTGACTGATGGATTATTTCCCAATCTTGATTTCATCGATTGGTGTTTGTATTGATTGTATAAAGGGAAAACAAACCAATACAAACAAGAAAAGTGCCACAAGAAGTTCTGCACCCTTAGAAATTATTCATACAGATATATGTGGTAAAATTCATGTTTTATGTTTTACGAGAGAGGAATACTTTACCGCTTTTATCGATGATTTTTTACGATATGGCTATGTCTATTTGATTAAAGAAAAATCTGATGCTTTACAATTCTTTAAAATTTTTAAGGCAGAAGTAGAAAAGCAATTAGACATGAAAATTAAAGTAGTGAGATCCGATAGAGGCGACCCCCTTTGCTAGATTTTTAGAAATGAAAGGTATTGTAGCACAGTATACAATGCCAGACACACCTCAACAAAATGGTGTAGCCGAAAGAAGGAATAGAACGTTAATAGATATGGTTTATAACAATTTGGATTCAATTTTGTTTTTCCATCTTTGCTTTGTTTTTAGTGTTGATTGGAAGGTTTTCAGTATAATTGTATATAAGTTTATTTAATTTTGGATTTTTTAGTTATTCTTTTTTATGAGTTGCCATTGTTGGATTTTGGTTGTTTTAGTTAGAATAAAAAAGAAGTTCTTATTATAAAGGGAGATGAACTTGCAGAGACAGGTCACCACAGCAATTTGCACTTTTACTGGCATTTTTTTCCCAATGCAATCGTTAAATGCTGAGGAAAATATAACTTTTACTGTCATTCTAATTTTTCTGCCGAATTCTTGTTTTCCCCGGTGAAGGTTAATGATCGGCGAATATACTTTAGCCGGCGTGTTAATTGCACCGGGAAATGTTTTAACAGTAGTGCTATTTGGACAAACTTTTTGGCTATGATATCCCTTGAATATTCTATTAATATTTAAGGGAATATTCAAGAGATATTTTAGGGTAGTCAAAAATTCTGGCCAAAAATTTAGACCAGGTAGACTTTTTGTTTGTTTAATATATTTTTCTATTATTTTTGCGTGCAAATATTTCTTAAAAATCCTAACCGCAGATCGCCTTTATTTAAAAACAAAACCCTTGCAGATCCCCATCTCTTCATAATTAAAGAGGGCGCTTCTTCAAAACCCTTTCAAAAGACAAAACGAGAAGAAGGGCGCAAACCGACGACAAGGCCAAGGTCGAGAAGAAGATGGGAACAAGGTATTGCTCTCTTTCTTCCTCCTCAAATGCCATGAACGGTTAGTGTGCAGGTTTTGTGTAGTTACTGTTCCTGAAGAATGCAATAAGGGGAGTGTGCAGGTTTGCGTTGAGAGAGAGAGAGGCCGTGGGAAAGTGAGCACAGATCGAAGCTGGTTTTTCACATTCTGATATCCGATACTGAGAAGGACACAGCTCACTCTCTCTAATTTTTAGTTGAGCAGAATGGCAAAGGGACAGTTCACAGGGCTCACGTCTTGTAACCATATTGGGGCAATTCTGTGCAAAAATCATCCCTTGCTCTCACTTGAAATTGATTCAAGTGATTTTACCCTTTTTAGGAGTCGCTGTGTTGGGAACCGTCTTGAATAAAAATACATTCCTTGAACCAAATGTAAAGTGACTCATGAGATGAGGAGAAACCTTCTTGCTCTCATGAGAAATCAAATGCTTGTTGCAGGCAAGCATGCGTATTAAAACTGACTGCATGGAAACACATTGGATTGAGTATTGATCTAATGTGGTTTCTGAACAGGGTTGATGTGTATTAAAACTGATTGTCATTATTTTTTTTTATTAGATGAGTATTGCCTGCATTCTTCTGTGGTTTGTTTTGGCTTCTTTTTTATGCTTTGTGTGATGATCATTTTTTTTAAATTTTTGTTTGAAATTGGGCTTTTGTGGTTTGTAGAAACAAAGGTTGGAGACAAGGATATTCAGTTCGTTTGGTGTAGACGAACCCAGGTCTCTCTCTGCTCACTGTTCTCTCAAACTGCTCTCTCTACTTTTCTCTGCGAAAATCTCAAGGTAAAACACCACAATCCTGATTTATTTTCTATTTTATTGCTTTTGAAGGTTCTCAAATATATGAATAGATATGAGGATTAGGGCTGGATTTTGGGGATGTAAGGGATTTCAGGTTTCTTTAATTTGGGGATTTTACGGATTTTGCTCCATCACTGCCTCCAAGCCCTCACTACTGGTTTGGCTAAAAAAGGGGGTGATTTATGGTGGTTGGATTCATAAATAAGTTAGGCCTTGAATTATACTAGGTTAGAATAATGTTGTGAATCCAATTTCCTAAGGCCTGTTTGTTCCGAGGAATTTCTCTTGACAATTCCATGAGTTGGCAATTTGTGACAGCAATATCACTTGTCATCTCTAGAGTTTCCGGAATAAATTTCTGTTTATTTAGTGATATTTTAAAAATTCAACCTTCTGAAGTATCACTTGTAGCTCTTGGAATTCTCTATAATGTTGGGTTGTCCTTGAGCATTTGCAAATCCTATTAGTAGACAGCATTTGGAGAATGTCTTTCACCTAATATGAATTCTCAGAAATCCTGCAAACAAAGAATGAGAATTGTTGGAAGCAAACAAACCCCTAAAGATAGTGGAAACAAACCCCTGCAATCACAATGTTATGTTATTGAGCACATCTTCCAACTGTGCCCTGGGCTCTTCCACTGTTGATTATGATATACTGAAATTTTCAGCTTGAATGTATGGGCATGGAATCGGTGAATGAGCTTGACATGATGGTGAAGTTATGTAATATTTTTTGGGACTATTGATGGATTTCAAATATGTGTGTGAATTTTAGATCTTGTGCGGGGCAGTTTTGGGATGGTGATGATGGATATGAGAGGGTGTGATGGCTGGGTTTGAAATATGTTTTGAGATGTAAATAGTGAATAGTAAATGAGGCTGTGAGATAGGTTGAGATGAAGATGGGAAATCTGAGATGGGTACACTGTGATTTAATGAAAAATAAAATAAAATACCACTTAAAGATATATTATAGATTTCTCTCATTTCATACATTTTTATTTTTGATATTTTCACAGTTTTCTAATATTTGTCACTATGATGATATCTAAAAATCAATTTAAAAAGTAAATATTAGTATATTATCAGGGCATTTTCAAAATATACTGATACTTGCCACCATGTTTGCCTGAATTACAAAGACAAACCTATAGATTCCCTTTCCTTCAAGCACAATAATATCGTAACAGTGTTGTATAGAATTTTAAAACTAAAATAAGGGTATTCATACATTTTAAAAGAGTATATTATATTCTGAATATCATCAAATTCTTGAAATGTCTGTGAAAAGGATATGTCGAGAAAACTACTTCTGTTATAAATCCAAACCTAAACCATCCATTTTTGTGGGGGGCATCCTTCCTTCTTTACACATACATCTGATTTGTCATATGTGGAGCCAAAACCATGTACTTATAGTATATTTTAATTGGAAACAGTACAAACCACACACACTCCTCTTTATATGATTGTCTTTGGCATGTGATAGAGAAGTACTTGTTCCTTTAATGGAAATTTTATCATTCTTGATCTGTCTAAATTCTTAAGTTAATTGTTATATATAAGTCTCGAAAAACACTTCAACCTTGGATTTGATACCCTACCATCCATCTAATCTCATAAAAATTAAATTCACTAAATAATAGAATCCTATTGCAATTAGAAATGTAATAAAGAAACTAAGTAGAAATCCAAAGAGTAGTTTGGCTCTTGCTAGTAATGCCTTGGGCAAGAGATTTTTGTAGTGCTATTAGAAGATTTGAAGCTATGGGGCTGTGGACCCCATATGACTGGGTGCCCATATATGTGGGCCTGGTATGCTGACCTATTTTGAATCCTCTTTTAATTCAACAAATTATAGATCCAATCCATATCCATGTGACCATCCAATTTGATTTTTCATCCCTTTCTCTTAGAGAAACCTTTGATTGAGGTGGATCCAAAGTCTTTGGGCTCAATCAAAATGAATTCATCTTTTGCCACTATATTTGAGCACTGTTGGGACTTTGATTGCGTCTATCCTGCTTGTGTTGACAATTTCATCTTGATAATCGAGAAAATTGATATCATCACAATATTGTGGACAAGCCTGTGACGAAGGACTCCTATCCATTTTTCTGTACTCCTACATCCCATAGGAGAATGTCTTATGCGGGAGTATACTTGGTCTGGGTTGGTAGGGTTGACAGGTAGAGTAGCAAGGACCAACTAGGGTCTGACCGGTTTATTATTTGGGTTGGAAATGTCAACCTGAACCCCTGAGACTAGATCCAGTCAGAAATTGGAACCCCTAATCGCAACACATCTATGGACTCAGGTAGTTGTTTATATCATGTATTTTCACTCAGTGATTTTCTTTTATCATGGTCCGGTTCTGACTCAATCTTGGATTAAGAAACTTAAGAGCAAGAGATTTTTTTTAACCCAGGCCTATTATCCAAAGGACCACGATTTGGGGCTGACTGACATGAATGGAATGGTTGTCCTTATTTTTAGTGTCTTTTGCAACTAAAACTATAAATGAGATTAATATTTAAATATAATTCGAAGTCTGTTTTTGGTTAGCAATTAGCATAGCTTTATGAAGGTTTTGTTTAATAGGTTGGGTAGGACTTTTTTTTAGGATGTGTGTTTCTATAAATTTGTGTATAAGGTGAGTTATGAACTTAGAGTGAATTTTATTGATTTATTGGGATTGTCTTTGGTGATCCTCCTCTTCCTTTTCTGTATTTTTGGAAGAACTTCTTCTGCATCTGGTAGCTTACTCTCACCATCATATTCTGCTGCTATTTCTCTTCTCATTTTAAATTATGTCTTCAACTATTGTTTCTATTCTTTTCCATCATTTTCTTTTGGTACTAATTTTGACTATGAATCAGGATCTGAATAATCATTCCATTAGTTTTCATGAGGGCAAAAGCTTACAGACACAAATTACATATAAAGTGCAGAAACACTGACTGTGAATGACAATGAAATTAATTTATTGGTGGATAGGAAAAGAACTCTGGTGAAGATATGAATACCATGATTTACTTCATATGAACCAAGAAATCATGATCATTAAACACCTTCTTGAGATGAATAGAGTATCAAATATACAGGATGTAACATATCTGGGACCGGGCCAGTTGGGCCATGTTATAACTCTGTCATTTTCAGAGTTGGGTTTGTCATTAGAATTTAAAATTTTTGTTATTTGTTTCCCAAATTGATCTCTTAAGAATTGGGTATTGTGTTTTATTTGTGTTATTTTTTTTTTTGAATTATTGTTAGAGAATGTTGATGTAGTTAAATATTCTGCTGCTGTTGCTGTTGTTATGATTTTGAATAGATTATGCTTAGAAGTTATATGCGGAGTTTGAAAGTTGAAGGGAAGATGTTACGCAGTATATAGTTCTTTAACAAATCTCCTTCATTTGTGTGTATTGATTTATGACAAGCCATTCTAGTTTGAAAGTTGAAGTTGTATTCTGATTTGCTGTGTAGATGCATATAGTATTGGTGTGTGTAGTGTGTTGCTGTGTGCATGGTATATGACAAACCATTCAAATTTCTGCTCCTAAATGGACCCCACCTAACCAAAGTCCACATTTCAGCACCCCTTTGTCCAGTTAACTGAGATATCAACACCATCACTATCTCCAGAAATAAGGCACACCCAGATGTTGCCCATCCCTTCTGTCACTGTCATTTTCACCTCCTGTATTGCAGAGAGTGGTAGCCTCTGTATGTTATCAGCTCTTTTCGTACCTATTTAAGGACACATGGAACTTTAATACTCGAAGAATCATGCTTTATTCTATGGTTTCACTAAAAGTTGTGCATATGACATTCTTATTCATATGTTAATCTTGCTATTTTTTTTTTTTTTTTATGCAGATTGAATGACAATTGAAAAACAAATTTTGTTGACAGAGTCGATGCAACTAGGATGCAGCCAACATGAAGGCCAAGCATGCAAAGTAATAGATTGCTATATGTTAAAATGATATGCATGAAGTTTTTTAAAACAATGGTGCAAGTGTTGGAATAGTGCAACAATGAAATGATCATATATGAATATGTAAATTTGCATTGGCATTAAAATGTTAGTACATAGTAAAATGTTAGCATTTGTTTTAATTTTGTAATGGTAATGGTAAAGTGCTTTCAATGTTGAAAGGATGTTTGAATATTAATATGAAGTGGAATGAATTTTCTTGTTTCATTTTTTGATGATTTTGGAATGGAAATGGATGTTGAGTGTGTAGTAGATTTGGTCTTGGATAATGGGATTAGCAATTTCAATTTATTCATTGGGCACAGGTTGAAAGTTTGTAATGAATTGATGTATGTATATATATATATATATATAAAGGAAAAGTAAATTAAAAAAATATATATTTAAAAAAAATATTCCCGGCGAGAAAAAACGCTGACAAAAAAGTTTGAAAAAATGATTTTCGTAAATTGTCAATATTTTCCCGGCGTAAAATAATGTCGGCGAAAGTTTTTCTAAATTTATTTTTGAAAAAATAAACCACTTTTCCTGGCGTAAAATAACGCCGGCAAAAGTTTTTTAAATTTTATTATTGAAAAAATAAAACTCTTTGCCTGACGAAATAAACCTCATTTACCGGCGGAAAAAAAAAAAAACGTCGGTAATGTATAGCTTTTTACCGGTGATACTTTTTTTCGCCGGCAAGTGGTATCACTAGCATAATTTTCCAAGTGGATTGCTGGCGCAAGAGAAATCGTCGGAAATGTTTTCACCGGCGTTTTATAGACTTTTACTGACGCTTATTTAGTGCCGGCAAAAGTGCAATTTCTTGTAGTCTCATCCTGTCAAATGCCCAATGTAAAACTGTGTTTCGAATATAAGCCTATTAGTTCTTCATTCTCTGTGTTTGTTTCTTGTAATCTCCATCTACGTGTTGGATGTGATATATGAGATTTGAGTGTTCTACCTAAAGTTGGATTGCCATGACTTTGTGCTCTTATTTTTGAAGTAAAGTACTATTTTATATGCTGGTCTGCTTTAAGGTTTTACTACATGTTCCTGGATGCACTTGAATCTTGGAACCTATTTTCTACCTTGGTGCAAGTGGATGCATGTAAACAAAATAATTATCTATTGCAAGTATAACTTTTAAAAATAAAGTTTGTCTTGAAGAAAGGTAAGTAGCGATATCAATGGGAAGGTGAGTCGAGCAAATTAAGACCCAAGCCCAACCTAAACCTGGCAAGGGTTAAAGTCAAGAAATTCATACCTACTGTAAACCAAAAAAAAAAAACCAACTCATTACTAAGCCTGCATCTAATTGGAAAATATCATATTTTACATTTCTTATAATTTATTTCCATCTCAGTATGATTTATATATACAAAAATATCATATTTCAAGCTTCTACTAAAATATTAAAACTTTTGTATCAATTGTTTATTTAAAATTCAATTATGTGAATCTTAAGAAAGCCTATTAGTTTGTATTTTTTTATTTATATCATAAAATTAAATAATATTTTTAATAACGTATATTGCCCGTGCTTAGTACGGGGGTGTTTTGCTAGTATATATCATCTTAAAAGGTTTGTTCAGTATAGCATCCAAATCACGACCAATTGAAAAACCTATGAAATTCATAACCATCTAAACCTGAGAATCAGGGCCATCTAAACCATGGTTTAAACTAAGTCTCACACTTTATATTTCAGTGAAAGTTAAAAGCATGTCTACTTTGTATTGGTATTGGACTGACATTGTTTTGTTGGCCTTTCTATTAAAGTAAAGAAATTATGAACTATTATCAAAAAATAAAATTGCACACCTTTTTCTTTTTGATGCGTTTTAGGGTGTTCAAGATATTGTTGGTTTGTATCTTGTATTCTAATAATTAACCGAATTGGTTGTATGTGAGTTACCCTAGATATATTTAGAGTTTGAGGGTATTTTGATCTTTGTAGCATGGCTTTTTAAGAGCTTAAGAATATTTATATTGATAAATTGTTACCCTAACCCTAAGGAGAACAATTAAGAGGAATAGATAATCTCTTTTATTCTGTTGGCATAGACACACTGGCTGAATCACATAAAATTGGTGTGTCTTTTTCGTGATTGTGATTATGGTTGGTTGACTAAATTTTGTGACGTTAGAGTCATTGTTGACTAGATAAACACATTAGAGGGGTTAGGTAGTTGTAGTTAATCGGATAGATTAGGACTGCTTTCTATTTTATTAGGATTCTTTTTTATTATTATTATATTTATGTTATCTTTTAGGATTGTGTTTTGTTATTTTGGTTAAGAGTTTTCTTTTAGCAAGTTTACTTTTAGTTGTTTATAACTTAGCTTGATGTAACTCAATTCAGTATAATGCAATAAACTAGCATTTTTCATATTTTTCTTTCCTCTCCTCCCATCTCCCTCCAAAAGTGATATCAAAGCGTATTGTCGGATTTGAGAATTAGATAAGGTGTGACTTATTTTCTCCCTTGTACTAATATTAATAATATAATAAAAACATAAATTCCATTGGTTGTTGCAAGTTCCAAGATTTAAGGTTGTGAATAAATTGTCACAGCAAAAACTCTGCATAATGTTTATTTCATGACCTTAGATCGAATAGATGACAACTCCTAATGAATTTTATATTTTGTAGATGACTAGATCCTAAATTCAATTTTTATCTAGTACGGTAGTCTTGCCCTCTTAAAAGATGGTTTTACATACAAAAAAAACTCATGTCGTGCATATTAAATGGTCATAATAGAAACTTGTAAAAATCTATTTCGTGGCCTAATTAGATCCAACAGATTTTTTTTGTTGTAATGCAAGATTCAATAGATTGAGAGAGGATGAACTATTGAAAACAAACCCCAAATTTACAAAAGGAGAATCCCAAGGAGATTACAAAAAATTATCAAAAGAGAAAAACAACAAACAATATATAATTATCACAGTAGAGCGACAAGTCCCAAAAAAATAAAGAATTGAAACTAGTGGAGGACTTGAGAACGGTTTGTTGATGCAGCTTAACGGGAGGGGAATCTGATTTGATTAAGCAGTGAAAAGGAGGTCATTAGAGCTGGAGTAACGTCTCTGAATATGGCATCTTTTCTAGTTCTCCAAAGATAGTTCATAGCTGAAAAAAAAAGTAAATAAATAAAGAAGATAACTCTTCTAGCATAGGCCGATGGAATGATAAGCGCCATGCCATCCAAAGGTTGAAAGCTCTACATTTTGAAGGTATATATACACAGCAATGTTTAGAAGCCAAAGAAGGGAGGAAGAAGAGATGGAGATCATCTTCACAGCCTCTATAGCAAGAGAGAGCATCGGAATGCCAATGACGACCCTTCTGCTGACCATCGAAATGCCTAAGATCAAATGGATAACTACTCCCAATTAATGAGTTTTATATTTTGTAGACGGATAGATCCTGAATCCAATTTTTTATTTAGCAAGACAGTGGGCCCTCTCAAAAGTAGTTTTCCACCCTTCCAAACACAGAAAATGACCTTGTTTCCACATGGATGCATGAGCACGAGGGATCACGAACCAAAATAGAGTGTTGCTATCCCAAGCCTCTCCTAGTACCCATCCACATTCATGACTAAACAACATTCATTAATATAAGAATTGATATATATATATATATATATATGAGAGAGAGAGAGAGAGAGAGAGAGAGAGCATTTCACTAATGACAATAATAAGCACATTATTAAGGACAACACTGAAAAACACTATTTGAAACAAACGGTGTTCAACATCATATTCCTTATCACAATAGCTAACAACGTCTCAATAATTACTAATATACGATGGACCTTCGAGTGACAGGAGGACCTTCTTCTCCTTAGCTTTATACTTGTTGACACCAAGATAAAAGTCTCTAACTCCTTGTAGTTCCCGCATAACATCTCGCATCTCCAATCGTTCCTTCGATGCTTCTACGGAACAAGATATACCTATTCTCACCAACGAAAGCAAGGACTCATGCATCCTACTACTCATTTTATTGTAATCTTCATTAGATGAAATGTTCTCATTGCCTTCCAACAACAAACGATGATCTATAATCTCTATCACTCTTTCTGGGAATGCCATTTTAGCAAGTTGATGAAGGCTTAAATTGTCTTTGAATACATCATCAGTAGGCCTCTTTCCCGTGAACATTTCCAATAATAGGATTCCATAGCTGTACACGTCGCCGAATGTAGAAACTTCACCACCCATTCCATACTCTGCTTTTTATGTGAAAGGAAATAGCAAGACATGGTTCAAAAAAATTGTCAAAATCATTTTCATAAGCTTAGGCCCACAAACATCAGAGACATGAATTTCTCCTTATGATCTTCCTTAATAATGGTTACATCATATATTTACTTATCAAACGAATGGCTATGATTTCATTCATATTTATAGTTATTTAGCTGAGATTTCATAATGATTGCTTTGCCCATTGATTTCATGAAGGCGCAGGTTTGTACTGCCAGGATCAATTGATCATCAAAGCCTTGTCCCATTTTATATGCGAAATAAAAATGAAGTTCATATCATCTTAAGACACTACTGAGGAAAAAAAAATTAAATTATGGTTTCTAAGGCTATAAATGGGTCAACTCGGGCTGGACTTTAGTCCGGGTCTGAGTCTGAGTCCAGAATAACCATAGAGGTTCAATTTGAGTTAGTGAAAAGAAAAGAATGAAGACACATTTCATTTCCAGCATCGCCAAAAAAATGCACTCCCTGATTTTGAATAGTTGGAATTGGAGTTTTGAATTCAACTACGGAATGAACCTGACAGGTAGTGTTATCTTTCTCCAACAAATCAACTTCATGTTAATTCTAGCAAAAAAATCGGCATCATATTAAAACCCGTTCTCAGAACCCAAACATGCAATAGAAAATGCAAAAAATATTAAAAAGAAAAAAAACCAACAGAAAAAATGAGAACACATGATGTCAGAGAGTATATATTAGGGGATTTGACATTTCAATGCCCCTTAAACACTCAATCTCCAATTTTTATAAATGTCTCCAGAGTCGTTTGACTCTAGTACACTTTTGTTTTTTACTTTTTTGCCCATGATATCATGGGATTTTAAAAACACATGACATCATGGGTTCCAAATGTCAAAAGTTGAAAAGCTACTTGGATCCCATGATATCATGGATTTTAAAAACCCATGATATCTTGTGATCGAGGGCAAAAGAGTAAAAAAAAAAAGTGTACCAAAGTCAAATGACTTTGGTAACATTTAGAGACTTATAGTAATGAAATTGGAGATTGAGTGTTTAGAAATTGGGAATTGAGTGTTTAAGGGGCATTGAAAGTCAGTAGCCCCGGACGTCCTTCGTATCATTAGTTACCAAGGAAACTACAATATTTTCCTTCACATTTAATAATACATCACATTTATGTCTATTGTAAACTCTAAAATACACTTTGATAATATGTATGATATGCATATAACAAGGTTAAGTATATATAAGGCCATTTCTTTATTAGAAATTTCTGGATTTCACATGGGTGGATATTTGGGAATTTCAAATACTAGAGCTTTGAAATTCGATAATTTCCTGTTCATTGATTCTAAAATCCCTATTTAAGCATTGAAACAATCCATTTAATATACTTTGGATGAAAACTTAAAAGGTTAATTGTGGGTTGTACGGGTTACGTGGGTTGACTTGACCCCAATGCGGGTCTGGGAAAATTAACCTGTGAGTCGGGTATGAAGGTCATATATGGGTCGGGGTTGGGTTGGTGGGTCGATCGGGTTCGGTTTTGCTAGCCCTAGTTTATAAAATCCCCTAAGAACACAAACCATCATCAACCCACCCAAGAAAACCACCATTACATGCACATGCACGAGGAAAATAATAAAAAAAAATTAAATAAAGAGATTGGCAATCGTTCATATTCAACAATCAATTCACTTATATTCATCGTTGGATTGAGATATCACACCACACTAAACAAAACTTGATCTGATTTTTTATATATCCGTTACCCATTTATGGATTTTTTTCGTGCCCTGTCTACTTTATTAGTGGTGACTCAATGTGACCTAAACAATGTTCATAAGTGTTAAGCTATCCCTAAAAATGAATATATATATATATATATGCGCGTGTATTTGGAGGGCATGGGGCCCACATTTAAAAAGTGTTCATGGTAACTAATTCAAATTAATAAATTTTTATATGCAAGGGAAATATTTTAATAACGAAAATAAAATAAAAAAACTCTTGCAAATGACATAACTTTTTAGTCCAAATACCAAATGTAAGGAATCAAATATAAGTTTCAAATTACACTTTAGTCATCATTTTTAAATTGTTGACTCCAAACCTCATGCATATTACTTAAAAGTAAATACTAATTGTTTAAATTCAGATCTACCTATTAAATGGATCAGAATTCAATATGAAAATGAGGTGACTTGGCCAAGTCTCCCAATATTTGACTTCGTCCTTCATCAAAATGAGATGACCGAGGAGAGCCAGTAACCTCTTGTAGTTTTCCTACCTTTATTTGAAAAGAGATCTTTCTTTTATTTATTTCAATCTAAATGTGAACTGCCGACAAGCCATAAATTGACACAACCAACTGTTCTCTCCCTTTTGTATTGAAACACAAAAGACTAAAACCATTAATTTGAGGACCAAAAAAAATGGGATTAGGCTGCTCTATTGAGGATGACATTTTCATTCCCCTAGGTTTCATTGGTCTTTCCATCTTGGACCTCTCTTCTGATTGGAATGACCCCATGTGGCTTCAACTAATAAGTGTGCCTAATACTATGTGCAAATTTTATCAAAAAAAGCTCTTAAGTATTACATATATAAAATACCAAAAATTGAAAAATGCATGCCAAGGGATCTATAGAATAATAACGTAATGCATAATAAAATTATGTTACCTGGGGCGACATATCCAATAGATCCCTTTATCCCAATTGAGCTGGATTGAGTCTGAGAGCAATTACCGACATCTTTGGAGAAAATCCTCGCCAAGCCAAAATCCCCCACATGGGCAACCATGTCTTCATCAAGTAGAACATTGCTAGGTTTGAGGTCACAATGAACTACTGGAGCTTCACAATCGTGATGAAGATAATTCAAAGCGCTAGCCACATCAATGGCTACATTTAGCCTTTGAATGAAGTTTAAATTGTGCTGCTCTGCATTTGGATGTAGCCATGTGTCCAAACTCCCATTGGGCATATACTCAAAAACCAACGCCTTGAAATCATTGCCAGTAAAATCAATGCTTGAGCAAACAGATAAGATCTTAACAATATTTCGATGTCGGATGCTTCTCAGAGCTTTGCATTCTGCAATAAAACTTTTAGACGCTCTTTGTTGTTGTAATTTGAGAACTTTTATTGCAGCAGTCAATCCAATTTGATCAAGAATTCCTTTATATACAAAGCCAAAACTTCCCACACCGATCAAATTGGCTGATGAGAAACCATCAGTTGCTTTGAGAAGCTCTGCATAAGTTACCTCTAAAAACCGCTCTCCCAGTGAAGATATAATGGGGCTTTTCTTGCTTGACTTCTTCCACCAGTAACGAGCTAAAAAATATGACAACATAAAGAGAGATAGAACCACAATAACACCAGAGATGACTATTCCTATCAAAGGAAGAGCTTTCTTGTGTTTCTTTGGAGCTAGCTTGGAGCATGGAGGTAACCCCAATTTTGTAATTCCCCCACAAAGCTTTACATTTCCTTGAATTGAAAATGCACTGGAATTCTGAAAAATTCGATGCTCTGGCACGGCACCCTCGAGATCATTGAAAGACAAATTTAAATACTGTAGAAACTGAAATTCCTCCAGATATCTCGGAATTTGCCCAGATAGGTTGTTATGTGAAAAATCAAGTTCCTCGAGGCCTCTTAAAGAACTCAAGGAAGAAGGAATACTTCCTTGGAAGGAATTGTCTTCCATATAAAGTCCTTCCAAGTGAGTACAAGTGCCAAGAGTGCTAGGAATTTCACCCGAGAATTTGTTGTGGGAGACAGCCAGGATTTCAAGATTCTTCAAGCCATCTACATCCAATGGAAATGGACCGCTCAAGGAGTTCATACTCACCAACAACATTCTCAGTGGAGGAATATACAAAACTTGTTTCGGTATGGTACCATTAAAATTGTTTCCGGAGAGGGATAATACCTCTAGGCGCTGGCAGTTTCCAAGGCTCCATGGAATGCTTCCTTGTAGATCATTCCCATATAAATCGAGTTCGTACAATCTCGTGAGATTTCCAAGGGATTGTGGAATTTTCCCTGAGAGTCTGTTATTACTTAAGAAAACCACTTCCAGCAACTGTAGCTTCCCAAGAAGATTGGGAATGCTACCTGTAAAACGGTTCTCATGCATTGCCAAGGAGTTCAAGTTGGCAAGGTTCTCAATTCCTGACGGGATGGTCCCAGATATCTGATTATATCCTAAATGTAGATATGTCAGCTGGGATGAGAGGTTAGCTATTGAGGAAGGCAGGACACCACTGAATCGATTGTTGGCTAAACTTAAATAGTACAAATTGCTGCAATTGGTCAAGGAAGTGATGAAACCCATGTCATCTTTCTCACCGCCAAGATAGTTCGTTCCTAGATGAAACCGTAGAAGAGCTTGCAACTTTGTAAGATTCATAGGTACAGATCCTCTAAATCTATTCCCATTAAGAGCGAGATGTTCAATCCTAGAAGCATTACTCAGTGAATATGGTATGGGTCCCTCTAATAGATTTTTGAGAAGAGAAAACCATCGGATATTTGGAAGATTGATGCCAAAATCAGGTGGAATGGTCCCATGCAGATTGTTTAACCCCAAGTCAAAGACAGTAAGTGATGAGATATTATAAAGAGAAGAAGGAATGGTACCCGAAAGGTGATCACCGACGAGTTGTAGAAATTCCAACTTTAGCAGTTGCCCAAGATCATCAGGAATGTTTCCATATACATCATTATAGGATAAATCGAGAACAGTGAGAGATGAAAGGTTCCCAAGAAATGGAGGAATGCGGCCAATGAGATGGTTGTTGGTAAGATCCAACCACCTGAGATTTGACAGAGAGCCAAGCTCTGGAGGAATTGTACCAGCAATCTCATTGCCATGTAAACCCAATTTTTCAAGTTCTGAACACTGGGACAAGTTACCAGGAATCTCTCCATTGAAAGAGTTGTTTCCCAGATGAAGATAGCGGAGTCGTGGCAGACGGCCTATTTCGTGTGGAATTTGGCCTTGGAAGCTGTTGTTTGCGAGTTCTATAACCCTGAGAAAGGAGAGGTTTCCAATGTGAGGTGATAAATAGCCTGCCAAGTTCCCGCTTCTGAGGTTCAACTCTGTTACGCGTTGATGATGTCGCCTGCTGCAAGTGACTCCATCCCACATACAGAAATGGAGAGAATGGTTCCAAGAACCCAAGACTCCATTAGGATCCTCAGATATCTGACCCTTGAAGGCGACTAGAGCGAGCCGATCCGACTCATTTCTTAAGGGGTGGGTAGCTTCTGCAAAGCACAGAAGTTGATGCAAGTAAGAAAAGAGACATGAAAGAGAAACCACTCAAAGAGTTTCCTACTAATAATAGTGTTGGCGTTGGGGATCTGCATACTAGTTTGATTAGTTAAAAGATAAGAGAGAGCTCGAATAAAGAAAAGGCATTACTAGCTTGGTTCAATTGATGCACACTCGTATTTATAGCATAGAAGATGGAAACAGATATATGGGGTTTCTCTGTTCCAGGGATCAATCATCAATGGATCCAAAACTCTTGCTAAAACATTAGTCTCAATGTGAATGCTCGCCAACATTCAACCTCGTGCTTGACTTGGCAGTTGGTTTAGTGTGGTCCAATTCCACAACTGTAAAAGTCCAGTGGAAGAAGATAAAGCTAAAATGAGTCCGGGAATACTGTTTCAATGAATCATATTGAAGTCACCCATGTGCTCTGTTTGATGAATGATGGCTTCGGTGGTGATGAGAGGCTTGATTTTACTGCTCGAGGGTTGATGGAGGGTCAAACGTTGTCGGTTTGACTTGAAATTTGACACAGAGCCTTTTGGGGGTATTTTGGGACCATCCGTAAGCTCTGATCGAAGTTTTAATGTCTTCAACGTTGTTACCGCCAGGAGCGTCTGTTCAGCTGTCGGAGGAGTGAAGTTAGGCCAAATGATGCTGGAATAGCCCGAAACTTCATGTGTTCTCTTCTTTTGGCTGCTTTGAAAGATCTTGCAGTTTTTGTTTGATTCTGACAAGATTCGACGCTTGAAGTAGCATTGCATGTTTGTGGTAGGATGCGACTTCATGTAGCTTCTTTGATGTTGAAGAGGTAAAGTGATATTTTTGGTGTCAACAAGGACAACCGTAGTATGTTGTTGGCAGCACATTTGGCGAGAGGGAACCCACCCCATTTTCTCCTTTTATTTCTTCGACTTTCATCGAAGAAAAGTGTTACGGCCGTTACTGTAGTTGGCAATCGTGATCTGTCAATCTTGAGGGTAGTTAGAATCCTCATGTTCGACATACATATATTAAATAGCATACATAGATGAATGGCAATATCTCTCCCCGGGGGATCAAAATTCACATCCGACAGCTATACCTTATTATGGCCAATGACATGCTTTACCCAATAGGAGCTCCACATATTTAGGGAGCATTAACTGCTTTGTAACAATCCCACAGCGTTAATGAAAGAGTTTTATTTCCTATATTTCCCTTGGCCATTAACTCCTTATTAAGTCATTCTCTGGTTTTTGAAACACCCCACTTTTATCATAAATTAAAATGTGGAACCATCTTGCATGATTGGGAACAAGAGGCCCGCCTTTATGATTTATAACAAGGCCCCACTTTTATGAATTGTTTTACATGAGCCTCACCTTTTATAATTATAGCATGAGAATGACTTTTAGGAATTAGAATAAGGACCCTCTCTTATAAGAAATTGTCAGAATGCATTACTGCTAGGCTCGAAGGAAGCCCAAGTTGGATTGTTTATAGCATTGAAATTGAAGATGGAAAGAGAGAAAGTGATTGTTCTAGCGGAGCCCCACGCTCACGCTATCCCACCTACCCAGTACTGCCTTTTTTTTATCCGGATTCATTATTAGAGTTTTTCCTCAGTTTGCCGGTGCCATGCCCTGGTCTGACAATTTTCTCTGTCTCTGGCTTTCTAAAGTCAGCACTAACGTGGGATGCCTTTCCTCGGTCATGTTGCATGGCACTTACCACTGCCCCCAACAGCGGGTTTACAGGCTTTTCACCAGGTATTCCTCCGTTGTAGAACTGTGTTTTTAAACAAGGACACCCCACCCAACCCAACCCCCACCCCCCACTCTATACGTCGCCAACACGCTCCATTTAAAAACATTGCGAAGATGAAGAAAATTGTTGAAAGAACCAAAATCAATTCATCGGTGACCTTGAGCAACCGAATCCTCATTTTGACTTAAACTCAAGTTTGACATAAATTTTTCTGAGTTTTGGTTTGAATTTATCTAAGTTTTAAATTACAATGTAAACTTTACAAGTATTGTTTTGGACAAAAATAATCTTATAAATATTTCAAAATGCCCCAAATGGTGGGCTTGACATTGTAATTTAAAATAGCTGGGCCTCAATTACTAGAATTCAAAAGGTGGGCCCCAACTTCCTCAAAAATAAGTGTTTTTTTTATAATCTCACCGAATAAATTAATTTTCAATTAGAACTTAAAAGTTAAAAGGTTTTATTTTAGAGCTCAATCTAATTAGTTCTTATTAATTAGACTAGAGTTTCCAAACAGCACCTAGGTCTTGCACATCCTTTTGAACTCAAAAATTATGCCATGGAAAAAATAGCCACACTTACTTTTCTCCATGGAATATACGACTACTCAAAAACAAACAAATCCTCTTCAATTTTTCTCTTTGATTGGCGCAAATGCCTGAAATGTTAAAAAATTCATTTTGGGTACCTTTTATTGTGACTTGGCCTATAGACCTAGGAAACGGATTCCCTGTTTGGTCCAAACAGGGAACCCCTGTTTGGACCAAATAGGGATTGAAACTTTTTCTCTTTCCTCCGCCCCCATACCCGCCCCCGATGTGGCTTTCTCTGTTTGGTCCAAACAGGGGTTCCCTGTTTAGACCAAACAGGGAATCCGGTTCCATAGACAGAAGTTGCGGCTGACAATCGTCCCATGTTGTAGGCGACACGGCGTATGATATTGAGACTAGCGTGTGATAAACTCCATAAATTCCCTCTCAAACACGCAGGATGGGTGTGGTAGACTATTGGGTGAGGTAGACTACTCTATGGGGGAATGTCTCTATGCAAATTTAAGGCGAAAACTTTCGGCTCGCCAACTTTGTGAGTCATCTGAACCGTTCACATACAGGGAACGCCCTTTGATAGTCACCGGACCAGACCCAGGGGCTTGCACCACCAAATGGGCTAGATTAGGCCCGCCAATTTGGCCCTGAGAAAAGGGGCCCGGTTCAGCCCTCAAAAATCCCTTAAAATGAGGGCTTTTATTTCTAACAAAAAGCCTTAGGGCCGAGTTGGACAATTTTTTGCAGGTCCTTAGATTTGAGGGACGGGCTTGGACAATAGTGGCATTGCCCTCTTATTTTGTCAAAGGGCCGGGCTGGGCCGGGCCTGGGGTTGTCCTAGCCCTACCCTCAATATATGCAGGGCCGGACCTGAGCTAGCCAAAGCCCTTGGAGGGTCTTCCCTCTCTATGCCCTTACCCTACCCTCGAGGGCCAGGGCCAGGGCAGGGCCCTAAATGGCTTACCTGAATATAAATCGCAAGAGGGAAGAATTACTACAGCCCAAAAAAATGAGATGAAAGAAATTAGGAAAAAGGATGCAAAGGCCCTGTTTTACATCCAACAAGCTCTGGATGAGACCATCTTTCCTAGGATAATGGGAGCCACCACATCAAATGAAGCATGGGAATTGCTTCGAGATGAATATAAAGTATATCAAGTCAAGTTGTTAACTTGAAATTACAAACTCTTCGCCATGAGTTTGAGACCTTGTTGATGAAAAATTCTGAGTTCATTCAGGGATTTTTCACAAGAGTACAACCTATGTGTGTTAGGTTTTTGTTTGTTGCAATTTTGATGGATGCACATTCACTTTCACTATCAAATGATCACACACTCATGCTCTTAGTTTTGACTTTGGAATCTTGGATTCTACTTGCATTTGCATATGTTTTTCAATTGTTTTATTCATGCATGTTTTAGAATCCTAATACTCATTTGAAAACCTATTTCTTCATTCATTATTTTGGAAAATCAAATTAAGATTTTAGGTTTGTGTCTTGCATATATCTTTCATTTTTAGAATCATTTTAGTATGCATGAAACACACTGGCCTTGAGTTCCAAGTTGCAACTTTGGGATTTTGAAAAATCTGCAAGAACTCTTCTCAGGTCAGTTTGGTCGGTCGACCAACCCCTGTGCCCGGTCGACCGGCCCAACTAGCCTGCTGGAAAAACAATCAGTGTACCCGGTCGACCGAGCCAGGCCCAGGTTGACCGGGTAACTAGCCGTTGGGCCAATATGACCATTGGGCCAGGTCGACCCGGGGGTCATGGGGTCGACCGGGCCAACTAGCCGTTGGACTGTTTTTTGCTTTAAAGTCCATTTCTTTCCCTTCTTTTGAAAGGCTTGTTGGATGAACTTTTGGAACTATTTTGGAGCCTAAGAAAGGGGAATGAGTTGTTAAGGCTAAAAGGCTATTGGAAATCAAATGGTTGAGTTTTTAAAAGGTATACCTTACTTGTTATTTTGATTTCCATTCCAATTAAAATCAATGCATGTTTAACTCTTTGTATTTTTATAAATGCATGATTTCTAGCTTTTAAAGAGATGTTTTGCAAACACATTATCATCTTTGGAAAATTAGATTGATTTGCAAACATCCTTGACTAAGAAACTAAATCACATGTGTTCTTAGTCTTTGATCTTCATACAACTTGTTTTAGTACTTTCCTTCAAGTTGCTTGAATCCTTCATGTAATTAGCATATAACTTCATTCATCATATTCTGAGCTTAGATTTTAAAATGCATCAAGCATTCATTAAAGAGCTTCATTTTAGAATTTGATTGAAGTAAACATTCATACACTTTATTCACACACTTTAGCCAATTGTTGTGTATGTTTGTACAATGAATTAAACTTTCATATTAGCCTATTTAAGAGGCAAATTCAATTGAACTTAAAATGTATCTCTTAGAGTGTTTTGTATAGACACCTTCTTAGAGAAATCTCTTATTTGTAAAGGTTATTGCTTAACCTAAAAAAATCACATTGTAAAGGTTATTGCTTAGCCTTGGAAAAACATCTTGTAAAGGTAGTTGTTGAGCTTAGAAAAACAACATTGTATAGGTTATTGCTTAGCCTATTAAAAAGCATAGTTAGTGGAAATCCGGTGGGGTGATTGAATCACAAGCCGGTAGTGGATGTAGGCATTGAGACCGAAACACTATAAATCTTTGTGTAGTGGTGTTTGCTTGTGGTGATTGTTTTATTAGCTTCCGCATCTTGTCTGGTAAATCATCACTTGTGACTAGTTTATCTTAAAGAATTAAAATTGGATAAAAATTGGTCATATTTGTAGCTCACCCTATTCACCCCCCCCCCCCCCCCCCGCCCCCCTCCTCTAGGGTTAGGATCCCAGGACTTTCAATGTGAACCAAATTAGGTCTCTTGCTGAGGACTTAAGTGATCAAAAAATTGTTGAAAAAGTGTTAAGAAGTCTCACTCCCAAATTTGACCATGTTGTTGCTGCTATTGAAGAATCCAAGGATTTAACTACATTGTCTTTGAATCAACTAATGGGTTCTTTGCAAACACATGAAGAAAGGTTAAACAGAAATGCAAATAAGTCAATTGAGCAGGTTTTCCAAACAACACTTGATTTGAAAAAGGGGTCAAGTGGTATTGCAGGGGCTCACTCCAACCAAAGGCAAACTAGCCAAGGATGTGGACGTGGACGTGGAAGGCAAAATTTTCGTGGAAGATGCCGAGGCAGAACCATGCATAATGGAAATGAGAGAAACCACAACAAATGTAATCTCAAACCTCCTCAATGCTTTAATTGCAAGAAAATATGTCATATTGAAAAAGATTGTTGGTACAAAAATAAGTCCTCAACTGTGCCTCAATGTTCAAATTGTAATAAGTTTGGACATGAAGAAAAAGATTGTTGGCATAAAAACAAAAATCAAGCAAATTTCCATGAAGAAAAGGCAAATGATTAAGTTAAGGAAAATTTATTTCTCTCATGTTTATCTGCCAATGCTGAATTTGTTGGAGATATTTGGTTTTTGGATAGTGGGTGCAATAACTATATGACAGGTGATAAAACATTGTTTGTTGAGATGGATGAGTCAGTAAGATCACAAGTCCTGATGGGAAATGATAGTCAAGTCCAAGTGCAAGGCAAAGGAATTGTCTCTATGAACACCAAGTCAGGTACAAAGCTCATACACGATGTTATGTTTGTACCAGGTTAGGCTCAAAACCTAATTAGCTTGGGACAGTTAATGAAAAAAGGGTATTATGCGATTTTTGATGAGGATAAATGCATGCAATTTAAAAAGAAGAATATGGAGTTGGTCATGACAGTGAAAATGACTCAAAACAAAATGTTTCCTCTCAAAATTTCCGATCTTACCCTCAATGCATTCAAGTCTGTGGAGAATGATAATTCATGGCTTTGGCATAAGTGATATGGGCATCTAAATTTTCATGGTTTGTATTCACTGTATAAAAAGGACATGGTTGTTGGCTTACTTGTTGTGCATCATGGTGACAAAATGTGTGAAGCATGTATTTTTGGAAAACATCATCGAACCTCTTTTCAAGCGGGTAAATCTTGGAGGGCTAATCAACCCCTAACGTTGGTCCATGCTGATAGATGTGGCCCTATGCGCACAAATTCACTTGGTGACAGCAAGTATTTTTTAATATTTGTTGATGACTGCACAAGGATGATTTGGGTATATTTTCTTAAGAAAAAATCTGAAGCTCTTTCATGCTTTCTACAATTTCGAGCTTATGTTGAAAAACAAAGTGGGTTTTTACTTAAGACATTAAGAACTAACCGAGGGGGTGAATTTACATCCAAGGATTTCCTTATGATCTGTAAAGATGCAGGAAAACGAAGAGAACTTACCGCAAGTTTCACTCCACAGCAAAATGGAGTCGCAGAGCGAAAAAATCATAGCATTGTTGAAACCGCAAGATGCATGTTGAAAGAAAAAGGGCTTCCAAAAAGCTTCTGGGCTGAAGCAGTATTTACAATGGTTTACTTGCTTAATCGCTCTCCTACAAAGGCAGTCAATGGAAAAACACCATATGAAGCATGGTATGGGAGAAAGCCAAATATAAGTCATTTAAAAATCTTTGGTTCTATAGCTTATGCACATGTTCCCTGTGAAAAAAGGCACAAGTTAGATGATAAGAGTCTTAAGTGCATTTTTGTCGGATAAAGTGAAGAAACTAAAGGCTATAGACTTTATGCTCCTCAAAACAAGGCTTTATTTATTAGTCGTGATGTGATCTTTAATGAAAATGATGCATGGAAGTGGGACATTGATGTCGATCAATGTAACGCCCCAATTCCGGATACCGAGAAAGTCGTCGGAATATCCGAAGTTGGCGCGCTACTTCCCGAAAAATCCGAGAACTTCCAAGATCGTAGGTCCGCAGTGAGGTCCAATTTAAAACTTTTTGAACAATATAAATCAACGGTTGAATTTGCGGAAGCATAAGAAGTAAAGCGGAAGCAATTTGGTATCGATATATATATCAAGTAAGAGCAGAATAGTAGTCTAGTTTAAAAGTGTCAGTTGTTAAACAAAAGTTAATACATTTTTATTAACTACCCGGCTCACTTACAAAATTATCTCAAAACCCAAAATAAAGTAAACTCTCAAAACCCTGGTAATAGCTCTCCACCCTCCGGCTCGACATTTGGGTCGGCAGGGCCCCACGCGAACTCTCCAGCTACGGGCGCTTCTACGAGCGCGAGCGCGTCGTCCACGAACTCTAGGTCAAGGCCTAAGCACCAAAGATGGGTCAGATCTAAAAGATCTGGCAAGTCACAGTATACAAATAACATAGGACATATATATTAAAAGAATAGAGACAGGTATGTAATTTAAAGAATAACAAGGTAAATGAACTAGGCAGTTGAGCAAGATAAGCATAAAGAATCAGGATAAATAGACAACATCTAATCTACTACAAAATGGCACATTCACACGAGCTGGAGTACCGCGGGATATTATGCCGCGGCCCTCCCATACTGAACACAGTTGCGGCGGGAAATCTCACCAGTACTGGGAATTACTAATCCCGCAAATCACTCATCACAGTCATCACTCAAAGACCGGACCCGGTATCACACCGTCCGTCTTAACCACATAGCTCATCATGATAGCTCATCAACACTCATAATAGCTCCTATCGGGGATAATCAGTCCACAGACTGAGCTTAAATCAACTGAGTGAATGTCTATGCCGACTCAAGGAAACTCTAAGGGTCTGTGTCTGTCTAGGCTTTGCCTTGCGTGAACAAGGTCCTAACCAAGTCTCTAAGAGGTTCATATATATCAATTAATCAATGGATTATAATTCAAGTCCAAGCCCACTCGTTGGATCGACACCAAGGCCCATCAACACATGACCTGGTCTAAAACAGTCCAAACGAGGCATCATATCCATTTCTACTGATAAACAGCTCCTTCTAATCCATAAGGAGTTATAATCCTAAAATAAACTACCTCTCCAATCTAAGGGTACACTTATCCATACTTAGGCCCAACAAGAGCCCGCCTAGCCACAGACACGGGTCAATGTACTCGCATTCGCATCATCGGGTCACCTCTAAGATATTCTAGGTTCAGGTCCTCAATTCCCATTTAATTAACAGTTAAAAGCTACACTAGGGATATAAGAGTGACAGTAAATAATAAAGGTGAAGTATGAACTTCAGTAAGAGAATCAACGGGGAAAATAACAACAGTCCAGTCCTAGGTAATGGACCACATTCGGGTTCAAGTCCATCTCCGGTAATTAGATCTCTAAATGAAGTCTCAGATGCCAAAGGATACTGTGTTTGGTGCTCCTGAGGTTACGGGCATCATTGACAACACTTAAGGATCGAATCATCTTAGATTAAACGACCAAAACCCTAATCGGTGGTCCCCACGAGTCAAGGTTGAGCCACACCGTTAACTCGGGCTTAGTACATTGATAAATGTCCATTTGATGGTCAATGAGCCCCACAAATGATCACAACTTCTAAATGTTGAAAACTGGAAAATCAGGGTTTCCCAGTGTGCTCGGTCAACCTGGCACAGGCTGGGTTGACCCCCAGGTTGACCTGTGTGCAGTGTGCTCGGTCGACCTCCTGGCCTGGTGGGTCGACCGAGTGCACTGGAAAAACTAGGTCAGGCCTCCTGGAAGACTTAATTTGTTTCCAATGGTTCCCAGCGTGTCCGGTCGACCTCCTGGCCTGGGTGGTCGACCGCATACACCAAAAACCCTAGAAAGAGTGATGTCTCAGCTTTCAGACGTTTTTACTGCATTTCCTATGTGCTAGGTCAACCTGACACACAGGAGGTCTGAGTTTCAGGTGAAAAACCAACTCTCAGTCATTTCCTACAAAAACAGTGTTCCCGGTCAACCTGGGCAGGGTCAGGTCGACCTGGCACACCGGAAAACTTAGTCTGCATGAAAAATTAACTGAGGGCTGTTTTCTGTAAAAACAGTGTACCCGGGTCGACTTGGGCATGGCCAGGTCGACCTGGCACACTGAAATGGATCTCTGCAGAAGTTTTCTAACTGGGAGCTGATTTTCCCCAAATTGCAGTGTGCCCGGTCAACCTGGGCAGGGACAGGTTGACCTGGTACACTGAAAACTCAGTCTCTGCAGGAAAATTTAAATGGGGCTTGTTTTCCCCAAAATGCAGTGTGCCCGGTCGACCTGCCTGCACACTGGGGGTGGACCTCCAGGTCGACCTGGTGCACGGGGAAATTGGGGAAAACCCAGTTTCAGGGTTTTTTCCATTTTTTTGTCCGTTTTTCCTCCAAATCACTCCAATCACTCCCAAACTTCATCCAATCAATGGAAATCACAAAAACACTACAATGCACCCTCATCCAACAAGAAATAGGCCCATTGATCTTCCAAATGGGGTGAAAACCCATCCATTAATGTCCAACCATCCATCTATACTAAGCTCAATGTAAAACTAGCACAAGTTATTGACTGAAATTGAGAAACACAGAATCAAATAAACAGAACATACATTCTATGTTAAGAGTATAGTGCACTTGCCTTTGATAAGAGAAGGTTGTAGAGATAGAGAAGAGGAGAGAAAACCAATCCAATCCAAATGAAGAAGAAGAAGAAGATGACCCAGCTCCTAGATCTTATCCTCCAGCACAACAGTAGCTCAACACTTAGCTCTAAGGGAGAAATGAGAGAGAGGAAGAAGAGAGGAAGGAAGAGTGAATAGTTGCTAAGGGATTTGGGGAAATGTGCTGGATTTATAAGGTTTGGGAGTGGCTAAAGACTAAAAAGTCCTTTGGGGTTGTATAGGATTAAGGTTAGGGTTAGGGTTATTTGGGTCTTTAGGTAGGGAAAGTTCTAGAAAATGTGTTTTTTGTGAATAACCCCCTATGGTTAACTCTATTAACTAGCTAGGACCTCCACTCACAATTAACCTTAGAAATTGCAAAAGACTCCATAAAACCCTAATACTAGTACAACTAAACTAGTCTAACACAAACTTAGGAGATTAATACCAAACTACCCTGATTAACCCCTAATTAACATAATTAGCTAATAATTAGTATTAATTAGTATTCAAAAACTCAATTAGAGGGCCCACAAGGGGTGGGGCCTCACAATCAATACCCTCTAATTATTGAAGAAGAAAAAACATCATCCTTTGATTCACTACCTTATGCTCAATTAAGTCCGACTGGTTTCACATCGTCGGAATCACCTCCTAAAAAGGTAAGGAGTCTTGTTGATATTTACCAGTCATGTGATTTTGTATGCTTTGCTTCTAAACCCGCTTGCTTTAAAGATGCAGTGAATGAGAAAAATTGGCATGATGCAATGAAAGTTGAAATGAATGCCATTGAAAAAAACAAAATTTGGAGATTGGTAGACTTACCACCAGGTAAAGAGCCCATCGGGCTCAAATGGATTTTCAAATCCAAGTTTAATGCTGATGGGTCATTGCAAAAACACAAGGCTTGTTTGGTGGCAAAAGGGTATGCACAAGTTCCAGGTGTAGATTTCTTTGAAACATTTTCTCTTGTTGCTATAATTGATACCATTAGAACTATTCTAGCTATGGCTGCTCAAGGTGTGGATGAAATTCTCATAGTATGTTTATATGTTGATGATATGATATTTACTGGTAACTCTTCAAAATTGATTGAAGAATTCAAGAAAATATGATGTCTAAATTTGAAATGACCGATTTGGGTCCGTTACATTATTTTTTGGTGATGGAAGTTATTCAAGACTCAAATGGTATTTTTCTGCACTAAGGAAAATATGCAAGAGATTTGTTGAAAAGGTTTCATATGTCAAATTGCAATCCAGCTAAAACACCCATGAATACAGATGAGAAGCTTATGGTAGAGGATGGAATTGAAAAGGCAGATGCAAAAGAATTTTGAAGGATGGTTGGTGGCTTGATTTATCTCACACATTCAAGGCTAGATATAATGTTTTCGGTGAGCTTGATTTCAAGGTTTATGAACAGTCCAAGTAAAGCTCACATGGGTGCAGCCAAGAGAGTTCTACGATATATTCATGGAACAATGGATCTCAGACTCAGGTATAAAAAATCAGATACTTGTAAACTTGTCTCTTATACTGACAGTGATTGAGTTGTTTGTGCAGATGAGAGGAAAAGTACTTCAGGCTATGGGCTTAGTCTTGGATCTGCATTGATATCATGGGCTTAAAAAAAACAGCAAACTACTACACTTTCTACAACTGAAGCTGAATATATGGCGGCAACAAATGCAGCTTGTCAAACCGTGTGGGTTAGGAGGATTCTAAGTGACCTGAAGCAAAAGCAAGAAGAAGCTATAATTTTATTTTGTGATAACAAGTCAACAATTGAATTGACAAAAAATCCGGTCTTCCATGGAAGAACAAAGCATATTGAAGTCCGGCATCATTTTATTTGTAAGCTTGTGGCCAAGAAAGAGATAAAGCTGGAGTACTGCAGCACGGAGGAACAAGTTGCTGATATTTTCACAAAGGCTCTCTCAAGAGAGAAGTTTTTCAAATTACGAAGAATGCTTGGTGTTGAAGGCATTTGAATTAAGGGGGAGTGTTAGAATATTAAATTAATTCAAATGTTATGCTGATATGTCATTTAACTATCTTTGAATAAGTCTTTGCTTGAAGAAGTCTGTAAATGTGTCCTTGTGTTGGTTCTATAGACTAGGTGTTTATGGGACACTTGCCCTTTTAGTGACTCTGTACGTTAGTTCTACAGAGTAGGTGTTCATGGGACACCTGTCCCTTTATTGTTAGTAACCTTTATCTATTTAAATGGTCTATGTAAATGAGATGATATATGAATGAAAAATTCTTCAACTCCTATTCATACTGTGCAAAACTCTCTTCCACCTTCAGTAATTGGTTTGTGTGTGTGCAACAGTCTGTAGTAAGGCTATTCTGTCATCAGCCCACCCATATTTACTCTGCCAACATCCAACAAGATCAAGAACCCAAGGAGTCCCCTCCTCAGAATGTTGGGGAGCTGCATGGTAGTTAAGTGAAAGACAGTGAGAGCTCTAGTAAAGGAAAAGCATTACTGCTTGGCTCGAATGATGCATACTTATATTTGGGTACATCTATCGACAGATGGTTTTTTGCTAAAGGAAGATGCACCTTTTTCAAAATCTGTCAAGTCACATCAGATTAAATCAAGGCAGATGCTCTGTAAGGCAGGGGTATTGGAAGGAATAAGGCAGGGCACGTACAGTGCTGTCTGGGCGTGGGTTGATTGCACAGTGGTGCGATTGGACGGAATAAAAAAGATAAAATGGGCTACTAGAGTAGTAGACTAGCACTGTACGCGTGGTGGAGAGGTGTCATAAGAGAACTGGTGTACCAAAAAAATTGATTCTGTTTTGATTTTTATTGTTTTATATATTATATTTAGCTGAATACGGTTCCAAAATCCAATTGCATGGCAAGGAGATTAGAAGAAGGCACAGGGGCTGACACATACGGATATAAATGGACCCAATTCTTGGTTTATCTAGAGGTTATGATCCTTTAAAATGGAATGTGTGCTCTTATTTATGCCCGACAAGTAAACGGGTCTGGTTTCTAATTTACTTTTTAACCTGTGACCTAAAATGAGTCGGAATCCGATACTAACTTAGTTCGTACCCATGTGTCCGACATATTACCTTAAAAATTAGGCATATCATTTTTTACCTAGATCAGTACCCTTTCCATATACGCAACCGATTATGATTCTAGTTTCATCTTCTAATTAACGGTTGCGAAATCAGAAAATCGGTTTCGAATCGAGCCTCCGTCCGATTCTGAATCCATCTTCTCATTAACGATTTTGGTTCCGAATCCACCTTGAACTCGGATCAGAGCTGACCCGTTTACATCCCTATTGACATGAGGATTCTTCTTTTCGAGGGGCACTACATTAGGAGTCACATGTAAAAATAAAAAAATGCATATAGCTCT
The DNA here is from genome assembly GCA_038049695.1 of Cinnamomum chago. Taxonomy (NCBI): domain Eukaryota; kingdom Viridiplantae; phylum Streptophyta; class Magnoliopsida; order Laurales; family Lauraceae; genus Cinnamomum; species Cinnamomum chago. The sequence goes on along the minus strand of CP142458.1, from coordinate 59,834,217 downwards.
TTCATTTTTTATTTCCTTATATAAATTATTATTTAATGTTAAATAAATAATATACATGTTATATTACCAAATAAGAAATTTTGATTTTCTATAAGAAATCCATAGCCGCACCAAACAAGAAAAAAGATATTACATCAACTCGAAGAGATCCATCAGGATTTGAATATGCTGAGGGAAATCATTCATTTTTTGTACCGGGCAGGCATAGTTTTGCATCATCTTATGTTCCCCCAGCGCCACAACCTCAAAGATTTTCTACTGATATGCAGCTGGAGTTTGGTCAACATAAGAGCAGTGACCAGCATAGTTACGTGGACCAGTTGCATATGGATTTGCATCCAGAGTTTGGCTCATGTAGTTACGTTGACCAATTTTCTACTGATTTCTATTCAGAGTATGACTCACATAGTTACGTCCACCAATTTCCACCTCATTTACATCCGTATATTACATCTGTGACCGATGTCATTGCTGATGGGAATTGCGGGTTTCGTAGCGTCGCTATGGCTTTACGTATGGATGAAGGTCAAAATGCATGGGCTATTGTAAGGCATGGTATGCTAACTGAGCTAAACAACAATGTTGATGAGTATGCATCCTTGTATGGAAGTTACGAAAGGCTTTCGCACATAAGAGAAGCACTGACATTTTTTGAGACAGATAAGCCTGCACCATTGCTTCATTGGATGAGTATGCCGGACATGGGTCACTTGATTGCGTCATGGTATAATGTGGTTTTCATTTTGATTAGTGAATCACAGAGCATGACGTTTCTTCCTCTACGGTCTGCACCACCACCACCACACGAGCAACATTTGCATTGGACATGTCAATCAGAACCACTTTGTGGAGGTATCCTTGGTTCTCAATCCTCCAATGCCCCCTATCATGATCCAATGGGGTGCATACAAACACCAATGTGCAGCACAATGGGCTTTAATTTATGAACAAAACTTTGAAGACTACAAGCGGATATGGAATCCATCTACTGTAACCCAACCTACTGTACATTTGGATTTTGATTAGTATTGTTTGAAGACTATTTTGTTGTTGATTCTAATTAATATTGTTCGAATCCAATCTAGACCATTCATTCTATGTTTTTCTGTTCTCTGTTTTTTTTTTTTTTTTTTACTAAGTAATTTTGACTGTATTTGATTTAGTAATCACTACAAGAAATTTAGGCTGTTGTGAGGAAATCTGAAGACGAATTTTTTTTTTGTCTTAAAAGAACACCCAAAGGGGACGAAATATAAATTTTGTCGTCTATTTTCAGTTTTTTCAAAAGTATTGGAGACGAAAACAAAATTTCGTCTACAAAAATATGGCGCCAATTATTTTAGCTCATTAGAGACAAAAATTGTTGTCACAAATTTTTTTTTTTTTTTTTTGCGACGAACGTAATTCGTCACCAATAAGAATAAGTTATGGAAGACGAACATATTTCGTCACCAAAATAAGGCGCCAATTTCATTTTCTTTTGGCGCGGATTATTTTAGCTCATTGGAGACGAACATTTTTGTCACAAAATATAATTTGTTTTTGTGACGAACTTAATTCGTCACAAATAAGGATAAGTTATGGAAGACGAAAATATTTCGTCACTAGAATAAGGTGCCAAATTATTTTAGCTCATTGGAGACGAAAATTTTTGTCACAAAATATAATTTGTTTTGCGACGAACGTAATTCGTCACCAATAAGGATAAGTGATAGACAACGAACATATTTCGTCACCAAAATAATACGCCAATTTCATTTGCTTTGGTGCGAATTATTTTAGCTCATTGGAGACGAAAATTTTTGTCACAAAATATAATTTGTTTTTGTGACGAACATAATTCGTCACTATGAAGGATAAGTTATGGAAGACGAAAATATTTGGTCACCAAAATAAGGAGCCAATTTCATTTGTGGTGGCACCCTTTTCCCCATTTTCCAAAATCCTTTTCCAACATCTCTCACTCATCGTCTCAAGCAACAGCCCCATGGCTCATTAACCCCCATCAATCATCATCACCCTCCATCAACACACGCAGTGCAGACCCATCCCTGATCAGTGATCCCTCTCATCTCTACTTCTCTCAGTCTCTCTCGCCTAGAATTCCCAGACGCAACCACCATCACCAATCACCATCATTTGTGCCCATCCTCCTCCATCCAAGAGTCCGCCACCTACCTCTCTGAGTCTCTGCTACTGTGAGAACTTGGTTCGGGCGGTACCCTTAACCACGAGGAGTAGCGTGTCAACCACGGGCTTCAAACGGTGAGTCTCCGTTAGCCCACATCAGAAATATTCAAGTCCTGACCTTGGGCTTATAAGTCAAACTCCGTATTAACTTAGCGTGAGGCTTTTTAAAACCATGCGTCCTCAGAAATCGTAAGAACTCCGAAGTTAAGCGTGCTCGGACGGGAGCAGTATTAGGACGGGTGACCTCCTGGGAAGTCCTCGCGCGTGCACGTGGGCCAAAGCGGACAATTTCATGCTGAGTTGGGCGGGACTGTGACAGTTGGTATCAGAGCCGAGGATGACTCTATTTCTAGTGGGGGAGAATGTGGGATCTTGGTCTGGGCAGTACCCTTAACAACTAGGCGTAGCGTGTCAATCACGGGTTTCAAACGGCGAGTCTACGATAGCCTGTATCGGAAATATCCAAGTCCTGACCATGGGCTTATAAGTTAAACCTCGTATTAACTTAGCATGAGGCTTTTTAAAACTGTGCGGCCCCGGAAATCGTAAGAACTCCGAAGTTAAGCGTGCTCGGGCGGGAGCAGTACTAGGATGGTTGACCTCTTGGGAAGTCATCGTACGTACACGTGGGCCAAAGCAGACAATTTCATGCTAAGTTGGGCGGGGCTGTGACAGTTGGTATCAAAGTCGAGGACGGCTCTATTTCTAGTGGGGGAGAATGTGAGATCCTGGTCCGGGTGGTACTCTTAACTACGGGGCGTAGCATGTCAACCACGGGCTTCAAACGATGAGTCTCCGTTAGCCCGCATCGAAAATATCCAAGTCTTAACCATGGCTTATAACTCAAACCCCGTGTTAACTTAGTATGAAGTCTTCTACAATTGTGCGGCTCCAAAAATCGTAAGAACTCTAAAGTTAAGCGTGCTCAAGCAGGAGCAGTACTAGGATGGGTGACCTCTTGGGAAGTCCTTGAGTTGGGCGGGGGTAAATGCGACAAAAAATTTTCGTTTCTATTTCTTATATTTATGACAAAATATTTTTGTCTCTAATTTCTTCCTTTAATGACAAAATATTTTGTCACTAATTACTTACAAGTATGTTTCCAACATAGTGTATTAGAGACGAAAAAAAATTACTTGTTACCAACAGTGTATTGGAGACAAAAAAAAATCGTCACCAATTTATCTTTTTCAGTGACGATTTTTTTTTCGTCTCCAATACCTTTTAGCGACAAGGCTTTGGGGACGAAACGGGTGACGAAAAATTTTCGTCTCAATTAGTTTTAGTTACGAAATATGTACATTTTGGGACAAATTTGTATCGTCCTTAAACCCCAAATTTCTTGTAGTGAATTTTTCCTTTTTCGTTATAAGGGGGCGGACCAAACAGAGAAAGACACATAAGGGGGCGGAGGAAAGAGAAAATCTTGGGAACCCTCCGATAGCAAAAAGAAAGCAATGGCCAGGCAGTTTGTGGGGCTCATCCGGAGGGATTAGTCCAGCCCAAGGGTTGGGAACCCTCCGATAGTGAGAAAAAAAAGCAAAAAAAACAATGGCTAGGTAGTTTGTGGGGCCCATCACATAAATCACGGAAGTTGGGCCCACACAAGCTTTCCATCTCCATCACGTAAATCACGGAAGTGGGGCCCACACAGGCTTTCCATCTCTATTTGCACGGAAAGCCTATTTCGGATACCCTCGCGTGTGAAAGTCCAAAAGAAATTTGAAAAAGAATGGGCCTCTTCTGGTAATAGCATTAAACGCATGGAGTCATCTTTCTATACCATCCATCAAAGCTCCTGGCTCCTTAAATTCTCCTAATCCATCATCTAAAATAAAGAAATATACGGCTGTTGTAACATCAAAGGACGCTTGGGCCCCTTCCCTTCCAAAAGCATTAATACACGTAAATCACGGACGCTTGGGCCCATTTGCCCACCACACTGTCCACAACGGCACATAACTATGCTGGTTTGTCCTGTCACATAATACGCATGTTATCTTCAATGACGTATACGGATGATTACCTATCACTTCAGAGATGTAGACTCCTATCACTATCACTGCATCTGCAAGAAGCCAAATTCCGTCTGCAAATAGAATTTCCTCTTATATTTATAGGAGAGAGAGAGAGAGAGAGAGAGAGAGAGAGAGAGAGAGAGTTGGCACTTGGCAGGTGGTCAATTTTGACAGCTACAAAAGTCTCTAGTGGAAGACAAAGCTAACATTATTTCGAGTCCCCGTCAAGTCACTAGTGGAAGACAAAGCTAACATTATTTCGAGTCCCCGTCAAGTCGCCGCTCGGTAAAGAGAAGCTTTTTGTTGATCTAATTTCAAAGGTGCTTCCAGCTTCTGGGCTCCAGTGCGCCAAATCGAATCTCGTGACCTGGGACTAGGGCCGTTAACCGTCATGTCGGCACGCTCATCATGCTATCCAGTATCCACAAGCACTCAGTTTATTATATTTAAAACTTGGGAGTCTTCCACCCATACGACTGCTAGTTGGCAACTTGCTTCACGGGTCATATTGTTCAATGATTTTTCCACAACTTACTGTTCTGAGATGTTTCCACAGCTTGGACAGCCTTTTTCTTCTTTTATGAAGTGTTGGATGCGCCAGGATCATTGAGGCCAAGGTGAAGATAATTCTCCTAGCCCGCCCTTGGTCGCATATCCATCCATAGGGCTTCTCTCAAATCCAAATCGCTCAAAATCTTTCACTGTTGTTTGTTCTATTATATCTAGTCGCATATCCATCCATAGGGATTCTCTCAAATCCAAATCGCTCAAAATCTTTCACTGCTGCTTGTCTTATTGTATCTTTTCCAAATTTCATTTTAATTTAAGTTGTGGTCAGCGTCAAATAATCACATACTAGCATAACACTCGGGCTTAGCACGGGTATATCCTTAACATTTCAAATTGAACATCCATACATTTAAAAATTAAACATTCATAACTGGTGATTACTAAATTACATGGGGAAAAATAATCCCATAATTCATCAATTTGACATTCCATCCAAAAAAACACTTAAATTTTATTTTTAGAAAGGCGACGGAAGAATTTAAAAATGGCTTGGTTTAAGAGAAATGAGAATACAATAGGCCAGAGAGCCCAAAATAGAGACCTGCCTCGTTCTATTCCACCATTTTTTAGCATCTCATTTTCTTAGTCCCACATATTTTCCGTGTAATTTAACTTTGTTTCCTTTTCTTTTACTTTGGTTTTCTTCTACGGCAAGACAGAGGTGCAACAGATGAATTGTCCCTTGTATTAGGAGTAATTTACAGAAGCATGAAATAATGTGATTTTGACTTTCAAAAGTAGACATGTGAATTTCAGTGTTTTTCTTGTTAATTTCAACTATAAATTGACTTACATCTAAGTTAGGCAAAGCGTAAATCCTACTCTTTTGTCTGGCTGGTACCCTCGAGAGACCTGACTGACTAGGAAGTGAACCGCAACATACAGGAGAAAGGACTCTGCATGGGAGAGGATTTGATAAACTTCTAATTGTAGTGTCTATTTTTAGAGATTATTTAAAAATTAGAGCATTTGCATCTAAAAAAATAAAATAAAAGGATAGGCTTTTTTTTTTTTTTTTATAGTGCATTTTAGTTAAAGCGGATAAGTGGACAGTGCAAGATTTAAAAGTATTTTTTTGGTTGAAAATAGCCTCATAAAATTTCCAAAATGATTTAAATGGCAGGCTTTACATTGTAATTTTAAAAGGTGGGCACAACAGTACTACAATTCCTAAAAGTGAGACCCAATTCCTCACGAAATAAAAGTTTTTTTTATAATTTTACCAAATGAACTAATTGTAAAATCAAATTTAACAGTGAAAAGCTTTTATATTAGACCATCAGCTAAACAACTTCTATCAATTAGACTAGAGTTTCCAAACAACCCCTACGTCTTGCACATCTTTTTGGAACTCAGAATTTATGCCATGGCACATGAATCATTTTTAATTCCAAAAATGACCACACCTATTTTTCCTCCATGGAATTTACAACAGCTCAAAAACCGACAAATCCTCTTCAATAAATATTTAGCAATCTAGTACTACTGTATTTCAATTTTTCTCTTTCTTTCCCACAATTGCCTGAAAGTTTTAAAACCTCTTAATTTTTATTACCTTTTATTTTGACTTGACCTGTAGACCAGTCTTCCATTGGGAATCACCCCCCTTGTCGTAGGGGGCACAGGGTGTATTAATAGGAGGTACTTCATAATCCCCCTTTCTACAAGCCTGTTTAATTGCATTAAAGTACATAACAATTGAATACATAGAATTCATACCATTAATAGTTAAAAATGAAGATCAAAAATATATTTTAAAAAATGAGCATCAAATAACCTTTTTTTTTTCTTTTTCCTTTTTGAAGTGGAACCAAAAGAAGATAAGTTAGATAGTTAATTTCTCATCTTCTTTTGATTCTTTTTCTTCCCAAATTCACATTGGATCTTCATTTTTAACCACTTATTATATGAATTATATTATATATATATATATATATATATATATATTCAATTCTTATATTTTAATACAAACAAACAAGCCTGAGAGTTTCCATCTAATGAAGTGGCCCACAGGCTTCGCCACAGTCTCCAATTAATCCTACGGATATAAACTTTGATTTATATAAGTCACGAAATGCATTATTTGTTTCTAAAGACCTTCAGGAGAAAATTGCACCTCCTAAAACAAACACATCCATTTGTGTAGTCCGGGGAGATACCGTTTCATCCTATCAATATTCGTCGACTATATAAATCTCATTGCTTCCTTGGAATGAAAAAAGAAGAGAGATTTTAAAGACTTGACGAACGTTGATAGGATGAAGAATTCGCCATCGAGTTATTCACGAGACCCATTGGATGACTGTATCACAAAGTCTTTAGTCTTTAGCTTTCTTCAAAGATATCATTACCTTAATTATGGCATTCCGGTCACTTTATCTAGAACTAGTAGTGTATGTACTAGGTTATAAATAACATATGAATATCAGGTCTAGTGCACTTCATTAAATACATTAAAAATGTCTAATTACACAAGCATATTACAATTGAGATGCACATTCCAATTTCACACTTACAGTCTAAGGGTAGTTATCATAAATCTATGTTCATCCTACATTCCAGTGAAAAAATTAATGTGTCCTAATTTATTATTACAGCCCCATCTAACTCAGCATGATATTATCCGTTTTGACTCATATGCACACGTTAGGATGCGATTATACTGCTCCCGCCCAAGCACGCCAACTCCAGAATTCTTACGGGATCTAGGGCCACACGGCTTTAAAACGCATTATGTTGAGTTAAGATAGGGTTTGACTTATAAGCCTAGGATCAAGACTTGAATATTTCCGATGTACGACTTAGTGTAGTCCAAGCCCCCTGAAAGTCAAGCAAGCTAGCAGGCAAGACGGGCATGCCTAGATTGGTAGAAACTCACATCTATCATGCCATAGGTCAAAAGACAATCAGATAAATAAAAGACCGAAATGTTTTCCGTAACTAATGCACAATATTGTTATCACATTTCTTTTCCAAACATTGCCCGTAATTGTAACACCATACCACAAAATAATCATGGCCATAGAAGCAAGGAAATCCTACATGGCAACTTGGTTTCAACAATGATGACAAATTCTAAAACCTATTGGAGGCAACCAAAATTATCGAATCAGCATCAATTGTATGTTCAATAACTCGAAGAAGCTTCCCTACCAGCTGCATACCCAAATAAATCTTAGCTATATTTGTATGTAGGAGCCAAACGTTTAGTCGAACATATGCGGAAGGGGCCTCACAGCCATGAATTCATCCACCATCTGACAAATAAATAAATAATAATCATATGGGAATTGACAAGATAAGTAAATCAAACTTTCAGTGATTACTAAAAAACAATCTTGAGACTAGTATCAGTAACACATGGACAGTCCACAATCCAATGAAATCAGGCCAAATATACTTACTTTTTTGAAACAACAAAACTTCAAATTGTATTAAAAAGCTAAAAGATCCAGGATGATTACTGCAGTGTATGGAGGCCAAATAATCACCGACGTCAAGAAGAGCTTTGGCGTGAACAGCGAAGGGATGGACCTTAGCGCCTTGGAGAGGACCTGACTGTGACCAGAGCTATGGAGGAAAGGCTTGGGAGGCGGTCGAATTTCTTTAGAGACGAGGGCCTTTTCTGACTGGATAAATTCGTACTCCCTTGTGGATCTAAGGCCGGACAGTGCTATGTTCACTTGGTCTAACGATCAAGTCCTCTCTTTAATGTCAAGGCTCGACAGATTTCAGTATCAAGAGAATAGGTGGATCTTTAACCAGATGTGTGCCATTTGGCTCTCCCTAGGTTGGCGTTTCATCATTGCCCCTCCCCTATCATTCTATACTCCAGTAATGCATATGGGGTCCTACTTTTTGGTTTGAGCTTTTGTGGCTATTAGAGTTAAATCCAACACTAGTGGAAGGAAGTTAAGGTAGAAGGGTGGGCGGTGCAAGATTTGTCTATGAAGTTGAGCATCCCTAGGGAGAAGATTACAAGAGTGGGTGAAACATTGGGAACGTTGAACATGTTAAATTGGGCATGATGCAAGAAATTCAAGCCTTGCACAGTGATGAGTCAGATCACATCAAAGCCTTGGCTGAAGAATATCTGGATCGTTTAGTTAGCTCTAAGAAAGACTAGAAAGATCAGATCTGAAAGATCCATGATGGGAGTTCGAAGAGAAGCATGGATCCTAGGATATTTGTTATGGGAACCTGATATAGTGCCCACAGTCCTTTCCCTCTTTGAATTTGAATTTTTATTTGAAACTAAATCTGAATTTGAATTTGAACTCGAATTCGAAATGATGAGAATATATTTTATGGTTTGAAGAGAAGTATTTAAGCAATGTTTTCTTCTCCTTTAACGATAACAAGTAATATCAGATTAAAAAAAAGGACTGTAGGTTCATACAAACAATCAAACCAACATCCTTGCAGACGGGTATTAAGAGCATTATACCCACAAACGAGTTACAAAATAGAAGCAACCATTTGTGCAGTTCTATCCACCCCTAGTTTTGCTAAAGTGTCCGCCATGCTATTGACCAATTGACTGACACGACAACACTCCCACTGCATATGAGAGGGCTGTAATCTCATTTTAAAGTGAAACTGAGATTTCCACTGGCTTAATGCATCCGAAGAAACCCACAAGATAGCATTAGACGAATCCCTCTCCTCAATCAATCTACCCTGAAAAGAGACCGCAAAAATATGAAGAGCCTCAAGAATCTAAATCCCCCCGCACGTTTGGAAAACATGACTAAAATTTTTCCTCTGTCCGCAAAGAACTCCAGCACCCACTGGACCAGGCTTGCTTCTAGCCGCCGCTCCATCCACATTGAATTTCAACAGACCATATGGAGAGGCAGACCATGTTAGTTGTTACCACTTTCTTCACCTTCCAAGGCCCACACTCCATACATGCTTCCCAATTGTAAATGATGCCATTCAATTTAACTTTGGTGAACTCTTCACTAACATCCAATTGGCCACACAAAATGCCGCCCTCTCTAAAACCACCTCAATCAAAGAAGAAGAAAAGCCCATGAAAATCCCATCATTCCTCTTCATCCGTATAGACCAATAGCAAAAGAAATCACTCTCCAAAGCATCAACCTACACCCACAAAAATGACCCAGCCTCCATGCCTCTGCCATCTCTGCCAAAGTACTCAAACACCTACCAACCAGCATTTCTAAATGAAGAACCACATGTACGATCGCAAATCTTAATGCATGCAAAGATGATTAATAAATTCCTCCTTGCTTTTGCATAGCACTCACAAATCCGAAAGAGCACCCAATACCGAACCTCTCAGATTGTCTGCAACCTTTCCTTAAAATACTAGATCCAACTACACCCGAGAAAGAGGGGGAAATGATTGAGGGAAACCCTCTAAAGCCCAAAAGCCTTCACTGAGAACTTCCCTGATGGGATCAGCTTCAAAATGCAAATATTTTAACCAAGCCAAGGATGAAAATAGCGGTAGCGGCGGGCCGCTACAAAACGCAGCGTAGTGGAGCAATTAAAAAAAGTTGTCAAAAAAATCCGAAAAATTCCCAGAAAATCCAAAATATTGGAAAATGCTTGAATATATGGTCTTTTTACAAAAGTAGCTAGCATAGGGGGTGTAGCGGTCCCATCATCACATGAAATCCTGTATCGCTGGATGATTATAAAACTATAATATTGATATATTTTTTCATATATATTCATGTTGGTTAGCTCTGCTAAGTTAAAACTAAAAAACTGTTTATAATCAAACAGTGTCATCAAAATATCATCACCATTATGTTTAGAATATAACATTTTACAGTTGCATTTTGATATATATATATATATATATATATAGAGAGAGAGAGAGCAATTTTCAGTTAAAGTGAAATTTGATTAGGGCCTTATTTCTTATTAGAGTTAATCTTTCCTAGGTCCCATGTCCTACTAGAGTGAAACTTGGTTGGGCTCTATTTCTTGTTAACAGGGGCGGACCCACGTTAAGGGCATTGGGGGCAGTGGACCCCATTGGGATTTGAAAAATCCACAGAGTTTCAATGGGCAGCTAGTCCATGCCCCCGTCGACCCAACACGCGTGCCCCTACCCCTTTTATTCCAAAATCCTTCCCCTTCCTCTTCCTCTTCCTCTTCCTTAAACCCCAAATCGTCTCCTAGGGCTCTTGCAATCCCAGCCCTCCCCTTCAAGCTCCGACACTTCGACATAGAAGGGAGATGTGGTTCGAAGCTTCCACCATCTCAGACTCATAATCAGCCGAGCATCTAGAACCAACAAGCGGTACTTGCAAACATGACCTTACGCATAACAAACGTCTTTCTTGGGCTTCTTTCACTGCAATATTTGTTGTGCATTTTTCAAAATCTGGATCTTGTTCCTCTTTGAATGAATTTCTTTCCTTGCTTTGATGTTTGATCAGATGGTTGAGCTTTCTCGTCTAATCAAATTATTCTTTTGCAACGAATAGCTGTACATATGAGATTTCCGCTGGATCAGCCAAAAATTTGATTTCCATCATCAAGTGTGCAGCATTGACCGTCTCGTTTTCCCTATTAGGTGCAGCCCATCTAATTGTGTGGCCTACCAGATGGCAAATAAAATCCAAACAGAGAAGTTGCCCCTCTTGATTGAGCAAAATCAAATGTATAAGCTTGGAAAGCAGGAAATATAAGCATTTATCCTGGAAAAGAAAGCTCAAATCCAACAATGTGAACCAAAATTTCATATTTTTTCAGCAGTTCTACTCTCAACTGATGGATATTAAAGTTTCCTAAATTAATTCCCAATGGGAATTCAAAATACTTAAATGGTTTTCATCGCATCAACTCAATGTTTTTGCATAGGGAATGGCTACTGTTCTGCTTTGCATCTGTGGAGTACAAAAATTCTGGAAATGGAATACATGGTTTATTGTTTTCCCTCAAAACAGCATTCTCTATATTTTGAATCTGAACTAAAATGTACTGATTATGGCTTTCACACAAAAGTATCCAACATGTGGAAAAAATCTGATAATCCAAGCACAATAATAGGCATAAGAAACAGAGCAAGTAGGCATTAGAAAAGTTAAGCACATCAATGTATGTGGAAACCTCCATTAGCCGTATAGGCACTATCAGATCAATTTTAACCCTCTCCAGGTAACTACAAGTTGAACTATAAAAAAGTGAAATTATCAGAGATGAACAGGGATCTAAAGGGACCAAATTGGGACAAGTTATTTTGATTCAAAAGCTCTAATTGCATACCTATTCATCAATTTTTCCAAGCTTCATCGTCCAATCATGACCAGGGAAGGGGATCAACCAGTTCCACCCCTTTTATTTTATATTCCTTTTGTTCCAATGTTTGCTTGTAGTTCTATAATAGTAGCAATAGTGGTTATTTTTATAGTTTTGTTATATGCGCTGTTTTCTTTCATGATGTCATGGCTTTCAAAACATGAAGAACTGTCGATGGCAATTGTAAAAAATTTCTTTTAGAATTGTGATATGACTTTTGATAGAGAATGTTAGTTGCTTGATGTATTTAAATATTTTTATCTATTTAAATGCAAGACATTCTCACTTTTGCCATTGATAATGTGAATACATAACAACAAAATAATGTTTGAAATCTTCAATTGATCATCATATGCCCCCCTTGAACGAAAATTCTGGGTCCACCACAGCTTGTTAATATGAAATTTCGTTGGAGCTCTATTTTCAATTGGTGTGAAATTTGGTTGGGGCCTATTTCCAATAAGAGTGAAATTTTGATTAGTTGCTATTTTTAATTAGAATGAAGTTTGGCTAAGGCCTTAATTTCAATTAAGTATGATTTGGTTAGGGAATAACTTCTTTTTTCTTGTACTAGGTTGGACAAATACATGGGCAGAGGGGTTTTTTTTTTTTTTTCTTTTTTAAATTTCTGCAGTTGTGCCCGTTATGTAGTGGCGCTACGTTAATGTAGCGGCCTGTAGTGGCCGCTATGCATGGGCCGCTACACTTGCGAGCGCAGACAAATACCGAAAAGCCGCTACGCCCGATTTTGCAGCCGATGCACCAGCCGCTATTAACTTCCTTGAACCCAGCAAATAAACACGTAGTAAGTGAACACATGAGAGACCCATAATGAACTTTTCTTTAGACAAATGCAAAACCCTCCTAAATGACACATCTGAAGACAACATTCCCTCTCATAATATAACGCGCACTTATAGACAACTCTCTAATCGACACCACTCAAAACTCCCAAGGAAAAAGACTATACAAAGGACCCACCTCCACCCAATCATCATACCAAAACTGAACATCTATCCCTCAACCAATAATAAAGCCAACATCCTTATTGAAGACCTTCCCCCAACCTAAGACACATCCCAATACCATCTTCAATACCTCACAATCCCTCACTTGATATTTATGAAAAATTTTAGGCACGAGCACCAAACCCCATGTGAGATCTAGTGGGCTTGGGCCAAGGTGGCAGATCCAGTTAAAATCCGGTGTGCCAATCACCGGCCAAAGAACACTCGAGATACAAGGGACTCCACAAGTCCCACATCGGAAATATTTAAGTCCTGACCCTAGGCTTATAAGTCAAAGCTCTTGTTAACTCAACATGATGGGTTTTAAAGCTGTGCGGCCTCGAATCCGAGAACTATAGAGTTAAGTGTGCTCAGGCAGGAGCAGTATCGGGATAGGTGACAGCCTGGGAAATCCTCGCACGCACAAACGGGCAAAAGCGGACAATATCATGCTGAGTTGGGCGAGCTGTGACACCTCACTTATCCTCCCCATATTTAGAGAGAATAATATTCTTCCAAAAGAGTCTCTCTTACTCAAAACCTAACATTTTGGCATAATGACCTTCCTATTCATTAGGTACAAATTCCAATTTTCACTTATCCATTCCCATAGGAAACTCTCCTAAACAATCCAATCTACCAAATCCTTGGGCATTTTGAAGAGCGATATGAATTACACCGGTACATTAGACATGGTAGCCTTGGTTAACATGACTGTCCCCCAGTGACAACTACTGCCTTTTTCCACATAGACAGCTTCTTCTTCAAACTTTTCAATCATTGGTTCCCATAAAGCCGCCGACCACAAATTAGCTCCAATCAACAATCCCAAATACAGAATTGGATGTCTCCAAAGTTTGCAATGTATGCTATTATCCAATCATTGGTTAGACTCATCAAGGCAACTAATCCCCACCAAAAAACTCTTTGACATGTTAATTTTCAGTCTCAATAACTACAAGAAACACCTCAAGATTCTTTTTAAGGTAACCACATCTTCCTTCCTTACCGAGCTAAACAAAATTGTATCGTCAACAAATCAAAGACGGGCAACAACATCTCTGTTGTGCCCCACCTCAAAGCTGCTAATCATGTCAATCTCCATGACTCTCCCAAGCAATGCCTCTCCCACTATCATAAACAAGAAAGGGGGCACTAGATCCCCGTGTCTAAGCCCTCTGGAAGCTCTAAATAGCTAGGCATGAGAGTCATTCATTAAAATCGAGAAAGAAGTAGAAGAGATGCATTCCCAAATCTACACCCTCCATTTCACTTAAATCAAAGTTGGAATTTGCACTTCAACTTCCTATGAGATCTTTTGATCCTTGTTAGAGGTTGATAAGTCCATAAAATTGCATTCCATCTACATTATTTCATGTGATTTTACGGACTTAAGTAGGGTAACTCAATTGTTTTGCATCGAATTTCATAAAATCATGCATTTAGGCATTTAAGGTAGAATTTAAGTCAAAATTCATAAAATTGCATAATTTCATCAAATTATTCCTTTTACATTATCCTATTATTACATTTGATTTTATCAAAATTCACATGTAAACATGCATGATTCTAGAAATCTTGATCAACGTAATATACTCATATGCATGCATACATTGCGAATTGGGCCTCATGCATTGCATTATTATTTTCCTCATAAAATTATTCTTTTCATTTTATTTCATTTTTTTGTGTAGGAAAATTCAGTTTTTGGGTCCCGCAAAGAGAAAATTTGAGAGAAAAAAGAAAAAGAAGAAAACTTCTTGAAGAAACCAACCTTGGAACCCACAAATACCTTGGGCGTGAATCCCAAGGTAGGGACTGCCATGGTAGGGCCCACTCTCATTTACAAAAATTCAGATTTAGTCCCTCGAAGATTTCCAGATTTGTGGGACCAATGATAAGATATTTCCAATGAGCAACAAGAAGACAAGATTTGAAAGACTTTCTAAACCCACCATTTTCTCTTCCTACGTTTTCTCTCCTCAACTCCTCAACTCCTTCCCTCTTTCTATTTTCCTTAATCCATACCACCCATCTTTCCAATCCTTCCGATGATATCCACATGACCCACATTCCTCTCATGATATAATAAAGACATGTCGCTAAAGATATTGAATGAGGAAAGTTTGGAAGAGCATCACATGACTCGGAAAGTGTCATATGTAGTGAAGAATGTAAGAAAGTCAATTCAAAACCATTAGTCTGAATAAAGAAACGTGTTCTTCTCATCAAGGCCCACCTTAGTATTTGGAAAGTGAGAGATGATGATAGGAACCTAAGGAAAATTGCAAGACCAAGGTGGACGTCCAAGTATGGCTTACTCAAGCGTTGCACATGTGAGGCCCCTCAAGTGTTCCAAGATAGTGCAACAAATCTGAATTTCAGAGTTAACTTATTTTTAAAATCAAGGTGAGGCCCAAGTGGTAGAGAAGCAAGCTACAAAGAAGGGTTTCAGATTTAGAAAATTTTTGGAAGCAAGTAATTCCAAGCACCAAGATTTTTTTGCTCAAAACTTTCTAAATCCTAACCTAGCTTAGACCCTAACCTGGTAATTTCCTCAAACTAAGATCCCTTGGAGCCTAAGCCATCAAAAACTATAAATACAACACTAAGCATGGACGTGCAAGATTACAAAAAACTTATCCACTACATTGGACGTGTGGCAGCCATTATCCATCACCTTTCCACTTTTCTCCACTTCTTTCCTACCATCACCACTCACCCAAGGGTCGTAAGGCTACCACCCACTTGGGTTCGATCCACCGCTGCCACACCACCATCGAGCTCCAAGATTCTTCTACTCCAAAGTGCGCAAATCCTGAATTTTTCAGGGTTGTGGAAGACCATCATGGTAGGCTAGTTTACTTTGTTTTCAAGGCGTAGGGGTGATTCCTTTATAATTTTATTGGTTTTAAGGACAACCATAAGTTAGAAGAGTTGTGTATTTTTTTTATTAACGTAGAGGAATGTTTTTATAGTCGGACAACCATAAGTTAGAAGAGTTGTGTATTTTTTTTTTATTAATGTAGAGGAATGTTTTTGTAGTCAATTGCCATGTACTGTAACCTTTTTTGATGCTTTGTTTTTCCTGGATACATTGCATGCTTTTTGGCAATGCGTGCATGAGCAAAAGAACATCTGTGGGACCATTAATTGTTTAAAAATTCGTCTCTAAAATTAATATTAAAAGGACATCACTTTCGTTCTTCTACGGTGTGGATGGACAACCCATACACAGGAAGAGACTATGATTGTGTGTACCTCCAAATGTCCAATGTAGTGGACGGATTTATTTATTTTTTTGGATCTTGCACATCCATGCTTAGTACTGTATTTATAGTTTTTGATGGCTTAGGCTCCAAACAATCTTAGTTTGAGTAAATTTCCTAGCTTAGGGTCTAAGCTAGGTTGGGATTTAGGAAGTGTTGAGAAAAAAATCTTAGTGCTTTCCTATTTGGAATTGTTTGCTTCCCAAAGCTTTCTAAATCTGAAACTCCTCTTTGTACCTTGCTTCTCTACCACTTGGGCCCCACCTTGATTTTACAAATAAGCCAACTCTAAAATTCAGATTTGTTGCACTATCTTAGAACACTTGAAGGCCCACAGGGGGCGTGCACTGCTTGAGTAAGCCATAATTGGACGTCCACCTTCGTCTTGCAATTTTCCTTGTGTTCCTATCATCATCTCACACTTTCCAAATACTAAGGTGGGCCATGATGAGAAGCACACATGTTTCTTTATTCAGCCTCATGGTTTTGACTTGACTTCCTTAAATTCTTCACTACACATGACACTTTCCAAGTCATGTGATGCTCGCCCAAACGTTTCTTCATTCAATATCTTTACCCACGTCTTTATTATATCATGAGAGGAATGCGGATCATTTAGATATCATCGGAAGGTATGGATTAAGGAAAATAGAAAGAGGGAAGGAGTTGAGTAGTTGAGGAGAGAAAGCGTAGGAAGAGAAAATGGTGGGTTTAGAAAGTCTTTCAAATCTTGTCTTCCTGTTGTGCAAGACCATCTAAAATTGGCCCCACTTGTGCTCATTAGAAATATCTTATCATTTGGTCCATAAATCTGGAAATCTTCAAGGACTAAATCTAAACTTTTGCACATGAGAGTAGGCCCGACCATGGCTGCCCCTACCTTGGGATTCACGCCCAAGATAATATGGGTTCCCAGGTTGGTTTCTTCATAAAGTCTTTCTTCTTTTTCCTTTTTCTCTCAAATTTTCTCTTTGCGGGCCCCAAAATCTGAATTTTCCTACACAAAAGAATGAAATAAAATTAGAAGTACAATTTTATGAGGAAAAGAATAATGCAATGCCCAATTCACAACGTATGCATGCATACGAGTAGATCACGTTGACCAAAATTTCTGGAGCTACGTAGTGAAGCAAAGAAATCATGCATGTTTACATGTGAATTTTGATAAAATCAAATGCAATAATAGGATAATGTAAAAGGAATAATTTCATGAAATCATTCAATTTTATGAATTATTCATGATTGACTTAAATTCAACCTTAAATGCCTAAATGCATGATTTTATGAAATTCGATGCAAAACAATGAAGTTACCCTACATAAGTCCGTAAAATCACATGAAATAATGCAGATGGAATGCAGTTTTATGGACTTATCAACCTCTAACATGGATCAAAAGATCTCAGAGGAAGTTGAAGTGCAAATTTCAACCTTGATTTTAAGTGAAATGAAGGGTGTAGATTTGGGAATGCATCTCTTCTACTTCTTTCTCGATTTTAATGAATGACTCTCATGCCTAGCTATTAAGAGCTTCCAGAGGGCTTAGACACGGGGTCTAGTGTCCCCTTTCTTGTTTATGATAGTGGGAAAGGCATCGCTTGTGAGAGTCAAGGAGATTGACATGATTAGCAGCTTTGAGGTGGGGCACAACAGAAATTTGGTTGCCCATCTTTGATTTGTCGACGATACAATTTTGTTTAGCTCGGTAAGGGTGGTTACCTTAGAAGAATCTTGAGGTTTTTCTAGTAGTCATTGGGATTGAAGATTAACAAGTCAAAGAGTGTTTTGGTGGGGATCAATTGCCTTGATGAGTCTAACCAATGATTGGAAAATAATGGGGCTTATCTATATCTTCTTCTTCTTCATTTTTTGTTCTTTTCTTCACTAACACTTTCTTAATTTCAAGAGATATACTATTGTGTAAGATTGATGGTTTGAATTTTATTTTTACTTTTATATTTTGATTTAAAGATAACAATATATATATTAATACCTTAAATTTATTTAACTATTTACACATCATTTATTATATATTAATATATGTCATGATGTTTTTAATACGATTGTTAATAGATATATTTGTCATTGTAATTATACTGTTATGAATGGGAAAATGGATGTATTGTCAACAACAACTTCTTTTTTCTTTTTCTTTATAAATATTTTTTATTTTTGTTAGAAAAAATAAAAATATTCTACAATTCGCGAGACGATACATGATTCGATTCGATTCATGGGTATGAACAATGTGCGATACAATTCCGATTTTCAGAACTATGGAGCCCACCCCTTTTAACTCAGAACTTTTCTAAGTTAAAGCCTCACATTGTTCCTTTTCTCCCATCGGAGGACGTGCAATCATAGCACTTGGGGGGAAACTTCCCTGCCTCTTCTCACACAAACCATTTAGGTCAGTACGGGTCATGTCACTTGACCCGACATAGCTGTGGGTTCGAGAAATCTAACCCATTCAAAAAACAGGTCGGCTAGGGGTGGGGAGTCCAAAAACCGGGCCAGCTGCTGACCCAACTCGAACTGGCCCAACCCAACCCACTTACCAACCCTAATCATAATATTCTTTCAGTAACCAACAAATGAAACAATTTCCTTTTTCTTTTCTTTTCTTTTTTAGATCAAAGTTAGGGCATTTTAGGTTATCTAAGGTTAAAACCTAATCAGATAAAGTCTTCTCACAAAAATCTTTCCCCGGCCGCGGCAAGAGATGCCCACATAAGGGCAGCCACTGGAGGCTTAGGGCATGTTTCTTTACCAGAATTCCTAACGAGAATTTGGTATGTTGGGCTTTTTTTGGACATGATAGGACATCTTGTCCCTTGGCATTTGAAATGCTGTGCTTCTTTCACCAGAATTTCAAATTCCAACCACCTAAAAGGTCTCAAATGACCTTTTGGAATTCCATCTTCAATGCATTTGGTTGGAATTTCAAATGCTCCACCAAGAGGAGGAATTTGGAATTCCACCTCAAGGGGACAACTTTTGGAGAATTTGAAATTCCTCCAAACATGAATTCTGGGAATTCTGATAAAGAAACAGGCCCTAAGGGACTTTGACCTTTATATCCTTTTATCATTCCCCTTCAGTGGGAAAACCACTCCATTCGAAATTTCCATTTTATTTCAACTATTGAAATTTTAAAATTCCCAGGTTTTCTTCTAAATGTGGTACCACCATTCTTCCCCAATAACTTCCAAACCTTTCTTAATTAAAGCTTCCTTGCAATTTGACATTTTCAAGCTAAATGCATACATTCATAAGAACAAACATACTGACTACAGTTTAACAAGTACAACTCCCTCAACTTGAAATGGACCAATTCTAAATTGAATCAAAATTAGCCCAATTGCTTCAGTACAGGTGCCCTATTCCCCTTTTTTCTCCTTTTTCTCTTTCATTTTGGATGAAATGCTATGTTACCAACGTAACATCTTTTAGATTCTGAATTGAGTCTGCTCATTGAGCTTTGAGTGCATAACCATGTTTCCGAAGCAGCTATGAAGGTTGAAGAGAATTTATCAGGTAAATTATCATTTTAAGATATCAATAACTCCCCTAACCCCATTGCATATATGATGCAAATGGCTACAAAGAAGAGCCATGGAATATAGTCAAATGAATGAAATTTGGTCCAAAGGGCCTGTCTGTTTCAATAGAAATTCAGAGGAGTTCGTTCTTATGATTTCCAAGTATCTATAGCAGTTGTTAAAATTAAAGAAATAAAGAGGAATATCCACAAATGGCAATCAAATAATCTCCCTTCTAATGGAAAATGAATTAAGATACTAAATGATTTACTAAGGTGATGGCTATGCATTCATTTCCCATCTCCCCTTAATTCATTTTCCATTTTTACAGAGATTATTTGATTGCCACTTATAGAACTTTACCTTTATTTCTTCAATTTTAGGTAATTTTAGGAATACTTGGAATTGATAGGATTCAATTCCTATGAATTATTAGCAAATAAACAGGCCCAAAATGTTAGAATGAAGTGTATCTTCTCAAACTTTGTCAGAGGATTTGTTGCCACATACAGTATGGTCATCTTTACTATTATCAAGTTCAGTTTCTGAAAATTGAGAAAAACATTATGTGAAGCATCAATGTAGGAAGCTAACAGGCGCTGAAAAGAGTAAAGAATAAAGCTGCTTACCTCATCCGTAACTGCAGACCTGGCCTTGCGATGTCTTTCTACCAACCCTGATAGAACTTCAATAAGACGCTTCTTAACCTCACCTGTCAGCATCCTCCCAGCACCATATTCCTGAAAATACTCATCAGATGATGGAAGAATAGCTCCAAAAAAGAATGTTCCATACTTTTTATATAGAGCCTTTTACTAATATCACTAAAAATAAGGGATAAATGACATAATAAATGATACTATGTACAAGAAAACACTAATGTCATCCAGATAAAAGTAAAGACGACGACTATATATATATATATGGGAAATATTCAAGTGAGAACTAGTTCTCACCTATTATATGAGAACTTTTTGCGGGGCCCAACTAGCAACCCATCCAAACCTAGCAACCAATAGGGAACCCCCTTGTAGTCACTAATCCCAAGGATTGGCACACATCCGAATGAACTAAACCGTTGCATCGAGGGTTGAATATTTTTTTGAATATGAAGCCATTAAACTTGTGGGCCACGGATGAGGGGGTTG
The DNA here is from genome assembly GCA_038049695.1 of Cinnamomum chago. Classification (NCBI taxonomy): domain Eukaryota; kingdom Viridiplantae; phylum Streptophyta; class Magnoliopsida; order Laurales; family Lauraceae; genus Cinnamomum; species Cinnamomum chago. The sequence continues at coordinate 59,813,193 of CP142458.1, read as the reverse complement.
GGGGCATGGGTTGGGGGTAAAACTTGATACTTGGGGTGGTCTCACATAACCCCAAATGGGGGCCCAATTGTGGGCCCCACAAAAAAGTTCTCACATAATATGTGAGAACAGTTCCCACCTGAATATTATATATATATGCATAAAAATTCAAAATGAGTGATTTCACCTTTTTGATATCTTCTAGTTCAGCTTCATCTTCTAGAAAAAAACCAAGGTACTTCATCGATATATCTACCTGAAACAACGCCAAGAAGATAAAAGATTCTCATCACAAAGTCTGAACCATGGTTCTAGTAATCGCCCAAGTCCAAATCGACTCAAAATCAAGCACTATTAAGTAATGCCACCAATAAACATCTTTGACAAGAATCGCACAAGACGGGTCTTATAGAGCTTCCAAATGTCCTATGCAAGTAGGCCAGGTCAGCATTGTGATGACTCGGACAGAGGCAGAATCTTAAGACCTTTTAACCTTCAAATGGAGGTTTCTTTCCCTTTTTCTCGCTTGGATTTGTGGAAGAATTTAAAGATCTCAACCAATCTTTTTGCAGGATCCAAAGGTTTCAACTTTGAACCCTAAGTCAAGAATACATTCATCCAAAAAGATCAATTGAGGTTTTTGTTTTTAAGGTATATTTTCTCTTCAAACCTTCAACTTTTAATTCAATCATTTCATGACAGTCTATAGCTTCATCTCCCGCCTTTAACACCCTTACCATTATCTTCCCTTCTTTCACCAGGTATGCATCACCATCTTAAAATGGCATATTTTTCCGAAAAAATGTACTCAAACTCCACACACAATAATGCCTCGGATTATTAGAAAAGAATGACCCACAACACTTTCGACTCTCCCACTTGATAAATACCTTACAAACTTTGACCCAGTATTCTTAAGGACTATATCTTTTTTCTTTTTTTTTTAATAGTAACAATGAGAAATTTTGTTCCAAAAATAAAAGGTGTGAATATGGTAAAATGACAACAATGGCATAGGAACACCATACCAACACCATCGAAGGAAAATAAAAGAATAACAAGAACAAAACAAGCTCAAAAAAGAAGACAGACTACCGCAATAAACATGCTAAATACAGTCTTTCATCGATTCCCTCTTTTACCAAGGCTAACAACTTCATTTTCTTCCCTGAAGTGCTCTCAAATTCCTCCTCAGGGGACAGTGACACAATTAAATCCTTGATTTAGTTGATAATGAAATGATACTTCCAAGGGAAGAACCTTCTCTAACAAAGATGTCTTTCACCTGCCCTTCCCCTCCTGCAAGAGTTAACAGGGAGCGTCTTTCACCTTCCTGAACCAAGATAACATTGAGCACACCCAAGACAACAACTGTAATGAGCTTCTCCCAGCAATACAAAGCTCTCCAGGGATTCAGGTTACTCTCCACCTTGCAACAGCTTCTGCTTTCTTTAATTCTTTTATGTCTCACTCATAAACAGAATGGCCCACTAAAACTAAACAATGGCTAATAGAAAAAAAAAAAAAAAAAAATCATAGCACATGCACAACAAGTCCCATGTAGCTTGCTTCAATTTTGTCATTTGTTATTTTGGTTGGAGAGTATTGTGTTCAAATGTAATTTCTGCCATGAATTGAGAAGAGCAGAGTATTGTTGTCATCATCAACATCATCACCACAACCACCATCATCATCATTATAATCAAAGCCTTATCCATCAATCTTGAGTCGACTCAAAGAGTTCTACTAGTTATCGCTAAATGGCTTGCTTCATTTATAATGTATAGTATTCTTTCTGTATTTTTTTTTTTTAATTATTTCATTTTATGTGCAATCAAAACTAGCCACTAGTGTTATGTTGCTAACGCTTTTTTTTTTCTTTTTTCTTTTTTCTTTTTTTTTTGAATGGGTGTTATGTTGCCAACATATAGCAGTGAATTAGAGACGCAATTACACACAACTTACATACTTACTAGTATTATTGTGTTGCTAAGGTAAAGAGAATTGGATCGCACACAAGTATCATGTTGCTAACATAAAGAGAATTGGACTGCTACCTCTAGATTTGCTCCATATTTTCTATGATTCTCTATAGAATCTTGACCACCAGAGAAGGCATACTTATTCACCTACAAAATATAAGACATGTCACTATTAGTCTAGAGACAACAACAAACATACATATCCAAATATAATTACAATATAAAAGTTATCCTACTAAAACATTAAACGAAAGGAAGAAGAGAAAAAAACTTTACATACAAAAAATAATAATAATGATGATGATAATAATAATAAGGAGAATGGAGATTCAAAACTACAACACTATGGCTCCTAAACATCCAGAAACTGTAAGATACTGAATCAGAAGCTGAACTTGTAGAAAGTTCATTCAATTTTCCTTTGCACCAATACAAAGGTCGCACCTTACCTCATAAACCCTGACCTAAATGTTATGTACTTGTGGCATCATCACTATGAAAATGCTCAGAAATCTTAAAGAACATGAATAATTATGCCATGGGGACAAACTTCAAATAAGGAGGAAAATATGGCATTTCAATCACAGGTCAAAGCCATTGCGCGTCATAGGATAGAATTTCTGCCACATTTTTTCAGTATAAATAAAATTACAACAATGTGTTGAAGACAAACCTTAGTTTTTATCTCCTTAGCAGAATCTATCACATATATTGCAGAAATTGGATCACTGGCAGACATTTTTCCTGTCTCTCCCTATGAAACAGCAGAATTGAGCCACATTAAATATTAAAACTTTGAAAGTGTAAGCTCAAGGTAGCATGCCATGAAGTCAAGAAAAATGACTCATGCAATTTTTTTTTAAATCATATCCCAGTAGCACTGTAGAAGGGGAAAAAAGAGAGGATGTATAGGGTGAAAATGATGGTAGCTCAAGGTTACCAGTGAATCCTGAACAATTGCTCATCAAGTAAACGATTATTCCAGGTTGTCTTTCCATCTCTACCTCATTAGATAATGTCTTTCAAAAGTTGTACATGTAGGGATAAAACTAACAAATGCAGACAATTCTAGGGTTGTGGATGGGCTGGGCCAGCCCAAGCCAGGGCACTCTCTCTTTAGGTATAGTAAATTTGAATTTTGAATGCAAACAAGAAATGTTTACAAGTCTACATTTTTATCTACCCAATAAAATTACATCTTCATAAACGGCCATCCTTCATTAATGGATAGACATAATGAAGAGTATTTGCACTTCGCAGCTTACAAAATGTTCTTCCAGATCCACTGGTTTGGAAGACAATTGATTGCTCTCATAAAACAAGTTTAACAGCCAAACTAGAGAAAAGAGAGATCATATCACACAAATGGATATAAGGAATTAATCATAGTAGTTCACTAAAAGCTTATGGCACTGTTTTAGACTTTTGGTAGTGTTGCATGCGAGAAAGAAATGTTAAAGTTTAGATCATTGTGGACAGAAATATCTATACAAGAAGAAATAAAAGATGTACCTGAAGATCAGGGAAGAACGACGATTCAATCAACGCAGGCTTTTGATACCCTAAACTGGGAGCAACATCTCGTGCCATTTTGAAATAAGGATCCTGAAGAAATAAGCAAATAAGTATAAACTAAAATCAAGAAACAAGTAAAGATACAAGCCCCATGACACTATAATTAAACTATAGTATGAACTATAATCATGAAAAGGTCAAGAATGGTAGAACATAGAAGACACTGGTTTAAGATCTTTAGAACTAGCAAAATGGGTAACCTTAGTCATCCTACACAATGTAGCTAGAGTCCTAGGTTTAAATACAAATTGTACTGGTTTAAGATCTTCAGAACTAGCAGAAAGGGTTTAAGATCATCATAACCATGTTGTTAAAACCCTAGCATTAGGGATACGAACTGTACAATTCACATGGAATCCTAGGGAAAAAGATGTGCCTGGATGGTGAATCTTAGGATCGATTAGCCTAGGCAGGAATAGCAACGGCCGAATGGCTATTTTTAGTCATTTTTTACTTTCTTTTATTGCATTTTTTGCAGCGTTTCTATTTTCAAGAGCTTAATTTGTGATGAAGGAAATATCATAAGAATTTGTAGGATATCAAGGTGGTTTTAAAGAAAAACAACAGAAGTACAACTGCAGCATTCACCTGTAGGAATAGGTTTCACCCAACACTTTTTTTTTGTCCATTTTTTTAATGAATCACTTCGTTAACTTCAAGTTACATATCCTAATTATGTATTGATGATTTAGACTTTCTTTTCATATTTTATTTAAAAAGGCAAAAAACCTGCAAATTACAAGAAAAAACAAGGCAAAAATGGGTTAAAGAAGGTGATTAGAATAGTAGCTTCTTTCACAGTACTGCTGATGCACGTAAAAGAATAAATTGAATTCATTCGATTAAAGTGAACGGCGGAACTTGGGGAAATGGAGTCGATACTGTAAGAAATGGTGGAAATGGGAAATGGCGGAACTCCTAGGACCGTGGTTTGCTCCTGGAGGTTGAGGGTTCGAAACTCCGCTACCACACTAGGGCCACAGGGGATTAATCCGGCCCAAAGGGCTGAGACACCCTCCGTTATAAAAATAAAATAAAATAAAATGGAGTCGATACTTTAAGAAAAATAACCAAGTTCTATGGGTCTCTCTATAATGGTAGATCATCAAAAAGGCTTACTATGAAAGGCATGACATTTGAAACAATTTGTCCAAGCTTAAGCTACAAAAGGCCCATTCATGGGGATAGAAATGAAATATGCAGTCTTCAAATTAGTAAAATGATGTAATGAGCTTTCAGCATGAACTCCATTCCCTTGGTAAATTGTCTAAAAATATGGGAGAACCCTTCAATGTTTTGGTGCACAAGAAAGAAAATGTGACCTCTAGAATATTTCAGACCCATCAGTCTGATAGCTCTGATAGGAACTATATATAAAATCCTTGTAAATGTGTTGGCTAATTGATTGAAGCTATGCTACCCGGATACTTCAACATGCCCATCTTATCCATGTCGGATAGATAGGGCACTCAATACTGCACCATACAAGTTTAGCATATCCTACTCAGCAAATCCATTATTCTATATGGTTATTTTAGTTTGTTTGCTTCCCAACATTGAAAATGTTGAAAAGGACTGCAAACAATGATAATTTCATCGATTCAAAAATTATCTAAAGATAAAATTAGGGCAGCCATATCCATATCCGCATCCAACTGCAGAGTGGTATCCATGATCCCCATATACATGCCCGTATCCATATCTAGGCATCATAGAATTAAAGACATGTCTACCATCCATTATTTCAGAGTTGCAAGGAGCATAAAATGAAGAAACGATATGTTATGTGTAGTCTTGACATTAAAATGCATACAACATGGTTGATTAGGCATTTTCAGACTAACTGCAGGACAGGATGGAATTTGGCTTAAGGTGGATATTTTGGATTCATATGGGCATTTCTTCTGCACATCTCTGTTATGATTCATGGCTCTCTGGAAGGTCTTGCTTAGAATGACGGGATTCTTGAGATTCAAACCAATAAGAAAATAAGGCCCTTTCTTTGTAAGTACGGACATCAAACAGGCCTTCCTATGAGGGTACTTGACTTGGCCACGGCCGACCCTAAAAAGCCCTACAAAATGAGGGGCTTTTTTTCTTTAAAAGCCCAAGGTAGGGTAGGGCTTAATTTTTGGAGGTCCTCTAATCTGAGGGCTGGGCTAGGCCAATACCATGCCCAGTCCTCTCACAAAACAAAGGACATCAAGAATGACCTCAAGAAATTACTAAAAAGCCTTCGTAAACAAATATTGCTCCCTTTGACAGGTGAAAACTGATTTTTTTTTCTCCAACAAAGGCCTTAATTGCTTTAAGATTCATTTAAATATTTCATCTTCGAGAAATTGAAGGTTTCATAATACAAGTTGTGTCTTAAAGGGCTTTAATCGGACATTCACTTATCTAATGCATTTCTTATTTTACTCTCTTTCTTTTCTTTTCTTTTTTTTGAATGGTAATTTGTAGTGAGAGAACAATTAGCAGTACAAAAGGATTATACTGCAATCAAGAGGGAAAGAACCCCCAAAAGCTACAAAAACCACACAAAAAGGAAAAGATAAAAAGAACACCGCCTTTAGGACAGTCAAAAAGAACACCACCTTATTTTACTCTTTCAACTTATATGTTTAGTGAGAGCTTATCGAGTGGCTGCAGGACAACATTTTTAGTATCATTGACACCAGTAAGGACTAGGTCAGGAAACTGGTTGTACAAAGGGCCCATTTGGATCTTTATAAACTGTATGCAGGTAACTTAATTTACACGTAAATAATGGTTTGTGCATATGAACAATCTTAGTTGCTCATGAATGACAATTGCTTTGTTTACTATTCACCTCACATTCATGTTCCAAAGCACATTGCTGCTCCAAATGGTTTGTGTTTATCTACTTTTCATAATCATCCGGTGCTGATGGGTATTTTTTGGAGAGATGAGGATAGGCTAGTTGAAGGTCGCACTTTAATCAAGTCTCGATTTTTATCAGAGTGCTTATTATATGATCCATCTTGTACCAAATGATATTAATTCCCTAACAATTGGAGGGAATAGTGGGTTACTTAAGATCCTTAACAACCCAAGTCAATCAAGCTCAAGAGAAAGATTTCAGGTATGTAAATTGGTGAGAATACTATCAAGATTTAAAGCAGTTCAGTTTGAAAGGTTATCTACTCGATCTTTATGAGTTTTCAGGAAAATTAAGAGTATGGGGTTCCATCCCATCTTTCTTCAGGAGACACCCAATCATTGCCATCTTCTTGATATGCTTGATCCCAGGCTGTGGGACTTTATTTATTTTTGCATGATACCAGGGATGTGGGCCTTTATTATATTCTGCTTGATACCCAGGCCGTGGGTTCTTCTGTTTGATGATGGGGTATGCTCCATTGGAGAGTAGCCGTCTGTAACTCTCTCTTACGTGTATTTTAAGTTCTTTATGAAAAATGAAAAGACTAACTTTTCTTTCAAAAAAAAAAACAATTACTTTGTTTTTAGCCATAAACCAATTACAGCTCACTAGAGTTATGGGTAACTAAAGTGCAGAACAAAAAAAAAAAACAATTACTTTGTTTTTAGCCATAGACCAATTACAGCTCACTAGAGCTATGGGTAACTAAAGTGCAGAACAAGGCCTTCCAAGGATCCTCTAAATGTGTTTTTTTAATAACAAGGATCCTCTAAGAGCATGTTTGGTAACAAGCGAGGAATCCATAGATCTAATGATTCTTCACTACCACTGGAACAAGGATTCCTAACAGGGGATTTGTATAGTTGATGATTTCACATTGATATTGGTGTGTATCGATGCATATAGCTGAGAAAAATAGGGTTCGTTGTACAAATCCACTTAAGTGAGGATTTTCAAATCTTATGGGGGGTGGTCGGATCTGAAAATCCTAACAACTGAAGATTTTCATTCGTTCAAATCCTTAGGAATTTACAATTGCCAAACATGGATTTATAACATCTTTAGGGAAACCGAAAATCTTTTCCCTGAAGATTTGGTTGCCAAACGTGACCTAGATGTTAAAAGCTTCTAAATGTTTGTTAGGAGGACCAGAAGTTCATGATTCTTTTCTCTTTCTTTTGAAAAATTAAAAAATTAAAGAACCCCCAAGAGTTATACCATTCACATGGGCTCATCGGAACTTAAGGGATGATGACATAGAAGAGTTGGAGATACTAATGGGCAGTTGCACCAGCTATTCATCCCAAGTACAAAGGACAATTTTGTGCATGGGACCCAGTTTTCTGTTAAGAGCTTCTAAATGTTCAGAAAATGAGACGTTCATGATGATTTCTTTTTCTTTGAAAAATTAAAGAACCTCCAAGAGTTATAGCATTCACATGGGCAGAGACAATAGAGGATATTTTAACAAGTACATATTTGCACTTTGCAGAATCAATAGATGAAATTGTGAATGTGTATAGATGTCCATCACATTCTCATCCGTCATCCTTTTGACAGTCCGGTCTGGAGTAATTTCAAGCAACTGTTGGAGTTCATTCTGTCTGACCTAGAACAATGGTGGAAATTGTAGACAATTGGCAGTTTGGATATTTTAATGAGAGAAGACGAGTTCTTTGGGATTATAGCTTGGAGGTGGCTGCATGGTCAATTTTTTTTATGTTTTTCAGCATATCCTTATTTGTAGCCATGTTTTTTTTTTAAATGTTATTTATAGCCATGTTAATGCTGTTATTATGGATGGCAAAAGGGTGGACTTTGAATAGGTGCTTTTTTGTTTTCTTTTTCTTCTTCAAAATTTTTTGTTTTTTACAAAATAAAACATAAAAAATCCTATGGCTCAACATAGGATTCTGGTTTCAACTCATTGACCCCTTCAATGATTTAAAATACATGTCAGATTCTTGTAACAATCTAACCACCATCATTGAAAAGTTATATCATCTACCCAAGGTCTACTTTGCGGGCTCCACTTTTCCACTCAATCCTATTTAAAGTAGTGTTCAGAGGAAGGGTAAACTAAAGTGGTTAGTGGACTTTGCAGTTACTACAAGTTATGCAACATGCAAGGATGGGGATTTCCATCAACAGCGACGCATCCTCACAGTCAGCACCACACAAAACATTTATGACTTATAGGCAAATAAAAAAATTTATTATTGACTTTACAAGACTTCTAAAAGAAATAGAATTATTGTCATCTAAAAAAAGACTTCTGACTGCCAAACACATACATTTAAATAGTTCGCATAATTGCCAAAAATGCCCAAATGTGTTTGTAAAGGCATGTTCTCATTGATAAAGGAGGTGCAGGTTTCAAGCTGTTGCCAACTCCCTAGAGAACCTTCTGATGCCCATGGTATCCAGTGCAGCAGCCAGCCGATCTCACACACAGAACACACAATACAGCAGAATTTTCAAGGATGACCAGGTCATCCCTAAGCATGGAATGGCTTGGCCCACTCTACGATACATCTAAATCTCTCACAAAAAAAATCCCCTGTGAGCTTAGGCAACTTTGAGGCCCTCAAAACAATCTTTGACAATCAGATGGTTACTGTTTTTAGCAAATATAGATATATATATATTCACTAGGGGAGGATTACTTTGATCAAATCAACATTTGCTAGCCTTCGGATTTACTTATTGGTTTTTAAACATCAGGTTATTGTTGCAAAGAAAATTTAGAGAATCTCTAAGGGATCTGTTATGGAATAAAGATCATAGAAAATTTCAGTTTAAAGGATGGAGGAAATTTCGTCATCCGAAAAAGTAAAGTGGGGAAAAAAAAAAAATTTCTATCTAGTGCATTAATGATGCATTGGTTGTGAAAGGATTCAAAGGTTGTGAAATGAGGGTGGTTTGTGAAATAGTGTTACTATTCATGAATATCATATTGGGAAGAGGATTTTACTGGAAAATTCATCGTAGGTGGCTTTCAACCCATTTTCATTGTTTTTTAACTTTGAGAGCAGTGACGCTAGCGTTGCTCATCTCTGATGGGAGCACGCTAGCATCGCTTGTCATCCCCCGTCTGTTGCAGAGTCCATTGCACTACTCATTTGTCTCAGCCAGAGGCAGACCTAGGTTGGAGCCACCTGGGGCAACCAATTGAGATCCTAATGAGTTTGATTGTGGCCTTAGAGCAAGGGCGGACCTACGTTGAAGCGATTTGGGCAGCCACCCCGGGTCAGATTTAAAATCTCCATAGAGTTGAATGGGGCCTTGGAACATGCCCCACATGTCTATACTTGTCGTTCCACACATATCTAAAGATAGCCCCACATATGTAAAGCCTCGATGATAAAAAAGAAAAAACTAAAAACATTGTTGCTACACATCCCTCCCTCTTCTTTCGAAACCCCTTTATGCCATTATCGATCGAGCTCCCCCACTATGATTCAAAGATAGAATTCCACTCCCATTATCCAAAGGCTGGAGGCTTTAAGAAAGTGAAAAGGGAAAGGATGGGTGTCCTCAAAATGTTCTTGCATTCAATTTTTTCTCACACACACTCACCTTGAATTTGCAACGACCTCCATTGGGCATTGATTTTGACATATAAATTAGTGAAAAATGATAATGTGAGTTTGAGAATCTAAAATCAAGGTTAGAATCATTTTTTATCCATCTAATGCTTTTTGGTACTTTTGATTAATATCATAATTCCTAACCTCTTCGTTGCCCAAATTTCAATAAATGTCATGCATCTGGTTGAGTTCAACGAGTTGGACATTTTCTTAAAAAAATGTGTAGATGCTATTTGGTAATGTAAAAAATTCTAGCAAGTTTTTTTTTTTTTTTCAAATGTTAAGTCCACCAAAATTTTAGCCCCACCCAAACGAAAATCCTGGGTCCGCCACTAGTCTCAGCCAGAAGACTGAATGGAGTGGCCTGGTCTTGAGTGGAGCCATGTGTGGGGTGTCTGATAAGTTCATGGAGAAGATGACATTGTTTGTGATGCTAGTTCTGCAAGGAGGGTGTTTGAAATGGTAAAGAGCAAAGACAAGACCTTGGAGATGTTGCCCGGAATGTGGCATCAATTGGTGGGCGAGAAGGAAGGAGTCAAGCTTGCTTTCTGAATGATTTTCGATTGATTTTGGACCAGGCCAGGTGAGTGGATCAATCTTTCAAAAAGGTACGTCTCTCCCTCTCGTCTATCCTAAAAGTGCCGAGTCCCAACACCCAACATTCTTCTTGGCAGATGAGTGGGTCACAACAACCGTCTTCTTGGCAGATGAATGGGTCACAAAGAACTAGTTCTTCAATTGTCTTCTTCAATTCCAATTTATCAACCCCACCTCCCAAAATCCCATCTTTTGGAGAAATCTCCAGATCTAGGGCACGAACCATGAACACCACACTCAAGCTTACCTATTCCTTTTCAATTTTGGAGTGGGTCTAGGTTCCGTCGATATGCTGAATCAAAGGATACAATCTTGATCACAGACTGACACGCTTGCAGTGGTCTCCGCCGCCGGAGAAGAAACATTGACGCTGCCTTCAGAGATGAGCGACGCTAGCGTTGCTCATCTCAAATTAAAAAAAAAAAAAAATGAAATCAAGATGACGGACCCCGTTTGTAAGGCCCAAACTACTATTCCCTTGTTCGTGCAACGGCCACCTATGATGAATTTTCCGGTAAAATCCGCTATTGGGAATAATGAGTTGGAGGTTCATTCAACATACTAAGGTTTTTGGCATAAGACGGACAATCACTTTGTGAGAAGCTTTCTTTTCCCATATCCGGTATAGCTATGGTGATAGCTCTCCTATTTATGTCTTGACAGATTTTGGTGTGGTTATCTAATGTTTAGCTTGTAAGAAACCATATACCAACCTAAAAGCATATCCTCATAGGTGGAAGGCCCAACCAGGTAGCTCATAGGTGGAACGCCCAACCAGGTATATATGAAGCCTTGCCAAAGGCATTACTTAGGCGATGTGGGATGTGGGGCTTTACTTTACCAACACTCCCCCTCACGTGTAGGCCCAACAGATTTCATGAACAGGCATGCCACGTGGGCTACACAAAAATGAGGGGATCGAAACCTACTTTGATACCAAGTAAGACACCATCTACCAACCAAAAAGCTTAACCTCATAGGTGGAAGGCGCAAACAGGTATATATGAAGCCTTGCCACAGGCATTCCTTAGGTGATGTGGGATGTAGGGCTTTACTTTACCAACATAGTTTACACATATTCTTATATGATATTTATGTCAAGAAGGATGCTTTGGTGACTGGTAATTTGGATAGCACCTTTGTTTGGTCTCCAATTTTTCCAAGGAATTTGAGTGATGGTGTCTCAAAACCACAATCAAAACCACCAACACATGAACGTGGCCATCCACCTCAATATGTTTGGTGCATTTGTGGAATACTAGATTGGTCACATATGAATAGCACCTGTATAGCGGTAGCGGCCTGCCGCCAAAACGCTACGTAGCGTAGCGACGTAGCGGTGCTATTTGGAAAAATCGTCAAAAAAATATGAAAAAATTCTAGAAAATCTAGAATATTGGAAAATGAGAGAAAATGTATTTTTTTTTGCAAAAGTAACTAAGGTAAGGGGGCGTAGCGGTCCTCTCACTGTATGAGGTCCTGTATCACTGTATAAATAGAAAATAATAGTCATGATCATTTTTTTCACATGTGTTCTTATTGCTTAGTTATGCTAACTTAGAAATTAATGAAAGACTTATAAAAGAAAAAACTATGTCATGAAGTCAAGACTTAAGAGTACCTAGAGAAAAAAAAATACATCTACCAAAGGGGGCGGTACATGGGACATCCCTACGCCCGTTTGGTAATTTTACATGTAAAGTCATGCCAAGTAAAGTGCCCCTCCAACGGTTGATAATTTCACTTGACCCTGTTTGGCTCCATCCGTTTGATTGCTTGTGGCCTACAATAAACTTTACAGCTGTCTTGACTATTGGACTTTACTTGACATCCCATACTGCCACTTTCCCCTCTTCCATGGCCTTCTTCATTGCCATCTGTCTCTAAAGCCAAAAAGCAGCCAGGGGAGAGGAACTCCGTCAATGACGTCAGGATAAGAACCGATCACCCGGACAGATTCGCTCGCAACCCATCAACTCAGCGTGATGAGATTTCAAATCTCCCCACTACATAGTGCATACCCTGGTGAATCCGCTAGAGAGATCTCAAGGTCTTCCACCCAGGTTGTTGGATCATTACCTCACCATAAAATCTCTCCATCAAACCGTCCAGTAAATCATAACTTCGCCCAACCACCTCTCCATCACAACGTCTCTTTCTTCCGAGGAGAATCCGAATCCTCTGCTCTTGCCAGCAGAGGCTCTTTCCCAACCCTTCATCAGTGGCAAGCCATGCAACTGGTAGTACGCCGCGAATGATTAAAGAGACACAGGGCACATGTCTTTTTAGAATGAATTGTCTGTGGTTGACAGGCAAGCATGATACTCCACATTGTAATAATCTTCAATAATTCAACAAGTGTTTCCTCTCTTCTGATGGAAAAGTATACACAGAAACCTATGAAGCATGGACACAGATACACAGATACGCCATTTCTCAAAAAAGTCGGATACGATATGTCGGGAATACGTTGAAAAAAAAATTAATATTTTTTATATGACTATGTAATAAAAATCTAACATTATTTCAATCAAAATAGCCATCAAGAAGCCATTACAGTAAAGACAGCATAAAAAATGCAAATGACTACAAGAAACAATGACATAATCTCTTTCAACTGGCAAATCACAATAAATTTGGCAGTCCACACAGGTTTTGATCACTATAGATGTACCACAGCTATCAGCAATTAGTAACCAGCAACCAGCTGCCTGCTATTTTCCAAAACAGTGACTATCCTGCTCCTAGATGGCATCTCAAACCATCCAGGAACTTTCTGTTTGGGCCAAACACATCTAGACAACAACTATTTACCTTCCAAACAACATACATATAATTCATTAATGATAAAATAATCAGTTAAAAAAATGCAGACCAAGGAAACAGTTTGAGAAGACCCTAAAAATGCTGTCTTATTCATCCAAACAAACCCTAAAAAGCAAGTTCTGAGATAAAAAGAGAAATCTCAACTGAGGAAAGTTCCAACTTGCAGCAGTAGAGAAAAAAGGAAAAGAAAAAAAAAAGGAAAGAAAGAAGAGAAAAGAACCTGGGCAAAGTGGCAGCAGGCAACCTGGGCGGAGTGGCAGCAGGCGGAGTGGCAGCAGGCACAGTTGCAGTCGTCCCTTGCAGCAGCGGCACAGTTGCAGTCATCCCTTGCAGTTGCGGCACAGTTGTAGCAGCAGAGGCAGCGGCGACAGTGGAGGTTGCAGCAGCGACTATGGAGCAGCCCTAACCCTTTCACCTCAGGTTAGGGTTTGATGACGACGACAATAACAGGTGTGCAGGTGCTGGAGATGGTGAGGTACTTCTCGTCGGAGGAGTGCTGGCAATGGCGGATGGCGATTCTGATGGCGAGGTACTTCTCTTCTTTCCTTTCTCTTTCTCATTCTCTTTTTTCCCTTCCCTTCTCTTCTCCCACGTTTTCTTCTCTCTTTTTTTTTTCCTTCCCTTCTCTTCTTTCCCTTCTTTTTATTTCTCACTTAACGAGTCCTGCATGTGTCCAGGACGAGTCCTGCACGTGTCCGATATTCAAAAAAATTAAAAATAATTCAGATACGAAAAACGCGTATCCCAGACGTATCCAGCCCGTATCCGGGTGTATCCATGTCCGATACGCCCGGGATACGGATACACCCCCCCATTTTCATGTGTCCGTGCGTCACAGACAGAAACTACAAGGTTTAATACTGCCATGCCAATGTTCCTATACAATTTGAAATTGGTTGTGTTCGCTAGTGGTTTTTAACAGTGGCAAGCCAAATTGTTGATGCAGTACATTGCACATGAATGAAGTTAGCATTGAATTTCTTGTTGCAATGGGTTGTCTGTGGTTGGCAGGCATGCATCATACTCTCGTTCAATCCCAATCTTTGATTTCACTCTATGCATGTTGGATAAATACTCCAATACAGTATTCGATGCAACAAATATGGCAACGTTGGACTACACCATCTTTCCCCTAGCATTGCTATGAGCGAGTTTCGAACATTATGGAGAAATATGCTTGTTTGTAAGTATTCTCGTTACTCGTTCACATCCAATTGCGCGAAACAAAGAATAACGCACACAGGAGATGAACTAGTGCAAACCCAAGTGATTGTGTCATTGAAGCGACGTACGATGCTGAAAGGGGTGCAAGAGAAACCCCTTTTGCCAACAATCCAAGGGGCGATGTAAGCCGGAGAGACGATGCATAAGGGCTTTCACAGAAACAGGGTAGAGTCGTTGCTGGAAGGAACGAAGAGGACAATCCGATGTGTAGTGGGGCGCTTTGCGATTGAAGAGCGGCTGCTGTGTCTGGTCTGGTCCTCCACCAGTTTTTACTCCTTTTTTTGGATGGAAGAAAAGACTTCCTTTGTCGCTTTCCAGTTATGTGTCTAGGGCCAAGTGTTTGTGGGTTATCTCTCCACACTTGTTTCAACGATCGCTGCAATGGCCCTAGCTGCAAAAAATCTGGACCGAAGTTGTGGACACGTGCTGCTATGTGGGCACTCATTCATTCGTAAGACTTTGCCGTACGATTGAACAACTTAGGCCGATGAAAATTACCTTTGGACCGGATCCAAACAGGGTAAAGTCATATTTTCTTCACTTTACTTGACTTCCCAAACGATGATGGGTACTGTGGGTAAAGGTCGTACGTCACTCTTGACTTTTTCCAGGTACCACGTTTTTACCATATGGTGTGCCAGTGTACTCAACTACACTGTATTAGTTAATTGCCAAACGGGCCCTACAGGATTTCTAAATATATGGTACGATAGAGTTACACTGAATTTGAGTGTTTCTCAACATTTTGCATGGTAGTCCAATAGACTAAACAGCAGGACTAATAATCTCGAGATAGAATATTTTCTTATCTATTAATAGTAGTTACTAGCAGTTGGTATCCTGATGTGAAAGGTGAGTTACAGTCAAACTTTTTCATCTACAAATGCTATGGCAGAGGTTTGGATTTGAGTCCACATTTGTGGCAAATTAAAACCCCATCTAATTTCCCTGCTTTTACTTGGGTACCAGCTTTGGATAAGAGTCTGACTCTTAACCATCTTAGAAATCGACGGATTTTTTTTTTTTTTTTAATTTGTAGCCTTTGTCTAAGGGCTGCGTGGAAGTTCATCACTTGTGTATTGATTGCTCTTTCGTGGAGCTGTGGGACTATTTCATGAATCTTTTCAGACTGCACTGATTGGGGCCAAATGTGGCAATGAGTTGTGCTGACAGTCAGCAATTCAGATATATTTGACAATACAGGATCTCCACTTTGGGATTGTTACAATGCTGCCCTTTCGTAACTGTGGCTTTACTGATCATTCACTACTCAATCAAGGCTTCACCTTAAGTCATGCTTAACGTTTTGTAGGAGTTTCTACTTCTGGTCTTTCATCGTACTAGGTGACTGCTTTGGTGTGATTTTATAGAGATGATTTTTTCATGTTGATGTTTGTGACCTTAGGGGTTGTGTCTTTATTTTATATTTCTGTTCTAATATATTGAACAGTTACCATTTCAGGGGAAAAAAGTGTGTATGCAGTCAAATAAAGGTTAGGGTCAAGCAGTCATCTCTGAAAACTTGCCACACAGAGAAGATTTACTTGAGGATGTTAATGCAGCTGGTTATAGCATATTGCTTTTTCAATTTTAGCAATGAAGTCAAGCTTTAACAGTAGCAATTTGGGGTAATCTTCACCTACGGACATTCCTGCATACACACAGGTGACATTGTCACGGTTGACGCCCTGGAATTCAGGGGGGTCCCAGTTTATTGATGGGGCCTCCACCTATCTAACATCCGGGTTGGGACGTCCGGGAGAAAATTTCGAAGCAATTTGACAGATAAGAACCTCCTCCGTTGATAGGTAATGAGGACAAGTGGACAACATCACATTGACCGGTGACTTCCAATATTGGATTGAATCATTCCAGAAGGTATTCTAAACTTCAATCCCTCTGCTTGCCATAAAACAATCCGAACGTGTTTATTACTCAGATCAATGTGGCTCTCTAAACCATGATCAAATCAATGGAAAGGGACCATATCTGAAGGTTTGTAACCATCAAAGGTTGGCCACACAGCTCAAATCAAGTTAAGGACATGGTTGAGCCAGCTACATATAATCTACTCATGTATGTATACATACATAACTTGTTAAGTGTCCAAAATGAAATAACCCGTTCAGGGATAACCCAACAAGATTGCCATTAAAAAAAAAAAATCAGTAAACAAATAATTGAATGTTAAGAATAACAGAACTCATTTTTAATGTTAAGAAAGCATTCATTGGGACAAAAGGGCACTTGCACACACATAGAAAAGGCTTAACTTGCTAGAATTAAAAGAAAAAGGAAATAACCTGGTCAATAGCACATGGTATCAAGCAACTGAGATTATCTTTTCCAGAGAAGAGATGTGGAAATGAACTAGGGAATGAAGGCACAGCCTGCAATCAGGCAACCACAAGTATCCTGAGAAGCTCAGTAGGTATTACAATGAAATGCCATAGTAGTGAACGATCAAACCTGGATAGGCGGGAAAGTGATCTTTCCCATATGATCCTCACCACCGAAACCAAAAGTTTCCACTGCCTGCATTGAACCACAGTACACACTAATATTTCAACCATGGAAGAAATCAGATGATAAAATTCCATTATAGAGTTCCACTATGAAAATTACGTAAACAAAAGGGGAGATTTATATATATATATATATATAGAGAGAGAGAGAGAGAGAGAGATAACCTTATTGGCAGTCACACATGTTCTAAATCTCACTATGTTCTCATAGAATACACTGCAAACAAAAATCTCAGCATAAGAACAGTGACCGCTATGAAAAAGGACTGGTGGTAACTTGTTTTTCCTTTCCAAAGGTTGGCATTATCAAGTGGAAGTTCAATATTGCATAACAAAGTTGAACTAACCAGCAACAATATATATATAGATAAATATATATCGCTATAACATGCACCTCATGGTTACAACAATCAGCACCTTCCAACTCTACTACAGGTTCTTGTCAACAGTTTAATTGATTTGACTGAGGTAGAAGTAAATTTGCTTCAAATGACTGGCAAATGAAAAACAGTTGCCAAAACAAAATTTGTCTACCCTTATTTTGCTGATTTGCTTTGTTGGCATGCACATTCAACCCAATCCATGTACGATTCGTTATCATTTTTTTGAGCTCCGGAACTTTTTTACTATTATAGAAATGACTTTATTTCAAAGTTCAAATTTAATTTGGTAATATCCTCGTCAAAGAATATTATATAGCAAAATGAGGATGTACAACCATTTCGTTGCTGGGCAATAATTTTATGAATTTGATAAAATCCATCGTCATCATCAAGGCCTTGTCCTAAGTCCTAACTATGTTGGATTCAGTTACATGAATTTTGTTTCGCCACTCCATTCTACCATGGCCCAAATACTCGAATAGATCGCACTTCTTCAAATCTAACATTACTGCTTCCATCCATGTCCTCTACGGGGTTACTGCCCCTTTTCCTTGGCAAGCGATAACTCAAATAAAACACTTTTCCTCAAGAGTGGCGTAGCTGGCCCATGTTGGACATGTCCAAACCATCACAAACAAGTCTTTTTTAATTTAAACCTATTCGTGCCCCACTCCCCCAAAACCCGAAAAACAAAACAAAAAAAATTGCTCCCAAGTCCCAAATCACTTACTTTTAATTTTATATTTACCATTTTTAGCACGTATCCATCTCAACTTTCTCATCTCTGCTACACTCATTTGTACATGTATAGCTTCTTGACTCGTCATCATTCTACTCCATAGATCATAGCTGGTCTAATCACTAAAAGGCCATCACCTAGTGCGGTCCCGCCGAAGCAGGTCCTAAGAGGGTCCAAACTGAAGACGGACCTAACATTCAACAATTTTGCTCAAAGTGGCCGCACGCAGGTCTCAAACCTGCGTTATCACACATGGCACCCAAGCTGGTCTAAATTCTAATGAATCACTATTTTGTAAAATTTTCCGTTTAGTCTAGCCAGTACATGCCGATCACAAAGCACCCCAAAAGCAGGTGTCCACTTCAACAATCTCACTCTCATCATATATTCAACATCTTCCTTAATCTCTCCATTTTTACTAATTATTGAGTCAAGGGATCGGAATAAATCTTTTTGTAATATCTCTTAAGCTTCAATTCTCACATGTGTTTCGGCTCTATGTATATCGCTACTGAAGTTGCAATTCATATATTCTATCTCAGTACGACTTATTTTAAAGCCCTTGGATTATAAAGCCTCCCTTCATCTCTCAAGTAACACATTCACACCTTCTATTGATCCATCGACCATTTTTTTTTTTTTTAATGGTGTCCATCGACCAATATAGTCATTCACAAATAGCATACATTAAGGTACCTACTCTCAAATATGAGTAGTTAACTCACTCATAATCACTACAAAGAGATAAGGGCTTCTTACCCTGATACAAATCTATGGTCGCTAGAAACTCACATATTTGTGGCTCCACATGTAGTTCTTACAAGCACATGCTTTTGATGATGATGAAATCACCTCATTTACACACCATTTTATACCTCATTTGCACATGTGATACGTAAATGAGAGCAAACATACATGATGATGTATAACAATTACACATGGGAATATTTACATATGTAAACAACTACAAACAAACGACCCCCAGTGAAATTTAAGCTAACGTGAAAATAATTCAGATTAGTGTCAAATTAGGGTTAGTGCTAATTAATGAGGGTTAGTAAGTAGAAAAAAAGATTACCTCTCGTAGAATCCGTGAGAAGAACTTCTTAGTAGAAAGTTACCCAAATCATATACATGCATATATTCAAAAACTACATATGGTTGCAGCATATAGTATTTGGGTCCTCACATACAAAACCCACGGACCCTGAACCCAAATAAGGACCCAGAATTCATACAGCTCCAATCAATGGACCCAGCCCCAATTAAAAATGGGTGCAAATATAGGACATGTACCCAGGTTTTTTTTTTAAATTTGAATCCCTCAGGTATTCAAGGACCCATTTTCATCCACACTTGTGTCACATTTAAACACATGCATAGAACACATGCACACTCGATACAGATGCGCGCGCGCAGACCTTGTTCAATATATGAGCATTTTGGACTTAGCTTTCTTTAAAATCAATAGCAAAACCTAGAATTGGAACTTAGATTTACTTGATTAGATTCAAATGATCAAGATGATGATGAATTACACTTACCCACCAAGATAACTAAAATTCGAGAAAATGAAGGTTCTTGCTTTCTCGAAACCACAGGCAATTATATCTTTTGCATTTTCTCGAGCTAGCCTTTTGCTTTCCTCCACGGAGAGGTTATTCCACATGCATTTCTCATCATCACTAAGCTGTATAACAAGAGGAACCTTAAAAGCATCTTGCAAATACCTGCAAGAAAAGGAAAACCTATGGTTACTAACTAAATGCATAAGAATCAAGCAACTATCAATATAAGAAAATGCAGCTACCAAGAAATGAGAAACATAATACCATTACAATTGTTTAATAACAAAAGTAGCTATGATTTTCCATATATTGGACTCTATGAGCTAAAACTATACAGTTCAAATGTATTGTTTTTTCAAAAGAATTGTATTTCTTTCTTCATTATCACACAAGGAGAGAGCATCACACAAAAAGACATTCCGTCCAACATTAGAAACACATTCCCTTTGATATAAATAATTGCATTCTCCAAGGCTCTAACAACCAAATACCTATCTTTTTCTAGCTGCTTTTTTTTCTCTTTTTTTCTTTTTATTTGAATAATAACATGACCCAAAAAATAATAAATAAATTTATTAAGCAACACTATGAAGAATGCAAACAAGAGATCAGACATCATACAAAAGATCAAGTGAGATGCATCACCTTCAGGAGGAATCAGCCAACTCGTTAGCTTGACTCTATTTGTCAATTTTTGTTCTTTTCGACTAAACTAGACTAAACTATTCGTTCTGGTCAACGCACCAAAACACACACCCTTGAAAGATTTTAATTTTGATTTCGGCAGAGCTGAAATCCAAGATTTGGTTCCGAATTGAGGGATTTCAGCCAAACAAGATAAAACTTGAAAAATGTGAGAATTTTTTCCATATTCTTTTTCTAAATTGATTTTGACTGAACTACCCAAAACCATTCATTGATCATTATAATCATCTTCCTGGAAATCACTACCCAACAGAAACCTTCCACTTTAGGCGGTGCCAAGTGCCAACTATTAGGCACAACCATGCTAAAGAAAAGATTGAGCAGCCGACAATAAGAGCTCAAGCCCAAGCCTTAAGAAAATATTTAGCAGACAATACCCCTGACATCACCCACTTAAAAACCTTATGATCTGGCTTATCCATAGAAAAATAAACATCAGTGTAAAAATAATGAGTCATACTCAAGTGACTTTTACAGTCTTCTGCTGAAGGAGAAATGAACCATTTTGTGACAATACTCTGTACAACTACTATTCCCAAACACAGCATGGATAAGTCAGGGACACACCATGGACATGGCAGGGTCGTGGATTTTACACCCAGTTTAAAAAATCGGACTTGGGACCCAACTTGGCCATGGCAGAGTCCAAGTCGACTCGCCAAGTCGCATGGGATTCAGCCAAGTCAGGCCGAGTCGCAATTTCAGTTGGAAGGCTTTTTTAAACCATGATTTTACACATAACAAAGGTTTAGTATTGGATACAATTCGTTGCCCTCTTTGAAGTATCCATGCATCATAGTTGTACAATCTTGAAGACCAGACTTCAAAAGACCCATTCCCTACGCAAACAACCTCCACAAATGCACCCTCAGCCACTCACCAACTATCAAAATAAAACCATCCGAAGAAGGCTTTAGTAACATCAGACTTAACTAACCGACAAGACTTAAAACATTCCACATTTTAGAAGCATTAGCACCAGAGTCTCTACCTGGATACCAAACCTCCTATTTTCCCCATATTTTCTACTATGACTCGCCAACCAGATTAGATTCTGGTCCTTCAGTGTTTTGGCATTCAGCAACCCATTTTAATCCTATAGAAAATTTAGTTCCTTAGTAATTCAAACATCCTCAATCCACTCTGTCTTATGCCAATGAAGAATATCCCAAGAACCAAATTCCAAGGGGAGAAGTTCATTAGTTTAAACGCAAGGATCATTCAACTGTGCAATTATTATACACTGGGTCAATCACTATCTGGAGGACACATTCGGATCCGCATGATTTTCACCTAGAAAATCCAGTTTGGCCAAATTTCAGAATTCATTCCAGCTTATGGTTGTGACTTGTGACTTTTGAGGATGTATCTAATTCTAAACTCTATGGTTGTGATGAATATTTGAAGCTTTGAACTTTATGGCTGTTGAATTTAATGATCATGGGCCACAATGATTACATTAATTTGTTATGTAGACAACACTATTATTTATATGATCGGTTATATCATACATGCCATATTATGAGTTGACTTAGTAGAATAAACTAAATATATCAAATCATAATTTTTTTACTTTTAGTTTTAATCCTATATTTTCAAATTCTGATATTAATCTTAAATTTTCTACATATATTTCAAACTTTTATATTTTTTTTCCGAACCATGGCTCTGAAACATTTTTCCGGAACACCGAATCGGTCAAAACAATTCTAGTATAAAGGCCAAACCAAAACGGGGTCCGAACGAATTTCTCAACTATGTAGACAGTGCCGATTATCAGACAAGAGCATGGACAACTGGCAATAAACTAGAACTGAAAGCTTCTCATTACTAGAAACAGTAATTTCCATTTAAGTCACAATTTTCTTCAATCACTTGAACGAAAGGTGTATGATAAATAGCAAGTTGTATAAGCATAAAGTGTTGTACATCAATTAGTCATTCGATTATGTAAAAAGGGATTTTTTTTTGCTATAACTAGAACTAAAATTTACCAAAAATAAAATAAATAAAATAAAACTGAAGCTGCAATTATAATAGACCATGGAGACACGAGCCTCAATCTGGAGGTAGATATAAACCACATTATGAAGCTAAAAAAACAAAAAAGAACAGAAAGAAAGTGAAAAAAGGGATTGAAGAATGAAGGACGGGTTCTCTAATGAGGCCCACACCATAAAAATAAGTTTTTCGAAGCGGCCCCACCTACCAAAATGATGTGAACAGTGGTTCAATCTAGGCAAGTTAATATTATTAGAAGGGTGTCCACACGGTGGGACCATGGTCAGATTTAAGAAAGTGTGCTCCATTGACAGGTAGGGCTTCATAAAATAATTTTGGATGGTGGGATCCTCTACGAGTACTGAGTAGACCATTTTCATGATGTTGACCTGCTGTAATTAAATCATTGGACGGGTGAAGTCCACCTTTATTGCATCATTTTGGCAGGGTGGGCATTATCTTGATAACATTGGAATTATTGGCTTGATCGGTTGAGAATTTATCCTTAATCTATCAACTGGTTGAGGCATTTGAATGATTCCAAGAGACAAAATGTGGTGTTTTCAATTTCTGCAAGGATTCAAAAGGCTGCACCAAACAGGAATAAAAAAATATATATTTGGATTCCATAAAACTGGGTTTTCTTTCTTTCGATAAGCAAAAAAAAAAAAAGACCATTAAACTCTGGAAAAACTAAAAAAAAAAAACATCCATTAAAATCAATTCACAACAAATGAGGAAATAACCTATCCATATAAAAATCAAACTCAAGAGAGAAATGGGAAGTTGAGTGCCTGCATTTGAGTTGAGGAAGACAGTGTAGAAACAAGAATGAATTGAAGAAAAGAAGTTGCCGTGTAATTTGGGATATGGAACTCATCTCTCTAGATTGTTTAAAAAATAAAAAATAAACTCCCCTCTCTAGATTGCTTTCTCTTCAAGGAAGCAAAAAACACTATTGTCGTAATTTTATTCTTTTGCAATTGCAAAAATTGAGGAGGGGCAAACATAGGAAGTGGACAAATTTACCCATGAAAAAGATTTAAAATCTCTATTATCTTTGAACTTTTCAAAATCCCCCCAAAAAATAATAAATAAATAAATATTAAATATTAAATAATGTCCAATAAAAAATTGCAGACAAAAACCTGGACTGAAGTAGAGAATAACTACTTCTGAAATAAAGGTATGATTCACTATGCACCCAAATCACAGTTATTTTGAATTTTGGCAAAATAAATGCTTTCCATAATGTTTGAAGCACGAGTAGGAATCAAAAACCATGGAGTAAAGTTCTCATTCAAAATATAAAAAGATAGATAGATAGATAGATAGACAGACAGAGACAGATAGATGAAATACTGCTTGTTATGACATTTCCACCCACATCAACAACAGCTATCACAGTGATTTAAGGCAGAAAAGGGAGGTAAAAAAAAAAAAATTTATCACACCTAACATGAATAGCAAATTTTTTACCACTCTAAATACAAAATTTTCAAGATTTTGAAGATTCTAAAATGCGTAATTCAGGATGGAAAGATAGAAATTAGAAATAATAAAGTCAAATTAAGGGACTTTACTTGGCAAACATAAAAGGAACCAGATGCCCCAGATGCAATGCTTCAGATGACGGCCCTATCCCCGTATACAAGTAGAACTTCTCCCCTCTCTCGTAAGCATCTAAAATCTTATCAAAGTCCCTAAAATCAAACAAAAAGGAAGATAGGTGACTTTCATTTGCCAAAGAAACCAAATATAGTGAGAAATCAAGAGAATCTGCAAAGCAAGAAGCGTAACAATCACCGATGAGCAAAGAAGATGCCACGGCGGAGGAATGCATGAGCCGGACGGCCAGTTAGGCGTTCAACGCGTTCGACTAAGGTTTCATCAATGCGCTGGAAGCCAAACCTGTCAATGA
This sequence comes from Cinnamomum chago, assembly GCA_038049695.1. NCBI lineage: Eukaryota > Viridiplantae > Streptophyta > Magnoliopsida > Laurales > Lauraceae > Cinnamomum > Cinnamomum chago. The sequence continues at coordinate 59,788,673 of CP142458.1, read as the reverse complement.
CCTTGTCATAGTCAATCTTGCCACCATGTTTAGAAGAAACCTCCCATGGACTAATGACTTGATGGTCTTCTTCCAATGTTGCTGAATCTCTGCTGTCCACAATCTCTGGCATTGCCGATTGGTCTAAGAGAATAGTAGGGATTTTCTTCCTTTTGATGTTATGTGGCAAAAGAGAAGAGGAGAGTTCTGGATCTACTTAAAAGGAATTCTCAATCTACACAACAAAAGAGCTACCTGAGTATTTTAAACAAAGCTTTAATGCTAACTGTTTCAAAATTCAATGCATAATGGTGGAAAGTAGAAACCCAAGCCATTTTGTCAAAATGATAAAACCCAATTCCAATCACTCATAGAAATATGTCAGATTTTTATTCTTCTCTCAAGATCAAACAACTGTGAAAAAGCTTCAGTCACAACAATTGTCAAAACCCAAGCTTCAGTCACAACAATTGTCAAAACCCATAGCACAATAGTAGCAACACAGGCCTTACTTTGTGAAAACAATAAAACTCAATTCCTACAACTCATAGAACAGTTTACCCAATAGGGTGAAATCAATTTTTCCCTCTAAATCAAATGAAATTTCATTGAGAAACAAAATCCTCAAACCATATGGAGGGTTGGCATTACATAGACAGTAGATCACAAAAACCCACCTAACTAAAAATCAAGCCTACTATTTTACACATAGTAGTACTCAATCTTCTTCACATTGTAAGAAAGAGGATATTGCAAATGAATACAGATGTAACTACAAAAGATCAAAATCATAAAAGAGCTGCTGAAAAATGAAGCAAAGCCATTTGCCAATCACTCGACTAGATTCGTGCTTTAGATTAAGTATATTGTGGATTGATTAAGAGATAATACGCTTAATGAGAAGAAGGATTAGGTTAAGATTATTAGTATCTATGGAGAGCGATTGGGGCGTTTATGCAGTACACTCCTCAACTCACAGATTAGAGTTAGGGTCTTGATGATAGGAAGTAAGAGGCTGAGAGAAAGATATGGATTTGAGTTTCGGTTACCTCAGAAACAGAAGAAAAAAGGCAGAGTCGCGTGCACGCCTTGCAGGTACTGAGGTACAGACGAAGGGGAAGGGGCAGGGAAAATCGACAAGATTGGGATTAACGGGACATGGTGGTGGGCCACATGTTAAAAATCTTAACCTAAGATTTTAGTCCATATAACCCGTCTGGGTGCATATGATTTTATAGTGCATAAAGTTCACTACTGACCACATTAAGGTGATTTTTCTCATCACCATGGGGCCCACTTGAGCTCACCTCTGATTAGTGCAGCTGTTTTTTCTCTTGTATCTCCCAATTATCCGGCATCATGCCCGGTTTTATACTCATCAAGTCTTTACTCACTGCTAGATTGAACCTCAAAAGTATCTATATGGTTAGATCATCGTTAAACTTTGAGAACATCAAACCATCTCAAAAGTATCTATATGGTTAGATCATCGTTAAACTTTGAGAACATCAAACCAAAGGGTAAGATGATGTGATGGAGCCAATTTTTAAAGGGACTCTTGAATAGACCTTACCATCTATGCTTTCCTACCTTCAATATAGGAAAGCATCCAAGTGGGCCGCACAAGCTAGTATGCATATTATGCATGTTGCAGGGTGCTCATAATTGAAGAGATCTTCCATCACATTATTATTCACATGCTCAGGCTTGGAGTGGAACCGACTCCTAATAAAGTAGAATTTGAGGACATCATGTGCAAAAGAGAGCAGTTATAATTTAAATAGGTGGAACCCACTGTAGAGTCCTTAGCGCCCAGAAGTATGAGTAGGACTCCTCGTAGGTCAAACTCAAACGGAGAAGGTTACATGCGCGACTTGCTCTTGGAGCCCAAGGTGTTTGAATTGTCACAGTAACCTCCTAGATTAGGATATAATATATTCAACTTAAAAACTAGATGTTTGGCTAGCTTAAAATATATAATGGTTTACAGAATATAATCTTTTATTTTCTAAATAAAAAAAATTATCTTATATGTGCAACCTAAGAATGATAAGAAGAAAAGTTTTTTTTTTTTTTTTTTTTACAATAGTTAAATGACTTCTCCTATAAATTCTCTCATAGAAGAATTTTTATAATATAAAATTCTTTCAAAATAAGGTTTACAAAATAATAAGTAAAGTATTTACTTCATGAAATGTATGATGTGCTTGTTTGCATACATGGTAATGTAAAAATAGATGTCACACTATAGTAATGGTGCGAAAAGTTGAGACGAAGTATGTGATGAAGTAAAGTGGGAGAAAGAGAAGTAAAGTTCTTGCCTTTTATGTTTACTTTGTTTTATCACACTTTCTATGATTTTATGTGGTAAAGAAAAAATGGCTTGTCCTAAAGTTTATGATAAAATAGTAGCGGCTAGACTTTACTTTACCATACTATTTTTTCATCTAAATATGGTAAATGGAGAATATATCATATTTAAGTCCTTGATATGTTTATTTAAATGTGTAGTAAAGTAAAGGTAAATGGCACATGACGGTAAAAGTGAGATAAAGTATGTAGAGAGGGAGTTGTAAAGTACTAGCATTTTTCTTTTGATGTAGTTTATCACGCTTGACCATTTTTTTTTCTTTTTTTCTTTTTTTATGTTCTGAAAAGAAAAGAGTGGATTGTGGTAAAGCTTATAGTAAAAAAGTAGTGATTAGACTTTACTTTATCATGTTATTTTTCATCAAAATATGATGAATGGAGAATATGTCTAGAACGTCACATATGGGCAAGCATTTTTTTACATGTGTAGTAAAGTAAATGTAGATATACATCAAGAAAAAGATGAGGTAAAATCAGGTGAGATAAAGTATGCGAGGAAGTAAAGTGAAAAGAGAAAAGTGATAAAGTAGTTGGCTTCTGTATCGATTTTACTTGACCACACTTTGACATGATCTCACGTGGTAAAGAAAAAGTGGCAGCTGGACTTTATTTTACCACACTGCCTTTTCATCTAGACATGGTAAAGAGAAAATGTCACATTTATGTCAACTTTACTTCCACCTTTTACTTTACCACTTCCGGACATGTTTATTTAAATGTGTGGTAAAGTAAAGTAAAGGTAAATATCACATCATGATAAAAGGTAGGGTAATGTAAGGTAAAATAAATTATGTGGGGAAGTAAAGTGGGAGAGAGGGTAATAAAGTAGTTGACCTTTTTATTGACTTTACTTTACTACACTTTATCATAATTTTTTATGGTAAAAGTGGCTTATAGTAAAAAAACAAGGTGGCAGCTAGACTTTACCTTACCATTCTATTATGATAAAAATTACATATAAATGCTAAAGGGAGAATATGTCACATTTGGATCAACTTTATTTTCACCTATACTTTACCACTTGCTAAGCAAGGATGCCCAAGGAGAGTGTACTTTTTGAAGGTAGGCTCCAACAGTGGATTTTAAGTGATAAATTACATATAAATAAAACTATTTTCTAAGTAATTAAATAAATAATGAACCTTCTTACTATGATCAATAATGTAAATTTATTGTTATCTTAAACTTTTGTTAACATATATTACAATTTGTAGATCGTGCCAAACAAATTTAGTTCAATTACATTCTTTAAGAATTAAAAAATGCCAAAAATATTTTAATATTTTAATATTACACTATTCAATTTTTTACTATTTTATTCTTACAATATTTTATTTTATAAACATCCAGACTGGCAAAAGTATTGGGCTCAATACCCGTGCGAGATCATAGGCAACCACATATAGTGATTTTTTAGCATTGATGTTCATTAGTGTGATCCATCCCCATCATCAGTAAAGCCCCTAACTATGTTGAGGTGTGTTAAATGGGTCCCAGTATGATTTCCAACATCACATTGGTCTCATTCTGATCACAAACAGCAGTGGGTTCTATAATGATTACCAATATTTGGTAGGTCCTATCATGAGTACCAACATTTAATAGGCCTTGTCAGGACTACCAACTTTAGACGGCCACCGGGCCCACCACTATTGGTTACTAATATTAGTTGGGTCCCACATCTATCACAGTAAAATGAAGCTTTGTAGTTGCAGCAGGAAGACTGTGATATCTTCGTCCTGTGAAAGCTATATAGAATATAAATATGTTCACCAATTGGAGAAAGAATGACAGGAAAGCATGTTGCGCTGATCATGATCATCTGAATTATGTAACCCACTGTATTGAGTATTGCACTTATATCATGATGATATCATGAACCCGGCCAAAAGAAAAAATGATATGGTTTAAGGTCCAGTTGGCATGATTTCTGGACTGTTTCATTCTCAGTGAGTTGCATATTTTAAATGATCAAGATCGACATACATCTTCATAGCGTTTACAGTCAATATATATCTATGCTGCACCAGAATTTGCTTGATAACGATATGAAGAGTGGTCAATAGAACCTTGCATTCTGAATGCTCTCAAGCTTGTGAATATAAAGTATGACAACCATTACACACAGCAACTTTTAATCATATGTTTCTCTTTGTTTTTGATGTTTCCTGCAGTCTGGAGTTGTGGAACAACACTGTATTGGTCTTACTAACAGGTCATATGAAAAATGCAGAAGTTGCAATAGATGCTCTCTCTATTTGGTAATTAGAAACATCATCTTTCTCCTTTTTTCAAACAATTTCAAGCTTATAATTACTATTTTGATCCATTTTTGCAGCCTTACCTTCATTGGGTGGGAAGTGATGATATCTGTTGGTTTCTTGGCTGCAGCAAGGTAATTTTTGTTGACCATAATTTTCTGCTTCTGAACTTCTATCTTGAGGCCAATCATACCAGTAAGCTTTTTTTTTTTTTTTTTCCTCCAAACCATGTATAGTTCATAACCATTGCTTGTGCCTACACTGCTTGTAAGTAGGTACTAGGTATGCAACATAGAACAACATTGTATTTGATCGGTTTAACAGCTGATCTCATCTTTTATTTGTCCTTATCTTGAACAAATAAAGGGTCTGGACACAACATTTTACACCAGTGAAGCACATGACTCAGTGATTGAGGCCATTGACCTGATCAAACCCATCAATGAATTTAGAGCCCCTCACAGCCATCTGTGAAGCAAGATACAATCTGCCAAATATTTGTACGTGTTGTCAAATCCTTGTCTAAATTATGTTGGAGTCAGCTACATGAATTCTATTTCTCCATTCCGATAGTAAATATTTGAATGTAAATAGACAGTAAAAAATTTGCTTGGAGAAGGCTAACATCTGAATAGTCAAGATCTTGAGTCTTGCTATACTCACATTCCCTATGCATAGTGAGCCCCATCAAATCCATAATCACAATCATTAGAAACATATCACTTAGTGTACGTGCTGAACTGTGTAGAGTGAGAAGTGCAAGCTATCCATCTTTAACGGTTCATAAGATGCAAATTTTCATCTTGGGTATTGTCATGCTAAATGAGTTCTGTTTTCATTAAGATTTGAATTGTCATGCATCAAACTTGCAGCATTCGCATTTTGAATGAGTTTGGAAGGGGTAGTGCAAATGCAGCAAAACTACATCTTTCTCCATCGGATTCATGCTCTTTATAGTGTTTCTGCTTTTCTGCTGGGTAGTCTCTTATGTATTTACAGAAAGCTTCATGGCATGATCTAGAGCAGTTTCACATCTTTCTCCACTTTGGCCTTCTCCATACTGCTGAATGGTGTTCAACCTGTTCTGCCAGGTTAGTTCTTCTATTACCAACATATTTCTGTCCTTTCATGTGATGAGACTTGGGGCATGTTTATTATTGGGATGAGATGGTGTAGTACAAGCTATCGTGAACTTCTCCTTAACAAGCAGCCCCTTTCACAACCCAACCAACCCTTGACTCTCCATATTTAGACATTAGTCACCTCCTCCAAAGACCTTCGGAATCATCGCCAAATCTCCACTAGCCATTTACCTAAGAACGCATAATATATAAGCCTCAAAGGTCTTATTCCCAAACCTCCTTCCTTTTTGGATTTACACACTAATGCCCAATCTAACATATGAAACTTCTTTTCTGAATTTCTGCCACACCACAAAAAAATCCTGCTGCAGCTTTTCAATTAGGTTTACAACCGAGATTGGACATTTGAAAATGGGCATATAATATACCGGTAAATTAGATAGCACTGACCTAATGGGAGTCATTCTTCCTCCTAGGAATAGATAATTGGCCTTCCAAGCCGACAGCCTTCTTTCTACTCTTTCCACCACCAGGCTCCAAAGCAACCTTTTAGCAGACCACAAACAAAGGGGTAATCCCAAATAACATGCTGGAAGAGATCCATGCTGCACCCCAAAATCTTCACATATTGCTCCAACAAGTGATCCTGAACTCTTAAGCCAATCAACTCACTCTTGAAGAAATTTACTTTCAGCTTCAAAACATAACAAGGTGGCTATCACGCTCTTGACTTGGTCTCCATTCGCATCACAGAATACTAAAGTGTCGCCAGTGAAATGCAGGCAAGAGACTATAGGATCATTCCTGGCCACAATGAAGCCTCTAATTACACTCTCTCATCCAGTTGCTGCCATCATTTTGCTAAGAGCCTCCACAACAATAACAGAGGAAAGGGAACAGCGGATCCCTTGCCTTAACCCCTCTTAGCCCAAAACAAATTTTTTTTTTTTTTTGAAGACCCATTAATCATGATGGAAAAGCTAGTAAAAGATACACATTCTCGAACCCATCTTCTCCACCTAACACCACACCCCATTCGTGGCAGCAAATACAGTAAAAACTGCCAATCAACTCTATCATATACCTTCTCCAAATCTAGCTTGCAGATGAGACCAGGAAGCTTATCTCTGTTTCTTGAATGCACACATTCATTCATGTCCGAAATCTGCTCACAAAAGCATCTTGCTAATTGGAGATGGTACTCGGCAGGACCTTCTGAATTCTACCTGCAAGAGCCTTGGCCAAAATCTTATAGATGCTCCCAAGAATAATTGGCCTAAAATCCTTTACAACAATGTTGCCAAATTTCTTCGGAATGAGAACTATGAAGGAAGCTCCCATACACTTTGATGGCTTACCCCTTGAGTGAAATTCCTTCATAAAAGCAATAACATCCTCCTTCAACACTCCCCAACACCATTGAAAAAAGGCCATAGGAAAACCATCCAAACCCAAGGCTTTATCTCCAGCTAACTCAAAAACTGCTTCCTTAATTTCCTCTTCTTCGACTCTCTTTCCAGCCAAAGAGCTACATCTGTCAAAGAGCAACATGATAATGAAACAGTCACAACCATAATCTTCCAATGCCTTCTACAACTGCTGGCATATTCCTGGAACAGCCATATATGATAGCTTTCCCCCTCCCATTTCCCATTAACTAAATAAAAAATACTGAATTGATTACAAGACCGCTCTCATTATTGTCTCATATCCACATTTTTAAAGGAATGATTGAATACAAGTGACAATAAGTAATGATTTGGATGAGAAAATCTACATTTAAGACCAACTCTTCAAGGGGGAAAAAGTTGGAACAAGCAACCTCCCAAGATAATACTCAGATAGGAGAGATATTTCCCCATTGGATTCATCTTTAAGATAAAATATGACTTACCATGTGTGTAAAGATGACTTCAGTCCAACAGTGCATTAAATTTATATAGCATTTTGCGATCTTACCAGATAAAATGTGAGCTTACCATGTGTACAGATAACTTCAGCCACCAGTGAATATCAAATATCAGTAGCATTTGCATCCGTGTTGGATGATGATTGAAAAAATCAACTCATTTTGTTTCGCTAGAGAGCTCTTTATTGCTGCTTGAAGAAGTTCTAGCTTGGTATTTACCTCAAGAAAAAGAAGGAATGGTGGAAATTTGCTGTTGCAATTTCTCTCCCTACTCGGGAACTTTCTTGTTGTTGTATGGTACGAACAAATAAGAGGGACTCCTTTTGACTTCTGTTCCATTCCGATTGATCAATCGATGATCAGTTTACTACCAAATCTAAGTGAGTTGGCGAAAAGCCTCCAGAGTCATGAGATGAAGAGAGGAAACCGCACTTTGCTACCAATGTGTGTGTGTGTGTGTGGCTCTACACATCCTCACTGTGCCACTCAAATCATCCAGTTTGCAGCATGATTGGAGGTTCTTTCCCCATTTTCTTTGGGGGCCTTTTTTTAGGAGGTTTCAAAGAGAAGGTCTTGCATATTGGCAGTCTGGCTGGATTTTTTTAAGGTAACCTCATAAACTCATTGTATTCCTCTTGTTGGCAGAATGAAGAAAAAGGTCGTTTTCCTTTTACATATGCAAATGTTACATATGTAAATGGTCTATATGCATATGTTACACACGCAAGTATTACACATGTGAAACACATTGCCATGTTTGTTAAAATCATCATTTTAGGAGTAAATGAGTCTCTCAAAAGGTTTTAGATTTATTTGGATCAAAATCATCATTTTAGGAGTAAATGAGTATATCAAATGGATTTAGATTTATTTGGAATTTTTTGGCATTTTCACAAATTTCTCAAAATCCATGAAGAATAATATATGAAACTTTACATCTTTATGCATATCATTAGTATAAGAATATTGGATGGTTCGGATCATGGATTGGGGGATCACAAAAGTAAAAAAATTAGATCTATAGGTCGGTACCTTTCCACAAATTACTCAAAACCTACTAAGATTTAAGATAATTAGCTTCAAGGCCTTGGGGTTAATTAGTTTGATAAACAAATTAAAGTATTTAACAGTTTGGATTACAAATGTGGGGCCCAGTTTCATAAGAAAAATAAATTTCTTTGATCCCCATGTGAGAACAATCACCATGAAACAACTTGTACCAGCACCTTTTGCAAAGACGAATGTGAATCATTTTCAGACCTATGAGTAGTGAAATTTATGGTATGTAAATGGCCTCATTCATTCACCTCATTTATGCACCACATACGTAGATCTATGCAAACAAGTGACAAATTCATAATGGTGACACATGTGAATCATTTACATACGTAAATGAGTGCAAACAAATGACCCCTAAGTACTTTGAATTGCCGTGTAGCCCAGTTTTGGAAATCCACATAGATCCCTGTGTATTGTGCAGTTTTTATGCCATCTCTGTTGATTTTCTTAGTATTTCGCCATGGTTGAATCGACTTGGAGTGTTTCCAAAATTACATTTCATCTGAACTGGTGAGCAGTTCATCTGGAAAAGAGCCATATTCCCAACAGTCAAGTCTCAAGTAATGGGGAAAGATAAATGACATCCTGATTTGGCATGTAATCATTCCTTGAATTTGTCAATTGATGCAAGAAAGTACTCTGAGTCAGCACCCAACAGTTCTATTGCATGATGGAACCAAGGAGTCATCACCCAAGAAGGGCCTTGGAGTCATCACCAAGTGTCGAAGGAGTCAACATCTTCAAGATGTCGGCAGTATTCACTAAACAAAAGTAGGAAAAGAGAAAGCTTCTTCCAAAGTTCATTCTATAGTAATTTGGAAATGATAAAAGATACATATATAAAGGAACTCTTTTCAGGGAAATATATGTAGATTTTTTTAGGGTTGTGAGACTACATGGGACCTAATGGTTGACCCAGGATTTTCGTTGGAGGGGGTATACCCAAACAGGTAGTTGGGTCTTAGGGCCAAACCCAAAATGTTAAAGTGGGTTTTGGGAGTAGACCCAGGATTTTTCATGTGGGTTTTGGAAGCGGACCCAGATTTTTCAAGTGGTTTTTGGAAGTGGACCGAGCCCGAGGGGGGTGACCAACCCCAAATCAATGTAGATCCGCCCCTCGTGGACCGATCTATGTACTCTCGGCAGTATGCTTCTCCATTAAAAAAGAAAGAAAGAACATCAGCAATATACTTTTATCCTTTGAAAGAATATTAAAAACAAGATAAATAGTAGACTGGGAATCCAGTTCAACTAATATAACAAGACCAAATTGGTAGGATTGCAAACGAGTTTCGTAATTGGTAGCCTGCAAAGTGGTAATCCTTTCCCCTGCATCAGTCGTATCATTACAGATACTGAGATACATGGGGAGGTCCCACCGCTTTTGGGTCTATGTCAAGGAGATGACTATCAATTGTAAGGCAACAAATCTCGCTCACTCGCATGAATAGTGAAATATAAGAGATCAGCAAAATTCTCTGAAAATAAACAGAGACTTTCTTGTCATTAATGCAAATTAACAATAGTATATTCTGAACAGTGCAGAGAAATATAAAGAATGGGATGAACAACAAAATAAATTACAATATCTAATGCACTCCCGATTTTCAGCATCAAGATGCCATACATGCGGCTATCTATGCCGTTGGAGTTCCATCTCCTATAAAAACAGTAGAACTTAATTTCAAACAAAAATTACTAACTGGTGGGAGATGGTTTACCCAGTCACTGTAAGGCACCCCTGGCTGCTAATAAATCTCTTACATGGCTCTCAACCCTCTTTCGAATGGATTTGAAAGGAAGGCGGCCTGTCACGTCAGCACCAAATGAGAAGATGAGAGCATTTCTAGCAGTTTGTAAATCCACCCCTCGTGTTTGGAAGTAGAAGAGCTGGTCTTGTTCAAGGTCGCTTATGGCAGCTCCATGAGAGCACTTTACGTCATCAGCGATGATTTGCAGGTTAGGCTTTATGTTAACAGTGGCACGAGGCACCAGCAGGAGGCTTCGTGTCAGCTGCCCAGCATCAGTTTGCTGCGCATATCTGCTTACAGAAGAAATTGAAAGGTAAGTCAACCCTTGGGGCTTTGTGAGCTGTATCTGGCTTTTCTAGCCAAATAAAATCAAGTTTTCCACTTGGGATTGATGAGTCAGAAAATTGCTAGTCATCTGGTTGCCAAAGAAAATTAACTGCAGAAAGTGAGATTCGGCATCCTAACATCCAGCCTGTCCTAGGGTTGCATGCGAAATTTCAGTAGCTAGATGATTCTCAGCAAAAGAAATATGTTCATTAAAGCATCTTAATTCAAGAACCAACCTACACCTGCACAATGCTACAAGAATGGAAATTTAGGTACAGGACTGCTGAAGTCTAAGTGGTTGTTTGGCAACTAAAGAAAGCACAGGAAAACTATGAACTCTCAGAACCTTTAACTGGAGATTATTTTCCAACATGCCTTTCCTGTTTAGCAACTAAAGAAACGACAAAAGAAAAGAATTACTCTCTCTCAAAAAGCTATAAAATTCCAGCTAGAGCTTTCCCCTCAGAAGAGAGATTCTCTCTTATTTGAATTTACCGAAACATGGGATGGATCATGGATGTTTTGGAAAACCTTGACCACTCCAAAGCTCTAAATTATTGGCATTCTAATAATATGAAAACTACTAAAAATAAATCAAATAAAATAAAAGCTCTCAAAACAAGGTTCACAGGAAGGTAACGAACAACAATCACATTTTTCTCTATGAGGCCCATGTGGCCCACTATTTTAAGAAGTAGACCCTACCAGCTTTAGGGGACCCCTGGGTGATCCTAGTGGTGATAAGTTCCCTGGGTTTGGGCCCAATAATCCGACTTGAGTAAGAACCAACAAACAGAAACTGTGAAGGAAATTTTCTAACTGCTAATGTGTTATTTATTTGATAAGGGATATTCCATGGGCCCAATTTCCAATTTGAATCGTTCAACGCCTAATCCAGTTCCAGCTGGCCCTCTTGGTGCCTTCACACTACTTCATGCACTACTGAATGGTGGAAATAACTCGATGTTCATCCAATTTGTAGTCATTACATAACCTCTTAAAAACTACTCAATCATTACAAGACCTCCCAAGAACCTTAATGATCAAACTGAAGAGAATACGTGTGGAATTGACTTCAAGATTGCATTAGTCATAAAATAAGAAAAGTTGGCAAGGAAATGAAAAGAAAGAAATCAAAATACCTGTTGACCTTAATATTTCCATCAAATACAGCCTGTCCTGATGAATGAGTCACAATGCACTTGTGGAGTTGCCGGGAATATCCTCTTGGATGGTCCAAGACTAATCTGCTATGGAGGTCTTGTGTTTGATTACTTCCAGATAAATGAAATGTTGATATTTCTGTCACTGTTTCGGGGCCTAATTGCTGAATATGGAGATTGTGTCTGCTCAGCTTTCCACCAGTACTTGTCTCTACAACCTCGTAAGTACTAGATGCTCCCTGCAAAAGATGGTTCTAATCATTCCCAAAGACTACAATTAAAGGTTTAGATTAATAAGGATCGCTCAGAAAGAAAGCTTTGGTGTTTAAAAATTTACAAAAGCTGTAGAATGGGAACATAATAAGGGATACGTTTTGTATTCACAAGCATGGTCATTACAATGCAACTCATGATTTTTCCATAAACAATCAGACCTTCAAAGGAGCTTAAAATCACATTTGCATTTCTAAAGCACTCCAAAAGCCAAAAGATATAACTTCCTTTTGTTACAGTCATGGTTTAGAAGTTTGGACGATATAATATGTAGCAACTGATATGACATGCAGAATGTCACTGGGGACAACAAGATACCTCAAGAAGAGTACATCTGCTACCATGCTACATATTTCAGTTAAGCCAGCAAAAGAAAACCTTAGTCAAAGAGGTGGCACTAGCGCACCTTAACTTCACCGTGATATTTCAACACTGCCACTAGATAGATACGATAAGGCTTCAATTATGAAGACAGTGTAACTGACAAGGTATTTCACCATATTGAACACCACAGACACTTGCATGATATTGATAATTTGACAAGAGGAAGGATGTAGATGGAGGATGGCCTTCACAATGAAACACATTTTGGGCCATGGTGACATCCTAGATGTAAGTATCAAGGGTACATAAATAATTGAATCAAATCGGGGAGTTTGAGCCTAAAGCAGAAAGGTCTTCACTCATTCACAGGGAGTTAGTTTCCCAGTTGGGAAAGTTTCTAAAATATGTTCTTGAGGAATATAGCTGGTGAAGATTCCTTCAAAAAAAGATTTCCTACCTTATATAGAGTACCATCCTATAAAGATTTGTTTATTGATCAGTATAAGAAGTATGTATAGAAAAAACCAGTGTAGAGTCCAGAGTTTATAAGACCATTGTCCAAGGTGTCTAGTATTTATAAGTCTCAGTTGAATATATGTTACTTTTTCTACTCCTAAAGGTGTTTTCATTTGCAAGGATGTGCTGGATAATAGAGTTTGCTGATGGAATCCATCAGGGAAAGGTTCTCGGCAAGGTTTTTTTTACATCCTCAGTCCCCTCTCCTTCAAGGATCAAAATAGAGATTGTAGTGGGCGTAGTAGCCAGTCGCCAAAACACTATGTAGCAGGTGATACGTAGCGGTGTGAATTTTTTAATTCATCGAAAGAATCCAAATCTCGTATAGCAGTCAATCTTATGTTTCTTGGTGATTTGAAACCATATAAGGGTAGTGACAACTTTAGGAAAGGCTATTGAGGAGAAGAAATAGGAAAAACAATGTTTTAAATTAAAACTACTTGGCTTTATTAGGTTTTAAACCGTAGGCGCCACTATTTTCAAAAGAGCACAGCAGCCTCAACCGTTACGGCCAATAATGCGGCCACTACGTCACTATTTTGAACCATGCTCTCCTTTGTATTCTCCTATCTGTTCTCTAGCTTGGTACAGTTTGACTTCCCCTAATACTTGAGGCTTTTTGATGAGCAGCCTCGTCTGAAAAAAAAAGTTAAGAAAATGAGCTTCAACGTATAGGAATTAAGTCACGAAATGCTCTTCATAGCTTGTAATACATAGTGAATATTAAGGATATCGATCACCTATTTTTGGAATGTGATTAAGTGTCAAATAAGAAGTTCAAATTATTGGAGCTGTTTGGAGTTTTTTGGATATGCTGATTCATGCAAGGTTTGTTTGCCACTTGGGAAGCAAACCCATTTAAAAAGAGGGGTAAGGGCCGTCAAAGGGCTGGGCCAGGCTAAGCCCTTACCCTACCCTCACTATGCTGGCCGGCCTAGGTCGAGGCAAAGATTATTTTTTTAATAGACTACTAATGAACTCCTTTACTGTTGTTAAAAAAAAAAAAGATAATTTATGGCAAGAGTAGTAGGTTTCAGGGCAGAAATGCAAAAAATTATTTCATTTTTCATTTTCATTGTCAGTAACATTAACATATGGATAATGTGATGCCCGATCCACTAGCATCAACTGGAAAAGGGCAATGACATCTCTAGCTAGCTTTGAAATATGGGCTATCAAGCACCGCAAACAATCCAACAACAATGAAGGCTGAAGCTGATTTTCTGGATAAATAGTATTATATATTCACTGTCTTGAGAATGAACCTCCCCCACACAATGAACAATTATATATTCAGGAAAAATTTAAAGCCTTGGAATAACTCAATTAAAGCCCCTCATCTATCCAACCACTCAACCACTTCTATCAGTCAATAGGGCTCTACCTAAGCAATAAAAGAGCCACAGGTCATGCGAGCTCGGTCACAAGTTTGGTCAGAAGTTTTTGAAACGTCTTTTTGTTTCTCCATTGATTATCTTTTGGCTATCTATTGTACAAAAATATGTAATTATTTAGTGTTTCAATGTTACTAATCCTTTTCTTGTTGGCAAAAAAAGAAAAAAACATGGGGATGGAGATTGGAGAGTCACACTTGGCATTCTAAGAAAAAAGTGTCATGAATTATATTATATTATATATGGGAAAGACTTTGACCTATATACATACATTATAGAATTCAAACATTATAGAATTCAAACAGAGACAAGAAAGGAGTCCTTTTTGCTGATTGATTGAAATCACCAAAATAAAGTAGAAACGGGAAAGAATCCATTGCCAAAATGCCCAAAACCAATGGCAATTGACCACAACCAAACAGACCCTAAAACCTACTTCAAAACACCATATGCATATCAATGCAACTACTTCTAAAATGGATTAAAGAGAGGCAATTTTACTTAAATTGGTACCCATGAACAAGAAGGAAAAAAAAATCAATTCACCTGCCGAACAAAAGTCCACTTGATATGCGCTGCACTCGCAGACTGTCTCTGTATGTAAGAATGGCGAACTTTCGCACCTTCTCCAATGACAATCTCCATCACAGAATTCGCCCAATAGCACTTCACCTCATCCACATCATCACCACCCGAATACTCCTCAACAATCCCAATCTCCCCACCCTCCTCCACCAACACCAGCGCCCTGGGGTTCGACACCGGCAATCCATTCGATCCATCCTCAGTTCCTTCCAAAGAAAAGAACCCCAAATGCAATGGCGTCTCGACCCGGCACCCCGCCGGCACGTAGACAACTGCAACATCCGGCGCCCCAATTCCATTGAGATCCCAGAACAAGTCTCCATCTGGGAATCCAGCAATCAATTCAAGGACCCTTTTCGACAAAGATTCTGGGGCATTGGCGGCGCTACCCACAAAGACCCCATTGGGCAGGGAGCTGAGATTGGAGAGGGAGGGGACGATAACGCCGTCGATAACGGCGAGATTGGCGAAAAGGGCGTCTGGGTCATTGAGAGGAGAGGGGATTGTGGGGTGGGAGGCGGGGAAAGGGGCGGAGACAGGGCGGATTGGGGATTTTTTGAGGAAGGAGGTGTCTGTGAAGCGAAAGGGCTCGTCTTTGAAGGAAGGCCAGGGTTTGGAGAGGAGGGAGAGAGAAGAGGAGTCTCTGAGCTTTTGGAGAGGGAGAGAGGGAGGGGAAGAGGAGTGAGAGAGGGAGTCTTCGAGGGATTCTGCAAGTTGGATAACGAAAGGGTCTGAGAAGGAGGAGGAGGAGAAGAGAGGGGTTGATGGTCGGAGTTTGGTGGGGTTTTGGATGTGGGGTTTTAGGGATGGTGTTGGATTGAGAGGAAAAGGGCATGGAGAAGGAGGAGAGAAGCAGAAACAAGAAGCCATGGCCTCTCTCTCTCTCTCTGCTGAAGCTCTCAAAGTCAAAGAGTCTCGATTGTGCTTTGAGAGCAGCCACTGGTCTTGCTGATTCACGTGTGGCAGGTGGGGGTGAGAGAACTTGGGAAGGAGATGGAAAAACCAAGTCGACTAGGACTAACTGAGTTAAGATAATTCTCAAATGTTTGGTATGATTTTTGTTGCCCATTCTAATCATGGGCATGTATCTGGTGGTCATGGGAATTTTGTTTGCACACAAGTGTTAAGTATATTCTACAATACAATAGAATATAGAGTGCTGCTACCAACACACTGCATTTTGCTCTCCTCACACTGCAATAGATTGTGACTAAAATGCCCACTTGTAAATTTACCAAAATGTATGAACTTCAGCCCTCCCACACTACTTGAAATGCTATCTGCACACTGCATATTTTCCCTCCACTTGAGACGTCTGAACGTGCAGCGTTAAAGGTTTCACTCCTCCTCTCCACTTCCGTCCATTCACTCCTCTGCATCATGAAATGAAGTTCTACTTCTTCCCGCATTTTACTGATCTTTACTTCCTCCCTCTTTCATCTTCTCTCTCGGTTTGAATCCTCACTTCATTCTCAATTGACTGCACCTCATTCATCTTGATTTCATTCAAAGTTGAAACTCAATTTGCTAGCATTCTTAATCAATGGAAGAGCAAAAGGACAAGCAGAAGATGTCTCCCGATCATTCTAGGAGCGTCGAGGTAAGCATATTCATCGCAAGCTTTGTAAATCGGAAGAGACGAATTGCTCGGCCCTGTATGTCCGCCCGAATGTCCTCTACGCGGCCTTTCAGGGCCGACCAGAGGTATTTTTCACGGCCCTGAAAGACCGAACATAGGTACCTTTCGCGGCACAATAGTGCCGAGAATAAGAAAAATATGCGGACATGCAGGGCCGAACAA
The DNA here is from genome assembly GCA_038049695.1 of Cinnamomum chago. Taxonomy (NCBI): domain Eukaryota; kingdom Viridiplantae; phylum Streptophyta; class Magnoliopsida; order Laurales; family Lauraceae; genus Cinnamomum; species Cinnamomum chago. Next base: position 59,771,879 of record CP142458.1, on the reverse strand, counting down.
TTGAATTTTGACCGGATATTCAGAGCCGTGCAGTTGTGTCATTTACGTATTCTAACAAAATTGGTTCTATAGCAGTTTCATGCGCCTACTGAATGCAGCAAGGTTGGCTCGGAATGTGTGGTCGACTATAGTAATGAGTTTATCACCGAAGAGTTAATCGAGATGAATCATTCGATAGTTAAATTGATGTAGTCACTTTGTTCAATATGATTTTTTTTTGTTATGCGCAGATATTCACTAGTCGAGAATCCCTAATTAATTGGGCTCGTGATGTTGGGAGGAGAAATGGTTTCATTGTTGTGATTAAGACATCAGCAGCGCCCAACAGGAGAAATAAAAAACCAAGGCTGACCCTTGGGTGTGAGAGGAGTGGGTCTTATAGAAACACGAGGATTACTAAAGACGGGACTGGTGGGAAGAAATTGAAGCAGACTGGTTCGAAAAAATGCGGATGCCCATTCACGTTACAAGGTAAAGTGGTTGGCTCAAATGAGGAATGGATGTTGCATGTAGTGTGTGGTGTGCATAATCATCCTGCTGCAGACTTTCTGGAAGGGCACTCATTTGCAGGGAGATTAACAAAGGATGAAACTTCAGTGCTGGTGGACATGTCCAAGAATATGGTTCGGCCAAAGGATATCTTGGTGACACTGAAACATAGAAATGAGTTAAATGTAAGCACAATGAAGACCATTTACAATGCACGTCAAAGGCATAAAGTTGCGGAGAGGGCTGGACGGAATCAGATGCAGCAACTGTTGAAATTATTGGCGGAGCATGGTTACATTGAGTGGCATAGGAAATGTCCTACAACAGATACTGTCATTGACTTGTTCTTCACACACCCTACCAGCGTAGACCTCTTGCGTGCATTTCCTCATGTGTTGATAATGGACTGCACCTACAAGACCAATCGGTATCGAATGCCCTTATTGGAGATTGTTGGGGTTACATCCACAGAGAAGACTTTTTCGGTATGCATTGTATATCTCCAGAATGAACGTGAAGATTGCTACTCATGGGCATTGGGTATTTTGCGCAAAGTTATTGGCGAGGGTGTTCTTCCTAGCATTATCGTCACTGACAGAGAGATGGCTTTAATGAACGCCATATCTATTGTTTTCCCCGGCGCCAAACATCTTTTATGTAGATGGCATATCAACAGAAATATCTTGGCTAAATGCAAGAAGTTGTTTGAGAGGAAGGAAAAGTGGGACCGGTTTATAATGAGCTGGAACATGTTGGTCTCTTCATCCACAGAGGAACATTACAATCTGCAATTCAACTTATTTCTAAAGGAGTTCATTACCTATCCTGCAGCACTTCCGTATGTTAGAGTGTCTTGGTTAGATGCGTACAAGGATAGATTTGTGGCTGCCTGGACGGACAAGGTCATGCATCTTGGGAACACTACTACAAACAGGGTGGAGAGTTCACATGCACAGCTGAAGCGGCAGCTTGGATCAAGTCAGGGCACTTTTGAAGACTCATGGATGAAGATACACAACCTATTGCTGCTGCAACATACAGATATAAAAGCATCATTTGAAAAAAGTAAGACGGTTGTCCAACACAATTTCAAGCCTTCTGAATTCAAAGAACTTCGTGGGAATGTTTCTATATGTGCATTAGAGAAAATCTTGGCCGAGACGAAACGAGCATCATCCGTCGGTATTGATAGAGATGCTTGTGGCTGTGTACTTCGACAGACACATGGCCTACCTTGTGCTCATGAGATTGCAGAATACATAAGTGCTGGTCGCCCTATTCCTTTAGATTGCACGCATATGCATTGGCGCAAGCTTGACTTACTACATACCGCTCATGACCAGGACTCCAGTGTCAATTTGGATTGCATGCCAGAGATAGATTTAATTGTCGAACAGTTCAGGGGCTATGATTCGAGAAAGAAGTTACAGATCTTGGATAAACTTAGGGAGCTTGCAAAGCCTGAGACGACCTCACTGATCGAGCCAGATTCGAAAACTAAATGTCGGGGGCGCCCCAAATTGAAATTGCACAACTCTACTAAACGTGAACCCTCTTCCTTTGAATATGCCGAATCAGCTCGGGATAGTTACTCTCCTGTCTTAAAGATGGAAGAGACTATTGCCAGCAGTGGGGCCTCTTTGGTGCCCGTGAAGAAGCTGATTCCTAAGCAAAAGGTCATCCGCACCCGAAATTTGAAGCCAACCACTTATATTAACACACTCCCAGATTGCTTAAGGTCTTATATTCATCATGTAAAAGATGTCAATGCGGATGGCAATTGTGGCTTTAGAGCCATTGCAGGGTTGATGGGACTTGGTGAGGATTCGTGGCAACAGGTACGGAAAGATCTCTCTAGAGAGTTGGTGACTCATGCAGAACACTACAGACAACTATATGGATCACACCAAAGGGTTGATGAACTTCTCAATATTATATCGTACCAAGGGGATTGCCCTCCATATGATCGATGGATGACGATGCCGGACATGGGACATCTAATTGCCTCGCACTATAACGTTGTCCTATACCATTTGTCAAATCAGCAATGCTTGACTTTTCTTCCTCTTCGATCAGTCCCTATTCCTACTGTTGCTAGACGGGAGATCGCAATCGGTTTTGTCAATCAAAACCACTTTGTTCAGGTGATAATAGTAGATGCATAGATTCCCAAATTTTATTTTACTTGAAATGCCGTGACTCACTTGAACTCCTTCTTATATGTAGGTTTTCCTCGTACAGGGTCATCCAATTCCTCCTATTGCTACTAACTGGATTCGTCACCATCACCCTTCTGCAGATGGTTGGGATACAGCTTATCAATCTCGGATCCAATTTTTCAGAGAGATTATAAGTCCATCAGTTGCCACATGCGAAACCATCGATCTAGAATGATTGTTATATTTTATAAGGATGTCAATGCGGATCCAATGTATTTTAAGAGCTTAATGCAATTGAGCATTTTGTAAATTAAGATGAGAACATTTTCACTTTGTTTTATAAAAGAACAGTCTATATCTCTTAATTGCATATAGCTTACGACAATTTCAACTGAGTGGTCCTGATATGAGTTATAATATTTTGCTCGGCTCTGAGAAGCTGAGTTAAAACTATAATGTCGGCCCTGAGAGGCCGAGTATACCAAATCTAATCGGCACTGAGACGCCAAGCAGATAACATTTTATCGGCCCTGAGAGGCCGAGTATACCAAATCTAATCGGCACTGAGACACCAAGCAGATAACATTTTATCGGCCCTGAGACGCCGAGTATACAGAATTCGGTCGGCTCTGAGACACCGAGTAGACCGAATTCGATCGGCCCTGAGACGCCGAGGAAAATACATATTCTCGGGCCTGAGACGCCGAGCTACATTATTTCAAACCTGAAACAACTAGTTTACAATTATCTATTTCAAATAAATGCTGTGTACATAGAAAGAAACATCAATACAAAATGAAGCACAAAAAAAGATATCCATAAAGTGGCCAAAAGGTGATAAGAAATTTTTACATAAAAATTTAAATCCATAAAGTTTTACATGTGGTACATCTCTGTTACCCAAAAAAATTGCTGACATTCAGTTTACAACCATAACAAATACATATCACATCCTAGACCCCACGTCTAGCCCTGCGGCTGTAAGTGCGTGCCTCGCTCCGTGACGGTCTATGAACAAGATCTTCTGGATCGACTCCATCTAGGACCCTGTTGACGTCCTCAAGGGCCGTGTACAAGGCATCAGGATTTTGGACACTCAGAGTATGACCTCTCCTCAGAATAGGCTGAATAATACTTTGGGCATTCACGATGCGCTGTTAATTAATCACATAATGAACAAATTAGAATGTTTGTACAGTTGGTTATACTTAAAATGATAGATATGCTCGTCAAGGATCGTACCAAACGTGGGTCAATAGAAGAGCTGCCCATAGAATCTTGAACACGCGGATTAAACGTGGAGCGATGTGCAGGGTTCTGAATGATTGGATGCGACACTCGGAGGAACCATTCCATATAATTGGGTGCACAGTCCCATGGGTGCGACGCAGGCACACCACGCTCCATCGGAGACAGGACGTGGTTATGCCACCTCTCCCATATTTGATCCAAGTAATTGTAAGCAATCCGATATTGATTTGCGGTGGCACCCCTACTGGCGCGCTGTGGAGCTAGTGGAGTGGGGGGAATGCGTTGGACCCTACCAAACTGCCTAAGCACCCGATCAGGATGATATGGTTCTACGATGTCCATGCACTTAATACAGCCAGTATAATAAGCAACCTCGTGAAAGGGGTGTTCTGCCCTATGCTCTCGGTAGGGGTCCCACACCACCTGCAACATTAATCGACAAATGCATACGTTAAATTATACGATACTCATTTAAAGATTTTTGGAATTTATAACTTATAAGAACTTACCTCATGGGCACCAAGATCGTCAAGTGCCTCTCGTAATGACTGCAAGTTGGACATTTGGTCCCCAGACTCTCTTCGTGGCACCCAGCGATGCACCCGCGGTAAATTTTCTGTGTATGTGCGGTTTTGGTGAGGCCTACACCTGGGGAAATGCTCGTAAATCCATGCCTCTAGTAGAGTAAGGTATCCTGCAATCTGCTTGACACCACTCCGAGTAGCAAACCCCAACTGTCGGTATAGGTGAGCAAGCGCACCAGCTCCCCAAGCATAGGTGCGTGCCTCATCGAAGTTCATTAGCAGCCTTAGATAGACCACTGGAACCCTCGTGCCGGTCTTGTCTGCGAAGAGTGTACATCCCAAGAGATACAATAGATATGCTCTTGCGGCATGCCTAATGTGCTCTTCTGGATCCGCATCAGTCACATCTCCGTATAGGTCCTTCAGCCACTCCAGTCTAACCGACGAGCCCCGCACACCTACTAACTCTTCGTGTGCCTGCTGGGATGTGACCCCAAGACCATGCTCTACAAGTGTCTTTGATCGCTCAAATGACAGTTGCTCAAATGATACAGATTTTCCAGTGACCGGGATCCCAAGAATGGTGCCCACGTCATCAAGGGTAATCGTCATTTCACCAAAAGGCATGTGGAATGTGTTTGTCTCAGGCTGCCATCTTTCCACAAATGCTGACATCATGTTCTTGTTGATGGAACGATAAGATGTCGCCACCAATGGAGCCAACCCCGAACGGCCAATGAGACGACTAAAAACCGTATTCTGCCTTCCCTCTGAATTCCATGCCCATTCAGTGATTTTTTGGCCATGGCTTATGCATTTCAGTGGCGGTCTCTCCTGCAAAACGAAATAAATAACAAATTAGTGAAGATAATAATATTTTCATCACAGATTAAAACATGTTAACCAAGATTAAACACAAACATGCTGCTGCCAAATACTTGCAGCAATATGCGTCCTGAAACTAGGTAGCAGGCTCAAACTTGTAGGCCCCCCGGGAATATCTCCAGTCCTATAATGAGCAGCAGAAGAAGTTTGTTGACGTACTTCTTCTGCCGGTTCAGAAACTTCGGTCTCCACTTGGGCTTCGGGTTGTTCTTCAACTACTTCTTCGTCATCATCGACCTCATCAGCAACAAACCTCTGACGGAGTCTCCTGTTCGACGCTGTGGGTCGAGTCCTAGATGTACCCGGCACATCCATATATCTGGAAAAAAACAATATCAGTACATAGTGCAGCACTGAGTCAGACCATTCGGCCCTGACTATCCGTGTGGAAAATATAGTTTCGGTGTTACAGAGCCGTGAAATTAGGTTTTGATCGGACACACAGTGCCGAGAGATGACACTCTATTCGGTTCATTGACGCCGATAAAGGTTTTTCCTCTCGGCCCCATACTACCGAGATAACTCCATATATGCGGATCATCGAGGCCGAAAGTAATCTCTGTTTTCGGACCCATAGTGTCGAACCGGTTCTTCTTACTCACACTAAAACGATGACGATGGATGGAGTAATGGGGGATGCAAAGGTGAATGAGGGAGGTAAAAAACTTTGAAAAAACCAAATCTTTGATCTTAAAACAAAACTGCAGACATTTCTAATCAATTAAAACAAATCGAAATCACTCACGGAGGTTGGAAAGTCGACGATTCACAGTAATGCAGTTTGATGAAGAAGGTAAGAAGAGAGAGATGGCTGAACACGAGGTCTCACACTGAAGACGGTGCAGCGAAAGACGGTTTTGTATTGCTCGGCGTAATTAGCTATATCGTCGAGATCATCTTCGATGTGGAGGTGCAGCGAAAGAAGTAGTTGCTGATGAGGTCTTTCGAACGTGAAATGGGAGGTTTTCAGAACGTGAAATGGGAGGGAAGAATGCAGAGTGTAGGGAGTAGTTTCATCAAGTCCAGCAATGGGTGTTTTAGGGAAAATACAGAGTGTGGAGAGCAAATCCCGCACTGAAGACCACTGTGTAAAGAGATGTAGAGGGTGGAGAGCAAAACGCAGTGTGTATATAGCTGCTCTCTAGAATATATTGTTTGACGTTTTGATGTTGGAGCTCAACTATTAAGGGGATGAGTATGAGAGAGTGTGTTTTGAGCTCCCAATGTAACCAGAAAAAGAGAAGAATATGATATGTTACAGGTTAATTTAAGCTTTGCATATCATCTTTGAGCATTATGAGTGGCCCAATTTTGTGCAATCAATTTTGAATGTTTTTAACCCTCTCTCCATAGTAACTCATTACACCACTAAAACTGCTGAAATGCCTCTCCTCAATTTGGGTCTGTTTGGATATACATTGAATTAAAATATGGTGAGGTGAAGCATTAAATTAAGAGAAAATAAAATATAAGGGGTTATGATGATATTTTATTTTTAGTTGTTTGGTAAGAAATCTTTTTGACTTTTTTTATAGTAGAGTGGAGTTTTTTTTGTCATTTAGTGGAGAGAGGATGTTGCTTTTTTTACTTTTTTTAAAAAATTAGGGGGGAATTTTGAAATTGTGTATTTTTTATATAACCCCCTTGTCATTTCTTATTCACTTTACTTTAACTAGTTAATTGCCAAACATGCCCAATATATCAAACATTTTGATGCAAATCCTATGTCTTTCTCTCGTCTCTCCCTCACCCTATACTGCAAAGGCTCTTTTCACATTGTCAATAAGAAGCAAGGCCATGAGCCGGCCATGCCTCCCCAGTAACCTCCGTGACTCCTCATTTTCAAGCAACAATCTATATATAATCTTCTCTCAATCCCTTATTTTCACTATATTTCACATTAGAATCGTCGTCTTCAGTTCTCTTAATGCACGCTTTCTGCTTTGAATGGGGAGTAATTTCTCTTATTCACTATAGGTTGGAGTTTTGCTGGTTTTTTTTTTTTTTTTTTTGAATATTTTAAATAATATCTTAATTTGATTCTTTACAAATATCGGGTTAGACTTAATGATTTTCTTCTAATGAATGCTTTTCTGTATGTTGTATTGCAAAGTGTTCGTGGTTAAAAGGTCGAGGAGAATCGATTATGATTGATAACGAATTTGAAATCATCAATAAGCTTCTTTTTTCTTTGGCCATTTTAAATATAATGTTGGTAAATACTAAAGTGATTTAGCATGGTTTTTGAGGAGTTTTATTAGGTGTTCGAATTATGCACACCATATGTATGATGAAGATTCTACATGAATAATAGACATATCTTTATCACTAATTTCTCCTAACAAAGGCCTACAAGGCAACTAATATGACAATTATTTCACATACATTAGCTTTTCCATATTTATATTCTTTCTCATAGGTAATAATTCTTTACAAGTGAGGGCAGCATATGACTGCAGTTGAAACATCACTCAACTAACATCGTTTAGTTATACACAGTGTTGTAAAAGTCAGCTCTGGTCCGGGTCCGGGTCCATGGTGGACTTGAAACTGAAACCGTTAAGGAAAATGTGGAACTGGATCCAGAACCAGAACTAGAACTATAAATGGGACGGATTTGGATCCAGGTCCAGGACTAGATAAAGAATGATATTAAAAAAAAAAATTGGTTTTTAGGAGAGATTTTCGAAAATTGATGTAATATATCGGGTCTCGAGTCTATGGTCCGAATTAAGGTGGAACCGGGCCCCGACCTATTTGCTTATCGGGGCCTAAATAAGGATCCAGATACAGTTTTTAACGGGTAGGAATTTCCGGGTAATCGAAAATTTTGGGACTCATTTACTTCCCTAATACACATAATTCTTTTCATTTTGAAAAAAGGAAAAAAAAAGAAAATATTTTAGGCAAGTTAAATGTTATTGCAGTCCCTGTTATTGGCGTTTTGGTGTTAACAAATACCACTATATGATTGCTAAGATTTTTTTTTTTTTTTTCTCCTTCAATTTGTATTTGATTCTATACAAATTTGGTTGTGATTGTAGGAGAAAGTATTGTATTTTTGGGAATTTATATTCTTTGGAGACTTAAAGTAATCAGTTGATGGTTTATCATTACCCATGGCTGATTCCACTTTCGTTGTGGATTTCAATCAAGTAGACAAAGTTAGTGTGGATGTTAATAATTAGAGCTTTGACCCTGAAAATACCATACATAAATCGAAGACCAAGAACAGTCATTGGACGATAAACACGAACTTGGAGAAATTCTAAGTTAAAAAGAGTGTAATTTCACAGTGGGAGTTGTCTACTGAAAATCCAATTTGCTCAAAATAAACACCCTCCCAAGTATACGGTGTATCTCCTAAATTTACCCCCATAAGGGTTGGTTCTACTGTAAAACTGAGCATTTGATAATAAAAATATGATTGATATGAATGTGCTTAAGTTTTGATAATCATGTTCGTTATCAAACGATCAATTTAACAGTAAAACCAACTCTTATTGAAATAAAATCTAGTGATGTTTTGTACAATGTGAGGGTGTTTATCTGGAGCAGCGTTTTCAATATCTTCTCTCACTCTATAGTTCTACACCTTTAACTCATGATTTCTCCAAGTCAAAGCCTCACATTTGCATCAGGTTCATGAAAGGCGTTATCCCCCTCCAAGGCCAACTGCTAGTGGGGGCCAGTGAGAGAGTAAGGATTTTCTTTTTAGGAAGTGGCACTAGCTTTGACAGGAAGGAAACAGTCATTATAAATCTCTTTTTTTTTTTTTTTGGAAAGAAACGTTCATGAGTTGAAATGGAGTTATGGACTCCTGCGATTCGAACTCAGAACTGGTTCTCTTTAATACCATATTAACTTGGTCTAACAGACCATTCCAACCAAAACCTTGATGATTTAATGAAGGCAATTGGAAATAATCTGACAATGGACCAAACTCCTTTTAAGATGAAATATGGTCTAATCAAAACAATTTGGATTTCCCAGGTTACTAGGCCACAAACTTAAGATTTATGATGGCCACATAATCCAGACCTCACAGAATCAAATGGATGGTTGAAATAACAGAGAAAACCAACGGTCCGCAAGCAGTTAACTTGAAAAATATGTTCACATGTCCAAAACTGCCTTTTTAAGATTATGTTCTATCCAGATGGAAACCAACAGATGAGCAGCTCAGTCCGCAGATGCTCCCACCATTGAACTTCTTATAGCTGTGGCCCTCTAACCCACATTATGTACAGCATCTTCTTCTTGCTTGTTGCACAGTTGGACCATCAGAGCCGTCCATCTGATTAGATTACATTAGTAAAAGGTTAACAAAAAAAAATTGTTTTTGTTAGAGCCGTCCATCTGATTAGATTACATTAGTAAAAGGTAAAAAAAAATGTTTTTGTTTTATCCATCTGTACAATGGATGTACAAAGTTTACCCAAATGTAACATTTTCCTTCCATCCAACAAAGTTATGTGGAACGAGAGGATTATGTGGCAGAGAGTAAATTCATCTGACTTAATGTGCAGTCCACTCTTCCATCCTCTCATGTAACACTTTCTTTTGCACAAAAAGTAATATGAAATCAACGGGGTTTTTTTTAATAGAGAGGATTTCAATTTTTTATGGAAAAATTAAGAATGCAAATTTCCACTCTAGCATGGAAATGCAGAATCCTCGCGTCGCACACCACTCTCAAATTTAAGGAGGAAAACAAAATTGTTATGCTTCGGACGAGAAATAATCCCATGTTATGTTTCGTTCATGTACTCATTACTTGCTATTAGATGTATGAATTATATATCTTTTGAGACGGCAAGGTAAATCTCATTAAAAAAGAAAGAAGGTACAAAGAGAAAGAAAAGAAAAGTACAAGAGAGACACACCTCCACTCAAATCACAATTATCCACCCCTCTCGTGGTATAGTCCTCTCAACCCCCTATTGGGCAATCGGGCAAGAGCATCCGCTTCGACATTGGTGGATTTAGACTCATGCAGAAAGTCAACATTAATGGAAGAATATAAAGAACGAGCTACATTGAAGACGAAAGATGTATGCATATATATATATATATATATATATATATATATTTCTTGATTCAATTTAATTCTAGGGTCATTTGGCTGCTTGGTGATATATATGTGTATATATATATATATTTCTTGATTCAATTTAATTCAAGGGTCATTTGGCTGCTTGGTAATGAATTCCTGAGATTTCTTAGAAGATGAACTTATCTATCGGCTGACATTGAGGAAACATGATGGAAGATCCAAAATGAACCTTAAAGAGTCCATAATCACCTTATGCAAGAACAATCCATTACATTGATAGATTGATATATATTTGTCTGCCATTCACCGATTGTCCACAGAAATAATGACTGCGATCAAACAATCCATTACGTTGATAGACTGAAACATATCAGTTCTCCGCAACACCCTATCAGAATATCAATGACAAGGACCCTGTGCTACAGTGACAGCTTCTGGGTTCAAGTAACTACGATATAATCAGAATTTGGTATTATTCATTATAATTATTTAGTAGTAGTGATATAGAACTGCTACTTGTGTACAAATTATAGAAACAAAATAGTCACTCATGACAGTATGTAAGGTCACAGAAAATCACAAAATAGACACAGAAAAACTCAAATATCACAGTTGCGTCCCCCTTTCTTAACTTAAGCATTTTCACAATAAAGAACAAATAACAAAGCAATAATCATAACCCAAACACAGATAATTTGCAAGCATATGTTGTCTACTTAGCTATCTTGATAGATATATACCATCAACTTTAGAAACAGACTAGGCTTCCGAATATATGCCCCTGAACTTTAAAAAACCCTCAATAAGTATGCAAATGTAATTCGTCTGTTTTGTCGTAGTGATAGATGTATATATCCTCAGCTTTAGAAATGGACTAAGCTCCAACTGTATACCCCTGAACTTAAAAAATCTTCCTTCGATGGCCTACAATAGGCCCGCGTCCTTCAGCGCATCTTCAAAAGCCTCATTGCTCTGCCAATCACGCACCTGTACAAGGATTGGATGTGATAGCAAGGAGATACAGTCAGATCCATAACACTAACATTAGGGTTTTCAAGCTTATTATGAAGGCCCCCATCAACAATTCTACTCAAGCCCAACACTTCTTCCCATCAAGACATTGCATAACTTAAACCAATGTGAAATAAACACAGGATAAATAATCATATCATTACCGTGCTAGTTTGGTGATTAAAATACTTTTCGATCTCCTGCATGATCTTCTCGTCCTTATCAGTACAAATCAGGTTGAAAATAGCTCCTGTAACATTAGACAACATCCATCCAACCATTAGTAAAATACCAATGAAATCAGTCCAGAAGGATTCATGCATAACTGTAGTCATAAAATATTTGGAGAAATTCGCTCTTTTTTTTGAAATATCTGAAAAACTCTCAGCAAACAAATTAGAATTGTTCTTTGAAATTAAGAACCTACCCTTGCGGCCGAAACGTCCTGCTCTACCAATCCTATGCAAGTACACCTCATAGTCAGGCTCTGGAGACTTAAACTTGACCGGAAGATCAAAGTTGACAACCAAATTAACCTATATTTAATAAAACAACTGTATTAAAACTAGCAGTAATTGAATGTACATGCAGGACAAGAATATGATTATTTGAAAGTAATAAGAACCTGTGCTTGATCAAAGCCTCGAGCGAGAAGATCAGTGGATATGAGAACCTTAGTCAATCCATCTTTGAATTCCTTGACCATCTTGTCCCTAAGCGCTTGCTCAATATTACCATGAATAGATGTACAGTCATAGCCATAATTTTCCAATGCACTATACAACATGTTGGCACTGTTTTTGGTGCGAACAAATATGATACACTGCCCCCACTTTTGTCCCAATTCAAAAATCTTGTCCTTAATCACCTGTATTTTTGCCAGTTCATCTGGACAATACACCTTGTACTGTTTGACTGAATCTAAGGATAGCTCTTCTTTCTTCACAAACAACTGATTTCCATCTTTAACCACCCTTGATACAAATTCCTTGACAGTATCATTGAAAGTTGCAGAAAATAGAAGAATCTGGCACCAATATGCAAAAGCAAGGAACTCAAACTTCTCTACATTCAAGTAGGAAAGCATAATAGTTATAAAATTGAGACAATAACATGCTGCAAAATTATGTAAAATCACCCACAAGCAGTTAAAGAAAGAAGAGTTGCTTCAAATTCTAGAAATAATAATAATAATACTAAACGGAATTTCTTTCGCAGTAAAGGTCTCTACTATGGACAATTTGAGACGAAGTGGGCTAACGTCAACCAGCATCAGACACTTGTGTGATGTCATAAGGAGGAGGAATCTGTTAACCACATTTTCCTTCACTGTGAGCTTGCGGCCACTGTTTGGGGTCATTTTATTGGTAGGTACGGTGTAGCTTGGTGTTGTCCAGGAAAGATTGTCGATGTGGATGAGTCTTGGATGGGAGCTTCTTTCACTGGGTGCGGCCATATTCTATTGAGGATGATTCCATTCGCTATTTTGTGGTTCATTTGAAAGGAAAGAAATGACAGAATTTTTGGGGGGGGTCTCCACGTCTTCAGCGGAGTTGATTTCTATGATCACACTAAGGATCGCAAAGTGGGCTTTGATTAGAAAGGAGTTCTTTAATTTTTGTCTTGATGATATCCTTCTTAATTGGGAATCTTGTATGGGGTGCAGTTATTTTAAGGTGAGGAATTCCGGCTCTTGGTCTCCCCATTGGCGCAGCCCCATAACCTCGATCAAAATGTAGACCAATCTCAAGGATGAGATTGACCGAATCCAATGGATTCTAGCCCTAGGGCACAAGACAAGCCATAACACTCCAGAAGAATAACTCACGATAATTTTATTGACTGAATAAGCATCCTAAAAACAATAGATCTCTTATGTATATATAGAGTAGTAGAGTCCTAAATAAAGAAACATCTAATCCTAAACAACTTATAATTTAGGAAGCAACCATTATAAAGTAATACTACTAATATCTAGACAATTAGAAAATCATGTGGACCCATTAGATGGTCCATCAGGGGGCCTGCGGGCCCTATTCTTCTGTCGGGTTGCATCAACTCTATCCGGCTTGAAAGAACTCGACTTTGGCAAGTTAATCGCCTGATAGAGCTCATAAAGACCTGGATTCAAGCGTTGAAAGTCCGTTGCAGTGATCCACGTAGCATCGGAGAGAGGACGTTTCTTCCAGCAGACATAAAACTTTTGAAAACCTCATTGACGAGTGGAAACAAGCTGATCATCAAGCACATCAACAATCTCATCAATAGGTGGAAAATTAGAAGGTAGGGCAATAGTCTGCTCTTCAGTTTCTCCATTATCTTCATGACCACGATAGAGCGTAAGATCCTCTATGATGAAAGTAGAACTGACACCTAAATCGGATGGTAGATCAAGCACATAAGCATTGGAGTTAATCTTTTTGAGAATCTTGTATGGACCAGTATTCCGTGGATGCAACTTTTTATAAACTCTTGGAGGCATACGTTCTGGACGGATACGGACCATGACCATATCTCCTTCAGCAAATTCAATAAATCAACGATGCTTGTCTGCTTGCTATTAGTAAGTGGCATTACTGGCAGATATATGTTGGCGGACCTCATTGTGCACTTGTTGCATGTGGTGAAAGAAATTTTCAGCATCGGCACTTATTCGGACATCTACCGGCAAAGGGACAAGATCAACAGGTAGTCGCGGTCAAACCCCTGTAACAGCTTCAAATGGAGAGGTACCAGTAGAACGATTGACCGTTGTCTGCAAAGCCAGCCATAGGTAATGCTTGATCCCAAGTTGTGATGTGATCGTGAACAAAGCATCGTAACAACTGTCCAAGACTTCTGTTTACCAATTCTGTTTGGCCATCAGTTTGAGGGTGGTAAACTGTAGAGAATTTGAGCTTGGTATTGGGCAACATTCATAGTCTTCCAAAAATAACTCATGAACTTGGTTTCTCGATCAAAAACAATAGTCTTAGACGAACAACTTCTTTGAAAAAGAGCTTGGCAACCTTGTAGGAATCACTAGTGGAAGAACACATAATAAAATATGCCATCTTTGAGAAGCGATCAACAACAACAAAAATAGAATCAACTTTTCTTTGAGTCGTTGGCAAACCTAGCACAAAATTCATGCTAATGTCTTCCCACGGAGTATGAGGAACAGGTAAAGGCTGATAAAGTCTAGTGTTCTTCTTATTACCTTTGGCAAGCTAGCATGTCCGACATCTCTCGTAAATGTGAATAATAGTGGTCTTCGTTCGGGGCCAATAATATCTGTCGTTGACAAGAGCAAGAGTTTTCTAACATCCCAAATGGACACTACATCCTCCAAAATGCAAGTCTCGGACAACATATTCACGAATGGATGTTGCAGGGAGGCAGAGTTGTGTACCCTTAAACAAGAAACCATCATGAATGCTATAATGAGGATGCTTACCAAGATCACCATTGCCGAGGTCTGCATAGATAGAGCCAAAGTCTTGGTCATCCGCATAAACCAACTTGAGTTGGTCAAACCTGGTACACTAACAGACATGTTTGTCAACGAATGCTTTCGTCGACCGAGTGCATCAGCTATTAAGTTATCTTTTCCTACTGTATGACGAATGTTGAAACTGAACTCCTGTATATATGCACTCCACTTAGCATGATTGGCATTGATCTTCTGTTGTGAATGTAGATGGTGCAAAGCATCATTATCGAAATAAAGAACAAACTCATTGCTAATCAAGTAATGTCGCCAATGACGGAGTGATTGTACAACAGCATAGAATTCCAAATCACAAGGATACTTTTTCTAGACATAAGAAAGTTTCTCGCTGAAAAATGCAATCGGGTGCCTCTCTTGACTAAGAACACCTCCAATGCCAACATTTGATGCATCACAAGCAATTTCGAAGACCTTGTCAAAATTTGGAATTTGTAAAACGGGTGCCTCTGTGATTGTTCGCTTTATTTCTTCAAAGGCTCTTGTGAAAGAACTAGTCCACTTAAATTCACATTTCTTCATGTATTCAGTGATAGGACCCATGATACTGTTGAAGTTTTGAATGAATCTCTTATAAAAGTTTGCAAGACCGTGAAAGCTTCGAACTTCAGTGAGTGGTAGGAGTGGGCCAATCCAAAATTGCTTTGACCTTCTCAGGGTCTATTTTAATTCCTTGTGCAGACACCACATATCCCAAGAAAATAACAAAATCACTCATAAAGGTGCACTTCTTGAGATTAATATAGAAACGCTCTCGGCGAAGGAGTTGGCAAATTATATCCAGATGTTGAAGATGTTCTGCTTTTGTCATGCTGTAGATTAGTATATCGTCGAAGTAAACGACAACAAACTTTCCAATATAAGACTGCAATAACTGTGTCATGACCCGCATGAAAGTACTGGGTGCATTGGTTAACCCGAAGGGCATAACCAACAATTCATAAGACCATCTTTGATCTTAAATGCAGTCTCCCACTCATCACTTGGCCTTACACGGATTTGATGATAACCACTTCGCAAATCAATTTTAGAGAAAATACATGCACCAGTCATCAAATCTAGCATATCATCTAATATGGGGATGGGGAAGCGGTACTTTACCATGATTTTATTGATTGCACGACTGTCCACACACATACGCCAACTTCCATCTTTCTTTGGAGTGAGCAGTGCAGGTACTCCATAGGGACTGAGGCTTTTCCTAATATATCCCTTTTGTAAAAGATCATCAACTTGCCTTCTTAATTCTGTATGCCCCATAAGACTCATCCGATATGCAGACAAATTTGGTAAGGAAGCGCCAGGGACAAGATCAATAGCTCCTTAGGCAGCTCATTTGGAACTAGATCATCAAATTTCATCAAAAGTGGCTCTACTTCTTGTGGGACAGATGTAGTAGGAATGCATACATGACGCCCTGTTCTTTGCTTTCATCTTCAAACTTCCGCATAGTCAAGATAGGAAGTGCTGGAGTTGTATCTGATGTGGATGAGGAAGATTTAGCAGGCAATGGAAGCAACCTGATCTTGCCCCTTTTCCAGTTGAAAGTATAATTATTGTGCTCATGATCTGTAACGACCTTAAGTTTCTCCGTAAGTTTCTATAGCTATGGTCATCCGAAGAGAATGTGTGTAACGTTCATTAGAATAACATCACAACGAATTGTATCTTCATAATTGCCCACTCTGAAAGGGACTACACATTGCTTACGGATAGGAATAGAGTAATTGTTGACCCATGCAACTTTATAAGGTCTTGGATGTTTCTCGGTTGGTAGCTTAAGTTTCTCTGATGCTTCTTGAGATATAACATTTATCGCCCTGCCACCATCAATGATCATGTTAAAGGACTTGCCCTTGCAATTGACTTATAACCGGAAAATGGATGCATGATTCCAGTCTTCAAGTTCTTCCTTAGAAGCAACTACTATGAGACAACGGTCAAGAAAAAGTAGTGGGGTGCTATCATCAGCTGCTGTATCTTGCAATTGATCCTCTGTGGTTTCATATCGAGGCTCTGCGTTGAACGGCTTTGCTTCTATTTCTTCATCATACTGTTCATCATCTTCTGGCTCATTAGTAGCATATAAATTTCTCTGTGGACACTCAACTGCATAATGTCCCTATTGTTTGCAAGCATGACAAACAATTTCTCTCTTATATATTCTTCCGCGAACACAGTTATCATTCTGATTCTGTTGCACCCACTGATTCTGTTGTGGAAAAGTCTGCCTCTGCAAAACTGCTTGTTGTGGCCTCTGCGGTGTTTGCAAGAATGGTTTAGGAGGAGGACGATAACCTTGCGTCTGAGTACGATTAAAGGTAAGTTCAGGTCCTCTTCTAGTGGAAGACACCCCAACTTGAAAAGTGTTGCGTCGCCGCAACTAAAGTTCATGCTGCGCCTTCCGAGCTTTACAAAATACTTCATCAACTCTGGTGTAATCAAACATAGCAACTTTCCGTCTGATATCATTTCACAATCCGTCCCGAAATCTAGTGATAGTGAGACGATCATCTGTTTTCAAATTGCAACGAACAATATATTCGCGAAACTTGTTTCTATATTCTTCCACAGATAGATTGCCTTGTTTGAGAGTAAGATACTCTTGGTGCAGTGTGTCAATGTAATCAGAAGGAAGGAAATTGCTCTTGAGCCTTTCTTTCATGTTGAACCATCTAGTAATGAGCTATCCAAATGCAAGTTCATTATTTCCAACACCATACCACCAGATTCTAGCGGGACCCTTTAGTTTAACCTTCGTAAAGGCTATCTGTTGCTCATCATTCATGTTATACCAAGCAAAATAATCTTCCAGGGAATTAAGCCAGTCAACAAAAACTTCCAGACTGACATCTCCAGAGAAATCAGCCACATCAATTTTAACTTTCTTTGTGATATCATCAGTGTGGTGTGAAACCATGGGGCCCTGGGTGTCTTGTTCAGCGATGAGACGCTGTACGAAGTCACACATAGATTCACGTTGCTCAGGCCTTTCTGTTTCAATGGGTGTGACTATTTGTCAGATAGTGGAAGACCCTTCCTTTGCAACCAATTGCTTACTTTGCAATTCAATAAGTGCGGTCGCTACTGTGCGTAGACAATCCATTACGTCGTACATATCTTGGCCCAATTTGAATAATTGTTCATCACGTTCCTTGTCTGTGAGCCAATGACTGAGATTGTCACCTCTTCTAGGCATGGCTGGAAAGAGTTTTTTTCTTTTTTTTCAAGTGGGCTGGGTCGGGCCTGGACTCAAAGCGGGCCCAAACTGCAGGTCAGGCCAAAACTCAGGCCCAGTGCAGTGCTGCCAAGACAACAAGTGTGACTCCTCGGGTTCTATGTGCAGAGAAAATAAAGAGAAAGGGCTTATTGTTTGGACGAAACAAAGGAGGGGGGTGGGCTTGCACTGGAGCTAGTGGAGGCGAGGCTGGGAGACGGATGTTGCGACTGGTTGCTGGAGACGACGACGCTGTGGGGAGCGCTAGCTAATGGCTACTGTCGGAGGAGAGGGGAAGATGCCAGGTATGCGTTTCGAAACCCTTCACAGTCCTTCCTCCTCTGCTGCTTCTCTTTCCCTTTTTTTTTTTTTGTTCTCTGGGATGGGGTTTTTCAACGAGGCCGGAGGGATGAAGGCAGAGAGGTGGGTACCGTGCGCAGTGATCGTGGGTTTGACTGGAAGGCAGGGTTGGGTTGGTTTAAGAACACTGTAGGTTTGGGTTTGATTGGTGGTGGAAGGTGATTCTGGTGGAACGAATTGGGGCTGCTAGGGTTTCAGTGAGTTGGGAAATTTGGGAGAAGGTGTTTCGGTGAAAGTTGGGAGACGGTGTTTCAGTCAAGTTTGGTTGCTAGGGTTTCAATGGGTTGGGTTTCGACGAAGGGGTGTCACTGGAGTTGGGTACGATTGAGTGGAGTGGGTTGCAGTGAGTCTGGGGTAAGGGATGGGTTGTGGGTTTAGATGGAGTGGATGTCGAAGGGAAAGGGATGGGTGGAGGATGACTAACCGGATAAGACAATCATTTCTCCGGCGACTGGATGTCGGCTATGATACCAATCTGGCCAGCCCTGTAACCTCAATCGAAATGTAGACCAAGCTCAAGGATGAGATGGACCGAATCTAAAGGATTCCAATCCCAGGTCACAAGACAAGCCATAACACTCCAGAAGAATAACTCACGATAATTTTATTGATTGAATAAGCATCCTAAAAACAATAGATCTCTTATGTATATATAGAGTAGTAGAGTCCTAAACAAAGAAACATCTAATCTTAAACAACTTATAATTTTGGAAGCAACCATTATTAAGTAATACTATTAATATCGAGACAATTAGAAAATCATGTGGACCCATTAGATGGTCCATCGGGGGGCCTGCGGGCCCTTGTCTTCTGTCAGGCTGCATCACCCATGCTGGTGCATTTATATTCAACGTTGATGGTGCAATGAAAGGTAAGCCGGGGCCGGTTGGTATTGGCGGTGTGCTTCAGAATAACAAGGGTGAGGTTTTATTTATGTTCTCCAAGCATGTGGGGTTTTACGAGTCTAATGATGCCACGCATGTCTATTTTAGGTTTTTTTTTTTTTTTTGGAGGGCTTTTCTAAGACATTAAGTAATTTCCATTAATGGAAGAGAATATAAGATTAAAAACTCGATTAAGACATAAAGAAACAAGGGACTTCCAGAAGTCCAAGGATGAATAGTTCTCTATGCCTGTGTGACTACAATCCAGCCGTGAAGATCTGCAGAAGAAGAGCTCTAGGAAGAAGATGACAATTGTAGTGAAGATTTGTAGATGCAGATTCCAGCAAGAAGATGAAGCCCTTTCTCACTTCTGCATCCGTCAATTCCAGGTATGCCCTTTTTATCTGTTTTTTAACTCCTTTCTCCCTTCTTTCATTTCGTCCGTCCTCCATCGTTCCATACTTCCATTTAATGCCCTCGTCTTGTTTTTATTTTGTCATCCATCAGTGGGGCCCAAACGTGCAATCCAAACCAGTCCATGGGCCTTGCAATGGAATTAAGCTACCTCTCTCTCTCTCTCTCTCTCTCTCCTGATTCCAGATGTTTTCTTTTTCATCCATTGGTTGATCCTTTTCTTTTTCATCCATTGATTGATCCCACTTGTGAGTACTTTGTTTTATTTATCCAGAATTTTGAAATGGATTTTACAGGTGGGCCCCACAGAAGGATACATCTGTTCTTTTTTGTTTCACATTTGGGCTCATTCATGCATTTTATATTTTATTTCATCTCTCCCATTTCAACATTTTTATCTCCAGGCACTTGCTATGGCCTGAGCCAGTGCAGCCCACAAACAGATAAGACCTGTTCTTTTCTTATTTCACATGTTGCCTCTTTCATGCATCTTAATATTTTTTTTGTCAGTTCATCTCTTCCATTTCAGCAGTTCTCTTTCCACACATCTGTTATGGCCTGGGGCCAGTTTCGTTAATCATTTTCATCAATTAGCAACAACCCCACAAATGGATACAGTTCTTTTATTTCACATGTTCGCCAATGCATTTTGATGTATTTATTATCATTTTATCTTTCCAATTTACAGCATTTTTTCAGACATGTTACGGCCTGAGGCCATTTTGTGTTGTGGGCCCAACAGATGGATACACCTGTTCTTTTGTTCATTTTTCTTTTTTTTTTTCTTTGTCCACTGGTTGATCCCACCTGAAAGCAGGTTGGATTTCTTTATCAAGAGTGTTTAGCAACTGGATTTCACAGGTGGGCCCCACTAATGTATGAAATTTCTCAACTGTCGCTTATTATCTTCATTTGAGCATTTTTCTTTTTCAGACTGTCATGGCCTCTCTTTTTTGTTTTCATGAATCAATTAGGATTCCACAGGGTGGCCCCGCTGATTGATCAACATTTTTAATTCAACTAGTCAAGCCTTTTCAATTCTTATTTCGATATCCTAATCATGTAAAACAATTCAGACAGTTGTATATCTTTTTTTGGTAAAGGCTTTTTTTTTGTAAAGGACAGTAGTGTATTAAGACACTAATATTTGTCATGTATTGATGTTAGAATGGATGCTATATAGATAGATTATGGACATATACATTTTTTTCCTTTATTCTCTTTTTTTCATCTATATTAAGAAAAATGGAAAATATCATGTGAATCGATTCGATTCAACCCCTTGAATGATTCACAATACGATTTGCGATTTGACAACCATGCCATGATGTTCTTATTGTGGAGAGTGACTCTTTTAATGCGGTTACTTGGGTTTCTAATTAGAAGGTGGGAAGTTTCAGTTCATCTATAACGCAATCTGGGCTCTCTCTACGATTATTAATGTTGTCTTCTGTCATCAGCTTAGGCCAGCCAACGCAACGGCGGATGCTTTGGCCAAGCAAGGTGTGTTCACAGAGTTTCCCCATGGGAAAGTTTTATTATGTAGTTGTGTTTTAGGGGGGGTTGGGGGGTACAGTGCTCTTGTACCTTAGTTTTTCCCTTGCTTTGCCTTCTTGTAATCTCTCTTTTCTTTTTCTTTTACTTTGGTTTTCTCCTTTGTTTTCCCTTCTTCTTTTAGTGGAAGTTTTTGTTACCGTTCAAATAATAATAATAATAATAATAATAATAAAATAAACAGAGCAAAACATATTGGCTGGTTACATGTTCAAGGAAATACGAAAAAAGAGAAATTATTAAGGACTTCTAATGAAGTAGTGTGAAAAAGCAAAGACGCCCAGATACAGTATGGATACGGATACAGTAGGGATACATCATAGATACAGCAGAGACATGGATTTTACGCATAAAAAGTTAAGTATTGGATACAATACAACACTACACGTTGCAGATTTTGAAGTATATGTGCATCATACGTGAAAAGACATGATAAATTGTGGAGTTACTGAAAACATGCTTTTAAGTACAGTTGAGCGGAAAGTAAACTCACAAAGCTAACCCCAAATAGCTAAGGCTTGCCGATGAATTAAAAATGCATCAAGAAACAGAGGTGCAATAATATTGCATTCCAACCTAGCAAATGATTGGCTGGATGAGAGTGATGCTTAGTGAATGAACACAGGGTTCATACACCACAATAATAGACATTTCATTCAAATTTGTCACCATAATTTGACCAAGGTTTTACTCAAAACCCACTCACAACATAATAACGGATAAGACATGCATGCACATCCACGTATGGAGTATATGACTTCAAGAGATGAACCTCTATTCTATCATAGACCTCTCAGTTTTAAGTGCATGACAACCACAAGTGACTATGGACAAACCTGGCAGCCAGGACCGTTTCTTTCAATGTCTTTCATGATCCTTAGCGAGTCATCCTTGAAGCCATCCTACATCAGAAGAAACATATTAAATGGACAACTAATGACAAGAATATTTCAACGGAGAACAGGTAACTGTTTCAACATTTATTTACTACAGTGTAACTTAGTATCAGCCAATGGCTCACAAAATTGAAGACAGCCAAGAGTCGAGGTAGTTGAGGTAGCTTTCTACCGGTAAAAAAGAAAAGATTAGTGGTAGCCTAAATTACAGAATATAGAAGATACATCATTCAAATAAACTCATACTAATATGGTATGTCTTTTAAAAATTATACTTCATGAGCTGTAAGTCCATGCTTATAATCTATGATGCACAGATATGGCAAGGACACGGATTTTACACATAAAAAGTGAAGTATCGGATACGATACGACACGATACGTTGCCCATTTTGAAGTATCCATGCATCATAGCTTATAATAACTAGTGCATTTGCAGCTGACAAGTAACATGCCTTAGCTGGTTCATGTTGAACTCAGTGCATGTGTGTACTTTCAAGAAATGGTTCATGGTGTATCATACCCATAAAAACTTGTGTATGAGGGAAAAACAATAGAGGCCAATCCTGTTGGATCTAAACCGATCAAACATATGGCCACCTAATATCACTGAATTGAGGAAAGCTAACCATAATAGGTCCCACTATCAGATTGATTTTTTTTTTTTTTTTTTGAATGGTACTATTATCAGATTGATAACTCATTAGTAAATGTAATCAGTTCAACCAAGGGCCCTTCCCCTACTGGAATAAATCTTGATCCATTGTCAGTAGGGAAGTAAACAAAATGGGCCCATCCAAGATTGACCATGCTCGAACTCAAGCTCAAGTGAAGTTTGTTAAGCTTGAGCCTGAGTCAAGATTGACAAGGCCAACTCAAGCTTGACTCACAAAGCCTTTCCAAGCTCGAGCTCGCTTACAAACAACGCAGGCTAAGTTTAGCTTGAGCTCAGCTTGTTTCTTTGCCCAAGATATTAACATTTAAAATGTTAAATCTTTAAAGATATGAATGGGCCAAGTGGAGCTCTAGATGTTGTGTGTTGAGCTGAAGTGAGGTATCCTTCATGTCGGGAACCTAGGACCAGGCAAGGATGACATTGTTTGGAAGCACCTGTTCTCACCGCTATAAGTCATACTGGGGCCTTTACGTAATTAATATTAATCTCAGGTTTTTCTTTTTCGTAATTAGTAAGAAATTGATTTCTTAATAAATAGAACAGGTTGTCTAACCTAGAGGTTCTCCATGTTTTTTCTTCTTCTATTTTTTTTTACTCTGTTCATTGAGATCCCATCACAAAAGCTAGATCTACTACCATCTGAGAATCTAACTAACGTGGTTGTCACGGTGCACAGCTGACCTTTTGACAGTGTGGTGTGGTGCTGCCATGCTTAATGGTGTGGTTGATTCAATGCGTGGATTCAATGCGTGCACACTTGCATTGCGTAAGGCCTCCTGAATACCCTATAATATTTATTTTATTATTTATATATATATATATAAAAATCCAATGCTCTCTTACATGCGGACTATCTTTATGGATGGCCTTGTGGGGCCACATGAGGCCCCGCCAATCACTCAGGAGGTGGATGCGACCCACCAACATATAATCAAGTCCAACAGATTATCGTAAGACCTTGTATCACGGCCCTGAAGGCCAACAGTTATAATAGGGCATCAATTTTGTACTTCAGTCCCATTCATATTAGTGTATCAGTGACATTCAAGGGCGGTAAGGATGAATCATAGGAGGGCCCAGGTCAGCCCCATAGGGTCACCCACACGGGTGCGCTCCTAAAGAAACCATCCTCATGGGAGCTTTTCTAATATATATACGGCCCCCCTCTGCTGCTCTCATGCACTCACAAGTTCAAACACTTGTGGGGCCCACTTACATGTGTATGGTGACGGAGGCAACGACTAACAAGTGTTCACCATCCAAAACAAGTGCACAGTCGATCCAACAGTCCAGTCCATTCAGATGGATGCCAAACCCCAGGACCAGTGACCATCAGGGACGTTCCTGTTTTATGGTCTACTAGGATGGATAATCAGGTGGGCCAGACTAAGCACGCACACGTGCACACACACATATGGGAAGGATAATGTGTGTGAGGTGTGCCCCGCATCGCTGTGAGAACCTTGATGTGGGACCCAACTCCCAAGCATTCTCAAACTAGAGAATAACTCACACAACTGTAGGAAAAACCCACAACAATCTTTATTGAATAATCATGAACTAATTCTTCTAATGAAGGGATTACATATTTATATGAAGGGTTGAAAATCTCCTTTCCAAGTAGGACTTCACTTTCCTGAACAATAAAGGAAACTAACTCTTTAAACTTGCATAACAATTCAAATTAAATAAAATTCCAAAGTTTAAAGACTTCTAAATAAATCAACTCTCGAAATAAGACTTCTAAATAATTAAATATTCTAATTAAATGGATGTTTATTCAGCCCATGGACAGGGCCCAATGTGTTGGCCGACCAATGGTCTGGCCTGCATCATGGGGCCTCCATTTTTATGGTCCATTTAGATGGACCAACGGTGGACCCCAGCAGCCGGGTGTACACCATGCCAAGGTGTCCGACTGAGCCCTGGTATGTGTGTGTAGCGAAAGGCTCTCCTAAGGATGTCTCTCATGAGAGACATTTTGTAGATTCCCCTTTCTAGGTGCATTGGACCCTATGATACCCAAATACTTGTACAAACCCAATGTATCCGTGTCGGACCGGTACAACACTTGTAAGGTCATCACCCAATGCAGATCCCACCAAAGTAGGGTCCTAGGAGGGTCCAGACTGGAGATAAACCTAACATTTGGCAAATTTGCACAAAGTGGCTTCTCGCCAGTCTCAAAACTGCGTTATCACGCATGGCACCCAAGACTTGTACCATTGCACCAAAGCAATGACCCTCGATACGACACTTGCATCTATACCTAATACCGCACCGATACTTTGAGGGTACAAGTTTAGCATAACCTACTTACCAAGTCCATTATTTCATATAGTTCTTCTAATTTCCTTATTTTTTAACAAAAAAAAATATATAAGACAGGAACACAAGCGATGATAATTTGATTAATTCACAATGGATTTAAAGAAAAAAATTTGGACACTCGTATCCGTATCCATATCTGTGTCCTAAATTTCCCAAAGTGCAAACTCGTATCCCAAATCTTGCATCCGTGCCTATATCCGTATCCGGGCATCATAGATGGGAACCCCCCTTATGAGCAGGCTCCACAACGGTTGTTGCTTAAACCCAACCTGTCCCCTCAACAACACCCCCTTCGTCTTCCTACTCTTTTTCTTCTCTTCCTCCTCTCCGCTCCCCCTATGAAAAATAAAAAATTTTGGCTCCACCCTCTAGGCCCTGAAAACAATTTTGGTTCCAACCCAAGTGGAGCTAATTAAATGGCAAAGCAAAGTATGTCAGTGCAACTCCTCTTAACAACATGTTCACAGAAAAAAACTAGAACTTGGAAATAATAAGGAAATATAGATTATTAAAATAAAAAATAAAAAAAAGAAGAAAGATTCAATGACAACTAATAGAATCATGTACAACAATTTGCTAAATTTTTGAAAGACCAAAGCTGACTAAGAAAGAACATAATGATCAAATAAATTTAAAAGTTAACATTTGGACACAACTGTAGTATAGTCTACATATGAGAAAAATATTGCGCAGAGTATAAAAGGGCAAGTAAAGTACAGGAATTAATAGCTACTGCTAATAACAGCAAGATGAGTTTCTACTGCAATGAAAATGAGAGACAGTATGGGGATTCTGGGCTAACACTTAGCTTCTGATTGGTGTGCACAGTAAAACACCGTACCCCATTTTACAAAGAAATCAAAGACCAGATGACCGAGGCTGGTGAGTTGTGTTTTTTTTATTTTTAATAACTTGTATTAATCAAAAGCTTTAAAGTACAAAAGAAATATACTGGAAAGCAGAGAAAAACTCGAAGAGAAAGACCAAAAAGTAGACACTCGGGCCAAACCAAAGAGACAGGCTCTAAAAAAGGCAAACTAAAACCACCCAAAAAATTAAGATTTCACCTCCCTCCAATTAAGGAGGATAATATCTATCGGCAGGCCCCAAAACTCCGGAAGAAAAGAAACCCAAGAAGCCGCTAAAAATCTGGATCTAGAGGAAACAATGGTAGCTTGAGAAGATTTTCCTTCGAAACACCTTGAGGCTGGAGAGTAATATCAAACAGAACTCAAAAGGATTCCCTGATAGCTCCCAAACACTACTATTTACTTTCACCAAGACACCTCACTAAGCAAGCAAAGAGAGCTTTTGATGAGACACTACTCCTACTTCTCAATGGATGCTTGATCCTCACCTTTTTTTCATCGAAAATGATGCCTTTTATAGAATTCCTTCATGTAGACCCATGTCACCGGCACAAAATATATCTTCTCCCTTGGGTTCTTTTGTGAACGAAGGTAGGGGCTCCCTTGGGTTCTTTTGTGAACGAAGGTAGGGGCTCCCTTGTAGGTGTGCATGAAGAAACTGGATTGACCAAAGGTGAGCACCCTAATGAAAGAAAGCAAAGGAGAGCACTCAAAAAGGAGGCAAGCTTGTCAGTTCCCTGTGTGAAGCCTAGCTTTCCTAAGAGAAAGCACGCATGGTGTTCAAGGGTGAGAGCCCAGCAGCCCTATCGGGAGGAATGATGCAGGTGTGAAGAACTATTATGCATGGATATAGGAGGGAGGGGGAGGAGGAGGAGGGAGGGGCAGGGTGAGGGAGGGGGGCACCAAGATCAAGCTATGCAACATCTAAAATCAATGGCTTAAAAAATAAATAGATGATTCAATGGTGTCAAATTGGATATGGATTGGTAGCCACTTGCGTGACTGCGGGTAGTTAGTGCAAGATGGATATCAATGGATGGGTCCCACATGGCTCTCGCCAAACAGCCTTGCCCAAGAGAAAATTCTCATCACCACCATCAAATCCTTATCCCATCTATCTGGGGATCACGAGAAGGGGACCACAAGGCTCTCACCAAATAGCATCATTGTTCATCATCAAAGCCTTATCCCATCTACTTGAGGTCAACTTAGCAAGTTATATTTTCCAACAACCTACTTACAGTCATGTTTTCTGGTAACTCCAAATTTCATCCAGTCTTTTTCTCACTGCTTCGTGAAAGGTCTTTTACATGTCTCCTCTTCCAACTCCTTGAACATGGAACCTTTCAAATGTCTTAAGAAGGATTGTTCCGGGTCTTCCCTAAACATGCTCATAACATTTCAAACACCATCCCTTGATTATTCTTCTTTTTCCTTTTTCCTTTACCAGAGGAGGTACCAATATGTTACCCTAATGTGTTCATTCAAAACATCTTAGCCAACAACAGCATCCTCAAAAGAAATAGCCCCTTGGTTCCAAATGTTGTTCCAAAGAAGCATATAAGCAACCAGAACAAGCAGCCGATATTTTATTTTTTTTATGATTTGTGTTTCTATAAGGTGCACGTTCGTACTTAACTACCTGCGCATATTGATCAAATCCACAATCTTTCCATAGCTTCAAACATGATTATCACATGAATCAAATATGACTACAAGTCACTATGTGAATTAGGGACTTCTGTTTAGTGTTTACAACATTTACTAGGAAAGAACTAGAACCTACAAATAATAATGACAAAATAGAATTAAGAAAAATGAAAGATTCAATGACAAATAATAGCATCACGTACAGGAATTTGCTAAAATTTTGAAAGACCAAAGCTGACTAAGAAAGAAAATGGAGATCAAATAGATGTAAAAGTTAACATCTGGAGACAAAATTGTAGTACACTGTACTGCTTGGAATTTTGAAAGATGGAATCAAGAATTAATCTTGTATTAATCCTTGAAAAATCAATATGAAATTTCTTGCACATATTGCCTCATCATTGCAACCCTACTGAGTGACAACATGACACATGCCTAGTAGACTAGTAGTAATAGCATAAAAACTAGAAACTAGGGATAGAGAGAGCCATTCCATTAGAATAATAAGCAGACTAAATAGCAGTACCCTATGAATGACCATATGAGCCCTAAACACGGCAACAAAATTCTAAATGCATAGTGCAATCATATTAGCATACGTGATTCGTATCTAGAAATCAACTGCCTGAGCATGACCTGATTTGGAAAGGTTCCAAAATCCAAATTTAAGTAGAGAAAAAGGATCAAAGAAGCCATATGATGAGACCACATCTACCATCTAAGCTACAATCAAGCATAACATCCAGCAGCATTCAATCAGACATAAAAGGACCCAAAAAGATTTATAGATTGGAAGTTAGTAGTTTCATAAATTTAAAACGACGATGATGATTATGACGAAACAGCAAAAATAAGAAAGGGTACCTCAGCCAGCATATGATCAGCCTCATCAAATACAAGTATTTTCACATCTCTTGTGCTCAACTTTTTTGCTGACATCCATTTCTTAATGGTTCCTGGAGTGCCAATCACTACTTGATCTGTGACTGGAGGGCGCTTCATAATTGGGATATAGCGTGAGCTATCCTCAGGCACAGCACACATTGAAGATATACCAGTATGCTTTCCCATCTTCAAAAGGACCTCTTGGTTCTGCATTATTTTAATTCTATTAGATCCTTGCAAAAATAATAATTTGTTAAACCAAATAAACAAATGAAATGGTAAACAAGAAACCTGGATGGCGAGTTCTCTTGTAGGACATATACAAAGTGCTTGAGGCACTTTTCGCTTTGGATCAACCCGACTCAACATCCCAAGCACGAAACATGTTGTCTTTCCAGAACCATTGTGAGCTTGAGCTATCAGATTTTTGTATGGAGGAGTGAGAATCATTGGAAGGCTTACCGCCTGTATCTTGCTAGGCCCCTTAAAACGCATCTCTGTATACAACCCTCTCAGCAGCTCTGGGGAAAGATTCAACTCTTCAAAAGTAGTTGCAGATGTATATACAGTATCTCCGGCTGTAACCTAGGTAAATTGAAAAAAAATCAAATCCATTAAGAGCTGAGAATAAGAATTGTCAAACAAATGGGAAATTTCCTAATGCAGTCAAGATAAACGCAACACTCATTTCAACCAAAACATACCAATTCTTTTCCCTTTTATTGATTGAACATACCAAGCTGCTTCTTCCTTTTTTATAACAAAGTCAAGGAAAACAAATTTCAATGGATATGTTTACTCTTTTTCTACTTGTAGAAGATTATCCATATCGTATATGTCGGACTTCTGCCTTCCCAAAATGTTAGGGTGCATCATGACATGCAGCTAAAGAAGCTCTTACAACAACCCTAGCTAGATGTGCAGAGTAGGCAATGATGATTAACAAGCATGATGATGACAATGAAGCAGAATGATATCTAAATGTGACACCCAAAAGTTTTGAGTAAGAAAAAGAATGAATGAATGAAAGGAAGGACGGAATGATGGAAAGTAGGAAAATACAAGATTTATATGACGAGGCTATTGTTGGTCCAAACTTGAAAGGAAGAAAAAGAAGGGTAGAGATCTTTGTTTGTTACATTATTTAACACGTTACGTATGTGTGCAAGAATGGGTTCTTGAGGGCCTACAACTGAAATAAGATATCCAAATAAGGATTGAGATGATTTAGAGCCTTTGTTATATTAATTTTATAAGATAAATATAACAAATTTGGAGTAAACAAAGTCCGTTGAAAATCTTTGGGACTTCTTTACATGTAGAAAGTTGTTTCCAGGCTCTATATCTGGAGAATCTGCCTTTCTCCATTTATTATGAAAAGTAGACATTTGGGTCTATCATGTTATTCGTGCTAAAGAAGCTTTATAAGAAGATAAAAGAAATATATAGTGAACAGTGGTGATGATGATGAAGCATGATAATATCTAACTGTTCCATCAATAAGTTTGAGGGGAAAAAACCACAAAACAAAAGGGAAATAAGAAACTAACACACAAATGATATAGCTATGGCTGATCTAAATAACAAAAGTAAAACACGATGGACAATGATCTTTGACATTGTCATATTAAACTTGTCGAAGTAATTGTGCAAGATTGTATTCTTGAGGTTGCAGACACCTCATTTTGGCACTCCACTTAGAGCAAACATATGGATATCTCAATGCCTAATGCCCCACTCTAACTCACCTTAGTTATGACTATCATTAGATCTCTTCTCGCTTCATCTTGCAACATAATGGAAGAAGGGAGCTGGGGTTGGGTTGTGCACCAAAGTCTTCAGCACATTTCCAACAGCAAAAGACAAAGGACCAAAGTCTTTTACGCAGTTCTTGCAGCACATAGACAACAAAGGTGCTGAATCCTTGGGTGCACTTCCTGCCTCCAGATAAGGTTGTTCTGAAGATAAGGGAGCGGCCTTGGGAGCAAGATATTGAAGTTTCCAGGCATCACGGTGATTTTTTCAGCACAGTTCTGATGGATAAGACTCCTCCCTGACTTCTCAAAACTGGATAAGAACCATTTTGAGGAACCACTTGTTGACAGGTATTCAAACTAAAACTCTCCACTTTTATCCAGGCCAGTGAATAAAAATTTGAACTTATAGGTATAAAGCTAAATGTTACAGTGCATTTCCAACCAGATAAGGTCCGTTCTGAACTCCCCGTGGATAAGAATAAGAGTCGGTGCAAAAAGCTAGCCAGATGTCCAGGTAGTGTGCCAAAGCCTTCGACGCATTTCCTAGAATTCACAGCACCCTCCAAAATTTGATTTTTAAACTAAGCTTATCCTATCCCATCCTCTCCCGGTTCAAGGAGTCAGCTAAGTGACTTCAAGATTATAAATAGACACCCTTTCTGCACTTCACAACTCATCAGCTTCCTCCAATCATCAACAAGAGAGTTCTTTTCTCGAAGGGGTACGCTGTGTCGACCTGAGTTAGAGCAGCCAGATTGGGTTACACCAATCCAACTCATCTCTTTTGTTTTGCATACTTTAACTCATGCATCTCATTATTCACCCCATTTATCCAACTGCAGTTTTTAAGTTCATCTAGTTCAATTTTTCCATCCTTCCCATTGTTTCTTTTTACCCCTTTTAGTAGCAGGAGACTTGCGGCCTCCCCCTTTACCCCTTCGGGACCAAGAAAGCAGTGGTAAATGAGTTGACCAATCCACTTGCGCCAAAATGCAGCACAGAAGAGATCTTTCCTTTTATTGCATAAACCCATATATAGGCCCATTCTAAGCCCAATATTGTCAAAATACCGAAAAAAATGAAAATTACCATAAACCCTTAAAAAACATTTTTCTCTCTCCTAATCCACCCACCAGATATTTTAGATATGATATGTCCAATTGGTTCACAATAAATTGTTTAGAGTTATCTTATGGATGAGCTAACTGATTATGGATGTAGAGGAAGGGACGAAGGTCCAATTGCTTCACAGTAAATTCTCTTGTACCATCTGGATCTAGAGGAAGGTTGGATGGAGAAAAGTTTTTCTCAAGTGATTATCTTTCCTATGTTTGGATCTACTTTTAGGACACACTTGTGCTACATCAAGGATTCTTTGTACCATGGAGAAGCTTTTTGCGCTTGCTATTTTTTCACATTTTAGTGAAGAGCTTTTCCATGTGAAAGTGGAATAAATTGTAGTATTTTTCCTTAAATCCATGGAAAATCATTTCCTACAATAGGGGTAGGAATTCTTAATGCCACAGAATTTGACACAAATTTAGGAAGACTTTTCAAACTGGCCATAAGTTCTATAGTTCAACAACCAATTACTACAGTCCAGTTTTTTCTTCAATGTCCTATTTTATACTAAGAATCTATTTCTTCCTATTTTACATATTGAAATTCTTCTATGGTCCTTTTTTCTTGTTTTCTTTTCTTTATATCTAAGGCAATTCACGTTGACCTATAATAAAGAAAAATCTAAAGAATGTTGGATATGTTATTAGACGGACGAACTCCCCTTAGATTAGAATTGGATTAAGTTTGCGTTGGCTAGAATTAAGATGTGATTAAGGTTTTCTATTATGGATATAATTAGGCTTTGATGATGATGACAACGACAATCCATCTTGATAAAGATAAAATAAATACGATGTGAATAGAACCCTAATCAATTACGTAAAATGATTGATCAATGGTCAACCTTGTCAAAAACTGAGCCGCACAACATATTTTCTCACCTATATCAAAGCTAACAACATAATGATCTTGGGCAATCATTCTTCTATAATAAACCCAATTTCCATTATTATTTTCCCTTCCATACTTGAATCTGGAACAGGCTCAAGCCAAATCTAACGAAAACAATTACTAATTACAAGAGATTTTTCATAATTCACATAAATAGTTGATGTATTTGTGAGATCATGGTTCTTGCAAAAACAGGCTTGTACCCCATAGGATAAATTTCTGGCAAAGCGTCAACAAAACTAAAGTCAATTTCCCAAGGTCTAAGCAAATACCTGAAGAGAGATGAGTAACCAAAGATTTAGTTTTAATAATCTATATCTCTGCAATACAAAAGAACTCCTAAATAAAGGCATAAACACATAAGAAATTCCTGACTGAACTATCCTAGACCTCACATCTAACAAATCTTAAAACTAAAAAACAATCACAAAGTAAATAACTTATCCTAACTGGAGTAATAAGACAAGGAAGACCACTTGTCCATCACCCCATTCTTTCCACCTGAACTCATTCGGGTTGGTGACTGAACTCCAAGTCCAACACATCAAAGATTCAAAGCTAGGCCAGAGTCCGACCATGGATCTAGATTTTGGTTTGCATCGCTAGTCCCTAATTTGCATCAATTTACGATTAATTAAGCAAAGCAACATGACCACCCCTAGCTGCATCAAGTACTAGTTAGGTACCCTTACACCCATGGCTGACTTGAAAGAATCTTTTACCTCAGACAACAGTACTCGAATCACAACTAAATCAAATATCCATCCCATCATAATCCACAGCTCTAACAAACAATTATGTAATGTTTTGGCAGTAATATTTGAACTTTTTGTTTTATCAGTAGACCATTACCATTACTGGGTGATAGGAATCTGGGACCCTAAATTCTATAAAAATATTATCACATTCTGTGGTTTCATTTGCTATGTGAACCACCATTTGAGACAAACATTAGGAGTTTACATCAAATTCTTGTAATCCTAAGTCATATTTTTTTCATAAAAAAAAAAAAAAGTGGGGAAATTTGGGCCAAGCAGACTACTTTTATATGTGCCATTATGTAATGGGTTTTTGGCCACAAAACTCACCTATATCTGATCAAAGACACAACCGTAATAGAATCCACCCCCAAACAACATATCTTCAAAAACACAAGCCCTGCCATGCCATTCTCAAAGCTGAATTCTTTTTCACATTCCCCCATCACCATGTAATTTCCACACAACAAGATTCCATTCCAAACTCAAAATACAGAAAAAGAAAACCCTAATAACAGAAAGAATCAATCAATCAAATTAAGGACAAGAAATAATCAATCAAAAATCATAACACTCACAGTCTGGATATCGGATTCGTTAGGTTCGTCCAGCAATAGGATCTTGTTGCTGTCGGCCCCTTCGTCCTTAATCGATAGCGAGTCCAACTCGAGCTTCGGATCCTCGCTTTCCACGGCGGGTGTTGTCGAGGAGGTTTCGGCTTCTTCAGCTTCGTCGGCCCAAGCACGCTTCACTTCAGTGGTCTTCTCATTTAATAAGACTTCCGTTCCTTTGCTCTCATCCGCCATTGCTGCTGCAAGAGAGAGAGAGAAAGAAGGGTTTTGTGTATGTTGCTGCAAGGGGTTTTTTTTTTTTTTATGTATTGAAGCAGTAGAGAACAGTAGCTTAAATCTCAAGCAGAGACTATCGCGTGATGGCGCGTGATGGCGGTGGAAAGAAGAAGGAAAGAAGGGGCAACGAGAGGAAAACGGAGAAAGCTGCGTTCATTTATATATGGAGAAGTGGAAATGGATGCGTTGGATGTGTGGGACTGGGACCTCTCAGGGCCGCTTATTGAGAGTCGGATGCTATATAAAATGTAATGTAAAAGCTAATTACATACTCTCAATTATTTATATCATCAAAGAACCCGGGCTGACTTTTGGAATTGATGGAATTGATGGTATGAGTAAATAAAATTGAGTGTCATGGTATGCTCAACTTTTACATCAATGCGCTCGGGCTCGACTAAGAATGGACACATGATTGATAAGGCCCTTAGTGCAAACTATTGTGTTATTAATTTATATATTTAATTATATTATTATTTGTCATTGCTCAATCTTATGATAGAACGAGATTGTCATTTTAGCAATTGGGAGCAGTTGTGATGTCTGAGTGGTTTGGGTTTTCGTTAGATGGGATCTAGATTTTTTTTTCCTTTTTTTTTTTTTTTCTATCGAAGGGTTTCACAATCTTTTGGACTGGACTAATCCCCTAACTCAGAGTAAAGCTGGGTAAACTCCCCTGTAATTCGTTGTGTTAGTGCAGTTTCGAATCTATAACATTCGGGTGCAAACTGTAGTCCTAAGCCAACTTATATATCCCTCCTAATTAATGGGATCTAGATCTACCATCGATGTTTGAGAACACTTCATTCCTGTAGAAAATACTCATTTGCTCCTGTTTTCATGAATCATGAGAACCGTGCATGAGAGAGAGAGAGAGAGAGAGATTGTCCTGGTCTTCCTCTTTTCCTCTTCGCTGGTTTTCTTCTTCCTTCTCATGAATGCCCTCATGTTTCTTTCTTCGTGCGTTTTATATGAGGCCCTTACATCTGGATCCCTCTCTATTTAGAATATTGAATTGGAAGAAGTGGAACTCTATAGCAAGGTCCAAAATTCCGAACCACTCGAAACAATATTATTAACATAAAAATGGGTCTTTTACCAAAAGGAAAGCTAAAAAGAAAAAATGAATGGATCCCTAGTTGTAATAATTCAGTCCAATGCATGGACTCATTGGGAATTCATGGGACCTACAATGAGGCCCACGTATTGAGAATCTAAATGGTATAAAAGTAATGTCTCACTCATACAAGGGAATAGTTCGTGCTCGTCAAAATCGGGTAACCCCCCAGCCAAAAGCCAAAGGTCCAAAGGCTGGGCTGGCGAGTAAGATTGCAGACGGGACGGTTCCAGATCAAAACCATAGTAGACCTGGACCTATTTATAAATAACGGTTCCGAGTCTAGTTATGACTCGGAACATGTTTTGTTGGTTTTAAACCGGGTTCCGATTGAAAAACCTAGATCCGGTTTCGAAACCGGGTTCACCTAGAGGATTGGAATCTAGTTCCAAAATCAATTCTAATTTCTCATTATTCTTCATTTTTCTTAAAATATCATATCATTCTACTTAGAAAAATTCTACTTGGACAAACTGGGGGGACCGATTCATGGCCCGGTCCCCCCTCTTCTACTTATAACCATGCATCAAGTCTACTACTTCTAATATTATAAAAAAAATGTAAAAAAAAGGCCGATTTTAAGGTACAGTTTGTCATATTAAAGGCTCATATGCCAGGTCCTGAGTCCACGAGTCGGAACCTATATGGATCCGGAACCGAACCCGTTTATCAATCGGAACCTAAATTGGGTTCCGAACTCGTTTATGAATCGGAACCTAAAATAGGTTCCATATCCAGTTTTTTGCGGGTCAGAACTTCCGGGTAACCGGATACCCGTTTGCATCCCTACTGCCGAGGGATACCCTGGGTTATTAAAAAAAAAAAAAAAAACAAAGTCCCTCACTCAATTTCACTCTAATAGGAAATAAGGCTTAGCCATATTTCACTTTATAGTAAATGAACTCTAATTAATTTTTCACTCTAATAAAAAACAATGCCCAAATTTCACTCTAATAGGAAATGGGCCAAAACCAAATTTCACTCTAATAAGAAATAGAGGCCTAGCCAATCTCACTCGAATAGGAAATGGGCCCACTATTAGATTAATCTAGTATAATTAAAAAACCTCTAAATTTGGTATTTTCTTTTAAAAAAATGGGACAAAATCTCAAATCTCAAACATGTATAAATAAAATGTTGCATTGTTGATTGAGTATTTTTTATTTTTTTCACACACATATATTTGTGTTTTTATAAAACAAAACTACAAAATGTCTCACCAGAATTTTGAATCGGCCCAACATTTCGTTTTGGAGACCAAAATCAAAACAAGATCCAAAATGAAATTGACAACTATGCTATGTTTTCGCACAACCTCATAAAGGTCCCTATATTTTATATTTTTGTTAAAATTTTATCCTTGAAAAAAATATAAATGATAGTTTTGCCAAAATGATAGCAAGGCATGTCTCCTAGATCAACTCCTAGTTTTATTGGTTTGAAAAAGTAATAATAGCTGATGGAGCAAGGGGACTAATAGCAAAATGGAAAAATCAGAAATGCATATTTTCAAAAATGTCCTTTGGTTTTTATGGGGTCCACCTTTGATCAATTCAACCCATTTACACAAATTGGGATCCTTGATTTGAACTAATCCTGTTTCGCAATATTTTGAAAATTATTCATCATTAGATTTTATCACGAGATGTTTATACAAAGTATAGTCATTAAACTTTGAGGACCCGAACTTCGGGGTCATTGGTTGACCACCTTTAACATGTTTAATTGTTATACATGCATAATATTTATACAAGTGCATGTTTGTTTGCCATAATTTATATATGTAAATAATGTAAAGACTAAATATGCTACGCAAATGAAGTGGTTATGAGGCTGGAATTTCCTTTTCTTTTTCCTTTTTTTCTCTAAGAGTTTTGGGGCTAAAATTTACTCGCCTGAATATGTGGTAAATTGGTTTACACACCTCTCTTGCAAATGGTGCTGGTGTAATCTCTACACTGATTTTTTCCCACTTGCAGGGCCCATCAAATAGCTTTACTTTTATACCTATGGGCCCCATATTTGTAATATAAACCATATAATGTGTTTAATGAGCTAATAAACCAAAAAATCTTGAAGTTGATTGTCTTAGATCTTAATAGATTTTGAGTAATTTGTAATAGAAAAAAAAAAGTGGCAACCTATAGATAACTTGTTTTACTTCTATGAGTCCCTAATTCATGATCCAAACCATTCAATATTCTTATTTAATGGTAAATATAAGGGTAAAGTTTCATATCTTAATTCTTAATGAAATTTAACAAACTTATGTCAAAGTCCAGAAATTCTAAATAATTCTAAAACCATTGGATATACTGATTTACTCACATGCATAGATTATTATTTTCATAAATATGGTACTGTATTTCACATGTATAATACTTGCATATGACATATCTAAAGCACCCATTTTTGTATCATATGTGTAAAACAGAAACAACCCTTAAGGACTAAAGTTATATGATTAATTTCGAAAACTTGGCAGTCCTTGGAAAATTAGGTGAAGAACATGTTGAAAAAAAAAATAAAAACCTCAAATGTGGTTGTTGAATCTCACTAATAATAACTTGGAGCTCATTGTAGAGCCACAAGTTTCAGGGTCAAGTCATGTTAGTAATAATAATAATAATAAATCTTAAAAAGTTGAAGTCATTTTTTATCAAGGGTGAAGGGTTTGGCCTGATTTTCTTATTGAATCCATGAAGGAGTAAAATCTTACCTAAAAGAATTTATTTATTTTAGATCTAATCAAATTACTCACAGTAGCCAAACATACTAAGCGAAAGGAATAAGTATTTCCTCTATATAGTAGATGAGTTTGTAACATCTTCCATAGCTTCGGTATCTACTATTGTTACAAGCGATTGTTCAGTGAATTATCCACTCTAGATGAAATAGAAAGATTTGATATTATGCTACCTTGACTTGTTAGGGATTTTGTGTGTTGTAATTTGATTGGATGCATTCTCATTTTGTTAAGCTTGATTTTTCATGCATGTTTTTAACTGTTAAACTTAAATTTTCTATGCATTTCTTTGTCTCTTTTTCAAATCCTTTTAGGCATCTTAGGTTCATGTTTTGAAAAACACTTTTGATTCCTCTTATGTATGAATCTAAGTGTGTATTTCCATGGCTAAAAACCCCCTTTTAGAATACGATTTTAATGTAAAAAAAATATGGAAATTTTCAATTAACCGCCATGAATTCCATTCACGTCATTGTCACTTTTTTCAGAAAGCAATAAGCTTTTAGTCTCTGCTTTTCGGTGACTTTACGATTAGCTTTAAGACTAACCATAAGTGACCTATGGCTAGACATGAAGCTAACTGTAGTTCGAATTGTCTTGGTTGACTGGAAGTCAAATTAATTGTTGCTAGTGACCGTTGGAGTTATGGCTAACCATACATGTACTAGCCATTGGACAACTTTTTCTATATGTTTCCAACTCTTTCCAAAGCTAAGAAATGAAGCTTTTAAGAGAGTTTGAGGGCAAAGGAAGGAGAATGAGTTGAGGAAGGCTAGGAAAATAATAAAAATGCTAAAGTTTGGGTGTAACCTTTGAATCATTTCAAGTAAGCTTTGATTTTCATTTCATATAGTTACATGCTTTGGTAAAGTCTTGGTAAATCTTTTATAGCATAATTTCTATGAGTGTCTGAATCCTTGATTGTTGCTTTCCATTACATGAAAATCATTTGCAAACTCGTTTGTGCTGTGGATTCAACAATGCCTTCATTCATCACATGTTTTGCCTTTGATTTTTTTTTATTCAACGTATTATGCCTTGATTTTCATATCTTTATCAAGTTTTTTGCTGCACATGTGGTTGATGTGAATTAAGATTTTGAATACCATTTTCATTCTCATGAGCTATCATTTTAAGTTGAGTGGAGGTATCATGCATACACACAAACATTGAACTTTAATCTTTGCATTATCATTGTGTGTGTATTAAGTTGGATAATCACTTTCATATCATCCTATTTTAGAGGCACAATCTTGTACTTAGATAGATTTACCTCTTCTAGTGTATTGTTAGACATATTTTAGAGAGAAAAATCATTGTTGCAAGGGCATGTATGGTAACAGGATAGGATTCCTTGATTAAGAGGATTATTGTATTCTTCTTATTCGATGATATCCTCCGTAACGATTTCTCATGAAGAAGATCTGTTGCAACCCCTGTTTGGCAAACAATGGAGAATTGAGGATTTGCATATACTACATCCAACGGTCACAGATTTTTTTTCCCATTTTTCATATTCTGCCATGAATCAAGCACTAAAATTTGAATTTCTAGTCGTTTGTTGCCTTTTAGAGATGATGGACGGTTCAGATTTTGATTATGGGTCCCACAGAAATTTTAAAAAAAATTAAGTTGTAGACATTTTTGTAAAAATCTCAAAATATATAAAGAAGCAACAGCTTAACATTGATTTGGGAGCTGTTTTGAACTTTCTGAACATGGTGGACAGTTCGGATCTTGATTATGGAACCCACAAAATTGGTTTCCAAAGCCATAACCGTAACAAATACATTACCATCCCGGTTACTATTGAAGCGCAAGTAGGAATCGTTTCACTGTGGACATGTTGAGCGACCAGTAGGTTTTTGACATTTTTCTCTCTATTCATGATGAATCTGGATGCCAAGTTTGACCTCAACAACTGAGGTATCCGAGTAAATGATGCTATCACGTAGATCCCTTGAGATGGCGTTGAATGGCCATGAGAGGACTGTCATGTTGCAGCGAGACCATGAACCATGATTTGGTGAGGAGGCATCAGGTTGCGTTACAAAACCGTCAACAAATCCTGGTTTGTTCTTTCTTGTGAGTGCCATCTGCTTAGCCCTACTCCTTGTATCAGGCCGGCTTGACCATTAGGCAAGAAAAGCCCTTACTTTAGGCCTCCTAAAAAATTAGGCCCCATAAAAATCATCTCTTCAAATTTTAGAAAAGAATTCAAGCAACTGTTATATTTTTTTTTTTCTCCCAAGGCCCCATAATAGTAACTAGCATAACAACCCGTGCTTAGCACATGTATGATCCGCATTTATGCATTAAAAATAACTATAAATTGTAGAAAGAAAAGAAAAGAAAATAATAAAAGGTTATCATGAAAGTACTTGTTTATGTAATCTATGAGCTCATGGGATAAAAAAGAAAGAGAAAAGAGAAGAATTGGAAAAGAAAGGGAATGGTGTTCTGGATAGAAAAGGAGGTCCGTATTACAGAAAAGCTAATGGGATAAAAAAGAAAGAGAAAAGAGAAGAATTGGAGAAGAAAGGGAATGGAGTTCTGGATTGAAAAGGAGGTCCGTATTACAGAAAAGGACGAGTGTAACTTTCAAAAGTGGAATAGTGGGAGGAGACGTGAGTGGTGGTTTCAAAGTAGTTGGTATGAGATAAGTGTGGAGAAAACTAAAAATATTTTTAAAAATAATAACTTACTTTCAAAATTGTAATTGATGGTCAAAATCGAACCCAAAACCTCCTAACTTAATATAGTATAATTAGTATCACATCTCATTAAAGTCATGTTTTCATATTTAAACAAAGCATTAAAGCAAGTGTCATCCTTCTTTTTCTCTACACAGTGTCTTTTTAAATCCCAACAAATCTCAAACCCAACATCCTTGCCACCTCACCAGTGAGGTTTTTTAAATGAACGTTTCTCTACCAACGCTTTTTCATCTCACGTACTCTTTACTCTCTCACCCTATGTCTCTTTCATAGATTGTCTTTCTCTATAATTACTTTTTTTTTTCTTTCTAAAGCAATCTTCTTTAAAGATTTATTGATCTGGTTTTGTCTTCTTTTTAATAATATATGTGGATATACTCAGATAATATATGTGAGTCTTTTTTATAATATATGTTAATCACAACCCACTAACTCAAATATAATCCATTTTTTTCATAATAAAAAAACTGGATCAAATTCAAAATTCATCTACATCTACAGTCTTTATGGCCAACAATGATAAATCACCAAATCAGGTTCTATTGTTTTATTATTTTAAGATTTTTTTTTAATTCCATGCTTGTATTTTATTTTTATTATAGTTAGTGATCATTTTATTTATAAATATTATTAGTTATAATTTATAAATGATAAATGTATCAATTAGAAAATATGAATTCAGATGCTCAAAACTTAAAAAAAAGAAAAGAGAAAAAAGAATAGATAATTTGAGGCCTCATTTAGGATTTTGTCGCTTTAGGCCTCAAATAGTCTCGAGCCGGCCTTGCCTTATATGGTAGTTGTCACCATCAAGAAGGGTTGCGACAAAAACATTTTCAAGATTGTCAGAGCGATGAAGATAGAATGAGTTGTTGTAGTTGTCATGAGAAGCA
The DNA here is from genome assembly GCA_038049695.1 of Cinnamomum chago. Lineage (NCBI taxonomy): Eukaryota > Viridiplantae > Streptophyta > Magnoliopsida > Laurales > Lauraceae > Cinnamomum > Cinnamomum chago. The sequence goes on along the minus strand of CP142458.1, from coordinate 59,730,433 downwards.
CGGGATAAAAAGAGTTGTGTTATTGGCACACAAGAAATCTCTCTTCGCACATACATATTTAAAAATAAAATAAAATAAAAAACCTATGAAGTTACATTTTTGCCCATCCTCCTCCTCTCTCTCCCCCACCTTCCCTCCACCTTTGGCACTGACCTGCACCGGCGGCGAAGAAGACCCCATCACCATCCTCTCCATCGCTCTCAGCCATCTCACTGCGTCCCCAAGCGCAGATCTCGACCCATCTTCATCTCCCCAGCATGCAGACGACCCACCTTCATCTCACGCCAACCCCCTGCTTCATCGCCACCCTTGTGCAGCAATCGATCCATCTCACCTTCATCTTCCATCTCACAACCAAGGCACATATTGATCCCAGGCTCCCATCGCAAATCCAAACTCCACGCCACCAACACTCCTCGCGCTGCCGCCTCCACCTTTCCATCTTCCTCGCAGCGCCAGCACCTTCCTCTCCATCTCCCTCGCAGCCGGACTCCGGAACCTGGTACGCACACACCTCCTCTCCTTGCACCCACTGCATCTGCATCACCTCCCCTCTCTTTCTTCTTCTTCTTCTTTCTCTCCTTTTGTCCCTGGCCCTCTTCTCCCTCACTTGCACGCAGCGCCACTACACTTTATTCTTCCTCCACTGCACACCCCTTCCTCTCCTTTCTTTCTCATCTTTCCTCCTCTCTCCCTTTTTTCTTCCCTCACCTGCACCTACACCCACTATGCACTGCACTAGGGCATACTCCGAAGCCAATTGCCCCCGTCGCTCTAGGCCGGAGGCAGAGATGGGGAGAGAGAGAAAGGGAGAAGGGAGAGAGAAAATAGTGGGCGGGAGAGGGAGAGGGAGCGAATGGAGGAATGGAGGGGAGGAGAGGGATTCGCTGCTGTCCCGAGCCGGAGCGAGTACAGGGAAGGTGGGGGGAGAGAAAGGAGGAGGGTGGGCAAAAATGTAACTTAATAGGGTGTTTTTTTTTTTTTTAATGTGTGTGTGGGAAGGTAGATTTCTTGTGTGCCACTAGCAGCTTCCGATAAAAAACCACTGAAAACAATAGAGTTGTTGTTTGACATGATTAAAAAATATTCAGAAAAGATGAATATCAAGACCGGTGCTCTCATACCATGAGAAAGTTGCAAGATTTTCTTATATTTTTCTATTCTCTTTGTTTATGCATATATAGAGATTACAAGGCAAGAGTCCCAGACTAAAGGGATAGAGAAATATAGAATGATTATTTACAGTATCAAATCACTCAATTAAAGGAATAGAACAAGATCCCTATTGACTTGGGATTCCATGATAAGTAATGATGATTATATGACCTGTAATATTAAGAATACGGTCGCGAATCCAACAATAGACATGTGTACAAGCTATTGACATTCGTGGAGGCACATTGAATTTTAGATTTAAGTGGAATTCCTAATACATGTTTTAAATTTCTTGTTAGTACTATCTTCCCATACAGCAATTTGTCATTAAAAATCCAGAGAAGATAGCATCACTCTTCAATGTAAGTAAACGTTGATCTTTCTTATAGTCAATTGTATTTTTACTGATGTTGTAACTTGAAACAGAAAGAACTAGTGTGCCTAATAATAAAGTAATAAACTCACGTGCACACCTGTTTAGTTGTCTTTACACTGGTCTTTGAATGGAATTTTACGAACATACTGCCTAACTAGGGTTGTAAATGGGTCGGTTTCGGTCCGGGTCCATGGTGGACCCGGAACCGAAACTATTAAGGAGAAGATGGAACCGGTTCCGGACCTGAAACCGTTTTGTTAGCTCCAGAACTGAAACCAAAACTATATATGGGACAGATCTAGATCCGGGTCCGGGTTTAAGTAGATAATGATATTAAAAAAAATATTATTTTTAGGAGAGATTTTCGAAAATTGAGGTAATATATCGAGTCTCAGGTCTGAACTAAGGTAGAATCGGACTTGGACCCATTTACTTATTGGGACCTAAATAAGGATCAAGACCCGGTTTTTAACGGGTTGGAACCTCCGGATAATCAGAGAATCGAGTACCCATTTACATATCTAGTCGTAACCTATTCACTTGTGCCATCATGTACACAAATTTGTGTTAAAGAAACACCTCCACTGGTCCTCAAATTATAAAGAAACCATTATCCACTTTATGCAATTAATGTCTAGCACATTGCAGTTTATTCCTTAATATGAATGTCCAAAGGAGGCATTGTCCAATCCATCCAACAAGATCATGAAAGGCCAAAATCTTCACAGCATAAACATTCCCCATGAGAACGTATTTTTAAATCGTCAAGACTGATTCTCGATCATCAATGGGTCTAAGAGTTCTACAAAATTCGAAGCATCTTTGAGGGAAAACTTAATAAAAAAGTGGAACCCTAATCCATATCTAACCGATAGAAGCTTGAAGGAGAGATTTTACTGCATAGAAAAACGATAAGGAGCACAACGCTTGCAAATGGGAAGAAATGACACAAACCCTAAATAAATAAATAAAAAGGTTTTTCGCATAAGTTACCATGCCAAGCTTTTGAAAATGAAAACCCTAAAAACAGCCAAGAAGGTTTAGAAAATGACAAGTTGTTGGGCGTGTTTGGCAATTAACTAGTCAAGTTTCTAAAGTGAATCCTGACAAGAAATAACAAATGGTCATATCAAATGTACACAATTTCAAAATTTCCTCCGAATTTTTCAAAAAAAGGTTAAAAAGCAACATCCTTTTTCCACTAAAAGACAGAAAAAAAAATAAAGAACTCCACTTTACTATATAAAAAGTCAGAAAGATTATAGACAACTAAAAACAAAATATCATCATAACATTTTATAATTTATTCTCTCTTGATTTGATGATTCACCTCATCATACTTTAATTCACTAAGGGTGTACACTGATAGGATTGGTGCGGATTGAGCCAAATCCATCACCAATTCGTAATCTACGGATTGACGAATTTGAAATTCGTCACTAATCCGTGGCTGTTAAAATCCGATCCGATCCGTGGATGACCAAATCGGATCAGATTAATCTGTTCAATTTAATGTTCAAAGAAAAATATCAAACATGTTGTAAAAAAAATTACGTTTTGCCCCTTAATTTGTTTTTTCTTATTTTAAGTTTGGACATCTTAATTTATTTTTAGACCCCTTATATTTTTTTATTTATATTGAATGGCAACGGATCAGATCGGATTGAATCTACGGATTGAGGGTGAAATCCGTCACCGATCAATTGCTAACGGATTACAAAATTTTCAATTCGTCATCAATCCGTTGACCTTCAGATTAGATAAAAATCCGCAAATCGGATCGGATCGGATTTCCAGCTCAACGGATTTTTTGTACACCCCTACAATTCACCATGCATCCAAACAGGCCTGTAATGGACGACTCATGCAAGCACATCATAACTTGCTCGCGTGCATTTAAGCTTGTATCATGAATTTTAGGACTAATCTCGAGATTCAACGCTATTTGATGTTTTTTCTTATAATTGTTCTATGATTATTTTCACAAACATAGTAATGTATTTCACATATATAATACTTAGATAAAAGACTTGTTAAAAAAAAAAAACTTGAGTGTGATTGTTGGATCTAATTAATAATAGCCAGAAATTCATTGTAGAGTCAAGAGGATACAGTTTCAAGTCAAAAAGTTGAAGTGTTATTTTTTATGAAGGGTGAAGGCTTTGGCATGATCTTCTTAATGACCCTTCGAAGAAGTAAAGCTTAACTTCAAAAAATTATTTTTAGGTCCAATCAAATTATTCATGAAAGGTATATGCCCTTTATAAAGTAGATGAGTCCGTGGCATCTTCCATAGATTTGGTATCTATTATAATTACAAGTGATTGTTCTGTGGATTCTACACCCTGACTTAGGGCCCGTTTGGTTATTGGAATTTGGAGAATTCATGTCTGATAGAATTTAATTCAAAATGCTGCTAAATTCATCCTGAATTCTAATTCTCATTCGTTTAGGAATTCAAGCCTGAGAATTCAATATACCCTGAATTCCTGAAATTCTCTGTTTGGTAATTTACAAGGATTTATAAATTCTCTATTTGGTAATTTACAAGGATTTATGAAAAGAAAAGGAAAAAAAAAAAAGAAATGTGAGGAAATCATAAGTGTTTTTTGGAACATTAATTCACTTCCATAAAAGGAAATCAGAAGTGTTTTTTTTTTTTTTTGTTAATGTGTTGGAAAATCAGAATTGTTTTTAATGGTATATAGCAGCAATCTTTGTGTGAACACCTAACCCCTATGTAAGCCTTGAACGGATAATACAACATGACATTTTCTTAACACTTATGACTTGGTAACTTCCTAGGAAAAATTTGGCAGAGTCTCCTCTGTATTTCGGATCCAGGGAAATATCTCGGGTACACAAAACCTGTCACTTCTAAATAAAACACTTCATATATCACCCCGGTGCCCCTCAGAACTCATTTACAACTGAAGAGTCCAAGCCCATGATAAGCCTTTAAAAGGGCTCCATTTCAAACTATCATACAAGAACATGCTTTATCAATACAAAAACAATTATAAGACAGTCGGCTCTGTATTCTTCATACAATTCATAACTCGATACCGGCATGGGAACTTTTTGTGTAAAATCATTATCCCTGTAGTATCCATAGCATGTCTTGATCAATATCTAGCTATCAAAACAACATAAATCCTAGCTTTTCCAATTACCACAAGGCCACTCTAGTATTACATTACCTATTTATCACAGATATGGATAATGTGGCAAACCATGTTGAACACCTGGCCTAACACTCAGCTAGTCTAATGATTGGCAGGCCTGTATTAGCATTAGAAGCCAAATTCTTCAAAGATCCCCTTATTTCATACACTGGACCACCTAATGAGTCTAGTCCAGTCTGTGCTCTTTCAGAAAGCACATTAACAAGTAGTGGACCAGCTTGGTAAAGTCTTGGAGATTGCATATGTGCAATGACTTTGGCACACAACCACATGGATACCAAACATGTACATGGAAGAACACCAAATCCATTTGGCATCCGGTCATCCAACCTAGAGGCATGCTATTATGGACTCAAAAAGTCCAATAAATCTTTGGAACCCATCAACATTAAAATGTAAAATACATTTGGTAACCCTGCTACTAAAGTACATAATACCCACTTAAATTCAAGTAGGCCATACTACCCTCAAGGTAGGCCATACTAGTTGCTTCAGATTTCAAGGATGTGGACCTCGACAGACATGTAATACTTCCAGAGAAATTTTAAACACAAGTAATCCCCCACAAAGAGTTGATTTTAAAAGCTAAAGAGGCATTTTAATACTTCTCAAAAGCTGGCAGTGGTTTCATGCTGAAGAGGTGACTTTTTGGGAAATGTGGCTGTCCCAGAGCCTAAGGTTTGCTTCAAATACTTTTGAGGTATTGGATGATGCTGAAAAGGTCCTCCATTTAGATGTGCAATAATCTAAAATGCATGTTATACTAGTAATTAATAGTGAGGATAAGAAATTAAGCCCAACCATGAAGAGGAACATCAGAAGCACAATAGTTCAGATAGCAGTAGAAAAAGCTCAAAATTCCATTTTGCACAATGTATTTGAATCCCATTTTGCACTATTGGCCCTTAATCAATCTGTATTGAAAGGGTGTATTTGAATCCCTCTCTGAAAATGTAAGACAGTTAAATGGGAGTCCAACGGCAGCATTCCATTCTAAATGCCCCTATTAATTTGTAGAATTTGGGTGGTAAACATGATTTCTTTGTGGGGTTTCTTTCTCTCTTCCTATAAAAAAAAGATCACAAGTTTTCTTCTTCTTCTGTGTCTTCTTTACAGTGTTTTAACATCTTTTATTTTGTGGGATGGCCATGTAACTTCCCATATAAGAAGATATCTAGTTTTCTTATTCTCTCTCCAATGAAACTTGTCATTTATAGTGTCTCACAGCTTCTACTATCTTGGGCTTAGAGATAACTAGTTTTTGTCTTCTGTTCTTCTTCATCTTTCTGTACACTGTCTCTATTTCTATTGTAGCTGAATATACGGAGGAGAGATGAGAAATTCTGCAAACCAAGTTATTATGGAGATAGAGGGTAGTAAGCCACCAGGGAATGGGATGGTGGCTGGGGGATTAAGTCCTCTTAGTGAGACTCTTTGGAAGGAGAAGGCTGGTATTGAATTTATTGGAGACGTGTCGGCGAGGCTCACATGGAAGGATCTGACGGTGACGGTTACACTTAGCAATGGAGATACACAAAATGTATTGGAGGGGCTTACTGGGTATGCAGAGCCGGGGAGCCTGACTGCGCTTATGGGTCCATCCACCGGAACACCCAACCATCTCCAATACTTCCATCAAAGATGAGAAGAAGAAGAAGCCCCATTTCTGCTAGGTTCCTCACCAAACCCTAACATGAGAGGAAAGGGGTTTTTTGCTCAAGTTCATCAAACCCAAGCATACAAGAAACCATTCGAATAGTAAATCACATAACTGAGAAATCATCTCTTTTTAATCCGAGATCCATCATCCTGCCTTGCAAACGATCAATGTTGAGAAAAAAAAATATAGAACAGAGGATGAAAGAGAAAGGGGAGATGCTCACCAGGGAAAAAAATCAGTAGAAAGAAGGTTTAGATTTGAATCTGCAGATGACCGTTGGGGAATCCTCTTCTCGTCGGAACGAATGACAACAATCGGAATTCTCAAATGCTACTCCCCATCCCAGCATTCCAAAACCCCATCGATAGCTGCTTCCGGAATACTAGGGTATCACATATCCACACTTGAAACTCAATCAAACAAAGTATTTACCGACAGGAATTCAAAAACCCCTGCAAACCTGAATTCCAGTCAGGAATGCTAGTAAACAAACGGGACCTTAGTGGTTGGTGGATATGCATATGGGTCGGGTCTAGGGTGGAACCATGAAGGAGTCAGACCCAGTTCCGTTTAAACGAGTTTGGTTTCAACACAGATCCAGTTTGGACTCGGACTTTAAAAAAACAGATAGGTTTTAAGATTATATTGCATTAGTGAATTTAAGTAGAACTAATAAATGGTATATGACTAATGTTAAGTAGACTCTTAAGGCCCTTAAAACGTATATAAACTTTTATATGCGACTGCAATAATTGTCATGTATCTGGAACCTGGAGTCAGAACACACTAGGATATTGTTTTGAACCCGAACTTATTCCAGATCCAAAAATCGGTTTCAGACCCATTTTATTCAAATGGCTTCAGATACTTAGATAATCAAATACCCATTTACAACCCATCTGGCAATGGTGTTTATGGGCTAGGTTGGGTGGGGCTAAGGCATAATCAGGCTCAGCTCGCCTTCAGAAACATAGGACTTTATCCAGCCTAAGCCTGACATGGACCTTAGTTGCCTGCCCAAGCTTGACCCACCTTACACATGTCATGCCCAAGACTGCCCATTTAGTCAACAACCAGGGTGGGATGGGCTTTCCATCACTCTTTTAGGCTTTCTAATCATGTAAAACAAGCACTAAACCACATGGTATCACTTATTCAGGCTGCATTGGGCCTGGCTTAACCTTTCCATCACTTAATTCAAGCTTTGTCCATATATTAACTGGGCAAAAATTTGAGACCCAATCCTGCCAGCACCCAACCCAAAAGTGAGTGGCCCAGCCCTTGAGCAATCCTTAGAGGAAGAGAGTAGGCTGCTGCTTTAATAGGCCTGATATCCATTTTTCCATAGGCGCACGCACACAGTGGAAGGTGTTCACTATAGCAACCTAGAGTTAAACCTCTGAAGAAATTGTTAAGCAGGGGCATCACAAAATTTATTGATGAGAGCAGTTTCCTATACCAACACTCGAATGTACAAACAGTTGGTGAATGAATTCCAAGTTAACCAAGTGGAAAGTATAGTTGGGTGGTGACAAAAGCATTCTTCATATCCACAAATTGGAACAGAAGCCAATAACAAATAGCAGTAAGTGCCGACAACCCCCATGGCCATGATAGGTTACCAAGGTTGTCATTTGCTGAAAGGAGAATCCATTAATGGCTTTGTTACAAAAGGTAAGAAATGGAAAAAAGAAAAAGGATAATTTGTCAACGCACCAAATATCTGTACTTCAAAAAAAAAATGTTTTGAACATGCATAATATCTGCTTGCTTCTTTTTTTAATGAAAGAAACCATACAAAAAAAATTATATAGGAAAATGTGTTTTGTGTATGCAATGTTACATAAGGAAATGTCACATGCAAATGATCCTTCCCCACCTTAGATAGCAGAATTGCTATCACCTGAGGTTCCAATGAAGAAGATTGTGGCATTTCCATAATTTCAAACCACAGCAAGGCCTGAGGAAGTTGGGCACATCACCTTAGACAAGGCCAACACCACATCACTGATCAAACACATTCAAGAACATCGTTCTAAAACGCAGCATGTTGCTCTCTCTGATGAGAGTCTCAGAACCAGGTAAATTCATCCATCGCTAGCTAATTAATTGTCTGTGGAAAAAGGAGAACAGGTCCTAGTTCAATCAAATCAGAATTCTGACAGCACGACGACCGCACCCTCCTGGGGTTCAAGTTAACCTAGCCGTTTACCCACCAAAGCTCAGAAGTCAGAACCACTAGTCCTCCCCTTTCCACAAAAAGGTAGGTCCTGCCAGAACTTTGAGCCCAGGTTCCTCCTAACCACTCTGACTAACTCCTACGAGCATAGATGCTATATAAACTTGAAAAAATTGTCTAGCATGATGCTTTACACGGAAGAGGACAACTTACTTTTATTGGGAAGAGGCTGCATTATTTAGCACTAGATTTGCACCACAGAAGCTGAACTAGCTCATGAAAATGACTGTTCAAAGTTCAAACCATGACCCCACTTAATTCACTCTTGAAAATTTAACCCTTAACCCGGAGACTTCAAAGGATAGCAATATGGCCTTCACATTCTTTATTTGAACTTCTTCCGCAGCACAAAAAATATAGGGTTTACCATTAGCATTTTCATTTATTTATTTATTCATTTGATCGGTTACCATTAGAAAATAACAGCTGATTGATTGTTGTCCACTGAATCTTCAGTAGAAAGTCCAAACCTTCTGATCAAATTATCATTACCCGCTGCCGCCTCCATCTGACCAAGGGGCTTCACCTTACGAGAATAAACAGGACTGGTGAGAGAGAATCCAATTGTCGTAAACCCTATGATAAAAAAAGAAATCATTTGGGGCTCCAATGATCAAAATGGAAAAAGCGGCTATAGTCACACATTTCTTAATCCCTCTTTGCCAAGGTCAATATGATGTATCATACAATAAAGTCACAATCTACACTTCATAGGCTCTCTCTAAATCTAACTTGTAAACCAACCTCGGACTTTGATCCATGAACCTTGAGTAAAGACACTCATTAGCAACCTTGTCCAGAATCTCTCTCAAAAGAACAGAGTACCCTGAGCCAGTGAAATTAGGAGAGGAAGCAATTTTTGCGATCTAGCCTGCTTGCTATTTTGGGGAAAAAAACCTTCATATCGCAATCCTCCATACTTTGTCCCAAGCAATTCATTCTTTAGTCTCTCACCCCTCGCTCGGGCTCCAATACTTCGTTTGTGTTGGCTCCTTGACTTTCACCTAAAGGCGAAGCTTTTTCATGGTCAAATAATTATTCAAGCCAAAAATGCATATGCTTGATATTGGACAGGGCCCTTTATAGTCCTACCGTCCCACATTCACCAAAGCCTTTTCTACGGCAGAAGTGTTCGCTTCAAAGAAGTAATCAAGCACTTCCAATTCTTGTAGTCAATGCCGATGGGCCCTCTACAAAGCGAAAAGATTCTATCACTGCCTATGCCAATTTCTCCTTGTTGAAAATCTGGTCATTTCTTATGAACACCACAACCACCAAATGGCCACAACCAATGTTTTCCAGATGAGAAGCCCCCTTTGCTCTTTCTGAGAAAGGGCCACCTTCATTGGGCTACCTCAACTAGCATCTTTGGAAAGCACATCTTACATTACTTTAAGAGAAAAATGGGCATAGGATTTGATATGTGAAAGGACAATGATACGATGGGTTTTGAGGTCTCTCGTTCGTTACAAAGAGAGTAAATGTGTGTGTATAAGCCCTCAGATTGTTCATAGTGATACATTATTTGTTATGGCTAACCAACAGAAATACAAACATCTCCTTACAGTAGTGCTAGCCCATGCCACATTAGAGCAAATGGCAAACAATAAACTTACTTAGAAGCCAAGGTCTCCAAAACGACTTATGAAAAAAAATAGATAAACAAGGAAGACGTAAAAGAGATGTACTGCTTTCTTGCCCTCAAAAAGAGTCCTCTCAAACCTAAAACTACGAAGAGGCTTCCCCCCATACCAGGCAGAACAGTCCTCGACCAATGCATTTTTTCAACACAGACCTGAACCACCACCAAATTAGAATTCTTAAACACTCACCTGTTTGAGATATTTTCTCCACTGGGAGTCCATAAGGCTTCCCATGCATGAAACCTCATGGCTGCATCTAATGCAGGGGAGCCCCCTCTGCATTAATGGCAGAGATGAGGTTTCACCCATGGGAAGCCATGCAGACTCCCATAGGAGAATATTCAGACTACAACCTAACATATTCATCAAAAAGTACTTCATCCCATACTCCAACCTTAAAACCTACCCCTTTCTGAAAGTCCCTTTAACCTAAAAGACTCATCAGTCATCCCCCACCTCCGGTGACTACACAATAAACAACTTGGACAAAGAGTCTCTCTCAAGTAGACATCCTCTATTCCTAGACAAAGTTGCTTTAAATGTTCCTACGCCAGAAAGCTTCCTTCTCATTGCTGAATCTTCACAACTTGCTTAACAAGTCCTTATTTTTTACACTGAAAATGTCAATTTCCACACCCTTCTAATTATTTGTGCACCTTTCTCTATTTCACCAAATAAACCTTTTTCTTCTCACCAACACCTTCCCCAAGATGTCCACTAAATTCTTCCCAACTTCCCAAGCACTGATTTAGGGACCTTAATCGACATATAGTATACCAGCAGTTTGATAAGGCTGTTTTAATAAGGGTGATACCTCTGTCAAGGGGAAGATACTATCTTTTCCATGTGGGTTCTGTTTGAACCTAACGACCATTGGGTCCAAAATAGATCTGGATCTGAAACAAGCCCTACAGAAGACCAAGATACATCACTGGGAGAGCAGCAACTCACAATTTACCTCCACCACTCAAGAATGAGTGCTTCAAGAGCAACCTGGCACCATGTTATGTATGACATTTTCACTCCTAGGCTTGAGGTTGCTGCTTAAACATTTGAGGATCCCATGATTGCCACCATCTCCAGCAAGTCTTGTGAAGGAAGAACTATCAGAACATATGAGAACCCCTTAATTCTATTCAAGATATATTGAGAAACTGTAAATCATCATTACTGATTTAAATGGGATAGTGTGAAAGAAACATCATTGCTACATGATAGAATAGGACTAGCTTGAAGGATACAATGGTCTCCCCTAGAAAGCTATAGTTGAGATTCTTCCAGAAGTGACGGGAATTTCTCACTCTTGAAAACATTATGCCGCTTATGGAAGCTTTCTGATTGTTCTGAAGGGGTTGGGACTTGGAAGAGGTTTTTTTTATAGGTGTTGGGAAAGTTAGTAAATGATGGTGATTTGGCTACTGTCATTGCTTGGGTAAAGTGAGGCAAAAACAAATGTGGATATTACAGCTCATTATAAATAGCACCATTCTTTAGATTGGTCTATTTCTGTTTTGTGACTCGTGTTTGAACTTGGAAGAGAGTCATAGTGGCAAAACTCTTAGCTGAACAAGGGTATTGAGGAGTCAATGGTGGTTTTAACTTCTTTCTTCATTCGTAAGTTTGGTCATGTGATATTTTTGTAGGTTCTTCTCTTCACAGTATATCTTTTTTCTCTTTTGTATCTTTCTTTTCTTTAGAGTGAAAATTAAAAGAATCAAAACAAAACTAAGTATCCATATATTCTGTCCCATGATAATCCAACATCTCTTATACCATGAAACATTCCACATTATGTTCAACTTCAACTGATCAAGTACCTAAGAGCTTCAAAATCAATATGGAGGTTTATTATTCCTTCCAGGTATACGATTGGTAGTCCAAAGCATCTCTGATATAGAAGGCGGTTTGTTCAACCCAGTATGCTTTTTATTTGAGAATCATGTTCAACATTCAAAATGATAATTGAGAAAGATTTTAGGGGGACTTATGGTGTTGCTATATAAAGTTTGATAATAAAAAAAACCATCGTGGCTATATAAGGTTTGACTTTTTTTATTCTTGCCATCTATCTTTCGCATTGTTCCTAATCTTAATGCTGTTCCTAATCTCAATGCCCGACTCTGATTGCATGGGCCAAATAGGTGGGCACTAATATGCTCTCCTATGTTCCAAAAGAATCACCCGAATAAAAAGGTGGCTTAGCTTCTTGCTTTTTTTGCTATAATCCAAGTAGAATGTGCAGCAAAAATCTGGAGATTATCTGATTTGCATTGAAATAGAAATGGACTTTGTAGTGTTAAATCCTTTTATGAGACATAACTAGAACATGAAAGAGGTTTAGTCTTTTTTCTTTTTTTAACTTTTTATGGAGAACTAAATTCCCACCAAGAATATTAGCTTTCTGATGGAAGGCCATGTTAGATAAGGTGTTAAAGATTAATTTGGAGAAATCGTAAACAAAAGATTGTTAATGGTTGTATTGTGTGCTTGAGGGAAACAGTAGATGTTCCTCATTTGTTCATCCACTGCACATTTACAAAACAAATTTGGGAGCCTTTCCTTCCCTTGGAGTTCATAGAGTCATCATGAAATAAGTTCACGAATCATTTCAGCATTAGAACCATGGATTTCCATCAGATTGAGGAAATCTTCAATGGAGTTGTACTCTAGTGGTTGTTTTATGACAGTATGGCTTGAAAGAAATAGACAGACCTTGAGGAACAGTAGTAGTATCATTCCGGAGTGAGTCAGAAGACTCATATGTAAGTTATCTCCTGTGTGACGCCTTTGGAAGAATTTTGATGGAATTACCACTTCTGATTTGTGGAGATGTTGGTTAGAATCCTGTTGACTATATGTGTTAATTTGAAGTTCGTAGTGCTATGATATAAATTGTCGTCAATATAGAAAGTTACTCTTTCAACCATGTGTTTTAAGACTATATTCATCAAGAAATTGCCAACTTACCAAAAGTGATGCAGGACCCTAGGGTTTAGGGCTTGTGTGGAAGTGCCAAAGCATGTGTCCGAAACACGGTAACACGTCTCCACAGAGACTATCGACAAGGACACACCTCAAAGGGAACAAAGCCCTCAAATATCATTAATAGTCAACTCTGAATTCTAATCTCTACAATGACATATGAATAAGAAAAAAAACCAGGGACTAAGAATCCTCAACAAACTAGGAAACTAAAGAAACTAGAAACTACCCTAATCACAGCCCAATAATATAAATAAAGAAAGTCACTCACAATTATTTAGGGAAATAATAAAAAGTCCTAAACTATCTTGGGCCCATTTGTGGGCTGGCAGGTCGATCTTGCATCACAAGGACTATACCAACTATACTTATCCTTATTATCTATGATCTGCTACCAAAATATATATATATATATATTCTTTTAAACAAAATATATATATATATTCTTTAATGGATTAAAAAATATTAATATTATAAATGAACATGAAAAAATGTATATATTCTCATGAAGCTCCTAATGAAGAATTTGTAGAATCTCAAGATTATTCAACGGACGATATTCGGTACAAGAATTTGATGGAGGATGCGATAAAACCATTGTATCCTTCGTGTCAAATTCAACATACAAAGTTGTCTGCGACAGTGGATTTGTTAAGCTTGAAGGCTACATTTCAATGGTCTAATCAGAGTTTCACGGCGTTGCTGAAACTGATAAAAAATATTTTGCCACTCAAAAACACTTTGCCGGATACCACCTACAATGCAAAGAAAATGATCAAGTCTTTGCGCATGGATTATAAGATTATCCATGCTTGCCGTAATGATTGCATACTTTACTGGAGAGAGCATGAAGATAAGGACAGTTGTCCTACATGTGGTGAAAGCAGATGGCAACCAGAGACTTCGGATAAACCAAGAAAAAAACCTCTGCCTTGGAAAAAACTAAGATACTTTCCATTGACACCAAGATTGCAAAGACTGTATAGTGTACCCTGGATTGCGGAGAACATGAGATGGCATGCGAATGCCAGCTTAGTAGCAGATGAATCGATCATGCGCCATCCAGTGGATTCATCATCTTGGAAACAAGTTGACCGTAAATGGCCCGACTTTGCAAGTGAGGCACGTAATGTTCGTCTTGGACTTGCGACGGATGGATTTAATCCATTTGGGAATAAGAATAACTCCTATAGTTGTTGGCCTGTTATGGTTGTTCCATACAATCTTCCCCCATCTTTATGCATGAGGAAGGAATTCACTATGTTGACATTATTGATTCCTGGGCCATATGGCCCAGGACATGACATCGATGTCTACTTGCAACCATTAGTGGATGAGTTGAATGATTTGTGGTCCACAGGAGCCATAACATATGACTCGTCCAATAAAAATAGATTCTCAATGAAAGCAATTTTGTTATGGGCTATACATGATTTTCCAGCATATGGTCATTTGTCGGGTTGTAAGACTGCAGGAAAGTATGCATGTCCTGTGTGTAGTGAAGGAACAAAATCTTTGTGGCTAAATAATGGGAAAAAGTTTTGTTACATGGGGCATAGAAAGTGGCTACAAGATATGGGACATCCTTTTAGGAGCCAAAAATCCCAATTTGATGGGAGTGAAGAACATGAGAAGAATCCTAAGCGTATGAATGGTTCAGAATTGTTGAGAAAAATGGAAACTATACATACTAAATTCGGAAAAGAACCAGGTGCTTTGCGGAAGAGAAAACGTCTAGAGGTGAATGAGAACGCTCCATGGTCAAAGAGATCTATTTTGTTTGACTTGCCTTATTGGAAGGTGCGCTCTAACAAATTCTTTCAATTAATACAATTTTATGAAATTAACTAAAATAATAGCATAATTTTTTTTTTTTTGCAGGATTTATTTATTCGCCACAATTTGGATGTAATGCACGTGGAAAAGAATGTGGCAGAAAACCTATTTGCATCCATCATGAACACAAAGGGCAAGTCTAAGGATAATCTTAAAGCCCGAGAAGACTTGCAAGAGTTGGGGATTAAAAAAAAGTTGTGGCCAATTGAAAAAAATGGCAAGAGGATATTTTCAGATGCTCCTTTCACTCTATCTCGAATGGAGAAAGATTTGATATGTAAAACATTATATCATTTAAAGGTTCCTACCGGATATAGTGCATGTTGGAGACACAATGTTAGCTTGGAGGAGAAGGAGCTAAAAAATCTTAAGTCGCATGATTATCACATCCTTTTGCAACATTTATTACCAGTGTTGCTTATGCACGCTTTTGAGTCACATAAGTCATTACGTTCTGCAATTCGAGACTTATCAATATTCTTTAATGTCCTATGCTCAAAGGTTATCAACCATGAAGAACTCTTAAAGATGCAAGAACGTATTGTGGTAGCACTTTGTGTGTTTGAGAAATACTTCCCTCCGTCCTTTTTCGTTTCAATGATACACCTAGTCGTGCACTTGGCAGAGGAGGCGATGTTTTGCGGACCTGTTAGATATCGATGGATGTATCCTTTTGAACGGTAATTATAACATCTTTGTTAATTTGAGTTCTTTCCTAATTAACTATTTTTTTACAAATTAGCATTGGTATCTAATTTAGCCAACTTGTATCAGGAAGATGAAGACATATAAACGTTATGTGGTGAATCAAACATATCCAGAGGGTTGCATTACAGAGTGTTACTTAATGGAGGAATCCATGTTGTATGCCATGAATTATATGCCAGATAGTATAGAAAGAAGCCATAAGCAAGGACATGGGAAATGGATGGATGAGGATGGTGAATGTGCCTACCCTATTGATAAAAATGGGAAGGTCTACAATCTTACTTCTGTACAATACCAACAAGCTCGTAAATGGGTGTTGAAACATTATACTGAGAATGCGGAGTGGGAGAGGTAAGTAAAATTACAAGATCTTAAAATGTACGTTATGAATATATTGCATATATTGAGACCGACAATCTAACTCGTGTTGGTTAATTCTAATCAGGAAATATGATGAATACATTCAAAGCCTAAGGCCCATTGTTCAGAATCGAAGAGGCGCTATGCGAACAGAAAAAGCAATTGAATACATTCCTTGGCTTAGACAAGAATTAAGAAACGGAGCAAACAATGTTATGAAAAGGCTTGCTGATGGACCATCATTTGAAGCCATTTCATATAATGCATATGCAATAAATGGATATGTATTTCATACTTTGGATGCGGAAATGAATAAAACAACACAAAATAGTGGGATCTCAATGAAGGCTTTAACCGCTTTCAGGTCAAGCGTCGGGGACACAAACCTTGTGCATGAAGAGGCCGCATACTATGGAGTTATCAGACAAATTCTGGAACTAGATTACCATGACTTTAAACAAGTGGTATTCTATTGTGATTGGGTTCGTATAGAAGACAAACATGGCTGCTATGTTGATCCAGCAACTAACTTGATATATGTCAACTTGAGAAGGTTGCAAAGAAATTCAAAGGAAGATGATGAGCCTTTTATTCTAGCTTCTCAAGGCACTCAAGTGTTCTACTGTAAAGATCATAGTTGGCCAGCAGATGATTGGCATGTTGTCTTGGATGTTCCAAAGAAATTGAATCAAGACGTTGACTCTTTTGAAGATCCCTTAGTCTTCGAGGCTAGAACTAATGGAAGTAACTTAAGCGCAACATTGCAAGATGCTATAGTTGATGACGAGGAGATCTAAGTCGTAAATTCATGTATGACAAGCTTTTTAATACTAACGTTCGTGCTAGCATATAAATGTCTATTAGCAACATTTGCATGTTATATTTTAATGCCTATGAATCAAATTCAGCTTTATTTCGCATGCCGATATATTTATAATGTCATGAATTTTCTAATGCAGTTCTTGTGGTTTCAGGCACTATGTCGCATGACAGATCAACGGAGGCAAGTCCAACATCTAATTTACAGGGATGTTTATCCCATGAGAGTATGTACTGCGACATTAATTTTTTTTCAATATTCACTAGTTTATGTAATATGACTAACTTAAAATGACATTTGTAGCGAGTCATCTTCCCCGTGTTACATTTAGCCTATGTGGCCAAGCCATTGGTCCTAATGCAGCTAAGCTATCTTCGGCCATAGGGAAGGTTGCCAAATCCAACATATCACCTTGTATTGATAACTGGTCACAAGTGCCAATTTTAGTGAAGGAGCATGTGTGGGAGATTGTTAGTGTGAGTACCCATTTATATAGTTGGTTTTTTTTTTTTTTTCTAACATATGACTAATCTATTCATTGTCTATTAAACAGAGTATGTTTGAAGTTCCAATTGAGAACAAAGCATATGTGCTAAAAAAGGCAAATGCACATTGGAGGAATTGGAAGTCGAAGCTACGTAGGGATTTTTACGATAAATATCAAACAAATGTTGAGAGAAAAAATAACCCACCCAAAAAGGTAAAGAAAGAAGACTGGGAGAAGTTCGTTGACATGTGTTCGATAGAAGCGTCAATAGCTAAGAGGAACCATGGGAAGGAAGCAAGAAAAGCATTGAAAAGCCCACATACCTCCGGTAGAATGGGCCAAGCTAGAGTTGCAGAAAACTTGGTAAGCACTGTGCTTTTTATTTTTTAGTTTTTCCCATTTAACTAATTTTGTAATGAAGATGTATGCTCCCTTTTTTTTCAGAGGCAACAAAATCCTGGAGTTGAGATCACTCGGACACAAACGTGGCTTGCAACTCATACTCCAAAGAATGGTTCTGCTAGATGCGATTATGTGGTGAGAGGTAGTTTTTTCTTCTGAAATGCAAAACCTTATGATGAGTTATTAACTTTTTTGGTTCACTGTGGTTGTAGTCATTTTTAGTTGATTCATTTATGAAAAAACGCTCTTTAGTTGATTCATTTATGAAAATGGACTCTTTGGAATTCCTTGGATGAAGATGAATAAAATTCATTTGGAGAGATGCACATGTGGATATTTAAAGAAGACTTAAAGCCTTTGAAATATTTGAAGATGGAACAATGGTATGATGACATTTTGGTGATATTACTTGGATTGGAAGACCACTTCTCAGAAATGCCATTTTGTTACTTTATTATGTCTAAGAATAGTATTATTGCTGATGAGGATGAATAGTATTATTAGTGATCTTATAATCCCCTTCTTTAATTCCCAATTTTGCATACAAGCTCTTGTAGACGTTTAACTTGCCTTTACTAATGATTCTCTGTCTTTTTTTTTTTACTTTTTGTAGATTTTGTACCTTTCTGTCTTCTCCATTTCTTAGTTTTACTTTTCAGCAATAGTCCTGTGGATTTCTGGGTTCCACCACCAATTTTCTTTATAAGTATAGCTATTATTTCCTTAAGACTCATTCAGAACCTCTTTGGTGACCTGTTTGATGCAAGTCTTCATTTGATCCACAGTTCACTAGAATCCATATTGTAGTTAAATTCATGTTGCTTTAAGACTTTCTTTAAATGCTTTTAATGTATCCCCTATATCAATCCTTTTGCTTAAATTCGTATGCCCCATGCACTCTATAATTCTCATCTCCTATCTTCTTTTTGTGTTCGTTAAAGCCTCCTGCAATAAATATACTTTGTATCTTATACTACCCATCCATCAGATCCCAAAAGTACATTTTAGCTTTCCCTTAACCCTGCTTGCAGTGCACAAGCACTAATGACATTAAATATATTTTCACCTAAAACAATCTTAATTGTAAAGATCCAATCATTCTTTCTCTTCACCTCTACAATCTTAACCTTTTAGTATTCTTCAAGCATGACGTCAACTCCCTTTTTAAAAATGCATTTCCCTGTTTCTAAGGTCGTCAATGAGCTGAGCTAGCTCGAAGGCTCTTCGGCTCAGCTCTGTTCGGCTCACTTTAATAGATTATAGGTTGACTCAAGCCTATTTATAGGTACATTTCAAAAGTACTATGAACTTGTTATATTTCTCTTTAATATCCTAGCAAGAGGTACCTCTCATGGCTTGTGTGAGAGGAAACTATTTCAGTTCCTTCTGTGGCCCACTTGGATATAGCCTTATCATGACAAACTATGAGAGGTATCTCTCAATAGAAGATTACTGTGTGAATGTATAACTGGAAAAGATAAAGATTTTTTTTTTCTTTAGAGTTTTCATTTAGAGGGTATGCCTAATCCTTCAAATAACTATAGATTGCAATGCATTCAGCTGAAGCTCAAGCTTGATCTATATTACAAAATATGGTAACTAACCTAAGCTCAAGCCCTTGTAAATGTTTATGAAAGGAGGTTCAGCTAAAGTGTTCAAGGAAAATAGAAGCTCGAGCTAAGCTTGAGATTCACAATTTGAGTGTGAGATAAACTTGAGAAAAGTGAAGCTCGGCTTGGTTCCTATCATTGGCAGCCCTAGTTGTTTCTAATCTTCAGCAACATAACAAACCATATCAAGTGACATTAATCAGTTTTCTTGTCTAATAGACCTACCTATTATACTTTCTCTTATTTCTTAATTCCTTACTTTCTTGTTAGACACATCCATCTTAATATATGCATCTTAGCCAAATGCATTTTATCTTCTTGTTTCTTCATTTCTCCCAAACATTAAGCCCCATACAACAAATCAGGTCTAACAACTGTCTTATAAAGTGCCCCTATAATCAAAGTGTCACTCAAACATCACACAACACTCTACTAGCATGTCCCCACTTTACCAACCCCAAGCCAGTTCCACCTCAAACAGTCATTCCATCATTCCTCAACCATACTAAAAAGATCTTGGACAATTTAACCATGCATTAATGGGTCTAAAAGATTCCCAATTTTTTTAATTAAGGAATCTATCCAGCTGCCCATTGTGGGTGGTGATACTTGATTGTTCAACCAAGTGAATCTTCTGCCACCAATGGCATATTGGGATGTCAATGAGTTCACCAAGACTTTGCAAAATTAGAAATGGATTCCATCTCAGGTATGGTCCTTCTTCCATCTCAAGGCCAAATGAGCTATCCCTCTGGTTAGATTCAATCAGGTGGCCCACCTACGTCTAATCTAATTGACTCACATCACATGCGTCCATAATTTTATACAGTGGCTCAGATTTTGCTCAATCATACAGATCTGAACCGTTCAATCAATCAAACACAAATTATATATGTATTACGTCTACCACAGATGACGAATTATAGATCCCTCCAATCAAAATAAAACTCAATCCAACTCCTATAAATTGTGAGTGGTCTTCTATATTAAAAAAACTGATTTAGCTGATGTCAGGGACCTCACCTGGTAAGAAACAAGAAGAATGCTGAGTAGGAAAGGAAGATCCAAACGTGCTTCTAACCTTCTTCTCCACCTGTTTATCAGTGGAGCTGTGTAGAGAGTATTATGAATTGGAAGCTTTTGAGGTGAGTAGGGTTTAATGGGGACTCTGTTTTCAAGCTCTGCTTCTGGTGGGAGTGATGGGAATTGCACCTCTCAAGTGTTCTTGAACGTCTATGATCTCACCCCTTTGAATAGTTACACCTACTGGTTTGGTTTGGGGATCTTTCATTCAGGAATAGAAGGTGAGATTTCCAATCATCAAGAAATTAGAAAGATTATTGTTGATTTTTTTCTTTTTCTGTTTCTGTTTCATTGCTTTTCTGGATCTGGGTTGGATCTGGTTTTGGTTTTGGTTTTGTGGGTGTCTATTGTTTGAATTGGCTGTTGTGAAGGGGTGGTCTTTTTTTTCTTTTTTGTTGTCTTTTCTTTATTGTATCTTTGATTTTGATTCATGGGCTTTTGGTAGCTAGGCAAATAGCATTGATCTGGGTATGTTAGTTGTTCTGAAAATTTCTGATAGAGATTTGGTAACAGAGATATATGTAGTTTTGGGGGTGGAGATTTTTCTTGATTAAGGTGTTGAAATCAGTAGATTTTTATGTTTGATTGATTCTTTTTTTTTTCCTTGAGAATTTGCTTCCTGTGGTATGATTGCTTCCTCCAGATCAACCTTCTCAACCTTCAATTATGGCCCTGAAAGTTTTTAAGTTCTTCCTACACCTGATAAAGAGCATAGCCATAATTGCCCCCCTTGTAGTGTCCACTGTGAAAAGAACCCAAGAAGTTGTGAATAATTAAATCAGACCTTCAGATAATTATATCCGGCAATTTTACTTACATGTATTCAGTCTCTGTAGTGGCCTTGTTTCTCTTTTCCAATCATTTTTCGCTGTGAACACAAAAACCCCTTCCTAAAATGATCCTTGATCTGCAACATATTCTATATCTTGCAAACTTCACACTATCTGCACATGCTACTTCATCTTCTAATTTAGCTCATGAATGTGATCTTCTAAAATTCCTACATCAAATGAGGTTCAGTTTATTATGTTTTATTCATGGATGATTCTACTCTCTATACATTGTTGTATTTGATGTGGAATAAACTAGACTTCTATTTCATATGTGTCAGATTGCGTTAAATGATTGAAAGATATTTCTTTGCCAAAATAAGGTATTCTGTTCCAATTCTAAGGCAAATATCTTTCATCCAAATTTCGGTCCCATCTTGCACAATAAGGAACCTTATCCCAATTGTCAAGCCCTTAGAGACCGGAAAAGAATGCACCCAGAAAGAAAATATTGACATATGAGGGCCTGGGCAGTTCGAAGCCATTGATTCGATAATCCACAACATGTGAGTCTTGTAAATTCATCTCTTTATCAGTCTTGAATTTCTTCTCATTCAGCAGATTAAGATTGTATGACTGGTATGGGTACTGTCCTCCTAGTTCTAGCCTCCAACATGCATTTCTGTTCAACTCATTGAGGACACCTTGGGCATGTGAGTTTTTTACAGCACTTGTTTGATCCTTGATCCAGAGCTTTAAGTTGCTGAGAACTCATTATTTTGTGCAAACAAAAGCATCTGTCATCCTGAAAATAAATTGGACTTTTGATTCTCATGCACAACTTCTAATAAGATCTATACACATTGGCTATTCAATTTCTTTTTCCCACTGATCACAGCTGACGATCCCAGCTCATTATAGAAACCATTGCATACAGCTGCATTAGAGTAAATGTGGAGCAATGCCTTCATTCATCAAAGAGCACCACTCCTTGACACTCAGTCACTTAGAAGAAAATGGTCAGTACTTCCATGCTCACATAAGTTACCACACCAACAGAAAGAGCATTCTGACAGGCTACAGGTGGAAAGCCTTTCTGATTGTTGTTCTTGCATGTTTACCCCAATGTTGAACCGGTGAACTTGTGACACTAACTATAAATAAAATGGGACATTGCATAAGTTAACAAATCAAATTGTATAATAATAATGAAATCAGAAATTCACATGTGAGTTAATTTATCTCTCTTTTTTTCTAAAAAAAATTATTTTTGCAGGAAAGAGTTGCTAGCTTGTATGAGGATAACCCTTCAATTGCAAAAAAAGATTTAGATCATGACGCAGTAGCCTTGGTATGTGGTGTAATTATATTTCTCATACATGATTTTATTAACCATCAAATATAGTGACGAAAACATACTATCACAGACATGGATTGACATTGATTGTTTTTTTTTTACCCAGATTCTTGGTCGTTATAATCGTGGACGTGTAAAAGGCATGGGCGACGGAGTTTCAAAGACCTCCATCAAGTATTCAGATCCTTACAAGAAAGCATTACAAAAGGAACAGGAATCACAAGTTATCCTACAAGCTCAAGTGGATAATTTGGAAAGACGACTACTGGAAGTGGAGTCTAGGGATCTAAGGCGTGAAATACTTTATATGTTCTCTTTTCTTTATAGTATAGTGGCCTCGATCTTCTATGTATTCAATTCCTCTTTCAATGTATTTTAAGCAAACAATCAGACTTTAAACTAAAGTAAACCATATACAATATGACCTACTCTTATGTACCAGATTAATCTATTTTTCCTGGTGGGTGCGCTTCTCAAATTAATGTGTTCCTAATGATGTATGTAGGGGAGCCAAAGTTCTCAGAGTATAGCTGCACACGTGAACCAAACGATACCACACGCAAGAGGCCCATCTTTGTGTAAGTTGCAGCACATGACGAAGAAAAACATAATTGCTTATGGAAGACTACAGGGTACGGAGTCACCGGAGGCAGGTTTCTACAGGATTGTGTTAGATGAGATTGTTGATGTGAATGTTGACTTGTTCGATGGGGAACGGAAGTTAGGAGATGTCATACTAGGAGATGTGCTTGATTGGCCTATAATTAGGACCATACTTTATTAGTTTTCTATTCTTACTTTTAGGTAAATGTTTTGAGGGTATAAGTCTGAGTAAATGTTGGATGATGGATAATTGTTGGCCTATTTTTTAGGTTGATACTTGGATATTATATGGCTGCATATGCTTTTGATGAATGAAATTATATTGTTATTTGGGTATTGTTTGGATGGCTAATATGTGGATGTTTGAGATTTAGATGGTTGATGGATATGGTTGTTTGAATGGATTGTTATTGATACTAAATAGGTTTAATATTTGAAATATTATTTTTTTTCAGGAAAAATAGAAAAAACCAGTCGTTGACTGTCGTTTTTTGTCAAATAAAAAACAACAGCCGCTGACTATCGTTTTTTGTCAAAAAAAACACACACCGTCAGTTAAAAAAACGACAGACTATGAATGTCGTATTAGAATCTAAATTTTCCACAGTGCCGGGCTATGGTTTTTTCAAAATAAAAACCACATACGAGGACTGTCGTTTTTGAAAAGCTACACTCCAAATTGAGACACAAAATACGACAGCTGTAGCTGTCGTTTTTTTTAAAAACGACAGTCTATGACTCTGGTTTTTTGGCTGTTTTGACGTAGTGTACCACTTCTGATTTGTGGAGATGTTGGTTAGAATCCTGTTGACTATATGTGTTAATTTGAAGTTCAAAGTGCTATGATATAAATTGTCGTCAATATAGAAAGTTATCTTTCAACCATGTGTTTTAAGACTATATTCATCAAGAAATTGCCAACTTACCAAAGTGATGCAGGACCCTAGGGTTTAGGGCTTGTGTGGAAGTGCCAAAGCATGTGTCCGAAACATGGTAACACGTCTCCACAAAGACTATCAACGAGGACACACCTCAAAGGGAACAAAGCCCTCAAATATCATTAATAGTCAACTCTGAATTCTAATCTCTACAATGACATGTGAATAAGAAAAGAAACCAGGGACTAAGAATCCTAAACAAACTAGCAAACTAAAGAAACTAGAAACTACCCTAATCACAACTCAATAATATAAATAAAGAAAGTCACTCACAACTATTTAGGGAAATAATAAAAAGTCCTAAACTATCTTGGGCCCATTTGTGGGCTGGCAGGCCTATCATGCATCACAAGGACTATACCAACTATACTTATCCTTATTATCTATGATCTGCTACCAAAATATATATATATATATATTCTTTTAAACAAAATATATATATTCTTTTAATGGATTAAAAAATAGAAATATTATAAATGAACATAAAAAAATGTACACAAAAAAGAACATTCACAAAATCACCAGATATCTGTAAATTCCACAGATATGTTCGTATAGATTCCCAACAGATTCATTACCACGTCAAAAAAAAAAAAAAGGAAGAAAAAGAATAAAAAATTTCCCTCTAGCACAGTTCCCCTTACAACACCTTCATTTGCCAACTCATCTACTACACCATTAGCCTCTTACCACTTTTCAATTGATTAACTTAATAAAACCACTGCGGATGGTTTCATTGCGCCAGTTACTGTCGTACATGAGTGCGAGAATCTCCAAGGTTCCATCCTATTTCCTGCTGCCCAAATGGAAATCTTTATGAAATCCCCCTCTTGCAGACCTCAAATCCCCTAATCACAAACACTTCAGCATCATTCGTCTTTTTTCCCAAGTCTGAAAATAGCAATTTAACTGCCCATCCTTAGTAGCACACAAATCTAGGTTCCCTTAAGAATCCCCGTCTCCATTGAAAAGCCTTGGCTAGAATTCCCAGAGTGCATGGTCTACTTTCCAACCTCTGAATTTTCCATTGTGTCCACTCCATCATGAGCCCCTTGTGGGTTGCCCAGCACGAGAGATTGACATATAGAAAATTAGAAATGTCAATCTCCAAGGTTTCCTTCCTCTTTTTTTTCTGCCCACATGATCACTTTCGAGGAATTCCAACTACAATAAATTGCTAAGATTTCAGCTTCATGTGAGCCCTTCCACTGAATAGAATGGAAAAACATATTAATTATTCCAATTCATTTCTAAAGTAGTCCAATTCCATCCTCACAACTTTGAAAAAACAGGTTTGATTGATGGCAGACCACACCCTGCCATCCAAGATTGTTAGTAGTCTACTTGCTTCTAACTACAGGGAGCAGTTAGGTTCAGCAACTGCTCTTGGTGTTTATGACCCATTTCTATTTCAATTAAATAAATGCCGGTTCTATTTCAATCTTTGAGTGCAGTGCATTGGTAGATAGAGATCTCAAGAAATAGAATGACATGTGCACATTTTAAGTAAACACGTGATCAGAAAAATCAGACACATAAAATAAGACCATTTCAAGCATCATAAACTGCAAAATTTGATAATTGTGCCTAAATAGCATCAGCCCAACTAAATAGCAAACCCAAATGTTCAAATCACAACAAAAAGAATGCACAAGAAGCACATAAAACAAGGAGATTGTAGTATTAACACTTCAGCTTCATTTGTCTTTTTCCCCAACTAAGCTTGAAAATAGCAATTTAACTGCTCATCCTTAAGCAGTGCGCCAATCCCCCATAGATCTGGTTTCCCTTAAGAACCCCCATCTATGTTGAAAAGCCTTGCCTAGAATTACCATTGTAGATGGTTTTCTTTCCAACCTCTTAATTTGCCATATGTGTGCACTCATCATGACTCATGAGCCCCTTGTGGGTTGCCCAGTATCAGAGACTGACATATATAAGTACCAATCTCCAAGATTCCTTCCTCTTTAATTCTGCTCTACAGCCTCTTAATTTTCCATTTGTGTGCACTCATCATGAGCCCCTTGTGAGTTGCCCAGTATCAGAGACTGACATATAAATGCCAATCTCCAAGGCTCCTTCCTCTTTAATTCTGCCCACCTGATCACTTTTGAGGAATTCCAACTACAACAATGCCAAAACCTCCCTAATTGCTAAGATTTCAGCTTCATTTGAGCCTTTCCCCCAAATTGAACTGAAAAACATATTAATCACTCCAATTCATTCCTAAGTACTCCACCAATTCCATCCTCACATAAAATTTTGGAAAAAAAAAAATGGAATGATTGATGGCAAGCCACACACTGAGATCCAAGATTGTTAGTAGTCTACTCACCTCTACCAAATAGGCTTCCCAATTTGTCAAGAAACCCCCTGGCAGTGAAGAGGTTCCGAAACTGATCTTGGTGTTCATTTCTACTTCAATAAAATATATATTGGTTCTATTTCAATCTATAAGTGCAGTGGATTAGTTGATAGATCTCAAAAAAAGAGATTGACAAATGAACATTGTAAGTAAACACAGGATTAGAAAAATCAGACACATTAAAAATAAGATAATTTCAAGCATCATAAACTGTGAGATTCAATAATTGTACCTAAAATGCATCAACCCAACTAAATAGAAAATTCAAATGTTCAAATCACAGCAAAAAAGAACACACCAGACGGACATAAAAACAAGGAGATTGTAGTATTGTTTGAAATGAATCCCTGAAAACCTGGATCTAGGGCTCCACAGTGGTGACCTGCTGCCACTCCCCATCCACAGCCTCCTTCCACAGCGTGACGCTGTTGTTTCCGTCAGCTACCGCCAGTATATTCCCCGTCAGCGACCAAGAAACCCTCCACACCGGAGTCTTGAAATCGTTCAAAACCTTCCCCTCCCACTGATCCCCCTCCTTCCCCACCGTCCATATCACCACCGTCCCATCCTGCGATGCGCTCGCGATCGTGGATTTGGGCAGCCCTAGATTGGGCGCCCACGCGACGTCCCTCACCCAATCAGAATGCATCTGGAGCGCGGGGAAGCAGTCCATCTTCCAGCTCCCATTGTAGAGCTTCCACACCTTGACGGTGTTGTCGCAGCCGCCGGAGGCGAGCTTCTGGACAGGCGGATCGAGGATACCGGAGGATGCGACGAGGGCACCAGGGGCGGTGGCGGGGGCCCAGGAGACGGATGTGACGCCGACGGGGTGGGCCTGGTCGATGCGGGCGGTTTCCCAGGATCCGTCAGAGCGGGCGGTGAAGACGGAGATGTTGCCATCGGAGGAGCCACAGGCGAGGCAGAGGCCGAGGTCGTGTGGGGCCCAGGAGATGGAGTTGACGGAGGATTTGTGGTCGGTGAAGAGGTGGGCCTGGGACCAGTCGTTGGGGGCGGCGGGATTCTCCTTCCAGATGATGACGCGCCCGTCGTAGGAGCAGGAGGCGAGGATGGATCCGAACTTGGGGTGGGCCCAGGCGACCTGCCAGACTGGGCCCTGGTGGCCGGAGAGGGTGGCGAGGTGCTGCTGCTGGCCGCCGCCGCTGCTGCTGACGCCGATGATCTTGATGGTGGTGTCGGAGGAGGCTGTTGCAAGGCGCTTGCCGTAGTAGTCCATCGCCACGTCGTGGACCACGTCGTTGTGACCTGTCTCGATCTTCTGCGCAGGCATCTTCTCGATCTTCTCCTCTCTCTCTCTCTCTCTGATTTTTATGCTTTCAGATCTTCTACTTCTTCTACTCTCTTCCCTGTCTTCAACGAAAGAAGCCCCAGCCCTTTTTATTGGCAGGATGAAGAAGTGATTTATTGTGCTTTGTTTTACAGAAAGGCCCCCGTATTCTACATAACTTTTGGAAAAGGCCCCTTTACAATCTAGATAGAAGGGATTTTCCTTTTGTTATAAGCCATATGCATAAGAATGGGTTGATCAAGTATATGAATAATGATATGTGATTGATGTAGTCTTTATTTTTTTATTGATGATGTGTATTTAAAATTAAATTATTTTTATTTATATGATCACTTTTATGGCGAGAACAAGTTTCATTGGAGTGTAATTAGTATGAGTGGAGTGAGCTGCTTCTGAATGGTTTGGAATTTAAATAGGAATCGGGATCCTCGAAAGGGGTTTACCCATGGTGACCATGGGTGGACTAATCATAGCCAGCCACATCACCGTAGGCAGCCCCTACCACAGTTACCATGGGGTAAAGCCTCACCAGATCAGGACTCTTTAAATAGGTGGGCCTTGCTGTAGATCTCCACTTTTTCTGCTCATGGAGAACATGTTGAGACACTCAAAGGGTCCAAACACATTTGCAAGTAAGGCTATCAATCCGACCCTTTGAAGAGGGCCCTGGCTTGGCTCAACCCATAAAAACTCACAAAGCGAGAGTTTTTCCTTTTGTTCGAAAGCCCGAAGGTAGAGTAGGGCCCAATTTTGAAAATCTTGTATCCTTTAAGGATAAGCTAGGGCTTTACTTAGCAGGCCTGATCTGACCATCTGTCTATAAATATATAAAATAAATAATATATATGGGAGATGCTTCTATTATGATTATCTCTCATAGCAAGGTAAGAGCATCTCTCACAAGAGCACCTCCCAATATATGTTATATCATTTATATAGGGGCTTTACCAAGAAAATAATAAAGCACACGTCTAATTAGCAATTAATGACAAAGGACTTAATATTTTGTCAAACGACAATAACCAAATCTTAGGTAAATTTTTTTATGGATATCCTCATATCCACATAGATCACAATATTACCATATATGCTTGATTCTATGTTTGTCCAACACATACATATTCTTCAATGAAAAGGGAATTCAAGATGTCATTGATTAAATTGATATTCTCCATTAATATAAGCTACAAGTTTGAGAGATTAAAGGGATGGCAATCACCACCATCACTAAGTGGGGTTGAGATTTAGCCACTAACCACTCATCGATGTCAATTTCTTTTTATCCTCTTCCATGATTATTGTTTCATTCAAGCGGAACCCACATCTAGAGTCAATATTTGTAACTCTATCCCATGTTCAGATGTGTATCAAATCATCTTCGTCATTTATCTTAGGTAGTCATTAATTGCTTTGTTATAAAATCCAATTGTGTTAATGCTAATTCAAGATGATATGGTGTCTATTTGAACCACGCATACTAAATAACTTATTTGAAAAGCATACAGTGCTTATTTGAAATAAATCTTATTGAAATTATGAGACTTGTCAAACAAACTCTAATGAGCCATATTATTAATTTATTGGCTGGACTTAGGCACGACTTGCATATATGAGGATAGGGTAAGGGCTTACCCCGGCTGGCCCGAGTCCAACCCATTGACAGCCCTATATGCAAGATACAAATGTCACACGACATTAAAACACTACTTTAAAATTAGAAAATAGGGGAAACACTACAAGAAAATTGATAATTAGCCGCGGTTCATAGCGGCGGTTTATTTGTCCGTCACTACATCTAATATTATGGCGAGTACAGTGGAGGAAAATGTATTTTACTGCTAATAAGCACATACTGCGATGAAAATTGTATTGTGTAGCGCGCTAATTGAAGAGGGTTTTTGTTAATATATAGCGGCAGAAATTATACTTTGCTGCTATAAACGTATTTATATATATTGAAAACATATGTATAGCAGCGGAAAATGTATTATGCCACTATAAACACTTAATTATAGCGACGGAAAATATATTATGTCACTACATCCATCACTATTTCAAACTTTTACTTATTTTACGTATAATAGCAGAACATATATTCCGTCACTACTTCAAATACACTTTTACTACATATAGCAGCAGAAAGTATATTCCGTCACTACATCCACTATTTAGGTATATATATAGCAGCGGAAAGTATATTCCGTCACTACATCAAATACAACTTACAACCATATGTATAACAGCGGTAAATGTAGTATGTCACTATGTATCTGTAAGTAACATAGCAGCTGTACTGTAAATGCCACTACCGTTATATACATATATAGCAGCGGAAAGTACATTCCGCTGCTATGCGCTCTTCACTCCCATGCTAAACGTTTCCATGCGTTTAAACCTATCCAAAACCTATCTTCACTGCCTAATCCAAAACCTCGACAGTCTTCTTCACTCCCTAATCCAAAACCTCGATAGTCTTCCCCAAAACCCTAATCCAAAGCCTTGACAGTCTTCCCCAAAACCCTAATCCATCCTCTTATCTCGTCGTCCAGTCCCAAAACCTCTCTTCGTCTTCCCCAAAACCCTAATCTCTGAGATCTCTTCCCCAAAACCCTAATCTACACATTGGTTGATTTGTTTGGAGCTTCCAGTAGCTTTGAGGTTGCAGACCTGATCGACATCGGAAAAGAAGAAGCAGAAGCCAAAGACCTGATCGACCTACTTCGCTGCATTTTTCGGTCGATGTTCGATCTCTGAGATCTCTCTTCCCCAAAACCCTTATCTTTGTTTGGAGCTTCTAGCAGTTGAAAAGAAGAAGAAGAAGAACGTAAGACCTACTTCCCTGCATATTTTCCGATCTTCGACTATCTGCAGAGTACCTTCTTTTTTTTTTCTTCTCACAAATTGCTTTCTAGCGTCTCTCCATATGTTTCCAGATGCAGAGATCTGTTTGGATTTTGCATGGATCTCGATTTCGGGTCCTTAGATGCTAAAGATTGATAGTATTTTGATTGATCAGCTTTGTTAAAGTCTGAGAATAAGATCTTCTTTTTCTACACTCATTTAGCTTTAGATTTAAATTAGATCAGTAGATCTATCAGTCTCTAGTGACTATAGCCAAGATCCACACACGATAGGATTCATAGATCTGTTAGTTTTGCTGCAAAGTATGATTTGGAATTATGTTTTTTTTTTTTTGGAAGTAGATCTCGTCATTGTAAGGAAGTATCTTGATTTAGATATTTAATGCCTTGAAGCAGAGATTCATAGTTTTGGCGATATATATGATTCTGTTGTGATGATCTAAATCTTGAAACTGAAACTTGCTTGCTTGTTGATTTAGATGTTTAATGCCTTGAAGCAGAGATTCATAGTTTAGGCCATACTCATTATTCTGTTATGATGATCTAAATTTTGAAACTAAAACTTGGTTACTTGTTGATTTAGATTTTTAATGCCTTCAAGAAATGATCTCTCTTCTCCAAAACTTGGCCGCTGTTTAGAATGATGTTTTTGTTTGTAGTGGATATAACTTTCTTAGGTTTTATGTCATTTTCTGTTTCTTACATTTTTAATGATCCATCTGAGTGTTTCACCTCCAAAAATACTTTTAGTTGAATGTATAATTTTCTTTATATGTTAAATTTTGTGTGGGTGTTTGGAAGTCACGCTTTGTGATACAAAATTGAAGAAGAGTTCTAAAATCTTGTTAGAATTTTTGTTTTTGTTTGGAAAGACATTCATAGACTGAAGTTAACAGTGGATATAGCTTCGGATAGTATTGACTATAAATGTAGAACTTTGTAAAATTGATCCTAAATAGATGGGATAGGTGCTTCAACAAAGTTGAAGATGGCTAAAAATGTTTTAGCTTTATTATCTTTCAAGCATCATCTCGACATCAATAGATTATATACTAAAATGTCTTGAATTAGGATATTGTGGAATGATAAATCTGGGGAGCCTGTTAATTTTCATTGTAAGTGAATTATTAATGACAGTATGATTGTTGAACATTGGAACTGCCTCATTAATCCTATGACTGTGACCCACCAACATTGATTGCGGTAGGCCCTTTAGCAAGATCAACTTTTGTTTAAGCTTGCTTACTCCAAAGGTTTAGCATATAGGTGATAGCACTGGCTCATGCTGCTCTTGTTGATGCTAAAGGAATTCTTTTGTTGGTTTCTTTTCACAGCATGGTCCATATGAGTGCTTGCTCAACACTGTGGAAGCTTGTGTGATCAATACCTTTCCTGACGTGGTGAGGCCCAGTCCTTTTTCTTTCCTCCTGGAACTATACAAAAAAAGTGTCACACAAGTAATTTTTCTATTAATGTTTGTCACATGCCTCTGCTGGTGTTAGGTGTTATCTGGATGCTTTTTATTTCCTTATCTAACACAGCCCACTCTATTACTTGATACAATTGAGTGGTGGACATTGTTGTTTCTACTATCAGTATTAAGAGTATGGAGTTATATAATCTCATTTAGAAGTGGCAATGTGGCATTGTGAAAACTCTTTTTGATTGTCTCCCGTAGGCCATAGGCAGTCATTAGTAGCATGACTATCAGTATCATGTTTTAATTCCCAAAGTTGATATATATATATATATATTGATGTTGTTAGTTTATATTTTTTAATGAATGGTCACAGTTTGGTGTTTTCCTCTTTGTGTGTTCTTTTCTGTTTGGGCTCACTTGTTTGGTGTTTTCCTCTCAAATCAGCATCTTCCTTGGGTTTTATTTGTCGGATTGTTTTGATCTTGACTCTATTGTGTTAATGAAGAGTATTTCAGTGTGATTTTAGTACTTTTGTCATTGATTCATTTGGGTTCTGTTGAGTTATGTTGTGTTGTTTGGTTTGTGGATTGGATCAGATTCAACAGATTTTTGAATTGTTTTATTTAGCAGTGTTTGCACACTAGGAGTTTGTGATATGTATAAGTAATGTATTTGATTGAATTGGCTATCCCAATTGAAAAGCTTTGATGAAATTATCATATAAGAATGAAACTAGCACATTTAGTTAGATCGATCTCTTCTTTGGGAATTTCTCCTTTTCAATAATTAGGCCTCTTGAGACTTAATGACAGTCTCAAATAAGGCGATGGTGGTCCCAAATGGGCCCATAAAGAGAACCCACAGCCCAGAGTACACAAGGCCTCATTCTACCTATTCACTCAACTCATTTTCTTTTATCAGTTACTTCTATATCAGATAAGTCTGATTCAGATAGAGAATAATTGTCTTGGCGTGCCAACATTTGAAGAAACAATCTAATTAACACCAGGAATTCCTGGCCCTGAAGTAAAACATTAAAAAATAATATACAAGAAGGATGAACAGATGTTATAGAGAAAGTAAATACATGGCCTAATGCTTGCAGACAAATAGCTCTAAGCACACCTTCTGATAGGTCTATGGGAAGATCTGTCCTACAATAAAATCATTGAGTACAACAGTCAGGGCACTTGAAGTTCACAACATCATGAAAATGAAATGTTGTTACAATAATTCTCTAGATATACTCTAGAATAAATATGCACTCAAGATAGTTCTGTTCCAACATGAAAAAACTATGAAGGTTCGGGCTGAAAATGTTGCTGATAAGAAAGATGCATAAACTTGAGCTCTGGAGGTATCTAAGGGAGGACGTGTTTGATAGCATAATCCAACATGCATGTTGAGTGTTTCATCCAAAGTTTGCTTCTAATTGGTGATCCTATCTAGATGAGAGAAGGTGAGATCATTTTGTACATTTGTGGATTGCTCAACAATTAATTTTAATTTTAGATTTTAGCTAAGATTTCAAATGATTCATATGAGGAGCCCCAAGTCTCTATTGTATACAATTTGCAATCCAGAATTTGTGAGTACTGGAGAATAGATCTGGTGGATTTGATCTCCTCCTCAAATCTCTCTTCACCTCATGGGTCAATTCCACAAATCTCTCTTCCTATCTATCATATAAATCAAAGATATGATATCCAATGTTCTCTCAACTCACACCAACGCAAAATCATTGTATTTATGTCTCATTTGCAACTTGTGCCTAGAATTGTTGAAATTCTTTCCTGGTAAGCACGCGAATTCAAACCGTGGATGTAGGCAAGAGCTGTCATGGGCTGTCAGTACCCGTTTCGTAGGTGGTATAATCATGACTCATGGGGATGACACAGGTTTAATGCTTCCTCCAAAAGTAGCGCCGATACAGGTGAATCTGCAGCTAATGTAGTTCTGATTCCATTCTATTCATTACTCTGCTATTACTACTAAACATGTCAACAATTAGTTGGTTAATCACTTGGTTCCTAATGGATGTATATTTAATTGAGAATCATTCTCTTAATGAACATCTTTTCTATGTTGCTTCTTGGACATTTCTGTTACTTTAACTAGCATGAGTAACACATAGTTTTGCGTTAGAAAAGCCTGTCTGTGTAGAACAAGACTTCTTGTTTAGGAATCTTATACACAACTGGTTAAGAGGTTCTACCATCTTGGGAGCTCCAGAAATGTGGAAGTACAGATGTAATTAGTAAGCATTTCAGAACTGGACAAACTTATCCCTATTGTGTGATTTTTTAAGGGTTACTATCTTTCTATAACAGAATAAATCATGCATATTGGCGTATTTATGAAAGTGAAGAGCTAACCTTTTATCAAAGTATGGCTTTGATGTATGGAGTTTGTAGCGTTTTCTAAAATATGATCATAAGCTTGCTCAGCATTTAAATTGAGCAACTAATGTGTTTAATTGTTATTTATTTATTTATTGTAAAGAACAAATATCAGCTTAATATACCTATTAATTTGTGCATCATACATGTGGGTAAAAGTCTGTCTTTGCATTTAAGCCAATCTACCTGCAGACAAAAATTGCTGTCCTGTGCTTCTTATTCACTATAGTGATATGATTGAACATATGTATTTTATGTGGTCTTTCTAAAAACTCACCCATGTATTTTGTTCATTAACATGATATGGGGTAGGTGTGATATGTCATTCTCTCATTATCAGGTGGTAATTGTGCCAATTTGGAAGACTGCTGATGAAAAAACAGGAGTTCTGAATGCTGTATCATCTGTGGAGAAGATACTGAAAACAACAGGATTTAGAGTTAAAGTGGATGACTCAGAACAGAGGACCCCAGGGTGGAAGTTCAATTTCTGGGAGATGAAGGTATGCACTTAACGTTCTTGATGATTGGAAAAAAATCCTACTATTTCTTTAACTAATTTGGTATGCTCAACGCAGTTGATTATTTCACATTATTGTTCCACAGCGTGAGTGGAACAATCCATGAAGGTATTACTATTATCACCGAGTCCAAGTTTTATAACATTGTTTTCTTACTGCCCAAAGGGCAGGTCCTGGATTCAAATTTAGGGTCTAAAACTCAGGCTGGATCCAAGTCATCCTTATGGGACTCTGGCTTGTATCCATCTTGGACCCTTATTGTGCTATGCCTTTTTCCAGACACACTTGGGCCCTCCATAACCCTTCCAGGAACGTTGAATCCAGGTGTCACGCTCCATTTTGGACTTGGACTTGGATTTGGGACTGTAATCCTTATCAGCCCAGACCAGTCTCCTGTGACTCTGGCTGGTATCCAAACTTCATGTCTTTCTCTTCTCCTTACTTTCCGAACTTGTAATACTTAAATATTTTGTAAGGGGGTCTTACGGCTGTTTCTGATCTTCTGCCTGTGCACCAATTATTATTATTATTATTATTATTGCTGTTGTTATTGTTAGTATTTTATCAGTGTTAAGTGCACTAATTATTTCAAACGGTATTCCTTGATTTTAGATTCATTGTGGACACAGATTTTCTCTTATAGTTAAAACATTTCCTAGATTCTATCCATGTCACTCCACTCATCTTAGTATATATTTCTTAGCCAGCCACATGTACTTTAGCTTTATTATTTCATTTGCCTAGAACTCAAGTCTAAGGTCTAACTACCATTCAGAAAAAAAAAAGGAAGCAATGAAGGTCTAACTGCCATTTTAAAATTGCTCCTTTAATCAAGTGGCACTTGATGATTGCACAACACTCCACTAGTTAGTCTCCACTTTGCCCACCCCTGCACCTCTATCCAATCTCAAATCCTCCATATTGTTCTATAGTTACCTCCTGATTCAAAATCTATTAATATGATTTCAATTTAACCAACTCATCTTCCTTGCTCGTTCAACTTGCACTCTTAAATATTTTGGCTTTCGTTTTTTTTTTTTCAAACTATTCAATTCTAAAGGCTTTCTTCAACAGTGTATCATCTACCTGCTTTCTTAGTTGACTGGTTAGTACTACATTATCAGTAAACAACATATAGCAAGGAACCTTAAATTGGATGTCACCTGGAAAGTTGTACATAACCAAGCAAATTGGGCTAAAGTGGACACTTGGCACCATCTAACATCAATTGAGAACTCACCCGTCTCCTCAAACCAGTACACTCAAGACCTTCCCATGCAATTCTTGTGTAGATTCATTTAATATAACATTGAGGATGCCTTTTTTCTTCAATGCCTTTGGAGTTAACTGCCCTGGCACTTTATCAGAGGTCTTCTTTAACTCAAAATCAATAGTAAATTTTTTCTTATTGTTCAACTTTTCCATGAATTCTTTAGTAGGAAAATGTTTTATATAGTCTATCTATTTACCGATTCCCTGATTATTTTTTAATCTTGTCATAGACATTGCTCTCTCACTCACAAAATTTCATATTATGTGGCACATGTATTGTTCATACATGTAATTTTGGTGCGTGACTAACATGTGGTAATCACACAGGTTGATTGCTTGCGACTAGAAGGTGACAGCTAAACTAGGAAATATCTAGATGAGCCTTCAGCTGTCTTCTGAAATTATGATAGGGAAGAAGATTTTACATCGTAGGTACTAGGCTAGGATTCTTAGAATGCTCTACATACTCAACAATTACCATACAAGAAATTTCAATCAAACAGCCTGGACTTGTTAAAGATTTCCCTATCATGAGATACCAATACCATCATTGTTCATGGCATATGTTTTGTGTCCATTTGTAGAAACTGGCCTTCAATTTAATAATTTAATTTCGCCTTCCCTCTTGCACTACTTCCATGGGTTTTTGAATTGAAGGTGGGGTGGAGGGCTTTTGGGAATGCATGTCTATAATTGGATGCAACCCCAGTGGGTACAGCCTGTGGTTCTTGCATGAATTAGAATCCAAAGCAAGTGGGCTTCTACTTTTCTGCCTTGTTCTGTAGGATAGTGATTGTTCTGGAAATTAGTAAGTACTCTTAAAACAGACTATTGAGAAGGCATTCCTGTGTTTGGTTATGCATCTCAGTTAACTCAAATCTGGTCTTAGATATCGGTGTGAATGCTAGTAGTTTCAAAGTTTACTACTAGAGTAACTAGACTAATGAAGCACTGGTGTCTCTGCTCTATATAGGCCATTGAAAAGGATGGAGCAGTCGTACAGGCTCTAAGAGCGAGGCGGCAGATTATTCTTGATAACATCCGTGACAATGATGAGGCTGGGATCAATTACCAGAAGGTGAATTCGTTTTAGTTTTTTGGTTGCCAATCTACACTTTCTCTCTTTTGACTATACATATGATATTAACTTCTGTTTCTTGTAGGAGATTGCGGTAAATGAGAAGCACAGGTGCCAACTTCAAGATATGATAGAAGAAGCCATAAGTAACAATAGTAACCGAACCTACTTGCGCATTCTCAGTCAATATAGGCTTTTGGTAAGTACAATGTATGAGTCATGTGCATAACAGCTTTTGATAATTAATTTAAAAAAAAAACATCTTTTGATAATTCATGTTAAAAGGGTCTCAGAGGGGACACTTTCTTTTTTGTTCAGCCAGGGAATGATAATGGTGTTACCTATCTTTTAGGAATCTAAGCAATTTATTCGTCATGTGAAACTATCAAGATTGGTCACACCTAATATGGCTTAATTTTTACACTAGTTTGGTCACATCTGATTTATGGCTAACAACCAATTGTTCACAATTATTAAGGTCAAAAGCATCTGATTGGTGAGAATTTGTGGATCTTCCTTGTGAATGGATTGAATAACCAGAATGCATTCCCACATGTACAATGCGTTGTGCTGAGCAAAATGTATATTTCTGGTTCCTCATTCTAGATGAGGAATTTTTTTTTATTACTAATGCTGCTGTTATGGGGAAAAATGTAGGGAATGGCTAATACTGAACTTCAGTTCGAAATGGCTATACGTGATCAAGTCATACATAATCAACGAGTGACACACAGAAACCTTTGGAACCTGCTCATGGGATTAGGACTGGATCAGAGAAAAATAATGGAATTGGCTGCGAAACAAGGAATTTCTATAGAAGACTGGAACTCCCCCAATGGTCCATCTGTCAGGATAAAGTATTCACCAATCCAAGGTTGTGGAAGATTTTCACCAATATGCTCTTGTCCTTTGATGATTTTGCTGGACCTTGGGTGTTTTTTGTGTGATTGAGCTCATTGTAGATCGCATTGTCCACTTGGGTTCTCTTCATCAGCCGGATTAGTGCACTGAATAGCTTTCCCTTCTCCAGTATTGCCGTTATGTTTGGCGGACCCCCCAGCGCCAGAGATGTTCTCTGCCCCATTGCTGTTCTAATGGCCAATGCCAAGAAGTACATGTAGTAGCAGAAGTTGAAGGAGAGACGGCTCATGGTCGACTTCTTTTCAGCTCAGAGAGAGAGAGAGAGAAGTGATGTGTGTTTTTTTTTTCTTTGGGGGTGTTTTTGTTTTGTGTGTGCTTGAAATGAGTTGGTTTGGAGAGGGTTATATGGGAGAGGAGAATGGTAGAAAGATGCAATATCATATCAGATTAGGGGGTTCCAAGGAGACATTTTACATTTTTCGGGATAATCTTTTTTTTTTTAATTTTAATTCCTACATTGGAGACTCAAATTTTTTTTAATTCCTAACTTGGAGAAATTCTTTTTTTTTTTTTCCTTAGAGATTTTTTTTTTAATTTTAATTCCTAACCAATGCAAGAATATTTTATGAATAAGTGGTATGGACAATTTAGAGGGCATCAAAGAACATATCTAGGCTTATACATCAAAGAATCAAGCCCAATGTGAACTAGGCTCCAACTTTAAAGTTTTGTTGACAAGGTTTGATCATAGGGATGCAAATGGGTCGACCCAAATCTATAAGCCCGGACTTGTCTTCATAGATACAATTTCTAGATTCGAAGCCAAATTCGGTACAAAACCTATGTAAAAAAAGATTACTAATTCTATCTTACTGAAACTTTAGTATGATAGTCGATTCTTCTTCAGAAGCTTACAAATACAGTTGTAAAAGAAAAATTAAAGCAAAGCTGAGTTTTATATATAAAAAAAAAATCAATACAGGAATTATAATCAATAAAATGGGAGAAAAATGCGTGATGTTTTCAGCAGCAGTTTGTGAAGTTTGCTGCTATAAAGCAAGCTAACTAGTGGCGGTTTACAAGCGCCACAATTGATAGTCTTTTTTGCAGCAGCTCCAATTCTGCTGCAAATACAATCAGTGATGGGATTTTCTACGACAAAAGTGGCGGCAGACATTTTTCCGCCGCAAAAGGTATTAGCGGTGGTTATTATACATATAGCGGCGGTTTTTATCCGTCGCTAAATGTGATTTTTCTTGTAGTGAAATAATCGGTTTATAAAGTCTCGACTCAAGAGTTCAGATCACTTGGATTTCCCAGTGCACTAAAATCATTTTGTATATGCATAAGGTACACTTGCTTTGTATTAGCAGCTAATCTCAATTTTCAACAGGAAATTTGGATATGCATGTCTTTAGAGTGACATTAAATTTGCATGGACATAAATCTTGAAATGTATGTTCTAAAATCTCTACAGTACCAGACTATTATTATCATCTTGCGTTTACAATTTTGCATATCTTTTAGTTTGCTTTTATTATTTGTATATCTTTCTATTTCATTAAATAAAGTAAAGATCACCTATAATTTTTATACTAGCATACATCTTAATCTCTTTGCCTTGTGAATCCATGAGAGACTGCATAGAAATTACTACTCAATAGCAAGTAGATTTTTCTACGCTCTCTAACTTGTAAGTCATGAGACAAAACTCAAAATAGGTAATGAAGCCTAACTTCGAACATGATATGAACCTGCAAGTAGATAGATTTTTCCACAGTCTCTAACTTACAAGTCTTTAGATGATGTGCTTGTGTTTGATGACATAAGAGTTTGATTATGAAACAAAGCTGATGAGTGTTAAATATTGCATATTTTATCCCTTATTAGTCCGAATTTTATTGGCATCTCATATGCATATCATTTGCTTTACACGACGATTTTATCATTGTATCACATTAACGGATTATCTGATTATCATGCATAAATCCGATTATTTATAGTGCATTTTTATGTAATTTCTCTTGTGTATGTGGACCCCGCGACTACCCAACCTTCCAGCTAGTGTCCTAAGGCATCAAGAAGGGATCTCAATAAAAAAGTTACATGAAGAAATCTTAGGAAAAGTTGGAGAATTTCAAAATAAGAGGAGCAAACTTTAAGGATAAAAGAAGTCATTTTCTAACACAAAAGAATCGTTGGTGTATTGGTTAGAGGTTGGGTTCGGATGAAATAGGTTATAGGTTCAAACCCCAACAAATAGGATGAGCCAATCAAAACCAAAAAACACATATGGTAAGTTTGTTGCAACCAATCAAATTAAAACAATCCAAGTGAAAGCAAAAGAGCCCAATCAAAAGCATTCAAGTTGCAACCAATCAAATGGAAGCAATCATTGTGAAAGGAAATGAGTCAATCAAATGTCTTCAATGTTTTTATAAATTGGAATGTATTTGTACAGGAAAAAAAATTCTTTTAGCAATTTTATTTTACATTCTCTATACTTTTAGATTGTAATTAGGAGCTTAAGTGTATATAATCTAGAGAGAGTATGTAAGTGGAGATCATTAATGAAAATTTTGAGCTCTTTCTGTATGTTTAGTGGCTAAAGCTCATGGATTAAACTCTCATTTTGAAGCTAAATAATGTGATTAATTCAATTACATGCATGTTTTAGTTTAAATTCCCTACTTGTGCCTTGATTGATTAGTAGATTTTAGATCTAATTGTGCTAATTTCTCTCATTTCTCATGCTCTATCTCTACACTTGATGCTTGGATAATCTCAATTGATGCTTTATAGTCGAATTAAATTCTCTCACATAGCATGCTTTAAAACTCTTATCTTTTATCTTTTGTAACTTCATTTTGATGAATTATTATTAGGATAGCTAAATGATTATTTAGGATCGTGACTTTTGATTTTCTTTACTTTGATCTTCATTGTTTTATCATCCAATCCAATTAGACAAGAGATTGCTAATTGGATTGTAGATTTGGGAGTTGAATTAGAACATGCATTGTTTAAATTAATTACATACTTAGTGAATTCTGGATTACCTAATCTCTTATTTTTATTTTTGTTAATTTTAATTTTTAATTAATTTGTTATTCTCACTTTTAGATTGTTAAATCTATATCCCACATAACTTGTTTTAAAATCCTCACATTTCACACCACATCTTCACCTTAAATTTTCCAGTTCCACCACTATTTATCCACTAGTTTAGTGTAGCTTGTTAGATTAGCTTAGATCTGATTGATTTCATATCTTAGATTGTTAATTAATTATTGGGGGACATTCACGTGCATCCATCCCTCACCATAGGGTGAGGGACACTTACATGGCTTTCCATATTTGCAAATGAACATTCATTTCTGCATATGGCTATATATGGCTTTTCCTTTTTTGCACATGAATATTTCCAATTATGTAAGTGTCTCTCATCCTATAGTGAGGGATTGATGCACATGAATATTCTCCTTAATTATTTACATTGCATAGTTTAATAGTTTTAATTGTCTTCATTAGCTATATCTTAGTTCAATTCTACTTTAATTGGATTTATTGCTTGTTCCATCATCTCTCCGTGGGATCGATAATCCTGACTCTTTAGTCCTTTGCTACTTGACGACACCGTAGTCTTGCGGTTAAGCGTTACACATCTTAGCGTCAATCACTCAAAATAGGTAATGAGGCCTATTCGAAGAATTATCAACACACTTTCTATGCATTCCATCAGCAGAAAAAGTAAAAATCTACATGTCTCGACACGCTTTCCACGCGTTCGGACCCTTTGATGGCGTGGATGACGGCGCCAACCCCAACCCCGATGAGATATATCTTGCTCGATATTCTTTAGGCGACCAAGCGTGCCGGGATTACATTCTTGAGGTCTTTCCAAGGATGTAAGCTGAACTAGAAGAGGATGCAGTGTATGAGGTGGTGTATGTCTTCGGAGTCTGCTTACGTGAGGAAGCCAATGGAGACAAAATGAAGGATTGAGAGAGAGAGAGAGAGAGAGAATTCGATCAGGGTTCCAATGTTTGGTGTTTAGCAATTTT
Source organism: Cinnamomum chago (assembly GCA_038049695.1). Lineage (NCBI taxonomy): Eukaryota > Viridiplantae > Streptophyta > Magnoliopsida > Laurales > Lauraceae > Cinnamomum > Cinnamomum chago. Next base: position 59,688,073 of record CP142458.1, on the reverse strand, counting down.
CTTATTGGATTAAGGTTCTCATGTTTGGTATATATCGGGTTTTTTTTTATTTTGCAGTGTTTTTGGTGTCTGTTTCTATGTTTTCTTTCTTTTGTTTTTGTGATTCTCCTATTTGGTACACGAGTAATGAAATAATAGTAAATTGTGTTTCCTTTCTTTCTTTCTTTTGTTTTTGTGACTCTCTTCTTTGGCACACGAGTAATGAAATGACAGTATACTGTGTTTTCTTTCTTTCTTTATCATTATTATTGTTGTCATTCTCCTGTTTGGTAGGAGTTTTGAATGGTTTGGAGTTTAAATGGGTGGGCCTTGTTGTACATTTCCACCTTTTCTGCTCATGGAAAGCGTGTTAAGACACTCAAAGGGTCCGAATGCATAAGCAAGTAGGGTTGTCAATCTAGCGCTTTAAAGAGGGGGCCCGGCCTAGCTCGGCCCTCAAAAATTCACAAATAGCGGGCATTTGTTTATGTCCGAAAGCCCAAGGGTAGGGTAGGGCCCAATCTTGAAAAGCACATAACCTTGACGGCCGAATTAGGGCGTGACTTACTAGCTCGAGTAAGCCCAGTCCAACCATCGTCTATTAATATATAAAATAAATCATATATATTATACAATATATAAATGATTTTTTTTTACCAAAAGATTATAAAGAAACCCTCTAATTAATAATTAATGACAGATACTTCATATTTTGTCCAACAATACTAACCAAGTCTTAGGTAGATCTTTTTTATGAATATTCCCATAGATCACGATATTATCACATATGTTTGGTTCGAAGTTTGTCCAACACGTACATATTCTTCACTGAAAAGGAAATTCAAGTTGTCATTGATCAGACCGATTCTCACCATATTAACATAAACTGCTAAAGTTTGAGAGTTTAGATGGATGGTCATTAACATCACCATTGAGTGGGATTGAGATTTAGCTACTAGCCACTAGCCACTAATTGATGTTAATTTCTTTCTATCCCCATTACTTCCATGATTGTTGTTCAACGCAAGTGGACCCCACATCTAAAGTCAGAGTTTGTGACTTCTAACCCATGTTCAGATGCATCAAACCAACTTCGTCGTTTTTCTTTGGTAGTCGTTAATTACTTTATTATAAAATCCAATGGTGGTGTTTCAAGAATTACAAGTTATGATTAATGCTAATTCAAGAGTGATCTAATGTTGTTGGAAGTAGGTGGGCCTCGTGGATAGGTTTCAAAACTTTTGACCCACTTGACGCAGGGATCAACTATCCATAAGACAACAAAAACCCAATCTAGAATCCAAGTTCTCAATCTCATCAACCATGATCCGTAGAAAAACTATCTCTAAGATAGAATATAGTATCACCATGCAACCACAATAAATCTACAACATACAGGGAAGTAGATTATACCTTTGAAGTTTGGTAGTGCTCTTAATGGCGAAGTTGATCTCTTTCTTTGATGATGAATTCTTTCACAAATCAAATCAGAATCTCCAAGAGTCAATTGTCTTCCACGCGATGTCCCTTATCAGGTCTCTTTTCTCAAAGAGAATTGTGAGATCTCCAAGAGAAAACAACTAGAAGCTCTAAGGAAACTAGAAAAGGGAGGAGAGATGGGCATATGCAACACTTGCACAAAGAAGCTTGGGCGTGAATTCCTAGGTGAAAATAAGCATGGGACGTCCAAGCCACCTCTCCTCTATTTATAGCACTTAAGCAACATCCTCTTAGTAATTAAAATAGAAGCCTCACTTCCATAATAATTAGTAACTTACTATATAATAATTAGAAGTCTCACTTCAAATAGGATTAGTAACTTTCTATTTCCATTCATTTTAGAGTTCAAGTAGAATTAGTAACTATCTAATAACTTGAGCTAGCGTGGGGACCACTAGGGATTCTATAGAAAGGTGGCTCCAATTGAACACCCCGACCCCACATCTCATGTGCAATCTCGGCCCACTGTTATTGCAAATAACTCCACTATATAAAGGCAACTGAACTCCAGTCTTAGGAATAAATTACATAAAGACCCTAAACTTCTCTATGACCACAAGTTGGCCCTTCCATCTATATCCATGAATCAATTGGACCTATCCACCAAATTAGATTCATATCTTATTATCCTTGAGACCCAATCAATTATAGTGATCATCTGTACCTATCCAATTAACTCTTAATTGGAATGGGTGCGCATTTACCAATGATAAATCCATTAATTGGCACAAGGGGGTAATGATGATAGATTTCATCTTGACCATTGAATGTCCCACAGTCCTACTACCACGTACCCAAGACATCAAGGTGTTGACCTACAATTGACCTCACTCATTGGTGACTCAAAGTAAATAAATAGACGGATGCTTGAGTTCACTAATGTCTCGGGATTATGAGCCTATTGCTAGGGAATTATGAGAGTAGATCTTAAAGTAAAGACACTATTTCATAATTAATGTGCTTCTCATGGTCCTTCAATACATCTAATGTACCAGCATGATGATCTAAAGTCTTACACTCTGATGATTGAGACAAATCACACTATCTCATAGTGATCATAATGCTGCAACCTTGTCAGATGAGATGCACAATCTCATTGTTAATTGTGAAGATATTTAAGTATAAGATTTGCGACACATGTCTCTCGTATGTGGATCTCATCCATACATATGTAGTACATCTAATATGCTTGTGGACTCCGGTTCATCTCATGAACCATCATGTCATTCGTATTGGTTATGTGCAAGTAAGTAATAAAACATCATTCATCTCATGAAATGAAAGCATGATTATATTGATAAATAAAGAAATAAATCAATTTATTTCATCATTTAATGGATTGAGACCATATAATATAACAAATGTCTATTTGAATCACACATGCTAAGTAATTTATTTGAAAAAAAAAACTATTGCCCATTTGAAACAAATCTAATTGAATCAGATGAGACTTGTCAAAAAGGCTCCATTGGTCACTATTATTGCTTTGCAAAAAAATAAAATAAAAAATGTAGTACATGAACTAATAAAAAAGGTTGCAACTAGCAAATCTTCAATTGCAACAATCTTACTAATACCCTAACGGCAAATAAAATCGGGTACATTACTTAAGTTATTTGACTATTGCCAGTGTACTATGGTCTTTAATAGTGTCTTCCATGTCCTAATTCATGTCAAAATACTAATAAATTAGCTTATTTCATTTTATTATAAATAATTATATATATAAGGATGAAGAAACTTGTTTCGTGCATCCTTCTAAAAGTCACATAAAAAGATTGACTTTTGCATTATACTAGTACTTAGCTCGAATGTAGAAGGGTTAGTATCGTGGTATATAAGAATTCTTAAATATATATAAATATTTCTAAAAAAATGATTTCTCGTCGAGGGCTTTATTTCGACCTAGGCCCATCCTGCATATATGAGGGTAGGGTAAGGGCTTTACCATGGGCCCAACCCTTTGACAGCCATCTGCGTAGGATATCAATGTCACCCAATACTTAAATATTGCTTTGTAATTAAAAAATAATGGGAAATAATCGGTTTATAAAGTCTTGCCTTAAGATTTTAGATCACTTGGACTTCCCGGTGTATTAAAATCATTTCGTATACGTATACGCATGTGGTACACTTACTTGCCTCTCTTTGTATTAGCAACTATTCTCAATTTTCAATAGTAGATTTGGATATGCATGCCTTTAGAGTGACATTACATGTTTATGTGTATGGACATAAATCCTAAAATTTATGTTCTAGAATTTCTCCAGTACCAAATTATCTAACTCATCTTGCGTTTACCATTTTTTTATCTTAATTTTCTCTCATTATTTGTATATCTTTCTATTTCGTTAAAGGGAGATGCTCCTTTGAGAGATGCTCTCACCTTACTATGAGATATAGAAGTGGGGCGCCTCACATTACTACTATCCAATGCCAATAACTTAAATGTGAGGGTCTCCACTACAATCTCTCATAGTAAGGTGAGAGATGCTCTCATAGGAGCACCTCCCTTCGTTAAATATAGAAAAGACTACCTATAATTTTTATACTAGCATACATCTTGTTCTCCTTGCTTTGTAAATCCATCAGAGACTGCATAGAAATTACTATTCAATAGCGAGTAGATTTTTCTATAATCTCTAACATTCTTGCAAGTCTTTAGATGATGTGCTTGTGTTTGATGGCATAAGAGGTTGACGATGAGACAAAACTCAAAATAGATAACGAGGCCTAACTTTGATGATGATATGGACCAAGTGATTGATTATTTTAGTAGATGTTTATGTTAACAATTTACCTGTTTATTATATTTCTACTAATTTTTTTTTTTTTTTTTACTACCCATATGGAACATTGCACCTAAATCTAATGGGAAGCTTCCAAAGTTCATCCGATTCTTACATTAGAAAAGACATTGGCGAGGGCTTAAGCATGGAAGATAAATTTACTTTCGTTCATCTCAAGTCTTACATGGATGCTCTGTTGTGGTGAATGTTCTCACCCCTTGACAATATTTAATTGTTCTTCCTATGAGATGTTTATTTCTCAAAATTTGTAACCAAACAAATATATCATGTTTGACAATCAAATTTCACTAGATATGTTATTTTAATTTTTTTTCCTTTTTCTTTTAGTTTGCGGTTGGATATGGTGGAAAGACTTTTTTTTTCTTTTGTGGAAAGAATCTTTTTTTCTACTTTTTATGCATAACTAAGTGAACTTAAAAAGGTCAATTCCAAGTGGCTTTATTTTGTAATACTTTTTAATCTATATTGTTCTTTTTTTTTTCAAGACATCGATAATTGCAAAACCTTGCACATATATTTATTTTTATTTACAATTATTTTTCCCTCTTACATTGTGTGATATGAATTATGAAAGAATAAATGTTAATTCTTATTTTAATTAAAATATTAATTTCTAATTTTAGCAATAATTGATGCACCTTTTAAAATATATGGAATCTGTAAAGATGGAAGCAACAAAAATGGGTCAACCCAACCTATTGGATCAGTCCAAACACAAAAACGGCAGGCCCATATGACTTGTTCATTAGACAATTTATGTACACAGCTAACATTACTTGTAATCATTAGTTAGTTTCCCATTATATCTATAAATAATCCAAATCAATGGGTTCAAACCTACTGTAAATAAGCCTACATAATATATTTATAGACAGTTGATATTACAGATACATCGAATTCATTCTCAATATTCTTATTTCTTTGCAATTCTGTAATATAGTATCAGAGCTTTAGGTTGCTTTTTTTGGTATGATAGACTCTATAAGATCTTCTCTTCATCATTTATCCATCATATGATCGAGTAAGAAGATCAGTGCAAACATCAGTGGCAATTTTACTCTGCATGTTCAAGAAAAAGGATCGATTGTGTGAAATAACTCACTGTGATCAAGCGTGGCCCACCTAAGATCATTTCAATCTCAACAACATACATCCTCTGGGTCGTCTGAATATTCTGGGATTTTTGAAGATTCTTTATCAATTAGAGGTAGGCCATTGGACCTGATTTGTGATTATTCAATTTTTTGGTCTAGTTTACATCAATTCCGTTGAGAATTTTTAATTCCTATTTTTCTAGGGCATAATCCACTCAGGGATGATCGATTATTGTGTGTTGAGATTACTCTAAGAGCTTATCCACTTTTGATCATCTTCTAGGCCTTACGTTACTTGATTTTGACACTCTAGTGAGGTCGCCCGGTCTGTTTTTGGCCTCTATTCATATATGAACCATCTATGTTCATAACTGAACCATCTATATTTAGATATGAACCTATTAGAAGTCACTTGAGATCTACCTCCCCACATCTATGCTACATAAACAGTAATTTGGGATTCGACATTTGAATAACACTCGGATCTTTCAAGAGGAATTTTAAAGGACTATATTTTTGTTTGTCTTAATTATAATGGCTTTTCAATGTGCTAGTGGTATCGATGTTATTTTAGAGGGGACCAATTATGCCTATTGGTCTCATCTTATGCAATTTTTTCTGAAATGACTGAAACTCTGGAAATATATTGCCAATAAAATAGCACAACCAGATCCTAAAGATAGCAAATATAAAGAAAAAGAGTCTGCAGTTGGAAAGATTAATTCTTGGATTGCTAACTCTGTCATCCCCTCTATTAGTAATCAATTAACTAAATTTGATTATCCAAAAGAAGCTTGGGATTATTTAGCAAGACTCTATACTCAGACTAATGTTGCTCATCGCTATCAAATTGAATGGAAAATTAAAAATGTTGAGTAAGGAAATGACTCGATTCATGATTTCTATGTCAAAATGACATCTTTATGGGATCAACTTGGTTTAATAGAGCCCCAATTCAAATTCACCGAAGATACTGCAACTTTCCATATATATAGTTAAGAAACTCGACTAGTTCAGTTAATCATGGCTTTGCGATTTGAGTTTGAACATGTCCGCAGATTATTATTGCATAGATCCCCTCTTCTAGCAGTTGATGTAGTATTATCCTAGATGCTAGCAGAAGAACAAACACAACGCTCTCTGACTAGAAAGAAATATGTAGGCCATGAACAGGTTTTATCAGCATATCCAACTCCTCAGATAGCTAAGCGTCCTATTCCGTTTGGTGTTTCAGATATCTGCAATTATTGCAAAGAAAATGGTCATTGAAAGTATAACTGTTCTACTTGCCCAAATAGACCAAATAATAAGCACAAATGACCTTCTCAAAAGCAAGACTTTCAGGGACAGTTTGTGTCTTCTTCACACATGAACTCACCGAATTCAAATATTTCCCATTAGTCCAAACCATAGGCTACTAATGCAACAAATGTTGAAGGAGTCTTTTCAGCCACCTCTCAAGTTCAGTTCATGATTGATGAGTGTATGCAACAGTTGTTTATGACGTCCGGCTCTCCTTCCTTTATGGTTACATCTCTTTCTGATCCAAGTTCTGAAATGACTATGTCTGGTGCATCAGATAAAACAACTTTTGCTTGGATTTTATTATTATTTTGTAGCCTCTTATCATATGACTTGTGATTCATTTTTATGATATGGTTGTCTTCCTTCTTCTAGTACTCTAACAATACACACAGCAGATGATACTCCGCTACCAGTCATCAAAATTGATTCTATTTCCACTAAGAACCTTTCTCTTAGTACTGTATTATGTGTTCCAAACCTATCTATAAATTTAATCTCTGTTAGTCAATTAACTTCATCTGGTTATCCAGTCTCATTTAGCTCCACTAGTTGTTCTGTACAGGATACGTACACCGAGAAGTGGATTGGAACATGGCATAGGTCTAGAGGTCTCTATTATATTCACTCGCTACATCTGCCGTTACAGACTTCATCTTTTGCTGCTCTCACTTCTACTGTAGCACATTTCTCTTTATGGCATTCTAGATTATGACATTTATCATTAAATAAATTAAAAAATTTACATTCTGCTGATTCTCTTAGAAATATCTCTGTAACATGCATTTCAAATTGTTTTGGTTGTCGACTTGGTAAGTTGTAATGCCCCACCCTTCACACATGCATGATATTGTCTGCTTTGGCCCACGGGCCTCACAGTTTTTCTTCTGATGGGCCTCAACCCATCAAAAGGCCTCATGCAAGGTAAGGGTGTAAGCTCTATATATAACCCCATTTATTTTCCTCTCTATAGTCGATGTGGGACTCCGGGGCGTCACAATCCACCCCCCTTAAGGCTGCACGTCCCTGTGTAGTAACCTGCCAGTCCCTGTAGCCTGCTAGCCCTCTTGGCTCGCCTACATGGAGACCCGCTCACTTGCACCAGACCACGGTAGGGGACCCACACTCGAACTAGTCGAGAGTCGGCTCTGATACCATTTGTAATGCCCCACCCTTCACGCATGCATGATATTGTCCGCTTTGGCCCACAAGCCTCACGATTTTGCTTCTGAAGGGCCTCAACCCATCAAAAGGCCTCATGCAAGGTAAGGGTATAAGCTCTACGTATAACCCTATTCACTTTCCTCTCAATAGTCGATGTGGGACTCCGGGGTGTCACTTCTGCTCTACCTTATAATAAAAGTTATTATATTACTTTTGCTCCATTTGAATTGATTCATTTTGACATTTGGGGACCTGCCTCTCATCTAGCAAAAGGTAGTTCTTTATATTATGTGTTGTTTATTGATGATTTTATCCATTTTACATGGCCATATCTGATGAAACATAGGTCTGGATTATATTCTATTTATACTACTTTTTCCAATATGATCTTAACACAGTTTGACAAATGGGCAAAAATCTTCAGGTAAAATTTAGGGAAGGAATACATTAGTTATAGATTCCGAAATTTTTTAGACTCTTAAGGAACCCAAGCACAATTGCCATGTTCTAGCACTCCACAACAAAATAGTGTTACAGAAAGAGAACACCGTCATATCCTTGATACGACTCGCTCTTTGATCTACTCCTCTCATGTCCCATTGATGTTTTGAGGGAAGTTATTTTAACTTCTATTTATTTAATTAATCGGACTCTCTTCATGGTTTTAGGTGAGATTTTACCCTATGAAAAACTGTTTTCTACAAAACCAGATTTGTATCACCTCAATGAATTTGGTTCCACCTATTTTGTGGTCCTCAATAACAATGAGCGGACAAAACTTTCACCCAAGTCTTCTATATGTGTTTTCTTAGGCTATGGAATTGAACAAAAAGGATATCGATGATATGATCCTAAATCAAATAGATTGGGAATCTCTCGCAATGTTACGTTTCTCGAACATATTCCTTTTTATACCTTACATGTTTCTACTCCTGCCACTAATACATTCTATCCTCTTGAACCCTTCCCTGACCTGTTTTTCGTATGAGCAGTCATTTGCGCCACCTTGTTTGAACAATCAACTTTGCCACCTTCACCACCGCTACCACCTCCACCACCACCCATCCAAGTCTACCATTTGTCGTCAAAAAGGTGACTTTTTTGTACATGTGCCTGGATCCACTATTCTTGATATAAGTGTTCCTACTGATAAAAGGCATCCTGTTCGTTCTCGAAAACATGTCTCTCGTTGTCTTTGTTTGCACTGATCACCTATCTTCTTCATATAAATCTTTTCTTGCAGCCATACGTTCCTTACCTGAACCACAATCATACAAAGAAGCCATTACCACCCCAGAATGAAGATCTGCCATAGCGAAAGAACTAGCCGCGCTTCATAAAACTAATACATGGGATCTTGTTCCGCTTCCACTTGACAAAAATGTTATTGGGTGTAAATGGGTCTTTGAGATTAAGACCAAGTCTAATGCTTCCGTCGATCGGTTTAAAGCACGCCTTGTTGCCAAAGGCTATAACTAGGAATATGTAATAGATGATGAAGAAACATTAGCCAAGATGACTATTATTTGAACATTTATCTTAGTGGTAGTCATTAGACAATGACCTCTATATCAACCTGATGTAAAAAATACATTTTTAAATGGGTTTCTTCAGGAAGAAATTTATATGACTGTTCCTCTTGGCCTTGCTCTTCCGCCACATCATGTCTGCAAACTTAATCAACACTTTATGGTCTTGAACAAGCTCCTCGTGCTTAGTTGGATTGATTCAGCTCTTCTGTTATTAGTATTGGCTTTTGTCAAAGTGCTTATGATTCTGTTCTACTCACACGATATTCAGAAAAAGGATGTGTCTTCCTTTTACTCTATGTTGATGATATGGTCGTTTCAGGTGATGATTCTATGGGTATCACATCTCTTAAACAATGAAGGATTTGGGTCCTCTTCGATATTTTTTAAGGTTCTCCGACTGGCTTTCTTCTTTCTCAAACCAAGTACTATAGTGAAGTTATTCAACGAGCGGGCCTAACTGATCATAAATCTGTTTCCACTCTAATTGAACATAATTCTAAACTTCAGATTACAGATGGTGTTACTTTAGCAGATGCTACTCGCTACTATGAGATTGTTGGCAGTTTGGTATAGCTCACTACAACCAAACCTGATATTGCTTACTCTATTCATATTGTCAGTCAGTTTGTTACTCATCCTACATCTATTCATTGGGCTGTTGGTCTTCGGATTCTACGCTATTTACAAGGACCACAAACCAAGTAACACTAATGTCCTCCAGTTCAAGTCTTCACTTACATGGTTTTACTTATTCCAATTGGGTTGGAGGTGTGAATGATTGGTGCTCGACAATTGGATTTGCCAACTTTTTTGGTTCCTCATTGGTTTCCTGGAAAAGCAAGAAGCAAGAAGTTGTTTCTAAATTGTCATCAGAAACTAAATGTCGTGCTATTGGACACACCACTATTGAGATCATCTGGCTTCGGTGGCTCCTTTGTGATTTAGGAGTACCTATTACAAAATCAACACCTCTTTATAGTGATAGTGAAAGTGCTAAGAAATCAGTATTCAATGAGGTGTTTCATGAAAGAACAAAGCATGCTGAAGTTGACTGTCACTTCGTTCGTTAACATGTTTGAGATAATACAATCCAACTCTCTTTCATCCTTTCCACTGCTCAACTTGCATATTTCTTTACCAAAACTCAGACGGCATCACGGTTCCAACATTTGGTCTCCAAGCTCTCGATGCTCACATTTTCTCATCCAGAGCTTGAGGGGTGTAAAGATAGAAGCAACCCAAATGGGTCAACTCAACCTATTGGGTCAGTCCAAGTACAAAAACAGCAGGCCCATATGACTTGGTCATCAGACAATTTATGTACAACTAACATTACTTGTAATCATTAGTTAGTTTCCTATCATACCTGTAAATCACCCAAATCAATGAGTTCAAACTTACTGTAAATAAGCCCATACAATATATTTAAAGACATTCAATGATATCACAAGGATTCATCGAATTCATTCTCAATATTCTTATTTCTCTGTAATTCCGTATTAGAATCAACCAAATTAAATAAAGAAAAAAAAATGAGAAAATATATGAAAATGTGATCGGCCTACCCGAATGATTATTATGATTTTAAAGGAATGTTGAAGTCAATTTGCAATTGATTATAAACAAATTGTGCTCTCATTTTGAAGTTAACCAATTATATGTTTTTTTTTTCAATGATTGATTTTGAATGCAATTTTTACCATTGCAATATTACTCAAACCTAATAATTTTATTATTTATTTATTATTATAAATTTTAACATTATGAATTATATTACTCGTGCTAAGCACACCATGTTTTTGCTAGTATTTATTAAATGAAAAAAGTAAAGGAGAACATCCGAATTGAGAAATCAATATTTTGCATAAACTAACTGGACATCCTTCACGTAAACAATGTTATGCATTTGAGCCCCAGTCATTACATGTAAGGATAAAACTCCTAAAAACCTGATAATGGTGATGTCTCTTACTAAAATAGGAAAGTGTAGAAGACATCTCTTGTGAGCGAGCAAAATGTTACTTTAGGCTTTACACATAAGCATGTTGTGTCATCAAGTGGCTTGTTCCATGTGGCTCCTTACCCTAGTGGTAAGGAGTAAGGAGTGGTAGTTCTCATTATGAGGTCCAAGCTTCGAACCTAGCCTTCCCATTCCTTGCATATATGAGTTGTTATAATTACTTCAAATGCGAGTTGTGTCCCTTTGCATGTGCAAGTCTCTCGGGCCGGGATACTAAAAAAGTGGGTTGTTCCCTTTTGTTTGAAATTTTATACATGAGGCTAATCTGCCATCATCATCAAATAGAATACAAAAAGGCTATAGTATAAAAGAAATTAACCTTTTAGATATTTTGATAACTTCACTAAGTGGATATATATAAGGGCATATTCCTGTGCATCCTTCTCTCACCATATGGTGGAGACAAACTTAATGGGGCCCACCTAGGGACCTATTGATTATGGGGCTTGTGGGGGATGAGAAGAGACACCTTGGATGAGACCATATATTAAATTTGGGGTCAATCCCATGCTTCTAACCCCTTCATCCTTGGCCTACAAATTTAATGACTTTATATTAAAGGAAAATTTTTGACCCTTGATCCAACGGTCCAATCCTTTTGGATAGGTGAAAATTCAATGGGTCTAGTATACTTAAGGGGGTTCCATGTGTGTGGATGGTTCGGATGTGTTATGAAGTCAACTCTACTATGTTGTCCCTCACTATAACATGTCGAGGGATGGATGCACATTAATATCCCCCCCACCCCCAACACACACACACACACATATATATATATATGCTCCTATTGAGAGATATCTCTCACATTAAATGAGAGATTGAGTGGGGGCCCTCACATCCATATCCAAGAACTAAAATGAGAGACTGAGTGGATGCCCACACATCCATATCTATTGCCAACAACTTAAATGTGAGGGCCCCACCCCCATCTCTCATATAAGATGAGAGATATCTCTAATAAGAGCATCTTCCTCAATATATATATGATATAGATGATGATACAATAAAGCGAATTTTACTTAAAAATAATATCCTTAAAGTAGGTGAAGGCTAAAAAGACTTTCAAATTTCAATATAGACTATGAAGGCCCTCCCTCCACCTTTTCTATTTTAATTTTTATTATTTTAGTGAGCAACGATATTGCCGTATAATTTTTATTACATGAATTGGTGGTATTTTAAAAATGTCCCAAAAGGGTCCCACAGTCGACTGTACAAGGACTCAAGATAGATTTACATGTCGCAAGCTCCCTTAATTCGAGTCCGGATCACTTATCGCATTTTTTATATATTTACTGTGAGTGGACCAATAATACTCCACCATATCATCGAATCACCTAAATTTCTAAATGACGTGGCGGAATATTACCTGTTCACATGTTACGAATGCATGAGTATAGGTGATCCAGAACTCCCTTAATTAATTTATTTTGCAGTACATCTCTGACAAATTGCTGCTTCTCACCTTCTCTCTCTCTTAGTAACAGTATCTCAGAGTTGGTTTCCGTCATTTTCGCAAAAGGTGGTGTGTTCGACTTGGCGCTCTACCTATTCGCCATTTTCCCACCCACATTCCTTCGATTCGCTCCCTCCTTCCTTCCATCCATTCATTGGTACGTAGCATATGCTCCTCCTTCTCTCCCATCTCTCCCATTTCTTTCATTTTTTTCGTCCTCGTTGAATCTTGTATTTTGTTCTTGCCATCTGAAACTCCCCATTCGATCGACGGCGTTGGGGTCGTTTCTTTTCCCGAATCGTTGGATTATTTCTACGTTATGTTTAAGGGTTTTGATTGGATTAGGAACGGGTTCTCTAGGGTTTCATCTCTAGGCATGGGATTGTCCCATTTCAATTTACATCATACATATGGATTGGAGGAGAAAGAGTCATAAACATTGTAGTGCAGTTGATACCATTCATACAGATTAGCAGCGGATAGAACATCACCCTTTTGTTTTTACAAACGATCATATACGGGGTATAGGCCAATTGCTACTTTTGTTCAAAATAGACTTGAATTTAGTCTGGTGAGTTTTTATATTGCTTAGTGTATTCGGCTTTTGACGCTCGAATTGCCAGATTTTTGATTGGCACAGTGGAAAAACTATGCTAATCAGACAGTCATCATATCTGACCGAAATTGATGATTGAGTGTAGAAGTCCCCCTTTAGTTAATTTGTCTACAACTGTCTGCCTTCTGTGGGACCAAACCTTGTTTCATGACAATCATGGGGTTAGTGTGGGGTTAGAAGTTCTTCATTTTGTGTCAAGATATCAGCACAATTGGATGATCGTGAAAAGAAATTTAGAGGCTCCAAAGTTTAACGGTTTATAAATCCTAAATAACCATTAAACTTTGGGGCCTTTAAAAAATTTGTTCTAATCATCAGATCTTGCTGATTTTGTACTTTTAATTCATGGAAAGATCTTTTAATCCCAGCCTAATTCCATGATTGGCCTGCATCAACATGAGCTCTACAAAAGGGTTCACAAGTTTCAAATTGCAGTCCGTAGTAGTATTGTCCTCTTATTTTGGAACCATACAAAGTTAATACAGTCATTAGGAAATGAGATATTGTGGAGGAGTCCAGTGAGTTGAGTTGATGCTGTTTTTTTTTTTTTTTTTTACCAAGTCATATGACATATATGATTTAACTCATTAGCATGGTCCTCGATGTCGAGTTTGAAAAGATGTAGCATGCTTGGTTAAAAAGATCTTTATAAGTGGTAGTTTCAGTTTGATGTTTCTTTGTAGAATTAGCAGACTTGCATCAGAACTCCTCTGATGGAAATGTGATAATTGCATTCAATCTTACTCTCTTCTCTATACTAAGGGTGATGGTTTATGACTTCAACTACTAACCCAATCAGAATTCAAACTGGTAATTTAGTTGATTCTTTCTAATTTGGTGTTGGATTCATGTTAGACATTTTTAATCTGATTAATGAATGAGTTGGGTTTGGGTTGGGTCCACTCTTGCTATTCGACCCACCAACTCAACTTGAATGAGACGCAACCCAATTCGTTGTACTATGACCCTGCCAACCTGACCGAATCATGACCTCTTAATCAAGATTTTGGTCGACCCTTTTAACTTTTGAATTGGGTTCGGGTTGACATTTGTAGCCTGTTAATAAATGAATTGGTTTGGGACTTCGGGTTAAGCCCATTGCATGTGACATAGTGGCAGTGCTCAACTCACCCAACCCTAATTGGACCCAATTGTCCCAACTGTGACAACAGGAGACTTGTACATGCCGAGCTTGTATGTGTCGGACCGATATGACACTTGTATAGTCACTCTATACTGCACCGATGCTTCTAGGGCACAAGATCAACATACCCCATTTAGCAAGTCCAATGTTTCCTGTCGTTCTTTTAGTTTTCTTACTTTCCAATGTAAAAATTTCATTAATTCAGAAATTTTCTAAAGAAAAAAAATCAGGACCACACCATCTGTATCTGTGTCTTAGATTTTCAAAAGCGTATCATCACTTGATAATGCACCGATACTTCTGGGGTACAAGTTCAACATATCCTAGTTACCGAGTGTAACGTTTCATATAGACATATACTTCTTTTAGTTTTCTTACTTTCCAACAAAAGAAATGTTAAAAAGGAATGTGAAAAATGATAGTTTCATTAATTCAGAAATGTTCTAAAGAGAGAATTAGGACACCGGCATGCATATTCGTGTCCTAGATTTTCAAAAGTTCTGAGTCACACCTCTGATCCCCATATCTATATCTATGTTTAGATAGCATCTTCGGACCCTGCTCAACTTGATTGCCCCATTTCCTCCCCCGCTCTATCCCTAAATCTAATTGCTAAAATGATGTTTTTTTGGTAGTACATGGTCCATCTCTTCTGCGATTGGCGTCTTTACTTATTTTTATTAGGCTTTTTTTTTTTTTTTTTTTCTTTTATTGTTATTATTTGATGTACACTCATGGCATCTTTATGACTAGTTTTGCAATTAGTTACAATATCATTATGACTTGATCATTGGCATGTTGCAAAATTGCAATTACTTTCAAAAGTTTCTGCATCATTGTACAATATACCATATGAATTTGCAGGAAACTACTCAATGACTATGATTGTTTCAGTAGTGTTTTTCTTCCTCCAGGACTTGAGCATGTATTCCAAAGAAGATTCTTAAGCTAACTTGGAAGATCAATATAACTGTCTGAGTTACCTGTGGTTTGGAGGGTTTGACGCATCATTCTGTTACTTCATCGATGTTGAGTAAATTTTGAGTTGAGAGGCTACACCAGGATGGGGGACACTCGTCGCAGGTTTATAACTTCCACGCTTTCTGTCATTGAGGAAAATGTCTCAGCTTTTATTAGTGAATAGTGTATACCGAAAGAATTTTGGGAATTGCTTTTGTAGTAATCTGTCACATTCACTATTTACTCTTCCTGTCTCATCCAGTCGTTCTAATTCTAAGTCTCCAAAAGTGTAGATGTTTTATATGATTTTCATGTTTAATGACAGCGGACTTCTGAAAAGATCGAATGAAAGTACAAGACTCATAGTTACCACCATTTTGGGAGTTGTTTTTGGATTTCTTGTTGGAATTTCATTTCCTAATGTTTCTGTCACCAAGGTATCCATTAATCTTGTCAATATTTGTCTGTTTATTTGTTTGTTTTATGTTAGATTACAAATGTTGAGTGCATGTCTTTGGTTCATCGAATTTTGTCTAATTTGAGAGTAAGCTTCTGAAAACTTGCAGCTTAATTTGACACCCAGCGTTCTGTCTTCCATCGATATACCCATAATTCATGGCCATAGATCTGATAAAACAAGCCTTGATTCACCATCTGTTGGTTCAGATGAATCCAAGGATTCCCAAGTTCATGGGTCGGATGATGGTTTGAAGGTATTTATGCATTTTTCTATTGCCTTCTTTTTTTCAAGTATGATGATTCCTATTTTGCAATTTTGCTTCACTTTTGTGCTTGTTTGATAAGTGATCCACCAAATTGTCCCAACTCCCAACTAATCTACAAAAAAGTGAATTTTAAACTAATCTTATAATGTCTCATTTTGTTCTTTATCCTTCTATAAGCAAGATAAAGAATTATGTTATTGCTATCCATCTATAAGCTGAAATTTGCGTTTTTTTAAAATCTAATTCTGTATCTCTTTTGCAACTTAACCCATCAACTTTAAAAGGCATAATATTTTCCTTTCCCACTGTGAGGTGGTTAACGGTTTGCTCCTAAACCTAGCTCTTTTCTCTGCTAAATACCCAAAGTTCTCTCTTCCCTTTGTAAGAAACATAAATGGAAAACACTATGATTTTCCGCTCTTCAATGATGGATTAGATTGTAGTTTGGGCAAATCAAAACTAACACTACTAGCAGGATTCGAACCTGGAATCTCTTTTTCTCAGTGGAGTGTTAATGGTGCTACCGGTTTGTTCATGTCAATTCTCCATTCAGTTCCATTTCATTGGTTTGATGGTTTTTGAGTGATGTGGTTTATATCTAGGAAACAGAAAAGAATACTCCAATTTTTCTACATACTGGAATAGAGAAATATAATTCATGTAGGCGACTCCAACATAGTTGGGACAAGGCTTTGATGATGATGATGATGATTGGTAACATGGCTGGAGCTAACAACCTTAAGGTTGCAATAGTGAGCACCTTCCACTGTTCCATGGGCTCTTGTCAACCTCAACTTTCTGGTGTCATTTTGTTTATGCTTTTGTCACTGGCGGAGGTTTTTATTTGTGGAGACTGGTTATTGGTCCCCTGGTGGCTGTGTTTTGCTGGATGACAGCAGTCAAGCAAATTTTGGTATTATGTATTTGTGACTTAGGTGATGCTATTGGATAGGTTTGACAGAAAATAATAGGATTAAATTTGTTAAACCAATTTTGGTAATTTATTTATGAGAATTTGCCTATCTATTGTAATTCTACATGTATTTTTATTATCAAGTAAATTTAATGCTTCTTTGGAAATATATAAACTTTCCAAAAAAAAAAAAGGATTAAATTTAACAGGTAATGATTTTCATGCATAAGTAATATGTATTAAAGTTTGAAAAATTCAGCATAAAAATAAGATCTCCAAAAATTTGTTGTTTCTGGCTATATATTATCTACGTTTTAAATCAGTCACTGTGTAGTATCTATGTTGGAAAAAAAAAGGAAGAAAGGAGGAAAGCTGGATATGATAGATAAGAAAACAGATCTTGTCATATATTATTAGCGTTATTGTGTTGGTTGCGGTGAAGGGCCAAGCCAGAGTAATTTAAGCGGTTTGCTCTATTCTCTCAGCTATTGGCCATAGAGCAATAACTGCTTTGGAGTTTATTGATCATGCATAATTTTCTCACCAATTTTAACTTGCCTTGCTTTGTTAACTTGATCCAGATATATGTTGCAACAAATCCACGTGGTGCAGAGTTATTGCCTCCAGGGATAGTAGTGTCAGAAACTGATTTCTATTTGCGCAGATTATGGGGTGATCCTAGTGAGGTATGTTTACTGTTATAGATTAGGGATATTGCTTGTAGAGCTGCCCTTAGACTTGGGCGGTCAAAGTTTAAGTATTTCCCATAAAGTTGTTCATGCGATAGCCTAGGGCCGTACGATATCGCACACATCTTATGGTGCGAGATCCTAGAGCCATGCAATATCGCACATATCACCCTGTGTGATATCCTAGGGTCGTGCAATATTGCACCACAATTATACAAACAATTTTGCGGAAAATATTTAAACTTTGACTTATTTGGGGAAAACGTCAGGTCTAAAGGCATATGTACCGTCAATATACCCATAGATTATCCTTTTTTTTCCAAAGGCCAATGTTTATTGTTTTTATTGAAACCGCATACTTTCTCTGCATTTTCTTAATATCTCTTTTGCTAGGAATCAGTTTTTTTTTTTTTTTTTTTTTTGATGGGGGGTTGCGGGGGTGGGCTTACTTCAATGCTTCATTTTATTGTGCATGTTGCACTGTTTATTATCCTTCCATTTATTGTCTTTTACTTTTGAGCAACACATTGTTTATGTTTCATTTTCCGAATGGTAACATATTATTTATTGGTGTATTATCATTGGTTTAAATCCATTAGGATTTGAAAACTCGGCCAAGGTATCTAGTGACTTTCACTGTTGGTTTTTCTCAGAGGAATAACATCAATGCAGCAATTAGAAAGGTTATTCAAATACTCTTGTGCCTTTATATTTTTTTCCTTCTATTCTTATTCAGAAACACTGATTGTATTTATTTAATTTCCTGGTAGTTTTCTGATGACTTCACCATTGTGCTCTTTCATTATGATGGTCGGGCAAGTGAATGGGATCAGTTTGAGTGGTCAAGGCATGCGATTCACATTAGTGCACGGAGGCAAACTAAATGGTAATAATTCTATAATGCTTTCCTGTGTTTTTGGTTTCTTAGTTATCATGTTGCCTTGTATCTTCTGGATTTTTTTGACTTTCTTCTTAAACAAGTAACTCATGTTGCCCATTTTATATTCTCACATATAATGTAGGCTGCACCTGTAATTGGTAAGTACTGTAAGTTTGGCATTTTGTCTGTTTGTTGCTGTTCATTTAGGATATGACTGCTAAATTTTTTATTTGAAGACGAAAGAAGGTAAAAGAAGTCCATGTGCAGTTAGTGGTAGCTTATCACATATTTGTAAACCTCACCAGGTGGTATGCAAAACGATTTTTACACCCAGATGTAGTAGCAGCATATGATTACATATTTATTTGGGACGAAGATCTGGGAGTTGAACACTTCAATGCAGAAAAGTTAGTGTTTCTCTTTTCCTTCTTTTTTTATCTAAAGTCTCGTTTATCTAAAGTCTCGTTAGTCAAGGTTGACTTCTAAGTTTAAGCCCATAGCACCTTTCCTTGATATCTGTTGAATTTATATTCCATACCAGGTACCTTGACTTGGTAAAGAAATATGGGTTGGAGATCTCACAACCAGGCCTTGAACCAGATAAAGGACTGACATGGGAGATGACGAAGAGGAGAGGTGACCGTGAAGTTCATAAGTATGTTTTGATAAAGTTCTTCCCTTGTGTTGTTCTTTTTCTTATAAATATTGGTACTTTTGCTAAATTCTGCATATGTGCCTTGATTGGAAGGTTATTATTGACTCCTTCATTGCGCACAGGGAAACTACAGAGAAACCAGGTTGGTGTAGTGACCCGCTTTTGCCACCATGTGCAGCGTATGCTCTCTCCCCGTACATGATGTTCCGTTCTCATACATTAGTCTTAATATTCCAGTGAAAAAGTTTTGAAGGCTGCAAAAAATCTTTACTTGTATGCAAATGTTCCACATATGCATGATCCAATCAACTCATCAGTTGGATCATGGGTTCCTTAACTCAAAAACTAGGCTGTCCATTAGATCCACATCGACGAAATATTATCCTTTTCTCTTTGAACTTCCTTTATTTATTTATTTACTTTAGTAGCCCCACCTAATGAGTGGACTGGCTTAATTTGGTCCAGCAAATCGCTATGCAGGCTCCAACCTATGTTGCATGAATTCTATGGACTGAGCCATTTACACATGGTAGACACATATTGGAATGATGCCGTGTTGGATTCTATCCAATTTCTTCTAATGCTAATTTAAACATTGTTTTAACATCAATTATAGTATGTCTTTTCTTTTTCTTTTGGAATCTAAATAAGATATTGATATAATTATTACTTGATTGTTTAAAGGAAGACTTCTATATTGTTTATTGATGCTATTTTGCATATGTTATTCATTAAAAAGAAACATTGTTTAACATTATTCTGAGATTATGCTGAATCCATCAATCCTATGTTTTAAGAATTGCTGAGTTGGGTTATCAAAAAAAAAAAAAAAAAAAAAAAGAATTGCCGAGTTGGACACCTTGTACCAGTTTTGGATTCTCATACATGTAGACATATTTGTGTAACTTGGACTCCAACTGATGAGCTATTTGGACACTGCACAGTAGGTAGGTGTAAGTAGTCCAGTAGTCCTAAACAAAGCCTTTAGTGAATAGCAAACCTTAAACCGGCATGATAGTCACTGACTACAGGTGCATACATATCAAGTTATCTATTTTAGGCTTTTAGCTCTTTCTGTGGTGGCTGTTTCAGTTTTGTGGAAATTATGGCCCCTGTCTTTTCTCGGGAGGCTTGGCGCTGTGTGTGGCACATGATTCAGGTATTGTTGGAGCTCTGTAGTAGCTTCTTTAAACAACCTGATTTTATTTCCTTCATTTGGAATTTGCTTCAACTTAATGGTTCCGCTGGGATTTTTGGCTGAAGAATGATTTGGTACATGGATGGGGATTGGATTTTGCTCTAAGAAGATGTGTGGAGGTCAGTTGATTGAACTTCATTTTAGCCTTCATTTGCCTTTTTGTTTTAGTAACCTTGTTTACTTGTAATTTGGTGTCTACAGAGTTTGACACTTTTGCTGAATCAATTTTCTATTTTTATATGTAATGCTGATGAGCCAACCAATCCTAGCATTGCCTTGTCACCAATGGTCAAAACAAAATTATTTCTTTGGAAGACATACTGGTGGCTAAATCAATGAAGCATCCATTCTTATTGGACTATCGCTTCAAATGGTCAAAACATTGCCTTGTCTCAGTGGTCAAAACAAAACCACTTCTTTGGAATACATACTGGTGACTAATCCATGAAACATCCATTCTTATTGGATTAATGCTTCACAGCTCAAATTAGTTCATCCATTGATTTTGATAAGGGCACTAAATTTTCAGAAGGGAACAGCTTAGTAGTATTTTACAAAAAAATGGAAATCCTAGTGATTTCCTTGCGACAAATTTGGCTTTTTTCTTCAATAGGATGGAATTCCCATTTTGAAAACTATAATGGCCTTTCAAAGTGTGGTTCCTGTACTGGTCAGTACTGCTTCCAAATCACTGCTGTTGCACAGTTGAAGGTGCTCATTGTCCACAACCACATGGTTGTGAGTTCGAGTTGTGTTTCCAATAGAAAAAAAAAGAATCTGCTCCCGAGTACATTATGGGGCCGTTTGGCATCGTTCTCACATTGTTCCCAATTTTGTGCTTAAATCAAGTTATGTTGAGATCGGGTTGTGCCAACACCATATTCTGCAGAGTTTGGCAATATTATATTAAATTACATTGCTGAGAATATTCGGTATGGAACTTGTTTTGGTAACATTATAAAAGTTTTGCTCCAAAGAACGGAAGCAAGAGAAACATAGGATTTACAATGTGGGACCCACATTTTATTGTTTCTGCACTATTATTATCGTACATGGGACTCACTTGTAGAAATTACAACATGGTACCCACCTCTAAAGATTAGAAAATGGGGCCCATATTCATGGGATTTACAATGTGGACCCGTCTTTGTACGAATTAATGTGGGGCCACCTTTTTGTGAATGTAAATATGGGACCCACCTTTATAAATTACGTGTTACACACCTTTAGGAATTAGAATATGCGTTCCACATTCATTTGATTAACAATTTGGGTCCACCTTTTGTGATTGTGACCATTTTAGGAATTACAAAGTGGAGCCACAATTTTTGTGGTTGTGGACACATTAAAAATTACAATGTGGTGCTCACCTTTAGAAATTCGAACATGGGGGCACATTCATAGGATTTACAATGTGGGCCCACCTTTATAGGTATTATAATGTGTGGCTAGCTTATTTGTAGATTGTGAACATGGACCCACCTTTAAAAATTACTATGTGGCACCCACCTTTAGAAATTTGAACATGGGGTGACATTCATAGGATTCAAAATGTGGGCCCACATTGATATGATTTACAATGTGGCTCCACCTTTTGTGATTGTGAACATATGACCCACCTTTAAGAATTATAAAGTGGGGCCACCTTTTTTTGTGATTGTGGACACGGAACCCACCTTTAAAAATTACAACGTGATGCCCACCTTCAGAAATTACAACATGATGCCCACATCTGTAGGATTTATAATGTGGCCCCACCATTATAGGAATTATAATATGAGCCCATCTTTTGTGATTGTGACCACACGACCCACTTTTAGGAATTACAAAGTGGAGCCACCTTCTTTGAGATTGTGAACATGGGGCCTACCTTTAGGATAAGTGATAGGATTTGGAGTCTTTGAAAGGCAAGAGATAAGTCGGAAACATATGTGCCAACAAGTTGTCTCTTAAAAAAATAAAGTTTTTTCGTTCCAACTTTCTTATGCCAGCGGGTTAAGATTTTGAGATTCCTTCTAGTGATATCAAAATTCGGAACAGTGATTTACACATACCAAACATTTTTTTCTACAACCTCATCTCGTGGGAACATGAGAACATCTGAATGGCGCGATGCCAAGTGCACCCTATGTTTTCATCCCTTCTCAAATTTGTGTTTTGTCTTTGTTTTCTATGCAGCCTGCACATGAGAAGATTGGTGTCATTGACTCACAATGGATCATTCATCAAGTTATCCCTTCACTGGGCAGTCAGGTACATAATCATGCACTATTGACTTGCATCATTAGTTATATTATATATATCCGTTGACCAAAGTTAATCACCCAGTTTACGCATGTTAAATCCAACAATGAGTATCTAGTAACCGTCAATTCATTGAGTTTGGCCCGACGTGCAATGGTGTGGATTTGTTGGGCCTCATTGAGGTTAAGTCGGGCACTTGGGCCTCATTGTTTGCTAAATTTTTTGTTTAACAATGTTTTTCCGTATCTGGGGAGTCTAATATGGCTCAAGCTAATCTCCTTTATGAAGGAGATGACATAACCGAAGTGCTACTGCCTATTGGAGCTGTTGGCTATTTATAATTATTATTTGATTATGTTATTTTATTTAAAAATGTTTGTGGTATCTTCAAAGGCTTGGCCAGGTTTTTCCAGAAGAAAGAGAGGGAGGGATGGGGAAGAGTGAGTGGCAGGATAAAGGGCTTACATTGATCTTCTAGGGTTTTAGTGGGTTCTTGCTAGGGCTTACATTGATCTGTGTATATTAAACCCACCCAATAGAGGTCCAATCACCCTTTTATATGATGGATTTTGGCTAAGGTTTTATCAGGAGATTGAAGAGCTGTTGACACCTAGGATAAAGGGCTGATCTGCTGCAGAAAGAAGTTTTTCATCTGCATTTCCCAGCCTGGTTGTTACAGCAGTGTTGCTGTTTCTGTAGTGTGCTGTGTAACACATCCTGTCTAGTGAATTATCCACAGCATAGTTGCTGTTTTGGAGATCCAGTTTGGCCGAATCCATCGAATTGTTCTTCCTGTTTCTGCAAGTTTGAATGTTCAGTTGAGTAGCATCTATCTAATTGGTATATTGTCAAAAGGATGGGTTTGGATTATGCACATGTGGCGGTTGAGCATCTGCTATTGTTGATCTTGATTTTCTGATTTGTAAAAGGGCATTTCCTGTTCTCGTCTTATTTTCTTTTGATTTTTTTAATTAAATTTTTTATAAATTTTATATTTTGGTGAGGAGAATGAGTATTTTATCTAAATTTGTTGAGTTATTGGAAACCCTAGTTACTTGGTGGTTGTGAATGAGTGGAATAGATCAGAGAGAATTCCTTTTAAGCATCTTTAGATGTCTGGAGTTGGTGTGGTGGATCTCAACAATCAGACTACTATGAATCTGTTCAATGGATGAAACCTTATTAAGTGATCATATTTGACAAAGATGGTCATTGGACATAAAGAAAAGCCTGGTTACCTAGATTGTAGAATAAATAAACCATCTACTGCTGATCCTAAGCACGTTAGGAGTTCGAGAATTTGTCTGTTATGAATTAGTTCTTCAACTTTGTTGAAGATAAGTTGTCAATTTTTGATCTTGTAAAATGGCAGAAGAGTTCTATGTCAGTTGCATATGCACAGGAACAACGCTCATATTTATTAGCTTGCTTGGGAAATTGTACGGTTTTGACAAGGAGATAATCGAGCTAACTCTATTGTCATCCCGGTAGGGCTTCCCTTTCAAATGTATTGTCAACCTAGCCACCTTATTGATAGTCCAACTGCATTTGACCCAAAGGCTTTATGTTCTAAGGAGTTGGTCTCATTACTGAATCAGTTCCTCCCTGGGTGAATCTAGATGCCAAGCAAGTATATCCTGGACTATTGGGAAGACCTATCTATGATCATGTGTCGACCTTTGTGCTCATGTTGGGCAAAGGAACAGATAGAATACCTATAAGCTCAACATTTTATGAGTTGATC
This sequence comes from Cinnamomum chago, assembly GCA_038049695.1. NCBI lineage: Eukaryota > Viridiplantae > Streptophyta > Magnoliopsida > Laurales > Lauraceae > Cinnamomum > Cinnamomum chago. The sequence goes on along the minus strand of CP142458.1, from coordinate 59,663,448 downwards.
AGAGTGTTGAATTCATAGTATTATCTGTTTCATTTACAGATCCTGAGTGTGGATGATGCAGGCCCTAGGGTTTGGGCTCGCATGAAAGTGCCGACGCACATTCTACGCCGAAGCGTGTGTTCGAAGACACTTCAAAAGTCTCCACAGAGACGATAAACGAGGACGCATCTCAATGGGAAAGCCGAATTTTCATTAATCAACTATCTGAGAAATTCTTCTCTACAATGCCATATAAATAAGAAAGCATAACTTAAGCCCTAAGAAATCTAATTAAACTAGGATTCTAGAATCTTATCCTAATTACAATACAATTAGAAACTAATAGATAATTAGTGAAATAAAAAAATACTAAATCTACTTGGGCCCTACACATGTGGCCTGAGGTCCATCTGCATCAGCGATCTTATCTAGAGAGAAGCCAATAGCATTCCAAATATATCCCAACAGCTCAAGAATCAAAATGAAGCAAATTAATAGAATTCCGACAAGTAGCAAAAAACACCCACCTCTTAAATTCTTCCAAGATCCACAAAAAGGGTTGCAATTTTAAATCTAGATATGAAGGTGGCTTATGCTCTTACCCAACACTCAAATGCCCAGAGAACCCACAAAAATACATAAATATACAAAACAAAAACCAAAGACAGGAACTCAAACAAATCCAAAAATTTAAAAATGAAAAACAATTCCAGAATTCTTACAAGGGCATTTAAAAATCTGAAAGTTGTCCATTTCCTATTAATTCCTAATACGAAAGCAATGATTTCGGTAGCTATAAGTCCATACCAGTTCACCAAATTGTCACCTCATTTCTTCTAATGGAAGAGCACAGTAGCACACTCGATTAAAGGGACTCAAGAGTCCTTCCAAGTTCACCAATTGGACAATGGGTTTTTTGAGGCATGTTTCTAAATACTATCTTAAGTAGAATGGAGAGGTATTTAGTAGTGGGCGCCCACCTTCCAGTGATCTGGACTGTTCATTAGAGTGTCTACATACATGAATTGAAAAGTGCTAGCTAGGGTCATGTCCAAGTCCTAGAGGGGTTGAATAGGACTATCAACAATAAGTTGCCCATATGGAACGTATGCCACAAAAGAAGACATATATTACTTGAATAGAATTACATTCGTTATTGAAATCCAGAATCCAGATTCAATGCTTTAGGCTTCCACAACAAGATCCTTGGCCCTTTATGATATTCCAATATGGCTCAAGCATTAGGATGGATGTTTTGGATCTAAGATATTCTTATGGAGTGATTCAGAAACCTAGATCTGGATTTTTCCACAAAAAAAAAAAAAAACTCTATCAGCTTTGAATGCTCAAGGTATACCTATGAAGAGAGGGAGAGAGAGGATTGGGGTTTTTGAAGGTTTCTCAAAGGTATTACTCAATGGTGTTTCGTGCTTAAAAAATCCTTTCAAAAACTCAGTGTTCGACCTTGGAAAATGAGCCCAATATTTATACAGTTCGTCCCTCGGGTACCTGAACTCAAGCTATAGTCGCCCGATGGTACCCAACAGTCATATCCAACTAAACACAACGACTAGCTTGACCAAATTTGGATAAGGTTCAATTGCCCAAGGTAAGTGTTTGGGTCCCCGAAGGTTTAGGGCCCCCAAAATGGGCTTACTAGAAAGTCACCCGAAGAAACCTTTGGTCCCTCGAAAGGGGCCATCGGTCTGCCGAGGATCCTTCTTAGGCACCTGGACATCTGGGCCAAAAATCTTGGAAAAGTCCTATTTGGGAAAGGTCACCGATGAACTGTTTGGGCCGTGAAAGGGGGTATTTGGTCTGCCGAACCCTGTGGTTGGGCTTCCAAACTTCCTTAGAAGTCTTCAACTGTTAAAGACTTTTCTTAGCCAACTTAGACCTAATATTTTTCTCAGTTTGGTTAAGGGTCTTAGGGCATGTTCCTAGGAAATCCTAAGGTTTATTTTACCTTGGAGATTAGCAGTGTGGCACATATTGGAGATATCACTTAAAGACGTTTGGCCTTCCATAACTCAGTCTTCTGGACTTGATCTTTACTTCACTTGCTGTCGCTTCCAGAGGCAAGGTTATGGACTTGTCACGGAATTGACAACCAAAGGGAAGTGCAGATTTTACTTGGCACTAACATGAATGTCTTAGAATTCTCCCTCTGGCCCCACCATATGCACTTGGCCATGGTTTTCATGATTTCATCAATCCATTATCGTGGTTGGTCATTGGCATTTGGCTACATGACCAAGGGCATCATGGCATCAGAGAAGATCGAAGATATTGAGAAAGAGAGAGAATCAGAGAAGGGAGAAGATATTGAGAGAGGGGAATACTTGCCGCTATGTTGAGTGCAATTTCCTACGGCGAGGAATGGTGAAATAATTGGCTTGTTCGAGGCAGCCAACCTCCTTAAGAAGATGATGAAGAAATATGTTTTTTTTTTCCTATCTCATTTATCTCTTTATATCACCATTAAATACATGACACATCCAGCAACCGATCTACCCACTCACCCACTTCCATGACACCTGACACAAAACTACTCTAACCTAATCAGATCACACCCCACTCCTCATAACTTACTCCTGCTCCTAAGGAACAACCTAACAAATTTATTGATGGTAACTTACATTCAAACATCAACATGACTCACATTGACACCTAAACCACTACTTAGACATGCACGTATCATTCCCCCTCCCTTATAGCAACCTTGTCCTCAAGGTTGCCGTGCACACTCTTCATCCGTAGGGGGTCCTTTGTCCTCTCCATCAGGCCAATCTCCCTCCATTAGAAAGAGCTGCTGCACCTTGCAACGATGGCCAGGGGAAAACTTTTCATCACAGTTGAAGCAGAGTCCCCGGTCGCCCTGCTCCTTTATTTCCGTAGGTGTGATTTTATTAATGGAAGGAATGGGTGACTTGCCTGAACCGGTGCCAACTGGCAGAGTCGTTTGTGTGCCTACCACACCATTCAGACGGCACTTGGCTGCTAGTTTTTCTTCTTGTAGCCTTGCAAGTCCAATGGAGGCCTTCAAGGAAGTGGGCTTGAACATCTGCACATCCAGCCTAATGTCTTCCTTGAGCCCACCCACGAAGCAGCTAATCATGAAGGCTTCATTGAGGTTTGTCGTTCGATTAGCCAAAGCTTCGAATTGAGCCTGGTAGTCTTGGACACTTGATACCTGTTGTAGCTTAGATAAGGCGGCTGTTGGATCTTCGAACTCAGTTGGTCCGAATCACACCTCCAAAGCACAAACCAAGTCATTCCACTATGTTAAAGCACCTGATTTCTCCATCCAGCGATACCACTGCAAGGCCTTGCCTTCCAGGTGAAAAGATGCTATCACCATTCTCTGAGTAATTGGAGTTTGATGATAAGCTAAAAATTGCTCTGCTCGATAGATCCACCCAGATGGGTTCTGACCTTCGAATCGAGGGAAATCCAAATGGAGGGCTCTGGTTTGGATCATCCCACCTTGTCCTGGATGCGAATGATTGAACGAGGACTCTGCCTTGTGAGATAATTGATCATACTTGGCATCCATTGCTGAAATTTTGTGAAGGAGCTCATTCAAGATCTGTTTTTGTTGATTGAAGTTTTCATGCAGAGGTTTCCTGTAGCTGGTGAATAGCCTCATCGAGTTTGGCCATCCTAGTGCCTTCGGCCATACCAGAACCGTCAGGCTTTGATACCAAAGATGTTGCGTGCAATTTCCTTCGACGGGGAATGGTGAAATAATTGGCTTGTTCGAGGCAGCCAACCTCCTTAAGAAGATGAAGAAGAAATATGTTTTTTTTTTCCTATCTCATTTATCTCTTTACATCACCATTAAATACATGACACATCCAGCAACCGATCTACCCACTCACCCACTTGCACGACACCTGACACAAAACTACTCTTAACCAAATTAGATCACACCCCACTCCTCATAACTTACTCTTGCTCCTAAGGAACAACCTAACAAATTTATTGATTCTAACTTACATTCAAACATCAACATGACTCACATTGACACCTAAACCACTACTTAGACATGCACATATCATGCTACCGTTGCCACAGAGAGAGAGAGAGAGAGAGAGAGAGAGAGAGAGAGAGAGAGAGAGAGAGAGAGAGAGAGAGAGAGTGGCGCAGCCCCGGACCTTAGATCGAGTAGGCCAACCTCTCAGAAGAGGTTGATCGAATCCAATGAAGGGATTCCACACAAAGGTGCACTCAAAACTATATACTCCAGAATAAATCACAATGATTTATTGATTGAATAAGCATGATAAAAACAACATATCTCTTCTGTTTATATAGAACATTCCGTTTCTAAAACTAATCATAATATTGGAATTAGTAACATACCTATTCCTAATCAAATTAGAATTTTATAAAGCAATTCCTATTAAGCAACTATTTGATATTACTAATTTAGATAGATAGGGATCTCTGATTGAATCAGGGATCATGTGGACCCCATTAGATGATCCATCAAGGGGGCCTGCGGGCCCTAGTCTTCTGTCGGGCTGCATCAACTCTCCCCGGCTTGAAAGAACTCGACTCCGGCGAGTTAATCGCCTGATAGTGCTCATAAAGATCTGGATTCAAGCGTTGAAAATCTGTTGCAGTGATCCATGTAGCATCGGAGGGAGGACGATTCTTCCAGCGGATGTATAACTTTTGAAAACCTCCTTGACGAGTGGAAACAATCTGATCATCAGCACATTAACAATCTCGTCAACAGGTGGAAGATTCGAAGGGAGAGCAATTGTCTGCTCTTCAGTTTCACCATCATTGTCATGACCACGGTAAAGTGTAAGATCCTCAATGTTGAAGGTAGAATTGACTCCTAAATCGGATGGTAGATCAAGCACATAAGCATTGGAACCAATCTTTTTGAGAATCTTGTATGGACCAGCATTCCGTGGATGCAACTTTTTATAAGCTCCTGGAGGCATACGTTCTGGACGGATACGAACCATGACCATTTCTCCTTCAGCAAATTCAAGAAATCGACGACGTTTGTCTGCTTGTTGTTTATAAGTGGCATTACTAGAAGATATATGGCGGCGGACTTCATTGTGCACTTGTTGCATGTGGTGAAAAAAACTTTCAGCATCATCACTTATTCGGGCATCTACCGGCAAAGGGACAAGATCAACAGGTAGTCGTGGCCGAACCCCTGTAACAGCTTCAAATGGAGAAGTACCAGTAGACCGATTGACCGAATTATTGTAGGCAAACTCAGCCATAGGTAATGCTTGATCCCAAGTTGTGATGTGATCACGAACAAGGAATCGTAACAACTGTCCAAGACTTCTGTTTACCACTTCGGTTTGGCCGTTAGTTTGAGGGTGGTAAGCTGTATAGAATTTGAGCTTGGTATTGGACAACATCCATAAGGTCTTCCAAAAATAACTCATGAATTTGGTGTCTCGATCCGAAACAATAGTCTTTGGAAGGCCATGTAGACGCACAACTTCTTTGAAAAAGAGCTTTGCAACCTTGTAGGCATCACTAGTGGAAGTACCTGGAATAAAATGTGCCATTTTTGAAAAGCGATCAACAACAACAAAAATAGAATCAACCTTTCTTTGAGTCATCGACAAACCTAGCACAAAATCCATGCTAATGTCTTCCCATGGAGTATGAGGAACAGGCAAAGGTTGATAAAGTCCAGTGTTCTTCTTATTACCTTTGGCTAGCTGGCATGTCCTACATCGTTCGCAAATGCGAATAATGGTAGGCTTCATTCGGGGCCAATAATATCTATCGCTGACAAGAGCAAGAGTTTTGTCGCGTCCCAAATGGCCACTACATCCTCCCGAATGCAACTCTCGGACAACATATTCACGAATGGATGTGGCAGGAAGACAAAGTCGTGTACCTTTAAACAAAAAATCATCATGGATGCTATAGTGAGGATGCTTACCCATATCACCATTACTGAGGTCTGCATAGATAGAACCAAAGTCTGGATCATCCGCATAATCTAGCTTGAGTTGGTCAAAACCTGGCACACTAACTGACATGGCTGTCAACAAATGCTTTCGTCGACTGAGTGCATCAGCTATCAAGTTATCTTTCCCTGCTGTGTGGCGAATGCTGAAACTGAACTCCTGTATATATGTGCTCCATTTGGCACGGTTGGCATTGATCTTTTGTTGTGAATGTAGATGTTGTAAAGCATCATTGTCTGAGTAAAGAACAAACTCATTGCCAATCAAGTAATGTCTCCAATGACGAAGTGTTTGTGCAACGGCATAGAGTTCCAAATCATAAGAAGAGTACTTTTTCTTGGCATCAGAAAGTTTATCGCTGAAAAATGCAATCGGATGTCCCTCTTGACTAAGAACACATCCAATGCCAACATTTGATGCATCACAATCAATTTCGAAGACCTTGTCAAAATTTGGAATTTGTAAAACTGGTGCCTCTGTGATTTTACGCTTTATTTCTTCAAAGGCTCTAGTGGCCGAACTAGTCCACTTAAAGTCACCATTTTTCATGCAGTTTGTGATAGGAGCCATGATACTGCTGCTGTTTCGAATGAATCTCTTATAAAAGTTTGCAAGACTATGAAAACTTCGAACTTTAGTGAGTGTAGTAGGAATTGGCCAGTCCATAATTGCTTTGACCTTCTCAGGGTCCATTTTAATTCCTTGTGCCGACACAACATATCCCAAGAAGATAACAGAATCACTCATAAAAGTGCACTTCTTGAGATTAATATAGAAATGCTCCCGGCGAAGGAGTTGCCAAATTGTATCCAGATGTTGAAGATGTTCTGCTTTCGTCCTGCTGTAGATTAGAATATCGTCGAAGTAAACGACGACAAACTTTCCAATGTAAGGTTGTAATAACCGTGTCATGACTCGAATAAAAGTACTAGGGGCATTGGTGAGCCCGAAGGGCATAACCAACCATTCATAAAGACCGTCTTTGATCTTAAATGCAGTCTTCCACTCATCACCTGGCCTTATATGGATTTGATGATAACCACTTTGCAGATCAATTTTAGAGAAAATTCATGCACCAGTCATCAAATCTAGCATATCATCTAATCTGGGGATTGGGAAGCGGTATTTTACCGTGATTTTATTGATTGCACGACTGTCCACGCACATACGCCAACTTCCGTCTTTCTTTGGAGTGAGAAGTGCAGGTACTCCACAGGGACTGAGGCTTTCCCTGATATATCCCCTTTGTAAAAGATCATCAACTTGCCTTCTTAATTCTGTATGCTCCATAGGACTCATTCAGTATGCAGGCAAATTTGGCAAGGAAGCGCCTAGAACAAGATCAATGGCATGCTGGATGTCACGTAATGGAGGTAGCTCCTTAGGCAGCTCATCTGGAACTAGATCAGCAAACTTCTTCAGAAGTGGCTCTACTTCTTGTGGGACAGATGTAGCAGGAGATCTTCTGGAACTTGCCTAGCAATCAATGCATACATGACGTCCTGTTCTTTGCTTTCATCTTCAAACTTTCGCATGGTCAATATAGATAGTGCTGGAGCTGTATCAGATGTGGAAGAGGACGATTTAGAGGGCAATGGAAGCAACTTAATCTTGCCTCCTTTCCAGTTAAAAGAATAAGTATTGTGCTCATGATCTGTGATGACTTTAAGTTTCTTTAACCATGGTCGTCCGAAGAGAATGTGTAACGTTCATTGGAACGACGTCACAACGAATTGTATCTTCATAATTGCCGACTCTGAAAGGGACGACACATCGCTTACGGATAGGAATGGAGTAATTGTTGACCCATGCAACTTTATAAGGTCTTGGATGCTTCTCGGTAGGTAGCTTGTGTTTCTCGACTGCCTCTTGAGAAATAACAATTATCGCGCTACCACCATCAATGATCATGTTACAAGACTTGCCCTTGCAATTGACTCGTGACTGGAAAATGGATGCATGATTCCAGTCTTCATTTTCTTCCATTGAATCAGCTACTAAGAGACGACGATCAAGGAAAAGCAGTGGGGTGCCGTCATCAGCTTCTGTATCTTGGAATTGATCTATTGTGGTTTCATTTTGAGGCTCTGCATTGAACGGCTCTACTTTTATTTCCTCATCATATTGTTCATCATCTTCTGGCTCATAAGTAGCATATAAATTTCTATGGGGACACTCGGCTGCATAATGACCCTTTTGTTTGCAGGCATGATAAATGATTTCTCTCTTATCTATCCTTCCGCGGGCACGGTTATCATTCTGATTCTGCTGCACCCGCTGATTTGGCTGTGACAAAGCTTGCCTCTGCTGAATGGCTTGCTGTGGCCTATGTGTTGCTTGCTGGAATGGTTTAGGAGGAGGAGGAGGAGGAGGACGAAAACCTTGCGTCTGAGTAGGGTTAATAGTAGGTTCAGGTCCTCTTTTAGTGGAAGACTCCCCGAGTTGAAAAGTGTTGCACCTCCACAACTGAAGCTCATGCTGAGCTTTGCGCACTTTACAAAATACCTCATCAACTCTGGTGTAATCAAACATAGCAACTTCCCGTCTGATATCATTGCGCAATCCATCTCGATATCGAGTGATAGTGAGACGATCATCTGTTTTCAAATTACAATGAACAATATATTCGCGAAATTTGTTTGTATATTCTTCCACAGATAGATTGCCTTGCTGGAGAGTAAGATACTCTTGGTGCAGTGTATCAATGTAATCAGAAGGAAGGAAATTGCTTTTGAGCCTTTCTTTCATGTTGACCCATCTGGTAATGGGCTATCCCAAAGCAAGTTCATTATTTTCAACAACATACCACCAGATTCTAGCAGGACCCTTAAGTTTAACTTTCGTAAAGGCTATCTGCTTTTCATCATTCATGTTATACCAAGCAAAATAGTCTTCCAGGGAATTAAGCCAATCAACAAAAACTTTCGGACTGACATCTCCGGAGATAACAACCATATCAATTTTAACTTTCTTTGTGATGTCATCAGTGCGGTGTGCAACTATGGGGCCCTGGGTGTCTCGTTCAGCGATGAGACGTTGTACAAAGTCACACATGGATTCACGTTGCTCAGGCCTTTCTGTTTGGATGAGTGTGACTAATTGTGCGGCAGTGGAAGACCCTTCCTTTGCAACCAACTGTGTACTTTGCAATTCAATAAGTGCAACCATTACTGTGCGTAGACGATCCATTACTTCGTCCATATCTTGGCCCAATTTGAACAATTGTTCATCACTTTCCTTGTCCGTGAGCCAAAGACTGAGATTGCCACCTCTTCTAGGCATGGTTGAAAAAGTTTTTTTTTTTTTTTTGGAATTAGTAACATACCTATTCCTAATCAAATTAGAATTTTAGAAAGCAATTTCTAATAAGCAACTATTTGATATTACTAATTTAGATAGATAGGGATTTCTGATTGAATCAGGGATCATGTGGACCCCATTAGATGATCCATCAAGGGGGCCTGTGGGCCCTAGTCTTCTGTCGGGCCGCATGAGAGAGAGAGAGAGACTTGAGTAGGGGGCGGACAACTGTGCCCAAGCTGGAGGGGAAGGAGAGCCAGGGATTAGGGTTTTCAATGGGGAGAGCTGAGGGGAGAGCTGAAGGAGAGATCAGAGATGGAGAGGGAATATAGGTTTTTGGCCCTCAAATAGGTTGCACTTTTCAGATCTATCCTTACTACTTCCATCCATGTCTTCGTTGGCCCACTCCTTTTCCTCGAAAGCCCATCAACCTGCATAAATTTTTTTTTTCTCAAAGGTGCCGTTGCTAGCCTAAGTTGGACATGCCAAACCATTTCAAACAGGTCTCTCTTAATTTATCACCTATTTATGTTACCCTTAAATGTGCTCATTTCTTATTCTATCTTTCCTAGTTTTACCACACATCCATCTCAACGTTCTCATCTCGACTACACTCATTTTTTGAGTGTATAACTAGTGTGCGCACAAAATGTTGAAGTTGATTACCAGTTTATTAGTGGGATTGGCATATAAGGAGATGCGGTTAGTGTATGCTTGGTCTGAAGTCAAGTCACTGATTTTCTTATGATAGGTGTTTCTAGAAAGTGTTTTTTGGTGTTTTCTCCAAGCTGAGAATAGTAGATATTCATGCTTACACTTGAGGGAAAGCATTGAGATCATTAAGGGACCGTTCTGTAATTTTTGTTTACAGGGATGTTTTTGTAATTTTAAGAACTGTAGGGACTGTTTTGTAAATTTTGATTGTCATTATAATATAAAAGGGTGGTAGACCAGCACTGTTCAATGACCAAGCCTAAAGTTCTTTCCAGTTGTCATCTCTCCCCCTTCCCCTCCCCGCATTTCTTTTTCTTTTTTCTTCTCTATTGTTTGTTGGATTTAAGTTGAACAACTGGTTCTACACTTCTACCCAAAAAAAAAGGACATACCTAGTTTTCATGGCCCAATGGTCAGTATATGAGCAGTTATAAAAAAAATAAAAAATAAAAAAATGGTTAGTATCTGAGCAGTCAAGTTGGCTATTTCCTAACTGACTTGCCACTTTTTAAACGTCTCCACTCTCCACTTACCTTTATCCGGAGCTATTGTCGCAAATATAGTGAAAGCCAGCGTGGTATTCATTGTTGGGTTGAATCATGCAATTGAGATTGAATGACCCCCAAAGAGACATGGTCCAATAGTTTGCCTCGGTATAACTTGGGCTTGTTTTTTCCATACTCACTAATTTATTATTAGTTTTACTACCGCTAAACCCAGTGTATATCAAATTATTAAGAAGTAAAAATCAAAGAGAAGTTCTTTGAACAACTATTTCATTAATATCAAAGGAAAACTGAAAGAAACATTGATGATCATGTGTTATTGTGACCTATGATGCCCAGATACGGCACGGATATGGCAGGTACAAGCCATAGACATGCCAGGGACAGATTTTACATGTAAAAAGTGAAGTATCAGATACGATACGTTGCCCATTTTGAAATATCCGTGCATCATAGATTGTGACACTTCTATAACATACTTATTTTTGAGTTTGGTTAGATATTTGGTAAAATCGAGACAGGAAATGTCCTCGTGGATGTCTATTATGAAGGATTGGGTCTATTGACAAGATTACAAGGCCTGTCTAAGATGTTACAAGGATACTGTAAAATGGACTATTGAAACTAAATGTTCGCACTTCACATGTTGCTTTCTTCATCTTTACATAGAGCAATGGACACAAGGTAAAATACTCAAGAAAAGAGCTTGTATAATACATATAGTTAAATACCATTTTGTCCTATAAAATGCATGATTGTAATCAACTGAGAAGAACGGAATTAATTCAAATCTTTGATGATAATTTTCTGAGGATCCTGATCCTATATAGCGCCCTTGCACTACTGTCTTTACCAAGTCACTCATCTTCACCTTTATGGTAGAGATCTTACTTATGTTTTGTTTGATCTCTCAATGCTGGTGGAGATAGACAATGCAATTATAGCTTCTCTGTTATTATAATTTACCATGTTGGACACTTATGCTTCTCTAGATTGGATTGTTATGTCATCAATAAAACCTTCATGCTTTCATGGTCGAACAGAGATATTCATGGTTAGACATAGATGTAATATCCCCAAATTTTAGAATAAAAGAGATTGAAGGTTCTGGATTTTTTTTTTAAATTTTGGGGTTTGTTAATTTAATTTTGTTGCATGTTTGGTCTCAGGTCATTTGTGGGACCCAAGGATTTAATTCTTTGCGACTTAGATTATATAGAGAAGTTGGGGCCCGCAATTTGTGTCAAGGGAATGATTAATGGGCTTATGTTTAAGTATTGGAATCCCATGAGCCAAAGCGGACAATATCATGTGGACAGCGGGCTAGGATGTTACAAATGGTATCAGAGTCGAGCACGGCTCTGTTTACCAGTGGGGGAGTATGCCACGCCTGTGGCTCCCCCGTAGAAGGGCGTTGGGTTCGACGAGGACTGGGTATGCAGCAGTGCATAAGTCCCACATCGGATACATGCTAGTCCTGATCTTGGGTATATATGTGTGTGACCCGGCCTTAACTCCGCATGAGGCCTTTTAAAACCGTGAGGCAAGATTGGGTTGGAATCCCATGAGCCAAAGTGAACAATATCATGTGGAGAGCGAGCCCGGGTCGTTACAAATATTCATGCATGGCTAATGTTCACATGATAGAATTACCTATGAATGGTTAGACACAGATAATCATGCACATGTCAAACATTCACATAATAGAGTTACATTTGAATGGTTGTTAACATCAATGAAAGGAGAAATTCTTAGAGATTATCATATTCATTATTCCTTGGTATTTTTGAGAAGGGAATATTTAAAGACTTGAGGAGCCTTATATATATATATTTTTTGAAGGGCATAATTGAGCACCTAGTAACAAGAAAATGATTTTTTTTTTTTTTTTACTTTACCTCGATCTAATTCATTTTTTGGCTAGTTGCATTTTGGGGATCTATTTTCTCATCCAACCCTTTAACTTGATCCAAATGGGCCCACGATGCCTACCTACTTTGTTTAATGCTACAAGTGGCATTGCTGTCTCCTCTGTTTAAGTTATCCATATTTTTCAATGCATAATATATATTTAATATCTTTTGCCTCACAATCTGTTTAGAATTTACCACATCTCTTCTTTCATGAGCTGCTAGTTAAATAATAAGTAGATTGCCACCCACATGACTAGAGCAATGGTTCAAGCATTCTATAGGGGAGAGGTCTTGGGTTTGGTGCATGTAACCTCCTGTGCAACAGAAATAGTTATGATTAAATGAGAAAATCCTTGGTTGTGGTTTTTTTTTTTTTTTTTTTAATTCATTTTAGAAGCCCCTTACTGGATACATGTATAAAACATTGCTAATTGAAAACAAGGAATTCAGTACTCTAATCTTGTTTTTGGAGTTAAATACCAACAAAAAAAATCAGATGAGAAAGGTTTTTTTCTTTTTTTCTTTTCAAATTCGTTGTAGAAGTCCCTTATTGGATTCATGTATAAAACATGGCTAGTTGAAAACAAGGAATTTGGTAATCTAATCTTGTATGTTGGTGTCGAATATATAGAACTCTGTTCACATGAGAACTGGTTGTCATATGTGGCCCACCTGGACGCATGGCAATGATGGGGGTAGTGGGAATAAGAAGGTCTATACTTGGGTTACCCGTGGCCCAAAAATTAGCAGATTTAAATGATTAGAGATGGAATTTGAGGCCCCAAAGGTCAGCGGTGAAGTGTGAACACATGAAAAAAAGGGTTTATGAATCCAGTGTCAAAATTCTTCTGTCATTATGTGATATTTTATTAATTTAGATTTTTTTTAATCTGCTTTTGATTCTGAATTAGTATTTTGTGACAATGTATTTTTGTGACAATGCATAATTGTCTAATCTTGTTCCCTGGTCTTTCAGGTTTTTGTTTGACTGCCCATGGTTACATTTGACATTATTGCCTGCATAAGTTGCATATAATCTAGACGGTCAATGCAACAGATTCATGTCTGACTGTAGGTCTGCATGCATGCATATTCATTCCTGTGTCTGAGCATTCTCTCTTTATCGTGAATCCAATTGTTTATATTTTTTAGGCTCAATTTTTTGACCCAGTACCTTTTTCTGTGTTTATGTTACATAGAGAAGCAATTTGATGTGACCAATGCACATTCAATTGTTTTTGTGTGCACAGTTGTTTAAAAATTCTCTTCATACACTTTATTATGACTGTCAAATTTTGCAGGGAGAGTCTGAAAGCGGGAAAGCACCATGGGAAGGGGTATGCTTGTACATTTTGTTCTTAGCATTAGAATTCTTCTCTATTTATGTGGTGATTTTTAGTCCATCAATGTTACAAGAGGAAATGGGCTTTATTTTTTCTACTCTTCAGAAATCATGGCAACATTAAAATGAAAGAAATCTAGGACTCAGATGCTGGCTCAAAAGTTTGTTACTTAGTGTAATGAAAGAGTTTGTCCTTTTAAGGAAATGTATCTTAATCAAAGATCTGACTTGGTTTCATCATTAGAAACATGGAATTATGGCCCAGGATTCAGGGCCCGGCCAAACCAAGTCTAATGGACCTTTTGAACTTATATTTGAATATTTTCAATTATATCGTTGGTATTGATATCTAAGGCTAAATTACAATATCGAAACCAATGATAGGAGATGAATGCTTACTGTCTTAACCTTTCTGTTTTATTCTTCCCACACAGGTAAGAGATAGGTGCAAAAGTGAGTGGTCACAGTTTCAAGCTCGTCTTGCGGCTGCTGACAAAGCATATCTCGCAGAGGTGGGAAGGGGGTAGTTTAGATTATTCTTTCTGTTACACTTGCCTTCTCTTCTAATCTTTTTTTGCCTTTTATTCCTCCTATAGTGTTATAGAAATCATGAGTTTGTTTGCCCCTTTTTTTAATTTAAATTCTTTAGTGAGTTTTCTTCCTTATTTCGGCGACATCCATCTAGGTTAGGTGTCAGATGCTTCCAGTTACTGAGAAAGGAAGAAAATCTCACTTTATTGTCTATAAGCAATAATCAGGATGTCATTTCATGACCGTTGTCTTGGCAGTGTTGCTAGCATCCATTGTGTTGTATCATGAATGTTGTTAGTAGCTTTCTCCTCATTGTGATGTACGGACGACAAGGGGTTGGGTTGAGTCTCTGGCTAACATGTAATGGCTCAACCCAAATCCAGCCTTTTCGTCAATGGGGCCTAAATAAGAACCAAACCTAACCCAGGAGCTAAAAGGGTCAACATGAACTCTTAACTGACATGTTGGGTTCAGGTTGCGCTGGTGGGTCAGACGGTCCAATTAGTGTGGCCGGGTTGGTTTGGGCTGGATAAAAATACGAATGCACTTAACCAGAAACAATCCATTTGTTGATCTGAGATAGAAATGTCAAAATCCATACCCAACCTAAAAATAAAGAAGCAACCTAAACGTTAAAAGTGAGTGGGTCCCATATTCTCCAGTATCAAACCCCCTCTTTACTGGAATAACCTCCTCAGTCCTCCCTCCTATAGTTTATGCATGGACCCACAATCCAGCCCCTTTATTCAGACCTATCACATGGACTTAATGTTGAACAGTTTTTGCACGAATTGTGAGCCTTAGATTGAAAGCCTAGGATCATTTAATTGGTCTCATATTTTGCTCACCTATCACTCATGGCTAAACCTATCCATCAGAGACCACTTTGGTTGTCTTGCATCTAGGTGGGCCTCGATGAGGTTTCCATTTTTGGGCCTTAGCTACTGTGACTGTTTTAAGGAGAATGTGTGATGCTACAGATGCAGAGTAAGACTTATAGGTCCTTAAGTTACACATACAAAGATATGAGTCTGGATCTTTTGATGAATAGAACTCACCTATAGAATCCACCAAACTTTTCAAAAACCATGGCCCTCCTTGTAATGGCATTGTGCCAAATTTTGCTCGAATCTAATGGGGTCTACCATCAGATTATTCCCTTGTGAAACGCCTGGTTGAAATATAAGTGATCAATTTGACAGGGGGCACAAGTCTCATTGGTGTGAAATTTGGTCCGATACATGTGACAGAGGATATGGATTTTGTAACACAAAGTTCTATGATTAAAGAGGTAGAGGAATGTGAATAGATGCCATTGGAGAATGAGTTTGAGCAGCTCGGATTTTGTAGGTTGGTCCCATTGATGGATTTATAAAAGAGAGATTGCCATGCATTACGAACTGTGCACTGCCATGATCCTTAATGATACTGCTGATCACAAGAATCTCACAATTAAGAGTATGAAGAAAAGGCTACTGTAATTTGAAGTGGGATCACGTACAAATGTGCCTAGATATCACCAGATACATCCATCAATTGTTTCGGTAGCTTGGGGTCCTATTGAAAGAAAAACTATGAGTCACATACTACCGACAGCAACAGTGAGAGAAACCAGGCTAGCTAGCTTAAAATCTATAACCAATCTACAACCTAAAACAACAAATTTATTGTGTTAAAGTTTAATGGCTATATATCTTTGTCAATTCAATTAAAGTAATTTAGTTTTGGTGGGTATCTATCTTATAGATTTGTTGTGATAAAATCTAATGTTTCTATGTATCTACTTCAATTTAGGTAGATGTTTCCAAAGGATTTGATTGATCAAAATGGATGGATGTGGTGACCAAAAGATACTTCAGAATGTATAACCCAAATGGTGAAATTTGGACCATAGGCTGTAATCTTTAACATGGATGGCTTGGATCCTTCAATTGGGTAGAAGTTTAAGGGCATGACCCATCTTAATACATGCTAAGATTGCTAAATGGAGAAAGGGCCAATGGAAACTTTTCACATGAAAGCCGTTGCATCTGGTGGTACCCACTACTGCAAGGATGCCACGTGTCCAAAAGGCAGTGCAGTCAGTGGATCAGCGACAAGCGGTCCACATGCAGTCCTCATGCGGTTCTTTTCCGTTTCAATTCGGACCGTTGACCGAAACAGACAAAACTCGTCCACCTGGTTCTCGTTTCACTCGCCAGCCTCGGTCGGCTATCCGAACCAATCTCCGAGCCTCACCGAACCTTGGTAACGGCTACTTTTTTCTGTTTTAAAAAGAGCACAGACACCCTGATGAGCACTCACCATTCTTTTTCAAGCTCTCCCTTTTGCAATCCAGAGCTCTAACCTTTCTTTCAAGCAGCCAACCCCCATCTCACATGCATTGCTGCATGGCTTCTCCAAGTGCTCTTTCTGTTTTAGCTCTTCTTGTCTTCATCATCTCTTCTCTCTGTATCTTCTCAGAAGCTAAGGAATTCTTAGTAGGAGATAAAACCAATTCATGGCAAATGCCATCTTTTCCTTCTCAATCTCTCAACAAATGGGCTGAAGCTAACCGTTTTCAAGTTGGAGACTCTCTGGGTACTTTTCTCCTCTCTTTCTCATCTGGGTTCCTTTCAAGAACTTCAGTTTCTTTGCTATTTCATGTATAAATGTCCTCGATTTCATGTGGGTGTCTTTTTTTTTCTGCAGTATGGAAGTTCTCCAATGAAAAGGATTCAGTGCTAGTGGTAACAAAAGGAGACTATGAGAGCTGCAATGTATCAAATCCAGTGGCTGCACACAAGGGTGGTAATGTGACAGTGGTACTGGACAGGTCTGGGTCGTTTTACTTTATCAGTGGAGTAAAGGGTCGCTGTGAGAAGGGGGAGAAGATGGTGGTTGTAGTCATGACCAGTGGTGGGTTTTTCCCCAATTCTCCGGCGCCTTCTCCGTCGGAATTCAGCAGCACGGCTATTCCGCCGACAAGCAGCTCACCTGGTTTGGTTGTTTTGAGGAGTGGTTTTGCATGGGGTGTGTTGGTATTGGGGCTATTGGGACAGTTGTTTGGGATGGTTCTGTGAAGGAAATTTATGGGTTTGTTTTATTTTCCATCTTTGTTTAGAAAGAAAAGATGTAGGCTTTTATGGGTCTCTTTTACTCTATTTTTTGTAAGATCATTACTGGTGGTTCATTAAGAATATTTGTTTTTATCTGTCTTTCTGATGCAATTTATAGTCAATTATATATTATGAATTATATATGTCAGTTTCTTTGTGAGATTGAATGCTTCTAAAATTAGTTTCTTTGTGAGATTGAATGCTTCTAAAATTTTCAGTATGTTGCTAAAAGTTCCCAAGGTCGGTTTGGGTATATAGAGAGATAATTGGGTGGAGAGGAGAAATAAAGTAGAGACCAACCTTCAATCACTAAACTCTTTTTTATGAAGCAAATTGAACTTCGTTTGTTACCATTGTTTTCGTCAACAAAATCTGAGCATTCTTTTCCGGAGGTGATCCTCGTTCCCATGCTCCCTGAGTGCACTCTTTCCATCCACTCCTGACACTCTTTCGAAGCAAATTGAACTTTGTTTGTTACCATTGTTTTCATCAACGAAGTGTGAGCATTCTTTTCCGGAGGGGGGTCTCTACTTTTCCTCGTTCCCATGTGCCCCCGCCTAAAGCCAAAAGAGTGCATTCTTTCCATCCATTTGAAGCAAATTGAACTTTGTTTGTTACCATTGTTTTCATCAACAAAATGTGAGTATTCTTTTCCTGAGGGTGGTCCTCGTTCCCATGTGCCCCCGCCAAAAGAGTGCACTCCACTCCTGACACACTGCCCATGGTGGACAAAAATCTGAGGATTCTTTTCCGGAGCTGGTCCTCTTTCCATCCACTCCTGACACACAGCGCATGGTTGGACATTTTAAAACAAGCAGCCTAAATAAGCCAAAATAATAATAATAATAATAGAGAGAGAGAGGAACATTGACACTTTCCAAAAGGCCATATTGGAAAGGCCTTTCAGCCTAAACCAACTGTGATTAAAAAGTCTTGACTAATCATTTCAGTCCATAACATGGTGAAACATGGTTTAGGCTGCAAGCACTGAACAAAACTTTTAAAAGCTCTCTCTCTCTCTCTCTCTCTCTCTCTCTCAGGCGCACAAAAGGAAGTTTTGGCAAAATGAATCTCATCTCAACAAAATAGCTGCAGGAGAAAAGAGAGATACATTTGAATTTCAGTCGGTGAAACAATCTCAACGCAAGAAGCCCAACCAACCACTGCATTCCACTCAACCCCAGAAACCAAATAGGTTTTATGTTTAAATAAGCAAATAAGCATTATTTTGTACTACATCCTACGTTCTGTGTATCAACTCTCTCTTCTTGGTTTAATAAAGCCCATAAAAAAACACAAAATTATAACTAGAATTAGCTTTGTCAGTAGTTCCACTCAACATATTCCCACTGCAGACATGTGGGTTCCATATCACCGGGTCGAGTTTGTATGTGTAGATGCAGGTATCCTGGTTCTTTCGGCTCCCATCCATCGTTCTTTTAAGCTGCACTTAGGCTCCTGGGCCATTTTGGGAGTTTTAGTTCCCTAATGATCAATGCTTTTGGGTTAATTCTTTAACTCCTCGCTCACACAGCCTGAAGCTTGGCGACTGTCAGCTTTTCTTCATTTAACCATGAAACAAAATTGGGAGGATTGCCAACTTAAAATCTTCATAAAACCGTTGCTCTGAGAACCGGCTTGCGCGTTTCCTGGCAGCTGCGGCTATCTCAAGTCTCTCAGCCTCTGTCATCCTTAAAATCTTAAGAATAGCTTCTGCATACTCTTCCACATCACTGGCAAGGAATCCTGTCATCTGGCCATCTTCTTCTAGAACAATGTCCATTTTTGGACCTGCTGAATTATGAGCTGAGATAAAAAAAAGCAGTATTAAAACATGCAAAATCTTGTTGGGAGAATAACACAAAAAAAAAACATCAAAGTCCCACCAATTGGAATCGCGCCTGCTGCCATGTACTCCACAACACTTATGCCAAAGTGTTCATCAATCATAGAATGAATTCCTACGAGAGCGCCTCCAAGAAGCTTTACCAAGTCCCTGTTTGGATTGAGAGTACGACCATTCATTACTTTCGGAATTTTCTTTTTTGAATAGGAGTATAATCCCATGCAAGGTGTTGGTTCCTTAGAAAAGGGAACTATATAAGAAATATATATCCTATTGAATGATACATACATGAATACTAGCAGAAACCCTATGCAATGCACCGGGGTATGACAAATAAATATATAAAAAAATGCATGAAAGACTCAATACTAATGTTAGAATATAAAGTAGTACAAAGTTACATTTTTTACTACTATTACTTCAAAAATATATGGCAAATATATGTCATCTTAAAAATGGTTAAAAGTGAAGAAAGGTAAAAAAGAAAATTAAAAAAAAAGAGAGAACAAAAATATACGAAATCTTGAGAATGAATACAACTCAAATGACAAACGAAAAAAAAAAAATCTAAGGCTCCAAAAAGAAATCTAAAAAAGATATTAAAAAAAAAAAACCAAAACCATATGTTATGAAATGAAAAAGACTCGAGTGGGAAATTAGAAAATAGAAGAAAAAATAAAAACAAATAAAAAAAGGTAAACAAAAGGGAAAAGGTTTGTATTTTGGTGTGCAAGGACCTTCCAATAGTCATTTTGAATGGATATGGTAAAACTATTTTTACCTGTCATTTTCTAAGAAAATAAAGAGATGAAAGTTGGTACTATAGATTGTCCTAAATTAAAAATTCTACTAAAGACACAAAAAAATGACCCAAAATAAAAGTTAATACAAAAACACAACCAAAACAAAGTGTCTCTTGCTTTCTACCCCAATCTTAGGGCCTTTTAGATTGTTTTACAGTTTCTGCAAAAGGTAACCATAACAAATAAAACAGTGGAGACTGTTATATCAAACATTATGGTAGATGAATAGGCTTCAGGCTCCACACCTTAGAAGTGGTTGGCTCTCCCACATAGGTGACTTTCAAAATACACTAATGTGTGCATTAAATGAACAGGCTTCATTCAGCCTTTGCACCTTACAAGTGGTTGGCTCTCCCACATAGGCGACTTTTCAAGCTACACTAATGTCGTCATTAAAGTAGAAAATTATGCATCGAGAGACCCAAAATAAAAGAGTTAAAGAGTTATTTTTAGTTTATTCATTGTTAAAGAGTGCGTTTTTAAAAAAAAATGAAAAATAAAAAATCTCTGAAATCACCTTCATTGTACAGTTAAGACTTTCGATTAATTAGGAAACTGTGTAGAGATGGAAGAAGAAGATATTTAATATGTCCAATCGCATTCTGTCAGTGTAAGAAGGCAACTTTGTCCAAGACAATATGTTCCAAAAAGCTCCATGTCATTGTTATTCGCATAAAACTCAGGTGCAAGGTCCCTATGCATCCATATCCTTGCGGCAAGGCAACTTTTTTTCGTTTTTATCCCTAAATTCCTTTTCAAATAGCATAAAAATTTACTGACATGACAGCAATAAAAATAATAGCTAGATAGAAAAGCTGAATAACAGAACCCATAAACCAAGAATCTCTGCAACTATGTCTTTAGCAGTAAATTTTCTGGTGTCCTGAGATTTTATAAAATGTTGAGCTTGCGAAATTATGTTTCTCCCATCTCCCACAGGTCCGGAATATATTAAAGAGCAAAATTTCAACCCTTGGCTAATCCACTGGTAGCTCGGTGAGGCACCTCCCTTAAACAGAAACAACTAGGGATCAATCCTTGGCTGTAGCACTGATGGTGAGGCCCGTGAGGGACTAGAGCAAGTGTGTGAAAAAAAAAAAAAAAAAAGATCTCAGCCCTTCCACTTTAATCATCTTTCTGATCTCTCCATTCTGCCAAACTCCAAGAAGTTACCTTTTATATTACTCACATCATGCAAAAGAGCAAATACACCTCAGTTTCCACACACACAACCCCATTCATATCCATTTTTTCTATATTACATTCTTTTCTCCAGCCCTTTCATTTTTTTTTCTCTCTGATATCTCTTCTAATCAGCCACCCCAACCCTTCAAACTTCTTTCTAGATATATTTATCATCTGTCTAATTCAATAAGATGAATGTCACTGTTGTAAAACATAATTCTTTAACAAATAAGGAAAGGCAATAAACTTGGGAAAGGGGTGAGAGAGAAATAATTGACTACTTTTGATACTTTTGCTTATTCAACACCCTAAAAGGGTCTCAAAAGGAGCCTTCTTTTAAATGAAGTCTGTATAATTCATCTAAGCTGCCTGCTTTCTTCTAAATCATCATATTTTACAAGACTACAACAAGAACACATCTTACAAAGACTACAAAAGTAACAAAACCCTGAGGCTAGATTCATATCCCTGAGAAATTACTGTTCACTTAATGAAATCAGCCCATGATAACAGGAGGGCAGTACATTGATCAAATGGTTGTCTAATGATGGGATGGAAGCAGAAGGAAACAAATTTGAACTGTTACTTGTCCAATGGGAAGAAGTCTCACCATCCGATGGTTAGATCTGTTCGAATATTGTCCTTTGTCAATGAGCAATACATGGTGGAGCCCACAAGGTCAAATTACTGTATTTGTACATGTGTACACTGCACAATAACAATTCACTATGTACCCCAGGGTTGCACAATCATCCAAACAATGCATATCCACAACAACCATAATATACCAAATTATAGCGTCCCAATCTTAGCTCAGCTGGTTGGGACATGGTGTGTGAGTGAGAGTGCGTGTTCCGGTCTCCAATGTAGCCGGGAAAAAAAAAGCAGTTACGAAAGAAATGGGTGCGTACATGCAGGCACATATAAGCTAGCAAGCATAGAACTTCATTCATAAGGCTTGATAAAGAAACAGAAGGTAGTTGATTGGAACAAACCTGTACATCAAATCTTTATAGAACTCCACATCCTTCTCCATATCTAGTTCAACGGATCTATTTTTCAATTTTTGCAATCTCTCCTGATCCTCTTTATTTCGGCAACTTCCCACAAATTGGAGCTTTGGCCTGGGCAAGTCTGGGTCTAGTCTCTGAATGGCAAGTGAGAATGCCTCAAGTTGAAGAGTGTGTGCCTGGCATGCAGACGAAGTTCAATCAGACTAAATTATGGCTCAAAAAGACCTCCCATCATGAATATGTAGAAATTTTATAATATCAAAAAGTAGAGCCAGTGAAAAGTACAACCTTTTCAGGACGAAATTGAGCAACAGATATGATTTTTGGGATTTTGCCAGGCCTTTCCAATGGAAGTGCCTACATGAACCATAAATTGCAAGAGTATTAGTTATAAAAACTGGACTACAGCAAAACCTCTAGAATATTGGAAAGTAATAGAATCTATCTATTTATTTATTTGCTTGCATTAGTACACAACATAAATCGAAATACTGGTCCCCCTAGTCATCACATTCAGAACCTCTACTTAATCATTAACTGTCAGATTCGTAAAGTTTTAGTGTTCAATTTTTGGGCCTATCCTTGTAATTTTTAGATCCATCAATAGCTCATAGCTAAAATTCAAACTGCCCAAAACTCACCCTTAATATAGCTTTGTAACAAATTTCATTCCAATTAGAGTTGGACACTATCAAATGGACCATGCCACATAATTGGAATTATTCGCCTGCCAAATAATGGACAGGATTTAAAGATCTAGTCATTTACAAAAAGAAAAAAATAAGTTCATAAGATAATTGCTAGCTATCTAATCAAAGATCATGAACCGGACCGTAAAAACAATAGGAACTTTTCTTACTTTCCAATTGTTGACTTTAGATGTATAATTAGCAAGATGCAACTAACTGTTTTTTTTTTTTTTTTTTGCCTGATGGACAGATCTTAAAGTTCTATTCTATATCGTCAGGCTAATGGTTCATACATATAATCTTTGCCACATGTCCTATTAGCATGAAGTTTTGGTACTTTTATGCTCGGACTCATGGAAAATTCGTCAGGCTCCTTGATGGGGCCCGCTTATGAAAAATCTAAATTGCTTAAAATAAATGCCAACTACTTGTATGGGTCTTTGCAAAATTTAACTTCAACTGGAATGAGGGCCAGCTCCTATTGGAGTGAAATTCTCCTATATATTATATTCACATGTTTTATATGTGATTAATTTGATTAGTGGGCCCAGCTCCTACTGCTGTCAGTTTTTTTGAGAACCATTCAAGAGAGGCAGTTTTTTTAGTGGTTTAGAGGGGTTACAATTTAAAAAAGTCCAAGGCTGAGGAATTGGTAGGCTCCCATGGGGCTCACCTATTAAAAATCCAAACTGCTAAAATTAGATATTCCACTTATAGCTTCGTCAAATTTCACTTTAATAGGAGATAGGGCCCACTATCAAATTCATTAGGTATAAATTATCTATTAAAAAAATATAAATTGCTCAAAATAAATGTTTTAATATGAGATGGGTTCACCATCAGATTGGATCATATATTAATGCTTGATCTGATCTAACTATGGGCCATCTCGCATCATCATCAGCCGTAGCATCAGTAATGGTGACTGGAATAAGAAGAGTTGCAACGGAAGCAGCTTCCATCTAGCTGAAACAGCAATAACACAGTAGCAACAATAGCCAGGAGCACCTTTCCTCTCTCTTTCCTTTTTTCCTGTGACCTACTATAGAGAGGCCCCATTTTAGATTTATTAGTTGATACATCCATATTGGCCAATGTTGTCAAAATATCTACTTATACGACCAATAAATTACCAAAAAAATATGTGATATGGTCTGCTACAGATATGCCACAGGGATATCGGTTTGGTACGCACCGATACCATCGGCTGATATGTAAAGGTATTGGGTGATATTTTAAACCATGGATGTTGCAGCTATCAGGTGGGTCACACATGTATGATTACTATGGAGTGTTGGGTCAGCATTTTCTAATTGTATATTTCTATCACAAATGCAAGTGGATTTCCTTTTTTCATATGACCTGATATAGAGAGGTCCCATTTTAAATTTATTGGTTGATATATCCATATCAGCCAATATTTTAAAAATATCTACCGACATGACCATTAAATTACCAAAAAGTATGTGATATGGTCTGCTGCAGATATCCCATAGGGATATCATACTGGGATATCATACTGTTACCAATTGGCTGACACGTAAAGGTATCCGCTGTTATTTTAAACCATGGATGTTGCAGCTATCAGGTGGGTCACACATTTATGATTAATATAGTGTTGGGTCAGCATTTTCAAATCGCATATTTCAATCACAAATGCAAGCGGGAGTTAAACAAATGGACTAGCCCAGTTTTTGGGTTGCATGTTCATCACAGGCCCCATATTATGAATTCATGGAAATGACGCCATATGATGAATTCATGGAAATGGGAGCATTGTTCCCATTTATCACAAAAATTCATTAACTGTCGCACAATCTTTGTAAAGTAGGTCGCTTGAACCATTCATACTCACCATATAGAATACATATACATAAATGTTAATTGCTAAATTGAAAAAAAAAAAAAAAACCTTAGTAACTACTGCAGAGGCACAACATAAAAAATTCAAATGAAACATTGTTATGTAGCCAAGAAACATGGCCCAACCATCAGGTTTATGTTGCAAAACTACGAACTAACTAAAAATTCAATTTCTTTTCCATTTCATGAATGTGAGTTTTTAACTAAATAATTTTATTATAGTGCAAACAATTTTAGAAGATGTCCTCATACTTCTTCGACAATGTTTTTATTAATTTATTATCAACAATTTTCGAAAATGTCCTCATACTTTTTCAATAATGTATTTATTCATTTATTATCATTTTTAATACAAAAATCTTAAAAATAAACTCTAATGTTATCCTTGTTATGTCAATGATGGTTAGCATTTCTTAAATTTAAGTCCAAAATTTTAAACCAGAAGTCCTTAAGAAAAAAGATCCTGTTCTTCTAGATATTATTATGGCATCAAAAGGCTTGTTAATAAGTAAAAAACCACAAGTACTAGGAGCCACAAGAGGGACAAGCAATCCACCCACTAAGGAAAAGCACAAAACTTGATTCAAAGACAGGTCACAATACAAAGGTTACATTTCCCATCTCATACTTCCATACCATGATAACATTGCTATAAGTATAGGAAATTGAGAAACAAATAGGCCATACAATAAGATGTATCTTGCTTACAACTAGCTAACAGCATCCAGAGTCAATATTGAATGATATCGGTATGGTAACACTACCTCATGAAAGTATGAAGCATCCTAGGATAAGCCATATATTATTCTAGAATGTGATACGAAATCTCATATCTTTTTTACAACTAATAATTTTACTCTAAAGCTCTCAGCCAAAATTTTTTACTCTAAAGCTGAATATGGGGCTACTCTAAAGCTGAATATGGGGCCAAGCATGCAGAAAAAAAGATTAGAAAATGAATTATGCATGCTCTGAGGTGAAAAATCACAACTGATTATCATCTTGAGAGTTTCATCAATGGAGAAATTGAGGCCATCCTACCTGAAGAGCAGAAGTATCGCAAGGGGGATAAACTCTTTTCATCCGTTCAGGGATTCTCCAAAGTTCATTGATATGAGATCTTGTCCATGAAGAGTTCACCATCACCAGGTGTGCGCAGGAGCCCACCAACCCATACATCCAACTAAAGAACATGTAATAGATTACCTTGCATCGGGAGAGCCATGAACTGCCATAAAAGAAGAGCATGTAAGCTATGCATCAATAAAATACCTATGTACAGGTACATGTAAATGCACTATATATATGCAAGAATCCAAGTTGGGGAAAAGACAACAGCTATGTGATGGATCACATACAATAAGACCAGCAGTTTGCAAACCAGTTTAAGTTCCCAAGTGATGCATAAGTACAATACTAATCCATTTACATCCCCAGGAGTAATCATGTTGGATATGGTACAAAAAAGATAATGTTTCAGCCATTTTTTCTTGGAGTATTGATGTCAGTTCCCCAAAATATCATAGAAAATGAAATGTATTAAACTGAAAGTCTGAAAATGAAAGAAAAGCTTTTGAAGTTAAAAAAAGAGTAAAAAATTTAAATTTTTTTTAATTTAAAGCTATATCCCCAAATTTAACATATATGATTTGACCATACCCAAAACACTAACAGTGATTCTATTAACTACACTGATTCTTTTTTTTTTTTTTTTTTGAAAAAATACTTTCGGAATTTTTTAAAGAAACTAAGAAGCTGTAGATGGTAGTTGCCAAAGCTGTAGATGGTAGTTGCCATCAAGATGATGGATATGGGGAAAAAAATTGTTGATTTTCGAAAAATGTGACATTTCGAGAGATGCGAAGACGGTTGAGCACATGATCATAACAGAGATACCCCTTTTGGTGAGATGCGTAGCCAAGGAACGCACATTTGGCAGATTGAGCAGTTAATTTGGTGCGTTCGGTTGAGGGAAGATGAACAAAACACACACATCCAAAAATGCGTAGGTGGGTATAAGTGGGATCTGTATGAAAGAGACGAAAGTAGGGTGTTTGATTGTTGAGGCGATGGGATGGTAAGCGATTGATTAAATGAACTGCAGTGGCTAAAGCTTCGGGCCAAAATCGCGTAGGAACTGATGATTCTAAGAGAAGAGAACGAACACTATCGAGGAGATGTCTATTTTTTTGTTCAGCAACTCCATTCTGTTGAGGAGTGTAAGGGCACGATCGCTGTGATAAAATCCCGTATTTTTGCAAATAAGTTTGAAACGGATGGGACATATTCCCCCCCGGAATCAGATCGAAGGACTTTTATGCGAGTAGAAAACTGATTTTCAACATATGCCATAAATTTTTGGAAAGCATCAAAGACTTCAGATTTAGAATGTAAGAAATAAACCCAAGTGAATCTACTATGATCATCAATGAAAGTGACAAAATATTTGAAATTTGTATGAGAGATTACAGGAGTAATCCCCCAGACGTCACTATGAATAATGTCAAAGCAATTTGAAGCCATAGTAGATTTGGAAGAAAAGGGAAAAACTTTACTTTTTCCAAGTTTGCAAACAGAGCACTCATCAGAAATGTGACGAAAAGATGTTTTATTTTCATTAAGACTACCAGTGTTCAACATCAAAGATAACAATTGTGAATGAGGATGGCCTAATCTATTATGCCAGAGCCTCCAAACATCTTGAGGAGAAAAACAAGAAAAGGCAGAGAGCTGGTTATGCTGAGGAGGCAGAACGAGAGGAAACAAGCGTCCACACTTAGGCCCCTTCCCGATCACCGTCCCCGACACTTGATCCTGCACAACACAACCAGAGCGAGAGAAGGAAACATTACAATTATCATCAATCAATTGTCCAATAGACAGAAGATTTGTAGTGAGATGAGGAGAAAGAAAGACATTTGTGAGAGGTAGTGAATGATTGATATCACCAGTAGCTGTAATAGGAAGCTTTTGACCATCAGCAGTATAGACTTGTAAATTTCCATTGTATGGTTGCAGGTTGGATAGATGAGCGGTGGAGGAAGTCATGATTGGAAGCTTCAGAATCAATAAACCATATGGAGGAAGAGGAGTGGTGGTTACCTGAAATGCCAAGTGCAGAGAAGGCATTTATGATCATCTGTTGAATAAGCTCAGGAGTGATTTGATGAACAGTATTGGAGGCAGGAGGTGGTGAAGGCATGACCGGTGTGGAAGGACTAGCACTAGAAGAAGTAGCATCTGCAGTATTTACATGATATGCTCGTGGAGTGCGATTTTGTGGCCGCCTTTTGCATTCAGTAATAACATGACCATGACCATTCGATTTGCAATAATTGCAAAACTTGGTCTTACACTGTGAATCTGTGAGGCATAGTGTCCATAATTTTTGCCAAAGCATTGGATTTTGTTGAGATCTCTTGCTGGAGGTTGTCCTTCGAAGCAGAAGTAGTATGATGAACGATCCCCCCTGGAGTGTAATTGGTAGTGGCAGCAAATGCGACATCAGAAAAGTTTCCGAAGGACTTTTGCTTCAGAGCATGCTGAGTGATCTGACTTTGTTCTTCTCACAAGAGTTCATTAAGACACTCATTCAGTGATGGAGATGGAACCCTGCTCATCAAATTGGAACGAAGGATCTCATATTCAGATCTTAATTTCATGACGAACTGGTCTCTGTGAGAAGTTGCCTGTAATTTTTGAATCTCAGAAAGAGCGGCCTCAGAGACATTGAGGTATTTGATTTCATCATATTCAACCCATAAATTAAGAAAAACTGTATAATAATCCTGGATGGAAGAAGTCCCTTGGGTATACTGAGCAATCTCCAGTTCAAGCTGGTATTGACGGGCGGAGTTCGCTTGGTGATACACTTGCTTCAGATATTCCCACATCTCCTTAGAGGTCTTGTAAGGTTTGAGATTCAGGATATATTGGGGATTCAACAGAACCAAGAATCCAGGTTTTTATTTTGGCATCCTTTGTATTCCAAGAGAGTATTTTTTTCTCATCTTCCTTAGGTCGCGGATCTAATCCGGAAACAAGTCCCCACATTTCCTTTCCTTCAAGATAGACTTGAAATTGATAGGACCAGGAAGTATAATTCTTTCTATTAAATTTAATCAATGCAATGTCATGCTTTTCCATTGCAGTAATGAAGAGATCTATGAAACTTGTGCAAGAAAATCCAACGGTTCTTAAAACAAACTGAGAGATGATGCTTAACAGAGAGGATGCTTAACAGAAAGAGTGTCCAAATATGCCAACTGATCAATCAGAATGGAAAGCAGGGAAGAAAAAAACAAATTTTCTTCAAAAATCTGTCCCAGGCGACCTAGATTTTTGAGTCAGAATGGAGTGCAGCACAAGAAATTTGAGATGAATCATCAATCAGACATCTTAGACTGATGAAGGATCAAAATTCGCATCCAATAAACTAGATTGCTTGCCAAACGGAGCCAGATCCAAAAATTTGGACGGCTGTGATGAAAATATACTGCAGAAACTGAGATTTCACTAAAAAAGGTAGAAATCCTACCTCTGAGATGCAAAAAATCCTCAAAAAATGTCCACAAATACCAGAAGGAGCAGGCGACCAGAGTGGTTGTAACGTCCAGGATTGATGATGTTGATCTGTGGTGGGCCGCGTTTGATCACAGCTTGATCTAACGACTTCCAATGCTTGGAAGATGAAAAAGATATACTCAGAGAGTCTCCCAGAGACTGACAACTTCCAATGCTTGGAAGATGGAGAGGATTTACTCAGAAACACAGCTCTGATACCATGTCAATGTTAGCAAGGGGGAGAAGACAGACAGAGAGTTGTGAATTCGATGATCCCATTGAGGGCTCACGATGATCCTATATAGAAATATAGTTGCTATACATGTTACATGTTACAGTAATTGTAGCAATCACTAGATTACATCCAATCTAATCTAATCATAATCTAAATTACATCTCCTAATATGGCAATGATATAAATCACACGGCTGTACACGTGAGGTAAATTATCTCCTAAGTTTGGGCTTTATTTGTCATGGGTTGTGACCCACTGACCCATTTAGCACTAACCCATTTGACAGACTTCAGGGTTGTGTCCCACGTATTGGATGTTTCAGATGCACAGTGCTCATGTGCACTGTGGGCAAGGGAATAAATTTTGGCGGGGCCCATTGTT
Organism: Cinnamomum chago; assembly: GCA_038049695.1. Classification (NCBI taxonomy): domain Eukaryota; kingdom Viridiplantae; phylum Streptophyta; class Magnoliopsida; order Laurales; family Lauraceae; genus Cinnamomum; species Cinnamomum chago. The sequence continues at coordinate 59,633,527 of CP142458.1, read as the reverse complement.
TATCTTAAATTTTAAGATCTATTATTAGGGCTGCAATCTCAAGCTATAGATCTATTACAACCACATCATGGATCAAATATGAATGACCCCCTATTAAAATAGGATACACAAAAATAATGAGAAAGACTTGTAAAGCAAATTCATGACTGAATGTATGGTTGAGATTTGATACACATGGATTCCTAGAAATATAATGGTGTGCTAAAATCAATTGTACTCCTAGCAATAGTATTATAAGGGGCAGATTTGGAAATATAATAGGCCATAAATGACACTTTAGGGCCCCATAAAAATCTTGGTCATATCTTCTTAAGAGAGTTATTATGGGGCCTTATATTTTGAGGAGAAAAAAAAGGGATAGCCGTTGACAAGTTTGATTTTTTGGAATTTCAAAACATGCCAGCTGCTATTAGGGGGCCTTTTTTGGGCCTAAAGCAAAGGCTTTATTGGGCTTATGCTATAGTCGGCCCAGGTCACAAACTCCAAATCTTTAACCGTTAAGTTGATCCATCAGGCTGACCTATTTACTTCTTGGTTTAAACTTGGCCCAAACCAAAGCAGGCTCTATGTACTAGGTGGGGCACCTTAAAAAATAAAGTGAACTGGAACTTGATTTGCACAAACTTTTCTATTTTTTACAAAATGCTCCAACAATTTTGTGAAAACCTAAAAAAAAAGAATGAATATTTTGTGTTTTTAATAAAATCTCCCTTGACTTGCAATGTAATTAACTTACAAAAATAAACCTCCACCCTTTCCCTCTTTAGTTTTCTCTTTTTCAGTTAAGAGATAACTATTGGGTTTCGGGAAGAGAGGAGGAAGAAGATGAATTTTCGCCTGCGGGGGTTGATATGGACCCTTATCTGTTTAGGGGAGGGTCGATATCGACCCTTGGGAAAATAGGTAAAAAAAAAAGAGTTTTTTGGGTAGGAAGGCTTCTTTAGTCTGGATTTGGCTAAAGTGACATCTTTGGTCTACTGGTCACATAAAATGTTTCTTACAATAAAATCCTGAAGATTAAATAAAAGACATACTTGCAACTAGCCTCTTCCACCGGTTATTTCTACCAATTTACAACTGTAAGAGGAGCATTTGTGAAAGATTGAACACCCGACCCCCAATAGCTCTCAACACCCATTAAAAGGGTTATGTTAAGTGATTTTAGAGTAGGAGCATGAATGATAGCCCTAGCTTCCCAAATCATGACTGAGTCTAGAATGCTTTCCAATGTGAGCATTAATTTTATTTCAATTAGATTTTAATATTTTATATCTTTCATTTTTTCTTATTTTATTTTATAACCACCAACAAGGTCGCATTTTTCTTGAAATATGTATTTATAATTTCAATCATTATATCAGTAGTATATTTGTTGGAGAGATTCATTAAGTAAATAAGGAAGAAATTATTTTATGTTACATAGATTTATACAGTTTAAAATGGGTATTTTTCTATTATAAAGGAAGAGGCTCAAAACACCTAGCCTTTTTCTTAATAATGCATATTTTAATTGCAGCCCATTTGGATGCATAATGACAGAGGAAGGAGTGGTGATAGAAAGGCTTGGATGTGCACTGGAGAAGATGCCGTCTTGATCAAATAATCTTAGCCCCTAGTTTTTGTCATCAAAGTTTAATGGCTATAATCTTGTATACTTTTATCATAAAATCAAATGGTGAATCATGTTTCAAAGAACATTAATGGAATCGGTCCCAATCAAAGGTTATTGAGTGTGAAGAGGTTGGATTAATCAAAGGTAAACCCCTGTATGAAATCCTAAAAAGGAGTAAATAACATTATAAGACGGGTTAAGATTTTCTCGAGTCATCACCCAATCAAATGTCCATTTGGTGGGCACTTTTCCCATGTTGTGGGGAAGTGAGTGCTAATTGCATTGATGATAATAGGCAAATATGTCTTTTCATCCACGGATAGCAGTTCGTGAGGCACCTTCCTCCTAAAAAAAAAAAAAACACAATTGGGATCGATCTCGGACTGTAATGCTTATAAGAGGGACTTTGGCTGGCGTGTGTGTGGGTGGGTGAATAAAAATTGGTAAACTATCCCTTTGTTTTAGACATATAGAATTTGTCATACATATCTGAAAGGATGAGATCTTGTTGGAGTTGCACTCCTCATTTGCTTTTGCTTTGAGCCGAGCTATGGACCCCGCCGAGAAATGAAAGATCCTCTCTCTTAACACCGGAGTGGTGAATCTCTCTATAAACTCATCTGCTTCAGAGAATGGAAGACGAACAAGAGAAGGATCGAGATCGCCGAACCACCGTTGGAAAACTTGGGGATCTGAGATACAATCACTTCTTTCTCCTCCTCTCCTTGCGATCTCAGACCACACATTGAAAAAATGTCAGAAAGAAGTCCCATCCACAACAGTGTGATTGATAGAGCAACCGATAAAAACACCATCAATGAGCTCGGTCACCTGCACTGCAAGCAAAGGTATGGAGTGACCGTCGTGATTAAGTGCCCCGTTCAAGGGGAAGAAGGATTTCACGATCTGGGGCACATCGATTGGGTCGAGAATGTCCAAAACCTTTACATCTGCGGCCGCATGGATGAACTCTGCACCGACATGATTACAGTCTATAGACACATACAATGAAGGAGGAGGAGGAGAAGATGATGAATGATGTGTTTTGAGGCGGCCCGCTGTAAAGATTTTAGTTGGCTAATACATAGGTTATTGGATAGAATTGAGATTCTTTAATCATGTATTAAGTTTAGGAAAGGACTACCAGAGTTTCAAATAGAAAGAGTTCCAAAGAGTCCGGATTCTGAAGGTTTACTATGGTCGCTCGAGCGAACCTTCCTTCGCTCGAGCGGACCAAACAAAACCTAGCTCACTTGACCCATCAATATGTGTGCTCGACCCATGTCAATTCTGGAATGAAGCTTTTGAAGACAAAGTGGTTCGCTCGAGCGAATCCCTCACAGAGACTTGATCGCTCGACCGCATTTCTACCTTCGCTTGAGCCATGAAGCAATACACTGAACGTCTGTTTCCAGAGAGCAGTTCGCTCGAGCGAACCCCATGTCCGCTCGAGCGAACCTTTGAATTCTAAATCTGGATGAACTTCTCTAACTAATTTCCTTGAAAGAAGTTACCTTTTTGAAGAAGCCTTTGATACACGAAATATCTCTTATATATAGGCTATTCATCTCTCCTCTCAAGATACACTCTGAATTAGAAGAAATCTATGTTCGAGAGAGTTTGAGAGATCCATCGTTTTGCCCCAGGCTATCTATTCTGCTGTTGCGCTGATGATTCAAGTCTTGGTCTGATTCCATCGCTTTTCTTGAAGACTCCTTTGTTCAATCACGGTGAAGATTCGTGACGAGCAGTCAACAAGATCTGAAGCAATCCTTAGGTTGAGTCAACAACTGGGAAGGGTTGTAAGTGTCTTGTAATCTTCAAGTTTTACATAGTGCTTGGTTGTCTGTTGGCCTATACGGTAAGGCCCGTGGTTTTTTCCCGAGTAGGGTTTTCCACGTATAAATCCGTGTCCTTCTCTCTTGTGGTTTGATTGATTAATCTGGACTAGGTTTAATTATTAGTTTAATCACGTTTACTTGATATTCGTCTGAGATCGTTTTATTGGGACCTCTGCCTGTGTTAAGGCAAGTTTTAGTATTTTCAATTGGTATCAGAGCATGTTACATTAATTATTGTGTGATCAATTTACTGATATCTCATGGATATCAATTGTGTGCGCGCCCAAGTCCCTACCTTTTCCTGACCTTTGATCATTATGATGTATGGACCAACAGATACTACATTTCGAGAGCCTTCCAACAATATGTAGAACATCCAATTCCGACAAACGGTCCAAGAGATATGACCATCGGAAGACTACCCTAGCGGCCCCCCGACCAGAGACGTACTTGGGCGCCACCCTAGGTGTACCCATGTCCCAGCCTGTGTGTGCGCCCAAGTCCTTGGTTGCCCTAGAAAAGCACTTGAATGCATACTTAGGTGGGTTTCGCTCTATCTTTCGCAGTTTCGACCCAACCTCAGCCCAAAAACAGTCCGAAACGGAACCCTAAGCCCACTTAGCCCCAAAACAAGACTTGTGTGCGCCCAAGTCCCCAATTCGTCTTTTGGTCTGCATTTTCCATATCTTGCATTTCATTTAAAGTGTTGCTGAATCTCTGTGATGATTATAACTGATTATTGAATTTCTAGACTTCGAATTATTGAATCATCACACTTAAAGTTAGGTTACATTAATATTGCATAAAACACCAAAAAAATCACAAAAGCATAAAACTCTTCCCTTCTTATCTTACTCTTTAGTAATTAGAGAAGAGAACCAAAAAACTTAAAAGAATTAGAAAAATCTATAAAAAGAATAGATATTAGGTAGATAATCCTAGGTTATTCTATTCGTGCCTAAGCGAGTTAATCAATCCTAATAAAATACTTTAACTAAAACCCCTAATTAAAAACTTTAAGCAATCCCTAATCAACAAAACTATAATCAAAACCCTAATTAATAAACCTTAATCACTCAAAGATCCAATTAAAATCTCAATTAATAAATTTAAACAACAAACCTTTAATTCAAGCCTTAATTTACAAAGTCAAATTAATAAAATCATAACCTAAACTTCAAACTCAAATCAAACTTTAATTCAAACCTTAACCAACACAATTATAATTGACAACCCCCACCTAAATTCAGACTTTAAGACCCCAGTCAAGATCTAATTAAAACAATAGACAATTCACATCTAAAGAGTAAAGACATCCCTCAATCAAGGAACGAATTGGAATACCAGAATCCGACTTAGAAACACTCTAGAATTGGACGAACTCGAAACCACCCAACAGATAGAGTGCGCCCCTACAGGTGCGCCCAAGTCACCCCTGTGTGCACCCAACTCCTTGTTCCAATCCCGAAGCGCGTTTCGGTTACGTTTCAACTCCCGAAGAACACAAACCATTGCCACATTTAAGGTTTATAGACTGAAGACCAACTCGAAATATAGATTTATTAACATAGAACATCTGAAAATCCAAGTTTAAGTGAACGAATCCCGGAAAGCACTAAAACCCAAGCACCATACACTGTGGTTGCGCCCAAGTCCATCTCCATTCCCTGAGACCACCGAATCCTTATCCACTTTGAACCTTGACCTCAATCAACATCTTAGAACCATCACAAAACCTATAACAATCCCAAAATTAAAAAAAAAAAAATTTAACTTAAACCCATCCGGGACTTCGAATCAAAGTCGGACGACCAAAGAATATCAAGCCACCACTTAGGCGCCACTACTGGTGCGCCCAAGTGCACAGAACCACTTAGGCGCACATATAAATGCGCCCAAGTCCTCTGTCAAATTTAAATTGTGAACTCCAATTACATTTCAAGTTCCGGACTTAAGATCATTGAAATAAAACAATCCAGAATCTAAAACAACATCAAAACAGAGACTTACATCAAATAGAAACCCTACGAACTCTGAAGATCAAGTCGATTCATCACCACCAGCCAAGCCACACGAGGCCTGGTACTTGGGCGCCACTATTTGTGCGCCCAAGTCACCAGAGTGACCTAGGCGCAACCATAAGTGAGCCCAAGTCCTCCGTCAGTCCTATTTCACCGATTTCGATATCTTTTCATCATTCGAAGTAAAACCTGAAATTCTAGAACCTTAAACAACCTAAACAGAACTTTAATATATTTAAAAACACATTAAACAAGACCTTAAGATATCTTTAAAGCATCCCTAAATCAATCTTAATCAACGTTCAATTTAAAACAAACCAAGCCAACTAAGACCATACTCAACCAAATTGCTTAGGTATAGCAATTATTAAAGTTAGGGTATTTGCACCTCAGGAGTAGATCGGATTCCTCCTTTAGATAGACAAGAGCATTAGGCTTCATCCCATCACTTTTCCTGTTCCGTTAGGGGATCGAGAGAGCTGATGTGGGCAGTCTAGGACCTTAGGTTACGGTCAATCCGATGACCAGTAAAAAAGCACTAATCACGTAAATCTAAGTAAAAATCCCCTAGTTAGGCCCTTCTAGCCCAATATCAAAAATCCATAAAAACTATAAAACCAACAAAATGAACCCAAAAAGATTTTTCCTTTATTTCTTCCTCCACCTCAGGTGCCAGATATTTAATCGAACTTAATGATAAAAGGGAATAAAGAACTGATTTCTAAAATTGAATAAATGAGAATAATAAGATGACATAAGTGATTTCACACTTTGCAAATTTTTATTTCGGCCCATCGGCCACTCTAAAACAAATACCGGCCCATCGGCCGCCTTCAATCAATTACAGCCCATCGGATTTTCACTTTATCACTCGTGTATCGCACACGAAAAACACAGAAATCACAGGTCAAAGTCTCATTTGCATCATCATTTTGATTTGAAAAGTCAGCCTTTAAACCCTATTTTGCCAAGGGATTAGAAGGGGGTACCCGGGAACAGGGCTGATCCTCTTCTTAAATATTTGGCACCTCCGCCATTTTATTTTCTTTATTTTATTTTACTTGGATACACTATGCTTTGCTATGTGAGGATTAACCTTATTTGGACTTTGGTTCATAACCCTGAATTGACCCTATATGAAAGAGACCCAAATTAACATGACAGGAAAACCGTCGTGTGTTGCCGGCAGCACATTAGACGAGAGGAAGAACCCACCCATTTATTCTCTCCCCATATTTCTTTGGCTTTCGTCGAAGAACGGTGTTACGGCCGTTACCGTAGCCTGGCGATCGTGATCCGTCGATTTTGAGCGTAGTCGGAATCCTCATTTTCGATGTAAAATTTAAATAGCACATATAGATGAATGACGATTTCCCTCCCCGGGGGGATCAAAATTCACATCCCACAACCTGGCGATCGTGATGGGACTAGAGTGTATGCAATGAGTTTCCATGTGAAGGGGTGATGTCCAGTGAGCATTTTTTTGGCTACTCAGTCGCTTTCATTACTCTCTTTTGGTTGTTATTTGTTGTTGCCTTTGTTTGATTTGATTACCAATCATTAGAGAACCATTTTGGTTTTGAGTCTACGCATTGCAGGGTTTTCCGGGTTAAAATATAGGGTTGGGCGCACATGGAGGGGCGCCCATGTGTTCCTGTGCACTTGGGCGCATCTCTATGTGTGCCCAAGTAGTCTTTCCTACTTGGTTAAGAATTCTTGTTAGGTGGTTATGCGAGGTGTCCTTTGCATGTTGGAATTGGAAAGTGGGGGACTTGGGCGCCACTAGGAGTGCGCCCAAGTGGCATTCCGTCCTCTTTAAAAACTAGGACACTAACCTATATAAGGAAGGGTTGCCTATGGGTTTCTCCACGTTTTCTACTCCTCAAATTTCGAGTTCCAGGGTCCTTGGTCTCCCTCTTGTCTTCAAGTAAGCACTCTTTTCTCTCTTGGTCCTAAAGTATACAATATGCTTTTTAGTTGCTTTGCTCTTCTTTGAGAGATGATGGGATGTTCTCTTATGTTTCAGTCTCAGATTGGTTTTGATTCTAGCCATGCTATGCTCTAGTTCCTTTCTTAGATTAGATCATCTTCTTCATTCTTTTTCTCATTCTCTTTCTTTTTTTTTTCTTTTTAATTTTTTATGTTGATGTTATGATGTTCTTTTGTGTTTTTGTCAGGTCCTATTAACTACTAAAAGTTTTATGATGTCTTTCTTTTATTTCAGATTTGTAGTTCTTTGTTTTACTCATCATTGAATGGTGATGATTTTTTTTAGTCCAAACTTGGATTGTAGTTTCATTATTTGATTGAGCACCAATAGGTTTTTGATTTATTCCTCATGTCTCTTATATTTCTCTTTTGTAGTTCTTAATGTTGTTAATATGTTGCATTGCATGATTAAGACTTTTTTGAGCAAAGGAATCATGTTTTTGGTTTTCTAAAGACCTTAAAGTGACCTGACAGTGCCCTCGGAGAATTTGCCTCACGAATTTCAGGGGCTATGATGAATAATTTGGGGCTAAACCGGACCCACATGGGATGAAATCGCTGAGATAGACTTGGGCGCACCAGGTGATCTTCTACTTCCTTTTTTTTGGTTGAATCCCTCTTTATACCATCATTCGTGTGGAGAGTCTCTAAGGTTAGGTGTATTTGTTTGCAGGTTTGGTTTCGCTCAATGGCTGGTTTCCAATCTTTTCGTTTACCATCGTTGGTGGTGCGGGTCCTGGCGCTTGCAAACTTTGTGCCAAGAGACGAATATTGGTCTCCTGGGACTGAGAGGATAGGCTACTACAACTTTGAGGAGCGAGCGGAATTTTATCTCGAGCACGAGTCGTCCATGCCCGCTACTTATGATTGCGTGTTCGAATTTGAAGATATAATGGATCAACGTCTCGCTGAGGTCAAGCGCGGGACGTACGATCTGTTAGTTATGAAATATAAGAGAATTTGCGGGCTATATGGAGACTTATGCGTCGTCGGGAGGACTGCCCCTAGTAGGTTGTGTGGTTGCACTGGGCTCGTGGAAGACTTTCCGGGTTTTGTCAGTGAGGTGCTCCAGTCCCTCTTATGGAGTTTGATGGACCTCAGGGCAATGCTTGAGGTTTGGGAAGTCACCAAGACTGCCAGTGAAAGGGCTCCAATCGATGATTTTAATACACTACAAAGGCGGATGGATCAGTTGGAGCCCATGACCATGTCCTGCCCCCATGAAGCTGAGGCGTGCATTCCATGGCGTTATAGAAAATACTTCGAGATGCAGAACACCACGCTTTCGGCACTCATTCACCTAGTGTATACAGCTCTTCAGGATGACTCCCGGCAGATCCGAGAGATTTGCGATGCTCTTCGGGATCCTCTAAATAATTTCAAAAAAATACGAGGGCGGCTCGAGGCTCACGTCGTAAGAATGGAGGCGCGGATGGCCCGCTTCCCAGTCTTCAATGGCATGATTCACCCGTTCTAGATGACTTACTAGGGGTCTTTATTTTAGGCTAAGTTTTGATCGAGAGGTTGGGTCATTAGGACCAATAATAGTAGTTGTAGGCCTCAAATGGGATTTGGAGGCAAAAGTGATTACCTCTCTTCGTTTTTAGTCAAAGCCTAGGGTAGTTGATTTAATTTATCATTCCATTGTTAAGTGACTCTTATGAAAATTTAATAAAAGTCAATTTAGATTTTATAATTCCTTTCTCCTCTTTCATTCGTTTATTTTATTTTTGTTATGTGATGATAAAATAACAAAAATAAAATAAAATAAAATAAACAAATGAAAGAGGAGAAAGGAATTATAAAATCTAAATTGACTTTTATTAAATTTTCATAAGAGTCACTTAACAATGGAATGATAAATTAAATCAACTACCCTAGGCATTGACTAAAAACGAAGAGAGGTAATCACTTTTGCCTCCAAACCCCATTTGAGGCCTACAACTACTATTATTGGTCCTAATGACCCAACCTCTCAATCAAAACTTCACCTAAAATAAGGACCCCTAGTGAGTCATCTAAAAAGGGTGAATCATGCCTTTGAAAACTGAGAAGCGAGCCATCCGCGCCTCCATTCCTACGACGTGAGCCTCGAGCCGCCCTCGTATTTCTTTGAAATTATTTAGAGGATCCCGAAGAGCATCGCAAATCTCTCGGATTTGTCGGGAGTCATCCTGAAGAGCTATATACACTGGGTGAATGAGTGTCAAAAGCCTAGTGTTCTGCATCTCGAAGTATTTTCTATAACGCCTTGGAATGCACGCCTCAACTTCATGGGGGCAGGACATGGTCATGGGCTCCAACTGATCCATCCGCCTTTGCAGTGTATTAAAATCATCGATTGGAGCCCTTTCACTAGCAGTCTTGGTGACTTCCCAAACCTCAAGCATTGCCCTGAGGTCCATCAAACTCCATAAGAGGGATTGGAGCACCTCACTAACAAAACCCGGAAAGTCTTCCACGAGCCCAGTGTAACCACACAACCTACTACGAGCAGTCCTCCCGACGACGCATAAGTCTCCATCTAGCCTGCAAATTCTCTTATATTTCATAACTAACAGATCGTACATCCCGCGCTTGACCTCAGCGAGACGTTGATCCATTATATCCTCAAATTTGAACACGCAATCATAAGTAGCGGGCATGGACGACTCGTGCTCGAGATAAAATTCCGCTCGCTCCTCAGAGTCGTAGTAGCCTATCCTCTCAGTCCCAGGAGACCAATATTCGTCTCTTGGCACATAAAGTTTGCAAGCGCCAGGACCTACACCACCATCGATAGTAAACGAAAAGGTCGGGAAACCAGCCATTTAGCGAAACCAAACCTACAAACAAATACACCTAGCCTTAGAGACTCTCCACACGAATGATGGTATAAAGAGGGATTCAACAAAAAAAAAAAAAAGAGTAGAAGATCACTTGGGCGCACCAGGGGTGGCGCCCAAGTCTATCTCAGCGATTTCATCCCGTGTGGGTCCGGTTTAGCCCAAAATTATTCATCATAGCCCCTGAAATTCGTGAGGCAAATTCCCCGAGGGCACTGTCAGGTCACTTTAAGGTCTTTAGAAAATCAAAAGCGTGATTCCTTTGCTCAAAAAAGTCTTAATCATGCAATGCAACATATTAACAACAAGCAAACAACATTAAGAACTACAAAAGAGAAATCTAAGAGACATGAGGAATAACATGAGGAATAAATCAAAAAAACTATTGGTGTTCAATCAAATAATGAAACTCCAATTTTAAAACTACAATCCAAGTTTGGACTTAAAAAAAAAATCATCACCATTCAATGATGTGTAAAACAAAGAACTACAAATCTAAAATAAAAAAAAGACATCAAAAAACTTTTAGTAGTTAAAAGGACCTGACATAAACACAAACGAACATCATAACATCAACATAAAAAAAAAAAAGAAGAGAAAGAGAAAGAGAAAAAGAATGAAGAAGATGATCTAATCTAAGAAAGAAACAAGAGCATAGCATGGCTAGAATCAAAACCAATGAAACATAAGAGAACATCCCATCATCTCTCAAAGAAGAGCAAAGCAACTAGAAAGCATATTGTATACTTTAGGACCAAGAGAGAGAAAAGAGTGCTTACTTGAAGACAAGAGGGAGACCAAAGACCCTGGAACTCGAAATTTGAGGAGTAGAAAACGTGGAGAAACCCATAGGCAACCCTTCCTTATATAGGTTAGTGTCCTAGTTTCAAAAGAGGACGGAATGCCACTTGGGCGCACTCCTAGTGGCGCCCAAGTCCCCCACTTTACAATTCCATCCTGCAAGGGCACCTTGCATAACCGCCTCATAAGAATTCTGAACCAAGTAGGAAGGACTACTTGGGCGCACCTCGTGCACCAGAACACATGGGCGCCCCTCCATGTGCGCCCAACCCTATCTTTTAACCCGGAGAGCCCTGCAATGCACAGACTCAGAACCAAAATGGTTCTCTGATGATTAGTGATCAAATCAAACAAGGGCAACAACAAATAACCAAAAGAGAGTAATGAAAGCAATTGAGTAGCAAAAAAAAAAAAAATGCTCGCTGGACATCACCCCTTTACATGGAAACTCATTGCATACACTCTAGTCCCATCACGCATACATCTAGCGTTGTGCATCGCATCCCATATCATCCCCATCAGTAGAAATTAAAATTATTATTTCTACAAATTATAAAATTGAGTACTAACAGACAAGAGCGTAGAATCTTTTAGTGTTTGTCCATTACAGATTTACAACCCAAAAATGAGAACAACAAAAGTGATTCAAACACGCTAATGGAGATGAATGACACAAACTTCGGCAAGTGAACGACGGAAGAAAGCGGCAATGAGCCCAATCAACGGATTTACGAAAAGCTCTTAAGGTAAGTATCCCAAACTATGAATTTTCATGATTTTACCTCGCGTCTAGAAATTGAGTCGCCGTAGGCCTCCCTAAACCGCTTATAATCGGTACAACAACCATAATACCGTGTTATCACGAATTGTGGTGTTTGCCGACTCAAATCTTGACGTTGGAGAATGGAATCCGTGTAACTCGAAACTCTCCATGATAAGCACAAAATGATGATCGAATCTATCCCAGGTTCTCATCCAAGCTTGGGTGAAGACCAAGATCCCTAGAGAGTGACGGTTATTCCAGCAGACATTTTCCATTGATTTAGTTTTTTCAATGCATACCTAAGTTTCAAAATAAAATCTCCTTTCAAAAAAAAAAAAAATGCATCTCATTCTCACATGCACCTCACACCATTGCTTGAACTATGTTTGTGATTGCCTTCAAGATCTCCATTATTGCTAGTTAGTTTTAACTATGCCTTGCGCATTCAACTGTAGATGAAAGTCAAAGGACATTATATATGACAAATTGAATAGAACTCTAATGCAAGAACAAATGAAATTCTAATAGTGACTTAGCCAATCGAACGATCGACTTCTGATTCAGACCACCGGGGCACAGTTCCCACCATCACTTTAAATTAAGCAACCGGGACACTGTTCCCACCATCAACTCAAATTAAGCAATCGGGACACAGTTCCCAACCCGCCACGTGGCAATACTACGGGCACCGAGGCACAGATCTCGGGTTTCCAATCAAATCAGTAGGCACGTAACTTCTTTTTTTTATTTTTTCCCCCTGAATCAGGATCGATCTTAGAAAAGTGAACCTCACCTTTAGAACAAGTTTGTGATTGCATACATCCATACGCAGCCACTCCCGCGAGCTCAAAAGCTCCCGTGAGTCATGAGTGGTGTGTCTACTTTCTTTAGAGCACAACTCTCCACGTATTGTTCTCCAGAGAGGGGCATACTGTAGAGACCTCATTTGGCCCCCTATGATAGCCTTAAACACTTATCATATATAACGATGCCCCCATTTCACCCATAATTGAATGGTTAATGGCATAATTCAAATTAATTAATGACGATGAAGATGCTCGTTGATGATTTTCGACTTCGTTCGACAATTCATAGAAATTGAGAAAAAGGCCAAATCACGTTGAGATCTCGAGTTCAACCCACTACTCATACAAGGAATTGACTACAACACTACCCAAGCCCCTTCCAGACTACATAGAACACACTCAGGTTGTTCCTAAAGAAATTACACTTAGTTTGCCTAAGTACGATACGAATAGCACGAATTAGGAGATTAGAATCATTGATCCAAGTATCCTTTACTTTTCTTGACCTGTGACCATTAGGGTGTATGGACTAACAGATTCTACATTCTGAGAGCTTTCCGACGATATGTGGAACGCCCAATTCCGACCAACGGATCAAAAGATATGGCCCTTGGAAGACTACGCAAGCGGTCCCGCATCAGGGACACACTTGGGCGCCAATATAGGTGCGCCCAAGTCCCAAATTACACTTGGGCGCACACACAGGTGCGCCCAAGTCCCTGGTTGCCCTAGAAAGCACTTTAGTGCATATTTAGATGGGTTCCGCTCTACCATTCATAGTTCCGACCCAACCTTAGCCCGAAAATGATTCGAAACCAAACCATAAGCCCACTTGACCCCAAGGGAAGACCTGGGCACACCTGTGTGTGCGCCCAAGTCACAGGCCTCACATGGGCGCACCTATGTGTGTGCCCAAGTCCCCGAAACCCTAAATCTACCTTGGTTTGTGTGAAGCCTCTAGAAACTCGTACACATAGCAACCCTAACCCCTCGTCCACGCCAAAACCTCTATAAAACGTTTCTGTTATACCATTTGCAAAAGAGGCTACTGGAAAGAGAGAAAAAAAATTAGAAGAAAAGAGAGAGAGAGAGAGTAGCCACCAAAGAGAGAGAGCCTTGGATCTAGAAGAAAGGAGAAGAAGAAGCCTTCCGGTTTCCAAGATCAGCAATGGAGAAGACTTGTGAAAGCCATGGATTTGCACGAGAGCTTCGATCTAGAGTCATGCTTAGGATCATGCATGCATTGTAGATCTGCATTAATAGTAGTGTTTTTCAGTAGATCTAATATTTAGTAGTCATCTATCATTAGTAACATGCTTAGGATCATTCCTACTCTATAGATCTGCATCATTTTTAGCATTCTGAACTCGTGATTAGGGTAGACTTTGCATCCATCTCATTTTCATTAAGGAAAATCCGAATCTTAAAAAAAAGAAGTGCAACAGAGCACTTGGGCGCAATTGTGGGTGCGCCCAAGTGTCTGCGTTGGGTTTCAACCCCGATTTTCATATAAAACGTTATTTTATTTCTTAGATCCGAATTCGTTTTCATATATATTAATATCGGGACCTTCGGATCTGTAATTTTACATTCCAAATCGCGCGAAAAGTATTGAGAAAAGAAAACAAATAGGAAGAAAAGTGTAGGAAAGCACATAGGCGCAACTGTGTGTGCGCCCAAGTCTCTGGATAGGGCTTTGGCCCCGATTTCCCATTTCGCGCGTATTCCGATTCTTAGATCCGAGTCTGTCTTCATAAAAGTTAATGTTAAAGTCTTCGAATTTGAGAAAAGCATTGAAAGAATCAGAAGAAGACCAAATATATTGTTGAAAAGGAAGAAAAGTGCAGGAAAGCACTTGGGCACCACTGTGGGTGCGCCCAAGTCTTTGAAGTGAACTTTTGGCCCCAATTTCCATTTCATGTGCATTTTGCTTCTTAGATTCGAGTCCATACTCATATAAGTTAGTATCAGAACCTTCGGACCTGTAGAGAACATTGAAAGAATCAAAGAGGATTAAAAAAAAACCTATTGGTGTTCAATCAAATAATGAAACTCCAATCTTAAAACTACAATCCAAGTTTGGACTAAAAAAAGAAAATCATCACCATTCAATGATGAGTAAAACAAAGAACTACAAATCTGAAATAAAAGAAAGACATCATAAAACTTTTAGTAGTTAATAGGACCTGACATAAACACAAAAGAACATCATAACATCAACATAAAAAAAAAAGAAGAGAGAGAGAGAGAAAAAGAATGAAGATGATCTAATCTAAGAAAGAAACAAGAGCATAGCATGGCTAGAATCAAAACCAATCTGAGACTGAAACATAAGAGAACATCCCATCATCTCTCAAAGAAGAGCAAAGCAACTAGAAAGCATATTGGATACTTTAGGACCAAGAGAGAGAAAAGAGTGCTTACTTGAAGACAAGAGGGAGACCAAGGACCTAGGAACTCGAAATTTGAGGAGTAGAAAACGTGGAGAAACCCATAGGCAGCCCTTCCTTATATAGGTTAGTGTCCTAGTTTCAAAAGAGGACGGAATGCCACTTGGGCGCACTCCTAGTGGCGCCCAAGTCCCCCACTTTACAATTCCATCCTGCAAGGGCACCTTGCATAACCGCCTCATAAGAATTCTGAACCAAGTAGGAAGGACTACTTGGGCGCACCTCGTGCACCAGAACACATGGGCGCCCCTCCATGTGCGCCCAACCCTATCTTTTAACCCGGAGAGCCCTGCAATGCACAGACTCAGAACCAAAATGGTTCTCTGATGATTAGTGATCAAATCAAACAAGGGCAACAACAAATAACAACCAAAAGAGAGTAATGAAAGCAATTGAGTAGGAAAAAAAAAAAAAAAAAGCTCGCTGGACATCACCCCTTCACATGGAAACTCATTGCAAACACTCTAGTCCCATCACGCATACATCTAGCGTTGTGCATCGCATCCCATGTCATCCCCATCAGTAGAAATTAAAATTATTATTTCTACAAATTATAAAATTGAGTACTAACAGACAAAAGCGTAGAATCTTTTAGTGTTTGTCCACTGCAGATTTACAACCCAAGAATGAGAACAAAAGTGATTCAAACACGCTAATGGAGATGAATGACACAAACTTCGGCAAGTGAACAACGGAAGAAAGCGGCAATGAGCCCCATCGACGGATTTACGAAAAGCTCTTAAGGTAAGTATCCCAAACTATGGATTTTCATGATTTTACCTCGCGTCTGGAAATTGAGTCGCCGTAGGCCTCCCTAAAGCGCTTGTAATCGGTACGGCAACCATAATACCATGTTATCACGAATTGTGGTGTTTGCCGACTCAAATCTTGACGTTGGAGAATGGAATCCGTGTAACTCAAAACTCTCCATGATAAGCACAAAATGATGATCGAATCTATCCCAGGTTCTCATCCAAGCTTGGGTGAAGACCAAGATCCCTAGAGAGTGACGGTTATTTCGGTGGACATTTTCCATTGATTTAGTTTTTTCAATGCATATTTGAGTTTCAAAATAAAATCTCCTTTCAAAAAAAAAAAAATGCATCTCATTCTCACATGCACCTCACACCATTGCTTGAACTATGTTTGTGATTGCCTTCAAGATCTCCATTATTGCTAGTTAGTTTTAACTATGCCTTGAGCATCCAACAACGCATTCAATGTAAAGATGAGTCCAAACACGATATGCAAAGCTCTTCACACCACGACGCACATGGGGCAAACTTTTCATGCTGGATCATTCCTCACTCCACACATTTACTACAATATTTTTGCTGGGTCTATGAAGCAGTAGTACAAAGGTAACCCTGAACAAGTGTCACTAGTTTCCACACCACGGACAGATGTCAAGGTAGTTTTCCTTACCATGATTCAATCTATCTCAAAGGCACGTACCATCACGTAGATGCTCTTGCCCAACTACCAAGTTAGGGTACTCATCAGGAGGGCCACAATGCAAAGAAACATGAAAAAAATAGTTTGAAAACAGTCCAAAAATGTACATGCTGGACAACCTGATGAGTGGACATACTTAATTTTGGGCCACATGATACCCAAAGGAGGCTCCATGTCATCTATGAGCATTTGCCTACCCATACATATGTCCATGTGGAAATTGACGAGGAAAGAGCTTCCTGTGATGTTATCAAGCCTCTTTGATGGAGCTACGAATATAAAGACAATAAAACTTTCAGAAGGATGAGGAAGCATGCCTGCCTGCAATTAGAGCATCATTGTTGTACATTGAACTGCGTTGACGAACACGAGAAACCATATCTGAGCTAATGGTTGGGTAGTGTGTATAGCAAATAACTTTGCATCCAAACAACCGAGCAAGGGGATATGTAAAAGCATAACCACTGGTGTCAAAATAAAATAATGGTGTAAATTTGCATAGAGCCTCCCATGAGAGATAAACTGAACCAAAACTTTGTCCAATCATAGTGAAATGAGGATAGGTGCTTTCCTCAATCCACTTCCTTTTATTCAAGTGCACCACCTAATCATCAGTATATGTAAAAGAACATCGTGAGATGATAGAAAAAGACAATGCAAGTTAAATACGATAAGAAAAAAAGACATTGCAAGTTAAACTGAACAACCCAAGGAAAGAATTAATGCAAGTGGTCACTCAAGCGTACTCAAAACCTTTAGCTCCCGTCCCATTTGATCAAGCCATAGGGCCCTAGTTGAAATCAGAAGAGTAATTATATAATCCTTGTCCACATTCTACGCATAATATCCTTGGGACGGATAAGTGACATCAATAATTTCCTCAACCGGACTAACAATCCGGTGTGCCACACAAGTAGAGAGTATGGCATAAATTGTTGCAAAGGAGAAGGAACAACTGACTTTCAATGCATAAAAGACAAGGTATTGCACACTCATATCTTATGCACCCCACTTCTTATGCCGGGTACAGAGTTTCTTTGGTGAATTATGAAATATGCACTTGAGTGCCTCTACTCATTGTTTGATTTCATTCTTATAGCCAGACCATTCTCAATCCAAGCTAAAATTTCATCTTGAGTAGCCATATGTAGCAACAATTCAACTAATGATTCATCCCAATGTCCTTCAAACAATTTTCCTCGGTGAGACTGTCCACTTCTTAAGTCATGTGGTAGAGTTCTGGTGATAAGTCTGGTGCTGTAGGGATTTCAAATAGCTGCCAATTTTGGTTCTGTTCTGTCAAACCGAACCAAACAACCCATTAAAGGACTTTGGTCCATACCCACTATTTGGGCCTGTTCGGCCAGATAGGCCTTAATGGCCCCATGTCGACCTAACGAGCATGGTTGTGAAGAAACTATTTTTCCAGTTTATTTAACAAAAAGAAAACTCTAGGACGTAATTGTCTTTTAGCCCTTCTCAAACAATACAAGGGTTAATGATTAAAAACAAGTTTTATATGGTCTGTGGGCCACAATCATCTGATGTGTGTGTTAATAATTCTATAAGACTATAACAATATTTTAAATTGGCTTTGTAATTTGAAGTTATTGATTTAGGTACCAGTTTACTGAAGTATAACTTCTTATGTGAATGTGATCAGTATGTTTGTAATAATTTCACATTGTCTCTCACGCATATGGCTTATGAATTATTTATTTGGCAAGTAGAAATAACACAATGCATTGTTGACTTAGTTGAACAAACTGAATATGATATATGTTAGTTGCAATTTTGACTGTTTACAGATTTTTAAATTCATATATTATTTATAATTTTTTAAACTTCTATTAAAATGGTATTTCGAAATGACACACCAAGACACCGAAATGGCCGCAACGTTTCAGTCTAGATGTGTGTGTGTGTGTGTGCGTGTGTGTGTGTGTTGTACTTGTGGCTATGTTTTTTCAAAATCTTTCTACTAAGAGGTAACGATTTAAGTCCCTTGCGGCACAACCTATGACCAATCCAACACTCATACTTGCTGCTTCCCTATAAATTCAGCACTCATCCAGCATATAGTCACCGAACTTAAAAAAAAATGTAACTTAAAAACTGTTAAAACCTGTCTTTCAAAAAAAAATGTTAAAACTTTTAGGCACTTAAGTCAAGCGTTTTGGGATGATTTACTTTGGCTGGTTTTTCACCCAAAATTTAATCCATATTGAGACACCCTGACCTATCCCTTCATAATCAGAGTGCATCCAAGTGGGACCCACAGGGGCTGAGACTTTTATCTCGTATAGGAACCATAAAAAAGTACTTCTCAGGTGAAAAAATTGAATACAGGAATTTTCAAGAAAGGCTGACACTTCCTAAGCATGGAACAACCAAGCCTGTAGGTTCCACCAAAGCCCACCCCATAATCTATCCGAAACCCTCACAGCCACTACCCCACCCCTTGTGAATTAGCACTTTCTTGAACTCATGGTCAAGTTTTACACTCATCCAATGATCCCACGCCTATGTGATGGGCCATGGAAAGAAACTAATAGCATTAACTAGTAAATAATCAATATAAGATGATTACTGAAACATAACCAAATTGTAATTGTCTCAAGTGCAAAACACAATACCGATCACATGGCAAGAAAAGAACAAGAAGATTGACATAAAACTATAATGACAGAATATTTGAGTACATCCAACAACCTTTCACGTATTATTTGTGCAGTGTTAAATATCTATAGTATTTAACTGTGTCATAGTACTCCACTAAAAAAGAGAAGCTAAAAGATAGAGAAAGTTAACAAGATCTATTTCACGTATTCTTTGTGCAGTGTTAAATATCTATAGTATTTAAATGTCATAGTACTCCACTCAAAAAGAGAAGCTAAAAGATAGCGAAAGTTAACAAGATCTAATATTACATGTAACGGGTTCGGGATATTCCCCCTTTTATGGTAACAGGACTTGAACCTGCAACATCATGATTGCAATGAAGAGCACCATCTAAGTATGCTATGGTCTCTTGTCATTAAAGATATTCTCTTTTCTCATGGGTGTTTTTGTTGTAGGCGGTAGTGGATTCATTGAATATGTTTGAAATAGACTGGTTACAAAAAGGCCATTCAAAGATGAGATTTTGGAGGAAACTCCAAAGATAGATAGTGGAAAAATAATGCGTGATTAATAATTAAAAATTTAAAAAGAGAATTTGTTAATGTCATATTAATGATGGGTTTGCACACATTATTCATATACTCTAATTGTCCTTTCTTTTCTTGAATAATGACTCTACTAGTTTATATGTTAATATTTAATCCACATAAGTTGCCAAGCAAATTATGGGTAATGGGATTTTCTGATCTGAGATCGGATTTCTATAAGTTCGGAATTCCAGAATTCCCAAGTTTTTGACACTTACATGAGATTCCCTGAGAATTGATGGGAATTCTAGAATTTCCACAATCTCATCTAAAAATCTAGAGTTTCAAAAGAGTTGTACCATGAAAGAATACAATAAGAACAATCTTCTACCTGAGGAGACCGAAGGAGTTTCACACCAAAGCGGTCGAATGCTCGAGCTATGAGACTTTGTGGTGAGGCATCATCACCAGTGTAGACAACGCAATCAAGATTGGAATCCTCTTCTTGGATTGCTCTCAAGGCACACCATAGCACCCGCTCTCCACCTCCACCATCATTAGTATATGGGTGGAAAAACCCAACTGCTCTTTTTCTGCTATTGCGGCCTTTAATCACCACCAATGATGCAGAGACGAAAATCAAGATGGCAGATACAAATATTAGTTGCACTAACAAAACCGCGACCATCGTGTGTTTGTAGATTTCACTTCCTTATTGCAACTGATAAAGAGGAAGGAAATAGTAAGATTATGAGCTTGAAACAGTAAATACATTCATTTACTTAGATTGATTCAAAAGATGGAAGATGAAGTTTTACAATCAGCCACATACAATTAATTGTCTTTCTTATTTTTAAAGTAACCACAAACAGATTCGTTTTGATTAAGGTCGTAAATTACAATTAGTTTGTTTGGTAAAATTATAAGTAAAAATCCCAATGGGAATCCTCCATAAAAAACGTTGGTAACGGAAGAGGAATCCACTCTTTGGAGGATTCCTTGCTGCCGCTGGAATCAGGCTTTCCAAGGTGAGCATTTATGAGGAGATTATTCATACCATTCCATGTTTGGTTAGCAAAGTAGAATCAGGGATGATGATTTCTTCAATCCATGTTTGGTAAAGATATCAAAACCCAAGAAATAAAAAACTAATGACAGACATTAGTTAAGAAAATCAAATGCATGTTCATCTAAATTAGAATTGTAATTCTAAATCATTGAAGTCTGCAACTACATGATCATAATAGCAATGTTAATCATCCACTCATTATCATCACTGCTAGTTTGGACCATGCGTTTTGTTAATGGATGCTTTGTAAAACCTTCAATTTTTTTATTTATTTTTACGTCAAGCATAATTTCATTTGTACAAATGTAAAAACTTTGTTATAGAATGAGGTGTAAACCAATTTATTGGAACCATTAACTAATAGCAATAATCTCTATATTTGTTGTTTGGATCTATGAAGCACTTAACCCAAGATCTTGTTAAACAAAAACAAACAAACAAAAAACATCCAGAGCTAAATCCATTCCGTTTATCACAGAGCATTCAATCACTGTGTCATCATCCCCTTCTTTATTTTGCCCAATTAAGAATCCATTGAGACCTGAGATTGTGTTTAACATCAGCAGAATCACTCACAGAGAGAGGGACGGACAAAGACACCAGACCCTTTCTCCAGCGTCGAGAATCTGCAGATCGATAGAGGGAGAAGATGAGTTCGGCAAGATCACGAGATTGCAGGTTGGAGTGATCGAAGAGATTAGGTCAAGAAAGAGGAGATGAGTTGGGCGAACTTACAGGAATGAGCAATCGAAGAGATTTGGCCAAGAGGGAGGAGATGAGCCGTGCAAGATTCTAGGAATGAACAATCAGATAGATTCAAGAGTTTGCATCAGATTCTCTCTCCCATATCTGTCACAAACTCACAGAAATCTCTCTACTAGAAGATAAATGCCAGAACATTCTGATACATTGATACAATCTGAAATCAAACGTACCCCAAAAGTTGAAAAATCAAAATCTAATAAAGGCATTCAAACATATATATCCCAAAATCTCAAAAGTTTAAAACCAAGAATTCCTACATATATATCCCAAAATCTCAAAAGTTTAAAACCAAGAATTCCTACAAGAGCGTTTAAGAAATCTGGAAGTAGTCCCTTTCCTACCAAACATGGCTTCGAATTTTTTAGATCGAGAGGGTGAGACCTGAGCAGGCATGGATCGCTTGCTGGAGCCGGAGAAGAGCCAGAGACTTAGGTAGGTAGAGACGGACTCGGATCCGTTGACTATAGAATGTATACTCCCGTAGTCCCGTTGCTCTCAGCACGTGATTTCGATTTCAGTTAGAGGCTCCAACTCTTCTCGCAAGAATCGTTCGCACCGAGAGGAAAAGAAAAAAGTATTTCAATTCGCTCTTAGGGTTTCGTTTCTATATATATTTTTTTCCGGCACAGCGAAGCGGAGATCAGATGTGAGGACGAAGTAAGAACCCTATTTCATGTTGTATTGACTATTGAGATGGTATTCTAATTCTATCCGAATTCTATCTGCATCTCATTCTTTCTTCATTGGATCTCTTGATTTCTCTTTCGATTTGATTCAGTTTTCTCTCAAATTTGTGTATATTTTGCTCTTTGAATTTCTATTGGATTCCCATTCTCTAATGTTTATTTATTTTTAGTTTATTTTTGGGATATTTACTAAAGAAATTCCCTTAAATAGGATAACCACTATTGAGACTCCCAAATTATTATATTATCGGGCAAGGACGTCCCGCCCAAATCTATATTATGTTTTCCCCTTTTACCCTTTCTTAGTTGATACCAACGAAATCCTTTCTTAGAAACAGGGATGAAAACAAAAACACAACAAAAAAAAAGAAGAAACGGAAAAAAGAGAAGACTTGCTTGTCGCCGTCCGGTCTCCATCTCAGGTCACATAAGAATGCCCCTTCATAGGTCACACTACTCCACGTCACTCGCTCTCTCTCCTCCTCTTTTCCTCTCCAGTATAACCTAAGCCCTAAAGGAAGCCTCTAATCTCACCTTATTTTCAAGGTAATAAATTTCCACACATTAAACTATTTCCTTCTCTTGTAAAACTAGAGAGCCCTTTCAGATGAGCAGTTGTACAATGTCAAAGAAGTTGCTATTGATCATATTCATGCTGTCAGAGGAGGGTTTAAAAAATATGGGCATAGGCGTTGAGATGTTATTATTGAACTTTTTAGCTTTTCTTGGTTTGTTTGTATATGTTGTCCTTTTTTCTGCAAATATAAAAGATGATTTTTTGATCTGTAACCATTGTTAGTCTGGGTTTTTCTTGGACTTGCATGTCGTGTGATTTTTTTGAAATAAAGGATGATGGTATAAATATATATATTTTTTAACCATTAAATGTCTGTGTTTTTTTGGAAGAGTAATGCTACTTGGACAAACTTTTTTGGCCAGAATTTGGCCAACCCATATGGTTTGCATTGAATATCACTATGATATTCAATGCAAACCATATGGGTTGGCCAAATTCTGGCCAAAAAAGTTTGTCCAAGTAGACTTTTTGTTTTTGGAATGAAGTTCTTTTGCATTTACCCGACTGCAAAGTGTAAGTTCTGTTCATTGAAAGTCCTAGTATGCAAATAATTGTATTTGCAGAGGATTTGAGCAGGGAATAAAAAAGGGGGCAATTTGTAAAAACCAAATTAGATTGAACAAAGGCTATTTATGACATTTGAATAATAGACTGTCGATGAGGATAGTTACAGTTGTTAACTAGCTAGTTCTTCCCTTGAGCTATATTAGCTTTGTTCATTAAAAGCCTCTGTAAATAATTGTATTTATAGAGGATCTGAACAGGGGAATAAAAGAAGGCAAGATGTATTACAGTTGTCAAGTGGTTCTTCTCTAACTTAGACTATTTTACCCGAGTCAGGAATATGTGTTTAGAGTTTAATTAGTATTGTGAAATGGTTGTGAAAGATCAATAGATGGGGCACTATTCAATGAACAAATTCGATGTTTGAGGGACTTGGACCTGAACAAACAACCTTGGGATGAATTTAAAGCAAAAAATTCCAACTTGACCAGCTCTGTTTAGAGCAAATGATGTCTAGTCACTGTAAGCTGCAAATCAAATCAGCCTTCTCAATATGAACATGAAGTAGTTCAGCTGAATTGGTAGCAATAAATACCTAAGCCCCATACACAGCTTGAATGACAAATAATCAATAAAGAGGAAAAAGATAAATATATTATAGATGTTATCCAAGAGTTAGCAATCAAAAGGTACTGTGATCCATGTCACTTACCTTTCAAAAAAAAATAATAAATAAAATAACAAACCATGTCAATTGAGTGAACACAGGGTCTAGAGAGAGTTTTGTTTGGCTGATATTATTAGAATTTGGGGTCCTCAGTTGTGGTTATCTTAATTAGTGGAATTTTTCTAGTAAATGTCCCTTAAATCAATCTCTCAGTTACTTCATTTATAAAGAACTCATCTTACCTTATCTATCACATCTCACATTATCTCTCTCTTTAAAGAAGGAAAAAAACTCCTATTTATAGGCCAACTCTGCATGAACTTCCTTTCCTCTTTTTTCCTAAATTACTCTCATTTTATAGAGTGGTACAAGTAGCTGGCTTGTTGTTCGTTGTCCACAAGAGTAAATGTTGATGGCATGTTCATGCACCTTTAAATGGGAATTGAAATTTCGCCTACTGAACATGCTTACTTATCCCATGTGCCACCTAAGAATGGGAAACATGGTACAATGGCACAGTGGAATCTAATCACCTGGTGCGCCCCATTGTAAACAACCAACAGTAGAGGAACTTAACAAATCAGACAATCTCAACTCTCAACTATCAAAACCATAGAAAAAATCATAGGTGAAGGTGCACATCTAAGGGGGAAAAAGACCAATCAGAACTGTAGAACAACACAATCTATAATTTTCAAGAATGCCCCATTCACAGTAACTATTAGCAAATGGCTAAGTGTGGCTAAGTGCCCCATCTATTGATCTTTCACAACCATTTCACAATACTAATTAAACTCTAAACACATATTCTTGACTCGGGTAAAATAGTCTCAGTTAGAGAAGAACCACTTGACAACTGTAATACATCTTGCCTTCTTTTATTCCCCTGTTCAGATCCTCTATAAATACAATTATTTACAGAGGCTTTCAATGAACAAAGCTGATATAGCTCAAGGGAAGAACTAGCTAGTTAACAACTGTAACTATCCTCATCGACAGTCTATTATTCAAATGTCATAAATAGCCTTTGTTCAATCTAATTTGGTTTTTACAAATTGCCCCCTTTTTTATTCCCTGCTCAAATCCTCTGCAAATACAATTATTTGCATACTAGGACTTTCAATGAACAGAACTTACACTTTAAAGTCAGGTAAATGCAAAAGAACTTCATTCCAAAAAAACACAGACATTTAATGGTTAAAAAATATATATATTTATACCATCATCTGTTATTTCAAAAAAATCACACGACATGCAAGTCCAAGAAAAACCCAGACTAACAATGGTTACAGATCAAAAAATCATCTTTTATATTTGCAGAAAAAAGGACAACATATACAAACAATCAAGAAAAGCTAAAAAGTTCAATAATAACATCTCAACGCCTATGCCCATATTTTTTAAACCCTCCTCTGACAGCATGAATATGATCAATAGCAACTTCTTTGACATTGTACAACTGCTCATCTGAAAGGGCTCTCTAGTTTTACAAGAGAAGGAAATAGTTTAATGTGTGGAAATTTATTACCTTGAAAATAAGGTCCTGAGATTAGAGGCTTCCTTTAGGGCTTAGGTTATGCTGCAGAGGAAAAGAGGAGGAGAGAGAGCGAGTGACGTGGAGTAGTGCGACCTATGAAGGGGCATTCTTATGTGACCTGAGATGGAGACCGGACGGCGACAAGCATGTCTTCTCTTTCTTCCATTTATTCTTTTCTTTGTTGTGTTTTTGTTTTCATCCCTGTTTCTAAGAAAGGGTTTCGTTGGCATCAACTAAGAAAGGGTAAAAGGGGGAAACATAATATAGATTTGGGCGGGAGGTCCTTGCTTGATAATATAATAATTTGGGAGTCTCAATAGTGGTTATCCTATTTAAGAGAATTTCTTTAGTAAATGTCCCTATATTTTTGATGGAATGAATTGGTAGGGAATCTCTTTTTAACATTCTACCTAAAAGGTGAGTGTGTTTTTGTGATTTAACGGAGAAATGAGGTTATTTTTTTATTTTTTTTTAATTTAAAAATTATACTTTTAATGTAATTCCATGTTTGAAAAATAGAAATTTTACTTAACGTTTACAACCCCAATAAATTACCAAACGGGCTCAGAGCCTATTTGTGTAATGATCGCCCTATGCAAAAATGCCTTTCACCGAGCCACAAAAAAGGACCATTTGAAAAATAATTAGAGGTCTTCTCTGTACCTTCCCATTTGTGCCGAGAAAAGGGCCTATACTAACTAACGTGCCCACAGATGTTACTTTAGATCAGAAACTCATTTGATTGCTAATGGAAGCATCATTTTTTGGCCGTTGAAGGAGAACGAAATCAGAGAAATTAGCTGCAATCACCAAACAGGAAAAGAGGGTTGAATGAAAGGTGTATGGGAATAGAATAGGAAAAGACCTAATACACGGTGCAGGCTTGGGTTGGGATGCTCCAAGCTGAGCAACATCTAGGCCTGGCCCCAGTTCCAAACTCTAGGCTTGAGCCCGACGTGGGCCATAACGGACTTGTCTAAGCCCAGTTCTCTTGAAGAAGAATAAGCCCTGGTCCGGCCCACATTAAAGTTATAAGGAGAAAAAAAAAAATGAGGCTTTCTTGCATTGTCCCTGGCAATACATCAATTGCTTTTGTGTTGTGTGTTTTATGTGAAGTCATGTGTTGAAGTGCCATCTTGATCTCTTTTTACCATTACTTTTTTTTTTTATTATGGGGCTGGAATAGGCTTGGGTTCTGAGCCCAAATAAAAAACTTGAGACCAACGCGCGTAGTAAGACCTGAGGTCCAAGACCAGGCCAAAGAGGGTTGGGCAGGTCGAGGGCTTGGCCCGGTCCA
This sequence comes from Cinnamomum chago, assembly GCA_038049695.1. Lineage (NCBI taxonomy): Eukaryota > Viridiplantae > Streptophyta > Magnoliopsida > Laurales > Lauraceae > Cinnamomum > Cinnamomum chago. The sequence continues at coordinate 59,606,713 of CP142458.1, read as the reverse complement.
TGAAAACCCTTACTCATGCCCTCATTAGATTGCACTCCTAATAAGTAATGTTTAGCGGGCCATCTATTAAAATTCAACACTAACAATGTCAATGGACTAAACTTGGTGTCTAGGCTTCAAAGTATGGTCAGTAAACTCTTCGAGTTGACTCTTGACCATAGTTGTCAAATTCTCGGACGTTATTTCGGATTGGTTTCCAAATGTAAGTTTTCGGCCGATTTAGAAATTTCAGTGAAACTTTTTGAACTTATGTTTAAGAATATATATGGGAGATGCTCCTCTCATCTTATTATGAGAGATAAAGTGGGGGCCCTTACATCCATATCCAATGCCAACAATTTAAATGTGAAGGCCCCTACCTTATTTCTCATAGTAAGGTGAAAGATGCTCTCATAGGAGCATCTCCCCGGATATATATATATATATATATATATATATATATCAGGGCTCTCTTAAGCTGAAGCATAACTTATCCTAAACTGAAATAGTGCCGGTCTCACCAAAGAAAATTGATTATATCTATTTTTTGCATGATGGAACTGGAAAATCCAATTTTAATTGGATTTATCTTGATTTTAGAGACTATCATCATGCAAAAAACAACGATAATCGATTTTGATTTGTAGGACCAGCACCTTTTCAACTTAGGATAAGCTAAATTTCAGCTTAAGAGAGCTGGCCCATATATATATACACACACATACATACATACATACATACATATACATGTAGAAATTTGATTAGGGAATGTATTTTAAGAAGAATGCTTCTTGCTGTTGTTGTTGTTGTTGTTGTTTATTCCTTAATTTTTGTTTGAAAGAGGGCTTAGGGTAGGGGTTGAGGCTTTTTAGAAAAAGAAAAATCGCAACAAGTCCTTTTTTAAAAATAATTTTGGCCGAAATTTACGAAATCTAGCAAAATCCACTTAAGTTCCTATAATTGGCCAAAATCTTGTTGTGTAGGGTTGTTTTGTTTCGGCATGTAGACCGAAACGAAACAAATTTCACAACTATGAACCGTATCAAAAAATTAGGTGAAAAGATTTGTGAGGCGCACCTATTGAAAACCTCTAACAGTAAAAGCCAAGAAACCATTGGTGTGTGGTTGTCGTGGGAGTGGATGTAGGTAATAGGCTCGACCAATATAAATCGTTGTGCGGCTCAATCTCTCCTATGCTTTATTGGTTCGCATCTATGTTATGGATTACATGTGCTGCATGGCTGTACTCTTGTTGTTTTGGCATAATATTTTGAATATATAGGCATAGCATCAGAGTGTTTTGCACCTATCACTTATTGAGCACTTCAAAAAGTAAATGTAGATTTGTAGTAGCTTGTTGTTTGATTATGCATGGTAAAGTAAAGTGAGCGTTATGTTTTCACATTTGGAATACTCTTTACAATTACGGTGAATTGATCACATGATGATTTCACATGCAAACACATGATATGATTATTTGATATTTAGTATTTTCTTCTACTTCCTAATCATTTGTTGTGCATATATCAACCTAATTGCACACATAGAAGTGAAATTTGCCCAACAATTATAGACGGGCAGCCACTGTTTTTGAGCCGCTCAAATTTTAAAGTGGGTTCAACATTAAAAAAAAAAAGAATAAAATAAAAAAGTGCCTAGTTCCTTAATTTTAACCATTTTTAGACACAAAAGTCTCAAAGGCCAATATAGCCGTCGTTGAAGCAAGGTTGGAAAACTCATTACTCATACTTAAATCGTCCAATATAAAAAAATTCACTTGGATAGAGTCAACGCAGAGAGCCTCAAGAGTCATGTATGTTTTTTTTCAAGTAATTTCAGAAATATTAAAAATAAATAAAATACTTATAAATATACTTTTTTACTTGCAATTGTAATAATCAATTTAAATTAATAAATTTATATGCAAGAAAAAACACTATAATAAGGAAAATATTGTACATTTCATAACTTGTTAGTCTAAATATTGAATGTAAAAGATAAAAAATAAGTCTCAAATTACATTTCAGGGATCATTTTTAAATTGCTAACTCCAAAATCTGTGCATAACTATTTAAAAATATACATAAATTGCTTAAAACCAAATATAAGTATCAAACAGTTTAGAATGCAAACAACTTACAATAACAAAGTAACTCAACCGAGTCTTCCTTCTATTTAACTCGGCACTTCGTCAGAATGAGATGACTCAGAAGAGTCAAGACTGTGACCTAAACGGGTTCGGTTTCGGTCCCATCTTAGTTCCGACCCGTGGAATCGGGACCCTATATATTACCTCAATTTTTGAAGAATTCCTCTTAAAAACTAGTTTTTTTTTCTCTACCTAGACTCACACCCAGACCCATCCATTATAATTAAGGAATCGATTCCGATTCCATCTTCTCATTAACGGTTCCGGTTGCACAACTTCTTAATCCAAATGGAAGAGACCCAAATAGAATTAATTAGATTTCTCAATTGACTTGTGAGAGAACCAAATGGATTTGTATTTGTATTAAGATGCTTGAATTCGTTGGCTTACTCTATAATCAAAGAGACCCAGATAGTATATAAAGATGTTGTAATCATTAGAAGGAATTATTCTTCCATTATTCCATTTTTTACTGAATAAAATGCCAAATGCATCCGAGTGGTTCATTCTAACATTAGAATTCATTAGATTAGTTATTTACAAAAAAATCAAGTTTTATCAAATATCTATATCCAGTCTGTAAAAAGTACTAAAATAGATTCCAAATGTAGAAGCTATTGAAATGGTTTAAAATTATTATGCTTCTTTAAATTCCTAGTAACACTTGATGAGGCTAAAATAAAATTCTCGGTGGTTAGATGATAAATGTAGAAGCTATTGCCTTATGATTCAGCTTGTCGAGCCCATATGTGTAAAAGGCAAGCCTAAGTACCTGCATTGAAGCTGGAATAGATTAACCCCAATGGGTAGCTCAGTTGGTCTAGGACTATGGTTTACATCCGGAGGTTGTAGGTTCGAAACTGTCAAAATGTCCTAAACATCAAAGATATAGGAAACTCTATTAGGTTAGCAACTTTATATAAACTTCAAAGACATCTCTATTAAGGAGACTTACCAATATAAGAGTCTTTATATGAGTTGGTCTTTTAAAGTGGGGGACGCATATGGTTGTGTGGTTATTGCGCCACAGTCTTAAGCCCAATAATTCTAACAAGTCATACATAAAGATCACTCTAGTAAGAAACCACATCAGAATCATACTCAAATAAAGCCACATATAAGCTCAAATGATTCACACACACATAACAAAAGGATCCCGGTAAATACACCCACCCTATTTAGTAAGTACACCCACCCTATATCTCAATGAATGCTGGGATTTGACACCCGGCTTTTCCTTCCTCTCTTTATTGTGGCATGGACTTGTGGGAATCATTTGATGATGAGAGGGGACAGAGTACGACTACTACTTAAAGGGCATGCTATAGGACTTTTTTTTTTTAGGAAGGACATGGCGTCTTTGGAGATGAACGACTATGATTTAGAGATGGGCCATAGGGAGTTGCTAGTGTGTTTTTTCTCGCTAAGTTCCGACAAGAACCAAGAGGCTCTAATCTGTGGGGCCCACGGCAGCGAAGATCAGGTTTTGTGGCTGAGATGAACTGGCAGATGCAGATGAAGGTTAGGGTCGGAGGAAAGAAGGACGTGAGATCATCTTAACCGTTGATTTAAGGGGCCTTGAAGATTGTTTGGTGGTCTTTAAACCACACATTTCTTTGAGATTTCATTCAATGGTGGGTGAAATTGGGGTAGATAATGGAGGGGACAAGCGAGTGAAAGTACCTGTTTTGATCAAAGGTTGTGGACTGAGTGGGGCCTTTGTTACTCGCATGAAAATGATATCTCTTGAAGATATAGGGATGTTGATTAACACATCAGCCATTTTTTGATGTCATCTTAATTTGGAAGTAAGGCATAATTTGGTTAGAGAGCAGGTTCACACTAATAACACAAAAATCTTCCTAATCTCAAAAGTCTTGGATATTTAAATTTTTTTTATTCAAACATATTAAAACATATTACATTCCTAATCTTCCAACACAATGGTTTCAGAAGGAAACCTAGAACGCATATATTGCATGAACGCATTAATTCGCTCCGTATACGGGGTAGCCCATGCAGTTGCATAATCATGCTTGAAGTGAACCCCTTAAGGCATAATGAGAGGCATCGGGTAACCATCTGTCAATGCAACTTGGACGTAGTGATTATTATTTACATACACGATAGCAATAGCAACATGTTGATTTGACGGTGGTGGAGTAGATTGAAGCGGCAAATACGTAAAGCTCTGTGCAGCACTTAAAATGTGTAATATCCCATTGAACCTCGAAGCAATTAAGAGACCCATATCTGGCATGGTCATCCAATGCTCAATCGGTGCTCCTCTATCTAATGCAAAAAAGTTCAGTGAGTTGTAAACGCGAGTCCACTGGTCATCACTATCAAATATTGCAACATACTGTGTCCTGAATGTGTGCAGGATATCATTCAACTTAAAACAGTGCATCAAATTCATTACTTTCAAGAGTAAACATAAAAATGACTAACCAATTAAGTTAATTTTGAGCTAGTATGTATAACATTAAAGACTCGTATGCGCTTTATGTGTCATAACCTATATGGAACTTGAACTGGATCCATTTATAAATCGAAACCCAAGTTGGATTCAAGACAATGGCCTGTTTATTAATAGGAACCTAAAAGAGATTCCAAATCCAGTTTTTAATTGTTTGAAACCTTCAGATAATCATATAATTGGATACTCATTTGCATATCTACTCGCACCCATCACAACATCTGGCTCATCGCACTCAATAAAACTTATTTTCCACATAGCATTTAGAAGTTTTCAGTTAATTAATAATAAGATTTTTCTTTCATATTGGATTAAAAATCTTGACCTTGCCTACATGGATCTAACGGAGGACATGACCCTAAACAGATTTAATTGGCGTTGTCAAATCCATATAGCCGACCCCACCTAGTGGGAAAATGCTTGGTTTAGTTTGGTTTGGTTTATTGGATTAAAAATCTTCAAACTCTATTTTGGATGAGACATATAGTCGTTGGACACCCATCGCCATCCGATTCTTCACTCTCATTTAGTTCCTTTTATTTATATGATTTCTTCTTTATTAGAGCTACCTCTCGCAGCTTGCGTAAGAGGTACAAATACACGTCCCTTGCCCGACCACTTGGATGCATACCAATCATGGAAGATAGTTTAGTGGGAAGGGCTTATTGTCAGTGGTGGACTTATGATAAAAATTTGGGTGGGGCAGATGATGGTCAATTGAAAAAGTCAAGATCAACACCAACTAGCAATAATCTCCACTTTGCATGGTTTAAATACATGATTTTTTTTATTTTTACTTTTTTGGAAAAATTAAGTGTAAAGAACTCATATCATATTAATACTGACACTCAATTCTACATAATCGTTTTAACTACAATAGCAGTTTTCTCAAGAAAGTCTTTTATTCAAATCAGTAAGATGAAATTAGCAACCACACTACAATAATAAAGAAACTCTAGAGAATTCCAAAGAAGTAAAATCATTCTCATACAAATACAATACCTGTGTGATTGTTTCCTAAGGTCCTAAACTTTCCTCTAACATAAACATCACATCGTGATTCAAGAAAAAAATAAATTCAAGAAAATATAATAAGAAAGTAGCTAAAATTTCAGACCCATCACATAAATCAAATAAAATCCAAGGCATGATGTCTTGGGGGGAAATTAGAGTATTGGGTTATTATCATTGAAGAGAAAAACAGTAAAATATAAATTACAGAAAAGCAAAATGCCAAAATTCAAAAAACACAAAAATAAAATAAAAATACATCAATAGTAAATCAAACCTCATTAACACAAACATCATTTTAGTAAAAACTAAAAGAAGAAAAAAGAGTAATAAGATTATATGAAGCAAATACACTGATAGAAAGAATGAGCTATATAACCAAAATGCAAGCAAACTACCCAAACAACTTGCATATGAATGGTTTCAATGGTGTGCATTTGTAAGAGACATCAACTTTGTTTGTGTGTAGAAAGAGTGACATATATTTTCAAGAGAAGAAATACAAATTAGAGATTTAATTCACCGAATCCATTTCCAAGAAGGCGTTGTGCCCATACATATTTGATTCAAAGGTAAAAACCTCATCACTATCTCTTATTTGTATAGAGAGAGTGGTGTTGTTGGTGAATCCAATTGAGGAGGACGAATCGTGCAATTGTGTAGAAGTTGGACTGCTTGAGCTTGAAGTGGAAGGAGAACAATTGAGCGGAAGGTTGCGAGGGAAACTATTGATTTCTTAGATCTGGGGTGGGGCACGACTTTACTAGGATGGGGCCTAGCCAGATGGCCCATGCAAACTTTGGGCCCTTTTGGATTAGACCTGGGGCGACCGCTCCAGGTCTGTATGGTGTAGGTCCGCCCCTGCTCATTTAGATATGATTTTGGTTAAAAAAAATCTTAGTTAGATAATCACAATGATTGGTTTAGGAGATTTAAAGTCTAATGCCTTTTTTAGTTATATTTTTTATGAAATTCAATTCAAGGACAATTTATTTTTTGATAATGGAGGGTGTCTCAGCCCTTTGAGCTCGACTAATCCCTACGGGCCCAGGGAAGCCGGACAAATCTTCTGTAGCCATAGTGTGGTAGCACAGTTTCGAACCCTCAACCCCCGGAAGCAAATCGTGGTCCTAGGCCGATTGAACTACCCCCCGGGTATCCAAGTATAATTTAGATTAGTGTTTTTCTTATGACCCAGGGCAACCTTTGCCAGCCCAGCCTAGCCTAGCCTTCGGACCTTTGGCCTCCGGCCCAGGGGTTACCCAATTCTAACAAGCAAGGGGCTGTTCTTGATGGGGGCATCTTGAATCTGCCATTGGTGGGGCTTGAAGTATTTTCACCTGCGTACGGTGCGCATACGAACCATGAGTCAGGACCATCCAAGATGGACTTCAAGGTTGTGCCCCACGTATTGGATGTTCCAAATGTACAGTGCTCATGTGCACTGTGGGCAAGTGAATAAATTCCGGCTGGCCCATTGTTTATCTTAAAATTTAAGATCTATTATTAGGGTTGAAATCCCAAGCTATAGATTTTTTACAACCACATCATAGATCAAATCTGAATGACCCCCTACTGAAATAGGATACACAAAAATAATGAGAAAGCCTTATAAAGAAAATTCATGACTGAATGTATGGTTGAGATTTGATACACATGGACTGCTAGAAATATAATGGTGTGCGAAAATCAATTGGACTCCCATCAATAGTATTATAAGGGGCAGATTTGGAAATATAATAGGCCATAAATGACACTTTAAGGCCCCATAAAAATCTTGGTCGTATCTTCTTAAGAGAGAGTTATTATGGGCCTTTATATTTTGGGGAGAAAAAAAAGGGATAGCAGTTGACAAGTTTGATTTTTTGGAATTTCAAAACATGCCAGCGGCTATTAGGGGGCCTTTTTTTGGACCTTATGTTTTGGGGCCTAAAGCAAAGGCTTTATTGGGCATATGCTAGAGCCCGCCCAGGCCAGAAACTTCACATCTTTTACTGTTAAGTTGATCTATAAGGTTGACCTATTTACTTCTTGGTTTAAACTTGGCCCAAACCAAAGCAGGCTCTTTGTATTAGGTGTGGCACCTTAAAAAATAAAGTGAACTGGAACTCGATTTGCACAAACTTTTCTATTTTTTACAAAATGCTCCAGCAATTTTGTGAAAACCTCAAAAAAAGATTGCATATTTTGTGTTTTTACTAAAATCTCCCTTGACTTGCAATGTAATTAACTTACAAAAATAAACCTCCACCCTTTCCCTCTTTAGTTTTCTCTTTTTCTGTAAAGAGAGGACTATTGGGTTTCAGGAAGAGAGGAGGAAGAAGATGAATTTTCGCCTGTGGGGGTCGATATGGACCCTAATCTGTTTAGGGGAGGGTCGATATCGACCCTTGGGAAAATAGGTAAAAAAAAAGAGGGAAAATTACCATACGGACATTCTTAAATTCCACAATTACCCCTGACAAGATAAAAAACCACAATTTACCCACAAGCATATCGTACAGGAAAGGACACCAAAAGTTGGACAATTTTACCCATTTTCCTGTGATATCCTAACCCAGTACGATATCCCAGATTTATCACAGGATTCGATATCTCACGCCTGAAGGATATCCTAGGGTTCGATATCTCACACCCGTAGGATATTGCATCGATAGATATCCTCCCTGCACAGGATATTTCTTCAAAGTTTTCACCGTTCTCCTTTCTCCTTTCAACCGCAGGTAAAACCTACTTTTACTTTTACTGTAATCATCTTCTTCTTCGATCTTCCAATAGTTTTTCCTCTTCCATTATTTTAAATATCAGTTCACACATACACAGAGTATCAGATGATACTTATTGATTCTTCAAGAAACCCATTTGAGAGTATGATGGCCAAGTAGTCCATGTATCATTGATGTGACAAATTTGCATGCCAATATATGTATCATTAATCCAGATGATATGGACCATTTTTCTTTTTTCTTTTTTTTCTTATTATGTTTTATTTTTCAGCCAGATTGAAATCACATTGAAATGTTCACTACAACAATCAGTATCATTGAAAGGGCTGACACCCATCTATTTTTTTGCCCATCTGAAGTGGTTGATGCTTAAACCTATGCTTACTAAATGAAACCCAGATAGGCCAAGATTTCTCCTGTGGAGCCCAAGCCCACAGGCTCTGAGTTTGGCAAATGGCATGCCAGCACGAGGAAACCCTTTCTCATATGGATATCACAAGGCTATGAGTATTCCATGATGATAAAAATGTACACAGCATCCACCGTCAGGCATGTCCCTACATACATTTATAGATGAATAAATAACTGAATAAATAACATCCTCGTTCCTAGAAAAAAAAATATCATACACAAAAAAAAATATATTAACACATGATTAAACAGTCACATAAGATGCTCAGTTGAATTGACTGGCATTTTTAGTTTGTAGGCCTATGTTGCTGTGATCCAGGTCATTCAACTGGAGGGACTGACTGTGAATGTCATGTTTCAAAAATTCTTCCTATAGGAAAATCACGTCCATACAATTAGGATATGGGACTTCTTTCCCTTTCCCCTTATTAAACACCTCAGAATGATACGCAGGGAACTAAGCAAAAAAGTTAAATCATATGATGCAGTATACCCTCTCACTATGGTTCGCTATAGCGATGACAGTCCTTGCTATAGCGAGCCGTCTCAGAGGACAAGCCTCACTATAGCGAGGTTCTCGTTATAGCGAGACCCCTCTTCTTTGAGGGTATTTTCGTAAAGTTCAGAATGGGCTGTTTTTTTAACGCATTCAGAAATTATATGGTCCCACGTACCTGTTGTGATGAATAAAATGTATAAAGTGGTGAAGAAAGAAGATAGAATGGTAATATCCTATTGGAACCCACAAGCCAAAACGGAGATGGAAACGGAGCTCTGCATTTTTTGGGAAACGGAGGTCTGGAAAGGAGAGCTGTGCATTTTTTGGAAACGGAGGTCTGGAAAGGAGGTATGCATGTGGTGTACAAATGAGTTATATATGGGAGTAGGTAACAGTGTTGGGATATCGAACTCCAGGATATCCTACTGGCTTAGGATATCTCAGGAAAAAGAGTAAAATTGTCCAACTTTCGATGTTCTTTCCTGTATGATCTTCTGATGGGTAAATTATAGTTTTTCGTCTTGTCCTGGGTAAATACACTGTTTAAGAACGTCCGTACGATAATTTTCCCAAAAAAAAAAAAAGAGTTTTTTTTTTTTTGGATAGGAATGCCTCTTTGGTCTGGGTTTGACCAAAGTGACATCTTTGGTCTCCTGCCCACATAAAGTGTTTCTTACAATAAAATCCTGAAGATTAAATAAAAGACATACTTGCAGCTAGCCTCTTCCAAGGGTGATTTCTACCAATTTACAACCGTAAGAGGAGCATTTGTGAATGATAGAACACCCGACCCCCAATAGCTCTCAACTCCCATTAAAAGGGTTATGTTAAGTGATTTTAGAGTAGGAGCATGAATGATAGCTCTAGCTTCCCAAATCATGACTGAGTCTAGAATGCTTTCCAATGTGAGCATTAATTTTATTTCAATTAGATTTTAATATTTTATATCTTTCATTTTTTCTTATTTTAGTTTATAACCACTCACAAGGTCGCATTTTTCTTGAAATATGTATTTATAATTTCAATCATTATATCAGTAGTATATTTGTTGGAGAGAATCATTAAGTAATTAAGGAAGAAATTATTTTATGTTATATAGATTTATACTGTTTAAAATGGGTATTTTTCTATTATAAAGGAGGAGGCTCAAAACATGCACCTAGCCTTTTTCTTAATAATGCATACTTTAATTGCAGCCCATTTTGATGCATAATGACAGAGGAAGGAGTGGTGATAGAAAGGCTTGGATGTGGACCGGAGAAGATGCAATATTAATCAAATAATCTTAGCATAATCTTAGCCCCTAGTTTTTGTCATCAAAGTTTAATGGCTACAATCTAGTATACTTCTATCATAAAATCAAATGGTGAATCATGTATCAAACAATGTTAATGGAATCGGTAGTATGTAATTTCTTAGCCCCTTTTTTCTAAGAGTGGGCCCCACTGAATAAAAAAATGTTACATATGTAAATGTTATATACACAATTTCTACACATAAATCACATGACCAATGTTTGTTCAAATCACCATTTCACGTGAATAAGTGAGTACATCGATCCAATAATATTAATTTTAGATGTGTTTGTAATTTTTGGGCGCAAATTTTTCAAAATCCATGAAGATCTAAGATATGAAACTAAAATTTTAATGCTTAACAGTAGTATGGAGTATTGAATGGCTCTGGTGATGTGTTTAAGGCACAAAGAAGTGCAAAAAATTAGATCTCTAGGTAGGAAGTTTTTGTCAATTTTCAAATGTTACCCAAAATTATGAAGATTTCAGATATGAAACTAATCAAATTGAAGGTTTCTTATCCTCATAAAGAAGATGGACAGCTCAGATCATGAATTTGGAGCCAACGAAAGTTCAAAAACATAATGGGGTTGGGGTTCAAACCTAACCTGACTGGGCATTGCGATATCGCAAAATTTGTTGTGATATCGCAAAAGAAAAAAGTGACTTTTGGCTATGTAGAGGTACGGATGGTATGGAAAACGTGTAAGTAAAATTGTTTAGTTTGATAACAAGTGGAAGTTAGCAATGAATTTAGGTGATCGTACCGAAAAAATCACTATAATCAAAAGAGGTAAGACGGTGATTTTTAGGGCATTATTGGAAATCATCTGAAAAAATTAATACAACTGTATAACTTGTAAAGGGAACTTAGAACCGTGTGAAGATATGGGTTTCAAGCACTGTACACGTGGAACACCAATGCTGCACTGTAGCCCAGCCCTTGGTTTAAATAGTTTACAAAGATGACCGGAATGTGGTTTCTCAGCAAATGGTGGAAAGGCTCAATCTTTAAAGTCAGAGGTTTTTTTTTTCCTTCTCTCTTGGTCACATTACTTGGACCTGCCACCAATGAGCACCTTTCAAGTGTGCTATGGCTCACATCCAGAGAGATTTGGACAACAGTTTTTGCACATAGATTTGATGACTTGGCTCCACCATCGGATTTGTTTTATCCTCCTTACACGAGTGCAGATACTTTTTTTTATTTGAAAGGTAATTGAATGTTGTATTAACAGGAGAGAGGAAACCCCTTAAAATACATTAGGCCTCGTTTCGTTACTAGAATTCTTGATAGGAATTCAGGCTGTCTCGGAATTCAGAATTCATGTCAGAAATTCTGTGTTTCATTATCAGAATTCCTGGACATTTGAAATTCCAGGCATTTGAAATCCCCAAAAACTTAGTATTTGAAAAACCACTTTAACAAGGAGGATTTGAAAATCTCACTTGGTACAGGAATTCCAGGAGATGGACGACGGCATTCTGGGAGCTCATACAAGAATTCAAGCCATGAATGAAACAACGAATTTAGAATTCCAGAATTTAACAGCATTTCAAATACTAGCATTTGAAATTTTCAGACAACCACCAGACATGAATTTTATGAATTCTAGTAAAAAAACGGGGCCTATAAGATCATCCAATCTTACGCCAAAGAAGCATCAATACAAACCCCAAAGATCCCACATCCTGGGCATTAGGAACTCCAAACAAATACATCAATTACAGTAATTGTTTCAATTGTGTAGCAGTAAAATGAACACGACCCATGCTAACTTCTTTGATATACATTTTTTTCGCTCCAATGAATTGAGTGTTTCGATGGTGCTAAAATTAAAACTTGAGGGTACCTCTCCACCACGCGAACTATTTTCCTGACTTTGAATCTCTCTCCAGGGGGATTTATTTGGGTTTTTAATTGTCTCTTTGAGATGGTCTTCGAATTCAAAGACAGCAATAAATATATGCATATGTATCATCTCCAAAAGGCGTAAGGCACCATAAAGAAGTCATAGCTGTAGACCGTAGCCCCTAACTCGGGTTGTCCAATTCCATTCCACACAACTCCAATCAAGAGACCAGAGGAAAGAATAGTGGATATTCGCCAGCCCCCCTAAGATATATCCTTCTCAACTAGTTGTGGTCGAGTGATGTTCTCAAATGAAGGAAGATTCCATCTACTTTCGATTTTGTTCGGACAATGAAGGTCTAAAAACATGCATCTACAGTACACCGCCAAAGTAATTTCTTGCACAATCTGATATGGTTTCCTCTTGGCCTTTCTGAATATGCGAGCTTTCGTTTCCCTCCAAATATGCCAAACGACTGTAATAAATGGAAGTTTGGATAAAGTAATTAATCATCCCTTTTGAGTTCTGTTCCACCCTAAGAAGAGTTTAATCAATGAGTTTCACCATAGAAGTGCATGGAATAGTGTCACGACCCGGACCCAAGATCAGAGTCATTAGGGTTAACCCCCAGGTCGCGATGCTCATACTTACTCTCGTAAACCCCGAACTAACCGAAGTTAAAACGAAGTCTACAAGGGATCTTGCATATGTACCTGTCAATGTACAGTTGTGTGGAATATATACACAATAACATACATTGACAATCCTATAGCAAAACAAATCAGATACTTTACTTTATCATGAACCATAAAGTTCACTTTACATGATTTCATCCTAATATCAACCACTGCATATTTAAAATACAATGCATGGGACATTACTTACAATGCCAAAAATGAATAAACAAAATACTTTCTAAATAGGTTCCAAAATAATTCAATTTATCCGCTCTCATATCACGTCCATTCGACTAAACCTCCTGGAGGTATCGAATGGGCTTCCTCCGCTGGCGGGACGTTCTCTGAGGGACCGGCACAAGCAACTGAGCCTGTAATATCATCAGTAATACCGTGAACACGACGGTTCAACACGATATACATATGTTTATAACATGTTTGACAATTCCTGACAATGTATTGATTTCTAGTTCTAGATAATCAATGGTAATTATAAGTAATCCTGACAATAATCTTGGCAACTACACTAGCATTGGTTTCAACTCAATTCTATTCTTCCAAAAAGGAAGCATTTCATATTCATTCTTCATTTCATTCAATATTTATTAATGGCTTATCAATATATGACTTTTCAGTCAATGACCTTTCGGTCCAATAGGGTGGGATCTTCCCAGTGTCTTGATCAGAGATCACTGGTGTCACCACGGAGCTCCGGAACACTCCCAATTCCATCTACTGCAGTAGGATTAGTTAATTCATTGTTACTTTTCGTAACTGTTCATTCTTCAATTGATTCAGTTCAATTCAATAATGAGTTCGGAAACCACTATGTAGTGCCAGACCCTTTAACAATTCATATCAATCTCATTCTAATTCTAAACCAATCCTCTAACCAACCATTGAGTGTAACTGTGGTTATCAATGCAAGGATTACTATAAATGATATTACTTAGTTGAGTATGCATTAAGATAACCCTAATTAACACTTATGGAGGTTTAAACATGATTAGTATTAGTCCGTAAGATTAGACTTTAAATCCAGGAAAATCAGACTTCATCTGCACTTTCCCAGCATTTCTCAGTGGGCCAGGTCGACCTGGCAAGTAAACAATTCCCTCCTCATTGGAACCTCTTGTTCCCTCCTCATGCATCATCCATTAACCATTTAATCAATCCATAAACAATTCCAAAACTCAATGGAAAATGCACAAAACCTAAATCCATGAAATTTCTAAGAACTTTTACAATGATTAACACTAATCACAAGTAAATGCTTATACTTGCCTCTCTTAAAGCTTAGTAGCAAAAACCCTCTTTTCCTAGCTTGGCTTGAGATTACAACCCCCAAATCAAACCCTAATCCCATAAAAACATGAAAATACACAACTCATGAGCTATTTGAGTTAGAAATCTCTACAAAACAACCAATGGAACTTGGAAATCCTAAGAGAAGACTAACTACTTACTTGTAGTTCCAAGCAAAGAGGTCTTAAGCTCTCTTTCAAGCTTCAACGCTTCAAAAATGGGGAAAGGACTTTAGGAAGAAGATGAAGATGGAGCCTTCTTTCTCAAAGCCACTCAAACCACTCCTAATCTCACCCTTGATGAAGAGGAATGGAAGAGCAAGGGAGAAGAAAATGGTGTCTAGGGTTTGCTTAAGGTGAAATGAATGAAGAAGCTCATTTCATTCTAATATAAGGACTCCTCACACTAAAACCCCCTTTTATTGAGTGTAATTACATTTTGAGTCAAATAAAGCCTCATTTGGTCCATTTGAGGTCAAATGGAATTGCGTCTATTATGAAAGTTAACGTACTATTCGAGATACACACATTGGTATCAAGAATTTCCGTATTTGACGAAATACGTGAAAATCCGTATTTACGAAAAAGTCCTTAGCTTACCTTGTTTGAGTCTAAACTCATTTTAACCAATTCTATTTCCTTCCATTATGCTTAATGCATCTTTTGAGAGTAATTTCTCTCTTTTTAGCCATTAATCTTCATTAACCCAATTACTCATGCTTAATTAACATTAATCCTAATTAATTAACCTTAATCATGATTAGTTTGGGTTGGGGTGTAACAAATAGTGAGAAAACACACACCATGCGAGGATCCACAGCTGAACCTGGGGTTATTCCTCTTGCTGTGCGTGACTTATTTCATATCAGACACGACGTGGATGGATACCTGTCATCATAAATCAACTAGTATTGCAGCTCTTGTTACGGAAGTTTGGTGGTCACGGACTCATGGGTGTCATTTCTTGCTTATAAAATTATATGCATGTTTTCAAGATTAAGTTATTTGTTTTTTATCGTTTTAAAATAAACTAGATTACAACAGTAGCTGTAGCTTTAAGTAAATACTTATCTAATAGAATCTTTACACAAGGATATTGTGGTCCCTTTTTGCTAAAATAAAAGAGCCAACCAGATTTTTTTCCTCTACTATTGATGCCCCTGAATTTGTTTCTTACATGTAAGTGCCAATGTTTTGCAGCTGATTAATGAGAAGCCACAAGTAATTCAAGAGTATGAATCTTGGAAAGCTATTCCAAATCAACAGATAATAACCAAGCTGGAGAGCGTTCTTGGTGTGAAGCTTAGAGGTAAAAAGTAACAGGCAATGGAGATGATGGCATGATTTCAAATAGGGAGGGATGCTCTTTGCTTGCGTATGCAGTCAGTGACTTTTGAGTGTTCTGCATGAAAAAGACTCATCATCATTGTGCACTTGTGAATAACTACTTCATGTATGCATGTTTCCTTCTAATCTCTGAAATCCATGTACGCTTCTCGGGTGCTTGTTTGTTGTGGATGTTTTCTAGCATGGTAAATGGCTGTTTTGAGTTGTTTGTGATGAATAATTCAGGTTTTCTTAGAAATAGGCTTCTATTGAAAAGGCTGAGTGTCTCTTGGGATGAAGACAAAAGGTGAAGAAAATGGTGGTGGAAAATGGAGTTTGCAGTTAAAATTTATGGTGTTTATAGTTTTCTCCACATCTGATTGAAGGATATCAACCATAAAATAAACTCCGCCTTTCACTCCAAGAAGTTGAAACTGAATCTTAAGGATTTAATGGCTCTCTTAAGTCTAACACATCCACCCACCCCCCCATTTCCACTACCAGGTGTTGATTAGGAATTTGATACAGCTGTAGTGGCACCCATGTTTTGCATTGGTAATAGCAAAGGCTGGTTTTCATAACCAGTTTGGTATTGGACAACCTAGCCACACTCCTTATATAAAGTTGATCAGCCATCAAGGGAGAAGAAAGATCAGTGGAAGACTTGTAATTGTAATTGACTTCAATTCCTAAAAAGTGTTGACCTTGCTAAAAGTATAAGTATACATTTTAAGAAGCTGTATATGAATTTTGTGTTTCCCTTTTGTTTTTAAAGTGTTATGTGTGATCATTGTTAGTTATATGATCTTTGGTTCATGCTTTGTTGTGCTTCATGTTGATTGTTTACAAACAGGTCTTTTAATGTATACAACAGCTGCTTGTGTACTCGACCAAGGCATATTGTTTGTTTACATTACTGGTAAAGTAATGGCGAAACAAAAGCCACATCAATGGAAAATCTGAGATAAAGTTTGAGGTGCAGTAATGTTTGTGTTTGCTTTGCATGAGGTTAAATAATCTGAGAGAGTGAGAGTGGTAAAGTAATCACTTTTTTTGTATTTTCTTCACTTTACCGGACATTACTTCTCTTTTATGAGGTGTTCAAGAGGTCAGATTCTTACATCTATTTGGAAGGCTGGATTGGGTCTTTTGTTTTGGGTTGGTTGGGTGTATTTGCGTATTTGGTAGATATTTTCGTGCTTCATGTGCTAATATTTGTAAAAATAAATAAATAAATAAAATACTGCTTTTAGCGGCGGCCATATGATCGCTGCTTTTGTTTTTTTTTTTTTAAAGTACTGCTTTCAGCGACGGCCAAGTGACCGCTGCTAAAAAACACAGGATTTTAGCGGCAACCATTTTTAATATTACCGGCGGTTAGAGGGGGAAAAAAAAACTCCTTTTAGCGGCGGCCCTGTGACCGCCGCTAAAAAAACCGGGTTTTAGTGGCAGCCATTGTCACTATTACCAGCGACCATTGGCCCCACGGATATCTTTTACCAGCGGTCGGAGCCGCCGCAATTAAAAAACAATAGCGACGGCCAGTGAGCGCCGCTGCAACTTTTACCCACCCGATATATACCGTAGCCAAGCGGCGGCCACTATGACCGCCGGTTATTGTTTTACTGGCGGCCAAAAGCATTTTTACTGGCAGTTTGCGGCCTCCTCTAAAAGCATTTTTTCTTGTAGTGACCGTAAATGCATAAAGTAAAAGAAAATCATTCTTAAAGTGGGTTCTTTGTTTTCTTCTCTTTTAAAACCTACTTTTATATAAGAACTAAAATATAATCAATGGTAATGACCCATATTTTAAATCTAAACCATTCATGAGCATGGCTCAACTGGATCTTGTCTCTTGAAACGAGTTTTATCAACCTGATATCAATAATCAAAATTAAACGTTGAAAATAAAAAAATTCTCCATCTATGGTGGATATGATTCTGATTGGTCTAAACAATTTTGTACTAGTACAACATAAATAGAAAGTAATTTTGAACAGGTTAGATTTCAAGTATGAGCTTCAAGACTGAAAAGAAATATTGATGCATGGAGAATTAGTGCATTTATAATTGTAAACACAGAAATCAAAATAAGGGTTGCTTTCAGTAACCCTTCTTGTTCGTACTTGTGATAAAGCAATCACAACTCTAAACCCTTTCACAAGATCTCCATGCCCCAACAATCCAAGCAAACCATCACGATCTCAAATCAAGGTATGTGGGCGGCGACGATGACTCTAGCTTTGGGTAAATAGCTTCTAATCTATCCCTAATCCTTTCTCTTTTATTATTTTCTTTCTTATTTCCTTCTTTTCCTTCCCTTTGTTTTCTCATCCGTTTTTCCCCCTAAAATCAGCTATTATTTAGCTCCTTTTTTTTTTTGGAAACAGAGATTATATAACTAATAATTAATTTGGTGATATTGGAGAAGTCATCCATTAGGGGTTTCCATTGAAAGGAGGGGCCAGATTTCCTATTTAAAAGAAAACTCCAAGAAAAAAAATAAAGAAATAAAAAAAGGAAAGTCCCAAAGTAGGGATGAAAGTGGGCCGGGCCGAGCCGGGCTTTGACAGGCCTTAGGCTCGGCCCTAGCCCTAGAGGGCCTCAAAAACCCTGGCTCGGGCTCGGCCCTTATTAAGTTATGAGACCCTAGGGCCAGCCCTTTGACCCTGGCTCGATTGAGGCCCTAGGCTCGACTCGTGAGCTTGACCCGTTTTATAATGATATAGTACTAGCTGAAAGAAAATATTTTCAGGAAAAAAAAATCCTGTAGGAATTCAAAGAAATCTGCATATGCAAACCAGAACAAAAAAATGATCAAATGCATGCATTCATCCCATATTCTCATTCTCATAATTTGGATTGCAGCACTAAAATTAACTAAAATAAGAAAGACTTCATAAAAGCAAAGGGAGCCTAGTTCCAACACTCCATAATAGTTCGATGTTAATGTAGATCAGCATCATTAAACTCCAACAATAATACAAATCAAATTAAACTCCAATAGCATCATAGAAAAAAATAAAGTATTCGGCTAACATCATAAAATAAAGTTTTCATCATCACCAGCATCACCTATAACAACAAGAATAGAGCCTTGTTAATAAATAATAATAA
This sequence comes from Cinnamomum chago, assembly GCA_038049695.1. NCBI lineage: Eukaryota > Viridiplantae > Streptophyta > Magnoliopsida > Laurales > Lauraceae > Cinnamomum > Cinnamomum chago. The sequence continues at coordinate 59,587,887 of CP142458.1, read as the reverse complement.
CAACAAAGGAAAGATTGTTTCAGAGTTACAAGACTTAAAAACTGGGCAGCCGTTGCTTGGATCCACTTTAATGATCCAACGGTTCCCACTTGACCTGAATAAATCCTTATATATAATATATGTATTATAATATATGTAGGCCCTAGGGCTTACGAGCCGGGCTTCATCAAGCCCTAGCTCGGCCCTTTTAAGCAAACGGACCTCCTACTAGGCCCTAGCTCGGCTCTTTTGTCTTTTGAGCCGAGCTCTGGCCGAGTCTATAACGGGCCGTCCGCGGGCGGCCCGGCCCGGCCCACTTTCAGTTCCGTCCCTGGACATGAATGAAAACAATAAACAAAAATTAACTTCATAACCTTTTTAATGAAAAAAATCATTTCAAAACTTGTATTAACTTTCTTGAGCTTCCTAAAAGAGACTAAAAAATCAAGCATATAAAACTGTAAAAAATTGAACTTCACCATGGCAATAAATGAAACTTCTGTCCCCTTACCATCATCACCATTATCTTATGAAAATAAATTGGTCATAATTATCTCTTGCTCCTTTCTCATCTAGCAAAACACGCCTGTACTTAATTTCATAATATAAGAAATATACAAAGAATTTTAAAAAATCATAAGAAATTTAAATATGAAGCCCATCATTTAAACAACCATCACTTGTGAAATCAATAATTTTTTTTTTTTGGAGCCCAAGATTTTTATCTTTTGACTTTTTTTAGATATCTCTTACAATCTTTGAAGAAGATATTGGATTGAAGCAGAAGTATCAGTTTGACTTCTGATTATATTTATATGCATATATTTCAATCAATGGGCTGGACAGTAACTTGTCAACCCACAATCGATCGTCAATCCATTTGGTAGATGAAGTAGTCTTCTATTAACACGCATTGGAAGAGAACAAATTGGATTTGAGTTTTCATTTTCCACTAAATTTGGATGAGGAAGAACAGAGAGATGCTTAAAGATATCACTAAGCGAGTTTTTGATGTATTACTCATACCTACAAACTCAAATAAGAACTTTATCAACATGAACAATATGAAATTAGAAAGAAAAGTTGGTCTTCCTCCATTAAAAGTTTTACAGGGTGGTAAAACATATGAAAAGGACAAAAGCTTTCCTGTAGGAAATCGTGTGGCCCGCATGTCACGGGTCCTACGTCAGATCAAGTAGGGTTGATGCCAACAAAGAATACAATCTCACCTAATATAAGACTTGATCTGGTTCCACTAATAAGACTCCCAATAGGATTAGTGGATGTAAGTTTCTTGCAAAAAGAAGGGGCCACATTCTCAAAAAAAAAAAAAACTACTCTATCATGCAGATGTACTTTGACTTTATGGGTTTTGATCATTTTAAATAAATTCAATAATCACTACAAAAACCTTGACATCAGTAAACAAAAACAACCCAAATATAGAATCTTTTTGGTGAGGAAATATAGAACTTGTTTGGTGAGGATGTGGAGTTGCATACTACACATAGATAAAAAGTTTCTGATGTTGGTGTTTTATTTATTGATTTAGTTTTTTGTCACATTAGCTAGCAATTCATCTTTGTTGATGTAGTTGTTATAAATAGAGGAAAACGTATATCATTCATGAGTAAAGTTTAAACAACTTGCTAAGGGGAGAAAATTACTCTGTAATACTCCCTGCGAGAATGAGCCAATGCTGGATTTATGATTGAATTGATTTGATCTTGAATTTGGAAATATCGACATTATACTATTATAGTGAAACATCAGACGTAATGGGCTAACCACTAAAGTCAATGACAGGTAAGGTTGCAACTGTGGGTAGGTGATATATGGTTTTGAGTCAAACCAAACCCAACTCCACCCACAAAGTCTGTCAAGATAGTATAAGATACTATTAAATAGATAAACCTCCTGCACACTTGCACCTTTATGCCATATAGGTAAATCTCAATGGAGATCTCTAATATGAATAGAATGGACACTTTATGGGGCCCACTTGAGAAACCACCAATCCTGTAGAGAGTAGATGAAGGGTACTGTTTATCTATAGATGAGGGATTCACTAAAAATTATCCGAACTGGATTATTTTAAATAAAGAATTTTAGGCCTAAAAATAAAAAATAAAAAATATGAGAAATGAAGCCATGCCAGTCACATCAGTGGATTCTGAGGAACTTCTGAGCTTATTAGGTAGAGCTTCTTTTTCTCTTTTTCTCTTTTTTTTTTTTTGTTTTTTTGTTTTTACGGAGGGGTGGTTTGTTTTTCACAATGGTGGATAAAATTTTGAGAGTCTAGGAGTTCTTCCATTACCATTAAAGATGTCTTTCTATTTAGAAGTCAAACTCCTGTGTTTGAAGAAGCAGCAGCAGCTTCCAACACTTTAATGAATATGTCTTCTTGATCAAAAGTCAGGTTTCTATGTTTATTTGTTTGATGAAAAGGCTCATGTTAACTTATCCAGTGCAAAATGTTAAATATGCTTCCCCCAACTCTGCCTTGTTGTATAGCACCAAGTTTCAAAGAAGCTGTCATTACATACATTCGGTTTGGTTCAATATTCATGGCAAATAAAGATACGCCACGAACTACTAACATACTCGTTTAAAATGATCAGCAAATGAGGAATTGCATTCACTTTTTCAAGTGCTTGATGGTTACAGCATTTGCCTTTAGGGATGATTTGTTATTGGTACCTCTTCCATTGCTACATGCATGGGATGATCCTAGGTTCACATCAAACTGGCAAAGTCGAACAAGTTATAATCTTTCCCACCTGATCATTATGCTCTATTTATTGGCAACCATATTTTGAGTTAACCTGTTAAGTACGCAAGTAATGAACTCAGAAGTATGTGATTTTGTGTTTTTTTGATGGCTGGGTCTACAATTTCTGGGCTGCTGGGGGTACAATGACCATTAATGGGTTCATCATTGTAATGTACTAATTGAATGTGAAAGCTTTGTCCAAATCGGATAGAGCAGGCAAGAATGTGTACAATCCTTATTGTAACTTTAGCTTAAGGTTTTTCTAGACATTGAAGAAAACTATGTAGTCAAGAAGATGTGGTTTGGGGGACAAAACTTCAGCTGGTTGGTCATATGCATACTTGTTATTAATTTGTTGTAGATCTTCATCTATACACCCTACATGAAATTAATATTCAGTGACACAATGATGTTAAAAAAACAAAAAAAAAAAACAGCCATCAGTGAGAGTAATAGATTATTGTACAAACAGTTCTAATGCAAATCAATAAAAACTGAATAGGTTTATAATGTAAAGCATGTTTTAGTCTCAAGTTTAGAAAAGAAAGAAAGAAATTTTTTTATATCTAGCAGAAAATCAAATAAAAAAAATTGAGGAATGAAATTTTAAATCTACTTTTATATTAAAATTGCAATTTTCATATCAAACATTGCCCAGGTAAAATGATGGGATATGCAAGGCAAATTGCAATCTACTTTATCGGACATTCCCAAGAGAAAAAATTATAAATGATGCCATTGTGTTTAGACTTACCTAACTATTAGAGCTGTAGTTTTGCTTCAAACTATTAACACTAAAATTGGTAACAGTGGTAATGGTCCCAGTCAGATTATAAATAACTGGGTCTGGACTCCAAAACATATCAACTCCTTCATCATGTAAATTAAGAAATTATTCACAACCTATCTTGAAATATAAAATTTCACAGCACTTTTCATGAAAATTTGAGCAAAGTCATGTAAATCATGGGATTCTATCACAACCTCTTTCATTAAAGAAATTTACTTACCCATTTCATCCAACAGTTTCTGCATACCCATTTCATCAAACAGTTGATACATGTAACAAATAAAGAAATTCTTTGAGAACCTCTTTCATTCATGCTTTCATGGAAATTTTATCTATCCTAGAATAAATCAAAACAGAGCATTAGACTCATACCTGTTGGATCAACGAGAGAAAAACCGTTACTTCACATGAATGAATCTGATTTCCCATTCGATCCTAATGGAGGGAGGACCTGCACAGTTTAAATGGGGAGAAAAAATCACAATAGGTAAACAGTTCAGAAATAGAAAGCAAAATAAATTAAACAAAACCTTTCGTTTCTTCTATGATGAAAGGAAAGATCGCAAAGGCAAGCTTCCGTTGCTTCATGGCCTGCGTATAGAGAGCTGCAATAGATAATCCGATCAAGTTCGTCGAGGCGAGTGGCATCAGATTTCCACGTCTTTGCCATGGAATCTATCCTCAAAAGCCCTGGAAAAGCCTAATATTTTCCGTCCAAATTCAATGGTTGCTTCATGAGGGCCCGTTTGGTAACTCTACTAATTGAGTCAAGTAAAGTAAAGTTGATTTTGAAGAAAGAATAAAATATAAGTGGGTTATGATGGTATTTTATTTTTAGTTGTTTCTTATGATTTTTTTTTTACTTTTTGTATGGAAAAGTAGAGTATTTTTGTATTTTAGTGGATAAAGGTAGTTGCTTTTTTACTTTTTGTAAGAAAAAGAGGGGGGAATTTTAAATAAAGTGCATTTGATGTGACATCTTGTCTGAAAAATGAAGGCTTTACTTGACTTATATTGTATTAGAAAAGTGCCAAACGGGCCCAGAGAGATGAACAGGTGGGACAAATCGAGAGACTTCTTTGCTGGAACTTATCATACATTTGGCAGACCACCTAGTGGTTTTAATACAGATATTTAATTATTTTTCTTTTTGATGATACATGTCCATTATCAGAGCCCTTACCAAATAAGCCACAGGGCAAAAACCAACTTCAATTCACTGCCCAAATAAAATTGAAGTATTTTATCAGCATTAAAAATAAGAAAAAATATAAATAGATAAATTTTTAATAAGTGATTAAACTAAGGCAATGCCCATCTCTGTTCCACCCACCATATTGAAACATTTTCTTAACAAAAAATTTGTTTGAATAACTGCTTCTATTTAAATTGAAAGAATGCATTGGAGGAAGTTTGGATGGAGAAGTGGAAATCCCCAAAATGTTAATCCAGATTTTTTTTGCAATTAAGATGTTCAGCCAGAAGGTTAGGGTTGCATGCACGTGCTCATTTCAGGTAAAAGTTTGGCTTAAAAAATACCCAACAACAAAATCTAAGAAAGAGAGATAATAAAAAATACCTTGATGTTAGATATGGAGAAGAAAAACAATTGGAATCGCTACAGAGGGAGAGGAGGAAACTAATTGCAAAAAAAAAATACCCAACAACCAAAGTAAATAAATAAATAAATAGAGAATATGAAATACCTTTGATGTGAGACGTGGAGGAGAGAATCGATCGGAAGCTTGTGATGAGGATTTTCAAAAATCAGCGGTGTGAAGACAAAGTCGAGAGGGAAAGAAGGGGTTTAACGTGTGAGTTGAGTTTTGAATGAAGAGGAATGAGTTGTCGTATGTACGCAGGTCATGGGCCGATGTGAACCATCTCTGTACTCTGCCATCCCAAACAAAATCAAAGACATCTTGCATACGGAGAGATAGAGGGGTTTTTTAGATCGCGGTGAGAGAAGAAGAAGAGGCAGATTTCGGTGCTTGTGATTTTTTTTACCCTTCCATCAAATGAGTCCATGGGCGGATGTCATCAAGTAATAAGACCCACCTTGCATCTAATGAGACACCTAGCATTAAAGTGGGCCCAGGGTGTGTAACGAATTTTTCATCAACAAGCATGTAAAGCAGGTAGACATTCATCAGCAAGTGGGCCTTCCAAGTGGGCACGCATAGATTTGTCATCCCAGTGGGCTCTGGGTGTGGAGAGAAATTTTTAAGCAGGTGGACAACTTCTTCTCTTTCATAATAAGGTACATAGATATAAAAGAGAGGAAAGAAGGGATGACGCGTACTTTGTAAATGGGAGTGTCACTATTTGGTTATCTGATGGTGATCCACATGGTGGATGTGGATTTGGATTGGCCACCATTTAAAAGAGATCACCCTTTCGGTTCCAGATTCCCGGTCCGGAGTGCCACATGAGAGGGATGTCATATCCCATTTTCTCATAAATAAAAAATAAAAGAAATTCTATCTCAAAAAAATTTCTTTCTCTTGAATCGATCAAATAGGGGTTTTCATTTCGGTCTAAATAGGGGATCCGAATCCAAAGAGGAAAATGGACCCCCCGATTTCCTCTTTAGCGTGTGGTATGAAAGAATGCTATATGGGTTTGCATCCAACCTCTCATGTCATATCAACGTGAGTTCTTCCATTTTACTGCTGTTTTCAAAAGGAGTGATGATATGAGTTAGTCGAAAATGGATCTTGTTTGGTTCAAACAGTTGCCACATGTCACATTCCAACTTAAAACAAAAAATTCATATCTCTTTAAAAATTTCTCTTCCATGCGGCACCACTGTGTGGTCCAAAAGTGGGGATCTGGATCCTAGTGAGGCTGCCTCCGCTTAGAGATGTCAAACGGGGCGGGCTGGGCCAGCTTCGGCCCACCCGTGCCACGGGCCGGGCTGGCACGGCCCGGCCCACTGGCACATGGCGGGCCAGGTGGGCCTGCTGGGCCTGGTCTTTTTTTTTTTTTTTTTTTTTTTTTTTTTTTTTTCTTTTTATTCTTTCTTTCTTTCTTTGTTTTTTTTCTTTCTTTCTTTGTTTTTATTCTTTCTTTCTTTCTTTCTTTCTTTGTTTTTTTTTTCTTTCTTTCTTTTTTTTCTTTCTTTCTTTCTTTGTTTTTTTTTTTTTTTCTTTGTTTTTTTTTTCTTTGTTTTTTTTTTTTTTTTCTTTCTTTCTTTCTTTGTATTTTTTCTTTCTTTTTCTTTCTTTCTTTCTTTTTTTCTTCTTTCTTTCTTTCTTTCTTAATCCAATTTTTAACAAAGTTGAGCCGATTGGCAAGTTGTCACGATATACACTTCTTACGTAGAAATATTTGAGGGTTAGAAACTTAGAGTAGTATAAATAACACTAATAAAATTAGAAAAAGAATAGGAGGGTTAGCGTATTATAGATTTTGTAAAATTGAAAAGGACACAAAATACCCCTTATATGATCGTTTTATTGCTGTTTAGGGGGGTAAAATGAATAATTTTTTTTAAAAAGAGTCACTTTTGGGCGGGCCGTGCCTGGCGAGCTTGGTGGGCCCATCCTGGCGGGCCACAGAGGGCAGCTCACTTGCCTGGCGGGCCAACGGGCCCAGCCACCTCCGCCCAGCACGGCTCGTGTCTCGGGCCGTGCCGGGCCACGGCCCGTTGACTGATTCAGCCCGGCCCGGCCCATTTGACATCTCGACCTCTGCTGCCGTCCGTACTTAATATGCATGTGATGTTATCCAGATTTGGTTGTCGAAATGGGAGTCATTGCATGTGAAGTTTATTAATGAGGATGTCAGATCAATCTGTCACGGGCTTGATTAGTTCAAGGACTTTCTAAATTTCAATACAGCCACCCGGACCCTATTTGTTTACTTGATATACCACCAATATCTTGTAGACTTCTGACATTAACATTGCACCCCATTGATTCTCCCAAACATAGGTCCGTATATGAATGCATTGTCCCTTTCGTTGTTGCTTTGGATTCCCGATTCTCCGAGGGCCGCCCCAGCAAATCATTGCACCTTTTCATTGACTCCAGCTAAATTTCATGCCTGGCCCACTTTAAGAGCTAAAAGTATTTAAAAATTATTGATCCTTTTCATCTATTTGGCTAAATTTTACTTTGTTTGATTATCATCATATTGGTCAGTGCCTCCTCTTTCCTGATCTTGTTTTTTTACTTCTAAATTTCACGTTGTGGTTGATCTTGCTGTGACCTGAAGTTATTGTAGTATGAACGTCAATTACTATTATTTTTTTTTTATATAAACTAGGGTTGTAAACGGGACGGTTTCGGTCTGGATATATGGTGGACCCGAAATCAAAGCCGTTAAGAAAAAAGTGGAGCTGAATTCGGACCCAAAACCGTTTCGGAATCGGTTTCTTGACTACGGAATTGGAATCAGAACCATATAAGAAACATATTCGGATTCAGGTCTAAGTCTAAATAGAGAATGATATTAAAAAAACATGATTTTTAAGAGAAATTCTCAAAACTTTAGATGGTATGAGCTTCAATTGAAGTGGTCGGAACATCCGAGTAATCGGAGAATCAAGAACCCATTTACATCCCTAGCGTAGAGTAGTATGAGCTTCAATTGAAGTGAAATTTGACTTGTAGGCAATACATGATTTAAATTATTACGAATAAAACTTTAAAAGTAAGAGCTTTGTATCTCACCAATTTGAGAGCGTCTAATACTTTTTAAGATGTAAATAAATATAATAATTTTTATTTTTGCCTTAATATAAAAAGAATTTACTATTATATGCAATATAATATTACAAACAATATGCTTTGATAATGATTGACAATTTTATTTTTTGATCAATTTGACTTAAATTGTGTTCGAATTAAAAAAAAAAACCTTTATATGACTGAAAAAGGTTTATATATGACTGTGAATTGAATGACATGAATATCTAAATAAAAAACGTATTAATTTTTTACAATATGGCAAGTTTGTCTATACTACATTTGCTTAATGACAACTTTGTTCATATAATTACTAGTTGACGAATTTGTTTCTCTTAATTGATTCATACAGACCAATATTGATTCATACAGACCAATTAGTCTAAAAACATAACTATGTGTGCAAAGGGCAAATATGGACTCAAATCAAATGAGTCATGGTCACTTAAGTTATTGAAATTCATTTGCTTCTAAACTAGCTTTCCCTTTCATTCAATATTTTCTATAGCTGTCATGGTTGAGAATAAGAAGTCAATTGAGGTTATCAAAGTTTCTATTTTCACTGTTGATGAGCTGCTAGCAAACTTTTTTTCCCTTTTTATCTTTTTCAAATGGGTTGCAGTGGATTCCAAATTCAGAGCGCCCTTCTAGAAATGAAAATGGGTGATGTTTGGGTTGGGTTCATTGCACTCCAGACCGAAGTCCCAACCCAACCAGAATCCCAGTTAGTTACAAGGACTGGTGCTCTGATCTCTACCCGGCCTGGATCATGATCCTGGGCTCTGTACATGTACGGCTTTGGAAGCACCCAGTTATTTAAAGGCTCCAACTTAGACATGATAAGACAACTTAGATAGGCATAGGCATAGCCATAGCCATAGCCATAGCTATAGCCATGTAGGTAGGGTGGGTGTAAATGTTAACACCCTTAGTTCAAACAGAATAAATTATGTTTGGTCCTAAGAGATCCGGATGCCATGTGCTGCTGTTGGAAACTCTATTCGACTTCAAATTTATTGAAAATAGTATATTCTTGAATGGTTTAATTAAGACCAATTGGTAAACTTTACTGTTAATTTTACAGATACTTTGCTTTCTTTTTATTTATGAAGTTGCAATCTTTTAATGACGTTGCAAAAGCGGAGAGTACTGTCCGACCAGACTTTGAATTAGGGCTGCACAACCGGATTTCTGGTTTTACTTAAATGAGAGGACCGGACCTCTAAAACAGTCCGGTCTGGACCACTGAAGTGGTCCAGACCGTTTCATTTGTTTTTTTTAATTTTTTCCTAAGCTTTTATTTTTTATTTTCAGCACACATCCAAATTACACCTAAATATGTCTAGTTTTCTTCGTTAACATTACTTCCAATATGGTTATTGAATTGTAAAGTTAACGTAAAAATGGAGTGATTTTGATTGTATATGGGACTTGAGATAACAAATTAATTGCAAATGTCTCAACAAATTAAGCACCATAAGTCAAAATACAAATGTCTCAAACAAATATGCGACGACTCCGTTTGATATGTACTGTAGGATCTGCCAGATCTGGGTCCTATTATTAAAGTTTTGTATTAAAAAAATTAAAAAAACATATTTATTATAAAACATGTCCGGTTTGGTCCATATCGGTTTTTAAAAGGTTTGGACAGGATATAACCGGTTTTTCAAATCCGGTCCGGACCAGACCGGATCTGTGCTGTAAAGACCACAAATCCGGTCCGGTCCGGTCCGATTTTGTGGTCCGGTCCGGTCTGCGGTCCGGTTCTGTGCAGCCCTACTTTGAATTGTTTAAAGCTGAAAAACATGTTCTACGAGAGTGCACTTTTTGTTGATCAATTTACCCCAAATAACAAGTTTTCTTGGTAGAAATCATAGTAGGATTGGGCAACCACAACTGGACCCCTTCTGCAAGAGGGATTGGTCCCGAGCACTGCATCCATTTATGCCTTATGGTTATTTTATTTTATTATTATTATTATTATTTTGCTATGAAAGGGTTCCAAACCTTTGGACTAGACTAATCTCTCCGGACCAAGAGGGAAGTTGGGTAAACTCCTTCGTATCTCCAGTGTGGTAGTACATTTTCGAACCTAGCTATAACCTCCTAGTGGAAACCGTGGTCTTAGGCCAACTAAGCTACCTCTTAGGATTAATCTGACACAAATCAAGCAAACATGTTTCCATTAAAAGAAAATGTTTCCAATCCAATTGAGACTTCAAAATTCACTCATTGGTGCTGATGTCGCAAAATCAGTCCACTCATAGACCATAGTCACCATGCAACAAAGGCCACTGAGGATCCTAACTCTGAAATTTGACCTTTTTTTAAGACCTAAATTGGACTGCTTGGGTCTCTTTTTATTGTTTTATTAATTGCATTCAGTTGCACTTGAAAAAACATGTTTTGGATGGGATTTAAAGCCTATCTTTATTGGAATTGGGAGAACTTTTGTCCAGGGAATGTTTGAATTCCAGACATAGTGGAATTCTTGGAAGCTACTTTGTAGTTGAGCATTAAGAAATCTCATAAAAAAAGCAAAGGGGCTGGTTTTTCGAAATTCAAACAAAGCAGTTTAGATGTTACTTAAAGTGGCTAGAATTTTAAAAGTTTTATGAAGAAACATGACATCTGCAAATGCCTAGAAGAAGCCATCACATCTTGTCCTAAAAGCCTCAACACCTCAAATTATTGTAAAAAATTATCGGAAAGAAACATGCTCTTAGGATTTACAAGAGATGGGGAGGAGGTTTTCGCTGTTCTAATATATATATGAAAGCAATTGTTTTCAATTGAGAAATCAGCTTCAATTCCTTCAATTGATTTTGACCCGCTTTGATGTGTTTTTGGCTCTTAATTGATTTTATAATATTTTAAAAATACTTTTACTTTCCATTGCTTGTGTGCCTTATAATTAATCACATACACATGGCCTTTGTTGGTTGGCTACATTGGCAAATGGCAATATTCTAGCAAAACGCCCCCATGTTAGGCTCCGGCAGTATAAGTCATAAAAAAATATCATTTAATTTTACGATATAAATAAAATATTTTATTTTGATTTTATATGTTTATATTATATAAAATTTATCTGAACTAATGAGTATGTTGTTTTGTTCTGCAAGTGTAGGGCTAAATTGAGATGCCCACTTTTGAGATCTATAGTTTCACTCAATCCTACTTTATTTCTTGATATTAGTTATTTTCCTTTTCTTCTTTTTTTTTTAATTGTAAAAATTTGATATCTTTGGCTTGGATTGCTACTTGATTCCATCTCTAATATTCGGTGGAATTCAACTGCTGCTGGAACCCTTGTGATTAGGTGATTAGCTAATGACGACAAATCTTAGACCAATCTTTTCTTTGATATCTACTTGCTTTGATGTATTTCTGGCTCGTTATTGATTTTATTTAACATTCTAAAAATACTTTTACTTTCTATTGCTTTTGTGTCTTATAATCACATATGCATTGGCTTTTTTTGGTTAGCTACGTTGTATCGTAATTCTCATCTCTGTGGTTGTGGTTCTAGGGTGTAAAACTAAAGACTAAATACATGAACATTGGATTTGTTCTTCATGCTGCTGCTCAATAGAAACAGTGGTATCTTCAGAAGCCGCAAGAAAGGCAATGCCACAATCAATCACAACTACTACTTTGTTGTCAATAAAAATGAATCCATCTCATTTTTTTATTTTTTCGATTCAATGGGGTGAAGACAATGGACTGGTGGCTGCATGTAATTAGATTTTGTTTTGCACAGGACAACTTAGAGTGGCCTGCAGAAGTCCTACGAATAGTTTACTGGATGGGACAACTGATACTTTATTAATCTTATTATTATTATTATTATTTTTAAAGGTCTTATTATTATTATTTGTCCGAGATTGCCTTTTTGACGTTGAAAACTCTTTTAATTTAGATTCGGATGCGGAAACTCCGACACGCGGCCAGAGATCTATGTGCGTTCCGGCAATTGAGAAGCTCCGCGGATCTCTTCGCTTCTTGTCTTTCTTGTGAGATGGAATAAAACCAACCCTAGGGTTCCCTTATCTTATATAGATAAGTCCCAAAGAGTCACACTTACTAAATACTTCTAAGAAGGGGCTACATTCTCAAAAAAAAAAAAAAAATGGTTTTATTAATCTTATAGCATTTTATTTATGTATTTATCTTTTTTACAGGATTTAAATGAATCGAGGTTTGAGCTACTAACTTGGATTTAAGGATTAAAACCAGTATTTTTTGGAATTTCCCCTCTTTTTTAAATATGTCTTTGCATTATTTTGATCTTCTAAGTATTTAAAATATATATATATATATATTGATGTTATAATTTTGATTGTGTTCTTTTTGCAGGATTTGCAAAACTGGATGTCAAAATTTGACACACAAGTTAAGGTCTACTATAATGTGAGTGTTTTTGTTTTTGTTTTGTTTTTGTTTTTTTTTCTCTGTCTGCTATTTCATGTTGAATGGTCTTTTTTAAATTGCATTTTTTTAATTATAGTTGTTGTTATTGTTGTTTTTATTCTCTTTCTTGTTGAAGGATCTTTCTTAAATTCATTTTTATTATAGTTGTTATTGTTTGTTGTTATGTTTCATCCTCGTAAATTTTTGTAATGAGAGAGTAAAATTATTCAAATTCCCATTGTGGAGGTTCTTGGAGAATTCAGTTTATACTGTCTACAATGCAGGGGCATTCCTCCATGATCCCTACTCCATTTTCATTCCCCAACCAATTTTTTCCGCTCTTAGCAACCCTTATATTTCATGGTAGAGGAGTGATTTATTGGGTCTTCAATAGAGTATTGCTATAAATGTTTATTAAAAAAAAAGGGTTCCAACTCCACGGCATAGATGAGGCTGGTATATGGGCTACACTTTTGATTTTTTTACTATTAAGTGTTTATGAAGCTAATGAAAAAAAAATCATCATGCTAATTCCTTGATTGGAATTGAATTCCTTTCAACTTGCATATATTTCCTGTGAGATTATGTAGAGATATTGGGTTGTAGCTACCCCAACTACTTAAGTACAAGAAGAAAGTTATTGTTTCATTGCATATCATATTTCAAATATGTATATTACATTTTTATTTCTCTAAAGCAACTAGAAATCTTACCTGGCCTTTTTCTTCCTGCAAAAAAAAAAAAAAAAAAAACAAGTTGAGAAAGTTGAGTGCTTGAAATTATTTTTTTACTCTTTTTCAATGATTTTTGATGGGTTGTGACTTTTACTCAGATTTTTGATGTGGTTACTTGTTCTTTTTCGTCTTACTTGATCATGGTACTTTTTTAACGCATGCTCTTTTGTTGGGTTGGGTGTTCTTGATATATGCTGATTCATATGAGATTTTAATAAATTGATGGTTTTAATATGTGATTTCTGCTATGGGTATTCATCAAATTTCATGTTTTATGCTTTTGCCTTTTCCTATTTTTGTTGTTGTTTTGTTTTGGATTCTGCTATGATTGAAATCGGTCTCTCTCTTTTTTTAAGAAAGTTATTAATTAATGTATTTATATACTTATATATGTGTACCTTTTATTGATGATTGGATCCATCCTTCGATTGAGTATGTTAGTTTTCTTGTCCAGGTTTTAATTACTTTAACCATATGCTTTATGCATGATCAATCGATCAGGTTTACTCTCTTGTTGACTTTTTGTGGGTCTAAACAAAGAATTTGATGTTATTGCATAGCTCGCAAAAGACCCAACTGGGAAAGAGATCAGTGCTCTTCAGCAGCAACCTTAGATACTTGTGAGACAATATCAAATAGCAGCAGATCTTTGGCTTTACAGAAAGCTCATGAATTGCATGAGTACATGTGCTTTCAAACTTCATGATTTTATATGAAAGGATGGAATCATACAAGACCTATTCTTATGACCATTTTGGTAATACTTTTGTTCATGTTTAACTTTTTCCAATATCATTCACCGCACCATGATATTCTTTATTTTTTTTGCCTAACTGAATATATATAGGCTTTATCAGTGTTCTATTCTTCTATTTTTGGGCAAAGGTCCATTCCTCAGATGTTGTATAAGGAACTTATAAAGAGGTTGAGCTTATTACATAATCACAATTTATTTGGATATTTCTAAAATCCTTCTTTATATAAAAAATAATAATCCGATTTTATATTATTTGTCACAGAGAAAATTAATCACATTATATCAATGTAAATGTTAAACTATACAAGGCAAAGCGGTGTACAAGCAGATAAATAAAACATAATAATGTCAAACATATGTTCTTAGCCTTTTGCATATTATGTCTTTGTGATTACTGTCAATTTTGTACACCAGATAAATAAACCATAATAATGTCAAACATATGTTCTTAGCCTTTTGCATATTATGTCTTTGTGATTACTGTCAATTTTTTGTTAGCCAGTTTGGTAGATGTTTAGTATATTAGAATAAAATCAAACAAAATATCCCAAAAAAAAAAAAAAAAATGTCAAGTATGTTTTGATGCATGTGCCTTGCACGTGCAGGGCCTAACTAAGTATCTATATATACCAGGAGACATGAGTCACCACCGACACCATCGTCTCCCATTCACTGCCTTGGCCACATCAATGCCTCCACCTCAAGTTCGTCGCATCTCAAGATGCACCATCACACCTCGGCGCAATCTGGAAGACCCCCCACCACCCAAACGCTGCCAACTTACAATTTGGGACCTAACCTATCTCTCGATACAATACATCCAAAGGGGTCTCCTCTTCTACACCCCTTCTTCACATAAACATCCTTCAAATCCCATCATCCATCTCCTCAAGCAATCCTTATCCCAAGCTCTGGTCCACTTCTTCCCTCTAGTGGGCCGCTTCAAAACACACCATTCATCATCATCTTCTTTATATGTATATATAGACTGCAATGATGCGGGCGTGGAGTTTATCCACGCAGCTGCAGATGTAGCAGTTTCAGACATTCTCCATCCGAACAATGAACCCCAGATCGTAGAATCCTTCTTCGCCTTGAATGGCGCAGTTAATTACGACGGCCACTCCATACCTTTGCTTGCAGTGCAGGTGACCGAGCTTGTCGATGGTATCTTTATTGGTTGCTCTATCAATCACGCTGTCGTAGATGGGACTTCTTTCTGGCATTTCGTCAATGCGTGGTCTGAGATTGCAAGAAGAGGAGAAGGAAGTAATTGTATTTCAAACCCCCCAATTACACACAGATGGTTTGGGGATATCGATCCTTCTCTAGTCTGCCTTCCATTTTCTAAACTCTGATGAGTTTATAGAGAGATTCATGGCTCCAGTGTTGAGAAAGAGGATATTTCATTTCGCGCCAGAGTCCATTGCACGGCTCAAAGCTAAAGCGAACGAGCAGTGCAACTGCAACGAGATCTCATCCTTTCAGGTATTGCTTAGAACTCGGTTTCTAGGTTTTTACTGTTCTTTTCATGGTGCTATTATAAAATTACTTTTGGTGGGATGTTTTAAGTGTATGAGGGTGGATTTTTCCAGCGAGAGGATTCCACAGCCTGCCGATTAGGATTTCTGCCATTGAAATGAATCATGCTTTCTTACCCTTCATTTAGGAAATGAGAATCCTATATAAGATCATCATGTTTTTAGTTTTACACATAGGATCGGTCCCTTGGTCATCTAAGTTAATGTATCACTATAGGACCAATAGCCCAGTTCCTAGAAAAAAAAAGAAAAAAAAGAAAAGAAGAAGCCCAACGCAAGCTTGACTCATTCCATATAAAAGAGTTTATCCTAGGTACGAAATTATTGGATTTCAAAGTTATTTGAATGTGTTTAGATATGCAGATTAATCCTAATCTAACCCATTTAAATAACTTAAGGGGGCCTAATCTGTCCAAAACCCTTTAAAATCAGGTCAAATTTTCCTGACCCGCATGTATTGTGGTATACTGGTATGCATACGCGGGTTGCGTTAGTAGGTTGGGTTGGATTAATTTTACCGCTCCTAAATCCATGCTTGGATATACAAAGCTCAGTATCCATTTGTTTCATCAGGTGATGACGACTTTATTCTAAATACAAACTGGTCCATTCTAGTTCCCAAAACTCCTAATCCAATAAGGGAAATAAGTCATTCTGAATGTGAATTTTTTTAATTTTAAACCTATATGGAAAACAAGTTTTAGACTATTTCAATTGTTTTCAAATATTTGGATAATTAGATACGCATTGACATCCTTACTACTTTCAGTCATTGTCTGCACTGGTTTGGAGATCAGTCACTCGGGCGCGAAAACTGCCACCTGATCAGACCACCAACTGCCGGCTCGCCATCCAAAACCGATCAAGATTGGAGCCCCCCTTATCTCCTCACTACTTTGGCAATTGCATTCAAGCAGTGGCTGCGACAACCACAGCTTCCCAGCTTCTTTTCCATGATCTTAGGTGGGCCGCATGGCTGCTGCACCAAGCGGTGACAGCCCACACAGATGCTGCCGTGCGTGGGACCTTGGAGGCACGGGTGAGGGCTCCAAATATATTTTATCTGAGCAAGTCTGACCCTTGGAATTTGACCATAGGAAGCTCTCCAAGATTCAACATGTATGGGAATGACTTTGGTTGGGGGAGGCCTGTGGCAATTCGCAGTGGCCACGCGAACCATTTTGTTGGGAAGGTGATTTCATACCCAGGATGTGAAGGAGGAGGGCGCGTGGATTCAGAGATTTGTCTCTTACCAGAGTGTATGAATGCCTTGGAATTAGATAATGAATTCATGGATGCGGTCTCCCACTCTGTGTCATTATAGCTTTGCTTTGGGTGAGTGGATTCAGACATTGTGTAATGTATCCAATGAATTGATTTTTTATTTTCTTAATAATATTTTAACGGGTTTGTATATCTCTCCATATAATGTCTAATGTGTTATGACATGTCTCTATACTGTCTCTGTAATGTGCCTATCAAGGAATAGTTTTTTTTTTTTTTTTACTTAATTAATACTCATATATTACATGACGAATTTTAAACTGATAAAAGTGAGGATTTCTCCATTCTTGCATAAAATATGTGGCTCAAGAAACTTTTGTATCTTGATAAATTGGCACCTTCAATGAATAATTCAATCCATCCCATCTCAGATGTTAGGTGGTAGTGTGGTACCTTATAAGAATGAAGAAGGAACTGAGGAGCTGTCGCATGTCACCTTCTATGAATTATTATTACTAATATTGGAAACCAGGGCCTGCTATCCCATCTCAGATGTTAGGTGGTAGTGTGGTACCTTAAAAGAATGAAGAAGGAACTGAGGAGCTGTCACATGTCACCTTCAATGAATTATTATTACTAGGGCCCCCTCGAGACAATTCGTGGCCTAAAGCGAGGATCCTAAATTAGGCATTTTTTATGTTTTAATATTATTATAAATATTTTATTTAAATTTTATTTTTCTTTCTTTTTTGTGATGGAAATTACTAATTAAGTTTTTATATTCAAGTTTTGTTAACCTATCTTAAGTCCACCTCCAAAACCCACATGAGAATTTGGGGCCCATTTCCAAAACTCACATGAAAATTTTGGGTCACAAAATCCAACTACTTATTTGGCTCCAACTCCTCGCACCATGAGTTAGGACCATCTAAGATGGACTTCAGAGGTGTGCCCCATGTATTAGATGTTCCAGATACACGGTGCCCATATGCACTGTGGGCAAGTGAATAAATTCCAGCGGGGGCCAATTGTTTATCTTAAATTTTAAGATCTATTATTAGGGTTGAAACCCCAAAGCTATAGATCTATTAGAACCACATCAACCTATATTTTAAGCAAGTCAAAAGTGCCTACCCAAACTTAACCAGAGTATAAGAAGGACCAAACTTGAGCGAAAAGTTTGGAGTTGGGTAGGTAGGGAAGATCAGTAATCTCAACACCTGCCACTCAATATAATTCAACTTATATAGCTGGGGAGGCAGGGCACTTGGCCTTAAACCTGAAATCAGGTGATGTGGACTCCCCTCACCTAAAGTCAAAATAACATATTAGTTAATTCTTGAGTCCAAAAAGTATCATATAAATCTCTCTTAGATCCAAAAACAACTTTGACATCCTTTCTTTTTTACTTTCAGTAATGAATAATAACATGTCCATTGACCTCCATGCTACTTTTAGGCCTTGTGCGCGCTGGTGTGGAGATCAATCACTACTAGGGCACGGAAATTGTCATCCGACCAAATAACCAATTGCCGATAGGCGGCCGGAAACCGATCAAGGTTACAACCTCCCTTACCTCCTCACTACTTTGGCAATTGCATACAAACACTGACCGCCACAACCACAGTGGCCCAACTGCTTTCCAATGATCTTGCATGGGTTGGATGGTTGCTGCACCAATCCGTGGCTACCCACACAGATGCTGTTGTCCGTGGGACCTTGGATGCATGGGTGAAGGCTCCTGTTTTGAATCGTCTAAGCAGGTTTGATGGTTGGAGTATGATGATGGGGAGCTCTCCGAGATTCGACATTTATGGGAATGACTTTGGTTGGGGGAGGCCTGTGGCAGTTTGCAGCTGATATGCGAACAAGTTTGATGGGAAGGTGACCTCATATCCAGGACGTGAAGGAGGAGGTAGTGTGGATTTGGAGATTTGTGTTACACCCCGAACCGAGTTAATCTTGTTTATATATATAAATTAATCGTGCTTAGATACTACTTAAACTATTTTAGTGTCAAATAGTTTTATTCTAGCGTTTTAGAGAGACCTTGAGTCTTGAGTAGTTAGTTTGACCAAAGTTTAGCTCTTTTAGGTAGAGCCGAGGACTTTTTGGTAATTTTGAATTTTCTTATTTCGCATCGTATGCATCTCATCTTGGCTTCATCGCGTGTATCTCATCAAGCTTATCATCTTTCTTATCTATCATTTCCTCATTTGACCTCATATTAATCACCTAAGTTTCCATTTGACCCAAAGTGTAAATATAAGAAAGAACTTGGGTTTTGTTTTAAGTTCTGAACTATACACTTAACATAGCCAAACCCATTTCATTCGAATGTCTCAGCTGAGCAAAAGGGGAACAGCCATCTTCAACCTTCTCATCCCCTTCTTCTTCATCATTTATGGTTCTTGAAAGCTTGCATGTGTGATTAGAGTTTGGAATGGGGTTCCTCGTTTGCTTCTCCACGTTTTCATAGTTATCTTGTGACATTGTGACAAGAACCCATTTCTCCTACAACTTCCATTTTCGGACTTCTTGTTATAGGTAAGAACCCAACCCTTAATATTCATGCTTTTGAGTTTAAAAGGGGTCAAGAGACTCCTAATTAAGCATGCATACATATTCCTTAGCATCTTTTCACGGTTTTCTTTACTTAGGGTTGGTTATTTGGGGATTTTGGTACTTTGAATCAAGGAAGGAAAAGGATTGGAAAGCCTTGTGTTGAGGCAAGTATAAGCTCTAATCTCTTATTCATGTTGTGGTTATTAATTGACTCTATAATTCTGATTTCATTTGTTAATTTTTAGCCTCTTGTATGTGAAATAAATGTAAATGGAACCCTTTCAATGTGTATCTTGAAGTAGAGATGGTGATAAGGGTTTTATATATATTAAATGGAGTCAACTAGGTTCAGTTGTGTGGATTGTTTTTAAATGGAGAAGTTCTGGAGAATGAGTTGAACCCACCATTTATCATGCCCAACGACCTGTGCATCATTTGAGTTGAAAGAACCTCTCTCTCTATCATTGTAAATGGGTTCTCCATTATAGTTGATGTTTAGCCTCTTGCATGGAATATACCTTGAATTTGGAGTTGTTTTATGTATGTAAATGGAGACCATGTAGTACAGTTAGGTGGGTGTAAGTGGTGGAAATTCTGGACATTGTTCAAAGGACTTTGTAGGGCTTAACCAATGGCACTTTTTAGTAGCATTGACCACTGGAAACCCTTTTTATGTGTGGAACCCTTTTTGAGGCAAGGATTTCACATGTTTAATTTGTTCATTTCATTCTAAACCATGGTCATTCAATTATGGAAATCCAATGTATACTAATACATAATGTGACACCGATTAATGAATAACGATACATTGATTTCTATAATTGGGTAATGCATTGGATAGTGTGAAAACGAATCTTTAGAATAGTTTGGCTTGTAAGAATCATTGACTCCTAAATCTTAATGCATGAACATATTGTTATCACATCCATGACTTCATACTCTAATTTAGTGTGTGCATTTCTAGATTGTATTTTTCATTGTGTTTCCAAGTTAATGTCGTATTACTGTGAATATGAGGAAAGTCTTGAGTAGATTAGTGACTGTACATGAATGAATTGTATCGTATGAAATGATTAGTGTGGTCTACTCAAGTCCAACTTGATAATTGATTCGAATGAGTCGGTACTACTTAGCTTCGACCGGATGATACCCGACGGGGTTGACTCTTGGTTTAGTTTGTGTAAGTCACTGCAGTAGACGGCCTGGAGCACCGGAACTCCAGAACCCGGGTAACCAGTGAACCTTTGGCCGGGTCACTGGTGACATCCCAAAATGCGTGCCCTCTTCGAGGGGATTTAGCTAATGTGGTTACCAACTAGTGTGTATAAGTTTTCAATCATTATTGATTCTTTAAGCATGATTTAACTCTGAATGCACAACTGCCTCGTTTTACTTCACCTGACCTCTTATAATCTCTTGTCATGAATTCTGAATTTGACATAGCATGTGTAAATGATTATTGCTTATACTCAGCTGAATCGTCGTATTCATTGGTTATTCATTGGTGTTACAGACACAGATCCCACCCCCGGTCCTGAACAGACCGCGGAGGGAGAGGAGGAGGCCTGCGAGGTACCTCCAGGCCTAGAAGAGTGGACAGCGGAGGGAGCTGTCTAGTTATGTTCTCGGAGAGCGTCAGGGACCTTGCTTGATGACAATACCTTTTGTTTAGTGAGCTATAGTGAGCTGACCAGTGTGAATATTGAACATGACATTAGTTTTTGGTATTGTTGTATATAAATACTTTTGTATTATGAAGTGGAGTATGTTTTAACTCTCTACTTCTTTCTAGTAATGAAATCACCTTTTGGTTTAAGGAATTTGAATTTATGGACAGCTCATGATTTGATATCTATTATTGAATGTTTTGATGCTTCCGCTATTAAATGCACAGAGACAGGTGTCAGTGAGCATGTCTCACGCGTGGAAAGCTTGGAAATTATCTCCTTCGTGACTCACACTTGACCCGAAACAGGTGTGATGAGCACGAGAGTACGTATGTCACACCTCGGGAATTACCCTTGGCCAGGTAATTTCGGGACCGGGATGTGACAATTTGTCTCTTGCCAGAGTTCATGAATGCATGAGAATTAGATGATGAATTCATGGATATTTCTCCCATTCATGAGTGTTTTAGCCATGGTTCTAGAGAGTTGTTTTAAACATTTTGGATAGTGTATCTATCATAGAATGATATATCAGTTTTATTATCTCTTCCAGTTTTTCCAAAGATGAATTTGAAAATTGTTGAGAGAATAATGAGCTCATCGAATAGTGGAATGTACTCAGTATTGCAACCTTGATATTCTGAGTTCAATCTACGTTTCCAACAAAGCCGACTGAACCATAAGGCCAACAAAGCAATTGCTTTAGGCCCCAAAAAATAAGGCAAAAAAAAAGGCCCCATAATAGCAATTAACATCTTTTGAAATTCTAAAATAGAAAACTTGTTAATTGTCATCCCTTTTTTTTCTCCCCAAAATATAGGCCCCATAATAACTCTCTGTTGAGAAGATACGACCTAGATTTTCAACCTTAAAGTGTCATTTATGGCCCCATTAAATTTCCAAATCTGCCCCTTATATTTCTATTGCTTGGAGTCCAATTGATTTTAACACACCATTATATTTCTTACAGTCCATGTGTATCAAATGTCAACCATACATTCAATCATGAACTTGTTTCACAAGCGTTTCTGATTATTTTTGTGCATCATATTTCAATAGGAGTCCCAGCTTGACCTGACATTTAAGTTTAAATTAATCTTTTATTTGACCATTTTATGAGAAGTAAATACACATTTGACCACTATTTCTCATATTTTATCATTTGTAATTTTTTTTTTTTTACCAATGATCCACTTCTTTTCATCATCTAAACAGTGTAATAAACCCTGGAATTTGTCATCCGCACCTGAAAGGATGAGATGTTGTTGGAGTTGCACTCTTTGTTGGCTTTCTCGTTGAGCCGCGCTATGGACTCCGTTGTAAAATGAAAGATCCTCTCCCTCAAAGGCGGAGGCGAGAATTTCTCTATAAATTCATCAGCTTCAGAGAATGGAAGACGAACAAGAGAAGGATCGAGATCACAAAACCATCGTTGTGTAATTGGTGGAGCTGAGGTACAATCATTTCCTTCTCCTCCTCTTCTTGTGATCTCAGACCACATATTCAAGAAATGCGTGAAAGAAGTCTCATCTCCAACCGCATGATTGGAAGAGCAACCAATGAAGATGCCGTCAACAAGCTCAGTTACCTGCACTCCAAGCAATGGTATGGAGTGACCATCGTAATTAATTGTCCCATCAAAGACGAAGAATGATTTTACAATCTGGGGTACATAGATCGGGTCGAGAATGTCCGAAACCGTTACATCTATAGCTGCATGGATGAACTCTTTATCTACATCATTGCAGTCTATGAATACATACTGTAAGAATTTAGTTGGCTAATTCATAGGTGTTTGAACAAAACAGGGTTTCTTAAAATCTTGTATTGAGTCTAGAAAAGGACTGCAAGAGTTCTAAACAGAAAGTGATCTAATGAGTTCAGATTCTGCTGAATTGAATTGGTCGCTCGAGCTACCATCCATCCGCTGGAGCGACCATCCATCCGCTCGAGCGGACTAAACAGAGTGTCATTCGCTCGACCTTTCAATCCGTGCGCTCGACCAATCAAGGTTCTGGAATGAAGTTTCAAAGTTCGCACGACGACCGCTCGAGCGAACCTCTCACAGAGAGTTGTTCGCTCTACCGCATGTTATTGTTCGCTCGACCAACGATCCAGTGCACTGTTCGTCTATTTCCAGAGAGCAGGTCGCTCGAGCGAACCTTATGACCGCTCGAGCGACCCTAGGAATTCTAAATTAAGAAGAACTCTTCTTACTATTTTCAAGGAAGGAAGTTACCTGTTTGAAGAAGCCTTGGATACACGAAATATTTCCTATATATAGGCTTGTTATCTCTCCTCTTTACACAACTCTGAATTAAAAGAAATCTATGAGTGTGAGAGTTTGAGAGATCTATTGTTCTGCCCCAAGGCTGCCAATACTGTTGCTATGCTGATGATTCAAGTCTTGGTTTGATCCCACAACTTATCTTGAAGACTCTGTTGTTCAAGCACGGTGAAGGTGCACGGCGAGCAGTCGGTAAGTTCTATACAGTCCTTAGGTTGAGTCAGCAACTGGGAAAGGGTTGTGAGTTTTCTTGTAACTTTCAATTCATAGTGCTTGGTTGTCTGTTGGCCTAGACGATAAGGCTCGTGGTTTTTTCCCGGGTAGGGTTTTCCACGTATAAATCCTGTGTCCTTCTCTCTCTTGTGGTTTGACTATTTTAATCTGGATTAGGGTTAACTATTAGTTTAATAATCTTTTTATTGATATTCGTCTGAGATCGTATTAGTGGGACCTCTGCCTGTGTCAAGGCAAGATTTAGTATTTTCAATTGGTATCAGAGCAAGATTTAGTATTTTTTTTTCTCTCATCACTGTTCACCTTATCACTGTGTGCTTAGGCGTGTGAAATTTTCTCCAGTAGTATCTTTTCACTGCTGATGGCGAGTTTTGACCTAAATTGAGACGTTAAAGTAATTTTTGCCGCTCTGCATTCAAAGAGTTGAACTTTTGGCAGTTCACTCGAGCGAACTTGACTGGTTGCTCGAGCGAACCCTCGTATTAAAAGCGCGCACGATCTTTCCTTCTTCCCCATTTCCTCTTCCTTCCATTTCCTACTACCCTAGCGGTTTCTCTCTAGTTTTCGCCTCCCTCTTCCTCAAGTCTTCCTCACCGTCCAAAGGTATTTTTTTCTAATTTCGTTCATTTTGTTTATTTCTTTGATAATGATTATGCAATGTTTCACCATTTTTTTTCTTTTTATATGGATTTTGCTAGTTCTTTGGTTTGGTTAGGGTTTTCACCCCTCTACACTTGTACCTCATCCATTTTTTTTTCTTAACTTTACATGCATCACCTTTTCACTTTGGATTGAGATTCTCTCTTCGTTGGTTGAGGTATCATAGTACTCTATTGCACAATGCTATCTCCATTTTCTTTTCCGCAAGTGGGATTGGATTTACTTTATGATGTGTTTGTGGTTGTTATTGGGATTGAATGCTTTTGGAAGACACATTGGTTGGAGATTGTGACTAAAGGGTATTTCACTGGTGCTTTTCTTTGTTTGGATTGGGTGAGGTGGAGATACATGTTTGTTTGGATGTGAATGTGGTTGTTGTGGGTGCCTTTATGGCACTTCTGGTGATGGGTGGAGTTACCCTAGTTTTTCTTTGCAGGATATGATCAGTAGTGTGTACACTTCGAAGTTGTTCTGTGTATGGTTGATGATTGGGTGGGGATGCCCATATTAGTCTTTTTGCAGGGACTGTGTGCTAATTGGATTTCCTGGTTTAACTGACAGAAATGGCACCTAAAAAGAGACCTCATGCTGAGGCTTCTTCTTCATCTTCTTTTGATCACACTCGTTTCCCTAGCCTAGGGAAATCCACTCAGTTTTATGAGCAGTTTGCCACAACAATATTGAATCAGAGAGGGAAGTTGCTGAGGAATTACACAATAAGTCTGTGTGTAGGAGTCTGGCCAATCGGGATTTGTACCCATTAGTGAAATTTGATGCTAAGAAGATTCATGTGGAGTTGGTCCGAGAATTTTATTGTAATTTGGAAGTTTTGGAAAATGGTTCGGTGAAGACTTTTGTAAGAGGAAAATGGATTACCATCTCTGTAGCGGACATTGCTGATTTCATAAACATACCTGAAGAGGAAGACGCTGACTATCCTATTCCAGATGAACTGCCTGCCCCCATTGATTACGATGTCGTTGCCACCACTCTTTGCGGGGTTCCTACTCAGTGGCCTGGGGGTATCATTCTACATGGAAATCTCACTGCTGAATATCGGTTCCTCAACCGATTTGTGTGCCACAACCTCGAGCCCCGTGATCATACATCCGATGTGGCCCAAAAGAATGGCTATCTGCTGTATTGCATTGGCACTGGCAAGCGTGTCAACATCCCTCTGGTTTATCTTCATGTCCTCGTTCGCACATTGACTGCTAAACGAAATTCATTCTTACCTTTTGGAGTCTTCGTTACTGAATTTCCAGCTTTTAAGGAGATTTAGGTTCGTCAGAATGAACCGTTTGTGAAAGTAAAAAATCCCATCAATGCACGCACTATTGAACAATCGTCTGCTCACGTTCCTCCTGCATAGCGAGCTGATGAAGGAAATCAAGGAGAAGAGGCTGACGCAGCACAAGGACAGGGGGAGCAACCAGGGCTGCACCAAAGATTTGATCAACTTGCACACCAAGTTCAAGAACTTTCTACCAGGGTTGACCTAGGGTTCACACAAGTTAATGCCGCCCTTGCGGAACTTTTAGCTAGGATGGGACAAAGCCCGCAATGATTTCCATCTCATTGCAACATTGCCTTTCTAGTTAACTGTTATTTGCTTTTCTTACTATGCTGATTAGGTACTTTGGAACTATGTCTTTCATATTTTGTTTTGATATTTTGTTATTATTCACTACTTTGTTTTACTGTTGATAGGTATCTAGTTCTCTCTTATTCTCACTCTCTCTTATTGCTGGTTAATATTCTATTGTTTCGCTTCTTCTTGGCCCTTATTGTCAATTGATGTACAAAAAGGGGGAGAATTGTGTGTTATTTTTATTTCGATGATTCCATTCACTTGATCGTTGTGTGAAAGTTTCTGCAGGTACTTCTATACTCGTAATAGTCTCTCTTTGGACTGGTTATGATTTTTAGTTGATTTGGATTGTTGGGCAGATTTTTTATGTAATAGGGGTTTTGTCCATGAATTGCCAAAGGGGGAGATTGTAAGAATTTAGTTGGCTAATTCATAGGTGTTTGGACAAAACAAGGTTTCTTAAAATCTTGTATTGAGTCTAGGAAAGGACTGCAAGAGTTCTAAACAGAAAGTGATCTAATGAGTTCGGATTCTGCTGAATTGAATTGGTCGCTCGAGCGACCATCCATCCGCTCGAGTGGACCAAACAGAGTGACATTCGCTCAACCTTTCAATCCATGCGCTCGACCGATCAAGGTTCTAGAGTGAAGTTTCAAAGTTCGCACGACGACCGCTCGAGCGAACCTCTCACAGAGAGTTGTTCGCTCTACCGAATGTTATTGTTCGCTCGACCAACGATCCAGTGCGCTGTTCGTCTGTTTCCAGAGAGCAGGTCGCTCAAGCGAACCCTATGACAGCTCGAGCGACCCTAGGAATTCTAAATTAAGAAGAACTCTTCTTACCATTTTCAAGGAAGGAAGTTACCTGTTTGAAGAAGCCTTGGATACACGAAATATTTCCTATAAATAGGCTTGTTATCTCTCCTCTCTACACAACTCTGAATTAGAAGAAATCTATGAGTGTGAGAGTTTGAGAGATCCATTGTTCTGCCCCAACGCTGCCAATACTGTTGCTATGCTGATGATTTAAGTCTTGGTTTGATCCCACAACTTATCTTGAAGACTCTGTTGTTCAAGCGCGGTGAAGGTGCACGGCAAGCAGTCGGCAAGTTCTATACAGTCCTTAGGTTGAGTCAGCAACTGGGAAAGGGTTGTGAGTTTTCTTGTAACTTTCAATTCATAGTGCTTGGTTGTCTGTTGGCCTAGACGATAAGGCCCGTGGTTTTTTCCCGAGTAGGGTTTTCCACGTATAAATCCTGTGTCATTCTCTCTCTTGTGGTTTGACTGTTTTAATCTGGATTAGGGTTAACTATTAGTTTAATAATCTTTTATTGATATTCGTCTGAGATCGTATTAATGGGATCTCTGCCTGTGTTAAGGCAAGATTTAGTAATTTCACATACATAGAAGAAGAAGAAGAAGAAGAAGAAGAAGAAGAAGAAGAAGAAGAAGAAGAAGAAGAAGAAGATGGATGGTGTGTTTCGAGGCGGCCTGTAAGAGGGAAGAAGTGGGCTAGAGCTTGGGAGACGGACTGCTTGAGAAGATGGACGATGGGATTTGAAGGATGTTTTTGGGAAGAAGGGGTGTAGAAGAGGAAACCCTTTTGAATGTAGTTTACAGAGAGCATGGCCAGGTCCCATGGTGTGAGTTTGCAGCATTTGGGCGTCGGGGTCCCTTCTAAAGTACGTTGGGGTGTGATGGTGCATGTGGAGAAGTGACGAACTAGAGGTGGAGGCATTGCTGTGGAGAAAGTAAATGGTAGATGAAGGTGTGTATTTATGGAGTTCCCTTCTAATATATAGATGTGGAGAGGCTGAGAGCCTGAAGGGAAGAACAGAGAGTATAAGCCGCCTTTTTTTTAAATTTGTTGTTTGTATAATATGAGGGTCATGATTTGGTGATATGGACGGGACACACTTATAAAAAAGGGATTTTTACCAAATAATTGTTTATAAATCTTAATTAGACAAATTCGATTATGAAAACATGACAACATCCGGATTGGGGTTCGTACAAGTAAATTGGATAGGTTTACCCTTCCATCTAAGCGAACGACATTGTCATGTATAGAACCAACTTCATTTTCTACCCTAAACACAGTAACGATCTCCTGCCCTTTGCCAAAGCGTTTCCTGGAAGAGGAGAAAAGCGAAAGAGAAGGGTTCTTCGGTCTTCGATCTGCTGAGCGGAGAAGAAAGGGAGTTGCTAAGGGGATTCTCTGTCTCCCTCCACCCAACCAGGGACGAGGCTTTTTTTTCCTTTCCCGCCTTTTTCTCTCTTTCTCATTGTCCTCTCCCTTGATAGGTGGTGTGTGTTAAGAAGGGATGGGCAGATGAGTTGGATTAAATGGGTAAGTTAACTTGGAAATTCAATTTGATGTTACTTGTGCATTGGGTTGATGGAAGACAGAATCCAGAGATAAAGTGGAAAATGGGGAGGTGAGGCACTCTGTGAAAGTGGGCACAGTGGAAGAGGCATAGAGATGGCATGGTGATGAATGAACGGTGGTTGAATGTGTTGAGTTTTTTAGATGAAGTTGATGAGAAAATGTAGAGAAACAGAGCATGAAGGAAAACAAGGAAATGAAGAAAAACTAAAAATAGAACAAATCAAGGAAAAAAAAGTAGAGGAAAGGATATAGAAACAGGCAATGAAGACTTCTATGAAGGCAACAAGAAACTGGGTTCTTTTTGTTTGAGGAGGTAGAGTCTGGGTCATTTTCCTTTGAAGTAGAAGATGGGTATAGTAAATGATAAGAGATGAAGATTGGTAGCTCAGCTAGTGGTCAAGATAATAAGAAGTTGTTTTCGGGCTGGAAAGTTGATGGAAACAAATGGGTGCAATGAGTTGCACGTGGGTTTGGGTATGGTCGAGTGAATTTTTAGGCTTGGATATGTTTTGGAGATTTTGAAACTTGTATAAATAGAATGGTCAGTGATGGTGAAAGTGAAGGACTGAGATGTTGATCAAGAAGAAGAGAAGGTGGATTTGTGGAGATATGAAAGGTTGAATGGGAGTTGAGTTGCTGTGCCAGCACCTATGATTGGTCTCATATGACCCTTTCTATTCTCAGGTTGATCCAATTAATAAACATTATGGGTTGAGGGTAAGCCTATTCTTATTATTTGAACCATCAACCAACCTAGTAATTGCACTATGAAGTACCCATCAAACATGAATCCAACCTGTTTATTTTATGCTCCAGTATACTCTACTGGTTTCTTCTTTGGATTTGGATTGACATAATAAATAGGCTAAATACAAGTTGAGCCTTTACAAGTTAACTACAATACTAAACTGAATCCACCAAACCTAGCCCACCCCAACCTATCACCTCCCCCTATTTTATCTTTAAGAGTGACAAATGTAGAAGAATCATTGAGAGGAGATTTGGACATGTAAGAAGTATCCCTATTAAGGCATGGTCTGATAACTGATGAACCAAAGCCGAGACCCACAAAACACCTGTGAACCATGAAAAAAATACTTTATCCATGTGCAGTTTGGTTAGACATGAATTTAAGCTTACGATGTGTAGTGCTAGAACCTTTGATATATTATTTACTTGAAATAAGTTTCTCCCCCCTAACTTGTTTTCTTATTTAATTTTCATTTAACCCAACAAGTTTCTGCATCCTTAGGAAGTAACTCCCGCATTTTATGTTCCTTTGAATATGTTGTTATGAGAATAAAGTATGGATGTAGAATAGTGGAACCACTGATGTAGGTTGCATTAACAGTTTGGTTGGATGCCCGGGATAGTCAAAAAAGAAATTTGAAGAGATATGGATGAGCACCTCCCACTGGGGACACGGATTCATGATTGAGTCCTGTAGGGCTGATTTTATTTATTTATTTAGATTAGGCCTTGAACTAATTATCCATAGACAAAAGTAATAAGTGTTTGTGTATGTTAAAAGCAAGAGGGATGTGTTTGTATGGGTTCAGTTTATAGAAGAAGAGGAAGAAAAAACAGGAACCAATACTAGGGAACTCGTGACCCAAGCATAGAATCTGCGAGTGGCAAACTATACCTATTAGGAGAATGCATTTCTGAGCCAAATCTTTGAACCTTTCTCATTGTTTATGCACCCCATTATAAAGTCACTGTCACTTTTTTGTTGGAGACAAAAAATGGGAGAAGAACCTATAAATAATTGTAACGATATTGTTATCAGAAAATTTTGAAAACTAGATTTTGAGTGAAATCGTGAGTATTTCTTATTGTTTATGCATCTCAATATAAAGTCACCATGATTTTTTTGTTGGACACAAAAAATGGATGAAGAAACTATAAATGATGGTAACGATATCGTTATAAACAAACATGTCGGGCACAAAATTCAAGTTCGTAAAATGTTAGGCCTGTGATTTTACCTTACTACGCTGATTTATCCTCTTTTCTTTTGTTACCTAGTCATGGTGTTTTATGGTTGGTGAGAGATGTGACTCGTTTATCATGTAGAGATAGGATCCAAATTTTTTTTTTTTATGATACTTGACTTCTGATATTAAGTTGAAGTGGGAATCATGAATAATAATAATTTTTTATTTTTATTTCTACAATTTTACTACTTTGGTTCATAGCATCACTTTTCTGCTATTATGACATGACAACTGGGTCAAGTTGGGTTTAGTGTAATGTTTGTTGTTTATGTTTCCACATTTCTATTAAAGATTCTCTTGTGCTTTAGCTGTTGATTCTTCATGGCTGCATGCCATCTCTTGTTTTACTGATTTCTATATATTGTTGTGGTTTGCGATTAAATAGATTGAAGCGCTTGCTTCGATGATACAAAAGGTCAGAACTTAAAAATTGAAGGAGATTGATTTCATAATTGCAACAACTTAAGGGTGTCCTTTTTTTCTCTTGTTCCTTTTTTTTTTTTTTTTTTTAAATGCTCGAGGGTCGTTTCCCTAGCAAAGAAATCTCTTAAATATGAAGAGCCATTTTCTGTTTGAATCATCATTGGGAGAGAAAAATATCCATTATGAGAGGATAAAATGAGTTGGCCACCAACCCCTATTTGTGAAAAATGAAACCCTGCTGAACAATTAAAAAAAATTTCTTTTCTAGATTTCAACCAAGCTTTAAGAACTTCTGAACCTTGTGGGTTCTGCCTATTTTTGTCACTCATAAAATACCTACGAAACACGAGAAGCCTAAGGCATGCATTTTTTTGCTAGCAAACAGGCCCTCTAAGTTTGACTATGAAATGTCACCAACTCCAGACTTCAACATGCTTGCATTACAGATACACAAGGAACACTCACCATTCAAGAGGAATCCTTATGAACATCAGCCAAAATATAGAGTCAAAAGGGTACCTTGATAACCCTGTTTGAGAGTCCTACAAAGAGCTTTCCCAGCCAATGTAACAAAGCAGTTATTACAGAATCGCAAGTAATAGTCCCAACTGATCTCATGTCCACTTGAAACTCATCCTCTGACATCTCCTACAAATCAAAATCCATGTAAGAAAACTGTAATTAGACAGGTGATTGACATGCAAGACTGCTTCAAGGATATGGAAAAGTTTAAGAATAAGTTGAAAGGCTACCACTTTAGGGGACAGGGAAAATTTTTTTGACCATTCAATGTAAGTACCTAGGAACCGGTATGTGATTGATGAACACAAGAAAGCATTAGAATGCGCAACCAAACCAACCTGTATATCAACTATCTTATTCCAACCTCCCATAAACAGACACTTCCCAACCTTTTCAAGGGCAAATATAACACCATCAAAAGTTCGCATTGTGCTAACAAGCATATCATTCTTCCACATCTGAAACAAGGAAAACCAGATGAAGTACGTTTATGATTAAGAAAACTATCAACATATGGAAAAAGGTATTTTACTTGGATAAAATAGTGATATCCCCTCGCCTGGACCCACCACAAGAATCCTACCAGAAACAACAATCACACCCACAAATCTTGGTTCATTTCACCCTTGTTCTTGAATTTTGGGATGATTTGTTGGGGGGAAAACACAAAAGCACAAGCTGAAGAATAATTCTCTCTAGGAGAAAAAACATGAAAATGCAAATGAGACAGAAAAAGGAAAGGTGCAAAGCATCACAGACCTTCACATTTCCATTCTCATAAGAAGCAACAAGCATAAGGCGGTCCACTGAAAGTGATAGAACAGAGGCAATATTTCCAGATGATTCGTCCTCCAGTACAACCAAAGGACTATGATTGCTAAGCAACCATAACCGAACCGTTCCATCCCAACTTCCACTATAAAGAATGCCATTACATACAGCTAGAGAAGATACTACTGACTTATGACTATCCATAGTGCAGACAAGAGTGTAATCCTGAAGAAAAAGGACAAAAATATGATAATCTTAGAGATATTAAAGTTGTCAAGAAATTCTGAAAGGGAGTTTACTAGGTTGGTCATCCACTTCCCTTTACCACAAATAAGAGTGATTATTACCTTAAAAAAAAGAGTAATCGTTTTATTCTCTCTTGTTTTATTCTTTAAAAAAGAAAAAGAAAAAGGCTTTCATCTAGTTCTTTCCTTATGAATTTTTCTCCAATTATGGATTTGTTTGCTTTGTGGGCTCGATCTAGGATGTTGAATCACAGATCATCTTTCAACCTTCACCTAAAAATTTGACATTCAGGAGCACGTCCATCTCACCATATTAGTTTCAGTGTTCAATCAGATTGGCACAGCCATAGTGGCCTGATCCTGCATCAATTAGTGTTAGAGCTTCGGACCCTATGAATTTCAGTGTCCAAGTGGATTGGCACAAACAAGAGTTCCCAGATCTTGTACAGGTCGAACCTGATTGAAGGTGTATCTAAAGTAAATGACATTCCTCAAAGTGAAGTGCATCTCCCTCTATAAAAAGGGGGAGATATTTGGAGAATAATATGTTGACCAAAAACTTTACCACTGCCTAAATCATACATCTTTTATCCTTATTTCAACATGCATTGTGCCAAACTACAAAATTAGGAAGCTAGCACCCCCAACACACATAAAAGCAATTAAGCGAAGAGGCATTAAGCCACCCAAACAAGTCACCGAGCCCATACTAGAGATACCCAACTAGAAGGAGGCCAAGTAGACTAGAACCCAGAATTTTCATAACCCTTGCCAGATCCAAGCGAGTGTCCAATGATAAAAGGCAATATTGAAACATTACAAAACTTGAAAAATAACTGAAAATCAATTAACAGTGATAAGAAGAGACCTACTATCCCAAATCAAAGAAATCAAGAAATTCTGAGAGTACCCAAACTCAGATATTGTTTCTTCTACAGTTCTGCCCCAACATTCAAGGGGGATAAGACAAAAATTGCATATTAATGAAACCCAACATAGCACTCATTGTACATCAGCTTCTACCCAAGAAAAAACTCTTAACCCTCTTCTCAGTTAACAACATCCTTCTTCCTCTGCGAAATTTGAAACCATCTTCTTATACTTCTATTCCGTATTGTAAAAACCCTTATTATACGAGATCTTTTGAGTTCAGTAGATTATTATGGAAGAAAGATTATCTTTTGAGTTCAGTAGGTTATTATGAAAGGAAGATTAGACACATCACACTATTTCATCAAAAAGAAATTAACAGAATGGGTTAAATGTTTCACATGAAATGACTTAGTTGAAATGATTAACTTGTTTCAAATAGGATACTGAGATTGTAAGTGGATACTTGGTACTTTTACTAATAGGATACTGAGATTGTAATTAAGTGGATACTTGGTATTTTTAATGAAGTCAATGTATTAGATCTATCATATTTGAAATGCTTATAAATTTCTTATTATGTTGATTATTGTAAAAAGTTTTATTGGACAGATTTTGTAATGACAAGTAGGTATTTTTAAGTGTTTAAGAAAGGGAAAAAAATTGTATTAGATGGTTTTGTATAATTAGAAGTGTCAACTGTTTTGTGTGAGAAGCCAAGAAACATGAAACTGAAATGAATAGCATGTATGGGAATGTGCATATATGTAAAGTATCCTGGATGTTAAGAAATGAGGTCTTATCTTTGTTCCTGTACATCAGTGCCCATGTTTATTGAACAGGAATAAAGAAAGGCTCGATTACTTGGCTACAATTGATGTTGATCCAAGTTCACCTACTTAATTGAAAAGTAATTCATATAACTATGAAAGTGAAATGAATCACGCACACAAAATGCACAGCACACACATATGTAAAGAGTCTTGGCTGTGGAGAAATGGAGTCATGGCTTGGTTGCCATGCTTTTGATGTACAGCAGTGCTCATGTTTATATTCTAACAGGAATAGGAATAGAGAAGGCCGATTACTTGGCTACACTTGATGTTGATCCAAGCTCACCTACCTATTCAAAAGTAATTCATAGAACACCTGTGCCTTATATTGGTGATGAACTACATCATTCCAGTTGGAATGCCTGCAGCTCTTGCCATGAGGATCCGTCGGCAGATAGGTGTTTCTTGATTCTGCCATCATTGATGTAAGTGACGATCTAATTTGCTTATCATGAGCTTATTGTGGGTTGAGTTGAAAATACATATTCCATACACCAAAAGCACATGAGTGATAAGATCTTTCAAATTTTGAGTTAGGTCCAGTGGAGTTAGGTCCAGATCCACTGTTATAAATTAAATTAGGTCTTGTTTTGGTTTCAGATCTGCCATTGAACTATACTGAAACCAACCCATTCGTATCCCTAGACAGAACATGTGAAACGGCACCCATAGAACTCAGTGTTGTCCATGGGTGCCGATTTAATGTATCTTGATGGCTCCTGATAGTGTAGAAACTCTACTATGCAAAGCTTTCTAACAGCCTTTTTTGGCTTGGTTTCAGGTCTGACAAGTTCTGATTTGTAAACCCTGATCCTCCTGATATGATGTTAATTTCATTTCACTTCCTTAAACCAACAGCAACAGATAACTCACGAGTTTCATATTAGGTGAAAATAATATATGATATAGAAAATGAATACAAAAGTAAACCCCCAAGAGTGGACTGATTTAATGCCCTGGTTTTCAATCTCTACAGGGGGCAATTCCCCCAGAAAAAAAGGTAAAAGAATTCAAGAGCACAACGACCTGCAAAAGAGAGGCAATCAAACCACAACGCAAACACCAAGACCTACAACTCCAATCCTCATTGCAAAACAAGAAAGATCAAACAACAACGAATCAAAACCAAATCAAAGACTGCATTTGAAGGAATCGAACGTACTTGATTGATTAAGATCGACTTGATCTATTCACTCAGATGAAAGAAAACCCAAAAAATAGCCGCTGGGGAGATGAAGACCTGAGTACACCACCGCCGGCCGAGCAGAGAGAGGACTGGAGTCGGAGACGAGCACAGAGGGGAGACGAGCATAGAGGCTGGAGAGAGAATGAGGATTAGAAAAAAAACCCTAAAGACCGAGCAGCCTTGTTTATGTAAAGAGAACAGAGGGCGGGAGGGAAAGTGGGGAGAGGGCGGGCGCGAGAGTGGAATAGGGCGGATATAATTTTAGGCTCGTGTTTAGATGAAGTCAACCACAAGGAGCAGCTGTGGTTTATGAAAAATCATGTGTCTGAAAAATGGTTTTTACTGCCTTGTCTGTGTCGCTATTCACCCATTTTGAATTAATAAACCCACCTTGCATCTAATGAGACACCTAGCATTAAAGTAGGCCCAGGGTGTGTAACGAATTTTTCATCAACAAGCATGTAAAGCAGGTAGACATTCATCAGCAAGTGGGCACGCATAGATTTGTCATCCCAATGGGCTCTGGGTGTGGAGAGAAATTTTTAAGCAGGCGGACAACTTCTTCTCTTTTATAATAAGGTACATAGATATAAAAGAGGGGAAAGAAGGGATGACGCGTACTTTGTAAATGGGAGTGTCACTATTTGGTTATCTGATGGTCATCCACATGGTGGATGTGGATTTGGATTGGCCACCATTTAAAATAGATCACCCTTTCGGTTCGAGATTCCCTGTTTGGATCGGGGTGCCACATGAGAGGGATGTCATATCCCATCTTCTCATAAATAAAAAAATAAAAGAAATTCTATCTCAAAAAAATTTCTTTTTCTTGATTCGATCAAATAGGGTTTTTCATTTCGGTCTAAATAGGGGATCCGATTCCAAAGAAGAAAATGGACCCCCGATTGGTCCAAACGGGGGTGTCCATTTTCCTCTTTTTAGCGTGTGGTATGAAAGAATGCTGTATGGGTTTGCATCCAACCTCTCATGTCATCTCAACGTGAGTTCTTCCATTTTACTGCTGTTTTCAAAAGGAGTGATGATGTGAGTTAGTCGAAAATGGATCCTATTTGGTTCAAACAGTTGCCACATGTCACATTCCAACTTTAAAAAAAAATTCATATCTTTTTAAAAATTTCTCTTCCATGTGTCACTCCAAAAGTGGGGATCTGGATCCAAGTGAGTCTGCCTCCGTTACGGTCCGTACTTAATATACATGTGATGTTATCCAGATTTGGTTGTCGAAATGGGGGTCATTGCATGTGATGTTTATTAATGAGGATGTCGGATCAATCTGTCACGGGCTTGATTAGTTCAAGGACTTTCTAAATTTCAATACAGCCACCCGCACCCTATTTGTTTACTTGATATACCACCCTATATTTTGTAGACTTCTGACAATAACATTGCACCCCCTTAATTCTCTCAAACATAGGTCCGTATATGAATGCATTGTCCCTTTCGTTGTTGCTTCGAAATCTCGATTTTCGCCGCCCGAGCAAATCTGTGCACCTTTTCATTGACTCCGGCTAAATTTAATGCATAGCGACTTTGAGAGTTAAAACTATTTAAAAATTATTAATCCTTTTCATCTATCTGACTAAATTTTACTTTGTTTGATTATCATTATTGTGTGGGGTCGTCTCGTAATCACGGATTTAGGTAGGGCCATTCCTCGAGTTCGGGGTATCCTTGGTCTTGGTGTTATCCAAGCTCGGCGGTAGCACCATCTCGGGGGCGCGTAGGGCTCGGCTCAGTGACCGTGCTCATAGGTGTTCACCTCGGTCTCGACCTTAAGCTCGAGCTCGGCCTCCTGTCATTCAGCCATTAATGCGGCCATAAATGCACTGCCATGACGGGAACGACGAGCTGACAAACAGAGTGGGCGCCAGACCTAGATAAGGGGCACGCCTTATCTTAGGGTCTTGTCTATAGGCATGGGATGATGGTTCGATGAGACATTCCCTTTTTACCTACCTCCACTCGAGAGATAGAAGTACATACTGACAGGACTTCCGTCCCCTCATGGAAACAGTCTAATGATGACTCTCACGTCCATATATTGCATGGAGAAGAGCCATATGAGGTATGCAACCCGTCTTCCTCCCAGACCTCTTCTTCTCCATTCTCTTTCAGTTCCTACACTGACTTGAGCGTCGAAGGGCCTTCGGCTGCCTATAGCCAGGGGCTCTGACCTTTGTCTTCTTCCTTTCAGGTCATCGGAGGCTCGATCCTTTCCCCTCATCTTCCCAAGATCTCCAAATCTAGAGCTTGATCCTCTAATAACCAAGTCCATAATTTTTAGGCACTTACAGTTGGCTCCGTCTGTGGGAACAGGATCTGTGCCAA
Source organism: Cinnamomum chago (assembly GCA_038049695.1). Lineage (NCBI taxonomy): Eukaryota > Viridiplantae > Streptophyta > Magnoliopsida > Laurales > Lauraceae > Cinnamomum > Cinnamomum chago. Next base: position 59,550,394 of record CP142458.1, on the reverse strand, counting down.
AGCCTCTACAGAAGCCATGCCTCCAAAGACCAGATACGGTGGCGAAGGACCATCGAAGTCCCGAAAAGCATCGTCCTTCCCGCTGCCGGAGCAACCTTCATTTCCACCATTCTTACAACCACAGCCGTCCCAGCCGGTGCTTCTGAAACCAACCCCTGGCCATCGTTCTTCTCTTCTTCCTCCTCTAGGACCGACAGAGGTTTCTCCCGTCAGGCAGGAGTCACCAGGGGTCCCGCGCCAGAGGAGGTCCCGTGGAAAGTCTGGTGCCGCATACGTGGAGGGCGTCGTCCAGTCGGACTCTTCGTCTCGGCCCATGACTACGCGCCTCCATCATGATAACCGTCGTGAGGTTCCTCTTCACCCTGGTGGTCGTCCACACAGGGGTCCGCAGCAAAACGCCCCCACGACGGACCTCCAACGGCGAGGCAAGACCCCTGTCAGGGCAAGATCCCATCAGTCCCATCATCGCACTCACGACGACGACCAGTCTTTTCATCAAACCCATGGAGCAAGAGATGACGACCCCCTGCTTAAAGAGCTCGACGCCCAGAATCAGGTCCTCCGAGAAAAAGAAGAATTGATTCGTCGTCTCCAGGAGTAGCTAAAGGCAAATGAGATGAGATCTCGTGCCCCGCCCCTCAGGCAACAGCCGAACCATCCGGGCAACCGAGATCTAAGACAGGTCCTCGACGACAGAAGGAGATCTCGCTGCGAAGAGGAAGGCTCGAGCAACAGTCATCTACCTAGTGGTCTCGGGGGTTCGCGGCGCGAGCCAGAATCCCCTAGACCAGATAACCAGACGGACCTCAAGGAGTTGCTGGACCACTACGTCAAGCAGGAGGTCCAAGCCTGTTTGGCCGAGATCGGGTACGCCCGAGACCAAACGGATGAACGCGAAGAAGACGATCAGGGCATGTCCCCCTTATCACAGGAGATTAAAGATTTCTCTCTCCCTGAGAGATTCAGTGTTCCGAGGTTCGTCCTCTATGACGGGGCCTCGGACCCGGAAGCACATCTACGATATTTCACTCAGCGGATGTCGGTTTGGGGGGACGTCGGTCTCCTGAACTATAGGGTCTTCTCGTCCAGTCTGGGCGACCTCCCACTCCAATGGTTCTGTGCGCTACCCCCTGGGTCGTCTCAAGCTGGCGGCAGCTCCGAAGCTCCTTTATTGGAAAGTTTCAAGTGCACCGCATCATCCCGAAAACGGGCGGCAACCTCATGGCGATCTGGATGAAGGATGGCGAGAGTATCACCTCTTTCGCCAGAAGATTCTGGACGATATATAGCCAAATCACCGACGCCAACGATGACATCGCCATCATGTGTTTCCGGCAAGGCTTACTTCCAGGGAACGAACTCCGTAAGGACCTAGTCCGGAACCCTGTGACCACGATGAAAGCACTGATGGCGAGGGTGAATCAGTACATCGAGCAGGAAGATGACGAAGCACACGGCAAAGAGCGGTTCGGACTCCCGCAAAAGGACGAAGACTCCAAGGGGGAAGGGATGTTCTCCAGACCGAGGTCGGATAAGAGGAGGACCGCCCGCTCTTTCTCAATCTCCTCAGGCAGCAGCAAGAGACCGAGGTTCCAGCCCCCCGAGCCTGCCGGCGATCCTTACAGAGCCATCAGTGTTGTCTTCAAGGAGCCTATTTATAGAATCCTGAACAGGATCAAGGCAGAACCTTACTTCCAGTGGCCACAGCCGATGAAGGGTGACCCATCCACCCGAGATCGAAGCAAGAACTGCTCCTATCACAAGCAGCACGGGCACATGACCGAGGACTGCATGGCACTAAAGTCCCACCTTGAGAGGCTCATCAAGGACGGGCACCTCCTGGAGTACATCAAGGAGGGAGAAAGGGTCAACCGAGCCTAGCAGCTCGCTCCACCCAATGATGACCAGGACGGTGACAAACCAGCAGGTATCATCAACGTCATCCACCTGGCTCCCTCTCCAGGTAAGGAAAGGGTCCAAGCTCGGTCAGAGGCCAGGAGGGCTGCCCATGGGAAGCAGGTGATGTCGGCAGAGTTGGAAAGCGCTCTAAAGAGAGCTAAGAAGGATAAGCCCAAGATCTGGTTCTCGGACGAGGACCTGAGAGGAGTCCAGCTCCCCCACAATGACGCCCTCATCCTCACCCTACGGCTTAACAACTATACTACGAAGCGCGTCCTTGTAGATCTAGGAAGCTCATCCGAGATAATCGATTTTAGCTGTTTCAAGCAGCTCGGCTTGACCGAGTCTGATCTGCAAGAAGCCCACATCCCTTTAGTGGGGTTCAGCGCCAAGCCAGTATACCCCAAGGGAAGGATTTCGTTGGAAGTCCGGATAGGGGGCGCCACGAAGATGGTAGACTTCATGGTGGTGGACGCACCGTCTCCCTACAATGTGATAATGGGGGGAAGTTGGCTGCATGCCATGGAGGCAGTACCCTCCACTCTCCATCAAAAACTCAAGTTTTCATTAAAAAAGCTTGGTGTGTTGATCGAAATAGTGACCGTGTGGGGAAATCAGTAGATGGCCAGAGAATGCCTCACGGCCGTGGTGCCGCGAGAAACGGAGCCAAAACAAGTGCATATGGCCGAACTTGAGGCCGAGATTGAAGACGTCGGACGGACGGCAGGACAAAAAAGCGTAGAAGAACTCACCGAGGTCAGAATCGATCTCGAGGACCCCGAACGCTAATTCCTGCTAGGGAGCCAGCTTCCCGACCATGAGAGGGCCGAGTTGCTAGACTTCCTACTGTAAAATAAGGATGTCTTCACCTGGACTCCATATGAGATGCCCGGGATTGACCCCGAGGTCATGTGTCACAAGCTGAATGTGGATCCCGGTCATAAGCCCATTGTGCAAAAAGCCCGAAGGACAGGGGTCCCGCAAACAGAGGCAGTGGTTGAAGAGGTGGATAAGCTCCTTGAGGCTGGGGCGATCGGCGAAGTGCACTATCCCAAGTGGCTCGCCAACACAGCGGTGGTGAAGAAAAAGAACGGCAAGTGGAGGGTCTGCGTGGACTTCACCGACCTCAACAAAGCCTGCCCCAAGGACAACTTCCCCCTCCCAAAGATCGATCAGATGATCGACGCCACCTCGGGACATGACAGAATGAACTTCTTAGACGCCTACCGAGGTTACCACCAGATCCCACTACACGGACCTGATGAAGAAAAAACTGCATTCATAACACCTCAGGGCATCTACTATTACAAGGTGATGCCCTTTGGGTTGAAGAATGCCGGGGCAACATATCAGAGGATGGTCATGAAGATGTTTCAGAACTAGCTCGGGAAGACGATGGAAGTCTACATTGATGACATGGTGGTAAAATCAAAGAAGTCGCAGGACCATCTGACGGACCTGCGCCAAACATTCGCCGTCCTCAGGAAATTCCATCTCAAACTAAATGCTTCAAAATGTGCATTTGGCGTCGGCTCGGGCAAGTTCCTGGGGAGCCTGGTGACCCGGAGAGGAATTGAAGCTAATCCGGAGCAAATCGCAGCTATACAGGCTATCCAGAGCCCGACCTCGGCCAAGCAGGTCCAAAGACTCATAGGGATGGCTGTTGCACTCAACCGCTTCATCAGTCGAGCATCGGACAAGTGTCGTCCTTTCTTTCAGCTCCTGAAGATGAGTTCCAAGTTCCAATGGACCCCTGAATGTGATTTGGCACTGGACAAACTCAAGGAGTACCTCTCTTCACCGCCGCTATTGTCCACTCCGTCACAAGGTGATCTTCTCTATCTCTACCTCGTAGTCTCGGACCATGCAGTGAGCTCGGTGTTAGTTCGAGAGAACGACAAGCAGTAACACCCCATCTATTACACCAGCAAAACCTTGCTCGACGCCGAGACCAGGTATCTACCACTCGAAAAGCTAGCTGGCACTCATCAGCGCCTCTCGCAAGCTCTCCCATTACTTCTAGACATATACAGTGATGATTGTCACGGAATACCCACTCAAGTCCCTTTTTCGAAAGGCGGACTTTTCTGGCCAAATCTCCAAGTGGGTCGTCGAACTGGGGCAATTCGATATCCGATATCAATCCAGAACGGCGATCAAAGCACAGGTCCTAGCAGATTTCATTGTCGAATTCACCTCTCCTAGTTCGGCACCGACCTCACTCGATACCGAACTGGGGGACTCCAAGGGCAATGATAAAGCTGAAATCGAGGCCGAGGAAGACCAGTCCTAGAAAAAGTTCCTTGAGTCAGCCTGGAAAGTCTTCGTCGACGGATCTGCGACGTCCAGAAGGGCTGGCGCCGGCGTAGTTCTCCAATCCCCAGAAGGATTGGTCATAGAATAAGCACTGACCCTAGACTTCAAGGCATCAAACAATGAAGCGGAGTACGAAGCACTGATCGCGGGTCTCGGTAGCGCAAGAGTACTGGGGGCACGTCGGCTGGTAGTCTTCAGCGACTCCCAGTTGGTGACGAAACAGCTGAGCGGAGATTACCAAGCCCGAGACGAAAGAATGGCGGCCTACCTAGCCCACACCGGGCAGCTCCTCTCCCAGTTCGAAAAAGACGATGTCAGGCAAGTCGGTAGGGAATCCAACTGCCATGCAGACGCCCTAGCCAACTTGGCCTCGGCCGTAGAAGCTGGGAAAAGAAGAACAGTCGATGTGGGGACATTAAAAAAACTGAGCATAGAGCTCCTTCCAGTTCGGCAAGTCTTGTGCACTGATCTTGGTCCAAGCTGGATGGACCCGATCATAACGTTCTTGAGAGAAGATAAGCTCTCCGAAGACAAGAATGAAGCTCACAAGGTCAGGATGAAAACGGCTCACTTTTGGCTATCCCCAGATGAAAAGCTCTACAGAAAATCATACTCAGGACCGTATCTCCAATGCGTTCATCCGAGCAAGGTGGAAGACTTCCTCTTTGAAATTCACGAAGGAATCTGTGGAAGCCACATCGGATGAAGGTCACTGGCATACAGAGCTATTAGCCAGGGCTATTGGTGGCCCTATATGCAGAAAGATGCCCAGCTCTACGCCAGGAAATGCGAAAAATGCCAGAAGTTCTCCCACTCCCTGGATCAGCCAGCTCGGGACATGAGCCCTCTCTCCAGTCCTTGGCCCTTCGCTCAGTGGGAGCTAGACATTGTGGGACCTCTTCACCGAACTCTAGGAAACAAAAGGTGGTTGATGGTGGGCACCGATTACTTCACAAAGTGGATAGAGGCAGAGTCCTTATCCTCCATCACCGAGCACGACACGAAGAATTTTGTGTGAAAGAACATCGTCACGAGGTTCGGGGTCCCCAGGGCTCTGGTCTCGGACAACGGAACCTAATTCGATTCACGCTTCTTCAAAAACTTCTGCCTGGAGCTCGGTATCAGGAACCTCTATGCGACTCCGGCCTACCCGCAGAGCAACGGGCAAGCAGAGATCTCAAACAAAGTGGTCCTAGACGGTCTCAAGAAGAGACTTGATAAGGCTAAAGGCAGGTGGGTGGAAGAGTTGCCAAGTGTCCTTTGGGCGTACAGGACCACCCCGAGGTGATCCATTTCGGCAACTCCTTTTTCATTAGCCTACGGGATGGAAGCTGTAATCCCCCTCGAGGTTGGCCTCCCGACCTTGAGGACAAATCTCTTCGATCAGGGACAAAATGAGACTAACCTCGCCAGAGAGCTCGACCTGGCCGAGGAACGAAGGAGAGCGACATCTGTGCGACTGACTTCTTATTAGCAGCAGCTGTCCAGGGGATACAATCAAAGGGTCAAAGAAAGAAGATTCTCAGTTGGAGAACTAGTCTTAAAAAGAGCGCTTCCAGCAGATAAAGATCCTAACGAAGGCAAACTCGCACCGAACTGGCTTGGCCCCTTCAAGGTGGTCTCGATCTCAGGGAGGTCGGCCTACAGACTTGAGGGGATGGATGGCAAAGAGTTGCCACAACCATGGAATGCTGCGCACTTCAAGAAGTATTACTTCTAGTTGTATTCAAAGTGATAAATCAATTACAAAGGATCTTTTGGGAGAAACCTGCCTTATGTCTTTTGAGTTATAAACAAGGCTCCGGCCCTCGCGCCAGCCTCTTTGAGTTCGGTCATAGGACCAAGGCTCCGGCTCTCACGCCAGCCTCTTTGAGTTCGGCCATAGGGCCAACTCCCCAGGGCTCCGGCTCTCACGCCAGCCTCTTTGAGTTCGGTCATAGGACTAAGGCTCCGGCTCTTACGCCAGCCTCTTTGAGTTCGGCCATAGGGCCAACTCCCCAGGGCTCCGGCCCTCGCGCCAGCCTCTTTGAGTTCGGTCATAGGACCAACTCCCCAAGGCTTCGGCCCTCGCGCCAGCCTCCTTGAAACCGGCAACAGGGCCAGGGCGCTGTTCCTCACAGCAGTCTCAGACGACAGGCCATCCCCTCGGAACATGAGCAAGACCAACTATCTAAAGTCACGGAATTCAGCCTGCCTGCGAGTTCGGTCCAGACCTCTCGAAATGGTCACCAAAAATAAAGGCACGACCCCGGCTTTGCAGCAACAGGGCCGCACCTCAAGGTGTAAGTCCAAAACTAACTACAAGTTTCTTTCTAAGGTACTTCCCTCGGGAGCGTGTTATTGAAGCCTAGCCATCGGTCAAGAGGCAACAAGGTCTGCCTAGTGAACTCACCGACCCAGGCCACCCGGGAAATTCAAAAGCCAAAGAGGTTCGTCATCCCGAGACGGGAAGGTTGGTTAAAGTCTGATTTCTTTACCGACCTCAGTCACTTGTAAGTTTTGGTCGCATTATGGCACCAGAACATCCACACCACATTGCGGAAAGAAAGAAATAAATAAGCAGCTGAAGAATTGAAAGAAATGAGTTTTTCATTTATCAGAGAAATGGTTACAAAGCTTTGTACAATTCAAAAAGAAAGGAAAACTTACATCAAAGAAGAGAAAAAAGGAGCTAATTCCTAGAATCCTATTGGTTGGACGCCACATCCTTATTCTTCGGCTCTGAAGGAACAGACGAGGCAGGAGTGCCAGAACCCTCGGATGGAGGAGCCATAAGGGGAGCCTGGGCCGTTTCGACCTTGGCGGGGATCAGAGCCGGAGGAGGTGCGCCTGGGGCTTTGGGAGGGGCCTCAGGAGGGTCGGAGCCAGGCTCTGACTCCGGGTTCAGTGCTGCGGATTGGAACTTAGGGAGGTTCGCATATATGGGGTCATCCTCGGCAACCCCATACACGCGAAGGGCCTCCCTGCACCCCATTTCGAACAGCACCGGACTCAGATCTGTGATTTGAGCCACATACTCCTCCGATGCCCAGTCCACCCCATCTTGGTAAGCTTTTGCGACTTGGGTACGCAAGGTGGACTCGACATCGGCCCGCTCCTTCCGGGAGGTCTCGAGCTCGGCCTTCTTCTCAGCCAATTCAATTTGCATTTTTGCAAGCTCGGCCTCCAGTTGGCTCGCCCTCCTCGCCTTGTCATCAACGGCGCCCCTCAAATTTTTATTCTCGCCCCGCAACTTAATGATCTCGGCCTTCGCCGCCTGTTGTTCCGTTGCATATTGGGCGAGCTTCTCCTCTGATTTCTTTATTTCCGCCGCGCTGGCCTCAAGCGCATCCCCCATCTTCTTCTTCTCTTTCTCCAGTTCGGCGACTTGAGCAGCTTTTTCCGCCCGCCTCTCCATTATTACTTGGAGCCTCTGTACATTCTGCAAAAGGATAAAAGAGGGCAAGGGAGTCAAATCAGGCAACCGAGAAGCAGAAAATCAAAAACAGGAGAAAGGGGAATCACCTCGAGCGACGTCTTCATTGTCGTGTGGAGCAAGGCCATAGTCCCGGTCTTTTTGTGCCTCTCCATGTCCACGGGGAGGGCACATCCCCGGGCAAGGGCCATGACCGACTCCCAGCTGCTTCCCAGCCGGTCCTCCATGGTCATGGGCTAATTGGGGTTGAGGTCGAAGTTGGGCCTCCAGGGTGCCGGCTTGTGAGGCCGGGCCTGCGGGGCCGCTTCCTGGAGCCCCTCTCCCTCCCCCCTATGTGGGGCCTCTTCTAGGGGTGAGGGCCCATCGCCCTCCTTTTCGGCCTCCGCGGTCCGAGGCTGGGTTTCCTTTGACGGCTGAGGCGGCAGAGCCTCCTTCTCGACCTCCACCACCCGTGGCCTGCTATCCTTGAGCGGACGAGGCTCCTTGGGCAGCCGGATGATCTCGGAGGGCTCCTCCGACCTCCCCCTCTTGGCTTTGGCGGAGGAGGCCCCTGTTGTTCCCGACGAGCCGGAGGAAGCACCAGTTGCGGGGCCCTAGGCGGCACTTGGCCCGCTGGGGGCACGCTTGGAGGCAAGGGGAGCTCGGCCCGCAAAGATCATGGCCCCCAGGTTCTTCAAGGGAGGGCGCTGTCCGTCCATCTCCTCTTCTTGATCTCGGGAGGGGGGGCTGTTGGCAATAACGATCGGGCCTAGGGACTCCGAGGCTTGGCCGCTGGTCTCGGCAAGCACAAGTACGATCTCCCCTATTGGCTCAGGGGGGACCTCGACAGTCTTCCTGGTGTAAGACTGGTACCGCGGCTTGTACCCGAGCAGAGAGAAGGCAGCTCGATCGTGGTGACCGTGGTAGCGATAAATCTTCTCTAACCACGCGTCGTTTCTCTTCCACTTCTCAAAGCTGGCCTCCCTCCTCCTTCGCTGGATACCTGCACAGAGAACGACAAGGGCGTCAGCCCGGCATAACGACGAGCAAAAGCAACACGAATAAACCTAGAAGGATAGGTGTTTACTGGGAGGGGTTCCAGGCTTTCGTGGGACCTGGATTCTCCTCTCCTCTTCGGTCTCTGTCCCCCCTGAACTCCTAGTTTCCCGAGACCAGTATCCGATCATCTCCGACATATTTGTTCGAGTCTTCCAGGGCGTTCACCAGGGGCCGACGTTTGGCCTTCACTCGAAGATAATAGGAGTCCTCGCCCCCTGCGGCCTTGCAGATGTCATAGACATCCTCTATATCATGCACGCCGAGGTCGATGTCGAGTATCCAATTCAGCTCCGCCACGCCCATGATGATCTTAAAGCCGTTTGGCATCAACTGGAAAGGGCAGATCCGCCACGCACTGAGGCAAGACCGGAGAAACGGGTGAATGGGAAACCTGACTCCCCCTTCGCACACCGACAACAGGGGAAGGACATCCAGTCCTTGTACCGAGTAAGGCCGTCAGTGAGGCATCAGGCCTCACAATGACGTCGGCCGGGATCTTGTGCGACGCCCTAAAAGCTTCCAGGGCTGCCAGACCCTCTAACCAGTGGCTATATATCCCCATGTTCTTAAAACTAGAGGGGCGGAAAGCAAATGGAAAGGAGCGAAAAATGGAAAAACCCTAAGGGACCAAAACCCTTTGAAAACAAAGAAAAGAAGAAGTACAAGGAAGAAGCAAAGACAGTGAATGGAACTCACAGAGAAGACGGGGAAGATTGCAGAGGGCGAAAAAGCGAAGAATGGGGAAGAAGAAAGAAGCCTCGATTTCGGTTGGTCTCTGTCTTTAGCAGATGCGCACCAGAACATCTTCAGCGGAATCTCCTTCAGGCAAAAGCAATAGTAAGAGCAGAAAGGGAAAGAGGCGTTCCCATTTTATAGAGGGACTCCCTTCTTGATTACCTTGCCACGCATCGCTTCGATCCCGGTGAACATCCAGACGAATGGTTCCACGTGGCAGCGACAGTTCATCTCTCACCACGCCTCCGGTACAACATCTATAACCTCGGGTATACGGTCCGACGCCCACGTGCCTATCTTCACAAAACAATCATGACGCCCTATTTATTGCCTAGGGCAAACGAAGGCGCACCATAATGAGGATCGCACGCCCGCAAGATACGATGGGACAGGGCTAACCCTTCCGATCAGAACTTAGCTCCCGACCTCAGGAATAGCCAAAGAGGTCGAGAGCTCGGGGCAATTGTGTAGGGTCGTCTTGTAATCACGGATTTAGGTGGGGCCATCCCTCGAGTTCGGGGTATCCTTGGTCTCTGTGTTATCCAAGCTCGGCGGTAGCGCCATCTCGGGGGCGCGTAGGGCTCGGTTAAGTGACCGTGCTCATAAGTGTTCACCTCGGTCTCGACCTTAAGCCCGAGCTCGGCCTCCTGTCATTCAGCCATTAATGCGGCCATAAATGCACTGCCGTGACGGGAACGGCGAGCTGACAAACAGAGTGGACGCCGGACGTAGATAAGGGGCACGCCTTATTTCAGGGTCTTGTCTATAGGCATGGGATGATCGTCCGATGGGACATTCCCTTTTTACCTACCCCCACTCGAGAGATAGAAGTACATATTGACAGGACTTCCGTCCCCTCATGGAAACAGTCTAATGATGACTCTCACGTCCATATATTGCATGGAGAAGAGCTATATGAGGTATGCAACCCGTCTCCCTCCTAGACCTCTTCTTCTCCATTCTTTTTCAGTTCCTACATTGACTTGAGCGTCGGAGGGCCTTCGGCTGCCTATAGCCAGGGGCTCTGACCTTTGTCTTCTTCCTTTCAGTTCATCGGAGGCTCGATCCTTTCCCCTCATCTTCCCAAGATCTCCAAATCTAGAGCTTGATCCTCTAATAACCAAGTCTGTAATTTTTAGGCACTTACAATTTTATAGATCACTGCCTCCTCTTTTCTGATCTTATGTTTTTACTTCTAAACTTCACGTTGTGGTTGATCTTGCTGTGGTCTGAAGTTATTGTGGTCTGAACGTTAATTACTATTATTTTTTCTTGATATACAATAGGGTTGTAAACGGGACGGTTTCGGTCCGGATATATGGTGGACCCGAAATAAAAACCGTTAAGAAAAAAGTGGAACTGAATTCGGACCCAAAACCATTTCGGAATCGGTTTCTTGACTACAGAATTGGAACCAGGACCATATATGGAACATATTCGGATTCAGGCCCAGGTCTAAATAGAGAATGATATTAAAAAAACATGATTTTTAAGAGAAAATTTCAAAACTTTAGATAGTATGTCGGGTCTTGGGTCCATGGGTTCGAACCAAGGTAGAACCGGACCCAGACCCATTTACTTATCGAGGCCTAAATATAGACTCGGACCTAATTTTTAACTGGTCGGAACATCCGAGTAATCAGAGAATCGAGAACCCATTTACATTCCTAGCATAGAATAGTATGAGCTTCAATTGAAGTGAAATTTGACTTCTAGGCAATACATGATTTAAATTGTTACGAATAAAACTTTAAAAGTAAGAGCTTTGTATCTCACCAATTTGAGAGCGTCTAATACTTTTTAAGATGTAAATAAATATAATAATGTTTATTTTTTCCTTAATATAAAAAGAATTTACTATTATATGCAATATAATATTACAAATAATATGCTTTGATAATGATTGACAATTTTATTTTTTGATCAATTTGACTTAAATTGTATTCGAATTAAAAAAAAAACCTTTATATGACTGAAAAAGGTTTATATATAACTGTCAATTGAATGACATGAATATCTAAATAAAAAACGTATTAATTTTTTACAATATGGCAAGTTTGTCTATACTACATTTGCTTAATGACAACTTTGTTCATATAATTACTATTTGACGAATTTGTTTCTCTTAATTGATTCATACAGACCAATATTGATTCATACAGACCAATTAGTCTAAAAACATAACTATGTGTGCAAAGGGCAAATATGGACTCAAATCAAATGAGTCATGGTCACTTAAGTTATTGAAATTCATTTGCTTCTAAACTAACTTTCCCTTTCATTCAATATTTTCTATAGCTGTCATGGTTGAGAATAAGAAGTCAATTGAGGTTAGCAAAGTTTCTATTTTCACTGTTGATGAGCTGCTAGCAAACTTTTTTTTCCCTTTTTATCTTTTTCAAATGGGTTGCAGTGGATTCCAAATTCAGAGCGCCCTCTTATAGGAATGAAAATGGGTGATGTTTGGGTTGGGTTCATTATGCTCCAGACCGAAGTCCCAACCCAACCAGAATCCCAATTAGTTACAAGGACTTGTGCTCTGATCTCTGCCCGGCTTGGATCATGGTCCTGAGATCTGTACATGTACGGCTTTGGAAGCACCCAGTTATTTAAAGGCTCCAACTTAGACATGATAAGACAACTTAGATAGGCATAGGCATAGGCATAGCCATAGCCATAGCTATAGCCATGTAGGTAGGGTGGGTGTAAATGTTAACGCCCTTAGTTCAAATAGAATAAATCATGTTTGGTCCTAAGAGATCCGGATGCCATGTGCTGCTGTTGGAAACTCTATTTGACTTCAAATTTATTGAAAATAGTATATTCTTGAATGATTTAATTAAGACCAATTGGTAAACTTTACTGTTAATTTTACAGATACTTTGCTTTCTTTTTATTTATGAAGTTGCAATCTTTTTATGACGTTGCAAAGGCGGATAGTACTATCCGATCAGACTCTGAATCGTTTAAAGCTGAAAAACATGTTCTACGGGAGTGCACTTTTTGTTGATCAATTTACCCCACATAACAAGTTTTCTTGGTAGAAATCATGGTAGGATTGGGCAACCACAACTGGACCCCTTCTGCAAGAGGGATTGGTCCCGAGCACTGCACCCATTTATGCTTATGGTTTTTTTATTTTTACAATTTTTTTTTTTTGCTATGAAAGGGGTCCAAACCTTTGGCCAAGAATAATCTCTCCGGACAAAGAGGAAAGTTGGATAAACTCCTTCGTATCTCTAGCAGTGGCGAATCTAGGATTCTAAGTCATTGGGGGCACAAAAAGAATGCGGGGTCCTGCCCTGGGAAAATTGTTTTTGGTTATTTCTAAATGCACAAGGAGCAACCAGTGACAATTTTTTTTGGACCCTTCAATAGCAGTTGGATAGATTTAAACACACAAGGAGCAACCGAACATATAAAATACAACAGAAACTAGAAAATAGATGTATAGTTTGTGACAGCCACTAGCAAAGAAATAATTAATTAAGCTCAAAAAAATTCATACATAAGTCAACTCTTCTAACTATTTTAACACTGATTCACTTGACAAAACTTCTTAGACTACCTCCTTCCTCACAAAGATATATTCCCTTTCCCTCCAGCTGTCAGCCCAGCTTTTCCACGAAGTTTTAAATTCCAGGCAGTAATATAGAGTTAGATAATACATACAAGACATAATAATGCACAAAAATTGGTAATAAAACAGTACATACTAATTTTCAAAAAATAAAACAGTACATACTAATTTATCTTAACTGTTTTTAGCGATGACTGCTGTTGATTTTCCTTGGCATTAGCCCTTGCAGGAGACTGAGAACGCGGTGATGCTACAAGAAAGTGATTAAAACAATCAAAATTGGGGAGGACAAGAATAAGGAATACCTAAAGTTAATATTGGGCTACAAAAATCCATTGGGGGCCCAAAAAATTCATTGGGGCCTTATGGAAAAAATTAGTGGGCCCCACCTAAATTAGAACTAAAAGTTAGAAATCCACTGGTAATATACTCCATCCGCCACTGATCTCCAGTGTGGTAGTACAGTTTTGAACCTATAACCTCCTGGTGGAAACTGTGGTCTTAGGCCAACTGAGCTACCTCTTAGGATTAATCTGACACAAATCAGGTGAACATGTTTCCATTAAAAGAAAATGTTTCCAATCCACTTGAAACTTCAAAATTCACTCATTGGTGCTAACGTCGCAAAATTAGTCCACTCATAGACCATAGTCACCATGCAACAAAGGCCACTGAGGATCCTAACTCTTAAATTTGACCTTTTTTTAAGACCTAAATTGGACTGCTTGGGTCTCTTTTTATTATTGATTAATTGCATTCAGTTGCACTTGAAAAAACATGTTTTGGTTGGGATTTAAAGCCTGTCTTTGTTGGAATTGGGAGAACTTTTATCCAGGGAATGTTTGAATTCCAGACATAGTGGAATTCTTGGATGCTACTTTGTAGTTGAGCATTAAGAAATCTCATAAAAAAAGCAAAGGGGCTGGTTTTTCGAAATTCAAACAAAGCAGTTTAGATGTTACTTAAAGTGGCTAGAATTTTAAAAGTTTTATGAAGAAACATGATATCTGCAAATGCCTAGAAGAAGCCATCACATCTTGTCCTAAAAGCCTCAACGCCTCAAATTATTGTAAAAAATTATCGGAAAGAAACATGCTCTTAGGATTTACAAGAGATGGGGAGGAGGTTTTTGCTGTTCTAATATATATATGAAAGCAGTTGCTTTCAATTGACAAATCAACTTCAATTCCTTCAATTGATTTTGACCCGCTTTGATGTGTTTTTGGCTTTTAATTGATTTTATAATATTTTAAAAATACTTTTACTTTCCATTGCTTGTGTGCCTTATAATCACATACACATGGCCTTTGTTGGTTGGCTACATTGGCAAATGGCAATATTCTAGCAAAACGCCCCCATGTTAGGCTCCGGCAGTATAAGTCATAAAAAAATATCATTTAATTTTACGATATAAATAAAATATTTTATTTTGATTTCATATGTTTATATTATATAAAATTTATCTGAACTAATGAGTATGTTGTTTTGTTCTGCAAGTGTAGGGCTAAATTGAGATGCCCTCTTTTGAGATCTATAGTTTCACTCAGTCCTACTTTATTTCTTGATATTAGTTATTTTCCTTTTCTTCTTTTTTTTTAATTGTAAAAATTTGATATCTTTTGCTTGGATTGCTATTTGATTCCATCTCTAATATTCGGTGGAATTCAACTGCTGCTGGAACCCTTGTGATTAGGTGATTAGCTAATGACGGCAAATCTCAGACCAATCTTTTCTTTGATATCTACTTGCTTTGATGTATTTCTGGCTCGTTATTGATTTTATTTAACATTCTAAAAATACTTTTACTTTCTATTGCTTTTGTGTCTTATAATCACATATGCATTGGCTTTTTTTGGTTAGCTACATTGTATCATAATTCTCATCTCTATGGTTGTGTGGTTCTAGCTAGGGTGTAAAACTAAAGACTAAATACATGAACATTGGATTTGTTCTTTATGCTGCTGCACAATAGAAACAGTGGCATCTTCAGAAGCCGCAGGAAAGGCAATGCCACAATCAATCACAACTACTACTTTGTTGTTGATAAAAATGAATCCATCTCATTTTTTTTATTTTGTCGATTCAATGGGGTGAAGACAATGGACTGGTGGCTGCATGTAATTAGATTTTGTTTTGCACAGGACAACTTAGAGTGGCCTGCAGAAGTCCTAGGAATAGTTTACTGGATGGGACAACTGATACTTTATTAATCTTATTATTATTATTATTTTTAAAGGTCTTATTATTATTATTTGTCCGAGATTGCCTTTTTGACGTTGAAAACTCTATTAATTTAGATTAGGATGCGGAAACTCCGACACGCGGCCGGAGATCTATGTGCTTTCCGGCAATTGAGAAGCTCCGCGGATCTCTTCGCTTCTTGTCTTTCTTGTGAGATGGAATAATACCAAGTCTAGGGTTCCCTTATCTTTTATAGACAAGTTCCAAAGAGTCACACTTACTAAAGACTTCTAAGAAGGGGCCACATTCTAAAAAAAAAAAAAAAAAAACCCGGTTTTATTAATACTGGTTTTATTAGTCTTATAGCATTTTATTTATGTATTTATCTTTTTTACAGGATTTAAATGAATTGAGGGTTGAGCTACTAACTTGGATTTAAATTTTAAAACTAGTATTTTTCGAAATTTCCCCTCTTTTTTAAATATGTCTTTGCGTTATTTTGATGTTCTAAATATTTAAAATATATATATTGATGTTATAATTTTGATTGTGTTCTTTTTGCAGGATTTGCAAAACTGGATGTCAAAATTTGACACACAAGTTAAGGTCTACTATAATGTGAGTGTTTTTGTTTTTGTTTTTGTTTTTTTTTTTTCTCTGTCTGCTATTTCATGTTGAATGGTCTTTTTTAAATTGCATTTTTTTAATTATAGTTGTTGTTATTGTTGTTTTTGTTCTCTTTCTTGTTGAATGATCTTTCTTAAATTCATTTTTATTATAGTTGTTATTGTTTGTTGTTATGTTTCATCCTCGTAAATTTTTGTAATGAGAGAGTAAAATTATTCAAATTCCCATTGTGGAGGTTCTTGGAGAATTCAGTTTATACTGTCTACAATGCAGGGGCAATCCTCCATGATCCCAACTCCATTTTCATTCCCCCACCAATTTTTTCCGCTCTCAGCAACCCTTATATTTCATGGTAGAGGAGTGATTTATTGGGTCTTCTATAGAGTATTGCTATAAATGTTCATTAAAAAAAAAAGGGTTCCAACTCCACGGCATAGATGAGGCTGGTATATGGGCTACACTTTTGATTTTTTTACTATTAAGTGTTTATGAAGCTAATGAAAAAAAAATCATCATGCTAATTCCTTGATTGGAATTGAATTCCTTTCAACTTGCATATATTTCCTGTGAGATTATGTAGAGATATTGGGTTGTAGCTACCCCAACTACTTAAGTACAAGAAGAAAGTTATTGTTTCATTGCATATCATATTTCAAATATGTATATTACATTTTTATTTCTCTAAAGCAACTAGAAATCTTACCTGGCCTTTTTCTTCCTGCAAAAAAAAAAAAAAAAAAAACAAGTTGAGAAAGTTGAGTGCTTGAAATTATTTTTTTACTCTTTTTCAATGATTTTTGATGGGTTGTGACTTTTACTCAGATTTTTGATGTGGTTACTTGTTCTTTTTCGTCTTACTTGATCATGGTACTTTTTTAACGCATGCTCTTTTGTTGGGTTGGGTGTTCTTGATATATGCTGATTCATATGAGATTTTAATAAATTGATGGTTTTAATATGTGATTTCTGCTATGGGTATTCATCAAATTTCATGTTTTATGCTTTTGCCTTTTCCTATTTTTGTTGTTGTTTTGTTTTGGATTCTGCTATGATTGAAATCGGTCTCTCTCTTTTTTTAAGAAAGTTATTAATTAATGTATTTATATACTTATATATGTGTACCTTTTATTGATGATTGGATCCATCCTTCGATTGAGTATGTTAGTTTTCTTGTCCAGGTTTTAATTACTTTAACCATATGCTTTATGCATGATCAATCGATCAGGTTTACTCTCTTGTTGACTTTTTGTGGGTCTAAACAAAGAATTTGATGTTATTGCATAGCTCGCAAAAGACCCAACTGGGAAAGAGATCAGTGCTCTTCAGCAGCAACCTTAGATACTTGTGAGACAATATCAAATAGCAGCAGATCTTTGGCTTTACAGAAAGCTCATGAATTGCATGAGTACATGTGCTTTCAAACTTCATGATTTTATATGAAAGGATGGAATCATACAAGACCTATTCTTATGACCATTTTGGTAATACTTTTGTTCATGTTTAACTTTTTCCAATATCATTCACCGCACCATGATATTCTTTATTTTTTTTGCCTAACTGAATATATATAGGCTTTATCAGTGTTCTATTCTTCTATTTTTGGGCAAAGGTCCATTCCTCAGATGTTGTATAAGGAACTTATAAAGAGGTTGAGCTTATTACATAATCACAATTTATTTGGATATTTCTAAAATCCTTCTTTATATAAAAAATAATAATCCGATTTTATATTATTTGTCACAGAGAAAATTAATCACATTATATCAATGTAAATGTTAAACTATACAAGGCAAAGCGGTGTACAAGCAGATAAATAAAACATAATAATGTCAAACATATGTTCTTAGCCTTTTGCATATTATGTCTTTGTGATTACTGTCAATTTTGTACACCAGATAAATAAACCATAATAATGTCAAACATATGTTCTTAGCCTTTTGCATATTATGTCTTTGTGATTACTGTCAATTTTTTGTTAGCCAGTTTGGTAGATGTTTAGTATATTAGAATAAAATCAAACAAAATATCCCAAAAAAAAAAAAAAAAATGTCAAGTATGTTTTGATGCATGTGCCTTGCACGTGCAGGGCCTAACTAAGTATCTATATATACCAGGAGACATGAGTCACCACCGACACCATCGTCTCCCATTCACTGCCTTGGCCACATCAATGCCTCCACCTCAAGTTCGTCGCATCTCAAGATGCACCATCACACCTCGGCGCAATCTGGAAGACCCCCCACCACCCAAACGCTGCCAACTTACAATTTGGGACCTAACCTATCTCTCGATACAATACATCCAAAGGGGTCTCCTCTTCTACACCCCTTCTTCACATAAACATCCTTCAAATCCCATCATCCATCTCCTCAAGCAATCCTTATCCCAAGCTCTGGTCCACTTCTTCCCTCTAGTGGGCCGCTTCAAAACACACCATTCATCATCATCTTCTTTATATGTATATATAGACTGCAATGATGCGGGCGTGGAGTTTATCCACGCAGCTGCAGATGTAGCAGTTTCAGACATTCTCCATCCGAACAATGAACCCCAGATCGTAGAATCCTTCTTCGCCTTGAATGGCGCAGTTAATTACGACGGCCACTCCATACCTTTGCTTGCAGTGCAGGTGACCGAGCTTGTCGATGGTATCTTTATTGGTTGCTCTATCAATCACGCTGTCGTAGATGGGACTTCTTTCTGGCATTTCGTCAATGCGTGGTCTGAGATTGCAAGAAGAGGAGAAGGAAGTAATTGTATTTCAAACCCCCCAATTACACACAGATGGTTTGGGGATATCGATCCTTCTCTAGTCTGCCTTCCATTTTCTAAACTCTGATGAGTTTATAGAGAGATTCATGGCTCCAGTGTTGAGAAAGAGGATATTTCATTTCGCGCCAGAGTCCATTGCACGGCTCAAAGCTAAAGCGAACGAGCAGTGCAACTGCAACGAGATCTCATCCTTTCAGGTATTGCTTAGAACTCGGTTTCTAGGTTTTTACTGTTCTTTTCATGGTGCTATTATAAAATTACTTTTGGTGGGATGTTTTAAGTGTATGAGGGTGGATTTTTCCAGCGAGAGGATTCCACAGCCTGCCGATTAGGATTTCTGCCATTGAAATGAATCATGCTTTCTTACCCTTCATTTAGGAAATGAGAATCCTATATAAGATCATCATGTTTTTAGTTTTACACATAGGATCGGTCCCTTGGTCATCTAAGTTAATGTATCACTATAGGACCAATAGCCCAGTTCCTAGAAAAAAAAAGAAAAAAAAGAAAAGAAGAAGCCCAACGCAAGCTTGACTCATTCCATATAAAAGAGTTTATCCTAGGTACGAAATTATTGGATTTCAAAGTTATTTGAATGTGTTTAGATATGCAGATTAATCCTAATCTAACCCATTTAAATAACTTAAGGGGGCCTAATCTGTCCAAAACCCTTTAAAATCAGGTCAAATTTTCCTGACCCGCATGTATTGTGGTATACTGGTATGCATACGCGGGTTGCGTTAGTAGGTTGGGTTGGATTAATTTTACCGCTCCTAAATCCATGCTTGGATATACAAAGCTCAGTATCCATTTGTTTCATCAGGTGATGACGACTTTATTCTAAATACAAACTGGTCCATTCTAGTTCCCAAAACTCCTAATCCAATAAGGGAAATAAGTCATTCTGAATGTGAATTTTTTTAATTTTAAACCTATATGGAAAACAAGTTTTAGACTATTTCAATTGTTTTCAAATATTTGGATAATTAGATACGCATTGACATCCTTACTACTTTCAGTCATTGTCTGCACTGGTTTGGAGATCAGTCACTCGGGCGCGAAAACTGCCACCTGATCAGACCACCAACTGCCGGCTCGCCATCCAAAACCGATCAAGATTGGAGCCCCCCTTATCTCCTCACTACTTTGGCAATTGCATTCAAGCAGTGGCTGCGACAACCACAGCTTCCCAGCTTCTTTTCCATGATCTTAGGTGGGCCGCATGGCTGCTGCACCAAGCGGTGACAGCCCACACAGATGCTGCCGTGCGTGGGACCTTGGAGGCACGGGTGAGGGCTCCAAATATATTTTATCTGAGCAAGTCTGACCCTTGGAATTTGACCATAGGAAGCTCTCCAAGATTCAACATGTATGGGAATGACTTTGGTTGGGGGAGGCCTGTGGCAATTCGCAGTGGCCACGCGAACCATTTTGTTGGGAAGGTGATTTCATACCCAGGATGTGAAGGAGGAGGGCGCGTGGATTCAGAGATTTGTCTCTTACCAGAGTGTATGAATGCCTTGGAATTAGATAATGAATTCATGGATGCGGTCTCCCACTCTGTGTCATTATAGCTTTGCTTTGGGTGAGTGGATTCAGACATTGTGTAATGTATCCAATGAATTGATTTTTTATTTTCTTAATAATATTTTAACGGGTTTGTATATCTCTCCATATAATGTCTAATGTGTTATGACATGTCTCTATACTGTCTCTGTAATGTGCCTATCAAGGAATAGTTTTTTTTTTTTTTTTACTTAATTAATACTCATATATTACATGACGAATTTTAAACTGATAAAAGTGAGGATTTCTCCATTCTTGCATAAAATATGTGGCTCAAGAAACTTTTGTATCTTGATAAATTGGCACCTTCAATGAATAATTCAATCCATCCCATCTCAGATGTTAGGTGGTAGTGTGGTACCTTATAAGAATGAAGAAGGAACTGAGGAGCTGTCGCATGTCACCTTCTATGAATTATTATTACTAATATTGGAAACCAGGGCCTGCTATCCCATCTCAGATGTTAGGTGGTAGTGTGGTACCTTAAAAGAATGAAGAAGGAACTGAGGAGCTGTCACATGTCACCTTCAATGAATTATTATTACTAGGGCCCCCTCGAGACAATTCGTGGCCTAAAGCGAGGATCCTAAATTAGGCATTTTTTATGTTTTAATATTATTATAAATATTTTATTTAAATTTTATTTTTCTTTCTTTTTTGTGATGGAAATTACTAATTAAGTTTTTATATTCAAGTTTTGTTAACCTATCTTAAGTCCACCTCCAAAACCCACATGAGAATTTGGGGCCCATTTCCAAAACTCACATGAAAATTTTGGGTCACAAAATCCAACTACTTATTTGGCTCCAACTCCTCGCACCATGAGTTAGGACCATCTAAGATGGACTTCAGAGGTGTGCCCCATGTATTAGATGTTCCAGATACACGGTGCCCATATGCACTGTGGGCAAGTGAATAAATTCTAGCGGGGGCCAATTGTTTATCTTAAATTTTAAGATCTATTATTAGGGTTGAAACCCCAAAGCTATAGATCTATTAGAACCACATCAACCTATATTTTAAGCAAGTCAAAAGTGCCTACCCAAACTTAACCAGAGTATAAGAAGGACCAAACTTGAGCGAAAAGTTTGGAGTTGGGTAGGTAGGGAAGATCAGTAATCTCAACACCTGCCACTCAATATAATTCAACTTATATAGCTGGGGAGGCAGGGCACTTGGCCTTAAACCTGAAATCAGGTGATGTGGACTCCCCTCACCTAAAGTCAAAATAACATATTAGTTAATTCTTGAGTCCAAAAAGTATCATATAAATCTCTCTTAGATCCAAAAACAACTTTGACATCCTTTCTTTTTTACTTTCAGTAATGAATAATAACATGTCCATTGACCTCCATGCTACTTTTAGGCCTTGTGCGCGCTGGTGTGGAGATCAATCACTACTAGGGCACGGAAATTGTCATCCGACCAAATAACCAATTGCCGATAGGCGGCCGGAAACCGATCAAGGTTACAACCTCCCTTACCTCCTCACTACTTTGGCAATTGCATACAAACACTGACCGCCACAACCACAGTGGCCCAACTGCTTTCCAATGATCTTGCATGGGTTGGATGGTTGCTGCACCAATCCGTGGCTACCCACACAGATGCTGTTGTCCGTGGGACCTTGGATGCATGGGTGAAGGCTCCTGTTTTGAATCGTCTAAGCAGGTTTGATGGTTGGAGTATGATGATGGGGAGCTCTCCGAGATTCGACATTTATGGGAATGACTTTGGTTGGGGGAGGCCTGTGGCAGTTTGCAGCTGATATGCGAACAAGTTTGATGGGAAGGTGACCTCATATCCAGGACGTGAAGGAGGAGGTAGTGTGGATTTGGAGATTTGTGTTACACCCCGAACCGAGTTAATCTTGTTTATATATATAAATTAATCGTGCTTAGATACTACTTAAACTATTTTAGTGTCAAATAGTTTTATTCTAGCGTTTTAGAGAGACCTTGAGTCTTGAGTAGTTAGTTTGACCAAAGTTTAGCTCTTTTAGGTAGAGCCGAGGACTTTTTGGTAATTTTGAATTTTCTTATTTCGCATCGTATGCATCTCATCTTGGCTTCATCGCGTGTATCTCATCAAGCTTATCATCTTTCTTATCTATCATTTCCTCATTTGACCTCATATTAATCACCTAAGTTTCCATTTGACCCAAAGTGTAAATATAAGAAAGAACTTGGGTTTTGTTTTAAGTTCTGAACTATACACTTAACATAGCCAAACCCATTTCATTCGAATGTCTCAGCTGAGCAAAAGGGGAACAGCCATCTTCAACCTTCTCATCCCCTTCTTCTTCATCATTTATGGTTCTTGAAAGCTTGCATGTGTGATTAGAGTTTGGAATGGGGTTCCTCGTTTGCTTCTCCACGTTTTCATAGTTATCTTGTGACATTGTGACAAGAACCCATTTCTCCTACAACTTCCATTTTCGGACTTCTTGTTATAGGTAAGAACCCAACCCTTAATATTCATGCTTTTGAGTTTAAAAGGGGTCAAGAGACTCCTAATTAAGCATGCATACATATTCCTTAGCATCTTTTCACGGTTTTCTTTACTTAGGGTTGGTTATTTGGGGATTTTGGTACTTTGAATCAAGGAAGGAAAAGGATTGGAAAGCCTTGTGTTGAGGCAAGTATAAGCTCTAATCTCTTATTCATGTTGTGGTTATTAATTGACTCTATAATTCTGATTTCATTTGTTAATTTTTAGCCTCTTGTATGTGAAATAAATGTAAATGGAACCCTTTCAATGTGTATCTTGAAGTAGAGATGGTGATAAGGGTTTTATATATATTAAATGGAGTCAACTAGGTTCAGTTGTGTGGATTGTTTTTAAATGGAGAAGTTCTGGAGAATGAGTTGAACCCACCATTTATCATGCCCAACGACCTGTGCATCATTTGAGTTGAAAGAACCTCTCTCTCTATCATTGTAAATGGGTTCTCCATTATAGTTGATGTTTAGCCTCTTGCATGGAATATACCTTGAATTTGGAGTTGTTTTATGTATGTAAATGGAGACCATGTAGTACAGTTAGGTGGGTGTAAGTGGTGGAAATTCTGGACATTGTTCAAAGGACTTTGTAGGGCTTAACCAATGGCACTTTTTAGTAGCATTGACCACTGGAAACCCTTTTTATGTGTGGAACCCTTTTTGAGGCAAGGATTTCACATGTTTAATTTGTTCATTTCATTCTAAACCATGGTCATTCAATTATGGAAATCCAATGTATACTAATACATAATGTGACACCGATTAATGAATAACGATACATTGATTTCTATAATTGGGTAATGCATTGGATAGTGTGAAAACGAATCTTTAGAATAGTTTGGCTTGTAAGAATCATTGACTCCTAAATCTTAATGCATGAACATATTGTTATCACATCCATGACTTCATACTCTAATTTAGTGTGTGCATTTCTAGATTGTATTTTTCATTGTGTTTCCAAGTTAATGTCGTATTACTGTGAATATGAGGAAAGTCTTGAGTAGATTAGTGACTGTACATGAATGAATTGTATCGTATGAAATGATTAGTGTGGTCTACTCAAGTCCAACTTGATAATTGATTCGAATGAGTCGGTACTACTTAGCTTCGACCGGATGATACCCGACGGGGTTGACTCTTGGTTTAGTTTGTGTAAGTCACTGCAGTAGACGGCCTGGAGCACCGGAACTCCAGAACCCGGGTAACCAGTGAACCTTTGGCCGGGTCACTGGTGACATCCCAAAATGCGTGCCCTCTTCGAGGGGATTTAGCTAATGTGGTTACCAACTAGTGTGTATAAGTTTTCAATCATTATTGATTCTTTAAGCATGATTTAACTCTGAATGCACAACTGCCTCGTTTTACTTCACCTGACCTCTTATAATCTCTTGTCATGAATTCTGAATTTGACATAGCATGTGTAAATGATTATTGCTTATACTCAGCTGAATCGTCGTATTCATTGGTTATTCATTGGTGTTACAGACACAGATCCCACCCCCGGTCCTGAACAGACCGCGGAGGGAGAGGAGGAGGCCTGCGAGGTACCTCCAGGCCTAGAAGAGTGGACAGCGGAGGGAGCTGTCTAGTTATGTTCTCGGAGAGCGTCAGGGACCTTGCTTGATGACAATACCTTTTGTTTAGTGAGCTATAGTGAGCTGACCAGTGTGAATATTGAACATGACATTAGTTTTTGGTATTGTTGTATATAAATACTTTTGTATTATGAAGTGGAGTATGTTTTAACTCTCTACTTCTTTCTAGTAATGAAATCACCTTTTGGTTTAAGGAATTTGAATTTATGGACAGCTCATGATTTGATATCTATTATTGAATGTTTTGATGCTTCCGCTATTAAATGCACAGAGACAGGTGTCAGTGAGCATGTCTCAGGCGTGGAAAGCTTGGAAATTATCTCCTTCGTGACTCACACTTGACCCGAAACAGGTGTGATGAGCACGGGAGTACGTATGTCACACCTCGGGAATTACCCTTGGCCAGGTAATTTCGGGACCGGGATGTGACAATTTGTCTCTTGCCAGAGTTCATGAATGCATGAGAATTAGATGATGAATTCATGGATATTTCTCCCATTCATGAGTGTTTTAGCCATGGTTCTAGAGAGTTGTTTTAAACATTTTGGCTAGTGTATCTATCATAGAATGATATATCAGTTTTATTATCTCTTCCAGTTTTTCCAAAGATGAATTTGAAAATTGTTGAGAGAATAATGAGCTCATCGAATAGTGGAATGTGCTCAGTATTGCAACCTTGATATTCTGAGTTCAATCTACGTTTCCAACAAAGCCGACTGAACCATAAGGCCAACAAAGCAATTGCTTTAGGCCCCAAAAAATAAGGCAAAAAAAAGGCCCCATAATAGCAATTAACATCTTTTGAAATTCTAAAATAGAAAACTTGTTAATTGTCATCCCTTTTTTTTCTCCCCAAAATATAGGCCCCATAATAACTCTCTATTGAGAAGATACGACCAAGATTTTCAACCTTAAAGTGTCATTTATGGCCCCATTAAATTTCCAAATCTGCCCCTTATATTTCTATTGCTTGGAGTCCAATTGATTTTAACACACCATTATATTTCTAACAGTCCATGTGTATCAAATGTCAACCATACATTCAATCATGAACTTGTTTCACAAGCGTTTCTGATTATTTTTGTGCATCATATTTCAATAGGAGCCCCAGCTTGACCTGACATTTAAGTTTAAATTAATCTTTTATTTGACCATTTTATGAGAAGTAAATACACAT
Organism: Cinnamomum chago; assembly: GCA_038049695.1. Lineage (NCBI taxonomy): Eukaryota > Viridiplantae > Streptophyta > Magnoliopsida > Laurales > Lauraceae > Cinnamomum > Cinnamomum chago. The sequence goes on along the minus strand of CP142458.1, from coordinate 59,524,992 downwards.
TTGACCACTATTTCTCATATTTTATCATTTGTAAATTTTTTTTTTTTTACCAATGATCCACTTCTTTTCATCATCTAAACAGTGTAATAAACCCTGGAATTTGTCATCCGCACCTGAAAGGATGAGATGTTGTTGGAGTTGCACTCTTTGTTGGCTTTCTCGTTGAGCAGCGCTATGGACTCCGTTGTAAAATGAAAGATCCTCTCCCTCAAAGGCGGAGGCGAGAATTTCTCTATAAATTCATCAGCTTCAGAGAATGGAAGACGAACAAGAGAAGGATCGAGATCACAAAACCATCGTTGTGTAATTGGTGGAGTTGAGGTACAATCATTTCCTTCTCCTCTTCTTGTGATCTCAGACCACATATTCAAGAAATGCGTGAAAGAAGTCTCATCTCCAACCGCATGATTGGAAGAGGAACCAATGAAGATGCCGTCAACAAGCTCAGTTACCTGCACTCCAAGCAATGGTATGGAGTGACCATCGTAATTAATTGTCCCATCAAAGACGAAGAATGATTTTACAATCTGGGGTACATAGATCGGGTCGAGAATGTCCGAAACCGTTACATCTATAGCTGCATGGATGAACTCTTTATCTACATCATTGCAGTCTATGAATACATACGGTAAGAATTTAGTTGGCTAATTCATAGGTGTTTGGACAAAACAGGGTTTCTTAATATCTTGTATTGAGTCTAGAAAAGGACTGCAAGAGTTCTAAATAGAAAGTGATCTAATGAGTTCAGATTCTGCTGAATTGAATTGGTCGCTCGAGCGACCATCCATCCGCTCGAGCGGACTAAACAGAGTGTCATTCGCTCGACCTTTCAATCCGTGCGCTCGACCGATCAAGGTTCTGGAATGAAGTTTCAAAGTTCGCACGACGACCGCTCGAGCGAACCTCTCACAGAGAGTTGTTCGCTCTACCGCATGTTATTGTTCGCTCGACCAACGATCCAGTGCGCTGTTCGTCTGTTTCCAGAGAGCAGGTCGCTCGAGCGAACCTTATGACCGCTCGAGCGACCCTAGGAATTCTAAATTAAGAAGAACTCTTCTTACTATTTTCAAGGAAGGAAGTTACCTGTTTGAAGAAGCCTTGGATACACGAAATATTTCCTATATATAGGCTTGTTATCTCTCCTCTTTACACAACTCTGAATTAAAAGAAATCTATGAGTGTGAGAGTTTGAGAGATCTATTGTTCTGCCCCAAGGCTGCCAATACTGTTGCTATGCTGATGATTCAAGTCTTGGTTTGATCCCACAACTTATCTTGAAGACTCTGTTGTTCAAGCACAGTGAAGGTGCACGGCGAGCAGTCGGTAAGTTCTATACAGTCCTTAGGTTGAGTCAGCAACTGGGAAAGGGTTGTGAGTTTTCTTGTAACTTTCAATTCATAGTGCTTGGTTGTCTGTTGGCCTAGACGATAAGGCCCGTGGTTTTTTCCCGGGTAGGGTTTTCCACGTATAAATCCTGTGTCCTTCTCTCTCTTGTGGTTTGACTGTTTTAATCTGGATTAGGGTTAACTATTAGTTTAATAATCTTTTATTGATATTCGTCTGAGATCGTATTAGTGGGACCTCTGCCTGTGTCAAGGCAAGATTTAGTATTTTCAATTGGTATCAGAGCAAGATTTAGTATTTTTTTTCTCTCATCACTGTTCAGCTTATCACTGTGTGCTTAGGCGTGTGAAATTTTCTCCAGTAGTATCTTTTCACTGCTGATGGCGAGTTTTGACCTAAATTGAGACGTTAAAGTAATTTTTGCCGCTCTGCATTCAAAGAGTTGAACTTTTGGCAGTTCACTCGAGCGAACTTGACTGGTTGCTCGAGCGAACCCTCGTATTAAAAGCGCGCACGATCTTTCCTTCTTCCCCATTTCCTCTTCCTTCCATTTCCTACTACCCTAGCGGTTTCTCTCTAGTTTTCGCCTCCCTCTTCCTCAAGTCTTCCTCACCGTCCAAAGGTATTTTTTTCTAATTTCGTTCATTTTTTTTATTTCTTTGATAATGATTATGCAATGTTTCACCATTTTTTTTCTTTTTATATGGATTTTGCTAGTTCTTTGGTTTGGTTAGGGTTTTCACCCCTCTACACTTCTACCTCATCCATTTTTTTTCTTAACTTTACATGCATCACCTTCTCACTTTGGATTGAGATTCTCTCTTCGTCGGTTGAGGTATCATAGTACTCTATTGCACAATGCTATCTCCATTTTCTTTTCCGCAAGTGGGATTGGATTTACTTTATGATGTGTTTGTGGTTGTTATTGGGATTGAATGCTTTTGGAAGACACATTGGTTGGAGATTGTGACTAAAGGGTATTTCACTGGTGCTTTTCTTTGTTTGGATTGGGTGAGGTGGAGATACATGTTTGTTTGGATGTGAATGTGGTTGTTGTGGGTGCCTTTATGGCACTTCTGGTGATGGGTGGAGTTACCCTAGTTTTTCTTTGCAGGATATGATCAGTGGTGTGTACACTTCGAAGTTGTTCTGTGTATGGTTGATGATTGGGTGGGGATGCCCATATTAGTCTTTTTGCAGGGACTGTGTGCTAATTGGATTTCCTGGTTTAACTGACAGAAATGGCACCTAAAAAGAGACCTCATGCTGAGGCTTCTTCTTCATCTTCTTTTGATCACACTCGTTTCCCTAGCCTAGGGAAATCCACTCAGTTTTATGAGCAGTTTGCCACAACAATATTGAATCAGAGAGGGAAGTTGTTGAGGAATTACACAATAAGTCTGTGTGTAGGAGTCTGGCCAATCGGGATTTGTACCCATTAATGAAATTTGATGCTAAGAAGATTCATGTGGAGTTGGTCCGAGAATTTTATTGTAATTTGGAAGTTTTGGAAAATGGTTCGGTGAAGACTTTTGTAAGAGGAAAATGGATTACCATCTCTGTAGCGGACATTGCTGATTTCATAAACATACCTGAAGAGGAAGACGCTGACTATCCTATTCCAGATGAACTGCCTGCCCCCATTGATTACGATGCCGTTGCCACCACTCTTTGCGGGGTTCCTACTCAGTGGCCTGGGGGTATCATTCTACATGGAAATCTCACTGCTGAATATCGGTTCCTTAACCGATTTGTGTGCCACAACCTCGAGCCCCGTGATCATACATCCGATGTGGCACAAAAGAATGGCTATCTGCTGTATTGCATTGGCACTGGCAAGCGTGTCAACATCCCTCTGGTTTATCTTCATGTCCTCGTTCGCACATTGACTGCTAAACGAAATTCATTCTTACCTTTTGGAGTCTTCGTTACTGAATTTCCAGCTTTTAAGGAGATACAGGTTCGTCAGAATGAACCGTTTGTGAAAGTAAAAAATCCCATCAATGCACGCACTATTGAACAATCGTCTGCTCACGTTCCTCCTGCATAGCGAGCTGATGAAGGAAATCAAGGAGAAGAGGCTGACGCAGCACAAGGACAGGGGGAGCAACCAGGGCTGCACCAAAGATTTGATCAACTTGCACACCAAGTTCAAGAACTTTCTACCAGGGTTGACCTAGGGTTCACACAAGTTAATGCCGCCCTTGTGGAACTTTTAGCTCGGATGGGACAAAGCCCACAATGATTTCCATCTCATTGCAACATTGCCTTTCTAGTTAACTGTTATTTGCTTTTCTTACTATGCTGATTAGGTACTTTGGAACTATGTCTTTCATATTTTGTTTTGATATTTTGTTATTATTCACTACTTTGTTTTACTGTTGATAGGTATCTAGTTCTCTCTTATTCTCACTCTCTCTTATTGCTGGTTAATATTCTATTGTTTCGCTTCTTCTTGGCCCTTATTGTCAATTGATGTACAAAAAGGGGGAGAATTGTGTGTTATTTTTATTTCGATGATTCCATTCACTTGATCGTTGTGTGAAAGTTTCTGCAGGTACTTCTATACTCGTAATAGTCTCTCTTTGGACTGGTTATGATTTTTAGTTGATTTGGATTGTTGGGCAGATTTTTTATGTAATAGGGGTTTTGTCCATGAATTGCCAAAGGGGGAGATTGTAAGAATTTAGTTGGCTAATTCATAGGTGTTTGGACAAAACAAGGTTTCTTAAAATCTTGTATTGAGTCTAGGAAAGGACTGCAAGAGTTCTAAACAGAAAGTGATCTAATGAGTTCGGATTCTGCTGAATTGAATTGGTCGCTCGAGCGACCATCCATCCGCTCGAGTGGACCAAACAGAGTGACATTCGCTCGACCTTTCAATCCATGCGCTCGACCGATCAAGGTTCTAGAGTGAAGTTTCAAAGTTCGCACGACGACCGCTCGAGCGAACCTCTCACAGAGAGTTGTTCGCTCTACCGAATGTTATTGTTCGCTCGACCAACGATCCAGTGCGCTGTTCGTCTGTTTCCAGAGAGCAGGTCGCTCGAGCGAACCCTATGACAGCTCGAGCGACCCTAGGAATTCTAAATTAAGAACTCTTCTTACTATTTTCAAGGAAGGAAGTTACCTGTTTGAAGAAGCCTTGGATACACGAAATATTTCCTATAAATAGGCTTGTTATCTCTCCTCTCTACACAACTCTGAATTAGAAGAAATCTATGAGTGTGAGAGTTTGAGAGATCCATTGTTCTGCCCCAACGCTGCCAATACTGTTGCTATGCTGATGATTTAAGTCTTGGTTTGATCCCACAACTTATCTTGAAGACTCTGTTGTTCAAGCGCGGTGAAGGTGCACGACAAGCAGTCGGCAAGTTCTATACAGTCCTTAGGTTGAGTCAGCAACTGGGAAAGGGTTGTGAGTTTTCTTGTAACTTTCAATTCATAGTGCTTGGTTGTCTGTTGGCCTAGACGATAAGGCCCGTGGTTTTTTCCCGAGTAGGGTTTTCCACGTATAAATCCTGTGTCATTCTCTCTCTTGTGGTTTGACTGTTTTAATCTGGATTAGGGTTAACTATTAGTTTAATAATCTTTTATTGATATTCGTCTGAGATCGTATTAATGGGATCTCTGCCTGTGTTAAGGCAAGATTTAGTAATTTCACATACATAGAAGAAGAAGAAGAAGAAGAAGAAGAAGATGGACGGTGTGTTTCGAGGCGGCCTGTAAGAGGGAAGAAGTGGGCTAGAGCTTGGGAGACGGACTGCTTGAGAAGATGGACGATGGGATTTGAAGGATGTTTTTGGGAAGAAGGGGTGTAGAAGAGGAGACCCTTTTGAATGTAGTTTACAGAGAGCATGGCCAGGTCCCATGGTGTGAGTTTGCAGCATTTGGGCGTCGGGGTCCCTTCTAAAGTACGTTGGGGTGTGATGGTGCATGTGGAGAAGTGACGAACTAGAGGTGGAGGCATTGCTGTGGAGAAAGTAAATGGTAGATGAAGGTGTGTATTTATGGAGTTCCCTTCTAATATATAGATGTGGAGAGGCTGAGAGCCTGAAGGGAAGAACAGAGAGTATAAGCCGCCTTTTTTCTAAATTTGTTGTTTGTATAATATGAGGGTCATGATTTGGTGATATGGACGGGACACACTTATAAAAAAGGGATTTTTACCAAATAATTGTTTATAAATCTTAATTAGACAAATTCGATTATGAAAACATGACAACATCCGTGTAACGCCCCAATTCCGGATACCGATATACTCGTTCGATTACCCGAAATTGGCGCGCTACTTCCTGGAAAATCTGAGAACTTCCAAGATCGTAGGCCGCAGTGAGGTCCAATTTAAAACTTTTTGACCAATAGAGTTATAATATTTAAATTGCGGAAGCACAACGATTTAAACAATGCGGAAGCAATAGTATCGAGATATAAATTTAAGTGTGAGCAAAACATAGTCTATTAAAATGATTCAATGTTAATCAAGGTTATACATTTTCATTCTACCCTTCTCACTACAGAATGTCTCTCAAAAACCCAAAATAACAATGTCCCTCAAAACCCGGATATAAACTCCTCGCCCTCCGGCTCGACATCCGTGTCGGCCGGGCCCCACGCGTACTCTCCAGCAACGGGTGCCTCCACTACAGCTAGTGCGTCGTCAGGGATCTCTGGGTCAAGGCCTAAGCACCAATGAATGGGTCAGATCTAAACGATCTGGCAAGTTACAGCATACTACTAACATAGAACATATGTATCAAAGGAAGTAAAGACGAGTACATAAATTAAATGAATAGCAAGGGAAATGAACTAGGCAGTTGTGCATTTAAATCATAAAGAATCAGTATGAATAGAAACATCTAAACTACTATAAACAATGTGGCACATTCACACGAGCTGGAATACCGCAGGATATTATGCCGCGGCCCTCCCATACTGAACACAGTCGCGGTGGGGAACCTCACCAGGGAATAACTAATCCCGAATCTCACTCATCAACTCATCATCTCATCACTCCAGATCGGCACGGTATGACACCTTGCCGTCTTAACCACACAGCTCATCATGATAGCTCCACAACACTCAACTAGCTCCTACCGGGGATGATCAGTCCACAGGCTGAGCTTAAATCAACCGAGTGAATGTTCATGCCGACTCGAGAATAACTCTAAGGTCTGTGTCTGTCTAGGCTTTGCCTTGCGTGAACAAGGTCCTAACAATATCTCTAAGAGGTCTACACATCTCAATACAGTCTCTAGATCTCATTCAAGGTCCAGGCCCACTCGTTGGATCCATACCAAGGCCCATCAGTACATGGCCTGGTCTAAACCGTCCAAACGAGGCAACTAATCCATCTATTACTGATAACAGTTCCATTACAATCCATAACAGCTTAACAGTCTAATAAGAACTACCTCTTCCAGCTAAAGGGTTCACATCTCCACACTTAGGCCCATTAAGGGCCCGCCTAGACACAGACACGGGTCAATGATCTCCGAAACCACACTGTTGGGTCACCTCTAGATACCCTAGGTTCAGGTCTTCCAATTATGTTTAATTAACAGCATACCGCTAATCTTAAAGATCTAAGAATGACAGCATATAAATAAGTGAAGTATAACTTCAATGAAGGAATCAACAGGGAAATCCAACGGTCCAATCATAGGTAATGGGCCACTTTAGGTTCGGGTCTATCTCCGGTAATTCGATCTCTAAACGATGTCATTAATGCCGTAAAATACTGTATTTGGTGCTTAGTTAGTTGATGGCATCTATGACAACTCTTAGAGGTCGAATCATCTTAGATTATCAACCAAAACACTAAACAGTGGTCCCCACGAGTCAAGGTCGAGCCACGCCATTGACTCGTGCTTGGCACATTGATGGAAGTTCATTTGGATGGTCAATGGGCCCCACAACTGATCGTATCTCCTAAATGTTGAAAACTGGAAAATCAGGGTTTTCCAGGTGAACCTGATGTGTTGTGAGCTCGGTTGATTTCCTGGCCTGGAAGATCAACCGAGTGCACTAACTAATCTAAATCAGGCTTCCTGGACAACTCAATTCGTTTCCAAAGGTTTCCAGCGTGTTCGGTCAAATCCCTGGCCTAGGTGATTGACCGCATACTCCAAAAACCTTAGAAAGGATTGATGTCCCAGCTTTAAACATTATCTAAAGTAAAATCCTAAGTATCAAGTCCATTTGGGTGTAAAGAGTCTACGTTTCGGGTGAAAACCAACTTTCAGTCACATCCTGCACCAACAGTATGAACCAGGTCAACAGGTGCAAGGCCCGGTCAACCTGGCCATTTAAAAAAATGAAATTGGTGCAAGGAATGGCTGATGGCCAATTTTCACAACTTTTCTTGCTTGGCCGGTTAACCCGGGGTAGGGCCCAGGTTAACCTGCCCAAGAGAAATCATCTTGCAGGAGAACAAAGCTGGGAGCAGAAATTCTGCAAACTGCAGTTTGGCCGGTTAACCGGCCTGCAAAGCCCGGTTAACCGGCTGAGCTGCAGAAGGGCCCTGCAGAGAATAACTGGGAGCTGCCATTTCTGCAACTTCAGTGTGGCCGGTCAACCGGCCTGCACAGACCGGTTAACCGGCTACACTGCCGGTTAACCACCGGTTAACCGGGTACCCTGAAACGGGAAATTGCCCAGTTGCTGTAACCTTTCTGTTTTGCCTCCTTTTACACCCAAATCACTTCCAATCCCTTCCAAACTCCACCCAAACACTTCTAATCAATTAATAACACAATAACCATCCATCCATCACCTTATGGCCCACTGATCTTCCAAATGGGGGGTGAAAACCCCCATCCATCAGTGACCTTTCAACCAAAATACACAAACAAGCTCAGGTAGAAACTAAACCATAACAGAACATCAAATGAAATGGAAAACTACTGAATCATGAACTAAAATACACATCCTAAGTTATGAGTATGATGCACTTGCCTCTTTGCTTGAGAATTGATTTGTAGAGAGAAGAGAGAAATAACAGAGGAGGTCCAAGTCCAGCTAAACAGAGAAGTGAAGAAGAAGATGAATCACACAGCAGCTGCTGCTCCTCAAGCAAACTCCAGCAATAACAGTAGTAGGTCTTCTAAGGATTTTCCAGCAGGCACAGAAATGAAGGAGAAGAAGAAGAAGAAGAAGCAGACAGCAACAGCAGTAGCTTATGGGAAGGGTTCCAGCACAGGTTCAGCAAGAGAATGAGAAGATGAAATGGTGGCTGCAGCTTCTCAATAAAAATCCCAGCAGGGTAACAGTACCCCAGGTGATATGGAGAAGAAGAAAAGAAGAAGAATACAGTTGCAGATTCAAGAGAAATTCCAGCAACAGGAGAAGGAAGATGAGATGCAGCAGCTCCAGAGGAAATTTCAGCAGAGTAACAGCAGAGAATGAAGAGGGAAAGGGTGGCTGCTCCAGCTGAAGTGAAGAAGGACACAGCAACAGCTTCAAGAGGGAGTTTCCAGCAACAGTAGCTGGTTGCACTGCTCAAACGTATGAGAGGAACTTAGGGGTGGAAGTTGGGAGTTGAAATGGGTTGGAGGTGGTTTCCTTGGGAAGAGGGCTGGAGGTTATCTTGGGATGGGGGCTAGCTTAGGTTTTAGGGTTTGCAAGAGTTAAGAGATGGTTTTATATAGATTAGGAGAGGGGTGGTTAATTACTAGCTTTAGCCTTAGGGTTTAGGGTTTATCTTGGGATTAGGGTTAGGGTTTAAGGGTAGGCTGGTCATTAGGTTAGGAAACTTCTAGAAATGCACCTTTAGCACAACTAAACCCACTTAATCACTTAATTAGACTCTATTAAGGACCTAACTAGCTCTAATAGCCTAGGTTTAACACAACACCCCATTAATTAAAAACACTAACCCACTAAGTTAATCTAACTAACTTAGGAAATCTAACTAGTCAATCTAATTAGCCCCTAACTAGCCCAATTAAAGAGTAATTAACAATGATTAGCCATAATTAGCAATAATTAGCGAAGATTAGAAGAAATTAGCAAAGATTAGCATAATTAATTAATAATTAACATAAATTAGAGTTAATTAGTCTATAAAATAGCCCTTAGAGGGCCCACCAAGGGTGGGACCTCACATCATTCCCTCCTTTTAAAAACATTTGTCCCCAAATGTAAAACAAGATTAGAACATACCTGGGGTAGAAGATGTGGATAGTCCCTCTCCACCTGGTCGCGTAGCTCCCACGTAGCCTCCTCCGGAGTGTAATGCTCCCACTGAACCTTCACCCAAAGAATGGTTCGGGTCCGGAGCACCTGCTCCTTGGTGTCGATGATCGCGATCGGCCTGGCGACGTACGAAGCATCTGGCTGGATGTCGAGTGGCTCGTGATAAAGAATGTGGGTCGGGTCCTCCACATACTTCTTCAGCATGGAGACGTGGAACACGTCATGCACTCCTGAAAGCTCTAGCGGTAGCTGAAGCTTGTAGGCGACGTCTCCAACTCTAGATCTGATCTCGGAGGGTCCAACATATCTCCGCGCTAGCTTACCCTTCTCACCAAACCTCAGGGTACCTCTAGCCGGAGAAACCTTCAGGAAAACTCTGTCTCCCTTCTCGAACTCGAGCGGTCTGCGCCGGTTGTCTGCATTGCTCTTCTGTCTGCTGCGGCTGACCTTTAGGTTCTCAACTATCTGCCGAACCTTCTCGCTGGTGTCGCTGACAATGGATGGACCATGGAAGCTCCTGACACCAACTTCTTCCCAGCAAACTGGGGTCTTGTATCTCCTCCCGTACAAAGCCTCGTACGGTGCCATCTTGATGCTCGCATGGAAGCTGTTGTTGTAGGCGAACTCGCACAACGGCAAGGAATCCTCCCAGTTCTCCTTGAAGTCCGAGACACAGGCCCTCAACATGTCCTCTAGTGTCTGGTTGGTGCGCTCTGTCTGCCCGTCTGTCTGAGGATGATAGGCCGTGCTGAGGCTCAACTTGGTGCCCAAGGCCTGCTGAAGACTCTCCCAGAAATGCGAAGTGAATCGCGGGTCTCTGTCTGAAACTATCGAAGCTGGAACTCCGTTCAACGAGACAATCCGGTCGACGTACAACTTAGCAAGGACGTCGAGTCCTGCTCTCATCGACACTGGCAAGAAATGGGCTGACTTAGTCAGCCGATCCACGATCACCCAAATGCCGTCGTGGCGTCTCCTGGTGGCTGGAAGTCCTGCGATGAAGTCCATGGTGATGTGCTCCCACTTCCACTGAGGAATCTCAAGCTGATGAAGTAGTCCTGGTGGCTTCTGGTGTTCGACCTTGATCTGCTGACATGTCAAACACTTGGAGACATAGCGAGCTATCTCCTTCTTCATGTTGTTCCACCAGTAGTAGTTCCGTAGGTTCTGGTACATCTTGGTGCTGCCGGGGTGAATCGAGTATCTGCTGTGGTGTGCATCTGCAAGAATCTCGTCCTTCAGCTCCTGAATGTCTGGCACGCACAATCTGTCCTGGTAGTAGAGCACTCCTCCGATCAACCTGAACTCTGGCCTCTGGTCAATCTGCTCGGTCACTCTGACAAGCTTCAGATCGTTGCGTTGACTGTCCTTGACCTTGCCCAGCAACTCTGGTTCCCACGCTGACATGGTGGCAAGCAAGACTCTCTCGCTGAGCGGCTGAAACTGAATGTCTAAGCTGCTGAAGACGTCGGTCCACACACCCTCTGCTGCTAGAAAACCGACGAGGGCGGTCTTCCTGCTCAAAGCGTCTGCTACGACGTTCGCCTTACCAGGATGGTATTTGATGGGGAAGTCGTAGTCCTTGATGTACTCCATCCATCTCCTCTGCCGGTTGTTGGGGTCGCTCTGCGTGAACAGGTACTGCAAACTGCGGTGATCTGAGTGCACCTCGAACTTCTCGCCGTAGAGGTAGTGCCGCCACAACTTCAAGGCAAAAACGACTGCTGCAAGCTCCAAGTCGTGAGTGGCGTACTTCTTCTCGTGCTCCTTCAGCTGGCGCGATCCATAGGCAATAACCTTGCCCTCCTGCATCAGAACACATCTAAGACCGGTCCCTGAAGCGTCGGTGAAGACTACGAATCCACCACTGCCAGAAGGTAAAGACAAGATCGGTGCTGTCGTCAATCTCTCCTTCAGCTCTTGAAAGCTGTTCTCACAAGCATCGGACCAGACGAACGATACATCCTTCCGTGTCAGCTTGGTCAACGGTGCTGAGATCGTGGAGAAACTCTTGACGAATCTGCGGTAGTAGCCTGCTAAACCGAGAAAACTCCTAATCTCTGTGGCGTTCTTCGGTCTCGCCCAGTTCGTCACTGCTTCTATCTTTGCCGGGTCCACTGCTAGTCCATCCTTGGAGATGATGTGTCCAAGGAAGACTACTTGCTCTAACCAAAACTCGCACTTGCTGAGCTTCGCGTACAACTGGTTGTCGCGTAACAACTGGAGAGACGTCCTCAAATGCTGCTCGTGTTCCTCTCTGGTCTTGGAGTAGGCCAAAACATCGTCGATGAAGACCACCGTAAAGCTGTCGAGGTACGGTGCGAAGATCTTGTTCATCAGGGACATGAACACTGCTGGTGCATTCGTCAACCCGAACGGCATCACAAGAAACTCGTAATGGCCATAGCGGGATCGGAACGCTGTCTTCTGCACATCCTGATCTCTGACTCGCAGCTGATGGTACCCCGACCTCAAGTCTATCTTCGAAAAGAACTGCGCACCCTGAAGCTGGTCGAAAAGCTCGTCGATCCGGGGAAGAGGATACTTGTTCTTCACTGTCGCCTGGTTCAATTGCCGGTAGTCGATGCACATCCTCATCGATCCATCCTTCTAAAATGACGTCGAAGTCATGCATGGGTAGCACGATCAGATCTGCAAGCAAAATGCACTCCCCGATTTGCACTCGGCATCTGGGGTGGTAAGTCCAAAACCTAAGACTACACTGACTCTACCCAATCCATCGTCCTCATACGTATCCCATCACTCGAATCCTCACTACGTCCTATGGTTTCTAGTGTATTTTATTTCCTAGAGACCAGCTCGCTCTGATACCATAAAATGTAACGCCCCAATTCCGGATACCGATATACTCGTTCGATTACCCGAAATTGGCGCGCTACTTCCCGGAAAATCCGAGAACTTCCAAGATCGTAGGCCGCAGTGAGGTCCAATTTAAAACTTTTTGACCAATAGAGTTATAATATTTAAATTGCGGAAGCACAACGATTTAAACAATGCGGAAGCAATAGTATCGAGATATAAATTTAAGTGTGAGCAAAACATAGTCTATTAAAATGATTCAATGTTAATCAAGGTTATACATTTTCATTCTACCCTTCTCACTACAGAATGTCTCTCAAAAACCCAAAATAACAATGTCCCTCAAAACCCGGATATAAACTCCTCGCCCTCCGGCTCGACATCCGTGTCGGCCGGGCCCCACGCGTACTCTCCAGCAACGGGTGCCTCCACTACAGCTAGTGCGTCGTCAGGGATCTCTGGGTCAAGGCCTAAGCACCAATGAATGGGTCAGATCTAAACGATCTGGCAAGTTACAGCATACTACTAACATAGAACATATGTATCAAAGGAAGTAAAGACGAGTACATAAATTAAATGAATAGCAAGGGAAATGAACTAGGCAGTTGTGCATTTAAATCATAAAGAATCAGTATGAATAGAAACATCTAAACTACTATAAACAATGTGGCACATTCACACGAGCTGGAATACCGCAGGATATTATGCCGCGGCCCTCCCATACTGAACACAGTCGCGGTGGGGAACCTCACCAGGGAATAACTAATCCCGAATCTCACTCATCAACTCATCATCTCATCACTCCAGATCGGCACGGTATGACACCTTGCCGTCTTAACCACACAGCTCATCATGATAGCTCCACAACACTCAACTAGCTCCTACCGGGGATGATCAGTCCACAGGCTGAGCTTAAATCAACCGAGTGAATGTTCATGCCGACTCGAGAATAACTCTAAGGTCTGTGTCTGTCTAGGCTTTGCCTTGCGTGAACAAGGTCCTAACAATATCTCTAAGAGGTCTACACATCTCAATACAGTCTCTAGATCTCATTCAAGGTCCAGGCCCACTCGTTGGATCCATACCAAGGCCCATCAGTACATGGCCTGGTCTAAACCGTCCAAACGAGGCAACTAATCCATCTATTACTGATAACAGTTCCATTACAATCCATAACAGCTTAACAGTCTAATAAGAACTACCTCTTCCAGCTAAAGGGTTCACATCTCCACACTTAGGCCCATTAAGGGCCCGCCTAGACACAGACACGGGTCAATGATCTCCGAAACCACACTGTTGGGTCACCTCTAGATACCCTAGGTTCAGGTCTTCCAATTATGTTTAATTAACAGCATACCGCTAATCTTAAAGATCTAAGAATGACAGCATATAAATAAGTGAAGTATAACTTCAATGAAGGAATCAACAGGGAAATCCAACGGTCCAATCATAGGTAATGGGCCACTTTAGGTTCGGGTCTATCTCCGGTAATTCGATCTCTAAACGATGTCATTAATGCCGTAAAATACTGTATTTGGTGCTTAGTTAGTTGATGGCATCTATGACAACTCTTAGAGGTCGAATCATCTTAGATTATCAACCAAAACACTAAACAGTGGTCCCCACGAGTCAAGGTCGAGCCACGCCATTGACTCGTGCTTGGCACATTGATGGAAGTTCATTTGGATGGTCAATGGGCCCCACAACTGATCGTATCTCCTAAATGTTGAAAACTGGAAAATCAGGGTTTTCCAGGTGAACCTGATGTGTTGTGAGCTCGGTTGATTTCCTGGCCTGGAAGATCAACCGAGTGCACTAACTAATCTAAATCAGGCTTCCTGGACAACTCAATTCGTTTCCAAAGGTTTCCAGCGTGTTCGGTCAAATCCCTGGCCTAGGTGATTGACCGCATACTCCAAAAACCTTAGAAAGGATTGATGTCCCAGCTTTAAACATTATCTAAAGTAAAATCCTAAGTATCAAGTCCATTTGGGTGTAAAGAGTCTACGTTTCGGGTGAAAACCAACTTTCAGTCACATCCTGCACCAACAGTATGAACCAGGTCAACAGGTGCAAGGCCCGGTCAACCTGGCCATTTAAAAAAATGAAATTGGTGCAAGGAATGGCTGATGGCCAATTTTCACAACTTTTCTTGCTTGGCCGGTTAACCCGGGGTAGGGCCCAGGTTAACCTGCCCAAGAGAAATCATCTTGCAGGAGAACAAAGCTGGGAGCAGAAATTCTGCAAACTGCAGTTTGGCCGGTTAACCGGCCTGCAAAGCCCGGTTAACCGGCTGAGCTGCAGAAGGGCCCTGCAGAGAATAACTGGGAGCTGCCATTTCTGCAACTTCAGTGTGGCCGGTCAACCGGCCTGCACAGACCGGTTAACCGGCTACACTGCCGGTTAACCACCGGTTAACCGGGTACCCTGAAACGGGAAATTGCCCAGTTGCTGTAACCTTTCTGTTTTGCCTCCTTTTACACCCAAATCACTTCCAATCCCTTCCAAACTCCACCCAAACACTTCTAATCAATTAATAACACAATAACCATCCATCCATCACCTTATGGCCCACTGATCTTCCAAATGGGGGGTGAAAACCCCCATCCATCAGTGACCTTTCAACCAAAATACACAAACAAGCTCAGGTAGAAACTAAACCATAACAGAACATCAAATGAAATGGAAAACTACTGAATCATGAACTAAAATACACATCCTAAGTTATGAGTATGATGCACTTGCCTCTTTGCTTGAGAATTGATTTGTAGAGAGAAGAGAGAAATAACAGAGGAGGTCCAAGTCCAGCTAAACAGAGAAGTGAAGAAGAAGATGAATCACACAGCAGCTGCTGCTCCTCAAGCAAACTCCAGCAATAACAGTAGTAGGTCTTCTAAGGATTTTCCAGCAGGCACAGAAATGAAGGAGAAGAAGAAGAAGAAGAAGCAGACAGCAACAGCAGTAGCTTATGGGAAGGGTTCCAGCACAGGTTCAGCAAGAGAATGAGAAGATGAAATGGTGGCTGCAGCTTCTCAATAAAAATCCCAGCAGGGTAACAGTACCCCAGGTGATATGGAGAAGAAGAAAAGAAGAAGAATACAGTTGCAGATTCAAGAGAAATTCCAGCAACAGGAGAAGGAAGATGAGATGCAGCAGCTCCAGAGGAAATTTCAGCAGAGTAACAGCAGAGAATGAAGAGGGAAAGGGTGGCTGCTCCAGCTGAAGTGAAGAAGGACACAGCAACAGCTTCAAGAGGGAGTTTCCAGCAACAGTAGCTGGTTGCACTGCTCAAACGTATGAGAGGAACTTAGGGGTGGAAGTTGGGAGTTGAAATGGGTTGGAGGTGGTTTCCTTGGGAAGAGGGCTGGAGGTTATCTTGGGATGGGGGCTAGCTTAGGTTTTAGGGTTTGCAAGAGTTAAGAGATGGTTTTATATAGATTAGGAGAGGGGTGGTTAATTACTAGCTTTAGCCTTAGGGTTTAGGGTTTATCTTGGGATTAGGGTTAGGGTTTAAGGGTAGGCTGGTCATTAGGTTAGGAAACTTCTAGAA
This sequence comes from Cinnamomum chago, assembly GCA_038049695.1. Taxonomy (NCBI): domain Eukaryota; kingdom Viridiplantae; phylum Streptophyta; class Magnoliopsida; order Laurales; family Lauraceae; genus Cinnamomum; species Cinnamomum chago. The sequence continues at coordinate 59,509,082 of CP142458.1, read as the reverse complement.
AGGCACCTTTAGCACAACTAAACCCACTTAATCACTTAATTAGACTCTATTAAGGACCTAACTAGCTCTAATAGCCTAGGTTTAACACAACACCCCATTAATTAAAAACACTAACCCACTAAGTTAATCTAACTAACTTAGGAAATCTAACTAGTCAATCTAATTAGCCCCTAACTAGCCCAATTAAAGAGTAATTAACAATGATTAGCCATAATTAGCAATAATTAGCGAAGATTAGAAGAAATTAGCAAAGATTAGCATAATTAATTAATAATTAACATAAATTAGAGTTAATTAGTCTATAAAATAGCCCTTAGAGGGCCCACCAAGGGTGGGACCTCACAATCCGGATTGGGGTTCGTACAAGTAAATTGGATAGGTTTACCCTTCCATCTATGCGAATGACATTGTCATGTATAGAACCAACTTCATTTTCTACCCTAAACACAGTAACGATTTCCTGCCCTTTGCCAAAGCGTTTCCTGGAAGAGGAGAAAAACGAAAGAGAAGGGTTCTTCGGTCTTCGATCTGCTGAGCGGAGAAGAAAGGGAGTTGCTAAGGGGATTCTCTGTCTCCCTCCACCCAACCAGGGACGAGGCTTTTTTTTTCCTTTCCCACCTTTTTCTCTCTTTCTCATTGTCCTCTCCCTCGATAGGTGGTGTGTGTTAAGAAGGGATGGGCAGATGAGTTGGATTAAATGGGTAAGTTAACTTGGAAATTCAATTTGATGTTACTTGTGCATTGGGTTGATGGAAGACAGAATCCAGAGATAAAGTGGAAAATGGGGAGGTGAGGCACTCTGTGAAAGTGGGCACAGTGGAAGAGGCATAGAGATGGCATGGTGATGAATGAACGGTGGTTGAATGTGTTGAGTTTTTTAGATGAAGTTGATGAGAAAATGTAGAGAAACAGAGCATGAAGGAAAACAAGGAAATGAAGAAACACTAAAAATAGAACAAATCAAGGAAAAAAAAGTAGAGGAAAGGATATAGAAACAGGCAATGAAGACTTCTATGAAGGCAACAAGAAACTGGGTTCTTTTTGTTTGAGGCGGTAGAGTCTGGGTCATTTTCCTTTGAAGTAGAAGATGGGTATAGTAAATGATAAGAGATGAAGATTGGTAGCTCAGCTGGTGGTCAAGATAATGAGAAGTTGTTTTCGGGCTGGAAAGTTGATGGAAATAAATGGGTGAAATGAGTTGCACGTGGGTTTGGGTATGGTCGAGTGAATTTTTAGGCTTGGATATGTTTTGGAGATTTTGAAACTTGTATAAATAGAATGGTCACTGATGGTGAAAGTGAAGGACTGAGATGTTGATCAAGAAGAAGAGAAGGTGGATTTGTGGAGATATGAAAGGTTGAATGGGAGTTGAGTTGCTGTGCCAGCACCTATGATTGGTCTCATATGACCCTTTCTATTCTCAGGTTGATCCAATTAATAAACATTATGGGTTGAGGCTAAGCCTATTCTTATTATTTGAACCATCAACCAACCTAGTAATTGCACTATGAAGTACCCATCAAACATGAATCCAACCTGTTTATTTTATGCTCCAGTATACTCTACTAGTTTCTTCTTTGGATTTGGATTGACATAATAAATAGGCTAAATACAAGTTGAGCCTTTACAAGTTAACTACAATACTAAACTGAATCCACCAAACCTAGCCCACCCCAACCTATCACCTTCCCCTATTTTATCTTTAAGAGTGACAAATGTAGAAGAATCATTGAGAGGAGATTTGGACATGTAAGAAGTATCCCTATTAAGGCATGGTCTGATAACTGATGAACCAAAGCCGAGACCCACAAAACACCTGTGAACCATGAAAAAAATACTTTATCCATGTGCAGTTTGGTAAGACATGAATTTAAGCTTACGATGTGTAGTGCCAGAACCTCTGATATATTATTTACTTGAAATAAGTTTCTCCCCCCTAACTTGTTTTCTTATTTAATTTTCATTTAACCCAACAAGTTTCTGCATCCTTAGGAAGTAACTCCCGCATTTTATGTTCCTTTGAATATGTTGTTATGAGAATAAAGTATGGATGTAGAATAGTGGAACCACTGATGTAGGTTGCATTAACAGTTTGGTTGGATGCCCGGGATAGTCAAAAAAGAAATTTGAAGAGATATGGATGAGCACCTCCCACTGGGGACACGGATTCATGATTGAGTCCTGTAGGGCTGATTTTATTTATTTATTTAGATTAGGCCTTGAACTAATTATCCATAGACAAAAGTAATAAGTGTTTGTGTATGTTAAAAGCAAGAGGGATGTGTTTGTATGGGTTCAGTTCATAGAAGAAGAGGAAGAAAAAACAGGAACCAATACTAGGGAACTCGTGACCCAAGCATAGAATCTGCGAGTGGCAAACTATACCTATTAGGAGAATGCATTTTTGAGCCAAATCTTTGAACCTTTCTCATTGTTTATGCACCCCATTATAAAGTCACTGTCATTTTTTTGTTGGAGACAAAAAATGGGAGAAGAACCTATAAATAATTGTAACGATATTGTTATCAGAAAATTTTGAAAACTAGATTTTGAGTGAAATCGTGAGTATTTCTTATTGTTTATGCATCTCAATATAAAGTCACCATTATTTTCTTGTTGGACACAAAAAATGGATGAAGAAACTATAAATGATGGTAACGATATCGTTATAAACAAACATGTCGGGCACAAAATTCAAGTTCGTAAAATGTTAGGCCTGTGATTTTACCTTACTACGCTGATTTATCCTCTTTTCTTTTGTTACCTAGTCATGGTGTTTTATGGTTGGTGAGAGATGTGACTCGTTTATCATGTAGAGATAGGATCCAATTTTTTTTTTTTTATGATACTTGACTTCTGATATTAAGTTGAAGTGGGAATCATGAATAATAATTATTTTTTATTTTTATTTCTACAATTTTACTACTTTGGTTCATAGCATCACTTTTCTGCTATTATGACATGACAACTGGGTCAAGTTGGGTTTAGTGTAATGTTTGTTGTTTATGTTTCCACATTTCTATTAAAGATTCTCTTGTGCTTTAGCTGTTGATTCTTCATGGCTGCATGCCATCTCTTGTTTTACTGATTTCTATATATTGTTGTGGTTTGCGATTAAATAGATTGAAGCGCTTGCTTCGATGATACAAAAGGTCAGAACTTAAAAATTGAAGGAGATTGATTTCATAATTGCAACAACTTAGGGTGTCCTTTTTTTCTCTTGTTCCTTTTTCTTTTTCTTTTTTTTTTAAATGCTCGAGGGTCGTTTCCCTAGCAAAGAAATCTCTTAAATATGAAGAGCCATTTTCTGTTTGAATCATCGTTGGGAGAGAAAAATATCCATTATGAGAGGATAAAATGAGTTGGCCACCAACCCCTATTTGTGAAAAATGAAACCCTGCTGAACAATGAAAAATTTCTTTTCTAGATTTCAACCAAGCTTTAAGAACTTCGGAACCTTGTGGGTTCTGCCTATTTTTGTCACTCATAAATTACCTACGAAACACGAGAAGCCTAAGGCATGCATTTTTTTGCTAGCAAACAGGCCCTCTAAGTTTGACTATGAAATGTCACCAACTCCAGACTTCAACATGCTTGCATTACAGATACACAAGGAACACTCACCATTCAAGAGGAATCCTTATGAACATCAGCCAAAATATAGAGTCAAAAGGGTACCTTGATAACCCTGTTTGAGAGTCCTACAAAGAGCTTTCCCAGCCAATGTAACAAAGCAGTTATTACAGAATCGCAAGTAATAGTCCCAACTGATCTCATGTCCACTTGAAACTCATCCTCTGACATCTCCTACAAATCAAAATCCATGTAACAAAACTGTAATCAGACAGGTGATTGACATGCAAGATTGCTTCAAGGATATGGAAAAGTTTAAGAATAAGTTGAAAGGCTACCACTTTAGGGGACAGGGAAAATTTTTTTGACCTTTCAATGTAAGTACCTAGGAACCGGTATGTGATTGATGAACACAAGAAAGCATTAGAATGCGCAACCAAACCAACCTGTATATCAACTATCTTATTCCAACCTCCCATAAACAGACACTTCCCAACCTTTTCAAGGGCAAATATAACACCATCAAAAGTTCGCGTTGAGCTAACAAGCATATCATTCTTCCACATCTGAAACAAGGAAAACCAGATGAAGTACGTTTATGATTAAGAAAACTATCAACATATGGAAAAAGGTATTTTACTTGGATAAAATAGTGATATCCCCTCGCCTGGACCCACCACAAGAATCCTACCAGAAACAACAATCACACCCACAAATCTTGGTTCATTTCACCCTTGTTCTTGAATTTTGGGATGATTTGTTGGGGGGAAAACACAAAAGCACAAGCTGAAGAATAATTCTCTCTAGGAGAAAAAACATGAAAATGCAAATGAGACAGAAAAAGGAAAGGTGCAAAGCATCACAGACCTTCACATTCCCATTCTCATAAGAAGCAACAAGCATAAGGCGGTCCACTGAAAGTGATAGAACAGAGGCAATATTTCCAGATGATTCGTCCTCCAGTACAGCCAAAGGACTATGATCGCTAAGCAACCATAACCGAACCGTTCCATCCCAACTTCCACTATAAAGAATGCCATTACATACAGCTAGAGAAGATACTACTGACTTATGACTATCCATAGTGCAGACAAGAGTGTAATCCTGAAGAAAAAGGACAAAAATATGATAATCTTAGAGATATTAAAGTTGTCAAGAAATTCTGAAAGGGAGTTTACTAGGTTGGTCATCCACTTCCCTTTACCACAAATAAGAGTGATTATTACCTTAAAAAAAAGAGTAATCGTTTTATTCTCTCTTGTTTTATTCTTTAAAAAAGAAAAAGAAAAAGGCTTTCATCTAGTTCTTTCCTTATGAATTTTTCTCCAATTATGGATTTGTTTGCTTTGTGGGCTCGATCTAGGATGTTGAATCACAGATCATCTTTCAACCTTCACCTAAAAATTTGACATTCAGGAGCACGTCCATCTCACCATATTAGTTTCAGTGTTCAATCAGATTGGCACAGCCATAGTAGCCTGATCCTACATCAATTAGTGTTAGAGCTTCGGACCCTATGAATTTCAGTGTCCAAGTGGATTGGCACAAACAAGAGTTCCCAGATCTTGTACAGGTCGAACCTGATTGAAGGTGTATCTCAAGTAAATGACATTCCTCAAAGTGAAGTGCATCTCCCTCTATAAAAAGGGGGAGATATTTGGAGAATAATATGTTGACCAAAAACTTTACCACTGCCTAAATCATACATCTTTTATCCTTATTTCAACATGCATTGTGCCAAACTACAAAATTAGGAAGCTAGCACCCCCAACACACATAAAAGCAATTAAGTGAAGAGGCATTAAGCCACCCAAACAAGTCACCGAGCCCATACTGGAGATACCCAACTAGAAGGAGGCCAAGTAGACTAGAACCCAGAATTTTCATAACCCTTGCCAGATCCAAGCGAGTGTCCAATGATAAAAGGCAATATTCAAACATTACAAAACTTGAAAAATAACTGAAAATCAATTAACAGTGATAAGAAGAGACCTACTATCCCAAATCAAAGAAATCAAGAAATTCTGAGAGTACCCAAACTCAGATATTGTTTCTTCTACAGTTCTGCCCCAACATTCAAGGGGGATAAGACAAAAATTGCATATTAATGAAACCCAACATAGCACTCATTGTACATCAGCTTCTACCCAAGAAAAAACTCTTAACCCTCTTCTCAGTTAACAACATCCTTCTTCCTCTGCGAAATTTGAAACCATCTTCTTATACTTCTATTCCGTATTGTAAAAACCCTTATTATACGAGATCTTTTGAGTTCAGTAGATTATTATGGAAGAAAGATTATCTTTTGAGTTCAGTAGGTTATTATGAAAGGAAGATTAGACACATCACACAATTTCATCAAAAAGAAATTAACAGAATGGGTTAAATGTTTCACATGAAATGACTTAGTTGAAATGATTAACTTGTTTCAAATAGGATACTGAGATTGTAAGTGGATACTTGGTATTTTTACTAATAGGATACTGAGATTGTAATTAAGTGGATACTTGGTATTTTTAATGAAGTCATTGTATCAGATCTATCATATTTGAAATGCTTATAAATTTCTTATTATGTTGATTATTGTAAAAAGTTTTATTGGACAGATTTTGTAATGACAAGTAGGTATTTTTAAGTGTTTAAGAAAGGGAAAAAAATTGTATTAGATGGTTTTGTATAATTAGAAGTGTCAACTGTTTTGTGTGAGAAGCCAAGAAACATGAAGCTGAAATGAATAGCATGTATGGGAATGTGCATATATGTAAAGTATCCTGGATGTTAAGAAATGAGGTCTTATCTTTGTTCCTGTACATCAGTGCCCATGTTTATTGAACAAGAATAAAGAAAGGCTCGATTACTTGGCTACAATTGATGTTGATCCAAGTTCACCTACTTAATTGAAAAGTAATTCATATAACTATGAAAGTGAAATGAATCACGCACACAAAATGCACAGCACACACATATGTAAAGAGTCTTGGCTGTGGAGAAATGGAGTCATGGCTTGGTTGCCATGCTTTTGATGTACAGCAGTGCTCATGTTTATATTCTAACAGGAATAGGAATAGAGAAGGCCGATTACTTGGCTACACTTGATGTTGATCCAAGCTCACCTACCTATTCAAAAGTAATTCATAGAACACCTGTGCCTTATATTGGTGATGAACTACATCATTCCAGTTGGAATGCCTGCAGCTCTTGCCATGAGGATCCGTCGGCAGATAGGTGTTTCCTGATTCTGCCATCATTGATGTAAGTGACGATCTAATTTGCTTATCATGAGCTTATTGTGGGTTGAGTTGAAAATACATATTCCATACACCAAAAGCACATGAGTGATAAGATCTTTCAAATTTTGAGTTAGGTCCAGTGGAGTTAGGTCCAGATCCACTGTTATAAATTAAATTAGGTCTTGTTTTGGTTTCAGATCTGCCATTGAACTGTACTGAAACCAACCCATTCGTATCCCTAGACATAACATGTGAAACGGCACCCATGGAACTCAGTGTTGTCCATGGGTGCCGATTTAATGTATCTTGATGGCTCCTGATAGTGTAGAAACTCTACTATGCAAAGCTTTCTAACAGCCTTTTTTGGCTTGGTTTCAGGTCTGACAAGTTCTGATTTGTAAACCCTGATCCTCCTGATATGATGTTAATTTCATTTCACTTCCTTAAACCAACAGCAACAGATAACTCACGAGTTTCATATTAGGTGAAAATAATATATGATATAGAAAATGAATACAAAAGTAAACCCCCAAGAGTGGACTGATTTAATGCCCTGGTTTTCAATCTCTACAGGGGACAATTCCCCCAGAAAAAAAGGTAAAAGAATTCAAGAGCACAATGACCTGCAAAAGAGAGGCAATCAAACCACAACGCAAACACCAAGACCTACAACTCCAATCCTCATTGCAAAACAAGAAAGATCAAACAACAATGAATCAAAACCAAATCAAAGACTGCATTTGAAGGAATCGAACGTACTTGATTGATTAAGATCGACTTGATCTATTCACTCAGATGAAAGAAAACCCAAAAAATAGCCGCTGGGGAGATGAAGACCTGAGTACACTACCGCCGGCCGAGCAGAGAGAGGACTGGAGTCGGAACCGAGCACAGAGGGGAGACGAGCATAGAGGCTGGAGAGAGAATGAGGATTAGAAAAAAAACCCTAAAGACCGAGCAGCCTTGTTTATGTAAAGAGAACAGAGGGCGGGAGGGAAAGTGGGGAGAGGGCGGGCGCAAGAGTGGAATAGGGCGGATATAATTTTAGGCTCGTGTTTAGATGAAGTCAACCACAAGGAGCAGCTGTGGTTTATGAAAAATCATGTGTCTAAAAAATGGTTTTTACTGCCTTGTCTGTGTCGCTATTCACCCATTTTGAATTAATAAACCCACCTTGCATCTAATGAGACACCTAGCATTAAAGTGGGCCCAGGGTGTGTAACGAATTTTTCATCAACAAGCATGTAAAGCAGGTAGACATTCATCAGCAAGTGGGCACGCATAGATTTGTCATCCCAATGGGCTCTGGGTGTGGAGAGAAATTTTTAAGCAGGCGGACAACTTCTTCTCTTTTATAATAAGGTACATAGATATAAAAGAGGGGAAAGAAGGGATGACGCGTACTTTGTAAATGAGAGTGTCACTATTTGGTTATCTGATGGTCATCCACATGGTGGATGTGGATTTGGATTGGCCACCATTTAAAATAGATCACCCTTTCGGTTCGAGATTCCCTGTTTGGATCGGGGTGCCACATGAGAGGGATGTCATATCCCATCTTCTCATAAATAAAAAAATAAAAGAAATTCTATCTCAAAAAAATTTCTTTTTCTTGATTCGATCAAATAGGGTTTTTCATTTCGGTCTAAATAGGGGATCCGATTCCAAAGAAGAAAATGGACCCCCGATTGGTCCAAACGGGGGTGTCCATTTTCCTCTTTTTAGCGTGTGGTATGAAAGAATGCTGTATGGGTTTGCATCCAACCTCTCATGTCATCTCAACGTGAGTTCTTCCATTTTACTGCTGTTTTCAAAAGGAGTGATGATATGAGTTAGTCGAAAATGGATCCTATTTGGTTCAAACAGTTGCCACATGTCACATTCCAACTTAAAAAAAAAATTCATATCTTTTTAAAAATTTCTCTTCCATGTGGCACTCCAAAAGTGGGGATCTGGATCCAAGTGAGTCTGCCTCCGTTACGGTCCGTACTTAATATACATGTGATGTTATCCAGATTTGGTTGTCGAAATGGGAGTCATTGCATGTGATGTTTATTAATGAGGATGTCGGATCAATCTGTCACGGGCTTGATTAGTTCAAGGACTTTCTAAATTTCAATACAGCCACCCGCACCCTATTTGTTTACTTGATATACCACCCTATATTTTGTAGACTTCTGACAATAACATTGCACCCCCTTAATTCTCTCAAACATAGGTCCGTATATGAATGCATTGTCCCTTTCGTTGTTGCTTCGAAATCTCGATTTTCGCCGCCCGAGCAAATCTGTGCACCTTTTCATTGACTCCGGCTAAATTTAATGCATAGCAACTTTGAGAGTTAAAACTATTTAAAAATTATTAATCCTTTTCATCTATCTGACTAAATTTTACTTTGTTTGATTATCATTATTGTGTGGGGTCGTCTCGTAATCACGGATTTAGGTAGGGCCATTCCTCGAGTTCGGGGTATCCTTGGTCTTGGTGTTATCCAAGCTCGGCGGTAGCACCATCTCGGGGGCGCGTAGGGCTCGGCTCAGTGACCGTGCTCATAGGTGTTCACCTCGGTCTCGACCTTAAGCCCGAGCTCGGCCTCCTGTCATTCAACCATTAATGCGGCCATAAATGCACTGCCGTGACGGGAACGACGAGCTGACAAATAGAGTGGGCGCCAGACCTAGATAAGGGGCACGCCTTATCTTAGGGTCTTGTCTATAGGCATGGGATGATGGTTCGATGAGACATTCCCTTTTTACCTACCTCCACTCGAGAGATAGAAGTACATACTGATAGGACTTCCGTCCCCTCATGGAAACAGTCTAATGATGACTCTCACGTCCATATATTGCATGGAGAAGAGCCATAAGAGGTATGCAACCCGTCTTCCTCCCAGACCTCTTCTTCTCCATTCTCTTTCAGTTCCTACACTGACTTGAGCGTCGGAGGGCCTTCGGCTGCCTATAGCCAGGGGCTCTGACCTTTGTCTTCTTCCTTTCAGGTCATCGGAGGCTCGATCCTTTCCCCTCATCTTCCCAAGATCTCCAAATCTAGAGTTTGATCCTCTAATAACCAAGTCCGTAATTTCTAGGCACTTACAGTTGGCTCCGTCTGTGGGAACAGGATCTGTGCCAAAGCCTCTACAGAAGCCATGCCTCCAAAGACCAGATACGGTGGCGAAGGACCATCGAAGTCCCGAAAAGCATCGTCCTTCCCGCGGCCGGAGCAACGTTCATTTCCACCATTCTTACAACCACAGCCGTCCTAGCCGGTGCTTCTGAAACCAACCCCTGGCCTTCGTTCTGCTCTTCTTCCTCCTCTGGGACCGATAGAGGTTTCTCCCGTCAGGTAGGAGTCACCAGGGGTCCCGCGCCAGAGGAGGTCCCGTGGAAAGTCTGGTGCCGCATACGTGGAGGGCGTCGTCCAGTCAGACTCTTCGTCTCGGCCCATGACTACGCGCCTCCATCATGATAACCGTCGTGAGGTTCCTCTTCACCCTGGTGGTCGCCCACACAGGGGTCCGCAGCAAAACGCCCCCACGACGGACCTCCAACGGCGAGGCAAGACCCCTGTCAGGGCAAGATCCCATCAGTCCCATCATCGCACTCACGACGACGGCCAGTCTTTTCATCAAACCCATGGAGCAAGAGATGACGACCCCCTGCTCAAAGAGCTCGACGCCCAAAATCAGGTCCTCCGAGAAAAAAAAGAATTGATTCGTCGTTTCCAGGAGCAGCTAAAGGCAAATGAGATGAGATCTCGTGCCCCGCCCCTCAGGCAACAGCCGAACCATCCGGGCAACCGAGATCTAAGACAGGTCCTCGACGACAGAAGGAGATCTCGCTGCGAAGAGGAAGGCTCGAGCAACAGTCATCTACCTAGTGGTCTCGGGGGTTCGCGGAGCGAGCCAGAATCCCCGAGACCAGATAACCAGACGGACCTCAAGGAGTTGCTGGACCACTACGTCAAGCAGGAGGTCCAGGCCTGTTTGGCCGAGATCGGGTACGCCCGAGACCAAACGGATGAACGCGAAGAAGACGATCAGGGCATGTCCCCCTTATCGCAGGAGATTAAAGATTTCTCTCTCCCCGAGAGATTCAGCGTTCCGAGGTTCGTCCTCTATGACGGGGACTCGGACCAGGAAGCACATCTACGATATTTCACTCAGCGGATGTCGGTTTGGGGGGACGTCGGTCTCCTGAACTATAGGGTCTTCTCGTCCAGTCTGGGCGACCTCCCACTCCAATGGTTCTGTGCGCTCCCCCCTTGGTCGTCTCAAGCTGGCGGCAGCTCCGAAGCTCCTTTATTGGAAAGTTTCAAGTGCACCGCATCATCCCGAAAACGGGCGGCAACCTCATGGCTATCTGGATGAAGGATGGCGAGAATATCACCTCTTTCGCCAGAAGATTCTGGACGATATATAGCCAAATCACCGACGCCAACAATGACATCGCCATCATGTGTTTCCGGAAAGGCTTACTTCCAGGGAACGAACTCCGTAAGGACCTAGTCCGGAACCCTGTGACCACGATGAAAGCACTGATGGCGAGGGTGAATCAGTACATCGAGCAGGAAGAAGACGAAGCACACGGCAAAGAGCGGTTCGGACTCCCGCAGAAGGACGAAGCCTCCAAGGGGGAAGGGATGTTCTCCAGACCGAGGTCGGATAAGAGGAGGACCGCCCGCTCTTTCTCAATCTCCTCAGGCAGCAGCAAGAGACCGAGGTTCCAGCCCCCTGAGCCTGCCGGCGATCCTTACAGAGCCATCAATGTTGTCTTCAAGGAGCCTATTTATAGAATCCTGAACAGGATCAAGGCAGAACCTTACTTCCAGTGGCCACAGCCGATGAAGGGTGACCCATCCACCCGAGATAGAAGCAAGAACTGCTCCTATCACAAGCAGCACGGGCACATGACCGAGGACTGCATGGCACTAAAGTCCCACCTTGAGAGGCTCATCAAGGACGGGCACCCCCTGGAGTACATCAAGGAGGGAGAAAGGGTCAACCGAGCCCAGCAGCTCGCTCCACCCAATGATGACCAGGACGGTGACGAACCAGCAGGTATCATCAACGTCATCCACCTGGCTCCCGCTCCAGGTAAGGAAAGTGTCCAAGCTCGGTCAGAGGCCAGGAGGGCTGCCCATGGGAAGCAGGTGATGTCGGCAGAGTTGGAAAGCGCTCTAAAGAGAGCTAAGAAGGAGAAGCCCAAGATCTGGTTCTCGGACGAGGACCTGAGAGGAGTCCAGCTCCCCCACAATGACGCTCTCATCCTCACCCTGCGGCTTAACAACTATACTACGAAGCGCGTCCTTGTAGATCTAGGAAGCTCATCCGAGATAATCTATTTTAACTGTTTCAAGCAGCTCGGCTTGACCGAGTCTGATCTGCAAGAAGCCCACGTCCCTTTAGTGGGGTTCAGCGCCAAGCCAGTATACCCCAAGGGAAGGATTTCGTTGGAAGTCCGGATAGGGGGCGCCACGAAGATGGCAGACTTCATGGTGGTGGACGCACCGTCTCCCTATAATGTGATAATGGGGGGAAGTTGGCTGCATGCCATGGAGGCAGTACCCTCCACTCTCCATCAAAAACTCAAGTTTCCATTAAAGAAGCCTGGTGGGTTGATCGAAATAGTGACCGTGTGGGGAAATCAGCAGATGACCAGAGAATGCCTCACGGCCGTGGTGCCGCGAGAAACGGAGCCAAAGCAAGTGCATATGGCCGAACTTGAGGCCGAGATTGAAGACGTCGGACGGACGGCAGGACAAAAAAGCGTAGAAGAACTCACCGAGGTCAGAATCGATCTCGAGGACCCCGAACGCTATTTCCTGCTAGGGAGCCAGCTTCCCGACCATGAGAGGGCCGAGCTGCTAGACTTCCTACTGCAAAATAAGGATGTCTTCACCTGGACTCCATATGAGATGCTCGGGATTGACCCCGAGGTCATGTGTCACAAGCTGAATGTGGATCCCGGTCATAAGCCCATTGTGCAAAAAGCCCGAAGGACAGGGGTCCCGCAAACAGAGGCTGTGGTTGAAGAGGTGGATAAGCTCATCGAGGCTGGGGCGATCCGCGAAGTGCACTATCCCAAGTGGCTCGCCAACACAGCGGTGGTGAAGAAAAAGAACGGCAAGTGGAGGGTCTGCGTGGACTTCACCGACCTCAACAAAGTCTGCCCCAAGGACAACTTCCCCCTCCCAAAGATCGATCAGATGATCGACGCCACCTCGGGACATGACAGAATGAGCTTCTTAGACGCCTACCGAGGTTACCACCAGATCCCACTACACGGACCTGATGAAGAAAAAACTGCATTCATAACACCTCGGGGCATCTACTATTACAAGGTGATGCCCTTTGGGTTGAAGAATGCCGGGGCAACATATCAGAGGATGGTCACGAAGATGTTTCAGAACTAGCTCGGGAAGACGATGGAAGTCTACATTGATGACATGGTGGTAAAATCAAAGAAGTCGCAGGACCATCTGACGGACCTGCGCCAAACATTCGCCGTCCTCAGGAAATTCCAGCTCAAACTAAATGCTTCAAAATGTGCATTTGGCGTTGGCTCAGGCAAGTTCCTGGGGAGCCTGGTGACCCGGAGAGGAATTGAAGCTAATCCGGAGCAAATCGCAGCTATACAGGCTATCCAGAGCCTGACCTCGGCCAAGCAGGTCCAAAGACTCATAGGGATGGCTGTTGCACTCAACCGCTTCATCAGTCGAGCATCGGACAAGTGTCGTCCTTTCTTTTAACTCCTGAAGACGAGTTCCAAGTTCCAATGGACCCCTGAATGTGATTTGGCACTGGACAAACTCAAGGAGTACCTCTCTTCACCGCCGCTATTGTCCACTCCGTCACAAGGTGATCTTCTCTATCTCTACCTCGTAGTCTCGGACCATGCAGTGAGCTCGGTGTTAGTTCGAGAGAACGACAAGCAGCAACACCCCATCTATTACACCAGCAAAACCTTGCTCGACGCCGAGACCAGGTATCTACCACTCGAAAAGCTAGCGCTGGCACTCATCAGCGCCTCTCGCAAGCTCTCCCATTACTTCTAGACATATACAGTGATGATTGTCACGGAATACCCACTCAAGTCCCTTTTTCGAAAGGCGGACTTTTCTGGCCGAATCTCCAAGTGGGTCGTCGAACTGGGGCAATTCGATATCCGATATCAATCCAGAACGGCGATCAAAGCACAGGTCCTAGCAGATTTCATTGTCGAATTCACCTCTCCTAGTTCGGCACCGACCTCACTCGATACCGAACTGGGGGACTCCAAGGGCAATGATAAAGCTGAAACCGAGGCCGAGGAAGACCAGTCCTAGAAAAAATTCCTTGAGTCAGCCTGGAAAGTCTTCGTCGACGGATTTGCGACGTCCAGAAGGGCTGGCGCCGGCGTAGTTCTCCAATCCCCAGAAGGATTGGTCATAGAACAAGCACTGACCCTAGACTTCAAGGCATCAAACAATGAAGCGGAGTACGAAGCACTGATCGCGGGTCTCGGTAGCGCAAGAGTACTGGGGGCACGTCGGCTGGTAGTCTTCAGCGACTCCCAGTTGGTGACGAAACAGCTGAGCGGAGATTACCAAGCCCGAGACGAAAGAATGGCGGCCTACCTAGCCCACACCAGGCAGCTCCTCTCCCAGTTCAAAAAAGCCGATGTCAGGCAAGTCGGTAGGGAATCCAACTGCCATGCAGACGCCCTAGCCAACTTGGCATCGGCGGTAGAAGCTGGGAAAAGAAGAACAGTCGATGTGGGGACATTAAAAAAACCGAGCATAGAGCTCCTTCCAGTTCGGCAAGTCTTGTGCACTGATCTTGGTCCAAGCTGGATGGACCCGATCATAACGTTCTTGAGAGAAGATAAGCTCCCCGAAGACAAGAATGAAGCTCACAAGGTCAGGATGAAAACGGCTCACTTGTGGCTATCCCCAGATGAAAAGCTCTACAGAAAATCATACTCAGGATCGTATCTCCAATGCGTTCATCCGAGCAAGGTGGAAGACTTCCTCTTTGAAATTCACGAAGGAATCTGTGGAAGCCACATCGGAGGAAGGTCACTGGATACAGAGCTATTAGCCAGGGCTATTGGTAGCCCTATATGCAGAAGGATGCCCAGCTCTACGCCAGGAAATGCGAAAAATGCCAGAAGTTCTCCCACTCCCTGCATCAGCCAGCTCGGGACCTGAGCCCTCTCTCCAGTCCTTGGCCCTTCGCTCAGTGAGAGCTAGACATTGTGGGACCTCTTCACCGAACTCTAGGAAACAAAAGGTGGTTGATGGTGGGCACCGATTACTTCACAAAGTGGATAGAGGCAGAGGCCTTATCCTCCATCACCGAGCACGACACGAAGAATTTTGTGTGAAAGAACATCGTCACGAGGTTCGGGGTCCCCAGGGCTCTGGTCTCGGACAACGGAACCTAATTCGATTCACGCTTCTTCAAAAACTTCTGCCTGGAGCTCGGTATTAGGAACCTCTATGCGACTCCGGCCTACCCGCAGAGCAACGGGCAAGCAGAGATCTCAAACAAAGTGGTCCTGGACGGACTCAAGAAGAGACTTGATAAGGCTAAAGGCAGGTGGGTGGAAGAGTTGCCAAGTGTCCTTTGGGCGTACAGGACCACCCCGAGGTGATCCATTTCGGCAACTCCTTTTTCATTAGCCTACGGGATGGAAGCTGTAATCCCCCTCGAGGTCGGCCTCCCGACCTTGAGGACAAATCTCTTCGATCAGGGACAAAATGAGACTAACCTCGCCAGAGAGCTCAACCTGGCCGAGGAACGAAGGGAAGCGACATTCGTGCGACTGACTTCTTATTAACAGCAACTGTCCAGGGGATAAAATCAAAGGGTCAAAGAAAGAAGATTCTCAGTTGGAGAACTAGTCTTAAAAGGAGCGCTTCCAGCAGATAAAGATCCTAACGAAGGCAAACTCGCACCGAACTAGCTTGGCCCCTTCAAGGTGGTCTCGATCTCAGGGAGGTCGGCCTACAGACTTGAGGGGATGGATGGCAAAGAGTTGCCACAACCATGGAATGCTGCGCACCTCAAGAAGTATTACTTCTAGTTGTATTCAAAGTGATAAATCAATTACAAACGATCTTTTGGGAGAAACCTGCCTTATGTCTTTTGAGTTATAAACAAGGCTCCGGCCCTCGCGCCAGCCTCTTTGAGTTCGGTCATAGGACCAAGGCTCCGACTCTCACGCCAGCCTCTTTGAGTTCCGCCATAGGGCCAACTCCCCAGGGCTCCGGCTCTCACGCCAGCCTCTTTGAGTTCGGTCATAGGACTAAGGCTCCGGCTCTCACGCCAGCCTCTTTGAGTTCGGCCATAGGGCCAACTCCCCAGGGCTCCGGCCCTCGCGCCAGCCTCTTTGAGTTCGGTCATAGGACCAACTCCCCAAGGCTTCGGCCCTCGCGCCAGCCTCCTTGAAACCGGCCACAGGGCCAGGGCGCTGCTCCTCACAGCAGTCTCAGACGACAGGCCATCCCCTCGGAACATGAGCAAGACCAACTATCTAAAGTCACGGAATTCAGCCTGCCCACGAGTTCGGTCCAGACCTCTCGAAATGGTCACCAAAAATAAAGGCACGACCCCGGCTTTGCAGCAACAGGGCCGCACCTCAAGGTGTAAGTCCAAAACCAACTACAAGTTTCTTTCTAAGGTACTTCCCTCGTGAGCGTGTTATTGAAGCCTAGCCATCGGTCAAGAGGCAACAAGGTCTGCCTAGTGAACTCACCGACCCAGGCCACCCGGGAAATTCAAAAGCCAAAGAGGTTCGTCATCCCGAGACGGGAAGGTTGGTTAAAGTCTGATTTCTTTACCGACCTCAGTCACTTGCAAGTTTTGGTCGCATTATGGCACCAGAACATCCACACCACATTGCGGAAAGAAAGAAATAAATAAGCAGCTGAAGAATTGAAAGAAATGAGTTTTTCATTTATCAGAGAAATGGTTACAAAGCTTTGTACAATTCAAAAAGAAAGGAAAACTTACATCAAAGAAGAGAAAAAAGGAGCTAATTCCTAGAATCCTATTTCTTGGACGCCACATCCTTATTCTTCGGCTCTGAAGGAACAGACGAGGCAGGGGTGCCAGAAGCCTCGGATGGAGGAGCCATAAGGAGAGCCTGGGCCGTTTCGACCTTGGCGGGGATCGGAGCCGGAGGAGGTGCGCCTGGGGCTTCGGGAGGGGCCTCAGGAGGGACGGAGCCAGGCTCTGACTCCGGGTTCGGTGCTGCGGATTGGAACTTAGGGAGGTTCGCTTATATGGGGTCATCCTCGGCAACCCCATACATGCAAAGGGCCTCCCTGCACCCCATTTCGAATAGCACCGGACTCAGATCTGTGATTTGAGCCACATAATCCTCCGATGCCCAGTCCACCCCATCTTGGTAAGCTTTTGCGACTTGGGTACGCAAGGTGGACTCGACATCGGCCCGCTCCTTCCGGGAGGTCTCGAGCTCGGCCTTCTTCTCAGCCAATTCAATTTGCATTTTTACAAGCTCGGCCTCCAGTTGGCTCGCCCTCCTCGCCTTGTCATCAACGGCGCCCCTCAAATTATTATTCTCGCCCCGCAACTTAATGATCTCGGCCTTCGCCGCCTGTTGTTCCGTTGCGTATTGGGCGAGCTTCTCCTCCGATTTCTTTATTTCTATACCTATTAGGAAAATGCATTTCTGAGCCAAATCTTTGAACCTTTCTCATTGTTTATTTACCCCATTATAAAGTCACTGTCATTTTTTTGTTGGAGACAAAAAATGGGAGAAGAACCTATAAATAATTGTAACGATATTGTTATCATAAAATTTTGAAAACTAGATTTTGAGTGAAATCGTGAGTATTTCTTATTGTTTATGCATCTCAACATAAAGTCACCATTATTTTCTTGTTGGACACAAAAAATGGATGAAGAAACTATAAATGATGGTAACGATATCGTTATAAACAAACATGTCGGGCACAAAATTCAAGTTCGTAAAATGTTAGGCCTGTGATTTTACCTTACTACGTTGATTTATCCTCTTTTCTTTTGTTTCCTAGTCATGGTGTTTTATGGTTGGTGAGAGATGTGACTCGTTTATCATGTAGAGATAGGATCCAAATTATTTTTTTTATGATACTTGACTTCTGATATTAAGTTGAAGTGGGAATCATGAATAATAATAATTTTTTATTTTTGTTTCTATAATTTTACTACTTTGGTTCATAGCATCACTTTTCTGCTATTATGACATGACAACTGGGTCAAGTTGGGTTTAGTGTAATGTTTGTTGTTTATGTTTCCACATTTCTATTAAAGATTCTCTTGTGCTTTAGCTGTTGATTCTTCATGGCTGCATGCCATCTTTTGTTTTACTGATTTCTATATATTGTTGTGGTTTGCGATTAAATAGATTGAAGCGCTTGCTTCGATGATACAAAAGGTCAGAACTTAAAAATTGAAATGATGAATGTCAACAATTTCTTTCTTTCGTTTTTTTAATGCATACTATCGTTACATGCACTTCCAAAACTCCATCTGTTTGATGACATTCAACTTTCCTATGGATTTTGTTTAATCTTGCAAAAAGTAAGCATCTGGTAGTGTTTACAGGATTAGGGATTTCAACTTCTTGTGGAATAACTGATTTTCGAGGTCCCAAAGGTGTTTGGACTCTTCAGGTAAAACTGGCTGGGACTTTGGAGTCTATTCAATAGCAACAAGAAAAGTTAATAATTGTAGCAATCCTTTTATGGCCCTCTCATTGGACTCACTGTTGATACGAGTATGTGACTAGTGACAATTACGGACGACAACATGAAATAATGACTATATATACATAGTAGACTTGCACTCATACGCACAATTGAAGAACCTCTTTTCTATTTTTGAAACATAGTTGAAGATTTAGTGTTGGTTATGCTTTTTTACTGAATACTCAGATGGGTTATTTGCTTTTATGTGCAGGAGCTGCCCTTGCAGTAAAGTCTCTTTCGGGACATGAATGTCTATAATTAGTACTAATTAGCAGTGTCATTGTTTAATATGCTCTTTGTTTAGTAAAGTTTGGTTGGTGAGTTGATGTTGGTGTTGATGCAATTGCTCTTTGTTCTCCTATTGTTTTTCTTTTTTTCTTTTTATCTTTTCATCTGGTGGCACATAGTAGAATGAGGAAACCTCAAGTGTGTTATAATAGAACTAGTACGATGCATATGAAGTGCAAGACACTGTGTCAGGTTCTCACTACGTCAAAACAGCCAAAAAACCACAGTCACAGACTGTCGTTTTTTGTGTGTCGATTTGGAGTGTAGCTTTTGGAAAACGACAGTCCTCATATGTGGTTTTTATTTTGAAAAAACCACAGCCCAGTGCTGTGGAAAATTTAGTTTCTAATACGACATTCATAGTCTGTCGTTTTTTTTAACTGAAGTTGTGTTTGTTTAAGATAAAAAACGATAGTCAACGACTGTAGTTTTTTCTATTTTTCCTGAAAAAAAATAATATTTCAAATATTAAACCTATTTAGTATCCATAACAATCCATTTAAGGAATTCAAACAACCATATCCATCAACCATCTAAATCTCAAACATCCACATATTAGCCATCCAAACAATACCCAAATAACAATATAATTTCATTCATCAAAACCACATGCAGCCATATAATATCCAAGTATCAACCAAAAAAATAGGCCAACAATATCCATCATCCAACATTTACTCAAACTTATACCCTCAAAACATTTACCTAAAAGTAATAATAGAAAACTAATAAAGTATGGTCCTAATTATAGGCCAATCAAGCACATCTCCTAGTATGACATCTCCTAACTTCCGTTCCCCGTCGAACAAGTCAACATTCCCATCAACAATCTCATCTAATACAATCATGTAGAAACCTGCCTCCGGTAACTCCATACCCTGTAGTCTTCCATAAGCAATTGTGTTTTTCTTTGTCATGTGCTGCAACTCACACAAAGATGGGCCTCTTGTGTGTGTGATTGTTTGGTCCAAGTGTACAGCTAGACTCTGAGAACTTTGGCTCCCCTACATACATCATTAGGAATACATTAATTTTTATTATATCAATGTAGACATTTCATTACATTTAAGAAGGAATCTATTATATATTAATACCTGAGAGGAGCTTCCACGTTCGGTAGAAGGCCGCATTTGTGTATTTGCTTGAGATAGGGACGCAAACATCCCCTCCATTTCACGCCTTATATCCCTAGACTCCACTTCCAGTAGTCGTCTGTCCAAATTATCCACTTGAGCTTGTAGGATAACTTGTGATTCCTGTTCCTTTTATAATGCTTTCTTGTAAGGATCTGAATACTTGATGGTGGTCTTTGAAACTTCGTCGCCCAAGCCTTTTACACGTCCACGATTATCACGACCAAGAATCTGTATAAAAAAAAATCAATGTCAATCCATGTTCGTGATAGTATGTTTTCGTCACTATATTTGATGGTTAATAAAATCATGTATGAGAAATATAATTACAGCACATACCAAGGCTACTGCATCATGATCTAAATCTTTCTTTGCAATTGAAGGGTTATCCTCATACAAGCTAGCAACTCTTTCCTGCAAAAATAATCTTTTTTTAGAAAAAAAGAGAGAGATAAATTAACTCACATGTGAATTTCTGATTTCAAATTATCTGCCAAATAAGATTTCTCCTATGCCATCCAATTCCCTCTGCATAGGTTCTTGCTTTGCCGGCTGAGGACCCCGGTCATTGCCTATGTGTCAGCTGCCTCTTTTCTGGTTCATGTGGTGATGAGCTGGGTGGTTGTATATTGGCTCAACCTAGGCATTGCTGGGGCTAGTTGTGTGCTCAACTTCTCATGGTGGATCTCACCCTTGTGGCTGTTGGCTTACACTTTGTGGAGGTGTCCTCTTACATGGCCTGGTTTCTCTATGGATGCCTAGTTTGGGCTATGGGAGTTTGTAAAGCTGTCTGTAGCTTCTGGTGCCATGATATGGTTTGATCTCTCTTTCTCTCTCTTGATGATATTTGATCAACATAATCATAATACAACAAAAAATAATATTGAATCACAAACACCACCATGATTTCAGATGATCACTTTAATCTCAGCAAATCCCAAATTATGGAATTCATTCTTGTGTTTTAGAAACCGTGTACATTAGCATCCAAATAGATTGTAGCTCTTTTGTTAATAACCTCTGCAGAGGGAATTGGTTGGTTGGCAACCATGGACTTTCAAGGCATTTATTATTACAGAAGCTTGATCCTGCACAATACATAATCATATCTGCAATATAAGATTAACAAAATGAAGTAGTGCACTGATACTTATGTACAATCCTGGGTTCATTGTTTCATATATTATTTCTGTTTTCCTGCTTTTCAACAATAAAATGTTAGAAAAGAATGTACAAAGTGAATATTTTCATTTATTAGGGATGTTCTAAATAAGAAAATAATACTGTTAAAAGGATATTAGTATGAAAAAGTATTATGTTATGGGCAGGATACTCACATCCTTATTTTTATCTTGGATTTCTAAAAGTGCATAATCATGTCTAGATTCTAGATCCCCTGACCTGTGTTTGGGCATCACAAGTCCAAGTACAGCATACTGGGGAAACCAGTGAATACTAGGGATGAAGTAAAAAGACGCAACATGTTAAATTGCAGAGTGCCGCACAACTTAACCTTGAAAAGGGATGAGTGGAGACGTAGAACTGACCAAGCTGACCCTAGATGAATGAACTGGTCCAAAACATGTTAAACTTTTATGGACTCAAAAGGTACAACGCATACTTCACTAAAACCAACCTGAAACATGTGAAAGGTTCGAGACACCATAGGGGAATTATTTGAGTGATAATTGAGATTATGGGCTAAATCCTGATCGATCCTGATAACACCACTGCTACAAATATCTTCGATTATTCCTTGAAAAGCCACTAACTTGAAGATATATAAGCTCCATTTGGCTCAAAAGCAAATCAAGCCCAGCTTGAAGCTCTGCATGTTTATAATCAAGCTCAAAACAGCAAAGGGAAAACAGGCCAAGCTCAAGCTTGATAAAAAGGGAAACAAGGCTGAGCTGCAACAGTGAATCAGGCAGGCAGTTGAGATCAAAGTCAAGCTCTGTCCAGCTTGACCTTTTAATCCCCTTATGTACAATTATTGCAATAAGATTGCTTTTCTTTTCTTTACTTTTCCTCCTCCTTCTTGTTACAACTTTAGATATTTTTCTTTAAGAAATACCTCCAGAATGCATATGTCAACATTCCAAGCACTGTCTGGGATTGATATTGTATGGATGAGCTATAAGCTTGTGTGCTGTGATTAAGCCCGTGCATAGGATGAATTACAAATGAACCTACATACAGGATGAATTTTGGTAGTTGTTTGTTTTCATATAATTCATAGGAATTCTTGTTTAAAGGATCTTCTTTAAGATTATTTAAGAGCTGAAGAATACAAGGAGGGGTGAAGGAGATTGATTTCATAATTGCAACAACTTAAGGGTGTCCTTTTTTTCTCTTGTTCCTTTTTTTTTTCAATGCTCGAGGGTCGTTTCCCTAGCAAAGAAATCTCTTAAATATGAAGAGCCATTTTCAGTTTGAATCATCATTGGGAGAGAAAAATAACCATCATAAGAGGATAGAATGAGTTCGCCACCAACCGCTATTTGTGAAAAATGAAACCCTGCTGAACAATGAAAAATTTCTTTTCGAGATTTCAACCAAGCTTTAAGAACTTCTGAACCTTGTGGGTTCCGCCTAATTTTCTCACTCATAAAATACTTACGAAACACGAGAAGCCTAAGGCATGCATTTTTTTGCTAGCAAACAGGCCCTCTAAGTTTGACTATGAAATGTCACCAACTCCAGACTTCAACATGCTTGCATTACAGATACACAAGGAACACTCACCATTCAAGAGGAATCCTTATGAACATCAGCCAAAATATAGAGTCAAAAGGGTACCTTGATAACCCTGTCTGAGAGTCCTACAAAGAGCTTTCCCAGCCAATGTAACGAAGCAGTTATTACAGAATCGCAAGTAATAGTCCCAACTGATCTCATGTCCACTTGAAACTCATCCTCTGACATCTCCTACAAATCAAAATCCATGTAAGAAAACTGTAATCAGACAGGTGATTGACATGCAAGATTGCTTCAAGGATATGGAAAAGTTTATGAATAAGTTGAAAGGCTACCACTTTAGGGGACAGGGAAAATTTTTTTGACCTTTCAATGTAAGTACCTAGGAACCGGTATATGATTGATGAACACAAGAAAGCATTAGAATGCGTGTAGGATCTTGCACCCTATTGAGCTACCACTTATCCCAAAACCAATTGGTAATAGGAAACGGCACAACAATAGTTTTATGGTGAGGGTGAGTGCTCGACCACAATTATGACCGCTCAGGAGCAAGGGTGGACGTTGACCTCAACAATCCCTCCCTCAATGTCACACCCGCCGCGACTCCTGCTATGAACGCTCAATGCGCGTGTCCCGTGTTTCGAACACCCGACCTACCAGGCTCTGATACCACTTGTAGGATTTTACACCCTATTGAGCTACCACTTATCCCAAAACCAATTGGTGATAGGAAACGGCACAACAATAGTTTTATGGTGAGGTTGAGTGCTCAACCACAATTATGACCGCTCAGGAGCGATGGTGGACGTTGACCTCAACAATGCGCAACCAAACCAACCTATATCTCAACTATCTTATTCCAACCTCCCATAAACAGACACTTCCCAACCTTTTCAAGGGCAAATATAGCACCATCAAAAGTTCGCGTTGAGCTAACAAGCACATCATTCTTCCACATCTGAAACAAGGAAAACCAGATGAAGTACGTTTATGATTAAGAAAACTATCAACATATGGAAAAAGGTATTTTACTTGGATAAAATAGTGATATCCCCTCGCCTTGACCCACCACAAGAATCCTACCAGAAACAACAATCACACCCACAAATCTTGGTGCATTTCACCCTTGTTCTCGAATTTTGGGATGATTTGTTGGGGGGAAAAACACAAAAGCACAAGCTGAAGAATAATTCTCTCTAGGAGAAAAAACATGAAAATGCAAATGAGACAGAAAAAGGAAAGGTGCAAAGCATCACAAACCTTCACATTTCCATTCTCATAAGAAGCAACAAGCATAAGGCGGTCCACTGAAAGTGATAGAACGGAGGAAATATTTCCAGATGATTCGTCCTCCACTACAGCCAAAGGACTATGATCGCTAAGCAACCATAACCGAACCGTTCCATCCCAACTTCCACTATAAAGAATGCCATTACATACAGCTAGAGAAGATACTACTGACTTATGACTATCCATACTGCAGACAAGAGTGTAATCCTGAAGAAAAAGGACAAAAATCTGATAATCTCAGGGATATTAAAGTTGTCAAGAAATTCTGAAAGGGAGTTTACTAGGTTGGTCATCCACTTCCCTTTACCACAAATAAGAGTGATTATTACCTTAAAAAAAAAGAGTAATCGTTTTATTCTCTCTTGTTTTATTCTTTAAAAAAAAAAAGAAAGAGGCTTTCATCTAGTTCTTTCCTTATGAATTTTTCTCCAATTATGGATTTCTTTGCTTTGTGGGCTTGATCTAGGATGTTGAATCACAGATCATCTTTCAACCTTCACCTAAAAATTTGACATTTAGGAGCACGTCCATCTCACCATATTAGTTTCAGTGTTCAATCAGATTGGCACAGCCATAGTGGCCTGATCCTACATCAATTAGTGTTAGAGCTTCGGACCCTACGAATTTCAGTGTCCAAGTGGATTGGCACAAACAAGCGTTCCCAGATCTTGTACAGCTCGAAGCTGATTGAAGATGTATCTAAAGTAAATGACATTCCTCAAAGTGAAGTGCATCTCCCTCTATAAAAAGGGGGAGATATTTGGAGAATAATATGTTGACCAAAAACTTTACCACTGCCTAAATCATACATCTTTTATCCTTATTTCAACATGCATTGTGCCAAACTACAAAATTAGGAAGCTAGCACCCCCAACACACATAAAAGCAATTAAGCGAAGAGGCATTAAGCCACCCAAACAAGTCACTGAGCCCATACTAGAGATACCCAACTAGAAGGAGGCCAAGTAGACTAGAACCCAAAATTCTCATAACCCTTGCCAGATCCAAGCGAGTGTCCAATGATAAAAGGCAATATTGAAACATTACAAAACTTGAAAAATAAATAAAAATCAATTAACAGTGATAAGAAGAGACCTACTATCCCAAATCAAAGAAATCAAGAAATTCTGAGAGTACCCAAACTCAGATATTGTTTCTTCTACAGTTCTGCCCCAACATTCAAGGGGGATAAGACAAAAATTGCATATTAATGAAACCCAACATAGCACTCATTGTACATCAGCTTCTACCCAAGAAAAAACTCTTAACCCTCTTCTCAGTTAACAACATCCTTCTTCCTCTGCGAAATTTGAAACCATCTTCTTATACTTCTATTCCGTATTGTAAAAACCCTTATTATACGAGATCTTTTGAGTTCAGTAGGTTATTATGGAAGAAAGATTATCTTTTGAGTTCAGTAGGTTATTATGAAAGGAAGATTAGAAACATCACACAATTTCATCAAAAAGAAATTAACATAATGGGTTAAATGTTTCACATGAAATGACTTAGTTGAAATGATTAACTTGTTTCAAATAGGATACTGAGATTGTAAGTGGATACTTGGTATTTTTACAAATAGGATACTGAGATTGTAATTAAGTGGATACTTGGTATTTTTAATGAAGTCATTGTATCAAATCTATCATATTTGAAATGCTTATATATTTCTTATTATGTTGATTATTGTAAAAAGTTTTATTGGACAAATTTTGCAATGACAAGTAGGTATTTTTAAGTGTTTAAGAAAGGGAAAAAATTGTATTAGATGGTTTTGTATAATTGGAAGTGTCAACTGTTTTGTGTGAGAAGCCAAGAAACATGAAACTGAAATGAATAGCATGTATGGGAATGTGCATATATGTAAAGTATCTTGGATGTTAAGAAATGAGGTCTTATCTTTGTTCCTGTACATCAGTGCCCATGTTTATTGAACAGGAATAAAGAAAGGCCCGATTACTTGGCTACAATTGATGTTGATCCAAGTTCACCTACTTAATTGAAAAGTAATTCATATAACTATGAAAGTGAAATGAATCACGCACACAAAATGCACAGCACACACATATGTAAAGAGTCTTGGCTGTGGAGAAATGGAGTCATGGCTTGGTTGCCATGCTTTTGATGTACAGCAGTGCTCATGTTTATATTCTAACAGGAACAGGAATAGAGAAGGCCGATTACTTGGCCACACTTGATGTTGATCCAAGCTCACCTACCTATTCAAAAGTAATTCATAGAACACCTGTGCCTTATATTGGTGATGAACTACATCATTCCGGTTGGAATGCCTGCAGCTCTTGCCATGAGGATCCGTCGGCAGATAGGTGTTTCCTGATTCTGCCATCATTGATGTAAGTGACTATCAATTTGCTTATCACGAGCTTATTGTGGGTTGAGTTGAAAATACATATTCCATATACCAAAAGCACATGAGTGATAAGATCTTTCAAATTTTGAGTTGGGTCCAGTAACTACAAAAAAAATGTCTTAATGAGTCACTTTTAAAGTGTCTTAAAAAGTGGTTTGTGTCGCTTTTCTGATTACTATGCAAGCGTCTTATCTGCCGGCGTCACTAAAAGTTCGTAAAAGTGTCTCAAGAAATACATTTGTTGTGTCAGTTTCTGTTATCAAAGTGACATAAAAAAATGGTTACTTGTGTCACTTTAAACCCAAAAGTGACACTGAAATAACTTAAAAGCGTCACAATTCGATAACTTTGTTGTCTCCCTTTTCAAAAGCAGTGATCAATATGTTGTTTTCGGACCAAAAGTGACACAAGTAGTCATCAGTTGTGACAGTTTCCATAGAAGCGAGATACTTTCAATTTTTTTTTTAAATAAAAATGCAATATATACATTACTAATAACATGCTGCAGTATGGATACACTTTCAAATCACTAAACCTGCCTTACAAAAGATGCAAAAAAATATAGATAGCAACATTCAATAAGAACCATTTCATTAATTGGAAATTAATCACCATTCACATTAAGGAACGTACTTGCTCGTCCACGCACTGAATCAAACAAACTATTCAAAACATAGCCAATTTGAATCCATCCATAATCCAAACTATTTACATTAACCTTCGAATTTGTAACCAAAGCATCACGACATAATCCAAAACCTTCACAAAAGCATCCAAAAAAAGGCAAGCTACATTGTAAACAATTTCCGGAAATCCCTAACTAACCAAAATTAACTTAACCTAATTAGTAGATCCACTTAGCAAAAGGCATTCCATCTCCGTTTAATTAAGTTCTTCATTCACCTACAAAATAATAACAATTTGACTATGTATCAATAATATAATCAAGTAAGAATGAGAGTTTAACCAACAATATCAAGGATTCATGTTAAAGAGAAAACATTTTGTCACTAGAGAAAGAGCAATTAAAACACTAGCAGTTCACATGTCAGAAGATAATAGTAGCAAGCAAACTAGGAGCAATCAATAATTCACTAATATGATGACCTAGTATTCCTATCACCATCTACAACTAACACCCAATAAGCATTAACGTACTAAAAACTATGCAAGTTAATCACAGTCGACAGTCCCCCCCCCCCCCCCCCCCCCTTCCTAATGATATGTGATGAAGTGTGAAATGCATCATGAACTAAAAAACTCCACCTACCCAAGTGCATGATGCAGACAAAAATGCATGAATCAATTCACATTGATGATAGTCCGATGAAGAAACAGGTAGTCACTAAGCCTAAAAACTGAAATGCACATTAAATTAAGTGTATCGTCACTAAGCCTTACTATGAAATCTTCTCAACTATACAAATTGAACTCCTAGGTATACCTTTATAAAGGAAGAAATCCTTGGATGAAGTCGATAAACTCGAGTTGGATCTTATCTATTTCTTTGGTGGTGTATGTCTTTATGCTGGCCAACTCCATAACCTGTTTCGAGGAAAAGCAAGTTAGTGTAGTCATTAGTGTAAGAAAACTAGCTAAGGAACTTTTACTCATTCTTTTGTGTAAGAAAACTAGCTAGTACTACATCTTCTATTACGCGCACCTTTACTATAATAGAAGTCTGATTTATCGAATCCAAAACTAACCATCCAAAAGCCTTGCAATATTCGTCTAAAGTGTCCTCAAGTCCCTTATAATGTCACTTACTGAAGTATTAATGAAAATGAAACTAGTGTTCACCTCAAAACACATGGGTAGCACTTGGGCTTCTAGCAATTACTTTGAACCATAACCAGAAAATGGGTAGAACTTCAGCCCCAATAATGCATTGGCATAGGATAAAGAATCTCCTTGTCTAAGGCCTCTGGAGAATTCAAAAGCCCAGACCAAAATCTTTAGGAGGATGGAGTCTGACAGTGATGACATGCATTCCTTAACAATAATACATTGAATGGAAACCAAAGACATCAAGAGTATTCACAATAAAAATCACATTCCATTTTATCATAACTGTTATTAATATATGGCAGTGGCATCAGGTAACCAAGTTGTCAAGCATGAAATCTATGGAAACAAAACCAGACCCGAATTAAAAATGGGTTTAAATATTGGACCCATGATGGGTTTTTTTTTTTTTTTTTTTATTTGGGTTTTTTGGGTATCCAAGCAGCGGTTTTTAACCCTTAGCCATGGGGTCTACTTGGAAGGATATCAAACCAAAGGCTACTCCTAAAGCTAGCCGGCCGGACCGCGGTCGACTGAAACAAAAATTCTGGCCAAATTCAGTTTAATCTAGGCTAGGCTCAGCCTTGCCCGGCCCATGACCACCTAGTTGTTAGAATCTTCCTTTGTTAGAGATTATGATGGAATCTTTTAAGTCTTACCCATATCATGTATGATGATAACACTAATAATGATATGGGTGACAGTTGAACCTTTTCTTGTTTGAATGCTTGTGTCATCAAACAGCAGCCATAATGCATTGAATAGGAATGCGGGTACAGGTGTGCCCGGTCACATTGCATGATCTCCAAATATCATTTGATCTTCCCACCCTTTTTCATGATTAGGTTTTTGTGTAATGCAAATCCAACACATGCACTCAGCAATTAGTATGCAGGAGAATTCTCATAGAGCTTTCATCTTTTGCCAATGCCAGGGTTGAACTGTGTCATTGTGGGTAAGACCGGTGGCCAGAGTGGGGTTTTGCTGATTCTTATTTATTTAATTTTTTTTTTCGTTTTTTTGTAAATAGAGTTCATTAAGATATAAAATCAAAGCAAACAACAAACAACATAGACCACATCGAGTCACACACAGAAACACCAACAAAAGCCCAAACTTATCAAAGAAGCTTAGATCAGAGTTGAATCACTCAACAGAGCACTAGAAGAAGTAACATTAAACTTAACAGCTAAATCTATACAAACCTCTCTGGACATGAGTAAACCTAGCTAGCACAAATCAGGCAAAAATATGAGTACTCAGACCAGTCATCTGCACCATTTGATGGCCTTAATTACTTGTCGTTAGCATATATTTACAGATAAATATATTACACATCAATCAGATATTTGGGACTACACCGGGTCGGACCCAGGACCAGATGATCAATCTGGTTATGTCTCTTTTTTTTTGGGGTTCAGGTAATTGGAGGCCTGTTGAGATCCACATAGTAATCATCACCACTGTCATACATGACATGGGGCCTGCTGGGCCAAATCATTCATCTCCTGGGTCTTGGGTCCATTATGTTGGTGCGCGGTGTGCAAAGCATACTGATCAAGCAATCCAACCCATTCAATTATTTATGGTGTTTTGCTCATATACTTTTCATATATTGCACAACCCTGCTGGAACAAATCATTCATCTCCTGGATGTTGGCTCCATTATGTTGCTGCATGGTGGCAATCAAAATTTGTAATTAAACTTCCATCCCATTCTTTTGTTTTTCTCTTTCTTTTTCCAAGTGTAGCATCTCTGTGGAAGACGAAAACTTCATCATCATTACCAACTCCTCCCTACCACTACTAGAAAATTGACTTTTAGCGGCCGCCACTTGCCGTCGCTAAAAGTCAATTGGCGGTCGCTAATACTCTTTAGCGACCGCCAAGCGCCGGCCGCGAAAACCTCATCGCTAAAGGTATTAATATTTTTTGCGACCGCGATGTAAATTTTAAAATTTTTTTTTGGACTTTTAGCGACCGCCATGGCGGTCGCTAATACTACATATAGCGGTCGCTAATGCCTCATTTTTTTGAATTTTTTTTTTTTTTTTTTTTAAGTATTAGCGGTCGCTAATACTCATCTGGCGGTCGCTAATACATTATTTTTTTTTTTAATTTTTATTATTTTTTTAATTTTTGAAACTATTAGCGACGGCTAAAAGTACTTTTAGCGACCGCCACTGGCTTTTTTTTCTTTTTAAAAAAATCCGTATTTTCTTAAGATTTTCCCTTTTTTATACCTGTACCTGTACCTGAGTATATACAACTACTGCCATCAATTAAAATTACAAATAACAAAGCCTAAATATATACAACTACTACCATCAATTAAAATTACAAATAAAAAAAGAAAGTCTTATATTAATTGCATTCAAAACATTACAAAAGTTTCAATAAAATATATCCATTACAATTACAGGAAAAAGAAAAATATTCTCCATGATAGAAGGTGTCTGCATCATATATGATAAGTTGCCACAATAAGTATTGCTTTCTTGATTACAGTTGTTACATTATAAAAATGTGGGTCCATGCAAAATGAAATCAATTTAATTTAAACAGGGGTCAATTGATAGAAGGCAAACCAAATTCTGTGCATAATTATGAGGAGAACAAGTCCAAAAAGTCCAATTGACCCCACACTTAAATAGAAGATTAAGTTCGCATGTATGCTAGTCTTCAGTCGTTCAGTCACTGTGAAATCCCCTGCATCTTCATAACCTTGAATAGCAGGCACCACTACCCTGCATAGAGAAATATCATAATAAAAATAATGAATGTGTAGTTGTAAGCATCGATAAGTTACAAAAATACTAGAGCATTTCTTGTCTAAAAAACAAAAGACAAAAATGATTTATAGAGATAACAGTAATCAGAACTCAGAAGTTAAATAGAAAAGTGTGCGGCTGTTGAATAACTTTCTAAGTGAAATCAGAGTATCAGACTATGATTGTAATATTAGAATCGGCTGTTTCCCTCATATTATATTTATCAGGAACATGCAACGCACCAGGAGTTACTTGTGCAGCGATTGTTTTTGGGATTGCTGGCTAGCAACTCTGTCAAGTCTAGCCTACATGGAGCACCAAATGAATTCCATTCACAGTCAAAGTTCAGACATTGGAAACTTTTAGAGAGAGAGAGAGAGAGAGCAAATCAAATCCATATCAACCAAGGAACTAAATCAAAACATTGCTAAGGTTTTCACAACTCGCGCAAGTAAAAAATTGATACTCTACTTGGTCAAACAAGTCCCAATGACTTTATGCATAGTTGCTCAAGAGATGTGAACAAACCAATCATAGCTCCAAGTTCATAAGTAGCATACCATGTAAGCACAAAAGTGCTCCAATATGACCAGCTCCATAGAAAAGAAATCCCTCCTTTCTCATGATCAATTATTGTCTGAACAAAAAAAAAAAGCAAACAATTAAACTCATAAACAGGAACAGCATATTCAACAAATAAGACCATTTCTCACTAGCTTAGAATTCCCCCCCTTTAAAAAAATTTCCCATTTCTGGGATCAATGCCTTAAATGCATGCAAAGCATTTCCCAGTTCATCACAGTGGAACAAAGCAATATTCCAGATTTTGAATGTATAAACTGAAGACTGTGTCTAAAGGTTGTCAATCTACAACACAATACATATCTTCTATAGAATTCTTGTCAAAATTTTGCTGCTTTTCTGCTTTCCCATAACTAATTAAAGGTAGACTGATTGCATGCAAGCCAAATTCCAAATTCCAACTAATTTCTCATTCACCCAAAGTTTCTTTCAACATCCAAACGTGTGATAGGGTTTGTGTCCTTGATTGATGATCATAAAAAGGCAGGAATTCCCATCTGCATGAAGTAAATTTGTGAAGTGTAGAATTGTAAAGAGGAGTAAGTTTATGGGCCATACTAGAATGTTGTTCAAACAATTATGGAAGGGATCTACACCAAGAATCTCCCAGACTTGAATATCCTAATCCGTCATTCATTTTTTTTCCTAGAAATTGATGGTTAAGTAATACACAATGACACAAATAAGTTCAAAAAGGGCTAATAATAAATGGCCCAACATTTGCTTGCGGGAGATTTTTGGAAAAACGAGAATCCCAAATCCCATTCTCTTTAGTTTCTATATGTTCCCATGACTGATAATGAGGTTGCTCATGTTTTGGCCAAGTATTATTCTCTGCCTTGGCAAAAGCTTCTTTTGGGATGGTTATTCCCTGGACTGGTTGTGGGAAAGGGATCATTTCCCCCAGGTCAAGGGTCTTTTTTTTTTGTTTCTCTGATCTTAATGAATTTTGTTTAAAAAAAAAAAACATAACAAAAGTTCACTATAATTTGAGAACCCAGCCGAGAATTTTCACCTATATTATTGACAGAAAATCAAATTTCACTATAACTTGAGAAAAGCCTACCATTAAATTGATCACAAGTACAACAGAGTAAAAAAAAATTTGGTTTCTATTCCGATGATGTCTATCATGGTTATGTATTCTCCCAAAGAGAGATACAAACTACAAAAAATGCAACAAAAGGAAGGGTCGTATGCACCCCTTGCTTAGCCAAACAATTGGTGAAGCCATTAGACCAAAGGGGCATGGTAGACGTGTGTCACTCAAGAGCTGGTATTCAAGGAGCCACTCTCCACCACAATCTTAGAAGGAATTTGTAGGATAGCAAATTCACAATGACAAAGTACCCCTTCCGCCCCATTAACATTCCAACTCCATGAAATTACCTTTCTCACCTTTATAGGAATGCCACCATATAGGGAAGCCTCCCAATATTGATGTTTGGAGTACATTGATGCTTAATGAAGGATGATGGGAGAGTGAATATTGACAAATGACGCAAGACAGTGGGGTTGATTGATGAGATTTGGGATTGGAGAGTGAGTCTTATTATTGTCTTCTAGTCCTACTCTTATATAATTTCACAGATAAATTACAAAGGACTTCGAGCACGTATTCTAATATAATTTCTCAAGCAAATTACAGAGGACTTAAAGCAAATACCCTGAACAAGTGTACATCCGATTTCTGTGTTAGATGGTGCCTTCTAAAGCTTTGTGGATGAAGAAACATAAAGCTACCTAAAAGATTAGTAATTAACAAA
This sequence comes from Cinnamomum chago, assembly GCA_038049695.1. Lineage (NCBI taxonomy): Eukaryota > Viridiplantae > Streptophyta > Magnoliopsida > Laurales > Lauraceae > Cinnamomum > Cinnamomum chago. Next base: position 59,475,854 of record CP142458.1, on the reverse strand, counting down.
TGGGGATGATATAAGGTGGCCTTGACCTTGAGAGACCAAAATCAGCAGCTACATTGGCCAAGTATTTCTTGCCAAGCAAGATGTTCATGGCTGACTGTAATTCACCCAAAGGTACTGCTACTAGGCCAAGAATACAAACTGGGCTAAGGTGTGGTTCTACCATGTCAAAACTGTTCCCTGGGTTTTGGGGCATCAGTTTCAAACGTTTCATACATTTGAAAACCAGCAACCATAGAACCACTGACACAGATCAAAACAAGGCCCCTCTGTTTTTAAGCAAAAATTGCATGCATGAGATTGTTGAAACTAGCGCTAATGGTGTCTGTCTCAGCATCTTTTCAAATAAATTGTATTACTTCACTTCAGGCCTCATAAGACTAAGTATTAGCAGAAATCAAGTTGCATTAAGAGAACATTTGACCCTTTTCAAAGCTCCCATTTCCCCTTCTTTTCCTTTCCAATCCTTTGCAATCAAAATCAACAACATACACAAATCAAGAAAAACAGATAAAATAAAAAAGAACCAAGAGATTCCACAAGTGCAGTTCGTTCTTGACTCAACCCCCATCGGCTATGACTCCACTCACCACTTCAAAATGGGGATTTAATTTAAGATGAAATAGGAAAGTGACCGAATGTAATTATACATGTCGTATCTAAATTTCAGGGGACATATATGGCATCGCATTGTGTGTGTGCCCTGCCTCTGGATAAAAAAATACAGAATTTTAGTCTCTGCATACTTGTATTCATGGAACTTGGATCGGGATAAAAAAGAAAAGAAAAGAAAGTAAGAAGTAAAAGATATTGATGAGTAAAGTGTGCAGAGAAGCAAAAAATTTAAGAAAACAGATTGTGTACAATTGACTCACATTGACAGTAGGAGATTCAACCTTCTCATTCAAGCCAAGAACTTCCAGCGCCTTAATGCCACTATCAACAACTGTAACTGCAATTAAATCAAACAAAATTGGTACTGCTCTTCGCATTTAAATTTTAGGAAGTGGAAATCTAGGGCTAAAAGAATGTCAATCGAAATATTAAAAGCTTGAAAAATTTGCCATTCATGGCAAATAACATGAATTCTCCAAGAGGAACTAAAGAAGTGTAAATGGAAATAACATGAATTTGCCATCCATTTACACATTGGTATGGTAAGTGTGTTTCACCAAGACACCAACCACAAAAAAAGTCATATTAGTAACTGAATTTTGATTCCTGCCTCAAGTCATGAATGAGATAATTATAGGACAAACCATTTATAACTCATTCATGAATTAAGCAGGCACAGATTGAAAAATATGCGAACAGGTGCAAGATACTAAAAGAAGTCCAAGCACTATCTGCATTCTTCATCTGCAAAGAGATAATGCAAATCAGAAGATTATGAAGTATACAGGTAATGTGTCACTCTCCGGTCTTCTCATTGGAAGAGATTTGGGATGAATCGTCTCCAATAACGTGCAAACAGCACCAGGCATAAAAATTAGCAAGCTGCCCTTTTTTTTTAATGGTACTTATAAATTAGCAAACTACTTTCCTCCTGAAAATCCATGGGACTCGAGGACAAGTTCAGCAAACTACCTATCCTTGTAATCACTAGTACTTGTAAATGTACCGTAAGTGGGTTGAAAAATATGAAAAAAAGACCATTATATATTATATTCCACAATCCATTTCATGAAGCGCAGAATAAAAGACCACAAGCACAAAGCATTATGCTGCCTTTCCAGTCTATCAAACTAAATCACCATCAAATCTGAATGCTGATATGATTTCACTTAGTGAAAAAAGTCATGTCAAGTGTTGGAAAAATAATACTGCAGACACACACAGAAATTGAATTTTATGGGTAACATGTCTCAATGCCTTAAGATTGTAGTTGCAACAATGAGCACCTTCCAACAATGCTAAGGGCTCTTATCAACACATGGCAAAGCTTAATTAGCAATTCCACCAATACCCAAACTGACTGTTATTTGAGATACTTTGAGTATTTAGAAGCTTTTATAATCTTTTTTGATTTCTTGTTTGTTTTCTTCAATTGGGAGGTGACAACCTTTGTTGGTTTCTTTGATAAGGATCGATTGTCTAATGAAACCGATTTTTTCACTCTCTGGGAAATTGGTATGTGATCATCATCATCATCCATCTTTGCTTCTTTTTTTACTTCCTTCTCTACCTTAATTTTGTTAGGCACATCCATCTTTGCTTCTTTTTTAACTTCATGTTTTGCCTTAATTTTGTTAGGCACAGAACCATCCAGAAGTTTTGGCTTTTTAACTGAAGAAGAGGGAGGTGGACTTCTAACTTCATTAGATGATGGGATGACGCGTTCATTAGAGCTGATTTCAATTGATGATTAGAGCAATATAAAAGTAACAATTGACACACTGACTGACATGGATGAAAATCGCGGTCAGTGGCTGTACCAAATGCGAAGTGGCTATAACACTACACTTGAATGCAAACAAACCTGAACATAAGAGAAAAAAAAATTAGAATTGAAGAAGCACACACAAAAATGGGAATTTAAGCTGCACATAGTGGTTTCACAGCCTTATGCAGTAACACTACAAGCTTGTATGCATCTCTCACAAACAAACCAAGATGCTATATAGATCTAGACTAGAGTATAGTAGTAGTGCCCTATTGCAACAGTGAACTCTTAAAGAAAAGCCAAAATAAAGATTTTATTACCACCATTCAAAAAACATTAAAAGAAAATGATGGTGCACTTAAAACCTGTTCTCTGAATCTTCATTCCTCTAGGGCATGTTCGTCTTATGTATGTAAATTCCAATGATTGTATTTCTATAAGTGGTTAAAAATTAAGAATCATGATTAAGAATGCTCAAAATGGATTTGAAATCCAACGACTCTAACTGACAAACTCCTACTACATGCTCTGTTTGTTGTGATTGTAAACCTTTCTTTGTTTTAATGAATTTTCTATTATCAAATAAAAAAACTAACGAAGGAATAAAAAAGAGAGAAGAATAAACAAAACAACAACAAATCTTAAATGAATAAATAAAAACCACATCAGCCTATGAATCATATTGGTGGCTGCTGATTGGATGATCTAGACTGTCATATTGGCTACTGCAGATGCGATATAATTAAAAGACTAAATGTATCGGAGGATATCAACCAACCATAATTCTGTTTCCTATTTCAGTATACTTTCTATCAGTCCATGAGGTTTGAACTTGAAAATATAATTTAATCACACCAAGGAACATTATAGGTGTCCGTCTTCTAGCCCGAGAAATAACAAGGCAATACTATGAAAAGAGAGCCCTCTCAGCACTGAGAGGAACTACGAGAAAGAAAGCTCAGAATAAAATAAAATAAATAAATAAATAAATAATCAGATGCACGTACAAGCAAGTTCTATCCTCTTGTTTGGCTATATAGACATTAGTCTACCTCAAAAGTATGGTGAGATTTCACTTCCATAGTCTCTCTCCTAGCTGACAAAAAGATTTCATTAAAATGAAAGCTACCACCAAGGCAATGAAAGATTCTATCACAAAGACAGTCTCTCTCAATGTTGGAGATAGAAAGTCCTCAGGATTCATTGGCTTGAATACAGTTAACAAAGTTTTAGGTCCAATCACTACACCAAAAATCGGAAATTGGAACGGAAAAGCGTTCCTAATCCTCCCGTTCCTAATCCGTTAAACCGTTCCAATTTCCGTTCCAATTTGGATTAGGAACGGTTGGTACCAAATTGGAACGGAAATTGGAACGGTTTAACGAATTAGGAACGGGAGGATTAGGAACGCTTTTCCGTTCCAATTTTCGATTTTTGGTGTAGTGAATAAGTACCTGACATGTATAAAAGCTTCTGCCTGGGCCATCCCAGCTTGAAAACATGCCTAAACTTGTGGAAGGCACTAAAAATTAATTCATGCCCCATTCATTGAGTCAACTTTTGGAATGAGCTCACAATTCCTAAGGTCGGAACGGTCAAGCTATGGAAACCACATGGAAGCATGAGAGGATGAGGGTTTGAAAGTTTTCCCTATGACCCTGTCCTTGACTTTGTGCAAAGAATAGGAATCATCCGATCGAGGGAGGTACTGTTTTGAGGTGCTCAAAATTGCCTAGATCATAAGCATTAGATCAAGTCAGATATGTGTCAAAATTTGCATGATCAACTATAATGCCAGGCAAAATAGGCTACTTATTATATCATATCAAATACTTCATTTTTATAATGTAAATATATGTGCTGTGACCCTACCATATTCATCTCATGTCAACAATTCATAGACATGGGTGGAGGTAGTGATTGTGAATGGTTAGATTGATCACAGTAGAGGAACCAGGTGATCCACACAGGCCTGCCATCCCTGATAATAATTGTTTCATGGAGTCCATTTTTTTTATATGATATGAAGATCTAAAAATCAGTAAAATAAAAGCATAAAATAAGGCAGATGCAAATTCAATGGACATTGTAATACAAACATATAAGAAACACCATGTCAAAGAGTCTAAATACCTATTAGCAAACGACCTTGACTTCTTATTATGAAAGCAACCGATAAACATAAGATTACGAGCTACAATCATCCATGAATCAAAACCCAACCAATAAAATCAAATACAAACAAAACCCAAGTAATATAAACATAAGACCTAGATCACCAATAAGCTTCTACATTCATCAAATTGTTAAGAAAAAAAAAAGAAAAAAAGAAAAAAAAAACCCTCTCAAAATCAATTCCAGAAACACCCTAGTTCAAATTTTAGCTATTCAAATCGAGAAACAAAACATCAAATTCTGAACCAAATGGCACACAGAGAAAAATTGAAGAAACATGGAACCTAATTGGAGAAAGGGGAAAGAAAACCTAAACAGAAACCGCGAAAAGGCAATCTGCTGCACATATACCAGAAGTCTATGATACATGATTCCCTTGATGTAGTAGGTTATATAAAAAATTATCATATAACAATAGCCAACCTCCTCTCCACCAAGACAAACAGCTACAGGTGTGGGTAAGGGAGGAAGAAACATGGGAAATTAAAGAATACCTGAAGACGACAACTATAATTAATCAAACTGGAAAAGCAGAGGATCAACACCTATCGACTAGTGGCTCAATATACAAAGAGGGCCCTTAGAACAACACTTCTTTCTGTAACACTACCAAGAATGAAGCAGCTATGGACACAACACTGCAACCTGGGTTATGTTATATTTCTTTGTATAAAGAATGAAATACCATGATTCCTTGGATCCACGTCCCTTCCACTGTGAAATATTGAAATCAGGCATAAGAGGTGCTTCTGTTAAGCCATTGCTCATCAGCCTCTTAACATAAACAAATTCAGGCATGAGAGGTGCTTCTGTTAAGCCATTGCTCATCAGCCTCGAACATAAACATTCATAATATAAGGTGCTTCTGTTAAGCCATTGCTCATCAGCCTCTAACATAAACATTCATAATATAAGATTCATGTATGATCATCTACACCACATTTAAATCAGATCACAAAAATATGGAAATATGAGAAGATAAAATTAAAAAAAAATCAGGGATAGAGTTAGAAGTTTAGGGATTTAGGGTTTGATGTGTGAGAGAGAGGCAGAGAGAGAAAGTGATTTAGGGATTTAGGGTTTGTGTGCATGTGAGGTGATGAATACCTGATGGATGCCGGCCGGAGAGAGAGAGAGAGACAATGAGGATGCGCTGGCGAGGGAGATGCCGAAGGAGACGAAGCCGTGAGGTGAGGGACGTGCAAATAGAGAGAGAGAGAGAGAGAGAGAGAGAGAGAATCAGTGGGAAGGGAGGATCAGCGCTGGCGGCTGGTCCTGAACGCAGGCAGAGAAGAGAGAGAGAGAGGGTACTGAACGCAGGGAGAGAAGAGAGAGAGAGAAGGGAAGGAGAGGGAGAGAAGAGAGAGAGGAAAGGGAGAGAGAGAGAGAGATGAGCGATCGAGGCAGAGAAGGAGAAGGACGCGCGGAGAAGGAGCAGGAGATGCAGAGCGCGGGAGCAGGGGAAAAAGAAGTGGGAAGGAAAAGAGAGGGCTTGGCGCGAGGATGAATATACGGGCCTTTAGCGACCGCCTTTTGGTCTATTGCGGCCGCTTATGGCGGTCGCTAATGGACCTTTTGCATCCACCGCAAGCGGCCGCCCGCCTTCTCATGAGCCAATGCTCAAATCTCTAGTAGTGTACAATCTTAGCCACAAAACAAACACCACCAATGTGGTTCCAAATGAGAAGGCAGAACTACAACTCATTTGGGGTTGACTTTCTACAAATATTAGAAGATTAGACTATCTGGCTTAGAGATTAGTACAAGCACAACTTATAATAATAACTTTTAGTAGCATTTCATCAAACAATTGGTGTTCATGCTAATTAAGAACCAAAAAAAAAAAGCTCATCAATCAAAAACCAAACTCCACCCAATCAACACACATATGAAACCGGCAAAGGAAAATATAACCTAACTTCACCCTCCATTACAACAACAACATCAAATAATGTAACAAGTCCTACATTATAAGAAAAAAAAAGGACATTTCTCATTCAACTAATTTAAAATGGGGATTTTGGAACAACATATGATTCAAGACTTGGAACAAAGAAGTGCTTGGAAACCTTAAGCAAAAAATTAAGGAGCTGACTATGCCACCAAACAAATTTGAAAATGTCCTTGTTGGTAATTCATTCATGGAAAATAATCTATCAACAATCAGATTCCCATTAACTATATAATCCATCAGATCATTCTTAGGGGCTCCGTTTCATGTTTAATTGATGCATACCCAAAACCCCAAAAATCGGCTATTAAGAATAAATCTTAGAAAAAATGCTATCATTGTTATTTCAACCAGAATATAGTAAATCCCACTTCTAGAAAGAAAACAAAAGAGAGAGCAAAGCCAATGAAACTTTAAGATCATGAGGGGCTCAGAGACTTCTTCAAACTGGAACTATCATAACCAGACATAACCGATGTAATTAACATCGCCATTTTCCCATTTCCATTTCCCAAACACCAATTAGTATGCAATCATATGCCATCAAAACAACCCTAAATAAAATCAGGTAATGTAACAAAGAATATCATAAACAAAAAGCCCTAAATCAAAACGACCCTAACCTATAACCATGAAACAGAAATCAAACAAACATAACTGAGAACCCTAACTTCTTTGTGCAGTGCCTAATGAAGGGTGAGAGGGAGCGAGAGGCGACATACTTAGACATTAAAAACGGAGAAGGCAGAGAGGGAAAGTGAGGGAGAGAGAGGCGACAGAGAGAGATTTACCTAAAGCTGAAAGATCGCCATACTCATAGACGTCTGACCAGAACAGCGAGAGAGCTTCGTGCAATCAAAGGACGAAGGGTCTGAGACTCTGAGGTCGAAGAAGAAGGAAGGTTGAAAGACGAAAGGAAGATCGAAGAGTTGGGGTTTTTTTTCGTTCCACCCTTTTAGATATGGGGCGCTCCTTTCAGACATGTGAGGCGTGGGCCACGGGCCAATACCATTTTAAGGAGAATCTCAAAATCGACCTGGGGCGACCGCCCCATATCACGATCACTTGGGTCCGCCTCTGGGCCTTCGGCGATCGATGGCTCGAGGTCCGTGCGGTGGATCGATGAGAGCGGGCAGACCAGCGAAAAAGGTTTCCGATTAGGACTTAGGAGGCCAACAAGGGTTTCTTCTTGTTCTCATTTTTATATATATGGGTATGGCACGTGTATGATGGCAATTTTTATACATGGGTATGGCATGTGTATGGGCATTGAGATATAAAAAATAAAATAAAATAAAAAACAAAACTGCCGCTTTTATATAAAAAAATAAAAAAATAAATATGGGTAGAAAATAAATAAATAAAAATATATATGGGGTAGATATGGGCATTGTGTCGACCAAAACTGCCCCTTTTATATGGGGTAGATTTCCCAAAAGAAAATAACAACCAAACTTCTTGTGTCACTTTTGTTTAGTGGGGAAAACCATCCTCAATATTTAGTTTGGATTATTTTAAAAATTTGCTCCGCTAGTGTCACTTTAAGAATAAAACGAGATATAGATTTGTTTTGTGTGTGTCGGGTTATAGAAAAGTGACACAACAAACCTCCTCCTTATTTACTCCTCCTTTAAAGTGACACATCAGACCATACTGTGTCACTTTATTGTAAAAGCGACACAAAAGCTCAATTCAAAAGCAAGACTAAAAGTCCTTTTTTGTAGTGAGTGGAGTTATGTCCAGATCCACTGTTATAAATTAAATTAGGTCTGGTTCTGGTTTCAGATCTGCCATTGAATTGTATTGAAACCAACCCATTCGTATCCCTAGACATAACATGTGAAACGGCACCCATGGAACTCAGTGTTGTCCATGGGTGCCGATTTAATGTATCTTGATGGTTCCTGATAGTGCAGAAACTCTGCTATGCAAAGCTTTCTAACAGCCTTTTCTGGCTTGGCTTCAGGTTTGACAAGTTCTGATTTGTAAACCCTGATCCTCCTGATATGATGTTAATTTCATTTCACTTCCTCAAACCAACAGCAACAGATAACTCACGAGTTTCATATTAGGTGAAAATAATCACTACAAGAAATTTAGGCTGTTGTGACGAAATCTGAAGACGAATTTTTTTTTTGTCTTAAAAGAACACCCAAAGGGGACGAAATATAAATTTTGTCGTCTATTTTCATTTTTGTCAAAAGTATTGGAGACGAAAATAAAATTTCGTCTACAAAAAGTTGGCGCCAATTATTTTAGCTCATTAGAGACGAAAATTGTTGTCACAAAAAATAATTTTTTTTTTGCGACGAACGTAATTCGTCACCAATAAGGATAAGTTACGGAAGACGAACATATTTCGTCACCAAAATAAGGCGCCAATTTCATTTGCTTTTGGCGCGGATTATTTTAGCTCATTGGAGACGAACATTTTTGTCACAAAATATAATTTGTTTTTGTGACGAACTTAATTCGTCACTAATAAGGATAAGTTATGGAAGACGAAAATATTTCGTCACTAGAATAAGGTGCCAAATTATTTTAGCTCATTGGAGACGAAAATTTTTGTCACAAAATATAATTTGTTTTGCGATGAACGTAATTCGTCACCAATAAGGATAAGTTATAGACAACGAACATATTTCGTCACCAAAATAAGACGCCAATTTAATTTGCTTTAGCGCGAATTATTTTAGCTCATTGGAGACGAAAATTTTTGTCACAAAATATAATTTGTTTTTGTGACGAACATAATTCGTTACTATTAAGGATAAGTTATGGAAGACGAAAATATTTGGTCACCAAAATAAGGCGCCAATTTCATTTGCGGTGACACCAATTTCGTTCGCACTTGAGCCTATTCCTCTCTTACAAGTATTGCTTTGGAAAAGCCTTTAAAATGACTAAAATGGACCCCCAAGGCCCTAACGTCCATCCCCCTCCCCCACCCCCACCCCCACCCCAATCCAACGCCTCTTTTCCAAAACCCATTTCCCCCTTTGTCCCTCCATCTATCCCGGTCTCTCTTTTCCAAAACTCTTTTCCCCCTTTTCCAAAACCCTTTTCCAGAAGAGGAGAGAAGAACCATTTTCCCCATTTTCCAAAATCCTTTTCCAACATCTCCCACCCATCGTCTCAAGCAACAACCCCATGGCTCATTGATCCCCATCAATCATCATCACCCTCCATCAACACGCACAGTGCAGACCCATCCCTGATCGGTGATCCCTCTCATCTCTACTTCTCTCAGTCTCTTTCGCCTAGAATTCCCAAACGCAACCACCATCACCAATCACCATCATTTGTGCCCATCCTCCTCCATCCAGGAGTCTGCCACCGCCAGGTACACCTACCTCTCTGAGTCTCTGCTACTGTGAGAACTTGGTCCGGGCGGTACCCTTAACCACGGTGCGTAGCGTGTCAACCACGGGCTTCAAACGGTGAGTCTCAGTGAGCCCACATCAGAAATATCCAAGTCCTGACCTAGGACTTATAAGTCAAACCCCGTATTAACTTAGCGTGAGGCTTTTTAAAACCATGCGTCCTCAGAAATCATAAGAACTTCGAAGTTAAGCGTGCTCGGGCGGGAGCAGTATTAGGATGGGTGACCTCCTGGGAAGTCCTCGCGCTTGCACGTGGGCCAAAGCGGACAATTTCATGCTGAGTTGGGCGGGGCTGTGATAGTTGGTATCAGAGCCGAGGATGGCTCTATTTCTAGTGGGGGAGAATGTGAGATCCTGGTCCGGGCGGTACTCTTAACCACGGGGCGTAGCGTGTCAACCATGGGTTTCAAACGATGAGTCTCCGTTAGCCCGCATCGGAAATATCCAAGTCTTAACCATGACTTATAAGTCAAACCCCGTATTAACTTAGCATGAAGTCTTCTACAATCGTGCGGCTCCAAAAATTGTAAGAACTCTAAAGTTAAGCGTGCTCAAGCAGGAGCAGTACTATGATGGGTGACCTCTTGGGAAGTCCTTCAGTTAGGCGGGGTAAATGCGACAAAATTTTTTCGTCTCTATTTCTTATATTTATGACAAAATATTTTTGTCTCTAATTTCTTCCTTTAATGACAAAATATTTTGTCACTAATTACTTACAAGTATGTGTAGACACCTCATTTTGGCCCCTATGATAGCCTTAAACATTTATCACATATAATGATGCCCCCATTTCACCCACAATTGAATGGTTAATGACATAATTGAGATTAATTAATGACGATGAAGATGCTTGTTGATAATCTTAGACTTAGTTCGACAATTCATAGAAATTGTGAGAGAAAAGGCCGAATCACGTTGAGATCTCGAGTCCAACCCGCTATTCAAACAAGGAATGGACTACAACACTATTCCGAACCCTTTCCAGACTTTATAGAAGACACTCAGATAATTCTTAGAGAAACTACACATAGTTTGCCTAAATACGATATGATTAACATGAATTAGGAGGTTGGGATCATTGATCCAAGTATCCCTTATTTTCCTGACCTCTGACCATTAGGATTTTTAGACCACAAGATTCTACGCTCCGAGAGCTTTCCGACTATATATAGAACGTCCAAATCCGATAAGCGGGTCAAAAGTTATGGGCTTCCGAAGTTTGTCCCAAGAGGATGTCAAAATCACTTAGGCGCCACCCATGTGGCGCCCAGGCTACTGAATTCCACCTAGGCGCCCCATGTTGGGCGCCCATACTGCCCAGGGCCACCTAGGCACCTCATGGTGGGTGCCCACCTTCCGAATTCCACTAGAATGGCTTGAAAGTAGCCCGGGACCACGCAAACATAGGGACCATGCTCCGAAGACAAACCCGAACCACCTAGGCGCCACCCTGTGGGCGCCCAGACTGCCTAGTCCACCTGGGCGCCACCCTGTGGGCGCCCAGACTGCCTAGTCCACCTGGGCGCCACCCTGTGGGCGCCCAGGCTGCGCAGACCATGTGGGCGCCACCCCATGGGCGCCCACCCTCTTTCAAACCCTAATTCACCCTAAAACAACTTAAGCCGCCTTGGGATGCGTGAGACCTTCTAGAAGCACGAATTAATGAAGCCCTAGCCCTCTTAAACTCGTCCCAAAGCCTCTATATAATCCCTCTTAACCCCATTAGCAAAGGGAGCTACCCTAAAAAGAAAAGAGAGAAAATAGAGAATAAGGAAGAAGAATGAGAGGTAGCCACCATTAGAGAAAGAGTTTCAGATCTAGAGAAGAAGAAGAAGAGGTAGAGAAGAAGGCTTTCATATCTTCAACTAAGGCTATGGGATTTTGCGAAAGCTTCGTTCTAGGAACTTGAAAAACGCATCATCTACCGGTATTCCTAGATCTCCCCTCTCTTTTACTACATTCCATTGGTATAAATGCTTAGAAATATGTTTAGGATCATTTGAGCATCATAGATCTACATTAGCTTGTGTTAAAACTGATATTATAGCATCTCATCATACTAGAAACATGTTTAGGTTCATTCTAATATAGTAGATCTGCATTATTTCGTAACTCTAATTGCATAACTAGGTTAGATCTCGCATTAATAGTATCGTTATTGTCATTTACATCAAAGAGATCGCGAAAAGCCCTTGGCAGAAAGGCTGGGCGCCACCCCTTGGGCGCCTACCCTTCTGAGACTGGGTTCGGGTTCTAACCCTTCGCCCGTTGCATCGTTTTCTCGTAGATTTGTTAGTTGCATCATTAGTAGTTCACATTAGGAATTCACATCAGTCGCTGAATATCGGAAATTGTGTTGAAAATACTAGGGTTTTTGCGCATTCGTTGTGATCCCTTGAAAACCCTGACTGAGCAGGATAGGCGCACCCCCTGGGCGCCCAAGTGGATTTTTCCACTTTCGTGCACAACTTCCGATCTTCCGCATTTAGTTTACCTAGAAATTGTTTGATAATGATATGTTTGGTTGTTTGATGCGTTCTGAACTCCGAATTACCATCTTTGTCACACTTCACATCATATCATTTGAATCATAGAGTCATACAAAAAACCCAAAAACATTATAAAACATAAAATCACTTCTTCTCTTTCCTTACTCTTTAGTAAATTAGAGAGGAAACCAAAAACGAATTAAAAAGATATCCAGAAAACCCAAAAATAATAGTTAGATAGTTTAAGTTATCGGATTTAGCGCCTAAGTAGGATAAACCCTAAATTAACTAGGACATCATAATTCATTAATTTCAGAACCATCAAATCATTAAGAACACCTTTAATTCCTTTAAAGGCCTAATTAATTTTGGTTAAAAGGAACTAAGAACATAAAACACCTAAAACCCAAAACACAGTCACCTGGGCGCCCATCCTTCCACAGTCACCTGGGCGCCACCCTCTGGGCGCCCATCTTTCCCCAGCCACTTGGGCGCCACCCCCTGGGCGCCCAACCTCCTCGTGCTCTAAAACACCCCGGTTAAAGCTTGAGTCAATTAATTAAAACCTCAAACTAATCCGAATCAACACAGTAAAACATTTTAAACCTGAAATAACTAAAACCCGAATCAACTCAACCTCTAATTAACTCGAAAACGCAAAACCAACAAAACTTAAAACAGTCCACTTGGGCGCCACCCCCTGGGCGCCCATCCTTCCAAGACACCTGGGCACCACCCTCTTGTTAGAGTTTTAGTTTTGTTGCAATTTGATTGGATGCATTCACTTTCATATAGCTTGTTCTCGCATTCATTCATGGCTTTATTCATAGGAGCATCATGCATATTTCTTCTTCTTGAATCTTTGTTTTATCAAATATCATGCATGGTTTACATGTTCAGGTTGCCTTTTCAGTTCTTAGAGTTTTTTATTTCAAAACTCCTTCCAAGCTTTCCAAAGTTTCTAGCTTTAAATTCATTTTTGTGTTTTGGAGTTTTCATGGCTTTAAATTCTCAGTTTTCATCTTCTTTTAGTCATGATTAAATGCTTGGTAGATGTGTTTGAAAGTCCTGTGGAAGGTGCCCTCTTAAGCCTCAAGTTTCTCTAAATTGTCAATTTCTGGGCAGTTTCAGGCAGTGGTCTCGGTCGACCGAGACCTGCCTCTCGGTCGACCGAGACAACTGCAGGTCATTTCTGCAGAATTTTTAACTGTAGCTCCAACGGTCAGATTTATATCCGTTGTGCTTTCTAGGTCGACCGAGACCTGTTTCTCGGTCGACCGAGAACTAGCCGTTGGCAACTTTAACTTTATAAAAGGTGGCTTTTTGGTTGAAGAAAGTTGCTGATTTTTGAGAGACCTTTGAGGCCAAGGCTAAGCAACTTCTTAGGAGCATTTTCACAAGGATTATGAAGCCATTCCTCTTATTCAACCTTTGATCTTCAAATGGGTGTGCTTCCTTTAATCCTACTCTTTTCAAAATCATGTTTTGTTTTGAATCTTTGATCTATTTTCCAATGCATGATAAACAAGTTGCTTTCCTATTAAGATGTTGATCTTCATAACATGCTTAGTTCTTTAAAAATCACATGAGACTTATGAATGCAACATATGATCTATGAAACACATGATTTTAGTTTCTTGTTTCAAAAATCAACTTGTTAGCCTTTAGATCATCTTTTTGAAAACAAGTTGCTTTTCATTATGAATCATTTGTGTTAGACATATAACTCTTTCTCAAATATGTGTTAAACATCTTTGCATCATTTAAGTTCATATCTTTTAAAAGAGAAAGAGTAATCTTCTAGAAAATGCATTTCACATAGACTTTGTCATTTTCATGCATTGTTCTAGAACTTGAGTTTCATTTTCAATCTAGCCTTTTAAGAGGCATTTCTTTGCACTTCATTGCTCTCTTTATCCATGCATCATTAGGCATATTGTTTAAGAGAAAAGTTCTAAGTTGTAAAGGTTCATACTTAGCCTTGAAAAGTATATGTTGTAAAGGTTGGTGCTAACCCTTGAAAAGCATATTGTTGTGTGTAAGGTTTGAGGTGATCCTAAACCTTAATTGAAGTTAGTGGATACCGGTAGGTGTACCGGGAGTGGATGTAGGCAATTTGGCCGAACCACTATACGTGCTTGTGTTATGGTGATTGTTATTATGCTCTCTTTTTATGGATTATGCATGGTTGGTTGATTTCCTTATTTCTCCTACAAAGCATAATAGACTTAAAAGCTAAAAGAATTAAAAATTGGTCTAGGTCTTAGAGCTCACCCTATTCACCCCCCCCCCCCCTCTAGGATTCGATCTTGGACTTTCAATTGGTATCAGAGCTTAGGTGCTCTTGCTTAGGTCTAACAACCTAGAGTTAGAATCCTTAGAGTGAGTTTTAGCTTTTGTGGTCACCATGCAATCCCAATTAGGAGAAGGCCATGCCACCAATAGACCTCCCTTGTTCAATGGCTCTCATTACCGGTATTGGAAAATTAGGATGCAAGTCTTTCTTGAATCTCAAAATATGGATGTTTGGAGTATCATTGAAGAAGGGTATCATGATCCCATTATCACTGAACAAGATTCTGAAGGACATGTCATTGCTATCAAAGTTAAGCCCAAGAAAGATTGGACTCAAGGAGAGAAAGATAGGGCAAATCTAAATGCTAAAGCAAAAAATTCCTTGTTTTGTGCCTTGTCCCAAGAAGAGTTCAATAGGGTAGTAAATTGTATTACTGCTAAGGAAGTGTGGGATACCTTAGAGACCACTCATGAAGGGACCAATCAAGTCAAAGTTGCTAAAATCCAAATGTTGTCTACTAAGTATGAGGAACTCAAAATGCAAGAGGAAGAAACATTTGATGAGTTCTATAATAAATTCATGGAGATTGTCAATTCCCTCATAGGTCTAGGAGAGAAGATGGATGAGTCCAAAGCTGTTAGGAAAATATTAAGATCTCTTCCCAAAAGGTTCAAACCTAAGATAGTTGCTATAACCGAAAGCAAAGATGTGGACAAGATCAAAATAGAAGAACTTAGAGGAAATCTTCTCACCTATGAATTAGACTTTGAAGCCCCTAGCAAGAAGAAAGGTGTAGCTCTTAGCTCCCAACATAAAGAAAATGACAATGAGAGTGAGAGTGATGATGAAAACACTATTTTACTTGCTAAGAAGTTCAAGAATTTCCTTAAGAACAAAAAGAACTATAAATATTCTGAAGATTCTAAAAATGAAAAATTTCAAAGAAACTCAAGGGGATCTTTTACCAAAAGGGATGTGCAATGTTATAACTGTAAAGGCTTTGGTCACATTGCTCAAAATTGTCCCTCCCCTAAGGAATCTAAAAAGAAAGATAAGAAAGGAAAGAAAGTCTTAAACATAACTTGGGATGATGATGAAGATGAAAGTAGTGACAATAATGAACCTCAAAATGATGAAGATAATGATAATTCCACTTCTTGGCTTCTCTTCACTCCCATTGAAGAAAACAATGATCATAACATATTAATAGAAGAAGTAAATGAAGAGAATAGTGACAATGATATTCATCAAGCCTATGAGGAACTATATGAACTATGTGAAGTCATAACCAAGAAAAATAAAAGCTTAAAAAGTGAATCTAAAAGGCTTGTGAATGATCTAGATGTTTTAAAAGATCAATTAATCTTGAAAGACAATGAGATAAAAAATGTTCAATCTAAGTTGACTACCTCTAATGACAATCTTGCTAAAGCTGAAAAAGAAATTCATAAGTTACAAAGTCTGTTAGAATCTAGTCAACAAGAATCAGAATCTCTTCAAATGAAACTTGAAAAGGGAAAACATGTTGTTGAAAAATTTACCTTAGGCAATGACAAATTCTATCAAATGTTAGGCTTGAATAAAGTCTTTGGTAACAAGAATGGTATAGGTTATGAATGCTCCTCTAGTAGCAAGAAGAATAGCTTTCAACATAATACTAGGACTCATCTCAAGCCTATAGGTAAAATCTTCTTTTCCTCTAGATGGACTTGTCATTTTTGCAATCAAATAGGTCATCTAGTTCCTAACTGTCCTTTTAAGTTTAGGATGTCTCAAAAACATAGTTCTAGAGCTCATTTCAAATTTGTTCCCAAGACCTCTACCTCTACCTTCATTAAGGCTACTTGGATTGAAAAAGAGAAAGGTTTAAAAAATTTCTTAGTTCAAACCGCTCTTAAAGTTAAAGAAAATTCTAGATGGTTTTTGGACAGTGGTTGCTCCAAGCATATGACTGGAGACCGTTCTAGATTTATCACTCTTGAGGACTATGATGGAGGTAATGTGTCTTTTGGAGATAATCGGAAAGCTCAGATTATAGGAAAAGGCTGTGTTGGAGGAGATCAAATGCCTACATTAAAAGATGTTTTCCTTGTGGATGGTTTAAAGCATAATCTCTTGAGCATAAGTCAATTGTGTGACAAAGGAAATAAAGTTGTCTTCGATAGCAAATCTTGCAAAGTTCTGGATGAGAAATCCCATAAAGTTCTGCTGACTGGATTACGTACTAAAGATAATATCTACACCATAGAAGAATGTGGTGAGAATGAATCCATGTGCTTAATGTCTAAAGTTCAAGAAAATCAATTGTGGCATCAAAGAATGGGACATATTAATTACAAGCTGATGAGGATCTTATCAAAGAAAGAAATTGTTAGAGGAATACCCAAATTAGGTGACTTCAAATCAGAATTGTGCAAAGCTTGTCAAATGGGTAAACAAATCAAGAAAAGTTTTAAAGGTATAAAAGATATATCCTCAACTCGTCCCCTTGAACTCATTCATATGGACCTCATTGGACCAGCGCCTGTTCAAAGTATTGGTGGAAGAAAGTATATCCTAGTGATGGTTGATGATTATTCGAGATTTGGATGGGTTGCCTTTCTTCATGCAAAATCTGATGCAGTAGATAATATCATAAGGATTTGCAAGAAAATTCAAGTTGAGAAGGACTGCAAAATTAAGAAGATAAGAAGTGACCATGGAGGTGAATTTGAAAATGAAAGATTTGCAGACTTCTGTGAAAGCCATGGGATCTGTCATCAATTCTCTGCTCCTAAAACTCCTCAGCAAAATGGAGTAGCTGAACTGAGAAACAGAGTTATTCAAGAAATGGCCAGAACCCTTCTTAATGAGAAAAATCTCCCGCGAAACTTGTGGGCTGAAGCTGTCAATACCGCATGCTATCTTATTAACCGTGTTTATCTGACAAAGAACACTAACAAAACCCCTTATGAGCTGTATTTTGGAAGAAAACCTAATCTGGGGTATCTTAAGGTGTTTGGTAGCAAGTGCTATATTTTAAGAGATAGAGAACAGCTTGAAAAGTTCGATTCTAAATCTGATGAAGGGATCTTCTTAGGATATTCTGATAAAAGCAAGGCTTATAGAGTTTTCAACCTTAGATCTATGGCTGTCATGGAATCAGCTCATGTTGTAATTGATGAAGCTAATCAAATTAAGAAAACTCCTCATGATGAAGAAGAGATCTCAGTTGAGCAGCATATTTCATCTGAAATTGAAGAAGAGATTCCCTCAGTCCCCACTATGCCCACAAAGCTTTTAAGAAATCATAATCTGGATAATGTCATTGGAGATATTTCAAAAGGAGTCATGACAAGAAGACAGGTTCATAATCTGTGTGCTCACTATTCATTTGTTTCACAAATTGAGCCCAAGAATTTCTCTGAAGCAGAAACCAAGTCTGAATGGATTGTTGCCATGCAAGATGAGCTAAATCAGTTTAGAAAGAATGATGTGTGGGATCTTGTACCTCTTCCTGAAGGCAAAAGTCAAATTGGCACCAAATGGATTTTCAAGAATAAGCTGGACGAATCAGGAAATGTCATAAGGAACAAAGCTAGACTTGTAGCCAAAGGATATGCTCAAGTTGAAGGAGTTGATTTTGAGGAAACCTTTGCCCCAGTAGCTCGATTGGAGTCTATTCGAATTCTATTAGCTTATGCCAGCAGCATGAGGATTAAACTGTTTCAAATGGATGTGAAGAGTGCCTTTTTGAATGGTGAAATTGAGGAAGATGTGTATGTTACTCAACCTCAAGGCTTTGAGGATCCTCATCACCCAGAATATGTTTTTAAGTTGAAAAAGGCTCTTTATGGATTGAAACAAGCCCCAAGAGCCTGGTATGAAAAACTGACAAGTCACTTACTTGAAAATGGATATGAGTGTGGGAATGTGGACAAGACTCTATTCATTAAAAAGGTTGGTAAAGATATTCTCATTGCTCAAATATATGTGGACGACATTGTTTTTGGATCAACATCTGATCATCTTGCTCAAGGATTTTCTAAGTTAATGAGCTCCACGTTTGAAATGAGTTTGGTAGGACCCCTTCAGTTCTTTTTAGGATTACAAGTTAGTCAGACTGATCAAGGTATATTTCTTAGTCAATCCAAGTTTGCTCTAGAAATAGTGAAAAAGTTTGGATTAGGAGAATCTAAGACTAGTTGCAATCCTATGGGATCCTCTACTAAAATCTCTAGTGACCTTCAGGGTAAGAAAGCAGACCAAAAACTCTATAGGAGCATGATAGGAAGCCTTCTCTACCTCACTGCTAGTCGCCCTGATATCTCGTTTAGCGTTGGGATATGTGCTAGGTATCAATCTGACCCCCGAGAGTCTCACATTAAAGCTGTTAAGCGTATCATAAAATATATTAATGGGACTTCTCATTATGGTATCTGGTATCCTCATGACTCAACTCTGCAATTAATTGGATATAGTGATGCAGATTGGGCAGGATCCATAGATGATAGGAAGAGCACTAGTGGCTGCTGCTATTTCTTAGGAAATTGCTTAGTAGCCTGGCATAGCAAAAAGCAAAATTATGTATCTTTGTCTACTGCAGAAGCTGAATATATTGCTGCAGGTAGCTGTTGTGCCCAGCTGTTGTGGATGAAACAAACCTTATTAGACTATAATGTTCCACAACAATGCATGCCTATCATGTGTGACAACTCTAGTGCCATCAGTATTTCAAAAAATCCTGTTCAGCACTCACGCACTAAACACATTGACATTCGTTATCATTTCTTGCGTGATCATGGTGACCAAGGCACTATTGAACTATTGTTTGTCCCTACAGATACCCAATTGGCTGATCTGTTCACTAAACCCCTTGGAAATGATCGTTTCATTAAATTGAGACATCAATTGGGCATTGGCCCTTGCCCTGAATTCTAACTTCTTGTTGGCTTCTCACCTGTTTCTAATTTTTTTTTATATCTCTTATAAGCAGGTGCTACTAACAAGGTTATGTGTTTTATCTTTGATGGGCAGGCTCCTTTGCAATTAGATGTCAAAGGGGGAGAGAGTTCACCAAGTGAGGGGGAGAAGATTTAAAAAGGGTTGCTTTGTTTGAGGGGGAGTAGCTTTGCCTAGAGTGCTTTTTGTGTATAGCTTCTAGGTTGGTCGTCTTTTGTCGTCGCTCCTGCAAGGAAAATCCAAAGCTCCAAAAGATCCAAATGCTCCCAAATGTCCAAAGCTCCTTAATTATCCAAAGCTCCTTAAATATCCAAAGTTTAAGCTTCAAAAGTTCAAGCTTCAAGAGTTCAAGCTGAAGAGAAAATTGAAAGAGAGTTCAAGCTTCAAGAGTAGCCATCAAATTGCAAAGGGGGAGATTGTTAGAGTTTTAGTTTTGTTGCAATTTGATTGGATGCATTCACTTTCATATAGCTTGTTCTCGCATTCATTCATGGCTTTATTCATAGTAGCATCATGCATATTTCTTCTTCTTGAATCTTTGTTTTATCAAATATCATGCATGGTTTACATGTTCAGGTTGCCTTTTCAGTTCTTAGAGTTTTTGATTTCAAAACTCCTTCCAAGCTTTCCAAAGTTTCTAGCTTTAAATTCATTTTTGTGTTTTGGAGTTTTCATGGCTTTAAATTCTCAGTTTTCATCTTCTTTTAGTCATGATTAAATGCTTGGTAGATGTGTTTGAAAGTCCTGTGGAAGGTGCCCTCTTAAGCCTCAAGTTTCTCTAAATTGTCAATTTCTGGGCAGTTTCAGGCAGTGGTCTCGGTCGACCGAGACCTGCCTCTCGGTCGACCGAGACAACTGCAGGTCATTTCTGCAGAATTTTTAACTGTAGCTCCAACGGTCAGATTTATATCCGTTGTGCTTTCTAGGTCGACCGAGACCTGTTTCTCGGTCGACCGAGAACTAGCCGTTGGCAACTTTAACTTTATAAAAGGTGGCTTTTTGGTTGAAGAAAGTTGCTGATTTTTGAGAGACCTTTGAGGCCAAGGCTAAGCAACTTCTTAGGAGCATTTTCACAAGGATTATGAAGCCATTCCTCTTATTCAACCTTTGATCTTCAAATGGGTGTGCTTCCTTTAATCCTACTCTTTTCAAAATCATGTTTTGTTTTGAATCTTTGATCTATTTTCCAATGCATGATAAACAAGTTGCTTTCCTATTAAGATGTTGATCTTCATAACATGCTTAGTTCTTTAAAAATCACATGAGACTTATGAATGCAACATATGATCTATGAAACACATGATTTTAGTTTCTTGTTTCAAAAATCAACTTGTTAGCCTTTAGATCATCTTTTTGAAAACAAGTTGCTTTTCATTATGAATCATTTGTGTTAGACATATAACTCTTTCTCAAATATGTGTTAAACATCTTTGCATCATTTAAGTTCATATCTTTTAAAAGAGAAAGAGTAATCTTCTAGAAAATGCATTTCACATAGACTTTGTCATTTTCATGCATTGTTCTAGAACTTGAGTTTCATTTTCAATCTAGCCTTTTAAGAGGCATTTCTTTGCACTTCATTGCTCTCTTTATCCATGCATCATTAGGCATATTGTTTAAGAGAAAAGTTCTAAGTTGTAAAGGTTCATACTTAGCCTTGAAAAGTATATGTTGTAAAGGTTGGTGCTAACCCTTGAAAAGCATATTGTTGTGTGTAAGGTTTGAGGTGATCCTAAACCTTAATTGAAGTTAGTGGATACCGGTAGGTGTACCGGGAGTGGATGTAGGCAATTTGGCCGAACCACTATACGTGCTTGTGTTATGGTGATTGTTATTATGCTCTCTTTTTATGGATTATGCATGGTTGGTTGATTTCCTTATTTCTCCTACAAAGCATAATAGACTTAAAAGCTAAAAGAATTAAAAATTGGTCTAGGTCTTAGAGCTCACCCTATTCACCCCCCCCCCCTCTAGGATTCGATCTTGGACTTTCACCTCTTGGCGCCCATCCTATCCCATCACTAAGGAACCCTTAATTAAAACTTCTAATTAATCACAACCCAAACTTAATCCTAATTAACATAATAAAACACTTTTAGACTTGAGAAACCTGAAACCCGAATCAATTCGAACTCGAATCAACTTAAAAGTACAAGACCAGCACAAAACCAAGAACCAGACACCTGGGCGCCACCCCCTGGGCGCCCAGCCTATCAATCCACTTAGGCACCACCCCTGTGGTGCCTATCCTACCCCATTCCCCTCGAGACCATCAATTGAAATTAAAACTTAACTAATTAGACCCGAATCAATACATTAAAGCACTGTCAATTTAAAAAGATTTGAAACCTCAATCAATTTGATCTTCAATTCAAATCAAAAACATAAAACCGATTCGAACCATAAAAACAGTCTCCCTGGGCGCCCATCCTTCCGAGACACCTGGGCGCCACCCTCTGGGCGCCTATCCTACCCAGTCACTTGGAAACCCCATTTGAAACTAATCCCGAATTCAATCATAATCAACACTTCAGAATTTAAAACAATTGAAGTCAGAAGTCCGACTTCAAATTAACTTAAAGATCATTGAACCAACTCAAAACTTAAAAGACTATCCACCTAGGCACCACCCTCTGGTCGCCTAACCTCCCGAGTCACAAAAAGACCTAATTAATTAGAACTTAATTTAATCCTAACGACACAGCAAAACACTTTTATTTTAAAATACATCAAACTATAAAAGTTCAACCTCAAATAAATCAAAAACATAAAACCGACCCGAACCACAGAACAAACCACTTGGGCGCCACCCCCTGGGCGCCCATCCTCCATTTCCACCTGGGCGCCACACCCTGGGTGCCCAGCCTACCTGTTTTCATAAGAACCCCGACCAACGTCTTAGCCTAATTAATTAACATTCAAACCAATCCCAATCCACATATTAAAACACTTTTAACTTAAAATACTTAAGACTTTAATCGATTCAGACTTAGCATCCAAAACCTTTACAAACCAACAAACAATCACCTAGGCGCCACCCCCTTGGCGCCTATCCTTTCGTTTGCACTAAAATGCGAATTCTTGGTTTTGTTTCCAAATCCGGACCCGACTAATTTTGACCTTTGAACACCAGAGAACTAAAACAATTTGGAACATTAGAATTCAACAAGTAAGAATCCCCGAGATTCTGAAGATAATAACGACACCACCGCCACTAGCCAAACCACCGAGAAACAGCCACTTGGGCGCCACTGCCTGGGCGCCCAAGTCACCAGAGACACCTGGGCACCACTCCCTGGGCGCCCAAGTCCTCCGCCAATCCTGTCCGTCGATTTCAACATCATTTCACTTCTCGAATTAAAACTCGAAATCCACGAGCCTTAAACAACTTAAGCAGAACCTTAAAACATCCCTAAATCATTCTTAATCAACTCATAGCTTAAAACAAACCGAATCGACTAAAACCTTAATTAACCAAATTCTTTAGGCAGGGTTATCAAGCTTAAGCTATCAGCACCCTAGGAATAAATCAGATTCCTCCATTAGATAGGCTAGAGCATTAGGCTTCGTCCCATCACTTTTCTTGTTCCGTTAAGGGACTGGGAGAGCTGATGTGGGCGGTCTAGGACCTTAGGTTAGGGTTAATCCGATGATCAGTAATAAAGCATTAATCACGTAAATCAAAGTAAAATCCCTTAGTTAGGCCCTTCTAGCCCAACATCAAAAATCCATAAAAACTATAAAACCAACAAAATAAACCCAAAAAGATTTTTCCTTTATTTCTTCCTCCACCTCAGGTGCCAAATATTTAATTGAACTTAATGATAAAAGGGAACAAAGAACTGACTTCTAAAATTGAATAAATGAGAATAAATTAGATGAGATGAGTGATTTCACACATGTTGCATACTTTTATTTCGGCCCATCGGCCACCTCTAAATCAATCACGGCCCATCGGCCCTCTAAAACAAACACCGGCCCATCGGCCACCTTCAATCAATCACAGCCCATCGGCTTTTCACTTTATCATTCGTGTATCGCACACGAAAAACACAGAAATCACAAGTCAAAGTCTCATTTGCATCATCATTTTGGTTTGAAAAAGTCAGCCTTTAAACCCTATTTTGCCAAGGGATTAGAAGGGGGTACCCGGGAACGGGGCCGATCCTCTTCTTAAATATTTGGCACCTCCCCCTTTTTATTTTCTTTATTTTAATTATTTGATTTTACTTGGATACACCATGATTATGCTATGTGAGGATTAACCTTATTTGGACTCTAACTCATAACCCTGAATTGACCCTATATTAAAGAGACCCAAAAAGACCCAAATTAATGTGACAGGAAAACCGTCGTGTGTTGCCGGCAGCACATTAGACGAGAGAAGAACCCACCCTTTTATTTTCTCCCATTTTTCTTTGGCTTTTGTCAAAGAACGGTGTTACGGCCGTTACCGTAGCTGGCGATCGTGATCCGTCGATTTTGAGGGTAGTCGGAATCCTCATTTTCGATGTAAAAATTTAAATAGCACATATAGATGAATGGCGATTTCCCTCCCCTGGGGGATCAAAATTCACATCCGACAGTATGTTTCCAACATAGTGTATTAGAGACGAAAAAAAATTACTTGTTTCCAACAGTGTATTGGAGAAAAAAAAATCGTCACCAATTTATCTTTTTCAGTGACGATTTTTTTTTTCGTCTCCAATACCTTTTAGCGACAAGGCTTTGGCGACAAAACGGGTGACGAAAATTTTTCGTCTCAATTAGTTTTGGTGACGAAATATGTATATTTTGGGATAAATTTATGTCGTCCTTAAACCCCAAATTTCTTGTAGTGAATATATGATATAGAAAATGAATACAAAAGTAAACCCCCAAGAGTGGACTGATTTAATGCCTTGGCTTTCAATCTCTGTAGGGGGCAATTCCCCCAGGAAAAAAGGTAAAAGAATTCAAGAGCACAACGACTTGCAAAAGAGGGGCAATCAAACCACAACGCAAACACCAAGACCTACAACTCCAAACCTCATTGCAAAACAAGAAAGATCAAACAACAACGAATCAAAACCAAATCAAAGACTGCATTTGAAGGAATCGAACGTACCTAATTGATTAAGATCGACTTGATCTATTCACTCAGATGAAAGAAAACCCAAAAAAGTAGCCGCTGGAGAGATGAAGACCTGAGTACACCACCGTCGGCCGAGCAGAGAGAGGACTGGAGTCGGAGACGAGCACAGAGGGGAGACGAGCACAGAGGCTGGAGAGAGAATGAGGATTAGAAAAAAAAAACCCTAAAGACCGAGCAGCCTTGTTTATGTAAAGAGAACAGAGGGCCGGAGGGAAAGTGGGGAGAGGGCGGGCGCGGGAGTGGAATAGGGCAGATACAATTTTAGGCTCGTGTTTAGATGAAGTCAACCACAAGGAGCAGCTGTGGTTTATGAAAAATCATGTGTCTGAAAAAACCACAGTCCAAATTAATGGTTTTTACTACCATGTCTGTGTCGCTATTCACCCATTTTGAAGTAATAAAACCCACCTTGCATCTAATGAGACACCTAGCATTAAAGTGGGCCCAGGGTGTGTAACGAATTTTTCATCAACAAGCATGTAAAGCAAGTAGACATTCATCAGCAAGTGGGCCTTCCAAGTGGGCACGCATAGATTTGTCATTCCAATGGGCTCTGGGTATGGAGAGAATTTTTTAAGCAGGCGGACAACTTCTTCTCTTTTTTAATAAGGTACATAGATATAAAAGAGGGGAAAGAAGGGATGACGCGTACTTTGTAAATGGGAGTGTCACTATTTGGCTATCTGATGGTGATCCACATGGTGGATGTGGATTTGGATTGGCCACCATTTAAAATAGGTCACCCTTTCGGTTCGAGATTCCATGTTTGGATCGGGGTGCAACTGGAGAGAGATATCATATCCCATCTTCTCATAAATAGAAAAATAAAAGAAATTCTATCTCAAAAAAATTTCTTCCTCTTGATTCGATCAAATAGGAGTTTTCATTTCGGTCTAAATAGGGGATCCGAATCCAAAGAAGAACATGGACCCCCGATTGGTCGGTGTCCATTTTCCTCTTTTTAGCGTGTGGTATGAAAGAATGCTGTATGGGTTTGCATCCAACCTCTCATGACATCTCAACGTGAGTTCTTCCATTTTACTGCTGTTTTCAAAAGGAGTGATGATATGAGTTAGTCGAAAATGGATCCTGTTTGGTTCAAACACTTGCCACATGCCACATTCCAACTTTAAAAAAAAATTCATATCTCTTTAAAAATTTCTCTTCCATGTGGCACCACTGTGTGGTCCAAAAGTGGGGATCTGGATCCAAGTGAGTCTGCCTCCGCTGCAGTCCGTACTTAATATGCATGTGATGTTATCCAGATTTGGTTGTCGAAATGGGAGTCATTTGCATGTGATGTTTATTAATGAGGATGTCAGATCAATCTGTCACGGGCTCGATTAGTTGAAGGACTTTCTAAATTTCAATGCAGCCACCCGGACCTGTAGAGTTCTGACAATAACATTGCACGCCTTGATGCTCTCAAACATAGGTCCGTATATGAATGCATTGTCCCCTTCGTTGTTGCTTTGGAATCCCGATTCTCGGAGTGCCGCCCGAGCAAATCGTTGCACCTTTTCTTCGACTCCAGCTAAATTTAATGCACGGCGACTTTGAGAGTTAAAACTATTTAAAAATTATTAATCCTTTTCATATATCGGACTAAATTTTACTTTATTTGATTATTATCATCGTATTGATTACTGCCTCCTCTT
Organism: Cinnamomum chago; assembly: GCA_038049695.1. Taxonomy (NCBI): domain Eukaryota; kingdom Viridiplantae; phylum Streptophyta; class Magnoliopsida; order Laurales; family Lauraceae; genus Cinnamomum; species Cinnamomum chago. Next base: position 59,449,447 of record CP142458.1, on the reverse strand, counting down.
TTCTGATTTTATGTTTTTACTTTTAAATTTCACATTGTAGTTGATCTTGCTGTGGCTTGAAGTTATTATGGTCTGAACGTTAATTACTATTATTTTTTCTTGATATAGAATAGGATTGTAAACCGGACGGTTTCGATCCGGATATATGGTGGACTCGAAATCAAAACCGTTAAGAAAAAAGTAGAACTGAATTCGGACCCAAAACCGTTTCAGAATCGGTTTCTTAACTACGGAATTGGAACCAGGACCATATATGGAACATATTCGGATTTAGGTCCAGGTCTAAATAGAGAATGATATTAAAAAAACATGATTTTTAAGAGAAATTTTCAAAACTTTAGATAGTATGTCGGGTCTTGGGTCCATGGGTCCGAACCAAGGTAGAACCGGACCCAGACCCATTTACTTATCAAGGCCTAAATATAGACTCGGACCTAATTTTTAACTGGTCGGAACATCCGAGTAATCGGAGAATCGAGAACCCATTTACATCCCTAGCGTAGAATAGTATGAGCTTCAATTGAAGTGAAATCTGACTTGCAGGCAATACATGATTTAAATTATTACGAATAAAACTTTAAAAGTAAGAGCTTTGTATCTCACCAATTTGAGAGCGTCTAATACTTTTTAAGATGTAAATAAATATAATAATGTTTATTTTTGCCTTAATATAAAAAGAATTTACTATTATATGCAATATAATATTACAAATAATATGCTTTGATAATGATTGACAATTTTATTTTTTGATCAATTTGACTTAAATTGTATTCGAATTAAAAAAAAAACCTTTATATGACTGAAAAAGGTTTATATATGACTGTCAATTGAATGACATGAATATCTAAATAAAAAACGTATTAATTTTTTACAATATGGCAAGTTTGTCTATATTACATTTGCTTAATGACAACTTTGTTCATATAATTACTATTTGACGAATTTGTTTCTCTTAATTGATTCATACAGACCAATTAGTCTAAAAACATAACTATGTGTGCAAAGGGCAAATATGGACTCAAATCAAATGAGTCATGGTCACTTAAGTTTTTGAAATTCATTTGCTTCTAAACTAGCTGTCCCTTTCATTCAATATTTTCTATAGCTGTCATGGTTGAGAATAAGAAGTCAATTGAGGTCAGCAAAGTTTCTATTTACACTGTTGATGAGCTGCTAGCAAACGTTTTTTACCCTTTTTATCTTTTTCAAATGGGTTGCAGTGGATTCCAAATTCAGAGCGCCCTCTTATAGGAATGAAAATGGGTGGTGTTTGGGTTGGGTTCATTATACTCCAGACCGAAGTCCCAACGCAACCAGAATCCCAATTAGTTACAAGGACTTGTGCTCTGATCTCTACCCGGCTTGGATCATGGTCCTGAGATCTGTACATGTCCGGCTTTAGAAGCGCCCAGTTATTTAAAGTTTAAAGGCTCCAAACTTAGATATGATAAGACAACTTAGACAGGCATAGGCATAGCCATGTAGGTACGGTGGGAGTAAATGTTAACACCTTTAGGGCATGTTTGTGTAGCCCATTTCCGCGGAAAACTTCTTTTTCATGTGTTTGGTGTGGCAGTTTTCCGCGGAAATGCTTTTTCGCTACGTCAGTTTTTTCCTTTCTAGACATGGAAATAGACTTCCTATGGGGGGGGTATGGGAAGTCCATTTCCACGGAAAACTGACCCCCTAATTTCCTCTCTCTCACCCTCACTCCACCCAACCACCCTTTTTCTTCATCTTCCCCTCCCAACCCCACCCACCCCACACACATACCAACCCACCCATCCAATAGTTTTCACTAAAAAATGATTTTCACTAAAGAAATCCATAGCCGCACCAAACAACATTAGCACTAATTCATCGAGGAAAACCTTGTTGCACCAAACATAAAATTTTGACTTCCGCAGAAAAACTTTTCCAAAGAATTTGAAACCCATGGATTTTGCTGATGTGGCAATTTCCAATTTCCACGGAAATTACATGTACACAAACGTGCCCTTAGTTCAAACAGGATAAATCATGTTTGGTAAGAGATCCGGATGCCATGTGCTGCTGTTGGAAACTCTATTTGACTTCAAATTTATTGAAAATAGTATATTCTTGAATGGTTTAATTAAGACCAATTGGTAAACTTTACTGTTAATTTTACAGATACTTTGCTTTCTTTTTATTTATGAAGTTGCAATCTTTTTATGACGTTGCAAAAGCGGAGAGTACTGTCCGATCATACTTTGAATCGTTTAAAGCTGAAAAACATGTTCTACGAGAGTGCACTTTTTGTTGATCAGTTTACCCCATATAACAAGTTTTCTTGGTAGAAATCATTGTAGGATTGGGCAACCACAACTGGACCCCTTCTGCAAGAGGGATTGGTCCCGAGCACTGCACCCATTTATGCTTATGGTTTTTTCATTTTATTTTATTTTATTTTATTTTTTTGCTATGAAAGGATTCCAAACCTTTGGACTAGATTAATCTCTCCGGACCAATAGGGAAGTTGGGTAAACTCCTTCGTATCTCCAGTGTGGTAGTACAGTTTCGAACCTATAACCTCCTGGTAGAAACCGTGGTCTTAGGCCAACTGAGCTACCTCTTAGGATTGATCTGACACAAATCAGGTAAACATGTTTCCATTAAAAGAAAATGTTTCCAATCCAATTGAAACTTCAAAATTCACTCATTGGTGCTGATGTCGCAAAATTAGTCCGCTCATAGACCATAGTCACCATGCAACAAAGGCCACTGAGGATCCTAACTCTTAAATTTGACCTTTTTTTAAGACCTAAATTGGACTGCTTGGGTCTCTTTTTATTGTTGATTAATTGCATTCAGTTGCACTTGAAAAAACATGTTTTGGATGGGATTTAAAGCCTATCTTTGTTGGAATTGGGAGAACTTTTGTCTAGGGAATGTTTGAATTCCAGACATAGTGGAATTCTTGGATGCTACTTTGTAGTTGAGCATTAAGAAATCTCATAAAAAAAGCAAAGGGGCTGGTTTTTCCAAGTTCAAACAAAGCAGTTTAGATGTTACTTAAAGTGGCTAGAATTTTAAAAGTTTTATTAAGAAACATGAAATCTGCAAATGCCTAGAAGAAGCCATCACATCTTGTCCTAAAAGCCTCAACACCTCAAATTATTGTAAAAAATTATCGGAAAGGAACATGCTCTTAGGATTTACAAGAGATGGGGATGAGGTTTTCGCTGTTCTAATATATATATGAAAGCAGTTGTTTTCAATTGAGATGTCCTAAAAGCCTCAACACCTCAAATTATTGTAAAAAATTATTGGAAAGAAACATGCTTTTAGGATTTACAAGAGATGGGGAGGAGGTTTTCGCTGTTGTAATATATATATATATATGAAAGCAGTTGCTTTCAATTGACAAATCAGCTTCAATTCCTTCAATTGATTTTGACCCGCTTTGATGTGTTTTTGGCTCTTAATTGATTTTATAATATTTTAAAAATACTTTTACTTTCCATTGCTTGTGTGCCTTATAATCACATACACATGGCCTTTGTTGGTTGGCTACATTGGCAAATGGCAATATTCTAGCAAAACGCCCCCATATTAGGCTCCGGCAGTATAAGTCATAAAAAAATATCATTTAATTTTACGATATAAATAAAATATTTTATTTTGATTTCATATGTTTATATTATATAAAATTTATCTGAACTAATGAGTATGTTGTTTTGTTCTGCAAGTGTAGGGCTAAATTGAGATGCCCTCTTTTGAGATCTATAGTTTCACTCAGTCCTACTTTATTTCTTGATATTAGTTATTTTCCTTTTCTTCTTTTTTTTTAATTGTAAAAATTTGATATCTTTGGCTTGGATTGCCATTTGATTCCATCTCTAATATTCGGTGGAATTCAACTGCTGCTGGAACCCTTGTGATTAGGTGATTAGCTAATAACGGCAAATCTCAGACCAATCTTTTCTTTGATATCTACTTGCTTTGATGTATTTCTGGCTTGTTATTGATTTTATTTAACATTCTAAAAATACTTTTACTTTCTATTGCTTTTGTGTCTTATAATCACATATGCATTGGCTTTTTTTGGTTAGCTACATTGTATCGTAATTCTCATCTCTGTGGTTGTGTGGTTCTAGCTAGGGTGTAAAACTAAAGACTAAATACATGAACATTGGATTTGTTCTTTATGCTGCTGCACAATAGAAACAGTGGCATCTTCAGAAGCCGCAGGAAAGGCAATGCCACAATCAATCACAACTACTACTTTGTTGTTGATAAAAATGAATCCATCTCATTTTTTTTATTTTGTCGATTCAATGGGGTGAAGACAATGGACTGGTGGCTGCATGTAATTAGATTTTGTTTTGCACAGGACAACTTAGAGTGGCCTGTAGAAGTCCTAGGAATAGTTTACTGGATGGGACAACTGATACTTTATTAATCTTATTATTATTATTATTATTATTTTTAAAGGTCTTATTATTATTATTTGTCCGAGATTGCTTTTTGACGTTGAAAACTCTATTAATTTAGATTAGGATGGGGAAACTCCGACACGCGGCCGGAGATCTATGTGCATTCCGGCAATTGAGAAGCTCCGCGGATCTCTTCGCTTTTTGTCTTTCTTGTGAGATGGAATAATACCAAGTCTAGGGTTCCCTTATCTTTTATAGACAAGTTCCAAAGAGTCACACTTACTAAAGACTTCTAAGAAGGGGCCACATTCTCAAAAAAAAAAAAAAAAAAAAAAACCCGGTTTTATTAATACTGGTTTTATTAATCTTATAGCATTTTATTTATGTATTTATCTTTTTTACAGGATTTAAATGAATTGAGGTTTGAGCTACTAACTTGGATTTAAGGATTAAAACTAGTATTTTTCGGAATTTCCCCTCTTTTTTAAATATGTCTTTGCGTTATTTTGATGTTCTAAATATTTAAAATATATATATATATATATTGATGTTATAATTTTGATTGTGTTCTTTTTGCAGGATTTGCAAAACTGGATGTCAAAATTTGACACACAAGTTAAGGTCTACTATAATGTGAGTGTTTTTGTTTTTGTTTTTTTTTTTCTTTGTCTGCTATTTCATGTTGAATGGTCTTTTTTAAATTGCATTTTTTTAATTATAGTTGTTGTTATTGTTGTTTTTGTTCTCTTTCTTGTTGAAGGATCTTTCTTAAATTCATTTTTATTATAGTTGTTATTGTTTGTTGTTATGTTTCATCCTCGTAAATTTTTGTAATGAGAGAGTAAAATTATTCAAATTCCCATTGTGGAGGTTCTTGGAGAATTCAGTTTATACTGTCTACAATGCAGGGGCAATCCTCCATGATCCCAACTCCATTTTCATTCCCTAACCAATTTTTTCCGCTCTCAGCAACAGTTATATTTCATGGTAGAGGAGTGATTTATTGGGTCTTCAATAGAGTATAGCTATAAATGTTCATTAAAAAAAAAGGGTTCCAACTCCACGGCATAGATGAGGCTGGTATATGGGCTACACTTTTGATTTTTTTACTATTAAGTGTATATGAAGCTAATGAAAAAAAAAAATCATCATGCTAATTCCTTGATTGGAATTGAATTCCTTTCAACTTGCATATATTTCCTGTGAGATTATGTAGAGATATTGGGTTGTAGCTACTCCAACTACTTAAGTACAAGAAGAAAGTTATTGTTTCATTGCATATCATATTTCAAATATGTATATTACATTTTTATTTCTCAAAAGCAACTAGAAATCTTACCTGGCCTTTTTCTTCCTGCAAAAAAAAAAAAAAAAAAAAAAAAAAAAAAGAAAGTGAGAAAGTTGAGTGCTTGAAATTATTTTTTTACTCTCTTTCAATGATTTTTGATGGGTTGTGACTTTTACTCAGATTTTTGGTGTGGTTACTTGTTCTTTTTCGTCTTACTTGATCATGGTACTTTTTTAACGCATGATCTTTTGTTAGGTTGGGTGTTCTTGATATATGCTGATTCAGATGAGATTTTAATAAATTGATGGTTTTAATATGTGATTTCTGCTATGGGTATTCATCAAATTTCATGTTCTATGCTTTTGCCTTTTCCTATTTTTGTTGTTGTTTTGTTTTGGATTCTGCTATGATTGAAATCGGTCTCTTTTTTTTTAAGAAAGTTATTAATTAATTTATTTATATACTTATATATGTGTACCTTTTATTGATGATTGGATCCATCCTTCGATTGAGTATGTTAGTTTTCTTGTCCAGGTTTTAATTACTTTAACCATATGCTTTATGCATGATCAATCAATGATCAGGTTTACTCTCTTGTTGACTTTTTGTGGGTCTAAATAAAGAATTTGATGTTATTGCATAGGTCGCAAAAGACCCAACTGGGAAAGAGATCAGTGCTCTTCAGCAGCAACCTTAGATACTTGTGAGACAACATCAAATAGCAGCTGATCTTTGGCTTTGCAGAAAGCTCATGAATTGCATGAGTACATGTGCTTTCAAACTTCATGATTTAATATGAAAGGATGGAATCATACAAGACCTATTCTTATGACCATTTTGGTAATACTTTTGTTCATGTTTAACTTTTTCCAATATCATTCACCGCACCATGGTATTCTTTTATTTTTTTTTTGCCTAACTGAATATATATAGGCTTTATCAGTGTTCTATTCTTCTATTTTTGGGCAAAGGTCCATTCCTCAGATGTTGTATAAGGAACTTATAAAGAGGTTGAGCTTATTGCATAATCACAATTTATTTGGATATTTCTAAAATCCTTCTGTGAGGTCCCACCCTTGGTGGGCCCTCTAAATGCTATTTTATAGGCTAATTAATCTTAATCTATGTTAATTATTGGTTAATTATTGCTAATTACTACTAATCCCTACTAATCTCTACTAATCTTTGCTAATCTTTGCTAATCTTGGTTAATTACTCTTTATCTGTGCTAATTAGGGGTTATTAGAGAGATTAGTTAGATTCTCCTAGCTTCTAGTTAGATTAGCTTAGTTGAGTAGAATTTTCAATTAATTGGGTGTTAGTGCTAAACCTAGGCTATTAGTGCTAGTTAGGCCATTAATAGAGTTTAATTAACTAATTAAGGTTGGGTTAGTGCAAAAGGGTGCCCTCTCTAGAAGCTTCCAGCCTAATGACCCAACTACCCCCAGCCCTAACCCTAACTACATGAAAACCCTAGGGCTAAGATGGTAATTAGTCACCCCCCTTAAAACTATAAAACCTCTCTTATCCCCAAAACCCTAAACCTAAGCTAACCCCTTTCCCAAGAAAACCTCCAGCCCCCTTCCCAAGAAAACTCCCAACTGTCTTCACTCCCATTGCAACTCTCTTCTCCTCCTTCCTCTTCCAACGTATTGAGCTAAGCATTCTACTGTGACTGTGCTGGGAGCATCTTGCAGCTGTTGCAACCCTTCTCCTTCATCTCTCCTCCTCCTCTGCATCAGCCACTACCCCACTACCTCATCTTCTTCTCTTCATCCTCTCTACTGGGCTGAACCTCTGCTGGAACTCTTCCTCTGTTTCCCCCTGGGCTGTGCTGCAACTGCTTCTTCTCTGCTACTGTTCTGCTGGAATTTTCCAAGAGCTGTTGTTATTACCCCATCTTCCCTTCCCATTTCATTTCTCCAAGACTCTGCAGCTGTGACTGTTGCTGGAACCCATTGGAGCTACAGCAGCTGCCACTTCTTCTTCTTCCTCTCTCTTTTCTTCACTGGGAGACTACTGTTGTGCTGGAAATAATTCTTGAGAGCTGCTGCTGGGTATTCTTCTTCTTCATCCAGCTGGGAGCAGCAACCATCATCTTCTTCTTCACTTCTCACATCTTCTTTGTTATTTCTCTCTTCTCTCTACAAATCAATTCTCAAGCTAAAGAGGCAAGTGCATCTTACTGTTAACTTAGAATATATGTTGTCTTTCCTTTGATTTCTGTAGTTTGATTTCATGATTGTCACTAATTAGTCATAGAAACTCTACCTGAGCTTAGTTGTTTGTTTATGGGATGGATTGGCATTGATGGATGGGGGTTTCACCCCCCATTTGGAAGATCAATGGGCCACAAGGTTGTCAATTAAGGGGCATTAGAGTTATTTGATGTTTGGAGATGATTTGGTGAAGTTTGGGATTGATTGGAAGTGATTTGGTGGAAAAATGGGTTGAAATGGAGAAAACCTGAAAACTGGTCTCAGTGCATGGCCGAGACCAGTGTATGGCCGAGATCAGTGTATGGCCGAGACCAGTGTATGGCCGAGATCAGTGCATGCCGAGACCAGTGCAGGACCGAGCTCAGTACATGGCCGAGACCAGTGCAGTGCAGTGCATGGCCTAGACCAGTGCAGTACATGGCCGAGACCAGTGCAGTGCAGTGCATGGCCTAGACCAGTGCAGTACATGGCCGAGACCAGTGCAGTGCAGTGCATGGCCGAAACCAGTGCAGTGCAGTACATGGCCGAGACCAGTGCAGTGCAGTGCATGGCCTAGACCAGTGCAGTACATGGCCGAGACCAGTGCAGTGCAGTGCATGGCCGAGACCAGTGCAGTGCTGTGCATGGCCGAGACCAGTGCAGTACATGGCCGAGACCAGTACAGTGCAGTGCATGGCCGAGACCAGTGCAGGACCGAGCTCAGTACATGGCCGAGACCAGTGCAGTGCAGTGCATGGCCGAGACCAGTGCATGGCCGAGCTCAGTGCAGGACCGAGCTCAGTGACTGAAATTTCATGGAAAAGATGACCTGATACTTAGGATTTACAGTAGAAAATGTTTAAAACTGGGACATCCATCTTTCTAGGGTTTTTGGTGTATGCGGTCAATCACCCAGGCCAGGTGTTTGACCGGACACGCTGGAAACCTTTAGAAACGATCTAAGTTATCCAGGAAGCCTGACTCAGGTTTGTCGGTGCACTCGGTTGATCTTCCCGGCCAGGAAATCAACCGAGCTCACAACACATCAGGTTCACCTGGAAAACCCTGATTGTTCCAGTTTTCAACACTTAGGAGATATGATCAGTTGTGGGGCCCATTGACCATCCAAATGAGTATTTGTCAGTGTCCTAAGCCCGAGTCAACGGTGTGGCTCAACCTTGACTCGCGGGGACCACTGTTTAGAGTTTTGGTTGATAATCTAAGATGATTCGACCTCCAAGAGTTGTCATAGATGCCATTAACTAACTAAGCACCAAATACAATATTTTACGGCATTAATGACATCGTTTAGAGATCGAATTACCGGAGATAGACCCGAACCTAAAGTGGCCCATTTACCTAGGATTGGACCGTTGCTTTTCCCGTTGATTCTCTGATTGAAGTTTATACTTCATTATTATTACTCTGTCATTCTTAGATCTTTAGTTTAGCTGTTTACCGTTAATTAATCATAATTGGAAGACCTGAACCTAGGGTATCTAGAGGTGACCCGATGATGTGATTTCGGAGATCATTGACCCGTGTCTGTGTCTAGGCGGGCCCTTATTGGGCCTAAGTGTGGTGATGTGAACCCTTTAGCTTGAAGAGATAGTTTCTATTGGACTGTTAAGTTATATGGATTATAATGGAACTGTTTGTCAGTGGTAGATGGATTGGTTGCCTCGTTTGGATGGTTTTAGACCAGGCCATGTACTGATGGGCCTTGGTATGGATCCAACGAGTGGGCCTGGATCTTGAATGAGATCCAGAGACTGAATTGAGATGTGTGGACCTTATAGAGGTATTGTCAGGACCTTGTTCACGCAAGGCAAAGCCTAGACAGACACAGACCTTAGAGTTATTCTCGAGTCGGCATGAACATTCACTCGGTTGATTTAAGCTCAGCCTGTGGACTGATCATCCCCTGTAGGAGCTAGTTGAGTATGGTGAAGCTATCATGATGAGCTGTGTGGTTAAGACGGCAAGGTGCCATACCGTGCCGATCTGGAGTTATGAGATGATGAGTTGATGAGTGATATTCGGGATTAGTTATTCCCTGGTGAGATTCCCCACCGCGACTGTGTTCAGTATGGGAGGGCCGCGGTATAATATCCCGCGGTATTCCAGCTCGTGTGAATGTGCCACCTTGTTGTAGTAGTTTAGATGTTTTCTATTTATACTGATTCCTTATGATTTAAATGCACAACTGCCTAGTTCTTTTCCCTTGCTATTCATTTAACTTATGTACCCGTCTTTATTTTCTTTGATATATATATGCTATGTTAGTAGTATGCTGTATCTTGCCAGATCGTTTAGATCTGACCCATTCTATGGTGCTTAGGCCTTGACCCAGAGATTTCCGACGACGCATTAGGCCTAGTGGAGGCACCCGTGGCAGGAGAGTACGCTTGGGGCCCGGCCGACACGGATGTCGAGCCGGAGGGTGAGGAGTTTATACATGGGTTTTGAGGGACATTGTTATTTTGGGTTTTTGAGAGATATTCTGTAGTGAGAAGGGTAGAATGAAAATGTATAACTTTGATTAACATTGAATCATTTTAATTAGACATATGTTCTGCTCATACTTTATATATTTATCAATACCTATTGCTTCCGCTTTGTTTAAATCGTTATGCTTCCGCAATATTAAATGTTATAACTATGTTGGTCAAAAAGTTTTAAATTGGACCTCACTGCGGCCTACGATCTTGGAAGTTCTCGGATTTTCCGGGAAGTAGCGCGCCAATTTCGGGAAATCGAACGAGTATATCGGTATCCGGAATTGGGGCGTTACACCTTCTTTATATAAAAAAATAATAATCCGATTTTCTATTATTTGTCACAGAGAAAATTAATCACATTATATCAATGTAAATGTTAAACTGTAAAAGGCAAAGCCGTGTACAAGATAAATAAAACATAATAATGTCAAACATATGTTCTTAGCCTTTTGCATATTGTGTCTTTGTGATTACTGTCAAATTTTTGTTAGCCAGGTTGGTAGATGTTTAGTATATTGGAATAAAATCAAACAAAATATCCCAAAAATAAAATAAAAAATGTCAAGTATGTTTGGATGCATGTGCCTTGCATGTGCAGGGCCTAACTAGTATCCATATATACCAGGAGACATGAGTCACCACCGACACCATCGTCTCCCATTCACTGCCTTGGCCACATCAATGCCTCCACCTGAAGTTCGTCACATCTCAAGATGCACCGTCACACCTCGGCGCAATCTGGAAGACCCCCCACCACCCAAACGCTGCCAACTTACAATTTGGGACCTAACCTCTCTCTCGATACAATACATCCAAAGGGGTCTCCTCTTCTACACCCCTTCTTCACATAAACATCCTTCAAATCCCATCATCCATCTCCTCAAGCAATCCTTATCCCAAGCTCTGGTCCACTTCTTCCCTCTAGCGGGCCGCTTCAAAACACACCATTCATCATCATCTTCTTTATATGTATATATAGACTGCAATGATGCGGGCGTGGAGTTTATCCACGCAGCTGCAGATGTAGCAGTTTCAGACATTCTCCATCCGATCAATGAACCCCAGATCGTAGAATCCTTCTTCGCCTTGAATGGGGCAGTTAATTACGACGGCCACTCCATACCTTTGCTTGCAGTGCAGGTGACCGAGCTTGTCGATGGTATCTTTATCGGTTGCTCTATCAATCACGCCGTCGTAGATGGGACTTCTTTCTGGCATTTCGTCAATGCGTGGTCTGAGATTGCAAGAAGAGGAGAAGAAGGAAGTAATTGTATTTCAAACCCCCCAATTACACAGAGATGGTTTGGGGATATCGATCCTTCTCTGGTCTGCCTTCCATTTTCTAAAGCTGATGAGTTTATAGAGAGATTCATGGCTCCAGTGTTGAGAAAGAGGATATTTCATTTCGCGCCAGAGTCCATTGCACGGCTCAAAGCGAAAGCGAACGAGCAGTGCAACTCCAACGAGATCTCATCCTTTCAGGTATTGCTTAGAACTCGGTTTCTAGGTTTTTACTGTTCGTTTTATGGTGCTATTATAAAATTACTTTTGGTGGGATGTTTTAAGTGTATGAGGGTGGATTTTTCCAGCGAGAGGATTCCACAGCCTGCCGATTAGGATTTCTGCCATTGAAATGAATCATGCTTTCTGGCCCTTCATATAGGAAATGAGAATCCTATATAAGATCATCATGTTTTTAGTTTTACACATAGGATCGGTCCCTTGGTCATCTAAGTTAATGTATCACTATAGGACCAATAGCCCAATTCCTAGAAAAAAAAAAAGAAAAGAAAAGAAGAAGCCCAACACAAGCTTGACTCATTCCATATAAAAGAGTTTATCCTAGGCACGAAATTATTGGATTTCAAAGTTATTTGAATGTGTTTAGATATGCAGATTAATCCTAATCTAACCCAAGTGATGACGACTTTATTCTAAATACAAACTGGTCCATTCTAGTTCCCAAAACTCCTAATCCAATAAGGGAAATAAGTCATTCTGAAAGTGAATTTTTTTAATTTTAAACCTATATGGAAAACAAGTTTTAGACTATTTCAATTGTTTTCAAATATTTGGATAATTAGATACGCATTGACATCCTTACTACTTTCAGTCATTGTCTGCACTGGTTTGGAGATCAGTCACTCGGGCGCGAAAACTGCCACCTGATCAGACCACCAACTGCCGGCTCGCCATCCAAAACCGATCAAGATTGGAGCCCCCCTTATCTCCTCACTACTTTGGCAATTGCATTCAAGCAGTGGCTGCGACAACCACAGCTTCCCAGCTTCTTTTCCATGATCTTAGGTGGGCCGCATGGCTGCTGCACCAAGCGGTGACAGCCCACACAGATGCTGCCGTGCGTGGGACCTTGGAGGCACGGGTGAGGGCTCCAAATATATTTTATCTGAGCAAGTCTGACCCTTGGAATTTGACCATAGGAAGCTCTCCAAGATTCAACATGTATGGGAATGACTTTGGTTGGGGGAGGCCTGTGGCAATTCGCAGTGGCCACGCGAACCATTTTGTTGGGAAGGTGATTTCATACCCAGGATGTGAAGGAGGAGGGCGCGTGGATTCAGAGATTTGTCTCTTACCAGAGTGTATGAATGCCTTGGAATTAGATAATGAATTCATGGATGCGGTCTCCCACTCTGTGTCATTATAGCTTTGCTTTGGGTGAGTGGATTCAGACATTGTGTAATGTATCCAATGAATTGATTTTTTATTTTCTTAATAATATTTTAACGGGTTTGTATATCTCTCCATATAATGTCTAATGTGTTATGACATGTCTCTATACTGTCTCTGTAATGTGCCTATCAAGGAATAGTTTTTTTTTTTTTTTTACTTAATTAATACTCATATATTACATGACGAATTTTAAACTGATAAAAGTGAGGATTTCTCCATTCTTGCATAAAATATGTGGCTCAAGAAACTTTTGTATCTTGATAAATTGGCACCTTCAATGAATAATTCAATCCATCCCATCTCAGATGTTAGGTGGTAGTGTGGTACCTTATAAGAATGAAGAAGGAACTGAGGAGCTGTCGCATGTCACCTTCTATGAATTATTATTACTAATATTGGAAACCAGGGCCTGCTATCCCATCTCAGATGTTAGGTGGTAGTGTGGTACCTTATAAGAACGAAGAAGGAACTGAGGAGCTGTCACATGTCACCTTCAATGAATTATTATTACTAGGGCCCCCTCGAGACAATTCGTGGCCTAAAGCGAGGATCCTAAATTAGGCATTTTTTATGTTTTAATATTATTATAAATATTTTATTTAAATTTTATTTTTCTTTCTTTTTTGTGATGGAAATTACTAATTAAGTTTTTATATTCAAGTTTTGCTAACCTATCTTAAGTCCACCTCCAAAGCCCACATGAGAATTTGGGGCCCATTTCTAAAACTCACATGGAAATTTTGGGTCACAAAATCCAACTATCTATTTGGCTCCAACCCCGCGCACCATGAGTTAGGACCATCTAAGATGGACTTCAGAGGTGTGCCCCATGTATTAGATGTTCCAGATACACGGTGCTCATATGCACTGTGGGCAAGTGAATAAATTCCAGCGGGGGCCCATTGTTTATTTTAAATTTTAAGATCTATTATTATGGTTGAAACCCCAAAGCTATAGATCTATTAGAACCACATCAACCTATATTTTAAGCAAGTCAAAAGTGCCTACCCAAACTTAACCAGAATGTAAGAAGGACCAAACTTGAGCGAAAAGTTTGGAGTTGGGTAGGTAGGGAAGATCAGTAATCTCAACCCCTGCCACTCAATATAATTCAACTTATATAGCTGGGGAGGCAGGGCACTTGGCCTTAAACCTGAAATCAGGTGATGTGGACTCCCCTCAGCTAAAGTCAAAATAACATATTAGTTAACTCTTGAGTCCAAAAAGTTTCATATAAATCTCTCTTAGATCCAAAAACAACTTTGACATCCTTTCTTTTTTACTTTCAGTAATGAATAATAACATGTCCATTGACCTCCATGCTACTTTTAGGCCTTGTGCGCGCTGGTGTGGAGATCAATCACTACTAGGGCACGGAAATTGTCATCCGACCAAATGACCAATTGCCGATAGGCGGCCGGAAACCGATCAAGGTTACAACCTCCCTTACCTCCTCACTACTTTGGCAATTGCATACAAACACTGACCGCCACAACCACAGTGGCCCAACTACTTTCCAATCATCTTGGATGGGTTGGATGGTTGCCGCACCAATCCGTGGCTACCCACACAGATGCTGTTGTCCGTGGGACCTTGGATGCATGGGTGAAGGCTCCTGTTTTGAATCGTCTGAGCAGGTTTGATGGTTGGAGTATGATGATGGGGAGCTCTCCGAGATTCGACATTTATGGGAATGACTTTGGTTGGGGGAGGCCTGTGGCAGTTTGCAGCCGATATGCGAACAAGTTTGATGGGAAGGTGACCTCATATCCAGGACGTGAAGGAGGAGGTTGTGTGGATTCGGAGATTTGTCTCTTGCCAGAGTTCATGAATACATGAGAATTAGATGATGAATTCATGGTGTAAGTGCAAAAAATACCACTCACAAGATTAGGGGGTGCCTTTGAGGACTTATCCAAACAGTTGGAGAGAGTTATCCGTTTCAGGGAGGGGCTCAGATGATGTGGAGCTGTTGGAAGCTTGGGAGAAGGATCAGACGCCTGGAACCTGGAAAAGAGAGGAGAAGCAACGGTCAGGGACCCTGGCTGCTGGCAGCGCAAGGCCCTCCGACGCCTGAGTTAGTGCTGGCACTGAACAAATGGTGGAGTGAGGTGGAGAAGAAGAGAGAGCTCAGAGTAAGGGAGGTCCCTGCACTGTGTGTGAGCCTCCATGACCCCTCCCTTGGGTTTTACCTCTTGCCTGTATATGTAGGGAGAGAAGTCCAATCGGAAGCTTCCTCAGTGGAGGTAGGTGAAAAGTAGATGTCCCATCTGCCCATACCTCGATCTCTGGTGGATGTGACCGTTGGGCGCTCATCCTGTCTGTTAGCTCGTACTGCAGCGTGGCTGTCTTGTTATCTACTTGGCTGAGATGAACAGTCTGGCCGAGGTGAAGTACTTGGCCGAGATGAGCTGTCTGGCCGAGGTGGGCTATCTGGCCGAGATGGAAGAGTCTGGCCGAGGTAAAGTACTGGGCCGAGATGAAGTACTGGGCCGAGATGAGCTGTCTGGCCGAGGTGAGCTATCTGGTCGAAGTGGCTGTCTGGCCGAAGTGCCTTTTTCGAGGCCTAAATGATGGAATTCGGCCTAAAAACAAGAAGTCCACTGCGTAGGAATGGATCTTGAAGATCTCGCCGTTTCCTTTCCAGAATGGGGTTCTGTTCGTGATTTGACTACGGAAACCTAATTTCGCCTAGTATTGTTAGGGCGAGATGGGTTGAGCCGAGGTGCCGAACTGGTACTTTTACCGGAGCTGAGCACGGTGGGTATTGTGAAATTATCCCCACACAATAGCCCCCCAGCTTCTGACTTATTAAGTCCTAACTCTTTGAAGTCGGAAGCTAAGATGAGAGGGCTTTCTGAACACTTTTGAGCGCAGATAATTAGATCTTGGTGTCGGTTGGCGACGTGCGATCGTTCTGACTGAAATTGCTGGTGATGCCACCGAGCTAAAACTGTTGAGCGAGCTGGTGCTGCTAGCGAGGCTGATGGTAGAGGATTGTGCCGCCGAGGATGATGGTAGAGGATCGTGCCGTCGATGATGACGGTAGAGGATCGTGCCACCGAGGCCGACGGTAGAGGATCGTGCCGCCGAGCCGGTGCTGACCGAGCTGGAGCTGTCCGAGCTGGTGTTGAAACCGAGATGGAGCTGCCACGTCTGGGTGGTGGTAGAGAAACCAACCCCAAGGCGATCTCATCAGTGGTCGTAAGGCTTCACGCCTGGGTGGTGTAAAAACCGACCCGAAGGCGATCTCATCAGTGGCCGTAAGGCTTCACGCCTGGGTGGTGTAAAAACCGACCCGAAGGCGATCTCATCAGTGTGGCGTAGTCGCTGAACTGCTGATAGTTGCAGCGAGGATGATGGTAGAGGATCGTGCCGCCGAGGATGATGGTAGAAGATCGTGCCGTCGAGGATGACAGTATAGGATCGTGCCATCGAGGCCGACAGTAGAGGATCGTGCCGCCGAGCCGGTGTTGACCGAGCTGGAGCTGTCCGAGCTGGTGTTGAAACCGAACTGGAGCTGTCCGAGCTGGTGTTGACTGAGCTAGAGTTGACCGTGCTGGTAGCGGACACCGAGTTCTGTAACAAGGTGTGCCTTAACTATTTAAGGACTTACATAGTTGGTTTTGTAACCGAGCTTAGGGATGGCAACGGGGTGGGGCGGGGCCGGAATTGGGTTGCCCCGTCCCCGCCCCGAACCTCCCTGTCCCCGCCCCGAACCCGCCCCGCCCCGTAATTCGGGGTATGTTACATACCCCGTCCCCGCCTCGACATGCCCCGCGGGGCTCCCCGCCCCGATGTGGTATAATCATAAATATAATAAATTAATTTTGAATTGACTATAATAAAAAAGGTAAATTAATTTATTTTACATGGTAAAAAACACATGAATGATTCATCTATGTTGTCTCTATGCCTTTAATAATATTAAAAAAAAACTCCCAAAATATAATAAAAAGATCTCCCCGCATAAATATTTTATAAGTGTGGGGCACTATTAGATTGTTTAAATTTTTTAAAATTATCTAATATTAATAATATAAATTTTCTTTTTCCTGAAATTTTACCTATTTAAAGCGAGATTTATTCTTATAAGATTTTCTCTAAGCCCTTGAAGGCCACTAACATACACTTGAAAATATCATATATGCTTTGAGACATTCTTTATAAAAAAGACAATATCTCTCTAAAATATCATGAACTCCATCAATACATGGTTTCACTTCATTTCTAGTATTGAACTCCACTCACTAATAAAGATGTTGATTACATATAATTAACATTAGTATAATTTATAGTGTTGTTAGTATGATTAGAATCATATTAAGTTACTAACTATAATTTACCTAAGTTACTAACAATAATTCTTATAAGATTTTCTCTAAGCCCTTGAAGGCCACTAACATACACTTGAAAATATCATATATGCTTTGAGACATTCTTTATAAAAAAGACAATATCTCTCTAAAATATCATGAACTCCATCAATACATGGTTTCACTTCATTTCTGGTATTGAACTCCACTCACTAATAAAGAGGTTGATTACATAAATATTTTATAAGTGTGGGGCACTATTAGATTGTTTAAATTTTTTACAATTATCTAATATTAATAATATAAATTTTCCTTTTCCTGAAATTTTACCTATTTAAAGTGAGATTTATTCTTATAAGATTTTCTCTAAGCCCATGAAAGCCACTAATATACACTTGAAAATATCATATATGCTTTGAGACATTCTTTATAAAAAAAGACAATATCTTTCTAAAATATCATGAACTCCATCAATACATGGTTTCACTCCATTTATGGTATTGAACTGACTACATGATATATGTTCCAATTTTCCCTCAACAAGCTTACCCAACTTTCCATGGTGTGGGCGGTGGGCCCCAACCATATGCATACCAACCACAGGTAAGAAAAAGATTGGAAGATCTTAACGAGGATCAAGTCGAGTCAAAATTATTAATAGTTGATGGTCAATATCATTAAATCTCATTGATTTGGCAGGAACCTCACTTTAAGACCAATGAACTCCACTTACTAATAAAGAGGTTGATTACATATAATTAAAATTAGTATAATTTATAGTGTTGTTAGTATGATTAGAATCATATTAAGTTACTAACTCTAATTTACTTTGCTATTATAAGTTACTATAATTTACTTTGCTATTAAAGCATGATCCATCATTCTATTATATATTTATATTCGTTTTATTTAATATGATTTATCTTGTCACAATTTAACATTATATATGATTAAAGTAAAATAAGCTTAGATAGATTTTTTAACAACTTTAACTTCATTAAATTTGAATTAGAGGGAATGAGATCATATTATATGCTTTTATAATGTCTCATTCAATTACATGTTTAACTTTAAAAAAAGTCTTCAATCAATCTACTTAACCCTTAATAACAACATAAAATCAATATATACATTTACATATAAATATTTTTATTTATTATAAAAGAAATCTAATATATATATTTTAGAGGATTATTAATTTCGGGGCGGGTTACGGGGCGGGGCATGGGGTACTGGTATTTCGGGGCCGGGCATGGGGCAGTATTTCGGGGTGGGTTACGGGGCGGTATTTCGGGGCTGGGCAAGAACCATACCCATCCCCGCCCCGCCCCAGATTCGGGGTATAGATTTCTGCCCCGTCCCCACCCCGTCTAAGAGTCGAGGCGGGGAAAACTCGTACGGGGCGGGGCGGGTTAAAAATGTCATCCCTAACCGAGCTCGTTGCTTAGCCGGTTCTGTAACCGAACTGCAGAGGACACCGAGTTCTGTAACAAGGTGTGCCTTAACTATTTAAGGACTTACATAGCTGGTTCTGTAACCGAGCTCGTCGCTTAGCCGGTTCTGTAACTGAGCCGCAGCGGACACCGAGTTCTGTAACAAAGTGTGCCTTAACTATTTAAGGACTTACATAGCTGGTTCTGTAACCGAGCTGGAGCTGACCGAACTGGAGCTATCCGAGCTGGAGCTGTCCGAGCTGGTGTTGAAACCGAACTGGAGCTGTCCGAACTGGAGTTAACCGAGCTGGAGCTGTCCGAGCTGGTGATGACCGAGCTGGAGCTGTCCGAGCTCTCTAACTTGGTGTTTCGTCTGTACCTTCTGGACACTACAAGAAATTTGGGGGTTAAGGACGACACAAATTTGTCCCAAAATGTACATATTTCGTCACCAAAACTAATTTAGACGAAAATTTTTCGTCACCCATTTCGTTGCCAAAGCCTTGTTGCTAAAAGGTATTGGAGACGAAAAAAAATTCGTCACTGAAAAAGATAAATTGGTGACGATTTTTTTTGTCTCCAATACACTGTTGGAAACAAGTAATTTTTTTTCCGTCTCCAATACACTATGTTGGAAACATACTTGTAAGTAATTAGTGACAAAATATTTTGTCATTAAAGGAAGAAATTCGAGACAAATATTTTGTCATAAATATAAGAAATAGAGACGAAATTTTTTTGTCGCATTTACCCCGCCCAACTCAAGGACTAACCAGGAGGTCACCCATCCTAGTACTGCTCCCACCTGAGCACGCTTAACTTTGAAGTTTTTACGATTTTTGGAGCCGCACAATTGTAGAAGACTTCATGCTACATTAATACAGGGTTTGACTTATAAGCCATGGTTAAGACTTGGATATTTTCGATGCGGGCTAACGGAGACTGATCGTTTGAAGCCCGTTGTTGACACGCTACGCCCCGTGGTTAAGAGTACCGCCCGGACCAGGATTTCACATTCTCCCCCACTAGAAATAGAGTCGTCCTCGGCTCTGATACCAACTGTCACAGCCCTGCCCAACTTAGCATGAAATTGTCCGCTTTGGCCCACGTGTACGTGCGAAGACTTCCCACGAGGTCAACCATCCTAGTACTGCTCCCGCCCGAGCACGTTTAACTTTGGAGTTCTTACGATTTCCGGGGCCGCACGGTTTTAAAAAGCCTCATGCTAAGTTAATACGGGGTTTAACTTATAAGCCCATGGTCAGGACTTGGATATTTCCGATGCGGGCTATCGTAGACTCGCCGTTTGAAGCCCATGATTGACACGCTACACCCAGTTGTTAAGGGTACCGCCCGGACCAAGATCTCACATTCTCCCCCACTAGAAATAGAGTCGTCCTCGGCTCTGATACCAACTGTCACAGCCCCGCCCAACTCAGCATGAAATTGTCCACTTTGGCCCACATGCACGCGCGAGGACTTCCTAGGAGGTCACCCATCCTAATACTGCTCCCGCCCGAGCACGCTTAACTTCGGAGTTCTTACGATTTCTGAGGACACATGGTTTTAAAGAGCCTCATGCTAAGTTAATACGGGGTTTGACTTATAAGCCCAAGGTCAGGACTTGGATATTTCTGATATGGGATAACGGAGACTCACCGTTTGAAGCCCGTGGTTGACACGCTACGCCTCGTGGTTAAGGGTACCGTTCGGACCAAGTTCTCACAATAGCAGAGACTGAGAGAGGTAGGTGTACCTGGCGGTGGCGGACTCCTTGATGGAGGATGATGGGCACAAATGATGGTGATTGGTGATGGTGGCTGCGTCTGGGAATTCTAGGCGAGAGAGACTGAGAGAAGTAGAGATGAGAGGGATCACTGATCAGGGATGGGTCTGCACTGCGTGTGTTGATTGAGGGTGATGATGATTGATGGGGGCCAATGAGCCATGGGGCTGCTGTTTGAGACGATGGGTGGGAGATGTTGGAAAAGGATTTTGGAAAATGGGGAAAATGGTTCTTCTCTCCTCTTCTGGAAAAGGGGGAAAAAGGTTTTGGAAAAGAGAGACCGGGATAGATGGAGGGACGTTAAGGCCTTGGGGACCCATTTAAGTCATTTTAAAGGTTTTTCCAAAGCAATACTTGTAAAAGAGGAATAGGCTCAAGTGCGATCGAAATTGGTGCCACTGCAAATGAAATTGACGCCTTATTTTGGTGACCAAATATTTTCGTCTTCCATAACTTATCCTTAATAGTGACGAATTATGTTCGTCACAAAAAGAAATTATATTTTGTGACAAAAATTTTCGTCTCCAATGAGCTAAAATAATTCGCGCCAAAGCAAATGAAATTGGCGTCTTATTTTGGTGACAAAATATGTTCGTTGTCTATAACTTATCCTTATTGGTGACGAATTACGTTCGTCGCAAAACAAATTATATTTTGTGACAAAAACTTTCGTCTCCAATGAGCTAAAATAATTCACGCCCGCAAATGAAATTGGCACCTTATTTTAGTGACGAAATATTTTCGTCTTCCATAACTTATCCTTATTAGTGACGAATTAAGTTCGTCACAAAAACAAATTATATTTTGTGACAAAAATGTTCGTCTCCAATGAGCTAAAATAATCCGCGCCAAAAGCAAATGAAATTGGTGCCTTATTTTGGTGACGAAATATGTTCGTCTTCCATAACTTATCTTTATTGGTGACGAATTACGTTCATCGCAAAAGAAAATTATATTTTGTGACAACAATTTTCATCTCTAATGAGCTAAAATAATTGGCGCCAACACAAAATAAGTTGGCGCCATATTTTTGTAGACGAAATTTTGTTTTCCTTTCCAATACTTTTGAAAAAAATGAAAATAGACGACAAAATTTATATTTCGTCCCCTTTGGGTGTTCTTTTAAGACAAAAAAAAAAAATTTCGTCATCAAATTTCATCACAACAGCCTAAATTTCTTGTAGTGGGAGGCAACTAAAATCGAGTTGCTCTCAACTTGAATTTTGAAGGAGAAGGCATTGTCTCTCTCTCTATGGCTGCTCTTCTGTGTCGGTGCCTTCACCTTTATTTCCTGCCCCACAGTGCGGTTGCGCCTAGGGGGCGAAACTGGAGTTGTCTCCCTTTCTCGTAGCTGCTGCTGGAGGTGACGAATCAAGTCGTCTTGCTCTTAGATAACACGGTTTCGGGCCTTGATGGCCGTGAGGAGAGAGTCGGCATCGTCATCTTCGTTGTCAGTCCAGTAATAGGACTGACGAGATTTGGATAGCACTGGAGTTTTATTTCGTCCGGGAGGCTCCAGTTGAAGATCGTCTGGTCGGGGCTGCTTTAGTTGAGCTGGACCAGATCTTGCTCGGGATCTCCTCTTGCGAGGGACTGACGGTTGCTCTGGCAACACAAGTGGTGGCGGTGGTAAGGCCTTTGATGATTCTCCACCCTTCTTCTTAACTCTCGGAGGCATGGCGTTTTTGTATCATTTCCCACAGACGGTGCCAACTGTAAGTGTAAAAAATATCACTCACAAGATTAGGGGGTGCCTTTGAGGACTTATCTAAACAGTTGGAGAGAGTTATCCGCTTCAGGGAGGGGCTCGGATGATGTGGAGTTGTTGGAAGCTTGGGAGAAGGATCAGACGCCTGGAACCTGGAAAAGAGAGGAGAAGCAACGGTCAGGGACCCTGGCTGCTGGCAGCGCAATGCCCTCCGACGCCTGAGTTAGTGCTGGCACTGAACAAATGGTGGAGTGAGGTGGAGAAGAAGAGAGAGCTCAGAGTAAGGGAGGTCCCTGCACTGTGTGTGAGCCTCCATGACCCCTCCCTTGGGTTTTACCTCTTGCCTGTATATGTAGGGAGAGAAGTCCAATCGGAAGCTTCCTCAGTGGAGGTAGGTGAAAAGTAGATGTCCCATCTGCCCATACCTCGATCTCTGGTGGATGTGACCGTTGGGCGCTCATCCTGTCTGTCAGCTCGTACTGCAGCGTGGCTGTCTTGTTATCTACTTGGCTGAGATGAACAGCCTGGCCGAGGTAAAACCTCGAAGTGCCTTTTTCGAGGCCTAAATGATGGAATTCGGCCTAAAAACAAGAAGTCCATTGAGGAATGGATCTTGAAGATCTCGCCATTTCCTTTCCAGAATGGGGTTCTGTTCGTGATTTTGATTCCGGAACCCTAATTTCGCCTTGTATCGTTAGGGCGAGATGGGTTGAGCCGAAGTGCCGAACTGGTACTCTTACCGGAGCTGAGCACGGTGGGTATTATGAAATTATCCCTACACACATGGATATTTCTCCCATTCATAAGTGTTTTAGCCATGGTTCTAGAGAGTTTTTTTAAACATTTTGGCTAGTGTATCTATCATAGAATGATATATCAGTTTTCATATCTCTTCAAGTTTTTCCAAAGATGAATTTGAAAATTGTTGAGAGAATAAATGAACTCATCGAATAGTGGAATGTGCTCAGTATTGTAACCTTGATATTCTGAGTTCAATCTACGTTTCCAACAGAGCCGACTGAACCATAAGGCCAACAAAGCAATTGCTTTAGGCCCCAAAAAATAAGGCAAAAAAAAGGCCCCATAATAGCAATTAACATCTTTTGAAATTCTAAAATAGAAAACTTGTTAAGTGTCATCCCGTTTTTTTCTCCCCAAAATATAGGCCCCATAATAACTCTATGTTGAGAAGATACGACCAAGATTTTCAACCTTAAAGTGTCATTTATGGCCCCGTTATATTTCCAAATCTGCCCCTTATATTACTATTGCTAGGAGTCCAATTGATTTTAACACACCATTATATTTCTAGCAGTCCATGTGTATCAAATCTCAATCATATATACATTCAATCATGAACTTGTTTCACAAGTGTTTCTCATTATTTTTGTGCAGTATATTTCAATAGGAGCCCCAGCTTGGCCTGACATTTAAGTTTAAATTAATCTTTTATTTGACCATTTTATGAGAAGTAAATACACATTTGACCACTATTTCTCATATTTTATCATTTGTAATTTTTTATTTTTTTTACCAATGATCCACTTCTTCTCATCATCTAAACAGTGTAATAAACCATGGAATTTGTCATCCGCACCTGAAAATATGAGATATGTTGTTGGAGTTGCACTCTTTGTTGGCTTTCTCGTTGAGTCGCGCTATGGACTCCGCTGTAAAATGAAAGATCCTCTCCCTCAAAGGCTGAGGCGAGATTTTCTCTATAAATTCATCAGCTTCAGAGAATGGAAGACGAACAAGAGAAGGATCGAGATCACAAAACCATCGTTGTGTAATTGGTGGAGCTGAGATACAATCATTTCCTTCTCCTCCTCTTCTTGTGATCTCAGACCACATATTCAAGAAATGCGTGAAAGAAGTCTCATCACCAACCGCATGATTGGAAGAGCAACCAATGAAGATGCCATCGACAAGCTCAGTTACCTGCACTCCAAGCAATGGTATGGAGTGACCATCGTAATTAACTGCCCCATCAAAGACGAAGAATGATTTTACAATCTGGGGTACATAGATCGGGTCGAGAATGTCCGAAACCGTTACATCTACAGCTGCATGGATGAACTCTGCAACTACATCATTGCAGTCTATGAATACATACATAGAAGAAGAAGAAGAAGAAGAAGAAGAAGATGGATGGTGTGTTTCGAGGCGGCCTGCAAGAGGGAAGAAGTGGGCTAGAGCTTGGGAGACGGACTGCTTGAGAAGATGGACGATGGGATTTGAAGGATGTTTTTGTGAAGAAGGGGTGTAGAAGAGGAGACCCTTTTGAATGTAGTTTACAGAGAGCATGGCCAGGTCCCATGGTGTGAGTTTGCAGCATTTGGGCGTCGGGGTCCCTTCTAAAGTACGTCGTGGTGTGATTGTGCATGTGGAGATGTGACGAACTAGAGGTGGAGGCATTGCTGTGGAGAAAGTAAATGGCAGATGAAGGTGTGTTTTTATGGAGTTCTCTTCTAATATATAGATGTGGAGAGGCTGAGAGCCTGAAGGGAAGAACAGAGAGTATAAGCTGCCTCTTTTTAAATTTGTTGTTTGTATAATATGAGGGTCATGATTTGGTGATATGGACGGGACACACTTATAAAAAAAAAACAAAAAATAAAACATAAGGAGAAGAATCTTATTCATTTGATGGAGAGTCTCCAAATTGAGGGTAGAGATCCAGACTCAGGAAAGATCCACAATCAACTTAAAAGGGTCAAGATTGTAGGTTATTTTTTATCTGTTTATTTTTTCTATTTTCATGTGCTGAGTATGGGAATTCTGCTTTTAGTAGAAATGTATCTTTTTGTACAAAATAGGAGAAAAATGCAAAAAAGAAAAAAAGGTAATTGAGTTTACTCTCCCTTGCCTTCTGTTGCTCCTTGGTTTCTTTTCTCCAAGGGCATGTGTGTTTATGGAGTTCTCTACTATTATATAGAAGTGGAGAGGCTGAGAGTGAGAAGGGAAGACCAAAGAGTATAAGCAGGCTCTTTTTAAATTTGCAGTTTGTGTAAGACGAGGGTCATGATTTGGTGATCCACAAGGTGGATGTGGATGGGACAATCACATCAGGGGAAGAATCTTAACCAGTTGATGGAGAGTCTCCAAATTGAGTGTTGAGATCAAGACTCAGGGAAGATCCACATTCAACTTAAAGGGGGTCAAAATTGCAGGCTATTCTTAATTTGTCTATTTTACTATTTTCATTCGAACATGTGCAGAGTTTGGAATTGCTGTTTGTCGTCGAAATGTATCGTAGTGTACAAAATAGGAGAAAAATGAAAAAAAAGAAAGAAAGAAAAGGTAATAGAGTTTATATGCCCATTTGAATATGCAATGTGGTTGAATGTATATATTGCATTTCCCCTTCACGTTTACTCTCCATTCCTTTCGGTTGTTCGTTGGTTTCTTCTCTCCAAGGGCATGTTTGTTTGCATGAACTTAATTTTCTATGAATACTAGGAAATGTATTTTAAATGTTATTAAAATTGAATAAATAAAGGTGAAGATACATTGATGGCAATCAAATAATCTCACTTTTTATGTTAAATGATTTACTAGCATAATAACCCATGCTCTAGTAGGATATCTCTATGCATTGCAAAATAAATAACCATACATTAAAATGGTTATGAAAGTACCTCTTTCGATATAGTAAGTTGCATAAAATGAAAATAGGAAAATTCGGGCAGAAAGGGAATAGAAGAGATGGCGGAAGAAGAGAGGTTCTAAAAATAAGAAGAACTGAAACATTAAAAAGTAAAAAGTAGACGTGAGGAGAAGAAGATATGACCAGTGGGTAGTTGCTTGAGATAAGCAGTGGAGAGAGATTGTGGAACATTTACACAAAAATATATAACCGTCAGCTAAAATTAAAACTCCCAGTCAAAATTAAAGCCAAAATCCTTTGCCATAATATATTATAACTAGCACAATAACCCGTGCTCAATAAGGTATCTCCATGTACTGCAAAATAAACAATCATATATTAAAAAAAGTTACCTCTTTCCATTGAGCAAGTTAACCTCTTTTCATAGAACAAGTTGCATAAAATGGAAATAGGAGAATTGGAACAAATTAGCAGTTATAGAAAGGAAGAACCGAAACTTGAGTGGTTTCATGAAAAAAAAAAGAGTGGGTAGTTGCATGAGTAGTGGAAATAGAATGTGAAGCATTTGAAAAAAAAAAGGCATAATTATCGGTCAAGATTGGATCTTCCGGTCAAAATTAAATCCAAAAGCCTTGGCTATTGTAATATATTAAAGTCCAGGGTCTTAGCTTTATTTTTTACTATTAGTTGCAATTTTGACCGATAGTTACTCTATTTGTTAAAATATTTCACAATTCTCTCCCTGTAACAACCTAGTCATATTTTATCTCATCAAACCACCCACTGCTCTCCACTTTTATACTTCTTCAAATTTTTTTTTTTCTAAAGTCTCTTGTTCTACCCCATCTCTTCTAGTGCCTTTCTACCCAGTTTTTCTATTTGTATTCAAGCAACTTGCTCAATGGAGAGAGGTATTCCACTTAACTTTTTTAATGTATGAATATTTAACTTTTAATGCATGGACATACCGTGCGAAGTACGGGTTATTGTACTAGTAATATATTATATGGAAAGATATATAGGGAATTGATTTGAAGCCTTCACATCACTAAATCAAATCCTAGGAAAGTCAAATCCCTTCTACATTTCTACCTACTATTTTTATATTCGTCACCTCTTTGATAATGTAATTGAATCAATCTAAGGCATTATGAATCGTATATATACACTATTAACCATATGTAATTTTATGATGGAAACAGCTTCTATTGAAGTAAACTTATGCAGGAGAGGAGGGTTCTTTTGAGCAATCTGAATTGCGGGTTCTGCTGAGAGATCTGGATTTACATTAGGGCAATAGGACACAGATTCGATTTAGTAATTTTACGATGACTACTCTGCAATGTTTCTACCATTATCTTTGATAACAAAGGCATTTTCCTATGGCTAGTTGCAAGGAAAGAACTGAAGAAAGCGTCGGACGTTTTCTTTTGAGTCTAGGATAAAAAGAGGTTGATTTAGAAAACCGAGCCATCAAGTGGTCAATTCATGCACTGAACAATGTCCCAAAATAGTTCCCACAAAATAGTTTTTATTGCATTGATCCGGTGAACAAAAGTCACAAACATCAAGTGGTCAATTGATACACTGGACAGAGTCACAAAATAGTTTTTATTACATTGATGCACTGAACAAAGTCACAAAATAGGCAAGGGGAATGACCTCATCTGTGAAAGACTGATATATATCTATTCCACTGCAGTTGCATTCAACGCAGGTGTGCCGTGTGCGACTTGGTTGGGTCAAATCTGAACCTAACCATCCCATTTGATCAACTGGGTTGGGCTTATTTGTGTTTAGATCCCACTTGGACTGGATTTTTAAGTTGGCATGGATTTTAAGTTTAGGCTTTGGATATCTGAATAGCCTGACCTCTCTATAAATATACCTATACATGTGCATATAATGTAAAAAATTAGTCTCTTGCACAAGCACAATTGAAGGAGTTATATAGCCTTTGATGAGGCTGCACATGGTGTTACTATTATTTACTACAGTTTATTTATGCGTCAGTTGTTTGGTATTGTGCAAAGTATCTTTACTTGTCGCAATAAGTCTTACTGCAGTAATTACTAAGGGCACATTTGTGTACATGTAATTTATGTGGAAATTGAAAATTGCCACAACAGCAAAATCTTTGGGTTTCAAATTCTTTGGAAAAGCTTTTCCGCGGAAGTTAAAATTTTATGTTTGGTGCAAAAATGTTTTCCTCGATGAATTAGTGCTAATGTTGTTTGGTGCAGCTATGGATTTCTTTAGTGAAACCACTTTTTAGTAAAAACTATTGGGTGAGTGGGTTGGTATGTGTGTGGGGTGGGTGGGGTTGGGAGGGGAAGAGGAAGAACGGGGTGGCTGGGCGGAGTGAGGGTGAGAGAGAGGAAATTGGGGGGTCAGTTTTCCGTGGAAATGGACTTCCCATACCCTCCCGGAAGTCTATTTCCATTGCTAGAAAGGAAAAAGCTGACGTGGTGAAAAAACATTTCTGCAGAAAACTGCTGCACCAAACACATGAAAAAGAAGTTTTCCGTAGAAAATTACAACATTTTCCGCGGAAATGGGCTACACAAACATGCCTTTACAGTTACTTCCAAAGAAGTTTATAAATCTGCATGTAAATTTTGAAATGAAATAAGCAGGAGTTGCAGTCCTCCATATTTTATTTTTTTATTTTTGTTTAAACTTCATCTCCAATTTTTTATATGTGAAATTAAGTGAGAACTTGTGTGAAATCTCAATTGCTCGATCCTTGGTGTATTTTGATCAAATACCTCCAGTCAGATCTTGCGTCATTATTGCATATAGATTTCTTTCTACTATCACGGCTGGTGTGAGAAGTAACTATTTTACAATTATATAGGATCCCATGATCAATCCAACCCCTTCAAAGTCATTGAGCACTTTTGAATCAACACTCATCCTAATTTGACACTTGGATGAATTATATACATTGTTGGATTAAATTTCATAAAAAAATTAATTTGTTGTCTAAATATTCATTAATTCCCACCTCCCCCTTGATTTGAGAGGAGATAATTTGATGCTCATTTTTTGGAATTCAAATTTTTTTCTTCAATTTTGACCATTTGGAGAAATAAGTGTTATAATCTTTAATATTAAATTATATGAAACAAACATGTCCCTTGGGTTTTTGAGACATTTAGCGGAGATAAATAGCTCAGATCGTAAATTTGAGGAGGACAAAAAGAAAAAAAAAAAAAAAACATACACACACAAACACAGATCCTCATTGCAACTTCTAAGGTCTATTTCTTTACTGGATTTCATAAAATTCCTATTTGTAGAATTTTAAAATTCTTAGATATAGTGGAATTTATAAATGCTCATTTTGAACTTAAGTATTCAGGAATTTCACCAAAAAGCAAAGGGGCTGAAATTTTTGAAATTCCAAAATTCATTTGAGACCTTTTAAGAAGTTGAAATTTTAAAATACTTTTAAAAAAATATGGACTTGCAAAAGCCTAGAGACAAAATGTTACATCATGTCTAAAAAATTCTATCAAGACCAATTCTAAACCCTAAACTCTTGCTTTATGGACAAGAATCTCTTGGTGGAAAGAAGAATATTTTGTTGATGTGTGTGTCTCACCCTTTCATCAACCCGTTTGGTAAATTTACTAATAAAGTCAAGTTAAGTTAAACATCCCATCAAAAACACTTTTTACAAAAATTCCCTTCATCTTTTCCAAAAAAAGTCAAAAAGCAACTACATTTACTCACTAAAAGACAAAAAATCTACATTTCCCCATACAAAAAGTCAAAAATATTTCATTCCAAACAACTAAAAATAAAATATCATCATAACTTACTTATATTTTATTCATTCTTTTCATTTCACTTCACTCCACTTTATTTTAAAAGTAAATTACCAAACGGGCCCTTAGGTGTTAACGTAAAAGTAAAATAATAAGAACACATGGCTTCCTGCTTTCGGGAAAGTTTCACCCATCCATCCTGTTTATAAACAAGCTAGCTTATTTTTTAATAAAATATCATTTATTCTCAAAACCACGTGATTCCCCATTATATCCTTTTGAGGCCATTACATGACAATGGACTTTAATACGGTTAGGATCTAGCAGCAATTTTCAAGATTAGATGAAATTTTTTATTATCATACGGTAGTGGGCACTTATAATTCAGACGGGTTTTGGTAGTTTTATTTTACCCCCTTCCCACCTCATTAGAGGGCATGTTTATTTACTTAGAGTTTTTTTTTTTATAAAACTTTATTATGATAAGTTTTTTAGACATACTGGCATCTTGTCCTTCGGCATTTACAAATGTCATATTTTTTTACGAGCATTTCAAAATTTGTGCCACATGAAAGGTCTCAACTAACTTTTAAAAATTCATGACTTCCGGTTCCTTTTCTTTTTAGTGGAATTTTTAGATGAAGTGCAAGGCATCAGTGAGGAATTTCACCTTTTAAAATTTTTTTAGGCCCATTTGGAAATTTACAATTAAAATAAAAGTAATGTAAAGCATCAAATCAATAAAGAATAAAAAATAATGATGTTATAATGATATTTTATCAATAGTGGATTGGTATAAAATCATTTTTATTTTTTATTTTTTTATGTAAAAAGTGAGTGTTTTCTCGTTTAGTAGACAAATGAGGTTGTTTTTTTTTTTTTTTTTCTTTTCTGTTTTTTTTAAAAATGAGACTTTTGAAAAAGTATATTTTTGATGTGGCCCTAAAAAATATTAACTTTATGTTACTCTTTACTAATCTAGTAAATTACAAAATAGGCCCCATGACTCTCCCATGCAAAGAATACACTAATTTCAATAGTCAAAAAAGGGAAGAAAAGTAGAGTTTCCAACAGGAGCAGGAGTACAAAGAAGAAGGCAATCCACTCTCCCACATACGACAATCAAATCTGGGCCACATCTTTTACCCAAAAAAAAATAAATCTAGGCTACATCACTTGCATAATAAGTACGGCTTGCAGAGGCGGCAGAGCAATTCATATCATCTATCCCTTTGGGCCCCATTGCTAATTTACTTTTTAAATATAAAATGAAGTGGAGAGAAATAATAAAGATGAATAAAATATAAGTGAGTTATGATGGTATTTTAATTTTAGTTATTTATGATAAAATATTTTTTACTTTTTTATAGAAAAATGAAATATTTTTATCTTTTAGTTAGTAAATGTAGTTATTTTTTATTTTTTTTTAAAAATGAAAGAAATTTTAATAAAATATATTTTAGATGGATGTTTAATTTGATTTGATTTTACTTGACTATATTAGTAAAATAACCAATCGAGCACAGAGAAAAACATAAAAAAACGAAGAACCAATGTTGAAATGAGAGGTTGGATGGGAAACCCACTTTGCATTCTTTCATACCACACACTCAGAAGAGAGGCAGAGAAAGAGAGAAAGAAACAACTACTCCTGTAGAAGAGGCAGAAGGAAGAAGAAGAAGACGACAATGTCTTCCCATCTGGTTCGTCACATCTCCAGGTGCACCATCACACCCCAGCGCACATCAGAATCGCCCCAAACACCCGAACTTTGCCAACTCACATCATGGGACTTATGCATGCTCTCTGTACAATACATCCAAAAGGGTTTCCTCTTCTACACCCCTTCTTCACTAAAACATCCTTCCAATCCCACTGTCCATCTTCTCAAGAAATCCCTCTCCCAAGCTCTCCTCCACTTCTCCCCTCTCGCTGGCCGCCTCAAAATACACCACTCATCACCATCATCACCATCTTCTTCTTCTTCTTCTATGTATGTATTTATAGAATGCAATGATGCGGGTGCGGAGTTCATCCACGCAGCTGCAGATGTAACTGTTTCAGACATTTTGGACCCAATCGATGTACCCCAGATCGTAAAATCCTTCTTCTCCTTGAACGGGGCACTTAATTATGACGGGCACTCTATACCTTTGCTTGCAGTGCAGGTGACCGAGCTTATTGATGGGGTTTTTATCGGTTGCTCTATGAATCACTCTGTTGTGGATGGGACTTCTTTCTGGCATTTCTTCAATTCGTGGTCTGAGATTGCAAGGAGAGGAGGAGAAGGAACTGATTGTATCTCAGCTCCCCCTGTTTTACAACGCTGGTTCGGCGATCTAGATCCTTCTCTTGTTCGTCTGCCATTCTCTGAAGCAGATGAGTTTATAGAGAGATGCGCGACTCCAGTGTTGAGAGAGAGGATCTTTCATTTTTCAGCAGAGTCCATGGCGCGGCTCAAAGCAAAAGCTAATGAGGAGTGCAACTCCAACAGAATCTCATCCTTTCAGGTGAGGATGAAACTATAAAGGTCGTGAGAATCGGTTCAAATCCATTTCTTTTAATGTATTCTCCATATGATCCAAACAGACCACTAGAAAATTAATATTAGGCCAAAACCAAGTAATAGCATGAGAACACTTCTCACCTGAACAGAACATGTATATATAATATATATAAAACCCTTTGAACAAAGAATACAACTTTTAAACCATCACGTGGGATCCTCCGCGACCCTAATCTCATTGTTGGGTTGAATTTCATAAAATATTGGAAACTAAGAAGCCCTTGATTTAAGGGCTGTAAATCAATGTTTGTAGAAATCGTTTTTTGCTCGAAATCATATCCACAGTGAGACCTTCCAATCATCCATCCCCCTGTTATTGGCGTGCGTCCAAAATTCCAAATGGTTCCCACAGGAGGCTGGAATTTTATCCCTCACGCGAGTGGTTAGAGATGTCTCTTTAGGTGAGAGTAACCTTGCACATACAGATATATAATCCATGCTTGGCTATATGCAAAGCTGAAAGCTGAATATCAAATTCCCCCAGCAGATTGATATGAACTCTTGTCCAAAACTAATGGTGCTAAGATAACTCAAACCAGGAAATATACATTAGGAAATGATCGGTGCAATTGTCATTTATATAATGGGCTCCTGAAGGGAAAAAGCCCTCCAAAGTCCAAACCACAATCGCTCCTTCCTTATTTTCACCGACGAACAGAGCGAACAAAAAGAGGGAAAAACCCTTCTCTGCGATCTCCTCTTGTCTGTCTCTCTTGATCTCAACAAATATGTCTCTCTGGATCTCTCTCGTATTTCTGTCGCATATCCCACCTGCGGCCTGTGAGGTCCAAACTCCATACACCAGCTCCGCTGCAATGACTATCACCAAGCTCGAAATCCAGTTGCCCCTGTGAACTTGAAGCTCTTGCCATCCCTCGCAGGACTCTTTCCTGATTTCTTTTCCCTGGGTTTTGGCCTATGTATTTGGGTTAAAGAGGGATGGAACTGTGATTGGCAGTTACATCGATTGGATGGGGATTTTAGCTATAACCATGGAATTCCCAAATCCTTACATCCCTAGAGCCCTAAATCGCATAACCTCAAACACCCAAATTTCAAAAACACTATCTAGATCCAGACTGGGTACTGTTATTTTTTCTTTTGTATTTGATTGATGGTCCAATCCAAATTGTGTGATTGGCCTACCCCACCTATAAATGATGAATCAGCCATGATACTAGATTTATTTTTTTTTGCTATCCGAGGTTCTCAATTCTTTGGGCTGGACTAATCCCTCCGGGGCCAAAGGAAAGCCGGGTGAACTCCCCTATAGTCTGATGCAGCGAGCGTTAGTAGATGACTCCCGATTCACAACCTTCCATGAGACCTGTTGATCATTCTCAAAGAATAATACCAGGAATGAGGACCTTCTATTTTTTTGTTTATCCCTACGAATACCAAAACAATAGGAAAACAGAGAAAAAATTCCAAAATAAACCTTCAATATTATTTCCAAGCTGCCTTGCATTCTGGCTTACAATATTTATTTAGGGAAATCATAGAATACGAAATCTAAATCTGCCAAAAATGGCAAAATCCTACTGAACATAGAAATTACTAATAATGAGTGCTGGAATGAAGGTAAAATTGATGGGATGCGACTTTGACTTCTAAACTTGAATTATTCCAAAAACAAGAATTTGCTAAAAATGGAAAAATGCCTTTTTCGGGGCCTAAATGATGGAATTCGGCCTTAAAACAAAAAGTCCATTACATAGGAATGGATTTTAAAGATCTCGCCGTTTCCTTTCCAGAATGAGGTTTTTTTCGCGATTCTGACTCCGGGACCCTAATTTTGCCTTTTGGGCTCTGCACGGTGGGCCTTATTTTGATCCAATGCATCCATGTATTCATCTACTTCGATCTGCACTATATCATAGCCTCAGTGTGGTATTGCAGTTTCGAACCTACAACCTCCGAGTGTAAATTATGGTCCTAAGCCAACTGAGCTATCCCTTGGGGTTTGCCATGATACTAGATGGTCATGATAGGTCCATAGTTCCATTCCGTTTCGTTTGAGTTTGCAGTTTATGATTTTAGAAATTCTATTTTGTTCAGTCTGGCAGTACGTTCTCTTCTTGTGCTCTCCCTCTTTGATATGGAAGCAGTCACCATCTTGCAAAGGAACTGAGCGGATAGGTAGACGCGCAAGTGCTTCTTTCTCACTGGATATAATATCTTCCATTGTACAGTTTTCAAATTCCACAAAACCACCCAAAGTACATGGGCTGTGTTTATAGAAGTGGCTAACCATTTTATTAAGGTTCGGTATATGCATGGATGTCTAGGATTGAACTCAACCTACAAGTCACAATATTAAGTAGCATCCAACTGCACTGCAAGTTCACCCCAACTTACATTATACATATGTAACAACATTCATCTTCTGGAACGTCTTGTGTCTCGCACCCCAATTGGTTTTTATTCACCTTTTTTTTTTCCTTTTTACTGAATGGTAACAACCACTTACATTGAAAGGAAAGCAAAACCAATAACCCTAAAAGAAATCAATAGTGCCTCAAATAGGTACTGAAATCAACCAAAGACACAAACATCAGTTTTTAAAGGTCACAAATACATGAGAACAGATTGCCATTCACATACTACTTACAGAAAACAACCAAATACTACAGTTCTGTTCTTCAAATTTGGGAGATTCTTAGCATCCTGAAAGCAGTGCCTCGTGAAATCGAAGACGAAGCGGATTTGAGGCGGGGCAGGTTCTAAGGCATCGAGGATGACGGAAGGAGAGGGGGAGAGTGTTGTGTACTCGTTGAAGAAGAAATGAGAAGAGAAAAGAGGATCCTCGCGGGTTTTCCTCTTCTCGTTCGTGACGGGTTTTTACCTCTTTTCATTCGTTGATAAAAAGAAGAGGGAGGGGGTGATAGTGGTTTTGACTTCGGAGGGCTTTTGCCCTAACGGGAGTGCTTTATATAAATGATGAGGACCATCGGATCGTGAGGTCTAGAAGGAACTTCGCACGAATCGGGTGAGAATAGTTCTCACCCGATCATTTCCCAGTATACATCTTGTATCATATTTGATATTTCATTTTATATGTATAAAATCTGTGTCCCTGCCATATTTAAAGTGTGTCCATGCTGTATCTATGTTGTATTTTGAATCTTATTGAAAAACACAGACTTGTCTGTTCTAACTTGTGAATCTTATTTGAAAAGTAAATATTTGGCTAATTAGATAGCCCTCGACTACTTGCAGGCCTTGTGTGCGCATGTTTGGAGATCGGTAACTCGGGCACAAAAATTGTCACCCGATGAGATGACCACCTGCAAGCTGATTTTGGGAAATCGAACAAGATTGCAGCCCCCCTTATCTCCCCACTACTTCAGCAATTGCGTGCAATATGTGGGCGCAACTTCCACTGCAACCCAGCTGCTTTCCCATGATCTTGGATGGGCTGCATGGCTGGTGCATCAATCCGTTGCTACACAAACAGATGCTACTGTGCGTGGGACCTTGGATGCATGGGTGAAGGTTCCTTTCATATTGCAAGAGAGCAAGTTAGGTGAATGGGGTGTGTCTTTCACGAGCTCTCCAAGATTCGACATGTATGGTAATGACTTCGGTTGGGGGAGGCCTGTGGCAGTTCATTGCGGATGTGCAAACAAGTTTGATGGGAAGATAACTTCATATCCAGGAAGTGGAGGAGGAGGGAGTGTGGATTTGGAGATTTGTCTCTTGCCAGAGTTTATGAATGCCTTGGATTTAGATTCCGAATTCATGGAATTCATGGATGGTGTCTCCCTTTCTTAGGGGTGTTAGCCATGGTTTGAGAGAGTGGTTTGAGACATTTTGGCTCATGTTTCATTCAGAGAATGATATTTCAGTTTGGATTTGTCATCTTGCTGTCTTAGTAGGTTGTGATTTGTACGAATGCTCCTTCCATCAACCTGACTTATATGCTAGATCCGAACTTAATTTCTTTCTTAGTTTTATGTCCTTTCATATAATTTCTTTTGGTAATCACTTGAGAATCGTCCACGTTGTTGTGATTATGATTTCCATTTTTGTGATTATGATTATTTTATTTTTACCATTCTATTGTCAAAGCCACCAAAGGCAAAAAAATGTAAATCTCATTGAATCCCTTTAACTGATGGACATGTTACCAAGGGCAGATCGGGGGGGGGGGGGGGGGGGGGTGCACCCAAGCTTTTATTCAAAAAAACAAAAACTAGTTTTTCAATTTTGGGGTCCAGTCTCACAAGTCACAACTCAAGTCTCAAAAGTCAAAATCCTTTTCTTATTCTCTGTCTCTGTCTCTCTGTTACCTCTCACTCTCTCAGTCCCACCCATATCACCCATTTTAACATTGAGGCTGCCTCCGTCGCTCCAAGTAGCTGGTTTCAGTGGTTTGCGAATTCGTTGCTCGGTTGCTGGCAACTCTCTCCGGCGAGAATGACGCTCTCCGGCGACTCTCTCTCTGCCTCCGGATCTCAGGTGCGAATTTGGGGTGTTTTTATTACATGAGTTTGTTCATTTTCTGGTTTTTTGTTCTTCTTTTATAGTTTTCTGAAATGGAGGTTTTGTAGTTTCTTTCTATTCTTCATCTTGATTCTTTGTGGTTGTGCCCTCTGGATCTCAGGTACGAATTTGGGGTGTTTTTATTACATGAGTTTGTTCATTTTCTGGTTTTTTGTTCTTCTTTTATTGTTTTCTGAAATGGAAGTTTTGTAGTTTCTTTCTATTCTTCATCTTGATTCTTCATGGTTGTGCGCTCCGGATCTCAAGTACGAATTTGGGGTGTTTTTATTACATGGGTTTGTTCATTTTCTGGCTTTTTGTTCTTCTTTTATGGTTTTCTAAAATGGAGGTTTTGTAGTTTCTTTCTATTCTTCATCTTGA
Organism: Cinnamomum chago; assembly: GCA_038049695.1. Taxonomy (NCBI): domain Eukaryota; kingdom Viridiplantae; phylum Streptophyta; class Magnoliopsida; order Laurales; family Lauraceae; genus Cinnamomum; species Cinnamomum chago. The sequence goes on along the minus strand of CP142458.1, from coordinate 59,412,311 downwards.
TTCTTTGTGGTCGTGGAGAAATATTTGCTCTTTGTGTTACTAGAAGTTGCCAGCCTGCCACGTTATGGGATTGGGTTTTCCATTTACAGTACCTTTGTAACTCTGTTCATCACTTCATTGTGAGCTGAGAATGAAAAGAAAAAAAAATCTTAGGAAAAAAAATTAAAACCGGTCTTATGTATTGTATATTGATGATTATTTACTATCTTAGGTTATAATGTCGCATCATCAAGCGCCCAAAAAACCAATAACTCTTCTATCGTTCTATAAGAGAAAAGATGATAAATCTGAAAGTGGCGAAACTTCCACATCTATTCCTGATATTTCAAAACTTGATGAGGATGAGCGACGTCCTACCAAAGCTCAAGTTGTTGAAATTGAAGGAGTTGAATCTTCTTCTCGAGTCCAAAGAGTCGTAGTTGAACATTCTTCCAAAGCTCAAGAAGTTGCACCTATGGAAGTTGATGTCACTTTTTCATTTGAATGTGATCCGGGTAAACGCATTGCTATATATGAATACCCGCTTAACAAACATGATGAAGTTCGGGTAGCTTATCTTAGAATGGGACCTTGTCGACCTACTCATGAGAAAGAAAAAGATTATCCGGTGACCATATTTGGAAAGCAAGGCCGACGGTTCAACACTAATTGGTACAAACTATTCCCTTGGCTAGAATATTCACTCCACAAGGATAGAGCATATTGTTTTTATTGCTTTCTCTTTGAAACAAATCCTCCGAAGCATCCGGTATTTACCATTGATGGGTTTCAGAATTGGAAGAAGGTTAACAATGGGAAGAAGTGTCCTTTTTGAAACATGAAGGTGGTCTTTGTTCTCCACATAGGTCGGCGACAATGTTTTGTGAGAATCTAAAGAATCCTTCTCGACATATAGATAGTGTTTTCAATACACTTTCTAAAGAAGCAATTGCAAATAATCGGTTGCTTCTCCGAAATGTTATTTAATGTATTCGGATGCTTGCACTACAAGGGTTTCCTTTTAGAGGACATGATGAATCAAAGAAATCAAAGAATTATGGAAACTTCATTGCAATGTTCGAGTTTTCGAAAATGTTGAACAAGAAAGTTGCCGAAATAGTAGGTGATTGTCCAGGAAATGCCAAGTATACCTCACATGGTATTCAGAAAACACTTTTGCATATATTTGCCGAAAATGTGAGAAAGAAAATACGCGAAGATGTTGGTGATGCAAAGTTTTGTATCCTTGTGGATGAAGCACAAGATAATTCACATAGAGAACAAATGGCCATTATTCTACGATTTTTTTATCATGGTGGTTTTGTTAGAGAAAGGTTTTTTGCTATTATTGGTGTTGAAGACACTTCTGCGTTAACCTTGAAAGAAGAGATTTCCAATGTTGTTGCTCACAAGAATTTGCTTATTGGAAATATGAGAGGTCAGGGTTATGATGGTGCTAGTAATGTGTGGTCAATGGAATGGATTACAAGCACTATTTCTTAAGGAGTGTCTTATGCATATTATGTGCATTGTTTTGCGCATCGACTACAACTTGCATTAGTTGCGGCTTCTAAAGATGTGCCAGACGTTTGGTTATTCTTTTCGAAGTTGGCATCCATTGTTAATCTCCATGGTACACCTAAGCGGAAGAAAGAGTTGGAGAAAGCTCGAAAAATAGAAATCGATAATTTGTTGGCAAGTGGTGTGCGGGGTGCTAATCAAGCTCGCACATTGCAGCGAGCTGGAGATACTCGATGGAGCTCTCACTATGAATCTGTTTGTAGCTTGATAGAGATGTATGATGCGACTTGCACGGTTCTTGAAAGCATCATGAAGAATGGGTCTAGTAACACTATGCGTGGAGAAGCTAAGGGTTCTTATGTTGCTATGAGAAATTTTGAATTTGTCTTTATGTTTCATTTATTACATAAGACTATGGGAATCACAAATATACTATGTAAAGCTTTGCAAGTAAAGTCATAAGACATTCTAAATGCCATGGGTTTAGTCTCAAGTACGAATGAACTTTTTCAAGAGTTGAGAGAAACATGTTGGGATAGCTTCCTTGAGGATGTGATTTCTTTTTGCAGAAAACATGACATTGATATTCCTGATATGAGTTCTCGTCATATGATTGGTAGACGCCGTTCTTGCCAATAGAATGATTGTATTACAGTTGAGCATCATTATCGCGTTGATATTTTCAATGCTGTAATAGATTTCCAGTTGCTGGAGTTGAAGAGTAGATTCTCTAAGGAGGCAATTGAGCTTCTTTCTCTTAGTTCGGCTTTGGACCCGAAAGATGCTTTTAAGTACTTTCATAGTGATGATATTTGCAAGCTCGCTGAGAAGTTTTATTGTGAAGATTTCACGGAGCAAGAGATACATATTTTGAGAAGTCAATTGCAACATTATAAGCTTGATGTGCATCGTCATCCCCGTTTTCAGAAATTGTCTACCATTTCTGAGTTATGTCGAGTTTTAATTGAAACAGAAAAGTCATCTATTTATCATTTGATTGATAGATTGATTCGTCTTGTCTTGACTCTTTCTGTTTCCACGGCAACTGCCGAACGAGCCTTCTCAGCTATGAAACTTGTCAAAACGCGACTCCGTAACAAGATGGATGACGAGATTCTCGCGGATTGCATGGTTATTTACATCGAAAGAGAGTTTGCTAATGAAGTCAACATAGAGTTGGTAATAGATGAATTTGATAAGAAGCTACGCAAGTCAAGATTTCACTAGTGTCATGTTTTAACTTTTGTTTGTTTTTTGTCATACTTGTCAAGATCTATTGTGAAGACATTTTTTTGTTGATCATGAGTAGTATAATAAAAATGATCACTCTTTTGGTATGATGCTTGTCGAAAATGAATTATGAAGATAGTACATAGATAGTTTTTGGTGGGACATTGTTGCTATTTTTTATAGTTTTTGGTGAGACATTGTTGCTATTTTTTTAGTGTAACTTAAGTGCAGCCCCCCCCCCCCCCCCCCCCCCCCCCAGATTAGAAGTCCTGGATCCGCCTCTGCATGTTACGTTGAACTGAAGGAATGATACTTAGTTTCGACCGTTCGATACTCAATGAGGTTATGTTCGGTTTAGTGTGTGTGAATATCATAGCGTTGTAGGTAGTCTAGAGCATCGGAACTCCATAACCGGATAGATATATAGGAGAACCTTTGGCCGAGTTACTGGTGACATCACAACATGTATGCTCTCTATTTAGGGAAGATGAGCAAAGGTAGTAACCAACTAGAAAAGTAAGTATTCGATCAATGATTCAAAAAGCATGAATTATTCACAATGCACAATGTGCTTAGTGGACTATTGTTTGATCTCTTTAATTTATTCATCTTTAAACTCGAATTAGAACAACATGTGTTAATTCATAATTACTCATACATTGTTTAATCGTCATATTCATGGTGCTACACTTGGTGTCACATAAATCTAAGAAACTGAGGAGGAGAACTAGCAGTCTCTCCGTGACTGGAGTAAAGAAAACTTAATGTCATCTTCTAGTACTCGACTGTTGGTGAGCGTTCAAGAACATAATTGGGTTTGGAGAGCTCTGTTGTATAGGTGTATTTATACTACATCTATGAATACATGACATTGTCTAAAATCTTGAAAGGGCTAACAGTTTCTTCCATTTGTTTTGCCATGCGGATGGAGAGCTCTGCTGATCAGCCCAATGGCCTGAGAGTTGCACCTAAGCACCCGCCTTTGTGGACCAGTCGGTGCCGTAATTTCTTTCCCAATTTCAAGGTAATTTCTGCATATTGTTTATCATTACTATACCTCTGTTAGGAAAATAAGTTCGTAAACACTTATCCATCTAGCTTTCATTTTCCATCTACATCCTCGTACTATTACTACTTGATTTCATTGGAAGAAATATCTTTAAATGAATTTCAGGTGTACAAAATATAGTTCAGAAGTATTTCAGTAATATTCAATTAAATTCATTCAATATATTTGTTCAATTTTCTCAATATATATATAGGGAATGGCTCTCCTCAAATGCAGTTGAGGAGAGCATTAGCTGGGCTCGTGCGACTCCCTCGTGTGGGCTTAAAACAAAATGAGCGATGCAGGTCAAATTTCGCTGGCTACCGTGCTAAAATCATTTCTCCTCTTTCATTTCCCCCTTTCATCGGCAGACCTAATCCAGCTTCTCTTCCCTGCTCTCTCTCTCTCTCTCTCTCTCTCTCTCTCTCTCTCTCTCTCTCTCTCTCTCGCCTGCGATCTCTCTCTCGCTGCTCTGCTATGTCTCTCTCGCCTGCTATCTCTCTGTCACTGCTCTGCTGCATCGCCTCTCTCTAGCTCCGCTGTTGCGTTGCGATCTCTATTTCTCTGGCTGTTGCTGCGCGACCTCTCTCTCTCTCTCTCTCTCTCTCTCTCTCTCTGTGCTGCAATCACGTCAACTTGAGCTGAGGAGAGCGTCCGCTCAGAAGCGTGCGACCTGTCAAAACTGGTGAAAAGTTTCACTCCCGCCCGTCTGCCCGCCCGCACATGTTGAGGAGAGTTTCACTGCAATTGAGGAGAACCACTCCCATATATATACACATGTATTTTTGTGTGTGTGTGATAAGTGGGAAAAGGGAATATTGGTGATATGAGTTTGATCTTCCATTGGTCATCTATTGGTGATATAAGTTTGATCTTCCATAAGTCATCTATTGGTGATATGAGTTGAGAATTACAATTTTGAGCAACATTTTTTGAGTTCAGCAACTAGTTCTAGTGCTTTTGGTGAAAAGCTGAAACCTAAAAGTGTGGTTTTGTATGCCTTTGTGATAAAGTTACATTGAGGACGGAACAATCCTAGATGATGATATTTTAGGGCCCATGTTCATGGCTTTTGAACTAAACTTGCAATAGTAAGCTAAAGAGCATGCCAGGTCATTGTCTCTTATGTTATTATTTGTTATTGTATTCCATTCATTTGATCGCCATGGTTTTTTAACCTTCCTATGAATCTACACTAATTTATTATCTAATTATTCATTTTTTAAGAGGGTTATTTATTAGTTTTATTATCATATTTTGATTAGTTGTGTGGAGCTTAGGCAACATTTACTTTTCTATAAATGTTGTAGTAATGGCACCCTTAATGATGTGTTTCACTTAGGTGATGAACTAAATAAGAAATTAAAGTATATTGGAATTCATGCATCCGGATAGCTTTTGGAGTTGCTAGAGCTTTAGAGTAAGTAACATTTAAATGTAATCATCTTCAACTAAGGTGATGTCAAAAAATAATTTGACTTAAAAAAAAAAATAAAACTACCACTTTTAGCGGGGCCACCTGACTTCCGCTAAAACATTTGTTCTTTTTCTTTTATATACAGCAGCAACTTTATATTACATTTACCAGGGGCCAACGACCCGCACTAAATGATACTTTCGTCATTTAATTTACCCGTGAAACTTTTTACTGGCGGTCAACAGCCCCAACTAAAAAAACTAATAGCGGGGGCCGCCGGACGCTGCTAAAGCATATACCCACAGTTTCTATAGCGTCGACTTGTGGGGGCCAAGCTGGCCACAACTATAAGTTTTAGCGGGGGCCATTCTATGTTTTAGCGGCTGCCTGCGATCCTGCTAAAAGTAGTTTTTCTTGTAGTTAGGAGTACATTGTCAGGCCATGTCCTGCCCAGCAGAACCTAGATCCAGTCTTGTGCAAGGCCGGCCGAACCCAGTCCACGTCCAGACATGCCCAACCGAATCCAACTCAGGTCCAAACAGGCCCAACTGAACCGAGCGGTCCATTCTAAGCCCATCCGAATATGATTTTCAGATTTTTTTGGACTCTTTTGAACACTTTCTATCAACTATCTTGTGGAATATCAGATCTGAATTTTATTGAATTGAATAGTGAAAGTAACTGTGGGGGTTTACTAATTGTCCAAATCCGAATTTTCATGCTCCATAAAAATGTATATTATTCTTATTGATATCCTATTTGAACCTACCCCATTTGTCAAACCCTCCAAGGGACAAGTAAATCTATTTGAAATTAATTGATTCCTAAGCTTGTGGATTGGATTCTTGCCCATGGAGACCCCGATCCTAATTTCAGGGGTTTGTACTGCGGGATTGTGACAAGGCATAGATTCATCTCTAGCCACAGCTGAAATCATATACAAAGGGGTAGAATCTAAATTTAATTATATATTTCAGATTATAATTGTTAATCATTTCTGATCTCATTAAACCACATAGGTTAGCCTTGTATTGTCCTGCATCACAACGTTAACGTTGCAATGTGACACTTTCTACTGTGCCATTATTCTCTCAACAATTTTCAAATTCATCTTTGGACAAACTGGAAAACAAATTAAAAACTGATATATCATTCTATGATAGATACCTCAGCCAATAATGTCTAAAACAACTCTTTAGAACCATGGCTAAAACACCTAAGAATGGGAGACAATACCCATGAATTCATCATCTAACTCTTAACGCGTTCATTAACTCTGGCAAGAGACGTATCTCCAAATCCACACGACCCCCACGTTCACGTCCTGGATATAATGTCACCTTCCCATAGAACTTGTTTGCATATCCACTCCGAACTGCCACTGGCCTCCCCTAACCAAAGTCATTCCCAATTTCCCATACATATCGAATCTGGGAGAGCTCCCCATCATCACACTCCAACCATCAAACCTACTCAGATGATTCAAAATAGGAGCCTTCACCCATGCATTCAAGGTCCCACGGACAACAGCATCTGTGTGGGTAGCCACGGATTGGTGCAGCAACCATCCAACCCATCCAAGCTCATTGGAAAGCAATTGGCCCACAGTGGTTGTCGCGGTCACTGATTGTATGCAATTGCCAAAGTAATGAGGAGGCAAGGGAGGTTGTAATCTTGATCGGTTTCCAGCCGCCAATCGGCAATTGGTTGTTTGGTTGGATGACAATTTTCGTGCCCTAGTGACTGATCTCCACACCAGCGCGAACAAGGCCTAAAAGTAGCATAGAGATCAACGGACATGTAATTATTTTATTACTGAAATTAACGAAGAAAGGATGCCGAAGCTGTTTTTGATCTAAGAGAGACTTATATGAATAAGTTTTCAGACTCTAGAATGAACCGATATTTTATTTTGACTTTAGGTGAGGGGAGTCAGCATCACTTGACTTGTGGTTTAAGGCGATATGCTCGGCATCAGGGCTCGGCTTGGGACAATTAGACGCCTAAAGTGAGAATCATAAATGATGCTTTAAATTATCTATTTTTTTTATTTTTAAGTTTTGAGTGCCCAAATTCGTATTTTCTAATAGACATATTATTATTTATAATTTATAACTAATAATATTTATAAATAAAATAAACACTATCTGTAATAAATATACTATATGAGCTTGGAATTAAAAAAAATCTTAAGCATTTGTGATTTTGACTTTGGGTGTGCGGAGTCCACATCACCTGATTTCAGGTTTAAGGCGAAGTGCCCTGCCTCCCCAGCTATAAGCATGGATAATAAATTGAATTATATTGAGTAGCAGGGGTTGAGATTTCTGACCTTCCCTACCCAACTTCAAACTTTTTGCTCGAGTTTGGTCCTTCTTACTTTGTGGTTAAGTCTGGGTAGGCCTTTTTGACTTGCTTAAAATATAGGTTGAGTCCAATTTTCAGATTCCACCTGTAAACTTAACCTAACGTGTAAGTTTAAGTCTTTTATTTAACACTTTTATGAGAAGTAAATACATGTTTGACCACCATTTCTCATATTTTATCATTTGAAGAAAAAAAATTCCTATTATGCTATATAAAAGCCATGACATCATCAGAAAGTCCCATGGTATCATGGGATTTATCAATTTGTGTAACATACATTGCTCTAATGACATCTTGGGATCCGAGAAAAAACCTTTTTTAAAAAAATGTTGATGACTCTCGTGAAAAAATGGATTTAAAGATGACTAATATGTCAAAGCGGCCCCCCTCCCTTTTTTTTTTTTAATTTACCCTTTTAGCTTTATAGTTGAGACTGAGTTGAAATCTTATATATGTTACTTCTCTCCTTTTTCACCACTTCTTTTCATCATCTAAACAGTGTAATAAACAATGGAATTTGTCATCCCTACCTGAAAGGATGAGATGTTGCTAGAGTTGCATTCTTTGTTGGCGTTCGCTTTGAGGCACTCTATGGACTCTGCTGTAAAGTGAAAGATCCTCTCTCTCAAAGGCGGAGGTGAGAATCTCTCTATAAATTCATCAGCTACAGAGAATGGAAGACGAACAAGAGAAGGATCGAGATCGCAAAACCATCGTTGTGTAATTGGAGGAGCTGAGATACAATCATTTCATTCTCCTCCTATTCTTGTGATCTTAGACCACATACTCAAGAAGTGCATGAAAGAAGTCCCATCTCCAACCGCATGATTGAAAGAGCAACCAATGAAGATGCCATTGACGAGCTCAGTTACCTGCATTGCAAGCAATGGTATGGAGTAACCATCGTAATTAACAGCCCCATCAAAGCCGAAGAATGTTTTTACAATCTGGGGTGCATAGATTGGGTGGAGAATGTCTGAAACCGTTACATCTGCGGCTGCATGGATGAACTCTGCATCTGCATCATTGCAGTCTATAAATACATATAAAGAAGAAGAAGAAGAAGAAGGAGGAGGTGGTGGTGGTGGTGGTGGTAGTGCTGGTGCTGGTGGTGGTGGTGGTGGTGCTGCTGGTGGATGGTGCCTACAAGGTGTAAGAAGTGGGCTAGAGCTTGGGAGAGTGTCACAACATGAGCCTGATATTCGATTACTCCGAACAAACCTCAAGCCGCGGCCCATACTTATTCTTGTAAACTCCGAATTAACCTAAGTTAAAATTAAATTCACAAGAGATAACACATATTTACACCCATCAAATGTACATTTTGTGGAAAAAAAAATATACATTGCTATAAATCACAATTGTACCAGTCCTTTACCAAAAGTAAAGTTTTATATACACATTTAACATTTACACTTCACCTTTTATGTCAACCACTGCACATTCAAAATACAATGCAGGGTGACAAGTACTAATGTTCAAAATGAATTATACTAAAAGTATTTCAAAATAACTTCAATTCCTTCGCATTCGGATATCAAATCAATGATATCCCGTCAAGTTCATTCTATCATTCCTCTTGGAGGAACCTGAGTGACCTCCTCTTTCTGTTGACGGCACGGCCTCTGCAAGACCGGCACAGGTAACTGGACCTATAATGTCATTAATAACAATAGTGAACACGACGGTTTAGCAATACATACACAGATCTATGATAGTACATGCTAATACATATACTAAATCTGTTCAATCTATCAATTAAACAATTCTACAATCAATATCCAATTCTAGACAATCCGTACAATGGCAATAACCTATGCATTCAGAGTCAAGTAACGACAATTACTAGTTGGCAACTACAATAGTATTCATTCATTTCATTTCTTCCAAAAGGAAGCATTCAGTGTATTTGTAAACGCAAATACTAATCATTCATTATTCACTAAGTACTTTTTATTAAGTAACTTTTCATTTCAATAATGTGGGGTCTACCGGTGTCTGGATCAGAGATCACTGGCACCACGGAGCTCCGGAATACTCCTAGTTTATCTACTGCAGTAGGACTATTCATTAATTCATTCATTGATTCGTTTAAGCTCTATAACAAGCATTAATAAGACTACTATATAGTGTCAAACTCATGAATCAATTCAAATCAGTAAACATCACCCTTTGGGTCTCAATTCAACTTCATAAATTCCATTCAACAATTGAAAGGAATAACAATGATACAATTTACTCTAGACATTAACAATATAGATACAATCTAATTAGAGCATTTGCAACTCGATTAGAGTACTAAGACAATCAACATCTCTATTCACTTCTCTTGTCTCAAACCAATCATTTAGGTGAAACGTTAGGTTAGCTAATGTACGTGTCATTCTCGATGAACATCACATTTAACAATTTTGCACATTAGGATTCCCTTAGTTAACACCTATGAAGGTTTTCATACAATTCTCGATCAATCTATCATTCACCCCAATCAATCCAAGACTTGAATTCATCACAAACTCCAATCCCATTATGACAATTAAGTTCGCATAATTAGTCTTAAAACTATCTATTCAATAGTCTCAAGAACTCTCTAATTCAATAGGTTTAAATCCTGAAAATTCTCAGCCCCAAAAACAAAAAATTTTCTGAGTTCGACTAACTATTCGGCTAGCCGACTTACAGATTTCGGCTAGTCGACAGATTTCAGTCACCTGTTGGTCACCTTTCCAAACACTTAATTTCTGATGAAAAAGTCCATCAGGTGCACTCGGTCACTTTTCGGTCACTTGTTCGACCGGCCGAATTCACAAATTTTGGCTAGCCGACATATTTCAGTTTGCTCACTTTCAGCTTTACAGAAGCTAAATTTTCCAAAAAAATGAACTCGGGTGGGTTCGGTCACCTCTCGGTCAGCCGAACAGCTCCCAGTGCTTCAGAATTTGAGCTCCCTGAGCTTAAAAACAAAGAAACCTCATTAGCATCTTAAACCAATAGACATGCATATACTTGCCTCTTTTGGAGATCAATTGACAAAACGCCTCTTTGTTAGCTTGATTTTGAGATGAAAATCCCCAATTGAAACCCCTCTTCAAGCCTACCATCATACACAATTCACAAATAGAACTCCTATGAGCTATTTGTACTAGAAACCACTCATAAACACTTAATAGAACTTGCAAGCTCTAAAAGAAGTTCAAGCTACTCACTTGAAACCTTATGAAGTGAAAACTTGAGATTTCTCTCAAGCTCCAACTCCAAGCAAATCAAAGGAGAAGATGAAGAAGATGAAGCCTCTTCAAAAACTACTTGAACCACTCCAATCATGACAATTGATGAAGGAAAATGGAAGGAAGAAGAAGAAAAAGGAACCTAGAGTTTGCTCTTGCCTTCACTTGTGCTTGAAAAGAGTGAATGAACTCATTTGAGTTCATCTCCATCATATATAACCCCTGTTTTGCACTTAAGACCCCTTCTCTTCACTCATTCACAATTCAAGTCAAATGAAAGCTAATTTAATCCATTTCAAGTCAAATGCAATCGCGCCTATTACGAAAGTTAACGTACTCTTTGAGAAACACGAGTTGGTATCAAGAGTGACCGTATTAGACAAAATACGCAAAAATTTGTATTTATACGTGTCCTTGTTCTGCCCTTGCTTGAGTCTAAACTCAACACAATTTCCTTAATCTCATTCAATTTCATTTCATTAAGATGAAATCAAATATTTGAGACTAATTCAATTCAATTTGGTTATTAACCATAATTAGCTTAATTAGCATTAATATCAATTAATTGGAGTTAATATTAATTAACTCGGAACGGAATGTAACAGAGAGGGATTGCTGGAGAAGATGGACAACGGGATTTGAAGGATGCTTTTGAAAAGAAGGGGTGTAGAAGAGGAGACCCTTTTGAATGCAGTTTACAGAGAGCATGGCCAATTCCCATGGTGTGAGTTTGCAGCGTTTGGGCGTCGGAGTCCCTTCTAAAGTGTGTCGGGGTGTGATGGTGCAGGTGTGGATGTGACGAACTAGAGGTGGAAGCATTGCTGTGGAGAAAGCAAATGGCAGATGAAGGTATGTTAATGGAGTTCTTTTCTAACATATAGATGTGGAGAGGCCGACAACCAGAAGGGAAGAACAGAGAGCATAAGCCGCCACTTTTTAATTTTGTTGTTTGTATAAGACGAGGGTCATGATTTGGTGATGTGGTGATTCACAATCACAAGTAGATGTGGATGAGACACAGTTAAAAAAAATCACACATCACATCAGGGGAAGAATCTAAACCAGTTGATGGAGAGTCTCCAAATTGAGGGATGGGATCGAGACTCAGGGAAGAATAGATCCACATTCAACATAAAAGGGTCAAGATTGTAGGCTAGTTTTAACCTGTTAATTTTTCCTATTTTAATTGGAACATGTGCTTAGTTTGAAAATGCTGTTTTCTTTGTAGAAGCGTGTCTTATTTTACAAGATATGAAAAAAGTGCAAAAAGAGAAAAAAAAAGTTATAGATGCCTGTTGAATCTACAATGCGGTTGAATGTCTACAGGATTTCCCATCACGTTTACTCTCCCTTGTCTTCTGGTGTTCCTTGATTTCTTTTCTCCAAGGGCATGTTTGTTTGAATGTTAATTTTCTATGAACACTACGAAATGGATTTTAAAAGTGATTAAAATTGAACAAATAAAGGTGAAGACCCATTGATGGCACTCAAGTAATCTTACCTTTTATGCTAAACGAATAAAGGGAAGGTAAGGAATGGATTTGAAGCCTTACATCAGTGAATCAAATACATAGAAAGTCAGGTCCCTCACCTCCTTGATAATGTGATTGAAGCAATCTAAGGCATTATTGATCTCGTGTGTGTGCGCGTATAACACAACCTTATTAACCATAAGCAATGTTTTGGTGGGATCAACCTCTATTGAGGTAAACTTATGCAGGGGAGGAGGTTCTTTTGAGCAATCTGGATTGAGGGTTCCTTTGAGAGATCTGGATTTTCATTTGGGCAACAGGACACAGACTCAATTTAGTAATATTGCCAAGACTACTCTGCAATGCTTCTACCATTTATCTTTGATAACAAAGGCATTTTCCTATGGCAAAGTGCCTGACCAGCCTTATGAAGAAAGTGTCGGACGATTCCTTTTGAAAATTTAAAAAGACCTTGTTTCAGAAAACCGAGCCAATTCCTTTTGAAATTCCTTTGTTCAATTGATGCACTAAACAAAGTCACAAAATAAGCCAAGGAATGACCGCATCTGTACATATCTATTCCATTGCAGTTGCGTTTAACGTAGGTGAGCAACTTGGTTGGGTCAAATCTGAACCTACCCACCCCATTTGGTCAACTGCGTTGGGCTTATTTTGCACATGTCTAGATCCCACTTGGGACTAGATTTTGATGTAGGCATGGATATTAAGTTTAGGCTTTGGATATCTCAATAGAATCCCGAGTACATGACTTTCAGGGGGTGCTTGGAAACAAAATATCTTAAGAGTTTTTGTTATATTACAAAATCTCACTTTTAAAAAAAAAACCTTCATATTATATTATTTAAGGATATGCCGCATAAAATAATATTTTTTTATAAAATCTTTCTTATATATACGAGAGAGCTCATGGATAACCATTAATTATCGTGGCTTATTATAATAAGTCTTAACATCAATGATCTTAATTTGGTCCCACAATGCTTATAAATTTAATGTGGTGCCTATAACAATATTACAATTACATAGCCAATGTTAATTATTAATATTTGGTAAGTCTTACTAACGTCACATTGGGGAGCCTTCATTGTGATTACTAACATTAGGTGGCCATACTGTCATAATTAGCTAGGTTTCTTATTAATTACCAGGATTGAATTGTGTTATTGCAATTATCAGTTTGTCATCATTAAATGGGTCTCACTATATGATAGCTCACCTTGTGTTAATGACTACCAATATCAAATGGGCCCCACAATGATTTCTCATAGATGGACTCATCAATGATGTTTGTCATTAGATAAGGTTTTACGGAAAAACAAAAAACTAGATATGCTTATTTGTGATAGTCACCATTAAATGTATTAAACTATGGCTATCAACATTTGGTGGACCCACCTTAATTAAATATTATTGCTTGGGTCTCAAGGTTTTAACATTTAATCCTGTGATTTTTTAACAATAGTAGGTTCTATCATGATTATTAAAACATGTAATTACAAATTAGTGGGCCTTGCATTGGGTCAATGGATCACTTTCATTCCATTTCTTATTCAGTAAGTTTTTTTTTTTTTAAATTTCCAAACACTTCACAGGTATATTGAGATTTGTGAGAATTGCCAGACACCAAAAGTGACACAATATAATAATATGACACTATTTTGTTTTATGATATTGAAATCTCACAATATTTAAACTTATTAATATCATATTATGCATTTATCCAAACACCCCCTTATCTATAAATATAACTATTCATGTGTATATAATGTGGAAAATTAGTGCATCTTGCACATGCACAGTTGAAGGACTTATAGCTTTTCTGAGGCTGTGCATGTTGTTATTATTATTCACAGTAGTTTATTTAGGGCCTGTTTGGGAAACTTACTAATATAGTGTAGTGAAGTAAATATTATTTTGGAGAAAGAATAAAATGTAAGTGGGTTATGATGATATTTTATTTTTAGTTATTTGGTATGGATTTTTTTTTCACTTTTTCTATAGAAATGAGGAGGGTTTTTTTTTTTTTTTTGTCTTTTAGTGGAGAAAAGATGTTGCTTTTTGACTTTTTTTTTAAAAAAAAAATGGTAGGAATTTTAAATTCAAGTGCTTTTGATGTGCCTTTTTTTTTTCTTTTTTTTTTTACAAATGGGGACTTTATTTCACTTGCATTTAGGTGTCAGTTGTTTGGTATTGTGCCAAGGATCTTTACCATTCCTATCCAATAAGTTGTAGTAATTTATCATGATACTTCCAAAGAAGTTGATAAATCTACATGTAATTTCTGAAATAAAATGAATAAAAGTTTGTAGTCCTTCTCCGGTTTTTTATGCTAAAACTTCTTTCTCCAATTTTTTAAATGTGGAATTAAGTGAGAAATTGTGTGACATCTCAATGGCTCGGTCCTTGGTGTATTTGGGTCAAATACCTCCATTCAGATTTTGCGTCATATAATGCATATAGATTTCTTTCTACTAGCATGTGTTGTGTGAGAAGTAACTATTTTACCATTATATGGGACCCCATGATCAATCCAACGTACCTCTTATGAATCCACACCATCCTACTTTGAAATTGATTGAGTTACATATATTGTAGGATTAAATATCATAAAAGAAATAAGTTAAGAAAATATTAAATGTTTTCTCTAATTTTACCCCGTGGTTCTTCTTTTTGGTCATTGGTGTAAGTTTTCTCTAATCTTAATATATATTTTGTGTTACCATAAAAAAGACATATTAAACGTTAAGGACCGTAAATCATGATTGTGATGATCTGAATTATATCATTTTTTCACACAGATCATATATATCAACACAACCCTTTTTATTATGATACCATATAATGATTGGTATGCATCATGATGGGTTGGCCACACAGGGAACTTTGAATTTCATATCTCACACACGTCGTGAGAAGTATCCCTTAACAGAATGTATACACAAGAACGACTCCGTACCTGAGTGGTAAGGAGCGTCTGTTCTTACCTGGCTGTCTGGGGTTTGAACCCCGGGTACATCATCTCTTCTTGGTTGTACAGGCTTCTTTCCCACTTGAATGGGCCGGGCCGCCTTCTCGTGTGTATACGGGCTCTCTCCTTGGTCTTAGCTCCCTTGGCTCGGGTTAAAAAGAAAGAAAATAGAATGTAAACGTAACTCTCATGTATACCATATATTACGGTTTCTTTATGACAAAACAAGATGCCAAGATTATTTTTACATATTTAATTTTATAACAATAAAGCTATATCTATTTGTATATATCCCCTAATGTTTCTTGAATTTCAAAAGTACACCTTTGTGGTTTTAGTATTTAGTCATATGTCCTTGCCTTTCCTTTCCATTTTAACACCCTCCATGTCCCCAAATTCACCGGGGAAAAGGGAATGGGCAACTACAATTAAGTCAGTGCTGAATTTTTATGAAAATGATATCTTTTTACCCTTACATCCATAAACCAGGGTGTGAATGTCTCATTAGTTGCAAAAATAGTATTACTTTATCCCAAGTCCCACCACACTCTCTCTCCCCCTCTCTCTCTCTTTGATGACATTAAATCTAATAACTTATTTTAAAACTTTCATCAATCCAATGGTGAATTGGACATGGATCGGGGTCTACTATAAATACAATGATTGATTACCATTATGATTACTTTGGATTTGATGAAATTGGTCCGACAAAAAAATGGAGTTGTCCTAAAAGAATTTAAGCTCTTTTTTTCTCTTTTTATAGTCTTATCATGTTTCTAATTAAAGGATCGACCTTACAGTGAGAAACTGCTACTGGTATAAAATTAGGGTATACCCCATAAAGTGGGGAGGTCTTCTTTTAAAATGGCTCACGTTTTCAATATGTGGGTCCCAATATCTAGTTTTACTCGATCTTATGATTTCTCGAAGGTATAGTGTAAGAGGACCTGGGCTTTGCGCACATCCCAATCCAAAATGTGCACCATCAATCACCAAGTCTGAGATTCACATATATAAAGTACAGACTTAAGTAGGTTGGAAAGAGACGTTGAATGAGTTTGTTTGCATGACCGGTAAAATTAAATTAAATTAAATGATCAAATTAAGAATAAAAAGAAAGAAGATAAAGAGGTCTAAGGTAAAGGCAAATGACAAAAAGCTATCCCCGAAAGTTACTAAATGACTAAAAAAAATTACCCTTAAAAGGGCCCGTTTGGTAATTTACTTTTAAAATAAAGTGGAGTGAAGTGAAATGAAAAGAATGAATAAAATATAAGTAAGTTATGATGATATTTTGTTTTTAGTTGTTTGGAATGGAATATTTTTGACTTTTTGTATGGGAAAATGTAGATTTTTTGTCTTTTAGTGAGTAAATGTAGTTGTTTTTTTACTTTTTTTGAAAAAGATGGAGGGAATTTTTGTAAAAAGTATTTTTGATGGGATGTTTAACTTAACTTGACTTTATTAGTAAATTTACCAAACGGTTAAAAAAACTAAAAGAGAAAAAGGTAGGGGTACTTTGTCTTTTAGTGCTTTTAGCCTTGCTCCCTCTTCTTGCTCTTTCTTTTAATTTGATCCTTAATTTTAAAGGGTTTGTTTGACATTATTTAAATAAAGCTGACTCAATATGTTTGAAATATAGCTATTTTCGTGAGATGTTTTCATGAGACACTTTACAAATAGACCGCGTGGCGAGACATGTAAATATCTGATCATGTAAAGTAAATAAGAGTTTACCCTCCATATGCTAATATCTGGTGAGATTCCCCATGGAGAAGAGAGATTACGCAACCTAATCATGAGAAAAACTTGAACTTACCTCAACCATTTTCATAAAGAATCATCTTCCCATTAGGCAGCGGGGCAACGACAGCAACTGGGATGGAACCTACATTTTTTTTTTTTTTTTTTTTCGGGGGGGGGGGGGCGTGTAAAGTTGAGTGATGATATTTTATTTTTAATTATTTGGTCTGGAATTTTTTTGACTTTTTGTATTAAGAAGTGGATTTTTTTTATTATTTTTAAGTGGATTAAGGTGATTGTGTGTCTTTTTTTTTTTTTTTTTGAAAAAAGGTGAAGGAAAATTTGAATTAAAGTGTTTTTTATGTGACCTCTTGTTTGGAACATGGAGGTTTTACTTAACTTTTACTTAACGGTAAGATTACCAAACGGGCCCGAATCTTTTTTCTTTTTTTTGTTTTCTTTCTTATTTCCTTCTTTTCCTTCCCTTTATAATTTTCTCATCCGATTTTCCCCCTAAAATCAGCTATTATTTAGCTCTTTTCTTTTTTTTTTGGAAACAGAGATTATATAACTAATAATTAATTTGGTGATATTGGAGAAGTCATCCATTAGCGGTTGCCATTGGAAGGAGGGGCCAGATTTTTCTATTTAAAAGAAAAATCCAAGAAAAAAAATAAAGAACTGAAAAAGTAAAGTCCCAAAATAGAGGGGGGCCAGTTCCGTCCCTGGACATGAATGAAAACAATAAACAATAATTAACTTCATAACCTTTTTAAGGAAAAAAATCATTCCAGAACTTGTATCAACTTTCTTGAGCTTCCTAAGAGACTAAAAAATCGTGCATATAAAACTGTAAAATATTGAACTTCCACCATGGCAATAAACGAAACTTCTGTCCCCTTACCATCATCATTATGAAATTAAATTGGTCACAATTATCTCTTGCTCCTTTCTCATCTAAGTCAGAACAACAAAAAGATCCTCCCCATCTCTTGTAAATCCTAAGGGGCCTATTTCTTTCTTAGAATCTTTTACAATAATTTGAGGTGGTGGAGCTTTTAGGACAAGATGTGATGGTTTGTCCATAGCATTTACAAATGTTATGTTTTTTCATAAGAATTTTAAAATTTTAGACACTAAAAGTAAGCTCTAAAATGACCCGTTAGAATTTTAGCCCCTTTGTTTTCTTATGAAGTTTCTTGATGTTCAACTACAAAAGAGCATTCAAAATTCCACTATGTCTTAAATTTAGACATTCCCTAGTCAACAGTCATCCCATTTCCCAAAAAAAAAAAAAAAGCCTCCAAATCCCATGCAAAACATGTTTTATCTAGTGCAACCGAATGCAATTGATCAACAATAAATGGAGGTCCAAGCAGTCCAATTGAGGTCTTAAAAAAACATCAAATTTAAGAGAGGTCTTAAAAAAACATCAAATTTAAGAGTTAGGATCCTCTGCAGCCGTCGTTGCATTGGGACTATGAATTAGGGATGGCAGCGGAGCGGGGCGGGGCGGGGCCGGAATTGGGCTGCCCCGACCCCGCCCCGAACCTCCCTGTTCCCGCCCCGTTCCCGCCCCGCCCCGCAATTCGGGGTATATTACATACCCCGTCCGCACCCCGACATGGCCCCGCGGGGCGCCCCGCCCGGATGTGGTACAACCATAAATATAATAAATTAATTTTAAATTGACTATAATAAAAAAGGTAAATTAATTTATTTTACATAGTAAAAAGCACATAAATGATACATCTATGTTGTCTCTTTGCCTTTAATAATATTTAAAAAAAATCTCCCAAAATAGAATAAAAAGATCTCCACGCATAAATATTTTATAAATGTGGGGCACTATTAGATTGTTTAAATTTTTTAAAATTATCTAATATTAATAATATAAGTTTTCCTTTTCCTGAAATTTTACCTATTTAAAGTGAGATTTATTCTTATAAGATTTTCTCTAAGCCCTTGAAGGCCACTAACATACACTTGAAAATATCATATATGCTTTGAGACATTCTTTATAAAAAAGACAATATCTCTCTAAAATATCATGAACTCCATCAATACATGATTTCACTTCATTTCTGGTATTGAACTCCACTCACTAATAAAGAGGTTGATTACATATAATTAACATTAGTATAATTTATAGTGTTGTTAGTATGATTAGAATCATATTAAGTTACTAACTATAATTTACCTAAGTTACTAACAATAATTCTTATAAGATTTTCTTTAAGCCCTTGAAGGCCACTAACATACACTTGAAAATATCATATATGCTTTGAGACATTCTTTATAAAAAAGACAACATCTCTCTAAAATATCATGAACTCCATCAATACATGGTTTCACTTCATTTCTGGTATTGAACTCCACTCACTAATAAAGAGGTTGATTACATAAATATTTTATAAGTGTGGCGCACTATTAGATTGTCTAAATTTTTTAAAATTATCTAATATTAATAATATAAAATTTTCTTTTCCTAAAATTTTACCTATTTAAAGTGAGATTTATTCTTATAAGATTTTCTCTAAACCCATGAAGGCCACTAACATACACTTGAAAATATCATATATGCTTTGAGACATACTTTATAAAAAAAGACAATATCTTTCTAAAATATCACGAACTCCGTCAATACATGGTTTCACTCCATTTATGGTATTGAACTGATTACATGATATATGTTCCAATTTTCCCTCAACAAGCTTACCCAACTTTCCATGGTGTGGGCGGTGGGCCCCAACCATATGCATACCAACCACAGGTAAGAAAAAGATTGGAAGATCTAAACGAGGATCAAGTCGAGTCAAAATTATTAATAGTTGATGGTCAGTATCATTAAATCTCATTGATTTGGCAGGAACATCACTTTAAGACCAATGAACTCCACTTACTAATAAAGAGGTTGATTACATATAATTAAAATTAGTATAATTTATAGTGTTGTTAGTATGATTAGAATCATATTAAGTTACTAACTATAATTTACTTTGCTTTTATAAGTTACTATAATTTACTTTGCTATTAAAGCATGATCCATCATTCTATTATATATTTATATTCGTTTTATTTAATATGATTTATCTTGTCACAATTTAACATTATATATGATTAAAGTAAAATAAGCTTAGATAGATTTTTTAACAACTTTAACTTCATTAAATTTGAATTAGAGGGGAATGGGATCATATTATATGCTTTTATAATGTCTCATTCAATTACATGTTTAACTTTAAAAAAAGTCTTCAATCAATCTACTTAACCCTTAATAACAACATAAAATCAATATATACATTTACATATAAATATGTTTATTTATTATAAAAGAAATCTAATATATATATTTTAGAAGATTATTAATTTCAGGGCGGGTTACGAGGCGGTATTTCGGGGCGGGGTAGCGGGGCGGGGCGGGGCGGGGCAAGAACCATACCCATCCCCGCCCCGCCCCGGATTCAGGGTATAGTTTTTTGCCCCGTCCCCGCCCCGTCTAAGAGTCGGGGCGGGGAAAACCTGTACGGGGCGGGGCGGGCACTCCGAGTTGGGGCGAGGCGGGTTAAAAATGTCATCCCTACTATGAATGGACCAGTCAAGTTCGCCATGCCAGCATAAATGAGTGAATTTTGAAGTTTGAATTGGATGGAAACATATGCACCTGATTTGTGTGTGATTCGTCCACTCATTGTGACCCTACAAGCAAAGCGACATATATCCAGACTCCGAATTTAAAGGCATACATGAAAGGATTCCAGACATAAAATTGTTGTCTAAAAAATTTGGAATTGTACTACTCGATGTCAATACTTTTTTTTTTTTTTTTTCTATAGGAGGTTTCAACTCTTTGGGCTGGACTAATCCCTCCGGGTCCAGAGGGAAGTCAGATAAACTCTCCTGTAGCCCAGCATGGTAGTGTAGTTTTGAACCTATAACCTTCGGGTGCAAACCATAGTCTTAGGCGAATTGAGCTACACGATGCCAATACGCCCGTAAGCAAAAATGGGTGCACTGTTGGGGATCAAACCCACTTGCAGAAGGGGTCCGATTGTGGTTGCCCCATCCTACAATGATTTCTACCAATTAAACTTGTCGTATGAGGAAAGTCCAAGGGTATATCGATCAACAAAAAGTGTACTCACGGAGAGCATGTTTATCAGGTTTATACGCTTGAAGTATGATCGGACAGCGCTCTACTTTTGCAACATCATAAAAAGATTGCAACTTCTTAAAAAGAAAGCAGAGTTTCTTTGAAATTCACAGTAAAGTTTACCAAATGGTCTTAATCAAACCATTCAAGATTATACTATTTTCAATAAGTTTGAAGTCAAACAGAGAAGAAAAGTAAAAGTAAAGTTTCCAACAGCAGCACATCATAAAGATGACTGCAATGACGCTCCCACTTTCGACAACCAAATCTGTGCTACATGTCATGCATATTAAGTGCAGACTGGCAGAGTAGGCAGAGTAACTCATATCATCTCTCCTTTTTTAAAACTACAGTAAAAAAGAAGAACTCATGTTTAGATGACATGAGAGGTTGGATGCAAGCCCACGTAGCATTCTTTCATACCACACACTGACGCACTAACCCTCCGTTTGGGTAGGGGGGGGGGGGGATTTTTTTTTATGGTGTTTGGGAAAGGGGGGAGGGAAAATGGAGGGGGGATGAGGTGGGGAAAAAGGTGAAAAAATTTCCCCCCCAAAATAAGAGGGAAAATGGAGAAAGGAGGAAAAAATGGATAAAATAACTAAATTACCCTTTTAGATGTAAAAGATAATTTTAAATTTTTTACAAAAATAATGACAAAACGGTAATTTTTTCTCTATCTCATAAATAAACAAAACCCTATTTTTTCACTTTTCTTCCTCGACTTTCCAAATAAAAAAAAGTAAAATTAATTTCTCCTCCCCCCCCTCATTTTCTTTCGTGTTCAAAATTTTCATCCCCTCCCCTCTCCCCTTCCCAAACGGAGGGTTAAGAGTAGCATTCCCTCATACCACACACACACTGAGAGAGAGAGAGAGAGAGAGAGAGAGAGGACAACTACTCCCCCAAGAAGAAGAAGCAGAAGGAAGAAGCAGTAGACGAAAGAAGACAACAATGTCTTCCCATCAGGTTCGTGATATCTCCAGGTGCACCATCACACCCCAGCGCACTACAGAATCTCCCCAAACGCCCGAACATTGCCAACTCACATCATGGGACTTATCCATGCTCTCTGTACAATACATCCAAAAGGGTCTCCTCTTCTACACCCCTTCTTCACTAAAACATCCTTCCAATCCCACTGTCCATCTTCTCAAGAAATCCCTCTCCCAAGCTCTCCTCCATTTCTCCCCTCTCGCTGGCCGCCTCAAAATACACCATTCATCATCGCCATCACCATCTTCTTCTTCTTCTATGTATGTATTTATAGAATGCAGTGATGCGGGTGCGGAGTTCATCCACGCAGCTGCAGATGTAACTGTTTCAGACATTTTGGACCCAATCGATGTACCCCAGATCGTAAAATCCTTCTTCTCCTTGAACGGGGCACTTAATTTTGACGGACACTCCATACCTTTGCTTGCAGTGCAAGTGACCGAGCTTATTGATGGGGTTTTTATCGGCTGCTCTATGAATCACGCTGTTGTGGATGGGACTTCTTTCTGGCATTTCTTCAATATGTGGTCTGAGATCGCAAGGAGAGGAGGTGAAGGAAGTGATTGTATCTCAGCTCCCCCGGTTTTGCAACGCTGGTTCGGCGATCTCGATCCTTCTCTTGTTCGTCTGCCATTCTCTGAAGCGGATGAGTTTATTGAGAGATTCACGACTCCAGTATTGAGAGAGAGGATCTTTCATTTTTCAGCAGAGTCTATAGCGCGGCTCAAAGCAAAAGCGAATGAGGAGTGCAACTCCACCAGAATCTCATCCTTTCAGGTGAGAATGAAAATATGAAGGTCATGATAATCAGTTCAAATCCATTTCTTTTAATGTGTTCTCCACATGATCCAAACAGACGGCTAGAAAATTAATATTAGGCAAAAACCAAGTGATATTGGAAGATTTGGGGCTTTGAGCCCAGCTTTCATCCATGAAGTAACCAAGTCAAGCTGATATAAGCATTAAATTTTATTTTTTTTTAAGATGTGGGACTTAATTGCATTTATGGAGTACACAAGTGGGACCCTCAGAGCTTGGGTTTGTAATAGGTTTTAGGACTCTGGGTAGAAAGCATAAGGCCATACGCTCAATTCAAATTTGACCTATTTTTTTATTGGATTAAAATTGTCTAACTCAACCCAAATTGCAAGTTGAAAGGGTCAACTTGAAATTTAATAATGACGAGTTGAGGTTGGGGTTGAAGTAAAAAAGAGAATATGATTTGTTCTCTTAATGTATCATTCCTCCATTAGTTACAACTTACAAGTCCATGATTTAAAAGTGATTAGATAAGGTTTACTACTTCTTTTTTTTTTATATAAGGTTTACTTGCCTTTGCTAGTTTTGATAATAGAACATCTAAAAATAAACATAATTACAATTAAGGCAATCATAATCGCTGTGAGGTTGATGATTTCTAAGTGTGATTAGCTGAAAGATAGTACAGCTAAAATGAAGAACAGAGTGCAGCTAGTCAGGTCAGATTGCACTCTGTTCAGGCAAGAGTCGTTAGAGACGTCTCTTAGGAGAGTGACCTTGCACATACACATATATAATCCAAGCTTGGCCATGCAAAGTTGAATATCAAATTCCCGTGACAGATTCGATATGAACTCTTGTAAAAAACTTATGGTGCTCAGATAACTCAAACCAGGAAATATACATCTTGTGACGTATTTGGTATTTCATATTATATGTATAAAACTTGTGCCTGCCATATATAGAGTGTATCCTTGCCATGCCCATGTTGCATTTTGCATCCTACTGAAAAAAACTGACTCGTTCATTCTAACTTATGAATCTTATTTAAAAACAGGGGCGAACCTACATACATGCTATTGGGGGCAATCACCCCTGTTAAATGTGTCTCCACTTTCAAAACCCATTTGAAATCTTTGAGACCCTTCCAAAACCCACATCAATATCTTGGGTGCACCCCCAAAACCCAAATGAAGATTTTGTATTAGCCCCCAGAGTCCAACTATTTAGGTCTGCCCCTTCAAACAAATATCCCGGTCCGCCCCTATTTGAAAAGTAAGCTTTCTAAAATATATTCCACACTCTAAATAATTGGATGATATGATAACACTTGTCTACTTGCAGGCCTTGTGTGCACATGTTTGGAGATCGGTAACTCGAGCACGAAAATTGTCACCTGATGAGATGACTACCTGCAAGCTGTTGATCGGAAATCGAACAAGATTGCAGCCCCCCTTATCTCCTTTCTACTTCGGCAATTGCGTGCATTATGTGGGCGCAACTTCCACTGCGATCCAGCTGCTTTCCCATGATCTTGGGTGGGCCGCATGGATGGCGCATCAATCTGTTGCTACCCAAACAGATGCTACTGTGCGTGGGACCTTGGATGCATGGGTGAAGGTTCCTTTCGTATTGCAAGCGAGCAACGTAGATAAATGGGGTGTGTATTTCACAAGCTCTCCAAGATTCGACATGTATGGTAATAACTTCGGTTGGGGGAGGCCTGTGGCAGTTCATTGCGGAGGTGCAAACAAGTTCGATGGGAAGGTGACTTCATATCCAGGAAGTGGAGGAGGAGGGAGTGTGGATTTAGAGATCTGTCTCTTTCCAGAGTTTATGAATGCCTTGGAGTTAGATGACGAATTCATGGATGCTGTCTCCCATTCTTAGGAGTGTTAGCCATGATTTGAGAGAGTGGTTTGAGACATTTTGGCTCATGTTTCTATCATAGAAAGATATTTCAGTTTTGATTTGTCATCTTAGTGGATTGTGATTTATACCAATGCTCCTTCCGTCAAAATGATTTATATGCTAGTAAATCTGAACTTAATTTCTTTGATAGTTTTCTTCCATTGCCCACTTAGTTGTGTTGGGAAATAAATTAGGGCAATTACACACACAATCGATCACATCCACAAGCAATCTACGACACAAGAGATTTACGTGGTTCAGCAATTGCCTGCGTGGTTCCGCTCGATTTCACAATATAGGAAATTGGGCAACTCGTTACAAGTATTCAAATCCTATAACACTTGGCCTACTCTCTCCCCCAATAGGTCTGAATCATGCTCTCATAGCCTCTCCCCTTAGAATGCTCTTTGTGTTCCCCTTTCTTGTTTTTTTTGCTTGCTTACAAAGAATAACCCTATAGAGTATTTATAAGGAACATGTCGTAATAGGGTTGGGCCCCAAGTAAACCACTCATCAAGGCTCAATGGACATTTTGAGCCAAATCCAACAATCTCCACCTTGGCTAAAAATGTCTAACTCTTTGAAGAATTTTTGTCCTGTGTTTATAACCCCCATACCTTGTGGGAAAGCCTTCCCACCATATCTGTATGTCACCGAAGATGAGGTGCACCTTTAATTTCTAACAAGTGGAGAGATTATTGCCTGAACTTTTCCGTAGTGACTGGCTTGGTGAATAAATCAGTTGCATTCTCATCTTTAGGCTGAGCCAATTATTTACTTGACTTGCTAAGTTGCAGTTCCACCCTTACTACACCTTATTAAAAATTTGAAGATTTGACCAATTTTTAATTTATAACAACAACAGAAATTCCTACCCTCCAGGTTACAATAGTGAGCACCTTCTACTATGGCATTCGCTTGTTATTTTCTCAACAGTTATCAAATTCCTCTTTGTAAAACCTGGAAAATTAGCAACCCGATTTATGATTCCAAGATAGATAATACATCAGCCAATGTGTCAAATGATCACTATAAAAAACCATGGCAAAAACACTACAGAATTAGAGACGACATCCATGAATTCATCATCCAACTCTAAGGCATCCATAAACACTGGTAAGAGACAGATCTCCAAATCCACACTACCCCCACCTTCACATCCTTGATATGATGTCACCTTCCCATCGAACTTGTTTGCATATCCGCTACGAACTGCCACAGGCCTTCCCCAACCAAAGTCATTCCCATACATGTCAAATCTTGGAGAGCTCCCCATCATCACACTCCAACTATCGAACCGGCTCAGATGGTACACAGTAGGAGCCTTCACCCATGCATCTAAAGTCCCACACACGATAGCATCTGTGTGGGCAGCCACAGATTGGTGCACCAACACAACACCAAAAACAGGAAATTGGAACGGAAAAGCGTTCCCAATCCTTGCGTTCCTAATCCGTTAAACCGTTCCAAAAACAGGAAATTGGAACGCTTTAACGGATTAGGAACGGTTGGTACCAAATTGGAACGGAAATTGGAACGCTTTTGGAACGGTTTAACGGATTAGGAACGGAAGGATTAGGAACGCTTTTCCGTTCCAATTTCCTGTTTTTGGTGTTGTGCAACCATGTTGCCCACCTAAGATCATGGGAAAGTAGTTGGACGACTGTTGTTGACGCAGTTATTGTTTGTATGCAATTTCCAAAGTGTAAAGAATTTTAGTTGACTAATTCATAGGATTATGGACAAAACGGGTCTCTTAAGATTGTATTTGATTTAGAAAATGACGGCTTATGATCTCTTGCAAAGAAACTGAGAAAGATAGAAATTCTGGAATCTGGAAGTTGACAGAAGTCGCTCGAGCGAACTCCTCACAGAACCTCTATCGCTCGACCCAACATGAATCTTCGCTCGAGCCATCTCAATTTTGAGCTAAACTTCTGAAGACAATGACCAGTTCGCTCGAGCGGACAGGGTCCGCTCGAGCAAACCTGGAAAATTTGTGTTTCATTCGGAAACCGCTTCCTATTTTCTCTCAAACAACTTCTCCTATCCTAATTCAATCTTAGGACTTGAGACACGAGTATAGGGCTATTTAAAGCCATTCTCTCTCTCTTCCAAGGACCTCTGATTAGGAATACATCCCCGGAGAAGATTTTGAGAGATCCATTCGTTCACCCCAAGGCTTCAAGTTTCTGCTGCGCTGAAGATCAAGCATTGGGATTAATTCCATTCTGCTTTCTTAAGGGCGGTTTTTGTTCAAGTACGATGAAGGTTAACGGCGGGTTGTCGACAAGATCAAAGCAGTCCTTAGGTTGAGTCACCAACTAGGAAAGAGTTGTAAGTACTCTTCTAATCTTCGTTTACATATGGTGCTTGGTTGTCTGTTGGCCTAGACGGTAAGGCCTGTGGTTTTTTCCCAAATAAGGTTTTCCACGTACAAAAATCGATTGTCCTTCTCTCATTGTGGTTTGATTGTTTTTAATTTGGATTAGGTCTAATTATTAGTTTAAACACCTGCGTTTGATATTTAATAGAGATTGGTAATTGGGACCTTTGCCTGTGTTAAGGCTTAATTTTCACAAAGTAGTGAGGTGATAACGAGGGCTGCAATCTTGACCGGTTTTCGATGGCCAATTTGCAATTGGGAGTTTGATCAGCGCGCAAATTTCCTGAAAATAGCAATGGGCATGTTGTTGTTTAATCAATGAATGTAAAGAAAGAAATGATGTAAAACTTGTTTTTTTAATGTGAGAGGTTTATTTGAATGGAGAAGATTTTTGTTGGACTTCACTAGGTGTGGGGAGTCCACATCACCAGATACCAGCTTTGAAGCATGGATTATACTTTATATAGCCTTCGTAATTTTAATTATATTTAGTAGGGGGTGAGATTCCTAAGGTTCCATACCAACCTAAGTTGATACTTGGGTTCAAGTTTGATCCTGTTGAGTGTTGACACCTCTTTTCATCATCTAAACAGTGTACTCGACAATGGAATTTGCCATCCCTACCTAAAAGGATGAGATATCGTTGGAGTCGCACTCTTTGTTTGCTTTTGCTTTGAGCCATGCAATGGACTCTGCCGTGAAATGTAGGATGCTTTCTCAATGGAGGAGCTGCAAATCTCTCCATAAACTCATCAGCTTCAGAGAATGGAAGACAAACGAGAGAAGGCACGAGATCGCCAAACCAGCATTGCGTAATTTGGGGAGCTGAGATGCAAACATTTTCTTCTTCTCCTCCTATTGTGATCTCAAACCACATATTGAAAAATACGTAAAAGAAGTCCCATCTCAAACTGTTTGATTGAAAGAGCAACCGATGAAGATGCCATCCACAAGCTTGGTCACCTGCACTCCAAGCAAAGGTATGGAGTGACCATCATAATTAACTGCCCTGTCGAAGACGAAGAAGGATTTTATGATTTGGAATACATCGACCGGGTTGAGAATGTTTGAAACCGTTACATCTTCGGCCGCATGGATGAACTCTGCACCTGCATCATTGCAGTCAATAAATACATATGAATGCCTTGGAGTTCGACGACGAATTCAGGGATGCTGTCTCCCAATATTTTTAGGTGTGTTAGCCATTATTTGAGAGAGTAGTTTGAGACATTTTGGCTCATGTTTCTTTCATAGAATCATATTTCAGTTTTGATTTGTCGTCATGTTGTCTTAGTGGGTTGTGATTTATACGTATGCTACTTCCATCAAAATGATTTATATACTAGTAAATGATGGCCTCGCTTTTTGGGCTCGCGGTACTACTGGGGTCGGCGGACGTAAGAGTCCGTTGGGTCCAACCTTTTCGCAACCGGAGGCAAAGCGATCATCAACATTTTTTGTGCGGGTATGCTAGATTTTCTACTCTACTTGGAATTGACAAGTGGTGGTCTATAGATACACCTTCGCACATAGAAAAGGAAATCAACTTTTTTCTAGTTTTTCATTGCACATATATTTAAGAAAAGAGACATTGTTTGTTTTGAATGTCGTGAAAGGCGATTTCATTTATTTTGCCGTGAAAGGCGATGTTTTATCGTGAAAGGCGATTTACAATTCTTATCAATAATGAAAGACATGAGTTGTGATTTTTTTGTCTCTTTGAACAATACAAGATACAATGAAAAGCAAGAAAAAAGGGATCTAACTTCTCAGGAGATTGTAGGGATTTGTTCAGATTGACGGTTGCAAGTCGTATGTGGACTTTGCCATCATCCTTCAGATGAAAATAGACGATACTCTTGATTCGCTTGGCTCGGCTTAAACCTTAGATTTTTAGAGGATAAAGACCAAGAGGAGGTCCTCTATCCAATAAAAAGCTGAGTAGACAGGCTAAAAAGCCACGTCTAAGCCATGGAGACAGAAGGAGAGGCCTGGGGGGGCGGGGGGGGGGGCGCAAGGGACTTTGGTCACCTTGTAGTGGTGGTCGGTGCATAACTTCTTCAATAGAGGAGAGTTTGTTGTCGGAGCGTCATAGCAACGTTACAGAGCTTTCTCTTGTGTATGATTTTTTCCGTCAATTTTCTGGATCCTTTGTTCTTGGAATGACCCCCTTTTATAGGCTTTTAGTGGCCATGAGGAGGGTTTATAGGCTTTAAATGTATTAAAGCCACATGATGGGAAGAGTTACAAGTTTTTAACTCATTTATTTTGTAACTACTTTTTCTTGGATTTTGATTGGCCGTTGAAGAATTAAGGGCTTTTAATTGCTTTTAAGCTCCATGATGGGAGGACTTACAAGGTTTAATGCCATGATTATGGTTGACTTGTAACTCTCGTTTCTTTGCTTTTGATTGGGCCGTCCAAAATAATGAGTAAATGACCGCATTAACTTGTCTTAAAATGGGTCATTAACTGCATTAAGTGGTCGCTGAAGTGTTTGAAGAGTCGCGGGTTGTGCCGCGTCTTTCGGAATTCTTCTTACGATAGTTGCCGATGGATCTTTGTGCTGACTGATGTCAGATGACCATGTAACTTCAAACATTGATTACTATGAGTGGGCCGATGCCATCTGTCCTATTGACTTCTCGATCGATCGGGGAGAAAGTGTGTTTTCTTGGTCAGCCGGTTGGCAATTTCGAAGCGTCTGACGATAATTCTATGCTTTTGACGGCGGATCCGTGATGTTCACGAAGATTGACGGATTCCGTGCTTTGAAAATCAGATTCTTGAAAAACCGCAAGGGTTGAACATCTCGAAATGTGAAAAAGGACAAAAAAGGTCTTTCGGCAAAAATCCGGCGACCTTGCCCGTGGGGTTGTTTTCCCCATTTGGTCACCGATTTTCGGCCGTTTCTCAGTTTTTTTCTAATTCTTTTTTCTTCGGTACTTTTTCTGACATTTTTTTTACATATTTTGGCCTGATTTCCCTACAGAAAATTTGATAAGAAGCCTTGCATATCAAAGCGCAAAGTTTCCGATTTTCCAGGAAAGCCGAAACTGTATCGTGTAGAGCTGCTGATTTGCCGTCAGAAGCTAAAATTAGGTCAAACGATGTCGGAATGACCTGAAATTTAAGGTGAAGCCTCCTGAGCAATAAATAAGACTAACCGCAGGCTTTTTGAGTTTTGAAGCCGTGTGGGGTCCTGCCGCCAGTAGACTTGATTTTGTCACGGGGGAGATGTCGAGCTTTGATGTACAGTCAACCGATATCTAATTGACCTGAAATTTGACAGGGAGCCTATTGGAGTCATTTTGAGATGATCCATTAGCTCCGATTTGGAAATCATGGTCCCAGGGAGCTCCGCCGCTGGGAGGCTTGATTTGGCATCCGAGAGTCAAAGTCTGGTCAAATGTTGTCGAAATGACCTGAAACTTGACATGTAGCCCTTTGGAAGCATTTTGAAGTCACTCATGTGCTCTGTTTGATGAGTGATGGCTTCGGTGGTTCTCTTTGTAGAGAGACTTGATTTTGTTGCTCGAGGGTTGATGTAGGGTCAAACATTGCCGGTTTGACCTGAAACTTGATTTGGAGTCTTTTGGAGGAATTTTTGAGACCATCCATAGGCTCTGATCGAAGATCTGATGTCTTCGATGCTGCTGCTACTAGGAGCTCTTGTTCAGCTGTTGGAAGAGTGAAGTTAGGCCAAATAATATTAAAATGGCCCGAAACTTCATGTGTACTCTTTTTTTAGTTGTTTTGAAGGATCTTACAATTTTTGTTTGATTCTGACAAGATTTTATGCTTGAAGTAGCATTGTCTGTTGTGGTAGGATGCGGCTTCATGTAGTTTCTTAATGTCGAATGAAAAAGTGACATTTTTTGTGTCAATAGTAAATTTGAACTTAATTTCTTTGGTAGTTGTATGGATTTTGAGTACTGGCTAACTCATGTGTTGGATAAAACTCTGGGTCTATTAAGTTGTACTTCTTATTTTTAGAAAAGGATTGTGATTGTGATTCTGTTTTGAAGATAGAAGATTGAAAGGATTAGAAGAATAAAGTCTAGCAGAATTAGAAGTAAGAAGACTGGAATGATTAAAAGAAGAAACTTTGGACGAAAAAGAAGTTGTTGAATTTCCAAAATCCAGAATATGGCCCGCTCGAACGCCCATTTTCTCTCGATCGAGCGGACGAGCAATCGTTGTCAGTAAGTAGCCCCAAACGCTAGACAAAATGATGCCCGCTCGAGCGAGCATTAAATCCACTCGAGCGGATGATGCGGTAGTGCCCTACGAAGATTAGAATTTGTGTTTCTAATTTCTCTCAAACTGCTTATTTTAGTCCTAATCAAGCTGGGTAGCTTTTCACACGTCCTAAAACCTATTTAAAGGACTCATGGGCTCATGGGCTATCATATGTAGAGACCTCTCTCATAATTCTGAGTTGGAAGATCTAATTGAGAGAGTTCTTCTCTAGAGATTCAGCTGAAGAGTTGTGCTGCCAAGTTCATCCTAGAGGGCAAGTTTCTTCTACTTTCCTTGTAGAAGATTATCATCTTTCACAGAGGATTTGAGGAGCCAAGCGCCTGTTTGAATCTGTTGCAATCAACGATGTGAAGCCGTTGAGGCGTGAAGCTACACAATAGCTAACTGCAGTCCTTAGGTAGGGAATATCTAGAGAAGGATCTATGAGTGTCTTGTAATTGTTAGATTTATAGTGCTTGATCGTTGATCTAGTTTGTATCCGTGATTTTTCACCCGGTTAGGATTTTCCATTTTATATTTGGTGTCCCTTGTGGTGTGTGCTTTTTTTTTTTTTTTTTTTTCTGCTGCATATCTTATTGTTTTTGCACACAATTGGGCTATTGAGTTGACCAATCTAGAGATCAATCCAATGTCTTTCAATAGTTTTCTTCCATTGCCTCTTAGTTGTCCTTTCATGTATTTTTTTTGTAAAAGTCCTTTCATGTAGTTGTACAATCATATAGCTAATTAATCACTTGAAAATCGTCCACTTTGTTGTCATTATGATTTCCTTTTTGTGATTATGATTATTTTATTTGTACTTTTCTATTGTCAAAGCCACCTAAGGCAAAACATGTAAATCTCATCAAATCCCTTTAACTAATGGGCATGTAACTTAGAAATGAATGAATAATGCTCAAGAGAGCCCATCATCATACGGATTTGGGTCAAGTCACAAATCAAGTTATCCTTTATGGGATCAAAGCACACCCACAACTCAAATCATCCTTTCTAAGGGAAATTTTCAAAATAGGGCTCAAGTTTTGCCCAGATTTCAAATCAGGACAGAAAAAAAAAAACTTAAGTTCAAATAGGACTTAAGTTTTTGAATTTACTTTCAAATAAGGACATCCGTCCGAATTTGGGGTTTTCAAGTGATCTTCTTCTCTTTTTTTCTCCAAATATCCAAAATCTCTCAGACCCTTTCTTCCCCAAACCCTCTTCCAATGCTTCTTCTCTCCCACCATCACGCATCCCTCTTCCGAGGATCACTGGGTACTTCAGGATAAATTACTTTCGAACATCAACTCACAATGTGGACCAGCTTTCATCTATTTTCTCCAAAGTAGAGGATGAGGAAGCTGAATCCATGTCCTCTGCATCTCTACAACTCTCCCTTGCATTCTCCCATTCTCTTTAGATTTCTCCAACAATGGTGTCTTCATCATAGACGTGGAGGCTAGCTTCATCGCCAAACACCAGCTTCTCTACGACAAAGTCAAGTTTGGAGACAATGGAGAGAATGTCACCTTCGATCTAATATTTACAACGATATTTGGATCTTCAACTCCTTTCCCTCAATGATCCTAAGCTTTGCGTCGTTGAAGGCATCGATCTTAACCACAGTGACATTGACAGAGGTGCAAGAACTTGTGACAGATCTCGTATTGTTCCATATAAACTTAAGCAAATTATGTTGAATTGTGCCTTCGAAGTTTGTGAATCTGAATTCTTCATATACAACGGTTTTTTGCTGTTAAGTTTCCATCGTGAGGTAGTCTGTGAATGCTGGGAGAGGAAGAGATGCATGCTGTAAAAATTCCAAGTATGGAAACTATTGCGCAGGCCCAACTTTGTTGGACTACACGACCTAGATGACATCCTTTAAAACTAAATCTAATGGATGGAATTTAAACTGTGATGATGTATGAACACAACAACAAAAAAAGTAAATGTGAAAAAGGAATTAAGATGAAAAGTTATTATCTCCTAAAGATGCCTAGTTGAACAGTTTTGTGCTGGTAATCTGCTACGACCTTGATGAGTACCCTCTTTAAGAAATCAGTGCTTTGCTTATCTTAGTCAAAAGGGTGAAAATGGCATTGATTGTTCGTCATTCCTCTTTAATTCTATTTTTAGTTTTATGCTCCATCAAACAAAATGGGGTAGCCTGATGCGCAAAGCTTCCACATATGCTTGGGCAAGAAAAACCATTTTTATCAAGCAACATAGCCACTGATTTTCAGCATTTCAACTAGGCACCTAGCTTTTGATAACACACATTACCAACCAACATTGCAAAATAAGGATACCTTCAAAACTCATAGGGAATGCTTCCAACCAACAGTGAGCAATTCACCAAATTTAGAACAGCCATACAATTTGCACTCTGCAAATAAGAAAAAAGATCCGGTTATCCATATAAACAAGATCCATCTTAACTATGTTTAAATTCTGTAGGCATGGGACACACATTCCATGGAGAAAAACCCCATTAGACAGATGGAGGGTCAAAGTGATATTCCATGGAGAAAAACCCCATTAGAACAGAGTGTTAGATCAATTATCAATTATGTTCTATTTATTCCAAGTAAGAAGTGACTTAAGGTCTTTAACATGATTAGAACCAAAAAATAGAAATTTGATGCAAGTGATGAACAAATAAAAAGACGGGTGTAAATTAGGCTGAAGATGGCAAGGTTTCATAATTTTTTTTTCTCTTGTATACATATTTAACAATACCTAATTGGTGCTTCAAAATGTGAGGCAAATTTAAAATAAAAAAAACCCATACCTTACCCTTGTTTCTCAAACCTACTGCACTTGTTTCTCATTCCTCTTATTTCCAATCCACTGTTGTCTTCACTGAGCCCTGAGAAGAAAACTTGCATGACAAACAATTTCTAATTTTAGTATCGCATTTTTTAGAATGGAAATTACTGAAATACAACCAACAAAAATAATAGTACTAAGTTGTTAAAAAGGGAATTGCAGAAACATTAACAAATAGAAACATATACAGTTTCCATGATTTACAAATTCAAAAGGATTGCCACTGTCACTTGCTCCATGGGATTGACAAATTCATGACATATGTGGTGGCTGGTTGGGGAGGAGTGAAGATAGGATGGGGGCAGGGAGATGGGGATAATTGTCATTACAGAGGGTAGGGGAGAGAGAAGCGAGAAAGAGAGGGTCTGGAAACTCAAAGATGGGGAAAGAAACAAGAAAGATCAAGGGGTTGGGAGAAGAGAGAGAAAGATGAAAAGAAAGAAAGAAAGAAGAAGAAGAAGAAAGAGGTTATTGGGATCGAGTGGGGTGGCTGGGTGGGGGAGATGGGAAATGAGAGAGGAGATAAGGGAAGGGGGGAAAACAAAGAAAAATGAAAAAAGAAAACCAAGAAAAGAAGAGAAGAGAAGAAGGGGAGGATGAAATGGATAGTTGGCCCGTGTGAGAGAGGAGTTGCAAGGAGTGATACAGAAAAATAGAAATGCAAAGGGAAAGAGAAGAGATGGATACGTCACTTACCAGAGCTTGTTGCAGCAGAAAACGATCAGCGCATAGAGTAGTGGAGATCTCTGTGTTTATCTTGAGTGAAGAACGGGGGAAGATTTTTGGGAGATATCCATTGTGCCAGCAAGACTCTTCCAAAAAAAAACGAAAATGAATCGTTTCGGATTTTCTTATCCATCCGGTCAGATTTCGTGGGAAAATTCCAGCGGGAAGTAAACTTGGAAAGGTAATTTTGCTTGCCAAACGAGTGCCCTATGGATTTATCTGGTGAGAACGTGGGAACAACTCCTCAGCACGATGCCAAACACGCCCCTAATATCTAAGGAGAAGAGCGCTGAGAATAGATATATTCCTGGGCTTAGCTCTTAGGAAGAACAGAAGGTCATCTGCATATTGGAGGAGACATGGAGTGGAGGCCACTCTAGACACGGAATGGATGAGAGTCTTTTGATGAAGGTCTTGAACATTGAGGCTCAAAATTTCTTCAGCAAGGATAAATAAGTAGGGAGAGAGAGGATCTCCTTATCTGAGGCCACAAGACTAATAAAAAAACACCGCAAGGGCTCCTGTTGACCAAAACAGTACCTTTTGATGTGCAAATAAGCTCTTTTATCATTCCAGCAAATATAAGAGAAATTGAAGAATTCTAAAGGTCTAAAAAGAAAGGGCCATTGTAATTTGTCAAAAGCCTTTGTGATGTCCATTTTCAGGCGTATGGCACCATCCTTAATCTTGGAATTAAGTTTTTGAAAAAGCTCATGGCCAAGAGCATAGTGCTGATGAATAGATCTACCCTTCACAAAAGCGGCTTGGTGAGGAGAAATAAGGGATGGCAAAATGGAAGAGAGCCTTGTGGCCAGGATTTTGGATACAATCTTGTAGGAGAAATTCAAAAGGCTAATTGGCCTAAAGCCAGCAAAAGAACTGGGGGACTGTATTTTGGGAATTAAGGCCAAAAAGTAGGTATTTAAAGCTCTAAGAAGACGACAAGAGATGAAAAGATTTTGTACAGCTAGACTCATCTTTCCCAACTATTTGCTAAACTGACATATAGAAGGCACTTGTGAATCCACCTGGGCTTGGAGAACTGCTCTTCTTCATGCTAAAAATTGTCTCTTTAATCTCCAAGTCTGATGGCACTGCAATCAGAGAGTCATTCTGCTCAGTTGTAAGTGATGGACCAGCAACCTTGAATAAGTCTTCATCTAGTTGCATAGGGAATTGCGAAAACAGATTGGAAAAAAAATACATTGCTTTATTCTGGATTTCTCCTATTAATGTTTCCCCTGACTTTGGCTGAAATGTGGAAGAATTTAGTATTTCTTTGTCCCTCTCTAAGCCAAGAAACTCTTGATTTTTGCCTCTAGTGGGTCTCCTCAGCTTGGAGCCAATTGTGCAGGTTTGTTTTTGCAAGGTTCAGAGCCTCAAAGTTCATAATGGTAGGAAAAGAATCCAAATTCTTTTGGTAATCAAGAAGTACCCGTTCTGCATCTTCAATGTTGAATTTAAGAAATTCGAATGTATCCTTGTTCCATCTCTTCAAATGGATCTTCAGTCTCTTTAGTTTTTGGACAAGGACAAATTGAGGATTTCCTGTGGAAGGGAGGTTCCAATTAGAGGCTACTGTATCAAGGAAGGTAGGGTAATGGCACCACATCTCTTCAAATTTAAAGGGGTAATTTTTGGGTAGGGAAGGAGGCTTATGGGATAGAAGGAGAGAGGAGTGGTCTGAGGCCAATCTGGGAAGGTGAGTAATTGATGGATCTTCAAAAGTCTCAAGCCACTTGCAATTGGATAGAGCTCTGTCAAGGCGGGCAGCCACATAAGAGGAACCCTCTCTGTTGTTGGACCAAGTGTAAACATTCCCTTTAAATCTAAGGTTTTTCAGACCAGATGTAACCATCATAGAGTTAAACTCATTCATAGAGGTTGTGGTGGGGGGCCTAATATTAAGCTTTTCAGAGGCCATGAGGATGTGTCACATCTCTGTCCTGAATTTACCTGGCCAAAGGTAAATCTCGAGGTGTGACATGCGTACTCCCGTGCTCATATAATTGGGTTGGATTGGTTCCAAACTACTTGCCCAAGACTCAAGTTTAACTAAAATGCTAAAACAAGACTAATTACACTAAAATGACTTAATTAGTATCTAACCACACTTAATTTATATAAAACATAATTAATTAAGCATAAACAAAATTAAATGGGTTCGGGGTGTAACATTTCCCCCCACCTTAGAAATCATTCGGTCCTCTGAATAAAACATACCTGGGTGAATAAGTCTGGATATTTTCGAGCCACTTGATCTTCAAGTTCCCACGTGGCTTCCTCCGGTCCATGATGATCCCAAAGCAATTCAACCCAACTTATCATCCTTGTCTGCAAGACTTATTCCTTTACATCAATGATACGGAGCGGACGCTCAACGTATGTTTCATCGGGTCGAATCTGAACATCATGTAACGAATGACATGTGATGGATCCCTCACATATTTGCGAAGCATGGATACATGAAACACATCGTGTACACCTGAAAATTCTGGCGGAAGCTTCAACCTGTAAGCTACATCACCGATCCGGCTTTTGATTTCAAACTGTCCCACATATCTAGGTGCAAGTCTGCCTTTTTGTCCAAACCAAATCGTACCTTTCACAGGAGAGGTCTTTAAGAATACCCAGTCACCAATCTGAAATTCCAATTTCCTTCTTCTATTATCTGCATAGCTTTTCTGCCTTGACTGATCAATCTTTAGTTTTTCTCTAACCCTTTGGACTTTTTCTACCGGTTCTGCAATGATCGTGGGTCCATGAAAACTCCCTGTGCCAATTTCTTCCCAACAAACAGGAATCCTGTATCGACAGCCACAAAGTACTTCAAATGGGGCCATATCAATAGCTGAATGGTAATTGTTATCATATGCAAACTCGCATAATGCTAAGTGCTCAACCCACTCACCACCAAAGTCGAGAACACTAGCCCAAAGCATATCCTCCAACGTCCGAATTGTACACTCAGATTGTCAGTTGGTATGGGGGTGATAAGCAGTACTAAAACTAAGTTGTGTGCCCAAAGATTTCTGAAATACTTGCCAAAATGAAGATACAAATCTACTATCTATGTCGGACACTATAGAGACTGGTGTGCTATGCAACCTTGTGATTTCCTTGATGAAGATATTAGTCATCTCATTGAACTTCATACCCTTCTTAAAAGGAATACAATGTGCTAATTTAGTTAAGCGGTCAACAATCACCCAA
Source organism: Cinnamomum chago (assembly GCA_038049695.1). Classification (NCBI taxonomy): domain Eukaryota; kingdom Viridiplantae; phylum Streptophyta; class Magnoliopsida; order Laurales; family Lauraceae; genus Cinnamomum; species Cinnamomum chago. Next base: position 59,374,100 of record CP142458.1, on the reverse strand, counting down.
ATTGCATGGTTTCTCCTACTTGTCACCGGTAATCCTGAAATAAAATCCATGGAGATATATTCCCATTTCCACCCAGGAACATGCAGGGGATATAATAAACCTGGAGGTTTTCTATGTTCAAACTTCACCCTTTGACAGGTATAGCACTTGGACACAAATTAAGCAATATGTCTCTTCATATTATTCCACCAAAATCTGCCCTTAAGGTTTTTGTATATCTTTGTACTTCCAGGATGCATTGAATACCTGGCATGATGTGCGTCAGTCATAACTGCCTCCTTCATGTTCCTTAATGCTGGAATGCACAATCTATCCTTGAAATACAAAATCCCGTCAACAAACTGAAAGTCAGGTTTGTCCATGATATTATCTCGTATCTTTGCCATATTCGGGTCTTCAAATTGTTTGTCCTTAATCTCCTGGATTACTGATGATTCAATGACTGCCATGGCTGCAAGCATAACATTATCACTCATCAACTTAACTTCCACATCTAAATATTTGAAAGCATCCAGCGAAAACCATTCATTATATAAGGCTACCAAAGTAGACGATTTCCTGCTCAAGGCATCTACTACCACATTACCTTTTCCCGGTAAATATTTGATTGGAAAATCATAATCTTTAATGAACTCAAGCCACCAACGCTACCTTATATTAATATCTTGCTGAGAAAATAAGAACTGAAGACTGTGATGATCTGAATGTACTTCAAATTGTTCACCATATAGATAATGTCTCCATAGGTTCAAAGAAAACACGATAGCTGCTAACTCATGTGTGGTACAATTCTTCTCATGTTCTTTCAACTGACGAGACCCATAAGTAATCACCTTTCCATTTTGTATAAGTACACACCCCAAGCCAACTCTAGATGCATCCGAGTAAACTACAAAACCTCCACTACCCCCAGGTAAAGACAGTATTGGGGCTGTGATTAATTTTTCTTTTAGGGTTTGAAAATTTGCTTCACATTCATCAGTTCCTAATATATCATGTATGAATGAATAGATGGATATAGATTGGAAAATCATAATCTTTAATGAACTCAAACCACCGACGTTGCCTCATATTAATATCTTGCAGAGAAAATAAGAACTGAAGAATGAGATTATCTGAATGTACTTCAAATTGTTCACCATATAGATAATGTCTCCATAGCTTCAAAGCAAAACGATAGCTGCTAACTCAAGATCATGTGTGGCATAATTCTTCTCATGTTCTTTCAACTGACGAGACCCATAAGTAATCACCTTGCCATTCTGCATAAGTACACACCCCAAGCCAACTCTAGATGCATCCGATTAAACTACAAAACCTCCACTACCCTCAGGTAAAGATAGTATTGGGGCTGATTAGTTTTTCTTTTAGGGTATGAAAATTTGTTTCACATTCATCAGTCCATACAAATGGCACGTCTTTTTTCGGGTCAATCTTGTTAATGGAGCCGAGATTTTTGAGAAATCTTTTACAAGCTGGCGATAATATACTGCAAGACCCAAAAAGCTTCTAATCTTTGCAACTGTCTTTGGGCTCTGCCAACTTGAAATTGTTTCTACCTTTGCGGGATCAACTGCCAATCCATCTCGAGTTATGATATGTCCCAAGAATGCCACCTGCACTAGCCAAAAGTCACATTTTTCTAACTTGGCATACAACTGATGAATCCTCAACAACTGAAGTCATGTCCTCAAGTGATCTGCATGCTCTTCAATGGATTTAGAAATAAATCAAGATATCATCTATGAAGATTACAATGAATTGATCCAAGTAAGGAGCGAATACTCTGTTCATCAATGCCATAAACACAACAGGTGCATTGGTCAGACCAAAAGGCATCACCAAAAATTCATAAAGTCCATATATACCTTGTCCAAAAAGTTATTTTCTGCATATCTTAATCTCAAACCCTCAACTGATGATATCCGGACCTAAGGTCAATCTTGGAGAAATACTATGCACCCTGAAGTGATCAAATAACTCATCTATAGATACAGGTATCTTATCATAAGTTGTCCAAACATTCAAGTTTATTAAACAAAAGATGATTTCATTTACTAGTAAGAAGTAGAGATTTAAAACATACTCCACCTCAATAATAAAAAAGTATTTATATACATCAATACCAAAAGTAAGTTTAGTTTGTTCAACTTCACAAAAGTATTCTATCAACAAGGAAGAAATATAACGGTCTCGGAAGCACTAGCTAGACAGCTCCTTCAGTAGTTCATTCTTCTATCCCTGGAGGTACCTCAAAGGCCTCCTCCTCTCCCTCCGCGGTCTCCTCAGGACCGGGATTGGGATCTGCGTTTGTAACACCAAGAATAACTAGTGAATACAACGATTCAGCTAAGTATAAACAATAATTCATTTACACATCTTGTATCAAAATTCAGAATTAATGACATTAGATTGGAATAGGTCATATACAGGATACTAGGCAATTGTACAGTCAAATTAAGTTATGCTTGAAGAATCAATAAAAAATGAAAATCATGTACAACCTAGTTGGTAACCACATTAGCTAAATCCCCTCGAAGAGGGCATGCGTTTGGAATGTCACCAGTGACTCGGCCAAAGGTTCAACTGGCTACCCGGGTTCTGGAGTTTTGGTGCTCCAGACTGTCTATTGCGCAGCGACGTTCACAAATCTAAACCAAGGGTCAGCCCCGTCGGGTATCATCTGATCGAAGCTAAGTAGTACCGACTCATTCAAATCAATAAGCAAACTGAACTTTAGTATATTTTAAATCCAAATATCATCGGGAAGCTTACTAAAAGTAGATCATCATGGAAATGAGATCCGACTCGAAACATGAGAGCTGGTGAGATCCATAAAAAAAAAGGGGCCTATAATGATGCAACCTTCCTAATTTAAAGTTTGCTTATTGATTTGAATGAGTCGGTACTACTTAGCTTCGATCGGACTGTAAGTTTTTAAGTGTTGGCTACTTCATGTACGTGGATGGACAAAACATGGGATTAAATGTAATTTTATATTCTTAGATGGACCACATCAGCTTGGAAGAAATCCAACGACGAAAAAAACGGAAGACACACCGTGATCGGATGCTGATAGACCGATCAATCGGACCATTAGTCCGATTGATCGGCCCTGGAGAGGTTACTGTTAAATATCAATCCGATCGATCGAACCCCTTGGCTGATCGATCGGACCTGGAATGCTCTCAGTTAGAAGACAGTCCGATCGATCAAATAGCGACGGATTTTAGCTTATTTTTAGGAAGTTACCTCTTTCTTCTCTAATTCCCATCCTATTCAAACCCAATCTCTCCCACACGTTTCTGAAGGCCTATATAAGGGTTTAGCCTCATTAAAGATTGTATCTCTCATAGTTCTAAACCGTAGAATATTTTCAAAGAGATTCTTTCCCTCTAGAGAGCCTGTCTGTGAGAATAATGTGCTGAAGCTTTCTGCATCTAGAGACTCATCATCCATGCTCTAAGTTGATTCGTCATGTTTAAGGTGTGGAGATCGAAGTGCTAGAAAAGGTGAACCACGTGGTCGTCGGAAAGAATCACTGTGGTCCTTAGGTTGAGTTCAACTGTAAAGGGTAGTGAGTTTCTCTTGTAACATTTGGTTTATTAGTACTTGATCTTTTTGGACAAGTGTGAGGTCCCGTGGTTTTTTCCTTATTCAGGGTTTTTCATGTAAAATATCATGTGTCCATCTTCTTGATTGATTGATTGAATAACTTAGCTTATTGCTTTACTTACTTCCATATTCATATCTGTTTTTGAACTGTTATTATCCTTTAGGGTTTGTGATTATCGACCCTCGAGGAATTTCAATTGGTATTAGAGCTTGTTCACCCCAAATTTTCTGATATGAATTTTAATAGAGATGGAACTTCTGTTTCTAAACCCCCTTTTTCGGATGGATCTAACTACCCTTATTGGAAAGTTAAAATGACAATCCATAGATGTGGATGTTTGGAACTATGTGGAATATGGTTACACTAAGCCTACCGTTGTTATTGATGGCAACAAAACTATTGAAAACCCCATGCCTCAATGGACCTAAGAGGATAAACAAGCCTTTAATTTTAATAGTAAAGCTTTGAATTCTATTTTTAATGATGTTATTCCTTCTGGATTCCGTCGTATCTCTTTTTGAAAACTTGCTAAGGAAGCATGGGATATTTTAGAAACTGTCCATGAAGGCACCATTAAAGTTAAACAGGCCAAACTTTAGAATTTGACTACTGCTTTTGAAAATTTGAAAATGGATGATAATGAAGTTTTTGATGATTTTAATGACAAATTATCTACTATTGTGAACTCTAGTTTCTACTTGGGTGAAATCATTCCTGAACACAAAATTGTTAAAAAGATCTTAAGATCTCTACTTGAGAGGCTTGACCCAAAAGTAGTAGCTATTGAGGAGTCCAGCAATTTGGACTCGATCAAGGCTGGTCAGTTGGTTGGAAATTTACAAACTTTTGAAGTCAATCTCAAAACAACAAAGAAAGCCAAAGGAATGGCTTTGAAGTCCCACTTGGAAGATGATAATGACTCAAATCAAGAAACTGAAGATCCAGAACTTGATGCTCTGTTTGTTAAAAAGTTTAAAAGGTTTTTGAAAGATGATAAAAAGGATTTTAAAAAGGGTTTTAAAAAATCTTCTCAAATTTTCAAAGGGCAGAATAAGCCTACTTCTTCTTTTAAAACCATAACTAGTCAAAACTCTGAGAAAAATGTATCCAAAATCCCTTCTAAGAGTACTCACTGTTATGAATGCAAAGGTACTGGTCACTATGCATTGCAATGTGTCAATAGAACCTTCAGAACTCAAGGAAAGGTTTTGAATGTCACCTGGGATGATGATTTAGATCAAGATGGCAATGATACTGAACCTGAACTCTCATCACCTGATCATGGAAAGTTTATGGCTTTTATGTCAAGATATAACGATTCTTTTCTGCAGGATGTTGTGGAAAAATCTGATGATATTATTTCAGAGGATTTTAATTCCTTATCAGATAATGAGTAGGATTTAGTACAAGCATATGAAAGTCTTCTCAAACACTTAAGGAGGATGATTCAATTGAATGACATTCTGAAAGGAAAATGGAAGATAGCTGAAAAAGAAAATCTTGTTCTTAAGGCTGAACTCCATGAAGCCCAAGGTAAAGTATCTCAACTTAAATCACAGCGTACAATTCTATCTAACGAGATGATTGATGCAAGGAAAGAATTTAACATACTTCATGAGCAATCTGTCAAAGCCCACAAGGAGATACTAATCCTAAATAAGGATATGGATTCCTGCAAAGAAGAAAAAGCTGACATTTCTGGAAAACTAAAGATGGCTACCTCTGAATTAGTCTTAACCAAAGATGATCTTAATCGAATGAACAAAGGGTCGAAGAAACTTGATGAAATTCTGGGTACGCAAATATGTATGACCTTGGATTTGATTATCGTGCATCCACTTCAAACAACCCAGGTAAATTCGTTCAGGGAAATGCATTGTTTGCCATCGAACATGTTGTTTATCATCCTACACATGTAAACTCCACACCCAAAAAGCATATTCCTCATCGCAAATATGTTCCGACTTGTCACTATTGTGGAATCATTGATCATATTAGGCCACATTGCAACAAATTGCGTAACAAACTTCGTAACGAACGGAGGAAGAAAATTTTAACTCCTCATAAGGTCAAATCAAAATCCAAATGGGTTCGCAAGACTGACCTTTGCTGTAATGTGGTTCTAACTGCACTTAGAGCACAAAGTTCACATGTATGGTATTTAGACAGCAGGTACTCTAGACACATGTAAAGGGATAAGTCTCTTTTCACATCCCTTGAAAATCATCATGGTGGTAATGTTCAATTCGGAGATGGAAGCAAATAAAAAATCATTAGTAAAGGATCTGTCAACATTCCAGGTATGTCAACTATCAAAAATGTTTTTCTGGTTGATGGCTTGAGGGCCAGCTTGCTAAGTATGAGTCAATTCTGGAAATGAAGTTCACTTCTCTCTAAATACTTGCACTATTGTCAATGGTCATGGAAAAATGTTCTTTCTGGTAAAAAGAATTCCGATAATTATTATGTGGTTGTTAATGAAAATAACTTGAACTGCAAGTCTGCTATCGTTAATGATGTTGATCTATGGCATCAAAGGCTAAGACACATTAACCATACTGGTTTAGAAAAACTCTCTAAGCAAGAATTGGTTCGAGGACTCCCCAAAATTCAGAAGCCCCATAACCATGTTTGTGGTCCTTGCCAACTGTGGAAACAAATTAAAGCACCACATATGGAATTGGATATGATTACCACCAAAAGACCATTAGAGTTGCTTCATATGGATCTAATGGGTCCTTTTCAATTTGAAAGCATTGGTGGTAAAAAGTATATTTTTCTCACTATTGATGATTTCTATATATTCACTTGAGTTCGCTTTCTTAGAGATAAATCTGAAACTTTTGATGTCTTTTATCACTTATGGCTTCAACTTATTGCAGATAAAGGCGATCAATTTGGCGGAATTGCAAGAATCAGATCCGATCATGGAACTGAGTTTCAGAACTCATCTTTTAATTCTTTTTGTACTAAGAATGGCATAAAACATGAGTTCTCTGCTCCTAAAACTCCTTAGCAAAATGGAGTTGTTGAAAGGGAAAATCGGGTTGTACAGGAAATGGCTCATGTCATGATCCATAGGAAGAAAGTGCCTCAAAGGTTTTGGGCTGAGGCAGTAAACACCGCTGTCTATGTGATCAACCGAGTATACATCAGGGCTTGAACAAAAAATACACCCTATGAATTATGGAATGGTAGAAAACCTACTGTTAAATATTTCAAAACCTTCAGGAGTAAGTATTATATCTTGAAAGACCGAGAGCATCTCAAAAATTTTGACTCCCGAATCAAGGAAGGGATTTTTCTTCGGTATTCTTTAAATAGTAAAGCTTACCGAGTATTTCATTTGCGTAATTCTATGGTCATGGAATCTATCAATGTCGTCATAGATGATGCTGGACCTTCTTATTTTTCTGATGATGAAGATGAATTCCCACTAACTCTTATTTCTTCTCAGCAGGTTGAGTAAGAAGGAAAACAAAGCAAGGAACCGGAAGATCTAGCAACACCAGCTGAAAGATGTTGTTGCTCCTGATACAAACTTAGAATCTGAAGTTGAGGTGTCTGGATCAAAATTGAAAAGTTCTGCTCCGGAAACACCAACTCATCAACTTTCTCAAAGCAAGGAAGTACATTCTAGATCTCAAAAAGTTCAGTTAATCAAAGATCACCCTCTTGAAAAAATCATTGGGGATATACATGCTCCATTAAAAACTTGAAATCATGTACAAAATGAGTTAAATTTTTTGTGTTATGTTTCCTCTCTTGAACCAAAAAATGTCAATGAAGCGCTTATTGATGACTCCCGGATTAATGCCATGCATGAGGAGTTAGGTCAATTTGAGTGTAATAGTGTTTGGGAAGTTGTCCCAAGGCCTTCTAACACCCATGTCATCTGGACAAAATGAATTTTCAAAAACAAAACCGATGAACTTGGACAAGTCATTAGAAATAAGGTCAGACTAGTTGCCCAGGGCTACACATAGGCAGAGGGAATCGATTTTGATGAAACATTTGCACCTATTGCTCGTCTTGAGTCCTTTCGTATTCTATTAGCAGTAGGTTGTTCCTTGAAAACCAAGTTATATCAGATGGATGTCAAGAGTGCTTTCTTGAATGGTTATTTGAATGAGGAGGTGTCTATTGAACAACCTAAAGGTTTCTAGGATCCTCATTTTCTTGATCATGTTTTTAAATTGAACAAAGCCTTGAATGGTTTGAAGCAGGCTCCCCGAGCATGGTATGAAAGACTGACTACCTTCTTGCTAGAAAACTCTTTCCAAAGAGGCAGTGTGGATAAAACCTTATTCATCAAGAGAGAGAGAGAGAGAGAAACAATATCCTCATTGCTCAAATTTATGTGGATGATATTGTTTTCAGATCCACATTTGAAAATTTGTCTAAATCCTTTACCACATGTATGTCAAAAGAATTTGAAATGAGAATGGTCGGAGAACTATCATTCTTTCTAGGTCTTTAAATCAAACAATGCGAGAACAGGATATTTCTTTCTCAAACTAAATATGCTCAAAATATTTTGAAGAAATTTGGGATGAACTCATCTAAGCGCTCCAGTACACCTATGAGCACCGCTGTCAAGCTGAGCTTAGACTCTTCCGGGAAAGACTTCGATGAAAGACTGTATCGCAGCATGATAGGCAGTTTGTTGTACCTAATTGCTAGCAAACTAGACATCTCTTTCAGTGTTTGTGTTTGTGCCAAATATCAAGAAAGACCTAAGGAGTCACATGCCTAAGCTGTCAAGAGGATTCTAAAATATGTTAGTGGCACCACTGGGTTTGGAATATGGCTTTCCAGAGATACTAACATGAATGTTGTAGGTTTCTCCGATGTTGACTAGGTAGGTTGTGTTGATGATAGAAAAAGCACATCAGTGGGTTGTTTTCTTATTGGCAACAATTTGAATATTGCATGGCATAGCAAGAAACAAACTTCAACCTCTTTATCTACAGCCGAGGCCGAATACATAGCAGCTGGAAGCTGTTGCACACAATTGTTATGGATGAAACAAATGCTATTTGATTACGGCATTGATCAAACCACAATGGTAGTTTATTGTGATAGCAAAAGTGCTATTGACTTCTCTAAAAACCCGGTACAACATTCTAGAACCAAACACATAGACATAAGGCATCATTTCATCAGAGATTTGGTCAAAGAGAAAATCATATGCTTGGAGCAAATCTCTACCGAAAATCAACTGGCTGATTTACTCACAAAACCCTTGGACTCTACTAGGTTTGACTCCCTCCGTAAGTCCTTTGGCATTTGCTCATACCCATGATTCTTTTTTTTTTTTTCGCGCTATCATTCATTGTTCATTATTGATTTCCTAGCTTGTGATTCATTGAATTATTTTTTTTGCCAAGTTCGAGATTCATATTTCACTGCACTAACAAACTCATAGTTTGATGGTTATGGTTTTGCTGCATAATTTTAGATCTTCACTCCTGGCATAAAACAAAATAAACTAAAAACTGGAGGATTATGGCTACCTACGAGTATGTGTTATAGCAGCTACATGATTGAAAAGTTTCATTAGAAAAGGCTACCATATTTATTAGTGTGAAAGTCACCTATGATGGTTCTTTTCTGAGCAGCTCAAAGAGCACAAAAAAAAAAACTCCTAAGATTAAGGGGGAGCTTTGCTTGTTTATCTTGCTAGGGTTGCTTCTATTTTGTGTGATTCTATCATTCTTCCTAGCACAAACTAACTTTAAAAAATCTTCACTCTCACTTACAATCTTATGCTTGATGAAATTTTTGGTGTGTGATCATTAAGGGATTTCTTTTTTACTTTGATTTGAGTTTGTGCAATATTCATTTTTTTTTTCATTTATTCTCATTAGGCCTGTTTTCACATTTTGGCCCAGGTCTGATCAATCGGAGCTACAGATCCGATCGATCGGACATGTATCAGTCAACCCCATTTAAGTTTTGATTTTTATTTTTCTTTCCTTTCATTGTATTGCAACTCTTGCCCTAGCTCTCCATTCTCTCTTTTTCTACCAAGGATTTTCATTGAGATTTCAAGCTTTCTCCAAGGTAACTCTTTACTTCATCTCTTTCAATCATTCCATTTCTTTTCATTGGCTATAATTTTGTTGTCATTGTTGTGTTGGGTGTTTGGAATGTGAATTTCTTTGTGGTTGTTGGACGCAAGATTTTGAAGACTACTTTTTCTAGTCTTATTGATGAGTTTGAGAAGATTGTAGTGTGGTTTCCAAGTGTATAAATCCATTTTGGATGGTACATTACTAAGTTGGAGGTTGGGTTACTCTATTTTTGTAGTGCACACCAAGTGTTTGTTCTTTTGCTCCAAAGAGTTCATGGCTCCAAAAGCTTCTCAACCTCGCAAGCGGCCTTTTAAGCGTGGTAGCTCTTCATCTTCTGCTCCTTTTGACTCTCAAAGATTTCAAAGTCTTGCTAAAGAAACCTTGTTTGAGAATGTTTTTTCCAAGAAGCAAGTCCTTGTAGAACGACAAGTGAGATTTGCACAGATGAATATTGATTTCCGTACTTGGCTTCTTCACATAGAATGGAACTCCTTATATGATTTTGACAATACTGCTTATGGGTCTGTGATGAGGGAATTTTAGAACAACATCCATGATATTAGACAAGAGTCTTTCAAATCGTTTGTTCGTGGGTATATCATTGAGATTAATCCCAACTTCCTCAGTCAATTTCTTAAACAGAAATATCTTACACCCTCTTACCGCATGCTCAACTTCTTTGTCTGTTTCAATCTTGAACCAAAAGGGAGGACGTCTGATGTGATTATGGCAATGGGATATCTTTTCTATGAGATTGGGACGGGCAGCCCATTGATCTTCCTCTTGCTCTCTGTAGGCATATGCTGGATGCACTTGAAGGTGCTGCAACTACTTCTCTTCCATTTGGGGTCCTTATCACAAGGATTCTCTTTTCTCATGGGGTTGCTATCGGACCACATGATAGCATTGTGAAGGGGAGAGGACCAATTACGTATCGCACCATTAGTCTATCTACAACTCATGTCGATGACAGCGGTGAAGATGGTCCAGATCAAGGTGAAGTTGCAGCAGAGGCTCCTCCTCAGTATGAGCCACAGATGCCAGCTTATTTTCAAGACTTTGAGAACCGTCTTTTTTTATCAATCAGCTGAGATTGAATTGCTCGAAAATCACATGGATTCTCAATTTCAGGAGGTATTTGCTCAGATGGAGCAATTAAACATTGGCAGTCACAGAATCGAGGGAAAACTTGATACTCTCCTTCGTCGTTTCCCTCCTCCTCAGTAGTCCATGGCGTCTAACTTTCTGACCTAGCCTGGTTATCTTAGTGCTATATGTTTTTTACTCTAACCCTTTGATGTTTCTGATACTTGTTCCTTTCTCCATCTGGTTTGTCTATCAGGTTAGTGGACTAATTTTGATGCGTCTCATTTTGTAATACTATATGCATCAGTCGGCTAATTTAAGATTTTTTTTATCCTTGCTAATTTATGTCCAAAAGGGGGGAGAGTTGTTCAGTGTTCATGATTTATTTGTGTGTTCATCCTTTACATATTATTTAATCATGATCTTCTGTCAAGATTGCTTGTGACAAGAATTACAGGTATCGTCAAGGCTAGTGAATGAAGGCTTTTATTCCTGAAGAATTTTCTTTTGGGATAGTTTATGGGTAGATTTCATGTATTAGATGTTTTGTCCATGAATTTCCAAAGGGGAAGATTGTAAGTTTTTGAGTGTTAGCTACTTCTTGTGGATGGACAAAACATGGGGTTAAATGTAATTTTATATTCTTAGATGGATCGCATCAGCTTGGAAGAAATCTGAAGACGAAGAAAACGGAAGACACACCGCGATCGGATGCTGACAGACTGATCGATCAGACCATCAGTCCGATCGGCCCTGGAGAGCTTACTGTTAAATATCAGTCTGATCGATCAGACCCCTTGGCCAATCGATCGGACTTGGAATGCTCCCAGTTAGAAGATAGTCCGACCGATCGAACAGCGGCGGATTTTAGCTGATTTTTAGGAAGTTGCCTCTTTCTTCTCCTATTCCTATCCAATTCAAACCCAATATCTCCCACACGTTTCTAAAGGCCTATATAAGGGTTTAGACTCATTAAAGATTGTATCTCTCATAGTTCTAAACTGTAGAATATTTCCAGAGAGATTCCTTCCCTTTAGAGAGCATGTTTGTTAGATTAATGTGTTAAAGCTTTCTGCATCTGGAGACTCATCATCCACGTTCTAAGTTGATTCGTCTTGTTTAAGGCGTGGAGATCGAAGTGCTAGAAAAGGTGAACGGCGTGGTCGTCCGCAAGAATCCTTACGTTGAGTTCAACTGTAAAGGGTAGTGAGTTTCTCTTGTAACCTTTGGTTTATTAGTGCTTGATCTTTTAGGACCGGTGTGAGGTCCCGTGGGCTTTTTCCTATTCAGGGTTTTCCACGTAAATTATCGTGTGTCCATTTTCTTGATTGATTCATTGAATAACTTAGGTTATTGCTTTACTTGTTTCCATATTCATATCTGTTTTGGGACTGTTATTATCCTTTAGGGTTTGTGATTATCGACCCTCGAGGAATTTCACGGACGATACCTAACATGGTTGACCGTTGGTTTAGATTTGTGAACGTCGTTGCGCAGTAGACAGTCTGGAGCACCAGAATTCCAGAACCCGGGTAGCCAGTTGAACCTTTGGCCGGGTCACTGGTGACATCCCAAAACGCACGCCCTCTTCGAGGGGATTTAGCTAATGTGGTTACCAACTAGATTGTACATGATATTCATTTGTTATCAATTCTTCAAGCATTACTTAATTCGAGGGCACAATTGCCTAGTATCCTATATATGACCTATTCCAATCTAATGTCATTAATTTTGAATTTTGATACAACATGTGTAAATGAATTATTGCTTATACTTGCCTTGCTTCCAATTTTCTTACACTATATCTTCTTCTTGAGCCCAAACAAGTGAAAACCCCCAAATTTCAAACCCTCCTATGAATGCAATGTCAAAAATAAACTATAACAATGCATGCATGTAAGATATTCTTTATTGTCACTTATAACTGCAAGAAGAGAAGATTTCCTACTCAAAGAATCTACCACTACATTTAATCGGTACATCAAACTTTTTAAACCAACACCCATGATGTGGTGATGAACTAACCGGATGATGTACATGAGACCATCTTAGCCTCTAAAGATACCTCATGTAATGCTGAATTTCCGCTGGGCATGTGAAAGGAAGAAAAGTATGAATGACTAGAATAGTTTGGCTACTAACAGTCCTTGAATTTCTAAATTTCAATGCACGAACATCTTGTTTTAACATATTCATGATTTCATACACTATATTAGTGTTCATCTACATAAAATGAATATCTTTTATATTCATAAGTTAATTGTCATAATCATGTTAGTTATCTTATTCGTTCGGTTAATTTGAGAAGTCTTGAGTGGACTTGTAAATGTACATGTACGAAATGATTTGTATCATATGAAATGATTAGTGTGAGTAGAATAGATGGAAGTCTTAGGCTGTCCAAACATTCAAGTTTATTAAACAAAAGATGATTTCATTTACTAGTAAGATGTAGAGATTTAAAACATACTCTACCTCAATAAAACCAAAGTATTTATATACATCAATACCAAAAGTAAGTTTAGTTTGTTCAACTTCACAAAAATATTCTATCAACAAGGAAGAAATGTAACGCTCTTGGAAGCACGATGCATATAAACATCTTGTTTTAACATATTCATGATTTCATACACCATATTAGTGTTCATCTACATAAAATGAATCTCTTTTATATTCATAAGTTAATTTTCATACTCCTGTTAGTTATCTTATTCGTTCGGTTAATTTGAGAAGTCTTGAGTGGACTTGTGAATGTACATGTACGAAATGATTTGTAACGTATGAAATGATCAGTGTGGTCCACTCAAGTTCGATTTGCTTATTGATTTGAATGAGTTGGTACTACTTAGCTACGACCGAACAATACCCGATGGGGTTGACCCTTGGTTTAGATTTGTGAACGTTGCTACTCAGTAGACAGTCTGGAGCCCCAAAACTCCAGAACCCGGGTAGCCAGTTGAACCTTTGGCCAGGTCACTGGTGACATTCCAAATGCATGCCCTCTTCGAGGGGATTTAGCTAATGTGGTTACCAACTAGATTGCACAGTAGACAGTCTGGAGCATCGAAACTCCAGAACCCGAGTAGCCAGTTGAACCTTTTGCCAGGTCACTAGTGACATCCCAAAACGCTTTCCCTCTTTGAGGGGATTTTGCTAATGTGGTTACCAATTATGTCACATCTCGGTCCCGAATTCACCTGGCCAAAGGTAAATCTCGAGGTGTGACACGGGTACTCCCGTGCTCATCACACCTGTTTCGGGTCAAGTGCGAGTCAAGAAGGAAAAAAAATCACGTTTCCAGTCGTGAGACATGCTCACAGACACCTGTCTTTGTACATTTACCAACAGAAGCATTAAATGAAAAAAGATAAAGGTAAAATTTCAATGCACGAACATCTTGTTTTAACATACTCATGATTTCATACACCATATTAGTGTTCATCTACACTAAATGAATTTCTTTTATATTCGTAAGTTAAATGTCATACTCCTGCTAGTTATCTTATTCATTTGGTTAATTTGAGAAGTCTTGAGTGGACTTGTGAATGTACATGTACAAAATGATTTGTATCGTATGAAATGATCAGTGTGGTCTACTCAAGTTCAGTTTGCTTATTGATTTGAATGAGTCAGTATTACTTAGCTTCGACCGGGCGATACCCGACGGGGTTGACCCTTGGTTTAGATTTGTGAACGTCGTTGCGCAGTAGACGGTCTAGAGCGCCGGAACTCCAGAACTCGGGTAGCCAGTTGAACCTTTGGCCGGGTCACTGGTGACATCCCAAAATGCATGCCTTCTTTGAGGGAATTTAGCTAATGTGGTTACCAACTAGATTGTACATAATTTTCATTTGTTATTGATTCTTCAAGATTTACTTAATTCGACGGCACAATTGCCTAGTATCCTGTATATGACCCATTCCAATCTAATGTCATTAATTCTGAATTTTGATACAACATGTGTTAATGAATTATTGCTTATACTCAGCTGAATCGTTGTATTCAGTAGTTATTCTTAGTGTTACAGACGCAAATCCCAATCCAGGCCTTGAGGAGACCATGGAGGGAGAGGAGGAGGCCGTTAAGGTACCTCCAGGGATAAAAGAATGGACTGCTGAAGGAGCTGTCTAGCTCGTGCTTCCGAGAGCGTTACATTTCTTCCTTGTTGATAGAATATTTTTGTGAAGTTGAACGAACTAAACTTACTTTTGGTATTGATTTATATAAATACTTTTGTATTATTGAGGTAGAGTATTTTTTAAATCTCTACTTCTTACTAGTAAATGAAATCATCTTTTTGTTTAATGAACTTAAATGATTGGATAGTTCTTGATATGTACCTTTATATGTTTTGATTTAATGCTTCCGCTGATAAATATACAAAGGCAGGTGTCTGTGAGCATGTCTCACGAGTGGAAACGTGATTTTTCTCCTTCGTGACTCGCACTTGACCCAAAACAAATAGCGATGAGCATAGGAGTACGCGTGTCACACCTCGAGATTTTCCTTTGGCCAGGTGAATTCGGGACCGGGATGGGACATACATAAGTATGGTATCAGAGCATGAAAAGTCTTTCTAAAAGACAAACCAATAGAAACATGGTGAGAATGCGCTAGAATTGATTAGTGATGTTGATATTTTAATCTTTAGATTATTGTTTAGTCATGTTTAACTTAAGCTGGGGGGTCAAGGTTGGGGGTCAGAATTGTTACCTCTAACCTAAAGTGAAACTCTTTTACAGATGAATGGCGTCTAGCTCGGGATCCGAAAACAATGAATCCAATAATGATGAGCAGCCTTTTGTCGTAGTGGAGCATGATACACCTCCGAACATGGATGCTCGCATGATGATGTTGATGGAACATATGGCAAAGACTAATGAGAACATAGTTATGATAATGGCAAGACAAGATCTATGACAGCTAAATGTAGGAGCTCAAGTAATCTTTCAATACAAGGACAAGGACCCTAACACCATGTATGAGAAGTTTTAGATGAAGGGAGCCACAGAATTTTATGGGA
This sequence comes from Cinnamomum chago, assembly GCA_038049695.1. Taxonomy (NCBI): domain Eukaryota; kingdom Viridiplantae; phylum Streptophyta; class Magnoliopsida; order Laurales; family Lauraceae; genus Cinnamomum; species Cinnamomum chago. Next base: position 59,358,298 of record CP142458.1, on the reverse strand, counting down.
ACGAAGATGCTGTAAAAGCAGATGAATGGCTAGATCACATTGGTAATGTTTTTGAAACTGTCATCTGTGACAACAAACAAAGGGTAGTACTTACCGCTTCAATGTTTCGAGGAACGGCCAGCACATTGTGGAAAAGTGTGAGGAATTCTTTCAAGGTAATGCCTAATACCACTATTTGGGATACATTCAAGAAACAATACCGCAGAAAGTTCATACCCGATCATGTGCGAAGAAAGAAACAGAATGGGTTCCTAACCTTGCAGCAAAATCAAATGACAATGGCGGATTATGTACACACCTTTCTGCAGTTATCTAAGTATGTTGAAGATTTGATCAACATTGAAGAAAAGAAGGCGGATAGGTTCATTGATGGCATGAACCCAGCTTATGTGGAGCATGTAGTAGCTTTTAAAAGGCCAGAAACATTCGATGATGCTGTGGACCAAGGCTTCTCCGCAGAAGAAGTGGCCTGGAAAAAGGCCAATGACTTCAAGAGAAATCCATCTTACTCTGTAAAAGGGCAACAACATAAGAAAGTGAAGGGTTTGGCTAGTGGAATAAGTGGGGCTAGACCTAAATGTGATAGTTGTGGAAAAGGAGGACATAGTGCAGATGCATGTTGGCGGACTTTAGGAGCGTGTCTCATTTGCGGTTCTATGGAACATCGCACAACAACCCTGCCCAAGAGCAAGACAACCCCCACAGCAGCAGCCATAACAACAAAATAGAGAAGCACTCCCTGCCCCACCTCCTCATCTAGCATTGCCAGCACCACCTCCCAAACAACAGCAACGACAGGGTCAACAGAGACAACAGCAAAGGTGGCGTCCACAACAGGCTGTCATAGTTTATGCTATAAATCATGAGCAAGGCAGTCGATAATGTGGTTGAAGGTATGATCTTGATATGTTCTAGAGATGCAAAAACTTCGGGCTCTACACATTCGTTTGTGGCACCTCAGTTTGCATGTGGATTTCAGCAACTACCTGAGTTGCTAACCTATTTACTTATGGTGACTACCCTTGTGGGTGAGTGGCAATTCAATGTATCTGAAATTAACACCCCGTCGGGTATCGTCCGATTGAAGCTAAGTATGACCGACTCATTCCAGCTTTTAGAGAGGGGAAGGCACTGTAGCAGACATCGAAGGGAAATTGAGCTAATTTATTTACTTGACTTGCCGAGTTGTGGTTCCACCCTTACTACACCCTATTAAAAATTTGAAGATTTTACCAATTAATGTCGTGTTTCAAATTCGCGTTTCTTTTCCCTGCTTTTTTTATATATATATAACATCACCAGAAATTCCTACCCTCCAGGTTGCAATAGTGAGCACCTTCTACTATGGCATTCGCTTGTTATTTTCTCAACAGTTATCAAATTCCTCTTTGTAAAACCTGAGAAATTAACAACCCGATTTATGATTCCATGATAGATAATACATCAGCCAATGTCTCAAATCAATATAAAAAACTATGGCAAAAACACTACAACACTACAGAATTAGAGACGACATCCATGAATTCGTCATCCAACTCTAAGGCATTCATAAACTCTGGTAAGAGACAGATCTCCAAATCCACACTACCCCCTCCTTCACGTCCTTGATATGATGTCACCTTCCCATCGAACTTGTTTGCATATCCACTACGAACTGCCACAGGCCTTCCCCAACCAAAGTCATTCCCATACATGTCAAATCTGGGAGAGCTCCCCATCATCACACTCCAACCATCGAACCGGCTCAGATGGTACACAGTAGGAGCCTTCACCCATGCATCTAAAGTCCCACGCACAATAGCATCTGTGTGGGTAACTACAGATTGGTGCACTAACCACGCTGCCCACCCAAGATCATGGGAAAGCAGTTGGGCGCCTGTTGTTGATGCAGTTACTGTTTGTATGCAATTTCCAAAGTAGTGAGGAGATAAAGAGGGCTGCAATCTTGAACGGTTTCCGATGGCCAATCAGCAATTGGTCGTTTGATCGGGTGGTAATTTTCGTGCCCTAGAGACTGATCTCCACACCAGTGCGCAAATTGCCTGAAAATAGCATGGATGTCAATGGGTATGTAATCGTTTAATCAATGAATGTAAAGAAGAAAAAATGATGTAAAACTAGTTTTTTTATTGAGAGGTTTATTTGAATATTATAATGGAGAAGATTGTTTTGGACTTCACTATGTGGGGGAGGAGATTCCTGAGGTTCCCTACCAATCCAACTCGATATATCATATATTGGTTCAAGTTTGATCCTGATGACATGTTATTATCTTCTCCTCCTGTTCCTCCACCTCTTTTCATTATCTAAACACTTTACTAAACTATGGAATTTGTCATCCCTACCTGAAAGGATGAGATGTTATTGGAGTTGCAGTCTTTGTTCGCTTTTGCTTTGAGCAGTGCAATGGACTCTGCCGTGAAATGAAAGATCCTCTCTCTCAATGGGGGAGCTGCAAATCTCTCTATAAACTCATCAGCTTCAGAGAATGGAAGACAAACAAGAGAAGGTACGAGATCGCCAAACCAGCGTTGCGTAACTGGGGGAGCTGAGATGCAAACATTTTCTTCTCCTCCTCTTCTTGTGATCTCAGACCACATATTGAAGAAATTAGTAAAAGAAGTCCCATCTCCAACCGTTTGATTGAAAGAGCAACCGATGAAGATGCCGTCGACAAGCTCGGTCACCTGCACTCCAAGCAAAGGTATGGAGTGACCATCATAATTAACTGCCCCGTCAAAGACGAAGAAGGATTTTACGATCTGGGGTACATCGATCGGGTCGAGAATGTCTGAAACAGTTACATCTGCGGCTGCATGGATGAACTCCGCACCTGCATCATTGCAGTCAATAAATACATACGAAGAAGATGGTGATGAATGGTCTGTTCTGAGGCGGCCCGCAAGAGGGAAGAAGTGGGCTAGAGCTTGGGGCAGAGATTGCTTGAGAAGATGGACAATGGGATTTGAAGGAAGTTTTTGAGAAGAAGGGTTGAAGAAGAGGAGACCCTTCTGAATGTAGTGTACAGAGAGAATGGCTAGGTCCCATGGTGTGAGTTCGCAGGATTTGGGCGGTGGGGTCTCTTCTAAAGTTCGCCGGGGTGTGATGGTGCATTTGGAGATGTGACGAACTTGAGGTGGAGCCATTTCTGTGGAGAAAGTAAATAATAGATGGTGTGCTTGTACGTTTCTCTCCTTGGATATATGTATATATAGATGAAGAGAGCCTATAAAGAAGTGAAGAACAAGCCGCCGCCTCTTTTGAGTATGTATTTCTTCTAATCAAGGGTCTTGGTTTGGTGATCTTGTGATCCACAAGGTGAATGTGGATGGGCCACACAAGGTGAAAAATCACATCAGGGGAAGAGTCATAATTAAACAGTAGCTGGAGTGTCTCCAAATTGATGGTTGAGATCGTCAGTGTGGCCTAGTTTGCCCATGGGTCACCAAAGAAAAAAAAATTCCATACAAATTATGGTTTTTCGTGAAAATCCTTTTCCATGACATTCATTTGCTGAGGATTTTGAAGATGGGGCAATTTTTGCTTTTTTGCCAAGAGCACTAGTACACTAGCAGCTAACGTGCCCTATAAGCTCCATTGATTGAGTCAACAACTCATGTTAGACATGGTTGTCTGTGTTCACCAAACATAAGACTCTCAGTACATTTAAGCAAGAAAAGTTACTGAAAAAGCACTTGTATTTAGTATATAAAATGTTATTTTGTTATTATTTTGAGTTTTGATTTCTTGACATGATCAAGTACTTGACTGACTCTTTGGGACGACTCAGCCAAGAATATTTAAACCAATTAGCCCACAGAGTTGATGTGGTCATTGCTTGCCAACCAAGGCGGAGCATGCAAGCCTCATTTAGCTCACCAACCCTACGAATTCCCACGCTTCTCTCTTTTTTTGGAAGGAATATAATACCCCATCTTACCAAATTCCTTTTTGTTTGGGAGTGGTTGGAAGTCCAGAGAAAATTCCTCATAAACTTTTCAATTTGAGCATAAATTAATCTTGGAATAGAAATTGAAAGGGCAATGTGCAATGGGATGCTGGAGAGGGAATGTTTAACCAAAATAAGCCTAGAGGCAAAAGAAAGAGTCATCATCTTCCAACCAGCTAACTTGGAATGCAAGACTTAAGTTTAGAAAAAAGGCCCTGTTTGTGTGAACCATAGAAAAAGGGAATGCCCAAGAGTCGACCCTCACTGCTTATGACTTTTTTACTCTCTTTATTTTACCGACAAGAACGCCTTTTCCTTTCTCTTTCCTCTTCCTTCGCCCCTCTTTCCTCTTCCTCCATTTCCCCCCTTCTGATTTCCACGTTAACTAGAGATTTTGACTCTCTTGCCAGCACATGTAAAGCTTTTCCATGCAATTGCAGCAATTGATTTAGGATGATGAGAATTGTTGCTACGATCTGATGGGCCACCTTTTTGAAACAAATATCACTCCAGAAAAAAACTATGTGGTTCCCAATCCAAACCACCTAGTTTCATCCACTAAAGAAGACTGCTCAATTAAGTTCAGTTGTATTTAATCCACACATCTGCACATCACTAATGCAGTGGCAAGCAGAGTATAATAGTCCATGATTTGGCTTTGGCGCACCACATGATTGCCCTCCAAATCTACAGTTTGAGTCACTGTAGACTATTGAAGTGAGTCTGTAATTTAGGAATGGAAATACAGTGGGCCAATGTGGTCCATGTTTCATCATCCAAATGGTCCAATTCATTTGATCCTAGTGCAGTGTCAGCTGTGAAAAAGACCTAATGGAAAGAATGCTAAAAAAAAGACTTGGATTCTATTTTTAAATTAACGATTATTGGATTTAATCGTCAGTCCTCAGCAATGAGTCTTGTTGGTGTCATTGACTCTGTCCTGCCCTTCCTCACCTCATCTATACTACATACATACATACAAGAAGACTTCCAAGAACCTTCATCCCCAGATCCCCTACTCTTAATTCTCTCTAAACCGATGCCTCAGTCTCAAATTCGTCACATCTCCAGATGCACCATCACACCCCAGTACACTTTAGAACAACCCCCACCTCCCAAACGCTGTGAACTCACGCCATGGGACATTTCCATGCTCTCTGCACACTACATCCAGAAGGGTCTCCTCTTCCACACCCCTCCTTCACATAAGCATCCTTCAAATCCCACAATCCATCATCTCAAGCAATCCCTCTCCCAAGTCCTTGCCCACTTCTTCCCACTCGCAGGCCGCTTCAAAACACACCGTTCATCATCTTCTTCTTCCTCCTCCTCTTCGTCCTCTTTATATGTGTTTATAGACTGCAATGATTTGGGTGCAGAGTTCATCCACGCGGCTGCAGACGTGACGGTTTCGGACATTCTCGACCCAATCGATGTACCCCAGATCGTAAAATCCCTCTTCCTCTTCGATGGAGCTGTTAATTATGACGGTCACAGCATACCTCTGCTTGCAGTGCAGGTAACTGAGCTCATCGATGGCATCTTCATTGGTTGCTCTTTCAATCATGCGGTTGGAGATGGGACTTCTTTCACGCATTTCTTGAATGTGTGGTCTGAGATCACAAGAAGAGGAGGAGAAGGAGGTGATTGTATTTCTGATGCTACAGTGGGTGAACGTTGGTTTGGAGATCTGGATCTTTCGCTTGTTCGTCTCCCATTCTCTGGAGTCGATGATTTTATAGAGAGATTTGAAGCTCCATTGTTGAGGGAGAGGATCTTTCATTTCGCGCCAGAGTCCATAGCGCGGCTGAAAGAGAAGGCAAACCAGGCTTGCAACTCCAACAAGATCTCATCATTTCAGGTATGGTTTCCAAAACTGTTTCGGAATTGTATTGACCGATATGTGGTGGCCGGTGGACACTGCCGTACCGCAGTGATGCAGTCTGTGGTGGTAGAGATGGTTGTAGGTAGAGATGTCAAATGGGCCGGGCCGGGCCGGGCCGTTCCCGCCAGTCAACGGGCAGTGGCCCGGTCAACGGCACGGCCCGTGTGGGCCGAGGAGGCTGGGCCCGTTAGCCCGTTTGGCCCTGGCCCACCAGGCCCGCTTGGCACGTGGGCTGCCCTCTGTGGCCCGCCTGGCCCGCCCAAAAGTGACCTTTTTTAAAAAAATTGTTCATTTTACCCCTCCAAACAGCCATAAAATGATCATATAAGGGGTTTTGTGTCCTTTTCAATTTGACAAAGTCTATAATACTATAACCCTCCTATTCTTTTTCTAAATTTATTAGTGTTATTTATACGGCATACACACACAAAAAAAAAAACCTCTCTCTCTACTCTATATTCTTCTCAGCTTTAATTAACTTGTTGAAATCTTGAGTTAAAAAAAAAAAAAAAAAAGTAAACCCACCAAAGGGCCTATAATATAATATATCCTTAAAATTTATGTTAATCAAATGGTCTTGAAATATTTATTTGTTTCTAGCGGCAACCAGACCGTTGATATGGAGAACCATACCTCAAAATGTCAACTCCTTGAATTTTCTAGCCTTTGATCAACATCATCTAAATAGATGGTCTAAAAGGGAAGCAAAGAAACAAGAAAAGGTTAAATATTAGACAGCAACATCTTCCCACCTTGGTTATTTGTAACACAAGGCAAAAAAAAAAAAAAAACCCACAAGCGGTCAGGATAATCTACACAACCCACTAGTAACAAATCAAATATCGTGGACACGCAAATATATGGGCTGCGCTTACAATTTCTCAGAACCTTAAGCCAGGTCTATGGAACCCTTGCTTTTAAATTTTAGGGATCTAAATGACGCGGTTAGATTGATAACTTTCCAGATAGAAGTGCAATAGTCTGAGAAGGACTGAAGATTGGATCCTCCGGGGGCACTTTAACTATTCTGTGCTCAATATAAGGGGTTTCTTAAAATTCTATGTTAATCAGATGGCCTATAATATTTTAAGGACCGGGACCGCTGGCCCGCCTGGCACGCCCAAAAGTGACTTTTTTTTAAAAAATATTCATTTTACCCCCCTAAAAACGGTCATATAAGGGGCCAGTGGGCCGGGCCGTGCTAGGGCCCGCTCCAGCCTCGGCCCGTTTGACATCTCTAGTTGTAGGGTTGGTAGGTAAGCTGAGGAATCTTCCCACAACTTTAGAGCATTCCTACGTAGCTAGCTTAGCTTTAGTTAAATCTAAGCTAAATAAAGTCACTTCAATTATTTCAGCCATCGTACTATTCACGTGCACCCACATCAGCCTCTTTACTTTATCTTTATTTCATTTAAATATTATTTCTTCATTATTTCTTTATTATTTTTTGGAAACCCAACAACAACTAAAACAATGGCCACCCGTTCATAGACCCATCAACAACAACAACACACACACAACTGGGTATCATACCCATCAGCAATCCAATCATCAAATCGCAATAAAAGTCAAAGAGATCAGGGGAAAAATCAAAGTAAAACATAAAATAAGAGCAAAATCGCAAGGCTAATCAAAATGGGTGTCAATTGGTTGCACGCACAGACAACTGGGTATCATACCCATCTGCAATCCAATCATCAAATTGCAACAAAAATCAAAGAGATCAGAGGAAAAATCAAATCAAAACAAAAACGAAAAGCCAAATCGCAAGGCTAATCAAAACGGGTGTTGATCGGTTGGAGAAAAAATGAAGGAAATCATAAAAGAAACGACAAACCTCAAGTCCGATCAAAATGGGTGTTGATCGGCATCGTTTACCACGCTCTACCTCCCGTCGATGAAGTCCAAGAACAGTCGTCTCGAGTTCTTGCACAGATCGTGTGAGCTTGAGAGTTGAGAGACTATGTTTTCTGTTTTCGTTGAGTAGACATGCAGACAAAGGGGGAGAGAGAAAATAGAAAATGGTTTTTTAATGAATCCCGAGCTACAGTACCAAGTTAAGTGTAAAGAGCCACTGTTCATGAATGCGGTTTTAACGGAAGGAAAAAGAACCTGATGTGCACGGATTTCATGCTACTTTAGCGACTTTGTAGCTAAACATTGTATTTACATAGCCACATGCGAATGCTCTAATCCTCTGTATTTTTTTTTTTTTTGGTGTCTATCTTCTTTAACAGCCGGCTATATTCCAGGACACATCAAGTACTTGCCTCCCTCGTGGCTTTTGTCGGGGCAAATCCCCATGGAGAGAGAGCGAGCACGAATTCAAAATCGTAACTTTTGTCATTTTTTTTCCATCCAATTCAGCCTAGGATCCCTCGTGGTGTCTTTAAATGCTTGGATTTTTATGAAAATGTAATTTCATTATTAAGGAAAGGGGGATTTTCAAAAAATATATAAAATTTCATTCTTTTTTTTGAAATTTTACATGAGGATTTGAATGTCTCAAAGCATTATAAAAGTTTTCCATATTTCTTTCAATCAAGTTTCCTCCATAAATATATTTTTAAAATGATAAAAATACCCTTACGACAAGTTTCTACCTTTTCTTAACCTTATTTCATCCCCCAAACCAACCCAAAAACCATTTTAGGGGCCTCATTGAGCAAATGTTGATCATGGGTTACTTTATTTTTGTGGTTCATTCACTTAGGAGAATGCTTCGTTTTGGAGTTCTTTTCTCTTAATTCTCACATAGTTCAAGTTTCAACTTGGTTTTGATGATCATAACCATGGTTCAAAATAGCGGCCGCTACGTAGCGTAGTGCCCGCATTATCGGCCGTAGCGGTTAAGGCAGCTACGCTATTTTGAAAATAGTTGCGCTACGGTCTAAAATCTTGTATTGCCAAGTAATTTTAGTTTTAAATACTATTTCTTCTATTTCTTCTCCTCAATAGCCTTTCTTAAAGTTGTCTCTGCTCTTATATGATTTCAAATCACTAAAAATACATGATCTTAGTTACTATACAAGATTCAAAAAATTTAGGCAATTTAAGAAATTCACACCGCTACGTATCACCGCAACCGCTACGTATCGCCCGCTACGTAGTGTTTTGGTCACTGGCCGCTATGTCTACCGTAACCATTATTTTGATCCTTGATCATAACCATTTAATAAAGATAGTTCTTTAACCATTGGAATCCATATAAGCCTTTCTTTTTTAACTGTCTATCTATAAAGGTAGCTGAAGCTAGCCCCACTAGGTCATTTGTGTTGGACTTGATCATTTCTTTTAACTAATTTATTAAAGGGGGGGAATTTTAAAAAGACATAAGGTTATTTTTGTTATTTTCAAAAAAACTATGATGGGGACTTAATTGAAAGAAATATGGAAGACTTTATATTACTCTTTTGAAATATTCATATTTATATTACTTTTATTAAAATGAGCTAAAAGCTTTATACTATTTTAAAATTTTTCCTATAACGTCTAACATATCTTGTGGCTTGGGAGGTAGGGTACTTTTAGGTTCAAACCTCTTGGAGATAATTGACCATTAGTAACTTAAAAATAATGATTAGAATGCGCAGTAAGAATAACACAAAGAAAGAACGATATATGATAATTAATGCTTGGAATGGGTATATAAGGATGCAGCAAGGGCGGCTCAGGAAATTCAATTTGGGGGGCTTTATGTAAAAGAAGTATTGGAAAAGGGGTAAACTATAAAAAAAATACATATTAGTTTTTAAAATCCTTAGAGGGTTTTAAAAATTTTTAACTATCTTTCAGCTAGCGATGTAAATGAATCCCCGATTTTTCGATTACTCGGAAGTTCCAACCCGTTAAAAACTGGATTTCAATTCTTATTTAAGCCCCGATAAGTAAATGGGTCTGGGTCTGGTTCCACCTTGGTTCGGACCCATAGACCCGAGACCCGACATATTACTTCAATTTTTCAAAACCCTCTCCTAAAAACCATATTTTTTAAATATCATTCTCTACCTAGACCCGGACCTGGATCCAGACCCATCCTATTTTTTGTTACCATGGACCCGAGACCCGACATATTACCTCAATTTTTCAAAACTCTCTCCTAAAAACCATATTTTTTTAATATCATTCTCTACCTAGACCCCGACCTAGATCCAGACCCATCCTATTTTTTGTTATGGTTCCGGTTCTGGGGCCAAAAAACCAGTTCCGAAATGGTTCCGAGTCCGAATCCAGTTCCACCTTCTCCTTAATGGTTCCGGTTCTGAGTCTGAAGCCCCCACCCATACCTGAAAGTAGGGTTGTAATTAAACAAGTCGGTTCCAATTCGGGTCCATGGTCCACCCCGAGGATGCCAATCCACTGATAGCTCGGTGGTGAGGCCCCTCAACAGGAACAATCCAGAATCTATTTCTGGTTGGAGCACTAATGGTGTGGAACTCACAAAGAGTGGGTGTATGTGTATTTACCAGAGCAAAAAAGCAAACAAGAGAACAAGATCACAAACATACATATTAGTCCATGTTTGGACATGCAGAGCAAGTTGAGACAAGAACACATATATACCAGTTTACTCTAAGTCGGAGAGTGTCTTATTTTCTGTTCAAGGAGATCTCTCTTAGATCAACTAATACATTAACTATCAGTTTTTCTTCCTAAATTCGAATAACTAGATAATTTGATATCCGTTCTACTTTCAGGCCCTGTGTGCGTTGGTGTGGAGATCAATCACTCGGGCACGAAAATTGCCACCCGACCAGAACACCAATTGCCGCTTAGCCATCAGTAACCGATCAAGATTGCAGCCCCCCTTATCTCCTCACTACTTTGGCAATTGCATGCAAGCAGTGGCCGCTACAACTACAGCAGGCCAGCTGCTTTCCCATGATCTTGGTTGGGCCGCATGGATGGTGCACCAATCTGTGTCTGGCCACACTGATGCTATTGTGCGTGGGACCCTGGATGCTTGGGTGAAGTCCCCTGTAGTGTACCATCTGAGTGGGTTTGATGGTTGGAGTGTGATGATGGGGAGCTCTCCCAGATTCAATATGTATGGGAATGACTTCGGTTGGGGGAGGCCTCTTGCAGTTCGCAGCGGATATGCAAACAAGTTTGATGGGAAGGTGACTTCATATCCAGGAAGTGAAGGAGGAGGGAGTGTGGATTTGGAGATCTGTCTCTTGCCAGAGTTTATGAATGCCTTGGAATTAGATGGTGAATTCATGGATGTTGTTTCTCATTAGGTGGTGCTGTAGCCATGGTTTGAGAGAGTAGGAACAGAGACTTTAGATAATGCTCCAGTCATGGAATAATATCTCATTGCCTTTTTAATTTTGGTTTTCAGCTATTTTTGAAAAGAGAAATGGAAAAAACAAATGTTAAAAGAGAATATGAAAGTACAAATGAAATGGACACCTTGAAGTATAGACAAGAGTACCAACTACTGAAGACATCTAGGAAAAGAATGTAAATGGGTATCCAATTATCAATTATCCGTGTATTTAAAGTCTTCAATTCTGAATAAAGCAGGCATGGTAACTATTTTGGATCTGGGAGAAACTCGGATCCAATCATATAGGATTCAGAACATTTGGATATGAATCCAGATCCTTGTATCTTCCAAACCCAGCCATATGTGGATTTTGGCCCAGCCCAAAATCCACCCCAACTTGAACAAAGAAATCCAATATACAAACTAGGTTTAAACCCTCAAAAAATAGGCCACGGACAAGACATTAAGCAAGCTCTCGAACTATGTAGATTGAAACCATTTGATTTCTAAAACTACTTTTACAATCATGTTTTTGACCGTTGAATGATGACCGTTGACTATTCTCATTATCTGATCCACTAAAAGTATTGGTGTGCAAATCTTCGTTGGTGAGATGGTTTGAGCTTGGAATTCCACGAATGTTGTTTTAGAGGCTTTAAGTAGCTGGACTTAGGATATCTATTCTCTTGGTCCATTTGCTACCCTAGCACTATGATCTCCTTATTTTTCTTGCAGTAGATATCATTGACACCCAATTTCCCAATTACCTCCTGCATGACAATTGATGAAACCTTAAACTCATTAATATAACACCACCTCAATAAACTCCAAGATCTTACATGTCAAAGGAAACAGAGAAGACAGAGAGAGAGAGATTACTCTTACATATGCGCGCACACAAAAAAAAAATAAAAAAGGTAGGATATTTGGTCTCTCTTTATTTCTTGGTTTAAGTATCACACATCAAGCCTGCCCTAGAGTTTTTAAGGCTACAGATGATGACGAGAGAGAGAGAGGGTGCTCTTAACAGACAATGACAAGAACGATGACTCCCATCTTACACTATAGTAACATCATGGTACACTAACGAGAGACTTGAATCACGCCCTGTATTTAGGTATGGCAAAGAGAGGTGGATCCATCTGCAAGGTCAGCCCAAATGACTCTGTCATGGGCAGCTTATCTGGTTCCATGCCATTAGGAAGTTCCCAATCAAACCACTTGACCAATGACCCAAGGACCATGCGCGTCGCCCGGCTCCCCAGTGGCAAGCCAATGCAGATCCTCCTCCCAGCACCAAAAGGAATGAATTGTAGGTGGTTCCCTTGGTAATCCAGCTCAGATCCAATAAATCGCTCAGGCCAGTAATCCAAAGGTCTCTCCCATGTGTCTGGGTCCCTATGGATTGCATAAGCGTTCACTAAGATCTGGCTCCCTTTTGGAATGGTGTAGTTCATGACTGTACATGTTTCAGTGGATCTGCGAGGGATGAGAAATGGCGCCGGAGGGTGAAGCCTTAGAGTCTCTTTGATGCATGCATGGAGGTAAGGGAGCTTGGGAAGATCTGATTCCTTGATGGGCCGGTCACCTACTACTGTCTGTAGTTCTTCTCTGAGTTTCTTGAGCATGTGTGGGTGCCTGAGGAGCTCGGTGAGCGTCCACTCGATTGTTGAAGTTGTTGTTTCACTACCCGCGCCAAGCATTTCCTGTAAGGAATCGAATCGGCAAACTTGAAATCTAAAGTTAAAGCAGGGGATTCATGACTCTGTGTCTCGTTATTGATTTAGCTCACAGTAGAGCCTAGATGAATGCATGCCAATCATGAGGTATAGGAGATGTGTAGGGCTAGACCATCTTGCCAAAATAATGTCCCAATCAAATATTTCATAGCTACCCTCTAAAAAGTTCATGCCTCTGTTTTTTGAAATTCAATAGCCTACTTTACTATGAGAGGTATGTGTCGGTGCATGTAGAGGTGGCACGCATGGGCGGCGCTACATGGATCCCATTGGGGTCAATGAATTGAAGTTATAGGAAGCTTTCGACCCCATTTAATACCTAAATTAATGAGTCATTTGTCAACCGAAAAAATAAATAAAACAAACTAATGGGCCCAATTTTTATTGTTTAAAGAAAGTTACCTTTTCTATACATTTTGTAGGTAAATCTTCATTTACCCGAATTTATCCTCTAAATACGGTATTCTCCCCATATTAGAAGGAGAAAACCTTAATATTATCAAAAGTAGATGACATATGTTGATAATGGAGAAAACAAATTTATTGGATTCATGGAAGAAAAGTCTTTTGTTGACCCGACTCGAATTTCTAGAGCCGCCACTGTTTGATAGTCATTTATGGATCTTCACCTTTGCTTGTTCGATTTTAGCCACCCTTAGGAATTCATTTCTTAGAATCTCTAAGAATTCAATCCCATACAAATCAATGAACCGTTGGGAAAAGAAAAAAGAAAAAAAGAAAAGAGGAAGGTAGCCAAGAATACAAACCAAAATCATTGCATCGAGGGTTTGGTCATTGAATCCACCCTGGATCAGCACATCCAAGAAATCATGCCTGGAGTGATCTTTGGTCTCTTTCCGATCTCTCACCGTCTCCGCCCACGAACCGAAGATGGGCTTCAAACCATTCTTGACCGCCTGTTTGATCCCCTGGAGATCTAAGTGTTGCAGAATCGGGAACAGCTCAGAAATATCAAGCTTAACAGCGGTCAATGTTATATCCCTGATCAGATACTTCATCCCACGCTTCTCATCCTCTTCCTCATATAGGAACATGTCCTTGGAGAAGATCATGTTACTAAGCACATTTAGAAGTGTAACAAACACCACATCGGACACCTGAACTATCTGCCCTTGCTTTGCTTTAAGAAAATTCATCAGCTCCATCACCTTCTTCTCTCTAATTTGAGTTTGGCTGTCCAACATTCTTGTTGTGAACAGCTCAGTCCTACACACCTTCCTTAGAGACTTCCAGTGATCATTGCACTCATTCCACAGTAAGGAGTACTGAATCCGGCCATCAATGAGTACACTAGGGGGGGAAGCCCGCGCCGATGAGAGATGTCGATCATTGATTTTGAGAATCTCGGTGGCGACGGCGGCATTGGAGGCATAGAAGGTGTGTTGGGACCCAAACTTGATGTGCATGAGCGGGCCATAGGTTCGGGCCAATTTGGTCACTTCTTGGTGGGGTGTTTTGGTGAATGCCATATCTATCTTGCCAATTATAGGCCAGCAAAAGGGTCCTGGGGGAAGGTTTTTGTGGGAACGTTTGAAGAGAAAGAGATAGATGATAGGCAAGAGTAGAAGGAGCAGGATTAGAGGATCCATTGTAGGGGGGGGAGGGCAGAGAGAGGGGTGTGTGAAGATGTCAAGATGGTGAAGGAGTTCACCTCCTTTTATAGTGATTTGGGAGGTTGTGGAGTGAGAGGGTATATATCACTCAACTTTCACTTTAATGTGCTTTCTGTGTTTTCCAAACGGTATTTGAATTAATCAATGGTAATGTTAAAATAATATCAATTAAAATTTAAAAATCATAGATTTATGACTTTGATCTTATTAAGTAGAAAAAAAATTAGATTCGCAGAATTAATCACGTTTTTACTTGCAAGCACATGCCTTGCGCTGACCTAATGTGAGCTTAAAGGTAAAAGGAGTACGATTCAAGCTGAATGTAGAAAGTGGTGGATCTAGGAAATTTTCCTTAAGGGCAACAGGGGAAAAAAATAATTAAGATTCCACATGTGAGAAAGAATAGATTTTCAAAAAGAAATTTGGGGTGTGTGTGTATGGCGTGTGGTGTGTGAGTTGTGTGTTCCAGGGGCACCTCCTGCACCCCTTGCTCTGTCCCTAGATGTTGAGCTAGCCAAATCTGAAAAATTAATTAGGAGGTTTGAAACCCCGTTGGGTAGCTCATTGGCTTAGGACCACGGTTTGCACTCGGAGGTTGTAGATTTAAAACTATACTACCACACTAGTTTATTTGGCTTATCTTTGGGCCCGGAGGAATTAGTCCAGCGCAAAGGGTTGGAAACCCTCCGATAGCTAAAAAACAAAAAGGAGGTTTGAATCGAATGTACATTACAAGACCCATAACCATACCTACAATTAAATTAAAAACCTAGTATCCAACAAGAACCTTACTAAAGTAATCTGAATAACTAGTTAGGAGGTTTGATTCGGGTTTCATATTACCTATCCGTTGGATGAGAACATCCGCCGGATGGAAACATCTGCATCCAAACATTACCGTAGGTGAAAATTCAAATAATACATATATATGCTAAACAATTCAAACAATACATAGAAACACACAATGTGGATTCTCCTGTGGGCCCACCTAAGGCCCCACCAAAGGGGATATGCGGAATTGAAAGATTTGGATGTGACCCCATCTCACCTATGTGCAAAATTTGAGGTCCATTAGATCATCTTAACTCCTTGTATGACACTCAAATTTAACGATTTTATAATGCATCAGCTTTTTTATTCCAATCCAAGAATCATTTCCATTCGGATTGATGTAATGCATATATGACATTTACATTGGTGGTTGTACCTGACAAGTTTTGATTGATTGTAGGGTGCTCTAAGTGGGTTGTGCATGTGAGCATGTGAATGCGTTTGCATTTGCACATGTGTGTGTATGCTTGAGTGTGGTCACTGTAGGGACATATGTGCACGTACATGCACATACTCAGAGGGGTTGGACCCATACTCAGTCTTAAACTTAAAAGCAAAGGTGAGTCAGCCTTAATCCATCTTGTTTATAGCTAGCCTTAAAACAAAGGCTTGAACCAAAATGCAAGATTAAGACCAAAATATTTATATATAACAATCAACATACAAATATAGAGCTGTGACATTGAATTTTCAATTCTCACTCACACCCAAATTTTTACTTGGTTAAACCCCAACACATAGCTTTCAACTTATTTAATTATAACCTTATTACTCCCAATAAATCCGTTTTCGCCCTTTTTAACATTTATTTTAATTGACTACCCAAATTTTTTTTATAATCCCTTTCATAATCTCTATACCTGTATAGATATTGATTTTTTTGGATAACCCTGTATATATGGATGTTGATCGATACGTTAATTAGGGTTGATATTTACAATGACTGACTAACTAGGGTTTGTTATCTCCAAAAATTCAAACCCTATCCTTTCCCTCGCGTGGGCAGGGCTTGTATTATTGTTGTGGTTGCACGTGGGCTTGGTGAAAATCGTGTCGGATTGCGGCCCGGTCCGTGACAGTCTTACTGACCGACTACCCATTTGGAGTGTGAAGTGTTGACCCGATTAAAAAAAAGGTTGATTGCGTGGGCGACCCGGAATGACACTTCACTATCTGATAATGATGTCCTATCTGACACGAGGAAAAAAATGCTACTTGGGTGTGGATTTTCTAGCGGGTGGGCCAAATAAATTGGGTGAGGCATCATCATAAAGATCAGTGTGGCCCACTTTTTGAAATCTAAATGATTAAGGCACTGTATTGATCTGGTTTGTATACAGGGAGAATTTTAGGTTGGACCTTGGTGACAGTTTACATGACTTCATTTGTGGGGAGTTTTTTTTTTTTTTTTTTTTTTTTCTTAATAAGAAAACAAGGTGGGGGCATTGATTTTGACGGATTTGGGCTTCAGTGTCAGGCCTTAGAAATGGATATATAGTGATGAGATAATATAATTTCTTATTCCTACCCTTGCTGTCCGTTTATTTGCTTGCATTAAATTTTATAGGCATTAAATGTATAGGAATTCTTAGTCAAAGGAGCTCCACCAGAGGATTGTTAAAAAGGTGAGGTATGGATGATATTGTGTGTGTGGGCGGGGTGGTTAAAGTCGGTGACTGGGGGGGGGGGGGGGGGGGGTGGTGGTTAAAGTCGGTGACTAGAGATGCAAATGGATATCTGATTATAAAATTCAAATTTGGAATATGTTTGAAGTACCGAATGATAAAGGGTATGAACCTGAATCAAATTTAGTATGCATTTGATAAATGAGCGTTTCGGATCCATGCAGGTTCCGACTCATGGACCCAAGAACCGGCCCGATTGACTATTGTATTTAAAGATGATAAGTTTTTTTTATCTCTCTAACCAACCCCAACATAGTGGGGACAAAACTTTGATGATGGCGATGATGATAAAGGTTTTTATTTCTCCTCAATCTCTTTATTTTTGGATTCTTGGGTGTGCTTGGCAATTAACTAGTTAAAGTAAAGTAAAGTGAATCCAAACAAGAAATAAAAAGGGGTCATATCAAAAGTACATAATTTCAAAATTCCCTTCAAATTTTTCAAAAAAAGTAAAGAAAAAACAATATCCTTTCTCCACTAAAAGACAAAAAAAAACTTCATTTTTCTATATAAAAAGTCAAAAAGATTTCATACCAAACAACTAAAAGCAAAGCATCATCATAACACCTTATATTTTATTTTTACTTGATATGATGTTTCACCTCACCATATTTCAATTCACCATACATCCAAACAGGCCAAAGAATTTGGAATAATTCTCATGCTTAAATTATTGGTGTTGAGATGTTTTTTAATCAAGATTTAGTAATTGATTCGTACATTTCTTGGCTTAAAGAGCTTGGATGTGCATTTTTAAGACAGGGTTCTTTAACTTTATATAGGCTAATGTCAAAGACTTCATGTAACAACCTATTTATCAGTTCTAAAAATGTTGGGATTTATCGCTCGTAGAAGATGGGACCGACCCATCTGTATCCATAGTAAAGTGTAAATGATATGGGGATTTTGACCATACAAGTATCCTAAGACCTGACATTTGCCTCTTAACGGCTGAAATTTGAAATTGCCTACAAAACTATTCTTACAATAAAGGACGTAGGGTCCATCACAGCAGCCAACATGGACCCTACTTTCAATGGTCTGAGATTGTTGTTTAATCGATTCCACCGAAGATAAGTCTACCCATGAATTATAAGGAATCTTTCCCAAGTGGTAAAGAGCGGTGGCTCTCCGTCCAGAGTTTGAACCCTGAGTATGCCGCTTCTTCTAGTGTGTCGAGCTCCCTTCCCACTTGTGTGGGTTTTCTTTCCGACTATGCTGGCTCTTTGCCCATGTGAGTGGATTGTCTTCCCATGTGTGTGGGCTCTCTCTTAGGTCTCAAACCCTTGGATGGATACCAATAAAAAATTATAAGAAACCAAAACATATCCACTTCATAACCATTTGTTAGGATCGTTCGTCTTATTTCAATCAAAGTCTCGAATGGCTATAATCAGAATTTTGTACTCCCCAATGATTGATGATCACACTCATCCCTATGGTAAAGATCAGCAAAAGTAAGTTGTATCAACATGTAACCCCAAGCGGTTGGCCGAGTGGTCAGGACCACAGTTCATCCCTCTTTCAAAGCTAGATCTTGGCAGCGACTCCCTATTCCCTCATCTTCAAGAACCAAAGGTTGAGTCTACTTATGCTACCACCTGGGGGCCATAGGGGTTTTACGCAGCTTCTCTCTGGGCCTGGAGGGATTAGTCCAGCCCAAATGGTTGGGTACCCTCTGTTAGCTTGTGGTGAAGTGGCGGACCCTGAGTGGTCCACTCACTATCAATGTGCGTAGACCCACTCCGAGGATCCAGATTCATATCTTTTTTTACAATCTAGCATTATAAGAGAATGTGAGATAGGAGGGTTCTTATAATTTTCAGGGGAAAAACCATCCAAAGTTTGAAAGAGGGTGAGAACCAAAGAACTTGCTTTTTTAATAGTTTGAGTGTCAATCAAGGGATTTTTTTAGTAAGATTAGAAAATGGCAAAAAAATTTACTTCAAATGAATTAGTTTGATGGTGATTGACGGCAACCAACTTCCCCGTAGTGATCTACACTAAAATGTAGTAGCTTTCATGGTTTTAAGTGAAGGGTAACTTGGATATATTTTTAAAATCTTGAAAGAAAAGGAGCAAAAACTATCATTAAGAGAGCTACTAATGCCACATCTCAAGCTTCTTTGAAAACATCCATTCTCTCTACACACCACATGTAAGTGAAAAATTCCCAAAATTTCTTTCTACACACCCCATTGTTCCCAAAATACCCCTCTCCCTCCACCTTCATTTTCTTAGTTCACTCCCCTCCTTCCCCCTCCCCCTCCATCTCCTTGCTGCCACCCTCCGTCCACTGCCCTCTCTCTCCCTCTCCCTGTCCGCTACACTCTCTCCCTCTCGTTGTCCCTTTCCCCCTCCAGTAGTGATGCTAAAGAGGATGGTGGCGACTAGGGTTTTAGGGGGGGGGGGGGGGGGGGGGGGGGCTTGGTTTGTAGAAAAAAGTTAGGGAGGGAGAGACTTTTGATAGATGTCCTTTTGGATAATTTTACACATGGATATATTTATCATAAAAAATGGGATGTGCTCAGAGAAGCTTGGGTTTAGTTGTCTTTAATTGAGAACTTATTGAAAAACTTGGGCCCTAGTTTGAATAGTTTTGAAACATGTTTTCTTTTTTAAAATAAGACAAAGACTTAAGGCCTTATTTAAAAAATATTCTCTTTTTTTTATTGACACGTGGCTTGAATCTTGCATACCATCCTCATAAATGAACAGAATATTTTGAACAAGAGGATTATCCATTGCATCTTAATATACGACAAAGGTGGGCGGATGTATCTCTTTGAGATCTCCACTTTGAAGACTATACTAGCAACAACGCCTCGTGCTTAGCCTGGGGCAAAAAGTAAGATATTACATTTTTAATTTATGAGATATCAAAATTAATTATAAACATATAAGAATATATTCATACACATTTATATAAAAACAGTCAACACATCTTGAATAATAAATATAAGTGTTATCTTCACATAGGCCAAATGATCATTTAAATCCCTCCGCACAAATTTCTTCTCTACCCCTTTGAAGTAGCACCAATACCATTTTAGAATCGATCAAACTGCTTTTTAGCTCTAGATTTAAAAAAAATGTATAAACATATTAAATTTAAAAGCCATAAATTGTGAGACTTTAAAAACTACAGGCTAATGTTATTTGATCCTAGTAATAATTGGCCTACCTTGGATCAATGTATATATCTTTTAATTATAGGTCCATGTGGGCCCACGGAAGTATAATTATAGTGGAGCAAACCTAGGGTCATTTGTCTATATAATCTGATCAGAAAATGATGCATATAAGATTCAATAAAAAAAATTTCAACCTCAAAACATTTTTATCACAAGCCCATCTATAAGGTGGTCTCCTGTCGGGTCTAATTTTTGTTCACGTGTGGCAATCTCTGAATAGAGAAGAGCTCTATTTGGAAACTAAAAAAAATGATATTTTTTAATGAAAAGTTTATCAATGTGAATTGTTGAAAGGTGGGCCCCAAATATTAAAATAAAAAGATTGCAATCTTGAGAGGATGGAAGATCGATGGTGTTAAGAGAGAGAATAATTCATAATCCATATTGACCTCAAAAACAAATATCTATGCTTAATCCATGAGTGGGTCTCTCATTGTAGAAATAAGTTAAATGTGCGGGGTCCATTAATAGATTTGCATCCATTAAGAAACCAGACAACGGCCAATAGGCTTGCCTCCCTCCATCAGTGGGGCCCACTCTTAGAAAAAAGGGGTTAATAGAAGGCCATTGGGATTTCATCCAATACTAGAGTCCAATCTTGAAATATATTTAATACGAACTGGTGCCCACTACTGGATCCATCCATTTAGGGGAAAAAACTGAAAGAAGAGTAAAAGAGCAATAGTTTAGATTTCAATCATCAGTAGGGCCCACAAAACATATTTAACATGGGACACATTGATGATTGAAGATCTAAGGAAAAGAAAACAAACCGACTATAAAGATTTGCTTATAATTTGGATAATGGCAAGAAATAAGACTCAAATTCAAATGTTCATAAAAATCTCTTATGAGAGAGGTTTTAGGAGAGAAAGAGTAGCCTTTTTCGAAAAGAGAAACTTTTTAAGGATGATGTGGCACCTCTCACAGTCAGAGAGACTTTTTAGGGATGAGGTGGCACCCCCTCACAGCCCACCTCCCTATTTACTTTAATATATATAATATAATAATACTTTGCTCATTCCAAATCGATTTAGATGAAGTTACGAAAAGAAAAAAGATTCAAGATTCACCGGATCCACTTTTGAAATCCTTAAACCTTATCGCATTGTTAAGAAAATGTAATACGTGATATACTTGAAGTGGATCCCATGAATATAATAAAACCGAAAAAAATAAAAAATAAAAACACCTTAAAGTTCAAGTTGCCAAAGATTCTAGCTGTGACTGCTATTCACAGTTTTATATACCAACTCTTATCAATTGAATTCACTCATTCAAAGCATTTGAATTGCGTCATCCAAAAGTCATCCAAAGCGTGAATAAAACAATTGAACAAGCAGAATGGGTCAAGAAACTCAAGAAAAATATGGATTAAGTATTGCAGAGCAGGTAGGAATGGTGACTCTCTCCCTCATTGGTGAAGCTGAAGAAATTTGAGAGAGAGAAGAGATTATCACAATAATAAAGTTCGATGGACCATTATCATTCATGTATTTTAAACCTCCATTATAAATTTAGGGGTCATTTGTTTAGTGTGAAAGTGATTCACATGTGTAAATGACCCACATGTGAGTCATTTGCATATATAAATGACTCACATGTGAATCAGATTCCACCGTTTGTTACTAGCATAACATTTCACATGTGAATCTATGAATAAGTTGTAGATTGTTTGATGATATCTCAACATCCAAGCAACATCAATGGTTGAAAATTGGACACATGACCGTGTTTGAGCTTCTGAATAATATGAACGGTCCTAATCAGGTGGAGCCCAAAACATTAAAAAAATCATAAAAGGTAAACTGGGTATGTTAGTAACAATAGGTTGTATATTGTTTGATGATATCTCAACCTCCATGCATCATCAACGGTTGAAAATTGGACACATAACCGTGGTTGAGCTTCTGAAGAATATGAACGGTCCTGAATTTACAGGTGGGTCCCAGAAAAATAAAAAAATCATAAAAGGCGAACTGATATATGTTAGTAACAATAGATTAATCCAATGGCTGTGATTATGTCGATCATATCTCAGCCTCCATGCATCATCAACAGTTGAAAATTGGACACATGGCCTTATTTGATCTTCTTAAGAGAATGAATGGTCCGGATGTTACAAGTGGGGCCCAAAAAAAAAAAAAAAGGCGGACTACTCATTGAGGCACTCTAGCACTCTGCCCGGTAACAGTGCTCTGTGAAAGTGTTTCACACCTCTTGAGGTGTGAAAATGTAAGGCGCAAAAAGGGTCATGTTTCACAC
This sequence comes from Cinnamomum chago, assembly GCA_038049695.1. Classification (NCBI taxonomy): domain Eukaryota; kingdom Viridiplantae; phylum Streptophyta; class Magnoliopsida; order Laurales; family Lauraceae; genus Cinnamomum; species Cinnamomum chago. Next base: position 59,335,847 of record CP142458.1, on the reverse strand, counting down.
CATTTACATAGCTATTTTACACATGTGAATCAAAATCACACCAAACAAACATGATTTATGTGTATCCATTACCCATGTGAATCAATTACATATGTAAATGAAAAAAACAAACGTCCCCTTAGAGGTGAGGGACACTTACATCGCTTTTCCTCTTTGCATATGACCATATATGGTTTTCCTCTTTTGTACATGAATATTTCTAATTATGTAAGTGTTTCTCACCCTACTCTGAGGGATGGATACACATGAATATTTCTCTTTAAATATTTCCTTGGCAATACTTATATGAGCTAATTCTTATGAGACTTATATGTCCTAGGCTACCACTGACAAGGAATGAAGAGGATGTCAGGCTATTTTTTTTATTTGTTTTTGGGTGAGTATGTTAAGGCCTCAAAATCAATGGTACTAAAATTGTTGGTGCCCTCCCCTAGCCGGTGGCCACTAGGCCAACTCAGCAAAAAAAAAAGGGTTACAATTCAATTGTAAACATAAGTTGGAAGGTGTCAAAGGAAGTGTCAATACCTTTCAAGGGCCATGGCAGGGCTCACGCCCTTTCATAATCTCTATACCTGTGTAGATATTTTTTTATATTGAAGACCAAACAAGCCCTCGCAAGGCTTGCACTGTCTAGGCCCTTGCCCTACCCTCGAGGGTCATGGCAAGGCTCAAGGCCTCAAAAACAAGAAATTTTTTTTTTTTTAAATATTGTTACTAGAATTTGAGTGTGATCAAGTATTATCTTATATAACCTCAATTGCAAAGGAACTATTAAGAAAATATCCATTATCATGTCTAACCTCAATTGCAAATGAGCTATTAATATAAGAAAACGTCGGGAGAATATAAGTTGTCTCTAAAAACTTTATTTTATGGGATAAAGTCATACATGGTTTGGTGACTTGGGCTCTAGACATAATTTTATTCATTTTGTGACGGAAGTCAAAAAGTTAAAGAGTATGATCTATTTCACACCTTTCATGTGACCTTCGTATGAATTTCCACATTTGAAATCAATCTAGTAGTGTCTTATCTTTGAGAGTTTTTAACCATGTACACTCACATACCTTTTATCAATTGGCATTATTTTTAATAAAACATTGATCTGACTATTGCGCATTCTTGTATTTTAATCATAAAAATAAATGCACTTAAAAAAATACTAGTAGTTTAGACTTTTAAAAATCGAGAGTTATACTTATCTAATTAAAAGGATATTTAGATCACCCCCGTATCCTAAAGTTCCATGCACATACAAACTACATCTATGAATTGGTTGACATCCCAAGCAACTCTATAGAGGAAAATGTGTATTATTAGGGAGGAGTACACCCCCTTTTACACTAATAAGGATTTATAAAAATAATATAAAAGGCCTAAATAAGAAGCAATAAAATTAAAAGAAAGGGATTAGAAGCAACTGTGCAACACTTATTGATTATATGAAAATCGATCCGTGCACACTGGCCTAAAGACAGGCTTGGACCTGCCCTTGAAGAATAGATAAAGCCCATTTGTGTTAATATCTTCCGGCCATGGTTCGAAAACGTGTCCATTCAAACCCAACCGAGTCAACTTAGAACTCTCTGAATTCATGCCTTCAGGGGTTTTGCTGACTCAGATTAACTCGGTTGAAGGTTGGTTAGGTCAGCCTTGACTTGGTCAAGACCCAGTCAAGGCAAATAAAAAACTCTATAATGGCTATAATGGTATTCCTTTTTCATTCTTAATTATATGCATTAATACCACACGTTTTAATTCTAAATTGGTTAAGACTAGACCAAGGCTCCAAATTGGCTCGGCCCATTGGCTCTTTGGGCCAGGTTAAGTCCTTGAGTTTACAAACGTGTGTTGGCGATGATGAAGCATCTAATTGGGCCATTGTGCATATATTCATAGATTTGGCTCACACCATGTAATCACTGGAGCAAAAACAATTCGGTCCTAGCCCACAAGCCTAATAACTCGGCCCAAATCGTGTCCAAAGCACTAAAGGTCAGATTGGGTTGATATGTTACAGATAATTGATTAGTTCATGGTATTGAATCCAATAGCATTGAAACAAGGCTATTTTATGAGCCCAATAGACTGGACATGGATGATGGACCAGTCCAGATATCATTACCGACCTGGGCCATGGTTTTGGCATCTGATATCAGACTCAGGGCTTTATTTGGCGGATCAGGTCTCCCAGAATTCCAGAGTCCAAACCAAATATTACATTACATTTAAAAAAGAATGAAAGAAAATCACCCCTCCATCAATTTTATCTCATCTCTGTTCCCCCTTTCATCTTTCTCATTTTCTTTTAATGGAAGAAGGAAAGGGGGCAAAAATCTCAGAACCCATCCATAAATTCTTTAAAAACAACCAAAATCCTTGATTACCCCACTCAAGTTCAGCCAAGAACATCCATTCATGAATTTATACGAAAGAAACATCTGAATTAAGATTATAAAAAAATAAATAAATAATAAATAAATAAATAAAAACCCAATTCTCTTGTTTTTCTTTCACTACTCAATGTTTCTTTCTTTTAGAAGGGAAGGAAGAAAGAGAACCTGAGGGAAACAAGCCTCAGATAAGGTTGAAAAAAAAAATAATAATAAAAAAAGAAAGGAAGAAGAAGAAGAAGAAGAAGAAAGAAACCCCCCAATTCTCTTTTTTCTATCTCCTCTCTAGTACTTCTTCTTCTTTTCAAAGTAAAGAGAATAGTAAGTTAATAACGGAGAAGAACTATGGGAGAAAGAAAACTTACAAACTAACTGTGAAAAGGACCTAATGGAAAGAATGCTAAAAAAAAAAAAGACTTGGATTCTATTTTTAAATTAACGAGTCTTGGATTTAATCGTCAGTCCTCAGCAATGAGTCTTGTTGGTGTCATTCACTCTGTCCTTCCCTTCCTCTCCTCATCCATACTACATACATACATACAAGAAGACTTCCAAGACTTCACAGAAACCTTCATCCCCTACTCTTAAAATTCTCTCTAAACCGATGCCTCAGGTCTCAAATTCGTCACATCTCCAGATGCACCATCACACCCCAGTACACTTTAGGACACCCCCAACCTCCCAAACGTTGTGAACTCACACCATGAGACCTTTCCATGCTCTCTGAACTCTACATCCAAAAGGGTCTCCTCTTCCACCCCCACCCCCCCCCCCCCCCCCCCCCCCTCCTTCACATAAGCATCCTTCAAATCCCACAATCCATCATCTCAAGCAATCCCTCTCCCAAGTCCTTGCCCACTTCTTCCCACTCGCAGGCCGCTTCAAAACACACCATTCATCATCATCATCGTCTTCTTCTTCTTCTTCCTCCTCTTCCTCGTCCTTTTTATATGTGTTTATAGACTGCAATGATTTGGGTGCAGAGTTCATCCACGCGGCTGCAGATGTGACGGTTTCGGACATTCTCGACCCGATCGACGTACCCCAGATCGTAAAATCCTTCTTCGTCTTCGACGGGGCAGTTAATTATGATGGTCACTCCATACCTTTGCTTGGAGTGCAGGTGACCGAGCTTGTCGACGGCATCTTCATCGGTTGCTCTTTCAATCAAACGGTTGGAGATGGGACTTCCTTTACGCATTTTTTCAATATGTGGTCTGAGATCACTAAAAGAGGAGAAGGAGGTGATCGTATTTCTGATACTACAGTTGGTGAACGTTGGTTTGGAGATCTGGATCTTTTGCTTGTTCGTCTCCCATTCTCTGGAGTTGATGATTTTTTAGAGAGATTTGAAGCTCCGTTGTTGAGGGAGAGGATCTTTCATTTCGCGCCAGAGTCCATAGCGCGGCTGAAAGAGAAGGCAAACCAGGCTTGCAACTCCAACAAGATCTCATCATTTCAGGTATGGTTTCCAAAACGGTTTCGGAATTTTATTGACCGATATGTGGTGGGCACTGCCGTACTGCACTGATGCATGGGTTTGTGGTGGTAGTGATCGGTTGTTGGGTTGACAGGTAAGCTGCGGAATCTTCCCACAACTTTATCCCCCTTTTTTTTTTTCTTTTTCTTACCATGGGTATCTATCAGCCTCTTGAACAACCGGATATTTTCTTGGGCAAGTGGCCTTGGGGAGAAAGGGCGACTTTGAAATGGCAACCATTGGATCTTGGGCGGTGGTTCTGGACAACTGCGCTACCCAGAGGCGGATCCAGGATTTTCGTTTAGGTGGGGCGGAACTTTTGCTAAAATTTTTTCACATCAACAATAACAAAAGAAGTTGTTCACCCAACATAGGAAGTACATGTCAAGATTCAAGTTGTTCACATCAACGTAGGAAGTACCTGTCAAGATTCAAGAGGTTGTTCACCCATTGACACAACCCATATGACTATTACCTTCTATCAGAGGCGGACCCACTATGTAATGACATGGGGCGGAAGAAAGAAAAATAAATAAAAATAAATTTGAATTTGCTATCAGATTGAATTTGCAGAAAGAAAAATAAATAAAGATTTTGGCACAATTTACATCAGATTATCATTAAAGTGAGGTAAAAAACAAATTAGAAAAAGAAAAAGAAAAAGGATAAAACATCAACCTGATATGTGAAGTTTATCAATTATTAAATACTTTATTCTTTTGACATTGGAATTATACAAAATTGTCATCAAATTGAGATTACAAGTAGAATAAATTCAGAACTTTTCATGGGATTATAGGCTATGTATTAAGTTTAGATTTATCAAACAAAAACATAATTGGAAACCCCTATAGCATTAAACATTTGTTTTTGATGGGTTCTGGAGAGGCTCTAGCAGCACCTTGTTGAGGCTTGAACTCAACATATCTCATGACTCAGCACCTTGTTGAGGCTTGAACTCAACATATCTCATGACTCATGGACTTCCTGATGATGCTCAATAATTGCCAATGCAGCCCAAGAAAGGTAGACCAAACTGTCCAAACCCATTGCCTCATTATAGTTCCCTAACATGGACTGAGTCCCACTTCTGAAAGGTGGGGCTACGATGGAAGTGCCACACTAATAAGAAAGCATCCCCAGATAGTTGTATTTTGTTAGACAAATTGACTAAAAAATGGAAGGCTAAAAACAAAATTGAGTCATGGGTCCAGATTCAGATGCCACAAAGAAAGGTCAACCAGTAAGATGATTGGCAATAAAGTAGATTTATGTATCAATGCCTACCAGAGGTGGATCCCACCAGATGAAACAGCTGGGCTATCAAAAGCTTGCACTCTTTGAAGGCACCCCTTCCCTTTTTCTTTGAGACAAGCTTCACCAATGCTTTTATATGGCACATGTAGCTCTTTTATTTATTCCCACTTGGTGGTGTTTCTTCTCCTTACAGATTTGTGAGACTTGCAACACAAATCTTAAAATCTGTCCTGTTTGGTATCTTCAGGAAGCAGACAGAAACAGAGGATTTGCAGGCTCCTTTTTAATTGAAAGATAACCCGTGTCCTTATTTTATTGAATTTTAGATTTCTGGTCAGTGGTTTCCATGGAACTTGAATTGAATTAAAAAAAACACTTCTGTTAGTAGGTTAATGAAAACCTAGACATATTGGAATATTTCTTCCACCCCATTTGTGGGTTAATTGTTTCCAAAAATGTGTTTTCTCCTGTAGATGAGAATATGAATTTCCATGCCGAAAGACTGAAACAATCACATCTACGAATTCCAACGAGTACACAACATGTTCTAGCATTTTAAAAGAACAAATCCACATCACCTACATTTAACTGAAACCCGCAAAACAATTACACATTTCAATCCAGTAAACATCAGAAGCTCAAACAAACGCATTTCTCCAAAACTCAATAAAAGCAACAGATTACAAACTAGACTCCTTCACCCTCTATAAATTAAATTTCCTCTCCCTCCCTGGCTCCCTCAACTCCCAACCCTTCCAATCAGAGAAAGAGAGACAGAGAGAGAACATATTCTTCTCAAATCTCAATCACCCTTTTTTCATTTTTAATAGAAAAGAGGGCATTGAGAATCTGAGATCATCACTTCAAATGAAAAAAGAAAACTAAAACATAAACCCTAATGTGCAAAGGAAGAAGAGAGGAAGGAAAAGAAGAGAAGAAACTGCACAAACCCTAGCCAGAGAGGGAGGGAGGGAGAAGCTACAGAGAGAGGGAGAGAGATTTACCTGAACTGTCGAGCCTCAAAGGAAGAGGGTAGGTCGAAACTCGGAAGAGCGGAAGAGGGAAAAGGGAAGGGGGAAGAGCAGAAGAGCAGAGCTTAGTTTTTTTTTCCATTCGTTCTCCCTTCTTGACCTGGGGTTTTTTTTTTTTTTCCTTTCTTGACCTGGGGCGTGGATCCTCTTGATGTGGGGCATGGGCCAAGGCCCAACACTATTTCAAGAGGAATGTGGAATTGGTCGCCCCAGGTCATTATATACTCGGTCCGCCTCTGGCGCTACCAACCTCTCCAGGTTAAAACCCTCTTTACTAAAAAGAAACAAAGAAAAGGTCAAGCATTTTTTTTTCCATCCAATTGAGCCTAGGATCCTCTTGATGTCTTTGATCGCTTGATTTTTTTTATGAAAATGTAATTTCATTATTAAGGAAAGGGAGATTTACGAACAATTATAAAAAAATTTGCTCATTTTTCGAAATAGTACATGAGGATTTGAATGTCTCAAAACATTATAAAAGTTCTCCATATTTCTTTCAATCAAGTTCCGTCCGTAAAAATATTTTTTTAAGTGACAAAAATACCTTTACGGCAAGTTTTTGCCTTTTCTTAACCCTATTTCATCCCCAAAAGCCATTTTAGGGGCCTCATTGAGCAAATGTTGATTATGGGTTACTTTCTTTTTGTGGTACTGTCACTTAGGAGAATGCTTGGTCTTGGAGTTCTTTTCTCTGAATTCGCACATAGTTCAGTTTCAATTTGGTTTTGATGATCATAGCAATTTAATAAAGATAGTTCTTTAACCTTTGGAAATCCATATAAAACTTTCTTTTTTTTAACTATCTATCTATAAAGGTAGCTGAAGCTGGCCCCACTAGGTCATTTGTGTTGGACTTGATCATTTTTTATAATTAATTTATTAAAGGGGAAAAATTTTTAAAAAGTCACAAGGGTATTTTTGTTATTTTCAAAAAGACTATGATGAGGACTTGATTGAAAGAAATATGGAAGACTTTATATTACTCTTTTGAAATATTCAAATCTTTATGTACTTTTATTAAAATTAGCTAAAAGTTTTATACTATTTTGAAAATTTTCCTTTAACATATAACATAGCTTGGGAGGTAGGGTACTTTTAGATTCAAGCCTCTCGGAGATAACTGACCATTAGTAACTTAAAAATAATAATTAGGATGCGTAGTAAGAATAACACAAAGAAAGAACGATTTATTATAATTAATACTTGGAATGGGTATTTAAGGATGCCGCAAGGGCGGGCTCACGAAATTCAACTTGGGGGGCATTATGTAGAAGAAATTTTGGGAAAGGAGTAAACTATAAAAAATACACATTAGTTTTTAAAATCTGGAGGGGGTTTTAAAAAAATTTAACTAGCTTTCAGGTATGGGTGGGGGTTTCAGCCCCAGACCCATGTACTAAGGTCCACCCTGAGGATGCCAATCCAATGAGAGCTCAGTAGTGAGGCACCTTGCCTCAACAGAAACAATCAAGAATCAATTTCTAGTTGGAGTGCTAATGGTGTGGGACTCACAATGGGTGGGTGCATGTGTATTTACCCATAGAGGGTGGTGCATATGTATTTACCAGGGTCCAACCTGAGGGTGCCAATCCACTTATAGCTCGGTGGTGAGGCACCTTGCCTCAACAGAAACAATCAAGAATCAATTTCTAGCTGGAGCACTAATGGTGTGGAACTCACAAAGGGTGGGTGCATGTGTATTTACCAGAGCAAAAAGGCAAACAAGAGAACAATATCACAAATACACATATTAGTCCATGTTTGGACATACAGAGCAAGTTGAGACCAAAACACATATATACCAGTTTACTGTAAGTGGGAGAGTTTCTTATTTTCTGTTCAAGGAGATCTCTCTTAGATCAACAAATACATTCACTATCAATTCTTTTTCCTAAATTCGAATAACTAGATAATTTGATATCCGTTCTACTTTCAAGCCCTGTGTGCATTGGTGTGGAGATCAATCACTCGGGCACGAAAATTGCCACCCGATCAGAACGCCAATTGCCGCTTAGCCATCAATAACCGCTGAAGATTGCTGTCACGTCCTCAAAAGTACAATCATAGGATAACGTGAAACATAAGAATAAATATTCATTTTCCTGTGTTTAATACAACACAAGCTTCCAAAAGTGGACCCACATATTGCAAACCGCGGTGAGTCAAAATAAATTTCATTAAATTCAACGGAAGCGTTATTCAGTTGGTAGTTAAGGTTCATAATTAAGATCCAACACCATCATCAGATGAAGAAATAATAATTAAAGTTGTAGAATAAATCAAACAATTACTAAGGAAAAGTTTATCATTAAAGAAAGTTCATCTAAAGAAATTCTAAGATGACGTTCTCTCCTAAGCATGCTCAGATCGCTCCGTAGCCATCTCCGGCTCTCCACTCAGGTTCGTCAACTGGTTCAAACGCTTGAAACGTTTGACCATCCTCCGTCTCCATAGTAGAATAGGGGTCGGTACCTATGCACCAATAGACAAAGTAAACAGCAAGTACGAAAGCATAATTTATAAATAAAATACAAGATCAATATGAGTAATGACAAGTAATGATCATAAGAGATTAACAATGGAACAATGATGAAAAGAACGTATAACCTAAATCCATTCTACACAATAGAGCAATACAATAATCACACAGAAGCACTGCTACTGCTTTAGGTGGTCAGCCCTATCTACAAAGCAGGAAAACCCGTTTGAAGGCTGGCGGTCATAAACCGGTTCATAATCGAAATCGTAGGCCGGATAAACCGTTTCGAAATTCGGATATTAGAGTGTCTATACACATCGGTGATCAGCCGTCCACATACAATTGCAGTCGTTCGAATATGACCAAATCAATATACATATATATACATATCATAGTAGAATAGACCTAATGATCTGTAAAGCTCTGACATAGAAACCTAAGTCAAAGTGAATGGCTGGCTGCACAATAATCCATAATTGAATACCAAACGAATAATTCGAATAAACCTCTATAATGTCTCAATCGATTGCCACGCCACATCACGGTCCATATCAAATCAACATAGGGTATGCAACTAATAGACCAATATCAAACTCAATCATGTATGCAAACCCGAATGTCAAGGAATAATCAAAAGCCAATCATAAGGTCAAACATAAGGTCTCATACCTGATAATCATAGGAATCTCTAATAGATAAAAGATTAACACATTCCCTCTCAATCAATGGTGCATAGACTCAATTAAGGGTTTTCCAATAGAGATGGGTTGAGCCCGAATCCATTAGGATTTCCCTGAAGTCATACGAAGTACTAAACCCTACGTTGGTAAGATATTGTTTGCCCTGACGGTATTTACTCGGTCCAAAGATCCAATAAATAAAGTACAAAAATATAATTTTTAACACATTGAAACCATAGATATGATTTAATATTAATTTGCAAATAATAATAAGAAATAACGATCCTAAATTTATAATTTTTAGAAAAGCTGAGGACCCCAGCCAAAATATTTTTCCACATTCAAAGTAAGCCACAAGGGTCTAATTTGGGTTTATAAAACAACCAGGTCCTTTTTTCCAAATTCTCAGAAACACTCAAGGGGCAAGTTAAATATTCTAACTTAGAGTCAAAAGATTCTGTCACATTGTCGCATAGGATTCCCTCATCCAAAATACATCCACCCTCACTGTTCTCTCTCTTATTTTATTTCAATACCCATCCAAGTCAAAACCGTCCTTGCACCTCTTACATTACAGAACCCAGTCCGGGAATGAGAAGGCTTCCCATGTGGTGTAACAAGGCACTTGGGCAGTGAGCCCCACTGATCAAAATCCAAATCACCCCCATAAGAAAATGTCGCCCGGCCTTATAGAGCTAGATGACCAGACCAGATCTGTGATCAGATCGTCCAGTGGGTCCCACAACCGCCTGATGCCCAAACTAAAATTTTCCCTTCAAACTCGCCCTCTGTTGATTAGGCTACAGGATGGTGGCCCAAACGGCCTACGGATCCAGCCTCCTTAAGGTCGCCTGAGGGTCCACTACTGGATCTACGGTCCTGATCCAACATAAGTGCGGTCCACCTGGGTCCCACTTCCAAAACACGGTATAGTTCCCAAATTGTCTGTGTTCCCCTGTTACAAGGTCCGATTTTGAAATCTAAACAGAGGTGGGCGGTGGTCAACATAAAACCAGAATATTACTACAGTAATACAGTCGTGAGAAAATCAATCGAATCACTAATAAAATTATCATCACATGAAAAGGCATCAAAACGGGTTTCTATATGGATCCACACACGAATCGATGAGGAACACCAGCATTAAATCTATAAATTATGGTTAGGTACTTGCCTGAGATCCGCAATTAAGGGAGACGGTCTAAAATTCCTACTGCCAAAGCCCAAAGCGCTATCCCAGAGGAAAGTTGAAAGAGAAAGAGTTGTGTGTGAAAATAAAAAAAAGTGTGGTGGTGTATAAATAGAAAATAAGAATAAGAGTTGTAGTCTAACTTAAATTCTAAATAATAGAGTTTGTGTTTTAAAAAAAATAGGAGTTTGGATTAGAGAAGGATTAGAGTTTTGGTTTGAGAAGAACTGTTCCACTAAACTGGGCCCGGGTTAACTATGGGTAAGACACATATCCAACAAGCCTAACTCACCAACCTAAGTCTAGCGTGATCCCCACTTAGACTAATCGAGTATTTAATTAAAATACAATCAATTATATAATAATAATAAAATAAATAATATATATAATACCAAAACGTCACAATTGCAGCCCCCCTTATCTCCTCACTACTTTGGCGATTGCACGTAAGCAGTGGCCGCTACAACTACAGCAAGCCAGCTGCTTTCCCATGATCTTGGTTGGGCCGTATGGATGGTGCACCAATCTGTGTCTGGCCACACTGATGTTATTATGCGTGGGACCCTGGATGCATGGGTGAAGTCCCCTGCAGTGTACCACCTGAGTGGGTTTGATGGTTGGAGTGTTGTCACATCCTGGTCCCGAATCACCCCGAGGTGAGACACACGTACTCTCGTGAAGCACTAATCAGGGTTAAATTGGATCGGGGTGGAACAAGTGTGATGATGGGGATCTCTCCTAGATTCGATATGTATGGGAATGACTTCGGTTGGGGGAGGCCTCTTGCAGTTCACAGCGGATATGCAAACAAGTTTGATGGGATGGTGACTTCATATCCCGGAAGTGAAGGAGGGAGTGTGGATTTGGAGATCTGTCTCTTGCCAGAGTTTATAAATTCCTTGGAATTAGATGGTGAATTCATGGAGGTTGTTTCTCATTAGATGGTGTTGCAGCCATGGTTTGAGGGAGTGGTAACAGCGACTTTAGATAATGCTCTAGTCATGGAATAATATCTCAGCCTTTTTAATTTTGGTTTTCAGCTATTTTTGAAAGGAGAATTGGAAAAAGAAATGTTTAAAGAGAATATGAAAGTACAAATGAAATGGACACCTTGAAGTAATATACAAGAATACCAACTGAAGACATCTAGGAAAAGAATGTAAATGGGTATCCAATTATCAATTATCCGTGTATTTAAAGTCTTCAATTTCGAATAAAGCAAGTATGGTAACTATTTTGGATGTGGGAGAAACTCGGATCCAATCATATAGGATTCAGAACATTTGGATATGAATCCAGATTCTTGTATATTCCATGTTAGACGTGAGCGGTCTTCATGACCACATGTGCAACACTGTTGGGACCCACGGTTTAAGCCCACTAATTTAAGTTACTTTCCCTCTATTAGTTTTTGGTTTTATTAAGTTTAACTTGGATTCAATTTTAGTAACCTCAATCAAATAGGACTATTGTTGGCTAATTTGAGGGAATTAAGGAAACTTACCTTTATTAGATTTATTTGATGGGAAGAAATTTCTCAAGGGCTTATCTATATATATGGTTTTCCGGTCCTCTCTTAACCTATGAGATCTGAAAAGTTACCATCAACTTCACGCATATTGAAGTGGGTGATACGGGAGATAGGAGAAAACCCTATCTGAGAAAAGAGATCTGCTCATCATCAAGATCATGGGGCAAGGTACGCTTTTATATTATCTGAAATCATATATTGTTTAATGCATAAATCTAGATCCATATGTTTGATTTGTATTGCAAACCATATTAGATTTTACATTCCAAACTAAGGATTTGTATCCAACCATGTGGATTTTCGCCTAGCCCAAAGCCCACCCCCACTTGAACAAAGAAATCCAATATACATACTAGGTTTAAACCCTCAAGAAATGGGCCACGGAAAAGAAATTAGGCAAGCTCTCGAACCATGTAGATTGTAACCATTTGATTTCTAAAACTAATTTTACAATCATGTTTTTTACCGTTGAATGATGACCGTTGACTATTCTCATTATCTGATCCACTAAAAGTATTGGTGTCTAAATCTTCGTTGGTAAGATGGTTTGAACTTTGAATCCCATGAATGTTGTTTTTGGGGCTTTAAGTAGCTTGACTTAGGATATCTATTCTCTTGGTCCATTTGCTACCCCAGTACTATGATCTCCTTATTTTTCTTGCAATAGATATTGTGAGGGCACTGGGCTCGGGCCTGATCTTGATTGAGGCTGATCCAGCCCACAAGCCCGGTCCAGCCTGTAAAACCAGATTACGAGTCTTGGGCCCGGCTAAACCGAATTAAGCTGCTGGCTATGTCCAATTAGCCCATGAAGACTCGACATAAAAGAGAGAGAGAGATAGGTGGTGACCAGGGAAGGAAGAAGGAGATCGTGCGAAGTGGAATGGAGCACACTCCCCCACACCAGAGGACACGATCAGGGACATGCGCATCGTTGAGGCAAGATCAGCAGCAAATGGGGGAGTGGGAGAAAACGGAGGAAGGGAAGGTATAAAACGAGAAGAATGAAAGAGGAACAGGTATAAGAAAAACTTCCATAAGAAAAGAAAGGTTTTCTTTATCTTGATTCACTTACTGACTTAAGCATCGGAGTGTATTCGGTCGGGCCAACCGATCGAACTTCACCTTGTTCTTGATCTCTTAAACAGATACCAGGTTAAGAGACAGAAGCCCTATGACAGGAGGAAGGAGAAGTGCTCAAAGTTCTCCCAAGTAACCAGATCTTTAAGATCTGACCTTACAATTGGCGCCGTCTATGGGAAGTTTAGAAGAAAGAGTACACGCGCGCTCTGCTGATCCAATGTCGGAGCCGGAACAGGATTCGAGGTCGCCATCCCGGCTGAGGCGACCGCCGCCTCGAGAAGAAGAAGCGTGGCCTAGGGGGCAGCGTGAGGAGCTGGGCAAGGTCCCCTTGACCCATCATTCCAATGAGATGGATTTTGAATACGTCCCATGCACAGGAAGTGGATGAACTATTCCATCAAGGGAAACAAAAGGGGTGGATCCAATCAGAGATCCATCGCACAGGCCAAACTCGAATAGAGGTTTCTCCTTTAATAGGAAAACCGCAAGAGGAGACGCATCAGTGACTGCATAATGACCTTTCAAGGCAAAGCCCTCCGCGCGTAATATATGATCGACTTGAGCAAATCTGCAGAGATGCCATACGGGACATGGCCGAAGGAGTCAAACAGCAACAAGAAAAGGTTGATTGCCTACTGCAGGAGCTGGAAAAAGCAAAGAAAGGAAGAAGACACTCCCCGAGCCCAGAAGAAACCCAAGGAGTACAGGACAAGGGGCGTCGAGGACGGATGACAGCACGGCAGCCGAGGAAGATCGCTCTGGGTCAAGACTTCAGAACTCCCATGTTGGAATAGAAACGGTTGACGAAGGAAGTCGAACTTCGAGCTCCTGACCACAAAAGGAGGAAAAAATTAAAGCCCAAGCACTAGGCAAGAGGGGAGGCACTCCCCCACGGAGGAAAGCCCCACAGAGAGGCCTTGCTGAGAAGGATGTCAAAGCCATGATTGAAAAAGCGTTGGTCGACCGAAAATACCCACCAGAAAATCTAACCAGGACGAGGTGCTTGAGGAACTCCCAGAACTTTGAATCTCCGTTCTCGGAAGAAATAGAAAAGGCGGATGCACCTCGGCGATTTACAATCCCAAAGTTAAGGGTGTATGATGGGACTTCGGACCCGGCCGACCACGTCTAGTACTTCCAGCACTCTATGGCGTTATGGGTAGGATATGACTCCTTAATGTGCAAGGTGTTCCCGTCGAGTCTTGGGGACCTTCCCTTGAAATGGTTCTCTCGTCTGGAGCCAAGATCGATTTGTAGCTTTCGAAAACTAGCCGGGGCTTTTATCATGCGATTCGTGACGAATTCGAAATAGCCAAAGGATGTTGGGGCGCTGTTAACACTCAAGAAGCAATGTTCGGAGAACCTAAAGGAGTATAGCACCCGTTATTGGCGACTTTATAATGAAGTACAAGGGAACAACGAGCACGTTGCAGTGGCAACATTCAAGCTCGGACTCCCGAAGGAGAACCAGCTCCGTCAGTCCTTGACAAAACGTTCACCCACTACCCAAGGCGAGCTAATGGAACGCATCGAGGAATTCATAAAGTTGGAAGAGGATATGGGTACCACAGAACCGAGATGGGATCGCTCGACGAAGGAAGAAAGCAAGCAGAAGCGAAGGAGAGAATTTGGGGAGAGGACTGAACGAAGGGCAGCCCGACCTGAGCCCACAAGGTCGGCTTATGAGGGAGTGTATACCGTCTTTAAGGAGGCGATCTATTGGATTCTGACCCAGATCAGGGATAAGTCGTACTTCAGGAGACCCTCAAAGATGGTCAGTGACCCGAGACGCTAGAATCCAAACATGTGGTGTTCCTATCATCGGGAACACGGACACTTGACAGAAGACTATAGGATGCTCAAACAGCACTTGGAGGATCTGGTAAAGGAGGGGCACTTGAAGGAATACGTGGAGCAATCCCGACCAAAAGGCACCTCGGGCAGCTTGGCCAGGAAGGAGTTGAGGAGCGACAAGCAAAAAGAAAAAACAGTGGGAGTAATAGACGTGGAGCATGGAGCTTCCAACCCTTTTGAGGTCACAACCAGATCCGTTCGTCGGCAGAGGAAAATGGTTGCGCACCTAACGGAGGTTTACCAAACAACTTCCTAACCAAGCATGGTCCGCGAGGAAAGACGGAAAGATGGGAAAATCTCGTTCACAGATGAAGATCTGCAGGACACAGTCCAACCACATAATGATGCGTTGGTACCGACTCTAAGGATACAAGAATACGAAGTTCGAAGGATATTGGTCGACACCGGGAATTCATCGGAAATCATGTACGTCGAGCTATTTGATAAGCTTGGATTAAAACGGTCAGACTTGAGGCTGACCTCAATACCCTTGTTCGGATTCAGCGGACAAGCTGTGCATCCGAGGGGACTCATCACAATATAGGTCAGCACAGGACCTATTCATCTGGATGTGGAATTTCTCGTGGTCGACGTGCCCTCGCCATGCAACGCTATCATGGGACGAAGGTGGATCCATCGGATGAAGGCAGTTCCCTCAACATACCATCAACATATCCGCTTCCCGACGTTGAGAGGAATGATGGAGATCAAAGGAGACCAGGCGGTTTCTAGAAGCAGCTTGATAGCCGCAATTAAGGGGAAGTCATTTAAAATCGAGGAGGAAGGCAACTGCCTTGGTAGGTAGAAGGGCAGACCAGGAATAGCAACTACAGACAAGTCGGTCGGGAGACGGCAAGGAAAAGGTCGACCAGACCAGTATAGCGATGGAAGAGTTGGAAAAATTTATTGTTCGAAGGGGAGGTGTGCTATCCTTCAAGCAATATTGGATGATAGGGAAATCGATGACCAAAGACGAGCAGGATAGCTTGGATCAACTGCTCGACCAGAACATTGACATCTTTTCTTGGGCCCCACATGAGATGCATGGGGTTGATCCCGAGGTCATCAGCCACAAGTTGGGGGTAGATCCGAGAGCCAGACCAGTAGTTCAAAAGCAGAGAAAGCTGGCCCCTGATCGCCAAGCAGCCGTGAATGAAGAAGTGGATAAATTGTTAGAGGCCGATGCCATCCGGGAAGTACATTACCCAGAGTGGTTGTCCAACACTTTCGTCGTATCGAAAAAGGACAACAAATGGGGGGTGTGCGTGGACTTCACCGACCTAAACAAAGCATGTCCTAAAGATAGTTTTCCACTCCCGAAAATTGATCAACTGGTGGACTCCACGGCAGGGCACGAACAGATGAGTTTCCTGGATGCGTATCGAGGATATCATCAAATTGCAATGGTAGAGGATGACCAGGAGAAGACAACATTCATAACCCCAAAAGGAGCCTCCTATTATAAACGAATGCCCTTTGGACTCAAGAATGCGGGGGCGACATATCAAAGGTTTGTTACAAGAATATTTCAGAGCTTGACCGGAAGTACAGTGGAAGTTTATATTGATGATATGGTATTAAAAAGTAAGGAAAAGGAAACCCATGAGGAAGACTTGAAGAAGGTGTTCAGAATCTTACGGAAATGCAAGTTGAAGCTTAATGCCACGAAATGTTCGTTCGAGGTTAGTTCGAGGAAATTCCTCGGATACATTGTGAGCCAGAGAGGAATAGAGGTTAATCCCAAGTAAGTTGCAGCCATGCAAAGAATAGACCGGCCGAGCTCAAGGAAGGAGGTACAGAGGTTAACAAGAATGCTCACTGCCATGAATCGCTTTATAGCAAAGAGCTCGGACAAGTGTCGACCATTGTTTCTTGCCCTAAAGAAGAAGGCAGAGAAAGTATGGGATGAAAAATGCGACGAAGAACTTGTACAGCTCAAGCAATACAAGAGCTCCCCTCCTGTCTTTTCAATTCCAAATCCTGGGGAAGAGCTCGTGTTATATCTGGCGGTATCTCAGCACTCGGTTAGTGCGGCCTTGATGAGAGAGCAGGGAAAGCACCACCAGCCGGTCTATTTTGTCAGCAGAACCCTACTGAATGCCGAAACGAGGTACCTACCACTTGAAAAGCTTGCATTGGCCTTGGTATGTGCAGCTCGGAAGCTGAGACACTACTTTCAGGCCCACACCATCAAAGTTCTGAATGAGCATCCACTACGATCTGTCCTTCAGAGGGCCGACCTCTTGGGGAGGCTTATGAAATGGGCGATAGAGCTCAGTGAGCATGACATTAAAGTAATCCCCCGGAATGCAGTAAAAGGGCAGCTGATAGCTGATTTTATAACTGAATTCACTCACAACGAATTGTCTGAGCAAAGTGCTTTAGATCGGAAAATCCATGGAGCGAGAGGCGACCAACAGTGGCAGCTAATGTGGATGGGGCATCCAACTCTCGAGGGTCAGGCGCGGGCATAGTACTCAAAATGCTAGAAGGGGCAATAATCGAACGTGCAGTGACATTAGGATTCAGCACTTCGAACAACGAAGCGGAATACGAGGCATTATTGTCTGGGCTATCGATGGCCAAAGAGCTCGGAGTAAGATGATTGGTGGTCTATTGCGACTCGCAGTTGGTCGCCAACCAGCTGACAGGAGAATACGCGACCCGGGATGATCGGATGGTTGCCTATGTCTCCACAGCAAAGCGCTTAATCAAAGAAATAGGAGATGTTGAGGTGAAGTAGATAGGTCGAGAACAAAACACACATGCTGACAGCCTTGCTTGCTTGGCCACTGCAGTAAGATCCGAACTGAGGAGGGAGATCACCATAGATTTCTAGCCATAACCAAATATTGTGGGGGAACAGGTTATGTGTATTGATCCGAGGAATGAAAGTCCAAGTTGGATGACTCCGATAATCGCATACTTGGAAGATGGGATTCTCCCGGAAGAGTCCGGCGAAAGATTGAAAATAAGAAGGAAGGCCGCAAGGTCTTGGCTATCGCCGACCAAGAAACTATATCGCCAGTCTTACTCTGGACCATATCTGTTGTGCGTCCACCCTGCTGACGTTGCAAACTTGCTATGGGAGATACATGAAGGATGTTGTGGGAGCCACATTGGGGGTCGGAGCCTGTCACACCGAGCTATGTCACAAGGATACTTGGTGGCCATACATGCAAAAAGACTCCTTGCAGTTCGTCTAAAAATGTGATAGATGCCAGCGGTTTGGCCAGGACATCCATCAACCAGCCGAGCAACTAAATATGATAACAAGTCCTTGGCCATTTGACAAATGGGGAATTGACATCGTAGGACCTATGCCAAGTGCTATAAGAAACTTCAGGTTCCTCATAGTAGCAACAGACTATTTCACCAAATGGATAGAGGCGGAGCCCTTGATTCATATTAGAGAAAGTGATGCAGAAAAATTCGTATGGAAAAACATCATCACTAGGTTTGGAATACCTCGAGTGTTGGTAACAGATAATGGAAAGTGGTTTGAGGGGAAAGTCTTCAGAAGCTTATGTGAGTGATTCAATATCTGTCATTATTTCTCGACCCCAGCTTACCCACAATGTAATGGCCAGGCTGAAAGCTCCAACAAGACCTTGTTGGATGGATTGAAGAAAAGGTTGGATGAGGCCAAAGGAGCATGGGTGAATGAGCTACCAAGCGTCTTATGGGCTTACCGAACAACTCCAAGGAGAGCTACGAGAGTTGAAGACCCGGTTGGAGGAGTTGCTAGACAAAGGCTTCATCAGACCGAGCATGTCGCCGTGGGGTGCACCAGTGCTTTTTGTGAAGAAGAAGGATGGATCGATGAGGATGTGCATCGACTACCAGCAGCTGAACCAGGCAACAGTGAAGAACAAGTATTCTCTTCCCCGAATCAACGAGCTTTTTCACCAGCTTCAGGGTGCTCAATACTTTTCAAAGATAGATTTGAGATCGAGATACGATCAGTTGCGAGTTAGAGAGCAGGATGTGCAGAAGATAGCGTTCCGTACACGCTATGGCCACTATGAGTTCCTTGTGATGCCGTTCGGATTGACAAATGCACCAGTAGTGTTCATGTCCCTGATGAACAAGATCTCCGCTCCGTACCTCGACGGCTTCACAATTGTGTTCATCGACGATGTGTTCGTCTATTCCAAGTCCAGAGAGGAGCACGAGCAGCATTTGAGGACATCTTTATAGTTGTTGCGCGACAACCAGTTGTACGCGAAGCTTAGCAAGTGCGAGTTCTGGTTAGAACAAGTGGTTTTCCTCGAGCATATCATCTCCAAGGACGGACTAGCAGTGGACCCAGCAAAGATAGAAGCAGTGGTGAATTGGACGAGACCGAAAAATGTCACGGAGATCCGAAGTTTTCTTGGCTTAGCAGGCTACTATCGCAGATTCGTCAAGAGCTTCTCCACGATTTCAACACCGTTGACCAAGTTGATGCGAAAGATGTACCATTCGTAGGTCAGATGCTTGAGAGAACAGCTTCCAGGAACTGAAGGAGAGAGTGACGACAGCACCGATCTTGTTTTTACCTACCGGTAATGGTGGATTTGTAGTCTTCATCGATGCTTCGGTGACCAGTCTAGGTTGTGTCTTGATGCAGGAAGGGAAGGTCATTGCCTATGAATCACGCCAGCTGAAAGAACATCAGAAGAAGTATGCTACGCACGACTTGGAGCTAGCAACGATCGTTTTTGCATTGAAATTATGGCGGCACTATCTCTATGGTGAGAAATTCGAAGTGCATTCAAACCATCGAAACTTGTTGTACATGTTCACTCAGAGCGACCTCAACAACCGGTAGAATAGATAGATGGAGTACATCAAGGATTACGACTTTCCTATCAAATACCATCCGGGTAAGGCGAATGTCGTAGCAGATGCTTTGAGCAGGAAGACCGCCCTCGTCAGTTTTCTAGCAGCAGAGGGTGTGTGGACCGATGTCTTTAGTGACTTAGATGTCCAGTTTCAGTCGCTCAGCAACAGAGTCATTTTTGCTACCATGTCCGCATGGGAACCAGAGTTACTAGGAAAGGTCAAGGATAGTCAACGCAACAATCCCCAGCTTGTCAGGATGATCGAACAGATTGACTAGAGGCCAGAGCTCAGACTGATTGGTGGAGTGCTCTACTATCAGGACAGATTGTGCGTGCTACATATTCAGGAGCTGAAGGACGAGATCCTAGCAAATACGCACCATAGCAGATATTCGATCTACCCCGACAGCACCAAAATGTACCAAAACCTGATGAGCTACTACTAGTGGAACAACATGAAGAAAGAGATCGCAGGCAATGTCTTCAAATGGTTGACGTGTTAGCAGATCAAAATCGAACATCAGAAGCCGTCAGGATTACTTCACTAGCTTGACATACCCCGGTGGAAGTGGGAGCATATTACCATGGACTTCATCGTAGGACTTCCAGCTACTAGGAGGCGCCACGACGGCATATGGGTTATTGTAGACCGATTGACTAAGTCAGCTCATTTCTTGCCAGTTTCGATGAGAACAGGACTCGACGTCCTTGCTAAGTTGTATATGGACATGATTATTTCCTTGCACAGTGTTCCAGCTTCGATTGTTTCGGACAGAGACCCGCGTTTCACTTCACATTTTTGGGAGAGTCTACAGCAAGCTTTAGGCACCAAATTGAGTTTCACCACCGCTTATCATCCTCAGACAGATGGGCAGACCGAGCGCACCGACCAGACACTAGAGGACATGTTGAGAGCTTGTGTCTTGGACTACAAAGAGAACTGGAAAGATTCCTTGTGTAAGGCCCCACCCCTTGTGGGCCCTCTAATTGAATTTTTGAATACTATTTAATATTAATTATTAGCTAATTATCCTAATTAGAGGTTAGTAAGGGTAGTTATATTTTCCTAAGTTGAGTTAGATTAGTGTAGTTGTATTAGTATTAGGGTTTTGGGAGTCTTTTGCAATTTCTAGGGTTAGTAGTGGGTTGGAGGTCATAGCTTGTTAATAGTGGTTACCATAGGGGGGTATTCATAAAAATCTATTCTAGAACCTTCCCACCTAAAGACCTATTTGCCCTCAACCCTAACCCTAATTCTATACAACCTCAAAGGGCATTTCAGTCCTTAGCCAACCCCCAAACCCTATAAATCCAGCACTATTCCCAAGGCAGCCCTAGCAACTATTCACTCTCTCATTTCTTCTCCATTTCCTCTCTCATTTCTCTTCTAAACCTAAGTGTTGCGCTGGTTCTTGTGCTGGGAAAGACCTAGGAGTTGTTATATCATCTTCTTCATTGGATTGGCTCACTCTTTCTTCTCTTCTCTCTCTACAATCTCTCAATTCTCAAAGGCAAGTTCAATATACTTACTTAACATAGGTTGTATGTTTCTATTTATTTGATTCTGTATTTCTCAATTCAATCAATAACATGTGCTAGTTTTACCTTGAGCTTAGCATAGATGGATTTGTGGCATTGATGGATGGGTTTTTATCCATTTGGAAGATCAATGGCCCCTTTTTGAAGTTGGATGGTGGTGCATTGGAGTATTTCTATGTTTTACGTTGGTTTAGTGATGTTTGGGAAAGATTGGAGGTGATTTGGTGGAAAAATGGGTTGAAGAGAGAAAACCCAGAAATCTTGGTTTTTCTGCAGGTCTGCGTGTACCCGGTCGACCGACCTGCAGCCCGGTCGACCGGGCACACTGAAAACTGAGAGAAAACAGCTCTCAGTTATTTTCCAGCAGAAATGACAGTCCAGTGTACTCGGTCGACCGAGCCCTGCTCCAGGTCAACCGAGCACATTGATTTTTGCAGAAAACAACTGGGAACTGGTTTTTCCCTCAGGATCAAACACCCAGTGTGCAAGGTCGACCGAGCTCTGCTCCAGGTCGACCGAGCACACAGGATTTGCAGGAAAATAGGCTGAGAGCTGGGACATCATTTTCCAGGATTTTCTGTGTATGCGGTCGACCTCCCAGGCTAGCAGGTCGACAAGAACACCAGGAATTTCCCTGAGATTGAAACATGCCTGCCAGGCAGTGCACTCGGTCGACCGACCTGCAGCCAGGTCGACCGAGCACACTGCACACTAGGTCAACCTAGGAGTCAATCCCCAGTGTGCCAGGTCGACCGAACACACTGGCATCAGTGATTTTCCAGTTTTCAGTAGTTTGGAGTTGTGATCATCCGTGGGGCCCATTGACCATCCAAATGGACATTTATTGATGTGCCAAGCCTGAGTCAACGGTGTAGCTAACCTTGACTCGTGGGGACCACCAATTAGGGTTTTGGTTGTTTAATCTAAGATGATTCGATCCCTAAAAGTTGTCAATGATGCCCGTAACCTCAAGAGCACCAAACACAGTATCCTTTGGCATCTGAGACTCCATTTAGAAATCAAATTACCTGAAATGGACCTGGACCTGAATGTGGTCCATACCTAGGATTGGACTGTTGTTATTTTCCCTGTTGATTCTCTTACTGAAGTTCATACTTCACCTCTCTTATTTACTGTCACTCTTATATCCTTAGTGTAGCTTTTAACTGTTAATTAAATGGAAATGGATGACCTAAACCTAGGATATCTTAGAAGTGACCGATAGTATGATTTGAAGAACACTGACCCGTGTTTGTGGCTAGGCGGGCCCTTTTATGGCCTAAGTATGGATATGTGTATCCTTAGAATTGGAGAGGTGGATTTTATTAGTCTTATAACTCATGATGGTTGAGAATGAGTTGATTATCAGTAGAAATGGATTGATACCTCGTTTGGACTGATTTAGACTAGGCCATGTATTTGATGGGCCTTGGTATGGATCCAACGAGTGGGCTTGGACTTGAATTGTAATCCATCGACTAGTTGATATTTGAACCTCTTAAAGACTTGGTTAGGACCTTGTTCACGCAAGGCAAAGCCTAAACAGACACAGACCCTTATAATTTTCTTGAGTTGGCATAGACATTCACTCGGTTGATTTAAGCTCAGCCTGTGCACTGATCATCCCCGGTAGGAGCTATTTATGAGTGTTGAGGAGTTATCATGATGAGGACGGTGTGATGCCGAGTCCGGTCTTTGAGTGATGAGTGTATGAGATTGTTGAGTGATTTGCGGGGTTAGTAATCCCCAGCACTGGTGAGATTCCCCGCTACAACTGTGTTCAGTATGGGAGGGCCGCGACATAATATCCTGCGGTGTCCAGCTCGTGTGAATGTGCCATTTTGCATTAGATTAGATGTTGTTTATTATCATGATTCTATTTGTTTATTTTGCTCAACTGCCTAGATCATTTACCTCGTTATTCTTTAAATTATATACATGTCTCTACTCCTTTGATATATATATCATATGTTACTTATATACTGTGATTTGTCAGATCTTTAGATCTGACCCATCTTTGGTGCTTAGGCCTTGACCAAGAGTTCGCGGAGGACGCGCTTGCGCTTGTAGAAGCGCCTGTCGTCGGAGATTACGTTTGGGGCCCGGCCGACCCCAATGTCAAGCCGGAGGGTGGAGAGCCGTTACCAGGGGTTTGTGAGTCTTACTTTGTTTGGGCTTTTGAGCGAATTTTGTAGTGAGCCGGGTAGCAATCAAACATTTAATTAACTTTGGTTCTTAACAACTGATACTTTTAAACTAGACTACTGTTCCGCTCTTACTTGATATATATATATATATATATATATTGATACCAAATTGCTACCGCTTTACTTGTTATGCTTCCGCAATTTAACCATTGATAGTATATTGTTCAAAAGTTTTAAATTGGACCTCACTACGGGCTTACGATCTTGGAAGTTCTCGGATTTTCTGGAAAGTAACGCGCCAACTTCGAGTATTCCGACGATTTTCTCGATATCCAGAATTGGGGCGTTACACCTTGTCACTTTGCGAGTTTGCCTACAACAATAGTTACCATTCGAGCATCGATGGCACCGTTCAAGGCTCTGTACGGAAGGAGATGCAAAACCCTAGTCTGTTGGGAAGAAGTTTGTGTCAAGAGTTTTCATGGACCATCCATAGTCAGTGACACCAGCGAGAAGGTTCAGCAGATAGTCGAGAACTTGAAGATCAGCTGCAGCCGACAGAAGAGCTATGCAGATAACCGGCGCGGACCTCTCGAGTTTCAAAAGGGAGATAAAGTATTCTTGAAAGTTTCCCCAACCAGAGGCACCCTTAGATTCGGTGAGAATGGTAAGTTAGCGCGAAGATATGTTGGACCATTCGAGATCAGGTCCAGGATTAGAGATGTCGCCTATAAGCTCCAGCTACCACCAGAGTTATCAGGAGTGCACGATGTTTTTCATGTCTCTATGTTGAAGAAGTATGTACAGGATCCTACACATATTCTATATTACCAGCCACTCGACAATCAATCAGACGCTTCATATGTCGCCAGACCAGTTGTTGTCATCGACACTAAGGAACAGCTACTGCAGGTACATTCTTACTTTGTTTTTACATTTGGGGACCAAATGTTCTGAAGGAGGGAGTGATGTGAGGCCCCACCCCTTGTGGACCCTCACTTTTGAATTGAATACTATTTAATAGCCTATAGTATCTAATCATACTATTTATTAGGGATTAGTAAGGGTAGATAGGTATTTTTTCCTAATTAGGCATTTATTGTAAATTATAGAGTTAATAGGATGTCTTTTATAATTTTTGAGTTAGTTAATTGGTTAGAGGCCCTAATTAGTAATTAGTATTTACTATAGGGGCTAATCCACTTGAGAAGCTTTTAGATTCCCACCTAAAGACCAAACTACCCATGACTCTAACCCTAATCCCATGTTAACTAGAAGGGCATTCTTGTACCTAGCCCAAACCCCAACCTATATATACTACACTCATCCCAAATCCCATACTCTAGCTACAATTTCCTGTTTCATTTCCCTCCAATTCTATCTCTCATTTTCCCTCCAATTCTCCCATCTCTTCTCTCTCTCTCTCTCTAAAGCCCTAGATCTAGCACCCAAACAAGAAAAAAAAATCATCTACTACAAGCTACAGCCACTATCTATCTTAAGGAGCCCTTTCTTCTTGCTAATCTCTTTCATTCGTTCCAATCAAGGTATTCTTCTTCATCTAGTTCTATTTCCTTAGATTTCTTCTTTTCTCTCTCTAAATCTCCTTCCTTATAGCAATTCTCTTGTGGATGTGGGTGTAAGAGTTAGAGATCTCTCTAGATCTGAATTTTGGGGTTGGTTTGTGTGTTTGAGACTATAGAAGCTTTGGATTTTATTTTATAGCTTGGATTTCTCTTTTCTCTCTCTACAATCTTACAATTTGATCAAGGCAAGTGCAATATACTTATTTAGCATAGAATACATGTTTTTTCTTCTTTTGATTCTGTAATTTTAATTCAATTGTTGTAGTTATGTTAGATCTACCATTTGAGCTTAGTTTTACGGATTTATGGCCATTGATGGATGAGTTCTCTCATTTGAAAGATCGATCGCCCGTTTGATGATGGATGGTTGTGTATTGAAGTGTTTTTCATGTTTTATGATGGTCTTGTGATGTTTGGACGAGATTTGGATGAGTTTGATGGAAAATTGAATTGAAGGAGAAGAAATCCTGAATCCTGAAAATTCTGCAGGCTACGTGTACTCGGTCGACCTACCTGTAGGGGGTCGACCGAAGACACTGCAATTGGAAAGAAATCAGTCCCAGTTATTTTCTGCAGGTTTCTCAGTCTTGTGTACTCAGTCGACCGAGCCTTGTGCCGGGTCGACCGAGGACACGGGTTCTGCAGAAAATAATAGAGAGTAGGATTTTTGCCTCAGACCCAGAATTCAGTGTGTGCGGTCGAC
Organism: Cinnamomum chago; assembly: GCA_038049695.1. NCBI lineage: Eukaryota > Viridiplantae > Streptophyta > Magnoliopsida > Laurales > Lauraceae > Cinnamomum > Cinnamomum chago. The sequence goes on along the minus strand of CP142458.1, from coordinate 59,310,069 downwards.
CTGACTTGTTCCAGGTCAACCGGACACAAAGGAACTTAGGATTTGGACTGAGAGCTGGGACATCTAATTCATGCAGGATTTCAGTATGTGCGGTCGACCGCCCAGGCAAGGAGGTCGACCGGACACACGTGGAATTCCTGAGATCAAGACCTTGCATGCCAAGTACTTGACCCTACTTTTCCAGAGTACTCGGTCAACCAACCAGGCCAGGAGGTCGACCGAGCACACTGCGCAAAGGTTGACCTGGGAGTCAACATCATGTCAAACCAGTGGATTCAGTTGACCCTGTGCCGGGTCGACCGAGGACACCGCATACAGTGATTTTTCAGTTTTCACATTTTGAGGTTGTGATCGTTTGTGAGGCCCATTGACCATCCAAATGGACTTCTATTGATGTGCCAAGTACGAGTCAATGGTGTGACTCAACCTTGACTCGTGGGGACCACCAAGTAGGGTCTTCGTTGAATAATCTACGATAATTCAATCCTTAAACGTTGTAAATGATGCCCGTAAGTTCTGGAACACCAAACACAGTATCCATTGGCATCTGAGACTCCATTTAGAGATCAAATTACCTGAGATAAACCCGGACCCGAATGTGGACCATTACCTAGGTTGGATTATTGATATTTCCCTGTTGATTCTTGTACTTGGAGTTCTTACTTCACTTATCATGTTACTATCACTCTTATGTCCTTACTATAGCTTATAAATGTTAATTAAATGGAAAATAGATGACCTGAACCTAGGATTACTTAGAGGTGTGATTGGGAGAACACTAACCCGTGTCTGTGGCTAGGCGGGCCCTTTAATGGCCTAAGTATGGATGTGTATATCCATAGATTGGATAGGTGGATTATATTGGATTTATAACTCATTTTGGATGAGTATGTACTGTTCATCATTGGAAATAGACTTGTTACCTCGTTTGGACTGTTTTAGACCAGGCCATGTACCTGATGGGCCTTGATATGGATCCAACGAGTGGACTTGGACTTGGATGTGTTCCATGGACTGAATTGACACTTGGACCTCTTAGAAACTTTGTTAGGACCTTGTTCATGCAAGGCAAAGCCTAGACAGACACAAACCTTTAATGTTTCCTCGAGTCGGCATAGACATTCACTCAATTGTATTAAGCTCGACCTTTGGACTAATCATCACTGGTAGGAGTTATTTATGAGTGTGAGTGAGCTATCATGATGAGCTATGTTTTAGACGGATGATGTGATGCTGAATCCAGTCTCCCCAAGTAATGAGTGTGATGAGACTGTTGAGTGTGATTTGTGGGGCTAGTCATTCCCCAGCACTGGTGAGATTCCCCGCCATGACTGTGTCCAGTATGGGAGGGCCGCGGCATAAAATCCTGCGGTATCCAGCTATGTGAATGTGCCATATTGTGTTATACTAGATATTATGTTTATCCTGATTCTAAATGCTTATCTTGCTTAACTGCCTAGATCATGTATCTTGATATTCTCTTTAACTGTGTAGTTGTCTTTACTCTTTTTTATACATATATCATATGTTACTTGTATACTGTGACTTGCCAGATCATTAGATCTGACCCATTCTTGGTGCTTAGGTTTCGACCTCGATCCCGAGGACGGCGCGCTCGTGCTAGTTGAGGCACCCGTAGTAGGAGACTACAGATGGGGACCAACAGACCATGAGATCGAGCTGGAAGTTAGAGAGCCGGCACCTGGGGTGTGAGAGTTCTTGTTATTTTGGGATTTTGAGTGACTCTTGTAGTGAGCAGGGTAAAAAGTTGTAATAATCCTTTATAACTTTGACACTTTAGGCTAGATTTCAGCCCTGCTATATTTGCTACAAATTTATGATACCTTATCATTGCTTCCGCTATATTCACATGCTTCCGCATTATTAACTGTTGATCTTATATCTTTTAAAAAGTTTTAAAATGGACCTCACTGCGGACCTATGATCTTGGAAGTTTTCAGATTTTCCGGGAAGTAGCACGCCAACTTCGGATATTTTGACGACTTTCTCGGTATCCGGAATTAGGGCGTTACAAGGTCCATCGGGGAGACCCCATTTTCCTTGGTGTATGGGATGCAAGCCGTAATTCCTTTGGAGGTTGGACTGCCGACCATGAGGACAGAGACGTATGACCATGAAAGAAACAAAGAAAGGATTGCCGAGCAACTCGATATGGTCGAGGAACGAAGGGAGCGGGCGCTAATTAAACTGGCGGCCTACCAGTAGCAGCTGACGCAAAGTTTTCAGAAGAAAGTCAAAGTGAGAACCTTTCAAGTTGGAGACTTGGTCCTGAGGACGGTGCTTCCTGGCACCAGAAACCCAGATCATGGCAAATTAGGACCAAGTTGGGAAGGACCTTATAGAGTAACTTCTGCAGGAAGAACGGGGGCATATCGCTTGGAGACATTGGAATGGAAAGCACTGCAAAGACCTTGGAACGCAGCAAATTTAAAGAAGTTTTATTTTTAAGGTTTGTTTTTTATTTAAGTAGTTGTTTACTTTTGTGCCTTGGATCTGGTTTGTGCAGGTTTACTTATAACAATGTATCAAAAACATGTGCAAATCTTAAGAATTTATGCAGGTTATTTTATGGATTGTCTGAAATTTTATGCGGAATGCTTTATAACCTTGTACCAAGGAACCAATCCATAAGATTCAATAGAGCGGGGAACTGCAGTAGAGACTAGACCCTATCAGGACAACCGCGCCTAAATAAGGCCAAAGCTTGAAAGTTAAGGATAGTAGCCAGCTCACTACTTTGTACCGAAGGAAAAAAAATCCTAACTGGGAAAGTCCCAAAATAGGTATGCTGCACTGATCTTCCCTTAACCGATGTTTGGCGTGACGACACAAACACCGGGCTGAGGGAAGCTCGGCAAAGGCCGACAGTGGCAGTAGGCATGAACCATGTGGAAAGAAAAAGTGGAAATAAACTAGAGTTGAACGTTCAGAGCACAAAAGACATATTTATAGAGAAAGAAAGAGAGGTAAATACAACAATCGGCCCACAGGTTGGGCAACCTTCCAAATCATAACAAAAGAAGGGGCAAAGTTCAGTACTTTATCAAACATTCAACAATTCTTCAAACAATTTTCGAAACATCGGAGGTAGATATAACAGGGTCGACATTGGGAGAGGCATCAGTGTCCATGGCCACAGGCGAGCTCGGCCTCTCAACAGGATCAGGAGCAGGAATCTCGGCAGGCTGTGGTTGGTCAGATAGGAGAATCTCTTGGGACCTCGGCATCACTAAGGCCTATGTCGTACCCACGCTTAAATACAATGGCCTTCATCTGCTCCACCTGACCAAAATACATCGCCTCAACCTCTTCAAAGGCGGTGTCCTTCGCTTGCTCCACAGTCACCTGCATCTCGGCGAGCTTGCCACGAAGGGCTTCAAGTTCCATCTCATTGGCGACTAGGCGACTGGTGGCTGCAGCAACCTTAGCTTCCACAAGGCTCAAAGCCTTGGAGGAATTTGAGGCAGAGGCCTCTGCTAGTCGCCGAGCAGCTTTAGTTGCCACCAGCTCCATCTCGAGACTTTCTATCTATTTCCGGCTTTTCTCCAGGCAATCCGAAATAACAAACCACTTTTGAAGCCCTTGAGAAACAATAATGGAAAGCAGTTAGAGCGGAAACTGAAACACAATGTAGTCAGAAGTAACGAAGTAGGCAGAATAAACTGACCAAGAGGCAATGTTGAACGCTGGAAGACACCAGATCCTAGTCGGATAAAGCCCCATGTAACCCCATATCCGAGGGTAGAAGGACGGACTTGCCTAGCTGGAACATCACCGACAAAGAGTCTGAGCTCCCTCACCCGAAAGAGACTAAGACCCAGGGAGTGTGCTTGGCGAGCCCTTATGCTCGAAAAGAGAGCTCGGTTGAGAAGGAAGAAGAGGTAAGGAGTCTTCCAACCAAGCAGAGAAGGATTCGGGATCATCAACCGACCTTGTCGAAGACTTACCTTTCGACTTCCTCGGACCAAGGTCGAGTGAGGGATCAGTCGCGGGCCTTTTGCCCAGAGACGAGAAGGGGACCAGAGGAGGAGCTTTTTCTACCTCAGGGCAGGGAAGGTCCCCGAGGTTACAGAGTAAATCCTTTGCCTTGTGCATGGACATAGTAGAAGATAGCCTGTCTGGGTCCGAAGAAGAAGAGCCGTCTGAAACCTCTATTACGGGAACTTGTTTGGAACGAGGGGAAGAGGAAGCGCTAGATGGAGCTGATCTCCTGAGACTCTGTTTCCGATCAGAAGGACTTTGTTCAGTGGAGGGTGATGGACCAGAGGATTTCTGGGAGCCCAAGGATTGGGTACTGGCTGTCCTGCCTCAACCGGAATCCCTCGGCGCTTTCACAGCAAAGACTTTCCTCCGAAGTGAGCATTGGGCTGGTTCCCTAGGGATATGCCAAGGTGGGACAGCTAGGAAGCTGTCATAGGACCTTTCATATCCAAGCAGAATATGGGCAGCTCGACCCCAACCACGCAGCTTGGGGGGCCCTCAGTATTCGAAAACTGTTTTTAAGTCGTCAGCCTGGAGGAGAGTTTGAGGAATCTGGTTGATCGATGGACCTGCAGGTAAAGAAAAAATGAAACGTTGTGTGTAAGAAAAGAAACGATATGGAGGAAGGGAAAAGCATGATGTAGAAGGAGGTTGACCTAGAAAGCCTGAGACTAGGGTGACTTCTTGGCTAACCCCACCCCAGGTGGTCGGTGCCTCCCAGTTGCCGCCCACAATGACAAAATCTCCCTTGTTCGGCTTATTCGAGTCCAAGAGATAATGGACAAGAAGCATGTTCTGATCACGGGATTTCAAATAGAAGATAGATTTCTGGTTGTTGAGGGGGCCAAGAGAATAACGGGAAAGGATGTCAAACACCCCAAGGTTAGTGCCGGGCAATTTATTAAGCGCAGCCACCCCCATTACAATACGAAACAGATTAGGGGCACATTGGGTAGGAAAGAGGTTCGTAACAGACAAAAATTGAACAAGGAGATGGTCTAAAGGAAAACGCACACCCCCTTCCACGATGGCGATAGTGGGAAAAGGCATGGTTTCATGGGATCCACTTTTAAGGGAATCCCCGGGGAGAGGTGCTTGGATTTGAACATCTGAGGGAATATTGTATTTCTACCTAAATTCGGCAAGTCCCTTTGGATTGTTAATGAGGCCCTTCAAGTTCCCCATTCGAAGAAAAGGAAAAGAAAACAAAAGTAACAAGGAGGAAGAAGAGACTTACAATGAAAGGATCGAAGACAGAAGAAAAGGATAAGAAGAAGAACTGCTCCAAAGGATTTAAAGAGGAAGGAGATGGCGGGTTGCAGGGAGGCGCGCCACCTCGGGAAATATTTGAAATCCCGAAAGAGATGAGGGGAGATAAAGATGAAGAGACGTTCGGCGGCTCGGTAGACGGGAAAATGGGTAAAATAGTGCCACGTGGATGCACTAATGTACCAAGCCTCCCTTTTCCTCGGGAAGCAGAAAGGAAAAGACAGGCTTGGGGGGGCAATTGTGAGGGCACTGGGCTCGGGCCTGATCTTGATTGAGGCTGATGCATCCCGTAAGCCCGGTCTACCCTGTAAAACCAGATTACGAGTCTTGGGCCCGACTGAACCGAATTAAGCTGCTGGCTATGTCCAATTAGCCCATGAAGACTCGACATAAAAGAGAGAGAGAGAGAGAGAGAGAGAGAGAGAGAGAGAGAGAGAAGGTGACCAGGGAAGGAAGAAGGAGATCGTGCGAAGTGGAATGGAGCACACTCCCCCACACCAGAGGACACGATCAGGGACGTGCTCATCCCTGAGGCAAGATCAGCAGCAAATGGGGGAGTGGGAGAAAACGGAGGAAGGGAAGGTATAAAACGAGAAGAAGGAAGGAGGAACAAGTACAAGAAAAAGTTCCATAAGAAAAGAAAGGTTTCTTTTTATCTTGATTCACTTACTGACTTGAGCATCGTAGTGTATTCAGTCTAGCCAACTGATCAAACTTCACCTTGTTCTTGATCTCTTAAACAGATACCAGGTTAAGAGACAGAAGCCCTGTGATAGGAGGAATGAGAAGTGCTCAAAGTTCTCCCAAGTAACCAGATCTTTAAGATCTGACCTTAAAGATATCATTGACACCCAATTTCCCAATCACCTCCTGCATGACAATTGATGAAACCTTATCTCCTGCACAAACTCATTAACATAACACCACCTCAATAAACTCCAAGATCTTACATGTCAAAGGAAACTGAGAAGACAGAGAGAGAGATTACTCTTACATATGCACACACAAAAAAAAGGTAGGATATTTGGTCTCTCTTTATTTCTTGGTTTAAGTATTACACATCAAGGCTGCCCTAGAGTTTCTAAGGCTACAGATGATGACTAGAGAGGGATAGGGTGCTCTTAACAGGCAATGACAAGAACAATGATTCCCATCTTACACTATAATAACATCATGGTATACTAACGAGAGACTTGAATCAAGCCCTGTATTTAGGTATGGCAAAGAGAGGTGGATCCATCTGCAAGGTCAGCCCAAATGACTCTGTCATGGGTAGCTTATCTTGTTCCATGCCATTAGGAAGTTCCCAATCAAACCACTTGACCAATGACCCAAGGACCATGCGCGTCGCCCGGCTCCCCAGTGGCAAGCCAATGCAGATCCTCCTCCCAGCACCAAAAGGAATGAATTGTAGGTGGTTCCCATGGTAATCCAGCTCAGATCCAATAAATCGCTCAGGCAAGTAATCCAAAGGTCTCTCCCATGTGTCTAGGTCCCTATGGATTGCATAAGCGTTCACTAAGATCTGGCTCCCTTTTGGAATGGTGTAGTTCATGGCTGTACATGTTTCAGTGGATCTGCGAGGGATGAGAAATGGTGCCAGAGGGTGAAGCCTTAGAGTCTCTTTGATGCATGCATGGAGGTAAGGGAGCTTGGGAAGATCTGATTCCTTGATGGGCCGGTCACCTACTACTGTCTGTAGTTCTTCTCTGAGTTTCTTGAGCATGTGTGGGTGCCTGAGGAGCTCGGTGAGCGTCCATTCGATTGTTGAAGTTGTTGTTTCACTACCCGCGCCAAGCATTTCCTATAAGGAATTGAAGCAGCAAACTTGAAATCTTGATATGGGTTGTTGTTTCAAGTGTAAATTTAAAGCAGGGGATTCATGACTCTTTGAGTCTCATTATTGACTTAGCTCACAATAGAGCCTATATCATGAGGTACAGGAGATGTTTAGGGCTAGGCCATCTTGCCAAAATAATGTCCCAATCAAAAATTTCATAGCAACCCTTTAAAAAGTTGATGCCTCTCTTTTTTTGAAATTCAACAGTCTACTTTACTATGAGAGGTATGTTGTCAATGCATGCAGAGGTGGCAAGTGTTTTTGAAAGCCACTTATGGATCTTCACCTTTGCTTGTCCGATTTTAGCCACCCTTAAGAATTCATTTCTTAGAATCTCTAAAAATCCAATCCCATGCAAATCAATGAACCCCTAGGAAAAGAAAAATGAAAAAAACAAAAGAGGAAGGTAGCCAAGAGTACAAACCAAAATCATGTCATCGAGGGTTTGGTCATTGAATCCACCTTGGATCAGCACATCCAAGAAATCATGCCTGGAGTGATCTTTGGTCTCTTTCCGATCTCTCACCGTCTCCGCCCACGAACCGAAGATGGGCTTCAAACCATTTCTGACCGCCCGTTTGATCCCTTGGAGATCCAATGGTAGCAGAATCGAGAACAGCTCAGAAATATCAAGCTTAACAGCCGTCAATGTTATATCTCTGATCAGATACTTCATCCCACGCTTCTCATCCTCTTCCTCATATAGGAACATGTCCTTGGAGAAGATCATGTTACTAAGCACATTTAGAAGTGTAACAAACACCACATCAGACACCTGAACAATTTGCCCTTGCTTTGCTTTAAGAAATTTCATCAGCTCCATCACCTTCTTCTCTCTAATTTGAGTTTGGCTGTCCAACATTCTTGTTGTGAACAGCTCAGTCCTACACACCTTCCTTAGAGACTTCCAGTGGTCATTGCACTCATTCCACAGTAAGGAGTACTGAATTTGGCCATCAATGAGTACACTTGGGGGGGCAGCCCGCGCCGATGAGAGATGTCGATCGTTAGTTTTGAGGATCTCGGTGGCGACGGCGGCATTGGAGGCATAGAAGGTGTGTTGGGACCCAAACTTGATGTGCATGAGCGGGCCATAGGTTCGGGCCAATTTGGTCACTTCTTGGTGGGGTGTTTTGGTGAATGCCATGTCTATCTTGCCAATTATAGGCCAGCAAAAGGGTCCTGGGGGAAGGTTTTTGTGGGAACGTTTGAAGAGAATGAGATAGATGATAGGCAAGAGTAGAAGGAGCAGGATTAGAGGATCCATTGTAGGGGGAGAGAGAGAGGGGTGTGTGAAGATGTCAAGATGGTGAAGGAGTTCACCTCCTTTTATAGTGATTTGGAGGTTGTGGAGTGAGAGGGTATATATCACTCCACTTTGACTTTAATGTGTAAGGAAATTATTTTAGGCCCATTACTTGGACCACAAGTCCTTTCCTTTCTAGAAGTGTGGTCATAATAGGAATTCTGTTTTCATAGGATATATGCTACTAATTACTCAAAAACGGTTTCCTAATGAGATAGTTTCCTTAATATTCTCTACCTTGATGGACGGTTGAGATTAAATCTAAAGTAAACCTAATTGGGAATTCGGTCCTCTCTCCACCTATAAATAAAGCCTTTCGTCCATCACAAAGGCTACACACAAAACCTCAACACATTAAGGTTTATAGGCAAGGAGAGAGAAACCGAAACCATTCACCCAGCCTCTTCTTCGACGGATCTCAACAACAGCGCCAGACAGCAGGATCAGAAAACTCTCTGCATCAGGATGTCTGGAGGTACTCTTCAACTTATTTAAGATTGAATCCTATATGTGATTATCATGATGTTCTCGATCTTAGAATTCATGTTAATAATGGTATAACATGTGGTATCAGAGCATGGTTTTAGAACACATGATCGTCCATTAATTAGGGTAACTTTGCATCGCCATAATGAGCAAAAATAGATCCGTTTCTGACTCTGTTTTGCAACTATTTTTTCGATCAAACTATTATGGCCTGCATGAATGGTTTAGATTATGTTATTCCACAATTTCGATTTGACTACGTCTGTTTGATCGTGATTTATTTAAAGTTTTGATTTTTTTTATTATTCTGCATAAAAACCCTGCGTAAGTTTTTTAAAAAAAAATCGAATCGGGGCGGACCCAGCCCCAAAGAGCCGTCGGACAGCCCTCCGGGGCTCGGCCTCTTTATCAGTACTTTTCATATATGGAATGATCTATCATGAATGCATGCAACATATAATGTTTATGTTCATATTAAGCCAATTATGATCACCAAAGCTTTATGCTTAAGGTTAGGTCTCACCACAGTGACCCTAACAATTAAATACTGATATTTGGCCCTAATAGTACCATCATGATGTTTACATTACATATTGTTCAAGCGCATGAAACATTTAGTCGCCCACAGGCGGATTATATTCATACGTTTGAACAATAATTAAGGAGTGTTTGTTCATAATTAAGAGTAACATCACTCATTAGCACCACCTTGAATATGACGACCTTAGATGGTATAATGTGTAGAAATTATGGTGACTACCCACAGGAGCACCTAAATTTTATGTCGTATATATTCTTATCTTATGCATGTGTTGTCTTATTTTAATTGAAGCCTTATTGTTGTTTCTTTATTACAGTTATTGTACCCACTAATCTGAATTCGCATGCTACCTCTGTCACTAAGCTCAATGAAACTAACTTCTTAGAATGGAAAGAACAAGTTGAGTTCACATTGGGGGTACTTGAACTGGATATGGCTCTTATTAAAGACAAGCCAGCTGCACTCATTGAAACAAGTACCCCTAAGGAAAAGGCCCTATTCAATGCTTGGGAGAGGTCTGACAGACTAAGCACTATGTTTTTGCGAATGACTATTGCCAACAACATCAAAACATCCCTTCCTAAAACTGAGAATGCTAAGGACTATATGAAGGCCATTGAAGATAGGTTTAAGACTGCAGACAAATCCCTTGCTGAGAAACTAATGGCAGATCTTACAACCATGAAGTTTGATGGTACTCGCTCAATGCATGAGCATGTCATTGAGATGACCAACCTTGCTGCTAAACTTAAGAATTTGGGATTATCAGTGGATGAGGCTTTTCTCGTCCAATTTATCCTAAACAGTTTACCTCCTCAATACGGGCCTTTCCAAATTCACTACAACACTATTACGAACAAGTGGACAGTGAATGAATTGGCTAACAAACTGGTTCAAGAGGAGGCCAGGCTGAATCAACAAGGTATTAAAGTAGCTCATCTCGTTCAAGGAGCTGGACATAAAGCTGGGAAAAAGAATAATTCAGGCCAGAAAAGGGCACCACCCAGACCTAATGAGGCTAGTCAGAACCCCAAGAAGAAAAAGAAGGAAGACGTATGCAGATTTTGCAAGAAACCTGGACATTTTCAGGCAGACTGCATTAAACGTAAAGAATGGTTCGAAAAGAAAGGTAACCCTATGGGTTTCGTAAGTTATTTCGAATCAAATCTTACTTATGTTTCTTCTGGTACTTGGTGGATTGACACTGGTGCTAATGTTCATGTTTCCAATTCAATGCAGGGATTCCTTACGATCCAAACCATAAACCCAAGTGAGAGCTTTCTTTTTATGGGGAACAAAGACAAAGCTCCAGTTGAAGCTATTGGCACTTTTCGTCTTGTTTTAGATAGCGGTTATCAGTTAGATTTATGTCAAACTCTTTATGTTCCGTCTATTTCTCGTAATTTGGTTTCTGTAAGCGCACTTGATAAAGTTAGTTATTCGTTTGAAGTAGGAAATGGTAATTTCAGTTTATTTAAAGATTCTAGTCGCATTGGTTCTGGAATATTGATTGACGGGCTATACAAGTTTCATCTTAATAGTCCATTTACTGAAACCCATCTTACCTTGCATTCTAAGAAAACAAAACGAAAGTCATCTAAAAATGACTCTTATTTCTTGTGGCATAAAAGACTGGGTCACATATCTAGTGAAAGAATCAAACGATTAGTAAAAGATGGTGTCCTTCCGGATCTAAATTTTACTAATATTACAGTATGTGTGGATTGTATTAAAGGCAAAACAACACAACACACAAAGAAAGGAGCCACAAGAAGTACTCAGCTTCTTGAAATAATTCATACAGACATTTGCGGACCTTTTGATGTTCCAACCTTTGGGGGAGAAAAATACTTCATTACCTTTATTGATGATTACTCACGTTACTGTTACCTATACTTGTTGCATGACAAATCTCAGTCTGTGAATGCTGTACAAGTGTTCATTACTGAAGTCGAAAGGCAACTAGATAGAAAAGTGAAAATCATAAGGTCAGATAGAGGTGGTGAGTTTTATGGTAGGTATGATGAAACAGGACAACATCCTGGACCTTTTGCAAAACTCCTCCAAAAGCTTGGAATTGTTGCCCAATACACAACGCCTGGTTCTCCATGGCAGAATGGTGTAGCTGAAAGGCGAAATCGTACATACATGGAAATGGTTAGATCCATGATGAGTCATGCCAACTTACCTATATCCTTGTGGATGGATGCTCTACGCACGACTGTTTATATCTTGAATAGGGTTCCAAGTAAGGCAGTTCCAAAGACCCCTTTTGAACTGTGGAAAGGATGGAAACCTAGTTTAAGACATCTCCAAATTTGGGGTTGCCCAGCTGAGGCTAGAGTCTACAATCCACATGAAAAGAAATTGGACATTAAAACGATCAGTGGTTACTTTATAGGTTACCCAGAAAAGTCCAAAGGATTTAGGTTTTACTGCCCTAACCATAGTACAAGAATTGTTGAAACCGGTAATGCTAGATTCTTTGAAAATGGTGAAATCAGTGGGAGTAATAAAACTCAAGATGTGATCATTCAGGAAATCAGGGTACCTATCCCTTTACCCTCCATTCCGAAAGATGTTGGAAATCCTCCCGTTGTTGAACCCGTCAACAATGAGGAAAATCCAATAAATGATCAACAACTCCATAATGAGATTGTCACAAATGAACATATGGATGAAGCACCAGAGGGACCAGCATTAAGAAGGTCTCAAAGACAAAAGAGATCAGCTATTTCCGATGATTACATGCTTTACCAAGTAGAGTCTGAAGAAGGGACAATTAAAGACCCGGTTTCTTATTCACAGGCCATTAAGGATGTTAATTCTAGTAAATGGATTGATGCCATGAAGGAAGAATTGAAATCTATGGATGAAAATCAAGTATGGGAAGTTGTTCAATTGCCTCCAGGACACAAACCAGTTGGCTGTAAATGGGTCTTCAAGACCAAACGCGACTGCAAAGGCAATATTGAACGACATAAATCCAGACTTGTTGCCAAAGGTTTTAATCAGAAAGAAGGCATTGATTATACTGAGACTTTCTCCCCTGTGTCCAGGAAGGATTCTCTTAGAATTATCATGGCATTAGTAGCTCACTATGACCTCGAGTTACATCAAATGGATGTGAAAACTGCCTTTCTTAATGGAGACTTGGAAGAAGAAGTCTACATGCATCAACCTAAAGGCTTCATAATTGAAGGTCAGGAAGACATGGTCTGCAAACTTAAGAAATCAATATATGGACTGAAGCAAGCTTCGAGGCAATGGTATCTAAAGTTTCATGAAATCATTACTGCCTTCGATTTCAAAGAAAACATAGTTGACCCTTGCATATATCTCAAGATCAGTGGGAGTAAGTTCATATTTTTGGTTCTGTATGTTGATGACATATTACTGGCTAGTAGCGACCTTGGTCTGTTACATGAAACAAAGGATTGTCTCTTTAAGAACTTTGAAATGAAAGATATGGGTGAGGCTTCCTATGTGATAGGAATAGAAATATTCCGTGACAGGTCACTTGGTATTTTGGGATTGTCTCAGCAAGCATATATTGACAAAGTTCTAGAGAGATTTGGCATGATGACATGTTCCTCTAGTCCTGTTCCACTGCATAAAGGAGACAAGCTTGATCTTACGCAGTGTCCACAGAACGAATTGGAACGTAAAGAAATGGAAAAATATCCTTATGCTTCTCTTGTAGGAAGTTTGACGTATGCACAGGTCTGTACTAGACCTGACATTAGTCATGCTGTTGGCATGCTGGGTAGATTTCAAAGTAACCCAGGAATCGCTCATTGGAAAGCTGCAAAGAAAGTACTGCGATACCTCAAGGGAACAAGGAAGTATATGCTCACATACAGAAAATCAAGTCACCTACAGGTGACTGGTTATTCAGATTCAGATTTTGCTGGATGTCCTGACACCAGACTTTGCACTCTTGGCTATGTGTATCTCTTATGTGGAGGAGCAATATCATGGAAAAGCCAGAAATCCGAGTTGCTTTACACATCCACCATGATGGCTGAATATGTGGCATGTTATGAGGCTGCAATTCAAGGAACATGGTTGCGTAATTTTATCACTCAGTTTGAAGCCTTGAGTTTCATCTCTAAGCCATTAACTATTTACTGTGACAATGACGCTGCAACCTTTTTCTCCAAGCATGACAGGATATCTAAGGGATCCAAACACATGGACCTTAAATATCTATCACTGAAGCAAGATGTTAGATTACAAAAAATTGTCATTGAGTCTATACGTACAGATTTCATGGTCGTAGACATATTCACGAAAGGACTACCTCCAAAGACCTTTTAAGGACATACTGAAAGCATGGGTCTTCAAGATAGTTCTTAATTATCAATTTCTGCCTTTTTATTTCTGTACTTGTATTTGACATTTATTGAGCTCTTAATGCAACTCTACATCTACTATTTCTGTTTTTCCATTGTGTACATAATTATGTTTGGATAAATGATAAACAGAAACAGTCTTTAAACAAAGACATTATGGGACCATTATGTAAATCTCATCTTATGGTCTAGTTATGACGGTTGTAAATGACGTGGTACATGGAAGTAAACATGTTGCAAAATAATATGTGCACGCCATGACTCCCATTAACAACCGAATTAGCCAAGACACTTATGATAACCGACTAAAGCAGTGTTTAGCATATAATGCGCGCCTTATGATCCCTAAAAATGAAAACATTAATGGATCTTCCTATTGACCAAGTGGGAGACTGTAAGGAAATTATTTTAGGCCCATTACTTGGACCACAAGTCCTTTCCTTTCTAGAAGTGTGGTCATAATAGGAATTCTATTTTCATAGGATATATGCTACTAATTACTCAAAAACGGTTTCCTAATGAGATAGTTTCCTTAATATTCTCTACCTTGATGGACGGTTGAGATTAAATCTAAAGTAAACCTAATTGGGAATTCGGTCCTCTCTCCACCTATAAAAAAAGCCTTTCGTCCATCACAAAGGCTACACACAAAACCTCAACACATTAAGGTTTATAGGCAAGGAGAGAGAAACCGAAACCATTCACCCAGCCTCTTCTTCGACGGAACTCAACAACAGCGCCGGATAGCAGGATCGGAAAACTCTCTGCATCAGGATGTCTGGAGGTACTCTTCAACTTATTTAAGATTGAATCCTATATGTGATTATCATGATGTTCTCGATCTTAGGATTCATGTTAATAATGGTATAACATAATGTGCTTTCAGTGTTTTCCAGACGGTATTTGAATTAATCAATGGTAATGTTAAAATAATATCAATTAAAATTTAAAAATCATAGATTTATGACTTTGATCTTATTAAGTAGAAAAAAAAATACGCAGAATTAACCACGTTTTACTTGTAAGCACTTGCCTTGCGCTGACCTAATGTGGGCTTAAAGGTAAAAGGAGTAGGATTCAAGCTGAATGTAGGAAGTGGTGGATCCAGGGAATTTTCCTTGACGGCAACAGCATGGAAAAAAGAAAATATAATTAAGATTCCACATGTGAGAAAGAATAGATTTTCAAAAAGAAATTTGGGGTGTGTGTGTATGGTGTGGGGTGTGTGAGTTTTGTGTTCCAGGGGCACCTCCTGCACCCGTTGATCTGCCCCTAGATGTAGAGCCAAATCTGAATAACTAATTAGGAGGTTTGATTCAAATGTACATTACAAGACCCATAACCTACCTACAATTAAATTAAAAACTTAGTATCTAACCAGGACCTTAGGGCATGTTTGTGTAGTCCATTTCCACGGAAAAGGTTGTAGTGTTCTGCGGAAAATTTCTTTTTCATGTGTTTGGTGCGGCAGTTTTCCGCGGAAATGCTTTTTCGCCACGTCAGTTTTTTCCTTCCTGTGCATGGAAATAGACTTCCTATGGGGGGTATGGAAAGTTCATTTCCACAGAAAACTGACCCCCCCAATTTCCTCTCTCTCACCCTCACTCCACCCAGCTGCCATCTTTCTTCCTCTTCCCCTCCCAACCCCACACACCCCACACACATTCCAACTCACCCACCCAATAGTTTTCACAAAAAAGTGGTTTTCACTAAAGAAATTCATAGCTGCACCAAACAACATTAGCACTAATTCATCGAGGAAAACATTTTTGCACCAAACATAAAGTTTTGACTTCCGCGGAAAAACTTTTCCAAAGAATTTAAAACCCATGAATTTTGCTTATGTGGCAATTTCCAATTTCCACGGAAATTACATGTACACAAACGTGCCCTTAATAAAGTAAGGCTATCAAAGAACCTGAAGCTGGCCAAGGTTCTTTTGGGTAGGCTTGCAGATGCATTTGGGTCTGAGGGCTTGACCTGGATACATATTTGGGGTTCAAAACGGTTAACCAGTTGAATCTGAGCTGTGGCACTTAAGCTTGATTTATTCTTATTAGCTTCTTTGTAACTTTTATTAATGGAGAGTTTTCAATAGAAAACTAGTTCCTTAGTTTAATTGGGCAAATTATGGAGTACACCTAATCCAGATATGTCGTTACCCATCTCTCCTTCCCTGTGGTTGGCATGAAAATGTTTCTCATTTAGGCACACAAAAATGCTTCTCATGATTTAAAAAAAAAAAAATTTGAATCGTTCCTCCTAAAATAGTTTCCTTACCTTATAGACAGCAGACGTTGCAGACATCTCGATCCAAATGTTAAAAGAGCCAATAGGCCCATCCAAAAACCGAGACACCCTTTGATTTCATAGCATCCTTCCGTTGGATGAGCATATCCACGGGAAGAAAATATTTGCATGCAAACATTCCCATAGATGAAGATTCTCGATAGAAATATGCTAAACAGTTCAAACAATACACAGCGTGGGTTGACCTATGGACCCACCTACAGTCCCACCAAGGGGGTGTGGGGTTTGAAAGATCTAGATGTGACTCCACTTAAGCAATATCTAAAGTCCATTAGATCATCCTAATCCCTTGTATGGCACTTGAGTTTAATGGTTTCATAATGCGTCATTTTTTTTCTTATTTCGGTCAAATGATCAATCTCATTGGAATTAGTACTAAAAGAATATGCATGCGTACAAGCATGTGAATGCATTTGCGTTTGTTTGTATGCATGCGTGTGACTGTGGAGATGTATATGCATGTGTGGTGCACTCTGCATGGGTGCATATCTGTGAGAGAGAGAGAGAGGAGCGATCATGAGCCAGGCCAAATTTGGAATGGTCGGACCCATACTCAAGCTTGAAGTCTTCAATTGTAAATGGTCTCAATCTCAAACACAGGTGAGTCCAGCCTGAATCCATCTTGTTTATAGCTGGCCTTAAAATAAAGTCTAGAACCAGAATGCAAAATTAAGACCAAAATATATATATACCAATTAACATACAAATATAAAGCTGTGACATTGAATTTCCCAAATTTTTACTTGGTTAAAACCCCAACACATAGCTTTCAACTTATTTAATTATAACTTTATTACTCCCAATAAATCCGTTTTCGGCTTTTTTAACATTTATTTTAATTGACAACCCAAATTTTTTTATAATCCCTTTCATAATCTCTATACCTGTATAGATATTGATTTTTTTGGATAACCCTGTATAGATGTTGATTGATATCTTATTTAAGGTTTATATTAACAATGAGTGACTAACTAGGGTTTGTTATCTCCAAAAATTCAAGCCCTATCCTTTCCCTCGCGTGGGTAGGGTTTGTATTATTGTTGTGGTTGCACGTGGGCTTGGTGAGAAGAGTGTCGGATTGCGGCCCTGTCCGTGACAGTCTTACTGACTGACTACCCATTTGGAGTGTTACGTGTTGACCCGGTAAAAAAAGGTTGATTGCGTGGGTGACCCGGAGTGACACTTCACGATCCGATAATGATGTTCTGAGAGAAAAATGATATTTGGGTGTGGATTTTCCAGGGGCGGGCCAAATAAATTGGGTGAGGCATCATCATAAAGATATCAGTGTGGCCCACTTTTTGAAATCTAAGTATTTAAGGCACTGTCTTGATCTGGTTTATGTACAAGGAGAAAAAAACCTAGGTGACAGTTTACATGACTTCATTTGTGGGGAGGATTTTTTTTTTTTAATAAGAAAACAAGGTGGGGGCATTGATTTTGAGGGATTTGGGCTTTAGTGGCAGGCCTTAGATATGGATTTATAGTGATGAGATAATATAATTTCTTAATTCTACCCTTGCTGCCCGTTTGTTTGCTTGCAATAGATTTCATAGGCATTGAATATATAGGAATTCTTAGTCAAAGGAGCTCCACCGTAGGATTGTTAAAAAGGTGAGGTGTGGATGATATTGGGGTAAAGTTGGTGACTTGGGATGCAAATGGATATCTAATTATAAAAACCAGATTTGGAACATGTTTGAAGTTCCGAATAATAAATGGGTATGAACCTGGAATCAAATTTAGCATGCATTTGATAAATGAGGGTTTCGGATCCATGCAAGTTCCGACTCATGGACCTAAGAACAGGCCCGATTGCCTATTGTATTTAAAGATGATAAGTTTTTTATTTCTCTAACCAACCCCAACAAAGTTGGAACAAAGCTTTGAAAATGATGATAATGATGAAGGTTTTTATTTCTCCTCGATCTCGTTACTTTTGGATTCTAAGGGAATTTGGAATAATTCTCATGCTTAAAGTATTGGTGTTGAGATGTTTTTTAATCCAGATTTAGTAATTGATTCGTACATTTCTTGGCTTAAAGAGTTTGAATGTGTATTTTTAAGACTGGGTTCTTTGACTTTATACAGGCTAATGTCAAAGCCTTCATGTAACAACCTATTTATCAGCGAGCCCTGACCATGTGAGTGGATTTTTCACTCATTGAAGATGGGACCGACCCATCTCTATCCATGGTAAAGTGTAAATAATATGGGGATCTTGACCGTACAACTATCTTAAGACCTGACATTTACCTTTTAACGGCTGAAATTTAAAATTGCCTACAAAACTATTCTTACAATGAAGGACATAGTGTCCATCACAGTAGCCAACATGGTCCCTACTTTCAATAGTCTGAGATTGTTGTTTAATCGATTCAACCAAAGATAAGACCCATAAATTATAAGGAATCTTACCCAAGTGGTAAGGAGCGGCAGCTCTCAGTCCAGAGTTCGAACCCTGAGTATGCCGCCTCTTCTCGTGTGCCGGGCTCCCTTCTCACTTGTGTGGGCTTTCTTTCCGACTATATTGGCTCTTTTTCCATGTGAATGGATTATCTTCTCATGTGTGTGGGCTCTCTCTTAGATCTCAACCCTCTTAGCTGGGGTACCAAAAGAAATTATAAGAAACCAAAAGATATCCATTTCATTTCCATTTGTTAGGATCGTTCTTCTTATTTTCAATCAAGGTCTCGAAGGGCTATAATCAGAATTTTGTACTCCCCATTGATTGATGATCACACTCATCCCAACGGTAAAGATCAGCAAAAGTAAGCTGTATCAACATGTAATATTGGTGTTTAGAAAAGGTTGGTCCTACTTTAATTGCAGATAGTGTAGATTTTAATTAAGTTAAATCAATGATTATAGTAGTTTACAAAATGAACGGCTGGAACAAAATTTTCTAGCCATCCATCCCCACATGATATGGTGGCCCTACCAAATGAAAGCAATAATATGACTATACCCAATCTATGCAAAACCTTTCTTAACCAACCATCAAGCATGCTTAAAAATGATAGCTGAAGCGGGCTCCACAGTTTATATGGTCTATGGTGATATCCTAACCCATTTCACACAAAATGCTCAATTCAACAGCAGTTCAAACATCTTTTGCATATATCTTTTGAGCCCGGCTCTGGTGAGGTAAAATGCCACGGTGACTCTATGTGAACCATTCACGATTCGTCACGTTACAATAGGTGGCCTGCCATGCATCCCGGCAGGAGCTGCCCACGGTGAAGTGCCGGACGCTGAATGGTCCATTCAAGGTCATTGCATGTGCGTAGACCCACTCAGTGGATCTTGATTCATATCTTTTTTTACAATCTAGCATTATAAGAGAATGTGAGATAGGAGGGTTCTTATCATTTTCAGGGGTAAAACCATCCAAAGTTTGAAAGAGAGTGAAAACCAAAGAACTTGCTTTTTTAATAGTTTTGAGTGTCAATCAAGGGATTTTTTTAGTAAGATTAGAAAATGGCCAAAATTTTCACTTCAAATGTACTAGTTTAATTGTGATTGACAGCAACCAACTTCCCCGCGGCGATCTGCACTGATATGAAGTAGCTTTCATGGTTTTAAATGAAGGGTAAGTTAGATATACTTTTAAGATCTTGAAGGAAAAGGTGCCAAAAATATCTTTAAGAGAGCTGCTAATGCCACATCTCAAGCTTCTTTGAAAACATCCATTCTCTCTACACACCACAAGTCAGTGAAAACTTCGCGAAATTTCTTTCTATACACCCCATTGTTCCCAAAATACCATTCTCCCTCCTTCATTTTCTTAGTTCACTCCCCTTTTCCCCCCTCTAACTCCCCTCCATCTCCTTTCGTCCACCGCCCTCTCTCTCCTTCTCCCTGTCGCCACCCGGCCTGCCGCCCTCTTTCTCTCTCCCTCTCCATGCCGCTGCCCACCACCCTCCCGGTCCTTCTCCCCGTCTCTCTCCCTCATTCTCTTCTTCTCTCCCTCTTCCTCCCACTCTCCCTCTCCCTACATGCCGCCCTCTCTCCCTCTCCTTGCCCCTCTCCCCCTCTGATAGTGATGTTTGCACTAACCGATCCGATCTGACCGATGGAAAGAGCTTAAACCGAACCGAACCAAACCAAACGGTTCGGTTCGGTTCGGTCGGTTTAACCGTTATTTTTCATTTTATTTTTTTGAAAATCAGACATTGAAAATTTCAAAATGATGATACATCGTCCTTTGTATTTATTATAATGTTTAGTGCAAACATAAAAATCCAACATTCCAGACTGGACTAAACGCATATAAAAATTAATTCTACTCCAAAAAAAGAGTTTGGACTAAACGCAAGCACGCAAAAAAAAAAAAAAAAACAATAACCAACTTGCAGTGAAACATTCATTCCACATGATACCATTTGGAATTACAATAGAATAATAGTTCATATAAAAAAAAGTCACACACAAACGAAATTTGTATTAAAACCCATTGTATTTTTCAGAAATGAAAGTTTCTTAACACATTGGTTAGGTGAGACCAAAACCAACCATCAAAAGGTTAGGCTCTACTGGCTTTTCTAACATTCTCAAGAGTGCAACTTTCTGATAAAAACTTCATTGAAACGAGGTAGGAATTATGATGGAAGGAAAACACCATGTACAGTAACCCCTCCATCGGTAATGAAGTAATATTTCAGAGATTAAAAGAGATGCACTGAGGTAGTGTTGACGGTTGAGTTCATGTGAGAATAGAGTTGTGGAATGTAACGTTGAAAGTAGTAAAAAAGAAAATACTAAGACTAAAATAGTAAAAAAGCAACACTTAAGTTACTGTATACAATCGGTTCGGTTTAAGCGGTTAACCGTGGGCTCAAACCAATAACCGACCGATGTAAGCGGTTTTTATGATTTTCAAACCGTTAACCAAACCGGTCTACTAAAAACCAATCCAAACCGTCCGGTTCGGTCGGTTCGGTTCGGTTTTGCGGTGATAACGGATTTTTTTTGTAGCCCTAGGTGGAGGTGGGGGAGTGTAGAAAAAAGTTGGAGAGGGAGGCTTTTGATGGATGTCCGGGTAATTTTACACAGGAAAATATTTATTATAAAAAATGGGATGTGCTCTGAGAAGCTTTGGTTTAGTTATCCTTAATTGAAAACTTACTGAAAAATTCGGGCCCTAGTTTGAATAGTTTTGAAATATATATTCTTTTTTTTTTAAATAAGACAAAGACTTAACGCCTTACTTAAAAATATCCTCTTTTTTTATTGATACGTGGCTTGAATCTTTTATACCATCCTCAAAAATGAACAGGATATTTTGAACATGAGGAATATCCATTGCATCTTAATATACGATAAAGGTGGGCTGTATCTCTTTGAGATCTCCACTTTGAAGACTATATACTTTGCTCAATCCAAATCGATTCTGGTGAAGTTACGAAAAGAAAAAAGATTCAAGATTCACCTGATCCACTTTTGAAATCCGTAAACCTTATCGCATTGTTAAGAAAATGTTATACATGATATACTTGAAGTGGGTCCCATGAATATAATAAAACCAAAAAAACAAACACCTAAAGTTCAAGTTGCCAAAGATTCTAGCTGTGACAAAAAATCAAATGCATGTGTTTGCTATTTAAGTTTTATATACCAACTCTATCAATTGAATTCATTCATTCAAGGTGTTAGAATTTGACTTGTGTCATCCAAAGCGTGAATAAAACAATTGAACATGCAGAATGAGTAAAGAAACTCAAGAAAAATATTGATTTAAGTAATGCAGAGCAGGTAGGAATGGTGACTCACTCCTCATTGGTGAAGTTGAAATTTGAGAGAGAGAGAGAGAGAGAGAGAGAGGAGGGAGAAGAGACTTTCACAATACTAAAGTTTGATGGACCATTATCATTCATGTATTTTAAACCGCCGTTATGAATTTAGAGATTTTAAATATGGGGAATATTCTTGTGCATACGGTGAGGGATAAATTTAATGGGATCCACTTAGAGACTCATTGATCATGGGACTTGTGAGGAATGGAAAGAAACATCTTGGATAAGACCATATATCAAATTTAGGATCAATCTCATGCCTCACTCCTTCATCCATGGTCCACAAATTTAATAACTTTATATTAGAGGAAAATATATGACCCTCAATCCAACGGTCCAATCTATTTGGATATGTGAGAATTCAATGGGTCTAATGTACTTAAAGGGGTTCCATGTATGTGGATGATTCGGATGTATTATAAAGTCAACCCTACTATGTTATCCATCACCATAACATGATGAGGGATGGATGCATATGAATATTTCCCTTTAAATATTGCCGTAGCAATACTAATACGAGCTAATACTTATGTGACTTATGTGCGTCCTATGCTACCACTGAGAAGGAATGAAGAGGATGTATATCAGGCTAATAATATTTATTTTTTGGTAAGCACGTAAAGGCCTCAAAATCAATGGTACTAAAATTGTTGGTGCCCTCTCCTGGCCAGTGGCCACTAGGCCAACTCAGCAAAAAAAAAAAAAAAATGTTGGTTCCATTTCAATTGTAAACATAAGTTGGAAGGTGTCAAACTTGGGAAGTGTCAATACATTTAGGGGAGGAGGGGTTTGTTGAATTAGCTCTAATCTAATCTGTATGGAATAGAACTGTTTCAAATAAAAATCTGTTTGAAATAGACGGTTTTCTGAGTAGATTGTTTGACATGTTGGTTCCATTACGGGAAGCAAATTTGTGAACTATCAATGAAAGTTAAATGGACAACGTTGTCATATAGAATGGTCAGCAATGTTGGAGATTGAAAGGTTTGTACATGAACAGGGGATTTAGCCTGAGTTGAAATTGGCTGGGATATGAAGGCCAAAGGAACAAAGGTAGGAAATGGCCCATAAAATTTGAAAGCCAAATCTGAAGATGCATGCGATATATATGGGCTCACATGGGCTTTCCCATGGGCTACATTATCCATGGGATGGTTTATGTTTTTGAGTCTACAGCCTAAATCTGGTCAAGAGAGAGTCCATTAAAATCTTGCTATAGTGGTTTGTAAGAAAAATATTTCTACTTTTGTGATTCTATTCACAACCAAACAAATATGCAAACATAAATCTAGATATCAAAATGCAATCTTATAGTGAGACCAAAACCAGAATTGCAATTACTTGATCGCAAAACTACAAAATGGAAGATTGATCAAAGCTAACGTTTGACGCTATGTCCTTAAGATAGATTTGTCATTGCTACGGTGTTTACAATTCTTGAACGTCTATCTCCTAGGATACAATGATCACGCACGTAGAAGCAATATTATAATCTGGGTGCCCAGCGAACCAAAACTATATTTGAACTCTCTCAACAACTTAGTGTGTGAAACTGATGATGATCCCACCTTCCATCCAAGGATGGTATTTATAGATGTAATTGTGACTTTTTAAAAGTCACGAACCTAAAGGACATGTCTCTTCATGGTGAAGAGTTTTCTATGAATAGACACAACTCTATAAAACTATAATTCAAGAGTTTTCTATGAATAGACACAACTCTATAAAACATTAATCCAATTTCATTCAAACTGTAGACTCAATTTTCTAGCATGGTTTACTCCCTATAGGTAATCATGATGTGGAGTCAGTGGAACATGCCTTTTGTATGGTGAGCATGTTAGAGCAGTGTGGTTTGGATGTAATTTGGGCCTTAGAACTCATGTCAATCCCCTTTTGGGGGTATTGGAATGATGGAAGTATCTGATATCGATTTAGAGGGATTGGCTTTTCTTTGCATTTCGACCAATACAAATATACAATAGGGCATGGATCCTTGCTCTCGGCAGGGCAAGAAATAATATCCTTTTTAAAAGGGTTCCAATTAATTCTTTCAAATAAGGGAGGCCAAGAGTTTGATTCTAATTGATGAAGAGCACATTCTAATTGATGAAGAGCCCTTATTCTGGTGGCCTGATCCTACCCTCGCGAGAAATTCCCTCATTATTATGAGATTGCCTTCATGAAAGATGTGAGATCCGGCGGGCGGGCAGATGTGGCAGATCCAATTAAAATCCGATGTGCCATCACCCGCCAAAGAACACCCGGGATATTAGTTTGGAGAAGAATTCCTCTCTCTCTCTCTTTCATTTTTTTTTCCATTTTTCTTTAATTTCCAAGGATTCTATATATCTTTCAATTATAATTTGCAGGAACAAGTTTTAATGTTGTAGATTTCATCACCGTTTCCATTGCTTTCCAGTGGTTAGCAGAGGTACCCCTCGTTAGTTTATATTTTAAATGTAAGATATAAAAATGTGGTTTGTATGTAACTTTTACATATGTAAAACATATTATTTGGAAGCACTGTTTTTAAATAATTAAATGATATTAGATTTAGGGTCTTTTGGTAACTTCAAAAATAAGCTCTTATTTTGTGCTTTAGAGATTATTTACATATTAGAGCGTGCGGTAACCCCTAATTGTATTTTCTAATTTTAGAGTTTATTTATAAACTAGAGTTGTTGCCAAGGGGGTAGCTTTTTTTATCTAAATCGTATGGAGGCGGACAATGCAAAATTTACAAGTGTTTTGGATAAAAAATAACCACATAAAATTTTCAGAATTACGCAAATGACAATTCTACATTGTGATTTTTAAAAGGTGGGCCCAGTTACCCGATTCCCTTAAGATGGGCCCATTTACCTTATGAAATAAGAGCTTGTTTTGTAATTTTACCAAATGCACTATTAATAAATTAAAACATAAAAACTAAAGCTTATTTTTTAGACCTTAATCTGATTAGATTTTTATTAATTAGACTAGAGTTTTCAAACAGCTCATTAGTTACCATCTGCTTCAAGGGCTTGTTTGGCCACTTCACTAAGTAAGGTGGAGTGAAGTAAGGCCTCTCTTTACAAGATAAGAAAAGACTGGGGTAATATTAAAAGTATAAAATTTCAAGATTCCCTCCTTGATTTTCAAAGTAAAAGTCAAAAATCAACAGTCTCAAGTCAAGAAAGACAAAAATTCATCTACTTTTTACCCAAAAAGCCAAAAAAGATTCATCATCAAGCCACTAAAAATAAACTTCATCATACTTTATTGAGCCACTAAAACTAAACTAAATTATTTTTCTAAGACATTGTTACCAAAATTTGAGTGTGATAGAGTGTTATCTTATATAACTTCAATTGCAAAGGAACTATTAAGAAAACATCGGGAGAATATAAGTTGTCTTTAAATTAAAACTTTATTTTATTAGATAAAGTCATACATGCTTTGGTGACTTGAGTTCTAGACATAATTGTATTCATTTTGTGACAGAAGTAAAATAGTTAAAGAGTATAATCTATTTCACACCTTTCATATAACCTTCATATAAATTTCCACATATGAAATCATTTTAGCAATGTTTTATCTTTGAAAGTTAAACCATTTACACTTACATACCTTTTATCAATTAGTATTATTTTTTTTATAAAATATTGATCTGACTATTACGCATTCTTGTATTTTAGTCACAAAAATAAATGCACTTGAAAAAATATTATTAGTTTAGACTTTTAAAAATCGAGAGTTATAATTATTTAATTAAAATGATATTTAGATCAACCCATATCGTTAAAGTTCCATACACATACAAACTACATATATGAATTGGTTGACATCCCAAGCAACTCTATAGAGGAAAAGGTGTATCGTTAGGAAGGAGTATACCCCCCTTTTGCAGTAAAACGGATTTATAAAAATAATATAAAATGCCTAAATAAGAAACAATAATCGATCCCTACACACATGGAGACAGGCTTGGGCCTGCCCTTCAAGAATAGATAAAGCCCATTTGTGTTAATATCTTCCGCCCATTGTTCGAAAACGTGTCCGTCCAAACTCAACCGAGTCAACTCAGAACTCTCTGAATTCATGCCATCAGGGGTTTTGCTGACTCAGATTAACTCGGTTGAAGCTTGGTTAGGTCAGCCTTGACTTGCCCAAGACCCAGTCAAGACAAAGAAAAAACTCTATAATGGCTATAATGGTATTCCTATATGCATTAATACCACAATTTTTAATTATAAATTGGTTAAGACTAGACCAAGGCTCCAAGTTGGCTCGGCCCATTGGCTCTTTGGGCCAGGTTAAGTCCTTGAGTTTTCAAAAGTGTGTGTTGGAGATGTTGAAGCATCTAATTGGGCCATCATGCATATCTTGATAGCTTTGGCTCATACCATGTAATTAATGGAGCAAAAGCAACTCGGTCCTAGTCCACAATCCTAAAAACTCGGCCCAAATCGAGTCCAAAGCACTAAAGGTCAGATTGGGTTGACATGTTACAGATAATTGATGAGTTCATGGGCCATGTCATGTACAGACCATTGAGAATGCACAATTAATAATCAGTTGGCTTTAGCCAGTTTGGAAGGTTGATATGGATCATTTTGATCTGTAACTATATCCCAGAGATGTCATACCAATGGCAATTCCACATTTCTAAAACTCAGTGGAAGTTGGTAAAACTCAACTGAGTTACTCAGACTGGTTGAAAAATTGAGGACTTGGTGAGAAATTTCAGTTTTAATGAGTTTCGGGTAACTCGGGTCGACTTCGTAAAGAGTTTATTGACTCAGCCCAGAGTCAATCATAATCGAGAAAAATTATCAGAAAAATAGTTCTATTATTTTTATGTATATATTGGCCAAGTTTTGACTCTTATACCTGGTGTAGACTTGGCTGAGTCTCCAAATCAATTTGGCACAGTAACTCTCTGAGGTGAACTGTGTTTTAAGTGTGATCCATCCAAGCCAAATGTCCATGGATTGGCAATGTATCATGTTGTTACTATTCAGAAATCAGTATGAAACTTGGAATTGAATCCAATAGCATTGGACCAAGGCTATTTTATGAGCCCAATAGACTCAACTTGGATGATGGACCAGTCCAGATATCATTATTGACCTGGGCCATGGTTTTGGCACTTGATATCAGACTCGCGGAGCTTTATTTGGCAGATCAGGCCTCCCATATACCTGATGGGAAATCAGGTTTCCACAGTCTGCATCAACTTTCCTTATCAAGTCCAGATTCATGTCCATGTAAGTCCAGCCCGAAGGCGACCCAGTGACAATTATATAAGTGGGGAATTTTCTCCTACTGCAATCCCACAAGGCTGCCGCTAGGAATTTTCGATGAGTCTTTAATGCAAGGGTCCCGCTCGAGCATCCTTGTGCTTGACTCCCTTAGATGAAAATTCCGCGTATATCGAAATCACCATAAACTTAGCAATTATGTGTAACTAGGGTTGTGACTTGTATTAAATTGTTGATCTAATGGACGCAACCTTGGATGGAAAAAGTTCGTTTCCATTCCAGAAGAGTTTCCATGAGCCAGATCCAGGCTAAATCCATATTTGTATGGGTCTAAACCTATTTGTTCATGTAGAATTCAGATATGGGTCAAAATATATCTATCCAAAGTCCAAGCCCAAAACCGCTGGGTACGGGTCGGTCGTCAAGAGTCCGAATACACAAAACACCAATTTGGGTCCGAATCAACCATGGACCTAACACATTTTTATCAATCAAAACAGCCCCAACAAATCACATTTTCATGAAACTCAGGGTTTGCCCATCCCAAGTTACACATTCCCATGCCTGGGCAGAGCATATTTAACATGGGAGATGCAGTGGGGTTTCCTTTCGAGTGAAGTTATCCATTTAAGCATGGCCTTGCAGGATGTTTGTGTGTCTTATACGTTTTGGGCTTTTAATAGATGCATGAATGCTTCATTTAAGTCTGGCTCTGCCTTTTACAGAGTTGATGAGTGGTGGACCCTCATATCATGCATGCACTCTATAGCTGAACTAAAAAGGAAAGTGTGCAGAGAGGTAGTTGGTCATGTAATGGGTTTCCATCCTGCCTGATCAAATCTTGGTTTGCTCAAAACTGATACTTGAAGTCTAATGTGTGTTATCTTTGTTTTTGTGAATATCCCCCCTGCTAAGGGTTGGTTAAGTGTGATTCTCAAATAGCTGAAGCTTGGTTACGCAAGGTTTTCCTGTTGTTTATTGTCAATGTAATGATGCAACCCTCTTCCTTTATTCGAGTTTTATAAAATAACTCGTCCCTTATTTGGAGTTGGAACTTGGGAGCGGCACATGTTGAAGTTGGACACATGGTGGAAGAAGGTTATAGCGGATCAATCATTTGATTCATAATAGATCTGCCAATGAGAAGATCATTGTTAATTCTTGCAGCTGGAGGTGTTGGTGATAATTGGATGTGTCATTCATTCATCATAGAAACAACTTGTTATTTTTCTTCTTTTCTTTCCTTTTTTGGTGATAATACACTTTCTAAACTAATAAATCAGAAAATAAAAGTTTAACATACATATTTATGAATGACCTTGCCCCTCAACCCAACCTGATTTGATCCAATGGTTAACAATTCTGGTTGACCCTCTTGATTTTTAAGTTGGATTTGGATTGACATTTCTAATCTAATTGATAAATGGGCTATGTTCAGATATACTGAACTCATCAACTCCATCAAACCATGTTCAAAACTGGCACATTGGATTTTAATCTGTCAAACCAATTTCATCATTCAGGGTTCTCAGCCATGACCAACCCTTTTAACTTACCACTTAGCCAAAAAAAAAAAAAAAAATCATTTGGGTTTTAGTTGACATTTCTAACCAGATCAACATTCTACCACCATCAGTGTTGATTTGAATCATACATTTATTTGGACCAACATTAAATGGGCCAAGTCCAAACTCACAATGATTGGAACCCTATAACCAATCACCAAACTACATCTTGAACAAAAACCAGCAACAGTGTATGTTCAATGCATGACCTCACATAAATGGATCTCTTGGATGATCTTCCAACAAAGACATGTTCTGGTTAATGCTAATTGAAGTTGGATGGTGAACCCCCACTTGATAGAGGGTTCAGACCTTGTTGTCCCACCCATCTGTACTGACACAGCTAGAGATATATAGAAGGAACATATTTTTCTATTCTTTGAGAGGGCAGTGGATCCTGCCCTCATGTTATTATTATTCACTTACACTTAAGACCTACTTTTCTCCTAATACTAAAATAACATGCATTGCACCAACACCACCATCCTTAAATTGAGGCAACAGACTGATATTGGACTCTCATTTTATAGTTTACTAACATAGAACCTGGAGAGAGAATCTTGGTCTGCTCCCAAACACTGTCTAGTACATACACACATGCTTACACATACAAATTTGCAAAAGATGGCATTGTGAAAGTAGGTATAATAATAAGTTGTGAAGAAAGTGTGTGGTCCCCTGGTGAAAGCAAATCCAACTGATCAAAGCTAAGTACTCATTAACCATAGATTATGATCGCGCATGGTTTTCAATAATCAAGTGGAGGGATCGAAATTATTGCATGATGTGTCCGAATCATGAGCATCCAATGACTCAACTCGCGCCACGTGCTGAAGCACCTTTTGTCATTAAAATATTCACGGGATAATTACAGTCCGATGGATCGCCACGTGGGGGATTTTCGTAGCCGTTGGATTGGGGTAGGGTCCACCATGTAACCCTAAAGTTAGTTGGTAAGTTAATTATGTGGTTCTAGAGAGAGGTGTGAAAAGGTGATATACAGTGGTTTGGTGTGAGGCTCTTTTGAAAAGGTTCAGATCTGTAATGGCTTTTGGGTGATGTCAGTGAGCAAGTTATGTGGGTTGGGGGAAAAGGATGGGGGAATTGAGTACCCTTTCACTTCTCATTTGTGTTGATAGGCATGGATGGGTCCCAACTCACCTAACTTAGAAACAGGCTCATGGACCATGGACAAAAGATAACCTGCTCAAACAAAATAGAGATTTTGGTGGGATATCTCAAGGTTGAGCAAAGACAGTTTTGTGCAAAGACACTTTTTTTTAATACCCAGCCAAGGGAGTTGGGGCCATGAGAGAAACCATCCCATGTAGGGGAAAGATCACCCATGCAAGTAGGAAGAGAACTTGCATACGTTGCGAGAGAAACTATACCGCAAGAAAATGACTTGCTCAAGTAATGAGAGAAACCCACACTGAGGCAATCAAAGGACCCAAGAATTGATCCCCAGGTAACAAGGTGAGAAACGGATCCCCAACAACCAATTAGGCAACCCCATGTTCTCCGTGCAACTACACATTTAAGGTTTTTTGTGTTTATGTGCTACTCACTTTTTTTGGGAGGAAATTTTTGATGTAAAACTTTCGGCCAAAATCTATAATTCTGAGTATTTTGAACTTCATATGAAAAATAAAAATTATGAAAAAGAAGCCCTAAATTGAATAATATCATCATAATCATCATCAAACATTTGTCTCAACCAGACAGACTAACACAACCGAAAAAAAAAAAAACTGTATCTTAGTGTACCAAATTGAGTAAGGGCCACCAACATTCAAAAATCCCTCTGCTACAATTTGCAATGTTCAGGAAGGACTAGACTTAGCAAGATCATCAATAACTGGTCCAATAGCAGTATGCAATGGACCACCAAGCAAGGAAGATTAATTTTCACAATAAATCCCAAACTTTTTCAGATCTAATTTAGCCCTATCTTAAGGAAGGCCCCACTAAAATTAATGAAGAAATAAGTCCTTAAGTTGTTCCTAGCCACAAGGCTCATGAGATTTTTTGAGGGGTTGCATCAGAGAAGTTTTCAGGCTTTGATAGCTAGTCTCTAGCTTAGGAAGGGTCTAACCCCGTGGGCCTCACCTAATCCTCATTACTAAATAATATTAGCTGTTCACCCAACTTTTGCACATCTTAAATTCACATTCATCCGGATCATTTCAGATTTTTCAGATTGTGCAAAATCTAACACTTATCTGCCTATATCCAATGGTTAAGTATCAAACAATTTTGAAGCCTGCAAAGTAGTACCTCTGGTAATTGGATTTTCCCATTTAATTTATGCATACTGGTGGGTCAAAGGAAGATCTTCCATACACCTACACAGTACACAGTAATGACTGCCATGCTAGTTGAAGATCCACATGATTGCTATATTCAATGTTGAAGTCCACTAACGATAGTTGGAAGGATTCGTGAGATGCCACGATTGAAGGAGAGCATCATTACAAATTTAAATGGAACAGAAGAATGTAACACTTGCAAAGAAATAATTAGGAAGTTGAAAAGGCCAAAGAATATTATCCCTTGTGTAAAAGGAAAAGAATTCACTAATATCTTTTGTGTGAAAGAGGGAAGCAGGCGGGAAGCTCTCTTCCGAAATTCTTCATACTCCTCTTGCAAATAGAAGATTTTATTGGAAAAAATCCCATTAGACTCGTTGAAGACCAAAATGGCCTTCAAATTTTAATATAAACCATTTAGGTTTCCCTGACACTTTTTTATCCTTTTTTCCGCCTTTTCTTTGAGCGGTGATATTGTTGTTGGTTTATACATGAGAGGAGATATTACATTTTGTTTTGTTTTTTGTTTTGTTTTGCTTTTTTAGTGAGTGGGGATATACCCGTTTAGTCGTTCACAAGTTGGTAAGGATATCACTCGCCTAACTAAGCATATTGATTATACTGGGTGGGACTATCCCTGCTTCACTGAGTGTGCTAAATGTCTTGGGCAGGGAATATCGGATGGGGTACTTGCTTAATGTGCTGGGCGGAGAAATCCCCTTACAATTAATTGGGGTTGGCCATGGTTGCAGGAGAAAGAGGCAAAGAGGGAAGAAGGGAAAAGATGGAGGAAAAAGAAGTAACTCGGGGTCACCATTTGGTGGCTAGTGCTTGCCATTGATGGAAGAGAGCAAAGGTTGAAGATGAAAGAAGGATGAAGAAGATGAAGAAGAAAAAAAGAAAATCCGTTGAGAAGATGAGAGGAAGAAAAGAGGGAAGCTCATGGAGGAAAATAGTAGGGAAGGAAGAAGAAAGATTCCAGAGGAAAAAAGGGGAAGAGGAAGAAAAATCTCATAGAGAAGAAGAGACTTGGGTGGCCTTTAAAGAACACGGGAACGGAGATATCCCCAATCAAGAAATTAAAAAAAATACCGGAAAGGGCCCGAAGACCACTGCGGTGGATAACTATACTTTGGGCCATTTTTTGTCTCCACTCAGTTTGAGAGGATTTTTTCGATAAAATCCTCTAGCAAATAAGAAAAGCAACTTCACTTGAACTAAAATACCTATTTATAATAATATAAAGAAACAAAGTTGGTTTTTTCTATTAAAACATAAAACAACCATTAAACAACTTAAATAAAAAAAAAGAGATTTAGAATGATTTTAATAATACTTTCATGTGTGCACCACAAGCTAAACTATCCTAATGCTAATAAAGATCTGCCCATCCCTAAAATGACTCCTTGAGTGGGAATACAATGCAAACAAACAAACCCCACACCTATATTTTATTGCAAACATGATACAGTAATTATTACACTGCAAGTATCAAGCTGAAGTGATTTCATGTTGACATGGAGGGTGAGATTTGGAAACTGTGGACCACCCCTTCAAAGGACTTAAACACCCATTAATAGTTCCAACAGAATGTTTATTAATTTGTTGGTTGGAATTTAGAAAGAGCAATTTTTGGTACGATATGTGGGCATGCAGTTTGTGTGGATGAATGTTTGGAAGTGGATTATATCATATTTTGAGTGGTCCTAGGAGAATAGAAGAAAGAAACATATCAATCAACATTATTCATAGTCTGTTCATGAGCTGGTGAATAAATGAGAGGTCCCCAAAAACATCAGTGAATGAGAAAGGGAAGAAAACTAGGCACTATGTGATTGAATGGGAGGAAACTCCAAGCATTCCTCTGTGGGTTATTAATTATAGTAGTAGGATTTAATGAAATGGGGACCCCCATGTCTTGATAATGCCCAAAGAACCACTAGTCTCTAGAAGAAGTCATGTGATCTTCCTCATTGGGCCCAATGTCTAACATTTGTCATGGGCCATATATGGTGGGGTCCCTGGGAGTAATAAGCTGCATTGGAAGTCTTTATTGATCAGCAGAGACACTTGGAACTTCTTTTCAACTTTATATCACATTTTACTATTTTAATTACATCTACAATGTCCATGCATTTTTCCTTGGAAAAAAAGTGGCTTCTGGGATACAGTGGTTTTTTTGCCACATAGTTGCTACAATGCCCAAAGGCGCAGAAACACATTTCAGCATAAAAGGTGTTTTGCCACACTAAGTAATGAAAACTAAAACTGGACAAAATAGTTTTTATTTTTAATCTTTTTCACATAAAAAGAAACAACCTTGAAAATAAAATTGCATTGAAAATTTGTTGAACACAAGCATCCCAAAAAAAAAACTTTAGAGTTTAGATTCTTAATCTCTATTCCTAAGCATTCTTAATTTCAAATGATGCACCTAAGCATTCTTAATTTAAATGACACACAGTTATATAGGGTTGTAAATGGATATCTGATTCTCCGATTACCAGTAAGTTCCGACCTGCAAAAAATCAGGCTTGAAACCTATTTTAGGTTCCGATTCATAAATGAGTCCGGGTCCAGAGCCCAATTTAGGTTTTGGTTGATAAACGAGTCCGGTTTCGAGTCCATATAGGTTCCGACCTGTGGACCCAGGACCTGACATATGGGCCTTTGATATTGCAAATTATACCTCAAAATCAACTTTTTTTTTATTTTATGTATAATACGGGAGGTAGTAAACTTGATGCATTGTAATAAGTTAAATGATATGATTATTTTAAGAAAAACGAAGAGTAAATAAATATTAGAATCGATCTTGGAACTAGATTCCAGTCCTCTACGTGGACCCGGATCCGGATTTTCCTGTCGGAACCGGGACTGGAACCAGTAAAACAAGTTCCGAGTCAAAACCGGATCTGATACCTGAACCGTTATTTAGAAACGGGTCTGGGTCCGGGTCCACTATGGTTCCAAAGCGGAACTGTCCCGTTTACAACCCTACTGTTATAGCTTGATGGATTTACTGTTGCTAATATAAAAAAATACAATTTAAAGATATTGTGAATATTATGAATCTGTCATGATATCATCTTCGAAAAATAAAACATGGCAGAGTTACACATACGTAAAAGGGGGCTCTCGATCCATCCAACAGTCCAATCCATTCAAATTGGGTGAAAACCGATGGGATGGATGGCTGCCATGAGAGGATTCCGTATGAATGGTCCCCTAGATTAGTGATGAGGTGGGCCCCACATCGGCGCACGGTGCGCACACCATGCGTAAGGTGCGCACCTGATAAAACTTGTACTGCCCCTTATACTGGACTCCCATAGGATAAAAAAGCATGGTCATCCATTTGTTGTCAAATTTAGCATTACCAGCATTAGACGTTTGTTTTATTACTTCTATTAGACTTTGCTTAACTTTTTTTTTTTTTTTCCCATTTTCTAGCTTTTTTCGAATCTACAATTTCATGCCATTAATGTCATGACAAAGATTGATAATCTCCTATTCATGGACCCTGCACTTGGATGATTAAGACTTCCTTACAACTGTTGTTGTTGCTGCTTTTGCTTGTCTTGACCTTTTCATAGAGCTAATTTAGCTCTTTTCTGATCCTCAATCTCCATACATGCAACCACAATTGGTAATCCACACCATAAAATCTGTTGGTTTCTTTAAAAGGAAAAAAAAAATCTTCTCTCACTGAAAGATTATAACCCTCGTATCAGCTGCCTATAAATGGAAGGTTGTATATAAACTTCAAAAAAAAAAAAAAAGATTGATAGTAAATACATTCTCAAAAATGCCCCCTTTATATGCTCTATTTCCAATTTATTTTATTTTATTTATAGGTCCAAATTGAGTCTAATCTTTTTATCAATTTATTTGAAAATGGCAACTAAAAGGGTCAATCCAAACGATTAATTAATAAGTAGAGTTTGGATTGAGCTAGTGAGTTTGTATACAGAGTCCGGTTGGTCTAGTTCTAGATGGAATGGTAGATCTAATAACAACAAGGGACAATTATCGTACGAACGATCTTAAAGTTAACAATTGCCCTAGAAAAGCCAGAAAATATATATTTACCGCAGAGTTATTCGAGCAGTAAGATATCGTAACTACGATATTCTAGAGATGTAGGATATTCCACAATTACTTGAACAGTTAGTGTATTTTCTTTCCTTGATAGATCAACGGTTCAAATTTGGTGCGATATTAGTTCTTACACTCATACAGTCATCTAACGGTTTGGATGGTAGTTTGGTGGTCCCATAGTTAAGGAAAAAAAGAAAGAAACGGACTGTTCAAATCTTCTCACTTTTGATTGTGAGATATCCTACATCCCTAAGATATCGCAGCCTGCGATATTCTACGGATCGAACAGCTCTGTGGTAAATATATATTTTTCGGCTTTTCTGGGGCAATTGCAAGCTGTAAAACCGTCCGTACGGTAATTGTCCCTAATGAACAATATACTAATCAAGTAAAAAATATATGTAGGCTTGAGCTCAACCCACCAGGGCGTCACAATTCACCCCCTTTAGGGCTGCATGTCCCTGTGCATTAGCTTGTCAATCCTAGTAACCCACCTGCTCTCTTGGCCCGCCCACATAGAAATCTGCCCACCTTGCATCAGACCATGGCAGGGACCCACACTCAAACTAGTCGAGAGTGGCATTTGTAACGCTCTACCCTACACACATGCATGATATTGTCTGCTTTGAATTACGGACTTTACGATTTTATTTTTTGTAGGCCTCAACCCACCAAGTTCATCTTTAATAAGGCTTTGAAGTTGTGGGTGGTGGTCGTATTGGATTGGGAGCTTAGCAATAGTTGTATTACCATGCCATTGGTTATCAATTAATGAGGAATAAAGTGGAAAAAAAACGACATTTATTGATATCAATTAATGTCCTTATTATTCAAACAAAAGAAAAAAAACAGGACGTCCACATTTGTCATATCTAGTCTTAAGGACTTTTTCATAAAATCTCCAAAAATCTAAAGCTAGAATTATTTGGTTAAATTGATATTTGGCAAGTTATTAGTTCATGTCAAAATCTGCCCATCCCCTCTCATTCATCAAGTGGGCCCTGGTCCTTGGCAATCACTCTAATAAAGTAAATGCAGAAGAGCCTTCCAGTAAAAGAAAGAAAAATGAAATGCCAAAAGGAGGATGCCTTTCATCTCCAGTATTCAAATATATTCAGGCATCCACTACCTACTTTGGGACCATCATTAAAACCCTCTTTATCTCACTTGTACCAGATTGACAGCTACACAAGTGAACATGGCTAATTAGCTATTCATTTCTTTAACACTAGAGGAGTATAAGGACAACAAAAGCTCTCTTGGTCCTCTTACCGAAAGAAAAAGGCTCTCTAGGTTGTGAGTGGGTGCTTTGCATGGTCACCCCCCTAAACCTATCAAATCATAACCAGCTACAGGTTTAGGTCTTTCTATGAATGGAATATGAGTTTAAAAGGCTAATGTTTGGTCAACCCAACTATCTACTTATAAAGTCATGCTGATCAAAATTTCAAGATGTAACTTGGGTATGGCTGTGTGTTATACCACCTGAACCTGAGGCATTCGTTTTTTTCTTAACCTAGGTAAAGGGGCTAGGATCCAAGATAGTCTACACATTTTGGGAATGAAACTCATACAGGTGGGAAGAGAAGCCCACAAATATCACAAGAGGGGCATAATAAAGAATTAAATCCTAAACCCTAAGTAAGTAGGTGACATTTGAGGTTGCCAAATCCATATTGACCTAGATCTCTGACGTTTAAACTCGAACCCAATGTAACTTGACTTCAAAAAATGTGGCACCCATAGTTTATTATTTTGTATATTCAAATATACCTTACCCCAACTTGGACCAAATCAAATTCAAATCAAGTTTTAATTTTTAGGTCCAAGCTGACACAGGCTTTAAAGGAGGGTGTGTGTCTGTGATGAGTGGAATCTACCATGATAGAAGTTTCCAAATTTTTCATACCACTCCTCTTTTGATTGTTTGGTGTCACACATTTTCCTCCTGAAAAATGAAGAAAATGATCTGATTTTTCTCAATAGAGATAATTTTAATTTTCTACTGATTTTTCTCAATAGAGACAATTTTGATTCCTCTTTTTCATAAAATGAAAATCCGTAGAGAGTGGGATCCCCTCATTACACAAACACACCTTAATATGCCAATGCCATACCCAAATGTGGATTTTATTGGCCAAGTTAAGTTTGGGACTGGCAGCTGGTTTGGGTTAGTCCAAGCTCTCTCTTCAAACATGGACATAGAAGAGACCCACATCATAACCTATACCCAACTTTAGGGTAAAGATCACACCACCCATCCCCAAGCTAGAAAGGGCCTGTAGAAGAGCCCAATTAAGGCCCAAATACTTCAATCATTTATACATTCAACAAACATTTATGGCATTTAAAGAGGGGCCATAGGTATGGATATGGACTTCATGGACCTGAACCAGACCCAAACAAACAAACTGGTCAAAAAGTGGGACCCGTACCCCAATTATCTTCTCTGGGTCGCACCTGCATTAGTTTATTTGGTTGATGCCTTGTTGTGGACAGTTATTTCCAGCCATTTACATTTAATAAGTGGCCCCCACTGATGGTTCTAAGGCCTTAGCGCAGAGGATCCGAATCCGTACCCGTAATAAAAAAGCCACTTGTCGTCGTTTCGTCAAAACCATATTCATCATGACCGTACGAAATCGACGACTTGAAAAAGTACAGCACGACCTCTGCCAAACAACAGAGTGGCATTTCCGAAAATACAGCTCTATCTGAGGGCATTCTCGTCATTTCCTCCTTGGCGTGCGTTAACGGCAAAAAGCGCCTTTAAAGTCCAAAGGCCCCACTCGCAGAGCTTACTCTCTCTCTCTCTCTCACCCCCCGAGTGCTTCCTCTGCAATTTTTCTTTCCCTCTCTCTGTTGCTGCCGCAGAGAAAGAGCTGAAAAAAAGGTAAAGTGAACCGCGGGATTGCTGAATTCCAACTCCTCGCACAGATCGAGAATCCTCATACCGAGGAAATTCCATATTCCACCAGGAGATTTTCCCAGATCCTCCCCAAAATCTCTCTCTCTCTCTCTCTACTTTTCCTTTTAAAAACGAGAGAGAATCCTCTGGCGTTTGGACGCGGAAAACACGAAATCGGGGGAAAGATGAGAACTTTCTCCTCCTTTGGAGGGGACGGAGAAAACCCAGGTCCACATCCAAACCCAAACGGCTCGTAGTCATACCTGGCAAGCATAGAGGGGTGTTTTTGGGTTTTCGGGAAAACCAGAAACTGCTCTTGGAAAGTGGTTTTCCCAGCTGTTTCTCCTGTCAGGGAATTAAAAGCGACCTGACGGCGCGGTTTAAGACATTGGGTTTCGCAGCAAGAGCGTGAAAACTGAGGAGAAGAAGGAGAAGTAGAAGGAGAAGAAGAACGAGAGGTTTGGTGGCTTTGAGATTACTTGGAAAGTAAAGTATTTTCTGGGGTGTGGGTTTTGGGTGGAGAAAATGAAGTTTATGAAGCTGGGATCGAAGCCAGATGCGTTTCGGTCTGATGGAAATGGCGCCAGGTCAGATTTTCTCTTCTTTTCATTTTCCTTGGTTTTTGTTTTCCCTGCTTTTTTTTTCTTTCTGTTTGGATGGTATGATGAGGAGTAGAAGTTTCTTTGGAATTTGTTGGGTTTCTTTGAATTATTTTCATGAATGAATATGTATGGTTTTGGAGAGAGGGATCTGATTTCCATGGAATCTGGTTTGAATCCGATCTGGAAATACAGATTCGGTTGTTTGGATGAGCTGGAATTGTATCTACTGTTAAACGGGAGTGGCGCTTTCTGAGGAGATATGGGGTGTTTTGATTTTGGGTGTAATGTGTGGGCCCCACGTCTCGTTGACCTTTTTCCAGGCCGTTGGTCTGATGGGGGCCCCACTTGGGATGGATGGGTGGATGAACATGGCCCACCACTGGGGGGAGGGAATGGCTGAAATTGGATGGGTGGGATCTTTCGATTTTTTGTATCTGTGGTGGGGTCCATTTCATCAGTGATCAGCATTGGATCATCAAGGCTGTGCCATCTTCTATAGAACGATCACTAGCCGTTCAATCTGATGACATGCAAAGAGACGATGGTTGAGAAGGGACAAAACCCAGTGTTCCTCATCAACACTAAAGAGGTGGCCCACCAAAATTTGAACGGTTGGATCTTCCAATCTGGATTTGGGGTGCATAGTATGATCCTGGTGGGCCCATC
Organism: Cinnamomum chago; assembly: GCA_038049695.1. Classification (NCBI taxonomy): domain Eukaryota; kingdom Viridiplantae; phylum Streptophyta; class Magnoliopsida; order Laurales; family Lauraceae; genus Cinnamomum; species Cinnamomum chago. The sequence continues at coordinate 59,270,768 of CP142458.1, read as the reverse complement.
AATCAACGTTCTGTTGCATCAAGCACCCACCCATGACCCACTTGTACGTACTTGAGTTCTAGGAATATTATGCATGAATGCAGCTGGTTTGTCGAGCAATCGCTTGATTTGGCACTATGAACATTGGATGGCTAGGATATGATATGGGGCATCTCCCTAACAACAGGCAAATTCAATGGCTTAGATTTTCCAGACTGCTTTCTGCAATGTGTTCTATCCACTGTGGGCCCTAATCAGTCAGCAATTGTCTTGAAGTCAAATTATGTGCCTACCTGTGCAAACTGAAGCTCTTTGAAGAGATTGGAACCATCCTTCTGTCGTTTCTAAAACACAAGATCTTTGGGATAAAATCCTTATTCAATAATTTCATTCCAATTGACCCCAGAAGTTGTCAGATGGTCACAATTTTGTTTGCTTCCCAGTGGATGTTGGGCATCATATCATTTCCAACCACAAATCCCTGCTCAAATCGCTTTCAAATGATTGTGCAATGGCTGAGACTGAGTTGACTCCTTTCTAATGGAATAAATTTTGATCACTGCATTTGTGCCTTAAATCCTAAACTACATCAAACTTGAACAGTAGAGGACTTGGATACCTTGAGCTACTGTTATATCCTATGCATCGTTTGCACGTTTCATAATCTAGATCAATAAGCTGCAATTCATGGCCTTGGATCACCATTCCTCTTTTAGTCCGCCTTAAAAAACCCACTTTGATGCTATAATGTGCCTAAATTTCTTAATTTTCCCATTGGATGTTGGTTGGGGTTGATGTAATTGATGTGGTTCATTCACGACCTTTTACATAATTTACTGTTGTCTCAATCATCCAAATAGTATCTAATTTTCATGATTGGGGTGAAATTTGTATTGCAAAAGGCACATTGACATTTCTGGTCTCCTACTGAATTGATGATAGTCACGAATCACAATTGTTTGGTTAGTTGTTCTTGCACAGGTGTCTAAACTCTCTGCTCAAGTAAAGCTTGCTTAAGCTAATTGTTTTGAATCCTGTAATCAGGGATTTGCCTTGGGTTAATTTTTGTGGCATGGTTGGACCAGGATTTTCCTTATAAATGATATAGATAATGTAGGTATGCCAGGAGAAAGAGTGATGTTGGATTGGTTTATGCTTAATTGATTTTTAATGATTGTTTGTACTCAGTAATTTCTTTGTTGTACTTCTGCTACTAGTTTGTTTGGCATTAGAAGTATTATAATTATTTGAGATTCATATGAGCAAGTAAGATTTTAGATGATTTATCAGATGAGGGTACTTATGATTATTGAGATAGATATTTAATTCTGACATTTCGATGTGAAACCCTTGTGGAGGGTTACCTTTTTGGTATCACATTTAAAGATAAATTTAGTTATTGGTAATTCAAGGGAACTTGGATCAACAAATCTGTTTTATCATGATATAGATTGTATTGAGTACATGTTTCATACTACCTGTTCTTCTTGGTTTGTTAGAGAGCATTTTTTAGTCCATTTATGTGTCAAAATAAAGAATCGATCTACTGTTCTGCTGGTGTCATGTAGAGAACTACAGTACAAGGGTCTTTTTTCGTTTGAAGTCCTATGGATGTTGCTTGTCTTTTCAGATACGGTCTCTCACTTGTGGGAAGTATTGTGAAAGATGACTACCACAGGCTGTATTGTGATCTTTTTTGAAGGAAAGGAATGATGAATATTCAATCAAAAAGAGAGTTTATCAGATGGATTTTCGAATTAATCAAAGCAAAATCAGCTCATTGGGCAGTGATAATGAAAGAATTTCAGACTGCTTCGTCTGACATGTTGGGGAATTGGGGGACTTAAATGTTTGGGGCAGAGTGAAGAAGATTATAGAGGAGAAATGAAGGCCACCTGATTTCAGATGGGTGTAAGTTCGATGCAGATGCTGCAACAAAAGGCAAACCAGGTTGGTAGGCATAGGAGGTATTTGAGTGATGGACCTGTTGTCCTAGGAGGAAGGTTTGACTTCTTTCTGAGGGCCATTTGGCATTAAAGAGTCAAATGAATGCAGATAGATCCTTGCAATTCGATAAGAATTAAGGAATTCAAAAGTAAGATTCAAAGAATGTATCATTTGGCTATCTAAGAAACAAGGAGAACTACAAAAGTTGGTGTATTATCTCAGCGGAAATTTGGAAGTTGCCTTCATCAATGAACATTATTTTCTGACATGTTTGTAGAGAGACAAACTTCTCGTTATGCTTATGTGTGACTATTTTTTGACCAGTGGGATGATCTTGCATGCATCCCCATTCCCCACATTTCTTACCTCCTTTCTTTGCAGTATAATGATTTCATGATTATGATCCTTGGTCTTAACCCTGTATGAATTGAATTATTAGGCGGCATTTTTCCGTTAGTGTGGTTGAAAATTGGGGTTGTGGTGGGCATTGTGGCTGAACCTATTCTTCCCCAAAAGATCTGGAAGCATCCAAAAGGCTCAGATGCTAAAATCTATGCTTTTTCATTTTTCATTTGGGCACATTATAATCTTAAATACATCTGGCACTACTATTTTGTCAGAAACTACTTATTTTGTTTTAATTTAATGACTGAATGAAACATATATACTAATATTTGTAGGAATATGAAGTTCATGTGATATGCAAATAAGGTATCTTTAACAATTTACAAAATAATAATAATAAAAAAAACATATCTTACTTATGAAGATGGTTTATAAATTGGTTTTTCTGTTAGCCCGATAGACAGTAGGGATTTTCCTTAATTGACTCTATAAGGCTACCGGTGAAGAACACTGCGCTTAGGTGGTTCATAATCCTTTATAGGTTTGGGGAGGGTCTATGAGGACTCCATATTCAAAATTTAAACTTGCTGAAGGATGAAAATTAACCAAGTTTTGTGATGTGGTGGTGTTTGAATCTTTTTAAAGAAATTATTGGGAGTGGAAAAGCTTTCTTTAAAGCATCCAAGTTTGAAGGCAAACTATCCCACTACATTCGTGATTTGGTGTGATTCGAGTATAAGTTGTGGGGCTTCAATTTTGGAGCTCTTTTAGAGTGTGTTTGATAACCGTCCGCTCAGCGGAATCGTTGCCATTTTCCGCGCTCCTGTGGAAAATCCACGTTTGGTAAAGCATGGAAAATGGCTGCACATAATCCTCTGGTCCACGTCCAATTATTCTCACGGTTTGAAAATGACTTTGCAAAACAACGAAGCTGAAGAAAGCGGCTGTGGGTGGTAGGTTAGAGGTTACCTGATTTGTGGGTCCCACAATCAAGATCCTAACCGTTAATCATGTTTAAAAACCCCAAAACTGCTATGTGATCAAATATCAGCCATTGATTCTTCATAGTTTTTTAGATATTTTCAAAAAGATCCAGACCAACGATCATATTCTTGGACTTCTGTGGGGCCCCTTTGCAAAATCTGAACCCTTCATTCTCTCAAGAAGGCCAAAAAATGAGAAAATGACCAATAATTCTAGGCCATTGATTTGCCACAGCACAAAAACCAGGATGATTTTGCAGTTCAGTTTTTTCAATTTTTGCTTCCTTTGGGCCCCAAAATCATGATCTGAACTGTGCATCATTTCCAGAAGCCCAAAGACAGCTAGAGGGTGAAATTTCAGCCATGGATCTGCCATGGATTTTGAGATATTTGTGAATAAGTGCAGACCCTAAAATGTCAATTTTCCGTTCCCATGGGCCTCACTTGCACAATCTGAACCGTTCAGATTCTTGAAAATGCCTCATGCGGCTATGTGGTGAAACCCCAGGGCTTGATTTTTCATGTATTATGAGGAATTTGCAAAATCCTATTACCATTGGATCACACATAGCACAGATGGTTGAAAGCCTCTGTTTACCAAAGTTGGATTTTCCCCATAAATGTTCTTCATGGATAGTTTGTTTCTAACTGATTGAAGGAAACCTCTAAATTGAGAGGAACCTCTAAATAGAAGATTCCTCTCAATTTGCCCTTAAGGAACTTTCTTATCCTTATCATTCCAAATGATCATAAGTAGGGATTGTGAAAGCATATTTTTTTATTACATTAGTAATTTATATGTTATTCTTGGCAACAATACAGGTTAGCCTTGACGAGTTCTGTAAGGAAGAATATAAAATCTTTCAGAGCTTTCAGAGTGAGATCGTAACTATTTGTATTTTAGAAAACACAAAATACAAAGGCTCAAAATAGCTGAATAATGAAATAAGGAGAGATTGTCCTTGATAGCAAGTAGCAACTTCATAAGCATAAGCAAATAGATTCCCTATTCTTTCAACCCAAATTGATCGCATCGCTCCTACAAGCGAGCATTTCCATAAAATAAAACTGCCAAGAGAAACATTTGAAAAAGATCAATCTGTCTTTTAAGTTAGATTTCAAATCCCTTATCAATCTTTCTCTAAGTTAGGTTTCAAATCCCTTATCTTTCAGGTATTGATAAAATAATAAAATATGAGACATTCTTACCAATTTCCTGTAGAAAATCCAAAAGGCATGAGCTCACTCGTAATTTTATGAGGCTCACTGAAGCTGCCATTCGCATAACATTTTTGTACTTGACCAAACAACACTAGTTCAGTGTTTTCAACACAAATTACTTCTTACAAGGTGGAAAGGAGGCTAGAGAATTGTTTCTTACACAAAAGAACCCTCAAATGGCGGATACCAGTCATCATCATCACCACCACCATTAGAGCCTTGTCTCAACTATGTTGGGGTCGGCACCTGTACGGATAATGCACTGGTATTGTGTCAAACAATATTTTAAACAATATTGTTTATAATTTTTTTCTGAGTTCTGTTAGATATTGCCTCTCAAGAATAAAATATTGGTCATCATTGATTTTTGCATAGCTAATTTATTGTTTCTAGTTATAATCCTTTGTATGCTTGCCTTTCTGGGATCAAGAGTTGCAGAATGGGTCCTGTTACTCATGCTTGCAACAAATTTCATTGCATGTCCATTTATTTCACAGCCTTTCTAAATGATCCATGCGTTTTGTTTTCCTCTAATCTTTGGCTATCTGTGTCACATATTTCAAAGACACAAGGCTCATCAGTTTCTTATCTACTGACAATGCAGGTATGTAGCATCTGAGCTAGCAACTGATGTTGTCATACATGTTGGAGAAGTGAGGTTTTATCTCCATAAGGTGAGTGTTTTTCTTTTCATTTCTTTTCTCATTTGTTATGTGTGTATAACAGCTCAATATTAAAAAAACCTTCCCAATATCTCTCTGACCTGACTCTGTAGCTTTTCTGTGAATAGTGATAAAAATTTTTTTGTGAAAGTATTGATCATTTTACTGTTATTATTTTTATTATTATAAAGATGCTAGTGTACATGTAGATTTGGAATGTTAAAATAATAGGATGCCTTTTCTCTTGAAAGGTCTTCTTTTTAGAATACTTTCTTTTCTAGTTGCCACCACTGGATCTAATAGGTTAACCTACAGCTGGAAGCCACACAAATACAGTGGTCTGTAACCATTGGAAAATCTCTTGATATAGAATCTACATGTATTAAAATAAAACACACTACTGTGCATGGATCCCCTCTGTACGATGATGACCACCATTTTAGGGATCATGCATACGAATTTGTTTAGCATCATTAGGCAGTGATCATAGGTGATACCTCTTCCATATGATGAAGGTGCAATGATGAGTGACAGTTTCTAGGGTTGTTAGGATGTGTAGAGTGTAAGATCTAATATGGTTTGCAACACAAATCAAACCTAAGGATCTTGATCTATGCATTAAAAAATAGATTATCTAAAAGATTAGAAGCATATTGTGCTCCATGATCTTGATGATGAGCGGTATGGATTGATCTAAAGCTTGTCCCGCTGTGAGATCAACGGCCTTCATCAAAATAGGGTTTTCTCCGTATCTCCCTTGTCACTCACTCCGCGTGAGAGTTAATGGTTACTTTGCAAAACCGTGAGTCAAAACTAAGTTTCCTTAATTCCCTCAAAGATTAGTCAAACAACAATCCTAGTGGATTGGGCTTTCTTAAAATGAATGCAAGAAAGATTTATTAAAATAAAAAATTAAAAGGGGAAATATTATCAATTGACTTAGAGTGGGGCCCTTCAATTATTAGGCATGTGGTCATGAGAACCACTTACGTCTAACAATCTCCCACTTGGTGAAGGGCCCCACTCTAAGCAATTGATAAGCTTTCCCCTTTTAGTTTTGATTTTAATAAATATTTCTTGGATTCATTTTAAGAAAGCCCAATCCATCAGGATTCTTGTTTGACTAATCTTTGAGGGAATTAAGGAAACTTAGTTTTTAATTGATTTCTTTGATGGGAAGAAATTTCTTGGAGTTATTTATAAAAGAGGTTTTCCGGTCCTCTATCTTGACTCACAGTTTTGAAAGTTCCCATTAACTCTCACGCATCTTGGAGTGAGTGGCAAGGGAGATAGGAGAAAACCCTATTTTGATCAAGGCTGTTGATCTCACAATGGGACAAGCTTTAGATCAATCCATACTGCTCATCATCAAGATCATGGCGTAAGTTATGCTTTTAATCTTTTAGATTATCTATTGTTTAATGCATAGATCAAGGTCCTTAGGTTTGATTTGTGTTGCAAACCATATTAGATCTTACAATTGGTATCAGAGCATAGGCTTAGATTTATGCATTAACAATGCTTTTAGTTTTGTATAAGATGGTCATTTTAGATCTGGGCATAGAGGTTTTTTTTAGGTGAACTGGCAGCCTGATTGACTCATTGTGGTTGGTTCGGATCACTATGATCGGCCGTGATAAAAGATGGCCTAGCCACTGTGATCATCCCGTCTAACATAAAGAAGTACACGGATTGACAAGATAACCACATGGATTGATTGAGAATACATGTTTAAAAAGGTTATGGTTGTTAGATATGTTAGAATATGTTGACATATATTAGGATACTAATGAGAGGTTAATCTCTCAATACCATGATTAGAGTCATTGGGTTAGATTGAGAGGATAATTGATGCAGCCGTATGCATAGGAACCACTTGACCCCATGTCTCAAATCTCAATCAAGTGACCTGAAGCCGTGGCCCGTGGGTGCTTGATTTGTGACTGCATTTTATTTTCATCTTTTTAAGCGGTGTAAGAATTTAATGTGTCAAACAATTTGAAGATGACCTGAAATTGTATCCGCTAGATAGCTTATTCAATTAGTTTTCTTTAAAGCTCAAATTTGTGTGAGTTGACTTGTATTGAGAATGTTATGACGAATTTTCGGCTAGGTTGAAATTGTTATGAAATTAGGGCCTTTTTTAAAACCTTTTTTTTATTGTTATTAATGGCTAGGATTTACCATTTTTATTGTTATAAAGAATATGGATCATTTTGAAGGTTGTGGTTGTTTGATATGTTAGGATAAGTTTAGATATCACTCCCTGTCGAGTATGTAACTGAGGTATGCATAAATGCAAGCATGCATATAGATCGCAGGGTTGGATCAGATTGGTTGCTTGAGGCCTTAACTTGACTCCCACCTGAATTTCGTTTGGCTTGTTCTATCTCTACCCAACCCAAACCCAAACCCAAACCCAAACCCACTGAGTCAGAAGATCAGGCTGGGTCAGTCGGGTTCAGATCAGGGCCTACCCTCCTTGCTGCCCTACTTTTACCATTGTGACTACTTGTCTTCTCCTTGCTAGTGATTATCTGACATCTGACTGAAAAGTGGAAACCAAAATACTTTAATGTGTTCTACTCATTTTCAACTATATGAAATAAAAGAATGAATAATCTCAAGAACAGGTGGCTTGTTTTATGCCATTGAACCAACTGAGCTAGGCAAGTCAGCTGGATTGCAGTGGGACTGGTTTGTGACCGAAAACTGCGAACTGTTTTTGGGCTTAATTTGACCACTGTACTTGCTCAATTTAATGGGGTTAAAGTGGACCAGTTAACCTAATTTTTAAATCACTTCATGCCAGAGAGGCATCCATCAGTCACTTGGTTTGACTAACAAAGCTGTGCAATTCTGATCTGTGAATGCAGTTCCCACTTTTGTCGAAAAGCAACCGCTTGCAAAAGTTGGTAGCTAAAGCTAATGAAGAAAATGCTGATGAAGTCTACGTACTTGATTTCCCAGGGGGACCAAAAGCCTTTGAGATCTGTGCCAAATTCTGCTATGGAATGACTGTCACCCTCAATGCCTACAATGTTGTTGCTGCTCGATGTGCAGCAGAGTACCTTGAGATGACTGAAGATGTTGATAGAGGGAACCTAATCTTTAAAATTGAAGTTTTTCTGAACTCAAGTGTCTTTCGCAGCTGGAAAGATTCCATCATCGTTCTTCAGACCACCAAATCACTGTTGCCTTGGTCTGAGGATTTGAAGGTGGTTGGGAGATGCATAGACTCCATCGCTTCTAAAACATCTGTTGACCCTTCTAATGTCAACTGGTCATATACTTACAACAGGAAATTTGCAACAACAGACCAAATAGTTGAAAATGGGTCAAGATTACAACAGAAGTTGCAGTCCAGTGTTCCAAAGGATTGGTGGATTGAAGACATCTGTGAGCTTGAAATTGAACTCTACAAACGCGTGATGGTTGGGGTGAAATCTAAGGGAAGAATGTCAGGTGATGTAATTGGAGAGGCTCTCAATGCTTATACTTGTAGATGGTTGCCTGGCTCTGTTGATAAGCTAGTTTCAGATGACTGTGCTGGGAGGTACAAGTCTTTAGTGGAAACTGTCATTTGGCTACTGCCGTCTGATATGGATGCTCATTGTTCATGTGGTTTTCTACTGAAACTCCTGAAATTTGCTACTTTAGTTGGAGCAGGCGATGCATCAAGAGAAATTCTGATAAAAAAGATCAGCTTGCAGTTGGATGAAGCTTCAGTACATGATCTACTGATTCCAGCACGTTCACCTGACAACACTGTTTATGATGTGCATCTTGTGCAAAGCATTGTTGATCGGTTTATGATGCGAGATCGGGGTCCTCGAGATTCTGGTTGTGTTGAAAGGAATGATAAAGGTGCAGAGAACTTAATTTTAGGGCGGTGCTCCTCATTATATGTAGGCAAACTGGTTGATGGTTATCTTGCGGAAATTTCTAGTGATCCAAATCTCTCTCTTTCTAGCTTCATAAATCTTTCAGAGTCTATCCCTGACTTGGCACGACCAATTCACGATGGGTTGTACAAGGCCATTGACACTTACCTCAAGGTTAGTTTTTACGCACCATGCACCTTTTTCCTCTTCAGCAATTCTATATATTGCATGCATTTTAAATCTGATGTTACTCTTAATTGTTATTGGTTGTTGGCTGAATCATTTTTTCTTCCTTTGTATTGAAGAGTACTTTGTTCTCAAAACTGTCTAGCTTCCCTCCCCCATACCTAACCTCCCTACCCCACCCCCACCCCCCCCTCTCTTTTTTTTTTTTTTTTTTTTTTTCTTTTACACATTTAAACATACATTTCTTATAAGAAATTTAACTTTAATTTATTATGTATGTGTTTTTCCCAATTTTTATAGGTCAGGCGACTTAGCGGAAATTCTTTGGAATTTTTTCAGTTTCTTTGTTCTGCATGTCATCGACACTAGATAATTCAGGGATTTACTATGGAACAATTTCAATATATTACTATTACATTAGGTAAGGTCATTGCTTTGGTACAATGGTAAAAGTCTCAGGTGCCATGTGTGAGAACGCAAGTGCGAGATCTGCGAGCATCCACTTTGTGAAAAAAAAAAGCCAAAGGTTAGGTCTGTCTCCAGTCTGGACCCTTCTAGGACCCTGCTTTGGTGGGACCCGCATTGGGTGTTACATTAGGCACATTAGTTGTGTTATGACTAAATCCCAAGCGGCATTCCCAGCATGAAAGTAATTGATTGGAAGGGAAACACATGATGCTATTATAATCCCACATCCTACAATTTGGGGAAATACAGTCATAACCCTATGGCTGCAGCTTGGTCTGTCCGGTTCACTGGATTCTATCTTTCTATTGGTTAATAGGGCTGAGCCAAGGCCTAATTTGCAGGCACGGTAATGATTTTAACTAGGCATTGCACTTTTGCATCGAAAGTCTTCCTGACCTGTTTTGGAACCCAAATAGCAAATAGCCCCAGTACTGTGCTACGGCAAGGTCTAAGTTAAGTTCTGGATCTGCAGGCTAGCTGTACATGGCCGAGTTATCAAACCTAAGAATTGAATAGGCCTTCATGGGCATTGGTCCTCAGCTTGGCATTGTTGCAGTCCTACATTGCCCCTAACTTAGTTTGCCTAATTGCAATTCTACCAGCTTGGACAGGCTTATTTTGTCTACGTAAATTTAAAATGCTGTATCATTGATCATGAATTAAAGGCTGATGTGATGTGGAGCTGGGTACCAGGTGTGGGGCGGGCAGAGATGGAGGGAGTAGAGGTGGAAAAGGTGGAGGGTGTAGGTCATGCTTTCACCTGAAAATTGGCCTCATGCCAAGTGAGGAAGAAGAGAGAACTTGGGAAATCCCAAATCACTCAAATTATTTTTTTCATTAATCATTAACTACCCTAGCCAAGAGGCCTTACATAACTTATATAAGAAAATAATAAAACGTAAAACTAATCTGGACCATCCAACACATCGATGGCCCAGGATAAAAACATCTGAATTTAAATAAACTAAACAACACAAACCATTAAAACAACCCTAAATAATATAAAATAAATATAAACTAATGGCTTGGTGGGAGAGTTGGGCCCAATGAACTGGTCAATATGGATGGGTTGGGCCCATTGGCGGGTCGACCTATGGGGACCATGGGTCTGTCATGCATCACGTATGTAATTGAACGATATACTAGATAAGGGCATTGGCCTCAATTGAACACATAGCGCCCTAGCTTGTGCTGCCCTTTTGGATGCATTTTAGTTATCAGAATCCTTTGATCTGTAACTCGAATCTTAAGGAAAACGATTCGTTTCTGTGCAATGAATCTCATTTATAGATGAATATTATGATTCCGGTGTGAATCCTACGATTCGATACTCGTTTCATCGAATCTTACGATTCAAGTGATTCAGCTAAGCGAGAATAACTACAACCAATAAGTTGATATTAATACTCTTTTACCTTTTACCTTTTTTCTTTCTTTCTTTTATTGCTTTTATTTTTAAAAAGTTATTTAATAGTTAACAAAACCTCATAAGAATTCTTTGTGGCTTTGATGAGGTTTTAAAGATGAATCAAGAATATGCATTTAATTAAAGCTTTTGATTGTCAGTATGATGCTTGTCTATATATCTTCTTCTTTTTAATCTATTTTAGTTTTTTTTTTCTTCATGAATACTTTCTTAACTTAAAGAGATATCCTACCGTGTAAGATTGATGATTTGGATTTTATTTTTATTTTTATTTTTTGATTTAAAGATAATAAAAATATATATATATATATATATTGATACCTTAAACTCATTTAACTATTTACAGCTACACATTATTTATTTCATTGATATATATAGATATATAGTAATATATGTTATGATGTTCTTGATATGATTGTATGATAGGCATTCTTGTTATTGTATGTATAATGCTATAAATGGGAAAATGGATAGTTATGAATAATTACTTTTTTCTTTTTCTTTTTCTTTTTTATTTTTTTTTCATTTTTATTAGAAAAATAAAAAATTCTTAAGATTCAAAATATGATTTGCGATTCAATTTGATTCATGGGTATGAACGATTTGCGATACGATTCCCATTTTGAAAACTATGATGCATTCTAATATGGTGAATCCGAGAATGGGAATGTCTGTAGGGCATAGGTTCTAAAATGTGGGCCATATAATCATTGCAACTTTTGATTAAGGCCTCAAAGTTAGACAATTTTCAGCCCCTAAATGAAGTGTATGCTTTTATGTTTTTGGACGATCAATCCAATGGAGCAGAAGTTGGATGTCTCAAATTAGAGTGTGAGGTTTTTTTTTTTTCCTGTTCTTTGAGAGCAGGAGAGTGGGGTGTGGATGGGTGTGTTAGTGTACATAAGGGGATTGGGTTGATCATTAGGTGGGCCCCACAGGCTACTCTGCTTTTTGCTTAACAATGCTATGAATGGTTTATGTACTAAATAGTTGTTGATATATACGTGGATGCAGTTTCAGAGTGCTTTGGTTAAGGGGAATAAGGATGAAGAGCCATGGGTGGAGATATACATGGATGTGATTTCATTCTATAGGGGAATGTGGAAGTGTAGTCTCTGCAGAAAGTTGACTATGCACTGCATTATCTAACAAAACACTGCCTATCCTACATTCACAATTAAGTCTCACCCTCTTTCTGCAAAAGCCACATCAGAAACACACAAATGTGTCCATATTGCATCCAACTTTAATTCCAAGAGAAATTGCTATGGTTTGTCAGACCATCCACTCGAGTATATATGCAGTAGCATTTGTATCAATTTATGAAACTCATTGCATAAGAATATACTAGTATTTATCTTTTATTATTGGAAAGCACATTGTAAATACTTCATTGATTGCCTGAGCACATTCAACTATATTATCTATCCTGAGTTTTCATTAAAAGTCGAACCCCCGACTTGGTCAGCATATAGATAAACGAAAACCTGTTCTAATAATAATATTTCCTCTTTCAAGTCAGCATCATTATATACCACTTAATTGTCTTTTGTGTTAAATGTTACTATTTCAGGAGCATCCAGGTGTCACAAAAGCAGAAAGGAAGAAGATATGTGGTCTGATGGATGTTAAGAAGCTGTCGATGGAGGCTTGTGTCCATGCGGCACAGAATGAGCGGCTACCCTTGCGTGTGGTGGTTCAAGTCCTCTTCTATGAACAGGTGAGGGCGGCTGCTGCGGGTTTGACCACCCCACAGAATGTCCCGCGGGAGAGTTCACGATTTGTGACAAAGACAGAAGAAGATTGGGAGAGGTCAATGCCAGAGAAGGAGTACAAGTCATTGCAGAAGCAGATGAGGCATCTTAAAGTTGGCAATAATGAGTGCCGGAGGACCGGGGACAAGAAGAAGATTAAAAGCCGAGGTGGGTTTTTGCTCCCGTCTCGGTCAAGGAGAATCTTTGACAAGCTGTGGGCTGGCAAGGGTCAGGGTGAGAACGGGAGTTCTGGGACATCAGGGAGCTCTCAAAGTCCTACTACAACTGTGAATCCTGTGGAGACCAAGTCATCTGGGTCGTCTTCTAGACAAAGGAGGCACTCAATTTCTTAGAAGGATTTTAGGATTGGCGGGGTTGTGGAAGTGTAAAGAATGGGGTGATTTTGTTCAGCTGTTGGGGGTTGTATTTATGCATCTCTGCAAGTGTCTAAAGGTTTCTGCAGGGGGGTGTAAGAAGGGAGAAAAAGGTGGTTGGCATTTGTTATTAAGATGTAATTTCGTTGCCTGGTGCCTTTCTTGGCAGTTGTGACATGATGCTGCTGTATCATTATCTTCTCTTAGTTCCAGTCAGATTTGAGGAAAATATGATCTTAAAGAATGATGCTACTTCCAGCTCCTAAAACATCCTAAATCTTAGAGGTCTTAATGAGGTGCAGTATTCTTGAGGCCCATACAATGGCGGGTCTTTTCATAGGTGGCGGGTGGCTAAAGGATTGTCATTATTGGATGATGATAGCCATCACTGTTGGAGCTCTTACAAGGATTTAGTCATCTTGGGTGATTCAATTGGCCATTGATGTCTTTTGGTTCATGGTCAGTCTATGTTGAGGCCTATCAGAAATAAATCTTTGGATTACCTTTCCCTCGCTTTCACACTGATGGATTGAGTAACGATCGAGAGAAGGAAGAAAAACACACACATACTTCTATAACCATTAGAGTCTCTAAAATAAAGGGGTTAGAGCTATCGAATTAGAATGATATCTTGGCCAGTGGCCAACGCCAAATTCACCATTCCCATCACATTGGTGATTTTTTGTGGATTGAGCCACACAGATGGTTTGTTGAAAGATCAATGCGCAAAATCAAATTGTCAAACTCTCCTGTTTACCACATTGCAGCCCACCACTGCATGATATCTACAAGTCTTGCTAGCTTCAAGAGGCTCTTAATCATGTCAAACTTGGATCCAAAATCTATGTAGGTTTAAGATAGGGTTCATGCTTGGATTCATTTGTAGAGATCCTGAAACCTGGCCCGGCCCAAATAAGATATACAATTTAATAAAAAAATGTCTTTATTAATGAGATAAAGACTAATCATCTCATTATAAATGGCAGCAAATTATAATGTGACATAGATCATGGTTGATCTTGCTCTTAAAAGATCATAGATCATGGCTGATCTTACTCTTAAAAGATCCAATCAATCAATTACCAACCTCTTATTGTTAAAACTAGTGTCATGCTCTAAAGCGATTAATTTTTCCTAAAAAATATCGTAATAAATCCCTTTTTATTGTTTTTTTTATTTTTCTATAAAACATTAAATTGTATACTATCAACAGTGAGTGTGTTTGGGTTGAAATGGTATTTGCCATGATGAAAAAAGTAAGTTAGATTATAATTTTTGTCAGCTTAGAAATTAATTATTTCATTTTCAGAAATTTATTTAGTAATTTCTAAATATTTTATATGTAGCTAACCGTGGGTGCGAATTGAAATAATGTGGGCTCCTTTTATTAAGGGGATGTTTGGCAATGGTCTTCGCAAGGGATTCCTCGCCCAAATCCGCGATCGCGCCTATTTTTCTTGTTTAGATCGGCATGGATTTGAAGACGATGGATCGGAGACTTCTTCCCTTCAGATTATTGTTAGAATTCGACACCCCCCACTCAGATCAGGTGAGTCTGCGGATTTGCGGAGCTACTGTTTTTTTGGCGTTAATATAGGGGAGATCGGTTTTTGCATTTTTTTTGGGCCCCACAAACAACATCGAAACTGATAATAGTGTTAAGAAGGTCCAAAACGGTCATTTCACAAAATTTTAGCCGTTGATTTATCTTAGATTTTGAGATATTTGCAAAACCGTCCAAAACGTTAGATAGCAATTTCTGAGATTCTATGGGCCAAATACGGGATTAAAACCAGTCCATTCTTTCCAATTTTATTGTTTCAATGAGCCCTAAGATCATGATTTAAACTGGTAGTTATTTCTGGAAGGTCAAACACAGCTAGTTGACCAAATTTCAACTGTTGATCCTTGCCATATCTTGAGATATTTTTAAAAAAGTCCAGGTAATAAAAAACTGATTTCTTATTCATGTGGGCCCCTTTTGCACAATCTGAACCGTACAAATTCTCTAGATGACCACAAACTACTTTGAGGTGAAAGTTGAGGGCTTGATTTTTCATGGATTTTGGAAATTTTTAGAAAAGTGTTTGTGACCATTGGATCATACATTCTACAATTGGTAGGAAATCTCCTTCCATCCGAACATGGAACTCTCATTGGAAATCCTTCTTGAGGATGTATTGGTTCTTTGGAGATGGAGAGAATCCTTTAAATAGAGGATTCTTTTACGTTTACCAAACGTGCCCAAAAGTTGAGTGGGTCTGATGACAAAAGAAGCTTATGGTGAAGAGAAGATGACCAAAATGAATTGTGGATCCAACTTGGACGAATACAATCATCTGGCTTAGCTTCAAAATCAGATTTGCATGTTTCAAATAGTGGCCTTGGATCTCGGTCTAGCTTGATTGAGCTTAGACTTGAATCTAGATTCATGTTACTTGTCTCAGCTGGTTGGGCTTAGACCCCTTTTAGGCCTACCACGGACTAGTTCTAATTTTGGTTGAATAGTTACAAAGACTGAAATAGGCCTGAAGCATATATGCCTATGCTGAGAAGAAGTTACAAGTATGTACTAAACATTTTTTCTGTTCTCATGCAGGATACATGAGACACATGCAGCATCAATCACTATTTTTGTGATGTTGTGACTTGTCCCACCACATTCCAATGGATACATATTACCAAAAAAAAAAAAAAAACCCTTTAAGTGGCCACTGTACCAAACAGGGAACTTTAGCCAGTAGTGCACCAAACAAAGAATCTATATAGAAAAAGTAACTTTTTTACCATTTTTTTTTTGTAGTCGCATTCGACTTTCATTTTCTGTGTTGAGGGTCGACTGCAACCTTCGCTATAATAAGTGAGGGTCGCATTCGACTTTGAGTAGGTATAACATCTTCATCTTCTTCCTTCTTCCTCGAGTGTAAAAGTTTTCGATTAAAAAAAGAGAGGACTGGAAGATCTACCACTTAAAGTTATTTTTTTGGTGAATGTCTCATAGAGGATCATTCCGGAAAAAAACACTTGCAATGTTAAACCCAAATTTCTAGCATGCTATGGTTTTGTGCAACATCATATGAAACAGATTTTGCTAAAATGGAAGAATGGATTAGAGGAGCAATTCAAAAGCTAAGATCCGCACTCATTTGTGCTTTGGGCCAAAAAAATCATGCCCATACAAGAAGACACCAATGGCCTAAAATAAAAGATGCCATCAACAAGAAAACCAGAATGAGGAAGAGAACAGGGCACCAGCAGTTCACATGATGCACAACCAATTGACGGCATTTATTAAGGACCGAACCTTTCTTAAATTAACCAACCCACCAACAACATTTTTAGGGCAAATTGGCAATTTACGATGTTAGATCTTACAGTCATCTCTTCCTTCAATCGAAAACTCGAACACTTGAGGAAGAAGGAAGAAGATGAAGTGTTTATGCATGCTCATGGTCGAATGCGACCCTCACTTGTTATAGCGAGGGTCGCAGTCGACTCTCAACACAGAAAATAAAGGTCGAATGCGACCACAAAAAAAAAAAAAGTTGAAAAAGTTACTTTTTCTGTACGGATTCCCTGTTTAGTACACTACTGATTAAAGTTTCCTGTTTGGTGCAGTGGCCACTTAAAGTTAATTTTTGGTAAAATCCCCTATAATTAAATGTATAAATTTATTAGATATTTAAGAATCACATTATAATCAAAAGAGATTTTTACTCACCAATTCTAGTGTACATCTTCTCATCTTATTAATTTCCTTTTACTTACAATTTCTCTCTTATCACATATCACCAACATTCATATAACTCAAAGAACACTTTGACTTATCAATTCTATTCTACATACATTTCTCTTTGATATCTTACGTTCTCTCTCTAGATTGAAGAGCATTATTATAAAATCAGCCACGTCTGTGACAAGATCACCATGTTGGGATTGAGACCGAGTGGTATTTATTGGCATAACAAAGGATAACATCTCCACGCCAGACGATAAGCAAGCTAGCAATTTCAAGATCCAAAATATCCAAGATTGACAACACATTTGATTCTTCTTTGGTATCCCTGATTTCTAGGATATGTAAAATCAAATCTCTTGTATGCATGTATAAATATTACATCCTTCTCTTTAAAGGAGAGAAGAACAAAATATTAATTTATTCTAAGTTTATCATGTATCAGAGCTTTCAGATTCGCGTCTTCGATCCTATTGAGACATTTCATGATCGCTGCCACTCTCTGGTCATCACTGTCGTAACTATTCATCCTGGCTTTTCTCATATCTAAGTTCTCAACGTGTTGCCCTGAGATCTGGGTTGATTTACACGTTGTTGGCCTGCAAGTCTACACGATATTGATCTCGTGTTCCTATGGTGGCCTACTATACAACATGCTGGTTTTGGATTTTATGGAAGTGTTGTTCCACGCTGATTTACACGTTGCATGACTGGCTTCTGCTCTACAACTTTAAATGTTTGCTCCATGCCTCTGCCTTCTGGTGCTAGCTATATCCACACATCAGCAGCTTAGTTGTTGTATGTGTGACGTCATCTTGACAACAACTCTACAAATCAGGTTACAACTCTACTCTCTCTAGCTCCTTTTATATTTTTACATGGCAAGCTCTAGTTCTTCAAGTTCTACTGGTTCTCATCCCTCATTCATCATTTCCACCATTTTTTTATCTCTATTAAGCTTGATCGTCATAACTACTTGTTGTGGCGCTCACAATTTGAACCCCTACTACTAAGTCATGATCTGATGGGGTTTGTTGATGGGTCCAATGAATGCCCGGAAAAGTTTACTCATGACGGTGATAAGAAATTTACTTCAATTGTTTCATCTGCCTTCCTTAAGTGGAATAGGCAAGATCATAATCTACTTAGTTGGATTCGTGCCACACTCTCTGAGCATGTACTATCCCAAGTGGTTGGTTTACGCACATCCCGTGCGGTCTGGACCGCCATTGAACAATGATTTGCTTCTTTTTCTCGGGCACACACAATTGAGTTGAAACGTCAACGCCAAAGTCTTCAGAAAGGGAATCTGTCCATTACTGATTATCTTCTAAAGCATAAATACTATTATGGATGAACTCTCTGCAGAAGGTCACTATATTGATGAGTTTGATCAAGTAACCCATATTTTGGATGGACTTCCTGAAGAATATGATCCTATTGTCATGAATGTGGCTGCCACAGATCAGTCTGCTCCGGTATCTGTTGCCTATGTTCATGGGCTTCTTTTAAATATGGAGATGCGGATTGCACGCCATCAGTCCTCCTCTCATTCGCCCTCTGAATAAACCACCACAGCGCTTTTTACCCCAAAAAGTTCGCAGTCTTAGAGTTTCACTCGTGGTGGTGCACGTCAAGGACATGGCTACAATGGGGATCGTGGTTCCTCCTCTTTCAATCAATCTACACGTGTGTATAAAAACAGTAGGGCTGCACCTAGTAACAATAATCGTACCTCTCCACAACCGCCATGTCAGATCTGTAATAGAGGTGGTCACTCTACCTTGGATTGTTATCAACGCATGGACTACGCATATTGTCACATCCCGGTCCCGAATCACCCTGGTCTAGGGTAATCTCCGAGGTGTGTCACACGTACTCTCGCATGCTGTACATGTCTCGAGCCAGAAACAACACACGAAGGAGAGGAAACAACCTTTCATACATGCGAGTGAGAACTCACTAGGACCCGTAAACGGACAATTACTCATAACGGCATCCATATTTTATTCCTGTGAGGGTATCATTTCCCATACAGTCCATTTAACCATTAAGTTTAAAACATAAAACTACTAGAAAAAATGGCTTTTATATCGGCTAAAAACCGATATAAAAGACCTATTATATCGCTTTTTCAGTAAGCTTTAAACCGATATAAGTACCCCCGATATAATAAACAACAATAACCGATATAATATGTGTAATATTTCATATCGATTTTTGGACAACTGATGTCTTTTGAACCCGGAAATATAACACATATTATTGTAAAACCGATATAAAATAAAAGTAAAACCGATATAAAAAATATTTATCATATCGGTTTTCGATAAACTGATGTGTTTTGAAACTGAAATTACTGTAAAACCGATATAAAAAAGAGTGAAACCGATATAAATTTTTTTTATAATATCGGTTTTCGGAGAACGGATGTGTTTTGAGACTGAAAACCGATATAAAAAAGAGTGAAACCGATATAAAAATAATTTATAATATCGGTTATAAAGGGCTTTGTTATATCGGTTTTTTTGGATTGTATTATATCGTTTGTTCTGTAACCGATTTAATATTATATATGCATTTTTTTTTATCAAAAGAATTTGCATTGATGCAGTACCATTAATGCAGCACAGTACTGTACACCAATAAAACTTTGCACTATATATACACATTAATAAATTGATCATATATATATATATAACTAATTAATAATTAACATAATAAAGCTTGACTAGACAAATTGCTCTATGGAAATATTGTGTGTGTATATATATATATATAGTATATATCTACATCATCTTCCATGGGATGTACAAAAAGTTGGAACTATATATAAACAAAAAAACCAAAAGATAAATAATCATAATTTACCTCCAGAGCTTTCATCTTTTCGCTTCCCTTGGAGGCAAGACCCAACTCCTTTTTTACTGGCGCTAGCTATGATCAGTTTCTGAAAAAAATTTACACTGAATCATCTGTGAAATTGCACTCAATCAACCTGTGTAGGGTTTGAAGGTCTTACCTCTAATGTAGGTTGTCCTTGATAGTGCAGGCTAGGGCCAATGACTAAGTCCTAGAGGGGGGGTGAATATATAGGACTAAGGGAATCAATTATACCAATTTTAAACTTTTTAGGGCAGTACTTATAATAAAACCAGAACAGATAACAGAACAAATGTAAGAAGATCAGAAAGACTTAAGTAGCATATGTGTTCAACAAGACAGCTTAAACAATACCAAGAAAAGAGATACAATTAGATGAGTAGATAAGCTCAAGTGTGTGTGTCTATTGAATCTTAGTGATGACCTATCATACATAACAAATCCCACAATATAGATATAGAAATGATTAAATCATGCCACAAAGAATAGACACAGGCAACTTCTCACACAACACACTCATCTTGGAGCTCTAGGATTTTCCTAAATGTACTATACATGAGTGTTTGGAACAAGATTTGAGAGCTAAGATATGTTGGGAACAAAATAGCCTGCAAAAGCACTCTCAAAAGAGTCACTGTGAAAGGAGAAATAAGCTCCAGATTTATAGAAAAGATCCAACGGCTATGTTGGCGGCTAGCCCCTTTAGACCAGCGGCTAGCCGATTTCAAATAACGGTCTAAAATTTCAAATCAGGTTAGCTCACGGCTAGCCGCAGGAACAGTTGGAGGCTAGCCGTGAGGCAGCCGCAAGATGATCTGACAAAAACACAGCCTCTGGAAAGCAAAACGAAATCCCACGGTTAGCTCTGCGGCTAGCCGTGGGTGCACTGGCGGCTAGCCGCATGTGCACTTGCGGCTAGCCGCAGGAAGCACAGAAATTTTTTTTGAGAAACTGCTTACTGGAAAGCTAGCCGCAGGTCTGGCGGTTAGCCCCTTTGCAAGGGGCGGCTAGCCGCAGGTGACCGTAGGGTCACCCGACCCTTTCCACAGGGACTAATTATCAAGGATAAAAAACATGAGTTTAAAATACAACTTTTCCCAGGGATCTAATTAAGGGTGGGTATTAATTACCTGAAAAGGTTGTCAAGCACAAATGGAGACCTTCTTTGATTAATCCGGACTTTCCCACAAGCTTGATAATCCTTCTGAATGTGATCTTCCTTGAGTCAATTTGAGAGGCAAGAACTTTGGACCTCATTGGCGTGGAATTGACAAACAAAACTCAGTGCACACAGACATGTGACACTTACAATCTCCCCCTTTGTCAATTTCGTGACAAAATCATTTAGCTAATACAAGATTACAGAAGATATCCAAAACAACTCAAAGAACAACCATATACTATCTACAAGACCTTTTACAACTGAAAAACGAATACAAGAACAAAAAGGCATCAAGACTAGTATGCATAGCTCTTCATATGAGATTGAGAAGTTGAACCTGTAAAAGCACAACACTAACAAACAGAGATTAAAAGCATGAGAATGGAGATGGATTCTCTCCCTGCAAACTTAAACCATACTCCCCCTTTTTGTCACAAATTGAACAAGACAGAATAACCATGGATGTAGAGAAGACAGACAATAAATGCAAGAAGATAATAGACAATTAAAGCATAAAAGCAGTTCATCACTAAGACCATAAAAACACCCATATCCAGTGAACATCCATAGAGAGTAACCAACATAAGTTTAAACCAATTAAACATAGGAGGGGCAGCCACAAGCCAAAAGAACACCACCAAAAAGATTACAACCAATAAAAACACAAGTGGCTATGAATCCTCAAAAGAACAAATCTGACGGAGGTGAAGGAGACGGAGGCATGATAGTAGCATCTTGAGTTCTGCACGCTTTTGACAGATATTTGAGAGTCTTCTTTAGAAGCTTTTCGGTTTTGGACTGATTGCGTTCGAAAGCATCCATCCGTTCTTCAATACTCCGGGGAACCGATGAAGAGGAAGCCTGTCGATGTGAAGAGGAAGGAGCGAGCCCTGAAGGTGCCTGATGTTGAGGAGCTAAAGGGGCTTGGGGTTGAGGATGAGGGGGTACATCCCCTTCTTCTTCATATGGAAAGAGATTCATCTGAATTAGATTAGCGGTGCCAAAAGGTGTATGGGAAATAGTAGGCTCATTTGGGCGGAGAACACCAAGAGACCGAGCTATTTGAGAGATGAGGAAGCCAAAAGGGATTGCTGGCTTAGAGGCAGTGGAGAGGTGAAAGCGAACAATGGTTCTACAGATAAGAGAGGGAAGACACATTTGAACACCTGACACCACTTTAGAAAGAACATTTACCATATACGCAGTTAATTCAGTCCGATTTCCTTTACGAGGATAGACATTGAAGGTGAATAGGTGGTGCAACAGCCTGTATTTTGGAATGAGGGATCCCAATGGAAGGAAGTTCTTAGGATCCCATTTAACAGAACGACCACATAGAACAATAGTAGCCTGGGCCTTTTCAGCTTCAGTGAGGGTGTCAGACACCATGGAAAGACCATCAGGGTTCACTGGAATATTCATGATTGAAGAGATAAGATCGGGATCAACCGTAACTTCTTTGTTTTGAAAGGCAATTGTGAAGGAACATGAGTCAACGGAAGATACTGCACCAGTGATTGAAGCAAACACGCCAAAAACAAGAGATGGATATGCTTTGTCCCCCCAGTCTAACATGTTTTCCCATCTGACCTGAGCAAGAATGGCTGCTGACTCATGGGGATTTACAACATTACGCAAAGTGCATCTTTCAACCATGATTGATCTTTTTTTCAAAGCATCCAGCATTTGGGCATTGGGTTTGAGAACAACAGAGCCCGGCTGTGGAGGAGGAGAAGAAGGAGGGGTAAGAGAAGGAGAGGTGGACTGAGAGGTAGGCTGAGAGGGTGAGGGAGATCTAGTTCTACGAGAAGAGGAGGCAGCAGTGGATCGTCCTCGTTTAGCAGGGCGGTTCACAGCTGTTTTCATTCGTGGAGGCATTTTTACAAACACCTGGAGTGCACAAGAAAACACTAGGAGGAAGAAAACACAGCATAGAGCGAAAAGGCAGGATTTAGAAGAAACAAGGAAGAGAAAATTACACGACAATAAGTAATATGAAGAAAGAAACCAATGGAAGAGAGAAATGGAGGAAGTTAGAAAGAGAGAAAGAAAAGAGAAACACCAAAACGAAACAGATACTGTTAACAAAATGGAAAAGAAAATAATTCTACAGAACTGAAATATAAGAGAAAAAGAAGGGAAGATACCTTGGAGGAAGAAGGGAGAAGAGGATCAGATACGTAGCAATGAAGAAGACCAAAGAAGGAAGAGAACAGTAGCTAACCGAAAGAAAAAGAGGGAAACGAAAAGCAACTTAAAAGGGCGCAGGCCCAGTATGCGGTTAGCCGCATGAATTTTCACGGCTAGCCGAAAAAGCCCCTTTTTTTTTTTTTTTTTTTTTTTTTTAAAGAGTATCTGCAGGATGAATATTGTGTAAATCAGTTAAGGATGGACCATCTGTTTGGCCATAAGAACGAGGCCATAAATGCTCCCCTACAAGGAACATGAAGCAAATAATCATGCTAATGCTCATGCTCAATTTGAGCTCACACACAAATTTCAAGCTCACTCACATTATCAAGCTGAAGCTCACTGCAGTTAGCAGCCATCCTACAGAAGCTCAAAAAAGCTTGTGGGATGCCCTGGTGTACCGCTGCTCCCCGATTAGTTGTCCAATGAAAAATGGACCTACAAGGCATAAATCACTTCATCGATCAATACTTTGCAAGAGAAGCCTATAATATGTATATGCTTCCTATCATAAATGACATAGTAGTAAGTTTTAAGAACATTTTGGATGGTAAAAGCTTGTGGGAAGTTGACACTTCCCCTATTCGATGAATCAAGACAAAACATGCATTCATGACAATTTAGAGGCAAAAGCATAGAATGTACCTATTCAACATTGTTGATAAAATCTAAAATGTATTCAACTAACTCCAAACGTAAATCATTAAGCTCCTCATCGCCATATGTCGCTGCCTCCCCAAGTTCTTTCAACTTAGATTTTGTCGACACGAGAGGATCTTCCATAAGATGCTTCATAAATTTAATTACATAAACCCCACATTCCTTTTTCCCCGTTTGCTTAGGACACTACATAGAGACCATAAAAAGCATACAAATTAAAAGGATTATGTTGTATGTGTGATATCATAAACACAATTATTCATTGCTCACCTTCACCAATTCCCAAGTTGGATTTCCTTTAATTCTTTTTCCCATTTCCATAGCTGCCACTTTCATTGCACTTCACACAACGATATCCATTTAGACTTAGTATTTTAAAAGAGAAGCCTTGAAAACAAATGAACAAGAAGAATTAATGGACTACTCACTCATTCACTATGAACTTTACATTCAAGTCAACAACCTTTCGTACCAAGGAGTCCAACCAGAACACTTCCATTGATGTCATATCAATGACTAATAGAAGCCAATGACCCCTAATTCCATAAAAGCGGACGGATTAAATGACAAATAAGATTTAATTACACACAAGTGGATATAAAATGACTACTAAGATAAATTGAAGACACGTGAAAATATAGTACGCCCTTACATGGTGGAGTATGGAACAAAAATCAGTTGGTCCTTTTTTGCAAATCTCAACCGCTTTATCATTTTGCGTTTCATCTCTTCTTTCTCTCCAAAATCATTGAAATGTGCAGGATGTGAAAATCCATATCTTGCTCGAGAATTTTCAAATCGATCGTAGAGAAACCTAAAGAAATAAGGTAAATAAAATGGCCATAACATCAAATATATTAGAGACTGATATTTCTTAGGAAAAAGACAAATAGTTTACCTTTGGTATGCAGTCATTGAGTTAACCTCTAGCTTCTTCATGTTACAAAGATCTAACAAATCAGATTTGAAAAAATAATTGAATTCTATATCTTCTTCAAATACCCCTTTCTCAAGTGGAATACTTATCTGACTTGATTTCATCATCGTTTCTATAATCTTGCCAAACTTTTGAAGCTGACTTGCCCCTTCACCATTGTTTGCATCACCATTAGCTGCAGAAGAATCATCAACCGCACTCTACATGGAAATCCAAATTAAAATGAAAAAGTTAATTACGGTAGTTTAACTTAAGCATAACTAATAAGAGTTGGAAAATACACTTTACCTTATCATCTAATATCACCCATTTTTCAGGCCAAGCCACAAATGAGTTGTGTGCATCTAAAATAGTGGTCAAAATACCACGTACGGGTATAGGAAGAGGGGAATCAGGACACAATACACAATCTATCGACACTCGTACATTGTGCTCCCCTAAAGAAATATTGTGAATCTTTTCCAATGGTCCAGTCTTCCCATAAACCTTTCCTTTCGCAACAATCTTGTCCTTTGATCCCAATGCCAATCTACAATTCTGCATCTTCAAATAATATATAAGTACTAAATCTTACATCGACTAATGTATATAATACGATGAAACTAATGTTGGTTGTAATTTCTTAATTTAATAGCCGGCCCATAAAACATACTTGCGGGGAACCAAGATTATTTGATGATGTCTGGTTCACTTTTGAAGTACCTCCATATTCAAGCTGCATGTTATAAGAGTTAAATACGAATTCAAATGGTTATTAACCAATGCATATAGTTAGGAAAAATAGTTAAGAAATCATGTATTCAACATAATATACCAAAACAACAAAAAACTATGGTTTGGTAAATTACCTGTTGACCTTTTAAAACGCCACTACTATTGGATGCAATATTTTCTGAATGGGGAGAGTTCTGACGTGTCTCTATATCCTTCACAACTTGTTCTAAAATTCTCACCATTTCTTGAGATTCATGTAACTGGGCCAACAACTCCTCATTATACTTCTTCGTTCCGCGTTTTGGTATTTTGAAATAGGCCATTGGAGTGACATGCTTCCCTTCCCCTCTAACTCGTCCACAATGCTCCGGGGTACCCAAAGCCATAGTAAGAACATCATTGCTCCCCTCAGTCATTACAGCCCCCTCATTTACTTTCTTTTTCAGATCATCCTACAATAATCATGACACCAATGAATCCCGAGCCATATGTATATAGCTAATATTTAAATACCAATGAATCCCCTTAGGGAGAATACTCAACCTACAAGTTATAGTGAAGACGTTTGATGCCTCGCATCTACCTTGGGCACTCTTACAAAAAGTCTAAAACAATTTACAATTTTTCAAAGAATGAAAACTTACAATTTTTCCTACTACTTCCCTTGTGGAATCATTTGAATATTCCCCGTTTTTGTTTTGACGAGCCAATTTCCATTTGAGACTCCTATCTTCATGATCAACGAAAATGCCCGTCTCTTTGGATTTTTTTTTCTATACATTAAATATGAAAACACAATTAAACATCTAAGTTAGTTTAGTTCAACCGTAAGAAACTATTTAAAATAGTTCTATATTAAATGTACTTACAATATCTTCTTCAAGACCCGCATAACCTGATCTGCTTAGTCGGTGTGTATACACATTATTGGACTGCCTTTTAGATTGTAGAATGTTTAACTCCTTAAAATTACAAAGAAGAAAATACATTATTGTGCCGGGGTGTGCTACAGTGCAGTTGTGGGCTGTGTGTGGTGTGCTCAGTGTTGTGTGAGTGAGTGCAATGGTGTGGCTCCACAAGTAATCTATAGAAGTAGATATATACCTGAAACTCTGGGGTCAACCTTGATTGCACAAATTTAGTCCAATCTAATTTATCGATAAACTTATACTTTGTAGGTGGCTCCACAAGTAGTTCGGGATTATCTTTGAATGGAAGTATGTACTTAGTAGTCAAAGTTGTCTTGAACGTCCTCCACTTGAGGCCAATATCAGATATAACTTGAGCCTTAGTATTTTCATCCAACACAAATCTGGTCTATACCAAATGAATTAAATAGTAAAAAACGATAAATAGCTTAGTAAGGCACATATTATTCTAAGGTCTTCCAAAAGTAACAGGAAATCACATATTTATTTACCTTCATTGTATCCCATAAATCTCTTTCCAGTTGCCCTTCCCTAAGATCTTTCAATTTACGCCAATCACTAACTGCGTTAAGTGGGACCATCACTCTTGCCAAAGCCCCTTCATAACCAGCTATTTTCCGGCGTACTTCTTGTGGTGTAGGCCTACCCTTTTGATCATACTCAACAGTAATTACCTTTCCATCCCAATTCTTGGTCAACTCAAGCATTAAAGTTGTCCCCCTAGCTTTCCTTTTTTTTTTAATGCGGTGTTCACCAACATTACTTATGTTGTCCTGTGATTCACGAAAATGACTTTCTGGATCCATTACTAGCTGTGAAAAAAAAAAAACATACATATCAATAAATATATTGTGTATGTCATGGAATAGGTAATACATACAACAATGCAATGCATAGCATACTAACACTACCACTAAGTGTGACATCAGTTCAAATAACCTATATATGCTTCTTACAAAAAAGTACATAAGGGAATATTTAGCAATAATAAACACTTACACAAAAAACACAATTATAATGCATTTTCAAATATCAATGTCAGTCCAAGTCCCCTCAGCATCTTCACGCGTGCACATTGCCTCAGATTCATTTATAGCATCCAATGGTTCATCCAATTGCATTACTTCATGACGAGTTTGATCTTCAAAGCCAGCATCAAAGAGGACTTCTTCATTGTCATCAACATTATAGGTTCTTTCAGGAGTTGCTAGAGCAATGGACCATTTATGATTGACTGGATCAGGTACATAGAAGACTTTCTTTGCTTGAGAGGCTAAAATGAAAGAATCAGATTTATAACCAATTCTAGCCAGATCAACTATGGTGAATCCCAGCTCATCTACCTTAAAGCCAGTCTTGTTGTCAACCCAATCACACTTGAACAATTGGATTTTGAAATGACTATAATCAATCAACCATATTTCCACAATAACACCATAGTACCCTGATTCACAGAAAACAGGATTATTATCCTTTGCACTAGACACGTTCATCGCCGTGGCCACTAGACTTACACCACTATTCTGAGTGACATGTGAAGCATCACGATCCTTTGTGGTAAAATGAGAACCATTAATGGTATAACTATGATATTTTATAACGTGTATACGAGGACCTTGTGATACCCATCTCAAGATTTCTGAGGTGTTGTTACCGGTGACACGTCGATCTTCAAAAACCTGTGTTCCTAAGAAAGTTAGTCACATTTAGTAAATAGACACAACACAAGTCTTATGATTGACAATTGTTACCTCGTTTTTGAGCCAAGAACTAAAAGAACGGTTATGTTCATCTTGTAACCATTTAAGAATTTTGGACTGCCGAGGAAATGTTTTCTTTAGGTGGTTCATGTGTCTCCTGCATAGTTTTCCATACGAACCGCATGTTAGCGGTAAAACTAGTGTAACGCTTTAATTTGTAAGTCAAGAAGTTAAAATACAATTACTCAATATAGGGTTGAACAACACTTGTGTTGTGCAATACATAACAATGTGCTTGCTCCAAGGACTTAGCATCAACTTCAACAAAATCACCTCCTGGAGGTTTCTTGCCAGTCACAATTTCAGGGTAAGTTTTATCTTCAAATGGTGGAATTCCAACTGCATCCAATCCAGAGAAGTGCTCACTACAAAATTCAACCGCTTCCTCTGCAATATAACACTCTGCCATGCAACCTTTTGGACGGTAACGATTTCTTACTTGACCTTTTAAAACCGACATATACCTAAAACATAGTAAACCATTGATTACTTTAAATAATTTAAATTAGTAAATTACACTTGAAGAATATTTAAAGTTATTCATACCTCTCAAATCCATACATCCATCGGAAACAAACAGGGCCCCCAATCTGGACTTCTCGAACGAGATGGACGGTTAAATGAACCATAATATCAAAGAATGATGGTGGGAAATATTTTTCTAGCAAACACAAGGTGACCACCAGATTCTTCTGAACTTCAAGCAATCGAGGTACATCTACTACCTTCGCACATAACTCATTAAAAAATGAGCAAAATCTGATAAGTACAACTCTCACATGTTTTGGTAGCACGGATCGTATAGCAACAGGAAGTAATTGCTGCATCAACACATGGCAATCATGAGATTTCATACCCCCCAACTTTAAGTCTTGCATAGAAACCAATGCTCTGAAATTTGATGAGTATCCATCTGGAACTTTTAACTTATGCAATGTTTCACACACACTGAATTTCTCTTCTTTGGATAATGAGAAACAAGCTGGTGGTAAGTACGCTCTATTCTGACTTACATCAGGTGCCAGTTCATCCCTTAAACCCATATCCTGCAAATCAAGTCGACTATTCAGTCCATCCTTTGTTTTACCTGGAATATTCAGCAAGGTTCCAATAAGACTCTCACAAACATTTTTCTCTATGTGCATCACATCCAAGTTGTGTCGAAGAAGCAAGTATTTCCAGTAGTCGAGGTTAAAGAAAATTGACTTCTTCTTCCAACAAATTCTAGCACCATCATCACTACCATCTTCCACTCGCTTCCTCTTCAATGAAGTCGATCTTTTTGATTTTTTTTCTTTTTCTTGGGCTTCTCTTTTGGTACTGGTTTCCCCCACAAGGTTTTGATTCCATTAACCTTTTCTGCCACTTCTTCACCAGTCAAAATCATTGGTGCTTTTCGAAACTCTTGCTCACCATTAAATGATTTTTTCTGTTTCCGAAAGGGATGATCTTCTGGAAGGAACATTCGATGGGCCATGTATACGTTCTTCCTCGAATGTTTTAATCTGCATGATTGTGTCTGTTCGCCACATATGGGGCAACCATGATAGCCTTTTACAACACAACCAGACAAATTACCATATGCAGGGAAATCATTAATGGTCCACAACAACATTGCTTTCAACGTAAAAGCCTCTTGTCGGTAAGCATCATGAGCTTTAACCCCTGTATCCCATAGTGTTTTCAAGTCATCGATTAATGGTTCTAGGTAAACATCGATGTCGTTTCCAGGTTGTCGTGGACCCGATATCAACATCGTTAAAATCACAAACTTTCTTTTCATGTACAACCAAGGCGGGAGATTGTAAGTGACTAACATTACTGGCCAACAACTATACTTGCTGCTCATCGAACCATGCGGATTGACCCCATCCGCTGAAAGTGCTAAGCGCAAATTTCTTGGCTCTTGTGCAAACTCCGGCCATTTATCATCTACCAACTTCCATGCGGGGGAGTCAGCTGGGTGGCGTAACTTATCGTCAACCAATCTCTCATCAGCGTGCCAAGTCATCTGTTTCGATGTCTGTACCGACTGAAATAATTTCTTAAACCTAGGGATAGGTGGAAAATACCATAGAACTTTTGCCGGCACCCCCTTACATTGCTCAGTCAGGTTCTTATTCACTTTGTATCTTGACTCACCACAAGTAGGGCAACTAGTTTTATTCTCATTATCAGATCCCTTTCTATAAAGCACGCAATCATTCGGACATGCGTCTATCTTCTCATAGCTCATCCCATACACAGACAATGTCTTTTTAACCTCTTTCATACTTCGGGGCAGTAAATTATTATCGTCGGGTAGCATGTCTCCAATGATTTTCAACAACCGTGAAAAGCTTATGTCAGACCACCCACTCCTTGCTTTCTCATTAAACAATGTAACTACTGCAGATAATTTGGTAAACTTTAGACAACCTTTGTATAAAGGTTCCTCAGCCTCTGCAAGAATTCTTTGAAACTTTTCAGGATTTGATGAATACTGGTCACAAGCGGTCTGAGCCAATTTTAATGAGCTTGCAGCATCATCTGGGGGTGTAGTATCATCTGGGACATCACTCCCAAAATGGTGTTGGGTGGACCTATTTAAAGGCACACTTGAGGGAGCTTCACCAGGAGATGCTTCTCCATGCCATATCCACCTAGTATAACTTCGATCGATACCATGGAAAAAGAGATGGTACTCAACATCCTTAGCTACAAATTTATTGAGATTCCCACATGTTTTGCATG
Organism: Cinnamomum chago; assembly: GCA_038049695.1. NCBI lineage: Eukaryota > Viridiplantae > Streptophyta > Magnoliopsida > Laurales > Lauraceae > Cinnamomum > Cinnamomum chago. The sequence continues at coordinate 59,239,835 of CP142458.1, read as the reverse complement.
GACATGGCATGGGATTCCCATCACCAAACTTCTTTTTCGCAAACATCAAAAAACTTTCAACCCCTTCCCCGTATGCAATAGAAAACCGATTCAATGACATCCAAGACTTGTCCATTTCTAAATAGCCCAATAAAATGCTACAGACAAGCAATAATCAGAAAGTCATTGCATATAATGCTAATATTACAACCAATTAATGTGAGAGAGACCTGGGTTGGTGTGCACCAAACGAACTGAATATCCTTGTTTCCAACCTTGGTTATTCTCGTTCGGGCAAAGCTTTCAGATTGGCTGAAGATTTGTAGAAATAAATCCATGGACAGAGATTCACCAAACAACAATACAAAAGCAACCAAGTTCAAAAATTCACAATTAAACCAGATACAAATATTTAAAAAAATTAACCCACAGAGAAGAGTAATGTAGATAATCCACAGAAAAAAAAATGACTGACATTAATTGTGCAGAGATATAATTGTGCGTTGAAGTGACTATTCATGTCCCACTTACTGTAAATTGTGCATTTGAGGATAACAACTAGCTCAATTGCTCCCCTGTGACCAAGAAAAAAAAAACCATCTTCCAAAACCATCTTCCAAAACCCTCTTCCCAAACAAAAACAAACAAAAACCAACAAAACAAACACCAGCACCAACAAAAAGTGAAAACCGAAATAAACAAAACACCAACACACCCCATCCACGACGTCTACCTCTCAGAAAATTGAATCAGGTTGGCTCACGGCTAGCCGCAGGAATAGTTGGGGGCTAGCCGTGAGGCAATCGCAGGGATCATCGCAAGAGGGTGTTCTAAAAAACTTGTCTCTGGAAATCAAACCGAACTCCAACGGTTAGCACTGCGGCTAGCCGTAGGTGCACTGGCGGCTAACCGCCAGTGCACCTACAGCTAGCCGCAAGACGTACTGAAAATCATCCTGAGAGAATAGGCTTCCTGGAAAGCTGACCGTGGGTCTGGCGGCTAGCCCCCTTACAAAACACCTACAGTGCCAACCAAAATCCCATACCATAAAACCCAAACGCCCAAACGCCCAAACGTAACAGGTTAAAACAGATTGAGAAACATTGACAGTCAACAGAAACTACACTGTCAAAGAGGCACATAAAGCTTCTTCCTGGAATGAAAATACTGAGTAGAGCTAACAAGCCCAAACAAATTAAGTTAGGGAAAAAAAAAACATAACCATAGCCATAACCATAAGATCCATCAGAAAGAATCCAAAAATAAAAATAAAAAAAAAGGAAAGAAAGAAACAACCATTTTGAAATTGAGATAGAACTAACAAAAAGATAAGATGGTTAGGAGAGAAATGAAAAAAACAAAAAAAAAGGTCCATGACCCAAAATTGCAAAAATAAGAACTCCAATGTCTCATCTTTACAACCCAAAAATTAAACAGGAAAAAAAGGAGATAAAAAGACCCACTTATAAAATAGTAGCAAAAGAAGAAGAACCAACCTCCATTCAAACAGATAGTAAGGGGCTTCTTCTAAGGATGCTCCTCTGCTTCAGCAAAATAGTAAAAGAGACTCCTCCCTCTCTTCTGAGAACGAGAGTGAGCGAGAGAGACAGGGAGAGCAGAGAGAGTAGAGAAAGCGACAGTGAGAGAAGAGCAGAGAGAGTGAGAGTGAGGAGAGGAGAGAGCGAGAGTGAGAGGAAAGGGGTTATTGGAGGGAGAGAGGCGCTGGGAAGAGAGGCGAGAGTGAGGAGAGAAGAGAGCGAGAGTGAGAGGAAAGAAGGAATGATGGAGAAAGACAGAGAAGGAGGGAAGGAAAAATAAAAAGGAGGGAAAGAAGTACTAATCGATCGAGCCCCGTGCGGGCGATTAAGGGATTCGAATAACCGATGTAATATGATTGGATATATAATATCGGTTTCAAAACAACGGACATAAAAGATTATATAACACTTGCGGTTAGCCGCAGGTGCACTGGCGGTTAGCCGCATGTGGACTTACGGTTAGCCGCATGTGCACAGCGGCTAGCCGCAGGACGTCCTGAAAAGGGAGGGAAAATAAAAAGGAGGGAAAAACCGATATAAAACATGTGTTATGTAGGTAAATAAAATATTTGTCTATAATAACGGTTTTATAATAACCGATCTAAAATATTGATATTAATATCACATCTTTTCTTAACCGATATTATATATAGAAATTATTATATCAGTTCCTATTTAACCGATATAAAAAAAAGTTTACCGATATAATTAAATATTAACCGATATAAAATACCTTGAATGAAGATATTATATCGGTTATATGAAAAACCGATATAGGGTTCTTTTTGTAACCGATATAAAAGACCTCTTTTCTAGTAGACAATTATGAACAGTATTCTACAAAAGAAGGAATGAAAAGAGCTTTACACAACATTATCAAAATGTATAACCAGAAGTATAACTAATCTAAGTGTGGCCCACACAAAAAGGGGCTAGCCACACTATCTAATCAACTCCCAAAATGTTCATCAGCGCGCTCCGAGGGAAGAGAATTCTATGCTAGCCCCAGCTCGGGCCATTCTTCTAATCCTGAAGGTACCTCGTTGGTAACCTTCTCTCCCTCCTTGACCTCTTCAGAACCGGAGGCTGAATCTGTGACTGTGACACCAAGAGTAGTACCATTAATATGACAATTAAGCAAGTACAGACATTAATAGGAAATTGCATAATGTATCAATTGGAATGTGGGGATGAATCAATTACTAGATGCCAATGATAGTATTGACTAGGCAAGTTGTGCAAAATGAATACTTAATGTAATTTGAATAAATTAAATGAAAACATTCTAATTGGCTACTATTTTAAGCTCATCCTCTCAATCAGAGAGCAAATCTAGTTGGGATGTCACTAGCGGCCCGACCAAAGGCTCACTAGCTACAAGGGTCTGGAGTTCCGGTACTCCAGATGACTTACTGCAGTAGTCTCGCATAACTAAACCAAGTGTAACCCCGTCGAGTATCACAAGGTTGAAGCTAGGTAGTGCCGACTCGATCGAATCAAATATAAATCGAACTAAGATCGGATTTGAGTAGGCTTCTATTCTCTTATTCATAATCGAATGGAATCTCATTCACGTATCATTCTACTCACTCAATCCGTCTCTTTCTCAACGAATACCAAATTTGTATACATGATGAAATTACGATTTTAATATAAACAAGTGGACTCCAAGGAGTCATGTAATACATCAAGTGCATAAATAAGATTTGATGTTTTGTGAAGAAATTGTACTCCAATATGAAATGCACCCACTTTAGAGGAATCAAGGTGACTAATTAATTACATAATTAAACTTATACTATTGAATTAAGTCCTTCACCGTCCAATACAAGGTAAATTCAGAAAGTCAACATATTACTACGTCATTCGGTGTCACTAGTTAAGAGAATTACGTTAATTTCCCCAAACTAACCTTCATGGCATAATGTTGGACTAATAATTATTCGCTGGTCCAATTACTAAGGTTAATGGTTCCATTTTACGGTCCTAGGACAAAAGAATTCCTAAATTTCCTATGAAATAGGGTAAGCACCTTAATTATCCATTTGGAACATTTAAGGTGGGTTAAGATAGGCTAAGGGTGATAATTCACCCTCAAAATTGGGTCAAAAAGGGCCCAGTTACAGAGATTAGGTTCGCTCGAGCGGACCCCTTCCAGAGAGGTGAAGGTTCGAGCGACTTATTTGTTCGCTTGAACGGTATCTTCGCTCGAACGAAGTGTCCAGTTCGCTCAAGCGAGCTGTCCAGAATTCTTGACTCCGGAATTCCCTTCTCTTCCATTTCTCATTCATTTTCATCACTCCTTTCACCACTAAACCTGCAAAAGAGAATGGAGCCTACATGCTCCCATTCACCATATAATCTATTCATCACTCCCTTTATCATTTGAATTAAATAAAAGACTCAACCCACTTGTAATAATAATAAAATCATGAAAGAAAGATTTCCTTTGAATCAATGGAACTAACAATATGAAATTCCAAATTAGTGTTTATACTTGCCTCAATTAGAGCTTTCTTAATCTTCCACACACTCTTGGTTCAAAAGGGACCAAAACTCACCAATTACTAAACCCTAATCACAAATACATGGAAAACAAGGAATGAATATGCATGCTTGGTCTAAATATGAGTCTTTTGACTCTTTTCCAACTCAAAAACCTAAATAAAAGGGCTTAATGCCTACCTCTAATTAAGGACTCCGAATTTGTAAGAAATGGGAATGGTGGAGAGAACTTCTAGCTCCCAAGGAAGAAAGGAAGATGAAGAAGATGAGGATGAAGATGAAGTGCCCTTCTATTTCTCAAAACACATGCATTAGGTCCTCTTGATGATTGATAAAGAGAGGAGAAGGAATGGGGGAAAAGAGTAGAGAGGAAGAAGAGTAGAGAGTGGTAATGAGGGAAAAGAAAGGGTTAAGGGTAATATAAAAGATAAGATGTTTGTTTTGCAAGAAAGTCCACAACTGTTGTCTATTCTTATTTTGAGTCAATTGAGGGTCCAATCACTTAATAGTTAATCCAAAGGGGTAAAGGCAAGTATTAAAATTGACGTACTCGCCAAAATACACACGATGGTGTCAATATGATATGCAAACCATGAAAAATGCGAAAACTCATATTTATGAAAAAGTCCCTGCCTCAACTCAATTGAGTCAACTCGATTTCACTTCACTTATTCACGGTTCAAGACTCGACTAACTCAGACTATAGAGATGAAATCGATATTAAGTACCATAATTAATAACTAAACACCATTAATTTAACTAAAATACACTTAATTAGTATTAATCAAAGTTAAATCGGGTCGGGGTGTAACACATATCAAGGTCGTCATCCACCCACCAAACTTGCTCCCATGGCTACTTCCAACCAATTTCCAGGTGAACAACCTTGGTATACTGATACGGGTGCCACGGATCATATAACCTCCGATGTTGGCAACCTTTCTCTTCGGTCAAACTATCATGGGTCTGAAAAAGTTTTCGTCAGCAACGATGTAGGTTTGCATATTTCTCACATTCGATCAAATTCTATTACCACTCCATCTACTAAATTTCTCCTAAATGACATGCTATGTGTTCCTAATATTTCTGCAAATCTCATCTCCATGCATCATTTTGCAAATGATAACAACTGCATGTTCATTTTTTATTCATTTGGTTTTTGTATTAAGGACAAAGCTACGGGGAAGATGCTTTTCCAAGGGCAGAGTGAAAACGGTCTCTATCCATTTCCACTTAGTAGGCTACCCACACAATCTCATAAAGCTAGAAGAGTTGCTTATGTTGGTGAACATGTACCAGTGTCCATTTGGCATTCTCAGCTCGGACATTCGGCCTCTGCTGTTTTTCAACATCTTGCGTCTAGCTTTCAGTTACCAATTGATGGCTCTCCAAAGCTTTCATCTATTTGTACCTCGTGTCAGATGGGTGAAAGTAAAAAGTTGCCTTTCTCTATATCTTCCTCTGTTTCTTCCAACACTTTAGATTTGATCCATTGAGATTTGTGGGGTTCCTCACCTGAACTATCAATAAGTGGGTATAGTTATTATGTTTCTTTTATTGATGACTATACAAAATATGTTTGGTTTTTTCCTATAACAACAGAATCTCAAACTTTTGTCACTTTTTTCAAGTTTAAAGCCCATGTTGGAAATATGTTATCTTCTAAAATCAAAGCTTTCCAATCTGATGGAGGCGGTGAGTTCATGAGCATGCGCTTTCCAATCTCATGCCCTCACACTCTTGAATAAAATGGAGTTGCAGAATGCAAGTACCGTCGTATTGTAGAAATGGGCATTACATTGTTGACTATGGCGCACATGCCCCTTAAATATTGGATTGAGGCATTTAATATTGTCGTTTTCTTGATAAATCGCTTACCAACTAAAGTTTTGAAAAATAAATCACCATGGGAATGCTTGTTTAATCGTCATCCAGATTACCGCTTTCTTCGCTCCTTTGGCTGTCATTGCTTTCTGTCACATCCCGGTCCCGAAATCACCCTGGCCTAGGGTAATTCCCGAGGTGTGTCACACGTGCTCCCGCATGTTGTACCTGTCTCGAGCCAAATACAACACACGAAGGAGAGAAAATCGACTATTCCACATGTGAGAACAAATAACACTTCATATAGCGGAAGTCGTAATTCATTTATATAAGGTATCAAATTCCATCAAATTCAATTAAGCATTTAAGTTTGATACAAAAGAAATAAACAGATATATACATTAAGTTACAAAAAAATGGGTAAATGAAAGAACCCTACACAACCACTACCAAAAGTAAATTCAAAAGAATTTCGTATGACCATATGAAAAGGATAGTCACACGAACTATAATATCTACAAGTGTAGCCCGCACTCCGAGGAGATAGCTGCTAAGCTGGCCCTGGTTCTGGACACTATTCTAATCCTAACGGTACCTCCTGGGTGCTCTCCTTTCTCTCCTGGACCTTTTCAGGACCGGGAGCTGCATCTGCATCTTTGACACCAAGAATAGCATCATGAATACGACGATTCGGCAAGTATATGCATTAATAATGAATTACATGATGTAACAAATTGGATTTATAGACAATTGATTAAAAGATGTCAATATCAAGTAATAACTAGGCAATTGTGCTAAAGTTGAATAATTCATGCTTTACGAGTCAATGGGGAATAAAACATACTAGTTGGCTACCACATTAAGCTCATCCTCTCAAATAGAGAGCGAATCTAGTTTAGATGTCACCAGCGGCTCGGCCAAAGGCTAGCTGGCTACCCGGTTCTGGAGTTTCGGTGCTCCAGATGATCTACTACAGTGATCTCAAATAACTAAATCAAGTTTAACCCCGTCGGGTATCACGAGGTCGAAGCTCAGTAGTGCTAGATCAATCAAATCAAAATAATGATAGAATGTGAATGAATTTTCCAATATAGATATAAAATCTCATAATCTCAAATCGAATTGAACCAAATCAATAACAAATGTTCACATTCCTATTATTTCAAGAGTCAACTCCAATTATATTAATCGGAATAGAAGACATCAACATATAATGCATTGATCACCACTTGAAGGTCAATGATATTAATATTACTCAATATGAAATGCAAGAGAGTTCGAAGAATCAAGGTAATTTACTAACCAACTCTAATCTAATTAAGTCATAGTCTCTCATCGTCCATTTCAAGGTAGGTTTTGAAGATCAATGTATTACTATCCTTTATTTGGTGCCACAGTTTATGAGAAAATACATTAAATTCCTAATGAAAACCTTCATGGAATAATTTAAGACCAATGAGTACAATCTATGAATGTTTTCAGCCTCATATGAACATTCATAGAGTTATGATTTCCCATTTAGACAAATAGAAGGTTAAGGGTTCCATTGTAAAGTCATAAGCGTCAATTAAAGCCTTTATCACCTATTGGTTTAAGGTATACACCATATTCCTCTTTAGAGAGTTTTATGGAGGGTTATTAGAGGGTAGAATATCATTACTCCTTCTAATTGGGTCAAAAAGGGTCCAACCTAGGAATTCTAGCCCAAGTAATGAAATAATAAATGGGCTTGTAATTCCCCATCTGCACATGCATTTAACTAATCCAAGCTTCTCTTAACTACTTTGAAAAAAGTAGGAATTCAGTCTATGCCTTGAAATATTAAAATGGGCTTCAATTAGTGGTGAAAAGGGGCTGGAAATAGAGCCTAATATGGGCTGGAAAACAGCCCAAGAATGGGCCTGATATGGGTTGGAAAACAGCCCAGCAATTGGGTTAAAATTAACCTAAAATGGGTCTGAAACAAACCTGAAACCAGCCTAGAAGTTGGCCTGCAACCAGCCCTTAAACAATCCAGAATTTGGCCTGTAATCAGCCCTTAAACAACCCTAAATTTGGCTTGCAATCAGCCCGAAAACAACCCAGAATTTGGCCTGTAATCAGCTCTTAAACAGGGCCCAAGCCCACACACAACCCAGGCAGAGTTTCTGCACGCCAGTTCAAAACTGGGTGCTGGTTCTGCACTCATCCCTTTGCACCTGCATACACATGCACTTCATGCATTTCTCCTTTGTTCATGCATAACTAATCCACCACCCATTCCAACCAATCTACTCTTCACCATTTTCAAACAAACCTAAAAAAAATCCAACCCAAGAGGCTAATCACAGTAAAAGAGAAAGAGAATAGGATTTAATACTCAATCAAAGAAGTAAACAACATGTATTCTTAATCAAAGCTTATACTTGCCTCAATTTAGGATTTCCAAAACTCTTATACTCTCTTGGTGTTCAAAATCCTAAAATCCCCAAAATAGTTCAACCCTAGACACAAATATACATGGGAAACACATGAATATGAATGTATGTCTATCATAAGGGTCTTTTGACTCAAATACAACTCAAAAATCCAAACAAGGAGAGTTTGAAGCCTACCTCTTGTATAATTCCGAATTTGAAAGAGTGGAATATGAGGGAAATGTTGTTCTTGCCAACAAGAAAAGAGGAAGATGAAGAAGATGAAGTAGAGGATGAAGACCTCCCCTTTTCTTCACTTGGAATGCTAAGGAGCTTGGAGGAATAGAGAGAAATTGAAAGGGAAGAAAAGAGAAAAGTTCTCTCACTCACTCTCTCCCAGCCAACATGCAGAAACGAGTGAAATGAAATGAGTTGGGTGGTCGTAAGTGAAAAAGATTGGAACTTTTGTAAAAGAGCCCATTAGTTTGGTATAATTTCAATTTAAGTCAAACGAGGGTCTATTTCCTCAATGAGTGCTCAAATGAAGTAAAGCTAAATACGAAAATCGACGTGCTCGACGAGATACACGCGATGACGCCAAAATGAAGAGAAAACAATGTAAAATGAGAAAATCTAAATTTACGGAAAAGTCCTTGACTCAATCCAAATGAATCAATTCAACTCCACTCAACTAGTCAAAACTCAAGACTCAATTTAACTCGGTCTAAGAGACTAAGTTGAAGATTTACAACTAAACAAAAATTAATTAAACTAAATTCCCATTAATTAACACTAATGGAGATTAAATGGGGTTGGACTGTAACACTTTCCTTGGTTAAAGCCTTATAATAAAAATAAATTAGAATATCATTCTAAGCCTTGTGTCTTCCTAGGTTGTAGCTTAAATTACTTCGGCTACCGGCGTCTTGATCAAGAAACTGATAGAGTTTATTTTTCACGGCATGCCGTACTTAATGAGACAATTTTTCCATTTAATACTTTATCCAAGTTGGCCACCTCTGCCCCGGATAGCAATGACTCGTTGCCACCTTAAACTCAACTTCCAGTGGGGTCACCTTTATTGCCCAATGGCTTTCAACTGCATGTCCCACCTATACTACCAACCACAAATGCATCCACCACATTGGCAAGTGTTGACCCATCATTATCAAGACCAAACCCACCTTCTGCACCACAAATGCATAAAGCACAACTGCTTGATCCCACTTCACCTATGGACGTATAAACCATCTCCAATTAGCCACATTCGGTTGCAAAACATCATCAAATAGAGGCATTAACATAACCTGATTCTATCTTACAAAAGCAATTGGAGCCTACATTTCATGAACATGTGGTCTTGGTGCAAGTTGCTGGACCTGAATATCTACGAGTGACTGGCCCCATTCCAATTCATGTTATTAGTCCAACTTCCTTAGGCTCTACAACAACTACAACCTCTCTAGCAGTAGAATCACAGGCATCGCGTACATCAACTAATGCACCTGTACACCTAATGGTGATACGCACCAAAGATGGCACGAGCAAACATGTCAACCACTCGTCACCCCATTATTACTGTGAGCAACATAAAATCTCCAGTAGAACCTACTTACTTTAGTATTGCTGTAATGAGTTCAGAATGGCGTTCTGCCATGTCTATTGAGTTTGAAGCACTTCAGAAAATTGGGACTTGGTCATTAGTTCCCTCAAGCCCAAATATGAATGTAGTTGGCTACAAGTGGGTCTATAAGCTAGACACAGGGCTGATGGGTCTATTGAGTGGTACAAGGCACGCTTAGTAGCCAAAGGATTTTATCAACAGGCAGGTATTGACTTTTCAGAGACATTCAGTCCAGAAGCAAAGCCAACTACAATTCAAATTGTTCTCTCTCTTGCGGTTCATTTTAATTAGACCATCAAACAATTAGATGCGAACAACACTTTTTTCAATGGATAACTTAAGGAAGAGGTTTACATGCAACAACCCCAAGGGTTTGTGGACACTCAACATCCCCACCATGTCTGCAGGTTGTACAAATCCTTGTATGGACTTAAACAGGCTCCACGTGCCTGGTTTGAAAGGTTCACCACCCATTTGAGTGCCGTTGGATGTCATGCGTCATCAGCTGACCCATCACTATTTGTTTAGCGGAATTCAGACAACTTCATCATTCTACTATTATATGTTGATGATATCATTCTCATAGGCAATAATCCAATTACTATAAATTCTTTGATCCATACATTAGCCTCAACATTTTCCATGAAGGATCTTGGCCCACTACATTACTTTTTGGGGTTAGAGGTGTGCAGGACCAATGGCTCGTTATTTCTTTTACAGACAAAGTATGATGTTGACTTATTAAAAAAAATAAAAAATGGATGGAGCTAAGCCATATTTTTCTCCTGTGATTAATGGTAGCAAATTAAGTATCCTTGATGGGAACCCTCTTTCTGATCCATCAGAATACCGCAGTGTTGCTGGTGCCCTCCAATACCTCACTTGGACCCGACCAGATATTGCATTTGCGATTAATCAGGTGTGTCAATTCATGCACAATCCGACTACTGCACATTGGTCAGCAATCAAACGAATTCTAAGATATGTTAAAGGGACCATCAATCATGGGCTCCCATTCACCAAGTCTTCAAGCTTAGCCTTCACTTGTTTCTCTGATGCGGATTGGGCTGGCAATCCGGATGATAGGCAGTCTATGATAGGACTTTGTGTCTTTATTGGAAACAATCTTGTTTCATGGAGTGTAAAAAAGCAACATACAGTTGCCAAGTCCGGTACTGAATCTGAGTATAGGTCATTGGCTGGTGAGTTGTCATGGATATTGTATATTCTCAAAGATCTTCACATACCAATGGTGCATACACCAATTATATGGTGCGATAATGTTGGTGCTATTTCATTGGCCTCTAATCCAATCTTCCATGCTTGGACAAAACAAATAGAGGTTGACTATCACTAGATGCGGGAAAAAGTGCTCCGCAAAGAACTTCTTGTGCGCTTCGTCTCAACAGTTGATCAATTGGCAGACATCTTCACCAAAGGCTTAACCTCTGCATGGTTTATCTTACTTAGAGACAAGCTCATGGTTCGTACATGTCCCATAAGCTTGAGGGGGCATATTGGAATGACAAAGGATAACATCTCCACATCAGAAGATAAGCAAGCTAGCAATTTCAAGATCCAAAATATTCGAGATTGACAACACATTTGATTCTTCTTTGTTATCCCTGATTTTCAAGATCTGTAAAATCAAATCTATTGTATGCATATATAAATATTACGTCCTTCTCTTCAAAGGAGAGAAGAACAAAAGTTTAATTTATTCTAAGTTTATTAGTATCTCCCCTCCAAAAAAAAACTGACAAGAAATAGAAGAAAAACTGCCATGTTTCAATTCTCCATCTTTGTGTAGGCATCCAATACCTCATCTACCAATTGATACATGCCAAGACCATTTCTAAATTGATCAAAGATTTTTTTTTCAAAGAACAAGCTTTTGAATGAATTTGTGCCAAGTATTAGGAGCACAAAAGATTTTCGTTCTAAGCTTCCCGTGCGCTCCTTTTGCTAGCATAGATTCATTTCATTAAAGCTGATTGGGTCTGATGACAAAAGAAGCTTATGGTGAAGAGATGATGACCAAAATGAATTGTGGATCCAACTTGGACGAATACAATCATCTTGCTTAGCTTCAAAATCAGATTTGCATGTTGCAAATAGTGGCCTTGGACCTCAGTCTGGCTTGATTGAGTTTAGACTTGAATATGGATTCAAGTTACTTATCTCAGTTGGTTGGGCCTAGACCCCTTTCAGGCCAATCACAGACTAGTTCTAATTTTGGTTGAATAGTTTAAAAGGCTGAAATAGGCCTGAAACATGTATGGCTTATCATGAGAATATATAAGAAGTATGTACTAAACATTCTTTATGTTCTCATGCATGACACATTGTAATGCCCCAAAATCTAGGCGCCTTGAATCTTGGGGCGCTATAAGAAAGTACCCAAGAAAAGTGAAAAATCCAATAATATAGTTAAGTGTGAATCTCATATGAGCAAGTAAATGGACAAAGCCCTAAAATTTTATTTCACTTTAAGGGATTAAAAGGTACTTTCCGTAATTAAACTAACTATTCAATCTTAGGCCAATACGGCTAGCTACAAGAGAAGGAAAGAATAGAGATCTATGTGATAGACGCCTCTTGATGCACGAACTGCATCATTCTCTAAACCCTGTGGCAACGGATCAACCACCACGCAAACCATCAATCAAAGAAAGCGGAAGAGAAAATACGTGAAAACACCAAGGATTGGGTCAGGCTCGATGAGCCAGGCAAATAGGCATGTTTAGATGGCAATACATTATATTAATAGATAGGAAAGAAGACCATACATGATCCCAGCTGTACCTACGTGATTAGTATCTCGATAATAATATAGAATATCAGAGTGCAATAGAAACGGTGTAGAGTGTAGTGCATGAACGATAATCAAGATATTTACATAACAGATGTTTGATACAACATATCAGGTAGATAAGAGAAGCTATTATCATCAAGACATTATATAAACCATACAAGCACATCAGAGTTACCAGTAGCACATATAACCTGAGGAAGTAACCTTACCATATCCGTAACCATCGTATCCAGATCCAATCGTAACAATGTTGACAATTAAAGACAATGAACAATGCATCCACAATACATAATAATCATATATCCAATATACATTTACAAGAGCACACAAAGGTACGTCCACAGTTGAAGTACAAGGGACATGAGAGGTCAATGCCAGCCCATCGTCGTCGTCCCAACAACTGTCGATGGACATCAACCATGGGGTCATAGCCACCCATCACTGCCGTCATATCGAATAGGAGCGTACAAGAGTCCATCAATGTCCATAGCCATAGCCAAGTCCTAGTCATTGGTCTTATGTGCTAGATCTACCTTAACACTCATCCATAGCTATGGCCAAATCCCAGTCATTGGTCTTACATGCTAGATTAACATCAATATCCATCCACATGTACCGGGTTCGAATGTCAGCGGTCTCGGTACCCGATCACCTATCGGTACTTGCTGTACTCAACCACACCTCAATATAAATGTCCATGTCGGCATCATATCCCTCGACAGACCACTCGTATATCCACAATCCCACAGATCACTAGGTGGGGGTACCCCAAATTGGATGGTCTTATTATCCTTAATATAAGATGATAATAGTCAAGGGTACGAGGCTCGGAGTTCAAGTATAGCTAATTCATCCTTATGATTCCCAACAGTTAATGCATACCCTTATAAACTCCTCTTCTCTGCACGCTTAATTAGTACTATCTCATTATACAGTCCGTCTATCAGTATCTACCATTAAGTTTCCAATATTACAAGTTAGGACTTCAAGTGCAATGTCCGGACATTTCATTCAGTATGGACTATGATCATGAATCAGAGCCTAAGTGCAATGTCCTGATTTGTAATACCTCTCGAGGCCTACATCCAAGCTTCAGACCTACCAGCCAGCCTTAGTGTCCGTATCAACAATATAAGTATCACATATCACAAATCCATCGATGATCGTTGCCCCTCTCTTTCGGTCCAGGGTCCCACTTCACCTAAGACAGTGATCACGGAGTCCTAGATACTTATTAAATATCCTTGGTGCTCCTGTAGGTATTTAGCATCATAAGACATTCATGACCCTTGAATCAGGTTCTGTTTACAACACAAAACCCTGCTTAGGTGGCTACATGGGTCAAGGTTAAGCCCGGCCCTTGACTCGTGTCTGGGGTATCCCAAACAGTCCAAATTGAAGGTCAACAGGGCCCACACGTGATCACATCATAAAAGGATCTAAATTTGGGAAATATACTGTTTACAGATTACTAGGTCGGCATCATGGGTCCACGGGTCGACCTGCTACACTATGAAAGGGAATAATTAACTAGGAGTCAGAAAACACAGTCTGTAGTGTCCCCGGTCAACCGGATACACTACGGACATTGTATCAAAAATATGGCCGGTGGGGGTTTCCACAGTGTGGCCAGTCGACCGGGTACACTGGGTCAAGTACCCTGTAGGTGATTTCAAGTCCCAGCTGAGGGGGAGTCCCCTGTGTGCCCGGTCGACAGCTTGGGTGACCAGGTCGACAGGGGACACACGAAATCCACATTTTAAGGATTCTGCACTCTTCCATTTTCCATCAGAACTTCATCAAATACATCCTAGATCTTCACCAAACACCTCCAAACATCAAACACACCTCCCGCATCATGATCTCATTACAAATGGGCTATTGATTTTCCAAATGGAGGATTCCCATCCATCAATAGCCAAAAACACATAAGAAAAGAGCTTAGAATAACAATCCATGCATAATACCATTCAATCAACCATCTAGATACAGAAATCATGCCAAACATCCATAAAAGACAGTAATTACTAATCTAAGCATGTTAATCAATTTAATTAGAAAATCTAAACATGTCCACTTGCTTAATTAGGAGGAAAGCTTCCCAAATAGCTTGGGCTCCACTCCAATAGTTCTAAGATCACCCCAATAGCTGAATCTACAATCTCTACACTCATTCCCAAAGAGAGAAATTCATAAGAAAGAGAATTCTAAGAGAAAGAGTTATACTACAAGGGAATTGGAAAGAGGGAATGAGGATTACCTTTATTTGGAGAGGGAAGAGAAATCTAGGAGATGAGATGAGCTCCTTAGCTTATAGATGGATAAATGTAGATAAGGCTCTTGTTTCTAGTAATTGGAGGGCTAAGATCTAGAGAGAGAAACCATAATCTTTAACTTAGAGAGAGAGATGGGAGGGAATTTGTAGTGAAATGAGAGGGAGAGATGAGAGGGGTTTCTTTTAGAGGTATTGGTGGGGTTATGGTCTAGAAAGCCCTCATTAGTAAATGAGAATTGTGAATAGGGATGGAGGGTATTTAGGGAAGGTTTAAATGGAATGACTAAAGGGTCCTTAGTTGCTAATAGAAATAAATGATAAGGACTAGGGTAGTTTAGGTATTCACATATAATGAGTAAAGTATGCTCAAATGAGTGGTTGTGAATAAAGGAGCCTAAAGGCAATAAAGGTAGGCTATTTATTATGATAAAAGTGTCCATGTTTACTTGGTAGAGAATAAAGGAGGTTAAGGTCATTTAAAGTATTGAGATTTCCAAAAAGGAGGGAAAATGTGGGGTTGAAAAGACTAGAGTGCCTTCATATAATTAATGGGCTAATGGGTTAGGCCATGGGTAGTTAGGTCATTCTAAGGTTAATTGCACAACTCTAAGGGAAACTCATCTATAATTAGGATTACAACTAAAGGCCTCTAATTGGCTAATTAATTCTAAGAAACCACTATTAATCTCACAAGGGTCTTAACCTTATAATGTAGGCTAAATTAATGGGAATTACTAATTACTCATGCTAATCACCTATTCAATAGGATAACCTAGAGTTGACTTGGTCAAATTGGATCCCACTAAGTATTTCTAAGAACGAGTCCTTACACACATGAGACACAGGCAACACCAATCACTATTTTTGTAATGTTGTGACTTGCCCTAACAGATTCCAATGGATACCTATTAATAAAATAATATAATTAAAGGTATCAATTTATTAGATATTTAAGAATCACATTATAACCAAAAGAAGTTTTTATTCACTAATTCTAGTGTACATACATTTCTCTTCTCATCTTGTCAATTTTCTTTTACTTACAACTTCTCTCTATCACACATCACCAACATTCGTATAACTTAAAGAAGACTTTTACTTATTAATTCTATTCTACATACATTTTTCTTTGATGTCTTATGTTCTCCCTCCAGATTGAAGAGCAATATTATCAACTATGTCGTGTCTATGACAAGATCACCATTGTTGGGATGAAGACCGAATGGTATCTCTCCTCCAAAAGCAAATAAAATGACTAACAAGAATTAGAAGAAAAACAGTCATTTTTCAATTCTCCATCTTTGTGTAGGTATCCAATACCTCATCTACCAATTGATTTATGCCGAGACCATTTCTAGATTGATGATTTTTTTTTTTTTAAGAACAAGCTTTTGGATGAGTATGACAAGATCACCATATGTGCTGAGTATTAGGTGCATAACAGATCTTTGTTCTAAGCTCCATGTGGGACACACTTTGATGCATGCCACTTATGAGGGCTGTGATGGGAAGGTCTCATTGTGGATATGATTTCTTTTTGGGATAAAATCATCCGAACCAAATCATAACAACCATTCATTTAGCAGCCTTAAAGTTCCCGATTTTTTAGGTTATATTTTATATGAAACTCAATCCAACAGCGATTAATATCAAATTAAGATGAATGCTGGTTCATGGGAGTCAATGAAAGTAATGGAATTGATAATAGGGTGGGTCCAAGTGAATGCTAAAAATTATTACCTCTCCGCAAGCTGTGAGAAGTAGCACTAAATAAAAATAAAATCACTTTTATTGTATTGAAAATTGGATTCATATCACAAATCGTTTGAGGGGGTGAATCGAATCAGTAATCATATCACAAATCATAGAATATTTTATTTTGCTTATAAAAATGAAGAAATAATTAAAATCTCAAAAAAGAACAAAAGGAAAACAAGTAGTTCATCATAAGCCATCATAAAGGCATAAATACAATGACAAATAATACTATAATAGAATTATGAGACATCTACTAAAGAAATTCCCTTAAATAGGATAACCACTGTTGGGACTCCCAAATTATTATATTATCAGGGAAGAATCTCCATCCCAAATCTTCCTTATTTTTTCCCATTTTACCCTTTGTTAGTTGTTGCCAACAAAGGGAAGAAAACTGAAACACAAAAAAAGAAAAGAAGAAACGGAAGAAGGAGAAGACCAGACCGGTCCATGTCCGGTCTCCATTTCACTTCCATCTCCTGTCCCAGAAGAATGCCCATTCACCGGTCGCACTCCACGTATCTCTCTCTCCTCCTCGCCCTCCTCTTTTCCTCTACATCAAAACCCAAGCCCTAGAGGAAGTCCTCAAAATCTGAAGACCTAGTTTCAAGGTAATAAAATTCTACACACTCAACTCTTTCCTTCTCTCGTAAAAATAGATAGCCCTTTCTTCTCCAAGGTTCTTCTCCAAGATTCTATACCCAAGGCATTTCTTCTTACAGTGATTTTTTATTTTTCTAGTTAGTTGATTGGATTGATTTTTTGTTTTTTTTAGTTGGTTGATTGGGTTTTTTAGATAATACAATACAACTAATGCCTTACCCTTGCCAATGAGGAGGCTACGAGTTGTGAGCAAAGTAGTTCTTTTCCGGATAGGGAAAAACCAAAGCATGTCCAGAGCTTAGACCAGGCTCTGAGTTGGTGAGTTATAATTCTACAATAGTTTATGTACATTTGTAGTCCTTTCCCTCTGTGCAATGCTTTGCGGAAGGTGAAAAACTTTGAAGTTGGTTTTCATCCAAAACACAACTTTTATTAGCAGCATTTGGTGTGGACCAACTGTTCACCTTTTTTCTTCTTGGAAATGGCAACTTGTATCGAACAAAAGATTTACAGTGCCGAAGGATACCAGATGAGAAATCAGAGACCTATAAGAGGCTAGTAGGTCTCCATTTTTATTGGATGTCAAAATTTTCAATGAGTTCACCTGATGATACAATAGCACACCATTAGATTCTTCTTTCCACATGATGTTCTGAGCATGGATCATGGAACATTGTATGCTTTCTTTCACTGTCCAAGATTTGGTTTATGGGCACATAGGGAATGTGTTCATTTACAAACTATTCTTTTACATTCTTAAGCTCTATTCCTATGTTTGCATGAGGCTGCGAAGATCACAAAAATTCAATTCAATCAATAGGGAAATGAAGTTGAATTATTCATTCGAGGAATTGAATCAATAGGGAAATGAAGTTGAATTACTCATTCGAGGAATTGAAGCCTGGTTTAAGATACCTTAAACATTAACTCATGAGCAAAACCATTTCTCTTCTTCTTTTTCATACCGAATGAGAGGACCCTCACTAAACGCTCTCTCTATTGATAACTCACTATGCCATGAGAATAAAGAAAGCCCGGCTATTTACTTTTAGTTTTGCCTACTACCCTTCAGTGGTATGGTATAATGATGGTCTATAATAATGACATGAAACAATCCCTCTTTGTGCTCGACTAGATTTTTCCACCCTTCAACTTATCATCCGAAAGGATAAAGATTCACCTAATAAACTTATATGACCACTCACCTACAATTTACTGATGGAATCTATCCAGTTATATTGTTATATTGCGCTTGCAATTAATGCTCAAAGTAAACATGCATTCCACCTTATAGCACTCTGAGTCATTATGCTTTAGAATAGGTATTTAGACTTAACCCTTGACATGTTCAGGCATCTATATTTTCTTACTTCCCAATTGATAAAGATATCATTGTCAATGTGGATGTGGTTCATTTGAATTCTACAGTTCATTTTGTATCAAGTATCAACCATCTGAGTTTTTATGTGGATTTTTTGTTTTCTCCATTTTTTCTTTGTCTCTAAATTTTTTTTCAAGGGGAAATGAAACTTCAATGTTGTTATTATTTCATCTGTTTTCTTAATCCTTGTGAAAGTTGAATATGAGATGAATGATTTTTTTCTTCCTTTCGCAACTCTTTTCTAGAACTTATGCAAGTTTCTAAAAATCTAATGAATGCTGAGAAACTTATGCAAGTTTCTAAAAATCTGATGAATGTTGAAAATTTCTAAAGTACGGAATTGTTGCGCAGGCCCACTTTGTTCACTTCTTATTTGTCATTTTGATGATTTTGATGAAATGAATTACATCATTTAAAATATTGGGGTCTCTAGCTTTCTTACCATGTCTAGTGGGGTTTTTTTTACTAAATGTCACTTGTTCTTATCTCATGTTAATTTATTTTTCGGTTTCTTTAGGATGTTAGAGGATGAGACGTTTGTTGTATTCCACTTTAATGGAGAGTTTGATTGGAATACGACCAATCCGGTGTACAGGGGAGGTGAACAAAAAATGATGTATCTAAGCAATTTCACAAAGTACTCTACATTGTTCCAGAGTACATTACAAGCAACGAAGTGGATAGAAAATGATGAAGCCATTGAAATTCAGTACCTTCACAACAACCGTCAAGCCTTCACATTGATTAAAGTAGCTAGCAATGGTGATGTAAATGCAATGTTGAAAGTATCTCGGGATAATGTAAATGGGCTTTATCTATATGTGAGCAAAAACACCGAGTGTTCAAGAGGTGTACGTGAAGGACATTTAAGGTATTGCACCATGTCCTAATCACTTTGTGCACTATTTAATTATCTATGGAACTCTAACTTCTTTTTCCCTATATACATGCAAGGTTGACAGGTTTGAATGTGTTTGAAGACATTGAAAATGCTCTCGATCAAAGAACCGATAACTTGAAGGAAAAAAGTGTTGGATATCCTAGAGGTCATCCAGTTGGCACAATACGATACGTTATTATCTTGTTCACTGGATTGAATTTTGATTTCTTCCTTGAAAGATGAAGATGGACTAATTATTATTATTTGGATGTAGTGATTCTCACAAAAGCTCTTCAAAAGCACTTGGACGTGACATTTATAATTTTGAAGCAAATCCCGATATTGGAGTAAATAGTATCCATTCTTATGATACAATTGATCCCACTGTTGATCTCGAGGAAGACATTGAAGCCATCTTCTCCTTTTCACCTGATCAATTTACATATAGACTCTCAGCCACGGGCAAATGATGATCTTACAATAGGGGATAAATTGCAAGAAGATGTGGGAATCCGCCCCGAAACATCAGCTGTTGGTGAAGATCCTAACATTGAAGATACGCTAGTGCCAATTGACGATTTCAAACATGAGTTGCTAGAGAATACTGCGCAAGAGTTATGGAAACGGAGAGTGTTTCCAGATCGTGATACATTTAGGAGAACCCTCGCGAAATTTGCAATGTACGAGAATCTTGTGTTAAAGCATTTGAAGACCAACAGCTATAAAGTTACTGCACGGTGTGACGATGCAACATGTCCATGGGGTATACATGCTTCTATTGTGGATTCAGGTCCACAATTTCGAGTCCGGACATATAACCCAATTCATTCATGCTCAAAACCAATGATGGGGATGACACATAAACAAGCGAAAGCGTCCTTGATTGCAGACTTTGTCAAAGATAGGATTCGATTTAATAATATGTACACACCAAAGGAAATTATATTTGACTTTCAAATGGAGTTCGGGGTGACGATAAGTTACAGAAAGGCATATCTAGGAAGAGAGATTGCAATGAATGAAATACGGGGTTCATTCAAGGAGTCTTTTCAAATCCTTCCTCGATATTGCATGGAATTAGAAATGATGAATTCTGGAAAAAGAATTGACTTGCTGAAGCATGAAGATAACTTCTTTAGAAGATTATTTTGGGCAATTGGAGCATGCATCGAAGCCTTTCGTTCTTCCTTGAGGCCTGTGATGGCTGTAGATGGGGCACATCTTCGAGGTAAGTATCCAGGTGTTATATTGACGACCATTACTTATGATGGTAATCATCATCTTTTCCCACTTGCCTTTGCCATAGTTGAGGCCGAACGACGAGATAGCTGGTCATGATTCTTTGCAAATCTTCAAATAGCTCTTGGTGAGTCTCAATATCTAACAATTGTGTATAATCGACAGAAAGGCCTTGTTCTTGCGATGGAAGAAATATTCCCAAATGCTCAACATTGCTATCGCTGTCGTCATATCGCGGAGAATATACATTCGAGATTCAAAGATGATGGCATTGTTAAGAAATTTTGGCTCGCTGCAAAATCTTACAAGCCATGTGAATATGAGGCTATTATGAATGATATAAAGGCTGTAAATCTAGATACTTATAACTACATTCATGCAATCAGAAGACAACATTGGTCCAATGCTTTTGTGGAGGGTAGGCGGTATGACATGTTAACTCAAAACATTACAGAATGCTTAAATAGTCTAATGAAGCACAATAGAGAGCTTCCGATATCAAAACAAGTCGATGGGATTCGTGGAAAGTTAATGGGTTTTTTCCATCTTCGGAGGATTATGTCAATGCAGTTGAAGACACGCCTAACTCCTTGGGTAGAAACCATTCTAAGCAAATCTATAGAAGGATCCCGACGTTTGAATTGTCGATAAGCTGGTCCTAATGAATTTCAAATACAGTCTTAGGAGTTCATTGATGTTGTTCACCTAGATAGAAACAGTTGTACATGTCAGATGTGGGCAACGAATGAAATTCCGTGCGAGCATGCCTTGTCAGTCATGAAAACCAGAGGCTTGGATCCATATGATTTTTGTGAGGATTGGTACACATGTGATACATATAGAATGACTTATGGTCATGTAATACATCCAACCCGCGATATACGCCAATGGGAGCACATTAGTAACGAGGTGGTCAAACCTCCACTTGCTACCAGGCAACTTGGACGTCCAAAGAAGAATAGAATTCGCACGGAAGAAGTTAATCGACAAAGAAGACAAGTAACGTGCTCTATTTGTAAAAATAGGGGTCACAACCGACAAAATGCCGGAATCCACCAATGGGAAGTTGATCCATGATGGCGAAACCATGGAACCATGTCTTTTGAAGTGGTCTAAACAAGGGTGATTTTTTTTTTTGTAAAGGTGGAACCATGTATTTTAATGGAAAATGTGGCTACATGTGGTTCTTGGCATTTATAGCACCTTTTTTTTTTTTGTAAAGGTAGAACCATGTCTTTTGAAGTGGTCTAACCATCTATTTGCTACACTTTTGCATTTGGTGCCTACATTTGTAACAGGAGGAACAATGTCCTATAATTTTTTAAAAAGAGTGTTGGTGGATCTACCTCTTTCATTTAATAGCAGACCAATGTTTATATTTTATAATGGGGTGGATAGAATGGTTGGATAATGTTCTTTCATGATCATTGATGTATTTTCTATTAATGGATCACTGCATGGATATCTTTTTAACAAGGAGGTTCAGAAAGTGTCACAGTTTTCGTTGATGTCAACTAAACATTTGTCGACATCAACAAATAAATATATTGATATCAATGAAAGTGTACTGATAGCACATATATAAGTTCTAAAATAAAACACAGTGTTCGTTGATGTCAACTAAAAGTATGTTGACATCAACAAATAAATATGTTGATATCAATGAACACATACTGATAGCACATATATATGTTCAGAAATAAAACACAGTATTCGTTGATGTCAACTATGTCAACTAAAAGTATGTTGACATCAATAAATAAATATGTTGATATCAATGAACACATACTGATAGCACATATATATGTTCAGAAATAAAACACAGTATTCGTTGATGTCAACTAAAAGTATGTTGACATCAACAAATAAATATGTTGATATCAATAAAAGCATATTGATAGCACATATATAAGTTCTCAAATAAAACACAGTATTCATTGATGTCAACTAAAAGTATGTTGACATCAACAAATAAATATGTTGATATCAATGAAACCATGTGAAAAGCATACATATTGCTTAGAGAGTTTATCCCCTGAACTCTATGGGCCCACTTGGATCCACCTTTGATTAGTGCAAATCCTTTCCGAATCTTATCACATCCATCACATTGGATCACATCTTCATCCACGTATGCATCACATTGGGTCTACTAGTTGGTGAAAATTCTCTTATATTTGGCTATGGTTGTTCAACCCTCATGAAACCCATGTTAATGAGGTTGGAAATGTGATTTACATCAATGGGATCAAGGGAGCCAATTATCCATCCTCATCCACCCCAGGATCTTCTCTGAAGTATTTAACACATAATCCACGTGATAGATATTGAGCTATAAGACGAAACCCCCCCACCCCACCCCCCAAAAAAAAAAAAAAAAAAAAAAAAAAAAACCTGTTATGCTATAAGTATATTGGATAACACCAGTTCAGATGGACAACTTGTTACACCAATTCAGATTGGATATCATCCCTCCTCATTATATGTTAACATCACATAGATGGACAACCTGTTTGGCAACATTTCCAGCAGTAATTGTCAAGTTTGAAGATGAACTAACTATACCACTACAGTGTCACAAATAACAGTCACCATTCACATTAGATTAGAAGCCTTCCAACATACAAGACCAAAATGAAACCAACAACAATGGCTTTTAGTTTTAACATGTTAACCATCCAAAATACATAGGCCAATAGTGAGAAAAAAAAAAGGTTCAGATTACAAAGAGAATTAAACACCCCAATGGGAGAATAGTCGGATCAGATGTCACAACACAAGTCTTTTCAGATTGGTCACATAGTGAAGATCCATCATCCCCCGTCATGTTGATTGTTGATCCCTTTTCTTGTACAGTTCTAATTGTCTGTTGTACTGGTTAATCACTAGTTTGCATCGAAATACATCATGTCACGCTGAGTGCATTCAAATTTTAGATTGAAGACGACATGTTCTACGGATGCCATTACAAAAAACCACAGTCATGTGAATTCTCTTGTAAATGGATGTTCTCAACAATTCGCCTTCTCCATCCCATTGGCTCTTCCCAGTTGTAAGCAGTAAAAGACTCATTCAACCAATGAATATGTAGAATATAATATGTATCAAAATAATTAATCCTTACTAACAATTAATCTGAATAGAAACAATTAATCTGTATATATGTCAATACTCAATACTTACAAATTCTACAGCCATTTCCCAATGTCGCGAGTCCCCTGACATACTATTGTAGTAGTCCCATCATTTTGCATTTGGATATCCCACGATGACTGTGAAGTGCTCCAAATAACAAATTGGAACAATGATCATCTCACATTTCTGCATTTCACCCACCCTCCATCCATATTCACCAAAGATGTGTATATAATGGTGCTTGTCTTCTCTTAGCCATATATCCTTCAAAATGTACCCTCAAAGTGTCAATATTTGTGTTGAGATTCATGTTGAGTATAAGTTGGACAATCAATTTTTTTCAAAGTATATGTTGAAAGTATATGGAGTATATGAGGAAAGTCATACCAAAGCATTCGTGTCAATGAAATATGCATGTGATGCCTTGGGCTTCAAATAAATATCAAACAAATTCTGCAGCATACCGGTGACTAGCCATTCTCTTGATAGGAGTCTCTTCAATCTTTCAGGATTAGGGCTAATGCATACCTTGGCAAGGTAATCAAACCTGAGGGAAGATAAATCATATTGATATCTTAAAAAAAAAAAAGAAAAAAGCAAGACAAAGGATTCCCCAACATATATGTATAGATAGATAGATCAGTGATTATTTTACAGCTATTATAGATATGTAGAAAGCCTCCAAAAATAGTATTCTATTACACATCAGAATCTCACTCAGAAAATTCCAGAGTCTGGAACTAACTACTCTATATTCACACGTCATCCCAGATTTTCATTTCTATTGATCTTTGCTCAAACATATCATACTTGGACTGATGAGTAATAGAGGATTATGTAGGTTTTAACTTACCAGCTTCTACAAAAAACTTTAATCAGTAATTTCACTACAAAGGCAATCACCACAGAACTTGAAATTCTATCAATTCAGATAATATAGTGACTCAACGTTAGATGTAATTTCAAAACAAAGGCATTCACCACAAACCTAACATTTACCACAGTGCTTAGATTCACCACAAAAATATCATATCAATATCTTAAAAAAAGGGATTGCATACCTTTCGTAGTAGTCCTCCCAGAACTTGTCTAGCAGGTCAGTCTCCTCCTTCGTCAATCTGTACGTAGAATTCGTAGGTCAATTTAGGGAGGTACTAAAACCCTCATATTTCGATGGCACTTTTTTAACCCTGATCGCATTTTTTACACGAATAACCATTGAGGCGGCGTTTTTGGTGGGAGACTCAATGGGAGTGGCTTCTTGTTGGATGTTTGGGGGAGGACTATCAAGAACAATTTCAATCGGGGATGTTTTCAATCTAGGAGACCTTCGAAGAGAGCCCATGGGACTGAGACTTTTGATACTTGTGTTTTTGGAAGACTCAGGTGGAGTATTTTCCTTTGAGTTGGGTGATTTAGTGGCAAACTCTAGCTTCTTCTTCAATACTATCTGTTGTCTCTCACTCTTTTTGCCTTAACCAAGAGATTCACTTAAACTCACTTTGCCAAACCCAAATTCCACAAAATCATTTTCAAATGCTTCGTTAAAGTGCTCCACTTTGGTACGCAGTACACGTATCATATCCTCTGAATTCATGGCCTCTGATGTTCTTTTGTTGCCGGCCAAAGTAGAGATAAGGTCATCCAGCAAGAATCAAACCTGCATGAACAAAATCAAATGAGTCTTAATTATTGAAAATGATTAAATAACTTGAATTTTCAGCTATGTTGCCATGTCACTTACAGGTCTTCTATGGATGAAGTCATTGTTTTTTTTTTGGAGGTAGGTTGTGTTGGAGGTATCGTTTGGTCTTCACCACCTTCTTTCTTTGGAGGCCTTGAGATTCGCAATCTTGTCACCGTCGAATAACATTTCATATAAAATTCATTGTGGATAAGTGAATCATCAAGTTCTTCACTCACTAGTAACAGCTTATGCCTCGCATCCCAAATGGCAATGAGTTCTTTCATCGATCTGTTGTAATCATGAGTAGCTTTCCTCACTCTATCAACTCTTTCAAATGGCAAGCGGAGAATAACGGGGAGCAACTGTCTAAAGCCGAACTGCTTCATTACCCGTTCAGAGTTGTGACGTTCAACGATCTAATAGAAGATTAGAGCCGTATTAGATGTGAATAATTGTCTATCTTCTTTGGGAACTACCTCAGTTAGTTTATTAATCACATTTTCATACGACATCCATATAAACTACACCATAGATTTTCATTACATATTTAATACTCACAAATCAGATATCGATCATAAAGATTCATATTAAAAAGAAATAAAATTACACTCACTTCTTCTATTTTCATATTGCCAATTTGCTCCCGACGATCCTTGGTGCTTATTGGAGACCTATGCTTTTTTATGCTTTTCTCCCACGGCTTATATAGCGGAAAGTCGAAATCCACTAATACATCTATATATATATATATAGTCATCGCTAGGCCGCAAAAATTTCATTCTAGAATATGCCCAAATCTGTCAAGGAAACATTATATAAATATCAAGTCAATAGAAAAGAGTTCATATTCAATGTAACTAAGTAAACAAATATGGGTGTTACCTGCAACAATTGCAGTGGGCCAGTCAAGGTATCTGATGGATCCGTAAGCATTGATGCCTTACCTAACATCCTATACAGGTTCGCAAGGCATGTAGGGCCCCATGCATACCTTTTAAATTCTCTAAATAAACCAAGCAACCAAGCTGGCGCGGAAGTACCACATGAGTTGCCATCTATTTGACCTCCCACTAGGCAGAATAAATAGGCTCTTGCATTGCACTTCTCTTCAACTTCATACTATTTTTTCTTCTTTTTGTTTCCTTTGAAGTTCTCTTTCATCCAAGAAAAGTTTAACCTCGTGCCGATGCTATCTCGTTTTGGCACCGGCTCTATGCCTAGAAAATCCATGCATATCTCCGCTGTTTGCTTGGTACTATGTAGTGTTTTTCCTGTCACTGCCGATCCATCTATGGGGGAGGCCATACACGTATGCCACATCCTCTAAGGTCACGGTGGCCTCCCCACATGGAAGATGGAAGGTATTTGTTTCCGGCCTCCATCTTTCTACCAATGCTCTTATCAACGCATGATCTATTGTCATTTGTTCAATGCTTGACAAGTGCTCCAAGCCACACATGTGCGCATAGTTTTCTTGTCGGCGTGTTAGATGCCAACTTTTTTTGTAATGTGTGGTTCGAATTATTCTCAAGTTTGGTGGTTCCTATAGATGTTAGTTACAAAATAAATTTACTATTACAAACTCATGTAGTATGAAGTGGTTCAAGAGATAAAAATAAATAAAACGTTACATTTAAATATAAAGTAAATGATTGGATGTACCTCTCCTCGCCAAATTGCTTCAGAAACATGAATATCTTGATAGTATAATAACTTCTCATCAGTAAAAAAAGTATCGTTGTCCATCTACACATAATGGTATAAAAAGTGATCATTGCTCTCGACTTCTTGTCAAGTTAATAACTGGTATTCTCTAACATTTTGTTTCATTTGATAGATTTCAGTGAGGTAAAAGAACAAACCTACCATAAATTATATTGGAGGCCTTCTATTCTTTTTTCTTGGAATTGCAGCACTTTCAAAGCCTTGTATCAATTTGGTAGAGTGAGCCCTTTCAACTTTTAGAGGCCTATATCAATTTGGCATCAAAGTGGGCTTTTCAACTTTATAGGACGTATATCATTTCTCCTCTCCTACTATGAACAACACAAAAACATATGACCTTCAATGCTAAGTGTTAACAAACTAATGGGTGTTGCTACTGAAGTAAAACTTGCAACAAGTATAACAAATAAAATTGCATCAAGTGCTTAAACACGTTTGAGGGCTCAATTAGTTTCGGTGAATCTAACTAATCTAAAATGATGAGTTTTTCATTGAAACGATCTTCCAACAGTGGCTATCCTATTTAAAGGGAATTTCTTTAGTAAATGTCCCTAGAATTATGTAGAGTTTTCAATAGTTCTCATGATGACTTGCTTCAAGAAGAACCTTAAAATGAGTGTTTGGTCAATCTCAAGTTGGGTCTGGCTGCGTGATTGGAGGATGAATTTGCCTTTTCTCTTTTTTGGGCTATCTTTTAGTGGGCTGTGTTCGGGTTCGAATTCAAGTTGGACCCAACCCAGGTAAGGCCCAAACTACAAGGGCCGAGCACGTAGGAGTGTAGGAGGGTCTCTTTGGCTCTCTGCCTGGGTCGGTCTCGTGCAGAAAGAACATAAGAGGCTTTTGGGGGGCGAGGCGGCGCGGGAAAGCAGAGCTTATCTGCAATCGACGAAGGAGGAGGTGGGGTGGGTGGCGACGATTGTGGAGGAGCTGGTGGTCGGCGATAGTGTTGCAGACGGCTTCTGGTTGCTGTCCGTTCCAGTGGATTTGATCGACAGGGGCCAGGTAGGTATTCTCTCAACTCAAACTCCTCCTCCTTTTTGTTTCTCTGCTGGGGTTTGAGTCAGGCAAATGGGTGGGTCTGAGTGATGATGAGACGAGGGATGAAGGGTTTGGTTTGGGCGACGGTAGATGTCTGACTGTGGGTTAGACGATGGGGAATTTGGGTCTGTGAGATAGGATTGGGAATTGAATGGAGTAAGTAGAGTTAGGGTTTTGGCATGATGGGAATGGATACTGGAAAATTGGGAAGTGATAGATTCTGTTGTGTAGTGGGCTCGGTAGAGTGGATTGGTGGTTAGATGATGACGGTGGTGGTGGTGGTGGTGGATGGAAGGAAGATGATGATGGTTCAGCTCCCTGATAATGAGAAACACCATAACTGAAGAGAAAACTCTCTTTTAACTCAAAGATTAACGAGCATAATAACCCTTGCTAAGCATGGGCATGTTCACAAAAATTGCAAAATATATTTTATGATTCATTTAAAAAACTTTAGTACACGCAAAACCATCCTCAAACACTTACTGACAGCTATTTGGTTCGCATAGAACATAAAATTTTAAAAAAAGAATAAAAGAAGAGAAGATTATGAGAGCACCTCCTTTCTCAATTCTAAGAGTTGGTAGAGTTCACAAGAAAAAAAAAAACAGTCGGTAGAGTAGATTTGACCTAGGAGAAGTGGAGTAAAATGAAAAGAGGAGAAGAATGAGATTTCAGAGGGAGATGAAGTTGTTGTAGACAGTGAAAAGTGAGAAAAAGATTTGATGGTTACAATGAAAAAGTGAGCTAGTTGTAGAACATGTGTATAACTTATGGTCAAAATCAAAAGTTTCGGTCAAAATTAACTTTAAGACCTTCCGCTTTAATATAGTATAATTGATAACAAGCATTTTATTACAACTTAGGCATGTCATATATATATATATATAAGAGAACATCTTTCTTATCCACTAAGGCTTTCCTAATAATTAAATAAATCTAATTTGCATAACAATCCAAATAAAATAAACTCCTAATTTAAAGACTTCTAAATAAATCAAACTCTATAAATAATATTCCTAATTAAATGGATGTTCCATTTGGCCTGTGGAATAGGCTCAACGGGTCAGCCGATGTATTGTTTGGACTTGAATATTTCTGATGTGAGATACCTCATAGGATCACTTGACCTGGTCTCACCTCAAGGGATTACCCAACTCAGTATGATATTTTTAGGCGGTCACCCATCCTGGTCCTGCTCCCGCCTGAGCGGAGCCAACTTCAGAGTTCTTATGGGATCTGGGACTGCACGATTTTAAAACGCGTCATATTGAATTAAGACGGGGTTTGGCTTATAAGCTTAGAGTAAGGACTTGGATATTTCTAATGTAGGACTTGGACAAAGCCTCATGGTTCTAACCGAAGCACTCCACCCTTACCCTTGCAGATTCTCCTTTCTTGGCTCACAAGAGCACTTGACTTGGTCTCGCCTCAAGGGATTCCCAACCGGATTGGAGTCTCACAAACACTGCCCTTCAAGTGGAACCCGGTTGGTGCACTTTTGGCGACATGCACATTTTAGTGCTGGGTCATTCCTCTTGGGATTCAAAGTTGAAACTCGTGACTGGTTGACTCTAATAACATATTAAATTTCCTCCACTAACCAATCATACCAAAACCCCATAGCATTAGCAGAGGCAGCGAAAATACTTTTTAAGCATATGCTCAATACTTTTCAAGCATATGCACTCTTTCTCCTTTTCTTTTCCCTCAAGACTCTTACCATTTTATTTCGTTTTCCTCTTTAATGCATTACAGTATCCATGGTTCATCCAAAGAAAGCTTCTTCCAAGAAGCAAAAGAATCGCGGAGTTGACTTCAAGAAAATAAAAAGCAAGCTTGGACGGAAATTGCCGCCTAAGAACAATGCCACCAACACTCAAGTGAAATCCAAAGCAATTGTGCTTCCAGAACAGAGTGTGGCGTCGGATAGAGCAGGCTTAGCGGTGAGCAAAAAGGGGCTGACACTTAAAGAGCTTCTTCAGAAGACATCCCATCATAATGCCAAGGTTCGCAGAGATGCATTGAATGGAATGAAGGATTTTTCTATTAAATATGCATTGGAGCTCAAATCTCACAAACTTGTTATCATGGAGAAGCTGTGTGAGCGCTTAAGTGATGATGATAAAGTGGTCAGAGAAACTCTATATCAACTTCTGGATTTAGTGATTTTCCCTTGCTTTAAAGAGGATATGCCGGGACATATTATCTCCTTAATGATGGCCTACATTTTTAATGCAATGACACATATAGCAAATGATATTCGGATTATGGCTTTCAAGTTTTTCAACCTTCTTGTTGAACACTATCCATCTTCCTTCTTCTCATATGCTGATAAGGTTCTTCAAAATTATGAGGATATTCTACGAAACAACCTTAAATATTTACAGGACAAGAGCAGGTTCAAAGTTGTGCTTGGTGGGCTTGTTCGCTGTCTGTCTTTGTTAGCCTGTGATAAGAGGAAATCTAATCAATCACATGAAAAGGTTTCTAATGTACGAAGGGCATTGCATGCTTTTGAGCCTGAACTACCGAAGGAAGAAACTGGTGCTTCTCCTATCACAAAAAAACTAAAAGATCTCTTGCCTGTTTTGGTAAACTGTTTCCAGGAAATCTTTCCTTTGGTTTGTAGGATGCCCTCAGCCGAAACTCAATCATTTGATTGTATGCTAAGCATACTTCAGAGCATAAATCATACTGTCAGGTATTTTGTTTATAAAACGGACAAAGCTTGCGCTAGCCATGGATATTCAATGCATAATGGACCTAATATGACGACTTGGAGTGAGAGCTCAATTCCTGCGTTATTGAAGAAATTGTTTGAAGCATTTCCCCTAAACCGAATATATCACTCTACAGAAAAGGAAGACCACAGATCTTACATTTTAAATATTGAAATTGCTGAAATCTTTCTACATCTCAACGACTGGATTGGGTCTCCTGCTATTCTCATGGAAAGATTTCTTGAGTTCATAGAAAATGTGATGTCTTGGCAGGAGATCTGGATGCTCGTGGAAGAGCATATAGTGGCACTGCTGCCATTTGTTCCCAGACTTATTCTCCAAGTGCCTACTGATTGGAAACTTCGCCTTCTCGAGGCGTTTACAATAGCATTTAAAGGTTCCCGGCCAGCGTCTACACTGAAATTGGCATGTCTATCTGCACTTGAAGAAATGCTAATTCCTAGACAAGGTGTCCAGTTATTTCATGAGAGTAACCAAGACATAATGGGGTACCAGGCTAATTGGATACAGGAGCTGCCTCGGCTGTTGTTACAATTAGGGGTTCGGCATCCTTCTACTTCAAGGGCTGTTTTGCATCTTCAATTACGTATGGGACAGTGTACTCCAATGCAATCTCCTCTTTCTATAGAGTATGACAACATGCAATGGGAATTGACTGGCTTTTTCAGTAAATATTTAAAAGAAAGAAATTTCCCAATAGATTTGAAGGAACTTGCCATCTGTTGCTTGTATTACTTCTCTAGGTTGAATTCATCATTGCTTGAGTCATTAGCCAGCTGTTGCCTATGTGATGATTTGGAGCCGTTTGTAATTTGTCGAGCCATAGAAGTCCTGCACTCAGCATATAAAGCTGGACATGTGCAGATAACAGACCAGATCAGTTTCTTGGTCACATTAATTGCACGCTTTAAAGTTTTTCCTAGAATGGTTTGTCATGGAGCAGAGAATGATGGGAATATCTCAAATCGTGCAACTTTCAAGGCCATAACGAATGTGGTCTGCTCCTGCCTTTCTCAAATGGGTGATGGTGCTCTCATTCTCAAGATACTGCAGAAAACTATACTCAATGAGATGTCCCTGAAGCCACCATTGGATAACATGCGTGCTATGCTCAGAATGGTTGTCATGTTGAACTCCAAACCCACGAGACTCTCCGAGGAGATTATGGGCACTTTAAGCTACTATTTGTTCGGCTATTTGGTCGATGCTGCAGCTCACATTCCGGACAATATCAATGAGAAAGCAGATTTTGATTGGAAACACATCTTCCAACATTATGCCCAACCTGCCCTCATCATGTTTGAGAGAAGCGACAGACTTTTAAGTCTTGTGCTGAATTTGTTGGGATCCTCAATAGTGGAACATGATTCCACACGTCCTCTCCATGATGTTGAATATGCATGCCAACTTACAATTAGAGTCCATGCTGTTGCCTTCATTCTTATATTCATGCACAAAAATGTTAAAGTCCATGAAAGCCTTTTTTCATGTGCATCAGCTATCAAGTGTATTTTGCAGAATATTCTCAGCTTACTGGCTTCAAACGAAATCAACATGACTCTTCAAGAAAGACACAAAATACAGTATGCATTTGATCAACTGAAGGTTGAAACAGGGAGAATACACTTGTGGGATGCGGATGATTTCAAAGAAACTATGTCTACACCATAATCTTTGTAAGTCCTCAAACTAGAGCTTGCCTTGTGCTCCTTTTTTCTCTTCCAGGCTTGAGTCTTTGCACACCTGTCCTTTGACACAATTACTTATTCTTCTGGATTGATGTTAGCTCAAATTGAAGTTACATGTATGTTGTGTAGAAGATTTTTTCATGGACATAGCTGACAATGGTTTCTTTCTTATTGATCATTTCATTGGACTCGAGCTGCACATTTAAAAGCTAGCAATTATTATAATTACAGAACCTCCAAAGTGGGATAAGCAAATATGCAACCATTTTTTCAATGCTGTGAAGTGCATTTCCAGACCCTTAGATAGTGCATTACTGTTTAAAGTTGAGTTTCTGATACTACTAAAGAATAATGAAAGCTCACTGTGCTCTTGTACGATGACCAGAAATAGCACATCAAATAAAAGATGGAAAAGAGGTGTACCTATTTCCAATTTCGTTATGTTTTGACATCCTTTAACGCGAACTATTCAATGTTCTGAAAGTTTGAATCTTTCTATTGTAATAGTATACACACTTATAAATGTGAAGTTGTTGTTTCGAGAATTTGGTAGAAATGGTTAGCTATGGAAAGTTAATACAAACCAGTAACTATTCTAGGATATTTTTGTCAGTTTTTGTTTTTATCATGTTGGGAGGATTAGGATTAAAATGTAGTAACATTGATTTGGTGGTTGAGATTTGCGTTTAAAATTTATCTTTATATTATTACATATATATGCGAATGGGGGCTGAAAAGATGTAGTTTTTGTATTTTTTTATTTTATTCTTTTCTGAGAAAAATCTCAAAGACTTTGAAGTATGGATATCCAAATCCATTTGGGCATGCGACATGCCATTTGATAGTCTGTATTTTTATGTTATTATTTCCATTCTATTGTCCATTGTACTGAAAATCTTAGATATCTACTCATGGTCCAAACTGCATAAGACGGTGTTGACTACGTCACTCTTACCTAGTAAGAGACTGTATAACCTCAAGTTTTGCTCACTAACATGCAATTCAGAATTTTCTATAAGCAGTAAGACCACCTCTTAAGCCTCTTTTGATGAAATAAGACTTTCTTATAGATTATAATTTTTTTTTTAAGAGGCAATAAATGGGTGCATTTGGCTAAGATGCATCTTCGACAAAAAAAAAATACAGAGCCTTTTTAACAGTCTCCTTGGAAAACTGTATATTTCAACTTTGATTTCCTTCACTTCTTATGTATACCTTTTCAGAAATTCTTTTTAAGTCCTTGTTGTGAAACTATGGTGACACTTGGCTTGGAGGTATATAGCATTCTGATAGAAAATGGGCTTTCTTAGTTTAATTATGCATAAAAAAAGTAATCTCGATCAAAATTAAATAACCATTCGATCAGAGAAAATGAAAGTGGATATTGGGCATAAATATGGGAACAATGGCCAGCTCAAATGGTATGTGTGTGTGTGAGGGAAGGTCCCCTCAGACACATGTACGTGTGGAGGGTCCGCTGTAGAAAAAGCCCGCCCCGCCCAAATGCAACAAAAACATTTCGAAGCCCTTTCCATTTGAAGCTCTCTCCCAGTTAACGAAACCCTCCATCTCTCTGCCCTCCATCTGAAGCTCCTTCTCCGTCCACCAGCCTCCTCTCCCGACCCTCCACCAGGTACCGGCTCCGATGCCTTGTCCAGCAGCTCTGTTGTCTTTCCCACACCTCTCTCACCCGCAATCGTCCACCAGGCCATGACCCCAATCCCAACCAACCGCACAGCCCTCTCCCCCTCTATCCCGAGCTCTCCCTCCCGCACCTCTCCCTCTCCCACGACCACACGCCAAGTGAGGTCCCTCTCTTGTCCTCTCCCTCTCCCTCCCTCCCTCTTTTTTTTCCCCCCTTAAATGCACTGTAACCAGTACAAATAGAAACGGATTGGGTTTTGTTAGATTTGAGGGATTGGGTTTGGGATTTTAGGGTTTGTGGTGGGCATTTGAGGGTTTGGGGGTAGGGATTTTATGGTTTTGTGGTTTTTTTTACCCTTGTTTTGGTTTGGAAATTTGATTGCTTGGGTTGTTAAGGGTAGCAGATGTTCTTCTCGTGATTCACTTGTCACAATGTTAATATAATCCTATATAAATGAGTTACTGAATACAAGGTTAGGTTCTTCCATCAAGGAACCCTTCATAACAATCACAACTAAAGCTGCTTTACCTTAATCTGAGGGGGTTCACCAACTATAAGGGTGTGTTTGAATGTTATTCATATACAATCCACAAGGTTTTCCATAATCAAATTCCAAGAAACTGATGTGAATGATATAACAGTCTTCCACCCAGTACTATTAACTTCAGGAGTTTTCATAAGTCAGTTGCCAATGAGGTGCGAGTTTATATCGAAACAATTTGAGGGATTCTTTGTTTTTTTTTCGTCCTTTTATATGCTTATAGTTCGTGTTTGGATCACCCAGCTACGTAGTACTTTTCTGAAGCATACAATAGCGAGAGTTCAGAAGACTCTGAAGCAGACGTTCAGTGAACTGCAATGGTATATGCTTTTTTACTATTGATTTAATCTTCATCTTGCACATTTTCATGCAGTCTTTTTTTATAATTTTTTTCTCATGTGCAGGGTCAGCATATGCTGTAGTGGTATGATTCAGGTAATTGTGTGCTTTGCTAGTGTTGAAATTCTACATGCTAGTGTTTTAGACTGAGTTTTTGTCTGTGGATGATCATAAACTCACAGATGCCATGGAATGGGACCAGTTTCAAGATGTTCTGCAAGGTTTGGAATGGGACCAAGTTCGAGGGTCTGGATAGTGCTGCTAGTTTTCCAATTGAACAGCTTTGCTGCTAGTTTTCTCTTGGGCATTTTTTTTTTTTTTTTTAAAATTAGTGTTGCCTGGTAGTAGCAGTTGAGACAAACATGTCTTCATTGACAATTTCTAGCTAGAAAATACTATGCTCTGTTTTCATTAAAGTGTCTGGATGGTTTATGGTTATTGATTTTTGGTACGGGCAGGCATGCAATATCATAGGTTGACACAGGGCACCTGCAATGAATATGGAATATATACATAACTAGATCCATTTTCTGCAATGTTGTGGAATATCATACCTGTCAACCGTATGAATATGAATCTGTAACTAGTGGAATGAATATGAATCTGTAACCATATGATGTTCTTCGAAAACCAGAAAGAATGTTATTGTGAATTAAAGTTTTATCAACCCATCAAAAAATAAAAATAAAAATAAATCAGGTATGACCAAGTAAATGGGTTTGTGAATTGATTCAGGTGTGCTGTACTTAAACATTGGTGGTCCTATGGTAGATAAGCCAAAATTCTCCACAACACAGTTATGTGATCTTAATAGTCCACTTAAAGGATAAAACAGGCCACTGGTTGGACAGTGCTGAGATTTTCTTAATAGTCCTCTTAAAGGATAAATAGACCACACTGATAAACAGTGAGATTAGAAGACTTTTATTTCTGCAAGTGTTGGACAGTGCTCAGATTTTCTTAACCAACCATAATCAGGCCACCGGTTGGATGGCTAGAATAAAACAAGCAGTGCAATTACTCTGCCATGGACAAATTCCTTGGATCTCAGACTAGCCTGTAGTAAAGAAATATTACTCCCTAATCATTACTATTATACTCGAATTGTCCCATCGATTTGTCAGATTAATGTGTTCTACTCAAGTAAAGAAAAATTAGAGAAGTTGTGTACTCAGATTTCTTGCAAAGTCGAACACTGATAAGATGTCTAGATCAGAGTAGACCTACATGCACAATATGTATGGGAAGTTATTGAGAACTCATAATCTATTGCTGAGTTCCAACACTCATAAATAAGATAAAGGGGGATTTTACTAGAAAAGACGCTTTATGTGGACAGTGGACTAAAAAGAACACTTTAGCAAATCATGCACTAAAGAGGTCTTTCTGCCCAAAAATCTTTTTTTTTACCTTTGTTTTGGAGGGTCAACGTCGACCCTCATTTTTTGTGTTGAGGGTCGACGTGACCCTGGTGTTTCTCCTATTTATTGGGAATTCCGTCTTCCCCATCATGCTCAACTCCCCCAAGTCGCCTTCCTCCCACTTTAGTGAGCAGTAAAGTGTGTCCAAA
This sequence comes from Cinnamomum chago, assembly GCA_038049695.1. Taxonomy (NCBI): domain Eukaryota; kingdom Viridiplantae; phylum Streptophyta; class Magnoliopsida; order Laurales; family Lauraceae; genus Cinnamomum; species Cinnamomum chago. Next base: position 59,202,906 of record CP142458.1, on the reverse strand, counting down.
AAATGGTATTTGTCATTTCTAGAGCCACCTACAGAGACTCTAGAGGACCCAATTGCCCGATGGCCAGGAAGGCTTGTTACTGATTTGCTTCAACTTTCATTTGAATCAGTGATTAACACCTTTCTCCAGTTCATCCCACAGAGTCTAGGGTCCAGGAAGTCCAAGAAAGGTCTCACTCATATCTAAGAGAATCTTATGATGCCTGAGGATGACCCTCTCAAAGACACTCTTAAAATGCTTGAGGGTAAACCGGAACTGCATCTAGATTTTAATTTAGTTCTCATCTTTCATGTTGGATGTTGGTCCAGGTAATATATTCATGTTGGCCCCCCCTCAATATCCAGTGGAAAGTCAAATTTTGCTGATGGAAGATCACATTTAAGGCACATTTACATTTAAGAAAAAACATGTGGGCATTGCCTTTAGGGCTTGCTTCTCTCTTCTCTTTCATGGAATTGAATTCCTAAGAATTCTTCGTAAAATGGATTACAGCAAACGATATTAAAGGGGAGTGAAGGACATAAGCTAGAGACATGGATGAGCTGACTTCTCTAAGATTTGATTTGGTAGGGTGATGGTTGGGTATTGCATGCTACTTGCCCTAGATTGGAAAGTTTTTTCTTCATTGTCTAAGATGGATCCCTCATTAGCCTAAAGATACAGGGAAGATGCATTGCCACTAATCCAATAGGTGCATTGTTTCTTCAGTTTTCGCCACAATATAGGAATGCTTGATTCCTAGGAATTCAATTTCAAGTAAACGAATGGACCCCTAATTATGAAATCTTTCATGTTGTTTTATGTTGACTGCTTTTTTAAGCAGCATTTAGACAGTTTATTATGTGGTTAGACTGGTGTTGTGGCTGTCCCTTCTCTCAATAGGCATCTATCTCAGCCCAAAGTTTTCTGGCAATTCACAGTTAACTGGTGTAAATTGGTGGCTTCTCATAAAGTTTTTCTGACATCTCAATATGGAGTTGGATCCTGGTAAATACACCCACTCTATATCTCAATAAATGCCACCCTATAACTTGTAGACTTAACATTACACCGCCTTGGTGCCATACCACGTGTCCTGCATGCACGATCGTGACAGCCTGAGTATGGAGTCTTGTTGACTATTCGTTCCAGGGCTTCTCTTCGACGGCTGAGATCATGTCTAGGTTTGAGATCAGTTGTGGACCGTCCGATGTATTTGGAGAGGCGCAGAAGCCGAGATTGGTTTTTTGTCCACCTTTTCATTGACTCTGGCTAAATTTCATGTGTGGGCCATTTTGAGGGCTAAAACTACTTAAAAATCATTGACCCTTTTCATCTATCTGACTAAATTTTACTTTATTTGATTATCATCATATTGATCACTGCCTCTTTCTTGTTCTTGTTTTTTACTTCTAAACTTCACGTTGTGGTTGATCTTGCTGTGGCCTGAAGTTACTATGGTCTGAAGTCAATTACTATTATTTTTTTCTTGGTATAGAATATGGTTGTAAACGGGTCGGTTTTGGTTTGGATCCATGGTGGATCCGAAATCAAAACCATTAAGGAAAAAGTGGAACCGAATTCGGACCCAAAACCGTTTCAGAATCGGTTTCTTGACTACAGAATTGGAACCAGAACCATATATAGGACATGTTTGGATTCAAGTCCAGGTCTAAATAGAGAATGATATTAAAAACATATGATTTTTAGGAGAAATTTTCAAAACTTTAGATAGTATGTCGGGTCTTGGGTCCACGGGTCCAAACCAAGGTAGAATCGGACCCGGACCCATTTACTTATCGAGGCCTAAATATAGACTCAGACCCAATTTTTAACTGGTCGGAACCTCCGAGTAATCGAGTAATCAAAGGTTGTGGCCTGAGTGGGGCTTTGTTACTCGCATGAAAATGATATCTCTTGAAGATATAGGGATGTTGATTAACACATCAGCCATTTTTTGATGTCATCTTAATTTGGAAGTAAGGCATAATCTGGTTAGAGAGTAGGTTCACACTAATAACACAAAAATCTTCTTAATCTCAAAAGTCTTAGATATTTAAAACAAATTTATTCAAACATATTAAAACATATTACATTCCTAATCTTCCAACACAATGGTTTCAGAAGGAAACCTAGAACGCATATATTGCATGAGCGCATGAATTCGCTCCGTATATGGGGTAGCCCATGCAGCTGCACAATCATGCCTGAAGTGAACCCATTGAGGCATAATGGGAGGCATCGGGTAACCATCTGTCAATGCAACCTGGACGTAGTGATTATTATTCACATACACGATAGCAATAGCAACATGTTGATTCAACGGTGGTGGAGTAGATTGAAGTGGCAAATACGTAAAGCTCTGTGTAGCACTTAAAACGTGTAATATCACATTGAACCTCGAAGCAATTAAGAGACCCATAACTGGCATGATCATCCAATGCTCAATCGGTGCTCCTCTATCTAATGCAAAAAAGTTCAGTGAGTTGTAAACACGAGTCCACTGGTCATCACTATCAAATATTGCAACATATTGTGTCCTGAATGTGTGCAATTCTTCTATTTAGTTATACCGGATAGTTGGCCATGCATCTTCGTGAAGACCAAGACAGACAGCTATCGCCCAAAATCCGCAATTTCCATCAGGTTTTACGTCTTGTACATGCATAATGTAAGGATGCAATATATGTGGAAATTGACGAACATATGCATGTACAGAGTAGTTGTAAATAGAGGAGCAATTGTGTCTCGCTGGTTCCTAAAACTGAAAAATATTTGTTGCAACTTTTTTTTTCGAGGAAGGGCATCCATGAGTGTTCGTCTTAACAGCAGGTTCACGAATTGAAGTTGTTGATGGTGTGATTATCTCCCTCAACTTCCTTAAAAGACTGAATTTACCATGCCTTGTTTGCTGCTTAAACTGTTCTGTGAACACTTGTAGCTCGACGTCACAATCGATGTTATCGTCTTGAAGAGACACACACAGTGATAAGTCAAGTTTTCTCCAAAATTTATCTATGGAATTAATTGGTATGTGACGACCATTGTTCAAATATATTGCTTGCTCGTGCGCACATGGCAATCCGTAGCTCGTACGAAGTCGACATCCGCATTTGTAGGAAACTTCTCCGACATCCTTAGACCGCTCAAATTTATTCAAAATTAGATGCAATGCGTGACTTGAAACGAAACCACATAATTCCTGGAAATGCGGTATATTGAATTGATGTTGGACGATAGTTTTGCTTTGCTCAATACTTGCTTTGATAGCTATGTCCTGTGATTGGATGACTTGGTTCATAAACAACAACGATGTCTCCAAATTTGACTGTGATGACTCCAAGTATCGTTTCAACTTCGCATGCTGGCTCTCGACTCTATCAGTTGTTTGGTTTCCAAAATACAGCTATCCATCAGTCTAGGTGGATACAAACATCTTCTTATACGGTGTCAACCATACATCCTTAAGATAATTAATCATACCTGGAAAGTTTTGCAACACTGCCTCAAGGTCCGCCAATTTGCACACATAGGCATTCTCAGTTTCAGATTCCAGCAACATATTCCAAATTTTGTAGAATGCATTCTAGGATTTCTTGTCTGTTATTGATGGCCTGCACTTGCTCAAAATACTCCTATAAATGTGCCACCTACAGAGTAATTTCTTAGCATCGGAAAATACCTGGGCAGGCGCATTCATCAAAGCCAACTCTCTGATCGTGACAATAACTCGTGGACCGGTGCATCCATCTATTGTTGACTGCAGACACCTTAAAGCCCAAGCATAATTGAACACTTTTTCTGAGTGCATGAATACGAATGCTATGTAGAATGTCATATTAGTTGTCGTCACGCCGACAATCTCAAGGAGAGGCATCATGTACCTGCTTTTTTTTTATCAGTATCAAGAATATTCATTAAAAGGAGACAAGTAAAATGAACATAAAAGCTGGGAAAGAGAAAGGAGAGAAAAAAAAAAGCAGTACTTGTTTGTTTTATATGTTGTGTCCATCAATAACACATGCGGGAATGCACGCCATCACTCTAATGATCCTAGATGTGCGAAGAATAAATCTTCAAGTTCATTGGTTGCAGCATTTGTTCGACTCTCGAAAATGTATCCTTCACGTTATAGGAATGACATGACAACTTGCATCTAGATTTTACCGACTTTCTCTGCAATCCGAAATTTCTTGCGTGCATTGTATATGGTCTCAATGGTAGACATGTTATCCGGATTCTTCTTCTTCAACGATGTCAAGATATCTCGTGGCTTCACATTTTTCGTAGACAGATGTACCATCAACTGGATTTCGGATTCAGAGAGTCGACCGGGATATGGATGTCCCTCCACATATGATGCAGGGGCATGGTTATGTGTTCCACATACCACCCTTGCCATTCAGTCATCACATGTTCGCATTTTCACCCCTTTCACTCTGAAAGGACAATCTTTTTTTTTTGTGCCTGTAACATTCGTGGAAGTTTTCTTGCTTTTGTATGTGCCACCGCGATCACATTGGAACAACAGTTTAGGATTCTTCCCGATTATACTAGTCTCTGACCTTTTAATGACAATGATATATCCTAAATTGCGTCCAGTATTTTGAATCCAATCAATTAGAGATTTGCGAGAATTAAATACCTGAAAATGTATTCATTCTGTTAGAAATTAACAACTTTTTATTAAAAATTGACAAAATAAAACATAATTGGAATTGAGTTAATATCATACCATGTCGGTGGGATATTCGTTTGTAACATTTTCATCCACATTTGTCTTCTTGTTTTATTTCGTTTCTGAGAATATCATCCTGATAACAATATACATTCACTTGAGCATCTGCAATTAATAAAAAAATATTTCCTAAAATAATTAAAGAATTGTATATTTACCTGATCACTTGAACCACTTGACAATCGCAGATCATTGGCCCAAATTCTCAGTTGATCCAAATTCATATCTTCTGCTGGTATGTATATTGCCAAGAAGAACCATATCTGTGTATATATAGACTAAAACACAGATCTGATGGAACTAAAGAGACACACTTTAATAGAGAATATATTCCCTACATTCAGAGAATATATTCCTTGTAACTACTAATGAGATGAGGTCTACTTAAGTACACTTGACATGGTCAGACTTGCTGTTGTTATTGCATCAGATGATATGTACCTGAAAAAATAAATATCAATCCTCATTATGACATTCTCTTATTTTTGGAAAACCTTGAATAGTGCAACTCTCTTGATACATTGGTCACTGCAAGATCCAGCATTGTGCTAAATTTTACAATCTACCTTCACCAATTCATTTGTTATTATTAGGTTGAAAATGGGCCCCTGATCCCAAAATTACAAGGGTCGGATTGACAGGTCAGGTCAGACATTGTCACATTGCCACCCATGGAAGTAAACATAGTTGCACACCCATGTATTTAGGCACAAATGCTATATGCAGAGTATTTACAATGTGGGGCCACCATTGTACATGTCCCCACTCTAGATCAAGGCCAAAACTACACATAATAAAAATCCCCATCAGCCCACTAATTACTTGTTTTTAACTTTGATGTACAAAAGATAGAGCCCATTCCAGAATATAAAAAACAGTTCTTGCCCAACGGAACCGACCAACCCATAAAATATTGGCAGTAAGGACACCTACAGCTGGTAGAGCCGTTACCACCTCAACTCCTTACCATACACGTGTCACCAATCCAACGGTCATTTTAGCCTTTGTCACGTCCCTATCAAACGTGACAAATCCGTTCGGTACTAGGCCGTACACCCACCCTTCATAGGGTGGGTGCAAATACCAACACCCTATGGAGTTTTAGCATGAAATGATGAGGAGCTTAGGCCAAGAAAAAACAGCCAGGCCCAGTTAAAAAGAAAAAAAGGGGCACTCGCTATACATCATGAAGAGATGTCGCATAATCATATGCACTAAATGCATGAATTTGGATTCACAAATTTCATAGATTGGAGCTGATCATATCCAAGTAATCAACTTAGCTGTATTAGTCCAAGTTCAAAACTAATAAGGCACAGCCTAACCAGAGTTAATTTTAGGCTCAATTAAGAAAGAAACTTGTGCTGGGCCCTGTCCAAACCCAATTGCAAAACCTGAGTTCAGGTTGGGCAGTGCTTGGACCTAATTTATAGAGTAAATTTTAATCTGAATGACAGTTAGGTTTGGTTAAAGTCAAGTTCTGGAGTGTCAGATGTAGGTATGATTTTGTCCAAATCTTCTAGAATACAGGTAAGTTTGGATGGGCCCAGTGATTAGCCAGATTATGAAAATGCTTGGTTATTAAGCCTGACTCGAATATACCCATTTGAAGGGTTCAATTTCAGATGGGAGATGTTTGCCACGTCAACCATTATGATGGGTCGCAAATGGCTCTTCACCCTAGTGGTAAGGAGAGGCCATTTTCATTGGAAGGTCTAGATAGGGTTCAAACCTGGCCTCTCCCCTCCTCCATAGGGTTGCAAATGGAACTGTTCTGGGTCAGAATCATATTGGACCCGAATCCGAACCTGTTTCTAAATAATGGTTCTGTTTCCGGATCCAAGTTTTACTCAGAACCTATCTTATTAGTTCCAGATCTAGTTTCGATAAGAAAATCTGAATCCGGTCCCTAAATTGGATCCACTTAAAGGGCTGTAATCCAGTTTCAAAATCGGTTCTAATTTTCCTTTATTTTTTAGTTTTTTTTCCTTAAAATAAGCATATCATTCAACTTATATCAGTGTATCAAGTCTACTACCTCCAATATTATACATAAAAATGTAAAAAAGAGAGTTAATTTTAATGTATAATTTGCAATATCATACATTCATGTCGAGTATCGGGTGGAATCTATATGGACCAAGAACCGGACTCGTTTGTCAATTGAAACCTAAATTGGGTTCTATACCCGGACCCGTTTATGAATCGCAATCTAAAATAGATTCCAGATTCGATTTTTTTATTGGAACTTTTGGGTAATTGAAGAATTAGATACACATTTGCAGCCGTTACTCCAGCATATGTGAGTTGCTATGACCTTATATGTATGAGTTGTGTCTCCATACATCATTGGCGAGTCCCTGAAACCTCGCATGTGTGACTTGTGTCACCTCACATGTGCGAGCACCCGTCACCTCTCACATGTGCGAGCACCTAGGGTCCTGCTGGGGTGAAAGAAAAACATCTTCTTGGCCCACGAGAAGAACTAAAAATCTTTAACCATTAAAACATGGAGCACACATGTACACTCATAAACTATTGGGCCGAATCAGATGCAGAGCACCCTCAAAAGTTACGAGCATGGAATTACTTTAGGGCCTGTATGGGGGCTTTATTAATGGTGTTGAGTGGAATAAATGTTATTTTAATGAAATAATAAAATAAAAGTGAGTTATGATGGTATTTTATTTTTAATTGTTTGTGATGGAATATATTTGACTTTTTATTGAAAAGTGGAGTTTTTTTGTCTTTTAGTGGAGAAATGAGGTTACTTTTTTACTCTTTTTTTTTTTTAATATGGTGGAAAATTTGAATTAAAGAGTTTTTTTGAAATTCTTTTTATAAAATTTTTGGCTATACCTTACTTGACCCTACTAGTGAGGCCCCAATACAGCCCTTACCTTCAAGATATGAATGGTTGGGCGAATCCTCTCAAAAGTTTTAACTTTTTAGTACATCTCCAAAACCCTTGTTGATCTTTACCCAGAAATAGAAAACCCCTTGAAGTGGAAAATAGGATGCGTTGGGAATAGGAACAGAGAATTCAAAGCCGGAGAGAATGAGCGTGCTTGTGTGCATTGGAGTGCTTCTTCCCTTTCCCTTCTACTGCTTTCTATGGACATACCCTCAGATATGGGTGGATTTCTGTGGAAAGGGATCAGACCCATGTCACAGGATGGCCCAGGTATCACATTTCCTGAAGATACTTCAGTTCCTGGCTTTCTTTTCTGTGGCTCATTTCTCCTGGCCCCCTTGGTACTGCTTCCTTCTATTCGCTCTAGGCCAATTCCTTAACTTCAGGTGAGTTTTCTCCATCTGGGTCTGATTGGGGCTGCTTCTTCTTTTTTTTTTTTGCTTGTTTCTGACTTGTATCTCCATATGGGTTTTCTTATTTTTGATTGTTTCTGACTTAACTCCACTTGGGTGTTGTGGGGTTATCTTGTTGTGCTTGTTTCTAACTTAACTCCATTAGGGTTTTGTTGGGTTTGCTTGTTTCTGACTCATCTCCAGTTTTGTCTTGTTGGGTTTTCTCTTTGTGCTTGATCATGTGAATTTATTCTTTTGGAGTTTTGTGTGTACTGGGTTTTGCATCATTTGATTGTTTTTTCTGCATTGAGTTGTGTTATTTGATGATTTTGAATGCTCTGTCTAAAATGTCCTTGAATCATTTAGTACAGTTTTTCTTGGTTTCCACTAGCACTTATTTTCTTGTTCTTTCCCTTTTTTCATGAAAACATGGGTTTGTATGTATTTCAATGGAAATTGTGTAAAAATGATAATTTAGTGAAATGGGCAATTTCCTGAAGGACAAGAAATTTATTTGGAAAGTATAAATGCATGCAAGAAGATTGAAACAGACCATTTCACGATTGTAACTGACCCAAGAAATTTCCCAAGGAGGAGCCCAGCCCCCCTCTTGTTGCAATCACCTCACAGCACCCTGTGATAACTGTATACTTGTACAAGCCCAACGTACCCACATCATACTGATAGGACACTCGTATTGATAATTGATTCTGCACTGATACTTCTAGGTTACGAGTTTAGCATGACCTACTCATGGAGTCCTTTATTTCACATAGTTTTTCTAATAAAAAGTATTTATAAATGAACGCAAACAATGATACTTTCATTAATTCAAAGAGCTCTAAAGAGAAAGTTGGGACACCCATATCAATATCCGCGTCCTCGATTTTCAAAATGTAGAACCATATCCTTCATCTCTGTATCCATTTTCCCTACTCATAAGTCATATCCATATTTGGGCCACCTCATTCATGAGGGACAATTTGATCTGACGATGTCCTTGCTCTAATTGAGCCCAAAGTCGATACACCAGATTGTGCTGCAATTGGGTGTCTTTACCATGATATATGGGGCCCTTTCCAATTTTCATGGGTCAAATAATGCTTGGAGGACATGCATTTAAACCTGTTTAAACGAGTTATTTATTTCCCTTTCAAGTGAGCCCAAGTTTGTGCAGTTGTGAGAAGTATAGAAGAAGTTATGGCCTCATTTCTGGAAGTGTGTTGTAGAGTTAGTATTTAAAAATAAATTAATCATTGTCTTTTATTGAGGTCCAAACATCGGTAGATGGGTTGGGTCATTGAGATTTAATTTAGAATTTATTTTGATCTGATTTTATATATATAAGCAATCGAAGGGCTAAACTCTAATGGATTTTGGTTCTTATTCATGTTTAAAATAATTCCAAAGTGGGAAATATGTTTAGTGTGGCAGTGTATTCATTTGGCATGTGATGCAACCATAATCTCAGGTGTGCTTCCACATGTTTTTGACTTGTTCTTTTCATTTTATCATCTATCATGGTTAGTCTTGTCACTCTTGTGGATGGGCGCACATGTAAAATGAATGTCATTTTTACAACCATTGATTTCTTCTGAAAAGTGTGATCAAGTTGATGGATACAATGGCTTGAGTCATGGGACAGATATCTTTTTTTTTTTTTTTTTTTTTGCGATAAGAGTTTCATTTATTTAGAGGAAAGGCAGTGGGTAGTGGGTACATAGACTGGAGTTGGTCTCTCCAGTGAACATAGGTAAAATTAAAACAAAAGGAGATGCAACAAAGATGATCGCAATAAAACCAGAAGTTGTGAGAAGCAAAAACGTGTTCAGCTGGCGATCTGGTCTGGAACAAAGATCAGGTGGATGAGACATTATCATCCGGGATGAAGTAGTGATTTCCTCCTTGAGCAGTACTAGCGACATAGGAATGGATATGTTCCCCTCCATTTGTAGAATTTTCGTAGTCCATAAAGAAAGACAAGGTGTAGAGAATAGCTTGCCTTTTATCTTCATTTAGGGCCTCCCTAATGACTGGGGGAAGAGAGTCCAGTCCTGCCGAATTCTCTGTGAGAAGCAGTTTGGCTAGCAAATCTGCAACGGAATTCGCCGATCTCTTGCAGTAGTGGATGGAGCATGTGGAGATAGATGACAGCAAGGTTATGGTTTCTTACCATAGAGGCATGAGATCCCAGCCTGGGTTCTCTGATTTTTTAATGTTGGAAATGATTGCTAGGCAGTCGCCTTCAAGTTGCACATTGGATGCTTCCATTTCTCGTAGATGGATGCCGCGCTGAAGGGCCAAAAGTTCAGTTTGCAGAGGGGTTGTAGCAATGACTTCAGCAGTGTAAGCCATCAGCATGTTGCCGTGGTGGTCACGAATCAGCCCCCCGATACCTGCTTTCTCTGTAGTTTGGTTGAAAGAGCCATCAAAGTTGAGTTTCGTCCAGCCTGGGGGGGGGGGGGGGGGGGGGGGGGGGGTTGGGGATGGAGCCAATGAACTACCTAGCCCTGCATACACAGTAGACATTTGACGTTCAAGAAGGTGGTGAGCAGCTTGGATGATAGAAAAAGGGTTCACAGGATTATATTCAAAGATGTACATGTTCCTTGATTTCCATATGTACCAACATATGACTATCCCAATCATGCGATCTGATTCCGTAGCCTGGTTCCAGAACCATTGAAAGAAGGAAGAAGATGTTGGCGGTTTCCTGTAAGAGTTTGGTAACTGGTCCCAGACCAGTTGTGAGAAGGAACAATCTGAAAATATGTGATCCACTGTTTCAGGATGATTTTTACAAATTGGGCATGTAGGATTGATTCCAGATTGCCATTTTGATAGGCGGTGCTTGGTGGGCAATCTATTAAGCAGGAGACGCCAGTAGAAAAGTTTGAGTTTTGGAGAGAGGTTTAACTTCCATAAACAGTGCCATGGTAAAGCAGGTCCCGTTGTTCTAGGTACAAGATGATTGTACAGGGACCTGAAATTGCATTTTCCTGCTGGGTCGTTCTGCCAGCATGGAAGATCCCTTGGCCCCAGCTGAATTTTTAAGATTGCTTGAACCACCTGATCTGGCCATAGCGTTCTTAGTAAATTCAGATTCCATATCGTTCCAGAGAATGAGTTCACTGTTAAGTCGGACACCTTCAGACACTACAGGTTTGGGAGACACGGACTAGTAGAAGTAGCTATTGTGTCTGAAGAGCAAAGTAGAAGGTTCCCCAGCTTCCCTATGCTTGGAACCCAGGTATCAGCGAGAGCACGAACTGATCTTCCGCTACCTACCACCCAACGAAGATTGGAAAGAATGACTTGCTTGTGAAGGATGATATCTTTCCATGTTTTTGAATCTCCAGCGCAGGTGTCTTTGGGCTAACAGATTAGCCCACCAGGAAGAAGATTGAGAGAGCAGACGCCAGACTACATGGGATAGGCTCGCTTTGTTTTCAGTTGCAACATCTCTGATGCCCAAACCACCGTCCGGTCTTGGAAGGGTCACTGTTGACCAAGCGACCGGGTAGAAACCCCTTCTATCGTTATGACCTGACCAAAGGAAGGATTTGTGGAGTGAGTTGATCTTACTCACGTGTGATTTTGGGAGAAGTTGAGAGCCCAGCCAGTAATGGGGAATGGCTGAGAGCACCAATTGCAGCAGCACATGTCTCCCTGCGATAGATAGACCTTTACCCCTCCAGTGGTGAATATGTCTGGAAAGTTTTGAGAGGATAACCATCCCTGGTTTGGAGGATCGGAAGTGCAGACCCATAGGAACCCCCAGGTAATGGAAAGAAGTGGAGATATTGGAAATGCCCAAAACTTCTTTAACCAGATGCACATCCCTGACAGAAGTGTTCTGGCTGAAAGTTAGGCTGGATTTGGATAAATTGATCCATTGGCTCGCTTCCTTACCATACCTGTTCAGAATGGATTTCACGGCAGTTGCACTTTGTTTGTTTGCTCTGATGAACATAAGAGTATCATCTGCATATTGGAGAAGGGGGATCCTATCTCCTTTGGGAGCAATGGTCGGGAAAAGGGCTGGGCATCTAGCAGCTAGTTTGCAAACTGATCTAGCTAGAGCATCCCCACAAATAATAAAAAGAAGTGGTGACAGGGGGTCCCCCTGCCGTAATCCTCTTTGAGGCCAAACAATATCCGAAGCACTGCCATTGATTACAGCAAGGTAGCGCACGGAGGAAACACAAGAAAGAAGATGGTGAACCACAGTATCAGAGAATCCCATTCTGCTGAGACAAGCTTAAGGAATGGCCATGAAAGCTTGTCATAGGCCTTATGGATAACTAGTTTGAGGGCACGGAATTTTTTCCTTCGAGAGGATCTACTCATCATGTGTAAAACTTCTTTGGCCACGATAATGTTCTCAGAAGGTCGTTTTCCTGGGAGGAAAGCACCCTGCTGCTCCAAGATACATTTAGAAAGAAGAGGACTCAGCCGATTTACTAGGATTTTAGAGTTGATTTTGTACCTGACATTGCACAAGCTAATTGGTCTGAAGTCTTCCAGCTTGCTGGCTCCTTCTCGTTTTGGGATCAGAACAAGGTTAGTGTCATTAGAGCCCTCCTCCAGCACCCCTGAGCTGAAGAAATGGTGGACCATAGTGCATATGTCCTGAGAAATTAAGTGCCAGTAAGATTGATAAAGCATCATTGAAACCATCAGGTCCCGGAGTGGAATTTCTATCAATCGAGAAAATAGCTTTCCATATCTCGATAGCTGAGGGCTGAGCCATAAGAGCAAAATTCTCCTCTGCAGAGATGGAAGGGGAGATGGCCTCAGGTAAAGAGAGGGAGTCCAGTGAATGTGCAGTGTTTGTACCGTACAGATTAGAGTAGAAACTATGGCAGTGGGCGTTTAAGGCAGCCTGATCACTGATATAGTTACCCTCTTCTGAGATGAGGTAGTGGATATGTTCCTCCTGGAATTGGCTTTAGAAACTTTGTGGAAAAATTTGGTGTTTTTATCCTCCTCGAGAAGCCATTTCACTCTGGACCTTTGTTTCCAGAAGGATTCTAGCTGAAGCTGTTTAAGAGTTGTCCTTTTGCAGTGAGAGTTCCAGATGATGAAGGAAAGGGCTGGACACATAGTGTGGACTCCTATGTATCCCTTCAATCCTTTGCTTCTGATGAGCTAATTCTCTATGCACCAATCCAAAGAACATGGATTTCCAGGATAGCAATCTATCTTGGAGAGTAGAAAGTTTAGATGTAAAGGAGTGGTTCGATCTGGAGGAATCAACCCAAGCCTTGGCTAGGACAGAGTGAAAACCCGGATGAAGCATCCACATATTTTCAAATCTGAAAGTTGAATTACGTGGTCTCTGTCAATCAACATCTGACAGCAGCAGAGGGCAGTGGTCTGAGCCAATGCGAGGAAGGTGATGGACAGGAGTAGTCCCCATAAATGCGGGTCCATTCATTATTGCCCAGACAACGGTCCTGACATTCTAAGATTCTGTTGGGCGGAGCTCTGTTATTGGACTAAGCATAGGGGTTCCTGACAAAGCCAAGGTCAGAGAGATTAGTAGAGTCTAGGAACTCTCTGAAGTCCCTATTGCGAGACAGCCCGGGGTCCCACCTGCCTCCTAGTTTCTCATGAGGTCCTAGTAAACTATTGAAATCCCGCATAAGCAGCCACGGGTCTGATCGGGTAACGTGGGACGAAGCAAAAAGCTTTAAAGAATCCCACAGTATTTGTCTTTGAGTCCTGTCTGGGGAAGCATACACCGCAGAGAGGAAAAAGGTACTGGTGTTTGTACAGGTAGGTTGAACCAAAAACGACAAGTGTTGGTCCATAGTGAGAATAGGAGTCGGTTGCCACACCAGGATCCCAAAAAACCCATATTCCCCCCGCCGATCCTGTTCCAAATGTCAGCTCTGCAGACGGAAAAATATTCTTAAGAGAAGAGATCGTTTTGTCCGATCTGTTACGTCTACATAGTCAGGGTTGCCACACCAGGATCCCAAAAAACCCATATTCCCCCCGCTGATCCTGTTCCAAACGTCAGCTCTGCAGACGGAAAAATATTCTTAAGAGAAGAGATCGTTTTGTCCGATCTGTTACGTCTACATTTTGTTTCCATCATAATTAGAATATTCATAGCATGGGCCAACACCATTTCTTTTATGCGTGCCAGAACAGTAGCTCTAACAGCCCCTCTAATATTCCATCTGAGGATTTTCAGCATCATTAACATTGGTAAAAATTTGGAGTTCCATACCTGCTTCCCGAAAAAGGGCTTTGTGAAGAGTTTCAAGTGATGAAATCTTTAGTCCACGCACCACAACGGAGACCTGAGGCTGTCTCTTTCTGGTTTTAAATATGGGTTCTGCTACTGGATGGAGTCTAAAAGCGGGGTTTCGGTGAAGCCCAGCTCTATCCATTTGTCCGTCCATTGATCGGGAAGAGCCGGAAGATCTGCCACGCCTGTCCTTGGAAGGAAATTTGCGCCGGGCAGGCTGGAGTTTGAAGCTGAGTCTTCCACTGGGATTGGAGGCATGGGCGGAAAATAGCTCAGTGGTGTCTGTGGGTTCAAGGCGTTGGATAGCGGAGGCATCAGTGCCCTGGTAGTACCCATCAGGTAAGGGTGGGGGGAATATGAAAAGGGGAGGGGTAATGTAATCCAGAGCAGTTGTTGTTGAGGCCAAAGTAGTGGTATTGGGTGCAGGCCCAGTGAAATGCCCGGTCCCCATATCATGTAGAATTGGTCTAGTAGGCAACTCGGCGGGCTCCATGGGTATATCTCTCCCATTGGCCATAGGCGAGGAGGGAAGAGACAGGCCCTGTGAGTGAAGGAGTTGTTCTGATGGTTGCTGAACTGGGATGGGTCCATTTGAATCTGAGGTCGAAAGGTTTTTTGTATGGGCAGATGGCATGGGGGATAAAGGAATTAGAGCAAGAGAGCAAGTGGAAGTTGGATTATAAGGTGGTGAGTGTGGCGGTTCGGACGTGACAACCTGCAAATGCAGAGTCGGTTCTTGGGTTATGGGTATGGTGGGGAGAATTTGGAGAGAGAAATTGTTGTAATTGGAGACCTTCATTGGAATATACTTAGGACCTTCTTTAATGTTCACCTGCTTAGAGGGGTAATTCCGCCGTAGAGGTCCCTGTAATAATACCTGCTCCATTGGACGCTTCAAGATCAGCCAGGGAGGCAACGTTTTGGGCGGTGGCCCTGAGGGTTGCTGACAGTTGAACAGAATTGTCTGTAGAGGTGTTTTGAACCCCTGCAAGGACGGTTTTTTCGGCACCTTGTAGATATTGGAAATCTGTGGAAGGGGATTTCTGTCGACCACCACCTGCAGCTGACAATGCTTTATCTTTTTGACGAGGTCCATGTGGGGGATGTTCCTCCTCGGGCTGACTTGGCAGCTGGGCCGTGGATGGGCTCTCCCTGGGTGGGCCAAGGTTAGAAGGTGTATGCTTGTAGTGTGTCGGATTGTTATGGCCCAAAGGGAGTATCTGCAATTCTTGAGCGGAGTGAAGCAGGGCTCCAAATGAATTTGCAGTGGAAGTTTCGCCCCTGAGCTGATGACAAGGAGGGTTTCCCTTTATGCCTTGAGTTCTCCTACCTTGGTTCCTTTGCTTCACCATTGTCCATTCAGATTGAGGCGTGGAAGCTGGCGATTTCATGAGACGAGGTCCTGTAGCAGAGGAATCTCGGGGCGACTCGTCTATATTCTTGCCCTTCTCCAAGCACCGTGTGACACAGTTAAGACAACAGTCGTGGACTATAAACTTTTGACAACCCTCACATCGTGGAGGAGCATTTTCCAAAGTGAATTTCTGAAACCGTTCTCCATCCGGGGATCTAATGCACACTCCGTCGATGGGTACTTTATCAAGATCTAACTCTACCAGTGCTCTGGCAACCATCGCTTTATGATTTGCACGGCCTTTAGATAATGTTACCTCATCCATTCGAAGAAGGGTTCCAATGGGTGCCAGGATTTCTTGAAGATGCATAGGGTCCCAATATTCTAGAGGCAATCCCGGAAGCATCACCCAAATCGGAAGTTGAGCTATGTATGCCGTAGTTGTGTCAAAATTTGGAACCCAATTTGTCAGAATGATCTGCTGTCCAGCTACTTTCCAGGGTGATCCCATTTGGACTCTTGAGAAATCCTTCTCCTCAGAGAAAGAGCATAGGAAGAAATGATTCTGTAGCTCCACCAAGGAGAAAATTCCCCTGGGGCACCATAGTTTAGTCAGTCGTTGAATAAGAGTATGGAGCGGAAGTTTTGGTCCACGGAATTGAGCAATGAGAGTTAGATCATGAGTGATCCTCGAGGCATCCAGTTGTCCGCCATTGAATTCGACCACGGGCACGCAGGGATGCAAAATGGGATTTGCACCCTGGTACCTGATGTTTGATCTTAACCTTGAGTGTACACCGTCTGACATTGGGCTGGTAGTTGGGGCCAGAGCCTCTCTGTAGCTGCGAGTGGGTCGATTGGTGACGGGTCGATCTCCATGGCTGACACAGTGGATGTTGTAAGGGAAATGGGGGTGGGTGGAGATGGTGGTTTGGAAGTCGCAGAGGGAGAAAATTCTAGAGCGGTGGGAGGAGTTTCCGACAGAGTGATATTGGGGGAGAAGGAGGGTTTAGGATCTGGAGGCAAAAGAAGGGGGTGGTGGTGGTTTGGACGGTGGGGAGTACTCGGACATGTTACAATATGCTGCTGCTTCCAGATTAGGGAGGTGGGTTTGGTTGCAGCCTAATGGTACAGACATCTATGCAGCAGGAGGACAGCTTGGATCTTGCAGAGTTATGCAAGTTGGTGTGTGGAGTCTGTTTCCACACAATCATTATATTTGCTCATTCCATATGTGCATCCATTGTAGTTGGCATGCCCTATGTTCAGATTATTTTTTCTTTAATGTGTTGTGTTTTTTTAGCTTTTTAGCACACGATGTCCTAAAATAGTCTGTATTCAGGGTGTATCAGCTGCTTGGTGAATCGGGCACTTACTACGGCATACGCTTTGGAAGGAATATTCCTTGGATAACAGAATTTCCTTTTGGCTACATAAAGGACCCACAATATGTAGGAAGCATGCTGAGTCTTATTGCATGCTTATGTTGGGTTCCTTTCCCATATGTTCTTCTGTGGGTACTTGGCTATTTGTTCATGATGCTGGTGGAATCACAGGAAAATGCAGCTACTCGTGCTAAGCTATTGTCTTGAATTTTTGTCAACTAGGTTACTTTTATATTCTCATTTGTTGTTCAGAATATTTTATCATTGATCTTTGTGATGGCTGTATCATACATTGAAATTTTGATTACATTTTTATTTTGAATTTTTTTTATCCCTTCATAGGGTCTGCATTTACTTGAATTTTGTCTCTTGCAATTAGCATTTAGATCAGAAAATAGCATTGGTCATGGTTGACTTGTGGAAATATAACTGTTACAACTATTCAGGGATATTTTATTGCTGTCTATGCTGTTTATAGTTTTTTGCAATATAACCCTAGTACTGACAGGTTGGAAAGTGCAGTGCTGATTGCCTCAACCATGAGGTTGTGGGTTATGGTCATGGTACCACTCAAAGAAAGGGGAGAAAAAGAAAAGGATATGGATGTCAGCAAGGATTGAGTACAATGGATGAAATGACTTCAGGATGGGTAGCCAACCCTTGATAGATGAGCTAAACTAATGTTGAACCGCCTTTAACATTAAAAGTTCACAATCCATCCCTGTTATACTGCATATCATGACTGGAGATGAGTCTGGACATGGGATTTGTATCTACTATCTAGTATGGCTTGGGCATTTACACAAACATCGATTAAAAAAAAACAAGAACTATAAAAGCGTGATACTTAAAAATTAATAAATATTGTCGTCGTCTTCATCATAGAAGCCTTACTTCATCTATATGGTGTAAGCTTTGTGAGTAGTCCTTTTCTAGTCAATTCTAGTTAAAACCATATTCTTGGGAACTTAATCAATTATGTCTTTCTTGATTAGTTCATTCAAGATCTTTGTTCATCTCTCCCTTCTCTTAGTTCATTGAATTTGTAATCCTTCGTATATTCTACGCACGTGCTTGAACTATCTCAATTGGCATTCCTTGCTTTTCTCTTCTATTGGAGCAACCTAAAGTTTCCTTCTTAATCATAATTCTATCTTTTAAACTCACATCCATCTTAGGACACATCTTAGCGACATGCACTTTCGTTGCTTTTCGTTTCTTTGTTACCCAATATTCAACTCCATACAACAAAGCATGTCTAATTGTCATCCTATAAATGACCCTTTGATCAAATGATACTCAATGATTGCATAAATGTCCACTATCTTGTCTTTCCATTGTCAACCATCCACTGCTTTTATTTGCTATTTATAACTCAACCCTCCAATTTGTCCCTTGCACCTTGAAATATAGATCGAGCAATTCCATTTGTCAAGTCTGCACTATCACATATTACGTGTAACAACTTGTCCAGATTCTTCACAACAGAAATGGATTCCTTTGGTACAAAACATTGCGGTTGTGGTGATAAAATGTTGCTACAATACTACTTTTTACTTTTGAAATCTAAATAAAGCTTGAAATATTCGTTGACTGTCTAGAGTAAACTTTCTACATTTTTACTTGCACTTATTTTATTTAAATGGATATTTTGCTACATTTATTTAAATCTTATGTCAAATCCTCTAATCTTAGTTTTTGAAATTTGGTGAATTGGACATGTGCATTAAGGGTGTCAACGAGCCATACCAACTTGTTAGGCAGTTTATCCAGGTACAAGCTTGGGGTCAAGTTAGGGCTGCACAAAACCGGACCGCAGACCGGACCGGACCGCAAAACCGGACCGGACCGGACCGGATTTGTGGTCTAAGACCACAAATCCGGACCGGACCGGACCGGTTTTGAAAAACCGGTTATATCCGGTCCGGTCCGGTCCGGACCTTTTAAAAACCGGTCCGGACCGGACCGGACCGGATTAATAAATTATTTTTTTTTAATTTTTTTAATACAAAACTTTAAGTATAAAAAATTCCCAAGTCAAATACCATAGTGAAATCGAATATCTAGTTTCTTACATTTGGAAAAAGAGGCAGGAAATTGGCTGAAAATGAAAAAATAAAAAAAAACTTAAAAAAAAAAAAAAACTAATGAAACCGGTCCGGACCACTTAAGTGGTCCAGACCGGACCGTTTTGGACCGGACCGGACCGGACCGGACCACTTATAAGTGGTCCGGTCCGGTCCTCTCATTTAAGCCGGACCGGAAATCCGGTCCGACCGGATTCCGGTCCAAAAACCGGACCGGATTTCCGGTTGGGCAGCCCTAGGTCAAGTAGGCTTGGGTCGATTTGAGCTTGAGTTACTTTTCAAGCCGAGCTCAAGTTAGGCTTGATAAATGTATACTTTATATACAAGTATATGTCCTATATTTTATACTTATATATATATATATAGAGAGAGAGAGAGAGAGAGAGATGCTCCTATGAGAGATATCTCTCACCTTATATGAGAGATAGGAGTTGGGGCCCTCACCTTATATGAGATATCTCTCATAGGAGTATCTCTTACCTTACTATGAGAGATAAAGGTGGGGGCCCTCACATTTAAGTTGTTGGCATTGGATATGGATGTGAAGGCCCTCACCCTATCTCTTATAGTAAGGTGAGAGATGCTCTCATAGGAGCATCTCTCATATATATATATATATATATATATATATATATATAGTACTAAGACTACAATCTATATAGGGATTTTTATGAAAAAATTAAGCTTAAATCATAATTAAACGATTTTATGAAGAAAAATCATAAAATGACGAAATAGTTGTTCTTACATGTTTTTTTGGACAAAATTACCCCAGTTGACGATATCATCAATTCAGATGATGATATCGTCAACTTGGTTGATGATATCGTCAACCTCCTGCAACTTCATTTTTCTTTTTGTTTAACTTTTCTTCTTTTTCGATGGTTTTCATATTTGATTGTCTTAAATTTGGAGGGGATAATGCTAAGATTTGGTGGAAGATGGATATTCATTTCAAATAAATGAAAAAATTCAAAAGGATGTGATAAATACATCAAAGAAAAAGGATTTGATAAGTCTTTCACAAATCACATGGAAGTGTGTTCAATTCATCCATTATCAAATTCATTCTTAAAGCTGGTTCAAAAATCTCGGATTAACAAAACAAAAAACACTATCTGGATTTAAAATTCCACACAAATAACATAATACTTAGAAGAAAAACCTTACATTCACTATTCAAAGATTGCCCCCAACATGGCTCTCCACATTTTGTTCATAGACATCAAAACTTATGAAATTGCCCTAAATAAATGGCTTTATACTCTAAATGTTCACAAAAGTATGCATAAACTCATCCCTTCAAGTCACACTCGAAGCCACCGCCAAATTGAGAGAAAATCTTCATTTAGGCATTTCACCGACTCCAAACTCGAACTCTCAAAACTCATGTGAAAGGGGACGACAAATGTGTATAAACTAAGTATGGGACCCACACAACTAAGGAAGATTGCCAGAACTACTTAAAGGAAGACTATTGGGACATAAAATACAATAATTTTCAAAACCTTTCCGTCACTAGTTAGAGAAATAGTCAAAGAGGGAGCAGAGTATCGTTTTTTGCGATGAAGGTTGACGATATCATCAACCAATTGATGATATCGAGATCTTGAGGTTGGGTTTTTGGCCTTATGGGTATTCAATCTTCGCATCAAGTGGGTCAAAAGTTTATGAATATTTATCCACGAGGCCCATCTATTACCAACAATTGGTATCAGAGCGATCCCTATATTCCCATCGCGTTAGATCGGTCTTCTAGATTTAGTCTCTACATGAGATGTGGAGTGGATGGATTTAGGGTTGTGTAGGGATTAGTATTTAATGTTTTTGTGCATGTATTATATTTTTTATATACATGAGAAGGAATTGGTTGGGCAAAAATCTTTGTTTTTCTGCAAATAGCGTGTCGGGCACTTGAGTAGATTCATCCCTGCTCGAGCGGACCCAGTTTCTGCAGTCAACCCCGCTTGAGTGGACCTGGTCTCTGTGAAGTGCCCGCTCAAGCAGGTTCATCTCCACTCGAGTGCTGAAGGTGCTGTCTGCTTTGACAGTCCAAATTTTTCATGATGATATGATGAATGGCAGCTTCTTAGCCCTAGTTTCTATTGTGTATGTGATACTAACCTTGCAGGTTGTTATCCTCTCCATGTGGCCCCACAAGTTTCTATTTTTGTGATTATTGTTGGTTATTTTGGGCAACTTGTAAAGGGCATCATTGTTTTTTACAAGGTTCAGGTCGAATCCACCTAAATTGCAGCGAGTGAGGTCCTCACTTCCTCTTCCTTCTCGCACGTTTCTCGAGGGCAGATGAGGATGGAAACAATAACTAAATGTGATGTGGTCAGGGCTTCCACTAAAAAACTTCTCCAATCACGCACACATCCCAAGGGCATATGAGAAAAAAATGAGGTTTTTACCGGAAAATACACTTTATGTGGTCAATACACCAAACAATGAACATTAGGCAAACATGCACCTAACAGGGAATCAGCACAGGATTCTTACTTTTTTTTACTTTTTTTTTTGGTGGTCGAATTCGACCTTCAATTTCAGCGCTGGAGGTCGAATTCGACCCTGAGATAGAAAGTGGTACTAATACATTTTAGTTTCTTGCGTCGAATTCGACTTTGTAAGAAACACCCGAAGGTCGCATTTGATAAAAAATGTACATGAGTTTTTCTGATTTTATGATGGTCAAACAGCTGTGGCTTGGCCTCGCATTGGCAGGTTCCTTTCTCTTACCTTTTCTTTGGTCTTGTTTATTCTTCTTCTCTCGTCCCTTTTTTTTTTCACTTGAGTTTGAGTTTGGGTATGATGGGGAAGAATAGATGCTGGGATTGAAAAAGGCTGGGGATTTGTGGTTTGGGAGGAGTGGGAAAGTGCTTCAGTGTCTGTGGAGGTGTTTATCGTTTGGATTCTTAGTAGATTTGGTGTTTGATTTTGGTTGGTGGGGTTGGGGACGATGGGTGTAATTCAGTGAGGGGTTTGAGAATAGGCCTTGATTAGGTTTGTTTGAGGTCTCATGGGTTGGTTTGGTTTTAGGGCTTGAGGGTTTTAAATTTTTCTGTGCTGTGGTGCGAACCTTCTTTTTGCGAACGAACGTTTGTGGTGTGGTGTGAACTCAAATTAAAATTCAAATCATTAATTTCAAGTCATTTTTTATGTTTGCTATCTTACCCACAGATTCTTGGAATTTTGTAACGATAAATTCTATGCTTCTGCCTATAGGGGGCTTGAGATTTTGTTTGCTATCTTACCCATGATGTGACAAAAGCGTTTCCATGGACCCCTTTTTGGTTTTTGAACAGTTTCCATGGATGTTGGTCTACGCACTAGTTAGAAATGTTGCCTGTGTAGTCAAAGAGTAGAAGGATATTACTATGCCATTGCCAGACCAGCAGCCACTACAGAACCCCCCGTTCATCTGCATCAAGTATGTCATTTTTTTTATTTTCCTTAACTAAGATACCCATGTATGATGTTTTTTTTTTTTTTTTTCCTCTAGTTGGCCTAGTGGCCAGGAGATGTTGAATAAACCTGCCCACCCAGGGATTGATCCTGGGTGGAACTATGGGAGCGAGTGTGCTTAACCACAGCTATGATTCCTATGATGTATGATGACAAGCTGAAAAACTCATGTACTGCTCTCCCAGTACCTAAAGTCAGAAAAATTCATGTATATTTTTGGTCGAATGCGACCTTTGGGTGTTTCTTACAAGGTCTAATTCGATGCATGAAATTAAAATGTATTAGGGTCACTTTCTATCTCAGGGTCGAATTGGACCTCCTATGCTGAATTGAAGGTCGAATTCGACAAAAAAAAAAAAAAATGGTAAAAAAAATTAGGAATCCTGTACGGATTCCCGTTAGGTGCATGTTTTGGCTAATGTTCACTATTCGGTGTATTGACCACATAAAGTGTATTTTTTGGTAAAAACCTCAAAAAAATGGAGTCCTTTTCTCTCTTGTATAATGAGACGAAAAGAAAAAGGGCCTCTATTCCTTTATGTTGACTTTGAAACAACTGAAGTTGTCTTCTTCACTTCTCCTGGTTGTAGAAAACAAAAGAATGGACCTAGGCTAGAGAAGGAACCCACATCTCCTTCGATCCACGTTTCTTCTCCAAAATCCAATCCGATGGACTGCACCCCACCACGCTCTGATACCAATTGATGGATTTGGATGCGGAAACTCCGACACGCTGTCGGAGATCTATGTGTGTTCCAGCGATTGGGAAGCTTTGTGGATATCTTCACCTCTTGTCTCTCCTATGTGATGGAATAATATTAACCCCCCATATCTTATATAGATAAGTCTCAAAGAGTCATACTTACTAGAGATTTATTCGCCAAGAAACTCAAATCCACTAATCCTATTGAGAGTATTATTAGTGGGACCATATCAAGTCTTATGTTAAGTGAGATTATATTCTTTGTTGGCATCAACCCTGCTTGATTTGACGTGGGGCCCGTGGCATGCAGGCCATACAATTTCCTACACGATTTGATGCTACATCAAATCTCAGTAAGAAGAGTCTTAGTATGCTACATCTTTCACATCAAGAATTTAGTTCTGGTCTTTAAAGTGGGACTGGTGGAAGAGTCTTTATTAGTAAAGCTTATTATTTTGTCCGTGGTCACAAAAATATGAAATTAATAAAAAAGGAATGTAGCTCTGCAAGAAAAAGAAGTATTTTTTTAATTCATATATATCCTATCCAGCTCCATTTTGTAAACAAGGAAGCATATCAAAATTTACAAAATCCAATCACTAATTAGACAGTTGCATGAGAGTGTAAGTTGCAGTCCCTCCTCAATGAAAAGAGAAAAAAAAAAAAAAAAAATAGAAGAAGAAACTTATGCTTACAACGAAAGTACAAGTGGGGAGGCATAATTGATCCGTTTCTTGAGGTTTGGACCGAGGGACTCCATGCTAACAGTGACTTGTCCAATAATCCATGAATATTTATATAGAGAATCCAATCAATAGATTTCTAGCCATTTTTTTTTTAGCTATCGAAGGGTTCTCAATCTTTTGGGTTGGACTAATCCCTCCAGGCACAGAGGGAAGCCGGTTTAACTCCCCTGTAGTCTCAGTGTGGTAGTGCAGTTTCAAACCTACAATCTCCGGGTGCAAACCGTAGTCTTAGGCCAACTGAGTTATCCCTTGAGGTTAGATTTCTAGCCATTTTGGATCTTCACAGGTTCACACAACAGCATTGTCCTAGTACATCATACTTTTTATATATTTCTTTTCACCAGCCAAGGTGACTTGACTCTTGAGAAAACCCAGACCGGGGAAAGACTGAAAGCCCACACTTGTTGGGGAGAAGACCAAGCACATGAGGAGAGTGGATTGCTTGTACACTGCTGGATGTTAATGGGTACCTGGATGTAAATTTTATGATTTAGTTCCTTTCACACTTATAGTTATATCCCTACCTTGATTTGGTACCATGCCAAGTTTTATTGCTTATCAATCCTTTACCCACTATTATATTGGATCTCATAGAAAGGGAGAGAAATTATTATTAAAATAGTATTACACTTTAAGATTGCTAAATCAAGAACTTGGATGATCTCAATGTCCGCAGTTGCCATCTACAAAGATAGTAACAAGAGAAGGAGAAGACATGATAGAAGAGTTCTATGACAATATACTCACTTATAAAATATCTACATCGTTGAAAAACAACCTCCTCATATAGTGTGTGGACCTTGTTAGATTACACACAAATGGTCCAGCTTAATATTGTTTACTTTGAGAAAAGACTAAAAAAGAATTTTTTTTTTCATATAGATCAATTTGACTTGGGCCCAAATCATATTGAGTTATATTTTTTTCATAGAGATCTAGAGCATTTATTTTATGGGGTTTATATTTTTTTCAAATTATGCTCCACTCAATAGCATTGGCCCTAGAGGACCGAGATCTCGACCATATTTAATTTTATTAAGTGGGCTCGACTTAAGAGCTTCATTAAATGCTTTCTAAATATGGGTGTATGTAGGATGAGATATTGGAGATGGATGAAAATGACATTACCAAGAGAGGGAAAGAAATAATATCATAAGCTTCGGATAATACCATAAGACTCTATCTTTTAAGAAGAAAAGGTCAATAATGCCGTTATTAAGGCAAGAATATCCTTGTTAGCTCTTTAAAGTTCTCTAAGACGGGAGAAATTTGAGGAGGGGCAAAAGGGCATACAATAAAAATGCCTAAATTTATCCTATGTTTTCTTTTATTTATCAAACATGAAAAGGAAATTGAGTGGGGACAATTGCCCACTGTTTTGGACAGAGGCTCTATTCCCTTAATCTAGTTGATGATTATCAGATTGATTCGTCCAGTAGGCAACTAAATTAAAAGAGCAATATGTCAATTATCAACTAGATAACGGGAATACAGGCTCTAAATGAGAAAATCGGGATGGACAATTGCTCTCTCCGTATTTTGGATATCATCATTCAAGATGGCTAGCACTTTGGACAGAATTTAGAGACTCATTTCCGAATTGGTTATGTAATCTATATAGCTATTTGTAGTTTGTAATGAAATGACCCATTGTTTGACTCTTCTCAGGATTATTGCTTCTTTGCTGTTTTGTTTTTCTTAGTGTGAAATGCTTTATTTAACAAATAAAGAAAATCTATGGAAGAGCTGCTCAAGAGCCTAAATCCTCCCTGCTTGTACTATGCTAAGTTTTAGCTGTGTTTTAGGGTCAATGGGCTTTACTTGGGGCCCAGTTTTCTGGGACAAGTGATAAATAGTCTGGCCCTGGGCTATTTTTTGCACAAACACACCCAACCTGACACGACTTAGTTCAGAGTCCTATATGTTTTGCAAATATGTTGCACACGGCTTAGCTAGACTTTAAGACCCCTGGGATGGATCCAAAATAAACAGTCTGAGCTTGAACGAAGATTAGGCCTGCCAAACAGACCCAGGCACATGCTCAGTCATTGGTTTCTTATATTTGCGTAATATATATAGGTTTCTCATGGCCTAATGGGTTGGTTGGATTGGACTCATCCTATCATATTACTTTTCGCAGTTGGATTGGATTCGATTGGATGAGCCGATGAAAAGTGATAGAAAGGTTGACTGACAGAATAATTAAATGAATTTTTAGTAGAGAAAAATAACATAAAGTAGTGTATTATTATTTTTGCCTTTGCTGTACCTCAGTTAATTAGGAAAATGGGTGTGTAAGTAAAGTGCCTGAGCTCAAATCCCCCTTGAATATTAAAAAAAAAGTGTTACAGTTATTTCTTCGCAATTTAATCTTTTAAACAGAATTATCATAAAATTCGCTTCAAAATGTTAAGAAATGAGTGAAAAAGAATTTTAAATGAAATAAAAAAAACAAAAACATATGAAAACAGAGTAACTTATTAAAAACACTAACCAAAAGACAAAGGAACAAATATAAATCTAAAACTAAGTTAATAATTTCATTAAAAATCTCATAAAACACATGAGCTAGTAAATTGTGCTATTCTAAAGAGTGGCACCAGCAGGAAAAAATAGGAGACGGAAAGCTTGCAAAGTTAGGGCATGATAGATGGTTCTATTAATCTATCCCCATATTGGTAGCTTGCTCTCTCATATTACTTTTTGTCACGACCTGAGCCCGAGATCAGAGTAATTATGGCTAAACCTCGGATCGTGAAGACAATCATATTTACTCCCGTGAACCCCGAATTAACCGAAGTTAAGACGAAGTCCACAAGGGATCTTACATACGTATCTGTCAATGTACAATTGTGTGGAAACATATATATGTATACATTAACAACCATTTAAAACTAAACAAATCATTTATATAAGAGTAAAGTCAATATACATTTCTAACAAAGTCAACCACTG
Organism: Cinnamomum chago; assembly: GCA_038049695.1. Lineage (NCBI taxonomy): Eukaryota > Viridiplantae > Streptophyta > Magnoliopsida > Laurales > Lauraceae > Cinnamomum > Cinnamomum chago. The sequence continues at coordinate 59,175,923 of CP142458.1, read as the reverse complement.
CATATTTAAACACAATGCAGGTGACATCTATTTACTATTCAAAAGGAATATACAATAACTTTTATCAAAATCTCTTAAGTGTTCAATTCACTCTCACTCCAATCATGTTCGTTCGATTAAGCCTCCTTGGCGTATCGGATGGGCAATGTCCGCTGGCGGCTCGGTCTCTGCCTGACCGGGACAGGCAACTGGGCATGTAATGCCATCAATAACACTAGTGAACACGACGGTTCAATAAGGTATAGACAAATCTTGTAATAGCACATGTTGATACATATATTGAACTTATTCAATCTATTTAATAACAATCCCAATCCTAGACAATTCCTACAATAATAATAGGTGAACACAGAAGGTCAATTAATAGACATATATAAGATGGCTGCTACCATAACTTTCATTTCATTTACCATCTTCCCTCAAAGGAATGATTCATCTTCCAAATGTAAAGCATCAATCAATACTCATAGATATGATCGGAAATGTGAGACTTACTAGTGTCCGGTCAAGGACAACTAGCATCACCACGGAGCTCCGGAACATCCCAAATCCATCTACTGCATCAAGAATAATCATTTGTTTCATTTATTAATTCATTGAACTCATTTAGAGTCCTAGTACAATAGCTAGGTAGTGCCAGACTCAAGAGTCAATACTTTTCAATAAGCAGTCCTTTTATGGATTCAATTCAATTCAAGAATTCCTTCATAACAAAGGAAGAGAATCATAGTAATATCAATCTCGTTAGATTGGAACACGACGATACAATGATAGGATTACTAATCAATTATGTTTCTACTCAATTCTATCTCAATTCTATACAATCAATTAGGTATAACCATTGGTTACTAAATGCATGTGTTATTTTCGATGGACATTACATTTATATTTTAATGTGTGCATTATAGTCCCCGTAATTATCACCCATAGAATTCCCCTTTCGTTGTCCTTAATTCTCATTAGTCTCAATTTACCTCATAATTAGTCTTAAACTAGTTGAGGAGTATTTATGCTCACAAAAGCAATCTTAGTCCACGTAAAAATCCAAAACCCGCTGGCGGTTAGGTTACTTTGGCGGTTACCTGGCGGTTAGCCGAAATCTTGCTGGTGGTTAGCCAAAATCTTGATGGCGGCTAGCCGAAATTTGGCTGGCGGCTAGCTGAACCTGGTTCGGTTAGCTTACGGTTAGCTTTCTAAAAGCTCATCTTCTGATGCAATTTCTGACTCGAATTCGGTCAACTTAGCGGTTACCTTTTGGCTAGCCAAAATTCTAATTTCGGCTAACCAAAATTCAGCGGTTAGCTGGCGGTCAGCTTTCCAGAGGCTGACACATTTTGCAGAATTCTGGCGGTTAACCTTACGGTTAGCCCTGCGGCTAGCTGAATTGTTCTCAGAAACGAATTCTGAAGTATCAGAATTCTGAAGAAAAAGCCGGGATTTGAGTTCCTTGAACTCAAACCACTACAATAACAACATGAAACATAGAAGATGCATATACTTGCCTCTATTTGAAGATTAATCCACAAAAGCCCTTTGCTTAGCTTGGATTTGAATGGAGATTTATCAACTTGAAGATTTTCTTCCAAGAAACTCAAGAAGAAGATGAAGATGAAGATGAAGATGAAGTGGATGAAGCCCTCGTCGAAATCACCCTCAAAACTCCGCTCTTGATGCTTGTGTGAGATAGAACGGAAGAATAAGAAGAAAAAGGAAGAGAAATGAGTCTAGAGTTTACAAATGATCTGGAATGAGCTCATTTAGCTTATATAAGCTTCCAATTTGGAAAGAACCAGCGCAATGTGGATAGGCAAGCTGCTAAGCACATGTCTCACTAGAGTCCTGCGACTAGCCAGAGAGAGGAGCTGAGATTTCCAGCCAGAAAGTCTGCTCATGAATCTATCAAGCAGGGAGGTGAAATGATGTCTCCTTGGGATGCCAATAATGAGAGGAGCTCCAAGGTAGGAAGAGTGGAGAGGTCTGTCCTGAATTTTGGTGATGCCCAGAATTTGCCTTCTCTTACTAGGGTTACATTTGCCAATGAAGAGCATGGTACGTAACTAGAGTATTAGGTCAGAATTTTGTTTTTCCTTCTCACCCAGTCCTAACTTTCTTTAGAGTGCTCTCCTAATGAAGGTTAGTGGTCTTTTTTAGGTGATTTTGTGCCTCTTTGGTTTTCCTTTCCGGCATTTGTATTTTGGCTTGGTTAGGTGCCTTGTTTTTTCTTCTGGGTAGCTTTCCAGCTCTTTGTATTATATTTTTTCTTTCTTCTTAATATAAATTTACCTTATAAGCAAAAAAAAAAAAAAAAAGCAGAATAATAACTCAATTAAATTAAAAATAATATTTATATTGTCATAATCTTTCGATAGTTAGATAGGTAGAAAACTATATATCCATACGAAAGATTGGTGGGTGTGTAGATCTAATTAAGCAAACAGATGCGGCACGTAAATAATTAAATGATACTCTTTCAAGATTAATTTAACTTATAATTTTACTAATGGTCTGTGGCAATTCATGTCACCTTTCAGTTAAGACGACAACAAGAGTCTTTATATAGGCTCGTGTCGGGCAGTGCTAAGGCATATTTAGGCCCCGTTGCCTTCTTTAGAAATCCAGTCCCATATTTGGTCCAAGCTTGATATGGGCCTACGTGTCTGTTACGAGTCCAATTTGCATCAAACTTCTCAAGCCTGAGCACGTCAATCCAGTCAATTGGGCCAAACTAAATAAAAGCCTGGTTTATAATAACCAAACAGATTACATAGAGATCTTATATTCAAACTACTAAAGCCTATCTGCAAGAACTTCTCTTAGCTTCTCTCAAGATATATGAAAACTTTTTTTTTTGGAAGACCTCTTTTAGCCTTCTGTAAATTTTTTTTACCTACTCTCCCATAATTTTTGTTGGGGGATCTGCCTTTCTTCTCTTTTTCTTATTCTCTGTATGCTTATGCTTGGTGGAAGCCTGGCTCCCCTATTTTGGGTTGTATAGCTTTTTTCTCTCTTCTTTTCTTGCGCTATTTAGCCTTTTAATTTCTTTCTCCATTCCTCCCATTTTCTAATACAATTTGTCTTTAGAAATATATATATATATATATATATATATAAACTAAGGGGAAGTTTCAAGTGCATCTACCCCTCACCATAGGGTGAGGGACACTTTTCCTTTTTGCACATAAAGACAAGAAAGTATACCTCACCCTATGTACTAGAAAAGTAACTTTTGTACTTGAAAATTCTCAATTATGGAAGTGTCCATCACCCTATGATGAGGGATGAATGCACTTAAAACTTCCCCTATAACTAAAACCTAAGGCCCACATGTGACACAAAACACGCTGGCCCCACTCCGGACTGTGACTTTCAGTCTCATTTACATCCGGACGTAACATGATATGCGTCGTTTGCTTCAAGGAAACATCTGCTGCTGCATATCCTAATACTTGTAAGAGTTCTGGGGTCTCCCAGTCATGTCTCAACAGAAGGTCTTTGGAACATATGATTCTTCATTTCCTTGCACTTTAGTTAGTCATTATGACACGATCTCTATATATGAAGGTTCCTAATCCATTTCCATGTCTTTGAAATAGAGTTCAATGCAAGATGCAGGTCAAAGTTGCTCCAACTCTACTACATTAATGCACATGTTTTCAGATCAATACTAGTTTTTTAAAGGCTTGGCAGTTCTGTAACCTTGTGGTCTACAGAATTAATTTAAAAGGAAGATGCTCTTCTCTCTGTAAATTTGCTAAATAAATAAGCAAACATACAACAAAAGAATGCCGAGTAGCCCTAAGCTTTGTGAATGTGACTGACTTAAATATCTTAGCCGATGCGAAAAGGCAAAGGCTTAAGGAATTCTTTTGTTTCAATGGCCCCAGCCACTCATTTCAATGCTTTAATTTTCTCATGTAAAGACAATGCCGGTCCCGTAGCATTCCCCAATGACTAAAGCATGGAGTCCAAGAAGGAAAACATTAGCTAGGATTCACATGATTTTATTGTTGGTCAATTTGAACAATTAGCGTTCACAAATTACATGTAGTGCATCTTTTCTGACTTTTCTAGGGACATTCTTTATGCTTAATTCCCATGTGTTCTAACTTCTCACAACTTTAATTCTTTATGAAGTTACTTTTGCTCAAGAGATATTATCTTGTTCTCATCTTTGATGATATTGATGGATCGGCATGTAGAGACTTTGACACACGCGGTTAGAGATTTATGTGCATTCCGGTGATTGGGAAGCTTTGCGGATTTGTTTGCCTCTCGCCTTACCTATGGGAATACCTATGGGAATAGAGAGAATTTTCAACTCTAGGACTCCCTTATCTTTTATTATTGAAGACTTCTTTGCCGAGAAATCTACATCCATTGATGTTATTGGGAGTCCTATTTGTGGAGAAAGATCAAGTCTTACTCTAAGTGAGATTGTATTCTCTACTATAGCCTACAACCTACTTGTTCCGACGTGAGACCCGTGGCATGCGGGACACACATAATTTTCTACAGTAGACATATGTAAATGTATGATGTCTCGTGCGTTCTTAAATAATATGTACACATCTCCTTGATTTTCTTCTTAGCTTTTACTACTTTCTAAATAGAAGACATATATTAGCCTAAAATATAAGGGAAAATGATATGTGTGTGTATAAGTTAGGGAATTCTCGGACCACTTTGAGAAGATCCAATCAGTTCAAAAGATGTGATGGCCCATTTTTTACGTGCCTAAGTGCATACTCACTGCATCAATCACCCTTAATTTGATTTGGATATATTGGTGAAAACACATTTCAATAATGTATAAGTCAATTTTTTCATGACAATATCGATCTAAGTTGTCAATTCAGTTTCACCTCCAATAACTGTAAAAACCAAATCTCACCTTAAAAATTAGTGACCATTGCATTGGATTTATATGAAAAAAGTCACTGAATTATGTTTTTCGAATCCATCCTTGCATTTAAATTTGATTGGACTAAAATTTGACAGCATGTTTAGGTATGGGTGTAGGTTGGATTGAAAAGGAAAGGGAAGAGATGATCTTCTCTTGTATGATTTGGTGGGCGTGAGGGCCCCAAATACAAAGAAAACATTGGATCTCAAACAAAGTGAATGCTTCGGATCATAAATTGGGGGCTTAAAATCGCATAGAAAATAATAAAATGGGATTAGATTGTTGATTAGTTTTTGACATATTTCTCAAAATTCGTGGGAATATAATATATGTAACTTCATGCATTGTAGTGTATGTAAATATTGAACGGCTCAAATCCTGAATTGATGGGAAGGGAGAAGAAGAATGCAAGAGAATCAGAACGTGGAATATAATTGTTTTGTTGTTTCCAGATGTTTAAAGTTGAATGGTTTAACTCATATATTGGGGCTTATATGGGTGCATAAAATATGAAAATGGATTAGGTTGATCTTTGTTTCCACATATTTTTCTAAATCTATGAGGATGTAAGATATTAGTTGCTGGATTTCTATCTTTAACCTGATTTGAATACCAACGTGGCTTCATTTATGATGGATTCACTTCATTTACATCTGTAAATGATTTTACTGTAGGGATAATGTGAGAAGTTTTACACGAAAAGGACCCTTCTTCATATGTGAGTCTTTTCATATATAAATTCTATGAAACAAATGCACGCATGTAAATTCTTCACGAGTAATGACAGCTAAAAATGTTGCAAAAAACAAACCCTTCGGTTAAAGAGATAGAGGTACTTAGATGAATTTGGAAAAAGTATTTATATATTCTTATTCTACTAAACTTTTCAAAATATAAAAATATTATTTGAAATTGGGCTGCCATTAGGGATCTTAATATCCCCTCTATTGAAGAAGAGATTCATAGTTTCTATTACTTTTTGGATGGTCATCAACTAATTAATAACTTGGAAACTGAATTTTAATGGTGCCGTCTCCTTCAAGTCTGAAATTGGAACTCGACATTCACAACTTGGTGATTGTCTTAAATGGTGTGAATGGATGTGGTTCAAAGGTTATTCTTTTAGAACTTTTTGTATATACCCCCGAAGGTTTGTAAGAGTTATAAATAGGCTTATGAGATTTTAGTATTTGCAAATAGGCCCCTGCATTTTTACTTTAATACCTTTTGTGTCCCCAAAATCAATAGTCTTCTAATCACCATATGTTTTTAGAGTGAAATGATATTTTTATCCATCTCTTTTATCCATATTTGCATAATTTCAAAAGGTTGGACTCAATTGTTTTTTATAAAGCATATAGCATTAACAATTTACTTAGTGGGAGAGAATAACCCTATATAATTTAATTTTTAAAAAAAAATACGGGCATCATTTCATTAAATCAAAATTGATCATGACCACAATAACACTTGTACTTATAACTAGTTATGATTTTCCAATCCATACATGACCAATCTTTGGATTAATGAAAGTTTCAAAATACATGATTAAGCTTCATGTGTAAGGGTTGTAAAAAAAATATTGGGGGAATAAGTAAATATAAATATATATATATAATTTTAGAATTTGTGAGGGGGTGGTGTTTGGCTCTATGTAAAAGAAATATTGGGGTGAGGGGAAAATGTTCAAAAAATAATATTTTTTTAGAATGTGCGAGGGGAGGGGGGATCATAAACTTTTCTCAAATATGGGTAGGGCTTAAGTCCACAGGCCCTTGTACCTACGTCCACCCCCGGTGATGTGCATGAGAGGGTTATTATTGAGAGAAACCATTGAAACTTGAGATAAGATAATTTTGGTGTTTTTACAAATAAAAGTATGCTCATTTTTGTTTAATGGATGTATTGGCAAAGTTATCATTTATATAAAAATCTAACACAAATCTCATGGTGGATGCTCATTCTTGTTAGGAATATTGATTTTGGGAACATGAAATGTATTAAAAAGAAAAGGTAGGGGCCTACTTACAAATTCTACAAACCTTATAGGGGTCTATACAAAAAGCTCATTCTTTTATTGCCTATCTTAGTCGGTAGAGAAGACCTAAAATAAGAATTTTCTAATAAGGAGAAACTTAGGGTCCATATGGCATTATTTTGGGAATGTTTCATTGTGAAAGTAAATGAATAAAAAACTTTTTTGAAGCTGTGAGAGAAAATCTAGAGAGACAAAGGAGGAAAATAGAAAGGGAGAGAAATTTTAAAGATGTGCAAAAAGGGAGAGAAAATTCCTGCAAAGTAAGTTTATCTTCATTCATTCTGAGACATTCTCAGAATAATTTGATAATTCTTCTGCCGATATCGCACCTATTGGAAACCTCTTTGATTCTGCTTATAGCGCTGATATTTAGTTCATATTATATAATGATCTTCAAGTTATTATGCCTCCATCTTTTTCTCTTAATTCTTGAGAGGCTATCGCTCATCTTCGCGAAAGCATGAGGAATAAATGTCTGAAAACTCACAACTCGAGCTCGACTTTCCACTTCTAAAAATTGACTCGAAGAGAGGCAATGCCACGACTCAAGAGTCATGTTTTCATAAAATAAAAACACTTAAAATCTCAAAAATAGATAAATAATTATAATTTTAAGTCTACATTTATCCACATGTATTATAGTAACAATCAATAATTCATTAAATAATTTATATATCCAAGAAAAATATATTAAAAATAAAAATAAAAGGAAAAAAAAGAAAAAGATTCTTGCATATAACATTATTTTAAGTCGAACTTCAAATGTAAAAGATAAAATACAAGTCTCAAATTACATTTCAATTATCACTATGAAATTGTTAATTAAGTTCGTATTTGAATCCTTAATTACTTAAAAATAAATGTCAATTGTTTAAAATTAAATCTACCTATCTAATAATTTAGAATGCATACATCTTACCAAGATGAGACAACTTAGCTGAGTTTGCTGTCTATTTAACTAGCTCTGTTTTTGTCCGATCTGAGTTGGATGAGAAGAAGTTAACTCGACTAGATTCGTGCATCGCCTCTTTTTTGGCCGGACCTAGGAGAGATCCCGCACACATGGGAAGGCAGTCTGCACATGCAGAAAGAGGGGCATACTCAAACTCTGGAGAGCGAGGTGAAAACTGCCACGATACGGAGCGGTTCTCCACCAAACTACACCTTAAATCCCTATTATGCTATCCTGTTTTGGTTTGGCATGTTTGGTGTAAAAGAAATTGCAATATCTTCTCAAATGCTGCAAAGCCCAACACCAGATTCTTATAAATATTATAAAATTCTTCTAACTCTCCCTCTACTGCGATTTCCAAATCTTTGGATGCAAGAAATCTTCTATTTCTTATCATAAAAAAGTAGGTGAAAGGTACGGTACAAGTCTTCATTCATCAAGACAAAACAAACAATTCTGTGATTTGTTTATTTTAATTTATTTTATTTTATGTCAGAATATTGAGTCCGGGTCTGGTCCGGATCATCTAGTCCCTTGCATAGAAAATTTGAGTAGTTGGAGGGGAACTACACGGTGGACCCACCTTTTGCAAATCCAAGCCACTCTAATGAATATACCCTCACCATGCATGGGATGTCACAAATTTTACTACAAGCTGAGTTGACCCCCATCCTACAGCTGACATACGATGATTAGTATTATTAATAAATATGATTAGTAATTTAAAAGATTGTTTAATCACATTATTCATCAAGTTGTTTAAACTTATAATGAGTCCAACTCAAATTGGAGTAAAACTCTGGGACACTCCCGAAAAAATGAGGGATTCATTTTGAGTGGATTAGAATTTAAATAAAGGAGAGTCTCGTTCTAAGTTCCAATCATTAAACAAAGGAGTAGGATTGCAAATATGTATCCGACTATTGCAGTATTTGATGTCTTTTTTTTTTTTTTTGCTAGATTGTAAATTGAATTAAGAAAGAGAGAAAGAATACAATAAAAAAGAAACCAAAACGAAGAAGAAAAAGCTACAAGAAAAAGAAAGAGCAGAGCTCTATGTCAACCCAGGAATAGGCTGATTACAAAGGAGAAAGAAAGAAGCTAAAGTGCTACTGGAAAATGAAGAAGACATATTGCATAGAGAGAAGACAACATCCTCTAAAAAGGATTTAATAGCAGATTCAAAAGAGGGCACCTTGTTGGAGAAGAGAACCATATTCCTTTTCTTGATTTTAATTAATCTAGGAGTGAAACTTATTTTTGGATATAGATGAAATTAAAACTCCAATCCATACATGTAGAAGTCAAAACATTTGACCCTTCTTGTGGATCCTAACCCGCAACGACTACATTCACAAATTAAAAAAAAAAAAATCTAAGGATGCAAGGGTCTACATAGCTAAAGCTGTACGTATTTATTTTTTAGATTCTATTTAACTTTAATCATATACCGATTAATAGCTCCACTTATATATGTGAAAGATTTATTTTGTAGCTCTTTTATTAAATTATACTAATTCGCTATCAGCCTTATTTCGGCTTCCAATTTGAAATCGGACCAGTATTATAAGTTGATGTTGGTTCTGGATGCAACACATGCGGTAGACCAAACTCGAATATTGTACGGTTGTACATTTGAACGGCATTACATGATGGACGATCTGAACTGCTGACGTACACACGTTTCATACTATACCGATGATGACGAATGAGTGTCACATAGCGCTCAAAGTCCATTCCTCATCGCGTGCGGTCAAAACAAATATATATATTTGTTTCTCTTTCTAATTAATTAGAAGGACCTCCTGAAATTATATTTTGCTTTGAAAAGAGTTGTTGGCCATGGATGTTCTTCTATATATAAAATGGGATGGGTGACTCTCTTCTGTCTTCTCTCTTCTGAACTCCATCAGCTTTGTAATTTGAATAGAAACCTGTTTCACCACAGAGAGAAAAGACATGGTGAAAGCTTACGGTGTTAAGGTGGGACTGAAGAAGGGGACATGGAGTGCAGAGGAAGACCAGATACTGGTTTCTTACATTAGGAGGTTTGGATATGATAACTGGAGAACACTTCCTAAAAGAGCAGGTAAATGGGTTTTCCTAATTCCATGGCTTTGGCTTTAAACAATCTTCAAAAAAGATTGAATTGCTATTTTTTTTTTTTTTTTTTGAGACTTTTAGATCGAACATATGCATGGAAAACCTCATATTTCTTGAGCGGGGACAACGAATTCATTTCTTCTTGAAATGGATGGGTTTCTTTATTTGATACACCTCATTGTTCAGCTTTTAACCAAAATTTGATATCTGAAGAAGTATTCTTAATGAGATATCAATATTATAGCTTGGGGGCAATTGCTTTGTTAAAGTGCTGCTTCTATTGAACTACTGTTTCTTCTATAGGCATCCTTTATATCATATGATGAGAATGATTGTCACAATATCCATTTATATATTATTTTTAAGGTTATTCAGAAGCATGATACATTAATTATGTTTATCTTTTGGTTTTCTTAATTTTCTCCGCATTCAGGCTTATTAAGGTGTGGAAAGAGTTGCCGATTCCGATGGTTGAATTACTTGCGTCCAGACATAAAACGTGGGGATTATACCAAAGAGGAGGAGGAGATTATTGATAGCTTACACGAACAACTTGGGAATAGGTATGAATGATTTCTAATCCTTACTACGTACCTAAATTTTGAAAAATTAGATTAATATGAATATCCACGAATCAGAATGCTAGAACAAGAATGAAACTGCAACTACAAATTAATGCCACCATTTTGGGACACAAGATAATGGAAAGTATTCTAAAGAAGACTGGATATATTAATTAATGATAAGAATGAATTAATGTTAGAATAGGTTTAGATTAGTTTTACACAATGTAAATCGGGATATATTAGATTAGAATCTGGTTGTGACGAGGTTACTTATATGAGTCCATGTTAAGTTAATGCTTTGCACTCCATAAATAACAAATATTTGCTATTCTCACTGAAATACAACAAAATAATTTGGAAAAATGCAGTACCTAATTAAATCTAAACACAATGGAAGTAGCAGATAAAGTCGAAAGAGCAAAATTTCTTTCTAAAATCAGATGCATCTGAAACAGTTTGTTTCATTGATCAGACTAATCCCACTTAATACAATCGGCTGTCATATAACCATCATAAAAATCACTGAGAAGGGTTAACCCATCGACTTGGGGGATTGTATATTTGTCTTTAAGATTTCTGTTTCCTTTCATTAACTATTATGTGTTCCAGGTGGTCTGCTATTGCAAAAAGACTGCCGGGAAGAACTGATAATGAAATAAAGAATTACTGGCACACTCATTTGAAAAAGCGCAAGGAAAATCAATCAGTATTGGCAGAAACCAGACAAACTTCAGTAGAGAATTCTACATTCGGTTCCAATAAAGAGGAGCTTCAACCAATTCCAGTTGAAATGATATTGGAATATCCCGAGCATGATTTAATTTTTCCACAGAGTTCCTCAAGCAATTTCGCATCAGACAATGGTTCCATAGCTAAAAACAGCAGAGACAGTAATGAGGTGGCTGTAGAACAATTCTTGCCGTTGGAAACTGCCTATGAACTTGGCACAAGTATCAGCTTCCAATCATTGCTGGCAGAACTATACACTCCGAAAGAGTGTTCTTTGTCTAGCTTTGAAGAGTCAGTTCTCCAATTCCCACTCTCTCCACTCTCAATGGGTCAATACGACTATCTTCCTCTTCACTACAATACGGAAATGAACGTTTTGTTCAACAATTATGAGGAAGGGGAGACGTCCTTGAACATCTAAGTTTAATTTAGCGAGTTCTATAGTGGCTTTTTGTCTGCGCGCGTGGGCAGCTTTTTTTTCCCCCTCTTTTGTTTAGCATATAATGGAATTTAAAATGTTATAAATAAAAGTATAATGACTTTATACATGCATACACACACACACATATATATATATATATATATGGAAAATATTCAAGTAAGAACTAGTTCTCATATATTATATGAATTTTTTTTTTTGCTTTGCCCAATTAGCAACTCATTCAAACCTAGCAACCAATTAGGAACCCTCACTAGTCTTCAAGGATTGACACACATCCGAATGGACTGACTGTTGGATTGAGAGTTGAATATTTTTTGAAGATAAAGTTATTAAACTTGTGGACCACGAATGAAGGGGTTAGGGCATATGTTTGGGGTCAAATTTGATACTTTAGGTGGTCTTACATAGATATTTTCATCCCCATTGGTCCCATCCTCAAATGGGGCCCATACAAAAATGCATATATGAGAGTAACTCTCAAACTACTATAAGAGTAAGTACAGAACCCATTGGATCTATATCCAATGGCAACATGTAAGATGCAATGTCCCCTCCAAGTTACGCTCATATGAAGCATTTTCCATATCCTATGAGAGTAACTCTCACTTTATAATGACAATAAGGGGAGTACTCAGTGGATCTATATTCAATGCCGACAGTCTAAATGTAAATTCCAAACTCCGCTCTTGATGCTTGTGTGAGATAGAACAGAAGAAGAAAAAGAAAAAGGAAGAGAAATGAGTCTAGAGTTTACAAATGAGCTGGAATGAGCTCATTTAGCTTATATAAGCTTCCAATTTGCGTTTAAGCCCACTAGTTTTCCCCTTATCTACGATTCGAGTAAAAAAAAGGGCTATTTGATTCTATACTCGTCGAATGACTTCAAGTCTTTTATGAAAGTTAATGTACTCATCGAGATACACGTGTTGGTATCAAGAGTTTACGTATTTGACAAAATACATATAAATCCGTATTTACAAAAAAAATCCTTAATTTCCTTGTTTAAGTTCAAAACCCATTCAAATCATTCATTATTATTCTATTAAGTTTAAATCACTCACTTTAGGCTAATTCAATTCCATTAGGCCCTAAACCATCATTAACTTAATTAAAGATAGTTAATTAGCTTAATCTCCAATCAATTAGAATCAATCTCAATTAAGTCGGGACGGGGCCTAACACTTTTAATGCTTATATCTCTCCCTTCTCCCTCTAATCCAGAGATATCTTGATAAGGATCTAGCACTCATCAGCTCATCTTGAGGTATCCTTGACATCTAGAGGGTCACGATAGTACTGGCCCCATTTGTATTGAACAAATTGATCTAACCACATTCAAGGCTTGTTTGGACGTCTACAGAATAAAATATTTACAGATTTAAATATTTCAAGAATAAAATAGTATAGAATACAATAATGCAATATTATAATAGTATAATTTTTTTTTACTGTCTGGCAATTTTTTAAGAATATTACAGATTTTAAATTGAGATGTTTGGAAGGTGCTATGATTCATGTAAATTACATTATAAGAATATTTTTTATTAAATATTTTAATTTATATGTAATTTACCACATCTGGATAAAAAAACAATGTGGTAAAGTGAAATTTAACTTTCATGTTTTTACCATAAGTTACTTTTCTTTTATCACATAAAACCACAGTAAAGTATAGTAAAGTAAAGTCAGTGAAAAAACAACTACTTTATTACTCTCTCTCTCACTTTGCTTTACCACATACTTCATCTGACCTTATTTTGCATCATCTTTTACCATGATATGACATTAATCTTTATTTTACTTTACCACACCTATAAACAAGTCACTTTTTATTTACTATATAAAACTACGATAGAATGTGATAAAGTAAAGTAAAAAAAAAACTACTTTGCCATTGCTTCCCACTTTACTTCACCATGTACTTTATCCCACCTTTACTTTACCCCACATTTACCATCCTGTGAAACTTACTTTTACTTAACTTTACCATATGCGTAAACATATACATTATGATGGATTTGTTGAACTAAAGTCTTTACTTTACTCTACCACTTTGTAATCATCATTTTGAAAGATTCTTATCTTGTCAAAAGATTTCTTAAAGGGAGAGTTGTAGGAGAGAATATTGAGCTTTTTAAAAGAAAAGAATCTTTTCTTCAAATTTTTCTTGAGCTACCAAACGCACAAGATTTTCTTCTTAAAAAAATGAAAGTTATAAACTAAAAAATATTGTTTTATTATGTTTTCTTATGCATCCAAACAGGCCCTCAACATACTTCTACTTGAAAATATTTCATGGAAGTTCCAAAAGCCCGTTGGAAGTCGACTGTCTTCGATTAAACCCATGTTCCTCTCCTTTCCTTAGAAAAAGCTCGTTTTGCCTTTCTAACGAAAGATACAAAGTCATTTACCCAAATTTTTATTTTTGAAAGATACAAAGAATGTAAAGAATTAAATGGAGAAACATGAAAAAAGTGGAAAAAGTAAATTTTGAATTGGTGAGGCATAATAAATTTTGGTTTGGTGAGGCATGTTGAAACAAAGATGAAGTTTATAGTTTCTAACAACATAAGCAAAAGGTTGGTCTCTTGCATCCAGATGCCACAACTATTTCATAGAGGAAAAAACAGACCTGTATTTGTTCTTCTCCTACTCCTTAGCCCAGAAGTTCTGGGTTTGGCTTCTCAGCCCCAGCGGAGTAAGGCTCCCCTCCCCTTTTCAGTTTCTGCCATTTGGAACTCCATCGCCAAGGATGGAGATGTTTTAGGAAGAAAGTGTGCTGCACCAATCTTCTTCCACGCCATCTTTGTCCTTTGGCAGTTCTGGAATGACTCCAAGCACAACGACAGGCTGTGTACTCTGGAGAGAGCTAAGGTAGTATTATTGGACCATTTGAAGAGCATGGTACGTAACTAGAGTATCAGGTCAGAATTTTGTTTTTCCTTCTCACCCAGTCCTAACTTTCTTTAGAGTGCTCTCCTAATGAAGGTTAGTGGTCTTTTTTATTTAGGTGATTTTGTGCCTCTTTAATTGGTTTTCCTTTCCGGCATTTGTATTTTGGCTTGGTTAGGTGCCTTGTTTTTTCTTCTGGGTAGCTTTCCAGCTCTTTGTATTATATTTTTTTTCTTTCTTCTTAGTATAAATTTACCTTATAAGCAAAAAAAAAAAAAAAATGCAGAATAATCTTTATATTGTCATAATATTTGCAAATAGGCCCCTGTATTTTTACTTTAATACCTTTTGTGTCCCCAAAATCAATAGTCTTCTAATCACCATAGATTTTTAGAGTGAAATGATATTTTTATCCATCTCTTTTATCCATATTTGCATAATTTCAAAAGCTTGGACTCAAATTCTTTTTATAAAGCATATAGCATTAACAATTTACTTAGTGGGAGAGCATAATCCTATATAATTTAATTTTTTTGAAAAAAACAGACATCATTTCATTAAATCAAAATTGATCATGATGACAATAACACTTGTACTTATAACTAATTATGATTTTTCTATCCATACATGACCAATCTTTGGATTGATGAAAGTTTCAAAATACATGATTAAGTTTCATATGTAAGGGGTGTAAAAATAATATTGGGGGAATAAGTAAATGTAAAAATATATATATTAAATTTTAGAATTTGTGAGGGAGTGGTGTTTGGCTCTATGTAAAAGAAATATTGGGGTGAGGGAAAATGTTCAAAAAAATAATATTGTTTTAGAATGTGTGTGTGTGTGTGTGTGTGTGTGTGTGGGGGGGGGGGGGGGGGGGGGGGGGGGGGAGGAATCATAAACTTTTCTCAAATATGGATAGGGCCTAAGTCCATAGGCCCTTGTACCTAGGTCCACCCCCGGTGATGTGCATGAGAGGGTTATTGTTGAGAGAAACCATTGAAACTTGAGATAAGATAATTTTGGTGTTTTTACAATTAAAAGTATGCTCATTTTTGTTTAATGGATGTATGGGCAAAGTTATCATTTTTATAAAAATCCAAGTCAAATCTCATGGTAGATGCTCATTCTTGTATAGGAATATTGATTTTGGGAATACGAAATGTATTAAAAAGAAAAGGTAGGGGCCTACTTACAAATTCTACAAACCTTATAGGGGTCTATACAAAAAGCTCATTCTTTTATTGCCTATCTTAGTCGGCGGAGAAGACCTAAAATAAGAATTTTCTAATAAGGAGAAACTTAGGGCATGTTTGGTAAACGTAGAAGAATCCGCTCTTTAGAGGATTCTCTCCATCTCAAAAGAATCAATGCATCCTCAAGAAGGATTCCTAATGAGAGTTTCATGTTTGGATGGAGGGAGGTTTCTTATAAATTGTAGAATGTATGATCCAATGGTCACAAATTTTTTTTTTTTAATTTCCAAAATCCATGAAAAATTAAGACCTCAACTTTCACCTCAAAGTATTTCGTAGTCATCTAGAGAATATGTACGGTTCAGATCATGCAACGGGGGCCCACAGGAATAAGAAATTAATATTTTAGTACTAAACTTTTGTATAAATATCTCAAGATATGGTAAGGATCAACGGTTGAAATTTGGTCAACTAGCCGTGTTTGACCTTCCAGAAATAACTACTGGTTCAAATCATGATCTTGGGGCCCACAAGAACCAGAAAATCGAAAAAAACGGACTGGATTTAATCCCCTTTTTTGGCCCACAGCATATCTGAAATTGTCATCTAACGGTTTGGCGATTTTGCAAATATCTCAAGATCGAAGATGAATCAACGGCTGAAATTTTGAGAGATGGCCGTTTTGGACCTTCTTAACAATATTATCGGTTCAGATCTTGATTGTGGGGCCCATAAAAACAAAAAAAATGCAAAAATTGGTCTGCCCTCTATTAATGTCCAAAGCTACTGTAGCTCCGCAAATCCCCTCCTGCACTGATTCCATGGATCCGATGGGGGGGGCGTCCGACTCTTCAAATATTCAAAATGATGGATGTCTGCAATCCATCCTCTTCAAATCCATGCCATTCCAAACAAGAAAATCCGCGCGATTGTGGATTTTGGGCGAGGAATCTGTGGCGAAGACCGTTGCCAAACATGCCCTTAGGGGTCCGTATGGCATTATTTTGGGAATGTTTCATTGTGAAAGTAAATGAATAAAAAACTTTTTTGGAAGCTGTGAGAGAAAATCTAGAGAGACAAAGGAGGAAAATAGAAAGGGAGAAATTTTAAAGACGTGCAAAAAGGGAGAGAAAATTCCTGCAAAGTAAGTTTATCTTCATTCATTTTGAGACATTCTCAGAATAATTTGATAATTCTTCTGCTGATATCGCACCTATTGGAAACCTCTTTGATTCTGCTTATAGTGCTGATATTTAGCTCATATTATATAATGATCTTCAAGTTATTATGCCTCCATCTTTTTCTCTTAATGCTTGAGAGGCTGTCTGTGAGGATTTTAGTTGGCTAATTCATAGGTTATTGGACAAAACTGAGTTTCTTTAATCCATGTATTGAGTTTATGAAAGGACTGTCAGAGTTTCAAATAGAAAGATTTCCAAAGAGTCCGGATTCTAAAGATTTACAATGGTCGCTCGAGCGAACCTTACTTCGCTCGAGCGGACCAACCAGAATCTAGTTCGCTCGACCCGTTAATACGTGCGCTCGACCCATCTAGGTTCTGGAATGAAGAATTTAAAGACAGAAAGTGGTTCGCTCGATGATCGCTTGAGCGAACCCCTTACAGAAAGAAGTTCGCTCGACCGCACCTCTACCTTCGCTCGACCCATGAAGCAATGCGTTGAACGTCTGTTTCCAGATAGCAGTCCGCTCGAGCGAACCCCATGTTCCACTACAACAATTTTGCTTTTTTGCGATGCTAAAAAAGTGTCGCAAATAATATAAAAAGCGTCGCAATAAGTAATTGCGACGCAAAAAACTAAGCGTCGTAGAGGGGTTGCAAATAATGGGGTCACAAAAAGATTAGCTACGCTAAAGACTGCAGCGTGGCAATAAGAGAGTATTTGCAACAGTTTCAAAGCGTTGCTAATTACGTATCAATTGCGACGTATTATAAACGTCGCAAATAATGATTTATTTGCAACGGTAAAATTGCGTCACTAATTAATTTATATTTGCGACGTATTATAAACGTCGCAAATAATGATTTATTTGCAACGGTAAAATTGCGTCACCAATAATTTATATTTGCGACGATTCTAAAAGGTCGTTAATAAATTATTAAAGGCGACTCTCATATAAAGTTGCAAATATTTTTTTTTTTGCGACGCTTTTGTGGTGTGGTAAATAATATTTATCTTGTTACATTTAATTATTTGCAACGCAATAAAAGCGCCGCAAATAATAATTTCTCAAAAAAATATTTTTAAAATTTTTTAAAATATATATATTTTTCCTGATTTTATACCCAATCAATACAAATATAATCTCATCATCCATTCACAAGTCATCCATTCACAAGTCTTTAATGCAAAGTCATCCTTAGGTCTTCACAATCATATATCTCTAAGTTGCAATTCAAGTATGAAAATAACACTCCACCGATGTAAAAACATAAACTAAATTAATTCATTGAATTTGAATGCAATGAAACAGTTGTCCTTATCACAAATTATTGCTGAAGAAATTGATAAAATTCTGTTAAACATAAATCTATATAATAGCTAGTCTAAAAAAAACATAGAAACAATAACTGAAAAGCAATCTTCGACATGTATCACACGGAGACAACGAACAATTTCCACGATAAAATATAGCATCCTCAAATTGATCTGCTCCATCCAAACGGGTCCAAAAAATGTTGCTTGTTCTAATTTTCTCTTCATCTCCCATTTCGATCTGTAATAAATAAAATAAGATAGATGTTGAAATCTATAAAAAAAGATAGATGTTAAAACTAAAATTTGAGATATCATGTTGAAATCTTATCTATTCATGTTGATTGTAGCCTATACACAAAGTCACCACATGTACATCAATCCATATCATTCAAATCATGGCCCTTGATGTATATGGGGGCATGGAAGAAATCAAATTGACTTGATGATACGGCTACTTATTTCTCATTTTAAACATTTCTTCACTATATATGCCTTTTGGGTATGTGACATTTGTGAAGAGATTCAACATGGAAACTGCAACTAAGAAAATGAAGCACCTGATATCTAATAATTTAAGATGAAATTTTATCCATTTTTATTTTCCTTCTATTTGAACTGAACATGCACCTGATGATGTATAAAAGCAAAGAATAAATATTTTACCATGGAGGAGTGCCCATCTTTTGCGCCATTATAGATTGCATCATAGCCTCCATATTCTTTTGCCAGGACCTCATTTCATTTATCTGAGCCTCCATCGATCTGGTGTTTTTTACCCTCCATCTGAGCCTCCATCTGTTGTTTTTGACCCGCCATCTGAACCTCCATCTGAGCCTCCATCTGAGCTTCCATCCGCTGTAACCGCTCAGCCAACTCTTGAGCTTGTCTTTCAGCTGTCGCGGCCTTCTTAGTAAGCTCTTCCACCCGCTGATTATTTTGAAGGCCCATTGAAGACCTCGGACATATCCAGGCCTTGTACCCAACACTTGTTTGCATATCTCATCATCTGTCAATGGGGGAGAATCCTTTTCTGTGGGCTGCGACTGGAGTGTAATCATTTTATCCTAAAATAGAAAAAAAATTCACATAAATATTTAAAAATGTATAGAAAAACTGAAGAACAAAAGAAATAATTAATTAGATGAAACTTTAAAAAAAGTGTCCTTACATAGAGCAGTTGACACTCGGGAGTAGACCAACCCTTCTCTTGACTATAATGTGTCTTGTGCCACAATTCTTTCCTACCAATTGGAGCATGCTGTATAATTTGAACACAATATTAAATTAAAAAAAAGCTAAAAATCAATACTTATTAAAATATTAGAATTATTAATACCGTCTCATGAAGATATTCGACAAATGATTTTGAACCCGCACAATGGTTCACTTTAAGCAGCTGTCGGTTTTCAGAATTCTTTTTACTAACTTTCTGCATTCAAGTTAATGATTAGAAATGCCGTCAAGATTTTCTAAAAAAAAATCATTTCTATGTAGGTAATACATTTAAAAATAAATTTCACCTGAAACTCTTCTGAACAAAATCTATTGTAGCACAGCTCCCAATCTTCTTGTGACACACCCTCATAAGGTTTCTGGCATGCCACCTCGTGATTGCCAGCCCTCTTATAATGGGAGTGCAATCTGTTCCTATAGTTTTTGAATGTTGATGCCAAATAACTGTTAACAACTTTTTTCAAACGTGGATCATGAAGATCTATATCAAATTTGTCCTACAAATAAGATGCATTCATAATAAGTTTGTTAGATATATTTTACAGGAAAGAGATTACTTAATTTTGTATCCAACTTTCAAATAACATAGTATGCAAAATAAAGGCAAAAAATAAAATTTTGAGGACTGAATTACCAAAATGCGATCATAAAATATTTGCCTATGTTCTTGTTTAACCGTTGGCCAAGTGGAACATGCAAGAGGAGCATACGTTCGACAAATTATCCCAACTTCCGTCTTAAATTGTTTTGCATACTTGCCAACTGGTCTAGACAGCCCTTCAGGGATTTCAATCTTTAGCTTTTGACCCGTATCCTTAATAAGCCTGGTAAGGGAGATATTTTTTGACCTACCACGTCCTCTTCTAGTGGAGGTGACATGGTAGGTCGAAGCTAAAAGGAAAAAGAAAATAATTAATAAAAAAATACATGAAATTTAATAATTTTTTAAAATATATAACTAATAGTATTGATCTTACCAACGCTATTTGCCTCTGGCTCAATCGTTGAATCAATTATTGAAGCATCCCGTTCTTGTGCACTCGTTTGCATCCTTCATGTTCTCATAACTAGAAACAAAAGTATATATAAATATTTCCAATAAAAATAGCAACAGCCCCAACTTTTGAAAGATTATGAGTTTCTTTCTTTTATAATTTAACATGACAAACATGAACAATATTGACATGCGATGAAGAAAATCCTATAAACTAGACAATGCTGAAATCTTTACAATGAATGCAACAAATAATTCAGAGCACTGAAAATCTCAAAGAAAGTACAACCTTGAATAGAGTATCATCACATGTCAACTTGAGTATATTATATGTTTTGTTTTTGTTTTCTTTTTCTTTTTTGGATGGTAGAGTAAATCATCTTTTTTCTTACGCATGATCACCACTTGTTCAGTGCCTATTTTCTATTTGGCTCCAAAGTTCTATATAGACCTTTTTTTTGCATGAGGCAGTAGGCCAAAGCTTGTCCAAGTCCATCCTAATTAAATTCCTGCACTAATCCAAAAACAATGACAATGTTCATGCATCAACTATCCAAAGGTCACAAAATGATTCAATTCAAGACTTGAAATTTATAACGTGTCTGTAGCTTCCAAAGCAAGACAAATCAGTTTAGGTTCAGTTTCATGCCCGAATATGATGATTAAAATTTTCCAATCAAAACATTGTGTTTACTGTATATAATTGAATAAAAAAATGCATGAACTTCATTTCTGAAACTTCATAGCAAATCAAGATAACAAAATCTTCAATGATAATAATAATATTAATGCTAACAATGACCAATTAAAAGTCCTGTAGCAGTAGGATAGGTGTGACAAATTTTAATCGCTTCTAACTCAAAAGGGTAATAAGTGTAGAGAGACTTTTCTATGTTCTAATCCTACGATTCAATAATATAAACACACATACACAAAAAAAGTCCTTACTTGAACTCGTTGCAGCCGTTAATTCAAAGTTGATAGTTGTAGAGGAAGGAGAATAGACTTGGAACCTTGTTTATAGCTTCTTTTCTAGCTTTCCCTTCATCACATAAACATTATCTTATTAGGTTTCAAAACCCTTTGATCAAGCCAAATAAATCTTGCAACCAGTTGGATCTATCATTTGGATCAAGTTAATTTTCAAATTCAAAAGTAAAGAACACTACAACCGGTTGGATCCATCATTTGGATCAAGTTAATTTTCAAATTGAAAAGTAGTAGGCCAAAGCTTGTCCAAGTCCATGAATGGTTTTTCACTTCCAAGAATGAATGGTTTTTCACTTCCAAGTATGAATGGTTTTTCACTTCTTTAAAAAGAACTCACCTCTCTATTTCTGTTTTTAAATTTTCCAATTTCTTAAAATATATCAGAGAGCAGCATATTTGACAGAGAAAAAAAAGAATCAAAACAAGTCATTATATAGGCACATGGGCAGCAGACATTAAGATACTCCACGGACTGATAGATCAGTAAGAACTTTTTATATGTCCAATCCCATCCTCTTCTCCTTTTGGTGTTTCCATTACTGAATGAATACCTTTCATGAAAGGTATTGGGCACGCTTGATTTAGTACGCACATCTAAAAAATTATCAAACTTCGCTAATTGTTAGATAGACAGTCACCTGACGATGATCTTTATTCTTTAACAAATGCCAAATTTCAATTAATTTAATTATTTTGGCAAGTTTGATGGTTATTCATTGCACTAGATCAGTACAGTAATTGGAGATACATCAGGTGAAATAGTGTTTACCTCGCCTTTTCTGGGTCAAATGATTATCCATGGTAGTTGTGTTATGATTTCAGGAAAGACAGAAAAAAGGTAATTAGACACAACATCAGGTACTACCAAGTTAAGCAATAGTTTTCAAACATTAGTAACACTCTCAACACAGTTTTCATGTCCCATACTTCTTCAAAATGGAAGCTTACCGATAAAAAAGAAGAAGAATGGATTGTCGTTGTGCCTTAAGATGATCTTAATGCTGGCAGGTTTTATGAGGGTTTTTATGGACTTAGGGTGTGTTTGTGTAATGATAGGGTTATCTGCTTTGCTGGTTTTCATTTCTCCAATAGAGAGGAATCCCTTCCTACTTTCCCCAGGAAATCAAATCCTCTCTAGCAGGGAATATCAGTTCACTTCTTTCCTTTTTCTATGTTGGTTGGTAAGTGTTGCACTAAACAACAGAAAAATTGAGCTGTGTGGGGAATGGAACTATTTTCCTCTTTTTAGCAGATTCATATAGTTACACAGACATGCCCTTAACAAACTTGACTCTTTAACTTTATTACGTTCTCTTTCCTCACCATTGTTTGAGATTTATAGCCCGCACAGAATATTTAAAGTTTATAGTATTTGACCATCCATTGATTCCCTTCCACCCCCCTTCCTCTCAAAAGTCACGCGGTGAACCTTTTTGGGTTCGGATTACTACTGCTAGTTGGCTGAAAATTATAATTTTGAAGATTTGTATTACCTTCATTAGCTAACATTTTTTAAATTCTAAATTAGGTTTTGAGGAACAATGAGTTGGGTCTAGCTGCACTCCGTGGTGAGAAAGGACCAGCATATGATCGGATTGTATTGAATGCAGGAATGATAGACCATTTACTAGGATGTGCCGGCGCAGAGGATGTACTTTCAGCACTTGACAGAGCTATCCATTATATAGATCCGCCCAACGATCAAAGCAGAGTAACCAGACAAATTCTTTGATCAGGGGCATTCGTGTGTGTGTGTGTGTGTGTGTGAGAGAGAGAGAGAGAGAGAGAGAGTTTAAATTCTTCTTCCTTGATGATTTCTTTCCCAGCAACACTCAGCTTAATCTAAAGAAAAAAACTGAATGGTAAAATGTACAAAAACACTATTAGAAACCAGAGTTCTAGACAACAGAGAGAAATTGGATGAATAAAAGAAGGTTCCATGGTAACCTAATTTGTGATAGTACAGTAGTATAGTTCATCTCTGCACAGGACATTTGTAAATCAAACAGTTCAAAAGGAAACTTGTGAGGCAAAACAACAAGGGCAAGATATCAAACACAGTGAGGAAATATTTAACACAATCATAGCACAGGGATCCTTGGCTAATGTGAATAGAAAGTGGACTGAATTACATAAAATATATGTTTCCCTGCTTTCTTAAATCACTACAATCCATATAGTCCTACCCTCAGATTGGATGCACTGTTCATCCAGATGAGGGAAAAACAATGGAGACCACCTATTTATACTTGGTTTCATTCATAGTGACTAAAAACATGACAATCTTTAAATTATACATTTATAGGATATCATTTTTCATTTCTTTAGATTTATTTATCATTCTTCAAAATGTTTTAATGCCTCTTGGGATCTAGGGTGAAACTCAGCCAAGTTGCTTGGACCTCAGCTGAGTCGACTCAACTAAATTGGATGAGCTCTTCAACTTTTCCCTTAAGAGAAGTTAGATGACTCCTTGGGTCAAGTTTAAGCATTCATTTATTCAAAAACTGAAGGAATGAGGTCACAAACATCTTCAAACTTATGAGGAATCTACGGTGTTCTTTTATTAGCTAGTGAATCTCCAATAAAGGATCACAAAACAGAAAAAAATCTGACAAACCTGAATTCTGATGCTCATTGTACATTCTTCTTCTTTACCTGTATGGAGGAGGGAGGAGGTCAATCCAATTTCATCTTCTCTCTCTTCCCTACCATCCGATCCACCAAAAGGTCATATGACTACAAAGAACCCTAATAAACACTGTTTAGGACTTGACATTTCTACTACAGGAATAGAAATTCTCAGATTAATGATAAATCAAACAACCGCAAAAGCATCCACACAACATAATATATCTTCAAGCCATATATCAAAATGCCCAACACAGTAAGGCATCAACTATACTTGTTAATATACTCACAGACTTTTCGTGACACTTTATACCATGCAATTGTTGGAAAATAATGCTTTATTAACTGTAGAAAATAAAATGAAATAAAAATTAAGAATCTATATCAGTATCATCGTCAGTCGGCATTTGTTCTTCTTCATCAGTGCAATAGTCCATCAAAGTATCATCTTCTGCATCACTTTCATCATCATTAATGAAACCGGCATCTGTCTGTTCCGACTCCACGTTGATGACCACAACATTAGCATCAACTTCATATGCATCAACGTCCGTCCTATTTAGAGACAATGGTTCAACCTCCTCATCATTTTCTTCATTATCCATTAATTCAGGAGTTTGATGATGTCGAACAATCCCATCAACTTCTAATTGCTCCTCTTGTTGGAATGCATCACCCCCAATCAAATTTGTCTCTTCCTCCTCAACCTCTAAAACATCATATACATTTCTCTGCTTTATCAGTTGGACAACTTGCCAATCACCTCCAAGTTTGGCATCCTTGAGATAAAAGACTTGTATGGCTTGAGACGCTAGTACATAAGGGTCATTTTTATAGCACGTTCGAGATACATTAACGCTAGTGAAGTATGCGTCCGTATGAATTCCTGTCTTTTTATTACCAACATCCCACCAATCACACTTGAACAATATAACTCGTTTTTTAAAGCAATAATCCAATTCAATAATGTTTGTTAATACACCATAATATTGGATCTCCTTATCACCTTCATACCCTTTCACAGCAACACCACTATTTTGAGTTCGACGATACTTTTCACGTTCCTTTGAGTGAAACCTAATCCCCTTAACGATGCAGCCAGTATATTGTGTCACTTGATTATCAGGACCACATGCCAATGAATATAAATCATCAGTAGCTTCGGGTGATTTTTGTTGGCTCAAGAGTTGAATCTATTGATAAAAAGTATACAGAATACTAAAAGTTAGTAAATATTTTGAATTACATATAATTTTAGCTCCTTATATGTATGAACACTTACACGTTTTTGAAACCATTTAGCAAATTGGGTTTGATGTCTCTGTTCGACATTGTGTATGCTTTCCCTTTGAAGCTCTGACTTGTGCTCCCTATATAAGAAGTATATACCAATATAATACGAATGCAAAATTTAATATACAAATACCTCATATGCAATTATATTATAGGTACATAGTTCACTTACTCATGATATGATGCAATTTCCTCGGAATTATTTAACACGTAATATCGAATTTTGTTATACTCCACTATATCCAATATCTCATATGATCGAGACCCTAATGGTCGGACAATTTGTCCAAAAACATGAAGCCCTTCATATGATTGCCCCTGACCTCCATCATAATTCCGTTCTTCACGGTTGAATTTTGTTTCTATGCCTTCAAAATACATAGAACAAAATGAGAGGCATTCACCGTCAATATATGATTCTGCAATTGAGCCTTCTGGACGTGCTTTGTTGCGCACATATTGCTTTAGAGTGTGCAAGAATCTGTTTATAATTTTATAGTTACTAAATAAAAAAGTAATAAATTACATTCATAAAGACATCATATAAAAATTAATAACTTATACAAATCACCTTTCAATAGGATACATCCATCGGTATTGCACAGGTCCACCGATTTTCGCCTCATACGGCAAATGAACTGCTAAGTGAACCATGACATCAAAGAATGCCGGTGGAAATACTCGTTCTAGCTTACAAAGTATAATGGCAATGTCCCTTTCCATCTTCTCTAACACCTGCAACTTTAATGTCTTGCTGCACAACTCGTTAAAGAAAATACCCAATTCAATCAATGGGATACAAACATCATCATTCAAATATCCACGTATTACAACCGATAGAAGCCGTTGTAAAAGGACGTGACAATCATGACTTTTCAATCCTGATATTTTACCATCTGTAATGTTCACACATCGAGATATATTAGATGCATATCCGTCTGGGAACTTAACCGATTTAAACCATTCACAAAAGCTCTTTTTCTCTGCTCCAGAAAGTGTATAGCATGCAGGTGGCACCATTACTTTATCACCGTTCGGGATTAAGTGTAATTCTTTTCGTATACCCATTGCCTCTAAATCCATGCGAGCTTTCACGGTGTCTTGTTTTTCCATCTAGATTCAACAATGTTCCTAACACATTATCACAAATGTTCTTTTCTATGTGCATCACATCCAGATTATGTCGAAGCTTTAGTGCTTGCCAATACGATAGTTCAAAAAATATGCTCTTTTTTGTCCAATTCAACTCCATCTCAGTTCGTTTCCTCTTCTTATTGTTTGGTGCCTTGCCAAATTTGTTAGGTTGGACATGTTCTAATTGTGCAGAAACTTCATCCCCAGATAACTTCTTAGGTTTTGACCGGCGCTCAATATTACCATCAAAGTGATCCTTAAAACGGCTTCGCCAAGCATGCCTGGGCGGCAAGAAACGACTGTGGCACATGAAACATGGCTTTCGTCCATGCTTCAAATACATTGAACATGCATCCTTGTTACAAATTGGACATGCCATGTACCCCTTCGTACTCCAACCAGACAAGTTTCCATATGCAGGAAAATCATTAATAGTCCATAAACGTGCTGCATGCAAATTGAATTTCTTTCTTGTCACTATATCAAAAGTCTCTACGCCATTTCTCATAGTTCCTTCAATTCATCTATCAATGGTACCAGGTACACATCGATGTCATTTTCGGGTGCTTTTGGTCCAGGAATAAGTAATGACATGAAAAGGAAGGGTTCTTTCATACATTTCCAAGGTGGCAAATTATATGGGATAAGCATGACAGGCCACATGCTATAGGAAGTGCTCATGTCCCCAAAGGGATTGAACCCGTCGCTCGCGAGGCCAAGACGAACATTACGAGGATCTTTCGCAAACCACAGATAAACCTTGTCAAATTCCTCCCAAACTTGACTATCTGCTGGATGCCTATATACATTATCCTTCCCAACTCGCTTTTCCTTGTGCCACCTCATATCTTCAGCTGTCTTTCTTGATATAAACAACCTCTGCAGTCTAGGCTTCAATGGAAAATACCGTAAAACTTTTTGAGGAATCTTCTTACCCCTACCTTCATTAAGTTTATTAAACCTCGGCTCACCACATTCTGGACAATTAGTTTTATGTTCGTGCTCCTTCCAAAACAGTGCACAATCATATTTGCATGCATGTATAGGAACATAGCCAAGACCCAAGTCCCGCATATACTTCTTAGCCTCATAATATGACTTGGGAAGCGTCTCACCAGTAGGCAATGCCGCTTTAATCAATTGAAGATTCATATCAAATGATTTGTTACTCCAATGGTTGATTATTTTTACATGCATCAACTTCACAAGGAATTCCAATTTTGAAAACTTCTCACACCCTGGATATAGTGGAAGGTGCAAATCATTTAACATCGTATCAAATGGTTGTGGAACTAAGTCATTTGAGATCGCATCAGACGGTTGTGGATCCTCATATGCTGCACTAGGACCATGACTACTAGATGCTTCCCCTTGTGGTATATTTTCCACATTAATATTCATCTCATACCTTCCCTCACATACGTCTGCTAACATTTCCTGCAACCCATCACAATGTTGCTCTACACCACCATCACCATCATCGTCTTCATCCTCACTCATCTCCTCAAAATCTTCGCCATGAAATACCCACCGGGTATAAGTCTTATCTATTCCATTTTCCTCCAAATGTGATTTAACCATATTAATGGGTTTGAAATATCTATTGTTGCACTTGTTACATGGACATTTTATCCTATTGGCTTTATCCGCATAATCACGCGCATACTCAATAAAGTCTTTAATTCCTTTCATGTAAGTAGGTAAATGTCTACCCGGAAGCTGCATCCAACTTTTATCCATATTTAACTCCCTACCACAAGAAGAACAAATATGAGTACTTATCCATATTTATAAGTAAATGTATGCTATTTTTTCTCTTATTCTTTCAAATAATCAATTAGCTTGCATATATCTAACCATGTACTGATTACGTGATGTTCTTATGAATACTTGTAAGCTCTAAATCAGGCTAATTTAAAAAAGAACTAAATCCATTTGAAATACAGATGTGAACTCATAAAATAATTAGATTTGGTTTTATATCCTAACTTCAGTAAATAAGCTCAGATTCAATACCTTAACATTCTTATCAAATTCAATTATGACCCATCAAATTCATGAAATCAAACCCATTTTGAGCCATACATGAAAATTGACAAATAAACTACAGTTGCAATCCACACAGCAACTACAAAAAACACATGAGGCTACATATGTGGAATGAAGAACATACCAAAATACATGGTGTGATTTTAAAAAAGAGGAATCATTTGAAAATTTGTGATGAACAGGTCAATCGAAGCATGAAATCAACAGCATCAACTATGACAAAGATGATAAATATGAGCGTATCAATCTTGAATCTAAAGCAATCAAACTCAATCAAACTTAGCCTTCTAATGCAGAATACAAATGGATTAAAAACAAAAATTAGTATTGATATCTACACTAACATTTTCAGATGTTCTGGAACTTGAAACAATCTTGAAAACTAAGTGAAAGCTTCAAAGGCAAGAATATCTTACATTGGGTATACACAATGGAACTAATATCAAGCTAAGAAGGCAAACCTAACATTTTCCATTCATTTGTAACCGGCACTAATAGATGTCTCAACTTTTTTCCAAACCTTTATAACCTTTTCTATATAAATTAAGCCATTTTTGTGGTGGCAGAGCTTTCACCTGCATGAGTCCCCAATTTAAGAAGTCTAACCAACTGATAAAAAAAGGACTAGAAAAAAGTCCAAACAATCAGCTTCATCAATGATCCTAGCCTATGAGCAGATGTACTTATATCAGTAGAGAAGGATTGCCGGAGTTATCTCTTTACGAATAAGAGTCATACAAAAATCAGCTACATCAATGATCCTAGCCCTTGATTTAACATCTTAAAAGTTTAATAATCTATTAAAAACAGATTTTGTTGACTCAATCCAACAATTTGTAAAGGTTTCGATAGACATTTAAGTTCCTTATATAAAAAGTCATTGTCTTTACTTGAATCAATATGAAACCAAGTCCACTGATTGAATCAACATGAAACCATGTTATCATGAAGTAGAACCATCGTCCCAAAGGAATGAATTTCAGGAACAAATTCATGTGAGGACATCATAACGTATATTTTATCTCCCCTAAATTAGAGGCAAAAACAAAATGTGAAATCCATCTCATCCCAAACATCTGACTAATAATAATCATACTGAAAAAAAAAAAAAAGAATCAATTTTTTTTTTTTACCTTTTGAAAGAACAACAAAGAATCAATGCTTGGTAAAAGCAAAATAAGAACACAAGAGTAAACAGTTGCAATCATTCAATAGAAAAGAAAACAACTATAAATAAACCTCACTTCGTAAAAACAGATAAAGAACCAACATCCTTTGTAAAACCAGACACAGATCACCACAAAACTCTCTCTCTCTCTCTCTCTCTCTCTCTCTCTCTCTCTCTCTTTGATACCATCACTCCAACCAAATCTCCATACATCCAACTAATAGAAAAGGGGGGAGAAAACACACACACACACACACACAACCAAAACCCAACTCCAATTGAAATCCTTAATAATAATATAAAAAAAAAAACCATCATGACAACCATATTTCCAACACTTACAAGCAATAAAGAGAAGAAATATTAAATCCCAATCCAATAACTCCTAGAACGGTATACAAACTCCCCCCCCCCCCCCCCCCCCCCCCCTAAACCCACAATAACTATCAATCCTATCAAAATCAACATATCTATGAAGCACAAAATAATACTAAGCAGTCTCCAAATAGCCAAACACTCATACTGAAAAACGCCAAAAAAAAAAACTAAAATCCTAATACCCAACAAAAAACCAAAAATCATTAAATAAATAAAAAAAGACCCACCACATCTGATCCAGATCTATTCATAAACCCCACTTAAACCTTGCAAAAACAAACAAATCAAGATCTCCATTGCCCAAATTTAGAGTAAACAATCCAAAGTTCAAAAGGTAAAAAAAAAAATTCAAATCAAGATCTCCATTGTTCAAATTCAGAATAAAGAAAATTCAAATTACAAACATGGAAAGAAATCTCAACAGATTAAAAAAAAAGAAGAGGAAGAGATCGAACCTCTTCAGTTTGCTCGAGCGAATATAGGAATTCTAAATTTGGACAAACTTCTCTTACTAATTTCTTTGAAGGAAGTTACCTGTTTGAAGAAGCCCTTCCTACACGAAATACTCTCTATAAAAGGGCTATTAATCTCTCCTCTCCATTACCACTCTGAATTAGAAGAAATCCACTGGTGTGAGAGTCTGAGAGATCCATTGTTCTGCCACAAGGCTGCCAATTCTGTTGCTATGCTGATTATTCAAGTCTTGGTCTGATTCTATCGCTTTTCTCGAAGACTCCTTTGTTTAAGCACGGTGAAGATTCGTGACGAGCAGTCAACAAGATTTGAGGCAGTCCTTAGGTTAAGTCATCAACTGGGAAGGGTTGTAAGTGTCTTGTAATTTTCAAGTTTTACATTGTGCTTGGTTGTCTGTTGGCTTAAACGGTAAGGCCCGTGGTTTTTTCCCGAACAGGGTTTTCCACGTATAAATCCTTGTGTCCTTCTCTCTTTTGTTGTTTGATTTTCTAATCTGGATTAGGGTTAATTACTAGTTTAATCACGTTTAATTGATATTCGTTTGAGATCGTTTTTATTGAGACCTTTGTCTGTGTTAAGGCAAGTTTTAGGGTTTTTCACTATCACTCATCTTCGCGAAAGCATGAGGAATAAATGTCGGAAAACTCACAACTCGAGCTCGACTTTCCACTTCTAAAAATTGACTCGAAGAGAGGCAATGCCACGACTCAAGAGTCATGTTTTCATAAAATAAAAACACTTAAAATCTCAAAAATAGATAAATAATTATAATTTTAAGTCTACATTTATCCACATGTATTATAGTAACAATCAATAATTCATTAAATAATTTATATATCCAAGAAAAATATATTAAAAATAAAAATAAAAGGAAAAAAAAAGAAAAAGATTCTTGCATATAACATTATTTTAAGTCAAACTACAAATGTAAAAGATAAAATACAAGTCTCAAATTACATTTCAATTTTCACTATGAAATTGTTAATTAAGTTCGTATTTGAATCCTTAATTACTTAAAAATAAATGTCAATTGTTTAAAATTAAATCTACCTATCAAATAATTTAGAATGCATACATCTTACCAAGATGAGACAACTTAGTCGAGTTTTCCGTCTATTTAACTAGCTCGGTTTTTGTCCGGGCTGACTTGGATGAGAAGAAATTAACTCAACTAGATTCTTGCATCACCTCTTTTCCGCTCGGACCTAAGAGAGGTCACGCACGTACACGTGGGAAGGCAGCTTGCACATGCAGAAAGAGGGCATACTTGAACTCTGGAGAGCGAGGTGAAAAGTGCCACGGTAAGGAGCGGTTCTCCAGCAAACTACACCTTAAATCCCTATTATGCAAAACACCAGATTCTTATAAATATTATTAAATTCTTCTAACTCTCCCTCTACTGCGATTTCCAAATCTTTGGATGCAAGAAATCTTCTATTTCTTATCATAAAAAAAGTAAAATTTCTAGTCAGGATAGGTGGAGAAAGGAGACTCCAGCATTGACAAGAAAAATTGTTGTGTGGCTGGCACTTGTTTATTCTTGTATCGGGTATGCCACTCGCACATTAAAATTAGGTGAAAGGTACGGTACAAGTCTTCATTCATCAAGACAGAACAAACAATTCTGTGATTTGTTTATTTTAATTTATTTTATTTTATGTCAGCATATTGAGTCCGGGCTTGCATAGAAAATTTGAGTAGTTGGAGTGGAACTCCACGGTGGACCAACCTTTTGAAAATCCAAGTCACTCTAATGAATATACCGTGATGTTTTGGTATTATATTTATATATATTATTTATTATTATTATTATTATTATTATATAATTGATTGTATTTTAATTTAATACGGGATTAGTCTAAGTGGGGACCACGCTAGACTTACGTTGGAGAGTTAGGCTTTTTGGATAGGTGTCTTATCCATAGTTAACGCGGGCCCAATTTAGTGAAACAATTCTTCTCAAACCAAAACTCTAATCATTCCCTAATCCAAACTCCTATATTTTTTTTAAAACCCAAACTCTGTTTTTTAGAATTTAAGTTAGATTACAACTCTTATTCTTATTTCCTATTTATAAACCACCACTCTTTAATTTTCACATACATCTCTCTCTATTCCAACTTTTTTCTGGGTTAGCACCTTAGGCTCGCAGTAGGAATTCTATGCTTGTGTTCCTTTTTTATTCGTGTGTGGATGCATGTAGGAACCCATTTTATGCCCTAAGGTTTGATTTTCTCTATTTTTGTGATGAGACATTGCATATAGATGGCAACCATCCGTTGGTTTCAAGAAATTCGGGTGTGAGTCAATGTGAAGTAATTTTTCTTTTATTTAATTAGTAGGGCGGGACCCATTGTTTGATCCGATCTCGGGTCCATTCTTGCGGCCGTACTTGTTTGGGCGACAATAGTGTTGCAGCTGATATGAGGGTGGGGCTCACTATCTTAGCATCTTGCTACAGCAGGCAGGCGTGATGCATACCTTCTGGGATGGTTCTGTGGGTGAGTACTTTCGCAGGACATGAATGAAAAAAATTAAAAAAAAAAACAGAGAGGAGACTCAAGTAAGATGGTCTGACTAGCCTTGACTTGGAATGAAAGTATATTAAATAAAAAAAAATAAAAAAAAAGAGACTCACATGGCACGTTTTGGAATAAGGG
Organism: Cinnamomum chago; assembly: GCA_038049695.1. NCBI lineage: Eukaryota > Viridiplantae > Streptophyta > Magnoliopsida > Laurales > Lauraceae > Cinnamomum > Cinnamomum chago. Next base: position 59,142,600 of record CP142458.1, on the reverse strand, counting down.
AGTTCTGTTGTGAGATAACATAGAATTCTATTTTGGTCACCTTGCTCATTAGTTTTTAGAATTTGAAGAAAGGGCCTTGGTTGTTTTATAAATCCAAATTAAATCTTTTGGCTATTTTGAATGTGGAAAATGTTTTGAATAAGGTCCTCAAGTTTTCTAAAAAAATGTAAACTAAGGTTATTTTTCATTATTTACAAATTAAATATTAAATGATATCTTTGGTTTTTAATGTATTAAAATTATATTTTTGAACTCTATTAATTAAATCTTTGGACCGAGTAAATACCGCCCGGGCAAATGGTATCTTACCAACATGAGGTTTAGTACTTCGTATGACCTCGGGGGAAATCTTAATAGATTAGGGCTCAACTAATCTCTATTTGAAAACCCTTAAGTGGGTCTATGCACCATTGATTGAGAATGAATGTGTTGATCTTTTATTTATTTAGAGATTCCTGTGGTTGTCAGGTATGAGATCTTATGTTTGACCTTAGGATTGGCTTGTGATTATTCCTTGAAATTCGGATTTGCATACATGATTGAGTTTGATATTGGTCTATTAGTTGCATACTCTATGATTGATTGGATATGGACCGTGATATGGCGTGTCAATCGATTGAGACGTTGTAGAGGTTTATTCGAATTATTCGTTTGGTATTCGATTATGGATTGTTGTGCAGTCAGCCCTTCATTTTGACTTAGGTTTTTGTGTCAAGAGCATTACTGATCATTAGGTCTATTCTAATATGATATGTATATATATATATATATATATATATGTGTGTGTATATTGATTTGGTCATATTCGAACGACTGCAGTTGTATGTGGACGGCTGATCACCGATGTGTACGGACACTCTAATATCCGAATTTCGAACCGATTTATCCGGCCTACGATTTCGATTACGAACCGGTTTATGACCGTCGGCCTTCTAACGGGTTTTCCCGCTTGAAAGTTAGGGCTGACCACCAAAAGCAGTAACAGTGCTTCTGTGTGATTATTGTATCGCTCTATTGTGTAGAATGAATTTAGGTTATACGTTCTTTTCTTCATTATTCCATTGTTAATCTCTTCTAATCATTCCCTATCTTTACTCTCATTGATCTTGTATTTTATTTATGAATTATGCTTTCGTACTTGCTGTTTACTTTGTTTATTGGTGCATAGGTACCGACCCGTACCCAAATGTGGAGACGGAGGATGGTCAAACGTTTCAAGCGTTTGAACCAGTTGACGAACCTGAGTGGAGAGCCGGAGATGGCTACGGAGCCGTCTGAGCCTGCCTGAGAGAGAGCGTCATCTTAGAATTTCTTTAGATGAACTTTATTTAATGATAAACTTTTCCGTAGTAACTGTTTGATTTATTCTGCAACTTTAATTATTATTTATTCATCAGATGATTGTGTTGGATCTTAATTATGAACCTTGAATACCAATTGAATAAAGCTTTCGTTGAATTTAATGAAATTTATTTTGACTCGCCACGGTTTGCTATGTGGGTCCACTTTTGAAAGCTTGTGTTGTATTAAACATAGGAAAATGAATATTTACTCTTATTTTTCACGTTATCCCATGGTTCTATTTTTGGGGACGTTACATATACCCTCACCATGCATGGGATGTCACAAATTTTACTACAAGCTGAGTTGACCCCCACCCTACAGTTGACATACGATGATTAGCATTATTAATAAATATGATTAATAATTTAAAAGATTGTTTAATCACATTATTCATCAAGTTGTTTAAACTTATAATGAGTCCAACTCAAATTGGAGTAAAATTCTGGGACACTCCCGAAAAAAACGAGGGATTCATTTTGAGTGGATTAGAATTTAAATAAAGGAGAGCCTTGTTCTAAGTTCCAATCATTAAACAAAGGAGTAGGATTGCAAATATGTATCCGACTATTGCAGTATTCGATGTCTTTTTTTTTTTTGCTAAATTAAATTGAATTAAGAAAGAGAGAAAGAATACAGTCAAAAAAGAATCCAAAACAAAGAAGAAAAAGGCTACAAGAAAATGAAAGAGCAAGCTCTATCTCAAGCCAGGAACAGTTTTGCCAACGCAATCATCGCGTCTAAAAAGGTAGGTTTTGCATCTGCAAAGGATTTCCCAACGCATTTCAATGCGTCGACAGCGCGTCGGCAACCATGTGTAGCTAAATCCATAGCCGACGCTATTTTAACTGCATCGGCATATCCCTATACAATTGTCAACGCTCTACAGCGTCAGCCAATACGTCGGGAAAGAGATGTGCGTCAGCAAAAAGTCCAACTTTCTTAATTCGAAAACCATATTTGCCAAAGCAGTATCAGCGTCAGCAAAATAAATGCCAACGCTGGTAATGCGTTGGGAGTTCCTAGTAATGGCTGACGCTGGCAGCGCATTGGGAATTCATAATAATTGTTGACCATTGTAGTGTGTTGGAAATTTCTAGTAATGATCGATGCTCGTAGTGCGTTGGGAATTCGTGGTAATGGCCAACGATGATTAAGCGTTGGGAATTCATGAAATAGCCGACGCTACCAATGCATTGGGAATGCATGAAATAGCCGACACTACCAATGCGTTGGAAATGCACTATATCTTTGGGCTAACGCGTTGGGAAATGCAACTTCGCCGACACGCAAATCACGTCAGGAAATGTTGTAATACATTTTCTTTTTTGCAACGAACGCTGGTGCGTCGGGAAAGATTATTATTATTATTTTTTAAATTAAATTTTCATTTATCCCTATTTACCACAAAAAAAAATCTAAACACATGTTCAAACCACCAAACTTGATGCACAACCCAATTTAAAATTGATTCATTAACACATCAAAAATAACATCCACAACCAAATATCATACATCCATAAACCAAAATAAACCCACAAATCTCTAAAATACACAAATATTACTAATTGATCATTTCCAAAAATATCTAACATTCATAAATGTCTGTAATCAAAATAAAAAAGGTAATCCATAAGAGCCCGCAACCAACACAATAAAATCCAAAACCAATCTGCAAAATAAAAAAAGAACACCATTAGAATACAAGTAGCAATAAATTTTTACAAGGCAAAGCATTTACTCCAAAAAAGATTTTGGGATAATGAGACAGTATTAAATCAGCATAATAATTTTATATAATCGCTTTGCAATACCCATATGACAATAACAAAAAAATCACCTGGAGAGTATCCTATCCAAAAGCTCCCCACCTTCACATTACCTGAAACATGTGATAATGAGACATCAAGTTCTAAATCATTAAGCATGTGTTTACCTAATAGTAATAGTAAATGAAAATGAGAAAGGAGAGAAACATCAATATCAGTGCACTTGAAAAAAAACCCAAACCCCTTTTACAAGGCTCAGCAAGACCACCATTAGACTGATTTATATAAAGTCAGCAAGTTTTTTCCTAACTCAAGGAGAGTAATTGAAACACAACTTTCTCATCATGGGTTTCTAATGGGAGGAAGAAAAAAAAAAGAACTTCATAAGAAATAGAGTTCAGTGTGTAGTGGATCAAGGCACAAACAGAAAGTGTTGTTGATTTTTTCCAATGGCGTTCTGGGTGTAAAAATGAAGGACAGGTAAAAATATATCCTTGAAATGGGCAGAGCCAGTATCCCCAGTGGCTCAGTTAGTGTAACAATGAAGATAACCTGAAGAAAAAAACTTCAACTGCAGTATTGTCCAAAGTGGATGAAGCAAAGATATTTAATGGACTTTCAACCATATACAATGATGGATAAAACTTTGTTGAATAACATAGAGACTAATGTTGCATCATGTACTGTCTCAACTGCAAAAAGTGCATTTCTAAAAATAGAGGTGGATAAAGCCAATAAAATGTTAGGATGTCTAATAGTATGGGACAACGCTTTTAGAAGGGACCCTGATGACTTTGAATTATGCATGATGAAGATTAGTTGAAGCTCCTTCACTTTAGAATGCTAAAGATGAATTATTATTTTGCACAAATCGGGAAGTAAGGGTCATTGCCTTAGTTCAATGGTAAAAGTTTCAAGTGCCATGCGTGACAACGTAAGTTCGAGACCTTCGAGTAGCCACTTGTACAAAATTGCCAAAGGTTAGGTTTGTCTCCGGTCTGGACCCTCCCAGTACCCCGCTTCAGCAGGACAGCACTGGGTGATGACCTTTTATAGGGCAGTAACTGGATCAGCTGGACCTACCAGAGCCTGAACCAAACCCCAGTTATATTCAATCCAGTTTGGATCAGGATTCTAAGGTCTCAGTTATATTTATTCACATCTAAACAGCAGACCAGGTCCATAGTAACAATAAAAGCAGCAGCAGTAATATTAATAATAAACAGTGTAACAATTGGAACATTCTAATACATCAGAGAGTAAACATGCCAAAATACTTACGTCATTAGGAGGCGAATTCCAAAATTAATCAAAAATTTACCAAGGAAGAAAAAGTTTGTAATCAGCCTCCACACCTAGAAATGGGTATTAGAAATTAGAACGTATGTATGGAACAGAGACTCAAAAGAAAATTACAAGAAAAAAGGTCATCATTGAAAGTTAAAGGAAAACCATTGGGTGACGTGAATAACAGAGGACTTAAGGCACCCACAATGATAACCATTTTCATGTGCTATAAAAGTATCCATTAATTAAGAACTTGCTCCAAAGAGTCATGCAAACACACAAACTATTATAACCAGAAAGGAACGTGCTTTGTTTAGATACCTCTCCAGCCCAGCTATGCATAATTTATCTATCATCACTATTGAACTAATTGTTAAAGAAAAAGTAGACAACATAGAAACATGCACTAAACATCTACTATTAAAGATCTTGAAGCATAAATAAACCAACTCATAGCATGTAGTTAAAAAACTGGATTGACATGGAAATTGCTAACACAATCCAATCCAAAGTTATGCCGAAGCAGTTGGCGGGGGCGGGGGCGGGGGGGTGGGGTTTGTCATTTGGAAGCCACAATGATTTCTGGAAATTAAGAATCCCAAGGGATTTGTGCAAATCCCTCCATGCAACAGTGCCTTTTCGATTCAGCGGGTCACCTTAATGGAGCTAAGGAGGGATTTTTATGAGTGCAGATTGTTTCACATCTGCTTGTTTTCCTTGTTTCAAATAAAAACCTTTTGTTTTCTCCCAGGGAAAAAAAGTCTTTTCATATTTAGCTAGGATGTATCCTGATTTATTTAGTTTTGTGAAAGGTAGTATGAGTGTGGGCCTTTTTTATTACTTTTTGAGAGATAATGGGATTTCATTAGAACTTCATTGAATGAATCAAAGGTCAATAGGGGTTAGAGTGCCTTGCATTAAAAAATGATATATTTTCATTGTAATGGCCTGCTTACCGGTATCATTGGAGAACTCATGAATTTGACTGCTATGTTTATTTGGGAAACTAGTTGTTATTGTTCTCTTTGTGAAAAATTGGGTGCAAGACCGATATTCTCTTTCGGTCCAGCCCAAAGGTGGATGAGGCTTGTTTCTCTCCCATCTTCATCCATCTAGCAAAATAAAAGGGCATTTTACAGAAGTAGAATAGAAACATAACAGAAAAATATACACCTTTTCATCTTATACCCAGCTCTAACTCTACTATTTCCAACTGCACCAACAAATCACATCCCCTGCTAATCCATAAAGTTCTTGATATGCAGCCTCCTCAAACAAGAAAGGAAAAACACTAATTAGTCATCTTACAACTTCAACACCTTTCCTTCGCATATACAATTGGAAAGCAAAATGCTCAAATGAACAATTCAAAGAATTAATAGAAACCCCAAAGCCAAACCCTTCCCCACTAATAAAAACTCAACCCCAGATGAAATAAATCGAATCTACAACCAACCAAACAAACAGCAAAATACTAATAGCCATTACAAGACAATAAAACCCTAAATCGAGCACCAAGAAGAAGACTCTCCTTCTAGGGTTTGGGGGGGGGGGGCAGATTCGAAATTGAAAGACCCATTTGGATAAAAAGAAGGTAAGACGAGAAGATCCGCAACAGATGAGACAGAGATCGGACTTACTCGGCAGGAGAAGACATCTGGTCCTTGATGATGAATGGAAACCAAAATTCCAAAATCTCTGAGATGAGTGAGAGCTTGAAATCTAATTTGATCCAATACTTGAATCTATTTGACTGTTAGAGATGGAAAATGCAAGTAACTTGAAGACCCAGAAGCTTCAAGACTCTTTCAATTCATGCCAGAACAATATCGGCCCCCAACCTGAATTGTGGAGGCGTGGGCGCTGTTCCGATGGGGGTACCAAATTCGAGAGGGAGACACTGCGATGAGGACGGATTCGAGTGAGAGAAATGATGATGCTGATTCAGGTTAGATGCCGAGGCGCAGCGATGGGGAAGGAGGAGAATCGCGCGAGAGAGATGCTGATGGGAGGGAGAATCAGTCAACCCCGAGCGCGCGCAAGAGAGATGAGCGATCGGGCGGTTTCTCCTCTTTAGGGCATTTGCAGGGTTTCTTTCTCCTTACGAACATTTCAGGCTGAAAGATTTCGACACAGGGCGGGCTTTCTTTTTCCATTTCCAATAAACATGGGATCCAGTTGGATTCAGGCTCTCATTCGGACAAATGATTGGGGCTATATGTATTTATTGTAATAAAAAAGTATCTTATAAATAAAACATTTCATGGCGCAAATAATGCGCAGGCAAAAGCACTGTACAGAAATTATTAGAAAAAAAATTAAACAATTTATGTGCTGGCAAACATAAAATAAAAGGCACTGAATTTGGCGGGCCAATAAAATATTAACCTTTGAGGACAAAAAAAGGAGTTGCCAGGGAAAATTGAATATTTACCGACAAGAATATGTTGCCGGAAAAACTCTATCTTTTACTGGCAAAATAAACTTTGTCGCCGGTAAAAGTAATATTTTTCTTGAAGTTTAATGATTGCACCGGAAAAAAATACCGGCAAAAGTGTAAATCAAAGCGATTAAAACGGAGTGCTCATATTATTTTGGGAAAAAGGAATTTTACTAAATGGGGCATCGCAGATGCAGACATGTGCATCACCAGTAGGCAAAATAATTGTCCACACATTATTGCATCGCAAGCAAGAAAGCACGAGTTGGTAAAACTTTCACACTCTTTTGAAGGAAATATTTGTTGGAGTCAATGTATGTTTTCTATAACTTCTGTCAACGTGGTCTTACTGGTGTTAGTAAAAGTAGCAATTTTCTGTAACTTTTACCAACGCAGTCCAAATATAAATCGGAAATAAGACTTTTGCCAATGCCAATTTTCACTTCGTCGGCAAATAGTGTCGGGAAAGTTTTTCCGCTGCTTTCGCCAACAAGGTCTTACTTGCATCTATAAAAGCAGCAATTTTCTGTGACTTTTGCCAACGCAAATTTTCACTGCGTCGGAAAATTTTATCGAGAAAGGTAATTTTGTCAAAGATGGGGCTTTACGGACACAACTCATGCGTCCGCAATGGTGTGAATAAAAACTCAAACATTTCCCAACGCACACCTGTGCGTTGCCAGTATGCAAGATAATTGTCAACACATTATTGCGCCGTTGAACACGCATTGACAAAACTTTCCCTCTCTTTCAGGTTTTTTTTTTTTGGCGCCAATGTGGTTTCTATAGCTTTTGCCAACACGGTCTTACTTGCGTCGGTAAAAGTAGCATTTTCTGTGACTTTTGTCAACGCAATCCAAATATGGGTTGGAAATAAAACTTTTACCTATGTAAATTTTCACTGCGTCGGCAAATAGTGTCGGGAAAGGTTTTCCACAGCTTTTGCCAACGCGGTCTTACTTGAATCGGTAAAAGTAGCAATTTTCTGTGACTTTTGCCAACGCAAATTTTCACTACGCCGAAAAATAGTGTCAGGAAAGGTAAGTTTGTCATAGTTGGGGCTTTGCAGAAGTAACTCATGCGTCGGCAATGGTGCAAATAAAAACTCAGAGCTTTCCCAATTCACACTTGTGCGTCGCCAGTAGGCAAGATAATTGTCAACGTATTATTGCGTCGGCTTTAGAAAAATTCACGTTAGCAAAACTTTCCCTCTTTCGGGGTGATTTTTTTGTTGGCTCCAATATTGTTACCACAGCTTTTGCCAACGCGGTCTTACTTGCGTCGGTAAAAGTAGCAATTTCTGTAACTTTTGCCAACGCAGTCCAAATATGCGTTGAAAAAAAGACTTTTGCCGACGCAAATTTTCACTACGTTGGCAAATAGTGTCGGAAAAAGTGCAGTTTGTTGTAGTATACAAAGGAGAAAGAAAAAAGCTAAAGTGCTATTGGAAAATGAAGAAGACATATTGCTTAGAGAGAATGCAACATCCTCTAAAAAGGATTTAATAGCAGATTTAAGAGAGGACATCTTGTTGGAGAAGAGAACCATATTCATTTCCTTGATTCTAATTAAACTAGGAGTGAAACTTATTTTTGGATATAGGAGAAATTAAAACTCCAATCCATACATGTAGAAGTCAAAACATTTGACCCTTCTTGCGGATCCTAACCCGCGACGACTACATTCACAAATTAAAAAAAATAAATCTATGGATACAAGGGTCTACATAGCTTAAGCGGTACGTATTCATTTTTTAGATTCTATTTAATTAGCTTTAAATATATACCGTTTAATAGCCCCACTTATATATGTGACAGATTTATTTTTGTAGCTCTTTTATTAAATTATACAAATTCACTATCAGCCTTATTTCGGCTTCCAATTTGAAATCGGACCAGTATTATAAGTTGATGTTGGTTCTGGATGCAACACATGGGTTCCATATCTTGGCCGGGATGTACTGTGGCAACAACGGGATCCAACCCTCTTGAATCCCTAGCGTCGTGGGTCCCAGACCAAACTCGAATATTTTACGGTTGTACATTTGAATGGCATTACATGATGGACGATCTGAACTGCTGACGTACACACGTTTCATACTATACCGATGATGACGAATGAGTGTCACATAGCGCTCAGAGTCCATTCCTCATCGCGCTGCGGTCAAAACAAATTATATATAGTTGTTTCTCTTTCTAAGTAATTAGAAGGACCTCCTGAAATTATATTTTGCTTTGAAAAGAGTTGTTGGCAATGGATGTTCTTCTATATATAAAATGGGATGGGTGACTCTCTTCTGAACTCCATCAGCCTTGTAATTTGAATTGAAACCTGTTTCACCACAGAAAGAAAAGACATGGTGAAAGCTTACGGTGTTAAGGTACTGGGACTGAAGAAGGGGACATGGAGTGCAGAGGAAGACCAGATACTGGTTTCTAACATTAGGAGGTTTGGATATTATAACTGGAGAACACTTCCTAAAAGAGCAGGTAAATGGGTTTTCCTTTCCATGGCTTTGGCTTTAAACAATCTCCAAAAAAGATAGAATTGTTTTTTTTTTTTTTTTGAGACTTTTAGATCGAACATATTCTTGGAAAACCTCATATTTCTTGAGCGGGGACAACGAATTCATTTCTTCTTGAAATGGATGGGTTTCTTTGATACACCTCATTGTTCAGCTTTTAACCAAAATTTGATATCTGAAGAAGTATTCTTAATGAGATATCAATATTATAGCTTGGGGGCAATTGCTTTGTTAAAGTGCTGCTTCTAATTGAACTACTGTTTCTTCTATAGGCATCCTTTATATCATATGATGAGAATGATTGTCACAACATCCATTTATATATTATTTTTAAGGTTATTCAGAAGCATGATACATTAATTACGTTTATCTTTTGGTTTTCTTTTCTCCGCACTCAGGCTTATTAAGGTGTGGAAAGAGTTGCCGATTCCGATGGTTGAATTACTTGCGTCCAGACATAAAACGTGGGGATTATACCAAAGAGGAGGAGGAGATTATTGATAGCTTACACAAACAGCTTGGGAATAGGTATGAATGATTTCTAATCCTTACTACGTACCTAAATTTTGAGAAATTAGATTAATATGAATATCCACGCGCGAATCAGAATCCTAGAACAAGAATGAAACTGCAACTACAAATTAATGCCACTTTGGGACACAAGATAATGGAAAGTATTCTAAAGAAGACTGGATATATTAATTAATGATAAGAATGAATTAATGTTAGAATAGGTTTAGATTAGTTTTACACAATGTAAATAGGGATATATTAGATTAGAATCTGGTTGTGATGAGGTTACTTATATGAGTTCATGTTAAGTTAATGCTTTGCACTCCATAAATAACAAATATTTGCTATTCTCACTGAAGTACAACAAATAATTTGGAAAAATGCAGTACCTAATTAAATCTAAACACAATGGAAGTAGAAGATAAAATTGAAAGAGCAAAATTTCTTTCTAATATCAGATGCATCTGAAACAGTTTGTTTCATTGATCAGACTAATCCCACTTAATACAATCGGCTGTCATATAACCATCATAAAAATCACCGAGAAGGGTTAACCCATCGACTTGGGGGATTGTATATTTGTCTTTAAGATTTCTGTTTCCTTTCATTAACTAATATGTGTTCCAGGTGGTCTGCTATTGCAAAAAGACTGCCGGGAAGAACTGATAATGAAATAAAGAATTACTGGCACACTCATTTGAAAAAGCGCAAGGAAAATCAATCAATGGCAGAAACCAGACAAACTTCAGTAGAGAATTCTACATCCGGTTCCAATAAAGAGGAGCTTCAACCAATTCCAGTTGAAATGATATTGGAATATCCCGAGCATGGTTTAATTTTTCCGCAGAGTTCCTCGAGCAATTTCGCATCAGACAATGGTTCCATAGCTAAAAACAGCAGAGACAGTAATGAGGTGGCTGTAGAACAATTCTTGCCGTTGGAAACTGCCTATGAACTTGGCACAAGTATCAGCTTCCAATCAGTGCTGGCAGAACTATACACTCCGAAAGAGTGTTCTTTGTCTAGCTTTGAAGAGTCATTTCTCCATTTCCCACTCTCTCCACTCTCAATGGGTCAATGTGACTATCTTCCTCTTCACTACAATACGGAAATGAACGTTTTGGTCAACAATTATGAGGAAGGGGAGACGTCCTTGACGATCTAAGTTTAATTTAGCGACTTCTATAGTGGCTTTTTGTCTGCGCGCGTGGGCAGCTTTTTTTCCCCCTCTTTTGTTTAGCATAAAATGGAATTTAAATTGTCATAAATAAAAGTATAATGACTTTATACATGCATACATACACACACATATATATATATATATATATGAAAAATATTCAAGTCAGAACTAGTTCTCATATATTATATGAATTTTTTTTTACAGGGTCTAACTAGCAACTCATCCAAACCTAGCAACCAATTAGGAACCCTCACTAGTCCCCAAGGATTGACACACATTTGAATGGACTGACTGTTGGATCGAGGGTTGAATATTTTTTGAAGATAAAGTCATTAAACTTGTGGACCACGAATGAAGGGGTTAGGGCATAGGTTTGGGGTCGAATTTGATACTTTATGTGGTCTCACATAGATCTTTTCATCCCCCCTGGTCCCATCCTCAAATAGAGCTCATACAAAAATACATGTATGAGAGTAACTCTCAAACTACTATAAGAGTAAGTACAGAACCCATTGGATCTATATCCAATGGCAACAGGCTAGATGCAATGTCCCCCCCAAGTTACGCTCATAGGAAGCATTTTCCATATCCTATGAGAGTAACTCTCACTCTATAATGAGAATAAGGGGAGTACTCAGTGGATCTATATTCAATGCCGACAGTCTAAATGTAAATTCCAAACCGATACCTTCTCGAAACCAAGAAATCAATTCCGTACCCGACCCTAATGGGTTCAGGGAGGAGCGGGTTCCCATTTAGACCCGACCCACGAAACCATTTACCATCCAATTTTATATATTAAAGCGGCAGCATTTTCCATAGGGAGCGACAGATGGCGCGTCCTCAAACTTTTTGCAATGCTATATTCCAGAATTACCCTTCTAATTTAATGTCATGAAATTAAGTCAAATTCTCCAATACTCCATCACCTAAAATTTAAGATTTTTTACTTTAAAAATTTCTTCCTCACCAACGAATCTCTTACCTTAAGCTCATATTAAATCTCTTCAACTCTATCCATCCTCTCTCATGTATTCTCTCCTTGTTACGGAAGAAACCTAGCAATCTTATGATTGGGGGCCTACTCTCGCCATGTCTCTATTTTTATGTGGGGCTTATGTCAATGATTCCATCACTACAATGTTGCATAGATTACCATGTTTGCACCGAGTTGGAAAATATCCAAACAAATCCAGATAAATCGGTCACTTAAAATTCTCATCACCTAACAGTCAATAACAAATTCTTGATACTCCTCAATGGGGCCCGCTTGTGAAAATTTCAAGATGATCAAAACTAATTGACCAACCCTTTATGCCACATGAAGCCCATAATAGTCATTCAATTAAAACTAAGGGCTTCATATATAACCATTAAAAATTGGTGAAATCCATCTTATAATTGAGTTTTGGGCCATCTTTAAAATTCGAAACCACCTCTATATTTCTAAGATTATTATATTTTTTTTCTACCAAGCTTACAGGGGTTGGACCCCAGCCCTCGGGTGCGATGAGGGAGCCCTTAGGTGAGGGAAGGAGACCTTGGGTGGGTAAGGGAGCCCTTGGGTGAGGAAAGGTGGCATGCCTAGGTACCCTAGGTAGTGAAACAAAAGCCGACGCCTCTTACCACTAAGGCAAGAGGCCGTTCTTCAATATCTTCTAAGATTTATTTGACTTGTTCATGGTGGGTCCAATTAAGAAATTTCATGAATATTTCAAAAATCTTGGAAGATATGTCATGAAATCTTCTAAGACTTATTTGACATATTTATGGCATTTCTCAATGGTCCACTTACCAATTAAAGCTAATAGAACCATCTTTTATGTTGCTTGTGCTAAGCCCCCCATAAGTATTTTAACCAAAATTAACTATTTTAAGATGGTAAAAGTTGATGGGACCAATTTACTAATATGGTATTATTCCGCTTTTAGATTTTTTTTTATTTTATAAAAAGGTCATATGCTCCTATTAAATCTCATATTAATATCTATTTTTATTTTTATTTTTATTTATGTTTTAGTGAAATTAATTTGTACTCTATTTAGTGATGTTTTGGTAGCACGGGTCCAACCGCGTCTCACTATTAACCTTTAATGCATAAGATTGTGTTAATTACGTCACTCATCACATGGTCATTCTAATGATGGGGCTCACATTTTGAAATTAACTAATTACATATTTTCATCTTTTACTTTGCACTTATTTTTAAGTTTTATTTATTTTGCTTCAAGAGAAAAATAATTATATTTTAAAAGACAGCAGGTGATTCTTCATGAGGATGACATGTGGCGGCAGGGACCTTCTGGGAGAAGGATATGTGGCAGCCTTATCTCTCGCTTCGTCGTTGATAATTTACTCTCATATATCTCTCTCTTTTTCAACCATCCCTTAATTCTAGGGACGTCTTTAATTGAAAGGATAAATCTGGTGGAGCCCATCCTGTTGGGAAAGTTGGTAACTTAGATATGTTTGAAATTTTCAATTTAAAAACCATCGAGAGTGGAAATACGATTGCATGGAGTCCTCCATAACGAATACCCTCTCTGTATCACCAGTGCACCTTATTAACATCTTCCTGCAACAGATTTTTCGGTAATTGCATTCCAACTCCTCCCCTTCAATCATCATTCATACAGAAGAAAGGAGTGAGGGAGGGAAGGAAGGAAAGACTGCTCTGATTATTGAAAGAAAGTAAGTAAGTTAAAAAAATATATATTGAGATTTTAGTACGTGAGTTTTCTTTCCTCATACAAATTGACTCTTATATTGAAATTGAAGGTTTCCTATTTCTATTCCAATAAGATTTTTATCAGCACTTCCTCCCTTTCTCCTATCATAGTGAGAAGAGGTTTCTATTTCTTCTATCTGGCGTTCCCTCTCCAGAGGCAATGACTCTGCAGGGAATTCAATCATGGCAACTATCTTTTTGACAGTGCTCTACAATCTCTGGAAGACCCGGAATGCAGCAATCTTCAACAATCAACATCTTCCTCTCAATCAGATTCTTAGCACCCTGCAAGATGATGTCAGAATCTCTCTCATGAAGATTTCAAAACCTTTTGGCAGTCTTCAACTAAGCTCCCTTCTCAGATCAATGAACTTCACAGGTCACTGATCTGCCTCTTTTTGTAGCTTGTTTAGGCTCTTTTTGCTCTGTTTCTTTTTTTATTTTTGCTTTCCTCCATTGCAGGAGGTCTATTCTTTGTATTCTTTCTTTTGTTTCTTAATACAATTACCCTTTTATCAAAAAAAAATTTTTTATCCCCACAACGTTTCTTTTCAATATATATATATATATATATATATATATATATATATATCCCCATCCCAACCAATGAAAACCAATGAGTGCACTACAACAAAATGCAGCTTAGCGACATTTTTTGCCGACGCTTTAAAAATGTCGTCGGTAAAGATTGACTTTTACCGACGTATATTAGTTCGTAGGTAAAATACATACCTTTTACCGACGTTTTTCAAAAACGTCTGCAAAAGTTGACTTTTACCGACGTTTTTTTAAAAAACGTCGGTAAAAGCTAGATCATTTAATTACTTTATTTTCCAGAAAAGCTAAAAATCGGGGATTATTACCGACGAGTTATAAAACGTCGGTAAAAATATTAAATTTTTTTTTTTTCATTTTACCGACGAAAAAACCGTCGGTAAAAGTTTTTTACGATTTTTTTATATTTATTTTTTGATCCTTTTGCCGACGAAAAAACACGTCGGTAAAAGTAGTTTTATATTTCTTATTTATTTTCCTTTCTCCTTTTACCGACGAAAAAAAACCTCGGTAAAATTATTTAATGTATTTTATTTTTAGTTTATACTTTTGCCGATGAAATACAACGTCGTTAAAAGTATTTTATGTTTTTTTTTTGTTTTATACTTTTACCGACGCAAAAAAAAGTCCCTAAAATTATTTTATGTATTTTATTTTTAGTTTATACTTTTGCCGACGAAATAAAACGTCGTTAAAAGTATTTTATGTTTTTTATTTTTGTTTTATATTTTTGCCGACGCAAAAAAACGTCGTTAAAAGTATTTTATGTTTTTTATTTTTGATTTATACTTTTGCCGACGCAAAAAAACGTCGGTAAAGTTCTTTTATACTTTTACCGACGAAAAAAAACGTCGGTAAAATGATTTTTATTTATTTTTTAAATGCTATATTTGTTTTTTCAATATTTTTCCTGTAAACCTTTTTATATACCTATATAAAAAAATAAACCTGTTCGTGTACCTCTATTCAATATAAAAAATGAATGCAAACAAAAGTTTCTAAATAAACAAACAACCATCACCATTTTTCATCAAATCGTTCATCTCATTAAACAAATATTACAATCAATAATGATACAATTACATATAAATGTCCAATATACATATACAAATAAACTAAAAAGAAGAAAACAACCCCAGAAATCTGCAACCGACCCCAAAGCGTCCATCAATTTGCAATGACAAAAAGAACATTAGAATCTTTTCAATGAATTAAATTATAAATGAAAGATAAACATGTATATATATAAATCTTTTCTTAAGTTTTTCGGTGGCCTGTTTTCCTGCCTAAGTATTGAGAATCAAGCGGTTTTTGCGTTGAATTCGTTAACCTGAAGTCCAATTCACTAACCGTCAATTTCTACAAGTTACTTTGGCCTTGAACAAGGTACCTGTGTCGGTTTCCAATTTTTCCAGGGGTCGTTTCCCGTTTCGGACCCCCGGCTAGCCGTTTTCGAGCCTAAGTGTTGGAAAATCCGATGTTTTCGCTTTTAGTTCTCTAACCGGGAGTCCTATTTGCAAACCGTCAGTTCCTACAAGTTACTCTACCCTTGAGCGAAGTGCTCATGCCGATTTCTGATTTTTTCGGGAGCCGTTTCCCATTCCAGACCCCCAGCTGGCCGTTTTCGAGCCTAAGTATTGGAAAATCCGATGTTTTCGCTTCTATTTCTCTAACCGGGAGTCCTATTTGCGAACCGTCAGTTCCTACAAGTTACTCTACTATCGAGTGAAGTGCTCGTGCCGGTTTCTGCTGCAATTCTAAATTGAATGCATTTGGACCTCACTTGGAGTGTATCATCTTGAACCTTCATGGCTTTGGACGTGTAAAGCCTCTTTTGGATATTTTTTTCTTTGTTTTATTTTCTTTCTTGATTCAAGATTCAAAATTTGAATCTTAAATTTTATCTTCAATTATGGCTTGGACGTCTAACTTGGAATGGAGAAGCTTAGGAAGGCAAAGTGTTGGAAGTGTGATATCTCCTTTGGATAGCTTATTGGCTTGCAAAAGTTTACAAATATTTGAAAACATATCTTGACTGAAATCCAACTTGTAGAGTTCTTAAGGAAACCTGGACTCTTTGGATTTGAATTTATCTTGTAACTTCTAGGTTACTACCCTCCATATTTAGGACTCTGAAATTTGCTTGAATCTATCTTAATCTGGGCCCACTTCCTCTATTAAGAAATTCCTTAAATTACATCTAATTCCCAATCTGAAATTCAGATTTGTATTATCAATTGGAACACATGATGGGCCCCACTTTTGTGTGCAATGCTTGAAATTCCCTTACCTTAGATGTCCTTCATATGGCTGGATTTTCTTTTGCATTTTTTTTCTTCTTTGTTTCACTTGAATTGAATATTTCAACTAGAGTAGTGTGGACCCCATGTAGAGCTTCAATACCTTGGTTTTCCTTCTTTAATTTTTCAATAGATTTATCAGTTCCGCGAGTCCCAAAAAATTGATTTTCCCTACAAAAATCAAAAACGAATTACAAAATGTCGGTAAAATTGACTCTTAGGACGTTTCTTTGAAAACCGCCGACAAAGTTCAATTTTATTTTAGCGACGTTTTTTTGTAAAATATCGGTAAAATTTAATTTTATTTTTAGGAAATTTTAAAATCAAAGACCTTTACCAACGAAATTTCTTTTTTACCGACGAAAATTTACGTCGAAAAATTTATTACCGACGTTTAATTTAAAACGTCGGTAAAGACCTTTTTTCCCACTACTTTTTCCCCTCTCCCGCCACCAAAATCCCTCTTTAATTTCTCTCCCTCTGGTATTTGTCTCTCTCTGCGCTCTCTCTGGATCGATCTCTCTGCTCTCTCTCGTTCTTCTCTCTCTCTCGCTCTCTCTCTCTCTTTCTCTCGCTCATCTCTCCCCTGCGCAGCCCTCCCCCATCTCTTCTCTCTCACCGTCTCCCCCTTTAACCCTTCATTTCCCCTGCACAGCCCTCCCCATCTCTTCTCTCTCCCCTGCGCAGCCCTCCCCATCTCTTCTCTCTCACTCTCTCACTGTCTCTCCCCTGCAACCCTTCATCTCTCTAGCCCTCTCCATCATCTCGCCGTCCTTTCCATCCCCTGCAACCCTTGCGCTAGCACATCACTCCCACTCTCTCTTCCTCTCCATTCGAAAATCCCCAAATCTCCAACCCTTACCCTCGTCTCTCTCGAACCATCGTCCATCCCATCATCGAAAGCCCTCTCCATTCGAAAACCCCAAATAAAAAGTGTTTCAGACCTTCTCCTAGAACCTCTCTGGCGTGCAAGTGAACTCTCTTGACTCTCTCGCTTTCCACGCAACATAAAACGAAGGAAGGGAACGAAGAAGAGGAGGAAAAGAGGAAGAAAAAACTTGCTGCCTTGAAAACTCAGGTATTTCCCCCTACTCAGATTACATGTTTCTTGTAAAATGAGCATCAGTGGATGGCTTTAATTGTCACGGTCTTGATTGCATTTTTTTTTTTTTTTATGCCAGATTGGAGTGAGATGCATGCATTAAACTAGTTTTTGTTTACCTTATTTACCTTAGATGTACTCAATTTGTTAGTTGGGCTAGTACAGGCCCCAGGCTGATCCACATTCAATCCTACTTATTTTTGTTGCGGAAGCATCGGACGCTGATTTAGTGCCACAGCCATAGTGATGTTCTCTGATCCACTGAACTTGAACAGGCAATGAAAACTGAAGATTTTTATACCAGTAGTTTCTTAATTTCCTGGGGTTTGAGGTTTTTTTTTTAATTAGATAACAATCTAACTTAATTTTATCAATTTTTCATGCAGAAGCATTTCCTTGGAAATGAAAATGGATTCTCAAGTGTTTTTTAATATATAGTTTGGTGCAGCAATTTGCCACAAATTTCATTTCCTTGCACATCAAAAAAAAATTTTGTGTGGATTTTCGTTCTTCATGAATGGATGGAAAATTGAAATCCTTGTGGCTAATGGGTCCTTGGTGTAAAAGAACCTTTCATCTCTTGCAATTGCAGAAAGGCTCTTTCAGCAACTCATTTTCTCTGAAAATGAAATTTCCCTAAAAATATATGGAACTTTGCATGAACAAGTGCCAAAGGAGGCAAAGAACATTAAAGTATTTATATTTGGCTCCTTTGCTCAAAGCGGAGTTTTGAGATTCTGGAGAGGTGCAATTGTGAAAGAGAAGGCAAGCATCTCCTCCTCCTACCAACTTCCCCTGCAAGTAGAATCGCTACATTTGGGAGGGCATGGTCCACAAGAAACTCCTTGTGCCTTGTTTGGATTCTCTCCAAAATCACGTTCACCTCTTCCTTTTAGATGTAAATGCAAAATGCAATTGCCTGCAGCATCCCTGTTTGCCTATTACAGGTAAACCTTTTGTTTTGGTAAGAAACATTACAGTTGCAGGCTGTGGGTTGTGGCTAGGAAACCTTTTCGTGGTATAATTCTTTTATACCATTGTGCTTTTTTTTTGGACCCATCAATTATTGAGTTGGGTTAGGACTACAGCTAAATAGGTATCAGAGTTATAATATAAGTAATTGCACTAGAACCCAGTCTCTTCTTGGAAATGGAGGCAATTTGCAAAAATATGTAAAGGATAAGACTGTAAAGGTAGGATACAGAGATTGATTTGGGCCAAGTAGAAAATCCAGTCCAAACCCACACCTATAGGAGTGGTGCAAATCAAATATCAAGTCTGGATTTAGGTCTTCAAATATTGTCTTTCAACCTATTGGAATTTGGAGCAACCTGCAAAATCTAGTACAACTGATTTCCCATAACAGCCTAATGAATAAAGTTGTTATATATGTTTTTTCATTATGGTGATGATATAGAAAATGAGACTGGTTACAAACCAGAATTGAGAATTTTCAGTTTTTTTTTTTCCTTTTTCTTTCTTTTTATTTAATAGTTTCTATGTACATTCTCTGGACAGACTTGGAATGATTCTTCCAGTTTACTTGCATGGTGAGCCACTGAGGCCACTTGAATCTAAGCTGCTCAAAGAAATCCCTCTTCAACGCAGAAACTTGGCCAAATTTTTATCTAACCAAAACAGGGCCTTACTGTCAGATTAATTATATCTAAAAATACAAGATCAAAATATAAAGACCAAAGAAAATAAATTGCATGCTTTACACATGATTAATTTGACTAATAAATAACAATAATAACAATAATCATTCTGTTAATTGTAGCCAAAGTGAGGCCTAAGGACTTGATTTTAACACATCATCATCATCATAGAACCTTCTTTATCAGACTTGTTTTCTTAAAACATAAAATTATTATACCTCTTGAGTTATATTCCCTTTTCCCAGTTTCTTATAGTCTCAACACTTTCAACTCTTCTATACATGGAATGTTTCATGATGCTACTAACCTTTCATATAGAATCACTAGAATATTTCATTCCTTATTTTAACTCATGTGACTGCATATCAAGAAGTAAACTGATCACAGAACCAGCTTTTGAACCGACCACTCATTTTGGCTACAAGAATACTCTCACCAAGTATGACCAGGTAAGTGGTTTTTACCATTAATGAAGGCTGAGGAAACAGAATGATGCCAGGGCCCCGTTTGGATTTGTAGAGCTTGGTTGATTTGCGCTCCGTTTCCCTGTAATTGTAATTACCTCCAAACCCGATTACCTATCATCTTTTATGGTAAAGGAAAAGGGCAACTGTCACTTATAGGTAAGTCATATCATCTATACACATGAAACATGAAACCTGATCCTACATATTTACAACATATATATAGTTCTCAGAGAGAGCCTTGTGCCACCCAGCAGAACAAGTGACCCTTCAGATCATCAGTTAAATGTTGAATGGTAAGGAAAGAAATGAGTTGAATGGTAAGATCAATTTGCAAGAGTATCATAGATATATTAGCAACTTGTGTTTCTTAAAAAGATGGATGTTGTTACCTTGTATGTGAGTAAAACACATTAAGCCGACCCCAATGGGGTAAGGATGAGATGAGGATGATGATAATGATAATGATATGGTTCAATGCATTTTGAGATACAAAATCACATGCAATAACTGCTATAGCATCGCATTTAAAATAATAAAAATGTATGACTTGTGTAAGACAATTCTGATTACTCCCCAAGCCATTCACACATCTTGGTCTCACATCAGCAAACTCGAGATTTTTCATTTGGATTTACTCCCACAATACGGAACTACTTCTAAATAACTAAATGCCTGTTTGTTGTTAGTTTTGTTTCATGATTGTATTTCTATGGGTGGATGACTTGTGCAACTTTTTCAAGATAAGATAAGAGAACCACTACATTTGAGGGTTTTGAATCCCCAACTGTGCATAGAAAGTCCACATGTGGCAGATAGCTCTTTGCTTGGACTTCCCTTGTCTGCTTAGAGTGGCCCACAAACCCAATTTGAAAGGCTGAATCAAGGTCATCATACAGTGACTGCATTTGGTACATCACCTGAAGATAGATGTTTATGGTTGGGCTTTTACATGTTTTCTTTTTTCAGCTTCTGTTTTTTCTTTAATGGTATAACATCAGCACACATGCTGCTAGTATCCTTTATCACTCATCCAACGCATCTGCTCATTGTCATTTGAGAGGGTGGTGCACCAAGAAATCGGCTGGTTTGATGAGCCTATTAATTCAAGGTTTGTTAAGCATGCACTTAAACCAACTAGTATATATCTTGACACCTTACTGACTCTTGAGATTTCTTGTTCCATTTCAGTGGAGCGGTTGGAGCAAGGTTATCAGCTGATGCTTCAACTGTGCGAAGTCTTGTAGGGGATGCCTTGGAACTAGTGCTTCAAAATTCAGCAACAATTATTATGGGGCTGGTGATAGCCATGGTAGGGAACTGGCAGTTGGCACTAATAGCTCTGCCAGTGATTCCTTTGGTGGGTTTGCAAGACAATGCCCACAAGCGCAAAATGCTGCAGCCTAGCTGGGTCTAAAAGGGCCTCAAGATTGAGAGGCTACTTTCCCTTACCACCTATTCCTTACTCCGCCTGAGGTTTCCTTGTTTCCTTCTTTTGTTTTGGCCTGATCCTAGGCTGTGGGATATCAGGGCCGTGGGAAATTCACTCCTTTCTGTTGCTCCCTGTTTTGTATCATTGGTTTCTTTGGCTGCCCAATCTGTGGACTTATTGCTGGCCTGGCTTGTGGGTATTTTTTTTTTCCTCCCATGTTGTGACCTGAAGCTTGGCAAGTACTACCAGTGATTCTTTTGTAGATTGTTTCTTCTTCTATGGAAATATACAAACTGAACTTTTCAGAAAAAAAAAAGGACCAATAAGCAACATTTAGTCTGTTTATGTTGTAGGAAGATGGCAACCATTCCACAAGTGAGATCTATTCTTTTCCAGTGACAAATGGAAGTAGCATGTCTGGTTTGGTTGGTGCTGCAAACAACATATGGAGAAAAGTTCTGTCTCCGAGCGATGGGGAAAAGTTCTGGTGGGTGTCATTGCCTGTGGACCTCAAAGTCTCCAAACTAGTGTTGCTGCAGAGTGCAGGTCAAGAACTATATGGAGAAGAGAAGATCAGCCAATTTTCCATTTCTACTACCACAGTTTTGATTTATGAATAATTAAATTTATGCACTAATAAAATATTCTTCTTGCCACTCTATATAGGTCTGAAACTCATAATGGAGACTCAAAGCATAGTGGAATGAAAGTTGTCTTCCAGTTGACTCAGTTAAACTACATCGATCAGGTTATATAAGTGGGTTGGTTGGATCATGAAGCTATCATTTTTTTTTATTTTTTTTTGGGTGGCAGATTGACATGCATTCTAGTAACTGATGATCAATCAGTTAGAGCCTTGAGCCAAACTAATTAATAGCATGTGCCAGTACATCAATCGCAGGTTTAGAGAAGATAAGTGTGTTTTTCATGGATTTCATTGGGCCCAACAAAATCCATTTTTACTTCATTTAGCTTCAGTAAGAGACTGACTGAATCAGTCACTCCATTTTGGTTCAGTGAGATTAGAGAAGAATCAAGCAATCTTTCACCAGTGTTGAATGCAAACTTGATTCAAACTGTTGATCACTAAATGACACATCATTCATTAAAATATACATGTATTGATATTATCTAGGTTCTCTGATTTACAATTAGAGGCCAATTGTGGTTTTTTCTTCAAAATGTCAACAATTAAATTGTTAGCTTTCTCCATTGTCTTCTTCAATTCATCTTCTGACGTTTGATACTTGTTGCAAAAAGATGCAATATGGATCAACCTGCAAATACCAACATCCAAAAGAGAGGCATGTGCCACTGGCTGCTGGCACTCTCAGCTCACAAGGACTTCCTCTTAGACCGGTAAATTTGATGCTCATCCTTTCTCTATTCCCTATCCACTTGATATGCTTATCTATAGTCTTCATTGCCTCCTTTATTAGTTTAATTATCCACTGACTGCATGGGATTTTATGCGGGTGCCATCAGTTGACCCCCATGGAGCCCACTTTAATATCCTAACCACCCATATTGAACACCCTCATAAAAAAAAGGAGCTTACCAAATTATGCTAAACATAAATTTTCTATAGTGTTTTCTTATAGTCTCTTCATTGCTTCCTTAATTGTAGTTGTTCTTCTCATTCTTTTTGAAAGGAAATATTTTTTACGTTAATAATATTAAAACATCAAGTTGATACCCTGATATGTATATCTGTGCCTTACACCTGTGTGTCGATTTTTCCATTTTGCTAAGACTTTCTAAATTGATATGCTTGGCGACTGTCTTGTTTAAATCTCCAGGTTACTGCCCACATACTGCAGGATACTGCGATCGGTAAAAAATATGCTTCAAATAAGGTAATCCATTGTGTACTATTTTATTTTATGTAAAATGAAAACATGTTCTATTCCTTTGTTCATTCCAAATTTAGTTCTTGGATTTTTTGTTTTATTTCATTTTGGGGCACTTAAGTATGTACCAAACATCGGATTTTCCAACACTTAGGCTCGAAAACGGCCCGCTGGGGGTTCGGAACGGGAACTGGGCCCCGGAAAAATCGGGAACCGGCACGAGCACCTCGCTCGAGGGTAGAGTGACTTGTAGGAACTGACGGTTCGCAGATAGGACTCACGGTTAGAGAACTAGAGGCCAAAACATCGGATTTTCCAATACTTAGGCTCGAAAACGGCCCACCGGGGGTCCAGAACGGGAACTAGGCCCCGGAAAAATCGGGAACCGGCACGAGCACCTCTCTCGAGGGTAGAGTGACTTGTGAGTACTAGGAAATTGTTTGATCCAAATGTTGAAGCCTTCAGATATTTGTTTTCTTCATCAGGTTCTCATGCAGAGTTGATAAAGGATCTTGAAGGGCCTTACTCTCAGCTCATACGTTTGCAAGAGGCGAATAATAAAGATAAAGAAGTCTCTGCTATAGACTTAGATAGTGTTGATTCAAGTCCACAGCTCTCCCAATCTGCTTAGCCTCAGTCAGCACCAGCACCAGCACCAGCAAAATCAGCACTACTACCAACAACAGTCGAGGCATCCTCGTCCACCCGTAACAGCTTCAATGGTTGCTCAACTGTAATTATCCAAAAATTACTTCTAATGTATCACATCTAATTCTCTGCTTTCTAATAACACATCCTTCTAAGCAGGTGCATCTTGGTTATGTGAAATTCAGCTTCTTTACATTTGTCCATTTATATACTTCCTCAAATCTATTGTTAGTTGTAGCAAGACATCTTAAACTATATTAGTTGTTTTCTGTCAAATTCCTTCTGGCAATTATGTGCAAGTAATGTTTATGTCATGGTTTCATCCATCCACTCCCAAAGTGGGGTTGATGATATATGATTTTATCTATATTTACCAAGAGTCTCTATTGCAGCTCAAACGTCAGGCAGCAGATTGAATGCCGTGGAAAAATCAGATATATCCATGAAAGACGACTCTGGATGCATAGCTGGTCACGTGAAGCAAATCAAACATTGGCTCTTTTCGCGCTTGGAACATCTGACTTTTTTTTGAAATTCTGTTACTTGCTTCGGTTAGTTTAGCTCTTCTCCAAATTCTTTTCTAGTTGAGTTCTTCAACAGTCTTCTCTGATAATTCAATACCAAAATATATATATATATATGTATATATATATGGGATTTATTCGTATGGGAACTGTTCTCACAGTATATGTGAGAACTCTGTTAAGAGCCGTTGGATCATTAAAGTGGATCCAACGGCTCTCACGTTTTACATATAACAAGAGGTTTTGCTTTGGGCGCCAACTCATTTCATTTCCCTCTTTCGTTCCGTTGAAAACTCCATAGCCCTGTTCGTCTTGCAGAACCCTTTCGAGGGCTTGAAAAATCCAGCGGTTTCCTCTCTTCGATCGGATCGGTTTCCTCTCTTCGAAAGGTTCTCCGGCTGCACCCTCTCCGCTGCATCTCCATCTCCTCATCTTCCTCGAGTTTCTCATTGAACGGAGAGACATCCACCGATTTTAGATCTCTTCCCCCCTGACGCTTGCCGGAAGCTGTCCTCTCCTCTCCTCTCCTCCAGAACGACGAAGCTCGTCTCTCGCTGAAGATATGGGGCAGGCGCAGTGCTAGGGCTCGATTCCTCTTTCCCCCTTTCATTTTTTTTTTCTAATCGAACCCATTTCCTTCCATCATCCTGCCCTCTCTATCTCCATCGAGGAACCGAAGATATGGAGGAGCTGAGCCCATTTCTTTGTTGAAGGGAAGCAAAGAGGACTCACAGACCAGAGCCACAAAAGTCTGCATCTCTCTCAGCCGACCCAGCGAGGAAGGAAGGTCAGATTTATCTTTTTTCTATTTTTTTTTATTTTGTTTGGAATCCATACATTTGATTTTGGCTCAGGTCTGGCATTGTTCTGTTTGATAATTTGAAGTTCTGTTTTGTTTGGCATGAGATTAATGGCTCGGTCAAAATCAACATTAGGCAGTATTCCTGCAGATTATCTCACCCAAAATAGTTCTTTATTTCCAAAGCTCATCATCAAGATTATGAAGTCCAAATAATAAGGCAAAAAAGTGAGACTTGATGCATAATGCATGATGATTTTTGAACTGTGATACAGATACACAGAGGTCCCAACATAGTCACATACCCAATCACATATACAAATGATTACATACGAGAAATGATCATGTAGAGCCGGACGCAAGGGAGCATTCCATGTTTCCCATTGAAACATTCAGTCGAGGTGAAAATCTTTCCTTATGGCTGATTTGATGGTTGTATGTAACACACTCTTTGTCACCACAAGATAAAATTTAAATATTTTGTGAGAAAGGTCCCAGAGTGATAAAATAATACTTCACCAATGATGATGATGAGTATTGATGATGAAGAATGAGGTGGACCTAGAAGGGGAGCTGTGGTAGTGTTTGTTGATACTAAGAGAGAGATGGGATATTGGCTCCATTATGATAGTCTTATTTTCACTTGGGGATGGCGGTTGAGGCTGCATAATTTTTGGGAGAAAAGGAAGTTCACAAGTAAATGGTGATTATACAATAAGTATCATTTATTTTTGGTTGAGGTGTAATAAGTTTTTGCAGAGATAAATAATTATGGTTTGTTATTTCCAGTTTTGTTATTGGGATAAGTTTTCATTTTGTATATTTGTAGTGTATACATCAATTGAACTGTGAAGTCTTCATTTGCAGAACATTCATTTGCTTTTAAGTTAAATCATCAAAACCACACACACACACACACAGAGAGAGGGGTTGATCTCACTAACACTCACGTTAGTCACAATTCATGCAGGTCTTATTCTATCCAATGGCAAATACACTGTTGGTGAACACATTATAAATGTTATGTAACAGTGCTTCTGTTCTGATGAGGCCTTACCACAATTTGTGCATTAAGTTACACAACTGATGAACTTCAACTGTGCCTACTACATTCATCAATTCATAGACATATTATTCAATTCATCCATATTTTCTCAAGCTCTCCTAGTTTGTAAGATCAGATTCTATACGAAGCATTTCAACTTCATTGATTGTGTTGTCGGTTTCAATTCCATTAACTGGTGCTTTTTAGATTCCACATGTAGTTTCTGAATGGAAGAAACCAACAAACATTTCAAACCTTCTGCTGATTGGCATGTTCTAATTAAAAAAATTAAACCAGGAAGATGAGTTGCAGTTAATGACATTGATTACCATTTTAGCTGTAAGTGAAACTCAAAACACACTTGCATAACATAATCCCCTAAAATGAATCTGACTGTTCCAGGACATCCTCATTCGTCAAACCTATTTCTGTGCTAAAGGAAGCAAATAAGAAGCTCTATCACCTATAAAATCTTCCTTTATCTAAGATAATAAACTCACAAGGTTTTCAATTTTTCCATTGTCCCAACATATGCAGGGATAGGTCCAGTAAGATTACAATTCCTCAATATCCTGCGAGAAAACAGGAGTGGGTTCTGAACTGTCAAGAGATAGTCCCTAATGGATGACACAGATCCATCTCATGATCCTGACCTCGATTTGCAACTTTGGCTTCCGATCCATTCACAGTCTCCAATCCATTCACAGTCTCCGATAGCCTCAGAATTCGCTGGCAGCCAAGTAATTTACTATCTATGTTTCTCTATTTCTCTCCTATCTCTATCCACACAAAAATATTATTATGATAAAACTTGCGATTAATTCCTTTTTTTTTATTCTATTTTTGCATGTATTGTCATGGTGTGCTTAAAACATACAAAAGATTGACGATATAGCATCTTTACCAATTAAAACATTTGTGCCACAAGTTGATGAGGAGAAATTACCAAAAGTAGGTCAAGGTTTTGAAAATATTGAGGATGCTTACGATGCTTACAACACCTATGCGAAAGCGGCGGGTTTTAGCATTAGACGAAGCTCGGAGAAGAGGGTCAATAATGAAGTAGTGAGAAAAAAATTTGTGTGCTCTAAAGAAGGTTGTAAGAAAGAAAGACTTGGTGGTGAAAGGCGGACCTCAGATACACGGGAGAATTGTGGTGCATGTCTTCAGTTAAAAAAAATTAAAGGAGGGCACTGGATTGTATTTAAAATTGTTGTGGAACATTCTCACCTATTAAGTACCCCTAGAAAGACCCACATGCTACGGTCACACCGTCGGATTGACGGCCCCCAAAAAAAATTGATAGATACTTATAGTGCTGCTAATATTAGACCAAATAAACAAATGGGGATTTTAGTGTTGCAGTCAGGTGGGAGAGATAAAGTTGGTTTCACAGAAACAGACTTTCGAAATCATATTAGAGACAAAAATGAGGAAACAAAGGACAATGATGGTGATATGTTTTACGAGCACTTTAGACAATGGAAGGAGAGAGATCCAAGGAATTTTTTTGCTATTGAGAAAGATGATGAGGACCACATAAAACATGTGTTTTGGGCTGATTATTATTTTCAGAAGTCATATGAGGAGTTCGGCGATGTTGTCTCGTTTGATACAACGTACAATACAAACAGATATGGTCTCATTTTTGGCGTATTCACTGGAATTAATCATCATGATCAATCCATCATTTTTGGTTGTTGCTTAATCTCAAATGAGACTTTTGATACATTTGTTTGGGTTTTCAATAAATGGCTTGAAGCAATGCCGGGAGACCCACCAAAGTCCATCTTGACAGATCAGGACCTTGCAATGACAAAAGCCATTGGGTTTGTTCTTCCAGCTACGAGCCACCGTTATTGTTTGTGGCACATCATGGAAAATTTACAAAAGAATTTAGGTGGAGTTGCGATACATAAGAATGACTTGATCCCAACAATTAAAAAAATCGCATTCAACTCTTTGACAACTGAGGAATTTGAATCAGGTTGGCAGAAGATGCTGATAAAAGAGGATGTTACAAGCAACGATTGGCTAAATGGGATGTACGATATTCGTCATATGTGGGTGCCTATATATATGAGACACCTTTTCTTTGGAGGGATGTCTACAACCGGAAGGAGTGAAAGTATTAATGCCTTTGTAAAGCAATATGTGACACAAAAGAATGGTCTGTGTGGTTTAACCAAGGGATTGCAACTCAAAAGTACCGTCAATTGAAGGCAATTCACGACACTTCTAATGGAAGGCCAAAATTGATGACGGACTTGCCAATGGAGAGGCAAATGTCACAAATATACACAAAGAAGTTGTTTTATAAGTTCCAAGATCAATTCATGTACATAACATCCGGCATTGCTGAGATTGTAAACGATGATATGGAACAAAGAATATACAATGTTTCATCATTCAAAGATAACAAAGAAATTGAAAGGGTCGTCATTTTCAAAAAGGATGAAAAATATGCAAAATGTTCTTGTCAACTATTTGAATTCAAAGGCATTCCATGTGGACACATCATCTACGTTTTGAAACAAGAGAAAATATACACGCTGCCTGAGCAATACATTTTGAAAAGATGGACAAGGTATGCGAGGGTAGATGATGATTCTGATAAAAGTAAATGCTCTGAATTTGACGGGTCATTGTTAGCACGGCACGGTGATTTATCATATGATGCTGCAAATATCATTGATGAAGCATCATTGTCTAAGGAAGCATATCACCATGCAAAATCAATTCTACAAGACCTTAAAAAAAGGATTCGGGAGATAAATGAAAAAACGGTGATGGCAGAAGATGATCCAAAGAGAAAAAAGAAAAATGCAAGCCCTGCAGAGAGATATCTCCCTCCGAAGCAAGCAATTACAAAGGGTCGTCCTAAGAGATTGAAGTCCTCTAAGGAAAAAGCCAGGAAGAAAGATCGACTTTGCCGTGGATGTGGCAAGCGTGGGGTTGCACATGACAGACGCAATTGCCCTGGGCTTGACAAGAGGTACCATTCAGCTGAATTTTTTTAATTTAATATACATTGACAAGCTTTGTTTAATTTTCCCTCCTTTTTTTTTTTTAGTATTGCACATGACTACTCTGAGCCATTAAATGAAAATGAGGCATCGGAGAGATCCTCTGAGGACGAGACATTAACACAATTAGAAGGTATACATTTTTCCCTTCTAATTAATCAGTCCATTTTTTAAAAAAATAATTATTCTGATAGTAATGGATTCTTTAGATTACTATTATCATACTAATCAGTCCATGTTTGATCGCAGGATTAATTGATGCTCATGTTGGGTCCTTCCCTCTCTCTCAGGATGAATTGGATTATCATATTAATTGATGCTCATGGTAGGTGTGATGGGGCCAGCCAAGTAGCGGCTGTTTAAAAGAGTTTTTTGGTTGTGGTGGTTTCTTTCTCTTGGCTGTTTTAGAGTTCTTGCTGTTTTTACCAATTAATGTGGAGATTGGACTTTTGAGAAGGAATGAATGAATGATGTATAAGTTACTGAATTGAAAAGGAATGAATGAATGAATTCAACTTGGGTGTCTATTTGAATGAATGAATTCTACAGGTTTAAAACAGGTGCATGGATGAGTGGATATTGGTTTAGATGAATTCTACAGGTTTAAAAGGAATTCTATTTGAATGAATGAATGAATTTTTGTTGGGCCTGAAGATTTAGATGGTGACGAACTCCATAAAAGCTCTGATGGAGAAGTCTCTGCCCCAGCTTCTGTTGTAGATACTCTATACCTCCACGTATAATGGGCAAATATGCTTCATGTTTTGGGCAGAAATGAGATGGTGAGAAGCTACTTGAGACTATGATCCTCCAACAATGCTTTGATAAAAATCGGGGTCAGAAAACTGTGTACATAGTTCAATTAGAGCTTCGTGCCAGTAAATAATATGATGCTCATCCACTTGCAGCCAAGCACAGCAACTTTCTTCTGTTAATGACCCATCTAGCCCTTCAAGGCCCATACTCAGCCAAATCCACCTGTATATTAAACTGTGGAATTGACATCTTCAACAGAGCAGGCTTCTCTGTGGTTACAATTTACAATACCACTAACTAGCGAATTACAGTCTATGGGATGCATCTGCAGAAATGTATAGATTAAAATAATGTATGATCTGGCTATGAAATTTTGGCAATGGCATCACCATGGATGACAACAGTGACTTTTCAAAATCTAATATAAAGATGTGTTGGGAATCTTTTGGTCTATACAGTCATTACTGGTTTGAGTATTGTGGCAGAATGGTTGGCCATTCACTGTTGTTCTCTATGGGTGGCTCAGAAATCAGAAATTGCAATGCCTAGGATTCTGCTATAGTATTTTTTTTTTCTATTCTAATTTACCCCAATATCAATACTATCTATTTGTGGTCATATGGGTTTGAGGTGGAGAATTAACAAAGGCAACACCCTCAATTTGTAGTTTCTGATATGCCCACCCTGATGCAGACGTAAGGTGGATTATATACCCGTCTGTTATTCGAAAATATCCATACCACTTGTACTTCTTGCTGCATCTTAAGCACTGTAATAAAGTAGAAGGAATGACTGCAAAGATGATCTTAGCCAGTGGTTTCAAGGATTTAAACATCCATTGTTTCCATGACAATCGTCCTACAGTTTGACTCAATACACATTACAGGTAATTACAAAGAGTGCTGGCTATATTTGCAATTTCCAGTACGTAACGTATTGTAATTGAAGCATTTTGTGTCTAGGTGTGGAATGACATGGAACTAGCTCTCTGTTGCTGCATATGCACAGTTACTACAGTAGAAATAAAGCTTCCCATGTGAGAACATGTGTAGAGGACTATATAATGAATAGCACTTGGGGACTACATTATAATTTTTCATGTCATTTGTAGAACTTGTTAAATCAACCTCAGATTGATGCCATAGTAACAACTTTGCTCTTTAGCAAATTTTGTAGTCTCACACAACAGGTAGAAACAAACTCCATTACAGCACTGAAAGTTCCTAAACATATATAAAATCCATTCATTTGGGTTCATCAACATATACAAAATCTAGTCATGATCAGACATCTAGATATTGACTTCTCAAAAACATACATTTTAACATACTGTTTTCATAATGCATATTAAACTTATAAGGCAACAGAAAAACACCAATACACAATGAAATTTGTTTGATTTTTTCAAAACTTCGGATGCAGATTTCATCTCTTGAACTGCTGCCCATAAAATTTCATTCTGCTTCTCCATTGTATTCCTCAAATCTTCGATAAGCTCGGCTAAATTCTTTCCATTGTCCGCTTCATCTTTCCATATGAATCTACCACAACCTTTTCCATCCTACAAAAAGAATAACATATAGTTTATTTAAGATTATTTCTAATTTGCACATTATAACATTGTTGCTGAAAACAAAAATATAAAGTACCTACTTTCCAATTAGGACATCTCCAAAACTTTCTATTTGGATTAGAAGTTGTACGAGATGTCAGACAAATCATCTCTCCACAAGAGCATTTTGGTGCATATTCGGTGGAATAAGAATTGGACGATGACATCCTGTCATGAAGAGTTAGCATGCAGACCAAGTTTCCACATGTGTTCAATTCAGCCACAAGCAAGATTCAAATTCAAATAAACACTACCATCCATGGCCTAACACACTAAAACCATGTTATCAAGAAACTCTGAGTGATGAGAACTTGGTAAATAATTGAAAATTAATTAACAGTGATAAGAAGAGACCTACTATCAAAGAACAAAGAAATCAATGAACTGAAAATGGACTGTTAGATTGGTGGGTAACCTCTTTGGTGGCCACTGATACTGTGTATGGTTTTAGTGGCTTAATGAGTAGTAAGAAAGTCACAGGCTGAGATTACAACCTATTACCATCAACTTTTCTATAGTTCACATGTTCAAATGCATAAAATGTGCTGAAAACTCCACTACAACAAGCTGTATATGTAGAATCATTTTTTCAATCTAGCAATGATAGTAGATATGTATAAATAAAAACCACTTTACAGATCACACATGTAATCAAGTCAGAGACCAAAACATCTTACAGGAGAGAACAAGAAGTTGGTCAAGGATTTCAAATTAAACCCATCGGAAATTCCGATGTGATTTCATTTCTTTGAAGACCACGAGCCCTCCATGCCAAATCTTTCCATGATCAATATACAAAGGGCCTCCACACTCAGTTACGAGAGTTTACCCAAAATTCTTAAAACGGTTCTTCTTTTTAAGCAGCACAAGAAAAACCATTGTTGCTGGGTATTTAAGCTTTATAGATGAGGTTCCAGTGCAGGTTTTCAAACCAAGTTGAGATTGAGAAAATGGCAGGGAACAGTGACAATCACATCACCCAAGTTCTCTTTTGTGGGCCTTATTGGCCTGCTTCTCAAAATTACACAAGAGATTATTTGCGGAGTTATCCATATATTCAGGTAACCTGACATACCCATTGCTTTTTTCTTTAAAATCATCTGCCCAAGAAAATCTGATCCATTGAAAGCCCATTTGATAGCACAAATAGAATGTTGCATTTCAATATTCCTCCTTCGCCCTGTATCTTCTCACCCAGTGTGCAGAAGAGAACGCTTCTGCTTCTTTTCATGGTATGGATTCCAAACAAAATAAAAAAAAAATAGAAAAAAAGATAAATCTGACCTTCCTTCCTCGCTGGGTCGGCTGAGAGAGATGCAGACTTTTATGGCTCTGGTCTGTGAGTCCTCTTTGCTTCCCTTCAACAAAGAAATGGGCTCAGCTCCTCCATATCTTCGGTTCCTCGATGGAGATAGAGAGGGCAGGATGATGGAAGGAAATGGGTTTGATTAGAAAAAAAAATGAAAGGGGGAAAGAGGAATCGAGCCCTAGCACTGTGCCTGCCCCATATCTTCAGCGAGAGACGAGCTTCGTCGTTCTGGAGGCGAGGAGAGGAGAGGACAGCTTCCGGCAAGCGTCAGGGGGGAAGAGATCTAAAATCGGTGGATGTCTCTCGGTTCGATGAGAAACTCGATCTCTTCTCTGCGATGGAGAGGAAGATGAGGAGATGGAGATGCAGCGGAGAGGGTGCAGCCGGAGAACCTTTCGAAGAGAGGAAACCGCTCCGATCGAAGAGAGGAAACCGATGGAAAGCTTGAGAAAGGGTTCTGCAAGACGAACGGGTTTGTGAAAATTTCAACGGAACGAAAGAGGGAAATGAAATGAGTTGGGCGCCCAAAGCAAAACCTCTTGTTATATGTAAAACGTGAGAGCCGTTGGATCCACTTTAATGATCCAACGGCTCTTAACAGAGTTCTCACATATACCGTGAGAACAGTTCCCATACGAATAAATCCCATATATATATATATATATATTCCTTTGTGAAAGCAGCATATAAAAGTCAGACCTTTAATTGGTTTACTGGTTTGATTTTTTGCTGTTTGATTCTGGGTGGATCAAAGACAAACTTCCAGAATGATGGGATTTAGTTACCGTTCTTCAAGCATTAAGATAACATGAACCTGGTCACTGAATGTTTCACTTTCAGATGCCAAACCCACTATTTGATCTTGCCGGTTTTGTGTGTGGACAATTTGGGATTCCATTTTGGAGGTTCTTTCTTCCTACATTATTAGGGAAGGCAATTATTAAGACTTTCATACAGGTTTGTCTCAGTTTATTTTTCTTGGGTTTTGTTTGTGAAATATGTTTATGTTTGCATCCAGCACTGCAACTTCAACTATTGGAATCTTAAATTTATTCAACTTGAGCTGAATATTTTAAATGTCAACATTACAATATTGTATCTTGCAGCATTTCTTCCCTTGTCCGCTCAGATTGCAATGAATACAACAATGTTGAATACTAGAAAGTATTTCAAATATTATGTTTGTCTAAATGGGTATGTGGTTCTACAAAAGAATCCACACAGCATAAAGGTTACATGCTTAAGTTTAAGTTCTGAAAAGGAAGAGATACTTCATTAATATTTAAGTTCTGGGCGAGGTTGTGGGATTGAATCATGTTACTACATGCGACTCCCACCTAAGGAATGGATGTGCCTGATTCTTGGCAGGTCGTCGACATGGTGGGCTTGTAAATGATAAGAAGCTTGAATGTGGCACACTTAGGCCACACATGCTTGTCATGTAGAGCCAGAGGAAGAGTGGGTGTTTGATAGTGGCAAACCTCATTATAATGCCATCCTGAATTACAGTGTTTGCATATGGGCCTAGCATTCTGTATGATTGGAAGCCCTTTTTCAGCAATATAAATCCTTCATTTGTGAGCTTCACCATAATCAGGAAATGGAACAGAAGTTTCCTAAACGGAACAATCCATTCTCCTCATTGGTGATGTTTTGAAGTTGAATATGAATTATTGGCTACATATATTTTATAACTTACCATTTGCAAACTTCTGATTAGATGCAAAGTATCTTTTGGTGGTTTCTTTGCAGCTTGATCCATTCATGCTACTGTATCTAGTGCTTCTCTGAATGAAATTGTGAAAACAGGGCCAAGCACTATATACAGTATACACATTTGAAATAGGAGAGTTGCATTTTCTGGCATTTATTATGTAAGCCCAATAAATAACAAGTGCATGTTTTATATTATATCAAGTTTTAGCAGAGCCACTTGAAACCTGTTATATAGAATGTGAACTGTTTTCTCTTTTTATAATTTTGATCCATTCTCTTGTTTTTCTTCCCTGGAAGTATAAGGACATTTATCTTGGCTTACTGTTTTCCATGCTATTGCAACTTCAAAAGCCCCTGCCCCCTGAATTACCCAAAATATAAAATATTGTGATAAGAAAACAATATAGCAATACAAGAATTTGATACAGCCATACATATTAATCATTTAAATCATTGAGAAGCATAAAACTGCCTGTATACGGATGAGCCACTGAATAATAAATATCTTGATTCTTGAAACAAATAATCATAGCATAAGCATGATGAGTAAAGCAGTGAAGCAATGAAGATTGTAAGCATTTTTGGCAGTTGACATGCATGTTGTAATTTCAACAAGGAAAATTTAGGAAAAGGTTTATATAGATACATGTTTATCTTTCATTTATAATCTAATTCATTGAAAAGATTCTAATGTTGTTTTTGTCGTTGCAGATTGATAAACGCTTTAGAGTCGGCTGCAGACTAGCTAAATGTGTTTTATTCTTTTAGTTTATTTGTATATGTATATTGGACATATATATGGGGCTGTATCATTATTGATTGTAATATTTGTTTAATGAGATGAATGATTTAATGAAAAATGGTGATGGTTGTTTGTTTATTTGCATGAATTTTTTATAATGAATAGGTTTGATACAGGTGTACAAACAGGTTTAAAGGAAAAAACAATTATATTAAAAAAAATTAAAACACTTTACCGACGAAAACAAATGTCGGTAAAAGTGTTTATTTTTATTTTATTTTGATTTTGCCGACGAAAAAAACGTCGGTAAATATCTTTTAACTTTTCCTTTATTTTCCCTTTTATTTTACCGACGTATGTTTTTCGTCGGTAAAATCCTCTTTTTATATTCGTACTTTTACCGACGAAAAATAAACGTCGGTAAAAGTCTTTTTATTTTTATTTATTTCCCCTTTTTATTTTGCCGACGAAACATAAACGTCGGTAACAGTCTTTCTATTTTTATTTATTTTCCCTTTTTATTTTGCCGACGAAATAAAAACGTCGGTAAAAGTACTTATGAAATATTTAGAAATTTAAAATATTTTTATCGACGTAAAATGTCGGTAAAAGTACTTATTAAATATTTAGAAATTTAAAATATTTTTACCGACGTTTTAAAAACGTCGGTAAAAGTACTTATTAAATATTTAGAAATTTAAAATTAAACGTCAGCAAAGATCATAAAACGTCGGTAAAAATTCAGTTTTTGCCGACGAAATAAATTTTTGTCGGCAAAAACTTTTGTCCACGATTTGTTACCGACGTCTGACCGACGAAAAAATTTTCGTCGACAAAGGTTTTACCGACGTTTTTTTGGCTTTTGGCGACGAAAAATTTCGTCGCTAAAAGTGTAGTTTGTTGTAGTGGTGAAAACGAATTTTAAATGAAAAAAAAAACATATGAAAACAGAATAACTTATTAAAAACACTAACCAAAAGACAAAGGAACAAATAAAAATCTAAAACTAAGTTAATAATTTCATTAAAAATTTCATAAAACACATGAGCTAGTAAATTGTGCTATTCTAAGGGGTGGCACTAGCAGGAAAAAATAGGAGATGGAAAGCTTGCAAAGTTAGGGCATGATAGCTGGTTATATTAATCTATCCCCATATTGGTAGCTTGCTCTCTCATATTACTTTTTGTCACGACCCGAGCCCGAGATCAAAGTAATTAGGGCTAAACCCCGGATCGCGAAGACAATCATACTTACTCCCGTAAACCCCGAATTAACCGAAATTAAGACGAAGTCCACAAGGGTTCTTACATACGTATCTGTCAATGTACAATTGTGCGGAAACATATATATGTATACATTGACAACCATTTAAAACTAAACAAATCATTTACATAAGAGTAAAGTCAATATACATTTCTAACGAAGTCAACCACTGTAGATTTAAAAACAATGCATGTGACATCTATTTACTATTCAAAAGGAATATACAAAAACTTTTATCAAAATCTCTTAAGTGTTCAATTCACTCGCACTCCGATCATGTCCATTCGATCAAGCCTCCTGGGGTATCGGATGGGCAATCTCCGCTGATGGCTCTGTCTCTGCCTGACTGGGATAGGCAACTAGATCTGTAATGTCATCAATAACACTAGTGAACATGACGGTTCAACAAGGTATAGACAGATCTTCCAATAGCACATGTTGATAAATAAATTGAACTTATTCAATCTATTTAATAACAATCACAATCCTAGACAATTCCTACAATAATAATAGGTGAACACAAAAGGTCAATTAATAAACGTATACAAGATGGCTGCTACCACAACTTTCATTTCATTTACCATCTTCCCTCAAAGGAAGGATTCGTCTTTAAAATGGAAAGCATCAATCAATACCTATAGATATGATCGGAAATGTGAGACTTACTAGTGTCCGGGCCAAGGACAACTAGCATCACTATGGAGCTCCGGAACACCCCAAATCCATCTACTGCAATAAGAATAATCATTTGTTTCATTTATTAATTTATTGAACTCATTTAGAGTCCTAGTACAAAAGCTAGGTAGTGCCAGACTCAAGATTCAATACTTTTCAATAAGCAGTCCTTTTCTGGATTCAATTCAACTCAAGAATTCCTTCATAACGAAGGAAGGGAATCACAGTAATATCAATCTCGTTAGATTGGAACACAACGATACAATGATAGGATTACTAATCAATTATGTTTCTACTCAATTCTATACAATCAATTAGGTGTAACTATTGGTTACTAAATACACGTGTTATTCTCGATGGACATTACATTTATATTTTAATGTGTGCATTATAGTCCCCGTAATTATCACCCATGGAATTCCCCTTTCATTGACCTTAATTCTCATTAGTCTCAATTTACCTCATAATTAGTCTTAAACTAGTTGAGGAGTATTTATGCTCACAAAAGCAATCTTAGTCCACATAAAAATCCAAAACCCATTGGCGGTTAGGTTACCTTGGCGGTTAGCCAAAATCTTACTGGCGGTTAGCTAAAATCTTGCTGGCGGCTAGTCGAAATTTGGCTGGCGGCTAGCCGAATCTGGTTCGGCTAGCTTACGATCAGCTTTTCAAAAGCTCGTCTTCTGATGCAGTTTCTGACTCGAATTCGGTCAGCTCAGCAGTTACCTTTCGGCTAGCCGAAATTCAAATTTCGGCTAACCAAAATTCAGCGGTTAGCTGGCGGTCAGCTTTCCAGAGACTGACACATTTTGCTGAATTCTGACAGTTAGCCTTGCGCTTAGCCCTGCGGCTAGCCGAATTGTTCCTAGAAACGAATTCTGAAGTATCAGAATTCTGAAGAAAAAGCTGGGATTGAGTTCCTTGAACTCAAACCACTACAATAATAACATGAAACATAGAAGATGCATATACTTGCCTCTATTTGAAGATTAATCCACAAAAGCCCTTTGCTTAGCTTGGATTTGAATGGAAATTTCTCAACTTGAAGATTTTCTTCCAAGAGAACTCAAGAAGAAGATGAAGATGAAGTGGACGAAGCCCTTATCGAAATCACCCTCAAAACTCCGCTCTTGATGCTTGTGTGAGAAAGAACGGAAGAAGAAGAAGAAAAAGGAAGAGAAATGAGTCTAGGGTTTACAAATAAGCTGGAATGAGCTAATTTAGCTTATATAAGCTTCCAATTTGTGTTTAAGCCCATTAGTTTTCCCCTTATCTACGATTCGAGTCAAAAGAAGGGTCATTTGATTCTATACTCGTCGAATGACTTCAAGTCTTTTATGAAAGTTAACATACTCATCGAGATACACGTGTTGGTGTCAAGAGTTTCCGTATTTGACAAAATACGTATAAATCCGTATTTACGAAAAAGTCCTTAATTTCCTTGTTTAATTTCAAAACCCATTCAAATCATTCATTATCATTCTATTAAGTTTAAATCACTCACTTTAGGCTAATTCAATTCCATTAGGCCATAAACCATCATTAACTTAATTAAAGATAGTTAATTAGCTTAATCTCCAATCAATTAGAATTAATCTCAATTAAGTCGGGACGGGGCCTAACACTTTTAATGCTTATATCTCTCCCTTCTCCCTCTAATCCAAAGATATCTTGATGTGGATCTAGCAGTACTCATTAGCTCATCTTGAGGTATCCTTGACATCTAGAGGGTCACAATAGTCTTGGCCCCATTTGTATTGAACAAATTGATCTAACCACATTCAGGGCTCGTTTGGACGTCTACAGAATAAAATATTTACAGATTTAAATATTTCAAGAATAAAACAGTATAGAATACAATAATGCAATATTATAATAGTATAAATTTTTTACTGTCTGGCAATTTTTTAGGAATATTACAGATTTTAAATTGAGATGTTTGGAAGGTACTATGATTAAAGTAAATTACATTATAAGAATATTTTTTTATTGAATATTTTAATTTATATGTAATTTACCACATCTAGATAAAAAAACAATGTGGTAAAGAGAAATTTAACTTTCATGTTTTTACCATAAGTTATTTTTCTTTTATCACATAAAATCATGGTAAAGTATAGTAAAGTAAAGTCAGTGAAAAAACAACTACTTTATTACTCTCTCTCACTTTGCTTTACCACATACTTCATCTGACCTTACTTTGCCTCATCTTTTACCATGATATGACATCAATCTTTATTTTACTTTACCACACTTGTAAACAAGTCACTTTTTATTTACTATATAAAACTACGATAGAATGTGATAAAGTAAAGTAACGTAAAAAAAATAAACTACTTTGGCATTCCTTCCCACTTTACTTCACCATGTACTTTATCCCACCTTTACTTTACCCCACATTTACCATCCTGTGAAACTTACATTTACTTTACTTTACCATATGCGTAAACATACACATTATGATGAATTTGTTGAACTAAAGTCTTTACTTTACTCTACTACTTTGTAATCGTCATTTTGAAAGATTTTTATCTTGTCAAAAGTTTTCTTAACGGGGGAGTTGTAGGAGAGAATATTGAGCTTTTTGAAAGAAAAAAATCTTTTCTTCAATTTTTTCTTGAGCTACCAAACGCACAAGATTTTCTTCTTAAAAAAATGAAATGTTATATACTAAAAAATGTTGTTTTATTATGTTTTTTTATGCATCCAAACAGGCCCTCAACATACTTCTACTTGAAAATATTTCATGGAAGTTCCAACACTATAAAAAAAGGCTTTTTATATCGGCTAAAAACCGATATAAAAGACCTATTATATCGGTTTTTCAGTAAACTTCAAACCGATATAAGTACCCCCGATATAATAAACAACTATAACCGATATAATATGTGTAATATTTCATATCGATTTTTAGACAACTGATGTCTTGTAAACCTGAAATTATAACACATATTACTGTAAAACCGATATAAAAAAAAGTAAAATCGATATAAAAATTATTTATAATATCGGTTTTCGGAGAACTGATGTGTTTTGAAACTGAAATTATAGCATACATTACTGTAAAACCGATATAAAAAAGAGTGAAACCGATATAAAAATTATTTATAATATCGGTTATAAAGGGCTTTGTTATATCGGTTTTTTGGGATTGTATTATATCGTTTGTTCTGTAACCGATTTAATACTATATATGCATTTTTTTTATCAAAAGAATTTGCATTGCTGCAGTACTTATAAAACCTACAGTACCATAAAATAAACCTACAGTACCATCGCAGTACACTGTACACCAATAAACTTTGCACTATATATACAAATTAATAAAGTGATCATATATATATATGTAACTAATTAATAATTAACATAAAGCTTGACTAGACAAATCTTTGATCAATTAAGAATTGAGTAAGCCTGTAGTTTGAGTAAGCTCTCTCAAAAGAGTCCACTGGAAAAGAGAAAGAAGCTCCAGATTTATAGAAAACATCCAACGGCTATATTGGCGGCTAGCCCCTTTAGACCAGTGGCTAGCCCTTTTCAAATAACAGTCAGAAAATTTAAATCAGGTTGGCTCACGGCTAGCCGCAGGAATAGTTGGGAGCTAACCGTAAGGCAACCGCAGGGGTGACCGTAAGAGGGGGTTCTAAAAAACTGGTCTCTGGAAATCAAACCATAATCCCACGGTTAGCACTGCGGCTAGTCGTAGGTGCACTGGCGGTTAGCCGCAGGAAGTGCTGAAAATCATCCTGAGAAAAGAGGCTTACTGGAAAGCTGACCGTGGGTCTGGCGGTTAGCCCCCTTGCAAAGGGCAGCTACCCGCCAAGTGACCGTAAGGTCACCTGACCCTTTTTAGAAGGACTATTTAAGCCGAGATAAAAAGGATAGAAAACATGATTTTAAAACTCATTTTTTTCCCAGGGATCTAAGGATTTGGTCTAGGTATAAAATACCTGAAATGGTTGTCAAACACATATGGAGACCTTCTTGATGAATCCGAACTTTCCAACCGCTTGATAAACCTTCTGAATATGATCTTCCTTGAGGCACTTTGAGAGGCAAGAACTTTGGAACTCTTTGGCACGGAATTGACAAAACAAACTCAGTGCTCACAGACATTGGCACTTTGAGAGGCTGGGTCCCACAGTAGGGCCCACTGAAACTAAGTTTCATCTCAGATTAAGGGACAAATAATAATATGAAAAACTATTTGTTTAATAACGAGTCAACACATAATAGCCACAACATAGGGATAGATAAGCCGATTGCTAAACATGTTGATAAATAGAGCAATAGCAGATTAATGAATGGATTAGTGACAGATTGATAGACAAGTAATAAACAATGTATAAACAGATTCATAACAGGTTTGTTAACAAATAAGGAACATGATTAATTTAGACAATGCAATCCCATGATTAATTTAGACAATGTAATCCCAAGCAACATATACTAATTATCTTAAAACACTTGCCTCAAAACCAACAACAAAGCAACCTTAACCAACAGTCACTCCAAGCTCCAAATAACCAAGGCTTTCTCTCCCAAACAAAACCCACCAAAATCTCCCTAAAATCAAAACCCCTACACTGTCAAGCATCCACATCCATAACAGCCAACACAAGAAATAAAAGAAACGAGTTCTAGCTCAAGAAACACTCAAGGATATAAGCGGTCAACCTTTTGGAAGCTCAAGAAAAAGAGAAGGTGATGAAGGAGGGGCAGTCACTGCTGGATTCACACCAAAACAGAGTATGTCGCTCAGAGGATGACATGGGATCGATTGGCCAAATCAGATCTTTCAAGGGAAGCCTTCAAGAAATCGCTCTTCAAGAAGCCATGGAAGGAGAGAAGGAGAAAAAAAAGAGAGAAAGAGAGAAGCTTTTCTAATGTAGCTATACCCTGCACAGCCCACCTGCTGCACCACGCTGCACACACCCACCCTGCACAGCCCACCTGCTGCACCACCTTGCACACACCCACCTGCTGTACAGTGTAAAGTGCTTTTCCATCCACCATAAAGAAATGAAACAAGAATATTCATTCCATTTCATATTAATATTCAAATATCCTTACAACATTTAAAGCACTTTACTAGATCCATTACAAAATAAAAATCCATGCTAACATTCCACTCTGTACCAACATTCAAAACATTCAAACTCTGAGTACTGTTGGCTGCATCTTTTCTACATTCAATCTCTCAATTCTTTTTGAACTTCATACAATATGTTGCAGTTTTCCTTTCTTTTTCATTTTTTAATTGTGCTCATGTTCATTTATTTGCTTGAATTTTTTTTTTTTTTGTTTATAATGTTGCCACTGGGTGTCATGTTCGTTCTTCATA
Source organism: Cinnamomum chago (assembly GCA_038049695.1). Lineage (NCBI taxonomy): Eukaryota > Viridiplantae > Streptophyta > Magnoliopsida > Laurales > Lauraceae > Cinnamomum > Cinnamomum chago. The sequence goes on along the minus strand of CP142458.1, from coordinate 59,099,998 downwards.
CAGAATATCTTAGGATTCATTCTCTTTCGACACAATCATGTCATGTAGCTTTGTTTTCCCATTTCCCCTCCCTTAGTTTCTCTCTTCCTTTCTCTGTTTTCTTTCTTGCTTCTCTTTCTTTATTTCACTCTCTATCTCTCTCTTACTTTCCTCTCTCTTTCACCCACCTCCCTGCCAACGAAAAAAGCAGATGCAAGAACTGTGAGGGGAAAACACAAATCACATTAAGATAGACTAAGAACCGCAAGGAAGAAAATATAAAACTGCATTTGATGCAATAACTTGGAGACCAACTACAAGTGATGAAGTGAAAAAGGAATGAATTTTTAGTAGAATATATTGAAACAAAAAGACCCAACTCACAAAAACTGTTCCCCAAACATTGGGCTAGAATCACCAAGAAACCCATCTCTGAACTTTTCCAGGCAAGTAATCAAAGAAATGCCACAATAACACCAAATACAGTGATCAAATTTAGACATACATATAAGTAAAAAATTTAGCAGAAAATTCTATAAGTAAATGAATAAAGAAAAGGTCTTTATAAAGCTTACTAGAAGAAGACTGCAGACAGAAGAGCTACAGAACTTGGGGCCCAAATGTAAATGTGGTGAGCTGATAACTACAAGAAGTAGAAGAAAAAGATATTAGAGAGTTGGGTTTTTTTTTAAACTGAAAGGAGAAATGGGATGGTGATAAATTTTGATGTTCTTTTAACTTGTCATTGATGAAGAAAGACTCATCTAAAGAGACAATCTCTTCTTCTTCTACTGCTTCTTCCTCTTTCCCTCTCTCCATCCCTGCTTAGTTTAATTTCATCCCCATAATCAGTAAACAAAACCTAGGGCTAAAATCATTATTGATATGTGCACATGAAATTTCTACTGTTCAGGAATGCAGAAAAACAGCAAAATCAGAAAAATGAAACTCCCCCCCCCCCCCAACATATGCCCAAAATTTTTAAGGCCCCTCAAAAAACCAGGAGCTGTATTGGCAGATGAGCCTGCATGAAGGGCTGGCACCCAGCCCAAATCAGGCTGCAACAGCCCGAGGTAGGAAGCAAAACCATATTTCTCAATGTAATTAAAGCTCTTGAAATAATTTGCTTAGTTAAGATATCCACCTCTACATCAAGGAGGAGATACCCCTAACATTTGGAGCAAAAGGAACATTTCTTGCCATTCAAATTTCCATGATTGTATTCAAAATTTTCCCTTGCAGATCAAGTCCTTCTTTGCCCTCTAAATAGCCCACGATATTGAAATGATGCCAGCTTGAGAAATGGGATCGCTTAAAGAAGTGAGAGGAGGTTTGTCGCGACCCCGGACCGAGAGATCCGGGATTGGGACTAATATTGATGTTAGGATGATCCACAACTGTTTAATAATACCATATGATTTATTTAATTTTCCACAGGTGTCCGCGGTGAGGATATCATAACCATAATTGAATATTTCTGTTAAATGCGGAAGCATGTAGCAAATCAAATAGTCAAACCATCCTTGGTCATAAAAACAATAACACCAGACTAAAATACTGTATCAGAATGAGCAATGATTTATAGCATGTTTCCCAAAGGTTGTTAAAGTTAGACAAAATATCATTTAGTTACATTCCCCAAAATTAGAGGCCAACAAAGGCCAATGTACACAAAACAACAACCCAAAAGAATGGTTAAATAGTTCCCTCAAAATGTTACGCTTCTCAAAGCAATCTGATGTCTACATGACATCGTCAGCACGCCACTCGACTAGAGGTTGCGGCGCGCCTACCGCCTCCTCCGGCTCCTCCTCAAGGAAGCCGACAACGGGACCTGAGTACCAAAGCAAAGGGTCAGACACGACGGTCTGGCAAGAGAAAGCAAGGATACAATAATATCTAATACAAGAAAATCTCTGGCAAAGCGTATAAATCTGAGTTAAGCAAGAACTCTCATAAAATAGATAAATCATTTGCGATGAACAAGTAAACAATATAAAACATATCAGGTATCCAAGGATTCGGGAACTAACAAGGTGGCAATCACATAAAGCTAAGTCCTCTGTCACTAAAGTGACAACAGTATCACGGGACGTTGATCTCTGTCACACAAGGTGAGGAGAAACAACGTATACATATATACAATATAATTATACGGGAACGGGACCACGGTAGCGAACCGGGTATCGGGACGGGACCACGGTATTAGACCGGGTATCGGGATCCAAACTGCAGCTGGCGGGACGGGAGAGGGATTTCCAAGTCAGTGGATCAGACTGACAAGGTATCCAAGCTTAGTGATGCCGACTCATAGGATAAAACCAATCGAGGCATATCAAGTATTCAAGTACAGTAAATAAACGGTAAAACGGGGGTGCTCAAGGGCACACTGTCTTTCCATATCGGGCAATACATTTCGGGGCAATTCACTGTTACTATTGTAGCTCCAAAGCTTTCGAGAAAACAAGTCATGCGATGAAATTCCTGGGAATGAGGTGAAACAATACACTATAATGAAATTCGGGTAAAATATCAATTTAGAAATCCAATTAAGTGAATAGGGGTCCCGTATGTCTATTATAGCCCTTACTTGGTACTCTTTGAGTTTTGAGACATTCCGGGCTCCTTATGCACTCCTACGATTTTTCCAAAATTTCGAATGACATATTTGTGATATGGTTTCTTTCTCGGATGGCATCAAGCAATGCCTAGTGAATCCCCTTCGATTGACAAAGCTCAACGCTCGAACGAACCGGAAATGCAGCTTACTGGAAAGCTTTTCGAAATCTGGGGAATTTCGGTTACCTGGCGGTCAGCTGGCGGTTAGTCGCCGCTGGGATGGGCGGCTAGCCGCTGGCTGGCCGCGGCTGGGCTGCAGAAATGCAGCTTACTGGAAAGCTGACCGCCAAGTGCGGTTAGCTGGCGGTTAGCCGCTGGCCAACCGTGGAGCTGATTGAGTTTTGAGGAGAAGAAGTGTGCTCTCTGGAAAAGCCACCGTGACATTTCGGCTAGCTGGCGGTTAGCCGCCAGTCACCAAGCGGCTAACCGCCGGGTGACCGCAGGCTGACCGCCAGTGCGGGAATCACCCACTGTGTTCAAATTTTTGAGTCACTTTCCTCCTCAAAACCATCCTCCTCACTTTTACTTAATCCTTGACACAAAACTGAGCTAAAAGCTCCTCCAATGCATCTAATTACACTTCTTCCAAGGCTCCCATAATTGTTCATGCACCACTTCCTTCATCAACATCCCATTCCATACAAAGAAAGAAGGAAACCATTTCACCATAGAGTACTTTGGGTATAAACAAGAGAAGAATTAAATGCCATTCATTACTACACTTATAAGTCATAATTGCAATACCATGAATGCACTACCAAAGCTCCATTATGAACATTTATGTCAAAGCAATGTAATAAATAGACATGAGTGAAAAACACCAAAAAAATCATGGAACTTATAAAGATCAAAACATCCACTTGCCTCTAGTCCCAGCTAGTTGAAATCAAGCCTTTTATCACCTCTATTGCTCAAAGCCAAGCTACAAATCAAAAATCCCAAAAACAACCCTAAAATGGGTTACACAAGGAATGACAATGAACAAACCAACAATAATGCAAAAGTAGTACCTCATGGCCTAGGAGACAACAATCTAGAAGATGAGAATGATCACTTACCTTGAAGGTCCTCTAATGGCAATGGTAAGCTCAATGAAGGTCTTGGAATGGAGGGTTCTCCTCACAAATGGTACCAATGGAAAGCTTGAGAGATGAGGGAGTGATTGGTGATCTCCAATGTTTGATTGATGAGCCCTAGGTGTGGCTGGGGGATGAAGAAACAAGAAGAAGAAGAAGAAAAGCACAAGAGCAAACCCTAGGCTCAGTTGTGCTGGAACAAGAATGGAGAGTGAATGAGAAAGAAGAGATGGGTTCTCTTTTGTTAACAAAGGGAGCTTGGGTCCCACAACTTAAGGAACTATATTAGCTGAAATCATCTACTTCGGGACCTCGGATGGGTTCGACGAAGAAGGAAGAAATGATCGTTGAAATATCTAGTTTCCAAAAAGTACATGTTTCACGGGTTTCGGGGATATCGAGTTTTGGGTACAGACTTGGTGTGCAATGACTGTTTTGCCCTTTAGGCTATGAAAATCGGGTTTCGGGATCTTGAATGAATACGGGATTAACATGAAAGTTGTTGAGATCTACAAGATGCATGCAACGGGCCAAAAACATAATCCACAATAAATCGAGAAATTCCTCGAGAAAATACAAAGCCGAAAAGGGAACCCCTAAAGGGCCCCACAAGCTACCAAAGCAAATCAAGACAATCGAATTAGCCCGAAACCATAATCAAAGCTAATCCAAACCCAACTTAACCAGAAATCACTAATCAAGCTTAGCACTAACACGCAACTTAATTAGCACTAATCGGGTTCACTCGGGTCGGGGTCTTACAAGGTTGAGCACTATCTAACCCATTAAACACTTCAAGATTTGATTGAAAAGGAAAAAAAAATAGACATATGCCCATTGCCACTGTCACACCACTACCATCACAACAGACATAACACATAGAAAATAAAAACTAAAAAATCTGCAACCATGAAAACACATTTTCAATCTACATTTACATAAATTTTAAAAAATCATACCTTAGATGGTTGCAGAAATCGTGAGCAAATATAGGGTTGCAAAGACTGAGCAGAGATAGGATTGCAAACCTGAGGGAGAAAAAAAAGGAAAATGAAAAGAAAAGAAAGAATAGAGATGAGGAATCGCTGGGGCAGAGACTTTTTTAAACTAAAAAAAATGAGAAATAGAGGAGAGAGCATACCAGAGAGAAGGAGGCGGAGGCGGAGGCGACGGCGACGGCGTAGTGAAAGAGAGAGAGAGCAAAGAAAGCGAGAGAGAGAGAGAGAAAGAGCAGAGAGAGCGATAGAGAAAGCAACAGAGAGAGAGCAGAGAGATCGAGCGAGAGAGCGAGAGTGAGCGAGCGAGACAGAGAGAGCAGAGAGATTGAGCGAGAGATCGATCGATCAAGAGAGAGAGAGAGAGAAATAGCAGAGAGAGAGAGAACGAGAGTGAGCGAGAGAGACAGGGAGAGCAGAGAGAGAGAGTGAGAGAAGACCAGAGAGAGCGAGAGAGAAGAGAGAGCGAGAGTGAGGAGAGAAGAGAGAGCGAGAGTGAGAGGAGAGAATAGAGGAAAGAGGGGTTTTGGAGGGAGAGAGGCGCTGGGACCGAAAAGAGGGTTTTGGAGGCTGGAGGGGGAAAAAAAAACATGGAACCGATATTATAAAAGTTGAACTGATATAAGATATTTTGGAGCAGCATATTATATCGGTTTTCCTAATAACTGATATTAAGGGATTTTTAAAACCGATATAAAATCATGGCTTTTTAGTAGTGTATATAATAACGGTTTCATAATAACCGATATAAAATATAGCAATTAATATCATATATTTGCTAACCGATATTATATATAGCGATTATTATATCGGTTACAAAATAACCGATAAAAAAAAATTGACCGATATAAAAAAATATTAACTGATATAAAAAATCTTGATTGAAGATATTATATCGATTATATGAAAAACCGATATAGGGCAATTTTTGTAACCGATATAAAATGTCCTTTTTTTAATAGTGCAAAAGCCCGTTGGAAGTTGACTGTCTTCGATTAAACCCATGTTCCTCTCCTTTCCTTAGAAAAAGCTCGTTTTGCCTTTCTAACGAAAGACACAAAGTTATTTACCCAAATTTTTTTTTTTGAAAGATACAAAGAATGTAAAGAATTAAATGGAGAAACATGGAAAAAGTAAATTTTGAATTGGTGAGGCATAGTAAATTTTGGATTGGTGAGGCATGTTGAAACAAAGATGAAGTTTATATTTTCTAACAACATAAGCAAAAGGTTGGTCTCTTGCATCCAGATGCCACAACTATTTCATAGAAGAAAAAACAGACTTGTATTTATTCTTCTCCTACTCCTTAGCCCAGAAGTTCTGGGTTTGGCTTCTCAGCCCCAGCGGAGTAAGGTTCCCCTCCCCTTATCAGTTTCTGCCATTTGGAACTCCATCGCCAAGGATGGAGATATTTTAGGAAGAAAGTGTGCTGCACCAATCTTCTTCCACGCCATCTTTGTCCTTTGGCAGTTCTGGAATGACTCCAAGAACAACAATAGGCTGCGTACTCTGGAGAGAGCTAAGGTAGTACTCTTGGACCGTTTTTTTTTCGCTTAATGGTAAATTTGTATTAAGAGAAAGAGACAGGGCAATGCCCCGAGGACAAGGAGAAAAAAGAATTACAACCAAAAGAACTCTGAACATGCCTACCCTGAAACAGGAAGACAGCAAAACAAAGAGCTCCAAAATAGAGGAGCCAGAAAACCAGAAGAAGAAGAGGGGAGCCATCTCGCAAAGCTCCAGAGCAACAGAAAGAAGACAGCCAAAAGCAGGGAGAGGGCAGCACCCCTGACAGAACAAACCAGCCAACAAACCAACAAGAGCTGGGAGCTGCAGTAAGAGACTCCCCAAAAAACCTGCAGGAAAACCGAGAGGAAGCCCAGCCCCCTGAACTGCCACCAGAAAACCACAACAAGCTACCCCTCAACCCAACAGACAACCAACAGCAAAAACAGGGAGGAGCAGGAATCAGTTCAGGCCCATACCTCTCAGAACAGGGTGGGAGATTGGATTGGCTGAACCTTTCAACAAGCTGGCCAGCACTTTCAACTGGTCCTGAAGAATTATCTGAGCTCTCACCATCGAAGGCTTACAATTCCGGTGCTTACTATCATTCCGAAGGGTCCAGATAACGGAGATTGATTGGAAGAAGATCGCCGCTGCCAGCTTTCTCTCAAGGAGGCCAGCACCCTGAGCTAAGGTGGACTAAATTACCGATGCAGACAGATGACTGGAAGGATGATTTTCTCCCAGACTTAAAATCCACTTCCAGACCTGAATAGCAAAGGAGCAGGAGAAGAATAGGTGAAGATCATTTTCTTCATTGTTTAGACAGAGACAGCATCTAGAAGCCATTGAGCTTCCTCTTTGTTTAGCTCGACTATCCGTAGGAGTTTTCCTGTGAAGGAGGCGCCAGGAGAAGCATGCCAATCTGGGGTTAATATACTTGGACCAGACCAAGCCATCCCAGGATACTGCAGGGAGATTGATCCTAAGTAAATTCCAAGCCTCCTTGAGAGAGAGTATCCCTGAGGTGTTTCCCTGCCATACAAGGAAATCTGGGATAGAGGAATTGCTTAAGGGTAAGAGGGAAGTAGACTGCTGGAGAAAGGATCTCAGGTCAGCTGGGAGATGGCTGGGAAAATTCCATGAAGAATTCTGGATGAAGGCAGCCAGCAGATCCGATTCAGGGAGCTGGAGATGGGGAGATCTAGGAGCTATTGGACCTTTGCCTGTCCAATTGTCAAACCAGCTGCTGATTGAGAGGCCATTCCCTATCTTCCAGATGCTCCCTCTATGGAGGAGGTGAGCCAAGGACCTGATTCGCATCCAGATGCAAGAGCCTCTTTTTGGCGAGTCAGGAGACCAAATCGAGGTCTGAAGTATCTGTCTCTGAACCAATTTGCCCAGAGGGAGTTAGAGGAGGCCGCCGACCAACCAAGCTTTAGCATGCAGGCCTCATTGAAGACCTTAACTCTACGTAAACCAAGCCCTCCTTCTGATTTTGGCGAGCAGACCGTACCCCAATTAACCTGACCATTGGAGTTGTCAGGGCCAGCTGACCAGAGGAAGCTCCTCATCAATCTTTCAATCTGAAGGCAGGTTTTGCTCGGAATTGGGACAACCAAGGAGGTGTGGAGGGGGATGGAAGAGAGCACGTGTTTTACCAGAACTAGTCTACCCGCAAAGGATAGACTTTTTGCTTTCCATCCCGCCAGCCTTGATCTAATGGAGTCCATGATCCGGTTGAAGTAAAAGTGCCTCGAAGTGCCAAGAAAAAAGGGAACTCCCAGATAGGTGGAGGGGAGGTTCGCCTGAGGGATGCCCAGGATATTGGTAGCCAAGTGAGCTCTCCTTACTGAGCTCTTACCCATGGACCATTTGAAGAGCATGGTACGTAACTAGAGTATCAGGTCAGAATTTTGTTTTTCCTTCTCACCCAGTCCTAACTTTCTTTAGAGTGCTCTCCTAATGAAGGTTAGTGGTCTTTTTAAGGTGATTTTGTGCCTCTTTGGTTTTCCTTTCCGACATTTGTATTTTGGCTTGGTTAGGTGCCTTGTTTTTTCTTCTGGGTAGCTTTCCAGCTCTTTGTATTATATTTTTTCTTTCTTCTTAATATAAATTTACCTTACAAGCAAAAAAAAAGCAGAATAATAACTCAATTAAATTAAAAATAATATTTATATTGTCATAATCTTTCGATAGTTAGATAGGTAGAAAACTATATATCCACACGAAAGATTGGTGGGTGAGTAGATCTAATTAAGTAAACACATGCGGCACGTAAATAATTAAATTGTACTCTTTCAAGATTAATTTTGCTTATAATTTTACTAAATAGTCTCTGGCAATTCATATCACCTTTCAGTTAAGACGACAGCAAGAGTCTTTATCTAGGCTCGTGTCGGGCAGGGCTAAGGCATATTTAGGCCCCGTTGCCTTCTTTAGAAATCCAGTCCCATATTTAGTCCAAGCCTGATATGGGCCGGCCTAAGTGTCTGTCACGAGTCTAGTTTGCATCAAACTTCTCAAGCCTGAGCACGTCAATCTAGTCAATTGGGCCAAACTAAATAAAAGCCTGATTTATAATAACCAAACATATTACATAGAGATCTTATGTTCAAAGTACTCAAGCCTATCTGCAAGAGCTTCTCTTAGCTTCTCTCAAGATATATGAAAACTTTTTTTTGGAAGACCTCTTTTAGCCTCCTGTAATTTTTTATCTACTCTCCTATAATTTTTGTTGGGGGATCTGCCTTTCTTCTCTTTTTCTTATTCTCTGCATGCTTATGCTTGGTGGAAACCTGGCTCCCCTTTTTTGGGTTGTATAGCTTTTTTCTCTCTTCTTTTCTTGCGCTATTTAGCCTTTTCTTTCTCCATTCCTCCCATTTTCTAATACAATTTGTCTTTAAATATATATATATATATAACTAATGGGAAGTTTCAAGTGCATCCACCCCTCATCATAGGGTGAGGGACACTTCCCCCTTTTGCACATAAAGACAAGGAAGTGTACCTCACCCTATATACTTGAAAAGTAACTTTTGTACTTGAAAATTCTCAATTATGGAAGTATCCATCACCCTATGGTGAAGGATGGATGCACTTGAAACTTCCCCTATAACTAAAACCTAAGGCCCACACGTGACACAAAACATGCTGGCCCCACTTCGGACTGTGACTTTCAGTCTCATTTACATCCGGACGTGACATGATATGCGTCGTTTGCTTCAAGGAAACATCTGCTGCTGCATATCCTATTACTTGTAAGAGTTATGGGGTCTCCCAGTCATGTCTCAACAGAAGGTCTTTGGACCATATGATTCTTCATTTCCTTGCACTTTAGTTAGTCATTATGATTTGTAATGAACATCAGTCTATCCAGAACTCCTGATGCCGAGGAGGTCAGGTATGCTGTCTTTGCTCTCAAAAAGGATAGTTCTCCTGGCCCGGATGGTTTCTCAAGCCTTTTCTTCACTACTGCCTGGCACATCATTGGATCTTCTGTGGTTAATGCCATTCAACAATTTTTCACCACAGGCAAGCTTTACAGAGCCTTCAACACTTACTTCCTTACTCTGATCCCCAAATCAAATTCCCCTTCCTCCTTTGCTGACTACAGACCTATCAGCCTCCTAAATTTTTCTTACAAAATCATTGCAAAAATCTTAGCTTCTAGACTATCTAAGCTCATCCCCCACCTTGTTTCTCCTAACCGGGCAGCATTTGTCCAAGGTAGATCAATCCATCAACACATAGCCTTAGCCCATGAGCTGTTCCAAAAACCCCACTCTAAGCTTAAAGGTGGTTCTTTGTGCTTGCAACTGGACATCTCGAAGGCTTTTGATAAGCTCAGTTGGCCTTTCCTTTTCAAATCCCTTCACTTCTTTGGTTTCTCTTCCAAGTGGATCAACCTCATCAGGGAATGTGTTTGCACTGCCAAAGGATCTGTTCTCATTAACAGATCTCCCTTTGGCTTTTTCAATTCCTCTTGCGGCTTAAGGCAAGGGGATCCCCTATCTGTTGGAAAAATTCCATCATGTGGGGCCACACATGTAAATATTAAATGTGTTATGCTATCTTTGGTTAAGCCTATATTAAAGTGATCTAATTAAGAATTAAAGTTCTGAGGCTTAAGGGTATAATTGTCATGGGATTAATGTGTAGATACCAGAATGTTATTTCTAATTTGGTGAGGGGCCAAATTAGAAATAACAAACTTATGATATCTTATATATATCAGGGTTATGGTCCCCAATTCATATGGTGAATTCCTATTCTCTCTGACATCCCTTCATCAGAAGAATCAAGAGGGTTTCTCTGGGTAGCCATATTGGATTGGAAGATCATCAACCTGCAAGCAACTTCATTCAATGGATTCAGGTATGTTTTTCCGCTTTACCACTCTCAATGATTTGACATGGAGGATCTTGGTTTATTAGGGTTTCTTAGATCAAAGATCTAGATTATTGTTTCTTACACTATCCCCTTATCTCTTTATTCTTGCTGAAGAAATTTTAAGCCTCAACATCCAAAGCCTGCTCTCTAACAGCTCCATCTCTCCCCTCTCATCTGCTCCTAACACTCCCTGCCATCTCTTGTATGCTGATGATATCCTTCTTTTCCTAAAAGGCCATAAAAGGAGCCTCTTAGCCTTGAAGGAGGTCATCTCGAGTTACCAAGACAGTGCTGGCCAGTCCATCAACCTGGATAAGAGCAAACTTTTCATCGGCAAATGCAACCATAGAAAGAGAAGACAAATTATGGACATCACAAATATCCATGACAGACCTCTCCTTTCAACTTATCTTGGTGCTCCTCTCATTATTGGTACCCCCAGAAGACAACACTTCTCTCCTCTGCTTGAAAGGTTTCTTCACAAGCTCTCTAGTTGGAAATCTCAGCTTCTCTCCCTTGCTGGTTGTAGGACTCTGGTGAGACATGTGCTGAGTAGTCTTCCTATACACATAGCCATGATCCTCCCAATTCCTAAGTCGGTTTGCTCTAACATGGAGACCATCATGAGGAATTTCCTTTGGTCTGGGGGGGCCTCTAGGCATAAAAGAAGCCAGCTGAACTGGGCTACAGTCACTCTCCCCACCATCGAAGGAGGTCTGGGCATCAGGTGCATTAGTGAGCAAAATGAGGCTTCCTTCATCAAATTGGGTTGGACTGCCATGTCTTTAAACTCTCTCTGGGCCAACTGGATGGCTGGTAGGTATTTTCCAAGATGTTCTATCTGGCATTCTTCCTCCTTTAAATCAGGTTCCTGTATATGGAGGAAAATTAGGATCTTTGCTCATCACATCCACTCTGGCTGTGCTTGGAAAGTTGGTGATGGAAAGAGGGTGGACCTCTGGTATGATAACTGGATGCAAGCCGGCAGCATGGTCTCCCAGTATCCCTCCTTCAATTTCCCCCCCAATCAGAAGCTGTATTCCCTCTGGGTTCGAACCCAATGGACTCTTCCTCCTGATATCCCCTCGTCTGCTGCGGTTTCTCTGAAAGAAGGCCTCCAGCACCTCAATCTGGACCCGCTCTCTAAAGATTCTCTGCTTTGGAGCTCCCACCAGGACCATGGTCTATCTCTCAAGGAATCTTGGCAAATGATCAGATATCGCAATCCTTCAGCGTATTGGTCGAATTGGGCTCCGTTGGTTTGGAATTCTATTCAGCATCCAAGGGTTTCTCTCTTTGCTTGGAGGCTGCTGCATGGGAAAACCCCCTCTCAACTCTAGGTTCAAAATTCTGGTATTAGTATGGCTTCTAGATGTTGCCTGTGTCTTCAAGAGCAAGAGTCTACTCTCCACCTTCTTTTCCTTTGTTCTTTCTCCTCGGATATCTGGAAGTGGATCCTTTCCAAGGCGGGTTCTGCTGTAGCTGGTCCCCTTCTCCCTTCTAAGATATGGCAGGCTCTCTCTTCTCACAGTGACAGATTGGCTTGTAAAGGTACTGCTACTATTCTCTTCACTACTGCTTTTGCATTATGGAATTGTAGAAATGAAGCTACTTTTTCCAACCGAAGAGTCTCCCAGACAAAGGTTTCCTTATACCTGACTGAGCTTCTCTCTGTCTCTCTCAAGTGTATCTCCAAACCTTTCTCTGGCAGACCTCTAAAGTCTTTTTGTAATTCTTTATTCTCTGTTTCTTAAGCCTGGCTGTGTTTCTGGGTTCTTGTTTTAGCTTCCCCCTGTTGTTCTTTTTGTTTTCTCCTCTATGGGCTCTCTGCCTCTGTCTTCTTTTCTCTTTCTTTTAATACAAATTGCCATTTAAAAAAAAAGTTAGTCATTATGACACGATCTCTATATATGAAGGTTCCTAATCCATTTCCATGTCTTTGAAATAGAGTTCAATGCAAGATGGAGGTCAAAGTTGCTCCAACTCTACTACATTAACGCACATGTTTTCAGATCATTACTAGTTTTTTAAAGGCTTGGCAGTTCTGTAACCTTGTGGTCTACAGAATTAATTTAAAAGGAAGATGCTCCTCTCGATCTGTAAATTTGGTAAATAAATAAGCAAACATACAACAAAAGAATGCCGAGTAGCCCTAAGCAAACATACTAGTTTGTTGTAGCTGCCGGTCCCGTAGCATTCCCCAATGACTAAAGCATTGAGTCCAAGAAGGAAAACATTAGCTAGGATTCACATGATTTTATTGTTGGTCAATTTGAACAATTAGCGTTTACAAATTACATGTAGTGCATCTTTTCTGACTTTTCTAGGGACATTCTTTATGCTTAATTCCCATGTGTTCTAACTTCTCACAACTTTAATTCTTTATGAAGTTACTTTTGCTCAAGAGATATTATCTTGTTCTCATCTTTGATGATATTGATGGATCGGCATGTAGAGACTTTGACACACGCGGTTAGAGATTTATGTGCATTCCGGTGATTGGGAAGCTCCGCGGATTTGTTTGCCTCTCGCCTTACCTATGGGAATAGAGAGAATTTTCAACTCTAGGGCTCCCTTATCTTTTATTATTGAAGACTTCTTTGCCGAGAAATCTACATTCATTGATGTTATTGGGAGTCCTATTTGTGGAGAAAGATCAAGTCTTACTCTAGATGGGATTGTATTCTCGACTATAGCCTACGACCTACTTGTTCCGACGTGAGACCCGTGACATGCGGGACACACTTAATTTTCTACAGCAGACATATGTAAATGTATGATGTCTCCGTGCATTCTTAAATAGTATGTACATCTCCTTGATTTTCTTCTTAGCTTTTACTACTTTCTAAATAGAAGACATATATTAGCCTAAAATATAAGGGAAAATGATATGTGTGTGTATAAGTTAGGGAATTCTCGGACCACTTTGAGAAGATCCAATCAGTTCAAAAGATGTGACGGCCCACTTTTTACGTGCCTAAGTGCATGACTCACTGCACCAATTACCCTTAATTTGATTTGGATATATTGGTGAAAACACATTTCAATAATGTATAAATCAATTTTTTTCATGACAATATGGATCTAAGTTGTCAATTCAGTTTCACCTCCAATAACTGTAAAAACCAAGTCTCACCTTAAAAATTAGTGACCATTGCATTGGATTTATATGAAAAAAGTCACTGAATTATGTTTTTTGAATCCATCCTTGCATTTAAATTTGATTGGACTAAAATTTGACAGCATGTTTAGGTATGGGTGTAGGTTGGATTGAAAAGGAAAGGGAAGAGAGGATCTTCCCTTGTATGATTTGGTTGGCGCGAGGGCCCCAAATACAAAGAAAACATTGGATCTCAAACAAAGTGAATGCTTCGGATCATAAATTGGGGGCTTAAAATTGCATAGAAAATAATAAAATGGGATTAGATTGTTTATTAGTTTTTGACATATTTCTCAAAATTTGTGGGAATATAATATATGTAACTTCATGCATTGTAGTGTATGAAAATATTGAACGGCTCAAATCCTGAATTGATGGGAAGAGAGAAGAAGAATGCAAGAGAATCAAAACGTAGAATATAATTGTTTTGGTGTTTACAGATGTTTAAAGTTGAATGGTTTAACTCATATATTGGAGCTTATATGAGTGCATAAAATATGAAAATGGATTAGGTTGACCTTTTTCTCCACATATTTTTCTAAATCTATGAGGATGTAAGATATTAGTTGCTGGATTTCTATCTTTAACCTGATTTGAATACCAACGTGGCTTCATTTATGATGGATTCACTTCATTTACATCTGTAAATGATTTTACTGTAGGGATAATGTGAGAAGTTTTACACGAAAAGGACCCTTCTTCATATGTGAGTCTTTTCATATATAAATTCTATGGAACAAATGCACGCATGTAAATTCTTCACGAGTAATGACAGCTACAAATGTTGCAAAAAACAAACCCCTCGGTTAAAGAGATAGAGGTACTTAGATGAATTTGGAAAAAGTATTTATATATTCTTATTCTACTAAACTTTTCAAAATATAAAAATATTATTTGAAATTGTGGTGCCATTAGGGATCTTAATATCCCCTCTATTGAAGAAGAGATTCATAGTTTCTATTACTTTTTGGATGGTCATCAACTAATTAATCACTTGGAAATTGAATTTTAATGGTGCCGTCTCCATCAAGTTTGAAATTGGAACTTGATCGACATTCTCAACTTGGTGATTGTCTTAAATGGAGTGAATGGATGTGGTTCAAAGGTTATTCTTTTAGAACTTTTTGTATATATATACCCCACTAAGGTTTGTAAGAGTTGTAAATAGGCTCCTGAGATTTTAGTATTTGCAAATAGGCCCCTGCATTTTTACTTTAATACCTTTTGTGTCCCCAAAATCAATAGTCTTCTAACCACCATAGGTTTTTAGAGTGAAATGATATTTTTATCCCTCTCTTTTATCCATATTTTCATAATTTCAAAAGCTTGGACTCAATTTTTCTTTTATAAAGCATATATCATTAACAATTTACTTAGTGGAGAGAATAACCCTATATAATTTAATTTAAAAAAAAAACGGCATCATTTCATTAAATCAAAATTGATCACGACGACAATAACACTTGTACTTATAACTAGTTATGATTTTTCAATCCATACATGACCAATCTTTGGATTGATGAAAGTTTCAAAATACATGATTAAGCTTCATGTGTAAGGGGTGTAAAAAAATATTGGGGGAATAAGTAAATGTAATATATATATATATATATATATATTAAATTTTAGAATTTGTGAGGGGGTGGTGTTTGACTCTACGTAAAAGAAATATTGGGGTGAGGGGAAAATGTTCAAAAGAATAATATTTTTTTAGAATGTACGAGGGGAGGGGGAATCATAAACTTTTCTCAAATATGGATAGGGCTTAAGTCCACAGGCCCTTGTACCTAGGTCCACCCCCGGTGATGTGTATGAGAGGGTTATTATTGAGAGAAATCATTGGGACTTGAGATAAGATAATTTTGGTGTTTTTACAAATAAAAGTATGCTTATTTTTGTTTAATGAATGTATGGGCAAAGTTATCATTTATATAAACATCCAACACAAATCTCATGGTGGATGCTCATCTTGTTGGGAATATTGATTTTGGGAACATGAAATGTATTAAAAAGAAAAGGTAGGGGCCTACTTACAAATTCTACAAACCTTATAGGGGTCTATACAAAAAGCTCATTCTTTTATTGCCTATCTTAGTCGGTGGAGAAGACCTAAAATAAGAATTTTCTAATAAGGAGAAACTTAGGGTCCGTATGGCATTATTTTGGGAATGTTTCATTGTGAAAGTAAATGAATAAAAAACTTTTTTGGAAGTTGTGAGAGAATCTAGAGAGACAAAGGAGGAAAATAGAAAGGGGGAAATTTTAAAAATGTGCAAAAAGGGAGAGAAAATTCTTGCAAAGTAAGTTTATCTTCATTCATTCTGAGACATTCTCAGAATAATTTGATAATTCTTCTGCCGATATCGCACCTATTGGAAACCTCTTTGATTCTGCTTATAGTGCTGATATTTAGTTCATATTATATAATTATCTTCAAATTATTATGCTTCCATCTTTTTCTCTTAATGCTTGAGAGGCTATCGCTCATTTTCGCGAAAGCATGAGGAATAAATGTCGGAAAACTCACAACTCGAGCTCGACTTTCCACTTTTAAAAATTTACTTGAAGAGAGGCAATGCCACGACTCAAGAGTCATGTTTTCATTAAATAAAAACACTTAAAATCTCAAAAATAGATAAATAATTATAAATTTAAGTCTACATTTATCCACATGCATTATAGTAACAATCAATAATTCATTAAATAATTTATATATCCAAGAAAAATATATTAAAAATAAAAAAAAGAAAAAGATTCTTGCATATAACATTATTTTAAGTCGAACTTCAAATGTAAAAGATAAAATACAAGTCTCAAATTACATTTCAATTATCACTATGAAATTGTTAATTAAGTTCGTATTTGAATCCTTAATTACTTAAAAATAAATGTCAATTGTTTAAAATTAAATCTACCTATCAAATAATTTAGAATGCATACATCTTACCAAGATGAGACAACTTAGCCGAGTTTGCCGTCTATTTAACTAGCTTGGTTTTTGTCCGATATGACTTGGATGAGAAGAAGCTAACTCGACTAGATTCTTACATCACCTCTTTTTTGCCCGGACTTAGGAGAGATCCCGCACACATGGGAAGGCAGCCTGTGCAGGCAGAAAGAGGGGTATACTCGAACTCTGGAGAGCGAGGTGAAAACTGCCACGGTAAGGAGCGGTTCTCCAGCAAACTACACCTTAAATCCCTATTATGGTATCCTGTTTTGGTTTGGCATGTCTGGTGTAAAAGAAATTGCAGTATCTTCTCTAAATGCTGCAAAGCCCAACACCAGATTCTTACAAATATTATTAAATTCTTCTAACTCTCCCTCTACTGCGATTTCCAAATCTTTGGATGCAAGAAATCTTCTATTTCTTATCATAAAAAAAGTAAAATTTCTAGTCAGGATAGGTGGAGAAAGGAGACTCCAGCATTGACAAGAAAAATTGTAGTGTGGCTGGCACTTGTTTATTCTTGTATATATCGGGTATGCCACTCGCACATTAAAACTAGGTGAAAGGTACGGTACAAGTCTTCATTCATTAAGACTGAACAAACAATTTTGTGATTTTTTAATTTTATTTTATTTTATTTTATTTTATGTCAGCATATTGAGTCCAGGCTTGCATAGAAAATTTGAGTAGTTGGAGTGGAACTCTACGGTGGACCCACCTTTTGAAAATTCAAGCCACTCTAATGAATATATCCTCGCAATGCATGGGATGTCACAAATTTTACTACAAGCTGAGTTGACCCCCACCCTGTGGGTGACATACGATAATTAGCATTATTAATAATTTAAAAGATTGTTTAATCACATTATTCATCAAGTTGTTTAAATTTATAATGAGTTTAACTTAAATTGGAGTAAAATTCTGGAACACTCCCAAAAAAAATGAGGGATTCATTTTGAGTGATTTAGATTTTAAATAAAGGAGAGCCTCATTCTAAGTTCCAATCATTAAACAAAGGAGTAGGATTACAAATATGTATCCGACTATTGCAGTATTCGATGTCTTTTTTTTTTTTTTGCTAAATTGTAAATTGAATTAAGAAGGAGAGAAAGAATACACTAAAAAAAGAAACCAAAACAAAGAAGAAAAGGCTACAAGAAAAAGAAAGAGCAGAGCTCTATCTCAACCCAGGAATAGGCTGATTACAAAGGAGAAAGAAAGAAGCTAAAGTGCTACTGGAAAATGAAGAAGACATATTGCTTAGCATGGATTTAATAGCAGATTTAAGAGAGGGCATCTTCTTGGAGAAGATAACCATATTCCTTTCCTTGATTCTAATTAAACTAGGAGTGAAACTCATTTTTGGATATAGATGAAATTAAAACTCCAATCCATACATGTAGAAGTCAAAACATTTTACCCTTCTTGCGGATCCTAACCCGCAACGACTACATTCACAAATTAAAAAAAAAAAAATCTATGGATGCAAGGGTCTACATAGCTTAAGCTGTACGTATTTATTTTTTAGATTCTATTTAAATTTAATCATATACCGATTAATAGCTCCACTTATATATGTGACAGATTTATTTTGTAGCTCTTTTATTAAATTATACTAATTCGCTACCAGCCTTATTTCGGCTTCCAATTTGAAATCGGACCAGTATTATAAGTTGATGTTGGTTCTCGATGCAACACATGCATGGGTTCCAACCCACCTGAACCCCTAGCGTGGGTCCTAGCGTCGTGCGGTTGTACATTTGAATGGCATTACATGATGGACGATCTGAACTGCTGACGTACACACGTTTCATACTATACCGATGATGACGAATGAGTGTCACATAGCGCTCAAAGTCCATTCCTCATCGCGTGCGGTCAAAACAAATATATATATAGTTGTTTCTCTTTCTAAGTAATTAGAAGGACCTCCTGAAATTATATTTTGCTTTGAAAAGAGTTGTTGGCAATGGATGTTCTTCTATATATAAAAAGGGATGGGTGACTCTCTTCTGAACTCCATCAGCCTTGTAATTTGAATAGAAACCTGTTTCACCACAGAAAGAAAAGACATGGTGAAAGCTTACGGTGTTAAGGTGGGACTGAAGAAGGGGACATGGAGTGCAGAGGAAGACCAGATACTGGTTTCTTACATTAGGAGGTTTGGATATGATAACTGGAATACACTTCCTAAAAGAGCAGGTAAATGGGTTTTCCTTTCCATGGCTTTGGCTTTAAACAATCTTCAAGAAAGAGAGAATTGTTTTTTTTTTTGAGACTTTTAGATCGAACATATGCATGGAAAACCTCATATTTCTTGAGCGGGGACAACGAATTCATTTCTTCTTGAAATGGGTTTCTTTGATACACCTCATTGTTCAGCTTTTAACCAAAATTTGATATCGATCTGAAGAAGTATTCTTAATGAGATATCAATATTATAGCTTGGGGGCAATTGCTTTGTTAAAGTGCTGCTTCTATTGAACTACTGTTTCTTCTATAGGCATCCTTTATATCATATATATGATGAGAATGATTGTCACAATATCCATTTATATGTTATTTTTAAGGTTATTCAGAAGCATGATACATTAATTATGTTTATCTTTTGGTTTTCTTTTCTCCGCATTCAGGCTTATTAAGGTGTGGAAAGAGTTGCCGATTCCGATGGTTGAATTACTTGCGTCCAGACATAAAACGTGGGGATTATACCAAAGAGGAGGAGGAGATTATTGATAGCTTACACAAACAGCTTGGGAATAGGTATGAATGATTTCTAATCCTTACTACCTACCTAAATTTTGAAAAATTAGATTCATATGAATATCCACGAATCAGAATGCTAGAACAAGAATGAAACAGCAACTACAAATTAATGCCGCCATTTTGGGACACAAGATAATGGAAAGTATTCTAAAGAAGACTGGATATATTAATTAATGATAAGAATGAATTAATGTTAGAATAGGTTTAGATTAGTTTTACACAATGTAAATAGGGATATATTAGATTAGAATCTGGTTGTGATGAGGTTACTTATATGAGTCCATGTTAATTAAGTTAATGCTTTGCACTCCATAAATAACAAATATTTGCTATTCTCACTGAAATACAACAAATAATTTGGAAAAATGCAGTACCTAATTAAATCTAAACACAATGGAAGTAGCAGATAAAGTCGAAAGAGCAAAATTTCTTTCTAAAATCAGATGCATCTGAAACAGTTTGTTTCATTGATCAGACTAATCCCACTTAATACAATCGGCTGTCATATAACCATCATAAAAATCACTGAGAAGGGTTAACCCATCGACTTGGGGGATTGTATATTTGTCTTTAAGACCCTCTCTCTCAAAGAGGCTTGGAATTTACTGAGGACCACCCATCCTACAGTTCCCTGGGAAGGTCTAGTCTGGACCAAGTATCTCAATCCTAGGATGGCCTGCTTCTCCTGGCGGCTCCTACTTAGAAAAACTCCAACAGATGGTCGGGCGAATCAGAGAGGAAGCTCCTTGGCCTCTAGATGCTGTCTTTGCCTTAATCATGAAGAAGAGGACCTCCATCTCTTTTTCTCTTGTCCCTTTGCTCAGCAGATTTGGCAGTGGATTTTAAGCCTTGGTGCCACTCCCCCTGTTCAGCCTCTGGTTGCGTCATCAATCTGGTTCTCCTTAGCTCAGGCCTCGGACTCCCAAGAGAGGAAGCTTGCAGCAGCGATCTTCTTCATCTCCATCTCAGTCATATGGTTCCTCAGGAATGACAGCAAGCACCGGGATGGCAAGCCTAGTCTGGGTAGAGCTCAGAAATATCTCCAGGATCATTTGAAAGAGCTAGTGAGTAAGCTGCAAGGGTCTGCCATCTCCCATCCTGTCCTGTGTGGCCTGGGTCTGAGGTGAGCTCCTGGCCTCAGGTTTCTTTCTGCCTTTTGCTCTCAGTTCGTTTCTGTTCAGAGTGGTGTAGCGGTAAGCCTCTCCCTCTTCTCTGCTGGCATGGCTGTGGCCTAAGCTTCTTGTTCAGGCGGTTGTAGTTTCTCTGCCGTGGGGATTCTGGTTGGATGGTTGTTGGGTCTTGTAGCTCGGTCTGCTCTTTGGTTGACTTTTGGCCTGTGGCCTTTTTGTTTGGGGTGGTTGGCCCCTTTGTATAGTGTTCTGTCTGGGGTGGTTGGCTCTGGGGTGCCTTTGTTTTAGCATCCTCCTGCTGGCCTTCCCTTGTTCCTTTGGGGTTTTTGCCCCCTCCTTTTTTCTTCAATACAAATTTACCATATAGCAAAAAAAAAAGATTTCTGTTTCCTTTCATTAACCACTATGTGTTCCAGGTGGTCTGCTATTGCAAAAAGACTGCCGGGAAGAACTGATAATGAAATAAAGAATTACTGGCACACTCATTTGAAAAAGCGCAAGGAAAATCAATCAATATTGGCAGAAACCAGACAAACTTCAGTAGAGAATTCTACATTCGGTTCCAATAAAGAGGAGCTTCAACCAATTCCAGTTGAAATGATATTGGAATATCCCGAGCAGGATTTAATTTTTCCACAGAGTTCCTCAAACAATTTCGCATCAGACAATGGTTCCATAGCTAAAAACAGCAGAGACAGTAATGAGGTGGCTGTAGAACAACTCTTGCCGTTGGAAACTGCCTATGAACTTGGCACAGGTATCAGCTTCCAATCAGTGCTGGCAGAACTATACACTCCGAAAGAGTGTTCTTTGTCTAGCTTTGAAGAGTCATTTCTCCAATTCCCACTCTCTCCACTCTCAATGGGTCAATATGACTATCTTCCTCTTCACTACAATACGGAAATGAACGTTTTGGTCAACAAGTATGAGGAAGGAGAGACGTCCTTGACAGTCTAAGTTTAATTTAGCGAGTTCTATAGTGGCTTTTTGTCTGCGCGCGTGGGCAGCTTTTTTGTCCCCCCCTTTTGTTTAGCATAAAATGGAATTTAAAATGTTACAAATAAAAGTGTCCCAAGTGTTTTTTGTCCGCCCCCTTTTGTTTAGCTTTTTTGTCTCTCTCTCTCTCTCTCTATGAACAAAATCATATACACATTCCGTGTCCTAAGTGTGAACTGGCCAGGAACCAACTGCGGGGCCATATGTGGGGTCTATCTATCCTGGGGATGGGACAAGGGGCATAGAAAGACCCGAGTCGTCAAGCATCAAGTCTGAAGTCAAATCCATGCCCCTAATACCTTTATCCATGGCATACGACAAGTATAATGACTTTATACATACATACAGACACACACACACACATATATATATATATATGGAAAAAATATTTAAGGGCCCAATTAGCAACTCATCCAAACCTATCAACCAATTAGGAACCGTCACTAGTCCCCATAGATTGACACACATCCGAATGGGCTGACTGTTGGGTCGAGGGTTAAATATTTTTTTAAGATAAAATGATTAAACTTGTGGACCACGAATGAATGAGTTATGGGCATAGGTTTGGAGTCAAATTTGATACTTTGGGTGATCTCACATAGATCTTTTCATCCCCCATGGTCCCATGCTCAAATGGGGCCCATATGAAAATGCTTATATGAGAGTAACTCTCAAACTACTATAAGAGTAAGTACAAAACCCATTGGGTCTATATCCAATGGCAACAGGCTAGATGCAATGTCCCCCCCCCCCCCCCCCCCCCCCCAAGTTACGCTCATAGGAAGCATTTTCCATATCCTATGAGAGTAACTCTCACTCTATAATAAGAATAAGGGGAGTACTCAGTGGATCTATATTCAATGCTGATAGTCTAAATGTAAATTCCAAACCGATACCTTCTTGAAACCAAGAAAATCAATTCCATACCCGACCTTAATGGGTTCAGGGAGGAGCGGGTTCCCATTTAGACCCGACCCACGAAACCATTAACCATCCAATTTTCTATATTAAAGCTGTAGCCTTTTCGTGAGGGAGCGACACATGGCGCATCCTCAAACTTTTTGCAAATGCTACATTCCAGAATTACCCTTCTAATTTAATCTCGCGAATTTAACTCAAATTCTCCAATACTCCATCACCTTAAATTTAGGATTTTTTACTTTAAAAATTTCTTCCTCAGCAACGAATCTCTTACCTTAAGCTCATATTAAATCTCTTCAACTCTATCCATCCTCTCTTATGTATTCTCTCTTTGCTACGGAAGAAACCTAGCAATCTTATGATTGCGGGGCCTACTCTCGCCATGTCTCTATTTTTATGTGGGGCTCATGTCAATGATTCCATCACTACAATGTTGCATTGATTACCATGTTTGCACTGAGTTGGAAAATATCCAAACAAATCCAGATAAATCGGTCACTTAAAATTCTCATCACCTAACAGTCAATAACAAATTCTTGATACTCCTCAATGGGGCCTGCTTATGAAAATTTCAAGATGATCAAAACTAGTTGACCAATCCTTTATTCCACATGAAGCCCATAATAGTCATTCAATTAAAACTAAGGGCTTCATAACCATGAAAGATCGGTGAAACCCATCTTTTAATTGAGTTTTGGGCCATCTTTAAAATTCGAACCCACCTCTATATTTCTAAGATTATTATATTTTTTTTTCTACCAAGCTTACAGGGGTTGGACCCCAGCCCTCGAGTGCGATGAGGGAGCCCTTAGGTGAGGGAAGGAGACCTTGGGTGGGGTAAAGGAGCCCTTGGGTGAGGAAAGGTGGCATGCCTAGGTACCCTAGGTAGTGAAACAAAAGCTGACGCCTCTTACCACTAAGGTAAGAGGCCGTTCTTCAATATCTTCTAAGATTTATTTGACTTGTTCATGGTGGGTCCCATTAAGAAATTTCATGAATATTTCAAAAATCTTAGAAGATATGTCATGAAATCTTCTAAGACTTATTTGACATATTTATGGCATTTCTCAATGGTCCACTTACCAATTAAAGCTAATAGAACCATCTTTTATGTTGCTTGTGCTAAGCCCCCCATAAGTATTTTAACCAAAATTAAGTGTTTTAAGATGGTAAAAGTTGATGGGACCAATTTACTAATATGGTATTATACCGCTTTTAGATTATTTTTTTTTATAAAAAGGTCATATGTTCCTATCAAATCTCATATTAATATCTATTTTTATTTTTATTTAATTTTTTAGTGAAATTAATTTGTACTCTATTTAGTGACGTTTTGGTAGCACGGGTCCAACCGCGTCTCACAATTAACTTTTAATGCATAAGATTGTGTTAATTACGTCACTCATCACATGGCCATTCTAATGATGGGGCTCACATTTTGAAATTAACTAATTACGTATTTTCATCTTTTACTTTGCACTTATTTTTAAGTTTTATTTATTTTGATTCAAGAGAAAAATAATTATATTTTAAAAGACAACATGTGATTCTTCATGAGGATGACACGTGGCGGCATGGACCTTTTGGGAGAAGGATATGTGGCAACCTTATCTCTCGCTTCGTCGCTGATAATTTACTCTCATATATATCTCTCTTTTTCAACCATCTCTTAATTCTAGGGACGTCTTTAATTGAAAGGATAAATCTGGTGGGGCCCATCCTGTTGGGAAAGTTGGTAACTTAGATATGTTTGAAAATTTCAATTTAAAAACCATCGAGAGTGGAAATACGATTGCATGGAGTCCTCCATAACGAATACCCTCTTCGTATCACCAGTGCACCTTATTAACATCTTCCTGCAACAGATTTTTTGGTAATTGCATTCCAACTCCTCCCCTTCAATCATCATTCATACAGAAGAAAGGAGTGAGGGAAGGAAGGAAGGAAGGAAAGACTGCTCTGATTATTGAAAGAAAGTAAGTTAAAAATATATATATATTGAGATTTTAGTACGTGAGTTTTCTTTCCTCATACAGATTGACTCTTATATTGAAATTGAAGGTTTCCTATTTCTATTCCAATAATATTTTTATCAGCACTTCCTCCCTTTCTCCTATCATAATGAGAAAGAGGTTTCTATTTCTGATATCCTTTCCCTTTCTCAATTACTCAATTATCCCCACAACGTTTCTTTTTCAATATATATATATATATATATCCCCATCCCAACCAATGAAAACCAATGAGTGAAAACGAATTTTAAATGAAAAAAAAAAATGAAAACAGAGTAACTTATTAAAAGCACTAAGCAAAAGACAAAGGAACAAATAAAAATCTAAAACTAAGTTAATAATTTCATTAAAAATTTCATAAAACACATGAGCTAGTAAATTTTGCTATTCTAAAGGGTGGCACTAGCAGGAAAAAATAGGAGACGGAAAGCTTGCAAAGTTAGGGCATGATAGCTGGTTATATTAATCTATCCCCATATTGGTAGCTTGCTCTCTCATATTACTTTTTGTCACGACCCGAGCCCGAGATCAGAGTAATTAGGGCTAAACCCTGGATCGCGAAGACAATCATACTTACTCCCGTAAACCCCGAATTAACCGAATTTAAGACGAAGTCTACAAGGGATCTTACATACGTATCTGTCAATGTACAATTGTGCGGAAACATATATATATATATGTATACATTGACAACCATTTAAAACTAAACAAATCATTTACATAAGAGTAAAGTCAATATACATTTCTAACAAAGTCAACCACTGCAGATTTAAACACAATGCATGTGACATCTATTTACTATTCAAAAGGAATATACAAAAACTTTTATCAAAGTCTCTTAAGTGTTCAATTCACTCGCACTCCGATCATGTCCATTCGATCAAGCCTCCTGGGGTATCGGAATGGCAATCTCCGCTGATGGCTCGGTCTCTACCTGACTGGGATAGGCAACTGGACCTGTAATGTCATCAATAACACTAGTGAACACGACGGTTCAACAAGGTATAGACAGATCTTGTAATAGCACATGTTGATACATATATTGAACTTATTCAATCTATTTAATAACAATCACAATCCTAGACAATTCCTACAATAATAATAGGTGAACACAGAAGGTCAATTAATAGACGTATACAAGATGGCTGCTACCATAACTTTCATTTCATTTACCATCTTCCCTCAAAGGAAGAATTCATCTTTCAAATGGAAAGCATCAATCAATACCTATAGATATGATCAGAAATGTGAGACTTACTAGTGTCCGAGCCAAGGACAACTAGGATCACCACGGAGCTCTAGAACACCCCAAATCCATCTACTGCAATAAGAATAATCATTTGTTTCATTTATTAATTCATTGAACTCATTTAGAGTCCTAGTACAAAGGCTAAGTAGTGCCAGACTCAAGAGTCAATACTTTTCAATAAGCAGTCCTTTTATGGATTCAATTCAATTCATGAATTCCTTCATAACAAAGGAAGGGAATCACAGTAATATCAATCTCGTTAGATTGGAACACAACGATACAAAGATAGGATTACTAATCAATTATGTTTCTACTCAATTCTACCTCAATTCTATACAATCAATTAGGTGTAACTATTAGTTACTAAATGCACGTGTTATTCTCGATGGACATTACATTTATATTTTAATTTGTGCATTATAGTCCCCGTAATTATCACCCATGGAATTCCCCTATCATTGACCTTAATTCTCATTAGTCTCAATTTACCTCATAATTAGTCTTAAACTAGTTGAGGAGTATTTATGCTCACAAAAGCAATCTTAGTCCACGTAAAAACCCAAAACCCACTGGCGGTTAGCCGAAATCTTACTGGCGGTTAGCTAAAATCTTGCTGGCGGCTAGCCAAAATTTGGCTGGCGGCTAGCCGAATCTGGTTCGGTTAGCTTATGGTCAGCTTTTCAGAAGCTCGTCTTCTGATGAAGTTTCTAACTCAAATTCAGTCAGCTCAACAATTACCTTTCGGCTAGCCGATATTCTAATTTCGGCTAACCGAAATTCAGCGGTTAGCAGGCGGTCAACTTTCCAAAGGCTGACACATTTTGCAGAATTCTGGCGGTTAGCCCTGCGGCTAGTCGAATTGTTCCTAGAAACGAATTCTGAAGTATCAGAATTCTGAAGAAAAAGCTGGGATTTGAGTTCCTTGAACTCAAACCACTACAATAACAACATGAAACATAGAAGATGCATATACTTGCCTCTATTTGAAGATTAATCCACAAAAGCCCTTTGCTTAGTTTGGATTTGAATGGAGATTTCTCAACTTGAAGATTTTCTTCCAAGAGAACTCAAGGAGAAGATGAAGTGGATGAAGCCCTCGTCGAAATCACCCTCAAAACTCCGCTCTTGATGCTTTTGTGAGATAGAACGGAAGAAGAAAACGAAGAAAAAGGAAGAGAAATGAGTCTAGGGTTTACAAATAAGCTGGAATGAGCTCATTTAGCTTATATAAGCTTCCAATTTGCGTTTAAGCCCATTAGTTTTCCCCTTATCTACGATTCAAGTCAAAAGAAGGGTCATTTGATTCTATACTCGTTGAATGACTTCAAGTCTTTTATGAAAGTTAACATACTCATCGAGATATACGTGTTGGTATCAAGAGTTTCCGTATTTTACAAAATACGTATAAATCCGTATTTATGAAAAAGTCCTTAATTTCCTTGTTTAATTTCAAAACCCATTCAAATCATTCATTATCATTCTATTAAGTTTAAATCACTCACTTTAGGCTAATTCAATTCCATTAGGCCATAAACCATCATTAACTTAATTAAAGATAGTTAATTAGCTTAATCTCCAATCAATTAGAATTAATCTCAATTAAGTCGGGACGGGGCCTAACACTTTTAATGCTTATATCTCCCCCTTCTCCCACTAATCCAAAGATATCTTGATGTCGATCTAGCACTCATTAGCTCATCTCGAGGTATCCTTGACATCTAGAGGGTCACAATAGTGTTGGCCCCATTTGTATTGAACAAATTGATCTAACCACATTTAGGGCTCGTTTGGACGTCTATAGAATAAAATATTTACAGATTTAAATTTTTCAAGAATAAAATAGTATAGAATACAATAATGCAATATTATAATAGTATAATTTTTTTTACTGTCTGGAAATTTTTTAAGAATATTACAGATTTTAAATTGAGATGTTTGGAAGGTGCTATGATTAAAGTAAATTAAATTATAAGAATATTTTTTATTGAATATTTTAATTTATATGTAATTTACCACATCTAGATAAAAAAAACAATGTGGTAAAGTGAAATTTAACTTTCATGTTTTCACCATAAGTTAATTTTCTTTTATCACATAAAATCATGGTAAAGTATAGTAAAGTAAAGTCAGTGAAAAAAAAACTACTTTATTTCTCTCTCAATTTGCTTTACCACATACTTCATCTGACCTTACTTTGCCTCATCTTTTACCATGATATGACATCAATCTTTATTTTACTTTACCACACCTGTAAACAAGTCACTTTTTATTTACTATATAAAACTACGATAGAATGTGATAATGTAAAGCAAAAAAAAAAAAAAAAAAAAGAAACTACTTTGTCATTCCTTCCCACTTTACTTCACCATGTACTTTATCCCACCTTTACTTTACCCCACATTTACCATCCTGTGAAACTTACTTTTACTTTACTTTACCATATGCGTAAACATACAATTATGATGAATTTGTTGAACTAAAGTCTTTACTTTACTCTACTACTTTGTAATCGTCATTTTGAAAGATTTTTATCTTGTCAAAAGTTTTTTTTTAACGGGAGAGTTGTAGTATTGAGCTTTTTGAAAGAAAAGAATCTTTTCTTCAATTTTTTCTTGAGCTACCAAACGCACAAGATTTTCTTCTTAAAAAAATGAAAGGTTATATACTAAAAAATATTGTTTTATTATGTTTTCTTATGCATCCAAACAGGCCCTCAACATACTTCTACTTGAAAATATTTCATGGAAGTTCCAACACTACTAGAAAAAAGGGTTTTTATATCGGCTAAAAACCGATATAAAAGACCTATTATATCGGCTTTTCAGTAAACTTCAAACTGATTTAAGTACCCCCAATATAATAAACAACTATAACTCATATAATATGTATAATATTTCATATCGGTTTTTAGACAACTGATGTCTTTTAAACCTGAAATTATAACACATCTTACTGTAAAACCAATATAAAAAAAAGTAAAACCGATATAAAAATTATTTATAATATCGGTTTTTGAAGAATTGATGTGTTTTGAAACTGAAATTATAGCATGCATTACTGTAAAACCGATATAAAAAAGAGTGAAACCGATATAAAAATTATTTATAATATCGGTTATAAAGGGCTTTGTTATATCGGTTTTTTGGGATTGTATTATATCGTTTGTTCTGTAACCGATTTAATATTATATATGCATTTTTTTATCAAAAGAATTTGCATTGCTGCAGTACTTATAAAACCTGCAGTACCATAAAATAAACCCGCAGTACCATTGCAATACACTGTACACCAATAAAACTTTGCACTATATATACAAATTAATAAAGTGATCATATATATATATATGTAATTAATTAATAATTAACATAAAGCTTGACTAGACAAATCTTTCATCAATTAAGAATTGAGTAAGCCAATAGTTTGAGTAAGCTCTCTCAAAAGAGTCCACTGGAAAAGAGAAAGAAGCTCCAGATTTATAGAAAACATCCAACGGCTATATTGGCGGCTAGCCCCTTTAGACCAGCGGCTAGCCCCTTTCAAAAAATGGTCAGGAAATTTAAATCAGGTTGGCTCACGGCTAACCGCAGGAATAGTTGGGGGCTAGCCGTGAGGCAATCGCAGGGGTGACCGCAAGAGGGGGTTCTAAAAAATTGGTCTCTGGAAATCAAACCGTAATCCCACAGTTAGCACTACGGCTAGCCGCAGGTACACTGGCGGTTAGCCGCAAGAAGTGCTGAAAATCATCCTGAGAAAAGAGGCTTACTAGAAAGCTAACCGTGGGTCTAGCGGTTAGCCCCCTTGCAAAGGGCGGCTACCCGCCAGGTGACCGTAACCTGACCCTTTTTAGAAGGACTATTTAAGCTGAGAAAAAAAGGATAGAAAGCATGATTTTAAAACTCATCTTTTTCCCAGGGATCTAAGGATTTGGTCTGGGTATAGAATAC
This sequence comes from Cinnamomum chago, assembly GCA_038049695.1. NCBI lineage: Eukaryota > Viridiplantae > Streptophyta > Magnoliopsida > Laurales > Lauraceae > Cinnamomum > Cinnamomum chago. The sequence goes on along the minus strand of CP142458.1, from coordinate 59,070,303 downwards.
CTGAAATGGTTGTCAAACACAAATGGAGACCTTCTTGATGAATCTGAACTTTCCAACCGCTTGATAAACCTTCTGAATATGATCTTCCTTGAGGCACTTTGAGAGGCAAGAACTTTGGAACTCATTGGCACGAAATTGACAAAACACACTCAATGCTCACAGACATTGGCACTTTGAGAGGCTGGGTCCCACAGTAGGGCCCACTGAAACTGAGTTTCATCTCAGATTAAGGGACAAATAATAATATGAAAAACTATTTGTTTAATAACGAGTTAATACATAATAGCCACAACATAGGGATAGATAAGCCGATTGCTAAACATGTTGATAAATAGAGCAATAACAGATTAATGAATGGATTAGTGACGGATTGATAGACAAGTAATAAACAGTGTATAAACAGATTCATAATAGGTTTGTTAACAAATCAAGAACATGATTAATTTAGACAATGCAATCCCATGATTAATTTAGACAATGTAATCCCAAGCAACATATACTAATTATCTTTAAACACTTGCCTCAAAACCAACAACAAAGCAACCTTAACCAACGGTCACTCCAAGCTCCAAATAACCAAGGCTTTCTCTCCCAAACAAAACCCACCAAAATCTCCCTAAAATCAAAACCCCTACACTGTCAAGCATCCACGTCCATAACAGCCAACACAAGAAATAAAAGAAACATTCAAGGATATAAGATACATTCAAGGATATAAGAGGTCTACCTCTTGGAAGCTCAAGAAAAAGAGAAGGTGATGAAGGAGGGGCAGTCACTGCTGGATTCACACCAAAACAGAGTATGTCGCTCAGAGGATGACAGGGGATCAATTGGCCAGATCAGATCTTTCAAGGGAAGCCTTCAAGAAATCGCTCTTCAAGAAGCCATGGAAGGAGAGAAGGAGAAAAAGAAGAGAGAAAGAGAGAAGCATTTCTAATGTAGCTATACCCTGCACAACTCACCTGCTGCACCAACCTGCACACACCCACCCTGCACAGCCCACCTATTGCACCACCTTGCACACACCCACATGCACACACCCACATGCTATACAGAGTAAAGTGCTTTTCCATCCACCATAAAGAAATGAAAGAAGAATATTCATTCCATTTTATATTAATATTTAAATATCCTTACAACATTAAAAGCACTTTACTAGATCCATTACAAAATAAAAATCCATGCTAACATTCCACTCTGTACCAACATTCAAAACATTCAAACTCTGAGTTCTGTTGGCTGCATCTTTTCTACATTCAATCTCTCAATTCTTTTTGAACTTCATACAATATGTTACAGTTTTCCTTTCTTTTTCATTTTTTAATTGTGTTCATGTTCATTTATTTGCTTGAATTCTTTTTTTTTTTTTTTTGTTTATAATGTTGCCAGTGGGTGTCATGTTTGTTCATCATACAGAATATCTTAGGATTCATTCTCTTTCGACACAATCATGTCATGTAGCTTAGTTTTCCCATTTCCCCTCCCCTAGTTTCTCTCTTCCTTTCTCTGTTTTCTTTCTTGTTTCTCTTTCTTTATTTCACTCTCTATCTCTCTCTTACTTTCCTCTCTCTCTCTCACCCACCTCCCTGCCAACGAAAAAAGCAGATGCAAGAACTGTGAGGGGAAAACACAAATCACATTAAGATAGACTAAGAACCACAAGGAAGAAAATATAAAACTGCATTTGATGCATTAACTTGGAGTCCAACTACAAGTGATGAAGTGAAAAATGAATAAATTTTTAGCAGAATATATTGAAACAAAAATGACCCAACTCGCAAAAACTGTTCCCCAAACATTGTGCTAGAATTACCAAGAAACCCATCTCTGAACTTTTCCAAGCAAGTAATCAAAGAAATGCCATAATAACACCAAATACAGTGATCAAATTTAGACATACATATAAGTAAACATTTTAGCAAAAAATTCTATAAGTAAATGAATAAAGAAAAGGTCTTTATCAAGCTTACTAGAAGAAGACTGCAGATAGAAGAGCTGCAGAACTTGGGGCCCAAATGTAAATGTGGTGAGCTGATAACTGCAAGAAGTAGGAGAAAAAGATATTAGAGAGTAGGGTTTTTTTTTTAATTGAAAGGAGAAATGGGATGGTGATAAATTTTGATGTTCTTTTAACTTGTCATTGATGAAGAAAGACTCATCTAAACAGACAATCTCTTCTTCTTCTACTGCTTCTTCCCCTTTTCCTCTCTCCATCCTTGCTTAGTTTAATTTCATCCCCATAATCAGTAAACAAAACCTAGGGCTAAAATCATTGTGGATATGTGCACATGAAATTTCTACCGTTCAAGAATGTAGAAAAACAGTAAAATCAGAAAAATGAAACCCCCCCCCCCCACCCCAACATATGCCCAAAATTTTTAAGGCCCCTCAAAAAACCAGGATCTATATTGGCAGATGAGCCTGCATGAAGGGCTGGCATCCAGCCCAAATCAAGCTGCAACAGCCCGAGGTAGGAAGTAAGACCACATTTCTCAATGTAATTAAAGCTCTTGAAGTAATTTGCTTAGTTAAGATATCCACCTCTACATCAAGGAGGAGATACCCCTAACATTTGGAGCAAAACCAACATTTCTTGCCATTCAAATTTCCATGATTGTATTTAAAGATTTTCCCTTACAGATCAAGTCCTTCTTTGCCCTCTAAATAGCCCACGATATTGAAATGATGCCAGCTTGAGAAATGGGATCGCCTAAAGAAGTGAGAGGAGGTTGAGCACTATCTAACCCATTAAACACTTTAAGATTTGATTGAAAAGGAAAAAAAAAAAAACAGACTTCTGTCCATTGCCACTGTCACACCACCACCATCACAACAGACATAACACACAGAAAATAAAAACTAAAAAATCTGCAACCATGAAAACACATTTGCAATCTACATTTACATAAATTTAAAAAAATCATACCTTAGATGGTTGCAGAAATCGTGAGCAAATATAGAGTTGCAAAGATCGAGCAGAGATAGGATTGCAAACCCGAGGTAGAAAAAAAAAGGAAAATGAAAAGAAAAGAAAAGAAAGAATAGAGACGAGGAATCGCTGGGGCAGAGACTTTTTTAAACTAAAAAAAATGAGAAATAGAGGAGAGTGCATACCAGAGAGAAGGAGGCGGAGGCGACGGCGTAGTGAAAGAGAGAGAGAGCAAAGAAAGCGAGAGAGAGAGAGAGAGAGAAAGTGTTAAGTATTTTAGTGTTGGCAAAATTCATGGGTTTGACAAAACTCTAGGTCTTTTGAGTTGTAATGTTTTTTAGAAAGAAACTCTGTAGAACAGAAGATTGGACGGACTCAGAAGAAGAAAGTCTAAAAGAATTAGAAGAATAAAGCTGGAGAAACAAAGCTGATTTCCGGATCATCCAGAATGGGGTCCGCTCGAGCGAACGTCTCATTCGCTCGAGCGAAGTTAAGATAGATAGCCCAAACACACTGACAGAAGATTTTTATGCCAAGACAGAACCTCATCCGCTCGAGCGGATGGTGGGTCCGCTCGAGCGGACAGGTGCGCAGAAAATGGGAAAGTCTCTATTCTGATCCAAATTAGTTTCCCTTTGAACTGTCTTTCCCAATTTGATTCCTACTTGTGCACTAAGTCTAAGGCACGAATTTGGAGCTATTTATAGGGTGTTACTCTCAACCCTAGGAGACCACCAACACACACAACTCTCATTGATCTAAGTCAGAGATATCTTAGAGAGAGTTAATTCTCTAGAGCCATTGAGAGATTATTCTGAAGGGCTGCTCTAGACGGTTGTTGCTGCTTCTACTTTTCTTGTAGAAGATTGATCATCTTGGTTGACAAGGTGCGAGGAGATCAAGTAAGGAGAACGGAGTACGGTGTATGTCGTGTCAGTGGATTCTTTGTAAGAATAACTACAGTCCTTAGGTCGAGGTACAGACTGAGGTAAAGGAGCTTGTGAGTATATCTTGTAACTGTTCGTGAACTCTTGATTTCTAGTTCGTGGTTTTTCTCCCTGGATAGGGTTTTCGCGCTAAATATTGTGTCTGCCTTCTTATGGTGTATGATTGGTAGATATCTAGTTCTATATTGTCTGATTGGTTCATTTCTGCTGCATTGATTGGTTAAATTAGAACTAATAATCCATTCTAGTAGCCCTCAAGGGGATTTTCAATTGGTATCAGAGCGGGTTGCACTATTTTATTGTGTTGATCTAAATATTACTAGAATGGATGTCTACTGAGAAGGCACTTCAACCAATAAGCCTCCTCTACTGGATGGTTCCAATTATGCTTCTTGGAAAACTAGAATGGTTGCCTTTGTAAAAGCCATAGATCTGAAAGTATGAAAATCTATTGAGAAAGGCTATTTATTGCCCACTGTCACTACTAATGGGATAACCAGTTTTAAATCTGAAAAACAGTGGACAAAGGATGAAGAATTGGCAGCCACTTGCAACTCTAGGGCTTTGAATGCTATTTATAATGGAGTTAGCATATCTGAGTTTCGTAGAATTTCTACATGCACTACTGCAAAAGAAGCTTGGGATATTTTGCAGACTGTGCATGAAGGAACTGACACTGTCAAACAGTCGAAACTTCAGAAATTGTATACAGCCTTTGAAACCATAAAGATGAAGGATCATGAAACTTTTGATGAATTTAATTCAAAGCCGAATACAATTGTGAATGATACATTCACTTTGGGAGAGCCAATTCCTGAAAATAGAGTTGTAAAAAAGATTATGTGGTCTCTTCTGGAACGGTTTGATGCAAAGGTTGTGGCCATAGAAGAGAATAAAATTTTGAATATTCTTAAAGCTGAGGAATTAATGGGCAACCTTCAGACTTTTGAAGCAAACTTGAGGACTAATGCAAAATCAAAATCCAAAAGTATGGCTTTGAGAGCCTCCAAAGAATCTTTCAAAAAAATTGCTAGTGATTCTGATTCTGATTGTGAGGAGATTGATCCCTAAGTTGTTGTTCAATTTATGAAGCAATTTCAGTTGTTTATGAAGGGGAAGAAAAGCAATCTAAAAGTCCCTAAAAATTTTGTCAAAAAAAATCTCCTAAAGGGACTCAATGTTTTGAGTGTCATGGTTATGGACACATTGCTAGTCACTGTGCTAACAAACAGCTAAGAAAGCAGGCTCTCAACATAACTTGGGATGAAGATTCTTCTGAAGAAGAAAAGGAAGATGAAAAAGATCCTGAAGATGATCATGTGAATGGAAATTTTGTGGCATTCATGGCAACTTCAATTCCTGCTGCTCCACCAGTTTCTGATGAGGGGAGGACTGATCATGATGTTAGTGAGTCAGAGACAGAACATGATTGACAGGCTGAATATAATCTATTGTTTGCAAAGACCATGAAAATGCTCAAGATGAATGAAAAAGTGGCTACAAGTTGGAAAGAATCTGAAGAGCAGAATACTTCATTAAAAGCAGAATTGTCTGAAGCTCTTACAAAAGTGAGTCACTTAGAGGCAGAAAATAACAAATTAGCAGATGAATTGACTGCTGAAGCACAGAAGTGTGGGTTGCTTAATCACGATATGAAGATCTTGAAAGCTGAAAATACCGACTTGCAAGGAAGACTCAAGATGGTTCTTTCTAAGTTGGATACAAGCAAGGCTTTCCTAAACAGGATGAATACTGGGTCGAAAAAATTTGATGAGATCCTGTGCAGTCAAAAGGCAAAGACCAACATGCATGGCATTGGCTACACTGACGGAGCATCTACATCAAAAGCCAAAGGTAATAATTGTTTTGTTCAAACTTCAGTTGTTACTAATTCTGCTGTTCATGTTTCAAATATAGCTGCCAAGAAGAAGAATGTGCCACGTCCTGAACAAATTCCCACTTGCCATCACTGTGGAATTAAAGGACACATTCGACCCCATTGCAATAAGTTGCGAAAGTCGCCAAATCGAAAGCAATGGAAAAGACAGAAGGAAGAGTCCCTGATGAAAACCAAAGCTATCTGGGTCAAGAAAGAAGACCTTCCATCTGTCCCCGTACACACTTTGCTGAACTATCTGAATATGCAAGTGTGTGTACCAAAGCTTCATCACCCCTGATCTACAAGATCAAACCCCACCTCAGCGCTGATATAAAGATCATCTTGATGGGGAGTTAAATTGAGGGGGAGCTACAGAATCCAGATTGACAGAAGCTGCTTGAAGAATCTTGTTTGTCAATTATGGACAGAAAGGGGGAGGATATTGAAGCTAGGGGGAGCAAAAGACAATAAGAAGTTCAAACTAAGTCAAAGACAATGCAGATCTACATTTGTTGGATTTTTATGTGCTGTTTTTTTTAATGTATTTTGGATTTCTTTTTGGTAGATCAATTTGTATTGTCTTAGGGAGTTTTGTCCATGAATTGCCAAAGGTGGAGATTGTTAGGTATTTTAGTGTTGGCAAAATTCATGGGTTGGACAAAACTCTAGGTCTTTTGAGTTGTAATGTTTTTTAGAAAATGACTCTGTAGAACAGAAGATTGGAAGGACTCAGAAGAAGAAAGTCTAAAAGAATTAGAAGAATAAAGCTGGAGAAACAAAGCTGATTTCCGGATCATCCAGAATGGGGTCCGCTTGAGCGAAGTCAACATAGATAGCCCAAACGCACTGACAGAAGATTTTTATGCCAAGACAGAACCTCATCCGCTCGAGCGGATGGTGGGTCCGCTCGAGCGGACAGGTGCGCAGAAAATGGGAAAGTCTCTATTCTGATCCAAATTAGTTTCCCTTTGAACTGTCTTTCCCAATTTGATTCCTACTTGTGCACTAAGTCTAAGGCACGAATTTGGAGCTATTTATAGGGTGTTACTCTCAACCCTAGGAGACCACCAACACACACAACTCTCATTGATCTGAGTCAGAGATATCTTAGAGAGAGTTAATTCTCTAGAGCCATTGAGAGATTATTCTGAAGGGCTGCTCTAGAAGGTTGTTGCTGCTTCTACTTTTCTTGTAGAAGATTGATCATCTTGGTTGACAAGGTGCGAGGAGATCAAGTAAGGAGAACGAGGCACGGTGGATGTCGTGTCAGTGAATTCTTTGCAATAATAACTACAGTCCTTAGGTCGAGGTACATACTGAGGTAAAGGAGCTTGTGAGTATATCTTGTAACTGTTCGTGAACTCTTGATTTCTAGTTCGTGGTTTTTCTCCCTAGATAGGGTTTCCACGCTAATTATTGTGTCTGCCTTCTTGTGGTGTGTGATTGGTAGATATCTAGTTCTATATTGTCTGATTGGTTTATTTCTGCTGCATTGATTGGTTAAATTAGAACTAGTAATCCATTCTAGTAGCCTTCAACGGAATTTTCAAAAAGAGCAGAGAGAGTGATAGAGAGAGCAACAGAGAGAGCAGAGAGGTCGAGCGAGAATGAGCGAGAGAGACAGAGAGAGTAGAGAGATCGAGCGAGAGAAATTGATCAATCGAGAGAGAGAGAGAGAGAGAGAGAGAGAGGGAGAGAGAGAGAGAGAGAGAGAGAGGGAGAGAGAGAGAGAGAGAGAAATAGCATAGAGAGAGAGAACGAGAGTGAGCGAGAGAGACAGGGAGAGCAGAGAGAGAGAGTGAGAGAAGAGCAGAGAGAGCAGAGAGAGAAGAGAGAGCGAGAGTGAGGAGAGAACAAAGGAAAGAGGGGTTTTGGAGGGAGAGAGGCGCTAGGACCGAAAAGAGGGTTTTGGAGGCAGGAGGGGGAAAAACGTGGAACCGATATTAGAAAAGTTGAACTGATATAAGATATTTTGGAGCAGCATATTATATCGGTTTTCCTAATAACCGATATTAAGGGATTTTTAAAACCAATATAAAATCATGGCTTTTTAGTAGTGTATATAATAACGGTTTCATAATAACCGATATAAAATATAGAAATTAATATCATATATTTGCTAATTGATATTATATATAGCGATTATTATATCGGTTACATAGTAACTGATATAAAAAAAAAATTGACCAATATAAAAAAATATTAACTGATATAAAAAACCTTGATTGAAGATATTATTTCGGTTATATGAAAAACCGATATCATATAACCGATATAGGGCAGTTTTTTTAACCGATATAAAATGTCCTTTTTTTAGTAGTGCAAAATCCCGTTGGAAGTCGACTGTCTTCGATTAAACCCATGTTCCTCTCCTTTCCTTAGAAAAAGTTCGTTTTGCCTTTCTAACGAAAGACACAAAGTTATTTACCCAAAAAAAAATATTTTGAAGGATACAAAGAATGTAAAGAATTAAATGGAGAAACATGAAAAAAGTGGAAAAAGTAAATTTTGAATTGGTGAGGCATAGTAAATTTTGGATTGGTGAGGCATGTTCAAACAAAGATGAAGTTTATATTTTCTAACAACATAAGAAAAAGGTTGGTCTCTTGCATCCAGATGCCACAACTATTTCATAGAAGAAAAAACAGACCTGTATTTGTTCTTCTCCTACTCCTTAGCCCAGAAGTTCTGGGTTTGGCTTCTCAGCCCCAGCGGAGTAAGGCTCCCCTACCCGTATCAGTTTCTGCCATTTGGAACTCCATCGCCAAGGATGGAGATGTTTTAGGAAGAAAGTGTGCTGCACCAATCTTCTTCCACGCCATCTTTGTCCTTTGGCAGTTCTGGAATGACTCCAAGAACAACAATAGGCTGCGTACTCTGGAGAGAGCTAAGGTAGTACTCTTGGACCATTTGAAGAGCATGGTACGTAACTAGAGTATCAGGTCAGAATTTTGTTTTTCCTTCTCACCCAGTCCTAACTTTCTTTAGAGTGCTCTCTGTTAGTATTTTTGTTGGCTAATTCATGGGTTTGACAAAACTCTGAGTCCATTGAGTTGTATTTTCTAATTTATTTTAGAATGGACTGTGGTTACGTCGCCAGAAGAGCTTAAGGGAAAAAGAAGACCGGGCGAATTTTCCCAGGCCCGATCGATCGGAGCCTCAGACCGATCGATCGGTCAGAAAAAGGTCTCAGTTAATTGTCAGGCCGATCGATCGGACCTGCATGACCGATCGATCGGACAGTGTGCAGATTCCGGGAAAGTCTCCTATTTTCACACGAAGTTGTTTCCTTTTGAGACTCTGTTTCCTAGTTTGAGTCCTACTTGTGCACTAAGTCTTAGGCACGAATATTGGGCTATTTATAGGGTGTTTCTCTCAACCCTAGATCAACCACCACAACTCTCATTGATCTGAGTCAGAGATATTTTAGAGAGAGTTAATCTCTAGAGCCATTGAGAGATTATTCTGAAGGGCTGCTCTAGAAAGTTGTTGCTGCTTCTACCTTCTTGTAGAAGATTGATCATCTTGGTTGACAAGGTGTGAGGAGATCAAGTAAGGAGAACGGGGCGCGGTGGATGTCGTGTCAGTGGATTCTTTGCAAGAATAACTACAGTCCTTGGGTCGAGGTACAGACTTAGGTAAAGGAGCTTGTGAGTATATCTTGTAACTGTTCGTTATCTCTTGATTTCTGGTTCGTGGTTTTTCTCGCTGGATAGGGTTTCCACGTTAAATATTGTGTCTGCCTTCTTGTGGTGTGTGATTGGTAGATAGCTAGTTCTATATTGTCTGATTGGTTTATTTCCGCTGCATTGATTGGTTAATAAGAACTAGTAATCCATTCTAGTAGCCCCATAGAATTTTCAATTGGTATCAGAGCAGGTTGCACTATTTTATTGTGTTGATCCAAATATTGCTAGAATGGATACCTATCGTGAAGGCACTTCAACCAATAAGCCTCCTCTGCTGGATGGTTCTAATTATGCTTATTGGAAAGCCAGAATGGTTGCCTTTGTAAAAGCAATAGATCTGAAAGTCTGGAAATCTATTGAGAAAGGCTATTCCTTGCCCACTGTCACTACTGATGGGAAAACCAGTTTTAAATCTGAAGAACAGTGGACAAAGGATGAAGAATTGGCAGCCACTTGCAACTCTAGGGCTTTAAATGCTATTTATAATGGAGTTAGCATATCTGAGTTTCGTAGAATTTCTACATGCACTACTGCAAAAGAAGCTTGGGATATTCTGCAGACTGTGCATGAAGGGACTGACACTGTCAAACAGTCGAAACTTCAGAAATTGTATACAGCCTTTGAAACCATAAAAATGGAGGATGATGAAACTTTTGATGAGTTTAATGCAAAGCTGAATACAATTGTGAATGATACCTTTACTTTGGGAGAGCCAATTCCTGAAAATAGAGTTGTAAAAAAGATTCTGCGGTCTCTTCCAGAAAGGTTTGATGCAAAGGTTGTGGCCATAGAAGAGAATAAAAATCTGAATATTCTCAAAGCTGAAGAATTAGTTGGCAACCTTCAGACTTTTGAAGCAAACCTAAGGAACAATGGAAAATCAAAATCCAAAGGTGTTGCTTTGAGAGCCTCCAAAGAATCATACAAGAAAATTTCTAGTGATTCTAAGTCTGATTCTGAGGAGATTGATCCCCAAGTTGCTGTTGAGTTTATGAAGCAATTTCAAGCGTTCATGAAGGGGAAGAAAAGTAATTTGAAGATCCCTAAAAATTTTGTAAAGAAGAAAACTACTAAAGGGATTAAATGTTTTGAGTGTCATGGTTATGGACACATTGCTAGTGACTGTGCTAACAAGAAACCAAAGAAGAAGGCTTTCAATCTGACTTGGGATGATGATACTTCTGAGGAAGATGATAAAAAATCTGAGTCTGAGAAGCCTGATGCTAGCAAAGAAAAATTCATGGCATTCATGACAACATCAGTTTCTACTACTCCACTTGTTTCTGATGAAGAGACTGATCCAGATGTTAGTGAGTCAGAGACAGAACATGATTGGCAAGCTGAATATCATATATTGTTTGCAAAGACCATGAAGATGCTCAAGATGAATGAAAAAGTGACTACAAGTTGGAAAGAATCTGAAGAGCAGAATACTTATTTAAAAGCTGAATTGTCTGAAGCTCTTACAAAAGTGAGTCACTTAGAGGCTGAAAATAACAAATTGGCAGATATGTTGACTGCTGAAGCACAGAAGTGTGTCTTGCTTAAACATGATATGGAGACATTGAAAGCTGAAAATATCGATTTGCAAGGAAGACTCAAGATTGTTCTTTCTGAGTTAGATACAAGCAAGGCTTCACTAAACAGGATGAATGCTGGATCTAAAAAACTTGATGACATCCTGTGCAGTCAAAAGACTAAGAATAACATGCATGGCATTGGCTATACTGACGGGGCATCTACATCAAAAGCTAAAGGTAGTAATTGTTTTGTTCAAAATTCAGTTGTTACTAATCCTGCTGTTCATGTTACAAATACAGCTGCCAAGAAGAAGAATGTGCAACGTCCTGAACGTATACCCACTTGTCATCATTGTGGAATTAAAGGACACATTCGACCCCATTGCAATAAACTGCGAAAGTTTCCAAACAAAAAGCAATGGAAAAAGCAGAAGGAAGCGTCACCTATGAAAACCAAAGCTGTCTGGGTCAAGAAAGAAGACCTTCCATCTGTCTTGGTACACACTATGTTGAACTATCTGAAAATGCAAGTGTGTGTGTCAAAGCTTAATCACCCCTGATCTACAAGATCAAGCCCCCACCCCAGTGCTGATACAAAGTTCATATTGAGGGGGAGTCTATTTTGGGGGAGCTGCAGAATCCAGGTTGACAGAAGCTGCTTGAAGAAAATTGTTTGTCAATTGTGGACAAAAAGGGGGAGAATACTGAAGTCAGGGGGAGAAACAAGCAAAGATCTACAGATGCTGCTTTTCTTTTGGGTTTAAAATTCAATGTATTTTGGGTTTTTCTCTTGGGTAGATCATTTGTATTGTTCTAGGGAGTTTTGTCCATGAATTGCCAAAGGGGGAGATTGTTAGTATTTTTGTTGGCTAATTCATGGGTTTGACAAAACTCTGAGTCCATTGAGTTGTATTTTCTAATTTATTTTAGAATGGACTGTGGTTACGTCGCCAGAAGAGCTGAAGGGAAAAAGAAGACCGGGCGAATTTTCCCAGGCCCGATCGATCGGAGCCTCAGACCGATCGATCGGTCAGAAAAAGGTCTCAGTTAATTGTCAGGCCGATCGATCGGACCTGCATGACCGATCGATCGGACAGTGTGCAGATTCCGGGAAAGTCTCCTATTTTCACACGAAGTTGTTTCCTTTTGAGACTCTGTTTCCTAGTTTGAGTCCTACTTGTGCACTAAGTCTTAGGCACGAATATTGGGCTATTTATAGGGTGTTTCTCTCAACCCTAGATCAACCACCACAACTCTCATTGATCTGAGTCAGAGATATTTTAGAGAGAGTTAATCTCTAGAGCCATTGAGAGATTATTCTGAAGGGCTGCTCTAGAAAGTTGTTGCTGCTTCTACCTTCTTGTAGAAGATTGATCATCTTGGTTGACAAGGTGTGAGGAGATCAAGTAAGGAGAACGGGGCGCGGTGGATGTCGTGTCAGTGGATTCTTTGCAAGAATAACTACAGTCCTTGGGTCGAGGTACAGACTTAGGTAAAGGAGCTTGTGAGTATATCTTGTAACTGTTCGTTATCTCTTGATTTCTGGTTCGTGGTTTTTCTCCCTGGATAGGGTTTCCACGTTAAATATTGTGTCTGCCTTCTTGTGGTGTGTGATTGGTAGATAGCTAGTTCTATATTGTCTGATTGGTTTATTTCCGCTGCATTGATTGGTTAATAAGAACTAGTAATCCATTCTAGTAGCCCCATAGAATTTTCACTCTCCTAATGAAGGTTAGTGGTCTTTTTTAGGTGATTTTGTGCCTCTTTGGTTTTCCTTTCCGGCATTTGTATTTTGGCTTGGTTAGGTGCCTTGTTTTTTCTTCTGGGTAGCTTTCCAGCTCTTTGTATTATATTTTTTCTTTCTTCTTAATATAAATTTACCTTACAAGCAAAAAAAAAGCAGAATAATAACTCAATTAAATTAAAAATAATATTTATATTGTCATAATCTTTCGATAGTTAGATAGGTAGAAAACTATATATCCACACGAAAGATTGGTGGGTGAGTAGATCTAATTAAGTAAACACATGCGGCACGTAAATAATTAAATTGTACTCGATCTTTCAAGATTAATTTTGCTTATAATTTTCCTAAATAGTCTGTGGCAATTCATGTCACCTTTCAGTTAAGACGACAGCAAGAGTCTTTATATAGGCTCGTGTCGGGCAGGGCTAAGGCATATTAAGGCCCCGTTGCCTTCTTTAGAAATCCAGTCCCATATTTGGTCCAAGCCTGATATGGGCCGGCCTAAGTGTCTGTCACGAGTCTAGTTTGCATCAAACTTCTCAAGCCTGAGCACGTCAATCTAGTCAATTGGGCCAAACTAAATAAAAGCCTGATTTATAATAACCAAACAGATTACATAGAGATCTTATGTTCAAAGTACTCAAGCCTGTTTTATCTACTCTCCTATAATTTTTGTTGGGGGATCTGCCTTTCTTCTCTTTTTCTTATTCTCTGCATGCTTATGCTTGGTGGAAACCCGGCTCCCCTTTTTTGGGTTGTATAGCTTTTTTCTCTCTTCTTTTCTTGCGCTATTTAGCCTTTTCTTTCTCCATTCGTCCCATTTTCTAATACAATTTGTCTTTAAATATATATATATAACTAATGGAAAGTTTCAAGTGCATCCACCCCTCATCATAGGGTGAGGGACACTTCTCCTTTTTGCACATAAAGACAAGGAAGTGTACCTCACCCTATATACTTGAAAAAGTAACTTTTGTACTTGAAAATTGCTCACGAGCTGTGGGGTCCCTCTCTCTTCTTCTCTCTCAGCTTCTTCCATTTGGTTGGCAATTTACTCTGCTGTTGATACTCAAGGAAGGAACTGTGCTGCAGCTATCTTCTTCCATGCTATCTCAATCCTATGGTCTCTTCGGAACAACTCCAAACACAACTCCATAACTCCTTCCCTGGAGAGAGCAAAGGTGATCTTCAAGGACGGCATAAAAGGCTTGGTCTCTACTGGCAGAGTGTTGCATCCCCACCCCATCTTGGCTGCTATGAGAATTCTCAGTTAGCATTTCTTCCCCTGTATTTTTTGGAGCTTGATCCAGGTTTCTTCTTTCTCTGTTTTGGTTTAAAGGCTCTCCTCTTCTCTCTGTCTTTTTCTGTTTTTTCTTGTAAGCCTTTCTGCTGTTTTGGGGGCCTTGCCCTTTCTTCTTAATACAATTTTACCATTTAGCCAAAAAAAAAAAAAAAGTACTTGAAAATTCTCAATTATGGAAGTGTCCATCACCCTATGGTGAAGGATGGATGCACTTGAAACTTCCCCTATAACTAAAACCTAAGGCCCACACGTGACACAAAACATGCTGGCCCCACTTCGGACTGTGACTTTCAGTCTCATTTACATCCGGACGAGACATGATATGCGTCGTTTGCTTCAAGGAAACATCTGCTGCTGCATATCCTATTTACTTGTAAGAGTTATGGGGTCTCCCAGTCATGTCTCAACAGAAGGTCTTTGGAACATATGATTCTTCATTTCCTTGCACTTTAGTTAGTCATTATGACACGATCTCTATATATGAAGGTTCCTAATCCATTTCCATGTCTTTGAAATAGAGTTCAATGCACATGTTTTCAGATCATTACTAGTTTTTTAAAGGCTTGGCAGTTCTGTAATGCGAAAAGGCAAAGGCTTAAGGAATTCTTTTGTTTCACTGGCCCCAGCCACTCATTTCAATGCTTTAATTTTCTCATGTAAAGACAACACCCAGTTTGTTGTAGCTGCCGGACCCGTAGCATTCCCCAATGACTAAAGCATTGAGTCCAAGAAGGAAAACATTATCTAGGATTCACATGATTTTATTGTTGGTCAATTTGAACAATTAGCGTTTACAAATTACATGTAGTGCATCTTTTCTGACTTTTCTAGGGACATTCTTTATGCTTAATTCCCATGTGTTCTGACTTCTCACAACTTTAATTCTTTATGAAGTTACTTTTGCTCAAGAGATATTATCTTGTTCTCATCTTTGATGATATTGATGGATCGGCATGTAGAGACTTTGACTCACGCGGTTAGAGATTTATGTGCATTCCGGTGATTGGGAAGCTCCGCGGATTTGTTTGCCTCTCGCCTTACCTATGGGAATAGAGAGAATTTTCAACTCTAGGGCTCCCTTATCTTTTATTATTGAAGACTTCTTTGCCGAAAAATCTACATCCATTGATGTTATTGGGAGTCCTATTTGTGGAGAAAGATCAAGTCTTACTCTAGATGAGATTGTATTCTCTACTATAGCCTACGACCTACTTGTTCCGACGTGAGACCCGTGGCATGCGGGACACACATAATTTTCTACGGCAGACATATGTAAATGTATGATGTCTCCGTGCGTTCTTAAATAATATGTAGATCTCCTTGATTTTCTTCTTAGCTTTTTACTACTTTTTAAATAGAAGACATATATTAGCCTAAAATATAAGGGAAAGTGATATATGTGTGTATAAGTGTCACGACCCGGCCCCGAGATCAGAGTGATTAGGGTTAATCCCCGGGTCGCGATGTTAATCATACTTACTCCCGTAAACCCCGTTTAACCGAAGTTACAACGAAGTCTACAAGGGAGCTTGCATACGTACCTGTCAATGTACAGTGCGGAATATACACATAATATACATTGACAACCAATTAATCGAACTAATCAAATACTTTACTATGAACAGTAAAGTTACTTTACATCTGTTCAGTTTCTCACTATCAACCACTGCACATTTATAATACAATGCAGAGAATATACTTACAATGCTTACAATACCAAAACGAATCTATTAAAATCATTTCTAAAAGTTCTCAAAAGATTTCTACTTGTTCGCCCTCAAGTCATGTCCATTCAGCTAGACCTCCTGGAGGTAGCGAATGGGCCTCCTCCGCTGACGGAACGGCCTCGGAGGTACTGGCACGGCAACTGGGCCTGTAACATCATCAGTAATACCATGAACACGACGGTTCAACAAGGTATACATATATTTATGACATTCATAATTCCTAACAATGTATCATTTAACAGTGCTAAACAGTACATAAGAAATACCATTAACAACAACATACACTGGCAACTACACTAGCAAGGGTTTCAACTCCAATCATTGCTTCCCAAGAAGGGAACATTTCATATTCATTTATACATAATGTTCCATATTTATTAATGGCTTTTCAGTGTATGACTTTTCAGTCAATGACCTTTCGGTCCAATATGGTGAGATCTCCCAGTGTCTTTATCAGAGATCACTGGTGTCCCACGGGCTCCGGAACACCCCATTCTCATCTGCTGCAGCAGGAATAATCATTTCAGTTACGTTTCGTAATCATTCATTTATCATTTCTCATTTCCAGTCAATATGGAGTTCGGAAACCACTAGGTAGTGCCAGACTTGTTAACAACTCCTATTAATCTCAATCTCGTATTCTATCCATCATTTAACCAACCATTGAGTGTAACTTTGGTTATCAATGCAAGTATTACTTTTGATGACATTACTTATATGATTATGCATTAAGATAACCTTAGTTAACACGTATGGAGGTATAACACTACTCCTAGTCATAATTGACTCATAAACGATCTTAGTTTTCGTAAAAATCCAAAACTCACTGGACTCGAATCGAGTCCCCCAATCGCGAGGACCGTTAGGTCCTCGCGATTGGCTAAATTTTTCCTTACTACAACTAATCAGGTCAATCTCTAAGCTTAAACTCTTAATTCCGGACACTTAGACTCAAACTACACGTTTTGGACAATTTCCAATGGTCCCGGTCGACCAAGACTAGTCTCGGTCAACCTAGAGTTGTAACTTAAAATTCGGAACAAAATTTTCGTCAGGCGCAGAAACGCCTGGTTCAGTGTTCCCGGTCGACCGAGCACTGCTGGCCGGTCAACCGGCGACACTGCTGTAACAGAACTCGAGTTCTGTTACAGGCAGTTCTGTGAAGGTTTCAGCCCCTTTTTGCTTCCTGATTTCTACTGATCCTAATTAGCAATTAAAACATGCATGTAAGAAGGAAACTCAAGTTCAATAAGTCCAACTAATTTAAACTTATCTTAAGCTCTTACACAACTTAATTAATGGTTTAAAATCCACAACTTAGCCTCATAACTCAAACTCACAGCTGAATTAGTATTTCCTTTCCATTAAAACCCATGCAAACTCCTTCACAATCATACACATATGTAAGTACTTGCCTTAGATGAAGCTTTGCTCTTTGTTTAACTTGGATTTAAGATAAAAATCCACCCTTTCCAAGCTTTAATCTCAAGAAAACTTAAGAAGAGGTGAAGATGATGAAGATGATGGACTTTGTTTCCCTCCCTTCACTTGAACCACTCTAAAGGATGAAGAAATGGAGAAAGAAAGAAGAAGAAACGGCTGCTGGAGTGAGTTGTTTAGGTTACAGGATGATGGAATGGAGATGATGAGCTTATATAAGGTAGGAAATTGCATTTAAGCCCATTAATTCCCATTAATTCCATTTTAAGTCAAATCAAGGTCCATTTGATTCATTTCTCGTCGAATCAACTCAAGTCTTTTAGGTAATTTGTCGTACTCGTAAAGATACACATGCGAGTATCAATACTTTCCGAATGCGACAAAATACGTATAAATCCGTATTTATACATAATCCTTGCAATTGGCTCATTTGAGCTCCATTTTCCAATTAATTCATTTCAATTCATTTCTTAATCATAGTTACTATTTCCTTAAGCCTAAATAACTCATACTTAGGCTAATTCAATTCCATTTGGTGATAATTTCACCATTAGTGCATTTAAATCGGCTTAATGAGTCTTAAGTTCAATTAACCAGAGTTAATTGAGATTAACTCGGGACGGAGTCTAACAATAAGTTAAGGAATTCTCGGACCACTTTGAGAAGATCCAATCAGTTCAAAAGATGTGACGGCCCATTTTTACGTGCCTAAGTGCATGACTCACAGCACCAATCACCCTTAATTTGATTTGGATATTGGTGAAAACACATTTCAATAATGTGTAAGTCAATTTTTTCATGACAATATGGATCTAAGTTGTCAATTCAGTTTCACCTCCAATAACTGTAAAAACCAAGTCTCACCTTAAAAATTAGTGACCATTGCATTGGATTTATATGAAAAAAGTCACTGAATTATGTTTTTCGAATCCATCCTTGCATTTAAATTTGATTGGACTAAAATTTGACAGCATGTTTAGGTATGGGTGTAGGTTGGGTTGAAAAGGGAAGGGAAGAGAGGATCTTCTCTTGTATGATTTGGTGGGCGCGAGGGCCCCAAATACAAAGAAAACATTGGATCTCAAACAAAGTGAATGCTTCGGATCATAAATTGGGGGCTTAAAAACGCATAGAAAATAATAAAATGGGATTAGATTGTTTATTAGTTTTTGACATATTTCTCAAAATTCGTGGGAATATAATATATGTCACTTCATGCATTGTAGTGTATGAAAATATTGTACGGCTCAAATCCTGAATTGATGGGAAGGGAGAAGAAGAATGCAAGAGAATCAAAACGTGGAATATAATTGTTTTGGTGTTTTCAGATGTTTAAAGTTGAATGGTTTAACTCATATATTGGGGCTTATATGAGTGCATAAAATATGAAAATGGATTAGGTTGACCTTTTTTTTCCACATATTTTTCTAAATCTATGAGGATGTAAGATATTATTTGCTGGATTTCTATCTTTAACCTGATTTGAATACCAACGTGGCTTCATTTATGATGGATTCAGTCCATTTACATCTGTAAATGATTTTACTGTAGGGATAATGTGAGAAGTTTTACACGAAAAGGACCCTTCTTCATATGTGAGTCTTTTCATATATAAATTCTATGAAACAAATGCACGCATGTACATTCTTCACGAGTAATGACAGCTAAAAATGTTGCAAAAAACAAACCCTTCGGTTAAAGAGATATAGGTACTTAGATGAATTTGGAAAAAGTATTTATATATTCTTATTCCACTAAACTTTTCAAAATATAAAAATATTATTTGAAATTGTGGTGCCATTAGGGATCTTAATATCCCCTCTATTGAAGAAGAGATTCATAGTTTCTATTACTTTTTGGATGGTCATCAACTAATTAATAACTAAATAGTCACTTGGAAACTGAATTTTAATGGTGCCGTCTCCATCAATTAAGTCTGAAATTGGAACTCGACATTCTCAACTTGGTGATTGTCTTAAATGGTGTGAATGGATGTGGTTCAAAGGTCATTCTTTTAGAACTTTTTGTATATACCCCCATAAGGTTTGTAAGATTTGTAAATAGGTTCCTGAGATTTTAGTATTTGCAAATAGGCCCCTGCATTTTTACTTTAATACCTTTTGTGTCCCCAAAATCAATAGTCTTCTAATCACCATAAGTTTTTAGAGTGAAATGAAATTTTTATCCATATTTGCATAATTTCAAAAGCTTGGACTCAATTTTTTTATAAAGCATATAGCATTAACAATTTACTTAGTGGGAGAGAATAACCCTATATAATTTAATCTTTTAAAAAAATACGGGCATCATTTCATTAAATCAAAATTGATCATGAGGACAATAACACTTGTACTCATAACTAGTTATGATTTTTGAATCCATACATGACCAAGATTAATGAAAGTTTCAAAATACATGATTAAGTTTCATGTGTAAGGGGTGTAAAAAAAAATATTGGGGGAATAAGTAAATGTAAATATATATATATATATATTAAATTTTAGAATTTGTGAGGGGGTGGTGTTTGGCTCTATGTAAAAGAAATATTGGGGTGAGGGGAAAATGTTCAAAAAAATAATATTTTTTTAGAATGTGCGAGGGGATGGGGAATCATAAACTTTTCTCAAATATAGGTAGGGCTTAAGTCCACAAGCCCTTGTACCTAAGTCCACCCCCGGTGATGTGCATGAGATTGTTATTATTGAGAGAAACCATTGAGACTTGAGATAAGATAATTTTGGTGTTTTTACAAATAAAAGTATGCTCATTTTTGTTTAATGGCTGTATGGGCAAAGTTATCATTTATAAAAAAATCTAACACAAATCACATGGTGGATGCTCATTCTTGTTAAGAATATTGATTTTGGGAGCATGAACTGTATTAAAAAGAAAAGGTAGGGCCTACTTACAAATTCTACAAACCTTATAGGGGTCTATACAAAAAGCTCATTCTTTTATTGCCTATCTTAGTCGGTAGAGAAGACCTAAAATAAGAATTTTCTAATAAGGAGAAACTTAGGGTCCTTATGGCATTATTTTGGGAATATTTTATTGTGAAAGTAAATGAATAAAAAACTTTTTTGGAAGCTATGAGAGAAAATCTAGAGAGACAAAGGAGGAAAATCGAAAGGGAGAAATTTTAAAGATGTGCAAAATGGGAGAGAAAATTCCTGCAAAGTAAGTTTATCTTCATTCATTCTGAGACATTCTCAGAATAATTTGATAATTCTTTTGCCGATATCGCACCGATTGGAAACCTCTTTGATTCTGCTTATAGTGCTGATATTTAGTTCATATTATATAATGATCTTCAAGTTATTATGCCTCCATCTTTTTCTCTTAATGCTTGAGAGGCTATCACTCATCTTTGTGAAAGCATGAGGAATAAATTTCGGAAAACTCACAACTCAAGCTCGACTTTCAACTTCTAAAAATTGTCTCGAAGAGAGGCAATGCCACGACTCAAGGGTCATGTTTTCATAAAATAAAAACACTTAAAATCTCAAAAAATAGATTTATAATTATAATTTTAAGTCTAATTTATCCACATGCATTATAGTAACAGTCAATAATTCATTAAATAATTTATATATCCAAGAAAAATATATTAAAAATAAAAATAAAAGGAAAAAAAAAGAAAAAGATTCTTGCATATAACATTATTTTAAGTCGAACAACAAATGTAAAAGATAAAATACAAGTCTCAAATTACATTTCAATTATCACTATGAAATTGTTAATTAAGTTCGTATTTGAATCCTTAATTACTTAAAAATAAATGTCAATTGTTTAAAATTAAATCTACCTATCAAATAATTTAGAATGCATATATCTTACCAAGATGAGACAACTTAGCCGAGTTTGCTGTCTATTTATCTAGCTCGGTTTTTGTCCGGTCTGACTTGGCTGAGAAGAAGTTAACTCGACTAGATTCTTGCATCACCTCTTTTTTGCCCGGACCTAGGAGAGATCCCGCACATATGGAAAGGCAGCCTGCACATGCAAAAAGAGGGGCATACTCGAACTCTGGAGAGCGAGGTGAAAACTGCCACAGTAAGGAGCGGTTCTCCAACAAACTACTCCTTAAATCCCTATTATGCTATCCTGTTTTTTTTTTTTTTTTTTTTTTTTTTTGCTATATGGTAAATTTGTATTGAAGAAAAAAGGAGGGGGCAAAAACCCCAAAGGAACAAGGGAAGGCCAGCAGGAGGATGCTAAAACAAAGGCACCCCAGAGCCAACCACCCCAGACAGAACACTATACAAAGGGGCCAACCACCCCAAACAAAAAGGCCACAGGCCAAAAGTCAACCAAAGAGCAGACCGAGCTACAAGACCCAACAACCATCCAACCAGAATCCCCACGGCAGAGAAACTACAACCGCCTGAACAAGAAGCTTAGGCCACAGCCATGCCAGCAGAGAAGAGGGAGAGGCTTACCGCTACACCACTCTGAACAGAAATGAACTGAGAGCAAAAGGCAGAAAGAAACCTGAGGCCAGGAGCTCACCTCAGACCCAGGCCACACAGGACAGGATGGGAGATGGCAGACCCTTGCAGCTTACTCACTAGCTCTTTCAAATGATCCTGGAGATATTTCTGAGCTCTACCCAGACTAGGCTTGCCATCCCGGTGCTTGCTGTCATTCCTGAGGAACCATATGACTGAGATGGAGATGAAGAAGATCGCTGCTGCAAGCTTCCTCTCTTGGGAGTCCGAGGCCTGAGCTAAGGAGAACCAGATTGATGACGCAACCAGAGGCTGAACAGGGGGAGTGGCACCAAGGCTTAAAATCCAATGCCAAATCTGCTGAGCAAAGGGACAAGAGAAAAAGAGATGGAGGTCCTCTTCTTCATGATTAAGGCAAAGACAGCATCTAGAGGCCAAGGAGCTTCCTCTCTGTTTCGCCCGACCATCTGTTGGAGTTTTTCTAAGTAGGAGCCGCCAGGAGAAGCAGGCCATCCTAGGATTGAGATACTTGGTCCAGACTAGACCTTCCCAGGGAACTGTAGGATGGGTGGTCCTCAGTAAATTCCAAGCCTCTTTGAGAGAGAGGGTCCCCAAGCTGTTACCCTGCCAAACTAGGAAATCAGGATCTGAGAAGACCCCTAAGGACAAGTTGCTGGTGGACCGGTGGAGGTAATTAAGCAACTCTGTTGGGAGATGGTTAGGGAAGGCCCAGTTGGAGATATTATGGAAATCAGCCAGGCGATCTGAGTCTGGGAGCTGAAGAAGAGGATATCTGGGAGCAATGGGGCCTTGGTCAGACCAGTTATCCACCCAGATTTTAATTGAGAGGCCATTCCCTATCTTCCAGGAACTCCCTCTTTGAAGGAGATGAACCATAGCTCTAATTTTCCTCCATATGCAGGAGCCTCTATTGGGCGAAGCCGGAGACCATAACGAACTTCTGAAGTATCTGTCTCTAAACCAAGAGGCCCAAAGGGAAGAAGAGGAGACTGCCGTCCATCCAAGCTTGAGCATACAAGCCTCGTTGAAGACCTTCACTCTGCGCAGACCGAGCCCTCCTTCGGATTTAGGCAAGCAAACAGTATCCCAATTGACCAAACTAGTGGATTTTCCAGGCCCGGCTGACCAAAGGAAGCTCCGCATCTGCCTCTCAATTTGAAGGCAAGTTTTGCTCGGGATTGGGATAACCAAGGAAGTATGAAGGGGTATGGAAGAAAGCACATACTTGACTAGGACCAGTCTACCCGCAAAGGAGAGGCATTTGGCTTTCCATCCAGCCAGCCTGGATCTAATTGAGTCCAAAATTCTATTGAAGAAAGAATGCCTAGAAGTGCCGAGAAAGAAAGGGACTCCCAGATATGTGGAGGGAAGGTTCGCCTGAGGGATGCCCAAGAGGTTTGTGACCAAGTGGGATCTCCTGGCAGAACACTTACCCATGAACAACTGACTCTTCTGGCGATTAAAAATTTGACCCGAGGATGATTGGTAAGAGGAAAGCAGCTCTTGGACTCTTCTTAGGCCTCTTTTGAAGGATTTGAAGAAGAGCAAGATATCGTCGGCATAAAGGAGGTGGCAAGGAGTCCTGGGGATAGAGGAGATAGGCTCTATGGCTCCAGATTGCTTGAGATCCCCAAGATTTAGGCTAAGAATCTCCTCTGCGAGAATAAACAAATAGGGAGATAGGGGGTCACCCTGACGCAGGCCACAAGAAGAGCTGAAAAACCCACAAGGACTGCCATTGATGAGAACTGAGCCTTTACTAGATGTAACTAGCTCTTGGATCAAGTTAACCCAGGCTTGGGAAAAATTAAAGAACTTCAGAGCCCTAAAGAGAAAGTTCCACTGAAGCTTATCAAAGGCTTTTGAAATATCCAGCTTAAGACAGACCGCCCCTCCTCGGGTCTTCTTTTTAAGGTTTTGAATCAGGTCATGGGCTAAGGCAGCATGATGGTGGATGGTCCTACCTTTGACAAAGGCTGATTGGTGTTCTGAGATGAGAGAAGGGAGAATGGAGGCCAGCCTCGTAGCAAGGATTTTGGATATAATTTTGTAAACAAAGTTTAAGAGGCTATCCTGTTTTGGTTTGGCATGTTTGGTGTAAAAGAAATTGCAATATCTTCTCTAAATGTTGCAAAGCCCAACATCAGATTCTTACAAATATTATTAAATTCTTCTAACCCTCCCTCTGCTGCGATTTCCAAATCTTTGGATGCAAGAAATCTTCTATTTCTTATCATAAAAAAAGTAGAATTTCTAGTCAGGATAGGTGGAGAAAGGAGACTCCAGCATTGACAAGAAAAATTGTAGAGTGGCTGCAGGCACTTGTTTATTCTTGTATCGGGTATGCCACTCGCACATTAAAAGTAAGTGAAAAAGGTACGGTACAAGTCTTCATGCATCAAGACAGAACAAACAATTCTGTGATTTGTTTATTTTAATTTATTTTATTTTATGTCAGCTGCATATTGAGTCCGGGTCCGGATCATCTAGTCCCTTGCATAGAAATTTTGAATAGTTGGAGTGGAACTCCACGGTGGACCCATCTTTTGAAAATCCAAGCCACTCTAATGAATGAATATACCCTCACCATGCATGGGATGTCACAAATTTTACTACAAGCTGAGTTGAACCCACCCTACGGTTGACATTCGATGATTAACATTATTAATAAATATGATTAATAATTTAAAAGATTGTTTAATCACATTATTCATCAAGTTGTTTAAACTTATAATGAGTCCAACTCAAATTGGAGTAAAATTCTAGGGCACTCCCGAAAAAATGAGGGGTTCATTTTAAGTGGATTTGAATTTAAATAAAGGAGAGCCTCGTTCTAAGTTCCAATCATTAAACAAAGGAGTAGGATTGCAAATATGCACCGACTATTGCAGTATTCGATGTCTTTTTTTTTTTTTTTTGCTAAATTGTAAATTGAATTAAGAAAGAGAGAAAGAATACACTCAAAAAAAAAAACCAAAACAAAGAAGAAAAAGGCTACAAGAAAAAGAAAGAGCAGAGCTCTATCTCAAGCCAGGAATAGGCTGATTACAAAGGAGAAAGAAAGAAGCTAAAGTGCTACTGGAAAATGAAGAAGACATATTGCTTAGAGAGAAGGCTGCATCCTCTAAAAGGATTTAATAGCAGATTCAAGAGAGGGCACCTTGTTGGAGAAGAGAACCATATTCCTTTCCTTGATTCTAATTAAACTAGGAGTGAAACTTATTTTTGGATATAGGTGAAATTAAAACTCCAATCCTTACATGTAGAAGTCAAAACATTTGACCCTCCTTGCGGATCCTAACCCGCGACGATTACATTCACAAATTAAAAAAAAATAAATCTATGGATACAAGGGTACGTCTACATAGCTTAAGCTATACGTATTCATTTTTTAGATTCTATTTAGCTTTAATCATATACCGTTTAATAGCCCCACTTATATATGTGACAGATTTATTTTTGTAGCTCTTTTATTAAATTATACTAATTCACTAGCAGCCTTATTTCGGCTTCCAATTTGAAATCGGACCAGTATTATAACTTGATGTTGGTTCTGGATGCAACACATGGGTTCCAACCCACTTGAATCCCTAGCGTCGTGGGTCCTAGACCAAACTCGAATATTGTCGTGGGTCCTAGACCATCTCCCCTGGTCCCATCCTCAAATGGGGCCCATATAAAAATGCATATATGAGAGTAACTCTCAAACTACTGTAAGAGTAAGTACAGAACCCATTGGATCTATATACAATGGCAACAGGCTAGATGCAATGTCCCCCCCAAGTTACGCTCATAGGAAGCATTTTCCATATCCTATGAGAGTAACTCTCACTCTATAATGAGAATAAGGGGAGTACTCAGTGGATCTATATTCAATGCTGACAATCTAAATGTAAATTCCAAACCGATACCTTCTCGAAACCAAGAAAATCAATTCCATACCCGACCCTAATGGGTTCAGGGAGGAGCGGGTTCCCATTTAGACCCGACCCACGAAACCATTAACCATCCAATTTTATATATTAAAGTAGTAGCCTTTTCGTGAGGGAGTGACACATGGCGCATCCTCAAACTTTTTGCAATGCTACATTCCAGAATTACCCTTCTAATTTAATCTCGCGAATTTAACTCAAATTCTCCAATACTCTATCACCTAAAATTTAGGATTTTTTACTTTAAAACTTTCTTTCTCAGCAACGAATCTCTTACCTTAAGCTCATATTAAATCTCTTCAACTCTATCCATCCTCTCTTATGTATTCTCTCTTTGTTACGGAAGAAACCTAGCAATCTTACGATTGCGGGGCCTACTCTCGCCATGTCTCTATTTTTATGTGGGGCTCATGTCAATGATTCCATCACTACAATATTGTTGCATAGATTACCATGTTTGCACCGAGTTGGAAAATATCCAAACAAATCCAGATAAATCGGCCACTTAAAATTCTCATTACCTAACAGTCAATAACAAATTCTTGATACTCCTCAATGGGGCCCGCTTGTGAAAATTTCAAGATGATCAAAACTAATTGACCAATCCTTTATGCCACATGAAGCCCATAATAGTCATTCAATTAAAACTAAGGGCTTCATGAAAGATTGGTGAAACCCATCTTTTAATTGAGTTTTGGGCCATCTTTAAAATTCGAACCCACCTCTATATTTCTAAGATTATTATATTTTTTTTTCTACCAAGCTTACAGGTGTTGGACCCCAACCCTCGGGTGCGATGAGGGAGCCTTTAGGTGAGGGAAGGAGACCTTGGGTGGGGTAAGGGAGCCCTTGGGTGAGGAAAGGTGGCATGCCTAGGTACTCTAGGTAGTGAAACAAAAGCTGACGCCTCTTACCACTAAGGCAAGATGTCGTTCTTCAATATCTTCAAAGATTTATTTGACTTGTTCATGGTGGGTCCAATTAAGAAATTTCATGAATATTTCAAAAATCTTAGAAGATATGTCATGAAATCTTCTAAGACTTATTTGACATATTTATGGCATTTCTCAATGGTCCACTTACCAATTAAAGCTAATAGAACCATCTTTTATGTTGCTTGTGCTAAGCCCCGCATAAGTATTTTAACCAAAATTAACTGTTTTAATATGGTAAAAGTTGATGGGACCAATTTACTAATATGGTATTATACCGCTTTTAGATTTTATTTTTTTATAAAAAGGACACATATTCCTATTAAATCTCATATTAATATCTATTTTTATTTTTATTTTTATTTAATTTTTTGGTGAAATTAATTTGTACTCTATTTAGTGATGTTTTGGTAGCACGGGTCCAACCGAGTCTCACCATTAACTTTTAATGCATAAGATTGTGTTAATTATACGTCACTCATCACATGGTCATTCTAATGATGGGGCTCACATTTTGAAATTAACTAATTATATATTTTCATCTTTTACTTTGCACTTATTTTTATGTTTTATTAATTTTGCTTCAAGAGAAAAATAATTATATTTTAAAAGACAGCAGGTGTTCTTCATGAGGATGACACATGGCGGCAGGGACCTTCTGGGAGAAGGATATGTGGTAGCCTTATCTCTCGCTTCGTCACTGATAATTTACTCTCATATATCTCTCTCTTTTTCAACCATCTCTTAATTCTAGGGACGTCTTTAATCGAAAGGATAAATCTGGTGGGGCCCATCCTGTTGGGAAAGTTGGTAACTTAGATATGTTTGAAATTTTCAATTTAAAAACCATCAGTGGTGCTACGGAGCCCGACTGGGAGCCCGGGCTCCCATGGGGTCCTTTGGATCCTAGGGGCGGCTGGGATCCAACAGACCCCATGGGAACCGGCTCCCATCCGGGCTCCCCGAGTCGGAGTCCGTAGACATATCGAAAAACCATCAAGAGTGGAAATACGATTGCATGGAGTCCTCCATAACGAATACCCTCTCTGTGTCACCAGTGCACCTTATTAACATCTTCCTACAACAGATTTTTCGGTAATTGCATTCCAACTCCTCCCCTTCAATCATCATTCATACAGAAGAAAGGAGTGAGGGAGGGAAGGAGGGAAGGCAGGAAGGACTGCTCTAATTATTGAAAGAAAGTAAGTAAGTTAAAAATATATATACTGAGATTTTAGTACGTGAATTTTCTTTCCTCATATAGATTGACTCTTATATTGCAATTGAAGGTTTCCTAGTTCTATTCCAATAAGATTTTTATCAGCACTTCCTCCCTTTCTCCTATCATAATGAGAAGAGGTTACTATTTCTGATATCCTTTCCCTTTCTCAATTACTCAATTATCCCCACAACGTTTCTTTTTCAATATATATATATATATATATATATATATATATATATATATATATATATCCCCATCCCAACCAATGAAAACCAATGAGTGAAAACGAATTTTAAATGAAAAAAAAAAAACATATGAAAACAGAGGAACTTATTAAAAACACTAACCAAAAGACAAAGGAACAAATAAAAATCTAAAACTAAGTTAATAATTTCATTAAAATTTTCATAAAACACATGAGCTAGTAAATTGTGCTATTCTAAAGGGTGGCTCTAGCAGGAAAAAAATAGGAGACGGAAAGCTTGCAAAGTTAGGGCATGATAGCTGGTTATATTAATCTATCCCCATATTGGTAGCTTGCTCTCTCATATTACTTTTTGTCACGACCCGAGCCCGAGATCAGAGTAATTTGGGCTAAACCCCGGATCGCGAAGACAATCATACTTACTCCCGTAAACCCCGAATTAACCGAAATTAAGACGAAGTCCACAAGGGTTCTTACATACGTATCTGTCAATGTACAATTGTGCGGAAACATATATATGTATACATTGACAACCATTTAAAACTAAACAAATCATTTACATAAGAGTAAAGTCAATATACATTTCTAACGAAGTCAACCACTGTAGATTTAAACACAATGCATGTGACATCTATTTACTATTCAAAAGGAATATACAAAAACTTTTATCAAAATCTCTTAAGTGTTCAATTCACTCGCACTCCGATCATGTCCATTCGATCAAGCCTCCTGGGGTATCGGATGGGCAATCTCCGCTGATGGCTCGGTCTCTGCCTAACTGGGATAGGCAACTGGACCTGTAATGTCATCATAACACTAGCGAACACGATGGTTCAACAAGATATAAATAGATCTTGTAATAGCACATGTTGATACATATATTGAACTTATTCAATCTATTTAATAACAATCACAATCCTAGACAATTCCTACAATAATAATAGGTGAACACAGAAGGTCAATTAATAGACGTATACAAGATGGCTACTACCATAGCTTTCATTTCATTTACCATCTTCCCTCAAAGGAAGGATTCATCTTTCAAATTGAAAGCATCAATCAATACCCATAGATATGATTGGAAATGTGAGACTTACTAGTGTCCGAGCCAAGGACAACTAGCATCACCACGGAGCTCCGGAACACCCCAAATTCATCTACTGCAATAAGAATAATCATTTGTTTCATTTATTAATTCATTGAACTCATTTAGAGTCCTAGGTAGTGCCAGACTCAAGAGTCAATACCTTTCAATAAGCAGTCCTTTGATGGACTCAATTCAATTCCAGAATTCCTTCATAACAAAGGAAGGGAATCACAGTAATATCAATCTCGTTAGATTGGAACACAACGATACAACGATAGGGTTACTAATCAATTATGTTTCTACTCAATTCTATCTCAATTCTATACAACCAATTAGGTGTAACTATTGGTTACTAAATGCACGTGTTATTCTCGATGGACATTACATTTATATTTTAATGTGTGCATTATAGTCTCCGTAATTATCACCCATGGAATTCCCCTTTCATTGACCTTAATTCTCAATAGTCTCAATTTACCTCATAATTAGTCTTAAACTAGTTGAGGAGTATTTATGCTCACAAAAGCAATCTTAGTCCACGTAAAAATTCAAAACCCACTGGCGGTTAGGTTACCTTGGCGGTTAGCCGAAATCTTACTGGCGGTTAGCTAAAATCTTACTGGCGGCTAGTCGAAATTTGGCTGGCGGCTAGCCGAATCTGGTTCGGTTGGTTACGGTCAGCTTTTCAGAAGCTCGTCTCCTGATGCAGTTTCTAACTCGCACTACAACAATTTACATTTTTCCCGGCGCTAAAAAAAACGCCGGCAAAGGTCAAAAAACGCCGGAGAAAACATTTACCGGCGTTTTTTATTGCGCCGGCAAAGCGCCGGGAAATCTACGCCAGTAAAACCTTTTGCCGGCGAAATAAGGAAGCGCCGGCAAAAGTTTACACATTACCGGCGAAAAATAACGCCGGGAAAAGTGAATATTTCGCCGCAAAAAAGTGTTATGTTTAAATAATAAATTTTTAAAAAATATTTGCCGGCGTTACTTTCGCCGGTAAAGGGTTATTTTTTGAATAATAAATTTTTTAAAAACTTTTGCCGGCGTAAATTTTCGCCGGGAAAAGTGTTACGTTTTAAATAATAAATTTGTAAAAAATCTTTGCCGGCGTTACTTTCGCCGGTAAAGGGTGATATTTTAAATAATAAATTTTTTAAAAACTTTTGCCGTCGTTAATTTTCGCCGGGAAAAGGGTTATGTTTAAAGTAATAATTTTTTAAAAAACATTTGCCGGCGTTATTTTCGCCGGTAAAAAGTTTATATTTTAAATAATAAATTTTTATAAATCTTTGCCAGCGTTATTTTTCGCCGGGAAAACATATTTATTTTTCGTAAACTTTATTTAGAAAATTTTTTGCCGGCGCTTTTTTGCGCCGGGAAAACATGAATATAATTTTTTTTTAAAATTTTGCCATACTTCTTTTAGGTCGGCAAAATATTTATATTTTAATCAAATTTTTTTCCTATATATAAATCATTACACTGAAGGTCTCCAATTAAAAAGACATTAATCTAATTAATAAAAATCTATCAACACAAAAATATACAATAATTGAAAAGGGCAACATCCAACCAAAATGAAAATTAATATTATCCAATTCGTGTAGAGTTGAGTGGACTGTTAGAGAGGAACAACATTTTGGCTGCATCAGTAATCAAAGGAACAACAGCTCCTGCAGCCCCCAGTCTGCTCATGCTCAGAACCTGCAGCACATATGTCAAAGACAGGTCATACAACATTTGGTGGGACGGTGCTTTTTTTCTTTCTTTTTCAACCCCAAATCATTATCAACAACATTACTGGAATTAATAACCTTCAAACAACCAAAGGATTCATAAACATTGCATATTGTGTCACTCAAAATAGAACTGAAACGTGGAATGTCTAAATTCATACCCCTGTTTCCTGGTAGAGATGACCCAGAAGATGGCATAGCTCCATCTGATGCTCCTAACAGCAGCAGCAAGCCTTCTCTTTAGGTGATGTTCTGGCACTCCTTCCATGCTATGGACCCCAGAAGCTATATGCCCACAATTGTTCCTCAGCTTCTACTAGAAAGATCATAAACTTCCCTATCTAAGACTTCAACAACTATAAAAAGCTTTTACCAAACAATATAAAAAAAAAAAAAAAAAAAGACCTATCAAAAGCAGCTTTTAGAGGTCATATTCAGGCACTGCACCTTGGTTCTTCAGCTTAGGAAACTGGGTTGTGGTATTGTTGAACAGATTTGGGTCTGAAAAACAGAGATTTTGAAGAATGGAGGAGCAAAAAGTGGCTTTTGCAATACCACCCTGGTTTCAGATATCAGGAGCCAGAAACCCTGCAAATAGAGATGAAATTTTCAGAGGTGACAGAAAAAATTTATCCTAAAAAAACCAGTAAAAAAAAAAAATTCCACTTTTATATGGAGTGGTTCTGTGCCATTGCTACCCCAGAAAACAGACCCAATCCAGAAAAGGCAGAATCAAAAAAGTTCTGGCACCTGGAAATTAAAGGCTGCTTATCTAAAAGAGATATGTAGCATCACTGCACCAGCATTAGCAACCAAAAAGGTTCTGAAATAGCAGAAAAAGGGATCATGGACGACATTTAAAACACTAGCCTTAGAATATGTTTGGAAGGCTTAAAATATTTATATTGAGAGAGTTTGAGACAGATTCAAAGTGGATGCTTATTACACTGACCTTGACTTGCAGCTGCAGGAATTTGACATATTCAATGATCTCATCAAGCATTGACGCCTTGTCCGTCTGCAGCAGGGGGAAAAAAGAAGGGTTCATTCTACAATAAATAACAAGGTGCTAAGAGATATGTAGCATATTCCATACAAACTTCAACCATGCAGAAACTAATCACAAGTGAATTCCCTATGATATTCCTTGTCCTCTTTACTTAATAAATGGATCATATAGCAAAACCCAATTTTTTAATCCATGATCCAATCAAATTATCAGGGTAGAACTGCCACTTTAACATACACTTGATTTTGGGGCATGGATATATGTTGGAAAAGCACCTAAGACTGGCATCGATGCATGCAATTCAGCATGCAAACAACGAGTGGGGTGCATGCAAACAGTGAATTTTGGGCACAAAATTGAGGATGCAAACCATATTCAAATTGCATGAAAGTGGATGGATTCTCAGCACTAAAAATAACGAGTAAAATGAATGGTGTGCAACATGGCAATAAAGATCTTGCAAATGGGTGTACTGCAGAGGAATTTCAGTATCCAAACTGTGGATAAAATGAATGGTATTAGGCATTCCAACAGTAGGCAAAATGCATGGATTTCAGCATGCTAACAGTGAAGGGAAAGCATGCTAGCAGTGAATAGAGTGAAAGAAATTCAGTAAGCAAATCACATTGAAAAAGTGGGTGCCATGCATGGAGTTCCAGCAACCAAACAATGAATTGGGTGTATGATATTCAGCTACCAAACAATGATTTGGGTGTACATTCAAATGAAACCCATTTCTCATCACATTCCCACATATCCAAACAGGAAAAAAAAAATCCTGACACGATCTTCTTGGCCGGTCTTCACAAAATCCAGTCAGGCAGCCACCCATTCAAATCCAGCCAACCAAATCTCCAAACACATAAATTTCCTTCATCTCTCCTCATCCACCAATGTATATATAAAACCACATCAAACCACACAAACATAATCCAAATTCAACAGTCATCCATGGATGACAAAAAATTTCTTATCCATCCACACCAACATATAATAGCAATTACTATCATCAAAAAGGTAAGAAGTTTTCCTATGTCCAACCACACCAACAAAATAAGTGGTAATACAGTCATCAATATCAAGGCCTATAGTGCCATTCATTGAAGTTTGTACACACAATATTCGTTCATATGACTAGCACCAAAAAATCTGCATGAGACGCAAAAAGGTCTCTCAGATGATCCTAGCATCTATTTTTTACCACATTAAATGTGGTGCACCGCATGCTATTCAGAAATTGCAAGTAAGCGACAGAGAAGCACATGTTCATCGGCATGAAAATATTAAAGCATGTCCTGTACCATGAAACAGAATATTATACTGACATTACTGATCCATACTCAGGCATATTTATTGTAGATTCGCTTGTAGCAACATGAGCAAAATTATATTGCTAGCATACTTACAGAAGTTGGTACCAGCAGAGATCGAGATTCCTTCAACGGTTCCCATGCCTTTAAACCATCAGCTGAAATTTTAGTACACTTTTCTAACATCAGCCAGACCACATAAAAGGAAAACATCCCTAATAACCAATTCAAGGTAATAAACCATTAAATACCAAACCATCCACCTCCTGATAATCAAGAAGAACTTATAAGAGGAATCATCAACTGCTACAAGTGGTTTTCCATCCACCATAAAGAAATGAAATGAGAATATTCATAAGGATTCATATTAATATTCAAGTATCCTTACAACATTAAAAGCACCTTACTAGGTCCATTGTAAAATAAAACAAACATGATAACATTCCACTCTGTAACAACATTCAAAACATTGATGATTCCTGATTTCATGTGGCTGCATCTTTTCCACATGGAATCACACACCCAAAAATCTTCTTCACTTTTCATTCAAACCTGCAAAAAAAAAAAAAAGCACTTTTCTCTGCACTTTTCTCTGAAAAAAAGCACTTTTCATTCACTTTTCACTTTTCATTCACTTTTCTTCACTTCACTTTTCAATCACACCCAATTTTTTGATGCCAACTGCATTAAGTGTCTCCATGACTTGTGCTTTCTTTGTTGCTTTCTGTTAGCTTATTGTAGGTATTGCCACTAAATTGTGGTCATGAAGTTAAATCTTTGACTGCTGTTGTTGTGCATCTCTGAAATAAATCGAAAACTAAAAAAAAACTTGTTGCTTGGTTTCTTTGATAGATGGAGGTGTACTAATTCTCTTTCTGTTGTATTTATTTAGTCACTCTTAGGAGTCACTTTATGAGAAGTTTGAGTGTTTTACTGAAACAGGCAAAAAGTGGATACATTCATTATTACAAGTCAGTCTACCTTGGAGGACTTATTTGCTAAACCCATGCTTTTGCGTGTTTTAGGGCTGTTGATGGAGTTGCACATGATGTTCCAAGCACAGCTCATTTATCATGTATTTAGGCCTGCATACAGCTTTCAGATCTTAAAATTAGGCATAGGCCAAGTCATTAGCAAAATATCATGCTTTTTCCTGTTGAACTTTTTGGGCCAGTCCGTTGCTATATTTATTTCTCTTAGTTGGCATAGACTCAGATCAGTCCTGTTCCTGTTCCACTGGCCTTAAAACACATTCACTTCTGCCCAATCCGATCTGGGATTGGCCATCATGTGAGCAGCACTATCTGCTGTTTGTCTGGCTACAATTGTGACTATTTTGTTGTAATTCATCACTAGAATCTCTTTTTAGCTCTACTATCCAATTATTTCTATGTATTCAACGCAAACAATAGTCCCATAGTAACCATAAAAAAATAATCATCTGCTAAACACAGAAGATGGTATAAAGGACTCCAGGAGATGCCTCATTTTAAGGCTAGATATGACTAATTCCTTTTCTAAAATTGGTTTTCGATTGCAGTAGGATTTTTCAGAACGTTTGGTTTGTAAATAGCAGTATGCCTACACTCGTTAAATAATCCTCGATGTTGCCAATGTTGGCTGTATATGCAGGTATGAATTGATCAGGGTGCATGCAAAAGGTCTTGGGGAAAATTGCAAGTGGCTGGAGATGTTTGAAGACATAAGGATGGTTATCTTCTGTGTTGCCTTGAGTGCCTACGATCAGTTCTGTGATGACGGAAGTGGGGTTCTCAAGAACAAGATGTTGGCGAGCAAAAAATTATTTGAGAGCATTGTGACTCATCCTACCTTTGAACAGATGGAGTTCCTTCTGATACTCAACAAGTTTGATCAGCTTGAGCAGAAGATAGAACAGGTCCCACTCACTGTATGTGAGTGGTTTGATGACTTCAATCCTGTAACAAGCATCCACCGTGCTAGCAACAGCAAGAACAGCAGTGGAGATTCACTGGGCCAGAAGGCTTTTCATCATATTGCGGTCAAGTTCAAGAGGCTTTTTGCTTCTCTCACCAGTCGCAAGCTACACTGACGGATGGATTGGATGAGGATTCGGTGGACCGAGCGCTCAAAAACCTTACAAGAACTATCATAAAAATTTAAGATAAAAAAAAAAAAAAAACCTTCTACAAGAAACAGAGCTCATCCGCAAAATTTAAAAAGTGCTGATTGGACTAGTGCAAACCAGTTACAAACAGTCCAACCAGTTCGAACTACCCAAATTACATCTCTTCCGAGTCACCATTCACCCTTCAGTAAGTAGTGTCCTACTAAAAAGTGACCTTTTCCACTAATTGATGGAACTGCTTTAGCAGAATAGACAGCAAAACGTTTCAGCAATAAAAAAATAAAAAGGAAATCACAAAAAATATATATATATATATACCATTTTCTTTTACATGTCAGTTTCTTGACAAACTTTCGTGCATATGTAGCATAAAATGAATTTTTCTTTCAAGACTTTTACCCTTTCCTGAGCATCAAGACCAATGTCTTAACAACCAGACCAGAGAGTGAACTAGTAGAGTTCCAATCTGTCCAACTCAGTTCAACCATCCAATTTAACTAACCTGACTAAACCATGATGTCAAAAATAATTAAATTAAAAAATGTATCTTAAAATAATTCATGGTTGGTACAACCAGTTCGAACACCAGTTTTAAATAGTTGTGATGTAACTGGAAAGGTGAAGGCACCAGTTTGGCTGAACTTAGTTCTAGTTCGGTTTTTAAAACACTGTTCAAAAAACACAGTATTTGATGTTTGTTCATTATTTATCTTTAATTTATTTTAAATTTACCATTCAAAAAATTATTTCAAATTTCTCAAAAATGACTTGAAAACAAAATTCTAGAAGAGCTATTCGGTTAAAGGATTTTTTCAAAAAATAATTAATAAAGATTTCATCATGGTTTTTAAGGTTTTTTGAAATGAAATTATAAGAACATCTTAGTGAAAGCCTAAATTGTCAGTCTCTTAGGCATGTTAAGCATGTTATTTTAATAGAAGATTTAGCCAAAAACAGAGGTGACATGGGCATAAGGCAAAACCTGGTCCATCATTGACTACTACAGCAGAACAATCAGAAAATAAGGCTCAGGAAAGTGTGCATTTCACGATGCCCAGTTCCTGTACTCAGTAAGCTACAATTGTCTTCCCTTTGCCCTATTGGTTATGGCCTCAAGTGGGGAAGGAAAGGGCATGGAGATTGAATTGAAACCCATCATTAGCAACAAAATTTAGGAGAAAAAAAAGGAGGGGATAGACTTCCCATATCATTTAGGTCACTCCCCTTGTCTAGTGAAGCCCCATCACTTTTAATCCTTTGGATCATTAAAATAAATAATATGAATTTTTTACAAGTTACACATTTTCGAGCTCTTTTGTGTGAGTGTGTTTCTTTTTTTTTTTTTTTTTAACCTTTTACAAACTCTTGTAAGCACTAAGCAGTCCATACAACTCTCTTCATTATTATATCAATTATTCAATGGATATGTTTTCATAATTGGATTGAGAAAAAAAAAAGTGGGTATCTCTACTCTCTGTTTGGATTTGTATGGTGATTGAATGAAAATGATCTATATAATACTGTGAGATTTGTTGTCACCAAGAGAGTTCATAAATGCAAAATCCTATCATTGGATGACCCAAAACGGTCACAATTGTGGCTGCCACTAGACTCTCTAGATATACTGAAACATGAATTAATCCTGCATCAGTTGGGCTCATCACATTCCATATTTCCATGTCTCAGTTGTTAGTAGACACCTCCATTCCACAAACAACCAGATCAATCCCACCATGACTGATAAAAATGGGCAAACGAGATAGAAGGTTAAGATAACAACCCCATCATAAACCATGGCCCAAGATCGAGTGTAGGGTCAATATCTAGATTTTTAGGCTTCACCCCCACACTCCACAGCCATGGATCATCAATGGCTAAAACCACCTCAATGATCCTCTAGAAACAAAGATTAGAGTAGACCACACCACAACAAAACAGAGCCTGTGCACTTGAATTTTTCAGCTAAGGAAACTGTAGTCCCTGAGGTTCCAAATCCTAGAACTGGTTGGACTGGTTGGACTGTTTGTAACTGGTTTTTTATTCTAATGGCTTGAGGAAAATTTATTTAAAAGTAGGAAAAAATAAGAAAAATAAATAAAAAGGAAAAGACAACAAATCAGATTTGCAGACAGATGGAGAAGAAAACGACGCCGACGAGACGGAGATGGGCGCATTACCTGCAACCGACGCCGAGCTTGGGCGAGACGGAGATGGGCGCTGCGAGCTTGGGCGCTGGACGAGGGAGATGGGCGCTGCGAGACGGAGAGGGAGCTTGGGCGCCGGACGAGGGAGATGGGCGCTGGACGAGGTGAGAGGGACCAGGGACCGAGAGGGAGATGCAGAGAGATGAGGGAGATGGGCGATTTCTTGTGTGCTTTAATTTGGGGAAATGCAGAGATGAGGGAGAAGGACCGAGAGGGAGAAGCAGATGAGGGAGATGGACCGAGAGGGAGAAGCAGAGAAGCAGAGAGGTGCAGAGATGGACCGAGAGGGGGCGCTGCGAGACGGAGAGGGAGAAGCAGAGAGATGGGTTTGAAGCAGAGAGAGATGATCGAAGCAGAGAGAGGGTTTGAAGCAGAGAGAGGGTTTATGTTTTATGTTGGCTAGAATGAATCAATCCCGGCGCAAATAGTGCGCCGGCAAAACCACTTCGGGCAAACAATGCGGGATGTCCCAAATGAAGGCGCGCGCGGGAGACATTTGCCGGCGAAATATAAATACGCCGGGAAAAACCACTTTTGCCGGCGAAAATTCGCGCCGGGAAAAGTTTTTAATAACTTTTTTATTAACACAGTTACCTTTACCGGCGAAAAAATAAATCGCCGGGAAAAAGTGACCTATACCGGCGTAAAAAATATTTTCGCCGGGAAAAGGTATACTTTCCCCGGCGTTTAATACTTACCAGGATGGGATTTCCAGCTAATGAGGTCTACAGAATCCTGATGGATGGCTAAGTCCTGGAGCTTCAGCCTGAGGAGCTCAGCAGCATCCAGGGGGATATCTACAGGGATTATCCATCTATCGGCTAGAAAGAGAGAGCAGATTCTCTGGTTGAGAGGGAAAGAGAAAGAGGGGAACAGAGAGGTCAGGCTATAGTCCTCTGCCCAACTATCATGCCAAATATCAACGAGAGAGCCATCACCAACGATCCATCGAGATCCAGAGTGGATGAAGTGGGCCTCCTGCCTGATATGGCGCCAGATGCACGAGCCAGTTCTGCGGGAAGTTAGACTCCAGAGAGAAGAATTGTGGAAATACTTGCTTCTCATCCAATTAGCCCAGAGGGATTGAGAAGAGGCTGCCTGCCATCCAAGCTTAATATTTAGGCCCCGTTGCCTTCTTTAGAAATCCAGTCCCATATTTGGGCCAAGCTTGATATGGGCCTAAGTGTCTGTAACGAGTCCAGTTTGCATCAAACTTCTCAAGCCTGAGCACGTCAATTGGGCCAAACCAAAAAAAAAGCCTGATTTATAATAACCAAACAGATTACATAGAGATCTTATATTCAAAGTACTAAAACCTATATGCAAGAGCTTCTATCAAGATATATGAAAACTTTTTTCTGGAAGACCTCTCTTAGCCTTCTGTAATTTTTTATCTACTCTCCCGTAATTTTTGTTGGGGGATCTGCCTTTCTTCTCTTTTTCTTATTCTCTGCATGCTTATGCTTGGTGTAAGCCTCGCTCCCCTTTTTTGGGTCGTATAGCTTTTTCCTCTCTTCTTTTCTTGCGCTATTTAGCCTTTTCTTTCTCCATTCCTTCCATTTTCTAATACAATTTGTCTTTAGAAAAAAATAATATATATATATATATATATATATATATATATATTACTAAAACCTAAGGCCCACACCTGACACAAAACACGCTGGCCCCACTCCGGACTGTGACTTTCAGTCTCATTTACATCCGGACGTGACATGATATGCGTCGTTTGCTTCAAGGAAACATCTGCTGCTGCATATCCTAATACTTGCAAGAGTTATGGGGTCTCCCAGTCATGTCTCAACAGAAGGTCTTTGGAACATATGATTCTTCATTTCCTTGCACTTTAGTTAGTCATTATGACACGATCTCTATGAAGGTTCCTAATCCATTTCCATCACTTTGAAATAGAGTTCAATGCAAGATGGAGGTCAAAGTTGCTCCAACTCTACTACATTAACGCACATGTTTTCAGATCATTACTAGTTTTTTAAAGGCTTGGCAGTTCTGCTGCTTCCTGGCTCTGTTTGGTGCTGCCCTCTCCCAGCAGTTGGCTGTCCAGAGTTTTGCTGCTCAGGTGCATTGAGGGGCTGGCCCCCCTCTTCCCTTTGCCGGGTTAGCTTTGTTTTCTGGCTCCTGCTGTTTTGGAGCTCTTTAGTTTTGCTGTCTTCCTGTTTCAGGGTTGGCATTTTTTAGTGTTCATTTGGTTGTATTCTTCTTTCTCCTTGTCCTCGGGGCCTCGCCCTGCTTCTTTCTCTAAATACAAATTTACCAATTACCGAAAAAGGCTTGGCAGTTCTGTAACCTTGTGGTCTACAGAATTAATTTAAAAGGAAGATGCTCCTCTCTGTAAATTTGCTAAATAAATAAGCAAACATACAACAAAAGAATGCCGAGTAGCCCTAAGCTTTGTGAATGTGACTGACTTAAATATCTTAGCCAATGCGAAAAGGCATAGGCTTAAGGAATTCTTTTGTTTCAATGGCCCCAGCCACTTATTTCAATGCTTTAATTTTCTCATGTAAAGACAATGCCGGTCCCGTTGCATTCCCCAATGACTAAAGCATTGAGTCCAAGAAGGAAAACAATAGCTAGGATTCACATGATTTTATTGTTGGTCAATTTGAACAATTAGCGTTTACAAATTACATGTAGTGCATCTTTTCTGACTTTTCTAGGGACATTCTTTATGCTTAATTCCCATGTGTTCTAACTTCTCACAACTTTAATTCTTTATGAAGTTACTTTTGCTCAAT
Organism: Cinnamomum chago; assembly: GCA_038049695.1. Lineage (NCBI taxonomy): Eukaryota > Viridiplantae > Streptophyta > Magnoliopsida > Laurales > Lauraceae > Cinnamomum > Cinnamomum chago. Next base: position 59,030,150 of record CP142458.1, on the reverse strand, counting down.
AGATATTATCTTGTTCTCATCTTTGATGATATTGATGGATCGGCATGTAGAGACTTTGACACACGCAGTTAGAGATTTATGTGCATTCCGGTGATTGAGAAGCTCCGTGGATTTATTTGCCTCTCGCCTTACCTATGGGAATACCTATGGGAATAGAGAGAATTTTCAACTCTAGGGCTCCCTTATCTTTTATTGTTGAAGACTTCTTTGCCGAGAAATCTACATCCATTGATGTTATTGGGAGTCCTATTTGTGGAGAAAGATCAAGTCTTACTCTAAGTGAGATTGTATTCTCTACTATAGCCTACGACCTACTTGTTCCGACGTGAGACCCGTGGCATGCGGGACACACATAATTTTCTACAGCAGACATATGTAAATGTATGATGTCTCCGTGCGTTCTTAAATAATATGTAGATCTCCTTGATTTTCCTCTTAGCTTGTACTACTTTCTTAATAGAAGACATATATTAGCCTAAAATATGAGGGAAAATGATATATGTGTGTATAAGTTAGGGATTTCTCGGACCACTTTGAGAAGATCCAATCAGTTCAAAAGATGTGACGGCCCATTTTTACGTGCCTAAGTGCATGACTCACAGCACCAATCACCCTTAATTTGATTTGGATATATTGGTGAAAACACATTTCAATAATGTATAAATCAATTTTTTCATGACAATATGGATCTAAGTTGTTAATTCAGTTTCACCTCCAATAACTGTAAAAACCAAGTCTCACCTTAAAAATTAGTGACCATTGCATTGGATTTATATGAAAAAAGTCACTGAATTAATTATGTTTTTCGAATCCATCCTTGCATTTAAATTTGATTGGACTAAAATTTGACAGCATGTTTAGGTATGGGTGTAGGTTGGATTGAAAAGGAAAGGGAAGAGAGGATCGTCCCTTGTATGATTTGGTTGGCGCGAGGGCCCCAAATACAAAGAAAACATTGGATCTCAAACAAAGTGAATGCTTCGGATCATAAATTGGGGGCTTAAAATCGCATAGAAAATAATAAAATGGGATTAGATTGTTTATTAGTTTTTGACATATTTCTCAAAATTTGTGGGAATATAATATATGTAACTTCATGCATTGTAGTGTATGAAAATATTGAACGGCTCAAATCCTGAATTGATGGGAAGAGAGAAAAAGAATGCAAGAGAATCAAAACGTAGAATATAATTGTTTTGGTGTTTACAGATGTTTAAAGTTGAATGGTTTAACTCATATATTGGAGCTTATATGAGTGCATAAAATATGAAAATGGATTAGGTTGACCTTTTTCTCCACATATTTTTCTAAATCTATGAGGATGTAAGATATTAGTTGCTGGATTTCTATCTTTAACCTGATTTGAATACCAACGTGGCTTCATTTATGATGGATTCACTTCATTTACATCTGTAAATGATTTTACTGTAGGGATAATGTGAGAAGTTTTACACGAAAAGGACCCTTCTTCATATGTGAGTCTTTTCATATATAAATTCTATGGAACAAATGCACGCATGTAAATTCTTCACGAGTAATGACAGCTACAAATGTTGCAAAAAACAAACCCTTCGGTTAAAGAGATAGAGGTACTTAGATGAGTTTGGAAAAGGTATTTATATATTCTTATTCTACTAAATTAACTTTTCAAAATATAAAAATATTATTTGAAATTGTGGTGCCATTAGGGATCTTAATATCCCCTCTATTGAAGAAGAGATTCATAGTTTCTATTACTTTTTGGATGGTCATCAACTAATTAATCACTTGGAAACTGAATTTTAATGGTGTCGTCTCCATCAAGTCTGAAATTGGAACTCGACGTTTTCAACTTGGTGATTGTCTTAAATGGAGTGAATGGATGTGGTTCAAAGGTTATTTTTTTAGAACTTTTTGTATATACCCCATAAGGTTTGTCAGAGTTGTAAATTAAATAGGCTCCTGAGATATTAGTATTTGCAAATAGGCCCCTGCATTTTTACTTTAATACCTTTTGTGTCCCCAAAATCAATAGTCTTCTAATCACCATAGGTTTTTAGAGTGAAATGATATTTTTATTCATCTCTTTTATCCATATTTGCATAATTTCAAAAGCTTGGACTCAAATTTTTTTTTATAAAGCAAATAGCATTAACAATTTACTTAGTGGGAGAGAATAACCCTATATAATTTTTTTTTTTTTAAAATACGGGCATCATTTCATTAAATCAAAATTGATCATGACGACAATAACACTTATACTTATAACTAATTATGATTTTTCAATCCATACATGACCAATCTTTGGATTGATGAAAGTTTCAAAATACATGATTAAGTTTCATATGTAAGGGGTGTAAAAAAAATATTGGGGGAATAAATAAATGTAAAAATATATATATATTAAATTTTAGAATTTGTGAGGGGGGTGGTGTTTGACTCTATGTAAAAGAAATATTGGGGTGAGGGGAAAATGTTCAAAAAAATAATATTTTTTTAGAATGTGTGAGGGGAGAGGGAATCATAAACTTTTCTCAAATATGGATAGGGCCTAAGTCCACAGGCCCTTGTACCTAGGTCCATCCCCGGTGATGTGCATGAGAGGGTTATTATTGAGAGAAACCATTGGGACTTGAGATAAGATAATTTTGGTGTTTTTACAAATAAAAGTATGCTCATTTTTGTTTAATGGATGTATGGGCAAAGTTATCATTTATATAAAAATCCAACACAAATCTCATGGTGGATGCTCATTCTTGTTAGGAATATTGATTTTGGGAACATGAAATGTATTAAAAAGAAAAGGTAGGGGCCTACTTACAAATTCTACAAACCTTATAGGGGTCTATACAAAAAGCTCATTCTTTTATTGCCTATCTTAGTCGGTAGAGAAGACCTAAAATAAGAATTTTCAAATAAGGAGAAACTTAGGGTCCGTATGGCATTATTTTGGGAAAGTTTCATTGTGAAAGTAAATGAATAAAAAACTATTTTGGAAGCTGTGAGAGAAAATCTAGAGTGACAAAGGAGGAAAATAGAAAGGGAGAAATTTTAAAGATGTGCAAAAAGGGAGAGAAAATTCCTGCAAAGTAAGTTTATCTTCATTCATTCTGAGACATTCTTTGTGAGGCCCCACCCTTTGTGGGCCCTCTAATTGATATTTTAAATACTGATTATTAGTTAATTATATTAATTAGTGGCTAATTTTGCTAATTAGGGGTTAATCAGGGTAGTTTTGTGTTAATCTCCTAAGTTGACTTAGACTAGTCTAGATGTATTAGTATTAGGGTTTTGTGTAATCCTTTGTAAATTCTAGGGTTAATTAGTGTAGGGAGGCCCTTAGTAGGGTTTTGAGTGAACCATAGGGGGTTTATTGCAAAAGCACCTCTCTAGAACCTTCCAACCCAAAGACCCTAATGCCCCTAACCCTAACCGTAATCCTATGCAACCCTAAAGGCTATTTCAGTCATTAGCTACTTCCCCCAAAGCTGTCAGCACTATTCCCAAGGCAAACCCTACTACTAATCCTCTTCCATTTCCCTCTTTTTCCTCTCTCTCATTTCTTCTCCTTTGAGCTACTGTTATGCTGGAGAAATTGCTCTAGAAGCTGCAGCCACTTCATCATCTTCTTCTTCCTTATTGCATTGGATAGGATTTCTCTTCTTCTCAATATCTCTCTACAATACCTTCTCTTCCAAGCAAGGCAAGTGCACTATACCCTTAACATAGAATGTATATCTGTTTATTTGATTTTGTGTCTCTATTTCAGTTAATCACTTGTGCTAGTTTACATTGAGCTTAGTTGTTTTGTTGGATGGTTGGACATTGATGGATGGGGTTTCACCCCCATTTGGAAGATCAATGGGCCTAATTGATGTTGGATGATGGGCATTGGAGTGATTCTATGTTTTGTGATGATTTGGTGAAGTTTGGGAAGGATTAGAAGTGTTTTGGGGGAAAAACGAGCAAAAATGGAAAAAGCCCTGAAACTGAGTTTTCCCAGTTTCCCGGCTCCAGGTCGACCTGGAGGTCCACCCCATGTGTACCAGGTCGACCTGCCTGCAGGCAGGTCGACTGGGAACACTAAGTCTGGGAAATTTCAACTCCCAGTTAAAAATTTCTGTAGGCACTGATTTTTCAGTGTACCCGGTCGACCTGGCCCTGCCCAGGTCGACCGGGCACACTGCATTTCTAGGAAAATAGCTCCCAATTGGGAACTTTCTGCAGACTGAGTTTTTAGTGTGTCGGGTCGACCTGGCCCTGCCCAGGTCGACCGGGAACACTGCACTTTGGGAAAAATTGGCTCTCAGTTAACTTTTCCTGCAGAGACCCATTCCAGTTAGCCAAGTCGACCTAACCATGCCCAGGTCGACCTGGCTACACTGTTTTTGCAGGAAATGACTGAAAGTTGGTTTTTCACCTGAAACTCAGACACCCTATGTTCAGGTCGACCTAGTACCTAGGATTTGCAATAGAAAGTGTCTGAAAGATGGAACATCACCATTTCCATGGTTTTTTGTGTATGCGGTCAACCACCCAGGCCAGGAGGTTGACCGGACACATTGGGAACTATTGAAAACGAATTAAGTCTTCCAGGAGGCCTGATATAGCTTTTCCAGTGCACTCGGTCGATCCACCAGGCCAGGAGGTCGACCGAGCTCATTGCACATCAGGTCAACCTGGGGGTCAACCCCCAGTGTGCCAAGCCGACCCAACACACTGGGAAAACCCTGATTTTCCAGTTTTCAACATTTAGAAGTTGTGATCAGTTGTGGGGCCCATTGACCATCCAAATGGACATTTATCAATGTTCTAAGCCCGAGTCAACGGTGTGGCTCAACCTTGACTCGCGGGGACCACTGATTTGGGTTTTGGTCGTTTAATCTAAGATGATTTGACCCCTAAGAGTTGTCAATGATGCCCGTAACCTCAGGAGCCACTACAAGAAATTTGGGGTTTAAGGACGACACAAATTTGTCTCAAAATGTACATATTTCGTCACCAAAACTAATTGAGACGAAAAAATTTTGTCACCTGTTTTGTTGCCAAAGCCTTGTCGCTAAAAGGTATTGGAGACGGAAAAAAATTCGTCATTGAAAAAAATAAATTTGTGACCATTTTTTTTGTCTCCAATACACTATGTTGGAAACATACTTGTAAGTAATTAGTGACAAAATATTTTGTCATTAAAGGAAGAAATTAGAGAAAAAAATATTTTGTCATAAATATAAGAAATAGAGACGAAAAAATTTTATCGCATTTACCCCACCCAACTCAAAGACTTCCCAGGAGATCACCCATCGTAACACTGCTCCCGCCCGAGCACGCTTAACTTCAGAGTTCTTATGTTTTTTGGAGCCACATGATTTTAAAAGACTTCATGCTTAGTTAATACGGGGTTTGACTTATAAGCCATGCTCAAGACTTCGATATTTCCGATGCGGGCTAACGAAGACTCATCGTTTGAAGCCGATGGTTGACACGCTACGCCCCGCGATTAAGAGTACCGCCCGGACCAAGATCTCACATTCTCCCCCACTAGAAATAGAGCCGTCCTCGGCTCTGATACCAACTGTCACAGCCCCGCCCAACTTAGCATGAAATTGTCCACTTTGGCCCACGTGTATGTGCGAGGACTTCCCAGGAGGTCACCCATCCTAGTACTGCTCCCGCCCGAGCACACTTAACTTCGGAGTTCTTACTATTTCTGGGGCCGCACTGTTTTAAAAAGCCTTATGCTAAGTTAATACGGAGTTTAACTTATAAGCCCATGGTCAGGACTTGGATATTTCCGTTGCGGGTTATCGTAGACTCGCCGTTTGAAGCTCGTGATTGACACGCTACGCCTAGTTGTTAAGGGTACCGCCCGGACCAATATCTCACATTCTCCCCACTAGAAATAGAGTCGTCCTCGGCTCTGATACCAACTGTCACAACCCCGCCCAACTCAGCATGAAATTGTCCCCTTTGGCCCACGTGCACGCGCGAGGACTTCCCAGGAGGTCACCCATCCTAATACTGCTCCCACCCGAGCACGCTTAACTTCGGAGTTCTTACGATTTCCGAGGACGCATGGTTTTAAAAAGCCTCAAGCTAAGTTAATACGGGGTTTGACTTATAAGCCCAAGGTCAGGACTTGGATATTTCTGATGCTGGCTAACGGAGACTCACCGTTTGAAGCCCGTGGTTGACATGCTACGCCCCGTGGTTAAGGGTACCGCCCGGACCAATTTCTCACATTTGCAGAGACTGAGAGAGGTAGGTGTACCTGGCTGTGGCGGACTCCTGGATGGAGGATGATGGGCACAGATGATGGTGATTGGTGATGGTGGCTGCGTCTGGGAATTCTAAGCGAGAGAGACTGAGAGAAGTAGAGATGAGATGGATCACTGATCAGGGATGGGTCTGCACTGCGTGTGTTAATGGAGGGTGATGATGATTGATGGGGGCCAATGGGCCATGGGGCTGCTGCTTGAGACGATGGGTGGGAGATGTTGGAAAAGGGTTTTGGAAAATGGGGAAAAGGGTTCTTTTCTCCTATTCTGGAAAAGGGTTTTGGAAAAGAGAGACCGGGAAAGATGGAGGGACAAAGGGGGAAATGAGTTTTGGAAAAGGGGCATTGGATTGGGGTGGGGTGGGGGGGGATGGACGTTAGGGCCTTGGGGGCCCATTTTAGTCATTTTAAAGGCTTTTCCAAAGCAATACTTGTAAGAGAGGAATAGGCTCAAGTGCGAACGAAATTCGTGCCACCGCAAATGAAATTGACGCCTTATTTTGGTGACCAAATATTTTCATCTTCCATAACTTACCCTTAATAGTGACGAATTGTGTTCGTCACAAAAACAAATTATATTTTGTGACAAAAATTTTCGTCTCCAATGAGCTAAAATAATTCTCGCCAAAGCAAATGAAATTGGCGTCTTATTTTGGTGACAAAATATGTTCGTTGTCTATAACTTATCTTTATTGGTAACGAATTACGTTCGTCGCAAAAACAAATTATATTTTGTGACAAAAAATTTCGTCTCCAATGAGCTAAAATAATTCGCGCCCGCAAATGAAATTGGCACCTTATTTTAGTGACGAAATATTTTCGTCTTCCATAACTTATCCTTATTAGTGACGAATTAAGTCTCTCACGAAAACAAATTATATTTTGTGACAAAAATGTTCGTCTCCAATGAGCTAAAATAATCCGCACAAAAGCAAATGAAATTGGCGCCTTATTTTGGTGACGAAATATGTTCGTCTTCCATGACTTATCCTTATTGGTGACGAATTACGTTCGTCGCAAAAAAAAATTATATTTTGTGACAACAATTTTCGTCTCTAATGAGCTAAAATAATTGGCGCCAACACAAAACAAGTTGGCGCCATATTTTTGTAGACGAAATTTCGTTTTCGTCTCCTATACTTTTGAAAAAAATGAAAACAGACGACAAAATTCATATTTCGTCCCCTTTGGGTGTTCTTTTAAGACAAAAAAAAATTCGTCATCAGATTTCGTCAAACAGCTTAAATTTTTTGTAGTGAGTACCAAACACAGTATCATATGGCATCCGTGACTTCATTTAGAGATCAAATTACCGGAGATGGACCTGAACCTGAATGTGGTCCATTACCTAGGATTGGACCGTTGTATTTCCCTATTGATTCTCATATTGAAGTTCACACTTCACCATGTTTATTACTGTCATTCTTAGATCTTTAGTGTAGCTGTTAACTGTTAATTAAACATAAACGGAGGACCTGAACCTTGGATATCTTAGAGGTGACCCGATAGTATAATTTGGAGATCACTGACCCGTGTCTGTGGCTAGGCGGGCCCTTATTGGGCCTAAGTGTGGAGATGTGTACCTTTAGTTGGAAGAGGTAGTTTATATTGGGATTTTAAGTCATAATGGATTAGAATGAACTATTTATCAGTAGTAAATGGATATGATGCCTCGTTTGGACGGTTTTAGACCAGGCCATGGATTTGATGGGCCTTGGTATGGATCCAACGAGTGGGCTTGGGCTTGAAATACAATCCATTGATTAATTGATATATGAACCTCTTAGAGACTTGGTTAGGACCTTGTTCACGCAAGGCAAAGCCTATACAGACACAGACCCTTAGAGTATTCTCAAGTCGAAATAGACATTCACTCGGTTGATTTAAGCTCAGCCTGTGAACTGATCATCTCCGGTAGGAGCTATTATGAGTGTTGAGGAGCTATCATGATGAGCTATGTGGTTAAGACGGACGGTGTGATACCGTATCCGGTCTTGAGTGATGAGTATGATGAGATGATGAGTGATTTGCGAGATTAGTAATTCCAAGCACTGGTGAGATTTCCCCGCCGCAACTGTGTTCAGTATAGGAGGGCCGCGGCATAATATCTCGCGGTATTCCAGCTCGTGTGAATGTGTCATTTCGTAGTAGATTAGATGTTGTATATTTACTATGATTCCTTATGCTTATCTTGCTCAACTGCCTAGTTCATTTACCTTGTTATTCTTTAATTTATTTACTTGTCTCTATTCATTTGATATATATGTCATATGTTATTAGTATACTGTGACTTGCCAGATCTTTTAGATCTGACCCATCTTTGGTGCTTAGGCCTTGACCCAGAGATCGCGGAGGATGCGCTTGCGCTAGTATAAGCGCCGGTCGTCGGAGACTTCGTGTGGGGCCCGACCGACACTCATGTCGAGCCGGAGGGTGGAGAGCAGTTACCTGGGTTTTGAGAGTCTTAATTGATTTTGGGCTTTCGAGAGAAATTTTGTAGTGAGCCGGGTAATTTTGAAAATGTATTAACTTTGACATTAACAACTGAACATTTATACTAAACTGTAGTTCTGCTCACATTTAATATACATCGATACCAAATTGCTTCCGCTTTATTTATTATGCTTCCGCAAATTTAACCATTGATAAGTCTATTGTTCAAAAGTTTTAAATTTGACCTCACTGCGGGCCTACGATCTTGGAAGTTATCGGATTTTCCGGGAAGTAGCGCGCCAACTTCGAGTATTCGAACGACTTTATCGGTATCCGGAATTGGGGCGTTACATTCTCAGAATAATTTGATAATTCTTTTGCCGATATCGCACCTATTGGAAACCTCTTTGATGCTGCTTATAGTGCTGATATTTAGTTCATATTATATAATGATCTTCAAGTAATTATGCCTCCATCATTTTCTCTTAATGCTTGAGAGGCTATTGCTCATCTTCGCGAAAGCATGAGGAATAAATGTCGGAAAACTCACAACTTGAGCTCGACTTTCCACTTCTAAAAATTGACTCGAAGAGAGGCAATGCCACGACTCAAGAGTCATGTTTTCATAAAATAAAAACACTTAAAATCTCAAAAATAGATAAATAATTATAATTTTAAGTCTACATTTATCCACATGTATTATAGTAACAATCAATAATTCATTAAATAATTTATATATCCAAGAAAAATATATTAAAAATAAAAATAAAAGGAAAAAAAAGAAAAAGATTCTTGCATATAACATTATTTTAAGTCGGACTTCAAATGTAAAAGATAAAATACAAGTCTCACATTACATTTCAATCATCACTATGAAATTGTTAATTGAGTTCGTATTTGAATCCTTAATTACTTAAAAATAAATGTCAATTGTTTAAAATTAAATCTACCTATCAAATAATTTAGAATGCATACATCTTACCAAGATGAGACAACTTAGCCGAGTTTGTCGTCTATTTCACTAGCTCGGTTTTTGGTCCGATCTGACTTGGATGAGAAGAAGTTAACTCGACTAGATTCTTGCATCACCTCTTTTTTGCCCGGACCTAGGAGAGATCCTGGACGTATGGGAAGGCAGCCTGCACATGCAGAAAGAGGGGCATACTCGAACTCTGGAGAGTGAGGTGAAAACAGCCACGGTAAGGGGCGGTTCTCCAGCAAACTACACCTTAAATCCCTATTATGCTATCCTGTTTAGTTTGGGATGTTTGGTGTAAAAGAAATTGCAATATCTTCTCTAAATGCTGCAAAGTCCAACACCAGATTCTTATAAATATTATTAAATTCTTCTAACTCTCCCTCTACTAAGATTTCCAAATCTTTGGAGGCAAGAAATCTTCTATTTCTTATCATAAAAAAAGTAAAATTTCTAGTCAGGATAGGTGGAGAAAGGAGACTCCAGCATTGACAAGAAAAATTGTAGTGTGGCTGGGACTTGTTTATTCTTGTATCGGGTATGCCACTCGCACATTAAAAGTATGTGAAAGGTACGGTACAAGTCTTCATTCATCAAGAGTCAAGACAGAACAAACAATTCTGTGATTCGTTTATTTTAATTTATTTTATTTTATGTCAGAATATTGAGTCCGGGCTTGCATAGAAAATTTGAGTAGTTGGAGTGGAAGTCCACGGTGGACCCACCTTTTGAAAATCCAAGCCACTCTAATGAATATACTAGGGGTGTAACGGTTCGGTTAACTGGTTAATTTGGAAAAATCATTAATCGAACCGTAACTGCGGTTAACCGTATTAAACGGTTCGGTTACGGTTAATAACCGTGGAATGTCTTCCTCACATAAGGGGATAAACGTGAATGATTGAAGGTAAAATGATGACACATAATGAACAATTAAATAAGGTAAGAAATATTTCATTCAACTCCCATATTTTTTCTTTTATTTGTAAACGATACGGTTAACTGCATACGGTTAATTGAACCGTATGATACGGTTCGGTTCGGTTAATAACCGTGAATTATTACGGAAAACCGTAACCGAACCGAACCTTGCGGTTTTTTTATTTCATTAACCGTAACCGAACCGTGAAATACGATTATTAACCGCGGTTCAGTTCGGTTCGGTTAGACGGTTTTCCGTTTTTTTATTTTACACCCCTAGAATATACCCTCACCATGCATGGGATGTCACAAATTTTACTACAAGCTGAGTTGACCCCCACCCTCCGGTTGACATACGATGATTAGCATTATTAATAGATATGATTAATAATTTAAAAGATTTTTTAATCACATTATTCATCAAGTTGTTTAAACTTATAATGAGTCCAGCTTAAATTGGAGTAAAATTCTAGGACACTCCCGAAAAAAATGGAGGATTCATTTTGAGTGGATTAGAATTTAAATAAAGGAGAGCCTCGTTCTAAGTTCCAATCATTAAACAAAGGAGTAGGATTGCAAATATGTATCCGACTACTGCAGTATTCGATGTCTTTTTTTTTTTTTTTTTTTTTTTTGCTAGATTGTAAATTGAATTAAGAAAGAGAGAAACAATACAATAAAAAAGAAACCAAAACAAAGAAGAAAAAGCTACAAGAAAAAGAAAGAGCAGAGCTCTATCTCAAGCCAGGAATAGGCTGATTACAAAGGAGAAAGAAAGAAGCTAAAGTGCTACTGGAAAATAAAAAAGACATATTGCTTAGAGAGAAGGTAGCATCCTCTAAAAAGGATTTAATAGAAGATTCAAAAGAGGGCACCTTATTGGAGAAGAGAACCATATTTCTTTCCTTAATTCTAATTAAACTAGGAGTGAGACTTATTTTTGGATACAGTGGAAATTAAAACTCCAATCCATACATGTAGAAGTCAAAACATTTGACCCTTCTTGTGGATCCTAACCCGCGAGGACTACATTCACAAATTAAAAAATAAATAAATCTATGGATACAAGGGTCTACATAGCTAAAGCTGTACGTATTCATTTTTTAGATTCTATTTAGCTTTAATCATATACCGTTTATTAGCCCCACTTATATATGTGACAGATTTATTTTGTAGCTCTTTTATTAAATTATACTAATTCACTATCAGCCTTATTTCGGCTTTGAATTTGAAATCGGACCAGTATTATAAGTTGATGTTGGTTCTGGATGCAACACATGGGTTCCAACCCACTTGAATCCCTAGCGTCGTGGGTCCTAGACCAAACTCGAATATTGTACATTTGAATGGCATTACATGGACGATCTGAACTGCTGACGTACACACGTTTCATACTATACCGATGATGACGAATGAGTGTCACATAGCGCTCAAAGTCCATTCCTCATCGCGCTGCGGTCAAAACAAATTATATATAGTTGTTTCTCTTTCTAATTAATTAGAAGGACCTCCTGAAATTATATTTTGCTTTGAAAAGAGTTGTTGGCAATGGATGTTCTTCTATATATAAAATGGGATGGGTGACTCTCTTCTGATCGAACTCCATCAGCTTTGTAATTTGAATAGAAACCTGTTTCACCACAGAAAGAAAAGACATGGTGAAAGCTTACGGTGTTAACGTGGGACTCAAGAAGGGGACATGGAGTGCAGAGGAAGACCAGATACTGGTTTCTTACATGAGGAGGTTTGGATATGATAACTGGAGAACACTTCCTAAAAGAGCAGGTAAATGGGTTTTCCTAATTCCATGGCTTTGGCTCTAAACTATCTTCAAAAAAGATTTTTTTTTTTTTTTTGAGACTTTTAGATCGAACATATGCATGGAAAAACTCATATTTCTTGAGCGGGGACAACGAATTCATTTCTTCTTGAAATGGGTTTCTTTGATACACCTCATTGGTGAACTTCCTAATCCCGCCGCGAATAATGTCGTCGACTTTCATCCCGGAGATTTCAGTGGCATGGCTAGGGTACAGATCTGAGGATATGGTGCTAGTGTTAGGGGTAGTCATGGCTGTTAACCCTGACTGATTGATTGGGGGAAATTGAAAAGGATAAACCCTACAACATCGATCTCTCTCCCAAACCCTGAAATCTGATTTTGGAGAGAGAGAGAGAGAGCGCGGGAATAATGCAAAACCCTAGATCAGAATTAGTGAGGTGGTGGGGTGGGTTCTGAAAATCAGACCAGAGAGAGAGGGAAGGAAACGAAGAGAAATTCTATTTGGACCTACTGATCAATTTGTTGTGCCTGCCTACATTTTAAAGTGTACATTTTAAGGGTGATTCTATACGTACACACAAGCATTGCAGTACACACCTATATTTTAAATTTTTTTTAATTATCAATTTGGATATGATAACTGGAGAACACTACCTAAAAGAGCAGGTAAATGGGTTTTCCTAATTCCATGGCTTTGGCTTTAAACTATCTTCAAAAAAGATTTTTTTTTTTTTTTTTTTGAGACTTTTAGATCGAACATATGCATGGAAAACCTCATATTTCTTGAGCGGGGACAACGAATTCATTTCTTCTTGAAATGGGTTTCTTTATTTGATACACCTCATTGTTCAGCTTTTAACCAAAATTTGATATCTGAAGAAGTATTCTTAATGAGCTATCAATATTATAGCTTGGGGGCAATTGCTTTGTTAAAGTGCTGCTTCTATTGAACTACTGTTTCTTCTATATATAGGCATCCTTTATATCATATGATGAGAATGATTGTCGCAATATCCATTTATATATTATTTTTAAGGTTATTCAGAAGCATGATACATTAATTATGTTTATCTTTTGGTTTTCTTAATTTTCTCCGCATTGATCAGGCTTATTAAGGTGTGGAAAGAGTTGTCGATTCCGATGGTTGAATTACTTGCGTCCAGACATAAAACGTGGGGATTATACCATAGAGGAGGAGGAGATTATTGATAGCTTACACAAACAACTTGGGAATAGGTATGAATGATTTCTAATCCTTACTACGTACCTAAATTTTGAAAAATTAGATTAATATGAATATCCACGAATCAGAATGCTAGAACAAGAATGAAACTGCAACTACAAATTAATGTCACTTTGGGACACAAGATAATGGAAAGTATTCTAAAGAAGACTGGATATATTAATTAATGATAAGAATGAATTAATGTTAGAATCTATGATGCACGGATACTTTAAAATGGGCAACGTATCGTATCTGATACTTCACTTTTTACGTGTAAACTCTATGTCATTGCAGTGTCCATGGCGTGTCCCTGCCATGTCCATACCGTATCTGGGCATCATAGGTTATAATAGGTTTAGATTAGTTTTACACAAAGTAAATAGGGATATATTAGATTAGAATCTGGTTGTGATGAGGTTACTTATATGAGTTCATGTTAAGTTAATGTTTTGCACTCCATAAATAACAAATATTTGCTATTCTCACTGAAATACAACAAATAATTTGGAAAAATGCAGTACCTAAATCTAAACACAATGGAAGTAGAAGACAAAATTGAAAGAGCAAAATTTCTTTCTAATATCAGATGCATCTGAAACAGTTTGTTTCATTGATCAGACTGATCCCACTTAATACAATCGGCTGTCATATAACCATCATAAAAATCACTGAGAAGGGTTAACCCATCGACTTGCGGGATTGTATATTTGTCTTTAAGATTTCTGTTTCCTTTCATTAACTAATATGTCTTCCAGGTGGTCTGCTATTGCAAAAAGATTGCCGGGAAGAACTGATAATGAAATAAAGAATTACTGGCACACTCATTTGAAAAAGCGCAAGGAAAATCAATCAATGGCAGAAATCAGACAAACTTCAGTAGAGAATTCTACATCCGGTTCCAATAAAGAGGAGCTTCAACCAATTCCAGTTGAAATGATATTGGAATATCCCGAGCATGGTTTAATTTTTCCACAGAGTTCCTCAAGCAATTTTGCATCAGACAATGGTTCCATAGCTAAAAACAGCAGAGACAGTAATGAGGTGGCTGTAGAACAATTCTTGCCGTTGGAAACTGCCTATGAACTTGGCACAAGTATCAGCTTCCAATCAGTGCTGGCAGAACTATACACTCCGAAAGAGTGTTCTTTGTCTAGCTTTGAAGAGTCATTTCTCCAATTCCCACTCTCTCCACTCTCAATGGGTCAATATGACTATCTTCCTCTTCACTACAATACGGAAACAAACGTTTTGGTCAACAATTATGAGGAAGGAGAGACGTCCTTGACGATCTAAGTTTAATTTAGCGAGTTCTATAGTGGCTTTTTGTCTGGGCGCGTGGGCAGCTTTTTTCCCCCCTCTTTTGTTTAGCATAAAATGGAATTTAAAATGTTATAAATAAAAGTATAATGACTTTATACATACATACATGCGCGCGCACACACACATATAAATATATATATATATATGAAAAATATTCAAGTGAGAACTAGTTCTCATATATTATATGAAAAAAAATTTGCAAGGTCCAACTAACAACTCATCCAAACCTAGCAACCAATTATGAATCCTCACTAGTCCCCAAGGATTGACACACATCCGAATGGACTGACTGTTGGATCGAGGGTTGAATATTTTTTAAGATAAAGTCATTAAACTTGTGGACCACGAATGAAGAGGTTAGAGGCATAGGTTTGGGGTCGAATTTGATACTTTAGGTGGTCTCACATAGATCTTTCCATCCCCCTGGTCCCATCCTCAAATGGGACCCATACAAAAATGCATATATGAGAGTAACTCTCAAACTACTATAAGGGCCCATAAAAAAATGCATATATGAGAGTAACTCTTTTTTTTTCGCTAATTGGTAAATTTGTATTGAGCGAAAGAAGCAGGGCAAAGCCCCGAGGACAAGAGGAGAAAGAATACAACCAAATAAAAACAGCCAGAAGGGACCAACCCAGCAACAGGAAGGGAACCAAAACAAAAACAAAACACCAATGCAAGAGAAGCTAAGGCTAACCCAACAATGGGAGGGAAGCACCACAGCACCCCAGAGCACCAAAACAGCAAAAGGCAGAACCAGCCAGCAGCTAAGAGAGGACAGCACCAAAAACAGCCAGCAGCAAAACAAGGAAGAACTCTCCTGAAACCCAGCCAGCTGGGGGCAGAAGCATGCACCAGCCCCTCTGGCACAAGGACAGCCGAGCTCTGATCAGGCCAGCAGCAAAGAAACTCCAGCTGAAAAGCAAAGAAGCAGAGAGGCTGCCCATAATTGAGAGTTACCCATAATAGTCATTCAATTAAAACTAAGGGCTTCATAACCATGAAAGATTGGTGAAACCCATCTTTTAATTGAGTTTTGGGCCATCTTTAAAATTCAAACCCACCTCTATATTTCTAAGATTATTATATATTTTTTCTAGCAAGCTTACAGGGGTTGGACCCCAGCCCTCGGGTGCGATGAGGGAGCCCTTAGGTGAGGGAAGGAGACCTTGGGTGGGGTAAGAGAACCCTTGGGTGAGGAAAGGTGGCATGCCTAAGTACCCTAGGTAGTGAAATAAAAGCTGACGCCTCTTACCACTAAAGTAAGAGGCTGTTCTTCAATATCTTCTAAGATTTATTTGACTTGTTCATGGTGGGTCCCATTAAGAAATTTCATGAATATTTCAAAAATCTTAGAAGATATGTCATGAAATCTTCTAAGACTTATTTGACATATTTATGGCATTTCTCAATGGTCCACTTACCAATTAAAGCTAATAGAACCATCTTTTATGTTGCTTGTGCTAAGCCCCCCATAAGTATTTTAACCAAAATTAAGTGTTTCAAGATGGTAAAAGTTGATGGGACCAATTTACTAATATGGTATTATACCGCTGTTAGATTTTTTATCAAAAGGTCATATGTTCCTATTAAATCTCATATTAATATCTATTTTTATTTTTATTTTTATTTTTATTTTTATTTTTATTTAATTTTTTAGTGAAATTAATTTGCACTCTATTTAGTGACGTTTTGGTAGCACGGGTCCAACCACGTCTCACCATTAACTTTTAATGCATAAGATTGTGTTAATTACCTCATTCATCACATGGTCATTCTAATGATGGGGCTCACATTTTGAAATTAACTAATTACATATTTTCATCTTTTACTTTGTACTTATTTTTAAATTTTATTTATTTTGCTTTAAGAGAAAAATAATTATATTTTAAAAGACAGCAGGTGATTCTTCATGAGGATGACACGTGGCGGCAGGACCTCCTGGGAGAAGGATATGTGGCAGCCTTATCTCTCACTTTGTCGCCGATAATTTACTCTCATATATCTCTCTCTTTTTCAACCATCTCTTAATTCTAGGGACATCTTTAATTGAAAGGATAAATCTGGTGGGGCCCATCCTTTTAGGAAAGTCGGTAACTTAGATATGTTTGAAATTTTCAATTTAAAAACCATCGAGAGTGGAAATACGATTGCATGGAGTCCTCCATAACGAATACCCTCTCTGTATCACCAGTGCACCTTATTAACATCTTCCTGCAACAGATTTTTCGGTAATTGCATTCCAATTCCTCCCCTTCAATCATCATTCATACAGAAGAAAGGAGTGAGGGAAGGAAGGAAGGACTGCTCTGATTATTGAAAGAAAGTAAGTAAGTTAAAAATATATATATTGAGATTTTAGTACATGAGTTTTCTTTCCTCATACAGATTGACTCTTATATTGATATTGAAGGTTTTCTATTTATATTCCGATAAGATTTTTATCAGCACTTCCTCCCTTTCTCCTATCATAATGAGAAGAGGTTTCTATTTCTGATATCCTTTCCCTTTCTCAATTACTCAATTATCCCCACAATGTTTCTTTTTCAATATATATATATATATATATATATATATATATATATATATATATATATATATATATATCCCCATCCCAAACAATGAAAAGCTCTCCATTCCCTTGGCCAGCAGAAAAAGAAGACTATCCGTGCATAACAAGATCGTTGCTCAGACAGTGGCGCTCTTGTTTTTAACAGTGTGCATTATCAATAAGTTGATTCTTTCTACTTCTTCACAGCTTCACACTGTTGTGCGCGAGTATGCGGAAACGTAAATCAGTGATCGAACAATTAATCAACCACACATGAACAAGCAATCGCACATGAGAGAATTATGTGATTCAGCAATCTTGCCTACGTCCACGGGAAAGAAACTCGACTCTCCTTTGGATTCACTCTCTGTGTATGATCAATACAGAATAGCATGGATTACACATTCCATCATATATATATAATGTTCTATTTCCTATTTCCCAAGAAACCCTATCTTAGTCAATATGAAAGTCCCAGTACAATTACCATAATACCCATGACCATGAACCTAATTGGTCTAGACCCACTAGGCCATCAATCTCCCCATCCAGACTATGGGGAAGACGCCTCTGAACCCCCTTACTAGGAGTCCAGTCCTGCCAACTCTGAACACAGCTCCAGCTTTCCCTTAGACACGATCTTAGTCATCATGTCCGAAGGATTCTTGTCAGTATGAATCTTCTCCAGCTTCATGAGATTCTTTTCGATGACCTCACGAATCCAATGATATCTCACATCAATATGCTTCATTTGGGCATGGTATGTAGCGTTCTTGCTAAGATCCATAACACTCTGACTATCACAGTAGACTACATACTATCCTTACTTCAAATCCAATTCTCGAAAAAATTTCAACCAAATGATCTCCTTCCCTGCTTCATTAGCAGTTATGTATTCTGCTTCGGTTGTAGACAATACTGTACACTTCTGCAATTTAGACTGTCAAGAAATAGCTCTCCCTGCAAAACTAAATAAGTACCCAGATGTAGACAACTGACGATCAAGATCGCCTACAAAAGCAGCATCTGTAAAGCCTTTAAGTACTGGTTTTGAGCCTCCGAAACACAAGCAAAATCTGATATACCTCTCAAATATCTGAAGATACACTTCAATGCTTCCCAATGCTCTTTCCCAGGGCTAGAAAGAAATCTACTCACTAAACCCACTGCGGGAGTCTTCTTCTCCTCTGGCCACGTCGCAACAACTACGGCGGTGGACGGCGAACTGCGATGGCCAGCGACGATCAGAACGGCAATCCGCTAGTGATCTTGCAAATCAAGAAAATACAAGCGGCCCTCTATTTCAAATTCTGCGAAAAATTTGTGTCTTCTCCGGCAGCGACTGGCTTTCTTCTCTGGTGAAGATCTATGCGGCGGCCTACTGCCCTTCCAAGTTCAATTCTGGTCTGTAACCCAAAATCGAATCTTCTTCTTAGATCTGTCTTCTGCAACCAATCGGAATGGGAAACCCTTGATCAGTGTGGCCCTCTCGAGATCAAAAAAAATCTCTACTTATCTGTAATGAAGACCACGTGCAGAAGTCTAGATCAATGATCTGATCCGTCGATCACACCCGCACAATCCAATCCTAGCAAACCCTAGGCTCTGATACCACTTGTTGTGTGTGTGCAGTATTGCGCTGGGTTTCTGCAAACGGGTCAGGCGGAACTGACCCAAACTGAACCTGATCTGGTTTGGGTTGTGGGCTAGGCTTCACAGGTCAGGCAAAACTGACCCAAACCGACCCAGAACCTAAACCGGTTTTCTTCTTCCTTTGAACTGGTTTTCGTAAGCAGAAACGTTGGGCCTGCTACAACGGTCTTCTTTTTCCTCCATAGCTCAGGCGAACCAGCAAAAGATGGCACAGTGACAGCGACGATTGAAAGGTGGTTTGGCGACGATCCTCCTGTCCGATTCCGGCGATGGCAGGCTCTACAAATCAAGAAACCCTTGTGCGCAGCAACCTGTTCCTCTATCTTCTCCGGCAGCAGTTAGTTAGCAATCAAAACCCACTCTCTTCCTCTGCATTCGGAATTTCTTTGACAAACTCAATCTGCGTGGCCCTCTCGAGATCGAAACCGATCTCTCTCCTCGTGCAGAATTCCAAAACTGAACCAACAGTTTCTGCCCTACTCTCCAACCTTCTCTGCAACTGATCGTGTGGCCTACAGAAGATCACAATCCAATCCCATCTCTTTATTTGCATGAGTTTTTGCTTCTGGGTAGCTCTCTGACTCCCCATCATCAGTAAGAGAAATATAATCTGCTGTAAGATATCTTGTTGATGGTTGACGCTCTCAAGTAGACCTTCTAATCTGAGGTTCTGTGGTTTCTGACTGAGGAGATTGCTCCCCTTGCTCAACACCCTATTCATTTGGCAACCCCTACGCCTCATCACGATTCGAATCGTTTTGTCCACCTTCTCCACCTGGAGAAGAACTTGGTGTGAGATCAACCACTCCATAACAACTTCTTTAGACTTTTCAGTCTTCTCAATATCTTCAAAGAACTGATCTTCATGAAACACCACATCCCTACTTCTGATAATTTCTCTCTTCTCTGGATTCCATAATCTGTAACCAAACTCAGCTCCACCATAGTCAAGGAAAATGCAACATACTGTCTTATCATCCAGCTTTGAACGCTGCTCCTTTGGTACATATGCAAAAGCCTTGCATCCAAACACCTTCAAATGAGAATAAGAAACATCTTTACCTATCCATTTTCTCTCCGGAATGTCAAAATCCAAATGAAGGGAGACTTGTTAATCAGGTAAACGGTAGTCAGGACAGCTTCACCCCAAAATGGCTTGGGTAGTTGTGCCACTCTAATCATGCATCTCATCCTTTCAAGAATAGTGCAGTTCATTCTCTCTGCCACACTATTGTGCTGTGGAGTACCAGGAACTGTTCTTTCATGTCGAATACCATCCTTTTAGCAATAGCCTTTAAATTGGTTGGATGTGTACTCTTTACCATTATCTGTGCGGAGACATTTCAAGAGTTTTCCTATTTCTCTTTCAACCATGACATGAAACTGTTGAAATAGCTGGAACACTTAATCCTTCGATTTCAACGCATAAATCCAAACTTTCCTTGATGCACTATCAATAAATGTGACAAAAAAATTATTGTCACCCAATGACTCCACCTCCATGGGACCACAAACATCAGAATATACCAAATCCAACAAATTATATTTTATCGTTGATGTTTTAGAGAAAGATACATTGTGGTGTTTACCAAACAAGCAATAATCACAAGGATCAAGTGATGTACCTTTAGAGTAATGAATTCGATTTTTCTTTACCAATAACTACAGTCCTTTCTCACTCATATGTCCCAGTCTCTTGTGCCACAAATTTGGAGAGGATATGTCTTCAACAGCAATGAACACACCTTTGCATAGCTTCACATGTGTCTTGTACAGTGTATTACATGCCTTCCCTCTCACAGCAATAAGAGACCCTTTAGTGAGTTTTCACCTACCATTTCCGAAGTAACTCTCATAACCTGCACGGTCTAATGAAGTTCCGGAGATCAGATTAAACCGCAGATCAAGAATATGTCGCACATCTTTCAACATCATTGTGCAACCAATATCAGTTTGAATGCAAACATCACCGATCCCAATAATATCCGAATGACTTGTGTTGCTCATCTTCACAGTGCCAAAGTCCCTGCTTTGTCCGTCATGAATATCTCCTTAGAAGGAGTAGCATGGTAGGATGTTGTTGTGTCAACAACCTACTCAACCTAATCATCTGCAACACTCAAACACTCTTCATCTTCATTGGCCAGTACCACTACTCCATTATCCAAAGTAGTTGTAGTGTTAGTGTCATTCTTCTGCTTATTGTTGGCTTCTCTCTTTTCCTTCAAGGCAAATCAATTTTTCTTAATGTGACCCTCCTTGCCACAATGAAAGCATTTTCTAGACTTTTTCTTAGTCTGTGATCCACCTCTAGACTTGCAACGACCCCCCTTTGGTCCCCTACTCTTACTCCTCCCCCTTTTCTCTATAACAAAGGCTTGTGCATTATTTGTCCATGCAGTTTTCCTTCTTGTGTCTTCATTCAACAAGCTGCTAGTAACCTGACTCATTGATAACACACAATCTAGAGTAGAGTTGCTCACGGAAACAACCAATGTCTCCCTTGTATCCAACAAAGAACTTAGAAGCAACAAAGCTTACATCTCATTATCAAGGACCATCTTCATTGTGGCTAATTCATTCACAATGCATTGGAATTCATTTATGTGATCTTCAACTTTACCACCCTCCTTGAATTTCATATTCACATGCTTTCTAATCAGAAAAGTTTTTTTCACTATAGTTTTCTTCTCATATCTTTCTTCTAACTTCTTCCAAAGGGATCTCGCATTGGTTTCATTAGACACGTGATAAAATATGCTGTTATCCACCCACAGTCTGATGTGACCAATGGTCTTTCTATGCATATTTTTCCAATCTAGATCAGACATCTCTTTTGGTCGGGCACTATCCCCCTCAATGGGATCATAGAGGTCTTTGCAATAAAGGATATCCTCCATCTTAGGTTCCAAATCAACCAATTGGTATGGTTGAGTTTGATCATGGTAGTGTTTACAGTGTTGTTTTCTATCTCAATTGAATAATTAAGAAAAACAAACAACTTTCACTAACCTCAATTTCTGCAACAATATGTAAATCTCGTCACCATGAGCACGCTGGAAGAAACGAATTTGAAATCCAACTCCGGATGACTCCGAGATCGCAAAAATAGTTTTCTGCGCTCCGATCAGTCAAACTTTCCTGTTGACCGTCAAACTGTCAATCTTCTTGTACAGTTACGTAGATCTGCTCGCAACGAGTCTGTAGGCGCAAACGGATCTCCGATTTGACCTCGAATGATCAAGATATCGACGAAACAAGTTTCTGGCATCAATTCGGTCAAACCCCTGTTGACTGTATGTCCTGCTGGAATGCGTGTTTCCGCATACACGCGCACAACACACATGGCAATCAACAGAGTCATCTCTATCAAGGTATTTTTTTCCATATTTTTTATCAGGTTCGCTTGGGTTGGTGTGGATGTGAGATGAAGTTATTTGGATGTTTTGGTTCGTTGATGCTTGATGGAATGATTGTATAGGCATCGGGTTGGGTTGGGTCGTGAGAAGATTTCCATGCCTTCCCCTCATCTATGATATCCATCTAAAATCTGAAAATACCTGCAAATCTTATTCGAAGCAGAAAATATCTCCCTCTTAGATTCAGAATAGCTCCAAACGAGTACTAAAATATTCAAACAATTTTTCAGAAAAACTACTCTTAAAACAATCCATTCAAGTTTCTCTCTCTTAAAACAAAATCCATTTCAAGTATCTCACAAATCCTCTTAAAACATTCCGGTTCAAGTTTAAATTTAAATCTACACTCTTTAAAAATGTCCAAAAGATAACCCCAAATAAGGCTCATACATGAAAAAGGAGACTTTCCTACCGATCTTTAAGGGATGATCTTTAAGGGATAACAATATCTTCCACTATCTCTACATCTGTCTTGCATTATTCAAGTTGGATCAACCATTCTTAATACAAAAAATTGAGGCCCACTTTATAATTGAATTGGATTGAAAGAACACCATCATATCTTCCTCTATCTCTCTGTTTTTCTCACATTATTCAAGGTATGTCTTTATTTTCCAGTGAATTATTTTTTTTATAATCACTTTATTTTTTTTAATATCATGTGGCCTGAGTGCACCAACACACCCGTGTGATTGGACTAATCAGCCTCTCCCATGCATTTTTTCTTGATGGCCACTGATTTAATTTTTTTTTTCTAATATTATTGTTTATTTGAATTTAAACTTTTTAGATTTGATATGTATTGAAATCTCCTCTAATAGTTGATCATGACCATCCATCTTGATGGCCACTGATTTAATATTGAAATTTGATCCATTAGTTATTGTTTTGATATTTGATATTTTACACTTTGTTCAAATGGTTAATATTTAAATATTGATGTAATTTTTTTCTACTATCTGCCTTTATTTACCCACTTTAAATTTGCAGCGATCACATATTGCTCCCTTAAAATTATTACAAAAAAAAAAAAAAAAAAAAAAGCCTGCAAATTTATCACAACCTAGGCATCAGGAAAATCCAAGTTGATGGTGACTGCCTCATTTTAGTAACATCTGTTCAAAGGTAACCCATTCCCTCCTGGGATTTTATGATCTCATGAAAAATGACAATTATATGGGATTTTACATGTAATTGAGTTGATGATATCATCAACTAGGGTGATTTCGTCTAAAAACATGTGCGAACAACTATCTCGTCATTTTATAGTTTTTCTTCGTAAAACCGTTTAATTAAGATTTAAATTTAATTTTTTTGTAAAAATCCCATCTATATATAATTAAATATATTTCATGATGTATTCATATGAGGTGTACCTCACATTTTTCGTGAGGTAATAATCTTATGAAAAATTTCAAAAGAAGGCTCAAGTTTTCCTCGGATTTCAAATCAGGACAATAAAAATCTTACATTTCGGACTTAAATTTTCCATATTGAATTCAGATGAGGACATCGGTCAATAAAGAAGATTTTCAAATAATATCCTCTCATTTTATTATAAAATACCCAAAATGCCCCTCCGGAGCCCATCCATCCTCTCTTCCTATCCTTTTCCTCTTCTTCCCTCCAAACACCAGCATTACCATCCTCTTCCCTAACAGGAGCCACAATCAACTAAACTCTGCACAACCCATCAACCCTATACCCCTGCTCTTCTTATTCCTCCATTCATTAGTTTGCCGACAACCCACTTCATCATCCCAGCAAATCAACAAAGACCAGTATGAAAACGTTGTGCATCCTAGTGTTAGCAATGACGCACGCATATGAAAAGTTGATTGAGAAGGGCGATCTGAGGTTCAAGTGGGTGGGAACCAAAAGTGAATCGTCGCTCATGATCCTCAATTCCACCTTCAGAATGATCTCCTCTCCAAAAGGTGTGTGGCCCACTCCCACCGGTTGGATCTTATCATCACCATCGATTCATTGATCGATTTGATGGTTGTGAAGCAGCCAATCTATCTGTGCACCCTACCCAAACTATATGCTAATAGCTGGAGCTTTCTGTGGGGGTTTACAATGTGCTTGAGAAAACCCGACAGAATGGAAGTCTACGGTGCCGTCAACCTGTCCCCAACATGCTCGCCAATGCCTTTTACACAGATTGAATACCGCTGCCCCTAGACGAAGGCGTTGGATGATGAAAGCGATGGAGAGAAGATGGTCTTGGTGCTTGGATGCATAAGGAAGATGGGTGGGAATCGAATGGGTTGGGTGCATTTGGTTAGGGGGATGGATTGGAAGGAGAGGTTGCAGCAATGGAAGGAAAAAAGGGCATTTTGGGTATTTTCATAAAAATGTAGATGAAAATCTCAAATGAATGTATGTTTTTTTGCCTGATGTCCTGATTTGATATCAATTTGGAAAACTTAAGCCCTGTTTTAAAATATAAGTTTTTAACTGTCCTGATTTGAAATCCAAGTAAAACTCGAGCCCTATTTTGAAATTATCACCTAGTGGACCCACCTGTTCACCTTTGAATTGAGTTTCATTAAAAATGTAACTTAAGAAATCATTAAACTTTAAGGCCCTAAGTCATGGGTTGTGATTATCCAATTGAGATGTTTCTTTTTCCCAAAATCTAATCCTCAATGGGTCCTTTCCATCACAACTTGACCCCCTCATAGGAACCATGAGAGCATTTGGCCCTCAAATGAATATTACCCTGTAATATTGTATATTAATTATAGTGATATAATGTAATGTTATATATGTAGTTGACATATACTATTATATGATGTGGAATTCTATGGATAACATATGTTTCCTGTCTCCTTTTGAGTTTTCATACTTGAGGCCCACCTTTAATCAATCCAACCTTACATACATGCAGGCCCACCTTGAACTGCCACAAGCCCAGATCTCACTTTGTTCCAAACATTATTGATTGTTAGATTTTATCAAAAACTAATTGCACGGTGCATAGCAATTAAACCAAGGACTTAAAACTAAAGGCTAAGATCATTTGATTGGCCTGATATCTTGTATTCCCCTCATCCATGTCCAAACATTTCCATCACTCTACACCTCCCTTGATTGTCATGCATTCAGGTGGAACTCATAGGAGGAATTTTTGTAGTCAAGCCCTTATATTTTTATGTATCATGTGTATAGATATGAACACACCAATGTAGTTGGGGTAAGGCTTTGATGATGATGATAATGATGATGTAGGCACTACCATAATGACAGATGGATTTTCGAGAACAGCTTGGCCATTCTGGAGCGGAAAAAAAAAATTGGACAGGTCACTGGTGGCCACTTGAAAGCATGATGGTCATGTGGGAAGAGAGGTTGGGGAAGTGGTGAAGTTTTGGAAGGCTGTCTCATGGCCAGGTGATCATGAGAAGACCTGTTTTGAGGGTTTCAAAGTTGTCCTACTCTTAGACGTTGATAAAGTTGATTGAGGACCAAATTTGCATGATAATCCAAGGGTCTAGAAAACTTGGATCACTGTCAAATGGTGCCCAGGTGAGCCCACAGCCCCGGCAAGTCCATTCCATGCTCAGCACTGATCATCCTCTCTAAGATCCAACTCAAGCTGAGCCTGAGCTTCGTTAAACTTGGCTCATTTACACTCTTACTTGCACTGGTGTTTGATTCCAATAAGCTTTGCCAATTGCCATACCTCAACATGTCAACTGAATTGCAAGCAATTGAATATTGGAAAAAACAAAAAAGAGAGAGAGAGACGGGTACCCATTTTGCCGAGCCTTTAGGCAATGTAGAAGCATACACAGATGAATTGTTTATTTTGGGTTGGGAAAGATGAAAATTCTATATGGGGCTACCAGAATGGATTACTAGTTCTTATTAACCAATCAATGCAGCGGAAATAAACCAATCAGACAATATAGAACTAGCTATCTACCAATCACACACCACAAGAAGGCAGACACAATATTTAACGTGGAAACCCTATCCAGGGAGAAAAACCACGAACCAGAAATCAAGAGATAACGAACAGTTACAAGATATACTCATAAGCTCCTTTACCTAAGTCTGTACCTCGACCCAAGGACTGTAGTTATTCTTGCAAAGAATCCACTGTCACGACATCCACCGCGCCCCGTTCTCCTTACTTGATCTCCTCACACCTTGTCAACCAAGATGATCAATCTTCTACAAGAAGGTAGAAGCAGCAACAACTTTCTAGAGCAGCCCTTCAGAATAATCTCTCAATGGCTCTAGAGATTAACTCTCTCTAAAATATCTCTGACTCAGATCAATGAGAGTTGTGGGGGTTGTCTAGGGTTGAGAGAAACACCCTATAAATAGCCCAATATTCGTGCCTAAGACTTAGTGCACAAGTAGAACTCAAACTAGGAAACAGAGTCTCAAAAGGAAACAACTTCGTGTGAAAATAGGAGACTTTCCTGGAATCTGCACACTGTCCGATCGATCGGTCATGCAGGTCCGATCGATCGGCCTGACATTTAACTGAGACCTTTTTCTGACCGATCGATCGGTCTGAGGCTCCGATCGATCGGGCCTGGGAAAATTCGTCCGGTCTTCTTTTTCCCTTCAGCTCTTCCGGCGACGTAACCACAGTCCATTCTAAAATAAATTAGAAAATACAACTCAATGGACCCAGAGTTTTGTCCAACCCATGAATTAGCCAACAAAAATACTAACAATCTCCCCCTTTTGGCAATTCATGGACAAAACTCCCTAAAACAATACAAATGATCTACCCAAAAGAAAAACCCAAAATACATTGAATTTTCAAAAAAAATCAGCATCTGTAGATCTTTGCTTGTTTCTCCCCCTGGCTTCAGTATTCTCCCCCTTTTTGTCCACAATTGACAACCAATTTTCTTCAAGTAGCTTCTGTCAATCTGGATTTTGTAGCTCCCCCTAAATAGACTCCCCCTCAAGATGATCTTCGTATCAGCACTGGGGTGGGGGCTTGATCATGTAGATCAGGGGTGATGAAGCTTTGGCACACACACTTGCATTTTCAGATAGTTCAGCATAGTGTGTACTAAGACAGATGGAAGGTCTTCTTTCTTGACCCAGACAGTTTTGGTTTTCATAGGTGACGCTTCCTTCTGCTTTTTCCATTGCTTTTGTTTTGGAGACTTTCGCAGCTTATTGCAATGGGGTCGAATGTGTCCTTTAATTCCACAGTGATGACAAGTGGGTATACGTTCAGGGCGTGGCACATTCTTCTTCTTGGAATCTGTATTTGTAACATGACCAGCAGAATTAGTAACAACTGAATTTTGAACAAAACAATTATTACCTTTGGCTTTTGATGTAGATGCTCCGTCAGCGTAGCCAATGCCATGCATGTTATTCTTTGCCTTTTGACTGCACAGGATGTCATCAAGTTTTTTAGACCCAGCATTCATCCTGTTTAGTGAAGCCTTGCTTGTATCCAACTCAGAAAGAACAATCTTGAGTCTTCCTTGCAAGTCGGTATTTTCAGCTTTCAAGGTCTCCATATCATGTTTAAGCAAGACACACTTCTGTGCTTCAGCAGTCAACATATCTGCCAATTTGTTATTTTTAGCCTCTAAGTGACTCACTTTTGTAAGAGCTTCAGACAATTCAGCTTTTAAAGAAGTATTCTGCTCTTCAAATTCTTTCCAGCTTGTAGCCACTTTTTCATTCATCTTGAGCATCTTCATGGTCTTTGCAAACAATATATGATATTCAGCTTGTCAATCATGTTCTGTCTCTGACTCACTAACATCTTGATCAGTCCCTTCATCAGAAACTATTGGAGTAGCAGAAACTGATGTTGCCATGAATGCCATGAATTTTTCTTTGCTAGCATCAGGCTTCTCAGACTCAGAATTTTTATCATCTTCCTCAGAAGTATCATCATCCCAAGTCAGATTGAAAGCCTTCTTCTTTGGTTTCTTGTTAGCACAGTCACTAGCAATGTGTCCATAACCATGACACTCAAAACATTTAATCCCTTTAGTAGTTTTCTTCTTTACAAAATTTTTAGGGATCTTCAAATTACTTTTCTTCCCCTTCATGAACGCTTGAAATTGCTTCATAAACTCAACAGCAACTTGGGGATCAATCTCCTCAGAATCAGACTCAGAATCACTAGAAATTTTCTTGTATGATTCTTTGGAGGCTCTCAAAGCAACACCTTTGGATTTTTATTTTCCATTGTTCCTTAGGTTTGCTTCAAAAGTCTGAAGGTTGCCAACTAATTCTTCAGCTTTGAGAATATTCAGATTTTTATTCTCTTCTATGGCCACAACCTTTGCATCAAACCTTTCTGGAAGAGACCACAGAATCTTTTTTACAACTCTATTTTCAGGAATTGGCTCTTCCAAAGTAAAGGTATCATTCACAATTGTATTCAGCTTTGCATTAAACTCATCAAAAGTTTCATCATCCTCCATTTTTATGGTTTCAAAGGCTGTATACAATTTCTGAAGTTTCGACTGTTTGACAGTTTCAGTCCCTTCATGCACAATCTGCAGAATATCCCAAGCTTCTTTTGCCGTAGTGCATGTAGAAATTCTACGAAACTCAGATATGCTAACTCCATTATAAATAGCATTTAAAGCCCTAGAGTTGCAAGTGGCAGCCAATTCTTCATCCTTTGTCCACTTATCTTCAGGTTTGGGTTCAGTTATCCCATCAGCAGTAATAATGGGCAAAGAATAGCCATTCACAACAGATTTCCAAACTTTCAGATCTATGGCTTTCAAAAAGGCAACCATTCTGGCTTTCCAATAAGCATAATTGTTACCATCCAACAGAGGAGGCTTATTGGTTGAAGTGCCTTCACGATAGGTATCCATTCTAGCAATATTTGGATCAACACAATAAAATAGTGCAACCCGCTCTGATACCAATTGAAAATTCTATATGGGGCTACCAGAATGGATTACTAGTTCTTATTAACCAATCAATGCAGCGGAAATAAACCAATCAGACAATATAGAACTAGCTATCTACCAATCACACACCACAAGAAGGCAGACACAATATTTAACGTGGAAACCCTATCCAGGGAGAAAAACCACGAACCAGAAATCAAGAGATAACGAACAGTTACAAGATATACTCATAAGCTCCTTTACCTAAGTCTGTACCTCGACCCAAGGACTGTAGTTATTCTTGCAAAGAATCCACTGTCACGACATCCACCGCGCCCCGTTCTCCTTACTTGATCTCCTCACACCTTGTCAACCAAGATGATCAATCTTCTACAAGAAGGTAGAAGCAGCAACAACTTTCTAGAGCAGCCCTTCAGAATAATCTCTCAATGGCTCTAGAGATTAACTCTTTCTAAAATATCTCTGACTCAGATCAATGAGAGTTGTGGGGGTTGTCTAGGGTTGAGAGAAACACCCTATAAATAGCCCAATATTCGTGCCTAAGACTTAGTGCACAAGTAGGACTCAAACTAGGAAACAGAGTCTCAAAAGGAAACAACTTCGTGTGAAAATAGGAGACTTTCCCGGAATCTGCACACTGTCCGATCGATCGGTCATGCAGGTCCGATCGATCGGCCTGACATTTAACTGAGACCTTTTTCTGACCGATCGATCGGTCTGAGGCTCCGATCGATCGGGCCTGGGAAAATTCGTCCGGTCTTCTTTTTCCCTTCAGCTCTTCCGGCGACGTAACCACAGTCCATTCTAAAATAAATTAGAAAATACAACTCAATGGACCCAGAGTTTTGTCCAACCCATGAATTAGCCAACAAAAATACTAACAAAAGAAATTTCTGAAAATAATCTGCACCTTGCATAAGTTCCATTCTGCATGCTTGTCCCCAAACACAATTCACAATGGAATGGATGATCTTCCAAAATACTCAAACCTATAGAAGTTTGGACGCATCCAAACACACTCTAAAATTGGTCGTCAAGCCCAGGTTATGATAAGGCTCAGCTCCAACCAGGTCAACAAAAAAGTTTGCAGATTTTTAGCTTTGCTTGTTTTGTTTCAAATGTTTAATAATGGGTTCATCTTCATTAGTGATTCTCTGGATAGAGCAATGTACCCGTATCAAACATGACACCTTGATGGATTCTTCTTGTACTACTTTTAACATTGCTTTGCTATTAATCAAATATTTTATTTCAGAAACTAAGGTGATGATATGGCTATCACTTGATTGTTTAGAGTAAAATCCATGTATTATTTTTATTGGTGTTTCTCTTTTATTTTTTCTGTATTTAAAATAAACATTGATTGAAGTGTTAATTTCACTTCTTTGAATCCTATTGTTTTAAGATTTGCCAAATCAGACACCAACTAGTATCAGATTCGGACACATGAATGACAGGAGCCACATACGCATTCAACTTAGGTTTAAGAAGTCAAGCAGAATGGCTTCTTTCTGATTTCTCACTTGGGTTTAATTTGCTTAGAAAGTTGCTGACATCTAGGTATCATCAATCTCGTTATGAACTCCAGTTTCATGTCTAAGTAGAACTTTACAATATGGATTAACCAGAAACATGAATTTCCTGGAAATGAAAACTGAATGAGAAAATAACCCCTTTAAGCAAGAACTAAGGACCACTCAAAAATCTGCATTGCAGTTTTCACTTCTTCCACATCAATATCAATCAGCTTTCCTGTTTTCGATGAGATGATAACACATCTCTTTTCTACTGCATTGGGAACAAATAGTCTTCCTTTCTCTTGAGAAGAAAACAACGCAATGCTGCAGAAACAACAACATATCTAGCAGTTAAAAGTTTCAGAACCATGTGATGTAGACATGAAATAGACACGCATGTGGAGAAAAAGAAGCTGAAGTTTCTTTCATTACTTAGAAGCCATATACACTTGTCCAATCCAAACTTTGCACTACTGGTGCATAGTTCTAAGTAATATGTGCAAACCTGATTCAACTCAATATTTCTGTTTACTTGAGTTGCATTGGATTGTTTTTTAATATAATGGATATCCTAGAGCATGTGGCAAAGTTAGATAAAAAGGAATGCAAAGTGAAATAATGCACTGAAAAAATCAACAAACATAAAATTACCTATCTAAATCAATTCTAACATTTAACTTTTATTCACATTTAACTCAGTCTCCAAATTAACCTTAAAAGAGGCAATTCAGTTCGAATTCATTCGAGATAAGTAATCCAAGTTCTAGAAACAAGCTTTATAACAGGAATAAAGATATTCTCTATAGTCTATACCGTATAGCTGTACTTTCTCCACTTCAATGAAATTTTTACCACTTACCACTAAAAAAGAAAGTAAATAAAAGCTGTATCTAGTATTCGTTTGAGGTCCCGCGATTCACAGCATCGCAGCTGCTCTCAAAGGAGACAATTTCGAATCTGCTCAACTGAAATAATCTAATAACTCGGGCGATGGCTCGGATTGCACTTCCAGTAACCTAGAGATCCGAAGGGGCCACCACGAAGTGAGTCATGTGATTTCTAGTTCCTTTTTGTCGCTCGTATGTCATCCGTATCGATCAAATTCAGAGGTGTATTTGGCAGGCTTCAGTGCCACGTCTCGTGCGGTTTAAGCTCATGTGATTAGGAGCATGCTATCTTATGCTTTTGTTTAATATTTCTTTAATAATCTGCCATTGACCGGCGGCATGGTTCTTGACCCATCGCCTCCGTTTGCTGGAAGAGGGAATTTCTTTTTATCAACCAAGTACCGAGAACCAAAACAGTGTAACTACTAACAATTTATTAAAATTCTTCTATGGAAGAAATGTTGTAAGTTGAGAGGCAATCAGGTGTTACCTGGGTTTTTCACGAGCATTTGCAAGTTGTATTGCTGCGGTGTTTGTGGCTATCACCCCAACTGAATCATTTACTAATGCTGCAAGCTGATGCAAGACAACCATTTACAGGTATCGGATTGTGAATAGCAACCTTTTTGTATGAATTTTGGTTTATGATACTTATTACTTAAACATTGTCTGTTATCATCTGAAATGTAATTAATAGCATCAAAGAAAATTAGGAATGAGAAAACAAGCCTGGCCAGGGGTGGTGATGAACACAATACTGGAATCTTCTCCAACAATCTCCTTTACATCTTCCCTTTCCTTTTCGCGTGGGATGACAAAGAGTGGCTTTACACCCCTGTTACAGTGAAAGGAAATCTGTCAATCTTTTTCCAATATTGAAAATCTGTCCTCTTTTTTTTCTAATATTGGGTACACACAGAGAGGTTGAGTGCAGGTCAGTTATAGAATATTGTATATTCAGTAACTATAAACTTATTGATTATATAATTATCAAATCATATGAAAACATGGTTAATTGAATGGTACAATTAGTTTTTTTTTTTTTTAGTTTTCAGACCGTATGGAAAGTAATATTAATTATGAATTTGACTTACTACATCTTACTAATAGTGACCTGAAATTTTGCATCTGGTAACATCTACAATTAATCCTGCAATAATAAGGATCAAATCGATGATTGGAAATCATGTGCATTGCATTATTCTAACAACTTTCCATTATTAAGAGGGAAAAAAAAAAAACAACAACAACTTTCCATTGTTATGATGAAAATAGGATGAAGTTGAACTTTAAACACAATACATCCAGTATGAAGATGGTATTGGTTCATACACTGACATCTGGATTTTGAGTTAATCCTTTTATTTTAGATAAATTTGATGTCCCAAGCCATCAAGTTTTTGCATTGCATATTCTACAACTATTTACCATGTGCAAGTGTGGCCCATGGGAACCAGACTGATGATCTGATGGATCCATCATCAATTGACCATGCCCAAAAATCTCACGATGTGCTAATCTTCTCTTACATTCACAGCGATCCACATTCAGCATACATAAGTTAATATTAGTGACAAGAACCTTCTGAACTAAGTTGGTTAGCACGGCCTTTGGAATGTGATGCATATTCTCAGGTTGAGGATTGTAATTCCACTTGCCAATTATCATGCTGTCTCTACAAGATTATGGGAAAACATGTAGAACTGAAGCTATATCTAGCTACCAGATGCATGAGACAAACTAAGACATGAATTCATCATTCTATTTTAAGAGATTGTATTTGTGTACCTAACTGCCTTGGCTATTTCAGCCCATATGTGGATAGGTAATAAGCTGTCTTTATCACCCATGGATTGCATTGAAGCTGGAGAGTCTGATTCTATACCATGAATGACAACGTATTTCTTTTTCTCCACACCTGCTTTTTTGTATTTCTCCTCGACAAACTCCTTCAGTTTCCTTGAGATTGACACTTTAAGCGGAGGCACAGGTTGCCTTGGTACATTTCGTGCTGGCCTGCCCAACCAGTCAAGCATTTCATAGTACCTATCAAAGGTGATAGCAACAGAACTGTAAGTCATGACATCAAAACTGTGATGACCCCAAATTGCATTAATAGTCAACCGATAGGTTGTTTGATAATCAATCGATCCCATTGGTGAGGAGTAGGAGAACTCGCCATGAATTGTATCTCCCTAATCTGCAACACTAGTGTTCTTGCAGATAATACTCTGATATAACTGTCTCTCTGTTTTTCGTTTGAAATGATTTAAGTTTGGTGTCTCAAAACTTGGAATTATTAAAGAATTTTCTTTTGCTAAACCGTAATTCAAAATTGTTGTTACTAATCTGTTCAAACTTTCTATCATAAACTATATCATAGGAGATCTTTGCTCACATGTGATATCCACCCTCTGAGAGATTCAACCCAGCAGGCGTGAATGTTTCAGATAGTAGTAATCCTGCACCTGCCGCATTTACATTTGGGTAGATATAGCTTACTCTATCCCGAGCTGTTGACATGAACAGAAATGCAGCATGCCCAAGCCCTGCAAGCTTGGTTGACAGCATCATATCATAGTACCTACCCTGCCAAAAGATGGGGAAGATAAAGTCAGGTTCATGAATCCTATGTAATTTTCATATGCTTTCTTTTCTGATTTTGCGTAACTCCAAGTTTTGGTGTCTTCAAGCATTCATACAGAAACCTGAATCATCATTGATCATATTCCAAAGACCATAGGTAGTGTGGTAGTATCCACTCTATCACAATCAACCATTCTCTCCATGAAGTATTATTTGAATGAGCTTATTGAAGAACCTTGATTAAAAAGCACAAATTACCCTTGAGGCAAATATATGAAGAATGTAATGAAAGTAAAGAGAAAAAAATAAGAACCTTTAGAACTCCAAGCATGTCAGTATACTCCCCCGGCTCTGGGAAAGGGTCGTCAATATCATACGCATTTGCCCATCTCACATTCTTATTCAACTCATATGTCTGCTTCCCCCTCGCGGCAGCAACCACATCAACCTGAACCCCGGGATACCGGTCCTTGATCAATTGAATTACAGGAAAGAAGAGCAAGTTCTCATAGACGCCACCAGCCACAACACAGCAGCACCTTCGAACATCCCCCCGCACCTTCAGTCCCAATGAAGCGACTTCGACATTGTACCCGGCTGGGAATTTAAGGAATCCATATGGGCTGTCTGGATTATCAGGCGGCCTTGGATCTTCCTCTTGCTTCCCGTCGGAGAAGAGGGACCCATATTCCATTTCAGGATCATCACCGTAGTCGAAAGGGTCTAGCCAGGGGTTCTTTTTCTTGGCATTTGCTATTGTTGATGTTCTGAAACAAGGAGACTTGTCATGTGGGTTGAAGAAGAAGAGGTTGGTGAAATGGGTTGATGGGATTGAAGGTGGGGAGTAGATGGGTGATGAGTAGAAAGGGGTGGAGGATTTGGGTAGGAGGGAATTGGCAGCCATGGAGTGAAGGGGTCCTTGTGGTCGTCTCCCTCCCTCCCTCCCTCCCTCTTCTTTTGTAGGTTTCTGTTGTTATTGAGAAATGCCAGAGAGTCGTTGGATTTTGAATGTGTGGAAGAGGGATGGATAAGTAGGAGCTTGGACATGCATTTCCATGAGTGTGAGTCTTGCACAATAGTGAGAACTGTCTAACTGATGGTGCATGCCATGCCAATCATGAGATATATGACCCATGACAATCTTAGCCATTCGATTGAACGCCATCAGATGGATTATTATAAATCACAAGTGAGTAAATTCCTCAGAATAAAAAAAAAGGGTACAGTTAGGATGATCCAATTACCATGGTTTTTAGAATGGATGTTGTTATAAGTTTTCCATTTTATGATCCTGTGACATGGAAAGAGTTAATAAAGACGGTTAGGATATCACACAACCCTTGTTTAAATTCCATCCAAACAGTGTCAATACGCTGTTAGATTAGTAATGTTATGAAAAAAAAAAAATGTGAGACTATATTCACATGTGATCAATTCAATGGTATCCAAACATCTAATCGACAAAAGGATCCGAAACCCAAAAAAAATTAAAAATAAAAAAGACCTGGTATGAAAGGAAAGGATCCAGATAGGTCTATGATGTTGGGCTTTCAATTATATCATAGATATCCAAGGTCTGGATACGGATCCATACAACATATCCAGACCTTCTAAGGAATGGGGGATCCGCACTCAACTAAAGCCCAAAGCCTACCTGGATCTGGGTCCTGCCTTGGGAGCATTGTCTCAAGAATTGTTCGTCAAAAAATAAAGGGAATTTTTCGGCCTTAAGTTTTTGCCTTATTTAAAAATATGGACACAAGTTTTAAAATTTTTCAAATTAGTCTCTAAACTTTCCAGCAAATTTTCAATTAAGGACATCCGGTCATTTAAAGATATTTTATGGTGACTTTTTCCCTCAATATTTTGAAAATACCAAAATTACCCTTCATTTAAAGCCATGACATAGTTTAGGCAGTCATTACATGCAGCCAATCGCTATGAGAATACTAGAGTACACCAACGAGGGAAATGAGAAGAATATAGAGAAAGTGAATGAGAGTTTTATTATAATGAAGGGTAATTTGGGTATTTTAAAAAAATAAGGAAAAAAGTTACCGAAAAATAACTTTAAATAGATGGATGTCCTTAATTGAAAACTTCTTGGGAAACTTAGGACTAATTTGAAAAGTTTTGAAACTTATGTCCTTTTTTTGAAATAAGGTCGAAACTTAAGGACTTTTTTGAAATTCTCCAAAAAAAAAAAGAAATTGTGGGTTATTTTTCAGATTTGAGGTTGTTTTTTTTTTTTGTGGAGATTAAGCCTTGTGCAAGTCCATGGCATGCAAATAGATGGACGCATAAACAGTAGAAAAATGGTATATATTGAAATAGATGTTTGGCCCACTTGATAAGTGGGTCCACCCATTTCCTTAGCAACACCCACAAATGAATGCCTTGGATCTTGCAAGATCAAATTGACATGCATCGCTATAGCCATTGGATCTACCTACCAATAGTTGGCCAATTACTGGACGATTAACCGTTCATGTCTAATGGGTCCATCCCTCTACTGGCCCCATGATGTGAAGCCCGGCTTTGGCTCCACGGCTTCCTTATACAAGCCTGTATCCAGGCCAGTTCAATCTTTACAACGTATGGGAAGAATTGTAGAATAGTAAATGAAGATCTTGTTGTGAGCTACCCTGGATGGCCTAGTGTGAGCTGGTATGAGCCAAGCCCAATTTGAGCCAGATTTGGGTTGATCATGTTGTGAGTGAGACCATGGACAATAGATAAATGTAGCAGCAAAGGTCGTTCTCGATCACCCAGCAGGAATTAAAACATTTGACACGGACAATGGTCTGGCCAGCCCATGAACCAATCTAGAGATTACCTCTGTTTTAAAATTTATTCTTATTATAAGATATAGATCTTAGGTGGATGCCCACTTGAGATGAATTCGGATTAAAATTAGGATTTCTCTTGTGAAATTACTTTGCATATAAATAAACTTACCTACCTTTTTATTGTATAACTTTCATTTCTCCCTATAATCTTATTTCTCCTATCTCTCACCTTTCACAGTACGTTATCATCACGAGCACAGAGAAGAAATAGGCCTCTCCTGTTGGGGGATTTTTTTTTTCAGCCTCAATGTCCTCGTCGGTTTCCGTGCAACACAAATATTGCTTCACTCGGTTTGCTACATACTGTAGCTACCAAAGACTTCAACTCCAGAAACGTGCAAACAAAAGTCTTGTTTCACCCGGTTTGCTTACTGTAACTAGAAAATTTTTATTTCTTTCAAAGACATCTTCAACTTGAGAAGCGTGAATGAAGGAAAAAAAAAAACAAACCACAACTTTTCAGAGCTGTCGAGGCAGCAAATCTTCAATGTGAGCAATAGGAGATCTGTGCACTTCTTTCAATATCAGCCCAGTACAACTCTTTTCTTCGGTTCTTTGCAATAAACCGTGCGTGCATTTGCTTCGGTTTCCTACCTAGACCCTGTCTCGAACGACTTTATTTTGGTGAGCAGTATCTCAATCATAGTTTAAATCTAAATTTATTAAAATACATAAAAGTAGTTTATAATAAAGTAATTATAGTGCTTGGTTACTATTTATCTTCTTGCATAATTTTTTTTTTAATTTAAATTTATTAATACTATGAATGGATCACAAAATAGAACTAAAAGTTCTAAATTGAATTTAAAGTTCACCAATCTATGGACTAGCAGTCCTAAAAGTTGGAATAATGATATGAACCTGCAGATTCATATCCATAAAAAGTTTTGACAGAATCAGAAGTTCTGATCAATTGTTAGAACCTGAAGTTTTGATAGAAACAGAATTTCTGATCAATTAATAGAACCAGAAGTTCTACTTTAAACCTGAAGATTTGAAGTTCTGATCAATTATTAGAACCAGAAGTTCTACTTCAAACCTAAAGATTTGAAGTTCTGATCAATTATTAGAACCAAAAGTTCTACTTTAAACCTAAAGATTTGACAGAACCAGCAGTTCTGATTATCAAAGTAAAGAACCTGATGTTCTAAACTTTTCATTGGCTAATTTTTATGATTAATTCCTTCCTTAATTTATTTCTGATGTTAAATTTTCAATGTTTTTCTCCTTTACTTTATTGATTATTTGCACACAGTTAACTTAATATATATTTCTTATTACAGTTCTTGCATAATATCAAATCTGGCTAAACTTGACTTTAAAGCACTTACTTATCTTCCTACGCTTTAAAGTCAAGTTTAGCCAGATTTGACATTATGCAAGAATTGTAATAAGAAATATATATTAAGTTAACTGTGTGCAAATAATCAATAAAGTAAAGGAGAAAAACATTGAAAATTTAATATCAGAAATAAATTAAGGAAAGAGTTAATCATAAAAATTAGCCAATGAAAAGTTTAGAACATCAGGTTCTCAACTTTGAGAATCAGAACTGCTGGTTCTGTCAAATCCTCAGGTTTGAAGTAGAACTTCTGGTTCTAATAATTGATCAGAACTTCAAATCTTCAAGTTTGAAGTAGAACTTCTGGTTCTAATAATTGATCAGAACTTCAAATCTTCAGGTTTGAAGTAGAACTTCTAATTCTATTAATTGATCAAAACTTCTAGTTCTGTCAAAACTCTAGGTTTGAAATAGAACTTCTGGTTCTAACAATTGATCAGAACTTCTGGTTCTGTCAAAACTTCAGGTTTATATTACATGACAATCTCCAATGTTGAATCACATTCTATTATGAGCAAAACAACAAAATCGAGCCCGAAGCTTAGTGATCCTAAAGCTTTACAGCTTTGGCATGATAGGTTAGGTCACCCTAGGGCCACTATGTTGAGAAAAATCATCGATAACTCTTTTGGGCATTCCTTATGGGCCTGTTTGGTAATTTACTTTTAAAATAAAGTGGAGTAAAGAATGAATAAAATATAAGTGAGTTATGATGGTATTTTATTTTTAGTTGTTTGGGATGGAATATTTTTTGACTTTTCGTATGGGAAATGGAGTTTTTTTTATCTTTTAGTGAGTAAATACAGTTGCTTTTTTATTTTATTTTTAAAAGATGGAGGGAGTTTTGGTAAAAAGTGTTTTTGATGGGATGTTTAACTTGACTTGACTTCACTTGACTATATTAGAAAAAATATCAAACGGGCCCTAGAGAACCACCAATTGACCATACCTAATGGGTAATTATGTATCCCATGTTCACAAGGAAAATTAATCACTCGACCCACTCTTACTAAAGTTGCATACGAATCCATATCCTTTTTACAAAGGATACAATGTGATATTTGTAGACTCATCAATCCCCCTAGTGGACCTTTTAAGTATTTTATGATTTTGATCGATGCCTCCACCCGTTGGTCGGATGTTTGCCTACTTTCAACTAGGAATGTAGCATTTGCCCGCTTATTAACTCAAATAATTAAACTGAGGGCTCACTTCCCTCATTATCCCATTAAGCCTATAAGACTTGATAATGCAGGCGAATTTACATCACAGG
The DNA here is from genome assembly GCA_038049695.1 of Cinnamomum chago. Classification (NCBI taxonomy): domain Eukaryota; kingdom Viridiplantae; phylum Streptophyta; class Magnoliopsida; order Laurales; family Lauraceae; genus Cinnamomum; species Cinnamomum chago. The sequence goes on along the minus strand of CP142458.1, from coordinate 58,990,287 downwards.
TTTTTGATGATTTCTGTTCGTCTATAGGAATCGTAGTCGAACATCATGTCCCCCATGTCCACACCCAGAATGGCTTAGCTGAATCCATGATCAAGCGCATCCAACTTATTTCTAGGACTCTGCTGATGCAGTCCAAATTACTAGTTAGTGCTTGGGGACATGTTGTATTGTATGCAGCAATGTTAATTCGACTTCAGCCCACGGCCTATCATCAATATTCTCCTGCACAACTTATATCAGGACATCAACCCAATATTTCTCACTTGTGCAAGTTTGGTTGTGCAGTTCAAGTCCCAATACCACCTCCTAAGCGTACTAAGATGAGACCACAACGTAGATTGGGAATATATGTAGGTTATGACTCTCCTTCGATTATTCGATATCTATAATCAAGGACAAGAGATGTCTTCACCGCTCATTTTCCCGATTGTCAATTCAATGAGACAATCTTCCCGCCGTTAGGGGAATATAAGATAGTTCCTGAAGAACGTGTTGTTCTTGTAGAACAACTCGTTCCTTAAGAATGGCGAGAATTAACATGGAATACTCTCACTTTGTCTCATCTGGATCTCCGGACTTCATAATGTGAGAATGAAGTACGGAGAATTGTGCACTTACAAGAAATTGCAAACAAATTACCTGATGCATTTAACGATGCAGCAAAAGTAACGAAGTCACATGTGCCAACTGTGAATGCATCTGCCAAGATTAATGTCCCTGTAGGATGAAATCAAAATACGGCAGCAAAAAAATCTACAATACGCCAGAAGCATGGCAGACCTATAGATTCAAATGACTCAACTCCGCAGAAAAGGAGAAATGAGCAATCATCATCATATCCTCTCGAAGAGGCATGTAACACTCCTGAAGAATTTCCTCCCGAACAGGCACATAATGCTCCTAAAGAGGTTATAGCAAAATCCGTTCTCTCAAGAATAATGGAGGTTCCTAGTGAGACTTTAGAAGCCCCTGAAGAGGCACCGGTACCAGAAAATGAAGAGATCTCTATACTTTACAATTATTCAAGAGAGAGATTGAAGATAAATGAGATTATCATCGATGACGCATTTGCATATGCGGTAGCTACGCAAATATCAAAGGAAAATGATGATGATGATTGGGACATAGAACCACGTTCAATAAATGAATGTCAACAAAGAAAGGATTGGCCACAATGGGAAAGTGCCATCAAAACAGAGTTAGAGTCTCTCAACAAACGTGGTGTGTTCGGACCTATAGTACAAATCCCAAAAGGTGTTAACCCTACAGGTTACAAGTGAGTGTTTGTAAGAAAAATAAATGAGCTAAATGAAATTACCAGATATAAGGCACGATTAGTGGCATAAGGTTTCCTGCAGAAACCTGGGATTGATTATGAGGAAACATACTCCCCCGTTATGGATATAACAACATTCAATTATTTGATAAGTTTAACAGTTTCTCAAAATCTAGAAATGAGACTCATGGATGTTGTAATTGCTTACTTATATGGGGACTTAGACACAGAAATTCACATGAAAATCCAGGAAGGATTTCATTTGTCTGAAGCAAAGCCAAGGAGTACGTACTCAATCCAATTAAGGCGATCATTATACGGCCTGAAGTAATCCGGAAGAATGTGGTACAATCGTCTTAGTGAATACTTGTCTAAAAAGGGGTATGAAAACGATCTCATTTGCCCGTGTCTATTTATAAAGAAATTCTTGAAGGGATTTGCAATATTAGCAATTTATGTAGATGATATAAATTTGATAGGGACTCCAGAAGAGCTCGAAGAAACTGCTAATTATTTAAAGAAAGAATTTGAAATGAAAGACCTTGGAAAAACGAGATTCTATCTCGGATTGCAAATTGAGAGAAATTCTAATGGGATGTTAGTCCATCAATCTAATTATACCGAGAAGGTTTTAAAACGATTTGGTATGGACAAGGCACATCCATTAAGTACCCCCATGGTTGTCAGGTCTCTTGATATAAAGAAAGATCCATACCGTCCCATCGAGGAAAATGAAAATGTATTGGGTCCCGAAGTACCATACCTAAGTCCTATTGGAGCCTTGATGTACTTGGCACAATGCACTAGACCAAATATTGTGTTTTCTGTGAATCTACTTACCAGGTATAGCTCCGCACCAACTCAAAGGCACTGGATTAATATTAAACACATCCTACGATATCTGCATGGAACAACTAATTTGAGAATATTTTATGCTTACGATCATAAATATTCCAGTTTAATAGGATATGCAGATTCAGATTATCTCTCTGATCCTCATAAGGGTCGATCACAAACAGGTTATGTGTTTCTAAATTGTAATGCCGCTAATTTCTTGGCATTCTACTAAACAGACTTTGGTAGTTACTTCCTCCAACCATGCTGAGATTTTGGCTCTTTATGAAACTAGTAGGGAATGTGTATGACTAAAATCTTTGATTCATCATGTTCATGGTTCTTGTCAATTACCTTCTATTGCAGGTATTCCAAACATTATCTATGAAGATAATGAAGCATGCATAAGACAGATTCGAGAATATTTCATTAAAGGAGACAAGACTAAACATATAGTACTGAAGTTCTTCTTCACTCATGAACTTCAGAAGAACAATGAAATTGAAGTCAAGCAAATTCGTTCGAGTACCAATCTGGCTGATCTGTTTACCAAATCTCTGCCAAAATCAGTATTCCAGAAGTTTGTATATGAGATTGGCATGCGTAGAGTTCATCATCAAACTATGTAAAATGTTGCTATCATCAGGGGGAGTTGTTTATCAAGGAGCATCTTGAAGTATGCTACCTATGGACATTTGTGCGCTGTACTCTTTTTCCTTCTCTAGGTTTTATCCCACTATATTTTCCTAGTTAAGGTTTTAACGAGGCAACATTATGCACGTCCAACACCAGTTCAATGATCTTGAAGAATGTTGTACTCTTTTTCCCTTCGCTTTGGTTTTTTCCCACTTGGTTTTCCTTAGCAAGGTTTTTAATGAGGCAACTATCATTGAATGGTGGTCATCCAAGGGGGAGTGTTATAAGATATGAATCTTGGGTGGATGCCCACTTGAGATGAGTTAGGGTTAGAATTAGGGTTTATCTTGTGGGGTTACTTTACTTATAAATAGGCTTCTCTACCTTTGTATTGTATACAGTTAATGAGATAATTTCAAAGTTCTCCTTTCTCCCTATAATCTTCTTTCTCCTGTCTCTCTCTTTTCACAATAGTTCTCTGTATGTTTTAAGGCTCTAAATGGGTCAGATTCTGCTCGGATGCATGGGACTGAATCAACTTTTATCAGCCATCAAAAGTAAAAGCAAAGATCCAGGGCCAACTCCATACCCAGGGAAGGACCAGTATGGGATCCTGCCTCAACCTGGACTAGAAAAGAGAGGCCTTTATCCAAGACGCATGTATCATTGGTCTATATATATGATCAAGTCAGGAATCAGGTCCTTCGATCAGGAAAAAAAAGTACAATTCTAAAGCATTCATAACCATTATCTTAGATCACAATCCAGCTTTCTATTGGATCTAAAAATAGGCTCCATATCCATAAATTCTTTCCTTTTCTGATCAAATCGGCCGTTAGTAGGGTCCCAAGGTAGTGAGCCTATATAAGCATTAGCACAACCCATCATCCATAACCTCTTTAGTTGGTTGCCTGTTAAGTCTAAAGCAACTCACGGGCAAAGATGGTTTCTTAAAGCCAACAATCCATGAGGACAGATCTTGTGTCTAGATAGTTGAACATTAGAAAGGTAGATCCTGAAATAAATAAATAATTAATAAAAAGACATCCCCAGTTCTCGCAAAAAGATTTAAGAGTTTCATACAAATGGTGGGGTCCTGGATCATTCCAGGGTTCTAATAGACAGCTCTCTGCTGTCAAGACAAACAGCAACTCCATTGCAAGATTTCATGACTCATCTCAATATCTCAAGCTTCTGGCTACAAACAATCTCAGATTACTACTATCACCAAAAAAGAACCAGATGCTTCTTTCATTGTTCTCCCCCTATTTGAGAATTTTTCCATGATGACAATCTCTCACTTCTTTCTTCTCATGATATTATTATTTCTAGTGTTTAAGAGGCGATGACTATCAATCCAAAGGTAACCAACCATAAATCAGAAGTTCCATAGTACATTTACTAAGATCATTAATCTGCTGGGCTGGGCCCCACCCATCAAGAGCTGTCACAATGCTTCCTATAATGCACAATGTAAATGAAGATCAAATCTTGTAACATAGATAGGACCTTCCAACCTGGCATACTTTTGGTAATCAAGTCATACACCCAGTTTGTAGCCTCTAATTATCAGGAACAATCAAGCAACCAATCCTCAGTTAATAGCCTACACTATTGATTGTGGACTCCACTTCAGTACTCCACAGTCCACAAGACCACCAACATGGTTCTACTTAGATCAGGTAAGGTGCATGCATGCTAGTATGTGGCTGAAACCATTCAAAGGTAGGTCCCACCAAGGATAAAGATACAAATTACAGTCCAAATAATAAATGGGCTTTTTTATTTTTTATGTCGGGTAGTTACAGTGAAAAAGAGCTGCCCATGATCTATTCAAGTTGGGTCTACATGCGGAAGTGGTGTAAACCACTTTACATTTTACATATTATAAACTCTCTTAAATAGTCCTCAAGACTTACTGACATTTCTCTACTCTCAAATAATTTTATCCCTCCATATGATCTTCAAAACAGAAAAGAAGATATCAAACAATTGAACCCAGAAACTACAAAAGCTACAAACAAGAAACATCTCTCTCGTCACTTATTTCAGCCAGAAAGGGAAAACAAAAAGGACACACCTTTCCCTAGTTGCCATCAACAGGCGCTTCTAGTGACCTCACTGTACGTGGAAGCATGAACTCCACAAATATTGGATAATGAGATGAAGGATAAAAGCCATCGATGTTATCGCTTACTACCTCACAGGACACTGGGATCAAAGAGCGACCTCGGTAAAGAATCCAGTCAATATGTAAATCCTGCGTTTGTCGATCCCAGCACAAGCATAGGGCTCTAAATATCAACTTTAGGAACTCCATAGCTCCTTGTTTGTCACCTGCAACCAATAATATGAGAGTTTCAGTACACTGTAGCCCAGCCTGCTTGGACTACATCTTGTGTCAGATGATAAGCTCCCAATTGTTAACAGGCCAGGCCAAAGCTACATTTGCTTTATAGAACAGCCCATTATGGCGGATATATGCAAAACCCGGCAGGCCTAGTACCTGGTGAACAGCCTGCATCAGATCTAATCATTCAGACTGGTAAGCTCCCATGTTTGAACATTGGGGCAGTAAATGCCTGCACTAGGTTCAAGCCAAGGCCCAGCCCAGTTAAAACTATACATTGGATGCATCAATCCAGTCCAGCACATGCTTATAGGATTATCTCTACCTTTGAATCCATGATATGTGCGTATCAGTGACATGTTCTTCCTCACTCGAGCATTGGGCCATGCATCCCTCATGTCACCTACAACACCATGCTCTCTGTAGCAAAGCAACCACATCAGCATCACCCTAAAACATATCCAGATTCCAGATACCGTAGAGTTGTAAATTTTACTTAATTTTGTCATTTCCAATATTTTGTGAGCATTTAGTACTACGATGAAAAGTCAAGATTTTTCAGTTATTGATTTGGTTATCTCGATTTAGTTTCTTCCACTGTTAAGATGTTGATAATTGTTCGATGCAAGGCATGCTTCCAGGAACAAAACTGTCTGATATCAATGCCAACAGAGTCAAGAATAGGGACGATACAACTCTGCATCTCCTGTTGTTAGTAGTTTCAGAAAATAAAAAAGCAGACAGGTACAAATCAACTTCGATTCATGCTGGCAACATAGCCCATCAAGAAATAGCATGAAGGGGCACAGATTAGGAGGCTTATATGGAGAACTCTAAACTCACATATTCTCACACTCACGCCCCTCTTCCAAACCAGCTGAGCTGCAACCAAGGACAATTAGGCCTTAATGTTTAAAACTCTTCACATAGAATGTATTGCCAAAAAATAAAGATGCAGTTCAATTGGCCTTTATGTTTATTTTAAACGGTCACCTAAGGAGGAATATTTTTTAATAATATATTATTTGTTTTGCCAGATTTTTCCTCAATTGGGTGTGGCTCTCGCTGAAAAGGGAAACTTTTTTGGCCACTTGAGCAGGGTGGCATTTTATATTTGGGAGTGGTGGATGGGTTGTGTTGGTAGATGAATTTTTTTGCTACACTGGGGACTCTCACACGCCCATGTCCCTTGCCAGCTGAGATACAGCTTGGGGACATGGTGACGGATAATATGAAGAGTTTTTTTTTTTTTTCTGTTTCCTTTTTTCTTATTGTTAACTCACTTGGCCCCATAACCTCAAAGTTGCAATGGTGAGCACCTTCCACCTGCCACGGGTTCTTGTTGATGATTTGAAAAGTTTTAATTGCATATTGATGGAGAACAGTCAGCTACTGCATTTGCCAATCCGCTAAAGAGTAATTTAAAGATACGAATTTACGCTGATAAGAACCAAATTTTCAAGCAGGGTAAACAAAAACCTGGAATGCCGTAATGTAGAATGCCAAAGAAACATTTGACGTAGTCCTGTTTAGCAAATTGGACTATCCAACGAAGCCAAACGGTTAACCCCAATTGATTAGAAAATCCAAAATCAACTCTACCCATATCAACAATCAAAAAGGCAAATAAGGCTATGGGCCTCACATTTCAAGCATGAAGAGCCAATCAAAGAGGTGTGCATATGGGCCAGCTGTAGACGTCCATTATAGGTATGGTTGGGACTCAATTGGGCTTGACTTGGGTCCCCATTAACTTTAGATCCAATCCAATATTAGATTTGAGCCCTCATGCTTGATTAGGCCTCGACTGAGATGTATCAAGCGGCCACTCGGCCAATCAAGTCATTCCAAGTAATCAAGGGTCTGATCAATCAATGATCCATGAAATCTAGATCATCCGCTTCTATGTCAAACTCCCCTGCTTAAAAAAGGCTGAACCTCGAGTTGGCACTTGCATCTTGAGTTCTTCTCTTGCCTCACTTTCTTCTCTCGGTTAGACTTCATCCTTGCCATTGAATCTTCTCGAACTCTGGATCTCGATGATAATCGCGTCATCAAATCATCCAGAATCCACATCTAGATCTGCTGTTCATCTGACCATTGGATCCCTTCCCATAAAGGATCTATGTAATCTTCCTCTTCAAACTTAGTGATATGCAAACCAAAACCTTTATCACTTGAGTAGCCCATCTCATCAGTCATCTTCTGAAGGTCATCCACAACATCCAAAGGAGCATCAATCGAATCTACATCATCTGAAGGAACATCGATCAGGTCCATCATGAAGCTCATCTGCTAGATCTGGATAGTCATTGTAGATCAGCAACAAGTCTTCAACTTGCACATCCTCATTGAATTACCTACATCGCAAGAAAATTCTCCACGAGATATGGTGTCAATCTATACATACATCATACATGCTCACTCAAATGGGAATCCTTCTCGGGTGGATCCAAGAACTTTCACATTATCCTTGCCAAAAGTATAGGTATTCTTGAATTCATCATGTAGAATATTTCTGTCGTACTCCAATGCCTGCCCAATAGTATGATAGGAACCTAAAGAGAAAAGAGAGATAGATGATCCAATTCAAGGTTGGACAGCCTCCTGTGCAAGCACAAATTTTAGGGATAAGTTCTGATGCCTTTCTCATTATTCTTCTCTTCCTAAATAGCCATAGTTGGCTTTACATGGATAGAAAGATAATTAAAAAGATCTCCCTTACATCGAGGAAAGATCACCACATAATTAGCAAAGGAATTCCTGCTACTTAAATGGGAAAGAAATCCAATCGTATCAATACACTAACTCAATGGATGATTAGACTTACAAGTCAAGCCTCATCACTTTATTCACTTTCCTAACTTACTTGCAATCTGCCACACATGCATGACCCACAAGGTTTAACTTGTGTGGGCCAATGACTCAACCATCAGCCTTGTCACCCTGGCAGGGTTGGGTCCTTATCATAGTATTATGATACATCCATCAGCATGAAATCACACTGCACCTGGTCATTTTACTTGTTTCCAATGGAGAGTGGAACAAGGCACCTTGTATTGATCTTTTGTTCATTGCCTTTCTTACACCAGGATAGATTGTGAGGGGTTGGATGTCTCACACATGGGAACTTCAATTTCTCCACCGCACAACTCGCCACTACATAATCACAACAACCACTGTCAACAACAAATGACACGTGATATCCCATGGTACAAGTGTTGTGAAAAATGTTGTTGTGATGCCACTCATCACTAGATGGGACTCCTGGTGTCATAAGGGTCTCACCAATGAGTAAGGAGAGTCCCCTATCACCATAGAGGCCTCATCATCCCACTCAAGATCCTCATCAAATATGGAAACCATTATCCCATGACCACCTCTATCATTATCATAATCATCCGCCACATCGTTATCACTATCGTTTATGGAAAAACATTAACCATCTGTTTACAACAATCTGCTGCCACATTATCTGGTTCTCCATCTTTAAAACATTTAATTATCTCCTTCCCTTTATCCTTGTTTCGGCCCCTAACCGTAGATTGTCCAAATCCCGACCGATCACGGTCCTCTCTCATTGGTTGCACATCATCCCTTCATCTATTCTCATCACAAATCAAACCCTTACTGGCTTGATTAGATGATGGACCAGCGACTTATTTGCTTTTCTTTTGATACTTCTCAATAGCCTTCGCACGTTGATAGGCCTCATCCACCATTTAGAATGAGTGAACAGACAAATCGCCTGGTATGGATGGACTCAAAAACCATGAACATAATGTGAAACAAGTTGATCCTCCATTCTCGAGATGCCATTCATTGATACATGATGATGAAACTCCACGGTATACTCATCCACAGTCCTATCCCTTTGTATTGCAAGTAATTTCATGTAAAGAGATTGTGTCAAATTTAGTAGAAAAAAGTAACTTCGCGTCTTCTTTTTCATCGATTGACTTTTTTCCCATTCTTTGCCTCATCCTCTTATTTTTTGTCCACCAAGCGGCGGCTCTTCCACTTAATTTCATGGCCACTAATTTTACTTTCTTTCAATCTGATATTTATTTTTATTCAAAATACTTTTCACTTTCACTAACCATCCAAAAAATTCTTCACTACTCATACTACCATTAAAACTTGGAATTTCGATTCTTAAATTGAAATCATTATCTCTTTCATTCTTTCCACGTTCCATCAGATCCAAATCGGAGAACATTTATAGAACAGACTATGAAAACCATCACCTATACCTGATCCCTCATTAGGATGTGATTGGTGGGGATTGACTCGTTCCAACTATTGAGTGAAATTCTGGTTCTGAAAGTCACGAAGGTATGGGGTCTCCCTCATCATTCTCTACATTATGCCTGCGGCCAAGGCCACATCCTCTACAAGACAGCATATTATCAAAGGACGGAAAAAAAAAATCAAATAGGGTCCTTCGGCTCTAGTACCAACTAATGAAGCCCCAATTAGCAAATCGGACTATCCAACAAAGCAAGACGGTTAGTCACGATTGATTGAAAAATCCAAAATCAACAATCAAATAAGTAAAACAAGGAGCAATAGTATAATATAGCGTACCACAAATCGCTAATCTACTACTTGGTAGGTCTTCAATTTTGGGAGAAATACTCAAACCGATGGAGAAGACAGAGGATTGCAAACACCAAAGCAATTTTATTAAGTGAAACCCTAATCTCTAGTAAATCCAAGCCATTCATCCTATTGTACAAATAAAGAAAGATTGCTAAATAAAAGGCCATACATAACTCGACAACTTAACTTAAAAAAAAAGGAATAAAAATTTGAAAGTTTCTAAGCAATTTCATTAAAAAAAATTTCTATCAAAATTTGAATTAGATAACCATACAGAGAGATTTTCTCTTTTGCTTTTTTTTTTTTTTAACTTGTCTCCTTTATTTTAGAAAGCTTTTACACTTTCTGATCTTTATTTGGAAAGTTTCCAACTACCATCTTGCTTGCATGGATAGTCATTGGGCATGCCACATCATGTGGACTATGGGCCCCACATTTTGAGCATGTAGAGCCCGTCAAAGAGGTGTGCACATGGGCCAGCCCTACATGTCCCTTATGAGAATGGTTCGGACTCAATTGTCACTGAGGACGAGGGACGGATCCCTAGTCTTCCCCATGAAGGGGATATGCCTTGCCACTGATTCAACAGGTAGGCAGTTTAATTTAATTACATGTAGTTCCATATAGGTTAATTTAATTTAACCACATAGCCTGATTCATTTTCACTTAGTTGCATTTAATCATATTGCATTTAGTTTTGATTTCATTTGATTAACTGAGCTGCATTTAGCTTGATCACTTATTCTGAATCAGTCCATAGTGTAGCTCAATTGGATTTATCCCTTTATCCCATTTAATTGCATATCATTTAATCACCTTTTTACATATTCTTTCCCCTTAATTTGTTATTATTTTCTTCCCACTCAATATCCTCAATCAGTTCGCATCGAACAACCCCTCGACTTTGAAAACTCAAACTAAAGGGAACCCAAATCTGATGCCAAGCTTAAAAAATAGAAGGATACAGCGAGCTGCCAAAATCCTCAACATCATTGCTGTGCAATAGATTTTAGAAATACAATAGACCATTCTCCCTTATTGCTGAAAGTTTCTGAAATCCATGAATAATTAAGAGGGGGTTTTCACATGGAAATTAGTCAAAATCATGTAATTCCAGTGAGGTGCCTCACTTTCTGAATATTACCCAGTAGTCCAAAATGCCCCCGCATCATATTTTATATTCGAATCTGAATATGAGCTGGCCTGGTTTGGAGTTTGAATATAAAGTTATTTGACATGCAGTGCTCCTCTATTTCGAGAATGTATTCACTTTTCCTTGAAATGAAAACCCATTTTAGGTTCATACTAAGCTTTTTCTATGTCATCACAAGCAAAATACTTAAAAATTAGAACAAGTTCATACTTCTCTGCCTTCTTGTTTCTTGTGAAATAATAGGAGAAATTTTCTTTTTCTTCTTTTCTTTGTAATTTCTTTTTAGTTCAAACAATGCTTGTTATCATTGTTATCAGAATCCTACGATTCGTATCCCAAATCCCAATGAAAATTATTTGTATCTATGTATTGAGTCTCATTTACATATAAATCTTAAGATTCAGGTGTGAATCTTACAATTTGATACACATTTCATCGAATCTTACGATTCAAGAGATTCGGCTGAGCGAGAATAGCTACAACCAATAAGTTAATATTAATAACCTTTTACCTTTTTTCTTTCATTATTCTTTCTTTCTTTTAGCGTTTTACTTTTAAAAGATTACTTAGTAGTTAACGAAACCCTTTAAGTGTTTTTGTAGCTTTAGGGAGATTTTAGAGATAAATAAAGAACATGCATTTGATTATAGCATTCGACTATACGTATGGGACTTGTCTATATCTTCTTCCTTTTTAATCGGCTTTTGGTTTTTTTATGAACTCTTTCTTAATCTCAAGACATATCCTACAGAGTAAGATTAATGGTTTAGATTTTGTTTTTACTTTTAAATTTTGATATAAAAATAAAAAATAAAATATATATTGATATCTTATACTTATTTAACTATTTACACATATCATTTATTATATATTAATATATGTCATGATGTCCTTGACATGATTGTATGATTGACTTATTTGTCATTGTATGTATACTGCTATGAATGGAAAAATGGATGGATTATGAATTACTACTTTTTTCCTTTTTATTTTTTAGTTTACTTTTATCTAGAAATTTGATTGAAGATAGATCGGAATGGAGAAACAGAATTCGTGTAGCCGGTCCAACATAGTTGGGACAAGGCTTTGATGATGATGATGAATTTTTTTTTTTTTTTATTAGAAAAATGAAAAAAATCTTATGATTCATGATACGATTCGTGATTCGATTCATGGGTATGACCGATTTGCAATACAATTCCAATTTTCAGAACTACGCTTGTTATCACAAGCAGAAAATCCATCTCTTCTCTTCCTCTCAAGTTCTGAGATGGCAAGGTAACCCTTTCTTCTCTACTTAAACCCTTTTTTTTTTTGTCATTCTCCACATGCTACTTCTAAAGTTCCATGTATATATCCCTAAAAATGGATATCGTTAATTGGCTATGTTTATCATCAATTTAAAAATAGTCATCTGCTCATTAATAACTCTTTCACGTGAAATCCAATGCACCTACCAAAATCTCTCTTTCTGAAATATAGGAGGATCAGGAGCAGGCTACTAGTGAAGATATGAGGATTATTAAAAAATTAAAAAAAAAACAGGGAAGTAACAAATACCTAGATGCATGGACATGGGAATTTCTCAAACAACTAAGATGCTTTCTTTCCCTTATTTTTTCACAATAAAAAGAATTTTAAAAAAAGGCACTGAAGGGATGAAGCTCGGGATCTTATATCATGAATGATACGGGGAATACTTTCATGCCACAAATTTGATATTTGAATTTGAAAGTAGGCATATTCGGATCCAATTTTGGCTGGAATAAGGAATAGAAGGAGGCACGGACATTTTGGACAATTGGTCATCCACGTGGCTGTATGAATCCCTCTTGTGTAATATTCCGAAAGTGAGGCACTCCTTTTCAAAAAAATGATTTCCGAGTAATTTCCGTGTAAAAACCCTAGAAGTTCCATATGAAAAGTATTTTTAAAATCATTCTTGGGGTGTAAAAGTAATTCTAAGTAGGTCCCTAAAACTCAAAGGCAATGGTACTAATAGATAAATCCTTTCGTTCATACATTGGACATGTCCAAACCATCTCAAACGAGTCTCTCACAATACAATGCATATCGGGCTTCAAAAACTTCTTATTTTTTCCTTTTTAAGTGTAGTATCCATACAATCATTTCCTACTCAAAAGTAAGGCTTCATGCCATCTCATGCAGAGGAGTCTATGACTCTTCAAGAGTCCTAACACAAATAACTAGCTAAAGATTAAAAAAATAAAGTATACAACAAAACCATAGACTGCCCACCCTAACGACTTCTACGACAGGGAAGTATCAGTATACTACCACATATTAACCTAGGAAATGCCATCAGATCAGAGCTCACAAGAGAAGGTAGAGTGGATGTAATTAACTGTACAAACAGAAAATTTATGAAACGTTAACATACAGATTTCATGTTCTCGATTATCAATCTAGTGGAACATGAAGTAAATTATCCTAGAGATAAGAATCCAGTTTTAGGTTGGGGCCACCAGGTCAACAATATGAACCATTAACCATGGGCACCAATTCTATGAAATTGGACACCTCAGCAAACTGTACATTTTTTGAGGCTCGGGACACTAGTACCTTTCAACAACAGTCAGAAAGGAAAAAGTTCCAGATCCCATAACAGCCAGGGCCGGAACCATTACATCATGGCCCAGAATTTTTTTTATTGGTCTGTTGGTCCCCTTTTTGTTTATTATTATTATTTTTTTACTATGTATTGCCCATTAAAACAAAACAATGCTCCCAACTGACTTGGCATTTAGAAATACCTTGATCTACCAAGCAAAAATCGTCCAGTCATTGATTCCTTCTGAGTATTGAATCCCCCACAATATACCACCGGCAAGCTCGGAGGTAAAGATGCTATGTGCTGCCATGTGAGTAAAGCGCTTCGCCTACGAGCACGAGGACTCAACTCATCCATGTTTGTATTCACAATCTGGAAGGTGAAGCCTGGAGGCTCAACTCTCTTGAGTTGAAATGTGTGGAGATGATGTCAAGGAAGCAAATAATAAATAGTGTTCTCGTAACAAAGTTAGCAAGATTGAGTGAGATAATAATATATTTAGGTACAATAACAGAAAAGGATATCACCCATGTTGCAATACATGGAACTACAGATCCCCATGACATGCTTCCTGGAACTGAAGGTGACTCTGACAACCAAAAGGTTCCACCTTCTAGAAACTCCACCTTCATTTTACCACAAAAAGTCTTAGCAAAGGCATTATCAATGGCAGAGTTCAGCATTGGTTTAAACTTTTAAAAGAAAAGGAAATGTTTGTGTCCTAGGATTGAGTCCACAGGATGGGATCAGTACCCAATTGTCATTTTTGCATCAATTTTTCCTACAAGGCAGTGATTTTGTGAATTGAACCCCAAAACTACAATTTAGCAGGAGAAATCAATTGACAATGACAACAGGGGTTCTGAGCTAAATTCATAGAACCCCTGACAATTCTAGCTTTCCAAATATCAGAACTCTCCAGTTGACAAATCCTAATAGATCCTAGACTAACGAAAATCAATTCTTTAAAGAAATGGAGAAAAAGGATAAGATACCTTATCTTTGTCATAGAAGATGGTGCAGAATTCATCTGAAGTATCCTGAGATCCTTTCCTTGAAATTCCAAATTGATCATAACCTTATGAATACAAGAGAATCAAAGCCATAGTTATAGCCGGGATTTTTGAGTTTATGTAAAAGCACAGTTGACATATGAAAATGTCAACTATACACATTTCAGTTCAAGCCAGTTGGTAGAAAGTTCCAGGATCAGAATAACAGCAAATTTAAGACCATGGGAAGAAATCAAATCCAATTGAATTTATAAAAAATCCAACTAACATTCCTAAAATCATGCCATGAAATAAAACATCAACAAAAAAAAGTGGCTTTCCTCTCTTTCTTATTTTTTTTCTTTTTTCTTTTTTCTGAAGAATTAAACAAGCAATTGAAAAGTTAAGAGAATTGGGAGGTCAAGGAAAGGAAAGAACGAAAAGGATAAGAGATGGAGAGAGGGAGGTTTCCTCAGCAATCTTCTTCCATCCATTCAATAATAGGTTCCCTCATGATTATTATTCTCTTCCCTAGACCCCTAGTAGGCAGAGGAGAACAAATCGAAAGGAATTTGTGCATTGTGCATGTAATTTCGAAGAATATTCTCTACATTGAAATAAGCATCAAATTCGGTCAAAGCTTCTACAAAGGTGAAAATCATTCAACTTATGTTGTTTATTGAGCAACTAGATCTCGTTTGGAATTTATACCTTCCAGCATAATAAAAAAAATCACACATGCAACACACTGCCTAGATGGCTACATCCATCCCCATATGTCCACCTTGACTTGATAAAAATATGGAGCTAAGCTTTTAAATATTTTGTTAATTTTGACCTTTTCTCATTTTTTGGAGTTTTCTTGAATAATTTGTTGTCAGCCCTTATTCTAATTTTTTTTTTCCTTTTTTTTAATAGTAATAACTAAATTTTATTAGACGAGCCATACAGAATAAGAGAGGTATACTGAAAAGCTAGTAAACGACCCCCAAACAGGCCTGAAAACAAAGAAAGCCAAAAGGCCAATAAACCAAATTATACAGTATTATATACATAAAAAAGAAAAGGGGTAAAACCAAACAAATCAAGTGCCAGAATCAAATCAAATGTGCACAATTATAACCCCATATATGATTGCTACTGCACCCAGCAAGATATGAAGGTAGTAAACTCCTAATCAGGTGAAATGAAACTAGCAATACAACCAGAAAATGCAGTTGCAAGATCCCAACCAAATAGAGTGTGTTTCCTTCCTTTTTCTTTAGTTGGTTGGATTAAATATGAAATGAAACAATCTAAATCCCATTAAACTAAATTCAAAAAGATTGTTAAACTACATGGCTAATAGAGACATTACCTGGTAAACCCTGCTGAAGAAACTCCAACTGTGATTTTAGGCCTATATCACAACAAAAAAAGAAACACCAAAAACACCAGTCAGTAGGAAAGCGCATCCACTCATCTAAAGAAAATAAAATCAGTACTTAAAAAAAAGAAAACAAAGGAACACTATTTCCCAGCAATTCCCAGAAGATACCTGCTAAAGCCAAAAGCAAGAGAAACCCATCTTAGGTAACATTGACATAAGAACACCAAGATCAACCATTCTCGAGAAAGAACATCAGAAAATCCAAAATAACGAAAACCCATCTCCAAAAGATGATTTAATGAAGACCCATAACAATCATTCTCCCTAATCAAAAAAACCCAAAAACATGAAAAACACATCTTCTTGACTCAAACCCATTTTCAAAAGAAACACCCACAAAAAAAAACTCAAACTAGAAAGAACCCATCTCCAAAATGATACAAGCTCGATCCCCCTTAGAATCAATGATCATAAAAATCATTTCTTTAATCGAAGAAAATATAGATTTCCATTATACCTTGTTGGGTGCAGAGAATCATAGGAGAGTAGCTGGTAATGACGCTTATACACAAATCTCTGCGCTTTTCCCATACATTTGGACTGTCGCTCGGCTGATCTTCGTGGAGATTGAAGGTCATGACAGTCAAAGAAACACTCATCTTCACAAAAAAAAAAATTAATAATAATAAGATTGCTTAATCTTTGTATCCTTTTCTTACATGATCTAGCAATCCAGGAACAGGAATACAAAGACAAAGGTGCCTCCTTTATAGCATTTTTAGCTTTTTCAGTTCTTGTGGTCAGATCTTTACAGCTGCAGATTCAAAGATGCTGCTACAGAATGCAGATATAATGAAAACACAAGAGCAGTAAAAAAAAAAAAAAAGATGACTTGGGATGAGAAGATTGTGTCGGAAACGTTGATGTTTGTGAGTTGTAATGTGAACTGACAGAGTCTCTTTTGGATTTTTAACTAGTATATACTAGTAGTGACGTGTGACTATATCTTCTGACTGTTGAGATTAATCCGGAATGTCAATTAGTGGGGCCCACTCGAGTGATCCGTGTGATGGGTCTTTTCTGTTTGGTACAATGGGGCCCCTCTTTGATCATGGAGTTTGGTAACAGGTGAGATATCCTCAAATACTGAAATAAGAATTTTTTTTTATTGAGGATTTGTATAGATGAAGTATTTATATTGATAAGGCTGTTTATCAATGGGTATAATTTAAAAATTAAAAAAAAAAGATTGGTTTCAATGTCAAATCATATGGGAGGGCAGATTTGAGAATCCTTAAGGAGTACCATTTGTATAAATTTTCAAGAATTTGCGATTGTCGAACGTGAGTTTTTCACAATTTCATAAAAAGCAGTAATATTTTCTCCTAAGATTTGGTTACCCAATGTGACCTTGCCCGATGCCTTGACATTTCATACTGATTTCATCATTAGCTTATGTTGGATTTAATCAAGATTGGGAATTCAATCTTCAAAATCATAAAGTTATTCAATGAAGGGTTGAGATGATCTTATCATTAAAGTGATATCAGGCCAACCCCTGATTACAGCATATCCTCTAATATAGGTGGGCCTCTTACAAATTGAAGTATGCTTTTATTCCTTTTTCCCCTCTTAAAATACTTTGTGATTGAAGTTTCGATCTCACTTAAACTCATTGATGTTCTGTGTCAAATCTTACTTACCAAAAATCTAAATCAATCAAAATAAATATCTCTTTTTAAAAGAACCCGAATTTAACATGAATATAAAATGATATCATCCTTAGATTGATCATGAGTAAAGAAAGGCATTTATTTGAAGCAATATAGATTTGTTTTTTCTTTTATTTATAAGCATGACAGGTGAGCCTTACCAATTTCTCTTGAACCTAGATTTATTTATTTAAATTAGCAGTGTGATTCAGCAAATCAAGCATGGGGAATACATAGACTATTGTAGGAACATTATTGTAGATCGAGGGTAGGCCCAAGGTCACATTCATTAGATAATCCTATTTATCTGATTTCACTCGTTGGATTTGAAATGGCCCATCTAATGTGGGTAGGCCCAAGGAGACCACAGTTTGGACAGTGGAGATATGCATGCAACAAGAACAGGTATTTGGTAGAGGTTAGCTGTCATAGAAGTAGGTAGTTAGGAAAAATCACATTGTAGTGCACTAGTTTGAATTAAAAACAATTGCTGAAGGCCAAAAGGCTTGGCCCCATGAGATGAAAAGAAAGGGCCAGAAAAGAAAAGGCCCATACAGAAGGTACAGAAAAATTGAGCAGACGAGATGAGAAAGACAGAGAGACCAAGGTACAGAAACAATTGAGGAGATGAGATGAGAGAGAGAGACACACACCAAGGTACAGAAACAATTCAGCAGATGAGGAGTACAATTATGACCTTGTGTATGTTTGTAGGTGGGCAAATTTTATTTGCACCCACATATTTCGTTGAGTGCACCCACTTTATGAGCTCACCACACTAAATAAAACAAAAGGTCATTTTGCTCAGCCCACCCCCAATAATACTCGGAACATCCTCTTTTCCTCTCCCATCTCCTATCCTCTTCTCTTCCCTTCCCACCTGCTGCCATCGAACACCGACAACAGCCCCATCATCGGCGACCACCTCTCTCTCCGTCGAGCTCACCTCTCTACCCCACCATCACCAGCGAGCTCCCCTCTCTTCTCATCTCACCTGTTGCGACTGAACCCCGACTGCCATCTCATCACCGGCGAGCTCCCCTCTCTGCCCCACCTTCACAAGCGACCATCTTCTCCTCTTTCTTCACGTGTCTCACTCGCTGGTGGGGTGCACGGAGTTTCAGAGTCATGCACATAAAGAGGTTGAACTTCGTGCATATCTCATGTGCAAGGCGCATGTGCACATGAGATATGCACGGAGTTTGACAGCCGTACACTTGTAGAGAAGATGAAATTTATGGGTATTTTCGTCATTTCACATATGGGTATTTTGATAATAAGTTTCTTTTCGGTTATTTTCACGGTGCAAATGGAATTTTGCTCCTAGCTGTGAGAGAGAGAGAGAGAGAGAGAGAGGGGGAGAGAAGGAGATTAAAGAGTCCAAGGTCCACTGAATGGCTCACTTAAGCTTAATTATATTGAGTCAGGCTCACTCACACTTAATTATACTGAGTCAGGGAAGTGTACCGTAAGTCCGCAACTTCACATAGATCACCTGAGTGTCTCCCACGTGCTTTTTTTAGTAGGATGTGTGAAAATGCAACTTGGTGCCCACCTATCGATTATCCGAAAAGATGAAAATGAATTTATGGAGGACATATCCTCCAGTTTTATTTCAATATTAGATGGTCCCACCAAGGATTGATCATATGATTAATAAAGTAATTAATGCATATGATTAATAATGTATAAGATTTTATTAATCACGATATGAGTCATGATGGGTCAGGCCCAAATGACTCGGTCCACAATAACGGGTCAGGCCCAAGAGACTCAGTTCACGATGGCAGGTCAAGCCTAAGTAACCCGAGGCCGTGATAAGCCCAGGTCCAAATCCACCCGTTAAGGGCCGGGTCCAGATCCACTAAATGACAAAGTCAGCGCGTCATTCCATCTACCTGCTTTTACCAAGTCCTGCGGAGGAGATCCTACCTGCCTCATCTGTTGGGGGCGGTTCGAAGACTCCGCTAGAATGGAGCGTCCATTGCTGAAGAGTCGTCCCCATCTATTAGGAGAAGACTATAAAACAAGGAGCCCCACCAGCACTGGGGGGCAAGTAGTTCTTCTTCATTTTTATGTTATCATTGTATTCCTCTGACTTGTAATCTCTACATCGGAGAATAGTAAAATCACCAATTTGAAGTGGACGTAGGTCACACTGACCGAACCACTATAAACTTTCTCTCTCTCCATTAATTTCCACATTAATTGCTTATCACTTGACCGGTGGTGCTCGAAACACTTTTTGGCATCATCAGTTTGGCGCCGTCTTTGGGGATGAAGAAAATTTCCTTTTTTCAAAGTTATGCCAATCACCACAAGGTCAACAAGGCAACAAGATGGTAATCCCTGGTGGGAGGGCGAGGGTAATCCTCCACCGACTAACCCTGCACCGAATGCTCCTGCTCCCTCTCTTCAACAGATGCTGGAGACCATGCAACAGCTGGTGACCCAAAACTAGCAGATATTGTAACTCATGTTGGCAGGGCAAGGAGGAGCACTAGCTGGTGCAGGACCGCAAGAAGTACCGCGCCCAGGGCATCGGACTGCTCCACGCAGAGGAGCACCTCACCCGGGCGCCCAGCCCCATGGTGCCCGGGGTCGGGGAGCCTCCTGTCCACATCCTCACCTGGGCGCCCATCCCCATGGCGCCCAAGGTCTAGGAGTACACCTGGGCGCCCATTCCCATGGCGCCCAGGGCGCCTCTGGTGGAGCTCCTCGTGTCGCCCCGCATGAAAGACTCCTGGTCAACCCTCAAGGCCGCGCTCATCTCGACGTGCCTCCACCCCCGGGTGGAGTCCCACCTGGAGGGTCGAGTCGCGGCGGGCTTCCACCTCCTCCCTCGGCCTCCAACGAGGATGATCCTCATTTCCAAGAGGGGGGAAGTGAAAATCACAGCATCGAAGATGAGAGCCATTTCCAAGGCCGGTCCAGAGAAGCCCCCAATCGTTGCGATGAGAAGATCAAGGAAATGCAGAATCAGCTTGGTGATGTCTTCAATGCCATGAAGGCACAGGGACTAGAAACAATAGACTACCTTGTACACCGAACGGACACACCATTCAAGCCCGGCGTGGCGAACTACCCACTCCCTCAGAAGTTCAAGATGCCATCCGGGGAGACCTTTGATGGAAAGAAGGATCCACTGGACCATCTGGAGACGTACAAAACCAAATGCAGCTGCATAATATCCCTGATGAGATAATGTGCAGGGCGTTCCCAACTACGTTGAAGGGTTCCGCTCGGCAGTGGTTTGCCAATCTCCCCCAAGCATCCATAGCCACCTTTGGAGAGTTGAGCAAATCTTTTGTCTCACACTTTATCGGTGGGTGCCGCCACGAGAAGCCTGCCACACACCTGCTCAGCATAAAACAGGACCGAGATGAGAGTCTAAGGAGTTACCTCACTCGTTTTAAAGAGGAGGTCCCCCAAATCGAGGAGCCCAATGACAAAGTCACCATGACCGCCTTTCTGGGAGGCCTCCGTTCATCTAGTTTCCTTTTTTCGGTAATGAAGCGACCACCAAAGAGCATGCCAGAACTATTGGCAAAAGCTCAAAAATATATGAATGCTGAGGAAATCAACAGGTCCAGGTGAGGTGAATCATCTCGTGGATCGCCAAAATCTTGACCCGCCTCTGCATTGTTCTTCAACAGACAGTCTATCACCAGCTTAGCGGCTCTCTCGCGGGTCGCCAAAAAAGCTTGGCCTCTACACTGTTCTCAAACAGGCAGCCTATATATCCAGTTTAGCGGGTCGCCAAAAAAGCTTGGCCTCTGCACTGTTCTCAAACAGGCAGCCTATATATCCAGTTTAGCGACTTTCTCGCGGGTCGCCAAGAAAACTTGGCATCTGCACTGTTCTCAAACAGGCAGCCTATATATCTAGTTTAGCGACTCTCTCGCGGGTCGCCAAAAAAGCTTGGCCTCTGCACTGTTCTCAAACAGGCAGCCTATTTCCAGCTTAGCGGCTCTCTCGCGGGTCGCCAAAAAAGCTTGGCCTACCTTTGCACTGTTCTCAAACAGGCAGCCAATCTCCAGCTTAGCGGCTCTCTCAGGGGGCGCCAAAAACACGGTCTCAAAAGGCAGGATCTTGAAACTCATATCATCTGCAACCTGAGTGACTACATTAAATTAGCGTACCCAACTGTCTGGCCGCCCAAATAAGCCAAACCAGTCCCTGGAGGGGCGCCTGACCCACTTCACTCGCCCAAAGTGGCGCCTCTTGATGCCTGCACGCCAAGGCCAGCCTCCTCCATAGCACCCAAAGCTCCCAAGGCAGCCCAGGTTCGCCCAAGCAGCCCAGGCTCGCCCAAGGTGCTCCAAACAGGGCGTATAATATACCTCTTTGCTCGCTTGGACCAGCATCCCTTTGTGCCTGAAGGACTAGAGTAGTCTGCTCACCCGCGCGCTCGCCCACATTGGCACACAGTAGGTGGCGCCCCAGTCCCTTCCGTTGCGCGCAGCAACTCCAGGAGCACCGCCGCTAGCAGAAGCACCCCGAGCAGCAGCGCCCCGCCCAACAGCGTCAGGGGCGCCGCCGCCTTCAGCAGCGCCCGGGGCGCCCAGGCTGGCCCCCCGTCCTCCGTCATGAGCAGCGCCTGGGGCGCCCAGGTTTCCACTTGCCTACACCAATGACCAAACCATGTCTCATTAGTTTTTGGGTAGATTGAGGGAGAAAGAGGAGCTTCTGATAGTTGAAGTTGCTGCCATTTTCTTTGTGCATGCACAACACCGGGGCACATAAATCCACACCACCCAGATCTATCACATATTTATCAGATGCCCCAACCATCTAAGCTATTGACCTAATGTGTACGGCCTCATACCCAAAACTAAACAGAGAATCTGAAATGAATGTCAGCAGCAACGATCCAAGCTGTCCAAAATGGGGTACAATGATCTAGATGTTGCATAAAAAAAAGTCATATTTATCACACGGACGGTGGATTTATGAATTTGCAGTGGACCCACCACTCTCTGACAATGTTACCTTGTGACTCAAATAAAAAATTACCCCCACTAGTAGCTTTTTTCCTCCATCCACTTCAGTACAACCTTTCACATTCCAAACAGCAAATCAAACCACTCACTCAACCACCACTCCAGATCAGTTGTCTTGCACTTGAGCTCCATCCATTGCCCAACGCTGCAGCTGTACCTACGCCAGGGGCGCGGCCCACTCCATCACGAGCAGCAACAACATGGGCGCCCTCTCCATGTGCACGCCCAACAGCAACATGGGCGCCCTCTCCATGTGCTCGCCCACCAAAACAAAACAAAACAAAATGATGCTCTCCCAACAGCAGCAGGCTGGGCGTCCACCAGCGCACCAGCAACAAGGCTGGGCGCCCACCACCAGCGCCCAGCAACAGGCTGGGCGCCCAGCACCAGCGCCCACCACCTGCTGGCACCAACGCCCGTGCCCAGCGCCCGCTTCCAGCTGCATGCCCAACAACGGCCCATTATTCAAAAAATGGAAAAGACTTGGGGTGTTTAGCGAGGCAAAAATATATCATGAAGGGAAATAGTCATCTAGCAGAAGAAGTCTCCACCACCCAGAGCTCAAAAGTTCAAGCTAATGCCCCTTCTCCAAGTTTTCTTAGACAAGAGGCATTGGGGGGCAAATGATGGGTCAAGCCCAAATGACTCGGTCCACAATAACGGGTTAGGCCCAAGAGACTCAGTTCACGATGGCGGGTCAAGCCTAAGTAACCCGAGGCTGTGATAAACCCAGGTCCAAATCCACCCGTTAAGGGCCGGGTCCAGATCCACTAAATGACAAAGTCAGCGCGTCATTCCATCTACCTGTTTTTACCAAGTCCTATGGAGGAGATCCTACCTGTCTCGTCTGTTGGGGGCGGTTCGAAGACTCCGCTAGAATGGAGCGTCCATTGCCGAAGAGTCATCCCCATCTGTTAGGGGAAGACTATAAAACAAGGAGCCACACCAGCACTGGGGGGCAAGCAATTCTTCTTCATTTTTATGTTATCATTGTATTCCTCTGACTTGTAATCTCTACATCGGAGAATAGTAAAATCACCAATTTGAAGTGGACGTAGGTCACACTGACCGAACCACTATAAACTTTCTCTCTCTCCATTAATTTTCACATTAATTGCTTATCACTTGACCGGTGGTGCCCGAAACACTTTTTGGCATCATCAAGTCATATGCGCAATTTACAATGGGATTAACTCCTATTGAAATAAATTAGAATTTGAGGATATGTGACAAGAGAGAAATTCACTTTTAACGGTTCGGACTATCAATAGGTGGGCCTATGGTAGATTTCCACATATCCCACTTACGAAAAGTGTGTGGGAGACGGCAGATCCAAATTCCACATATTGCATGCCTATTCAAAATCTTAACTATACAAACTTAATGCCCTCACCTTCTATTTAGATGACCTTAAATTTTAATCAAATGGAGTTAGTTCCACTATAAGATTGAGTACATGATTAATATGTGATAAATGCATATAATTAATAATATATAATATTATATTGATTACATTATCAATTATATGGTTGTGAGATCAATTTCTATTGGAGTAAAATTCAAAGAAAATCTCACTAAAGAAGAGGGCATAAATTTTAAGCCATTCGGATTTTCAATACATAGGCACACCACTATGATGTTTCACTCACTACACTCACAAGGAACTAGAAGATCCAACTCGAAACAAAAGGATAAGTAGGTTTGTTTCAACTTTCAAGCAGAGAAGAGTAATGAGTCTACTGTCTCTTATTAAGAAGGATGAGCAGGTTTTTTCTTTTTCATACAATTGAGGCCCACCAATAGTCAAGTACTATTATACGATGGACCACTTGCAATTGTGATTCTCATTCAACCTTGTCAGTTGTTCACATGTCAACCTAGTGTGCTCAGGTGATGATGGTGATGAATATGATGATAATGGTTTTCTCTATTTCTGCATTATTTTTCACCTTAATAAGGACACGATTGTGTGGCGTCTGAAATTTATAACACCGTAGCTTATCCATCATCAATCATTATCAAAGCCTCGTTTCAACTAAGTTATGGTCACACAAATTTTGTTTCTCCATTCTGATTTATCTTGAGCCAAATCTTCAAATAGGATGTGCTTTTCTATATCTACTTTTACTTCTTCTATACATGTCCTCTTCAAGCTACCCCTTATCTATGTCCTCTTTAGCCTGCCCCTTCTCCTTGGTGGGCCATCAACCTGCATAGCAAAACTTACCAGCGCATTGCTTGCATTCGTTAGACATGTTCCAATCATCAGAAATGAGTTTATTCTTATTTTATCACCTAGCTGCCCCTAAATGCTCTCGAAAATACCCATTTCTAATTTTATTCTACTTAGTTTTACCACTTATTCGCCTCATCATTTCCATCTCTACTGTACTTAATTTGTATATATATTGTTTCTTGATTGACCAACATTATGCTCCATAAGTCATTACTTGTCTAATCGCAAACCACTCTTGTAACAAACCAGTTTAATGTGACGTTTTATATATTATTTTGAAGAGGTTGAAGTGTGAATAATATAAGGTAAGGAGTGAAGGATAAAAGGGAGAGATACATGGTGGTGGTGGTGGTGGTGGTGGTGGGTAACAAGGGTGATAGCTTGGTATTCATTTCCCATATTCTTATAATTCACTTTCCAATAACTGAGAAGTTATTTGAGTGGGGTTTCAAATACGAAGAATCTTTGATTTCCTACAAACCAAAATTGTGCGACATCACATTGTTCCTCACCTGATATATTCTCTGTACTCGATCACTTAGTGCCCGAAACCTCTTATCAGCCCCTCTCAATCCAACTCCGAAAACGCGGATCGACATTTTCGGAGCGGATCCGTCCTCAGAACACGGTTCAACCATTTTCGGAATGCGACTCGATCGAATATAGAGCGAACCGTGCAGAATGATCAAATTGTAAAGTTAAATTTTTTTCTCCATTTTTAATACTTGAATATATGGATAAGATATATTTGTGCCCATTACTTAATTGCTCATAAACCCACAAACATCATATTGTATAGGCGCTTCGGAGGCGCTCCGGACATATAATTATTTTAAAATTTAACATTTTGGCCCTCCTGCTCTGCACTCTGTGCACTTAGCTCTATCGAGTGTTTCCTCCAAATTAACTCCTACATTGGACATTATTTAAATAGGATGTGTTTGATACTTTAAGAAGTCATGGGCCTTGAGAACCTCTGATCACCAATTTCCCACGCATCCGTATATTGTAGATGCACACAATGCTGCATCCCTACAGAACAGGTTAAACTTTACAGCACTACCATTACACTCCATATTTAACTTCATCTGTATATGGATACATAAATTTATTTTTATTTTTATTTTTGGTAAAATTGGACCCACATAAATGAGACTAAAAAATACCACTCCTAGAGATCACATCACCTGTGTACAGATTCTATGCAATTCAATAACTTAACAAGCAAGTATACATCATACATTCATTTATAAATACAACAAAAAAAAAATCAATATCATACAGAATGCATTACTTTACAACACAATTTCCACAGCAATAATTCAAATGTCACAGATAATTGGGTCATTTTCAACAGTCAATTCAAAAATTACAAATACAGTTACATGACTCACTTTGCAATGTATGATGCACGGATACTTCAAAATGAGCAACGTATCATGTTGTATCGTATCCGATACTTCACTTTTTATGTGTAAAATCTGTATCCCTGCCGTGTCTATAGCGTTTTCTTGCCGTATCTACGCATCATAATTTGCAACAGTCCCAAATACAATTTCGTTGCTCCAAAATCATACAAATGTTCCACTAATCCCAGAATTTTAGGTCATCCATAATTGCTACCCTGACATGATGAATACTCCACAATCATCACTGCACATGTTTAAAGGTTAGTAAAGGATTTATACAAATTATAAGAGTTGCATAGATTGGAAGTACTGTTAGTCATCACTTGTGTGAAATTCCATCCAGAACTCATCCAACACTCTTACTCCATCTTGTGTGTTCTGGGTTGGCCCAAGGGCCTCTGCTTTCTTTCCTAAAACATATGGAGAGCATATTACAAATGGTCATTTTTCTTCGATTACCCTTCACCCAGCCAACGAGGGTGTGTGGGGCTTGGGACTGTGATTGTGGGTGGTTGGGGGTGGGAACTCAGAATTACGATGGGGAAGTTTGGGTTTGCAGAAAAAAGGAGGCATCTGGAGGATGGCTACATGAACCGCGATAAATGGGATATTAGGGGTTTCTAAGATCAGGTTGAAGGTACAAGAGCTTGTGACAGGAGGAACTCGCCCACGGGCTTTGAAACTGACCTATCATGGATTGAAAGCCCACACTTCACTCTCCTGTTAAAAATCCAAGTGTTTAGATTCCAAATGTATGAAATAGGACTAATCCCCATCAAACTGACTATTTATGCAATCATCTAAGTTGAAATTCTCGAAGTTGGATGCACAAGCAGCCCTAAAATTTTCAAACTTCCTCCGAACTCTCCTTATGACCCTGTATAATATGGATGGGCCAGACTCCTCTTCCACACTATCCAATGTTGCAATTTGCCATTCTAAGAATCTTTTCACCTATGGTCAAGAAAACTGCAATTTAGAACAATATTGAAATATAGGAGTGTTTCACTTTTAAAAAATTACGACGATACCTGTTGGATACGATGCTCATATCTAGTATCCCTTTCCTCCGAGGGTCGGCTGATTTGATTCCCAGTTATTCTTCTATACCACTGGAGGTACTCATCATGATGGCAGCCAACTAAGTCATCCACATCTCCATTGATGACGGCATCATGTCTGACCTGCCAATCTGTAATCACTTCTCTCATCTTCACTCTGTAATCAACTGAAGTGTTAGAGCTTCGCTCATCACTCTTTGATAGAGGATAAAGCGGAGGAGGCACTGGCTGTTTAAGCCCAAATTGTTTGAGCACACGGTCGACATTATGACGCTCGGCGATCCAATAGTAGATCATCATTGTTGCCGAGCAGAAAAGGGCTCTATCCCTTTCCTCTACTTGTGCACTCAACTTGTCACCAAATTGGTCATACGGCCGCCAGTCAAACTACCCGAGATTCAAATAACTCCAAATATAAGTATGAGATTATGTAAATAATATACAAAGGAAACCATACAATAATAAACAATTTACACGATCAACATCGTGACCATCAAGTTGTTGGCGGACCTCCTCAACTGTCATCAACACCTTGTGCTTGAGCAGCCTCTGTTCCTACATCTTAAATAATGGGTACTTGAATTTGATGGACACCATGCTCCGACAGATGGGACGTCCGATCGCCATCCTTGAATATGCCCAAATCTGCAAGAAATTTAGCAATCTAAGAAGTAATGATATGAGTAAAAACACAACTAAACATAGAAAAGGTGTTATTAACTTATATTATATTAATTACATGTAACAGTTGTAGGGGCCCTGTAACTGTTTTGACGTGGTCTTTCACCTTTGTTGCCTTGCTCAAGCTTCTATACAGAGTAGCAAGACACGCTGGACCCCATGCGTATCTCTCAAACTTTCTAAAAAGCTCAAGTAGATAAGCCGACCTCCTCGAGCCGCAAGTGTTTGTGCATATCTGTGAAGCGATGAGGCAAAACAGATATGCCCGGGTATATTGTACCCTCCACCTCCTCAGATGGTTTCTTGGGCAGGCTTGTAAAATTGTTGTGAAACCAGGTGAGCTTTATTTGCCCACCTCCACAGTCTGTGGGGTCTGGGGAGAACCCTAGTAGCTCATGGCACATCCCCTGGATCATAAGCTGGTTTGACCACATACGACCAATCACTGGCACCCCATCAACTGGTAGGCCATATATATATATATATATATATATATATATATATATGTAACATCTTCTAGCGTGATTGTCGCCTCCCCGCCCCAGAAGTGGAAGGTGTTAAGTCTCCGGCCTCCACCTTTCGACCAGTGCAGTGAGGAGTGCATGGTCTATACGCATTTTATCTAATTCAGCCAAATGGTGAAGGCCAGTCTATCTTACGTAACACTGCATTCTTGCATTTAATCTCCATATGCCCTTCTTTGGGTCTGCTGGAATACATCGGAGGACTTGTGGCTCCTGTCAAAGACATGTGCAACACTAACAAGTAGCACTCGCAGCATATTCAAATGTAGATGGCGATTATTTTCATATGCATTAGGAATTTATTGAATGCATACTTTACCTTTCCATTCCATATTTCAGATGAAATATGATTATCCTGATCATACAGAACAGATCCATCTAGTGGCCCTGGATTGAAGTCGGTCATCTGTAAAAAAATATTGGCACTAGTCAACTTCTAAGAAAAGTAATTGAAATTGTAAATTTGTCACATTTGAACTAATTCAAAAGCGACAATGTCAAGCAATAACATGATGCTGATGAATTGATCCAAAGATAGAACAGGAGATTTCAATTGTTTAGCCACTACTACTCATCTAAACGTGGCGAAACAATTTTTTTTAATTCCTAATAAAATAATAATCACATCCCTGGATGCTTTGTAATTAACTAAACTTATCAAAGAAGACAATAAGGAAATACTTCATGCATCTCCATATATTCCTCATCCCTTGCCACTTCAATGTTTTTCAGGGCCAAAATCGCATGACAGAATTTGTCGGGCCAAAAAACCCGAGAGAGGTCTCGCTATAGCGAGCGTGGACGGAGAAAGAACTGTTGGGTCCAGACTCTATGTTGGAGTTTGAGATTGCTTGTTATTCTTAGTGTATTGATACTAGGAGTCTTATACACGGATTTGGGGCTATAAATTGGGTGCTTCTCTCAACCCAAAATCATTCACTACCTCTCTCATTATTATGAGAAAGAGAGATCTTGGAGAGAGAATTATTCACTAGTGAAAACATAAAATATTCTACATGCAACAGCAAAATATCAGATTATATTATGCAAGGAAGTGGTTTATCTATGCAAGGAAGTGGTTTTCTTTCACCAAATAATAGTCTAGAGCTTTAGGACACTGTCACGACCCGGACCCGAGATCAGAGTCATTGGGGTTAACCCCCGGGTCGCGATGTAATCATACTTACTCCCGTAAACCCCGATTAACCGAAGTTAAACCGAAGTCCACAAGGGATCTTGCATACATACCTGTCAATGTACAATGCGGAATATACAAGAATATACATTGACAACCATTTAACAAAACGAATCAAACTACTTACTTGAACTTTACATCATTTCAGTTCTTCTATAATCAACCACTGCATATTTAAATACAATGCAGGGGATATCATTTCTAATACTTACAATACCAAAATGAATATACAATTAAGTCATAAAAAGTTTCCCAACATATCTCCATGTACGCGCTCTCGGATCACGACCATTCAGCTAAACCTCCTGGAGGTAACGAATGGGCCTCCTCTGCTGGCGGGACGGTCTCGGAGGGACCGGCACGGGCAACTGAGCCTGTAATATCATCAGTAATACCATGAACACGACGGTTCAACA
Source organism: Cinnamomum chago (assembly GCA_038049695.1). NCBI lineage: Eukaryota > Viridiplantae > Streptophyta > Magnoliopsida > Laurales > Lauraceae > Cinnamomum > Cinnamomum chago. The sequence goes on along the minus strand of CP142458.1, from coordinate 58,960,266 downwards.
AGATATATACACATGTCTAACAATTCCTAACAATTCATCGATTTAAACAGTTCTAAACAATCAATATCAAATACAAATAACAATGACAATAATACTGGCAACTACACTAGTATTGGTTTCAACTCCATTCAGTTCTTCCTAAAAGGAAGCATTTCATATTCATTTATTCATTAGGTTCAACCTTTATTAATGGCTTTTCAGTGTATGACTTTCAGTCAATGACCTTTCGGTCCAATAAGGTGGGATCTCCCAGTGTCTTGATCAGAGATCACTGGTGTCACCACGGGCTCCGGAACACCCCAATCTCATCTACTGCAATAGGAATAGTCATTTCATTTATCAATTCATTCAATGCAATTCAATAATGAGTTTAAGAAACTACTAGGTAGTGCCAAACCCGTTAACCATTCGCATCAATCTCATTCTCACTCTAAAGTAAGCCTCTATCCAATCCTCTAACCAACCATTGAGTGCAACTTTGGTTATCAATGCAAGTATTACTTTTGATGACATTACTTAGTTGATTATGCATTCGAATAACCCTAGTTAACACTATGGAGGTGTACATATCACTTAACTATACGAGAAGCATTGATGACCACATAAGCGATCTTAGTTCTCGCAAAAATTCCAAAACTAACGGTCCGAGCGATTGGCCAAATTTTTCCTTACTACGAACAATCTGGTCAATTTCGGCTACTTGGCGGTTAGCCGCAACTATGCAGGCGGCTAGCCGAACTGTACTGGCGGCTAGCTGAACCAAGTTTGGTTAGCCCACGGTCAGCTTTCCAAAAGCTGATTTTCTGACAGGAATTTCTGACCAATTTCGGTCAGCTCGGCGGTCACCTCGCGGCTAGCCGAAATTCCAATTTCGGCTAACCGAAATTTGGCGGTTAGCTTTCCAGAAGCTCGTCAAATTCGGATTTTCTGGCGGTTAGCTTCGCGGCTAGCCGAAATTTGCCCAGAAGCTCATTTTCGAACTTCAGAAGCTCTGAACAAAAACCACATTTTTGAACTCCTTGAGTTCATACAAGTTACATAAAAGCTTAAATTGCTAGAAATGCATATACTTGCCTTAGGTGAAGCTTGAGGAAGGCAAAATTCCTTTCTTAGCTTGGATTGAGTTGGATTTCTCCCCTTTCAAGCTTGAATTCCAAGAAACCTCAAAGAAGACGATGAGCAAAGGAAGAAGATCAATCCTCTTCACTTGATTCACTCCAAACGCACCTTTGATGGAGAAGAAATGGGAGAAAGAAGATAGAAACGGAGGAAGAAGAAGTTGCCTAGGTTTGGATGAGATGAATGAACTCAAAAGGAGTTCATCTTATCTTATATAAGGGAATTTTGCATTAAACCCCCCCTTTATCTCTTTTAATTACACATCAAGTCAAATGATGTTCCATTTGATCCGATAGTCGTCGAATCAATTCAAGTCTTTTACGAAAATCATCGTACTCGTCGAGATACACATGCGGGTATCAAGACTTTCCGTATTCGACAAAATACGTACAAATCCGTATTTCCAAAACAGTCCTTGGTTTGCTCATTTGTGCTTCATTCTCCATTCCATTCAATTCAGTTCATAACCTCCTTTACTATTAAGCCTACATTAGGCAAATTTCAATCCATTTGGCGATAAATCACCATTAGTTCATTTAAACCGGCTTAATTAGTCATAAGCTCAATTAATTAGAGTTAATCGTTATTAACTCGGGACGGAGCCTAACAGAAACATTCATTAAATTAGAAAGAAACTCCATATGAGCAACACTGGACTTGAATTATTTCATTTATTTTCTTCCATTAGTGTGTTAATTAAAAGCTTTATATCTTCCACATTTTCTATAGGATGAGCATAATGTCAAACTTAGATGGCTTTACCGTGTGATTTTCATAATATTTTGACGTTAAATTAATAAGAAAGAGTCATTGTTCTAGCTTCTGCAACTTCAAATGTTTTCACTCCTGAATGATATAAAGGATGCTCGATATCTAATGAATAAATGGAAGTAGAGGCAGATACGTAATATCAGTTTGCATATTTGACATGTGAAGATAGCATAGAAATCTTTACACCTTTCATATTCCAAATATGAATTAGATAGTTAGATGGAATTGCAGTTAGTAAATAAATAAACTTTTGATTTCATTAGAGTTGAAAAAGCCCTTTTTTGTATTTGAATGGTATCGAAAATCCCCTATTATTATCTTGAAAGTAAAGTACAATGGTTAAATTGGAAAAAAAAAAAAAAAAAGGCCTACACCCCTAAATGGCCCTCAATAATCATCAGCATGACCATTTGAGTGTGCAAGACTGTTAGTCATCCCAAATGACCAAAAAGTAAGGTTGGTTTTCAGTGATGGAGAGGTGCTACACATCTCGAAACCAATCTCTACCCAATCATCATAGTCATTAAGAAGTTAAATGTGTGACGAACCGGGCCCGCTGTCCACATTTTATTGTCCGCTTTGGCTCATGGGATTTCAACCCAATCTCGTTGCACGGTTTTAAAAGGCCTCATGTGGGGTTAAGGTTAGGTTGCACATTATAAGCCGAGGGGGATATTTCCGATGTGGGACTAGACAAAGCCTCACGGTACGGACCGAAGCACTCCACCCTTACTCCTACGGATTCCCCTTATTCCCCTTTTTCTTGGCTCATACAAGCACTTACCTAGTCTTGTCTCAAACGATTACCCAGGAAGATTGGGGTCTCACAAAATGAATGCAAATAAATACGAATATAGATGTTGGATAAAAAGGGACGAAGCTAACCGGATGATAGCAAGACCACTATCCGCCGCTTCATCAACATATTCTAACTAGCAGATAGCCCCAAAGGGGATCAGAGGGCTAGCATTTTCAAGACCCCCATGGTCATCTTCTCAATAAGCACAAGGGTATGTGAAGGACTAAAGACTAAAGAGGTATTAAAGACCAATAGATGAAAATGGCCAAGAAAAGTGAAAAGGTGAGAACTTTCTTAATATCTCAGCCTCAGGTCTAGTTCAGGAATACAAAACCATTTAATCCCTGACATGGGTCACCTTGCATGCATGGATTGAAATTGCAAGTCAGGAATTCTTAGACCCTGGATTCTCCTACATCATTTTCTGAGGTAGCCCATTTCTTTCCCTAACCCAACTAATCAATCTGATAGTTACCCAAATCTACATCACAAAATTTATGCACCATATATCATATATGTTCAAACTTGTTGAAACACAACTTCTTGGTTACAATGAAAAGGCACTCAACTTTAAAAAAAAAAAAAAGATGAAATGTTGGGTTTGTTTGCAGCATGAAGATCCATTTTAGTTGGCATTGAACATGGTCTGAAACTATGGCAAGTGGTTAAAGATTCTAACCTTCAAAGATGAAGAGGAGAAAAAATGGTATGAAGATGAGGAAGAAGAACACTCGAACTCTGCCAACGACTACAGTGAGAAGGGGATGGAGATTCGACCAAAAATAAAAAGTTAACTTCCGTGCGATATCAGCTGCAAGAAGAACAGGATGAAAAATGGTGGGATCTCTAATAAACAGAAGAAGGGAATGGGGAGGGTAAAGTAAAAAAAGCCCACTTTTACAGGCAAGTTCGGGTAAAGTTAAAAGAGAGTGGCTACCTACACACTACAAATGACTCTCTACACACTGCATTTATAAAAAAAAAAAAATCAAAAAATTCCTAAACCACCCTCGCCCTCTCCTTCCTCTCTCTCCCTTCTCCTCGTTGTCCACCGCCCACCAATTGTGCTCACCCTCTCCCCTTCCTCTCTTCTCCCTCTCCTCTCCTCTCCCTCTTCCTCATCATCTTCCTCTCCTTCTCCCTCTCTATTTCCCTCTCTTTCCCTCTCCTGCTCGTCGCCGCCCGCTGCCCGCCCACTCTTCCTCTCCTTCTCCCTCTCTATTCCCCTCTCCCCGCTCATCACCGACCGCCGCCCGGTCACCCTCTCCCCATCATCTCTCCCTTTCACGGTGGACAAGCAAATGGAGAAGAATCAAATGCTTTGGATGTAAAAAAAAAATTGTCATTGAAATCGGCGAATCCGATTCGTTCGGCGACACAGGGCCGAACAAATTGAGTTTGTTCGGCGACACAGGACCGAACGAATTGAGTTCGTTCGGCGATCGAGTTTGTTCGGCCCTGTGTCGCCGAACGAATCGGATTCGCCGATTTCAATGGCAAATTATTTTATTTTTTTACATCCAAAGCATTTGATTCTTCTCCATTTGCTTGTTACCGTGAGAGGGAGAGAGGATGGGGAGGATGGGGAGAGGGTGACCGGGCGGTGGTCGGTGATGAGCGGGGAGAAGGAAACAGAGAGGGAGAAGGAGAGGAAGAGGAAGAGGGAGAAGGAGAGTGGGCGGGCAGCGGGCCGCGACGAGTAGGGAGAGGGAAATAGAGAGGGAAATGGAGAGGAAGAGGGAGAGGAGAGGAAGGGGAGAGGGTGGGAGGGCGGGCGGTGGACAATGTGGAGAAGGGAGAGAGAGGGAAGGAGAGGGCGAGGGTAGTTTAGGAATTTTATTTTTAAATGCAGTGTGTAGAGAGCAAAATGCAGTGTGCAGGTAGCAGCTCTCAAGTTTAAAACGACCATGGCTGTAAAGTGAAAAATGAAAAGGCACTTTTGTCCTTAGTCCATTTTACCATATTTGTTACATTGGTAAAAATTTCTTTGTCAATACTCTACCCGGTAAATCAAAGTGGATAAAAATGGCTTTTGTGCTGTCAAAATCCCAAAATAGTTTAAATTTTTGCCTACTATAATATATGCATCTATGTGTGACCATCTGTGAAGCACACGAGGATTCTTCAACACACTTATCACAACCCAAATATAAATTCTGAGATAACAGCGCTGGAGGTCATGAATATTAGTGGAGAAGGGAGATGTAGATAGAGACCCTGCGTTTTTTATGATTTGATTTACTAGGGTGGAGCCTAAATTATTGCCTTTCAAAGAAGCTCCCAGTCCCACTCTTGGTACCTCTCAACTGGAAAAAGAACGTAAATACTAATGCATTTTACTGTTCAGGTTAGTAACTGGATTGAGTAGGCAAAGGCCAATGTACATAGGGTTGCAAACGGATATCCGATTCTCCGATTATCCGAAAGTTTCGATCCGCAAAAAGCTGAGTCTGGAACCTATTTAGGTTCTGATTCATAAATGGGTCCAGGTCCGAAACCTAATTTAAGTTCCGATTGATAACCGAGTCTGGTTCCAGGTCCATGTAGGTTCCGACCCATTTACCCGAGACCCAGCATATGAATCTTTGATACTGCAATTTGTACTTTAAAACCAACTCTTTTTTGGCATTCTTATATATAATACTGGATGTTGTAAATTTGATGCACTGTTATAACTTGAATGATATGCTTATTTTAAGAAAAATTGAAGAATAAAGAGAAAATAGAATTGATTTTGGAACTAGATTGTCCTCTAGGTGAACCCAGTTCTGGAACTGGATCCAGGTTTTCTTATCGAAACTGGGTCTGGAACCAACAAACATGTTTCAATTCAAAACAGGATCCAGAATCGGAACAGTTATTTAAAAACGGGTCAGGGTCCACTATGTTTCCAATCCAGAACCGTCCCGTTTGCAACCCTACATGTACATGTCCAAGCAAGCATTATCAATTAGCTAGGCCCGGCTTAGTCACGTGGACTAAATACAGACCTAAATATCAGGTTCTTAAACCTAGATTGGCCTAATCTGATGCATTTGGGCTTTATACATTTATTAGAATTATGGGGCCACATGACTCTTAGGGCATTTTTTTTTTTTTTTTTACATAGACTACTTTGGAACTCATGGTCAAATGGGCTCCACCAAAAGAATCATTAAGGAGGGGAAGATGAAAGGATATTAGGCAACAATGTAGCCTAGAACTCCACTTCTCTAATATTTGAATTATGAAGTTGATGGCTGGGGTATTCATTTATCATCTTTCCTTAAATTAAGTTACATTAAAGAGGAGGTTATTTGATTGGCATTTTTGGATATTCACATTTAATTCTTGAATTTAATCATTTTCAAGTATATTAAGTTTTAAGATTTCTAAGAATTCAATTACATGAAACATACATCCTTAAGAATGAAAGTGGGTTCCAAACACCCCAGAACCTGAATGCCCGGAAAAATCTGATATGTTTTCAATAAAGTTTGATTCCAGTTCAAGTCTACTGTCCAAACCTGAATAAGATCACTACAACTGATTCCAAATCTGGTGAGGCTTTACCCCAAGGTGACAGCAAGTGGACCAATCATAACCCGCCACATCACCACAGGCTGGGGCTGCTACGATAATATGGTGAACCATGATTGGTCCACTCAAAGTCACAGTGGGTAAAATCTGGAGGATTCCTTTTTTTTTTTTTTTTTTTTTTTGATGAAATGGCTTGCTTGATTTTGAATCAATATGTTTTGTACAATTTTAAATATACCAGTATATAATTTATGCTATATGTATGCAATATTATTTTAAGTGGAGCCCACGTGATAATTTCAGTTGAACTATTATATAAGTTACATTATAGAGGAAACTACAAAAAAAAAAGGACCATAGATGGCCACTAACCAAAAGAGGTGCCCATAGTTTTTATGCAACAGAACCGCTATTCCTGCCAAAATATTCATTTTATTTTGCCTTTTTTCAACAAGCGACGACGTTGTCACTTAATATTGAGAGTTAGTGTTGATGTCGTTGCTAATTCGTCAAATCTGCATCTTCTCTAACCTTTATTATCTGTGATCGCTGGTTTTCTATACCAAAATGAACCAGAACAAAACTCTCCCCGAACATTGAATATCCCTTGTGGAGGTTGTTGATCTCCATTAACGAAGTAGACATAGCAAAGTTTGACCTTCTTTCATGCATTATCTACCATAAAGCCTGAGTTTTATGTTTACTTTTCGAAAAAAGTTCATTAGGGTTTTGATATATAATTTATTCATTTGATCATCTTTGTTGTATGATTATTTTTGGGTGGCGAAATCATCTAGATAAGGACCTTATGAAGAAGGAGGAAATGAAACCGCCAGATAAAAGGGAAAAACTATGAGATGAAGAAGGGAAAAATGGGGGAAATAAGATTCTATTGTGATTTGTATGGATTTGAATGCGATGACGTCGTCACACGTTTAAATCTTTAATAAATAAATAAATAAATGAAAGTGGTCACAGGGAACCACCTCCGCGCCATATTGACTAATGGCATGTTTTTCGATCGGTGGCAATTTAGGGTCCTTTTTTTTGCAGTTTTCTCTACATTATAATACAGGCAATACTATATGTATTCCCTTTTTTGTTTTTTTGTTTTTTTGTTGTTGTGCACTCATAGTAGGGGCCAATCTGATGGTCCATCCGATTAGACCACACAAAGGGGGCCATGATAGTCACCGGAACCCTAGGTTTGCACCCATCCGAATAGACTAGACTATTTGATCGATTGTTTACCCATTTTTAACGGTGAAATTTGTAAGCCGTTGATAAGGGGTTAGGATGATCAGGTGGGCTCCACATTTTGTACATGAGTAGGCCCCAACCAGTCCTTTCAATCCCCTAGCCCCAACCCCATGTGGGCCTCACAGCAAGGGCACCTTATATATCCCTCCACATGTATAATTTGTTACAGGGGAAAAGTTATACATATTATAGTATTTTACATATATGGGAAAAATTCAAGCCGGTCTAAAACTCAGCTGGCTCTGCTAGTTTATAATCGACCTGGATACAACCAGTGGTTTGGACTTGCAGAAATGTAGTACAAGGGGAAGGCCTCAAAGATTTCTCTGAAACCATAGCTATAAATCCATTAGCTTCCCGGAAAGGAACTGCTAATCAGGATCTATTGAACTAATAATTCACACAACATAGTTATCCGTATTCCCACAGCGGACCATTTTCACAACATAGCAAGCATCATCATCATGTTGCATAATTCCATCAATCTGAGGTCCACATTATGAGTTCTGACAACTCAAATAACAGCTTAATATAAGTACCAAAGTTTATCTTGAAAGCATTTTCTACATCTTGGAGAATGTTTGCACAAAAAAGAAGGCAAAATTCGCATTCCCAAACATGAGGGTTTCACACTGAATGGTGACTGCTCACAATGTCCTTGGCATGAGAAACTCTTACCAGAACAAAATCTTGAACAGCTCCATCTAGTTTGGCAGCCTAATATGTCTCCCTTTCCTCTTTCATTAAATTTATTCAAATCCATTGGTTTCGATCATCATGACATCTTAACAACAAAAACCCAATTGCTTAATCTCTACTCTTCCTTCGAAAAGGCATTGCCCCATCAGAAATTTTCATCTCTGAGAACTATGATGAGTTTTTCAAAACCCACTCAACCAGCGTTGAAACACCAAATCCTGTTGCAGCTCTTTTCTTTTCATTCCAAACAGGACCTGCCATGTCTATATGTAGCCACTGAACCTTTCCATCAACAAACTGCAAAAGCAGATAGCTCAATTCAATTTTCATGTCATCAAAATCTTCTACTTCAGTACACATCGTGGTGCTGCCAGAAAAGACTAGAAAGTAGAACCAAAGGAGAAAAAATCAACACACATACATGCAAGGATTATAAATAACAAATGCAGTACTCGCAAGTCCTTGGGTATTGTACAAGTTGGGGCCTATCCATAAAGTAAAAGGCAGGCACGCACGCACGCACACGCACATCGAGGAAAGGAAGATTCCGACTAGAACAATATTTTGAGAAGAGGATGCACATATCCAAGAAAGGAGGATTATGGTCATCACGTAGTTGAAACTATTCAGAAGTAACATGTAAGAGCATCTCCAAGAGACACTTCAAATTTGGATGTCTTTTTCAAAATAAAGGCTTATGTGGCAAAGAAAGGCATATGTAAATTTGACATCTCACTTGGGCAACTCCAAGAGAGATGTCAAATTATTATTTTATAATTTTGTCATTTCAAATTTAGCATCTACTTGTACCAACTTCAAATGCATTTACCCTCATTTCCATTATTTTATTTAAAAGAAAGAAAAGGCATCTCACTTTATGGTATGTCAAATTTGACATACCAATACAACCTTCAAATGCCATGTGGGATTTGACCATTCTCTTGGAGGTAAAGCCATATGCCAATTACTCCCATTGGGAGCTGAGTTGGACAAATAAAGCCTCTGTTGGAGATGCTCTAAGGGGTAGTATGTCTTTTATGCACAGGATATGAATATTGGATATACATATGTGAATGTTACACATATAAAACATAATACCATGTTTGTTTGGAAGCCAATTTTCACATGAGTAGACATTAAAGATTTCATGCCATACAAATCTCTGTTTTCACAAAGAGGAATTCTGAATTCCTACTCCTTCCATAGGAAATTGACTATATAAAGGAAATATAGTTCATTTTATTCCATTTATGTGAGGAAGTCTTTTTTTTTTTCTTCCAATTGGTTCACAGGGAGAATATGTTGCACCAAACAACAAAACAGTGAGCTGTACAGAAAATCAAAACAACGTTCCTCACCATTGTAGAATCCTCTCCTCGCACAAGAGTCCAAAAAAAAAAAAGAAACGAAGAAGGGTGGAGATATTTCATACCACGACCTGTCCAGGTGTCATTTCTACCACCACCTTCCTAACCAATGAGGCGTGTAATAATTTCACTCCTTTTTAGGTGTTAAAGTTTTCATATGAAAATGGCCTTATTTACACACCATTTTCACCCCTCATGCACACATCAATGAGAAACAAACAAACATGACCATGCATAAATGTTACATATGTGCAACATATTAAATGAGTGTCAAACAAACGACCCTAAAGGCTTATTTTCCATTGAAAAATACCCAAGACAGACAAGACTCCCATAGTGGATCTTTCAATCTGGATTATTGCACAGTCTAATCCATATGGAATTTGTCATATCAACAACCTGGACCACTGAAAGTCAACTGTAGAAGTACAAACTCAAAACTAAGGTCTAAGGACACTATGCTTATCGTAGATATAGGACTATATAATTTCCCAAAACAGAAAAAGACTAAGCAATGAATTTTAGTGTTGATTTAGAATGCTGGGCCTCGTGAAAACAAATATAATGCTTTAGTGGATAGAAATGCAAGGTTATTAGTTCAGGTCGTTTGTTCCCAATCGACCTTTGACGGTTCCACCACAGCCAACAGAAGTAGACGAAAGGGAAGTACAAGTACAGACCTGTTTTAAGAACAATGCAGCAGTAATTGAACCACCTTGACGTCCTCCAGTGTTAACCATGTCAGCCACTCCCGATTTCATGGACTCCCAATAGCTTTCCTCCATTGGCATTCTCCAAAACTTCTCACCAGTGACATCTGAAGATGCAAAAATCTCCTTTGCTAGGTCATCATTGGGTGTGAAGACTCCTGCATTAGTGAGAGGATGTCAGCACAGAATCAGTGTGATGAGAACTTAGCATCTAAGCATATAATGATTACTGGTATTGTAGACACTGGACACTCTGGGATATGACAACGCATATTGCCAACTGTTGCATGCATTTACTGCATTGCCCATGCACTGTAATGACCAAATGGACACTACAATTCCATTGTACATCCAAGTAGAGCTGCAATTCCATTGCACTACGCTAAAGAGGATGCCGACTTTGAACTTACCAAGAAAGAAAGCAATGTGGATAAATAGACAAACCGCCGAAGAAAAGGAAGAGAGGAAGAAAGGAGAGGAGAGGAGTGGGGGAAGGGATTGTAAGATTTGACAAAACCAGATTTTTATCAAGAGGTTGCATGTGCAGATAGTCATTGATGCACAAAAAAAAAAAAGGGGGCAACTTTCTTGTTTGTGAAAGCATTACTCAAGATTCTTTTTTTCTCCTCTTTTTCCTTTTTGGAGTGCTAACATGTTGAACTCGAAACCTTCTGGTTACAACACCGAGCACCTTGCACCATGCTACAAGCTCTTGTCATTAAAAAAAAAAGGGGGAAAAAAGAAAAGAAACAAGCACTGCTCAAGATTACATGTGAAATGGATTGTAAGCCAATCCACTGTTGTAGCTCAGTTGGTGAGGCACCTCTCTTCTACAGAAACAACCAGGGATGAATCCCTAGCTGTAGCGTTGATGGTGAGGGACACGAGTGAGTGTGTGTCAGCACTTACCTTACAGGAAGGAAAAAAAGATTACATGTGAAATGTGGTACAACTTAAAAGAGAAGGAATACAAGAAATTATATAGCATAAAAATACTTTAACACACCTGCAATACTGGGCCCAAGGGCGACTATGCAAGCCCCGGTTAGCGTTGCCAGATCAACTACCTGGATGCAACAGTTTAGAAATAGTAATAAGACTTGATACTGATATATATATATATATATATATCTCTGTGTGTGTCTATATATATATATATATATATATATATATGGAAATATTCAAGTGAGGGACTCCCCTTTTTGGGGAGGTTTCAAGTACAAAAGTGTGTAGCCTTCACTTGAATACCCCTCATATATATATATATAACATGAAGACTTGATGACAGAAATAACAGATAATGTTGAATCAAGAGGGAGTAAAAGTCCACAGGAGCTTCATGGATCCTATGACCTTACCCCTAAAGTTTCCCCCCACCCAACACCCCAAACCACACACACACATACCCTAGGAAGCATGGACACCTCTCCGGGGCCATCGTGTCCGTGTCGGACACGGACACGCTCGGACATGTGTCGGACACGCTAAAAAGAGTATCCTATTTATTGTTTTATATTTTATATTCCGGACACGTTGGGGACATGCTGGGACACGCTGGGACACGGTGGCCTCTTTTAATTGGAAAAAAAAAATTTAATTAGAGTAAAAAAAGAAAAGAAAACGAGGTTGTTTGTAAAAAGTCATAACTTAAGAGGAAAAGGGGGCTCTTTTAATTCGTCTATCCAACTCCAGCCTATAACGAAAGAGAAAAAAAACCTCATTCGTCCGTCCAGCCCTAAACAAAAGAGAAAAAACCCCATTCGTCCGACCAGTCCTAACAAAAAAAGAAGAAAAATAAGATATGCTATGTCGGCGTGTCCGTGTCCATGTATATGATTAGATTTTTTTTATTATTATTATTATCATTAAATATTAACGTGTCCCCGACGTGTCCGTGTCCTACTTTTTTGAAAAATGCCGTGTCGGCGTGTCCGTGTCATGTCGTGTCCGTGTCCCGTGTCAGTGTCCGTGCTTCTTAGCACATACCAAAAAAACCCACACCCACACAAGTGTTCAAACAAGCTAGAGGGGCTTTAGGGGATTTGAACACAGTTTGCCTTATTTGGTTCAGTGACTAGTAATAGTCATGAGTTTATGTGATTAAAGTCATGCTTTTAACTATCTTAGACATATTCTACTAGTTTCAGGCATTATAACTGAAGTTCCATGTAGTTAGGCATGCTTGTCAGAAGGGCCTCACTCTATTTTTAGCAATATCAAAGGAATTGGCAGAATCATAACCTGTCCTTTTTTTTATTGGTATGAATAAGCACCTTCTAACTGTTCTACAGTCTCCCATTACTAGGTGTTTTTTTTTTTTGGGGTAATGGTCGCTACGAAATCTTTACGAGACTGAGAGAACCAAAACCCACATGCATCTGTAACTTGTGGCATTCTCAGATTTTATTTATTTATCTAATGGAATTTCTGTAGGAAGCTCCTAAGCAAACTAGGTATCTACTCGATTTTATGTGTTGCTGACTCCTAGAAGAGATATAGGTGCTGACTTCTAAGATTTTATTCCACAGAGGCATCCAGCGTGCTGACACTCAAGACTATCCTGCATCAATTTGATATCAAAGTAGGAATAGCTATTGCTTTCTATTGCGATCTGCTTTCAGTGTCTATTCAGTCCATCTTTTACTTTCTTCATTTATTTATTCAAGCATTCTGCTGCCGCAGAAAACTACAATGGTTCTACATATAACCAGTTAGGTCTAGGTGGGCTGTGGGGCCCAGCCCCCAACGAAGAAAACCTGTTTGACCCCACTCCTCAACCTCAAACGAAAACCTTGGAAATTCTCAACCATCATCAGCACCAGCACTTAAGCTTAGGATAAAATTCTGTAAGCTCATGCTAGTTGGGCCCACCTTTGGTCCATCCAAATGGACCAAACACATGACTCCCCTAAATTGCACATGTCCACCAACTTTCGGTCAGATCCGAATTTACTGGACCGTTGGATCGACTATGTATCAATCCGAATGGACTTTTGGCCATTAAACTTTTGAGACCATATGGAGATGATAGAAATCACGGTTGGGGCTGATTTTTTTTTTTTTTTTTTTTTGCAGAGAAGAGGATTCCAAGGAGTCCTTGAAATCCCACCATCCCCATCCCCATGTGGGTCCCTAGGTGGGCCCCACCACACACTTGAGCTTAGGAGAGCTGGATATATATATATATATATATCAATACATTAACATATCCCTTTAGGCCTTTCCTGTTCTCTCCAGTCTTTACAATTACAGAGATGGTGATGGTAATCAGAATTCGGAGCCCGATGTAGGCATGCTTCCATAGCGGTAATCTCAAAAGCCTTTTTTTAAAGTTCATTCTCTGCTGCTCTTGTTTGAGATTCTCATCCATTTCTAGGGTTTCTTGTGTTTCACCCAATTTCTCTAGTGTTTAGTGCCATTTTCTTTTTTTGAATTTCTTTGGTTACTATTAAGTAAATGAATGGTCATAGTAGGAAATGAATGCTTAGGTATTGATGTGTGTTTGTTTTTAAGATCTACTTGTTTTTACTGTGGATATAGCTACTGCGGTTATGTATTAATTGGAATGGAAAAATTATGTAGCAATATTTTCATGATAGTATCCCAAGAAAACCTCATAGTTAAAATCGTGTAGGCTTTTCTTGGTGAATATTCTAAACAATAAGGTCCATGTTATATGGACAATGCATTCCTGATGGTAGTGGTACCATCTGATCTGCTATCACAAAAATATACCTTCTTTTAACAAAATTGATTATCGTTAATCATATTATGGTATTTGTAATAACCTGGGCCAGATTAGGCACAGATTCATCTGGCCCATAAGGTATTAGGTACCTGGGCCAGATTAGGCCCAGATTTGTCTGACCGATAAGGTATTAAGTTGAGTTGGGTTACATTAATTGGTTTTTCTCAACCTGCTTCCAACCCATTAAAGCCCTGTTTGTTATGTTTAGGTTGTTAGAACGACATCTCCTTCAAAGGAGGTTTCCGTTCTGATACCCAGGGAGCAGTAGAGATTGAACCTTATCCCCGAAAATAAGTTAAGAACTCTTGTTAATTTCTGCATTTCTTTCCGATTGTTCCATTTTGGGTTAAAGAGGAGAAGAGAGGAAAAAGTACAGAGGGACTTTCCTTGGAAGCAGCAGAGAAGGATCTCGGGGAGGAAGAAGCCAGAGGACCTAGTGGATGCAATATTCGAGACCCCACATAAACCGTGCCACAATCTGCTACACTAGAAGGTGAGTGATATTTTCAAGTACAAAGAAAACTATGGATTTATGGGTTATTCTGTGTTTCCGTTGATCAAGAAAATAACCCAAAAGGGGATCAAGGAATGAAGATCTGGTTACTGGCAGATCTTGAAATTTCCTTCCCTATATGAGGATCCAGGTGTTTGACCAAGATCTGTGATCTCCATATAAGTAATAATAGATTGTGATTATTTTATTCTGCTTAGATGTGATATTTGGATTTTTTTTTTTTTTTACATCTCAACCCTTGAGGAAGAGATCAGTTGAAACCCAACGCAGAGGCCTGGTTTTCAACCAAATCGACAGATACAGGATCTGTCGATTTGGATACTAGGGCAATGGGGCCCACTTGATCAGAGATCTGAACTAGGGATCTGGAAGCCAAACCTTGGGCGACCAGAGTGTAGATGGACCCCTTTTTGAATCTGGGTCCCATCAAGCCTCATCTGAATCCAAATCGTTCATACAGCGTCATTTTGGGGATTTTGGGTTTCATCGGTCGATTGGATAGTGGGACCAGGTGGCCCATTCAATCACACATCTAATCCAGGGATCTGCTAGCAGACCCCTGGGCGACCTTGGTGGAGGTGGACCCATCTGGATTGGGTTCCATCTGACCCCTCATCTGAATCCAAAAATTCCTACATCGTCATTTTTGGTGATTTTTGGAGTTTTTGGTGAATTGAGTTGTGGAACCCACTGGCTCATCTGATCAAGGATCAGGGCCAGCCATCTGGTCAGTCCCTGATGGGCGACGAAGGTGGGCCAGGTTTCATGCAAGTTGAACCATGGTGGGCCACCATCGGAACCCTCCCTGTTCTGGTGTAAAGGCCCGCTAATGGCTGCTGGGGACGGGCCTGTTTACGGATTAGGATTGTTAAAGACTGCTTTATGTGCTATGAAATAATGGAATGAGAAGATCCATGTGGCTGTGTACTCCTTTCCTTGAAACAAGTGTAGAATGATAAATTAACAGAGATGAATTAACAGAGAAGAAGAACAGTTGTAGGCAGCAGTGTTCTACTTCAAAATTTTAAGGTTCACGTGGGCCCACCAGTTGATCTGATGAGAGATCAGAACCAGCCATTTAATAGATCCTTGATGGGCGACTAGGATGGTCTGGGACCCACATCGTTTGAACCATTAGGGACCCACAATCCTAGTCATCCAAAGCATTGGGCGAAGACCATTTTATGAAGATAACGATGATGCACTCTCTTTATTATAATATATTGTGTTGAGTATTATGACATGACACAGTTACTTCCTGGACTTTCCAGAGGTTCCTTTAAGTTGTTTATGTACAGAAAAGTTTTCTTGAGCCATGTGTCATACTAGGAGATATAAACTAATTAATGCCTATACTAACTCTATTGGACTTGCATCTTAGTGTGGGCCCTGATTGAATTATATAACTCAAAGTTATATATTATAAGCATATATTTTGGTAGTTCTCTTGACTTATGAATGAATACCCAAGTCAATAGGGTAAACTCTAAAACTAACAGTTATTCTATATGTTTGCTTGAGTCCTTATTGATAATATGGAATTTAGAAGATATGGGAATAGTACCACAGAAGAGGGTACTAAATGTTAAATCTAAGTGGGGCCTAAGCAATCCCGATTATGTGGAACTAATCCTATATCAAAATAATTAATGTACATAATACTGTGATAGTTCTACTGAATGCATAATAGATATAAAGAATTAATGAACTTTCTAGTAAGAGTATTTCGATATGAACTTTATATGAGACAGTGGTATCACATTTGAAATATCAGTAAGGACCCCTACTTCTGAGTATTGAATTATTATTGAACCATTGTGGGCCAGGAGGAATAAGGATGGACAGGGACTGAAATACTATCTGTAAAAATTAATCTCCTTACGGGGAGTTTTGAAATGAATTATAGAAAGGACTTCCTTTTGGGAAGGGACTGGATTACTGAAAACTCTGATGATAGGGTTTCATTATAAGAACTCATAATTGGGATTAATGACCTTACCAAAGTTAAGGACTGAATTTGAAACCTCATTAATTAATAAGAAAACTCTACTTGTTAATCAGTATCATCTCGTGGATTTTTCTGCACTTTGTTAATGAATTATTTTAGTAATGACCTGTGTATCTGAAAATAGTATTCACCACTTTTCTGATAAGTGGTTTGCCCCACTTCAGGTACGCAATGTTTGGGGGAGCTTGACAACGATGGGAATCAGCCACTGGACTTCAATTTGCGTGGCTGATGAGAGAGCGTTACATCTGGATAATGATGTTTAGGATTAGTGACTTATTGTTTATGCAATAATATTGAACTTTGAATCCCCTTATAATTATAGATTTGTTTTGTCTACAGACTTGATATTATTTATCTCTTATTAATGATTCTTTTAAATGAATTTTAAAGTGTTGCTCAATTCTGAGCCATAACTTGATTTATGTGGTGATCTTAGAGCATCTCCAACAGAAGCTTTATTTGTCCAACTCAGCTCCCAATGGGAGTAATTGACATATGGCTTTACCTCCAAGAGAATGATCAAATCCCACATGGCATTTGAAGGTTGTATTGGTATGCAAATTTGACATACCATAAAGTGAGATGCCTTTTCTTTCTTTTAAATAAAATAATGGTAATGAGGGTAAATGCATTTGAAGTTTGTACAAGTAGATGCTAAATTTGAAATGAGAAAATTATAAAATAATAATTTGACATCTCTCTTGGAGTTGCCCAAGTGAGATGTCAAATTTACATATGCCTTTTTTTGTCACATAAGCCTCTATTTTGAAAAAGACATATCCAAATTTGAAGTGTCTCTTGGAGATGCTCTTAAGTTTCTTATAGTAAGACCCCGGGTCCTGATGAGCTCCGGGATTTGGGGTGTTATAATATTATTAAAATATAATGAAAAATTTATATTTATTTACTATGGACAGATATTAACAGGATGTTACAATAGTCAGGACAGGTTTAAACAACTCAAATTGAAATGAAACACATATCAGATTTCATGACCGAATGTGAAATTATATTATTCCACTCTTTCTCAAGGTGTAATCTTTGAAGGGTTTCTGCTAAGGAGAATCGTTTCCTCATTAGGATTTAGAAAGCCCTTATATTAGCTAATAAGAATCTCAAATAATTAGTAGTTTTTCATTTTATCAAGTTTGCCTTTACGAAATCAGAATGAAACCAAGGAATCTCATATGTTTTGGTTTTTCAAATAGCTCTAGAAGTAGTTAGAGCTTTGAACTTTTAAAGTCGTGTAAAAATCCTACCCTATAATCCAATCTGTCCATACTGCATGCTAGCCCAATTAGTAGATCCTTCTTACAAAACTAAGTCAGTGCTTCAAGAACTCCATTTGCTTAAGGTTGCTTTTGTGATCACGATGATTGACTGTTTCAATTGATCATCATCTGCCCCCCTCAATCGAAAATCCTGAGTCCACTGCCTATAACCGCACAAATTTGGTTAGAACCATCTCCAGATCCATTGAACTTAAGAATACTGCCCAAACTGTTCCCCTGATCGACACAAACAGCCCTGCTCGGCACCCTGTCACCGCACTTAATCACCTGATACAGAAGCCGATCAGTACCCTCAACCTGTCTAAAAAATAAAAACTTGATCATGCAACCAGCCCAATCCAATCCCAGTTGACAGCCACAATTAGCATCCAATCAAAGCCCACTTGCAGTCCAATATCAGCCCTACTACAACCGCATAACCACATCCAAACCACCATAATATCAGCCCTCATATCAGCTGCAAAAGCCATCTTAAACAACCACCAAATCAGAATGCTACAGCAGCTGTTCAGCAGCACTAAACCTGTCCCAGAAGCCACCATTCCACCAGCTATTAACTACACCTCCAGCCCAAGTTTCAGCCAAATAATTTGAGTAAATAACCTGATACTGCTAGTACAGATCTGATGACTCAAGTTCTGTCAGAGAGGGAGAGTTTCCACTCAACAGGGAACTACTGATATCCTCCATCTTGAGTAGACGAAAGATGATTGTCTAGAACATCTTCAACTCTTCCCCCCAACTACAAGACAGACAACTTTTATGCTTGTTATCCATAGTTTTCATCCATGGGACAACCATGGTGGATAGTCAAGCCCTCCACATTGAATGTGACGGATAATGAGATCATCAACAGCAGTAGTACCAGAGCTTAACTTCTTGATTATTTTTCATCCATGGGACGACCAGGGTGGGAGAGTCAAGCCCTCCACATTGAATGTGACAGATATTGAGATCATCAAAAGCATTAGTACCAGAGCTTAATTTCTTGATAATTTGGAAAAGGCCAAGCACTCCATAGACGCAACTTTTTGTACACTGCCTAGCAAGATTTTCATAATAGTCTTCCCCGAGAAAATCTTTCAAGTAGTAGTTGCACAATCACCGAACTTCCTAAATGAAATAACACAAATCTTTGATGTGCACCGTCTTTTTTCTTGTACTTATCATTACTAGCTGCAATCTTCTGCCAGACTTCATGATATCGTGTATGTATTCGGCAAAGAAATCAACTTCTGCATCTGGAAGCAACCTTCTATTCACACCACCTAGTTTGGCATCATACGAGAATAGTATGCACTAGAAAACTAGACCTTGGCTCTCTGCTGTCTACAAAGATCTCTGTATGGGCTTAACTAGGCCCCACGCACATGGTTTGATAACTTTCACATTACAATTCTTTAAGCTCGATTCAAACAAAGCACTCATGATCCATTAATGTTCCCATAGAACTCTACAACTGACTGAACTGAGAACAGTAACACAGTCACTCCTCTTGTTCATGAAATCAGTATTGGCAGTAAATGCAATTTAAATGGCACTCAGCGGATTCAGACATTCTTTGAAGAAATTATTCCATATGAGGGATCTTGGTCTTTATCATTTTTTGGGGGGACTAGAAATTTATCACTACGTAAGGGGATACTTCGCAATCAATGCAAATATGTACTTGGAGTCTTAGACGCAAACCCAACTCCAATACATTTGATTGGACTGTGCCTGATATCGACCCCAACTCAAAATATAAATCCATTAATATAGAAGCAAAAAGCAGACATGTTTCATCCCACTTATGCTGTCCTGCAGTGCCAATAAAAATGGGGCCTTCACCATCACACCAACTTTTCCCACACCCATGACCCATCATACTAGTTTTTTTTCCTTTAAAGAGTAGAGCAAATTCTTCAAGAAAACATTATTACAAGTGATAGAGCAGCGGAGGAATAACTGAAATAATGGTCGTGCCCTTTTCTTGGCTTGACTACTCATTATATCGAACTAGAAATCTAGAAATCTAGTCATTAATACAATTTAGCCCTAACTGGGGTAAAACAGAATTACAGTGAATCATATATTTGCCATATATGTACAGTTAATCCCTAGCTAATCTTTGCTCGATATGTTACAGACATGCCAGATATATATATACATATGTGGGCTCTTAGAATACAAGTGGGGGGCCACTATTTTGATTTTGAATTATTTTGGTGGTCTCTATCTTTACAGTCCCCCTCAAATTGATGTGAGAGTCTAATAAAGCATCAATTTGGTGGTTAGAAAGGCGTGATGACTTTGGTTGGGATTTTGGTGAATAGATCAGCCAGCTGATGGTGGAAAGAAACATGGGAAAGATGTATAGTTCCAGAAGTGACATGCTGATGAATAAAGTGGAAGCCAACCTCAATATAGTTGGTTTGTTCATGAGAAAACTGGATTGGTAGCAATTTGTATAGTGCTTGTATTGTCCGCATTTGAGAAGCACAGGCATGGACACAGACAGGACACAACACGACACGGACACGCCGACACGGCATTTCTCAAAAAGGTGGACATGCACACATCAGGGACACATTAATATTTATTATTATTAATAATGATGATGATAATAATAATAATAATATATCTAATCATATACTAAAAGATTATATCATTTTAACTTTGTAATCAATTTAGCAATCAAATAAATGATTAGAAAAATGGAATCAAGGAGGTTTGCAACAATTACACAGCAAAGAAGAAAACGGCAAAAACAGAACATCTAATGATCATAAATGCAGCAGCAGATTACAAAAAAAATAGTACAAAAACAACTAACAGCAAAAACAGATTTGATGAGCCAAAAAAAAAACAGCATGAGCAAAAACATAAACAAAAAAAAAAAAAAAAAAAAACAAAATGTTTTTTCACAACAAAAACTGAAAAAAAAAAAAAAAAAAAAAAAAAAAAAACAGCGCAGTAGAGAAAGAAAAAACGAGCAGCAGCAAACAGAAGCAGTTTAGAGAAAAAAAAAAAACAAAGAAGAAGCAGGGCAGCAGAGAAAGAAAAATAGAGCAGCAACAAAAAAAATAATGTACTTGATGAGCTAAAATGACAAGCAGAAGCAGTACCACGAGCGAAAAAAATGAAGAAGGGCAGCAGATCTTCTTTTTCTTTTCTTTTCTTCCTCTTCATCTTCTTTCTTTCTTTCTTCTTCTTTCTTCCTCCTAATCTGACGACCATATCAATTTTTTTCTCTTTCATTAGGGCTGGATGAACGACTGTTATTAGGATTTTTTTTTTCTCTTTCGCTAGGGCTGGACGGACGAATGTTATTAGGGGCTAGGGATGGACGAATTTTCCTCTTAAGTTATGACTTTTTACAAACAACCCCCTTTTCTTTTCTTTTTTTATTCGAATTTTAATTTTTTTTCCAATTAAAAAAGGCCAGCGCGTCCCCAACGTGTCCGGAATATAAAATATAAAAAATAAATAGGATACTCTTTTTGGCGTGTCCGAGCGTGTCCGTGTCCGGCGCCCCGGAGAGGTGTCCATGCTTCCTAGGTCAACATAGAGTGGAGTAGGACCGATGAGGAAGATATCAAATTCACGAAGCCATTTGTAGCCAAATTTCTTTGCTACTTGTAGAGGACAAACGGTGATATTCAACTACATCAGAGGATTTGAAAACAATGGTATGCTTTTTATGCTTCTAGGAAATCAGCGATGTACCAAGAAAAATACACCACCTTTGTGGTGGGTCATCTAGTTTCAGGACATCCGGCATACTCTGCATCTATATAAGCACTGAGAAACAAGAAGGAGGTAGGGGTAAAAGAGTCCCCGATCAAGAGCTCCCTCGATGTAGCGAAGAATCCAATTAAATTACTGTGAGATGTGGTTTGCAGTGATTGCCCACAAAGTGACCGACAATTTGAACTGCATGACAAATATCTGACAAGACATGGTGAGATAAATCAAACTCCCAACAAGTTGACCATACAATGTAGGATTAGGCAGAAAGATGCCTTCCTCTTTTTGATGCAATCCAACCCAAGATAGACTCTGCAAGCCCTGATGGACCCATCTGATGGGGTCCACATGATCTCTGATCTTGCAGAGATCCCTATCCATATTTGAGACAACATCTAAATTAGTGATATTACTTAGTTGCTTAATAGGATTGCTTTCTAAATTCTATTTTGAGTAGGATTAGGTATCTTCCTATTTTCAATATCCTAATTAGTTTAGAAATAGTGTGCTATATATTTATTTTTCATGCTTTATTAATCAATTTAAGTTATCGTGAGTTATCCCTTGTGTGTTATGGTTCGTGCTGTGCCTTAGGCCTGGAATCCTCTTGGATTTGATCAATCCTTCAGGAGATTGATCTATCAACCCAATCACTGCGTCAATTGGTATCAAAGCCGGGGAGTCCTAAAAAAGGGTCCAGATTCTGCTTTCAATGGGGCCCCACAGCAAGGGTTCCAACCACTTCCAAGCCAACCACAAAATCAAATCCAAAGGCAGCAACAAGCTCCACCACAGGGTCAACAGATCCTCAGCCCAATCAAAAGTGGCCAACAAATCAAAATAATGCTAAAGGCACTAGAATAGCCGCTAAGCGCGACATTGTCTGTCATTCTTGCAAAAACCGAGGTCATTATGCTAGAGAATGTCCTCACATGAATCTGCACTGTGAAGGTGAACCTTATAATGAAGAACAGTATTGTGAGGATATTGAAATGGAGAAACCTGATGTACAACTTCCAACAGAACAAGAGTCAGCACTTGAAGTATTCACAACTGATGATGACAGCCCATTGCTTTTCCTTCACCGGCGCCTACTGGTTGCAGATGGTACTAAGGAAGACAATGAAAACCAAGCTCTAATTTTCAGAACAAGAGTCACTTGTAAAGGAAGAGCTTGCAATGCCATCATTGATGGTGGAAGTTCTATGAATGTTATATTCAACGAAGCAATTGATAAACTTCAGTTGCCAACTATAAAGCATCCAAGGCCTTACAGAGTTGCATGGGTAAATGATTATTTGATTCCCGTCAACCGCCAATGCACTGTTCCCTTGAAGATGGGCTCATATGAAGATAATGTCTGTGTGATGTTATTCCGATGAATGTTGGCCACATCTTATTTGGCAGACCTTGGTTGAAACGCTTGAAGGTCATCACTAATCACGCAGATAAATCCTAAACTTTTAAATGGAATGGACGCCGAATTCAATTGAAGCCCATGGAAACTCCATTCTCTGCAAAGCAAACCACTCCTACTGCCTCTCCTCACATCCTCACCATGCGCAAATTTGAAGTTGAAAGTAAAGAGCAAGGTGTGATGTATGCTTTAGTTGCCAGATAGGTGACCGAATCCAATGAAAACTCAAAGCCACCCACCCCCCAAGAGGTACAACCATTGCTCAATGAATTTTCTAATTTAATTCCTGATGAGCTTCCAAATGAATTACCGCCAATGCGAGACATCCAGCATGCAATAGATTTAACTCCTGGAGCATCTCTCCCTAATCTTCGTGCTTATCGGATGAGCCCTTCCGAACATGCTGAACTCAAGAAACAAGTTGTGTTAAGTGGATCACAAATTGGGTCACAACCCAACTGTAATTAGGCCCATTTACACATATAAACTTAGTCAAAATCTCCCAACCGTGTACAGCTATGTAGAATATTATCTTACTTCATTAGGAGACTTCCTTAGGAAAGCAATAAATGTAATTATGGTAAATTGAGAGAAATTGTAGCCCTAAACCATGTATCATCTATTTAAAGCATCGAGATCCTCAAAGGAGGATCATCGAATTCATTCTTCAAATTCCATCTTCCTTATATCATATCTCTGTCTTTGATATGGTATCAGAGCTCTGATCTCAAAGTTTTGGATTTAAAGAGAGAGGAATTAGTCTCTCTTGGCAAAGAACAGATCAGGGATTTGTTTCGTGGTCTTCTTCCAACAACAAATTATTTTTTAGCATATAAAAGATCAGGGATCTGTTTTCGCAGTCTTCTTCAACTTCATTGACGGTAGTTCATCTCTAATCCATTGAGGCCCACCAGAGATCATCCAGTTACACCAAAATACTTAGAGGAAGTGGTCGATACACTCTTCAGTATATTCCGGTGGATTTTGGTGATATTGTTGGTGCTTTCGAAACTTCTGTGCACTGTGCTCGTCTTCGTCGCTGGGATCTATTTATCTGTGGCCCACCACCGACCATCACATCTTCGTCGAAGAGACCCACCATCTTGGTCGACTATTTATGCTGAAAGTTTTGGCCATTTTTTCATATTTTTTCATCCATCAGAGGTAGGCCATCTGATTAATCTTGTGCTTTCCCTGTTTTCTGACATAGTTTTCATCAATCCATCACTGTGATTTGGATTTCGATTCGATTTGGATGAAACTTGGATCCTCTGGACAGAAAAAAGGATTTCTACACATTAAGTGGGACTGATCTTGCATTTGATCACCTCCAGGAGCCCCCTTTCTTGATCGACACCTCCATACAAGGTCGTCAAGCCTGTTTTTTTTAGCCGGAACCTGTGTCTGTTCACAGTTTCCTTGCTGTTTGCAATATTTTGACAGTTTTATCTGTTTAGACCTAGTCTGTTGCTGTTCTTCTCTCTGCTGGATTTTTTAAGTGCATCTCTTCTCTCTGAGTGTTGCATCTCCATGTTGTGCTGTGATGGAAAAGACAGAAATTGCTTTGGTAAAATTTAATGGAAAAAATTACTCCTCTTGGTCATACCAATTTCAAGTGTATCTTGAAGGGAAGGAAATGTGGGGATTTATCTCTAGATCTGATCCAAGACCCTCAGAAGATGAGAAAAAGATATTGTCTTGGAACACAAAAGATTCCAAGATCAAAACATGGATTCTTGGATCTGTTGAACCTCAATATATCCTTAATCTTAAACCCTACAAAAAATCTAGGGATATGTGGGAATAAGTGAAAAGGGTTTATCATAGCGGAAACTCTGCACGACAATATCAACTGGAGCTTGAGATTGCTCAATATTCTCAAGGACCCTCATCTATCCAGGACTATTATTCAGGATTTCTCAACTTATGGGCTGACTATGATGAGATAAAATATGCAAAGGTATCTGAAGCTGCTCTTTCTGAGATACAACTATTACAAGATACCAGTCACAGGGACCAATTTCTCATGAAATTGAGACCTGAATATGAGACTGTTCGTTCCAATCTTATGAGTAGAGTTCCATCTCCATCCTTAAATGAATGTCTAAATGAACTCTTGCGTGAGGAACAAAGTCAGATAACTCAGCACACTTTGAAACATCAGTCTTCCAGAGATGCTACTGAGGTTGCCTATCTCGCAACTGGAAAACATCAGTCTATTACCTCGCAGGGATCTAGTAAGGACCACACAATTTCTGTTGCAAGAGGAAATTCTCAGGGCAGAGATTTCAGTAAAATCCAGTGCTATGGTTGCAAGAATTACAAGCATTATGCTTCACAATGCAAGCAGAAATTTTGCAATTATTGCAAAGCAAATGGACATGTCATTGCTGATTGCAGAAAGAGGCCACAAAATCGCACCCCTCGGGCCTATCATGCCAACACTGCAGCTGATTCTTCTTCTTGCAATACTACTTCATCCACAGTCATTTCTTCACCAACGCCTGCCTCCAGCTCTACTCCTATCACTCCTGAGCTAATTCAACAAATGATCATAAATGCCTTCTCTGCAATTGGTATTTCAGGTAATCATTCACCCTTATCCTCAGTCCGGTATCTTGATTCCGAGCCTCAAATCACATGACTTCATCCCCTGCTCATCTATCCAATGTGCAAAAGTATAATGGTAACTTACAAGTTCATACTGCTGACGGTCAAAAGCTTCCTATTACAGCTCTGGGTGATGTTGTGCATCCATTACCTCTGAAATATGTTTTCTTATCTCCATCTTTGACTGCAAATCTTCTATCTGTTGGACAATTGATTGATGATAATTGTAAAATCTCCTTTTCTCGTTTTGGTTGTGTTGTGCAGGATCAAGTGTCGGGGAAGGTGATCGTGACAGGGCCTAAGTGTGGTCGTCTTTTTCCTCTTCTTGTACCTACTACTCAGAATAAACATGCATCTGCTGTTTCTTGCTATTCTTCTAATGACGTTTGGAGGCTCTGGCATAATAGATTAGGCCATCCTCATTCAAAAATGTTATCCTTTATGTTGAACAATGGCATGATTAATGAAAATAAAATTTCTCTTTATAATGTTTCTGATAATTGTTCTACATGCAAACTTGGAAAGAGCAAGGTTCTTCCTTTTCCTCTCCAATCTACTATAGCATCAAAATGTTTTGACATTATTCATAGTGATGTATGGGGAATTGCTCCTGTCATTTCTCATTCTCACTATAAGTATTTTGTCACCTTTATCGATGACCATAGTCGATTCACATGGGTATATTTTTTGCATTCTAAATCGGAAGTATTTGATGTTTTTCAAAAATTTATGGCTTATGTCGAAAATCAATTTTCCACTTGCATAAAAATCCTACTCAGGTTTTGAGCAAATAAAGCAGGAGCATACAAATGACAAGGATTTGGGCACAATCTATGCGGATTTTCTTAACGGAGACAAGGACAAGCACCCTCATTACAACATACATGATGGATTCTTATTCCGAATTAACAAACTTTGCCTCCTACTTCGATTCGAGAACATGTTCATGAATTGCATTCAGGACGTTGTGGTGGTCATTTGGGACGTGACAAAACACTCGCTCTCATGGATGATCGTTTTTATTCGCCGTGCATGAGAGTTAATGTTATCAGCATATGTGAAAGATGTCGCACCTGTCAATTGGCTAAAGGTAACAAGAAGAATACAGGTTTATATCAGCCATTGCCTATTCCTAATGCACCATGGGAAAATATCAGCATGGATTTTGTGTTAGGACTTCCAAAGATTGCACGGAAAGTTGATTCCATCTTTGTTGTTGTTGATCGCTTTTCTAAAATGGCACATTTGATTCCATGCAACACCACATTAGAAGCTTACAAGGTCGCTCAATTATTCTTCAAAGAAGTTGTTCGTCTTCATGGCCTCCCCAAGACAATTGTTTCAGATCGTGACACCAAATTTATGAGTTACTTTTGGAAAGCTTTGTGGATAACAGCTAAGACAAAGCTTCACTTATCTACTGCATACCACCCGCATACTGATGGACAAACTGATGTTGTTAATAGAAGCCTTGGACAACTGTTACGATGCCTTGTACGTGATCATATCACAACATGGGATCAGATTCTACCTATGGCTGAATTTGCTTATAACAATTCAGTTAATCGGTTCACAGGCATCTCACCCTTTGAAGCAGTCACAGGTGTTCGACCGCGCTTGCCTATTGATCTTGTCCCCTTGCCTCTTGAAGCACGCCCTTGTGTTGAAGCCGATAACTTCATTAAACACATGTAACAAATACATGATGAAGTTCGACAACATATTGTAGCTAGCAATGACAGTTACAAGGCTCATGCTGACAAACGTCGTCGTTTCCTAGAGTTTTCTGAAGGAGACATGGTTATAGTTCGTATTCATCCGGAAAGGTTACCGCCAGGCGCAAACAAGAAGTTACATCCAAGAAATACAGGTCCATTCAAAGTGTTGAAGAAGCTCAGCTTGAATGCATATACTCTCGAGTTGCCATCAAATATTGGTATCAACCCCATATTCAACGTTGCCGATCTCACTCTCTATCATGGGCATGATAATGAGGATGATTCTGGTGGGCAAATCATTACATTACCAGCTGCTCCACCACCGCCTGATAAAATCATTGATGTTCTTGATGATCAAATGGTTTTTACTCGTCGCGGAGGATTTCAGAAGTTCCTTGTTTGTTGGCAAAACTGGCCCGTCTCCGATGCTACCCGAATTACTGCTACCGACTTCCAGTGTCTGAATCCAGATCTTTATGAGCACTATCAAGCGATTAACTCGCCGGAGTCGAGTTCTTTCAAGCCAGGGAGAGTTGATGCAGTCCAACCCAAAACTAGACTCCGCAGGCCTGATGGACCCATCTAATGGGGTCCACATAATCTCTGATCTGGCAGAGATCCCTATCCTTATTTGAGACAATATCTAAATTAGTGATATTACTTAGTTGCTTACTAGGATTGCTTTCTAAATTCTATTTTGAGTAGGATTATGTATCTTCCTATTTTCAATATCTTAATTAGTTTAGAAACAGTGTGCTCTATATATACAGAAGAGCCCTATTGTTATTTTTCATGCTTTATTAATCAATTCAAGTTATCGTGAGTTATCCCTTGTGTGTTATGGTTCGTGTTGTGCCTTAGGGTTGGAATCCTCTTGGATTCGATCAATCCTTCAGGAGATTGATCTATCAACCCGATCGCTGCGTCACTTTTCCAGTTTTGGCATCAAGTTCCAAAGCAGTATTACTGATCTTGGAGTCGATGAGTTCAGCCATGGAGGGTAACTAAGTAAGTCTTCAGTATACTTTCTCTGGTGGATACGAATACCAGCATTGGTACAAGAGATTCCAAGGCCAAGAAAGTAGGTCAAGAATCCCAAATCTTTCATCTTAAAAGGCCTCATAAAGTGTCTTTTGAGGTCTTTTATACCAGCAACATTAGTACCATTGATGATTATGTCATCTTCGTAACGTAAGAGAGAGCAGCCCCTTGATGTCCGACGAATAAACTAAGAGCTACCATTCAGACTTTGATAAAAACAATGTTGAAAAATGGCACCCCCTGAATTTATCGAACTATGCACACAGAGCTTGTTCAAGACCATAAAAGAGAATCTGTAGACGACATATGTGATTTAGGAGACAGATATAGCCTGGAGGAGGTTGGATGTAGACTATTTCATGCAAGTCACCATGAAGAAATATATTCTTAATATCCATTTGTGATATTCATTCAACAAGTTCATTGATAATAAAATTTCTTCTTGAGTTTTTCTCTCGCTTGTGTGCCTGTGGTGTGAGACCAAGACAATTCGATCATATGGATCCTTACCCCCAAGCCTCCGGCTTGGAGAGTAGCCCGTTGGCTATTCTTCCCTACTTGTGCTGCATCAATTTGCCATAGTGGTCAGTTGCTGACTACAACAACTACTAGCAAAGTTCTCACAGTAGTCATTTACGTGATTGGGGCGAAGGTCTCCTCATGGTGGATCTTGTATTTCTGTTTGAAACCTTGAGCAACAACACGAGCTTTATATCTATGTAGGCTTCCGTCTGATTTAACTTTCATTGATTACACCCACTTACGATCAATTATTGATGTTGATGCAAGTCTTGAAACAAGATCCCAAGTGTGATTTGTTTTGAGAGCAAGTAACTCTTCCATCATAGCATTCTGCCAATACGATGCTTTGACTGCACTTAAATAAGAAGAGAGGATAGATACAAAGTCTAGAGTAGTAAAAGCACATGGATACCATAGCAATCAGGAGGTTTAGAAGGACGAGTCGAAAGTCTCACAAGTTGTGGGGTTAGAAAAGCATTAACTGGTGATGTAGGAAGAAGATCCAGTGATGGTGATTGGTGAGTGATAAGGAGCAGGAGTAGCAACAGGTAGAGGCTTTGGTTGTCTCACATAGACCATAGTGATGGGAGGTGATGATAAATTGGAAAAATATGGAAGATAAGATACATGGTTGGGGTGAAAATCAGAGCAGAATGAATAAAAAGGAATATGTTCAATATATAAAACATTGCGAGAAGTGCAAAAACGACAAGAACTAGATCTTAACACAAGAAATCTTTGCGGTCATCACTATACCCCAAGCAATACAAATTTTGCAGCTTGAGGTGATAGTTTGTTCTTTCAGGAGAGGTATGGTTGCGCCCATGTCTTGAGTCAACTGCTCGTTATATAGGACTAGAAAATATAGTCGATGATATGATTTAGCCCTAATTGGGGCTAATCCAGATTACAATTAATCAAATCTTTGCTATCTAAGTAAAATTAATCCCTAGTTAAACTCTACTTCATATGTTACACATATGCCTAATATATATACACAAACGTGGGCTCTTAGCATACAAGAGGGAGCCAGTATTTTGATTTTTAATTGTTTTGTCGTCCTTGTCTCTACAAACATATTATAGATCTAGATCCTCCACAGAAAACACAACTCTTTGGCGCTTTTTAAGTAGGATTGATGGAATTTATGGGTCCCAGTGGTCCGGTGAGATAAAAGAGGATTTGAGGATTAACCATCTATAGAAGAATCAAGTCCATCGGATGTGGACAACTCTCTAACCTACAGCCATGACAAATCGAAATGGAAACTTGTTCATTGTAATTAGATTGGACAAGAGGAAACATCCCATGTACCTGATTATTTTTTTTTCTGCTTTTGGAGATGACTAATTCTGCGCTCTGGTATTTGGTAGGGCCAATGGGCCCCAAAAATTCTACCATGGTCCTATTTCAAAAGAAATAAGAGTTTCTTGCAACAGAAGCTATGGAGGCTGTGGGGGTTCCAGGTCCATACGTCACATACCCTTTCTCTAATTCCTTGACCCATCGTTGCCTCTATAAAGCTTCTTTCTTCTAAATAGCAAAGGAAAACTCCCTTTCACCCGTCCAACCATCCATCATGAGCTCACTGAGTTGTGATTCTGTCACCGTCGTATACTTCATTGTACAGTCCCTCATTGTATGCTCTAGAAATGCATATTTTACACAAGGTACTACTTAAAAATATACAGGCTCGTATCTATGCAAATGATATAAAAAAACAATTAGGGCCTGTTTGTTTCCAAGAGGGATAGAATAAGAGTAGAGTAAATCTCAGATTTGGAATAAAATTAAAGTGGAGTGGGTTGAAATAAAATGAGTATTGAATTACTTTACATGTGTTTGGTTTGTTGGAATTAAGTAAGATGAAAGTGGGGGGTAGCAACTTTCATGGGAAAGAAAGAAGGTGGGGTAAAGTAAGCAAGTTATTCAGGTTGGCTGGAATGAAATTTTGATGGGTTGAGTAGAGTAAAGGGGGGTGCCAGGTCACCCGACAGCTTTATTTCACTTGTCCCTTGTGCTCCATCCAAACACGCTTTGAGGTAAAAATTTCAACCGTTGCAACCTTTTATACTCCTCTTCTACTCAATCCTTTGGCAAACAAACAGGCCCTTAAGATTAGCATATGTGTCTTTTGCAACTTCATTTGTTTTTGCTTCTCGTCGTCTCCCTCTTCTTGTTTGTTTTATTATTTTTTTCATGGATTTGGGATGTTAGTCACTTTTTTTTTTCTTTGTTGTTTAAATAGGTGAATGTGATCGTGGGTTCTTCTTTCTATTTTATTTTTCATTCAGTTTTTGTCTCTGTTGTGTGAATTTCTTTGCCTCTAGAAAATAGGATGCTGATTCCAACTTCTCATGTCAAATTAGAAGGAAATAATATCGTTACCTTAGCATTTGTGAATTAGAGCCCATGTCACCTCAGGCTCGGCCTTTTTTCCTTGCATCTCTAATGAGAGTTTGCATCCCATTTTGTTGAGCATGACAAAGAGAAGTTGTGGGCTTCCAATCAATTACCTTGGCCTAAATAGTAAATTGACAAAGAGAAGTTGTTGGGCCTTTTCTCCTTGCATCTCGAAAGTTTTCATAAATTTTCTTCAAGGGATTAATGGAGTGGATGGATGATTGGTTCTAGAATTTCTCAAAAATCATTTTAAATGTGCTTTTCGTCTTAATTTATATATCTTCTTTTTAAATTTCTAAATTATCAAAGTACAAAAATTGGAATTTGCACTTGTATCAAAATACCATCGGGGATTTCCTCTGCTACGAACAAAGCGTATATTGTTCACGCACAGTCCAGCTCATGGGGCCCACTTAGATGCATGTCCATCAATGAGAAAGGGGTGGGGGTGGGGGAGGTAAATGGCTCATTACAAATAAGGGTCAGCCAAACAAATCAGCCCCATCGGATTATCTTAGACCTTGATTTAATAGCCTTAAAGTTTAATGATGTTTTAACCATAGATTTTTTTTTTTAGATTCAATCCAACAGTGAGTGAAGGTTCAATGAGTGTAAAATTGGGCTAGATCATAGGATGATAAGAGTGTCAAAGGAGCTGCACTGATAAAAGGTGGGCCCTATAGAGGTGGCCTGCACCTGTAGTCCACTCATAGGAAAAAAATTCCATATATAAAATAATTAGATAAGGTTGCATTCTGCTAAGAGGTAACTCTCACAGGTTGTGTGAGAGGAAACTTTTTTTTCCACCATGTGGGATCCCCTATGACACATCCAAACTCCTCATACTCCTTAATCCCCCATGAACTAGGAATTAGCACTCACCCAAAACCATATCTACAATAAGACTTTTCAATCACACTTTCCTCCCATGACTAGCATGCATCCAAGTGGGTCACTCAAGGGGCATAGAGTTGCCATAAATATATATGTAAAATGCTCACCTACGCACTACATATCCGGACCATCCCAGAGGCAGGACCCACCTCTGAATACATGGGACATGCCATCTGGATGAATGGTGCGCAGGTGTGTAGTGAGCAGGAGAATATTTTATATATATACATATATATGTGGCACACTAGAAAACGCCTAGGCTTTTTTCTTTTTCTTTTTCTTTTTTTTGCAAGAACATCCCCCTCTAACTGGGGCCCACTTGGATGCATGACAATCATGGAATGCCAAGCAACGGAAAGGTTTGGACATAGATGATGAGAATATGAGGTACCAGCCCAATCACAAGAATCTAACCATTAGGTTTAAGTCATTAAATCTTAACAGCTATACATCATGAAATTTTCTTCGTTTTGAAATCCAACAGTGGAATACCGTCTGAATCAGTGTAAAATTTGGACTTGTAGTAGTGCACAATTCTCTTTCCTTGTTTCCCTTTTTTTTTTTTTTTTTTTTGTGTGTGTGTGTGTGTGGTGGTTGTGAAAGGATTATATTGATGAACTTGGGCCCCAACACCTTCAAAAATTGGGGTAGAAAAAAGGGGCATTTTGTACAATTACCCCATATATAGTTAAAAGACCATTAAACTTTGCGGCTATTAAATCAAGGCTTTAGGTTTTTTAAATGGGACTTATTTTTTGCTTAATCCGTATCCATGAGACCTTCCAACGCCCCTAACCCTGCTCATAGGAATGCATCTAAGTGGGCCTCACAAGCTGCACCACATATGAACAGTATGTTGTTCACTCATTGGAGAAAACAACTCCACATACCATGGATCAGTCAAATTTCCAAACCTCTATTTTAGTTGTCCCTATCTAGAGATTCTTCTCCATCTTCAATCAACTCAGTTGAGCTTTTATATTAAAATTGCTCGACTTTCAGTTACTAATAATATTACGTCATATTTTGCACAAGAAATAACTATGTTTAAAGTTTTACACATGCAAAGAACATGCATGTTACTAGTGTGTATATGCACACAGTGGGCTCCAGGAGCAGCACCGGCTATGAACAGTATGTGGCCCGTTCATAAGATTCTGATCAGCTTATTAGGATTCCAATCAGGATGCAGATCAGAGCACCACATATTACTTTTTTTGCATACTCTGCAGGCTGCTAATCAGGATACTGAACAGCTAGCCAAGGATGTTATTCTCCTTGACTAGCCAAGGCCTACTGCATGATGGTTGATTTCTTATTTTCCTTCTGTGAATTATCTTTCTTTTTGTTAATGAATTTGATGTTACCATTTCGCAGAAAAGAAAAAGACGAAAAAAAAAATTATGCTATCGGGCGTCAACAATATTTGTTACCATGGAAAAATCAAGCTACCATTTTCTCTTAATTTCCTTCTGTCTTAGTTTCCCTAATATGTCCACTTTTTTACTATCTGTTCCAACATTCGAAGACAACCAACGTGTTCACGAAAGGAACACAAACAAGTCAACATGTACAAAAGTCTCCAATCATGCGCTAATGCGCACGGTAAATTGCAATAGAAAAAAAGGGATAAATAATACCAGACAAAGTCCACAGTCTAACAATTAAGAGAATCAGAAGATTTAGTTTTCTTCTTAAACGACAGTAAAGTAACTTGCTTTTGGATCATTAGATGAGAGTCATGCGACAAATTACCTTCTCAACACCTTGGTTGCAGGCATAAACCAAAGCATCTGCAAGTGTAAGCCGACCTTCTGCATCAGTGTTATTGACCTGAAATAAAAGATAAAAACATAGCTATAAATAAAAGTAAAAAAAAAAAGGACAAATTTCTATAAAAGGAAACGTAAGAAATAATTAAGTTCTAGAAGAAAATCTTATGAAAGCACTAAAATGTGATAAAACTTGCCCTAAGTGCAACTACATCTGCATGCAAGCTCAAGAACAAAGGACTCATTCAACTGAAACCAAGACCAACACAGCCATTGCCCAGAGGTTGTCCACATCCAAATGAGTTGAAACACAATTAAAATTTATCTTGTTTTTCAAAAATGGTCAAATTTCATTTGTCAATGTCTACAATATGAAATTCATTTCATTGGATGGATAATTCAATTACCGTTCCAACGAGCCTAAGTTTGTGGGGGTTCTAACCCATATTGACAAACTTATGCCATTTTTTCACAGGGTATAGGAAGTGACGAATACAGATATATTTTCGTCAATTTTCTTTAAAAAGGGTTCTATTCTTTTACTCGCAAAAAGAAATGTAACTTTGGGTGAGACAATTTTAATGGAATAAGAAAATTTTATTTTGTTATCAGGTTTTGCAGGTGTCACTTTTTGGGTTTCACTGGATATTTAATATTGCAAAGGTATTTAACCAAGGCCATCTTATGCATGAGCATTCTTTAATTTAACAGTTGCACCTTTATCAAGAGCAAAGATAAGCGTTGCTGGTCTTTCACATAAGAAACTAATATAGTTGCATATGGCAGTTCCCATTAAAAGAAAGTGTGATTTTTATTTGGATATTTAATATCACAAAGGTATTTAACCAAGGACATCTTATGCATGTGCATTCTTTAATTTAACAGTTGCACCTTTATCAAGAGCAAAGATAAGCATAGCTGGTTTTTCACATAAGAAACTAATATAATAGCATATGGCAGTTCCCATTAAAAGAAAGTGCGATTTTTTATTTGGTATTCTCAGCACCTTTTTTTATTTGTAAGTCCTTCTTACCAGAAGACGTTTAGTTGATCTGCTGGAGCCCTTCCCAGATGCAACTTCCATACAAATTACTTTAAGGGCTGATGCAGGTTACTGTCGCAAATTGTGTGCTCTCTTGCTCTTAAAGGCTTAAAGTTAAAAGGTTTTGGGGTAAAGGCCGCCCACATCAAAGAACCTTTTCTAATCATAAATATTTAAAATTTAACTTTGAGGGTTGATGTGGGAGGTCTCTTTCTAATTGTCATTTTGTTAGAGGCTTGTATGATCATTCTTGAAGGCTTAATATTAAAAGGTTTTAAGGTAAGGACCTTCAGGGTCTACAACAAAGACACTATTTTAAGAATAATTACTTACACTTATAACTTGATTTGTCAAATTTGTGCAGGCAAACACAACCTTAAAGGTAATTGTCATTTCCAAACAAGAAGAAAGAAGAGAAAAACATGGCCCTAAACTTGGCAGGACATTTCACACCCCAATAAACGTCATCAAGAAACTCTTACAACTAATAAAATTAAAATGAACTCATCCACGATGAGAGCCTAAAAAATAAAAAATAAAAAAACACTCCTTCTCAAGCTAAGAAGATTGGAAACTTCCTGCAGTAACACTTTGTGACCTAACACACTTTGTTAAGAGTTCAACTTCCCAACACAACCAGAAACACAAGTAAATAAATAATAAATAATAAATAAACAGAAAATTGATAAGTTAATCGGTAATTAACTGACCCAACATGAACTGACAGTAGAATCAATAAAATGGAAAGATTGGCAGATACTATATCAGATTTAAGTGCTACAAGTTAGTTGGAAAATATGGGCATGCTCGAGACTGTCATAACAGTAGGCAGAATGAAGTTTTGCATCGATTGTGCAGTTCTAGCTCTAAATAATCATGCAGAGAAGACGTACATGTGCAAGTTCTGCTATCGCAAGACAGCTTATGGTGCAATAATTGAAAAATATAAAGAATACTTCCATGTGTCAAGACAACTATACTGTGATACTGGAATTTCTGTTCTGGCCTATGACGTTTTAGAAATGGCACCTTTAAATTTTTATTCAAACGAGGAAAAGAATAAAAAGGGACTAGTAAGCCAACCAGTGCTGCTCAGTCTTAAGGCCTATGTTAGCAAAATATACAAGAAAATGCAACATATCCATATTGTACCATATTCAATACTTTGTTTTCATGTGTAAAATCCATGTCCTTGCATTTCAACCAAGATTGTCTTGTGCATCTTTCATGTTACATGCAGAACTTGTGAGGTCCCATTCTGCAAATGTGGCCCCATTGAAAATCCAAGGAAAATAGCATCAGCAATGTTAAACCTCTAATGCAGTAATGTTGTAAGTGCTGTGGTGTTTTCCCCTTGTAGTGTACTTCAACATCACCACCATTCTGGAGTGTGAGAAGCTATAGGAACTTGCTAACCATCAATCCTAAGGGTTCATTTGTTTGCATGGGAATTGAATACATAGGGGTTCGTGGTCCAATGGCCTCAGCAAAGGATTGTTAAAGAGGTAAGGGGTGAAAGATATAAGGTAGAGATATAGATGGGATCTTGACTTTCCTCGGGTTTGAATCACTAGGGTGATGACTGGTTATTCATTTCCATCCTCCCTTGATTCAATTTATATTAAGGATAAATTATTTTATGATCATTTTTAGATATTCACCTTTGTTTCTGCATTTTTTAACCACTTAGAAATACATCTTAAAATTCCAAGGAATTCAATTACATGAAACAAATAGGCCCAAAACATTTCAACAGCATCAAGTAGCTGTATTAGAAGTTTAAATGAATGATTATCTAAGAGACGCAACATTCAATCACCACAATAAAAGAGGACTACAAAGATAGCTAGCTAAATGCTCATCATCAAGAGAACATTGGTCTCACATCCAATAACAGGGAGACCTTAACCTTTCTATAGAATATGAAATATCTAAGGAAAAGGCATCCTGAAGTGACACTTCCTCAAAATATGGTCACCAACATGTAGGTATATAATGATATTTTGACCAAAGAAAGCCAAATAAACATCATTCTGCAGAGAATGATCACAACAAACTGACGCCTTATGTCCCCTTTCTACAACATATGGCAATGAGAATCACCTCGATTGTCTTTCCATTTGAAGCCGTCACTATGTCCCCAGGTCTGATGCCTGTACCACTAATCATGTTCTCACAGGCAGCAACAATGAAGTGAACCTGAAAATGCAAAAATGTCAATGAAGCAATTGCCATTTTCCACTACTATGTGCATAAATAAGAACTCACCTCTACTCCTGGAGGTTTAATTTGCCCTATGGCCTTTGCTGCACCAAGTGCTGCTGCAGAGCCTCCCATATCAACTTTCATTAACTCAATAGAACAGCCAGGCCCAGTCTTAAGATTGTAGCCACCACTGGTAACATAAAAGAACATCAAATATACACTTTAGAATCTTGTATAAACAGGGACCCATTACTTTTCAGAATAATCACAAACTGCTTTATCCACACCCATTTCCACATGGCCACATTTCAGATGCCACCACACATGTCATATTTAACCATGCTAAGTCAGATCCAAAGTGTTGACTACCAGGGTTGAAATAAGGCAGGTTCCCTCTCATTAAGAACATTCACCAATCTTGTGTTTCATACACCGTAACCCCAGATAATTGTAGTGTGGACATTCTTCTGGGCCAAAGCATGTAAACAGGAACCGGATTGGGCCATTTAAGTTCTTGAACAAATTGCCACCTTGCTATGTGCATTGTGCAGCCATATGGAAGAATTAAACTCTATTGCTTACTACAGGATTAACACAGAACCTACATGCATGAATGCCACAGCGAAATTTAAAAGGAAAGTAAGTACCTATCAAATGTTAATCCCTTCCCAACAATAGCCAACTTGGCTTTCACCTGCCCATCTGGAGGCTTATAGCAGAGATGGATGAAATGTGGAGGATTTGCAGATGCAGCAGCAACACCCAAATAAGAACCCATCTTTAGTTCTTTGCATTGTTCTACATCTAATATTTTTGCAGTAAGAACATCACTGTATGTTAAAGCGATTTTTGAAGCCTCCTCAGCCAGTACACCTGAAGATGAGCCCAGAAGGATTCATATTACAATAGAACCCACACTCTTATCCAAAACAGGGCCAAATACATGGCAAAAGGCTTTAAAGGAGAAGCATAAGAAAAGTAGAACAAACCAACCAACCTCAGGGCATTGGCTGTATCTGAAACGACAAAATAAATAAATAAATGAAATGGGGAACTCTCACGAACCAGGGGTAAGAACATTGGCTGGTGCATTCACAAGCTCTCTTCCAAAAATCACCCCAGAGCAAACAATGCTCGCATACTTAAGCTTTTTTTCTATTTCAGGTCCAGACCCAAGACCAATGATATCCACTGATTTAAGTAATGGCTGCTTTGATTCTGACTTAAACCTGTTATCTTCATAAAATCCGAGCACCGTTCCTGGAATATGAAACCATTGGCAGAAGTTCAAGGGAAAACTTGAGCAAGACATTGGAATTTTGTTTGTTCAATTAATATTGAGAGAGAGAGAGAGAGAGGTATCCATTGTGTAACTCACCACTAACCATCAGTGTTAAAAACACCCATATCCATGCAATCTTGATCAAATGATGATAAGAAACAATAGACATTCTATCGCAATGCAAAAACAGCATTTAAAACACAACTGGCTCAAAATATCATCATGATTCAACAGTTATCAAGCAGATGATTGAGTGCAAGTCAAACAAAGGACTGTTATCCAGACAAAATCATGAAAATTTCAGTTCCATCCCATTGTTCATCCAAAAAGAAAGGCAAAAATAGATAGATCAAATAAAAACCTGACGCTATTGCTGAAGCAGTATTAAGCTTGGAATCTGTGGAAAATCCCTCAGAAGAAGCAAGAACAATAGCTGCATTACTCGCTTGGGCAGCTTTAGCAGCTGCCGCCACAGCCTCACCAAGGACTCGGTAAGCGGCTGTAGCAGTGGAGGGCATGCATTGCCCGAGACCGATCAACCCAAGCCGCCTGAAACCCAAATCACGAAGCCTGAGAACTGTTGACTGGCCCTCTTTTCCAGTAAAATCCTCCTCAGTCGATGCTTCGCTCAACAGACCACCAAGCTGGCCATCAAGCTTTTTCAATATCGAGTTTGTGAACTTGGAGTTCTCATCTCTGGACATGTCTTTCTCCGATACAGCAATAGCAAGTATGTCTCCTTTCCATTCTGAAAAATCTATCTCTTTTGCAGAAAAGGCAATCTGTAGATTAAAAAAGAGAGAGAAAAGAAAAACAGAATGAGCACTTGAATATTCAATAGAACCATTGCTTTTCTCTACACTAACATCTAGAAGGGTGAAAAGATAAATTACTAAAAAAATGAAAAAAGAAAGCCTAACAACATTCTTAGGGGCCGTTTGTTTGCACTCATTGACCTATGTAAATGATTCTCATGCGTAATGGTCATGCATCGCCATGTTTGTTTGCACCAATTTACTAATGTGGTGTGTAAATGAGGTGAAAATTCTGTGCAAATGAGGCCATTTACACACTAACATTTTCACACCTATGTAGGTATGAAAGTGATTGAAACTATGATACCCGGATACTTGTACAAGCTCAACGTATCCGTATCAAACTGATACGATACTTGCATTGGTACCTGATACTCCACCGATACTTCTAGGGAACAAGTTTAACATATCCTACTTGTGAAGTCTTTTATTTCATATAGTGCTTTTATTTCATATTTTTACTTCTCACCATAAAAATTGGTAGAAAGGGGCGAAAACAATGATAATTTCATTTATTCAAAAGTGATCTAAAGAAAAAATTAGGACACAGTATCCGTATCCGTGTCCTAAATTTTCAAAAGTGAAGAGTCATATCCCCAATCCCCGTATCAATGTCCGTATCCATATCCGTATCCAGGCATCATAGGATTGAAACCCCACTCAACCAAAAAGGTGCTAGTACAGTTGGATATATTTTTTTTCTTCTGGCCCCCATCAACTACCTTGATTTTATTTATTCCTGTGGGCCCCATATGTATAATCCAAACTGTTCAATTTGCTTATCAAACTAATAAACCGCAAGACCTTTAAGCTGATTTTGTAAATCTTCATAGATTTTGAGTAATTTGTGAAAAAGTCCAGAAAAAAAAATCTATATTCCTGCACTTTTGTGGGCCTCCCAATTCATGATTTGAATTCTAAACTGTTCAATATTTTTGTATCAATGGTAAGCATCAAGACATATAATTTCATATCATAATTCATCATGGATTTTGAAAAATTTGTGAAAAAATCCAAAAAGTCAAAAAACATCTAAAACCATTGGATGTACTCATTTATTCATGTGAAAATGGAGATTTTGCATGGTAATCCAAATCACAAGTGTAACACTTGCATGTGACATTTGCATATGGGCAATTTACATATGTAAAACTCATTTTCCTATCCCATGAGTAAAGCACAAGTGACCCTTAATGACTTTCACCTGTGTGTTATATAAAACCTATAAACTGAAGAAACCAAATCAATTATGTCACTTAAATTTCAAAATCAAAACAGCATAAATGGGTCAGCTAAAATCTGCTACTTTAAAAAGAAGAATTATTCCAGCAACATTTTCAGAAGGTCAGAACTTAAAGAATATTAACGAAAATCCACACTGGTACATAAAATGCCTCAGCTAAAACCTTCTACTTTAAAAAAAGAATTATTCCAGCAACATTTTCAGAAGCTCAAAACTTAAGAGCAGATTAACAGAAATCCACACTAGCACACAAATTAATCATGTATAATGCTACAAAACAACAGAATTTTATACATGAAATTTAAGGTCAGATTAAACATTATATTAACCATCTTATATTTATCCGTAAAAAAAAATATACATGAATCAGTTCTAAAAAACGAATATATAAAAATTATATCATGAGAAAACCCAACTCAACTATGCTAAAAAAATCAAGTCACTTCTTAAAAAATGAATAATTCCACGTACATAATGTAGGCACTTGATGTGGGACTACATTGGCCCAAATTTTCAAGAGTTAGATGAGAGGGAAAAGGAAATAAAAAAAAGTCGTGCATGTAGTGAGGTCCAACACATCCTCTTTCATCTGATTTTCAATTAACCACTTGAAACTCTTTACTTTTTGTTGGTTCAAGATTAACTTAAAAAATAATATCACTAGAGGTCTCAAAAACTAGGTTCGATGGGTAATAACAAGTTACTGAGAGTGACACCGTGGTAGCACTATAAATCTAATCTCTATGAAATAGTGCTACAATGCCAATAACAAGGTGAGGTTGGATTAATTCCGTAATGAGGTCCAAAGCTGTTTGTTTGGTAGATGCAGCAGGTGCACTCTTGATAGACTAGCCAATATAAGTTAGGGGTGGCAAAAATCAGCCCAACCCGTATCACCATCATCATCAAAGCCATGTCCCAAGTATGTTAGGGTCCACTACATGAATTTTGCTTCTCCATTCCAACCCATCTTGAGCCAAATCCTCAGATACATTGAACTTCTTCAGATCTATTTTTACTACCTCCATCCACGTCCTTTTTGGCCTACCCTTCCCTTTGGTGGACCATCAACCTTCATAGCCAAACTTTTCCTTACCAACACCGTTGCTGGCCTAAGTTGGACATGCCCTAGCCATCTCAAATAGGTTTCTCTAATTTTATCCCCTATTGATACAACCCTAAATGCTCTCAAAAACGCTCATTTCTAATTTTATCCTTCCTAGTTTTACCACATCCACTTCAGCATTCTCATCTCTACTACATCCATTTTGTGCATATGTTGCTTTCTGTTGGTACAGTTTCGTATATCCCTTGTTCTTCTTATATATAAGTACTACAACAATTCTTCATTCATCTGACATTTTCTTTGTCATAAATATCTTATTGAAGAGTCTAATTAACCAAATCTCCCCAACTTCTCCTAAGCATTTCCAAGGCTCAATTGGGCCCGTATCAACCCGCCAAACCCGACCCGCATATAATACAAGTCAAGTTTTCCTAACCCACAAGAAAAACAGGTCAAGTTAGGGTTAACCCACCTAAACCACATAACCCGCATATACTCCCCTGGATTTGTATAAAAATATAAATGAGAGATATATCACATGAAAATCTTTGCTATTTTTGTGCAATTCCACAACTTAGATGGTTCGATGAGGCTTTAAATTGTCTAAACTCAGTTTCACCATTTTCGCAACTCTCTGGTTTCTGGAAAGTACCTAAGACAAGAGGAGGAGGAGATGGGAGTTTTCTTCCGTGCACGCAAAACGAGACCAACTTGACATGCTGGCCTTACAGCCAGAAAGCTCAGCCAATCAAGTGGGCTACTCTAAGGCTAACATGACTGATTGACTGCAGCAAAGGAGCAATCCCTTCCAAGTTCGGACACTCTAAGGCTTTCACTTAAACAAATCATGCATTAGAGGAGTAAAACGCTACTATGGGGCCAACTATTAAAATCCAAACCATTTAAAGTAAAATTCTTTCAAATATATAGGGAACCCCCAAAGTTTACCTCGATCGGAACTAACCCCACCATTAGATTGACTGTTTAATAAAAGAAAGTGATTAAAGTGATTAACCCAATGTTATGCATATTCCTTATTACATTTTTTTATCTAACCATCAATCCAACAGTGGGACCATTTCCGATGGAGACAAAATTTGGGAATACACAATATATTTGAACGTTCTTTATTTTGAATGGTT
The DNA here is from genome assembly GCA_038049695.1 of Cinnamomum chago. NCBI lineage: Eukaryota > Viridiplantae > Streptophyta > Magnoliopsida > Laurales > Lauraceae > Cinnamomum > Cinnamomum chago. Next base: position 58,917,556 of record CP142458.1, on the reverse strand, counting down.
TAGATTTCAATAGGTGGGCTCCACCATAGTGTTCCACTCATTTAGCACATGATTTGTGCAAGTCAAAGTTCAAGGATTGGACATTTGTGTTGGGAAGTTCCACATCCCACATCGCCTAACTAATAGGCTTGACATGTCTTAATATATCTGAATAGGCCTTCCACCTATCAGCTTAAGCTTTTTGGTTGGTATATGGTTTATTACATGGTATCAGAGCGGGTTCCGATCCCGTTGTTCTTGTGTAGCCCAGGTGACAAGCCCGTCCATGAAATCTATTGGGCCTGCACGTGAGGGGGAGTCTTGGGAAGTCCCACATCACCTAAGTAATAGGCTTAACATATCTTAATATATCTGTATGGGCCTTCCACCTATCAGCTTAAGCTTTTGGGCTAGTATATAGATGATGCCACCCGACCCAAGACTAGGACCCGCAGGCCCTGATGGACCCATTTGATGGGGTCCACACTATCTCCGATTTGGCAGAGACCCCTATCGTTATTTGAGACAATCTCTAAATTAGTGATATTACTTAGTTGCTTAATAGGATTGCTTTCTAAATTCTATTTTTAGTAGGATTAGGTATTTTCCTATTTTCAATATCCTGATTAGTTTAGAAACAGTGTGCTCTATATATACAGAACAGCCCTATTGTTATTTTTCATGCTTTATTCAATTAATTCCAATTACAGTGATCGGGAGTTTTCTCCTATTATGGCTTGTGCTGTGCCTTAGGGCTAGAATCCTTTTGGATTTTATCTATCTCCCGGAGATTGGTCTACACTTCCGATCATGGATTCAAGGCTGCGCCAATGGATCATATAATAAACCATATATCAATCCAAAAGCTTAAGCTGATGGGTGGAAGGCCCATACAAATATATTAAGACATGTCAAGCCTATTACTTAGGCGATGTGGGATTTGGAACTTCCCAACAATTTGGGCTCCCTCCTTTTATCCTCGGTGGACGTGCAAGTCATGACTTTAGTCAAGGCACATCACTCAGTCAAGTCAAGCTTTCTTGCCTCTCTTCTCGTTAATGCGGGTTAAAATTTGGCCCATTTTTAAATGAGTCGGACACGGGTTAGAGTTCAAACCATGAACCCTACCGTCAACCCGACCCGACCCATTTGCCACCTCTAATATAAGTGTTAAAATGCAGGCACTTCTAATAAGCACTAAGTTGTTCTCTAGAGCATGGTTCAAAGGTTGAGGTTGCTACACTATTTCGAAAATAGCAGCGCTAAGGTCTAAAGCCTAGTAGAGCCAAGTAGTTTTAATTTAAAACATTATTTTCCTATTTCTTCTCCTCAATAGCCTTTCTTAAAGTTGTATCTACCTTTATATGGTTCCAAATACTAAAAAACACAAGATTTAAAGTTTTTTTTACCATTTAAAAATTTTCACACCACTACATAGCATTTTGACCACTGGCCACTACACCCGCCTTAACTGTCATTTTGATCCCTACTCTAAAGAGGTCATGAGAGAAGGACAAGGACATGGGAAAAATACACTAGCTTTATAAAGTCATAGTTAGCTTACTGACCACAATAACATGCCTTGATATATCAAATTAAAGTAAGGTTCAAATTGTATCCTAGCAATGCACTTTATTTCTGTTAGTATGCACAAATCTTTCCTTTTGCTGACTTTCTTAGAGGTCTTGCAATGTCTTGGGTTAAAGTTATCTTATTTTCGTATGGTTTGATCTATGGCTAGGATCATTTTTAGGGATTGAAAACTTTTTTATCATATTAATAATGAATGAAGCATTTGGCAGCCCATGCTGGGCTGTTCTGACATTTTGAGAAAAGCCAAGTCCTCTTGGACGTGTGTATGTGAAGAAGCCTAAGGGTGCGTTTGGTCACAGCAACTTCTTAGCGATTGGTACAGCGATTGGCCAAACACAAATACAAGACAACAACAAGCTATAGCGACAGCGACAGCGACAGCTTTTAGAACCTCAAATCGCTGATTTTCCATAATCTCGGTCCCCCCAGCTTCAGCAACAGCTTCTAAGCATCAACAACAGCAACAGCTTCTACATAACCTCTGTTGCTATCAGTAGTTGCTGTGACCAAACGCAGCCTAAAGTTTTGGGCTCCAAACCCCTGTTTCTTCCCTTCATGATCTGTTGTTCTGATTTCTTTCCCTATTTTCTCCTTACTCATGGTGTTTTATTGGATTTCCATCACAACAAACCATCGGATTTGCAGCCCTCTTTCTAACATCTGGGACTGCATCAGAAACCCAGTAAGTGAAATGGAAGCAACATACTTTCCTTCAGTGGAGCAGCAATGGGAAAGGTCAATGCAATCAAAAGTATGTCAAAATATTACATAATCATTTTTTGGCATAAGGCTGGCATGAGGGAGGAAACACTTTATGGGAACTTTATTCAGTTAAAAAGATTTGAACTGAAGATATTCCAGTTTACCAAGGGGCCATTTGTGTTAATGGTATTTAAATCCTAAGAATCATAGAGCTTTTTTTATCTAAAGTGGAGGGAGGTGGACAATGCAAAATTTACAAGCGTTTTGGATAAGTATAACCTTATAAAATTTTCAAAATGACACTAATGGTGGGTTCTAGATTTTAATTTTTAGAAGGTGGGCCCCAATTACCTCATCAAATAAGAGCTTATTTTCATAATTTTACCAAACAGACAAATCATAAATTAGAACTTAAGAAATTAGAGCTTTTACTTTAGACCTTAATCTAATCAGCTCTTATTAATCAGTCTAAAAAGTTTCCAAACGGCCCCTCAATAAATCCTAGGAACTCAATACAAACCTTGCAAAAGAGTCCCCAAGGAAATAGACTCTTAACAAGAAAAACTACAATGGCTGAGCCTTGTTTATCTCCAAATCCTGTCTTTAACACCCAGAATGTATGCATTACTAACAGGAAGAGATGCAATCATCAATCTAATATCCTTAACATCACTTACCAATCCCTATTGTGCACAGGGTGCTCAGACCCATTTATGTGCATGCATCAAAACAAATTCAATTAGCTGGGATCCCATTACAATCACCCCCAATACCATTTCAAAAATCATATATACATCAACCCAAGGAAAATCAGGAACCTAAGGCACAATATAGCTGTTGTGATCCTAAAGCAAAAGAAGGAAAACAAAAGGACAATAAAGAATCATCAATAAAACAACATATAGATGTAGAATAAAGCAAATCTAGAAAGACCCCACAAAACAAAAGCATGGCATCTCGGTCAGGAATTTCTTCGAACAGTTGGTCTGCAAAACTGAATCTACATGCGAATGGGTACCTGAGGAATGGCAATAGAGGCAGGCTTCGTGAGGCCGAGAGAGGCGTGGGTGGTGACGGTTTGCGCCATGCGCACCGGCGGTGCAAAATAGAGGGGGCTCAAGGAGATGCGCAGGATAGAGGAGCGGCGTAGTTTAGGAAGGACTGAAGAGGCAGTGCAGACAAAAAGGGAAGAAATGCAGATGGATAGCATCTTATAGTATCTCTATCTGTGTCCTTTGTCTAATATAGAAGATGCCTTGGTTGCTGGTTTTATTCATCAGAAAATCTGACCGTTGATCTAATGGGTCCCACCAATAGATTTTTATTTTATTTTATTTTTTTACCAAAAGAAATTGATTTTTTTTAGAAAAGAGAAACAATGGGGTCTAGTGCTAAATCATTGCTATCGATGAAAATGGGCCCCACAATTTCCATTGCATGAGTCCGGGTCCACTTATGCTTTGACTTAGAGAGATCATGAGGTGGAGTCCAACTCTACAGTGAGCGTCCCTATTGAAAATCTAAATGTCTCGTACTATTTTGATTTTAACCATCATAATCTGACCCATATCTTATACATGTCGGATACAAATAAGTAAATGAAAGGAGTCGAGTTTGATTGACCTACATAAGTCATAACACATCAACAATTATTCTATTTCTTCTTCTCCTAAAATATAATTTCAAGATTCAGTGGAGTTTATCTCATTTGAAAGGGAGTGTTTGAAAATGATATATTTAATGAGACTTTGCTATTTTATCTTATGGAGTTAGAATCGGAGACCCTGATACGCAGTCGGAGATCTATGTGCGTTCCGGCGATTGGAAAGCTCCGCAGATCTCTTCTCCTCCTGTCTCTTCTGCGAAATGGAATAATACCAACCTAGACCTCCCTTATCTTATATAGAAAAGTCTTAAAAAGTCACACTTACTAGAAATTTATTTGCCAAGAAACTCACATCCACTAATCCTATTAGAAGTCTTATTAGTGGGACCAGATCAAGTCTTACGTTAAGTGAGATTGTATTTTTTATTGGCATCAGCTTTACTTAATCTGACATGGGACCCATGGCATATGGGTCACACGATTTCCTATATTATCTCCTCCTTGAAAATATAATCCATTAAGCTCTAACATTTCCTCCTTGTTGTCTGACTCTGACCCTAGTTGGAAAATTGCCCCAGCCCCAGCCATATGTCAATAATTCACCTAGGAGGAAATGACAATGAATGATTGTCATCACTAGCTATGTGGAGCCCCTTAATATGCCTAACTTTACCTTGAAGTGTGTGAAGAGGAGTATGGATGATGCTCCACTCACTGGATGTGAGTGTAAGCGAAAAGTAGAACCCACAGTTTGGACCTAGCTATTTTAAATCTGAACCGATAAAAACGAACGCCTCCCTCTCTGTGGGATTAGGCCAAGTTTTACTATAATATGAATCCGTGACATGTAAGATCAAACATAACTCATGAATATGTTCAATCTTATTGTGGGACTAACTCTTATTTGAGTAATATAGTCTCATCCTAAAAGGAGGGAAATGTTTATTTTGACCAATTTGAATTTCACTTGTCATATAAATATCTGATGATGAGAACCTTGGAAGAATCAGATTCATGTGGCAAGTCATGGATAGTTTGCAAAGTATCCAAAGGATCAAAGTTGATATAGACATTAGACGTGAAAGAATCCAATAGAATTTGCAATGAACTATCTAAAAAGATGCAGGTATCCTTCTAAATTATGAAAAAAAATGTATAGAGATGTGTAGAAAACTGTGGATTGGTCAACCTTTTTCAAGATGGAAATATAGCTACTAATCCTATTAATCCCTTTGAAAAGGTATCAATAATTTAATCTATGGAGGCCACATATTGAACATCAAGGAGGTTTGATAGCATGAAGCTTTTTTTAACCAAAAAAAAAAAGAAAAGATCACAACACATATGACATATACCTTAACACAATAATAATGAGCTTCGATGTGTTTAGATGAAGATCACTCATGATAGATTGAATTGGAGGTCAACAAAATAGAATTCATGAAATCAGAGTATATGATAGATTTTATAAAATTAAAATTAAAATTCTTATTTATGTCATAAAATTAAATGTTATTCTTAGTATGACTTTTAATGCTCGTGCTAAGCACGGGAGAATTTTGCTAGTAATAATGAGCTTCGATGTGTTTAGATGAAGATCACTCATGATAGATTGAATTGGAGGTCAACAAAATAGAACTCATGATATCAAAGTATATGATGGATGAAGATTGAAGAAAAATGGAGAAATCTTTTCGAAGCATTCTAATTCAAGCCAATTATGAGATTTTGTGGGCAAGAGACGAGTACACTAATTCATTGCCGGAGTCAACATGCAACTTCATTTATTGGAACCTTACAGATTCGACTCGTAGAATAAAGAGAAGCGTTTACTATGAGGCTATGAGGCTGTTTTATAGAGAGAGGGTTTCATCTTGCCTGAGTTGACTCCAAGTTGGCTAATAGAATGCATATTTTTAAGTTGACTCCAAGTTGGCTAATTCATTGGTTGGATAAAACTATAGGTTCATTTGAGTTGTAATTTTGTATTTCTTTTAAAATGAACTATAGTTGAGTCACCGATAGGCCTAAAGTGAAGATTGAAGTATTTTGGAGCAAAAAGAGTCATTTTCCATAACACAAACTCGCTATAGCGAAGCTTTAACTCACTAGAGTGAACATGGCAGTGCAGTCTGGGACAGAATGCAGGCTAGCAATAGCGAGACTTTCTAGCCGCTAGAGCGAACTTGGGAAAATTGACGAGTTTCATCTGAATTGCTAATTAGAGTTTGAGGTTGCTTTCTATTCTAATTTGATTATTATTAGAAATCTAAGGCACCATTTTAAGGCTATATAAAAGGGTGTTTCTCTCAACCCTAAGCATGGAATTTAGTTATTCTCTCATTCTTCTGAGGTGAGGAAATTCAAATAGAGATTCCTTCTTCTCTAGAGCCATCATCGAAAGATTGTTCTGAATAGCCGCTCTAAAAGGTTTGATTCTTCTACTTTCTTGTAAAAGATCTGAACATCTTGGTTATCAAGGTGTTATTGGAGGATCAAGCAAGGGGAGCAGTGCGCGGTGAGTAGTAGTGACAACGGAGAGTTGTGCAAAAACAATTACAGTTCTTAGGTCGATGTACTAACTAGGAAAGGGAGTCGTGAGTATATCATGTAACTGTTCAATAATGATTGATTTTTCTGATCGTGGTTTTTCTCCCTGGATAGGGTTTCCACGTAAAATTTGTGTATGCCATCTTGTGGTGTGTGATTAGTAGATTCGCTTGCTAATTAGCTATGATTTTATTCCACTGCATTGATTTTTAAAACTAGCATCCATGCTAGTAGTTTAAAAGGGTATCTTTCAATTATCTTTATTGCAAGAACCTACGACCCCAAGCATTGCTCTCATGAATCATGATGGAGTGGATTATGAGCCTAAAGTGTGTGAGTTCTCTTCACTTCATGGAAGAATGACCTTCTTCCAAAGAGCTGTATAGTATGCTCATCATTAGTGAGAAACCATTTCAAATTTACTATTCATCTCCACCCAATCCTAATATTCTTTTTTCTACCCTGGGGATTAAAAAATGCTCCACTCCACACCATTTGGATGCAATTATAGGAAAACAGAAAAAAAAATCCACCCGTTCTATTGATCAAGGCAAGTGGAAGAAAAACTAAAAATTTGCAAGAAAGCATTTACTAGAAATCAAATCAAACCCTTCCACTTGGGTATTGGAGTGTACCATGCATTTGCATCATTAAAAGGCCTTCTAATCATCCGTGGCTGTTAGTCATGCATTACAATGCAGCAAAGCCATTTTCACTGCAGGCAATATTGATAAGGTGAATGTTACTGATTTTTAGATTAAGGGAACCATTATGTCATGTGAGGATTCCATGATAGTTTGGATATGGGCTCCAATTTTCCTCATTGCCTAGTATTTTTGCTGTTGCAGAAAAGACACAACTTTTAAACTAATTTACCACGATAGAGAGGAAATCAAAATATGATGAGGGAGAGGTGGCTGGTTGCGTCATACAAATGAGCCTTTGGTGATAAACAATATCTAGGGATGTCAATGGGTCGGGTTAAACGGGCGGCTTATCTTGACCCGTTCATAGTGGAGGCAGGTCTAATTGTGGGTTTGTTAGGTACAGGGCGGGTATGGATTTATGGACTCATGCTCGAGTTGGTTTTGGGACAGGTTTGGATTTTGGTTGTGTAGAGTCTTAGTTGGTTAATTCATCTAGTTTGAACAAAACTCAAGTCCATATTGAGTTGTAATTTGTGTTCTTTTAGATATGGACTGTGATGGCATTTCAAAGCAGACGTTGGAGAGTCATGGACGCACCAATCACTTCAAGTTCGAGCCAAGACGGAGTCCAGAACAGAGAGCAGGTTTGCTATAGCGAACATGTGGCTCGATGTCCCAGCGCAAAGGCAAAAACACTGCTTGCTATAGCGAACTGGGTTTTTCCTGCCATGTGCGAACCGCAGACTTTCTGCTGTCCTATTCTTGTTCCACTTGTTATTTGAGTTTCGATCGAATTGGAAACCTTTTGCACAAACCTTGGGTTGTATATTCATCTTATTGCTACCCTAGACCTTACCTCTCTCCAATCAAAAGATTTAGAATCCTTTGAGAGTTCTGCAACAAGGGTATTTGGGCTGATTATTCAAGAAAAAGATTTCTTCTTTCTCCATTACTGATTGAAGAACCTTAAGAGGCATCAAGGTGGGTTGAGTTTGCATCACTTTGAGAGGCATCAAAGTGTGACTAGTTCAAGCACGGTAAAGGTGAACGGTGGGTAGTCGGCAACTCCATCGCAGTCCTTCAGTTGAGTTGCAACTGAAAACGATTATGTGAGTCCTTTAACTTTCTTTATATAGTGCTTGATTTTTCTAGTGGTCTTTATCACCCGTGGTGTTTCCCGAGTAAGGTTTTCCACCTTAAAAATTGTGTGCCTCCTTTCTTTTGTGGTTGATTGATATTCTGTTATTAGGTGAATCCACTAGTTTAATTAATAGGAATTGAATTTCATATCAAAATCTAAGTTGGGACCTTAGCCTGCGTTAAGGCTTAAATTAAGATTGAATTAGGCATTCAGCCCCTTCAGGTTGCCCACCCCCTCCCTGTATTTAATTATATTCATCACTAAAATTGTAGCAACAATCTTGGAACTCAGCAGTACTGGAAATTGGAATGATGTTTGATTAAATAGAAGGTTTGAGTGTTTGAGTTTTCCTCTGACTCTTTCATTTTCGAAACCACTCATCCATCATTAAATCGAGCCCAACTTATACTCATAACTAGGGGAGGACCCAAGCACAATTACGTGGGTGTAGTCGCACCTGTTAAACTGCATCATGCTTCAAAAGAACTAAATAAAAGTCATGAGTCTACCCTAAATATTTATATGAAAATCCTCATTTTGCTCCCAAAACCAAACTACCACCCAAAATATGCACCCTTCAAACAAAAATTCCGGGTCCGCCACTGCTCATAACGGGGTGAGTTTGGTATTACATATCAAAGACCTGTTGTTGGGCAGGATTGGTTATCTCAACACATACCAAATCCATGCCATTGCCATTATTAAGTCGACATCCCACCCAGTGCTGTTTTGATTTTCCATGCAGCTTCATCCACACCATTGCCATCCCTTTCCCACTCAGTGCTGTTCTGATTTTCCATACAACTTTAAAGTTCAAAGGACATGTGAAACAGAAAAGGGATGTAAATTTGTGGCCTGACTTCCTGACCTGCTTAACTAGGAAGTTCCAACCTTAGATTTTTCTTATACTCAATCAAAAGAAGGGCTGAGTTCAGATTGAGGCTTTAAACGCTTAATCAACCCACCAAATCAAACGAACCAACCCATCCAAACTAAATGTACTTCAACTCCCACATACCCGACCTGTGATTTTAGGTTTCAGGTTGACAGTTTCAATTAGAAAGAGTAATAAAAAGATCGAGTTCAAGTTAAAACCATGTTCATTGCACAAACCAACATGACCCAACCCATTTACATTACACAAACCAACCCGACCCAACCCGCCAACCTAGTAATTCCTAGTTTGGATTTTCAACCCAATTAATAAACATGGCCAGGTTCACAAAATTTTTATTTTTTGAACAATTAATAATAACGTATATTTAAAAAAAGGGAGATACAAAGAAGTTACAAAGAGGTACAATGAAAGAAACACCACATGTGGGTGTATCAGACTATCAGTGTAAGAGGAATATTCCTACATAACATAAGCACTCAAGTTACATGATCAGTTAACCCCTTGCTTAGCTAGACAATGCACCATATCATTGGTGAACATACTTACATGCTGAAAAGACATGTGAATCATATCGGTTAGTTGACAAATCTCATTAAAGTAGAACTGCATCTTCCATGGACCATTAAAGGAGTTCACCCAAGATATGGCATTTAAAGAGTCACTCTCCATCACAAGATGATTTTAGGAAGAGAAAATGCAAAGAGCTCCCTGAATAGCCATGACTTCTGCTTTATTAGAAGACTCTAACCCCACATGCTTTATAAGCAATACTTCTCCTTTGTGATTTCTCAACACCCCCCACCGACGCCTGTCAACCCCGGTTTACCCTAGTTGCTCATTAACATTAAACTTTAAAACTCCTAATGGAGGAGGCCAACAAGATATTTTCCTTTTCTTCTTTGGGCCCCCCACCTTAAAACAACCACTCTAATTATGCAGAGATTGTCTATCTTGAGATCTCAAAATTCCATTGTAGCACATGCTCATTTTGCAATCCTCAACCTGCCAAGCCAACTTGAACTAGATCCAACCTGACTATGATTCAGGTTGATTTTTTGAACCCTAATAGAAAACGGGTCAGGATTTGAGTTGAACCCATATTACCATGTGGTCCCATTCCAAGCATTGTAGCCTGGCCCCATAAAACAACCCACAGACTCTAGTAATCAAAAGACAATAACCTAATCATTAAAAAAAAAGAAGTCAATAACCTACAGTAATACCCATGCACTGTATACAAAAGAAAAATGAAATATCATCAGAAATAAGAGAATCTAGAGCCAAAAACAAATCTCAAGTCAGGTTTGAAACCAAAAACAAATCCCAAACCAGAGATCTCAAGCCAAAAACAGTACCAGGCCAAAGAGCCTCATTTCATTAAAATATGCATCAACAATATTTCATAATTATCATCATTCTCCATTAACTCCAAACAAATTCAAATCAGATCCTGTTAGAGAAGCTACACATCTTTGTGCTCTTTCCCCTTTATCACAATAGGATCAAAGAAAAAAGAAATAGACAGAACAACAAAGCTGAAACCTACACATCCATCCACAGTCTCTACTTCTCTCAGTATCTCCTTTGCAGATACTCTCTTTCAGCATCTCTAACAAACTCAGTAGATCTATCAAGCCTACCCATCACAGCATTCTTAAAACTTAAAGCTTCTTGAACTTGTGAACATGAGCGCTGCATACGGACACCGCTCAAACTAGCCCTTGACTCCACCATTTCATTTAAAGAAAGCCTCTTCCTTTGCCCTGGCTCAGGCCTTTGTTTCGGGGCACTCATAGACCTTACCTTCGCCTTAAATGACTGTGTTTTTGCCATGTAATTGGGGTAATTTGAGTACCTGCGGAAGACGTTTTCTCCACAGACGCTCTTTGCAGGTGTTACTGGCATTCCGGCAGTTGACAAGCTAGAATTTGCAAATCGAGGGGTGCTTTGTGCTGTTGAGAATCGACATTCATCGCCTGTGAGTCCCCAATCAAAGTCGGGGAGATTCCGGCAATCAGGTATGGAGAGGCGGGTGGGGTACTGACATGGGAGCGAAGAGGACAGATTTTGGGAATATGGGTCATCACCATAATCTGACATTGAGGTATTGGTTCGACGGGATCTCGACTTAAGTCTGCAGGTGTCAATTTCAACTATCTTTGCACTCTCGTCGAATGCATCAACAACAGGTGTCTCCAGAGATGCTGAAAGCCTCTTGCTGTGGATTGATGCCATGCATTCACTTCTAGTGTCATCAAATCTTTCCTGAAAGTTGGAAGAAATACATTAATTGTAGGAAAAGCACATATCTGAAGTAGTTTAGCAATTCATTTCTAACCCATAGCATTAGAGTGGAAAGAGAAACAAGACACAGTGCAGAAATTCTGTTCTACCACTCCTTTTCCACTCCAGTTGCAATGTGATACAACCTAAAGGACTGATCTGGATGGAAAGTAATATCACCTAATGAGCGCTGAAAAAACAGGGAAGATTCAATGATCATATCTTACCATGGAAAGACGGGCCCTCATTTCTTGCTGAAATCTTCTATCCTTGTTGAGAAGACTGCGAGATTTCTGCATTCTAACAGTGGCCTGAGCTCTAATAAGAGCTTGCATACTATGAAGAGTTGCAGCAGCTTGCTTTCGCACAAGATAACCTCGAACATGTGCCTGCAGCTTTACTAGTGCTTTGAGAGCACGAAGAGCTTTCTTTGCCTGTCCAAACCCACAAAAGTATAATAAGCAAAATTAAGAAACATATGATGGATATGAACAATACAAATTGAAATGTGAAAATATCCAATAAAGGTCTAACATATGGCACTTTTGTGCAGTGCCAATTCCACAGAGACCCAAAGCTATCTGTAGGCATGTGCTAATCTGATGTTGGGGACACAGATTTTTGGAAAAAAGATTCAACAAGAATCAGAGATCTTGAGGATTTCGGCCTGAGAACTCTACGTCACTGCAACAGAAAAAAATGCAGATTCCACAATTGTGAAATCCAAACCAAAGATGGACATAAAAAAAAAAAAAAAAAAAGCACACTGGGATTCTGCAAGCTGTGGAATCCATGGCTGTTTTCAAACATGCCCAAAACTGCAAACGCCCCAAGTTACCATGTTCATCAGTAGGCCATGGAAGCATCTCAGTGTCAGATTGATAAAAAGGAAAACAATTAACAAGAGAAATGAAAATAACCCATTTCATACGAGCAATCTCTACAATCATTTCAGCAGCAGATTCAACAAAGAAACATCAAGCCGAAAAGAAACAGAGAAATTCTGGACAGCCCACTTCAAAGAGTAAAGCAAACAAGAAAAAGAAACAAATTAATAGAACATGTCAAATCAAAGGACAACAACTTACCTAATCAAAAGGGTACTCAATGAAGTTTCAGAACCACCAGAAATTCAAAATACCAATCACTACTTACAGTTACTCCACTCACTACTAAGCAACCCATCAAAGCTTCTGAAAATTAAGAAACAAAAATCCCCCAAAACAACTCAAACCTGAAACCAAATTCACATACCAGATGCCCGCGAAAAGCGGTCTGGATCTTCACTGCGGCGTGCCGCTCCCAGCTGTTGCCTGCAAACATCATCCCCCTGCCATGGCTAGTGAGCTTCACCACCGCCACTGCAGCCTGTGCGGCGGCAACCGCAGCATCAGCAGCCGCTGCAGTGGCTGCAGCCACCGCAATTGCGTGCTTGTTCTGCTCCTCAGACTCGTCGTAGAAAGACCTCGGCCAAGGCGCATTGGCTGCGGAGACACTACCTTCAAAGCTCCCTGCAATCTGACCACTGGAATCCCGGCCTGATTTCCCAAAGCTCCACCTTTTCTTCTCCTTCCTGCCACCGGAATTCGAGTAGTCCTTCTGTTCTTTCTCCTTCTTCCCACCTAACAAGCTCCTAAACCACCTTGCTGCCCACCCCATGATCCAGGAGTGGGATAGAGATCAAAAGGATAGACACCCAACAAATCCTGCAAAGACCCAAGAGAGAAAACCACTTAAAATAAAAAAAACCCAAATGAGAACAGCATAAAAGATTGCAGATTTACATGATTTAAACAAAGATTGATGAATGTAACAAGCAGAAATAGAACATAGAATTAGGAAAAAAGGCAAAGTCTTTCTCTCTTTTTTGAAAAAATGTACAAACAAAGGGAATAAAGATAAAGCATTTCGAAGAGAACCTGTCACCGCCTCGTGAAGAACTGCATTACAAGACAAATGAGATGTCCCAGAAAGATACAAGAGGTACAAGTAAAATCCCCACAAAACCCAGTGCTAAATACAAGATTACAGACAAAACCCACAACCAAAAAACTATAAAAGTATTAGAGATAAACACATAGATACTGATACAGAGACAGTGACTATTCAAAACTGAGATCCAGACCGGACCAGGATAAGGAATATCTAACGGCAGGTATCAGGCTTGGAGATAGGACTCCAAGCTGTAAAGTAGGAAATGGGGAGATTGGCAGAGATCTACCAAGGGGGACTGGACCTGGATAGGAAATATCTAACCGCAGGGATCAGTCTTGGAGATAGAAATACAAGCTGTAAAGTTGGGAAATGGGGAGATTGGCAGAGATCTACTAAGGGGTAGTTGCAAACAGAGAAATTTGAAGATGGGTCTAGAGAGAGAGATAGGGAGATGGGTATATAGAGAGAGAAAAGTAGGGAGATGGGTAATGTGAGATAGAGATGAGAAGATGGGTATAGAGAGAGAAAGGAGAAGATGGGTATAGAGAGAGAAAGAAGAAGATGGGTATTAAAAGAGAGAAATAAGAAGATGGGTTAGAGAGAGAGAGAGGGGAAGTACCTGAAAACAAAGAAGATGATCCAAGAAGCTAAAAGGTTTTTACAGAGCCTCAGAAGATGTATGGGAGAAATCTCTCATTGCTAGGGTATTTCCTTTTACTTCTTCTTTCAATTTTGAATATGGAGAGAGAGAGAGAGAGAGAGAGTGTGTGTGTTTTGGGTTGAGGTGGGGATTTTTTTGTTCTGAACACTGGAAGAGGGTAGGGACGGGAAACAGTAGTTTCTGGCATTTTGTTTGTTTTTACATGAAGATATAGTCCCTACGATGTTACAGGATTAAACAACCTAAAAAAAGAGAAAGAAATATTAGAAATGCTGTGATGTTTCATGATTGGGCCACCTGGCTCATCTTTTATTTAATTTATTTAGGGCTTTTCCTTTAGGATGTTTCATCGATAATTCCACCTTATGACGAAAGTTGAGAAAATTAGCTGATGATCTCCGTATTTGTATTTTCCCATACTATCAATAGCTTTTTTGCAATATCACAAACAATTATTTTGAAATAGACTTTTTAAAAAAGTCAGTTGTATGCTTTTATGTGATATCATATAATCCAGTTAAAATTTTACACCGTCACAAAAGTATTTTGTGATTTCTCAAAAAAATATCGGTACGTAGAATATCTCGGTAATTTTCTCAACTTTTTTCACAAAGCCGGAGTTACACAACTAGTGGTAGTCTTACATGAATAATCCCTTTTACCTTTCCCAAAAAAAAAAAAAAAAAGAGATTCATTTTTTACTGTAAAATGCCTCTTACACTCTGAGATTTCCTTGCTAACTAAAAGTTTAGAAATTTTCTCTCTTGGAGCTCCATATGGAAGTAAGCCCTAAAGAATAAATATCCATATATTTGCAATATAGCAAGAAATTCCAAGAAAATGCTTTCAAAAGTTTATGATATAAAAAAAGGTAAAATAAAAATTATATAAAAAATGCTCATATAAGAGTAATTGTCATAATCCCGCCCAACTCAGCATGATATTGTTTGCTTTGACCCACGCGTAGGTGGGTAGACTTCCTTCGCTGCTCCCGCGTGAGTGGGTTTAACTCAAGAGTTCTTATAGGATGCGGGACTAGCGAAGACTTATCGTTGGATGCTCGTGGTTGACACGCTACACCCAAGGTTAAGGGTGTCGCCCGAATCAATTTTTCATAGTAACTCTTACGCTACTATGAAAGTATGGGGCTCGTATTTAGGATGTTAGCATTGAATATGAATCCAATGGTTGTGGCGCACCATTACATTGAAAGGTAGTTTCTTCTACGAAGTTATTCAAAACAACAAGAATTAAAAAGTTGAACAAATGATATAAGGCGTGACAATTCTACATAATTCAGCAGAGAAAAACATAATATATACAAAATCCAAACTCAGTAATAAAATAAATAAATTATAAAATAATTCAGTTTAGAATAAAATAATAAAAATAAAACTGGCTCATTATTTGAAATGTAAGGAATTTTTTTTTATTAAGCATTTCTTGGGGTGGTTAAGATGGCTAATAAATGGGATATAGTATTTTCTAAAATCTAGTTACAAAGAAAATAAATAAATTTGATTGGCTTGAGAATTATAGTTAAAAGAAACATAATTGAATATATATATACGTGAAATAATACAAACAGAAAAAACTATTAGCATTCAAAAACTTGAACACTTATGGATTTTTATAATAGAAGAAAAAAGGAGTAAAAATGGAAGAAAATAAAAAAAAAAGGGAATTAAAATGCCTAAAAAGTCATTGATAAATATAAAACAAAATAAAAAGTAAGGAACTACAATAAATAAAAGAACATAAAATTTAAAACTCAATATTTATAGTTCCCTAGATTTTATTAAAAGAGAGAAAAGTATTAAAAACACTATAATCAAAGGAAATCATTACTCAAGAAATAAAATGAAATTTCGTACTAGAAGGAAATACATACACACAAAAATATCAAACCAAGCTTTTGCTATAGAGACAATGAGAGTAAATGATCCACCTATTTTTTATCAATGCATGATCAATCCAACAAAGTTATCACTTTTTTGATGTGCCCGACCGGGTGCCTACAGTCACACACCACTCTGACCACCTAATGGAAACATTCACATAGATGAAAATTTTGCATAATACTTATATGAGGTCAAGTTAGTTGTCCTGCAAAGGTCAAATTGGAAGCAACGGTTTGGTTTTTGTTAATGGCTCTGATTGGTTAGTCTTAATCAAAGTGACTATATAAGTGGGATACTTGTCCTTGAGGTTTATGATATTTCTGCCTCCATATAGAGTGGGAATTATGACATCCCCCATCATACTTCAAATTTTAACTTTTTACCAAACCCTAAACCAAGTCATCATTTATACCAACCAGGTTGGAAATTTCATTCTGGATCTCAGGCTAAGGCATTAGGTATGGCCGTATGGGTGAGGATAGTGAGGTTGGTGGGATGAAGTTACAATCAAGCATAGGTAGGTCGTTTGGGTGATTAGGGAGGTTGAGTAGCATCTATGACTCAATTCAAACATGAAGAATTTATTAATTGAGTTGGAGATGTTAAACCAAGACCATTATTACCAACTAAGTAACGTTGGGTCAATAAGCTCCACCCTTATGTACAAGGGCGGACCCAAGAAACTCAATTTTGGGGCGCTTTATGTAAAAAAAATTTGGAGAGAGGGTCAAATGTGTAAGAAAATAATAATTTAATTTTCAGAATTTATAGGAGGTCCTTAAGAATTTTAAACTTATTGAAGCATGGGTGGGAGGTTCAGCTCCCGGAGGACCCGGGCCCCTGTACCTGGATCTGCCCCTACTTATATATATGATTCAAGTGTATTCTCTTATATTAATATTTCTATATACGAGCGTTATGTTTTCTAAAGTCTTTTTTTTTTTAACGTAGGGTTCCCATCTCTTGGAGCCAAAATAATCCCTACGGGCCTAGGAGAGAAAGCTGGATAAAATTCTTACATGCCCCAGTGTGGTAGTGCAGTTTCGAACCCACAACTTCCTGGTGCAAAAGGTGGTCTAATGCCAACTGATCTACCCCTCGGGTTATCTTCTAAAGTTTGATTACCCCAAGTCTCAAACTAAATCTAACCACAATTCAAGTTGATAAAGGTCAATTCAAATTTCAGTCCCTTGTGCAATTTAAGCATGAGTTTAGCTTAACCCATCTTGGTCTAAGTACATGCTGGATGGGGTAGGCTAGGTTGGAGGTTACCCTAGTGGCACCCTACTCTGGTTTTAGGCTAGAGGAGGGATTTCTTTGCACAAAAGAAAGAAAAAGGGATTTTTTATCTCCTGCTACATTGGGTTAATGAAAACTGATCCTGCACCACTCAGCCATGAGTGTGGTGGAAAAAGAAAAAAAGATGTTTAAATTAAATAGCTTGTTATAAAAAATCCCACTTGAAAGCAGCCCTATAATGGTTGGCAGTTACAATAATTTCCTAATTTGGTAACCTAGGTCAGTATTCAAGGACTTGAGTTGCCATTTATCCAAGAAATCAAGTTTCCACCAACTCTGCACCAATCAATGATAATTAAGATACTAGTTTACCAAGTCCAAAGTGCAAAAAATTTAAAAAGAAATCACTAGTCGGTCCAACTTGTTTGTGGCATAAAAATTGCGATCAGAGTTGATCAAAATACATAATCAATAATCACCATTGAATTGATCAACATTGAAAATCAATAATTATAGTTGTGTCACTCTCCTTTTGGGATAGAGATTGTTCAGTTAAATAAAAATCCACACTTATTGACAAGAAACTCTCATCTACGATCCGGTTAAAGGATGAATGAAACGAGTGAATCAAATTCAAGAGGGCTCAGAAATTACAGGGTTGTCGCTATGGATAGGATACATGCTCCCACAGCTACACCCGATGAATAGATTTCCTTCGCATCTCCTGGCCACTAGGCCAACAACAAAAAAATCAAGTGGGCCCCACAGTTGGACTTCCATGCGTTAATCACCGTAGGAATGTTGGGGTTACATTGTCATTTTGAGAAAAGTTCCTAACCGCATGGAAGCATGGAACATCGGGTTTAATTAGTAATTTCAAAAGATAGTTAGGGTGCCTCAGTAATTTCAGATATTTTTTAAAAGACACATTTTAAAATTTCTTCCGAGAATCTAGGTCATAATTTGGCGGGAATCTTAAACCGTTATGGAAGACAGCCAATTTAAAAATAAGAAATCCAATTCAAACATGGGAATGATCCGGTGTGTTGCAGCTCCACCACAGAGTCTAGTGTTTCTTTTGGAGATTTCTACTGTTAAAAGACACATTTTAAGCAATCCAAACCGTCCATCAAACTCCCACAACAATAATAGCAACATGCTAAAACTATTACACTCATCGGAGTGGTTTTTACCGTTGGATTGAAATGATTAAGATGATGTGATGTATTTACTCATTCAGTCATCACCATCATCAAAGCTTAGTCCCAACTATACTGGGATCGGCTATATGAATTCTGTTTTTTTTATTTCGATTTATATTGAGCCAAATTTTCAGATATACATTCATCCACTTCCTCTACGGCCTAATCCTTCTCATGAGTGGGTCACAGACTTGCATAGTCAACATTTACTCATCTAATCAACGGTTAATATACTTCGATCATAATACTATTTGATGATGGATTCAAGTACTTTGGGGTAAATTCATTCAGCAGTGGAATCATCAACCAGATGTTTCTACATAAAAAAAAAATAAAGGCATTGGAATGAGCTAAGTAAATTCCACAGTAGAGATACTTTGGCGTACAATTCACACTGGATGTGGACAAACCGGATCATTTATCTTTTATCAAATGAATGTAAGGAGTAAGGAGTGAGAATTTCTTATATCATAACAATGTTTGAAATTTGAATGCTTCCATGGCACTTAGAAATGGACAGCCAAGATCATTTAATCAACAAGGGATCTCACCTGATTGACATTGATCCAGATTGATAGAATAAACACCACTCATATATATCAGTGGGGACCAAATTCTGTTAAGTGTTAATCCATGCCATTGATCCAAAATAGGGGTTTGTTATAGACAGATGGGGATTTCAGATTTCAATGAGACCACTGCATTTTAAGCTGTATATCATAGCTATTTAAAGTATTATATCATAGCTAGATTTTTTTTAAAATTAATAGTTTTATTCACTGCAATAACAAAGATTGACTTGCTCCACAAGTTCGCTTCAGTCAAATCTAGCAAACCATCTGCAAGCTATCAATTCATTTGCATATTTGCTTACATGAGGGGTAGAATGAAATAAAAGTTATTTAGTGCTTTTAATGGTAGCTTTTTTCAGTCATTTACTATTTTTTAAGAGTAGTTTTTTTATTTATTTTTATACAATTTGTGCCACACTTACTTCAAATTTTTTTTTTTTTTTTAACCCAACCAAGGGGGCTGGGACTCAAGAAAGAACCCGCATATACATGGGAAGATAGCCCGCACAAGTGGGAAGAAAGCCCACACATAGGCCTGTTAATTTGGCCCGTTGAAATGGGTGCCAGGCCTGGCCCAAGCTCAAAAACACAGGGCTTTTAAAAAAAATTGAGCCCAGCTCAGGGACAATTATTTGAAAGCCAAGCCAAAATGGGATTGGGAATGGACAGAGCATGCCCAGCCCGGCCTGCCAGCAAGGTTATTTTACTAATTTTTATTTATTTTTTCGAAACTGCCCCCCATAATAGTTAAAAATCGGCTAATTAAGAGGGTTATTTTTGTAACTCCACCCTCATAAATCTCCTTATAAAAGGCCTTTCTCTCAATTTTTGTAACTTTAAACCCTCCTTTTTTCCAGGATCAGCAAAAAAAAAACACTCTGTCATGTTGCTTGTAGCATTGCATTGCCAGTCCCAAGCCCGGAAAAAAAGAAGGATTATTTAAAGTCAAATGACAGTATATGAATAATTAGAAAATATTGATTTTATGTTCAAGATCGTGCTAAAGCCCAGGCACGACCCGGGCCTAGTCCGAGAACATACGAGATAGGATTTGACATAGGCCCGCTCAATTTAGGGCAAAGATCGGATAACCCCCGGCAGGCCCGTCCAATCTTTGGGACGGGATCGGACAACCCATGTTAAGGTCCGGTCCAGCCCATTGACATGCCCACGCAAGTAGAAAATTAAGGAGCCTGCGAAGAGGTGGTGTACCTAGGGTTTGAACCCTGTGCAGCTAGGTGAGAAGTGAGAACTGCCACCATTCTCATCTTTTATTTTTTCTTCTCTTGGTTTGACCCTTTAACTTGATTCAATTGCAACCCTTCGATTTGTAAGATTAATTTGTGAATGTTGTGAGTGAGTGAGTATCTAAGAAAAAATAACCAACAAGCTATGGTAGAAAGCTTTTGCTCCTCTACCTCAATAAATGAGATTTTGTATGTTCCTTTCTTTTCTAATTTCTCCCCTAGCATCCAAATATTTATGCAACATTTAATTTTTATTTTTAAATTTACTTTTAATTTAATAATATCTTAATAGGAGAATTTTCTATTGCGCAGGAGTGAGCATCTAAGACCACCACCAAAGGCAAGATCCCGTGAATGGCTCCCACTTGAAGAATGGCAACAATATGTGGTGCACAGTGTGCAGGCTTTGATTGATAAAAGGACAAAGACTATAATTTTCAAAATCATCCCCCACCAATATTAGTACAACAATGATTCCTAGTTATAGCCATTGAATAAGGCAAGCCTAAGAAACTATAATTTGCATGCTCCATGTGTGTAGGAAGAGACACAACGATCCACAAAATGGAGTGGGCTAAAAACAAATATTTAATATGCATATATTCTAATCTTAGATGTTTGATAAATAAATTAAGAGTTGCACGTAGGGTTGTAAATGGACCCAGAGTACGTTTGGTAATAGGCGAGGAGTCCACAAAGATGAGAATTTCTCGTTGCCCTTGGAATAAGGATTTCTTATTCAGAATTTGTGTAGGTAAAGATTTAATATTGATATTTGTGTGTGTATCAATGCATATAGTTGCTAAAAATTAGTTTCAATGAACAAATTTGCATAAGTGAGGAAAGTGAAGTTTCTCGGGTCCACTGAGAATCCTAAAAAAGCGAGAAATTCTCTTGGTGCAAGAACTTGTTGATTTATATTTACAAACTATAGATTTTTTACGCTTTTATAGAAAGCGAAATCCCATCCCCCCCAAGTATTTAGTTGCCAAATGTGACTTAATTAGGATCAAAATCAAGGATGTAAATATATAATGTGCGAATAAATTAGAAGAGATGACAACACAACTAGGGGAATGGTTGGCTTAAACTTAATAGTAGAGCATAAAATACTTATTGAATTTAATTTTAAAACTAATATAGTACTCTACTTAGGGAGTGCAAACCTTGACCCAATCCACTAATTTGGCCAGCAATCAACCGTGTAACCTGACCTGCATCATAATAGGTCGATTTCAAGTTAGGAAATCTTGATCCATAGTTGAACATGAGTTGACCTTTCTAACTCTTGGAATCCAACAATACTTCCCAAGTCCCCTATTAACCTAACTAAGATGGGCCAATGCAGCAAAGAGATTTTTTTTGGGGGACCCCTTTGATGTAACAATAATGTGAATATATTGCATTGCCCTAATTAGTTAATTTGTAAATGCAGACCAACATGCGATACAGCTACAAATGGGAAATAAAGGAAAACTACTTTAGATGGGTCACGTGGGTTAAGTCCCATCAAACCATATTGAGTGTGGGCTGGAAAGATCTGGTTGTTAAATAATAAACAGGTTAAACAAGAGGTCGGTCTCAACTTGAAAAAGCTGCATGTTAACACAAGTTGCTTGTCACATCTAATTTCACCTACCTTACATTGTCTAACATCAATAATTTAAAAGGATGGTGAACCTATTTTTTTCAGGGTAACACCTTAAGTCAGGATATTGCTAACGAGGGAACTCCACTACCTCGACTACATTTTGTGAGATAGATGTGGCTTTTAAACTCTGACCAAACTAACTAGTTAGATGGACAGCGTTATGACATTATTACGAATTTCTTCTGTTAAGTCAGCAGAACCTTAGCCCTCCACGAAGCCGAGTTCAATCGACAAAGAATGATAAACTTGAAAACCAACTTAAGGGAGAATGTCACTTTTTGCCACTTGTGCTAATGAAGTTCTATATATAAAGGTTTATTGAGTAATAGATATATTGAAAACAAATGATAAGAGGTGGGGTAGCTAGGCACATCCAAAACCTGTACCCCGCCTCAAACCCAACTTTGGGGACAAAGTCTAAAATCTATATTCGACTCAAACCCTGTACAATACACTACCAAATCAACTCCTAGTAAAAGTGGGTAAGGGAAAGCCCAAGGCGAACCCATTGGGATCCCTAGATATTAAGACCACATTTTGGGTTGATTGACCATAAATTCATTGAAATTCGGTCAATACCATATATATGAGTACTAAAATGTATATCTACATTATATACAAATGCATAATACATCATACACATAATAATATTTCTAGATCTAGAAAATCTTCACATGCCCACCTCCGAATAATCATTGCACATCCATATCATTATCATCCCCAAACTCAGGACCACCATCTGAATTTCATGTATGTGATCCGGGTCTATAGAGCGCATGTGAATATTACCCCTTGGCATCTATCATACTATATTATATCATGATAACTATGGGCCTTTTTCTATCCATGTTGGTAGGTTGCGTGTTGGTTTTATATAAAGTATGTCAAATAATTGAATTTAACTCTTCTAATAAAAATTTAGTTGGTTTTATATAAAGTATGTCAAATAATTGAATTTAACTCTTCTAATAAAAATTGAGTTTAACAAATTTTTCATTGGCCGGTTATCTATTATTCTATTTAGCTCAAAACTCCTCCTGAGGCTCATGTATCTCACTATTACATATAGAACTATGTTGAGTAACAACTGAACTGTAAGGTCGATCTCAACAACCAAATCCTCAAAAAAAGATTTACAATTTTCACAAATTCCTAAAAAAAAAAACCATGTTTGATTAAATCCTCAGGAATTCAATGAATCATCACTTTTAGTAAAGATCATGAACAATATGAATCCATGTGTCAAACTCCAATTCACAATTGTCCCATATAAATTTTATTGATAAAAAAAAATATAACAAGACCCATTTCTTATAATCTATAACTAATTCCTTGAGTTGACCTAAATAAGCAATGTCACACTATCATGATCAAACTCTCTGCAATATTTCCTATCCAAGAATTTCAATGGAATGTCTTCTACCTCTAGTAGGCAACAACTCATTTTGTACCTTACTTTTCAAAATTTCAATTTACAGGCCTACTTAGCAGTTGCCTATCCTTACCCCATATTTGGCCATAACAACTTTGACAGTTGAAGTGTTTTTGTGTAAAGTTCCCTGGAAAGTCTTTTCACCCAGGGATAAATAGGCATGGATCTTTTGAATTGAAATGCTGGTTTTGTGGGGGGCAATGATTAGCAATTGATTTTATTGACAGTGATCATTACTGGATGCTGTCTTTTCAAGCTTGCATCATCTTCTTCCAACATGACATGGGTCTCAGATGGCAGGTTTGTTAATTGAGCCTCCTTGACTAGGTCAATACTACAGACCGTTTCCTTTCCTGTGGGAATTACCAACTGGATGATCCATGTGTGCTGGGCACAGCTACTAATCATGAGATCTTTCTCCATCTTTTCATTATCTTTCACTTCAGCTTTCAGATTTTTGAGTAAGCATTTCTTCATGACCATCACACCCTATCAAACAAAAATTTTGTTCAACAGGATTCTAGGTATTCTTGGGCCTGTTTTTTTTGCAAAAATTTTAAATTTTCAACTGCAATCTAGCATCTAGAAGTTGGGGGAGAGTTGAAAATGCTCAATGTAACTTTTCAAAGTAAGTTCCTTCTGAGAACTCTAAGAAATATACAATGCATTTGTAATGGTAAGGGGATATGATCCTACTTTAAAATAGAGAGGATTTTGTCAGAAATTTTTTCTTAAATTCATTGTATACTGTAAAGGACATAAAATATCAACTGTAGTAGTCTCATGATCTTTATTGATTCATTTTATTTTTTTTTGTTATTTTGGCAGACAATGATATTTTTATTCACTTATATCCGCAAGCGGGGATATTTCTATTCGCTAATTTGCGGGACTAATTGATAAAGGTAAAAAGAAACTAGGATGTGAGATGTTTCAAACTTGGGATAGGAAAAAAAATCCATGAATTTTGAAAGTCACCCATTACTCTAGAAGTAGGGCCCTCCCATTTCAACTATACATGCCTCTTTTTCATTCATGCATGGAAAATTCCATCTTTTGGGCTACTTTTTTCTACGGCTACATTTTCAAAAGCTGAAAGCATCTTTCACGAGAAGATGGTGTTTGGTTTTTGAAACATTGCATCCGTCATCTCATGTTTCAAAAGAGTACTTTATAGCCTAGAATATGATTCTTTCCTTATAAATCTTAGGACAGTTTGATTAGTTAATGCATAACGAGGATTGGTTTAGTACTTAAGTACTTTTAGTTTGAATTTTTGAATTGGGTGTTTGTCCTCCAAGACTTGTTTTTAGGTTTTAGTCCAATGACTTCCAAACTCCTCACTCAATCCATTTTTTAATAGAAGATTATGATAAGGTTTTCACACTTAACTTTTTCTTCAGTGCATAGGACCAAAACCCAAGAAAATGGTTCCATGTAAGTAGTTGGTTGGACCAACCAAGTAGTTGCACTGTCTTGTTAGTGGGGCCTAAGGGTGTAACCTGGTCTGAGCCAAACCCGGCCCACATGACCCAAGCCCAAGTAGAAGTGAAATCTGAGTTGGGTTTTTGGTTTTGGGCCCAAATCTGACCCGCATACTTTAATCAATATAAAAACTATTTGATTTTCCATATATTGGCATATACTATATATATATATATATATATATACTCTTATAAGTATTCAAACTTATACGAATAAAATACATATACGTCGAAGTCCTAATTTCTTAATTTGTTGACTGAATAGATCTGACCCAACTTAATTCTAATCCACCCAAATTCCACTTAGGTTAGAATCTACAATAACAAGGTCGCAGAATCTGTTCCTCACGCCTAGAACAAGGGCATATGAATTTCTTTTAGAAAGTATAATCTCTAAGAATCTCACTATCGATTGCCATTACAATTTGAAACTGAAAACCTGACCTACAATGAATTATAGGGAAAATCAGTCATAAATGATCGCTTATGAGCTTAAATTAAGGGCTTAAATTGCGTAACAAGTTTAGACGGTATTGTCATTACAATTTGAAATTAAAACTAGATGGACAATGAATCACAGGGGCAAATCAGTCATAAATGATCGCTTATGAGCTTAAATTAAGGGCTTAAATAGAGTGACATGTTTAGACGGTTATGGGTAACGTATTGGGGAAGTTACATGGGTAAATCAATCATGACAATGTGCGATCTGGCATATTTAGGGACCTTTGGCTCACCTTAATTTTACAACTTACTTAAAATATAATGAAAATGTAATTTTTTTCAAATAAGCATGCTTGCTAGAGCAATCAGTTGATGTTTATTTCTGACAGATTTGCCCATTTAACTTTGAAAAAAATGAAATAGACTGCCTTTACTATTTTAACTTCATCTCCAATTTGGTTATACAACTCTATAATATGACAACGCTGCCTGCCCATATACCTTCTTTTATACCATGACTAGTTTGCTTTATTGAATTAAGGTAGACATACCAAACCCTTTATTTGCAAAAACGTAATAAAATGGCTCTATTTAAAACTAATCTATTTAAATCAACTCTATTACCAATAGATAATATTTGTTAAATAGGCCCAAGACCTTTGATGGGGATGATTTATGCCAGACCTTAATCCCTGTTGACGCCTTTCTATCTCTCTTACCACCACTAATTGACATACATGGAAGTAGCTGAAAAAATTGCAAACAGCTTATGCTGAAAAATCTCTTTGAACCTATTCCTTGGATACCCATTTTTTTGGTAGCCTTACCAAAAAACAACAAGAAGAGCTCCTCACTTTCATAAGTTTAAGGCCATTCCACACATTATTATACATGGGTTGAGTTTTCACAATATGAGAAACAATTTGCACACAATATGGGTGGTGGGGGACTCAAATTTTAGTCATGATGATAATGGTGCCCCTTTATGGGTGGTGGGGCTCCCAACTTTTGGCTTGATAATGATAGACAAGAATTCTTGCTACGTCTGGATAGTCTTCCATATCAAGGAAAAGAAAATCATCTTGGCTATAGTGCCTTTACTTTAAGCAAAATTTGTTACCTTTTCTGTTTCTCTATAAGCTATCATATAAGATAGTAGCTAGGGTAGTTGCTAGGTTTCCAAATTCATGATATATCAAGCCAAAGGAAAGAAATTGCCTCTTAGTGCACGTTGTTGAGGGGCTGAATGTTCTAATTGGTCAACATCAAGTGAAGAGTTTCCGTGTCAAAGCTTTCACACTTTGAATTGTGGCAAAGAGGATGAAAATTGAAAAGCAACCTAGTAAATGCTATAGGCCTTGCATTTGTTGTTTCTCTGAAAGAAAGAGTAGGGTCCTTCCAATGCAAGATATGTTGAGGGGACTGAAAACAAAAGGCCATATCTAAAAGGTAGCAGTGAAAAGATCTAAAAACAATAAAAGTGCTGCAATTGGCACACAAAATAATACTTTTCCCACACAAGGAATCTAATTTTTTTTTAATTATATTTTAACCCCTTCATGAAATGACCAAAATATCCAATCTCCCACCAAAACTCAAAACATATGTTCTTTTTACACACAACTGAGCTTCTTCCCTAACATACTCTCACAGACAACTGATTCTCCACATCTTAGTCTCCACTTCTCATTCTCCACTTCATTGTTGTTTTGGGCAACTTATCTTCCTCCATTTTTTGTTCTTAGACAACTCATTTTCCTCCATCTCCTTCATCTTTCCTTCTTCTTGTACTTAACTTTTTTCATTAGATCTTTCTAGTACAATGAAGGAAGAAAAGAATAATGAAATTGTGCCTTTAAATCAAAGCAATAGTGGAAAAGTCAGTTCCTTTGTTTGTTTGTGTTTTTTTTTTTCTGTATGTATGCCTCTTTTTTTTAATTTTTTCTCGCCTGGAATGAAATGCAGGTTCCCGACATGTACGGCCTTTCAGGTCCAAACATACATCATATGTCCAGAACTGTAGGTCCGAACAAAAGGGTTATGTTCGGACATAAAGTTCCGAACATACACCATATGTTTGGATGTTTCATACCGAATATTTTATTTTGTACTTTTGTAGGTCTTTACGCATGAAAGTCAGGTTGGATCAAACTTTGTCATGGATTATACCAGTGAGTTTATAGCTCAAGAGGTACGTCCAACCGTTAATTTATTACTCAAATTACAATTATTTGTTACTAAATTCGTATTAAATTTTTTTATTGTAGATATTTCACAATCGCGATTCGTTGATCAGTTGGGCTCGTGGTGTAGGAAGGAAAAACGGGTTTGTCGTTGTGATAAAAGTCTCAAATGCTGCTCGGATAGGTGTCAAAGCTAGAGTACTCCTTGCATGCGAGAGAAGTGGAAAATATAAGCATGAATAGGGCCAAAAGCGAAAAAGGATCAAACAAACCGGTTTAAAAAAATGTGGATGCCCTTTTGCATTAAATGGCATGAAGTTAGACTCAAATGATGATTGGATATTGAAAGTCATATGTGGTGTGCATAATCATTCGGCAGCAGAACATTTAGAGGGGCATTTATTTGCAGGCAAATTATCAAAGGAGGAAACTCAGTTGCTTGTTGATATGTCCAAAAGCATGGTTAGACCAAAAGAAATTTTGGTTACGTTGAAACAAAGAAGTGAATTAAATGTAACCACAATGAAGACAATATACAATGCACGCTACAGATATAAAGTTAATGAGCAGGGTGGAAGAAGTCAGATGCAACAATTGCTTGAGAAGTTAGCAGAGCATAATTACATTGAATGGCATAGGACTTGTGAGGATAGCGAGACTGTAACTGACTTGATTTGGACGCACCAAAGCATTCTAGATTTATTACATGCATTTCCACACGTTTTGATAATGTACTGTACTCCGGAAAAACCGAGAGATTTGTTGATGTTGATAGTCCATGTAGAGAACGGTAAGTTTGTGTGTGAGAAGAAGGAGATGACGATGTGGGTGGAAAGAAAAGAGGGGAATGGAGGGATGGGTAGTATAGGAAATGTTGGTGTGTGGGAAAAGAAATAATGTAATTTTTAAATTTTAGAAATGTGTGTAGAGAGAAATTATGTGGGAAAAGTAAAATCCTGTGTGCCAATAGCAACTCCCAATCAATAATGGTAATAACAAAAGCAATGACCCATTTGTCCTTGGAAAAAGAACAGAGGGATATAAAACAAGTATTGCAGTTAATGTCCAAGACCATACCCTAAGCTCAAGAAAGGAGACCCTTTGATATTTGTTAAATGACACTTTCAAAGCAACTTTATTTATTTGATATTTTGTGTTGGTGGTTGGAAAGGACCACCTACATAACCACAGAGAGAGAGAGAGAGAGAGTCCGAGTCAAACTTTAGGATATCAATAAATGTCTATGTAAAAAAGCAATTAATAAGGCTTTGTTTGGAGAAACATTTTGCATTGAAGATAGGATTTTCTAAATTTTGTTTTGGGGTGGGTTTCCATGAAGAGTCAAAGGAAGGTTGCCCATTTTCAAATATACTAGGTGGGAAAGGGGCCGTCAATGGGCCATTCCTCTTTCTCATCACCATGATTGAACATTTAATTTAGGCCTAAGTTCAAGGCCAGCTCGCTATTTTTTTTTTTTATTCTTTTGGTTCTAATTCTATCAAAGGTGTATTATGATGGCCACAAAAGAGCCTTGACAGCTCTATTGACTCATACTCAATGAAAATCCTGTAACGGTTCATCTCATTCTTCCCTACTTATTTGCATCAACCATTTGGAGAGCCAATTTCACAGAGTCTCAGCAATTTGACAATTGAGATTATAGCTCCATCTTCTCTTGCAATGTTCATCACTAAATAAATCTGGTTCTACCAGAACAAAACATCACTAAATAAATCTGGGTTTTAAGTAATAATTTGAAATAGTTGAGTCACAGGTGATCACCAACCTCACAACATTTCTCTTTTCATCTTGTTTTGGTGTGATCTTGAGATATTAAAACCCTTTACTACCCACCATGCAATGCAAGGGGAGACTCCCAAACTGTGATACATTCACAATATCAATGATATATGTTTCAATACTATGTCCCCCTAGAAAGACCATTTGCAAAGGTCTAGTTTGGTCTTCTCTCAAAATATCTCCATTAGTACTTAGCAGATAACTCTACATTGGTAGAAAGAAGTAAAATTTTTGTTAGAGGTGTCTGGCCAATACTTTAACACTTTATAGGGAGTGTCAGGTCAGGAATATATGATATACATGGTATTGGCTTGGACGGCCAATTTGGTCTGCTTTAATGGATGCTTTTGGAGAAAAAAAACATACATGCTGCTGTACATGCAGAAAAGGGTAATTGCCAGTGGTAGTAGTATCATGAGTGGACTCTAGGGTGTAAATGGTCCCTGTGGGGTCATGACGTACTTGGATTGGACGCCCCCTTTTTCTTTGTGGGGTAAAGGATTGGACCCTGTTACTAATGGGAACATCCACCCATTGATAATTTGTTGTTAATCTCATTGCTGCAAATATATACAATGGGATAAGACTAAGATGATAATGATGCATGAATAGGAAATATTAGATAATATTTGTACAAAAATGGGTATTACTGTATTAGCAAGGGTTGCACTGGATTGACGTTAAATTTGAATGGGTGATAAATCATCAGTGTGTCATATTATGATAGGCGGGTGCATTGCATGGAATTTGAAATGACCATTAAACTATACCAGTCTCCCTAGATATGCACAACCAATCACCTTGTTTCTTTTTTTTTTCTTTTTTTATGCATGGTTAAATTCATTATATGGTGGAGATGTAGATAGGACATTCAATTTCCTATTTATTGAATTATTAGGGGATGACTGGTTATTCATTTCACAACTTCTTTTGATTATATTTCTCCTAAAAGGAACAGTTACTTGTTTGATGCTCATTTTTTGACATTCATCTTTAATCTTCCTATTTAACCACAATCCTATATATTACATTCCTATGTATGCTAATGCAAATTAAAAGCCCTAATGTACTAGCTGAGAGCAGTGGATCATCCCTTCTCAACTTCCCACAATACATCAAGGTAGTTGAAGTGGGCCTCCACATGAGCATGACTCATGAAGAGTCAATACATGTTGCAATGGGCTAGAGATGGGCTGTGTTTTGGGCCCATAGGACGAATGGGGCAGACGAATTTTGGTGCAACTGGTTATCTGGTCCAAAACTGTTTTGTCAAACCATGGTCTAGATGAAATTGGAATGGTTGAGTTTAAGTTGGCTTAAGAACTGTGTGTACGTAGCTTAGCCTGAACATGACCCATTCATTAATCAGTTGAAAGTGTCAATATTGACCCTTAATTGGTTTCGGGTCGTTATTGCGGGTCAAATTGTAAGAATGGCCTCAACCTGAACCCAACCTATATATCTATTAATCAGGTTAGAGGCATCAACCCAAAGTTGGTCTGAAGATAAAAACGGTCAACCTTTCAGCACAAATTATTGGGTTGGTTTGGTGGGTAGGGTCAGAAACTGCCAGGATGACTCCCTTGTATTCCTCACTGGGGTTTATAATGATTCTATGTGGTGATGAACAATATGGTTTTGGTACCCAAATCACTTAGTCATGATACAATAGGTTTATATCCAAACCCTGGGGCGTGTGACAATCAAGGGGCCCATGTCCATTGTAAGGATCCCTGTTTGGACCAAACAGGGGATCCGGATCCTTGGATTGGGTGATAGGAGGGCCCACCCATAGTTCTCACCTGATTATTTCCCTTTGTCTTTATATATCCGTATTGTGAATCATTCTGGAAGGAACCCCCTAAGATCAATCGAGCACTTTTAAGACTCAATGAACTTGCACTAGGCCCATTTTGAACGTCATTTGAGTTTTTCTCCATCTTTAGGGAGAAGTAAACAGGCTGGATTTGGTTGGGTCCATGGTGGAACTGAACTCATAATACCCATTAGAACTCCATGTTAGCATGCTTTCTATTGGGTCCAATGAATAGGACCCAAACCTTCACCGACTGGATTTGGACCGAGTTCAAACCCCGCTCAAAGCCCAATTACAAAATTATATGGTCTACTCTTGAAAGGAATTCCTGAAAAGATCTGAATAAGAATATTATTTGGGAACCTAGTGCCATCTCCTATTGGCCAAGTGAGCACCTTACAACACATCTGCCCCTTCAATTTTCCTTGGTGTGGCCCACTTCATTACCCTTTTTCTACAAGAATATGCACTTTTTCACTTTCATTGTCAAAAAGATTGGGCCTCTTCTGAGCTTTTTCTAGCCCCAGTTGCTCACTTATTAAGAATCATTTTGGTTAACTTCTATGTAATATTCGCTTCGAATCTGACTCTTTTCACCTGTCAATATTATCAAAATTCAGATATTTTTATTTTATTATCAAATTCAGTTTGTTACTTGCCTTTTCATAGACAAATGATTTTTACTCATGTATAGGGTGCATATTGTATCTGATCTTATCTAGTGGACCATCAGCATCGACGGATATCTTTGTGTACAAATTGAGAGGAGTTTCTCTTATGAAACTTTCGGTGAATTTATCTAAAAGTCTTTTTGTTACCAAACCTGGGCCCAGTGATGATCTTACAATCAAACTGAATATAGTGCTAGGTTCCGCAATAATTACCATCAATTTTTTTGTTTTCAATAAAATCAATTAAATGCCCTCTCTTTCCTCCATCAATTCAAGCATTCAAGCCTTATGATCTTGTCATATTCATCAAATCTTCATCGATCAAAACTTCTAGAGTCGCGTTAGATCTGATCTACTGGACCATTGGCATCGACAGACTTGAGAGGAGCGGGTAGTGACAGCGATGGATCCACAGACAGACGACGATCTCCATGAAGACTTAAATATCTTGTTTCTATAAAAAAGAATTATCATTTATTTCTCAGAGATCAAAATGATTTTATTTTATTTATGTTAACAGTTACCTTTTTGAGAAAGGACCATCTAATTGAGTAAATTCTACAGTGAAATAATGGGAAGAAAGTGAATCTCGAAATTCTTTACATATATGTGACCTTTTTGTATACTAATGTTATGATAAATGTTTGTTTCGAGCATCATTTTCACACGAGTAAACGAGTACCTCCAGCGATTTTGGATAGAGCCCACAAGACTTAAACAAATGAAGGGTGATTGAGGGCTTTTTAACCCATGACCTTTTGAGGATCAAGCCTGAGTTTAGTCGGTTTTTTTTTTTTTTTTGCCATGCTTTTAAAGGGGGCGTGAAGGGCGGTTTGTTCTACCATTTTTTACAAATAGGAGGCGTGTAATCGTTTAGCACCTTTGTGTATATGAGGCAGAAAATGACCTCATTTAAATATCATTTTTACTCCTCATTTACGTTTGTGATGCATAAGCAAGCACATCACTTGTATTTGCAGATGAGTGCAAACAGACGATGCTCTTTTTTCGGCTAAGATGTGATCAATGCTAATGGTTCTCTCTCTTGTTCTTCTTGTTGTAAGATTCACTTTTGCTAGTCTAGTCTCAGCCTTTCCTTTGTCCCATGATATTTTTCATGCATTTGATATTTATTTTGAACATGTAGTCCTATCGTGATCATAGGGCGTCCAATAGAGCAGAGTAGGGCTTGCATTATTATATATAAATCTCTCAAAATAAGAATTTTAATATCGGCCCATTGTATCATATCATCGGACGTATATAAGTTATCAAGAAAAGATACTTCCTAAACCGAAAAGGCTTATCAAAGTCTTCCACGAGGTAAAATAGTGAAGTTTGAGCCCTAGTTGGAACATAAAGATAGCATTGTAACTTATAAAATCAAGATTTGTTTCATAAAGATTAAATTGAGTAGATTAGGAATAAAAGATAAAAAAGGGAAGTTATAGATGTGGTATAAAGTATATATAGCTGTTGTGTAACTATTTTCATCATTATGTATTCATTTCAATAGTCTCCTGTATCATTATGAGACGCCAATGGACTGAAATACAGAACTCTGTGAACTCTGCTAGATATATACATTATTTACAGGAAAAAAGCTATGAAATTCTTTTTGAGAATACAGATTTTCAGATCTTTCATGTTCTAGAATCCCATAAAATATTTGTCAAAATTGAAAGAGCTCAAAATGAACTGTTATAAAATGTTCTATTTGCTTGCACAGTAGTCATTTTCTAGGAGTTCCTAGGAATGAAAGTACATAAAAAAGACCCAACAGTAAATGATATAAGGTGTAGATTTAGATGGAGCACCTAGTTTCATAGGATTTGATTTACTAGGGTGATAGCTGGATAATCATTTCCTACAAAAAAAAGAAAAAAGAAAAAAAGATCTCATTTAATTTTATGTCCACTTGTAGACTTTCACCTTGTTTTGTTTTAGCCCTTCTTAAGATTCCTGAACAACTCAACACCCAAACAAAGGGGCCTTGCAAATGTAAATAAAATCATATCTTAACTAGGGATGGCACTTTACCAACAACAACAACAAAAAAAAAAAAAACATCTAGGAACTGCATATTTATCTATAAATAGTCCAATGATACCAAACCTTCATCAAAGCTTTCTTTTCCATCCTCTTCCAATCATATATCCCATACTTCTCCCACCTAACACTTCCATTATTCCTTACTCTAATCCACACTAGCTCTTACAGATGAAAATAAAATTGCTACTGTGTGTCTTCCTCATTTTTTGTTTTCAAGCTCTTCAGCATTCAGCCCATGGAGCCATCAATACATGGGAACATGGAAATTCTCAAGTTCCAAAGCTCCTACAACAAAATCATCTTCAGGGTTCATCCTCAACTCCATGTATATAAGAATTCATGTCCCCACCATACGCGTTTTTATTGCCTTTATCATAGAATAATGGTACACTATACCTTGTATGGGGTATAAATCCATGACCCAATTAAAATCTGAACATAAATTTTTTTATTACTGTATGAGTAATCGATTCAAAGAAGTGAAAATCTGATATATATTTTTTTTTCATGTGTTGCACAAAATGGAAGGTTTAAATGGGACAGCTGAATTGGATGGAAGTGGAAGAACAGAAAGATGTGAAAGAGGGCCAGACAAAATTTTGCTGGAGGATTCAGAGAGGCGCGGTGGAGGTAAGGCGGTCCCTGCCTCCACCTCAGGTGATCATGATATTCTCCGGCGCCCAAGAGGTAGCGGCCACAGCAGTGCGCCGCCTGTGAAAGCATTTCCTTCTCTCTCCATCTTCAGCATCATGGTGCAATTTAGCATTAGATTGCTTCTTGTTTTACTGATAATCTTTTGGACATGATGGGGTATGCATGTATTGTTGATTAATTTAGAGGGGTAAATGATGTAAGATCTAAAATGGTTTGCAGCACAGATCAAACCTATGACCACTTGCCTCTAACAAATAAGTCAGTTATGTGATTTTGCTTATGAAAATAATCAATCAAGAGCTTTGTAAAAGCTTGCATGATGTGCTCACACTCTTTTCTGTAAATTCTATTGATTGATATTGTATCCATTTCATCTGCATCTGAGGTTGGCAACGTCTCAACATGGATCAGGTCCTTGTTATAGCAGTAACAAGTATGTGCCGATCTGAACTCGACCCATTTATTAATTGGGCTAAAAATATCAACCCAAGCCCTAAATACTGGTCAGGCTGTTGGGTTGGAATGCAATAAGTCTCTTTGGGTTATGTTTGAGTTGGTTTGCAGATTGAGTGACATGAGAGACTTCAACTTAAACCCAATAAATTGTGTTGAAAATATGAACCCACACTTGGAATTGTTGAGCTAGTTTTAGCTCACTTTGGCGGCTAAAGTCGGGATGGAATGTAGGGATGCAAATGGATATCTGATTATGCGGAAGTTCTAACATGTAAAAAACTAGGTTTGGAACCTGTTTTAGGTTTCGATTTAAAAATGGATTTGGATTTGGAACCCAATTTAGCTTCCAATTGCTAAACCAGTTCAATTTTGGATCCAGACAGGTTCAACTCATGGACTCGATACTGGCCCGTTTGCCACATTATATTTATAAAAGGCTACGGTTTCGATTTCCCTTTCCCAATTCGGTCGTTCTTATTATTCTCTTCAATGGCGAGTTTAGCTGACCCTCTGGTGATGGACAGCTGACTAAAGATGGCAACTCTTTCTATTTTTAGATTCTATGGGAATTTGGAATCATGCTTATATTTAAGGGGCATTTGGGCGGAGGTCCCTCATCATTTGCTTTTATAGCCTAAGGTCCACGATATTTTATCGTGCCGACGGTAGTCCTCTCGTAAAAATGATGCAGTGAAAAAGACAAAAAAGCCTCTGTACACGTCAGCAAAAGCAGAACTCAGACAAATTTATCTGAGTTTTGGCAAAACTCAGATAAAACCCAGATAAATTTGCCAAATGAGTTTTACCAGAAGTTAACATAAGTTTTCAGAAAACTCAGATAAATTTCCTGTTTTTCTGAGTTTGCTGTTAATTTTTCCACTCGGATAAATTTGTGTTGCTTTTTGTAGTTATGTGAAATGAGAATGAAGGGATGCTGGAGACTTACATATTTGAATAACCAAAGTCAAAGTGATTTTTCTTGCTTGCAGGAGAAAAAAAGATGAGTTGCTGAGTCTTCCTCTTGGTAGCAGGAGTTACATCTGGAGGTTAAGGAAAACCCCAGGCGCTTCAAGCGGATTTTAGTTGGATTTTTTTTATGCGTCAAATGCCACCCAAAGCAGCTGATTTTGTGGAGGGAGATACCATTCTAGATCATACTAGCCCAATCCAGTTTGCAAACTCTAGACTTGATGATATTTCAAGTTGCTTTCAAAGAGAGCCGCCCATTTGGAGACACTCTCTAGCTTACAGTGTCTCTTTCTGATGGGTTTGGAGAGAGGTTAGAGGTATCTGATGAGCAAAAGTTGTTCAAAACTCAGATAAATTTGTCTGAGTTTTGGAAAATTTATCTGACTTTTTGTTCAGTTTATCAGAGATTCTGGGAAATTTATCTGAGCTCGGCAACACCAAAAGTCAGAATACGGAAAATCATATTCTAATAAAAATCGAAATCAAAACAAGAACACTTGATGACCACGATCCAATCGAAAAAAGAGATGGAAAACAAGAAAAAGAGCACACTGCTCTCTTTTAAATCAGTTGTAGAGAGACAGAGATTTGAAAGAGACTTCAAATGAAAGAATAAGATAAAGTAAAACTGTTTTCATCTTTGAAGAAATGAAAGAGATAATCGAAAGTCATGGTGGCGACGGAATGTGCTCTGCAACGTCACTCCACAACCATGGAAAGGAACGGAAAATGAAAAATGAGAGAGAAGAAGAAGGAATGAGTTCTCTACACAACAGAGAATAAGAGATAACTTGGCCTACTAATGAGGGTTGAAGGGGGCAAATTAGTCATAAAAATATATGACGTGACATATTAGGAACCTCTCACCAAAATATCTCCAGCTGTCTGGACTATAGACAATAGAGAAAACGTTGTTGTCTTTGATGCCTTAGAAGACCGTACTCGGGGACTGTTGGCTAATTTACCTTATATTTAAAGTATTAGTTTTAAAATATCTTTTAATGCAGATTTACTATATAATTTTTGTACATTTCTTAGTTCAAAGCGTTAGGATGTGTGGTTTTTAAAGGTCCCTAACTTTGTAGAAACTACTATGAAAAACTTCATGTAACAACATATATATTGGTTTTGAAGATATTGGGATCTGCCAGCGGTTCAGTGTAGACTTGATGTACCATTATTGGGTTAAATGATTCCCCTATCTTAAGCAACAACATAAAAAAATAAAAAAGTTGGAATTGGTTTCATACCTAAATTCCCCCTCCACTTATCGAAGCTAGGTCTAAAACTCTGAAATGGGGTTTCGAGGTGTAACTGGAACCGTTCTTTACAAAAATGGTACCAAATTCGAGTTAGTAAGGTTCCGCGCTGGAATCAACCAATTTGCATCCCTAATCAATTGACTCTTCAGTGAAGGATCATTGTCATACCATTAGTGCATCATACTTTGGTCAATGTTTCTAGGTTCATGGAACTCAATTGGTACTGAAAATTAAACCATTTGCCTCATTAGGGTCCTTTACAAGTAAAATTTCATTTCTTTCGCCTTAGCGGCTAGCACTAATTAAAAGTTAAAAATTAAACTTGGGTTTGCATTTCAAAATACACTTTATTTGTGTGGAGTTGGTTGGACGCCAATAAATAGAAGCATTGAGAATGTAATGATCGACTTGGATTAGGGTTATCGATTGACATATCATAATCTCATGACTCTAAACCTTCTTACCCTGCATTAGAAAAAGAAAGGTCACCTTGCATTCTTGAATCAGTAACCATCTTTTGACTAGTCTAACAGCTCATGAGTTCAATAGTTCTCGGTGTACAATTTATTAGCAACTGTGGCGGACCACTAATGTAGTATTTGCCTTTGTTGTGCTCATCTAATCAAATGTACAATGTTTTTGGGCCCCACTTAGGATGTGTATAGTGCTGGAGGCTCGAATGATAACCGTTGTTCAACAGGGGACAAGTTTTCACCGTCCCAAAAGGAAGTGCACGGTCCAAAAAGGACACCGAGTGCATTAGTCCAAGTGCACTTGATCAACCACTAAAGTTTTTTTCACGGTCGATCCAACGGTCCATCCCCTTAAACATAAGATCGGGGCAATGGATCATCAGGTGGACCCCACTAGTCCTTGTTTTATGGTCCGGTCCAATGGATCATTAGGTGGACCCCACTAGGCATTTTTACACTTGAGTGCATGAGCTTAGTGGACAGTCTGGAGACACACTCTCTCCCTCCCTATATATATATATATAAGGAAAGCTCACAAAGGCTGCAGCTGTTCTTATTACAAGCTGGATCCTGTGTGAGGCCCAACGGATCTGCCTGGCCTCACACAGGCTCCAGCTTGTAATAATAATAACTGTAGCCTGTGTGAGCATTCCACTATATATATATATATATACATGTACATATACATGTGTATATATATAACTTATCTGACTTTCCCTATTTGCACACGAATATTTTTTTTATGCATATGACCATATATGACTTTTCTTCTTTTGCACATGAATATTTTCAATTATGTAAGTATCTCTCACTCTATGGTGAGGGATGAATGCATATAAATATTCTCATATATATATAATTTGTTCTTGTGCGAACTCACAGTATAAATTTCCAGCCCCATCAGGGGTGGGGATGTAAAGATCTATGTCGGACCACCCCAGGCATCAATTTGACCCTAATCACATGTCCCTAACCCCTTTATCTGTGGCCTACAAGTTTAACAACTTCATATTAAAAGTAAATAAAATTTGACCATCGTTCCAATGGTCTAGTCCATTCGTATGGATGCCAGACCCTAGGATCAATGACCATCCGAGAGTCCTTGTTTGTTGCACGATTTGGATTAGGTGATAGGTGGGCCCCACCACTAGTTTACATGATGAGAACTAGTTCTCACTTTAATATTTTCGATATATATACATATATATGAGAGATGCTCCTACGAGAGATATCTCTCACCTTATTATGAGAGATAAGGTGATGTGAGGGCCCCCACCTTATCTCTCATAATAAGATGAGAACATATCTCATAGGCCTATATATCATTTATGCATGTAATATACATACTGAATATAATAGTATTAAGTATTAACATATAAATACGTGTATCGTATGAAAAGTATTTTAGTTTAATCATATATATAAATATATTCATATATGGTCCAAAAGTCCAATCTGGCCTGAATTTATTAATGGGCTTAAAATGGGCAAACTGGAGACTTGCTCATTTTCGAAACCTCGATCCTTGAAATAATAAAATAATAAAAAATGTACTTCTGTTAGGGCACGTTTTTGTACACACCCTTTTCGTAGAAAGAGGAAATTGTCACGTCAGCAAATTCCAAAGAAATGAAAACCTCTGAAAAAAATTTTCGTAGAATTTAGAAATTTATGTTTGGTGCAAAAAGAGTTTCCTCATTAAATTGGTGCAGATGCTGTTTGGTGCGGCTGTGGATTCCTTATCGAAAATCAAAATTTCTTCTTTGGTGATATAATTTTTTGAAGAAAAATAACATAATATGTATATTATTTATTTAACATTAAATAATAATTTATATAAAGAAATAAAAAATGAAAGAGTTATAAGGTTTTTGGGTTGAAACGGATAAGAGTGAGGAAAAGAAGGAGAAGTTTTTCGAGGAAATCCATTTCCCATACCCCCCATGAAAAACCAATTTCCACCATTATTAAAGAAAATGATGACGAGGCAGGAAAGCATTTCCGCGGAATTATTTCGCACCAAATATCGGAAAAATGAGTTTTCCACATAAAATCATCCACTTTTCCACGGAAAAGTATTACACAAACATGCCCTTAGAGTACAACTTTTTAGAAGTAGCAAATTTATATTCGAGGTAGCAAGGTACACATTTGCTACTCCCCTTGGAGATTGTCCTAGGCCAGTATGCAGGCTGAAAGATTATGGGCCAATGGAAGCAAGGCTATGCCCCCGTATGCAAAAGGGCTCAACATGGAGCTTTAAAAGGAGCTTCCACCTTTTGTGGGTAGAAAAACATACATTATTGTGATTCTCAATCTCATAGTGAAATAAATCTATGGCAGATTAAACTTGGGACAAGTTTGGGTTGGGCCATTTTGCCCTGCTTCGAGCCCCAACTTGGGTGAGGCTCCCTGGTTTACGGCCTTAAAAATGGATGGATAGTGAAAACAAAGCATTCCTACTATATTTATTGGCCATTCATTTTATGATTTTAGATCTTTAATAATACAATATGCTCTATAGTGAGCCCCACAAATATAAAATGCATCTTAATTAAACAAAAAAACACTAGGAGTAGCCTAGTCTTAGTTGATGTGATCTGCCAGTTGTCACTTTGGCTTGACTAAACAAGTTAAGACGTAGAATCATGTTGATAGCTTGGGGAGTTGCATCAGCTCTTTTTTTTTTTTTTTTCCTACAAAAAAGCTGAAGAAGTTAAAAAGAATGCAAAATACTTAACTTAGAAAATATAAAAATAAAACTTGAGATCACTAAAAATATGCTTTCGCTAATTATGTAATAACTTCTTAAACAACTTTAAGTAGTAGGGTTTTTGTTTAAGCTTGAAAATTAAAAAAATTGGAAAAAATTAAAAAATTTAGAAGCAGAAGAAATATGATGAGATGATCACTTTCAAAATAATTTAAAATATGCTAGTGCTAATCATATAGGTTATCATCATGAATAATCAAAACTCCAAAAGTTAAAGCGCTAGGCAATGACCTACTAGGAAGTTTTTCTTACCCGTTTGACACTTTACTAGATTAGTAAAAGTCAAATGAAGCCTTTATTTTTCAGCCAAGCAGTCACATTAATAGCACTTTAATTCAAAATTCCCTCAATCTAAAAAAAAACCTTATTTCTCTACTAAAAGACAAAAAAACTCAACTTTTCTATAAAAAAAAAGTAAAAAGGATTCCATACTGAACAATTAAAAATAAAATACCATCATAACTCCATTATATTTAAATTTGATGCTATACCGCACTTAATTTTACATGTAAAATTACCAAACGGGCCCAGGCCTACTATGTAAAACAATAAAAAAAAAAAATTAAGGAGGCCATATGTTAAGAAACAAAGGGTTTTTTTCAAAAACTTTGGGTGGCCATTGAAATGGCGCTCAATGGGATAAGGGTCGTTACAAAATGAGGAAAAATTAACTACAAATTTCTCATCTTTTCCGGAAATCGCTGCACCAGCTCCTCAAAATTTGCACTCTTAAAACCATATCATACAAACCATCCTCACTGTAATGTTTTTTCTCGTTACCAAAATGAAAATGACTTGGCAAAGTTAGCTGAGTCAATCAGGTCAAATACACCACTTGATAGGAAGGGGATGCTCATTTTTTTCCCCTAAACTGTGGTTATCCCATGATGATGTGGTTATCCTTGTGGTCTTTGATCCAACCAGATTAATCCCGGGTTGGCACTTGCTAAATTCATACAAACACACATCGGGCAAATTTGGGGCAGTTGTTCGGTTGGTTGGCAGCTCACATGTCACTCGAAATCTAGCCTCGGTACACCACTCTTCTCACTTAGCGAGCTATTGGATTTGAGCCCTTTAGGCTGGGGTACTTGGAAAAAGTAAAAAACAAAAACATGACTTGGCCCCCAAGATTTTTTTATTTTATTTTTTATAATGCATGTTGCCAGCCCTTTGGGCTAGAATAATGCCCATGGGCCAGTATAAAAAGCTAGATAAAATTCTCCTGCACGCCTTAAGTGTGGTAGTGTAGTTTCGAACCCACAACTTCTCCGAGTACAAACTGAAGTCCTAAGCCAACTGAGCTACCCTAACCCCCAAGATGGTTACTAGTGCCTTCCCACGGACTGACCTCCTCAGCTTGAGTAGGCGAGTCGACTCGGCCGAGTTATCGAGTCAACTAGGCTTGAACGGAGACGGGCTTCATCGTTTATTTATACCTACAGAGAACACAACAGAAGAAGAAGAAATACCAGAAGAAGAAGAAGAAGAAGATGGTGGCGACAAATCTGAAGCTTGGGACGATCTCTCTCATGGAGAAGAGAGACGAGATCGAGGCCGAGATGAACTCCATCATTTCTCGTCTCTCCCAGCCCGGCGGTCCTGGAATCTCTGGAAATCTCCTCGATTCCGAGGTATTCTACCAATCTCCCTTCCAAAACCCTAGAAAACGTCTGCATCTCAATCTTTTTGTTGCTTTCCTTTTCTCACTGATTACTCTTTTGCAGTAACTTTGTCGAATTTAATTTTGTGTAGGGGTTTCCAAGGTCTGATATCGACATTTCCTCCGTTCGCTCTGATCGCCATCGTCTCTCTGGTACGATTCTTCTTCTTTTTAAGAGAGTTAACTAAGTAGATTCTCTGGTTTTCTGGGGTTTTAATCTTAATGCTTGTAGTGAAATTATTGCCTTTTTGTGATTACTGATGCTGAAATTGGGATAAAACCCAGAAGGGGTTATAACTTATATGGAATGGAGTTGTTCTTGAACAATTGAGCTGAAGTTGGGCCTTGAATTGTGGGTAGATCCAGAAAATGGTTTACTGGGTGCATGTCTCTGTCTGCGTTGTATATCCTGCAGCTTCACCGTTTGCAGGGGACGGTGTGAAAAATTGATTATAATTGTTAGAACTTTATTAAATGAAGTTACCATTCAAAAAAGTGAAAGAAAAGAAGATATTCATAACGAGGATCCAGTAGCATATTGAAGATGGGAGGGGTCCTCAAGTTCTTTTTCAGTCTTTTTATTTTTTTTATTTTTTTTATTTTTATCATTTTGCGATATGGTTGATATCGACCATTTTGTAGTTTTTTTATTTTTTATTTTTTTATCATTTTGCGATACGGTCGATATCGACCATTTTGTAGTATTCCTATTTACATGTTGGAAAAAAATATGACTGCCAGATTGGTCGATAGCGATGTTTAGGAGGAAGTAGTTTTGGTCGATATCGACCATTGTGTCGTGTTCAACGAATAAGATAGTTATGGGTTGGAAACAATATAACCGATAAATAGGTCGATATCGGCCATTAAAGCTAAGCAGTGATGGTCGATATCGACCATTAGAGCTAAGAAGAAAAAAAAAAACGCTCTCTCTCGCTTCCGCAGAAGGTTGAGATCGGATTTAATCATATCTGCAGAAGATGGGCCACGATCGATCTGAAGCATAGGCTGGAAACCAAGAGGAGCAATGGCATGATTAGTTGCGTCGGTGCTGGGATTTTGGCCATTTGTCGCGGCAGAAGGAGATCATTGATCTCTGGGTGGGTGAGATCGTTAGTCCATTTTTGTAGAAGGAGATCGTTGATCTCTGGGTGGGTGAGATCTATGGGTGGGTAAAATCGTCGGTCCATTCTGGAATTTTGGCCATTTTTGCAATTGGCAGCAATCTGAAACAGGGTCTGCAGAAGGAAATCGTCTATCTTCAGTTGAAGCATCCAACCCTGTTTCTGATTGCTGTTGGTTGTAAATCGGTGAAGTTGCAGAGGGGCGAATTATCCAGAACTTGATTGTTGAAATCGAATCATAGAAGAGGGCGGTGTGTTTGGTGGTTTGGTTTCCGACTTGGTTGCAGAGGTCGGACTTGGAGAGGAATCGCAGAGGATCTAGGCGTCCTGTCGCTGGAGAAGACTACTACAGAGGAGAGAAGAAGAAACAGAGGAGTCGGGCTTTGTTGCGCTCATCGCTACCCCTTCTCGTCTCGTCGCCAGAGAACGACCGCAGTCGTGTCGCCACCCGCCGTCGCCGTCGTTGCAGCCTTGCCGTGGCGAGGTAAGAAAATAGAAATTCAGCCTGGGTAGTTGCACGTTCTGGTTGTAAAACCAGTCGAGGTAGAAGGAAGAAGAAGACCCTGCTTCCAAGGTCGGCTCTAGGTTGGTGCAGTTTAGGTCAGGTTGTTGCCCTAACTATTTCCGAGCGCCTAGCGGCTGGAGGCGGCTAGGGACTTGCCAAAGGGCGCGAAGATGAGGACGAAGAAGAAGAAGACGGAGGAAAAGAAGGCAACCAATACGAGATCGCCGATGCCAAGCATTTCAATTCGACATCTCAGATCGAAATGGAACGAAACAGATCTGCTTTAGACCAGATGGGTTTCAGAGAAAGCTGGGTTTTTTTTTTTTTAACACGAGACTTTAGCGATGATAGTCGATATCAACCATGTGACAAAACGACAAAAAAAAAGAATAAATAAAAAAAATAAAAAGCCCCTTTAGGACCCCTCCCGTGTGGAAGGTGATAATGGGTTGTCTCCCGACCTGGGGGGTCCTACGGGGGTTTTTCTAGTAGTTTCCTCAAGAAAATAAAGTTAATCGTCTAATAACTTTTAATATCCATGATCAAACTATTTGGGTGGTTTTTAAAAGAAAGATGGAATTACAAATCACGTAAAAAATCAATTTTTTTTTTGTGGTGCATTGGATTTGGGTCTAATTTATTTTCTATTATTGTTGGACCCACCACTAGATTTATCACATGTAAAACAATTTTTCAACATACAGAAAATAATGGGAGTGAAATAAAAAATAAAAAATAAAAAAAATATATATATATATTGCAAGGAATGGAAAATATAAAAATAAAACTAACTAAAGTTGAAGTTTGGTATCAAGAAAATCTATATCGGAAAGTCCACTTGGCCCGACCTAGGGGACTGGATTCGGGCCCGGTCCCCCAGGAGGACTGTTGGATCCCAGGTGAATCCGGTCCCCCAGTCGGGCCAGGTAGCACGATTGAATCTATATTGTTTTTATTACTATTTTCACATAATTGAGAAGAAAGTAGAAGCTATTGTTATTAATAAATTAAAAAATTAAGTCACATCTGATCCAACTGATTATCAGTAGCTTGAACAAAAATGCTTTTGAAAATGATCATCATCATAAGACATTGGACAATGGTCTTAAGCATCATGGTGTCATCCAATACAAACTAATTAGTAAATATATTTTTTAAAGAAAGGGGCTTAAACTGAATTTTTAAAAGTTAAGCAAAATCATAAAAAAATAAAACTAACTATATAATTATTTCATCCAAGAGGGTGCTTTG
Source organism: Cinnamomum chago (assembly GCA_038049695.1). Taxonomy (NCBI): domain Eukaryota; kingdom Viridiplantae; phylum Streptophyta; class Magnoliopsida; order Laurales; family Lauraceae; genus Cinnamomum; species Cinnamomum chago. Next base: position 58,872,737 of record CP142458.1, on the reverse strand, counting down.
AAGAGATGGGAATGTAACACACTTCATATGTCTCATCAATAAACTTATGGGAGGAAAACCTAAACAACAAATCCAGATAGAAATTCATTAGGCTTCACATTGCCTAAAGGGGTTTATAGCTCATCACCATCAACCCAGCCTTATCCCATCAATCAAGGGTTGGCAGAAGGGTTTACAAACATGAGCTACAGACCTTGATTACTTCTTGTGATACAATTCCACCAATAAAGGCATCAACCTAGATTTCTTCACCAGTTCACCTAGCATACTTGTACACTTTCTTGATCAAATCCTCATATGCAAATCAAGAGGAATATTATGTTATGAATTGGTCACTACTATTTAAAAAATTAGAAGAAAGTGCATTTTGCTTTTTTACGAAAATCATGAGCCATCTTGGAGTTGTGGGCAAGTCAAAAACAACATTCATAAGGACACATTGTTTACAGATGGCAACAGGTTAGGTTGAGTTCGAGAATTGGCTGCGCCAAACCTGACCCAATTGACACCTACTCTACCTCATACCTGGCCACTGTTATTGTTCTGTGAAAGTGAGACCAAGTCAATTCCAAAACTTTCAGCGGAAGCTTTTTCAAACACTTGGACTTCAGACAATATACCCAAGCAAAAGCAAAGTTACAAACATGTTTTCAAAGTTTAACAACTAGAACCATGGTCAAAACAAGAGCCATGACATAAGGACATAGTGAAGAAGGAACTAATAAAATATAGGGGGATTCGGCGAGAGGTCCCTCAAAGTATTACTTTGTTGCAAATAGTTCACAAAAAAAAGTCATGCAGCTAAAGGTCCTCTAACACATTCCCATACCTGATATGTCTAATTTACAATTTCTTTAAATCATATCCCATGATTGGTGGGATATTCCATTAATAATAGTCAACTACCATTTAATGGCCACGATTAATGAAATCTCAATAATAAAATTTTCAAATAAATTCTAAAAGCACACAAATAAATTTCAAAATAACGCAAATAAATTTAAAAAAATGCAAATAAATTTCAAAAGAACTCAGATAAATTTAAAAAGACACAAATAGATTTCAAAAGATATAAATAAATTTCAAAAGATCCAAAATATATTTCAAAAGATCCAAATAAATTCCAAAAAAATATAAATAAATTTCAGAAGACTCAAATAAATTTCATTAGACGTAAATAAAATTAAAAAACGCAAATAAATTTAAAAAAACGCAAATACATTTGCCAATATTAATATAACCCAAAATTCCAAATTAGCGAATAATGTGGCAAAAAACTCGAGTCTTTTTGTTAAAAACTCAGTTAAATTTATTTCAAAAAATACAAATAAATTTCAAACACACAAATAGATCTAAGAAAATACAAATAAATTTGCCAAAAACACAGAAAGATTCGTTCAAAAACTCAGTTAAATTTTTTTAAAATGAAGATAAATTGGACTCACCTATTTTTTTCAAAAACTCAAATAAATTTGCCAAAAACTTAGATAGATTTGTTTATAACTCTAATAGATTTGTTCTAGAACTCAAATAAATAGCCAAAAACTTGGATAGATTTGTCCAGAACTCAGATAAATTTATCTAGAACTCAGATAAATTTGTTTCAGATGTCAGATGAATAGCCAAAAACTCAAATAGATTTGTCCAGAAGTCAGATAAATTTGTCCAGAACTCGAATAAATTTGTTCTAGAAGTCAGATAAATAGCCAAAACTCAGATAGATTTGTCCAAAACTCAAATAAATTTGACAAAAAATACAAAACTCAATTAAATTTGACTTTGACTGGAATGGGGATGGACTTCTGGAACGGGCCAGGTTCTGGAACCAACTCGGAATTGCTACAAAGCCCAGGCCTACTTGCTTCTTCTTCTTCGTTCTGGAATCAGAAACACAAAAGCCATCTTCCGTTCGCCTTCTTCCTTGATTTTGGCGATGGCATGGCGCGGCCTGTCTTCTCTATCAACGGGTCACGAACCCAGGTTCTAGGCTGTCTTCTCCAATAACTCCGAGCTGTCTTCTCCATCAACGGTGGCAAAATCGGCCTTCACCCGGGTCACGAACCCAGGTTCCAGATCATCTTCTCCGATCTGTTCGGTTCTGTAATAGGAAACTGGAATCACCCTTACATTTTTTTGCTGCAAGCAACGAGCCCAGCACTTGCCAGGCCAGGATCCTATTCACTGTCTTCTCCGGTATCAACCAGAACCATCAAGAGTCCAAGTCGGTGTAAACCAACTCCTTTGTAGCCATATAGGAACTACGATTGAAGAAGAAGAATAGGGAGAATGGAAGATTTAAAATTTAAAATTTTAAAATTTTATGCCTAATCAGTTGAAAGGGCAAATCAGTCATTAAAATTTATGAGGTGGCGTGTCTAGGGACCTCTCTCAATGAGCTGACGTGTCTAGGGACCTCTCACCGAAATATATTCAAGTTGCATGGATTACAAGCCTTAGAGGAAAAGTTGATGGACCGGAGGCCTTACAAGTCCTATATGAGGGACCTTTCGCTAATTATCTCTAAAAAATATGATGCCTCTCTTGCGCAACAGCACAATGCCTCTAGATCACATCGCCTGTGCACCACTTCCAGTACACTTGCGGTTCCTCAACGACTGCGCTTCCCTCCAGGTTAACAGTTGAGGGTCCATTACCTACAACACCAATTGTATCTATTAAGTTTATGAATACCTAGCAAGTAAGCAAACATAAATCACGTTCCATGCAACATCAATATAGAATTATAAATAGGAATTTCTAAGAGTTCATCGAAATCTATAGCTAGGCAAATTTATGCAAGATTAGAGATAAAGTTAAGGAGTCATTTAAACATATTACTAGAACATCAAGAAACAAGCTAAGCAAAATTGGCAAACCACATAGCCTAATCCAGCATGGGATAGTATCATTGCCCTCTCCTACTCAATGAGTTGTGATAGAGAAGATGCACGAGAAATATGCTCGGCCAAGATAAAACAGTACCCAAGATCTACATTATGGCCATCAAGTACAGTTATGGTACCAAGTGACATAGGTTTCACTTCCAGCAAGGCTAATCTACATATAGTTATAAGATAGACAATCCTACAGCGGCGTCCTAGCTGTGTTAGATTTAAACAGCTAAGTGGTGCTGAATCGAGATTCCAAGGTAAAGTTCCAACTAGAAATACTCCTAGGAAAGCAAAACTCATTTAAGGGAGCTACTTCAAGTACAAGCTAATGCCATCGAGTTTCACATTTTAGAACGAGTAGTCCTTTTCAAGTCTCAAGTGTCTTACAACCATCTAAACTTAGACAAGACAAGAGGGGTACCTAGATTTGGTCTATTGCAACTCCCTACGTAACTTAGAATTAGTTAGGGATACTAGGTTTCATCTGTAGTTCCATATTCCAGTAATTACGGTTTTTCTCTTTTACCTCTTGGTAGTACCTGTCTATCCCATGTAATCCTTAATTATATAAGGAATGTCAATCCCACCTACTAGAGTTTTCTAGTCCATTCCTAAGGTCCAGATATTACTTCACAAAAATCACACAATTTCCATAATTGTTCTAAGCATGAGGGAAAACGTCTATGATGTGTATAAACAGAGATAATTTATTTCTACACATTAAGAAGATAGAAATTGCGAGTGAAGTATACTATTTATAAGAAGGTCAATCCTAGGTCTTAGATTGCTGTCCACATGCAAGAAACATTGCCCATTCAACTCTATGATCTTATAGGATTCTATATGTCCACAGTTTGCCCTAAACCATGCTTGAAAAATCTTAATGATCTTTAAGCCGGGTTTAGGATGCTACATTCTTTGCGCTTCCGATGGTAATTAACATCCAAAGTGACACTTTTAGAGAGAGAGAGATGAAACACAGAACAAGAGAAAGAGAGATGAATGTCGTATCCCATTCTTGGATCGACTGATGTATATATAAGGGCTTAATACCCTAATTACAATCAATTACAAATCAATCACAAATCTTAGATCCTAAAATTAAGTAACAACTTTGACTAATTACAAAGCAATAAATGGGTACAATAAATGGGCCAAAATGGATGGGCCAAAATGGATTGGTGTATGCCCTAAAGCCCACTGACTGCACTCACATCTCTGTTACTGGATATTTATTGGTTATTTAATAGAATGACATCTTTCTCTTATTACTTGTGTATATGTATGGTTGTGTAAGGCCCATTGTTTTCTAGTAAATGACTTGGGTGTGTAGTGACTGCACACAGAAAGGTCTAAGTCATGGACACTGGAAATAACTAATTTGTTCACAACTGAGAGGTGGAGTTGGGCACTTCATCTTGGTATAAGTTGTAGTGAGAAACTCTCCTGTGTTCAGGGTGACTTACCTTAGTCACGGGAGGTCTTTCCCGGATATATCTCATTAGTGCATGTGTCATGCATTGAACAGGACCATTAAAGGTGTGATCTCTAAAAATAGTACTATCACAGAGAGAGATCAAGTCACCTCTTGCTACTGAGTGACCAGTGCTCTTAATCTTGAGCATTTGTGGATGAACTGACGAAGTCAAGTTCTTGTGCTTTAATTCACTATTGGGTGAGATCTTTTTCATGGGTCAACAGCTCTGTGTTTTGGGTGCTCGGGCTTGATTAGTTGGGACGTGCAAATGCAATATGGAATCTATGCCATCGTGTGATGGAATGATCGTCCCCTTAGAATTATCCGATTAATCATCAGAATCTAAGATCTTAGTATATGGATGTTCCATATGGATATTGAACTTGTGGGTCGCTCCCTGGATCAAGAGAATGATATCCGGATGATGATTAAGTCAAGGGTATGAAGTTCTAAGGATGAGATGTAATCAAGAAGGTAGATAGTACATCGGTTAACCTACTTGATTATGGATGTTACATAGAGGGGCATTGTGGTCATTGTACTTGGTAGGTCAGACAATCGTCAGTTTATGATGAGCTTTATTTGCAATTTAATATTTGTCCCTGGAGTGCAACCATAACTCTCTAGTGGAATGAGTTAAGGTTAAATTAGCATGGACATTTTGGTCATTTTGGGAGCCAAGGGTAAATATGTCTTTTGGTCCCTCTTCTAGTCACTTTCCTATATTGGCATGGTTTCCTAATTTAATTAGATGATATGTGGTTGAATTAATTTTGTGGAAAAATATTTTTGAGTTTAAATTCAAATAGGCTTTTGATGGCATACATGAATTTAACTCTAGCTAAAATATTAACTTGTGGGCCATGGTGTGTTTATCTATCTTGTGGGCCAGCCATAAGGGGAGCCCCTTGTGTGAGGTTTCCAAGTTTAACTAGGTATCTTTACTTGGAAGGTAGAATTCCTCTTTGGGTAAGAATTCCTATAATTAAAGTTTACTAAATTTTAGTATCTTTAATTAGAAAGTGTTGCACTACTAAGGTGGCTGGTTGCTTATTTTATGGGATGGTCATTCCTATTAGAGATAACTCTTAAAGGAATGTGAACTTTATAAATATATTACACACTACCCTAGGCGTGCAACATGTGAAACAAGGTGATAGGAATTAACCCTAGGTGTGCAACAACTTGGAACTCCATTGGCTGCCCAAGTGAGAAGGAGATTGACGCCCATGGTTTTCTTCTTCTTCCTTCATTGAAGAGAGGAAATCAGGTCTGGGTATTTTCCACAAAGTATAGTTCAGAAAACCCATCTAGGAATCCATAGTTTGATCCCACAATCAAAGCCAATCAGATTGGGTTGTGGAATAGAAGAGAAGATCAAAGGAAAAGCTGCTGCAGAAAATTCCTGCAACTTGCATTGCTGACTGCAGGCTGAGATCAGATCTTTGGAGTTTTCTTTTCAGAGATTTGAGGCCTTCATATCATCAAGGTATAAGTCCTCTTTCATCTCCTTTCATTATAACACATGTTGATCATGATTTCATGGAGTTATTATGCATTATTCATGGCTGTTTCACGCTGCCAGATCAGATTAGTTTCAGTGATTTGAAAACTAGATCAGCCATGGACGTCCTCTGTCATGTGATTTCAGATTCAATACGCATTAACTTTCAGTGGTATCAGAGCCTCTCCATGTGAAATCATGACCCCATGATGTGTTAATATTAATCCTATCTTAGTTAAGGGCATGGTGGCACCCTTCTAGATACTATTTACTGCATGATAGGAGTGCAGGAATTGTTTCCAGGTTGCTGGAATTTTTCCAGGATACTGTTTACTGCATGATAGGAGTGCAGGAATTGTTTCCAGGTTGCTGGAATTTTTCCAGGATACTGTTTACTGCATGATAGGTGTGCAGGAATTTTTCCAGGTTGCTGGAATTTTTCCAGGATACTATATAGTGCTGTACAAAGCACTATGAATGCACTAACCTCTTTGTATGCAGCCATATATGCATCCTTGATGGTTCGTATGAATGTTTATATGGATTTGGGTGTTTTTTAATTAGTTGGAAAGTGTACGATTGCGCGTTTAGCAATCATAGGAAGTTGTAATTTTTCCTTGTTTTTATTCCAACTAGTCTTGATGTAAGCTTTCTTGAAAAGCATAGGTATATCCAATGTAATTTTTGGTTTTGTTTTTCATGGGTTTGCTTGTATGTAAATTTATTTTTATATCATCAAGCAAGAGAAGAAAGCTTCAAAGATTGCATGGTTGCAAGTGAAAGGGGATCCTTGGTGATAGAGGAGACGAGGCTTCTTGGTGCAAGAGGAGATCTATTTTTGATGTCCTAGTTCGATTAGGATTTGGAGTCCTAAGAGCAAGGAGCCATCAAGGATTGCATTATATTTATTGCTTTATATAATTGCTATAATTGCTATGATCTTCACCTAGTAACATGGCCACCACTAGGTTTTAAAATTGGGTTCTTTCTATATTAGATCAGATTTGTTTGGCTGAATGTTTTTAAATGGAACTTAGACCAGCACCCTTCTTTGTATAAGATTTAAAATTGGTTAGGGTTTAGTTTATCTTGGTACCCTAAGTTTCCAAAAGAGGCCAAACTAAAATCTAATATGTTGCTACCTTAGTGGGCCCATAACCCATTGGTCCCAAGATCTTTACTCAATATGTTTTTAAAGCAAAGGTTATTTTTTTGAGATGACTTAAGAAATTAAGTCATGAAAATTGTTAACTAAGTTTGCTAGATTTAAACAAGGTTTGAGTAACGATGTAAAGATCAAAAGAGTTTTTCAAAACCCTAGTGTTAAATAATCAAGTGGGAGAGGGGTTTGGAAAAACCCCACGGCCTTCCATTTTCGGTTCATGCTATCTCAATGGAGTGTTGGTGGGAGCGGCCATCCCTTCGGTGGAGTTCTTTACTAAAGATCGCTTCGATGGGTTAGTGGGTGAACTAATGTGAATATTCGTAATGAGGTGTTAATGGGAGCGGCCATCCCTTTGGTGGAGTTCTTTACTAAAGATCACTTCTATAGAATGTCAATGAAGTGTTGGTGGGAGCGGCCATCCCTTCGGTGGAGCTTTTTACTAAGGTTCACTTCAAGAGTTGATTGAAGTCACTTCCCATCGGAGGACTCAAGTCATAGACATTCTGGGAAATTTCATAAGAGATGGTAACACACTTGACACAAGACGGTAATAACCTCTCCATAGGAGTTAGTGTTATTTGTCATATGAGGCCAAACCAATCAGTGATTGGACTGTCGCTGGATATGCTAAATCCAGATAGTGATAATCCAAATAAGCGAGGCTTTACTCAACGAGACTATAGATTCGGCCATCCCTTCGATGGAGGGTCTATGAGGAGGTTGAGACACTGATACATTATAATTAGGGTTAAATAATGTAAAAAGTCTTGTGCATGTTTTTCCTTTTATTACAAGCACCATATACATGTTACATATATACTGCCTGTCTAATTATAACCTGTTATATATCCAGAGAGATGGGGAAGGATTCTTTTAGCCCGTTGATGAGTATTCTGCGTGAGAACAAATTGACTGGCCCAAATTACGTAGACTGGAAAAGAAACCTTAACATAGTACTCACCGCTGAGGAGTACAAGTATGTTTTGTCGGAACCCTGTCCTACGATTGATGATCATTCTACAGATGACCAGCAAGAGGCTGAAAGGAAATGGAAAAAGGCGAATAGCATGGCCAAATGCTACATGCTTGCTTCCATGTCCAACGTGTTGCAAACACAGCATGAGCAAATGGACACAGCTTCTGATATCATGTTGTCTTTGTCTGAGATGGTCGCAGACAAAAGCAGGCCAGCTAGGCAAGCTGCTTTAAGGACAATCATGAATACTAGGATGGTTGAGGGAACACCTGTCAGAGAGCACATGCTCAAAATGATGGATTGTTTCAATGAAGCTGAGATCCTAGGGGCTGAGATTGATGCAGGGAGTCAGACTGATATGATTCTCGAAACTCTGCCGGAGTCTTTCAACCAGTTCAAGCTCAACTTCAACATGAGCAAGATGGACATGACTCCCTCTGAGTTAATGAAAGAACTCCAGGCGGCAGAGGCCATCATGAAGCCTAAAGGCCAAGCTCACTTTTCTCAGTCTTCCTCTAAACTGAACCCGAAAGGGAAAAAGTTCAAGAAGAAGCAGGGTAAGGGAAAAGGACAGAAAAAGGGCAATGCTGGGAAGAAGGATAAAGGTTCAGGTGAAAAGCCCAAAGGGAAATGCTTCAAGTGCGGCCTCAAAGGTCACTGGAAGAAAGATTGTCCCAAGCTCCTAGGCTCAGATAAGAAAGGTATATCTCTTTCCTACTACATTGAAATCTGTCATGTGGTTGATTCTACTGATTCGTGGATAGTAGACTCTGGTGCCACTAATCATATCTGCAATTCATTGCAGGGGTTTCAGATAATGAAAAAGCTTGAGAAAGGGGAGTTTGACCTTAGAGTTGGAAATGGAGCAAAGATTTGGGCTGTTGCAGTGGGAGCTGTTACTTTACTTTTTCCGCATGATAGGATATTAATTTTAAATAATGTTATCTATGTTCCGGACATAAGGAAGAATTTAATTTCAGTTTCCAGACTTATTGAATTTCATTATTCAGTTTCTTTCCATTCTGGTGTTGATATCAGTAGAAATGGAAATATTATATGTTCCGGTAGAATGCATGACAACTTATTTTATATATATCCTATTGCTCCCACACTGCATAATGTACAACTAGAAAGCTCATCTTCCCTTAAGAGGAAGGTATCTTCGACCAATGACACTTATCTTTGGCACTTACGTTTGGGTCATATTAACCTAAAACGAATTCAGAGGTTGGTAGAGGATGGGCTTTTGAGCTCATTAGATCTCGAACCTTTACCTCAGTGTGAATCTTGTCTCATGGGAAAGATGACCAAAAGGTCATTCTCTGGAAAGGGACTGAGGTCAAAGGAGTTGTTAGAATTGGTTCACACTGATGTGTGTGGTCCTATGAACAAACTAGCTCGAGGAGGTTATGAGTATTTCATCACCTTCACTGATGATTACTCTAGGTATGGATATGTGTACCTAATGCGACGCAAGTCTGAAGCGTTTGATAAGTTCAAACAATTCAAGGCTGAGGTAGAGTTACAACTAGGGAAACATATCAAAGCTCTTCGATCTGATCGAGGTGGCGAGTACCTCCTGGGTGAGTTCAAGGAATACCTCACACAACATGGGATTGTGTCTCAGTTGTCTACACCGGGTACACCCCAGCAAAATGGTGTAGTAGAGAGAAGAAACCGTACCCTTCTTGATATGGTAAGGTCCATGATGAGTCATGCAACCCTACCCATATCTTTTTGGGGATATGCCCTAGAAGCAGCAGCATACATTTTGAATCTGGTACCTTCTAAATCAGTACCTAGGACACCTCGAAAAATGTGGACAGGTCGAAAACCCAGTTTAAGACATATCCACATTTGGGGTTGTCCAGCCTATGTACTGAATGATAAAGCTACCAAGCTAGAACCCAGATCGGAAATGTGCTACTTCATTGGGTATCCTAAGGGAACGAGAGGAGGCATCTTTTATCATCCAAAGGAGCAAAAGGTGCTTATCAGCACTCATGCTAGATACTTGGAGGATGATTGCATGATGCACCAAGAGCTTGGTTGTAAAGAAACACTTGAGGAGATTCTTTTAGAAACTCCTGCAACATCTGTGCCAGATCCTGAGACTGTAGATAATTAAAACATTCCTTTTAACACTCCGGAGCCTCGTCGTAGTGGGAGAATTTCTAGACCACCTGATAGATATCTAGGAGTGTCCTTTATGACAGACTCTGAGGATCTGGTTAAGGATCCTACTAGTTACGATGCAGCAATAACGGATATAGATGCTGACATGTGGCAGCAAGCGATGAAATCTGAATTGGATTCTCTGTATTCCAATCAAGTCTGTGAACTTGTGGTTGCACCTGAAGGGATCAAACCCATAGGGTGCAAGTGGATCTACAAGAGAAAGAGAGGAGTGGATGGGAAGGTTGAAACCTTCAAAGCAAGACTGGTGGCGAAAGGATATACTCAGAAAGAGGGTATCGATTATGAGGAAACCTTTTCACCAGTGGCTATGCTTAAATCCATTAGAATTCTCTTAGCCATCGCATGTCATTATGACTACGAGATATGGCAGATGGATGTCAAGACAGCTTTTCTAAATGGAAGTCTTGACGAATGCATCTATATGATGCAACCAGAGGGATTCATTGCTGGTGGCCAAGAGAACATGGTCTGTAAACTTAAAAAGTCCATTTATGGACTTAAGCAAGCATCTAGGGCATGGAACATCAAGTTTAATCAGGCAGTCAAATCTTTTGGTTTTGATCAAAACATTGATGAACCATGTGTGTATAAGAAAGGGAGTGGAAACACAGTTGCATTTTTAGTCCTATATGTGGATGACATATTGGAAATGATGTTGGCATATTGTCCTCTGCTAAGGTTTGGTTATCATCTCAATTTCAGATGAAGGATTTGGGTGAGGCGAGCTATGTCTTAGGGATCAAGCTTTTGCGAGATCGCAAGAACAAGATGTTAGCCTTATCCCAATCTTCGTATATTGAGAAGATATTGGTCAAGTATAACATGCATGACTCCAAGAAGGGCTTGCTACCTTCTAGACATGGAGTACCACTATCTCGGAATCAATGTCCGAAAACACCTGAGGAGATAGACAACATGAGGAGAGTACCAAATGCATCAGCTGTTGGAAGCCTCATGTATGCAATGTTGTGTACTAGACCAGATATCTGCTTTGCCGTTGGCATGGTTAGTAGATATCAATCAAACCTTGGACCTATGCACTGGACAGCTGTTAAGCATATATTCAAGTATCTTCGGAGAACGAAAGATTATATGCTAACCTACCGAGCAGATGATCTAACACCACTGGCGTATACAGACTCTGATTTCCAGTCGGATGTAGATGCCAGAAAGTCTACCTCGGGATACGTCTTTACTCTATCAGGAGGGGCTATATCATGGAGAAGTGTCAAGCAAGATTGTACTGTTGATTCTACCATGGAGGCAGAGTATGTGGCGGCATCGGAAGCTGCGAAGGAAGCAGTATGGCTCAGAAAATTCCTATTGGAATTGGGAGTAGTTCCTGCAGTGCAAAAACCGATTGTCATGTACTGCGACAATACTGGTGCAGTAGCTAACTGCAAAGAGCCCAGGAATCACAAAAAAGGCAAGCATATTCAAAGAAAGTACCACTTGATCCGGGAATTCATCCAGGATGGAGAAATAGTGGTAGAGCAGATTGCCTCAGCAAATAACTTAGCTGACCCATTTACTAAGACTCTTACTGAGAAAGTGTTTACTTCACATGTTGAGTCTATGGGAGTTAGGTTAGGTCGTAGTGATCTTTAGTGCAAGTGGGAGATTGTTGGGATTGGTGTATGCCCTAAAGCCCACTGACTGCACTCACATCTCTGTTACTGGATATTTATTGGTTATTTAATAGAATGACATCTTTCTCTTATTACTTGTGTATATGTATGGTTGTGTAAGGCCCATTGTTTTCTAGTAAATGACTTGGGTGTGTAGTGACTGCACACAGAAAGGTCTAAGTCATGGACACTGGAAATAACTAATTTGTTCACAACTGAGAGGTGGAGTTGGGCACTTCATCTTGGTATAAGTTGTAGTGAGAAACTCTCCTGTGTTCAGGGTGACTTACCTTAGTCACGGGAGGTCTTTCCCGGATATATCTCATTAGTGCATGTGTCATGCATTGAACAGGACCATTAAAGGTGTGATCTCTAAAAATAGTACTATCACAGAGAGAGATCAAGTCACCTCTTGCTACTGAGTGACCAGTGCTCTTAATCTTGAGCATTTGTGGATGAACTGACGAAGTCAAGTTCTTGTGCTTTAATTCACTATTGGGTGAGATCTTTTTCATGGGTCAACAGCTCTGTGTTTTGGGTGCTCGGGCTTGATTAGTTGGGACGTGCAAATGCAATATGGAATCTATGCCATCGTGTGATGGAATGATCGTCCCCTTAGAATTATCCGATTAATCATCAGAATCTAAGATCTTAGTATATGGATGTTCCATATGGATATTGAACTTGTGGGTCGCTCCCTGGATCAAGAGAATGATATCCGGATGATGATTAAGTCAAGGGTATGAAGTTCTAAGGATGAGATGTAATCAAGAAGGTAGATAGTACATCGGTTAACCTACTTGATTATGGATGTTACATAGAGGGGCATTGTGGTCATTGTACTTGGTAGGTCAAAGACAATCGTCAGTTTATGATGAGCTTTATTTGCAATTTAATATTTGTCCCTGGAGTGCAACCATAACTCTCTAGTGGAATGAGTTAAGGTTAAAATGATCCTAGTGTTGCTATGGGGTTAGCATGGACATTTTGGTCATTTTGGGAGCCAAGGGTAAATATGTCTTTTGGTCCCTCTTCTAGTCACTTTCCTATATTGGCATGGTTTCCTAATTTAATTAGATGATATGTGACCTTTGAGGCCGCACTTGAAGCATTTCCCTTTGGGCTTTTCACCTGTACCTTTGTCATTCTTTCCAGCATTGCCCTTTTTCTGTCATTTTCCCTTACCCTGCTTCTTCTTGAACTTTTTACCTTTCGGGTTCAGTTTAGAGGAAGACTGGGAAAAGTGAGCTTGGCCTTTAGGCTTCATGATGGCCTCTGCTGCCTGGAGTTCTTTCATTAACTCAGAGAGAGTCATGTCCAACTTGCTCATGTTGAAGTTGAGCTTGAACTGGTTGAAAGACTCCGGCAGAGTTTCGAGAATCATATCAGTCTGACTCCCTGCATCAATCTCAGCCCCTAGGATCTCAGCTTCATTGAAACAATCCATCATTTTGAGCATGTGCTCTCTGACAGGTGTTCCCTCAGCCATCCTAGTATTCATGATTGTCCTTAAAGCAGCTTGCCTAGCTGGCCTGCTTTTGTTTGCGAACATCTCAGACAAGGACAACATGATATCAGAAGCTGTGTCCATTTGCTCATGCTGTGTTTGCAACACGTTGGACATGGAAGCAAGCATGTAGCATTTGGCCATGCTATTCGCCTTTTTCCATTTCCTTTCAGCCTCTTGCTGGTCATCTGTAGAATGATCATCAATCGTAGGACAGGGTTCCGACAAAACATACTTGTACTCCTCAGCAGTGAGTACTATGTTAAGGTTTCTTTTCCAGTCTACGTAATTTGGGCCAGTCAATTTGTTCTCACGCAGAATACTCATCAACGGGCTAAAAGAATCCTTCCCCATCTCTCTGGATATATAACAGGTTATAATTAGACAGGCAGTATATATGTAATATGCATATGGTGCTTGTAGTAAAAAGAAAAACATGCACAAGACTTTTTACATTATTTAACCCCAATCATAATGTATCAGTGTCTCAACCTCCTCATAGACCCTCCATCGAAGGGATGGCCGAGCCTACAGTCACGTTGAGTTAAGGTCTGCTTATTTGGATCATCACAGTCTGGATACGCATATCCTGTGATAGTCCAATCACTGATTGGTTTGGCCTCATATGACAAACAACTCTAACTTCTAGGGAGAGGTCATTACCGTCTTATGTCAAGTGTATTACCATCTCTTATGAAATTTCCCAAAATGTCTATGACTTGAGTCCTCCGATGGGAAGTGACTTCAATCAACTCTTGAAGTGAACCTTAGTAAAAAGCTCCACCGAAGGGATGGCCGCTCCCACCAACACTTCATTGACATTCTATAGAAGTGATCTTTAGTAAAGAACTCCACCGAAGGGATGGCCGCTCCAACTAACACCTCATTACGAATATTCACATTAGTTCACTCACTAACCTATCGAAGCGATCTTTAGTAAAGAACTCCACCGAAGGGATGGCCGCTCCCACCAACACTCCATTGAGATAGCATGAACCGAAAATGGAAGGCCGTGGGGTTTTTCCAAACCCCTCTCCCACTTGATTATTTAACACTAGGGTTTTGAAAAACACTTTTGACCTTAGCATCATTACTCAAACCTTGTTTAAATCTAGCAAACTTAGTTAACAATTTTCATGACTCAATTGCTTAAGTCATCTCAAAAAATAAATAACCTTTGCTTTAAAACATATTGAGTAAAGGTCTTGGGACCAGTGGGTTATGGGCCCACTAAGGTAGCAACATATTAGATTTTAGTTTGACCTCTTTTGGAAACTTAGGGTACCAAGATAAACTAAACCCTAACCAATTTTAAATCTTAGACAAAGAAGGGTGCTGGTCTAAGTTCCATTTAAAAACATTCAGCCAAACAAATCTGATCTAATATAGAAAGAACCCAATTTTAAAAACCTAGTGGTGGCCATGTTACTAGGTGATAAACATAGCAATAAAAGCAATTATATAAAAGATGCAATCCTTGATGGCTCCCTGCTCTTCGGACTTCAAATCCTTATCCAACTAGGAAACCTTATCCGACTAGGAATCCTAATCCAACTAGGATACTTGGTTAAGAGTCCTTTTCGCACTAGGACACCTTCGTTGCCTCTACCACCATGGAATCCGGTCTGTTGCAACCTTCCTTGCTTGAAACGTTCCTTTTCTTGCTTGTTACAATAAATCAGATTTATACAAGCAAACCCATGAAAAGCAAAAACCAAAAAATTACATTGGAGATCCCTATGCTTTTCAAGAAAGCTTACATCAAGACTAGTTGGAATAAAAACAAGAAAAAAATTACAACCTCCTATGATTGCTAAACGCGCAATCGTACACTATCCAACTAATTAAAAAAAAACATCCAAATCCACACACATACATGCGAACCATCAAGGATGCAATTATATGGCTGCAACCAAAAAGATTAGTGCATTCATAGTGCATTGTACAGCACTATACAACATTCTGAAATTATTCCAGCAATTTGGAAAAAATTCCTGCACGCCAAACATGCACCAAACAGAATTCTGGAAAAATTCCAGCAACCTGGAAAAATTCCTGCACGCCTATCATGCAGTAAAAAACATCCTAAAGGGCGCCACCATGCCCTTAATTAATCTAGGATAGATATCCACACAACATGGGATCATGATTAATCATGGTGTGGCTCTGATACCATTGAAAGAATGCGCGATTCAGATCTGAACTCTTGATGAAACGAAGAGTTCTGAGGCTGGAATTTTAAAACTTCTAACTAGGATCGAATATAGAAAGTAAACCAGCCATGGAAATCGCACACAAACACCATGCAATTATGATCAACGTGTGTGTAATCAAAGAAGATACAATGGAGAAGATATACCTGATGTACTTGGGTTGAAAAACCTCTGATTTCTGAACTTTAAGATCAGATCTGTAGGCTGCAACTTTCAGCACACCTTGCTGGAATTTCTGCAGCAGGTTTCTCTTCTAGTCTTCTCCTCTATTCCTCTTTCTCCAAATCTGATTGGCTAGTGTTGGTGGGAACTTACTAGGTTTCTCTCTTATTGTTTTTCCTTGATCTTATGCGAAAATATCAGATCTGATGTGGTCTTTCTTCAAGAATAGAAGATGCAATCAGCCAGGATCCTTTTCTTGTGCAAAGGACGTCCAAAGTGGGCTGGACGTTTTCTATGGGAGGCTCCTCTCAATGTTTCCAAACCCTTGCACGCCCAAGGGAGGATTTTTCTCCTTCTTTCTTTCTCTCTCTGTGTTGCACGCCCAAGGGAGGGGAGAATCATATATATATAGAGGAATTCCTATTGAAGATGTTTCCTTATAGAACTAGGAAACTAAGAGGAGCTTTCCAAAAACAAACCAACTACTATGTGGACTTCCAACACCTCCTTCTTTATTTAGAGTCCAAGTAGAATTAGGAACTCTATAAAATATAGGAATTCTTGCACAAAGAGAAATCCTTCCAAGTAATAGGACCTACACAAACTTGGGACCCACATACTAGGGACCACATTGGTTAGCCCAAACAAACTATGGCTCATGCACCAAATAATTTATCTAGAGTTGTAATTCATGTATGCCATCATGGGCCTATTTGAATTTACACTCAAAAATTATTTCTCCACACAATTAAACAATTTAGGAAACCTTGCCAATCTAGGAAAGTGGCTAGAGAAGGGACCAAAAGACATATTTGCCCTTGGCTTCCAAAATGACCAAAATGTCCATGCTAACCCCATAGCAACACTAGGATCATTTTAACCTTAACTCATTCCACTAGAGAGTTATGGTTGCACTCCAGGGACAAATATTAAATTGCAAATTAAGCTCATCATAAACTGACGATTGTCTTTGACCTACCAAATACAATGACCACAATGCCCCTCTATGTAACATCCATAATCAAGTAGGTTAACTGATGTACTATCTACCTTCTTGATTACATCTTATACTTATAACTTCATACCCTTGACTTAATCATCATCCGGATATCATTCTCTTGATCCAGGGAGCGGCCCACAAGTTCAATATCCATATGGAACATCCATATACTAAGATCTTAGATTCTGATGATTAATCGGATAATTCTAAGGGGACGATCATTCCATCACCCAATGGCATAGATTCCATATTGCATTTGCACGTCCCAACTAATCAAGCCCGAGCACCCAAAATACAGAGCTATTGACCCATGAACAGGATCTCACCCATAGTGAATTAAAGTACAAGAACTCGACTTCGTCAGTTCATCCACATATGCTCAAGATTAAGAGCACTGGTCACTCAGTAGCATAAGGTGACTTGATCTCTCTCAGTGATAGTACTATTTTAGAGATCACACCTTTAATGGTCCTGTTCAATGCATGACACATGCAATAATGAGATATATCTGGGAAAGACCTCCCATGACTAAGGTAAGTCACCCTGAACACGAGAGTTTCTCACTATAACTTATACCAAGATGAAGTGCCCAACTCCACCTTTCAGTTATGAACAAATTAGTTATTTCCAGTGTCCATGACTTAGACCTTTCTGTGTGCAGTCACTACACACCCAAGTCATTTACTGGAAAACAATGGGCCTTACACAACCATACATATACACAATTAATAAGAGAAAGATGTCATTCTATTAAATAACCAATAAATATCCAGTAACAGAGATGTGAGTGCAGTCAATGGGCTTTAGGGCATACACCAATCCCAACAATCTCCCACTTGCACTAAAGTTCACTACGACCTAACCTAACTCCCATAGACTCAACATGTGAAGTAAACACTTTCTCAGTAAGAGTCTTAGTAAATGGGTCAGCTAAGTTATTTGCTGAGGCAATCTGCTCTACCACTATTTCTCCATCCAGGATGAATTCCCGGATCAAGTGGTACTTTCTCTGAATATGCTTGCCTTTTTTGTGATTCCTGGGCTCTTTGCAGTTAGCTACTGCACCAGTATTGTCGCAGTACATGACAATCGGTTTTTGCACTGCAGGAACTACTCCCAATTCCAATAGGAATTTTCTGAGCCATACTGCTTCCTTCGCAGCTTCCATGGTAGAATCAGCAGTACAATCTTGCTTGACACTTCTCCATGATATAGCCCCTCCTGATAGAGTAAAGACGTATCCCGAGATAGACTTTCTGGCATCTACATCCGACTGGAAATCAGAGTCTGTATACGCCAGTGGCGTTAGATCATCTGCTCGGTAGGTTAGCATATAATCTTTCGTTCTCCGAAGATACTTGAATATATGCTTAACAGCTGTCCAGTGCATAGGTCCAGGGTTTGATTGATATCTACTAACCATGCCAACGGCAAAACAGATATCTGGTCTAGTACACAACATTGCATACATGAGGCTTCCAACAGCTGATGCATATGGTACTCTCCTCATGCTGTCTATCTCCTCAGGTGTTTTCGGACATTGATTCCGAGATAGTGGTACTCCATGTCTAGAAGGTAGCAAGCCCTTCTTGGAGTCATGCATGTTATACTTGACCAATATCTTCTCAATATACGAAGATTGGGATAAGGCTAACATCTTGTTCTTGCGATCTCGCAAAAGCTTGATCCCTAAGACATAGCTCGCCTCACCCAAATCCTTCATCTGAAATTGAGATGATAACCAAACCTTAGTAGACGACAATATGCCAACATCATTTCCAATGAGTAATATGTCATCCACATACAGGACTAAAAATGCAACTGCGTTTCCACTCCCTTTCTTATACACATGGTTCATCAATGTTTTGATCAAAGCCAAAAGATTTGACTGCCTGATTAAACTTGATGTTCCATGCTCTAGATGCTTGCATAAGTCCATAAATAGACTTCTTAAGCTTACAGACCATGTTCTCTTGGCCACCGGCAATGAAACCCTCTGGTTGCATCCATTTATTGTACCCATTTATTGCTTTGTAATTAGTCAAAGTTGTTACTTAATTTTAGGATCCAAGATTTGTGATTGATTTGTAATTGATTGTAATTGATTGTAATTAGGGTATTAAGCCCTTATATATCTACATCAGTCGATCCAAGAATGGGATACGACATTCATCTCTCTTTCTCTTGTTCTGTGTTTCATCTCTCTCTCTCTAAAAGTGTCATGGACAGCCTGCAAATAAGAACTTGGGACAGAGATAGAAGATAGCGTGGTCATCAAAGAAGTATGGGTAAAGCCATACTGCTCAGGCGGTCTAGAAGTTCTGGAGGAGCGACGTAAGGCAGGAGTAGGCGTGGAACCATTTGTCGGTGGAGGATCAGGGGGAGGGCCATCTGCAGTGGGAGGTTTCTCCCGTCGGTGGTATACAAAAGCAGGATTAAACCTAGTAACAGGGGTTTGATCCGAAAAACCGGGTAAGAGAGCTGGGGAAGAGGGAGGAGGACAATCCCATGTGAGTTTGGAAGAAATATTGATTTTCAAAGAAAATAACATTTCGAGAAACCCTGATACGACGACCAATGGGATCATAACAAACAAAGCCTTTTTGATTAGTGGCATAACCCAAAAAAGCACACCTGCGAGATTGTGCTGTGAGTTTCGTTCTTTCGGTGGGAGGTAGATGAACGAAGCAAACACAGCCAAAGGTATGTAGGTGATCAAACACAGGATGATGACCAAACAATTTAAAATGAGGCATGAAATGAGCAATGGTAGGTGATGGAAGGCGGTTAATGAGATAGACAGCCGTTGTGAGAGCTTCAGTCCAAAAACGAGGGGGAACGGATGATTCAATTAGAAGAGTTCTAGTTACATCAAGAAGATGTCTGTTTTTCCGTTCTGCGACTCCATTTTGTTGTGGAGTATACGGACAGGTACGTTGAGAAATGATTTCTTTATTGGTTAAAAAGGATTGAAAATCCTTGGAAACATACTCCCCCCCTGAGTCTGAGCGCAAAGTTTTAATGCATTTAGAAAATTGGGTTTCCACATATTTAACAAAAAATGTAAATGCATTAAGAATATCAGACTTCGAATGTAAGAAATAAATCCAAGTAAATCTGCTGTAGTCATCAATGAATGTGACAAAATACTTGAAATGACTATGGGAAAGGGTCGGAGCAATGCCCCAAACATCACTGTGAATTAAGTCAAAACATGCAGTGCTCCGTGTGTGAGAGGTTGGAAAGGGTAAAGTTTTACTCTTACCTAACTTACAAGCATCACAGTCAAAAGAAGCAGAAGCAACATGTTTATTTTTTAATCCAGATTGAAATAATGTAGACATAGTAGAAGCATTCGGATGACCAAGTCTATGATGCCACAAACGAGAATGATTCTGAAGGAAGAAACAAAATAACTGATGTAAAGGATTATTCTCAATAACAGAAGATATTGGTAACGGAAAAAGTCTGCCACGCTTAGGCCCCCTCGCGATCACTTCCCCCGACTCCTGGTCCTGCACAACACATCTAGAAGAAGAAAAGGAGACAGTGTAATTATTTTCAACAAGTTGTCCCACAGAAACCAAATTAGTAGCAAGAGGAGGAGAAACCAAAACATTGGTTAAGGGTAAGGGGCCAGGGGTATCACCAACAGAGGTGATGGGGAGATGATCTCCGTTGGCAGCTTGAACAGTGAGATGACCAGTGTAAGGAACAACATTTTGTAATGTGGCGGGTGATGAGGCCATATGGTTACTTGCACCAGAATCTAAGTACCAGGTATTGGAAAGAGAGGAAGCAGTACCTGCGATGTTCATGGATGCTAAGGCATTGATGATCATTTGGTTAACCATATCAGGGGTGAGAGGAGCAGGAGACATAGATTGTGATGAGGAACCAGGCTGTGAGGATGAATCATACGGCAGAGAACCATTGAAGTCAGATGAAGCATATGGTGGAGTAGTCACTGTGTAAGCAGTAGGAGCAGATGACACAGTGGAAGTTCCAGGACCGGACTGCACATAATCGCAGGAAGCTGAATTGCGAGCCTTCTTCCGACATTCTTCAATAACATGACCAGTGGCCTTACAATATCTGCAAATTTTTGACTTGCATTGATTTGCATAGTGACCATATTTTTTGCAGTTATGACACTGAACTTTACGGATGTCCCGAGGAGGTTGTCTGGCTGTGGCACAGCATAGGCAAATGGAGCCTCCGCAGAGCGTTGTTGTTCCAGATTAGTTTTAGTAGCGAGACGCTGTTCCTCCCGCAGAAGTTCCTGAAGACATGCATCCAAGTGGGGAAGAGGAGCCCTGCTCATCAAGCTCGATCGAACTGTCTCAAACTCCAAACGAAGTTTCATGAGGAGCTGATCCTGATGACTACTTTCCTGTAATGGAAGTAATTCCGGTAGAAGTGCGGCAGGTACCGTGGCAAACTTAATCTCATCATATTCAGACCACAGGCGGCGGAAGCCATTGTAATACTCCTGAATAGTTTGGGTGCCTTGAGTGAATTGAGAGATTTCAAGTTCAAATTGAAATTGGCGAGCAGCATTGCCTTGTTGATAAATTTTCTTAAGATAGTCCCACATTTCACGGGCAGTTTTGCAGGGTTTTAAGTTGAGAATAAAATGTGACTCAACAGAGCCCAGCAACCAGGTTTTGATTTTAGCATCCTTTGTCTTCCAAGCTAAAATCTTCTTGTCATCTTCCGCTGGTTGAGGTTCAGATCCATCAATGTGTGCCCAAAGTTCTTTTCCTTCCAAGTAAATTTGAAATTGGAAGGCCCATGAGGTATAATTTGTCCCATCAAAGCGAACCAGGGCAATCTCATGTTTTTCCATAACGAAAGTCTAGTAAGAAGCACACACAAGGAAGACAGGGTGCTGAATTGGGCAGCAGTACTGTTGCAGTCCAATCGTAGACGGATCAGACCACAGTCAAGATTGTAAGAACACAATCAGGAGGTGTTGCAGCAGACAGCAACCAGTAGACAAGAACAATTCCCAGAAGGCACAGAATAAAAGTGCACAACAAACAGTACCCAGAAAGACACAACGAACAAATTATCACAGCAGTAGTGCAAAGGAATCAACAGATTGGATCAAGTAGACGCAGCAGTAACAATCAGCAGTAGTAAGGAACAAACCAGCAACAACAGCAGTAATAAATAGCAGTAGGAAGAACCAGCAGTAACCAGCAATAGAACAGTTGCTGATACAGCAACTTGTGCACAGAATTGTGCACTAAACAGTACCTGACGACCCAAATTTTTGAGTTGGGTTGTGTACGTGGGCCCCACCTAGTGATCTGTTGACAGATCTGAGTATGGGGATGGGTTCACAGCAAATTTCGGCAACTACTGGAAGTGGTCTCAGGTAGAACGAATCCAAATCCAAACTTTTGAACGGCTGAGATGAAAAGAAATGGACAAAACTGATTTTCTACAAAAAAAGGGTAGATGGCCTACCTCTGATGATCCATAAATCGTGAGAAAATCTTCATAAATATGTATAAATCCAGGCGACCAATATGGGCTGCTTCCGCTGAGTAGCAGATGATGATCGCAGGTGGGCCACTCCTGATCTGAGATGATCAGGGAAGATCAGATATGATCTAGCTGAAGAAGATGATCACAGATGATCATAAACAGGCTCCCAATGAATGGAAGATGAGTTGGGAGAAGATCAAAGATGGTCGACCTTGCTCTGATACCATGACACTTTTAGAGAGAGAGAGATGAAACACAGAACAAGAGAAAGAGAGATGAATGTCGTATCCCATTCTTGGATCGACTGATGTATATATAAGGGCTTAATACCCTAATTACAATCAATTACAATCAATTACAAATCAATCACAAATCTTAGATCCTAAAATTAAGTAACAACTTTGACTAATTACAAAGCAATAAATGGGTACAATAAATGGGCCAAAATTGATGGGCCAAAATGGATTGGGCCTGGATTGACACAAAGTCCTACGACATCATATCCTTGGCCTAGGTAAATGTCAAGCCCCAAACATCACCTACTGCAGGTCACATGTTCATTCATCATTAAACAAAGACAAAGGTCCCAATCTACATCAATACCCCATCCATGTTTAGGGTCTCTCCATCAAGAGATACCTGAAGGCCTTTGGTTAGCCAAAGGGTATTCTTGGCTAGCCGAAGGCTCTGAGCCAGAAATAAGGCTCTCTGGTAAGGCCTGCCGAAGCAAACCTTTGGTTAGTCAAGGGGGTGTCTTCTGTTAGCCAAAAATGTGTCTCAGCTAGCTGAAGACCCAGAACTGAGAATGATGCCCTCTGGAAAAGTTGCCGAAGCAACACTTCAGTTAGCCCAAGGGTGTCTTCGGTTAGGTTAGCCGAAGCTTCTGCTCAGCTAGCCGAAGAACCTAAGCAAGGTTTTCAGCTGGTGGCCGAGCCTAGTTTGGTCCTGGAGGGAAAGTCTCCCATTGCCATGGCCAGCAAGGTCGATGCCATTCTGGGCATACATTGCCGTTTTTAAGGCCAGGCAACATACCCTATTATGAATCTAGGGCTTTGGGGTTTCTGTAGACATAGAACTTGAGCTTGAAATGGGTGTCTAGATTTGAGTATCAATAGGAATCAACAAAGAAAAACATGCATGCAATGTAATTTAAAGATGTTTACTTGCTTTTGGTTGAAAACTAGAGAGTTCTTTTGAAACCCAACGAGGCCTTAAGCCAAAACTCTCATCTACAAGCTTTCCCTCCAAATCCTAAGTTATTCCTAAGCCAACCTAGGCATCTACATGCAAAACCCAAGATAAAAGAGGGATTAGGGCTTGCATGCAACAATTCCAAGAAGCTAATGGAATCCTATACAAGAAGGAAGGGAAGGGAGAGAAGAGAGCCTACCTAGAAAGAGCAAGGAGAAAGGCAAACCAAGCGGAAGAGAGGGAGGGAGGTAGGTAGGTAGGTTTTCTAGCTTTGAGCTCGACTTTCTGGAGCTTACCTAGAAAGAGCAAGGGTCTGACCGTCTGAGACCCTTTTATTCTCAATTTCACACGCACTTCCAAATATGACCCTCTCCCATACACCAAGTAAGCAGTCTAACTGGGATGCTACAGTTTAGTTGCCACCAAAAGGCCCTACAAGCTTAAAAAAGTTTCATGATTACTTTTTCTCTGCCCAACGAGCCAAATATCAACGTACTTTTTAAATTATGAAAAACCCCTTATACTTCTTCAATTTTACAAATAGGCCCTTCTTGGCCCTAAACATGGTCTAATTGCGCCCAAATCAAATTCGAGCCCTAATTTGATTAATCTCAACATTAAATTCACAAATCTCAATAAATATTCTGATTTGAGCCAATTTGTTTTTTTTTAAAATTTTAAAATATAAAGACGGTGAAAAATCCTTGCTCGGATTCGAACACACGACATGTGGGAGCAAGCATGACTACGGCCCACTACCACTTGTGTTATTGAACTTTTGCTCAAAAAATTACAAAATGTTTTATAAATTAAAAGAAAGTGGGGCGAGGCGGGTCAGACTGTCAGTCATAATTAAGAGCCAAATCCATCCTGAAACCAAAATGGATTAAAATCTTGAAATGCATACCCGCCCTGAAGTCAACCAACTTGCTACCAAACCTGCCCTTTATAGGAGGGGGTTGGGGCGGGGGCCCATTTGAACATTATCTGTTGCCATTCCTAACATTGTAGAGACAGAGGAAAGAGGTTATATTTAGTACAGATGAAGTGATGGGGAATGTGGGTAGTTATGAATTATGATTGTAAATTTGTAATTCATATTTGCATGTTGCTTGTTTACAAATTTATTTCCTTGCAGAGCTACGGAATGACTACAAGGATCTCACGGATAAAATAAATGAAAATTTACTAGTCCTGCATTCGGCAAGACGTTCTCAGAATGTAGCATTGCCTATAAAAGATGCAGGTATGGTGGATTATCTGAGGAAAAAGATGCCCTCGTTTTTGTTTTTTTTTTTAAAGTTGCAGTGCTGCTGGTTACTGTTTATAGTGATGTAGTGGTATGTCTTGTAGAGATTATCTGTCATGCTTGCTGGTACTCTTTTTAAGGTAGAGTTCAATGTCTGTTGTAGTTAAGGCTGCAATTTGCCTGGCTGGGTAACTCCTTACTTTCCGTTGGATTTTGGCAGCTTTTTTCCTGTGGGCTGGGCCAAACCTGTATTTTTAGTTGCAATAATCAACTGGGCTATGGATATTTGTTCTTTTTATTTTTTAGAAATTGACCAATTCTCATGTAAATTCTTGCAATTCAAATTCACGTCTTGCACTTGGCTGAGTAGTTGGCTTTGGCCTGATTTCACCCTTTGGGCTGGACCTTAGCTTAAATATCAATCCCATTAAATGAATGGAATATGCGTGGGCATTGTTCTTGATATTCTTTGATCTTGCCTACTTTCAGCCGTAATTATAGGAGCTTTATATTTCATGGGTGGTTTATTTTATTACACTTCTGCATGCTCGTTTAATTTAGAGGCAGTCATTTCACTAATTTGTGACTTTTAGTTGCTTTTGACATTCAGTATATTTATTGTGAGTGACCTAGGATCAAATACCAAGCGTGTTAAGTAAATGGGATTAGACTATGCATGGGTATGGTTTTTGGTATGCTCTGCTCTTGTAATCTCTCGGCCCCAATTAGTGGTTCTGCTAAGGAGTAAATTTCATTCAACCCCTGCTTCATCACTTTATCTTGAAAGGGCAATTGGTTTCTAATTTGTGATCATTAATGCTTTTGGCATTTGTTTTACTTTATGGCAGATTAGCATCCTTTCCTATTGCCATGAGTTTGTTCTCCTTTTACCTAGTGTCCATTATGGGAGAGTTGTAAAATTGATGGATCATAATCAGATTTCGCCATTACTCTAGAAATCCAATGAGCAACTTCCAGTGTGGTGACATCCACAGAAACGATTAGTAATTATGTTTAATAACCCCAATGAAATTACCTATAAAAAAGGTTTAACCACAATGAAAGGTGGTTTTTTTTTTTGGCTGCTAGATCTCTTGTTCATGTTGCATGTTTTGGATTTTGATGACAGAAATGCATTCTTCCGTTTACAGGGTGGGTGATATTTGGGCATGATGATAGATTTTTATATTGTTTTTGAATCTTGTCTCTGAGATGCACTTACTCATGAAATGTCACTGAGAGTTTACTGAGTGATTTTTTCTTCCTTTGCGAGCTACTGCAGAGGGATCAAATAATTCAGAATTTCTTCACTCTGATGGTATTACATCTGTTTCTTCATGTGATGGTATTCCCGAAGATTCACCTACTTCTATGGAAGTGGAGCCGATCGTCATGGTACCATTTGCAATAGTTGATGAAATTGCTGAGGCATCCCCGGCAGCTGAAGATGGACTGCAGCTTGGAGACCAGATTGTGAAATTCGGGAATGTGGGTACTGGAGATGAACTACTTCCAAGGCTTGCCTCTGAAGCTCAGTTAAACCAGGGCCGTCCAGTTCCTATGATAATCATGAGGCAGGGTGCAGTGATTAACTTGAGCATGACACCTAGACCATGGCATGGTCGAGGTCTGTTAGGGTATGCTTGCCATCTTGTTTTTTGTTATTATTTGTCATTCTCTTCAATTACCATTTTCACATAGTGTATCTCACCATAAAAAATTCATGCTCTGTGCCTGAATCCCATTTTAACTTTCTTGCTAGTCATTGGATTCAAACATTGTATGAGGAACCCAAGATTTAATATGTTTTTAATATGACCATTACATTTTATTTTATTTTTTACTTTTTCTCTGGCTAGTGTTGTTTTCACCATGTTGAGCAGTTCTCGATTTTTTTGCTAAAGTTCGGTATATTAAGTAAACACAGAAGAGTCTAATGAAAGCAGAAAATTATAGAAAGATACAAGAAACAGAAGAAAGAACACAGAAAAAAAAAACAGAGTCTATTTAAACTACATAGTGACTGCAGGTGGCTTCCAAAACTCCATTGCAGTACATTTTGTACTTAAGCTACGTACTCTTTGGATCTGTCATCTTTTGCATGTCTGCTTGTTTCTCTTGCACATATATAGCATTAATATCATTAGGTAAAGTCCGTTTGAAAACTGTGAAAGTAGGTGCCTCCCTAATGATATTAATGCTATATATGTGCAGAAGAAACAAGGAGACATGATATGACTGATCCAAGGAGTATGCAGCTTAGGAACGAAATGTACTGGAAGCCACATGCCGTCACTATGTAGTTTAAATAGAAAGTTTTTTTTTTCCTGTTTTCTTAAGAGGATCATTTGATATCCCTTTGGTACGTCGGAGCATGGCATCTTCTTTCCCAGTGACTCCAGTTTACACCTTAATTGATGCAGGAAAGAATGAAAGCTAATCTAAATGATGCAAGATGAGATCAATAACAATAATAACAGTTATAATGAATCAACTAGCAAAACACGCCCGCGGTAAGCCCAGGCCTAAAATAAAAATACATTCGATTTGGGAATTTTTTTAAGACACTAATTAATGAGATAAATACAAATCCAAAATAAATCAATACATCATCCATCATGTCTAAAATTTTATATATCGAAGTTTATTTTAAAGGATAATGTTTTCGTAGTAAAATTACATAATCCGCAAATCAGTTTTGAATTTATTAAATTCAACACATTTTGATTTTTAATATATTCTTTAAATTCTACAAAGAAAAAAACTTCATAAACTATAAAGAATACTATAAAAAAATAATATACAGAGAGAAAAATAGAAAAGAATCTATCAAACACCAAAAGGACAAAGAAATAACCTAACTAACGACATATTATCCATACACTGAATAATAAAAAATATAAAATATATAGGAACACATAAAATCATTATATTGAACAATAAAAAAAAACATAACATGTGCACCCCCGGGTAACAAACACAGAACAATAAAAATCATAATTGCTTATACTGAACAAAAAAATATATAAACTGAATCGTAGCTGGATGGAGCTTGAAGATACCGAGGAAAAAAAAATCATATTGTGTGGAAAATATTAAACTTAAAAAAGGAAAAACAAAACCTGTAATAGATAGGGTTTATCGGATGAGATGGAACTTTAAAATCCTAGTCACACACAATCATTACACTGAGTAATGAAAAAACATAACCTATGCGGCAAAATCTAACCCCGGAAAATAAACACAAAATAATTAAAATCTTAATCACAAAAAAAATCATTACACTGAATAGTGTTGTGAGTCAAACTTCAGCTGGAAAATTGTCGGCTCCCTTGTTAAAACTTCAAATCTATAAAATGAAGATTAATGAGACCAAGAAGAATAATAGGAACGGGAAAAGATCTTTGGATAAGTTCCAAATGAGAGGAATTTAGAATGAGAGAGAATTTTAGGATGATTCTAGGTGTATTGTTATTGGATCAAGCTCACCATCATAGATCAGCCCATCAACCTAATGGGGTATTGGAGAATAATGATCATATTATTTTCTCATTCAACTTTCTCACCCTATCACAGTCAAATGCTTTGCGTCTCCTGCCTTTTTATAAGATTAAGCAATCTTTAAGGGACATTGCATGGATGACTTGTTAAAGAGGAGTAATGCATTGAAGACGTTAATAATTGGAAAAAAAAAATCACGTAAGCTTTCTTGATTGTCATTGAGTTCCTGCAAGATGGACATGTACTATATACCACAAATATCATATACATACCGATTTGATGATGAATTTGATGAATAGAACTTCATTGATATATATCCTTGCTACATTGTCTTGAAAGAGAGTTGGCTGGATTTGGCCAGAAGGTAGAGATGGCCATGTGAGATTCAAAAGAATGTTGAAGCAAAGTGAGAAAGATAATAAAAAGGAGATTATGTTGGGCATTTGAATTTAATAAAGATAATGTGCTTTAAGGTTCTTAAAGAGTCTGGATTGTCCGAACTCTATTTTGGGTTAGATGCAATTTTTAAGTTGTTTTTCCATACTGAGATACCAATGTCATGGAATATGAAGTGAATTGGAAATGTCAACAACGAGATCTTTAGAGGATTTGTTGAGTTTTAGATAGTGAATTAATAGATATTGATATGTGAATTTGAATAATTAGTTAATTAAAAAAGATTTTTAAGAAGGCCTAAAGAGTCTATTTTATCAAAGACTCTAATTGTTGTGAATTTTAATGCAAACACTCCCACAGAAAAGATACTCCCACAGAAAAGATAACCTTATCCCAATGATGATAGATTTTGAAATTGGTTAGATGGGACCACATGGATTTAAAGAAGATTCTCTCCAACCAAAATAGAAATCGAAATCGGAGTTCCAATTTCTCAATTGAAATCAAAATTGAGCTCTAATTTCTCAATCAATTAAGAAATCGGACACCAATTTCAAAATCGAATCCTACACCTATAATAGACTTGAGAGTTTGGGTTTAAGGTGGATACGTAGGAGAGTTCTTGAGAGTTTGGGTTTGATGTGGATAAACTTCAGAGTTTGGGTTTGAGTTAGATAAGTCACTTGAATTGATTTGATTGATAGAGCTTATCTCTTGAAATTGATTTGAGATCCAATTTCTCAAATTGATTTGAGATTAGAGTCCAATTTTGCAATCAATTGCGAAATCGGACTCCAATTTGGAAATCGAATCCTACGTCTTTAATATATATTAATTTCTCAAATTGATTTGAGATTAGAGTCCAATTTTGCAATCAATTGCGAAATCGGACTCCAATTTGGAAATCGAATCCTACGTCTTTAATATATATTAATTGAAACATGTTTGTCACATCATTCTATGCTGAAATCAACTTAGTTAATTATGAGGAAATACAATCCTTGTTACAGCCCTGCAATTTGAGCCCTCAAAGAAATGAGGAAGGGACCAAGTGGAGAGTAAGAACCTCCACCTTGCCTAGGGATTTGCGGAGTGAAGTAAATGATCAAGATCCTTGAGGATTTTAATGACAGCTAGGCTCAATTTGGGGTAACAAGTGAATATTAGTGGATTGAATACTGTTTTAAATGGAATTTAGGTTTAATTCAATGCATCCATAACTTTATAATGTTAAGCTTGAAATTCAGAAGTGAAAACATGAAATAAATGGAAGGTAATGGGTTTGAAATTAGATCTAGTGCTTGCCATTCTAGATCTGTTGTGATTGATTGATGGATAAGGGGCTGGTTGGAGGGCTGAAAAGGTTTAACAGTGTTATTAAGATTTGGGTTGACAAAAAGGTCTAGATCTAGAATTCCACCATGTGGGTAGATCTAAATCTGGATGGGCAAGAAAGTGTGAGATGGGTATCGAAGGAAAGGGAAAACAGTGGATGATATCTTGGCTTCGCACCAAACTCCCGTTCGCGGGCGAAAAGAAGATCCTGCAAGAGAAATCTCAAGAAGGCTTTTGGAAGAAAATCATTATTCATTCATTATTATTCCCCTCTTTTCCAAGAGATACAACCTTAATACTGAGTAATAAGAGAACCCTAGAAACCAATGGTTCAGATTAAAACATCTAGATCTTGTCTCATAAAATAAAACCAAACAAATAATATAAATAAGACTAACAAGTGGCTGTTGACAAGGTGGAAAAGGGGCTGCCTTGTGCATGGGGATTTGTGCACAAGTCTTGTGGACGCATCCCTATGCAAGGGACTTTAAGTTGTGGCCCACCGGGCCCCTATCTATGTCTTTAGTTTTAAACTCTTTAATTCTCATGGGTTCGTTGCCAATATTTAAATCTTCATGATGGCTCCACAATTGCTCATCTCCTGTTGACCATCCCAGTGTAGGGTCTTCCACCGGTCCACCATTGGAGGCCTTTAGCACTCCTGGATCAAGATCCAACGGTGTATCTTCGCCCAGAGGCTGATCCAATGGTAGATCTTCATGATTGTGATGTATCAAGCCCATGAAAAGTTGATCCTTCCACAAGGAAGCCTTATCAACCATTTTCTTCTTACGCCTTTGGTATTTCTTTCCATATCCATTTGAAGCAGTGGTAGGGTATAAGCCTAGGATGCATTGACCTAATTCCCATGTCATCATTACTTCGGCGATCTACATCAGCTGAGTCATTTGCACAACACATACATGCATTGCAAGATGAGATCAAGAAAAGAATTAGCAGGCATAATGAATCCTACAAAACTACTGCCAACGCACATCGTTGCCATGTTGACTTCAACATAGGTGACTGTGATGATCAGTGGCGGACCCAGGATTTTGACTTGGGGGGGGGCTTAAGATAGTCACTTGAAAAGGCCAATTGCTATTTCTTAACTTTAACTTTCGCAAAAGAGAAAATGTCTTGCATTTACAAACCTTTACATGTTAGCCAAAGTCAGAACCTTCATATATCAGCAAAGAGAATATTCGGGCCGGGGTCTCTCTAAAACAGATGTTTTAATTTTAAAAAAGGATCTCAACCGCAAAAACCACTTTGAAAGCAAAATTCAACAGCCACTTTTTTCTTGATAGGAATTAGGAACAAACTCACATAAAAAATCAAGCCCATTGCCATTGGGCCCATTCCACATCATCATCTTCATCAAAATATAACAACGTCATAATCACCATTTAAAGCCTACGTGAGGTTTTATTAACATATGGAATAATGGGAACAAAAATAAAAGTATAAAAACTTGAAGTGGGAAAAGGTGACACCCTTTTGTCCTAGTATGTGCTGACCACCACATGTAGCATCACTCCACTAGTTTGGAGAGTTCCAATGGCATGCCTGTTTGGATCAAGGAATCACAAACCAACATGCTCCAAGGAAAAACAAACATTGTTTTTCAAGAGAACAAACATCTTTTCATTGTCTTCTTTTACCTAATAAAAGAGAGAGAGTCAGATAGATATGAGTACCTGCCCAGCTGCCTGCCGGAGTGAGGGATGGCTTCGTGCCGATGACGGTAGCCACTAGCCAGGGGTTTACTGTTTAGGTTAAAGTGGAAAGGGAAGGGAACGTGGGGGGACTGGGGACTTGGGGTATTTTTAAGTGGGGGCTGGGCTTAAGGGCCCTTATGGGCTTTTTCCCAATTTGGAGGGGGCTTCAGCCCCCAGCCCATTGCATGTACGTCCGCCAATGGTGATGATCAGGATGAGGCTTGAAAGGTTCCCTCAAGGGAACGCTAAGACGTACAAGCCCGCAGTATGCGACCTTTCAAAATTTTAAAGAGACTGGGTCCAAATGCATTTGTTAGAACTACCACCGGACATGGGGATTAGTCCGATTTTCAATGTAGAAGATCTCGTGATCTTTAGAGGTCCCACAACTTCACCTGATGATCATCAGTTTCCCGTACCTATGGACCCATTAGCTTACCAAAGCTGACCCACCGCAGGTGCTTGGACCATATGAACATTTCCAATTTGAGCCTGATCTTCCTTCTCCACCTACACCCCCTTTGAGCTAACATAAAGAGACTGTGGAGGATATCTTGGATGAGACCTTGGTTTTCACCAAACACGACGGGTTCAAAAGTACCTTGTCAAGTGGAAGATTGTCAAGTGGAAGAACCGGCCAGTTTCAAATGGTACTCGGATTACCTATGATGAGCTACAGCGAATGGACCCAGATATTTTGGAGAGGTATGACAGTTTTGTTTCGCCTGCCAGTGGCGAAATCTTCACAGTTGAGGGGAATTGATGGGGACATCAACTCCCGATATGGAAAGAAATACCAAAAGCGTAAGAAGAAAATGGTTGATTAGACTTCCTTATGGCCGGATCAACTTTTCATGGGCTCGATACATCACAATCATGAAGATCTACCGTTGGATCAACCTTTGGGTGAAGATACACCATTGGATCTTGATTCGGGCGTGCTAAAGGCCTCCGGTAGTGGACTGGCGGAAAACCCCACACTAGGATGGTCCACAAGAGATGAGCAATTGTGGAGTCATCATGAAGATTTAAAGATTGGCAAGGGAGCATGGGAATTAAAGAGTTTAAAACTAAAGACATAAGAAGAGGGGCCCGGGGGCCCACAACTTAAAGTCCCTTGCATAGGGATGCGTGCACAAGACTTGCACACAAATCCCCATGCGCAAGGCAGCCCCTTTTCTACCTTGTCTCTTGTCAGTCTTATTTATTTTATTTGTTTGGTTTTATTTTATGAGACAAGATCTAGATGTTTTAATCTGAACCATTGGTTTCTAGGGTTCTCTTATTACTCATTATGGAAAAGAGGGGAACAATGAATGAATGAATAATGATTTTCTTCCAAAGGCTTTCTTGAGATTTCTCTTGCAGGATCTTCTTCTCGCCCGCGAAGGGGAGTTTGGTGCGAAGCCAAGATATCACACTATTTTCATCCTCAAGTTATTTATCTCCACTGTTTTCCCTTTCCTTCCTTTGATACCCGTCTCACTTTTTCTTGCCCATCCAGATTTAGATCTACCCACATGGTGGAATCCTAGATCTAGACCTTTTTGACAACCCAAATCTCAATCAACACCGTTAAACCTTTTCAGCCCTCCAACTAGCCCCTTATCCATCAATCAATCACAACTAATCATTCCCCAAACCTTTAGATCTGATCAGACCAGCAATATATCTGCAATAGATCTAGAATGGCAAGCACTAGATCTGATTTTAAACCCACTACAGTCCATTTATTTCATGTTTTCACTTTTGAATTTCAAGCTTAACATTATAAAGTTGTAGGTGTATTGAATTAAACCTGAATTTCATTTAAAACAATATTCAGTCCACTAATATTCACTTGTTACCCCAAATTGAGCCTGGCTGTCATTAAAATCCTCAAGGATCTTGATCATTTGATTGACTCGGCAGATCCCTAGGCAAGGTGGAGGATCTTACTCTCCACTTGGTTCCTTCCTCAATTCTTTGAGGGCCCAAATTGCAGGACTGTAACAAGAATTGGATTTCCTCATAATTAACTTAGTTGATTTCAGCATGGAATGATGTGACAAACATGTTTCAATTGATTCATTATAACTGTTATTATTGTTATTGATCTCATCTTGCATCATTTAGGTTAGCTTTCATTATGTCCTGCATCATTAATGCTTACTATGATGTGGATTGGTCAAGATTGCGAGACACTAAACGTTCCACAACTACTTAGTGTGTCTACCTAGGCAATGCAATGATCTCCGGGAAATGTAAAAAGCAAGATCGCATTTCAAAGTCTTCCACAGAGGCTGAATATCACTTTGTCATCAGTATGTTCTGAGATTATTTGGTTGTGACACGTACTTGATGAGTTAGGTTTTCCAAAAAAAAAAAAAAAAACAGCTACTCCCCTACGTGCTGAGAACACGAGTGCAATTGAAGGCGCAAATCGTGTGTTTTATGAGTGAACAAAGTACATAAGTTGGTTGTCACTCCATCTGAGAGGTCTATGACGACAACGCTATCATTTTTCCCCATGTTAGATCTCCAAGTTGCTGTCATCTTCTCCAAAACCCTATTCACATGAATGAAACATCAGTTCCTTTTAGGAAATATCTTTTTTTTTTGGGTGGGTGTTTTTTTTTTTTTTTGGGGGGGGGGGGGGGGGGGGGGGGGTGTGGCATGTTGGTATGGGATTAACATGAGTGGCATTGGGGACCACCAATGTCATAGCTGATATGTTTTGATTGGGTTAATCCCATATTAAAGCAGATATGAATGTAATTCTTGTAATCAGTAACCAACCCAATTAAGGGGATTAGAAAGGATTAACTTACTATATATAGCAGAAAGGCTATACTATTGCTATCAAAGGCAGATCGATCAGTGGTTACATCATTCTTGACTAACATGACTTATCTTCAGTTTTTTATTTTTATTTTTTCCATCCTTTGAAGGAGAGCAAAAACTATTCCAGTTGGAGGTAGAAGATCCTGACTGGTTTTGGTTACCTGAGCTCAAACTGTTTCATATTCTGGGTTAACACCACCCAGGAGTTCAAATATATGCAGGCTTTTTTTAGCAAATCGGGTCGGTTGAGTGCTACTTTTCTCAAAGTAGAACTCAAAAAAATAGTGGCAAGTATTTGAAATTCTTGCAATGCCTTCTCACAAGTATATCACAATATTCTACCTAATATATTGTATATTATGACAGTGGTGAGATCCAAGCTATCCATCTGGTGGGCAAACTCATGCATGTGCAGTCATCACATGGGCCAAATACAGATCATAAAATGATTGGTTAGTTGATAGGAGATACTCCAACTATCTGCTGCCTACCTGATGTTTTGGAGTGAAATAGCATGATTTTTGGCTACTTCACCTGTAATGTGTTTTAGTTGTTGCATTGTGGGCTTGGCGTGACATGTGAAGCTACAGTAAGGATTAGGAGACCTCATTACCCTGTTCTCAGTGTGTGGATCAGATGACTGAGTACATTTTCTTGCAGGTGCCATTTCCGAATCTTATGAGTGGTTCTCTTTCAACTCTTAACAAACAAGGAACTGGTAAGTTCTTTGCTTTGATTTTTGGTTTGTTGAATTCTAGTTGAATTATAGTTCATTGCATTGAGTCAGTTGATCAAGTTGTTATTTGTAGGAAAGGTGTTGGCTGATTTCACTTTTTGATAGGATTTCTAATCGTGCGTCATGCGACAAGTCCAAAATTCTTGTTATCCTACTTGAATTGGCAAGTCCAATATTCTGTGTATTTGAAACTATGTAGGTTATTCAGAATTTGGTATTAATTGAATGGGACTCTCCCTTCTTTTTATTGTGGTCCTATTATCTTCCCTCTTTGTTGCGAGTACAAGAGCCCATCTACAGTGGTTGAAGCCCAAAGTGTGCCTTAGGCTGAGTGTGCATCACAGAACATTTCTGTAATACCGCTATATAAGATGTGCAGAGCAACATATGGTGCCTCAATAGAAACGGCATTTCTGTCTCGCTCTAGATTATTGGGAGCTCGTTATTTATTTATTTAATTGGGTGGGATTTTAGGTTGAAGTGTAAGGACAAGAAGTCAATACTTTTACAGACTCTACAGTTGTGGACCTCTGCATGTCATGGAGGCCCAACCCTTTAACACTACTAGGTTCCAAGAGACCACCAGTCAATGGACCATCTCATTCAGTTCTATATTTTTTTTTAAGTTTTGAACTTAATATTGTTCAATAGCACTTAATACTACACACCGACATATTGCACCATGAGAGTCCTATGGACCACACTAGCTGCAAACCCTACCTTTTATTGGGTTTTTAAAATTTGAATTTAATGATATTATGTGACACTAATGAATCTTAATATGACACATCAACAGGTTGTCTGATGCCATTTTTTCATTTTAGAATGCTTTTGAGTTTGAGATGCTATGATGAAATGCTGAGGATGTCATGTTTGGTGCAGCTCACAATCACCTTGCAACACATGGACAGCGTCAGCAAACACAGATGTTTAGTCCCTGTTTGTCTCTTATTGTTGTTCCTGAAGGAGATTCGGCATTGTGCAAAATCTCACTTTGCTTGCTAACATGAATCCCATGATGTTTATTGCTACTTCCAGAACCATGGGAAATATCTTACTGCATATTTCATATGAGGTTATAAGTTTCGTTTTTGTTTTGGTAAACAGTTATAAGTTTCATGTTGAAAGTTCATTTCTAGTGATTGCATTTTTTTGTAATATTCTTTTACTTCTAAGCTTTCATGACTAATTACAAAAAAAGAATGACGACTTTGAGGGAGGGAGGGAGGGAGGGAGGGAGGGAGGGAGGGCCGGGTGGGGGTGTTTCTTATTGTGTTATTTTAGATTGCAATTTAACGTGTCCTGACTCCCAAGTCCTGTCAAAGTAGATAGTTATCCCTTCCAAATGTTGAGGACTGTGTTATGACTTGTGAATCCGGAACCCCTCTGGGTTGGCTGCAATTTTATCATCTTTACTGAGAATCTTCGTTTTCTCAATGTATCATCCTTTCATGCTTTCTGATTGGAACAGATTCTGGTCTTTTCTTCCTTTAGGATATTGTTTTTGTAAAGCATCTCTATCATTCTTATTCAGGAGACAACATTGCCAAAGCCTCACATCTTGATGTACTGTAGGCTAATGCCCTCGAGAGAGATGCCAACTGTCTTAAAGAGGCAACATCGGGTTGTGCCTTTAGCTTTACTTTTGGATGGGTCATCACCGCCATTTAATCCGATCAAATTGCATTCTCTTTTTCTCTGGTATGGACATGCCAATGTTTTCTTCCCCTCGAATGAGCGTTTTTGTTTGTTTTGCTTCATATGCTGGCAGGCCCACTCATGGGCTGTGCCATGTCAACTGGTTTGGAGTCGTCCTCAATAGTGACTTATATGATGTCTGCAGTCATCTAACTTCCCAAGGTGTTTGGTTAATCCCATTGTCCTTTAGCTACTTGGAGAACTTTGTCAGTTCTATTTAATATTACCTCTTATCTCAACCAGGCAGCCTCCGTGATACCCAGGTGATATTCTAAGCCAGTCCAAACTTCCATTCCATTGGGTCCTACTGTAAATGGGGCATAGCTGGAAAATCACACTGATGGGATATCCTTCCTATCTGATTAACGGTTGGAAGCATGATCCAAATTTAGCTGGTCTCCTGGGTAGAGTAACAAACAGGTCACAGATCCCTGTTAAGTCCCAAGGTATAATCTTTTCTTAAATCTGGTCAGGGGACATGAATGCAATGCTGTGTATTGTTGGTAGGAGAGTTTGTGATCTTCTCCTGAAAGGTGAGAATTTATGGATCAGCCCTGGCAGTGGCACCTGCTATAAATGGGTCAGCACAGAAAATTCCATTAAATTTTATGACAAAATGCCAGGGTCCCATGAGTTGCAATCCTGGTTTTTAAATTTCTGCCGATGGCTTCTGTGTAAATGAACTATGAAAAAGAAAAACCGAAAAAATAGGAGAAAATGAATAAGAGATTAGAAATCATGTAATAATGAGTATGTCACATCTCAATGTTACATAATCCAAATGAGCTTAAATTTCTTGGTAGCAGCAAGAAAGCCTGAGCTTAATCTTATTTGCACAATTTTGGAGAATGGTTGAGGATGCTCTTAGGCTCTTACAACTTTTGGAAAATGAAAGAAGGGAGAATTAGATTGAAATACGATAATGTGATACAAGTGAATTTTTCAACAGTATCTAATTTGCTACAAAATTTTTGATTAAAGGGTTCAATTTTAATGACCTAGTTAAGGATTGTTGTGGCTCTTTCTGGCTTAGAATCAAATTGATGTTTGTAAAATATATGATTAAAATAAAAATAAAAAGTATGGTGATCAATCTTAAGGTGGTGCTTAAATATGGATTGATGCTAATACATATAAGGATGCTGTGATTTTTTGTGCAGCTTGATCAATCTTAAGGCCCACCACTTGATTGTTGTGGCAAGTTCGTCTTGCACCTTGCACTTCTCTCAACTTGTTTGTATGGAGAGATCCTAGAAGTACCAAGTGGGCCACCCTTTCTGATATATAAGTACAAACACAATGATAAGCATAGCCTGTGCCGGCTTTAATGGGCACAGGTAACTGCTCAATGGGGCCATCAATTGGGCCCTTCTAGGAGGGGGTATCCAGCCCAGCCCAGTCTGGCCCTAAATAGTTAAGAAAAAATGAGGTTTTTTTTTTTCTTAAAAGCTTGATGGCTAAGCTTTGACAAAATTATTTAGTATGCATGCCAATTTGAGGGCCGAGCTTGACTAAATTAGGCCGACCCTCTTTTTTTTTTTTTTTCTTATTTAATTATATATGTGGATTTATTTAAGCACTTGAGTGTGATTCTTATTAGGGGTCTCATTTGATTTTTATATTCATTTATATATCATTCTTATGTGATTTTCATGTAAATAAGCAATGCATGACTCTTATTATTATCATTATCATTATTATTATTATTTGCAATGGCTTATTTATGTAGAGTCGTTGTACATTGTTGGTTCATTTACTATTTTATATATATATATATATATATATATATATACACATATATGTGTGTGTGGATTCATTTGAGTATGTCCTTATGTGATTCTTATAAGGTTTTTATTAGCATGTGATCACTTATTTCTAGGTATTGGATTTAATGTTTAGCCTCATATTCGTATTGACTCCAATGGCCCACTTTTTGGATAGGTCACTAATTGGAAAAAATAAAAAATGCTACAAAATTCCGATGACATGTTGTTGGATTAAAAGATATGGAGCCCCACTTTCCTAGAATTTGATTACTGGAGTGATGACTTAGGGCTTGTTTGGATGAGTGGTGAATTGAATTGAGGTGAGGTGAAGCATCAAATCAGGAGAGAATAAAATATAAAGGATCACGATATGGTCTTTTATTTTTAGTGGCTTGATAGAGAATCTTTTTGACTTCTTTGTGTAAAAAGATGATTTTTTTTTGTTATTTAGTGGAGGGAGGAGGTTGCTTGTTGACTTTTTTTTTTTTTTAAAGAAGGGAAAAAAGCAGTATACCTACATGTACTTTGGTCTTTTTGCAGAGTACCCCATGTACTTTGGTATTTTGGACTAAACCTACCTGTAGTTTTAGTTGACATGCAAATACAAACGGCCGTGACGGAATATAGGAAATGACGAATATACCCCTCTATATATAAGATATCTCTTCGCTATTTTTGTTCATTTTCCCCTCTTTTGCTCATCTTCGTTGGCGATTTTGGGCGAAACTGCCCCTCCTTCCCTGCGATCGTCAAATCCCTCAAGAATAACAACAAATCTAGGCACGAAAGACCATCAGTGGTTTCAAAGGTATGATCTCATACCCTTAATCATGTATATTTTGATGCATGTGGTGGTTCTAAGCTTTGCCGATGATTTAGGGTTTAGGATTTTGAACAAACATCCTAATTTCATAACTCTACGTGCATGTATTTTAAAGTTGTTTGAAGGTTTTTCTGATGTCCATGATTAATGTGAAGTTTGAATTAGAAAAGTTACCTTTTCTTTGTCTCATATAGTGAATGGGGATGAGTTTTTTTGTAATTTTTAGAAGCCTTGAAAAGTGAATGACCTTTCATTGTCAGCAAAGAGATGTTTATTGAAAATGGTCCCCTCTTGAGCTATCTGTTTATTTTGTTTATTGTTTCTATTTGAATGTTGGTGGAATAGAAACCCCACCTGTTTACTACTTTTGTGGGATATCCATGGTGGCAGTCACACATGGAGGGGACCACAGTCACACCTTGTGGGATATCCATTGTCTGCACTGTTATTATATCTGACGTGGGTCTCGATGATTAGGTATTGGATCTGGTTCTAGTAATTAAGGATGAAGTGAGTGAGAAGGTCTCTACTGTATGTGGGTGTGAAGGTTGAAGAAGAAGAAGATAAGGAAAGAGAGAGAACAAAGATGCGATTTTGTGGGGCCCATCTTTAAGATGGGTAACTTGCATCTGAACCATTCGTTTAGTTGGCTCTTTTCAGATGATGCAAGAGTGAGATCTGCACTCTTTTAAATTCCATTGATTGGCACCCTGGCCTGAAGGACCAGAAAAGAGAGATGAAAGAGATGGACCATGACTTGATATAACTGACCATGGCTTGATATAATGGACCCAACATCCATTTGATACAACTGACCATGGCTTGATATATTATTCTTCTTTTTAAGGATAAGAAAAATTATATGCATATGTTAGATAAGCTGTCTGCTTATATGAAATTACATATTAACTTTTTTTCTCAACCGGTATAAGGTTTGAACTCATGGTGCCCTCTCTCTTATCTTAGAAATCATATGGTTTTGTCACAGATGGATTTTTCTTTGTTATTGTACATGAATTTGTCTCAAATAATTGTCGTTTACATGCAGATGTTTGATGAAGTTACAATTCAATTCCACCACGGTGGTTATTTTACAGACCCACCAAATAGTGTGTACATTGGGGGTGTGGTAGATGAAGTCAGGGATTTTGATATTGATAAAACATCATTTTTTGAGTTCAGGGATTATGTGATAGAATTATGGTACCCAGGGAATAGTTCAATTTATTTTAAGGTGTTGAGATTGGATTTTGATGGTGGTCTGAGGCGGATTGAATTAGACAGGGATGTAGTTGTTCTATTAGAACATTATAAGGACAGTAAGGTGTTGACTATTTATGTAGCGATGAGACATGAACCTTTGATGGCAGTGTCACCTATGAGGAAGATCTTGATGCAAAATATTCACATCAAAGGTCCCTTGAAGTAGTTACCTGCAGCAAAAGTAGCATAAGCTAGTAGGAAACTTCATTGTGAGGAGGACTATGCTGCTGATGTTGAGGATGAAACTTCTTTTGATGAAGCCAGTGATGATGACCAAAATCAGACACATGGTCATCATGATGACTCTAATGTTCATCACCATCTTGATGTTGATGATGAAACTTCTGCTGATGAAGGCAGTGATGATGATGGCCAAAATCATAAAAGTGCTGGTCATGATGACTCTAATGTTCATCGGCATTCTGATGTTGAGGATGATCAAAACCAGTAGCATTAGTTAGATGATGACAGCGAGGTTGAAAGTGAAGAGAAGAGATTAGATCCTGACGAGCCACCGAAGTTACATGAGGATGTTGAGAAGCTTGAAGATGAGAATATCTTCAGAGGATCTTCTGAGAGTGGAAGAGGTGCAGAAAGGAAAACAACAAGTATCAGTTGATGAGAATTGGGTTATAAATGATGATGATGTGGATGATCTTCACTCTTTGTGCAACTCCTCTGATGAGAACAACATGTCTAAATGGCATGAGTTTAATGAGCTGACTGATATGGAGAATCCTCAACTGAAGCTGGGTATGATATTTTCAACTCCACAAGTTTTTAGACAAGCACTTGTTGAATGGACTGTAAGGCAGGGCTATGACATTAAATATTTAAAAAATGAGAACAAAAGAATCACGACTGCTTGTAAATTTGATTATGGAGCAGCATAGATGATGGTTGTAAATTACAAGCAGTGGTAGAGGGAAGTTACAAGCAGTGAGGTCTACATCAACACCTAGAGGTCGATGAAGGATTGGAGCAAGAAAAGGCAGCTCAAAAGTTTGATGTTATGTCGATTCTATTTTAAAAAAACTTTGTCTGGATGATGTTGTAAGACGTTATGTGGATTCTGTTTTTAAATTTTTTTGTATTGATGATGTTGTAAATTTGATTATGGAGCAGCATAGATGATGGTGTTTTAAGATGTCATGTTATGTTATGTTGATTCTGAATTAGTAAGATGTTATGTTGATTCTGAATTAGTTTGTTTTTTACTGTTTCAAAAAAACTATTTGGATGATGATGACTATTTGGAGCAGCATAGATGACCATTTTTTATTGTTTGGATTGACCTATTGGATGATTATGATTGTTTGGAGCAGCATAGATGACCATTTTTTATTGTTTGGATTGACTGTTTGGATGATGATGATTTTGTAGATTAATTTAAGTTAAGAGCAAAATAAAGAGTGAACAAAGCATGCATTGACAAGCAAACTTCACAAACCCATTTTCATTAAAATATTCCAATTGATATATATGATCATGGTAATTTCAACCCATCTACAGGGAACCAAGCCATAAGTAGGTAACACATTAACAAAAAAAAAAAAAAAAACACAATTCCAGCCCAAGTCTACTGCAACACACGTAAGTAGCATTTTTTCATTCGACAAGCTGTCTTCAGTTTCTTCTCCAACACATCAATCTTATCCAATAGCTTCTGTACTTGATCAATTTATCCATCAACCATTCAAAAAATCCACATGCTGGTTGGACTTGACAAAAAAAATTGAAACTAAAAAACATTAATACTAGCATGGTTGACCAGACATCAAGGAGAACAATCAGATGGTTGAAAGCATAACCCCATATAGTGCACAGCCAAGAAACCTCCTCCCCATGTTGCGTTGTGTTTGGGAAGTTCTCAAAATAGCCCTATGCTTACAATGACAGTAACGAATTTCACCATTAAGTTGAGAGTTTTGGCCACGAGAACAATGGGTAAATGAGAGTTTTGAGAGGAAGCCATTTAATATGGTTGGAAAAAAAAATGATTGAGAGCTGCTCTTATGCCTTTCCATTTTTATAGGCTGGTTCAGGGGCAAATAAATCATTTTGGGAGAGTAATTTGGCGCCAGTATGCACCAGACACATTTTGCACGACATACACCATTAATACTAACATAATCCGTTCATTTTGCATGTCAACTAAAACCACAGGTAGGTTTAGTCCAAAATACCAAAGTACATGTGGTACTTTATAAAAAGGGCAAAGCACAGGTAGGTATACTGCTTTTTTTCCTAAAAAGAAAGAAGGGATTTTGAATTTGTATACTTTTGATATGACCCTTGGTCTTTTCTTATCTGGATAATGGAGGCGTTACCTCACCACAATTCAATTCACTCGACACATTCATTTCTCAACTCATTCCCATGGATTTATTTTCTGTTAAAAAGATGAGGATTTTATGGAAAAAAATCCCGAAATTTGGCCATTCCTCAGGAAGGGTTCCCACAGACT
This sequence comes from Cinnamomum chago, assembly GCA_038049695.1. Classification (NCBI taxonomy): domain Eukaryota; kingdom Viridiplantae; phylum Streptophyta; class Magnoliopsida; order Laurales; family Lauraceae; genus Cinnamomum; species Cinnamomum chago. Next base: position 58,829,550 of record CP142458.1, on the reverse strand, counting down.
GTGCATCACAAATGGGGTCTGTCAGGACCTTTTCTGTTTTTTTTTTTTTAAATGCCAAGGGGAGCGACGCTGACAGGAGAGACACTCTGCTCGATTTTCTTAAAATATAAAATTCCCTTCGTTTCTTCTTCCTCTTATTTTTTTTTTATCTTCTCTCACCTATTTCTCTATCTCCCCCACTCCATTTTCTCCCAATCACAGGCTTCATATATATAAAAAGATTCACTGACCAACATACAATTTCTTTCTTTCTTCTTTTCATATTCTCAAGATTTGTCTTGAAAAGTGAAAGAGATAGGAAAGAAAAAAAATGACATAACATGAATCAATGATTCCAATACTAATACAGTGATCTACTATGAAAGATCCAAACGTAGCCCAATTGCGAACTGATCCAATTGCAGTCATCAAATCCAATGCCAACTGCTATACCTATTTCTTCCTCTTATGTGATTCTATCTATTAATAATACCATATTTTTCTTCTTCTTTGTTGCATAAGAAGAAGAAGAAAACAAATACCAATAAGAAAATGTTGGCTTTTGAATTATGTAGGGAAAATTCATGAGTTGCTAGTAGGGGTGTACACAGATCGAATTGGTGTGGATTAGGCCAAATCCATCACCAATTGGTTACCTACGGATTGATGGATTTGGAATACTTCACCAATCCATGGCTGTTAAAAACCGATCCGATTCAATCCATGGAGGACTGAATTGGAGCGGTTTAATCCGTGGAATCTAATGTTAAAGAAATTTTGAAGAACATGCTCTCAAGGCTTAGGCTAGGTTGAAATTTGTTATACTTATATATAAAAGTGAATTATATTTTGACCCCTGAAGTTTTTTTTTTCTTTTATATTTAGACCTTTTAACTTATATTTAGACCACTTAAGTTTTTTTTATTTATATGTAATGTCAACGGATCGAATTGGATCGGATTGAATCCGTGGATTGAGGGTGAAATCTGTCACTGATCGTTGCCAACGGATCACAAGATTTTTAATCCGTTACCAATCCGTTTACCTTGAGTTTGGTTAAAAATCCGCGGATCGAATTGGGTCGGATCAATTTATGGATCGACAGATTTTTTGTGCACCCTTGCTAGGGCTGCCTACAAGGATAAAGTTCGATCGAGTGACCAATAGATTCTGGGACGTTTGGATGGAAATGTGAGAGGTGATAATCATCCTCCCCCTACACTTGAGGATGATGGAAGTATTGTGGGTGGTGGGTTGAACGAGAAGTGGGGGATATGGAAAAATAGGAAGAAGGCAAGGAAAAAGAAGATGCGAGGAGCGACAACAATAGCGTTGCTCAGACTTTTTTAATTTGGGTGAAACTATCGTCGTCGCTCAGAAAAAAGTATTAAAAAAAAAAAAAAAAGGAGTGGGAAGACCAAATTTGTGTTGCACAATCTGTGTAGACCCTTTACGAGGTATGACCAAATTCTAAAATTTTCTCCGTAAAATCCCATGTGATTTTAAATGCATGGTAGTTCTACCTGGAGATAATTGATCAACGATGAACCAACTCCCCATCTTTAATTACAGGGTAAGGTCATGTCAGAGGATGGCTCCACCTACACTGGCAGTAGGCTTATAAAAAATCATTAGTTGATCAAATCTAACACACATTGGTAAAACTCAATTTGCAAGTCAAGTCAAGGAGGGCGTTGAGTCAAGCAATTTTGCCGGGGCGAACCAAAAAATTTAACAATAATCAAATTATTAAAGTTGTGCTTGAGGTTCTTTCATGGATTTGAAATCATCAATTATTATTTCGATACTGAATTCTTCTACATTTTCTTTTTCAAAATATATAATTAAATAATTTATAAGAAATCTATCTTCCATTTTGTTGTGAAGTGCAATTTTAACAAACTTCATTACTGAGAATGCATTAGTACATCTCCCATATTTATTTGAGAACGACTACTTATATGACTGGTAAGGATAAGTGGTTCTCACTTAGTGCCTAGGGTTCAAACCCCGGGTGAGGGCTCCCTTCCCACTTGTGAGGGCTTTGTTCCCGGATGTGCGGGCTCATTTTCCACCTGAGGGGGCTATCTTCCCATGTGTATAGGGCTCTCTTTTGGGTCCCAACCCCTTAGCTGGGGTACCAAAAAAGGAGAACAACAAAATCTTAAGATGGGTAAGTTACAATTTAACACTATTATTTCAAAACTCAAGGAAAAGTAATGATAACATCCCATATCTAACATCAAAATCATTTAAAAGCTGATTTCACTAGTTTTTATATTCTTAAAATAAATATATTTAACTAGATTATTCTGACGTAGATAATAATAATCAAAATAAAAAAATACAGCTACGTTTCTTTATCCATGATGGATAAAACTCCGCTTGAGCTAAAAATTAATATAATAATATAACGCAAACAGAAGTTGATTTTAAGCGAATTAAATTTCAATATAAACTGATAACATGTAGTAAAATCAGTACATCTATGCAATGCAAAGAAAAATCTATAAAGAGAAAGTGGATTTTTTTTTGTAAAGTCTCTACAAGTCTTCAACCTACAACTCCTTTCAAGATATCTAACAAGAAGATGTGCATTCTCCTCTTGCTCTCTTGGATCACAAGCTCCTCTCCAATCTCCAACAAGCCTTCCTTATTTGTTCCTTTTTCTTTTGATTTTTGATAACCTAGAGTATCTCTCGCTCTCCGCCCAAGAGCTTTTGACCCTGAGCCAAAGGGACACTCGATTCTAGACAGCCGAGAACTAATCCTTAGGGACATATGCAAACCCTCCTATCCACATGCACTGCGTAAAATTATGGGAGGTGGCCAATTGAGGTTATTTGTTCTCCTTTCCTTCGTTTCCTTTCCTTTTCTCTCATTTAAGTCTTCCCCAAAACCAAAAATATTTTTGGTTTCCTTTTTCTAAGTGTAAAAATCATGTTAAAAAATGTCCAAAACAATAGATGGATGGCCACATAATGGAGGGGCCAAAACATTGCCATGAGGGGATTTTTAAAACCACCACCCCCACCCCAAAAAACAAAAGACTTCACTGTGAAATACATGAGCCATCAGTTTACTAATACCTAGAAGGTTGCGGAGATTAACAAGCTAGCATTCTCAATAATTGAATAAATAACCGAGAGGATGGATGGATAGATGACCAATGTCATACGTCATACTTCTAGTTCCTTCATGGCCCATTAAAATAATAAACGGTTTCAAAGATCAAATTGAGGTCCAATTAAGTTACAGTTCTTGAATAAAATTGATGAGACCTTTGCATGCAGAATGTATAAATGGCTAATAAGGCTACATCTCTTGGATAACTTGGTAATAAGGTTACAGTTTTTGCTTTGGACCTTCACACTCTATTCAAGGATTTGAAAAACAACGGGGGGAAAAAAAAAAAAACAACAAAAAAATTGAGCTGTACGTTCATGATCAATCAATAATTAGGAAGTTCAAATGCACCCCTTAAGGTTAGGGGTGGGTTAAAAAAACTACCAAAATTGAACGGAGAAAACCAGGGGTAAAACCTTCTCAGCCCTCCAATTACAGTTGAGCAGCTCAAGAAAAATCTGCTCAAAGAATGGACCTGTGACCCTTGCATGCACGGTGTGGCGTCAATTAGCAAATTCAATTCAGCCAATTAAGGACACTGAAAATACAAATAAGTAGTATCAATAAAATAACAAAGCAACAATTAGAAGCTGCAGGGAAGTAAGTACCGATCAGAAGATGAGTCCATACCGTTGGGGCTAATCAGTTACTATGGATTTTAACTCTTCACGAAACTGGGATACTTTGTCCTCTTCTACCACCATGACTAGTCCCATTAGCCTGTAACTCCTCAGCTGCAATTTCCCACAATAAGTGAATGTAAAATATATCCACCGGCATCATCTTAGATGGCTTGCAGATGGACACAAACAGTAAATGGTTCACATTTAGCAAGACCAAATCTGGTGGTAGGGCCAAGTAAGACATCTGTATGTCTTATAATATGAACAGTTCACAACAACAAGAAGTGTGCCACATAGTACAGTTTATATGGCCAAGCAAAAGGGTCAATGTATAAGGTGACGGTGATGGACAGTATAGATTCCACCAAGAGTTTCAGGCACTGCATCCAGCAAGATGTGCCACCTTCTAATTTAAATCAGTATGTTGTGCATTGGATGTCAATCTAGTAGGATATAATTTGGCTGGAAAAGCATCCTTCCTGTCCAAATAAGTTGGGGGCTTTAATGCACCCCCCACATCCAAACCTTAAAAATCCGGATTTCCTAGTCTAGACTCAAACTCATCCTATTACTGGATTTCCTAGCACCAGTATCAGGACAGACCAAGGAGGATGAGAATTGATTCAACTCATCCTTCTTAAAATAGGATTAAACCTGTTCATTTCATCATCATCATCAAAACCTTATTCCAACTATGTTGGGGTCGGCTACACGAATTGTGTTTTTCCATTCCGATCTATTTTAAGCCAAATCCTCAGATAAGTTATATTTCTTCAGATCTACTTTTACTACTTCCATGCACGTCCTCTTTAGCCTACCCCTTCCTCTTGATGGGCCATCAACCTTCATATGCAAACTTTTCCTTAGCGGTGCCGTTGCCGGCCTACGTTGGACATGCCCAAACTATCTCAAACGGGTTCCTCCAATTTTTTTTCCCCATATTATTGCTACCCCTAAATGCTCTCGAAAGCACTCATTTCTAATTTTATCCTTCTTAGTTTTTCCACACATCCACCTCGACATTCTCATCTCTACTACATCCATTTTGGCATATGGTGCTTTTTGATTGACCAACATTCTGCTCCACAGGTCATAATTTGTTTGATTGCTATCTTGTAAAATTTTTCCTTCAATCTTGTTAACATTCATCAGTCACAAAACACTCCACAAGTAAGTCTCCACTTCAACCATCATACTTTTATCCTATGATGACATCTTCATCAATCTCCTCATCCTTACTAATTATAGAGCTAAGGTAATGGAAAGAATTCCTTTGTGGTATCTCTTGGTCTTCAATTCTCACAGTAGTTTCAACTCTTTCTATATGTCCATTGAAGTTATAGTTCCTATATTCCGTCTTTGTTGCCTTTGGATTCTAAAGTCTCCTGCCATCTCTCGAGTTTTGCATTCACACCATCTCTTGATTCATTTACCAACACTATATCATCTGCAAATAACATACACCAAGATACCTCTTCTTAAATATGAGCAATGAACTTATCCATAATCTGTACAAAGAGATAAAGACTTAGGCTAACCCCTGAGGCAAACCTATGGTCACTGGAAAATCACCTGTCTCTCCGCAAATAGGTCTTACCCTCATTACTGCACCTTCATACATGTCTCTAATAATTACAATATAACCTCTTCCTTTTATTTAAAACCCACCAAATCAAATCTCTAAGATACCCCGTCGTAGGCCTTTTTTAAATCGATGAAGACCATATGCAAAATTTTTCCTTTGCGCTCGATATTTTTTCCATTAATTGCCTAAGTGAGAAAATAGCTTCCATCGTTGACCTCCCTGGCATAAAACGAAATTGATTTTCAGATATCTTGGTCTTCCGTTTAATTCTTTGCTCCATTACTCTCTCCCATAACTTCATAAGTTTAATCCCACAATAGTTAGTATGGTTTTGTATGTCTCTCTTGTTCTTATAAATACTACAACACTTCTTGTCCATTCATCCGCATTTTATTTGTCACTAATATCTTATTGAAGAGCCTAGTTAACTAAATCTCCCCAATTTCTCCTTCAGCATTTCCAAGCCTCAATCAGAAAGTCATCTAGACTGGTAGTCTTTCATATCTTCATTTGTTTTACTGTTTTCCTCACTTCCACCACTCTAATTCTACAAAAAGAAAAAAAAAAAGTTTGTTTGCTAATGAAGTATCCTCTTTTGTTCTTCATTTAAAAGTATGCTAAAGTATTTCCCCCACCCCTTTTTGATATCGTTATCTTTCACTAGAACCTTTTGGTCAGTGTTCTTACTACATTTGAAATGATCTAAGTCTCTACTTTTCATTTCTCTTATTTTTGCAAGCTTAAAAATATCCTCCTCTCATTCTCTTGTTCCTAACCTATTATATAGGTCATCATATGCTTTGCACTTGCATCACTTACTGCTTTCTTAGCTTCTTTCTTTGTCTTCTTATACATCTCATAGTTTTCCATATTCCTAGTCCCCTGCCAAATTTTGCAACTTCTCCTCTTGAACAGCTTCCTAAAGCTCTACACTCCACCACCAAGTTTCTTTATTAAAGTGTCATTTCCCTTTTGACTCTCCAAGCACCTCTTGCAGCCTTCCTAATACAGTTAGCCATTTGTTTCCACATTGCTAATGTTTCTCCCTCAAAATTCCAATCTCCATCCTCAATCACTTTACCCCTTAAATATAGTTTCTCTTTCTCATTTCAAATCCATTAAAATAAGCAGGAACCCAAAAATATAATTGGCTGGACCCCGATTCCTCCATCTAGACTAGGCTTCGGCAATTGTCATATACATATTTGCAACCTATCTTCTAGGCTAGACCACCAGCCATTTGCTTATAGTAGAACCAAATGTGTCAGCAGATACATTGGCCGCATGTGTTTAATTTTCCTTTTGAATGCTTAATCAATTGTTTTGACATTCAAATAAAAATGATGGTGATGATTGATAAAAATAAATAATACCAACAATAACGACGACGACGATGATGATAAAAATAAATAATACCAACAATGATGATGAAGCAACAAACAATCACCATGGTGCAGCAGCTGCTGCTGCTGATGATGGCACTGTGACATACCTCATGAGTTGCTGCATGTTGAGTGCGCAGAGGAAAAGTGAAAGACCATAAGCTCAGCTGAAAAGAGCATGAGGAGGAGATTATAACTATTAATTTATTTGAGATTAGTCAAATTAAAGAATCACTACCTTATGAAAAATTTCATCTTCAGGCTTAATATAAATAACTGGCTCACTGCAGTCACCTTTCGATGATCCCTTCCGTTGGTCAGCGTGTTTGTTCTACAGATACACACAATAACATTAGAACCCACTTCAAACCACATAAATATCATTGTACAACAAGACCAATGATTGAAGCCTGTATGCAGTCTTTCAAAGCATTTCATAGAGGAATACCCTAATCTCATGTGCATCTGTAACAAAGAGGTGCCCAGGGGCACTGCACGAAGAGAGTGCAACCAGATATTTGTGTATGACACCATCTGTGAATCCACACACACACACACACGATAGGGGAATACTGTAATCTCATGCACAACTGAGATAAAAAGGTGCCGACCTGCACAGTACAAAGAGAGTGGAGCCAGACAATTGTGTATGACACCCTCTGCATGCACACCCATGCGTGATAGGTAGTGGTGAAATTTTATTAAACAAAAAAGTTATAGAACTTTTATTTTTTGAATTGTAACATGACTTCAAACTTGTGGTTGTGACAATGAGCACCTCCAACTATGCTACAGGTTCTTGTCAGTACAAGAGATATATTCTGTCATAACATCGACTTCCTTGGATTAGTTGCCAATATGGCCGTTCAAAGTGCCTGTGTGTACCTCTCATGCACGTGTTAGCAGAGCTCTCCATCACAAAAATGGCCGTGTTAATCTTTCCAATTGCATGATATGCATGGACAATCGTGTCAAGATGAGTAAAATACCTTGTAAAACTTAGTGACGAGTAGATAAAATTTAAACCGAAACGAATCCCGAAGCTCCTCTGTTGGCTTTAAATGATCAATGAACGAAAAAGTGTGTTAGTCCTTATTGCCACATACATGCTATCTCATTGGAATATTTCAAGAAACATATGACCAATTCATTGGGAGATACATTGTCATAAAAAGAAGTCTAACCTCATCTTCTGTAGCCCAAGAGACTTCGTCAAACAGAGCATCATGTAATGGAATTATAAGTTCGGGAGGAAGATTCACCACACGCTGAGAAACTAAGAGACCCACACCTGGTGCATTATCTCCCAAAATCAACTTCAGATCATCCAATACATCTTTATCCTGACAAACCTTAAGAAGAAACTCCTTAAGCTGCATGATGCATTGATGATCCTGTAGAAAACAAATATGTCCAAAATAAATTGGCTTGCATTTTTCAGAAGGGGGATAGCGCTCACATGAACAGAATCACCAAACTCCCACAATGTCATGGCAGCATTTAATGAGTGTTGACATAGAAATCACAAAGAAAACATATAATGCACCAATGATTGCTTATCATGTAAACAATGCATAGGATGGCTGTTTTGCATTGGTCAAGTCTGCCCTAGGTATGTCTTTCCCAGATAACAAGGAGAGTCAAAATAACTTTCAGGAAGCATTGTCTTATGCTACAAAATCATGTCAGATGTTTCTGTGAAGATTGGAATATGTAAAATGGTATATTTTTGGCAAAACACACGACACGCACCAAACATCAACTAAACAGGCCCATTGGACAGCACTTCTTTTCAAGGACAGTCATAAATGGCATATTCTTAGGGCACATTTGGTACAGTCATAAGTCCATTCATAGGCCCCTTTTCAGGGACAAAAATTGAAGTCCTTATGATTTTCAACAGTAATTCACTTGTCCTACAAAATCGGGGAGTAAGGATGCAATGTTTCTATCAAGCTGGATACGAATTGTCGGCACTCAAGATATAATGTGTGCATCAACCATAATAGACGCCCACCTTTCCCGAGGCAAAGAGCTTTGTCTCTACAAAATTCCAAAGTGTTTATTTATTTATTTAAAAAAGCAAAGGAAGCTTTTCTTAAACGAAAAGCAACATGTAACAGAAGGCCACTACAAGTTAATTACTGTTGTCTGTTATCCGGTTTAACGAAAAGCAACATGCAACGGAAGCTTTTCCTTACCGATGCCGTTATCTCTAAATGCTTTCGAAAGCGCTCATTTCTAATTTTATCCTTCCTAAGCAGGCCCCATCACTATTGTCAACAATCATCTCATCAACAATAGGCACACATTGACTTCTGGTCGAAATTCATATATTTAGATGGTATGAACATCAGTACAAATAGTTCAATTTTTTTATTTTTATTCAATGTCATTCAAGTATCTACAATCAAATTACATGTCACACCCATTTATTGTTTGTCAAAATCAATGTCCACAGAATGACTAAAAAAAAAGATATGAGATCATGTTGTGCAATTAAGTACTGCCCTATCTGCATGGGTGCATCTCAAAGCGACACCTGAAAACATGAAAAAGCAAGTCTAGACAGACCACTTGCCTTATAACGCCCCAAATTAAGAGCAGAGATGACAGAAAACAATCCATCATCTTCTTCGCCTTCGATCTTAACTACCGTCCCAACTGTTGTCTGTCCCAAGATTAAGTCGACGAAACCACTTAAATCCCACTGCTCATTGTCTAGATAGGACTGCAACAGAATCTTTACTCCATGAAAATCATCTGGTTTGGGATCGAAGAATGCAAAATCCGCTTGGACCACAACCTTCTATGCAGTCAAAGTCCAATGAAAACAAAAGCATATCAGTCAAACACCCATTTCACTTTTTCTTCTTCTTCTTTTTTTGGTTAAAAAAAATACATTTCACTTAGAATCACCAAATGCCACGTATTTTGATTTTTAAAAGTGCAAACATCAGTACCGGTCAATGTGCCTTTCAAAAGTAAAAATCTCGCATAGACCATCTTGGTGATACAGATCAGCTTATTGGCTTTCAACATGATTTTGTTTTGGAATCAGGGTACACAATGCTCAGGTGTATTTTCCTCTATAAATGCTCACTTCCGGTGGGGCACACTTTAATGCATGACAATAAGAAGGGGAATGAATAGGTTTGAATCTAAATGAGGGGCATGGCCAATATCAGTCTGATCGAATGATCCCATCCCTTATTTCCTAGGCTCAAAGTTTAATGGATATATCAACTTCATCATCATCTTAGGCTTATATCATCAATATGGGTTCATCTTGAAAAGTTCTACAAATAACCATAGAAAAACAACGTATCTTATTCTAATAATGAATATATCAACATCATCATCCTAGCCTTATCCCGTCAATATGGGTTCATCTTGAAAAGTTCTACAAATAACCATAGAAAAATCATGTATATCTTATTCTAAGTCTCTAAAATAAGGGCATTAAACTAAAGTCTTCACGTTTTTGTGTCTGAAAGAGATAGTGTGATTGTGTTCCTATGGGGACACAGACAGATGCTCTATTAAGGAAAAAATCAAATCCTATAACATGCATCCCACAAAAAGAGACGCTTCTCAATAAGCCCCATTTATCCTCTCTATAAAGTTTAATGGCTATATATTTCATGCAGATTTAGGGGGATAAAACCCAGTGGCGAATAACATATCCAGATCAATGACAAGGTGGGACCAATGCCAAATCAAAAACATGGAAGGGAGTGAAAAGTAAGGTGTCCATTTCGTAGAACTAAGATTTATTTTGAACAATAAGAATGATACAAATACTCCATCTTGGAGAACTAAGACTTTATTTTGAACAATAAGAATGATACAAATACTCCATCTTGGAGAACTAAGACTTTATTTTGAACAATAAGAATGATACAAATACTCCATCTTGGAGAACTAAGACTTTATTTTGAACAATAAGAATCTTATAAATGCATGATACAGGGCTATATAAGTTTGCACCGAACACTTCACATTAGTTTCTTGGAAAACGATTACACATCAAACAACATTAAAAATCATGTAATTGAGACACCCAAACATGATCCCCAAGAAATTACAAATGAAATCAAACAAACTTACATCATGCTTTTCTTCATCAACCCGTCCAATCTTGATGTTTGAAGCACCATTACCTGAAAAAAGATACCTTTTGGAATGAAAACCGTAGCAGTAGATGAAATTTTTGACATTGGAGTGTCTGTAGATTTGAGATACAGTTACAAATTGTTGATTTCCAAACACCCCCACATCATTTCATTTCAAGTTCCAAACAATCAGCAGCAGCAGTGACAAAGATGAAATGAACCATAGAGAACTACTAATTAAAACCCTAGAAATTAGAGAGTAAGAGGAGAAGGAATGAATGACATTTTACCATGGGATTGTGAGGTTTTCCTGCGGTGGTGGGGTTCGGAAGGGGAGATGTGGCGGTTGGACTGCAAGCGAGCAATGGAGCGAGCAAAGGGAGAGAAGGCGAGCAGGCGGGGGTTTGAGAAGCGTCGCCGTTTTGGTAGTCCGCGAGGCATGGGTCTTCCTTCGGTGGTGCTGCAGCTGCAGCAACTGGTGATGTTTGTTGTTGCGGGGGAAGAAGCTGTGTGTTGGTGCCTGGTGGGAAAAGAGACTCGACGAGAAGAAGGGTTTTTTAGTGGGGGATTAAAAATGTTTTTGTTTCTGCTGGGATTGGAAAAACCAAGGTTATTTTGGGCATTTCAAAAGCTTTTAAAGGACTTTTCTGTCATTCTATTTTCGCTAAAGGGAAATTCTCCTAGCACACACATTTTTATTTTTTCCATACAAATTCTCTCTATACATATCATTACAATTTAAAAAGGAAAAATTACCGTACGGACATTCTTAAATTCCACAATTGCCCATGAGAAGATCAAAAATGAAAATTTACCCACAAGCAGATCGTACAGCAAAAGAAACCAAAAGTAGGACAACTTTACCCTTTTCCATGCGATATCCTAACCCACTGGGATATCCCAGATTTATCCCAGGATTATATATCTAACGCCAGTGGGATATCCCAGGGTTCGATATCTCACAATTGTAGGATATTTCACCGATAGATATCCTCTGCAAAGGATATTTTTTCAAAATCTTTACCGTTCTCCTTTCTCCTTTCTCCTTTCATCCCCAGGTAAAACCCACTTTTACTTTTACTGTAATCATCTTCTTCTTTGATCTTCCAAAAGTTTTTCCTTTCTTCTTCTCATCGTCTTGTTATGGATACTGCAGGAATATAGCCATCCACTCCATTTTCCTTCTTAAAGCTGCAAGCTCGTGGATTTTCAACTGTGTAGGATTTTACAAATATACCTACCCGTCAGTAGGTTAAGGTATGGTGAAGAAGTATTGTTTTTTTTTTTTATCTCTGTATTTGTTTTGGTCTTTTTTTGGGGCTTGTCCTGGGCATTTGGGGTTTTATTGTTATTTTGGGGTTGCATCATGTCATGTACGAATGTTATTTTTCTTCTACTAATTGTAGATCCCTTGAAAAGAATTTGGTAGTGATGCTGTTGTTTGCTTATTTTACCATTTTTCCATGAAAAACTTAGTTGCTTTCCATGTTTTACTTTCAGGCTTGAAAGGTTGAATACTCACAAAATGGTATATCGGCCGATTAAAACTTTTCAAGTAGGATAGGGTAGTTTGAATGCTACTTCATTCAAAATTAATCCAATAAATTGGTAACCAACTCTTGGTAAACTTCATAGCAAGCGTTAAGAGAACTAAAGACCAGATTTAAAATCTACTTTGGATCTCTACTTTATATTTCTTATAATCTTTTTTTGCAATATGAAAATGACTGTCATAGCACTACTATTCTGATGTCTGAGTTGATTATGATAGATTGTTTTTTTTTTTTTTTTTTTTATGTTAGATTGGCTGTTAAATTGCATTCTATTTTTACTCAGTTATTATTTCCACCTAATTCAATTAATGCTTGGCAGATGGAACCATTTCAACCCGGTCCAATTGATTCATCTGTATTATTGGAACAAGAAAATCACGTATCCACGTCAATATGGAATGGCAAGGAACCCGGTGTTTATCGATGCATTCCAGCTAATCCTAAGAGTGGATTTTGGAAATTAGATGACAAGCAATGCAACATTGTGAAAAGGACTGGCCTCCACCATCTATCGCAGATTTGCCATATGCGAATCGACCATGCTTTGATAAGTGCATTAATTGAAAGGTGGAGGCCAGAGACAAATACATTTCATTTTTTCTCCGGGGAGGCCACTATTACACTTGAAGATGTGGCATATATTTATGGGCTACCCATTGATGGTCCACCGGTTATAGGTCGTACATACACGAAGAGACCCATCATTGAGGATGTATGCAATGCACTCTTAGGAAAGGTGCCTAAACCCACGCACATCGAGGGTGCACAACTCAAATTGACATGGTTTCATAAAAACTTTGCTGAGCCCCTAGAGAATGCGACTGAAGAGGATATCAATAGGTATACTAGGGCATATCTCTTTTGCCTTGTTTCAACCCATATTTGTGGGTTTACGTCGGGGTCAAGGGGGCCTGCCTACCTCCTTGAATTATTTGAAACCTTCCAAGTGTATGCATGGGCTCCTGCTTGCCTTGCAAATTAATACAGAACACTGTCCAAAGCCACTCGTGTGAAGGATGGGATAAGAACAATATGTGGGGCCCTCCAACTTCTGCAGGTAAGTAATAACTATATATTGCTTAATTACAACAAATATTGAAATGGAAAGTTTATGAATTGATTATATTTCAACAGATATGGGTATATTCCCGAATGAAAATTGAACGTCCAATTAAACAAAATATGGACTCTATCAAATTCGAGTTCCCACTTTTTAAAATGTGGGAAAAAAGACTGCAAAATCACTTTTCGTTGACTACTGTTGAAGAGACTCGTCAACAACTCGATCAGCAAGGCATTGATCAGGTAAGTTCTTTCAATTATCTTTTTGTTCTTATCCATTTTTCCTCTTAATATGGAATAATGAAAATATGGGTGCAGTTTGAGTGGCAGCCTTACCTCCAATTTGCTGAAGAATTGATTGAACACGTGTCAGAAGTAGACAGTTGTCTCTTTTCAGCATGCACGGAAATGATCTTTTACTCAATTTTTGAACCTCACAATGCGGATCGTGTAATGAAACAATTTGGTTGGAGACAAATCTTACCTCCACCACTCCATCCAACTCCCTGGAGAGATGAAAAAACATCTAGTGTTACAATTGATTATAGAGTTAAGCTTAAACAACAAGTACAAGCATGGCAAAATAGAGTGTCGTTAGTTATCGATGGCGAGTACGATGACTTGGTCGGTAGACATTCTAATGAGTACTTTGCTTGGTACCACCGTATCACTAGAATGCGTGTCGGGCGGCCACCACAAGGGAGGAGAAATCCACAATATGAACATGCAGTCCAACAGGTAATTCTAGCTGCAACATTAAGCTAATTAGTGGCGTAAGCATTAAATTTTTTTATTGAGACATTACGTCGTTTTTTTTTCTTTTTTTTTAATAACACGTTACTCCGTGATATTGATACATTACTTTGTTAGGAACTAATATTTACATATTCTATCATCAGATGCAAATCTTAGAGAGTATAGTGAATATCATCAGATGCAAATCTTAGTGACATATTCTATCATTATTATTGTATTGCATTTGGAATGAGCGGCTTAGAGAGTATAGTGAATATCAAAAGCTATTTTTTCCAATCTGGCATCAATCACATTTTTTCCTCCTAGTTGGATATCCAAAAAGAGAAAAATGGGAGTTTTATAACAGTATGGATACCGGTGCTGACTGGAAATATACTCGCCATTTTGTAAGTGTATCTCTACTTAAATATATATATTTATTTATTATACATTTTAGAATATCACGTCCTTGTGTATTGACATATGTAATCTCATTGTACAGGTTTCATTCATTAGCGGTTCTTTCTCCCAACTTGGTTGGGACGATCCTGCACAATGGCCAATTATACCTTATGCATGTCCTAAACAAGATAATACGTGAGTTTAAATTGCAAATGTTGGATGTTTGCATTATTGGATGATGGGATGCATGTTCTTATATGCGAAACTTTGTGCAGGGATGATTCTGGAGTGTTTGTGATGGCATATGCTGAGCATCTATTACTTGGCCGACCCATGCAGTTCACACAGAGCGACATGTGGTTTTACAGACAAAAAATCATATATGACATATATTACAAGCAATGGGAAAATAACGGTTTCCTCGAATGTACGATAGATGATGATGATAGAGGGCAACCAGATGATGATGATAGAGGGCAGCCATGATGAGAGAATAGTTAGGGGTTCTATGGAGTTTTTGTATAAAGGGTTGTATGGAGTTTTTGTATATGATAGGTTCAGTATGCTATTTGATGTCGGGTCATTATTTTGTAAATAACAGTGTATAGGTTTTTATTATATATGTTTTTACATGTTTTTTCAATGTACCTTTCATTTTGATTTTCTTTAGTTTCATTTTGTTTTGATTTAATCAACATTCGTTGTTCTGGTAGGTGACTGTTGAAGGTGACTTACTATATCAACAATGGCATATATCCTTTAGCCAGGTGTGATAAATATGACTAAAGATAGGATATTTTTATAATATCATAATAATTTAATGAAAAGAATGACAAAAAATAATGACAAAAAAATAATTTTATAATTTAATTTTTTTTTATTTTTATGATATTATCAGCCAAATATTGCATTTTTCCTTAGAGGACAGAGTCATGCCTCGCTATAGCCAGATCCTTACTCGCTATAGCGAGAAACAGGGATTAAAACACTTTATATGCCCTTCCACGCTAGGTGTGCAGTGGGCTTCCTGGCTATAGCCAGACTCTCACTATAACCAGGATAGTCCTGGCTATAGCCAGACAGTTGCTATAGCGACATTCTGCCATAAAATCCTCACTATAGCGAGGTTCCGGGGATATTCGTAAAAGGCACAAGGGGTATTTTCGTCCCCTCTCTGCACTGAATTTTCTCACCCACCTCACTGAATTCTCCTACCCACTCTTGCCTACTGCAGTAAATTTCCATACCCACTCCTGCAATCAACAACTAATTTATTTATACCCACCCTCCTTATCTCGTTCCTCCTCATCACTTTACTTTCTGTTGTTTTTCTTCACTCATCTTCTCATAGGTATGATCGTCTTCTCTTATGGGTTTTATTATTATTTTTTCAATCACTTTCACTGATATAGTTTATTTACTCGTGTAGTTTGTGTTTTCTTAGATACTGGGGGATTCTCCATGTACAGCATGTGTTTTCATGCTCCGTTACTTTTCTATGCACAACATTATTTGTGTGTTTATTTTTCTCTCTGACTCTCCATGTACAGCATGCCTCCTAAAACTTTTAAGGGAAAGACACCAACTGGGTCTTCCTCTCGATTCAATACTGAACGGTTCAAGGATGATGTGAGTGCTCAACATTTTCAATCAAGCTTCATCAATTGTACAATGATATTTGAGAGACTAGTTGTGTAGTCAGATCTCACCGGTACAAGGTTTTTGCACTGGTTTTATCTTAATCGCTGTATAATTCTAATGAACTTGATTGATGAATGCTTTGAGGATTGGGTATGGGAGTTTTATTGCAATATCTTTGATGTTTCAAGTACTGATTTCAAGACCTACGTCCGGGGTAACACACTGCATGTGGATGTAGATAAGATTGCCACTTTACTCGATCTTCGGAGACCTGCTGCGAGATTTTATCCATTCCCTGATCCGGACTACATTGAGATACAAGCAAACAAGGTGGCTACCGTTTTATGTGGTGAACCTACTATATGGAATACTCCTGTTATGTCCATATCCGGTCTAACCACTGATTACCGGTTGCTTAACACATTTGTCTGCCATAACATTGAGCCTACAAGCCATCAATCTCATCTTCTCTATCCTCAGGCTTTCCTTCTCTACTGCTTAGGCACAGGCAACTCTGTGGACATTCCACTAACGATACTTGAATCAATGCTGCGAATTTACAATGAACCACGGAAACTCAGTCTTCCATTTGGTGCAATGATCTGCAAAATGATGATTGAGGCCGGTTGTTAAGCGTACACCCATGAATTGCCTGTCGCTCGAAGACAGAAAATAAATGGTAGAACCCGAGCAATGTCTGATACACATGTGCGTTGACGTCCTCAAAGGGGGCAAGCCCCAGTCGAAGCTGACGATGCAGAGGGGGATTCCATTGAAGATAGGCTCCTTGCGGTTGAACATGCAGTGTCTGATTAGTCTTTCCAGATAGAACAACTGGAGGAAATGGTGGCAACTGGTTTTTCCGACATTAGTAATCAGCTGACGGAAATGTTCAAACACCTTCGTCGTCAATGAAGCGCCTTCTTCCTTCTTTTTTTTTGGATGCTTTTCTATTTGTTATCCATGACTATGTACAACAATATATATATATATATATATATTATCTTCTTCATATTTATGTTTTGGTTAAACATTCTGAACACTATTATCTAATGAACTAAATCTGACTTAGCATATCAAACATTCTTTGCTTTATATTACCTACACCCTCAGGGTATCAATGTTAAATTAACTGGTTATCTTTTACAAAAATATTATTACAAAAAAGACCCTAATGATGCTTGTTTCCCATATATACAGCAAGTAACGAACAAAGTTGATAATTATGCACTAGCATCTGTTACATAGAGAAAAAAAAGTAGTTACAAAAGTAAATCAGATATTGTCTTCTTGTTACAAAAGTAGTTACTATAAATAATGATCATCACTAAATCCTAAATAATGATCATCACCAAATCCTACAAACTTTCTGTATGAATGAAATGGCATTAATCTTGAGCCGGTGGATTACGACATGTTTGACGATTATGACCCTTTCCTCGACAGCGGGAACATGTGACTGGATTCCTTTGTCAGCCTTCCGTACGAATTCTATTCTTCTTGGGTCGGCCGAGTTGTCTTATTACATGGGGTGGTAACACCCGCACATTGCTTCTTTACTCCCATTGCCTTATATCTCGTATTGCATTCAAAACATAACTGTATGTTTGTCGATATGTGTCTCTACTGAACCAATGCTGACAAAAGTTGTATGGGTCGAGACCTCTGGCCTTGATTACCGCTAAGGCATGAGAACATGGGATCCCAAGTATGTCCCACTTCCGATAGGTACAAGAATGTTTGTCAAACAAAATGAATTCTACATACTCACCAGGTGAATGAACCTGAAATTCCCATTGACTAGCTGGATGCACTCCCAATCTACGTGAACGTTCCAACTCCCTGTTTATGACCTTCTCAGCATAATGGGTCATCCTTGTTTCCAACAATTGTGATTTCAAGCGTCAATCTTCAAAAAACTCCATCAGTTTGGCGCATATCGCTTTAACTTGTTTCGTTATAGGAA
This sequence comes from Cinnamomum chago, assembly GCA_038049695.1. NCBI lineage: Eukaryota > Viridiplantae > Streptophyta > Magnoliopsida > Laurales > Lauraceae > Cinnamomum > Cinnamomum chago. Next base: position 58,811,381 of record CP142458.1, on the reverse strand, counting down.
ATTCCCTCACTTCCTTCAGCAAAGCATTCATACATTCAGCAATGTTCTGAGTGACCATATCATAACGTCCGCCCCTTACAAATGCATTTGCCCACTGCTCTCTTGGGATGCTGTCAATGTACTTATATGCTTCATCTGAAACAATTCTTATGTCAGCCATCTCTTTCTCATACTCGCATGCTCTGTACGTTTTTGCCGCTCTCCAGAACTTAGCCACGATAGCTTTATCCTTGAATCTTTCGGCTATATTTTGTGCAACATGTCGTACGCAATGACAATGATATGCAATTGGGAACCTATTCGAAACAGCTTGCACAAGTCCTTTTTGCCGGTCAGAGACAATGGTCAAATTCTGTGTGGGGCAAAATGCGATAGAAAATGCAGCAAGGAACCACTCCCAAGAATCTTATCGCTCAATTTCAGCTACGGCAAATGCGAGCGGAAAGAGTTTGCGGTCTCCATCATAAGTAACGGCTGTGAGTAAGACTCCAGGATATTTTCCGCGAAGATGGGCACCATCGACAGCAACTAATGGTCTTAGGGATGAACGAAATGATTGTATGCTTGACCCAAATGCCCAAAAAAATCTTAAGAACGAATCATCATCTTCCTTAATCAACACCGTTACATTGCCAGGATTTGTCCTCTGCACCTCAAGGCAATAGTGGGGCAAAACACTGAAGAACCCCTAATATCAAGCATTGCAATTTCTTTCGCTTTCCATGCCTTCCTGTAACTAAGTAAAACACCAAATTCCAATTGAAAGTCAGTTATAATTTCCTTCGGTGTGTACGACGGATGGTGTCGAAGCCGCTCCTTGATCCACTTAGCGACTAAAATCGATGTAGCTTGTCTATGTCCCATCCCCATCGCTGGCTTTGAACAACAGTGACTGCTGTTATATGTCCTCACTTGAAATTGTGGTTCAGAAGCCACAATCGAAGCGTGGATACGCCATGGACAAGTAGGATCAACACACCTTGCAGTGACTTCTATCTTGCTCGTTTGCAGAGGCTTAATAACAAAATTTTCGTACATTGCAAATTTTGCCAAGGTTTCTATGAATGAATCACGATCTGGAAATTGTCTTCCCTTCCACATGTCATGGGAATTCTCTACATGCTCATCATCAGTGTGCTCCAGATCCGGAATCAAAGTGTCAATAATATTATTGTCTTGTATTGCATTAGATTTCTCTCCATTAACTTCTGCGACACATGCTCCGTATTCTTGTATAACAAAATGCTGGGATTCACATGGTGGGGGAGTAGCATATGTTAGGGGACTGTTTAAATCGAACTGAATAGGTTCAGTACCAGACAAATCAAACCTGCATAGTGGAAGATCAATCATAAATAGAAAAAAATATTTAAAAACTAAATTTAAAAAGTTTTAGTGCTAACCTATTGGATTTAGTAATTGGAAAAAGACTGACTTCATCCTCAACGACTATTGATGGGTTTATATCAGCTTCATTCATGAACAATCTCTTCTTTACACCATTACCTCTCGTTGCCTTCTCATTATCTTGATCATCCCCAAGGACTATTGATGGGTTTATATCAACTTCATTCATGAACATTCTCTTTCTTATGCAATTACTTCTCGTTACCTTCTCATCGTCTTATTCATCCTCAAAAACTGTTACTGGCTTTATATTAGCTTCATCCAGGAGCAATCTTTTCCTTACGCGAGTACCTCTCGTTACCTTCTCATCATCTTGGTCTAATTGAGATATTGTACACCTACTATGCATCCAAATTGACTTAGGTAATAAAAATGATAATAATAAATATCAAGCAGTAATGTGATTTATTCCATACCTTAAATTTCGTGGTTGATTGTTTGTGGCAACACCATGACTTCTATGGATATACAAAAAGATAGGATCAACTCCATATCGAAATAATCTGAACATTCTCATGAGATCGTCATCACCTCTTAGGCCTACTAATGTAAAGTTCCGGCCTGTATGATATATGTATTGCATGTAAGTGTACCCATTTCTCATCTCCAAATTGATTTCTGCTGCAACTTTTTCAATTAGTGAATTGTAAGTTATGATGCTATAGACAAAGATAGGCTTTTGCTCTCCACCGTTATATATTGGATGTGAGCGATCCACATCTAGCTCTCCATCAAAGTACAGTATAAGACATAAATCAACATCTGACATCCTAATTAAAACAATAAAAATAAAATATATTTTATTAATAAAAATTGCATGAGTTGGAAATATGTAGTAATCATAAGATGAATTTTACCATCAAATCTTTTCTTATGAGATTTATAGGAACAATATAATGCCATAATATTAGTACCTATAAAGGACTCAGAATGCTCTGTACGTTTCTAGTGAGTAACATATTCATAAATTTTATTATAACATGGAAATCCAAAAAAAAAAAAAAAAGGCTTCACCAATGGACTAATAAATAGGTTAATCATGAAAGATACAAGATGAGGGAGTAGTATATCAATAAAAAAAACATATCAAATGTAAGAAGTTGAACGAAATAATGCATTTCATGGAGAGATCTAAATCTTAATGAGTGATTTACGGTTTCCATCATAAGAATCAAAGCAGAAAAAAGAAATTTTCAAAACTTGTTTTATGGGTTGTTTTTTTAACGCATTCAATAATCATATGGTCCCACATACCTGTTGTGATGAATAAAATGTATAAAGTAGTGAAGAAAGAAGATGGAATGTAATATCCTATTGGAACCCACAACTCAAAACGAAGATGGAAACGGAGCTCTGCATTGTTTTGGAAACGGAGGTCTGGAAAGGAAACCTATGCATTTTCATGAAACGGAAGTCTGGAAAGGAGGTCTGGATGAGTTATAATATATAAGGGAGTAGGTAACGGTGCTATATCCTACGAGCATGGGATATCGAATAGTGCGATATCCTAAAACTCTGGGATATCGATCCGTGTGATATCCTAGTACTCTAAGATATCGAACTCCACGATATCCTACTGCCTTAGGATATCGCATGAAAAAGGGTAAACTTGTCCTACTTTCGATGTACTTTCTTGTACGACCTGTTGATGGGTAAATTGTAGTTTTTGGTATTGCCCTGGGTAAATGCACTGTTTAAGGACGGCCGTACGGTAAATTTCCCATTTAAAAATTACATTAGTTCTTTCCATACACCAAAATTTTCCAAATTACCCATCCCTCCCTTTCCCTCTTTCTTCCCACACACACCATCATCCCTATCTCTTCTTTATCATTTTTTTTCGTCGTAGATTACCTTTTTTTTTTTTTCATGAAAACTTGTTATGGGGATAGATTCTCATTCAATGTAAGTTTTTACAAACAATGTTAGTGTTTTTTCATGCATTTGGATTGCATTTTATCCATCGTCGCAAAGGTTTTTAACCCTGAAATCGTGATTGTTCGATCTCTGAGTGGCCGAACAGATTGCAAGTGTTCGGAACTGAGTGTCCGAACATATGTATATTGTTCGGACTTGAGTGTCCGAACAGTATACTTTTGTATAGTGTTCGGAACATATATATAATGTTCGGAACTATATGTCCAAACAGATGCATTATGTTCGCATGTATAGTTCCGAACATATGCAATATGTTCGGACTTGAAAGCCCGTACATATTGAGAACCTGGAACTCGTCCCAAGCAAGAAAAAATTAACAAAAGAGATAAAAATATATAAAAAAATAACAAAGAAACGGACATGGAGGAAGATGAGTTGCCCAAGATAAGAAAATGGAGAAAGATGGAGGAAGAGGATAGTGAGTTGGGTGAGAGAATCTTTTAGGAAGAAGATGAGCTTGTGTGTGTGAAAAGAGAATATGTTTTAAGTTTTTGTGGGATTATGGATATTTTGGTCATTTTATAAAGGGGTAAGAATATAATAATAAAAAAAAGACAAATCCTTTATATTTGAAAAGCAAAAATTTGTATGCCAATTGTAGCACCTTGGCTAAATTAGTCTTTAAACCTTGAATCGAGAGTGTTGTTACCCTATACACACTACAAGCAGCTATCCACACGCTGTATTTTAAAAAAGAATAAAAAAAGAATATAAAAATCCTTAAACTACGGATATCTCTCTCCTTCCCTCTCTCTCTCTCCCTACTCCCTACTCCGGCGACCTCCCCGCAACCCGCTGTTGACCCATCTCCCTCTCCCTCTCTCTATCTCTCGTGCCTGCCGCCAGCAGCCCTCGTCCCTCTCCCCCCTTTCTCTCCCTCTCTCTCATGGCCTCCTTTGAGTCGGAGAATTTGTTTCTGGAGCAACTGATCAACTCTTTCGTTTCTTTCTTTCTTGTTGCTTCATGTGAGGCAGGGGAGAGAGTGAAGGCAGGAGATGAGGGAGGAGGAAGAGGGGAGCTCAACAATTGGATTAGGTATGTGGGTCCCGCCCATTCTTCATCTTCCATTCTTTCTTTCTTTTCCTTTTTTTAATAACCTTGCTGCTGCCGTTTCAGGTGGAGGCCAGGCGGTCAACAGTGGAGAAGAGGGAGGAGAGTGAGCGAGGAGAACGAGTGCCTAGGTGGTCCAGGTATGCGGGTCCCTCCCTTTCTTCATCTTCCATTCTTTCTTTTCTTCTTTTATTTTTGGTTCACCTTCCTGCTGCTGCCGTTTTCAGGTGGAAGCCAAGCGGGCAGTCAACAGAGGAGCAGAGGGAGGAGTGTTACACCCCGACCCAAACTAATCGTGATTAAGACTAATTGATTGAGATTAATATTAATTAAGCATGGATAAATGGGTTAGTGAAGATTAATGACCAAAGAGAGAGAAATTAGTCTCAAATGATGCATTAGGGATAATGAAATGAAATTGAGTTGGTTGAAATGAGTTTAGACTCAAACAAGGTAGACTAAGGACCTTTTCGTAAATACGGGTTTTCACGTATTTCGTCAAATACGTAAATTCTTGATATTAACGCGTGTATCTCGAATAGTACGTTGACTTTCGTAATAGACGCGATTCCATTTGACCTCAAATGGACCAAGTGAGACTTCATTTGACTCAAAATGTAATAAAGTTAAGAAGAGGGGGTTTTGGTGTAAGGAATCCTTATATTAGAATGAAATGAGCTTTTGCATTCATTCGCTTTAGAGCAAACCCTAGACACCATTTCTTCTTCCTTTCTCTCCCATTCCTCTTCATCAAGGGTGAGATTAGGAGTGGTTTGAGTGGCTTTGAGTGAGAAGACTCCATCTTCATCTTCTTCCTCAAGCCCTTTTTCCCCATTGTTGCAGTGTGGAGCTTGAGAAAGATCTCAAAGTTTCTCTCATTTGAACTAAAGTAAGTACTTGGAACCCTAATGAGTTTTCAAGTCATAACAAGTGCTTAGGCATGATTTCTAGCACCAATAGCTTATAGATTTGTGTATTTTTGTGTTTTCATAGGATTAGGGTTACATTGGAGGTTTTCATCTCAAAAGCAAGCTAAGTCAAGAGGGCCTTGAGTTGATTAACCTTCATCAAAGGCAAGTATAAACATTTCTTGTGATTAGCATTACTCGTTGTAGCAATGCATATAGTTTTCATGGATTTGTAAATTTTCCATTGATTTTGGAATTGTTTATGGGTTGTGTGGATGATTAATCAATGATTAGAAGTATTGTTTGGAAATGGATGATGTGTGAGGAGGGAACATGAGGTTCCATTACTATTGTAGGTTGTGGATGAATAATGGAGAAAGGAGTGTAGAAGAAGAGAGAATGTATCAGATTTTCGAGTGGAACTCTGGACAGTTCGCTCGAGCGAACATGGGGTTCGCTCGAGCGACCAAGGTTCTGTGACGGAGTAGAATAATTCTGGACAGTTCGTTCGAGCGAACTTGGGGTACGCTCGAGCGACCAACGTTCTGTGAGGTGTCCGCTCGAGCGAGTAAAGATACATGTACGAACATTGACTGTAAGGGAAAAATTGGCCAATCTATCGGACCGCCAGCGGATTTTGGATTTTCACATAAACTTGGAGTACTTCTTGTAAGAATGAGTACTCTCTAAATTAGTTTTGAGTCTAAACCTCCATGGGTGATAATTATGGGGACTACACAATGCACACATTAAAAATAAATGTGATGTCCATCGAGAATAACACGTGCATTTGGAAACCAATGGTTACATTCAAATGGTTGGTTTAGATTGAGATAGAATTGAGTAGAGCTATAAATGAGTAGTAAGATCTCTCATTATATCGTATTTCACATTGTTGGGTCCCGATCTAGTGAGATTGGTACTATCGTTATTCTCTCTCTTGTTATAAAGATAATTATTGAAATGAGTTGAACTGATCATTAGAAAGACATTAACCCTTAAGTTGACACTACCTAGCTACTGTACTAGAACTCTAAATGAGTTCAACGAATTGATAAATGAAATAAATGACTAATCCTGCTGTAGCAGATGGATTTGGGGGCGTTCCGGAGCTCTGTGGTGATGCTAGTTGTCCCTGGCCCGGACACTAGTAAGTCCCACATATTCCGATCATATCTATGGATATTGATTGATGCCTTCCGTTTGGAAGATGAATCCTTCCTTTGAGGGAAGATGATAAATGAAATGAAATGAAAGGAAATAAATGAATGAGAACTATGATAGTGATTATCTTGGGAATGTCTATTGATCAACTCTTATGTTTACATATTGTCATTGTAGGAATTATCTAGATTTGTCTAGAATGGTAATTGTTATCAATTGGATTTAATGAATTCAGTATATGTATGAACATGTGCTATTACTAGATCTGTTTATACATTGTTGAACCGTCGTGTTCACTAGTGTTATTGATGACATTACAAGCCCAATTGCCCCTACCGGTGCAGCAGCGCCCCCGACGCTAGCGGAGGAGACCGCTCCGGTTCCTCCAGGAGGACTAATAGAATGGAATGGACGGAATACCATATGATATGAGTATTCGAATGCGAGAAAGGAACTATAACATTTTGAGAAACGTTTTGAAAGATCATTTTGTACATTCATTTTTGGAATGTAAGTAATACTTATTGTATGGTGTTGGATACGCACTGATTGACAGACTTTGTTGGAAATGATACATGTATAAGGACTTTATTTTGTATACATGTAAATTCGTAAATTGATTCTGTTAATTATAGATATTTCCTCAAAAATTGGTGTATTTGACAGGTTTATTGAGAATGATATCCCTTGTGGATTCCGTTTTAACTTCGGTTAATTCGGAGTTTACGGGAGTAAGTATGGGCTCAGGGCTCGGGATTACCGTAATTCGGGCTCAGGTCGTGACAAGGAGAGAGAGAGAGAGAGCCAGGTATGTGGTTTCACTCTCCTTTTATTTCCATTCTCTATTCTCTCCTCCTTTTTTTTGCTGTTTTTTTTTTCTTTTGCTAACCGGCTGCTGCCGTTTCAGGTTGAGGCCGAGTGAAGAGCAGGACGAGGAGAGGAGGGAGGAAGGAGGAGGAGGAGGGAGATATGGGTAACTTTTTCTGTCAACAGAAAGAGAGAGAGGAAGAGAGGGAGAGAAAGGGGGGAGAGGGACGGGGGCTGCCGGCGAAGGGAGAGAGGGAGAGGGATCTGCGGCGACGAGGTTGGGTGGAGGTTGCTGGAGGAGGGAGAGACAAAAGGAGAGCAATAGGGGTAGTTTATGAATTTATTTATTTATTTTTAAAATGCAGTGTGTGGAGACTTGCTTGTGGTGTGTAGGTAGCCACTCTCTTGAAACAAGGCTGTTTTTAGAGGCTAAGCTGAATCTGATTCATACCTGCATCAGTGGTGATGCCATGTTAGTACCTAGTCACGTTTTCAATTATGACTCTTTGGTGTCACTACTCGGATCCTATCCGAGTCAATTTTTTTGCATTGGACGAGTCGAGTCCAAGTCTCGGATTTTCCAAGCATGACGGGACCGTTAGAGCCCCATTTTCCATAGGTCTTAAAAGCCATGGAAACATTAATATGTAGTGTTTTTTTTTTTTTTTTTTTTGTTCCTATGTTTGTTGCATCAAAGGAAAATAAGCCTGAATTTCTTGAGGAGGTTTTCGGCGAAGCAATTGACCATGAAGATTCCTTGAGGATTGGCATTATGAATCTTCGATTGTTAAGTGCTCGTGATTTGCACAAAAACTATCAAGATTAACCTTTCCAGAAAGAAAAAAAAAAAAAAAAACCCTCTTCATATGTGTGTGTGTGGCCAACTTTCCTGTGTATTCAGTCAGCTATACCTGCAAAGTAGTATGTGGGTCTACATGATGATTGATCTAAATGGACCATCCAAAACCCCACCCCATATATGTCACAGGATCCCATGGGTTTACATTGATCAAAATGGATTTGACAGCTCGATCGATTCAAGTTTTTCTTTTTAATATAAAGCCGTTAAAACTTGTATGCCACCTATCAAGGGGCTAAGCCATTAGATTGGCTTAGAATTTGATATCTAGGGTGGTACACATGGATCTTTCCATCCCTTATCCCATCATCTGTGGGGCCCAGCAGAATCAACCTCACGTGTGCATATGCCTCACATGAGAGTCTATGAGAGAACTCGCCGGGCCAACCTAGGGACCCTACATGATCAATCATGGGTTTACATTGATCCAAATATGGACTGGTAGAATCGAAATTATACAAAAATCATGCATTTTAACACTAATGTACTTGAAAGCCACAAATCAAGGGTTATGATAATGAGATTGACAAAGTTTTGTATATAGGTGGAGCTCGGGGATAGGCCGAAACAGTATTTCCCTGTTTTGTCGAAATAAGGGATCCGGACTCTAAAATTTTATATATCGGGTGGTCTCATCCGCATGGAAAGGCTGTCAAAGTCCTGCCTAGTAAGGCCTAAGTCATGGGTCCTGACTCAGGATTCAGGAGCCACCCCCACTTCATTGGTCAGTCAACACAAATTAGGTGGAGGTCTGTTGCCAAGAGGAATATAAGCTCTCTGGTACCAAAAAGATTATATAAGCATGTTTTCGGCATACATAAATGAGAATAAAATATGCCAAGGGCTAAACTTTTAAATCAGTTGATTGAACCAAACCAGCCATGTTTTGGCCATTCTAAACAACAATTCCATGGATTTCTTCATTTATGCCCCCAGAATGTTATGCAATTTAATGTAAGATTCTTGGATTGTTCAACTTGAACAGGATCTGTTCACTGCCAACATTCTGGAATCTGTTCAAGCAAGCATGAGTGATCCATTTTGCAGTTAAAATATAAAATCTATTTAGCAACTTCCCTTTCCAGCCATCCATTTGTAAACCAAAATGGAATCTGTTCAAGTAAGATGCCTAGGATCGTCCGCGGGAGGAGCCATTTGCATGATACCTAGCCCACCAGTTTAACAAAATGAATTACCAAATAGCTAAAGCAACCTTTCAGTCTCTCACAAGCAGGCATTGCTGCATCATTCTCCCCAAACACACTCAGAAAACCCCCAATGATAAGGGCCCCTTATTACAGACAGACAAATCGCAAAAGCTGCATTGATCTCACTGATGAAGAATCATTAGTCGGTGATAAATATAAATTAGAGACCGTCGAATAAATTTCTCGCCGATGATGGTAAATAATTGCAAACATAACAATATACTTTCAGTTTATCCATGGTAACAGTCACAATGATGACTTGGCAAAAAGCTGGATTATTATTTTTGCTCTGCATTTAAGAGTATGAATGTTATTAGCAGTGTGTATACAGAGTGTTCAGGTTCATCTCCAGAGCAGCATAATCAAGTATTTGGCTCCTTTCTGTCAATGTCTTAAGAAATTTAAGGCAAAGGTTGAATAATAATCCAATTAAAAAAGAAACCATTCTATTGAGCACCAAATCTTTCTTCTTACAATCTGAAATGAAGATAATCAAATGGAGCTTAGATATCTCATATTACGCATATGATAACATCAACTTCACCTAAATAAGGTATGATAATGTACAAAGCAGATATATGAAATTGCTTACACAAGTAAACAAAATGAAAATAAACAATAAAAAAGGGACACAAATTACAATACATCAAATACCATGAACCTGTTGATCTATAAGAGTTTTAGACAGAAACTGCTGATGAGTTTTCATTGAACAAAGGCCGCTGAATAACATTTGGATTCTTTGCTCCTGCATCTTCAGAAGAGTTTGAGTTTAGACCAATGCTCAGAAGGGTTTGAGCAGATTCTAATGCCTTGTCACCTCCAAGTTCTTTTGTCTTCTCACCTGAAAGCTTTCCCTCCACATCCGTTGGACTTTGGATTAAGGGGGGTTCATGAGGTAGGTCGGATGTCTCCAGCCGTTCTACAGTAGACACAGGTACAGTAACAAGAGCAGTACTTGGTGGATCATAGCTGTTCTTAGATGCTGGACAGTCATGGTTGTGTTTGCCCTCGTACGTTATTATGAGGGCTTTTTCATCATCTGAAGCCCTCTCAACATGTTTACGGACAGGACATCCCACATGTGTGCATTTGTAGTAGCTCCTGAGCATTACCAAAGAGAATAAGCAGGGCAGAGGAAAAGAATTTTGCATTATGTACAGAAGTTGAAAGTACCAACCATCAGATATTGAATACATGATATAGAAAATAGTGAACTTCATATTCATTTATTTAGTTTTATTACTAAACTATGATAATCAATTGAGGAAAAAAAATAAGAGAAATGGCATTTTCATGTCAAGATTGTAGATCAAATCAGATATAAACATTGGATATCTCCTTTCGCTAAAATAGGATGTCCTGCCATGCAAACGGTCACTCAAATAGTGCAGGTGCACAACAATTTAATTGTATATATGTAAATCATACAAAGACATCCTTTATTATCGTTTAAAATGCCTCATGCATGGTCTTGAAGAGCTCAGACATCTGACAAAAGAGACACGTGATAACTAGAAGGGAAAATTAGGTGATTTTTGGATAGTCTATTCTGATCCAAATCAGAGCTAGTATTTATGGTTTTTCATTTGGGTCAGCAGGTATTATCTGGTGGACTTCAGAAATGAAATAACATGTCTGTAAAGAGAAAATAACTTCAGCCAGCATGATGTAGAAATGAAAAAACATGTCTAAAAATCAATAAAAATGAAAAATATTCTAAAATATATATATTTTTTATGGATATTACCAGTCCCGCTTTGTGTGTATCGATCCTCATTCTCCTATAAGATGTTTGCGACTGGATTTGGATTGTGTGATTTTCAACACTTGATGTTTTCCTAATCTTTTAAACGCAGTCAGTTGTAAATTTTTATGCTATTTATAATTAAGTGCATGACTCGGTAGATTGTGTTAATATTATTTTCTTTAGTGGCTATTGACTGGATAGATATCTATGATTTGGATTCTGGAGGACCATTACATGTTCGTTCTCCCAACACTACTCCCATGGAATGAGCACTGGAATCCTGAGACCCATCCATTTTCGAAAAAGATAATTTGGTTAAGAGGGAAACAGCTTTCACGAATAATGAAACAATCATAGGAATCTGAGCAAATTCAAAGACTGGAAAGGCCTCAAATAATATTTAAGTTAAGCTCAAGCATATGAAGATAAGAGGGAAACAGCTTTCACAAATAATGAACCAATCATAGGAATCTGAGCAAATTTAAGGACAGAAAGGCCTCATATAATGCTTAAGCCCAAGCATATGAAGATCAAACTTAATGAATTGAAAAAAATAAATAAATAAAGTTTAAAGACAGGTGGAAGAGGTCAAAGCTCAGAGGGCAGTAGATGTAAAAGAAGAACCTTGTCAACAAAAATGAAGGTTGTGATAGAGTTAGTCTGTGCCCGTGTCAGTCTTTGTATGAGTCTGGACTGGAACACAGTCTCTGCCGGCTGTGCCAAATCGGTATAGGCATTCCATTCTTAAAAATCATTAAAAAAAATAAAAAATAAGAAAAATATATAAATAATAGAAAAATGATGAAAATGTGTAAATTTGATAACTTGGTTGTATATTAAATCAATTGTAGACATATTTAGTTTTTCTTAAGGCTAGCATGATGTCTACTACTTCTGGTAGCTGCTGGAACGATTCTTTAACACATGAAGCACCAAATTGCCAATATATAGTAACTATTTATAAAATAACACCCACACACCATAGTAACATTAAAATAATAAACTAGAAACCATAATATTAAGCAAGGGTGGGCAACTAATTCTTTAATATTGCACAGAGTTTTAAGTTGGCTCTAGCCTATCTTTATCATCATTGCCATAATCTTTAGTCAGCCTATCTTTATCATCATTGCCAAACTCTTCAGTCCTTATTCGGTAATTATGAGATCCAATGGATAGAGTACCTCTAACTATCACACAACTCCAACCAAAGTGGATTCTGATATTCATAGCAATATCCATGATATTTGGGGCAGCCACAAGTGTGCGTGGGATTGGGCTCTGTTGGTTGGGTCTTCATGTAGTTTAATTTCTATCTGAAAAGCAGAGGTTTTGATTGTTGAGGACGTTATGCAGGCTCCAATAGTTTTGGCGGTCAAAATTCGTGGGGTCAATGATAGTTTTGTGTGGGCTTTTGGCAATGTTTATGGACCAAATGTTGAGACAGAGATATATGATTTCTTGGACCTGCTTGCTAATTTAAACTCCAAGTGGCTTGTCCCTTGGGTTTTTGGGCGAGATTTCAAAATGGTGAGATATCCTTTTGAGCAGAAAGAAGGGAATTCTTCTTCTCAGCCTCGATGTATGGAGTTGTTCTCTGACTTCTTCAATATTAATGAATTGATCGATTTGCCTCTTCGAGGGAGACAGTTTACTTGCTCCAACAACAGGGAGCAGTCAGCAATCAGTAGAATTGACAAATTTTTGTTGTCGAAGGAGTGGGACAATCACTTTGAAGAGGTCGTTCAAGTGGCGTTGCCTAGGTGGATCTCCAATCATTGTCCCATCAAGTTAAGCTCTAAAATCTTCGATTGGGGGCCTGGACCTTTCTGGTTCTAAAATTGTTGGCTGCTTCATAAGGATTTTTTAGAGTTGGCTCGGTCTTGGTGAAGCCAAGAAGTTGTGGGTGGTTATGCAGGCTATAGAATGTGTAAGAAACGCCGTGCACTTAAAGATGATATTAAGAGGTGGAATAGAGGTTTTTGGCAGTCTGGGTAAATCTAGGGAAGCTCTCTCTAAGAATGTGGAGGACCTTGATAAAGAGAGTGAAAGTCGGGATTTGAGACTTGAGGAAGTGTATGTCAAGCAGGATGCTGTGAGGAGGATTTGGGAGTTCAATCGTATGGAAGAAATTTCTTGGAGGCAAAAATCAAGAGTTAATTGGCTAAAGGAAGATGATAGGAACACAAGGTCCTTTCATCAGATGGTGAGTATGATAAGCAGGGTTCATTATACAGGGAGAATCAAGAGAGGCAACAAAACTTTAGTTAATCCTCAGGAGATTAAGGATGAGGTTGTTTTGTTTTTCGGAAATTTTTACAAGGGTGACACCCATATTAGGACAAAGATTGAGGGCCTTTCATTTCCTTCTATTTCCTCAAAGGATCAGAGTTGGTTGGAGAAGGAGAGGGAATTTGAGGAGGAGGTGTCTAGAGCTTTGGAGGAATGCAGAAGGGACAAGGCTCCAGGCCCTAACTCCTCCTTTATCAGAGCAAGGTGGGGCTTCATTAAAGAGGATTTTTGCAGCATGCTTTTTGAATTTCATCAAAGGAGTAGAGCTAATAGAGAGATAAATGTTACTTTTTTAATTCTTACCGCAAAAGTGCCTAACCTAATGGAGTCTTCATGCATTGGGGTTATTGTCTCATACACACAACTTAAAGCAATGCCAACGGATAGATGTGGAGTCTTCATACAAGGCTAAGAGTTTAATATCACTTAATCTTGGAAGAGGAAAAATACTCATTCGTTTCTTTGAAGAGCATTACAACCTTTATATGGAGTAGAAGGCAAAAATCTTGGCTCTCAATTAGAGATTTTGGTCAATAATCTTTGACCCTCAATCAAAGACGAGTCAAATATTAGTAATTTCTAATCAAGGAGTCTCAGGATTTTGACTTATCATTTTAAGAACTAAAGCAAATTACAACCAACTTGATTCTCTTGACAAAACTTCCTAAAATACAAGATTGGGTATGTGACATCATAATGCCCTTATTCAACATGCTCTTAGTGGATTGGGCATATGCTGCTCTTCTTGGACCTTCTTTAACAATCATTTCTGCCCATTGACTACATCATCCTTCCATTACAATTTTTTTTTCTCTGAGTTTTGGCTCTTATTTGCAGAACGAAAGTGCAAACAAGTGGAAATCCACACTGAGGCCCACCTAAAATCTGAATTGCTCACATTGAATATCCTCCTGCATGGGATGTGGCCAACTTTTACTCCAATAGGAGATGGTCCCATCATAAGATACACAACTAATATCAAAAGAGTCTGAGACATAGACAAGCTCATCCCTGTTAGGCCCCAAAATATGCATTATTCCACAGATTTAAGAAAAGTATGGAATATCTTCAATTATATTTTTCTAATGAGTTGTTAAGTCAACCCTGTTATCACATTGAAACTGTTAATGAGGTCTCAATGTCTCATACAATCACATATATCTGGGAAATATTGGATGACCATGATGTCATGGTGGAATCAAAACTCTCTTGCTTCTTGTAAAGATAGAAGTCTGAAGATGATTTCTTTGAGTTAGAATGGAACCTGTTCTCTCTGTTTATTCATCCAGATATAAAATAAACTTTAGAGCAAAGTTTTTCTGCTCGAGTTTTCTTTCTATTAGATTGTTTTCCTTCACTACGAAATCTGGGCACATGAATCTTGTAAGAGAAATAAAAGGAAGAAATACAAGAGGGAGGCTTGGATAGAGTAGTTGGAGAATGCGTTTACCTTTTGTACTGATTAGTGCTATCTATTAATTCAAGGTTCTATTCAAAAGAAGAAAAAAAAATGCCTTTACCTTTTAGATTGTTATGAAGATAGGAGGTAGTTGCAGAGAGAAAGGGAAGTACAGATATCTGCAGAAATACAAGATTTTCAAAGGGAGGAGAGAGAAAGGTAATGAAAACCAAAGAACTTTACTATTTAGGTTGTTGCAGTCTTGCAGATATAGAAGAAAAAGAACAGGGAGAAGAAATACAGGGTTTTTTTTCTTTTTCTTTTGGTAAAAGAAGATATACAGGTTGTTGGAGATACAAAGAGGAGAGGATGGTGATGAGACACCTGTCGCTCATCTTCCCATTTTATCTTTCTAATGGGCATCAAATAGAATACAAAATTTGTAAGGAGCTTTTTCCTAAACTGAAAAATAATGTTAAAGAAAGCGGAGTGGAGGCCTCATCATATACCAAATTTTAAGCCCATGCGATTCTTCTTTTTTTGATAACCAAGCCCATGCGACTCTTGAGTGAGACAAGTGGAACTCCACAGTGGGGCCCATCTATTGAAAATCTAAACCGCTTGTCTCACACATGCATTTAGAGTTCCACTTGTCTCACACATGCATTTTGTGGTGAGAGGCTGGGAGCTGATCTCAAAGAAAAAAATTCGGTCACAAAAGGAGAGAGAACATAACCCCAGCACATGAAAAGCACTACATTGCATCATCATATCTGAATGTTTATCATGGATAGAAAATGACAAATTATGAAAAAATATCCTCTTAAAAAAAATCATGTTTTACAACAAAAGTAAAAAATCTCATGATCTACGACATGATCCATGATACAATATGATTCATCCCCTTGAATGATTTACGATACTTGGGATAACTCTGTTAGTCTCAGGTTGCATCTGTATTCTATCTTTTGCTTCAATATAATTTACCAATTGTTTTTTTAAAA
Source organism: Cinnamomum chago (assembly GCA_038049695.1). Lineage (NCBI taxonomy): Eukaryota > Viridiplantae > Streptophyta > Magnoliopsida > Laurales > Lauraceae > Cinnamomum > Cinnamomum chago. Next base: position 58,795,595 of record CP142458.1, on the reverse strand, counting down.
AAAAACGAAAGAAATAAAAGAAAAGGAAAGAAAGAAAGACCCAAAAAAAAAGGAAAAAACTAATAAAGATACCTCTCTTACAAGGCTTATTATTACCTAAAACAAAGAAAAAAAATCAACATTTAATCCTAATAACTCATAATAATATGGACTTCATTCAAGAAACGCCATATTCTGTAAAGCTTGTAATTGTTTAATCACTCGTATTACTAGTTTTGTTCAATCCATATCCAGGAAAAATGTAGAATTGGCAAGACCTTGCAGCATAGTTGCACAGCTCTCATCACCCCAAGTCCCCAATCATGAAATCATGGTTTGAGTCATATTCTTATATAAAAAGAACTTGAATCCAAGTTTGCAAAAGAATATTCATTTCGATTTTAGGTAGCAAAACAAAACAATATCAGCCACATACATGTAATTCACAACAATTAAGAGAAAGTGAAAAAAAAGACTCTTCATAAAGAAAGTATGGACGTATAATAAACAATGGGAAGCAATTTGTTAATTACGTGATAGTAGAAACTGTTTTTCCTCTTCTTTTTTGCAACATCTAAAACTTCATTAAAATGTAAGGGGTAATTCGTAAGTGTGTTTTTTAGCACACAGACATATGGCATTAGAAGGTCATTTATGTATATATTCCTCTTTTTTTTTTTAAATGAAATCACTTTCACCATTACCCAAAAAAATAAAATAAATAAAATAAGTTTCAAGTAAAGTGACCAAACAGTATAAGAGGTGCGCACCCTATGTGTCCACAACAATGTACCAAAAGAACATTTAAAGATTCTTAGTACCACAGGAAAAAAAAAACAAATCAAAAGGTTGATACAAAATTGACACTAACCCACAAGGAAAGAATTTCTTGCAACCTCTTACTCTGCCAATTCTCTGCCGCTTAGTTTAATCATTTATGAATATGAGAACAAAAGAAAATGACATGACATTTTGCCCAATTGTCAATTTCGGTTTGTTTTGGCTGAACTAGTTGAAACTATTCATTTTGGTCAATGGACCAAAACAAACAACCCCATGAAAGATTTTGGTTGGGATTTCATCCAAAATTCTAGATTTGGTTCTGAATCCAAAGAATTCATTTCAATAGGTGTGTTTTGGTCTTTTTCATTCAATAGTGACTAGTGAGGGCTTTTAGCTCTTTGGGGGCCTTATGCAGGAGGTATTTCCCTTTGTTTGAGCACTTTTTGTTCTGCTTATTGATTGGGGTCCTCCCAGATTTGTAAAAACTAAAAAGTCTACTTCTTCTACTTTAGCAACTTAGATGAACTTCTCTGTTCTGCTTCTTCATTTGGGTCCTTCCACCTTTGCAAAAAGTTTACTTCTTACTCGATGTGGAGAGCATGTTATGTTGTTTTCTTAATAGAATGAACTTACATATTGTATATGCTCTTTTCACTTTTTCATATTTTAAATACTTTCATTATTTCTATTTTTTTTATTTTCTGAAATGCAACTCTGAAATGAAACACTGGCATGCCGAAAAACCTGAAATATAACTTGGTGTGCTCTTATTGTGCCAAGCTAGACGCATCAAAGAAATGAATGTGTTGGGACTTAATTGAATGTCCAAAGTTCCAAAACCAAGCATTACAGCACAGACTCTACTGGTTCCTAAGGGTACATCCAATCATTCAATTTTCTCTTTAAGAGGTGTTGTGAGTTCCCTAAAGAAAGAACTGGATTTCTTCACTGTACTTCTTCCAAGGAAGAGGACTCCAATTCAGCTAAGTTAAACTTGATTTAGTCAGATACTTCTGCATATGCTCATCATGTAGGATGGATCACTGACTCCTAAGTCTTAAAAAGCATATGATCAGTATGAATCATCTTTTCTCCTTGTTTTGCAATCCTAATTCCACAAAATAAACTCAAATAGTGGATGTGTCCCATCTTCTAATAATCTCAGTTAAACTCTGAACTTTCGGTCATCTTACGAAATCATTGCCTTGTAGTGGGACTTGTAATTTCTTTTATCTTATTTCTCAAGATCTGACTTCAGGGAGGATTCTCAAGTGGTCATGGAGATGGGGAGATATACCTCTTGTCTCATTCCCCTATTGCAGCAGCTCAGTTAAGTCGGCCAAAAATCTAAAAGGATGATATGTTGTTGTGGGCCTTGTGGCATTACTTCATGGGTCATGCCCTAATGTCTAGTCTACATCCAGTTTGTCCTAGGCCCTGTTTGACAAATCTTATGACGCAATCCTAGGGTTAGGATGCAAGGCCGGGCCACAATTTAGGGTTCCGAAGAACAATCACTCGAAGAAGAAACAGTCTCCAACGAAAAATCCACACAAGGAATTCTATCAATCAATTCTAAAATCTAAGAAATAATTCTCTACTAGCCATATAAATAGTAAAAGAAACTTAAACCCTAAGAAATCAATCCTAATCAAATTAGGAAACACAATAATAAACCTATCCAAATTAGAAATTATTCCAAAACACAACGTCTTAAATAAAAATTAGAAACTACTAATAATTAATAAAGAATTCCTAAACTTCCTTGGGTCCAACATATGGACCATGAGTATATGGAAACCATGTGCTACTGCATCAATTCCCCCCAAGTAGAAAAAAGAGTCCGTCCTCGAACTTGGCTCTTCGTCTTGATGTTACTTCTGTAGATAGTGTGTACGTGAAGCGCTTCCTTGGTAAGACGAGAACGTGAACCTTTCTTTGGTGGCGTCGGCTTTAGAAGACGGAGTGTGACGTGCTTTTCACCATTTATGAATTTGTGTGTGCTGTCGCGCATGCCATTAGTTCTATTCTTGTCATACATCCATGGACGACCTAATAAGATATCACAACTATCCATGGGTACCACATTACACCAAATTGTATCTGTATAATCTGCACCAATGGAAAAGGTAACTGGACATGCATATCGGACTTGCACTTCATCACCTCTCATTAACCATCTAGCAAAATAAGGACGATGATGCTTCCGAACTTTCAGGTGTAAAGGATCCACAAAAGTTTGGGAAATAACATTCTAACAACTTCCTCCATCAATGACAACTGTGCATTCTTTACCATTGACTATTCCTTTGGTGCGGAAAATATTTTCTCGCAACCAATTCGTCTCAGTAGTCGATGTATTTTCTTGGAGGACCATGAGAGACTCAAGACCTTCCTCGGGCATAATATCCATCACTTCCTCTGTTTCATTCTCTTTAGGATCACCTGGAACATCTTTCACATCACTTTCATTCTCAATGAGGTGGATACGTTTTGGACATTCTGCTGCACGATGCACTTATTGTTTACAATTAAAACATGTGAGCCTATTTTGACCTTCGGGCTAGGTGAAAATTTTCTCCAAGGATGTACTTGGTTTAGAACCTCCAATGGAGGAATTCTTTTGCATAACCCATTTAGCTGCATTAAGTTTTTGGGCTTGATGATTTGCAATTCCCTCGGCTTTGAGAGCATGCTGAATAATCTCATCAACATTATCAAAATGCTTGAATGCGAGGATATCTTGAATGTCAAGTGTAAGCCCATTAAAGTATCTGTCGACTAAGACCTCATCATCTTCATTCAAACCACAGCGGGCTTGCATGGTCATAAACTCCTCAGAATACTCAACAACTGTCTTAAATCCTTGTTTCAAGTATTGAAAACGTAAACGCAGGTCTTTGGAGTAATTGACCGGCAGGAATTTTTGCTTCAACAAATTTTTCATCTCGGCCCAGGTGTCAACATGGTCAATTTGCTGGTATATTCCCTTCTTTTGCAACTCGGCCCACCATATCGCAGCATAATTGTAAAAGTGAGTTGCCACCAGAGTAATTTTATGACCATCCGTCATTGGTTTATGTGCAAAAATATGTTCAACACACTAACCAATCCAAGAATTCATCTGGCTTCAATTTTCCATCATATTCAGGAATCACGGTTTAATACCCAAATCACGATCAACATTTACGACGTGTGGGTCTCGTTGATTCCGATTATGTCCTCTATCATCCCGATAGTTATCTTCACGCCGATTAGTTTCCAAATTTGATAATCGGGTTTCAATTCTATCAAGAGTCACTTGCATTTTAACTTGCATTTGAGCCACCGTTGCGGATAGTTGATTAACAATTACCGATAATTGTGCAACGGTTCCCCTCAAATCATCATTGTGAGAGGAAGACTCCACGTCAACCTGCTTTTTAGGAGGCATCTGTGGCTAATGCAATTGAAAATTTGTGACTGACCTAATGTGTAGATCTGCTAACTATGATCACGTAGGCGAAGATGGATCTGAAATCTAACGGTAGATGATCGCGATATCGTAAGAAGAAATCGCAACCGTTGATCGGGGCAAATCTGCGGTCGATCGGATGCGCTGAGGCAGATATGATGTTAGCACAACTGAACCGAGCTTCAAACAGATTTGGCTCCTTCAAATTGGAGACCCAACTCGACCCAAACTAGAAGACCAAGCCCAACAGATTTAGGCCCACAGACACTGAAGTTTGGCCTAAAGTGTGGCACGTGTCATAGATTGACTTGAGTTCTCATCCTTTGTGTGGACTAAAGTAGAGAAAACAAAAGGCTTAGGGCTGTTTTGACAAGTTGGAGATTGAAGAACAAAACGGAGAGGCTCTGCTGGCTTCGGTGAGGAGAGGTCAGCAGCTGCTTTCTGGATGGTGGTGCAATGAGACTGTGCAGCGAAGCGAGCAGTGGTGCGGCGATGTGCGCTGGTTGTTGTCTGCTGCTCGTTGTAGTGGAGATGGTGGCTGCTGTGCTACTGGAGTTGCTGGACGTCAGGTGCAGGTATGCTCCTCGAAACTCAGTGCTCCTCCTCCCTTTTCTTCTTCTTCGTTTTCCTTCTTTCCTTTTCTTTTTTATTTTTCTTCACTGGTTGGGGTTTTTGTTGGCTAGATGTGGGAATTTCGGTGGAATGGCAGGCGTGGATGTGGGGCTTCGGCAAGCAGTGGTTGGCTTCCGTCGCCGGAGAGGGGGGTGCAGGTTGGTTTGGGTTGGCAGGTGGGGGGTTTTCTGGAATTTTTTTTTTCCATGGAGGCAAGGGATGGGTCTTGTCGGACGGATGGGTTGGGTTGTGGTAGCAGGTTGTGTTCTGACGGAAGGGAAGATGAACCAATGCCGACTGGAAGGGAAGATGAACGATGGGTAGGGTAAACAATGCCAATTGATCGTGATGACCGTTTGGCTCTGATACCAATTGATGCAATCCTAGGGTTATGATGCAAGTGCCGGGGCATAATTTAGGGTTCCAAAGAACAATCACTTGAAGAAGAAACAGTCTCCAACAAAAAATTCACACAGGGAATTCTATTAATCAATTCTAATCTCTGAGAAATAATTCTCTACAAGCCATATAAATAGTAAAAGAAACTTAAACCCTAAGAAATCAATCCTAATCAAATTAGGAAACACAATAATAAACCTATCCAACTTAGAAATTATTCCTAAACACAACTTCTTAAATAAAAATTAGAAACTACTAATAATTAATAAAGAATTTCTAAACTTCCTTGGGTCCCACATATGGACCATGAGTATATGGAAACCATGTGCTACTGCATCATCTTATCTAAATAAAACAGATCTGCATGAAACAAATCTATTTCAAATGGCCCTGCTTGAAAAAGATGTTTTAGAAATAGACTGCTTATTAACACAAAAAACTTGATTAAAATAGACTTTTTTAAATCAATGGTTGAAAGTTTTTCATAAACTTCTCGAGATCTGCGAGGAATCAAGCATTGAAATAAGACCCCATAGTGGTGTTTAGCCTTACAAAGAAAATTAACGGTTCGAGTCTTGAGTTTGGGGGCCACAGACATCAAAAGTAGCTAGAGTATCTAGGGGTTTTACGATGATCCAACGGCTGGAATTTGGACCTGTAGCTGTGTTTGTTTGACCTTCTGAACATATTCAACGGTTTGGATCATGATTTACAATCTAAGAAATTTATAAAAAAAAAAAAGAAAGAGAAAAAAAAAGGACTGCCTGTGGACACGTCCACAACCCAGTCAACAACAAAAGGTACATCAACGGCACATAATTTTTCTTTAATTTCTCAAGATCCATGAGAAATCATGAGTTGAAACTTGACCCCATAGCCATGTTTAGCATTCCAAAGAGGATTAACGGTTCAAAACTCACAGTTGAGGCCCACAGAAATCAAAAAAGTAGAACTAAGGGTGGTCTGGAGTTTTTTTCAAATATTTCAAAATCTATGATGATCCAAGGGCTGAGATTCAGACCCATAGCCATGTTTGACCTTCTGAATATACTCAACAGTTTGGGTCACAATTTAGTCTCAGAATTTTAAAAAGAAGGAGAAAAAAAAAAAGGACTGCCCATGAGGATGTCCCAGTTACTGTAGCTCCATGCCTCTTTCCACTTCAGACAGTAACGTCTGATTGAATTCTCCTCATTTTCCTGACTTTCTGAAACCCTGACTTTCTGAAACAAAGGCATTATGTCTAAACACCATTTGAGATAGAGATGCCTGAATGTTTTACCCAACAGTCTAAAGACTCTTCCAAACAGTTTTAAGACAATAAGAGGCAACAAATAGTTTTGCCAAACACAACCCTAGTTAACTTGAGTTAATCTAGTCTTTTTCATTTACAATGTAAATTGTAGTATTTGCCCATTTGCAAATCATTGGAAGAAGTCTTTTCAGTTAAGTACTAATGATTAGAGTAACATTCCCAATTATACTGTTTACTTTGATGTGTTGGGTTCAAACCCTGAATTTGCTCTGTGTCAGCAAATAAACAAGTTGATGGTCCCTCCCTCCTTTCCTCCAGGTTAATGGCCAACACAAACACAGATATTAATGGACTTACTAATAGACTCAAAGTTCCTTTTTTACAAATGTATTGGCCCATGCTGATATGAGTCCAGCCCAAATGAAGCCTGATGCCATTCATTTTCATACCTATAATAAATATTCCAAAGGCGTCATAATTTGACACAAACTTTCCTCCTTGAAGTCAGGTAATTACGTAACACCTAGGTCAGTACAAATATATACATGTAATAGAATTGAAGTATATGGCTTTCGGGCTTGAAAATCAATTATGGTAAGTGTGAGTTGATTGGCGTTCAGCTTACAGACAGTCATGTGGTTTCTTTGGCAAATGCTTTTGGGTGTAGAGCTGGTAAGCTTCCTTCCAAGTATTTGGGGCTGCCTCTCTGCTTGGGGTTACCGAAAAAACATTTATGGGATGCTGTGGTGGAGCGGATAGACAAGAGGTCAAGCTCTTGGAAAGGTCGCTATTTATCTTTGGGAGGGTGACTGACTTCAATTAAATCAGTTCTTTCAAGTATTCCTGTTTATTATTTATCCTGCTTCAGGTGCCAAAAAGTGTTGTGGATAGAATTGAAAAACTTCAACGAGACTTTCTGTGGAATGACTCTATAGAGAAAAAGAAGTATCTGGTCCGTTGGGCGACAGTTTGTAAACCATTAGCTCAAGGTGGTTTGGGAATTCGTTCAATTGTCAAAATGAATAAAGCTTCGTTGGGAAAGTGGTTATGGAGGGCGGGGGAGTTGGGTCATGGCTTGTGGAAGCAAATTATAATTTGCAAATATAAGCTTACAAATGATGGTTGGCATGTGCCTAACCAGTTTTCCAAGATCTCAGGTTTTTGGAAATCTATTCTTCTGTTAAGGAAGAGTTTTTTTCTGTGGATTCGGTACAGTGCATCAGATTTTGGCAAGATGAATGGTGTGGGCAGAGTTCTCTGGCTTCTGAATTCTCTAATTTGTTCCTGTTAGATCGAAGGCAACATGCTTTAGTCTTAGATTGTTTTTGCCATTTGGGTGGTAGAGTAGTATGGGATTTTTCTTTTCGGAGAAATCTGATTGACAGTGAGGTTGCTAATTTCGCTTTCATGCTAGGTATACTTGAGAAGGTTTATTTTTTCTCCTAGAAAATCAGATATCAGATTATGGAATCCTGATGTTAAAGGTCAATACTCTGTCAAATCTTTTTATAATGTGTTAGTAGACAACAATACAAGGGTGGGAGGTTGGAAAAACTTTTGGATCAGCTCCATTCCACCACGAGTTTTTTTTTTTTTTTGTTGGATTGCTAGAAATCATAAAATCCTTACTATTGACCAGTTGAGGAAAAGGAACCATATTATTGTTAATGGTTGTCCACTCTGCTTGAATGATGAGGAAATGGTCCATCATTTGTTGATTCATTGTTCTTATGCTCATGGTGTTTGGTCTGCCATCATTAACATGTTTGAAATAAATTGGGTTGTGCCTGGAACTGTTGAAGATCTTTTCATTCAGTGGTGGTATGGATGTAAATTCTTTCGTGGAAGGATTTTATGGATAGCAGCTTTGTATGTAATCATTTGGAAGCTTTGGTTGGAAAGAAAGAAAAGAGTTTTTCAAAATACTTGTAAAACAGTAAAAGAGGTGGTTGAATCGATTGTCTGGTTTGTCTCAGAATGGGTGGTGAAACGGAGGAAGTTTTTATTAGTCTATTTGGAAGATCTTTCTAGATCTTGGCCAGTTTTTTTCCAAGGGGTCGCCAGTTTAATTTGTTCAGAAAAGTCTTTGGACAACTCCTCCCAATGGTGTTTTAAAATTAAACTTTGATGGCAGTTTTCTTCACTCTTCGCAAAGGGGTGGTATTGGAGGAGTTATCAGGGATGGGAAAGGTAATGTGTTAAAGAAACTTCTCGGGGCTTGTGGATTCTCTAAGTGCTAATGATGCAGAAGTTTATGCTCTTCATATTGGTTGGTGAGTAGTTAACTTTGGAAAACATCAATGCTGTCATTGAAGGGGATTCTTATTCAGCTATTCAATGGGATTCTGGGAAAGCTTCTATTCCATGGAGGTTGCTAGATTGGGTGGAGGAGGTGCAAGATATCTCTAGTCGATTGGGTGCTTCTTTTCACCATATCTTTCGTGAGGCTAATGACATAGCGGATGCTCTTGCAAAAGAGGGAGTTTTCCGTACTTCTATTCTTTTTTATGTTTAGTTGATTTTTTTGGTTTGTTGGGGGTTTCTTCTTGTAACAGTCTTTTGTTTTTTTACTTTTTGGAGCAATAAATTTTACCGTTATAAAAAAAAAAAAAATAGAACTGAAGTATATAAACTTGTGCAGGACATCATTCCAAAAAAAAAAAAAAAGGTGTAGGAGGCATCTACCTGGGGTTAGGATTTCCCTTAACTATTTTTTGCCCATATTTGCGCCACCTGTAGCCATCACCGAAGTTTCCAGGGTCACCTCCTGTCTGGACAACTACTTTAGGCTCCTTAACTGTTTTTAATAGAGGTGCTGAATGGGACACAGTGTTGTCCTTAATCCTGCTATCCAGGAAGCTAAAAAATCAACAAATTATGTAAAATTAAGAAAATAATTCATAAAACAACATACTTGAACAACTTGCCTTCGTTTTGGATCTGGTTCATCACCTCTCTCCTCATCCGACCTGGTGTTAGCATCCCCATCACAATTACTAGAACACTGTAACTGCAGTTCAGGCATCGTGTGGCAAGAAGTCTGCTCCGTCCTAGAAATAGAAGGATTTGATTCAGAAAGGTTTTCTCCAGGAATATCACTAGTTTCATTACCTCCAGAAGGTCCTCCAGATGGAGCCTCGCCCTCTTTCTTGCATCTAATCTTTTGAGGTGGTTCATGGTTGTGATGACCTTTGTAAATAATTTCAGCAATTTGACCATCATGACAGCGCTCAACTTTCTTCTTAGCAGCACAATTTGGATGTGTGCATCTGTAATAGCTTCGAGAACTCTCACTACTCTTCACCTGCTTCTGGCCATACTTCCGCCAATTGTAACCATCAGTTGAGGGTGTCTTCACATTACCATGAGCAGATTGAGCCTTCTGGTCTGAGGAAGTATGCTGCTCCATATCTGTCATTGAGACATTATCCTCTGGCACCAAAGGCATCCTTTGTTGCAGTGGAGTTGGACTGAGAGCTGACAAAATAGGTTGCGTAAGAGACTTTGATGGTATTGCCAATGAAGGCGATGGATACCCAGTTTGAAGTTGCATCTGTGCCTGAGCATGAGCCTGAGCTGTGACGCTTGCCAAGGCTTCTTGATGCGACATCCCAAATTGTCCCTGAAAAGAAAAGATATGAATAGGAAGTATAAACAGATTGCTAAATAATGGTGCATGGAGATGGCAATTTTCATGAATATTAGCTTTCCAAGCCACCTCAAGTAATCGAATGCTTCATTGCATTTGGGAAGATAACACATGCAACATATAGGCAAAGCGAAAATTTTGAGAGACAAAAACAATTGAGCAAAATATAAAACTCACAGATCATCCCAATGGTCCAGTAAAGTGAGTTTGTTGGTTGTTAGACACAACAACAAACTTAATTTTTTTTTTTTTTTTTGAATGGCAACAACTTAAATTTAGAACAATAATTTACATAATTGAAAATTCTATATTCAATTATACAACATAAACATAGAAAATCTCGATATATTGGTAATATGATTTGTGAATAACTATATGATCCAAATCATGAACATGCAATTCTGAATTCTGATCCAAAAACACCAAAATCACAACTGTTGTGCCAAACTAGAACCAGAATGCAACTTCTTCTGAAGAACTCCATTTCTAAATTCATTTGACATTTTTTTTTTCTTCCAAAAGCGCCTAATCCAATGACCTGTGTAATTAGAACTTCCGATTTATGAGAACAAATTCATAACATTAACACTGTATCTCTATAAAATCAACCTTAAGGGCTGTTCAGCTAGGCTGAAATGGCTGAAATAAAAAAAAAAGATATATATATATGATTTCCAGTCATATTTCACCGAAACAACTTCACGCTAAAAACCAGTGATTCAGAGCTGGAAACAGGGAAGTTTCATTGAAACGTACACCAGAAAACAAGATACACAAGCAAACACACCACCTGGTAGGAACCCTATCCAAACCTGATTTACTTCTGAAGTTTACCATCAATTACATCAAAACCAAACAGACCCTAAGGCTTAAGGGTATATCTGGGTGTCCCCTAAAGCAGCATGACAGGGATGCATTTCCACCTACGTTTACATCAGACAATTTCAACGCAGCAACAAAATGCCTCAGACACATTCCAGAACAGAAATGCCAGCATGGACCTTAATTTGGGGGCTTAGGTCCAAGCAGGCAAGCACACTTACATACTATGCTGGAAAGACAACTAACAGTCCAAAATTCCACAAGCATTCTGAAATTATCTCATTCCTCTTTTGTGGAATCAGAATCCCCAATCCAGTACAGCAAACTGAAACAGCCTAGCACAAAATCTACATTAATTTAAAGCTTATAGACCTATTTGCGCCAAAAAAAAAACACATAAACACCCTAGAGAATCTCCTTTTTTGTGATAAGAGACCTGCTGTGACCAACAGTGGTTGTTGGAGCCCTTTACGAATCAATAGGCAATTGCATCATGTGTTCTCAAGTCCAGTTAGGGTAAAAGATTCTAACGAGGCACGAAGTTTTGGCCCTTTGACATGCTCTTCTAATGTTCAAAGATTTATAATTGAAGAAAGACAGAGGAAAGTAATCTGTCGGTGGTTGTCAAATGGAGCTCTTCTCACAGTGAGCAAGCTAGGAATCTCAACTTTTTTCTTAATGAAGTATTTGACCTGTATACTATCATGCGTGTGAATTTTCAGCATGTTCAAAGAGGGGCCAACTATGTGGCAGACACATTAGCTAAGAGCATGTAAACAGACATCCTTTGATCCCACATTTGCTTTAGGCCATTTCTTTCTTCTTCTTTTTTTCTAGTTTCAATGTTTTTCTTTTCTTACCTTATGGTATATATCTTTAATTAAATACCATTGTCTCATCATCTATGCTGTTCTTTTTTTTTTATCAAAGATAACCTTACTGTGTTACCAATAAAAAATAAAGAAATCCTAAAAAAAAGTCAACCCAGTTCAGCAATGTCACCCCACAAAAAACCCCAAGCCGAAGTCCAACTGATCCACCTCACTTGAAAGCGCTTTCTTTCCAATTCTCAATCATCCAATACACCCCAAACAATATTCTAACAACAAAAAATTTAACAATTCAATCATAATTCTAGATAACTCTCATACAGCATGGCTCAACTTAGCCAAACTAGAACCACAACACAAGAAGGTAAGCAGTCAAAGAGTTCCGTAACTTATCCCAACAAAACTAAATTCGAATCATAATGCAAATTGCTCTAGAGTGGCAAGAATATCAATACACCAGGCTAAACAACTTGAAACTAGTGCCGCACAAACTAAATTTCAATCTTCCACTTATGGAGAATGACGAAGCCAAAGACTCATGGGCTAGGCCCTAGTCCACTGAGCCCAAGGACAGGCTTACGGCTGGCCTACTAAAAGGCCCAGTCCAGTTGTTTGCAAAGTCAACAGGACCAATAAGACAATAAATCAATGTGATCTTTAATATATCTATTAGGGTAATTATTTTCTTAAGTATCTCCATTTGATTTAGTTTTCCTATTTTTATCTCTAGATGTCCAAATTGGTATGAGAAACTTCACAACTTCAAATGTATGTCAAAGAATATTGTACCAATACAAATATAGAGATTGGTATTATCAGAATGCATTCTACTTTGCGTAATTCCTTAATTTGAGGCAAGATCAATTGATGGTTAATGAATAAATTGACCAATTTCAAGAATTGCGTGTTTTTTCTTTTTCTTTTTTTTGAAGTAGAGAACTGCAATATTTATGTGCGTTAGAGAAAAACAAGACACATGAATGCATGATCTAGCTCGTTATATTAGAGGTCTAAGATCGGATATAAGAGTGCCAAAACTTCAATAATCATATAAAGAAGCTTTTGATGTTGAGCACAGACTCGGACGATCTTACATGAGACAATTTTAGTCTCAAACGTTCCAACAAGCAAAAAGTGCCCATATTGTTAATTCATATGCATCATCTTCTACATGAATGTAACACGTGAGGAATCCATGAGGAATCCTCAAATATGCAGATTCCTCGCTGCCTCTAGAACAGGGATTCCTCGGTGAGATTTTGTATTGGTGAACATAACTAGAATATGCTCTTTCTCTGATTTCTTTGAGCTTATAGACAATTGACTAGTTAACAACATACGCATGGGAACTTACAATACTTAAAACAATATGTACTGATCCTCCTACAACACAATAATTTCTCTGCAGTCTTCCACAAGAGCCTTCTGATTCGCCCCCTACAAACAATAACTATGAGCAAATATTCTCTTAAACATATCAATTCCACTCCAATCTCCCATCGTATTCCAACTCCCCACATGTAGACTATAGACCCTAATGCAAACACTGTCAAACTAAGCAACTTCTAAACACAAATCCTCAATACACCACAATTAACATGCACATATATGTCTAACAATGTGTTGAAACATTCTCACTAGAACGATGTCGATGGGACTTTAACGAAATGCGACCAAATCCTCCATAATAGCGCTCATTTGATTATATGTTTGAACATGAATTCGATGTTAGATGGCGTTATTGATGCAAAATCACTAGAAACCTATTTAAAAAAAAAAAAAAAACAAGCTTGGCGTGAAATTAATATATAAAAAAGAGGAACAAATAGAAGGAAGATTGTTCGGAAAGGGGAAAAAACACTAATCATACAAAATCAAAGCAAGATTGAAAGCGAATTCCACTCAATTCAACCCCAAAACAAGTAAAGAAGATCCAAAAACCCAACCTGAGCAAGCACGCCGATAAAAGCCGGCTGCGCGACCAAAGGAAATCGCGCCGGATCCACAGCAAGCGTGAGAACGAGCGTCGGCTTCATCTCCAAAACCGCCGCCGTGGGAGAATTCCCCGCCGCGGCGGCCGGAGACGCCATGGCTCCGGCGAGAAGCTGCGAGAAGGATCGGCAGTCGTGATCCTGCTCAGCTAGGGTTAGGGTTTCTGTCGATCCTCTCCCACTGCTGGCTTTGAAGAGAGCTTCCGCAGAAGATCGATCGGGTATCGAAATCGGACGAAGTATCTTCGGCTTCTCTTCTGCTTCTTGTTTCTCTCGTTTGATGGGTTTGGAGGAGGAGGAGGAGGTTCGAGCTTCGGCCATGGAAGCTGCAGCTACTGAGTCGCAGCCGCAAGCCGCGGCTCAAGGGAAGCGGACCGGTTCGGGTCAGGGCACGAGAGAGAATCGGATTCTCTTCTGCGTCTGTATCTGTGACTGTGTGTGTGGGAAGAAGAAAGAGAGAGAGAAAAAAAGGAGAGAGTGGTTGGAGGAGAGAGAGAGGAAGAGAGGTTTCTTCCTTCTTTGACTGGTATTGACTGTGCTGTTTTATCTGTAAATTGACGGCGTTAATCTCTTCCGTTACCGTCTCAGAATTGACTGCTTGGATGGTAAAGTAAAGTAAAGCAAGTCGGGTGGGTCAGGTCGGTTTGGGGGAAACGTGGGTCATGGTATGGCAGTATGGGTATGGGTTGAGACCTGTACAGACCAACCCGGTACTATGTAACCTCACCAATTGTGAAAGGTAAGTAAGAAGTAAAAATTCTAGTGGGAGGAAATATATGATCTTTTTTTTTATCTATTATGGCCCACTTAAGATGGAATCAATGTTAAATATAAGTTGTGTGATCATATAATAGTCGTCATAATTCAGTTGGTCTGGGACCACGATTTACACTCGGATGTTGTAAGTTCGAAACTACACTACCACATTAGGGTTATAGAGGAGTTTACCCGACTCCCCTCTAGGCCCGGAGGGATTAGTCCAGCCCAAATGATTTGGAACCATCCGATAAGCAAAAAAAAAAAAAAAGTTACAAATGTGGTAATAGAAAATTTGGGTGGTTGTAGTTTGAATTTGGAAGAGATAAAAAAGAAGGGACTTATGATAAGGATATGAGGATAGAGGTTGCAGCATCTATCACACAAAAAGCATGTATTGCAAGCTCAGATTCTATTGTCTCATTCTCATTAAGATGCAAGTAGTTTGCTAAATTCATGGGGTTAATTGGTTAGATAGGTTACAAAACATGCTTAGAAGGGTGTTATTGGAGATATGAAGCATATTTTGCTAAATTCATGGGGTTAGATTAGTGACAAAACATGTTTACATGGGTATTAGAGATGTGCAGCAATATAAACGTTAACTAGAGTAAAAAAGGGGACCCACCCTGAGGTAGCACTCTATGTAAACTTTTTTAGTTAGGACACTTTTGTGATCTCCAACATGCTTCAATAAGACCCTGGTCCTTAATTATATGTTTAGCAGCTTATTAATCATGTTGAATAGTTAGTTAAGTGATTTTGTGTGTGTGGGATTAGTGATTAGTAGTTCCAGAGGGTTTGGACCAAGTTAGGAGTGTAATAGGATGTTTTTGTAATTTTAGGAGAGTGTGAGGGGTTACTTGTGATTTTAGGAATTTCACAAATTTTGGGCCCTTTGGATAGAGGACATCATTTTGGGGGACTTTCATTCTTTGAGGATACACCTTTGAAGTATGAGATCCTGTGCTAAACCCATTTGCCTCATATTTTAGAGCCACGAACCTTTTTTTTTTTTTTTTTTTGTGTAAATACTAAAACCTCACTTTAGTATATAAACCCCAGTCATTTCATCTCATGTCACTTCAATTTTCATCTCCATCTTAATTATTATAAAGTAAACAACAAAATCACATAAAAAACTATCAGCATAATAAAGATAGATGATTAAAAATAAAAAAAGCACAATATCCATTTATACAAAAAAATTAAATTTTTTGGAAACCTCAGAACCTCCCAAATACAAATTAAACAAATACTATCATTAAAAAAAAGGGAATTTAACCGAAAAAAAAAAAGATTAGGTGACCATCATACTAAAAAGATAATTTTAAGTGACATTGCACCAAATCAATCATTTTATTTGAAAACGTTTTTTTTTTAAACATTCTCTACTAGGGTCCCTATCAATCGATTGAGACCCTGCGGTCAATCATAACCTTTACAGAACTCTCATTTTCTTTGCTTGTATGGTCTCAATTGACTTTTATTTGTAATGTTAAAGGTCTCTATCGACCTTGCGGTGTACGCTTATAAATGTATGAAACCCATCCATCATTCCCTATTCTTGGAGAAAAACGCCTATGCTCGACTTGCTTCCCCTTCTTAGGATATTTCCACCTCTTGAAGACCATTAAAGTCATATCCCTTTAATCCTAATAATGTGATCGTTACATCTACCAAAATGATTTTAGAGCTCCCAAAGTCTCCACTCTTTTTCCTCCACAAATTTCTAAAGCATTCAAAAATGATTATAGCCCTTTTTCATCTCCACCATCCAAATTCATCAAAACCTTCCTTGGCTATGGGGCTTTCATACCAATGACTGTGTTAAGCTAATATCAATATTTCAGATCTTAAATAAATGAGTAGAAACCAAATGGAAACACTAGAGACACCTTCAAACACAAATGCAACAAATATTGAGTTCAGCCTATTCAAATCGATGCCCAAAGTCGCGGTGGATGAAAGCCATGGCATTTCTGTTTGAAAACTTTCTAAAAACCGTAAGCGTGAAATCCCCCTCTTTAGCTCTCTGCCCATTGTCTTCCAGGAAGGGTTTCAACCATTTTTATTGCTCTTTTTTTCTTCCAAGTTATGCCACACAACCGGTACAAATCACCCTTTTAGAATCTTATTCTCAAGTGGAGAGTAGGTGTGTGGTAAGAGAAATGGAGATATTGCAAAAGGGATGGTAACAGCACAGCACAGCCGACCATGAGATAATAAATGAAAATGAAAAAAAAAAGGATTCTTTTAGAGAACATACATTCAACAAAGAGGGCGTTGGAGGGGACCACAATGGCTCGATGGAGGACCGCTGGGAACCACTATAAATACGCTTGGCAGATGATGTGGAGTTGCAGTCGACGCTGAGCAAGAAGAATGAAACAAATAAGTAAGAAAATAGGGCTTCTAAGCCCTAAAATGTATGAATTGGTCGAACGCAGGGTTGTTTAGGACACTTAACATTAAAAAAAAAAAAAAGGTCGATAGGGACCCTAGTATAGAATGTTAAAAAAAATTACGTTTTCGGACAAAATGACTGAGTTGGTGCAAGAGCACTTAAAATTACCTTTTTTTTATTATAGTGGTCACCTAATTTGTTTTTTTCCAGTAAAATCCTCTTAAAAAAAAGTATCCAATAGATATACGAATTGAGAAAAGAAGTTCAAAAACTTTCAAACATGTTACCATTTTTTAATTTTCTCCCATATCTAAATAATTCTTTAATGATTTCTTCATTTATTTTTTTATCCCACCACTTTAAAAAAAATACAGAAAAATTATGAATTTAAGAGAAAAGGAAACATGTAATTTATTTAGTGTGGTACTATCATTCATAAATTTGCATAAATTGATTTTTTTTATTTTGAAAAAAAAATTATGGCACTTTCAATATAGTAAATATTAAATCATAAAATATCCATTTTATAATTTTTTTATTATTAATTAAATGTATTTCAATAGTGTATGAAGCATCATAGTAAAATTGTTATGACATATCCAACTAAACTTATGCACCTATGTTTATGGGCCAGACCAAGTTCTTTTATTTAATGAGTTCAGAATTCTGTTATACCTAAATGTGCAACTTATCATGAGTCATCTTGATTTTGATTGCTTAACATCTAGGACATCTATATTTGTTCTCTCTTTTAAATGTTATTCAATATGGCCATTCTCCTTCATGAATTGGTTATTGTGAGCCCATACAAAAATGATACTCAATATATTACAATGAGAAACCTACCAAAATACAGGACAAGGATTATATTATGAATAATTAACGTGTGCTGTTTAAAACTTAGACATTTCTAGTTACATTCACAGATATTTTCATTGTTGGAGACAACACAAGTAAAATGCTATCCAACTATTGAATATCGTTGTTGTGGTTATTCAAAAATAACAAAATTGGAAATGATATTAAATGAAAAAGATAGATTATTATTTAAAAATATATTGACCAGCATCCCTAAAAATGGGGCCTATCATTTACCAATTCATTTAGTAAATCAAAGGTTAATTCTCCTATGTTGGTACAAAAGTATTGCATGGAGAAATTGAGATTATCCACTCGATAATTCTAAAGCAATCAAATATGCAATCAAGGAGTTGGCCGAGTGGTTAGGACACCACAGGGATTTTACCCGGCCTCTGTCTGGGCCCGGGGGGGATTAATTCAACACAAAGGTTGGGAACCCTCCGTTAGCAAAAAAAAAAAAAAAGTTAGCTATATATTTGTAACTCAATCATCTTACTGGTGTAATTGCCTATGTTTTTGCCTTCTCTTACAATCGATTTATTAGTGGCTAATTGGAGGGCTGATATCATCTGATCTTCAAGACTTATTAGCTTATAACATAATATACACACTACAATTTTATATATATATATATATATATATTAAACCAACAGCCCTCTTTACGAAAAAGGGACACATATCACTTCTTTTTTCTTTCTTGAAATGCCACTTTAGTTACTGTGCGCTTTATAAGGAAGGGCCCACTCGTTTTAGGTATTTGAATGATTTGAACATGTGTGAGATGTAAACTCCAATTAAGCAATAACCAATCATGTCTCATTCCTTGTTAAATTGTCTTAACCGAATCATTAACATTTCCAACTTTCATATACAATCCTTATTTCATACATGAGTTTATTTACAATCCTTATATCTTCCTTGAACAAAACTCACGTTTGTCTATCTTTGATATCAATGCTACTACCTAACAACTCTCTTTAATTTGTATCCTACTATCAATGCTACTCCTCTCCCTAACATATATCTCTAATTCAAATCCCGACATCTCTTTGCATCTAAGATAGGAATCATACTAGATTTAATCCAATGAATTTTGCACAAACAATCCGATTTTCCTCCACTAAAGAATCTCTCATTTTCCCATCTAATTTTTTAAGAGTATTTCATGAAAAAAATCCTGAAATTTGATAATTTCTCATGAAGGGTCCCTGCAAATTGTGCAGCACAAAATTAGTCGTCCCGCCAATTTTATCTAGGCTACGCTAACGTCACTCTTGATAGATCATATACACTATCCTCACTCTACTATGGCCATCTGAATCATTAAGTTTGGCTAGGGTTTTCCTAGGGCTAGGGTTGCGCGATCGAGGGAGATTCAGGTCTCGAGTCTCAGATGGCTTTGATTGGTTCGAATCGGCAGTAGATTGGAGTGGTGCAGGAAAAGACGAGGGCCAATGTCGGATTGGACCAAAAACTCCCTATCGGGATCGGTTTCTCTCTGAACATAAAAGGAGTCTTGTTTTGTTCTTATTAAAGGTAAGAAGAAGCTCTTTTGGCTTTGTGCAATTAAGATAAAAAGTTATTTCGCACTTTTATGCTGGTGGATGTTGCATGATAAAGGAGAGAAACAGAGTCAAGGGCTCGATTTGTTTCTGGAACAGAAATGTGTCGACATCAGTAACCCGGCTATCGGGAATCAGCCTAGATTCCTAGATCGATGTCCCAACAATATCAGAGCCAACTCTTTGTCTTTTCCCCTCTTGAGGCTTGAAGATACATCTACTTCAAAAGCAAAAGAGATTAATGACGATTGGGAGAGATTGGGTTACTTTGATCACGATCTTTTGTTCTAAAGGGTTTTCATGCAAAAGATTTGCACATGGAGAGTTTATCGAGACAAGTGACGCTAGTGTCGCTCCTCTCAAACTTATAAAAAATTCGAAACAAGGCCTGAGAGACCTTGTTTGTACAGTACAATTTGCGGAAACTTTTCACGAGAAATGGCCAAATTTTAGAACTTTTTTTTCCAAAAAATCCTTTCTTTTTAAATCTCACGCGAGTCTTTTCAAGTGGCAATTTAGCTCCTCTTATTGTTTTATTTTTAATGCTATTTGTTTCTGTGTCCTTTCTGTGAACAGTTATTAGGGAATGTTACAGATGTGGAAGAGAATATTTTGACCTGCTTTCATATCTAATTCACTCAAGTAAGGTAACATTGAATAATATTAGGTGTATTAGTTGCAAACTGTTGCACTTTATTTAATGAAAAATATTTAAGTGAGAACTAGTTCCCACATATTATATGAGAACTTTTTTTGCGGTGCTCAACTAGCAACTCATCCAAACCTAACAACCAATAGGGAGCCCTCTAATAGTCACTTATCACAAGGATTGGCACGCATCCGAATGGACTGAACCGTTGGATCGATGATTGAATATTTTTTTTTTTAATATGAAGGCATTAAATTTGTGGGGCTACGGATGAAGGGGTTAGGGGCATGGGTTTGGGTTTGGGGTCAAACTTGTTACTTTGGGTGGTCTCACATAGATCTTTATATCTCCCTGGTCCCATCCCCAAATAGGGCCCACAATTGAGTCCTACAAAATTCTTATATAACATGTGAAAACTAGTTCTCACCTAAATATTACCGTTATTTAATTTGTTCCATGTCTTCTTAAATCAGGCTTCTATATTACTTGATAAGTTTAGTACTTTGGTTTATGGGAGGCGTGGATAATGCTCAAAGTCCAAAGGGATGATAAAATGGAAAACTAGAATTCTGTATAGATAAATTTGGTTTTTTGTGCTTTCTTATACTTTGAACTTTCGAACCGTACGTTGATGTTTTTCTGTAGAATGCATAATGGGGCTAATAATTGGGAGGGAAATTTTTAAATAAGGACTTAGGCTTTTGTCTTATTTCAAAAAAGGACACAAGTTTCAAAACTTTTCAAATTAGTCCCTAAGTTCTTAAAAAAGACTTCAATTAAGGACATCTGGTCATTTAAAGGTATTTTTATGGCATTTTCTCTCAATTTTTTAAAAATACCCAAAGTACTTTCATTTATAGTCATGACATGATTTTGGCAGCCTCTACATTTAGCAAAAGTACCTAATTTTCCTCGATCACTATAAGGCTGCCAGTGAAAAAAAGGAAGAAAATATAGAGGAAGTGATGGGGGTTTTATTTCATTGAAGGATAATTTGGGTAGTTTAAAAAAATTGAAGAAAAAATTTGCCGGAAAATAGCTTTAATTGGATAAATGTTCTTAATTGAAGACTTTATGGAAAGTTATGGACTAATTTGAAAAGTTTTAAACCTTGTGTCCTATTTTGAAATGAGGCAAAACTTAAGGACTTATTTGAAAATTTTCCTAATTGGTATGTATGGGCCCTAGGAATTTTACATATGGGGTGTCTTTGTATTGTTTCAATTATTAGATTTTCTGTTTATGGGTTTTGTTCGACTGCCTACTCTCGCACCATGTGAAAGTTCCATTATCATCATTATGATTATTGGGCTTTTTTGGATGCAAGGTAAGGTTACCTTTCAAGTCTTGCACCATATGAAATTATTTTTCCTCATTTTCTTTGTAGTTGAAACAACTATTAAGTTCGCAATCTTTTTCTTCACCCATCTTCTATTTTGAGGCTCTTGATCCAAGAAACCCCACATTCGCTTAATTTCTATGTTCCTTTCACTAGACGGTTTCCTCTTTAAAGATACCTCTTTTGTTTTAAAATAAACCCCTGTGGCCCCCAGATGGTAGCACAAGTGGACTCAACCTTCAGTTATGAAGAGGGTGGAGTCAACCTTCACGACATTGATTTCCTACTGCTATTAATAGGAAAGCCACCTTACCTAAAAAGAGTTCTCTCATTATACGTTTTCCTCTTTAAATATGGCATCAAAAAATGAATGATGAGATGTGCAGGGCAGAGATCTGGATGTAAGGTTGCAATGATGGATGGTTGAGTCCATTCATGTATTGGGGTCCATGCAAGATTATAAATGGTACAAGTACTTGGACTGGACATGATATAGATTAAATATCATTTTATATTTATACAAAAAATTGCATGCTTCTATATGTCCTATTCGTGTGATCTTACTTTTATTTTAATTTGGTTAAGTTTTGATATTACTCAATCCTTTCCTTCTGTGTCGTAGTTGTGACTTGGGAGTAGAGAGTTGTGGTTGCTTTGCGTGAGTGGTATGTTCTAATTGCATGCATGCATTCACATTTACAAGTGTGATAAGGTAGTGAATTCTTTGTTTTCTCTTCTTTTTTTGTTTGCTTGATCATTTGTCTCTCTAATTACAAGTGTTTCATGCATTTCTTCTTGATATTGCTCCTATTTTGAAAAATATGACATTGATTGTATTTTGTAACAATTCATTATATGCTTCTTCCATTATAAAATTTAGTTACCCGCGTTGGCCACGGGCCTTCTTTCACTAGTATATAATAATATACACACCATAAGATTGGTGGTAGATCTAAAATTTTCGTTTGAGCCCCGTTTATAATAGTCACTTGAAAACATCAATCACTATTTTGTTGTTCTTTCTTAATATTAACTTCGGCAAAAGAGAGAATGTATTGCATTTACTAAATATCTAATTACAACTGCTAGCATTCTATCATCAAAGGTCATATCTTAACTTAAACAAAGCCTTTACACATTATATACCACTCCACCAAAATGATCATACCACTACACCAAAAATCGGAAATTGGAACGGAAAAGCGTTCCTAATCCTTCCGTTCCTAATCCGTTAAAGTGTTCCAATTTCCGTTCCAATTTGGTACCAACCGTTCCTAATCCAAATTGGAACGGAAACTGGAACACTTTAACGGATTAGGAACGGAAGGATTAGGAACGCTTTTCCGTTCCAATTTCCGATTTTTGGTGTAGTGTACACATGGATAGAGTCACAAAAATATACACATTATATGAGATTTGTACTAGTGTTTTAAGGTTCCTTATTCAAAACTCATATTCCGAGTGGATAGAAAGATTATGGCTTTTGAGCAATTTTTGTGTGTGTGTACATAAACAAATCCAACCTATAAAATTGTTGGGTTACAGTTTTTTTATCCAAATAATTAACGTTCTTAGATTAATGATGACCATCAATAGGTCCAGTTTCATATCTTTTTAATTTTAATGGGTTTTGAGATTTTGTGAAATGCATCCAAATAATCCAAATACATTTAAACCGTTGAGTGATAATTTGAGAGGCATGATAAAGTGTTTAATGATTTCTAATTTCAAATAACAATTTTGAACTAATTCTATGATTCTAATCATATGATTGTACATTGAGGGGACCATAAACATGATTGTAATCTAATTCATATTAGCTCCCAAAACCTAAAGAAAACCCTCCCAACTAAGCCCAAAATGTCTCATAACTCTATGAATCTTATGCCTTTCATTTTATTAAACACACCCTTTTTCTTTTTTCTTTTTTTATCAAAACCAAACATATTTTTATACTTGAAAAATACAGAAAGAAATAAGGTTTTTCAAGATAAGTTCAATATTGGGAGGAGTTTTCTTGTTACAGTTAAGGTTTATTTGTAGAGATCCATGTAAACCCACTAGTTGAACTTAGTATTTAAGCCCTATTTGAAAAAAGAAAGATAAATTTGGGCCACTAGTTGAAAGGGGATTTTTTGAGTTGGAAAAGAGAGGTGGGGGCTATGGGTTATTTTAAGTAGGGGCTGGGCTAGACCTCCCTTAATTCGGGCACAAATAGGTTTTTTCAGTTTTAGGGGGTGATGAAGCCCCCATATTGATGAATGTAGGTCCCCCTCTGCACAAGATAACTAAATATGGATGAAATGTGTTGGTACTTACAAATTCACAGTCGAGTATGGAGTCCATAACATCTCATATTGGGTCGTTTGACTTTGAATGTAGTGGGAGTTAGTTTTCTCAACCTTTATCATGTTGGCAAGATAAATGCCCTTTAAAGCATGATGACTGCTGGGGTAGTACTTTGATGTTCATCTATTACACCTATAAGAACAATTGGGTTGGGCCCGGGTCAGGTTGGGTCAAGTCTGGTACTATGATAATATGTATAGGCTCAAAAGAAATCTAACTCCAGCTATCATCAATCTAGTTGAAAATGTTAATCAAAGTCAACCAAAGAATAATAAGAAGCAACTTAACCTAACTTTAAAACATCTGCCGACCATGAAACATGAGTCTCCGGTTCCAAAGAGCTATTTGATTAGATAAATTATTCTGAGATTTCTTCCCTTAAGAAAATTATGAATTATTCAAATATTATCCCCTAAATATCTTTTAAAATACTCAAGAAAAGTCCCACATTGGAAAGCTAGCTTGTGAAATCATGCTTTTCTATACTAGTGTAGTACAAAAGGTCATATCTTGTAATACTCTACTCTAGTAGTGTAGAACAAAAAGTCATACTATTATAACATGCTTTGTGGAAAAACCACAGTTTCAGATCTTACCCCCTATTTGTGGTAAAAGTCATACTAAGCATTCATAAAGTGATTGTTATGATATCTACTTTCTACTACTTATTATAAAAGAGAGCAAGATGTACAACTTTTTACTTTTTTTTCACTACACACTTGTCTAATCAAATACTAGATGTGGGCCCCACTTAAGATAATAATAATAATCTACTATACTATTATAAAAGAGAGCAAGATGCACAACTTTTTTCTTTTTTTCACTACACACTTGCCCAATTAAATGCTAGATGTGGGCCCCACTTAACGTAGTAATAATAAGATTATAAAAGAGAAGAACTTGTGTGGGCCCCACTTAGATAATAATAATATAATCTATATATTATTATTACCCTTCTAAAAGAGAAGAACTTGGGCCCCACTTATAAATAATAATAAGATTATAAAAGAGAAGAACTTGTGTGGGCCCCACCTATATAATAATAATATAATCTATACATTATTATTATTATTACTATTTCTCTATCTCTATCTCTATATCTATATCTATTTATATCTATACATCTATACCCTTATATAAAATAGAGTAAAGTATAATACTTTTTCACTACACACCTGTCCAATAAAATGCAAGATGTGGGCCCACTTAGTATTCTCTATCTCTCTATCTCTATCTTTCTATCTATCTATCTATCTATCTACTCTTATAAAAGGAAACAAAATTACAATGCTTTTCACTATACACCATGGCCCACTTATAATTTTCACTAAAGTGTAGTACTTTTTCACCACACACCTGTCCAATAAAATGAAAGATATGGGCCCCACTCAGTATGATTATTTTTCACTACAAACATGCCCGATAAAATGCAAGATGTGGGTCCCACTTAGTATTATTATATATATATAGATATTCCCAACAAACTGCACGATGTGGGCCCCTCTTAGTATTATTATTTTTCACTATACACCTGCCCAATAAAATGCAAGAAAAGGAATCAAGTGTATTTTACTTACTACCTTTTTGGTGTTCAATACTTATAATTTTGTGGCACTTTTAAATACTTCGCCATCAGCTTAAAAATCAATTTAAAAGTCGCGACAAAAGGTATTAGCTAGCTTACTACTTTTGTTATTGTTGCTGGTGGGCAATTGGTGGTTGTGTTATAATTCAAATATCAAATTGACTATACACGAGAGAATTAACATTCTCTTTTTTTACTTGAAACAATGCTAATTGTGCAAATAGTTTCTATTGATTTATTTATTTATTTTTATTTTTATTTTGTGGTGGAAGTAAAAGATAATTGAGTGGTATTTGTATTTGAAATTTGAGAGTTAAGAACATCAGAGAGCTCCGGAAGGTTTCCAGAAGATATAAGATTATTTTCTTTGTAAGGATGTAACCCTTTGTTATTATTTTTTAAATATTAACCCTTTAATCTTTTGTGCACTGACCTTAAATATTTGTAATTTGATGTTCCTTTAGTTGTATATTATTTATTATGGCCTTTGAAAAAGGTATAGGGACCTCCAAAACTTATAAGCAAATCCCATATATACAAGTACTACGTTTGCATTATTGCTTTATGTTTAGTTTTTCTTTTTCTTTTTTAAGAAAAAAGCAGCAATTGACAAATTATCATAAATAAGAAAGTGAAATGTACAAACTTAAACTCATTTTATGTCCATCCTGTTTTTTTCTCTCTTTTAATGAAAGTTAGCATGAATTCTTTTTTAAAATATTCCTTTTTCCTTTTGCTTCATGTGTTTGTATTTTATTTAGTTAGAATAATTGAGTTTTCAATCTGACATAATAGTTGTATCGATCTTGATTTATACCCCTGTTGGAAGAATAATCACAAGTTGGATAATGTAATAACTACTACTAAATATTGGTTCTCTTCTAATATTAATGATTGCTAAAGATAATTTCATAAATGCAATTTAGTGGTAGGTCTTATAGATTGCTATCGTAAAATTATTGTTGTTCTGTACAATTTTTTAGTTTCTTAATATAAAACTTTTGTGAAATTTTTTATTATAAAAGGGCATTTCAAGGGCATGAATATATTTATTTATTATTGCTCTTACTCATGAGGTTTAAATTGAAAAACTTTGATCATTTTCTAACACATTTATTGCTTTCATCATTGCAAGCTTCTGGTTGTTGTTGTTGTTCTTCTTCTTTTTATATATTTCAATGAAGCGTCATGCATTTTCTTAAAAGAAAAAACGAGAATCTCATATAAACTGCTTGTTATGATAGCTTTACTACTAACTTCAGAGTCAATGAATGAAGTGATCATTTTAAGTGTAAACAACTAAAATAAGTATTTGATGTTGAACTGCAACAAATTCAGTTTGTCTTTGTTTATTTCGAATTTTTCTTACTTTAATCAACACTCCCATCCTCTATACAGAACAAAGTAGAATAGTTGATCTAGAATACCTATGTTACATTTTTATGCATTTCTTAAGAGGAATGTCCAATTCTTTTGCGAGATTTGTATTTGTAGTTTTTTTTTTTTGATATTTTTTCCCTATGGATATCTCTATTTGTGAGCTTCCATTTAACTAAACTTCTATGATTACTTTGTATTATTATTTTCTTACTGGGTATAAAATATAACACTTTATATCAAGTAAAAAGAAGATGCTGACTTTTGGAGAGGTATTGCCTCTTTTTACCTGATAGTGGTCCGTCTTATAAAATAAAACAACACACATGTTAAATACTAATATTTATCAATAGGTGCTCTGCAAATCTTACTCGTCAGAGTTCATATAATAGTTCCACCATGTCACTTGAGGACAAGTCGAATTACTTCATTATTTTTGACAATCTGTGTGAGATGTTATTCTTCATTGTAAGTTAAAACTGAAACCACCATCTCAGTTTTTTTATTCTGATGTCCTTAGGTAGGATATAATTAATTTTTTCCCTTAATAGAATCTGATTTTGTAGTGAACATATAATGTTCATGGTAATTGGTTAAAACAGTAAGCTTATCTGGTTCTTAGTTTTTATTTTTATTTTTTATAAAACTTAGGTTATCAATTTGACTATGCTTTTGACTGGACTCCAACTTTAGCAGGTCAAGTCTACCAGGAAACTGATAAGTCGTCCTGATAGATTAAATAAAGTAAATTTAAATTTCTTAGTAGACATTCATAATAAAATATCTAGAAATATGTGATTTATATCCTCAAAAAGTTATATAAATTCCATATCGATGGTCTTTTGAGATCTCATTTTTCTCACTATATCATCGTTTTATTGTTTTCAAATGTATATGAAAAAGTATTATCAGCTGTATTTGGACATTGCACGGGCCTTGCAATTTACAATCACTCATTTTCTGTTGAAAGTTGATTTTTAAATGTATTTCAGTTTCTACTAAATTTTTTAAAAGCTTTATTTTTTAAAAATTTTCTTAGTAAAACCATGTGTTTGGTGCACGTGCATTGCACGTGTAGGGCTCCACTAGTATTTGATAAAAATGTGTTTTTTTTTGTATGTGTGTGTGTGTGTGTGTGTGAGAGAGAGAGAGAGAGAGAGAGAGAGAGAGAGAGAAGTCAACTAGGTTTCATATTATGGTGATTGTTATGATATTTGATAAAATTGACATTTTTTAATTTTAGCAAAATAGATGGCTAAAATAGGTAAATATTTTAAATAAAAATTTAAAAATCATTTTTTTTTCTTTTGTCGATTTCTCAGCAATACTAGAATTTTCCTGAGATGATAATAAATGTCTTTTGAGGTGAATACATTTTAACAACTCATCTGTTTAGGGAGAAAACTTTCACCAATGAGTAAAATGCATACTTTCGATTCATGGAGCCTACTTAAATGCATTCTTGTTGTTGATAGTACGATATATGAAAATTTCTCTTTACGGACAAGGGCCATGCAGAAAACTTGGCTTTGTTAGACTATCTTTAACCCTTGATTTAATAACATTAAGTTTAATACTCTTTTAACTATATTTATATAAAGAGATGCTCCTATGAGAGATGATCTAACCTTACTATGAGAGATAATAGCAACAACGTCCCGGGCTAAAGTAAGATATTACATTTTGAATTTATGAGATATCAAAATTAATTATAAACATATAAATATATATTCATGCATATTTATATAAAAACAGTCAACACATCTTCAATCACAAATACAAGTAGTCAACATCAAATATAAACTATTACAAAGATAAAGCTAAAAAAAAAAAGTCCATTCAACAACATAAATATGATAATAACAGCAATAATTACTAAAGAAGATATAGAAAAGCAAATTTTGTTAACATATATAATATTAGTAATAAGAAATGCATTCAAAGTTTTTGTTACCCATTGATAATTTCAAAGCCTAACAAAACAAAGCCTACCCATTTGGACTTGTTTGTGCAACAAGAGGATTCTACTTTATACAGATTTTTTATTTCCTCATGAGAATGAAATTTTGTATTTTCATAGAAACTCAAAGTCCTCTCTATTAAGGAAAAATGATTTATGTTTTTCTTCTATGCAAGGAAAATACATCACACCAAACAACATAATATTGTTAACAAAGAAAATAATAAAAATGTGCAACCCTCTCGTTGCACAAATGCACCATTTTTTTTTTCACATAGGCCAATGGTTATTTTAATCCCTTCGCACAAATTTCTTCTCTACCCCTTTGAAGTAGAACCAATACCATTTTAGAAATGATCAAACCATTTTTTAGCTCTAGATTCTTAAAAAAATGTATAAACATCTTAACTTTAAAAGCTATAAATTATGAGACTTTAAAACCACAGGCTAGTGTTATAATTGGCCCACCTTGAATCAATGTATATATCTCTTAATTATGAGTCCATGTGGGCCCACGGAAGTGCAATTTATGGTGGGCCAAACCTAGGGTCATATGTCTATATAATCAGATCTGAAAAGGATGCCTATAAGATTCAACAAAAAAACTCCAACCTCAAAATATTTTTATCACAAGCCCATTTATGAGGTGGTCTACCAGAAGGTAGGGTCTGATTTTCGTTCACATATGACAATCTTTGAATAGAGTAGAGCTGTATTTGGAAACTAAGAGAAAATAATATTTTTAATGAAAATTTTATTACCATGATCAATTGTAGAAAGGTGGCCCCAAACATTAAAATAAAAAAGATGACAATCTTGAGAGGATGGAAGATAGATGGTGTTGAGAGAGAGAGAGAATAACTGTAGCAAAATAGAGAGATTTTAGGAGATATTGATTGAGAGACTTTATGAGATACAAGATATGGATAAAGAGATTTCTTTGGAGTAAAAATTGTGACATGTGATGACATTGTACCTCAAAGCACTTTATGTTTTTTCTCCATATTATATATATATATATATTAAAGCAAACGAGGAGGTGGGCCACGGGGGGTGCCACCTTATCCCTAAAAAGTCTCTCATTTCAAAAAAATATTCACAAAAAACCCACATTATTTTAAGGTGTCACCTCACATTGGGCTACTCTTTCTCTCCTAAAACCCTTCTCATAAGAGATTTTTATGAACGTTTGAATTTGAGTACTGTTTCTTACCATTATCCAAATTATAAGAAAATCTTTACAATCAGTTTTTTTTTTCTTTTCCTTAGATCTTCAATCATCAATGGGTCCTATGTTAAATATGTTTTGTGGGCCCTACCGATTAATGAAATCCAAACTACTGCTCATTTACTCTCCTTTTAGTTTTTTTCCCTCAATGGATGGATCCAGTAGTGGGCACAAGTTCGTATTAAATATATTTCAAGATTGGACTCCAATATTGGATGAAATCCCAATAGCCTTCTCCGAACCCCTATTTTCTAAGAGTGGGCCCACTGATGGAGGGAGGCAAGCTTGTTGGCCGTTATCTGGTTTCTTAATGGATGCCAATTAATTGGTGGGCCTCGGACATTTAACTTATTTCTGCAATGGGACCCACTTATGGATTATGCATATATATTAGTTTTAGGTCAATATGTATCCATAGTGGGCAATTAGACTGAGTTGGTATCATACACAAGCTTAATTCTTTTGATAATTGTTAGGATGTGATTTGCGTGCATATGAGTTAGAACTATTAGAAACATACAATGATGACTCATATCTATATCCACGTACACTCATCCCATGCAATGTACATCTTTTATGTTTTTTTTCTTGTCTTACACTTGTTCGGCCCCCTCTCATTCAAATTTTTTTTCTTATACTATCAATAATCTGTGCGACCCAACTGTTCCATCACCATAAATCTAGATGTGGTGTGTGGCCCATTGAGGATGAAATCATTTGATTTCCATTTCCTTTCTTCTTATCTTCCCTCTTTTCTTCTTTGGATGCAGAGCCATCAGTGGGTCCCATACATTAAAAACATTTCAAGGGTGGCCCCCACTAATGGATCAAACACGTTAATTTTTTTATCCCTTTTTTTTTTTTTTGTTCTTTTTAGTAGATGTAGATCCATTTGGTTTGTTTTCTTTTTCTTATATTTTCAATCATCAATGGTATAATATATTCGTAAATGAGATGGTCGTAATGGTAAATGCCTTTAAATTCAAGGGGTCGTCGTGTTATGTAAATTTACTTTATTTTATATTTATTTTCATACATAGAAATTTTTTTAATTTTCAAAGATAATAAAAAAACTTATTTTATATTTATTTTATCTTAACAATATTTCAAAAGAATTCTTGAATTTTAACATACTTTCATTTAAGCCTAGGCCTTTGTTGCTAGTTTATTTGAAAGGAGAATGATTGGGTTGTTAAGGTGACACCCCTCACAGCCCACCTCCCCCTTTGCTTTAATATATATAAAGGTGGGGGCCTTCACATTCGTATCCAACGCTAACAACTTAAATGTGAATGTTTCCACCCTTATCTCTCATATAAGATAAGAGATATTTCTTATAGGAACATCTCTCGTATATAAATATATATTTTTGAGATTCAATCTAACAACAAATCATAAAGGTTCAACAAGCACAAAATTGGGCATTGGATCGTAGGAGGATAAAAAGCATGAAAGAATATACACCAATCAAAGGTGAGCCAAGTGGGCCCATAGATGGATTGTACATCCAGTTCGCTCATGAGATAAAACTCTCCCTTCATCAAGCCAAGTTACCAAGACTTTTCAAGTAGTGAAATATTTGCGCAATGGTCAACTCATTAGGCCCACCAAATGGACGACTCATATAATTACGGTTGTTGGCTGGCCTTGTCGAATCTATTCTTGTCGATTATAAGACCTAAAAATCAAGCCTAGATCTAGACTGGCATGTTTGGTTGAAAGTGAAGCCTGGCCCACCCTTTTTTAGGGTATATATTGAATATCTTTCCATTCAATATTTCAGGCGATATCAGGGCATGTATGGATTGTAGCCATAGGCGAAGTACCCTCCTAGTGGGGCCCATATTATACATGACAACCATGAAATATTGTTGGATTGAAAGATATAGATAAGACCTTTCTATATTTAGAATCTCAATTCCATTAAGAAAGAGATGGGGGAGCAAAAAGGGGAGTGATAATTTCTCATACACTATCAATTGTAATAAAGTAGCAATAGTAATAGTGTAGTAATGGTAACTGTAATAGAAATAAAATGCATTGTATTCTAAGCCATCTAAAAAGATGGGACCACCCTATGAGAATTTTTTATAACTAGGCGGCCACTTTAAGTTAAACTAGCGCAATAGGCCTGCGCTCAATGCAAGCCATGATAAAAAAAGAAAACCCTGTCGCCTTTTAAGATCTTTGTATTCTATATTTCATATTTGTTTTGATATAGATTTTAATTAAACTTTTAAGGGCTTTCTTCTCCATTGTATCTTACTTTTTATTAATTTAGTTTCTTTCTTAACCTTTTATTTTTATCTCATTTAATATTCTTATTCAATTTAATTTTTATTTTTATATAATTATATATTTTTAAATATACTTTCATGTTGTCAAATTGTATCTTTTCCTTTTATTAGTATAATATTCTATGCCGTTTACATTTTCTTCAAAAGTTAATAACAACAGGTTCTTATCATATTACAAATTATTTTTATTTTTATTTAAATTAAACTTTACTTAGCAAAATCTAATATATATTTTAGTATAACTTGCAACAAATGTTAAATAATTTTTATTTCTTTTCTTAAGCCAATCAAAGGAGATTACAATTTTTGAAGTTAACTACATATATGTATTCTATCTGTGCAGGTTGGAGCTAATGTGTATTCTTTTAGGGCCAGCCCGGGCCTTTTTTGCTAGTTATGAATCAAACCAATAGAAAATGGGAACCTCTCTAACTGTCATGGTTAATTTTTTACTATCAATAGAGGGGGCTTAATATTTGATTGATCAATAGGTTAAATATTAATTACTTGATTCGGATCTAGGTTTGAGTTTGGGCCTTTAATCCAAGTATGGGTATGGGCCGACCTCATGAGTTGGGCGTGGCTCTTGGTTCAAGTGCCCATTACTAATTTGGGGTTGGGTCTGGACACGCTTTGGACCCAAACTGAACTCCACCTGATTTAAACCCTTGTTATAGTAGAACCTATGGCTCATTAGAACCTGCTGTGCTCATCCTCAATTAATTATAATTTAATCATCATTTACTTATTCTAATAGCTTCACTAGTCACATGTGCAGTGGTTGTAGTCATAGCTAGCCATCTCTATGAATGGTCCATAGGCATTATTTGCTATTAAAGTCAATTATGTTGGCCATTTTTTTATACCCTTCTTGAGGTAGGGATAGGCTTGTTCTGGAGGGGCTTCTATTGAGGCCCAATGACCTAGGCCCAGGTCTTGTTTTTGGATGTAGATGGGCTTTAGTTTGATCCCAAAGGTTCATTTTTCATGAAGTGGAAATTTAGATAGTATTTGGTTCGCTATAATGAAGGTCGGAATGGAATGGTCATTCCAACAAAATTATCATTACAGCGTTTGGTTTGGAGAAAGTTTTCATTTTTCTCCCTTTGGAATTAAGGAACATGAAATGCAAAGACTTCTATTGACATAACACTTGATCACTTTTCCACCATTTAGGGCTTGTTTGTATTCATAGAATGCATAGGAAATGAGTGGGCCCAATGTGGTGACATGTGGGTGGGCCCAGGACATTGAAGTATGTCTCTCACTTGTTTTGGCAAGGACTCTTTATTATTCTTCTAATTAACTTAATAGCTATTTATCTCTCTATCTCTCATGGTTTGGAAACTTGTTTTTTTTTTTTTATCTTTTCACAAAAATACTTAAGGAAAAAAAGTATTAAAATAGACAATAAGGAGAGGGAAAGCATCCCCTTGAAAGAAGGGAATCTTGGAATGAGTCTGCAATTACCTAATCACAAATGATCCAAACTCAATTGATTCCAATACAAATCACCCCTCAAGATTACAAATGAATCTTTTGTCTTTGAAGAGAACTAGTGTTAGTCCACTTGGTTGGATACCCTGTTTCCCACTTATTGGTCCATGGTTCGATTGGAGGCTTGCATTCGTGTATCAGGGTTCTCTTTCCATGTATGAAGTTTCTCAATCGTCGGGCCTTTAAACTATTCCTAAACTCTCTTCAATTTGAATGACTGAAGGGAGTTGGTGGATGGCATACGGCGTGAGTTTGCTTTCCATCTCTTATGTTCAAAACTGTCCAAGATCTGGCTACCTCAAATTTGTGTGGGTTTAATAGGTGCCACCTGAGAACATTTAAAATGACTCACATTTAAAATGTTCGTGTGGTTAAGAAGTCCAGTTTTAATATGGAAGTCTTGCCTTTGAATCCCTTAAGGCCTTAGCCGATATATAAGGATAGTGGGTGGTAATATGTATCCTCCGGTAACTTTAAAAAAGCCTTGAGGTTGAGGATACCCAAGTCATAAATACGGAGACAACTAAAACCGTTTTGGCCCAGTATCATCGTGGCCCAGCTCGTGAGTAGCTCTCTTATCTGCATCAAAACAGCGACACTTGTGACAGTTTTCCGGGCAATCTTTGTGCTTCATCGTATCTGTGAAAGATTCTCGAAGATTTTAGGATTTCTGAAACTTGGGTTTTTGTCCAAAGGGGTTTTTCATGGATATCGAGCACTCACAACAACCAAATCTCAGTAATGGTAAGCATTTTTCAGTAATTTCAGTTCTTGGAAGTTGTTGAAAATTGAGTTTCTTTCCTCCCCAGTTGATTCCTGATTCTCCTGAAAGGAGTTTTATATGTTTTGGAATTAGTGAAAGTGCAGCTGTTTTCTTTTTCACCTCCATTGTAACTTTTTTTTTTAGTTCTTGTTTTGTGGGGTTTGGTTGGACTTAGATTGTAGAAA
Organism: Cinnamomum chago; assembly: GCA_038049695.1. Taxonomy (NCBI): domain Eukaryota; kingdom Viridiplantae; phylum Streptophyta; class Magnoliopsida; order Laurales; family Lauraceae; genus Cinnamomum; species Cinnamomum chago. The sequence goes on along the minus strand of CP142458.1, from coordinate 58,761,006 downwards.
AGATGAAAATCTTCTTGTTTTTTTTTAGAGACTAGAGAGAAGAAATTTCAGGGTTTTTTTTTTCCATGCTGAGCAGTTCCTTTCCTCCCCAATTGATTCCTGATTCTCCTGAAAGGAGTTTTATATGTTTTGGAATTAGTGAAAGTGCAGCTGTTTTCTTTTTTCACCTCCATTGTAGCTTTTTTTTTTTAGTTCTTGTTTTGTGGGGTTTGATTGGACTTAGATTGTGGAAAAGATGAAAATCTTCTTTTTTTTTTTTAGAGACTAGAGAGAAGAAATTGCAGGGTTTTTTTTGTTCCATGCTGAGCAGTTCTTGCTTTTAGTTTTATTTAATAAATCTCTAGAGATAATTTGATTATTTTTGAGCTTTCTGTCTAATGTATGATTTCTCTTTTGGGAAAGGAATAAAAAATGAGTTTGGACTCTTCTCTCCCCCAGTTTCATGGCTAAGAGTTTGGATTCCTAGAGTTCAAAGTCATTGGAATGGAAAGCGCTAAAGGTTAAAGAAGAATTCTCCATCCTCAACATGATAAAAAAAACCCAGAAATAGGGGAAACCCTAAAGAGAAATAGAAATTCGCATTATTCCTTAATAGAAAGCTGTATAGCATCCTAAAACCCTAACTTTGCCAAAATAGTAGAGAACCCCAAATTAGCTGAAAGCCCTCGAACTAAAACTTTAATTACTTTTCAAGACATTCCAAAACAATTTAGGCCCGGATGAAATAAATAACTCCTAAAATAAGCAAAAAATAAAATAAAATTGCTGTAAATAGTGAACTTTGAATGAAAACTGCATTTTGACCTTGAAATGGCCTTATTTCACCTTCGACATTACCACTGGCCGAAGGTGGGTGTCTCAAGCATAGAGCATGCAGTAACTTTGAAATGAGTACTTGTGCATCATGAGAAAATACCCAGATCAAAAGTTATGGCTATTTAAAGTTGAGACTGTCGTTCAAGTCTTCCAGCCTGATTTGTTGCAGTCTTTCTAGCTCTAGAAATTGTACTGCACTTGTTCTACAGTAGCAATGACTGCTTATTTTCTATGTTTTATTTGGTCTAGTTATTGTTTCTTTTTTGTCCAACAAAACTGTTAGTAATACTGGAATATGTTTATAATTAGATGGTCATTCATTTCATTGATGGGTCATGGAATTCGTGTTTGTCATCAAGGGAATGCCAATTGCTTGATTGACATGTAAAGAAGTGTGTTTTACCAAATTGAAACAAACATGTGTGAATATTCAGGTGCGAACTGTTCGTTCGGTCATTTTGTGTGTGTGTGTGAACTGTTCCTTCGGTCATTGTGTGAAGCCTCATCTCAGCCAGTCATTATGTAAAAAAGAAAAAAACTCTCGTGTTCCCTCTCCTGTCCTCTCTCTAAAACTCTCCTCTCCGGAACCCTCCTCTCTTCCAATCCTCTCTCTCATCCGGAGCCCTGCTCCAGCTCTAGCCCCCAGCCCCATCGCAGCTGCATCCCACTTCCTTTCTCGATATCTTCCTCCAGCCTCCCTCTCGCTGGACGACGAATTAGCCCGTTTAAGAATCTCAAAATCTCTCTCTCTCTCTCTCTCTTGATTATTAGGATTAATGTGATGAAACGTATGGAGGATGAAAAGGGTTGTGGCAGATTCTCATGGATGGCTGAAACGGACAATGGGTAGGCAAAGAGAAAGAAAGAAAGAAAGAGAGAATTTATTAAGCTTGATTTAGAACATGAACAGGGCGATTGAAGAAATGAAAATTAATGGAATAAATGAAAAAAAAAACATGCAAAGAGTAAACAAATTATTAAGATATACTAATTATATTTCGATGTTTGTCTTATTAGTGTTTTTTGTTTTGCTAGAGGTCTTATTAGTGTATTTCATGTTAGAAACTAGTCTGAAGCTTTATGTTACAAATTAGGTCTTAACATTTTTTTTTAATGGCTTGCTTGTACAAAAATGACATGTAGTTTTTGTGGTAGTGAGTGATTTTTCTGTGAAAAGCATGTTATAAAATTTTCTAATTAGAAATGGAGCTGAAAATGGAGAAAGTGTTTTATGAAAAGAACATCTACTTTGAATACCTGTAAACAAATGTGAAATTGTATGCATCCTATACAAATATAGAGTTTTTCCACAAAAAATTGAATTTAGAGATACTCAACAAATATATTTTATTCAGCACTTGCTACACATAATTCCAAAATCTTCCTTTCCACATCAACAAAAAATTGCATTCAGAGATACTCAACAAATCTATTTTATTCGGCACTTGCTACTCCCTTTCCCGTATTTTTGTAGGATGCATACAATTTCACATTTGGTTATCGGTGTTCAAAATAGATGTTCTTTTCACAAAACACTTTCTCCATTTTCAGCTCCGTTTCTGATTAGAAAAACTTATAACATGCTTTTCACACAAAAATTACATTCTACCACAAAAACTATATCAATTTTTGTACAAGCATGCCATTCAAAAAAATAAAATAAAATGTTCAGAACTAATATGTAACATAAAACTTCAGACTTGTTTCTAACATGAAATACACTAATAAAACTTCTAGCAAAACAAAAAACACTAATAAGACAAACACAGAAATATAATTAGTAAATCTTGATATATTTTTTTGTTCTTTGCATGGTTTTTTTTTTTTTTTTTCAATTGCCCTGTTCATGTTCTAAATCAAGCTTAATAAATTGTCTTTCTTTCTTTCTCTTGGCCTTCCCATTGTCCATTTCAGCCATCCATGAGAATCTGCATATGTTTCATCATGTTAATCTTGATAATCAGATTAAAATATATTAATTAAATAATCATTTAATTAAGGGTTACGTATTTGGTTAGGGGAAATCAAATTAGGGATCCAGGATTAGGAATCAGGAATTGGAGATTGGGTTTAGGGTGGAAACAATTAGTGCTTAGGGACTGAGTTTAGGGTTTTAGGTTTTATACAGTTAGAATTGGATTGGTGGTAGTTTAGGGTTCGGTTGGTGACGGTTTAGGGTTGGCTGGGAGAGAGTTGGAGTGAGAGAGAGTTGGGTTGGATTAGGTTGTTGCTGCTAGACAGAGCAAGAGAGAGAGATTTTGAGATTTTTACACGGGCTGATTCGTCGTCCGGCGAGAGGGGGCTTGGAGGCAGAGATAAAGAAAGGAAGTCAGATTCATGGGTTCGCGATTAATCAACAGCTGTGATGGGGCTGGGAGCTAGAGCAGGAGTAGGGGCTCCGCATGAGAGAGAGGATCGGGAGAGAGGAGGGTTCGGGAGAGGAGAGTTTGAGAGAGAGGACAGGAGAGGGAACATGGGATTTTTTTTATTTTTTTATTTTTACATACCTTAAGTACTGCTCTACATGACCGTTGGATCTGACAGACGAATGACCGGCTGAGATTAGGCTTCGCACAATGACCAAACGAACAGTTTGCTCCTGAATATTGCCCTTCTAGCTGTGATAAACATCGTGCAATACTTATCTCTTGCTAAGAGGCTTGTCTGTTAGGAGCAGCATCACCGATCCTTAATTTTAGAATAATTGGCCGTCTCTTTCCTATCATGCTGTTGTCACTCAATGGAACCATGGGGCAGAAATTTAATGGTTGCTGCTTGCCGCCTAGAGTCTGACTGCCTTATTTTTCATCTTATATGTGATTAGAATATCTTTTTGCAAGTCTGGTTATACAAATTCATGCTTCAATCATTTGAAAGCTTTTGAAAATGATCACACTTAACGCTGCTTGATTCGTGACATCATTTTCAATCCTCACCTATAAGTTATAACCACCAATTTCAATTTCATATTGACATGACATTTTGCTTTAGTAGAACTCGTTCATATAAGGTGTTACTTTTCTCTATTTTCCTTCTTTAAACCCCTAGGCTCTCATATACACATATCTCCGAAACATAATTCTTTGTTGTATCCTTCTTTGTCATTATTCTAGTGACCCCACAACCCTAATGTAACGACCCAGGTCTGCTGTCCACATGACATTGTCCGCTTTGGCTCATGATATTCCAACCCAATCTTGCCGCACGGTATTAAAAGGCTTCATGCGGAGTTAAGGCCAGGTCACACACACTTATGCACCATTGCATACCCAGTCTTCGTCGGACCCAACACCCTTCTACAGGGGAGCCACAGTGACATACTCCCCCATTGGAAAACAATATGTCCTCGATTCTGATACCATCTGTAACGACCTGGGCCCGCTGTCCAAATGTTATTGTTCACTTTGGCTCATGGGATTCCAACCCAATCTTACAACACAATTTTAAAAGGCCTCGCAGACTTAAGACCGGGTCACACACACTTATGCACCACTGCATACCCAGTCCTCGTTGGACCCAATGCCCTTCTACAGGGGAGCCATAGGCGTGAGACCCAACCCCCCCACACACACGAAAAAAAAAAAAAAAACCATCTCACTTGTACAAATTAAAAGTCTAACTTTTGATCTACTAAAGTCAATATGTGAGGAACCAAATTACCCTCACATATTGTGATTCTGTGTCATTGTCAAAGACCCCACAATATACCAGCTCTCTGTTTTGTTATATCTTATGAAAAAATAGATGATAAAAAAAGATAACAAACTGCAATTGATTTCTTTCTTGTGTTTGGAAGTTACAATCATCATTGATGCTATCTCTGTCTTGTCTTCATAACAATTAGAAATATTGTATAATACCATGCATTGGCTGAAACTGATGTTTACTGTCTGTATTTGTTTAATTAATTTGGTAATCTTTTCTTGATATGTGTAAACTTCATGACAATTTTGTAGGAAAGAAATAAGTCCTATAATTTATAAATGTCATTTATGGTTCATTTTTATTATTGAATTATCGTTTCAATGCCAAATTCATGCAACAGACCATTGCAAATGGAATTTATTTAAAAGTCTGCAAAAAGGTATACTAACTTCTTGGGCATCTGTAAGGAATCCTACATCCACCTTGGATGAAAGTATTTCAAATAATAAGTTGAAAAACCAAAGTTCTTGTAGACACTAAATATATGTTAACAGCTAAATAAGTAGAACCTTGAAGGGACATTATTTGTCTTGGGCATATTTCAACAATGCCATATCAAAGAAATATCAACTGTTCTCCCCACAAAACATACTGTAAGTCTATCATGTTTATTCTCATTAGAATGTCATGTAATTCAAACGATCAAAGTGGCCTGGCAAAAAGGTTGCTGCTAGATATATCGAATTCAAATTAGATATAAAATAACAGTAACTGAGGAAGGCATACATAATATGGAGCAATTTTTTTCCAATTTTGATATGCAAATGTTAGGAAGGAGAAAATAATGTCTTATATTTCCCCCTCAAATGGGCTATATTCCCTCTAGTTGTTTGTGAGTTGAACACAGCTAAGGCGACCAATATAGGAGGTGATCCCCTTACATTGCTTGATGGAGAGGAGAGATGATAAACTTCCAGAGTGTCTTCTAACAAATTTTAATGAGAAGATCCAACCCTATTTTTCCACACCAGGCCTGCCCTGACCTGTTTTGTTGTTTCCCACCTACCTAGACTTTTGAAACTAGTGGAACTCTAGTTGCACTCAGAGTTCATTTCTTTGGTGAAGATCTTAACTAAGAGTTGTTGATGCCTGCTTCAATGAACCATTTAACTGCATTTATGACTAATTTGCATAATCGGTCGATATTTAGCCTTGAAATTGAGACTGCCATCATTGAGGAGAAGAGATTACTAGATATCATATTGGGGAAGAAAGACCACCAGAATCTGATTGATAGAATCTTTCTTCTACTCTGCCACATTCAAGGATGAAGTTGATTTGAAGGGATTTGGAGGGATTGGTGAATGAATTGGTGAAAGTGGCTTGACCTCAGACTTGCTCAACACAGGGATTTGAACATCAGAATCTCTTGAGATTGGAGGTGAATTTGATCACACAAAAGGAAGCGAAACTCTCTTTTCTAAATTATATGAGTTCCAAAGCCAGCTACTGTCAAAGTGTCAAAGGATCCATCCATTTAAGGCCCATGGTCCAATAACCCCAATATACAGGCCCAATTGCGATGTATACTAAAATGGGCTAGTCAACTGCCTAATCTTGTACAGCATACGCATACAATAGTAGGAGATTTAATTGATTGTAATTCTACTTGATTGTAGCCCAAATTGGGCATGACATATCTATTAATACCATGGTTGACCTCATCAAAGGGCAACCAAATTTCCACAAAATCGTCTAATTTTTCTTTCCATATTGTGAAGCTTGTGCCTGTCGTCTGCTTGTCTTCTACCACTACTTTCGTTTCATCTCTCTGTTGATACACGACTCTTTTAGGGAAACCACACTTAAAAATACTGAAAAAGATAGCTCAAAAGTTCCTAACTAATTACCTGTGATGGGGGCAAAGTGGGGATTGGGAAATCATGATCCCAATAAAGTGGGCTGGCCTGCCTTGGACTCCCTCCATGGTCCAATCTACGCTTGGGGTCCATTGGCTGTATCATAAAAACATATGCCGAATAACATCACTAAAATTTCCATATGGGAAGTATTTTTCTCTCCCTCGTGTTATCAGTTATCACTACTTCCTTACAGACATCACATATATGGAGTTCATACAGGCAAGAGATAGTTTGGACTTTATATATGTGCAACATGTACACTAAAAACCTGCTCATAACTTAAAGAAAAAAAAAAAAAAAGAAACAAAACACCTAGTCTGGTCCTTCTATTTTTATGTTGGAGTTTGTATGCTTTCGTGTTGCTCCGTGATCAGATACCATACATAATTTTGTGCCTTGCATTAGGTAGTATTGGCATTGATATATTCTGTTTTCTATTGTTTCCATGCAGGGCAAACTGCAGAGCCATCAAGATCTTTCTTCTCCTTGCAGGAGCAGATATCTGAACTCATAGCAATGGCTAAGGTTACATACAGGAGCAAGCCAATCTCATACTGGATCTTGCTGGTTCTAAGCAGTAGTGCAATGCTCATTGCATTTCCTGCTTCTTCCCTCCTATCCCGTCTCTACTTTGCTGATGGGGGAAAGAGCAAGTGGATTATTTCATGGGTAGCTGTGGCTGGGTGGCCTCTAACTGCCCTTTTTTTAATTCCTTTATATATCATGGGTAAAAGGACGCCCACTCCCATCAATCTCAATCTCGCTATTTGTTATGCAGCATTGGGTTTCCTAAGTGCTGCTGATAACCTGATGTATGCCTGGGCATATGCGTATCTTCCTGCATCAACTGCTTCATTACTTGCATCATCATCACTTGTTTTTACTGCACTTTTTGGATACATTATCGTGAAAAACAAATTGACGGCTTCTACTATAAATGCCATTGTTGTCATTACTACTTCAGTAGTTATTATTGCCTTAGATTCAAATTCAGACCGATTTAGCAACATCAGTAATGGGCAGTATATCATGGGTTTTGTCTGGGACATTCTAGGATCTGCTCTGCATGGTCTCATCTTTGCACTGTCTGAGCTAGTTTTTCTTAAGATACTAGGAAAAAGATCTTTTCATGTGGTATTGGAACAACAGCTCATGGTCTTGTTGTTTGCCTTTCTTTTTACCACAATCGGGGTTCTTGTGAATAAGGACTTTCAAGCGATGAAGTCGGAAGCTAGCAGTTTCAAGCATGGAGAAGTTGCATACTACATGGTTTTATTGTGGGGTGCAATTACTTTTCAGCTGGGAGTTTTAGGAGGCACTGCTATACTTTTTCTGGCTTCAACTGTGCTGGCTGGTGTTCTTAATGCAGTCAGAGTACCTCTCACCAGTATTGTTGCAGTTATCCTATTTCATGATACCATGAGTGGTTTCAAGATCCTTTCACTAATCCTTACTGTTTGGGGATTTGGATCTTACATTGTTGGCCATTCGTCCGTGAGTAAAGCCTCCTAATGCTCAGCATTTGAGTTCCCTTTTGGTTCCATGCTATGTTTTCTAATACGCAATGCTCATGCATTCATTCATACATGGACAACAAATATACAGTGTGAAGTCCATTCCTCGGGCTAGTTTGGTAACTCTACTGATAGAGTTAAGTGAAATAAAGTTGATTTTGAAGAAAGAATAAAATATAAGTGGGTTATGATAGTATTTTGTTTTTAGTTGTTTGTTATGGTATCTTTTTTAATTTTTTGTATAGATAAGTAGAGGTTTTTTTTTTTTTTTTTTTTTTTTTTTTTTTTTTTTTTTGTAAATAAAGGTGGTTGTTTTTTGTTTGAAAAAGATAGAGGGGGTTTTGAATTAAAGTGCTTTTAATGTGACATCTTGTCTTAAAAATACAGGCTTTATTTAACTTTTTACTATGTTAGTAAAGTACCAAACTAACTTGGGACACAACTTCCATCGATCCATTAAGGTAGACTTGCACCAATACGGTGTGAATTCATCATTTGTACTCATATACATGCATGTATCGATGCAAGCAAGTGTATTATCCTTTCCATTTATGTGCACAAATATTTTGGCTAAATGTAACTACTGGTGTTATTACACATTCTGCATGTCAATTAGCTTCTGTTGTGTTTGTCATACTGTTATGACTTATGACTTCTGAAAACTTTGTTAGGAAGATTAATGTTAATGAATTAATGTGTCATATTAGCTTCTGTCATGCTTCCGGACCCGATTAAGCATTAAACTGAATCTCGGGGTGCGAAATTAGGGCCAATTAAAATTTCCCATCATTAGTATGATCGTGTGCCCCCCAATTGCATGGATCAAAGTCCGTGGTGAGGTTAGATAAACATTTGCTGCAGAAGCTTCAAAAGAATCAAATATCAGATGATAATAATATGGTCAATTTAAAGAGCAAAGCAGAAGTTCCGTTACTATAATTGAAGTTGAGATAAAATATACAAAAGTGTTTCAGTTACAAGGGCCCTCCCAAAAACATGAACCTTGAAAAAGAGATCTACAAAAGAATTGGGAACCATTCCCAAAATGCTATCGTGAAGGCGCTCAGGTGCTGAGAATGATGACTCAGACTATGTCGTCGGCACTTCACTCCCTATACTCCGCTGGTGGATCCTCTTGGTTCCCTCGATCTCTGGCTCGGGGGAGGGCTTGATACCTTAGCACTATGTTAGTAGTATAATCAGAGTACAATAGATGGCAGATAAACAAATATAGATGACAATAAATGATGCATCAAATAGAGTAAGGACAATGTAATCAAATGAGTAACAAGTAAGATATCTAGGTAATAGTGCAATGAATAAAGACAATTTCAGAATCAGATTAGACAATAAGCTAAACATTAATACCCTTACAAATAGGCAAAACCGAATAAGCTAATCTACCATCGGATATTATCACTATCCTCCCGTACTCTAACCGAGTTTTGGTAGAGAACAGTGGTGCTACAGACCCCGATGGGGAGCCCGACTGGGAGCCCGGGCTCCCCTGACCAGTCGGGCTCCCCATCAGGGTCTGTAGACTTTTTCGGTAGAGAATATGCGTGGGATACGAGCCCAGCCGATGGTTGCACGGAATATTCACAACTCCCACAAACGCCATTAATGACAAAATCCCCAATTCCATTACAATACATACCCAAACACCATTAATGAGCTTATACAAAAAGGGCAACTAATATGAAATTAAATGAGGAGATCAATTCAGTAGCACATACATATCAATTTGAACGCATTTGTTCACTTGCCCTAGTCGTGGCACAGTTGGGGGGTAAGGAAACCCTATCTCAAAACACTCCTCTTCTCAAACCCACAAAACCTAAATGAAACCTACAATAAAACATAGGGAGAAAGATGATCTAAGCATACATGCAAGACCCCTAACCAAGAATGAGTTGGAATTTGGAGATTTCAAAGAAAAACTACTTACCCAAGGTGAGAGAAATGAGAAAAGAACTTGAAGAAGAAGATACCCTAGCTTGGAGGAGCTTGGGTTTAAGGAGGACTAGTACATCAAAACCCCATATATATATATATATATATATATATATATATATATATATATATAGACACACACTAGTGGAGCTATGCACGTGCACCGAACACACAGTTTTATTAAGAAAATCTTAAAAAAATAAAGTTATTAAAAAATTCAGTAGAAGCTTCAATACATTTAAAAATAAAATTTCAACAGAAAATGAGTGATTGGAAATTGCAAGTCCCGTGCAATGTCCAAATACAGCTAACACTATTTTTTTTTTCTATACATTTGGAAACAGTAAAATAATGATATAATGACAAAAATGAGATCTCAAAACATAATCGATATGGAATTTATATAACTTTTAGAGAATAAATTCTAGATATTTTATCATGAATGTGTACAGAGAAATTTCAATTTACTTTATTTAATTTGTCATGTCGACTTATCAGTTTCCTGGTAGACTTGACCTGCTAAAGTTGAGTCTAGTCGAAAGCATAGTCAAATTGATAACCTGCAGTTTTATCAAAAAATAAAAACAAAAACTAAGAACCAGATGAGCTTACTGTTCCAACCAATTACTATGAACATTATATGTTCACTACAAAATCAGATTATATTAAGGAAAAAAATTAATTATATCTTACCTAAGGATATCAGAATAACAAAATTGAGATGGTGGTTTTAGTCTTAACTTACAAAGAAAAATAATATCTCACACCAACCGTCAAGAATAATGAAGTAATCCGGCTTGTCCTCCAGCGATAGGGATCAACAATGGTGGAACTATAATATGAACTTTGACGGGTAAGATTTGCAAAGTATCTGTTGATCAATATTAGTATTTAACATGTGTTTTGTTTTATTTTATAAAATAGACCGCTATCAGGTAAAAAGAGGCAATACCTCTCTAAGAGCCAGCATCTTTTTTTGCTTGATACAAAGTGTTATATTTTATACCCTGTAAGAAAATGATAATACAAAGTAATCATAGAGGTTCAGTTAAATGGAAGCTCACAAATAGAGATATCAATAGGGAAAAAATACCAAAAAATAAAAAACAACAAATACAAAACTGCCAAAAGAATTGGACCTTCCTCTTAAGAAATATATAAAAATATAACCCAGGTATTCTAGATCAACTATTCTGCTTTGCTCTGTATCGAGGATGGGAGTGCTGATCAAAATAAAAAAAAAATCGAAACGAACGAAGACAGACTGAATTTGTTGCAGCTCAGCATCAAATACTTATTTTAATTGTTTACACTTAAAACGATCACTTCATTCATTGACTCTGAAGTTAGTAGTAATGCTAATATAACAAGCAGTTTGTATGAGATTCTCATTTTTCCTTTAAGGAAAGGCATGGCGTTTCATTGAAATATATGAGAAGAATAAGAAGAACAAGAAGAAGAAGAATAAGAAGAATAAGAAGCTTGCAGTGACGAAAGAAATAAATGTGTTAGAAAATGATCAAAGTTTTTCAATTTAAGGCTCGTGAGTAAGAGCAATAATAAATAAATATATTCATGCCCTTGAAATGCGCTTTTATAATAAAAAAGAATTCACAAAAGTCGTATGTTAAGAAACTAAAAATTGTACTGAACAACAATAACTTTATGATAGCAATCTGACCTACCATTAAATTACATTTATGGAATTATCTTTGGCAATTAATCACTAATATCAGAAGAGAACCAATATTTAGTAGTAGTTTTCACATTATTCAACTTGTGATTACTCTTCCAACATGGGTATAAATGAAGATTAATACAACTATTATGTCAGATTGAAAACTCAATTATTCTAATTAAATAAAATACAAACTCATGAAGCAAAAGGGAAAAGAATATTTAAATTTTTTTAATGGTAACTTTCATTAAAAGAGAGAAAAAAAAAAAAAAACAGGGAGGACATAAAATGAGTTTAAGTTTGTACATTCACTTTCTTATTTATGATATTTTGTTAGTTGCTACTTTTTTTTTTCTAAAAAAGAAAAAGAAAAAACTAAACATAAAGGAATAATGCAAACGAAGTCTGTATATATGGGATGTGCTTATAAGTTTTGGAGGTCCCTATACCTTTTTCAAAGGCCATAATAAATAATATATAGTTGAACGAACATCAAATTACAAATATTTAAAGTTAGTGTATAATAATAAAGGGTTACATCCGTACAAAGAAAATAATCTCATATCTTATGGAAACCTCCCGGAGCCCTCTAATGTTTTTAACTCTCAAATTTCAAATACAAATACCACTCAAGTATCTTTTAGTTCCACCAAAAAATAAAAATAAAAATAAAAAATAAATTGAAACTATTTGCACAATTAGCGTTGTTTCGGGTTAAAAAAAAAAACCACCAATTGGCCACCGGCAACAATAACAAAAGTAGCAAGCTAGTTAATACCTTTTATCGCGAATTTTAAACTGATGGCGAAGTATTTAAAGTGCCCACAAAATTGTAAGTATTGAACAACAAAAGGTAGTAAGTAAAATACACTTGATTCCTTTTTTTTTTTTTTGATGCATTATAAAATAAACTATTCATTTTCTTTTTTATTTTCATCCCGTCTCAGTTCAAGGTTTATTATTGAAAAAGCAAATGGCATTTAAGTTTTCAGAGTTAAAAGACAGTAAATAGTGCATAGTTAAAATCTTTTCTTTTTCCTACCTTGGCTTAGTTTATTAACCGGAGTGGACAAAATAGTGCAAAGAAATATTAAAAAAACTTTTTGAATGATAAAATCTGAAATATTTTTCCTTTGAAATGATTCTTTAATTGCATCATATCTCACACTTAATTTTACAAAAAAAAAAAAAAAAAAAAAAAAACAATTGAATAAAAATTTGGAAATTAGTGAACAAAATGGTTCAATAAGAACCACGAATGAATGTTTATTGGTCTTATCCCACTCTTAAGGGGTTTGGAGGGTAACAATTGACGAGGCCTTGATCTAAAGCGTAAGAATATAACTAACAAAAACTAAAATAGGAAAAATAAATAAAATAAAATGTCAGATTCTTATACAAATATGGATTATGTTTTTGACCTTTTGAATATTAGTACATGTACTGCTGAAAAAAAGCCCTTTCCCTTCGACTCTATGGAGAAGAAAAAAAGATTCCGACAGATAATGGAAAGCTTTTCTATACCTCATGGCATCGTCCTTTTAGTTATTATCTACTTTGCTTTTCTCAACCAGGACACTTTCTGTTTGAGTTTTTCATTTTTCTATCTCACATAACAAAACAGTATCAATTTTACATTTTAAATGCTATGCACAAATTCATATTTCAAACATAGAGTGAGAACTAAATACAAAGTTCTACCATAAGGAAACACAAACCACGCACAATTTGGAAGCATGTAGTTAATATTCAAGAAATAAAACAGACATATAATTAAAATTATCAAAGCACGAAGGCTATCAATGGGCCTAACTTTGGCCCAAACAAAAATGAGAAAAAAAAACCAACTCTTCATCATCGTTTTTTTAACTTTGGTTGCACCCGAATGAAGACTTTATTGTAACATTAAAAAAATTTGAAGAAGACACAATCAAACAATAACAATTTCAGTAGACAGTGCTCACTTACATGTATGAAAACTCCATCCATTTCAAAAGAAGCTAAGAGTCAATGAAGAATCTGTTAAAATATCATGTTATTCCCTACACAATTACTCACAGAGGAAAAACCTTATACCCACAAAATTCCCTAGATTGAAAATCTCCTAGTATCTGAATAAGAAGAATGTTAAAAGAAAATTGAAAAAAGAAGAGGGAGAAAAACAACATTTGAGATATTGATTTGAGATAGATTCCAATCTTATCCACATTTTCATTTTCTTTTCTTCACCACCATAAAAAAAACAAAGAAATCGAAAAAAAATTACTCGATTTATTGGAATGTATTAAAATGAAATTTTATTACGTTTAAAATATCATCATTTATTTAATATAAGAGATTAAAAAAATTATTAGGATCGTGTGTGCCGAGTTTGGTCTAGATTTGGGTTCATTTGGGTATAGTAGGGGGGTAGTTAGCAAATTTCCAGAGAATTTAGGGGGCTTTTTCGTAATTTTAGATTTTTGAGATTATGGTATCATTGTGTAGATATTTTTAATTCCTAAACTTTAGTCTGCTAGATCATCTTGATCCAGATCCTTAAAACACCTCTAAATCCAAGCCTGACCCAAGTCTATTTGAGACAAATTGGGAAATGCCCATTATGTCCCCATCTTTATCCATATATAAAATAACGTAATAAATATATGATTTGAGATAGATTCCAATCTTATCCACATTTTCATTTTTTTTTCTCCACCACCTAAAAAAAAAAACAAAGAAATCGAAAAAAAAAATTACTCGATTTATTGGAATGTATTAAAACGAAATTTTATTACGTTTAAAATATCAGCATCTACTAAATATAAGAGATTAAAAAAATTATTTGGATCGTGTGTGCCAAGTTTGGTCTGGATCCGGGTTCATTTGAGTATAGTAGGGGGTAGTTCGCAATTTTCTAGAGAATTTAGGGGGGTGTTTCATAATTTTAGATTTGTGAGATTATGGTACAGTTGGGTAGATATTTTTAATGCATAAACTTTAGTCTTTTAGATTGTCTTGATCCGGATCCTTAAAACCCCTCTAAATCCAAGCTTGACCCAAAGTCTATTTTAAACAAATTGGGAAATTCCCATTATGTCCTCATCTTTATCTATATATAAAAGGATTGGCCCCACAACTTACATTTTATTGGGCATGTTTGTAGTGAAAAAAGTACATCATCTTTCTCTCTTTTATAAGAGTAGACAGATTTGTGTGTGTGTGTGTGTGTGTGTGAGAGAGAGAGAGAGAGAGAGAGAGAGAGAGAGAGCCTAAATGTGAGGTCTCCCACTCCTCACTTTCATAGTATTGTGAGAGTAACTCTCACAAGAGCATCCCCCCCGCCCCCCATATGGAAGAGGAGGACCAAGTCTTATGGTTGCTGAGCCTCAAATCGGGCGAAGGTATGTGGGACCCAAACTGCACAATGTCCATTGTGGGCTGGAGCAAGGTCGGTTGGAGGTTGCATGTGAACGTGAATGCCCTCCATGTGCACAACTAAATTTATTTTCCCCTTTGAAAGGTAGGGTTTACCCTTTGTGCCCAGAACCTCCACTCGACTTTCTTAATCCCGCTCTGAAAATGCGGATCGACATTTTCGGATTGGATCCGTCCTCGTAGCGTGGTTTGACCGAATATGGAGCGAATCGTGCAAAAGCTTTAGTCTTTTGTGCATTTTCTTTTTCTGTAAGCTAGACATTTATCTTTTGAACGAATAAACTTCTTTTGACTTATTAATTATTGTCTATTTTATGTGATCAAATTGCAAAGTTAAATCTTTTCTCCATTTTTGATACTTGAATATATGGATAAGATATATTTGTGCCCATTAGTTGATTATTTATAAACCCGCGAGCACTATGTTGTATAGGCCTTTTGGAGGTGTTCCAAACATTTAATTATTTTAGAATTTAGCGTTGCGGCGCTCCCACTCCTGCTCCGCAGTTTGGGCACTTAGGGCTTACATTTTCCATTTACATGAATGCGCCAAATCTACATGGCATGATCCAAATTGAATCAGTATGAGAGATCCAAAATTCCATAATTAGATTAGATTTGATAATGTGTGCCTGCCTAATCTTCAGATCGATGGCTCCGATGTTTTCCAAATTTTTTTCCTAGGATCCTAGGGATGAAAACTCAAGGGGAAATTTTAGTGAAATTTAGGTTGAAGATTCTAAATGGCTGTCTCTAGATTCCGCAAATTTTCTATCTGGTAAAGGAGATTTAGAAAATAAACTAAAATAAGTAATTAAAATAGCCTTTATATCGCTCCATTTTAAGTTTTAAATACTTTTTGGGAATTTTCCTTTTTAAAATCTTGAATTCTTTAAATCCTTACTATCACAAGAAATCGGGAGTGGGATTTCTTGCTGTTAGAAATTTCTTAAAACATGATGTGGCTATTTTGTGACATTTGAATATCCCTATTTAATTTGTGAGTTATTTAGATTTTTTTTTGCTTGCGCAAATTCATATTCTAAATATTCAGCTTACATTTTTTGATAGAGTAAGGTCCTTACATTTGTAAAACATGCTTCAAATGGAGAGACATGACTTCTCCTTTGGGGTGGAGCCAGGAATTTTATTTTGGGAGGGCCAAAGAAAAAAAAGATTATAAGCAAAATTCCTATGTAAAAAAAAAAAATTATAAAAGAGAAAGTGGATTTGTCATTCTTCTTCTTTATTCATACCTTAAGGTTTGTTGGGTAAACGTCGTGAAAGAGGAAACGATCAGCGAAATTGATTTCCCACCACCCTAAGTGGGAAGCGCTAATCCACGCCATTATGGAATTGAAGCACAAACAGAGGAGAAAATTAGGACATTTCATCGCTGCACCAAACGCAAACCAGCTCCTTGTCTCCTCCTCTTTCCATGACAAACTTCTCTGTGCAAAGCCATGAGATTCCTATTCTACAACTTTGATTTTCGATGGGGGTAGATGGGATTTCCGGAACTCCTCTAGCAAGGAAAGATAATGTAAAATCCAGAAATTTCCTGCATTTTCGCCGCTACACCAAATAAGAAGAAGAAAACTTCAGATTTTAGCCCCCTTCCTTTGAAACATTGCTTGCACAATCAAAACTTTAAAGTCTCTGCAGGATGTGCTTTCTCCTCTTCCTCTTTTGAATCATAAGATTTGAGGCAAGTGTAGATGGTTAAAATGAATATTAGAAAAAGAAATCTCTTCCCCAACTGCATTAAGCCTTGTTTATTTGTTCTTCTTTTCTTCATTTCCTTTCTTTTCTTTTCATTTCCTTTTTTATTTTAAGTTTTTCTTAAAATCAGTCGTATTCTTGTTTCCTTTTTTCTAAGGTCAAACCATGTTAAAGGAGCGGGGCGGGGGGGGGGGGGGGGGGGGGGGGGGGGTGCCTGCCTGGGTCCACCCCTGCTTCTCCTCCTCATCCTAGAAGCGATCCGAGCTGTGTTCAACACTTCAAGCAGAAACTAAAAAGTCTGAAATGGTGTGTAGTTGTGGTTCTTTCACGGTTCCAATAGTCCCTCCTCTTCTTATGAATGATCATCTCTAGAGCAACAATATATTTGCCCATGCCCTAATCATTTGGGACTTGTTTCTTCACGAGAATTTTTGACAAGAACTTATCATGTTGGTTTTATTTTTTATTTTTTATATGATGTGACATTTTGTCCCTGGCATTTACAAATGCCATGCTTATTCGTAACATTTCAAAATCCTAGTCACCTAAAAGTTCTCAGCCCCTTCGCTTTTTGGTGAAGTTTATGAATGCTCGAGTATAAAGGATTTTTTGGATGTTCAAGTATAAGGGAGCATTCAGAAATTCCATAATGTCTGAGACTTTCTAAATTCTCCAAACATGAATTCCATGAATTCCACTAAATAATATTTGCTCATAAATATGGAAAAAAAATGTATAAAAAATGCATAGGGTGAGATTTGTTTGGCTCACTTATGTCATACATTTTTTTTTTTGTTATGCTAGCCTAGTGGGCTGGATCCAAGAGTCCACACATGTGAAAAGGAGAGTCCACATAAAAAAGAGAAGCTCACAAATGTGGAAAGAGTGGCATACCTAGGGATCAATTACTTGGTAGCCAATTGTCATGTAGGGTTGCTAACTAATTGAGAACCCCCTTTTTGTCCACTAATGTCATACATAGATTAAGAATTAGGAGTGTACCAAAAATCAATCTCATTTGATATTTTTAGACATCCCATTAAAAGCAGAAAAAATGCATTGTCCAAAGTGGCTGTACCAAACATAAACTTTACTATAGCGCGGAATTTAACTTTCATGATCCTTACTTTGTCGATGGAAAATTTTGTGCATGTATGTGCCCTAACCATACAAATTATAACATTTGGTGCAGCATGTTTTGCCTCTTCCACAGCTGTGTATCCTATACCATTTGTCTGCCCTTATCAGATAGAATCGAATAATGCCACTGGTCTCACTTAACCATTATTAGAAGGACAAGAATTATCTACAACTTTTAAAGCTTTTCCTGCTTTTTTTTTTTTATTGAAAGACTTTAAAATATTATTAAGAATCTAACAACACATTAACGCTTACATAATACTTAATCAGGTCTGGGTGGAGTGCCACTAAACCACCCCATATCATCTACATACTGGGCATGCCTAGCTAATTTATGAGCAGCTGCATTTCCCTCTCTTCCCACATGTCACACTTCAAACTTATTGAAATAATTCACTGACACTTTGATTTCCTCAAACAGAGGACCTTGTCTTGACATATTTGTACCGGAAGACTTAAGCGCATACACCACCCACATTGAGTTCTCTTCTAGTGTAATACTGCTCACCCCACTGTGAAAAACCATCTAGAGAGCTCTTATTGCTGCTACGGCTTCAATGTCAGTGGCGCTGTCCACCCCATTTTCTATTTTGCTCATTGTCCACAATCACGTTACCTACCTCATCTCTAAGAATAGCACCAACTCTCGCTTTCTCTATCTTACCAAATAGAGCACCATCTTCTAACAAAGAACTTTCTCTTTTTTGAAGCTACTCTTTTCAATGCGAGTGCATTTAACAGCATGTACCAATGTCCCCATGCTGTGGTAAAGAGAAGCTCCAAATCAAATGTTGGATCTTATTCTACTAAGTCCTAGGCAAACAAGCCAAAGTTATGATGTATGATCTGCTTTAAATCTATCCAAGGGAAGCAATCCCTCCACACCCGATATATATGAGGATAAGAGAATAGAGCATGCATATCATGTTCTGTCTCAACCGCATAGAATTCATAAGAGGTCATTGGGTCCAATATTCTACTAACTAAATATAAGAAGGCTACAAGATCTATCCATTTTCTAAAAATTAAGTTTATTGGTTAATTAGATTTCAAAGTCTTTTTCTAGTCTTATTATTCCTTTAAATCTTTTTTGCCCCTAATCAAAAGCACTAATACACCATACATTGAACTATTGCATTAATTGTTGTTGGTTCAATTTTGGATTTTTGCCAACATGCAAACAAATAACAGTCCACTTCATCATATTACTAGCAATAAAGGCCTATGCTAAGCCTGGGCAAAAAACAAAAATAAAAATAGATTAAGAAGTATATATTTCTTTACAATATAAATGGAAAAAAAATAAATCTAAAATAAATAAATAAAATTTTTATTTGAAGTAATATATATGGGAACCGGTCCTATAAGGACCGTCCTTACAACTTATGGTGCGGACCGCCACCGTGAGACCCAATTGGTTATGGGACAGTAAGGGACCGAAAGATCCAAGTGGGGCCAACTTACAAATCAAATTTAAAGTCATTCTAATACCTCTAACCCCTTCATCCGTAAGGAAGGTCCTTATAGGACCAATTATATATATATATATATATATATATATTGTATTTTGCATTAAAAAAATGGGGGATTCGGCGAGAGGTCCCTGAACATTTCACTTTATTGCCTTAGGTCCACAATCTTTTTTTATAGTGTGAAAGGTCCTTTTTCCAAATTTGAAAACCTAAAGTGTCTAATTTACCCTTTCTTCAAATCATATCCCATGATTAGTGGGATAAGCCATTAATAATGGTCAACTACCATTAAATTAGTCACGATTAATAGAATTCCACTAATGAGATTTTCAAATAAAGTTAAAAAAACAGGAAACAAATTTCAAATAAATTTCTAAAACTGAAATAAATTTCAAACATGCAAATAAATTTCAAAAGAGCCAAATAAATTTCAAAAGACGAAAATAAATTTAAAAAAATGTAAATAAATTTCAAAAGACGAAAATAAATTTCAAAAGATGTAAATAAAAAAAAAACTCTAAAAAAACAAAAACTAATTTCAAAAAATACAAATAAATTTGAAATAACACAAATAAATTTCAAAAAATGCTATAATATCAAAAGAACATAGAGAAATTTAAAAAGACGCATATAAATTTCAAAAAATCTAAAGATTTTCAAAAGATGAAAATCAATTTAAAAAGACGCAAATAATTTTCAAAAGATGAAAATCAATTTTAAAAGATCCAAATAAATTTAAAAAAAGTGTAATTAAATTTAGAAAAACGCAAATACATTTGCCACAAACTCGGATAAATTTGTCCAAACTCGGATAAATTTGTCCAATAACTCAGATAAATTAGCCAAAACTCAGATAGATTTGTCCAGAGCGTAAAAAAATTTATTTCAGAACTCAGATAAATTTGCAAAAAACTCAGATAAATTTCCAAAATGAAGATAAATTTGTTAGAAACTCAGATAAATTTGTTAAAAACTCAGATAAATTTTCCAAAAACTCAGTTAAATTTGCCAGAAACTCATATATATTTGCCAAAAATACAGATAAATTTCTCAAAAACTCAGATAGATTTGCTTTTGGGCTTTGAAACCAGGTCAAACTTGACCCGACCTCACCCGGACTGAAACCGACCCTCTGGGTCATCTTATTCCTCCTCTCATTCTCCTGTTCCAGAACAAGAACCGCAGGTCCACCGAACTATCGTGCCTCCTGTACGTGACCTGCGACACCAGATCCAGCACCCTCTCCCTCATCCTCACCTTCGCCGCGGGTATCCCCATCAGCACCTCCGAAATCCTCACACCCTTCATCACCACCTCCTTGTATGGTCAAAAGACTGAGTCCTAACCCCATCGAAATTACTAGGGCCGGGATGAACTTTGAATACAGATAAAGCTATCCCAACCCATTTGCCCAGCAGGCTAAAAACTCAACCCGGACTATATTCATGACCTATAAGCAGGTTATTAGACACGAACAAGCAGGTCATAGTAGCCAAGAAGGAAACCAATTGATTAGATGACAAATAAAACATAAGAAGTGGAAGCCAAGCAACCATGTGGTGCGCCAAAGCCAAAATCATGGAATATTATTATACTACTATCCTTGCCACTGCATTGATGGTGCTCAGATGGACACCTCGCCACTATCCCGTCGAACGTCGCCCTCCTTGTCGGCGTGTCCCCCGGCGGCTGAAGGCGAGGCAAGCCCGCGCGAGCCACGATTGGACCACGAAGGGTCCCCATCGCTGTCGCTGAACTGGGCCTCGGTTGGTGAGAACGAAGAAGAAGAGCAGCATGGCTGCTGTGTAGTTCGGTTCTGCCTAAACAGAGAGGAAGAACTAGGTGGTCTCGGTTCTGTTGCAGAATAAAACGATTGACAGATGGAGAGACTTGCAGAACCCAAGTGAAGCGAGTATAATCACATGAGAGAGAGAGAGAGAGAGAGAGAAAGACTTCTGTCATGTGAGAATTTCAATATGGCTGTCATGTTCAAGCAGATCGATGAGCTCTCCAAGAACTCCAATGGCGTCAAGGTCTGCAGAGGAGATGTGGGTTCGAGTTCCAATGCGAACAAGAAGAGGAAAGTGTCAAAAGATTAATACTTAATTTGAAATTTGAAATTTCAAAATTTTATGCCTAAAATGGTTGAAAGGGTAAATTAGTCATGAGAATTGTATCCAGGGACCTCTCGCCGAAATATGTCCAGCTGGATGGACTACAAGCCTTAGAGAAAAAGTTGATGGACTGGAGGCCTTACAAGTCCTATATGAGGGACCTTTCGCTAATTATCTCTAAAAAGATTCAATGCTAGAGAACTTATTCAAAAAATAAGTGGTGGCATAAAATTATATAAGCTACAATTATATTTGAATTAATCTTAAGGTAGAAACAATTGGAGAAAAAAAAACTTATTAATTTGAAATCTACATGTCAATCATCATTATCATGCACCTATCATTATCATGTAGACTTATTAAGGTAGACACAATTTCAATAATATCATGAAATAAATTGAAATCTACATGTCAATCATCATTATCATGCACGTTTAGGAAGGTTGCATCATTGTAGGCCTTATTTTCTTGATGGACCTCTCCATGTTTCATTCTTTGAGTCGGACCTCACTTCCATAATGAATTGTTTTTAGTAAGCTTTCCTTTATAAATCTAACGGTCGGATTTTGAGTTACAAATTTTGCAAGATTGGCACGCATGGGAACCCCTGAAAATTGAAGTTCTCATCAAGACTTCAAATGGTCCAGATCTATTTACCATCATGATCTTCTCATCAAAACTTTTCCAATGGCGAAAGGATTTTTGAAAATCCGATGGTTGGATCTTAAGTTATGATTTTTTTTTCCAGAATTAATCCCACACCGAGGTACTATCGGAAACTGAAAGTGCTCATTGAGAGACTTCTGACGGTGTCTGGACCCCAAAGATTCGACGGGCGGATTTTTTAAAAATAATACCGCATGATGCGTGATCAATTTGGGTCTAGATGCCTTTTTTGTGCCACCTTTATGTAAAAGACAAAGGACTTCTCCTTTAATCTTTGATGCTATCACATCGCCTTCATTATCCTACATATAAAATAATGACAGTGTTAGTTGACTCATGTATAAATTTAAATAGATAAAATACTTTTTTTTTTTTTTTAAAAGATAAAATACTGTTGAGTATAGAAAGTTACATTGTTGTCAACTCATCTTTACTTGTATTTAGGGTGAGCTCAACTTCTTTGCCAAAAAGCACGATGTTTAATGTGTCAAATTGATCACTATAAGAGGCATAATGGATCTGTCAAACATTTTATAACACAAGGATCCTACCCTAATCGTATTTAGTATCTAATTAATCTTAAATAGATGCATAATGGTTGTTTTGATTGATTTTGTGACTGATTAGGTAGATTAGAAGGGGTTTGAATGTTGATCAGGTAGAATTATGACTTCAGGGTAATTTGGGTACTTTGGATTTAGTGTGTATTTTCAGATTTTTGTGGGTTTTGGGTGCATAGGGTAGAGGATATCATGGTCCTCGATTTCGGTGCGTTGACCCAACCCATTTGAGCCCATTTAGGCTAAAAAACCATCCAAAAGCCCTTTTCCCGTATTTTCCATATCATACTGGACTTGCATGCAAACTCCTAGGAGAATCTCAATTTAAATAGAACCCATCTCCCATTTTATACATCTTTTCTCTTCCTCCTTCATTTGCATGTAGCTGAACTCCATCTCTTTCCTTCCATTTTCACCAAATCAAGACACTAGAAGCTTTGCATGTTGGATCTCTTGAACTAGGGAGCATCATCTTCAACATCTTCATCTTCTTGGAGCCCTCATTTCCTCTAATTCATCACCATCTTTTCCACTTGGTAAGCTACTCTTCCCCAACCATTTTCTATTGCTTGGAATCAGGCCCCATTGACAAACAAATTCGTTGCATGCATGACCTCCGTCCTCATCTCAGTTGTACTTCCTTGTGAGATCTCATTTCTCTCATTACTTTTGGGAGTTTTGGTTTGTGAGCTTGGTTTGAGCTTTTGGAGACTGGATTGTATAGGATTTGAGTTGCAAGGACAAAAAAGCTAGGCAAGTTAAAAATATATAATTTTTTGCATGCATGTATGCTCAATTGTTAATTCTTGATCTACTCTTCATGCTAGAAGACCCAATTTTAGCTCATTTGTTAGTTTGATTTTCAATTTCTGTAAATGAGCATGTTAACGTGTGTAATTGGTTTAATTTGTGTTTAGGAGTGTTATATGGATGTTTAGAGAGCATGAGATGCTCCTACAGTGCAAGTGTGGGCTTTGGGAAGGTTGGGAAATTTTGGAAATGAGGAATCTTCTGTTCAGGGCCTTCTCAGGCCTGGCTCACAGCATGTCGGTCAAGTGTTGGCTCTCCTTTTGAATGTGAAAGGCCTTTCTTTATCAGTTGGTGACATTATGATTTGAGGTATATAAACAATTTCACCTATGTTCGGACTTATTATGATCTCTACTTCAATTAATTTGTGTTTAAGTCTTTTAGCAATAAGCTTTGTTCCATTGCACAAACCATTCGATTGATTTAAATCTCTCAACAACAATATTGGTACATTACCAACTTTTAGTTCGAGAGAGTGGTTTGGAATCCCCCTAAATTTTAATGTGTTTAGAAATTATGGTGTATATAGAAGGTCTTGCTCATCATCTTGAATATCTGTGATGCTATATGTAAGTGCAGAAAAATATACTCACAAGATTAGGATGCCTTCAAGGACTTACTCAAAAAGACTGGAGGAGGAACTGCATGCCAGATAAACCTGAAAAGGGGGAAGAGAACAGTCACAGGACCCTGGCTGGGGCAGCGCAGGGCTCTCCGATGCTTAAGTTAGTAGTGATCGGAGAAGAAGCATGAAGAGAGGTGTATGGTTGCATGTAAAGGAATGCATACCTCATTTTTTGGGCCGTCCCATGCTATATATGAGAAGTTGTTTTGGTGCCTGTGCCAGTGGGCCTCACGACGTGACTAGGGTCTCATCAGCCCACATAGTCATTAATGAGGGTCCATCACAGCCCTCATTACATTTAATGAGGGTCCGATCAGCCCACATAGCATTAAATGCTGGTCATGTTGGGCTTGACCCTGTCTTGGCTTATTGGCGGCAGAGGTCCCATCGGATCCTCCCTCGGGCCTTGCCCTGATACAGCCGTAGCCATTGGACATGATTGTCAGAAGCGTGTTGAGAATAGACGGCCCGGATGGTGTCCGTCCCATCGCGGCGCCCTCATCTTTCCACGTGTCCGTATGCTGCCCGTGGCAAAACAGGCCCATTTCGAGCGACCGTCTCCACTTCGGCAGCAACAGAGGTGGCATCGACTTCGGCAGAATTGGTGCCGGGAGATCTGGTCTCGGCCAGCATTCAAGACTAGTGCCGAGGTGCATGCATCCGAAGTGAGTGCCTATATCGTCTACGAACTGGCCCACACAATTGCCCCTGAGTTTTCAACTCGTTAGGATCTCAGGATCATTGGGAGTGGAAACTCGTTTCGGCAGCGACTTGAGATTACCGGGGGGGGGGGGGGGGGGGGCGCTCTGACGTCACATCTGACACGTGGAGCCTGCTCGACTTCCCTTCGCGTGCAGAGGATAATTACTTGCATTAACTGCCAAATCCTAATAATGGTGGGAGGCGGATCGTTCGCGCCACGCGTCACTGCCGGATTCAACGCTTCGGTACTTGCCTGTACGCACGCGGCCTGTGACGCCCCGGAGTCCCACATCGACTATAGAGAGGAAAATGAATGGGGTTATATGTAAAGTTTACACCCTTACCTTGCATGAGGCCTTTTAAAACCGTGCGGCCCGGGAAAACGTAAGAACTCCGAAGTTAAGCGTGCTCGGGCAGGAGCAGTACTAGGATGGGTGACCTCCTGGGAAGTCCTCGCGCGTGCACGCGGGCCAAAGCGGACAATATCTTGCATGTGTGAAGGGTGGGGCGTTACAAATGATATCAGAGCCGACTCTCGACTAGTTCGAGTGTGGGTCCCCTGCCGTGGCCTGGTGCAAGTGGGCGGGTCTCCATGTGGGCGGGCCAAGAGGGCTGGCAGGCTACAGGGACTGGCAGGCTACTGCACAGGGACGTGCAATCCTAAGGGGGGTGGAATGTGACGCCCCGGAGTCCCACATCGACTATAGAGAGGAAAGTGAATGGGGTTATATGTAAAAGTTTACACCCTTACCTTGCATGAGGCCTTTTAAAACCGTGCGGCCTCCGAAAAACGTAAAAACTCCGAGGTTAAGCGTGCTCAGGCGGGAGCAGTACTAAGATGGGTGACCTCCTGCGAAGTCCTCGCGCGTGCAAGCGGGCCAAAGCGGACAATATCATGCATGTGTGAAGGGTGGGGCGTTACACGGCCGTTGAAGTGACTTTTTCGAATTGGGAAACGGCGCCATGATTTGGCGCCCTTCTATAAATACAGGTCCTCTTCTCTTCTTCCTCCTTTCTACTCTTCGCTTTTGAACGGACGCCTCTGAGAGAGAACAAAGGAACAGAGCTAAGAAATCGGAGCGAAGCCCTCGTCTGCCCGCAGGATATCCCTGCTTGTCCTTGCCCTAGGTTCTCGTACTAAGTAAGTCTCTTGCGTCCATCTTCTGCTTTCGTCCGGTTCTTTTCCCTCTCTTTACCTTTTTATCGGTCATGGGGATCTTCAGTCACTGGGTTGACTCTCCCCAGTCCATAGAGGCCTTTAGGACTGTCTATGAGATTCCGGGAGATGTTCTCGTCCGGAAGGGTGACCCAGCGGACCATCATCGCCGATGCTGCGTTGAGGGCTGGATGCCCTTTCCGCTCATAGCGGTGGTCGAAGGGGGAGTTAGATTCCCGTTGCACCCACTTCTTCGGGCCTGCCTCTCCTCCTGGAACCTTACCCCTTGCCAGTTGATGCCGAACGCCTTCAAGGTCATCATGGGCACTGTGGCGTTGAACCGGCATCTCCACATAGATTTAGACATCCGTGACATAGAGGATGTATACGACCTCTGCAAGACAAAGGAGGACACCTATTACCTCCGCGTCAAGTCGAGGCGGAGGGCCTTCGTCAATGCACTTGAGGATTCGAACAAGTACGCAGGGGACGAGCTCATTTCCATCTCGGGGAACTGGGAGTTCGGCCCCGAGGAGGAAGCAAGAGTTTACAGCATTCCCCGCTACCCCGGGGTTGCTCCAAGTACGGACTTCTCCATTCCTCTGTTCTAAAACTTTTACTTGCTTCTGCCCTCATATTCCCGAACTGACGTCTTCTCTGTCTCGCAGGTGCTCGGCAGAGAAAAGCCGGGCTTCACCGTTGGGTGAGGAACGACTCTTGGCATAACAGGGTTGCCAAGTGTACTGACTTCGACAACCGGGCCGCGTGGGCGTTGCTCAAGTACAAGCCCAGATACAGGGGCTATATCGTCAGGAGGTCGGGAGACGAACCAGAGGTTGCCGTAGCCGAAACCGAGCTACAAAAGAGGTGCCCGGAGAGAAGGGAAATCCCGACTGAAGCTGGGCCCTCTCGAACCGAGGCCGAAGCCGGACCCTCACTGACCGAGGCTACCGCCAGAAGCCCGGTTTCCTCTTCCGAGTCTGATCCGGAAGATACTCCTCTTGCGAGACGCCCACGACGTTCGTCGCCGATGACAGAAGAGATGGCTAACAACATCACCTACCTTGACCTCGAGGCGCTGGCTTTTGGGGACGAATCCCCCGAGGCACCTGCTCCAGTGTCACCTGCTCCGGTGCTCCAAGTGCCCCAAACACCGCTGCCCCCGAGTGGTGCCGGGGTCCCCGAGGTGGCCCCCGACACCATGGACCGGACTGAGGAGGGTGCCGGCAGGGATCTTGATCAGGACCGCTCCCCCGCCTCTGAGGATGCTCCAGGAGGGAGCGTTCTGGGAAAGAGGCCAAGGGAGGAAGACTCGAGCTCGGGAGTCGCGCCACCTCCGGCTCCTTGGGAGCCGAGCTTTACCACGACCTCGGGCGAGCGGTTGACAGTTGAGCATTGCGTCCACGCGACCAACTCCTGCGTCCTGGAGGCGCTGGCCAAGGGATGCGCTCTGCCAAAGGATATGGCGCTATACTCGGGGTACAATGATCCGAAGCTCCTTGCGTCACTGCTGCAGACGAACATCTAGGTGAGCCTCTCCCTGAGTTCATTTCATCATTTTATATCCATATTCAACCTCGGCTGACTTGTCCTGTCGTTTTTATGCTGCAGGCCTTGCAGAAATCGATGGTGCTTATCGACAGATATACCAAGCAGAGCCCAGTGGTCGCCATGCTGGACGCGAAGAGACTGGAGTTGGAGGAAGCGTTGGGTGCTGCCACCCAGAGGGCAGGTCAACTCGAAGCCCAAGGAGTTGAGCTCATTGCCGAGTTGGGGGGCGCCAGGGTGGAGACTGAGGCCGAGAAGAACAAAAATGCCGAGCTCGAGGCAACTGTGGAGAAACTAAGAGGCGACCTCGCCGCTGAGTCGAAGAAAGTGGCTGAAGCCGAGGCCAAGGCTCAAACAGCCCAGGCCGAGGCTGACGTTGCCTTTGCCGACGCGGTGAAGCAGGCCACCACACACTACGAGACTCGGGTCCTGCAGGTCAGAGACAAAGCATGGGAGAAAGGGTGGCGCGCCGCCTTGAGGAAGGCTGAGATCAACGAAGGGCACCCATCTTTCGCAGAGCCTCCCCCATTCCCTGACCCTACTATCCCCAGGGCCAACATCATCATTGAGCCGTCGGTTCAGCCCGAGGCCGTAACCATTGTCTCTGCCCCGGACCCTTCAGCTTAGTTGTTTTTGTTGTTTTTGTAGGACTTTGCACTTTCTGTAAGGATTGCATCTTTGCAAAAACTCAATATAAAAAGAAAGGTTTAATTAATGGAATAGCACCTTTTTTGCCTCATTGTTCTCTTGTAATCCTGGATGTTATCCGACTGACTTGATGTCATTTTTCTGTACTTTCTGCTTGTGAGCATGCGAGTTTGGTAGAGGCGGACCAGTCAGTTTAGGACCTGGTCAGGAGTGACGTAGTTGAGTGACGTGTAAACTTGATGGGCCTTTGTCAGCCATAAGGATGTTATCTGCTTCGGTAAAAAGGGGGGTGAAACTTGGCCGAGGTGGAACCCCCTGGGTCGGTGAATAAAGGCGGTCTCGGCAGTGTCCATAAGGGCTTTGCGCCTACGGGTTAGACAGGTCCGAGACGACTTTGGGGGTTGACCGTGTTCACGCCTGGGTGGCCCATAGCCGACCCGAGGCTATCTCATCGCTGGCCTGTAGGCTTCACGCCTGGGTGGCACGCAGCCGACCCGGGATGATCTCATCGTTGGCCCGAAGGCTTCACGCCTGGGTGGCACGTAGCCGACCCGAGACGATCTCATCATTGGCCTGAAGGCTTCACGCCTGGGTGGCACGTAGCCGACCCGGGACGATCTCATCGTTGGCCCGAAGGCTTCACGCCTGGGTGGCACGTAGCCGACCCGAGACAATCTGATCATTGGCCGTGGCCGAAATGCTGACACAGGATGCCCCGTTCTTTTGAATGATCTCTATTCATTGATTTCTTCGAAGTACATATGTACAAATTTCAGAAATAGAACTTCTTGAGGTGAGACGCGTTCCATGGTCTCGGTAGCTGTTTTCCTGCCATATCTTCAAGTCGATAAGCTGACTGCCCAGCAATAGAAGTCACTTTGAACGGTCCGTGCCAATTCGGCCCCAGCTTGCCTTGATTTGGGTCCTTGTCCCCCGGGAGTGTCTTCTTAAGGACCAGCTCTCCCACTGAGAATTTCCTCTCCCTAACCCTCTGGTTGTAGCCTCTGGCCAGTTGCCGCTGATAGGCTGTAAGCCGAACTGCTGCTGCTTCTCTTCACTCATCGGCCAGGTCCAGTTCCACAGCTAGATGGGTCTCATTTCGGCCCTGGTCGAAGAGTTCGGTTCTTAGAGTAGGAGGCCAATTTCTAAGGGAATGACGGCCTCCATTCCGTAGGCTAGGGAAAAAGGTGTTGCCGAAGTGGATCGCCTTGGAGTCGTCCGGTAGGCCCACAGGACACTCGGGAGCTCTTCTACCCATCTCCCTTTGGCTCTGTCAAGCCGTTTCTTCAGCTCGTCGAGCACTACTTTATTGGAAATTTCCGCCTGACCATTACTTTGCGGGTGGGCCGGGGTGGAGTAGCGATTGCGGATGCCGTACTCCTCGCAGAAGCTTCTGAAGAGGTTGGAATCGAACTGGGTCCCGTTGTCCGAGACCAATATTCTAGGGATGCCGAACCTGGTGACGATGTTTTTCCAGACGAAATTTTTGGAATCCTGCTCCGTGATGGAGGACAGCGGCTCCGCTTCGATCCATTTGGTGAAGTAATCCGTGGCTACTATCAGCCATCTTTTATTTCCAGGAGTTCAGTGGAGCGGCCCTACTATGTCGAGCCCCCACTGGGCGAATGACCATGGACTAGAGAGCGGACTGAGGTCCTGTACTGGCTGATGGAGGGAGTGAGAGTATTTCTGACACTTCTCGCATTTCTTCGCGTACACCTGCGCATCCTTCTGCATATATGGCCACCAGTAACCCTGGCTGATAGCCCGATAAGCTAGTGACCTTCCTCCGATATGGCTTCCGCAGATTCCTTCATGTATTTCGAAGAGGAGGTCCTCCACTTTGCTCGGATGAACGCACTGGAGGTACGGGCCTGTGTACGACTTCTTGTGGAGCTTGACTTCGGGAGACAACTAGAACCGGGCTGCTTTGAGTCTGATCCGATGTGCCTCGCTGCTGTCTTCGGGTAGCTTGTCGTCTTTAAGGTAGGTGATGAGGGGGTCCATCCAGCTCGGGCCGAGGTCAATACACGACACTTCCCGAGGTGGATGGAGCTCGATGCTGGGTGCGGCCAAGGATTCCACTTTGATGGTTCTTTTTCTTCCCGCTTCGACAGCGCTGGCCAAATTTGCGAGAGCATCTGCATGGGAGTTTGCTTCCCTGCCAACCTGTTTGATTTCGGCCGTATTGAACTGAGAGAGAAACTTCTTTGCCAGGGCTAAATACGCAGCCATCCGGTCGTCGCGAGCTTGATAGTCCCCAGTCAGCTGGTTTGCCACCAACTGTGAATCACTGAAGACCACCAGCTGTTGAGCTCCGAGGATTTTGGCGCTGTTCAGTCCAGCCAAAAGGGCTTCGTACTCAGCTTCGTTGTTCGACGCCTTGAAATCCAGGGTCAGAGCCTGCTCGATGACCAGTCCCTCTGGCGATTGGAGGACAACTCCCGCTCCGGCTCTTCTCGAGGTGGAAGACCCATCGACGAAGACTTTCCAAACTGGGGTGAGGGCTTGGCATTGTGATTGTTCAGAGCCAGTGGGCGTCTCATGCTCCCTGCCCCCCAGTTTGGTGCCGAGCTGGGTTGGTGCCGAACTCGAGTCGAACTCGGCAAGGAAATCTGCCAGAACCTGAGCCTTGATC
Organism: Cinnamomum chago; assembly: GCA_038049695.1. Lineage (NCBI taxonomy): Eukaryota > Viridiplantae > Streptophyta > Magnoliopsida > Laurales > Lauraceae > Cinnamomum > Cinnamomum chago. Next base: position 58,730,260 of record CP142458.1, on the reverse strand, counting down.
GCTGTCCTGGGCTGATACTGAATCTCATACTGCCCTAGTTCGACAGCCCATCTCGAAATTCTTCCTGAAAAGTCAGCTTTTCTGAAAACAGACTTAAGTGGATGTTCCGTAACAACCACTATGGTATGTGTTTGAAAATAATGAAAGAGCTTCCGCGAGGCACTAACAAGTGCCAGTGCGAGCTTCTCGAGTGACAAGTATCTGGTCTCGGCATCAATCAGGGTTTTGCTCGTATAATAGATGAGTTTTTGAACCCTATCTTCTTCTCGGAGGAGGACCGAGCTCACTGCATGATCCGAGACCGCCAGGTATAAATACAGAAATTCTCCGTGAAACGGAGTCGACAGTGGAGGAGGTGAAGATAAATAGACCTTAAGCTCCTGCAAGGCTTGGTCACATTCCGGAGTCCACTGAAATTTAAAATTCTTCCTAAGAAGCTGAAAGAAAGGCCGGCACTTATCTGAGGATCTGCTGATGAACCGATTTAGTGCAGCTGCCATTCCGGTTAGTTTTTGGACCTCCTTAGCCGAGGTGGGACTTTGCACTCTGAGAATAGCCGAGATCTGATCTGGATTTGCTTCAATTCCCCTGCGTGTGACCAGGCTTCCCAAGAATTTGCCCGAACCGACACCAAAGGCACACTTGGAGGCGTTGAGCTTGAGCTTGAACCTTGTCGCGACCCCGGAACGGATCCCCGGGCCCGCGACGCAGTAGATGATACTTTCCCACAGGTTCCCGCGGTGAGGATTCCCAAAGACACGCGGAATCTGACTCACACGTACACGATTGCAGAAGCGTGTAGCAAAACACATTAAGATGAGCACCAATAAAATGTTTAAGTGCTATCACAATAATATACAAGACATAGTATCAAAGATGAAGTCAACATGGCATTCCCAAACATAATTCAAGTTATAAGTTAACACGAAAGTAAGTTAAGTTTAGTACAACCCATAAGAGACCAATAAAAGTCAATACAATCTCAAAATAACCAAAAGAAACCCCAAGACTAAAGGTGACGAAACTCGAGAACCAGTCCGACATCTAAATGACATCGTCGGGCTGCCACTCTCTCACGGGAGTTGGCTCACAAGCCTCCTCCTGACGCCCCTCCTCAAAGGCAACGTCTCCTGCACCTGGGCACCAACAAACAAGGGTCAAACACGACGGTTTGGCAGGTAATCAATGTAGGCATGAACATGAACCATAACATTTAGAGAAAACATGTAAGCAAATCTTTGGTATGAAGTACTATCAAAGCTGAGATACATTTTCAAGAATACGAACAAAGCTGAGATACAAAACAAACTAGCATGAGTACATAATATATCATGAATAGTTACAATCCACAAAGAGCCCATCCTTTCTCTATCATTTATATAATGAAAAGAGCAAGCACGCACGACAAGCACGATATACATATTATAAGCACGACACGATTTCCCACAAAGACGGGAATTCCGGCCGCGGAACCGGACACGCACGATGTGTAATAAATACACGACCAGTCTGCAGACAGTCCACATGTTTAAAGACCCCCAGACAGTGGATCAAACCGAAAGGGCAGTCTAAGCTCAGTGGTGTTTACTTAATTCATGAATGCACAAAACACGTGAAACACGATCAAAGCACGTCGAGATAAAAAGGGGGAAAACACTTATTAAAACACGACGAACACGACTAGCAAGAGGCATAATAATTATGCATAACACGCTTAGGAAGTGATCCCCTTTTTCTTGAAACAAAACTTCAAAACAAGCTTATACTTGAAACTCAAAACAAGTGCACATTTATACTTATCGTACCAAGACGGAAGTTCAAATACAAAATCTGACAAGCATGTGCTAAGGCTACTAATTGACCTTTGTGTAATTGAAACCCCAAACGTTAGAAAATACAAGAATTGGTGCCCCCGAAGTTGGGTTTCATTTCGGAGTTCCATTTACACAATGTCAAGTTAAAACCCTTAACATGGTCTAGTTTTCAACCCTCAAGAAAATATACAAAATGGAAAAAAACTCATCTTCCTGAATCTGGCAGGTTCGCTCGAGCGGACCTGCCACGTTGATGACACTTCGCTCGAGCCAGACCGTTCGTTCGAGCGAACATTACAAGGCGTAGACAGTTCGCTCGAGCGAATGTTGGCTCGAGCGGATAATAAAATGCGTTCGAACGAACGACTCTCTGTCTCGTTCCATAGCAGACAGTGGCTTGTTCGCTCGAGCGGACCCAGGGGTCGCTCGAGCGAACAGGCTGCTGCCTGAGCTCGCTGAGTGCAAAAATCTCCTTTCCTTTGCACATCTTTCACTACATTCTTCTCCTTCTTCTCATCCATCAATCACATATCATCCCTTGAGCCTTCATGCTCACTAAGGGTTCATTTATCACCATTTCACATCCAAATCAAAAGAAAACATAAACATGAAGCTTATAAACAAGATAAATGCATAATTTCTACAATACAATGAAATCCAAATACACATGCATCATTCCTATAGAGATCACTTGCCTTGACCAAAGCTAACAATACTCTTCTTCAAGCACTTCTCACAAGCTAATCCCACACTACAAGAAAAACCAAGAAGACACACAAAACTCACTCAAACATGGAAACAAGGAACCCATTTTCCAAATAGGGTTTGAAAACATGAAAAACATACTCTCAAGGAACTAAAATGACTCAATGGAGAGTAGGAGTGGAAACCCCTACCTAGAAATGGCCAAACAAGAGGGAGGGAAAGAAATGGAGCTCTTGACCAACTTGAAAACTCAAGAAACTTGTATCAATAGGAAGCTTGCAAGGAGATGAAGAAAATGGTAGTCTTGAAATCTTCTTTGGAGCTCTCTAGCTAGATCAAACAAGATGGGGAAGATGGAGAGAAAAAGAGGTTTTCCTTGCCCTTGGTTAAGAAGTTGCAGGATTTTGGTAAAGTGAATGAAAAAGGAGGGAGAGGGGGATTAAGTGATGACTCATGGGCCCCATATGACTTGAACTTGAAATGGCTAAAACATGATCTTGTGGGCCTCGGATGACTTCGACGAAGAAGGATAAAACGATCGTCGAAATATCTAGTTTTCAAAAAGTATATTTTTGACATGGTTTTGAGATCTCGAAAATTGTGTCCAGATTTGTGCAAGAAAGACAATTTTACCCTTCTTGGGCCAAAACATGGGTTTTTGGGCTTCAAACATGAATGGACTTAAAACGAAAGTTGTAACTCATAACAAGATCATTCAAATGAAATCAAAACCACACCCACACGGAAAACGATACGATCTTCCCAAGCTTACACGTGCACTCAGGCCTTCCTGAGTGTGTCTGACTAATATTAAACGTTCTCAAAATTCCCAAAGCTATATCCACGACTAATTAATCATTTCTAACCCACCAATAACTAAACCCACTTAGAATTAAACACATACTAATCACTCACTAATCGAACTGGTCTGGGTCGGGGTCTAACAAACCTCTTCAGAGTGGCGAAAACTCCAGCTAGGTCTGCCAGATGGTTTTGGGCTTGCTTGGACTTGACTACCATGTCGTCGATGTAGACTTCAACAGTCTTGCTGAGCTGACCGCGGAACATCTTGGTGACAAGTCGCTGGTAGGTGGCTCCGGCATTCTTCAACCCAAACGACATCACCTTGTAACAGTAGGTGCCCCGAGGTGTGATGAAAACTGTCTTCTCTTCGTCTGGCCCATACAAAGGAATCTGGTGATAGCCGCGATAGACGTCGAGGAAGCTCATCCTTTCGTGCCATGCCGTGGCATCAATCATCTGGTCGATCTTTGGGAGGGGAAAGCTGTCCTTGGGGCAGGCCTTGTTCAGGTCGGTAAAGTCGACGCACACCCTCCATTTGCCAGTCTTTTTCTTGACGACCACGGTGTTGGCTAGCCAGGTCGGGTACTGGACTTCTCTGATGGCGCTGGCCTCGAGCAGTTTGTCCACCTCATCGACGACGGCCTCGGTTTGTGGCACCCCAGTTCGGCGGGCTCTCTGCATCACCGGTTTATAGTTAGTGTCCACATTCAATTTATGGCATATTACCTCCAGGTCGATGCCAGGCATCTCTTGAGGCGTCCAGGCGAAGGCTTCTTTGTTCTGCACCAGGAACTGGACCAGTTCGGTCTCCTCTGGCTCTCCGAGCTGACAGGCGAGCAAGAAGAACCGTTCCGGATCTTGTGAATCGATCCTGATTTCGGTCAAGTCCTCCACGCTCTTGCTCTCTGGGTCCTGGCCGACCTCGTCGAGCTTCTTCTCCAACCCCTTTTCCATCTCGGCCATGTTAACCTCCTTGGGCTCTCGCTCTCCGGATACCACAGCTGTCAGGCATTGCTTGGCTGCCTGCTGATCTCCTTTAACTGTGACGATCTCGACTCGGCCATTCTTCCCTCCCCACGGAAATTTCAGCTTCTGGTGGAGAGTGGAAGGGACTGCCTCCAGACTATGGAGCCAAAACCTGCCCACTATAGCATTGTAAGGCGAGGGTGCGTCAACTACCATGAAGGTTGTCAGAACAGACGCGCCACCAGCCTCGACGCTGAACGTCACCTTCCGCTTGGGGTAAACTGGCTTGGCGCTGAAGCCGATGAGGGGAATTCGGGCCTCCTGCAAATCCTTTTCCGCCAGTCCCATCCTTCGGAAGCTATCGAAATAGAGGATCTCAGACGAGCTGCCGGGATCGACAAGGACCTTCTTGACGGTGCAATCCTTCACGCCCTGCTTAGAGCAATCAAACCTCAGAGTGACGATCAGCGGATCGTTGTGCGGAGGCTGCACCCCTTCCAAATCTGCGTCTGTGAACCTGATTTCGGGCCGCTCCCTCCGAGCTCTTTTCGGTGCTGATCCGAGCTCGGCGGCCATGACCTGCTTATTGTGGGAAGCTTGCCTGGCCTCGGCGCGAGCTCGGTTACTCCCCTTGGGCGGGGGAGCCAAATGGATGACGTTGATGATCTTCTCCGATCCGTCGCTGTCGCGGCCTCTTTCATCTCGTTGAGGGGCTCGGGTTTCGGCCCTGGTGTCCGCCTTAACGAACTCCTGGAGATGCCCCTCTTGGACTAGCTTCTCCAAATGTGACCGCAGTACCCTGCATTCCTCGGTCTTGTGGCCGCTCTCCTTGTGATACGCACAAAATCTGGTCTGATCCCGGAAAGAAGAGTCGCCCCTCATGGGCTCTGGCCAGCTGAAGTACGGCCTTGACTTGATCTTATACATGATCCTGTGGATGGGCTCCTTGAAGACCGTGTTGACTGCGCGATATGCATCTTCAGACAGTCTGGGCTTTTTACTTCTCACCGAGGTGAATGCCTGACCCCTCGCCGAGCCGGCTGGCGCCCTGGGTCCGTCTGACTCATCTCTTCGGGACGCATCTCTTCGAGGTTCATCTCTCCGGGACGGCCCCCTATCCTTCTTGGAGGGCCTCTCACCTCAGTCCCTCTGCACGGCCCCGTGGCTTTCCCGAGCCCTGACTTGGTCGTCCTCCTGGGCAATGTAGCGGTTGACGATTGACATGAGCGTCGTTACGGAGGACACCGGGTTTCTGGCTAGATCCTTGCGAAGGTCACTGTCCGGCAGCAGGGCATTCCGAAATGCGAAGATTGCCACTTCATCCTTGGATTTTTCGATCTGGCTGTAGACCGTCCAGAATCGCTTTGCGAACTGAGTGACGTTCTCCCCTTGCTTCATCTTCAGGGCCATGACATCTGCATCTGTCTTCGGCAATATTCTGTAGGCCTGGAACTTCTTCATAAAGGACTGCTGGAGTTGCTTTAAACTCGAAATGGACCTCTCCGGGAGCGCACAGAACCACTTCAGGGGGAGGTCACCCAAACTGGAGGAGAAGACTCGACAGTTCAGATGACCCTCGTCTCCCCAAACTGACATCCTCTGGGAGAAGTGCCTGAGATGTGTAGCCGGGTCCGAGGTCCCGTCGTAAGTGACGAACCTCGGGACGGTGAACTTCTTTGGCAGAGGATACTTCCTGATATCGCGAGAGAAAGGGGATGCGCCGAGATCAATGGAGTCACAACAAACATCCTTTTGGTCTCGGCCGAAACCGGCCACCTCCAGATTGCGCTGGACCGTTTTCCTTATGCGCGCGTCTAACCACTCCTGATCATGATACCTGCTCTCCGGAATGGTTTTCGACGCCTTCCTCGAGTGGCTATGGCTGGTGCTCGAACCCTCATCCCGAGTTCGATCACGCCTTTTCTTGTTCAGAAGGTCCCTCAAGTCTCTCTCGGGGGAGTCTGGGCGCCTGCCACGAGACATCCTCCTCTCGCGCTGCCGCTGCGAGTGCTGCTGCTGCTGAGAGTGCTGCTGATGTCTTGCTGAACTAGTGGCCCTCTCCAGCTGCTGCTGGAGCTGGAGGATCAGAGCGTCCCTCTCCTTAATGGCCTCATTTTGTGCTCTAATCTCTTCAAGGGTGGAGTCGAAGTCATCATCAGGATTGTACTCCTCATCCTTTGTGTCCTCAACATCCTCCGCCTGATCAGAGGGATGCGGTCCATCGACCACTGGAGACTTACTCCGCTGGTCTCGACCCATCAAGAAACCTGCAGTCTGCTGCTGGGTATCTCCCCTCCTGGGAGCAGACTCCGAGCGAAGGTCACGCTCCTGAACGTTGATCCGGACGAGATCACGCTCGGCGTCGTCCTCCGCGACTGGTTGCTTTCCAGACCTCTTCTTAGCAGGAAGGAGGTCAGAAGATGGTCCCGCACGCCTTGTCTTGGATGTTTTTCCGCCTTTCGCAGCTCTCCTCGTCATAGTGATAGGGAAGATTGTAGAAATCGCTGCTCCCGACAGACGGCGCCAATTGTAAGTGCAGAAAAATATACTCACAAGATTAGGATGCCTTCAAGGACTTACTCAAAAAGATTGGAGGAGGAACTGCATGCCAGATGAACCTGAAAAGGGGGAAGAGAACAGTCACAGGACCCTGGCTGGGGCAGCGCAGGGCTCTCCGATGCTTAAGTTAGTAGTGATCGGAGAAGAAGCAGGAAGAGAGGTGTATGGTTGCATGTAAAGGAATGCATACTTCATTTTTTGGGTCGTCCCATGCTATATATGAGAAGTTGTTTTGGTGCCTGTGCCAGTGGGCCTCACGACGTGACTAGGGTCTCATCAGCCCACATAGTCGTTAATGAGGGTCCATCACAGCCCTCATTACATCTAATGAGGGTCCGATCAGCCCACATAGCATTAAATGCTGGTCATGTTGGGCTTGACCCTGTCTTGGCTTATTGGCGGCAGAGATCCCATCGGATCCTCCCTCGGGCCTTGCCCTGATACAGCCGCAGCCATTGGACATGATTGTCAGAAGCGTGTTGAGAATAGACGGCCCGGATGGTGTCCGTCCCATCGCGGCGCCCTCATCTTTCCACGTGTCCGTATGCTGCCCGTGGCAAAACAGGCCCATTTCGGGCGACCGTCTCCACTTCGGCAACAACAGAGGTGGCATCGACTTCGGCAGAATTGGTGCCGGGAGATCTGGTCTCGGCCAGCATTCAAGACTAGTGCCGAGGTGCATGCATCCGAAGTGAGTGCCTATATCGTCTACGAACTGACCCACACACTATCTGAGCTAAAATATGTCAATTTGTCTTTCAATAGCATATCGAGCATGATTTTGTTTATCTCATCAACATCATTATTTGTTGGTGCTAAAATCGCATGCTCATGGAGATAAGAATAGTCAACACCTTGGCTTTAAAAGTCATTATAAACATATCGTATCAAGCCTTTTATATCATCGATTTCACCGTTTGTTTTTCTTAAGAGCAAATCATCCGGTATTTTTACCCAATCAAAATATGCAACATGTGATATAGAAACTAAAGTTGGATTACCATTACCAATATGCAATACCCACTTTCCAAATTTTGTGGAGTTATCATTTGTGATGCCATGGCTTGTTGATTCTTGTAACCGTATATTGACAATCAAGATATATACTTGAAATGTTTCCATGCTTATGCATTTATCAATTATTCTTCGACTATTTGTTCTTTTCTCTCCTTATAAATCGCATGTAATATTTGTTTGAAATCTCCTCCCAAGGCAACAATGAGTTCTCCAAAAACTTTCTCTTTGGTACGAACATCGACGGCAAGCAAACTATCCCTTACTGTCCTATCCAATGCATCATAAGCATGTTTGTGAGTCATTGGTGTGTCATCCCATATTATTAAGTTAGTTTTCTACAATAATTTTGCTAGGTGTAAATGCTTGTTTGTTGAACAATATGAGCGCTTGTGATTTTGCAATGGTATTTTGAATCTTCAATGTATAGTGATGAGCGTTAAATATTGCATATTTTACCCCTTATTTATCTGAGCTTTAATAGCATTTCATGTGCATATCATTTTCTTAACATGGAGATTTTATCCTTAATTCTATCAAATTAACGGATTATCATTGCTTATAATTTTATTTTAACTCGTAAAATGACGTCATTTCTTTGCATCATTGCATTGGACGTGGAATTCTGAACAGAATCGGCTATTCATTTGCATTCATAAGACTTCGGACAAGGAAGACACAAAGCGACAAAGTTTTCATCCATAAATCATATAATTTTTATAGCGCATTTTTATATGATTTCTCTTGTGTAGGTGGACCCTGCGACTACCCTAACCATCCTGCTAGTGTCCTAGGGCATCAATAAGAGATTTCAATATAAGAAGTTTCATGGAGAAGCCTTGGTGAAGAAATCTTAGGATAAGTTGAAGAATTCCAAAATAAGAGGAGAAGACTTTTAAGAATAAAAAAAGTAAGCTTGGTGGGTATGAAATATGTTATAGGTTCAAACCACAACAATGGCATTTTTTTTTACATAGAAAATTCCCCATCTAACTCAATCATTGTGAAAGGAAATGAGCCAATCAAATAACCTCAATGTTTCTATAAATTGGAATGTAAGGAAACGATCCAATCAAATGTTCTCAATGCTTCTATAAATTGGAATGTATTTGTAGAGAGAGTTAATCTTTTGGCAATTTTATTTTATTTTTACATTCTTTACACTTTTAGATTGTAATTAGGAGCTTAAGTGTAACTAATCTAGAGAGTGTGTAATTGAAGATCATTAATGAAGATTTGAAGCTCTTTCTTGATGTTGAACTATTATTGCGGGATCTTCACCTTTATGAATGTACTTGTATATATCCTTGACATCTCAATTGTGATTACATATTTCGACATTGATGTGCGCATTAAATTTTCTAACTAGAGAAAGGTTGTAAAGAATCACCAAATGATTATCAAGTATAGCATTATCGCCAGTTTTAACAACTCTTCCATTGTCTCGCCTTTTATAAGTTGGGTAACCATATGTATTTATCATTGTGTTTTGAATAAAAGATCTTGGATAATACTTTGTACACTTTCCATTATTCATGCATGCACATTTGGATTTAGACATGTTGAGTTCATGAATTTGCACATTTATGCATCATTTTAGGATGAATTAGAGGTTTAATTAGGTGAATTGCATAATTATTAATCTAATTCCATCAATTCATGCATTTTCACCTAGAAACCTGAATTTTCATACTTTTCATACATTTTTTGCATTAACTTAGAATGTTTTGCAAACTTTCTCCGAAGAGTCCCAGTTGGAGTAGAACTCTGTCCGGATGGGTCCTGCTTCAATATGTACTCTTTAGTATTTGATGTGTTGAACTAGAATGTGCAGAAAATGAGAATTGTAGGTCTCTATCACGGAACCCACTTTCAAGCATACATAGTCATCTTGGGCCCTGCATTGCTGAATTGAAGCTTGAAAAGAAGTAAATTGAAGAATTCACCATGTGGACCCCACATACAAGCCATATGCAAATTAATCAAAGGAGGGGTCCACTCGTCGTGTCAGTTGAAGAATCCTAACTATAGTAGAAGACTTCTCATAGGGCCCACCGTTCAAACAAATGAAATGTCCCACATGGCAGGGTCCGCAGTAGTTTCAAATTTGAAATTATTAATGGATAATTCAAAGAGTACCATTCTGATTGGAACAAAAGAAGAAGAGTTAGAATTATCCACATCTGATGTCCTTTCAAAAATGAAAGTTGTGCGAAGATAGAATCCATTGCAAATCAAATTTTATAAGTTAATCCCTTTTTTTTTATAAGGATAACTCATCTTCAAATGGCCATAACATTCAATCCGACCGTCAAATCGATGAAATTTACCTACCGTTGGAAAGCTTATTTAGGGTATATATTCGTATAGCCCAAGAATATGCAAATAAGCGCTATATTGATGAAGTTATGTGTCTAGAGATTTTCATATTTATTTTTAGACGGGATTGCAATTATCCACATTGTTGATAATCAATTGCTGCATATCCCTTGTAAGACCCCATTTGAAGATTAGCCAAGCCACCCAGAGGTTTCCAAAAGCTTCCACCTCATTCAAATTCAAAAAGGATAAGAGATATACCTTATCAATGAAAATAAATCAAATCTGTAGAGAAGGTGTTCAGATTCAATGTATCTGTAAGATAATCGGAGATATAAAAGGAACCAAACGGTAGCATAGGTGAGACACACTCCTCCCTTGGACGTCCGTAATAATTCTCTCTCCTCTTTCTCTTCTTTCCCTAATTAATAGAATTTAAGAGTTATTTTTGGGTATTCTGGGGCCCTGTTCCAGAACTAGGTTAGAAGAGTGTGAGAGAAAATTGTAATTGCCATGAAGTTCTCAACGAAAATAACATATTTTGCAATTGAGGAGTAGATTCCTGGATCAGAGGAATAGATGAAGTTAAGTGTTTCTCATCGTTAATTTATGTAATATTTTTGTCTCTTACGTAGTGGTTATAATAATAAATTTGCCTTTTGTCATTAACAACCTATGTTATTCAAAATTTTTATTTGAACAATGCTTTAATTATGTATGTTTTCTTAATAGAATATTCTTAAATTATAATTCTTTGATAATCTATCTTTGAATAATATGTGATATTTAGTTAAGTTCATAATTTCATTAGGTGAAGGAGATTTTTTGCTATAAATAAATTGTGAAAAATTATGCTCTTTGATTGAAAAAGTATCCAAATCAGAAACATTGATTTGTTCCTGATTTGAAGGATTTTTGGGACAAATTTATTTTATCAATTGCATAGAATGATGATGGGACTACTAAATAGATTCATAATATTTTGATCTGCATTTTCTTATATTTTATTGTTGCACTCTAGATCTAGTATTTTCTCAATCTTATTATTGTTTTTCTTTTCTTTATCTCTCTTGTCATTATCATTGATAAAAAAATCAGATTTTAAATTTTGACTTAGCAGTGCTCCTTGTGAGGTTCGACCTGTACTTGCCACTATCTCAAATAGACAGCTGTGCACTTGCAGTATTAAAAGATTGAATTTAAATTCACATCAAGACGTCCAAAGGGCCGGCCATCCATCATGTATTGTATAATTGTGTCATATGCTTTTGGTTCAATATCTGAATCGAGTATTTCAGAACATATGATTCCATTGATGTCGGAACGACAAGTTAATGGGATTAGAGTTTGCATCCAATGTAAGAAGTATATGCAAATATGGGAAACCTAGTTTTTGAAATTCAATTATATATATATTTCTATATCTATAAGAGAGGAAAACATATGAAAAAGATATAAGTCATCTTATAAATGTAGTCACAAACAATACAATTTAGAAGAGACATATAATTAAATATATATCTAGACCTGCAATAGTTGCACCAAAGTGCATTTTTTATATGATCATTCAATAATTCCTTTAGTTTTAGCTTGAAGATCCTTGCTACAATGTTTGGCCTATCCCAAACCTTTTGCCTAGTAATATTAGTAAGCATATACTGTATTTCTCCATTTTGGACTATATGTAAATGTGATAAATAAATCTTGAGGTTTTGCCCATCTGCATATTCCTATTGCATTTTGATATTGTTGTACCATATATCACGACCCATCGGTTAAAGAAGAGGGTAATATGAATCGATGTCCAATTATGATCATCTTCAGTTATAGAATCTTGTAGCCCTTGGTGAAGATCAGATCGTAAGTTTTTATTTTTATTTTTATTTTTTATAATTGCAACAAGTTAAGTGATTGTATACAATACAAGCATAAGCATCAACTATGAATTGATGTAGATCAAAGTTGTCTTCCAAGTTGGATTGTCTTTGCTTCAATATTTCACCGTTGTAGATGGAAGCAATAGTATTCTCTAATTGATGCAATGTTTGTTTGGGACTTGCACTTGAGCTTGCTATATTATATGGAATATTTGTTCTCCATCCATCTTCTCCATATGGAAATAATAATGAATACTGTAATGCCATATAAGAAAAATGAGTTTCACTTATTCTTTGGAATTGTCCTCCAATAGCACGTAAGATAATATCACGATGAGACCCTTCATTTGTTCCTCCGCAAACCAACAAAGCTGCTACTTCGTTAGCAGCAGGCCGATTATATTGTCTTCCATCCGATAGTTTGTATCTAGTATTCACACTGTCACTTCCGGAGAATGTGTGCGACCAATTATATTTCGTACATTTTAAAATTGCATTGCATATGGATTGACCTGATGGAGTATATGTTGTAATTTAGTGACCAACACTTCATCAATAGTTGTAGTATTCCCTTGATTATTCAAACTTGCAATTCTATTACGACACTCGTGCTCCGTGTCATATATATATATATGACTGAATTTAGGTCTTTGTCCATCTTCAGGTAGTAATGACCCAATTAAATGATGACATTGTCCATGAATTCGAAATGTATAAGGACCCCCTCCACCGCGTAAAAGTTGATAATTGAAGTTTGCTCTCATTGAAGTAAAGGATAACATTGAGTTATAAGCCCTTTGGATTTCTGAAATACAATTGCATGATCATCGCCAATATATTGAAGACAATGTTTTAAAGGATGTGGTGCCACCGATAACAATCAAAATGATACTAATTACCCATCTCAACAGCATTGATAAAAAATAAGAAACCCATCTCTCATTCCTTGGTCCAATTTTCCTTCTCGCCACATCACTGCCTTACATCGTTGACATTCATGAGTTGGAGGACCATAGTCATGTCATCTATTGAAAGTCCCTATTGATTCCATGGTAAATTGTGACCAAGATGGTAATAACTGAATTGAGAAAAAATGTTAAATTAAATAATTAGTAAATATTAAGTTTATTGTAAGTGCAAACCTTGGTTTGATGAAGCATCTCTTATATGATTTGATCTTGCATTGATGTACATAACTTTCAGTAGAACCATCATAAACTTGCGTATCTACTAAATTGTCGTGAAATGAATCATCATTAAACGTCATTGAGATGCTATTGTTAGCATTAGAACTATCCGATTGAGGCGCCACAGGTCTGCAAAGATTTTCTCCAAGGCCTTAGACACCAATATGCACCTTCACAAAATTATTTTCGAATAACATATTATCCATGGTATTTGATATATCACCATCTATTAATTATTTGGTCTAATGTCATGTTGATGTCACTTTGAATAACTCTATCATGATTGTTCTGGGTTGATTGAATGTCAATTGGCACATCTACTAAATAGCCATCAATCATCATATTATGCACTCTTTCATGATTTCTATGGAGATTTAAACCTCGAATATCCAAAGTCATGTAATTTTGGTCAATTAATGTTTCACCAACACTACTTGATATAACATCATTTATCAATTGATATATTGTCTCATACCTGTCACTTTGAATTAATGGCTCTCTCATGAACTTCAATAATCATTAAAGTTTGCTCAGAAAAATTATCATTGAATGATATTGAGAGACCACTATATAATTGTTCTTTGGTTTTCTGCTGGTTCTTTCCTGCTGTCTTTCTTGGCAGCTGTTGTTTCTTCCTTTTCTTTTCTTAATTCAATTTGCATCTTAGCAAAAAAAAAAAATGATTGATCCATAGTTCTGCACATATTTGCTTTAGTGGAATAATTTAGAATGAATGCTGAATATATAGTCAAAAAATAAGATCCTTAAAAAATAAAAATTTTTGTATATTTTGATACCTTTTACTAATTTCACACTACGAGAAGGTATCGTGATTTTTGTCTTTTAAGGTATAAAAGAGAAAATATTCCCATCGTAAATCCATATTTTTTAATGTGGAATTAATTGGTTTTTAATAAAAATAGGAACAATAAGATCATAATCATACAAAATCATTATACTCAACAATAAAAAAACATAACCTATGATTGGATCTTAAGTTATATATGATTTTTTCCCCCGAATTTATCAGCCTGGGTCAATGAAAAACCCAAATCTTCTCTGGGTCGATCGTCAGATCGCCCAGACCCATATACTATCCGAAAGTGTGTGTGGACCTCAAAGATTTGAGACCGATCACAATATATGAGTTTTTAAAAAACTAAACATGTGTTGCCCACCTAAAAATTCAAATCTTTACCTGTCCTTCCCAACAGTACTCAGATTTTGAGGATCTGAGATCGAGTGAGACCTCAACATATGAATTTTACAATTTTAGACCTTTAGGGTTCGTTTGATAATTTTACTAATATAGTCAAGTAAAATTAAGTCAAGTTAAACATCCAATCAAAAGCACTTTTTACCAAAATTCCCTCCATCTTTTTCAAAAAAAGTCAAAAAGCAACTACATTTACTCACTAAAAGACAAAAAAACTCCATTTCCCCATAGAAAAAGTCAAAAATATTCTATCACAAACAACTAAAAACAAAATACCATCATAACTCACTTATATTTTATTCATTCTTTTCATTTCACTTCACTCCATTTATTTTAAAAGTAAATTACCAAACGGGCCCTTATTTTATTCATTCTTTTCATTTCACTTCACTCCACTTTATTTTAAAAATAAATTACCAAACGGGCACTTAAGGTCTTGATAATCACTTGTGAACGTTGACGTCCCATTTGAAACTCTTTTATCTCGTCAGCATCCCAAACTCCTCTTCCCTGCCTGACTCTTACGTCTGTCCCCCTCAAGAGTTTTATCAAAAACTTTCTCTCGTCTTGATTGGGATCTCTCATCTTCCCATTTCACCACCTCATTAAGACTCTGGCAAGTCACATCCCATCATCATCTCTCTTCTACTTCATCTCAGCCCCATAATCTTCATTAGCCGAGCCTCAACCTCAACACCTCACACACATTTAAGAGTTTCATATAAATAGAACCATTCGCCAACGTTAGAATTCATGCACTGATATCTCAAAAAGCCAAAGCCCATAAGACCCATAATCACAAAAGCTCCTACTAACCCTAATGGCTACCTTTCCAATCCACCCTGGTGAATCAAAAGTGGCCATTATCGGTGCTGGAATAAGCGGTCTTGCGGCGGCGAAACAGCTATCCCACTACAATCCGGTGGTCTTCGAGGCCTCCAGCTCGATTGGTGGTGTGTGGGAGCACTGTTCATACCAATCGACAAGGCTTCAGGCACCCCGCTGTGATTTTGAGTTCTCCGACTACCATTGGCCGGAGAGGGACAACCCGACATTCCCGACTTATGCCGAGATCTTGGAGTATTTGGATGGGTATGTGGTGAAGTTCAACTTGTTGAACTTCATCCGGTTCAACACCATGGTGGTGGAGGTGAGGTTTATTGGCGAACCGGAGTTCGGTTCGGATGGAAAGTGGGGAACTTGTGGACAGCCCTTGGCCGGTCGACCGGCTTGGGAGGTGGCGGTTAGAACCGACAGTTCAGATACTGTTGAGGTGATCATCTTCCTGGGGTCAGCCTCTCTAGCTAGCTGATCTGGGCCTTCTGATTTCCAGAAGAAGAAGAAGAAGAAAGAAAAATTATAAAAAAAAAAAACCCCCCTCCCAAAATGACCATCCTATTAACTAAAAAACTCCCTTCTACATTATCGTCTTTGGCCCTGGCCGTGTAAACTCCCACATCGCTCAAGTGGGCGTCCGGAGACCGGGCTATATGTGTGGGCTCTCCTTATCTAGTATAAGGTGTTTTGGGTTATCATTATGGGCCCAAAAATGAACCTGTGAGGGTACGCTTGATTGTTGGGGCCCAAAGCGGACAATATCATACTAAATGAGTTGGGTCGACTCTAAAGTTCCACATCGCTCAAGTGAGCATCCGGAGATTGGGCTATATGTATGGGCTCTCCATATCTAGAATAACGCTCTATATCTAGTATAATGTGTTTTGGGTTATGGCACTTAAACCATGTAGCTAGATTGTTGGGACCATCACTTTTACTTTGTTTTCTTTCCCTTTTTTAAGAAAGCCTTTGTTCCTTTTGTTGTTGCATCTAAACCCTATCCCAAAAGGTTCTAGCTTTTGCACCAATTGATAAAAGAGGGAGAGAGAAAGAGGAGGAAGACAGAGGGGGGTAGCGGAGGTTTGGGTAATTTGAGCATAAGGGGTGTGTAGAGAGAAATTTTGTCAATTTTCTTAGTTAAGTGTTAAGTTGGGTGTCCAGAGGGAGGGGATGTGGGAAAAAAGAAAGTTTTGAGTGTGGCATCAGCAGCTCTCTTGATAAAAAGAATATGAATAGAGATTGACCAAAATACCCTTCTGAATTTACATGATCTCCTCCCTTGTTTTGTTGATTCATGAATTTTTCTTCTCAATCCATGAAAGCCAAGGGTTATTTTGGTCAATTGAGAAGAAATGTATTTACAAATTAAACGGGTATGTTTTCCCAACTCAGTGAGTTGAGTGAATGTTGGCCCTTGTTCCTCACCTGATGCTTCCATTGTTTTTTTTTTTTTTTTAAATCTGCTTCTGGAACTAGTAATACTGAATGATTATTTGGCTTTGTTTGTTAATCTTCCATATTTTAGTGGTATGAATTCGAATTTGTCGTGATGTGCATTGGAAAGTATGGAGACGTACCCAAATTGCCAGATTTTCCATCCAACAAGGGGCCTGAAATCTTCAATGGCAAGGTGATGCACTCCTTGGATTACTGCAAGCTTAACAAGGAAGAAACTACTCAGCTAATGAAAGGAAAGAAGGTTGCTGTCATCGGTTACAAGAAATCTGCTATCGATCTAGCCGTGGAATGTGCCCAAGCTAATCATGGTATCAACAGTCTATAATTTACTTTACAATTATTATTTATTATAGGGATACTTCACATTTTTATTATATATTATAGGGATAGAGTTCGATTTAGAAATTGAGCTGCAATTTTTTAATTGATTGAGAAATTGGAGCTCTATTTCGATTTTAATTTTGAGGGAGAGAATTTAGGGATTTAAGAAAAATTTTCGATTTTAGTCATTTAAATAAATAGGCAAATGTAAAAGGAGTTTCCTTTTAAACAGTCCAATCTACCATGATAAGAGAGGTTTTTGGATGTCTTCAACTTCTCAATAGGCTTCTCTGTAATCCATTTCAATGTATTTCTCCTTTTCCTTTCATTAGCTTTCCTCTTTTACTTTGTCAGTTTCTCTTCATTTCTTTCTTTTGTAGCTGATGCTAACATGTAGGGGTGCTCATGGGCTGGACAAGCCCGATCCCGATCCGGGCCTCACCCACTTTGGGCGGGTTTTGGATATGTAATGAGGGCCGGTTAATAATTGGGCCGCGCTTGGATTAAGTGATAGAAAGCCCATCACCCGGCCCGGCCCATCTTGTGTAATAAATGTATGTAATTTAATTTAATTAGTGCTCTAATTCCCACAAAAGCGATGACATGCCTGGTTTGGCGCGGCTCGATTGATTAAATGGACGGGCTCGGGCCTAACTTTTATGGGCCGTGTTGGGCCTGTACCACTATTTCTAAAGCCGAACCGGACTTGGATTTGCCTTAGCCCGGCCCAGCCCGACCCATGAAAACCCTTACTAACATGCTACTCTTCTTTACAGAAGTAATATAATATCCTACACAAGAATCACTTGTATATTTTCTTTTTGATTTTTGCTTATGAAAGCATCTGGAATTCTGGATGTGTTCGGCTATTACTACAATCCCTCTTTTTTTATTTTTCTTAATCAATCAATTATGATATATTATAGGGATAGGTTTCGATTTTGAAATTGAGATCTAATTTCTCAATTAATCGAGAAATTGGAGTCTTGATTGAGATTTCAGTTTCTCCCATTTTATATTGGAGAGAAATTTTACGAATAACAGAGAAATCCCAAGGAGGTGCTCAATTTACAATTAATTCGAATTATTACGAATCTCATCTACTAATCTACAATTCAAAACACGTGGATAAAGATAATCGCATCTACTAATCTAAAATAAGTTTCCTTTTAAAGAGTCTAATCTTCTGCAATCTCTAATTAATCAATGCATGTTTAGATAATTGTACCTAATGTTATCCGTCCCTAGGTACCAAAATATTATTATTATTGGGGTTTTTTCTTTAATTAAAATTCTTACCATCATAATATAATTTAGACTAAATATTCGAAAAACTTTAAATTAATAGTAGAAAGATGCCGGTCACCTCCCATAGTTTTACTTGGTGCATGTGGATAGACGGCATTGTATGTGGCCCCTAGGGATTAGTTTTCGACTATTCATAATTGAGTGTCCCTCGGACTCATGGCCAAAGGCTTATGGGCTGTGATGGGTAGGAGGTATACTGGGTTATAAAAAAAATATGTTTTATTTTGAAATAAGAAATTTATCTTGATTAGGATAAATCCGACAATCAAGAACTTTTGTTATCTCCAATGTTATGTTTAGTTTAAGGGTTTTTATCGAAAAATACGTTTTTTGTGGTCAGTATACGGAACAGTGAACATAGGCAAACATGCACTTAACAGGAAATCTGTACATGATTCCTAAATTTATTTATCATTTTTTTTTTTTGAATTCGACCTTCAGTTTCAGCTTCAGCGCTGGAGGTCGAATTCGACCATGAGATAGAAAGTGGCCTTAGTACATTTTAGTTCGTACATCGAATTCGACTATCTAAACGTCGCATTCGATCGGAAATGTACAAAGTAGAGTTGGGGTGCTGTCGGGTAGGATTTTCTTGAGGGTTTGGATGCAGGGGAGCAGTTACCTTTCTAGGCTCGTGGTCAGGAAGGTGGAGTTGTTGGAAACAAACTGACCCAGATCGGATTCATAGAGACCCAGTTGTTGTTGTAAAAGAGCGAGCTTTGGTTTTAGGGTTTTTTGGTGGTCGGCAATGAGGATTTGGGGTGTGGAGTGGATGGAGTTTTGGATGTGGGTATGAGAGAATCCGGAGTGTTGGAGGAGGGCAAGGATGGAGTCTGGTTTTTGGGGGTGTTTGATGTGGGTGAGGCTAATGGAAGTTGAATGGGCTTGGGTCTATCAGGTATTTGAAGATGAAGGGCTTTGAGTATGATGATGAGGTGTTATCAGCAGAAGCAATGGAAGAAGAAGAAGATGGGGAATAAAGAATGGGCTTTGTGATTACAGAAAAGAAATGGTGAAAACTGTTCATGACTGCTTGTGTTCTTTCTAATCAGTCAGTATTTGGAAGCTTTCACACAGAGAGAGAATAAGATTTGAGGATTTTAAAAGTTTCATCAATCATCACCGAAACAAGCAATTGGTAAAAAACTTCGATTTCGATTTTCTAACCCAACCTTGAATAGGGCAAGAGCTTCATGTTCCTTATATTGACATTTCGTCAAACAGATGATTTAGGTTCCCACAAGCATATGCACTGCAACGTTTGTAATTGTTGGTATGTTGCTTCGGGGAACTGTATAGAGTTGGTCCTCTCCGGTGATGAACTAATCGACTTCAATCTTTCTAACTTGTTTTTCCTCTTGTATGTGCTCCTCTGAAACTCACTGCTACAATTCCCTGCAGCCACCGGCGCACGTCAAATTCATGTACGTTTCTGGTCGAATGCGATATTCAGGTGTTTCTTATAAGGTTGAATTCGACGCATCAGGAATTAAAATGTATTAAAGCCACTTTCTATCTCATGGTCGAATTCGATCTCTAGCGCTGAAACTGAAGGTCGAATTCAATAAAAAAAAATGGTAAAAAAATTTAGGAATCCGGTGCATGTTTGTCTAATGTTCACTGTTCGATGTACTGACTACATAAAGTGTATTTTCCGGTGAAAACCTCTTTAGTTTAACTCTAAAACCCCCTAAAATTAAAAAAATAAGAAATATTTCAATTTTGTAGACATCTTAAAATATATTTTTTTCCATAAAAGGGACAAAATAGATTGGTATTTCTGTTTGGACTGATTTATATACATATTTGTATTGATTTCAGAACAAACCTATCGTGCCTAAAACCTTGTTCCAAAAATAAATAAATTTAAAAATGATTTTAAAACTTCAAATGGTGGACCATATGTTAGCAAAAGCTTGCCATCACATCACTGAATTGCAATAATGTGATTGATTATAGGGATGGTTTATAACTCAAGGTATAGTGTTACTACGAGAGCATTCAAGAAAAAGGAAGACCCAAATATCTTCTTAATTTAGTCAAATCAACTGATCATATTTGGTATTTGCATGTTGCGACAATAATGGATCCACAGAACTAAGATGACATGAAGATAGTTTTTATTAAAATATTTTATCATCTATATCAAAGGGTTCTTATTTTTTAGGTTGACAATCACGAAAGTACCATATGAGATTGAGGGAGGTTAGTGATCTTAGGATGTTAGTGATATCAGTAGATCGATAATCCTTATCCTCAGGATAAGTTTTGTTCGTATATTTGCTTATAAATGTTCGTTTAATAAACTTAAGATGGAAATTATGGCAGCGTAGTGATTCTTTAAATTTTATACAACGTCCCCTGAAATTTCAAGAGACAAGTTCTCACCAATTATAATATTTTGATTCTATTGACTTGTGTCTGTTGGTGCTGCTTGAATATATTGAAGGACCAGATGGGCAACCTTGCACAATGGTGATAAGGACTTTACATTGGACTGTCCCCTCTTACTGGATTTGGGGTTTGCCATTTTTTATGCTCTTCTCAACAAGATCTTCTCAATTTCTTTACGAACCCAACCAGAGCTTCATGAGTAATCTCTCCTGCCTCTTTTCATCTCCAATGGTAAAACATCTTTCCTTTAAAGCTAAATATTTAAAGTACTAGTGTTGTAACCAACAATGTCAAGTTCTGATTATCTTAGATTGGTGCTTTCTAGTAATTTAATAACTGCGGAGAACCCAATAGAAGAAGTAGGGATGTCCCGATAAGTCAATGGGTCCAGGTCCGGCTCTACCTTGGTTCAGAACCATGGACTCGAAACCCGACATATTATCTAAATTTCCGAAAATATCTCTTAAAAATCATTTTTTTAATATCATTTTCTACCTAGATCCGTGCTCGGATCCAAACCCGTCTCATATATAGTTATGGTTCCGGTTCTGGAGCCAAGAAACCGCTTCCGAGTCTTGTTCCACCTTTTTCTTAATGATTCCAGTACTGGGTCCACCATGGACACGGACCGGAATCGACTCGTTTATAACCCTCAGAAGAAGGGGAGGATGCATGGGATGTGGCAAGAGATCTTGTGAATAGGGAGTGGGTGAAGTTCAATTCCGTTTGAACAACTGGAATAACGTTGTCCATAGGATTAGAATGACGAGATTAAAATGTCTCCCTCCTCCATTTACATTATAATCAATCTATTAGAATTGATCTATTATAATACATCAGTTTAAATGTAGATGAGTGGCGTCTCACCCCATCGAACCAATTTCCACCATGGGTTTTCATTAGTTGAAAGAAAGCCTAATTTCCATTTTCAATGATGGATATTGGTAGGATAACATGAAACTTCAATTAGCCCTAAAGCATTCCCTATGGATTCCACCCTTCTCTCCTAAAGGCCCTTTGGGGGAACATTTTACATTGACCACAGGGTTTGGACTTGATGACAATTTTTTTTTTTTAACCCAGCCTAGGTGAGTGTGAAAGAGCCCGCAAACACACGGGAGCCCGCACAAGTGGAAAGTGGTGACGTACGCATGTGGATTCGGACTTGATGATTTGACAATTGCTTTTTAATATGATATTTTCGTGATTCAACTAGCCCATTATACTGAAGGCCGGTTGATGAATTAGGCATGTACTTAAAATCAGTGGCTTTCCGTGTTGATGGCCTTTGTGATGATATTCAATCATTCATTAATTTTCTTTTTCGCCATTCATTTCATCATTTTATGCTCTTTATTTAGAAGAGATAAGTAAATTGATTTTTGGTAAATATTTAATTCATAAATTATTCTGTAAATGTTTAATTCATAAATTATTCTTTCTTTTAGTGAGGCTGATGAACCCCACAAGCATGATAATATTTATTTAATTTTGGAACTCATGCTTTTTCCCCCTTAGACTCCTGCAAAAGAGCAATGTTAGATTTTCAATCCCTGCAGTCCGTTAAATCTCGCACAAGTACCATGTTGCAGCCCACTAGGGGGGAAAAGAAAACTCATGAACAACTGGTCTTCATGTTGGTCAAAATTATTAGCAGAGTCTACTCATTTAAGGCTTTTAATATAAAAAATATTGCTATCTACATTGAAGGAGGTTTTTTTTTTTTGGCGTGTCCAATTGCAGAAAAAACCAGTTTCTAAGTTTATTGAATCGTATTTGGCATGGAAACTTCCATTGGAGAAGTATGGGCTAAAACCAGATCACCCATTTGTAGAAGATTACGCAGCGTGCCAAATAACAATCTTGCCTGAGAATTTCTTCTCTGAGGCTGATGAGGGAAGAATTGAGTTCAAAAGATCATCAAAATGGTGGTTTTGGGAAGGGGGGATTGAATTGGAGGACAAAACCAAACTGGAAGCTGATGTTGTGTTTCTTTGCACTGGCTTTGATGGCAAAGCCAAGCTTGAGTCCATACTGCCTGTGCCTTTCTGTGACTTCATAGAGAACTCTTCTGGTATCATGCCATTGTATAGGTACCTCTCTCTCTCTCTCTCTCTCTCTCTCTCTCTCTCTCTCTCTCCACACAAAAATGTTTCTATATATGGATGGAATCTGGGTTGGGTCAGACCCAAACCCATATTACATCACCCAAGAAATTGACTGGTTGGATTCTGCTTTGAGCTTCAGGTACCCAATTTGGTCCTGGTACTTAACTTGTACACAATACATTTACATATGAATATGTGCTACTACACATTTTACTTATGCTATATTATTGACATAAGTAAATCTCTTAAACTTTATTCCCTTTAGAAAGAACACCAAACCCAAATTTTGGGCTAGCCATATTGAGTAACAGACTCAACCTATTTGCCCTTTGGTAGGGAATATACAATTTATGTTGGGCTTGGGTGAGGAATATTTAGATATTTTCATGTTGGACTTGGGTTGAGCCCATACCTGAACTGACGCAACCCCAACCAGTAGTTTCAGGTTTGGATTGACATACCCAACCCAAGTAATAAATGGGGCAGGCTCAGGATGAGTCCATTATCTGGCCATTCAAAATCCAGACCTGAACCCAACCCATTCCATCTCGACCATTTGTATGTGGTCCCAACAACCCGACTCTAACCCAACCTGACATTTCGGGTTTTGGTTTGACATTTCCAACCCAATTAAAAAACAGGTGGGGACTAGGTTGGGCACATACCCACTAGCTTCAAAGGAAAACCTGACCTGTTCCATTGCCACCTCTACTACTAAGGTACAAACTTATGTTTATTTTTTTAGTGGGTGTTCATGTTCAAGCTAGGCTAGGGCCAAAGCTTATCTAACCAGGCCCACTTAGGTATCATGCATAAATTTCATTCTCTGACCTAGCCCATGTGCCTTAGCTCAGGCCTTGGCCCAGCCCATTTACAAAATATGTACGCCCTTTCTATCAGTCGGTGCGGGCCTTCAAGGATAAAAAGGCCTCGACCACCTCATTTATGATCAGACCGAAAAAAAGGCCCAGGCACAGCCACCATGCCTAAAAATAGAGCCCAACAAGCCAAATACAGGCCTCATCTAGGGCTATTCTACAACTAATGATTTATTTAATGAGAGCCGCTAATGCTACAACCCAAGCTTCACATCCCTCCTTTTTCCAAGATTTCTCTCTACACACCCCATTGTTCCCAAAATACCATTCTCTCCCTATTCAATCCACTCCTCTTCCTCCCCTATTCTCTCCCTCTCCTTGCTCCCTCCCTCCCTCCCTCCCTCCGTCTTCCTGCCGGCACCCTCCGCCCACCACCTATCGCCTTCTCTCCCTCTCCCTCCCTATCCTGCCGCCCCCCGCCTTCTCTCCCTCTCCTTGCCGCTGCCCTCCCTCCGTCTCCCTGCTGCCACCCTCTGCTTCCCGCCTTCTTTTTCTCTCCGTCCCTTGCCCCCTCCAGCGGTGCTGCTGGAGGAGACGATGGTGGCTGGGGCGGGTGTTGGTAAGTGTAGAAAGAAGTTGGCGAGGGAGAGATTTTGATAGATGTCCTTTCGGGTAATTTAAGATAGGGATATATTGGTCATGTAAAAAAGGAATGTGAAAAGAGAAACTTTGGGCTGTGGCAATAGCGGCTTTCTTATTTGATCGTATTTTTTTTTTAACTGTTGCAGGGGTACAATACACCCGTTGATTCCACACATGGCCTTTGTGGGGTACTTGGAGAGTGTATCAAACCTACATTCAACAGAGCTAACGTGCAAATGGCTGGCTAGATTGATAGATGGCCGCTTCACACTCCCTACCGTGGAGAAGATGATTGAACGAACAAATGAAGAGGTAGAGGTCATGAAGAGAAGTACAAGGTTCTACAAGAGTCTTTGCATTTCTACTTTTAGCATAAACCTCGGTGATGATTTTTGTGAAGAGATGGGATGGAAGTCTTGGAGGAAGAACAACTGGTTTTCAGAGTCATTCAGTACTGCTTACAATTACCAAGACTACAAAGAAGACTAATGAAAGCTTTTATAATCTAAGGATAATGGGTCATTTCTTATTGTGAGAGAGAGTCCTTCAGTGCTTACAATTACCTAGACTACAAAGAAGACTAATGAAAGCTTTTATAATCTAAGGATAATGAGTAATTTCTTATTGAGAGAGAGAGAGAGAGAGAGAGAGAGAGAGAGAGAGAGAGAGAGAGAGAGAGAGTGGTTAGAATCTAATATCAGTATGGATATGGTAAATATGTTAGGCGGTTTAGAATCTACTTTTAGCATGGGAATGGTAAATATTTTAGGCACGTGTGACTTGGGTAGATGTATGAGTAATTTCTAAGACATACATGAACAAACAACCAATCAACATAAGCATTAACAAAGTACATTTATAGACTAAGCATGTAAGAATCTACCATAAAGTGAAAGCAAAAGATCAACCACCATAACACAATAATTTATAGTGGTTCGGCCAACATGCCTACAACCACTCCCGATTTTCCTACCGAATTTTCTACTATTTCAATATGAGGTTTATATTCACTTCCAACCTTACAAACCACCACTTATGCTTTTTTAGACTTAACATTAACCTTTACAATCACTCTCTATGCTTTTAAGGCTAATCAATAACCTTTTTTACATGAAAATTTTCTCTTAATTCTATACCTAAGAATACATAACGAGAGATACAATTAAGTATAATTTGATGCTTCCAAATAAGCTGATTTGAAGATGAAAAATCAACTTCGAAATATATGCATGATGATTGCAAAGTTTTATGAATGATGTATACACTTGAAACCTTCTATCTCCTTTATAAAATGAATACTCAATAATGATGCTAAGAAGAAAACCTTGAATGTGAAATAGAAGTAATAAATGATGCACACATTTTTTAAATGATAAGCAAACTAGTTTTTGAAAGATGTCACTAATAACTAACAAGCTTGTCTAAGAAAACATGAGACTAAACCATGAAGCATATATATATAAATTGTGCTAAGATTCTATGTATTTTTAGGATTTTGGGTAGATCAAAATTTGTATTGTCTTAGGGAGTTTTATCCATAAATTGCCAAAAGAAGAGATTGTTAGGATAAATTGACCCAACATATTTCTTTAAGAAAAAAAAAAAGAATAAACATATTTGGGTGCCCAAATTTTATGAATCTTGACAAATACAGAAATCATACCAGTAGATAGACATGATGATTTGGATTTTGATATTCTAAAAGTTTGTGGCCCAATAGGACTCATCCCCTAGGTGGCGCCCGTTGAATCTATACAAACACACATTAGAGATAAATTTGAGGTGGTTTCGAACATAAGAAATAAAAAGAAAATCCCAAATCTTATGCCACTCCGCCAATATGTGCGCACTTTTTAGACTCAAATCATAATTGACTATTATTAGATTCTCTGTTTTTTTAGTACTTTTTAAATAAAAACAAGAGCAGCAAAGTACTTATAAGCCTTTTGTGTGGGTAGACTATCTATCTTTCTTTGGCCACCAAAGGAGAAATTCCTGACTTCCCCCGCTGTTTATTGGTATGATGTACAAACTATGTACATATCAATGTGAAATAACATGCATCCATAAAATGACAAACTCTACTTTTATACCATTTCACGCACTATGTACTTGCCTGCTTCAGCTCATACTAACACTTTACACGCTGCTGTGTCCACCAAAAAGTCCAACTTTTCTGATCATTCCTGTGTCTGCGTCCACAAAAGCCGGACTTTCCTACCGTGCTAAACGTTTCTTGGAAATCAGAACTAAGTATCTAGGTTCCTTGTTTCCAACATTTTCATATGTCATCATTACTCAAGTGATAAGATTCACACACAGAATTCACACACATGAAAGAATCATATGCGTAAAAAACATGGTGTCACATGCCCCCATATCTTTTTAAAAATTTGGGCTGAAGATTCTAAATGCCAGTCACTCGATTCCACGAACTTTCTATATGGTAAAGGAGATTTTGTTTTGAAAAATCAACTAAAATAAGTAATTAAAAGAGCCATCAGAATGCTCTATAGTAGGTCTCAAATACTTTTTTGGAATTTTCCCCTTTAAAATCTTGAATTTTTTAAACTCTTACTATCACAAGAAATCCAGAGTGGGACTTCCTGCTGTTAGAAATTTCTGATGGCATGATAGTGGCTATTCCCTAATATTTGTACATCTCTATTTAATTGGTTTGGGCCTTTTTTTTTTTGCTAAAATTAAAGAATGTCTGTCTGAGGAATTCCTGAATTCTCAATAATAGTGAAATTCCTAAATGCTTCCATTTACTTGAGTATCCTGAAATTCCATCAAAAGGTAAAGGAGTTGGAATTTCTGAATTGCCAAAAGTCATTTGAGACCTTTCATATGATTGAAATTTTAAAATGCTTGGGAAGAAATATAACATTTGCTATTAGGAGGGGATAGAATGTCACATCATGTCTAAAAATTTACAATATGGTGAATTTCATCAGGAATTCTACTTTTTTTTTTTTTTTTGTCACTTGAAAAAGGTTACTCTGGCACAACCATTATTAGAGGTGCATAACAAATTCAGTACATTTTTCAACATAGAGTACATATTGGAAAATATTCTTCAAATGGAAAGACATGGCTTCTACCCCTGTCAGGTTGTCACCCTAGAAGCATCCAAGGCCCTAACCGTGCTCAAGGCTTCGACCAGAAACAAATCATGTATAATGCTGGTTCTTCTAGTGAATAACCATCTCTAGAGCAACAATATATTTGCCCATGCCCAAATCATTTTGGGCCTACCTCTTGAATAGTTATATTTGCTCTTTTAACTTAAAAATAATATTAAAAAAAAAAATGCATAGGGTGAGATTTGTTTGACTCAATGATGTCATACATTCTCTTGTTTGGGCTGAGACCCAAGAGAGCCCACATAAGTGGAAAGAAAATCTTGCAAGTGTGGTAAGTGGCATATCTAGAAATCAATCCCTAGGTAGCCAGGTGTAATGCAGGGTTGCCTATCAACTGAGTAACCCTCTTTTGTCCACTGATGTCAGGCATAGGTTAAGAATTAGGAGTGTGCCAAAAATCAATCTCATTTGATGTATTTAGATATCCCGTTAAGAGAAGAAAAATTGCGATGTCCAAACATGGGCATGTTTGTGTACATTCTGCGGAAAACTAGTTCGGTAAGAAATTTTCTCTTCCGATCACCCCCATCACATATTTATTTTTTGAAAAATCGTGGAAAACTTAGCCCATTTCTATTTAGAAATAGTGGTTGCACCAAACATAAACTTTACTATAGGGCAAAATTTAATTACCATGATCCTTACTTTCTCCATAGAAAACTGGATACACATGTGATCCTTACTTTCAACATAGAAAACTGGATACACATATGTGCCCTAACCATGCAAATTAAAACATTTGATGTAACATGTTTTGCCTCTTTCGTGGCTGTACACAAGCGTACCCTATACCATTTGTACCCTTCACAAGATTTCCCACATCAGATGGAACTGAACATTGTCACTCGTCTCACTTAACCATTATTATCTACAACTTTTAAAGATTTTCCTGCTTTTTGAAATATATGAAATATGACAAACTTCATTGGGACCAATATTCTAATTAAATATAGGGGATTTTATGGGGAAAACCCCCCATTACCCCATAGGACTCAGTAGCACGTTGGAGACGGGAGTTCCTCTCTTCTTCAGTACATCCAAGCACTACCATTTTATTAACATTCTGGATTCTATCAGATCTAGGCTTGATGGGTGGAAAGCTAAAAGTCTTTCCTTTGCAGGAAGATTGATTTTGGTCAAGCATGTGCTCTCCTCTATCCCCCTTCATGTCTCCCTAGTAACTCCAATCCCTTCCAAAACTTGCCAGCAGATTGAAAAGATAATGAGAAATTTCCTGTGGTCTTCTAGTGCAGATATAAAGAGAAGCAACTTGGTAAACTGGGTCCAGGTCTGTGTGCCTAAATATGAGAGAGGGCTGGGCCTGCGCAGAGTGAAGGAGTTTAATGAGGCTTGTTTATTGAAGTTGAGGTGGTCAGCTGCAACTTCGGACTCTCTCTGGGCTTCTTGGTTTAAGAGCAGATATTTCAGGCATTCCCCAATCTGGTTTTCCAGAAATCCAAAGGCTAGTTCTTGCATCTGGAAAATGGTTAGATCTTTGGCCACTATCCTTCAACAAGGCAGTTGTTGAGCTTCAGGGAATGATAAATCCATCTTACTGTGGCACGATAACTGAATTGATCAAGTCCCCATAGCCAAGAGTTTTCCTCTCCTCCATTTTGTTGAAAACGAAAGGGTGGCAAACCTGATTCGAGATAATTCCTGGTTCATCCCATCTTCCATCCCGGTAGAGGTTCAGAACTACCTTCTACAACAAACAAATCAATTAGATCTCCATAGCCCTTCCTCCCCAGATAAACTTACTTGGAAAGGTTCTCCTTCAGGGGCCCTTTCTCTTAAATAAGCTTGGGATTCATTAAGGTCTAGAAAAGCAAAAGTTCAGTGGCATGGGCTTGTTTGGAACAAGCTTATCAACCCAAGACTTTCGTGCTTCAACTAGCATCTCCTTCATAGAAAAACCCCAACTGATTCATGGGCAAAGCTCAAAGGAATCTCAATGGCTTCTAGATGTTACTCTTGCCCCTGCAACAGTGAAATAGATTTTCACATCTTCTTTTCATGTCACACAGCTCATCATCTGTGGTCCTGGATTCTCAGCTTAATAAACGCTCCATCACCTCATCCTCTATCACCTTCTTCAATTTGGTCAGCTTTCATCAAGGATGTAGATGCCAATGGTGCAAAATCAGCAGCAGCTATCTTCCTTCAAACCATCTATATCCTTTGGTTCTTGAGGAATGAAGTTAAACACCACGGTAAGAAGCCATCCGTAGTGAAAGCTCAGAAGCTCTTCGTCGACTACTGCAGCGATATGTTCAGCTCCTCCTTAGGAAAGATCTCTCCCTCCCATCCAATTTTGAGGGCCTTAGGGTGGAATGATTCCCCTACTCACCAGGCTGATCATTCTCTCAGCAGCTTAGCCTAGAGTAGCATTTTTGGTTCCAACAACTTTATTTATCTTGTTCTGAGTGGTCTTCTTGCTGAAGTAGAAGTTCTGTTTTCGAAGCTAGCCTCTCCTTTTATTGTAGTAATTGGAGCTCGGAGAGTTTTAGCTGGAGCTGCTTCCTGCTTCTTCATTCCTGCTTCTTCATGCCAGAGTTTTAGCCTGGCTCACTCTGAAGTCTAGAGAAGTAGCCTTCTTTTAGCATGGGCTTTTGAGGATCTCATTCATCTTTCCTCTAGCATTTTTGCTTCTGGAGCCTCTGGGGAAGTTCTGTTTGTTGGAGCAATCTGTAGGTGGTTGTTTGGTCTGTTCCCTGTGGATCAGTGGAGTTTTTTTTTTCATCTTCTCTCTGTTGGTTAGCTTTTAGTCTTTGTTGCTCTTGAGCTTGGTGGCCCTATTTTGTGCCTTTCCAATCTCAAGGTTGGCCTTTTTGTTTGTTCTTTGTATGTATGTTTTCCTGGTTATTTCCTTTTCTTCTCCTTGTCCTGAGGGCTTTGCCCTTCTTCTTTCTTTTAATACAAATTTTCCATATTTGCAAAAAAAAAAAAAAAAACCGATATGTTTGATATTGACAATTTTGTTCTATTCAGCAAATAAGACAGTTACATATTAGCGAAACTCTGACTGATAGATTTGTCGATATCGACCATTAGGGCTAAGCTGTGATGGTCGATAGCCCTAATGTAGCCCTGATGGTCGATATCGACCATTTTGTCGTATTCAGCAACTAAAGCAGTACCAGGTTGGAGGAAATCCGAATGACAAATTGGTCGATATCTACCATTCTGTCATGTTCAGCAACTAAGGCAATTATAGGTTGGAGGAAATCCGAATGACAAATTGGTCGATATCTACCATTCTGTCATGTTTAGTAACTAAGATGCTGCCCTAGCTTGTGCAGATGCTGCAATCCCTCTTCCTACTGGTTACACTTTTGCCGGGGATAACTCATGAGATTAGAGAAGAAGAAAAAACAGAGAGAGAGAGAGAGAGAGAGAGAGAGAGAGATGAGGGAAACTCTAAATCCCCAACTTCCCCAATCCAAAACCAAAAACAAACCCTAACCCATCCCTGCTCAACCTAATTTCAATGCTCACCGACAGACTACGAAACCCCAGAACCCCAACCCTTCCAACTTCCCGCCCTGCCCCGCTCAAAACAGCCGAGTCCCACACCCCTTTCGATCTCCTTCCAATCCCAAATGCAGTACCAAAAGAAAAGAGAGACAGAGAGAAGAACAGTGGAGAAAAATAGAAAAAGAAGAAGAAGAGAGGAGTGCCAAATGTGACGTACCTGGCACCGGACCCTAATAACCAAGCCGCCGTTGTCGTCACTTGCCTCAACGGTGTCCCTTGTGCTCCCCTCCTGTAACACTGTCGTTGTCCTCCATCAACGCCTAGTCGCTCTATATCATTTTTGCTTGCAACACGCTAACGGTCGATATCGATCACCCCAAAAAAATAGAAAATAAATAAATGAAAGGGGCCCAAAGAACCCCTTCTGTCTACACCACTTTACTGAGTCCTCATCAGTCTTAAGGGATTTTTCCCCGTAAAATCCTCTTAAATATAAGAAGGCTATCAGATCCATTCATCTACTACAAATTAGGTTTATTGGTTGATTAGATCTTGAAGTCTTCTTATATCCTAATTATTCATTTAAATTTATTTTATGTGCACTCAAAAGCATGCATATGCTAAACATTTTACCAAATAAATGAACACACCAAACGCTGCACTATTTGCATTAATTGCTATTGGTGCAATTTGGAATTTTTGCCAACATTAAAAAGATGGCAGTTCCCTTCCCTTCATCATTCTATTTGGTCAATTTGGCAATAAGTAAAGCAGGAGTAACGAAAGTCTCATATATAGGACAAGAATAGAAGCCGTTTTCTTTTCTTCAGTCAGTCAGAACAAATTAAAGGGCAAAGATTCTTCAACCCTCGTTTCTTTGAGCGCATTTCATTCAACAGCATCATGCACTACAGTTACATTGATCAAATGAGGAAAATATGATGTGAAGTTTGCAACTTTTCACATGGCCGGCTTATTACATGTAATTGACTTCTAGAATTCTTAAGATTTTTTATTTTTGTAAGTGGTTAAAAATAAAGAATCAAAAGTAATCATCAAATAACCTCTTCTTTAATGAAAATTGAAAAAAGGCAAGATGAAGATTGAATATTCCACCATCACCCTAGTAATTCAAATACTAGGAAAGTCAAAGTCTATTTAATTAAGTTGTTATCATGTATCACTCACCCTATGCCACATTCTTTGACTATGAAGTGCTATATACATTAATTTGTGAAGACTAACAGGCCCTTAATGATCAAGATCAAGATCAGAGTCTACTTTTTAAAACATGAAGCGTACAAAATTTTAAACTTGTTGTATTGATTTTTCAAGATATTGATACAGAGTATTGGCGCACACTTGTATAGCTGATAGCACCATTAATCATCTCAAGCATGTTTGATATAGAGTAGTGGTAGGGAGAGGAAGACGTATCTATATGAGATAGAGTTAGGAGAGTTTTCTTTGGAAGACAAAAGGAATTCTTTTTTTCACAATTGTCCTCTTCTTCTCTCTATTTCCAAAATCACTCTTCTTCCTCTCCTTAATTTCTTTCTTAACATAAAGAAACGAAGTAGGATAAATGAAACTCTATTAGATGATTGATACAAGTTAATGCAGATTGCAGTCTACTCTTTTATATCTTTAAATTTTTGGGGATTTGACAATTCAATAACCCTTATATACCTAATTTCCAAATTCGTGACTAAAAGTCACTTAAGTCGTTTAGAGACTTTAGTGATCTTTAGTCATGAATTTTAGGATTCACTATCTAAAAGGCATTAAATTGTCAAATCCCCTAAATTTTTTGGTAAAATTTTTATTTCTTCCATTAGTATTTAAAATGAGCCAATCCATATCATGAATACGGTCAACTCATATCAGTTTCCTCTGAGATGGGTTCGATACCAATATTTGAACTTATTTTAACAAAACCTACCACAATGTTTCATTATTAGTTTAATGAAAAGTGAACCACATGATAACTATGAAACCGCTGGTAGGTCTATGCCTCTATGTTAAGGCACCTTAGCTAGTTTTTCAAGATAACAACTAAGGCTCGGTCCTGGTCCTTGCATTGGAAGCATCACTTCCCTACTTCCCTACCACTAAGCCAAGCTAGCAAACTTTAAAAAGAAAAAGAAAAAACATGATACTTGAATGATGGGCCACGTTCTGCTTGTTTGCAATTTGGGAGCAATTTGGATTTGACAAGGTCGCTTAAAACCACAGCGGTACTGCTATGATACGGTTTGGCACTCACTGTTGTGTTATATGCATGCTATACAAAAAAGTAATTTTTAGCAGCCTTTAGCGGCGGTATGTATAGGGAGGTGATCCTGTGAGAGTATCTTTCACATTACTATGAGAGATAGGGGTGGGGGCCCTCACATTTAATTAAGTTGTTGGCATTGGATATGGATGTGAGGACACTCACCTTATCTCTCATAATAAGGTGAGAGCGTTTCTCATAAGAGTATCTTCCATATATATGTATTTTTTTAATTTTTTTTTAGTAGCTAAAAGTTACATTTATCGAGCACATTTTTTTTTCAGCAGCTAAAACCGTCGTTTTCCGCCCCCTCCTACCGTGTAAGAAAAAAAAGTTTGCCACTAAAAAATGAATATATGAGACTTTTAGCAGCATAAAAAAGGCCACTAAAGTCGTTTTTTCCACCGCTAAAAATCCTTTTTTTTTTTTGTAATATATGGTTATAACATTTTCTTGTAAAACACCATTCTAACCCAGTTCTCAGCACGTCATACTGGCTCCTATTATCCATTTATGCTTGAAATCGCCTAAAGATCATTAATACGAAAGATTCTAATCATCAAATAGATCACTGTGTATTATTTTAGGATAAAGAAATAGACCACCGTGATACTTTTGATAATTAAAAAGATTGGTCGTTACAACCTACATCCTTTTTATAATGCCTTCTTATAACTGAAATTGATTTTATAAACAAAATATTTTTTTTATTCTATTTCACTATAGGATCATTGCTTTGATGCAATGATAAAGCTTCGGGAGCTACTTTATCACAAATTTGAGATCAGTAAGCAGCCAGTACATTATGTAAAATTGCCAAATGTTAGGCCTACCATCAGTCTGGACCCTGCTTCTGCGGGACCCATATTGGGTAATGACCTTTTTTAAAATTTCCCTATCCTATTTTCATCTTGAACACCCTTAAAAAGAAGTTAATAGCGAAAACAAAGTAAAATCGAAATTTAGGATAATAGGGCAAAACTACCTGAAAAAAAAAAAAAATCTTGGACCATATGCATTCAAATTATATTTTGTCTTGGACCCATACAGTTGTCAATCAAACCGTGCACATGATCTACGTATGAATGCAGGAAGATACTTTGAAGTCTAATGTAGTAAGAAGTCAGCAGTCAGCTGAGGGAAGGAGAGAATTCATATTTTTGAATTCATCTGGTAAGAGTCAAGAAGTCTTCTATCTATAATTCTACCTACACGCGTGGAAACAGACGAACCCTTTCTTTGCTGCAACCGTGTCAACCATCACAACATGCCAAGTGGCCTACAGAATCTACGTTGACAAAACTGCAATGTGTCCCACACCATGCATTCACACAGACGACAACTAGAACATAGAAAATGGTTTCTTTTAACATTACCTGTTTTAATGGCCCTGGGATCACGGTACAATACAAACCTTGGGAAATGAGAGGAAGTCTTCCACTATCTTTCAAAGAAGGTGAAGTACATGTTCCTTACACTGAATAGAGTACCTACCTCTTTCATAGAAAAATCCCATCTATGTTTTGGCTTCTTATCACATGGATTTTCTTAAGATATTGCGTAACTTCAAAATCATGCCAAACTGTGATGACTGGATGGTTTTTGGTGGTATTTTAGCAAAACCATTACATAATGACAATCATTTCAAACCAATATTCAATCTGTTTGCATAATAGTTTCCTAAGTTCCTCCATCTTTCAATGAAAATCAAATACATTTTCCTTACACTTTCTACTGCATGTCTCTCGTGGAAAATCGCGTACATTTTCATTACATAAGCACTATCTTTCATGGGAAATCACATACAGTTTAATTTCCTTAAACTTAATTATAATACCATCTTTCATTGAGAATCACGTACAATTTCTTAAATCACATGCATTTTCCTTGCATTTAGCACTATCTTTCATCGAACAGTCCAATACATCTTCGTTTCTATTCTTGCACTAAGCACTATATATCTTTCTTGGAAAAATCCAATACATCTTCATTTCTAATGCCAAGCATTTTCTGAGCATGTATATGGAAGCCCCCCTCCAAATAATACTGAGTGAGGATTACTAAGTGTTTTGAATTGAGTAATGAGCAGTTAATCAGAGCCATTCAAATTTCAGTCCATTTCAATCTGTTTATTTTTTTGCATTTGCTGATTGAATGATGGATCAAACCCGTGATCGAAATTCAGGACTTCAACCATCAATCACTGGCTCACCTTGGGCTTCACTGAGTCAACTGGGGAGATCTAAAAGCCTATTTGTAGCTTTGTTTAATTAATAGAATGTATTTACAATTGTTATTTATTAATCACTCACTTACTCTTCTTCATCATCCTTTTCCCTCTCTAGCTAACAAGTATTGACCAAGAGCAAGCCAGGTCAGACTCTGCAAAACCTAGACCCATTTCATCATAAATAAGGTTTGACCCAGATAAACAAAACCTTGTTTCACTCCTAACTGGAGTGGACGTTTTCATGACCCATTCACCCTGTTTGTGACTGGTTGGGGTCAACATGTGCAAGTTTTAATCATAATTTTTATTATAACGACTGGGTTCTTTCTCACAAACCTTCTTGTGCATGGTTTTAGGCAGGTGATCGTCCTAGGAATGGCCCATTAATTGCAAGGTCCAGATCAAATCTGAAAGACGGCCCCTTGGTTACACGTCTAAGATCAAATAAACGATGTGATTGTATAGATGATACCATTCACCAAATGGTATGGAGCAAACGCAGACTCCTAAACACAAAAGCTACATGCAGCAAACAAGATCAAATCTAGAATTTACTATGTAAACCTAACATTTTATTAGAATTTGTCCAAGACCAATCTCTACGTTTTTGTTTTGGTCCAAGTTGTGCGGCACGTGCCTCACACTTGCATGCCTATAAATAGAACCATTCGCCAACGATAGAATTCATGCACTGCTATCTCAAAAAACCATAGCCCATAAGACCCATAACTACAAGCTCCTACAAACCCTAATGGCTACCTTCCCAAACCAACCCAATGAATCAAAAGTGGCCATTATCGGCGCTGGAATAAGCGGTCTCGCCGCAGCGAAACAGCTAGAACACTGCAATCCAGTGGTCTTCGAGGCCTCCGGCTCGATTGGTGGTGTGTGGAAGCACTGTTCATACCGATCGACAAGGCTTCAGACACCCCGCTGCGATTATGAGTTCTCCGACTACCTTTGGCCAGAGAGGGACAACTCGACATTCCCGACTTATGCTGAGATCTTGAAGTATTTGGATGGGTATGTGGAGAAGTTCAACTTGTTGAAGTTCATCCGG
The DNA here is from genome assembly GCA_038049695.1 of Cinnamomum chago. NCBI lineage: Eukaryota > Viridiplantae > Streptophyta > Magnoliopsida > Laurales > Lauraceae > Cinnamomum > Cinnamomum chago. Next base: position 58,693,725 of record CP142458.1, on the reverse strand, counting down.
TTCAACACCAAGGTGGTGGAGGTGAGATTTATTGGTGAACCAGAGCTCGGTTCGGATGGAAAGTGGGGAACTTTTGGTCAGCCATTGGCGGGTCGACCGGTTTGGGAGGTGGCGGTGAGAACCGACGGTTCGGATACTGTTCAGGTGATCATCTAACTGGAGCTCATCTGGTCCTTCTGATCTCCAATTAGGAAAAAATCTTAACAAAAAAAAAAAGAAAAAAACTCTTGAAATGACCATCCTATTAACCCAAAAACTCCCTTCTAGAAAAAAAAAACTCTTGAAATGACCATCCTATTAACCCAAAAGCTCCCTTCTAGATTATCATCTTTGGTCCAAGTATTGGTATCCAATTCGAATGGGCCAGCCTAGAAAAACTGCTACATATCACTTTTCTATAGTTAAACTATATCCAGGTGATTTCATTTCGCCCGAAAAAATAAATAATAAGTGGACCAATTATAGACCTTTTGGGAGATACAACTGTAAATTGGGTATCATGTCAACCCTTTACAGTGTCATTTAAACCATGTAACCAGATTGTTGGTTATTTTTCCATCTCTGGTAAGAAAGCCTTTGTTCCTTTTGTTCTTGCACATAAACCCTAGCCCAAAAGCTCCTATCTAGCTTTTGCACCAATTGATAAAAAGACTATGAATACAAATTGACCAAAATACCCTTCTGAATTTACATGATCTCCTCCCTTGTTTTGTTGGTTCCTGAATTCTTCTGGTCAATCCATGTTTTCCTAACTCTATGAGTTGAGTGGTGGGGATCGAGTGTTGGGCCTTGTTCCTCGCCTGATCCATGCTTCCTTTGTTTTGTTTGTTGTGTTGTTTCTTTATAGTAGTGTTGTTTTTTTTTTTTTTTTTAACTCTGCTTCTGGAACTTGTATTAGTGAATGATTATTTGTCTTTGTTCGTTAATCTTCCATATTTTAGCGATATGAATTCGAATTCGTCGTGATGTGCATTGGAAAGTATGGCGACGTACCCAAAAGACCAGATTTTCCATACAACAAGGGGTCTGAAGTCTTCAATGGCAAGGTGATGCACTCCTTGGATTACTGCAAGCTTAACAAGGAAGAAGCTACTCAGCTCATGAAAGGAAAGAAGGTTGTTGTCATTGGTTACAAGAAATCTGCTATCGATCTAGCCGTTGAATGTGCGGAAGCTAATCAAGGTATCAAGAGTCTATAATCTACTTCACAATCTATAATTCTAGTACTAAAATAAAAGTAGACTTTCATTTGTGCTGTTAAACAACTCTCGTTATTGTATTTATAAAAGATTACCGAGACCCATGTGTTTTTTATTTTATTTAGATATTTGCATATTAAGGAGAATTCATTGGAAGTGGGCAATATTTTAAAAATATTGTTATTATTTTGCAATGAAAATTTGGGACATGAAGAGATCTTGGGTTTTCAGAAAATAGACCAAAAAGAACAAAAAGAAGAATAAAAGATAATGATCCATTTTTGTGTTTGTGCGGGTTTAGCGATTGCGATCGATAAGTGGAATTAGTCTTGATGCGTCATAGACCTCGGGATACCCTAAACTAAAGGAAGAAGAAAAGAAATTGGTCATTTGTTAGCGTGTTGTTTTCTTTTGCATGCTTTGATTTGCCTTATCTTAGTATATAGTTGTTGGTCAGAAACAAGTGAAGTTTGATTCTGTGGTCAAAAGAGCTTGCAGAAATTATATTACTAATTAAGTTTTGTACTAACAGAGTAGACTTCAGATGCTACCATCCCAAGCATGCACATGAGACTAGAGAAAGTCTCATAGAATCAATCACACCCTTTTCAATCATAAAGAAGAAGAATAAGAAGAGAGGTGGGACCAACAAAAAGGACATGGAGAACTGTTTATGGCAAACAGTTTAGAGAAAAGTCAAATAGTTTGGGCACATGGAGAAGTCAAAAAATATGAAAACTTCTTTGAAAGTGATAATTGAGAATATAGGGCCCAAGCACAACCTTATTCTTGTAACACAATACACCTGTTCTTGGTGCATAGGCTATAACTCAGTCGGGTTGACTCAGACTTGGTTGAGTCAACTGTTTAATTAATTTCAGGTTGCCATGTTTTTCGTGCCATTCTAAGAATTGTATTTTAGATATATATAATATAATGGCCTAGTGAGGTCTTCGAGTTATTAACTCATCGAGTCTCATGAGTCAAAACTGACACAATCGCACATTGAGTCAAATAGGTTTTGGGGTTTTAGAATTATGCTGTCACTCATATCATGGTTTTAAGACTCAACCGAAATCGATCTATTCAATTCTGCCAAAAACACACTCGTTTTGGTTTTGATTGATAGTCATTGTATGGAATCGATCTAAAATCTTAAACTCTATTTAGGGTCTATTTTTATTCTTATAGACTTTTCATTGCAATCATTCACATTACAATGGAAAAACGTTAAATTAGCAGTAGAAAGATGTTAAATATATTTTGATTAGGGGGTGTGTGTTGGACAGCTGACCATAGGATAACTCCGACAATCAAGAACCTTTGTTATCTCCAATGTTTTGTTTAGTTCTAAAATCCCCCCAAAATTCAAAAAGAAGAAATATTCCAATTTTGTACACATTTTAAAATAATTTTTTTCTGCAAAAGGGACAAAAAAGATTGGTATTTCTGTTTGGCCTGATCTATAGACATGTATTTATTGATTTCAGAACAAACCTAGAGGGCCTAAAACCATGTTCCAAAAATAAATAAATTAATTAATTAATCTAAAAATGATTTGCAAAGTTCAAATGGTGGACCATATCCTAGCTAAAGCTTACTGTGATTGGGCCTTCTGAACATTACCATCACATCACTTAATTGCAATATTGTGATTGAATATAGGGATGATTTATAAATCAAGGTATAGTGTTACCATGTGGGCATTCAAGAAAAAGGAAGACCCAAATATCTTCTTAACTTAATCAAATCAACTGATCATATTTGGTATTTGCATGTGTTTTCTTTTCAGTTCAAAGAATATAAGGAATATTTAAAGTTAAGCAAAAGAAATAAAAAAAAAAGTTAAGCACAAGAGTTCAAAATCGCATGAGATTTCAATAGACAAATTCTTACCCCACCAAATATATTATTTTGTTTCTATTGACTTTTGTCTGTTGGTGCTGCTTGAATATATTAAAGGACCAGATGGGCAACCTTGCACAATGGTGATAAGGACTTTACATTGGACTGTCCCCTCTTACTGGATTTGGGGTTTGCCATTTTTTATGTTCTTCTCAACAAGATCTTCTCAATTTCTCCACGAAAGACCCAACCAGAGCTTCATGAGAAATCTCTGCTGCCTCCTTTCATCTCCAATGGTAAAACATCTTTGCTTTAAAGCTAAATATTTAAAGTACTAGTGTTGTACCAACAGTTCCAAGTTCTAATTATCTTAGACTGGTGGTTTTTAATACTAGACTTCATTGTCATTTTATAACAGCTGAGAACCATAGGATTATCATTAAAAAACTTCAAAATGTCTCCCTCCTCCATTTACATGATCACCAATCTATTAGAATTGATCTATTAGAATTCATCAATTTAAATGTAGATGAGTGGAGTTTCACCCCATCTAACCAATTTCCACCATAGTTTTTCATTAGTTGGAAGAAACAATTCATGTGTGGTTGAAAAGCCTAATCTCCATTTTTCGATGATGGTTATTGGTAGGATAACATGAAACTTCAATTAGCCCTAAAACATCCCCTATAGATCCCACCTTCTCTAATAAATGGCCTTTCATGGGAACATTTCACATTGACCGAAAGAATTCGGACTTGATGACTTTGACAGCAATTTTTTTTTCTTTTAAATATGGCATTTTCCTGAGTCAACTGGCCCATTATACTATAAGTGTTTGGTTGATAAATTTGGCATATACTTAAAATCAGTAGCTTTCAATGTTGACGGCCTTCATGATGACTGTCATGAGATCGTCATGGCCAACTAACCCTTTTTCCCCTTGGAAGTTTCTGCAAAAATGCAATGTGAGATTTTCAATCTCTCACGTTCATTAAATCCCGCACAACTGCCCTAGCCTGTTGGAGCCCAAAGGGGAAAGAAACTCATGGGCAACTGGTCTTCATGTTGGTCAAAACAATTAGCATAGTCTACTCCTTTAAGTCTTTTAATATAAAAAAATTGCTATCTACCATTGAAGGAGGTTTTTTGTCATATCTAATTGCAGAAGAAAACAGTTTCTAAGTTTATTGAATCGTATTTGGAATGGAAACTCCCACTGGGGAAGTATGGGCTAAAACCAGACCACCCATTTGTAGAAGATTACGCATCGTGCCAAATGGCAATCTTGCCTGAGAATTTCTTCTCTGAGGCTGATGAGGGGAGAATTGAGTTCAAAAGATCATCAACATGGTCGTTTTGGGAAGGGGGAATTGAATTGGAGGACAAAACCAAACTGGAAGCTGATGTTGTGCTTCTTTGCACCGGCTATGATGGCAAGGCTAAGCTTAAGACCATACTACCTGTTCCTTTCCGTGACTTACTAGAGAACTCTTCTGGTATCATACCACTGTATAGGTATCTCTCTCTCTCCCTCTCTCTCTCGGGTGTAACCAACCCACACACAACAATGTTTCTATATATGGGTGTAACTTGAGTTGGGTTAAACCCAAACCCATATGACATCACCCAAGAAAGTGATGGTTGGATTTGGCTTCGTTCTTCAAATGTAATATTAATCTCTTAAACTTTATGCCCTTAAGAAAGAACACCAAACCCAAATTTTGGGCTAGCCATATTGACTAACAGACTCAACCTATTTGCCCCTTGGTAGGGAATATACAATTTATGTTGGGCTTGGGTAAGAAATATTCAGGTGTTTTCATGTTGGACTTGGGTTGAGCCCATACCTGAACTGACACAACCCCAACCAGTAGTTTCAGGTTATTTGGATCGACGTACCCGACCCAAGTAATAAATGGGCCAGGCTCAGGATAAGTCAATTACATGACCATTTAAAATCCGGACCTGAACCAAACCCATTCCAACTTGACCGTCTGTATGTGGTTCCAAAAACCCAACTCTAACCCAACCTGACATTTCGGGGTTTGGTTTGACATTCCCAACCCAATTAATAAGCAGGTGGGGATTGGGTTGGGCACATACCCATTATCTTCAAAGGTAAACCTGACCTGTTCCATTGCCACCTCTACTACTAAGTAACGCACGAACTTATCTTTATTTTTTAGGGGGTTGTCCATGTTCAGGCTAGGCCAGGGCCAAAGCTTATCTAACCCGGCCTATTTAGGTATCATGCATAAATTTTCACTCTCTGACCTAGCCCATGGGCCTTAGCTCAGGCCCTTTCCCGCCCCATTTACAAAATATGCACACCCTTTTGTCAGCATGGGCTGGGCCTTCAACGATAAAAAGGCGTGGCCCACCTCATTTATGATCAGACCCGGAATAAAAAAAAATGGCCCAGGCACAGCCACCATGCCTAAAAGTAGAGCCCAACAAGCCAAATACAGGCCACATCTAGGGCTATTCTACAACTAATGATTTTTTTTTATTTTTTTATTTTTTTTGCCGTTTTGCAGGGGTACAATACATCCATTGATTCCACACATGGCCTTTGGGGGGTATTTGGAGAGTGTATCAAACCTACACTCAGCAGAGCTAAGGTCCAAATGGCTGGCTAGACTGATAGATGGCCACTTCACACTCCCTACTGTGGAGAAGATGATTGAGCAAACAAATGAAGAGGTAGAGGTCATGAAGAGAACTACAAGGTTCTACAAGAGGCATTGCATCTCTACTTTTAGCATCAACCACAGTGATGAGATTTGTAAAGAGATGGGATGGAAGTCTTGGAGGAAGAACAACTGGTTTTCAGAAGCCTTCAGTGCTTACAATAACCAAGACTACATTGAAGACTAATGAAAGCTTTTATAATCTAAGGATAATGAGTCATTTCTTATGGGATGAGAGGGAGAGAGAGAGAGCATTTAGAATCTACTTTTAGTATAGGAGAATTTATCTCTGCACATGGTAAAAATCTTAGGGGTGTGTGACTTGGGTACGTAGCTGTTTGTTCCCTATTAATATGATCATATTTCACTTTAGTAAGTGGTGTGTATTTTCCTAATTATAAAATATTTCATTTCTTTCTTGAGTTCTTTCTTTCTTTTTATGGGATGTAATCCGGTTAGATAAATGTTGGGACCCAAACCATGATGGAGGACGCTCAAATTAATATTTGGTATCAGCCTGGTTGTAAGCTGTAACCCAAGTGAATTGTAGTTTTATTTGTTTACGAAAATGACAGATTCATTACTGAACAAAGCCAACAAACAAGCTACAACAGACAAGCCAACAACACAATGTGGACCTATCAAACCAACAAAGGCCTATTCACATTAAGGTCATAGTAAGTTTAACTCAGGTTATCGACCATGTTTAATTTTCTAAAAACGAAAACTATCTCAAAAGATTCAAAGTGCTTCAAACACTTTAAACCCGTGTCAAATGTAGTTAGATGGGGAATCCGGACTAAGTCAAAGCCTAAAACCAATGTCAGGATAACTACAAATAAGGCCTCAAATCAAATCTAAAAAATACACCTAACAAGAGAAGGTCAAGGTAAGACCCTGACATAGATAGATCTGCCTCGATATGGTTTAGTGTCACCTTCCTTGATTAAATTTACAATGGACCGTAAGAAGAAAATATGGCCCTATCTTACCTGAGCATCAAAAAGATGAAATGAAAATATGCCCCTGATTTTGACCTTACATGTAAATAGTTTAGGCCCAAGCTTGAAGATAAACAATACAAAATATATTATTTAGTGATTACCATCAATCCATTGTCGTCTAGTCCGGTTAGGATACCTGGCTTTCACCCAGGCGACCCGGGTTCAAATCCCGGCAATGGAATTTTTTTTTTTTTTTTTTTTTGTCCAAAGTTCCTTTTTCATTTTTTTTTCTTCTCCTCTCACATGGAAGTATGGACTAGACTCCATGGCTTTCGAACACAGTCTAAATCTTAGGGGCTTTTGGCTCTAAAATTTAGAGAGCCTGGCAGGGAGAAATTCAAGCCCAGCCCACTTTAGCCTGTTTGGATAAATGAGGAGTGGAGTAAAATAAAGTGGATTTCACATGTGGAGTGGAGTGAAGAGCAGTAGGTTAAAATTAAAGTAGAGCACCTCACTTCACTTTGTTTGGATACTTATTTTGAAGTTAAGATTTTGAGTAGAATCCACTTTTACTCATAGAAATGTTAGTATCTAGAGTTAAAGTGAAATGGAGTGCATGTGGCTCACAACATTACTTTATCCATCGTGTCAGACTCATCCAAACGGGGTAGAGTTGAAATTTAAGACTATTATGACCCATTTAACTTCACTCTGCTCTATTTTTTGCATATCTGAGGGTCTGTTTGGATAAATGAGGAGTGGAGTAAAATGAAGTGGATTTTACATGTGAAGTGGAGTGAAGAGAAGTAAGTTGAAATTAAAGTAGAGTATTTCACTTCACTCCATTTGGATGCTTATTTTGAAGTTAAGGATTAGAATATAATCCATTTTTACTCAAGGAAATTGAAGTATTTTGAGTTGAAGTGAAATGGAGTACATGTGGTTTTGCAACATTACTTCATCTATTGGGCCAAACTCATCCAAACAGGGTAGAGTTGAAATTTTGGACTGTTAGTGCCCATTTAACTTCACTCTACTCTATTTTTTGGCTATCCAAACAGGTCCTTAGGATGAGTGAAAAGTACGCATAAGCACATACCCAACCAATTGAGTAATTGGCCTCAGTTCCAGCACAAAAGGCCAATAACTTAACCTAAATCCAAATCTAAACAAACTGGCATGGCTCAAGTGCTACTCCCTTAACTATGATAAGGCAGCTAATGAAGCAAGCTGTAAATAGGAAGATGATGTTATAATTCATCATCTGCTATAATCGATTCCCATAATGTAGATAACATCAAATTTTTTTCACCAAAAAAATCAATTCCCCATAATGTAGAGTAGGTCTAGTGCTTGTTTGATTTGGTTCAACAAGTTTTTATTGCCAACAGCTTGTTTGATGCAAACCGTCAACCTAACATGCGGCAAGGAGAAATCCATACCAGAACATTCAAATGGGGGAACTGGATTTGGCATTATCACCACATTGTTTGTTCAGAAAAGGGACCATTGAATAGGGCCCCTACAAATACTGTTGCTTTCAGCTTCTGTGATGAATGCTTGACAAACGATCACCAGTGAAAAGTTTAAACATCAGAAAGCACACTTTATTCATTGTAATAGTAGATCTCCAACACAAGAACTTCAGTACAGGCTTCTGTATTAATTTAGAGAGAGATCTAGAATTACAAGTAAGGAGGGAGTAATTTGGGCAGTAAGAGGTGGCAGGCTGTAACAATGTATCCCACAACCCTGTCCCATCATCACAATACTGAGAGGTAAAACAATGTCAATCGAGACGTCGAAGAAGATATTCAACCTGAACAAGCTTGGTCAGAGGCATGACCCATTCACCATAGAGGTGTGAAACAACAGACGGATCAACCTTGTACTTGTCGCCGCCACTGTCATTGAGGCTGACTTCCTGCCCAAACACTGAGGCCTTCTTCTCTACCCTTCTCTTCACCATCTCTTCGACGCTCTCAAATGTTAACAGTTTCATCAGAGCATCTCTGTCCTTCAATGTGCAAAAATTGATAGAGACAGGATCAGTTTACAAAATTAGAGAGTTACTGGATGCACCCAAGTATCAGGCAGTTTGTTGGACAGAATGGAAAATTATCCACTTTTCTTACTTTTTATTCATCACTTCTTGTGTCCATCTTTATCAGCAGCAACCACCGAAACTGGTTTTGGAATACCGGTCAGGGAGTACAGTATCTCAGTCACACTTCCAAACACATGGTAGAACAGAGAACCATCCATTCCAAAAAAGTATTTCAAACTGCTTGTTATTTGGAGCATAAAAAGACACACTGCTGTGATACTAGACGTGTATGTCCAAGTCTACTAAATACTAATCAACCACAGGCCACGTGTGATACAGAGTGACAAAACGTTACAAGATGCGGACCATTAATGTCTAGTTATCAAGCACTCTTTTGAATTCCACCATTCTGATGATTCTGGCAGTTCACTGAAAGTCTTTTTACCCATTGAATGTGCCACACATCGATGTGATGCTTGGGTATGCCTTATGCCCCATCTTGGCAAGGCTTCACGGATGAACGATCTAGATGTGGACCATTAATGTCTAGTTATCAAGCACTCTTTTTTGGATTCCACCATTCTAATGATTCTGGCAGCTCACTGAAGGTCTTTACCCATTGAATTCCACACATCAATGTGATGCTTGGGTATGCCTTACGGCCCATCTCGGCAAGGCTTCATGGATGAACAAACTAGATCCTTTCCATTGTGCCACACGAAAATGGGTTGATAACTTGATATATAAGTGCACCTTGTATCTTTACTAGTTTCTTTCAAGGAGAAAGGTTGGTTGGTCGTCCATAAAGTAGTGGCGTATAAAGTTCCATATGGAAAATGATGACATCCCTCATGAATTGCAAGGGTGCCCATCTGTAAAATCAGTGGAGCCAAAGGACCACTGGTCAAAATACCAATAAACTTGTTCTGTTCTTTGTATCTATGATTTCATCATAAAATAATTTGATATCACAGAAGACCAAACCGATTTAAATAGTCACTTGTCAAATGACAACTTCAATTTCAAAGTAAATACTGTTTCAGATTTAAAAACAGAACACAGAAAACGTCTACCTGAGCACGGATGGCAGGCCCATAGTCTTGCGGGGCATCCCTATACTTGACTTCGGCAACAAACAGTCCATAATGAATCCTTCTAGAGAGAGCCTGTGAAATCCCAATACCATTCTATCACTAGTACACAATTAGCACAACAATAATGCAACTTTAACAGTTCTTACCTGCAAACATGTGAGATCACTTGACATTGTCGATGCATAGTTACCATCATCACCTTTGGCAGCAAATAATGGAAGCAGGTCATTGACATACATATTCCATATTTTCTTATTTATGTTAATGGAGGCAGCTGCAGGATGCAACACCTATAATAAGGCATCACAGTAAGGAAGTGTGTTAGATACAGGGCTGAGCAGAAGACGTGATGAATGAATGTTGCAGGACTAACCTGCTCGTAGTGGTATGGAGGCAATAGGGACAATGGTAAATTCTCAGGGAAGAAAGGATGCTCCTCTGGGTTATAATATCTTCCAACCTGCATTCATGACATGTTCATCAGATTTATACTTTCTACCCCTCAAAACTTCTGAGAAAGATTGAGATAAAACGCATCAGTAGCTATGGAGGATAATGATAAAATTCATTGGTTTCCTCTTAGTGCCTCGAACCTATTACCTATTAGTAATTGAACAATAGTTGTTTCTGATCTTCTGTGTATTTGACCAGACCATTTCAAATGACATTCCTTGATTTTCTTCTTCTATTGAATCTACTAATTAGTTTTCACTGTTGTACTCATTCGTTGTTCTAAATGATAATTACTCAAATAAATGCAATTTTGAAACAGCATGCCAAGATGACCTATTAGACCTAGCATTTATATTTGGATGCAAATTATCTATTTGAATTCTTAATGACCAACGTTGTTACTTCCCAAACAATCCGATTTACTGTTTAAAAAATTAGAATTTAAGCAATTTATGCACAAAATGCTTGCACCAGGCACATGACACTTCTTGCTAGTGGCATGCCTCTGCACTCACCCATATAAAAATCACAGTTCACAAGCCTCATTGAAGCATATTCATCAACAGTAGTCTTTGGTTCCTCCTCTAAGAAAAACCACATTTTCAACCTTAAAAATCAAAAGGTAAGTTAGAACCTTGAGTAAAGGCTTAGAGTCAAATAGATGAATATTCACCGATAAAAAGCAATATATATGTATATATGTGGTGTAAGTTTAGCACATTCAATTGTGCAAGTTTAGGACATTCAAGAACAAGAAAGATAAGCTCGAAAAATTGAAGATGATTTAGTGCAAGTGAATTAGATCAACATTGAGCAAAATAGAAGGCTTGAGAACGGTGATACAAATAGCATCAGTATTGGGTTGGCAAAGTGGAGAAAAGCCATGCCCAATTGCTAAGTGCCACTTTGATTAAAAAGGCAATTTTACAGACATGTCTAAGAGTTCTGATCACAAATTGTATCTGCTAGAGCTTGTTCAAGTAAAGCTCTGTTCTGCATTTCGCAAAAATCATTTTTTGCAGAGTCTGAAAATGGGGTTCTAACACAGAAGAAAGGGTTTTCCATGGAATTTGAGAAGACTTTCATCAAGGAGCCCTCGAACTTAAAAGGGGTACCCCACTTCCTATGCACAATTCCATGGCTATCTTAAGGCCATTTCTGTCTTTATAGATACAAGGTAAAAGAATCAGAATTTGATGCAATTCAAAGGAGGATTTAGTTAAATATAAAACAAGAAGCAGCTGCAAGAAACATAAACATTCCTCTAATCAACACAACAATCATAAAAAAGAATAAACCCAACAACCCAACACAACAATCCATCACAAAACGTCAAAAAATCAATCTTCTAACACAAAACACAAAACCCATTTCAGGAAAACAAAAGTAAACATGAAAACAATGAAAAAAAATCTCACCTTGGACTGAAGAATCTCTGCCTCCTCAACAAAAAACTGAAGCAGAGACCCACTGAAACCCAGAATTTCTCTCGACGATTCGTCATAAACTTTCAAATTCCGAGGGAATTTCGCTCTCTCGATGAGGCTGAAGACAATGGTGTCTTCCTGTCTGATCAGAGACTCCCTCACAGACTCAAGATTGAATCTTTCTGCAGAACCGGAAACCCCGTTCTGCAGCCTGCAGTTACAAGAGGCTACAAAAATCAAAACCCATGTGAAAAAACCGAAAACGAACTTGAAAAGATGGAGAGATGACGGAGAGAAAGCCTCCATGAAGCAGACCTTGCAGAATCTGGTTTGACTGGTGAAGAAGAAGGAGAAGCCATGGAAGCAGTCGTTGGGTCGTATAGTTCCAGTGCTCGTGAGGTGTAGAGTATAAATAATGGCGCACTTTAGGGGCGTCCTGTAAAAGCGCACGCGGTTGCGTGGATCGAGGAGTTTCCTTAACGTGCGCTCCAAAATGGAACGAGTATCTGTAGCTTTTGTCCAAGTTCTAACCCTGGTGCACCTTTTGATTAATGGGTCCCTTTATATGGGTCCATTTAGGAGGTCCCATGTCAAAAAATTAGGTTTTATGTATAGGGAATGTTGAGGATTAGGAGTGGTCCAAATATCATTTTCTTTAGATAATCCTAGCACTCAATTTTGGAGCTTCAAAAATTTTGATGTGTTTTTAAGTGTAATTATTTTTGTGATTGAATTTGATGGGGATTAACGGTTGGATTAGTGTCAATTTGAGTGACTGTGAATTATTAGGAGGAGAGACAGGTGTGAATGGGTTGGATTTGGTAAAAATGGGCTGCTTGTGCGAACTATAGAGGGGGTTGGATTGGGGGATTTTATTAAGTTTGTTGAATTGAGAGAGAAAAGCCTTGATTGGAGAGATCTTTGGTGGTCTGGCAATTTCCCACCATGTGAGATTTGCTTTTGTGCTTCTTTTCAATAAGATTTGTTTAGTTAGGTGGGTTGAGCTTGACGACAATGGAAAACTTTGGTCAAAGCCCAAATATGATTTTAGAGATGAAATTAATTAGTAGGATATTTTACATATAAGGCCTTTTTTTTTTTCTTTGTTTGGTATAAGATATATAAGGCCTTGAAGTTTATAAAGTTTGTAAATAGACTTCCGTGGTTTAGTGATATATTCTAGATATTTATATTTTAATATCTTTCGTATCCTCAAAATAAATAGTCGCATGAGAATGGTCAAACCTCATGAGGTTTTTCTTTTTATTTTATTTTATTTATAAAGAAGAGACTTTGTCCTCACACTAATAAATAAAAATGAGTATATCATTATTTATAAAAATACTATTATTTTACCCCAATTCCCAACCGTCTCTCTTGTTCACATAAAGTCTAATAATGTGTTTTAAGACTTTCATCAGCGGAACGGTGGGTTATGCACGGTATTATGATCGATTTGGATGTAATTAGATGAGCCCCATGTGGTCATGTTACAAGCTTAAGGAAAATAACTCTGAAATAATACTAACATGGATACAATGATGAGCAAATGTGTCATTTCACATTAAAAATGTACGATGGTTGCAAGCAAGGCCACTTCTTTTGGAGATATAGAAGGTATTAAAATGAAAGGGGTATGGATGTATTCCATACCCCTGTCATTTTAAGTTCATATGATAACACAATTAATTAAAATGAAATATAGAAATCTATATTAGTGCTTTAACAGTATGGGAGTAAATACTATAAATTAAATTGTGATTCTCACATCTTGACCTACTTGTATGCTTTGTTAGTTTACTAAGTACAAACTTCTTATAAATATTATTGGATATATACACTCTACTTTGAATGGTAATCAAATCGTCAAGCTCCATCCATTCAACAAGTTCTCTTCTCCTCTTTTCCTCTCTATGTTCTTTCCAAATGCCTCTCAGCTCCATCAAATTGTCAATAAAACTTCTTCTTATTGTTTCAATGTTACACCCCAACCCGAGTTAATCAAGATTAACTCTAATTAATTGCAATTAATGTGAATTAGACATGATTAGTCAAGATAAATGTGATTAGTGATTAAAATGGATCAAATTAGTTTCATTTGAGGAACTTATACATAATGGAATGGATTTGAAAGGAATTCACTTGATTGAGTTGAATTTAAACTCAAATTGATGGAATTAAGGACTTTTCCGTAAATATGGATTTATGCGTATTTCGTCGGATACGGTGAAACTTGATACTAACATGTGTATTTCGATGAGTACAACAATTTTCATAACTTACGCGTTTTCATTTGATTTCAAATGAATCAAGTGAGTCTTGATTTGACTCAAACTTGAAATAAGTTTAAAAGTGGGGGTTAAGTTGCAAATTTCCATTGTATAAGTGTCAAATGAAGCCCAAATAAAATTCATACGAATGTTACAGCAGCAGCAAGAAACCAACTTTAGGTTCTTTCTTCTTTCTTCCATTTTCTTTATCTTTTCTTCCTTAATTGTTCAAGTTTGGAGGTAACAATTGTGTGTTGGAGTAAAAGAGTTCTATGACTTCATCTTCTCTATTGTTTTCTTCAATTTTCCTTGGATTTGAAGCTAAAGAGAAGCTGTGATTTCTCTTTGTTGAGTTTCAAGTGAGTAAATAGATTCTTTATAGAACCTTCAGATTTTGAATAGTTAGTTTGAAGTGATTATAGCACAAATAGTTATTAGAAATTCATTTTGGTTGTTCTATGATAATAGGGTTTGAGATTGAGAGAACTTGACTCAAATCAAGTTTAAGGAAAAAGGGTTTTTGTGTTAAACCTCAACTAAAAGGCAAGTATAGAAATTACTTGTGATTAAATTGCTATTTGTTATGAGCTTTTGTCATTAGATGTGAATTTTTTTGGAATTGTATAGATTGAAATGGTGTTAGGTTATAGGGTTTCAAATGAGATTTTGATCTAACAAGGGGATTTTTGTATCAAACTTGAATTAGAGGCAAGTATAAATAGTTATTGTGATTAAATGCTAGTTGCTATAGATTTCTTCTTGATTATGTTATGAAATCTGAATTCAGCCTTATATGTGAGTTAATAACTGTGTATATGGATAATTGATTGGAGAAGAAGATGAGTTAAATGGTTAATGGATTAAAAGTGTTACTTTATGTATAAATGACATGATGAATGAGGGGGAACAGGAGGTTCCATTTTGATATGCAGGTTATGGATTGAATGTAGAGAAGGGAAGAACAAAATCAATTTCAGAAGTCTAAAACTGAAATTCAAAAGAATTGGGCCTGCTCGAGTGGGTCGGCCCATTGGCCCAACAATGCCAACTTTGAATGGCCATAACTTTAGACTCGTACATCCAATTTTTGAGATCCATATATCGTTGGAAAGCTCTTGGAACATAGAAACCAATGGTGTACACCTTCTAGTGATCATAGATTGGGAGATGAAGTTGATATGGAGACAATTATAACAAGTCCTAACTAAAATTTGTTCTATTTGGACCAATTGATGGTTTTAGGATCATAAGTAGTTTGAAGACTAATTAAGGAGTAGTAAGTTAATTACCCTTTTCATAAAATAATATCCTTGGATTTAGATTCAAGATGAATTGAGTGTTAACCAAAAGGTTAACCCAAGCTGAATAGGTGTAATTCGATAGTAAAATTAGCTTTTAAAGTTATCCGATAAGACATTGATTAGTTAACCAAAACTAATAAAATTTTAGAATTAGTTTCTGAGTTTTAAGGAAAAGAGCTTGTTGATTATATCAAGGCTATTAATATTTTTTTACCACATTGGGTGTTAATTAAGGAGACTTTAATGTACAAATTCACATAAATTGTGATGTCCATTGAGAATAACACGTACATTAAACAACTGAGGATTACACCTAAATGGTTGGTATTATTTAACTGAGTTTGTACATTGAGATGTATTCGTTAAATTTTAATTGAACGGAACTAAATGTTAAACTGTATTGATACTTGAGTCTGGCACCACATAGTGATTTCTGTAAGCTCAATAGAGTTGTTACTGCTGCAGCAGATTATTTGGGAGTGTTCCGGAGCTCCGTGGTGATGTCAGTAGTTCCTGGCCCGGGCCCTGATAAATCCCACAATATATGAATCCTTCCGTATGGAAAATGGAAATCCTTCCTTTTTAGGAAGATGTGATGTGAAATGAAATGCTATAGTAGTTTGCCAAGTAATAAAGACTTTTATGGATTTTGAATTGTATTTGTATTAGTCTAACAAGGAGTTAGATGAATTAAATGTGTATTTAGCATATTCAATCATGTAATTGTTTATACCTTGCTGAATTATCAAATTCATAGTGTTATTAATGGCATTACAGGCACAGTTGCCCATGCCGGTCCTTTAGAGACCACAACGCCAAAGGAGAAGACCACTCCAGTTCCTCCAGGAGGATTAGTAGAGTGGAAATGAAGCGAAAACAATTGATATTACTTTTGAAAGAAAGAAAACCTGTAGAAAATGGTTTTAAAACGTTTCATACTTTTGATCCTTGCCTTGTATTAAATATGCAAGTGACTGGTTTTGTAAATAATGTAAATGAGTTTTTGTTTTATACATGAGCAATGTATATTTGTTTATATTCCGCATAATTGTAATGGATATCCCTTGTGAATTTTATGTGTTTGAAGTTCACGGGAGTAAATATGCGACGCGACTCGGGGTTATCTCAGATTAATTGTAATCTCGGGCTCGGGTCGTGTCCCCGGTCTACTCCTGGAGGATTAGTAGAATGGAAATGAAGCGAAAACAATTGATGTTACTTTTGAAAGAAAGAAAACCTGTAGAAAATGGTTTTAAAACATTTCATACTTTTGATCCTTGCCTTGTATTAAATATGCAAGTGATTGGTTTTGTAAATAATGTAAATGAGTTTTTGTTTTATACACGAGCAATGTATATTTGTTTATATTCCGCATAATTGTAATGGATATCCCTTGTGAATTTTATATGTTTGAAGTTTACGGGAGTAAGTATGCGACGCGATTCGGAGTTATCTCGGATTAATTGTAATCTCCAGCTCGGGTCGTGTCCTCGGTCTCCTCCTGGAGGATTAGTAGAATGGAAATGAAGCGAAAACAATTGATGTTACTTTTGAAAGAAAGAAAACTTGTAGAAAATGGTTTTAAAACGTTTCATACTTTTGATCCTTGCCTTGTATTAAATATGCAAGTCATTGGTTTTGCAAATAAAGTAAATGAGTTTTTGTTTTATACATGAGCAATGTATATTTTTTTATATTCTGCATAATTGTAATGGATATCCCTTGTGAATTTTATGTGTTTGAAGTTCACGGGAGTAAATATGCGACGCGACTCTGGGTTATCTCGGATTAATTGTAATCTCGGGCTCGGGTCATGTCCCCGGTCTCCTCCTAGAGGATTAGTAGAATGGAAATGAAGCGAAAACAATTAATGTTACTTTTGAAAGAAAGAAAACCTGTAGAAAATGGTTTTAAAACATTTCATACTTTTTATCATTGCCTTGTATTAAATATGCAAGTCATTGGTTTTGTAAATAATGTAAATGAGTTTTTGTTTTATACATGAGCAATGTATATTTTTTTATATTCCGCATAATTGTAATGGATATCCCTTGTGAATTTTATTTGTTTGAAGTTCACGGGAGTAGGTATGCGACGCGACTCGGGGTTATCTCAGATTAATTGTAATCTCGGGCTCGGGTCGTGTTCCCGGTCTCCTCCTAGAGGATTAGTAGAATGGAAATGAAGCGAAAACAATTGATGTTACTTTTGAAAGAAAGAAAACCTATAGAAAATGGTTTTAAAACGTTTCATACTTTTGATCCTTGCCTTGTATTAAATATGCAAGTGATTGGTTTTGTATATAATGTAAATGAGTTTTTGTTTTATACATGAGCAATGTATATTTTTTTATATTCCGCATAATTGTAATGGATATCCCTTGTGAATTTTATATGTTTGAAGTTCAGGGAAGTAAGTATGCGACGAGACTCGGGATTATCTCGGATTAATTATAATCTCGGGCTCGGGTCATGTCCCCGGTCTCCTCCTGGAGGATTAGTAGAATGGAAATGAAGCGAAAACAATTGATGTTACTTTTGAAAGAAAGAAAACCTGTAGAAAATGGTTTTAAAACGTTTCATACTTTTGATCCTTGCCTTGTATTAAATATGCAAGTCATTGGTTTTGCAAATAATGTAAATGAGTTTTTGTTTTATACATGAGCAATGTATATTTGTTTGTATTCCGCATAATTGTAATGGATATCCCTTGTGAATTTTATGTGTTTGAAGTTCACGGGAGTAAGTATGCGACGCGACTCGGGGTTATCTTGGATTAATTGTAATCTCGGGCTCGGGTCGTGTCCGCGGTCTCCTCCTAGAGGATTAGTAGAATGGAAATGAAGCGAAAACAATTGATGTTACTTTTAAAAGGAAGAAAACCTGTAGAAAATGGTTTTAAAACATTTCATACTTTTGATCATTGCCTTGTATTAAATATGCAAGTCATTGGTTTTGTAAATAATGTAAATGAGTTTTTGTTTTATACATGAGCAATGTATATTTGTTTATATTCCGCATAATTGTAATGGATATCCCTTGTGAATTTTATGTGTTTGAAGTTCACGGGAGTAAGTATGCGACACGACTCGGGGTTATCTCGGATTAATTGTAATCTCGGGCTCGGGTCGTGTCATTCAATCTCTTATATCCAAAATGCTTTTGCATTGCAATGTCAGCATCATTGTTTGAATGCGATTCATATCTTCTCCATCAAATGCATTCATAAACATTTCCATTAATGCTACTGTTAGAAAGAGATAAGTAAAGACTTTTATGACTATGGGTCCAGCTTTGACAATTCAAGGTGAGACCTAATTTTTGTTTTTACTCTATTGTTGGAGTTAAAGAGATATGAGTAGACCTTTTGATGGGATAAGTTTCCATGAAAAGTTGAAGTCTTTCGCAAAAAAAGAAGAAGAGTGATTACAAGTAATTTGAGATATTTTTCTTAGTTTCCATGGAAAAGCTCACTAGGCTCTATGTCAATCTTGCTTAGAATCTTTGCAAGGTTGCGGAGACTTGATTGCACGAGAGTTGTCATGAGTTGTACGTGCATGTTGTTGTGATTGATACTTGAAAGATGATTGAGCTGCATGTCCCTTGTGATTAAGAGATGATTCAATGGATTAAATTGATGAATCGGGGACATGAATTTTTCCTACTGTAATAAGTTCCCATATAGATCCTTGAGACTCAGATTCCCAGTAATTCCAATACCGGCAATTTAGTCATAGTAAAAAAGAAAAAAGACAAACTGTGATGTAAGTGTATGAAACTTAGGTTATCTAAATTCATGGATTATTATTTGTGTCTAGTGACTGGCACCCACAGTGCTCATACCAAGTTTGCTTATGATGAGGACAAAGGTATTGGCACAAGTTTAAGGGAGATGGAAGGATGGGTCTTGGTTCAAGAAAGACGATGTGAATGCTGTGAAATTGGAATTGATGGTGATTTCATGTGGGAGCTCTGCTCTTGAGGTATTCTCAATATGGAATTAAATGCAAACTTTATTACAATGAGCCCGAAGATCCCTAATGATATGGACCTTAAAAGACTATAGACCAATTTGCTTCATTGGGATATGTTAATGAGTTACTGTCAAAAGGTCCTTCAACAAATTAGAGGTCCATCCTCTTTTGATTAGTCCATTTTAATGTGCATTTGTTCAAAGTAGATGTATTCTTCAAATTAGAGTTTTGGTAGCAAAGGAAAGTCATGAATTAGCCAGATGTTGTTTGCAAGATCAATTTGGAGAAGGCATATGATCATGTTGAGTGGGATTTGTAGTCAAAGGTTACTTTGAAATAGATGGATTGGATGAAATGCTGCTTGTAACACCTTGTTCTTTTCACTTCTAATTAATAGATCTTGGACATGTTTTTCAATGTGTAGAGGCCTTAGGAAGGGAGGGAGACCCCGTGTAACATCCCGACCCATAACCCACATTAATTATAATTAATTGCGTGACTAGTTAGTAAGTGTGTTTAGAGTCTTAGCGAGTCGGGTTTGACGTATGGATCTCGCGTGAGAAGTCTCGCGCGATTCGGAGTACATTTGGGTACAATAGGGGTGTGTGCCGCTATTTTCGAAAAGTTCTGAGGGCTTTTTAGTATTTTCCACTTTTCGAGATTTTGGCATCATCTGGTAGATTACCTAATTTCTTGGACTTTGTCCTTCTGTTGCATCCCGATCCGGACCCTCGAACCCGACCTAAAACCTTACCTGACCTGAACCCACCTAAGTTTATTTTATTAATTCTCAAAAGTCAAACCCTTCCCCACCTTTATCTCATGTGAACCCCACCTCACTTCTATCATATCCCCACCCCCCTTGACCCACGTGCAATGCCCACCCACTTTATCACCCACGTGAGACCCACCTCCCATTTTCCCTTTTTCCTTTACTAGGTCAAACCCCCCTCTCTTCTCATTCACTCCACACGGCAGCCTCCATCCTCTCATTTCTCTCATCCCTCTCATTCTCTCTCCCTCCCTCACGACTTGCTGCCTCACTGCCGCCGGACGACGCCACTGCCGCCACCACCACCACAGGCCCTTAGACACGACCTTAGTCATCATGTCAAAGGGATTCTTGTCAGTATGAATCTTCTCCAGCTTCATGAGATTTTTTTCGATGACATCACGAATCCAATGATATCTCACATCAACATGCTTTGTGCGAGCATGGTATGTAGCATTCTTGCTAAGATCCATAGCACTCTGACTATCACAGTAGACCACATACTCTCCTTGCTTCAAATCCAGTTCTAGAAAAAAAAAATTCAACCAAATCATCTCCTTCGCTGCTTCATTAGCAGCTATGTATTTTGCTTCGGTTATAGACAATGCCGTATACTTCTGCAACTTAGACTGCTAGAAAATAGCTCCCCCTGCAAAAGTAAATAAATACCCAGAAGTAGACAACCGACGATCAAGGTCGCCTGCAAAATCAGCATCTGTAAAGCCTTCAAGTACTGGTTTTGAACCTCCGAAATACAAGCAAAAATCTGATGCACCTTTCACGTATCTGAAGATCTACTTCACTACTTCCCAATGCTCTTTTCCAAGGTTAGAAATAAATTTACTCACTAAACCCACTACATAAGCAATGTTTGGCCGTATACACACCATGGCATACATAAGACTCCCAACGGATGAGGAGTATGGAACATACATCATCCGTTCATTTTCTTCATCTATAGTAGGATATAGTCTCTTACTGAGCTTGAGATGACTGGCTAAAGGCATGCTAACTGGCTTAGCATCTTTCATATTGAACTTTGCTAGCACCCGTTCAACATATTTCTCTTGTGACAACCACAGCTTGTTGGCGTTTCTGTCACGACGTATTTGCATTTTCAAAATCTGTTGTGCTGGACCCAAGTCTTTCATATCAAAAGTCTTTGACATGTCCCTTTTCAGCCTGTCAATCATCTTACTGTCATGTCCAACTATCAACATATTATCTACATATAAAAGAAGGATGATAAATTTGCCATTACCAAATTTACAAACATAAACACAGTGATCTGCAACTGTCCTTCGGTACCCATGACTCACCATGAATGAATCAAACTTCTTGTACCATTGTCTCGGTGGTTGTTTCAGCCCATAGAGACTCTTCTTAAACCTGCAAACCATCTGTTTTTTTCCTTCTACCTCAAACCCCTCCGACTGAGTCATGTAGATCTCTTCTTTCAAATCACCGTGAAGAAATGCAGTCTTCACATCCATCTGTTCAAGCTTAAGGTCCATGCTAGCGACTAGACCCAAGAGAACTCTGATAGAAGATCTTAACAACTGGAGAGAAGAACACCCATTTGAGAGAAGTCAATACCATTCGTCTGAGCAAAGCCTTTGACTACTAGTCGTACTTTGTGCTTTATCAGTTTTCCACTTTCATCTCTCTTCAGTTTGAACACCCATTTGTTCTTCAAGACCTTCCTGCCTTTTGGAAGTTCCACCAGCTCATAAGTATTGTTCTTTTTCAAAGAACTCATCTCATCCTGTATAGCCTTCATCCACTCATCTTTATCTGCATGAGTTGTTGCTTCTGGGTAGCTCTCCGACTCCCCCTCATTAGTAAGCAAAATATAATCTGCTGCAGGATATCTTGTTCATGGTTGACGTTCTCGAATAGACCTCCTAACCTGAGGTTCTGTGGCTTCTAACTGAGGAGACTGCTCCCCCTGCTCAGCACCTTGTTCATCTGGCAACCCCTGTGCCCCATCATGATCCTGATCATTTTGTCCACCTTCTCCACTTGTAGTCTGCACTGGAGAAGGAGTCGGTGTGATATCAACCACTCCATCAACAACTTCTTTAGATATTTCAGTATTCTCAATATCTCCAAAGAATTGGTCTTCATGAAACACCACATCCCTACTTTTGATAATTTTCCTCTTCTCTAGATCCCATAATCTGTAACCAAACTCAGCTCCACCATAGCCAAGGAAAATGCAACATATTACCTTATCATCAAGCTTTGAACGCTACTCCTTTGGTACATGTGCAAAAGCCTGGCACCCAAACACCTTCAAATGAGAATATGAAACATCTTTACCGGTCCATTTTCTCTCCGGAATGTCAAAATTCAAAGGAACTGAGGGAGACCTGTTAATCAGGTAAACGACAGTCTGGACAGCTTCACCCCAAAATGGCTTGGGTAGCTGTGCCACTCTAATCATGCATCTCATCCTTTCAAGAATAGTGCGATTCATTCTTTCTGCCACACCATTATGCTGTGGAGTACCAGGAACTGTTCTTTCATGTTGAATACCATGTTTTGAGCAATAGCCTTTAAACTGGTTAGATGCGTACTCTCCACCATTATCTACGCGAAAATATTTCAATAGTTTTCCTATTTCTCTTTCAACCATGACATAAAACTGCTGAAATACTTGGAACACCTGATCCTTCGATTTCAACGTATAAACCCAAACTTTTCTGGATGTATCATCAATAAATGTAACAAAAAACTTATTGCCACCTAATGACTCCACCTCAATGGGACCACAAACATCAGAATATACCAAATCCAATAAATTAGATTTTTATCATTGATGTTTTAGAAAAAGATACCCTGTGTTGTTTGCCAAACAAGCAATAATCACAAGGGTCAAGGGATGTACCTTTGGAGTAATGAATACGATCTTTCTTTGCCAATAACTGCAGTCATTTTTCACTCATATGTCCCAGTCTCTTGTGCCACAGATTTGGAGAGGATCTGTCGTCAACAGCATTCAACACACCTTTACATAGCTTCACATGTGTCTTTTACATCGTATTACACGCCTTCCCTCTCGCAACAATAAGAGACCCTTTAGTGAGTTTCCACCTGCTATTTCCGAAGTAACTCTCATAACCTGCACGATCCAATGAAGTTCCGAAAATCAAATTCAATCGCAGATCAGGAATATGTCGCACATCTTTCAGCGTCATTGTGCAGCCAATATCGGTTTTAATGCAAACATCATCGATCCCAACAATATCCGAATGACTTGTGTTGCCCATCTTCACAGTGCCAAAGTCCCCTGCTTTGTACGTTGTGAACATCTTCTTAAAAGGAGTAGCATGGTAGGATGCTATTATGTCAACAACTCACTCAACCTGATCATCTGTAACACTCAAACACTCATCATCTTCACTGGCCAATACCGCTACTTCATTATCTAAAGTAGTTGTAGTGTTAGTGTCATTCTTCTAGTCATTGTTGGCTTCTTTCTTTTCCTTAAAGGCAAAGCAATCCTTTTTAATGTGAGCCTCTTTGCCACAGTGAAAGCATTTTTCAGACTTTTTCTTAATCTGCGATTCACCTCTAGACTTGCCACGACCCCCCTTCGGTGCCCTACTCTTACTCCTCCCCCTTTTCTTTGTTACAAAGGCTTGTGCATTATCTGTCCCTGCATATTTTCTTCTTATTTCTTCATTTAACAAGCTGCTAGTAACCTGACTCATTAATAACACACTATCTGGAGTAGAGTTGCTCACGGAAACAACCAATGTCTCCCATGTATCTGGCAAAGAACTTATAAGCAATAAAGCTTGCATCTCATCATCAAAGACCATCTTCATTGTGGCTAATTCATTCACAATACATTGGAATTCATTTATGTGCTCTTCAATTTTACCACCCTCCTTGAATTTCATATTCACAAGCTTTCTAATGAGAAAGATTTTGTTTACATCAGTTTTCTTCTCATATCTTTCTTCTAACTTCTTCCAAAGGGTTCTTGCATTGGTTTCATTAGACACGTGACGAAATATGCTATTATCCACCCACTGTCTGATGTAGCCAATGGTCTTTCTATGCATCTTTTTCCAATCTGGATCAAACATTTCTTTTGGTCGGGCACTATCCCCTTCAATGGAATCATAAAGGTCTTTGCAATAGAGGATATCCTCCATCTTTGGTTTCCAAATTAACCAATTTGTATGATTCAATTTGATCATGGTAGTGTTCACAGTGTTGTTCTCCATCTCAATTAAATAATCAAGAAATATAAACAACTTTTACTAACCTCAATTTCTGCACCAATCTGTAGATTTCGTCACCACGAGCACGTTGGAAGAAACGGATCTGAAAGCCGACTCTAGATGACTCCAATATCGCAAAAATAGTTTTCTGCGCTCCGATTAGTCAAACTTTTTTTTTACCGTCAAACTACCAATCTTCTTCCATAATTACGTAGATCTGCTTGCAACGAGTTTGTAAGCGCAAACGGATCTCCGATCTGACCTCGGATGATCAAGATATCGATGAAACAAGTTTCAGCCGTCGATCCCGCTCAAACCCCTGCTGACCGTATTGTTCTGCTGACGTGGCGCTGATGTCAGCGTCTGCTGGACTGGGCTTCCTGCTTCGCGGGCCAGGTTAAACTAACCCAGAACCGAACCGAACTGGATAGGGACTGGGCTGGGTCTGTGGAACGGGTCAGGTCAAAACCAACCCAGATCTGGAACCAACCTGGTCTGGGTAGTGGGTTGTACTGCGCTGGGATTCTGCAAACGGGTCAGGAGGAACTGACCCAAACCCAGACTGGCCCAAAATCTACTCCATTCTTCTTCGTTTGTTTTGGTTTCTATAACCAGAACGTTGGAACCACTGTCTTGTTCCGGCGATGAGTAGCGGCGGGGACGGCGACGTGTCCCTTCTCCGGTGACCTTCCTCCGGTCCGGTGACTATGGCGACGGCAGCCTCTGTTTCAAGTTTTGAAAAACTTGAAGTTTCAATTTATTTTTTTCAAAACTTGTTGTAGGTTCTGAGAAAGAAAAACAGAGGTTTTCTCCGCGCAAAGTTGTGGATCCTCTGATATTCTCCGGCGAAGATCTCCCAAAAAAATAAAATAAATAAACCTATTCCTAGGCAATCAGAACTAGTCTCTTTTCTTCAATTCCGAACAGATGATCAACAAGAACCACTTCTCTCTACTGTTTGAATTTTCAGAGTCCTCTGCAACTCTGGAACAATGTGGCCCACCCGAGATCGGAATCGTTCTCTATTCTGCAACAAAGAAACCATGTGCAGAAATCCGGATCAATTCCTTGATCCGATTCGTCGATCGCAACGCGGCACAGACCAACCCTAGAAAACTCTAGGCTCTGATACCACTTATTGTAGGCGTGTATGGGGAAACGTGAACCAGTGATCAAGCAATCAATCAACAACACAAAAACAAGCAATCACACACAGAGATTTACGTGGTTCGGCAATCTTGCCTATGTCCACGGGAAAGAAACTCGACTCTCCTTTGGGTTCACTCTCTGTATGATATGCAGTACAGTATATCTCATGGGTTACACATTACATCATATATATAATGCTCTCTTTGTTATCCCCCAAGAAACCCTATCTTAGTCAATAAGAAAGTCTCAGAACAATTACCATAATACCTATTACCCTGAACCCAATTGGTGTGGACCCACTAGGCCAACATTTCCCCCCCCCCTCTTTGCTGCCAGGTGAATCACCCCTCCCCATTTCCATTTCACTCTCTCTCTTACTTTCTTTCCCTCACTCCTCCCTGCCACGTGAATTATCCCCACCCATTTCACTCTCTTTAATTCTGTCTCTCTATGTTCTCTTTCTCTCTCTTCTTCACTCACCTTGCTGCCAACGTGGATCAGCCCATTCTTCATTTCATCCTCTCTCATCTCATCTCATCTCTCCCTCACCCCCACTCCACTCACTGTCAACGTGAGTTGACTTACTCCCTCACCCATCTCACCCATTTCATCTCTCTCTCTCTCTCTTTAATTCTTTCTCTTTGTTCTCCATTTTTCTTTCTTTCTGTCTTCCTTCTTTCCTTTACTCAGTGGGCCACGAGCAACACCACCAATTTAGTGGGCCACCAATCAAGTGGGCCCCACAACCTCCAATCATCACCATCATCTCTACGTGGACCCCACAAGCATCTCTTTCTCAATTTCAAGCCACCTCTCCATCCACCCATTTGTTTGGTAAGCTCCCTTCCCCTAAGTTTGGTTTATATACTATGGGTGTTGAGTTGTATTAAGATAGCTTAGAGCTTTCCATTCTTTTAGTTTTATATTTTAATTTAGTTTTATTTTGCTAATGCTTCCTTAGGTTGGTTTATTGGGAATTGAGTTAGGATTTTTGGATTTGGGCATTTTCCATTAAAGGCAAGTAAATATTTATATATATGCTTGGATATGTTTGTCTCTCCTTTGATTTGATGATTCATGATGATTTAGATGACCACATGCTCATTAATACTTTAGATGTTTGAA
Organism: Cinnamomum chago; assembly: GCA_038049695.1. NCBI lineage: Eukaryota > Viridiplantae > Streptophyta > Magnoliopsida > Laurales > Lauraceae > Cinnamomum > Cinnamomum chago. Next base: position 58,667,201 of record CP142458.1, on the reverse strand, counting down.
AACATAATAATATAAATTGAATGGTTGGATTGGGATTGATGTTGGTTTGAATGGAGTACTTAATGAGAGGTGGTATGAGTATATGTGGAGAGGGTAAGGCCCTATTCTCTTTGTTTGCAGAACTATAATGGAATGGCTAGGCCCTTCATACTGACTGATTACATTTTATGGGATTTTGGAAATGCATTTCCACCCATTTCACTTCAGTTACAGAACTGAGGTTCTATAACTGCAGTGTATGCGGTTGACCAATCAAGGGGACCGGGTTGACCGGCCACACACAATCAGGCTTCTTGGAGCATGATGAAAAACATTGTGCACTCCATTTGTTTACAACTTCCGGTTGACCGGACTGGGTCGGGTCGACCGAGTACTCTATGAGGGATGTCGACCGGGCCCACTGCTGGGTACCATTTTGAAGGGCACTTTTGACCTTCTTTTGGTTGGACTTAGGTGGAACTTCGCCTACTCTTTTTGAACTCATTTGACTATATGTGAAGATGTTTTGACCTGACGTCTTTTACGGTTAATCCGGTTGTATTGGGTTACAACCTATCTCAATCTTAAACTATACGGGACAACGTGATACCTCCTTTATATCTATGCGCGAAGATTGTTCATTTCGGTATTGTGAACCCTAATTCTCTTCGTTGATTGAGTATGGTTTTACGATGTCTCGAATTTAACATTGTACCTAGGTTGGATTGTCTATCGCTTCTGATTCCAAATTATACCATCTGGTACTTGTCTACATGCTATGTTCATGTTCCTTAGCTTTGTTTGCTTTGTTCTGTTTTGGGATTACTTGATGAACTTAGGTGTTGAACTTATGATCTCTTTTGATATTCCGTTTGTTTTGACGATTGATGGAAGTGTTGAGGCTAGGTGGTTTTAATTGTAAAAGCTTGACGAGGACTACTTATGGTATTGATGTTAGAAGAAGCTTGTTTGTTGGGTCTTGATCTTGATTTGATAATGGAAAGTAGTCTCTCTTTTGTTAATGAATCTTGTTCGCGAAAGAAAGTCTAGCCCCTCACTATTGTTTGCCTAGGGATCTTTATGTCATGCACCACTCAGCTGTATATCGCCCAACATAGTTATGGCACCATCTGTGTGAGGACCTTGACGAATGTCTGTGCGGTACGACCTTTTACTTGTTGATGGATCTTGCTTGTTTGTCGGGTCATTACTGTGCCTTGTTGCCGAGTTATTACGTACTCATGCCTTGTTGCTAGGCTTTAATCATGTGCCTTGTTGTCAGGTATATCATGTGCCTTGATATCTTCACTACGACTCAATGGGAGTAAGGAGGGCAATGACACTATCCCGTGGTAATTTGCATATGTGGACCGCCTATCTTGTTAGATGTTTATGTTAGTTTGTTTATGATTCGTATGCTATGCACTTCTTACGATCAAGATACTATACATGTTTTATGATCTTGTCTATCACCTATTCTGATTCGTTCAGCATATCTATTGATATTTTATAGTTATATCTGTCTGCCAACCGTCGTGTTTGGTGATGCTACTCATGGTGCATAGGTACCGAGCCCTTCTACTTTGAGGAGGAGATGACGGAGGAGATTCATGATGATCAGTCTGATGACCTCCTAAACTATAGTACGTACGACGTTATGTAACCGTACCGACCCCGTGCTCGAGTGCCTCATGCTTATTTTGGATAGATTTATCTTTTGGGTTATTTTGATTATCATTTTGATTAGGCCCAAGTTTTAGCGTGGCTTTTCATGTAAGTCATACTTTTGGTTAAACTGTTTCAAACTTGAACTTAGATAATATATTTTCGTATTGCTTTTAACTATACATCTTGAGATACCACTTGTATTTATGAAGCTTCTGCTATTATTTGAAGTATTGATGAAATGTTTATACCTTATAGCGATCTTCGATCCATTATGGGACATGATGGGGGCCAAGGGTTATTATTATGTTGAAAAATTTTAATTGACCCTAATCTCACGCATAGCCCCGGTTTCGTTTCTGGGGGCGTGACAAGGTTGGTATCAGAGCAATGCTGGTTTCTAGATTAAAAATAAGTAGAAACCTAAGACGTGTGAGGATTGGATTTCCTTTTGGGGTATCTTAACATTTTGTAGCTTTTGTATAATGTATAGTTTGTTTGCTAGATTGAGTCCCATAGGACTAACGTTTCTTATGTTTCAGGATGGCTGGCCAGAACATGCGTTCGCCCAGCGGTAACCCAGAGAGTCATGATGCTAATGCTAATAATGTGAATGCTAATGAGAATTCTATGGAGGGACTATTCAACCAGTTGATTCAAGCTTTTGTCACTTCTCAAGAGTCACAGTCTAAGATGATAGAAGTGATGTAGAAGCAAGCACAACCTGCACAGATCATCATGCCAGCTAGGGCAATTGACCCGAATGATCTATTTGATAAGTTCAAGAGGAGAGCACCGCTAGAGTTTTATAGGAACGAAGACCCACTTGATGCAGATAGTGCAGTTGGAAAAGATCTTTGAGGTCTTCCGATGTACTGGGAAGGAGAGGATTCAACTGGCAGCATATATGTTTCGAGGCACAACTGAAATGTGGTGGAAGACAGTTAAGACACCATTCGAGACTGTTGAGGATGATAATGCATTTGAGTCCTTCAGTACTTTGTTCCGTGCTAAGTACATCCCACCCCCACATCACTGCACTTAAGATTGTTGAATTTGAGACACTTAAGCAGGGAGAGAACTCAGTACAGGTGTATGAGCAGCAGTTTACAAACTTGTCCAGGTTTGCACCATCTTTGGTAAGGACGAAAGCCGACAAGGTCATGAGGTTTATTTGGGGGCTGAACCCCAACATCAAGGAAAATGTGACCAATGTTACATTGGCTACCTATCAGGAAAACCACAAGAGGGCCTATTGGGCTGAGGAGTCCATCATGGAGACGGCTATCTATAATTAGAACCTTAGGCTGGCTTAGACTCAAAGTAGAGGCCAAAGTACAGTACAATACCGTATCAACAACAGCAGCAACAGTATCAACAATGGAAATATCAGCAGCAGGCTAAGAGGCCTAGGCCAGAGTAGGGACGGGGAGTAGAGTGTATTCACTGTGGCCGGAGCCACCCGTCAGCAGAATGTAGGAAGATAACTGGAGCATGTTTCGAGTGTGGTCTGCAGGGCCACTAGGTCAAAGATTTTCCTAAAAAACTAGAGTAGGGTGTGAGAAACACGGCTCCTAGACCACCTGTTGCAGCGCAGCCATTGAGACAGGCACCACAACAGCAGCCTCGGTTACAGTAACAGCAGCAACCTAGACTTGTAGGACCTCAGCAGAACAAAGGGCAACAGATGCCCCAAGGACAACAGTATTGGCAGTAACAAAGCAAGCAGCAGGGACAATAACAAAGGCAGCAACAACGGCCTCAACAGTTTGGTAGGCTTAATGCCTTGGACCACTAAGAAGGAGATGAAGCAGGAGGAGTAGTGGAAGGTACACTCTTTCTCAGATGTACCTGCTAGAGTCTTATTTGATTCTGGTTCCACGTATTCTTTTGTTTCTCCTATATTTGTTGCATGCTTGGAGGGAGAAATAACTCCATTGCATTGTGTTTTACTTGTTAATACCCCCTTAGGGAAGACTGTGCAATTTGAGTCCTATTATCTAGCGTGCAATGTGTAGGTGGGAAATTTCATCTTATCTGCAGACTAAATCATCCTAGGGATGAAGGATTTCGATATGATTTTGGGGATGGACTGGTTGTCCACTTATAGAGCAGTGATGGATTGCTTTAACGAGACTGTCAGATTGCAAGTGTTAGAAGACAATGTTGAGATTGTTGGAGAGAGAAAGTGCAGGACCACTAGTGTCATTTCCGCTTTGAGGGCACACAGAATGATCAGGAGTGGATGTGAAGGTTACTTTGCATTTATCACGGAGGATAAATTGCCCAAAACAGTGGAGGATATTCCAATTGTTTGTGAGTTCCTGGATGTCTTTCCGGAGGAGATACCTGGATTACCACCAGTTTGAGAGATAGACTTCACGATAGAGCTTTTGCCAAGGACGACATCGATATTGAAAACACCTTAACGCATGGCTCCAGCGAAGTTGAGGAAGTTGAAAGTTCAGCTACAGGATCTCTTAGACAGAGTATTCGTGAGACCGAGTGTGTCATCATGGGGTGCACCGGTTTTGTTTGTGAAGAAGAATGATTGCTTGATGTGTATGTGCATAGACTACCGCCAACCGAATCAGATTACAATCAAGAACAAGTATCCCTTGCCCAGGATAGATGAGTTGTTCGATCAGCTGCAGGGAGCATATCATTTCTCAAAAATTGATTTGAGATCAGGCTACCATCAGTTGCAAGTCAGAGACCAAGATGTATAGAAGATAGCCTTTAGGACCAAATATGGCCATTATGAATTCTTGGTTTTGCCATTTGGGTTGACCAACGCACCGAGTGTATTCATAGCTTTGATAAACAAGATCTTTGCACCATGCTTAGATCAGTTCACAGTTTTATTTATAGACGATGTTCTAGTCTATTCGAGGTCCATAGATTATCACGTGGAGCATTTAAGAGCTTCATTGCAGATCTTAAGAGAGAATCAGCTCTATGCCAAGCTGAACAAGTGTGAGTTTTGGTTTGAGCAAGTGTCTTTTCTTGGACGCATCGTCTCTAAGGGAGGTTTATCAGTCAATCCAGCGAAGATTGAAGCAGTGGTTAGTTGGCAGAGTCCGATGATAGTGGCACAAATTAGGAGTTTTCTTGGTTTGGTAGGGTATTACAGAAGATTTGTGAATGCATTCTCCAGTATAGCAACTCCATTGACTAAATTGACAAAGAAAGATGTTCCTTTTGTGTGGACAGAGTAGTGTGAAGCAAACTTTCAAGAGTTGAAGACCAGATTAACCACAACCCCTATCCTTACTTTACCTTTAGGGACTAGTGGATTTGTGATTTTTACAGACGCTTCAGGTGTTGGATTGGGCTGCATACTCATGCAGAAGGGAAAAATAGTGGCCTACGGGTCCAGACAATTGAAAGAACACGAGAAGAGACACACTACCCATGATTTGGAGCTTGCAGCAGTTGTGATGGCACTAAAGATGTGGAGGCATTACATGTATGGTGAGAAATTCGAAGTTCATTCGGATCACAGGAGTCTTCAGTATTTGTTTGGGCAGAAAGACTTGAACATGAGGAAGACAAGATGGATGTAATACATCAAGGGCTACCATTTTTCGATAAAATATCATCCTGAAAAAGCAAATGTAGTTGCAGATGCACTGAGCAGAAAGACAGCGACTACCGGATGCTTACAGACAGAGTAAACTTTGACAGAAGTATTCAGAGATTTGGTTGTAGAGTTTCAACCTCAGACTGAGAAAGTGATAATTGCATATATGCATACATGGGAACCGAAGATTTTGGACAGAATCAAGAGCAGTCAAAGAGAAGATCCAGAGTTAGTTAGGTTGATAGACAGCATAGCAGACAGGCCAGAGTTTAGACTCGTGGAAGGTCTGTTGTATTGCCATGACAGATTGTGTGTGCCTGATGTACATGATTTGAGGAACGAGATTATAGTTGAGGCACACCATTCTCGTTATGCTATTCACCTAGGGAGCATAAAAATATACCAGAACTTAAAGAGCTTCTATTGGTGGAATAACATGAAGAAGGAAATTACAGGATTTGTTTCGAGGTGTCAGTGTGCCAACAAGTAAAAGTTGAGCATCAGAAGCCTCCAGGGTTACTTCAGCTGTTGAAGACATTGGAATGGAAGTGGAAACACACACCATAGACTTCGTTGCCGGGTTACCACCCACGAAGGATCATGACAGCAATTGGGTGATGGTCGATAGATCATGACGTTTGTTGAGAGGCCAAAGGAGATCATAGACACAAAGGAGCATGTTTTAAGGACAAGGACCATTCATTGGGTCTAGGTTCAATGGGAGTATCACAGTCCGGAAAAAGTGACTTGGGAACTCAGGGATCAGATCAAGGAGAAGTATCCGGAGCTTTTGCAAGAGGTGTGTGAGAGATTTAGAGGACCAAATAGCCCAAGGGGGGGGGGGGGGGGATGTAACATCCCGACCCATAACCCATATTAATTATAATTAATTACGTGATTAGTTACTAACTGTAATTAGAGTCTTAGCGAGTCGGGTTTGATGTATGGATCTCGCGTGCGAAGTCTCGCGTGATTCTGAGTGCGTTTGGGTACAGTAGGGGTGTGTGTCGCTATTTTCAGAAAGTTCCGAGGCCTTTTTAGTATTATTCCACTTTTCGAGATTTTGGCATCATCTGATAGATTACCTAATGTCTCGGACTTTGTCCTTCTGTTGCATCCCGATCCGGACCATCGAACCCGACCCAAAACCTGACCTAACCTGAACCCACCTAAGTTTATTTTATTAATTCTCAAAAGTCAAACCCCTCCCCACCTTTATCTCATGTGAACCCCACCTCACTTCTATCATATCCCCACCCCCCTTAACCCACGTGCAATCCCCACCAACTTTATCACCCACGTGAGACCCACCTCCCCTTTCCCCCTTTTTCCTTTACTAGGTCAAACCCCCTTCTCTTCTCATTCACTCCACACGACAGCCTCCATCCTCTCATTTCTCTCATCCCTCTCGTTCTCTCTCCTTCCCTCACGGCTTGCTACCTCACCACCGCCGGACGACGCCGCTGCCACCACCACCACCACCGCAGGCCATCTCCCTTCTCTACCTCTCTCCCTCTTCCAAGCACACTGCCGCCCCATCCCTCTTTTTCTCTCTCTATTTCTTCCCCCATTTTTCCTTTTCTATTTCTCTTTCTTTCCCTTTTTCCCCCCTCCTTGCTGCCAGCGGAATCACCCCTCCCCATTTCCATTTCCACTCTCTTACTTTCTTTCTCTCACTCCTCCCTGCCACGTGAATTAGCCCCACCCATTTCACTCTCTCTATTCTCTTTCTTTCTTTCCCTGTTCTCTTTCTTTCTTTTCTCTCTTCTTCACTCACCTTGCTGCCAACGTGGATCAGCCCACCTCACCCATTTCTTTATTTCATCCTCTCTCATCTCATTTCATGTCTCCCTCACCCCACTCCACTCATTGTCAACGTGAGTTGACTTCCTCCCTCACCCATCTCACCCATTTCATCATCTCTCTCTCTTTAATTCTTTCTCTTTGTTCTCCATTTTTCTTTCTTTCCGTCTTCCTCCTTTCCTTTGCCCAGTGGACCACGAGCAACGTCACCAATTTAGTGAGCCACCAATCAAGTGGGCCCCACAACCACCGATCATCACCATCATCTCCGCGTGGACCCCACGAGCATCTCTTCCTCAATTTCAAGCCACCACTCCATCCACCCATCCGTTTGATAAGCTCCCTTCCCCTAAGTTTGGTTTATATACTATGGGTGTTGAGTTGTATTAAGATAGCTTAGAGCTTTCCATTCTTTTAGTTTTATATTTTAATTTAGTTTTATTTTGCTAATGCTTCCTTAGGTTGGTTTATTGGGAATTGAGTTAGGATTTTTGGATTTGGGCATTTTCCATTAAAGGCAAGTAAATATTTATATATATGCTTGGATATGTTTGTCTCTCCTTTGATTTGATAATTCATGATGATTTAGATGACCACATGCTCATTGATACTTTAGATGTTTGAAAACATGATAATATAAATTGAATGGTTGGATTGGGATGGATGTTGGTTTGAATGGACTTGATGAGAGGGGGTATGGGTATATGTGGAGAGGGCAAGGCCCTATTCTTTTTGTTTGCGGGATTAGAATGGAAGGGTTAGGCCCTTCATATTGACTGATTACATGTTTTGGGATTTTGGAAATGGATTTCTACCTATTTCACTTCAGTTACAGAACTATAATGTATGCGGTTGACCGGCCGCACACAATCAGGCTCCCTGGAGCATGATGAAAAACACTGTGCACTCCATTTGTTTACAACTTCCGGTCGATCGGACTGGGTCGGGTCGACCGGGTACTCTATGAGGAATGTCGACCGGGCCCACTGCTGGGTACCTTTTTGAATGGCCCTTTTGACCCTCTTTTGGTTGGACTTAGGTGGAACTTCGGCTATCCTTTTTGGACTCATTTGACTATATGTGAATTTCTTTTGACCTGACATCTTTTACGGTTAATCCGGCTGTGTCGGGTTACAACCTATCTCAATCTTGAACGGTACGGGACAACTGGATACCCCATTTATATCTATGCACGAAGATTGTTCGTTTGAGTATTGCGAACCTTAATTCCCTTCGTTGACTGAGTATGGTTTTACGATGCCTTGGGTTTAACATTGTACCTAGGATTGGATTGCCTATTGCTTCTGATTTCAAATTATTCCGTCTGGTACTTGTCTACGTGCTATGTTCATGTTCCTTAGCTTCGTTTGCTTTGTTTTGTTTTGGGATTAATTGATGAACCTAGGTGTTGAACTTAGGATCCCTTTTGATGTTCAGTTTGTTTTTATGATTGATGAAAGTGTTGAAGCTATGTGGCTTTGATTGTAAAAGTTTGATGAGGACTACTTATGGTATTGATGTTAGAAGAAGCTTGCTTGTTGGGTCTTGATCTTGATTTGATAATGGAAAGTAGTCTCTCTTTTGTTAATGAATCTTGTTCGCGCAAGAAAGTCTAGCCTCTCACTATTGTTTGCCTAGGGATCTTTATGTCAGGCACCACTCAGTTGTATATCGCCCAACACAGATTGACCCCATCTGTGTGAGGACCTTGATGAATGTTTGTATTATACGACCTTTTACTTGTTGATGGATCTTGCTTGTTTGTTGGGTCATTATCGTGCCTTGTTGCCAAGTTACTACTTGTGCCTTGTTGCCCGGATTTAATCATGTGCCTTGTTGCCACGTATATCCTGTGCCTCGATATCTCCATCATGACTCAATGGGAGTAGGGAGGGCAATGACACTATCCCGTGGTAATTAGCATATGTAGACTGCCTATCTTGCTAGATGTTTATGTTAGTTTGTTTATGATTTGTATGATATGCACTTCTCACGATCAAGATGCTATGCATGTTTTATGATCTTGTCTATCGCCTATTCTAATTCGTTCAACATATCTATTGATGTTTTATATTTATATCTGTCTATCGACCGTCGTGTCTGGTGATGCTACTTTTGGTGCATAGATACCGAGCCCTTCTACCTCGAGGAAAAGATGACGGAGGAGATTCATGATAATCAGTCTGATGACCTCCTAAACTATAGTACGGACGGCGTTGTGTAGCCGCACCGACCCCGTGCTCGAGTGCCTCATACTTATTTTGGATAGATTTATCTTTTGGGTTATTTTGATTATCATTTTGATTAGGCCCAAGTTTTAGCGTGGCCTTTCATGTAATTCATACTTTTGGTTAAACTATTTCAAATTTGAACTTAGATAATATATTTCCGTATTGCTTTTAACTATACATCTTGAGATACCACTTGTATTTATGAAGCTTCCGCTATTATTTGAAGTGTTGATAAAATGTTTATACCTTACAACGATCTTCAATCCATTATGGGACATGATTGGGGCCAAGGGTTATTATTATGTTGAAAAATTTTAATTGGCCCTAATCTCATGCATAACCCCGGTTTCACTTCTGGGGGCGTGACACCCCGTGTCATTGTTTCTCTTCACTAAGGCAGTGGAGGGCTTGAGTGCTTTGTCTACTAAATCTAGGCAAATGGAGTTTTTTTTTTTTTTAGGCAAATGAAGTTGATCCATTAGTTAGGAAGCTATCATAGGAAACTGTGAAACTGCACATTTTCAATTCTCAGATGACATGATTATTTTTGCTTAATTAAGGATGGTGAGGTGGATAATGTTAAAGCTATATTGAGATATTCCGAAGCAGTGTCTGGCTTTAATTAAAGTGAGTCTTAGGAAGAGCTCTTATCATTGGTATCGCTCTCGAAGACTCCCTTTGTAGTGTAGTAGTGAACAGCCTACTAAGATTGGATCACTTCCTACTTTAGTATATTAGGTTGCTACGAGGAGATGACATGTGGTCCAAAGCTATTTGGGATGCTGTTATCATGACATTTGAGAAGAAGTTATCAGCTTAGAATGCATTATCTTTTGGCGGACGCAATATGTTGATTAAAGCAACGCTAGCAAATTTGCCCTTGTAGCATATGTTTGTCTTCAAGATGCCAATTGGGTTGCTGATAAATGGTTGAGAGCATCCAGGTAAAGTTTTTGTGGGAAGGTGTATAGTATAAAAGGCCCAATTTGATGAACTGGGAAACTGTGGTTAAACCAAAAGAGAATGAAGATTGGGGGTTCAAAGAAAAGAAGATGTTTTGTAACTTGTGCTTGGGGTTCTTAGCATCGCTTAAAAGACGATATTTTATGACTTTGTAACAATGTGTCCCCTTGAATGGGACCTCAGTATGCCATTGTCTCAACTTGTATTGGTTCTTATTTCATATGTTCAACTAATCCATTGGAATTCTTTTTGATCAGAGAATAATGGATTCTTATGGATTACTGAAATGTTTTAACTCCAATTAGATTTTTACATAAAATCCAAATAGTTTGTTTTTGTGGATTGGTTTGAATTTATGATAAATGCAATTTATTCAGTCTGTGTAGTCTCTTTTCAAACATTCAAAACATCTCCTTAAATGCGCGTGTGTGTATAAGTTCATTTTTTTTTTTTTTAGAATTTGGACTAGACCAATTCATTTGTTAAAATAATAATAATAATAATAACTTGGAGAGAATTTTCCTGGACTAAATAATGAATGCAATATAGGACTCATCATGTATCATGGTTGCATAGATGTTCTATATGTAACATGAGCCCTGCTACGCACCCCGGCTCCCATACCCCGACTGGGAGCCCGGGGTGCCTGGGAGCCGTTGGATCTCAGAGGCGTCTGGGATCCAACGGCTCCCAGGCACCCCTCAGTCGGGGTATGGGAGCCGGGGTGCATAGACTTTTTGATGTAACATGCTTAACGTACAAGAGGATTGGACGAAGTAACTGATTTTTTTGAGAGATAAGTAGTTTGACATAATTACCAATCCTGTTGGTGTTGCAAGTTTCTTTGTAGGGGAACCATGGAGAAATAAAATGGAAGAATGGAAAGGAAAACAGTGGGACCAAGAGTGTTTAATGTTATAATATCAATTTAAGATTTGCTAAATTTCATAAATTTGATAGTTATCAAATGATATCCTTATTTTACAAGGAGCAGTTGTTATTTATGTATGTATTAGTTGTTTGTACCATCAGACTGTGGTTGTTAGGTTCATGTGTTCACTGTCATTGTTCATATCATTAACTTACAGTTAAGTTTCATTTGTACATTCACAATTCACAATTGATGAGAAGGCTAAATTAACACATAGCATTAATAATTATAAAGAGACTTTAACAGGTAAATGCTTCATTGAAAAGTAGGGCTTGCAAAAGGGTAAGTCTCCGGGTCATAGATTTGTCTCATAATCAAATCAGATCAGCTAAATAAGTGTACAAGTCGATATTTACTTTAGGATTTGGAAAGAGATGTGAAAGTAGTTGGACATCATTGCGTGTGGTGGTTATATCACTTTGTTTGAAGAAATTATTTCCTATGGGCTAGTTTGGAGCCGTAAAAGGCTAAAACTCTGGTTATCCAATAAAATCTGATTAGTTGAGACTCATTTACTGGTACGCTCAGTGTTGAAGTTTTCGTTATCAACCTAACTTTTTTTTTACCCTAGCTAAGTGGGTTGGGACCCCATTGAGCCCTCAGGTGAGGGAAGGTGGACTGCCCAAGGCCGATCCCTGAGCAGCCAAGTGAGAACTACCGCTGTTCTCGTTATCAACCTGTCATTGTTGAAGTTTTTTGCTCTTTTTTCTATTCGTTTAGACTGACAATTTTCAGAGACCTGGAAGAGTGAAAGTTTAGACTATAAATAAGGTTAGGCTGAAGGGAAAAGTTAATACAGATAGACATCTAACCCCAAGGGGTTGGCCGAGTGGTCAGGACCACGGTTCCTCTCTCTTCCGGAGCTAGAGGTCCTGGTATCGACTCCCGGTTCCCCCCTCTTCAGGAACCGAAGGTTGAGTCCACTTGTGCTACCACCAAGGGCCACTCCTAGGGGCCACAGGGGTTTTACCCGGCTTCTCTCTGGGCCCGGAGGGATGAGTCTAGTCCAAAGGATTGGGAACCCTCCGTTAGCAAAAAAAAAAAAAAAAAAAAATACAGATAGACATCTAAAATTCAGCCGACCTATTTCATGAAATTTTATTACAGGCGTTTCATCCTTTCTCAGTTTATCTCATCTTCAGTTACATTAAGGTTATTGAAAAGTCCCACATCAGTTACATTCCAATTGTATCTTAATGCTTCTTTGTGAAAAACTTCCAGTAGTGGAGGCATAGCCAATTGTGATAGTGGTGAAGATGCACCTTTTTTTCTCTCCGGTTCAGTGCATGAGTATCTCTAATATGGTTGAGATGTTGGCCATTATTTGTTTGGCAAAACAAAAGATACATTAACAGAAGAAGATGTTAGCTCTTTGTGGAAGGGAGCTCAAAAAATTGTATTGGTATTGGCCCAAAAAAAACATATGTTGCAGTTGGCAATGAGAGGTTTTGCTGTCTTGGGTCCAAACCACAGGCCTGAAATGTTCATGAAGGATGATCATGTGTGAGTTCTGAACAATTATTATTATTATTATTAACAAATTAAATCATCTAAGTTTTGAAAGGTACTGGTGTACACTTGGGATTCTCCTTCCTCTGTTTTTTTTTTTTTTTTTTTTTGATGATTGGTTCAATGTGCAGGCAACCTGGTGTTCTTGTCCTCATAAATTATTGTGATTGTGAGCTAAGTGGTCAGCTTGATACAGTGTTAGAAGAAGAGGATATGAAAGTTTTCATTTCTACTCTGTCAGGTGGGTGAATTGAAGAAAATATTGCAATTAATGCCACTGATGAGGAGCAAACAATCAAGAATCAACGTCACAATTAAGTGTTTTTCAGTTTTTACTGCTCATATGTCTCGGACATTAACATTCAACCATTCTTTATCTTGTACACTGCTAGGTGCAAATACTTTGTATGCCCATATTGTAAGTTCTATAACAGTAATAAAACCATAAGCTAGCATTTAGTAAACAATGTGAACTGTTTAAGATTCATAACAGGTTTCTGATGACCATGTTACTCTCGTATGAAGAGTTTGATACCTACTCAGGATGGCTGAATTTTATTTTATTTTAAGTTTTTTTTGTTTGGTAAATCAAGAAGGCTGTATTAAGATATTTCATGGCATGTTGATGTGGTGGCTGAATGTGAGAATTTCATTTCTTGTAGTTAAATGTAATGCACCACCCTCTGTATCTTGTATCTTTGTTGGAAACCCATGTAAGTTGTATACTAATAAGAACCCCCTACCCCCACCTAAACTAGGGTAGAGAAGGAAATGAAAGGAAACAGAAGAAGAGTTGCATAGTTGATTATATCTATTCCATATTGGGGTTTTTTACTTTTCTATACAACCCTTTTTTTTTTTTTTTACAAATCTCATATAAGAGCTCATGTGGAATTGACTAAGATACATGATTACATAAAAATGAGCTGGTTGAGAAAAGGGGTAGAAAGAAATTTAAATCATCTAATGGCATCCCCCATCTAAGAGACTAAGAGATTCAGATCAGGTTTTCTGAAATATCAATTGCTTCATGCATCAACTTGGTTGATCCAGTCAATAAGCTAGAAAGGCCCCTTTATTTCCATTACAAACAAAATGACTGATGAGAATGAAACAGAAGCATTTTCTCAAGCATGGAGAACTAGAGCAAAGACTTATGGATCCGCAAGTCTTTTATTTCCAATTCCATCTAACAATGAGATTTGTTCAACTGTCTATACCATGTTCTTGCTGCATATTGATAAAGAAACCATTATTCACCTTCATAAAATGAAAGAATGAATGAATGCTTTCCTCGTTGTTCGAGCGATAGTCAAGAGTGTTTTGAGTGTCTGCCTTGAGAACAGCAACAACAAGAAAGGTTGATTTGGCATAAAGCCTTAAACTTCCAGAGTCTTGTGAATTGAGAACCATGTATCTCCACCTCTCTTTCTCTAGAAAATCTGCACCTAAAAAGTTAGCAATGAAAGCCCAAAGCCTGTACTAAATTGGCAAAAATAGCCATGGCAGTTATCACCATCATCACAGATGACACCATCTCTTGTATTTCCTTGTATGGCTACTTCATGTCTTTACTTTCAAGACTTTCCTTATCTTCTTGCATGGATACTTGATATGACTATTTCCTTGGATAGCAGTTATCACCTACGCTGCCATCAGTGTGGTGCTGACAGCAGCAAAAACCTAATTCATCCTGCGTGGGACCCAGCTTTATGTGATCAGACCTAGTTATAGTACAACAAGTGCTCCTCTATATAGAAATTGTCCCAAATTTCATTCCAAATGGAATACCACACACCATTGTATCAAATATGTAGAAAACTAGTTGTATTTCACATATGATCAATCTCATAGTTTCATTTCACTCTGCTCGAAGATTTTGGGCTGATTTTTTTATTTTTTTATACATATGTAGTCCAATATGTAAGGGCAGGTTTGATCACACACATGATAAATCAGGTTTTTGTTTCCTTCATCACCATGTTCATAGTAATTGAGATAATTTCTCAAGTTTTAAACCCCTTCATCTTAATTTACTAGAAATCACATAAACCCATGCCATTGGTAGAGAAAATGGAACGCTCCAAAGAGGGGTGCAATCTCATCCATTCAAAGGTTCAGATCATAATTACCAGAAATGTTAATTTAAGGGGAGGAAAAGCGTTTCCATAGAAATGGAAACAAGTTTTATGTTCTTAATGATTCAATTCTAAAACATGGGAAAGAGTTTCTGGTTAAAAATTGTCATTAACCTTCACTCCATGCATGGATGCATAATCTTTCTTCTAAAGTTAGAGGAAGAGAAAACTTGGAGTCTAATGGAGAGTTGACATTACCAAAAAGATGTGCCCCTGTTGTTTCCAGAAAATTAATCTATTAGTAAATTATTTTTAAGTAAAAATTACATTCCTCTTCAATCCAAAGGGTTAATGTCGCTCTTCTCCACATTCATACTTTTTCTCCCCAAAAGACTCAGTGCTTCCACTTCCAGCTTCAGTTCCGGAATTTGTTTATTATACAGGGACCACTAGAAAAAGCCCCCGGTTGTTAATTGGAAGATTCACACTGTACACTTCCTGAGGTTCAAACACTCGAATCAAACCCTTAGATTAAGATCAAAGGGCACCATTTCAAGTCAAATCATTTTCTTTTTAAATTAATTAGTAGAACAGAAAGTGGTTGAGAGAGTTTTATTTAGTTTGATGATTGATTAGGCGGGTGAGTTGATGAAAGAAAGGGGAAACCTCAAAGGGAAAGAGTGATAAGCAGCCCGAGATGTCAAGATAGGCCGGACCACGCACAGGCGGAGCACTCCTTCTCAGAGGGGAAGCTGGGGGTGGTGTGTGTGTTTGGGGGGGGGGGGGGGGGGGGGGGGGGGGGGCGCTCTGTAAAACTACTAGGTCAGCAACCTAGGGAAGGGGGGTGGGTTTCTAAACTGCTAGGTCAGCAACCTAGGGAATCTAAACTCTTCCACCTTATATCTGCCACCCGTCACCTCCTCAAAAATCCCTTCTTTGAGCCCAGTTTACCACCAATTCCAATATATTTCATTCCATGCAAACAAACATGTCATCTATATTTAACTTTTGTTTCCTCTTTGGTAGCATCTGCACAAGCACATCCTTCGTACACAATTCCATAGAAAGGGCAAGGAAAAGTGAGATACTTCTCCACAATGAAGATTTTCCATGATTTTGCATGAAACACTTTTCCGTGAGGAAAAGCACGAAAAAGAGAATTATTTTTTGTGATGATGCAGAAAAACATTTCCTTAATTTCTTTTTCTCGCCGCTGCTACACAAATGTGCCCTTATAGTGAAAACTACTAAATCATTTTCATCCTTGGACAAAGACAGTATTCAACCACATATATCATTGTTTTCTTGTGAAAAGCAATGAGAAGACATTTTTACATATACAACAAAAAGTTACATTTATGACAGAAAATGAGCTCTTCCCAATTAAATACCTTTACAATGTGGCTTGCAATGAATGCCGGAGGCTTATGTTTTTCTTCTTGGTGCACCCTCTTTAATCATAATGTTCCTCCACTTATCCTTCAGGTCACCTGGTGTACGAGTTTTGTGAAATACCTTGTTACCAAAATCCATAATCTTAGTCCATGGAAGACTTCCCTGGCCAGGCTCTGAAAATTTCAGCACTGCTTCCTACATAAAACACATTCATGACTCTCTCAAATGGCTAAAGAGTTAAATAGAAAGAGTAGGAATGAGAAATCCAAATGAAAAATATACACCTTGAAGCAGATCTAAGAGGCTTGGAATCTCCAAGTGGGCCCCATAGTTAACCCTAGAGGATCCACGGCTAAATTGATATATAGGCCCATTTAATTTGAGTGGGTGGAATGTTCATGTTCTATGCATGGGCATATCTCAGGTGTCAATATATGTCCGTATGAATTATGATCAAATCAGGTGCATTAGATGGTTATTTGATTACCAATCGAAATGGGCTCTAGAACGTGCAATTATGATAAAACCTGAAGTTATGGCCCAATTTCGGAGAGGGCATGGTGTGTTAAAAAGTTTTAATGATCTAAGTTTATTTCAATGCAAGTCAAGTAGATAGGAATCAACAGGGTTGACCGACCACAGAAAGAAGGGGGGAGAGAGCAAGAGCGAGGGGGGGAGGGAGAGGTGGATGAAGCTCAGCACAAGGGAAAGCAGGTCCAACGGAAAAGATGGGGAAGATTATAATCCACCGGATGAAGCAGGACTCTACATCTTGTACCAGTGGATAAAGGGCACTTGTTCCTGTTTGGGAATTTACTAGTAAAGTAAAAGTAATGTAAAGCCTCCATTTTTCAAACAAGAGGTAACATCAAAAGTACATATCTTCAAAATTCCCTCTTTCTTTTTAAAAAAAAAAGTCAAAAAGCAACCCCCTTGCTCCACTAAAAAACAAAAAAAACACCCACTTTTTACCCAAAAAGTCAAAAAGATTCCCTAACAAACAACTAAGAGAAAATACCATCATAACCCACTTATATTTTATTCAATCTTGATTTGATGGTTTACTTCACTTCATTTTACATGTAAAGTTACCAAACGGGCAACAACACTAGTTCATCTATAGAACAGTCTGTCTTACAACAAATGATCTATTGTCAGATCAATTTCTATCATGTTTTTAGGTTCAAGGTGTATGCTCACTGTTATCTTTGTGTCATATTCTCTCATCAATCAACCTTGCTTTGTCACCATTGGATGAGATAGATAAATACACCAACTAAAACATACCTTCAGTACTGCTTCCTCTTCTGAAGTCCAAAGAAGTTTGGTTCGCCTCGAATGTGGCATCAGCGGGTTAGAACTGCAAATCAAAATGAAGTAATACATAAATTAGTTGTTGTGAGTATATTCAATGTCACTTATTGGCCCAAACTGGGAAGAAGATGCTAGGTGAGGGGCAATAATTTCATAGAGGAGAATGGATTTCATCATTCGGTAAGATAAATGTGAACCCCATACATCATAACCATCATCATCATCATTAAAGCCTTGATCAACTATGTTAGGGTTGGCTACATGAATTCTGTTTGTCCACTCCAATCTTCAAGGGTGTTTTTTATTTATTTTTTTCCCTGGCTTACTTGGCTTAGTGGCCAAGTTGGAGAGGAGTAAAGCCACCCACCAATCCCTGGTTGGTGGGATGGGAGTGGGAGCCTTTACCACTAGGTCATCCCTAAGTTCCCCTTTACGGAATGTTCTTTTATCAGAATTCATCCGTGTTTGATTTGTGACAAAAGTGCTCCATTGAGTGTCAACGGACCTAACCCAACATTCCTTTATCCGGGCTTGGGACTGGCAGTAAAAGCTGATGGAGTTTTTTATATGCTAACATCATGACCAACATTTTGAAATGCTATACCAGAATACTATTATTATCCCAAATGCTTAAGTCTCAAACAACTTACTAACGCTTTGCTGCCTTTCTGCGTTTCATTCTCTTGTTTGAGGAAAAGTCCTCTGCATTCTGGTTTCTAGCAGTCTCATCTGCATTGATACTTGGCTGAGAAGCAGGGGTCTCTGGATCAGATGTCTGTTGTATCATAGCATGTTTCCTTTTCACTCTGGGTCGTTTCTCAGCTGCCGGAGAATCATCCACTTGTATGCAGGGGATGTCACCAGCATTAGAGTTAGTGCCAGTTTCTGCTCGTCTCTGCTGTGTGCTGCCATTCATGTGTTGTTGGTTGTCGACCATCTCTGCAGTATCTTCTTTTTCATCTATTGACTCGCTGTCAAAAGATGTCTTTGCCTCTCTGCAAGGTAAACTTTCATTATTACATAAAGTAGGAGCTGCTTTTTGCTGTTGATGCTCTCCCTCCCTCGTGCATTGACTGTCTTTCACTATTTCCACACAGTTTCTTTCCACATCAATTGATGAAACATCATGTCTCTTCATAATTACAGATGTTTCTACTTCTTTACAAGGTAAATAATCATTACTACAGAAAGTAGCAACAACAACATCATGGTGAGGTTCAACAGCTGTTTTGTGTTTATTGCTGTCTACTGTTATGGATGTACCTTCTTTCTCCTGGACTAGGGGAGCACCATTTCTCTCACTATCTAGGGATGTGGCTGCTTCTTTACAGGGTAAATTGTTGTCACTCAGATGAATAGAAGCTTTTTCTAGCTGCCGATATTCTATCACCCGCGTGCTTATATGATTGTCAATAATCTCTCTATGCGGCTTATTAGCATGAATCTTGTCTGGGCAGTTGGCATTCCTTGCTGCTTCACTTTCTTTGTTGTTAGCTCCTTCAGGTAGTTGTCTCTGTTGTTTTGGATGCGCCAGATCTCTACACATGAAACTTGACAGAGCTTTCCTTGCGATGGCAATCTTCTGCTTGGCTTTGCGGTATGCAGCATTTGCTCGTGTATATGAGCAGAAGGGGCAGTAGAAGTCGGTGCCCTCAAAGCTAGCAGGCGAGCCTAAGCAGTCCTCATGAACAGCCATTGGACAGCTGCTACCACTGCAAATCAACAGCTGACCGCCTTCATCACACTTTATACAACAGCTTTGTTCCGACCAATTTCCTGCCTGAGAATTACGACTTGCTATGTTTTGAGAACTTATAAATTGGTGTTTCTCATTAGCAACCATCTTATCATCTAGATTGTAGTTAAGATTTGTATTTCGATCCCCAAAGCCTCTGCTAGATGTTTCCGAAGGTTCACTGCCCTCCTCATGAGCTTCATCAAGACAAATACTTTCGCGGATATCCTGCTGTAGATGCAAAGTTTTATGGACTCCATTTTGCTGGGCTTCTAGAGGCATTTTACCACTGTCATCCAGAGGCTGTGTGGTCAGTTTGGCTGGATGGGATTTTTCATCATTACTAGTAACTTTGTCGGCAAGCAAAAGCTCTCTATCTTTGTCAACAAGCTTCGATCTTGAGATCTGATTGTGAGCACCTTCTTGAAAGTTCATATTCCCATTTTCAAGGACCTCTGTAGACAGATTTTGTTCTAGTGATGGGATTTCAACAGTATTATTAATAGCCTTGAGCCTCTTTGAAGTTTCATCCTCACCAATGCCATCTGCAGGGATTCTACCACTGTCCAAACAATTTGCCCTATTTTCTTTAGCCAAGCCGCTCCTTTCCATTAAGGATGGGGCAGATGGATGACCACCTTCAAGAATTAGTTCCTTCAGCTGACCATAGAAAGTAAATAAATGCAGGGTAACATAAAAAGTAAAGTAGAAGCTAATAAAAGAATTATTTTGCCAACTATAAAGAAATCAATTTCCAGTACCTGTTCTAGGGCATGTTTCGGCAGGCAAGTTCTCTTCTTGAGAATAAACTGGTTAAGAGGATGTTTCAACCCCACTCCACGTGTCAGGTCACTAGTAGTTACCTTTAGAGAAGATATAATTTAGATATAATTTGAGAAACCTCTTCAACTTCAACTTGAACAAGAACACATTTAAAAAATGCTACAAAAGCAGATTGAGAAAACTAGAAGAGTTCCAGAAGCACAAAATCAATGTTCAAAACTAAAATGTCAACTCAGGATCTGGCCAAAAGCTTGTGCAAGTTCACTTTCCTGAACAAAGCTGGAATGCTCAAGCATCGACTTGGAGAGTCCACACTGCATCAATGAGTAATAACTAATACAAATATAAAATCCGGTTCATTAACAGGAATATATAATTTCCACAGTTGTCAATTTTGTCTTAACCTCATTCTGGTTTGGGTCCAGATTGAAATATTTGGGTAGTTCACCATTTTGGTGTTTCATTCAGAGGCTCCTTCAAAAATAATTCTAAAATATGAATATATATATATATAAAGAAAAAAAAATGGTATAAAGTGAAAGCCACATAAGTACGATATATATTCAAGTCATTCTACTGAATCAATAATGCGGAACAAAGGGTAGATGCGAGGGTGGGCAAGGATAGAAGGTGCAAGATAGGGGAAAAATTGGCCTCATGCCAATCTCCAATCCTGGAGGCTAAGAGATCTCAGAGAGAACTCGAAGAGAGCTTAGGGAAGATCCCAAAAGCACTCAAAACTCAATTTCATTATTCTCAACCATTATTAAGACAAAGAGGCTTACAATGCTTTAAACAATAAAAAAAACATAACCCTAAAGCTAATATGTACCATCCATACACACTAACGGCCATGATTAAAAGATCCAACTAAAATAACTAAAAATATAATTAAAATTTGAAATAACATAAAATGAATGGGTTGGGCCCAAAGGCTTGGTAGAGATGGATCATGGATGGGATAGGCCCATTGGTTGGTCAACCTATGGGGACCATGGGTTTGTCCTACATCAATCAACAATGCAATATGTTATTTCTACATGTATATAAATAATCTACAAGTCATGTGTATATGATAATGTGAAATTGTGACATGCATTCTCAGTTCTTAGCCCCAACTCCCAAGAACTAAAAGAACCTAGTGATGTTTACTTTTTGGTGGAAAAGTTATCCAGAAAAGATGACCGATTACCAAATTTGCCGAGCCAATAAAGAACTTTACTGAGTTTTTTGAATTTCACCTTGTTCAGCTGAAATTACCAAAATTAACAGGTCCATTCCCCAAACAGTACCAACATTTTCAATTGGATACATCACCAAACTGAATAGTTTCCAAACAAGCCAAAACAAACCAAATTTGACAACTATTATTACAAAGAGAACATGTTCTTTCCTTTTTTTATATGAATAATCAAGTCCAAGCATTTTAATTGGAGCTAAAGCATATTGCAGGCCATTTGTCTGTTAAATGTGGGATATGGAAATGGGATTTAACCATCCAAAAAAAAAAAAGGAACTGGGATTTGCATATGTAAATTTTCTTACACATGTGAAACATATTGCCATGTTTGTTCGGAAGCACCATTTCTCATGAGTAAATGTTGAATGGTTCAGATTACATATGTTAAATTTTCATATATCTCAAAATCTATGAAAATTTTAGACATTTTTGTTTTGGGATTCAATGGGTCAATAAAATATCTTAAAGGTTTAGATTTAATATTTGGTGCCCACAAAACTTGAAAAATTTGGAAAGTGACGACCGGGCTTGATTCCATGATCTTCCCTGCTGGCCCCTCTTTGAGGTCTGAGGTGTAATGGTTTGTGTGATTCATTTATTTTTATTTTTATTTTTTTGTAAAAATGATCCCATTTACACACCAAGATTTGTGCATGTGATGTGTAAATGAGTGCAAACGCATTCATGCATAAATGTTACAAAGTGTAACATTTACATATACGAGTGCAAAGAACCAAACCCTTGGCTTCACTTGTTCCATCCTAGGAGTTTCAATGGAATTATTATGGGCATGACCAGTAAGGACTTAGCAATTGATCATTTACAAAAATGATTCAAGGGGAGAAAAGGATTCCTAAGCAGTGTATAATGGAAGCAAATCAGCCCGCCATTTGCTTTTACATTCTAATGCGGGAAGGGGTGAGGATCTTTTTCTTTCTTTATTTCTTTTTTAAAGCCTTTTGGATTAAAGCAATTTGGGTAATGCCAAGAGATATTATGGTTGAGGCTTGGGTGGAAGAGACAAGGGAATGGAACTCTCTAGAAATGAGCTGTTAAGGTGATTTATGGTGTGTGTGGAAGGAATGCAATATAAGAATGTTCCATCCTATTCTTTTCCATTTGGGGGTTGTGTGTGTGTGTGTGTGTTGTGGGGGGGGGGGGGGGGGGGGGGGGGGGGGGGGGGGTGTTTCTGTTGAGCTTCTTTTTTTTTTTTGAAGAAGAAGAAGAAGAAAATTTATTTCATTTTTATTACTTTTGATGCTTTGTGTGTGTGAAGATAAAGGGGTTGACTGTTAGAGTATTGGTATACATTCCATCTAGTGGATAAATTCCTAAAAAAGAGGCTCTTGTGATCACCTACACTATGTGACTTTTTAATGCTTACTTTTCATGAATGCTCAATAGTAATGGCATTATTTGGGATTGCCACAAAAATATTTTGTAGGTTTCTCAGGTGGTGACAGATGAAGCAGATTCATTCTTGGTAGAGATCCAGGTTGTGTTCCAAGGACGTCAAAATAGACATTTCATTGGGGACTCTCCCCTTACTATTTGAAGGTGACACATGTAATTTCATGAAATGAACTTCAACAGGAGCAGCATATCCATGTTGTCTGCCTTTCTATGAAGAACAGATGAGGAAATATGACAGGAATGTCAAATTGGTATTCTTTTTTGCATATCAATGTCCTAAAGTCAAGATGCACAGCCTTACCTCCCAAGGTGTGTCTAGTATAGCAATTACTGACCCATCCTTCCAATACAAACCGAACTATTCCTGACAATTCACCCTTTAAGGCTCACTTTTCCAATCCAATAAATAGAAGGGGACAGGTTCGGGTGTAGCATAGTTGGAAGGTGTGCGTTGCTGCAACTACGAATGTCACTCAACAGCCCGGATGGGTTGTTTACGATGGACCCACACTTGTTACCTTCGATGTCAACCTAACCCAAACTCAGCCTAACCCACTGCCACACCTAGGAGTCCTCTACAACTTGCAATAGCAGAGTCTTGTAGTGCATAGTCTAACTTTGTGTTCTTCCCTAAAAAAAAAAAAATTCACCTAGAAGTTTTTTCCCATAACTTCCTTATGGATACTTCACCTTAAAAAAATCACTTATGGATATAATGGAATTCACCAAACCACCCAAATGAAACTTTTGAATGGTAATAAAAATAAAAATAAAAAGACTCCTTTTTTCCAACAATCAGCTTAGTAAAAGACATTCATACACTAGAATCATCTTCATACAATCACAACATGTAAATGGGGTTCAAGCAAAAACCTTTTTCAAGATTGGGTGAAAAAGATAAACAAGATTTTCTTCATTACCTTGAATAATACATCCACTGCCCGTTCCGACACATCAATCAGAACGTTCCCACCTGAGCTCGTTCCAACTGAATCAGTCCCATCTGCAGGGACCAAATCCAGCATTTCCTCAAGAATCCGGAGAGAAACCCTCTCTCTAGCGATTTCGCAGGAATCGGTGGAGAGATCGGGAGCAAATCTCAACAAAGCTGAAAACAGACAACAATGGAAACCTAATTCAATCCTTACATCCGGAGAAAACGAAGGTGATGTAGAAAAGGATTTGATGAATACCTTGGAGAAGATGAGAGTTTGGTGGTTTGAAATCTGCTAGGGTTTCGAGAATCCATGCCCATGTGAGGGATGCTGCCATGGAAATCCTACAAAAGAAAACAAAGGAAGGATTTTTATTTTATTTTTATTTTGTTCTTGGCTCTTCTACATGAACTAACTCTTTTATTATGCTATTTTACAGACTTTGAGTAATTACTGCAGTTTATGGGCCCAATGACCTTTACATCAAATATCTGACAAGGCTAATACTAATAGACTTGATTGGCAAATCTTATTCATATGAATTAAAAATGCCCCGGTTTGAAATGGATGCTTTTGATATACCATATTTAATTAATTTTAAAGGGTAGCTCAGTCGACCTAGAACTATGGTTTGCACTCGGAGGTTGTAAGTTTGAAACTGCACTATCACATTAGGGCTACAGGAGAGTTTATCCGACTTCTTTCTAAACCCAGAGGAACTAGTCCAGCACAAAGGGTTGGGAACCCTCCGATAGCACATAAAAAAATAAAAAAAACCTGTTTGATTAGATAGAAAAACTGATTGAAATGGAGTTTTTGAATCTGACAGTGCATGAATTTTTGTAAATCTCTCATTATCCAAAATGAATCGAGTAATATTTTTTACCCATCGTCCCCGTTAGTATTTCAAAGATAATCAATGGTTCAAATCTTGCTATATAGGGGCCCAACAAAGTCCAAAGACGAAGATCAAATGATTCACCTTTTATGCAAATGTCTTGAGATCCGTGAAGGATCAACGGTTGACGTTTGGTATGGTGGCCACTCTTAGTATTTTCAAGAGTTTGTACTGTTCAAATTATAGTCTGTAGGACCACAATTGAAAAAAAGAAAATTAGGCAGAACGAACTATGTGTGGAGACGCCCAAAAGCAAATCTGTTTGACCAAGTACATCAATGGTCGATCAGTTATCACTAAATTTCTCAAGATCCACCTTGACCTCCTAGGATTTTTAGTTTTGACTTTCGAACATAGGTTTTGACCTCCTAGGATATTTAGTTTTGACTTTTGAACATGTACTTTGCTTTCTAACAAAAAAAATGTGTATTTTAAGTGACAATTAGCAGTTACCAAACTTTCTTATATGGTTAACCGCGGTTTGATTTTTTAACGATTTTTTATGGTACAGTTACGGTAATAGTTTTAAAAAAATAAAAAACCTAAAATATGGTTTTGTTAACGGTTTTCTCAAAACTCCCGGTTAACCAAACCGTTACCCCCCTATGTAAAAGAGGGCGATTAAGTTATCAAATGTGTAGTGCTTTAAGAGATCTGTATACTAAACACTCAATCATATGCCAATTAGCTCAAAGTATTCTACCACGTGTAAGCTGTATGCCAAATCAATAAAAATATGACTATCTAGCACATGTAATCCATAGCATAGGTATGAAACAATAAAGCATAAAAAAGTTAGAGGCACGCAACGATTTATTATGGTTCGGTCCTTGATCAACATTTACTTCCAAGACAACCACACACCAATGGTCTCTTGTCCTTCACTATTGGAGGTTTTTCAATAGATGCACCTCACAAACCTTTACACCTAGTTTTTTTATACAGTGTTTTGATCATTAAGGTCTACTCCACCAACACCTTTTTTTTTATAGGGGTTTGATCACTAAGGTCTAATTCACTTTACAATGATGTAGGAAAAAAAATAAAGAACAACTGCCTCTTATAGACGAATCTAACTTGATGTACATTTTTTGAATCTTCAACCTTGACTCCAAGCTTTAGCCTCCCTGTAAAGCTCCTTGATTATGTAGATGCTCCGATGTGTGCTCAACCAAGTGAAGAAGTAGGTTTTGGGTCTAAAGGTATATCAAAGGGTTTAGTCCAATCCCTATAAATGGATCTTTCCACAAAGCACTCTTTAATGAGCTTTTGAATGCTCAAGGATATAGCTATGAGACACTTTGAGTGTGTGGACGATGATCTTGATGGTTTGAGAAGGTTTTGCGTATGGGGAGCAAGTAGTCTTTAAGGCTCTAGATCCTAATTTCACTAATCTCTCTCTCTCTCTCTCTCTCTCTCTCTCTCTCTGGATCTTTGAATGTTCTTAGATCTAACTATTTAGTCCTAACAGAGTGAGTGGAAGAGAATTTTGAGGTCTCTAAAGGTGTTTAATTGAGGCTTAATTTGTGCTTAAGAGGGGCTCTCAAAATCACATTCTCTGTATCCATTGAAATGAGCTCAGGTACAAATAGAGGAGCTCAATGGCTAGTTCACGGTTAGCCTTGAGCAAGCTACAGTTAGCCGTGAACCTCTAATGGTTAGTTCGACTCGCTGTCAAAACTACTTATATGTTCTATAGCTAGCTTTACAGATTTCTATAGGATGACCTATGGCTAGTTGTAAGCTCGTTGTAGTACAAAATGGCCCAAAAGTGGCCTTTAGAAAAGCTCCCCAGTACATACCTACGGTGAGATTTTTCGGGCACTTATGGCTAGTCGTAACCCTATTACAGCTCACCTTAAAGCACTAGTACTGGCCAACTGGCTTGCTTAGTTAAGTTGTTTCAACCCTATTGATTTAATTACTTGAATTTATGGTTTTAGGGGGTCTTTTCTTGATTTTGTCTAAGGTCCAATTTACCTGAACAGGTTGGCACAAATTTGGGAATATGATTTGATGAACTAGGGCCCTTCCAAGACCTAATCTTCTACCTTTGAACTTGTCCTTTATTTCTAATGCTTCTAGAGGCAAGGTCTTAGACTTCAACATTAGGGCACTGCATATATGACTATGGCACTAACACCTAACACTAATGAGAATTAAAGTATCTACTCCTGAAATCGAGAAGATCCAGAGCGTTTAGTTTTTTCTTACAGAGCCGTTTCACCGATCTTTAATAAAATTTAATCATAGGACCACGGTTTGCTCTTAGAGGTTGAAGGTTCAAAACTGCATTACCACACTGAGGTCACATGGGATTTACCATACTCCCCCTGATTATCAAATTAAAAGACACTAATTAAAGATTTGATCAGTAGTGAAAGGCGGTCTGAAAAAAGATACAAATCATAGATCACAAGCCTCACGAGCATTAACTTTCCAATAGATCCTATACATATGTCCAGAGACGAACCCACAGACACATGGAGATTCCACTCCAGGTGGATTTGGAAAAGACCCATAAAGGCTATGGCCTATGGGGGCATCCTCTCCACTTTCAAAGACCCCAAAACCCTATTCTCCTACGGTCTCTTTCTTCTCCTCTGACTCTGACAGATCTCAGGCAGGCCCAGTAAGCATTCCTCTCACACACACAGTCGCTTTCTTTTTATCGATCTCTCTCTCTCTCCCTCCTAATTAAACCCTGAAAATTCTATAAGGCTACCAGAATGGATTACTAGTTCTAATTAACCAATCAATGCAGCGGAAATAAATCAATCAGACAATTTAGAACTAGCTATCTACCAATCACACACCACAAGAAGGCAGACACAATATTTAACGTGGAAACCCTATCCAGGGAGAAAAACCACGAACCAGAAATCAAGAGTTCACGAACAGTTACAAGATATACTCACAAGCTCCTTTACCTAAGTCTGTACCTCGACCCAAGGACTGTAGTTATTCTTGCAAAGAATCCACTGACACGACATCCACCGCGCCCCGTTCTCCTTACTTGATCTCCTCGCACCTTGTCAACCAAGATGATCAATCTTCTACAAGAAAGTAGAAGCATCAACAACCTTCTAGAGCAGCCCTTCAGAATAGTCTCTCAATGGCTCTAGAGAATAACTCTCTCTAAAATATCTCTGACTCGGATCAATGAGAGTTGTGGTGGGTGGTCATCTAGGGTTGAGAGAAACACCCTATAAATAGCCCAAAATTCGTGCCTTAGACTTAGTGCACAAGTAGGACTCAAACTGGGAAAGATAGTCTCAAAAGGAAACTAAATCTGATAGAAAAGTAGACTTTCCCGAACTCTGCACGCTGTCCGATCGATCGCCCATGCAGGTCCGATCGATCGGCCTGACATTTAACTGAGGCATTTGTAACGCCCCAATTCCGGATACCGATATACTCGCTCGATTACCCGAAATTGGCGCGCTACTTCCCGGAAAATCCAAGAACTTCCAAGATCGTAGGCCGCAGTGAGGTCCAATTTAAAACTTTTTGACCAATATAGTACAACATTTAAATTGCGGAAGCATAACGATTAAATAAAGCGGAAGCAATAGGTATCGATATATATTAAGTATGAGCAGAACTACAGTCTACTTAAAAATGGTTCAGCGTAAATTAAAGTTAATACATTTGAGTTCTACCCGATTCACTACAAAATTGTTCTCTCAAAACCCAAATAAAAGAGACCCTCAAAACCCATGTGGATACTCCTCGCCCTCCGGCTCGACATCCGTGTCGACCGGGCCCCAAGCGTACTCTCCTGCAACGGGTGCCTCCACTATAGCTAGTGCATCGTCTGGGATCTCAGGATCAAGGCCTAAGCACCAATGAATGGGTCAGATCTAAATGATCTGGCAAGTTACAGCATACTATTAACATAGAACATATATATCAAAGGAAGTAAAGACGAGTACATAAATTAAATGAATAGCAAGGGAAATGAACTAGGCAGGTGTGCATGATAATCGTAAGGAACCAAGATAAATAGAAACATCTAAACTACTGTAAACAAAGTGGCACATTCACACGAGCTGGAATACCGCGAGATATTATGCCGCGGCCCTCCCATACTGAACACAGTTGCGGCGGGGAAATCTCACAGTGCTGGGAATTACTAATCCCGCAAATCATCTCATCAACTCATCATCTCAACACTCCAGACCGGCACGGTATCACACCGTCCGTCTTAACCACACAGCTCATCATGATAGCTTCACCAATACTCAACTAGCTCCTACCGGGGATGATCAGTCCACAGGCTGAGCTTAAATCAACCGAGTGAATGTTCATGCCGACTCACGAATAACTCTAAGGGTCTGTGTCTGTCTAGGCTTTGCCTTGCGTGAACAAGGTCCTATCCACACCTCTATGAGGTCCATACATCTCAATACAGTCTCTGGATCTCATTTAAGGTCCAGGCCCACTCGTTGGATCCATACCAAGGCCCATCAGCACATGGCCTGGTCTAAAACCGTCCATACGAGGCAACTGATCCATCTACTACTGATAACAAATCCAATCCAATCCATACAACTTAACAGTCCAATAAAAACTACCTCTTCAAGCTAAAGGGTTCTCATCTCCACACTTAGGCCCAATAAGGGCCCGCCTAGACACAGACACGGGTCAATGATCTCCGAAATCACACGATCGGGTCACCTCTAGATACCCTAGGTTAAAGTCTTCCATTTATGTTTAATTAATAGTAAACAGCTATTCTAAAGATCTAAGAATGACAGAGTAATAACAACAGTGAAGTATAAACTTCAATCAGAGAATCAACGGGAAATCCAACGGTCCAATCCTAGGTAATGGGCCACTTTAGGTTCAGGTCTATCTCCGGTAATTCGATCTCTAAACGAAGTCATTGATGCCAAATATACTATGTTTGGTGCTTAGGTGGTTACGGGCATCTTTGACAACTTTTAGAGGTCGAATCATCTTAGATTATCAACCAAAACTCTAAACAGTGGTCCCCGCGAGTCAAGGTTGAGCCACACCATTGACTCGGGCTTAGATCACTGATAAATGCTCATTTGGATGGTCAATGGGCCCCATAACTGATCATATCTCCTAAATGTTGAAAACCGGAATAATCAGGGTTTTCCAGGTGAACCTGATGTGTTGTGAGCTCGGTTGATCTCCTGGCCGGGAGGATCAACCGAGTGCACTAGCTAATCTGAATCAGGCTTCCTGGACAACTCAATTCATTTCTAAAGGCTTATAGCGTGTCCAGTCAAACAACCAGGCCTAGGTGATTGACCGCATACTCTAAAACCTTAGAAAGGTTGATGTTTCAGCTTTAAACACTTTCTAAATGTCAATTCTAAGCTTCAGGTTGATTTGGGTGTAAACAATCTGAGTTTTGGGTGAAAAACCAACTTTCAGTCATTTCCTGCGAAAACCATGTATACCGGGTCAACCTGGGCTAAGCCGGGTCAACCAAACTAATTGGAATAGGTTTTCTGCAAGAAAATGGCTGAGGGCCAATTTTTCCCCAAAATCTTAGTAGTCTCGGTCGACCAGGGTAGGTCCCAGTCGACCCAGACAACAGAAAAGTCAGTCTGCAGAACAGAGCTAACTGAGAGCTGAAAATTCCCATTTTTCAGTGTTCTCGGTCGACCCAGACAGGTCTCGGTCGACCGAGAATACATTCGGGCGAGTCCCCGGGCGAGTCAGGTCGAATCTGCAGAAATTTAACTGAGACATATCTTTTTCAAAAATGCAGTGTCGCCGGTCGACCGAGAGGGGTCTCGGTCAACCGAGCCCACTGAAATTTCAGTCCCAGTTGCATTTCTGCAACTTCTCCGTTTTGACTCCTTTTTCGCCCAAACCACTTCCAATCACTTCCAAACTCCACCCAAACACTTCTAATCATTAAATAACTCAATAACCATCCATTAATCACCTTATGGCCCACTGATCTTCCAAATGGGGGGGTGAAAACCCCCATCCATCAGTGACCTTTCATCCAAAACAGAAAAACAGAGCTCCAGGGTGTATTCTAAGACTGAATTAAACACAAGCATGATATTAAGCTACTGAAATCAAGAAATAAACATATGTGTGCTAAGCTAGGAGTATGAGCTCTTGCCTTTGAGATTGAGAAATGATTTGTAGAGAGAAAGAGAGCTAGAAATGAGAAATTCCACCCAACAGAGAAGAAGATGCACAGCAGAAATGGCAGCAGCTGTAGCAGCAGTAGCTTCAAGACAGTCCCAGCCCAACTGGAATGGTCCCAGCTCAGCAAGGAAGAAGGAGAAGAAGAGATATAGCAGCTGCAGCTCCTTAATGGAGAATTCCAGCAGAAATCAGTGGCTTGGAGGGGATGAAATAGGAAAGGAAGAAGATGGTGAAGTGACTGCAGGAGTCTTCTCAGCCCAGTGGTAACAGTAGCTCACGTAGGGAAGAGTTGAGGGATAAGGAGGAGAAGAGGGGAATGAGAGAGAGGGAATTTTTCTTGGGATGGGGGCTGCTCTTAAGCTTAGGGTTTTGGGGTTTTGGGATAAGAGCCATTTTATAGGTTTAGTGAAGGGATTAGGGACCAAATTAGCCCTAGGGTTTTCATGGAATTAGGTTTAGGGTTTGGGGGTAGTGGGGTCATTAAGCTGGAAGCTTCTAGAGGAGGAACACCCTTAGCACTAAACCCACACTAATCACTTAATTAAACTTAACCAAGAGTCTAACTAACACCAAAAGCCTAGGATTAACACAACACCTCAACTAATTAAAAACACTAACCCATTAAGCTAATCTAACTAACTTAGGAAATCTAACTAATCTCTCTATCAACTCCTAATTAGCCCAATTAAATAATAATTAGTCAAGATTAGCAAAGATTAGTAGAGATTAGTAGAGATTAGCAAAGATTAGCATAATTAACGAATAATTAGCATAAATTAGGAATAAATAGTCTATAAAATAATAATTAGAGGGCCCACCCAGGGCGGGACCTCACAGCCTTTTTCTGACCGATCGATCGGTCTGAGGCTCCGATCGATCGGGCCTGGGGAATTCCGCCCGGTCTGTTTTTTTTTTCTTCTATTCTTCGCTTCAGCTCTTCCGGCGACACATCCACAGTCCATTCTAAAATAAATTAGAAAATACAACTCAATGGACCCAGAGTTTTGTCCAACCTATGAATTAGCCAATAAAATTACTAACAAACCCCTAAATCTAAAAACTCCAATCCCTAAATCCCAACCATAATCCCCTTTCCCTAAATCTTAATACCTAAACCCCAATTCCTAAATATCTCCACCAAGTTCAGCAACATCAATCGTATTGGCAATTTGAAATTGGTCTTATTGGAAACAGCTCGTATGGGGAAGAGAAAGGTTTCAAGATCTAAGCGGTATTTGCATTTATCATCATCTTGTAGAAGAAAGTAGCTAAATGAATGATGGAAGCATTGTGTGATAATTAACTATAGTAACTCTGGAAGAGATATTGTGCCTACAATAGATCCATATTATTTCAAAAATGGAAGTGATAGAATACACAATATTGTTATCATTTTCTTTACTTCCCAAGACCTTGGAAGCACTGTGACAAGTTGTTCCATAATTCACTATAGAATGTCGTACATTTTATACTAACTACATTTGAGGTTGTAAGAGAAACAGGAAGGTCACTTTTCCCCCTTCTCCTTGAGTATTGCTTCCAATGCCTTCACCATGCTATCACAATTAATCTCTATAAGATGTAACAAAGTTGCTCACAAGATTGGTTATCTTTTCAACCCAATGCATCAAATTATAAAAGTTACATTTTAGAGTTATATGAAAAAAATTTATAGTTCTTCTTTTCTTATTTTGCGATTGAAATTCTTAAGTAATTATATGTGAACTTTGGATTATTGATGGTTTGATTAATGTCGAGCTTCTAAAATCAAATATGGTTTCTAGGTTTCTAGCAATATTTATAGTGTAGACAATTATACTTGTTCTCATTATAAGTTAAAGAAATATATATATATATATATTGAATTCTGCCCATACAACAACCCTAAGACTTGACATTTGCCGATTTATGATTGAAGTTTATTAAAATCCTGTAGAGATGTTTGTGGGATATCTTAGGGCACTGCGATAAAGCACATATTGCGCTATGCGATATTATTTGACATTCTAATCTCTTGTTGGGAGTAGGATTCCTTTACAAAATAGGCCGGGGTGTGAGTACTTTATATTAACATTACAGTAATAATAATAATAATAATAATAATAATAATAATAATAATAATTGACTTTTTCTTGTGACCATCGTCCACCCCACTCAAAATTAAAATCCTAGGTCCGCCACTGTATATATCAGATGTGGTTTAAGGTAATCCAGTAATCCTTATCCAGGTTTTGAATCTCAGGATGGACGAATCATAGAAAAGACATGACTCATTTTCAATTCTAAAAAAACATGATTGGATGAAATTTGTAAACTAAAGGGTAGAAGTATTTTTGTAATGGAAGAGATGTTCATATTTGGATGAAGAATCGACTTTGTTTGCTAAAAGTAAGTTACCTGAATAGGGATGAGCGCCTCTTGGACAAATGGCCAACTCCCCCTTGTGGGTCAAACAGATTGCAACAGTGGTGGAAATGGACGTTAGCAGGAGTCTTCCAAAAAGAAATGTTAGTTCCTTACCATCACACTCATGGTTGAGTAGGGGTCACGCCTCGGTATCACAAACATGCCCAGGAATCAATCCTCAGGTCTCTATATGGGAAGTACTATCACTCCCAGCCAGTGGCCCAACCTAGCAAATAGAATTGTTAGTTCCCTTGTTGTTGTGGCTGTTTTATTTTGAGTCCAACTTAAAATCAAAATGATCATGACCTATCCATTTCTTCAATAACTTTAAATTTTTCACAAAGTTTATTTACTTATTGGTAGGTTGGCAAACTAGCTAGCTAGGACTGCCAACACAAATCAATGAGGTGTGTATTGGCCACCAAGTTTATTTTAATCAGGAATACCAAGGACAAAATTTTGCATGACCGTGTAGCACACATGCTAAAGCGGACACAACAATCTCTTGTTTAAGTTCTCTCAATTTTCACTTTTCATGTTTTTTTTTTCTTTTGTTTTGGGTTAGAATTTACACTTCTCAATTGGAAATGTGTAACAGCTGGTCTCACATAACTTAAATCCCTAGGATTTCTACCTAGGCTAGAGTGAAATATTTAATGGTTAACAATCACAAGGTCTATCACATTCTCTCTATGAAACCATCTCTTGTTTGATAGTAAGGATATTTACCCAACCATCCCCTACTTGCTTCTTCCATGAACCCCATTTACTATGAAATCCCAAGAAAGCAATGGGAACAGCCTTCATTTGTATAATTCCCATTACTGAATACCAAGATTATCATAGGAAATGAGCTTGAACTGAAGGGGCTAAGAATGATAAAAAGATGATAAACAAGGAACCGTCAAGATATCCCATAAAATGATGATCAACAATGAACCATCAAAATATCCTTCTTTCATAGGAAATGTTTTCCAAGCTTCTTCCAGCGAAAATGAAAGCCTCTGTTGGATCTCCACCCCTGGTCCCTCACTCTTCACCCCTTTGATGGCCTTTTCATAAAAGCTCCTTCCTTGTGAACTTACAGGAATTCAAAGGAGTTTTCCAAGCAACATTTAGACTCTTGAATAATTATGAAAAACTATTAAAGGACAACAACTGCTGATACCTATAAATACTTGGAATTGTTTATACCTATCTATACAACAATAATTAAGCACACCGATGATCTCTCTCTCTCTCTCTCTCTCTCTCTCTCTCTCTCTCTCTCTCTCTCTCTCTCTCTCTCTCTCTCTCTCTCTCTCTCTCTCTCTCTCTCTCTGTGTGTGTGTGTGTGTGTGTTTGTGTGTGGCATTTGAACAATTAAGTAACAAATTCGAAAAGAACATTAATATGAAGAAAATAATGATAGAAGGCAATTGTGAAGTTGGTTTTGGTGTTCTTGATGGCATAGCTAGTTTCAGCAAATAAGAAATTCAAGTATCACAATTTCTTCCTAATGAACTAAATACTTTTTTTGAGTATCTTCTTTTCTCTTTATCTCAATCTTCAAGGGCTGGAGAGTAATCCTCATGCTCCTTCAAATATTAAATAGAGAGTTTTTTAGGGATTCAAACTTGCACACTGCATGTCCACAACCAGCTGTGTTACAGCTGAGGGACTATGAAATAGAGCTTCTTGTTACTTCCCAAATAAAAGCCTTTTTTTGTTGGGATAAGAGGTGTTGCTTCAATCACAACATGTGAACATCCCCCTAATTTCCTCAACACTCCATAAACAACTAAAAAAGTTGAGAAAATGATCTCAAAACCTCTCATACCAAAGCAGTTCGGTGTTAACATTGGACAAGAAAGTAGTTTCTCATTAGATTGACACCAGTGCATTTTCAGAAATCTCAATCATGTAGAGATGAACATGTTTGTAGGTGCTAAGGAACTGAACACTTGTGACTACATTCTATTGGTTTCTCATCTCCATTTCATCTGCGTGCGGCTGAAGCACATGACAAAAGCTAAATGTGACATTTGAGACTCATGGCAATGGATAACCATGAGTCCATGCAATATGGAGACAACCATATACATGCATAGAGATCTATTTGGGAGACACACTTCCCTTTATACAGAACATAAAAAAAAAAAAAAAAGAATCACAGCTTAAGGGTTGACATTTCTACATTACTATATCTAAGAAAAGAGGGAAAATGGGGCACTTCTTGTTGGACTGCTTATGGCTTTCAAGCCATTTTTGTCTTCTAGTTGCACTAAAACTAATGTTATTTTGTTTTATGGTCAAAATTGGATAAACTAGGACTGAGAAATCTAATCTTGTCAGGATCATGGCTGATCCTAGGGTTGTGTTAATCAAAGAACAGATCAGGTTGAGGATCCTATTGTGATTCCCACCACTAGGATAGATCACACCGTCGTCACCGGTGCACAACCACCAAGTACAAAACCGATAGCTCACAGTTATATTGCTCATGTTATAACTATATCCTATGATCTCTAAATTATGTTCCCTATTCTCCAATGCTTTTATGAGGCCTAATGGTTAAAATTTAAAAAGGCATAGCTTATTGTAGAGGACGTAAGTAGAACTATAAGCCAAGTGCCCCCAACTGTTTTCCTATCATATTATAATACATTTTAATGTAATGTGCATTTCTGCTCTTACTTTGTAGGTAAAGGAAGAACACCATGAGTTCATGAAGAAAAATAGAGTTTTTTGTCATTCATTCGTTTTTTTTTTTTTTTGCCTTACCTTATGGATGAAAGTCGAAGCACTGAAGAAATGCTTAGCTGAAGAAGTCGAAGGGCAACTCTCCTTTGGCGGGCCATTAGAGAAGAGTGAAAATGAGGACATTGGCTTCATCTATAGCCTGCCAAAGGAGAGAAGCCTCCAACTGGTTCACCTACAAAACCCAGTCTATAGCTGCACCGCACTTGGGGTCTTTGGCTTCTTCCATGGCGCACCAAGCAAGCTTTATAAGCACAAGTCGTCAAGAGGAGAGAAAGGATAAGGAATAGAGCAATGGCATATGCCAGAAGGTTACAGTTTATACCATGGATATGCTGCTTAGGTGCTTTTTGCTCCAGGCAACAGCACCTTTTTTTGCCCATGGCGGTCATGTCTTCATAAAGCTTAATTCTCTTTGAGTATATGATTCTCGTTGGCATGGATTTTCACCTTTTGAGATTTTTTTTGGGTAACTTTGCCCAATCTCTTTTACTTCATGTTTAGAAGCTTAAAGAGGATCAATGCAAACTTGCAAGTTAAAAAAAAAAAATGTTTACATTTTTGCTATTCTTCTTAAAGTAAGGCCCTGCAAATCACAATATCTAAAATTCCTCTAAATTTTTTAATGACTCCCATCCATTGTTTCAATTTTTTTCTGATGTGATCCCAGAACATGAAATGCCTTCAATACCTGCCAACCATCCTATCTTTCCCAACTCACCATTGCTGAGCCTGGGCTTCCCTCAACCCTAACTCCTTCATCTCTCTACTTATTCCTATTGCTGAAGCAAGTGTTTGTGTAAAATAATACAAAAATAAATAAAAAATATCGTAGTAAAGGATAGAGCAAGGCATGCCTGTAATGGTGTTTTCCCAAAGATACAGATTTTGCCACATATATCTGGATGGAGTTGATGGAAATTTTCCAAATAACAGAAAACTTGGTGTTATTTGTTTGTGGTCATTTACATATGTAAATGATTTACATGTGTAATGATATACATATTAGCACGTTTGTGTGCGTTCATTTAAGCATGGAATTGTAAATAAGGTGTGGAGATGATTTGCAAATAAGGTCATTTACATATATAACAAAATTCTCACACCTAAAGAGGTATGAAAACCATTCACACACCTCTCTTGCATAATGCACTAATACAAATCGCTATTGTATTTGCATTCTTGTGGGCCCCATCAAACACCCTTAAATATTTTTTCACAATCCTATAGGTGCCCCACATGTGTAATCCTTATCATTAACTCTATCCCATACTATCCCATATGTGTAATCCTAATTGGTCACTTTGTTTATTGAACTAACACCCAAGACCTCAAAACTAATTTATCTTAAATATTCATAGATCTTTAGTAATTTGTAGAAAAGTCCCAACCTATAAATCAGTTTTTTTTTTCACTTTTGTGGTCCCCCAATTCATGAGCTGTTTTTATCACACGCACAAAAAAAAAATCATGATCTGAACCATTTAATGTTCTTGTATTAATGATAAGCATCCATACATTTAGTTTCATGTCTTAAATCTTTATTGATTTTTAGAAGTTTTTGAAAAAACATCCAAGTACATCTAATACCATTGGATGTAGTCATTTACTCATGTGATGTAAGACCCAAACCCATATTTATTCTGAAATAATTATTTAATGGAAGTAACCGGATTTCATGAAATTCTGTGTATTTATATGATTTAAATTAATGATACCTTCATGATAATTTGGTGTGCTCATCAAGACCCCATTATGTTTAAGACTTCCTCTTTTTATTTTACTCTATCTTAAGGAACTCATGAATTTTTTAGTTTTGTTTTACTCTTTCTTAACAATGATTAGAAATGGAAAGACTTAGTTGAACCAAAATAGAAAGTATAATATCTATATTTTGTAGCAAATGATTTGACCTATTCTCACAATGTGAATTTCAAATTCACACTGGGAAATTTAGGATTTAAGTTATTCAGTTTTCAAGGCGTCACATTCCCTGGTAAGTTTTATTACTCTAAATAAATGAGATGTTGTCATTTTCTAAATTTTCCTAAATGTTGGTCCCCATGGACAATGAAGCATGTCAGTGTACATGCAGGAGAATGTGGCCATAAAACAATCCAAACTTTTCACATACTCCGATCCTGAGGCTTTTCCCCATTGTGACCGTAGTCAAAAGCGTCAAAGGATCCCGATTCAATCTCATTGCATCTTAAATTTTATAAACTCAAACATGGTTGTGTTCTATGTCAACGAGGAAAGTTGACATAGAAGAAATGGTCATCTAGTAAAATAGATTAGTTATAGTAATACTTCAACAAAATATTACAAAAAGTTCATGTGTGAGGTGGAGCCCACCTATTTAAATTCTAAACTTCTCATAATAAATGTATCTTGTATTGAATATGGAAAATCCTCCCTAATATTTTTTGTGACCAGTGTTAAATTGATCATTTATAATAACACTTGAATATAAAGACTAAAAAAAGTCCATGTGTTCTATATATGATCATTCTAATCGCGAGCCCATCTTCTATGAGAGTGAAATTAGGTGGAAAGTCCCACAAGAGGAAAGCATTTAATTTATTTCGATGGGTTATTTAGATTTGAGGTTTTCCCCTATAGCTTACCTTTAGATATGAGTTTTCCTTCTACCTTCCCAAAAACTCTAATTTTCCCTACACCTTCTCAATGACAGGGGAAATGTCAAAACTACGCAAACCTTTTATTGAGGCATCTTCATTTCTTGATTTTTACTCTTTTTTTTTTCCATCTTAGTATGATTTCTATTTTTCTCTTTCTTTATCAAAAATTTGGTCATTGCACCTTGTGTGGCTCACCTCTATGTGTACAATCCACTTTTACCTATTAAAGTAAAATACGATACAATGAATATATTTGGAGTGGTTGTTCATATGATCAAAACTTTAAACAATGAAAGGTGGGGCTCAAATAGGAAAAATTAATTATATCTCCTTCTTCTTTTTTATACAAATTGGTCTTTCTTATATGATCAGTACATTTTATGGGTCCTAATACAAAAATCACACTAATTGATAGATAGTAAGGATAAAAGGCTCATGAAACTTTAGTTGCTTGTCTTGATTAGGGCTGATTTTATTGCATCAAAATAGTTCTCAGAAATTCTATAGAACCACTTGACCACTAAAATCTTAGCTCGAAAATATAACATGGCTTACTTATTTGCAAGGAATTGAATTATCATATATTTTAAAGAAATAAATTCATTATTGTTAAAATATGATCTATTAGTGTGGATTTGAATTTCTAAGAATTCAAAAGAACTCATGCTGCCATGAAATATATGATCTATTTGTTCACATGAAACTAAACTCTTACAAATTCAAAGGAACTTATTTTACCATAAAATCCCTTCTCTTAAGAATTTATAACATGTTTGTTTGCATGCATATAATTCCGACAAAATCAAAGAAACCCATTTTATCATGGATTCCTTATCTGAAAAATATAATTGGAGATTTTTTTTTCATTTAATTGAATTCCTAGAAAATAGTGTCGTCATCTTGTCATTTAAAAAAAATATTGAGAAAAAATTATAAAGTTATTGATCATTTCCTTCATTTGAAAATTAGGGTCAATCTTGAATTTAGCGTGTATTATTATATGGGATAATTGTTAAACTGCTTAGTTCAAAGTCTATTGAATGTTTTAGAAATTCCCAAACAACAATAATATTGAAATAATTTTTCTAGTATTTAAATCTAGAAAAATTTCTGTACATATCCATCCAAACATTCCCTAAGATCTAAAAGAACATAAAAAAAATGCATATTAGATCACCACTTCTCAATTATAGAATAATGATATATATTTTCATCCAAACATATTTACACCATTGCATTTTCAACTGACAAATGCAATAATACAAGTTTGAATGCTTTTATTAACCAAATCCCAACCTATTTACAAGAATACATTTTTATTATGTTATAACCTACATTATGAGTATTTTAGTCCTAAAATGTTTTAATTGTAGCTAGGGGAAAAATATTCAAATTTTGGTAAGGTGGAGGAAAAAGTCATCTCTAAATAGGGAAAAATCTCTTTAAATTTTTAACAGGTGAGCCTCATGCCGATGCAATGATGAAAGCATCATACATCATCGGATTTAATCAATGCATAGATCAGATTAGATCTTGTCCGTAAATCATATCGTCTAAGCTGTTTCAATTCAAGGATAAACGATATCACTCTCGTCAAAGTACATATTTTGACACAAAATCGGCTATGGGAGTAATTTTTTATCCAATGGTGAGCTTTTATGATAGCTAGGAGGTGAAGAATGTGACAAATAGAAATTGGCACCACCAACTTTCAAGACAGTTGTTTAGATCCTGATTTTCTAGAGCTTCTTTATTAATGAAAAAGCCTCCGTTTCTCGTCAATTGTAACTCATTTCGAATTTTGCAGACCACTTTTCCATGGCAGAACCATAGAAAGTAGAAATGGTTTTTCAGCCTACACTAAAATTCACATGCAACCACATTTTAGTGAGGAAAAGCAAAAAAAATGAAGTAACTTTCTTGTAATTCCATGAAAAACCATTTCCCATGCGGCCAGACTTGGTTCTCGTTTGAAACACAAAATAGCTTCTCATGAATCCGGTTTCCCTCCCGTGCCACACAAACGTGGTCTCGCTTGCCTTTTCACTTGGTTATGATGTTAAACGCATGGAATTTATCGGCTGGGCTATGGTTTGCTGTAGCATGTATAGGCTCAAGTCAAACCTACCTCATTAATTTATTAGTTGATTTGAAGATGCAGCTTGAACCAAATGCAGCAATTCTAAGAGTCAACCCAAACCCTTTTAGTTAACAGGAAGGGTTCTGCTTGGTTTTATTTGGCAAGTCATAGTGCATTTAATTGGGTTAGAATGTCATTTTTCTTTTTTATCTTTTTTTTTTAAGAATAAATTAATTTTTCATTTTCTAAAATAATAATTTACAGAAAGGGAGGTCTAAAAGGAACCAACTTGGTTATTAGACACTCCCAATGGCGCATACCCCATAAGAAACAAATCAAATGAACAAATTCAAGCTTAAAAAATGACTAAAAAAGAAAACGCATGAAAAAATCCTACACACATAATGAGTTATATAACTGCTCAATATTATTTACATCCCTTGGAGTTTGTACCAGAATTTCTATTGATGAACTTGCTGAACCACACTGTTTGGGGGTGTAACAAAGTAAAATGCACCTGCCCGAATATTTTGATCTCCATATGGATTCTCCTAGCCTGGAATCGCATGAGCCATTCAGATTTTTATGGATTGAGAAGAGATTGCTGAATAGATTTTTCCGTTTCAATAGTAATGGATGAGACATTGTTTGGTACAATATGCAAGATGCGAAAAATCCCTTCATAATAGTTCAGAACCTGCTCTATTCGCCCCTTTATTGGTTGCTGAAGATCCCTTCACAGAATACCAACTAGACCCTGACGAGTTCGAGTAATGGCACGGTGAATAGTGTGCATTTGCATTTAGTGGTACATTCTAGTGACATTGGATGCTAGTTGGTAAACCAATGCCAAGATAGAGAATTTTGGATGTAGTCATTTGAATGATTTTATGCATGGTAGCTGAACTAGAGTGTGTCTTTGCCGGGAAAATCCTGCAATTCCTCTCAGCCCACATATGTCAAACAAAAGCATTGAATAGAATTTTACCAAGAGTTAGAGCACTAGCACTTTGCTGGTAAAATTCAAGATAAATTACAATGTACTTAACCTGCATAGTTAAATTCCTTTTATTAATTGGAACAATCATGTAAACCAGACTCAACCCCAAAAATGAGCCAACCTGAAACATACCTTATCAAGTTGAATTTGGGTTAGGTTAGTGGGTTGGGTCATGCTTTGCTGCCCTTTAACAGAATCTAATTAGGCAAAGCATAGGACCCTATGTCAGCAATTTTAAAATTAGACATTTTTCGCGGACATGATTGATAATGGAGTTCACATCCAGTTTAATGTGTAGCCGAATACACATTCGATCACCCGCGTTTACAACATGGATCTGAATCCTCTAAGAGAGAAATCTTTAAGCACAGCTCCATAAGCTCGTCAATGGAGCCCACTTCGAAGCCCAAAAAGTTCAAAGTCAACTGTTCCACCTTATTTTATCTCGGGTAAAATTTCACTCCAATAAAAGATGTGTGATTAAATCCTTTGAAACCCGAGCTGCTCACAACACCATGTATAGGATCCCTCCCAATTTCACACCAATAGGAGTTGTCCCAACCAAAGGATTTAACCATATGATGAATAACATGATTAATAATGCATAAGATCATGTTTATCATGGGCCTGGGAATCAAACCTGTTGGGGAAATTGTAGAAGCTGCTCTGCCAAGGCAATTTTGGAAACTAGTGACCAGGAGGAAATCAGTTTGGATCAATTGGGCTTATTCTAAGTACAATAAGGTACCCTCTCTGGACACTGCTTTTAAATTCTTCTTGGAGGATGCTTCCCTTGCTCTTGGCAAATTATCTTCTCCCTTCTCAAGTCATATTTTAGATTCTTTTTCCCTCCTATGTAATCAGCACTAATCTTCTTTAAGTTAGTGTGCTGCTGTTTCTGCTTTTGCTTTGGCTTTTCTTCTCTTTTGCCTGTTTGGGCTGTTGTTTCCTTTTTCTACTCTTATTAATTCAATTTGCAACTTAGCAAAAAAAGTACATCAAAGATAAAAGTTTCTGGAGCCTGAAGATACAGATCACCTATTCCTTAGATGCTCCTACAACTACAACTCAAGGGAGACCCTCAGTTTGAAATTTGGCATCACTCCTATACAAGAAGCAGCTCTATTGAAGATACACTCCAGAATTTCATTTGCAGGTGTGACTTAAGCAAATAGGGTAACTTGACTATAGCTAAGCTTTTTTTTTCCTTGTTTTGTCTGGAATGTTTGGCAGGAAAGAAACAAAAGCATCTTTTTCTTTACCGGAATTTATGATTAGAATTTGGGAGGTTGGGATTTTTGGGGCATGATGTGACATCTTGTCTCCTGAAAATGCTATGTTTCTTTCATTAGAATTTCAAATTCCAACCACCTAAAAGACCATTTTGAATTCTTAGAATCCCCTTTTTTTATCAGAATTCTAAGAATTCATACATGGGAGAATTTCAAATTCTCTAAAAGTTGTCTCATTAGGTTGAATTCCAAATCCCTCTGTTTGATGGAGGATTTGAAATTCCAACAAATGGTATAGAGAGTGGAATTCCAAGAATTCCAAAAGATCTTTTGGGTGGTTGGAATTTGAAACTCTAATGAAAGAAACACTGAATTTTAAATACCAGGGGACAAGATGTCACATCATGTTCAAAAAACCTCAACCTTCCAAATTCTAGTCTTAAATTCCAGTAAAGAAATAGGCTTAAGGGTAATTCAAAACATTGGCAAGAAATTCTTAGGATTCCCTGGAGCAATTCAGATATATCTAAAAGTTTCAACTTTCACTGCAGCTGCCCGAAACCTACCCCCCACAACTACTCCTTTGATCAGATAGTTCAAAGCAAGTGAAAAATTCGATTTGCTGGAATGTGTATCTATTCTGAAGAGAAATTTTCTGTGGGGTTTTTCCAAAATGAGTTAAAACTTTCCATGCCAATTCTCTGTAATTTGTTTTTGTTCTTTTGGAAATATATACACAGTAACCT
Source organism: Cinnamomum chago (assembly GCA_038049695.1). Lineage (NCBI taxonomy): Eukaryota > Viridiplantae > Streptophyta > Magnoliopsida > Laurales > Lauraceae > Cinnamomum > Cinnamomum chago. The sequence continues at coordinate 58,623,757 of CP142458.1, read as the reverse complement.
TTCCAAAAAAATCCCTCCCGTTAAGAATACAACTTTTTGAAGAAATCCCATAGACACTGAGGCCGTTCATTTTAAGCAGTTCAGATTTTCAATAAGTCTGACCAACCACCAAAGTGGGTAATATTTGGCTAAGAGCATTTCCTTTACTTCTACTGGTTGAATTTTACACAAAAATTAAGTAAAAGATACACTGCCTATTTCGAAGTATCTGTTAATAACATATTCATTGCCTGTTTGAAATTATCTTGACTATCAGTGAATCAAACAAAGGATCATGCCAATGGTCCCTAAATGTTGAGTCCCGATTGGAAGGATCAAGATCCAACTCAATGTCTAATTGAAACTTGATAAAGAACTATGAGAATTGATCCATTTAATGTTTAACTGCAACTTATGGACACTGCCACTTATAGTTCAACCAAAACTACAGCCAGAAATATGTGGCTCAATTGTAAAAGCATTCAGAACTAATTACTTGTTCAAAAAACTTAGGGTGTTTTAAAAAAATATAAAACCTTAGAATATGGTACAAAAATAACATCAAAAAGCTAAGGTGTCGTTCACCTTAGCCTACTAGAGCTCCTTCAATGAACCCCATTTACTATGAAATCAGAAGAAAGCAATGGGAACAGCCTTCATTTGTAGAATTCCCATTACTAAATTCCAAGATTATCATAGGAAATGAGCTTGAACTGAAGGGGCTAAGAATGATAAAAAGATGATCAACAAGGAACCATCAAGATATCCTATAAAATGATGATCAACAAGGAACCATCAAAATATCCTTCTTTCATAGGAAATGTTGTCCAAGCTTATTCCTACGAAAATGAGAGCCTCTGTTGGATCTCCACCCATGGTCCCTCACTCTTCACCCCTTTGATGGCCTTTTTATAAAAGCTCCTTCCTTGTGAACTTACAGGAATTCAAGGGAGTTTCGCAAGCAACATTTAGACTCTTGAATAATTATGAAAAACTATTAAAGGACAACAACTGCTGATACCTATAAATACTTGGAATTGTTTTTACCTATCTATACAACAATAAGCACACGAAGGAGCTCTCTCTCTCTCTCTCTCTCTCTCTCTCTCTCTCTCTCTCTCTCTCTCTCTCTCTCTCTCTCTCTCTCTCTCTCTCTGTGTGTGTGTGTGTGTGTGTGGCACTGAACAATTAAGTAATAAATTCAAAAAGAATATGAATAATAAGAAACTAATCATAGAAGGCAATTGTGAAGTTGGTTTTTGTGTTCTGGATGGCATAGCTTCTTAGTTGCAGCAAATAAGAAATTCAAGAACCAGAATTTATTCCTTATTAACTTAATACTTTTTTTAAAAATGAATTTGTATCTTTTTTCCTCTTTATCTCAATCTTCAAGGGATGAAGTAATGCTCATGCTCCTTCAAATATTAAATAGAGAGATATTTAGGGATTCAAACTCACACACTGCATGTCCACAACCAGCTGTGTTACAGCTGAGGGACTATTAAATAGAGCTTCTTGTTACTTCCCAAATAAAAGCCTTTTTTGTTGGGGTAAGAGGTGTTTCTTCAATCACAACATGTGAACATCCTCCTAATTTCCTCAACACTCCATAAACAACTAAAAAAGTAGAGAAAATGATCTGAAAACCTCTCATACCAAAGCAGTTCGGTGTTAATATTGGACAAGAAAGTAGTTTCTCATTAGATTGACACCAGTGCATTTTCAGAAATCTCAATCATGTAGAGATGAACATGTTTGTAGGGGCTAAGGAACTGAACACTTGTGCCTACATTCTTTTGGTTTCTCATCTCCATTTCATCTGCGTGCAGCTGAAGCACATGACAAAAGCTAAATGTGACATTTGAGACTCATGGAAATGGATAACCACGAGTCCATGCAATATGAAGACAACCATCTACATGCATAGAGATCTATTTGGGAGACACACTTCCCTTTATACAGAACATATATAAAAAAAAAAAATCACAGCTCAAGGGTTGACATTTCTACATTACTATATCTAAGAAAAGAGGGAAGATGGGGCTGTTCTTGTTGGACTGCTTGTGGCTTTCAAGCCATTTTAGTCTTCTAGTTGTACTAAAACTATGTTATTTTGTTTTATGGTCAAAACTGGTTAAACTAAGACTGGGAAATCTAATCTTGTCAGGATCATGGCTGATCCTAGGGTTGTGCTAATCAAAGAACAGAAGGTTGAGGATCTTATGACTGTGATTCCCACCACTAGGATAGATCACACCGTCGTCACCGGTGCACAACCACCAAGTACAAAACCGATAGCTCACAGTTATATTGCTCATGTTATAACTATATCCTATGATCTCTAAATTATGTTCCCTATTCTCCAATGCTTTTATGAGGCCTAATGGATAAGATTTAAAAAGGCATAGCTTATTGTAGAGGATGTAAGTAGAACTATAAGCCAAGTGCCCCCAACTGTTTTCCTATCATATTATAATGCATTTTAATGTAATGTGCATTTCTGCTCTTACTTTGTAGGTAAAGGAAGAACACCATGAGTTCATGAAGAAAAATAGAGAGTTTTTTGTCATTCATTCCTTTTTTTTTTTTTTTTTTTTTTTTTTTGCCTTACCTTAACCTCATGCATGAAAGTCGAAGCACTGCAGAAATGCTTAGCTGAAGAAGTCGAAGGGCAACTCTCCTTTGGCGGGCCATTAGCGAAGAGTGAAAATGAGGACATTGGATTTATCTATAGCCTGCCAAACGAGAGAAGCCTCCAACTGGTTCACCTACAAAACCCAGTCTATAGCTGTACCACACTTGGGGTCTTTGGCTTCTTCCATGGCGCACCATGCGAGCTTTATAAGCACTAGTCGTCAAGAGGAGAGAAAGGATAAGGCATAGAGCAATGGCATATGCCAGAAGGATACAGTTTATACCCTGGATATGCTGCTTGGGTGTTTTTTGCTCAGGCAACAGCACCTTTTTTCGCCCATGGTCATGTCTTCATAAAGCTTTCTCCGTGAGTATATGATTCTCGTTAGCATGGATTTTCACCTTTTGAGATTTTTTTGGGTTACTTTGCCCAATCTCTTTTACTTCATGTTTAGAAGCTTAAAGAGGAATGCAAACTTGCTAATTAAAAAGAAAATCAGATATCTACATTTTTGCTATTCTTCTTAAAGTAAGGCCCTGCAAATCACGATATCTAAAATTCCTCTAAATTTTTTAATGACTCCAATCCATTGTTTCAAATTTTTCTGATGTGATCCCAGAACATGAAATGCCTTCAATACCTGCCTAGCATCCTATCTTTCCCAACTCACCATTGCTGAGCCTGAGCTTCCCTCAACCTTAACTCCTTCATCTCCCTACTTATTCCTATTGCTGAAGCAAGTTTTTAAGTAAAATAATACAAAAATAAATAAAAAATATCGTAGTAAAGGATAGAGAAAGGCACGCCAGTAATGGTGTTTTCTCAAAGATACTGAGTTTCCCACATATATCTGGATGGAGTTGATGGAAAATTTCCAAATAATAGAAAACTTGGGGTTATTTGTTTGTGGTCATTTACATATGTAAATGATTCATATGTGTGATGATATACATATTATCGTGTTTGTGTGCCTTCAATATTTAAGCATGGAATTGTAAATGAGGTGTGGAAATGATTTGTAAATAAGGTCATTTAACGTAACAAAATTTTCACACCTCTCTATTGCATAATGCACTAATACAAGTCTATATTGTGTTTGCATTCTTGTGGGCCCCATCAAACACCCTTAATTTTTTCTCAATCCTATGTGCCCCACATGTGTAATCCTTATCATTCACTCTACCCCATATGTGTAATCCTAATTGTTCACTTTGTTTATTGAACTAACACCCAAGACCTCAAAACTAATTTATCTTGAATCTTCATAGATCTTTAGTAATTTGTGAAAAAATCCCAACCTATAAATCAGTTTTTTTTTTTTTTTTCGTGGGCCCCCAATTCATGAGCTGTTTTTACCACACACCCAAAAAAAAAATCAACTAATACCATTGGATGTAGTCATTTACTCATGTGATGTAAGGACCCAAACCCATATTTATTCTGAAATAATTATTTAATGGAAGTAACCGGATTTCATGAAATTCTGTGTATTTGTATGATTTAAATTAATGATACCTTCATGATAATTTGGTGTGCACGTCAAGACCCCATTATGTGTAAGACTTCCTCTTTTTATTTTACTCTTTCTTAAGGAACTCATGAATTTTTTTATTTTTGTTTTACTCCTTAACAATGATTAGAAAGCATCGGTTGAACCAAAATAGAAAGTATGATATCTATATTTTATAGCAAATGATTTGACCTATTCTCGCAATGTGGATTTCAAATTCACACTGTGAAATTTAGGATATAAGTTATTCGGTTTTCAAGGTGTCACATTCCCTGGTCAATTTTGGATTAATTCCGGGCCAGGTAAGTTTTATTACTCTAAATAAATGAGATGTTGTCATTTTCTAAATTTTTTCAAATATTAGCCACTATATTTTTTCACATTCCCTTGGCATAAAAATCCTATGGAGTCCAATCCTACGAGGCTTTTCCCCACGGTGACCTTGAGTCAGAAGCCTCAGAGGATCCCGATTCAATCTCAATCTCATGGGATCTTAAAACTTTTAAACTCAAACATAGTCGTGTTCTAAGTCAATGAGGAAAGTTGACATAGAAGAAATGGTCATCTAGTAAAATAGATTAGTTATAGTAATACTCCAACAAACTATTACAAAAAGTTCATGTGTGAGGTGGAGCCCACCTATTTAAAATATAAACTTCTCATAATAAATGTATCTTGTATTGAATATGGAAAAACCTCCCTAATATTTTTGTGTCCAATGTCAAATTGATCATTTATAATAACATTGAATATAAAGACTACAAAACGTCCTTTTGTTTTATATATGATCATTCTGATTGCGAGCCCATCTTCCATGATAGTGAAATTAGGTGGAAAGTCCCACAAGAGGAAAGCATTTAATTTATTTCGATTGATTATTTAGATTTTTAATAAGTGAGCCTCATGCTAGGAGTCATAGTGAAGAATGTGACAAATAGAAACTGGCACCACCAACTTTCAAGACAGTAGTTTAGATCCTGATTTTCTAGAACTTCTTTCTTATTGAAAAGGCCTCTGTTTCTCATTAATTGAGGGCTCGTTTGGCAAGTCTTATCTATTTGAAATTGATCTAATTCAAACAGATCTGTTCGGCAAATATATGTTTCAAATAGATTTTTTTATAAATAGATAGACAGTTTAGTAAGACATGTAGTATATCTAATTTAATTAGATCTGTTTGAAAAACCGTATTCGGTAAACATATAAATAAGAGCTTATTATAAGGGTAATTTTTTATTGCACGGTAGTATAGCTAAATGATTCGAGGTGTTACTTAGAAAAGGAATTGGAGAAAAAGCAGAGAATGGGGTTTGAAGAGCATCAAGTACGTGGTACGTGATGGGACCCATGGTTGATGGAGATTCAAGAATGTAAGAAAGCAGAACCATATCAAGAGTTATTTGGATAAAGATGTAATACGATAAAAGCACGAGGGACAAACTTGTCCAAAAAATAAAAAGCGGAAAATGTCTTTTCTTCAATCCTGGTTAGGAATGGCATTTTTAACCTGACCCGCCTTAACCCTGAGTGCCCGCCCTGCCCCGTACGGGTTTTCCCCGCCCCGACTCTTAGACGGGGTGAGGACGGGGCAAAAAAATATACCCCGAATCTGGGGCGGGGTGGGGATAGGTATGTTTCTTACCCCGCCCCGTAACCCACCCGAAATACCGCCCTATGCCCCGCCCCGTAACCCGCCCTGAAATTAATAATCTTCTAAAATATATATATATATTAGATTTCTTTTATAATAAATAAACATATTTATATGTAAATGTATATATTGATTTTATGTTGTTATTAAGGGTTAAATAGATTGATTAAAGACTTTTTTTAAAGTTAAACATGTATTGAATGAACCCTAGACATTATAGAAGCATATAATATGATCACATTCCCTCTAATTCAAATTTAATGAAATTAAAGTTGTTAAAAAATCTATCTAAGTATCTAAGCTTATTTTACTTTAATCATATATGATGTTAAATTGTGACATGATAAATCAAATTAAATAAAATGAATATAAATATATAATAGAATGATAGATCATGCTTTAAGCTTATAATAATATATATGATTAGAGATAGCAAGGTAAATTATAATTGATATGATTCTAATCATCCTAATAACAATATAAATTATATTAATTTGATATAACATTACAAGATATATCATGATATACGCTTATAATAACTTATATGATTAGAAATAGTAAGGTAAATTATAGTTAGCAACTTAATATGATTCTAATCATGCTAACAACACTATAAATTATACTAATTTTAATTATATGTAATCAACCTCTTTATTAGTGAGTGGAATTCAATACCAGAAATGAAGTGAAACCATGTATTAATGTAGTTCATGATATTTTAGAGAGATATTGTCTTTTTTATAAAGAATGTCTCAAAGCATATATGATATTTTCAAGTGTATGTTAGTGGCCTTCAAAGGCTTAGAGAAAATCTTATAAGAATAAATCTCACTTTAAATAGGTAAAATTTCAGGAAAAAGAAAATTTATATTCTTAATATTAGATAATTTTAAAAAACTTAAACAATCTAACAGTGCCCTACACTTATAAAATATTTATGCAGGGAGATCTTTTTATTCTATTTTGGGAGATCTTTTTTTAATATTATTAAAGGCATGGAGACAGCATAGATGAATCATTCATGTGTTTTTTACCATGTAAAATAAATTAATTTATCCTTTTCTTTATAGTCAATTCAAGATTAATTTATTATGTTTATGGTTGTACCATATCGGGGCAGGGCATGTCGGGGAGGGACGGGGTATGTAACAGGGAGGTTCGGGGCGGGGACGAGGCAACCCAATTCCGCCCCCGCCCCGCCCCGTTGCCATCCCTAATCCCAGTTCAACTCTAGGACAAATACATGAAAATAAATAGAGTTGTCAAACAACACCTAACTTATTTCGATCCTTGCAGTCCAACTTCCCCTTTTTCTTTAACTCAGAATTTTGCCGACCGCTTTTCCGTGACAGAAGCATAGAAAGTAGAAATGGTTTTTCAGCTTACACTAAAATTCACGTTCGATGCAACCACATTTTAGTGAAAGCAAAAAAAATGAAGTAACTTTCTTGTAATTCCATGAAAAAAATGAAGTGACTTTCTTGTAAGTCCATGAAAAACCATTTCCACTGCGGTCAGACTTGGTTCTCGTTTGAAACACAAAATAGCTTCTCATGAATCCGGTTTCCCTCAGGGCTAGTTTGGCACTTTACTAACATAGTAAAAGTCAAGTAAAGCATCCATTTTTAAGACAATATGTCACATCAAAAACACTTTAATTCAAAACCCCCTCTATCTTTTTCAAAAAAAGTAAAAAAGCAACCACCTCTATCCACTAAAATAAAAAAAAAAACTTCACTTTCCCGTACAAAAAGTAAAAAAGATTCGATAACAAACAACTAAAAATAAAATACCATCATAACTCACTTCTTTACTTCACTTGATTCTATTAGTAGAGTTGCCAAACTGACCCTCAGTGCCACACAAGCGTGGTCTCGCTTGCTTTTTCACTTGGACATGATGTTAAACGCATGGAATTTATTGGCTGAGCTATGGTTTGCTGTAGCATGTACAGGCTCAAGTCAAACCTACCTCATTTATTAGTTGATTTGAAGTTGCAGCCTGATCCAAATGCAGCAATTCTAGGGGTCAACCCAAACCCTTAGTTAACAGGCAGGGTTCCGCTTGATTCTATTTGACAAATCATAGTGCATGTAATCGGGTTGGAATGTCAAATTACAATGTACTCAACCTGCAGAGTTCAATTCCTTTAACTAATTGGAACAATCATGTAACCCAGACTTAACCCGAAAAATGAGCCAACCTGAAACATACCTTACCAAGTTGAATTTGGGTTAGGTTAGTGGGTTGGGTCATGCTTTGCTGCCCTTAAACAGAATCTAATTAGGCAAAGCATAGGACCCTATGTCAGCAATTTTAAAATTAGACATTTTTCGCGGACATGATTGATAATGGAGTTTACATCCAGTTTAATGTGTAATCGAATACACATTCACCTGCGTTTACAACTTGGATCTGAATCCTCTAAGAGAGAAATCTTTAAGCACAGCTCCATAAGCTCGTCAATGGAGCCCACTTCGAAGCCCAAAAAGTTCAAAGTCAACTGTCCCACCTTATTTTATCTCAGATAAAATTTCACTCCAATCAAAGATGTGTGATTAAACCCCTTTGAAACCCGAGCTGCTCACAACACCATGTATAGGATCCCCCCAATTTCACACCAATAGGAGTTGTCCCAACCAAAGGATTTAACCATATGATGAATAACATGATTAATAATGCATAGGATCATGTTTATCATGGGCCTGGGAATCAAACCTGTTGGGGAAATGAAATTGCAGAAGCTGCTCTGCAAAGGCAATTTTGGAAACTAGTGACCAGGAGGAAATCAGTTTGGATCGATTGGGCTTATTCCAAGTACATCAAAGATAAAAGTTTCTGGAGCCTGAAGATACAGATCACCTATTCCTTAGATGCACCTACAACTACAACTCATGGGAGACTATCAGTTTGGAATTTGGCATCACTCCTATAAAAGAAGCAGCTCTATTGAAGATACACTCCAGAATTTCATTTGCAGGTGTGACTCAAGCAAAGAGGGTAACTTGACTATAGCTAAGCTTTGTTTTCCTTGTTTTGTCTGGAATGTTTGGCAGGAAAGAAACAAAAGTATCTTTTCCTTTACCGGAACTTACGACTGGAATTTAGGAGGTTGAGAATTTTTAGACATGATGTGGCATCTTGTTCCTAGTATTTAAAAAGCTGTGTTTCTTACATTAGAGTTTCAAATTCCAACCACCCAAAAGACCTTTTGGAATTCGACTGTATACCATTTGTTGGAATTTCTTATCCTCTATCAAAAAGAGGGATTTGAAGTTCCACCTAAGGAGACAACTGTTGGAGAATTTGAAATTCTCCCATACATGAATTCTTGAAATTCTAATAAAAAAACAGGCTCCAAAGGTAATTCAAAACCTTAGGCAAGAAATTTTTAGGATTCCCTGGAGCAAATCAGATAAATCTAAAAGTTTCAACTTTCACTGCAGCTGCCCGGAACCTGCCTCCCACAACTACTCCTTTGATCAGACATTTCAAAGCAAGTGAAAAATTCTGTTGGAATGTGTATCTATTCTGAAGAGAATTTTTCTGTGGGGTTTTTCCAAAATGAGTTAGAACTTTCCATGCCAATTCTCTGTAATTTGTTTTTATTCTTTTGGAAATATATACACAGTTAAACCTTTCCAAAAAAAATCCTCCTGTTAAGAGTACAGCTTTTTGAAGACATCCCCATACACACTGAGGCCATTCATTTTAAGCAATTCAGATTTTCAATAAGGCAAACCAACCAAGTGGGTAATATTTGACTGAGAGCATTTCCTTTATTTCTACTAGATTTTCTCTGCTTCCCTATCAGCAGTATCAATCTAGTCATATATAGACCAGTCTTAAAGTTTCACTTGTCAACAGAGTTTCTTATAAAGAGTAGCCCAGTTTCTTCAAAGTTCTCCCCTTCATTTGCCTATTTGAAATTATCTTGAATATCAGTGAATCAAACAAAGGATCATGCCCATGGTCCCTAAAGGAACGATCAAGATCCAACTCATTGTCTAATTGAAACTTGATAAAGAACTATGAGAATTGATCCATTTAATGTTTGATTGCAACTTATGGACACTGCCACTTTGTTCAACCAAAACTACAGACAGAAATATGTGGCTCAATTGTAAAAGCATTCAAAACTAATTACTCGTTCTAAAAACTTAGGGTGTTTTAAAAAAAAATTGATAAAACCTTAGAAACATGAAAAGGCTAAGGTGTCGTTCACCCATGTGACACCACGTAGAACACCAATCATTATGCAAAGTGACATGGGAATGTCTCTTTGTTAGTGATATTTGGTCCCAAAAATATCCCTCATTCTACGGTGATAGCTAGCTATCCATTTAAGGGCCCCAAAAGTGAAAAGCTTGCGTGAATCCAACTACAAATATGTACCTACCTGTAGATTAGCTAGTTGGGACATGGGTGTGCGCGTGGCCGTTTGTTCAAATAATTGGGTTTTGGGGGGGGGGGGGGGGGGGGCGTTTGTTCAAATCTGGGGGAGGAGGGGGGCGCAGGGCCGTTTGTTCAAATCTGGGGGGGCGGGGGGGAGAGGGGAGGGGTGGGGAGGGGGGCAACTACGAATATCACTGTTCGGGTCGGTCTCAAATATGTACCTGGCTGTAGATCAGCTGGTTGGGACAAACATGGGTATGTGCGTGGCCGTGTGTTAAAATCTCCAACAAGGAGAGAGAGAGAGAGAGAGAGAGAGAGAGAGAGAGAGAGAGACAACTACGAATATCACTGTCCGGGTCAGTCTCAAATACTCGAAAATGTCAACATCATAGACAAGTATAGGTATTGAATTAATAATTCAATCTGCAAAAAGAGAGACTAGTAAGTTGGTTCTTACCTCTGCGCGCGCGTGTGAGAGAGAGAGAGAGAGGAGCTCCTGTGATTTTTCCAAGAATATATACACTTTTGAGATTGCTCGAAGTGGATTGGAAGGGATTTTATCCTATTTGGGTTGAGCCTCTCCATATTAACCAACACAACCCAAAGAACACCCATTTCCATCCCTAGCAGATGAGGGACAAGTTGCAGAAAGAATCAGTAGGATAACCATGGTTCCTCCCAGGAACCAACCCAGTAAGACAGAGATCAAGGAAAGTTGATGGATCAAAAAATGATGTCAGTTGCTGCAGAAGAGGAAGAAGAGAGAATAAGCTTTGGAAGTAAGGAGCTAGAGGAGAAGTAGAGAAGACAGAGACCCTAGCTTCTCAAAGCAAAAGGAGCTTTAAATAGGACTGGACCAAGTCCGACCCAACCCTTCTTACTCTTTATCATTTTCAAGTGTCAGTCAAGTAAAACTGAAGTTGACCCCATGATAGATGGATTCTTGAGACAGAGAACTGGTATCAGGCAATTATCGCAATTGATGGATAGAAACAAATCGCTAGTGATTACAGAAGCAACATACTTTTACTGCCAACACCTTAGATATATTATGCACACATTTTAAATAAGATAGAGCTCAAATACCATCAAACTGAAAATGAAACTACAGATAATCATTATACAGCTTTTATCTTATAGGTTTTTATTTTTTTGAAACGGATCTCATAGGTTTTTATGAAAGATAGTAAACAAAACAATACCCCTCACCCTCAATAGCTGAAAAGATATATATGTAGCTACGGTGTCTTTCAACATAGTAAAGACCAAGGAGATTGTCTTCAGAGTCCCTCTCCTTACCATAATATTAATGGAAAACCAAAAGGCATTTAATCACATGTTTAAGGAATTGTCTAAGTAAAACATGTAGCACCAGTGCACCACCAAGTGGATGCTCAGCAAAATCCCAGCCTTAGACTATATAATAGGGATTACCATAGCTAGATGGATTTCCTAGTGGAATGTTTACTTCGGTCCAATGTCCTTCAGAGCACAGATCTGCTCCTCGCCCATTGCAGACATAACAGTCACCACCAGATCCTTTCCTTCTCCAAAACCATCTTTGATCTACAAGAGTATAGACAACATAGAAGCATAAAATTTCACAAAATTCCATCCATGTCCGGTTATTTTTATCAAATCAGGAATACATCAAGTAATGTTTTTAGTAAGATGGGCCAGTTGTTGCTCTAGTATACTTTTGTTTCTTGTTGTAATGCAATCCACACCATTGATCTAACAGGTATAGGCCAGTTAGAAAGGCCCCATGGTAATGGATATCCAACTTCCACTATGCATATTGTCCACAAAAAGAGTTGATATGTGGATGGTAGGAATGGTGAAACTTTAAGGTCAAGTTTGTGTACAAGCAATTTCCACGGAAAAATGAAATTGCCACATCATCAAAGTCTATGGTTTTTAAATACCTCAAAAAAGGAGTTCCGGGGAAATTAGAAATTTATGTTTGGTGCAAAAACAATTTCCTCGATGAATTGGTGCTAATGGTGCGGCTACAGATTCCTCAATGAAAACTAGTATTTATTGTTTGGTGCGGCAATTTTCCGCCGAAGAAAAACAAAACCACATACCCATCACAGAAAAAAATACCCAACTAATCAAATAATAGTTTATTAAAAATAATAATAATAATAAAAGAAAATTGTGCGGGGGGGGGGGGGGGGGGGGGGGGGGGGGGGGCGTGGGGCGGGGTGGTGGTCATAGTCACAGGGAAGGGGTGGCCTGCAGAAGGTTGAAGTTGTCAAATGGGCTGGTCGACTAAGAGATCAAGCAAGGGTTCTAGGTTTATACGTCGGAAACGAATGAGGAAATGAAATAATAAAGAGGGGAGAAGTTTCTATCGAAATGGACCTTCCCATAACACCCACCCACCCCCCAAAAAAAATATTAAAAAAATAGGAGCTCTATTTCCAGGCTATTCAAGGAAAATGCTGACGTGGCGGAAATGCTAAATCACTAATGGAGGGGATTATTCTCAAGTGGCTAATTGACATGACAAGGGCTGTCAAAGGGATGGGCTGGAGGCCGTTCACACCTTACCCTCAATATTTGCAGGTCAGGCTTAAGGGGGGCCATGGCCATCAGATGGGTAATTGATATATACTAAAAGTCATTTTTATATAAATTTATTTACAATATTTAAGGATTTCAACTGATTTATTGTTTTAATTTAATATAGATTTATAAATATGATTGCCCGTGGTTAATACACACACATGGGAGATGCTCCTATGAGAGATATCTCTCACCTTACTATGAGAGATAAGGTAGGGGCCCTCATATTTAAGTTGTTGGCATTGGATATGGATGTGAGGGCCCCCACCTTATCTCTCATAGTAAGGTGAGAGCATCTCTCACCCTATATATATATATATATATATATATTACAATAATAAATATGAGAGGATCCGAACCTGATATTGGCCTATGGCCTTCAAATTCATGGGCCTGTGAAAAATTGTCCTACCCTACACTAGGGCTTTTAAGGAAAAGGACATGCACTCGTTGTGCAGGCTTTTTTTAGGCCAGGCCGAGCAGGGTAACATAATAGGAGGGGCCCATTTACAACCCTACACATGACCATGATGACAAGTCTAAACCACTGCACAACAAGGCACAAAAGGGCAAGCAATAGGAGGGGAAATTTGGTCTAGCATATTTCTTCAGTGGAAAACAAATGATGGAAGTGTGATTCCTCTAATTTGGCTCAGGATAGATCAGAATAGATAAAACAAAATACATGTAGCCAACTGCCGACCCCAACATAGTTGGGACAAGACTTAGATGACGATGATGGTGGAAGTGCAGTTCCTCTCACACAGGACATAAGAGGTCAAGTTAGTATATGACATTCAGCTCCAGAAGAAGTTATGGGATTATATAGTTAATCCCTTAAATTGGTGGCAAGTAAAAAGTTAAGGCATACATCAATGTCAAACACTAGATCTGATTTTGGGTGCTCAAGGACATCCCTAAGGCTAGGTTAGTGGTATGTGCATGCATTGTAGACCATAGTAACCACTTGTACACACTCAAGACACCTTGATGTCATCCGGTCCAAGTTGAGAAAAAGTTGGGTGGTAACCTGGGAAAGCAGACTGTCATCAGTAGGAAGCTTCAGATCATCCTTTGTGTTGCCGTTTTCAGTAAGAAGACTCACCTGCAAGATATGCATTGTGGTTATCCTAAGGAAGCTAGAACCAATATAGTAATTTCATGCAAAGTACAACTAGATAACTGAGACGAGCCTGTGGCCGTGGCACGGAGGAAGGTGTTCACCATTGCAACCTCGAGGTTGTGGGTTCAAGTCATGTAACCCAATAAAAATAAAAATAAAAAGGTAATTAAAACTTACAAACCCATCTTCAGATATGTCAATTAGCTGGTAGTCAGTACGAGTAACATGGGGAACCTGCCCAACAGAAATGTAAGATGAGATTGACTTACTCAACCATCCAGCCACATTTATTGGAAATTTAGTCTTGACGTTCAGATTATTTAAGCAAAATAGAAAAATAAAAGTAATTACATCACAGTTATGAGAGGAGGGAACGATATCTTCGAGCTTCTTGCCAGTAAAGATATCAATCCCCACAAAGTGGCACTTGGCATGACCATGCTTTCCAGTCTTAGATGTGGAAACCTCAACAACCTGCTTAAAAAGATTAAATATAAGGGATCGAACTATTGTCATTAACGAGAACAACTAGATAAGTGAAGCCTGCATGCATGCAGACTGCCACATATTGTAAGGTATTGCCTTGCAACAAATACTGCAATATTGAAACATTCAGCTCAGAATTAAGAAATTAAATTTTTGATGAATCATTCTGTAAATGGTACCAGCTACTACCAGGATTCTCATTGATTGTAGAATTTGGAACCACATAATCACAGGAAACTATTACTTTCCACCAATGACGGTAGATAAAAGAAAATCCATGCAGCATATTAATTTTTTTTAGTTCTTTTAGAAAAAATTATTCAGCAGTTGCATTTGATCAGCAACAATACTACAATATTTTAATATCAAATATATTGCAAAACACAGCAAGAACAAGCTTGATCAGGTGGCACCTTGAATGCCTCTGTTTTCCAATTGGAAGGAAACTTCAAATGTGGCTCCACAGGAAGCTAAGTACATAATTACCAAAACCTTCCAAAGTGCTGCTAGGGAAATCCAATGAAAACTCAAAGAAAAATAATAATAAAATAAAAGAAACCATAACCGTTTGAGCACGAGGGTTGTTGGGTGATAAGTGCTTAATTTTTTACCATCTAAGCCCTAATATTTGATTTATCTTATGCTAGTCATAGATATTTTATTTGATTTTACATATTCTTTATTGATTTTTATGCAAAGGTAAAAAGGAGCAAAAAGAGAAGAATTAAATCATTAATGAAGAAAAAGAAGACAACTTCAAAGTGTGTCACACGCCCAAGGGGGGCCCACGGTCATTGCAAAAGTAGAATTTCAGAATTTAGGAAGTCCTATTCAAGTTAAAAGAGGAGTTCAAGAATGGAGAAAAATAAGGAGAAAAAGAAGGAAAGTTAAAGGGAGATTTCAAGTTAAGATAGAAGTCCAAAAATAGGGGTCCCACATTCATTGTGCACGCACCAAATAGGGCCCACTTTTATGTCAAAAGTTCATATTTAATTCCTTGCAATTAAAATTCAGATTGGTGGGCCACATGTGAGGAATTGTCAAGAAGATACAAGTAAGATTAGAATTAGAAAGTGTTGCTAATTAAGAAAAAGAAGACTCCTATTCTAATCTAATTAGGAAGCATACTTATAAAGAAAGATGGAGATCTAATCATACAAGGAAAGAAGCCTAAAAAGGAAGAGATTTTTCACAAAAGAGGGCTGTTGCAAGACTTTTAAATAGAAAAAAAACCCAGCCACGTCCATCAATAATACCAGCCATAAAACATCACACAAACCATCCACAAATCGGCTATAATCATCCACAAACCCAAGCAGCCATACAGCACCATTGGGAGCACCTTGGAGCATATTTTGGAGAGCTTTCAGAGCGAGGAAAAGGGGAAAAAGCTACTGGCAGAATTCTTCTTCTTCTTCAATGTTCAGAGTTCTTCTTATGGCTCTATTTTCTATTTTGTTTTCAATTCCAGACATGAGTAGCTAATTTTTTTAGGGCTAGGGTGTAGTTGAAACCCTAGCCTAATCTATGTAGTCTCTTTTGGCATCTTTTAATTCAGATTTCAGTTTTATAAGTTGAGATTCTAAACCATGTTATTAATTGATGAGTTGTGTATATGCCATGCCAACCATGCCATGTTCAATTAATTTTAAGAGTAGCTAACTTAATTTTGATTGATCTTGATGTTAAGCATCTAGGGTTTAGAACCATGAATAATCTAAGTATATGCCATGCTTAGACTCATGCATTTATCATTCCCATTGTTTTTATGCATTATGTGTGTTTTGACTAGGACATATGTCATGCTTAGTTTTTGCATCATAATGAATAATTCATGTAGTATGCCACTCATGAATTGGGTTTAGGGGAATAGTAATCTAGACGCATATGCCATGGTCTAGGTTGATAGATATCACTAATAAAATCTGATTTTTGATTAAAAGATAATAAGGGACATGCATAGGATTGGTTAGGGGAGTAGATGAAACCCTAGTTCATTCATTCTCATTGTTTTCAATTCTAATATTAGTTGTGTGTTTTAGATTAATTTCCATTTAGCTTTTGATAGTTTAATTTACTGTTTTTAGTAGTTTAATTCAACCTTTCATCATTCAATTGTTTCTTTTAATATTCTGATTTTTAGTTGCTTTTGATTTGACATTATTTTATCACAAGTCTTCATGGGATCGAACTCGTACTTACAATTCACTACACTACATAGTGATCTTGTGCGCTTGCGAGTTTTAATTGTGTGCATACTAGTAACTTATTTCTAGGCTACTTGGTGGATACCATTAGGCAAGAGCCACTTCATTTAGAATAAAGCAGACCAACACTGTAAGTATATTCATTTTGAGATGCACACAATTACATGGGGAGGCATGCCTTTTAAATGGAAAAATAACTGTCACAATGGACTTCCAGCTAGCTTTAACTCGAAGTTGGGAAGGTTCTATATCAGGTCATAGTTGGAATGACCTACATTTCAAAACAAAGGGAGAGAGATTCTCATTTGGAAGAAGTTCATCATTCTTTCACTCTCCACATAAAACAGTTGCATTGTGCTGTCCAAGTGTGTACTGTTGATCCCCCTTTCCATAACAGGACAGGCTTGAGAAGTAACTCCAAAGTAAAGAAATAAAAGGCAGTAAAATTTAAAAGACCCTTCTGGCCCAAAATAATGGGGTCATTTAATTTGGTTTAAAGTTCAAACAAATTCCTCTAGAATGAAGACCAACTGGCAAACCAAATAGTTCCCTATGCCATGTTAGTCGTGCAAGTGCAACACTTTTGAAGTAAATTTCTAGGAAAGCTAAGACAATATTCTCCGCATGATGACAACTCAACGCAAGCATGGATTTCAATGACTGAGTTTTAAAGGAATGATTTCAACACATGCATGCCAAAAAAATAAAAAATAAAAATATATATATTTAACAGTCAAAAGTCCCCATTTCCATTAAATTGGTTCACATTATATAAGTGAACAACCACAATTTGATGAAGAAGTACACCAACATCACCATTAAAACAGTTTTCAGGGAGGATTTTGAAGACGGAACTGCACAAATGGAAAGCATGCCAAAACATACGGGTCGACCCAGGTCAATCCAGTTCGGTTCAGAATATGGGTCAACCTGGCCAACCTAATAAGACCCAAGCATGGATCCATATCCATCCACATCAATCCATATCGTTGTCAGAGATAAGGATCGGTTAGGTAGGATTCTCTGATTTGCACAACACATAATTAGCAGGTGATTAGATGTAAATTACCCAATCAGAAGGGATTGTAATTGTCAAACATTCCACATATGGATGGATGAATGTTATAATAAGGTGGGAAGCTCCTCTTTGAGACCCACTTGCTTACCGTTGATAGCAAAAATCCACCTTAGAGAATTTCAATCCAATGGGAGATGCCCAACCGAGGGAGAACAAATAATCAATTGCAAGTATGAAACTTCATTCAGCTTTCATAGAGATACCCAAAACTGAATTTATCATTCCTTACAATGGATATAAATAAGCTTCTAATAACTTAAAATACTCTAAATACAATCCTACCCGTTGATCTAAATTCTAAATCAAATTTCAATGAGATCTAAGAATCCTAATACATAAGATATAGGAAATTTTCAACTCAGAAAAAGATTTAAAAGAGTGGAGTTGTTAGGGACAACTTGGATAAGAGATTTTCTAAGGACTTGCTTTCTTATCTTACCATCCCTAACAAATAGGACTCCAATCAGAATTCATCTAAAGGAAAGAGATCCCTCTCAAGACAACCAAAAGAAGCAAAGTAAATATATTTGCTGGGCCTTCGTAAGAATCTTAGACGATCCACTTCCTAGAGCATTTGGGCCCCACGTGGTGTCTCTATGGTCCCAGCTGAAGTTCCCATGCATGCATCAGATCTGATGACCATGCAGTTTCCGCCCTTTGTGGGCTGAAACTAGTTTTGGACCATATTGTACTGGGCAAAAGTCCAACATGTGGCTGCACACTTTTATGGGCCTGTCTAATGCATATGGGCCTGGATGGCCTTCATTAGATGATCTAGATGAGCCATTTAAATGCTGTCTTGGTTCCCCCAATTAATTCTGGACATTTATAATTAATTTTGGGGTTTGTTTTGGGCCCATCTTGACCGTCCAATTTATGTTTTAGCCCATGTTTCTTGATAGGACCATAAGTGACAGACAGATAATCCTTTTGTTAAATTAATCAAGGGCAGGATCAATCACAGGATTCATTAAATCTAGCTATTTGCTCCTGTTTCAGATTCCCCTGCTTGAAAAAGACTCAAATTTGAGTCTGCCCGCTTCTCATTGTCATCAGATACATCAGATATAGGAACATCAGAACTGCTGAACATTGGGCCATAAATATATGGACTTAATAGAGCCCAAACGCATAAAAATCCAGACCATTAGGGTTGCCCAAGGGTGCTCTCCCACCTGCTAGGGCACAATCACCAAAATAGAAGGCTCTGTAGAGTTCACAAGGATAATTGGCATCCCTCTGTCATAGCAGTTTACATGTTATCTTCTTTTGATTTATTTCTTTTCAGCTTCTAGTTAATATGGCAAAGTCCGCCTATATATAGTGGTCAGCTGTAATGGATAAGGGCAGTCTTTCAGTTTTCAGCATATTATAAGCTACGATGCACGGCTACTTCAAAATGGGTAATGTTTCGTGCCATATCGTATTCGATACTTCACTTTTTATGTATAAAATTCACGTCTATGGCATGTCCTTGCTGTATCTATGCATCATAGATTATAAGTAAAGGATTTTGGTTATTTCTCTCTATTGGATTGAAGGTAAGGATTGTGTTTTTGGAATTCTAGAGTTTAGAAACTCCCCACCTATATATGCTGGTCGACTGTAATGGATAGAGATGTCGCTCAGTTTTCAGCATTTTTTTATGACGAGGTCTTTAACCAAACTCGACTAATCCCCCGGGTGGTGCCTGCTAAACCCTCACAAACGCACACCCGGCAAATCTGGGGCGGTTTCGAATACTAGACATGGAAAGCAAACCCACACCTTATGCCACTCCTAGGTGGGTAGTTTTCAGCATATTATAAACAAAGGATTTTGGTTATTTGTCTCTAGTGGATTGAAGGTGCCTTCTCCTTAAAATGAGATTTTTTTTTTATGGAGATTCGTTGCTTGTAATCAAGAGTTAAGGTTGCAAGTTTATTTTCAGTTCCTCCTAATTTCTATAATTTCTGGTCGTAGGTTTTGGACATCTGACAGTCCGTTTTGAGAATCAGTACTGCATCACAATGTGTTCTATTGTTAACTTGTTTCTGTAGTTATACAGTTTCAAGTTTATTATAAGCAAGTTTATTACATTAGAGCTGGATTTCTTAATATTTTGGATTTTACAAGATATATTACATGTTGAATTTATTAAAGAATCTATCAAATCTTACAAGTCATTAATCCAACAGATTTGCTTCTTTTATAATCTCCTATTATAATATATTAAAGCCGAGCATTATTGATTCAATTTTGACCAATTCCTTTCAATTTTGAATTTTTTATTGAGCCTTGGTAATAAGCTAAAATATTAATTTGCGAGGTTTGAACTCATTCCCTCTTGCCTTTCGAAAATAACCAACCTAAGCACTACTCCACTGTCACCACACAACACTTTAATGTAAATGTTTATAAATAAAAAAAAAGTTCTTAAAAGGAGTTAGATGGAGCGAGGATCCTAGACACGTGGGGTCTTATATAATTGCTTTTGGATATTAACATCAAATAGAATTTATCTACAATATATTCATAAAACTAACTATGTTTTTAGAATGTGGATCCCCATGGGCATGCCCGTGCTTAGCACATTTATTATGCTGGTACTCTTTTATAGCACAAAAGATACAAGACTATTTTGAAATTGTTATAAAAGAAAAACAGTAGCAACATCTTTCAATGAAAAAATCAAACCCAATAGCTGATCAGAGAGAGAGGGAGAGAGAGAAATTAAACGACAGCATAATGTTATAAAGCAATTATCTAACACCCAATTAGAGAATTTGAATCTTATACAACTGAACTCAAAATTTTATAAAACACTAGACCTGCTCACTTTCCAAAAATCAAAGAAAGAAGAGATTGAAAGAATCAAACCAGCAACAATGAATACACAGACATGAGAAACGACCCATGAATAAATGAACACATACATGACCATGTAGATAAATATTTGAGTCATTTTCAGGAACAGTAATGCCACTTCTAAACATGGAACAGGTGGGCCCACCTGGAAGCATCACAATCCTGAGAGGGTTGGGGGTTTGTGAGGGTTTGAAAGGTCATCCATGGCCAATCTCTGTTCCAAAAATGCTATAATGGAAAATGATAGCCAGTGGTACACTTTTGAGGGTCAAATTTGCATGATCAATCCAAGCAGATGAGTGCAAAATTTGGGTGAGTTCCAATCCAAAGGAACAGTAAGCGTAAAGGGTTTCCATTCATCATATGGTGGTACAGATGGGCCCTACAGGTTGTTGCATAATTCTGCCCTAAAAAGAATCAATGAATTCAAGGGGGAAATTCCAATAGTTAGAATCAGAATCCCATCAGATGAAAAAAAAAAAAAAAAATCAAACTAACATCCTAAGATCTTGTAATGAAAAAATACCAGGAAAAACAATCATCACACCCATGAAAAATACAACATATTATCAGATCTAAAATAGGCCCAAAAAAAAAAAGGCCCCATAAAAACCTATAAAGATCAAACCCCAGAAAATCAAATAGCAGAAATAGAAAGAACCTGATGTGCCCAAATTGATATTACCTTGCATGGCCTGTTCTTTGTTACAATATACCCATTTTTCCTAATAGTCCCTGCCTGCTGAGGGTATGTCTTGGAAGCCCCAGCATCAGCCTTGGACTCAAAGTGATGCTCCTCATCAGACATTCTTTCTCTTCTTCTCACTCACCCTTTCCTTTCTCTTCTCTATTTCCTTTAAAAACCTTTCCCTTCTTTCTCTCTCTCTCTCTGTTTTTTCTACATGGAAGAAAAAAGCATCAGAGTGGGGGAGTGTGGAAGATTTGTGAGGCACTTTATATCCACTACCTGACCAAGCCCACCCCACCCATCTAAATTTCACTGCCATCACAAGGGTTATTCTAACTCTGGTTAAGAAGATGGGATCTGGACCGTTGGATGGTTGATTCCTTGTAACTGTTTCGGATAGTGAGGATCATCTTTTGGAAAGGCTTTTTGCAAGGAAGGGTCATCTTGTCGGTATGTGGGTATAAGAATTGTGGTGTTCGGAATCGGATTGCCACTTTTGGGTAGGGCGATGGCCCCCCAAGAATCGAATAATGTTCTTTTTCCACATTGTTATCCGGCTTTTTTGAATAGTTCAATGCACTCTGTGTAAGGGTGCCACATTGAACAGTCAATGAGATGTGGCCCAAGCCGCCAAGGGGTGGCAATTCCTAATATACAACATGATTCAGAGTTGGGATTGCCATTTTTGACCCAAAGTTATAAATCACCGAGAATTTTGTCTTTTGACATATGGGGCTTACTTGGGTTCACCTTTCATCATCGTGGCCCTTTTGATACCCTTTTTATACTATGGTCTAGCATTGAGACCACTTTGACACTCATTGAAACTTTACTCGCTCTTGGAGTTAATCTTAAAAAATCAATGCCGTAAAATCAAAAGCTAGGATAATCTAGGGACGCTTATTTTTTTCCTCCTCCTGTACAAGTGACATTTCCATTTACCCTCCTCCCACTGAAAGACATTTATCTAAGTAAACCCCAAGAGTTGGACTGATGTTTGCAATGTCTCCTCACATAAGAACATTGTCCATAAATGGGTTTGTTAGGATCTAGTTCATTCTTACTGTTTTACCCACCAACTCAACCTCATTTGTACTTCAAGGGTTAGGTTTTCGATTGATAAAAAAATTTATGAATGAGTTGAGCCTATATACGTTGGGAAATTTTCTCTTACAAGCGAAACGGCATGAGTAATCCAAGTTTATGAGTCACTTCGGCTCACCTTTGGTCAGTGTCGCCCTTTCATGAATCTAGATCCACTAAAGCTTTAAACTAGAGAAATCCCGACTTAGAAGAGGGGAACTCTATAGTGGGGCTCACCTACTGAGATCCAAATATTTAAAGTAATCACCCTCTAAGTATATGGGGTATCCTCAAATTTTATATCAACTAAAGTTTGTCCTACCTTTGGATTGATTATTCGATGTAAAATGTGATAATGATTATTCATAAGATTGTGTTAATCATGTTTTTTTTAATAAAAACAATCAATCCAGCAGTATAAAAGAACTCTGATTATCATAAAAATCGAGAATACCCCATGTAGCTGGGAGGCTTTTATTTTGAACAACTCATATTTCAATAGATATGCCTCATTGAGGTGTTACACTCCTTTAACTCAATTCCCTTCTTACACTCGTCACCTTATGATAATTGACTCGTAGGGTCCCAATTCCCCTCTTACACTCTTGTCATCTTATGATTTGGCATCAGCCCAATTATCCACTCATCCATCCTTCGTGGTGCCTACTGATTAAACCCTCACTCACATTTTGATTCGATCTCAAAAATATCTATAATTAACCCACCATTAAACTGTAAGATAATTAAATAAAGGGCTAAAATAATATGATGGGACTGATTTTTGTAGTTGACCAAACCAACGCCGCCCTTATAAACACATGCTCTAAATGAGCCTCATGAGTTGGACTACATATGAAGTATATGCAGTTTGCTCGTGGAAGAACGTTTTCCATACATGTCACAAGACTCTTTTCACTAGTTATATATATTAAACAATCAGGGGTGAGGGGTTAGGAGACTCCTTAGTAATACAACCTCACTGTCACATGCTGGACAATCATTCGATCATGTCCGCACCAACTTAATTTGCTCTTTCTCTTCGTCAGTCTTGTTACTTTTGTCTTAGATCTATCCATATTATATTGCTTAACACAAATTTTGTAGAACTGGATTGCCAGTTGGTTGGTGGTTGTACTTCAAATCTCATGGTGTTCAAATGATCCTAATAGCGGACTGCAAGAGTTTCTCCTTGTGCTTGGCCCCGGACTCTTGATTGCAATTTTGAGGGTTTTAAATAGAGAGTTGGAAGGCCATTAACCTTTTTTCAACCTTCACTAGATAAAAAAATCATCCAATTGGTGGATAGGATTGCTCAGATTGATTTTTTGGTGGACACCAATTGGCCCATAATATGAACAGTAAAGATCTGGCATGTGTATCTTGTTATAGAACCAGAAGTTATGAATATTAAAAGATCTGTCTTCACATTAGAAACTTCCTCATATGTCCAAAAGTTTTTTATGATTGAAAGAAACACAGCTTTCTTTTTACATGTGAATTGGGAAGCATTTCTTATTACTGGGCTCTACTTCTCAGTGTTTGGTTGATGGAGAAGAAGAATATTTGCAATTAATGGATTATAACAAGAAGCGGGTCTTTTATTGAATTACAAGTAACACTTACTCTTGAGAACGACTCCTTACCTTAGTGGTAAGGAGTGACAATTCTTATTGGGAGTTCGTTGTATTTATTCTCCTCACATGTATGAGTTTCAATCATCTCACGAGTGTGAGTTGTGTTTATCTCTCCTCTCATCTGTGAGTTTCCATCACCTCACATGTATGAGATGTGTCACTAGTCTCAAGGTCCCAACCCCTTCGCTGGGTTACCAAAAAAAAAAAAATAACACTTTCATTGGATGGTCATATTTTGGACATTATTTTATGATTAACAAATTGATCATGGTGAGTTCTTCATACAAACAATACATAGGTCCAGATCACCTATCGCACTTGCAATGCACATTCACCGTGAGCGGACCAATCACGGTGAACCATGTCATCACCTCTTCTAATGATAAAATCATGTGGGTTTGTGAACAATGTGGCTTGTCATGATTGGACCACTAACGATCAGCATGCGTCAAGCGCAATAGGTGGTCGGTCTCACAGTACGTAAGACATCTCATGGTTCCTTAATTTTAATGAATGTGTGATGCATATAGGTCTTTTGCCTTCATGTTGAACGTAGTTATGAAATAGTATAATGTTACATTACAGCCGAGTTAATTAAGATTAACTCTAATTAATCGCGATTAACATGGTTTAAACTTAATTAATCAAATTAAGCGTGATTAATGACTAAAGTGATTTGGATTAGTTTCCTTTGAGGGATTTAGACATAATAGAATGGATTTGAAGAGACATCACTAGACTGAGTGAAATTGAACTCAAATTGATGAAAGTAAGGATTTTTTTCGTAAAAATGACTTTGTGCATATTTCGTTGAATGAGGTCAAAATTGATACCATCGTGTGTATCTAGATGAGTACCATAACTTTCATAATATACACACTTTCGTTTGGCTTACAATAGATCACTTAAGTCTTGAATTGACTTACCTTAGAAATAGACATAAGACTTAGGGTTCATATGCAATTGTGTATGTTATGTGTCAAGACCTCAGATTGCATGTAGTTGCATGTGATGAAGTGTGTTCGTTTCAACAACTTGGAGAGAGAGAAACACAGCAGCTGGGTTTCTTCTTCACTTCCTCTTTGTGCGATCAAACCAATTGAGTTTCCAAGTGCTTATTGACAAGGAATCGTATTCTCCTTCACTTTCTTCTCCAAGTGGGTTGTTGTTTTCTTAAAGATTGGTACTTTTGAATCAAAGAAAGGTTGAAACAGAGGGTTTAGTGTTGACTCATTTCAAGTGCTTGCAAGAGCTTTCATCTTCTTCTTCTTCATTTATCAAGTGGGTTGTTGGCTTTCTTAGTTTTAGTAACAATTGGTGCTTTTGATTCAAATTGAGGGAACAAAAAGGATTTTTGTGTTCAAGCACAGCAAAAAGGCAAGTATAAACACTTGTTCCTAATTCTAAGTTGTTTGTTGAGAGTTATGTACTTTGATAGTTACAAATTAGATGTGAATGATTGAATGATTTTTCTGGTTGTGGCATGTTGGTTGCATAGTATATATTGAATTAGAAGGGTTGAAAGAGTTTCAATGATGTGGTAAATGAGTGGACAGAAAGTTCAAAGTGTTACAGGTTAGAGATGGAGAAACAAAAACGAAACAGAATTTGAAATTCTGTCTCAGGTTGGAACAGGGCATTCTGACCATTTAATACATCTTTTGAATGTTATGAAATTCTTAAAGGTAGTGTAAAGACTATTGTATGATGATCAATGAATCATGGAATTGTTCTTAAATGTTATCTTTGGAGATTTCAAAGTTGTTACAGGTTGTGTTTGAGGAAATGTTGCCCAGAATTGGGTCAGCCGGACTGGGTCTGCCCGAGTGGGTCGGCCCATTGGGCCAACAATGCCAACTTTGAATGGCCATAACTTTTAACCCATACGTCCGATTTTTTAGTTCTATATATCGTTGGAAAGCTCTTGGAACGTAGAAACCAATGGTATACACCTTTTAGTGAGCATAGATTGGGAGATGAAGTGGGTATGGGGACAAGTATAACAAATCCTAACTAAAAGTTGTTCTAGTTGAACCAATTAATGGTTTTAGGAATATAAGTGGTCCATAATTAGTTTGAAGACTAATTACGGAGTAGTACCCTTTTCATGAAATAATATCCTTGGATTTAGATCCAAGATGAATTGAGTGTTAACCAAAAGGTTAACCCAAGCCGAATAGTTGTAATTTGATAATAAAAATTAGCTTCTAAAGCTAGCCGATAAGACGTTGCTTGGTTAACCGAAATTAATAGAATTTCATAATAAATTTCTGAGTTTTAAGGAAAGGAGCCTATTGATTAGGTCAAGGTTATTATTAATACTATGTCACCTCCATGAGTGTGGGTTCAAGGAATTTCAAGGTACAACCTCTCTCTATCTGTAATGTCATCGAGAATAACACGTACCTTGACCACCTGAGATTACACTTGAATGGATGGTAATAGTCGTTTATTTAGTTGTTTATGGACTTGTCTCCATTAAATGAAATGAAATGAATCCTTGTGAGGCCTGGGTCATGAATGGTGTGCCCTTCCGCCCTGTGCCAACGAGGACAATGTTAACCAATGTGACCTGAATTCATAATTGAATTGATTAGTGAGTCTGGCTCTACATAGTGATTTCTATAAGCTCATTGAGCTGACTCTGCTGCAGCAGATTATTTGGGAGTGTTCCGGAGCTCCGTGGTGATATCAGTTGTTCCTGGCCCGGACTCTGATAAGTCCCACAATAAATGAATCCTTCCGTATGGAAGAGATAATTCTCTCCTTTGAGGGAGAGCAATTCCTCTCCTTTGAGGGAGATGGAATTTGAATGGAAATTGAAATGCTATTGTAGTTTGCCAAATAAAAAGACTCGAATTGACTATTAATGAAAATTGGAATTGAACCAATCGAACTTGAAATTAAATGAATTAAATGTATCATTAGCATGTGAATCATGTAATTTTTTATACATTGCTGAATTGTGAAATTCATAGTGTTATTGATGGCATTACAGGCACAGCTGCCCATGCCGGTCCTTCTGAGACCACAGCGCCACCGGAAACGTCCGGCACGATTCCTCCAGGAGGACTAGTAGAATGGAAGTGAATGAAAACACTGAGAATGGAAATGAAACTTTGAGTTGAAATGAGATTAAACGTTTCATAGTTTTGATCCTTGCATTGTATTAAATATGCAAGAGATGGAGTTGTAAATAGTGTAAAGAACTTTTGTTTAATATATGAGCAATGTATACTTTTGTTATTTCCGCATAATATGTATAATTGATATCCCTTGTGAATTTTAATGCGTTAAGATTCACGGGAGTAAGTATGCGATACGATTCGGTGTTAACTCGGATTAGTCTAAATCTCGGGTTCGGGTCGTGTCATATATTGAAGTACATAAGACTCTCTAATGGCACTTCTTCCATATGATAATACTAACTTGATACATGGTTCTTCGTTTTTATTAATTGAAAACATTGCTTGAAATTCCATATTCCTTGTGGAAATAGTATGTTGATCATTCTCACTTATGAGTGCACTTTCAAACTACTTATATGATTAAATTACCATCATCCCACTATAGAACTCCCCTCTTCCAAGTTGGGATTTCTCTAGTTTAGAGCCTTAGAAGATTCACGAAAGGGCTACACTAACCGAAGGTGAGTTGAAGTGGCCCCATAATCTTGAATCGCCTGTGTCGTCTGCTTGCAAGAGAGGATTTTTCCAACGTATATAGGCTCAACTCATTTGTAAATCTTTTATCAGTGGAAAATCTAAGACCTGAAGTACGATTCTGGTTGAGTTGGTGGGTAAAATAGTAAGAATAAACTCTTCCCATTTATATTGAATTATTCTTGACCTTCACATGGTCAATAACTGTGCATTAAAGTATTTCCTTTTATGGTATCATCCACTCAGGGCCGGTCTTGAATTTTTCAGGGCCCAGGACAAGAGTAAAAGTTAGGTCTCTTCAGCCATCATATATGATAATATCATTGGTGGGTCCCACTGATGTGAAAAATTGGTAATGGGTTGATGATGCCCAAGTATAACTATTTGAAAAAAAAGAGAAGAAAGAAAACTCAGACCAGAATTTAAGCATCATATATAGGGAATTAAAAATCATTGGTGGGCCCCACTAACAAATGAGAAGAACGGGTGTAGGACTGAAGGCTTGATGATCTATTTGTAAAAAAAAAAAACCCTAAATCATCCCAACACTAGACCAGATTTTTCCAGAATTTCAGCCATCAAATATAAAATATCATTGGTGGGCCCCTCTGATGGATGCTCAAATAAGTGATGCAATAAGCACTCTCAGATGATTTGATGATGAGTCTATTGATGCCCAGGACGATGGAATCCATTGGATGAGCCATGCCCTCACCAAATGATTGAAAAAAAAAAAAAAAAATAGAAGGGATTTTAGAGATTTTGAGCCCCCTCAAAAAATGGGCCCGGGTCAAGGGCACTTACAGCCCTTGCCCAGGGCCGGCCCTGCATCCACTGTATCAATCACCACAATCATGGGATTGCCCACAGTAACTTTTATATTTTTACTCCTTTAATCTTTGTTAATAGCAACATATCAATGAAAGAAAGTCAAGTCATTGTAATATTTCATTCTTAACATGGTATCAGCTTAAGCTCGAGTTTCTTTTCCTGTTTTCAAACCTTTTTTGTCCATTTTTCTTATCTCTGCCAAAAATAATTAATGGCTTCTACAGATTCCTCCATTTCTAATTCATCATCATCCCCATTTTTTCTCCATCCTTCTGATAGCCCTAGACATATCTTTGTCTCCCAACCTCTCACAGGTGACAACTATGCCATTTGATTTCGTGCCATGCGAATTGCTCTCATGGCTAAACACAAATATGGCTTTGTTGATGGCACTCTTCCAAAACCTCAACACACCGATCCAAAATTTTCACAATGGGAATGTTGTAACCAAATGGTCTACTCGTGACTTCTCAACTCTGTCCACACCGACATTGCCAGTAGTGTTATGTATGCTGATTCTGCTCAAGAAGTATGGACTAATCTTCGTGATCGATTTTCTCATAAAAAATGCTCCGAGGATTTATCAAGTCACTTGCACCATCGCCACTCAACAACAATATTCTTCTTCTGTGCCTTTTTATTTTACCAAACTAAAAGCTTTTTGGGATGAACTTTCATCCTACACTTCTGTCCCGCCTTGCACTTGTGGATCTTCAAAAGCTACATCTGCACTTCACCAACAAGAGATTATTATAGAGTTTTTTTATGGGGTCGCATGAATCTTATGCTTCCATTAGAAGTCAAATACTTCCAGTGGACCCTCTCTCATCTGTTAACATGGCCTATGCCCTTCTACTTCAAGAAGAAAGGCCACGTGAGTTGTATACTTTTCCTCCTAATAATAATGTTGCTACTCTTTTTGCATCTATTCCATCTCAAGGTACCCATCCCACATTGCTCAAGTTCAACTTTTGAAGTAGCTTTATATGTGTTTTCACTCTTTTACTCTTTAAAAACTTTAGAAGGCTTTTGCCATGGGCCCTATGCACGCACGCGAGCCAGGCTTCACCTAGGGTGCTGGGTCTGGAAAACGTTTAACCGCGCGTGCGTCCGCGACGTCCATCCTGCGTGCAGGGGGGGTGCAAAACCAAGTCGGTCGGCTGGCCTAGAGGGACCCATATATTGATATAGAAATGACAACCTTTTGCCTTTATTTTTTTTAAAACCAATTTAATGATTTTAAATGTCAATTTTTTAATTATTTTTTAATTCGTTGATTTAACGTGGATTAACATTGTGAATTTAATGATTTTAAACGTTGAGGATTAAACCTATTTTAATCACTGATTTAATGTGGATTAATGGTTTTAAACGAAGAGGTTTAATGGCCCAATGGACCACTAATCACAATATAAATTAGGGCCATATGTGCTATTGTTTTAACATAGAAAAAGGCGTTTTTCCCTTCTTTTTCCTTCTATTTTCCCTCTGAGCATTCTAAAAGGGAGTCTGTGATATTCGGGCCTGCGTTGCGACCATACCTGAACAAAGAAGGCCGTTGTATCATGGGGGCAGTTCTGCTGAGAACCTTCGCACCTGAATTTTATCCCGGGGGGCGAAACTCGTCTTAAAGAGAGCGTCATCAGACGTGCCTCAGCTACATATCTGCTACCGTTGCTACTCTTCTTTTTCCGCCTACAAATTACAGTTGCAGACTTCATCGATCAGGTACTACTGTTTCATTTACATTCTGTTTGACAGAAGCCTCTGTTCTGTAGCCTTTATTTTCTACAATGCATAATTCCACCTTGGAATTCACGCCCAACCCCTTCTAGTGCAAGAGTTGCACATCTCCTCTCTTTCTCTCCTAGTTTTTCCTTAAGAGCTTCTAGTTGTTTTCTTTAAGAAATCTCACTCATCTCTTTTAGAGAAGAGATCTGATACGGGACATAGCATGAAAGGCTAAGAGGTCTTGGAGATCCTACTTTACTACAAAGAAAGAGTTTCTTCATCCAGCAAGTCTTCTTCTCCATTAGAGCACAACCAAGCTCCAAATATATAATCTACTTTCTTGTTTGTTGTAGATTTTTATGGTTGCTTGTTGTGTGTTGTTTCTATCTTCTATATAGAGCCTTTTGCTGTACATGATTGATGAGTTTGAGGAATTAGATCATAGATGTGGTTTATGGCCTTATGGGTACTTAATCCCTGAGTCAAATAGGTCAAAAACTTTTGAAAACATATCCACGAGGCCCACCTAATTCCAATAGCTCCTCCTTCCATGGAGTCATCTGATGTTACATAATCTTCTGCCATTATTTCTCCAGTCGGGTCTTTCCCAAGAGCAATACCAACATATCTTGAATTTACTCACAGCAGGTGCTACTCCTTCTATGGCCAAGGTCCAGTTCATTCGCATTGGCACAAAACCCTGGAAAGTGTGACTAACAAGGGGTCCCTATCCATTGCAAGGTTTGGACTGGGTGATAGGTGGGCCCCACCCATAGTGCTCACGGTTTGAACCGTGAGAATTGTCCTCACCTAATTATTTCCCTTCTTACTACGGATTTGATCCAGTTAGAACTGTTCTCACGGAGTCACATTGAGAACTTTTTTATGGGGCTCACTGGGGGTTCCATTTTGGGATGGAACCGGTGGGATAGATATATATGGGACTTCCCCGAATATCAAGTTTGGCCCCAATTCCATGCTCATAACCCCTTTATCCATGACCGACAAGCCCAGTCCATTCGTATGGGTATATAGTCGATCCAATAGTCCAGTTCATTCGCATTGGTACCGAACCTTGGGAATTGTGACTATCAAGGGATCCCTATCCATTACAATGTTTGGATTAGGTGATAGGTGGGCCCCAACCATAGTACTCATGGTTTGAACCGTGAGAACAATTCTAACCTTATTATACATTTCCCTTTAAGACGGGATTTGATCAAGTAAGATATCACAATGGCACAAAACCAAAGCATCCCCCTAAATCATCAAGGTAGTTGATTGGGTCATATCTCAAGGTGTTGCTTATTTAAGACACTTATATTTTGATCATCAACCCATGTGAGTCTGACTTTGTTGCAATCACTAGTTTCTAGGAAGTTTTAAAACCATGTTAGGCCTCTAATCTGTTTCTTAAAGCCTTGGACTCTTTTATTTATTTATTTTTTGGTATCCTAGCTAAGGGGGTACTTGACCTGTTTGGTAAATTCACTTTACTCATAAGTGAGGTGAAGGGTTATTTTAAGAGATAATAAAAAATGGGTTTGAAATGTTTAAAAAAAGTACCATAATTCTAAAAACACCTCTTAATTTTACCAAAAAAGTAAAAAGTTCCACTAAATGACAAAAATCATCTTCTTTATTCTAAAAAAATTAAGAAAATTACATTCTCATTTTACTAAATGACAAGAGGTCATCACTTTTTAATTTAACTCATATTCTTTTCTTATCTCAATTTGACCATTCACCTCACTTCACTTTGCTATTAAAGTTAGGTATCTCTATTTCCAGGCTCTATTTGTCTAAATGTCTAAAGTGGGTAGAGGTTCACAAAATAAGAGCATTTGACAGTCATTTCTACCCTTTGCCCATTTTAGAGAAGTGGAGGAAAAACCTCTTAAAATCACAACCCCCTTCTGGATGCACTTGAAAAGCAGCAAGGAAAAAAAAAACAAGAAGAGGCAGATAAACAGTGCTTTCCACTCTACAATGCTCCAATCTATTTTTTTATTATTATTAAATATGAGAGAGTAAATCAAGGCCCAAACCACTGGAAATTTCACAAGATCTAACATTGCTATGGGACCAGATCTTAGCCGTTGGACCATCACCAATCTCGAGATATTTACACAGAACATGAGCCACTTGATATTATTTTCCGAGTTCTATGGGCCCCAAACATAAGATCCAAACTGTTAGATCTCTTTGGAAGGCTAAACATGGTTATAGGGTCAATTTTCAAGGCTAGATACCATGTTGATCTTGAGAAATTAGCAAACAAATATCAACCTTTGACGTAACATGCTTGATTTTGGATTAGTCTATAGGCAATCATGTTTTTATCCTTTTTTTAATCATTTTCGGCATAGAAAAGCACAATGTAAACCATTGAGAATGCTTAGAAGGTCAAACATTGCTATGGATCCAAATTTCAGCAATTAGATAATCACCAATCTTGATATATGTGCCAAAAATGTGTAAACCTTTGATATTAGTTTTTGGAATCTGTGGACCCCAAACACAAGATCGAAACCGTTAGATCTCTTTGGAAGGCTAAACACGGCTATAGGGTCAAATTTCAAAGCTTGATACCTTGTGGATCTCGAGAAATTTGTGAAAGACTTTTAACCATTGATTAAAAAAAGTCTATTTAAAATAGATCATTCCATTACCAAACACATTTTTTTTTATTCACGTTTTTTTTTTAAATTTATTCTAGCCCCTTTTTTATGCCTATTTTTTGGATGGATCTACAAAAAAAAAAAAAAAAAACAAATAAACTTGCACACGTGAGGAGAGAATTCACGCAAGTGAGGAGTAAAGCTTGCAAATAGGAGAATTCTTTTGGTTTTAGTATTGTGATCTTAATGCTTTGGGCCAGGGGCGGACCCAGGCACAACCACGTAGGTGCGGCTGCACCCGTTAAACCACAGTGCATTTCAAAAAATTCATTAAAATTATGGGCCAACCCTCAAAATCCACATGAAAATCCTCAGTTTGCTCCAAAACCAAACTACCGATTCAGGTTCGCACTCCTCAAACGAAAATCCTGAGTCCGCCACTGCTTTGGGTGTTGTGTCTATTGTTTTTTCCTCTTTTGTCACTAGTAATCCCGCGAACTTGTAAGATGATAAAAGTTATATAGAGAAGTTTTTTTTGAAAAAAAAATAATTCAAAAGTTGTTTGATTGTCTTGGAGATGCCCTATCTGAAAAAGTTACCCTTTTGTTATATTTTGGAACAAGGCAGAAGGACTTAAACTGATTCAACCAGAGATTCACATGAAAATGGTCTTCTTCTTAATGAATCATCTTTTAGCAGAGAAAAATTATGATCTGCCTTTTGAACTTGCATATGTGACCACTGTATCTGAGTGGTGGCAATGTGTTAAGCATCATTACTTGAATGGTCCAGGTATGGGAGTACACAGATGAGCCCAATCACATGGGCATGGGCTTTTAAACGAAGCAAGTTTTGAAGTGGAATGGATTTGGGCATGGGGCACAAGCCTGTTGGGTTCAATATATAAAGCACGCACCTATAAACAAAAATACTTGTGTTTGTACAAATACAGATGAGAACCAGCGACGCGGTTTTTAAGTGTAGTCCACGTGGCCGCCTATGATTGAGTTACTCCCTCACACAAATCACCCCTTCCTTTAGGGGTGTACATTGATCGGATTGGTGCGGATTGGACCAAATTCGTCACTAATCCGTTACCTATAGATTGATGGATTTAGAATCCATCACCAATCCGTGGCTATTAAAAATCGATCTGATCTAATCCGTGGAGGACCAGATCAGATCGGATCAGATTAATCAATTCAATCTGTTTAATCTAATGTTAATTTTTTTATTTATATTTAATGTCAACAGATCGGATCGGATTGAATCTACGGATTAAGAGTGAAATCCGTCACCGATCCGTTACTAACGGATTACAAGATTCTTAATCTGTCACCAATTCGTTTACCTTCGGATTGATTAAAAATCCACGGATCAGATCTATTTTACGGATCGGCAGATTTTTTTCTGCACCCCTACCTCCCTTAGCTGCTGATAAGTTCACAAAATTGTAGCTTTCATTCATCATTTTATATGCATTTGTGAACTTAATTAGGTTAATTGCATAGAATTATAGTTAATTTCATGATTTCATGCATTTGAGAATCAAAGTTGGAATCTTAGTCAAATTTGGTCAAAATTCATTACATTGCATGACTTTTGTGAAATTCAGGATTTTCATCTCATTCATCACCCAAAAAATTAGTTTTTTTTAAGCTTCACTAATGCATACCTGCTAATTTTGACGCTATGTGTTATTTTTGGAAAGTTAGATATTTTTGGTGCATTAAGTATGCATGTAGGGTCCCATGCAGAGTCAATCTAGATTCTTCACACTTAATTATTATTAACATTATTTAATTTTATTTATGTAGGAGAAATCAAGAGTGGGACCTGCACGGCTGAAACTTGAAGAGAGATCAAAGGCGGGACACTCTTCATGAAAGAAAGAGAAAATTGGAAACTTTGCGAGGAGAGTTGACTAGTCAAGGTTGCAAGTGAGGAAGCATGCCAAATATGGGAAGAAAATCAAATAAGAAAGCAAATAAAGAGTCCAAACATATCTTGACATCTAACATGGGTCCCACACACCCCATTGGATGCCAAAAATAGAAGTTCCCTTAATTGCACAATTATTCTCGGATTTTTCAGGGGCAGCAAATCGAAATGGTCATAACTTTCAACCTGAGTGTTGGATTAGTGCAATCTACATACCGTTGGAAAGCTCTTTTCGAGTAGATATCCATGGAGCCCAAGATTTCATAAATCAGAGCTATATTGAGCGAGATATGACCTCTGGAAGTTGGCTGTTATAATTCTATGCAGGAATTACAAAAGGTTTTTAAAATTGGCAACTTGAGAGATGTTCGTGGGGTTCAATTTGGCAAGACTTGGAGTCCAAGAGACCACACTTAGTAACAAATCCTCTTCAATTCAAATTATTTCCAAGTGGGAAGCCTAACTTGAGTACTAAGCAAGAAATATTTACCAATAAGGAAACAAATCCTAAAAGAAAGGAGATTCTTTGCTAAAAAGGAGGCATCAACATCTATAAAATCATTCTCCACCAAGCATCTCAAGACAACCCTCTCTCCTAAACCTTTTCTCTTATATTCCTTTCTTCTTTTCCATTAGTTTATTTTTATTTTTGGTAGCCTTGGGCCATGTCCAAGGATTTATTTTGAAGGAGAAAATTTGTGAAGGAGAAGTTGTAAAGATGCAATTTTTAATGATAAATCAAGAAGCATTATTTGCAATTACGGGCTAATTTTCTTGATTAGAGTTATAGATGAAGGTAAGTAATTGTCTTTTTATTTGTTTAGTAATTCTAATTTGTGTTCCATGATTATGTGATTAATAATTAATAGGCTTATCTTTGTGCCCTAGGCAAATCTCTATTTTTATGTCTAAAAATAAAAATTAGTTTTTGACTACTCATGCTTATGTTTGATAGGCCATGCTTAGGATTTAAATCTTTTGATGTTTTATGCTTATTTTTTATGGGTGGTGCTTAAATTATTTTTATTCTTTTATGAGATGAAGGAAGTCTTGAGTTTTGAATTTTTATGATTAAAGAAGGAATTTAAAAGTTAAATTTTCCAAATTAAAAACATGGATTTGTCTTTGATTTGAAGTAAAAATTGGAACAAGTTAGGGTTACTTGATAAATAATTGGTAGATGCTTATTGGATTCCTATGCTCTAATCACCTTCATTAATTGGTAGATTTCGAATTTCTAAATTAGTTACTTATTTTTATATCTAAAAACTCAAATCTTTTCTTAATTGTTAATTAATTAGTTTTCTTAATTTAAAAGTTTCTTTAATTAGCTCCCTGTAGGTTCGATCCGTTCTTGCCACTGTCTCATCCAGACACCCGTGCACTTACGGTATTTTATTATTGATAAAGATCACATCAGCTGTCATGAGTCTCATTTTAATACTTATCTAACCATCAGTCAAAACTATAGATTAAGGGGTTAGGATTATCTAATGAGGTTAATACTTTTGCACATCCCTATATTTCATTGAGATCTTTCCTTCTCTCACTTGTTGCATAACATGATTGTCACGCCCTCAAATGGGCTGTACAAGTGAGTTCACCTAATACTATTTGCAAATGATCTAGGATAATAAGGGGTTGCTCAGTTGGATGGTTCGATTGCTGGTTATGCAACTCTTCCTATTTTGTGAGTTTCTCTTATCAATTGTGTGGGCTCTCCTAGGCCTTTTCTTTCGACTTGTGTGGGTTCTCTTGGATCCCCACCTCGTAGCTAGGCTAGGATGCCCCAAAAAAAAAAAAAAAAGATCCTGGTCCAAGTCTGGGCTTGTATACTGTTGCATAATGGGGCAAGCTCAGGCTAAGGCTTTGGCTTTAAAAGCCTATGGCCTATGGGCCTAACCTGTTTGCAAAATGAAATCTTCCTTTGTCTCATATAAGTTGGGTCAAGCCAGGCGGGGCCATTAGTCTGGCTTTAAGTGGCCCGTCTACTTATCATGCCAGTAAGTACCTAGCCCAGTCCATCTAGCCAGCATTCCAAACTCCAGGTCCTTGCCCAGTCCCCTTAGGCATCATTCTGAAAAAAAAAATAGGACTAGGGTTAGCTCATCTAACTAAACACAAGCCAAATCAGTTCAATGAGTGCTGCTCTCAAGGCCGGCCTGGGCCTACCCATGAGCTGCCCCAGTGAGCTCCCTAGGATCTCGAGTTGTGCTCCAAAGTCCACATGCAAGTATAAACTGCAGTTGTGCTTCGTAACCCAACTCAACCCAATATTTATACCCCAACAAGTGAACTCGACCGAAACTATAACGACCTGGGCTCATTATCCACATGATATTGTTTACTTTGACCGAAGTCTCACGGTTTTAAAATGCGTCATATGGTGTTAAGGCCAGATCGCACAAATATACCTAGGTCGGGACTTGGATGTTTCTGATGGGGGACTTGGACAACGTCTCATGATGATAACCGAAGCACTCTACCCTTCCCGTGGACAAATTGGGCCTCCTGGCTCACAGGATCGCTTGAGCTGGTTTTGCCTCAATGGAGTACTCGCAAGCCGGGGTCTCACACAAACCCAACCTGATATTTCAGTGTTTGGCTCGACATTTCTAGCTTAATGAAAGAATAAGGGGAATTTGAGTTAAGCATGTACCTGTTTCCTTAGAATAGGGGTGCTTATGTGTTGTTTCCAGCCTCACTTTGAGTCGGGCTTAGCCATTAGGTTTTAGCACTCAGGTTCGGCCTTTGATCTAAAATTTAGGCTCGTATAATATTTGGGCCGGGCTTAGACTAAGTAATAGAAAATCTGAACCCGGCCTGGCCTAACCCAAACAAGAGATATGCCCATGTAGGGTTTTAGATATGGGACCGGCCTTGTTTTACTATTATTTTGATAGTAGGCCTGAGTTCACTGCTATTGTAATGGGTTAATAAGTCAATTTTAACGCTGTTAGAAAGGGCCTAAATCTGGCTCGCTATCTGCTATCTGGTGGATCCAGTAGGAATTATGGGACAATAGGCTATCTATGGGTGGCATTGGGAAGGTGTAAGGACCCAATCCTTGGACCCAGTCAAACTGGATATTGTCAGTTAGAGCACTCTCTCCACCTTCACAATCTTCCCTCCCATTAGTACTCCATTTATTCCTTATTTAGAGGGATCCTACTTGCACAACCCTTTTTTTTCTCCTACCACCTTTTGTGTTTCTATTATTTTATTTCAGTCAGTGTATGCTATACCCACATTTTGTTCTTTCAATCTACAACTTCATCTCTACAAAGATTTCACCACCATGACCAAGCATCCTGTATAAAACGTAGGACTAAACCAGACTTGTGTACCCAGCTCACCTTTGCCCGCTTAATAGTCATGCTAGTTACACCACCAGGACAAAACTTCATCTTTTCAATCACTTAACCACACAGAACCCAATTCCTGTTTTGTGATTTGAGTGTAGTATTCAACTCTTCTTCACTTCTATTCATGTTATCTCTTCCATACCCATCTATGCTTCCAA
Organism: Cinnamomum chago; assembly: GCA_038049695.1. NCBI lineage: Eukaryota > Viridiplantae > Streptophyta > Magnoliopsida > Laurales > Lauraceae > Cinnamomum > Cinnamomum chago. Next base: position 58,585,561 of record CP142458.1, on the reverse strand, counting down.
ACCAAACATCACAACCGAGACCCAATTCCCTAAACAAACAGAGCATTAACAAAAATGCTAGCCAATACACCGCGCATGACCCACCCCAAACCACCCAATCTCACCTCCATTTCCATTTTTCAAAACTAAACCCAACCTCCTTGTCTCCTACCCATCTCGGAATCATATTCCTCATGTAATGCAACTAGAGAAGTTGTACTCCCTTGCAGAATAAAAACACTTAACTGAACTCAAGTACTAACCCACCTACTTGATCCTAATCAAGGTCCAACCCACACAATCTATAGCTTACTTGTGTATTATTCCTTCACCATTTGCATGCATTATCCCTCCAATCAAGCAACACATAAGGACTTTTTTTTGCTATCAGAGGGTTCCCAGCCCTTTGGGCTAGACTAATCCCTCCGGGCCTAGAAGAAAGCCGAGTAAACTCCCCTATAGCCCCAAAGTGGTAGTGCAGTTTTGAACCCACAATCTCTAGGTGCAAACCATGGTCGTAGGCCAAACTGAAATTCACATCATCATAAATCGTGCTGCACAATCACCAAACCCGAATTTGAACTTACCTAATCAGCCCAACACTTGACCTGTGAACCCACTTAATCAAATCACTTGATCAAAATTTGAATTTTCATAACCCAAACCAACCCAGATCAGGCCCACCTTTGCTTCACAAAATTAAACCCACTTGCATAACTTATTTACCCTGGGCCCAATCCAAACTGAGTCCACCTATCACTTTTGTAGCTCATACCCCTAGATTTACACCTTAACCCAGTTGCTAATCCATTTTCAAACCATCATTAACAGGGACCCACATCACTTTGCCAAGAAGCTTAGGCCAAGGCTGGTCAAGCCAATCCAATCTATCATCCACCGTTGATCGAGAAAAGTAACCTTACTATGGTTCTCTAGTAGTTAGAGTTTTCTAACCCTTGCTTTCCAATATGTTAAGCTGATATACAATCTTTCTGTTTCATGTGGGGCCTGGCATCTTGGCTTATTTAGGGCTATTGATTTTATTGATATAAGTGTACCTTTATGAACTAATTCGTGTACTCATCAATAATAAAAAAAATGTAATTATTGATCTTGTTCCATGTTCATTTGATGATACCATAAGATAAAATTTTTGATATGAGTCATTGCTAGAAATATTTATATCATGGTTGGACTTCAAAATGATGACACGATTCCATTTATGTTGGAAAAATGCTCCAAATCATATTTTGCTTAGAAACTTGAATTCTGAGTTTTATGGTCCACCCTTGAATGTAAACCTTAATGTCTAAGGCATCATCCAACGTATTGGGCAACGCGATATGGGGTCACCTAAACGTGGACTTAGCCCTCTTTATGGGTATGACATTGGGGCCTGAGAATCTCTTTGTGCGTGATAACTAGATTGAATGTGTGTTATTATAGCTTCGAGCCCTTATATGTGTGAAATTCTGACGAATACTTTCACTATAAGAAATCTAGGCTGTTGTGACGAAATTTGATGATGATTTTTTTTTTTGTCTTAAAAGAACACCCAAAGAGGACGAAATATAAATTTTGTCGTTTGTTTTTATTTTTTTCATAAGTATAGGAGACGAAAACAAAATTTCGTCTACAAAAATATGGCGCCAACTTGTTCTGTGTTGGCGCCAATTTTTTTAGCTCATTAGAGACGAAAATTGTTGTCACAATTTTTTATTTTTTTTGTGACGAACGTAATTTGTCACCAATAAGGATAAGTTATAGAAGACGAACATATTTCGTCACCAAAATAAGGCGCTAATTTCATTTGCTTTGGCGCGGATTATTTTAGCTCATTGGAGAAGAAAATTTTTGTCACAAAATATAATTTGTTTTTACAACGAATGTAATTCGTCACTAATAAGGATAAGTTATGGAAGACGAAAATATTTCAGCCAACAAAATAAGGCGCTAATTTCATTCGCACTTGAGCCTATTCCTCTCTTACAAGTATTGCTTTGGAAAAGCCTTTAAAATGACTAAAATGACCCCCTCCGGCCCTAACGTCCACCCCCCCCCCCCCCCCCACCCCAACCAAAATCCAACGCCCCTTTTCCAAAACCCATTTCCCCCTTTGTTCCTCCATCTATCCCAGTCTCTCATTTCCCAAACCCTTTTCCCCCTTTTCCAAAACCCTTTTCCAGGAGAGAGGAGAAGAACCCTTTTCCCCATTTTCCAAAACTCTTTTCCAACATCTCCCACCCATCGTCTCAGGCAGCAACCCCATGGCCCATTGACCCCCATCAATCATCATCACCCTCCATCAACACACGCAGTGCAGACCCATCCCTGATCAGTGATCCCTCACATCTCTACTTCTCTCAGTCTCTCTGCCTAGAACTCTCAGACGCAGCCACCATCACCAATCACCATCATCTGTGCCCATCATCCTCCATCCAGGAGGCCGCCACCGCCAGGTACACCTACCTCTCTCAGTCTCTGCTACTGTGAGAACTTAGTCCGGGCGGTACCCTTAACCACGGGACGTAGCGTGTCAACCACAGGCTTCAAACGGTGAGTCTCAGTTAGCCAGCATCAGAAATATCCAAGTCCTGACCTTAGGCTTATAAGTCAAACCTCGTATTAACTTAGCATGAGGCTTTTTTAAAACCGTACATCCCCGGAAATCGTAAGAACTCCGAAGTTAAATGTGCTCGGGCGGGAACAGTACTAGGATGGGTGACCTCTCGGGAAGTCTTCGCGTGTGCACGTGGGCCAAAGCAGACAATTTCATGTTGAGTTGGGCGGAGCTGTGACAGTTGGTATCAGAGCCGATGACAACTCTATTTGTAGTGGGGGAGAATGTGAGATCTTGGTCCGAGCAGTACCCTTAACAACGGGGCGTGGCGTGTCAACCACGGGCTTCAAACGGTGAGTCTCCGTCAGCCCGCATCGGAAATATCCAAGGGCTTATAAGTTAAACCCCGTATTAACTTAGCATGAGGCTTTTTAAAAATGTGTGGCCCCGGAAATCGTAAGAACTCCGAAGTTAAGCGTGCTCGGGCGAGCGCAGTACTAGGATTGGTGACCTCCTGGGAAGTCCTTGCTCGTGCACGTGGGCCAAAGCGGACAATTTCATGCTGAGTTGGGCGGGGCTGTGACAGTTAGTATCAGAGCCGAGGACGGCTCTATTTCTAGTGGGGGAGAATGTGAGATCTTGTTTCGGGCGGTACCCTTAACCACGGGGCATAGTGTGTCAACTACAGGCTTCAAACGATGAGTCTCCGTTAGCCCGCATCGGAAATATCCAAGTCTTAACCATGGGCTTATAAGTCAAATCCCGTATTAACTTAGCATGAGGACTTCTAAAATCGTGTGGCTTTGGAAATTGTAAAAACTCTGAAGTTAAGCGTGCTCGGGCGGAAACATTACTAGGATGGGTGACCTTTTGGGAAGTTCTTGAGTTGGGCGGACGTGATAAAAAAAATTTCGCCTCTATTTCTTATATTTATGACAAAATATTTTTGTCTCTAATTTCTTCCTTTAATGACAAAATATTTGGTCACTAATTACTTACAAGTATGTTTCCAACAGAGTGTATTGGAGACGAAAAAAAAATACTTATAAGTATGTTTTCAACAAAGTGTATTGGAGACGAAAAAAAAATACTTATAAGTATGTTTTCAACAAAGTGTATTGGAGACAAAAAAAAAATCGTCACAAATTTATCTTTTTCAATGACGAATTTTTTTTCGTCTCCAATACCTTTTAGCGACAAGGCTTTGGCAACAAAACGGGTGACGAAAATTTTTTGTCTCAATTAGTTTCGGTGACGAAATATGTACATTTTGGGATAAATTTGTGTCGTCCTTAAACCCCAAATTTTTTTGTAGTGTTTTGTGTATCATGACCGTGGATATGCCTTTTCTTAAATTAGATCATGTGATCTATAATTACTACCAATATTCATGAATCCTTGCAAAATTATTCATGCATTATTGTTCAAATTATCTTGTTAATATTTCCTAGCATTTCAATATTATTGCAATACCCTTGAATTAACTGTATTTATTCATCGTACACAAATTGCTATCTTTTGATTGAATAATCGTTTGCTATAGCTCTATAGCTTGTTTACTTGTGGAGCTTTATGCTCATATGCGTATTATTCTCTTCTTTTTTTTCCTCAATGTTGAGGTTGACTATGATAATGAAGAATCTTAGCGTGATAGGGGCAAGCAAAGCTTGAGAAGCGAAGCACTATTTAGCACCTTAGATTTCATTGTCTTTGTAGTGGCCTAGACGGACCATGTTATATTTCTTTGGATATTTTGAGACTATTAAGCTTTGACATTATTGCTCAACTTTATTAATAGTGGTTTGTTCATTGATGCATTAATTTAAATTAGTTGATTTAGATTTTCCACATTATGGTGGGACCGTCGCGTTCCGAAAATTTGGGGGTCCCAAGGATCTCAAAGTTGACACGTAAAAGCTCTATCTCTCTATCCAAGCCACTTATCAATCAGGTAAAAAATGTCAACAAAAATCAAATTTAGAAGTTAAAATTTTCAATGCAATACCTTAATTAATAGGTCCAATTGGATTGGTGGGTCAAATTGCACTGAACCCGAATCCAAACCATTTATAGTTGGATTAAATGTCAACTTGAATCCTAAATGAAAATGTAGAAGGGGGTCAACCCAAGCCTTGAAACCTTTTTTGTACCCGGGATTAGTGCACTGGGATGCAAGAAAGCCCGCATAAGTGGGAAGAGGATGCCCATACATGAGAAGGAGAACCCACAAAGTGGGAAGGATAGCCCACACATGTGGGAAGAATGGCATTCCATGGAATTGATCCTTGGGCATCCGGGTGACATGTGGTTGCCAACCAACTGAGAAACCCTTTTTGCCAATGTTACCTATATGTAGGGTTGCGATTTCCGATCCAACCTCTAATTACTTGGTGATTCATTATCAAGTTTATCCTTTTCATTTCCAGTTTGGTTTTGGGTTTACATTTTATACCTAATTATTTAGGGGATGTTCATGGGCAGGTCAGGCCGGCTGAGGCATACCCAGGCTTGGCCCAGCTTTAGAAACACAGGTTTTTGGCCCAAGATCAACACGGGCTGTAAATGTTAGGCCCAGGTCCTCACAATTAGTCAATTAAGCCGAGTGGGGCTGGGCCGAATCGGGCTTTCTAACAATTGTTTGGGCTCTCTAGTAGGGGTGTTCATGGGTTTAGTTGGGCTGGGCTAAGGCATATGTCTACTCTAGCCCGTCTTTAGAAACACATGCCCTTATCTGGCCCAAGTCCAGCCATTTCTAGGTCGGGGTGGGCTTTTGGCTTTTATTTGCATAAACTAACACTAAATCATGTGCATTCCTCACTTGGGCTGGGCTTCAAGTACCTGGTCCGGGCTTCAAGCTTTCCATCACTTAACCTCAAGCCCAGCTCAAACTTAAATGGCCAATTTATATATAGGCCCGATTAATATCGGACTGGCCCGGCCCATGAGCACCTCTATTTTCCAGCATTTGTTTGGACAAATTAATCACTAAATTACAAGCAATCCTTATTGAGGACGGGCCGGACTGGGCCGAGCTTTAATCTTTCTATTACTTAATCCAAGCCCTGCCTAAATTTTTAAATGGGCCAAGACTACATATCCAAACCCGCCCCAAATCGAGCTGGGCAGAAATTGAGCCCAGGATGGCCCTGCCAATGAATACCCTACTGATTAATAAATAACTTAGGTTTTGGGTTCAGTTCCCATTTTCTGGGCAACCCAACACGAGTTTAACTCAACTCGATTAAATGCACCATGACATGTTAATCGTACCCAGACTCAGCCTCTTAATTTAGGGTTTGAGTTGATCCTTTTAAATTTTAGGTCGGGCTAGGGTTGAGATTTCCATCCAAATTACTAAACAGTATGTGTTGACACCACCCAAGTCAATGCTACCCATAGCTACATCCATATACTGGGTCTCAATTCTCAATAGGCTGGATCTAGATTCTCACGTTTGGGCCCGTTCTCTAATAAGCCTGTAAATTGTTCATATCTACACTCTAATAGGCTCATTTGAAGGGTTCAAGCATGATTCAATTTAACATCTACAATCCCTGTTTTCAATTTGGATTGAGATCTCAAACAAACTAAAAAAATTCACAAGATTTTAGATCAATCCATATTCAGTATTGGGTCTTACTTCTTCCAATTTAGGCATGGCTTCTCAACTTGGATTTGGATTCTAAACCTTGCATACATATATCATGGATCCATTAAAAAATTTGGATAAGATTTTGGATCTAGATCCAAAATAAGATGTGAAGTATATTGGTATAATTGGATAAAAGGGCTTCAAAATGAACTTTCTCGATATACAAGTGGGGCTATTAAATGATGTATGATTAAAGCAAAATTGACTCTCAAATATGAGTATAACTCAAGCTATTATGCTTCCTTTAAACCTATATATAATTTTAATATATGAATGTAATTGTCCTAAATTTGAATCCTTGGGAAAGAACATACAAGGATTTTATTCAGATACAAATGTTCTAAATTCTAAATGCACGGCTTTGGCCTTGAATCCCAAATTTTCCTTGATCCAAAATTAACTTTCATACTCACTTTATACATACCTGGAGACTATTCATATTCTGATAATTAGATATCCATTTGCAACCCTACGTAAGAGAGAACAGAGGTTGGAATCCACTCTTGCAAAACACATTAGTTGTTTACATTAAACTGCATGGGAGTTGAATACATAAGTATAAATGTAAATGAAATAAACCAAGGATTATTAAAGATGTGAGAGATGAAGGATTAAATGTGGAGATCTAGATAGGAACTTCACTTTTCTCGGTATCTATTTTCTATCTTCTTTTTATTCTATTTCCCCAAAATGATAGGTGATTTGATGCTCATTTTTAAAAATTTACTTTTGCTCTTTCTTTTTAACCGCTTATGATATGAATCATATGGATGCGATTCCTAAGTTTGCATGAGGGAAAGAATAGAGAAAAAAGGCACTAAATAGGCTCCAAACTAAATGATAAAAAATCATAACTTGGGAAAAAGATAACTTTACGTGATTTAGTGCATTTTCTTTCAAAATCTTTTTTTTTTTTCTTCTTGATTTGAACTTTTACTTTATTTAATTCATCAGTTGATGCAAACAAACATGCAATCTTATTCTAAGTTGAATGGGTAATGACTGATGAGTTCATTGTTTTCTACTTAATTCATCAGTTGATGCAAACAAACATGCAATCTTATTCTAAGTTGAATGGGTGATGACTGATGAGTTCATTGATTTCTACTGTAGTGTTTTGGAAGGGTGAAAATGGTGCAATCAAATAGAGAGAAAAAAAAAAAAGATTCTTAGAGAAATCATAGTCAAACAGATGTACAACTCTGACAAGCAACCATTCCATTGTCAACACTACCACCTCATGAAAGAACATGCATGCACTTGCCGACTTCTGCCTAATTTGCTCCTCCAATTGGATTCTTATATTCAAGGAGCTGTGGACCCCTATTATACTAATGGGTCTTTATTATTCTGATTTAGATGTGCCTCTCCTTTTTAATGTTTCAAACATTTGCTTTCATATTGAATGATTGATTAGTCCTCACAAATTGATATAGGATTTCAAATTTTCCAAATTCAGTGAGTCAATGTTATGGAGAGAGATGGGGGCAACTAAGTGCATGGGCGGTCTAATTTTTCCTTCTATTTTGCTAATTCTCTATAATGGATAAATTTTTTAAAAAATAGAGTGTTTGGCACCACCTTTCAGCCTCTACCCATTTTAGATAAGTAGAACTACTTTCCACAACTCCTTAATGAAGTAGTTGAGAAATAGAAGAAAAAAATAAGAGGCAAAGGTACAGTGTTCTGTGCATAATCACGCCGAGTCCAGGTTTTTTAATTTCTCTCCAAATCTGAGAGGGTCAATCAAGATCCAAACCATTGAAAATTTCCACAAGGTCAAACACGACGAATCATCACTAATTTCGAGATATGTGCCAAAAATTGTGAGCCATTAGATATAAATTGTTATGATCTGTGGGCCCCAAACATAAGATCAAAACCATTGGATATGTTTGGAAGGCTGAAAATGGTTATGTGGCCAATTTTGATCACATAATACTTTCTGAATCTTGAGATATGTGCAAAACAAAAATAACCATTAATGTGTTATGCTCAATATTGCATTTGTCCATGAGCAGTAAACTGTTTCAATTTGTTTTATTATTTAGAGGCGTGTAAAATAAGATCTAAACCGTTAGTAATGTTCACAATATCAAACATGATCATGAAACCAAATTTCACCCCTTGGATCATCAACAATATCTAGACCTATGAAAAAAAAGTGAGCCATTAGGTATAATGTTGTGGATTATGTGGGCCCCAAACACAAGATCCAAACCGTGAGATCTCTTTGGAAAGCTGAGCACGTCCATAGGTTTAATATTCATGGCCTAATACCTTATGGATCTCAAAAAATATGTGAAAAACTCTCAACCAATGATATAAAAATATCTATTTAGCATAGACCCTTACATTACCAAATACCTCCTTTTAATTTAGCCTCTTTTTTCTATGGCTTTTTTTTGTATGGATCTATTTTGAATGGTGTTTAAAAAATAGACTAGACCTCCCAAACAAGCCCCTAAGTGTAGCATGTTATCACTTATCATCATTATTATCAAAGTCTTATTCCATCAAACACTTACGCTTTTTTGTTAAATTACCATGGAGAAAACCAAATTACCAAGCGGCACATTTTTTTGACAGATTTGGACCTAAAACACTTCCATAATTCCATTTGTTTAGTTGTTTCTTAAATAGTCATGTAACATTGAGGTCCAGCTTTTTTACTTTCCTTTTTTGCTAATTAAAAATGATCATCTCATGCCAGATTTTACCTAAATGCGTGGCAATCGGGATATGGCACAATTAAAAAGTTCGGAGGTAGAACAATGGTTCATGAAATATCGACAAAATGATCTTAATCATCAAGATAGGTACAAATTGTCAAAATAATCATGAAAATACCTCATATTGAATGCATCCTCTTATATGGGGATCTGGACCATCCATCATGTGGGTCCTATCAGTTGGAAAGCCTTATCCATTGAAAGGAGGAACTCTTTAAAAAGAAGTGAGGGCCCCTTTGAGTGGAAGAACCGAAAAGTACATTGCAAATATCATGTATTAGGTCTCTATTTAGCAGTGAGAATCAAGAACATGCAAAAGATCTATTGACACTATTTGACAGGTAGGAGGCGCTGACTAGTCTTCTTGATTAGCCTTTTTTTGTCTATATTTCAAATTTTCATGTGTCACTTCCCTATTGTCAATTTAGTAAAGTCCAATCAATCCATCAAACAAATTGAAAGGAGGACTATTGGAATAACAGGACTACTGCCCTAATTGTGGCCCACCTTAGAAGCATCTAATAACAGAGTTAGGTGTGATTTCTACCCAACTTTGAGAATAGTTGTGGGTTTGGTGTGATTTCCATCCAAGACGGATGGTGGACCAAATATTGCCATGAGGAAAATGACAATTCTTGATTTTTTTTGGCTTTACCCCCTCAAAGTTCAATAATTTTTCTTTTGTAATCCTAGTATGCCCTTTCTGTTTGTCTTTTCTAATATATATATATATATTTAAAGGGCATTTGGCGGCAAGTCTCTTAACAGTACGTTTCATAGCCTGTGGTTCAAGTCAGTTTCTTATAGAGGCAGCGGCCCTCTTTTAACATTAAATGAGTAAAAAAGACAAAAACACCCTCTCTTTATATACTTTATACATTACCAAACACACACCACTTTAAAATATTCCGTCATACACTCTGAAATCCAAGCAAAATAAAGATTCTGAAAGCGAAGATGAAGGAAACTGCAGAAAGAAGCAAAATCAACTCATTGGTGACCTTGAGCAACCGAATCCTCTTGACTTAAACTTAATTGAGTTTGACATAAGTTTATCTAAGTTTTGGTTCGAATTTATCTGAGCTTGATATAAAATTATTTGACTTTGACATGTATTTATTTAAGCTTTATATGAAGTTATCTTAGTCTATGATCAATTAAACATAACTTTAAATGAATTTATCTATATATTACATGATTTTTCTGAGTTTGATTTCAATTAAACTACGTTTGTTATCAATTAAACAAGATTTCAAATGACTTTGAAACGATTTTCTCTTAGTTTATCTGAGTTTCTCATGAAATAATGAGTTTGGTATGAAATTAACTGGATTTCACATGATTTTATTTGACTTTAAAATGTGTTCAAATTGGTTTTAAATGAGATTTTTTGAGTTTGTTGTGAATTTATCTAAGTTTTGTGTGTGTTATCTGACTCTGGCATAATGTTATCTGTGTTTGGTATGAATTTTTCTAAGTTTGATATGAATTTATTTGTGTTTACTTTGAATTAATCCGAGTTTGATACGAATTAAGTGAATTTATCTGAGTTTGCTGTGAATTTATCTAACTTTGATGGGAACTTATCTAACTTTGACGTGAGTTTATATGAATTTATCTGTGTTTGAAATCATAGCCAGTTTGAAAACAAGTGTTTTGTATGTGTTATCTAACTTTGGCATAATGTTATTTGACTTTGGCATGATGTTATCTGTGTTTGGTATGAATTTTTCTAAGTTTGATATGAATTTGTTTGTGTTTGCTTTGAATTAATCTGAGTTTGATACGAATTAAGTGAATTTATCTGAGTTTGCTGTGAATTTATCTAACTTTGATAGGAACTTTTCTAACTTTGGCGTGAGTTTATATGAGTTTATATGAATTTATTTGTGTTTGAAATCATAGCTAATTTAAAAACAAGTTATGTCACTTCGATATGAGATTATCTAACTATATTTGGTTTGGTATAACTAGATTTATTTTGAATTTATTTAGCTTTGATAAAAATTTATCAGAATCTAATATGAAATTATCTGTGTTTGAAGTGAATTTAAATCAATTTGTTATGATTTTATTTGACTTTGATTTGGATTGTGATGAGTTTGATATTAAATATATCTGAGTTGTATATGTATGTTGACCGCCAAAAGCACCCAAAGGAGGGAAGATGATACAAAAAAAAGAAAAAGAAAAAGAAAAAGAAAAAAGCAAGCCACTCTACGCAAATTTCCATCAATTGTCATTACCTCTAATTTAAAACTTAAAATTTGATAATAAAAAAACTCATCTTACTACATTTAAATTGAAAATATAACCCGAGAAAGATGGTGAGTTGGAGTTAAAACCTAGATTTAAATTGCATGACACCCATTTAAATGGTTAGAAGAGCAAATGAGTCATAAAAAATCTGATATCACGTGCTTAGGGACCACAGCCCATTTAAATGGTTAGAAGGGCAAATGAGTCATAAAAAATCTGATGTCACGTGCTTTGGGACCACTGCCTAAATTAATCCCATGCACAAGAGATTGTAGGCCTTAAACATTAATGCTGTATACTGGAGACTTTATAATACGGTACTGAGGGATCTCTCCCTAATTTACCCATTTTTCAAAGGTTCTATTGGTTATTGCCCATACTTCTTCATTTCAATCAAGCATAAAACCTGGCTATCCAACCTCCTTGGTTCCAATGAGATGAGAACTACCTGGTTATAGAGGTTATATATGATAGATCTCTTCATTCTCAAACATTCTCTTCCTATTATATCAAAATTCAGATCCAATAAAATGTTGCTTGGCACCTGATTGAATGGATCATTATGTAATGTTCAAATAAGAATTTGGCCTCAAATTTCAAACTTAGCAACAATTGTATTGGGCTTACATGTGTGGATGGCAACTGCATGGATAGGGTGGGATTGGAAAATCTTAGTGTGGACTTGGGGTGAGTCAAAAATTAATTTGATATTCATCCAAATAATCTCTTCAAAAGGCCCTCTAAATTTAATGGATAAATAGCTTCATGACCATTGAATATTGGAGCTTTTATACAAGTGGTTTTGACCCACCTCTAATCCACTCTAACACCTTCTAGTCCCACCTTATCCATGTGATTTCATGCATCCACCACTCTTTAATCTAGTTCTTTTTTGTGGTGGTTCAATTATTTAATCATGGACAGCTCGCCAAGTCTTACCATTAGAATTAATGAAAATTGACCCCCTGAAAATAACCTTCAACTATATCATCTTGGGTTAGATGTGTTCTTGATCAATAAAGTTCTGATAATATGATATACTTTGTAACAAACAATATGAGTAATCATCATATTATGACAACTAAAATGCAATTAGATAATTAAGAGAACATGATTCTTTACATGAGAGATATTATAACTACAAACTAAATCTAACTAGAAATCTAGACTTAACTATAATTACTTCCAGCTTATCCTAACAAAATTTAGGAATCGAACCCCAAACGCCAACAAACATGGGATGTAGCAGCCAACAATGGCAATGAAGATGAGAAAAGGGCAACTTATTCTTTTAAGAATGTCATTATATCCAATCATGATTAGAACTTTGTTTAGCATTTTGAGGGGACCCATGTGAAGTACTTATTCCATTTACTCTAGCCTTATAATTACAAATGGTAAAGGCCTTTATCATGTGCATGTCATGTGCCAAACTATTTAATATAATAAATGTAGCAGCAGCAACTACAACTACTCAAACCATTGAGGAGGTTGGCCATCAATGGTCCATCCTCTTAACAGATCAAAGGGGTTGTTTGGTGACTTCAAAGCAGGTAAATTTGGATATTGAAACATCACTGTCAATGAGCCTTGACCAAATGGAAGCCTCTCGAGTCTAGACACTGATCCTTGTTTTTTTTGGTAAAACTAGACACTGATCTTTTCTATGATGTAATGATATGTCATGAATCCTAAAACAAGAATATAGAGGCATCAGAAAATATCAGAATAATCTGTGGAAACCCAGATCAAGGACCGTACTTACAAGATCTATTCATATCTTTAATGGTGCAGGAAATGTGATCCTTCACCTGAGGATATGAATAGTGTCATTGGGCCCTTAAGCATGAACAAGTGAGTGCAATGGTTCAGTAATCGGCAATGGTGATCTGATGGGCCTCAACTGGAGAGTACACCATCCTCAAAGAAACCCTGGTGAAAAGATCACAACGCTCTAATTTGTCACAATTAATAGTTGGATTAGAATGGAAAAAAAAAATTTAACTATTAGATGTGTAGAATCATCAAATCTGAGACCAGCATGGTCAATCCTAAGCGGGGCCCTTTGGATCCACACTTTAAATAACTGAGCCATGACCCTTGAGCCTCACCTTTACTAGTTTAAAAGCATGGTCCTTGCCCTTCATACCACACTCTAGGTAACTGAACCATCTGCCTCAAATTTACTGAGTGCCCACATAGTCAATCGATGATTTAACCTTGTTGAGTGGGAAGGATCGTCGATCACAGAACAAATTCATTTATCTCATGGGCCCACTGTTCAAAACTCATATTAGTGACACAATCCTAATCATCTAAGTTCTAATCAACTGAATGTTGTGCAATTGCATGGACACCACATCATTTTCCTCCTTTTCTTTTGAGTTTTTATGTGCATGCAATGTCATTCCCAATAGGCTTCAGACAGACAAGCATAATACCATAGGTCATCCAACAGTAGGGCCAAAAGTAGGAATGAATCTAATGAATATGTCAAAAAAAAAAAAAAAAAAAAAAAGGAAGAAAAGAAAAAGAAAAATAGAACTTGAATCACCTATGTTCTACAGTGTTCAACATCCCCATACATTTGTATAGTTCAATACACAGCTAGTTTAAGGTTTTCTGACACAATAATTAAAGAGAAACAAGCAGCTAAATCATGTTAAAAAGGAGCTAGTTCAATTTGCTTCCATGGAACAAACACCCAAACAAAAATACAATTTTTTTTGATTTTCTCAATCTCAACAAAAGATCTAGCATCTTTCAGAAGCATAGAAATGTCTAGAGTTCTGTTTTTCACATCTAACAGTCCAAACAAGATAGAAAAGCAAAACAAAGCAAATGAGAAACAAATGAAGAATATGATTCCTTTTTTTTTTTCAGTCTTCAGTCGCAAACTTCTGTGCCTTAAGTTTCAACATCAAACTATGCTTACCAAAATGACATGGAAAGAAACAAGCATCAAGTTCAAAGAGCATACTTTAGACCTGCTGTACACTTTTCTTCTTCAATGGCAAGAACATCAGAGTAGAAAACAAGAGAAGCATGGAAATGTAATTTCCCCTTTCTCACTGACTTGCAACAGGTTCAATGTCTTTTAAGAGCCCTACTATCTGCTGCATACTGGGCCTTTTTGAAGGTGAATCAGCAGTACACAGATACCCGATCCTCAATGCTTCCACCATCTGTGCTTCCGATCCTGTTCCTCGAATCTTTGGATCAATTGCCCTTGACCCTTCATTCTTCCTAATGATTCCTCTTACCCAATTCACCAAATTCGAATCCTTTTCTTCTGGGTAATCATCTCCAATTGGTTTCTTCCCTGTGATCAGCTCGAACAGTACGACCCCAAATCCATAGATGTCAGATTTTGATGTTGCATGGGCTGTTTCTGGCTGACTGAACTCTGGAGGCATATAACCTGGCGACCCTCGAGATTTCCCATCCTCTAAACTAGTTCCAACAATTTTTGCCAATCCAAAATCAGATATTCTTGGATCCATTTCCAAACCAAGATAAATGCTACTGGCCTTAACGTCTCTATGAATGATTTGAGGGAAGCAACCATGGTGTAAGAAGGCCAATGCCCGAGCTGCACCTAGTGCTATTTTGTATCTAAATACCCAAGTCGTTACACCTTCAGACGCAATATTTTGAATACCACCACCATCTTCTTCCCATGTATCAGTACTCCAATCCTCTGTTGTTTGAACTCCCAGTGGGAGGTCATGAAGTAAGTTCTGCAGGTTTCCATTCTCCATGTATTCGTAGATTGCAATTCGCTGATCTCCCGCCAAGCAATAACCAATCAAGGGGACAAGATTTGGATGCTTAATTCGACCTAGATGTTCAAGCTCTCTTGCAGCTTCTTGACCTGGAATGGTCGATCCATGAGCTAGAACTTTCACGGCTACATGGATTCCCCCAGGTAGGAGACCTCTGTAAACAGGGCCAAATCTCCCTTCGGCCAACAAAGTTCCTCGGTCAAAATGGGAAGTCGCAGATAGAAGATCTGCGAAAGTGAAGTTCAGCAAAGGTTTATCAAATAAGATAACAGGGACCGAGGTCGCAAGCTTAACATCTGCAACCCAAGTTGTTGAATCCGTCTGAAATGAAAAGGGGCCTGAAATGTTTTGTTCTTCCTTGTATGAAAGTTGCTTAACTGCCCACATTCGGGTTTTCCTCCGGCACCCAAATACAAGACAGAGCATCCCAATCAGAAAAGAAACTACGGAGAGCACAATAGCCAACGAAAGTTTCAACCCTGTATGTTCCTTTCCCCTTTTGCTGAAGAGATCCGGGTTAGTGGCAATTGGGCAGCTGTTTTGGGACCCAATGAATGCAGTCTTCCATATCTCGGGTTTGAATTCTGCAGCACATAGACTTAAGTTATTGTAGGAGAAGTTGAACTTCACCATTTCAAGTAGTTTGTGTACCAGCTGTAATGGGATTTCGCCTGTGAGATTGTTGCGAGAAAGGTCAAGAACTTGAAGATTTACACCACTCAGATTAGGAACATGACCGGTAAGGTGGTTTTGCGATAGGTCTAGTGTTTTTAAGCTACTCAGTTGCGAGATGTTGGAAGGAATTGGTCCCACAAGACCAGTTTTCGACAGGTTGAGATATTCAACACCCAATAAGTTTCCTATGTGTGATGGGAATTCCTGTTGAGAAAATCTATTGTGAGCAAGATTCAGATGTTTAAGTGAACGTGCTTTGATCAAATCACTGAAGAACTCGAATTTACCACTCAATTGATTTTCAGAAACATCAAGGAAAACAATAGCAGACCAATTGGAGGAGCTGGAATTGAAATTTACCTTAGAGATGTGGCCTTGGAACTGGTTCTGGCTCAAGTCTAAAACCTTCAACGGCATTTCAAATACATCCACCAAAGGACCTTGAAACAGATTCCCTGAAAGATTTAAAGAAGAGATATATTTCAAGCCTGAGAAATCAGACAACCTTCCATGAATCTCATTCCTTGCGAGGTTCAAAGCACTTAGATTGGCAAAAGCAGACCCAAAACCATCAGGAACAGTTTCATTCAAGCTGTTGTAAGAGAGATCAATTGAAACCAAAGCCTTGCAATTCAAAAGCCCAGATGGGATGCTTCCTTCAAAGCTGTTGTTGCTGAGACTGAGAGATTCCAAGAGCGCAAAGTTCCCAATATTGCTCTCAAGAGGCCCAGATATCCTATTGTGGGAGAGATTGAGGCTCCTGAGAGTGCTGCTCAGACCCCAGAAATCTGATGAAAGGCCAGCGATGTTGTTGCTGCTGAGGTCTAGATGCTGAAGCTTGCTGAGCTTTCCAATGGTGTTTTCAGGTATGATGCCAGAAAGGCCTAGACCAGTGGCTGTCAAACTGATAATATCTTGGTTTGAGGCATTACAGAGAACACCTTTCCGTGAACAGACTGGAGCTGAGGAGTTTTCAGCCACACCCATCTTCTTAAAGAAATCTTCTATGAAAAACTCATCTGTGTTGGGTTCCTGAGAGGTTAAGAACCCAAAAAACAGTGACAGGAAAACAAAAGATCCTAAGACTGCAAGACCCATTTGGGAAAAGGCCTTGATACTCAGAATAAGAGGAGAACTGAAAGGAACTTATCAAGATAACCTAACCATCAAACCATCAAAACTGGTTTTGGGTCTTTAACAACAGTGGTTTCTTGGCTGAAAAGAACCAACTTTCAACACTTACACGCTGTTAACAGGGATCATTGTGCATTTCCTATCTCAAAATCCCATCAACAGAAAAAACCAGAAAGATATGGAGTAGAAACCTGTGTTTGGGTTGTTTAGATTTCAAGCCCTTCTAACAAGTCCAGTTTGGAGGATGTCTTCTATTAATGAGAGACACTATTTTGGGGCTCTTCCTCTTAACCATGGAAACACCATTTGCTAAATGTCATGGACGCTAGATCTAAAAGTCATAAAGACGCAATCTTTTTTTTTTTTTTTCCTAAAAACCCTGAAAGGTCAAAACCACCATTAGAGTATGAGTGGTCTTGGTCTCTTGGCTATTATTGAATGAGAGGTTTCTGGGTTTTTGAAACAGCACATAGCTTAACATATCTGGTTTTGCAGACCCATGAAAGACAAACAAAGAAAACCAAAATTAAATTCTTTTGTCTCTTAGAATGAGAGAAAGAAAGAGTAAGGAAAAAGGAAAACAAGAACAGATGAGAGAGAGTGAGGGAGGGGGCTCAGCAGAAGAAGTTCATGAATGCCTCACAAGAGATACCTCATGTGGGGTAAATTTTATTCATAGCTGTTAGGTGGAATTGAATTCTATATTCTTTATAGACACTCCTGCAATGCAGCACTCATCAAATATCTGGACCATTACATGGGCAATTCAGGAACTGACCCAATCCCAAACACCCCCAGCCCCAGCTGCCGCGCCCCACTTCCGGGCCTAGAGGGAAGCAAGAGCAAGAGTAAACTCTCATGTAGCCCCAGTCTAATAGTGCAGTTTCGAACCTATAACATTCGGGTGCAAACCGTGGTCCTAGACCAACTGACCTATCCTTGGGGTTGACTCAAATCAAACCTGCGGAGCTGATTTAAGAGTTCCGGCTAAGTCCATTCTTGATAGCCAAGCCAACTCATATTGGCCTGGGACTTCAATGTACAGGTTGGGTACATTCTTGCCAGCCCAACCTGAACATATCCAACATTAGTGTTTGGGTTGGGTCCATACTTGAAAACCAACCTGACAAAAACCCAACTCATTACACAATGATCTGTCAAGCCGACCAGTTAAATTAGGGTTCTGTTTGACCCTTAAACTTTCAGGTTGGATTAGCTTTGAAGTTTCTGATCCAATAAAAAGACAGATTGGTTAAGGTTAAGCCTATACATGTTATATTTGGTGCTCAACCCCCATTGACACCCCTAGTGGGCAGTAGTTCCCTTTTGCTACTCTAGCTTTGCCCTTTTGCAGTCTAAACTCTAAACAAGAACATGGTGGTGACTATCAAAGAATACATGATCAAGCCAATCCACAACAATGTCCATAATGTGGGCCTCATTTCTTTAATGAGATAGATCATAGTCATCACAGTTGTGCAGTCACACATGGACGGTTAAAAAGTTAATAAGCAACAATCCAAATTGTGGAAGAAGTTTTAGCTGGCTGGGACTGTTCAATCACAGTCATCTTAGGTGGCATAGGCATAGTACATTTATATTAAGGCCCACAATTTGGACAGTATAGATTGAATTTATGGTGGAAAACTAACATTACTGTAAGCCTCTTTCTTTCCCCATATTCAACCAGCTACCTATTCTGATCTTCAAACAAAGATAAGAAAAAGAAGAAGAAAAATGAAGACTTTCCAAGAAAATGACAACTTGCAATTTGCTTAGTCAGTTTAAGTCTGTTAAATGGGGAGACACATTGACCCCACAAGCAAAGTGGGGCCCGCTGTTTAAGACCCAAATTGTTGATATGATGGACCATGGATAGGTCTAACATACTGTGAGATTTTGACAACTTTTGTCAGCAATTTTCCTGTTTGGGCAATTTTATTGTATAAGGCCCATCCAGGATAGATCCCTGATTCATCATCTCTAAGGTTGAGATGTATGAACTAAGGGCCCACTATACAAACAGGAAAAATCCTACCAAACTGCTTGTATTTGTTGTAAAGAATAGAACTTCACTTTACAACACTTCAAAGTAATATGTGCCATTCAAAAACAGAAAAAAAGAAAAAAAAGAGAGAAGTTGTGGCCCATGTTTAGTGGATGCTATTACCATGTAAACAGGTTGGACTTGGGTCAAATCTCAAATCTAGAAAAAAAAGTCCCAGGCTCTGATTTGGTTCCAACACTATACTAAATGCGAGATTCTAGTCCAAATCCAAGTAAATTGGATTGAAAATTGAAATCCACTGACCCAATTCCCAACCCAAGTGGTAAATGGATCCAAAACGATTCATTCGGATCAGATCCTGCAAATAATTGGGTCGAGGAGGTCCCATTTCCACCAAAGTACCCATAATATTGACCCAATGGTCATAGACATCATCATCATCAATGATCGAAGCCTTATGCTAAACTATGTTGAAGTTGGCTACATGAGTCTTATTTCTTCATTCTGAATTATCCTGAACTAAATCTTCAGATAAGTTTCTCTTTTTTTAAATTTATTTTTAGTTACTCCATCTATGTCCTCTTCGGCCTATCCCTTTTACTTGATCATCAACTTGTATTGCCCAAATTTTCCTTATGGATGCCGTTTCCAACTTGTGTATGATATGCCCAAGCCATCTCAAATGCACGTGTCTAATTTTCAATGGTCATATACCTGGCCAGATAATTTGCCAAAATAATTACTAAACTTTGGGCTGAAAGATTTTCAATGCCAACTTTTCTTTCGATTTCACTCAAAAGTGTAATTGTAGCAATTATAAACAAAACACCCATTCATTAACTTCTTATTATTAAGGACAGCTGAATAGATGATTCCACTATAATGAAAGACAAATGATTCAATCATTTTGGGTTTTTATAAAGTTGGGAACTTACTATAAGACTTGCATTATATTTCCTTCCTTAATGATCTTTCTTATTATAAGGTAATCAATATGAAGAACAAGATCTGGGAGATTCTAATCTCTTTCATGTACCAACTCACCATGAAAAGATGACCTCAGTAATTGGTGTGTAATCTCTGAGTGGCAACTGTTGATAATTCAAGTGTCAGTTTGACAACTTTCTAGGGATATAAATGAGTCCTCGATTTTTCGATTACACAAGGTTCCGACTCGTTAAAGTTGGGTCTGGGTCCTTATTTAGGCCCCGATAAATAAATGGGTCTGGGTCCGGGTCCAGGTCTAGTTCCACCTTGGTTCGGACCCGTAGACTCGAGACCTGACATATTACCTCAATTTTCTAAAATCACTCCTAAAAATCATATTTTTTTTTAAATCATTCTTTATATAGACTTATAACCGGATCCAAACTCGTCCCGTATATGGTTCTGGTTCCGGTTCCGATTCCGAAATGGTTCCAGGTCCGGACCCGGTTCCACCTTTTCCTTAACGGTTCCGGGTCCACCATGGACCCAGACCAGAACCGTTTACAACCCCACCTCTTTCACTTCCATGCTGATTTAGGGTAGTACAATAAATAGATGTGCCAGGTTTGAGTTGGGCTCATGCTACTGGACCAACCATTTACCCAACCTAATACAACCCAACCCTAATCATTGTACTCCTACCCTCTAACCCTGGCCAACTAGACCTGTTTTTTAACTGTTTGGATTAACCGTTTCTGGTTTTCATTAAGATTAATTTTTCTAAACTGATTAATATATGGGCCAGCTTCAGTTCAACACATACCTTCAGTGGAACCCGAATACTAGAAGGACCCCCTAATACAAAAAATAGGTTTCAGGTCCATGGACTAATACTTGAGGACTCCAATAGAATTCTCACCATTACATATTATACATATATCAATATCATGAGAAATGTTCTCCTACAAGCTACTGCATATTCAATCCAGCTCTGTGGGGCCCACTTTTATTTGTTGCAGGCCATTTCACACTCTCATCCGCCCATGATTTAGTACCAGGCCCAATCTCATATCATCAAACCTTTATCCACTGTTGGCTTGAATCTCAAAGGAATCTATGGTTAAAAGACCACAAAACGTAGGCAATTAAATCAAGGGCTGAGACTATCTTATAAGGGGTTTTTTTTTTTAATGGCATAAGGAGGCCTTCCATGTACCCCTACCCCACTTATTAGAAGGCATTTTAAGTAGGCCCTACAAGCTGGACCACATATTGCTTGTATTTAGTTCGATGATAGGAGAACCATGAGAAAGGATCCCCTCTTTCAACGAAACAGGGAGATACTATTTCATCCTACCAAATCATGCTAACTATATAAAGTCTTTTCTTATCTGGTCCATCTGCCCATGTAGACATCGGAACCTCTATATCGGGTCCAAGTTCAGGTCCGGGTTTTTTGGGTAACCTGGTCCAGGTCAGTGGACATGATGGACCCAACTCAAGCCCAACCCAAAAAAGCAGGGCAGGCTAAATGAATTCAGATGATTTGAAGGGCATTTTGTTCATTTTCAGGAAAAGTGTGGGGTTGCAATTGATGATTTTGTTGGGTTGACTCCATCAGACTGCTGCTGCATCTTTAATGGAGAGCTCAGAGCAGTGCCTTTGAATTCTTCGAATTCAATGAGATATATTTGAAAGGGGAAGTCTTTAATTATTTGCATTGATTAAGACGTGTGGTTTGAAAATGACTCTGTCCACTTTGCTCAGGTGTGCTGTTTGTGAAATCATAGCCGTCTGTCATGTGGGCCACACCCTGAATGTGATGGGGTCGAAAAAATCAAGCCGTTGAACAATCAGAGACATTGAATTTGAGAGTGAATTGTGGATTGTGGACACCACTCTGGCCACACATTTCTTCCCTCATCAATGGCTACAATTGGTCGTCTAACCAACCTAAGTTAGGTGGTGTGTGTCACTCATCCAGGTTGTTAATGGGCCTGAGCCTTGGCCCAGGGTGATGGCAATTGGTTGGGTTGGGTTGACCACTGTAGGTAACATACATGGGCCAAACCCGGAACATATCCATTTATGTGTTGATGAGATTAGAAATGTCAATCCAAACACAACCCAGAAATAAATGGGCCAACCCGAAATCTAAAGGGTATGTTTAAATTTTACTGTAATTCTATGCTCAAATGAACTTCCCTTGATGGACTTCTGAGTTATGCTGAAAACCGATTCTTACCACTATGGACACTTTGTGTACATCTGCATAAAAGTGATTTTGACCTTCTCCCGTGAGATATTACTGGCCCAATTGATGCAGTAGCACACAGTTGCCATATACTCAACTCATGGTCCACATGTGGGACCCAAGGAAGTTTAGGAATTCTTTATTAATTATTAGTAGCTTCTAATTTTATTTAAGTAATTGTATTTAGAATTAGTTTCTAATTTGTATAGGATTTTATTCTTGTTTCCTAGTTTGATTATGAATGTTTTCTTAACCATTAAGTTTCTTTTATTATAAATATTATAGAGATTAATGATCTCAGAGTAGTGATTTGAGTTAATAAAATTTCCCAGCGTGGGTTTATCGTGGAGAGTTGTCTTCATAGAGTGATTGTTCCCGTGGAAACCCTAATTGTGCACTGGCACTTGCATCCTAACCTTAGGTTGCATCACCAATAACCCGTGCTCAGCACGTAGTGTTGTAAACGGGTCGGTTCCCGTCCGAGTCCATAGTGGATCCGGAACCAGAATCGTTAAGGAGAAGGTGGAACCGGATCCAAACTCGAAACCATTTCAAAACCTATTTCTTGCCTCCTTGACCGAAACTATATATGGAACGGGTCTGGATCCGGGTCCGAGTCCAGATAAAGAAATATATTTAAAAAAATATGATTTTTATGAGTGATTTTCGAAAATTGAGGTAATATGTCGAGTCCTCGGGTCTGAGACAAGGTGGAACCGGACCCGGACCCATTTACTTATCGGGGCCTAAATAAGGACTTGGACCAGGTTTTTAACGGATCGGAACCTTCGGGTAATCGGAGAATCAGTGACCCATTTACATCCCTATCAACACGGTATCTCCCTACACTGCAAAATAAATAATGACATTAAAAAAAAAATTACCTCTTTCCATAGGATAAGTTAAATAAAATAAAAATAGAGAAATTGGAGCAAAAATGATATAGTTATATAGGAACAACTGAAAAAGGGTATAGTTCCATAGAAACTACTAAAACATGGGTGGTATGATGGAAAAATGAGTTAGTTGCTGCATGAGTAATTACAAACCGTCGGCCAAAATTATAACTGATAGTCAAAACTTGAAGCCAAAACTCCTAGCTTAATATAGTATAATTGTGTGCAGAGAGCAGGTCAGCCATTTTGACAAATTTACATAGTCCCATTCTCCATCTGCGTGAAGCAGAGAGCAACTGAGCCATTTTGACAAATTTATCTGAGATTTGTTTTTTCAACTGTAGACATGATTTAAAGGGTCTGACCATCAATTCATAAATCAGTCATGAGTGATGAGCCCTCACAAACTGTGATCACCATTTCACTTGGACCCACACAAACTATGCAATATTGCACGGTTCCTTTGCCTCCTAACAGAGTTCTTCCTCAGAATTCTGCATATAATACAATACACTAACCGAACCTGTGCAAGAGACAGGTGACAATGTATAGAATCCTGCACATAAGACAACATTTCACCAGTAATATAGATGACACTGGAACCATTACACATGCTCCCCAGCAGAAGAACAATTCTGTCATGAACATGCCCATCTGGAAACTGTAGTTGAAACAGCACCTCAACCATCATACTGAGAAGTTACACCCACTCCATCTCATACAGAGGACAAATAACCATCCACATGAAACACCTGAATATGAATTTGCAGTAAGAAGATTGATTCTCATTCCCTATGCACGAGAGTAAAGTGGAAGTAAACATTAGCATCAAAACTGTTTACCCCGAGATTGGTTGATTAGTCATCATGACTTGAAGCGGGTGCAAAAGATCATCTGTATGGAGTTTCTACTATTGTATTGTATGTTGTTGTATGTTGTGTATGTTGTATGTATTATCATATCGGGGATCAATCAACAATGGCACACTCCTACCACTACAAGATAATTCACCACCCAAAATAAAAAATAAAAAACGCCCTAATAGAAACTAATCACCTCAAATTCACCACTCCCACAATAAATAGTAATGCCTGATTCGCCCATTATATCTTTCAACCATTTACAACATCCACTCCAACACCATATTAACATCCATTTGAAAACACATCACTACAAGAAAAAATGCTTCTAGCGGCGGCCGGTAAAAACTTTTATTGGCCACGGGTAAAACTTTTACCGGTGGTCATTGCGGCCGCCGTTTGGCGACAGTATACATCGGGTGGGTAAAAATTATTTTCTCTTGCGGCGCCTCTAACCGCTAGTAAAAGATATCTGTGAGCTGGTAAGACGACGAATGTAATTTTTAGCGGGGGCACTTGGCTGCAAGTAATAGTAAAAGTGGCTGCTGCTAAAAACCATTTTTTTAGCAGCGCCCATTCAGCCGCGCCTCTAAAAGCAGTGTTTTTTTTTTCTAGCCGCCGGTGATAGTAAAAATGGCTGCTACTAAAAGGAAATTTTTTTTTTTGTAGCGGCGGTCACATGGCTACAGCTAAAAGCAGTTTTTTTTTTTCCTGGCCACCGGTAATACTAAAAATGGCTGCCGCTAAAAACTAGTTTTTTCGTGACTGCCGCTAAAAACAATATTGTTTTTTAAAAAACACTGCTTTTAGCGGCGATAAAAAACACTGCTTTTAGCAGCAACCATATGGCCGCCGCTAAAAGCAGTAATTTTTTTTTTTTTACAAATATCAGACCACATGAAGCACAGAAATATATGCCAACATAGATGTTTGAACTTAGAATGCAAAGCCAAAGTATACTACAAACTAGGAATAAAAATGAGAATATACAAAATTAAAAGCATAACAAACATAAAAGTAAAGTGCTATCTGCTTCGCATCAAAGATCACAAACATGGAATCAAAATCAGAGTTGATTTTGAAACAAAGACACAAGTAGAATAAGTTTGAATTCAACTCCTCCACTTAATGGCGCATGACATTAAGTTCGACACTGGTCCACTTTAACAATGGAAACAAGTTAGGCCATATAATTCAAGTAACAAAAGAAATATATTATAATTGTATTAACTGTTGAAGCAAAAAAAATTCAGCATCCACCATTTGATCTTGTCCAGAGAAGCACATCTTGCACAACTCTACCAACGCAAATACCAAATTCAAACACGCACGATCTCCAAATGCATGTAAATGACAGTTCTGGAAAGTGGAAAAACTGGGTATCATTGTAGTAATCAACTCACTGTGATTAAAATTCATCAAGGGCTCTCTAAGAATGTGTGTGTGTGTGTGTGTGAGCGACTGTCGATTTCATTTGTGAATAAGAATGCAATTTTGATGGTGAGTGACATCATGGGATAAAGTTTTGTAGATATTATGTACAATGTATACCTAGCTATATTGTATATATAAATATGATATGAATACAAAAGGAAAAAAAGAAAGAAAAGCAAAAGTTAATGTTATAGATATTCAGATGTTGATGTTTGGAGTTTAAATAAAGGGTGAAATCAATGATCAGCATATTAGAGGATGATTATTGATAGTCTTAGGAGTAGAGAAAATCAAGAGATGTCATTTCACGGATGATATGGGTATGTGTACAGGAAAGAAATAGCTCCTATGAAGTATAGGTAAATGTATTTTACAATAAAATTTTGGTTGATTGACAGTGAAGCAAAATTCACAGTAACATGACCTGACTGAACTAAACTAGCTAGGCATGAAAAGATACACAGCATGTTGCTTGGGTTAACAATAAGCACCACATGCTCGTGTTCTCCTTGATTACTTATGTGAAGCTATGGACGTGTACAAAACATCTAGAATTAAGGTCCATCCGGAGCTCCAAGCACATATCCTTTTTGTTGCTTTACTTGCATTTTGTTGGGTGTTATTGCTCTGTAAATTATTTTCCAATAGACCCGTAGCATTGAGGGAGTTACAGTAGTTTCTTCTGGAGGCTACATTTGGATCAATCAGCTTTTGCAAACAGGACAAGCAGGCTTTAAATTTCACAGTTTATGTAGGATTTTAGACATTCTGCTTCTGGATAGATGCACAAGTTGATGCCTTCTCGGTGTTAAGGAGCCCTGTGCCCCCAGAAATCAACATGTGAAGTGCATTTATTGTTCTTTT
Organism: Cinnamomum chago; assembly: GCA_038049695.1. Lineage (NCBI taxonomy): Eukaryota > Viridiplantae > Streptophyta > Magnoliopsida > Laurales > Lauraceae > Cinnamomum > Cinnamomum chago. The sequence goes on along the minus strand of CP142458.1, from coordinate 58,559,542 downwards.
ACTGATTTGAACTTCAAGTAAAATTAAATTCAAAATCTTGAATCAACACGCCATGCAAAGCATTTCTGCTAGATATTAGCATGATAATAGGTACCAGGAAACCTCTTTCGATAGGAATACATTTCATGGAAAATACTAGCTTGTATGTAATGGATGGCAATGGGGGTGCTAAGTTAGAACTACTAAAACCTCCTGTACTGATTATAAAACTGTATCTGAAAGTTCGAGCTTATAAATAAACAAAAGTTGAAAATTTTAATCCAGTGACAAGGTAAATTTTCTGTGAATCAGTACATTAGACAGGGTTCTCTCATTTATATGTCCAAACAAACATAAGAAATTCAAGATAAAATGTTCAGAGAGAGAGAGAATCATGATTTAATTCCATAAATGGGTATCAGAAAACAACATCATAAAACCATAAAAATTAAACAATGCACCAATCACACAACCCCCAAGTAATTCAAATGAAACTATGAAGGGGGAACACAAAAAATCCAACACGATAGAACTGAACAAAAGTATGGGTTAAAATTTTTCTTACAAATTCCAGCCCAATTCCTCTGGAAGCTCCTTGGACCATGGAAACCCTGCCTTCCCTATGTATTGCAGAGTTGCAGAAAGAAGCCCTGTGAATAGAAGATCAGAGAAGGGATGAAGATTCTCATTGTGAGAAACTTCATTACACCAAAAGAAGATAAAAGGAAGAACGAAATCTCTGTTCTGGAAGTGGGTATCTCAGAAAATGTCAGACATTTTCATCTGATGATAAAGAACATGAACAAGAAAATTAAGGGGGGAAAGAAGAGCACATAAAAAACATCAACTGCTCATGCAATGATGGATCTTTTCTAACTGTGCCATGATGCCTCCTTCAACTGCTCTACTATGTTTGCAATATCATCTTCCCATCCGATCAAAATCATCACTTGGTCCTCTTTAAACGAATAATTGAATTTAGCAATACAAAAATCAAAGGACCCAAAAAGAACAAAAGAAAAAGATCCGATGCATGTTTTTCTTCATACAAATGTTGATGAATGCTAAACTAACTGAGCTGCTATTGCTTAAAAGGTGTAATTCAGATAACAGAGTTGCTATGTCATTTTACTACAAAATATAGACAAAGTTGTTAGTTTGATACATCATGGCTCTATATATTTAGAAGGATTCAGGTTTACACCGTCAGGGCCACTGTCAGAGATTCCAGTTCAGTTCCTCACTTTCTCTCCTATTCTCTCACTCGTCTTCTATTTATTTCTTTCTTTCTATCAGCCATTCTTCTCTTTTCATTAGTCAAGTTTTGTTTTGGTATAGTTGGTAAGAAATGATTGATGCAGGAGATGGTATTTGATTACACTTGGATATGAATATATGTTGCTTTACATGAGTTTAACACCCGTGAATTCTCACCCACAAAAAGTCCCTTTAATCAATCATAAGGAGAAGGAAAAGCTCCTTTAATCATAGGATCATAATAGAAGAAACTGAAAACAGAAGCAAACCAGTGACAGATCATTGCTAAGCCACCTTTGACTCTAGCCTCACCCAACTGAGCCTGTTCCCTCACATTGAAATATCCCTCTTTGTACCACTGCACCAATCTAGGAAAAAAGGATATAGAAACAGAAATATTGAATTGACTTATTTGACCCAATCATCCAAATTAGCTGAAAATTGATATTAATGAGAAAAAGGGCTTCAGACACTATCAGCTTTTTAATATGTTTGTCCTCCACAAATTTAATGAGAAAAAGAAAAACACCCACCAAAAAAAAAGAGTACCATAAATGGCAGAGAAGAGAGAGATTGAGGAGATTTTTCTTGCCCTCACAAATGAACAGGGAGAGAAGAAGAAGAAGAAATCATGCTCATCAATTCATAAAACAAACAAATAACAGCAAACACTACAAATCAACCAACTCACATGCAATGCCCACAAAGTAAAAAGAACCCAGAAATCCAAACACCCAGAAAATGGAATTAAAGAGAAAAACAAATGCTTAAAATTTTCAAAAAGTTCATACCCTTTGGCTCCTTGGTCAGGTAGAAATAAGCAGCAGTTGCACCAATAGCAACAACAGCAACAACACCACTCAAAATCTCAATCTGCATAAATTTTGATGCATGTTTCAAAATTCAGGCCTAAGTATGACCCAAACTTGTACATGTCCAATCAAAATGTCACTTCTAATCATCAATCTGCTCCCTACAACACAAAGAAAAATAAATAATTAAATTATCTTCTTACAAATCATATAATGCAAAATCATGGTAATATTAAGTAAACAATAAATAAGTATTTTTACCCCTTCGGAAGGATCCTGTCACTGGGCAGATAACCGTTGTCTCATCTCAGCAATAATGACATGCATCAACTTCATCTCTTCTAAATGTGCACGCTTCTCTTCTACATGGTTCTTCTTCCACTCCTCCATTTGACGCTTCTCTTCTTCTTGGTTCTTCTTCCGCTCCTCCATTTGACGCTTCTCTTCTTCTTGGATCTTCTTCCGCTCCCAGAGTTCTTCTTGAACTGAGCTTAGTTCAGTCTGCACCTCATCAAAAGCGGCCTGAGATTGGCATGACGTGGAGCCAAAGACTGAAGTGGGCGTTGGACCTAGCCCATATCCACATACACGACCATGCCACTCTGCTCCCATCACCTGAGTATATATTAGAAGATCCTCCTCCTTGGGCAGCACTTGGTTCCTTAAACTTTGACTGAATGGAAAAAAAAAAATAGTGTCATTATACACAAATTGAGGCTTATTGTTAAAATTATCAACTGACGTACAATGATTTCCGCTAATCTCTCATCGTACAATGATTTCTGCTAATCTCTCATCAACAGGAGTCCTGTCCTTCCGACTATGGGTGCGAATGAAGAGATCCGCCCGAGAAAGTATACTCCCATCAGTCCTGCTCCGAGTCTATCCATGTACAAAGTTAATTTCATTACAAAGTTGAATGTCAACGTAAATTCTAAAATAATAAATAATATAATGAGCCCATATACCTCCTCATCTCTATGTCGAGCAAAACTCTTAGTCCCCCCCTGTATGTTTTAGTTTTGGGGAGCTACGATTGGCCTTATTTTTCGAAGCCACAACCTATATATATTCAACAATATTGCAACAATTTAAAGACACGGGCAAAAAGGACTCTTTCACTAAAACATTTTAATAATGGTTTCATACCTGAACCTCTGGACTGCCCCGATATTGCACAAGCCAGGCCCAATCTTCACTAGAAACGTAAGGGGGTCCATGTTGAAGTCGTTCCTCATCTGTATTCCACAAAGAATAGTACTTATCCTTAATGTCCTTTTTATAATCTCTGAATTTCTACCCTAAACTTTGTAGAACCCACTTTTTCCTCTCATCATCAACCATAGCGTAGTCCTGAGATTCAAGATTAAATAAGGATCACGAGAAGTGATTAACTAAAGAAGGGAGATGTACTAGTATGCAAAAATAAATGGTTCATTACTATTTACCTGGATATGCTTCCACATTTTCTCTTTTGCTTGCTCTGGAACGTCAACCCATTTCGTCACCTGTAATGGTGCATTACCGGTTGTCCTTACAATTATTCCGCATAATGTGGCGAAAGGCCTAGCACTATCACCTATAGGTTGCCTTCTGCATTGAACTGCACAATTAGTTTATCATCGAGCCGCCTATTAAACAACTTAATGCCTCGGTTGCTCCCTCGAGTCCTCTTTTTCCCACTGTTAGGATCTGTTTTCAGAGTTTAAGAGTTGATATTCCATATAATACTAAAGAATAATCTGGTATCTTTGATCTATCAAATTTAAGTCTACTATGATCTATCAAATTTAAGTCATCTTACTTGAACTGTTGTCAATCCCCGCAACCTTTGTATGGGCAGGCTGATCTGGATCTCAAATGGCCCCTCTGTAGGCTGTGGAGGGGGATGTACGGAGGAACTCTGACTAGATCTACTTCTGCTTCGACGAATCATGGCAATCTTATTAATTACCTAAATCACATAATCAAATATAATCCATCAAGAATATGGATTTGAATTAAATAAGTAGACAATAAATGGCAATAATGTGACAAAAAACATATTTTTATACTCTTACATCTTAAATGGGTTACTTACATCTTAAAAGGATTGCATGTATATTATACATAATCAATAGAGGCATCAACAAAAAACACTAAATTCCATAAGAATGTGATAGCAAAGAAACAAATTAAGATGGGCAAAATAAGAGTGAAAGCATCATATTTTTAATATATAATTAGGAGGATATTAAGAATCTAAACTCACCTACATTACCTGCTAGCAATCTTAATCATCACCAACGTCAAAAGAGATATCATCTCCATCTCCATCACCGTCGTCAGTAGAGGTATCATCTCCCTCGCCATCATCAATAAAGTCATCATCTACTTCATGTTCTTGGGTTTGATGAGGAAGAACAATATTTGCATCAAGAACCACTCCTTCGATATCAGGTCTATTCCAAGTGATAATACCATCATTGGTGTCTACCATATCTATTGACTCAATGTGCAAATCGAGCTCAATTTGTTGGCAAGGATCCACTTCCGACTCCATATTGTATAAGTCTCGGGGTTGTATCTTGACCGCGACATGCCAATTGGGCTCGTTGGTGTCTTCGACGTAAAAAACTTGTTGTGCCTGATTTGCAAGAATAAATGGTTCATTGGTATTTAAGGTCCATGTGAAGTTCACACAAATGAATCCATACTCATCTTGCTTGATTCCCCTACCACCACGGTTCATTACATCCCACCAATCACATTTGAACAACACGATCCGATTCCTACCGATATACTGTAACTCCATAACATCGTTTTAAACAACATAATAGCCAACACTGCCGGTCATCTAGTTCGAGTCTCTTTACACTTGCAAAGCTCGATGTCTCTGCAGTTAAGAAAACTCCACTATTTTGAGGTTTCCTTTGTCTCTCGCGATCTTTTGTGTGAAATCTGAAGCCATCTACGATGTACCCCTTAAAGCACCTCACTGATCGAAAGGGAAGCATGGCTAATAATTGTAGTTGTTCATTTACATGCTCACCATCTACTTGCATCTGTGAAACCTATTTGGATTGGACAAGAAAATTAATACATCCCCATCACATTATTCACAACTATGACTACAATTAATAGGAAAAATGCATATTGTATACAACACTTACATGGCTTTCGAACCATTTACCAAATTCCTTGATATGAGTGCGGTCTACATCCCTAACACTTATACGACCACCATGAGCATCCTTAATCATCTACTTATGGTTCCAAGGAGAAAGATGACTGAATTTCTTTTTCCCTCTTTGAAACACTTAGCCCAAAAGGAACTGTAACACCCCACCATTCACACATGCATGTTATTGTCCGCTTTGACCCACGGGCCTCACGGTTTTGCTTCTGATGGGCCTCAACCCATCAAAAGGCCTCATGCAAGGTAAGGGTGTAACATCTACATATAACTCCATTCACTTTCCACTCTATAGTCGATGTGGGACTCCGAGGCGTCACAATCCACCCCCCTTAAGGCTACACGTCCCTGTGCAGTAGCCTACCGGTCCCTGTACCCTTAAGGCTGCACGTCCCTGTGCAGTAGCCTACCGGTCCCTGTAGCCTGCCAGCCCTCTTGGCCAGCCCACATGGAGACCCGCCCACTTGCACCAGGCCACGACAGGGGACCCACACTCGAACTAGTAGAGAGTCGGCTCTGATACCATTTGTAACACCCCACCCTTCACACATGCATGTTATTGTCTGCTTTGGCCCACGGGCCTCACGGTTTTGCTTCTGATGGGCCCCAACCCATCAAAAGGCCTCATGCAAGGTAAGGGTGTAACCACTACATATAACTCCATTCACTTTCCGCTCTATAGTCGATGTGGGACTCCGGGGCGTCACAGGAACACAAGTGAACAAGAAGCCATCAATAGGGGAAATCAGAACATGTAATCTGAGAAGAAAAAACCCATACCTGATACCTGAGTTTTCAAGGCATTTCTTCTCCTCTTCCTCTCACAAATTTTTTCTTCCTCTTTTCCTCCTCTTCGTTCCCTTCCACATATATTACTTATCAAATATAAAGGAGCGAGAAAAGATAAATCATATTACATAAATAAAACTGCAGTTAAATCATATTACAGGACCTAATCTCACCTGAAGTGAACCCCTCACAAGGCTGAGAAAAGAGAAGAAAAAAAAAATCAAGCTTGAAGAACATTCATATGTTGCCTTCCTAAAACTCCAAAACCCAAACAAAACATCTTATATCTACTTAAACCCCACCAAACCACAAACCCAATTCTCTGCTTCAAAAAAGATCTCAACTTTAGATGAGAATCTCGTCTGGTTGCCCTCAGAAAATAGAATCAGCCTGAAATTCAAATCCAAAACCAAGTAAATGCAATATCCATACCTAAAATCCTTGGTTTCTTGCCATAAGAAGCTACAGGTTTTAAATTTTAGAACAAAAAAAAACACAAAGAAAGAAAGAACATTAAAAACTCAGTCAAAAACAGAGGAGAGATCAATCAAAATGATAACTTTGACATTCTCCTACATGTATCAATCAAAAAGCTAGTATCTTAGAGCTTACCTTGAGGATTATTCGTGCAAAAAGACGTTCCTAGTTTCTACAAAAAAAACCCAACAGATTGAAATGGGTCTTCTTCCTCTGTTCTTCCTCTGTTCTTCTGTAGAAAGAGAGAAAGGGAGAAATGTTCTAGAATAGATCTTTCTCAGTCCATAACCGTGACATATGACTTTACTTCTGGAAGATCGTTTGGGGGTTTTATGGTCTCAAAATTTTGACATTCTCGACAGACAGATGCACGAAAAAGTAGGGTTTTGAAGATTTTTCAACTCCAGATATAGAGGGAGAGAAAGGGATACGAAATCTCTTCCTGTTACAAATTAGTGCATGCTAGTCATGTGTTCTCTTCAGATTGAATAAGTCTTACTAGTTGACAAGGTCTAGAGTAATTTTAGGATTCTGAATTAGTCATAGGTTGTTAGTAGTGACCTAGTAATCAGGAGATATTCATGCCAGTACTATTTACAGTTGCATATCTCAGTAGTATAAGTAGGGAGTCTGTAACGTCAATCAAGCATTCAATCTTTGTGTTCTTCATATCAAGTAATAAATCATTTTTTATTCAGTATTTCTTTCTTAGCATAAGTCTTTAATTTTATCACATGGTATCAGAGCGCAGGTTGCTAAGAAGGTGTGTGTGTTTATTACTTGAATAGTTGGTTTGTTTGGTTTATTTTTTTGCTGGGTGAAGTCATTTATTCATATTCAAGATGAATGGTAACAATGGTACTGCTCCATCTGCTATCGAGAAGCTGGTTAGTGACAATTACAACTACTGGAAGCTTTGTATGGAAGCCTACCTGCAAGGGCAAGACTTGTGGGAGCTTGTCTCTGGTGCTGATATGGTAATTCCAGAGGACACTCCGCAAAATGTTGAGTTGCGGCGAAAGTGGAACATCAAAAGTGGCAAAGCTTTATTTGCCTTGCGAACCTCAATTAGCAAGGAGTATATCGAGCATGTTCGGGATGTAGCTTCACCAAAGCAAGTGTGGGAGACGCTTGACCGGTTATTCACCCAAAAGAATACAATGCGACTGCAGTTTCTAGAAAACGAACTGGCTGGGTTGGTTCAAGGTAATCTTTCAATCTCAGAGTATTTTTTGAAAGTTAAACATTTGTGTTATGAAGTTTCAGCATTGGATACGGATGAACCAATTCGTGATGGGCGCTTGCGCCGTTACCTTATCCGTGGACTGCGAAAGGAATTTATGCCATTCATTTCTTCGGTACAAGGGTGGCCAGTTCAGCCCTCGATCATTGAGCTGGAAAATTTGCTTTCAAATCAGGAAGCCTTGGTGAAGCAAATGTCCAGCAGAAATCATTCTCAAGGAGGCGACGTTTTGTATACCCAAGACCAAGGGAACAGTTGTTTTCCTTCTAAGCATGCTTCAGGCAGTGGCAATCAATTCAGGCCCGAGGAGGAGACGACCGGACGTCCCATGTATTGTTACAGATGTGGCAAGGAAGGACACCTCAAACGCGAGTGTCGAGTGAAGGTGATCTGTACTAGGTGTGGCAAACCAGGCCATATAAAGAAGAATTGTCGGGTAAAGCTTGATGCTGAAGATGCTAATGTTGTCCATGATTCCAAAGTTGCTGATGAGCCAAACTGGGGGCAGTGTTTCTCTATTGAAGTTCTTAATGGGCAAGAAAATATAGCTTCGGCTGTGCACAATACCGATGCAAGTGTAAAAGCTATCGATTGCATTGATTACAAGCAGGAATGGATAGTTGATTCAGGCTGTTCACATCATGCCACCGGAAATGATACCTTACTGTCAGATGTTCGTCCTCACAATGGGAATCGAATTATTGTGACTGCGGATAATTCATTACATTCTGTAATGAAAGAAGGTCATTTCAATGTTCATGCTAATAGCTCAAATAGTGCAGGTGTGGCTCTCAGAAATGTGTACCATGTTCCAGGTTTAAAGAAGAATCTCGCCTCTGTGTCGCAGCTAACTGATTCTGGGAAGTATGTATTATTTGGTCCGGATGATGTCCAAATTCTCGACCACGTGAAGCATGTTGACGCTGATGTTCTGTTCACTGGGAAGCGGAAAAACTCATTATATGTGTTGTCTGCAGGTGAAGCATATGTTCGCAAAACAAGCCAGAATACTAGCTCGTATATTTGGCATGCTCGCCTAGGCCACATTAACTATCAGTTGCTTCAACAGATCTCTACGAAAAATCTCCTTGATGGCATTCCTTTCATCAAGAATATCAGTACACATGTGGTATGTTCTGGTTGTCAATATGGCAAATCTCATCGGCTTCCTTTTCCCCGGTCTATTAATCGAGCTTCTACTCTCTTTCAGTTGGTCCATTCGGATTTAATGGGACCAACAAAAACAACCAGCTACAGTGGCTTTACATACATGATGATTCTCGTCGATGATTTCTCTCGCTTCACTTGGGTGTATTTTCTAAACCACAAAAGTGAAGCACTCTCTACATTCATTCATTTCAAGGAACACGTAGAGAAGGAGTTTGGGTTGAATATAAAGTGCCTTCGCACTGACAATGGAGGTGAATACATGTCTGACGCGTTTTTCACATATTGTGAGGAACACGGCATCCAGCGGCAAATGACATGTCCTGATACACCACAGCAAAACGGAGTGGCTGAACGGAAATTAGCACGTCTCGCTGCAGTATGTCTATCTTGGTTGCATGAAAAGCACCTTCCAAGGGAGTTGTGGGCTGAAGCTATGCAGTGTGCCTGCCACGTTATCAATCGGTTGCCTTCATGGCCAGGTACAGAAGCCTCTCCTTTTGAAGTTGTTTATAGCACGAAACCGAATGTGAGTTATTTTCGGGCATTTGGTTCGCTCTGTTATGTTCATGTATATTAGCAACTTCAACATATGAAAAGGCAATCTTGCATCTGAGCTGGAGTTAATGCAATTTTGCATCTTAAATTCCACAAATCCGGACGCACACGCTTATTTAAATCGCAGGATCTTACGCCCTATTCTATCCAAGAATTCATCAATCGTATTTTTCTTCTTCGTTTGCTTCTTCATATCTTCAATTCCTAGCAATAGATTGTTTACAAAACCCTCGATCTCCTCTATCGTTGAGTAAGACCATTTTATTTGTGGATGCGATTGAGATTGACCTAGATCTCGTTGGGTGTGATTCTGCACCTATGCAAGGTCAGGGTTAGCGGTGCCTTCTACAACTGAAAAACATTCGATTCTCAATCTAGTGATACCCTTGTACCACTGAAAGTATTCATGGGAGTGAGCGCTGCTATCCTTGTCAACTTCCCCTTCAAGCACCGATTTCTTCCTAGCATTCTACTCTTGAACTCTTTCTTTCATTTTCTTTGAATAGTCCACCATGGCCTTCAATATCCTATTCTCCCTATTGAAAGAGTGGAGAGGGAATTATTTGTTGAAGGCCGAATTACTTCATCGCACACTTACTATTATGGCACTCAACAATCCAGTAACAGACCATAATAGTTTGTGAGCTAAATACGACCATTTCCTGTTCATCCACCATCTTGGTCAATTCGTCTTCAAATTCAACATATGGCCGCCAAATGAACTGCATTCATTAAATAAAATTTCAAATAGTTTGTCTACAAATCTAATGTTGAAAACTTACCAAACGGCATATGCAAAAAGTATAATTAAATATTATATATAAGCACGCATTATCTGCATCTTGGTTGTCAAGTTGTTTACAAACAACTTGGTTTGTAGGTCGAAGTTGACTCCACAAACATGAAGGATTTGACGGGAACTATTGTGGAGTTATCGGAAAGTGTTAATCAACTCTCCGCAACTATAGCTCAAATCCAAGAAACTCTTGGAAGGATGGACCCCTCATTAGCCAATTTGGAAAATAATCGGTGTGCGGATAATCACCATGATGATGGAGAAAATATTTGGAATCAGCGAGATCCGCAGGCAATCAATGTTGATGGTGATTTAAGGATTAAACTCGTGATTCCCAAATATGATGAAAAGTTAAAGCCAAATGAATTCATGAATTGGTTAGTATGTGTGGAGAATATTTTTGCACACAAGCCCATGACGGATGGTCATAAAGTTACCTGAGTGGAAACTCAGTTTCGCAATTATGCTGTGATTTAGTGGGCCGAGTTGCGAAAGAAGAAAAGGAATCAAAACGTTGACCCCAGTGAGACATGAATTGAGATGAAAACCAATTGAAGCAAAAGCTTCTTCCTATCAACTATTCCAGAGACATGCGTTCATGCTTTCAAGAATTGAAACAAGGGTCCAAAATTGTTGTTGAGTATTATGAGGAGTTCCTGACCATGCAAACTCGTTGTGGTTTGAATGAAGATGATGATGTGTTAGTTGACTAATATTTTCATGGGCTGAGAATTGACATACAAAATATCCTTACATTCAAGAATTTTGATACTATTGATGAGATCATCCAACATGCCATCAAGGCCGAAAATATTGCAAACTATCAGGCCCGAAATTTAGTGTGTCTAAATGGCATGTACAAAAAGCCCTAACAAAACTAGATTCTAATCCATGTGCTAGTTCCTCAGAATAGTTTCCCTCTAAGTTTGAAGATCAAAATAGGTTCACATGTTTTCATTGCAAGCAAAAGGGGCACCATTCCGTTGAATGCCCAAAATGAATTAACTTAATGGAAGGTACACACGATGAACCGAACACAAGATGATAATGAAGAAGAAGATTCGGAGGAAGTGGAAGAAATAGAAGCCGAAAAGGATTGTGACTCTTGGTCTTCCAGGAGTCTACACCCACTGTTGAGAATAGATGGTTGTAGAAAAATATTTTTTGTTCCATAGGTACAATACATGGGCAAAACTGTACAGTTGTTATTGATGGTGGAAGTTGTGAAAATATCATCTCCCAAACTCTTGTTGATCATTTGCAGTTGAAGGTTTACAAGCACAATCGCCCCTATTTTATCAAATGGCTAACGACAGGTGATGAAGTACAAGTGCGACATACATGTCAAGTTACTTTTGCAGTTGTTGATAATTATAATTTGGTGTGATGTGCTACCAATGGAGAGTGGAGATATCTTATTGGGTCGCCCATGGATGTACGATAAGAATGAGACTCATTGGGTATGCGACAATATGTACACATTCATGCACGATGGAAAGGAAGTTACACTCTATCCCAAGAAATCAGAATCGCCGAAGAAGAGATCAAGGGCCCCTGCAATAAAGGAAGTGCTTCACGTACACCATGTCAACAGAAGCAACATGAAGAAGACCTGAGTTTGAGGTTGAACTCTTTTTTCAACTTGGGGGGAATGATGCAAAACGGGCCACCACTGGTCCCACCCAAGATAGTTTTAGGAATTTTTTTTAGTAGTTTCCTAATTTAATTGTAATTAGGATTAGCATTCCAGTTTATTTACTTTCCTAGTTTAGATAGAATTCTTAGACTCTAAGCTTTGTTTTATCCTATATTTATGGCAGTGTAGAGATGGAAATCTCAAACTTGATTATTGAATAGAATTGTGGGTTTTTCCCTCGACGAGGTGCGTCCTCGTGTTAAAGTCTATGTGGAGACGATTTGAGGTGTTTGCGGACACGTGCTTCGGCACCCACACAAGCCCTAACCCTAGGGCCTGCATAAATTGCCCGATAATCAAATGAGCTCCAGTTACTTTCTAATGAGATCCAAAGAGATTCAGTTCCTTTTTTTTAAATTACAACTCCCTAAATCTGCTCTAGAATTATAGAAGACAACAATGAAGATTGCTAGTGGCATGCTTATAATTTCATAGAGAACAAAATCATAGTTAACTATCTAGTCACGTGGTGAGGACGTTGGGGTTGTCAATGGTAGAGATTAAGTAAAGTACACTGTTAATGATCTTTTAGCTCACAAATTCTTTCTTCTGCAGAAGGAATAAGACGATGGACAATGTTACTGGGAATGAAAATGCGAACAACAATGTTCAACTCAGTGGAACTATGGAGATGCCGGAGTACGCTCGGCAAATGTTTGAAAGCTTTATGAAAGCGTATACACAAGTTCAAGAGCAGATCTCCGCTATTTATCACCATCAAAGTGAGAATGGCGAGGGACAGAGCAACAACAGAGATGGTTCGGGTGAAGGTAGCATCATTGGGAGTAGAAATCGTGAAAGAGATACCTTATATAAAAGATTCAATGAATTTCTCCCCAAGAGCTTTGAAGAAACAACTAATCCTTGGGATGCAAATAAATGGGCTGAACACATGGAAGGCATCTTTGAGGTTATGGGATGTACAGAGCATCAAAAGGCCTTACTTGCAGCGTTTAAATTGGAAGGTGATGCGAAGGAATGGTGGAAGGCAGCCAAGAGGTCATTCAATGGACAAGAAACAGAGATTACTTGGGCCTTCTTCAAAAGGGAGTTTATCAAGAAGTTTATACCAGATCATATTAGGGCTCAGAAGAAGAGAGAGTTTGAAACTTTGGTGCAGGGAAATTTGACGGTAGCCAAGTACGCCCTTAAGTTTATAGAGCTGTCACATTTTGCTGAAACATTAGTGGCTACAGAAGGAGAAAGGATGGAACGATTCGTGAACGGTCTTAGACCAGACATCAAAAAGGACGTAAAGCTGCATGAACCAAAGACTTATGCTGAAGCTTTGAGAAAAGCTTTCGTCTCCGAAGAAGCCATCGAAGACATAAGGAGAAAGACTCAAATGACGTCCACTGAAGGAAAAACAGACAACTCCAAGCACCAGTTCCCCAATAAGAAACAGAAAACTGCAACCAAGCCGATCTGCAACCATTGCGGAGGATCGCATGAAACAAATCAATGCCGGAAAAGAGCTGGGGTGTGTTTTGGGTGTGGAAAAGGAGGTCATAAGGTAAAAGACTGTCCAGAGGTCAGGGAGAGAAATCAAGCCAAACGGAAAGGTGGATGTTATGGTTGTGGTCAAGAAGGGCACCAAGTCAAGGACTGCCCCAGTAAGCAGGGGAGGAATCAAGTCCAGACACAAGGACAAGCACCTCCGCAAAATCAGCAGGGTCGAGAGCGTCCACAAAACCAACGTTATTATCAGAATCAGACACATCAGCCCCATGGAAATCAGCAGAACGCACCCCAAGGGCAGCATTACAACCTTGGCAGGAATAACCAGGGAGGGAATCAGACGAGACAGCAGCAGAATGGAAGGCTCTTTGCCATGACGCACCATGATGCGGAAGCGGCCAACCACGTAGTCGAGGGTATGGTCTTAATTTCCAATTATGAAGCGAGTACTTTATTTGATTCTGGTTCAACCCATTCTTTCATCTCGCATACTTTTGCTGCCAAGATAGAAAATTCCCCCTCATTTTTTACTAATGCATTAGTAGTGTCTACACCCACGGGTGATCAAATATGCACTAGAACCATATTTTATGATTGCATGATAGCAATTGGGCAAGCCCTGATGCCAGCTGACCTGGTATTGTTACGTATGAACGACTTTGATGTTATACTGGGCATGGACTGGCTTACTAGGTATCGGGCTATTTTACACTGCTTTAACAAAGTAGTTCGATTTAACCTAGAGGGATTTACTCATGTTAATCTAGTGGGAAAAAGGAGACCTGTTCGGTCAATGGTTATCTCAGCCATCAAAGCTGGTGAGTTACTGAGGAATGGGTGCAAAGGCTTTTTAGCCTTCATTTCGGAGGATAAACCAAAACTAAGTATAGAAAATATTCCCGTTGTTAGGGAATTCCCTGACGTATTTCTGGATGACTTGCCTAGACTGCCCCCACTTCGGGAGGTCGATTTTACCATTGAAATAATGCCGGGTACAGCCCCGATTTCCAAAGCACCCTATCGAATGGCTCCAGCAAAATTGAAGGAACTCAAGGATCAATTGGATGAACTATTGGACAAATGACTCATCAGGCCTAGTGTGTCCCCATGGGGAGCACCGGTGTTGTTCGTAAAGAAGAAGGATGGAACCTTGAGAATGTGCATTGATTATAGGCAGTTAAATCAGGTGACCATCAAGAACAAGTACCCTCTACCCCGCATTGATGAACTGTTTGATCAATTGCAAGGAGCAAAATACTTTTCCAAGATAGATCTAAGGTCCGGCTACCATCAGCTGAGAGTAAGGGAGGAAGACATTCCCAAGACGGCATTTCGGACGCGGTATGGTCATTACGAGTTTCTAGTCATGCCTTTCGGATTAACCAATGCGCCGGCCGCCATTATGGCATTGATGAACCAAGTTTTTCAACCCTATCTGGATAAATTTGTGGTGGTATTTATTGATGATATCCTCATCTACTCTAAAGAAAGGCAAGAACATGGCGAGCATTTGCGTACCTCCTTACAGCTCTTGAAGGACAACCAACTTTATGCCAAGTTGAGTAAGTGTGATTTCTGGTTAGAGCAAGTCACCTTTTTGGGGCACATTATTTCCGGAGATGGATTATCTGTAGACCCTACAAAAATAGAAGCGGTTATGAATTGGAAGCGACCTTCAAATGTTTCAGAAGTTAGGAGTTTCTTAGGCCTGGCGGGCTATTATCGAAGGTTCGTGCAAGGATTTTCTACGATTGCTGGACCATTGACCAGACTCACAAGGAAGGATGTTCCGTTCACTTGGGACGAGAAATGTGAGAGTAGCTTCAGAACATTGAAAGGTAAACTGACGTCGGCACCAATACTCGCCCTTCCGGCTGGGAGTGGAGGATTTGTTATCTACTGTGATGCGTCGTTACAAGGGTTAGGGTGTGTTCTCATGCAGCATGGAAAGGTGATTGCGTATTCTTCTAGACAGCTAAAGGTTCATGAAAAAAATTATGCTACGCACGACCTTGAGTTGGCAGCTGTAGTTTTTGCATTGAAAATTTGGAGACACTACCTTTACGGCGAAGATTTTGAAGTTTATACAAACCACAAGAGCCTCAAATATGTATTTTCTCAAAAAGAATTGAACTTGCGCCAACGAAGATGGATGGAATTCTTGAAAGATTATAATTTCTCTATAATTTATCATCCAGGAAAAGCGAATGTTGTAGCCGACGCCTTAAGTAGGAAATCAGCACAGATGGCTTGTCTTACTGCTGAGTGGCGACTACTTGAAGAGATCAAGGACTTGGATGCAGATTTATGGCCTATTGGTGAAAAAGTACTATTGGGAAGTTTCAAGGTTCAACCCGAACTAATTTAGAGAATTAAGGATCGTCAACGGGATGACAAGGCATTGGAGGAAATCTTCGACAAACCAGATAATGAACCGGACTTCTCCATTGATAATGGCGTGTTATACTTTCGAGGCAGACTTTGTGTCCCAAATAATCGAGAAATCAAAGATGAAATTTTGAAGGAAGCA
This sequence comes from Cinnamomum chago, assembly GCA_038049695.1. NCBI lineage: Eukaryota > Viridiplantae > Streptophyta > Magnoliopsida > Laurales > Lauraceae > Cinnamomum > Cinnamomum chago. The sequence continues at coordinate 58,543,605 of CP142458.1, read as the reverse complement.
CATCACACCAAATATACCATCTGAAGGAAGCACATCACACCAAATATACCATCCATCCAGGGAGCACCAAGATGTATCAGAACTTAAAAATCAGATTTTGGTGGATCGGTATGAAGAATGATGTTACTGAGTTTGTTGGACGGTGTTTTACTTGTCAACAAGTGAAGGCTGATCATAGGAAGCCGGGGGGATTGCTGCAGCCGCTACCTATCCCAGAATGGAAATGGGAACATATCACTATGGATTTTATTTCAGGATTTCCCAAGACCTCAAGGCAAAATGAAATAATTTGGGTAATTGTGGATCGATTGACCAAGTCAGCGCACTTCATACCGTTGAAAGGAAGAACTACCATGGAGCACCTGGCCAAAACATATGTTCGGGAGGTTATGAGGTTGCATGGCATTCCAGCATCGATTGTATCAGACAGGGATACCAGATTTGTTTCACAGTTTTGGAAGAGCTTACAGAAGGCTATGGGTACGAAACTGAATTTTAGCACGGCATATCATCCTCAGACTGATGGACAGACGGAAAGGACAAATCAAACTCTAGAAGACATGCTTCGCGCTTATGCTATAGATTTCAGTGACAGTTGGGACGAGCAGTTACCGCTGGCAGAGTTTGCTTATAACAATAGCTATCATTCGAGTATTCAGATGGCTCCTTTCGAGGCCCTGTACGGCAGGAGTTGCCGCTCTCCAATTTGTTGGGAAGAAGTGGGCGATAGGCAGATTTTAGGCCCTGAATGGGTGCAAACCTCTACTGAGAATATTAAGAAAATCCGTGACAGATTGAAGACTGCTCAGAGTCGCCAAAAGAGCTATGCAAACAAACGCCGACGGGAATTAGAATTTTTGGTCGGTGACTCGGTATTCCTCAAAGTCTCTCCGACGAAGGGAGTGATGCGATTCGGTAAGAAAGGAAAGCTAAGTCCGAGATACATTGGACCATTCAAAATTACAGGGCGGGTGAGCGATGGGAACGCTTACGAATTGGAACTACCACCGCAGTTAGCTGGAGTTCATAAGGTGTTTCATGTATCCATGTTGAAAAAGTATGAACCAGACCCGTCTCATGTGTTAGATTTCGAACCAATGAACTTACAGCCAGATTTATCCTATGAGGAGAGCCCTGTTGCAATCGTAGACACCAAGGAGAGGGTGTTGCGGAGACGAACAGTCCGACTAGTCAAGGTGCTCTGGACACATCAGGATCCAAATGAAGCTACATGGGAGATCGAGGACGATGTCCGAAAGAAGTATCCGCATCTTTTCACCACAGGTATGTTTTAAATTTGGAGGACCAAATTTCCCAAGGAGGGGAGTATGTAATACCGTGCATTAAGGGCCAGGATTAGTCTGGCCCAGGTAGTACTTTAGTGGTTCTATTGTTATGAGATTAGTAATACTTATTAGGGAATTAGGAATTGGAAAGTGTCCCACGTTTGTTTTGGGACTGGAGTTGTATAACAACTATAATAGATGAAATAAGAGATATACTAGGATTAGGAGACTTGCCTTCTCTTTATATATACAAGTAAACCAACAACAGTTGTTGCATTCTATTCCTTTGGAGAAGATTTCTGAGAGAGAGAGTCTTGTGGTTGCAATCTAGGAGAAGGAGAAGAAGGTTGATTGATGTCCTATTCACGCCCGCACATTGCAAAAGCAACGATCGCATACCAAAGGTGAGTGAATCTTCCTAGTTATCTCTGCTCAATACCGTAGATGATTGTTAAAGCTTAGTCCATGATGGTTCTAGAATGTTGCTGTGCATAGAGATAGTAATGGAAAGATATCAATCTACAGTAAATCATAATCGGAAGTTAGAAACCCATGGAAATACTTTGGATGGATTCATGCCAGTAATATAGTGATTGTCAATCCATTCGTGCCTTCTGATTGTTGAAATAATGGAGATATATGCAAAAATCCTGAAGCAGAGCATGGATAAAGAATTTCGTTTGAGAATAGTGGGACCACCTGGCCCACTTGATCAGGGATCTGGTCCATAGATCCTGAAGGGGACCCATGGGCGACCCTAGTAGTGGTGGACCTATGATAGATGGGCCTCCTGTGGGCCACCATCCACAGGAATATAGTAGCAGAGGCGTGATTCTGCTGGAAACAGGGCAAAGGGTCGACATCTGTTGTGGGACCCATCTGGCCATTGGACAGGAGATCAGACCCAGACATCTGTTGTAGGACCCAGGGGCGACCAAGGTGTAGTGGGACATCTGGGGTTTTGATCAGTGGGACCCACTGATCAATGGATCCAAACACAGTCAGGCGTGACTGTGTACAGAACAACTTCCGTTTTTGGTTTGTGGACCCCAGTACCAGGGCCGGTCCTGAATTTTTCAGGGCCCAGGGCAAGAGTAAAAGTTAGGCCTCTTCAGCCATCATATATGATAATATCATTGGTGGGCCCCACTGATGTGAAAAATTGGCAATGGGTTGATGATGCCCAAGTATAACTATTTGAAAAAAAAAAAAAAAAAAAAAGAACTCAGACCAGAATTTAAGCATCATATATGGGGAATAAAAAATCATTGGTGGGCCCCACTAACAGATGAGGAGAACAGGTGAAGGGCTGAAGGCTTGATGATCTGTTTGTAAAAAAAAAAAAGCCCCAAATCATCCTAACGCTCGACCAGATTCTCTCAGAATTTCAGCCATCAAATATAAAATATCATTGGTGGGCCCCACTGAAGGATGCTCAAATCAGTGATGCAATAAGCACTCTCAGATGATTTGATGATGGGTCTATTGTTGCCCAGGACAATGGAATCCATTGGATGAGCCCCCCCCCCCCCACCCCCCTCGGCGAAAAATGGGCCCTTGGCAAGGGCACTTACAGCCCCTGTTCAAGGCCGAGCCTGGCTAGCAAGAATATATGAAGACAATATAAAAGTCTTAAATAAGAAGCAATAAAGCTAGAAGGGGATTGGAACACTTATGGTGCAATTCAAATTGACCCTCCATCCAATAGTTCTATCAATTCAAATTGGTGCAAACTCATAGGATTCAGTGACATTGGTGGTGGAGGTTTGGACTTGGGATCAGTGCAGAAGTGGGCTCCACATGCTACTTCTCACTAATCGCCCCATGCAAGGTGAATGCACAGAAAAATCTGCCTATAATAGACAGTACGTGGGAAAAAGATACCTCCAAAACTCCTCTGCAAGACGAGAGATCTCAAAGAGAGTGATGTGGGAGAAGGCAAGGTTCAGAAAAAGAGGGGGTGAATTGCAGTTTACACCACAGGAATGACGAGATATAGATACAGATTTTGCGAAGATGCCTTAATTTTATAAACTGGTTGGAAATCGGTGTGGATTGGCAACATCGAGAAGATGCCCCCCCCCTGAAAAACGGGCCCGGGGCAAGGGCACTTACTGCCCTTGCTCAGGGCCGGCCCTGCCCAGTACATGATCTGATGAGGGATCAGATCCATTAGGGTGCTAGTGCAGTAGTAGTCGACCATCACCTAGTTGATTGATCATGGATTTTGTAAGTGGGACCCACTGGATGCTATATGGGCAAGCCGTCAGGCGTGGACAACCCAATATTGGGCTCTGTTCATGGATCTGAGCTGGATATAGTTGGGTTTGGCCCAAGATTGGTAAGTGATGACCCATAAAGTTTATTATATAGATAAATTAAAGAGAGATGATTAATTTAATGAAATATATTCATATGAGTGATAGAAGATTTAGCTTTTGTTTAGCAATTGATTTACTGATTAGTACATTATTATTTGAGTAGAACATAGGGAATTGGATTATTTAGAGATTTTTTTATATTGTTTGACTTTATTTAAATTAATTGGAATTATAGTTGATTTATATGCCAAATCTCTTATGCGAATAATTTGATAAATGAATGGTATGCATTGCCAAGTTATCACGATCCGGATATCCGACAGGGCCCCGGAATTTGGGTCGTTACAAAGTGGTATCAGAGCCGACTCTCGACTAGTTCGAGTGTGGGTCCCCTGCCGTGGCCTGGTGCAAGTGGGCGGGCCAAGAGGGCTGGCAGGCTACAGGGACTGGCAGGCTACTGCACAGGGACGTGCAGCCCTAAGGGGGGTAAAATGTGACGCCCCGGAGTCCCACATCGACTATAGAGAGGAAAGTGAATGGGGTTATATGTAAGAGCTTACACCCTTACCTTGCATGAGGCCTTTTGATGGGTTGATGTCCATCAGAAGCAAAACCGTGAGGCCCGTGGGCTAAAGCGGACAATATCATGCATGGGTGAAGGGTGGGGCGTTACAATTGCTAGTGGCATGCTTATAATTTCATAGAGAACAAAATCATAGTTAACTATCTAGTCCTATTCATTTGGTAAAAAAAGACATTAAATCAAATGATTACTTCGATAGAATTTGCATCATCTATTAGTTTGGAATCGAACACTAACAAAATTCATTCTTAGTCAATTGATAATAGAAATTTTTCTAGAAGGGAAACAATATGCTTCATATGGCCACTTCAATTCAAAATGCGAGACATGAACAATGACTTCGAAGAGGACTACGTTCTCGTATGAGTAATTATCAGTGCAAAGAGGAAACTCAAAAGTAATCTTTATTATACTTCTACTATAAAATATTTGGTCTCAAATCAATTGTGAATCAAAGGCTTAATTTCTTAAGAATAAGCAAGTGTTTTATCCCTCGTATAAATGAAACACTACCAAGGGGATGTTATGTGGATTCCATCTCTTCAGTGTTGCAAATGGCCTATGAACTTTGAATTAACACTTATTACAGATTGCAAAATTAGCTAATGTACACAAGGATCCTTATTTAATAAATGATAACTCCACATAAAGAGATTATTAAAGCGCATATGTAATTCAAAACAATCTTATGAGATAGGTACAGCTCTAGGTAAAGTAGAATTTTAAGTGATATAGTTCAAGCTGGAATATTGATTTTTGGCATTTGAATGTATGTGCAACAACTCGGTTGTTACGCGAAATTACAGAAAAAAGATTTCAACCATATGGAATTTCTCAATACCCCAATCTCCAACACAAAATACCCAATCCATTCACAAAAAGAATGATAAACAACAACAACAACAACAACAACAACAATAATAATGGCATCTTCAATCAAAATCTCTGATGTCCAAATTCAGAATCCAAAACTCGAGATCAGGAATCAACAATTCAAAAAATCCAAAACCATAAAGAAAAAGCTTCAAACTAGTCAAGATTTCCAATGTCCAAATTCAAAGCCTATAACCCAAAACCAGAAATCCGCTATTTAAAAAATCTAATACCAAAAATCAAAATCTCCAAAAATGAATGTTTTCTGAACCCCAACACCAATTCAAAACCCCAAAATCACAGCTTTCTTTAAAATTAGTAATCAAACTTTATTACACAAGTCCCTCACCATTAGCGCTACAGATCCCTAAATGTTTTTGTGGAAGGAGGTGCCTCACCAAACAACAAGATTCACAATAAATAAAACACACAACCTTGAATCGAATTCCAAACCCCAATTGTCCACTACATGGAATTTCTCAATTACCCATTCTCCAACTCAAAAGACCCAGGCCCAAATTCAAAAGATAGTAAATAAAAAGTAAAAACAATAAGAAAAACAACAACTTCAAATCCAACATAGTACCTCGTTGTTGGGAATTTTTATAAACTCGACATGCTGCCATGTTTTTCATATATGATACTTGGAAGTAGAAAATCAATGATTGGTATCTGTATACAAATGAAAGATATTTGGTTATTAGAATCTAAACAACATGTCCAGAGAAGTAGTCATGGTATGTCTTGGGTCTAAACTATTTTTGAGGTTGTAGTCTTACAGTTACCCCCAGACTATGTCGTCAATCGTTGTCCTCTTCTTTACTCCTGCTTAATATATACTCACTATTTTCAGGAAAAAAAGGTCCCTTCCTCAAATAGTAAACTAATTCGAAGCTAATTTCACTACAGATACTGATTTAAGAGAGAGAGAGAGCCTGGCTTTTGAACATTTCCATTCACACCAATGGAAAACCCATATATAAGGATTGATAAGGAATAATAGAACTCTACCACGTTAATGAGATTTGAAATTCCATATAGAGAGGATAGGTAAGCATGACTTAGAATCCATGTCAATCATAGCTACCCAACTGCATAGAAAACAGTAAATCAATCATCAAATTTCTTACTCAGCCCCACACCCAATGGTAGTGACATGTATTGAGGGGATAAAGAACAATGAAACTCCACATGGCACATTGACGATAGCTTAAAATGCACCTCATAAACTTAGTAATCCAGATACACCAAGTACAAAACTGTAAGGTAACATTAACTCAAAAACTTAGTATCAGCACTTCCCCAAATACATCAAGATCCCTTTTGACTTCCCATTGACACTAAAACAAATACATATATGATTGCCTCACGAGGTCCATTTACCTCGTTAAATTACTAGCCAACCATATGGAAAACTTTAGGGGCCTGTTTGGATAATTGATGAGTAGTGTAAAGTGGAGTGAATTTCACATGAAAAGTGAAGTGGGGTGAAGTGGGGTGAAGTGGGTTGAAGTTGATTAAATTAACTTCACTTCACTCTGTTTGGTTGCTTTGTGTAAAGTGAAATCTAAAATACTTTTTATGTGTTTGGATACCTATGAGTAAAGTGAAAATGGGAACACAAAGAAAAACAAGCTCTCTTTTATTCTTTCTTATGAACACTTCATGGGATCGTTTCAACAGGTCCCATATAATATTAATATTCATGGACACACCTAATATCATCTTTTCTATGCCTCCATCAGCATTTGACCCATGCAGGTAACAAAAAGGCTAGAAAAAATTAAAAAGAGATCCTTCAATGGCCTTTTCTGAGAGACAATAAAGCAATAATAATTAATAACGTCACCTAAAATAATTAATAACCATGTCATGTAATTTTGTGCGAAACCATCAACATACCCACGCCCTCAACACTAGTCAAAGTACCATTTTTTTTTTAAAGTTCAATAACAAAAAGAAGAAAAGAAAGGAAGCAATACTATCCTACTAGAACCAGCCAAGGACAGCATCTAGAGTCTGGTTTGCCACCTTGGTTAGATACATCAAAAAAGTTGAGTCCCATAACAGAAGCCACTTGGGCTTCTAAGTAAAAGTTACAGAATCTCTATTAAAAGCAAGGGAAACATAGAGAAGCACAAAGTCAGCCATGATCTTGATGATACTCGCTGCCTTAGTTGCTACTTGATGGCTGGTTCCCCTGCACAGAAAGGTACTGTAAGTGCCATATGCTGTTTAGAGGATCAACAAATCCTTGTATTGAAGAAGAAGAAGAAGAATAAGAGAGAAAGAAGATAAATTATGGAATCTGTCATATCCCAAAGGGGAATCGACTGTTACATTTTATAGACAAGCTATTACTCATTACAGCCTATGATTGATCCTAATTACATGTGAATATAAGCAAAGAAAGAAAGAATATAAAGAGATTGATATCATACAACTGTACACTGTTGACTAAGTCTTAAAAAGATCCCATACGTGGGTTTGAAGTTTTGGATCTCTTAGTCATGGGCCTGGGCCTTAAGAGATGGGCTTGCTTCTGTTTCTACACTCCCCCTCAAATTGATGCGGTGGTTTTCCAAGAAGCATCAATTTGGAAATAATGGAATCATGACGATCGCGGGTCAAGCCCTTGGTGAACACATCTGCCAGTTGTTCAGATGAAGAGATATAGGGTAGGCTGATATCTTCACAAACAAAGTGCTGACGGATAAAGTGACAGTCAATTTCAATGTGCTTAGTCCGTTCATGGAAAACAGTATTCTTTGCAATTTGAATAGCACTTGTGTTATCTCCATGCAGCGGAGTAGAGTCTTTGGTGAGGATGCCAAAATCTCGAAGAAGATGACGCAACCATATGACTTCGCTACAGGCAGAAGACATGGAACGATATTTGGCCTCGGCCGTCGATTTGGAAATTGTGACTTGTTTCTTGCTTTTCCAAGAGATAAGAGATGGGCCCAAGAACATGCACCATCCAGTCGTCGAGCGACGAGTGTCGGGATATCCAGCCCAATCGGCATCAGCATATGCTGTCAATTGTAATGAAGATGTGGAAGGGTAAAATAAACCACGATCCCGAGTACCTTTGACATATCTGAGAATTCGATAAACAGCTTGAAAATGTGGTTTATGAGGATGGCCTATAAACTGGCTAACAGTCTGTACAGCATGTGAGATATCGGGCCGCGTCATGGTTAAGTAGAGCAGGCTACCAACCAAACGACGAAATATGGTAGGATCTGGGAGAGGATGTCCATCTTCTTTGCTAAGCTTGACATTAAGCTCGATGGGAGTGGGAAAAGTCTTGGAATCATCCAGTCGCGCAGAGTGAATCAAGTCATCAGCATATTTTGATTGAGTGATTTGAATGCCAGCATTGTTCCGTTGAACCTCCAGACCCAGAAAGTAGGTTAAGGAACCAAGATCCTTCATTTTGAAATTACTCATGAGGTGAGTTTTAAGTTCAGTGATCCCATCATGATCATTCCCACTAATTATCATATCATCAACATAGATCAATAGAATTGTATAGCCACTAGAGGATCTCCGAATGACGAGAGAGCTGTCATTGGAGCTTTGATAGAAGCGGGCCTGAAGGATGGCAGATCGAAACTTTTCAAACCACGCCCGAGGAGCTTGTTTGAGCCCATATAAGGCCTTTGTCAACTTGCAGACATGATGTGGAGGGCAAGAATACCCTGGTGGCGGACGCATATACACAATTTCCTTGAGATCCCCATGTAAAAATGCGTTCTTGACATCCATCTGCCAGAGGGCCAATTGCGAGATGCGGCAACTGCAAGTAAACACCGAACTGTAGTCATTTTGGCAACTGGGGCAAAGGTGTCCTCATAGTCAATGCCATACTCCTGCTTATAACCTTGGGCAACGAGGCGGGCCTTGTACCGATCAATACTGCCATCAGAGCGATGTTTAATGGAATAGACCCATTTGCTTCCGATGATGGTTGTATTTGCTGGAAGAGGCACTAAGTCCCAAGTTTTGTTGACTTCGAGAGCAAGTAATTCATCTATCATTGCATCTTGCCAACATGGTATATTAGCGGCTTGTTTATAAGAGGTAGGAATAGGAATGGGATCCAAAGAGGTAAGAAATGCTGAAAATCCAAATCTATCAGGTGGAACCGAAGTAAGACTAGAGCGTAGTAGAAAAGGTCCAGAAGTGTTACCTTCAGTAGTATCATTGCTTGCAGGAACCAGCTGGATAGGTGGATCTGTAGGAGGAGCAGTAGGAGGTAGTTGCCTTGAACGACGAGTATAAACCTGTGTAACTGGAGGAGGGGAAGTTACTGTAGGGGGGGTAGAGGATAAAAAATGAGGAAGGTAAGATACTTGGATATTAGAAGAACTTGGTGACTGTGAATAAAAAGGAACGTGTTCCAAGAAAACAACATTTCGAGAAATCCTCATTCGGCGTTCTTTGGAATCATAGCACTGAAAACCTTTGTGTTCATCACTGTAACCAAGAAACATGCATCGAGCAGCTTGTGGTGACAGTTTTGTACGCTCTAGAGAGGGGAGATGAACAAAACAGAGACAGCCAAAAATCCGCAAGTGTGAGTAAGAAGGTGGATAACCAAATAAGCACTCAAAAGGGGAAACTGTTGATCGACACTTAGATGTGTAACGCTTAACCGCAAGACTACGGTGTCATCAAGTAGTAAAGAACTAAAGAGTCCGGATTATCGATCCCACGAGGAGAGGATGGAACAAGCAATGAATCCAATAAATATAGAATTGAACTAAGATATAGCTAATATAGACAAATAAAGCGAATAATTAAAACTAATAAACTATGCAATGTAAACAACTAATTAACAATCTAAGGTATGAAATTAACAAAATCTAAGCTAATCTAACAAACTACACTAAACTAGTGGATGGATGAATGGTGGTGGAAATGGAAGATTTATATGAAGATGTGGTGTGAAATGTGTAGGGTTTTAAAACAAGTGATTTGAAATGTGGATGTAAGAATCTAAAAGTGAAAATAACAAATTAAATAAGGATTTAAATTAACAACAATAAAAAGAAGAGATTAGGCAATCCAAAATCCACTAAGTATGAAATTAATTCAACCAATGCATATTCTAATTCAACTCCCAAATCTACAATCCAATTAGCAATCTCTTGCCTAATTGGGTTGGATGATATAACAATGAAGATCAAAGTAAAGAAAACAAAAGGCCAAGATCCTAAATCATCATTTAGCCACCCTAACAATAAATCATCAAAATCAAGCTACAAAAGATCAAAGATAAGGGCTCTAGAGCATGCTATGTGAGAGAACTTAATCCAACTACAAAGCATCAATTGAGATTATCCAAGCATCAAGTGTAGAGATAGAGCATGAAAAATGAGAGAGATTAACACAATTAGATTTAAGATCTAATAATCAATGAAGGCAAAAGTAAGGAATTTGAACTAAAACATGCATATAATTGAACTAATCACATTACCTAGCTTCAAAAGGAGAGCCTAATCCAAGAGCCTTAGCCACTAAACATCAAGAAAGAGCTCCAAATCTTCATTAATGATTTTCAAATACACACTCTCTCTAGATTAGTTACAAAGAAGCTCCTAATTACAATCTAATAGTAAAAATAAAATTGCAAGAAGACTAACTTGCCAAAAGATCCCCCTTCACTCTACAAAAACATTCTAATTTATAGGAACATTGAAGACATTTGATTGGCTCATTTCATTTCACAAGGATTGCTTCCATTTGATTAGTTGCAACTTGAAGGCTTTTGATTGGCTTATTTGCTTTCACATGGATTTCTTGAATTCAACTTGGAGGCTTTTCATTGGCTCTTTTTCATTGGCTCTTTTGTTTTCACATGGATAGCTTCAATTTGATTGGTTGCAACAAACTTTCCTTCCAAAAGCATATGTGCCTTTTGCTTTATGTGGTCCTCCAACTTGGAAGCTTTTGATTGGCTCATATCCTTTCACATGGAGAGGTGAGTTGGATGGAAAAAAAATAAATAATAATATGCAATTGTTAGGATTTGAACCCATAACCTATTCCATACCAACCCAAGCTCCAACCACTACACCAACCAATCCTTTGTGTTAGAAAATGACTTCTTTTATCCATAAAGTCTTCTCCTCTTATTTTGGAATTCTTCAACACTCCCTAAGATTTCTTCATGTAATTTCTTTATTGAAATATCTTCTTGATGGCTTGGGACACTAGCCGGAAGGTTGGGATAGTTGCGGGGTCCACCTACACAAGAGAAATTACATAAATGCGCTACAAATAATCAGATTTATAAATGATAATCCGATAATCCGTTAATGTGATAGAATGATAAAATCTCTGTGTAAGGCAAATGATATGCATATGAGATGTTGATAAAACTCGGACTAATGAGTGGTAAAATATGCAATATTTAACACTCATCAACTGTACCGAGGACAGAGCTAGGTAACCTATTGATAATGTGAACAGCTGTATGAGCTGCTTCACACCAGAATCGAGGTGGAACAAGAGATTCCACAAGGAGAGTTCGGACAGTTTCTAGGAGATGATGATTCTTTCGTTCTGCCACTCCATTTTGTTGTGGTGTGTGGGGGCAAGATTTTTGATGAATAATTCCTTTTTCTGCGAGAAAGTTATTGAACTCAGTGGATGTATACTCTCCCCTTGAATCTGAACGTAGAATCTTTATGGATTTTTTAAATTGAGTACTGACCATTTGATAGAATTTTTGGAACATGGAAAAAACTTCAGATTTAGATTTCAAAAAATAGATCCATGTAAACCGGCAATGATCATCTATAAAGGTAACATAATATTTATATCCAAGTCGACTCAAGTTAGGAGCAATCCCCAAAACATCTGTGTGAACTACATCAAATGTGTTAGCAGTACGTGAATAATGAATAGGGAATGGTAACACATGACTTTTGCTTAAACAACAAGATTCACATTTCGATTTTGAAAAATGAGAAACCATGGAACTAGATATTTTATTCAAATATCCAAGTTTAAACAGAGATGACAAATTTGCATTATTCAAATGACCAAGGCGTTTATGCCAAGTAGTCCACATATTATTGAAAAGACTGCTAGATGAGGTAAGAAAAGATTGTTGTCCTATGTCCAAGAGAAATAGCCTGCCATGCTTACTCCCCATCCCGATCACCTTCCCAGTTTGTCGGTCCTGTATGACACAACCAGAAGGAGAGAAATTAACTAGATAACCAGATTCAACAAGTTGTCCAATGGAAATAAGATTTGCAGCTAAATTTGGGACAAAATAAACATGAGGCAAGGAAAGAGTACCAATGGTTATATTGCCAATACCAGAAATTGGTAATTGATCACCATTTGCAGTGGTGATGGAGTCATGACCATGGTAAGGTTTATGGTTGTGCAAATTTTGGACTACAGAAGTCATGTGGTTGGAGGCTCCTGAGTCTAGGAACCAGGAAGTGGGTGTGACAGAAAAAAACGGGGAGGTAGATGAATGAAATGCAGGCAAAGCAATAGGAGAGGAATACAGACCGTTAATACCCATAGAGGTAAATGCAGATGCTACAAATGAATTTATCAAGTCGCGAATTTGAGCTGTTGTCAATGTCATGGAATCAGTGTCAGAAGTGCCAGAAGAGGCTAAAGCAGAAGCAAGCGAAGTTGCATTTGTAGCCTGAAGTGCAGTAGTGCCGCGCATTTGAGGCTGATCAGGTTTCTTGTTAGGCCTTCTTGTGCAGTTTGAGAGAACATGTCCATTACGTTTGCAATAATTGCAAAATAATTTCTGCCGGCAGTCCCGTGCAACATGTCCATACCTTTTACATTCAAAACACTGAGGTTTCTGACCACGAGCTGTTAGAAAGGCTGTCTCATCTGTCTGAGATGATCCTGATTGTGTAAGGAAAACCTTTGATTCTGCAGGAAGGGAACAATGGGAAGAAAGACGAGTTTCTTCGCAAAGGACCTCTTGAACACATGTATCCAAATCAGGAGAGTTTTCCCGATTCATGAGAGCTGCTCGTACTGGTTCAAATTCTGCACGGAGATTCATCAGGAATTGACTGACATGAAGTTCTTCCTGAAGTTTGAGAGCCTGAGGAAGGAATGCCGTGGAGACAGACTGCAGTAGCATCTGGTCCCTTTCAGTCCATAGAGCTAGAAACCCATTGTAGTATTCCTGAACATTATTGTCATTTTGGCAGTATTTGGCCAATTCTGTGTCAAGATGGAATCTGCGGGCTTTATTATGCTGATGATATATTTTCTTCATGTGTGTCCACATATCGGAAGCTTTCGTAAAAGCTTGTAGTGACATCATGAAGGAGGGATCAATGGAGTTGAGAATCCAGGTCACAACTTTAGCATTCCGTTGATGCCAAGTAGCAATTGTTTTATCTTTTGTGCCATTAGGATCAGCAACTGGTTTTACAGTTGTCCCATCTAAATACCCCAACATCCCTTGTCCTTCAATGAAGTTCTTAAGTTGAAATGCCCAAGACAGATAATTGGTACCATTAAATTTAACAGAAATAACATCAACCTTGTCCATTTGATTTAAGAAGATGATTTCTAAGAATGGAGATGGGCAGCAGCACTGCTAAGAAGTCAGAGACAAGAAGCAATAGCCCAAAAAATCTGATTTTTTTTTTTTGGTGCAGATCTGTTGATGATGCAGGAACAGAAAAAAAACAAACCAAAAAATGGGTCTAAAACAGGGCTGACGACCTTGAATCTGTTGGCAGATGGTGTGCGTGGACCCCACAATCTGATCTATTCACAGATCAGATAGAAATATCTGGAAGAAGTCCAAAAGTTTTATCTCTAGTCCAAGGTTGATGAAGATCGGAAACAGATCCACAAAATTGGACGGCTATGATGAGAACTATCTGATGAAACAATATCAATGTCGACAGAGGAAGAAGGTGATAGAAACTACCTCATATGGAGAAGAAAAAATCCAAAAAAATCCTTAAAAAGATCCTGAGGACTGGTCGATCACAGCTGTGTAGTTCTCTTGGGTATATGAAGATGATCAGTGGTGGGCCACTGATTGATCAGACACTTCCAGATAGGTTCTCACGTCAGAAATAAAATCCACGCCAGGGAGGCTCAGTGGATCAATGAGAGAAGAAGATTGATCAATAGTGATTGATCAATGATGATAGATTATATCTCTGATACCACGTAGAGGATCAACAGATCCTTGTATTGAAGAAGAAGAAGAAGAATAAGAGAGAAAGAAGATAAATTATGGAATCTGTCATATCCCAAAGGGGAATCGACTGTTACATTTTATAGACAAGCTATTACTCATTACAGCCTATGATTGATCCTAATTACATGTGAATATAAGCAAAGAAAGAAAGAATATAAAGAGATTGATATTATACAACTGTACACTGTTGACTAAGTCTTAAAAAGATCCCATACGTGGGTTTGAAGTTTTGGATCTCTTAGCCTGGGCCTTGAGAAATGGGCTTGCTTCTGTTTCTACATGCTGATAGTCTGATTTCATGCTACTGTTGAGCACATGGCTCTGTAACAAAAAAAACACCAATAGAGAAATACAACCACAACCCAACAGTCAAAATGTAATTTTTTCCTGCGCTACCCAAAACCAACAACATGCAAGTCGAAGAAAAGAAAACATAAAAACAACCCAATATCAGAAAATGTAAGAAAACCCCATGATTGAGATCACCACCAACAAAAGAAAATGGTGGAAAATATTGAATATTCACATAATTTTTATTTTTAAATATTTCTAAACTCATTTTAAAACTGAGTCTCAAAATAATAAAAATATCATTCAAGAACCAACATTTTGGGGTTTCAGCACTGGCTGATACAGAGTCAGAGGCCAATACTATGTTCTAGAATGATAATTTAAATACAAATAAACAGTCCATTGCATTTATAAGCACTAATGGATTTTGAATTATTTAGATCTTAAAAGTAGGCCCCATTGGTGGATTTGCAGAATTGCACTTGGAGAATCTCCAAGTCCATCAAAAGCTCATGTGTTCCAAATGTGCTAGCTCGTAGAAATTGAATTGAAAATAGCAAAACTAGCAGATTCTTTCCTCCAAACTGCAACCAATATCATCATTACTAGAAATGACATAAGAAGGGAGATGCATATATTTCTATCAAATCTAAGAATTCTACACTAACCATAAATCTGAATTTAAAAACCTATTTGACTAGGAGCCAAGAAAACAGGAGATCCTAAACATAAAAAGTAAAAATAAAAAGCCTCACTTTGGATGCCTCAACAGATGTAATATAATCTAACAATCAAGTTGGCAAACATGATACAAATGCTAAAAAAACAACTACCATTTTTGGCTCAGCTAAACTTTTGGTCATCTGGGGTGATGGATTTTCATGCAAAAAATGCACTTTTTGAATGAATTTTCCTCAGTAGAGGAAACAACATTTTGCTTCAATGGTTTGCACAAGCAATATTGTTTCCATAAATCAATAACCATTGCATGGAACAAGAAATACATTTCACATGTCACATTTGAAACTAAAGCATAAAATCAACCCAATCTCATGATATAAATGTGTTGTTAAATAAATCCTACCTAAGGAAAGGATGAAGCATGAATTCTATGCAAGCATCTTAGTATCCATTCCTTCTTATCTCCATGCGACAAGAAGACTGCAGCCATCTCCTTTCTCAATGTTAGCCACTCATGTGTAACATCTATGTCATCTCGAGTAAGACCCTCTATCTTCATCAGTTCTCTGTAAACTTCATCACCTAGTCGCTTATGTGGCTCCGAGTTCTTAATGCTATCAGCAAGATTGTCTAATGCATGTTGCACCAAAGTCGCGGATTCTTTCATCCCCATTACAAGTACTTCTACATCTCTTGCCCTCTTTCGTACTTCCTTCTTCTTCAATGAAGATTCCCCACTTGTCCCCCCACCTTTAGAATCACATTCTAAATCATCCACGCGAATTGGGACATCAACAGAGTTACTATAATTACTTGACTCCTACATCAAGTCAACAAACGGTGCACTACTTGAAGACCGAGCAAACTGTCCTGTTGCCATATCATTGCCACAGACCAATCCCATCTTTTCATAGTCAATACTCTTAGTCTTCAATGGTCTTGCTGTTGGATGTCCCTGTACCATAACAAAAACTCTCCATTATATTATAAAATCACAAACAATGAAAAAAGTACACAAAAAATTAGCATTAAACATTATAATACCTCCAACCAAGTGTTCCACAATGCCTCGTCTGCAACAACTCGTTTGCTCACTGGATCGTATCGGAAACCAGATGCATTCATCATCTCCTTCATCGCATAATATAGCTGCTTCAAGTGTTTGTATCTATTCTTAACACTGGATGATGTCATGACATATGCACCGTTACTGCTTTCAGTCATGGCTGAAGCAACAGCATTACAGGCATCTTCTTTAAAGCCTCGATCCCCCTTCTTGCCCATCTCGATTTGTTCTTGTAATAGTGTGAGCATCTCATCATCCATAACAGCATTGAAGACATTATTCTTTTTTGTTGACATAGCTACATGGAACAAATAAATCAAACACACGACCCATAATATCCAAAGTTTTTTTTTGCTAAAAGGTAATTGATTTAAGATAAAAGAGGGAAAAGGGCTAAGAGCCCCCAAACAAACAAGGAAAAGACCAGTAAGGGAAGGCTGTACAAAAAAGCCAGCCCAAAAGGCAAAAGGCTTCAAAAAAGCCAACCCAAAAAAACAAAGGCCTAACAAAAAAAAAACACCACTATACAGCCATGGCTCAGAACAAAAGCAAGGAACTACATACACTACACAACTCAAAACAACTCCTCTCAGGGAAGAAGCTAAACAGCAGAACCTGCACAAACGAGGCAACAAAACTAAGCACTGCACTGCAGGAAGAAAACAAAGCCAAGCATAGCACAACACTGGGAACTTCCTAGCCAAGCACGGCACTTCACAGGAGATCTTCCAACACACATCCAAATCAAGCAAGCAAGCAAACCACTTCTCAATACAAGAGATAACTTCAGAGAGGGAGGGATTCAAAGGCTCCCTAAACATAAGCTGAAACTACGAGGAGCTTTAGAAATCTGCCAAAACCAGCGACACTAAGAGCTTCAAAGCCGGCAGCAATAAGCCATAAAGCAACCGCACAGATCACTCAGAGAATAGCAAAGCAGAGAGAAGCTCAGAGAAGGCTCTGCCCCCTGAACAGAGCCCAACTGAACACAGCCCAAACTGAGCCAGGCTGCCTGGAACTAAACTTCCTCCCATGGTTTCAAGGATAAGGACAATTTAGATATTTAGTTTTCCATGAGAATATAATGAACAGGAATGGGAGCACTTTCACTTCCTAATCTAAAAGTGTGGGGACCCAAAATAAAAAATAAAAAATGGACAGACGAGAATATGCCAAGTCAGCTTTCATATCCCATATTCAAAGCCCACAGCCCCTCCAACCCAGCTGGCTACATTTGACCCTCAGCCACCAAAAAAAAAAACCACCACATGCGAATACCATATCTACAAGTTAGGAAACATTTTTATTAGGCCACAGACCCACTCAGCATTTGGAATTTCAGAACAGGTACATCCACCGCCCACATAAAACAATCATTGCAGATGTAACAATAAAAATGAAGCTAAAAAAAGTCTTTCCAGCACCATGTATTCTGTGTTTCATTAAAATATTGATAAAAGTTAGCCTCATGCAGTAATCATCTATAATGGTCAAAAGCATTCACTAGAGGATTCTGTGGGCCCAATATTACAGACAATTATGTGCCATTGGCTAGTAAGAACCAGTCATGGTCTTGACTCTTGATCCAGCAATAGATTTTTATTGAGTCCTCCATAGACTACAATCCACACTTACCACTGTATGGAAAATGTGACTAGGGCCCTGACCATATAAAAGTCTGACATGATCTAATGATAGATCCAAGCCATGTGGTCCACACAACCCACAATCTACACACTAACTGTGTGGAAGGAGAAGAGAGCCCATGCCCATGGGGATATGATGCCCATCTCAATCTCATTCTTCATACTATACTACTCCATGACAATATCTTACAAAAAAGGGAAAGATAACTCTCTCTTTAAATATGACAGTAGTATTCAATTAACATTCTTTACAATTAGAGAAAGCTAGATACAACATTCAATCAACATGATCCATGTGTAGAACTTGTTATTCTACTAACTGCGATGAGTGTTACGAGGATATTCGTTCCAAAGTTTTTCCTTCAAGTTCTCTCTAAATCGACTCCATTCATCTTTCTCTCTCTGTGAGAATCTACACATTCGCGATGTTCCCGCCACATCGGTTGAAGCAAGTGCACTATTGAGATCATTTTCCTCATTCGAATTTACATCATCAAGGTGATCTTCCAAGAGCTCTTCATCGAAAGTATGCCCACCATTCATTCTGATAAAGTTGTGAAGCACGCTATTACAATGTCAATTTGTACATGAATATCATATGGAGGTGCTGTCTTCAAAATTCCAAACCTATTTTCAAGATTCCGAAAGCCCTCTCAATAACATTTCGTGCTTGTGAATGCATTTTGTTGAAGACCTCCCTTGAATTGACAGGATTCCTCCTTCTAAAATCAGCAAGATGATTTCTAGCCATTCGATACGGAGCTAGAAATCCAGGTTGGTTTGCATACCCTCCATCGACTAGATAGTATCTACCTACTCCCCATGGTTTAAAAGCATTAAGAGTTAGTTAAAGACCAGCCATTTTCAAATAGAAAAATAAGCGGAAAAAAAAAATCAAATTAGTAGACTTCATTACCTCGAGGAACAACAAGTGGATCGGGTCGGGCAAGTGCATTTTGTAGTACACGGGCATCGGTTGCTGACCCCTCTCACCCCGGACGTACTTATTGAAAGTTTAAATCGAAGCCACATGCAACCATTACAGTTTGTGACAATGTGCCCTTTCTATTTCGAAATGTGCTTTGCAATTGAGAAGGCACAAAAGCAGGAATGTGGGTCCCGTCAATAGCTCCAACGGCACCCTATTAGAATACAAGAAAAAATGACAATAATTCTTTATTTTTGTTGATTTATGAAAATGACTAGTGTGTTATAATATGTACCTCAAAACCAACTGGCCCTCTAGGTGCATCATTCCCCACTTGTCTTATAATATCAGGAGCTAAGGCATTAATCGCTCTTAGTACTCGATGGAATTGACGACTTATTGTTTCTCCACTTCTAAAAAATCGCACTGCATTTGTTCTATTCCTAACATTGTGTGCAACAGTGTGCAAGAACAAAACAACTTGCTCCTCCACTTTCACTCCACGAGTGTCTTGCAAAAGCCCTTTATTTCTCAAATGACTGCATAGTAGATCAAAACATTCCTTGTTCATTCTCAACTGGCTTATACAGTGGGCTTCTTGGCCTCTCGTCAAGGTGGATATATAAAGTTCTCGTTCTCTTTCTCTATCTTCTCTTTCTAATGGGTTTCGAAGCATTGCATAGTAAGCAACTGCATTTGTCATCTGGTTCCGCCATATTTCCACCGCAGCAGTTGCTACCCCAAGGATGGCAACATTTCTATGGCTAAGTTCCTCTTCCTCTTCTTCCTCCTCTCCGCGATTCGAAGTTGACCCATCCATCTAATATTAAAAGGCAAAGTATATAATTATACATACAACCATCTTCATAAATTATCTTCATAATTGTATATTAACTCCAACATTCTGATCATCAAATGAAGCTAAAAGGGGTGGGGCCCACCAAGAAGGGATCCTGCCATCAGAATTGCACAAAACAATCCCAACCATCTATTTCAGTTGATGGACTTATCAGTTATCCTAGTATACATGCATTCTCCACATCTCTTTTGGGTCTGCTTGTCTCAAGCTTAACGTGCAAGTTTCAGATAGCTATATTTCAATCTTCTGTTTACTAAAACTATAATAAGCAAAAAATGTATTCAAGCTGAATGCTACATTTAGAAACACAAACCAAAAAAAAAAAAAAAAAATCCAATCTTTACAAATTTAGCAAAGCAAGATACGAATCACATGGAGCTCCTGTTACTCATGTGACTCTTGCTTGTTTGGTTGCAAGTGATTTGGAGAAATTTCAAATGGTGTTTCCCTTAAACAGGAATTTTATGATGCTCCTCATAAGAATTTCAAACAAGGGGAATTTCCATAAGAAACACTGTGTAGCATTTGTAGAAAACTATTTTTGTCTAAACTTGGGATATGTTTTGCATCTTAAAAACATAGCATCGCAGAAAAAAAGACCCACCTTTACTGTCTCTTGCTAAACTAAAAAAGATCAACGGTAAAGTTTCCAGAGCGAGGCAAAATTTCCATTTTGCCATGGAAGAGCTATAGCGACAGCCATTATCAAAACAAGCAGAGAAAAACTATTAAAAACGATAATAGAAAAAAAAAAAAAAAAAAAAAAAGGGACAAACAGAAGCAGTGGAGTAGAGAAAGAAAGGAAAACAGTGATGGCAGTGGCAGCTCAGCTCCACCAATCTCCTTCCCCAAACAGATTATTTTCCCCATTATGCTAAAACTATCTTCATCTATCTACACTTCTAAAACGCATCCATGTTTCCAAATCCCCTCTCTATCTCTTGCTATTTACAGACCCATTAAAGAAGGATGATATGATAGTCTCCTGTTTTAGGTGTTAAACTAAAGAAACAAAAAGACCCATTAAAAAGCAAGATGAGATGGCTCACCAAATAGCTGTGACTGGAATTTAGAATTCATCACAAACAGTAGTTTTCTGCAAGTTAAAGAAGTTAAGGGAAAAAAATCCCAAAAGAAGAAATGATAAGACATGAATCAATAAGATCAACAAAAACAGTCGTCTTCTCCTTAACTTTATCAAAGTCCAAGACTAAAGAGATGGTACATGAAACGATAAGATTAATAAGAACAGTTGTCATTTCCTCAAACACTGTTGTAAGAGAGAGTACAGAATTAAAGAGTTAGGACATCAAACAATAATAAGATTAACAAAAACAGTTATCTTTTCCTCAAAACACTACTGTATCAGAGTTCAGAACTATATGTACATACCATTAAAAAAAAAAAACAGAGAGAGAAACCAATTTCTTTTTCACAGTTAGCATTACTCAAACCTGCAAATTGTTTCCAAAAAAAAAAAAAAACAAAAAGAAAAGATCTATAAAAGAAGCAGAAGAAGCCATTGCTCTGATCATGAAGCTGGAAACAAACCCATTAATGGAGTCACTTCCTTATTGCAAGAAGAAACTGCAAAGGGGGCTATTGTCCATGGCCAAAAAGAAAGAAACCCAGAACTTGGAGTCAGATTCGGACGAATTGCAATTCAGATGCAACAACTGTAACGCCCCAATTCCGGATACCGATATACTCGTTCGAATACCCGAAATTGGCGCGCTACTTCCCGGAAAATCCGAGAACTTCCAAGATCGTAGGCCGCAGTGAGGTCCAATTTAAAACTTTTTGAACCATATAATAATAACATTTAAATTTGCGGAAGCGTAACGATTTAAATAAAGCGGAAGCAATAGGTATCGATATATATATTAAATATGAGCAAAACTACAGTCTACTTAAAAGGGTTCAGTGTAGATTAAAGTTAATACATTTGAGTTCTACCCAACTCACTACAAAATTGTTCTCTCAAAACCCAAATAAAAAGAGTCCCTCAAAACCCTGGTAAGTACTCCTCGCCCTCCGGCTCGACATCCGTGTCGGCCGGGCCCCATGCGTACTCTCCTGCAACAGGTGCCTCCACTAGGGCTAGTGCATCCTCTACGAACTCTGGGTCAAGGCCTAAGCACCAATGAGTGGGTCAGATCTAAAAGATCTGGCAAGTTACAGCATACTACTAACATAGAATATATATATCAAGGGGAATAGAGACAGGTACATAAATTAAATGAATAGCAAGGGAAAAGTACTAGGCAGTTGTGCATTTAAATCATAAGGAATCAGTATAAATGAAAACATCTAAACTACTACAACTAGGTGGCACATTCACACGAGCTGGAATACCGCGGGATATTATGCCGCGGCCCTCCCATACTGAACACAGTTGCGGCGGGGAAATCTCACCAGTGGGAATAACTAATCCTGAATATCGTTCATCATCTCATCATCTCAACACTCCAGATCGGCACGGTATCACACCGTCCGTCTTAACCACACCGCTCATCATGATAACTCCACAACACTCAACTAGCTCCTACCGGGGATGATCAGTCCACAGGTTGAGCTTAAATCAACCGAGTGAATGTTCATGCCGACTCAAGAATACCCTAAGGGTCTGTGTCTGTCTAGGCTTTGCCTTGCGTGAACAAGGTCCTAACAATATCTCTAAGAGGTCTACACATCTCAATACAGTCTCTGGATCTCATTCAAGGTCCAGGCCCACTCGTTGGATCCATACCAAGGCCCATCAGTACATGGCCTAGTCTAAAACCGTCCAAACGAGGCAACTAGTCCACTTATACTGATAAACAGTTCCATTCCAATCCATAAAACCTAACAATCCAATAGAAACTACCTCTTCAAGCTAAAGGGTTCACATCTCCACACTTAGGCCCAGTAAGGGCCCGCCTAGACACAGACACGGGTCAATGATCTCCGAAATCACACTATCGGGTCACCTCTAGATACCCTAGGTTCAGGTCTTCCAATTATGATTAATTAACAGTAAACAGCTAATCTATAGATCTAAGAATGACAGGATATAAATAAGTGAAGTATAACTTCAATGAAAGGAATCAACAGGGCAATCCAACGGTCCAATCCTAGGTAAATGGGCCACGTTAGGTTCAGGTCCATCTCCGGTAATTTGATCTCTAAACGAAGTCATTGATGCCCTATAATACTGTGTTTGGTGCTTAGGAAAAGTACGGGCACCATTGACGACTCTTAGAGGTCAAATCATCTTAGATTAATAACCAAAATCCTAATCGGTGGTCCCCACGAGTCAAGGTTGAGCCGCACCATTGACTCGTGCTTGGCACATTGATGGAAGTTCATTTGGATGGTTAATGGGTCCCACAATCGATTAATCATACAACAATGCTAAACTCACACCCTAGAGTTCACAGAGTGGCAGGTCGACCTGGCAAAGGTCGGGTCGATCTGCTCCACTGGAATCAAAGTTGGGACTTGGTTTGGATTCTGGAATTTCCAGTGTACCCGATTGACCAGGTGGCCAGCCGGTCGATCTGGTACACAGGTGTACCTGAGTCAACAGACTCCAGGCCAAATCTCAACTTTTACACTAAGGTCTGGGTCTGATGGAAATATCCAAGTCATGCACAAACTATTCGAATTCGGTTCGTAAAATACCCAGGGCTTAATCAAATTATAAAAACTAATGATATTTATAAAAGTGTAAAACTAAAGGGGTCCAGATTAATTTAAATTAATTTAAAGACTAAAGGGTCTGGAAATATTAATTTTAAGGGTAATAAGTTAATTTATTCTAATGGGGTTCCACTGTACACAATTAGAAACTAAATGTTTTGTTTAATTAATAAAGCTAATGGGTTATGGAAATAGTGGGCCCCACTGGGCCCAGCTCCGATTTGGTCCAATAAAATTAAAGGGTCTATATTTCTAATTTATGAAAATAATGGAGCTAATAGAATACATTAAACTAAGGGATTATTTTTAATTAAAGTAACTAATGGGCTATAGATTGGTGGGCCCCACTGGGCCCAAAGTCCTCCATCAAAACCTAAGTCCACTATATATATATAATAAACACACCTTTTCCATCCCATACATCACTCTCCATTTTCACCCACGTGGACAACACCAAGTCATCCCTCACCTACCCTTCATCACCCTTTTCTCATTCACTCACGTGGCATCTCCCCTACCTTGCCTTTCTTTCCATTTCATTCTTTCAAATCCCCTCATCTCTTTCTCTTTCATTAAGAACTCGTCAGGCCTGTGGAGATCGTCCACATGCAGAACTTCTGGGATGGGCTGGAGCGACAGCCTCAATTTGGAAGACCTGGATAGTGGGCCCTACTGGATGAAACTCAGATCAGGCTACCCCACCATTGTCGCCCAAGGACCCTCTACATGATGTGGGGTCCGGATCCCCCAGGATGGCCCACCTGGGCCCACTGATCTCAACACAAGCTAATAAAACAAATCCAAAATCGTCTCTGTTGCAGGGAATGCAACTGTAACAGTGGCTATTGCAGAGCCACTGCTACAATCGCCCCCCCCCCCCCCCCTTTTCACCTCTCCATTCAATTCAATCTATAATTCCAACCAATTCCATTTATCAAACAACAATTAAAATTGCAAGAATCACATCAATGCCCATTATATCCAAAACACAAACAGGGCTCAGGTGGAATTCTAAAACTTACTTAATCACAATTAGGAAATGAAATACAGCAATCCAAGGAAAACATACACATCCTAAGTTAATAGTAGATGCACTTGCCTGTTGGTATTGAGAGAAGGTTTGTAAAGAGAAATCCCAACCCAGCAGTGAAGAAGAAGAAGGATAAGAAGAAGCAGTAGCAGCAGCAACTCAAATGAAGAATCCCAGCAGTAACAGTGATGATTCCAGCAAAGAAGATGAAGAAGAAGAAATGCAGCAGCTCCAGAAGATGTTCCAGCACAGTCACAGAGACTGGAGATGAGGGGAAAAGAGAGAAATGAAGAAGGAAGGTGGATTGTAGCTGCTACAGAGGAGGAGCTGCAGCAGCTGTGGCTCTTGCAATAGTCTCCCAGCACAGCAACAGAGTGAGGGGAATGACAAGGAAGAAGAGAGAAGTGGAGAAGGAAGATGAAGCAGTAGGTTGTAGCTTTTATGGAAAATCCCAGCAGTAACACAGTAGCACACTTAGCTCAAAACGTGGGGAAGAGTTGGAAGAGGAAGGAGGCAATTGAGATGAATAGTAATGGGGGCTGGTTTAGGATTAGGGTTCTTGGGATAAGAGCCCTTAAATAGATTAGGGGAGGGGTGGCTAAGGACCAAATTAGCCCTAGGGTTTTATGGAAATTAGGGTTAGGGTTGAGGTTAGGCTGGTCATTTGGTAAGAAGCTTCTAGAGGAGGAGCACCATTAGCTTAAACTAAACCCTCCTAATTAATTAAAACTCTATTAAGGACCTAACTAACACTAATAGCATAGGTTTAACCCAAAACCCTTTTCTAATTAAAAATAAACCCAACTAAGCTAGTCTAACCAAAAACTTAGGAGAATCTAACCAATCTCTCTAATCAACCCCTAATTAGCCCAATTAATTAGTAATTAACAATAATTGGCAAAGATTAGTAGTAATTAGCAAAGATTAGCCAATAATTAACATAAATTAGGATTAATTAGTCTATAAAATAGCAATTAGAGGGCCCACCAAGTGTGGGACCTCACAACAACCAGCTTCCGAAACCAAACAGTTCCACCAATGAAAATCCCATCTATCCCAAAACCCCAAAATCATTCCAAACCCAGCATTCAAAAATTCCAAACCCTCTCATCAAATAATAACCCAACCCTAATACCCCTTTCCCCTTACCAAAC
The DNA here is from genome assembly GCA_038049695.1 of Cinnamomum chago. Lineage (NCBI taxonomy): Eukaryota > Viridiplantae > Streptophyta > Magnoliopsida > Laurales > Lauraceae > Cinnamomum > Cinnamomum chago. The sequence continues at coordinate 58,517,983 of CP142458.1, read as the reverse complement.
CAGACCCAAACCTTAAACCCAGCCAACATCCACCACGATTCAATCGAACCCCAAACCGAACCTAATCCACCAGAACCCTGCAACAAAATCGTAAGCCCTAATCCAATCCTTCAAACCGTGTCTAGAAACCAAAAATCGTCACCCATTATCAAGAGAGAGAGAGAGGGAGAGAGAGAGAGAGAGACTACCTGAGATCTAGTTGCAGACGGTTGCGTTGAAGTGAGAGTAGAGGAGAGGAGAGGGAGTAGAATTGATTTCACCCTAAAAAACCGAAGTGGTTTGCGTTTAAGTGAAATGGGATCCACATGGGCCGACCAGAATACTTCATCTGTCGGGCCAGCCCGATCCAAACAACAATGAGTTGAAATTTTTAACTGTTGGGCCTCATTTAACTTAACTTCATTCCATTACTTCCCTATCCAAACAGGCCCTAGACGTCATAGGGATATTTCAGCCCATAACATACTGTAGGATGATGGTTCTTTCATACCTTTCATCCCATAATATACTATAGCCTCACCCAGAATCTCAGATGTGTTGTTTCTCATCCTAAAAATCTATATGCCAAAAAATTTAATATGGGATCCATTAAAATGGAAGAGAAAATCAACAATTTTCTCTATAATGATATAATTTAATATGGGCTTCATTCAATTTGTAAGATGTTAACCTTATATGTGGAATTTTATCCAGGCTTCATTCAAATCTATTTAAGTATTATTTAGCACATTTAAGCATGCCGTTTTAACAAACTCAGTAAAATGAAGAACATGCATAAATGATGTGAAAATGGTGCTACTAGACAAACATTGTAAACATAAAAGCACACGCAAAGCTTAAATACTCAACAATTGCATATTCAATACTCATGTATGTAAATCACATTTACGTTAAGATGCATAAATTACAAATGACCCCTAAAGTATTTTTTTTGAAATGGTAACTTGTATTCAAAGAAAAAAGGAGAATTACAAAAGAGCTTTACAGTATAAAAGAGTTATACTGAGAAGCGGCCGGGTAAAAACCCCAAAAAACAGCCACCTCCCAAGAGGAGGGGAAACAGAAACAAGGAGGAGGAAAGAGGGAACCAGATCAAACCGAAGTGACTTCCCTCTAATTGTACATTACAGCATCAATAGATAAGCCCCGAAACTCTGGAAGATTGGAGACCCACGAGGCAACGCAGAATTTCATTTTAAGAATTACGTCATCTTGGGAGGAAGCTAACCCTTCAAAACATCTTCTATTTCTCTCTTTCCAAGTCATCCAAATGCAAGCCAAAAAAGAGATGCGCCAGATGTTCTTCCCTTTGGAGGTAGTAATCGGGTTAGCCCACTGAAGGAACAAATCAGGTAAGGATTGCGGCATGACCCAACTACAATTAAACTCCTCCAGGATAGCTGACCAGAGGGCTTTCATCTGCTTGCAATGTAGCAAAAGATGATCAACCGATTCCTCGTCCGCTAGGCAGAGGGGGCAAGCGTTGACAAGGAGAATATGTCTGCGGCGAAGATTGTCCATAGTTAAGAAAAAATTTTTAGAGCAATCCAAGTAAAAGCGATGACTCTTAGAGCGGCCTTGATCTTCCATAATGAAGGCCAGCTTTGGGGAACCATTGAAGCGTTCGATAAGGCGGAGAAGAAAGAGGAGCCATCACGAGAATGGATCCAGAACCTGCTATCTTGCCTTCCTCTAGAGCCATTTATGCCATTGAGAATCTCGAGAAGATTTAAGAGATTAGCTTCTTCTTCCTCGGAAAGATTCCTTCTGAAGATAGGCCACCATAAATGATTATTAGTGCTTCGTCCGCTAGGCAGAGGGGGCAAGCGTTGACAAGGAGGATATGTCTGCGGCGAAGATTGTCCATAGTTAAAAAAAAAAAATTTAGAGCAATCCAAGTAAAAGCGATGACTCTTGGAGGGGCCTTGATCTTCCATAATGAAGGCCAGCTTTGGGGAACCATTGAAGCGTTCGATAAGGCGGAGAAGAAAGAGGAGCCATCACGAGAATGGATCCAGAACCTGCTATCTTGCCTTCCTCTAGAGCCATTTATGCCATTGAGAATCTCGAGACGATTTAAGAGATTAGCTTCTTCTTCCTCGGAAAGATTCCTTCTGAAGATAGGCCACCACAAATGATTATTAGTGCTTGTGACCCCTAAAGTATTTCAGAAGCCTTAACAACCAAAAATTAGATCTAACAAGGTGACAATTAATAGGTCTTAAAAGACCCTACCTTTCCACAAGCATCCACACCACTAATCTAGACAAATAAAATGGCCAACAATTAACGACTGTGATTTCTCCAACAACTGGGCCCTAACTCACCAACTACTAGCATAGAATAGAATCGATTGATAAAAAAAGGGATAAAAAAAAAAAAGCACATACCTTTCTGTAAAAAGGATGTTGGTGTCTTGAAATCGTCTAGGAGGCCAATGGGGCAAGTTGGCGAAGGAAACAATGGAAGTTGCTGGTGGCGTGGATTTTACTCAGAAGAGAAGAGAAAAATAAATATGAACCAGACTATCAACCGTGTTTTTCCTCTTCGATCCTCTCCACGACTTGACTTGGTTCCTCCCCACTGCTAGGCTCCCTTTACTCAAATTCTTCTTCTCTCGTCCTCTCTTATTCCTTTTTATTTATTTATTTCTATTTCTATTTCCTCTTCCTTTTCCCTCCTCACCCTTCTCCTTTTCTTTTGACTAGAGTTGTTTGAGAAGGTGAAGTGGGTTTTGGAGATGGGTTTTGAGGCCTAGGGTACTCAGAGCCTAGGGTTCTCAGAGGTTTGGTGAAGATGCGAGAGTGGCGATCTCTGTGGGGAATTTCAGGGTTGGAACGACAATGCTTTTGGGGTTCGAAGTGGGAGTGGGGTTTGGAAGAGATGGATCAAAGATCTTTGGGATTTGGTAAGGTCTATTTTCACGGGGGATCCATTCAGTGGGGAATGTAAATAGGAGGGGGCTTCTCTACAACCTGAGCAACTGAGGGATTTTCATAAATCTCTGGGATCTGCTCAGCTTTTGGATGAGGGCTCTTCTTCTCTTCATTTTCTCTTCAATGTCTCAGATGCGAGTGGCTTGGGATTTCAGAGCTATCGATAGTGAAGTTGACATGCAGGTGGTGATTGGTCGGAAGATGAAGATCGCACCCGGTTTCACCTTGGGGATGTTGTTGCTCGGTCTTTTATTGTGTATGGGTCTTCACCTTGGTGATGTTACGGTAGATTGTTTGCTCTCATTTGTTAATTTGTTAATTTATTAATGACGCAATAAAGCTCTTATATGCAAAAACAAGCAGCATTTATAAATACATTCGAACCAAAAACAAACCTACACTATCCATCTTTTCAGTCAAAACACCAACCTCGCAACCAACCGACCTTGCACTCTTCAATCTCAACTCACCTTAACCTTACTAAACCATCTCTCCTTCTCTATTTTTGTAATGATCACATCCACTCATCCCTCTTCATCTTTGTTATCTTAGCCATCCCACGCATATACTTGAGCCACAATTAAGTTGCATGTTGTGAGGTGGATGCTCGAGAGGAAAACAGTATATTTTTTAAAATTAAGAAAAAAAGAGAAGAAAACATTTCGTTATAGAGAGTACCTTGAGGACCGTTTGGTTGCAAGCATATGGGGATATCTTGTTGAGAGCATTTGAAAGAGCTTCAAATCCTCTCCCCCAAGGTAGAATTCCTAAATAATCAAAGCAAAAGTAGCATTTTGAAATTGAGAATTCCGTTGCCCAAAAGTGACTTTGCATGCAGAGTACAGCTAAGCATTAGCTATTAAACCCAGCCAAATAATCGGTTCATAATTCTTAGGTACATACAATTTCATTTCTCTATGACATGCTCTTAATCAAACAGGCTCTTCCCACCAGAGAAAAAAAAATTTGTAAGTAGTAAGATTTTCTACTAAATCTGAAGGTTATTTCTTATTCCAGTATTGTAATTCCATAGTTAGCCGGTAATGTAATTCCATAGTTACATTATCACACAAATGTTCCAAAATGCAATAGCTAACAAGAAAGAAAAAAATAAGAACACACTTCAGTGCTTTCTTCAATTCCACAACACTACAACTTATCTCCGTTCCACACCCTACCTTCAACCTCACAACATCCACAACACAAACACCCATTAAAATAACACATGCCAAATAATTTGCAATTTATGTACAACGTCCATTCAGAATCAGTTAATTAATGTGCATGTGTTGAAGCTAAGTTACAAAATCAGTTTTACAACAAGATGATAACAATGAAGTCATGCCGTGTTTCAAAATAAGCCCAAAACAATCACGATCTTCTACAAACCCCATCTGACCCCATTTCACTATTGCACCTAGACATCCCATACAACAACTTCAACCCATCTTTTATAAAACGACAACCCTTTCATATATATGACAGAAATCACAAAATCAGTTAGTTCATCCAGCCCCAAAATCAAGCACATTGAAGAGAGGTAAAGTACATATATACCCTCGAAATCAAAATAAAGAGGGGAAGCTTTTCATACGTGGTTTACCTTGACATGAAGCTGTGATAGTAGTAGAGGGTTGGTGGATGAATAGTGGGACAAAAATGTCCCAAAACGCCCACCTGTAGGCCACAAAGAGGAAGAATAAGACAAGGAAGATATCAGTGAATGAAAAGTGGGAAAAGAAATACACTAGATCTGTGTCCTGGAGGGGCTTGGGACCACAACAGGTAGAGAATGTCGCTATCAATCGAGGGGGGAAATACGAGGAAGAGGAAGGAATGAGGAGTTCGGGCACAGGATGGGTTATATCGCCACCATGAAAAATCAAAATTAAAACAAAAAAAAATGAAAAGGGCACATGGGACCACTCCAGAACATTCCTTAGGGGTCCATTTGGTCTACTGAGGATCAAAGGGGATTTTGCCTGTAAAAAAACCCTTTTGTTTATTTGTTGGCTTTTGTGTGCACTTTAGGAAGGGCCATTCCAATGGTGCATGTTATTTGAGCTAAGTAATGCATGTCATGACAAATAAGAAACACTTTCACAACAACTATAGTAAAAATAGGGCCTGTAAGATATTCCTCTTGAATCAATTTCAATTTAAACATAAAAATGAAAGTATCTTTTAATTATTTCTAGTTTTTTACCATTGCCTTACCTTGATTATTCTTCTTTCCTATACCACTTAATCCCTGAAGTGTGAAAAATAAACCTGAAGAAAATTAGAAAAAATATCATATTATCAATTAAAACAAAAGCCCATGTCGCATAAATAAGCACATATCCTCATGGATCATTAAATTAAACCTTAACATCATAAGAATAAAAAACAGGAGTATGTATCATAAAGAATGCATATCATGTGTTATTAAATCAAAACTACACAGGTGCCGCATGTCTAGCTTGTATGAAGTCCGTCGTGGACACAAAACCAACCATACAACTTTTGAGAACTAAACTAGACCCAACTACCCAATTGATTCATAATGGTAGAATCCAGCCTCATTGAGAAATAAATGTACATTGAGTATCAAGTTTCTAGATCGAGTTTGGAGAGTAGTTGGGTGAATGGGAGTTCATTGTCATTTTATTTTGTTGTCTAAATGGTTGTGCCCAAGCATGATACCAGAATCACTTGTACCCACATCCAGTTATCCATATAACCATATCAAATGCCAAAAAAATGTCTTTATTACCCGATGAACCTGGTGAGATAAAAGTAAACCGAATTGTGAAATCATTTTAGTTTCAGGAAATTCAATCTTCTCATAAAAAAAATGATGAACAAGAAAAGTCAAAACCAATAGCAACAAAACTGAAGAGAAAAAAGAAGATGAAAACCAAAATCATGAGAAAGAAGTGGAATAGATGGCACTGATCTCCCCAAAGGAACTTGTTGAAGCATCGGACAATAGATGGTCATATTGTAAAGTGCACAGATAAATCCTAACATTGAGGTGCCCCGCCCCCAACTCAATCTCATCTTTGAAGATTGATGGTGGATGCCCTTTGAAGAGAATTTGACAAATAGATCACGTTTCGCTGCAAATCTAACAGAAACTCTCTATTGATCATACAATCTAATAGTTCCATTGCACTGCACCTATATACAGTCTAGATAATGTCACGCGTTTGTTCTATTTCTATAGATGGAGGGTAGACCACCAGAAGTAGAAAAAAGATGACAAAAGCAAAAAGTTCAGTTGATTCACTAGAGAGCTACAACTAATCTTCAAATATCTACTACCTGAAAGAAATTAGAGAATGAGTTCCCTCCAAACAAGGGAGAACCAATGTGGCCCAGAATGGGTGCCTAAAATTGAATGATGAATGATGAATCAATCCAATCCAATGACCAGTATACCAATCAGCCAAGTGATCCTGTAGGCCCATGTTAAGGTCCACCACCCACTAGAATTGCACACATACACAAGGAGACCAAACATTCTAGCAGTATAACTGACTTGAAGTGGCCCCCTTCCAAGCATATGGACATGTGTGAGACCCCTCAATTGCAAAATTTTGAACTTATGTGATTGTGGGCCCCCTCCTAGTCGATTAACAAAATTAGCTTGAATTGATAATGAGATGTAATTAGCTATAATTAAGAAAGATGAGTGCAACTCCTGGAATGTCTAGAAATAGATGACCACCCAAATGGGAGTTGGACATCCATTCACTCCACATATATTTACCATGTTCTGTTACTTACTTTTCATCTTCACTCAGATTAATAAAATTTCTAAGAATTCTTCCCAAGTCCCGACTCCAAGCATGTGTACTCTGGTATACTTGCTTGACCATAGGTGCAGAACCTCGGGACTTCTTTAAGCTTCATCTTGGGAGATAAAATCCACTTCCACCTCCATCAAACTTGGTAATGAAGCTTCAGCTTCAATCATCTTGTTTAAGGAGCTCATGATTTCTATGATCCTTTAAGTTCTAAAGTATCATATCTCAACACTACAATTCCAGACCCAAATTTGCTACAGGAATTCAGCATGCCTTCAAACATCCAACAAACAAATCGTGCCATCTAAATACAATACTGAGATCGAAGACAACTAATGTTACAAGCAGATCAAGATTAGTAGCATGTACAGGATTCTCTTGACTGGAAAAAGTATAACTATTCTTCTCTTACAATTTAATTAGGCAGAAAAGGTGTATGAGCAAGGCATTTGGGGGACTTCAAAGTTCAAACCCAAAGGCATTCATACAAATATATTTTCAATGTTATTTTGAAAAGAAAAAAAAAGGCTTCATGAAGAGAGGCAACGTATCAAACACACCATTATAAATGTGGCGATCATAAAAAAAAAAAAAAAAAAGGACAAAATCAACAGCAACAGAACACATAAAATTGAAAAGTCAAGCACTCAGAGAGGAAGATATACTGAGAGTGAAATAAATGAATCACTTCTGAAACAGACAGCATAGTATTGAAAAGTTCTTAACTATAGAATACTGAAAGCAACAATAACAGAACAGAAAGTACCTTCAATATATGTGTGAACAACATCCTTCTCCCTCCAGGGTTTCCTCTGGCAAACAATCGTTGTGGGGATCACCTTCAGAAAGCCTCTTGATCTGCCTTCAGTGGAAAACAATTCTGAAAAATGAAAAGATGAATGATCATGATTTCATCATTGGTTGCTTACCCAAAAAAAAAAAATTTCATTTCATCATTGGTTGTCTACCGTTACATAAAAAATAAAAATGACACGGTTGGGTAACCAGAGGATTTGGAACACCAACCATCTGACTCCCTCCCTCCCTTTTCTTCCCTTCCATTTTTTCTCTTCCTCCCCCATCTGGATTTCAATTTCCTCACCATTGCAAAAAATAATAAAAAAAAAAAAAAAAATTGTTCATGAAACTGTCATCCTCACACAAAAGATGTCTCACCAATCAGAAGAAAATCACAGCAGAGTTCACTGAAAAGGCGCGACAAAGGTGCACCAAACTGTAATGGGTTTTTTTTTTTTTTTTTTTCAGTTTGGCCACCAAATTGAAATATTTCTGCTGGGCCCATTTATTTATTTATTTATTCTACACTAGGCTATGGGGCAGGGAGTGATACTTTAACATGTAGACCCAGGGACCGCTGGCGGTAATATATTACAAGTTACAACATGAGTGGGTCAGATTTTCAATGAGGTGGGTCACACGTGGGGTCCACTGCTAATGGGTTACAGGATCCGAACTCGCTTAAAAAGGGCAAAGTGGCCCTTCAGGAACTTCTGCCCAACTCCAGTGGCCAGTCTTTATGGCAAGCAAAGGAAAGTAAGGAGGAGGGGAGAGAGATAAGGAAGGCGATGGCGATGGTGATGGTGATGGTGATGGTGATGGTGATGGTGAGCAGGCAGTTGCCCACGACCGCTACGGCCACTTTAAATGCAGTGATCTTAGGGGTGGGGTTCATGGGAGAAATATGAAATTTTGGGTTTTTCCTCTGAAACGAAATGAGCTTCACAACTAATAATTTTACCTGAATTCAATTTTCATTCAACATGAAAATACCAACTCTTTAAATCAGCAGCACTTGTAAAGAAGTGTACCCACCTTGTAGGGCCCACTTTAGACACATCCAATTATGAGGTGAGATGTGTAAGGGTCTAAGGAGACTAAAAAATGGGTGCTAGCTAAACTTCACTCAGATCATGTAATCCTAATTGTTGGTTATGAAGCCTCAAAGTTTAACCTTTATTAAGGGTAGAGTTCATTTCAAAAAACAAAGTGCAAAATTATCTGTGAGATCAGTTTCAATTGGGTTATGAGGGTGCATGTGGTTGATTGCATTCCTTATAAAAAGGACCCACACCATACAGAGGGCTGAAAAGGGGCCTTATGAGGATTAGACATGCATATAGGTAGGAAGTTTAATAAAATGAGAAGTATTAAAACCTCTTGATGAACAGATTAATGGTTCTCATTTTCAACTGACCCTACCCAATTTTGGTCAGGTTGAGTTGGGCCTTCTCATATTGCACACAAGCTTGAAAACTCAACACTATTTAAACCCAACCTAGCCATTTACATGTAGTATATAGCAAAAATATAGGGCTCCCTTTTTAGTTAGATTCCATTTAATGCTTGTTTTCATTTGCATACCTAGAGTATAACTTCCACCAACTGGATTGGCTAGACACCAGAAACAAAACGCTTTTAGTTCTAACTCCTGCACTATGTCGGATATAACTGGCTTCAGCATTTTTTGAAATTTTCTTAAAGTTATTTTGCATTCTTAAATTTATGAAAATTGGTTTAGAAAAATCTACATGTTATTTGCTTATATCTACATTTGTAATTTCTTCAATGTTATTTTAAAATTTTCTTCTGTTAATTATTCCAAGGTAAAGCATTGCATGCCTCTATTTCTCAGAAAAGAGGAATGTCTGATGTTATATCTTTTGGGTTGATCAGGTTTGAAGTTACCAGAATATTGCAACTGGGGTTTGGATTGATGGTATGCATGCTCTCAAGTTAGGCTTTGCTTGGCCCCAAAGAAACTACAGTTGCAGCACCAACTTCTGTGCTCTAAAAGAACCCACAATCATCAAAGAGTTGGAATGATTGAGGGTTTCTCATCATAGTTACCAACATCCTTATTTCCCATCAAAATATTCACATCTTTTTCCACATAAACACTATGCAAAACCCGAAAAAATGAGGCGACTCGCACTTTCATTTTTAGCAACACATACCACATCAGTTTCGTACTGTGGCAACTATGGCTCCACTGAGCACCTAAAGGTTAACATAGGCTTTTGGGTGTATTCAGATGGGTTTATAGTCTCTCCTCTAGGTTACTAAAACTATGGTTTTGACATCAAAAGTTTATGCAGAATGGTACTGGTCCTTATCATCAAAGAAAAGGAGCATCCTAAGTCACAACAATTTCCACACAACCCCTGAGGTTTTTAGTATTTGTACAGAGAACACCAGTAGCAAGAACCTTGAATGTGCAAATGTATGATATAAATCTACCATAGCCAATCAGCCAAAGCAGTCATCACATTACTTAAATCCAAAAAACTATGAAATCATCGATGGAGAGAAAGATTAAAATACATTGATTAAGCAGTGAAGAAGAAACTTAGTGAGTGAAGGAAGAGAGAAGGTCACTTAGTGATTTACCTCGTTAGAACGTTGAGAAATTCTATATGCACCCACTAAGACTCCTGAATACACCCACTTGCTGAACTCACCACAACCATTCTAATTTTGGCTTGATTTTACTGAGCTCACCCACCATAATCCCCAAACTGCCCATCCAAGCTCACCATTCGTTCCATTGCCTGAATACATTCCCTCGTTCAAAGTTTTCAAATTTCTGGCCATTTCGGAGTCGTCGACCTTCTCCACTTCAGATCTCTCACACCCTCGTGGACGGTTGGTGAGCTGCGTTCCTTCTTCTTCGTCTTCTTCATCAGCAGGGACACTCAAACAGGTGAGAGCCCTTCTTCTTCTTCTTCTTCTTCTTCTTCTTCTTCTTCATAGGTTTATCATTTTCACAAATTTGTTTAGGTTGTAATTTATGCATTAGAGAGTATAGTTGTGAGACCTCTGCAACAAATAGGGAAGAAGTCCGTAATGAAAACATGAATAGTTTCGAACTCCAATGTTTTCCATTTTTGAAAACATGGATAGTTGTTCGCGATCTGCTCGGCAGTCCAGAAACGTGCAGGGATTTTATGCACGGTAAGTGTAAACCGTGCAGAATACATATGCACGGTTTCATATTACAGTGCAAACAGATTTTGCACGGTACCATTTCGCCGTGAAAAAAGAATTTGCACGGTACCATTTCGCCGTGCAAAAAGAATTTGCACGGTACCATTTCGCCGTGCAGAACAATGTTGCACTGTCTATTTAAACCGAGCAGTACAACAAAATATGATAATCTCTTTTATTGGTTTTCATTTTTAACAGATTGGATGAAATGCCGAGAAAACCAGCTCGCCGTATTGGTGCCAGCTCACAGATGACAGGGGGACGGGCCAGTTCTTCTTTCGAGCCATCGAGAGTTCGGACGAAGATTGGTGTCTCAAGACCGCGTTCCCGAGGTGTGCATGCGAGTTCTTCGACCGCCGGCCGTCAACGGCCAACGGCGTCTGAACGAAGACGAAAAGTGCAACAGGATCCACTCCCGGAGTAGGTTGAGGAGCATCTTGACAGTTCATCAGAGGATGATTCCTCAGAGGAGGAGGCACAGCCGTCCAGTCCCCGTGCATCGGCACCAGGAGAAGAGCATGGTGACAGTTCTTCAGAGGATGATTCCTCTGAGGAGGAGGCACAGCCGTCCAGTCTCCCTGCAGGGGAACCAGGGGAGGATGATTCCCATTTCGAGGAGGGACAGCCATCCAGTCCTCCTGCTGCGGCGGCAAGGGAGGGTCCTATCCCCGGCGGTCCGGCCGACCTATCTGTCCTTATGAGTTTTAGGACACACGTAGCCTTGTCCATATGGGACGGGGAGGTACAATTGCCTTTTTTAATGTTTTAATTAATCGTTTTTCAAATAAGATGTGTTGAAGTCTATAATAACATATATTAATGAAGATTTATACTTGTAATGTGCAGGAACGTGAGGCACTCAAATGTATCAATCATTGGCGAGGGCTGAAGGATTGGTACATACCTCAGCCCGGGGATGGGGCCGATATCCATGTTCCTCGGTTTCATGCTATTATAGAAGAGTCTGGATTGGCAGATTTGAAGCGTTTATCTTATCGATATATCTCCAGCCCTCTGGTATCCAGCTTTGTAGAGAGGTGGCAGCCCGAGACAAATACCTTCCACATGCCATTTGGTGAGATGACGATCACCTTAGATGATGTGGGTACTCTCCTCGGCATCCCAGTAACGGGATTGCCTGTCCACGCATCGACTAGTATGGGATTTACTGATCAAGTAGATTTACTTGAGCGTGGATTGGGCGTGGATAGGGCATCTGCGTCAGCTGAGTTGAGAGTAGCTCGTGGTGGGGTAGTGAGGATGGCTTGGATCAAACGGGTGTGCGGCGAGGTGAGTCCTGCATCGTCTGTTGAGCAGGTAGAGTGTGCAGCTAGAGGCTATCTTCTGTATTTGTTAGGCTGCACACTCTTCGCCGATAAGTCAGCCACTCGAGTCCCCATTGCCTACCTACATTTACTGATGGACTTGCCACGGGTCCGTCGTTATGCATGGGGGGCTGCCGCACTTGCATATCTTTATCGCCAATTGGGGACCGCCACGAGGGCAGACGTGCGACAGATTGCTGGATATCTGACACTGCTCACGGTAATACATATACATATACATGTTCCATCGTAATTGATCCTTTAAATTGTATAATTAATAATTGGTATCTTTTGCAGTCTTGGGTGTACGAGCACTTCCCATTTACCCGTCCTCCTGCGCAGTGGGGATATACCGCTGGTATGCCTCAAGCGAGCCGCTGGAATCCTGGACAGGATTCTGGGATTGCGAGGGAGAACATAAAACTGTTGCGTGAGAGGCTGGATGACCTACATCCGAGTCAGGTGAGCACCCATATGGGGTCCTTGGTATCATGTTGCACTTATTTTTCAATGGACAAATTTTTATTATAATAGTGAGTTCTTTCATTTACTTGCCACAGGTCCAGTGGGATCCGTATACTGGTGTCAGGGCTCATCATCCATTCCATCAGATATCTTTCTTCTGTGGTTGCTTGAGAGCGCTAGATGTCATTGAACCCTACCATCCACATAGGGTTCTCCGACAGTTTGGATATGTACAGACCATCCCACCTGCACCGCTCGCCCCCATTCGTGCGTCTCGGGGATCTACTGCTGGACAATACAGGGTCTCTTACGCGTTTCTAGACCAGTACTGGGTTACTTGGGAGGATCATGTATTGTCCTTAGCGCATCGCGGCCATCGAGCGCAACATGCATGGGAGTGCTCACCCGACTACCTAGTGTGGTTTTTTAGGATTTCACACCCTCGAGTACAGAACCCCCAACGTCATTCCCACTATCACCCTAATGAGGGTGTAGATGACCCGACTCCAAGAGTGGTGAGTGTTTGTACTTTATCGAAACATTATGCATCCATTTGTTATACTTATCTTAAGTATTGACACAGTTATTTGTTTCTTACAGATCACTCGGGCGAGGGACCATCTCCGTGCTACGATTGCACGAACGGAACAGCCTGCAGATTTCTATTACCGGGCACTCCAAACCACCCTCGAGATCCTGGAGGGCTTGCCAGTGACGTACCGACGACGTACAGATCCATGATGGCATGAGGGTTTTTTTGTTTTTTTGTCTTATTCTTTTGTTAAGTCTGTATGGATGGGAATTTAAAGCATATACTTTAGAGGATGTATGGATAGGTTTATCCATTTTTTCGATGTAAGGAATTTTTTGGATATGTATGGATGGATGGATCACTGCACGGATGTATCCATTTTTTTAATAGATGTTTTGAGGAAACACTTTCTTATGTTTGAACTTGTATGTTTTATATGGATATGTATGTTATGTGCATCTGTCCGAATAATTGATAAAATACACTGCACGGCCACCATGTTCCGAGCAAATAGTGTGTGCACGGCACTCTATTAAGGTGCAAATAGTTTATGCACGGCAACTTTTTGCCGTGCATTATATATTTGCACGGAATATGGTTGCCGTGCAGAACAAATTTGCCCAGCCATATTTAACCGAGCAGTTGTTAATGAAGTAATACCTTCTGTGGAATATTATTAATGAATTTATACACAACATAAACACATAAAGACCTCATCGAATCCATTGGCATTTCAATACAAAATATGTAATATGTTTGTTTACATCAAATGGATAGTACACATAATCAATCGCTGTCAAGATTGACCGACTCCTGCGTTGCGACACTGTTTCCAATCAATTCTCTGAATTGTTCGATGCTCTTTGCATATGGGAGCTGCCATCCGTCTGCTTCAGGATGGTGGTGTCTATGCCAATTTGTAGCAATGGGAGGCATGGGTGATTCGGGCTTCATGAAGACCTGAACAAAATGGTTTCCATTGACGAAACCAACCGCGAGCACTTTGTGAGAACTTGATGGAATCGGGGATGATCTCAAAGGCAGGAAAGTAAGGCACTGCTGCAGTGAAAGAAGGACCAACACAACGTTATAATATGAAGATATTAAGTGACCCATGTCCGGCATTGTCATCCATCGATCAAATGAAGGATTGCTTTCAAAGTAACACAATGCGTAATACAACTCCCCAACCCTATCCTCTCCTCCATAGACCTGTGCATAATAATTTTGATACCTCTGCAATTCATTGCTCAAATCCATTCTAACCTGCATCCATTTATCCTCGCCCAGGCCTAGGAGACCAGCTATCGCTCTGAATCCACAGTTACCATCAGCTGCAACATCCTTAATAGTGTGGATATAGGGGCCCAAAGACTGAGGAAGCAAATGCATAAACGTACATGACCGAGTGCGACGGACAGTCATTTTAGCCTTATTCTTCGTTGCAACTGTATTGTTTAATCTAGCTGGAACGCTATCTTTTATCGACAGTGCGTATTCAAAATTAGATGGTTCCCGACGCGTAGATCTATCCAACTTCTTTCTTTTCGATGATGACCGACCGCGGGTATTCAATTTTACGCCTGGTTCGATAAGAGAAGTAGATGAAGGACAACCGAGTTCTCTAAGTTTTCTTAAAATCTGAATTTTATCCTTCTGATCACTACTTTGAAATCTCTTACTGATCAACTCGAACTCTGAAGTTGTGGTCAACTCAAGGGCTTCGTTCACCATAGTGGCTTCTAAATTGAGCTTCCGCCAATAGTGGTGGACACTACTCAGTGGTATATGAGAACCTTCCCTTATGTACTCGGCAATTTCATGTGCACATGGCAAACCATGAGTCCGTCGGATTACGCACCCACATGATGTAGAATCTGGACCAATATCACTAGCCCTTAACGACTCATTTAACACTATATCCAAAGCATTCCTTAATAGAAATCCTCTCAATTCACGAAACAGTGCCGGTTTGAACTTATGTTGCACGGTGTTCAAACTCTTTTCAAAAGAAGCCTTTATTTCTGTAAAAAGCAACTCTAGCAAGGCATGTATAACCTGCCAGGATGAATCAAAGCTACAGCTCGATGTGCCTAGGTGTCTCTTTAATTTTGCATGTGCACTCTCAGCTCTGTTAGTAGTGACGTTCCCAAAGTGCATATGCCGATCCGTCCATGCAGCCACAAATTGCTCCTTATGCTTATTCAACCATGAGGTCTTCACATAATCAACAGCATGTGGATACCCGCAGTAATTCCGTTCCAAAGCACTTAGCATTTGCGTGTAGTAGCTTTCAGTTGGAGAGACAACCAACGTGTTTCAACAAGAGATAAATGCAACCCATCTGTCGTTGGTCTCAAAACACTTCTTACAATTTGCCAAGATGTTCCTAGAAATATGCCACCTGCATAATAAGTTTGCTGCATTCGGAAAAATAACATTTATTGCATTCATCAGCGCTAACTCTTTGTCTGTGACAATCACACGGGTCGTGATGCATCCATCCATTAATTCCTTAAGCCTCTCCAAAGCCCATCTATAATTGGCCTCCCTCTCTGATTCAATGTACACAAAAGCAACAGAGAACGTCAATTGTGTAGATGTGACACCAACAATCTCAAGCAAGGGAAGTCGATATCTATTAGTCTTGTATGTGGAATCCATTATCAAGACTTCTGGAAATGCACGTAATAACTGAATAGATGATGGATGTGCCCAGAATAGGTTCATGATAACATCTGTAGCATCGTTGCTAGTATGATACTCAATGTAGTTGTTCTCTTCCAAATGCCTCATGAGTTGCTGTATTTGTGATCGACCGGCCATCTCTGTCACCCTAAACTTCTGGCGAGCATTGTAGATACTCTTAATTGTAGTTGTGTTGTGCACATCCCTTTCCTGCAATGTTCGAAGGATGTTCCTCGGTTTCACCAAACTCTTAGACATATCAATCAAAACGTTGATTTCTTCCATAGAAAGCCTCCCAGCAAACGAGTGCCCCTCTAGATGCTGTGCGTTTGGATGATTGTGCACCCCACAAACCACTGTTAACATCCAATCGTCATCAGTTGCCAACTTTCGACCCTTCAAAGCAAAAGGGCAACTACACTTCTTCGTTCCCGTTGCCCTCTTAGGATTTCTCTTCTCGAATACCTTCGATGGACTCCTGTAACTACCACTTCTCTCACAAGATAAAACGACTCTCGGCTTCCGTCCATCTCCACCAGCATCCGAAGTCTTGATTACAATTACGAAGCCATGTTTCTTTCCAACATCCCTTGTCCATTGGATTAGGCCCTCTCGACTTCTGAATATCATGTCAGTGGTGAAGACATTTGTAAAATCCAAAAGACACTCACTGGCACCGGTTGATTCAACCTCCTGCTTATCACAAATTTTTAGATTAGCTATTTATTAATTTTGCATGGTTTATATAGGCGGTGCAAAATTATTCTGCACGGTTTATATAGGCGGTGCAAAATTATATTGCACGGTATATATATGCCGTGCAGAATAATTTTGCACTGTATATATAGGCTTTGCAGAACAATTTTGCACGGTATATATAGGCCGTGCAATATAATTTTGCACGTCTTATAGAATGCCGTGCAGGACGGGAGAAAACAAAAAAAAAACGAACGAAATGAAGTCAAAATGTATATACCTCATTTTCGGAGATCGTCAACTGCTTGTCCATATTGCAAATGCCTACTTTAAATACACAATGTGGTGTAGGGATAATTGTACTTCCAAGTTCGTTCAATAAATGGAGGAGACTTGATGATATATTAAAAAGAGTTAGAAGAAATGATGATGAAGGAGATGAAAATCAATGAGGAAGAAGGAGTGCAGAGGTGCAGTGAGAAGGGAATGGATAAAGGGATAGGAGGAGGAGAAGAAGAAGAAGAAGAATGAATGAGGGAGTTTGCTGGAGACTGCTGCTGGTGAACCAAAGGAGGAAGACAGATGTTGCTGGTAAGGGCAATTTCGTCCTTTCACCCGAGGGCATTTTAGTAATTAAAAAATATTTAAGTTGTGGGTGTATTCATCACTTCCAGTGGGTGTGAATAGAATTTCCCTAGAACGTTTTCTGTTTGTTGTGTAGCAGATATGGAGAGTGTGTATTTATGGCAAAGTTGCATCTCCTCTGCTCAATGACAGACACTGAAACACTGCATCTGCTGAAGTGGGTAGTGGGAGATGGTACGCCATATATATATGTCCCACAAACCACGGGTAGGATGTAATTGGGGATGTGAATGGGTCCCAATCTCTTATTACCCAGGGTGTTTTGAGGTGAGGTGAGGTGAGGTGAGGTATTAAATTAAGAGAGAATAAAATATAAAGTGTTATGATGATGTTTTATTTTTAGTTGTTTGGTATAGAACCTTTTTTATTTTTGTATAGAAAAGTGAAGTGTTTTTTATCTTTTAGTGGAGAAATGAGTGATTTACCTCGTTAGAACGTTTTCTGATTGTTGTATAGCAAATATGGAGAGTGTGTATTTATGGCAAAGCTGCATCTCCTCTGCTCAATGACAGACACTGAAACACTGCATCTGCTGAAGTGGGTAGTGGGAGATGGTACTCCATATATATATGTCCCACAAACCACGGGTAGGATGTGATTGGGGATGTGAATGGGGTCCCAATCTCTTATTACCCGGGGTGTTTTGAGGTGAGGTATTAAATTAAGAGAGAATAAAATATAAAGTGTTATGATGATGTTTTGTTTTTAGTTTGGTATAGAATCTTTTTTACTTTTTGTATAGAAAAGTGAAGTATTTTTTGTCTTTTAGTGGAGAAAGGAGTTGTTTTTTTTTACTTTTTTTTAAAAAGATTGAGGGAATGTTGAAATTATGTACTTTTGATATGACCATTGTCAATTCTTATTTGGATTCACTTCACTTCACTTCAACTTAGTTAAGTGCCAAACACGCCCTAAGAAACAGATTTGGATCCTTTTTTTAGGTCCGAAAAGAAAATGGTTACGAAGCTGGGTCCTTTTTCTGAACCCGTAACCTAAACAGGTCTAGGTCTAGGTCTAGGTCCAGTTGAACCTTGGTTCCGGCATGCAAACCTAGAATCCAAGATAATATCTCAATTTTTGAGAATTTCTCTTGGAAGCTAGTTTTTTTCCCTAATCATTTTCTACCCGGACCCAGAACCCGTCCAGTTGAACCTTGGTTCCGGCATGCAAACCTAGAATCCAAGATAATATCTCATTTTTTGAGAATTTCTCTTAGAAGCTAGTTTTTTTCCCTAATCATTTTCAACCCAGACCCGGACCCAGAACCCGTCCCATATACGGTTCGGGGTCCAAGTCCTATTCCATCTTCTCATTGCAAGTTCATGTTCGTTTGGTAACTTAACTGTTAAAGTAAAGTTTCCATTTAAGAGATATGAAAATATTACGGTTGTAAACGGGTTGGTTTCGGTTCGGGTCCATAGTGGACCTGAAACCGAAACCGTTAAAGAGAATGTGAAACCGATCTGGTCCCTAAACCGTTTCGGAACCAGAATCATATATGGAACGGGTATAAATCCAGATCCGGATTTAGATAGAGAATGATATTATAAAAAAAATATGGTTTTTAGAAGAGATTTTCGAAAATTAATGTAATATGTCAGATCTCGGATCCACGGGTCCGAACCAAAGTGGCACCAGACCCGAACCCATATACTTATCGGGGCCTAAATAAGGACCCAGGCCCGGTTTTTAATGGATCGGAACCTCCGACTAATCGGAGAATATGGGGGGGGGGGGGGGGGGGGCGCATTTACATCCCTGTAAAATATGAAGGGTCATATCAAAAGTACAAAAATCCCTTATTTTGATTAAAAAAAAAACATTTTGAAGCTACTAAAAGACATTAGTCATCTACTTTATCCACAAAAGTTCAAAAAAGATTCATTATCTAACTACTAAAGAAGAAAAACCATCACATTAGGATTAGATCCCTTCATATTTTACCATCACATAAGGATTAGATCCCTTCATATGTTATTATTTTTTTATTTTAGGTTTCACCTCAATTCACTTTATAAGTAAAGCCACCAAACAGAGGAAATAGAAACAATAAAGATCAAGGTGTTTGAGGGGATAGTCTGAACCTTAATGAATGTGAGGTATGTTCCGGATTTGAGGAGAAACAAATTTCCTTGAGTACTCCTAGGGTTGCAAATGCACTACAATAGGTGGAGTCGTAAAACGGTGGTCATAAAGGGTGAGATGATCAGGAATCTATATAGATTTAGAGGGGATATAATTTTCTAGTGGAGCACAGGGGTGTTCATGGGCTGGGTTGGACCGAGCTGAGGGGCATCCCTAACTTCTAAACTATAGGCCCGAACCCGGCCTGCCTGAACAATATAAATCCCGAACCAAGCCGCCTTAAGTTTATATTATAAAAATTGGGTAATTTAGACTTGGGGTAGCTTAACTAGTTTGGTCATCGACTTGTGTCATGTTTCTAGTGTTCAAAAGAACTGGTTTGGACTGGACTTATTAGTAAATTGGCCCATCTAGAACGGTCACTAACCTCACTAGTAAGTGGTGGCATTTCTCACTTGGCTGCCAAGAGTTTGAACCCTAAGTATACCACCTCTTCTCACTTGTGTGGGCTTTCTTTCCGCTTATACAGGCTCATTTTCCACTTGTGTGGGCCTTCTTCCCGCTTGTGTGGACTATCTTTCCGTATTTTTGCGGATTCTCTTTTGTATCTCAAACCCCCTTGGCTGGGTTATAAAAAAAATTAGAGGATGCAGAAATTTGACAAAAACCACCACTGGCCTCTATTTGACTTGCATTTGATTTGAATAACCTTATCATATATATATATATATATGAAGATGCTCCTATGAGAGCATCTCTCACCTTATTATGAGAGATAAGGTGGGGGCCCTCACATGCATATCCAATGCTAACTATTTAAATGTGAGGGCCCCCACTTTTATCTGTTATAGTAAGGTGAGAGATGCTCTTACAGGAGCATCTCCCATATGTAGGGTTGACCCATATAACCTGTGTAACCAAGATAACCCATTTAAATGGGTAGGGTTATGATCAACTTGAATATCTAAACCCATTTAAATGATTTGGTGGTTTAATACTTTCGTACTCAATGTTTTATTTTATATTGAAGGAGCCAAGCTTATTTGGGCTTTTTTTCCCCTTCTAACCTGCCACCAAACCCAAATACAGTATTATTGTTTGTAATGGCTTGGGCCCCAAGCTTATACAAGTTAGGTCAGGTTAAACTGGCAGGTTGACCAACATTGGAAGCAGATTATGTGGGTCACGTCAGGTTAACTTGCATCTGAGCGCAGGCTGGGTTTAAATGACATTTTTTTTAAAAAGGGGTCAAATACGGGTTGGAGTTAAACATGTAAACACTCATGGGTCAACTTAACTCATTTTACCCGAACAGACCCATTTGGCACTCTTACTTGTGACACCTTATGTTACATTCATGTGCCTATTATACATGAACAATTCTACCTCATGAGAACAATTAATAAGTTAACCATGATGAAGGCAAGTATATAAATTGTTGGAGAAAATATAATATTGTTAGGATTCAGTAGATTACTTTTAT
Organism: Cinnamomum chago; assembly: GCA_038049695.1. Taxonomy (NCBI): domain Eukaryota; kingdom Viridiplantae; phylum Streptophyta; class Magnoliopsida; order Laurales; family Lauraceae; genus Cinnamomum; species Cinnamomum chago. The sequence continues at coordinate 58,497,332 of CP142458.1, read as the reverse complement.
TTTTGAGATAAGGTTATCTTTAGGATAAGATTAGTTCAATATTTGATTATAAATGTAGCGATTTCATTTAATGAAATTTACTGTGAAATTTTGGATTGAAGTGATTCTCGAAAGTTTTTATGTTATCAAAGCTAGGCCTAGTGAGGATCTTACTATCAAGCTTAATCACCGTCATTTTTTCTACCCGATTTTGCAAGATATTTACCATTTTTTTTAGGAGAAGAATGTAAGGTTATTTTAAAATAAGGTTACTTCAATATTTGATTATAAATGTAGAGATTTCATTTAATCGAACCGTAAATGTCGTCAAGGGGGTGGCTGGATTTGCTCTCCCACCCCTTGCATTATGTGGGTACTATGTGTGCGGCCATGTACAAATGAGGTGGATAAATTTCCAAAAGAGCACTTGTAAGATTTGTTGGAAAAATGGTTAGAATGACCCATTATTTTGGTCATCTTTGAGCCAAAATAAACGTGGGACCCACTTATCCTTTTAGGTGGGAATACATGGGAATGTAATCTACTCTATGAGTTGTTTAATGACATGTATTGGGTTGCTCTAATCCATTAAGATATGAATGAGAAATTGCCTCCTTAACACCACTACTTGAACATGTTAAATATGGAAACAAAAGAAAGTGGTAAGCTTGCATCCCACATTGCTTAGGAGCAAAACCTTCCTTGGGTATAAATATACTTACCTTGGTAGTATAAGATAAGCCCCAAGGGGCACCCCACTTTTGTGGGGGAGGGAGGACCTAGATCAAGGTAGGGTCACCACCGCGCGCCGCCTCGCCCCGCACCGGGCTTGGGCTTCACTCGCGGATTTCTTTTCAAAAAACCAAGAGGTGTGTACCCATTCGCATCTTGAAAGGGTGTGTCCAAAGAAGAAGCATATGTTCAAGTGAATAGTCACTGTTCTGAACAGATGCAATCCCTATGAAGAGACCTGATTGCAGGCTATTTATGCATCTCGTTTCATGCTGTTTTAATCATTCCATCTTCGCTGCTGCTGCTGCACTTGCATTGAGTTACACAAACTGGTTCGACAGTCACACAGTTTGTAGTGCTGGAGACAGACACCAATGTAGCTCGTAAGCACCATTGCGGGGGCGGATTTTGTCTTAAGGACATAGTGTTAACACTAGCCTTGATCAACTGCGAATCTCTGATCCACTACTGTTTTTCTGCCTTCGAACAGTAAGTTCATTTTACATTCAAACAGAGTTCTGTTCTGTTTCTTTTTACTATTTACTGCTCTCCTAAAATACTGAAGTACTTGTACTCGAACTAACAAGATTTAATGACGACAGTCTTGGGTGACATTTACTTGAAAGTTGAAACTGAAGATGAAGGTGTCTTGATTGGCTTTTAGTCCTTGACTTGTGACTATGCATTACAAGTCCTTGACTTGTGATTTTCTTGACTTCTTTCTTTTCTTTTTTTTTTCTTGACTTCTTTCTTTTTTTCTTGACTTCTTTCTTTTTCTTTTTTTTTTCCTTGACTTCTTTCTTTTTTTTCTTGACTTCTTTCTTTTTTTCTTGACTTCTTTCTTTTTACCCACACTTAAAATGTTCGTGTGGTTAGGAAGTCCAGTTTTAATCTGGAGGTCATGCCTTCGAATTCTTAAGGTCTTACCCAATACATAGGGTTTGTGGGTGGTTCTATGTATCCGTGGATTTACCAATGATCTCCCAAATGGAGGTTGGCGGATTCCCATGGTATCAAAAAAATAAAAAACTCCTAGGTCCAATTTGTGATTAAGAATTTGCAACTTTGGAGCCATCTCTCTAGGTTGGTGGGTTCCAACTTGCAAATTTGAAATTGGGAGAGGAAGGTACAAAAACCCTTGCCAGAAAACTTCGTTGGATTTCTTAGAAAAATCTTTCCTAAAAGGTAACTACTCCATAGGACTTCTAGCTATATCAAATGGCCTACTTCGAGTGAGATTAGGTGATGGGTCTAAGCATTTGTAGTCCCTGCACATGTGTGGTCCTGAGGCTCACTCCCTCATGAACCACATGCTAGCATAATAAATATGAAAATAGGTCATACGCAGTGGAAGAGAAGGTCCAAGGGTGCCAAAACCTGAACTCATCCCAAGGATCCAAATCCAATTTGGGTCAAAATCTATAAGCCCATAATCATCGCTCCTAATATTCGTAGCCAAGGAGATTCACCCTTGGATAGGCCATCTGGGTAATGTGCACTTTGTGCAGGCTATTGGATGATCAGTCAACTACGGGGACCTGCCCTTTTCTGCATAAGTTTTAAATGGGGGTGCTCATGGGTGAGGTTGGGCCAGTATGGGCAAAGCTTGTCCAAAGGCCAGCTTCTTATTGGGCTTAATATTTAGGCATGGGGCCATAGTGTGTGCCTGAAAGCGAGGCCCAGGACCATCCACATTTGCTAAAAGTAGTCCTCTGTGCTAAATATTTCAAGTGGGGTTGCGCCTGGCTGGTCCTTTAAGTATGTATAGGCCAGCCCCTGGCCCATTTAATTATAGGCCAGAAAGTTAGACCTGTGTGAAGCCCATGCACTTAAACACACACTCCGTTCCATGATCACCCTAAGTTTTAAGCGTGCAATAGCTTTGATCACAAGGGAAAAATATGACCTAAACCCTAAACCCTAAAATTATAACTGCATGAGTCCATTAGTATTGCCTTTATATGTAACTATAACTCTTGATGGGCTGGGCCTAGCCAGCCTCTAGTTGAGGCCCAGGGGATGAATCCAAGAGAGAACATTAGATCCAATAACAAAATGGGTCAGGCATAAATAAGCTTTGGCCTGGCCCAGCCAGCCCATGAACACTTCTATCCTGTGCTATCGAGTTTTGCATTGCTTGGCTAATTTAATTAGGGGTATACACGGATCAGATTGGTGTGGATTAGGCCAAATCTGTCACCAATCCGTTACCTACAGATTAAGGATTTGGAATCCGTCATCAATCCGATCCGGTCTTCCACGATCCGATCTGTGGAAGACCGGATCGGATCGGATTAATCCGTTCAATCCGTTGAATCTAATGTTAAAGAAAGAGATATAACAATTCACAAAAAATACAAATTATAAATATATTTAGACCCCTTAACTTATATTTGGACCCCTTAAGTTTAGACTTCTTAACTTACATTTAGACCTTTTAAGTTCTTTTTATTTATATTTAATGTTAACGGATCGGATCGGATTGAGGGTGAAATCCGTCACCGATCTTTTGCTAGCGAATTACAAGATTTTCAATTAGTCATCAAACCGTTTACCTTCGGATCGGTTAAAAATCCACGAATCAGATCGGATTTGATCAGTTTTATGGATCAGCAGATATATTATACAACCCTAAATTTAATGCTAAACTCGTCAGATTTCCACCCTTAGACTACTATTAGCTTTTAAAAATCCCAACCAACCTTTTAAATTATCATGCTATTTGTTTGGAACAGTATTTACCCAATGGAATTATAATATTTTGAGAATACTTCCAAACAAGCAGGAAAAGTTGGGACAACAAGGGAGAAATTTGCAAAAAGGAAAAAAAAAACCCATAAAAACCGCAGTATCATGTATTTGTTTTTGTGTTTTCTTTATTATTGTCAATTATTAAAATTGACCAACTGTTTGAAGGCGTTTCTAATGAAATTGCGCGTGGTGGGAATTTCTGATGCCACGTGAAATCGTTGCATTAAAGCATTTGAAGTATTATACTTGAATGATAAGAATTTAAAAAACCAATATGCTGAAAAGTCACTTTCGGACTTAAACTTTGAAAATTCTCAGAATTTTAGGTTCATGAATACCAGAGTATATGAGCATTTTGAGAACAACTCCGAGAACAATATATGGAGAAATTATAATTCTCCCCCAACAAGTTTCATCAAAATTCCCCTAACCAAACAGGCTCTAAGAGAATGTCGAATTAAAAAATTAAGATTTATAGTGAGACTCACCTATTTAAAATTCAAGCCATTCAAAATGAATGTCATCGCCGTACAAGAGACTCTCCAAATTTACTCAAATTGGACTCGGATCCACCATAACATTGGTTCAGCTCAAGCCTCATTCTGACTCGAGCTGGGGCTTAGTTGTTGCTCAACTTGGCTCAGTGTTTTGACGGCTCTAACTTGGTCTACTTCCATTCATTTGTCCACTGTTAAGGAGGGATGTATCTGTTTTTAAGTTAGGTATGTACATATATGTCGTCGGGGAGCAATTGTAGTCGTGTATATCATGAAGGCTGTCTGTCTCCTTTTCTCTAGCTTCTGTTGCTTTACAAGTTCCATTACAAGTTCCACCTCATTGCAAAGCAGACCTATTAAAATAATATTGACTTGTAAGTGTCTAAAAATTATGGACTTGGTTAGAAGAGGATTAGGCTCTCAATTGATTATTTTGGAAAAAGATTAACCTCCTAAAACTTGAAAAAAAAAAGCAGAAAAATGTCAGAGCCCCCTAGCTGTACGCAGTCGAAGGTGCTCCAATGTCAGAGTTAGTTTGGTCACTGAATTAAAGAAGAGTGAATGGGGGAGAAGAGAGAGTATGTGGATATCTCTGCTTGCATACCTTTGGTGGTTTTACCTCATGCATATATATATAGGCGTGAGAGTTGACTTTTGGAGCAGGGGTCCCATCAGATCCTTCCTGAGTGGTGGTATGTAAAAATGGAAAGTTTCATCAACCTGTTTTTTTGCCTCAAAGGCTTCGGATGGGACCGTGAGATAAGGCTGGCTACTTATCTAGGTTCGGCGCCCAAACTTCCTGTCAGCTTGTGGCAGCGCATTTATGACTGAAGGACAGGAGAGACCGAGATCAGGATTAGGCTAAGACCGATGTGCGTCTTGCAGATATTTTCACTAGGATGGACATTGGGACCTCTTCCAGGCTGGCATCCCTGCCGAGCTGGGTAGACTGAGCTCGAGAATTATCTGGCATTAAGAAATGCCCCCACACAGACACCAATGTATAAAATATCCAATTCAAAATTCAAGGCCTTGTTTCAATGTGAAAGAGAGAGAAGAGTCATACATTGCCAATTCTCTCTCTCTCACTCTGAGTGTGTGAAAGAGAGAGAAGAGTCATACATTTGCCAATTCAATCTCTCGCTCTCTCTCTCTCTCTATTTCAATGTGAAAGAGAAGAGTCATACATTGCCAATTCAACATCTCTCTCTCTCTCTCTATTTCAATGTGAAAGAGAAGAGTCATACATTGCCAATTCAATATCTCTCTCTCTCTCACCTAACCCCAACCATGTGTGATTCACACATTTAACCAAAATGTACCCCATGATCCATGTGTGATTCATGTGTGATCCACACATCCAAATGTACCCTATGATCCATGTTTGATTCACACTTTTAACCACCTACACTTTCACACACCACAAGCTCAGTTGTAGTTGTTGTAACAATTTGGATTCTTAGACAAAAAAATGTTTTTTTTTATTGGTAACAAAATGATTTTATTAAAGATGACGAGGAGATTGCAAATCATTACTAAGGGCCTGTTGTTTTAGGAGAGTTTCTAACAAGAATCTGGGATTTTTTTATTTTTATTTTTTACATAATGTGATGGCCTATCCTTGGCATTTGAAATACAATATTTCTTTTACGAGAATTCCAAATTTCAACAGCCTAAAATATTCCAAATGACCTTTTGAGGTTCTTGGAATTCTAATTTCTTTTGCATTATGTTGGAATTTTAAATGCTCCACTTAAAAGGAGAATCTTGGAATTCCACCTCAGGGTGAAGCTAACTTTTAGGTTATGTTTGGCAACCAAATCTTCCAAGAAAAGATTTTCGGTTTTCATAAAATTGTGGTAAATCCATGTTTGGCAATTGTAAATTCCTGAAGATTTGAGCGAATGAAAATCTTCATTTGTTAAGATTTTCAGATCCGACCACCCTCCATAAGATTTGAAAATCATCACTTAAATGGATTTGCACACCGAACCTTATTTTTCTTAGTTATATGATCGATACACACCAATATAAATGTAGAATCCTCAACTATACAAATCCCCAATGAGGAATCCTTATTTCAGTGGTAGTGAAGAATCATCGGGTCTATAGATCCGACCACCCTCCATAAGATTTGAAAATCATCACTTAAATGGATTTGCACACCGAACCTTATTTTTCTTAGTTATATGATCGATACACACCAATATAAATGTAGAATCCTCAACTATACAAATCCCCAATGAGGAATCCTTATTTCAGTGGTAGTGAAGAATCATCGGGTCTATAGATTCCTCACCTGTTACCAAACATGCTTTTAAAGAATTTGAAAATCTCCAAACAAGAATTCTATGAACTCATGTAAGGAAACATATCCAAAGAAAATAAATGGAAAGCCAAAAGTAGCATAAGAGTACTATATCAAATGCAAAACAACAACTCAAGCCAAATAGCGCACTTAAAAGGAGAGATTATATTCACCTTATGTTTCTTTATTAGAATTCCCACAATGATTTGCTATGTTGAGATTTTTTAGATATGATGTAACATATTGTCCCCGACCATTTGAAATATTACATTTGTTTCACTGGAATTCTAAATTCCAACCACTTAAAAGATCTCAAATGACCTTTTGAATTCCTTGAATTCTACTCTCTATGTATTTTGTTTGAATTTCAAATGCTCCATTAAGAGGAGAGATTTGCAACTCGACCTCAAAGGGGTAACTTTTGGAGAATTTGATATCCCCCCATACGTGAATTCTTGGAATTTTGGTAAAGAAACATGCCATTTGGTAAATATTAATTATATTTATTTCCTACAATGATTAGTATTGCTGTTATATTATTATTATTATGCTAGTTTAATGAGGATTATGGTGAATAAAACAAGAGGGATCTCTTTAAAATGAAGAAACTAAGTGATGACAAATGCATTTAAAGTCAAGCAAAGCTTGGCTTTTCCATATGGCACTGGCCTTCCGGGGATCTTTTCAAACAATTCCATGATAGGAGAGCTGACAAAATTAAGAGATCCTCTGTAGAACTCTGTGGAACATCTGGTTCAGTTAGGGCCCAACTGCAGTACTCACACAAATTATTGATGGAACCGGATCCTCTCTTTGGACCAATCGGGGTGGCACGTTGTTTTTGTACTTGAAAAACGGAGTTAGCTTTTAAATACAATTTCATTTTTTAAACTCAACAAGTTCACGTGGTATCTCCTAATTAGTCTAAATAGAATTCTCTATTTGGTCCAAACAAGGGATCCAGATTCATTATTGATGGCCCCATTATGGGTGCCTTTATAGTGTCACTTGTAATCCTTGGACAATTTCAATTACACAAATAATGGGCCCCACTATCTCTAGATTGATGGATGGATCTATTGAGATTTTAACAGCGAGCGCACTATTTAGTTACTGGTCCGGAGGTGCATGGGAAGCAAGTTTTAGACATGATCACAAGTAATAGCTGTAAGACACGTGACATCTCATGAGTATTACGCTCACTACTGCTGGACCATTTCTCGTGACAAATTTTTTTTTGTTTGGGTAGTCCTTGAAGATATTTTAATGTGGGCCCACAGTAAATAAGATTCACAGAGGGCCCACCTCATCCAACTGGGCAGGAGATCCAACCATTTGGGGCAAGTGGGCCCCATTATTTGGATTTTACTTGTATAAGCGCGATTATGTATCTTATCCAAGCAACGATTAAAGTCCGGTAGGAAGTACTGCAATACAATGTTGATTATATATGGCTTAAATTTCAATTTCGATTATACGATTATTAAATGTGTATCAAGAGCAGTGGACGACTTAAGGTCTTAATTTTTTTTTCTTGAGAGGCCCATCATTTAAATGGTTGTGATAAATGAATGGAGAAATTTTTTTTTTATTAAAATATGTATAACCTATACAAAGCCCGTTTTATCCAATATCAATTTGGACAGCCAAAATGGGTTCCATGAGATTGATTGGAGTACAATTGTCCATCATTTCCCTATATCACTTCTGGTGTACCTTTAATCAAAGATCATTTAGAGAATGTCCCAACCCTAATGATCATTAATTGAAGTTCAAAAGAAGCAAGAAGACTGCATTGATAAGAAAGGACTCCAACCATGTTTGTAAATCAGCTTGATCCTGCAATAGCAATCAATGTGCATGTGTAGCAATTTAAAATAAGGTGAATCATGGCAAAAATAAGGGTGTCAGATTAAATATTAAGATAATAACAAAGGGGTTGCCAGATCAGGTTAGGGTTTTGTGGGGTTGTGATATCCAAAACAAACATCATAAAATTGAAGCTTCATGATTTTTTAATGCTCATGTGGATTGTGGCCCCTTCTTTGATGTCATTTATAACGGGGTTATGGAAACTTTAGGGTTCTATTTTAACCATCTTCATTCCATGTGGCCCATTCTTATGTGAAGGTAGAATAATACCCTATTATATTTTATCTGATCTGATAAATACTTACCTACTGATAAAGGAAATACTTACCCACACACAAAACACAAGTCCCTAAACAGCAACCCTTGGATCCGAGCCGTGGTCGTAGCCCACATAAGATATTGCAAGATAATAAGAGAAATAGAATCCCCCAAGAGTTGTGGTGCCTATGTAAGGCTTCCATTATAAATGAAACCTTTTTCTTTTCCGGAAAAGGGTCTCCATCCCATTAGTGTTGACAAAATTTGATGTAGTTCTTTCACTTTCCACTACAATATAAATAGAAGTTATCAGACAAATTATTAGATTGGATTTGTGACACAAACAAAAATGCAGTCCATCATCTCAAAATTAGTCAATTTGCATGGGCCACATTATTGGTGAAGCATCCCATCTTATTAACACGTCAAAACCTTAAGAAGACATAGACTTAATGGCTAGTAGGCCCCACTGTTTAAGCTGGAAAAGAACGCTACTATCATTGTATAATTCTTTTTCCAAGGGGAAGTGGATAAATATCTCATAAATCAAAATACGGACTTCAAAAATTAATTAGCTATGTTATCATAATGTCATTTTATCATGATTTCCATTGTGCAACACAAACAGAATTATTCAAAATTGTATCAACTTTAAAACATTACTCTTTTTGGTCATCTATTGTTTTCGAATGGAGTGATCAACACAAACTTCCTTCAAGTTTGCAAGTGGCTAGTCATCCTTATGGATCATGCACCAAATGGACCATTACAAAGATATGCAATTTTAATTATTTTAGATCTTCCATTCCACATACAAATGATGAATGGATCTCTTGATCTTTGGTTAGATCATATTTTAGTTAATGTCTTTTAGATCCAACATCATGGTTTCCTAGGCATGCCAATGGTTGAAGTCACAGAATGTTGCAGCAATTTATCTTCATATTTCTTCAGTCCCTCTAACCAATCGTGTATCTCTTTGAATGTAGCTTTTGTTGCAGCACAATGCTCTTGGAGCCAATCAAACGGCTAGATCTGTCCATAAGATATTCCAAATGACAAAATGATGGACTGATGGACGGATTTCTCCAATTGAAAAAAAAAATTAAGCGTTTAACGCCTAATAGGATCAGAACTTTTTTAGTCAACTTGCACAATTCAAAGAGCGAAAGGAATGTGAAACTCCACACAGGCCAGTGGTAAGGGCATTCCATCTCACATGCCTATCAAGGGATCGATTCTTAGGTGGTGGGTGTGTTTAAATCGACTTAAACATATCCACAGCTTCAAATTCAGATAATATACACCAGTGAATCTACATGTGTGAAATTATTCCTCGCCAGCTAGAGTGAAGTGTGAGCCCAAGTCTATATGGTTTAAACATGTTGGATGCACTTCACATAGAACTTGCAAGTGGCGTGTACACTCTACAAGTCAGGTTCAGATTACCTCCCTGTACACTCTACAAGTCACTACAAGTCAAGTTCAGATTACCTCCCACTACACAAAACTAATCTCTCTTTAAACAATCACAAAACTAATCTCTCTCTCTCTCCCCCCATCTATAAAGAATCCTCCTCCTTTATGTTAGAAAATGTGTAGCCTCATTGCCCTGGTCCCACAACAGATCAAGCAACGGCCATGGACCAAGGCGGTCTTGTTATGTTAAAGTTGTAATTGGGATCAATTGATTATTAAAGAGTTAAATTTGGCATCAAGTGATGGGGATTTTAGGAGGGGCAGAGTTCCACATAGTTAGTAACTCCTTGGGAGTTGGGATCGTTAATGTGAGGGAGTTGGTCTGTCCAAAAAGACCCAATGAGCTCGAAGGATCTACCTCACACCAAAACACATAGCAATCAAACCCATATCCATATCCATTTTGACGCTAGCACTATGAAGCCCACATGTACACAATACCATCAAGTGGAAAACATAGATCTTTACATGAATTTAGGGTCAATCGATATCAATCTGATCAAATGAACATAAGTTTAATGCTTTATAAATTTTATTGTATCACTAAATCTAACTCTAGAGGGAAGGTGTGTCTCAGAGGATTAGATCATAGGTGACCCACCTATTCCAGAATGGAAAATGGCAGGTGTAGAGGTCCACACTTGTTTAATGCATCTTATAAACACAAACACTCAATCCTTGTAATAATAATCAAAATATTTATGGGTTTTTCCCCCACTTGACCCCATAAGAATTGTGTAAGGACTAGGGGCAAGACTTTGGAAGTTCAACCTGAGTCAGCTAATCATCCCTCAGTTTCTGTGTCATTCCATCCAAAAATCAAAAACTCTATAGAGGAACCAACCAATCACCACCACACGCTTTCATTTGAAGCTACTAAAGCAAACAGCTGACTTTTCAAACAACCCCCCCTCTCCCACTCTCCCAATCAATCTTTAACAAGTAACAACCCAGAAAAAATAATCATCATCAATTCAACATCATCTCCAATCCAAAAGCCAAGTAATAAATAAAGAAAGCTCTGAGTGACGACCAAAACCACGAATCCCAAAACAAACAGTCACATACGTATAAGGGAAAGGAATAAATAAAGAAACCGTGTGAATTTCGAATTCCAACCCGCTCCAAAAAAATCTGCCAATCCACTTCACCAAATCCCTCCAAAATGAAAACCCATGTCTCGATTCTATCCCTTTTTAATACCCAGATCTTAGTTTCCTTGATTTTGTGAGTGATCTCCGCTAATCTGATCGATTTCCTCTGCTCCTTTTAGTTTTCTTTGCAATAATAGCAACACAGAATTTTTGAACACCCAATACCATCTTCCACTTGATTATTCCCTTCCTTTGTTTTCCTTCTTCCGATCTACGCAAAGTTTTGAACTTTTTCCCTTTCATCTCCAATACCCAGATTTCAGTTTCTTTGATTTCAATTGGATTATCCTGCAATTTCATCAACAATTTCCTCTTCTTCTTTCTCCCCTGTTTTCTCTGTTGCAGTTTCTTATTGATTTTGGGTCACCCATCTTTTCGATTCTCGTTTCTCCATTCTGCTTCAACTTCACCTGTTTTGGTTGAATAGGGTTCTTGTCATCTCCTTGTGTGTTTTGCCCATATTCTGATTTTATTTCCTTGTACCAATTTTTTGCTTTCTGGGTTTTTCAGTTTACAGGAAAATATCTTCATAACCCGTTCAATTTTGTTACAATTCTCATCTGGGTCTCTGTTTCACTTGATGTGTAAAACAATGCCAATTCATAGAGACAGGGTGAGATTCAATGTTGGTGGTCGGATCTTTGAGACAACCTCAACCACTCTTGCCAACGCCGGCCATGATTCCATGTTCAGAGCCTTGCTTGACGAGAATTGGAATTTACCGGCGGGCGGTCCCCAAGAGCACTTCATCGACCGGAACCCCGCATGCTTTTCGGTGCTCCTGGACCTCCTCCGGACCCGCGAGCTCCACATTCCACCCAACATGCCTGAGAAGCTACTCTACAGAGAGGCCAGCTACTACGGCCTACTCGACCATGTTCGAGCAGCAAAGTGGGGCCAATTTGACGGCAACCGCCTCAGGCTGGCCAATTCAGTTGCAGGCCGGGCTCCTGGCGATGGGACCGCCATCCGCGCAGGCCCGGATGGCGGTTGCTGCGTTGCCCATGGCAGCATGGTTCATGTCTATGATTGGATGCTGCAAGAGCACCCTCCTATCAATCTTGATTACAAGAGAGTGAATGACATTGGCTACATTGACTCGGAGAACATCGTCGTCAGCGTTTGCGAGCGGCCTGGCCGTGGCGATAGTGGCATGGGACTTTTCAGCTCATCTACTGGTGATCTCAGGCACAGGTTTCAGGTTAGTCATGACAATCAGTTCAAGAGCTTCACTGCAGGAGCTTTGAGCTTTAGTTCTGATTATGACAGGATATTTGCTAGTTGTAGAGGTAGAAGCAATGAGTATGGAATTGGAGTGTGGGATCAAGTAACTGGAAAGCAAGTAGATTTCTTCTATGAATCTACTGATTGGCCTCTTGGTGATGCTGTCAAGCTCCAGTGGCTAAACGGAAACAACTGTTTGATGGTTGCAACCTTCTTTCCCAGGAAAGACAACTGTTACATTAGTGTTCTAGACCTCAGGGAGAAGAGCATGGTTTGGTCTTGGTCTGATCGAGGAGCACTCGACGAGAAGCCGGTCCTTGATGCAATCGCGATGGAGGAAAATGGCTCCATTTGCATGGTGAATCAATATGATGATCTGGGATTCATGGACTTGAGAATCAATGGGGGGTTTGGTGGGGTTGTGCGATGGAGCTCAAGAAGCCGGCTTTTGAAGGAGAACATGCCGGATGAGCTGTGTTATCCAAAGCTGGCTGCCCACGGCGGGCAGCTATTTTCATCGATGAATGATAGTATATCAGTCTTCTGCGGGCCAGATTGGGTGTTGACGTCTAGGCTGAAATGTAGCTATGGAGGTTCAATTTGTGATTTTTCAATCGGAGGTGATCGGCTCTTTGCTCTCCATAGTGAGGAGAATGTGTTTGATGTGTGGGAGACTCAGTCTTCATCAATCATCTAGTATACTTATAACCCATGTTTTGTTTCTGGAATTGGTTTTCTAATTTGTTAAGAGCAGTCCATATTATCATGGACTGGGATCTGAAAAGGTCCTGTTCCTTGGAAGAACAGGAGGCTCAGCATAGACTTTAGTGTAAAAAGAAAGGAAAAAAAAAAAAACAGAGAGACAGTGTGTGGTTTTGATTTGAATGTTTTATGAGTGTTTCATAATCTCTACTATAGAATGATTGGCTTTCAATGGGGTTTCTTATATTGTCACAGTGACAGCTGATTGCTAAACTACCATAACTTGAAAGTTTGCTTCAAGGGTAATTTTCAATTATTTTGAATGTTGTGTTACAGAGGTTTCAGCTGTTTCTCTTTTCTCACTTTTTTCTTTCATGGATTGACCAGTTCTTTTGTTTTCACCTTTTATTTTCAAAAGTAGGGATGGATATTCAAAGCCCAAGAAAACCCTCATCTCTCTCTCTAACTTTGGCCCCCTTTTCAACCGTTCTACATGACCCAGTGTCCTCTATTCACAAACAGCTTGCCTGTAAAAGAAGATTCTGTTCAAAATCATGTGAGCCATAACAACTGCCAAGTTATGTCTTCCAACAAAACGAATCTGAGTGAAAGATGGTGTGCTTGCGTTAGTTTGAGGTAATTTTGACATCACAATTGATTATGGAAAATATGTGATCCTGAATAACACAGCCACAGAGAACTTGTCAAGACCATTGAATTGATGGGCCCATCACTCCAGAAAGAAGGGAATACAGCAACTCCTGGGGTACAACTCTCCATGATGGGCCATCAGATTAATGGCCTTGATAAAAGAATAATAAAAATATAAAGGGGGGAAGGGGGCCATTACAATCTGTAAACTGGGTTGAGGCCAGGGCCCCCTGTACGTCATCCCAGACAAAAACTCTTCTCTTGGGGCCAAAGTGCTTCCTGACAAACCCACATGCATACCACTAAACTTTGTGTGCCCTCTTTACCACTCATGACCCCAAGCTCAAGCCATCTGTCTTTGGGTTTCACACATTCAATTTCAAACACCTTGTTTGCTCAAAAAATGGTAAAGATATTCCCATTTATTTCATCCACCTAAAATCAGTTGCTTGGTTCCTTAATAAATGGTCAGACTAGTCCTAATCATATCCTGAATTAAATCTACAGACAATGGTTGGAAATTAAGAGACCCCATTGATGAGATACCATTCAAGATCATTCAACCAAAGAAGTGAAAGCGTACAGAAGTGAAGTTACATGTCAAAGGTTGGTTCTTTTCTGTCATGCCTTTCACAATCAACAGCAATGAGTCTAGTATTCAACTCTTGTACATTAAGTAATCACGTTGGCTCCAGTAAACTTATTTCGTTGATGGAATACTATACTGTGTTTCTGTCGGCAATATCATAACTCACTTGACAAGATTCCACAGGAAGTAAACTTACCTAACAGTATACTAAATGTCTGTCGATCCCATAATGCTAAGAGAAAAGGAGTATTTTAAGTTCTAGCAGAACCTTCCTGTCAGCTTGGTGCATGGATTTCCTGGTTCAAATCCTTATGCTGCTCAATTATCTAAGATTTTTTTAATGTAGTTAAATTAACCAGGAAGACTATAATAAATACTTAATAAATGAATAAGTCTGTTTGTACATAATAACTTAGGGTCTTTTGCCTAATTTGCATTGAATTCCCATAGTAAAGGGGGTTCACTAGGAGTAAAGGTGAGGAGTAAAAAGGGTCTAAGGTAGAGATGTAGATGGGACCATCACTTTCTTAGAATAGATGTAGATGTAGATGGGAACATCACTTTCTTTGAATTTTAACAAGGTAATGGATGGGGTGTTAATTTCATGTTGAAGGAGAGTCAATTTGATGCCCGCTATGTGTTGATCTTCCCGTTTAATCCTTCACTTTTAGTCCCTTCTTAGAAAGGAGTATCTTCAAAATGTAGGAACTAGATACTGATTACATAAATGGACCCTTGTATTCAATCAACTTTATCCCAGAGTAATTATATGCTGACTATTGACTTGAGAATATGCATAAATCTCCTACAGTCTGCACATTTGGGCCTATATGGTTGAATGGAAAATCTTTCTCCTGCAGGAGTGAGCATCCAGACAGTCACCAAAGGCAGTCTCCAGGTCCCACATGACAAACAGAACCAATGTGCAAGTGCACAGGAGAAAATCATCAGCTCAATGTCCAGGTTGTTGACACAAAGTAGTATATACATACATACATACATACATATACATAGGAATACTGCAAATATCTTCAGATCCAGGAACATGAATGGCCTTAAAAAAATTATAAGTGCAACAGTGAAAGATAACCAAACAAATAAACAGTAGGCCAAAAAAAAAAAACATCATCCCGTCATAAGATATTTTTTAAGCTCTATTTGTGAATCTATATTATAACAATCTATGAAGTTTACCAAATGGTTTACACACATTCTTGAATTTTTTCTGCTAATCCAATGGTATTTTTGCATTGCTTTGGTCGTTATTAGCTAAGTGGCCTAGAAGAAAATTTTCTAGCACCACCCCAACTCCTCAAGAACCCATATTATTGCATTATAGAGGAAAATTAAGAGAATGTTAAAAGTACACGACTAACAAATATACCAGTATTTAGTTGAAAAAATGGAAAAATTCAATGCTAAATCATGCATAATCAGGCATCACTTTCCTAAGGAATGCTATCGGAAGAGATTCTTCGGGAGCAATGTCATCAAAAGCTACATAGTTTTTCTCCTTGTTGTAGACATGACATGTTGTCATAATTGTCTTCATTAAACGCCAATTCCAGGTGGCTTCATTGAGATACTGTAGAAAAGAAATCCCAAAAGAGAAGTGCTAGTCAATCAGATTCCTTGAACACCAAAATGGACTTCAAATGCAAATCAAGGTACACAGCATTTATGGCTGGGTACCCCAAAAGGCCAAGTGATTTAGGCATTTAGGTTGAAAGGATGATTAGGGAAGCATTGGAGTTGGAAATCACAAGGAACTTGTATCTAAATCAACACTAATGGTTCTGACTGAATGACTATGGGTGGAAAAGGCAACTAAATAGAGTTCCACCAAATTTGGTTTCCAAATTCCATTGCCCCAGATGTATAGCAGAAAAGATAACAGAGTTATTTGAAAAGATTACAAGTAGGAGTGTTTCAAAAAGCATGATCTGATAGATGAATTCTCGCTTCTTGGATAACTGAAAATTTACCTTGCCCCAGTTCTCTTGAAGTGATTGATGCGCTGCCCGGAGATTGTAGCTTGGAATCCTGGGAGAAATATGGTGTGGGATGTGCACATTGATATCATGACATAGGATCTCTATCCTGTCCACAAGAAATAGTAAAACTCAATTATGCTTTTGACATTTCTCAGCGATTTAAGGTTTGAAGGGCATATATATGTCTATGAAATTAGAAGACTGTCACCAGTGTTTTTCAAAACCAAACCAGCTTTGACCAGCTGGTTGAACCAGCTTTGACCAGAACAGTACCTTCACCAGTCCAGTTAGATTTAAACCAGGAAACCAGGAAAATACCAGCACTTGAACCGATTGGACTTGCCATTAGTTATTTTAAAATGTTTTTTTTCTTTTATTTTTTTTTCATTCATTTTTTTATGTGACGGTTTACCCTGGTTAAACTGGACAGTCAACCCATGTTGGACTAAACCTTCCACTCCAATCAGTTCATCCTCCGGTCCAGTAATTTAAGTAACATTGATTGTCACCGGAAAGATGCACTGCTCGAGGATTATTTGCAGTAATATGTTCTAAAATTCAAATCACTTATTGTAGGATGGGTACAATATATAGAACATGGGTCACCAAAAAGATTTTGAGGAAAAGAAAACATTTTCATGAAAATACAAGTTTTGAGTAATTATAGCTGCAGCATGGAAGCAGCTAGAAAGCAATCTTTGCAGTTACAATCCACATTGTTTGATTATTATGCAGCTTCTACACTAACTCGAGGAATTATAGTTTTGTGAGGCAGAAGCAGTGTCCATGATTTGTGGAAGAGATAACAACCTTAGAACCATAGTTATCAGAATCCTACGATTCGTATCCCGAATCCTGGAAAACGATTTGTATCTATGCAACGAATCTCATTTAGCGAGGAACCTTTGGATTCAGGTGTGAATCTTACGATTCGATACTCGTTCCATTGAATCTTACGATTAAAGCGATTCGGCTAAAAGAGAATAGCTACAACCAATAGGTTAATATTAATAATCTTTTATATATATTTTTTTCCTTTCTCTATGCTTTCTTTCTTTTCCCGCTTTTATTTTTAAAATGCTACTTAGTAGTTAACGAAACTTCCTAAGAATTTTTTGTGGCTGTGATGAGGTTTTAAAGCTGGATAAAGAGCATGCATTTAATTGAAGCATTCAATTGTACATATGATGCTTGTCTATATCTTCTTCTTTTTTAATCTAATTTGGTTTTTTTCTTTAGAAACACTTTCTTAACTTCAAGGGATCCTATCGTGTAAGATTGATGGTTTGAATTTTTTTTTTTTATATTTTGATTTAAAGATAATAAAAATTATATATATGGGAGATGCTCCTATGAGAGATATCTCTCACCTTAAATGAGAGATTGGGTGGGGGCCCTCACATCCATATCCAATGCCAACAACTTAAATGTGAGTGCCCCCGCCCCTATCTCTCATATAAGATAAGAGACATCTCATCTCCCTATATATATATATATTGATACCTTAAACTTATTTATCTATTTACACATCGTTTATTTCATTTATATATATATATATATATTCTTGATATGATTGTATGAATTATGATAGACTTACTTGTTATTGTATTTATACTGCTATAAATGGGAAAATAGATGGTTATGAATAATTTCTTTTTCTTTTTCTTTTAATTAGTAATTATCTTTCATTTTTATTAGAAAAATAAAAAATCCTACGATTCGCAATTCGATTCCATTTTATGAGTATGAACGATTTGCGATATGATTCCGATTTTGAAAACTATACTTCGAACTTCTATCTTAGGCCAATTTCCATAGAATGTGGACTATTGCTGCCTTGTTTCTTGATGGTCTGAGTGGTTAGAATCTTCCAATATTACATATATTTAGGACATCCTTAATTCCTTATGCATGAGATTGCCCGCCAGAGTGGCGGGCCGTACCAACAAACCAAGAGACCCATATCTATGGTGGAATTAGCAAACAATACAGTTTTTGAGGCTTAGAACCATATGATTACTCTTAATTTATTGAGTTATTTTCCACCATCTAAAACTCTCTGCTGAAAGGTGGATGGATATCTAATGCCTGCCATGCCTATGAAATTCAACTCATGAAATGTCCCATGTTGATCAATGAATGCCTCAAAAAAGTGTGGACCACAGTTTAATAAATCAAGTAATTCCCATCTACAACAATTGATTGACCACTTTCTGACAAAACAAGTAAATTTCCCATTTACACCCCCCACGAGAATTGCCCCAGAACAACATTCACACTGGTATAGTGGCAGAACAAACACTTATCTAGAGAACAATCTGGCCAGAGTGTCACAACAAGCCACAATAGCCAAGATCTATGACACCTCAAAAGTTCAAAATAGGCAATGCAGCTGTACAGTATTGTATTGATACTTTGTTTTTGTATGTAAAATACATGTCCCCACCATATCCATGGTGTGCCCCTGCCTGCTCATCTTGTAATTCAGCAATATAGCCTCATAGGTCAGGATATCATTGCTGATATGCATTTGGCAAACATCTAAGTTGGAAACCACAAATCTATGTTAGACACAAATGATCATTTGTAGAAAAGTAGTTGAAGAAATAATCCCACCTGGCTTTCAGATTTATACATAGCGACAAAT
Source organism: Cinnamomum chago (assembly GCA_038049695.1). Lineage (NCBI taxonomy): Eukaryota > Viridiplantae > Streptophyta > Magnoliopsida > Laurales > Lauraceae > Cinnamomum > Cinnamomum chago. Next base: position 58,478,495 of record CP142458.1, on the reverse strand, counting down.
GCAGAGCAGACAGTAAATACAACACCATCGTCATCAAAGCCTCATCCCATCTATTGAGAGTTCTACTTTCTGATCATTGCCATTCAAGGACATTTTCACTGAATCACTGTCACTCCACAGTCTAACTTGTCTCTTCGCATTACTTAATTCTATAACTTGTCTTTTTTTTTTTTGTTTTTTGTTTTTTGAAGAAGTAACAATGATATATTAAATTAAAAGTTAGTACAAAGAAGTTTACTGAAAGCCAAAGACAAAGTAACGCTGGTATAAGAGATATGTACCAGGCACCACCCTTGACACCTATCCAATGGCAGCACTCAAATTACAAACACAATCAATCCCTTGCTTAGCTAAAGTGTCTGCCATGCCATTAGCAGACCTACTAATATGCTGGAAAAAAACACAAGAATCCAATGAAAGATGTTTAATCTCATTAAAATCGAACTGCATTTTCAACGGGTCTTTGAAAGCTTTTGCCCAAGATACAGCATTGAAAAAAGCAGTTTCTATGATGAGGCTAATATGGAATGAGCGACAACAGATGCAAAGAGCTTCCAAAATGGCCAAGACTTCTGCTTCATTAGAGTCTTTAACCCCCACATTTTTTGAAAACATGTACAACACCTCTCTTTTGTGATTTCGAATAACACTGCCAATACTAGCCGACCCTGGTTTACCACGAGCTGCTCCGTCCACATTAAACTTTAAACAACCGGATGGTGGAGGGCTCCAATCACTTTCTTCCTTCTCTTTGCTTCTACCATCAACAAACGGGCTCGCCAATTATACAAGATATTTTCTATGTTGACATTTGAAAATTCTTTTCTTGCACAGGCCCAATGAGCAATTCTCATAGACACTTTAGATAGAATATCCTCCCAAGACGATTCTTTTCTGCTAAAAATTCCCTCATTCCTCTCCTTCCATATAGACCAAAGAATAGAAAAAGGAATATCTTCCACAAGATCAGCTCGCACCTGACCAAAGGAGATCCCCTCCAAGCCTCCATTAGCTCACCTAGCGACATTGGGATACACCAAGCTACGTTGCATTTTTTGAAGAAATACCCCCAAATGTACGAAGCAAGTCCAAAATGAAGGAATATATGATCTACCAACTCCCTCTCCCTCTCACAGAGACGACACATATCTGAAAAGGAATCTAAAATCAAGCCCCTCCTTCTTAAATTGCCTACTGTTGAGATCTTTCCAGCAACTGCCAACCAACAAAAAGCCTCAAGCCTAGGAGGAGCAAGACCTAACCAAACCAATGCTAAAGAAGATCACTCCCCCAGTAAGAGTACAACTCCCTGTAATAGGACTTGGAGGAGAAAGAACTCGCAGTGTCTGGCTTCCAAATATGAGAGTCATCTTCATCATTGCATAAGAATACTTTAGAAATAAGACTCAACAAGGACTCAAGCTCTGAGAAATATGCCCTAATTTAAGTCACCCTCTGAGAAATATTTCTACCGCTCTCAACCATTGAAAGAAATTTATGGTCACAAGTTTGGTATAACTGATGACCAAATTAGGGTTTAAATCATGAAAAGTTCTTCCATCATGTTCGCTTGGAGCAACATATGAGGAAAATGAACTTGCCATTGTTTATCGCAAAAAACAACTTGATCTATACACAATCAGTGTAGAGCAAACCCTTACCACACAATCTTCGCGAGAAGGGAAGAGCTATGCTCACCAATAAGCAACCACCAGCAATACAATCTTGTAGGTTGAATGAAAAATGCAGCTTTCAACACTCGCAACTTTATAGTCTTCCCAGGCAGTATGGTAGAATCCACCAACTTAGCCAACAATAAAGCTACCACACAGCTCCATAAAACCACACAAACCAGCACCTTAAATCCTTCAAATGCTGAATATATCCACTCAATCAACCCCCAAACAGTGTAGGGGCTGTGCAAGGCCATATGGTCACCGAGACCCCCTTCCTAGGTCCTGCTTCTGCTTGTGCAATTTGAGGTAAGAGAGAGAAGTAAAAGGAGAAAGCGAAGGGGAAGGGGAAAAGGCAGGAAAGGAAGGAGTTAGAAGGAGAAGAAAGGAGAAAATAGAGGGAAACTGGGGTTTTGTAGAAAAGAGGAAGAAAGAGAAGAAGAAAGGGGACCAAAAAGCCCTAGGCTTTGATATCATGTTGCAGGGCAAATGAAACCAGCACTAGATGCACTAAAACAGTGCCTTGTGCAGAGTATTTTATGATTCATCCAAATTTCTAATATGTACAAAAAGAAACCCTATAGTTTATGTAAATTACAGATAAGGACGGCAGCCCATTAAAACAGAAAATTGCAAATACCTCTCTTTTTTAACAAAATCAAACTAGCTAGAACATGGAGCGGAGTTTGAACCTATGTCAAAAGCAAAATAGGAATTGAACTACTATGCAATCTAGTTTTATTTAACAGCCCAAAAAAGAATTAAATATTAAAGTACAGGTTCACTACCAGTGAGGATATTTGCAATGGACCGTCCCACCAAGCTGGGTCTGAGCAGCATTCCATTCATCTGGATATCTGAAAGGAATATGTGGGGCCGTATGATGGACCATCGTGAAAGTACTCATCTGGAAAATACAAAGTAACCTTAGATTAAAAATTATAATATCGCCATGAAACCCTTGTCCCAACTATGTTGGGGTGGGGTCAGCTAAATGAGATTAGAAAATACAGAGAGAACTTGAAAATGTAACAGGTAAAGGTTAAAAGAAAAAAGCAATTGCCACCAAAAACCAGGAATCAACAATTAAACATTGGCAACCGAAAAGATGGAATCAAAACTGCCTAAGTAGTAAGAAGTTCCACATCCTCTTGTCAACTCAAGCTATGCATAGTCTCTCCAAGCCTTTGATTTGTACAGCACCCATGATTCATGATCCACACTATTGATCTGACAATCATCACCACCATGGTTATAGCATACATCATCAATACTGAAAAAGGCTGGAATTCCATATTGCTCCGTCACATTGAATGTGCACAATCAATGCATTTCTTTCATAAATATCTATGTGAGGGTCATCAATCAGGTAGGTGCCACCAGATTTTTGACAGATGGTTCATCCAGGTTAAGGATAATATTGGTAATTGAACATTTCATCCACAGGCATTAAGAACAAAAGGAAAAGGATGCTTTACAGGCTAATTAGATGAAAGGAGTCGTACCCAGAAGTGATACCCCAGCCATGGCATCAACCAGAACTTTATCCATCCCATTATCCCCGTCTTGTAAACAATCAATGGCCATCCAATTGCAATAACTGCAAAGACACATGCCAAGCTAATCTTCACCCGTTTAACTTCATGTGGTCTAAACTTTTTCAAATCAAAATGCCACATCAACCTATAATGATACCCAATATTAGTAATAAGTACCCCAAAAAAAAGCTAAATATGAAGTGTTCAAATAACTAATAAGAATGTAATCAGCAGCAAACATGATAACACCGCCAGATGGATGCTGAAAATTATGTAGCTCATGTTATCAAAAAGAAAAATTATGTAGCCCATACATAACATACCAGTGCGCTATAGACATCCAAGGCCGGAGAGGACCATATCCTAAAATAATTGCCTTTCGCAAAGCTGGAGAGGAATCGACCTCTTCCCTCCAAACAGGATGCCAAGCAGTATCTTCCTTTAACCTTAAAGAATATATATTTATTTAAAAGTCGTCAGTTAAAATGAAAAAAGATAGGAGTTGGCCTCTCTGCACTTTTGGAAAGGGTGCAACCAATGTCCCCAAATTTCCATCATTTTGACCTTTTATTTTGTTTGTGTCGTGACAAGGGAGCGGCAACAACAGCCAGTATTTGAGGCAGCAAAAAAATATTGGACAACACATTATTTGGAATGTTCATCTTTTCCAACTTCTCCAACCCAAGTCATCAATATCAGCAATAACAGGTAATAATAATTGTGGCAGAAAAGGTAAAGTAACCTAGTTCATGTGTCTTCAACTTCCATTCTATATGTCAGACACAAGGGAATGGATAAGCATCCATTTTTCCAAAATATTCAAACCACTCATGATTTGGGTACATCTGAATAGACCCTAACTTTTTTAATAGATCACTGAAAATGAACAAAAAGGAATGGATGCACATACATATTTGTCTTGGCATGATGTTTGTCATGTTTAAAGCGCCATGGTTCATAAGGGTATATTAGAGGCAAGAAGGCCAGAGTCCCAACAATGTCTTCCAATAGCTTGTTCCTTGAAAATGATTTGTGGGCACAGTCATGGCCAATCACAAAGAACTTTAAGGGGAAGGAGAAAAGAAAAAATTAGCTTAAGCAGAACAAAAGTCAAATGCAATAAGAGTAAATGAGAAAAGGAGGAAATGAAGTACTTAAACACAAAGGAAAACTAATAGAATAAGAAATCTAACCCCGGTCACCGCAGTACCGGTCCATGCCCATGCCAAGGGGAGCAAATACCAAGGAGCTTTTGAAATCATGAAAATTCCCAATGCATACGAAGTGACAGATATCAAAACCGACTTCCAAGCTTTAACATCATCAATTTCAAATACCTTCAGTGAAATTTCTCAAAGTGTTAATATATTGCAATAGATACTGGAGCAAATAGTATTAACATATGCACCTGTTCTCATTATAATTCTATTGAACCTTTTTAGGCAGGGAATCGATGACATCCTTCAATGTGACAGTTTCTGGTAGTGGTTCTCCAATTTGGGTAAAGCCATAGCTTTCACACAGCTGCTTTCTTTGCTCCACCTCATCTATCAAGGGTGGTTGAACTGGAAGCACCACAGCCTGCAGACTTCTAATCTTTTTCTTGTGAAACAAACTTGGATGAAATCCACACCCTCTCTGGATGAGGCTTCCCCAAGCTAGATGGTATTCACCTGTCATCATCAGAACATCTGAAGTAATTGGAACCAATATCGTCGCATGATAGACATTATCACCTTTCTCATGAATTGATCCCATTAAAAAAATAATTATTGGGTCCTGCACCACAGCAAATGTGCAATTGATGTCCCTCTCTACTTGGCACATGCAAAGCCAATGGGTTGATAATCTAGATTGTTAATGTCATAACTTGCCATGTATGAAGCATATCATACAAAATTAAAGAATACAAGATCCTAACAATTAAATTAGAGTCCAATAATAAGGCAAAAGTCTAGGAAAACAGCCAAAGGATGCGATGCTAAGATCCTCCAACTAGGGAGATTTTCAGGACATCATCCACAGTGGGGAGATTTTCATGACATTATACCTTGTCATCTTTAATTGTTAGGTACCAAATTCATTTTCCGTATTAAAGCAACAAGACATCCTTCTAATTTGCACAACTCACCACACTAGCCCAATGCACATATCTATTCAGTAACTGGATATCATAGCCTTCAAGACCATCTAGAGTACATATCAATCTACAAACCGAATCAGGTTTTGCCAAGTGCTTTAGCAATGCAGGCAAAGGTAATGATCGAGCCTTCAATCGCAGAAAAATATAGGCCAAGCAAGCTCATTCCCACAAGCCATAAATTCAGCAAAAAACTCAATTATGGGTTTCCATGTGCAATTGGCAATCCAGGAAAAGAAAAGCACTCAACAGTCTTTTAATCATGTGCAAGATTGAAGGAAAATAAATAAATAAACAATAGCTTATTTCAAAACAAAAAAAAAAATGAAAAAAAAATAGGTCTGGCCTGCAATTGCAGTAGCAAATAGAACAATATCAAAAGCAATGTCAACTCAAGTTCAGCCCCAAGATTGGAACTGAATCATGTCTAAATTTAGCTTCACAGGATATTAATGTCTAGGGTCAGCTTGGTGAGTTCTACTTTTCCACCAAACCCAATTTTCAGCCATGTTTTTAGAACTCAATAATCCATCATGTCATTCCTCAATACTTTATTTAAGGTCTTTACTAGTCTTCCCATTTTCCTAGTTCCTTGATGTACCCCCAAACATCCTGCAAGGTTGTTTCTGGTTTTCTAAGTATGTGCATACCATTTCAAATGGCATTCCTTGATTTCTCTACTATTTGAGCTATTAGTAAGTTCTCTTACACGCATACATCCCTCTTAGCATGCGCATCTTTGCCACATCACACATGCACTTTTGCTTCTTCTCATTTCTTAGTTGCCCAACATCCAGCTCAATAGAGCATATAGCATGTATAACTATCATCATGTAAGGTACTCCTTCAATAGAATTGGCGCTCAACAACCAAAAAACCATCCACTCAATTTTTCTACTTTGCCCACAACCCTATTTATTATATCCAACTCACATCATTATGCTTAATAGTTTCTCACAAGTGGCCCAGCTTGTGGGTGTTTTTTCCTTCCGCCCAGCTTGTGGGCTTTCTGTGTAGCTCCCTCTCAGTTGAGTCCCTTTCTAGAGTGCAAGCGGGATGGAGCTGCTATCGATTTTTTATGTACACTGTAGTGTACACTCATTTTGAAAATTTATACTTTACCTTTTCCGTAATTCCGTAAAAAAAGTGCCAAAATATATTAAATGTGGCAATAAGTTTATTTCACTGTTGACCAACTCATCTTCCTTACTCTCAAATTCACTAAACTTGTACTTCATATTTCCTTTTTTGATCTATTAATTTCCAACCTATATGACTCTAAAGCCTTTTCTCCAATGTTCTAGGTTATGATATATACTTGCTTTCATGTCTCACAAGCACCACATTGCCCGCAAACAACATACGCCAAAGAATTACAACTTGGAGTTGGATGTATGTTGTAAAGATATCCAAAACCAAGACAAATAACCAAAAGCTCAAAGTAGGCCCTGGGTGAACTACTATAGTGTCACCCCACACGCAATTCTCACACTCCTTACTGCCCCTTCATACAAAATAGATAATTTCTAGTCTCAGTTGACTATCATGAGTATCCAATACATCAATAAAAACCATACCTAAATTTCTCTTCTCCTCTCTAAACTTTTCCATGAGTAGTCTTCATACAGCTTCCTGGCTTGAACTCAAATTGATTTCTTAAAATTTTATTATATCATACACATTGTTCTACTCTATCCCGACCAATATCTTACATCCATATTCCCTATATCCTTGCCCCAATCCTCCTCCCCATATCTTATTACAACTAATTTACTGCATAATGCATCACATAAACTTTAGTCTCCAAGTCTCCTCCACCACTTCGCTAATGATGCTCAATTTCTTTCTGCAAGTATCCCACCCTATATCCCATTAAGCATTGGTAATTTCATATCTTTCCATTTAATCAAACTAAATTTCCTCCTATCCCCCTTCCATCTTAAAGAAATTCTTTCTCAAATTTTTGAGCTTTTTAGCCACAGCTATGAGGATTTGGAATAAAGAGAGATAATAGATGGAAAGATTACAAAAGAGCTGATCTAAGTAAAGCGATTCTACCCCAGGGACAAAAAGGTTCCGGATGAGGATTTCATGGCATCCTCGTTTGGCGCCCTTTTTAGAAATCTTTACTTCCTCATGGAAAGGTTGCAACCTCCAGGGTGCATTTACTTCCTCATGGCATTCTAATTTTCCATACAGCTCACTGTTTCGTTGTTTGGTACAACATGTTTTCCTTGTGGAAAAGGAAAAAAAAAAGAATTGACTTTCCTCGATAGAGAGGATTTCGATTTCCAATGGGAGGGGTAGGAATGTATGATTCCTCTCTCCCGTGGAAAGAGAAATCCACAATGCAAAATCCTCTCATTTCACAAACAATTCCCTAGAGCTCCATTTTCTCCCACTTAAGGATTCGATGGGCATCACAATTTCTAAATACCAACATTCCATGCATTCAAATGAGCCCAAAGAATTTACATGATAGATTATAAAACCAATCTATACAAGTAGCTACGGGTCCCAACACCCCCTTGCACAATTTTTCCACTAAAACCCCATTAAGGAACAAGAGAGAAAATTGAAGATCGTAACTTTGATTATGGGACAATCAACTCAGACTGTCCATCAAGCACTCTGATAAAGGCATCTTCAAGATCCAATCAGTTCAACTTAAATCCGATAAAGGAAAGTATGGTTCTGCCTATTTTGGTTTTAACTTGATTTGATAAGATTTTATAAATTCCCAGATCCTAGATTGTATCCATGGAAAATGACAATTATACAATTCTAAAAATGTATTCCTAATTTCAAAGTCATGATATAGGCGCGAACTGAGACAAAATAAGCAGATCCCACCACTGAGGAGTGTGGATGGATTCATTGTATGTCATAATCTACAGGTCTCTCAGTTTAGAAAGATCTACAAATCCCTCTCGGTCGATGCCAAAGGCATCTGTCCCGTGGCAGCACCGCAACACTAATGCCTCGCCTCAGTTTTTAAAACATATTGTAATAACTTTTCATTTTTGCTTTAAAGGGACTCAAATTCATGCACCCACTGACGCTACACATGTCCCTAACCATCAAAGCAACAGCTGGGGATTTGTAATGGTTTTTATATAACAAAATCATTCTGCTACCAATAAGAACAATAAAAAGAAGTCATTTATGTATGTAGAGACACACTGAAACGTACAGTGAATGGCATTATTCTTTGGTGGCAAACTGTATGGACTTTGTAAGCAAATATGTTTTGCTTAGGAAGCCGTACATGCTTATGAAAATGAAAAGGGTCATTCTTCAAATCTACCAATTCAGAAAGAAACAGAACAATCGATACAAACTCTACACACAACTCACTGTTTCAGCTCCCAAATTCTAAACCCAACAAACCTGCTATGACAAAAACCAAAACACATCAACCAATAAAAACCCAATCCACATTTCACCACTCAGCTCCAAAAACCATGTTAAAACACAAATCTCTTCTGTAAGCAACTCCACTTCAACAAGCCAACAAAAACTGAAAAAAGGGTTCTTCAAGAAAACAATCAAAACGTACCTGGGGTGCTCCTCAAAGAAAATCTACGGCTAGAAACTGCCCTTTCCAGGGGGACCTGAAATCAAACAGCTTACATGCATTAATAAATAAGATATTTAAAATGGACACCCCAAAAGATTTTTTGAACTGGGTTTCATTCATGAAGTGAGATAAAGTGGGAGAAGATTCTTTACCATGAAATATCCAACACCCAACATTTAGTTAAGGTGAAACCAAACATCAAGCATTCATTCATGAATGAATAAGACATTTAAAATTGGTCCCAAGATATTATTGGTTTTGAACTAGGATTCATGGATGGATTCAGTTAAAAAGGGAGAAGAATGGTTACCGTGAAATGGAATATGGAATCGGCAATTCTGCATGCCATCTTCAGAATGTTCAGAAATTCCAGTTCAAAAGGTCCCCAGGAGAGAGAGAAAGAGGAAGTCGGTGTTTGCGAGAGGGTGTGAAAAAACCGTGAGACCTGCTTCCTGCGGGTCACGTGACAAGGATTGAGAAAGGATAGAGCGAGTGTGGCCTCAACCTCAACCACAACCGTGAGTTTGTTTGTAATCCCGGCTCATGAATTGAGTTCGGATCCTCTGAGTGTCTTGCTCTTGTTTTCTTCGATGTGGGTGAATGGTGATCGATATTAAGGCTCATTTATTAAAAATTTAAACCGTTCAAAATGAAATCTCTCATTTTATATAAAATATTTTCTACTGCACATAAAAATCTCTTTATTGAAAATCCGAATTGTTTAAAATGAATGTCTTTCTCTTATATAGGATGACACTGAATTCTATTCTAATTGGAGTTGATCCCACTGTAAAATTATACATGCATATGATTATCACGGTACTAATCAGATACTCAATCTTATAAAGAATCAACTCTTATTGGAATTCAACTTAAGGAAATCTTGTAAAAGGGAGCATTTATTTTGAGCGATTTAAGTTCTCAATAAGTAGGCTCCATTGTAGAGTTCCAATCATGGGGAAGCATGTGTGAGACGAGTAGCACATCCAAACTCCTTAGAATTTGAGTCATTAAAGAGTCGGGATATTTTTTTTTTGGGCTTTTTGCCTTTCACACATTTGATAAAAAATTACTTTACATATGTAAATGTTGTATGTGCAAATATTGCACATGTGAAACACATTATCATGTTTGTCAAAATCCTCATTTCTACACCAGTAAATGAGCACATCCAAGGGTTTTATATTACGGTTTTAGATTTACTTGGATTTTTTAGACATTTTTCAAAAATCTCTCAAAATCTATGGAGGATTAAGACACGAAACTTTATGTCTTGACATTTACTATTACCACAATAATATTGAACGGTTTGCATCATCTATTAATATCCATAAAAGTGAAGAGAATTAGTTCTAAAAATTCAAACTAGGCCATTTCTTTTTTATCATTTAGCTTCATTACATTTTGTTTAACTTAATATTCTACTGATTCCATTTTATTCATTTAGTTTCATTTCACATAGATGCGTTATATTTAGTTTCATTGAATGTTAATAGATTGATTTTAATATTATTTACGTCTCATAAATTAGTCTCAGGTCCTTTTAAAATATTAGTTGGATTTTTGTTGCAATATTCAGCTTCTTTTTTTATGGATTTGTATGAAGAAATTAAGCTTAAACTTAAATTCTAGAAACATATGAAGGAAAATATAAAAACATCGGTAAAGAGTGTCGTACAGGTCTTTTTTTAAGAAAAATACTCAATTGGCTATATCGTCACCCCTTTCCACCTTTTTTGAAAAACTGGCAGCTCCAAACCCTTCTCCAATAATCATTTGCGAGCATTGTAAACTTTCCTTCTAGCAAGTTGTTTGTGAATCGACTCCATGATCCAAACTCTCTCTTGTGATTTTCTTGCATTTCTCATCTTTGATTCATTTAGATCTAGTTTTTCTCTCTCTCTTGGAAGTTGGGGTTCAATTAATTTGTTATTAGAAATATGAAAATTTTCAAAATAGGGCTTGAATTTTGTCCAAATTTTAAATCAAGACGTACAAAAACTTAGATTTCAAAACATGAGTAATTTCTTTTCAAATTAAGACATCTGACGAATTCTCGGATTTGCCAGTGCTCTTCTTCTCTTTTTTCTCTCCAAATAACCAAAATGCCCTTAGACCCCTTCGTCCAAAAAACCATCACACACCTCTCTTCATTTGTTTTTCTCCAACAATGGTGTCAGCATTGTGGACATGGAGGTCAGCCTCATCTTCAAATGATAGCCGGTGGGTGCTCCCCGGGGGAGGAGGGGGAGAGAAAAACCGAGAGGGTTTTGGGAAAAGGGGGATTGAAGCATTTCGGGTATTTGGAAAGAAAAAAAAGGAGAAGAAGGTCGTCGGAAAATCCTCAAATCTCCAGATTTCCTGATTTGAAAGGAAATTGGAAAAGTTGAATCCTATTTTGAAATCTAAATCTTTTTTGTCCAGACATGAAATTTAGGAAAAAAAATTCTTATTTTAAAATTTTCGCTTAGAAATATGAAAAGGCTTTCATAAAAAATTCATAGATGAAGTATGGTTTTCTAAATCCTTTCTTTTATGATATTGTGTAAGGATCCAAGGGACTTAAATGAGCAAAACCCAATATCTCAACATCATTTCCAATGGATCCAAAGCATGATTTCTTCCATATGGCAAGGTCGGTCTTCAGGTCTGATGTAGTGGAGCAAATAGGTTGGAGGCATAGCTCCCAACCTAGCCACATGCCACAAATCACTCACTGTTGCTTAAAGTTTGAAATCACATATGAAGAAAATCATAAAAAATAAAAATAAAACTACATTTTGTTTTTACAGATCATTTTCATCTGCATGAGGATTCATCTGCATGAGAGGTACATCTGCTTCTCCTTCAGGGCTTGTTTGGGCATTTTACTTGTAGAGTAGGGTCATGTAAAGTTAAAATATCATACTACGTTGACCTTTTTCAAAGTAATGCACCTCCACTTTTAAAAAACTGACAACTCCTGTACCACTTCGTTACTTTTTACTTTTAACATATATGTAACTTGTTTTCACTTCCAACCATCAGTACCACCCTACTCCTTTTGTAAGGGCTGAATAGAGTTCAAAGGATCAAATACCACTGTATAGTTTTTTTTTTCTTTTTTTCACCCGAAAAGAAGCACTTAACAATTTAAGATTTGGTTTTTGTGAAACAAGCACGAGCAATCTCTTCTGGGGTTATTTTATTTTATTTTCATTTTTTCGGCCTTGATACAACAAAAAAGGGCAAGCAGGACAATTAATTAGATTGATCCATTGTAAATCTCACAATGTAAGAGAAGATACAATTGAAAATCATGTTCATTGACCACTGAAACTTTATTCATAGAAGCCTCCTCATATCCCAATGTATCCATCTAATATCAAACCCCACCCAACAACTAGATACCGCCATATGGATAGTAGAAACTAGAGTTGGGCAAGTAGAACTAGGTTCACAATGATTTCTACTTGTTTGCAACAAGTCCCCAATTCACACTACATGTGCCTCAAATCCCAATGTTTGCTGAGTTTGCATTAAAACGGCCCTTCAATTCCTGTCGTCCCATGTCTGCTGAAATGCCTTCAATAGATTGTAATGATGAAATTAAAATGGACAAGAAGAGTTACATGACATAAGTATTTGGACGATTGGAAGTGTATTGAAAATACAATATAAAAAAGGCCCCATAACTCCACTACATCCGATAAAGTTACAGCAAACATAATTATCTTCGGCAGAAGAAGGAAATGCAAGTTATCAGACAAACTAAGTTTGAGCATGCCAAGCTCAGTCAGAAACAGAGAAGCAAAATTGAAAAACACAATGCTTTCACTGCCAAGAACTCAAGCAACCCCTGCTAAAGAGACACCCCCAAAAGCAGCAACCTGCATACAGTGGATGTCAACTGCCATAACTAGGTCCTGAAGTTGGCTACGATGCCACGTAGTTGCGGATCCTTTGCATGCGACGAACTATCCAGGTGTTCTTGTCATCGATGTTGAGAAATGCAGATGCCTTGTCGATATTGGCATTCAACCATTCATGTGCGATCTCGACGTCATAGTCCGACAGATCTGGTATCTTCTTAAGCTCCCGGTAAACAAGGGTGGACAAGCGCTCGATAGGGTCTACCATCTTCTCGGCGACGCCATCAATGCCAGCACGGATCACAGCCGAAGATTTCTCAAGTCCAGCCATGAACTCAGTCATTAAAACTTTCCTTTTTCTATTTTTCGATCCACTATAACTGCCACCACCTCCATTCGAGCTCATCCGAACTTCTTGCATCATGTCTTCATCTCGAATCTCAAAGCTGCCAGACATATGTGTATTTCTCTGCCCATCTGTATCGACATTTGGTGTTGTCGCATCGACTGAGGACCTTGCAAATTTACCAGTGGCACTGTCCCTGCCAAACACCATAGAAAGTTTGTCGTAGTCGATTGTTCGTGAATGCCAAGTTTTAGCTTTCGGGTGTCCCTGATAACACATCAGTACATTAATAATATAAAAGACATTGAGAAAATAGTAATAGCATGCTCAAATAAATAGCAAGTACAAATATGATAATACCCTTAACCATCCAATCCAAACTTCATCATCGGCCACAATACGATGGGTGCTATCGTCATAGCCAAAACCGGACGCGTTCAGCATCTCCGTCGCAGAAGCATAATCAGCTTTCAACTTCTTACACCTATTTTTAATGGTGTCTGCTGTGAACAAATATTTCTCGCCGTGCGCGGCATTCATGGAGTTGGCTACATTGGTGTAAGCTTCTACCTTGAATCCCCCATCGCCCCGCCGTCCCATATCAATTTGCTCCATCATAAACCCAAGCATCTCGTCGTCCATAGCACTGTCAAAAATTGTATTTCTCCGAATTTTTTTCAGGTCTACAAAACATTGATTGTTAGTGAAGGAAAAAATGTAGTAAGAACAACCTCTTAAATTTAATATAAATGAACATAGTTAAACATACATTATAAGTTAGGCATTTTTAATTCTGCTCTGAACACACAGAGTTGCAAAATAGTAAAAAAAGAAAATAACACGGCAAATACATATAGACTAGTTTTAGCATTGGTAGGGGAAGCTTATATGGACTACTAGTAGTGCATAGATTGAAGTGAGGAATTGAGATTTTGTCCTGTGAACTCTTCCCACATTTTGATTGCTAGGCTATCTCTGAATGCGTGCCACAATTCCCGCTCTCTCTGGGTATAAGACCTCATTACTTGTGCTGGGAGTGAGTTAGAGCTGGCTGGTACCTCGGAGATTTCATCAAGAATCATGTCATCATCTTCCATTGCTTCATTCTCTGACCCTTAAATTGATGTGGTATTTTCATCTCCTATTTCAATGTTTTGCTCTAGAATGAAGTTATGCAAAACGCTGCAAACAAGCACAATGGAGAATTGAACCCCAAACTCATATGGGGGTGTTGTTTTCAACATTGCGAATCGGTTCTTAAGCGTTCCAAATGCCCTTTCAATGACATTACGGGCTTGAGAATGCCTCTTGTTGAAAAGTTCCCTTGGATTTTGGGGTGTTCGTCCTTGGTGTTCATTAATGTGGTACCTGACCGATCGATATGGTGCTAGAAAACCAGGTGCGTTAGGGTAGCCAGCATCCACCAAGTAATAGCGGCCTATAACCAAAGAGATGTGCAAGAGATGTTACTTTTACTTTAGAGCAACCAACTAGAAACCTTAAACATGGTATTATTGTGGTTAATACCTGGGGGGACGATCAAACCATCAAGTCTAGAGAGGGCATGTTGCAATATTCGTGCATCCGTTGCTGAACCTTCGTAACCGGGCAGGATATATTGGAACTTCATATCAAAACCACACGCAGCCAACACATTTTGGGTCAAGGTTTCTTTCCGATTTCTGTACTATGACTGCAAAGTTAGGGGCAAATGAGCAGGGATGTGTGTTCCATCTAGTGCACCAACGGCTCCCTGAGAAGCAATTGACAATCAAATATTTCAGTGTGTTGAGCAACTGAGAATGCTAAAAAGTAAAAGCATAGGAAGGAACTAATGCAATACCTCAAATGGATGGGGTCCGCTCGGTGTATTGGGACCGGCACGCTTAATAAAATTAGGCGAGATTGAGAGAATTGCATTAAGGACCTCGTGAAAGTGGCGACTGATAGTCTCACCAGATCGAAACAGCCGTGTGGCCATAGTTCTAATCCTGACCCCATGTCCCAAAATGTGTAAGAGAGACGCGACCTCTTCCTCAACCGACACCTCACGTGTGTCTCTAAGCAAGCCTCTATTTCGAAGTAGTGCACATAGGAAGTCAAAGCTTGCAATGTTAAGTCTCAATTCACTAACACATTCTTCATCTGCGCCTCGTGTTAAGGTGGAAAGGTAAAATGCCCTATGCTCATCTCTATGCCTTTTTGCTGACCTGTGGTCAGATGAAAATAGGATTGCTGAAGCTGCCAGCACGTTTGTTTGCCACTGATAGTATGCTGCCCAGAGAACTGCGAGGACTCCTTTTTTCTGGCGTTCATGGGCCTCTCTTCTTCTTTTAAGAGATAGTTCTTTTCGTATAGATTCTACAACCATAGCTTTTGTTTCAAATATTGGACAGAGTGTGTGTTGTCAATTGCACCAATGGTGGTGTAGGAGCATGTAATATTTTTTATGTGGAAAATCCAATGTGATGTGGGTTAGGCATTTTGTAGTGAAGCAGGGTTTTATATTACTACAACTTGTTTGGGGCATTGAAAAGGGCTGATTAAAAATTTGATAATATTAATACCTCAATACAGTTGATTTGCAATTCTGAAGAAAAAATAGTTAGCAACTTAAGTTCAATCATCTGCACTTGGATTAATTCTGTGATAACATAGAGTTATAACTACACAGTAGTGGTGCCCCTTGTTTAAAAGTCCAACAACATTTAGAGCAATATTTATAGATTTCGAATTGGATTATATGAACTAGCAAGCAGGACAACAGGGTTTGAAGCATCTAGGTGATCATTAGAGATACACACCTCCAGCTTGACCACGTCCAGCTTGTTCACCTTCAGCTTGTTCATGGTCTGACTCACGGTCTTCAGCCATGGTCCCGGAGATGGGGCCCGACAAATAGGATCGCATCTAAAAAATATTTATAGTTTACTCAAATTAGAGCCTCTATCGAACCAGGAATGGTTGTTGCCCAGAGGCCGGACCGAAACTGGAGAGGAATTTTGACACATACCTCCATCTAGTGCCAATCTCAGCTAAGTCTGAAGGCAGAGCTCTGTCAGTGACTGTAGCACTTGTTCCTAAAAATGGTTATTTTTCCTATGGAGAGTGAAGAGTGATTGAGGATTATATAGTGCAGAACCTACCCACCAGGTCCATTATCTCTTCAATGTCATTAAACATATTCAAGTCAGTTGGTAAGGTTTTGACAGCACCATTATAGGTCAGTCACTTCATGTATCGATTTAGGCCGGCGTAGCGAGCCTAGTAGATCTTCCCTTGATTTTTTTTTTGTACAGAATCTCCCTCGATTGCGCAGAGAAGAAAAAAAAAATGCTTCCCCACGAGGATCTCGTGGTTAGGGTACCGGCAAGCTCTGGTGAGTTGGTGTTGATGTGCTTGATGGCTAGACTCTCATAACTTCAGCCCGAAACCCAGATTGTGCAGCCCCTAAACCCAGATTGCTCAGCCGCTTGATTGGCACGAGATCTTGGAGATGGAGCAGGTTAGTAGAGCTTCCCTGAATTGTGCCCCTCTGAAGGTGACGATGACCCGAGACGATTACCGTCGCCTACCTTCCATTTGACGTAAATCCGGCTGTAAGATGAGAAACCAGTATGTTCTCCTCACGGTGAAGAGGGTGTGGAAGGTGAATAGAAGATGGGGAATCCGGATGGTGATCTTATCTGGTACTGATGGGAAGTTTCAATAGGTGTAAAGTAAAAGCAGCATACAATACATTGTATTACCAGACAGAGTAGAGTCATTTTTATGACCGTTGGGCGGATGTCTACTTCACTTGGGTGTTACAAGTGAAATGCCCAAACAAGCCCTCAGGTGACAAACAAGGGATTGGCGGATGATACAAAAGGCAAGGGGGTTAGGGCTCCTTTCTCCCTTTTTGGTAACTTTGAGACAATGCCATCCTTTGAGAAAGTAACACTATGTTTGAGGGGAGGGGAGGGGAGGGGAGGGGACGGGAGGGGGAAATTAATTTTACCTCATTTTGTTTGGATAGTCAAAAAGTAGGGGAAAGAAAAGTGAAAAGTATAATTTTATTTGTTTGTGAGGTAAAGAGACAATTACCATTTTATCCTTACTTTTGGAAAGGATTCAAAATTATATTTCACAAATAAAAATGGTAGTTCAGTAATTTGATAAAAATTCCCCTCTTTGCCTAATATCCACCCCCCCCCCGCCCCGGTTTTGAAGGGAAAATTTTGGAGTGGGCCCCACACTAATTTTACCCCCAAATTTTCCTCCCCCACTTTCCCTCCCCCTTTCTCAAACACCCTCAATTTCAACATTCCCTCCATTTTCCCCTCTTTTTTATTCTTCCCCTCATTTTACCTCCTTCCCAAACGATATGTATAGAAAATAAAGGCTTCTCACCTAATTCCGCCCTTCCTCTCTGCTGCTTCTGTACCACAATGGATACACTAAAGTCAAAACTTTGATAGATAAGTGAGGGAGATTACAAGGATGCAGTTGGCTGGTGTCCATTGAGGGCATTTTTATCAGAAAAAATATATGACAACCACTCACTGTTTCTAGGGATATTGACAGTACGATAACCCAAGGATGTAAGGATATCGTGCAAAGTTCAGGTTTTCTTATTTTTGCTCCATTCTTTCCCACAGAAGAGACAATAAACCTATGTTGCCTTCCACCAAAGAGTAAAAAAAAAAATGGCAACCAAAACCATTTCCATGATGTCACGCCCCAAATACCGAGACCCATTCCGATTCTGGACCATAACCAATGTACGCCATAAATTAACATACTCAGATAAATTTATTACATAAAGTTGGGCATTTATTTATTAATATAAAACTTTTATAAAAGTTTGAGAAATGATAAATAAAATCATTTGAACTACATATCCATCTAGTAATACCAAACTTCAAGTCTAACAAATGTTTAAATATTATTCAGCTTAATAAGGAAACAAAGGAGGCTATTCCTCGGGTAAAATGATGAATCATTGCTCAGCTGCTGATGTCGTTCAAGACAAGCTCTTCATCATCATTGCCCGCATATTCTTCTGCAGTCTAGTTACGTGGCAAGGGCAAATCCGGAAATCAACACAAACTGAGTGAGAGAAAATCCTTTATAATTGTGTATAGGTGTGTGAATTTACACATAGCCTAGGATAAATCTGCAAATGGAATCGAAATAAGGTTTCATATTTTAAAACAATCTAATAGAGGTTCATGTAACAACAAATAAATACCCATTTATATAGCCTGTAAGGCCCACAACAAAGTTTTCCACTTATACACCCAGCATCACGACATAATTGTCCTCATCACAACAAAATAAGCTCCACAATACAATTATCTCATCAAAGTCACCCTTAAATAAACACAACGAATGGTGTCCAACATCCCTCATACAACACAACAATAACATGACAATATTTAACGTCCACCACAACCATTCATCTCCTCAACCACCCATTTCTAAACAAACACGTGCATATTCCCTTTCACAACTTGTATGCACAACACAATAGACTTATAATGACGAAGACTAAAACAAATGGAGACATTCTTACATAGCTCTTGTAATAGAGTGTTTATTAACACGAGCTACCCACCAGTCGTTAGGTCTCTGCAATCTAAACACACACACATCCCTGGTTATCAGTCACCCTTACCGATGTCAAAATAGGCCACCTCTGTGTGTGTGCAACGGATTACAGTGCTAGCTATTGATGAAGTATAGTAATTATTGTTATTACAACATATTTTGATTTCACTTAACTATTGTAACATGTGTTTCACAATGTGAACATTAAGATGTGATATAGTCATCAAAAGTGTATAACCAAGAATATGTGAATCTTATGCTTTAATTATATTTGCAAGAAATAAAATTCAGATAAAATCTCTCACATATGAACACATTTAGATTTCTGAAATTGGTTAATACCAGGTAATCAGATTGGCTTATTATCTATAATATGCTAATTTCAAATCCATGTCCTATTTCCTTAATTCTTTTGTTATGGAAATTAGAGATGCCGATCGTGCCATGCCCGACTCGTGCCGTGCCTGGGCTATGCCATTCATGACGTGTCATTCGTGCCATCTGCTTTGTGTCATTGTTAGGATTTTGGGCTAAGAGATTTAAAGGGCTTACACTAAAAAAATAATTAAAAGATACACCCAAAGAAGAGCGTAACAAACAGATTTAAGTGGTTCGGTCAAACTCGACCTACTCTACTAAGAAAAAAATCATTTGGATCTTTTCTACATGAAGGTCTTTCAATAGGATTAGGATTGCCTTCGAAACCTTTACAATTTTTATGGGTAATAAAAAATACAATGACTATTTATTTTTGTGTCATGTCGTGCCCTAGTCGTGCCGACGGACCTGAGACTTAAGCCCAGGCACAGCAAGTGTCGTTGACCATGCCGTACCGTGCCACGGCACCTTGGCTATTGGGTCTGGCACCGCCCATTTGACATCTCTAATGGAAATCAAGTACTCAGTCATCGGTTGGGGTTTTTGATACCTTAAAATTAAATAATTAACTCAAAATGCCAAAGCACGTCAATTATCCCAAGCTAGAGGTTTAACCAGCCTGTTTCCCCATTGCGTCAGGTTTAATCATCCTAAAAAGCATCAAATCTCAATCAGCCAACCCTACATCTCAAGAACTGCGGGTTCAACTATGAGGTTTTGGCCACCAACAAGGTTTTGGAAATTATGTTATCAAGTATTTCATCTACCAATAATTATTTCTATATCAATATCCCTTACATTAGATTACACCAAGATAACACAGTTACATGGGACATTCCACTCATCTAGTATAAACCTTGATCACTTTGATCACTTGTGGCAGACTAAAGGACATCCAATCTCAAAACCAATCTTTCTTCTTTCCTTCTTTCTCCTTGGATCTAGAAAAAAAAAAAAAGCTCTAAGTTAGGGATCTTTCGCCAGATGCATAAGCTTAGAGAGGGAAGAAGATGATAGGGGCTAGGGCTTCTAAGAAATATCTCTTAATCAAATCGATATAAACAAGTGGACCCATTATTGGTGCTGCGCAAATACCCAAAAGGGTTTTGGGAAGTGTGCACAAGAAAC
Source organism: Cinnamomum chago (assembly GCA_038049695.1). NCBI lineage: Eukaryota > Viridiplantae > Streptophyta > Magnoliopsida > Laurales > Lauraceae > Cinnamomum > Cinnamomum chago. The sequence goes on along the minus strand of CP142458.1, from coordinate 58,458,269 downwards.
AAATTCCCCCTCGGGGTTTGTTCGCATGACCTCCCCCCTCTTTCAACTGTCACGACCCAAATTCCGGGGCCCTGTCGGATATCCGAATCGTGATAACTTAGCAATGTTTACCATTCATTTATCAAATAATTCACATAAGAGATTTGAAATTTAAATCAAACTATAATTCCAATTAATTTATAAAAGTCAAACAATATCAATAATCTCTGAATAATCCAAAACCCTATGTTTTAATTCAAATTAATAATATAAATAAATCAAAAGCTAATCCTTCTATCAATTATTTAAATTTTTCTCATTTTCTCCCTTCAGTCACGCATGCCAAAATATACGTGCTGAGCATCATCCTGATTTGTCTCACCCGTAGTAAGATTACCTGAAGGGTGCAACACAACATCAGTATTATTGGTGAATGAATTTTCCTAATTACACAAGCAACATAAAACATAATATCGCATGATTAACATATTTGAATCAACATATTAAATGCCATAAAAAATACATCCATCTATATATATATATCCATGCCCATGCACATTACCACATCCATATATATATCCGTGCCCACGCACATTACCACATCCATATACATATACGTGCACATGCACATTACTACGCCTCAAAGGCCCATCATCTACATGTATACCGGTCACCATGACCTTGTCTCATCAGACACGTTCATTAAGGACCAGCCGCTATAACGGTCCGGACACTAAGTCCAACATCCCACGTATGGGACCTCACCATAACATAACAACCACAACTCAGTATTATTAACAATTTACATCATTTACATAATTAACAGTGTGGATCCAACCCTTACTAAATTCACTGGTTATTGCCCCACTCCAATTCATAGTTGGTATTGATTGGTGTATGGTTGGCCCATATTTTTAAAACATAACATTAATCATCGTGCATAGAATTAATCATAATTAATTGATCACAGTCACTTAATCACGATCCGTATAATTAATCATGGCCTAATTAATCCATATAATTACACATATTCTAGGTTCTGATAAGCCTTATGATTATTATGTAATTTTATTATAAAGTCCAGGTCTTATTTAATTCTCTGCCTCTTCCCAGACTCAGCCCAGCACGGATAAAATGCCTGTGCAATATGCATATATGGAACAACGGGCCCCACTAATCATAATCCATATTAGACTTCATGGACATGGTCGCCCAGGGGTAATCCATCCTCCCACTGGACCTGATCCATCATCAAATCACATTATGGGGTCCACATATCAAAGCCGGTATCTGTTGTCTACTTATCCTTAATCACGCCTAACTATTTTTGAATTCATTGATCAGTGAGTCCCACTGATCTTAATGCAAGATGTCCCACTCCTCCATGGCCGCCCATGGGTCCCACACCTTATGAATGGATATGATTTCCGGTCTAGTGGCCAGATTATCAAAATAAGCTCTGTCGACATTCAGTCACAATTTCTGTGACAAATGCTTCCCACGCACTATGGTGATTGGATGAAGACCCAAGTGGGGTCCATTCTCCATGGGTCCTCCACCCTAAGGGTCGCCCCTGGGCCCACTTTAAGATATGGGGTACTGATCAATGATTAGGTGGGTCCAGTGGATGCACACCCCTTGTCGACCAGATCCGCCATATTCCCATAATTCACGCCTCTGCTGTATACTTCCCATGGATGGTGGTTAAAGTGGAACTCAATCTCAATGGAACCAGTACCACCTTGGTTGCCCATGGGTCCACCTCAAGATCTATGGACCAGATCCTTGATCAAGTGGGCCAGGTGGTCCTACTATTCCCAAACGTAAATCTTCATCTATACTCTGTTTCAGGATTCTTACATATACATCCATTAATTCAACAATCAGAAGATACGAATGGATTGACAATCACTATATTACTGGAATGAACCCATCCAAAGTGATTTCATGAGTTTCTAGCCTCCAGTTTTGATTTACTACAAATTGATATTTTTCCATTACTATCTCTATGCATAGCAACATTCCAGAACCATCACGAACCCAACTTCATCAATCATCTACTGTATTGATTAGAGATAACTAGGAAGATTCACTCACCTTTGATACGCAATCGTTGCTTTTGCAATGTGCGGGCGCGAATAGGACATTCTTCAGTGACCTTCTTCTTCCCCTGGATTCCAATGATCAAGTTCTCTCTCAAAATTTCTCTCCAAACAAGAAGAAAGGAAATTGAATAATACCCTAATGGGTCGATGGTTGTTTCACAACTCTTTTCCTTTTCCAATCACCATATACGTGAGGCATTCCTAATCAATAAAATAAGTAAACAACAGGGGTCTTACTTGGGCCAACTAATCCTTTCATGTATTCCTAATTAGAGTTGTATAAACTTCCTAATTCTAATCTTTCTCTTATTTCCTCTATTAGAGTCGTTATACAACTCCAGTCCCAAAACGTGAGACACTTTCCAATTTCCAATTCCTACATAAGTACTACTACTAATTCCATAATAAGGAAACAACTAAGGTACCACCTGGGCCAGACTAATCTTAGGCCGAGGTAATTCAGGATATTACATCAACCCTCATGGCCCCCCATCTCAATAAGTCATAACTCATTATTAATTTTGAGGGTCCCAACACTTTGAGTTACAGCATGTGACCTGACCCGAGTCTTCTTTTACCAAACATAATTTTAATTAGACTCAGGGCCCACAAGCCCCACCCAAAGTGAGATATTACCAATATTGGTATACCAAATAAATTAATTAATTGCTCCAACATCTAAAGCTCAATAACAACAAAGTATATTAAAATACGTGAAATTATGGGACATTACATGCTCCCCCTACTTAGGGAATTTGGTCCTCCAAATTTAGACTCATACCTCAGTTCTGAAAAACGATAAGAATATTTCTCCTTGACACGTCTCTCCATCTCCCAAGTTTCCTCTTATGGTGAATGATTCTCCCACAGCAACTTGACCAGGCGAACTATTTTGTTCTATAATGCTTTCTCCTGAAAGTATAGGATAGCTATCGACTTCTCTTCATAGGGCATGTCACTTTGAATCTCTAGAGGTTGAAGATATAATATGTGAGAGGGATTTGGTTCATATTTCCTCAGCATAGAGACATGAAAAATGTTATGAACTCCAACAAGTTGAGGTGATAACTCTAGCTTATAGCCATTTCCATCACTAACACATTGCGTGATATCAAATGGCCCAATGTACCTCGGGCTCAACTTCTCTTTCTTGCCAAATCTCATAAAGCCCTTGACTGGAGAGACCTTGAGAAAAATAAAATATCCTATAGCAAATTTTAGTTCTTGCCTGTGTTTATCCTCCACATAGCTCTTTCGGCGGCTAGGCGCAACTTTCAGCCGATACTTGATAATTTTGATGTTATCCGTCGAAATCTGCATTTAATTAGAACCTGATATCCTTCTTTCACCCACTTCATCCTAGCAAATAGGAGAGCGACAGTTTCTTCCTTACAACGCTTCGAAATATATGGATGTCAGATTTCATAAAAATAGAGGAACATGTATATATGGATGCCATATCTTTCTAGGGAAGCAAAAGCTTGCTTAGATAAAATAGTCGATATAAAGTTTTAGTAGCTTTTCTCGGTTTTCTATTTTTTTAATTGTGTGACTAACAATGGCTATTCATTGTATCATTACTAGGTCGTTTTCCCTTCTTCTTGTATCTCTTTAGAGATTAGCCACAGTCGGATTGTTGGCCTAGTGGGTCCAGACCAATTGGGTTCAGGGTAATGGGTATTTTGGTAATTGTACCGGGACTTTCTTGTTGACTAAGATAGGGGGTCTTAGGGGATAAGAAAGAGAGCATTATATATTCATGTAATGTGTAACCCATGAGATACTGTACTGCATATCATACAGAGAGTGAACCCAAAGGAGAGTCGAGTTTCTTTCCCGTCGACATAGGCAAGATTGCTGAACCACGTAAATCTCTTTGTGTGTGATTGCTTGTTCTTGTGTGGTTGATTGATTGCTCGATCGTTGTTTCACGTTTCCGCATACACGCGCACAACAAGTGGTATCAAAGCCTAGAGTTTCTAAGGTTGGATTGTACTGCATTGCGATCGACGGATCGGATCAAGGGTGTCCGGATTTCTGTGCGTGGATTCTTCATCGCAGTAAAGAGAGATCGTTTCTGATCTCGAATGGGCCACATTGATCGGGGTTTTTTCCGTTCGGGGGAGATCTCCAAGAAGAACACACAGAGATTCGTTTTTTTTTCCGGTTGTAGAAATCCCAACTGTGGGTACTGATCACTTGGGAAGAAGGTTCAACCGGAAGAAACAGAAGATCAATACCCACGGTTGCAAGGCACCAACGAAGCGGTGACACGCTGACAGCGATTGCAAGGCACCGATCCCAACAGGTTCTGAATCGTGTTTTTCCAATTTTTTTTGTGCTCAGATCGGTGCCTTGCAATCGCCGTCAGCGTGTCACCGCTTCGTCGCCGCACTTCGCCGGAGAAAAATTTCAGTTGCCGCCGTGCCGTTCGCCGTCGTGCCATGGCCGGGGAACAAGCGGAAGACGGAAGGCAGCAGCACCTCCATAGTCGCTGGCTGCAGATCGTTTCTGTTAACAGAACCCATTTCTGTTTGAAGAAGAAGTGCGGGTGGGCCTAGTTCTGGTTTTAGGTCGGTTCTGGCCTGACCCTCCAAGAAGCCCAGCCCAGTCCAGTGTCCAAGTCAGGTTGGTTTTTGGGCCAATTCGGCCTGACCTGCGAAGCAGGAAGCCCAGTCCAGCAGACGCTGACGTCAGCAGAACAGTACGGTCAACAGTGTTTGACTTGGATCGACGACAGAAACTTGTTCTTGCGATATCTTGATCATCCAAGGTCAAATCGGAGATCCGTTTGCGCCTACAGATTCGTTGCAAGCAGATCTACATAATTGTGGAAGAAGATTGACAGTTTGACGGTCAACAAGAAAGTTTGACTAATCGGAGCGTAGAAAATTATTCTCGCGATATCGGAGCCATCCAGAGTCGGATTTCGGATCCGTTTCTTCCAGCGTGCTCATGGTGACGAGATCTACAGATTGGTGCAGAAATTGAGGTTAGTGAAAGTTGTTTATATTTCTTGATTATTCATTTGAGATGGAGAACAACAATGTGAACACTACCATGATCAAATTGAACCATATAAATTGGTTAATTTGGAAACCAAAGATAGAGGATATCCTCCATTGCAAAGACCTTTATGATCCCATTGAGGGGGATAGTGCCCGACCAAAAGAGATTTCTGTTCCAGATTGGAAAAAGATGCATAGAAAGACCATTGGTCACATTAGACAGTGGGTGGATAACAGCATATTTCATCACGTGTCTAATGAAACCAATGCGAAAACCCTTTGGAAGAAGTTAGAAGAAAGATATGAGAAGAAAACTGCAGTGAATAAAACTTTTCTCATTAGAAAGCTTGTGAATATGAAATTCAAGGAGGGTGGTAAAATTGAAGAGCACATAAATGAATTTCAATGCGTTGTGAATGAATTAGCGACAATGAAGATGGACCTTGATGATGAGATGCAAGCTTTATTGCTTCTAAGTTCTTTGCTAGATACATGGGAGACATTGGTTGTTTCCGTGAGCAACTCTACTCCAGATGGTGTGTTATCAATGAGTCAGGTTACTAGCAGCTTGTTAAATGAAGAAACACGAAGAAAAACTGCAGGGACAGATAATGCACAGGCCTTTGTTACTAAGAAAAGGGGGAGGAGTAAGAGTAGGGCACCAAAGAAGGGTCGTGACAAGTCTAGAGGTGAATCACAGACTAGGAAAAAAGTCTAGAAAATGCTTTCACTGTGGTAAGGAGGGTCACATTAAGAAGAATTGCTTTGCCTTTAAGGAAAAGAAAGGAGCCAACAATGAGCAGAAGAATGACACTAACACTACAGCTACTTTGGATAATGAAGTAGCGCTACTGGCCAGTGAAGATGAAGGGTGTTTGAGTGTTGCAGATGATCAGGTTGAGTGGGTTGTTGACACAGCAGCATCCTACTATGCTCCTCCTTCTAAGGAGATGTTCACAACGTACAAAGCAGGGGACTTTGGCACTGTGAAGATGGGCAACACAAGTCATTCGGATATTGTTGGGATCGGTGATGTCTGCATTAAAACCGATATTAGTTGCACAATGACGCCGAAAGATGTTCGACATATTCCTGATATGCGGTTGAATCTGATTTCCGGAACTTCATTGGACCGTGCAGGTTATGAGAGTTACTTCGGAAATGACAGGTGGAAACTCACTAAAGGGTTTCTTATTATTGCGAGAGGGAAGGCGTGTAATACGTTGTACAAGACACATGTGAAGCTATGCAAAAGTGTGTTGAATGCTGTTGAATACAGATCCTCTCCAAATCTGTGGCACAAGAGACTGGGACATATGAGTGAGAAAGGACTACAGTTATTGGCAAAGAACGATTGTATTCATTACTCTAAAGGTACATCGCTTGACCCTTGTGATTATTGCTTGTTTGGTAAACAACATAGGGTATTTTTTTCTAAAACATCAACGGTAAAATCTAATGTGTTGGATTTGATATATTCTGATGTTTGTGGTCCCATGGAGGTGGAGTCATTGGGTGACAATAAGTTTTTTGTCACATTTATTGATGATACATCCAAGAAAGTCTGGGTTTATACGTTGAAATTGAAGGATCAGGTGTTCTAGGTATTTCAACAGTTTAATGTAATGGTTGAAAGAGAAACAGGAAAGCCCGCACAGATAATGGTGGAGAGTACACATCTAACCATTTTAAAAGCTATTGCTCAAAGCATGGTATTCGACATGAAGGAACAGTTCCTGGTACTCCACAGCACAATGGTGTGGCAGAGAGAATGAACCGCACTATTCTTGAAAGGATGAGATGCATGATTAGAGTGGCACAGCTACCCAAGCCATTTTGGGGTGAAGCTGTCTTGACTGCCGTTTACTTGATTAACAGGTCTCCCTCAGTTCCTTTGGATTTTGACATTTCAGAGAGAAAATGGACAGGTAAAGATGTTTCATATTCTCATTTGAAGGTGTTTGGGTGCAAGGCTTTTGCACATGTACCAAAGGAGCAGCGTTCAAAGCTGAATGATAAGGCAGTATGTTGCATTTTCCTTGGCTATGGTGGAGCTGAGTTTGGTTACAGATTATGGGATCCAGAGAAGAGGAAAATTATTAAAAGTAGGGATGTGGTGTTTCATGAAGACCAGTTCTTTGGAGATATTGGGAATACTGAAAAATCTAAAGAAGTTGTTGATGGAGTGGTTGATCTCACACCGATACCTTCTCCAGTGCTGACTACAGGTGGAGAAGGGGGACAAAACTATCCGGATCATGATGAGGCGCACGGGTTGCCAGATGAACAGGGTGTTGAGCAGGGGAGCAGTCTCCTCAGTTAGAAATCACAGAACCTCAAGTTAGGAGGTCTACTCGAGAGCGTCAACCATCAACAAGATATCCTGCAGCAGATTATATTTTGCTTACTGATGAGGGGGAGCCAGAGAGCTACCCAGAAGCAACAACTCATGTAGATAAAGATGAGTGGATGAAGGCTATGCAGGATGAGATGAGTTCTTTAAAAAAGAACAATACTTCTGAGCTGATAGAACTTCCAAAAGGCAAGAAGGTTTTGAAGAACAAATGGGTATTCAAACTGAAGAGAGATGACAGTGGAAAACTGATAAAGCACAAAGCACGACTAGTGGTCAATGGCTTTGCGCAGACGAAGGGTATTGACTTCGATGAAATCTTCTCTCCAGTTGTTAAGATGACTTCTATCAGAGTTGTCTTGGGTCTAGTCACCAGCATGGACCTTGAGCTTGAACAGATGGATGTGAAGACTGCATTTCTTCACGGTGATCTGAAAGAAGAGATCTACATGACTCAGCCGGAGGGGTTAGAGGTAGAAGGAAAAAAACAGATGGTTTGCAGGTTGAAGAAGAGTCTCTACGGGCTGAAGCAAGCGCCGAGGCAATGGTACAAGAAGTTCGATTCATTCATGGTGAGTCATGGGTACCGCAGGACAGCTGCAGATTACTGTGTTTATGTTCGTAAATTTGGTAATGACAAATTTATCATCCTTCTTTTATATGTAGATGATATGTTGATAGTTGGACATGATAGTAAGATGATTGACAGGCTGAAAATGGATATGTCAAAGACTTTTGACATGGAAGACTTGGGACCCGCACGACAAATTTTGGGAATGCAAATACGTCGTGATAGGAATACCAAAAAGCTGTGGTTGTCACATGATAAATATGTTGAACGGGTGCTAGCAAAGTTCAACGTGAAAGATGCTAAGCCAGTTAGTATGCCTTTAGCTAGTCACTTTAAGCTCAGTAAGAGACTATGTCCTACTACAGATGAAGAAAAGGAACGGATGATGTTTGTTCCATACTCCTCAGCAGTTGGGAGTCTTATGTATGTCATGCTGTGTTCACGGCCAAACATTGCTCATGCAGTGGGTTTAGTGAGTAGATTTCTTTCTAACCCTGAGAAAGAGCATTGGGAAGCAGTGAAGTGGATCTTCAAATACCTGAGAGGTACATCAGATTTTTGCTTGTGTTCCGGAGGCTCAAAACCAATACTTGAAGGCTTTAAAGATGCTGATTTTGCAGGTGATCTTTATCGTCGGTTGTCTACTTCTAGATACTTATTTTCTTTTGCAGGGGGAGCTATTTCCTGGCAGTCTAAGTTGCAGAAGTGTACAACATTGTCTACAACCGAAGCAGAATATATAGCTACTAATGAAGCAGGGAAGGAGATGATTTGGTTCAAGAAATTTTTTCGAGAACTGGATTTGAAGCAAGAAGAGTATGTAGTCTACTGTGATAGTCAGAGTTCTATGGATCTTAGCAAGAACGCTACATACCATGCCCGCACGAAACATGTTGATGTGAGATATCATTGGATTCGTGAGGTCATCGAAATGAATCTCATGAAGCTGGAGAAGATTCATACTGACAAGAATCCCTCAGACATGATGACTAAGGTCGTGTCTAAGGGAAAGCTAGAGCTGTGTTCAGAGTTGGCAGGACTGGACTCCTAGTAAGGGGGTTCAGAGGCGTCTTCCCCATAGTCTGGATGGGGAGATTGTTGGCCTAGTGGGTCCAGACCAATTGGGTTCAGGGTCATAGGTATTTTGGTAATTGTACTGGGACTTTCTTGTTGACTAAAATAGGGTTTCTTAGGGGATAAGAAAGAGAGCATTATATATTCATGTAATGTGTAACCCATGAGATACTGTACTGCATATCATACAGAGAGTGAACCCAAAAGAGAGTCGAGTTTCTTTCCCGTGGACGTAGGCAAGATTGCCGAACCACGTAAATCTCTTTGTGTGTGATTGCTTGTTCTTGTGTGGTTGATTGATTGTTCGATCGCTGTTTCACGTTTCCACATACAAGCGCACAACACGGACTATGGCTGAAATATTATAATGGTAAAGAAAAAGGGAAAAGAAAAGGAAAGAAAAGTGGATCTAGTGATAAGTGTGGTTATGAGTAGTAGCCCATTCATTATTATAATATACATTCTAGTTTTAATTAGGGCCCGTTTCGATGCACAAGAAAACACGAGAAAATAATTTATTATAGAATATAATCTTTTATTTTCTAAAGAAGAAAATCTTGTGCGTTTAGTAATCTAAGAAAATTTTGAAGAAAAGATTCTTTTCTTTCAAAAAGTTCAATATTTCCTCCTACTGATCCCCTATGTAGAAAACTTTCTACAAGATAATAATCTTTCAAAATGACAATTACAAAGTGGTAAAGTAAAGTAAAGGCTTTAGTTCTTCAAATCCATCATGATGTGTTTGTTTACACATATGGTAAAGTAAAGTAAAAGTAAATGTCATAGCACAGTAAAGGTGGGGTAAAATAAAGGTGGGATAAAGTATATGGTGAAGTAGTTTTATTTTTTTAAATTTATTTTATCACATTTTATAGTAGTTTTATATGGTAAATAAAAAGTGACTTATTTACGGGTGTGGTAAAATAAAATTAAGATTGATGTCATATCGTGGTAAAAGGCGAGGTAAAAGAAGGTGAGATGAAGTATGTGGTAAAGCAAGGTGAGAGAGTTATAAAGTAGCTGTTTTTTTTATTGGCTTTACTTTACTATACTTTACCATAATTTTATGTGATTAAGGAAAAGTAACTTATGGTAAAAACATGATAGTTGAACTTTACTTTACCACACTACTTTTTTATCAAGACGTGGTAAATCACATATAAATTAAAATATTTAATACAAAATTATTCTAATAATGTAATTTACTTTAATCATAACACCTTCCAAACAACTCAATTTAAAATCTGTAATATTCTTAAAAAATTGCCAAACAGTAAAAACATCACAATATCATAATATTGCATCATTCTATTCAATACTATTTTGTTCTTACAATATTTAAAGCTGTAAATATTGTATTTTGTAAACATCCAAACGGGCCCTAAACATGTCAAATATGTAGGTTCAAAAAAGTATGTATAACTTTCAAAATATAGGGAAAATAGCAGAATACATACCTGTTCTTTGGTCATATTTCAGACTATCCCCTTACAACTTTGGTATTTTGTACTAAACCTACATGTGGTTCTAATTAACATGCAAAAAACATGGATTCTATAAGTATCAACGGTATACGTAGTATAAATGGTGTTAGTGCAAACGGGCGGCAAATTACTCGCCCAGAAAGACTTATTTGCCACTGGGAAGGAAAAATCCCAGGCCCGTTGTTTTTTTTTTTTCCTCATTTCCCCCTTTCCAAACTTCTAAACCTAATCGATCTGCAACTCTCCCCCTTCGGCCAGATCTAGACAATCTCCGGCCTGCACTCTGGCCTGTGATTCCATCTCTCTCCCCAGGGGATCGCGGGGTGGCTTCTTTTCGATTGACTGTAGGGTTGCGAATCGAGTAGATCTCAGACCGATCCCGAGTATCCTTGGATTCGGTTATTTAACTGTTTAATTTCCACGAAATCCTCTTTGCGAGGAAGACTACAACGAACCGGGGGGAGGAGAGGCTCTTCTATTCTTTCTTTTGGTTTGAGGCTTGATGTTGGAGAAAGGAAAGAGGACGAGCCAGCTCAAGAGAAACCAAGCCTTTCTCTCTTTTGCCCTTTTTTTTTCAAGGAAATGTTTGTCATTTTGTATGTCCAATTAGCTAGTGAGAGAGAGCTTGTCTTCTGATGTCCTTACACGTGAACCAAAACCAGAGACCACTTGCCAAATAAAAGAGGAGAGAGAAAGAGCATGTATAAAAAATTAGCACATGAATTGTCCTTGATGGCCAGGCGTCTTTCTCTTTCGTGATCATGTTTGTTCGAGGACAATGGGGCATGCATCCAAGAAAGCTGCAACCGAGACACATCAATTGGGATGCGGCCGAGGGCGAAGGGAATGGATCCAAGGAGGAGGAGACGTACCGTTGAGGGCATTTGGGGCCTAGAGTTGTTTCCGAAGTTCAACAAAGTTGATCTGGTACTGGACACTTCTAACGTGGGTTGGAGTGTTTGGGTTTGAAACAGGTTTGGTAGTTTTGGTTTTGGTTCAACAGTATTTGGGTCTATCAAGATTTTAGGTTAGTGGGAGGGACAATGAGCTGGGATTGATTTATGATTTCGGTGGGGTGATGTGAAATGGTGTGGGGTTTGGGATTTTATGAATATCTGGCTGAAGAAGATTGGCTGGAGGGGTTGAAGAAAAGTTGATCTGAATATGCAGACGAGAGAAGGAGAAGTGTTAATTTGGGAAAACACCAAGACACATCTTATATATGGAGGGGTAAATTTGTCATTTCATATTTTTCGTCACTGTCGTCTCTATTTACATTGTGATTTAAAATACAAGTGGGTTTAGTACAAAAGACCAATGTGCAGGGGGTAGTTTGAAAGATGACCAAAGTACATGTAGGTATTCTGCTATTATCCATAAAATATATGGCTTTCTACATATCTCTACTGTACCTAAGAAGGCCCTAAAACATAGCCAAACAGGTGACTTAATAATGGTTGTGTCCCTTAGCTGCTATAACTGAACCCTATGGAGCCAAATGTTACTTGTCTTTAACTGCATGTAAGGGCCCGTTTCGTGTTGTTTCCAATTTTATGCTTAGATTGGGTTGTGCTGAGATCAGGTTGTATCAAGACTATAATCTGCAAACTTGTTTGACAATAATATATTAAATTACCCTATTGAGAATATATTGTACGAACTTGTTTGATAACATTATAAAAGTTTTATTCCAAAGAAAGGAAGCAAGAGAATCATATGATTTACAATGTGGGACTCACCTTTTATTGTTTTAACACTCTATTATTATCCTACATGGGACCCACCTGCAAAAGTTACAATGTGATATCTACATTTAAAAATTAAAAGATTGGGTCCATATTCAAAATATATGCAATGTGGGTCCACCTTTATAGGAATAATAATGCGAGTCCACCTTTTTGTGAATGTAAATATGAGACCCACATTTAGAAATCACAATGTGGTACATACCTTTAGAATTTAGAATATGGAGCCTACATTTATAAAATTCACAATATGGGTCCACCTTTCGTGACCGTGATCATGTGACCCACATTCCAGAATTACAAAGTGGAGCCACATTTTTTGTGATTGTGGACACATGACCCACGTTTAAAAATTAAAATGTGGTGCCCATCTTTAGAAATTGGAACATGGGGGCACATTAGGATTTATAATATAGGGACCTTTGTAGGAATTATAATGTGGGGCCATTTTCTTTGTTGTTTGTGAACATGGGACTCACTTTTAAAAATGACAGTGTGGTACCCACATTTAGAGATTAGAACATGGGACCACATTCATAAGATTAGCAATGTGGCTGCACCTTTTGTGATTGTGACCATTTGACCCATTTTCAAGAATTATAAAGTGGGGCAGCTTTTTTTGTAATTGTGGACACGAGACTCACTTTTAAAATTTACAATGTGATGCCCACCTTAAAAAATTAGAACATGGAGCCCACATCCATAGAACTTATAATGTGATCTCACCATTATAAGCATTATAATATGGACCCACCTTCAGAAATCACAATGTGATGCCCACCGATAGAAATTGAAACATGGGGCCCACATCCATAGAATTTATAATGTTGTCCCCACCATTATAGGAATTATAATATGAACTCACCTTTAGAAATTACAACGTGATGCCCACCATTAGAAATTGAAATATGGGGCCCACATCCATAGAATTTATAATGTGGGCCGACCTTTTGTGCTTGTGGCCATGTGACCCACCTTTAAGAATTATCAAGTGGGGCCACTTTATTTGAGATTGCGAATATGGGGCCTACCTTTCGGATAAGTGAGATGATTTAAAATATTTAAATGACATTCTTTAAAAGGCATGAGATAAGTATGAAATAGTTGTCCCAGCGGGTTATTTCTTAAAAAATACGAAGTTTTTTCGTTTCAACTTTCTTATGCCAATCTGTTAAGATTTTGAGATTCATTCTAGTGAGACTAAAATTCAAAGCAATGATTTACACATACTAAATATCTCGTGGAAATATGGGAATGTCCAAATGTCACGATGCCAAACGCACCCTAAATTTTCAATAGAGTGAACAAAATTTTTTGCATGTACAAGGGCCTACTGCTACATTTCTAGACGTGAGTGGAAACCATGATTCTAGCATACCTTTGAGATTATCAACTTTTTTTTTTCTAGGTGGTGTTGATTACTATGCATGATAAATGTGTTTCTCTTCATTTTCTATTACACTGTTTGGTGAAATTGTGTTGCCTAGTTACCTTCTGTTTGGGAAAGGGGGAAATGGTGGGGAGGAAAAAAAAAGGGGGTAAATTTTTTTTGGAGGGTGTTTGGGAAATGGGGGAGGGAAAATGCGGGGGGGCGGGGGGGGGGGGAATGGGGAAAGGAGGGGAAAAAGTATAAATTTACTGAACTGCCCTTTATTTGTAAAATATAATTTTGAGGTTTTTGCAAAACTAAGGACAAAATGGTAATTTTCTTACTATCTCACAAACAAACAAAACCCTACTTTTTCACATTTCTTCTCCATACCTTTTGACTTCCCAAATAAGAAGATGCAAAATTAATTTTCCCTCCCCTCCCCTCCCCCCTTCCCAAACACAGGGTTAATGTTCTTTAATGTCAAAGAAGAGGTAGTTACAGGGTGACATGTGACAGACCTTGCTCACCGTGCATGAAAGTGGAAAAAAAAAAGAGTTGTTTTAACTTTTAGCACCCAAAATACGTCCGTCCATGGATAAGCATCAAGGAAAAAGATGGAGAACAAAAAAAAAAAGAAATGGAAAAACAGTGATGGATTGATTATTCCCCTCGTCAGGACTAAGTCCATAAAATGTAACATAGTATATTATTATACGTATCAATAGAAAGATGGGCTCGGACAGGGCAGGCCTAGTTGAGTAAAGCACTAGCTCAGCCTTAAGGTTGTGGACTTTTTAAAATTAAGCCATACCTTACATTCGATGTTAGGCCAAGAAAGAAAGCCCTCACTTTCGTAGCCTTTGACGGCCAAGCCGCCTCATCAAAGAACTGGACTCACAACACTACTTACAAACAAGACGTTGGCCAACATGCACTTAGCATCCCCCTAACAATGTCCCAAAATGTGCCAGAGACTGTTATGACCATTCCCACTTAGATCATCCATGTTTCACTAAATTTGATAGATGTAGTCCCTTTCTCACAACCTCTTACCCTTTTATAAGATGATTAAAATTTTTTTTTCTTCTTCTTCTAATCAAAGGGGTAGCTCATTTGGCTTATGACCACGGTTTGCATTCGAAGGTTGTAAGTTCAAAACTTCACTACCATATTAGAACTACATGGGAGTTTATCTGGCTTCTCTTCAGGCCTGAAGGAATTAGTTTGGCCCAAAAGGTTGGAACCCTCCAGTAGAAGAAGAAAAAAAAAACAAACGAACGGAGCTGTCTTTTTAGTGTTTGATTTGATATTTTGGATAGTGGAGAACGCACACCAAACCGACCATTTTAAAAGTACGAAGCTTTTAATTTTTTTGGCTAAAAAAAGTTTTGAAGTTTGGTATGCCTTTTGCATCATTTTTTCATGTTGTCTCATCTTCAACTCAAGTACCGTAAAATAATGGGCCCCACGTTGATGGATTGGTGACTTGTGAGAGCAGATGCGGGACCCACATTTGCAAAGCTTGGGCATTCTGGAATTTCCCTCTTGTTGTCACGTGCGGACCCACAAGTTCCTGCCATCCTCGATGCTAGTCTTGCATCCGGTAACTGTTCCACTGGCTGCATATACGTACCATTGCTCCTCGTTTTTCAGCCATCCATTTGATATTTCTGATCAACAAGAATAGCATCAAGTGCATCCTCAACAACAAGGCCCACAGTTTGGACGACCCTGATCAAGTGTAAGCAGATTTGCTGGCCCACTATTGCCTTAATGTAGGAGAAACGTATAAATTAGCCCTCTATAAAATATATGAAACATTTTGACATTGTTAGCCATCTCATCTAAACAAAAGATCCCACATGGCACCTAAAACCCAATTATTCTGTATAATATAAGGTACAATTCAATAGGATTAAACTTGCTTATATCAAGCCTGTGTAGGAACCAATTCATTTTTTTAACCAAAGTGATGCAAACCATTGAATCAATTGTGTTACTATGTACACATGACCAATTCATGATCAATAGCACATAACACTTGTTCAGAGTGAAATTATAATTAGTTCTCTCATCCAAAAGCAATTGCAATCCAGCGTTTTGGGGTGCAAGGGGCCCACTTTTGCTCACCTTTAATCTGTGCAACCACTTTTATATATTTTTTGGCTCATTGTTTGGAATTAGGTTCAATTTTAAACTCACTAGAACTTCATTCGTCATTGAATTGAATTTCAAGAGAATTCACTATAAGGATATCATTTTTTTTGAACAGTTCTATAAAGATATCAATAAACTGTAACTATATTAAATCAAGGGGCTAAAATAATCTAGCGGGACTGATTTTTTTAATCCTCCTTATTCAAGAGAATAATGTGCACTCCACCCATTAATAAACTTTCATCTAAATGAACCCCAAGACTTACATGCAGTCTGCTCGGAGCAATTTTTTATTTGTGCAAAAGAGACCTCCATGTTAAAAAAATCCACACCTACAAATGCAGCATTTCCATCTTTGTATGTGAAAAAAATGTATGGCAAACCCACCAACATGCCACGTATTCATCCTTGAAAGAGTTCTGCATGGGATGCTCACCGTGTGCAAGACTAATACGTTAAAATCCCAGTCATTTCCAACTCACAAGCTTCTATCATCTTCGTCGCCACCAAAAACACAACACACAGAGAGAGAGAGAGAGAGAGAGAGAGAGAGAGAGAGAGATATTATATATCAGATTTCGAATTCCATCCAAACAGTCCCAGACCTAGAACATATCTTCTTCTCCTTTGATTGCAAGCCAAACAAATCGCGATTTCTTAAAATCCCAGCAAAACCCAACACACTCTGCAATCCAATTACCTACTCCAAACAACCTGCGTCCCAACCAACTGCCGATCCTTCTTGACCATCTTGCCCCTTCCACATCTGCTCTATTCAGCCCTAACTCCCTCCAAATCCGAGGTCTTTCACGTCATTTTCCATTTCTAGGGTTTTCCACATCCATCTAACGGACGAGGTCGGTGGTCTTCGCCGGACATGTCGCTTTTCCGGAAGTTCTTCTACCGGAAACCTCCCGACGGGCTTCTGGAGATCTCCGAGAGAATTTTCGGTATGCGAAACTGGATTGAATTTCCATGAATTTTGATTGTTCTGTGTTTTTTTTTTGTTGAATTTGGATGTTTCGCGGCATCTTGATTAATTTAGGATGTTCTGTGGTGTGAAATTTCGGTTTAGATTTCCTGCATTGGTGTTTTGTCTGAGCTGGTTGTGGAAGCTCAGCTTTTCGAGTTCAGCTGTATTGAGTTTTTAATGTTTTCTAATCTCAGTTCTATTGTGTTTGTATGCAATCAATGGCGATGTTGCGAATTTCAACTCGAAAAGTTTTTTGGGTTAGAATTATAGTGTGATAGCATACCTGCAGAGGTCTCATCTTGCATGATTTTTGCTCAAAATGGGATGTAAAATGGGACCAGTGCATTACATTTATTTATGAAGTGGATGGTGGTTGCATTCAAAAGAGTTCATATCATGAATTTTCAAGAATTGGATTAGTTTGTATGAAGGTTATAGTGGAACAATGCCTCATCACTTCATATATGAAGAAAGAGAAAGTTTCAGACAGACTATAATTGGATTAGTTTGTATGAAGGTTATAGTGGAACAATGCCTCATCACTTCATATATAAAGAATGAGAAAGTTCCAGACAGACTATATTGTTTTCTAATATCAAAGGAACACTCTCGAAAACATAACCTTTTTTTTTAATTTATTTTAAAACTTGAGCACCAGAATGATTTGTGCAAAATAGAACCATGTCAACTTTTATTAGTAGCTTAAACCATTCAAATGCATCAGCCACATTCAAGAATGTACCAAAACTGAAGCTCTTCTAGCAAGTAGAAACATTTCTTCTCATGAAATATGCCTTTTGGTTTCAATTTCCAAAAGTAGAGCTAAAATTGCAGATTGGGATTTGGTGTTGAAATATGATTTTTTAAAAAAATAAAATTTCTGAAAAGGGTTTCAGCATTCAAGAAGCTACCTTTTAAAGTCTAATTCAAAAAAAAAAAAAAAAAAAAAAAAAAGGAAAGAAAGGAAAATGGTATGAGATATTGTCCATATGCATCTTTAATTGTTTGAGTTATGGCATCCTATTTACTTGATAGAAAATAAAATCGTGTTTTTAGTATTGATCCTTCTTCCAGTAATTTTCTTTAATTTAAATGAAATTTGGAACTGTTTGGATGAGAGATTATCTTTGCCACCATACAGTGTTCGATTGCTGCTTTTCCACTGATGCTTTGGGAGAAGATAACTATAAAGTCTACATTGGTGACATTTTGTGTCAACTTCGAGAACATTTCCCTGAAGCAATCTTCATGGTTTTCAATTTCAAAGAGGGAGAAAGGCAAGGCCAGATTTCTGAAATTTGTTCAGAGTATGACATGACTGTAATGGACTACCCTCGGCATTATGAAGGGTGCCCGTTGCTTTCGATGGAAATGATTCACCATTTCTTGAGGTCAAGCGACAGCTGGCTTTTGTTAGGGCAGAATAATATGTTACTGATGCACTGTGAACGTGGTGGGTGGCCGGTCCTTGCTTTTATATTAGCCGGGCTTTTGATTTTTAGAAAACAGTATGCTGGAGAGCAAAAAACTCTGGAAATGATTCACAAACAGGCCCCACGTGAGCTTTTGCAGTTATTATCACCGTTGAATCCGATGCCTTCACAGTTGAGATACTTGCAATATATTTCTAGGAGGAACGCCGGTCCAGGATGGCCACCATTAGATAGGCCTCTCACTCTGGATTGCGTCATTCTTAGAGCCATTCCTAATTTTGATGGAGAGGGGGGTTGCCGCCCAATATTTCGGATATATGGTAAAGATCCCTTTGTTGCAAATAATCAAATTTCTAAGGTCCTTTTCTCAACACCAAAGAAGGGCAGGACCGTTCGGCTATTCAGACAGGTGGTTTTCTTCATTTTCTTTCTTTGCTTTCTACTATTCTGACTTTTTAATTGTTAAACTGTTCACCTAGTGTGGTTTTTCCTTTACATTTCTTAGAGCTAGGCTGGGAAAGAAATCTTCATTGAGTTTAAACAAAAGGCAAGGTGCACACAATCACACTTGTGCGCACAAACACATGAAAAATGCTCATTTCCAATGTTACTTATCTGCACCACTGGGCTGCTCCCTGCTATGGATTTAGTAGGACCTGGTCAAGTGATAACCATTGGACTGAGGTGATCTATGTTACCCAAGATTATAAGATCATCATATGATGATGACTTTGATCTGGTGGCAAATGTTACTCTAATCAGGTGATGGTTGTGCTAGTGACAGTTCGGATGGGGGGATCCATGCAAATTGGTATGGGTTGGACCAGACTCAAGCTTTGGCCTGATTCATTTTTATTATTTTCAAAAAATCTAGGTTTGGACCTGACTTGAAACCCAAGTAATTTATATGCAATATTTGTTCTTTTAATACAGATCACTTGGGTACATGATATGGACCTGACTGGACCTAGACCCAGATATAGTTCTAAATCGGATCCAAAAATAGGGTCCATACTCGAATTTTTTGGGTCAGCTCCTTCGGTAAGTAGGTAATTGGAGGTCCATTGACATCACCGGGATCCACTTTGGGTTGCATATGGACCAAAAGTCACCTTGATTTGGTGATCATGCCTTTGAATCAAGGATGTCACAAGTGGATGGTGGAATCAAATTGATCTAAGCATCTATTTTGTTGGCACTCGAATTGGTTTAATTTTCCAATGATGATAAGCATTTTTAGTTGTATGAAGGATGATTCTTCAGCCATACACAATGCAATATGTGCTCGTCCTTTCTAGCCATGTCAGCAAACAAGGTTGGCCCACAATGAGAATTCATTACAATATTACTAAGGCGTACTTAATTTATAATTCCTCTTGATTTTGTATTTTCACAAACTGTTAGCTTGTATAAAATTTATAAAAAGGCATTGCTTAATTTATAATTTCTCATGTTTGTGTTTTCACAAATTGTGAAGTTGTATAAAATATATAAAAAGGTGTTGCTTAATTTATAATGGGAGGTGCTCTTGTGAGAGACACTCTCACCTTATTGTGAGAGATAAAGGTGGGGGCCCTCACATTTAAGTTGTTGCCATTGGATATGGGTGTGAGGGCCCCCACCTTATCTCTCACAGTAAGGTGAGAGTGTCTCTCACAGGAGCACCTCCTATTTATAATTCCTTTTGATGTTTGTGTTTTCACAAAAATTCAACTTCTATAAAATATATAAAAATTTAACCTCGAGATGTGACATGCTACAGAAAGAAACCCATATACGTGCAAGAAGATGATCACACTCGAGGTGGCACCAATATCATACATAGATAGTAATCCTTCCAAGGCAAGAAACAAAAACCTACAATTTTAACAAAAATAGACCTCACAAAGACGCATTTAGTAAAGAACATGGACAAAGGTTTTTTTTCCTTTTTGGGTGGGGTGGGGGGTCGTAGAAGGTAACCAAAAAAGAAAAGGGAATAGGGAACAAACCGGTAAGGCTGGAAGTGTTAGTGTGGGTTTATGTGGCCATATGTTTGAGAGCACATATGTGGAATGCCTAAGGGCATCCATTTCTTTATTTGGGGAAGGTGGTTGATGCATTTATTCCCCTCTCAAGCATGAGAGGGATGGGAGATGCTTCGGTTTTGTCTGATTCAATAGAGGAAAGTTATGATGGCTATGAACGGTAATAGTCTCAACGAGCAACAGCTAGTTGTGAAAATAGTTGATTTTGGTTGGACGCAAAGGAGAACTAAATTAGAAAAGGAAGGATGGAAAACTGAGTAGCACTTGCCATGGAAAATCTTCTTGTAGGCATAGTGAAAGTTCCTTCATCATCATCAAAGCCTTGTCCCAAATATGTTGGAGTTGGCTACATGAATTCTGCTTCTCCATTCTGATCTATCCTGAGCGAATCCTCAGATAAGTTGTACTTCATATCTATTTTTACTATCTCCATCCACGTCCTCTTCGGCCTACTGCTTCCTCTTGGTGGGCCATCAACCTGTATAGCCAAACTGTTCATTACCGGCGCCGTTGCCGACCTGCGTTGGACATACCCAAACCATCTCAAACGGGTTTCCCTAATTTTACCCTCTATTGATGCTACCTCTAAATGCTCTCGAAATCGCTCATTTCTAATTTTATCTTTCCTAGTTTTACCACACATTTACCTCAATATTCTCATCTCTACTACTTCAATTTTGTGCATAAGTTGCTTCTTGATGCCAACATTCTGCTCCATAGGTCATGGCTGGTCTAACCACTGTCCAATAAAAATTTTCCTTTAATTTTGTTTGCATTTGTTAGTCACAAAGCACTCCAGAGGCAAGTTTCTTGGTCACAAAGCGCTCCAAAGGCAAATTTCCACGTCAACCAACCCGCTTTTATCCTTACTAAGTATTGAGCTAAGGTAATGGAAATAATCTCTATGTGGTATCTCCTTGGTTTCAATTTTCACAGTTGTTTCAGCTCTTTGTATATGTCCACTGAAGTTGCACTCCATATATTCTGCCTTTATATGGCTTAATTTAAAGCCTTTGGATTCTAAAGCTTCCCACCATCTCTCAAGTTTTGTATTCACACCTTTCAATTTAACAAAAACTCCACCAGTTTTTACTACCGGTCCCAAGCCCAGGCAAAGGGGGAGGGTTACGGTGGGTAGGTTGATAGCCACTGGTGGAACCAGCTACTAGGCCCACCCTCCCCCTCGCCAGCCACTGGTGGAACCAGTTGCCAGGCCGCCCCCCCCCCCCCCCTCCAAAATTTCAAAAAAACCTTTCCCTTTTCAAATTTTTTACATATGGCGCCCCCAGAATTTTCAAAAAAGCCCCTATATAATTTTGCAAAATACATTCATTTTTTTATGTGGCCCTCCCAATTTTTTTTTTCTATGTAGTGGCCCCCTAAGGAAGAATTCCTAGGTCCGCCCCTGTTGACAACCATCGTCAAATTTTTGTCACAACTTAAACATGAAAGTTCCTTATATTGATATATTCAAAGGAGTTAGAAAGCAGAACATAGAGGGCATAGTTGTGGGAAGAGAAGTCATTACTTGGAACACTGAAGGTCTAACAAACAATATAGTGGGAGTAATGAGATGGGAAGGGGTTGTACTGTTTGGTCTGGCCCTTGATTATTTGGATTGAGTTGATCAATCAAAAAGGCCTTTTGATCCATCTCAGTCGGCGCTCAATCGAGAAAAATGGCTTAAATCTAACTTGAATGGTCAAGATGGACTTAAGATGGTCAAATTTGAATTTAAATATTCTGAATTTTTAGGGATCCAAAATTAGGCCTTAATTGGGTATGACTGGATATCTAATCAAGCCACAAGGATCCAATGGTGCCAAACAATCCATCTTAGGTCTATTAGGTCCACATATAGGGGCCCACAGTCCTAAATAAGTGGGACAACCAGTTTTGATGAGGAACCAGTAGTTCCTAATTTGGATTTTTTCTACTTAGTTTCTTTATAGCAAAAGCAAGACATAGACTTCTTAATATGGAAAGATTTGAAATAAGAGAGATCTACAAGTCGATGCTTAAAATAGGAAAGCAAGTGAAGTTGTATCCCTAAAAGAAGGGATGTCCAAGTCAAAGGAGGTTTTCAACGATATTTCTTTCTTTGAGTTTGAGTTACCTAATTGCATAAGGACTCCTAAAAGGCAGGAAGCAGTTGGATGACTCCAAAGTCATCAAATGGGACCCACCTAATCTGGATGACAGTCCATAGTTGCAAGTGCAAAGCATTCCATAAGATTATCCTTTCCCTTTTTTGGCATTAAATTTAGATACAATTTATATGAACTGTTGTTTACCATTTGTACAGTTAATATTTTGTCACTTCCAATTTTTCTTCTGAATGGTGTAGTTATGTTGCAGGCAGACTGTGAGCTAGTCAAAATCGACATTCGTTGCCATGTCCAGGGTGATGTTGTGCTAGAGTGCATTAGTTTGGATGAAGATCTGGAACGAGAAGAGATGATGTTCCGTGTCATGTTCAACACGGCCTTTATTAGATCAAATATTTTGATGCTCAATCGTGATGAAATTGACATTCTATGGAACAATAATGATCAGTTTCCAAAGGAGTTCAGAGCAGAGGTATGTCCCTATCTCCCTTCTGTGGATGGGTTCAACTGCCAAGTGTTGTTTTTTATTGTAATAAGAAAGTTCTATTTTGTTTTTGGATGAAGGTTCTTTTTTCAGAAATGGATGCTGCTGCTTCTGTAATTACTCTGGATGTGGCTGGTATTGAGGAGAGGGAAGGGCTTCCAATTGAAGCATTTGCTAAAGTTCATGAGATGTTTAGCAGTGCAGATTGGCTTGGTACAAAAGGTGAAGTTGCACTCAACATGCTTCAGCAAATCACTGAAAAGTTGGAGACTGCTTCTCCTCAGGCTACAGAAATTAGTACTTCACTACTGGAATCAAATCCTAATACACCTCGAGGCAAATCAATGCCTGCATCAGAAACTATAATAATGAAATCATCAGCCCTGACCATGAAGAAGCAGATTACTACCTCACACGAACCATCTCCAGAGTCTTACCTGACCACTGTTCAGCCCCAAGAAAAGTTGGATGCTGTGAAGAAGCAGACCACTCCCTCCCTTGAACCATCTGCTGCTCTTGACCCTATCAAACAAAATGTTCAGTTGCAAGAAGTGCTCGGTGCACTTACAAACTCAGCTCAAGCTAAAATCACATCCCAACAGATTCCACCAACATCTTTGTCGATCCCAGCTTCAGATAATGATTCTTTTCCAGGCTTATCTTTACCAATGGAAACTTGTCATAGTGAACCCTCAACTGCTGGGGTCACTGCTCTTTTGCATGATCATGCTGCTTCTGGAAGTACAGAAGTCACTCTTCGATTGACATCATCTTCACCTTCAACTGCTGTTGAGCCGTGTTATGCGGAACCTGCAAAAACCAGCACTATTTCTTCTCCACTACCTACTGTGGGGGGTTCTACCATCAGAAGCCCCCCTGCTCCACCACCGCTGTCGCCACCGATGCTGTCTCAATCACCTTCAGCTCCAAAGCAGTCACCTCCCGCACCTCCCCCACCTCCTTTACATCCTGGAATGTCTTCACCAGCTAGACGTAGCTCGATGTCGGCTCCGCCTCCTCCTTTAAGAGAATCAATATTATTCTCAGGATCTACTATCATAAACGATTTTTCATCTAATCCACCTGCACCTCCCCCTCCCCCACCCATCAGTGCGCCATCACCTCCCCCTCCACCACCTCCTATATGTCGTGGCCGTCTCTTTGGTCCTGCTACCGGAAATTTACCACCGCCACCACCCCCTCCACCTGGTTTAGCTTCTCAAGACCTGTCCCTTGCTTCACCAGCTCCTCCTCCAATTCCTCCTGCAACACATGCTCTTTTGGCCCACGGGCTTTCAAAATCTGCACTTAGCAAAAAGGGAAGGGTAATGACACGTTCTGCAAGTCCAAAGAAACCTCTTTCTGTCCATTCAACTTCGAAGAGGGCTTCTCTAAAGCCACTACATTGGGTAAAAGTAACAAGAGCAATGCAGGGAAGCTTATGGGCCGAAGCACAAAAAAATGACGAAGCTGTCAAGTATGAGAACTTCCCTTATCTTATGATAGAGATGTATGTATATGTATGTGTATATGTTTAGGATATTTGAGGTCTCCATATGACATACTTGTGTGCAAAAAATAGAAACCATTTGATATTGGGAGGTATTGTTTTGAGGGCCTATAAACTTTCTGAATCCTAGTTGTTAGATAAAGCTGGATAAGTGCCAAATTTTCATAATCAATTCAAGGTCCTACAATTCAAACGAGTGTCCAGTTTGGGAGAGTGCTACTTTATAGGGAGGTTTTGGGTGTGAGGGGTTTAGATTGATTGTTGGGTTGGCTAGATGGTCCAAAAGGTGATTGATTACATATAGGGCATTGATTATAAATGGACGTCTGCAGGCATATGGAAGATGACCAACCATATCAGCTATAATTTTTGAGCCAATGCAACATCTCTCTCCCAGTACCTCCCAATGGATAAATCTGGCATTAGTGGTCCTTTCTAATTGCAAGTGACCATGTTCCACCTTTAACCCATCTCCATCTTCACAATTCCCATTGATTTCTTTCCAAATCAGTCTCCATCTTTTACAGTCCTCTCTTAAAATCCCATGAACCCGAAACTGATCCAAGGAAAACAAAAATCTCCATAAATAATTGATTTTTGCTATAGTCTCCGTAGCTAGAGTTCCCCTCAACACAGACGATTCTCTCCAAACCCCTGTCCACCTCCATCTCTACAATCCCTCAAAAGTCTTTATTCTGAAACTGATTTAAAGGTAACCATGAATTTGAATGGGGCTGTTCTCATTCACCTGCACTGGGAAGGGTGACGATGGGGATCTATTGGTTGCAGGAGGATGGAGATGGTGTGGTGCTGACCACCAGATTATTGTCCTTGTCTAGGGCTCTTAACTCAGAAGTGCTGCATTGATAATTTCATTGCACAGGAGGTGGTTTAGTGATAGAACTTGCCACTAAAAGATCACTTACCTCGTTAGATACTATATCACAATTGTTGCGGGGATTGACAACATTATGCATGGGGCATGTTTATCATTCTTTTCAGGTGATTCAGTGGAAACAAACTTTTCTCTTAGTCTCATCTACATGGCCCTCAATGGTTAATCTTTTCCATTTAACAAGGAGCTTTAGAAGAGAAAATTTGTATCAAGTTTTTCAGAATGCCCAACCAAGTGATCTGCCCATATTGTCTGACCTTGTTCATGCCACTAGGCATGAGCCCATCTGTGATATAGACTACAGACTATCCATGATGAACAAGAAACCTATGATGCCCAGATACGGCACGGATATGGCAGGGACACGCCATAGACATGGTAGGGACACGGATTTTACATGTAAAAAGTGAAGTATCGGATATGATACGACACGATACGTTGCCCATTTTGAAGTATCCGTGCATCATGGCAAGAAACGATCAATGTTGCACTCCTATTCATTAGGTGGAAAGTCAGGAATTCATATGCGTACAGATGCTCACATATAATCAATACCCTTTTACATACATTCACACACACACACATTTATGCGTGACTTTATTCAGGGAGAACCACCCACGCATAAAGATATTTCAATTTGTGGTGTGGTGCTGCCTAGGCCTATGCCAATCACAGGGTGAATGAAATTTGGTCTGCAGCCTATACATGGGGATTTGTCCAGATCCAACACCCCGACGCTAAGATTCCTTGTTTTATTTTTATTTTTGAACATTTTGGATTTTCCAGGTTATGGCCCACCCCATTGATGGATTTGTAAGCCCAGTCATAGGATTTCTGTAATTCATCAAAGGATCTGGGTTCCTAGTAAACTCCACTCATCCTTTTACTTCTTGTCCTTGTTCTCATTCTCCTTCTACTACTACTATTACTACCTGCAAGGGAGAATGCGAGAGGCAATGCTAAACAAAGCGATTTTCAAATTTCTTGAAGCTTTTGAAGCGCTTTTATTAGATTAACAAAATGACTTTGAAGGAAAGTTTTAAGAACACCTGTAAAGGACAAGTAGCAACGTACTTGGTTTTTAAACGGTGCTCATCAAATTGACGAGCAATGTCTCCCAGGAGATCACTCATATATGTGTGCGCGTGTACCCCTGGATGTAGAGACTATGAATTTATATCCTTTGATTTAATTTTATGATTACTCACATGACTGTTACTATACTATCTTTGTTAGGGCTCCAGAAATTGACATATCAGAACTTGAGACTCTATTCTCAGTCGCGGTGCCAAGCTCAGATTCCAGGAAGCCAGGCGAAAAATCTAGCCGGCGTGTCTCACTGGGATCTAAACCTGAGAAAGTCCAACTGGTAATTTGGTCAATCATTTTTTTGGGTTGTAACATTAAGCCAATTTTTTTTAATAAAGACCACAGGTGTTTTTAATCCTCGTTTGGCACTTTTGCTATCCAAGATTATATGTCTTGCTTCATCCATAGGTTAGAGATTTAGTTCTGGCATGTGTTTTCTCTACTATATTAACATCCATGGTCAGAATAATGAGGGAAGACCTGTATTTTCATTTTAACTTTGCTGAGAATATACATATTACAAAACTAAAGATGTTTTTGTTCGACATGTTCTGTAAGGTGCATTTTATGCTACTGGATATACTGTTTCTGTAAAACTAATGACACATGATTGCTTAAGGATACTAAAACTAAGAGAAAGGAAAAGTAGGGACTTATATTATGTCAAATGTATTAAGAGCAACAATCAAAAGGTTCTAGTGAAGGACAATAATATCAAAGAAAGGTGGAGGGAATATTTTAGCAAACTTTTATATGATGATTATATAGGAGATATAAGAATAAAAGAGGATATTTCATTATCAGAACATACTTTTTTCCGTAGAATTAGGGTGGTGGAAGTGAGGAAAGCGTTGAAACAAATATAGACATGAAAGGCTACAAGTTCGGATGACATTTCAATTGAGGCTTGGAAATGCTAAGAGAAGTTGGGGGCATTTGGTTAACTAGGCTCTTCAATAAGATATTTATGACAAAGAAAATGCCAGGAAAATGTAGAAGAAGTGTTGCATTACCTATATATAAGGACAAGGGAGATATACAAAACTATACTAACTATCGTGGGATTAAATGTATGAGTCATACTATGAAGGTATGGGCGAGAGTAATGGAGCAAAGATATTTGAAAATTAATTTGGTTTTATTATGCTAGGGAGGTCAACTACGGAAGCTATCTTCTCACTTAGGCAATTGATAGAAAAATGTTAAGTGAAGAGAAATTTTTTGCATATGGTCATTATTGATCTAAAAAAAAAACCTACGACAAGGTACATAGAGATTTAATTTGGTGGATTTTAAATAAAAGGAATGCTCCAAGAGGTTTTATTGAAATTATTAAAAACATGTATGAACGAGCCGTAATGAGTGTGGGAACTGCATGTAGAGAGACAAGTGAGTTTCGAGTGACCATAGGTTTGCATTAGGGGTCAACCTTAAGCCCTTATCTCTTTGCACTGATTATGGATGAGTTAATTGCTCATATTCAAGAGGTACCTTGGTGTATGTTGCTTGCAAATGATATAATGTTCGTAGATGAATCAAGAGATGGTGTGAAATGCAAAACTTGAGAGATGGCGGGAGGCTTTAGAATTCAAAGTCTTTAAAATAAACCGTACAAAGACGGAATATATGGATTGCAACTTCAATGGGTACATAGAAAGAGCTGAAACTATTGTGAGAATTGAAGCCCATGAGATACCTCAAAGTGTTTCTTTCCGTTACCTTGGTTCGACAATTAATAAGGATGGGGAGATTGATGAAGATGTCGAACATAGGATAAAAGTGTAAGAAACCATATACCAACCCAAAAGCTTAAGCTAATAGGTGGAAGGCCCATACAGATATATTAAGACATGTCAAGCCTATTACTTAGGCGATGTGGGATGTGGGACTTCCCAACACTCCCCCTCACGTGCAGGCCCAACAGATTTCATGGACGGGCCTGTCACGTGGGATACACAAGAATAACGGGATCGGAATACGCTCTGATACCATGTAAGAAACCATATACCAACCCAAAAGCTTAAGCTCATAGGTGGAATGCCCATATATCTATATTAAGACATGTCAAGCCTATTACTTAGGCGATGTGGGATGTGGGACTTCCCAACAAAAAGCAGGATGGTTGAAGTGGAGACTTGCTTCTGAACTGCTTTGCGATCGACGAATGCCAACAAGATTGAAGCAAAAACTTTAAAGGACATCGATTGGACCAGCTACGACCTATGGAGCATAATGTTGGACAATCAAGAAGCAACAATATAACATAGATGAGAATGTTGAGGCAGATGTGTGGTAAAACTAGGAAGGATAAATTTAGGAATGTGCGTTTTCGAGAGCATTTAGGGGTAAGCATCAATAGGGGATAAAATTAGAGAAACTCGTTTGAGATGGCTGAAGAGGACGTGGATGGAGGTAGTAAAAATAGACTTGAAGAAGTGCAACTTATCTAAGAACTTGGCTCAGGATAGATCGGAATTGAGAAACATAATTCATGTAGCTAAGCCCAATATAGTTGGGACAAGGCTTTGAGGATGATGACGATGATACCCCTTAAAAATAGGGGTGATGCATTGTGTGCGGCATTCAGTTTGCACATCTATGCATGTCTTTCTCTCTGTGTGAGCACTTTTTTCCACTTTTTTTTAGTCAATGTTGCAGTTGAACTAGGTTTGGATGCTGAATTATCCGACAATGTAACGTCCACATGTTATAAAAATAAAATAAAATGTAAAGTCAACATGAAAAGTTTGGATTGGATAAACCTAGCCATTCCGATGGGCTTTTTAAGCCTTGGTTTGAGCCTGGTCACTTAATTAGACTGGTACTTAGCCCCTATATCACCCTATTGATATCTGGGCTTGGGATCAAATTGGGTCTGTGGTCCACCGTCCACCCATTTGCCTGTTAGCTGATTTAGAACACATTGCCTGTGGGGCCTACCATTTAATATTAGTGCTATATATAACAGATATTAATGTATACGATATTTCTTACATGACCTGATAGGTGGGCGCACTAAAGGTCTAACCGACCTTATCCCTATGCCATGTTTGGCCCCTTTACCAAGCGGACCTTGTTGGAAACCCTATCTGGTCCATCGGGCAAATATCCATGCCCAAGCCTCCTATAATTGGGCCAAATCAAGGATGGAGCTATAACATGTTAGGATATAGTCATTTTACTGTAAGTATGATTTGGGTAACTTGACACAAGCACTCTTCATATTATATCATACATGCATACATGTGAATGATCAAGTGACCATGTTGGTCAATGGCCTTTGTCGGGCCCACTGTCTCAATTCCCACGAGTAGGGGGATATGAAGGGAAAATCATGAATCATGGGTTTGGATCATGGTTAAAAAAATCAGGCTCGGGGTCCGACTCGGCCACTCGGACTCAGCCGACTAGGGTTTAGCTCCATGTCGCCCAGAAACATATTTAAAAAAAAGAAAAATAGAGCAAAAGGTGTTGGCTCCTGGGTCCATGTCAACTAATAAGTGAAGAAGAAGAAAGGTGTTCCGTGGGGGTGAGAGAGAGAGAGAGAGAGAGAGAGAGAGAGAGAGAGAGAGAGAGAGAGAGAGAGAGAGAGAGAGAGAGAGAGAGAGAGAGAGAGAGAGAGATAGGTGGGTTGGCTGGGCAAAGGAAAGAAAAGAAAAAAGGAAGGAGGAGGAGAGCGTACCTGGCACCCTAGCAGGCTAGTAGCAGCCCATCAGCAATAACAGTCAGCAGTAGGCATCATCTACAGCATTGTTGCAACAGCAGACAGTAGGCAGTAGGCCATCAGTAATAGGCGGTAGGCATCACAGCAACAGCAGTGGGCAGCAGTAGGCCAGCAGCAATAGGCAGTAGGCAGCACCGCAACAGCAGTGTAGCTGCAACAGTAGCAGCAGGAGACTGCACTCCAAAGAACAGTGCTTTTTTATTTTCAAATTTCAAGGGCTTCTCTCTCTCTATCTAGTGCCGGCCAGCTGTCTTACACTTTCCTTTTTGTTTTTTTTTTGTCCGGTCCTATCTTCTTGTCCCCTCCTTTTTTTTTTTTTTTTTTCTTTTTTTACTTTTTCTGTCCAAGTCGACTCGTGGGACTCGCCCGAGTCTCACCCATTTGAGTCCGAGTCCAAAGGACTCAGACTCGGTATGTGCCGAGTCCGACTTGGCCGATTTTCTAAACCATGGTTTGGATTGGGTTAACTTCACCAAACTATATGATTGTAGCCATGCGATCAGGGGCCATGTGAACCAGTGGTTTTGTTTGGGTTTCCATTTGCCCATTTTGCATACCCTTGAATACAATCAGCTAATTGAGATTAATTTAATCATCCATTGATGATGCCTCCTTCAAATCCCCTATCACCATGAAATTTCACCAAAATTGGGGGCAACCTAGCCATAGCAATTTGGTTAGCAACAAGTTAATTTGGTCTAAATATCAATCTTTTTAGAAGCCCTAGATCACATGGCTAGCTTGCTCCTATCATGTGAACTTTTACCCATCCCCTATTTTGCAGTCCCATTTAAACCCCACTTACCTTGTGATTTGGCTTGCATCTAGTTGAGCGTCACAAGTCGCAATCCTTTGCTCTTGGTGTGCTTTCGCTCACCAACAATGATTAAAATAACGGTTGCGGTGGGTGTAGCGATTGGTGGCCAAAATGCCACGTAGCGGGTGACAGTGGTAGGGGTAATATGTAGCGGCGTAGTGGTGTGAATTGAAAAGTTGTCAAAAGATTTTGAAAAAATATACAAAAAATTCGGAATATTGAAAATGTTAGAATTTGATGCTTTTCCCCTATAAATATAATAACGGGGGTGGGGTGGTTGTTTGGTTGTCTTTCAGTGCATATAAGTTCTACATCCTTCCTGGGTTCGATTGGATCTAGTTTTTTTTTTTTTAAATTTGGTGTGAGTGAGAGCCAAAAAGAGAAAGGAAAGAAACAAGAGAGAGAAAGAAAAGGAATTCTGAAAAACCGTAGAAGGATGAATCAATCCATGGGGTTGGGCGACCGCCTCTATATCATTATTTTATTAATTTATGAAATTACTAAAAGGTCCCTGAATAGTCTAATCAAGACATAAGAAACCCTAATTTCTAAACTTCTAGGAACATGAAGACAAGGCTAGAAACTAACAATCATCAAACCACCTTATGTGCATGTTACCTAAAGGCCATGAACCAACTAGAACCCAAAGAATATAGGTCGTATGACTCATGTGGGTGGGAACCCACATTCGGCCAACACTGACTCACGGCCTAGGGGTCTTTTCCCCTTTGTTGCATATTTGATGAATTTAGACCCAATACATTTCTTGTTTCTCTATAGATCAATCTTTGCCCTTTATGGCCCTATCCCGCAAAGTTATTGTATTTCTTTGGGAAGAATCATAAATTATGAAGTGAAATGTACAATGCGAATATAATAGTCATTTTGAAATAGTTATTTGTGACCTAGAAATTAAAATTGAGAGCATAGTTAGTGATCGCCTTATGTATTCTGTTACACTTGGTGTTCTTAAGATTTATCTTTGTTATTTCAAATACTGAAATTACATAATATTGTATTCCTTTTGGGTAGTATGAAATTAAATAAGATTGCATTCCTTTTGGGTAGTATTGAATGCTTTTATGCCATCCTTCATATTCTCTACTTAGCCTTATCTTCTTTATCATTTAGTTGTTCTCGGGAAAGACTTATCATTTTTATATGTGAAATTTGACAAACCATATTTTTATTTATTTTGCAGATTGATTTAAGACGGGCTTATAATTGTGAAATCATGCTTACGAAGGTCAAAATTCCAATACCTGATTTGTTGGTAAGTGATCAAAGAGTTCTCTTAGTTTCCAAAGTCGACAATTTATTTGATGTTCGAAATCCCGTCCTTTTGCGATATTACATTGTTTGCAAAGGTAATTAATATTGTAGTCAAGGCAGTAAAATGCACAAAAATGGTTTTCTGGGAAAGCTTTGGGCCCAGCCAACCTGTTTCTAAGCTGGGTATTAGGGCAGATATGGCAGGCCTTCTGTCAGGATTGGGCTAGAAATAGAACTAGAAATAAATTGCTTGGAGTAGGGCTGGTCCCAACTTGACAAGACAATGTATCCTTCACATGGTTGGGGCATTTGGGTTCCGCGTACCCTGGCATGTTAGTAAAAATTTGGTGGCTGGAACTCAGAAGTGGTACCATATTCTTAGAACTTATATCACGGAGGCAATAAGCCATATTATCATTAGCTTATTTGCTTGTGGCTGGGTAAGGGTTTATAGATTTATCTGCAGGTTGGGTGCAACAATATGTTTTGAGTTGTGGGTTTTTGAGTCTGAATTTCATAACAACAGTGGGATTAGTTGCACCCAGACGTGAGCTGTACTCAACTCATTGACACCCCCTTTTGTGACTTGTATGTTTGGTCATTCTATGTCTATTTGGTATTCCCTTCTGTGCTTTCAGTTGACTAGTGGCGTACATATTTTTCATGCGTAGATGTCCTTAATAAACAGATTTTATGGGCTATGTAGCACACAAGATTTAACTTATTTATTCTCCCCATTCTCATATCTTTCTGATTGTTTTACAGAGTTCTGTCCTTGCATTGGATGATTCAGTTCTAGATGTTGATCAGGTAGAAAATCTGATAAAATTCTGTCCAACAAAAGAGGAAATGGAACTGCTTAAGGTAGAGCTTGGTTGCCAAGTTCAGTTTTCCTCATGCATCTTGTTTACAGTGAGATGGGACCTCCCATTTCATTCCTTTAGTTTACAGAAATGTTCAGTGCAAAAACATTTGGAAATCATTCTAACCATGTTTTGTGTTTTAGGGCTATGGTGGCGATAAAGAAAATTTAGGAAAATGTGAACAGGTTTGTTGGTTTCTTTGGCCTTTTGCTTGAAACCCTAATTTCCTATTGATGGGAAGGATGCTGTCCTACTGGTTTTTGGACAATTAATCACATTTGAATTCGTTGGCAGATTATACCCAACATTTATATTTTTGCTATCTATCAGTTCAGTGCACAAAACTGCAAATTTAAGGTTCAAACCATGATATCATGCTTTAAAGGGACTTGGATGATGTTTTCGTAATTAAACTTCCATACGTGATCTGAGAATCCTTTTTACAATTATCTTAATCCATTTCGTTTCAGTTAATGATATAGCTAGGGTTCAAATATAAGTGATTTTCAATGCGAAATGGAGGTGCTGGATTAGAAACTGTTAAAACTCAATTGACCCTTTCAGTCCATTACATCCCAAATTTGAGGTCTAATGAACTCTTACAAGCATGATCTGTAGACACTACTAGTATGATGAAATAAAAAAAAGAAGTCCATGTTCCAACTGCTTTTAGTTAAGGAAATATTTGTATTAAGATTTGTTACAAAGAAATTGGTGCAACCATCTTGGTACTACTGATGTGATAACGGATGCCTCTATCACCCACTTGGATAGAGACAAAGGGGGTGGGCCCCTACATTGAGACTGAGAGGTCTACATGGGCTTCATGCTGGCCATGACCTAGGCCCACTAGGCCAGGCGGCAGCCCCATTGAGCTTGTGGAGGCCACAGCCTGCCTCAACACGACATTGCCAGCTGAGCTGATGCAGGACCAGGGCAGTAGGCTGGTTCCAGCACGTGCAAATCTACGTCTCTTGCAGCTCCTTTAAATTTATTTATTATATTTTTACATTTTTTTAATTTTTTGCTTTAGAGGTTAGGGTTTAGTAGGGTTTTAAAACTCGGCCAAGTCTGAGTTGACTCGACTCAGACTCGTTCCTAACTGAGTTGAGTTGGGGTCTGAGTCCCCTTTTTAAAAGAGAATCAGCCGAGTCCCATTGGACTTGACCGAGTCTCATTGGGTCTCAGCCAAGACAAAGTCCAGGTCAATTGAGTCCCTTGGGGACTCAGCCAAGTCCCATTGCAAGTTGACTCAGTCCTATGATAAAGGGCTTCTTTGCAAGGTTTATGAGTCCTAGGGGTGACTTGGTCCGACTCGGTTGAGTCTCACTCAACTCGACTCGAGGGGAACCGAGTCATCTCGAGTCCAATTTTTGAAATCTTTGTTTGTAGGATTAGAACCTCTATTTACAACTTTAAATTTGATTCAAAGCTTAAATATACTTTTCATGGAACCTCATAGAAATATCATTATTATTGCAGTCGACCAGGCATCAACTGGTCATTCTCTTCTTCTACAACTTGCACAAGCCCTGGCCTGGGTTTGTTAGATTTCCAAGGTGTCATGGTGTCTAATTCATTCTAGAGGCTTGCATGTTTGTTGCACTTCCATAGCTGTTAAGTTGTTTTAAGTGGAGATTTCCATAAAAGTTTCACTCCATGTGTGAGTGTGACACATCCCTCCCTTTGGTTGTAGGTCCTCTCTACATTGAGTGAGGCTACTTCAGTAAATAGAAATACATGGAATTATAACTATTAATTGAAGAGGTCTAACCAAGAAAATGGGAACGCAACTTACTATTCAATGTGTAGCCTCTAGATCCTTTGGAAAAATTGTTCTCTGTTGTGTGAGTAGTGGCTTAGTGCAATCTCCCAATCACTTAGGGATTCTATTTGCAGCCTTATTGTAAAAAGATATCTCATATGTCTAAAAAACTAAGGAACCTATATTTATTTGGGTTTTTAACAGGACTAAGAACTCATTGGTTTGTAAATAAATTAGACTTAACTTCAATAAGGGATATGCACTCAAAGGATAAATCTCTATAGAAATAGCGATTTCGTGAAAAGCTAAGAATATTTGCAACTATCTGAGGAGCACAGATCCTCTCCAATAAATGCTGTAGAGAACTCTATTATTTTATCTAGCAGATTGAGAAGTTGGACATGTGACTAGTTTGTGTGTCCCACTCACCCTACCAGATCCAAGGTTTGGGGATTAGCCATCTTTCAAAGATTAGATCCAATAGGCATTTCTAGCCATCTGATCTGTCTGTCAAATAGATTCTTATTCTGCACTGGTTACAACCAAGAACAGCGACCACTTTGAGAAATTTGTTACTTGTGGCAAGTGCATCATAACCAAAATCTGGTTTAATTCTGTAGAAAGATACACCAAATTCTTTTATTGCACACAGTGATATATTTCAGAGTGACTGGTAAGCTGTTTGGAGTAAGGTGCTATTTTATCACCTTCCTAGATGATCATTCTAGGTATGCTTATGTTCATCTTCTCATAACCAAAGACGAAGCCATGGTAAATTTAAAGCTTTTAAAGCTGAAGTAGAAAATATCCATAAACCAGAAGTGAAACCCTTGGAGCAGACACAGTAGGAGAATACTGAATCAGAGTTTGAGAATTTTCGTGAAAATTAAGAAACTTGTCGTTAAAATAGAAAGTCCCCATTTGTATACAGTCTATCCATTTTATGGCTGTAGATCTGGCAGCTAGCAACATCTATTGGATATGATATTTGGTAGATGGCTAATCTACGAGTCTTCCATGGATCTGGTGAGGCCAATTGCTCAACGAATGATCCATGTGCCCTATTCTTCAATCTTTTTGAGAGAATGAGAGAGTTTTCTCTGGTGTTTGCTGGAGAGGATCTGAGATCCTATTTAAGTTAGTGTGGGCGCCATCAAATAGATGGTGTGCGAATAAGACAAACCCTGCTGGACTAGACCATGTGGGGGCCCAGCCCTTTCCTATCACTGCTGTGATAATGGAAAACCAATCAACCAAGTTATCTTTTTTTTTTTCTTCCAAATAGAGAACTTTTATAATCATAGATTGTGGAACTTCTTGCTGCATCAATTATTGACTGGCATGTTTTGGAATTTACATGACAGTTCTTCTTAGAGTTAATGAAAGTGCCACGTGTGGAATCCAAGCTTAGGGTCTTCTCTTTTAAGATTCAATTCAAGTCACAGGTTTGGCAATGGCTATACTAATTAAATGTTAATTAATTTCCCCTGCAAGTCTTGCAACTATATTTGATAAGCTCCTGTCGTTCACCTTTTCAGGTTTCTGACCTTCGTAACAGTCTAAATATTGTTAATTCTACAGGAGAAGAGGTAAGGCTTTTTTTCCCCTCCAAACTTTTGTTTAATTCTAGGTTTCTCTAAAGTCTCGGTGATCATCTCTATATACCATTGAAACAGATCAGAAAATCTGTCAAATTGAAAAGAATCATGCAGACAATTCTTTCTCTGGGAAATGCATTGAACCAAGGAACTTCTAGGGGTGAGTTAAACTTTTGAGTGGCCTGAAATATTTATTGCATTACTAAATGCATTGTTTTGATCGGACAACTGTTAAAATTTATGGCTTTTATTGCAAACAAGAGACGCAGCCACTCTGTTGTAGTACTTGTGACTTATCATTGACAAATGCCCTTTAAATTGCTAATAGGGGGGCACCTATCAAGAAATTTCTTTTGGCAACTACTCTGGGATGGAAAAACTAGTCAGCACTCAACATATATATTTTATCAGCAATGCTATGAACCTTTCTATTGATATGAAAATTGTACAGCATGAAAAGCGAAAATCCTATATAGCATAGGAGCAGTTTACTGTATCTCATAAAAAAGTTTTCCAAAAGATCTATGGATGCACCAAACTTGATCAGGAAAAAAGTGAGCATTGAAAAATAATTTCACAGAGAAACTCAAAGAAGAGAATGGAAAGGGGAAAATGGGGTGAATCTATGTGATACATGTCCCAGTATATATAGCATTCACTCCATATATTTGGAAATTACTACTATTTAGATTAGCAAGAATAATTAAGAGATATGACTAATATACAAAAGATTATGAAGATACCTACAAGAGCATTGTAGTCTGTGGTACACTCGGACATTGTGTTCCCTAATTGTGGTACCCTGAAGGCCCGCACAATACTCGCTGCTTTTAAATCACCCCCCTTGCTCTTCCCTTCCCCCTTCTCTTCCCGATGATGTGGAAAGGTGAGTATCAAGTGCCTCTCTTTAAATTAGAGAATTGCATAGAGGGACAAGTCTGGATGAAGAAGTCAACAAATTGGTCAATTGAGGTGACAAAGGTAGATGAACAATGCAGAGCCGAATTTTGTACAACTGATTGTCAGTTTCGATATGCTAGGTGTGCTTATCGAACACATCATTGTGAGCAATTTATAGGACACTTTTGTTATCAAAGTATAATGGTGTGGGTTGGGATATTTTCACTCCCATGTTGCGGGCAACCAATGGAGCCATACTATCTCTGCAGCCTGCACTGGAGTACTATATTCAACTTTTGTAAAAGAAGAAGAAATGATATCTTGTTTCTTCTGCAGGAGATAATAGTTGATCCCTAATGAACGTAGAACCATTTAGTAGACAGTCGGTCATTGATATCACTAGGCAATTAAAGTCAGAGAATGACCGGAGATGTAGAGAGCTGCTAGAAGAGAAAGCACATGATTCATAGTGCATCAAAGATATCAAAGAATGTGAAGGTCCAACATGGTGAACAAATGTTGATTGAGCAACAAACTGTCTTACGATGTGAATTGCATAATCAATGTGATGCAAGCCCTGTAGAAAGGGCTTGATCAAGGTTAAATGAGGTGCCGAAGCACTAATGGATCTGTTAATTTCTGCAAAAGGGGAAAAAATCCTCGCTAGCAAAAAGAAATTTTATTATTTCCCACTGTCTTCTCTATTGCTTTACATGCCCATCATCATCATCATTTAGCTACGTGAATTCTGTTGCAGCATTCCAGTCTATATTGGGCCAAATCTTCGGATAGGTTGAGTTGAGATGTTAGCTATGTCCTTTTTTTTTTCATTAAAATTTACCGTTACTTTAAAAAAAAAAAGTTGGCTATATCTTGTCAAAACTCTTTTGATCAATTTTATTGAGAATAGCCCCTGGCTATTTATAGAGTGCAATGAAAGATTTTAACTCTGACTAGGAAACCTAATTACTTCATAATAGGAAATCATAATTACCTTATAACTCTGGCTAAAATAACTCAAATTTAATCTAATCATAATTTAGAAACTTACTACAATATTACATTGGCCCAAAAGCTGGTACATAATAAATTTACAAATAACTATTTCTCATCACAACCCCTCAAGCTGGTTCATCTATATGTTTCCTTTTCAACTGCTTTGATGAGGAACTTTCTCAGCTTCATCTTCAGCACACATAACCTGTGTTGTATCTTTGATCTATTTTTGCAACTTGACTTATGAAGGAGATGAAAGCTTAATGTCCTCCACAATGTAAACTCAGCAACACTGCTGATTTGCACCTTGGCAGGCTTTTTGATTATTGAAATAAAGTTTTGAGTGAGATTTGTTCCCTTTTGAGGTGCATTCTCATGTGATAGTCTCTGCGGAAACTTTATCGTGCTTCGGTGTGGTGCATCCTCGTGTGATAGTTTCTGCAGACCCCTTTATCATGCTTCGGCGATTTTCACAACCACTTTATTAAAAATATTTTACCATAAGATGAAAGTTATGGAATTTCTTGTTTTGGACAAGATAGCCTTATCTTAAATTTCCAAAATTGCCAAGTCATATCTCTGACCCCTGTATCCTTTCCGTACCCTTATTTGTGTCCGGGCACATAGTCAATGAGTTGGCGCTAATTCCCTGTTCAACTCTATTTTATATGTTCTCATGGCATTTGACGCAGTCATGGATAACAAGGAAACAAGAAGACCGAACCCAACTGTTAAGATGCTGCTACACAGCAGATTTGTGAGAATGTTATCCTTGTTTTCTGTGACAGAATGAAGAAAAAGTGGACCACAATCCCTTCACACTATAATGGAGGAATAAGGAGAGAGACAATGGAGAAGAAAAAAAAGAAGGAAAAGAAGAGATCACAAAAGCTTTATTCCACTTACTGTCAACTGTAGTCAATAGTCAAGCACGCAGTCGACTGTACATTTATTAAGGACATGGAAAATTTTAGAGAAAAGCAATCAAATCCCTCCTTTTTCTCAGTTACAGCCATTTCCCAATATAATATACTAGATCAATCAAATTAGATGTTCAAAAAGGGTAGAAAATTTGAAAAATAACAAAGACCTTGCTGGCAGGATCGTCCAAAACGCCTTGCACTATTGGGGCTGTGGGCCCCACATGGTCTACTTTCTGGAAAGGTGGGTCCTACCAACTTGAAGACCCAATGGATATAAGCCATGTGGATTCGGGTCATCTTTGACCCATTTATTTGAGCCCAAATAAATAGCATGTTTGTTGTTCGTTTACTACAAACTGGGTTTTCTGCAATTCCTGTAGATGCACAAAATTGAAAGTCTTTTGCACATGGGTTTGAACCCCATGTTCTCGATCAAAAGCCTCCATATAAGCCAGGGTTTGCCTACTTATGCGATCTTCATGTGCATTATTGTCATCCGCATCACCATTGCTTATATAATTTATTGTTCTTGCTTCCTAAAGATGATCACTCTTTGATATAATGCTTTTAGGTTCTGCTATCGGCTTTAGGTTGGATAGCCTCCTTAAACTCACTGATACACGTGCCCGTAACAACAAGATGACTCTCATGCATTATCTTTGCAAGGTAAAACTTTATTTTTTTGAGTGATTAATTTTCTTCCTTAGGCATTTATCTAGAACTTGGTTTTGAATGGAAGGCAT
Source organism: Cinnamomum chago (assembly GCA_038049695.1). Taxonomy (NCBI): domain Eukaryota; kingdom Viridiplantae; phylum Streptophyta; class Magnoliopsida; order Laurales; family Lauraceae; genus Cinnamomum; species Cinnamomum chago. The sequence goes on along the minus strand of CP142458.1, from coordinate 58,418,301 downwards.
AATGTTTAGATTTTTTTAATTGGTAACAGCTACTTTCATTAAATGGAAGAAGAAACAAACAAAGGCAGTCAACCAAGAAAGGTAGAGGGAAAGACAGGTATAAGGACATTATCCCTACAACAAAGGGAAAACAACAAAAACCAACCCACGAAGAAGAGAGCAGCGAAAAAGAACAGTACAGTCAACTAGCCGTCTGCCTAACATGAATAAACTCCATAGAAATAGAAGAGGATAACATGTTGACCTCATTGAAGTAAAACGTAAACCTCCAAGGGGGCTTTGCAGCCAAATAGACCCAGGATATGGCATTCTTAGAGTCACTTTCCACCACTAACTTGGAGGGCAAGAGGCATCAAACACCCGAAGCACTTCAAAAATGGCGAAAACGTCTGCCCCATTGCTCTCAATATAGCCCATGTGTTGGGAAGTCCCGCATCCCACATCGCCTAAGTCCTGAGCTGGACATGTCTTCATATACCTGTTTGGGCCTTCCACCTATCAGCTTAAGCTTTTAGGCAGGTATATGGTTTCTTATATGGTATCAGAGCGGGTTCTGATCCCGTCGTTCTTGTGTAGCCCAGGGCTTGCACGTGAGGGGGAGTGTTGGGAAGTCCCGGATCCCACATTGCTTAAGTCCTGAGTTGGACATATCTTCATATACCTGTTTTGACCTTCCACCTTCCACCTATCAGCTTAAGCTTTTGGGCTGATATATGGTTTCTTAGACAACAAAGCCAAAACAATGCCATCACTTGGAAAGGATCAACAGATCCTTGTATTAACTAGAACAAGAAGAACCAAAGGGAGGAAGAAATTGTAACATGCATTTGGAGGCGTGTGGTTGCATGCCAAGGTGGAGATGTTGTGACTTGCAAATCTCACCAAGGTGGAGATTTGTTGGGTATATGGGTTTTGGGTTATGGCTCGTTTTGTAGGCCCAACCCATTTGTATTAGGGTTGAGGGGTAGTTTGGTCTTTGTCCAAAATTACATATTATCACTTTTTGGTTGTAACCCTAATTATGGGAAAAACTCTGTTTGGTGGAGAAGAGGAAGACAAACTTTGTCCGTGGACGTAGGTGTGAAATCACCAAACCACATAAATCTTGTTTTTAATTTGTGTGGCATGATTTGGATTGCTTGTTGATTGCACGCTTCCGCACACATGATCACAACAAATTGGTATCAGAGCACCTTCGGGTGCATGGATTTATTTAACTTGCAAACGTGCTGCGGTGGATATCCATAGCCTGATGGTGGACGCATATACACAATTTCTTTGAGATCCCCATGTAAAAATGTGTTCTTGACATCCATGTGCCAGAGGGGCAAATTGCGGGCTGTGGCTACACCTAATAAACAGTGCACTATAGTCATTTTGGCGACGGGTGCAAAGGAGTACTTACCATATTATAAAATTTTTGAAACATGGAAAAAACTTTAGATTTGACTTTAAGAAATATATCCATGTGTAACGACATTGATCATCTATGAAAGTAACATAGTATTTATATCCAAGTCTACTCAAGTGAGGGGCAATACTCCAAACATCTGTGCAAATAACATCAAAAGGAGCAGCAACATGTGAAAAATGAATGGGAAAAGGAAACACATGACTTTTGCTCAAGCAGCAAGATTCACATTTTGATTTTGCAAAAGTAGAAACCATGGTACTAGTAATAGATTCATCGAAATATCCAAGTTTAAACAAAGAGATCAGATTAACATTATTCAAATGACCAAGGCGTTTATGCCACAAGTGGTCCACACATTATTTAGAACACCCATAGAAGAAGCAAAGAACGATTTTTGTCCCATTTCCAAGAGAAAAAGCCTACCATGCTGACTCCCTGTCCCGATCACCTTCCCAGTTTGCCATTCCTGTATGATAGAACCAGAAAGGGAGAAATTTACAAGATATCCACAGTCAATAAGTTGGCCAATGGAAATCAGATTTGCAGCCAAATTTGGAACAAAATAAACATTAGGCAGGGTAAGGGTTCCTATGGAGATAGTTCCTGTACCAGAGATTGGCAATTGATGACCATTCATGGTAGTGATGGAATCATGGCCATCATAAGGTTTGCGATTGTGCGGGTGTTGTTTTGCAGATGTCATATGGTTTGAGGCACCTGAGTCCAGGAACCATGTGGAGGGTGTGATGGATGTAGATAGTGAAGTGGATGAATAAAATGCAGGAAATGCAATAGCGGAAGGGTACAAACCACTAATACCATGGAGGTGAATGCAGATGCCAGAGAGGAATTAATCATTTCTCGAATCTGAGCTATCATCAATGTAACGTAACCAGCATCTGAGGAAGCCATGTCAAGCTGATTGCTATTTTGAGCCTATAGAGCAGTTGGACCGTGCTTTTGAGATTGTTCTGATTTCTTCTTAGGCCTTCGTCTACAGTTTGAAATAAGATGTCTGTTACGTTTGCAGTAGTTTCAGAATAATTTCCTCCTGTAGTCACGGGCTACATGTTCATACTTCTTACATTCAAAGCACTGAGGTTTCTCTGACCACGGGTGGTGAAAAAGCTGTCTCATCAGCTTGTGTTGGGCCTGGTGGTGTAAGAAGTGCCTTTGATTCCTCAGGGAGAGAATGATGAGATAAAAGTTGGGTTTCCTCTCGAAGGACCTCCTGGAAACATGTATCAAAATCAAGAGAGATTTCCTGATTCATCAGTACAGCCCACACAGGCTCAAATTCCAGACGAAGATTCATCATAAACTGGCTAACATGGAGTTCTTCTTGAAGCTTAAGGGCCTGGGGAAGGAATTCTGCTGAGACAGATTGGAGGAGCATTTGATCCCTCTGTCCATAAGGCTAGAAAACCATTGTAGTATTCCTGAACGGTCTTGTCATTTTGGCAGTATTTGGCCAATTCCATATCCAAATAAAACCTTCGGGCTTTATTTTGTTGATGGTAAATTTTCTTCATGTGTGTCCACGTGTCAAAAGCTTTTGTGAAAGCTTGAAGTGCCATTGAAAAGGAAGGATCAACAGAGTTAAGGATCCAAGTTACAACTTTGGCATTATGTTGGTTCCGGGTGGCGATAGCTTTATCATCCACAGTTGTTGTCCCAGTCGAGTCTGCAACTGGTTTTGGATTTGTTCCATCTAGATAACCCAACATCCCTTGTCCTTCAATGAAGTTCTTAAGATGGAATGACCAAGACATGTAGTTTGTTCTGTTAAATTTTGCAGGAATAATCTCAACTTTGTCCATTGGGTACCAAGATATTTGTTTCCAAGGAAATATGGACAGAACCACAAGGAAATGTGGGCAGAACCACAAATGTTAAAAAAAAAGGAAGAAAAAAAGATACCCCTGGGCGACCAAAGTTTTGTTGCAAGAATGACGAGATCTTGCTGCAAAATTGTAATTTTCTCCGATCAGCCTTCCAGGTTAGACTGGTGATCTATTTTCGCAACTTCTGGAAAAGGAACCACTGTATTCCAATGGTTCGATTGGATTTTCAAGCATCAAATCTTAAACTATTTCAGAAAACTGCCAAACCAAGATACTAGTCAAGGTACTGACCTATTGGGCTGATAAAATGCCAGAAAAATGTGGAGAATCCCAAGTAACAATGGGCGAATCAGATGCTGTGGTTTTCTGCAGATTCCATAATCTGGAGGTGGGGCCCACTGCTTGATCAGGTAGACAGATAGCTGCCGACTAGTTGCAGAATATTGCCAGAGATGTCTCCTTGCACAGAGTGTAGTTCTGGAAGGCTTAGATGATCCTTCTGCTGATCAGAAGCACTGCTGTTCTAGTCTTCTTCCTTTCTTTGATTCAGTGAATAGGGATGAACAGAGAAATTGTCCTCTGTTGATTACTAGTCGACTGAACAAGAAGATCCACAGCGACAGAGTTGTAGTAGCTCTGCTCTGATACCAAGAAAAGGATCTACAGATCCTTGTATTAACTAGAACAAGAAGAACCAAAGGGAGGAAGAAATTGTGAATTCTGTCTTATCCCAAGATTGGTCTTGATTAGTCTCTAATTACAATCTAATTTACAACTAATTTACAATTGATTACAAGCTAATGAGGAAGATATAGATATGATTGGAGAAATTACAATCCTATAATTATGTACAGGATGTTGACCAAATCTCATAAGGATCCACACGTGAGATAATCTGTATTGGCCTGTTATGATGGGCCTTTGGTTATGAGCCTGTCACGGTGGGCCTAGCCTGCCTAGGCCTGTGGACCTGTTGGATCTCTACATCGCTTTTGCATAGCACCCCTCCAACGCCAGCCAGGCCTGGTTTACCACCAGCCGCACCTTCCACATTGAACTTCAAGACACCATGACTAGAAGGAGCCCAAGACTGAAGAAGCCTCATCTTCCTAGTCCCACTATAAAGAGCGGCCTCCCAATTGTGAAAAACTCCATCCACCCTTAGGGCCCATTTGTTTCACAGAGGAGTGGAGTAAGAGGAGTAGGTGTCACATTATGCATAAAGTTAAAGAGGAGTGGGTTGAAATGAATGAATAGGTTGTGGCGTAGCCCCGGATCTTCGATCGAATAGACCAACCTCTCATATGAGGTTGATAGAATCCAACAAAGGGATTCCACACAAAACAACAATCACTGCCATGAACTCATGGGAATAACTCACGTTACTTGAATTGATCGAATAAAGCATGCCAAATAACAAGAGCGTCCTTTTGTATATATAGAACACACTATTTCTAAACTAATCAGGATATTGAAAATAGTAAAATACCTATTCCTATTCAAACTAGAATTTAGAAAGCAATCCTATTAAGCAACTAAGTAATATTACTAATTTAGATATTGTATCAAATAAGGATAGGGATCTCTGCCAAATCAGAGATCATGTGGACCCCATCAGATGGGTCCATCAGGGCCTGTGGGTTCTAGTCCTGGGTCGGGCTGCATTAACTCTCCCCAGCTTGAAAGAACTCAACTCTGGCGAGTTAATCGCCTGATAGTGCTCATAAAGATTTGAATTCAAGCGTTGAAAATCTGTTGCAGTGATCCATGTAGCATTGGAGAGGGCGATTCTTCCAACGAACATAGAACTTTTGAAAACCTCCTTGACGAGTGGAAACAAGCTGATCATCAAGCACATCAACGATCTCTTCAACAGGTGGTAGATTAGAAGGTAAGGCAATAGTCTGCTCTTCAGTTTCTCCATCATTGTCAAGACCACGGTAGAGCGTAAGATCCTCTACGTTGAAAGTAGAACTGACACTTGAATCAGATGGTAGATCTAGCACATAAGCGTTGGAGCCAATCTTTTTGAGAATCTTGTAGGGACTTGTATTCTGTGAATGCAACTTCTTATAAGTTCCAGGAGGTAGATGTTCTGGACAGATATGGACCATGACCATATCTCCTTCAGCAAATTCAATAAATCTACGATGCGTGTCAGCTTGCGGTTTATAAGTGGCATTACTGGCAGATATATGTCGGCGGACCTCATTGTGCACTTATTGCATGTGGTGAAAGAAGCTTTCCGTATCGACACTTATTCTTGCAACTACATGCAAAGGGACAAGATCAACAAGTAGTTGTGGGCGAACTCCTGTCACAGCTTCAAATGGAGAAGTGCCAGTAGACCGATTGACTGAGTTATTGTATGCAAACTCAGCCATAGGTAACGCTTGATCCCAAGTTGTGATGTGATCACGAACAATGCATCGTAACAACTTTCCAAGACTTCTGTTTACCACTTTTGTTTGGCTATCAGTTTGAGAGTGGTAAGTTTTAGAGAATTTGAGCTTGGTATTGGACATCATCCATAAAGTCTTCCAAAAATAGCTCATGAACTTTGTTTCTCGATCAGAAACATAAAGATCATCTTTGATTTTAAATGCAGTCTTCCACTCATCACCTGGTCTTAACGGATTTGATGATAACCACTTTGCAGATCAATTTTAGAAAAAATACATGCACCAGTCATCAAATCTAGCATGTCCTCTAATCTGAGGATTGGGAAGTGGTACTTTACCATGATTTTATTGATTGCACGGCTGTCCATGAACATACGCTAGCTTCCGTCTTTCTTTGGAGTGAGAAGTGCCGGTACTCCATAGGGACTGAGGCTTTCCCTGATATATCCCTTTCGTAAAAGATCATCAACTTGCCTTCTTAATTCTGTATGCTCCATAGGACTCATCCAGTATGCATATAAATTTGGCAACGAAGCTCTTGGGACAAGATCAATGGCATGTTGGATGTCACGTAATGGAGGTAGCTCCTTAGGGAGCTCATCTGGAACTAGATTAACAAATTTCTTCATAAGTGGCTTCACTTGTGTGAAAAATGTATTAGGAGATTCTCCTAGAACTTGCTTAGCAATCAAGGCATACATGACGCCGTGCTCCTTGCTTGCTTCTTCAAATTTCTGCATAGTCAATATAGGAAGTGCTGGAGCTATATTAGATGTGGATGAGGAAGATTTAGCGGGCACGGGAAGTAACCTAATCTTGCATCCTTTCCAGTTGAAAGTGTAAGTATTGTGCTCATTATCTCTAATGACCTTAAGTTTCTGTAGCCATGGTCGCCCAAAGAGAATGTGCATAACGTTCATTGGAATGACGTCACATCGAATTGTATCTTCATACTTGCCAACCCTCAAAGGGACTACACATTGCTTACGGACAGGAATGGAATAATTGTTGACCCATGCAACTTTGTAAGGTCTTGGATGCTTCTCTGTGGGTAGCTTGAGTTTCTCTACTGCTTCTTGGGAGATAACATTTATCGTGCTGCCACCATCAATGATCATATTACATGACTTCCCCTTGCAATTGACTCGTGATCGGAAAATGGAGGCATGATTCCAGTCTTCATTTTCTTCCTTTGAATCTGCTACTAGCAGATGACGGTCAAGAAAAAGGAGAGGTGTGTCGTCATTAGCTTCTGTATCTTGCAATTGATCTTCTGTGGTTTCATATTGCGGCTCTGCATTGAATAGCTCTGCTTCCATTTCCTCATCATACTGTTCCTCATCTTCTGGCTCATTAGTAGCATATAAACTTCTATGTGGACACTCAGCTGCATAATGTCCCCTTTGTTTGCAGGCATGACAAACAATTTCTCTCTTATCCACTCTTCCGTGGGGATGGTTATCATTCTGATTCTGTTGCACCCGCTGATTTTGCTGTGGAAGAGCCTGCCTCTGTTGAATGGCTTGCTGCGGCCTCGGTGACGTTTGCTGGAATGGTTTAGGAGGAGGAGGACGATAACCTTGCGTCTGAGTACGATTAAAAGTAGGTTCAGGTCCTCTTCTAATGGAAGACTCTCCGACTTGAAAAGTGTTGCGTCTTTGCAACTGAATTTCATGCTCAGCTTTCCGGGCTTTACAAAATACCTCATCAACTTTGGTGAAATCAAACATATCGACTTCCCATCTGATATCATTTCACAATCCATCCCGAAATCTTGTGATAGTTAGACGATCATCAGTTTTCAAATTACAACGAACAATATATTCGCGAAACTTGTTTGTATATTCTTCCACAGATAGATTGCCTTGCTGGAGAGTAAGATACTCTTGGTGCAGTGTGTCAATGGAATCAGAAGGAATGAAGTTTCTCTTAAGCTTTTCTTTCATGTTGAACCATCTAGTAATGGGCTATCCCAAAGCAAGCTCATTATTTTCAACACCATACCACCAGATTCTAGCATGACCCTTAAGTTTAACCTTCGTAAAGGCTATCCGCTTCTCATCATTCATGCTATACCAAGCAAAATAATCTTCCAGAGAATTAAGCCAATCAACAAAAACTTTTGGACTGACATCTCCAGAGAAATCAGTCACATCAATTTTAACTTTCTTTGTGATATCATCTTTGTTAAACAGGCCCAAGGCCCATAACAGGATCCAGTCCAACACATATCACACGTGGGTTGATTGGGTTGATTTGGTCAATATATCATTCAGCTGTACATATTCTATTAAGGTTTTGGTTTCCTAACTTAGAATAGAAATTGATTGTAATTAGTTAGTTTCTTAAATTGGAGCCTTGATTAAGGCATTGTAATAACTATATATTGACATACGATCTCCAAAGGAGAACACACAATAATACAATTTTTGAGTATTTTCAATGTTTCAAGTTCTGTGATCATAGTTTTGTCATGGTATCAGAGCATTCTGATAAATCTTTCCTCTTCTAGTCTTCTTCTTCGACTTGTTTGTCGAATCTTGGTGATAATAGTCATTGGCATCCTGTCCTTGACTGTTCGTGCATGTTAAACATAGTTTTTCATCTACATCTTGAAGTCTGATACTCTGATCACTGTGGCCCACCGCAGATCAGCCCAAGTTCATCACAGACATCATTCTATCTTGATTGACAGTTGATTCAGAGCCTTGTGGACAGTTGTTTGACTCAACAGAGAAATCAGAGAACAGATTTAGGTTTTGGGAACCATTCACGTCAGCAACTTGGAGCAACTCATCAGGGGCCCACCTCTGATCAGCACTGGAGCATCAACAGAGCCTCCCATCTTGGTTGACCACTCATCCTAGAATTCTTGGACATTTTTTCAACAATTTTCGATCATCGGAGGTAGGTCATCTACCATATTTTTTGGTATTTCAGTTTTGTCTATCAGATTTCATCTCAGCCGTTCAGAATTGTGGATTTTGGTCCGTTTTGAGTGAGACTTCTCCCAATAGTTGCGAAAATAGTCTAACCTTCCATCCCCAGTCTTTGATCTGACCATTGAAAACCATCTGGGGACCACGTGAAAATTCTTCCACTGACGACAGGGTCGTCTAGAGTTTCCTTTTTTTTCTCTGTTGTGTGCTGTTGTGTGTTGTGGCCACGAGAGTCACTTGCTTTGTTGCTGCTGTTCTCTTTGCTGCTGTCTTGATCCATATTTTTGCCAATATCAAGTTGAGATGGAAAAATCTGAAGTTACCTTGATCCGTTTCACTGGAAAGAATTACCCTGCTTGGTCCTTTCAATTTCAAATATACTTAGAAGCTAAGGAATTGTGGGGATTTGTGTCTGGCACTGACCCTAAACCCACTGAGGATGAGAAGAAGATCTCTTCTTGGCATACTAAAGATGCCAAAATCAATTCCTGGATTCTGGGATCTATCGAGCCTCATCTGATAATGAATCTCAAGCCTTATTCAACCTTTAAAGCCATGTGGGGGTATTTGAAGAAAGTATACCATCAAGATAACTCTGCGCGTCAATTTCATCTTGAATGTGCGATTGCTGAATATGCACAAGGGACCTTGTCGGTACAAGACTACTATTCAGGTTTCCGTACACTGTGGTCGGAATACGATAGTATTAAGTATGCGGATGTAGCTGACGATGTGTTGACAGTAATTCAAGATGTGTAGGCCTTTAGTCAAAGGGATCAGTTTTTGATGAAATTGTAGAATGAATACGAGACTGTTCGATCTGCCCTAATGAATCGGACGCCATTACCTTCGTTGGATGTCTGCCTGAATGAACTCCTACGCGAAGAACAGCGCATTGCGACCTCGGCTCATATAGCTCAATCAAAGACCGAGACTTATTCCGTCGCGTTCTCTGCCAATAGGAATTCTCAGCCTCCACGTCAAGACTTGAGCAAAACGCAATGTTACAGTTGTCAAAAATTTGGACATATTGCAACTCAATGCAAACAGAAGGTCTGCAGTTACTGTAAAAAGTCGGGACATATCATCTCTGAATGTCGCCGCCGCCCACAACGTCCATCACCACAGTCTCAGACTCCGCAGTATCAGACTCCGCATGCGTATGTTGCTTCTTCGGTTATGCCTGTTCCTCCATCGGTACCCTCACAGCCTGAGCCCTCATCCTCTCTCACTCCTGAATTTGTCCAACAGATGATTGTCAATGCCCTCTTTGCTTTTGGCCTCTCAGGTACATCCCCTCCATCTTCTACTTGGTTCTTTGATTCCGGGGCGTCTAATCATATGACGTCTTCCTGTGCCCCACTCTCAAATGTGCAAAGATACAATGGCCATCTTCAAATACAAACTGCTAACGGGGACCATGTTCCCATTACTGCTGTCGGTGACATCCCTGGTCCCATTCCATTGAAAAATGTTTATCTGTGTCCAAATTTAACTTCCAACCTTTTGTCAGTCGGGCAGCTCGTTGAAAATAATTGTAACATCTCTTTTTCTTCTTCTGGTTGTGTTGTGCAGGACCAGATGTCCGGGAAGGAGATCGCGAGGGGGCCTAAGTGTGGACGCTTGTTTTCGCTGGATTTTTTTAAGACTTCTAGGAATAAATTTGACAATGATGTGTTTTGTTTTTCCATTAGAGATAACTGCCAATTGTGGTATAAAAGACTCGGACACCCTAATTCCAAGGCTTTGTCCCTTATGTTAAATTCTGGTTTATTAAATAAATCTATTGGTTTATCTTCTTGTGTGCCTTTTGATTGTGCTACTTGTAAAATGGGCGAGAGCAAAACTCTTCCTTTTCCTCTTTCCACTTCGCACAGCACTCGGTGTTTTGATTTGGTTCATAGCGATGTATGGGGAATTGCTCCCGCTCTTTCTCATGCTCACTATAAATACTTTGTGACTTTTATCGATGATTTCAGTCGGTTCACATGGGTTTACTTTCTGCATTCCAAATCTGATGTCTTCAATGTTTTTAAATTTTTTTTAGCTTATGTTGAGAATCAATTTTCCACCTGCATCAAAATCTTGCGATCTGATTCGGGTGGGGAATATGTGTCTTCTGATTTTCAAATTTTTTTACAAAGCAAAGGCATTATTTCTCAGAAAACTTGTCCTTATACTCCACAGCAGAATGGAATCGCTGAAAGGAAAAACAGACATCTCCTTGATGTCACTCGTTCCCTCCTTCTTGAATCATCATTCCTTCCCGTTTTTGGGTTGAGGCACTGGCTACAGCAGCTCATCTTATAAATCGCATGCCATCACCCTCTATTGAAAATCAGAGCCCATATTACCGCTTGTACCAGACATCTCCATCATATGATGATCTTCATGTTTTTGGCTCCACTTGCTTTGTGCACTTGCCTTCTTCTGAGAGAACCAAACTTACCGCACAATCAGCTAAGTGTGTTTTTTTAGGTTATGCGCCCTTCCAGAAAGGGTTCCTTTGCTATGATCCTCACATTCGTCGCTTTAGGACCTCTAGAAATGTCGTTTTCTTTGAAACAGAGTATTTTTTTCAAAAACACCTTGATCCTCCTGCCTCCTCCTCCTTGGTGTCTTTACCTGGTTTTTCTGACAACACCTCAGTTGTTCGTTTTAATCCAGACTTTGTGTATCACAGACGGAACAGAGAAGCGCCTCCCAGGGATCCCCCTCCTGATCTTCCTCCAGCATCCGGTCCACCTCCGGCACTTGGTCCATCTGGCCCTCCTTCATTGCGTCGCTCCACTCGCATTTCGCTCCCACCCGACCGCTATGGGTTCTCCCATATTTCCTTAATGGCCACTTTGTCTTCTTCGTCCATTCCCCAATCCTATTCTCAGGCTGTGCAGGATACATGTTGGAACAAGGCTATGCAAGATGAATTGGCTGCTTTAGAGAAAAATCATACGTGGGATATTGTCCCCTCCTGTGGGTGTCAAACTTATTGGCTGCAAGTGGATTTTTTCTCTCAAGTTAAAATCAGATGACACTCTAGATCGGTATAAGGCGCGCCTTGTTGCTCTCGGAAATCGGCAGGAATATGGCGTTGATTATGATGAGACCTTTGCTCCCGTCGCCAAGATGACCACCGTACGCATCATCCTTGCTGTTGTTGCATCTCAGTCCTGGCCTCTCTATCAAATGGATGTAAAAAATGCGTTTCTTCATGGTGATCTCAAAGAAGATGTTTATATGCGTCTACCTCCAGGGTCCTCCTCTGGGAAGGGTATGGTTGCTAAGCTTCGTCGCTCTCTCTATGGTCTGAAGCAAGCTCCTCGCGCATGGTTTGAGAAATTTCAAGCTGCCCTTCTCCGTTTGGATTTTCATCCTAGCCAGTATGATCCTTCCATGTTCTTACATCATGCTCCGTCCGGGATTACTGTGCTCCTAGTCTACGTGGATGACATTGTCATTACTGGTCCCAATGCACAAATGATTCAGGCACTCCAAGCTTCTCTTCATCAGACATTTCAAATGAAGGATCTCGGCCCCTTACATTATTTCCTTGGTCTTGAAGTTCATCAATCGCCTAAGGGTATAGTTCTCAATCAGCACAAATACACGGTTGATCTTATTGATTTGGCTGGCCTTACCTCTTCCGCTCCAGTCGATACGCCGATCGAACTAAATGTCAAGCTCAGTAAAGAGGAGGGTGCCCTTCTTCCAGATCCTACCGCATATCGCCAGTTAGTGGGTAGCTTGATCTACCTCACGATCACCCGTCCTGATATCTCATTTGCGGTCAACCTAATGAGTCAGTTCATGACTGCTCCTCGTCATCTTCATATGGCTGCTGTTCGCCGCATCATTCGGTACCTTATTCGCACACCGACTCAGGGGTTGTTTTTTCCATCCAACAATCCTCTATCTCTCAAAGCTTATTCAGATGCTGATTGGGCTGGTTGTCCAGATACTCGTAGATCGACGATAGGATGGTGCATGTTTTTGGGTGATAGTCTGATTTCCTGGAAATGCAAGAACCATGAAAAAGTTTCCAAATCCTCTACCGAGGCTGAGTATCGAGCCATGTCTGCTGCCTGCTCCGAAATTCTTTGGCTCCGAGGTCTGCTCTCTGACATTGGTTTTCCAGCAGAAGGAGCTACCCCCCTCTATGTAGATAATACCAGTGCAATTCGGATTACTGAAAATCCGATTTTTCATGAATGCACTAAACACATCGAGGTTGATTGTCATTTCATACGAGATGAGCTTAAACGCGATGTCATCAGCCTTCCGCATGTCTCCACTGAACTTCAAATTGCTGATATTCTCACCAAAGGTCTTCCACGACCTCGCCATCAGTTCTTGGTTGGCAAATTGATGCTTGTTGATTCTCCCGCATCAATTTGAGGGGGGGTGTTAAACAGGCCCAAGGCCCATAACAGGATCCAGTCCAATACATATCACACGTGGGTTGATTGGGTTGATTTGGTCAAAATATCATTCAGCTGTACATATTCTATTAAGGTTTTGGTTTCCTAACTTAGAATAGAAATTGATTGTAATTAGTTAGTTTCTTAAATTGGAGCCTTGATTAAGGCATTGTAATAACTATATATTGACATACGATCTCCAAAGGAGAACACACAATAATACAATTTTTGAGTATTTTCAATCTTTCAAGTTCTGCGATCATAGTTTTGTCAATCTTTGTGGGGTGCAACCATGCCACTCGAATCTCTCTCTCGCATCCTTTGCTTGTTCCTCTTTCTATTATCTGTTACTTCTTCTTTCTTCTTCTGTCTATATATATATTGGGTTTTGGGGATGGCAGAAGTACGTGAGAGAAGATTTTTTGGAAAGATGGAAGATTGCTGTGGTGGATTGGAGGGGTGGTTTGGGTGGGACGATTTGGATTGCTTGGGTGTTGCAGTGGGAGGGGTTACAGTGCGGATGGTTGGGAAGCTGGTAGAATGGGGATTTTGGGTCCGGCAGTGTGGTAATTTGGTGGAATAGTGTTCACGGAGGCTAGTTTTTTTATAGAGGATGGTTCGAGATGCTAATTCAGTGAAAAAGAGAAGAGCTGTTTGGTGATTTTGGATGAGGGGAAATAGGGTTTGGGGTCGGAATTAGGTCTCTATGGCTTATAGGATGGGTACGGTGGTGGGTTGGTGAGGATAGATTTGGGTTTGGGTTTGATTGGGCTTGGAAGATGGGAATTAGGGCTTCGGAATTGGTTGGGGAATTTGGTCCGATGAAGGGCAGGGGCTGTGGGGTTCTGTTTGAATGGTTTGGATTGGGATTTGTTTTGGGGTTTTGGCTTCATGGGGTTACTGGAGTCTTGGATTGGTCGTGGGGGTTGGTTTGGTGAGGTTTGGCAAAAGGGGTGGTGTTCCGTGGTGGGTTGGGATGAAGATGATGGACTGATGGGTAGGGTGAAATCTAATGGAGTGGGTGGAAAGATTATGGTTCCTGATGGTGGTGGATGGAAGGACACGAGGGGAATTCTGGGAAGGACAGAGTCTCCTCGGCGATCGCTATTCGGCTCTGATACCAATCTGGCGCATCCCCGGATCTTTGATCGAATAGACCAACCTCTCAGATGAGGTTGATTGAATCCAACAAAGGGATTCCACACAAAACAACAATCACAGCCATGAACTCATGGGAATAACTCACGTTACTTTAATTGATTGAATAAAGCATGCCAAATAATAAGAGCGTTCTTCTGTATATATAGAACACACTATTTCTAAACTAATCAGGATATTGAAAATAGTAAAATACCTATTCCTACTCAAACTAGAATATAGAAAGCAATCCTATTAAGCAACTAAGTAATATTAGTAATTTAGATATTGTCTCAAATAAGGATACGGATCTATGCCAAATCAGAGATCATGTGGACCCCATCAGATGGGTCCATCAGGACCTGTGGGTCCTAGTCCTGGGTCGGGTCGGGTTGCATCAGGTTGATATTACTTTGTATGTGTTTGGATGGTTGGGATCAAGGATCAAAATAGCGGTTGTGGTGGGTGTAGCGGCCAGTGACCAAAATGCTACATAGCGGCGCAACGGTGTGAATTTTTTACTAATGAAAGTAGCCGTTAAAAAAAAAAAATAAAAAAAAGAAGAAAAAAAGGTGTGAATTTTTTAAGTGGTAAAAAAAATTCAAATATTGTGTAGCATCCAATTTTGTGTGTTTTTAGTGATTTGGAACCATATAAGGGTAGAGACAACTTTATGAAAGGCTATTGAGGAGAAGAAATATGAAAAACAATGTTTTAAATTAAAATTACTTGGTTCTACTAGGTTTTAGACTATAACGCCGCTATTTTGAAAATAGTGTAGCGGCCTTAGCCAAATCTCCATCGTCCAATTCAATTCAATCCAATGACGGTGATGGCTCGGAGGCAAGAGAAGTCCTCCCAATTGGGAGAATGGGTGGGCACCACAGCGGCAGGCTATACGGCTGTGTGCCATGTGCTGTGCATAGTAGTAGACGTCTTGATGCTCTTAGTGGTGAAGGTGGCGGCAGGTTTGTTCCGACCGTTGCTAAGAGGGGGGAAAAAGGTGAGCATGGGGGTGTTACAACTGAAATGTTTTGAGGTCATGGAGTTATCAGTGGACACAATGTCGTGGGAGAGCTGGCCAAAAAAGAAGGAATTGAGCGAGATTTTGAACATGGAGGAGTTGTTTTGTGTGTGTGTGGAGAGAGTAAGTACATATTCCAAAAGAAATGTATAATGTACAAAGGAGGAGGAAGAGCTCCTCCATAGGTGCATACCGTAAACATTGGAGATGCAACCATGCGGGGGCTCGACCAAAAGGCCCGTAACCGGTTAAGAATACAAAGAAAGCCCAAAAATTGGCAAAAATCAATCAGCAGCCTGAACCCAAGAAAAAAAACAACATTCAAAATAACCCACAACCCGGGCCAAGTAGAGAGAAGAAGCTAATGAACTTTGATTCATATGCCTCAATTTTTTTTTCCTTTGAAAGTCCAAGGCACTGATTGTTCACCGTTGAAGCTACAAACATAAGCATTAATCTGGTTAACATGATTAATGGGGGAGGTTTTGGACACGGAGGACATGATGACTGAGAAAGTGGGGTAAAAAGGTGGATCAACTCTCCACTTTATTGCAGTTTTTAAGAATAAAAGCTTTGGTTGAAAAGCGGAGCAACCAGTACCATCCCATCTGTTGTGATCAATTGTAGTGAATCAGGGGTTTTTTATGTAAATGGTAGAAGAGTCAGGGGCTTTTATGTAAACATGGGAAACTCGAGGGACTTTTTTATAATTTTCAGAAATAATGAAATAACCACATAATAAGGATTGACTGACCTAATTGATCATTAGATCCTTTTGTGGCTTCGTCAGTATCTTCTTCTTTCTCCTCCTTTCCTATCTTTTTTATGTTTGACACACTAGCAAAAACTCTTAGATCTAAGAAGATCCAATCTTGTAACTCCATCTGCATCAGAAGATAGGTCCACTTCACCTGTTGGTGCAGTCCCTTCCAAACAACAAAAGAAATAAAATTTATTTTTTGCTCCATCTTCGGTTGTATTGAGGAGTTTTGTTGGGTAAAGCTTTTACACCATTTTCTCTGTTCGTAGTTTTTTCACATCTTTTAGGGGTTGTTTGCCTTTTACATATGCAATGTCTCATATGTAAATGGCCTGTGTATATACTAGTAAACATGCTATTGCTACTATTACTGTAGACAAGTAAACAGCAACCTACTATTACATATGGCACACCTTAAGATTACGAGACAGACCATTTAATTACAATTAAAACTTAAAAGACAAATCCATATTCCAATTTTATAGCAATTATCAACTATCAAGTTTCAATTAGCATATAACAACTATACCTTAGCATTCTTTCTAATACCATGTTGAATGCCTTGCGGGTTGGATGCCATGTCATGATTTTGATTTTGACGATAGTATTGTGCTATATCAAAAGCAAAGAAGCGTTGCCCCTTCTTGGAGGACCTTGTCCATAATTTGATGGATCCGGAATGAGATGTACTTGTCCTTCAAATTGACCTGCGGGAAAAGGATATGCATCTGGTGGTGGTTGTTGCAGTTGTGGGGGTATCAAAAAGATTCCATACTGCTGTTGCCCATGACCATGCCCATGCGAAGGACCACCGTACCCACCATACTGCTGCCAATACCCATATGAAGGATAATGGTGTGAGTGTCCATACTGCTGCTCATACCCCATATGAACTATCGGAATTCGTGGGCCAAGGACTTGACGCCATTTGATGCAGTTGAGGATATTCTTCTCATGTCTCTTTTCCTTCATTTTTGCCCCACCCACCAGCAGGTTCACTTTGACCACCATGTAACGGGTCGTAGACAGTAATATTGTCCTCTCCATCACCACCATCACCAAGGATCCAAATAGCGGTTGCGGCAGGTGTAGTGGCCGGTGGCCAAAACGCTATGTAGCAGGCGATACGTAACGGTTGCGGCGATATGTAACGGTATATATGAATTTTTTAAGTGTTCAAAAAAATTTGAATCTTGTGTAGCAACCAATCTTGTGTTTTTTTTTTTTAGTGATTTGGAACCCTTACGAGATAACTTTAAAAAAAGGCTACCGAGGAGAAGAAATAGGAAAAACAGTGTTTTAAATTGAAACTACATGACTCTACTAGGTTTTAGACAGTAGCGCTGCTATTTTCAAAATAGCATAGCGGCCTCCACCGCTACACTACATTGTGGTTGCTATTTTGAACCATGACTATCACTACCTTTGTATGTTTGCTCATTCTGGTGGTGATCACCTTGTGGTGAGTCGCTCTTGCTAAAAGATGATGTTTTGCATTGTTCTTCTTCATAAGTGGCCAACCTCTAACTTTGAGGTTGGGGTGGGGAAGTACGGCCTTCTTGATCCGACTCAAACTCATCAACATCAATCATGGATTCATCAAGGGAATCTGTATTGGGCAACACTGCATCCTCTCTTTCATCCAACCATTCATCTAGAGGGTCATCTTCTTCAAAAATATAATCCAAGTTAATTGGATCATAATCTACATTTTCTTTTCTTTGGAGATTCTTTGCCCTTAACCTCATGTTATAGTGGACAAAAATCAACTTCTCCAACTTTTGCATTGTGAGGCGATTAAGGCTCTTAGTGTGAATCAAATTGAAGGTGTTCCAACTTCTCTCACATTCGGACGATGATGCTGTTTGGCTCAAAATCTTTCTTGCAAAATTTATAAGATTGGGAACCTAATTGCCGAAGGTGTTCCACCATTCAGCTGTGTTTATAATAATTAAGTCAATTGTTTGTCATAAATTATAATCCATGACAGTTAAAAAAAAAGAAGTATAATCCATGTAAGAAAAAAATGAATTATCATAATTCATAATAGAAATATACCTGGGTCCATCCTCGATCGACCCAATCTGCAATTCTCGGACCCAAAACTACCAAGAGCGCCTTTTATAGTTTCTCAACTATGAAAGTCAAAATTAAAAAGTTACTAACTATGACAGAAACTGAGACTGACATTCAAATAAACCATCTGTGATCTGACATCTTACTTGATTAAGATTATCAATTTGTGTATTCTTGTCTCTAACCATTGTCTTTCGAATGTTTTTGAAGCCTTGAAAAACTTCCTCATGGTTGGAGAAGCCCTTGCTATAGTAGCACGATGGGTTCAAGAAGTATGCTGCATGATGTCATGAACAAGTGATAATTAATGTCATATTTAGCAATACATTGAATTCTAAAATAAGTAATTTATTACAATGATTCAAAATACTAAAAAGTAAAAATAATCATGTTGATACCGCGTGTATATCTTGATGTAATTGGTTGTTCCATCGATGGTCTATAATTTTCCAGAGCTTCCTATAATAAGTCCCATACTTTTCTCTGGATCTTTGCTCTATAGTAAGCTTTGCTCGATTCATGGCACCATACATGTAGCCCATTGTGGGCTTCATATCACCATCCACTAATTTCAGCACCAAGACAAGAGGCTCGGTTAAGTATGTAATCCGCTCCGTTCTATACCAGATTTCTGGACCGAGAGCAATTTTTTGTACACAGCCTGCCAAAGGCTGATGTGAAAATTCTGAGTTCACATGGCTCCACTTATTCGGATTTGCATTATTTTTGCCTTGGGATGACAAAGACTCTCAAGGGCCACGAAATGGATAGCAAACCGTGTAATACCCAGCCTCAGAAGCTCACGACCATAATTCATTTATCTTAGTAGATTGGTCATAAACTAATGATTGTAAAGTTAGCATGTCACCATCTTTCCCTCATCAATAGTTTTTTGGACACCTTCCAAGTTATCAATGTCCTCCAACATAAGATCAATACAATGTGCCTCACACGGCACCCACACTATGCGGCATCTTATCATGTCATTTCTTCCCTGCAGCCTTAAAGTTATCCACATTGTTTGTCACAACTGCCACAACGTCCTCATCCCATCCATCAATAGTATGTAAAGTGTCATCTATCAAGCTGTACAAATATTGGGCATCCATATGATCCTCGGACGTATCTACAGACCTAATAAAAATTGTGCCAGTTACACAATAAGCCATAAATTGTGCCGTCACACATAAGCATGCCCCCATACTCTTTCCACGTTTTGAAGTGGTCTTCCAAATATCTCGTATAGTAGTCATACTCCATGTCAAGATACTTTCCGCTAATCTAATAAGCGGAAGTAGGTTTAACTCTAGGTCCCACCTCGGCTATAGTATCCACCATGGCTCGATAGTATGGTGAAGTAGCGACATTTGGCAGAATCCGATTATAATGGAAGAACTTTGAGATTGCTCTCCCCATTTTCAAAGCTCTAAGTTTCATATCACGCATATAGAACTCAAAATCTTTGGTTGCTTCATGCTTTGGGTCCTATGTAAGAAAGGATCCAAGGACCCTCTCCTTGCTGTGTCCTCATAAGGGTTAGGAGGAGCTCTTGAAGATCCAGCCCCACCCAGTCTCTCATCCATATGAGCATGCTCAGCTTCATATGTTTCACGGCTCGCTCTCTCATTACCCTCCTTAACTCCCCCTCCTTCTCATCACCATCACCATCACCATCACCATCATCATCATCATCATCATCATCATCATCATCATCATCATCATCATCATCATCATCATCAACCCTCTCCATTCTAGCAACCCTTCATTTTTTTTCTTCTTTTCTTTTTCTTTGTTTTTTCCCTGCTCAATTTCCCTCATTTGTTTCCTCACTTCAGTTGGGACATTTGGACAGCCTTATGCATCCCCTGATATGTGTAAGAAGTTGTTTAAATCTATGAATCCCACCACTCATGATTTTATGACACCATTTACATTTGACCTTATGACGGTGTAACGACCCGGAACCCAATCATCATGTATCTAAGCGATTTGATTATTCTTTAACATCAAATCAAGGCCTGGGTTTGTTGACAGTATTATATACTAGACTCACAGAAAGTTTTACTCATCAATGTTTAAATGCATCATATCATGCTGGAATCATCAAACAGCTCAGGGTCATAGAACCACATTAATTTTTGCAACATTCAATTCACTATTCTCACATAGGCACAACTTCATATCTTGGATATGAGGAAATTCCACTCAGTTATGGGCACTGCTACTGGTTCTTCCTTCTTCTCCTTCTAGTTGCTGGACTAGAGGTTTTGGATTATGCAGAGTAGTATACAATAGAGAAAAGAAACAAAGAGAAAAGATGCCGAGTGATGGCGTCAAGGGAGGCAACATGAATACATATAACTTGGGTTTCCTTTCCTTGTACAAGTCAACTTCCTTTTAGTGTGAGAACTTTCTTTCTAATCATAAAACATTCCTAAAGAGGATTTAGGTTATAACACTTCCATCTCTTACTAAATATCTCACAACAATGAGTCTTTACACAATAAAAGGCGTCCCACTAATAATTTAATCATCTTATCTACACTAATTATATAAAAGCACAAATATTATAGATAAAATCATCCAAACAAAACATAAATACAAAATCAAATACTCCAGCCCCTACAGTGGGACCCAGGGTATTACAGACGGTCCCCACCAACCATCTCTCCCTGTTCTCATCTGGGTTCAACTTCCGGGTTCAACTTCTTTCTCCCTTTTTTTTGGTGTGATCTACGTAGTTGTAATCTGCACAATTAGAGAAATAAATTAATAAATAAAGATACTTAGCAGTTAACAATTAACATATCAATCTACTCATAAGTTGTAATAATGGAAG
The DNA here is from genome assembly GCA_038049695.1 of Cinnamomum chago. Classification (NCBI taxonomy): domain Eukaryota; kingdom Viridiplantae; phylum Streptophyta; class Magnoliopsida; order Laurales; family Lauraceae; genus Cinnamomum; species Cinnamomum chago. The sequence continues at coordinate 58,397,448 of CP142458.1, read as the reverse complement.
GACAAGCTTTTCTCGTGTATGTAACATACTATATACACTACCTAACCCATAATATTCTTCCTAATCATGATTTAAGAAAAAATGTTAAATTAAAAATAAATCTTTGAATTTACATTCTTATTAATAAGTGAAAATATTGATTATTTGCATAACAATGTATAGATCTAGGTGAAGATCCTTAGTTCTACTCTCTATATTACTTATGATTCTAAACTGGAATTTTTTTTCCAAATAATTAAAAAAGCCTGTTTTTAAGAATTTTACACATTCTAAATATGATTTTCTAATTAAGAAATTACTATTTATGAGGGAACATGCATAGATCTATGTGGTACACACCCAAAATGTTAAGCTCATACAAAACACACAAGTAAATAATAATTTTTTTTAAATTTTCCTATTATTTAAAAAAAAATCAAATAAAATACATTTTTTTTAACCAAGCAAGAGTGGAAAAATCATCTAGAAGCATAACATACTTCCTTTCATTTATTCTAAACAATTTAAGCATGTAAAGTTTTTTTAATACTAATTTTAAATACAAAAAATTGAAGAAATTACCATTTTTGCACATACATGCATAGATCTAGCGTTATTACCATAGATCTATATGGTACAAACCCAAAATCTTAAGATCATACGAAAAACCAAAAGTGAAAAATAAATGATTTTCCTATTTTTTTCGAAAAAAGACCAAAAAATAGAAAAAAATGCATTTTTTCAACAAATGATGGGTGGAAAATCATCTAAAAGCAAAACATACATCCTATCCTCTTTTCTAAACCATCTAAGCATAGAGAAACAAGAAAACATACCTCAAAATCCAATAATGGAAAACCCCTCTTGTGGATGAATAGTAGAATCCCTCTTTGGTGAGCTAGATCTCTCAAAATAGCAAGATTTGATCTTCCCTCTTGCAATAAATCAAGTTAGGAGCCTTGAAAACCCTAACTCAAAGTCTTTCCGTCAAGAGAAATGGGGGAAAACCCCCATTTTGGAAGTTATATAGTCGGCCGAGTCTGTCACTGTGCGGACTCGGCCGAGTCCCACTTCTCCGATATCAAGTTAGGGCTACCCGACTTTGCCGATTTTTAAACCATGCAAAATCGTCATTTTCACATGAGTAAATGAGTATATCCAATGGTTTTATATTGGATGTTTTGGACATTTTTAACAAATTTCTAAAAATCTATGAAGAATTAAGAAATTTATGTCTTGATGTATTCCATTACTACAAGGATATTAAATGGTTTGGATGATGAATTGGGGGCCTACAGAAGTACGAAAAATTAGATCTATAGGTTGGGACACAAATTACTGAAAATCTGTGAAGATTTAAGATAATCAGCTTCAAGGTCTTGGAGTTTGTTAGTTCAATAAACACGGTTTGGACTACAAATGTGGGTCCCAGTTTTATAAGAAAGATAAAGGTCTTTGATGGGCCCCATGTGAGAAAAATACCATGTAACAGGTTGTACCAGCACCTTTTGCAAAGAGGGATGTGAATCACCATTTACACATCATTTATGCCCCACATGTGTGGACCTGCACAAACAAACATGAAACATGCATAATGGTTATGCATGTGAATCATTTACTTGTGTAAATGAGCACAAACAAAGAACCCCTTGAATCCTTGATACAGCTGTTCCTGATCAACAAAGAAAAAAAGGCATCTAGATTGAGCAGTAGAGAGATTTATTGTAGATCTCATATATCGTCCTTACTGCTTCACCATATGTACCTGGCTATAAGCAATTTTCATACTGAAAACAGAAGGGAAAACATCTGGGTTTTAACTGTTTCTTGGTCTAACCTTAATGGGGTTCTCTGTCTTGTTGGCCTATTTGTTGATTCTGTTGTTTACATTTTGAAACCAGGAGCTTTGTTATTGACACCATTATTTGAATATTTTCATGTGCTACTCCTCTTTCCTTATTTATTTATTTTCCTCTCATTTTTCTGCCTGACAAGATGTAGGTTCTTGCTGAAAAAATGCCAGGACTTCTGGATTTCAATAAAGACCTTGTTAGCTTGGAAGATGCATCAAAGGTGTTCTTTGTTATTTCAAATTAGGCTGAAAATTGTTCTAGTACTGTGCATATTTCCAGCTGCATCCAACTTAGCCAAACAACAAATTTTCATACAGATACAATTAAAAACTTTGGCAGAGGAGATGCAAGCAGTAAGCAAAGGATTGGAGAAAGTTGAGCAGGAACTGACTGAAGCAGAAAATGATGGCCCCATATCAGAAGCTTTTGGCAAGGTATCTAACACCATCAGCTGCTTAGATTTTGGTGTTTGGAACTACATTTTGGCCTTCTTTTGGCTGCATGTTGAGTGCTCTACCTCAGACCATTGACATACCATATACTGAAATAGATTTTGCAGAAAACCAGCTTAGCCAATCTTGATTAGCCTTGTACCCCTAGCCACAAGTCATCCCCCTATTCTGCCACATACATATACTGTTAAAACATGGCAGGAATTGCTAAATTCTGTCAGCAGAAACCGAAACATGATTAAATGGGATGGAGTACCCTTTTACCTTGTGGGTGCTCCCTTTTTATGGACTTTTGATCGATTTACAATTCCTTAATTGGGGAGTTTCAATCCCGTGACTGGGGAATTGCATGATTATTTCAGCATTGCATGAAATCTGCCGTACCTCTTCCAGGGATGGCCTTGTTTATATATTAATGTTCTCAATGTACAATTACATGAATGCCCCTTCGGGAAGGTTTAAAAGAGAGGATTTGTAAAAGGGTAGGTTAGAAAGAACTAATTTACAATAATATCTCTAAGATTCCTTATCTTAGAGGCATTAGAGCCAATCAAGTTGTGGACCTCAGAGCCTCACAAGTCACAACCAAGGATGAAAATAGCGGTAGCTACGCCCGCCGCCAAAACGCTACGTAGTGGGCGCTACGTAGTGTAGCGGCGCCATGTAGCGGCGTAGCGGTGCGATTTGGAAAAATCGTCAAAAAAATATGAAAAAATTGTAGAAAATCTAGAATATTGGAAAATGAGAGAAAATGTATTTTTTTTTTTTTTTTTGCAAAAGTAGCTAAGATAAGGGGGCGTAGCGGTCCTCTCATTGTATGAGGTCTTGTATCGCTGTATAATATAAATAGAAAATAATAGTAAATGATCATTTTTTTTCACATGTGTTCATGTTGCTTAGTTATGTTAACTTAGAAACTAATGAAAGGCTCATAAAAGAAAAAACTGTGTCATAAAGTCAAGACTTAAAAGAGTATCTAGAGAAAAAAAATACATCTACCAAGGGGGTGTCTAATAGGATGTACTTAGAGAAGAATCCTTGAGAAGAACTCTCTGTATCGATGGCAAGATCATGTGTTTTTTGGTGTTCTTTTAAACGTAAAAGGGTAGAAAAGTTGTGTAGAAATGTTATTTGCAGAGAAGAATAAAAGAAATAAGTCTTATTATGTATTTAAAAAAAATATGGAAAGTAGGAATTTTTCTCACCCCGTAGCGGCCGTAGCAGCCCCGTAGCGGATGTAGTGGCCCCGTAGCGGACGCTACGGGTGGCGTAGCGGCTTATATTTTCATCCATGCTCACAACCCCACAGATTTCAGTTAAATCTTCTAGAAAGAAGATCTGTATTATTCGGTTGATGGTTGACTTTTTTTTTGTTGATTGTGGATTGCCCAGTTAGTGGGAGTCTTTCATTGTGATTACCCCAATTAAAGGGGATACGTTCGCTGTAAGATCTTCCTTGTATAGCATACTTACGGTTATAAATACAGGTCTCCCAAAGGGAATGGCACTCACAATTCCACAAAAATCTCCTATCAAGTCAGACGTAAAGTGGCTGACAACATGAACTGCATAGCAGTTTTTCGGTCGAGTTATGGTGAGATAAATAAGACAATCAACATATGTCCTATAAAAAACTGGATCAGAAACAGGCTCCCTACTGTTCTTGTTGTATTTGACATTTAGCCATTGTTGTCAATCCCGTTTTGGTCACCATTTTGGTCTGACCTCCAAAATGAAATATTTTGGTTTTTCGGAATTTCGGCAAAACTTTTCGGAGTAAGTTTTCTGAAAAATAAAAAATAAAAAAAATATATATATGTACAAAAATAGAAAAAATACAGAATAAAATATAAATTATGCATTTTCCTTTCCACAATAAAATTAAAGTACAATTCTCTCATCAATAAAATTTAACAACCATTAAGTTTGAACTTTAATAACAATCCCCACAACAATAAAGTTAAAATACATGCTCCACAATGATAAAGTTTAATTAGAAAGTTTTAAACATATTCCCTCAAAAACATAAGAAGAGATCAAATCATCAAATTCAAAACTAAAAAACCATTTGAGACTTAAACAACAGCATCATCATCATCTTTTTGTGCTTCCTCTCCTAGACCAGCTTCACCTCCCACATCGAAGTCAGGAATGCTTTCCCCTTCTAGAGTTGGTTGCTCGACAATTGTCCAACCATGAACATCATCCCTAGTCAAGAGACTTGGTTGTTCGCAAACCCAATCATCCAAGATATCGATGTTCTCCAAACTAATTGGATCAGTGACATTTGGACTGGTTCTTTTAATCATGTCCCTGAAATTTATATAAATTAAATAAGTAGAAGTGTCGAACACTTTATCCAGAACTTTTATTTACAATTAAACATATTAAGTACACTATTTATGTAAAAAGCATATCTTCTGCGTAGCTTTAAATTATAATGCACGAGACTAGATCATTCGATATTTGATATTCTAGTCTGTTCCTTTTGGGAGGGTGGATATGCTCAAAGATGCTCCAATTCCTCACATCTACTAGAACTGCAACACTAGCTTAGGATTCAAATTTCAAGCTTTTGTAACTCAAGAGCATCAGTTCCAAATTGATCCCAGCAATCCTCTGTTGATATGTAAATATGGCATATATTCTTCTTTCTTCTTCAACCTCAAATATGGCATATATTCTTCTTTCTTCTTCAACCTCCTTCGAATGGCTAGCTTGGCTCTATTCATCGCCTCGTTTAGTTACCCCATGGTCACCTTGTCTCACTATCAACTGTTGATATACATTTTTATGAGGTTCACTAATAGCTCGAGCTTTTTGGTGCTACTGGTTATTAACATGGTATTAGAGCCAGAGGTCACAAGTTCGAAACCCCAGGGAGGGATGTTACCTCCATCTGTCTATCTGGTCTGTTCCGTTCTGTCTGTCTGTTGGGTTTCGAATTTGAACGGCCTCCCGTTTGAGTGGGGGTGTTGATATATATTGTTATGATGTTCACTAATAGTTCGAGCTTTTGGTGCTACTGGTCATTAACATCAACAAGGGGAAGAACCATCACGAAAGATTCACTAACACTTAGAATCTGCTCTACAATTTTCCAAAATTTATTGTCCCGCACAATGCCAGCTATCTCCTCGCCAATTGGAGTAGATGAAACAGTCATTTCATTCCAAGCATCACTTGTAAACATTTTTCGAAGTTGATTTCTGAACTTATGAACTAATAAAATTTGTTGCAAATCTTGCAATAGCAGGATGAATCAAATCTCTTTTATCGGTATAATATTTTCTCATCATATGTAACACATGAGTGTGATTATAAATGAATCTTGTCACTTTTCTTGTATCATTTATTGTTGAAGCATTTATAGGAAACATGCCAGGCTTCACTATCTTTTCTAAAATCAAATCTATATGATGTGCTGCACAAACTGTTCAATAGAAAGTTTGGTATTTTTCTGCCAGTCTCCATCCTGCTACTTTATCAGTTGCATCATTGTCAGTTATAAGTTGGACAACTTTTTCTGGCCCAACAGATAAAAGAACTTCATCAAACATACTAAACAGAGCATCTGCATTCTTTCTTATTCCATTGGCATCTATAGACTTCAAAAAGGCAACTCCTTTAGGACAGTAAACAAGAAAATTTATCTAAGTTATTTTGTTTTCCATCTGTCCAATCGTCAGCCATAGTAGAGCACCCTTTCTTATTCCAAAATGACTTGTAATGATCCATAAATCCATCCACTTCTTCTACTGTATTCTTCAAAATGCTTGTCGTAATATCATGATAAAATGGCATCTTAAATCATGGACCTATTGTCACGATTGCATCACATACTGGTTGATAAAATTTTGACTTTGCTGCATTGAAAGGGATGTTGGCATCAAATCACCGACCCCCAATAGCCATTTCAACTGCCTTTTTTTGTTCTTTTGTTACCATGTCAGATTTAATGCTTGGCTGTGATCCAGGAGTTTGTGGTGCAAAATAATTAGACATCGGTGGCAAACCTTCACTTTTCTTTTGTGCTGATGTTTGGGCTACTTTTTCTTTACCCTTTCTATATCTACTAGTAGGACTTCCCAACAACTCTTCAACCTCAGCATCTTCATCTTCTAATTCTTCCTCCACTAAAGTCCCATGTGGATTTCCAATTTCCTCATTCAATTGCCTTTTTTTATTCTTCCTATTTTCCATGAAACGTCTCTCCATTTGCAATTTAACATCATGGGATACTTGTTTATAGCCTGCAACTTCCCCACTTACCCACTTACCCCTGCTCCTTGAATCTTGTGATTCCACCCCCTTTAAATACTCTCTCACAAAACGAGCATTTAATATGATTTTCAATTGGCGGATTGATGCTACCAGATCGAGTGGGTGCGGAACTGTTGATTGAAGCTTGTGATGACACAGATGTTCCACTCATAATGATCTAAAATTTATGAAATTTTGATACAATCACATACATACAATTTATAAGAAGTGAATTAAATGCATATATAATGTATAATTCAACAATCAAATACATTAATTGAAAAAACCAGATTTGCATAATGCACAATCAACTATCAGCCATCAACTACATTCAACAATCAACTGTAACACTCAAATTTGACATTCATTCTGTTTATTTTTTACAATCAGCCCACAAATAGGAAGGTGACTTATAAAACTTGTTTTAGGGACACCCCAAGTCACCAAGTCCCAAACAAAAGGTGAAATGGGTTTTAGAACTGTGATAAAATGGGTTCCTCTAATCATCCATTTTTTTTTTGTTCCTTTGATGAAATGGGTTCTTCTAATCACATGCGCACAATGATAGGTAAAAATAATCAAGATTCAAGAAGCTAGAGTGTAAAACACACACACGTGCATCCATCTCTCACCAAACACATGTGCATCCATCCCTCACCATGTTATGGTGAGGGACAACATAGTATGGTTGACTTTATAATACATCCAAACCATCTATACACATGGAATCCCCTTAAGTAAACTAGGCCCATTGACTTTTCATCTTTCCAGATGGATTGGACCGTTGGATTGAGGGTCAAATTTTTTCCTTTGATATAAAGTCATTAAATTTGTGGGCCACGGATGAAGGGGTTAGAGGCATGAGATTGATCCCAAATGTGATATATGGTCTCATCCAAGATGTATATATATATATATATATATATAGGGAGATGCTCCTATAAGAGATATCTCTCACCTTATATGAGAGATAAGGGTGGGGGCCCTCACATTTAAGTTGTTGGCATTGGATATGGATGTGAGGGCTGTTAAATGGGTCTGTGGGTCATGGCCCAATGGGTCAGTGGGTCACAACCCATGGCAGAAAAAGCCCAACTTATGGGTCAAAACAAGCCTCGTTTTGTACAGCTATGTAATTGATTTACTGCCTTATTAGGATATCTGACTAGCATAAGATTCCTGTAATTTAGCTAATTGCCTTAATTCTTGTAACACATATAGCAACTTTAATCTATATAATGAAAGATCGAGACCCTCTAAAGGATCATCGAATTCACAAAGGCTCGTCTCTTCTTCCCTGCTTTTATCTCTTCCTCTCTTGCTGGTTTGACATGGTATCAGAGCCATAGGTGTCTGAGTAAATCTTCTCCATCTTCCAAGCATTGGAAGTTGTCATAGTCTCTGAGAGACTCTCTGGGTATCTTCTCTTCATCTTCCAGGCTTTGGGATTCGTCGGATCAAGGTGTGATCAGAAGTGGCCCACCCTAGATAAGCATTATCAAGCCAGAACAGTGCAACCAATCTGGTCGCCTGCTTCCTCTGGTATTTGTGAACATTGGTTAAGGAGTTTTTCCACACAGATCAAGGATCTGTGCTCATCGAAGGCAATTCGTCTCTGTTTCCTCATCGGATCAACTGGTGGCCCACCTGCGATCTTCTCACAATCAACAAATCTCACCTCAGCCTTGGTCGTCCATATCTCCTGGTTATTTTGGAGATTTTTTCAGCAATTCTCAGAGAGCAGAGGTAGGCGTTTTGCTTCCTCTTGTGATTATTAACTTTCTTTAAATAGATTTCATCACAGCCACACAAAATCTTTGATTTTGATCGGATCTGGATAAAACTTGGACTGCTGGAAAGGAAATTGGATCCTAGTCTCTAGATACTGATCTGATTATCATTCAGATCTGTCTGTGGGCCCCACGTAAGGATTTCTCTGCAAAATTTTGGGTCGCCTGGAGTGTTTTTGTGCAGCATTTTGCACTCTGTGTTCTGGTTCTGCTTGATTACTTCATCTGATCTCTTATACTATTGCTACTGAGTGCTGTCTTAAAGGATCTGTCCTTCCTTAATCAATTATTGACATGGATAAATCTGAAATCACATTGATCAAATTTAATGGAAAAAATTATACTTCCTGGTCCTATCAACTTCAAGTATATCTTGAAGGAAAGGAAATGTGGGGACTCGTTGCAGGATGGGATCCACGACCTAAGGAGGATGAGAAAAAAATACTTTCTTGGAATACCAAGGATGCCAAGATCAAAACATGGATTCTTGGTTCTGTGGAACCACAATATATCCTGAACCTCAAACCGTACAAGACATCTAAGGAGATGTGGGAATATCTGAAACAAGTGTATCACCAAGGGAATTCTGCCCGACAATACCAACTTGAACTGGAGATTGCTCAATATTCCCAAGGCACCTCTTCCATCCAGGACTATTTTACGGGTTTTCTTAACCTATGGGCAGAATATGATGAAATCAAGTACTTAAATGTCTCTGAGGCAGCCCTTTCTGAAATACAACAATTACAGGCAACTTCTCATAGAGATCAGTTTCTCATGAAATTGAGATCTGAATATGAGATCATTCGTTCTAATCTGATGAGCCGCGTTCCATCTCCATCCCTGAATGAGTGCCTTCATGAACTCTTGCGAGAGGAACAAAGTCAACTTACTCAGCATGCTTTGAAGCAACAGTTCTCAGGAACCTCTTCTAGTGTCGCATATCCTGCCATTGCCAGTTACAACCCGGGTGTCTCCCAAGGTCCTGCATCTACTGCTAAAGGACAAACCCCTGCAAGGGATCTTAGCAAAATCCAATGCTTTGGCTGTAAGAGTTATGGACACTATGCTTCACAGTGTAAGACCAAGTTTTGTAATTACTGCAAATCAAATGGTCATGTTATTAGTGATTGCAAAAGGCGACCACAGAATCGCACTCCACGGGCATATCATGTCAACGCTGCCGATGCTACTACTTCCAGTGATAGTCCTTCAACACCGGTCATGCCTTCACCACCTACTGCCTCCAATACTGCTCCTCAGATCACCCCTGAGCTTATTCAACAAATGATCATAAATGCCTTTTCTGCACTTGGCATTTCAGGTAACCACCAATCATCTTCCTCCATATGGTTTCTTGATTCTGGAGCTTCCAATCACATGACCTCCTCCCCCACTCATCTTACTAACCTGCACCCATACAATGGCAATTTGCAAGTTCATACTGCTGATGGTCAAAAGCTTCCTATTACAGCCACTGGTGATATCATTCATTCATTACCTCTCACAAATGTCTTTTTATCTCCTCACCTCACCACAAATCTTCTGTCTGTTGGACAACTTGTTGATGATAATTGTAATGTTTCTTTTTCTCGCTCTGGTTGTGTTGTGCAGGATCCAGTGTCGGGGACGGTGATCGCGAAGGGGCCTAAGTGTGGACGCCTGTTTCCTCTTGTCATGCCTTTCTCTCAGAATAAACAGATTTCTGCTTTTTCATGTTTCTCTCCTCAAGATATTTGGAGGCTCTGGCATAATAGATTAGGCCATCCTCATTCAAAACTGTTATCTTTGATGTTAAACACTGGTAGTCTTAATAAAAATGCAATTTCTTTTAGTCATATTTCTGATGAGTGTTCTGTTTGCAAACTTGGAAAAAGCAAAGTTCTTCCCTTTCCCTCAAACTCTACTATGGCTTCTAATTGCTTTGACATTATTCATAGTGACGTCTGGGGGATTACTCCTGTAATCTCTCACACACATTTCAAATATTTTGTCACCTTTATTGATGATCATAGTAGATTCACATGGGTATATTTCTTGCACTCTAAATCTGAAGTCTTTGATGCTTTTCAAAAATTTATGGCGTATGTTGAAAATCAGTTTTCTGCTCGCATAAAAATTCTCCGATCTGATTCTGGAGGGGAATATATGTCCCATCAATTTCAAACTTTTTTGCAACAACATGGGATTTTATCGCAGCGATCGTGCCCTTATACCCCTCAACAGAACGGAGTTGCAGAACGAAAAAACAGACATCTTCTCGATACTGTTCGGTCTCTTCTCTTAGAATCATCAGTTCCCGCGAGATTTTGGCCTGAAGCTTTAGCCACTGCGGTTCACTTAATCAATCGCTTACCATCCTCTCGCCTCCAAAATCACACACCATACTTTTGTCTTTTTCATAAGGATCCTACTTATACCCACATGCGCATTTTTGGATGTGTGTGTTTTGTTCATCTTCCTCCTACTGAACGTACCAAATTAACTGCTCAGTCAGCCAAATGTGCGTTCCTTGGCTACGCATCTCACCAGAAGGGGTATATATGCTATGATCCTGTGATCAACCGCATTCGAATTTCTAGAAATGTCACATTTTTTGAAAATCAACGGTTTTTTTCTACACATTCCTCGGATTTACCTTCTTTTTCTCATCTACCAGCTTTTTCTGACTCCATCTCTTCTCCGCTTCTTGTTTATGAACGTCGTCGTCCCAGAGATGTTCCACAACTGCCTCCCCCTCCGGATCCCTCGCCGGCACAGGATCTTGCCCCTGGTTCATCATCAGATGCTGCTTCTCCACCTCCACTTCGACGCTCTACTCGTGTCTCTAAGCCTCCAGATAAATATGGGTTCACTCACACATCCTTGCTTGCTACCCTTTCTTCCATTTCTATTCCTACTTCTTACTTACAGGCGGTTAAGCATGACTGTTGGCGAAAGGCTATGCACGAAGAATTAGATGCACTGCAGCAGAATCATACTTGGGATATTGTTCCCTGTCCCTCCTCTGCAAGACCTATCGGCTGCAAATGGGTTTTCTCTGTCAAACTTAAAGCCGATGGCTCGTTGGACCGTTATAAAGCACGGTTAGTCGCATTGGGCAACCGACAGGAATATGGCATCGACTATGAAGAAACATTTGCTCCAGTTGCAAAAATGACAACAATCCGGACTGTTCTTGCAATTGCGGCTTCTCACTCATGGCCTCTTTATCAATTTGATGTCAAGAATGCTTTCCTTCATGGAGATCTCAAGGAAGAAGTCTATATGCGGCTTCCTCAAGGAGTTACGGGTGTCTCGGCAGGTGACTGTGCGCGCTTACGACGCTCTCTATATGGTCTTAAGTAAGCTCCGCGCGCTTGGTTTGAGAAATTTCGGGATGCTCTCATTCGTCTACAATTCTCTCAAAGTGCCTCGGATCCTTCTATGTGCCTGCATCGCTCTTCAATTGGGATTACTGTCCTCTTGGTGTACGTGGATGATATCATCATATCTGGAACCGATTCTGGCATGATCACTCATCTCCAAGCTTCCTTACATGAATCCTTTCATATGAAAGACTTAGGGCCTCTCACATACTTTTTAGGTCTTGAGGTTCATCAGTCCGCGAAAGGTCTTATCCTTGATCAGCACAAGTATGCTATGGATCTCATTGAGACGGCTGGTCTTCAAAACTCTACTCCTGTAGATACTCCTGTTGAGGCCAATCTTCAACTTGCACACGATACGGGTGATCTTCTTCCTGATGCCACAATGTATCGCCGTTTGGTTGGTAGCTTGATCTATTTGACTATCACTCGGCCTGATATCTCATATGCGGTGAATCTGGTTAGTCAGTTCATGACACAACCACGCCATCTCCACCTCGTTGCTGTGCGGCGCATTCTTCGCTATGTTCTCCATACCCCATCTCGTGGACTTTTCTTTCCTGTTGGCAATTCGACTTCTCTCATCGCTTATTCAGATTCTGACTGGGCTGGTTGCCCCGATAGTCGACGGTCTACCACGGGCTGGTGCATGTTCTTAGGGGACTCGTTAATCTCTTGGAAGTGTAAGAAACAAGATACAGTCTCCAAATCATCCACAGAAGCCGAATATCGTGCGATGTCGGCCGCCACTTCTGAAATTGTCTGGCTTCGGGGTCTACTTTCTGAGCTTGGATTTCCACAATCTGGACCCACACCTCTCTATGCTGACAATACCAGTGCCATACGGATTACTGAAAATCCTGTTTTCCATGAACGCACAAAACACATTGAAGTGACTTGTCATTACATACGTGATGCATTTGTGCGTGAAGCCATCACTCTTCCTCATGTTCCTACTAGTCTTCAAATTGCTGATATTTTTACCAAGGGACTTCCTCGGCCACGACATCAGTTTTTAGTTGGCAAATTGATGCTCGTTGACTCATCCGCATCAATTTGAGGGGGGGTGTTAAATGGGTCTGTGGGTCATGGCCCAATGGGTCAGTGGGTCACAACCCATGGCAGAAAAAGCCCAACTTGTGGGTCAAAACAAGCCTCGTTTTGTACAGCTATGTAATTGATTTACTGCCTTATTAGGATATCTGACTAGCATAAGATTCCTGTAATTTAGCTAATTGCCTTAATTCTTGTAACACATATAGCAACTTTAATCTATATAATGAAAGATCGAGACCCTCTAAAGGATCATCGAATTCACAAAGGCTCGTCTCTTCTTCCCTGCTTTTATCTCTTCCTCTCTTGCTGGTTTGACAAGGGCCCCCACACAATCTCTCATATAAGGTGAGAGATATCTCTCATAGGAGCATCTCCCATATATATATATATTTTACTCAAAAGAATCGACACAATACACCTAGTCAATTGGACTTGAAAAAATTCTGCCCTTATTGTTACAAACATACGATTCATGGGGAGATAAAGAAATAAATCGAACGGAACTCGTGTGCCACTCTTCCAAGGAAGAGGAAGAAATTATATATATATATAATATATATACAAATCCAGTCCTATTTTGGTCGGATCGGAGATGAATGAAGAAATAAGATTTTAGAAATAAGAAATAAACCATGGATAAATCCAAGCGGCCCTTTCATAAATCCAAGCGATCTTTTCATAGGCGTTTGCCCCCAATTGGATCGGGGGATCGAATTGATTATAGAAACATGAGTTTAATTAAGCAATTTATTAGTGAACAAGGAAAAATATTATCTAGACGAGTGATAGATTAACCTTGAAACAACAACGATTAATTACTATTGCTATAAAACAAGCTCGTATTTTATCTTCGACTCTTCGTTACCTTTTCTTAATAATGAGAAACAGTTTGAGGGAACCGGGTCGATCCTTAGAACTACTGGTCCTAAAACCAGAAATAAGAAAGCCTATTCCTCTCAATCGAATTAAAACTCTAATTCGAACTCAGATTGAAGTTTTGTTCAAAAAAGCCAAGAGATTGTCGCGCCATAATGTAATAATAAAAAAAAGAATGGGGGAAGAATAAATCTTTTTTTTTTATTGAAACGTGTTCGTTCATTCCTACTACTTATCATACGAATTTCTACTATACCCTCCCGGAGTTCATTCTCCGGGGAACTCCGTTTAAAGTATTCCAGTGAATTCCTTCCAATCTCCTTATTTGATGATCGCATTGGAAATTGTGTCAAGACAATTCCTATTTGATATGGCTATTTGTGCAGGTATTTTACGATTAAGAAGGAACCGCCTCTTGTACAGATCAAGTATTAATCGACTATAACTATGGGATCCTCTATTCTCACGAGTTACTGCATTTATCCGAGTGATCCACAAAAGACGAAAACTTCTCTTTTGCCTGCCTCTATCCTGATGAGTGGAAACCAAAGCTCTCATTTTCTGTTGAGTAGTAGTTCGAGTAAGTCTTGAATGAGCCCCTATATATATTTATGGGAGATGCTCCTATGAGAGATATCTCTCACCTTATATGAGAGATTGGGTGGGGGCCCTCACATCCATATCCAATGCCAACAACTTAAATGTGAGGGCTCCCACCCCTATCTCTCATATAAGGTGAGAGATATCTCTCATAGGAGTCCAAGCATCTCCCTTATATATCCATCCCTATATATATATATATATTGAACTATATATAGGCAAGCAAAGAGAGTTTGTTGCAAATCCAAACAAGTGATCAAATTCATTCGATAACTTATGTTACAGGCTAAGAACCCTTTATATAGAGAGGGTTTGTGGTATACAATTACAATAAAGTCCATGCTATAGTATTTGCAATAATTCTCTTTTCTACAGTATTATACTGTTATGGTGGTGAGCAGTGGGAGGATAAGTTTATCCTTTGGTGGCAGACAGGATCACATGGCCCTTGGCATGTTAAGACAAGGCGGCAACAGTATGGTGATGGGGGATCCGCCGAAAATGTTGACTTGCGATGGCTGGATTAATCCGCATTCAAATCATGCAGGGCATCAAGATAAGCTTTTTCATGATGGAGACAAAGGCCTTTCACTCTCTTGGTGCATGTGTTACAATGACGGGCATCAAGCAATAATGCTTCAAGCTGGTCTAGGGTTGTTGCTTTTTCTATAGTGCTTGAGATCTTGGACTGCACCGGTAAAAATGGGCTCTCATGGCACCCATTCCACCACTTCCTTTCCCAGATACCATTGAGCCTCGCTACTGCCAGGATGAAATGCTTGTTGAAAGCACCACAGAAAAAGCACCAATCCTAGACCAGCTTGACGCATAATTGCTTGATGCCCGTCATTGTAAGACATGCACAAGGAGAGTGAAAGGCCTTTGTCTCCATCAGGAAAAAGCTTATCTTGATGCCCTCCATGATCTGAATGTGGATTAATCCAGCCATCACAAGTCAACATTTTCGGTGGATCCCCCATCACCATACTGTTGCCGCCTTGTCTTAACATGCCAAGGGCCATGTGATCCTGTCTGCCACCAAAGGATAAAATTATCCTCCCACTTCTCACCACCATAATTGTATAATACTGTAGAAAAGAGAATTATTGCAAATATTGTAGCATGGACTTTATTGTAATTGTATACCACAAACCCTCTCTATATAAAGGGTTCTTAGCTTGTAACATAAGTCATCGAATGAATTTGATCACTTGTTATATATATATATATATATATATATATATATATATAGGGAGATGCTTCTATGAGAGATATCTCTCACCTTAAATGAGAGATTGGGTGGGGACCCTCACATTTATATCCAATGCCAACAACTTAACTATGAGGGCCCTTATAGTAAGGTGAGAGATGCTCTCATAGGAGCATCTCCCTATATATATGTCGCGCCCCCGAACTGAGGCCTGGGCCCGTGACGCTTCAATCACGGATTGACGGTTAATTTCCCACAGGTTCCCGCGGTGAGGATCCCGAGACACGGGAGACTAACTCACACGATCAAGTTTTGCAAAAGCGTGTAGCAAATCACATCATGACAAAGCATGAATAAAATTCTCAAGTGCATGAGTAAAATAACATCAAGATCAAGATATCAAAAGGAGGAAATATAACAAAGCATTCCCAACAGGATTCAAGTTTGAAAGTTAACCCAAAAGTAAGTTTAGTTTTGTTACAATCCAATAAGAGACCAACAAAGGCCAATACATTTCCACAAGTTTAAACAAGACACCCAACAAAATGTAACGGATCTCATGATCCCACCCGACGTCTAGTTGACGTCGTCGGGCTGCCACTTTCGAGTTGGGGGTGGCTCAACAACCTCCTCCTGACGCTCCTCCTCAAAGGCAACGTCGCCTGCACCTGGTCACTAAAATAACAAATATCAAACACGACGGTTTGGCAGATAATCAATTTAGACATGAGCATGGAACAATTTAAGTTCACAGAAAATAATGTTAAAAACCTCTTGCTGAATTTAGAACAGTTCATGACTGAGATACATTTCAGATAAGCTAAACTGGCATGAATACATATAATATCATGAATAGTTAATCCACATTGAGCCCATCCTTTTTCTATCATATATGATGACAAGAGTAAGCACGCACGACAAGCACGACACGCAAAACACGATTCCCACGCCACACAAGGTAGATGGGGAGGCCGGCCACGAAACTGGAACACGCACGATGTGTAATATAATACAAGACCAATCTGCAGATAATCCGCATGTTTAAGGACCCCCGGACAGTGGATCAGACTGAAGGGGCATTCCATGCTCAGTGGTGTTCACTTGAATTCATGAATGCACAAAACACACGATACACGTTCTAAACAGATCGATATTAAGGGGGAAATCACTTGTCAAAACGAGACAAGATACGACTAGCAAAATGCATAAATTATATGCATTCAAGCTTAAGAAGTGATCCCCTTTTTTATTCTTGAAACAAATCTTCAAACGAGCTTATACTTGAAAGTCAAAACGAATACACGATGATGCTTATTGTATCAAAACTAAGTTCAACCACGAAGTTCATCAAGCTTCCGCTAAGACCATTCATTGACTTTTGTGTAATTGAAGCCCAAATGTCGTAAAATAAAACTAATTGGTGGCCCTGAAGTTAGAATACATTTCGGATTTCCAATTGCACAATGTCAATTTAAAACCCTAGCATAGTCTAGTTTTTCAATGCCCAACGATTCATGAACGAACAAAAACTTAGCCCTGGAATTCTGCCCAGGTTCGCTCGAGCGATCAACCCTCTGCTCGAGCGGACATGACACAGAGGCTTGTCCGCTCGAGCGGACCCCAAGGGTCGCTCGAGCGGACAGGTCTGGCCTGTCACGCTCCAGGCAGTGGCCTGGCCGCTCGAGCAAACCCTGTGGTCGCTCGAGCGGACACGGGCAGAGTGTAGAAATGCACTCCCTTGTGCAATTTTTTTTTTCTGAAACTTTTCTTCCCTTCTTCTCATAACCGAACCACCTGCAATTCCCTGAGCCTCCATGCTCTCCAAGGGATCTATCCAACATTTCCAAACCATTCACATCACCATCTAAGACATTAAATTTCCATTCTTCAGCAAAACCAATCCAAACATTCTAAACAAAGCATAGGTTTCAAATTCAAATCAGAATTTCACAAGATTGGAGTGTAATTAACATTAATGCTATAGAGAAATGAAAACAAGTAAGAAGAGTCTAATGGTGACATAGATTGTCACTCAATCACACCCATAATGCATTTTAAACGTAGGAATGAAATTCCAAACCCAACATGCAAACAACATTCCTAGATTGGTTACTTGCCTTTGCCCAAATGCCACACAAATCTTCCTTAAGCAATCCTACTCAAGAGCCTAGCCAAACTCTACAAATATCCCATGCAAACCATTCAAAAACTCAACAAATTTGAAAACAAAGAACCCATTTTGAAATGGGTGTTGCATGCTAGAGAAAGAAGCTCCTTAGGAGCTAAAAGGATTCCATTGAAGAGGAGGGCTGATGCTCTTACCTATAGCTAGCCAAACAAGAAGAGATGAAGAAGATGGAGAGATTGCCCAGCTGAAATCCCCAAATAAATGGGTTCAATGTGAAGCTTGGAGGGAGAGGAAGATGGTCTCAGATTTGCAAATGGAGTCCTCAAGTTACGGCATGCAAGGTGGGGAAGTAAAGAGGGAAGAAACTCTCCTCATAACTCAAGTCCTTGAAATATTGCAGAATGAACGAAAGGGAGGAAGAAGAAAGGCTTAAGTGATTTGAAAGTGGGGCCCAATAGGTCTAAATCTTGCGCTGACTAAAACATGGTCTTGCGGGCCCCGGATGAAATCGACGAAGAAGGTTGAAATGATCTTCGAAAAATCTAGATTCCGAGAAGTATAAATTTGACATGGTTTTGAGATTTCGAAATTCGTGTCCAGATTTGGGTGTGAAAATTCAATTTTACATTTTGGGCCAAAACTTAGATTTTTGGGCTTCAAACACAGATAGGCTGAAAACGAAAGTTATAGCGATTAATAAAACCATTCAAATGAAGTCAAAATCACAATTAAATCGGAAACCATAATCATCCTCCCATGCTTGCACTTGCACTCAGGGCATCCCTGATCGTGTCTGACTAACATTAAACGCTCTCAAAATTCCCAAAGTTAAGTTTAAGACTAAACCAATTATATTCTAACCCAACGGTCACTAAACCCTCTTAGGACTAAGTACACACTAAATATACACTAATCGGGCTAATTTGGGTCGGGGTCTAACAATATATATACGCATACATACCTATATATATATATATATATATATAAACGAAGAAGAAGATGAAGAAGATCAGAGGTGTACTAGGCAAGAAAGGGGACAACACTGCAGCAGCTAGGGTTTCAACAAAAGGGGTATTGAACTCGGGCAGCTGAGTGAGGAAAGATTTCTACTTTTCTTAAATAACAATGAAATTGTAGTTTGCCCCTTGGTGCTTTTCAAAGAAAAAAAAAAAGAACTGAAAACTAATGCCAAAAGAAGCCATTCACAGTAGTCAGGGATGGGTTTGACTTCACAAAATATAAACCTCCACAATGGTTTAGGCATGGGGCAAAGGAAGCTCCATTCACGTTGAGTTCGGTTTTAGGCCTAACCAACCTATTGCCTTCCTAGGTTGGCTTAACCCATGAGGAGTAATGACTGACCGAGGTGGGAGTAATGACTAATTGAGGTGGGAGTAATGAGGGACGAATGAGGGGAAATAAATCAATGGCTGATATTAAGAGGTGGTCAAAACTTTAATGGATGTATAAGAGGAGATCAAAATTGTAGGATGGTCAAAGTAGAATTTGAAGTTGCTAATTGAAATCATTGGCTTCATATATTATAATTGAAGTTCAAGGTGTTGGTAATTTCAAGAATAATGATGGAAAACTCTAGACAAAATCTAGGATTTCGGCCAAGTACAGACCAGATGCAAACCAAAAACTTTCTAGCCTTGTTCCATTCCGGTTGAAAAACCGGAACGAAAAGTTTCAGCCATTCCGGCTGAAACGAAACGGAATTGACTGCTATGCATTTAGCTCCATTAGTGTATCAACAAGCTTTGCACACTGTGCGGCTCGAACGACTCAACTGAATCTCTAAAAATCTGGCCCAATCCAAGGAATCAGTTGAGTCCTATAGGACTAGGTCTATTCGTGCTAAGAAAATGGGGGAAAACAAAGAGGGAGGGGGGGAAGTCAATGAGTTGACTCAAGTTTTTATACTATGTTGAATGTTCCCAAGGCTTTGCACACCTACGTACCAAAAGGAGAGAGCGCTTACAAAAGTGAGTATTTGAATTGATTCTCACATTCTAATTCTAATTCTAATTCTACTAACTCTCACTTAAATTCGGACCCACAATTATGTGAGATCCTACCTGCGTGGGCTTGCCAGTCTTGTTTGTTAGCTCGCTTGTCTCCCAGGGGGTGTGGACTACACTAAGTCCCACATCGGAAATATTGACATCCTGTCCTTGGGCATATAAGCGTGGCCTAGCCTTAAAACTCCACATGAGGCCTTTTAAAACTGTGCGGAAAGATTGGATTGAAATCAAATGAGCCAAAGCGGCGGACAATATCATGTAGATAATGGGCTTGGGTAGTCACAAAATGGTACCCAACGAGGACGGTTCTATTTCTGGTTAGGGAGAGTGTGAGACCCCAATCTGCTTGGGTAATCCCTTGAGGCGAGACCAGCTAAGTGATCCTGTGAGCCAAGAATAGGGAATCTACAGGGGTAAGGGTGGAGTGCTTCGGTTAGCACCATGAGGCTTTGTTCAAGTCCCACATCCCACATGAGGCCTTTTAAAACTGTGCGGCAAGATTGAGTTGAAATACCATGAGCCAAAGCGGACAATATCATATGGATAGTGGTCCCAGGTTGTCACAAAATGGTATCAGAATCGAGGACGGCTCTATTTTCGGTGGGGGAGAGTGTGAGACCCAATCCGCCTGGGTCATTCCTTGAGGTGAGACCAGATCAAGTGATCCTGTGAGCCAAGAAAGGGGAGTTCATAGGGGTAAGGGTGGAGTGCTTTCGGTTAGCACCGTGAGGCTTTGTCAAAGTCCCACGTCTCACATGAAGCCTTTTAAAACTGTGCGGCAAGATTGGGTTGAAATCCCATTAGCCAAAGTGGACAATATCATGTGGATTGTGGGCCACAAATTGCTAACCCAAGAATTAGAAATTCCCACGAACACCTAATGGTCCCACATATGATCAAGTATCAATTACTCAAAATTCAAGGAACACAACAATAAACACACACATATATATGTATGTATAAAAATGTATAAATATCCCTGACAACTTTAATTCCTATAAGTTCTAGAAAATCAAGGCATTCAAATATATATAAAGTAATTAAATACTCTAGCCCCTATAACAGGGTCCAGGGTATTACACATAATCTGTGGGATTATTCCACATGTCAGTCATCGAGTGGATGGGATCATCCTTCTACACCCAACTCTAGAAACTTCTATTTAACTCTATCCTAATCCTACACTCTATAAAATCCATGCTATTCTTGAGTACTCTAATATTTTAATAATTTACAAAACACCCTAGATACTTCCACATAATTCAAGACTTTGTTGGAGTCTTGTGAACTGTTATGAACCCTTAAAGATCTTTGTTCATCAATCTGGATCCTTCTGCATCTTTGATCACGTGTGTGTCCGACCACTGGAACAGTCATGATGCATAAGTGACTTTAGAAAGCCTATGCCGCTTCCCTTGTGCACCTCACATCCTCTAGTGTATGTGCCATGAGCTTTGAGTGCGTGATGAGCTACTGCTTGCCTTGGTGAACCCTTAGGGTTGAATGGCTCAAGAAATCTTATCAGATGGCAATTTTAGCCCTATCGAAGCACATAATACAGATCAAAATTAGTTGACCCTAATGATCATTGCAAAGGGATAGATCAGCCCCCACACATACATCTGGGGGTTCATTGACCCTGCTTTCCAATGCAGTGGGTTGTTTCATCCTTGATGCACCAGAGGGAGGCATATATTTTTTTTTAAATGGTGACTGTGTATTGAATCTCAAAGAAGCTATACAGTATAAGAGATATATACTGTCACGAAAAAAACCCACAATAAAGGGGAAGCAACAAGCAAAAAGAGACAGATAGTGTTCCCAAAAAAAGACGGGCACATCCACGAACCCAAAACTGGGATCACCCTTTAAAGTGCTAGAAAGCACACATTACATAGCAACAATCAAGGCAGTTTTCAGAACTCCCTCTTTGGCGAGCTTATCCGCTTCCTAATTAGCCGATCTTTTAATGTGGTGAAAAGATATGTTTAACTCCCGCAAAAGTTGAACCACCTCTTCAATGAGATCTGCAAGGGTCCAAGGAGGATTTACTTATTGACTTGCCCACTGAACTACGTAGTAGGAATCTCCTTCAACAAGAAGTCGTTGAGGATTGAGCTTAGACGCTTCAAGGAGGCCAGTTCTGAGAGCCATTAATTCAACTTTGCTGCCGGAGCCAAAACCAACTGGACCTGAGTAGGATAGAGTGATGGACCCTTCCACATCACAAATGACCCCCCCTAAACCAGCGGGGCCGGGATTCCCATAAGCACTACCATCAAAATTTAGCTTGAGGGCACCTGGAGAGAGGGAGGGCACCATCTGGGGAGGACTGTATTTGGGATTGGGTGAGAGTAGACCACTTCCTTCCAATTATGAATGATGGAGCTGAGAGGTAAGCCTTTGAAAAGAGGATTAGCGGAGACCCAAATAGCCGAGTGTTTAACTCTGTCCACGAATATACCCACATCTGAAGATCTACCTTCAAAGCATCTCAGGTTCTTTTCTTTCCAAATCGACCAAATAACGGCCAAGAAAGAGGCATTCCATAGTATCCTTCCCCTTCTGAACCTTAAGAAAGGGAAGCGTCTTTTGACACTGCTGATCAATATGGATGACTCTTTCAGCCCTGTTTTACAACAGAAAGGATCTGTTGGCCCTTCTGATTGTCACGCCCCAAAATCTGGGCCCTGTCGGGTTTCGTCCGTGACTCAGAAGCATCACACGCATGGGTTAAATAAAAAATCACATAGAGATTTAGGCATTTACCCACTTAAACCAACTTGTATTAAAAATCAAAATCTAATAAACAAATGTAACATTGTCCAATAAAAATAAAATAACTGCGTTGTCTTTAAAATGAAATAATCTAAACAATCTATTGAATCTAGTTCTCTTCTTCAGCTATGTCGTTTCGACACTCAAGTGCGCATCCCAAAGTATATCTCCTAGTCACCATGATTTTCCTAAGTCTCTAAGTTTTGGCTATTTGGATGCAACAAATCCACAAAATATCAGTACAACTGAGTGAATAGATATTCTAATCTATTTGTGCATTCCAACAATTAATTAAATAAGATTACACAATAAATTTAAAGTAACATCCAAGAGTCTTCACTCAAGGCAGGGTTGGAATTGGGTCAAGCTAACAACAACCTCCTAACCACTTGATAGCACGGCCCAAAGTTCTTACTCCACAAAGATGCCACATATAACAAAATAGTTTCTCAAAATTCCTTTCTACACATCACAAAATAATTCTTTTCTGTCCAAAGCAAAACTGACTGCAAGGTCCAAAACTATATAACGGGTCCATAAAATCAACCTTTCCCAAAAGTGTCCAAAGTCAACAATCCTTACAAAATTGGCCATTTGTATGGGAATGTCATCCCACACAATGCTAGTAGTCTAGGGGTGTCTAAAAGGTTCCTCCAAACGAACCGAGTCTTCTTATCTCAGTTTTCCAATTCAAATAGTAAATATGTATCTCTTCAAAATCTGATATTTAGCATGTCCTCAACATCGTAATGGGAAACTTCCATAATCAACCCCTTCTCAATTATGTGGATTTAATCTGCCCCAATCCGAATCAAAATTGGTGTCTGAGGTGAGAGAGGTCAATTACATAACTCACCCTTTACAGTTTTGAGGGAATTATTCAATTACCAACTTAAGTACTTAACCACAACATATACATATACAAATCACACAATCTGTCATGTGAAATCCCCAAATAACAAAGACATGTATTTTAATCCACATACATATTTCAAGTTGCCAATACAAATAACAGGGTAATTTGACAAATCAAGAACTAGAGGAAATAATTCAAACAATTTGCAAATAATAACAATGAATAACAGGCCTTTGTAATTTCAGAAAGCTTAGGACTCAATGAATTAAATAAAGGGAGCTGATGTTGGCACATCTCCACTTGCCCATTGCACATCCCTTTTTTTCAGAACCTGGGCACCCCTGTGGGAAATCCCCAAACTGCCCCTCTCCCTTTCCTTCCCGCTCTCCTCTCCCTGCTTGCCACCCACCTCCGCCCGCGCCCTCTCCCTCTCCCTCTCCCCCACCTCCGCTCGTGCCCTCTCCTTGCTAGCCACCCACCTCCGCCCACGCGCCCTCCCTCCTCCTCCTCCTTCTCCGTCTCTCTCCCTCCCTGCTCGCCCCCACCTTCGCCCGTGCCCAACCCTCTCCCTCCCCTTCTCCCTGTCTCTCTCCCTCCCTACTCGCCCCCACCTCCGCCCGCGCCCGACCCTCTCCCTCTCCTTCTCCTTCTCCGAGTGGCCGAACGATAGGGAGAAGGAGAGAGGGAGGGAGACGGGGAGGAGGGGGGTTAGGCCTCCTGCGGAGGTGGGCGGGTTCAGGAGGAGGACGACGAGCAGGGAGAGGGAGAGAGACAGGGAAAAGGAGAAGGAGAGCGCCGGGTGGAGGTGGGCGGCGAGCAGGGTGAGGGATAGAGAGGGAGAGGGGCAGTTTGGGGATTTCCCACAGTGGTGGCCAGGTTTTGAAAAAAAGGGACGTGCAATGAGCAAGTGGAGCTATGCCAATAACAAACAGGTTCAGATATGGAAACAAAGGGTGTCAGGCCCTTATTTGTAATTTACAGAATCTTGGAACTCAACTAAGTAATCCGTAGAGGGCCCAGTTGTGATTACTATAATTATCAGGGGCTTAATTTTAATTTTCAGAACAGTTATAGAATTCAAAGAAGTGAAGGAGAAGGGCTGATGTGAGATTTCTGCATTCCTACAGTGTTTATAGCTATTTTGTCTTTAGTGGATTGGTAGGGAATCTTTTTGACTTTTTGTGTTAAAAGTCAGCGGTTTTTTATCATTTAGTGGAAAAAGGAGATTACTTTTGACTTTTTTTTTAAAAGGAGGGAATTTTGAAGATGTGTACTTATGATGTGACCCCTTGTCTAAAAAATGGAGGCTTTACATTACTTTTACTAACCCAGTAAATTGCCAAACAGGCCCTTAAGGACACAAAACTCCTCTGGAGAAAATAACCAATTCACGCCTGATAGTTCTAAGGCTGATTGGATAGTGGGGCCCACTAGCCTAATCTAGGACTTGCTCTTCCAAGGTCGCCCAGGGGTGTTCTCACATATCCCCGGATCTGATTGCTCATCAGATGCCCCACCTGGGCCCCACAGCCTACACACACAGTCGCCCTCCTCAAACACTCTCACCTCCCAGATTTGAAGACACAAGATAAGATGGTGGGCTAAATGGGACCCACTACATGTAAAAAACCATATACCGACCTAAAAGCTCAAGCTCATAGGTGAAAGGCCCAAACAGGTATTATATATGAAGCCTTGCCAAAGGCATTACTTGGCGATGTGGGCTGTGGGGCTTTACTTCACCAACACTCCCCCTCACGTGCAAGCCCAACAAATTTCATAGGTGGGCCTGTCACGTGGGCTACACGAGAATGACAGGATCGAAAACCCACTCAGATACCATGTAAGAAATCATATACCAACCTAAAAGCTTAAGCTCATAGGTGGAAGGCCCAAACATGTATATATGAAGCCTTGCCAAAGGCATTACTTAGGTGATGTGGGATGTGGGGCTTTACTTTACCAACATTGCATATCGGACCAGCACCACTAGGGTCTCCCCTGGGTCCCCTACCAGATGGGGGGACCTAATCCTTGATCAGGTGGGCCAGATGGGCCCCGCAGCCCATCTTGTGATGGGTATGTTAGATGACCTGGACCTCAACGAAACCCCCTTCTGCTGAATTTTTTTCACTGATTTCATAGAAGTGGTGTTGAAATCAATGTCTAAGGATCTGCCCTCCTTGGGAAAAGTAAATTGACAAGTTTCTAAAACTTGCAGAGGAATTCAGGCTTCAAAAGTACCCCAAACATGTCGACAATGCAAAGAAAGTACTGTAGCAGTTATGCAACTGAGAGGAAACTCCACCAATCAACATCTATACAGTACAGAGTTAGAAATATTAAACAGTGAAATTCTAGGCATGAGATTCAAGTTACAATCATCAAACACAAGTACATTGAGATTTCTACTGACCATAAAATAGAGGAATGAAAGATATAAAATAGCAAAAACCAGAAATTTAGAACTATACACAATTAAATCTGACTTTTCTACTCACCTGGTGGCCTGAATCCACTAGTCTTTCCCCCTTCCTCTCCAAACTCTTAGATCTGTTGCTGGTTGGTGTGACGAATAAGAGGGGAAGGCTTATAAATAGTTGTTTGCACCTAAGGTTCCTAAGAACTCTGCCGAGCAAGGATTCTCCCAGGAAGGGGAGTCCTAATCCTAACATAAACCTCTTACTAAGTAGATGTCGACTTCTATCTTTGAATGAGAAGTTGGGTCCCAATATGTTTAAATAAGAGAACTTTAAAAGTAAGGGCCTACCAAGCCAGAGATTTATCTAAAAGGAAATTCTATGCTACCAAAAAGGGCCCCACATCTATATATACATCCATATAGGAAAGCACCACCATCAATAAACTATATAATTATTTAAGATAGTCATAAATCAAATCAATGAAAATAAACATATAAAATAAAGAAAATTTGGCCCCTATAACAAGGTCCTGGGGTATTACACTGATCTTGCCAGAGGACTGGATTAGTCCTGGCAGCCTTGCAATGGGCTGTTTCATCCCATACAAACTGCAGGAAGAAAAAAGCGGAGGGGGGTGGGTGTGGGTTGGTTGCGGTTGTGGAAGACGTGCATAATCCACCAAAGGGGCTGACTATCCTTTTATTTTATCATATTTTACTGTATTTTACAGAATCTTCTTCAATTACAAACGGCCATAGTGATATATCCTAAAGATAACCACCATGACTCAAGAAATCATAAGCATCTAGAAAGATAATTGTCAGTTATGGTGCTCCGCATCATTTACTAAATTAATACTTCGCCGCCAGTGTGTTTTTGTTGTCCCTTCTTTTGAACTTCTAATTGAAGCATGCTAGCTATTCAGACTTTGAAGGATTTTCTTGGTGTTGCTGAAGCTGAAGTGAGATCCTTAACTTTGCTTTATTCCGGAATGGTATGTCCTCATCATTTACTCAATAAGTAGATATTAAATTTATTTAATTTTCATGCCAAACAGAATATCCATTTTTGACTGTTGCCTAACACATTTTTGGATGTGCTACAGTGTAGAAATGCTGATGCACTGGCCATTTATTTTGGAGAGGATCCCACTCGTTGCCCATTTGAGCAAGGTTTGAACCTGTTAGTAATAGTTAATCTGTACTTCGTAAATATGAAACAGGAACGAGCAAAAAACATCCATGTGATTTCTTGTTCTTTTCAATTACAGTGCATTTGGATGGTACCCAGAATGCAAGTGAAACAATTTTGGAAAAGATGGTTATGCATTTCACTTTTTTTGAAAATCTTGAACTGCATAATCTGTTTCTTCTATTCTATCTATATATTCTTTAAATCTATATTCACTCTTGATATCCAAATACTTGTATATGCCCAGTTTTCTGGCATTTCTTTCCTTTGATGCCATACTGATACTGGATACTTGTAAAATAGATCTCAAACTCTATCCGATCTGCATCTAGTTTATTTGTATCCCAGCAACCATTTTATGGTATCAAGGTATAATATTCATATCCATGCCTAATAAATGATTTAGTCGTATCCCTGCTCCACATATCTGGTCATCATAGATAACTAAAACTGGAACATTTTGGATCATCAAAAACTACATACACAGACTTGGACAGAAGAGAATGCATCCTGTGCAACTTTCCTGGTCCAGCTGAATTCAGTGTCAGTTTTTCTATTTGAATTTTAGTAGACCATTTTTGTCATATTTGTAAATTCTTAATGTTCATATAGTTCCATCAAACTACTCTCTGGCTTCTTTAATTTTTTTCTATGTATTATGTTTGATGAAAAGACCATTTTGAATTGTCTTGCATAATTGCATTTGCTTAATGAACTTTTATGCGTGATGAATATCATTTTTAGACTATACATAGTAGAACTAGTAACATGTCAAATTTAAAACATCTCAATTATATTTTTCCTATCTGAGTCAAGCTGAACAAATTCTAGCTTGAGCTCGAGCTAATGGAGCCAAGCTGTTACTTCAGTTTGGTTTGCTTATTGAGTTGTGAGCTTGAGCCGAGCCCAATTGAGCTGGTTGAGCTGGCTCAACATGTTGACAGCCCTACAGATGATGGATCTTCATATTCACGAAAAAATATTTCCATTTTTCCTTCTTTGGACATGGTCAGAGGTTATTAAATCTAGTCCATTGTGTTGAAAAGAAGCTGTAGACATTTCACTCATTTGAATCTAATTTTCTGTTAAATGGAGGGTTCTGTGAAAAGATATGAACTTTTTTTTTTTTTTTTTTTGTATCCTTCATGCAGATGTGTTGACTTGACTGTCCTTGAGAAAATCTTCTCATGGTGCGGAGTATGTTGCTAGTTTCTGTGCTATTAAGTTTTTTTCTTTTTTCTTTTTCTTTTTTCTTCTTTGATGTGTGTACAATTGTTAGCTGAGACTTGTGATGCCCAGATACAGATATGGATATAGATATGAATACAGCAATCAAGGATATGACTGCACTTTTGGGAACCTAGGACACATACGGATTTGGCTTTCCTAATTTTTTCCTTGGGACATTTATGAATTGAAATTATCATTGTTTAGTGTTTACATTCTTTTCTAACATTTTTCTATGTTGAAAAGTAAGAAAGCCTAAGGAACAATATGAAATAATGGACTTGGTAAGTAGGATATGCAAGACTTGTATAGAAGTATCGGTGTAGTAATGAGTACTGATATGAGTGCTATATCGGTCCAACACGGATACGCAAAGAATGCACAGGTATTTGGGAATCATAGGCTGTATTGCTTTAACTTATATTATAGGGATCAAATGCCCTATCCTTTTTGGTTATTTATGTTACTTGAGGTTGTGCCTCTCTTGTGGAAATCATGATTTCCTTGAGATGTATCCTATCTTAAGGAATATACTTGTAAAGTAATAGACCCACAGGTCAGCTCAACCTAATGGGTCAGTTTGACCCATGTATTGGGTCAGCCTTGTATGAGTTGTAAACAGATTAGATAGATATTAGTTGCCTTAGTTAAGGCTGTAATTGTGTAATCAGATCTCTAATGAGATCCTCTAATCTAGGCTTTTGTGTATATATATGTATCATTCGTCCATTGATTATATACAGAAAAACAATTACAACTTCTCTCTCTCTCGTGTATGCTCTGTGATATCTCTGGCTTGGTTCAAGTATCTTCTACATGGTATCAGAGCCCTAGAGCACTGATCGTCTATCCATTCCAGCATAGGAGAAGACCTGTGACGGTTCTGATTGCTTGTAAAAGCACTGTATCGGCTGTGATCAAAGGTGGCCCACCTATTGATCACACACTGCCCAGAGAAATCCTCCCATCCTGGTCGACCATAATTCCTGGGAATTATACACATTTTTTCCAGATTTCTTGATCATCTGAGGTAGGCCATTCTCTCTGCTTTGTACTTCTCCCGTTTGTGCACATAGTTTTAATCACGACCGTCCAATTTTTTGGTCTCTCAAGTTTTTATCAAAATTCCACTTGGAGGTGCTTCGGATTTTTGATACAGAGATCACTGTGTGATCTGATCTTCCTCTTGATCATCCAGTGGGGCCCACAGAGCAAATCTGTGCCCCAAATCAAGGACGCCTGGGCCATTTTTTTGGGTCTTTTGGACTGGTTTTGATCTGGTTGCTTCCTGTGACTGTATTTCTTCATCTGCTCATTCAGCGGGACCCATAGCACTCATCTGTGATCTATTTCAAGTGCCCTGGACTCATTTACTTACATTTATTCAAGATCTGTTTTGTTCCTGTGGTTGGATTTCAATTCTGTTTTGCAATTATTGTAAGAAGAAAGGGCACTGGAAACGGGATTGTCCTACCAGACCCCCAAGGCCAACAGATAAGAACAGACCCTCTGGTCAGCAGCCCAATCGTGGTCCCATGCAATATTATCAACAGCGACCATATGCAGCCAAAGTTGCTGAAGATGATAGTTTTCTGCCTCCGCAACTGGATCTTACATCTCAGATTCAAGCTATGGTTGATGAGCGCATGCAACAGTTGTTTCTGGCTTCCTCCACTGGTTCTGCCTCTCAGATGGTCCCTACACCCTCAGCCTCTGGTTCTGCCATGACCATTTCTGGTCCGTCAGGTACTCTTGATTCTACATGGATCTTTGACTCTGGTGCATCCTATCATATGACAAATGATGTTTCCATACTTCATAATTGTCATACTCCTGCTAGCTCTCTCACCATCCATACAGCTGATGCCACTCCTCTACCAGTCTCTCTTATTGGCTCTGTTTCAAATAAGTTGATCTCTCTCACTAATGTTTTGTGTGTTCCTCACCTATCTATCAACTTAATCTCTGTTAGTCAATTGACTTCATCTGGATTTCTTGTCTCATTTTCTTCTACTGGCTGTTCTGTGCAGGATCCGCGCACCGGGAGGCAGATTGGGACCGGCCTTAGGTCAGGAGGACTCTACTATCTCCACTCACTGCATCTTCCATCTTCCAGCATTTCACCTGCCGCACTCGTTTCATCTCATTCACCCTTTGCCCTTTGGCACTCTCGTTTAGGACATTTATCTTTAAATAAAATGAAGCTTTTATTTACTAGTGGTGTATTTGGAAATATTTCTGTATCAGACATTTCTACCTGTTTTGGTTGCCAATTTGGTAAACAACATGCTTTACCTTACAATAAAAGCACTTCTTTTACTAATGCTCCTTTTGCTTTGGTACATTCTGATGTCTGGGGACCTGCCTCTCAGCCAACAAAAGGTGGTTCCATTTATTATGTGCTGTTCATTGATGATTTCACTAGATATACTTGGTTGTATTTAATGAAAAATCGTTCTGAGTTATACAACATCTACACTGCTTTCTCCACCATGGTTTCCACTCAATTTAAAACGAGGATTAAAATATTCAGGTCTGACTCCGGGGGAGAATACATGTCCCACAAATTCCGTTCTTACCTGACCAGTCAAGGAACTCTAGCTCAATTATCATGTCCTGCCACACCACAACAAAATGGTGTAGCAGAACGGAAACACAGACATATCCTTGAAACTGCTAGATCCTTGATTTACTCCTCACATGTTCCTTTGCAATTTTGGGGGGAAGCAGCCCTGACTGCAATCTATCTGATTAACAGAACACCATCCTCTGTCTTATCTGGCACCTCTCCCTATGAAAAATTGTTCTCCTGTAAACCTGACTTGTCCTATCTCAAAGTTTTTGGTTGCACCTGTTTTGTTCTGTTACATGATAACGAGAGAACCAAACTTTCCCCAAAATCCACTGTCTGTGTCTTTTTAGGGTATGGCATCGAACAGAAAGGCTATCGATGCTATGATCCTAAAACCAATAGATTACGGGTCTCTCGTAATGTCACCTTCTTGGAACACATACCTTTCTATTCATTACCTACCCAATCCTCTACTCCTGCGCAACCTACAGTCTATCCTCTTGATCCCTTTCCAGACCTGTTTCCTTCCGATACCCCTTCTACTCCACCCCTGCAGGTATATCATCGTCGGCCCAAACCTCCGTCTGCTCCTTCGGAATCTGCAGCCCCACCTCCTCCTCCTGATCATGGGCCTATCTCCTCTGCTTCAGATGTGCAGGATCCTCCTCAAACTCGAAGGTATCCAGTACGCACCAGAATCCCTCCCTCTAGATTTGGCTTTGTTTGTACTGATCATTTTTCTCCATCATACAAGTCCTTCCTTGCAGCAATTCATACCTTGGCAGAACCACAATCCTATAAGGAGGCCATTGCTCATCCGCACTGGAGGTCTGCCATCGCAGATGAACTTGCAGCTTTGCAGAAAACTCACACATGGGATCTTGTTCCTCTTCCCCCTGGGAAACGGGCCATCGGCTGCAAATGGATATTTAAGATCAAGACCAAAACTGATGGATCTGTTGATCGATACAAAGCTCGCTTGGTTGCAAAGGGCTACACACAAGAATATGGGGTCGATTATGAGGAGACTTTTGCTCCAGTTGCTAAGATGACAACTGTCCGTACTTTTATTTCTGTTGCCGCTGCTAGGCATTGGCCACTCTATCAGCTTGATGTCAAGAATGCATTTTTGAATGGATTTCTTCAGGAAGAAATATATATGCATCCTCCTCCAGGCGTCGTGAGACCTCCTCATTCTGTGTGTCGACTCAAACGTGCTTTATATGGACTCAAACAAGCCCCTCGTGCTTGGTTTGAACGGTTTAGCACCAGCATTATCAGCATTGGGTTTTCTCAGAGTACTCATGATTCCGCTCTCTTCACTCACTACTCACGATCTGGCTGTGTTTTCTTGTTACTCTATGTCGATGATATGATTATCACTGGCAATGATGCTACTGGTATTTTATCCTTGAAGAATTTTCTTCATCGACAGTTTGAGATGAAAGATTTGGGCCATCTGCGTTACTTTCTGGGCATTGAGGTTGCCTACTCTCCCGAAGGATATCTTTTGTCACAAACAAAATACTGCAATGAAGTTCTCCAAAGAGCTGGCCTCACAGATCTTAAGCCTGTCTCTACTCCTATTGAACATAATTTGAAGCTTCGAACTACTGATGGAGATCTTCTTTCTGATCCGACTCGCTATCGTGAGGTGGTCGGTTGCTTGGTTTATCTTACCATTACCAGACCAGATATTGCCTATGCGGTACATGTGGTAAGCCAATTTGTTGCGCAACCCACTCATCTTCATTGGGCTGCTGTACTGCGCATATTGAGATACTTACAAGGAAGTACCAACCGCGCCCTCCTTTTTTCCTCCAGTCCGAATCTGACTCTGCGTTGCTATTCTGATTCCGATTGGGCAGGCGATGTCAATGACCGTCGCTCTACAACAGGCTTCTCCATTTTTCTTGGCTCCTCTCTCATCTCTTGGAAGAGCAAGAAACAAGAAGTTGTATCACGGTCATCCACTGAAGCTGAATATCGTGCTATATCTCACACTACTGCTGAAATCATTTGGCTTCGCTGGTTACTTAGAGATTTAGGAGTTCTAGTTCCTAAATCTACCCCTCTCTATACGGACAGTGAAAGTGCACGGAAACTTGCCACAAATGATGTCTTCCATGAACGATCCAAACATCTTGAAGTTGACTGTCATTTCATTCGTCAACATGTTCGGAGTGATACTATAAAGCTCTTCCAGCTTTCATCAGCGGCTCAAATAGCAGATTTTTTCACCAAAAGTCACTCAGCATCTCGTTTTTTGGAGCTAGTTTCCAAGCTCTCGATGGTCACATTCTCCCATCCAAAGCTTGAGAGGGGGTGTAAAGTAATAGACCCACAGGTCAGCTCAACCTAATGGGTCAGTTTGACCCATGTATTGGGTCAGCCTTGTATGAGTTGTAAACAGATTAGATAGATATTAGTTGCCTTAGTTAAGGCTGTAATTGTGTAATCAGATCTCTAATGAGATCCTCTAATCTAGGCTTTTGTGTATATATATGTATCATTCGTCCATTGATTATATACAGAAAAACAATTACAACTTCTCTCTCTCTCGTGTATGCTCTGTGATATCTCTGGCTTGGTTCAAGTATCTTCTACAATACTAACGTGCTTGGAACGAAACTAGTAGATCAATCAATGTATCCTGATCATTGGCTACATGTTCAAAGGGAGAACTAATCAACGATGTCAGAAAGTCTCAGAAATTGATAGGCACTTGACAATAATAACCAATGGATCCTGATCATCGTTGTGCCACTAGGTTTGTACACTTCCAATGATCAATAATGAGCTCAGCTATTGTTTGTTGGCCTCAGAGTCAGTGTGAAACAGATCCAGCCATGGATCTGTCATTCGCTCTTCTTCCAGCTAATCGGATGGTAACGGAACCCTGTGGAACTTCAATATCCTGCTCCTTTAAGTTCTTCTTTGCCATCATAATTAACAAAGAACACGCGTGGCTATGCCTTGTAATAGTGTTATGCAAACTTATCTAGGAATTCAGAAAGGCCCCAAATCGTGGGGATTGTGATTGTAATCACTTAATTAAAGGGGATACATGTGTTGTAAACATTCCATAGATAATAGTCACGAAGATATAAAAGAGGAAGACCATCAAGGGGATCGACACCCAATTATTTCCCTACTCTATCTTCTTCAAAGTATCTGTTAATAATCTTGCTCATCTGCCTGAGCCTTAACTCTCCACCAATCTATTTTTGTTCTTGCGACATTCAGATGAAGCATGACCATCTCTTTGCATTTCAAGCAGAGGATGGTTTTCTTATTTGATCAATGGCTGCTCCTTCATTCTTGTTTTGAGACCTGGATGCTGGAGTGACATCGTGGTACCGAATTGGAATCATATCTAATCTTCTGCTGCTGCAGTGAACAGCTTTCCCATTGGTGGTTCTCTCTGCCAATGAGCCTTCTTTATCTGCCATTCGATCTTTGCAGCTTGGAGACACTCTTCTGCCACCATATACACTGGCTGTATTCCCTCCTTCCCGGTAATAGTGGCTGCAATCCATCAAAGAATTTTTTCATGAAGTGCTCTTTAGATATTCATTAAATTGTTGCAGACAACAAGGTGATGGAACTCTTTGGCATACTACTACACCAATCTGTTTCCTTGGTCATTGGGATGCAATTTCCTAAAGGACTATACAAAATCCACAAGTAGAATAATCTCTTTCAACGGCCTTTTTGTCTTCTCTCTTTTTTGGACCTTTGATTTTTTTGCCACACTTCCATGTTGCATTGACTTGCTCCCACCATACCGAAGCTTGTCTTCTCAATCATTGCAACCAATTTGACCTCCTCCTCATTGGAAATTGACTTGTAATGGAAGATACTTCAAGTCTTCAATCACTTCTAGTCAATCAAGGAAGTCGTCACTGCATAGACTCTCATCTTATTCAAATAGTTTTACCTTCATATTAAGATCTTTCTCTTCATGATCCACAGATCTACACCATTGGCATCATTCATTCTGGTGAACTTGCTGTGGAAGGGGAGTTGCCTATCATAGAGAAGGGATAAGACAAGAAGTGCCTCCTGAGATATTCTTGTGTCAATGTTGGAGGAACTAGGCCTATATCTGCCCACTATATCTTTTTGTGCAGAGGATGGTGATGAACAACAAACCCAACAGAGAGGCAAAGGATATCTGAATTCCATTCTGATCCAAATGTTGATTAAGAGCGATTAAGGATTCAAATAATAAGTTAATGAAAACTACTCTCTTGGATCAGTATATCCTTTACTTGAGTACAAAGAGAGGAGCAATCGCATGATGGAAAGGTGGAAAGATGATTTTAATTTTAATAGTTACTTTCATTAACAAAAGCAAGCAGTACAAGAGATGTATACTGACAAGCTAAAACAGGAAAACAAGAAAGAAATAGGGAAAGGGCGCCTATAACAAAACTACTTGGGCCCTGCAAAAGAAAAGACCAACTCCTTCCAATGCAACATTATCTGTTCAGTGGAGTATCCTTTAAAAAATGGATTAATGGACACCCAAAGAGCAACTGGAAACTTAGTTTTCTCCACCAAGCAGCTTTCACTGGTTCCAACCCTTTCAAAGCATCTGGCGTTCCTCTCCTTCCAGATTGTCCAGAGGATTGCAAGAAAGGTCAATTCCCACAACTCCTTGCCTCTTGGAACTCTGATTGGAGCCTTCCAAGCCTGGAAAAGTTCTGGGAGGGACTTTGGGAAAACCCAGCAGCAGTCAAACCACTCAACCACCGAATTCCAAATAAACTGAGCAACTTTGCAATTCAGCATGAGATGGTCCACTGATTACTCATCTCAAACACATGGAATAGCCATTGACCACAATTCTCCCCCTCCGCCTTAGGTTATCCATGGTAAGAACTCTTTTTTGAAGAGCCATCCACCCAAAGATTACCACCCTTGAAGGAGCTTTAATCTTCCAAATGCTACGCACTGCATTCCTCTCACTCAATCTGTTAGATATAGTCGAGAAGAAAGAAGAAACCGAGAAGGATCCATCTTTTGAGGCAGTCCACACCCTTTCATCCTCCCCTCCTTCCGAGATGTACATACCATTTAGAAGATTACGGAGCGAGATGAATTGAGATTCCTCATGATATTTTAAGTTCCTCCTTAAAATGGGGCTCCAAGCCGCTTAACAACCAGCCCTTGACATATATGATTTGACCTTTGCTTCCTTGTCCATGGTTCAATTGAACAGATCCGGAAATTGGGCAGCCAATGTCCTGTTTCCAACCCACCTATCTTGCCAAAAAGAACCCTCTCCCCCACCCAATATGATATTTTATATTCTCCATGAGGAACCTTTTAACTGAAAGGATTTCTTTCCATGAATCCAATTGCCGACGACTTTTTAAGGGTGTCCTGAACATCCCATCGATTTCTAGGGAGACTATATTTCCCCTCCAATACCTGTCTCCATAGACCATCCGATCCTTCTATGATCTATCCTTCAAAGCCATTTGCCCAAAAGGGCTTGATTCATTTGTCTAAGAGGTTTGATTCCCAAATCCCCTAATTCCTTAGGTCTACAAATTGAATCCTAATCCAACAAATGATACTTCTCCTGAAGACTCTTAACATACCATAAGAATTCTCTCTGCAAACTTTCTATTCTCTTAATAGCTAAAGCCGAGCATTTGAAGAGGGAAAAGTAATATACTGGAAAATTCGAAAAAACTGACCTGATAAGGGTGTCCCTTCCTAGGCTTCTCAGTTCTTATCCCATTCAGCTCACTTTTGAAGAAGTTGACTTTAAGGCCTGACACAGCTTCAAAGTAGAGAAGAGTGGCTTTTACGTTTCTAATCTGGTCTTCATTTTCTCCACAGAAGATGAGGGTGTCGTATGCAAACTGCAGGTGGTTGATTGCGGGGTTGTTTATGGCCACTTTAAACCCTTCAAATAAACTTCCATTCACTGCCATTTTATCATTCTACAAAGAGCTTCTGCCACTATTAGAAATAGGAAAGGGGAAAGATGGTCCCCTTGTCTAAGCCCCCTCTCAGCCGAAAAGAAGCCTTTTGGAGACCCATTTATAATAATAGAGATCCATGCTGAAGAAACACACTGCCGATTCTATTTTCTCCACTTTTCACCAAATCCAATTCTTCTAAGCATATATTGAAGAAAGTTCCAGTCCACTCTATCGCAGGCCTTCTCCAAATCCAGTTAGTAAATAAGCCCCGGAAACCTATCCTTGTGCCTTGAATGCACACACTCATGCGCCACAAGGATGTCATCCAAAATTTGCCTCCCCTTCACAAAAGCTCCTTGGTCTTTGGAAATTATACTCAGCAAGACCTTCTGAATTCTCCATGTTAAAGCTTTGGCTAGAATTTTATAAATGCTTCCAAGAGCTCTAATGGGCATGTAGTCCTTAATGTCAAAGCCAGTAGAGAGAGAAGAAGATAGAAACAATAGAAACAATATGTTTGTGAATTCGATGATCCCATTGAGGGCTCACGATGTTCCTTTATAGAAATATAGTTGCTATACATGTTACATAATTGTAGCAATCACTAGATTACAGCCAATCTAGTCTAATCATAATCTAAATTACATCTCCTAATATGGCAATGATATAAATTACATAGCTGTACATGTGAGGTAACTTATCTCCCAAGTTTGGGCCTTATTTGTCATGGGCTGACCCACTGACCCATTTGAGCACTAACCCATTTAACACCCCCCCTCAAATTGATGCGGGTGAATCCACGAGCATCAATTTGCCAACTAAGAATTGGTGTCGTGGCCGGGGAAGACCCTTTGTAAAGATATCTGCAATTTGAAGTCCGGTAGAAACATGAGGAAGAGTAATTGCTCCACGCACAAATTCATCACGTATGTAATGACAAGCCACCTCAATATGCTTTGTACGTTCATGGAAGACAGGATTTTCAGTAATCCGTATGGCACTGGTGTTGTCGGCATAGAGAGGAGTAGGACCAGATTGGGAAAATCCAAGCTCAGAAAGAAGACCCCGAAGCCAGACAATTTCAGAAGTGGCAGCCGACATAGCACGATATTTTGCTTCTGTGGAAGATTTGGAGACTTTATCTTGTTTTTTACATTTCCAGGAAATTAAGGAGTCCCCCAGGAACATGCACCAACCAGTGGTAGATCGGCGACTATCAGGGCAACCAGCCCAGTCAGCATCTGAATAAGCAATGAGAGACGTCGAATTGCCCACAGGAAAGAAAAGACCACGAGATGGTGTATGAAGAACATATCGAAGAATGCGCCGAACAGCAACTAGATGGAGATGGCGTGGTTGTGTCATGAACTGACTAACCATATTTATTGCATAGGAGATATCAGGCCGAGTGATAGTCAAGTAGATCAAACTTCCGACTAAACGGCGATACATTGTGGCATCAGGAAGAAGATCGCCCGTATCGTGCGCGATCTGAAGATTGGCCTCAACAGGCGTATCTACAGGAGTGGAGTTTTGAAGACCAGCTTTCTCAATGAGATCCATAGCATATTTGTGTTGATCAAGGATGAGACCTTTCGCTGACTGATGAACCTCAAGGCCTAGAAAGTATGTGAGTGGCCCTAAATCTTTCATATGGAAAGATTCATGTAAGGATGCTTGTAGATGTGTGATCATGCCAGAGTCTGTCCTAGAGATGATGATATCATCTACGTACACCAATAGGACAGTAAGCCCATTTGAGGAGCGGTGAAGGAACATAGAAGGATCATAAGCATGGATGAAAATAGCGGCTGCTACGTAGCGTAGCGGCCGCTATATCGGCCGTAGCGGCCGCTATATCGGCGGTAGCGGCCGCCACCGCTACGCTACGGCCGATTTATCGGCCGTCGCACCCGTAGCGGCCGCTACGTCCGCTAAATGACCGCTACGGCCGCTACGGGCCGCTACAGGCCGCTACGGGGTGTGAAAATTTCTTACTTTCCATTTTTTTTTTAAATGCATAAAAAGACTTATTTCTTTTCTTCTTCTCTCCAAATAACATTTATACACAACTCTTCTATCCTTTTATGTTTAAAAGAACACTAAAAAGTATATGAACTCGCCGAATTACAGTCGATATAGAGAGTTCTTCTCAATGATTCTTCTCTAAGTACATCCTATTAGACAGCCCTTTGGTAGATGTATTTTTTTCTCTAGGTACTCTTAAGTTTTGACTTCGTGACATAGTTTTTTCTTTTATAAGCCTTTCATTAGTTTCTAAGTTAGTATAACTAAGCAACATGAATACATGTGAAAAAAAATGATCATTACTATTATTTTCTATTTATAAAGCGATACAAGACCTCATACAGTGAGGGGACCGCTACGCCCCCTTACCTTAGTTACTTTTGCAAAAAAAAATACATTTTCTTTCATTTTACAATTTTCTGGATTTTCTGGAATTTTTTCAGATTTTTTTGGCGATTTTTTCAAATCGCACCGCTACGTATCCCCGCTACGCTACGTATCGCCCGCTTCGTAGTGTTTTGGCGGCGGGCCGCTACGCCCGCCGCTACCGCTATTTTCATCCTTGATCATAAGCACTCTGAGTGAACTGTAGATGAATGAGAGCATCCCTAAATTTCTCGAACCAAGCGCGCGGAGCTTGCTTAAGACCATATAGAGAGCGTCGTAAGCGTGCGCAATCTCCTGCTGATGCACCCGTAATGCCTTGGGGAAGTCGCATATAGACTTCTTCTTTGAGATCACCATGAAGGAAGGCATTCTTGACATCAAATTGGTAAGAGGCCAGGAGTGAGAAACAGCAATGGCAAGAACAGTACGGATTGTAGTCATTTTCGCAACTGGAGCAAAGGTTTCCTCATAGTCGATGCCATATTCCTGTCGGTTGCCGAGAGCGACTAACCGTGCTTTATAACGATCCAAAGAGCCATCAGCCTTAAGTTTGACAGAAAAAACCCATTTGCAGCCAATAGGTTTTGCAGATGAGGGACATGGAACAATATCCCAGGTATGATTCTCCTGCAGTGTCGTTAATTCGTCGTGCATAGCCTTTTGCCAACAGTCATGCTTCACCGCCTGCAAGTAAGAAGTCGGAATAGCAATGGAGGAGAGGGCAGCAAGCAAAGATGTGTGAGTGAACCCATATTTGTCAGGAGGCTTGGAGATACGGGTAGAGCGTCGAAGCTGAACTGGAGAGGAAGGAGCTTGTGATGAAGCGGGAACAAGATCAGGTGCCGGTGAGGGATCTGGAGGGGAAGGCAGTAGTGGAACATCCTTATGACGACGTCGTTCATAAACAATGAGTGGAGAAGAGGTCGAGTCAGAAAAATCTGGTAGATGAGAAAAAGAAGGTAAAGGAGAGGAATGGGTAGAAAAAAAATTTTGATTTTCGAAAAATGTGACATTTCGAGAGATGCGAAGACGGTTGAGCATAGGATCATAACAGAGATACCCCTTTTGGTGAGATGCGTAGCCAAGGAACACACATTTGGCAGATTGAGCAGTTAATTTGGTACGTTCGGTTGAGGGTAGATGAACAAAACACACATCCAAAAATGCGTAGGTGGGTGTAAGTAGGCTCGGTATGAAAGAGACGAAAGTATGGTGTTTGATTGTTGAGGCGATGGGATGGTAAGCAATTGATTAAATGAACTGCAGTGGCTAAAGCTTCGGGCCGAAATCGTGCGGGAACTGATGATTCTAAGAGAAGAGAACGAACAGTATCGAGGAGATGTCTGTTTTTCCGTTCAGCAACTCCATTCTGTTGATGAGTGTAAGGGCACGATCGCTGTGATAAAATCCCGTATTTTTGCAAATAAGTTTGAAATGGATGGGACATATATTCCCCTCCGGAATCAGATCGAAGAACTTTTATGCGAGTAGAAAACTGATTTTCAACATATGCCAGAAATTTTTGGAAAGCATCAAAGACTTCAGATTTAGAGTGTAAGAAATAAACTCAAGTGAATCTACTATGATCATCAATGAAAGTGACAAAATATTTGAAATTTGTATGAGAGATTACCGGAGTAATCCCCCAGATGTCACTATGAATAATGTCAAAGCAATTTGAAGCCATAGTAGATTTGGAAGCAAACGGAAGAACTTTACTTTTTCCAAGTTTGCAAACAGAGCACTCATCAGAAATGTGACGAAAAGATGTTTTATTTTCATTAATACTACTAGTGTTTAACATCAAAGATAACAATTATGAATGAGGATGGCCTAATCTATTATGCTAGAGCCTCCAAACATCCTGAGGAGAAAAACAAAAAAAGGCAGAGAGCTGGTTATTCTGAGAAGGAGGCAGAACGAGAGGAAACAGGCGTCCACACTTAGGCCCCTTCGCGATCACCGTCCCCGACACTTGATCCTACACAACACAACCAGAGCGAGAGAAGGAAACATTATAATTATCATCAATCAATTGTCCAACAGACAGAAGATTTGTAGTAAGATGAGGAGAAAGAAAGACATTTGTGAGAGGTAATGAATGAATGATTTCACCAGTAGCTGTAATAGGAAGCTTTTGACCATCAGCAGTATGGACTTGTAAATTTCCACTGTATGGTTGCAGGTTAGATAGATGAGCGGTGGAGGAGGTCATATGATTGGAAGCTCCAGAATCAAGAAACCATAGAGAGGAAGAGGAGTGGTGGTTACCTGAAATGCCAAGTGCAGAGAAGGCATTTATGATCATCTGTTGACTAAGCTCAGGGGTGATTTGAGGAACAGTATTGGTGGCAGGAGGTGGTGAAGGCATGACTGGTGCCGAAGGACTAGCACTATAAGAAGTAACATCTGCAGTATTGACATGATATGCTCGTGGAGTGCGATTTTGTGGCCGCCTTTTGCATTCAATAATAACATGACCATTTGATTTGCAATAATTACAAAACTTGGTCTTACACTGTGAGGCATAGTGTCCATAATTTTTGCAGCCAAAGCATTGGATTTTGCTGATATCTCTTGCTGGAGGTTGTCCTTTCGAAGCAGAAGTAGTATGATGAACGATCCCTCCCGGGGTGTAATTGGTAGTGGCAGCAAATGCGACATCAGAAGAGTTTCCGGAGGACTGTTGCTTCAGAGCATGCTGAGTGATCTGACTTTGTTCCTCTCGCAAGAGTTCATTAAGATACTCATTCAGGGATGGAGATGGAACCCTGCTCATCAGATTGGAACGAATGATCTCATATTCAGATCTTAATTTCATGAGGAACTAGTCTCTGTGAGAAGTTGCCTGTAATTTTTGAATCTCAGAAAGAGCGGCCTCAGAGACATTGAGGTATTTGATTTCATCATATTCAGCCCATAAATTAAGAAAACCTGTATAATAATCTTGGATGGAAGAAGTCCCTTGGGTATATTGAGCAATCTCCAGTTCAAGCTGGTATTGTCGGGCGGAGTTCCCTTGGTGATATACTTGCTTCAGATATTCCCACATCTCCTTAGAGGTCTTGTAAGGTTTGAAATTCAGGATATATTGGGGTTCAACAGAACCAAGAATCCAGGTTTTGATTTTGGCATCCTTTGTATTCCAAGAGAGTATTTTTTTCTCATCTTCCTTAGGGCGTGGATCGAATCCGGAAACAAGTCCCCACATTTCCTTTCCTTCAAGATAGACTTGAAATTGATAGGACCAAGAAGTATAATTTTTTCCATTAAATTTAATCAATGCAATGTCATGCTTTTCCATGGCAGTAATGAAGAGATCTATGAAACTTGTGCAAGAGAATCCAACTGTTTCTTAAAAGAATGGCTAACCAGATGAGAGGAAGAGTTCCAAGGTTGCAACAGAGGAGTTCAAGTTTGCAACAGAGAGGTCAGATAAGCCAATTTCCAAACACAGCACCTTCAAGCAAAAGAAATGTCCAAAAATAGGCCTAGGCGACCAGAATTTTCCAGAGAGAAGAAGGTGCAACAGCCAACAGGGGTATTTTATGATCAATCAGAGATCATAGGATGATGAAGACCACAAATTCGCACCAAACAAACCAGATTGCTCACCAAAAAGATCAAAATCCAAAAACTTGGACGGCTGTGATGAAAAGATACGGCAGAAAATGGAATTTCTCTAAAAA
Source organism: Cinnamomum chago (assembly GCA_038049695.1). Lineage (NCBI taxonomy): Eukaryota > Viridiplantae > Streptophyta > Magnoliopsida > Laurales > Lauraceae > Cinnamomum > Cinnamomum chago. Next base: position 58,354,753 of record CP142458.1, on the reverse strand, counting down.
AGGTAGAAAGCCTACCTCTGAGATGCTAAAAATCCTCAAAAAATGCCCACAAATACCAGAAGAAGTGGTTGACCAGATTGGTTGCAAGATCCAGATACAGCAGTGTGGATCTGGGGTGGGCCACGTGTGATCACACCTTAATCAGACCAGTGGATGAAGATTCCTTGAGTAGAGAAGACACTCAATGACTTCCAATGCTTGGAAGATGAAGAAGATCACTCAGAAACTCTCAGGGCTCTGATACCATGTCAAAGCCAGTAGAGAGAAGAAGATAGAGACAATAGAAACAATATGTTTCTGAATTCGATGATCCCATTGAGGGCTCACGATGTTCCTTTATAGAAATATAGTTGCTATACATGTTACATAATTGTAGCAATCACTAGATTACAGCCAATCTAATCTAATCATAATCTAAATTACATCTCCTAATATGGCAATGATATAAATTACATAGCTGTACATGTGAGGTAACTTATCTCCCAAGTTTGGGCCTTATTTGTCATGGGCTGACCCACTGACCCATTTAGCACTAACCCATTTAACACTTAATACCAATTTCCTCTGACTTTTTAGGGATAAGCGCAAGAAAAGAAGCCCCCATGCCTTTAGAAAGCTTTCCCCTATGATGGAATTCATCCATGAAGGCTAGAATATCCTTCCTCAACACCACCCAGAAACGTTGAAAGAAGGCCAATGGAAATTCATTTAGAGCTGGAGCTTTATCAACTGCAAGATAAAAAACCACTTGGCGAACTTCCTCTCCAGCCATTGAGCCCAATGATCCCCAATGCCATCGAAGGCCATGTTATCCAAGGATGGCCTATCCCAACCCTCGTCGGCATAAAGAGAAGCAAAGTAATCTTTTATGTGATTTATGATCTCCTCTTTCTTCTCCAATCTTCTTTGCCCATCCATAATGGAAGAAATCCTATTTACCCTTCTTCTCGAGGATGCCACCCCGTGGAGAAATCTTGTGTTTTTATCACCTTCCTTCAACCAATTGCATCTAGACCTTTGTCTCCACTTTGTCTCCTCCTCTCTCAGCTTTCTATAAAACTCTTCAAATCTTTTCTTCCCCTCTTCAAGGGACAGCTGGCCTCTCACCTTTTTATCTAGCGCCTAGATTTCTGAGATTTCTGGATCCTCACATCCCCAAAATTCGTCTTGGCCCACTCCTTAATTTTATTCTTCAGCAATTTCAATTTAGTAGCCAATTTGTGACCTGCCCAACCCTCCACCTTGATCTCCTCCCACCACTCTTGTATTGGGCTAGGAAATTGCTTTTCCTCTAGCCACATTAATTCAAAACGAAAAGGAGTAGAGCTAGGAAAGATCTGTGCATAAGATACTCAAAATCTGTCTAGAAATGATGTTGGAAGCCAAGGACGTGGATGTGGCCAAGGTGATACAAAATATACATTGTTTGGCCGATTAAACATGTGAGAAAATTGTTGGGATTTAGTGGATCGTTCCCCTCGACAAATCGGTGTAAATGTTGCTAATTTTGATACTGATAAGGAAACTGGAGTGCCATCTACTGTTGCTAGCTCGACCACTGGCACTAACAATGAACAAATCCATGATCTCCTTTCCAAAATTGGCCGCCATGAAAGTAATGCTTCTACTTCTTAGCTGGAGGTTGATTGGTACTACTAGCCCTGTGCAGAGAAATATATCTTCTTAGAATATGGGTGCTCCTCATAATTCCATTCATGCAAGGGTTTTGTTATAGTTATATTGATAATAAGGGGTTAAATTTAATGTTCTATTGAGTGTTTAATAAAAAGGATATGAGGATGAGGATCTCATGTGAAATGTAACACATCCAAATCCTTTCTCCTCCAATCTCCTTCAACTGACAAGTTTGGGTTTAGATCAGGGTAACAACTAAGCATCATAGCATTTACATCCATCTTTCGGTGGTCATCTAGAGCTAGGGGCTAGGGCTGATGTTAGCAACCATACCGAGGGGGCTAGCTTGAAGATATCACAAGCGTACCTGATGCCATGAAGAACTGGATTTGAGTGTTGGATTCTGGATCTTGATCATGTGCTTAATACTTTATATCCACGGTATCTTCCGCCTCTATTCCACTCAATACCGGCGATGAAAACCTTTATTTTGCGTAAGGGACTAGAGACGGGGACTGCAGGCAACCTTTTATATTGCTAAATGGAAACCCTTTCCATCGAGGATATCCATAAGCGTAACAGTACCTTGAAACTGGTGAAAGAGGGTTATCCTCAATTAACCGTACATGAAATATGGGATTTGTTAAAACTGAACCAACAGATAAGGATAACCATTTCAAAACAAATACGTGGTATGCTGAGACCACATACGGTTAACTCTAACTTGCATAAATGGCCTGAAATGCCTGCTATTTAGGATATTATTTAATATTTTTATTGAAGTCATTTGAGAGGGAAAATGTCATTTCCTATGATACCTGGATACTTCAAAATAGGCAAAGTATAATGTCATATCTTATCCAATACTTCACTTTTTATATGTAAAATATGTGTCCTTGCAATGTCTATGGCGTGTCCCTACCATATCCATGACTTATCTGGGCATCATAGCTTTTATCTACTAGAAAGACTTGAGATAAACCCAGCTTTTGATTCTCCATTTTTCATGAACAAAGAAAAGCTTCCTTATCATTTGGCTTGCTTCGTAGAGATGAGTTGCAGTTTTTCTAAGAGGTGGAAACCATCTGTCAGATCATGAATCCATGGTTCAAAATCTCGGTCTAGTGGGTGTCATTATTGACCTTGAAAAATGACAATCATGGTTCACAGCCATCACGGCCCATCAGGGTGTGGATTTTTTGGTTCCCAAAAAAATTTGTATCCCAAAAAATCAGAGTCTTGGAAAATGCTAAAATTTAGTGTTCCCTTTTCCCTTTAGGGCATCTTATAAAGAAAAATTCCGGTACTCTGAAAGTCGTTAATGTCAGGGAGTTCTGGTTTTTTGAGAAATTGTTCAATTTGTTCAAAATTTAATTGCATAATGAAATATATTTGTGAAAAGTTGTAGGAATAAAAATATAAAAACCAAATATTATGCAAATAAATTAAAACTTTTAAACAGTAACCAATCAACCATACAAAAAGAAGGAATATATGTGGTAAGTTAATAACGTTGAGTCAAAGTAACAGTATGGATAGTTCCTCTATTCACATGTAATGTCATGAACTTTATGGATAGAAACTCACACCTAGTAACTTCAGTTTCTCTGTACAAAATCTTGCTTTTATTCTTTTAGAACATTCATAATTTAATCAAAGTACTGCTGTATGCATTCCTTTCAGGCATTGTGATGTTGGAAAAGTAAGAAATTAATGGAACAGCTTTTTCAGCAGCATTGGTTGTATCTTCTATTCAGAGTATTATAGCTATCTATAAACCATCTAGCTGGAGAGAGAGAGAGAGAGAGAGAGAGAGAGAGAGAGAGAGAGAGAGAGAGAGAGAGGGATGGTTCATCATCAGTGGGGCTCATCTTATCAACAGAACCCAACCATGTGCGGCTTGTACGCAAAGCAACACTCAAGCATACTGTGCAGCACCGTACCTTTTTGGATTTAGATTTCTAAATAACAATTTGACATATATGATGCAGACATATTTTGCATATTTTACCTTCACAGACTCATTTCGTTCACTCATGACTGTCCATGTTTGTTAACTCAACTACTCTGTTGTGTTGCTCTAGTCACTTGTTCACTTCCATCTTTGATGGCAAACTAATTTAATTTCCTCATTCACAGTTTGACTGTCTCTCACATGTTCCAATTTATTATTTTGACTTTGATGATGCAGTTGCTTCAACACTTCTGAACTTTGTCAAGACGTTTGGGCGTGCCCATGATGAAAATTGCAAGCAGCTTGAGCTTGAAAGGAAGAAAGCTCAGAAGGCAGCGGAAAGCGAGAAGTTGAAGGCTGGAATTCTGAAAAAAGAGTCAGAACATATGTTACGGCCACCTGTCAGGAGCAACAACATTTGACAGTAACTTGATTTTTAACATGGGTGATTTTTTTCTTTCCCCATCTCGGAGAAAACATACTCCTCTATAATGAGGAAAAAGAAGATGAGACTGGAAAGCCACCACAACGGCCAAGAAAAAAAGGAAGAAAATGCACCTCCTATTGTTGAATAAGCTGAAGATTTTGCTGGAAAATACAATGATAGATTAAAAAAAATTAAAGGAGACTCAATCTGTATTTTGTGAGGTATGCCTTCTTATCCTTTTTTGTAGTAACTATGTGATTTTCTCTACCTAACATAAAGTTTCCACTTTCAGGAAATGATATGCACTGACTTGTCTGATCTGGGAAAATCAAAACAGAAGTTCTTGGAATGAATCACAATGTGGATACTGATTACTGTTTTTGGCTTGGCTGTGTACAAATGGGCCCCATATTTTTCCCTGGTTGGACAGCTCTGACCATATCATTTGTCTCACTTTTCACTCCTAATTTATGATTGTTCTCTTGGAACAGGTCAGCTAGGGACGTCTCAGTGGCGGGCAATCTTGTAAAAAGTTTACTAACCGGATTTCTCTTCTGTAACAATATCTTGAGTAGCTAATGTGTGATTTAGTTTCTTGATTTTTTTGTATTCTTTTTCCTGCACATATTTGAATAATGGGTGTAAAGAAGTGGAAGCATAAGCAAAAAGCAATCTTTTCTCCATTTTCCAATAATATTTTCAGTTTTCTGCTTTAGGTTTTTGCTGGTTAATTGCAAACATTGCTTTTTTTGACAAAAACATGAATATTAAATACAAGAAATGTGGAAAGTCTCATTAAAAATAGAGGAATGATTATACTGATGCCGCCAACAACATTAAATATGTGGTTAGATTTGTGGTTTGTGCATATGATTAGCCTAGATCCTGGTGTTGGTGTTCGAATTTGATCTGATCATCACAAAAACAGTAAATCCAATGTAAAATAACTCTTTACAGCTAAAACCATTGAGCAACTGCCACATTGCTAGTGTGGTGTAGGCCAACACTTAAGCTTCTCCAAGCCAGGTTCTCAAAAGCTCTAGTATGCTCCAATGTTAGTTTACGGAACATAAGGCTTACATATTGCTAACCAGACTATAAAAAGTTGGCTAAACGAAGATTGATTTTGGTATTATATTTTAATCAACTTTCTAGTGTTAAATGCCTGAAATTGCTGCCATCATTCTACAAACTGAACATCAATGTCCTAGGAGGTTGCTCATCTTGTACCAGGGAGTACACGCACATTTGTATGGACTTCAAAAAGAGGTGATATGAGCGTAACGAAGAGGCTATATTGAAGCCTCCATGTGGTTTCAATTGATGTTTAACAAAAAGAAAAGAATGGGAGACAAAAATAATTTGTACATAGTCATAATTCTCATGTGTAGTCTGTAGAGGTTCTATAATTGTTGCAGGGATATCAATTGTTTCAGGGTGGAGAAGTTCAATGAGAAGAAACAATTTTGAATGTGTAATTTCAGAGGGAAAAAAGTTCGTCTCCATTTGGGTTTATAAGGAATGTTAAATCAAAATGAAAAATTTGCAGGGAAATGGTAGTTTCATCTGTTGTGCAGAAAGAGTCCTACTAGGAGCTTTTGCTTCCAGTTATGCTATATTATACTTTTGGAAGCGACTACTGTATGCAAGTTTTCTATAATGAGAGGGAGTCTTTGAAAAGCAATGGAATGAGTGATATATTCTATTCAAGAAGAACAAGTAGAGAACTCGAGATGTGAGTGGTTTTTATTCCAAGAGATGAATAGTTTTCCTTCTCAATAAAGGTTTGAAGGATTTTCAAGAAGCTTAGACTACCACAGACTCTTCAAACTTATCACTGGCTTCTTGTTGCAAGTTTGGGTTCAACAAGAGGTTTTTAGGTTTAATCTATCCAACCCACATGATCATAAATTCTAGCTCTCTAATTGGACAAACAATAAATAGGCACTCCTCTTAAACCTTGCACATGGCCTAGAAGGCGAACTGCATAAAATCTAGGGATGTAAATGGGTCCCCGATTATCTGATTACTAGAAGGTTCCGACCTGTTAAAAACTGAGTCTGCGTCCTTAATTAAGTCTCGATAAGTAAATAGGTCTGGATCCGGTTCCACCTTGGTTCGGACCTGTGGACTCGAGACCCGTCATATTACCTCAATTTTAAAAAATATCTCTCAAAAAATATATATTTTTAATATCATTCTCTATCTGGACCTGGATCCAGATCCGTCCCAGATATAGTTCTGGTTCCGGTTCCAAAGTCAAGAAACTAGTTTTTGAAACGGTTCCGGGTACGGATCCTGTTCCACCTGCTCCTTAACGGTTCCGGTTTTGGGTCCACCATGGACCCGGACCAAAACCGACCTGTTTACAACCCTAATAAAATCCCATATCTTGTGTGATTCTATTTTCTCTAGTCAATACATCCTCCTCATTATAAAAGTATTTCCACTATTTAACTATGATTCAAAATCTCTGGGAGAATTTGCTTCGCCAGGATTCTCATGGTCACCTAATAGGATTTAGTTATTATTATTATGTTTTTTTTGGCATATGCCAATGGACCTATCTTCTTAATAATGCTACTTCTAAATCTTGCATATCCACTTGATTCCTTCCCACATCTGAAGTCTTTATAATATTTTGGATCCTTCAAGATCTGTGTTGATCAATTGGAATCCATCCGAACATGTGCATATTTCACCACTTAAATGATTGCCATGCCTAGCATCACCTTGCATATTCATTCTGACCATGTGGCATGTCCATTACAAGTGCCTAAGATTTCAATTACCCAACCAAATAATCCTCCTTTGTTTTGCCCTTTTTTTAGATTTCAAGACATGGTACATAAAAAAACTAGCTACACTAGTCATGCCCATCATGAACCATTATTTCTCTTTTTGACTTTTACCCTTCACTTATGTTGATCTAACATAAAATTTTCTTAACAAAAACCCTAGGAAAGCTTTTTGCCCTTAGGTAAGGGAAGGTGGCTACCCAGGTTGATAAGAGCTGGCCCATCTTACCACTTGCAGAAGAGGCTATTCTTCTAGCAAAGTTTTATAGAAGGCTGTCTATCTAACAATGCAAAAATATTATTTCATCAGCTTAAGATCAATATATTAGGTTGTAACGGCTAGTTAATTGTACTCTCTCTCTCTCTCTCTCTCTCTCTCTCTCTCTTCTAACAAAGTTTTACAGCAGGCTGTCTATCTAACAACGCAAAAATATTATATATGAGCTTAAGATCAACTTATTAGGTTGTAACGACTAGTTAATTGTACTCTCTCTCTCTCTCCTAACAAAGTTTTACAGCAGGCTGTCTATCTAAAAACACAAAAATATTATTTTATGAGCTTAAGATCAACATATTAGGTTGTAACAACTAGTTAATTGTACACTCTCTCTCTTTCTCTCTCGTTCATGTGACATCAAATGTGTGCACACGCGGTCAATTTGTTCACAAGATTTAGGAAAACATCCTGCTTCAAGGTTTACATATAATAAGAAGCTTGCTTGAACCCAATTATATTAAATTTTGTGATTTTCTTTAATGATCCCAAAGTACAAGAACCGCAAATCAAGCTAATTTGATATAAATAGGTGACCTAGCTGGCAACCTAGCAACAAATGCTAGTCAGATGGCCATCTTGCATCTTCCTGTCCCTTTCTTACAAGCATATGATCCTCCTAAGCATCATTAAGCATCATGATTTATTTAGAAATCATGCAGAGCAATAACTGAGGAATCCCAATGAAGTACAGACTATTCTATTGTCTTATCTCATCATCTCCACTACCCCCATTTGTAAATTATCATGACCCTAGATACTCCCTAGGAGAACAGGTAGAAAATTCTTAGCACTAGGCCAAAGTTCAAATATGAATGCAGTTTGACTTCTTAAATGCTACAGTTATGTATACTTTATTTTTTACCCTTGAATTCTCTCACCCTATAAACCAAACAGGGCTTAAATTTCAAGGGCTTAGAAATAAAGCAGGTGGGTCTCATCCCCATCCTAACCACTATGAATTCAATTGAATTCTTGAATTGATTATGAGTTACTAGCTTTGACGTAGATGCTATTGGAGCTTGATATTAAACTAAGACATAAAAGAAAAAGCTACCCCCTTCTGATTTTATAATGCAAAAGGACAGTGTCCATTGAAAAAGCAATTTGTGCAGTTTCTAGATAAGAATAGTCCATCAGCCCTTTGGGCCTGACCCACAATGTGGATTTCTTTTTACACTAAATAAATGCGTTGGTTTTGCTTGATCTTATCTGCAACAGGTAAGTCAATCAAAAAAGACTTTGCTTCTTCAATGTTGGTGGGTCCACCTGAATGCATGTCAATTATGGGCTAGGTAAGGTAAATGAGTATCGCCAAAATTCATCCAAATTGGATGATGATTACCATAATTTAAAAGGGTCAAAGGAGGTTCTTTTCCTTTACAAGTGTAGATTTATTTTGTGAATGAATCTAATGAAGAGTTGGATTGATCTTAAATTAGTTCTTTAGGTATTTTGCACATGATTAATTTATAGGTGCATATGATGTTAACTGCAGTGAGATTTTAAACAATATCCAAATGTGAGAGAAACTTGTGACATCTGTGAGGTTGTGTTCGTTTACAAAAACAAGACCCCACTTGTGACATCTGTGACGCAGTTGTCCCCGTCGGACAAAAGCCGAAAAACCCACATGAAAATCTTGGATTCATCCCTAAATCGCACATAAAATCCTGGATCTACCCCAAAACCCAACTACCTTTTTGCCCAACCCACCCCCCTAAATAAAAATAAAATATAGAAAACAAAGAATAACAGAAATGAGGGATCCACTGCTAGAAAGTGGGACCCACACATGTGAGATCAGGTGTGCGAAGATGGAAGGATAAAAAACTACTACTTTTTTTTTTGCCATGGTGGGTCCCATCAGATCAGTGGTCCGGATTAAAACAAAACTGATGGCCCTCAAGTAAAATGAGTCAAATGACCTAAAATCGCACCACAAACAAACTCTATGTAATCAGTAAAAGCAGTTGGTGATCTATGACCATACAGCACCGGGGGGGTAGAATAGTCATTTCACCTACAGGTTGCTGGCAATTTGGGTTACACGATTTCTCGTTGCTCGTGCAGCTCACGTGCCGTCGACGAAATTAGAGAAGAGGTGGGGTCCGTTTGTGGGACCCACTAAAGAATCCCATGCAATGTCATTATTTCCATCTAACGGATATAAAACATATCAATCAACCCCACTTAATTTTATTACTGTGTGTGTGTGTGAGAGAGAATGTAATAATAAATTCTACAATCTTGAAAGGGACGTTTGACCAAATCCACCTCCTAAGGTGAATTGGACCAATGCTCCCCACACCCAACAAAATGTCAGCAAAGCTCATGTGGGGCCCACCTCAATCTACTCACGTGGTCCCATTGTGGATAGGTGAATGCTGCAAAGAATAACCCATTTGGAGAAACCCTAGCCATTGAATTATTGGCCTGTAAATGGATGGTTAAAAAATGGGCTTTTGCTTAATTGCTTGATTTCAAGCTTGTGAAACCCACTTTTTCTTAATCAAAGCCTGCTGATTTCACACACATTTCAATGCTTATCCGTTGGTTCAAGATAACGTTAAATGCATTTATTTTAAGCAGTTTGAATTTTCAATTAGTGCGAACCTGACCTTTTGCCTGTACCCAATGGGCCTTAGGCCCACCAGATGGCTGTTATTTAGGGTGGGACCCACACAACTACTATATTCGTTCAGCGGCATTCCAGCTGACTACCTGCCATAACTAATCGTTTCTTTTCCAACACCTAAACCCTGATGCAGCAGTCACTTGGCTTATAAACAAAGACATATGCCTTTAACTTTGGCATCAGACAGAAAAATTAACAGAAAAGTAACAGCTGCTAATAATAGCTTCTTGCACTCTCATGTTACAGTGTCCTGAGCCGGATCAATTGTATAGTTTTTAAGGAACCCAGTGGGGCCCAAGCATCCATGATCTGGATCATTGATCTAATGTGTCACACCATTGATAAAAGATCCTCATTTGTAAGCCACCCAATGAAATGCAGGATCTGTTGGCCAGTCAAAAAACGAGTTCAGCGTAACAGGATGAAAATCACTCGCAGCCGTAGAATACGTAGGAATTCATAGTGAAATGAATTCCATTGATTCTTTATTAAAGTGGCGAGGAGTGAAGGATACGAGATAAACGGTGAAGGGTATAAGGTAAAGATATAGATGGGACATTGACTTTGTCCGAGTATTAAATTACTAGGGTGATATACCATCAGATTTACCATGATCTGAATTGTCTAACCCTAACACTAATAGAATTAACAGAGGACTTTTACCATCTGATGATGAGATCCATCATAAACATATCCGGCTCACCAAAAGGTGGGACCCACCTAAAAGAACCGTTGGAATCCTTCATCAAAACCCAACATTAAACATTTGGTAGGAACCCAGAGTCTTCCCAGATTTAGCTGAACAAATCTATCCGCATGTGGGAGACTTATGACTCTCTGGTGCATTGGAACTGGCCATGCAGAGATCCTTTTGATCCAAAAGCTAAGGAATAATCAAAGCAATCTCCACAAATTTTCCAAACCCCACCTTCCCAATCTTCTTTTTCAGCTAAATAGAAGCAAAAAAGCAGACAAAAGAAAGAAACAGAGCCTTCTCACTCACTCCACATCTGTTCTTCCACTTCCTATATCTCTCAGTTCATCAACACCTCACAGCCCCACTTCTATCTATCTTCAGACAAAAGCAAAGGACTTGAGTCTGGCTCTAGAACTAGTAGAAAAATGAGCAGAAGAAGAACAGCTACAAAGAATGCTGTTGCAACAAGCTCTGTTTGGGAGAATAAGATGAAATTGGAGGAGGGAAATGGAGGAATCAAGCCCTCTAATGGGGCTGCCAGTTGCAAAGAAGAAGGAGGAGGCCGTGGAAGTGTTGGTCTCAGGGTTTACAGGAGGCTGAAGAGAAATCAAAGCGACAGTGCAGTGGAGAACAGGAGTAGATCCAAATTGGAAGCTGAAAAGAACCCAATTCAGTTGAGGAAGACTAGATCAGATTCACAGAGGATTCCTGATGAGAATTGTAAGTTGGGTGTGTGTAAAGACAAGGATTTGAAGGGGAGTATGAGAAATGTGGGTCAGATCACATCTCCAAAGGTTGCTAAAGATGACATTCCGGATGCCAATGTGGAGGAAGAAAAAAAGGAAGAAGAAGAAGAAGAAGAGTTTGAAGATGAAGAAGAGGTGGAGGTAGAGAAAGAGAGGTTTGATATCAAGGAAATGAATACATCAGATGAAATTGTAAGAGATGAAATTGTGAGAGATGAAATTGTGAGAGAGGTTGGGGAAGAAGAGAAACAGCTTCATCAGATCCATGACATACCCATCTTAGCTAATGCAGTGACAAAGCCAATTCATGTAATTGAGCATCCATCAATTGATGAGGAATTCACAAAACCACCTCCAGGTAAGAGGTTTTTTATACATCAATTTAAGTCAATTTGCAATTCTGGTTTCTGGGTTTCTCTGTTTTTATCTCACTTTCTTTTGGGCCGTTTTCAGTTTCAGTTGCTGATGCATTTGAGAGAATACATGAAGGCCAAAACAGGATGCAGAACCTTGGTGGGTTTTGGATCTTGGGATCTAATTAGCCATTGATTTTCATTCTCTTCTCCTCTGTGATTCTCTGTTTTCTGTTGTTTCCTCAGTGGATTTGGTGATGTGGAGAGACATATCTAAATCAGCACTTATTTTTGGACTTGGAACCTTTGTTCTTGTCTCATCATCATATACCAAAGATGTCAACTTCAGGTTAAAGACCTATAAAATCAAAAGAATTTTTTTTTTCTATTTTTCCATATGAATTCCCATGTTGCAGATCACTAATTCCCATTTTTCAATTTTCTACAGCTTTATTTCTGCAATTTCCTATCTGGGTCTAGTATATCTTGCTGCAAAATTCTTTTATAAGTCAATTATCTGCAGGTAATTGAACAAATCTCTCTCTATCTCAATCTCTCTCTCTATCTCTAGGTAGATAGATAGATAGATAGATAATCTCTCTCAATTTATGTCTTAATTTTTTGATGGTATGAATCAGGGGAGCTGTGGATTTCATGGATTCAGACCAAAAACACATAATATTGGGAGAAGAAGAAGTAATTTGGATACTGAAATTGATTCTTCCATACTTCAATGAGGTTCTTTTCAAGATCAGATGCCTTTTCTCTGGAGATCCTGCAACTACCATGAAGGTATTTCCCTTTCTACTGATCTTGTTTTTTAAGAAACAGGAACACTACTGAAAGTAGCATGATAAAACACAGGAGTAAGATGGAAAAGTCCAAAGATCCAATCTCCACTCCTATCAAATTCAACCCATGCCATATACTTAATTTTTTCACACTCATAACTTCTATTATATTCCCTTCTTCATTTCCAGCCACTGGGCATGCTTCCATCATCCTGTCCTGTCCCTGTTATATCTATCACATTTGCAACCTTGATCAGAAACAGAGATCAGTAAACACTACTAAGGCCATGGTTGTGTAATGTAAGGATTCGGCTAGATATGGAGAAGAACATGATAAATTGTGGAGTTCACATTTAGATTACACAATGTAGATTGTAGATTACACAAACACATCCTAAATAAAATAGCAATGAAGAACATGATAGATCGTGGAGTTCACGTAATGGCTTTAAATAGGGTCAAGTAAACGAACTAAATCACAACCCTTGATTTAAGGGTCTCGAAGTTTACAAAAATCTTGAGTTAACTAAATTAGTTCTCAAATAAATTTTACAAAAAAAAATGCCAAATAAATGAAATAAAAGGCTTCAATGAAGATGATAAATCATGAAAAGAATCATTCCCCAATGAAGAAGAAAAAAATTCTCAAACTTGATTTGGTGCAGTAGTCTAGTAACAGGTTTACAGTACATCCATTAAAGTGGTGCATGTACACTACTATCCATGATACTCCACTGAAGCATAGTATAGTTTTCACTATACTTTTTGGCACTTTTCCTTTTCCATCAGGCATTATCATATGAATCTCATACACATGGCATTTGCAGTTGGCGATATTGCTGTTCGTTTTGGCTCGTTGTGGGAGCTCCATCACCATCTGGACAATGGCAAGATTGGGTAAGTTATTACATAAGTAGAATGGGATGAAGTTTTTACATGAGGGTAGGGTTGGAAAGAACAAGTTATCACTGACTTTATGGCACTTGTTTGTTTTTGTTGTGTGTGTCTGTGCATGTGCAGCCTTCTTTGGAGTTTTTACATTGCCAAAAATCTGTTCTACATATTCCCTCCAGCTGTCATCATATGGTAAAAAAAGCTAACCACTGTCAGATCTCTTTGGTTGTCTTTGGTAAATTTGGAGTCAGAAGTGTCGGTGGGCTGCCAATGGGCTGGACCATTGAATGTTTTGGACCCTCCCTTTAGAACTGGGCCACCCTATTAGGCCCTTTGAGCTCTTCTCTAGTAACACTGTACAATTTCCCCTTTTTGTAATTTTTTTTTTCTTTTGGGTATGATTGATAAACTAAATATAGAAGAATTACGGGCTGCGGCCCAAACATCTCTTCAATTGTTGATCCTAGACCTAGGGCAATTTTTCCCTGCAGACGTCCCCAAAAAAAGCCATCAGTAAACTAGTCTCTATGTTTAATGTAGAGGGACCCGCTCGCCATTCACATCCAAAATTGGTTTACCCATGGGATGTCTCCTGTAGACGTCCACAGGAGAAATTTTGCCCTAGACCTAATTGGTGATGTTAAAAAGAAATGACTGGATGAAAGTAGATGACAATGCAAACTTCACATAATAGTGAAACTGATTCATCTAGTCCCAAAAAGAAAAGAAAAAAATTTACTTCGAGAATAGGATTGGGCCTAAAACTGAGGCCCACAGAGCCTTTGTTTGCTTTGTAATTGTGGATTAGTATTTCTTAAGAAGTTCCAATATTTAGAGCTGCTGCCTGCCCATGCATACAGGTAATTTTTGGTTAAGAAGATTTCGAGATGCATGGGATTCTTGCACTCACAAGAAGGCCGTTGGAATTGGCATTTTCACAGTCATATGGAATTTGTCTTCTGTGGTGGCCCGGATTTGGGCAGGTATGTCCTTTTCTTTCTTTCCCAAAAGAATCTCATTTTAATGATTCTTGTTTTCTATTTTACAGTTAGGTCTTGTGGATTGGAAAATGGCAAAACCCGACCCGCTAACCCGGCCTGCATCTCACCAAGCCCAAATGCACCCGTGCCGTTAGTTGGTCGGTCACGGGTCAGGTCAGGAAACCTGCTGTTAAATAGGTTGGACTAGGCTGAACCCGCGTACCCCTTTCCTCTTAACATGCTGTCAAATGGGTCGGACTTAGCTGAACCTTGGGTAACCTTCTAACCCATTTTGATATACCCCTTTCCTCCTATACTAACCTACTTAGATGGGTCTATAAAAAGAAAAGAAATTTTAGGGCATTTAAGGGCTTTGGTTTGGACTCTTCCAAGTTCCATATGGGGATTTCAGGTCTGTTCTGAATCAGACCGTTATGTACTTGATACTCTATGATGGTGGGGGTTAAGGAGAGGGTACAGGAGTAGGTTTGAACTTCTGAAGTATATTTTAGGAGCAAATGAAATTCAAAAGGAATTGCAACTCCGGCCGAGGAGTGGGTTTTTTCCCCCTACCCTCTAACGGGGTTGGGACCAATTGAGCCCTCAGGTAAGGGAAGTAGACCACGGGCGAAATAAGAGAGCCTTTGGGGAAGGGAAAGAGACCTCAATGTCTGGGAAGAGCCCTTGGGTGAGAGAAAGTAGCGTGCGCAGAAAGTCACGTGTCTTACCACTGGGCTGGGGTAAGATGCCGAGTAGTGATTGAGTTTCTTCATTGGAATACGAGTCGTGATGACTCACCTGAGTCGAAGCATGTCGAGTTATAAAAGTTTGGGGGTCCTTAATCAGATGGATATGAAGCCTGCAATCTTCTTTCTAATCAAGCCCCCCATTTTCTAATCTATCCATGATCCAACCTTCCAAATTATCCCTACCACAGTGATTTGAATGAGTCCATGTGAGTCAGCACAAAAGGCCCACAGCAGAATATTACTAATGGTGTTGAACATGAGTTTGCTATCTTTGTCAATTGTCAATACAGATCTCACCAACTGATAACAGCTACTCAATTTAATTAAGGTTTTCAGTAAGAAAACCGTTGCACCAAATTTGAAAACTTCTTTGATGATCTATCTGATTGAGAGTTAATAACTGCATTGACTTCAAGTTAGTCATTACTACGGCCGGGAAAGATGAGTGGTTCTACGTGGACCGACTGGGGGGACCAAATTCTGGCCCGGTCCCCCCCTAGAATTCGGTCCCCCCAGTCGGTCCAAGTGGATATTTCCGAAAAAGATAGGGACAAATTGGAGCCATAAAAGGTGAAAAATGGGCCCCACATGTGTTCAGTTGTTTGATAGGGGCAACAAAATATACAGTGCATGGTAGGTAGAATTTTAGTTGGTGAATCGTGACCAACGTGAGTGTGAGCCGTATAGCTTAATTTGGACACCCAGCCTTTGGAAAGCTCATAACTTTTAAAAGATATTGGACATAATATAAAACAAATAACAAAGTGTGTGGAGTTATAACTACCCTCACAAGAGGACCATGAGTTGTAGCCAGGGGCGTAGCCACATTTAAGGAGATGGGGTAGTCACCCAAGCTGGACTTCGATCTGCATTTAAAACTCGCGTGAAAATTGTGTGTTCGCCTTTAAAACCCACGTGAAAATTTTGAGTCCTTCTCCAAAACCTACATGAACATCTTAAGTAGCCCACAATATTCAAGTGTTTGGGTCTGCTCCCTTCAAATGAAAATCGGTTTGCCATTACATGTAGGGATATAAAAGAATAGATTGAATAACTATTAATGAGTCTCTCATCTAAGACCACAAAATAAATAGCCAGTAGATATCCATTTCGATAAATGCGATACCAACATCCACCAACTTAGGGTGTTAATGGATGGCCAATAAACTCGAAAAACTTATAACAAATCGTAACTCCAACTTCTAAAACACCAAAAAAGTTGTGCAAAAGTTTAAAAAAAAAAAAAAAGAAGGGAGGATTTCCGACCGCATAATTTATTCCAATGGACTTTAACTTTGCATTAACGATCAACAATCACTCAAGTTCCTTTACCTAAGGATGCAAATATATTTCTTTCTCTCCAATTATCCGAAGGTTCCAACCCGCAAAAGACCGGGTGTGAAACTTGTTTTAGGTGCCAATTCATAAATGGGTTTGGGTACGAAATCCAATTTAGCTTCCAATTGATAAATGGGCACAATTCCGATTACATACAAGTTTCAACCCGTAGACTTGGAACCTAGCCTACAAGTCTCTAATGTTGCAAACTATAGCTCAAAATCAACTTGAGTTGGACATTTTTTGTGTTTAATTCTAGAAGGCAGTAGACTTGATGCATTGTTATAGATTGAATGATATCATTATTTTAAGAAAATAAATAAAAAGTAAAAAAGAAGTTAGAATCGGGTTCAGAACTGAATCTCAGTCCTCTAATCGGAACAGGATTCAGGTTCTCTTATCGGAACCGGGTCTAGCTAGAACCAACAAAACAGTTTTCAAGTCATTTTGGAACCGGAACCGTTCCAGGTCTAGTATGGTTCTGGCCTGTTTGCATCCCTACCTTCAACCATGCTTACATCTTTTAATTACTCATCCGTCCTAATCTAACACTCATCCAAACATTAACCATCATTGGATTTTATCATAATAAATTTGCAGGATCCATGGTCATTAAATTTCGAGGACCTATAGTTACTTGTGTATTTTTTGAAAATCTCTTATTGCTGTAAATCCAATTTATTATCACCAGTGTTGCAAATCTCACTTTGAGTTTTTCATGATGTCTTTAGAATTCTTCTTGATAAACCTTGCTACTAATGGTTTTTTGGCCAATAATGTCCCCAAAAAATTTAAATTATCCGGTAACATCTCCTGCCATATTATCCTAATTACAATATTTATAACACTGAATAACTTAATACAACACTAAATCCACCTCCAAACAAGTCCAATTGGACAGTCCTAACCATTCAGTTAGTGGGATTGTAACAAGTTTATCACCCGAATGAATGTTCATGGCATTATAATAATTCAAGCAAGGGGGCTTTTTTTCTTTCTAATTTTTCACTTTCTCTGTGCAGTTTTTTTCTTGATAGTGTCGGTAAGATTCTATCAGCAATCATTTGTAAGAGATGAATGGACTGAAGAAGTGGTGCAAGAAGATTTGAATAATGGGGGACAAGAAGTGAGACAGAAAGGCGGGCCCACTTTAATTGAGAAAAATAGGCCCACCACAATGGAGTTTACAAAAGAAAAGAAAGGGTCCTAAAATCATAGACTCAGTGGGACACCCACTTTATACCACCACACCAACCATTGGCCATGGCATGTGATCATCTTGTCCGGAATGCATAAATCTGCTCACTTTTTAAAGCAATAGCTGTAAAAAGCAAGCATCCTTTCCTTCAAGCTTTCCACCTTACCCTCTTCTTTTGGGGCACTTCCAAATAAGAATTCCTTTATATATATATTTGTTATCCTGGTGAAATTACCCCACCTTTCCATGTAAAGAGCTTTTATGAATTCACCAGATATTGATATCATATAAAGTCAAGTGTATTGGGATGTTGTAGCCAATAGCCATATATAAATGTGTTTATACAAATGATTAGTGAAAGTGTTTAGAGTTTGGTAGATTATTTGATGCTCAGCTTATTTTTAATTTTATGGTTTGTAAAAAAAAAAAAAAAAAAGACTAGGATGAAAAAAAAAAAAATTCCCTTTCAGCATGGAGGCATGGAAATAACTCTGAGGGGTAGCTCAGTTGGCTTAGGACCACGGTTTGCACCCAGAGGTTGTGGGTTCAAAACTACACTATCACACTGGGGTCACAGGGAAATTTCACCTGACTTTCTCTCGCAGGCCCGTAGGGATTATTCTGGTCCAAAGTGCTAAGAACTCTGTGTTATAAAAAAAAATAAAAAAAAATGGAGGCATGGAAATGGGTTTCATGGACTTTGTTAGTAGTTTTCTTCTCAACTCTAAAAATCCTTGGAGCTCCATAAAACCTCTATTGCTTTGTTTGTTGTGGTAGTCCACAGAATACAAAAGTTTACGACTTGCCAGACATTGCCTTTCCTCATAACCAAGCTTTATACAAGCCTGGCATGTAGAGGGTCTTAGTGGAGAACGGGTCAACACTGAATATCTAAAGCCGTTTTTGACTTCCTATGTATTCCCGCTTGCTTGAAAAACATAGATAGGCAACCTTCCGAGCTTGAGCAAGGTTAAAGGTCCGAAGAACTCAAAATCAGAAAGAGCGGAAAGACAACAAGAGCAGAAAGGAAGAGTAATAGCAGTACCGCTGCCGAGTGCCTACCTAAGGAGTATTAGACTGACTAGCGTCGAAAGAGGCTTGACTTTCAAGTAGTACTTCCCGCCCCATCTATCCTCCTGAGGAGAAGTTTGGTTTCAAACTCTGGTTCGAACAGGAGGAGTACGCAATGCTAATGTGCCTTGGATGATCCACATCTCCCGTCAGGTGTTGATGAGCACATTGAACTATCCATGTGGCTCAAAGCCCTCACAACCCAGGCACAACGACGCAATTCTCAGGGGCGCGCTCTACCACTGAGCTAATAGCCCTTTCGGGCCCCCCACGGGGAGGCCCGCTATGCCAAAAGCGAGAGCAGAACATGTAGCTAAAGTTCGCATAACATCAAAAAGGAAGCCAAATCATATCTAGGATGCTAGAAAAAGGTGTGAACAAAGTCAAATGTCTTTTCAGATGCATTCACACTTGTACAAAAAGATCAGAGTAATAGAACGGGGGGTGGGATGGATCCAAACATATAGTTGAATTTTGAAGCAAACCAAGGGTTTTCATGTAGGTTATGGGGCCGTATCCATGATTTTTGCTTGGATTTTGTAAGCGGACCAAGGATTTTTATGTATGTGTATGGGTTCTGTAAGCGGATCGAGGATTTTTATGTATGTTTTGGAAGCAGACCCAGGTCAGACGAGGGAGACTGTTGTATATGTAGGTCTGCCCATTGGTGAAGCAACTTGGGTTCAAGATACAACCACCCAGCTACTGCTTCCATAGCAAACACGCCATGTTATGTATGCAAAAGAGAAAAGATCGCAGATCAAACCCTTTTTTCTTTCTTTTTAAGATGGCATGAAAAGAGGGGGCTGGAAGGAGAAGCAGCCCAAAAAAATGGAGCCACAATGTCACTAACAATTAGTGCATATTTGTGTAACAAGGGAATTGCATGTGTTTGCAGATTTTTGTTTCATCAGTTCCATCAAAGGTTCCAGCCCACCCCACTCCTTAAAGGAAACAGTTTTCCAAGGGCTTGAGGATCGGTTAAAATTTTCTCCTCCTCTCTTTTGTGCAGAAAAACACCATACTGAACTACAAAAGAGAAATTGAAGCCTTTTTCACAGGCATAAAAAAAAAAGGAAAGAAATTGAAGTCTTTTCCACAGATCAAGGAATCCTTGGCACCCAACAAACATTCCATTTAGTTGTGCAAACAACAAAATAAAATATCATTTTCATGGTAAAATAGTTACTGACAGAACCATGGCAATCCAGTATAAGAAAAAGGAGGCCGCGAAAAGCCTACTAAGGCCAGGACTTCCACTCCCTTGCACATAGTGAATCCAAAAGATGTGTGGTAAGCCTCCAATGTGTTGTGGGCCTCTTGGGGTCTCGAATTTATGTGTGAGCACAGGATGAGCCTGATAGTTCTAGCACAATTTCATAATTCAGGAAGGAATCCCTACTTGCCTTAAAACCTATTCAAACAAATCTCTGAGTGCTTCAGTTGAATCACAGCTTACACATTTTGCCTCTATCTCAAAAAGAAAGGATAACTTTTCCCATCAGATATCAAAGTCTAAAGTAAACCGACAACTTTTGAAAAAAATTTGACAAAAAGTTTGGCCACAGAGCTTCCAAACAGACCCTAGACACATTAAATAGTACTAGAACTATCATGCAAACACAAGTTGGGCCTGTACCTTGGAACCAAATCTGAAAAGGGGAGTAAGACCATTAGGCACGCGCCTTACACGTCATCAGTCACGCAGATGACTGCAAATCCCAGCCAGCCCATTGGGGGGCCTCCGAATGGGATGATAGCTAAGACTGCTAAAATTTATTCAATTAGGATAAGGTGTGACCTTCCTATGGTTGTGCACCCTTGAAAGCATAAATGCACCGGGTTTTTGTGTCTTGGAGGCAACTGCATAGTCTATCTCTAATACAAGGGAGTCTTCCTCAGAAGTACACAAGATTGCCATAAAGAGTGATCCAAGTCCATGGCTCATCCCATCATTGTAGTCTTGTAGAATACAATCAGTTTGCAATTTATTTCCTTTGCCAAGCAATAATTAGGCACCCTCACATAATTAGCTCACATTATCAGTTCCAACAATTTATAGATGATGTTGAGGTCTCTGTTGCATGAGGAATATTTGAGTTTTGGATGATAATGACCAAAACAGACCCTCTATACGCTGCAATGCTCATTTCCATAGACGAAAACAAAAGTTGTTTTTCTACCTCACCACTAAAAAGTTTGCTTATACACAGATCAAACTATAAAAAGGGTGATTCTGCTTTGACAAAGACAAACCCCAAAACCTTGAAAATTCTTGAACCCAACTACACTACTATAAACATAAGTGAGTTGAAGATGACTCTCACTGTATAAATTACATCTTGAATTGAATTGCTAGGCAAATGATCTGTATGATTTCTCTGACTGTTGAATCAGCAAAAAGTTATAGAAAGCACTATGAAAGAAATATGATGCAGATAAGACCAGTTCAAAGAACTGTGTGGTTAATCAATACTCTAGATTTCAAGTGGTAGACAAGAAATCTGTGGTTTGTCAAGTACATGACTTACAAATAAAGGTACATGAAATTTTGTCTGAAGGGAATGAAAACATGAGACATTATAGGTTGTTTCATTTATTATCAAATTGCTTCCTTCCTGAAAAGAACAGAAAAATCTCTCCAACATAAAGATCGAAAGAACTAATTTACAGAAAGCCTTATCACTCATATCTTTATTGAAGAGGAAGCTTGCCTTCAATATAAGGTAAAAAAAAATTTAATGTTTTTTTACCCTACTCTGAAGCTAAATGTTGTTCACACTCAAAACCAGAGAAACACGCTTCAGGGTAGAAGGCAGACTACTCTGAAGTGATGCGGTTTTTTTTTTTTTTTTTTCTGAAAAAACAGGAAGAAGCAATATGCACAAATTGGTTCCACATGGCCCACTTTCTGTAACAAGCTATTCAATTCTACCTGTGGGTTCCATTTAGAACAGTTTCTGTAAGAAATATTATGAAATTCATGGGACCGTTTGGGCCTATTCTTCGATCTGAACCACTTTAAAGGATGTTCGGGTCCTCTACGCCTAATCGTGATCATCCAAATATTTGAATGTTCAATCCATGACTTGTATCTCTGGACCAATGTCTGCAGATGCAGATTGATCCCCGTCATCCTCCACCACTTGAAACGAACCCGTCCTCGAATTAGGATGCCATGTCGACCAAGACGAGTCACCAATTTCTCTTCTACAAAAGAACTAATTTATCTTCTACAACTCCACCTTTGAAGTTGTCATTGGAGAGGATATGTACCCAGGTTTCAGGACATGACAGCATACTTACATTAAGCCATGTGCCACATCCATCCAATCCGCCCAATGCATATTGATCCAATGACGCATGATCAGATCATCATAAAGTGTATGGTGATATCCGGTTGAAGGTTGGAGTATCTTCAATATCCACATCTTGAGATACATCAGATATTGAACTATCAAAAGATTTAACTAGGTCCTCAACAGACGTATCTAAACTTGATTTTTCACTTTTGTAATGACCCTTAGCGTCTTTGTTATAAATAGGGTGGTCTCACTCATCATTCAAGTGCTCATGAAATAACAGAGGATTAGTCCAATTGCCTTCCTTAGGTGCTTTGTCTTTCGAATCACCAAAGTTTGGTCACAATTGTCGCAGAACATCTCATCCTCACTATTATCACCTTCCACTCCCTCGTCATAAGATGGAATGTTGTAGTCACTAGTCACCATCATATGCGGCTTCGTCGTTATCATCCTCGCCTTCCTTTGATTTGTTGTTAAAATCATCACGACGATTTAGTCCTTCCATACGCTCCAAGAACTGGTTTAATATCTCAACTTATCTTTTCAATTCCTGAATTTCAACATCCCTAGGGTGGGGTTCATGGCTACATTGTTCTCAGCCAATTGGCTACGACATTGTGCTTGTCGGACGCATGACTTGGGAGAATAGAATCAAATAATAAAATCGAATGGATGGGATTGCTCTGGTGAAGCAATTCATGAAGTTGTGATTCATAAATCAAACCCCACGTATTCCCAAAACCCACAAGTATAAAAAATGCAAAGAACTCAGAAAATCAAAAATAACAAGGAGCATAAATTAAATTGCACTAACCTCAATTAGATTAATGAATTCTCAATCCTATGGGAGTAATGTGAAGAATAGAGATTGGCAAAGGCCCATTAAACTGAGGCCCACTATCCATGCAACCAAGACGCACTTTAGCCTTGTATATACTATCCAAGGAATAATTATAGATAGGACCTGTTCTAGTGATCTACAGGCCACCAAACCTGCTTATTTGTATTCATTGTAACAGTTTATTAAACTCAGTGCAATATATAAAGAGGTCGTGGGAAACCCTCATCGATACTCATAGTTTCTACAATATTTGTGTATCTATTCATAATGGTATTAGAGCCCCATCTCTGAAAACCATCCAAGGTGTTCTGTTCAGCACTGGTTTTAAAGGTCCACAGCCACCTCTGATCGTCTGATCTATAGTGGGATCCACCTCTTCTGATCAACATCATCGACCCACCCACACCTCCAAGGTTACATGACACCTCTGAGTACATCTGGTTTTCCTAATTCTAATCAATTTGAAAGCAGACAACACCCAAAACTCTCCTGGTCGATAAGTCCAGACAAGAGCTCTCTACAGTGGAGACCACCTCCTCTGATCAGTATGTGCAAAAAGAGACTCCAACAAGATCACCTGATATTGATAGAGTTCTAGCTATTTTTCTGGATTTTTGGAAGTGTTTCACAGGTACTTTTCAATACCTTCTTCTCCAGTCGATTTTCTGTGACTAATTTTTCATCTAAACCGTCAAACTTCGTAATCCGTGTGTGCTCCAACCATCCATTAGCCTCCTTATCAACAAACCATGATTTATGATCAATAAGCTTCGAATTTTATGGCAATCCTAATTGTGCAATGGAAATATCTAACTCTTCAAAAATATTAAGACATCTTCAAGCATGAAAATTGCCTTGCTGCATTAGTTAACTACAGTATACAACACAACAGCATCAACTGTATTATTTATGATTGAACCATAGTAAAACTTGGTAGGAACCCTCAGGAAAGACCTCCTCTATTGTTCTTGTTTAACTCAAATTGACACATTCATAATGCAATATTAAACTTGAAAATATGCATAAAAAAATAAAATAAAATACTCAAAAAAACTACTATAAGTAAATGAGCAGCTTTTAAATTTTCTGGACTCCACTGATTTGACAATGTGCATTAGAAAAATACTGCTATAAGCAGAGGGACATCATTGAATCTTGGTGGAAGGTGATTCACTTCATGCTATTATTAGGTGGGCCTCAGGCTAGTGTAGAGCTCCTTATGCTATGGCTTTTGTGGCGGAAGCAGTGGTTGATTTACCTAGAGATTTGGAGGACTCCTTTCATGTAAAAAGGAGTCCTAATTCGGTGGTTGATCTTTTGGCTAAGAAAGGAGATAGGCGTGAGTTTGTGTATTCACTAGGAGGATTCATGTTCTTTCCTTATATAGTGTTTTTTTTTTTTTTTTTGGTTCCACGTGTAGTTTGGAGCTTTGCTCCGGTAGCTTTCCACTTCCAGTGTATTTCTCTTCTACTGATGAACTTCTCTTAATTAAACATAGTTGCCATTCAAATTTAAAAAAACATAATATAATATAAAAAACTCAGGACTCCACTATTCAGTTAGGAGCATAAGACATAGCTAAATGAATAATCCTTGGTGATTGGCCACACCCAGATGAACAAAGAAATGGGTTCTACAATCCTAAAAATGGCATCACTAATCCTAGAAAAATCAACAAAAAAAAGGCAGATAGGTAATAGCACAAAACATGGTGATTGGTCAATCCTGAACATCTAGTTGCTAAGAAAATCTCTCATTTGAATGTGGAAAGTTGCTCGAGTTTTTTTCATTGTTCTGTGAACTAAGTTTCACACCATTGGTACAATAGCTACTAGTGATAAATACAAAAAGGTAAAAGACTACTAGTGATAAAATTCACGTGACAGTTTACAACGCTCACGCAAAACAACGGCGTTTTTCTGTTTAACCAGGTAACTTAATGGGTGGGAGCCGGCATTTCATTGATCATGATCACAGTATTGGATGTTGAAGGCAGCAATACAGAACATGTGCAAGAACATCAAAGTTACCTTCACGCAAAGGAATATCTATCTACCAAATGCACATAAGCCAACTAAACAAGTAGTTCGACATCAGAGTCAGTGGATTTGTGGATTCATTAGGAGCATTCATTTCTTTCCTTTCATAGTTTTTTTCACCAAAGTTGCCTTCATGCAAAGGAATATGTAACCACAAAATAGGGAGCATTAGTTCCTAGTATGTGTAACCCAAATGCCAAAAAATCACATGGTAACAAGTAATGAAACGAATGAAGCAGTTCGACATGTTATGCATTACATTCATCAATTCCCCTTAAACTTTTCACAGACGTTTATATCCTATTCCTACCCACCATGGAAAAACAAAATAACATTCACATTCAATCATTTTGACATACACATGGCCGCGTATGATAAAAACTACATGATATACAAAACAAAGATGAAAAAGTACCTTTGTGAGTATGATACCCAGAAGTTATTGACATTTGGAGAGATGAAATACAGAACATAAGAGAGAGAGAGAGATGAATGTCGTGCCTCCTTTGAGGATTGACTGTTGTTTATATAAGGGCTCAATTCCCTAATTACAATCAATTACAAATCTTAGATCCTAAATAGAAGCAACAAATTAAGTAACAACCTTTGACTAATTACAATGCAATAAATGGGTACAATAAATGGGCTTAAATGGATGGGCCTGGATTGACACCCCCCCTCAAATTGATGCTGGAGAGTCATAAAGCAGCAATTTGGATACAAGAAATTGATGTCGAGGCCGAGGAAGACCCTTCGTGAAGATATCTGCAAACTGAAGTTCTGCAGGGACATGAGGTAGACGAATGACATCACGCTTATATTTATCTCGAATAAAGTGGCAATCAACTTCTATATGTTTGGTGCGTTCATGGAAAACGGGATTTTCAGTAATGCGAATAGCCCTAGTATTATCGGCATGCAATGGAGTAGGAGAGTTTGAGCAAACCCGAATTCTGAAAGAAGTCCCCGTAGCCATAAGATCTCTATATTCAGCTTCCGTGAAAGATCGAGACACCCGTTCTTGTTTCTTGCATTTCTAAGAAATGAGAGAATTGCCAAGGTACATGCACCAACCAGTAGTAGAACGGCGTGTGTCCTGACAGCCTGCCCAGTCAGCATCCGCATAAGCGGTCAGATGAAGAGGATTATCCTTTGAATAATATAAACCACAAGAGACAGTTCTTAGCAGATTGCGGATAATGCGCTTCACAGCTGCCAAATGAAGGTGGCGAGGAGCTGTCATGAACTGGCTCACAAAATTAACAGCATAGGATATGTCAGGTCTAGTGATAGGACAAGACTTCCCACCAGGCGCCGGTATGGTTAAGGATCAGGAAGAAGATCGCCATCATTCTTACTTAGCTTAAGGTTTACCTCGACAGGTGTATCAACAGGCGAAGAATCATGGAGGTCAGCCAACTCGATAAGGTCTGATGTGTATTTGTGTTGATTAACAAAGAGACCTTTGGGAGATTGATGCACCTCTAAGCCCAAGAAATAATGCAAAGGGCCCAAATCCTTTGTATGGAAGTAAGTCGGGAGGGAATCTTGAAGAGATTTGATCATACCATCATCCGTGCCAGTGATAATAATATCGTCAACATACACCAGAAGCACAGTAACCCCAGTAGAGGTGTGGCAAAGAAAGAGAGGGATCATTGGGGCTTTGAGTAAAGTCAATGTCGCACAAGCGACCCCTAAAGGTTTCAAACCATGCCCGAGGAGCTTGTTTTAGACCATAAAGCGATTTTCGCAGCCGACACACAGACCTCTTGGAGGGAGAGGGGACACCTTGTGGTATACGCATATATACTTCTTCTTGCAAATCCCCATGGAGAAATGCATTTTTGACATCCATTTGGTATAAGGGCCAGGATTGAGATGCAGCAATGGCGAGAAGTAACCTAACAGAGGTCATCTTTGCCACAGGTGCAAACGTCTCCTTGTAGTCAATGCCATACTCCTGTCTATTTCCGAGTGCCACAAGTCGAGCTTTGTGTCTATCCAAGGACCCATCAGAGTTAAGTTTGATCGAGTAGATCCATTTGCAGCCAATGGGCTTAACTGCAGAAGGACACTCCACAATATCTCACGTGTGATTCAAATCCAATGCATCTAATTCCTCCTTCATGGCCTGGTTCCAGCAATCTTGTTGGACAGCCTGTAAATAAGAACTTGGGATAGAGATAGAAGAGAGAGTGGTCATTAAAGAAGTACGAGTAAATCTATACCGCTCAGGCGGTCTAGAATTTCTGGAGGAGCGACGTAAGGCAGGAGTAGGCATTGAACCAGTTGTCGGTGGAGGATCAGGGAAAGGGCCATCTGCAGTGGGAGGTTTCTCCCGTCGATGGTATACCAAAGCATGATTAAACTTAGTAACAGAGGTTGGATCTGAAAAACCTGGTAACAGAGCTGGTGAAAAGGGATGAGGATAGTCCATGTGAGTTTGGAAGAAATATTGATTTTCAAATAAAATAACATTTCGAGAAATCTTGATACGATGACCAATGGGATCATAACAAACAAAACCTTTTTGATTAGTGGCATAACCCAAAAAGGCACACCTACGAGATTGTGCTGTTAGTTTCATTCTTTCGGTGGGAGGTGGATGAACGAAGCAAATACAGCCAAAGGTATGTAGGTGATCAAACACAGGATGGTGACCAAATAATTTAAAATGAGGTGTTAAATGAGCAATAGTAGGTGATGGGAGGCGGTTAATGAGATAGATAGTCGTGGTGGGAGCTTCAGTCCAAAAACGAGGGGGAACGGATGATTCAATTAGAAGAGTTCTAGTTACATCAAGAAGATGTCTGTTTTTTCGTTCTACGACTCCATTTTGTTGTGGAGTATACGGACAGGTACATTGAGAAATGATTCATTTATTGGTTAAAAAGGATTGAAAATCCTTGGAAACATACTCCCCCGCTGAGTCTGAGCGCAAAGTTTTAATGCATTTAGATAATTGGTTTTCCGCATATTTAACAAAAAATGTAAATGCATTAAGAACATCAGACTTCGAATGTAAGAAATAAATCCAAGTAAATCTGCTGTAGTCATCAATGAAGGTGACAAAATACTTGAAATGACTATGTGAAAGGGTCGAAGCAATGCCCCAAACATCACTGTGAATTAAGTCAAAATATGCAGTGCTCCGTGTGTGAGAGTTTGGAAAGGGTAAAGTTTTACTCTTACCTAATTTACAAGCATCACAGTCAAAAGAAGCAGAAGCAATAGGTTTATTTATAAATCCAAATTGAAATAATGTAGACATAGTAGAAGCATTCGGATGACCAAGTCTATTATGTCATAAATGAGAATGATTCTGAATGACAAAACAAGATAACTGGTGTAAAGTATTATTCTCAATAACAGCAGACATTGGTAAGGAAAAAAGTCTGCCACGCTTAGGCCCCCTTGCGATCACTTCCCCCGACTCTGGTCCGGCACAACACATCAAGAAGAAGAAAAGGAGACAGTGTAATTATTTTCAACAAGTTGACCCACAGAAACCAAATTAGTAGCAAGAGGAGGAAAAACCAAAACATTGGTTAAAGGTAAGGGGCTAGGGGTATCACCAACAGAGGTGATGGGGAGATGATCTCCATTGGCAGCTTGAACAGTGGATGACCAGTGTAAGGAACAACATTCTGTAATGTGGCGGGTGATGAGGTTATATGGTTACTTGCACCAGAATCTAAGTACCAGGTATTGGAAAGAGAGGAAACAGTACCTGCGATCTTCATGGATGCTAAGGCATTGATGATCATTTGGTTAACCATATCAGGGGTGAGAGGAGCGGGAGACATAGATTGTGATGAGGAACCAGGCTGTGAGGATGAATCATACTGCAGAGAACCACTATAGTCAAATGAAGCATATGGTGGAGTAGTCATTGTGTAAGCAGTAGGAGCGGATGACACAGTGGAAGTACCAGGGCCGGACTGCACATAATTGCGGGAAGTAGAATTGCGAGCCTTCTTCCGACATTCTTCAATAACATAACCAGTGGCCTTACAATATCTGCAAATTTTTTACTTGCATTGATTTGCATAGTGATCATATTTCTTGCAGTTATGACACTGAACTTTACTGATGTCCCGAGGAGGTTGTCTGGCTGTGGCAACATAGGCAAATGGAGCCTCAGCAGAGCGTTGTTGTTCCAGAGTAGTTTTAGTAGCTAGACGTTGTTCTTCCCGCAGAAGTTCCTGAAGACAGGCATCCAAGTTGGGAAGAGGAGCCCTGCTCATCAAGTTCGATTAAACTGTCTCAAACTCCAAATGAAGCTTCTTGAGGAGCTGATCCCGATGACTACTTTCCTGTAATGGAAATAATTCCGGTAGAAGTGCTGCAGATACCGTGGCAAACTTAATCTCATCATATTCAGACCACAGTCGGCGGAAGCCATTGTAATACTCCTGATTAGAGTGGGTATCTTGAGTGAATTGAGATATTTCAAGTTCCAATTGAAACTGGCGAGCAGCATTGCCCTGTTGATAAACTTTCTGAAGATAGTCCCACATTTCACGAGCATTTTTGCAGGGTTTTAGGTTGAGAATAAAATGTGACTCAATAGAGCCTAGCAATCAGGTCTTGATTTTAGCATCCTTTGTCTTCCACGCTAAAATCTTCTTATCATCTTTCTCAAGTTGAGGTTCAGATCCATCAATGTGTCCCCCATAGTTCTTTTCCTTCCAAGTAAATTTCAAATTGGAAGGCCCATGAGGTGTAATTTGTTCCATCAAAACGAATTTGGGCTATCATTTGTTCCATCAAAACGAATCTGGGCTATCTCATGTTTTTCCATTACAAAAAAAAAAAAAAAAAAACTAATAAGAAGTACACAGAGACAGTCAAGGAGAACAAGTGTAGATCCTCTATGTTCATCGTGGTAGTCCAATTGTAAATAGACCACAGTCACAATTGATAATAACAAAGAGCAACCAACAGACAAGATTGGATGAATAAAGAAGCCGAGATCAGTTCCCAGAAGCCACAGGAGAAACAGGGCACAAAAGTATAAAGCGTAACAATCACCAACACAGGAGCAATGTAGCAATAGTAGACAAAACAGCAGAAATCCAGTAGAAAACACCAATAAACAGCAGGAATCAACAGTAGCTAGTATCAGTTGATAGAAAGAGGGTAGCACCAACGATCGCTCAAAGCAGACCACATCCATAGTAAAAAATCGGCAAAAACGTCCCTGCCGGCAGTGGGTAAATCCACACGTGGGCCCCACTTAGTGATCTGGACACAAATCAGAGGGTGGGGATGAAAAGAGAGAAATTTTATGTAACTACTAGAAGTGGTTGCATGAAGATCAAATCCAGATCCAGGATGTTGTACGGCCGAGATGAAAACTATTGGCAAAGAATGAATTTTCACAAAAAATGGTAGAAAACCTACCTCTGATGATCAAAAAGTCAGGAAAAATTCTTCAAAAATCCAAGAAGCTCCAGACGACCAAGATGGTAATATTCCGCTGATGTGTTGGTGATGATCACAAGTGGGCCATGTCTGATCTGAGATGATCAGGGAGGATCAGAGATGATCTGGCTGAAGAGGATGATCACATATGATCATAGCTGGCTCCTAATGTTTGGAAGATAAGTTAGGAGAAGATCAAAGATGGTCGACCTTACTCTGATACCATGACATTTGGAGAGATGAAATACAGAACATAAGAGAGAGAGAGAGAGATGAATGTCGTGCCTCCTTTGAGGATCGACTGTTGTTTATATAAGGGCTCAATTCCCTAATTACAATCAATTACAAATCTTAGATCCTAAATAGAAGCAACAAATTAAGTAACAACCTTTGACTAATTACAATGCAATAAATGGGTACAATAAATGGGCCTAAATGGATGGGCCTGGATTGACAGTTATTTCCCTTCTTTCACTGGGAAGAATCAGTGGGGAATATAGAGACTTAGATAATCAAGAAGTTTGAAAACATTTGATTAAAAAAACTGTGAAAGAAAAATTAATGAGAAGATAAAGCATAAAAGAGGGGATTGATTGCTGCCGCCTGTGGAATAGAGAGAAGCCATGAAATCAATAAAAAAAGGAAATCCAAAACTATATAGGCAGGTGAAGGAGTACCCCACTTCATGTTTTCCTTTGAAAAGCCTTCTAAAGTTCTTATCACAACACTACACATATCAACTATGAATTACAATGTGAAAGGAACATATGGATTCTCATGAGTCCTTTGTTATACATGTTTATAAACTAGCACTAGTCTAGAGCCCGAAGGTTAGATAAGTTGTCCTGGGACATGGTTTGCTCAGGGAGGTCAAGGGTGCGGTACCAGATTGGGGCCGTATGGAATTTATCCGGCTCCCCTTGGGCTCTTAGGAATTAGTCCGGCCCAAAGGGATTTACCCAGCTCCCTTTGGACCCATAAAGATTAGTCCGGCCTAATGGGCTGGGACACTGTTCGTTTAATATATATATAATATTAATAGATTATCCATAAGAGAAATGTCCAATATTCGTACTCGTTTGGCAATTTACTATTAAAGTGAAGATGAGGTAAGAACAACTCTAACCGCTCCTTCAAATCCAAGGTGGACATGCCACCTTGTCCACCTTGGATTTCTTGCATGGACTAAGAGCATCTCCAATAGAGATGCCAAATCCAAGGTGGACATGGGATTTTAGGCATGGATTTTCACTCCAATAGCCATGCCAAAAATGACATGGCATTTGGCATATGGGAGTGAATGGCCAAACTTGGCATGTGAAAAGGAAGATGCCATATAATATTTAGGCTTATTTTATTCCAAAACTATCCATTGGAAATGGATTGGATTTAATGTCTTTTTTTTTTCTTTAGGGTGGGTAGCATTTATAATAAAATATTACATTTGGCATGTGAGGTGGAGTTGCCTCCAATAGAGATGTCAAATTCCAAAGGGTTCATATCAAATTCGGAAATCCATACTAATTATTCATATAAATAGAAAAATAATAATTTCCACTAAAGCATGTGATAAGTCCTGCATATTAGGTTCAAAGGTAACCAAATAGGTCATAGAATCCTAAGTAAACGACCCAGTTTTCAATAGAAAGCATGTCATTCCTTGGTTACTCTATGGTCAGCCGCAGAATAACACTGCGGTTGCCTTACGGTCAACCGTGAGCTGACCATAGATCAAAAGTAGAAAGTAAATTCTAGATTTCGCCATGTTTTCCTTCCATCCAGAAGCTGAACTGGTTTTCATGGTTACCCTCAAGGTTAACCGTGAAGTGACCGTAGGCATAGTTCAAAGTTAAATTTGACCTATATGCAGTTATTTTCATACAGAAGCTCTGCATGTGCTCTATCTGGGCTTACGGTTAGCCGTAACGGAGCTACGGCTAACCATAGAGTCCCAAAATTGAATATCTAAAGCTTGAAAAGCTTCAATTCAGGGATCCGAAATACCTTTCTTCTTCAATTCCTGCATTCAGAAATCAAGGCCAAGCGCTCTACTACATAATCCACACATTCTTCCATCCATTCATACTCCACTTCCTCTTTCCATTCACCAATTCATTTCTTTTAAATATCAAAACCCATTTTAGAAGAAAATCAGTAAAATCATTTGAATTCTAAACAACAATATATACCATTAGTAACTGAACTTCTTCCTTAAAACAAGCACATCAGTTTCAATAAATGTAATTCTACTTGCCTTAGCTTTAGGAAAATCCCCAAATCACAACCCTAGCTCCAAATCCCAAAACCTATGAAATTAAAGCAAACCCACCAATTTAACAACGCAAATCAACTAAATGAAAGCTAATTAACTCACTTCTAGCCTTAGAATAAAAAACCCCAAAGAAACCCATCTCTAATGAAGAAAAGAGCTTACCTACAAATGAAGAATGAGTTAAATTCTACAAAAAAAAATAAATGTATCAATGGAGAGCTTGAGCCATGAGGAGGAGGATGATGATGATGAAGAGGATTTGGGAAGAGGATGACTTCTAAGCTCATATGCAGCAGAATTTACCAAAAAGAAAGGAAAGAGAAAGAAAGAGAGATGAGAGACATGAAGTTATGGAATTGAAATGGGGAAGTGTCCCCAACGATGGATATACATTAGTCTAATGGGAAAAATTGCACAAAACCCCTCTTTTAAGTGAAAATCTCAATTTGAGTAAAAATGAAGTTTGGGTCCCAATTTGATGATGATCTAGAGTCTGGATTGAAATAATATAGAGGACAAATATGAATGAAATTAAAACATCTATCCGATGATACCAAATTCTCAAAATTCTAAAATTATGAAAAAGTCTTTCAAACTATCTTAAATTGCACACAACCCCCTACTATGATCTAACGAACTCGAATCTCAAGGAAACTTCACACAGACATTTCTAATGTTAATTCGGATTTATTTGGCTCTTAAACAAACTTAATTGACTAACAATGCAGTTAACTAGGCTAATTACACACTTAGAGTTTCGGGACTATACACATCACAATCCAACTTTTAGGAGGCCAAGACATCCTACATCGGTGCTCCGAGCCTATTGGCTCTTCTAATAGGAAAATTGTGTGGCCCGACTATCAGGGGGCCCATGTCAAACCGAGGCAAACGGTGTGCCGTAGATGAACTCCAGTAAGTCTTGATCTAATAGAGTAGATAATTATGGAACTCTTGACTATAGAGTTTGGATAAGGATCGAACTTTGGATTTGGCGAAATTCTCACGCTTGTAAGGAGATGTAGGATTCCATGAGAAGTAGAGTCCGTAGTAGCCGTGACTCCTAGGAATTACTCTATATAAGAAAGATGGGAACCCTTGATTGATAATTTAAAGGATCTAAAAGCATTCGCAGCGAGTTTACAGGATTTATCTCACACCGAAATGTACAAAAGTTCTCGACAAGTTTAGTCTGACACCATCTGGACCAACAGGTCTTTCATCTGTATTTACAAAGCCTTAGGCCCTGTTCCTTTTCCAGAATTCCTGTCAAGAATTCCGGTTGTCTGGGAATTCTGAAATTCCTGTAAAAAAATCCAGCATTTCTTGGCAAGAATTTCTGGCATTCCAAAATCCCAGCATTTACATATGTCAAAAAGGCATGCATTTCCAAAACCCACCTCTCCATCGGGCATTCCAAAAACCCACCATCGCAGGAATTCCGAGAGAGCTCTTCTGTACTCCGACGGTCGTGACAGATCTTGGTTTTCCGGCCACAGCAAGGAGAAAGAATGTCAGTTTCTGCTTCTTCTAAGCTTTGAGATGATTCCTGTGATTTTTCTCCCCCTCTTTTCTCTTTTGTTTTGATGGTATTTTTTTTAGAGGGTTTGGACTTTGTAGATGAAAATGGAGAATGATTAAAAACCAGATATGGTGAACTTTCTCCCGCTCCATTCCATCTCAAAAAATCTCTAGATCCGAGTGGATCTAACCAGATCTATTTTTATGGATGGATCTGACAATATTATGTTTGGGTCTCAGACATTTTTTGATATGTAGATTGGGTCTCGATATTTATTTTTGATCTCCCAAACGTTATCTATTTTGACAATATGCAAAGTGGGTCTGGAGATTGTTGCAGAAGTGTTCCTCTTTTTGTTCATTGTCTAGGCATTATGCTCCATGCGTTACGTATTATCTATTTTCTAGCATGATGAGGGTTTGGATCTAGGATGATAAGAGGAGGGGATTGGTGTATGAGGCAAACCAATGCTGGATTAAGAGGTCTCAAAGAGGGTAGTTGTATCTTTTTTTGTGAGGCACCAACCTATTATAGGTCAGAGTAGTTTCAATCCTTCTTTCTTCTCCTTCTAGCTCTTCGATCGTACGGCCTACCATACGCTGAGGAGATGAAAATTGGCACGCAAGCCCAGAAGCTGGTTTAGGAAAGGGCAATTCCTCTCCAGATCTATCTCCACCAATCTAAAGTCACCACCCTTCCTCCTCCTCCTCCTCCTGCTCTGGCTTCTCCCTCTACGCAACAAAGCCATCTTCTTAGTTTCATTGAATTTCGCTATAATCACCCACTTCTTGCTTGATTTTGTTCTTGTTGTTTTCTTACTTGATTATTGATTGTTGTATTCGAATACCCCCTTTTTTTTTATAAGGTGCTGTATTTTTCGTTTGTTTGTTTCTTGATATTTGGTGGGTTCTTTTGCTATATTGATGACTTTGAATCTGGGTTTGTTTAATTTCTTTATAATTATGCCTTTTCATATTGTATTTTTGGTGGGTCATTGATTTTTTTTCCCCGTTATTGGGATCTCTTGATGTTAATGTGAGGTGGGGTGAGGCAAAAATGAAGAATTAATGGTTCTGGGTTTGATCTTTTATAGGTGGGTTACAATGCAAATTGCCTTTAAAGTGTTTATCATGTCCTGCGCCTTAGAACTATGGAGGTCCTGAATATTGATTTTTTTTTATCAGTGACGAAAACATTTATTCATTAAAAAATGAGATTACAATGAGGGAAGAAAAGGTACAAGAGTATTGTACCCTCTCCCACCAAACACAAATAAAAGACACCACCCAAAACTTACATAATCATACTGTGACACCCTAGAGTCCCACATCGACTATAGAGAGGAAAATGAATGAGATTATATGTAGAGCTTACACCCTTACCTTGCATGAGGCATTTTGATGGGTTGGGGTCCATCAGAAGCAAAGTTGTGAGGCCCGTGGGCCAAAGTGGACAATATCATGCATGCATGTAGGGTAGGGCGTTATAAATGGTATCAAACCCGACTCTCGACTAGTTCGAGCGTAGGCCCCTACTGTGGTCTGGTGCAAATGGGCGGGTTTCCATGTGAGGCAGGCCAAGAGGGCTGACAGGCTACTACATAGGGACGTGCCTCCTTAAGGGGTTGAATTATGACGCCCCGGAGTCCCACATCGACTATAGAGAGAGAGAGGAAAGTGAATGAGATTATATGTAGAGCTTACACCCTTACCTTGCATGAGGCCTTTTGATGGGTTGAGACCCATCAAAAGCAAAACCATGAGGCCTGTGGGCCAAAGCGGACAATATCATGCATGCGTGTAGAGTGGGGCGTTACACATACCCTCCCAAGAAGATTACCTCTCAACCCCCTGCTTAGCTAAAGCATTAAAGCATCAGCTATACATTTAGCCGATCTACCGACATGATGAAAGATAACATTAAAACATATAGATAAAGACGAATTTCATTGAATAGGAATTGAAATTTCCAAGGGTTGACCTTCTTTTTAAATGCCCAAGCAATCGCATTGGAAGAGTCGCTTTCCACAATGAGATCCCCAAGGATGTTCCTAGAAAAGCACCGAAGAGCCTCCAAAATGGCTAAAACATCAGCTTCATTAGAATCGCAAACACGCACGTGCTTTGAAAACATAAAAATGACGTCACCCTTACTATTGCGAAGAACACCTCCAATTCCCGCCGGCTCTGGCTTTCCTCTTACAGAACCATCAACATTGAACTTAAACACTCCAAGGGGGGAGGAGACCAAAAAACATATTTTTTTACCTTCATGGGGCCACATCCCATACAAGCCTCCCAATTATAAATAATATCATTTAACTAAAATTGGAGAACTCTTTTCTAATCAACGCCCACTTTGATATCCTCATGTTAATTAAAGCAATCAAATCCATTGGGAAGGAGGACTTACCTTTGAAAATTCTATCATTCCTTTCTCTCTAAATTGAACATAGAATAGCGAAGGGATGAACCTCCAAAGAGTACAACCACATCCAACAAAATAATCTCCCATCCAAGACTCTACAACCTCTTCAATCTTCCTTAGAAACACCAAGCAACTCCGCATCTACTAATGAAATGATCCCAAACATTGGTCACAAAGTTACAATGAAGTAAAAGATGATTAACTGCTTCTACCTCCTTTTGACACACCACGTAAATTGTCTACAATATATAGAGATCTTCGCTGCAACTACCAGCCAACAAAAAGCCTCCACCCGGGAAGGAGCTAGCCCCATCCAAAGAAGGAAATGAGTGCTAGAAGGTTGGATCCCTACCAAGGCTAAGTAAAAAGCTTTTGCTGAGATTCCCCGGATATGGAAGGCTTCCAAATATGAGAATCCTTGGAGTTCCTGCACAAAAACACGTTAGCAAGAAGCCTCAACAACTCCTCATACTCAACCTCCTCAAACAGACGAAGATGCCTTGCCTTCTAATGGACACATCCCACACCATAGAATCATCCCGCATCTCATAGCAATCACTTGCAACACACTCCTGGATAGACACCACTCTAAAAATTCTAGGAAATAACTCACATAGAGGACCCACGCCCACCCAATCATCTAACCAATATTTGACATTTCTTTCATTTCCCACCACAAAACCCACCCCTTTAGATAAGAATTTTCCCATATCAGTTGAAACATGCCCAACCAATGAAATAGCATCCCACAGACCCAACCTACGATGCTTTGGACCTGGATTAGGCCACCATCCCCACCTGTCCTAAACCACCACTCCTTTTAGGTTTAATGACCTCACTCCTTTTCAGTAAGTGTAGTTTCCTCGTATCACCCTGACCCTCCCATAAAAAATTCCTACGAATATGGTCTAGCCTCCCCCACCACGACCTTAGGCGTCTTAAAAAGAGACATAATAAATTGGAATATTTGACAAACAAGATCTTATAAGGGTAATCCTCCCAGCCAGTGATAGGTATTGTCTCTTTCAAGAAGACAATTTCTCATCAAACTTGTCGATGACGGGATCTCATAGCACCTTAGATCTCGGCTTTGCCCCTACAGGCAGGCCAAGATACAAAAACAGAAGCCTTCCTGATTTACAATGAATCATGGCTGCCAAAGATTGAGTGGTCTCATCAGAGCATCCAACCCCCACCAAAAGACTCTTGGATATGTTAACTCTTAGCCCTAAAATAAACTGAAAGCACTGCAAAATTCTTTTAAGAGCAATCATCTCATCCCTCTTTGTCGAACTGAATAGAATGGTATCATATGCAAACTATAAGTGAGAAATTGCCTCCCCATCTTGATTGACCTTAAAGCCCTCAATTATTCTCTCCTCTCTAACTCTCACAAGAAGTAAACTCAAGGCCTCCACCACTATCATAAACAAAAAGGGGAAAGAGGATCCCCTTGCCTCAAACCTCTAGAAGCCTTAAATAACTTTGAAGGAGACCCATTCACCATAATAGAGAAGGATGTAGAAGAAATACACTCTTTCATCCACTTGCATCAAATATTCCCAAACCCAAATCTGTAAAGCATGTAATGAACGAAGTTCCAATCCACATGGTCATAAGCTTTTTCCAAGTGATTAGGTGGGTGCATCTTTGATGTGGGATGAGTAGGGATAGAACTTATTGTACTTTAAAAAAATACAAATGGAGGGCAGAACCACCATAAATCTGTCTTTTGTAAGAAAGGCTTAAAAGATAGAAAGGGCTATGCTTAAATAAGTACTTTATGCAACAAATCTCAAATCTAATTGGATATATTATAATATTAAAACCAGAACTTAATTTTTTGTCTTTTGGCATGCTATGATATGAGAGAGTCAAGACATACAAACACACATTAAGAAAAAAAAGTTTGAGAAAAAGAGAGACACCCATCAACCTTGAGTTACAGGTGGTTTGTATTTGAGTTGGCAGGTCATTATTTCTTACTCCTACCATTGTAAAATCTTTTCCATCCACCATCCAGCTTATCATAGCAATGATCATGCTAAGTGAATTATGGGTGTCAAGTCTCAATTGTGCAAGATATAGAAAATAACAACAAGATCTTTGCATCCTAGTTGGCTATAAGCTACCTGCAAGTCCAAATATAAGTGGGGACCTAAGGATGAGATGGCCCTTGGAATATTGTGCTTTTAAAGCTTTAAGTCTCCACAGAACATCTTCAAAATACCCAAACCTATCATAGAAAATGAAAGTCTCACCATCACAGGTGAGTCCAATGGGGCTCTCCACCCATCAATGCTTAAAGATACTGTTTTTAGTCTCACCATAAATGGAATTTGGTTGCTATCCTCAGTAGCATTATGTTCTCATAACTCATTGTCAATGGTTTGGTTCCTCTCCTTCTTATCTCATCTGCCATATATTTACTCCATTTTTTCTGTGCATATGGTTTTTTTTATAAAAATGAGTTGAATAGTGGGTTGTTCTAAAATGAGTTGAATACTGGATATTTCACTCTAATGTTTGGTGGGTGTGATGGGATATCTTTTTTTGTTTACTAATTGGTCATCTAAGTTTGAATGTTGTATAGCTGTTTTTCAACTTCTTCATGTTAGTTTCTGAAATTGGGTGTTGAAAATTTAGAACACATGTTGGTCTAATTCATGATAATAGCTTCATAGGATTTTCATTGTGGGAATGGTGAGTTGCTGTTTTTTTAATGATGGGGCATGTTTTTGGGGTACTACACATCTGCAACTATGATTTTAAATTTGCAACCATTGTGTTTTTTTTCCCCTTTCTTTCTGCGTGTTCCAGTGCTTTTCTTCTTGTCGGTTTCTAGATGAATTCAAACTATCTATATTCCTCTAGTCC
The DNA here is from genome assembly GCA_038049695.1 of Cinnamomum chago. NCBI lineage: Eukaryota > Viridiplantae > Streptophyta > Magnoliopsida > Laurales > Lauraceae > Cinnamomum > Cinnamomum chago. The sequence continues at coordinate 58,315,497 of CP142458.1, read as the reverse complement.
AGTGAATTGCTCCTAGTTGTTTGGTACTTTGTGGTTGGATTTGAACTGAAATTGCAATTCAATGACTACGCTCACCTGTTGATTTTCTTTTCTTTTATGTATTTCTTTTTCAGTTGCTATGGCTTTTATTGGGGTCTTGAATGAAGTCTTTAACACTATTTATTTGTATAGAATATATAGTACTTGAAACCATAAGAGGAGACACTTATGGTCTTTGAATTCATTGTTATTCAACCTAACACTGATATTGTGGTAGTTGTAACTATTTGGCCATGCATCGGATAGGGCCTTCTATGGAGACTGTAAAGGCAAATGGCCTTAAAAATGCTTTAAACAAAAATAAATATATTTGTGTTTTCCCATTGCAGGACTGGGCATAAGAAAGTCAATGATTATTAGTGAGATTACTGCGCTTAACACTAAATGGAAGGTAATATTTCTTCCCCAAACCTAAATTTAATATGATATTAGTGATTCCACGGTAAAAAACAGTGTGATTTGATCATTGTATAGTTGCAATATCATTTTATTCTTGCATCACTTTATTGTATTTATGCATAAGTATTGCATTACAACAGAATCACACAAAAGACGATTTATACATGTTGTTGTCGCCTCTGTGGTAGCATGTTGTTAGTTGGTTGTAGTGTGGCTATCCTTAGAAGAGGAATGACCTAGAAAATAATGACGTGTTTCATATTTGTTGGGCGAAGAGTGGGTAAAGGAGTTATTATCCAGTGACGGGCCTCAGTGTCATGAGAACTTGCATATGACTCCTGAGTGTTTTATAAAATTACACGATACACTTATGCAACGGGGATTGCTTGAAAAAACGCGAGCAATGACTGTGGATGAACAGTTAGCAATGTTTCTCCATACATTGGCCCATAATGTTACTAACAGGGTCATTGCCAATCGGTTCAACCATTTAGGTGCCACAGTTAGTCGATATTTTCATAAAGTACTAAATGCAATCTACAAGGTCTATCTAGATTATGTTCAAGTTCCAGATAATTCCCCAACTCCATTGCAAATTAGGATAACTACTAGATTCTATCCATATTTTAAGGTTAGTTCATTTATTAGTTTTTTCTTTTTTTTATAAGTATGAATAAGTATTTGACAATTTTTTTATTATGCATAACTTGTTTGTTCTATCAATAGGACTGCATAGGTGCAATAGATGATACACATGTGTCCGCTCATGTACCATTTTTGTTGCAAGCTAAATATCGAAATAGGCAAGGCCAACTATCGCAAAATTGTCTTATGGGCCTATGGCTTGCGGATTTGACGTGTTATATTTCACTATGTTCTTGCGGGATGGGAAGGATCTGCAGCATATGCTACTGTGCATTTCTTCGCATTGAACAGAGGTGATAGACTAGCAGTGCCAAATGGTAATGAAACTTTAGAAAAAATTATATGCACATTTTAGATGTATATGTACACTTAAGTCAAGTCTAATTTAGTCATACTCAAATAATTTGCACGTGTAGGTAAATTTTATTTAGTGGATGCTAGTTTTAGTAATGCGTCTGGATTTTTGACACCTTATAGAGGTGTGCATTACCATCTAAGAGAGTTTGAGAATTGTCCTCCAGTTAATCTGCAGGAACTTTTTAATTTGCGCACTCCTCATTACGTACCACCATAGAACGAGTGTTTGGAGTTGTTAAGAATCGTTTTTCGATTTTATGCATGCCGCACGGCTATTCATTGATCACCCAGCGAGATATTGTCATTGCTTCTACTGTTCTCCACAACCACATAGTTATGCATACTGTAGGAGACCCAATGCTTGAAAAATTTTCCATGGCCACAACATCTAGAGGCGATGTAACGCCCCAATTCCGGATACCGATATACTCGCTCGATTACCCGAAATTGGCGCGCTACTTCCCGGAAAATCCGAGAACTTCCAAGATCGTAGGCCGCAGTGAGGTCCAATTTAAAACTTTTTGACCAATACAATTATAACATTTAAATTGCGGAAGCATAACGATTTAAACAATGCGGAAGCAATAGGTATCGATATATAATGTGTGAGCAGAACTACAGTCTATTTAAAATGGATTCAATGTTAATCAAAGTTATACATTTGAGATCTACCCATCTTACTACAAAATTTCCACTCAAACCCAAAATAAATGAAGTCCCTCAAAACCCATGTATAAACTCCTCGTCCTCCGGCTCGACATCCGTGTCGGCCGGGCCCCAAGCGTACTCTCCTGCAACGGGTGCCTCCACTAGGGCTAATGCATCGTCTGGGATCTCGGGATCAAGGCCTAAGCACCAATGAATGGGTCAGATCTAAACGATCTGGCAAGTTACAGCATACTACTAACATAGAACATATATATCAAAGGAAATAAAGACGAGTACATAAATTAAATGAATAGCAAGGGAAATGAACTAGGCAGGTGTGCATGATAATCATAAGGAACCAAGATAAATAGAAACATCTAAACTACTGTAAACAAAAGGGCACATTCACACGAGCTGGAATACCGCGGGATATTATGCCGCGGCCCTCCCATACTGAACACAGTTGCGGCGGGGAAATCTCACCAGTGGGAATAACTAATCCCAAATCTCACTCATCATCTCATCATCTCATCACCTCAACACTTCAGATCGGCACGGTATCACACCGTCCGTCTCAACCACACAGCTCATCATGATAGCTCCTCAACACTCAACTAGCTCCTACCGGGGATGATCAGTCCACAGGCTGAGCTTAAATCAACCGAGTGAATGTTCGTGCCGACTCGAGAATAACTCTACGGTCTGTGTCTGTCTAGGCTTTGCCTTGCGTGAACAAGGTCCTATCAATATCCCTAAGAGGTCTACACATCTCAATACAGTCTCTGGATCTCATTCAAGGTCCAGGCCCACTCGTTGGATCCATACCAAGGCCCATCAGTACATGGCCTGGTCTAATACTGTCCATACGAGGCAACTAATCCACTTATACTGATAAACAGTTCCATTCCAATCCATATAACCTAACAGTCCAATAGAAACTACCTCTTCAAGCTAAAGGGTTCACATCTCCACACTTAGGCCCATTAAGGGCCCGCCTAGACACAGACACGGGTCAATGATCTCCGAAACCACACTATCGGGTCACCTCTAGATAACCTAGGTTCAGGTCTTCCATTTATGTTCAATTAATAGTAAACAGCTATTCTAAAGATCTAAGAATGACAATAAATGATAACAGTGAAGTATAAACTTCAATCAGAGAATCAACGGAAAATCCAACGGTCCAATCCTAGGTAATGGGCCACTTTAGGTTCGGGTCTATCTCCGGTAATTCGATCTCTAAACGATGTCATTAGTGCCGTAAAATATTGTATTTGGTGCTTAGTTAGTTAATGGCATCTATGACAACTCTTAGAGGTCGAATCATCTTAGATTATCAACCAAAACACTAAATAGTGGTCCCCGCGAGTCAAGGTTGAGCCACACCGTTGACTCGGGCTTAGGACACTGATAAATGCTCATTTGGATGGTCAGTGGGCCCCACAACTGATCATATCTCCTAAATGTTGAAAACTGGAACAATCAGGGTTTTCCAGGTGAACCTGATGTGTTGTGAGCTCGGTTGATCTCCTGGCCGGGAGGATCAACCGAGTGCACTGACAAATCTGAATCAGGCTTCCTGGACAACTTAAATCGTTTCTAAAGGCATACAGCGTGTCCGGTCAAACAACCTGGCCTAGGTGATTGACCGCATACTCTGAAAACCTTAGAAAGATTGATGTTCTAGCTTTAAACGCTTACCAAATGTTAATTCTAAGTTTCAGGTTGATTTGGGCGTAAACAGACTGTATTTCGGGTGAAAAACCAACTTTTAGTCATTTCCTGCGAAAACCATGTATAACGGGTCAACCTGGGCTAAGCCGGGTCAACCAAATTAGTTGAAATGGGTTTTCTGCAAGAAAATGGCTGAAGGCCAATTTTTCCCCAAAATCATAGTAGTCTCGGTCGACCAGGATAGGTCCCAGTCGGCCCAGACAACAGAAAAGTCAGTCTGCAGAACAGAGCTAACTGAGAGCTGAAAAATCCACTTTTCCAGTGTTCTCGGTCGACCCAGAACACTGTCGGGCGAGTCCCGGGCGTGTCAGGTAAAACTGCAGAAAATAACTGAGGCTTAATTTTTTTGAAACTGCAGTGTTGCCGGTCGACCGAGCACACTGGAAAAACAGCCCCAGTTGCATTTCTGCAACTTTTCCGTTTGGACTCCTTTTTCGCCCAAACCACTTCCAATCTCTTCCAAACTTCACCCAAACACTTCTAATCAATTAATAACACATAAACCATCCATCCATCACCTTATGGCCCACTGATCTTCCAAATGGGGGGTGAAATCCCCCATCCATCAGTGACCTTTCCATCCAAACAAACAAAACAGAGCTCATATGGTTTCTAAGACATAACAGAACATATTTATGAACTGAAAACTACTAAATCATGAAATCAAACACATATCCTAAGTTATCAGTATGATGTACTTGCCTCTTGTGAAATGGGTTGTAGAGAGAGAAAGAGTAATAGAAATGAGGAATTCCACCCAACAGAGAAGAGGAAGGGCAGCAGTAACAGTGTAGCAGGAGCTGCAACTTCTTTAATAAATTTCCAGCAGTTCCAGAGTCTCCCAGGTGAAGAAAAGGATAAGAAGAAGGTAAGGCAGCAGCTGAGTCAGAGGAGAAGAAGGTGATACAGCAGAACAGCAGCTCCTTTATGAAAAAATCCCAGCAGTAGCTTCAAGTAGAAATTCCAGCCACAGCAACAGTCCAGCAGAGACAGGGAAATGAGGGGAAGTAAGAAGATGAAGGGAGGAAGGGTGGGGTAGTGGCTGTAGCAGGTGTCTTCAAGATGGGTTTCCAGCAATAGTAGGGCCTCCCAGATGAGGAATTGAAGGGGAAGAAGATGATGTAGCTGCTGCTTTTAGGAAGACAGTCACAGAGGAAGTGTTCCAGCAGAGAAGAAGTAGTTGCAGCACAGCCCAGCAGCTTGGAGGAAATGAAATGGGAAAGAAGGAGATAGTGAAGTGGCTGCAGTAGTTCCAGGATGGAATCCCAGCACAAGCAGTAGCTGGGAAATGGTTCTTCCAGCAGTGAATCAGTGGCTCAGGTGGAGAATGAGAGGGGAAGGAGATGAACCCAATGGATGCTGCTCCCAGGGATAATGCTCCCAGCTACAGAACCAGTCCTGTAGCTTCAAGAGGATTACAGCACAACAGTAGCAATGGTTGTTTCTTGCACTTCTCAGCTCATACGTAGAGAGATGAAGGAGAAGAAGAGGGGAATGGGAAAGAAGCAGTTGGGCTGGGGCAGTTTTCTTGGGAAGAGGGCTGAGATTAGGTTTAGGGTTTTGGGTTTGCAAGAGTTAAGAGACATTTTATAGGATTAGGTGGGATAATTAATTACTAGATTAGCCTTAGTGTTTAATGGGATTAGGGTTAGGGTTTGAGGGTAGGCTTGTCTTTTGGTTAGGAAGCTTCTAGAGAGAGAGGGCACCTTTCTTAGCACTAAACCCACACTAATTAACTTAATTAAACTCAACTAACTAAGCCTAGGATTGACTCAAACCCTATTTTAATTAAATTAAACCCAACTAACCCCAAAACTAACTAAACTAAGCTATTCTAACTATAACCTAGGGAAATCTAACTAGTCAATCTAATTAGCCCCTAATAAATCAGTAATTAGCCAATATTAGCAAGGATTAGCAAAGATTAGTAGAGATTAGTAGTAATTAGTAATAATTAGCAATAATTAACATAGATTAGCATAAATTAGTCTATAAAATAGTATTTAGAGGGCCCACCAAGGGTGGGACCTCACAGGCGATCCTCCCTTGAGAAAGAGCATAAACTCAAAAACAGTCCTAAGTTCCAGTAGAGAAAGTTGGCAAGTATTTTGGGACTCAATAGCTGAGCAAATGTAGATTGATTATGAGCAGTAACAAGAAGAAAGTGATCAATGATAAAGGCAGCAAGAAAGATATCATTTTGCATGACTTTTGGATAGTAAAGGGTAGTACCAGAATTTTGATCCAATGCATAATCGATGAATTAGGATTCATTTTGGTCTACTGTTTTTTATGATGTCAAGAGGTCCTTTAACAGTCAATGTGTAGTTATTTTTTGTATTGTTTTTATGTTTATGAAAATGTATAGTTATGGTTGCATATTTTATAGTTGCTAATCAGAATGATAACTTTCTTTCATCAAATCTTCATGGTTTTTTATGACATATACATTGGCAGTATTTAGTTCATTTTCATGAAAAAAAGAGTTAAGCAATTACCTATGATCACATCTCATTAGAGTTGCAGAAAAAAAAATTTCAAATGAAATCCAAGAGCGGAGAGGGTTTTAATGGACATGCTTCTAGAAATGAAGTATTTAGTTCATTTTCATGAAAAAAAGAGTTAAGCAATTACCTATGATCACATCTCATTAGAGTCGCAGAAAAAAAAATTTCAAATGAAATCCAAGAGCGGAGAGGGTTTTAATGGACATGCTTCTAGAAATGAAACTTGCAGGAAGAAAAGTTGAGAAAAACTTCAATAATGCTTGTTGGGAGGAAGCTATAGCATAGGTAAAAGAAAAAAATTGGATTGGAACCCTGCTAAGAATAAGTTCATAAATTGGCGGACATGATATAGAGAAGTGAAACAATTTCTTAGCATGTCTGGTTTTGAATGAGACGATACCCTTAAGATGGTAACAGTCGAAGATGGTGTTTGGGACAACTTGGAGAAGGTAAATTTGGCATATAAGTTGTATTTGATTACAATATTTTCTTCATGTCTTTATATTCAATGAATTACATTCTAACTAAATGAACTTGATACAGGCAAAGAGCAGGTTGGTGAAGTACAGACGTCTCGCAGTAAAGTTCAATGAGGAAATCCATGATCTTATCGCTGATGATATTGCCAAAGGTGAAATAGCCCTTACTGAAATTGAAAGGAGCCAGATAAATGCTCCAGAAACGGAGATGGACGAAGAAAACATCAATTAGAGTCTTAGGAACCAGCTACATGGATTGGATGATATGGATGAGCCTAATATACCTCATCATCACCAAGGCGTACACCCATCCCATTAAGACAAACTAGCATAAGTCCAAGATGAGTGATGGAGTAAAAAGAAATATTAGATAGGGTTGCAAATGTTGTTTATGCTCTTGCGGACCAAATGAATCCGCATGACAACATATATCCAAATATTACAACAGTTGTTACTTCACTTGCAAGTATACAACGACATATGAAAATGGCAGTAATTAACTTCCTTGTTCGTGATCACATAATTGCAGTGACATTCATGACTTTGGATGATGACTTGAAGTTGGAATGGTTGGACTTGAACTTTAATCCAGGTTCATCTAGTTGATATCCAAACCTAAAAAGAAGTTTGCATTTTGATGAAAATGGATGGTAGTAGCTTTTGATGATTAGGAATGAATTACTATTTATTTTGTTGTGATGGATGGATGTAGGAAAACTATTTACTTTTGGATGATTGTAATTACCACATTATGTTGTGTGGATGGATATGAAGACCTTCAGTACCTATGGATGATTACATATGATCTATATTATTTTGGCAAGTTTGATGTGGTTCTATATGTATTTATGATCTATATTATGTTTGGCAGGTTTGATGTGGATCTATATTATGCTTGGCAGGCTTGATATGGTTCTATGTGTATTTATGATCTATATTATGTTTGGTAGGTTTGACGTGGATCTATATTATGTTTAGCAGGTTTGATGTGAATCTATTTTATGTTTGACAGGTTTGATGTGGATCAATATTGTGTTTGGTTGGTTAGACATGGTTTGAATGTAAAACTCATTCAACCATTTTAGTTGTTTGCATGCAAGTTTGATGTGGATCAATATTGTGATTTTCCCCCTCTTTTCTTTTGCTGTTTTGGTATTTTTTTTAGAGAATTTGGACGGATATGAAAATGGAGAATGATGACAATAATATAAACCAGATCTAGTTTTTTTACTCCTGCTCCATTACATCTCAAAAAATCAAGAACCTAGTCTTATGTTTGAAAGTGTATTCCTATGATTGGTCAACCAATCTTTCTGAGCTTTTCTTTAGTGTTTGTTTCATCATCTCTCCATGTTCCTTGAATCTGTATGAGAACATGGTTACCTAGATCGTTGGATCACAATTCACGGTTTCAGTTCTTGGGTTGTAGGTGACAAAATGTAGAAAGATCCCAGTTTGCCAGGGCAGTAGGAGATAGTTTAATGTTTTGCTTCACTTTTAGATTTGATATTTCTTTCCATGGCTTATCATTAGGGGTTCACATGGATGTGTCTTGCCATCTCCATGCCATTGGTATAAGTAGCTTTGTTGGTTGTTTGACTGTTTATATAGTTTACTTCTTTTGTTATTGAGGCCCTACTTTCCATTCAAATTGTTGCCTTGTTTTCTGCTTTGTCTTTTATTATCTAGTTTTAATGGATCAGGGGCATGTTGTGGAGCAAGTCAAGTGTATGATGAAATTCCCATAACTAGTTAGTCACTTGTTTGATGAAATGCCCATAACAAAGCACCAACCTATTTCACCTACCATATATTTACTTCATTTTTTCTGTGTATATGAGTTTTTTTTATAATAAAAGAGTTGAGTAGTGGGTTGTTCTTGTTAGGGATTTTGTAGGTTGCAATTTGATGGATGCATAATCATTCTAGCATCATTTGATTCACACACATATGCATTGGTTTAGATAAACTTGAAATCTTGTTTTATACATGCATGGTTTTTAGACTTGAAAAAGCATTGATTTATGCATGTTTTTTTTTTCAATCTTGGATGCATTTGTTTTTGGAAAGAGTTTTTAGAAATCAAGCTAGCCTTTGTTTTTAAAGTTTTGAATCATTTTAGGCTTTGTGTGTTTCATGTTTTTAATCATCTTAGAATTATTTAAATCATGTATTCAAGCTTGGTTTAGTGGCCCAAAAATCCCCTCTAAGAGAAACCTTCAAATATGCAAAAGTTGGAAATTTTTGTAAAAAGGGGGGTGGCCCGGCAGTGTCGCCGGTCGACCGGCGCAGAAGTCCCGGTCGACCGGGAACACTGCAAGCAGAAAGGGGCCTGGCGCACCAACGGTCATTTTTCTGACCGTTGTGTGATCCCGGTCGACCGAGACCTGTTTGCAGGTCGACCGAGGACTAGCCGTTGGGCACTTTTTGCTATAAATATGAGTTCTTTCCTTTGCCAAAAGTTGGGAATTTTAAGCCCCTCCTTGAGAGGTTTTGAGGCATATTCAAGGGAAAAGAACCAATGGATGAAGGGGAGCATTAGGAAAGCTAAAGCTTGGATTAATGAAGTTAAATCACCAAGTAGGCTTTACTTTCCTTAATCATATGTTTTCATGCTTTGTTTTATTTTTGGTAAATCATAAACTATGTTTGTGTTGTGTCCTTAACATGTTTTATGTTTTGAGTTGATTTATTGTTTTGGATACAACACCATTTGATTCAATCCAAGTAGTACTTGAATTGGTAAATCTAAGTAGATCATGTTAATGAAAGAACCTTTGAAATTATATGTAACATGATTCCTATACTTGGTTGAATCTTTGGTTGTTGTTTTCCATCATAAGAAAATCACTTTCAAAACTATCTTATGTTTTGGACTGAACTTCTTTACAAATCATATGTTTTCATGTTTTGTTTTATCATTGGTAAATCTTTAGTAACATGATAAACTATGATGTGTTGTATCCTTAGCATGTTTTATACTTTGAATAGATCTATTGTTTTGGATGCATCACCATTTGATTCAATCCAAGCAGTACTTTATCTTTGGTAAATCTAAGTAGATCATGTTAATGAAATATGTAACATGATTCATATACTTGGTTGAATCTTTGGTTGTTGTTTTTCCATCATAAGAAAATCTCTTTCAAATGTATCTTATGTTTTGGATTCAACATCTTTACAAATCATATGTGTATTATTGTTTTAAAGTTTCACAACTTGCCTTACTTTGATAGGTATATCATATTCAAGTTGTATTTATAATTACATATGATTTGTCCCCTAATTTCAATCAAATCTATTTTTATGTTTTGAGTTTCATTGTTGATTTGATTGACATCCCTATGCATCACATGTTTAGAGCTAATTAATTTCATACAACTTGTGTAACTTTGATATCATTAACAAGTTGTTACTTTTAACATGTGATTGCATTCTTTCCTCAATCATAAATGTTTTATGAGCTAAAATTTTCAAAAGCCTTAGGCATACATTTATGAGCTTTCATTTTCAAAATGATTGAGGACCACACACACACACTTCATGTACGTTCATCTTTGCATTCATAGTGTGAGTGTGTATTAGTTTTTCACTTCCATATCCGCCTAATTAAGAGGCATTGTAATGAGCTAAAATTGAATCTCCATCAAGTGTAATTTAGGCACTAATTTAGAGAGATAACCAACCTTGTGGTTGAAGAGGTTATTGCTTAGCCTATAAAAGCATAATGGATAGGTTGATGTTAAGCCTTGAAAAACATCAATGTAAAGGTTATTGCTTAGCCTTGGAAAGCATATTGTAAAGGTTATTGCTTAGCCTATTGAAAAGCATAAATAGTGGAAATCTGGTGGGGTGTTGGATCACAAGCCGGTAGTGGATGTAGGCATTGAGGCCGAACCGCTATAAACCCTTGTGTGATGGTGATTGCTTTGTGGTGATTCTTTTATTAGCTTCCGCATCTTGTATGATAAATCATCACATGTGACTAGTTTGTTTTAAAGAAATTAAAATTGATTAAAATTGGTCATAATTGAAGCTCACCCTATTCACCCCCCCTCTAGGGCACGGATCCTCAGGACTTACAATTCTAAAACTAGAGATATCCTAAGATGGCAGTGTAGTTTATGAGGTTTTCCAAATTTTTAATCATGATATTCATTTTATGCCTATGGTCAGGAATAATCAAAGTTGAATCAGGGATCCTAATTAAGGCCTTGGATGTGGACTGTTTTGAACAATACACCCTATGGTCCACTATTGACCAGATTTCTATTGCAATGTGTGTCACATGGGTGTAGTGTTGTGAGCTGTGTACGTTTTAGGATTACCTTACTGATCATGGTATTGGATTGAAAAATGAGCTTATTTTGTTTAAGTAATGTAATCTCAGACACATATTGAGGAATAGAGCCAATCATGTCCCTCTCAAGTCTTAACCCACCACGCAAACCAAAAAGTTGTCTTCCTTTTCAACTCTTAATTAAAGGCTAAGTAAGGTTTGTCCCTTTCCCTTCAAGTTCTAGGATTCTTCTTTCTTTTGGATGAATAAATTTTAATGCGTAAAGTTATCATTCTTTTTATGAATAGATAATGTACAGAACGGGGATGGGAAAGTCACATGCAAGTTCCAGACTTTCAACAAAAAACCAAAGTGTATAGGGTTGGTTGGTTTTCGTCATGTTCAAGCAACATAACCTCCCACAATGACTCTGATTAGATGCCTGTGCATTGCACTCATAATTACAATGGCAAACAACAACACCAATCTCTTCCATTAATGCAAAAGGAAGAAAGCCACAACTAAACAATTTGGTAATGATTTGCATAGATTATGTTTTTCCTTTTTTGCTTCTTGAATTTTGAAAGTGGGCCCAACATTGAGTCCTACATCTTATCATTAGTATTAAACACATTTGCTTATTGAGTTGTAAAAATATATTGATGGGTTAAATTGGTATATAAACAATGCATACCAGAGTAAAATTATAGTCAGCTAGAAATCCTTTTAGTTATGAAATAGGGAATTCAGGAAATTCAAGAATTCAGAAATTCTCAGATAGGAATTCAGGCATCAATGAAACGGGGAGTTCAAAAATGACAGAATTCAGTAGCATTTCAAAATTCCAACATTTGAAAATCCTAGACAGCAAACAGACATGAATTCCAGAAATTCTAAGAAAGAAACAGGGCCTTAGATCCAACTCCAAAAGAACCCCACTTGCGTTGGATAGTGCATTACACAAGCCACAAGCCGTTTAACACGAGAATTCATCTTAACATAATTATCCCCACCATCCAACCTGAATGCAATTGTATTTTTTTTTCTTTTTTTGGTTGAAAATGAAACAATTGGCCACTTATTCTGTGAATTCTCTTTCACCAAGTGCGTGCGGTAAAACTTAAGGTAATTGCTGAGTGTTAGGGAGGGTGTGGTTGTTACTAAGTGTGACCGATTTAAATTAATCAAATAGCCATTTAAGTGGGCCCCATTTGCCAGAAAAATTCTACATCGTGAATACAAATAGAAAAGAAAAGGAAAACTAATTGTAAATTTGAAGGAGAGTAATTATATGTTCATTAAATAAGAGAGAGAAAAAGAAATGAAATGAAATGAAATGGAAACAAAGGAACATTATGACACATATTAAAAGTAAGGTATACAAAGTAGAGAGGATGGTATACAAACTAGGGAGGATATAAAGTTAAAATCTTAGATTGCTAGACCTAACACATATCAATAAAGTTAGTGCAATCCTGTAACGACCCGGGCCCGAGATTAGATTACTCCGGACAAACCCCGAGTCGCGAGGTCCATACATACTAACGTAAACTCCGAATTAACCGAAGTTAAAACAAAATCCACAAGGGATAACCATACATACACACCTGTCAAAAGTACATTTTTACGGAATAAATATATATATATATATATATACACACACACACATTGACAAAACAATTAAAACTGTACGAGTCCTTTACATTAAAAGTAAAGTTTAATATACACATTTCATTTTCCTAATTAAGTCAACCACTGGACATTCAAATACAATGCAGGTGACTACTCTTTACATTTCAAAATGAATATACAAAAAGTATTTCCAAAACAACTGTCAAAATATTCTAGTTCATTCACTATTCATTCAAACTTAGATATCCATCAATTGGTATCTCGCTATGTCCATTCTATCAATCCTCCTAGAGGAATCGGATTAGCCGCCTCTACAGGACCGACACGGATAACTGGGCCTGTAATGTCATCAATAACATTGTAAACACGACGATTTAATAACGTTCCTACAGATCTATGATAGTACATGCCCTTACATTTAATAAAGCTTCTTATCAATCCTATAATTAACAATCAATCCTAAACAATTCAAATCAATAACACTAACCTGTACAATCAGAGTCAAGTAATGACAAATACTAATTGGCAACTATAATAGTATTCATTTCACTTTCATTTTCATTTTTCATTCAGTACGTTACATTCAGTATCCTTTCATTGATAATCATTAATATTCATTAAGTGACTTTTCATTCAAAAATTGTAGGATCTACCAGTGTCTAGATCAGACATCAATGGCATCACCCTGGAGCTCCGGAATACCCCCAGTCCATCTACTGTACAGGAATATCCCCCAACAATTTAATCATCATACTATAACCATTACACACTCATATGACATAAAATTCTACAACCAAATGGAAATTGTTCACAAAACCAAAGTAATGAACAATTACAAGCATATATACATAAGAACTGATTATACTTGCCTCCCTTTGAGATCGATTGACAAAAACACCTCTTTGTTAGCTTCATTTGAGATGATAATCCCAATTCAAAACCCTTTTTCAGCCTAACATCCAAAAGACCATTCAACATAGAATTTCCATGAGTTGGTTGTGCTAAAAACCATTCCAAACCACCTAATAGAGTTTGGGAATCCTATAACTCTCAAAACTACAACAACTACTTACTTGTATTGAGCTCAATCTCTCCAAGATCAACTCCAAGGTGAAAGAGTTTGATGAAGAAGGTGAAGAAGATGAAGTAGCTCCAATCCTCTTCTAAAACCACTTGTAACCTTCTAATCTAGACACTTGATGAATGATAAATGGAAGGAAGGAAGAAGAATGAACCTAGGGTTTCCTCTCTTGCTACAATGATCGATTGCAATGAAATTAGGGTTCATTTAAAACCTTAGAAGCTCTATTTTTCACATTAACCCTATCACGTCCCCCGAACCTGATTCGAGAATTAACCGGATCCGGGGAGTGAAATTTAGGGCTAATTAAAAAAATTTCCCTTTAGGCCCAAGGATCGTAAGTCTGCTGCGACCTCATAAAAACAACCATTCGCTAAATTCATACAATTCAAACCATATATGGATATCAACAATGAATAATAATCTCATTAAAATTAAAGTCGCAACGGAGTAAATTTAAGACTTATCAAGGAGTTAAATTATTTACAATAGAATCTCAATAACTACAGCCATTGAAAGAAAAAAGTCAATGAGAAAAAAGTACGACAACAAGGGATAAATAAAAGAATGTATATAAAAACCCAAGAGTGCCCCAGGTGAAACTCTCTCATGCCGGGAATGATGACGCTACTCTACGTCATCGACATGCCACTCTCGTTCCTCCTCTGCTGGTTGGAGATCCTCTGGGATCTCCTCACCTGCTGGCTCCTCATAGTAATCACCTGAGGAGTCTGTACTCCAAGGAACAAGTCAATGACATGTTGAGCAATAGATAAGCAAAATACAATAAACATAACATGCATCAAGTGTAAGAATTAGAGACAAATACAAGATCATTAGAATACAATGGAACGATACCAGGCATACAACATGAGTAATAATCATCAGAAGCAATAAATGGAACCTAACATCAACTAGCAATCACCACCAACCATGCAATGGAATGTAATGCAAGAATCAAGAGGGAGACTCTGTGGATGTCCTAGCCACCTCACGGGGTATTAGGAACAATCCAATCCAGACTACTGATACCAAAGTCTGACTCCAGGGGGATCCTAGCTTCCAGTCCTGGGAATAGTAGCACGGTCCGAGCCCGCTCCCAACTATTCAACGCCATGGACGCCATCCAAAGCCGACTGCCCACCCCAATGTCCGAGTAACTAGCCTATCAATAAACCCCAAACTGCAGCTGGCTATGAGATGCAAATGATAATGAAGTGGTGATGACACAATGGAAAACCAAGACAAGCAAGTTTGGCTAACTCGATACACAAGACATAATCATATGGATTATCTCATTCAGGACATTATTAAACAAGTAAAGCCTCACGATAATCCCTTATACATTAGCCAGTCATGTTCATCCTTACATGAAATGGGGTTCTAAGGCACATTCTAAGTCAGGTCCAAGTCTTAAATCTATAAGGATTTATGTTTCATAATTAGATAAGTGTTTTATGCCAATTGAGTATACAGGAAACAAATTCAACGGATACAATTAACAAGTCAATGAGGAATTACAATCCAACCTAGGTACGTGTTGTCATCCATGTACCTCACATGACCTAACAGAGTACATGTGAAAATTGGATCAACAATGTTTCTAAGGAAGTTCCTCAGTGTACAATCATGTTATGCATCGATTGATTCAGTTCCATACGCATTCGGTCACCCCATGTGTAACACACGAGTTTCTAGACAACCCATCGAAGTACACCAAACCACGTGCTACGATTTTAACCCTATTCATGGTCATATGAGAGTGGGTTCATGGTTTCCAATGTCTAAGGCACAAACCTAGGTTAACAGTCTTGTTTCCAAAAAAATGTTGTCTGAATTATTAATCTCAATCCTTACCTCACTTTCTGATCTCCAATCTTCATGAAACATGTACCATTGGATTCTATATTCCAAGAGTTTTCCAACGGTATATGGCTAGCGAAAATCCAACGCACAGTTCGAAAGTTATGGTTGTTGGGAATCTGCCTAACATCGGTCAAGTACCAAGAGTTCGAACACTCAGATGGAGAGTTCAAACTTTCAAACAAGAATTCGAACACTCAGGAGAAGAGTTCGAACTTTCATCCCAGGCCATTCACCCGAGAGGTCAAGAGTTCGAACTTTCAGGGGAAGAGTTCAAACTCTCGTGTGCAGAAATTGTTGTTTGCTGAAATTCTGAATTCTATTTGTTCCAAACCACTTCCACTCTATTCTAAACCCTTCCAATGACTGAAACCTGCAAAAAATTGAGCCACCATCTCCCCCAACAATCCATTCCATCCATTTACATCAAATCTAAAAATATCAATTATAAATTAAATCAAGACGATTACAAATAAATAAAAAAAAAACAAACTAATCTAACATGTTATTATACTAATAAAAAATCCAAACAGCTTGGCATTTAGGTATTTTATCATTTAATAAATATCAATCAATAAAACAAAGCATTTATGTTATATTATAATTTGCAGATCTACTTGCCTCAACCAAAAAGAAGATGTAAATTGGGGGAAACTCGAAGAAGAGCCTTACTACCACGAAAACCATGATCTACCCCAACCAAACGTAATCTAAAACACAAAGGAGAGGAAAGGAAAGGAAAAGATCAAGATCAGACCTACATCCATCAAAAGAGAAGGTGATTGGAAAGATGAAGATGAGAAAGGCTTACCCAAACCAGGATCAAGAGAGAGGAGATTGAGAGGAAAAAGATAAGCGGCTCGGATCTTCAAGATGGTATCTCCCAGAGACAGTTCTAGAACTTAGAGAAACAAGGAAGAAGAAGAGGCTACAGTAGCGTTCATTGCAAAAAATGAAAAGGGATTTGGGCTAATCCCTACTTAAGAAGAAGAGAAGGGAAAAGACTTAATTGCCTTTAAATGGGCCAGGAGGAGGAATGGACCATTTGAAGGGTTTCTGGTCATCGGATCGCAACGAGCCAAGAGACAAAAATGATCAGTGCAACGAGATCTTTCCAACGAACCCAAAATCACGGCGATTGGGATTTTTCAGAAAAACACTCAAATTTTCTCTAATTTGCAAACTACCCCCTAGCTAGGTCAAACGCACTCGAAATCGCACGAAACTTCGCAGACACTATTCTAATGCTAAGAGAAACTCATTCAAGGTCTAAATCCACTTAAATATCTAGAAAAATAATTAATTAAAATAATAGCTAAATAAATGAGTCAATGGGCCTGCTATTGGACCCAACCGACCCAGTAAGGTCACGGACCTTACAAACCCTCTTCACTTATCTTATTTCCATTTTGAGTCAAAAGAAGACTCACTTGATCCATTTCAACTCAAATGTAATTAGGCCTATTATGAAAATTAATGTACTCTTTGAGATACATGCTTTGATATCAAGAGTTACCGTATTCGACAAAGTACGCGAAAGTTCATATTTACGAAAAAGTCATTGTTTTTCTTTGTTTGAGTCTAAAATCAATTCAAGTCATTCAATCTCATTCATACCATTTCATTAATTCCAAATCATCCATTTAAGGCTAATTCAATTTCATTTGGTCATTAACCATCATTAGTTTAACTAAATATGATTAATTAACATTAATTTCGATCAATTAGAGTTAATCTTAATTAACTCGGGACGGAGTGTAACATTCTCCTAAACTTTTAGAACCATTTGGTCCTCCGAATGCAATACAAATCAATTAAACAATTCAACTTTAAAGTTACTTGAACAAATAGCTCTGGATACTTTTGAGTCATTTGCTCTTCAAATTCCCATGTAGCTTCATTAGTTTCATGATGATCCCAAAGGAGCTTGACCGATTTGATTATTCTTGTACGCAGAATCGCCTCCTTGGTTTCAATAATCTGGATTGGCTTCTCAACATATGTGCTGTTCGGTAACACTTGGATCTCTTCATAATGAATAATATGTGAAGGATTTGCTACATACTTCCGAAGCATTGAAACATGAAATACATTGTGAATACTGGAGAATTCTACTGGAAGGTCTAAGCGATAAGCCACATTTCCAATTCTGTTTTGAACCTTGAAAGGTCCGATAAACCTTAGGGAAAGCTTACCTTTCTGCTCGAATTTGATGGTGCCTTTCATTGGAGAAGTCTTCAAAAAGACTAAATCATCAACGGTGAATTCCAGATCACGCCGACAATTGTCACTAAAGCTTTTCTGCCTTGATCTGGTAATTCTCAGCCTATCTTGCACTCTTTGAACCATTTATGTTGTTTCAGCAAATATCGTAGGACCGTGGAAACTTCAAATTCCAACTTCTTCCCAGCTAACTGGAATCCTACATCTTCGACCATACAGTACTTCAAATGGTGTCATTTCAATGCTAGAGTAATAGCTGTTGCTGTACCCAAATTCGTACAACGCCAAGTGTCCATCCCAATCACTCCCAAAATCCATAACACCGGCATGAAGCAAATCTTCTAAAGTCTGAATAATCCATTATGATATCTGTGGATAATATGTAGTACTAAACCAAAGTCTGGTACCCATAGAATTCTGAAATGACTGTCAAAATGTGGAAACAAACTGACTATCTCGATCGGAAACAATCGAGATCAATGTTCCATGCAATCGAGTTACTTTCCTAACAAACAATCTAAACATATCACCGAATCCCATATCTTTTTAAAATGAAAGGAAGTGTGCAGACTTCGTAAGACAATCAACAATCACCCATATGGCGTCATGCTACTTCTTCATCTTTGGTAAACCAGATACAAACTCCATCGTGAGATGTTCCCACTTCCATCTAGGAATGTTTAGTGGATAAAGCAATCTCCGTGGTTTTCGGTGCTTAAATTTCACACATTGGCAAGTTAAGCCGGAAGACATATAACCTACTATCTCCCGCTTCACGTTATTCCACCAAAATTTTATCTTTGAGATTTCTATACATTTTAGTGCTTCCTGGATGCATAAAATATTTGGTGTAATATGCTTCAAACATTACTACTTGTTGCAAATATTCTTGTGCTGGTATATATAATCTATCTCTGAAATAGAGAACTCCTTCAACCAATACGAAGTCTGGTCTCGTTGCAACATTGTCCTTAATTCTTGCCAATTCGGGATCTTCAAATTGTCTATCCTCGATTTGCTGGATAAGAATGGGTTCGAAGACGGATATTGTTGCAACCATCACTCTATGATCCATCATCTTAATGGACACATCCAAATCCATGAATTCTTCAATCAGACTCCATTCACCCACCAATGATGCCAAGTTAGCAGATTTCCGACTCAAAGCATCAGCTACGACATACCTTTTTCTGGTACAAATGTGAATGAAAAGTCGTAGTCCTTAATGAGCTCTAATCAACGACGTTGCCTTAGATTGATGTCCTTTTGAGTAAACAAGTACTGAAGGCTCCTGTGATCGCAATGAACTTCAAAAGTCTCTCCATGCAGATAGTGTCTCCATTGATTCAAAGCGAATACAACAGCCGCAGGCTCCAAATCATCTGTAATATAGTACTTCTCAGGCTCTTTCAATTGACGTAAATCGTAGGCAATGACCATACCATTCTGCATTAATACATATCCCAATCCAATACCTGAAGCATCTGAGTAAATCTTAAATCCCCCTCTTCCTTCAGGTAAAACCAGGATTGGGGCTGAAATCAGTTTCTGCTTTAAAGTCAGGAAACTAGACTCACATGCATCATTTCATTGAAATGGAATATTCTTTCGAGTCAATTTCATCAACGGAGCTGCTATCTTAGAAAAGTCCTTTACAAATCTTCTATAGTAGTCTGCCAACCCTAAGAAGCTCCGAACTTCCGGTATATTCTTCGGACTTTGCCAATTGGTAACTGCTTCGATTTTAGCTGAATCAACAGCTAATCTGTCTCTGGTAATTATATGACCAAAAAATGCAACATGTTGCAACCAAAAGTCGCACTTCTCTAGTTTTGCATACAATTTATTATCCCTCAGTGTCTGCAAGGTGTTCTTATATGATGTGAATGCTCTAATTCTGTCTTTGAATAAACTAGGATATCATTAATGAAGACTACGACAAATTGGCCTAGATACGAAGCAAACACTCTATTCATAACGCGAATATGATGATATCCAGACCGAAGATCAATCTTGGAAAAGTACGCTACACCTTGGAGTTGATCAAACAACTCATCTATTATAAGCAGTGGACAGTTGTTCTTGATGGTCATTTGATTTATCTGTCTATAGTCGATACACAAGGGTGCCATCGTTCTCCCTCACGAACAATACATATGCTCCCCAGGGTGAGACACTAGGTCTGATAAAACCCATTGTCTAACAAATCATGTATCTGCTTCTTCAACTCATACAATTCTAATGGTGCAATTATATACGGTGCCTTGGATATCGGTGCAGTACTGGACACAAGTTCTCTCATGAAGTCTACTTCCCTTGTTGGAGGTAAACCTGGCACTTCATCTGGAAATACGTATGGGAATTCACAGACTACATGAATATGTCTTAACTCCTGTACAAGCTTCTTCTTAGAAATGAATGCGATGTAGCCCTCACAACCACTACGCATCATTCGTTCAGCATTGAGTGTTGAAACTAGCCTGATATTATATTTCTTTTGGACTCCTTCAAAGAGTACACTGGCACTAGCTTCATCAATTCTGAAAGTGATGATTTTGCGGAAATAGTCTAAACAAACCCTGTGCTTCGCAAGCCAATCCATGCCAATGAAATCATTCATTGCTAATACAATCAGATTAGTTGGCATTGACACTTCCCCAATTTTATCATTGCATTAGGAGACATACAATTCACATACTACTCTTTTCCCTAAGGGAGTAGCTGCAGTAAAGTCATATAATAATTGCTTTATTCGGTTTCACATAGCATAAGAAAATGAAGGTGCTACAAATGAATGCATAGACCTGGGATCAAATAATGTAATTGCAGGTCTATTATCTACAAGTATTGTACCTTCAACCATGTTAGCTGCAACGTCAGCTTGTTCTCGGTTAACAGCAAAAGTCATTCCAGCCCTCTATGGCCTATTGGGTTGTTGCTGCTGTTTTGGCTACTATCTTTGTCAATGACGATGTTAGCCTTGACGTTGAGGCTGCTATTGCTGTTGTCTAGGAGGAGCGGGAAAAGACAATCGCGATGGAGGAGTAGGAAGTGTTGCTTGTCCTTGAGCAGACTGCTGATATGGAGCTCTGTCATCTCTTCTAGCACTTGGACATTGTGACATTTTGTGTTCCAAAGAACCACAGACTAGGCAACCTCTAGTAGTCCTCCAACACAACTCAATTCTATGAGTTTTTCCATAAGTCTCACATAGTGGCCTATTCTCATTTCTCTTACTCCTTGCTACATGTCTCTACTTCAGCCTCTAATCCTTGGATTGTCCTCCCTTCTTGAACAATGATTCACCACTCCTTTTGGTGTTCACAACCGTCTTCTCTCTATGTATTTCCTCAGCTGTAAACACCCTATCAACGACATCATCAAACGTAGTAGGCTTCTGACCAGACACTACTATCGTCTTGGACTCTGGATTGAATCCATTGATAAACCGTTTAATCTTCTTAGCCTCAGTATCTACTAAGTCTGTAGCATACTTGGATTGCTACAGGAAGGTGTGGACATAAGCAGACACGGTCAGTTGAACCTTGTTTCAAGTTTAGAAACTCTGCTTCCTTCTACTGTTGCACATGTTCTGGGACAAACTTCCTTTGAAATTGTTTCTTGAAAGTCTCTCATAATATCTGTTGCGGACATTGCTTTGAATGCATCTCTGACACTCTTCCACCGTGTCTCTGCTAACCCTCTCAGCATAGTAGAGGTAAGCAAAACTCTCTACTTGTAAGTGCGAACGATCGTATTAAACACATCCTCAATGTGTTCCAGCCATTCGTCAGCTTGCATGACATCTTCAGTGCCATGGAACTCTGTAGCTCCTCTCTTGCGGAAATGCTTGAAAAGGATATTAGGATCTTTTTCCTTATGTTGCACCACCAATTGGGTCTCAACATTATGCTGTTGTTGGATTGGTGGTATCGGTGGAGTTTGCATTTGAGCCTGCATCTGGCTCTGCGCTTGTAACATGGAATCCATTTGGGCTTTCATACCCATTTGTGCCTCATGACTTTTAGCTATCTGCTCATTGCTTCTGGCTAGTTGCTCCACTATAGTAGAAATTCAAGCATCAGTATCAGATATAGGAGGGGAAGGTGGAGCAACCTCTACAAAGTCATTGTTCCCAGATCTTGATCCAAATGTCATGCTGTAAACAATACAGAAGGTAAGATACACATTTCAACACTTCCATCACACACACACACACACACACACACATATATATATCTCATATAGTGAAAGCAATAAATCACAAATCTAAGGTTGGATTTGTTCTCACTTCGTTCTCACATTTTCTAAGTCTTTTAAAAGTTTTTAATTTATCTTTTTAAACTCACTCTGATACCATATAATAAGTATGTCACGATCCGGGCCCGATATCAGATTACTGTGGACAAACCCCGAGTCACGACATCCATACTTACTCCCGTAAACTCCGAATTAACCGAAGTTAAAACGAAATCCACAAGGGATAACCATACATACCACCTGTCAAATGTATATTTTTGCAGAATAGATATATATATATATACATACATACATATACATTGACAAAACAATTAAAATTGTACGAGTCCTTTACATTAAAAGTAAAGTTCAATATACACATTTCATTTTCCTAATTAAGTCAACCACTGCACATTCAAATACAATGCAGGTGACTACTATTTACAGTCCAAAACGAATATACAAAAAGTATTTCCAAAACAACTTTCAAAATATTATACTTCATTCGCACTCAGATATCCATCAAGTGATATCTTGCTATGTCCATTCTATCAATCCTCCTGACGAATCGGATTGGCCTCCTCTGCAGGCGGCACGGCCTCTGTAAGACCAGCACGGGCAACTAGGCCTGTAATGTCATCAATAACACTGTGAACACGACGGTTCAACAATGTATGTACAGATCTATGATAGTACATGCTATTACATTTAATAAATCTGCTTATCAATCCTATAACTAACAATCAATCCTAAACAATTCAAATCAATAACACTAACCTGTACAATCAGAGTCAAGTAATGACCGATACTAATTGGCAACTACAATAATATTCATTTCACTTTCATTTTCATTTTTCATTCAGTGCATACATTCAATAACCTTTCATTGATAATCATTAATATTCATTAAGTGACTTTTCATTCAATAACTGTGGGATCTATCAGTGTTTGAATTAGAGATCACCGGCATCACCATGGAGCTCCGGAATACCCGTCCTCAATCTACTGCAGTAGGATTATTCATTAATTCATTTCAGGTCTATTACGAGCTTAATAAAATTACTATATAGTGCCAGACTCAGGAATCAATTCAATTCGATAAATTCCATTCAAACTATTGAAAGGAATAAGACTTAAGTCTATGTTCAACCCTTTTTGGGTTCAATTCAATTCTATGATTCTCAAACTTCCAAACCAAGCAAGGTGGAACGTTCGTTGTCTAATGTACGTATTATTCTCGATGAACATCACTTTGTTTGTAGTTTGTACATTATGATATCCTTAGCTAACACCTATGAAGGTTTACATATAATTGAACAATTAATGCACACCCTTGGGCAATGTTCAAAGTCATCGATAGTTCTTCTTTCTTGTCCATAAGACTTAATAATCTTCAGTTACACTATAATCAGCCCCAAGACTAAGTTATAGACTTATTTACACACATGAAAAGAGTTTTTGATTCAAATAGAATTACCTCAGTTCGGACTCATTTTTTATCCATCCGGTCAAACGGAATTGTAGATCATTAGATTCTATGTTCCAAGAGCTTTCCAACAATATATGGAACTCTAAAATCCGAAGTACGAATTAAAACTTATGGCAATTTGAGAATCTGTCAAATTCAACTATCTACCAAGAGTTCGAACTCTTAGGAGAAGAGTTCGAACTCTCAGCACAGGATGTCCCAAGCAAAAAACCAAAAAGGCCAAGTGTTCGAACTCTCAATGCAGGATTTTTTAGAACAGAACCTGTGAAGTTCTGTTTTGCACTGATTTTTTTCCCCACCTTTCCTACTCATTCCAAGGTCTTTCCAAAGACCATTTCAACATGATTTGAGTCTCTAATGCTCCATAAACAATTTAGGGAAATATTCATGTGCATCCACTCCTCACCATGTTATGGTGAGGGACAACATAGTAGGGTTGACTTTTTAACGCATCCGAACCATCCATACTCATGAAACCCCCTTAAGAACACTAGACCCATTGAATTTTTGCCTATCCAAATGGAATGGACCATTAGATTGAGGGTCAAATCTTTTCCTTTAATATAAAGTCATTAAATTTATGGACCATGGATGAAGGGGTTAGAGGCATGAGATTGACCCCAAATTTGATATATGGTCTCATCCTAGGTATCTCTTCTCATCCCCCACAAGTCCCATGATTAGTGGGTCCCTAGGGGGCCCCATTAAGTTTGTTCTCACCATATGGTGAGGGAAGGATGCATAGGAATATTCCCCAACAATTTAATCATCATACTATAACCATTACACACTCATATGACATAAAATTCTAAAACCAAATGGAAAATTGTTCACAAAACCAAAGTAATGAACAATTACAAGCATATATACATAAGAACTGATTATACTTGCCTCCCTTTGAGATCAATTGACAAAAACACATCTTTGTTAGCTTGATTTGAGATGATAATCCCCAATTCAAAACCATTTTTCAGCCTAACATCCAAAAGACCATTCAACATAGAATTTCCATGAGTTGGTTGTGCTAAAAACCATTCCAAACCACCTAATAGAATTTGGGAATCCTGTAACTCTCAAAACTACAACAACTACTTACTTGTATTGAGCTCAATCTCTCCAAAGCCAACTCCAAGGTGAAAGAGTTTGATGAAGAAGGTGAAGAAGATAAAGTAGCTTCAATCCTCTTCTAAAACCACTTGTAACCTTCTAATCTAGACACTTGATGAAGGAGAAATGGAAGGAAGTAAGAAGAATGAACCTAGGGTTTGCTCTCTTGCTACAATGATCGATTGCAATGAACTTAGGGTTCATTTAGAACCTTATAAGCTCCATTTTGCACATTAACCCTCCTCACTTATCTTATTTTCATTTTGAGTCAAATGAAGACTCACTTGATCCATTTCAAGTCAAATGTAATCAAGCCTCTAATGAAAATTAATATACTCTTTGAGACATAAGTGTTGGTATCAAGAGTCACCGTATTCGACATAGTATGCGAAAGTTCGTATTTACAAAAAAGTCATTATTTTCCTTTGTTTGTGTCTAAAATCAATTCAAATCATTCAATCTCATTCATTATCATTTCATTAAGACCAAATCATCAATTTAAGGCTAATTCATTTCCATTTGGTCATTAACCATCATTAGTTTAATTAAACATGATTAATTAGCATTAGTTTCGATCAATTAGAGTTAATCTTGATTAACTTGGGACGGGGTGTAACAAATCCCGAGGATGTAGTTATCTCAAGTTATATTTTAATTATTAGATTTTCTTTATATATACTCAAGTTTGGTTTAACATTATTCAAATATATTTACTGCTCTACTCAAATAGAAAATAGAGGTTTTTCCCTATAGCTTACCTTCAGAGATGGGTTTTCCCTCTTCTTTCCCAAAAACTCTAATTTTTCTTACACCTCCTCGATCCCAAGCCTTTTCTTGAGGCATCCTCATTCTTTGATTTTTACCTTTTTCCTCACCTCTATGTGTACAATCCACCTTTATCTATTAATGTGAAATACAGTACAATGAACATATTGGGAGTGGTTGTTCATATGATCAAAACTTTAAACAATGAAAGGTAGGGCTCAAGTAGGATAAATTAATTATATCTTCATTTCTTCTTTTTATACATTGGTCTTTTTCCCATGATCCGTACATTTTATGGGTCCTAACACCAAAAATCACATTGATTGATTGATAGTAAGGATGGAATGCTCATGAAACTTTAGTTGGTTGTCTTGCTTAGGGCCGATTTTATTGCATGAAAATAATTCTTAGAAATAATAAGGAACTACTTTACTGCTAATATCTTAGCTCGAACATATAACAAGGCTTACTTATTTGCCGATGCTCATGAAACTTTAGTTGGTTGTCTTGCTTATGGCCGATTTTATTGCATGAAAATAATTCATAGAAATAATAAGGAACTACTTTAACGCTAATATCTTAGCTCGAACATATAACAAGGCTTACTTATTTGTATGGAATCAAATTATCAAGGATTTAAAGAAATGAATTCATTATTGTTAAAATATGATCTATTAGTATGGATATGAATTTCTAAAAATCCAAAAGAACCCGTTGTGCAAGGAAATATAGGACCTATTAGTTCACATGATATTAAATTCCTACAAATTCAAAAGAACTTATTTTACCATAAAATCTCCTCTTGAGATTTTATAAAATGTTTGTTTGCATGAATATAATTTTGAGAAAATCAAAGAAACCCGTACAAAAAATCCAATATCACCGCAAAACCAAACCGAACCAGGCAGTTTGGATTGGTTTTATGTAGATCGGGTCGGTCAACGGTTTGAAAATCATTGAAACTACCTTACATCGGTCAGTTATCGGTTTGAACCCACGGTTAACCGCCTAAACCGTGCCGACCGAATGTATTAACTTGAGTATTGAGTTTTGACTATTTTAGCCTTAGGAGAAGCGCTTGTATATTCTACTTGCATGTTACATGTTTGATTAAAGTTCTACAAGAAGTGTGCATTATTAGGTTTTTAATAGCACTGCCGAGGGGTTTGGTCTGACCTAAGAGAAAGTGAACTATGAAGAGGCCCATCTCAATTAGTTCAAAATTGGGGCTACATTCCACTCGAACCCATGTTGTTGGCCAAAAAATAAAAAATAAAAAAAACTAGTTCCTTTTGTGTTGAATTCATTGGTCTGGATGAAGCAATGTAGTCTAGTCCAGGTTTTATGCAGAGAAATAGGTGTGTCTGACCATTTTGTTGGTGTATTTTACTAGAAAATTTGAACTGCTTCAGCTCATTAGCCTGAGAAGTTGGTCAAACCTGGCATGGGCCATTCAATCACACGACTGGATGATGGATGAAAAGAGTTCATCCATCGTTTAATGTATGTTTCCTTGGTTGAAATGAATTGTGAAATATATTTTAGTGTTCATTATAGCTTCTCATCATTCCATTTGATGGATCAAGTTTGAACTCCAAATTTTTTGTAAAAAAATAATAAAAGAAAATTGTAATCAGTTTGGTTTTAGCACATGGGCCATTCGGTTTGGCTTGGGAAAATAGAAAACCGATGGGTTCAGTTTGGTTGATGGTTTCCCCTCTAAACCGATCCAAACTGCCCATGTGCACCCCTACATTTTACCACAGATTCTTTATCTTGAAAATATAATTAGAGATTTTTTTATTTTCATTGAACTAAATTCCTAAAAATTGGTCATCTTCTTGTCATTTAAAAAAACATTGTAACAAAATTATAAAGTTATCAACCATTTCTTTCATTTAAAAATTAAGGTCAATCTTATATTTAGCGTATATTATAATATGGGATAACTATCAAATTGCTTAGTTCATAATCTATTGAATGTTTTGGAAATTGCCAAACAACAACAGTATTGAAATATTTTAATATTAGAATACTTTATTATATAATACTTTATTTTTCTAGTAGTTAAATATAGAAATATTTTGTTCTCTACATATCTATTCAAATATCCCGTAAGATCGAAAATAATATAAGAAAATGCATATTAGATCACCACTTTTCAATTATATAATAATGCTATATATTTTCATCCTAACCCATTTACACCATTGTATTTTCAACCCACAAATGCAATAATACAAGTTTGAGTGATTTCATTGACCAAATCCCAACCTATTTACAAGAATACATTTTTCTTATGTTATAGCCCACACTATGGATATTTTAGTCCTAAAATGGTGTGATTGTAGCTAGGGGGAAATATTCAAACTTTGGGAAGGTGGAGGAAAACGTCATCTTTAGAAGTAAGTTATAGGGAAAAACCTTTTTTTCCTCCAATAGTTATCAACAAAATTTTTAGCAAGGGTGGACCTTGTACGTGTGCGCGCGCGTATGGTAGGGGTAATAGCTGGTTGAGTGTGTGTTTGCAATCTTACTCACACTTGAATGTTGTGAGTGAAACTCTACAGTGGGGCCGATCTATTGAAAATCCAAATTGCTCACAATGAATGCTTTGACATCTAGTGGCTATGCCTAGATTTTAACTAAAATAAGAGTTGGTCCCATCATAACTTTAAGCTTATAATTAATAATGTTGATGGGACCAACTTCTATTGCAGTAAGATTTGTGAACAACCCTCTAAAGGAAGAGCATTGATTTTAAGCTATTTGAATTTTTTTATAAGTAGCCAAATAGTGGGAGCCCATTATGGAGGTCCACTCCCCCTTGTTAGCATGAAGCATGAGTGAGATACTCAATGGATATGGATTCGTTAAGTTTGTATTATCGTACATTTACATCTCACACTTCACCTTATCATAACTTAGATGAATGCCTTTTAGTATTTCCCTCTCAACCATCCATACATACTGCAAGCATTATGGCTCATCAAACCATCATAGCTACCTAATCAACGCATCTACATTAATCATTGTGGCTGAATTGGTTTAGATGTGATCAATCCAACATGGGTCCAACATTAATTGAAACGAAATACAACTATTAATGCTAAAACAAGGGGAAAGGGATTGTTTTAACCGATTAATTTGGATTCATTATGGCACGCCCCATTATTTCTGTATTTTAATCAATGTAGCAAAGCAATTAAGAATTATGTATAAAAAAATGTTGGATATTATCAAATTTAGGATGTTTCTTCATATATTATTAAAAAAATCGTGAAAACATAAATTATTTTTTAAAAGACTGATAATAAATCAAGGAACATAAAATCTTATTGATCAACCATACCAATATCTACGACCCCCTCCCCTCCCCTCCCATTTCCCGATGCAAAAACGAGAGAGAGAGAGAGAGAAAGAGAGAGAGAGATTTGAAACCCCTTCCCCTCTCTTTTTATGTTAAGATTGGCCCCTTTATTGATATTAAATATTATAATATCAAAGAAATCCAAGCATATCAAGACTTTGCTTGATCTAGGCGTATGAATAATTAGTCAAGCTCGACTAGAGCGTAAATAGTTCATGGCAAGCCAGCTTGCAAGCTAAATTGGCTTGTTACCCATTAGACAATAGTTGAAAGTAATAATTATGAAGTGGCTTTGCTTTTTACAAGTGGTGTTGTTCCACATGACCTCCACACTTATATTTGATGATTTTCTAGTTTTAGAAAGCTTCGACCATGAAAAATATCTATGTAAGAATTTCCCTATATAATATGTTTACCTAAACAAGAAAAAATGATTGCTCAGAGACCAAATATGTTTACATGAACATGTATGCAGCTCGGCATTTGATCTCACACTTTGTTTTGACAACTACATCACAGGGTATACTTAAAACACGCTCAAACAATAGTTTATCCAGAAACAGTGGCAGACCCAATTTTCATTTGAAGGGGAGGAACCCAAACAGGTAGTTGGATTTTGGGGGCAAAGTGGGATTATCACGTGGATTCGGAAGGTGAATCCTGTTATAAGATATGTATCTTGAGTGGATGCCTACTTGAGATAAGTTAGGGTTAGAATTATGGTTCCTTTCTTTTGGGGTTGCTTTGCCTATAAATAGGCCTCTCCTCTTTGTATTTGTACACAGTTAATGAGATAATAGAAAACTTCTCCTTTCTCCTTCTATCTTATTTCTCGTCTCTTCCTTTTTTATATAACACGTTATCAGCACGAGAGAAAAAAAAATTCAAGCAAAGCCTTCCTCGGCTTACGTGCGTTTTGAGTAGAAGAAAAGAAAAGAAAATCAATCTGCTGGATCGCCTTTGCTGCATCATCTTGTCGATCCACGTTCAACAAGTCAGTATTGCACGTTGAGAAGAGAGAGAGAGTTTGACAGACCATGTGCAACAAAGCAAAGGCCTGCCACGGTTTACACGTTGATGCATCACCTTGCTCCATCCATCTTGGTGTTCACACAACAAGAAAAAAAACCAAAGGCCTACCACGGTTTGACCTCAGCTGCCTCGGTTTGCACACAACAAGAAGAAAACCAAAATCACTGCCATGGTTTGACTACTTCCACCCTCTCGTCTCAGGACATGTGCAAAAGAAGTCCATTTTATTATCGGGCCCAGCCAGAGAATTCCAACGGTCAAATTTTTTTTTCTAGACTGCGATTACGGTAAGTGATATCTAAACCATAGTTAAAATCAATTTATTAATGCATGACATCAGTTTATAATGCTTATATTATTCATAGTGTTTTGGTTACTGTTCATCCTCTTGCATGTTTTATTTATTTTTATTTTTTTTAATTTACCAATACTATGAATGGATCACAAAATAGAACCAGAAGTTTTAAAACTGAACCTGAAGTTCACCGATCTATGGACCAGTAGTCCTAGAAGTTAGAATACTGATATGAACCTGTAGATTCATATCCATAAATCAAAATCTGGAGTTTTTGGTTTAAATTCAAATAAATAATACGGCCATAAAATTAAATATGAGAATTTTGACAGAACCAGGAGTTCGATCATCTGTTAGAACCAGAAGTTCTACTTCAAACCTGAAGATTTGACAAAACTTGCAGTTCTAAATCTCATGTGTTATGAATCTGAAGTTCTAAATCAAGCCTGAAGTCTTGACAGAACTAGCAGTTCTTATCATCAAAGTTGAAAACCTGACGTTCTAACTTTTCATTGGCCAAATTTCTTTTAAATTCCTTCCTTAATTACTTCTTATGTTAATATTTCATTATTTTTTTCCTTCTACTTTATTGATTATCTGCACACGGTTAACGTAATATATATTTCTTATTACAGTTCTTGCATGATGTCAAATCTGGCTAAACTTGACTTTAAAGCACTTAACATAAATTGAGACAATTATTTATCTTAGCAACTGGATGCTAAAATCCACTTGCAATCCAAGAAATTAGGAGAGACCATAGAGGAAGGTAACAAGATGTCCCCATAGGAAAAGGCGTTAGCCCTCATCTTCCTACGCTATCACATACAAGACGACCTAAAAAATGAATACCTTACTGAGGAAGACCCAGCAGGCCTATGGAAATCCCTGAAGGATAGATATGATCACCATAGGATGGTCATACTATCAGTTGCCCAGAATGAATGGTTAAACCTGAGGTTACAGGATTATAAAACGGTATATGAATACAACTCTACCATATTCAATATTGTTACCAGTTTAAGATTATGTGGTGAAAAGGTTTTGGATGAGCCGATGTTGGAGAAAACGTTACCCACTTTTCATGCCTCGATGTGCTCCTGCAGCAACAGTATCATTAGCGACGTTTCTCCAAACATTCAGAACTTATCTCATGTCTCCTAGTCGCTGAACAGAATTTCATAGTATTGATGAAAAATCATAACTCCAAACCAACTGGATCTTTGGTAGTTCCTGAAGCAAATGCCAGTCTTAGCTCAAACAGAGGCAGAGGCAGGGGGAATGGCAGACATAAATCCTCCAGTAGAGGTGGACGACATAACTCCTCCAGGCGAGATGGTTTTAAAGGTCATCCACCGAAATTCAAAAATCACCAAAAGTGGTCTGCCCTCAGCATAAGAACAATCATAATCCGACAAATCCTTCCTACCGTCCTGACGACACATGCCACGAATGTGGAAGAAGTGGGCATTGGTCACGCACTTGCCGTACACCAAAGGAAGTGGTGGAACAATACAAAACATACAAGGCCTCTGTTCATTCAGCAGAGACAAATGATCTGGAAGGCTGGAATTGGGATATAATGACATCAGAGAGGCCTCCAATTGACACTACAAACTTGGAGACTCGTGACTTCTTTAAGGATGAAGGCAACCAACATCTGGAAAATGAGACATTTAATAATCTTTTGGAGGCACCCCCTGGCATCGTCTAGAAGACCCATGATTCTTTGAACATCACAAACTTAAATTTTTTAGTTCATTTGAGATGCATGCTTCTTAGACTTTTCTGTTTCGATGGAAAACTTCATTAATTTATGGTGAATATTTTAATTATTTCAATTTTAATCATGTGATTGCATAGTTATATTGTTTTATTATTTTTGTTTAAGGTATGAATCATGGAACTGAGGACAATCTCTGTTTGGTAGATAGTGCCACAACACACACCATTCTGTTCAGAATTTTTTTTCAGAATTAATGTTCATTCCACGAAAGGCATCCACCATAGCTGGACCTGTGCAAATAATTGAAGGCTCTGGAAGAGCCCATATGATGTTACCTAATGTACCCATCTATTCATTAAAGATGCTTTGTTCTCAAGAAGTTCCCGAAGAAACTTGATTGGTTTCAAAGATAACATAATGAATGGGTACCACATTGAGACTGTAAGTGAATGTAATAAGAAATACTTATGCATCGTTATTAGTATTGGAAACCAGAAGCAAATACTAGAAAAACTAATTGCATTCTCCTCAGGGCTATATTACATGACAATCTCTAATGTTGAATCACATTCGGTTATGAGCAAAACAACAAAGTCAAACCTGAAGTTTAAACTAAGCCCGAAGCTTAGTAATCCTAAGACTTTACAACTTTGACATGATAGGTTATGTCACCCTGGGGCTACTATGTTAAGAAAAATCATATATAACTCTTTTGGGCATTCCTTAGAGAATCATCAATTGACCATACCTAGTGGGTACTTATGCACCCCATGTTCACGAGGAAAATTGATCACCCGACCTTCTCTTACTAAAGTTGTATATAAACTCACATCCTTTCTACAAAGGATACAAAGTGATATTTGTGGACCCATCAATCCCCCTAGTGGACCTTTTAAGTATTTTATGGTTTTGATCGATGCCTCCACCCGTTTGGTCGGATGTTTGCCTACTTTCAACTAGGAACGTAGCATTTGCCTGCCTATTAATTCAAATAATTAAACCAATGACTCACTTCCCTGATTATCCCATTAAGTCTATAAGACTTGATAATGAAGGTGAATTTACATCATAGGTCTTTGATGATTTTTATTCTTCTCTAGGAATTGTAGTCGAACATCTTATCCCCCATGTCCACACCCAGAATGGCTTAGCTGAATCCATGATTAAGCACATCCAACTTATTTCTAGGACTCTGGTGATGCAGCCCAAATTACCAGTTAATGCTTGGGAATATGTTGTGTTGCATGCAGCAATGTTAATTCGACTTCGACCTACAGCATATCATCAATATTCTCCTGCACAACTTATATCAGGACATCAATCCAATATTCTCACTTGCGCAAGTTTGGTTGTATAGTTCAAGTCCTAATACCACCTGCTAAGCGTACTAAGATGGGACCACAACATAGATTGAGAATCTATGTAGGTTATGACTCTCCCTTGATTATTCGATATCTAGATTCAATGATAGGAATGTCTTCACTGCTCATTTTCTCGGTTATCAATTAGATGAGACAATATTCCCGCCGTTAGGGGAGATAAGATAGTTCATGAAGAACGTATTGTTCCTGTAGAACAATCCATTCCTGAAGAACGGCGAGAATTAACATGGAATACTTCCACTCTGTCTCATCTTGATCTAAGAACTTCGTAATGTGAAAATGAAGTACGAAGAATTGTGCACTTGCAAGAAATTGCAACTAAATTACCTGCTGCATTTAACAATGCAACAAAGGTGACGAAGTCACATGTACCAACTATGAATGCACCTGCTGCGGTTAATGTCCTTGTAAGACGAAGTCAAAATACGGCAGCAAAAGAATCTGCGACATGCCAGAAGCGTGGCAGACCTATAAGTTCAAAAGACACAGCTCCACGGAAATAGAGAAATTAGCAATCATCATCATGTCCTCTCGAAGAGGCACATAATGCTCCTGAAGAGGTTCCTCCTAAAGAGGCACATAACACTCCTGAAGAGGTTATGGTAAAATCTATTCTCCCTAGAATAATGAAAGTCCATAGTGAGACTTTGAAAGCCCCTGAAGAGGCACCGGTACCAGATAATGAAGAGATCTCTATACTTTACAATTATTCAAAAGAGAGATGGAATAGAAATGAGATTATCATCGATGACGCATTTGCATATGCGGTAGCTACACAAATATCA
This sequence comes from Cinnamomum chago, assembly GCA_038049695.1. NCBI lineage: Eukaryota > Viridiplantae > Streptophyta > Magnoliopsida > Laurales > Lauraceae > Cinnamomum > Cinnamomum chago. The sequence continues at coordinate 58,281,421 of CP142458.1, read as the reverse complement.
AAGGAAAATGATGATGATAATTGGAACACAAAACCACCTTCTATAAATGAATATCGACAAAAAAAAAAGGATTGACCACAATGGGAAAGTGCCATCAAAACAGAGTTAGAGTCTCTCAACAAACGTGGTGTGTTCAGACCTATTGTACAAACCCCAAAAGATGTTAACCAAGTAGGTTACAAGTGGGTGTTTTTAAGAAAAAGGAATGAGCTAAATGAAATTACCAGATATAAGGCACGATTAGTGGCACAAGGTTTCTTGCAGAAACCTGTGATTGATTATGAGGAAACATACTCCCCCATTATGGATATAACAAAATTCAGATATTTGATAAGTTTAGCAGTTTCTCAAAATCTAGAAATGAGACTCATGGATGTTGTAACTACTTATTTATATGGGGATTTAGACACAGAAATTCACATGAAAATCTCGGAAGGATTTCCTTTGCCTGAAGCAAAGCCAAGGAGTACGTACTCAATCCAATTAAGGCGATCATTGTACGGCTTGAAGCAATCCGAAGAATGTGGTACAATTGTCTTAGTGAATACTTGTCTAAAAGGGGGTATGAAAACGATCTCATTTGCCCATGTCTATTTATAAAGAAATTCTTGAAGGGATTTGCAATATTAGTAGTTTCTGTGGATGATATAAATTTGATAGAGACTCTAGAAGAGCTCAAATAAACTGCTAATTATTTAAAGAAAGAATTTGAAATGAAAGACCCTGGAAAAACGAGATTCTGTCTCGAATTACAAGAATTACAAATCGAGAAAAATTCCATGGGGATGTTAGTCCATCAATCTAATTATACCGAGAAGGTTTTTAAACAATTTGGTATGGACAAGGCAAATCCATTAAACGCCCCCATGGTCGTCCGGTCTCTTGATATCAAGAAAGATTCATACCGTCACATCGAGGATAATGAAAAGGTATTGGGTCCCGAAGTACCATACTGAAATACTATTGGAGCCCTGATGTACTTGACATAATGCACTAGACTAGATATTGCATTTTCTGTGAATCTACTTGCTAGGTATAGCTCCACACCAACTCAAAGGCACAGGATTGGTATTAAACACATCCTACGATATCTGCGTAGAACAACTGATTTGGGAATATTTTATGCTTACGATCATAAAGATTTCAGTTTTGTAGGATATGCAGATTCAGGTTATCTCTCCGATCTTCATAAGGGTCGATCATAGATAGGTTATGTGTTTCTAAATGGTCATGCCTCCATTTCTTGGTGTTCTACTAAACAAACTTTGGTAGCTACTTCCTCCAACCATGCTGAGATTTTGGCTTTTTATAAACCCACTAGAGAATGTGTGTGACTAAAATCTTTGAGTCAGCATGTTCGTAGTTCTTGTCAATTACCTTCTATTGCAAGTATCTCAAATATTATCTATGAAGATAATGAAGCATGCATAAGACATATTCGAGAATGTTTCATTAAAGGAGACAAGACTAAGCATATAGCACCGAAGTTCTTCTTCACTTATGAACTTTAAAAGAACAATGAAATTGAAGTCAAGCAAGTTCGTTTGAGTAACAACCTGGCTGACCTGTTTACCAAATTTTTGCCAAAATCAGTATTCCAGAAGTTTGTATATAAGATTGGCATGCGTAGAGTTCATCATCAAACTATGTGAATGATTGCTATCATCAGGGGGAGTAGTTTATCATGGAGCATCCTAAGTATGCCACCCAGGACATTTGTGCGCTGTACTCTTTTTCCTTTTTCTAGGTTTTATCCCACTAGGTTTTCCTAGTTAAGGTTTTAACGAGGCAGTATTATGCACGTCCAACACTAATTCAATGATCTTGAAGAATGTTGCACACTTTTTCCCTTCACTTTGGTTTTTTTTCTCATTGGGTTTTTCCTTAGCAAGGTTTTTAATGAGGCAACTGTCTTTGAATGGTGGTCATCCAAGGGGGAGTGTTATAAGATATGTATCTTGGGTGGATGCCCACTTGAGATAAGTTAGGTTTAGAATTAGGGTTCCTTTCTTTTGGGGTTGCTTTGCCTATAAATAGGCCTCTCCCTTCTCAATTAATGAGATAATAGAAAAGCTCTCTCTTCTCCCTTTAATCTTCTTTCTCTTGTCTCTTCCTTTTTTATATAAGAAATCCAAGATTTTCATGTGGGTTTTCAGACTTCTTTCGAGTCCAATGGGGCAACTGCCCCCGAAACCATAAATGTGGCCGGTCGCTGCCTTGCAAGACTACAAATGAAGAGGAACTAACCTATATACTTCATGTGGGTTTTTATCAAAGGAAACTTATGTTCAACCTTAGCAAGAGGCAACAACTCCATGATATGATGGGAAGAACCAAAACGAAAAAGGCTAAGGTGAAAAAAAAAAAAAAAAAAGGAACAACTTTCTTCAGTGTTCAAGCAAAATGTGGCTAAACTCAGCTCTTATGTGTAACCATAGTTTCTATTTTTAGCCAAGTGAAGAGATATAGGTGAATTTGATGTCACCCTCTTTACTCATAGGGATGATCGTGAATCAAGCGGGCTAGGGCATCGTGTTCCATTTATGGGCCAGGCCTGGATCCATATCAAGCCCCATTTAATAGTTGGACCGGGATTGGATTAAAGGGTAGCAAGCCTAAAGCCCAGCCTAGCCCAAACAACAGATATAAGCAAAGGGTGCATTTGTATTTTAATTCAATATAGCGGGTTTTTTCGTCTTTTTGGGTGAAAATTTTAATATAATGGGTTAATGCGTTTAGTGTTTGCACTTTGTTTTTCTTTTTTTTCCCGAGTTCCAAACGATAACTCTTGGTTTTCTCTTCCTTCCTCTAGTTCCAAGTTCCAACAACCAAATACCTCTCGTGTTGTCCTTCCTAAAATATGGTTAGCTGAAGACAATGGATATTAGTGGCGGACTCGAGATTTTCATTTTGAGGGGTGTGAACCTTAATAGGAATTTTGGTTTTGGAGGCAAACTAGGGATTTTCATGCAGATTTTAAGGGTAGACCCACGATTTTTATCGAATCTTTTGAAGCACACCGCGGTTTAATGGGTGCGGTCACACCCACATACTGTTGCTTGGGTTCGCCCCTGTTGGATATCAAGTAAGACCATAAGGGCACGTTTGGTAAACGTAGAAGAATCCTCTATTTAGTGGATTCTCTCCATTTCCAAAGAAGTCCACAATCCTCAAGTAGGATTTCCAAAGAGAGTTCCATGTTTGGATGGAAGGAGGATTCCTACAAATTGTAGAATGTATGATTCAATGGTTATACATATGTTTTAAAAAATTACCAAAATCCATGAAAAATCAAGACTTCAACTTTCACCTTAAAGTTGTTTGTGGTCATCTAGAAAATCTGAACGGTTTAGATCGTGCAAAGGGGGCCCATAGGAATAAGAAATTAATATTTTAGTACCTGGATTTTTTTGCAAATATCTCAAGATATGGTAAGGATCAATGGTTGAAATTTGGTCAACTATCTGTGTTTGACCTTGTAGAAATAACTATTGGTTCAGATCATGATTTTGGGGCCCACAGGAACCAGAAAATTGAAAATAAGGGACTGGATTTAATCCCCTTTTTTGGCCCACTACATCACAGAAATTGGCATTTTAACGATTTGGACGATTTTGTAAATATCTCACGATCTATGATGAATCAACGACTGAAATTTTGTGAGATAGCCGTTTTGAACCTTCTTAACACTTTTATCGGTTCAGATCTTGATTGTGGGGCCCATAGAAACCAAAAAATGCAAAAAACCAATCTGATCTAAATTATGAAAGTCCACGAGGATCCTAACCCTAGAGGGGGGGGTGAATAGGGTGTGCTACAATTGTGACCAATTTAAACCAATTTTAATTCTTAACACAAACTAGTCACATGTGATGATTAATCAAATAAAATGCGGAAGCTAAACAAAAACAATCACCACATAGCATGCACCACAACACCAATGTTTATAGTGGTTCGGCCTCAATGCCTACATCCACTACCGGCTTGTGAATCCAATCACCCCACCGGATTTCCACTATTTATGCTTTTAACTAGGCTAAGCAATAACCCTTACAAAATGCTTTTCAAAGGCTAAGCAATAACCCTACAAGATGCTTTTCAAAGGCTAAGCAATAACCTTTACAAAGTTGATTTCTCAAAGAAGGTGTCTTTCCAAAAGATCACTCTAAGAGATTACAATTTAAGCTCATATGAAATTGCCTCTTGAATAGGCTAATATGAAAGTTTAATACAAATTACAAACATACACTTAAAACAAGCTAAAGTGTGTGCACAAGTGTATGAGTGTGTTTCTTCAATCAATCTTAACAAAGAAGCTCTTAAATGAATGCATGATGCATTTTAAAATCAAAGCTTATAAAATGATGATTGAAGAGAAAACTAATCACATGTGAAATTCAAACAACTTTAATAAATGAACTAAACAAGTTGTATGAATGTAAAAGTCTAAGAAAGCATGTGATTTAGTTAAGAGAGTTTGCAAACTAATCTAATTTACCAAGGAAGATATTGAGTTTGCAAAACAACTCTTTATAGGCTTGAAATCATGCATAAATGAAAATACCAAGGATTTGAACATGCATGAATTTCATTTGAATGGAAATCAAAATAACTTAGAAGATGTACCTTTTAAAAACTCATGAGTTTGATTTCCAAATAGCACTCTAGCCTTTCCAACTTCTTCCCCTTTCTTTGGCTCCAAAATGCTCTCAAAAGTTCATAGTTCAAGCACCAAAGAAGGTTGGAAATGAATGGACTTTATAGCCAAAAAGTTGCCAACGGCTAGTTCTCGGTCGACCAGCAAAGGGGTCTCGGTCGACCGAGAAAGCACAACGGATATAAATCTGACCGTTGGAGCTTCAGTTCAAAATTCTGTAGAAATGACCTGCAGTTGTCTCGGTCGACCGAGACCTGTGTCTCGGTCGACCGGCGACACTGCCGGGAAACCCCCAAAATTTCCAACTTTTGCATTTTGAAGATTTTCTTTGTGGAATTTTGTGGGTCACTAAACCAAGCTAGAAAACATGTTTTAAGACATTCTAAGATGATTAAAAACATGAAACACCCAAAGCCTAAAAAGATTCAAAAGATAAAAACCAAAGGCTAGCTTGATTTGATACAACTCTTTTCAAATGAAAATGCATACAAAAATGATTCTTTTTGAGATGAATGTATGCAAAGCTTAAACCTAAATTCACAAGATGATTTTCCAAATATAATGCACAAGGAATTAGGTTTTCAAAAGAGTTTGGGTTTCAAAACCAATGCATCCAAGTTTAAAACCAAAACATGCATAAAACAAAAGCTTTTCCAAATCTTAAAAGCTATGCATGTATAAAACCAGATTTCAAGGTTTTCTAAAACAATGCAAGTGTGAGAATTCAAATGATGCTAAAGTGCAAATGCATCCATCAAATTGCAAATACAAAATCTCTAACAAATTAACGCCTGAAATCACTGTAGCTCCGCAAATCCTCATGTGCGTGGATTCCACGGATCCGAGGGGGGGGTGTCTGACGCCCAAAATATTTGGAAACGAAGAATCCTCGCATCCATTCAAGGCTTTTCCCCCGCTGAATCAAACGTGGGTTTCCCATGGAATCGCGGAAAACCAGCAGAAATCTGCGGCGAGGATGTGTGCCAAACGTGCCCTAAGAGTCATGACTTGTGCAATGCAAGGCTAGCTGCAAGGCGATGTTGAATGAGGAAGAAAATGCAAGTTCATCTCCATGGGAGAGAAAGAGAGAAGTAGAATAGGGTTTTGGTAAGTGTTAATTTTATTTGGCAGAGTGGAATGGGGTTCTGGTGTATAGTTGTTGAATTTATTTAGTACAATGAAACAGTATTTTGGTGTATGTTGATGTTGTTTCCTTGAATCTCATTGGGAGAGAAACAAGTAATATTGTCACCCAGTAGGCCTACCCAAATAACTAAATGGGCGGGCTCGGGCCTAACATATTTGAGTCAGGCAGGACTTGTGTCATGAAGTTTCAGTCCGTGTTGGGCCCGGGCCGGATATAGGCCTATGTTTTAGAAGGCAGGTCAGGCCTGGATATGTATCAGCCCAGCCCAACCTGGCCCATGAGCACCCCTATTTACTCATAAACTAGCATTTTTTATTGGGACTGATATATTAGTAGAATTTGAACTCTTCCTCTATTTGACTAAATACGAAGTCATACAGCGAGTCCTAGTAAACTAGTATTTATCCTTGAATCCTTTTTTTGGTACAACATTAATTGGTTAATTGAAGCTAAATTAAAGACATACAATGACACCAAAGCCTAAACCAAAAATAGGAAAGACTATAATTAGACTGTGCATGAACAATGTTACTGCAATCAGATGATACATGGATGAAATAGCTGGGCTAGCCTATATTGATAACCAATTTTAGACCCAACTCTTATCATCCTATTTTAAACTAAAATTTCTTATCCACTGTATCTAGAGTCCTAGACTATTTAATTACCCACACTATTTAATTTCATCATATAAAATAAGAAACAATATCTTTTTTAGGATGTTGATGTTGTTTCCTTGAATCTGGAATGGAGATTGTTTGAGAGAAGAAACAAGTAATATTGTCACCCAGTAGACCTATCCGAACAACTAAATGGGCGGGGTCGGGCCTAACATACTTGAGCCATGCAGGACTTGTGTCATGATGTTTCAGTCCATGTTGGGCCGGGCCGGATATAGGCCCAAGTTTCAGAAGGCGGGACGGGCCTGGATGTATATCAGCCCAGCCCATGAGCACCACTATTTACTCATAAACTAGCATTTTTCATTGGGACTAATAAATTAGTAGAATTTGAACTCTACCTCTATTTGACTAAATGCCAAGTCATACAGCAAGTCCTGGTAAACTAGTATTTATCCTTGATTCCTATTTTTGGTACAATATTATTTGGTTAATTGAACCTAAATTAAAGACATATAATGACACCAAGCCTAAATCAAAAATAGGAAAGACTATAATTGGACTGTGCATGAACAATGTTACTAGATGGTACATGGATGAAATAGCGGGGCTAGCCTAAATTGATAACCAATTTTAGACCCAACTTTTATCATCCTATTTTAAGCTGAAATTTCTTATCCATTGTATCTAGAGTCCTAGACTATTTAATTACCCACACTATTTAATTTCATCATATAAAATAAGAAACAATATCTTTTTTAGATTATAGAGATTTGAATGGTTTTGAAAGTATAACAGCTAGGGCACTAGAAAATGACATATTTTATGTGGGATCCTTTGCATCTAGAGGGCTCAATGGATTGACAATCAATTAGAAAATCTGACAATAATGGGTATTGCAAGCTGGTTGATGAAAGGTAATAGAATTAAATGGTTAATATTTATCAGACCGTTAACAATGTTTAATGAGTTAGAAAAGTAACTGTCGCCCACTTTCATGTAATATAATCAGTAGGCCCCACTTATAATGGCTGGGCACCTGCCATTCTGGTTGTCACTAAAATGTGTTGCTATACTCTCTGTTTTTTTTTTTTTTTTTTTTTTATAGATATGTTTAGGAGGATGGGAACTACATAACTAGGGTTGTAAATGGGTCGGTTCCGGTCCGGGTCCATGGTGGACCCGGAACCGGAACCATTAAGGAAAAGGTGGAATTGGATCAGGAACCGGAACCGGAACCAAAACCGTATATGGGACGGGTCTGGATCTGGGTCCGGATTTAGGTAGAGAATGATATTAAAAAAATATGGTTTTTAGGAGATATTTTCTAAAATTGAGGTAATATGTCGGGTCTCGGGTCCACGGGTCCAAACCAAGGTGGAACCGGACCCGGACCCATTTACTTATCGGGGTCTAAATAAGGACTCAGACCCTGTTTTTAGTGGGTCGGAATCTCCGGGTAATCAGAGAATCGGGTACTTACATAACTTTAGGAGGCTGGGTTTTGTGTTGCACCCTAAATGGGTTGAATCAAATGGAGCTCCATTTAGAGAATGAGTCTTGGCCTTGACCAAATGGGTTGGTTTTGGGACTAGATCCCAAAATGGAAACTATATGAAGATAGATCATACTTGGAGACATGAAACATGGATGGGCCTAGATGGTTAACAGGCCTAGTGGATTCAAAGACTCGACAGAATTAAGAACAGATCGAGTCATAAAGTTAAAACTTGGGCTTCTCCGTTGGTATTTTGGGCTAAAAGTATGCCAATATAGTTTATCCATGGTTTTTAATACTCAGCCAAGCTATTGTTTAGTCTAAAAGGTAGAGTTTATATAAAACTTCATTCTCAGCACTTTTATATAAGGGATTTTGTTATCTTACTTAAAACACTTTAACAACAATTATAATATGAAGATCTTTAATGTTTTATAGTTGGTTATTTCTTAGATATTTAGTCGAAAAAATAGATAAAAAGATAAAGCGATATATTTGTAAAGTACTAAAACACGTGATTATGTACAAAGGTTTTAGCTTAGGCCAAGACAATGTCTTAATTATATTCATATATGGGTTTGCATGGCAACTATTAGAGGACCTAAACTGAAATATTTGAATAGCTCAGCAAGGAGTTTGTTAAAACCAAGGCAAGGCTAACTAATTCAATAAGCTTGCTCCAACAAGCCCGTTGTACAACCAAACTAGACCATGTGCGGCCCAGTATATTATTAATTGGGTTGAGAAATGTCAGCTCAAACTCGAACAGAAATTAAAATTCAGCATGGGTCATACTAAAATTTATTTAATTCATATTGAAATGTGTCGTGCGCGTGCGTGCGGAAGCGTGAAATCAGCGATCAATCGATCAATCATGCCACACAAAAGAGAGGCGAGGATTTTACATGGTTCAGCAAAACCGCCTATGTCTACGGCAAGAGGGTATAAAATCACATCTTGACTCTCTTCATAATCTGGGGTTACAAATTACATAACATATATAATCTTTGCTCTCTTAGACCTTAAAAAAGCCCCGATACAATGACCAAAATACCTTTGACACTAAGCCCGGTCCAATTGATCACTCCGGTAAACCCGGAATATAAGACATAAGCCCAACAATAACTAAGGTTGAGATATATTTGTAACTTATAATTACACATTATATATTTATTAATTGCTTGTCATTTTGCGGGCATAGTGGAGTTGATTTGTTCTACCTTATCCATTATTCATTTATTATGAGCTTTAGTTTATTGACTCCCTCAATCACTTTATTTTGGCATTGATCAACTTGTAAGGATTCGGACACTTTCAACGCATGTTGACAACGGCGCTGGTATGAAAAAGTTTGGCTATGTAAATTGATGGCCCACCGAAAGAAACGAATAGGCCGAAGATGACGTGAATAGAGATAGTAAAAGTAGATTTGAAGAAGTACTGTTTATCTGCCTCAAGATAAATCGGAATGGGGAAATAAATTAAATTCAGGTAGCCAATCCTAGCATAGTATAGACAATGTTTTGATGATGATGATCGACTTGTAAAGGACTTCTTTTGGAATCACTGGGACACTAGACCCTATTTGCATCCGAGTACTTGGGACTTAATATGTCGTCCGCGTCATCTTGGAGGGGCTAGGTATTCTGAATATTTATGGTATAAATCGGGCTGCTTTAATTAGACAAGTTTGGTAGGTTATCCGGAACCACCCAACTTGTTGAAATTTGTGGGTCCATGAAAAATACTTGCGCCAAAAAACTCCTTGGGATGTTAAAGCTTCTAAATCAGCTTCTTGGGTTGGAGGGGTATTTTATCTCTACGACATTTGGTTCTTCCTTTTATTTGGCATTTAATTGGAGATAGTAGAGCTACTAAATTTTGGTTGGATCCTGGAATGCAAGATGGACACATGTTTATCTCAAGAGATTTAATCATGTTGTGGGCTAAGATAAGGCGAGATTCAGCCTGAACCATCATTTTTAGGTGAAATCGTGTGGACCTTGGGGCCCGTTTGGTAATTTACTTTTAAAATAAAGTGGAGTGAAGTGAAATGAAAATAATGAATAAAATATAAATGAGTTATGATGATATTTTATTTTTAGTTGTTTGGAATGGAATATTTTTGACTTTTTGTATGGGGAAATGTAGATTTTTTGTCTTTTAGTGAGTAAATGTAGTTGCTTTTTGACTTTTTTTGGAAAAGATGGAGGGAATTTTTGTAAAAAGTGTTTTTGATGAGATGTTTAACTTAACTTGACTTTATTAGTAAAATTACCAAACGGGGAGCATGAGAACTTTACTTTGAAGTTTGGATATGCTATGGTTCTTAATCTTAGGGCCCGATGTCCTATCCCTTATAGGGGGATTATGTGTGGTTCAAGGGATGCAAAAAAAAATACAACATTCTGTTTGTGCTTGGATGGGATTCTTGTGATGTTTGAAGACTAAAAGTCTTCTTCTGTCAAGGAATATTAATTGTGATTCTAATTGTGTTTTTTGCCCCTTCAATTGGGAAAATCAGTAGCATTTGATCCTTCAATGTCCTTATTCTATGCAGGTTTGGAATGGAATATTTCATATGATTTTCTTATTGCGCGTCTCAGGCATATCCCTTATGGACCTTTTCCAATCTACTCTACTTAGGGTGGATCACAAGTCAAACGGTGTGTCTACTCCTTGTAAGCTCTTTTTATCTCTTTCATATGGCATATTTGGAGGGAAAGAAATGCCCGTATATTTGGAAATACTAGACGAAGGCTAGCCTATGTGCTCGACGAGAGTAGATGGAACCTTCCTCGATGTATAGCAAATGTCTATTTTTGGGTATTCATGTTCTAATTAATATTGAGAGTAGATGGAACCTTCCTCCATTTGTTCCTCTTGATCATCTCCTCTTGAAGAGGATTAGATATCTAATGAGGGATGCTTGATGTCATTGCTTATTTCTCTCTCTCTATATCGTTGGAGTCTTGTGGTTGGATATAGGATACCCCAACATATGGCATATTTGGAGGGAAAGAAATGCTCGTATTTTTTGAAATACTAGACAAAGGCTAGCCTATGTGCTCAACGAGAGTAGATGGAACCTTCCTCGATGTATAGCAAATGTCTATTTTTGGGTATTCATGTTCTATTTAATGTTGAGAGTAAACGGAACCTTCTTCCATTTGTTCTTCTTGATCATCTCCTGTGGAAGTGGATTTGATATCTAATGAGGGATGCTTGATGTCATTGCTTATTTCTCTCTCTATATCGTTGGAGTCTTGTGGTCGGATATAGGATACCCAAAAGTTGGTGCTACGGTATATATAATTATGATTTTACCATGCAGGCTTTTCTCTTCTATAAATGATTCCATTGCATAATTCTATCTTTGTATTGCAATTAGATGGTAATGTCCTAGTGGTGTTGCAAAATCAATAGAAATCTCAATGGAAAAAGATTTATAATTGCAATCCATGGAGAGAGGTTTATAAGTGGAAAGATGGCTGTTGTTATTAATAGATATCCTCTAACATCTCTTCGCTTGCTTTCTAAGGCCTCTATTCCGTTAAGTAAGAAAATGAACGGAGACAGCATTGGTCAATTAATTGCTACCGAGTTAAAGGGATTAATTATATGATTGGATCAAGTGCTATTTTATTTATTGCGTAGTTTAGTTGTTATTCTTAACGCCCGGGAATTGCGCTAACTTTTTCCTGGTGCTCGGGATGTGGTCTTTGTTTTTTTCCTTTTTTCCTTTTATTTTTGTATAGGATCCATTATGATCTTATGATTGTTATACTTTCAGAGTTTTTCCTTATTTTTAATAAAACCTATACTTACCTTGAATTTTTTTTTGCACATTATGCATATAGATGATTTTTTTTTTGATGGATATGCTCATCTCAGCAGTAATTTTTTTATTTTTATTTTTTACATATGATCAAATTGAGGCATGTTCAAAAGAAATTCTTTTATCAAACAATCTTTTTTAACCATGGGTACTCTGTCAGTTTTAACCCATATTTCAAAATTGAGTTTTCTCGGCTAGAATCCTCATATATATATATATATATATATATATATATATATAATAGGGGTACGATGAAATCTCCAAATCTAGAATCTATAGCTTGGACGGTCAAGATTGAATGGATGATGCCACATGTCCGCCAGCAACTCCCATGGCCTTATATAAAATTCCACACACCCCCAAATCCCTCCCATTGCAAACGCACTCACTTTCGTTTTATTTTTCCTCTTTCTCAAAGGACTCTCGGAGAGTCCAGGCAGCGAAAAACCGAAGAGAAAGAGAAAGAGAGAGAAGGATAGAGAGGGAAAAACCATTTTCCTCTCAACAAAACAGGTGAAAGGCACTTAAAAACCCTAGTTCTGGTCTTCTTATTCTTTTATCTTCTTCTTTTCTTTTTCTTTTTTCAAAACCCTAACGTAAGAACGGTCTATTGAATCTCGGTATCTAGGGTTTGTTGAGGGCTTCAATGGTGTGATTTTCTCTCTGTTGGAGTTGGTGTAGAGAGAATGGCTGCTACAGATAAAGAGCTCGAGAACCAGCTCATGGAAGCTGGGAACAAGCTTCTTAATCCTCCAAATGCGGTTGAAGAACTTCTTCCCGTTCTGGATGTAAATCTCTCTTTCACTTTCTTCTTCTATTTTTAGAAATGTAAATCTCTCTTCTTTCTGGATGTAAATCTCTTTCTGTTTCGTTATATATTGGATTTTTGGAAAACGGGTACTTTTTCGAGTTCTCATATATCTATCTGTGTATGAGTTGAGTTGGTTTTATTGTGTTTATCATGATTTTAATATCTCAAGACTTTTCTTTTCAAATCTGATAAAATAGATTTTGGGTGGAAAACTTTAAAGATTTTACACTTCAAAACGATTATTTTTTTTTTATTGTTACTTGTTTCTCCATTGTGTTTTTTCGGAGATTGGGTTTTTATTTATTTATTTTTGAAGTTAGGTCATACAAGGTGAATCCTTTGTCAGAAATCTTATGTCAGAAAGTAGTATCCTATCTGATTGGATTCCATTTATCCTAGGTTATTTGAGCTACTCATCCTTCATCCTAACCTGGGAGTGAGAATTAACATTGGATGTTAGTTGTGGCAAAAATTTTGTATACATGCATTGGCTCAGGACAATTGATTTTGTTACCACCACACCAATTGTCATTCTGTTTTGTTCTAAAAATCCCAGATTCAAAATAAGTAACATTATGAAAGATCCCTGCCCTGTTTCGGTTGGGCTTTGTATTGAAACATTTGAGCTGGTTCGGTATTTTGGTGTTCGATTTCAGAGTTTTGTTTCAATAAAGTATTAAATAAAATACTTATATTTAAAAAATAGGAATAAGTTAAAAAAAACTATATATATTATATGTATAATGGCAATCATCTTTTTCAAAAAAATATTATATGTATAAGGGAAGAAGTAGACGATGTATCCAGTGAAGATACTAACTCATTTTTGGGATCTTGGGAAAGAGCATTTGCAGGGGTTGGAATATTGTTTTTTTTTTAATCAAAATCTAAACTGAAATGCGGATTTCAACTCCAAATATTGGACCAGGTACATGAACCAAACCAAATAGTTTCAGCCTATTTGGTCAGAACAAATTGAATTTGACTACTATATTGGTTTTGGTAGTCTTTCCAGTTTTTCTGTGTAGCTCCTCTATTTCGTCAAGAATCCTTTTTCTTATTTCAAACAATTGTTTTCTTGCATTTCTTTGTATATTTGGGTACTTATAACTCTAAAATCTCTTGTCAATGAAAAGGAGGGAACCAAAACTGTGCCATTAAATACAAAAAGTGGGTTTCTTGTCTCTAATTAACATTTTTCTAAAGGTTTGTTTTGAAATAGAAAACCAACATGGAATTTCACAACTATGTATCCTATGATCATCCTCTTAAAAGAAGTTTTGAACAAATGGCATAAGAGATGCTACACACTTTGTCATAGATTCTCAACTAAATAACTGGCCACATAGTCATATATAATGACTCATTTAATGTGATAAAGTTGGCTGAATGGAAGCTCAGTTGCTTGGATATTTGCTTCCATTGTGAGGTAAATCTTGAGGAACTTTTATGAGATGTTGATACTTCATTTTTGAATGGCTTTTGTATGAAAAAAAGACGTGACATATGTTTTTGATAAATAGGAAGTGCTAATAGATGTATAGATCATAGATGAAGTTGAATACTCTGATTATTGTTGTAGAGTGTTTGTACATCAATTTATTAGGTTGCTTTCAATTTGTATATACTTGCTGTATAGATCTTTTTATATTGTATAGCTTTTCTCTTTTACATATTTTACATCAATGTTCTTATGCTGCTTACATCGGTACCATTCAAAAAATATATATTTTATACCAATGAGTTTTGTTCAAATGGAAAAATAAAATAGGAACAAAGGACCAATTGGCGTGATATGTCCCTAGTCTTTGTCAAAACCTTGAAGTTTGATTGGTGTCAAGGTGCTGTAATAGTTATCCATTGGTCCTTTAGGCTGATGTACTTTTTTTAAAATATTTTATTTTATTTTTATTTTATCGGTAATGGTAAATTTTATTGGAAAGAGGAAATTACACAGGACACAGAGCCACAAAAAGAGCCCTATATAACGACATCGTACCCAATGCCCAAAACCCACATAATGAAGGAAAGCCAGGGACAACCCTATCCACTCCTTGGAAAAACATAATGAAGGAAAGCCAAGGGACAACCCTATCCACTCGTTGTTTTTCCAAGGCATCCGGGATACTGTTGGTGGATTGAAACTCATGACCAAAACACCTGCATATGAGAATACAATTGCTTTAATCTCTTTGAAGTAGAATTAAAACCTACATGACCTCACAGTTTGAGCCAGTGATCTCTAGAAGAATTTCACTCACTACTGCTAATACAAGTGGAGTTTTGTCTTATGTACTTATCTTTTTTGTTTTAATGGTTATGTACTTATCTTATACAAACTATTGTCTTTAATTGACGACATACAGTGATTAATTGTTTCATATGGGATTTTGCTTATAAGCAGTATATTTGAAGCTTGACTCTATTAACTTCTGTTTAGTTAATTCCATCTTGTGATAAATTGTTTCAACAATACAACAAATTAACATTCCTTCAGTTGTTTGAAAAATTAAAATACAGCTATTAAATACATTTGAAAATGACTTATTTGAAAAATTGAAATCTAGTTCTATAATGATTGGTCCCTGCTTTAGTCTAGAAAAGAATCCTTTTGTCTTAGAGCCTGATCTATCGATTACTTAGTGAGTCATCAAGCTTCTCATGTAGAGAAGCTGAGTCTTCTTGCTTATGATTAGTCCAAACAGAACAGAATCGAAACTGTGGAGAACTGCATTATTTACAATTTTTCATAAGATAAACGTCTGGAGCTTTCTAGGATCCAGGACAATGATGCTCTCTTGTCTGAGACACACTATGAAAACTGTTTGCAATGCCCATGTGAAATTTGCTAAAGTGCATTCATTGGTACCACGTTTTAAACTTCTAAGCTGACAATCTTTTAGGCATATGATGGGCTTTACTTTCATTCATATTGCACTGGATCTCCCTTTCTCTCTTCATTTTGGTAATGTATTTACATTCTCTCTCTGTATAACTTCTGTATGCTAGCAAGTTGAGAATTGCTTATCAAGGGTGGAACAGTCACCATCTCAATCGATGCTAAATGCCCTTGGTCCTTCAATGAAAGCATTGGTTGCTAAAGAGCTTTTGGGACATTCAGATACAGATGTGAAAGTCGCTGTGGCATCTTGCGTTAGTGAGATCACGCGAATAACAGCGCCAGAGGCCCCCTATACTGATGGACTAATGAAGGTATCCAAAGATCTTTTATGATTCACGTGCCACAAATATCTTTTATAACAGCGCCATTGTCACTGTCGTGATTGTATCAGCAACAACTGTATATCTTGTCTATTGCCATCTGATTGTTACTATTTTATTTTATGCAGGAGATTTTCCAAATGATAGTTGCAGCTTTTGAGAAATTATACGATATGTCCAGCACTTCACATTTAAAGAGGGTTTCAATTCTTGAGACTGTAGCAAAGGTTAGGTCATGTGTTGTGATGCTGGACCTTGAATGTGATGATTTGATTCTTGAGATGTTCAACCATTTCCTGAAAGCTATAAGGTAATTCCTTGACCACATATATAGTAATATATATATTATCCCATAGACTTTTTTTTTTTGGTCGGTTTATCAAAACAAGAACCTGCCCTGATCAAAATTGAGTTGAAATCTATAAACCTGTACTGCCTTGAACGTGACAAACCTACATCTATAAGGGGCAGATTATTTGTTTAATCTCTTCCCACCCTATCTCTCATAAAAGGTGATAGATATCTCTTATAGGAGCATCTCCCATATATATATTGTAAATAATCGATTGTTGAGGCTAGGGGGACTGTTGAGAATGTCCTACTCATTATATATATATATATATAGTTTGCCTTTTCTTTTAGAGGCTACTCATGATGCTAAACTCTTAGCTTTAAGCGGGTTTGATAGGCAATACTCTCATCTTCTCTTCAAATCTGTTGCAATATCTCTGTATTCAGTGCAATAAATTTCATTGTACAAAAAAAAAAAAAAAAAAAAAAAAAAAAAAAAAAAAAAACCCATACTAGATCAAACCCGAGGAACCCTTTTCTTGAAAGATCTGAGGAGCTCATTTTGAAGTTTGGCATAGTTTCAGCCTCGTACTTAACATGCTTGTATTACATGCCCTTATTCAACTTTGGATTAGCTGGTACTTACCTTATTTTATTTTGATTTTTATTTCCAGTTTTCCATTTTGTCCATTTTTCTGTGCTGTGACATGTTCTATGTTGAACATTGATAAAAACACTTTCAGCAAGCTGCCATTTCTTTTATATTTTCCTTCTCGTTGGTTAGCTTCTATGCTTTTGTGCTCTTCACTACATTTTTTCTAGTTTAATCCTCCTTTGTTTACTTCGTACTCATAATGAGATTTTTTTTGCCCCCAGAGATGACCATCCTGACAATATTTTCTCCTCCATGGAGACAATTATGACTCTTGTATTGGAGGAGAGCGAAGACATCTCCACAGATCTTCTTCATTGCCTATTGTCTTCTGTAAAAAAGGAAAATCAGGTAAATTTGAACCCTGTTTTTTTTTTTTCTCTTCTTTGTATGGGACTTTACTGATTTTTTGTTGTCCTCTCTTCAGGATATTTTGCCTATAGCACGAAGGTTAGGAGAGAAAGTTATTGGTAACTGTGCTGAAAAGATCAAACCATACCTAATGCAAGAAGTGAAATCTTTGAGCATAGCTTTGGATGACTACAGTAAAATTGTTGCCTCCACTTGCCAAGAATCAATTGAAGATGCTCAGGAGAATGAAAATTTAAATGGTTCTGGTCAACAATCGGTATGTCATCTTCTTCTCTCAAGATTTACACTCTGTCTGCTTTATCCCCACCCCACCCCACCCCACCCCACCCCACCGGCCCCCAACCCCAAAAAAAAAAAAAAATGAAGCCGTCACAAGAAATGCATAAAGGGATCATTTGGGGTGTTTATTTTATTGTAGGATTCACTGTTAAATAACCTGGGTGCGAAGTTTGACTTTCCTTATCTAATGATGTGATGTTTTTGGATGCCCATTTACTTTTTGAATTTGTTTTGCTTAATTGTGAACATGCTTAGATTATTTTGGTAGCATGGGTTCAAATATCTTATTTTAGAATGAAAAACTGATATGAAATGGCATGAATTTGGAGCTTTAGAAAATGAAACAATAATTGTTTTTGCCCTGTATCAGCTGATACCCTTTGACAGTCTAGTGTTAACTATTCACCTGTATTGTAATATGGGTGTGAATCAGTTACCACACACTGATTCTCCGCATTAGTTATCTTGAAGAACTGATAAGTATCTGCTGATCTTAAAAGCCATTTTTGGTAGTGATGATAGTGAACCTTTGATTCTTGATATCCGAATCCATGGCTGACTTGAGATTTGATTGACTTTGAGATTTGATGTTCTGTAAAGACAGTTCAGTGGTAGGCTAGTGGTTTGAGAGTGAGTTTTTCTGGTAAAGAATCTTTAAAATTTGGAAGAAATGGCAAAATATTGGAAATTTAATAAAACCAAACTGAGATATAACATTACTACTTTGTTAAGCAAAAACTTTTAATTATTTTACTGTAAATAAACAATAACAATTCACCAGATGCAAAGATGGCAGCAAAAGAGTAAAGGAAAAAGTTTTTTTAGAACATTTATGATTCTTGTTCCATATTCTTTGTTGGAGACTTGATGAAAGCGAATTGGCTAGTTCATCACAACTGAGTGTTCCGAATAAGTGTTATAGATGTGGAATTTTGTGTAAATAAGTCTTTTTACTGATATAAATGTGATTTTTCTCAGGAAGAGGAGAGCAAATTATCTGAAATGACTGGTTCTGAGTCGGAGCCACCCCAGGTGTGTGTTCTTCTAGTCTTACGTTCTTTAGATATTTTTCTACTTTTGAGTAGATTTCAGTGAAAAAATTAAACTTGCAAAGACATGAATGAAGTAGTAGTATTCTGCTTAACAGGGAGCTGACAAAAAGGAGCCTGAATTAACTTGTCCGGGAGAGGTGGATCCCACAATGGATAAATCACCAAAAGCAGTGAGTAGCAATGGTGTTGTTCTTGGTGGTGATGGCAATTCCTTGGATCCCAATTCTCCACAAAAGAAGCAGGATCCTTCTGATCTTACTCGTCTATCAGAAATCACTGTTGCTGGGACTGAAGGTGACACTGTTGCTGGGACTGAAGGTGAACCTGACAATTCGGACCCAACCAAAATTACCAAACCTGAAACTGTGCAAGATCAAGCTTCCAAGAAAACAAGAGCCAGGAAAAGTAATTCAACACATTCAACTGATAATTCTGATCATTCTGGAATGGAATGCAAAAAAGGTGTTGAACTGCCAAGCAGAACAAGGGGCCGCAGCAAGGAAGCTGATAGTTCAGTCTCTGAAGGTCCTTCTATTAAGGAGGCTACTGGCCCTTCAGAGAATGAAAAAAAGACCGAAATTTCATCACCTACAGGTTCACATAATGAAACCGTTAGTGCTGCTTCACCCGATCCCAGTCAAGGCTTGCCTGATGCCAGTCGCCGCAGAAGAGGCCGGCCCATAAAGAAGAAAGAGGTTGCAAAGGCTGATGTTGATATGCATGTTTCACCTTCAGGACAGATGGAAACTGTATCAAGTGACCATATTGTGGACGAGGCACACCAGTCCACAAATATTAAACTGAAGAAGGATTCTGAGGGCAATAGTGATGCAGAAGCAAAAAAACGGAGGCGTTCAGCGAAACAGGTAGGTGTAGGGAGTGCCAATATGGATGAGAAGGTGCAAACACCAGATAATAATTCAAAGAAGGAATCCGAGGGCTTGAGTGATTCGGAGGTGAAACCACTGAGGAGTTCAGGTAAAAAGGTACGTGGGGGAAATGCTACTGAGGGAGAAGTGTTAGCTAAACAGCTAAAGCAACGAAGGGGAACCCCTGGGACCGAAAAGGGAGTGCCAAAGGAGATGAGTAGGAAGGTATTAATAACCCTAAGTTTTCAAAGATTTTATTGCTTGACATCTTTCTATGTTTCTATTGAAAAGATTCATCATTTCTAGAGTCACAACTATTGCTACTACAATTATTTTTATAATCTTTGTTTTGCCTTGTTTTTGTATAGAAGACGGTTGCCTCAACAAAATCTGCTACAAAAGCATTAACAAAAGATGAAAGTCATGTGGAGGAAACTCCTAAAACAGAATCAAAGAGAAAACGCTACTCGATGGAAAAGGTAAAAGTTGAATTTTATTGCAATGTATATGGATAACACGACTTTCAATATTTTGTGTTTTGGAACTATATTTTTCTGACCAAAAAGGGACGGATCGAGGGATATCTGATTATACATTTGGGTTCTAGGTACAGCCTGCTTTTGTAGTTCCTTTAATTGGTATAAAAAAGTCCTACTGGCTTCCATTTCTGCTAGGTAAACAAAGTGGGCCAAAAGACTTCAATGGGGAAATTAATTATTCTTGGATGTGTTTGCCTAGCGATCTGCTATATGCAATTTTTTTATTGTTATTTGATTATTTAAATTGGTTTTAGAACTTTGATCCTGTTATTAAAGGTTATGTTTTGTTGATTTTACTTTTCATCGTCCCTTTTTGTGTCAATTTTAGCCTATAACCTACAAAATATCTTTGGGCTATCATCAACTGTTTAATTAAAAATGATAAGTATGCCATTGATTATCAAAATTCTCATCTTACACCTATGGACATTGCTTAGAACCTAGTGTTTCTACTGCATGCTCGTCTTTCTTTCTTTTCAAATAATATGATTTATTTCTTCTTGTTTTTTTTTTTTTTTTTTTTTTTTGCCTTATTTGGTCATAGGAAAATATCAGGGGAGCATGTACCAGTGACTGACCATGTTGTCGAGAGCATGTTCGGCAGTTTCATTTTGTTTTCTGGTCTATTTGTCTTTTGAGGGTTTTTTAAATATCAACCCAAGTTGTGTCTTATCGCATATCTGACCTTTAGACAGAATGTCTATTCTAGATGTGTACTTGGTTCTTTGCTAGTTTTAGGGGCAAAATTGTTGGAACCCTGATGCAGGACAGGGACCAAGCCTTTGGGTACAACCCATTTATTTTATTTTATTTAGAGTTATTATTATTTTATTTATGGTTTATGTTTTAATTAATGGATGTTTTAATCCTGATCGTCGATGTGTGTGGACGGTCAAGATTAGTTCTAGATTAAGTCTTTTCTCTATTTAAAGCTTTGTAAGCCTCCTTGGCTCCTCGGATTATGATTAATAAAAAAAGGATTGATTGATTTTGCTCTCTCTCTCTCTCTCTCTCTCTCTCTCCCCCCCCCCCCCCCCCCCCCCCCTATGAAAGGGCATGACCTAAGGCCATCGGGCATGAAGCCTATCAACTCAGGTGTGAGGCCTGAACCAATCTCCGTACCTCTCCATCTTCCCCTCCCACCCTGCCTCGATCCGCAATCCGCATAAAACCCCAAATTTCTTGCTTGCAGAGGGTTCTTGACAAGGAAACCAAGAATAAATCTAGATTCTTGAATGTTTTTTAGCATTGTTTTTTGTTGCTTCACTTTGCATGTTCCACTGATCATGCACAGTGCAAACAATGTGCTTACCTCGCGGTTAATAATTCATCTGTTTAACTTCGTTCTTGTTCGCCTTGAGCACAAAGTGACATTGATGGATGGCTGGATGCATGTTCTTTTGACTTTGCTAGTTTTCTGTCTTGTGCAATGTTGAGTGGAGAGGATTAACCTTTGCTTTCTTTCTCATTCTTTTACTTGTTTAGTTTTATTTTGGTTATCATCTGATCTGAATATACTCATGGTTTCATTTTTTTATTTTTATAATTACTGTCACCAATCACCATTGCATCTTAAAATTTCCATTTCTTTTCCTTTTTGTATTTGTCTATTCATTTCTTATATCTATTTCAGGCTACTGAAAACCTTAACATAAAGGATCTTGGTGAGGAGATTGTTGGTCGCAAGATAAAGGTTTGGTGGCCAGATGATAAAATGTAAGGGCTGACTATCTGATTTATTTACTCTGGGAGCATCTTAGCACTTTATATAAAATTTCTTTTGTGGGTTGCTTCTTGTATTTAGAAGCCATGATTCCTACAATGTTTCATTTTTTCGCAACCATAATTTTTTCTAAGTTAACATTATAATGGCGGCCAATTTCTTTTTAGTCTTCCCTGTGATGAACTTGACTTGTTGATGAAGCTTTCTTTCTTGTAAAAAGATCATGTCTTTCCTTTCTTCTAATCTTTGAACTGCTGCCCTCCTCTTGTGCCTTCCCAACATCAATTTTGACGTACTTGTTTTCATCTTCATCTATGTGGTCCAACTGCTATCAACTCCTTCCTATTAGCCCACCCTTAGTTCATTCATTCTAACTGAAACTTTAGAACTGTAGTGGGAACTCGACCTTTGTATGCTCTGAGTACCGTGCATAGCCCCCCTTTAACCCCCTTTAACAGGTGACACCGCTTCTTGCACAAACTAGTCATATCCCCTGAAGAGAAGATTGATCACTATCTTTGTTTTCTTTCACAATGTTGATGGTACATGTGCTTAGATTGAATATAATGATGTCCTTTTTGTACTAATCTTGAGATCTCAGTATTTAAATATTTTCAGCCTATTGTATTACTATAGCTATGGACTCAACCATGGAAGCCAAAAAAAAAAAATGGTAGTGACTTGTGAGGGCTACTTAAATGATTACAGGGAATTATGATTCTATTCAGTATTTAAATATTTTGAGCCTATTGTATTACTACAGCTATGGACTCAACCATGGAAGCCAAAAAAAAAAAAATGGTAGTGACTTGTGAGGGCTACTTAAATGATTACAGGGAATTATGATTCTATTGTAGGCCTTGGAACATAGCTTCTTTCATTGTTGTTTCTGCTTATTTGCTGATAAAATTAGTATTGAGTGTTTGAATTTTTTGCGGCCCAGGTTTTATAATGGCACAGTTGATTCCTTTGATCCTGCTCAGAAGAAGCACAAGGTGTGATGGTCATATGGTTACTAGTTATTATTATGTACTTATTCATTTATTTCATTTATTTTAATCATATGGAAGAATACATTATCACTGTCATGGGTTTTGTTTAGATTTTATATGAGGATGGTGATGAGGAAATACTGCTATTAAAAAATGAGCGATGGGAATTCATTAGCGATGCGACAGATGAGGTGTGTTAACATTGCCTTTTTTTTTTTTTCTTTTCTGCATTGGTATAGTAATCTCCATAGTCACATTCTTTGTCCTAATTAGTCATCTTGTTATCAGGACAAATCAAGTGAACTTCCAAGTCCAGATGCTTCCGAAATGTAAGTGATGAACTTTTTAATTGGAAAGACCGTATTTTTACTTCTGAAGTTTTCACTCTTTCCTTCTTTTGGTCTATTTGGATGAGGAGAAAAGGTGAAGAAAATGGATATGGGGAAAGTGACTCCAGTTCAAATGGACAGTTTTCTCCACATCCAAATTACTCAGCATTCCTAATGCAGATTTTTAGTTTCTAATAGAAGTGAAGTTTGCTAATAATTTGAGAACATGTGTTTGCTGTTGGTACAATTGTGCAGTGTCCACTTGGACATCATGACCTGCTGTAAAGCATGCACATGATGTTGTGCATGTGTGTATGTGTATGTGTGTGTAGGGCCTTAAAAGAACCTCCTTGGTGTATATCAACTTCTCTTCGGCATAGGTTAACATCCATGTGCATGCCTGCAGGCATTTGAGTTTGTGTATGTGTAGGGCTGTAAAGAACGTCCTCGGTGTAGATGAACATCCTTTCATATTACCACTTAGGAATGCATCTAGTACCAAGATTCTTCTAAACTGCCAACAGACTTTATCGATAATGATATAGGTTCATCACTAGACCAGCACTCTCTTGAGTTCACATTTTACAGATACATGGGAGCTTGTAAAATTAACTGGAAAACTTTTGTAGTGGTTTTAGTTGTTTAGCTGTCTATTGCTTGTTACTTGGCATGACTCACACAAACTGAACCACATTGCTAGAATAGCTCGACTGTACCTATACCGTCCCACAAAATGTAAGCGAACGGTTTTTTATTTCCCCTGAAATAAGGCATTTTCTAAGTATGTCAGTAGATGTCCTCAGATAAGAGCGTATGCACTTCCAATGAGAAGTGGTTTGACATGTTTGCTTTTCACCTGGAGCCAGTGAGAGGGAAGATTATTGGAAATGTTGGAATGAGAGAAGTTGAAGAACATGGAATTACATTTTGAAGTTCTGAGTTTCACAAGATCAGTCACAGATCCTCCCTATCCTACCTGCTTGCCCATGTAATGTGTGTCCAAGGCACACTGGTCACAATTTGGGGCCTACATTGGAGATCATCTAGGTAAAATAGTCGAGATGGTCCATGCATGGGTGGGCTGTGATTATGCAAAATCAATGAATGGTTAAATGAAAATAGCTAAAGGTTCGATAATAGCATACTGCCCTCCACCTGCTAAATGTCCAGTTTAAACTTACATGTGGTTCACCTGTGGCTAATTTTTGGGCATATATCTATCTGCTACTGGTGAAGATGGATCTTGTAGATGGCACATGCTAGTGTGTTTTCCTGCAAATAAAAGCTTGTGGGTAGGGTAGGCTTAACAAAAACTTCGTGGTGTTCAATTGTATTTCCTGTCATCCAGTTGAAGACTAATGATTTGTGAAGTTACATTTTTTTTGGCTGTATGATGTCTTTTTTTTTTTTTTTTTTTCGTTTTAACTAGGTTGCCAAGGAAGAAGATGAAAGCAAGTTCTGATCTCTCAACTAAGCGAGCGAAGACCGATTCTGCATTGAAAAGGCAAGCAGATGTATAATACACAATGCCATACAATTTTCTATGCTTGGCATCAATAATGCTGAGGTGTTAAACATCTTGTTTTCTTCCAGGGGTAAAGGAGCTTCAGCAGAGAAATCCAAGGGTGAAGATAAGGCTGATGATGACGCTCCTAAATCTAGAAGTAAGTCAAAGAGTGAAGCTATCAAACTTGGTGGCAGATCCAAAGAAGGCACTCCCAAAACAGGTAGTAAATCCAAGGATAACATCAGTGGTAAATCTAAGGACGACTCACCTAAAACTACCGTCAAATTGAAAGAAGAGACTGCTGGAAAATCCAAGGACGAGACTCCTAAAGCTGGAAGCAAATCAGTTGATGACAGTTCCAAAATGAGCAACAAAGCAAATGGTGCCTCTGGAAAAGGGAAATCTGGTTCGTTGAAGGGAAAAGAAGGCAAGGGGAAATCTGCTTCCACAGTGGCACAAGAAAGCGATTCTAAGAGTGGGAAGAAGATGGCTCAAGAAAGTGAGACAAAGGGTGGGAAGAAAACAGCACAAGAAAGTGAGACAAAGGGTGGGAAGAAGACAGCACAAGAAACTGAGATGAAGGGTGGGAAGAAGACAGCACAAGAAACTGAGATGAAGAGTGGGAAGAGGACTGCTGAAATAAGTGAGGCTTCGAGTGGGAGGAAGAGGAGGGGAAAGAGCCAGGGCTGAATTTATCTGAGCAGTGTTGCTGTATTTTGCCTCCATCAGATTCTCAGGTATATGTCTTAATTATGTTTTCCCCTCTCCTCGTCTTCCCTCTAGTTTTTGCATCTGTAGTCTGCTTTCAACAGTCACATATTCTGTTCTCCAGCAGTGACATTCTTGGATAGAACCAAATGCCTAGAAGCAATGTTGGATGCATTTGATGATTTTGTTGGTTGGGGGCCTTGTAAAATCTGGCATTTCTATTTATAGGTCAAACATGTTTTGAGACGCTAAATGGGAAGACAGGGAACTCACAGTTGAGATTTGACTTGCTCTGGTTTTACCTCATTAAACTCTTCCTTTATAGGTTAATGCAATAGATAACTTTTACTGATGCTCTGATATAACTTGTGCTTGCTGCTATCCTTTGTATGAAACAGTAGTTAGGTATCTTGGCTTGTTGATTTGTGCTCTCCCTGTACTTTCCCCACCCAGATAATGTTATTTAAATGTGAAATTCATCAGTTGTTTCTTTTGAGTTACCTTCCGTCTTATGCATCTACCGATGATGTGCTGTGTTCCGTTCTTTTTTTTTTTTCCCTTGGCTAATTGGTGGTTGGCCTTTAAACTGTGAAATGTGTTTGGGTCCCATCATATGGACGGGCACCAGGCCCAATTCAAAAAGATCTTTGGTTGGTGTCTGTGATGGATGGTTAAAATGCCAGTGTTGTGTGCTCCAAAGATCAATGTATGGTTTCTATGAAGTGGTTGGATCTCTGTGAGGGCCGTACACATCTCATGCACCTGTCAAAGGTCCTAACCAATGTTTAAAAACTCCTGAATCAGTCTTGTAGAATGGTGCTGACTGAGTTTGTGCACTTTAAGATTTGACTTAGCTAGTGAGCTTACTTGATGACCGAGTTGATTCTCTGAGTTTCTGAACACCGGTTTCAACATTGCCCAGCCTCTTTTAAACCGAATATGGTTTCTCCCACCACTGCTTGTTTTATCCGTATCTTTTGTGCTGACATCTTTTATACTGTTGGCCGCATGGGCCCTTCTCAGCCTATGTATGTACTGACCATGTTCTTGTCCTGTAATCAAGCTTAGCCCTGCCTTGTAGGCCTAAAGTCTGCACTAAATCCAGAATTCACAGTTGTTCCTGCACTTGGAGTTGAGCTTGGAGGTGGATGAAACAAACTGTAAAAGCCTCATCTGTAACCCCAAGCATTTGGGCTTGAAACTTAAGCCTATTCACAAGTCCTGATGCAGTTCAGTGGACTGGTTATGTAGCTGTATGTCTGGCATTGTGTTGCAGGCCTCTGGCAGGGCTACTTGCTAGCTCATCTTAATTGGGGCGTTTATAAGGTGCAACTTGGGGCTGTGACTACATCTGAATTCAACTGTCCTAATTTGAATTCTGGTGTGCTTTGTTGGGCTAATTCAGGTTTCGGGTTACCCTACACTTTTATATTATAATTATTGTACTTAATGGGCCTGTTTATTTCATGTAGTTGAATTCCAAGGAGTTCTAAGACTTGTGTATTTCTAAAGTGATGAAAAATTGAAGAAACACTCATGGTTGAGTCGTGCTGGCATCTTAATATCACATATGCCCTGGGGATCCCCCACAGCTCACCCCCTACATCGCAACCCAACCTAACCTAAGGTGACTATCCAAAAATGACCAAGTAATCTCCAAGGGGACATGGTTAATTAACATGTAGCCGTCAACCTAGTGATTTAAATCCTAGGAAAATGTCGAAGTCCTATCTGCATTTCTATCCTTATCTTGTCATCCGTCTCCTCTTTAAGAATCCTCTATTGTAACCCATTTGGCCTAGCAATCATCCTACACCTCTTTACTAATCCTTTGTTGTAATGCATTTGGCCTAGCAATTTGTATGCCATGCAAATCATATCAAGTCCAAAGAGGGAATTGGACCTGGCCAGGATTCCGTGGGCTGAGCCCAAACCTAGTGACTCAACCCCCACGAAGTGTGACAGGATTCTTGATTCTCTTGGTACCTAATACTTCCCCTGCTCAATTTCAAAGTTGTTCGATCCTTGATTTTCCTTTTTGGGGTCAGACCTTAAATACCCATCTGTCTTTTTGGATTCTCTTATTTGAAATGCTTTTGGACCTGCAACTTTTCCTGGATACTAAGCACACCGTTTCTACCCTAAAGTCATCTTTATCTCAGTAATGTCATTTCAATTAACTTGCCACTACAATCGTTATTTTGGGATTAAATGTTGCATGCTTGGCCTGAGCATGGCCAGGTGAGCGATTTACTGTACTTGTATGCTCATTTGATCATCATCTGGTCTGTTCAATTCAGGGACCCGATTGGACCCCGTATACGATGAGCAATGGTTAAAACAACATGCCAATCCATTGATTGTAAATCCCTGATCAATAGATCTTTGCACGGCTGCATACCTTTCTAGTGGTTAAGATTATAAGATATGTCCCAAAATCTAATCTTTGGCCCATGGGTCATCACTGGAATGCTGTGGATTGATGATCAAAGTTCATTGGGTATAGCCGTATAGTAGCTAATTGGGCCATGTTTCCATGGCCATATGAGTTGGATACTAACTGTGATTTTGCAGACCATATCCTCTTTCAAGTCACAATCTTTGAAAATAAACAACACCTTCAAAACAAATTAAAACCATGGGCCCACATAATTCCTCAATCACAGGCTTGATTATACAATGGGACTAAAATGGATGGCCCTTGAGCACAACCTTTTGCTATTATCGTTATACAACATCATAAAGAAAGAGAGGTTTTTGTAAACTTCCCCAACTCTATGTATTTAATAATCTGATAAAGACTGCAACAGGAGGATGCGTCATTGAGTTGTAAAGAGCCTCATACGGAAAAGTGAAAAATATGTGATGGGCACAAGACAAGGACAGATACCAACATCTTTAAACAAGAACAAGAGGCTTTTCTAAAGCTAATCTGCTCTTAGCAAATCCACTTCATTAGTAGCAAAGGGAGGTTAGAGAGGTGACTTGTGTGATTTTAGTTCTTTCCTTGTATGTTCAATAGGGATGTTATTTTTTGTTTTTATCATTTGTATGCCATTGCTTAATTAGTTATGAAGACCTCAAATAATGATCTAGAATCTTTATTAATAATGTTTGAACTACTTGACTTTGGATTGATTGAATAAGGAGAAGATGATGATGACCAACTTGTCTAAAGTTTGAAGATGGTGTTGCTTTACCGATTGTTATTTTATTCCTAGGGGGTTTTCACTTTTCCATTGTATCCTTTTGTTTTTATCTTTTATTCAAGATGAGGGTCTTCACCTCATCATCATATCCTTTTATTCAAGATTCTGCTTAGTTGAAATAGATTACGAACATCTGCTTGTGGACATTCTGATCAGATTGTCAAAGAGGCATGGGAGACATCACAAGACTGAGCCTCTCTTGAATTAAAGGTGCCCACCGTACGTGACGATTGTTATGCCAGCATGTGGGAACGTCGCAGGGGAAAATTCTTTGGATATTAATGGCTTTTTCGTAAGATAATAAGAAAAGTTAATGTCAAAATTTGCTCAAAGCCCATCATGAAAAGGTCAATTAGTTCATGAAAGATTTCTATGTAGTCATTGGCTTTTAGGGTTCTTTACAAATAGGAAAAGTAGGAGGTGTGTCTAAAATCGTTGCTTTTTCTTGGTGACTTAATGGACCTTCCATGTGATTGCGTGTGTTTTAAGCTCAAATTAACTATTGTTAAAAGGAAAGATTAAATAAAAATGAGATCTTATAGACAGACTTAATTAGGAGGAAACATTACCCTTCACACTAGACAATGGTAGGAAGAGTTTTTTGTTATTTTGACTGGTAAGTTGCCTTTCATTTTCTTTCAATATAAATAATTTACAAATGGGTTGTCAAATATAACCCCATGGGGCCATACCCCATCAAATCTCAAACCCAATCAGGCCAAAATAAAAGAAACTGAGCCCACAACCCAAATGGGATGTGTTGGAAATATATTGTGAAAACAATTGCTAATAAATTAGTTATAAAATAAATAATCAAATAAAGGAGAGAAGGAACCTGAACAAGTCATAAAGACACTTTCTTTAGACAGATTTCGCCACTACTATTGTGCGGTGGACTCATATGCATTTGCCTCAGGATACAATGGCTTCCTGATTCGACAATCATTACCACTCGTGCACTCGAATGGATGAAGAACTCAAACCTCTGCGGACCACTATTTCAAACTTGCTTGCAACAGCATATATAATAGAAAGAGAGAAAGAAAATAGAAAGCATAAAATAGGAGTTGCGTCATATGTATTCTATATGAAACCCCGCAACCTCTCTCATATAGAGGAGTCCCAATGGTAACGCTACTTATTACATATTATAGCCGTTGGTGGTAATGTTAACATTACTTATTGCATATTATAGCCGTTGGTGGTAACGGTAACATTACTTATTACACATTATAGCCGTTCATAGCTATTTGTGGTAATGTTAATGTACCACTAATGCGGACGGTTATATGTCAAGCCCCATAACTTTCATAAGTGCTCCACAACGGTTATGCCTTATAATTCCACAACGGCTAGTCTCATAACTCCGCAACGGCTATAAGGAAACAGGCAGGGCTAGATGGAAGGTAGTGGGCTTGACCTATACGAGTCCAAACATATATACAAATAAAAGAAAAAGAAAAAATGAGTAATGACCTATGCGAGAATGCACAAAACCACCAGCAGGCTATTCCTCTCACTAAGGTGATGTCCCTCCAAAGAGTAGATTAGATTGGAAGACATGCCTAATTTGGTGATCTCATTCGATCGCATATAAGCTTGTCTTGATTCATTCATACTTATTGACAAAATAATATTTTCAGTTTTCTCATTAAAGAAAGTGTGGATTCCAAGGAATTTTAAATCCCAACTTAAAATAATTTCCAACTGAGGTTGAAATAAATGGTAACAAAAAATAATAATAAGTAAAAGTGCCCCCATAGATTTAGTCACCTTAAAGCTTAATTATAGATGTAGGCAGCTTGTCTCTACTATCCACCTCAAATAAACAAATAGGAAGGTAGCATTCTTACTACAAACTTGAGGTGTTTAGAAGAAGATTAGGTCATCATCTTAAAGAATCTAATATGTTCAAGTTTAAGCGTGGATATTGGTAATGCTTTTATGCGATTATTGACTCCAAGATCTAGCCATGATAATTATAAGACAAAAATCATTGTAAAATTTGTGGGGTCAAAGCTTTATGGTGGCATTGACAATGAAAAAAACAAAAACTAGATCAACTTTTTAATGGCTATATATCAATGGTAATGGCGGCTCACATGATTTGTGTATTACCATTCTTAACCATGATTGCAAAATATATAAAAGATTAGAAGATCATGTTATATGTTGTCTTTTCTCATATTTGAATTCTCATTAAAAAAAAAAAACTGTATGGAAATCCAAGTGCAATACCCATTTTCATCGATTTAGAGGGCCATAAAATCAAATCCAGCACATCATTCTTTGATTTGAGTGCATTAACTGGATCTCCATGAATTTTAGATTGCAAACTTAATGGAACTATCACAAAGACATTTCCATGTTCTTTTATCTTTGAATTTTAGAGTTTGATTGACGTTAAGTAATCAGACCAAGAAATTATTAGCTTAAGCTTTCAAACCCCGACACAGAGATTATGGTGCCCCATAGAGGCCTCATTTTGGTATTGTTACCTTAAATGAGGCATATATTATCCACCAAAATATACAAGACATGTTGTGATCTAGGGCCTACGAGAAGAGATCAATCACGCACAACAAGAGAACAAGGAGATTTACGTGGTTCGGCTTTTGGCCTACGTCTACGGGGAAGACGGGAGAATTCACGAGAATTCACTATGCAATCAGAAGATGTTGTACATCTTAGAGACTCTTAGTCTCTATTTATAATATCAGCCCCAAAACTCTGTTACACCCTAACACTACTTCTTAATCACAATATATCTCCTATAATAGATCTACTTCTAATCACAGTAGAACATGGACAATGCAGGGGCCCGGTTTACTAGATTCATAACTTCTATTGACCCATACAACCTAATAAATCTTCATCTTGGCGAACATTGAAGCTAATCCTCATGCATATAACACGTCTCACCGTCTCCACCTGCCCTTGAGGGCACTCAGGTACTGAGCATACTGATCAAGTCCAAGCAATGCTTGAACTTGAATTTAACCCATTCCTTCATTAATGCATCAAATCACTTGTATTATTGTCCAGAAGCTTGCTTTGACTCGTACAGTAATTTCTTCAAACTGCATACATGATCAGAAACCTTAAACTGCACTCTACCTGCATTGGAAGCTCCTTCCTTTTCCTCATAAAACCGCTTGCATCCGAAGGCTTGATTTTCCTCATCAAGAGACTCCATCGCTTCAGTCATAGTTGCTGCCTGTTGACTACTTTCCAACCCTTCCATTGACTCAAGAGACTCAGTCATCAATGCGTATGCAACCATATCATCACGGCCACTGTCTTATGTCGACAAGTACGTCGTCATATCCTCAAAACCGTATCTAATCGGCGGTTTCCTTTCTCCCTGCAGTCTACCCGTTTGCTGCATCTGCGGCTCTATTCGCTGTATTTGCTACATCCCGGGAGGAGCCGGATGCACTCTACTTCCTCACTAGGATGTCGGACTCCACCTGAACGCACGGTGTCACTGCTGCTATCTACTTTTGTCTCCTCCACATGCTTTCTCGCTTCGAGTAAAGCACCCTCATGAAATGTAACATCCCTGCTGATGATAAATTTGGGTAAATTCTAATCGGTACACCACAATCTGTATCCTTTCACCCCAGAAGTATATCCCACCAAGATGCACTTCACAACCATTGGTTCTAACTTATCAGTTTTCACGAGAGTATAAACCGGACAACCGAAGATCCTCAAGTTAGAATAATTAGTTGGATTACCTGACCACATTTCTTCCGGTGTTTTGCAAT
Organism: Cinnamomum chago; assembly: GCA_038049695.1. Lineage (NCBI taxonomy): Eukaryota > Viridiplantae > Streptophyta > Magnoliopsida > Laurales > Lauraceae > Cinnamomum > Cinnamomum chago. The sequence continues at coordinate 58,249,336 of CP142458.1, read as the reverse complement.
CAATCTTTGTGTGTGGAGACCTATTTATCAAGTAGCCTGCAACATTTATTGCCTCAGCCTAAAAGTCCTTGGACAATCCTGCAGTAAACAACATACAACGAGCTCTTTCCAAGATCGTTCTGTTCATCCTCTTTGCAACTCCATTCTGCAGTGGAGTTTTTGTAGTGGTGTAAAGCTGAACTATGCCATGATCCTTGCAATAGTTCTCAAGCTCTGTCGTTCTGTACTCCTTGTCATTATCTGTCATAAACTTCTTCACCTTCCTGCCAGTCTGTTTCTTAACCATTACTTGAATGTAACAAAAGTCTGATCATTCGTCTTCAAAGTATAAACCCATACTTTCCTTGAATAGTCATCAATAAAAGTCAGCATAAACCGGGACCCGCCCTTGGAGTAAACCTTAGAAGGCCACCATACATCTGAATGAACATAATCAAGGATGCCTTTCGTATGATGAAAACCTGTCTTGAAACTAACTTCTCGATTCTTTTCGAAGATGCATCTCTCACAGAAATTTAACTTGCCTGTCTTCGTGCCACACAACAAATTCTGATTGCTCAGTATTGTCAATCCCTTCTCACTCATGTGACCCAAGCGCAAGTGTCATAAATGCGTTGAGACAGATTCATGGTCATCTAATGAAGACACTGCAGCTCCACCTGTAACAGTATTTCCGGACAAAACATACAGGTTTCCAACTCTATTGCCTCTCATAAGAACTACAGCACCATTCACAACCTTCATAACTCCACCTTCAGTTGAGAACTCACAACCATCGGAGTCCAAGGCACCAAGAGAAATAAGATTCTTTTCCAAATTAGGAACATGCCGAACCTCTGCCAACGTTCTGACGACATCATGCATCTTGATTTTCACTATTCCAATTCCAACCATCTTACATACAATATTGTTGCCCATCAAGACACTACCACCATCGATTTCTCTATAAGTGGTAAACCAGTCCCTATGGGGACACATATGGTAAAAACAACCCGAATGAAGAATCCATTCATCTTGACGACGAATACCATTTTCAATCACAGAAAGTGCATTATTGGAAACATAATATGATCTTTCATCTGCAACATTGACTAAATCATTAGATGACGAATCTTCTATTATTTCTTTCCCTTTCCTCTGCCTTTCGGGACAGTTTTTTCTGATGTGCCATTTCTTATGGCAATAATAATATTCAATGTTTTTCCTGTTGGATCTACATTTGCCCTTACTACTGGAGTCTTTTGTTCTTCCTCGTACTACCAAACCCTCACCCGAACCATCATTGTCAAACACAATCTTTTTCTTCAACTCCTAAGAGTTAAGACTACCTCTACATCCTCTTTGGACATAGTATCTCTACCATACATTATAGTATCAACAAAATGTTCATATGAGGGTAGTAACAAGTACAACAACATAATAGCTTAGTTCTCATCATCAATTTCAACATTGATATTTTCCAGATCCATATTAACTTTTGTGAAAGAATCAAGGTGAGTTGAAATAGACGTACCTTCTTGCATTTGTAACGTGAACAACCGCTTCTTCAGATATAAGTGATTTGTGAGAGACTTCGTGATGTACAAGTTCTCCAACTTCTGTCGTATGCCAGCAACAATTTTCTACTAAGCAACCTTTTACAGTACACTATCGCTAAAAAATAGCAGAATCTGACCGTACGCCTTCTCTAGCAACTCATCATTCTCTTCATCTAACAATTTTTCAGGCAAAGCATTCTTTCCTCTTCGGTCTCCCTCTCTGTGCTATCAGACCTTTTTCGAAACCTCCATAGCAACCGAACTTGACCGTTCTCAGAGACAAACAGAGTCTTATCCTCTGTTTCCTCAACCAAATCCTCTTCTCCGATTTCTTCTTCTTCTTCAATCATGACCCACCTTGAGATGAAACGATCTCCCTCTCCGCACGATCCAGAAAACGCCATCTCAATCTTGAGATTTAATCCGTTGATCGTGCAGCCACAACTCCAGCCCTTTGAGATCCGATCTGTCGAATCTCCTCCGATCACGTGCAACGCTCTGATACCAGTTTGTTGTGATCTATGGCCTACGAGAAGAGATCAATCATGCACAACAAGAGAACATGAAGATTTACGTGGTTCGACTTTTGGCCTACGTCCACGGAAAAGACGGGATAATTCACTATGCAATCACAAGAGGATGTACATCCTGGAGACTCTTAGTCTATATTAAAAATATCAGCCCCAAAACCCTATTACACCCAAACACTACTTCTTAATCACAACAGACCTACTATAATAGACATATTTCTAGTCATAGTAGAACATGGACAATGCAGGGGCTTGGTTTACCAGATTCATTACTTCTATTGAGCTATATAACCTAACAAGACATCTATTACAATAATGATGACATATCTTACTTGGTCATTGTTTGATGAAAGTTTAAGAGCTATAGTTCAATTGAAAGCATATGATAGGATTATTTGGTCATCTCTTGTGGTTGAGTAATGCAAGAGAGTGAATTTGAAAATAATTTTTCATATCAGAACTACATCATCTCTTTTTTAATCTTTCTTCTTCCTTAATTGAATGAATTCTTTTAATAAAAAAGAATTCTATATAAGGACTCTTAGATAAGAGAAAGTAGAAAGCATGAACTAAATAAAGTTTACACAAGTATATAAAGTTAAAATGAATGCACAACTAAGGATCAAGTTCAAAATTCGCTTATTTTAGCAATTATAGTTGCCAAAGCAACTTAACATAAGAATTAATATTTTCTTGTTATATCTTTGTGTGATTTCCTAGAATTTCATTTAAAATCAATAAAACTTTAGTTAGACTGGATATCCTAAAATATCATTTAAATTAATAAAACTAAGGTTGGCCTAAATGAGGGTCAATTGCTCTTTTAAACAAGACGGGACACCGGACATGAGCATCATAGTTAGGAAAATCCAATATGATCTACAATGGGAAATTCAACATGCACTACAATCTTAGCCTATATGGAAAGGGCTCATGTGGTTGAATGATGGGGTTACTTTTTAGAGTCAATCCATAAAATTTATAGACAACTCCACATATGACTTAACTCATAGCATGAGGAATTAGTTGTACCCTTTCGCTAATAATGATGTAAGCTTGTAACTAAGGGGATTAATCCTGCATTTATTCTAGGGAAATTAAATTAAATCTAAGGTAAAGTTATAAGATCTGTTTTTGTCAATCTCATGTTCAAGGAGGATGAGATTTCTTCTTCATTTTCTATTTTTGGAGAATGTACATATATATATATATATATTTTAAAGTTTGGCCATCAATTGTGGCAATTGTAGCACATGTAAACCAAATGTGGCAACAATTAGGTGAGCCTTATTTATCACTGTTGTTACACATGTAATCATTATATAAAAGGTAATAAAGAAATTAATAGTTCTTATTTGACATTGTTGTATGCCTACCTCAAAAGTTGACTGTCCTATTTGGCAAAGGTGTGGTTTCAATGGGCAATTGATGATGAATAATTTGATCATATATACTGCTACTTGTGTGTTGACATATGAAACAAACATTGTGAATGTGGGATTTCTCTATGGTTAATCATAAAGAGACGAGATGAGGCTTTTATCACAGATGATTTCGTCAGGTGCTTCCTATTGTGATTGTGCACTTATAATTAAAGTTGATAAAAATAGCTTTGTTTTCTTTGTTGATAGAAGTAGCTTTGCTTTTCTTGTTCTTTTTTTTAGAGGAGAATTACCAAATAGAAAGAATAATCAGAATTACAAATAATTACCTATATTAGATAACCAGTCCTGAAAGTCTAAGAAAAACTAATTTGTTAGATGTGAGGAACCCTATTAAAATCTCTAGGAACATGATCAAACTTAATCTTATCAAAAGAATAAAAAATCTAAAATGTCCACAATAAAAAAATTGCTGATCATCTATTTTTCATTTGTATTGATGGCTCTAATGACTTTAAAGGCATCGTGGAAAATATGAATCTCTAAGGACAGGTCTGTGTAGCCCATTTTCGTGGAAAAGTGGACGGTTTTCCGCGGAAAACCTAATTTTCATGCGTTTGGTGCAGTAGTTTTCCACGGAATCACTTTTTTGCCACATTAGTTTTTCCCTTTCTTATCATGGAAATGGACTACAACCCCCCCCCCCCCCCTGTATAAACTTCATTTCCTACCTATTTCTGATGCAAAACCCTACCCATTCTCTATTCTTCTTCAACGATGAGAGTAAGCAAGGACGACATCCATATCTGCAGGTAACCCTCTCTCTTCTCCACCTTGTGCAACAACCACGGCCTAACACCTCTCTCTCTCTCTCCCCTCCCCAACCCAGTCCCAACAGCCACACCCTAACCTCCCCACTCCTGACGCCACTAGCGGCGCCCCTGACTAGCTGCCACCACGCTCAGCTACCCCAATTTGCTTGGCCACCATCTTTCTTCTCCCTCCCCTCGCCTAGTCACCCCACCCTGCCTGGCCACCATTTTAGAATGGGTTTGCTGTAGGGCTGCTCAGAGAAGAAGGAAAAATTTTGGTTCCAAAACTGTGGATTAATTCGACACTTTCAAGGCTGAAAGAGAAATTGTTTCATGAAGCTCCAAAAGCCCAACGAACAATAACCCTCTTCATGTTGGGAACCGGTTCAAATTTGTCTTGCTATCAAATTCGTTGTTGTAGCTATTTTGTATCAATGTGTAGTATTCATACACTGTTCTTGTTACACTAGCTCAGTTTGATGTGATTGTCAAATATGAAAGTAAATGTATGGCTGTAGCAAACAATATTGGTGCATTTACTTTATCAGATTTGTTTCATGAAGCTCCAAAAGCCCAACGAGCAAAAAACCTATTCATGTTGGGAACCGGTTCAAATTTGTTGTGCTATCAAATTCGTTGTTGCAGCTATTTTGTATCAATGTGTAGTATTCATACACGATTTTTGTTACGCTAGCCTAGTTTGATGTGATTGTCAAATATGAAAGTAAATGTATGACTATAGCAAACAATATTGGTGCATTTACTTCATCAGATTTGAAATGATATTTGGGTTTTCTAAATAGATACATATTGAAATTATGATGAATTGTGTTTCCTATTCACCAAGTTCTGCCTGTATCTATACCAAAAAAGAAAAAAAAAACACTTTACCACCAAACAGTAAACACTAGTTTTCCGGAAGGAATCCGCAGCCGCACCAAACAACATTACTACCGATTCATCAAGGAAAAACTTTTTGCACCAAACATGAATTTTTTACTTCCCCAGAAAACCTTTTCTGAGGTATTTAAAAACCGTAAAATTTGATGATGTGGCAGATTCTTCTTACCCCGGAAGTTAAATGTACACAAACGTGCCCTAAATGTCTTTAGGCCTATTTCTTTAGGAAAACTTCTGACAAGTTTTTGGGATGCTAGAGCTTTTTTTAGCATGGTGTGATGGCTTGTTCCTTAGCATTTGAAATGCCTCATTTTTTTTTTTACTAGAATTCCAAATTTCAGCTTCCTAAAAAGTCTCAAATGACCTTTTGGAATTTTTAGAATTTCAATCTTTTTTGCATTTTGTTGGCATTTCAAATGTTTTACCCAAGAGGAGGATTGAGGAATTTCACCCTAGGGGGCAACTTTTGGATAATTTAAAATTCTACAAACAAGAATTCAATAAAGAAATAAGCCCTTTATCCCTAGCCTTATTCATCGTAAGGAGGTTATAGGCTGCTCCTTGGCACATAGTCACATAGCCACACAGTCATGTTTAGAATTCTACGAACAAGAATTCTATAAAGAAATAGGCCCTTTACCCATAGCCTTATTCATCTCAAGGAGATTATAGGCTGCTCCCTAGCACATAGCCACCCAAGAGGAGGACTGATTGAGGAATTTCACCATAGGGGATAGTTTTTGGAGAATTTAAAATTCTACGAACAAGAATTCTAAAGAAATAGGCCCTTTATCCCTAGTCTTATTCATCGCAAGGAGGTTATTGACTGCTATGTGGCGCTATAGCTCTGAAACTTTCATTAAACACGACAAGGCATTAAACGGGCATTTAGGAGCCGCCTATGTGGTTACACGACTAGACCTTGCCTTCTCAAACTCCAAATGGATAGAAACCTATCATGATCCTCTCATTATTCACCTCCCATTACTAGCATATGATCATAGCCTCTTATTCTAATTCATAAGCCCCCATTCTCTCAATCCAACATCCCCTTCAAGTTTGAAGAAATGTGGATTCAGCATCCATCTTTCTAGCAAACAATAGCTCTCAATTGGAGCCCCCCTTGTGAAGGAAATCTCCAATTTGCTTTGGCTCAAAAGTTAAAGAGATTAAAGCATCACCTGAAACGATGGAAAAAGAAAGTTTTTGGTCATTTGAAGTCTAGCAGAGGAGCAGGTTATCCAATGCCTCAAGAACCTAGACTTGGATCCTTCAGAGCAAAATCTCTCTTACCTAGGGCCTGTTTGGATAAATGAGGAGTGGAGTAAAATGAAGTGGATTTCACATGTGAAGTGGAGTGAAGAAAAGTAGGTTGAAATTAAAATAGAGTACTTCACTTCATTTGGATGCTTATTTTGAAGTTAAGGTTTTGAGTAGAATCCACTTTTACTCAAAAAAATTAAAGTATTTTGAGTTGAAGTGAAATGGAGTACATGTGGCTCACAACATTATTTCATCTATTAGGCCAGACTCATCCAAACATGGTAGAGTTGGAATTTTATACTGTTATGACCCATTTAACTTCACTCTACTCTATTTTTTGGCTATCCAAACAAGCCATAAAAGTAGCAAAAGTTGTCTTGCATAATTGGCTTCAGGCGGAAGAGACTCTTTGGAAACAAAAATCAAAAGTCCATTGGTTGCAAGCTGGAGACAAAAACAAAGAACTCTTTCACCTCTTGGCTAAGGCTAGGGGCTCCTTCAATCAAATAGATCACATTACGGTTGATGGCATTTCCTATGAGGACCCAGTCTTAATCCAAAGAAAAGCAATTGAGTTTTATTCTCTCTTCTTTCAACAGAGCCCAATTAGATCCTATGAAGACCTTTTTAATATCTCGAAGCCCTTTATATTTGATGATCAAAATAATCTTCTCACTGCAATACCGTCTGACACAGAGATAAAAGAGGCGGTTTTCAAACTTAAAAGAAGTAGCACACTTGGCCCAGATGGCTTCACAGGTGCGTTTTTCACATCTACAAGGTCCATCATAGGAAGCGATGTTTCCCAAGCAATTAAGCATTTCTTCTCTCATGGGCGCCTTCATAGGGCTTGGAATACTTTTTTTCCCCTCATCCCCAAAAACCATTCCCTTAAGAATTTTATTGATTTTCACCCAATTAGCCTATTGAATTTTTCTTACAAATTGTGGCAGAAATCCTTTCTCTAAGGCTTTCCAAAATTATGCCCTCCATAATATCTTTGCATCAAGTTGCCTTCATCAAGGGTCTTTCTATTCACCAACATGTTTTCTTGGCTCATGAATTATTTCAAAACCTGAATCCTAAGATAAAAAATGGCTCCATTTGCATAAAACTAGACATAACAAAAGCTTTTGACAAGCTCCAATGGCTGCTCCTTATGAAGGCCTTGAAATTCTTCAATTTCTCAGATGGATTGGAATGATTCAAGAACTCGTTTGCACATGCAAGGGTTCTATCTTAATTAACAGAAGTCCCTCTGGATTCTTGATGAGAGCTTAAAAGATACATTTTATGCCCCTCAATGAGGACTTTGTTATACTGTCGGATGAGATTAATTAGCTTAATTATATTATTTTTATTATTTATAGGTACTACAGATATAAGGAGCGAAATTCAGAGCTAAAATGGAAGAAACATCACAAAGCATGACAAATCGGAGTTGCAAGTAAGGAAGCATGCCAAATATGGGAAAAGAATCAAATAAGAGAGCAAAACAAGAGTCCAAACATGCCTTGGAAGTCCAACATGAGTCCCACTCACCCCATAGCATGCCAAAGTGGAAGTTCCTTTAATTGCACCATTATTCTCAAAATTCTCAGGGGCAACAAATTGAAATTTTCATAACTTTCAATCTGAACGTCAGATTAGTATAATTTATATACTGTTGGAAAGCTCTTTTCTAATAGATATCTGTGGAGCCCAACATTGTATAAATAGGAGCTATATTGAGGAAGATATGACCTCGGGAATCAGGCATCCGAACGCCAGCCATCGGGTGTCCGGACGCTCGGTGACATAGAGCACCCAGAGGCCACTGCCTCAGGGCGTACTGGACGTCTAGACACCCGGACCGGATGTGGAAACTGACCCAACGCATTTTGAAGTGATTTTTTGAGCCGAAAACCTATAAATAAAAGCTCCAATCTCGTTTTAAAGTATTCACATCTGGAGGAAAGATATGGAAGCTGGTTTGGGAGCTTTGGAAGAGTGCTAATGGAGATTTCGTCAAATATTCTTCATCAAACTCTCGCCATGTGTAACTAAATCTCTATCTTAGGGTTGCGATGAAGTCCTAATCTTGTGTTTATGTGATTTATAAGTTCTAGGGTTTTACTTAAACGCTTTTGGTTATATGACAATATGTTATCCATTGATTGGATTTTATTTCTTTAATGCAATATCTCTTTCTTTGGTATTTTAATCTTGTAGATTTTAATACTATGTCATATAACGATGCTTGAATGAATGTATTGTTAGATTTAGGATAATTTATGCCATAGAGATAGGTTATGCACCGATTTACATCCACATCCCTTATTTGTTGACTCTGAAGGTTTGTAACCAGAACGAGTCTTTTTAGCATTAATAATGAAACTCTAGGTCATATATACTTGCCACTGTGTGAGGTTAGAGTGGATTCGTACCCTAAGATCTTTTCTCTGATTGAATTAAAACATTGTCTTTTAATTTGTTAATTTAGGAATCAAACTCATCAAACCAATACTTCATTTTCTAATAGGATTAGTATAAGAATCAACACGTCGTTTTCTTTTAGGATTAGTTTATGAATTTAGGAACCAACACAACTTAGCCTTTTTGTTCCGGTGGATATGATACTTGGTTAATTTTAAGGATTTAGTTGGCTAATTCATAGGAGTTTGGACAAAATTGGGTTTCCTTATAATCTTGTATTGAGTCTAAAGAGGAAGTGTTCTACAGAGTCCAAAATTGAATTGGTCACTCGAGCGACCATACAACCGCTCGAGCGAACCAAACAGAATTACAGTCGCTCGACCTTTCAATTCGTGCGCTCGAACCATCAAGGTTCTGGAATGAAGGATAAATGATCGCACAACATTCGCTCGAGCGAACCTCTCACAGAGTTGTTCTCTCAACCACATATAAATATTCGCTCGACCAACGAATAATTGAGCTGTTCGTCTATTTCCAGAGAGCGGGTCGCTCGAGCGAACCCTGTGACTGCTCGAGCGAACCTGGGAATTCTAAATTGAGAAGAACTCCTCTTACTTATTTCAAGGAAGGAAGTTACTTGTTTGAAGAAGCCTTTGTTGCACGAATTAAGTCCTATAAATAGGCTTGTTATCTCTCATCTCCATACAACTCTGAATTAGAAGAAATCTATGAGTGTGAGAGTTTGAGAGATCCATTCTTCTGCCCCAAGGCTGTCAATACAGAAGTTATGCTGATGATTCAAGTCTTGGTTTGATTCCACCACTTCTTTTGAAGACTCCGTTGTTCAAGCACGGTGAAGGTGCACGGCGAGTAGTCGGCAAGTTCTTTGCAGTCCTTAGGTTGAGTCAGCAACTGGGAAAGGGTTGTGAGTTTTCTTGTAACTTTCAATTTCATAGTGCTTGGTTGTCTGTTGGCTTAGACGATAAGGCCCGTGGTTTTTTCCCGAGTAGGGTTTTCCACGTAAAAATCCTGTGTCATTATCTCTCTTTTGGTTTGATTGTTTAATCAGGATTAGGGTTAACTATTAGTTTAATCACTAGTTATTGATATTCATCTGAGATCATATAAGCGGGACCTCTGCTTGTGTTAAGGCAAGTTAAGTGGTTTTTCAATTGGTATCAGAGCCTGGTAGGTTGGGTGTTTGAGTCACGGGACACGCGTTTTGCGAGTTCGTAGCAGGAGTCGCGGCGGGTGTGCCGTTGAGGGAGGGATTGTTGAGATCAAAGGTCAACGTCCACCCTCGCTCTTGAGCGGTCATAATTGTGGTCGAGCCCTCGCCCTCACCATAAAACTATTGTTGTGCCGTTTCCTATCACTAATTGGTTTTGGGATAAGTGGTAGAACAATGTGGTGTAAGATCGATCCTACATTAACATCTTTGCTTTTTTCGAGCAGAGATAGTAGCGGAGGATAATTTATTTTTGCAACCTTGTTTTGGGACAATCAATTCTTTAGCTCTTCTTGCGGTCTCCGCCAAGGTTGTCCTCTCTCCTCATACATTCTCATAATTGCTGAAGAAATCCTAAGCCTAAATATCCAAGAACTCCAATCAAAAGGTCAAATCCAATTTTTTTCTCCAGTTCCTAGAACTCCATGCCACCTTTTTTAAGCGGATGATATTATGTTCTTTGTAAGAGCTTCAATTCGAGGCCTAAGAAAAATCAAATCTCTTCTTGCATCATACCAAAATGGAGCTGGGCAAGCTTCTACATTCAAGAAAGCCACCTTTTCTTTGGGAAATGCAACTACAGGAAAAAAAATCTCAATCCAGTCCTTGTTGAACATTCTTGTAGCATCCCTTCCATCAATTTACCTAGGAGTTTCCCTTTTCTTTGACAGTCCTCGTAGGAGATACTTTTATAACCTAATGGAAGCTCTTCACAAGAAGCTGTTGGGATGGAAGACTAAGGCCCTCTCCTTTGCTGGTAGATTGATCCTACTGAGACATGTGCTTGTAAGTCTTCCTATGCACCTATCTTAAGTAATCTCGTTTCCCAAAAAGGTCGGTCTTGACATAGAAAGAGTTTTGAGAAACTTTCTTTGGTTTGCAACATTGGAGCAGAACAAGCGGAATCTAGTGCAATGAGATCTAGTTTGTTTTCCAAAATCAGAAGGAGGTTTAGGTATCCGTAGAGTCAACAAAATGAACGATGCCTACATGTTAAAGCTTGGTTGGTCAAGAGCTACATCGACATACTTATGGGCTACTTGGTTCAGACAAAGATATTTCAGACACACTTCACTCTGGAACCAGCAAAACCCCATCTTGGGCTCCTGTATATGGAGGAGAATTCAAGCTCTGGCACCTGTCATTCAGTCCGGTACCAGGTGGAAAATTGGAGACGGGCAGCGAGCCAACCTCTGGTATGATAACTGGATAGATAATCACCCTATAGCAAACCGGTTTTCTCAAATAATTTTCTCAGCTCAGGCATCAGTCTCAGCTTTAATCATAGCAGGACAATGGTCAATTCCAGCAGATTTGCCACAGGTTCTCTCCTCTTTTCTACCATCAGATTTCATTTACATACCTTTACCCAATTTGCATGCATCTTCTCCAGACTCTTTACAATGGAAATGAAGTGTAGATGGAAACCTGTCTCTCAAGGAAGCTTGAAACAACATCCGATCCAGGTTAGAGCTGGTGCATTGGCTCCCATTCTCTGGAATGCAATCATTAATCCAAGGATCTCCTGTTTAGGTTGGAGGCTTCTGCATAGACACACCCCAACCCGAAATTGGGCAAAGTCCATAGGGGTTCATCTTGCTTCCAGATGTATCTTCTGTTGTAGTGAGGAAGAATCAGACCTCCATGTTTTCTTCACCTGCTACTTTACCTCAAATTTCTGGAATTGATTGATTATAGCCAGCGGTTCTTCTTCCAATGGACTCTCTCTCCATACACTCCTACCTAATCCGATCTGGACTTTTCTCTCTGCTAGAAGATCGGCTAAAGATAATCATTGGGCATGTTCCATTTTTTTCCACACTATCTACTTGATATGGAAATGCAGGAATGAGCTGACTTTTAATAGCAGTCCTCTGTCATTACCAAGGGCCAAGAGACACCTCATTGAACATCTCTCTGACTCCATCAACCTTTTGCCAAGTAATGTTCGTAAGCTAGCTCAAGATCCTATCTTGAATTTCTTGGGAGTTCACCTCCAGTAACCCTTTTTCTCACAATTTTGACTTCTTCACGAGGCTTATAATTATGTAATTATGCTCTTTTACAGTTTTTGGACTCTTTTTTTGGGCTTAAGCCATCCTTCTTAAATTATTTATCTAACTAAAAAAACATTCCTCCAAATGTAGGAGCCTTCTATGAATCTATTAGTTATTAGGTAGGCAGTTGAAAGTACCTACGATCGATAATTACCATGATACACAATCTCAAACAATCACACACAAGAACATAACAACTCACTTAGTCTGGCAAGATTGCCTATATCCATAGAAAGGAGAAAAACCTCATCAATTGTTTTCTCCATCTTTCATAGGATTAGGGTTACAATGCATAATTATATATTCTCTTTCTAAGCCCTAAGAAAGCCCCCATACATAATGACTGAAATACCCTCAAACCCCAATACATCATGGCTAACCCAACTGACCATCCAATTAACCCGAAATACATGACATACCTTAACAATCTCCACCTTAGCTTGGATATTCTATCAATCTCAAGTCACCTTGAAGATACCCGACAATGTATTCATCTTTCCGTAACGTACCTCGCTGAAAAGTATATGCCCCCGCACCCATTACAACTAGGCATGACCCTTGCACCCCCTAGCCTGGGGTACACCGACAAACTTGTAGACACGTCAAATAAATAGAGGCCTATCACCGGACCCGGATCGTGGGGAACCTTGATAAAGCCCAAAGGCTGAATGAAGAAGGACTACTGTCCAGAATTTTGTAAGTCTCCAGCCTCTATGAACCCAATCCCCAAAAGGTACTTGCCTCTGCCAGGGATCGACGAAGGCATATCGACGGAGGCAAGAGGGATGAAAGCAAGCCCAGTCTGACATGTGTGAGAGAGCCTATAAAAAAGGGGACGAAGGACACAACGACAGGAGAGAGAGAGAGAGAGAGAGAGAGAGAATTACGTAGGAGTCTCATTCAGAGAAGGGAGAGAAGAAACGAGTAAAACCTTGGTCTCCTTCTCTTCCCTCTCTTAGGATGTTTGTAATCTCTTTTTAAAAGGGGTATTGACAGTCCTAGAAATGGACAGACCAGAAGATTAGTGCAGTAAAGCCCGGGGTCTTTGGTTGTTGAAATAGAATTACCATATACACACATATCTTATTTTTCTTCTACTTGCACTAGTTTTATTTTTCTGCTACAAATCTTAGTATTGCTCGGTGTTGATCAAGTCCGAACGAGACTTGACCTTCTCTATAGTTGTTTCTTTTGATCTAAACACTCTCATCTTGACCTTCCGAAGTGTTCTCGATTTGTTGCCAGTTTGCATGCATTATCTGCTGAATATAATGAACAGTCACTTCCATTCATCAAGACAAATGAGACCTTCTTCCTAAATCCGAATCTCACCGATGCCTTGTGAATCCTTTCTTCTTTGTTTTCACCTAGGTGCTCTTTTTGTTGAAGCTGCAAGCCTCGTCATTCTAGAAATGAGTTTTTGTCCTCCACTTTGTGATAAATTAGAACTAAATTGCCCTTCTTTTTTTTAAGGAAACTTTCGTTGTTCAATCTTCATGGATTACCGCAATATGACACATTCGAAGACCTCGTCATTTCGTCTTTTGATAGTTTTATCACATCTAGCTCCAATTGAATAATGTTTTTCCTCTCTGTCATTTGATGTCATTCTTATAGCCGCTCTACCTAGAATTGTATCCCCTACCAACTGTAAAGTTTTTAACCATTTCACCATTCCCGATGAATAAAGCTCCCTTTATCGCCTTCACAATCCCACCTGCTATAGTGTACTTATGGCTTTTAGAGTCTAAGGTACCCAAAGAAATCATGTTTCTTTGCAAACCTGGAACATGCATCACATCAGTCAGGGTTTGAAGAATCCCATCAAACATCTGGATCTTTACGGGCTGTGGTAAATACACCCACCCTATGTGGTATTTGCACCCACTCTACCTATGCCTACAGATGACTTGACATGAGGGATGACATGAGGGAATGGGAGAGAGAGAGTATTGAGTATTGACTGAGTTGATGTTACTTTTTACAGTAGGATCCGTGATTGAAGTCGGTGATGGGATGGGCTACGTTCCAGTTGTTATACGGTGTCCACTGTCGCACATTATATGTATTATCATTAAGGCAGAGTTGAAATTGGAAAAAGGATTGATCCTAGTGAAAATATGCAAAATGGCCAGCAACTGAGTAAGATCTTAGATGAGATTATATTGATTCTACTGACTAAGATTTTAGTGGGACTCTAAAAGACGAGTCTTACAATCTCTGAAGTAGAAGTTCGTGCCAAGACCTTATATTAAAGATAAACAATCATAAGATTGGCATTGATTAGTCATCCTAAAATTATGCTTGTCCAAACCTGGCTATAAGGTCCAATGGGCCATCAATGCCCATTGAAAAACCTTAAGAACAAACATTGTATTTAAAGTCTTATAATGCGTTTGCATTTGAAGTTAGATAGCTATGGATGAATGAATGGGATAAGACAACTCCCAACCAAAAGCATCATAATCCTCACATGGTTGACTTTTTTTTAGCATAAACAATTTGTCATCATAATACCACCATATGAGAAAGAATAGCTTTAAAAAGAATTAAAAAAAAAAACAGAAATGAACTGGACATGAATAAAGCATAAGACCAACACCCGACAGGCCACGATCTCATCCTCCCAAGGAGTCTGAAAACAAATTTATTCAAACATATTAAAACATATTACATTCCTAATAATCCAACACAATGGTTTCAGAAGGAAACCTAGAACGCATATATTGCATGAACGCATTAATTCGTTTCGTATACGGGGTAGCCCATGCAGCTGCACAATCATGCCTGAAGTGAACCCATTGAGGCATAATGGGAGGCATCGGGTAACCATCTGTCAATGCAACCTGGACGTAGTGATTATTATTTACATACACGATAGCAATAGCAACATGTTGATTCAACGGTGGAGGAGTAGAATGAAGTGGCAAATACGTAAAGCTCTATGCAGCACTTAAAACGTGTAATATCACATTGAACCTCGAAGCAATTAAGAGACCCATATCTGGCATGGTCATCCAATGCTCCATCGGTGCTCCTCTATCTAATGCAAAAAAGTTCAGTGAGTTGTAAACACGAGTCCACTGGACATCACTATCAAATATTGCAACATACTGTGTCCTGAATGTGTGCAATTCTTCTATTAAGTTAGATCGGATAGTTGGCCATGCATCTTCGTGGAGACCAAGACCGACAGCTATGGCCCGAAATCCGCAATTTCCATCAGGTTTTACGTCTTGTACCTGCATAATGTAAGGATGTAATATATGTGGAAACTGATGAACATATGCATGTACAGAGTTGTTGTAAATAGAGGAGCAACTGTGTCTCGCTGGTTCCTGAAACTGGAAAATATTTGTTGCAACTTTTTTTTTCGAGGAGGGGCGTCCACGAGTGTTCGTCTTCACAGCAGGTTCAAGAATTGAAGTTGTTGATGGTGTGATTATCTCCTTCAACTTCCTTAAAAGACTGAATTTACCATGCCTTGTTTGCTGCTTAAACTGTTCCGTGAACACTTGTAGCTCGACGTCACAATCGATGTCATCATCTTGAAGAGACACACACGGTGATAAGTCAAGTTTTCTCCAAAATTTATCTATGGAATCAATTGGTATGGGACGACCATTGTTCAAATATATTGCTTGCTCGTGCACACATGGCAGTCCGTAGCTCGTACGAAGTCGACATCCGCATTTGTAGGAAACTTCTCCAACATCCTTAGACCGCTCAAATTCATTCAAAATCAGATGCAATGCGTGACTTGAAACGAAACCACATAATTCCTGAAAGTGCGGTATATTGAATCGATGTTTGACAATAGTTTTGCTTTGTTCAATACTTGCTTTGATAGCTATGTCCTGTGATTGGATGACTTGGTGAATAAACAACAGCGATGTCTCCAAATCTGACTGTGATGACTCCAAGTATCGTTTCAACTTCGCATGCTGGCTCTCGACTCTATTAGTTGTCTGGTTTCCAAAATGCAGATATCTGTCAGTCCAGGTAGATACAAACATCTCCTTATACGGTGTCAACCATACATCCTTAAGATAATTAATCATACCTGGACAGTTTTGCAACACTACCTCAAGGTCCGCCAATTTGCACACATAGTCATTCTCAGTTTCAGATTCCAGCAACATATTCCACATTTTGTAGAATGCATTCTAGGATTTATTGTCTGTTATTGATGGCCTGCACTTGCTCAAAATACTCCTATAAATGTGCCACCGGCAGAGTAATTTCTTAGCATCGGGAAATACCTTGGCAGACGCATTCATCAAAGCCAACTCTCTGTCCGTGACAATAACTCGCGGACCGGTGCATCCATCCATTGTTGACTGCAGACACCTTAAAGCCCAAGTATAATTGAACACTTTTTCTGAGTGCATGAACACGAATGCTATGCAAAATGTCATATTAGTTGCCGTCACGCCGACAATCTCAAGGAGAGGCATCCTGTACCTGTTTATTATTATTTTTATCAGTATCAAGAATATTCATTAACAGGAGACAAGTAAAATGAACACGAAAGCTGGGAAAGAGAAATGAGTAAAAAAACAACAAAGAAAAGCAGTACCTATTTGTTTTATACGTTGCGTCCATCAATAATACGTGCGGGAATGCACGCCATCGCTCTAATGATCCTGGATGTGCGAAGAATAAATCTTCAAGGTCATTGGTTATAGCATTTGTTCGACTCTCGAAAATGTATCCTTCACGTTGTAGGAATGACATGACAACTTGCATCTGGGTTTTACCGGCTCTCTCTGCAATCCGAAATTTCTTGCGTGCATTGTATATGGTCTCAAGAGTAGACATGTTATCCAGATTCTGCTTCTTCAACGATGTCAAGATATCTCGTGGCTTTACATTTTTCATAGATAGATGTACTGTCAACTGGATTTCTGATTCAGAGAGCCGACCGGGGTATGGATGTCCCTCCATATATGATGCAGGGGCATGGTTATGTGTTCCACATACTACCCTTGCCATCCAGTCATCACCCGTTGGCATTTTCACCCCTTTCACTCTGAAAGGACAATCATTTTTTTTGTGCCTGTAACCTTCTTAGAAGTTTTCTTGCTTCTGTATATGCCACCGCGATCACATTGGAACAACAATCTAGGACTCTTCCCGATTATACTAGTATCTGACCTTTTAATGACAATGATATATCCTAAATTGCGTCCAGTATTTTGAATCCAATCAATTAGAGATTGGCGCGAATTAAATACCTGAAAATGTATTCATTCTGTTAGAAATTAGCAACTTTTTATTAAAAATTGACAAAATTAAACATAATTGGAATTGAATTAATGTCATACCATGTCGGTGGAAAATTCGTTTGTAACATTTTCATCCACATTTTTCTCTTCTTGTTTTATTTCGTTTCCGAGAATATCATCCTAACAACAATATACATTCAATTGAGCATCTGCAATTAATAAAAAAAATATTTTCTGAAATAATTAAAGAATTAAATATTTACCTGCTCACTTGAACCACTTGACAATCGCAGATCATTGGCCCAAATTCTCAGTTGATCCAAATCCATGTCTTCTAGTAGTATGGATATTGCCAAGAAGAACCATATCTATGTATATATAGACTAAAACACAGATCTGATGGAACTAAAGAAATATATTTTAATAGAGAATATATTCCCTGCAGAGAATATATTCTCTATTTTTAGAGAATATATTCCCTGCAGCTACTAGTGAAATGACTTTCACTTAAGTACATCCTTTGGACACCCATTTATTTTCTTGATGAGCAGAACAGAGGATAAGCAGAAATAGGGATGGCGGTGTCGTCCGGTCTTGTCATCCAAGGGCACCCACGTGGAGCCGTTGTTTCTGCTCCAAACAGGAGTACCAGAAGAGCATTGTGGAGGGCCCCTACGTGGAGCCGTTGTTTCTTTTAAGAGATTGGACGTTTCTACAAGATATCTGCCCACGAGACTGCAAACACAACGTGCCCATTCCCTATGCAAATGCCTATGGCCGTACACCCACCCTTCATGGGGTGG
Organism: Cinnamomum chago; assembly: GCA_038049695.1. NCBI lineage: Eukaryota > Viridiplantae > Streptophyta > Magnoliopsida > Laurales > Lauraceae > Cinnamomum > Cinnamomum chago. Next base: position 58,231,180 of record CP142458.1, on the reverse strand, counting down.
GTGCAAATACCAGCAGACATTACTAGCATTACAAAACTCTACATGGAATAGATGGGGCCCTTATTTGAAATAGATGGGGCCCATGATAAAGAAAATCAGAACGGCTCATTTGGCAAGCCCCGGAGAACGATTGATCACTGGAGTGTGCCATCTTGTATCAAGAAAGAGAAGACACATTTGGGGTGCATTGAATGAATGTACAATCTTGTCAGCGAGGATGGGGCCCACGTGGGAGGACTTAGGAGTGAATGTCTGAGCGGAGAAGTAAAGGTAGGTGATGCATTAAAACCGAGGTGATGCAATCTTTTGTGATGCACGAAAACCGAGGCGACATAATGGTATAGCTGTAGATACTCCTTTTAGATGGGACTTGTAAGTTTATACCCACGCTATTACCACTAGAGTGGGTGCAAATACCAGGACCCTTTCTATCCCAATGCTGTCAATTTTACATTATCTTCTATAAGAACAGATCCAAGATAGGATTTGTATGCATCAAACAAATATCTATTCGCACACATATGATAGTAAGAACCATAATCTAAAATCTATGAATCACTAATCTGACTCATACTTGTAGAACCGAAATTGATTTCTCATTGTCTGAATCCAAGCTTTCTACACACTTACTCCTTCCGATTATGTTTCTTTTGCTTTTCTATCAAGCCTCATACTGCTTTCTACAATTCCTTTTTAGTTGTGTGTCGTTCTTGCAGTAATATCATGAGAACTTTCTTTTCCCATATACTTTGGAGCTCCTCTCCATCCTTTCGGCGTGGATCTTTTCTTCCCCACAAAGCACACATAATAGCAACCCACCTTGCAGAACTATTCCGATCACCAACTCCTTGTATCCGTCTCAAATCTGCTCGGGAGATGGATCTGAGCTAAGGTCCATCAATCCTATTCTTCCTCTCCAATTTGAGATGACTTTCGATTTGTCAGTCCCAATTGAAACCGAGCGATCTCGACTTCGCTTTGATTCCACTTGTTGGGCAGCGCTACGGAAATTACATATGATTAACAAACACTTCGTTGCACAATCTCAAGCAATCACACACAATAAAACAACAATGTACGTGGTTCGACAAGATTGCCTATGTTCACAGGAAAGAAAAAAAACCTTCATCAATTGTTTTCTTCGTTTCTCATAGGGTTACAATGCATCATTATATATTCCCTTTTTAAGCCCTAAGAAAGCCGCCATACATAATGATTGTAATACCCTCGAACCCCAATGCTTCGTAGCTAACCCAATCGACCATCCGATTGACCCGGAATACAAGACACATCCCAACATTAGCATGAAAAAAGGTGGCTTTCCTAAAAGATATTTCTTTGAGAATTGGCCTACATAAATGGATTTTGGTCTTCACAGGATCTACTATTTGTGATTACCTAATTTTAAGCTTAAAAGAAAAAAAAATTACTAAGTTTTTGGGATATCAACATAGTTATGTCTAGTTGTCCCTTTCCCCTGTGTGTGGACATAAGGTAGGAAAAAAAAGAAAAAAGAAAAAAAAGAAAGACATCTACAAATTGTAAATAAAAGATTGGTACTGTAAGCCTCACCTACTAAAGAGTCTTATTTATACTTTAGTTATAATATATGGAGAATGGGGCATACAATTTGGACGGTTCCAAATTATAAATAAAAGATTGGTAGGCCTCACCTACGTTTTTACACTCGGGTTATAATGCAATCCAAAATGGGCCCTACAATTTAGATGGTTCCGATTGTTATATAATGCCCTTCTTAATTTGTTTTGTGGGGTTGATTGACCTTTTTAATTTGTTTTTTTTCTTTTTTTTTCTTTTCGTGCTTACTCATGCATGCATGTCACCAACCAGTTGAGCTAAAGTCGCAAAAGTAAAAATGCTTCATTTAACCCAAAAATAAAAGAAAAGAAAAAAATGTGAAAAACAAAGCTAAAAGGCTTTAATAAGTGTTGGGAATTCTAAAAGAAATTAAGATTACTTCCAAAAAGAGGTACCCCAACAAACTAAACCTTCTCCAATAGCCTAGCCTGCAATGGTAAGCCTAGTCATTCTAGAGACCACTAAGTAGGCTACCAATGTATGAGCTTGGTGGAATCTTGTCCAAGCCCAACTCTTATAGTGTCTGGTTTAATAGTCGGGCCGCGAATCGACCTATGGGCTTGAAAGTTCTGCAAGGCCCTACCTCTTTTTATACAATATTGAGTTGAAACAGGCATTTTTGGGCCTTCAAGCATTCATTCGATGGGCTATAAAGTTGACGTGATCATAGTCAATGACACAGATTGACCCAAAAAACAGAGGAATGCCACTAGAAATAGGGTTTTAAACGGGTTGGTTCCGATTCGGGCCCATGGATCCGGAACTGAAACCGTTAAGGAAAACGTGGAACCGGATCTGGACCCGATTTCTTTGCTCCTGAACCGGATCTAGAACCATATATGGGACGGGTCCGGATCTAGGTCTAGGTCTAGGTAGAGAATGATATTATAAAAATATGGTTTTTAGGAGAGACTTTCGAAAAATGAGGTAATATGTTAGGTCTCGGGTCCATCGGTCCGAACCAAGGTGGAACCGGATTAGGGCCCAATTACTTATCAGGGCCTAAAAAGGACACAGATCCGGTTTTTAACTGTTCGGAACCTCCGGATAATTGGAGAATCGCATACCCATTTACATCTCTAACTAGAAGGCATCCCTACAAACGCTGGTGAGGCCTGTGAAGCACATGAAGCATTGCCTAGTGGGGGTTGATTGCATACTGGGCTTCCTGCCTGGCCCATACCTGGCAAACATCTACAATGAACACTTGCACCCTGTCTACCATCCCAGCCTAGTCTTATTACCCATCAAGTCCATCCTACACCTACCAATCAATATAGTCCAATTCTGATCCCCACTCACCCTGATCCGACCCAATTTCAAATCCAGCCCAATCCAGATCCAAACTAACTTTGGCATAAGCAGGCCGATCTCTACAAAGTGGGCTCAATGCACTAAAGAATTTCATTCTAAAAAATGATACTTATTAGGATTTTACTTCATTTTTCAAATATTTGACTGTGAGCCTCATTTCATTTGAAGTTGGTCCTTGGTGCACTGTAAAGAACAGTGTAGATCTTGGCTCTTGAGTAATTAATGGGTTCCACACATTGATCAAAAAATATAAAGTGGAAATGCGTAGGCCATTATAAATTCAAAGTTCAGTCCTTGAGAAAACCATCCTTGGGAGTGATGACTCATCAGATATCAATCCAATCCCTTTACACTCACTAATCACTACTTTCTACCCACCACCTTGGGTGTTGGTGGAGTGGGATAATAAGTGGGTCCCCTCTCCAGATCTTGGCTCGAAATCACTCCAGATTTACCTGGTGTGCATTTTTGTGGGTTTAGTGGGCGCCACCCGGAGAATTAATCTTGTTGGGTCAAAGATCCACATCATAAAAAAAAAAAAACCTAATAATCACCTTCTCCTGAATTGGCACACACCCAAAATTGACACTCAACTTTTATTCACCGTTAATTTCCCTATATGAGTCAACTTGAACCTGAGTAGAGCCCAAAAAAACAAAAACAGTCTTTGGTTGGATCGGTTCAGTGGGTCGACTCGAAGTTGCACCCATTCGGGTATCTTCTTTGACTGTAAATTATCATCTGTGCATTTTCCAAGTACTACCAGAGAGTTCGGATTATGCGAGGTTTGAATTTATGAGAAATTCGAGACATTTTACATTGGAACCCACTTACTAAAAATCTAAAACACTCAAATTGAATGCCGACCCCGTTCTGTGACGTTATCCAAATCTCCCTTAACAAGAGGTGGGCTCACCTTCAGGCTCTTTTTTTTTTGGAAAGTTAAGTGATGTATATTCTAAAAGAAGATAGAAAGCTTACAAAGAATCAGGGTACTGGCTATCCTACAACAGGAAATCCACACAATGGAAAAGCACCAGGGAGATAGCAAACCACAGAAGCAAAAATAGGATATAGCCCACAGCAAAAATAGGATAGCCCACAAGCTGGGCTAGCTGCCAGCTTGATCATGCATAAACACACATGAATCAAATATTATAAAAAGATAACCTCTTTTACATGTTCAATCTGACCCATTAGATTTAAACATGTAAAACAGGTAATCTTCACAAAGAAATTTGCCTAGGGCTAAAAAAGAGTTCATTTATTCTCTAAGAGATTCAGAATTTTTAATACATGAACGTTGGACCCACTCTAGAGCCCCATGATTTTCTAGTGAGTCCCAGCTTCTTAGGATCCGGGCTCACTATTAGATCTTACCACGTGTATCAGAGTGTAAGATACACAACAAGGATCAATCAAGGATGGAGATCATCAGTTCAAATGGCCCGACCTGAGCAACCGACCACTCATTTAATTAGGTCACCATCTATTTTCCTTAACTCCTAAGAAAGTTAACCCTTAAATTCTAAAGAAGATAAAGGCCACCTAATGTGGGACTCACCTAGATGCATGGCTATTTGATTTTTGTTCGATAACACAGGGTTCCCAACCTTTTGGGCTAGAATAATTCCTACGGGCTTAGGAGAGAGAGTTGAGTAAAATTCCCCTGTGGCTCCAGTGTGGTAGTAGAGTTTTGAACCACAACCCCTAGGTGCAAACCATTGTCCTAGGCCAATTGAGCTTCCCCTTGGGGTTTGCATGGCTATTTGATAAGAGAGATTTTTTTAGTGGTGCTTGAGCTTTGTGGAAATTCAAAATGCTTGTCATGTCCTTTGAAAACTCCAAAATTTCTTGCTGATGAATGGTAGTAAAGTGGCTAAAATAACCTCTAAAATGACCCAGATTCTGAAATTCAGCATTAAGTTTTGAGATTGACGATTTAAAATTCTAAGAGAGAATTCCAAACAAGAATATAAGAGCATTTTTTATATTCTCGGAGTCATAGGCAAGAATTGAAAAATCTTGTTACAAAAAAAAAAAAAAAAAAAAAGGCTAATTAGAGAACTGTCATAAATTAAGGTTATTGTAATAAGTTCATAGTTTGGAACAAGTCTAAAGATCCCATCCCACCTCATTTTATGGTCGAATGTAAGTTTCATTTATATAACTGTAAATTTCATATGACACATGATTAAAAGAAGAAAACTAAAAGAATTTATATTCTACTTGTCATCAACATGCATGTGACGGTGGGCACACTAATGGTTGAGCGCTGTTGGCACCTTTCATGCTCATCACTAGGAATCCCTCCTTAGGCCTTTAAGTTTAAAGTATCACTCTTTGAGCAATTATATAACTTTGAAAAAAATAAAAAAGAAAAGAAAAGAAAAGAAGAACAACCTCCTTCACAAAATGAGGCGATTGCGTACATTGGGCTCCTCTGTCTGCATAATTCATAGTCAAATAAACTTAAGCAAAAGGGTTATTAAAGACGGAATATAAATCGAAAAATTACTGTGATGGCACCTAATTTATTTTCTCTTTCCCTTTCACGCAATTTGCATTAAAACCAAAGACTCTTTGATTGGCCATTTTTGGAATACCTTTGATTCTTAAACCTAGACCACTTCTAGAAATAAATTAGTGTTGGGATTCCCATGTATTGAATTGGGCCCATTGAGCTTGAGCTATTTGGATTTAGTGGGCCTAACTAATACATTTTTCATTACGACAGCCTCATGCACTTGTCCAAGTTCCTCACACAGAGGACCCCAACTCATCGTCTGAGAAATGTCTACCTCCAAAACACCAAAGCTTTTGCTATTTAGTGAAGCCCCCACCGCTCACAAACGGAAACGCTCAGCTTCCCTCTCTTCAAACTCAACCTTCACAAATCCTTCCTTGTTTTTTTTCTGGTTAGGTTGTATTCTATTCGTCTGGGTATCTATTTTATAAGTTAAGCTTTTCTCCAATCTCTAACTACATCATCTGTCTTTCACTTTCAGTTTCTCTATTTTTCTCTCTATGCAGCAGAATACTTGCAGCAGCGGTAGAGAAATGCAAGGAATGTCAGCTTCCTTAAACCCTTCTCAAATCCCTCCTCTACAACACCAACACCAACACAATCAGATGCAAAGCTCTCAGATTCAACACCACCAGCAGAACCAAAACCAATCCTTGCATTTCGATCAACCTTCTTCACACGATGACTTGTTCGATCAGATTCAGATGCTTTCCAACCTCTCTTCGTCCTCTTCCTGGTCTGACCTCGCCTCAAACCCTAAATCCTCCCCTTTCCTCTCTCTCCTCTCCCAATCCTCCGCCAAGCTCCGCCATCTCTCCGATGACAACCTCCATCTCCCCTACGACGACTCCGCCCACCTTGCAGCCCGCCTCCGCCACCACCAGATCACCGCGGGCACCGACATCGCCTCGCCAACGCAGCTCCTTCTCTCGAGACCCGGCGCCGGCACCGGCATCGCGAGATCTCCATCAACACCCGGCGATTCGGGCCTCCTGCCTCTTCCTCTAACCTTAGGAAGCAACGAGTCATCCGACTCAGTGAGTCGACCTCCTAACTTCTTTATCATCATCATCATCATCTTCTTCTCTTTCTTGTTTTAGGTCTTTTTTACTTTTCGCGGAATCTTGATGCCTACAGTGATTTCTTTTTTCCTGTAACATTTTCTAATGGCGGTTTCCTGAGAAATAGTGTGAAGACTGAAAACAATTACTGTGGAAAATGTTAATGTATCCGAGTCATCCGACTCACTGAGTCGCCCTCCCTACTTTCATCTTCTCTTTCTCTCTCTTCTAGTGTCTTCTCACGACAGCTTTTACGCGGAATTTCATGGCTACTGAGATTTCTTTTCTTTCCGTGTAAAATAAAAGCTGATGACTTCATTTTCCACCCTAAACAGTGTTGTACAATGCTTTCACCTTAAAAACAGTTACTGTGGAGAAATTCTAATTCTCATTTTCCACGGAAAGTGTTAACTTTCTCAAAACCTTTTTAAATTTTAGGCTGGAGAAGGTCCAGTTCAAGGCCTATTTAGTAACGGATTCGGTGGATCTCTATCACGAAATGCTCAAACAGCGAATCAACAGCAATTTCATCGACCTCAGGTGTACTAAATGAAATCACTATCTCTCTCTCTCTCTCTCTCTCTTATATTTTTCTGATTTCTCATTTGTTTCTGATGTTGTTTTTGCTTTTCAGACCGGGGCGATTCCGTCGCAGAACTTCGGAGCTCCGGCGGCTGGGAGCAACCAGCCACCGGCGCCGGCAAGGCAGAGAGTACGTGCGAGGAGAGGACAGGCTACGGATCCGCATAGTATCGCTGAAAGAGTAAGATAGATGATCTGGATTTGATTGAAAGGTGCCGTCTGATGGCATCCAAACGCTGCATGAAAAGATGAAATATAAGTATTCAATTCATGTTGTGTTGTGTTTTGGAGGAGTTTGAGTTTTGACTTTTGGGTGTTTGTGTTTCTTTCGTGGCAGTTACGAAGGGAGAGAATCGCGGAAAGGATGAAAGCTCTGCAGGAGCTGGTACCCAATGCGAATAAGGTATTTATTCTATGTGTCTGTGAGGGAACGCCATGAAAAACGGTTTATTAGGACTGGAATTTTCTCTGCCTTCTTCATTTGCTTCCTAATCAGAGATATTAGGAAAAGACTCAAAATCTATATGGGTTGGGGCCCACCTTTGCTTTTTTATTTCTTTTGCTCAGTTGGGCTCTACTGGTAAGGAGTGAAAGTTTAAGGTGGAGGATGACAATGCTAAGGGATTGAGTGTGATACAAAGGGCGATACACCTTTTGATCTAACCAAATGAAGGTTGAGATTATCAATTGCATATAATATGGGAGAGATGCAGCTGGTGATCACCAAAAACCCTAATTTTGTCCAATTGCATTAGGATATTTTATCAACCATACCCACTCTCTAATTGAGGTGTGAATTGATAGTATCCTCTATTGCAGTGACTCTATTGGGTTGATGGAGCAACGAATCTGTTAGAATTCTATATTGGTGGGGCTACTATATAGAATTTTGTTTTTTTTTTTGGGTTCCATATATGAATGTAGTTTTTAAAACAAGCAGCAGCTTCTTTTTTTTTTAAATCTTTAGGGTCCATATGTAAAAAAATTATAAAATCTTCTAAAGAAAAAAAAGTGTTTTCAAAAAATTTGGAGGAGTCATGTGTAAGAGATTCATAAAATTTTCTAAAAAATAAAGGGACTTTTAGAGATTTTGGAGGGAAACTAGGGGGGCTTGGCTCGGCAAGTGAGAAAATTTTGGTACGTTGGTTATAAGCGAGGAGTTGGATGGACCCAGTCTATCTGACCGTTCAGGATCTTTGTGGGCACGTATTGGGGCCCAAATGGCCCACATGCCAGTATTCACCACATGGGGTGAAAGATTAGGCCAGTCGAAATCAAACTATACATTTCAAGCATGATCAATTAAATGGCCTAAAATGCTCCTCTAGAGATGAAACATAACCAAGGTATATCTTTTTGATAAGAGGTTAAATCAATCATCAGAAGAAGAATTAGGCTAAAAATGAGAATACATTATGGGAAAATGAAACTTCCAATAGAAGAGAAGCAAATGAAACGCTTTCGTCCAAATTCTTGTAGAATCGAGAATGAAGTTTTCATTGGACCAAAATTTGGTCAAACGCATCCAAGGATAGGTCATGTTTAGTGAATGAGTGGGTTCAATTAAGAAAAGGTGGGCCCCAATTCTGTCTAACAGACGGTCCTGACTTGAAGAGGATTCCCTCGTGATCTTTCCACATTTCAATCTTCAATCATTGTGACTTGGATACAAATCGAATTGACGGGCCACCTGGATTTGTGGTCCTCCACACTTTCGTGGCAGGCTCCTTCATAATCTACACTAGAGGCTTCTGGCTAGGTCACCTCCTAGAATTGTAGGCACAATTCCATATCTGGGGTAACAATTTAGGTGGACCAGCAAATTTGGAATCTTGGTGCCTTCGCTAGCCGTCGGCTAGAAGAGGTGCCAAAAACCTTTGGGTTGAGGACAGAAAAATCGCCATCAGATTTCAAAAAGCAACGGTTTTCAGTTTTCTAGATCTTTGTATGATTGTGGTTGGGGTATGATTTCCAATTCCAACTTGCCGCCACTTGGGGACTTATGAAATCTGTTGAGCATTCCAAGGCCACAATCGATCTCATCTTTTATGTCTCTCATTGGGAGTCCCTTTGGTCGAATGACTTGATTTTTATCTCCAACCTTTAATTTGGGTTAATTAACCAACAGATCATGATTTTCGAAGTTGATTGGTACAAGGCTTTCTTGATGATGCTTATGATTTTTATCCAATCCTTTATTTGCGTTAGTTAATCAGCGTTTCATGATTTTCCAAATTTATCCAAGCATTTGGCTTTGGCTGGATTGGAATGGAGAAATAAAATATATGTAGCCAACAGCAATATAGTGGAGACAAGGCTTTGATGATCATGATCATGATCATGATTTTCCAAATCTAAATGTTTTGTTGGGTGTTGGGTTTTAAATCAGCAGCATTGAATCCAATCAGACAGATCAATGGTCTGGATTATTCTCTCCATGATTGGAGTCTCCCCTGAAATAGGGATTTGAAGTGAACATGCATCACTCTTTTGATTATATTCGTAAATGATTTAACAAATCATCAACATAGAATTAGATACTATTGATACTGAACTCAACAGACTCAATTGTTCCAGGTGTAATATATTCCATTTGTCTAGAGCCTGTCTGCGCTCTGCCCTCCCCTTCGTTGGTCCAAATCCTTCACACTTACTGACTCTCTTGTAAATTAGCAATGCCTCAAAGTTTGCAAGCCCGCCCTTCCCTTCACAGTGTATCCATGGGCAAATTTATGTATTCATTTTGTTTTATTTTGTTCAGGGAAGATTTGGACAACTTTAAAGCCCTTATCATAATATCCTCCCTTGATTACTAGGTTTTCATTTTTTTTTCCCACATATCTAGGTCACATGCTAAGACTAAATCTCCAAACTTTTTTTTTTATTGCCTACATTGGGTGCGCTACTAAACTAGGCATGAAACTTCAACTTGTCAACCCAGAGATTGATTCCTTGGGCATCTGTGTTTCATTATGGTGCCGACACCACTCAACTACGAGTGTAGGGATGTAAATGGGTCTTCGATTCTCCGATTACTCGGAGATTTCGACCTAGTAAAAACCGGGTCTGAGTCCTTATTTAGGCTCTGATAAGTAAATGGGTCCGGGTCCACTTCCACCTTGGTTCAGACTCGTGGACCCGATATCCGACATATTACTTCGATTTTCGAAAATCTCTTTTAAAAACCGTGTTTATTTCAATATCAAATCTCTACCTAGACCCGGACCCAGATCCAGACCCTTCCCATATATGGTTTTGGTTCCGGTTCCGAAATGGTTATGGATCCGGATCCGGATCCGGTTCCACCTTTTCCTTAACGGTTTCGGTTTCGGGTCCACCATGGACCGGAACCGGAACCGACCCCTTTACAATCGTACACGAGTGTGTTGGCAAGTTTTACAATAATTAGGCATTCTGAAAATGTGTCCATTTAAATCCCTCGTAATAATAGTTAATAGCACTTACATAACCATGTATTATATAGTGTCCGGCTACAAAATATGAATTACAAAAGAATCAAGACTCAGTGCTGGACCCGGACCCTGCATCTGGTTAAATAGTATGTGTCTGGATCTAAGCCCGGGCACCACTTTGTTGTGTCGGCCTGGCCATTTGTTGCATCTAGTCAATTGGCACGAGCTAGTGAGTAGTGAATTCCACGTCGTTTGGATTTATGCTGCTGGGCTTGTGTTTGTTTTTTTTGCTCTGTTTTTTGTGGTTGTGGTTGTGGTTGACACGTTTTTGTTGTCATGGTGCTTGGGAATGACAGACGGACAAGGCATCCATGTTAGACGAAATCATCGACTACGTGAAATTCCTCCAGCTCCAAGTCAAGGTTATTTTTTTAATCTTTTAGCATTACAACTCAGGCTTCATTAAATACCCTTTTATTCTATTGAGATTTTAGTCTCAGAGAGAATCCCTCAAGTTCCGTTTTGTCACTGCCTGTCCAGGTTCTTAGCATGAGCAGGCTTGGTGGTGCTGCAGCTGTTGCCCCACTTGTGGCTGATATTTCCTCTGAGGTAATATACAATAGTATTAGCTAGTAACAATATTTAAAACTTTTGATATAAAGAAGTATATGTCCCACTAATGTCTACCTATTATCAATATGCACATCTTTTTGTCCATCCAAATAAGGTTGACCTGGTAGGCCCCATCAGAGGTGTATGATGAACCCTTTGATCTAGTCCACCTTTTCTTCACTTTTGTTCACATAGTAATCTATTCTTATAGTTTCTCATGTTATAAGAATATCTTGGAGCACTTCCATATATCCTCAAGTGGAGACATGGCCATCATTGTTGATCAACAAATGTCAACGGTTTTGGGGGTCTTAACAAGTTAAAAACTAAATTTCGTGTTTTTGACTGACCCATGGATAATTTGTCGGAAACTTAGGGCTGTTTCTTGATTAGAATTTGGAGAATTCAAGTCTAAATTCTTCAAAACCTGCCCCCTTATGAAAACTCCTAAATCTATCTATCAGCTCATCATATTAGTGGGAGCTTTGCAAAATTTTTTAAACTTTTTTTTTTTTTTTTTTTTGTGTGTGGCAATATTAGAGAATCAAACACACTCATATATCTAGTAAACTGAGTTAAATTAGGGATTTAACAGTTACCCTTCAACCATTGAAGTTTACAAAATCCCTAAAAGGGTTGTTTGTGTGATGTCCCCACACGCATAATTTCTTCTTCATTCGTAGATTTTGAGTCTTTTTTTTGTATAAATAACTTTGTGGGAATTTTTTAAACTTCAACAATTGACGGACAAATAGGGAATCCCAAGATGTTGGCCGGGTGATTAGAACCACGGTTCCTTCCTCTTTCGGAGCTAGAGGTATTGATATGGACTACTGGTTCCCCATTTTACAATAATCAAAGATTGAGTCCACTAGTGCTACAATTTTGGAGCCACAGAAGTGTTTATTTGGCTTTTCTCTGGGCTTGGAGCGATTATTTCAGTACAAAGGGTTGAGCACCCACCGGTAGGAAAAAAAAAAAGGAATAAAAAAAGGGGACAAACAGGGGAATTTAGAAAAGCCATATGGTCAAAATGGTTACCACATTAGATATGGTGCTCCTTAAGAGCACTGTATGTATCGCTGTTATTCTTGGTCTGCTTAACCAAGAGCCTCTACTCTTTTGCTTTCTGCAAAAAGATTGAAAGCGAAAGTATCTCTCTTTTTTCTCCTCATCAATTCCACAAAACGACAAACAGTCGCGCACGCGCGCACTGCTTTCCGCATTTACGGAAACGACCCTCACACTTTTCCGTAATAAAGGAAGGCGAAAGGGTCACTTTAGTAATTCTCTTTTCATCAAAAGGCCGTAATGGAGAGGTGACTGTACATCCCATTCATACATACCATTATTCTTCCAGGCAAGCGGGATGGGACGGAGCATAAACGGAGCGCAGACGGCGTCATCTAACGACAGCTTAACGGTAACGGAGCACCAAGTGGCTAAGATGATGGAAGAGGACATGGGCTCGGCCATGCAGTACCTGCAAGGGAAGGGCCTCTGCCTCATGCCCATCTCACTAGCAACGGCCATCTCATCCCATCCAAGGGCACACAATCCATCACTGGGCCCCACCCACACTGCCGACGTGCCATCCTCACCCAGCATGTCCGTTTTAACGGCGCAGTCGGCCATGGGTAACGGAGGAGGGGAGACGTCCGTCAAGGAAGCGGCTTCCGTCTCCAAGCCGTAAGAGAAGAGTCGTTAACGCTAACAGTGACGCTGACGGCCGTTAACTTCTAGACGTCTGGTTTTTTCTACCAAAAACAGCTGTGGCTTTTGCTTTCCTATTCCTATAATATGTTTATTTAGTAGGATTTTTATTATATTTTATTTTCCTTTTTTTTATGTTGTTTTTTGCTTTTAAAAGTTTGTCGTGTTCCAAGGGCTGCTTTAATTTTAATCCTAAATAATAAATGGCTAAAAGTTGTAGTTTTCTTATTTATCCTTTTTTAATTTTCTTGCATTCTGTTTTTGTTTAGTAAGGATGAGATTAATTTTATATTGATAATGGTTGTGTAAGTTTTTGTATCGGAGAGAAGGGGGTCAAAATTGATAAAGTTGATATATATATAGGGGAAGTTTCAAGTGCATCTATCCCTCACCATAGGTGTGTATATATATATATATATATATATATATATATATGAGAGAAGTTTTAAGTGCATCTATCCCTCACCATAAGATGAGGGACACTTCCCTTTAGGCACATGAAGACTGAAAATTTTCAATTATGGAAGTGTCCCTCATCCTATGGTGGGGGATGGATGCACTTGAAACTTCCCCATGTATATATATATATATATATATATATATATATATATATATATATATGGTCAGCTCTCCTAAGTTCAAGCTTAGGATAAGGTAAGCTCAAGTGTGTGGTGGGGCCCACTTGGGGATCCACATGGGGATGGGGGTAGGGGGATTTCAAGGACTCCATACTCCATGGAATCTTTATATATATATATATATATAGAGGGAGGTGCTCTTGTGAGAGACATTCTCACCTTACTATAAGAGATAATGTGAATATATATTTTTTGGCCCCTTCTATAGTTTTCATGGAGAGGTCCCACCATGTTTAATTCATTCAATTCCATCACATACCTATTTTACCTTTGAATTGTTTCTAACATTACCGTTTTGTTATAATCAGTGCAGTGTAATCTTTAAATTTATAGAAACTACAATTTGGTATTTTAAATTTTCTTAATCCACATCCAAACCTTTTTTCACCCAGAAAGAGAGATGTTTGGGGGTGTTTAGAAATGAGATATTTTAAGAGATTTTGGTATATTATCTTTTACTTTAGAATATAATATTTTGACTTGAAGATGAGGTGTTTGGATAACTTACATTGTATCTTATAATATGGTATTTCAAATTTTCTTAATCTACATCCAAACCTTTTTTTTTTCACCCAAAGAGAGTAGCTTAGCGTTTCTATGTGTTTTTTTATAAGCTTAGTGTTTCTATTAGCACATTGTTAATAAATAAATTACAGGGCTCCTCATTTTCAACTCCAAAGCACTAAAGTCGCTATCGCACCTTGAAGCATAAGAATGTAATATTTTTACTTTAACTAAAGTCATGGCCAATATCATATTGATCCCATGGAAACTCTTTTTTTTTCTTTCTTATTTTAATCATATGATCAATCAACTGCTTCGCATAAGTTAATTTTACGTCATGATAGCTCATGGTGTGGCATTAAATTTTAGGAGTTTGAGCAACGTGGACCCCATTAATATATTAATCGAGGTTGTGGGTAATTTTTTTAGGGCATGTTTGTGAAGCATGGTAAAAATTGGATCAGCACTAGCGAGTCCGACCGTCTCTGATAGGAGCGGGTTTCTAGTGGAAACTTAATTCATTTTTCTACTTATTCTTATGGAAAATCGGCCACACTAAACGTATAATGTAGTGTAGGAAAGCATTTTTGCTTTTCATGCTTTTTTTTTATTTCCACAAAAAAGCATGTACACAAATGTGCCCTTAAGCCTTAGCTACAATGAAGTTGAACTCGACTGATATATGCTTGTGTGCATTTAAACATTTTGAGGGGGTGTTGACCAGGCCTTTGGTAGGTATGGTTGGCTTGTGGGGGCCCACTTGCCTCCGATCAATCTATGTCCTTCATAGATAATTGCCCCTTTTCTTTTGGTTTTCCGGCTGTTCAAATTTGACACTCAGCCGAACTATATATGCCTTCCAATTTGTCATATAGATTTCAACCAAAATCGAGCATTATTTAATGATTAGTATTTGGACAGAGACCATCAAGATCTCTCTTTATAGCATAAGTAGGTCATAGCGATGACATTTCAAAACCCTACCCCAAGTATGATTGTCATTTTACCAAATAGGCCACATACGCTTACTGTTCCTTGAATAGGAATGATCAGAGAGTAGATATGATTTCCTAATCAATGTTGTTGATGGAGATCATATGGTGGCAATCCCTAGTGGTTAAGGCTTGGCTTGGTTCGAGTTGGGGCCCACTGGATTTGTTGCCCTATGGGTGACGTCTTCCAACAAATTATCCTTTATATAATCTTGTTAAAAAACAGCCTGGCCATATTTAGGCCCACTGGATTTGTTGCCTAGGGGTTTGAAAGAACTTTCAATGACCTACATATATATGAGAAAAATTAGAACCATCCAATATGGAGAGGCACTATTTTGAGGGTCAAAGTTTGCATTATGAATTGGGGGGTCTCTCTCTCTCTCTCTCTCATTTTTTTTTTTTTTTATATTTATGAATGATTGCCTCTTAAACCCAGTTAGCATGGCTAATGAGAATAAAATAATGTCAATAGGCTCATATCATGAGTTTATTTATTTATTTATTTTTTACGGTGGTACCCTTAATCCACAATATCATGAGTTAGCCCTTAAAGCCCTTGTTGAACGCTAGAACCCTTTTTCGTTTTCTATCTCAACTTTCTTCTTCCTATTCCCTTCCTTGCGGCAGCTGACCCAATCTCCCCATTTTCTGTTATCTTTTTCCTCCTCTTGGCCCCATCCTCTCCTCTACATGGGTGGCTCACTGGTGTCTTGCCCTATGTAGCACATGCCCCTTATATTGTGGTTCAAAGATAGGATATCGAAAAAAGAAAAAAGATTGAGTTAAGCGACTCTGGTGACATTTTAAAAATATTTTATCATTAACCTATGGAAACTGGATTTAAGAGGTATTTATCTATAAAAATCTCCTTTTTTTTTCCTTGAGGAAAGAACGCTATGTAGTTAAGGTGATTTTCAATTTGGATTGGTGGCAATTTTGAGAGAGGAGTGGAGATATTGAGTACGTGGAGGACATATATTATAAGAATGGCTACATTGGCTCGTGTGTGTGTGCTTGTTGGGCTGCAAACGGTTTTGCTAGGATCTCTCTTTCTATTTCTAACAAGAGTGCTGGTATTGTCCTTTTGAAATTCCAAATGACTTTTTTGATCGAGAACAATTCTTTGAAGTGGTATTCCAAATGATAGTTTTCCCACACGGAGTTCTTCCACTTTTGGAATGCTAATAAAGGGGTTGGTTAGTAAGGCATTTGGAATTCTCCAAGATAAGTCATCCAGAAATACATGTTTGCAACCAATAGGCCCTATGTGTTAGAAGAGAGTTAAATTTATGTCTTGTTCATTTGTGATTATTGTGGCTTACATTTTTTAAGAATATAGTGTTAAGAGTCCCCGTGGAAAATGCAAAACGTCACGGTGAGACCCACCTATTGAAATTTCAAACTGAAGATATAAGCACTCTACCTATAAATTGAATATCGTATAAGTTGATTCCATCCTAGAATTGGGCATATATTGTAATTTTAAGATTGTATTAATCATGCTGTTAACAGCATTATTAATGAATATAATTAATAATCTATAAGATTGTATTAGTCATTGATTACTTATATGCTTAATCTTTTGATGGGAGCAACTTGCATTAAAGTAAAAAACATCTAATACATAGATAAGACATTTATTTTGAAGGACTACTCATGTTTTTAATAGATAAAAAGCCCATTGTGAATTTCCACTATTCCTTTCACAGTTTCACTAGGAATGAAATCGTGGAGTGAGACACACTCGGGAAGTATATGTATCAGGATGCTTGAGGTCTTGAAGGTTCAAATTAAGAAGTTGCTGGTACATGCCACAAGGGTTTCGTTGCGAGTACACAGCGAGAAAAGGCATGTGGGTCCCACCACTGATGATTAATCGATTGTACTGACTCTAGCCATTCTTCCCATGGAACCGGAATCCCTGTTTGGCCCAAACAGGAACCCCTGTTCGGACCAAATAGAGAAAGACATGTAAGGGGGCGGGTGTGGGGGCGGAGGAAAGAGAAAAAGTTTCTCTTTCCCCGCCCCCATATGTGTTACCTCCTGTTTGGACCAAACAGGGAATCCGTTTCCTTCTTCCCATTCATCCATTGGAGTTTGAATCTCACTCACAGAGGGACATATGTCCACAGGTATTTGGATTAACAAGACCAAAAAGTGGGACATATGTCCACAGGTATTTGGATTAACAAGACCAAAAAGTCTACGGACCCTGATTATGCTACCCCGAATATGACCCCGATCCGAGCTGGAGGTCCAGCTGGAGTCCAGCTGGACCTCACGTTTAAAGAAAGCAAGAAAGAGCCAGCCCACTGTTTGGATATTTTTCCCTTTTCCCTCTCTTTAACCTAATCGATTAGAAAAAGGCTTGAATGGAGCTATATCCTCTGCCTTTCCTCATTCTCTCCTTCCGTCCATAGTGCGCCGCCCCATCTTCCACCTCCTTCGCCCTTTCCGTCTTCTCCACTCTCACTCTATCGATCTGCTCTATCCCTCTCTCACTGCGCCACCCATCGTCCCCTTCTCCATTGCGAGTGCTCTGCACCCAGCCCAGCCCAAGAGACGATGGATGGGCTCCCTAAAGATTGGTTCTCTCCCAATTGTTTTTCTCCCGGTCCTTGCCAAGCAGATTTGGGAATGGGTCTTCACAGCTCCTGGCTCCCCTGCTCTTCTTTCCATTTCCCATTTGAATTGTATTATGGGAAGAAAGTTCTTTATTCACCCCATGTCTGAGCATGTGTTTGTTAAAATTAAATCCCATCAAGATTTGGAGATCAGATGGTGGGATTCTATATATTAGAAAGGATTACGTTTTTTATTGATTCATTAAAGTTATAGAGTACCTATCTCAGATGCTCCTCTAATTAGATCGAACACTGCAATTGTTCTACACCCATGATATAATCATCCAGTCAGTAGCTTTCAACACCGACATTAAGCTCAAGAAAACGCGAGATACACAACTCTCCAGTAAAACTGGTTGAACCAAATCCTGAGTTTATTTTTATAAGATTATTATTTTTTTATAATCGTTATTTTTATAAGAAATTAGCACTTTGCTTACCTTGTTTTGCCATAAGAAAAGGTTACAGGTGTTGGCTTAAGCGAAAACTTGCAATCGAACCCACACACATCACAAGATAGTAAAGCCAATCAAGCACACGCGCAAGAGAAAATGGCTATGCCATCCGGAAGAGGGCCCTCTAATTAAGGGTATGATCAGGAGGAATAGATCAGAAAGCATATTGTGCAATCTGGTCAATTTCAGCAAGCTGCTACTGATAGAGGCACTACACAATCTCCTTAGCAGTTTTGAGCGGACCAATTTTCCTAAGTAGACTGGCTTGGACAAGTTTGAACAGTTTTTCTCAGTCTGAAGCCCCCAATTTAGACACCTGAATAGGTCCAAGCAGTCAGTCTATATTATAAGACTGCAATTTTTTTTCCTTTGGTAGAAACATCTGGAGTTTGATGTTATAAGACTGCATTAAGCAATATAAAACTGTCCTGTTAAACAGTCTAAAGGAATGAAAAAGTTGGCCTTGTTACCATAACAATAGTTTGAGTTTGGTAGATCATCTATCTATCTTGAAAGATCAGTCTGACTGAATGTTCTTTATAAGCTTCCAATCAAGGCAATGATCTGAATGTTCTTTATAAGCTTCCAATCAAGGCAATGATCTTAAAAACTCTTCACTGCTTCTCAACTTCCACTTTAATGGAGAGTAATGTGGCTCATTTTGTAAAGGGGTTTAGATTCCAATTACATTAAAACTAACACAGCAAAATCCTCAAAAAGATCCTGTTACTATAAACTTTCTCTATCAGTGTAAATCCTTTTTACATATACCCTATTTGGAATCACGCCAAGATCCAAAAAAATAAAAAACCCAACACTTTATATTTCAATTTTCACACATTGCAAACCAACCAAGCCATGGAAATGAATACGCTTTACATCTTTTTCTTATTCTCTCTCCTCTTCCTTCAAAACCCATCTTGTGAGGCAGATCTCATACATATGCAAGAAACTCTCATCAGTAAACAGCAACATCGGCTACAAATTCTGCATGGTAGCCTTCCAATCCAACCCCAGAAGCAGAACGACAGATCTTGAAGGACTTGGGACCATCTCACTGCAACTGACCATAGCCCTGGTGAAAAAAATAGAGGCCCAAATAAAATGGTTGATGGAATCATGACGGTTTGATGGTTATGACAGGGACTTCTTGGATGTGTGTTTGGAACTGTACACGTATTTAAAATAGAGATACCCTCAAAGCATTGGAGGAGAAGGGCTACCGCGATGCCAATGTATGGGTTAGTGTTGTTATGGATGTTGCTGTCACACGCGAAGATGGGTTCAGGGAGAGGGGTGACTACGACTCTCGTTTATCGAAAGAAAATGACTATCCTTTAACCAAAGAGAATGACTATCCTTTAACGAGCACATGGAAACTAGCTGAGAACCAATCTTTAGGGATCCTTTAACGAGCACATGGAAGCTAGTTGAGAACCAATTTTTAGGGGAGCCCCATCGTCTCTTGGGCTGGGCAGGGTGCAGAGCACTCGCAATGGAGAAGGGGACGAATGGGCGGCACAATGAGAGAGGGAGAGAGCAGATCGAGAGAGGGAGAGTGGAGAAGACAGAAATGACGAAGGTGGGGGAAGATGGGCGGCGCACTATGGACAGAAGGAGAGGATGAGGGAAGGCAGAGGATATAGCTCCATCCAAGCCTTTTTCTAATCGATTAGGTTAAAGAGAGGGAAAGGGAAAAAATATTCAAACAGAGGGCGGGCTCTTTCTTACTTTATTTAAACAGATGGACTCCAGCTGAACCTCCAGCTCGGATCGGGGTCATATTCGGGGCAGCATAATCAGGGTCCGTAGACTTTTTGTTAACAAGAAAAAACGTGTTAGGATCTTCTAAATAGAAGATTCCCCTTGTTACCTTGAATGGGTCACGTGGCATGATTCCTTTTGACCCTGGAAAAGACAAGACAAATGATACTTTCATAGTGCAGAGAGCAGTTAAGATTTATTTTACCCTGCATGGGACCCACTTCAATGTGATCAAAATGCTCATAACAAATATATATATATATATATGGATACTCTCACCGTAGAGTTACTCTCACAAAAACATCTTATGAGAGTAACTCTCACGATACAATGGAGATGCATGGACTTTACTCTATCATTAGAGTTACTCTCACCGTATCGTGAGAGTTACTCGCGGTGCGGTGAGAGGGTCCATCCATCTCCACACACAAATTTATTAAGGAGATATATAAGACTGCACCAAATATTGTGGGATTATTTAAAAAATAGAGTATCGTGGGATTAAACTTATAAGTCATACTATGAAGGTATGTGAGAGAGTAATGGAGTAAAAACTAAAACAAAAGACTAGGATATCTGAAAATCAAATCGATTTTATACCAGGGAGGTCAACGATAGAAGCTATCTTCTTATTTAGGCAATTAATGAAAAAAATATCGAGCAAGTAGAAAAAATCTGCATATGGTCTTCATTAATTTATAAAAAATCTATGACAGAATACCTAGAGATTTAAATTGGTGGATTTTAAATAAAATGAATATTCCAAGAGGTTATATTGAAATTATTAAAGACATGTACGAAAGAGTAGTAACGAGTGTGAGAACTACTTATGGAGAGACAAGTGAATCCAGAGTGACCATATATTTACATCAGGGGTCAGCTTTAAGCCTTTATCTCTTTGCACTGATTATAGATGAGTTAACTACTTATATTCAAGAAAAAAAAATACCATGGTGTATGTTATTTATAAATGATATATTGTTGGTATATGTGTAAGGTTTTGAGTGTAGGCATAATTCATGGGATTGGACAAAACTGGGGTATGCTCTATATATTTTTCCTTCTTCTAGAATGGACAACAAAATTTATCATCAAGAAAATCTTCAGATTGCAAGTTTTTGAAGATTGTCAATGGACGTTTGAACGTCCCCTGTTTATGTTCAAACGAACCATGGGAGAGCAGATTGCAAGCCGAAAATAATGAGAGCCCCAGAGTTCGAACATCCTGCAGTTACGTTTGAAAGTATCTGCTCGCATTCTTTCTAAGCCAAAGACTAGAAAGCTCATGAGTACGAACGCTTAGCAGCCACATCCAAATGTGTTTGATCAGAGCTTTCCAAGCCAGTTTTGA
Source organism: Cinnamomum chago (assembly GCA_038049695.1). Taxonomy (NCBI): domain Eukaryota; kingdom Viridiplantae; phylum Streptophyta; class Magnoliopsida; order Laurales; family Lauraceae; genus Cinnamomum; species Cinnamomum chago. Next base: position 58,210,028 of record CP142458.1, on the reverse strand, counting down.
AAGAGCTCTAGAGTCCGAACGTTCAATGGGCAAGTCTAAACGTGCATGTTTAGAGCTTTCCAAGCCAAATTTTAGAGAGCACCAGAGTTTGAACGTTCAGTGGGCACGTTCGAACATGTTTGTTCAGAGTTTGTAAGTCATTTTCGAGAGAGAACCCGAGTTCGAACGTTCAGTGGGCATGTTCGAATGGTCATAGCGCTGAAGTGACTATGAGTTGTTTCGAACGTTGGAACGTCCTTTAAGTTATGTTCGAACGCATGTAATTGTTTCCTTTTTGGGCAAACCCAAGTGGAACAACTATATAAGGATTGTTATGTTTTGCCCTAATGGTTACTCTATGACATTCCAAGGACGATTGCAGACATTTGAGAGAGCTATTCATTTTCTAGAGAGATTCATCCCTTTTGCACTGAGAATTCCATCTCTAGAGTCCATATCTTCCATTCTTTGTCTGGTTCCCATCTCGAAGTGGCTTCGAGGTTAAAGAAGAATAGTCAAGCACGGTTGAAAGGGAACAACGAGTGGCCGACAAGAGGTTTTGCAGTCCTTAGGTTGAGATACAATTGGGGAAGGGTTGTAACTCTTGTAATATTCTAATTCATAGTGCTTGATTATATCCATAGACTAGGCTCCAAGTCCCGTGATTTTTTTCCGAGTTTGGGTTTTTCCACGTATATCGTTGTCTCTCTTGTAGTGTTTGATTGTTGAACTTATGTTTGTTAATTGTGTTGATTGAATTACATATTAGAGATCTGATCAGGGACCAAAAACCCTAAATTGAGGTTTTAAATTCTTCAATTGGTATCAGAGCGGGCACACTAAGATATCGTGTGAATCGATCAATCAAGTTTAAAATATGGAATTCAACCAAGAGGGAACCTCCACCACAATGCCTCCTTTGTTGATTGGGACAAATTATGCTTATTGGAAGGTTAAAATGATTACTTTTTTAAGTCTATTGATGATGAATTGTAGGATTGTGTTGAGGATGGGTATATTGCACCCACGACTGTTGTTGATGGGAATACTGTTGTTGCAAACCCAAACTTGAGTGGTCCAAAGAGGAAAAACATGCTTCAGATTGCAATAGTAAGGCCATCAATGGCATTTGCAATGGCCTTACCCCTTCAGAATTCTGAAGTACTTCCTTTTGCACCACAGCCAAGGAAGCGTGGGATATTCTTCAAACCGTTTATGAGGGAACTGACAAAGTGAAATAGACCAAACTCCAAAAGCTTACCACTACTTTTGAATCTATAGGGTTGAAGGAATCAGAGACATTTGATGAATTCAATGTAAAATTGAGCGACATTGTCAATCTCAGTGTCAATTCCTTCCCCCCCCCCAAAGATTCTATGCAAAAGCAGTGGTAATTGAGGAGACTAAGGATCTGAACACCCTAAGGCTTGATGAGTTGGTGGGAAATTTATAAACATATGAGGCAAATCACATACCAACTACCAAGCCTAAAGGAATCTAATGTTGAGATAGCGCAACTCAAATAATAAAGATATCGAGGCTCTCTTTGTGAAGAAATTCAAAAAAGTTTTGAACAAAATCAAAAGTGGCACGAATAGAAATCTTCAGAAAAACAAGGTACAAAACTGAAGCAATTATGTCCCTAAGACTGACAAAACCCTCTAGTAAAAGTGTTTCAAAAACCTCCTCAAAGTGCATCCAATACTTTGAGTACCAAAATTATGGACACACTGCAGCTAAGTGTGCCGTGTGCCAATCGAATAGAAAGGAGCTTGGGTAAAGCCCAGAATGTCACATGGGATGACGATTATGAGGATGAGAAGAGTGAGACTGAATCTTTTGCAGAGAGTGCTGGAAAATTTATTACTTTTAAGTCAAGATCTTCTAAAATCTCTTCTATGTAGGGTTCTTCTGATAGAGATTCAAAGTCAGATGAGGATTTAAATCTTCATGAGACTTCTGATGATGATCAGGATTTGGAAGCTTAGTACGTGAAGCTTTGAAAAGATCCCACAAGGCTGACAAGGATAAATGATAAAATGTCAATTAAGTTGAAACGCTTGGAATTTCAAAATTCTTCATTGACAAATGAATTGAAGGAAGCTCAAACAAAGGTAAGTCAGCTGGAATTGAAGTGTTCAAAGTTAACTGAACAGTTGAATGATGTATGTGGCAGTGTTGGGAATGATGAGAAGGAACTGAGAGAGCTTCGAAATGAAGTAGCAAGACTCAAGGATCAAAAGAATGATCTTGAAGGAAAGTTGAACTTGGTGCTTAGTGAGTTGTCTACCACAAAAGCCTCAGTGGAGCGAATGGAAACAGGATCAAGGACCTTACATGAGGTCTTAGGAAAACAAAAACTGGGCAAGCATGGGCTAGATATGTCGATGGTGCATCTACATCAAACTCAAAGGGTAACACTATTTTTATCAAAGGCACTGTAAGTGCAGAAATAATAATACTCACAAGATCAGGATGCCTCTTAGGACTTACTCAATGCATGGAGGAGATAACTGCGACGACCTGAGCCTGAAAGAGGAGAAAGACAAAGGTCAGAGGACCCTGGCTATGGGCAGCGCAGGGCTCTCCGATGCTTAAGTCAGCAATGGATCGGAGAAGAAGAAGAAAGAAGAAAGACTGAGTGTCCAGGTGAGAATGCTTACCCCTTGCTCCCTTTGGCTCGTGCCTTATATATGGAACAGTCTGGGGTGAGTGCCAGTGGGCTTGGTGATGTGACCTGGGTCACATCAGCCCACAAAGTCATTAATGAAGGTCCATCATAGCCCTCTTTGCATTCAATGTGGGTTCGATCAGCCCATAATGCATTTAATTCCAGTCACATTGGGCTTGATCTTGCCCTGATCTGGTGGTGGCTGAAGTCCCATCAGATCCCTTCCTTGGGCCTAGCCACGAGAGGGCCGTGGCTGTTAGCTGCAAGCGCAGTACTGCATTGCCGAGCTCGCGTTGCCGAGACTGAACGGTATGCGCGGCCGAACTGAATCCTGTTTGGCCGAGACCAGAACGTAGTGCCGAGACCGATATGGATCGGATCGTAGCCGAGATCAAGGGACGTGGTCCCCCATACAGTAGCTAACCGAGCACACCCTAGCCGAGACCAAGAGAAACTGGTTCACGAAATGGGCCCCCACACAATAGCCCCTCAGTTCTTGACCTCTAGGGCTCTCTCGGGCGCTAGGGTTAAGAGCTGGACCGATCTCCCGAGACGGATAGTGCTTGCCTTCCATCTGCCTTTTGGTCAAGGGTTGTGACTTGTTCGGCGCCAGACGCCGCCGCTGCTTCGTCTGCCAGAGATAATAAAGGGGGCAATAAATGCGGGGCTATGATTAGTATGGGAAGGCGAACCATCATCGCAACAGCGCCACGCGTTATTGCTTGGTAGGCTCTCTTGTCTTTTCGAGGGGGCGTGCGACGCAAGCCGAGGCGACGTCTCACGCGTGTCCCGCTTCGAATTCCGGAATGGCGCCCATTCCTCCCCTTTATATTCACTTCTGTCTTCTCCCTTTGTCATCTCTGCAAACGAACCTTGTCGAAGCTCTGCTAGAACCTCTGTTCGCCGGAACCTTCACTGCCAGAACCACCTCCGTCGCCTCCTAGCTTCGTCCAGGACTTCCTCTAGGACCAGTGAGGGATCAACGGCCTGAGTTGTGATTTCGCCCGAGTCTGTGAGTCTCTCTGCCTCAATTCTCTTCTCTTCCATTTTGTATTTCTGACCTAAACCTCTTCTAGGATCTCCTCCGTTCCTCAGGTCCTTCCACAGTTCAGACCCTTAGAGACTGTTAGGGTTCTTTAGATTCAGAGATGGGGATTTTCACCCATTGGATAGATTCCCAGTCGGGCCTGGCAACTCTTAGGAGAGTCTACATGATCCCAGACGATGTCCAGATCATGGCAGCCGACCCCTCCATCTACTCATTTCGGAACGGCTGGATGCCGTTTCCCCTGATAGCCGTGATCGAGGGTGGGGTCAGATTCCCCTTGGCCCCCCTTCTTAGGTCTTGTTTGGAGACCTGGAACCTTAGCCCCTGTCAGTTAATGCCCAATGGGTATAAGATCATCATGGGCATCGCCGAGCTGAATAGGATTCTAGACATCAGCCTCGGCGTCCATGATATAGAGGATATATATGACCTCTGCAAGTCTAGGGAGGCGGGCACCTATTATCTTCGCGTCAAGGCGAGGTGCCAACCCCTCGTCACGGCGCTGGAGGACTCCAATAAATACGCCGGAGATGACCGCCTGCTCGTCTCGGGAAACTGGGAGTTCGGCGAGACCGAGACCGAAGCAACTAGGAGGATCCGCGTCCCTCGACGCCTCGGGACTCCACCGAGTAAAGACCTAACCCCCTGGGTTTCCGATTTCTTTCTTATATTTGATTTCTGCTGCCGAATTCTAACTCGGCTGTTTTCCGCAGGCCTTTCCGAACGCAAGCGCGAAGCCCGGCTGAACGGTTGGATAAGGCACTCACCTTGGCTGAACAAGGTGTACTGCTACCACGACCACCATACAAGAGCTGCATACTCTCTTCTGAAGTACGAGCCGAGATACGTGTCTTATACACGGAAATCCGGCAACCCGGAGAGATTCGCCCCCGATCTAGCCGAAACCAGCGGGACCGTGACGGTTGCGGAAGTGTCCGCAACGTTGGCCGTGGTCACGGGCATCCCGCTAAGGGAAATTGAAGAATATACCTCCGGAGCCGAGGTAGACTCTCCGACAAGGGAAGTTGAGAACTACTCATCCGGAGCCGAGGCCGAAGCCGACAATATGGAGAGGCGTAGGCCCGCGTTTCAGCCGCGGAATCTGGCGGACGCCGTCGTCGGTAGCAGTAGACAGGCTGCCGCACCCCGCACTGCCCCGCCCTCCTTCGGGACCATCGTCCCTGCCAGAGTTGAGGCCCGACCTCCCCCAGACTTGGAAAGTGAGAGGCCGAGGAAAAAGGCGAAGGGGAAGGGGCCGGATCAGGAGGAGCGATCACGGCGACGTTCACCCCAAGCTGCGAGGGAGAGGGCGGTGGACGTGATGCCCGCTCCGGCAGTTCCTCTGGTGGAGAGTCGCTCCGAGCCCCAGGCGGCAACGTCCTCGGGTGCCGAACCGGCCGAGTTCAGGCCGGACATGGAGCTGAGGAAGGGGAGGCCCCTAAATGCTGAGGACAGACTGGTGGGGAGCCCAGATGTCATTGCGGCGCTCAGCCGAGCCTGTGCACTCCCCAGGGACATGGAGAGGCACAGGTCGGAAGACTCCCCCCTGCTGATTATGAGGACCATACAGCACTCCCTCGCTGTAAGTGCCCGACTTTCCTGGTCACAGGTGTTTCTATCTTTTGATATTTCTTGTTTTCGTGCTGAGCTTCTTTTGTTTGCTCCGCTGCAGGCTGTCCAAAGGCTCCAGATAGTCGCGGACAGGATAGCGGAGGAGGACAGTCGGTTGGCTCGCCTGGCAAAGGAAAAGCAGAAAGCCGAATCCGAACTGCGAGCGGCCAAGGAGGAGCTGAAGGCGGAGGCGGCCAAGACTGCGGAGCTCAAGGTTCAGTCAGATATGATGGCCAGCGACCTCTGCAAAGCAAGGTCAGAGGGCTTCGAATGGCAAACGAAGCTCCAGGCAGAGGAGAAGAGTTCGGCGGGGTTCAAGGCCGAGCTGGAGCTGGAAAGGAAGGCGAAGGAGGAACTCCTTGCATCGAAGGAGGAACTCCTTGCATCGAAAAAAGCTGAGGTCGATGCCGCCTTCCTGGAGGGGACTGAGGAAGCTGCGAAGATTTACGTTGATCAAATCACGGCACTCAGCCCGAAGCTGTACCGGCTCGGCTGCAAGGCCGTGTTGAAGAAGATGGGGGTTCCTGCAGATGATCCGATACATCAGAATCTCCCCGAGCTCGGAGAGGAGCCCCTAGATGAGGCCCTGGCCGAGACCCCTGCCACTCCGGCCGAAGTCCCTTCCGAGCCAACGCCTGACCCCGTTGAAGAAGCTCCTCAAGCCGAGGCCGCCGTGGTCGTCATCGAGGACCTAGAAGCAGAGCCATCGACTTGACTTCCTCTTTTTTCTTTTCTTTATAAAATGTAGTCTTTGTTTCAAACTGTCTCGATGTAAATCAATGCTATCAATGAAAGACTCTTTCTCATATTTTTCTCCTGTGTGGTGTGGCTTTTACTTGCTTTCCTTTGTACGCTTTCCGTGAGTGTTGTGAATTTGGGTGTGACTTCGGACTAGAGTAGACCGACCTGATCAGGGTTCTCTGCGAGCGCTGACCCTTTGGAAGCCCCATTTATTTCGGCGAAACCAGATTTCCGTGTTGGAAGACTGGTGCCGTTTCGGCTGGTCTAGGTGGCTGAGTGCCAACCGTAACCATAACACGTTCGGCTGCTCGTCTAGGTGGCTGAGTACCAGCCTTAGACATGGGCTGTTTCGGAAACTCGTCTAGGTGGCTGAGTGCCAGTCTGAGACATGGTCCGTTTCGGCAACTCGTCTAGGTGGCTGAGTGCCAGCCTTAGATATCGGCCGTTTCGGCAACTCATCTAGGAGGCTGAGTGCCAACCTGAGACATGGTCCGTTTCGGCAACTCGTCTAGGTGGCTGAGTGCCAGCCTTAGATATCGGCCGTTTCGGCAACTCATCTAGGAGGCTGAGTGCCAACCTTAGATATGGGCCGTGACGGAAACTCGTCTAGGTGGCTGAGTGCCGACCTTAGACATGGTCCGTTTCGGCAGCTCGTCTAGGTGGCTGAGTGCCAACCTTAGACATGAGCCGTTTCGGCAACTCATCTAGGTGGTTGAGTGCCAACCTTAGATATGGGCCGTGGCGGATACTCGTCTAGGTGGCTGAGTGCCGGCCTTAGACATGGTACGTTTCGGCAGCTCGTCTACGTGGCTGAGTGCCAACCTTAGACATGGGCCGTTTCGGCAACTCATCTAGGTGGCTGAGTGCCAACCTTAGATATGGGCCGTGGCGGATACTCGTCTAGGTGGCTGAGTGCCGGCCTTAGACGGTCTTCCAACTTCGCACCATTGTCACTGTCAGGATGCCAGATTGCTACAAATTGTGGAGAACTGTAGTTTCATTGAATCCAGAAGCGTTGTACAAGTACAGAGACTAAAAATAGAATTTTTTGAGGTGTGAGGCGTTCCATGGTCTCGGTAGCGGACGTCCCTCCATGTCTTCGAGCCGATAAGCCGACCGTCCAGCAATGGAAGTGACCTTAAACGGACCATGCCAATTCGGCGCTAGCTTCCCTTGATTCGGATCCCTGTCGGCTGGGAGCGTTTTCTTGAGAACCAGTTCCCCCACGCAGAACTTCCTTTCTCTGACGTTCTGGTTATAGCCCCTGGCTAGCCGCTGCTGGTAGACGGCCAGTCTGACTGCCGCCGCTTCTCTTCTTTCGTCTGCCAAATCCAGTTCCCTGGCCAAGTTAGTCTCGTTCTGTCCTTGGTCAAAGAGTTCGGACCTCAGAGTGGGGAGGCCGATCTCCAAAGGGATGACTGCTTCCATCCCGTAGGCGAGCGAGAAGGGGGTAGCCGAAGTGGAACGCCTTGGAGTGGTCCTGTAAGCCCACAGGACGCTCGACAGTTCTTCCACCCATCTCCCATTCGCTTGGTCCAGCCGCTTCTTGAGCCCATCGAGGATCACCTTGTTGGAGATCTCGGCCTGGCCGTTACTCTGTGGGTAAGCTGGCGTGGAGTAATGGTTTCGGATGCCGAGATCCTGGCAGAAGGTCTTGAAGAGTTTAGAGTCGAACTGAGTTCCGTTGTCCGAAACCAGCGCTCTGGGAATGCCAAACCTTGTGACGACATTCTTCCACACAAAATTCTTGGAGTCTCGCTCTGTGATGGATGAAAGTGGCTCTGCTTCGATCCATTTGGTGAAGTAATCTGTCGCCATAATAAGCCATCTCTTGTTCCCTGGGGTTCGGTGGAGCGGGCCCACTATGTCGAGCCCCCACTGGGCGAATGGCCACGGGCTAGAGAGCGGGCTGAGATCCTGCGCGGGCTGATGGAGAGAGTGTGAGAACTTCTGGCACTTCTCGCACTTCTTCGCATATACCTGCGCATCTTTCTGCATATACGGCCACCAGTAACCCTGGCTGATGGCTCGGTAAGATAGGGATCTTCCTCCGATATGGCTCCCGCAGATTCCTTCGTGTATCTCGAAAAGGAGGTCCTCGACCTTACTTGGATGGACGCACTGGAGGTACGGTCCCGAGAACGATTTCCTGTAGAGCTTGACTTCGGGAGATAGCCAAAACCGAGCTGCCTTGAGTCTGACCCGGTGGGCCTCACCACTGTCCTCGGGAAGCCTGTCGTCCTTCAGGTAGGTGATAATAGGGTCCATCCAGCTCGGACCGAGACCGATGCATAACACTTCCCGAGGTGAACGGAGCTCAATGCTGGGCGCAGCTAGCGATCCGACTTCGACGCTCCTCTTTTTCCCTGCCTCAACAGCACTGGCCAAGTTAGCCAAGGCGTCTGCGTGAGAGTTCGCTTCTCTGCCGATCTGCCTGACTTCGGCCGACTGAAATTGTGCCAGCAGCTTCTTAGCCAGGGCCAAGTACGCGGCCATCCGGTCGTCGCGAGCCTGGTAGTTCCCAGTCAGCTGGTTTGTCACCAACTGTGAATCACTGAAGACCACCAGCTGTTGAGCTCCGAGGATATTGGCACTGTTAAGTCCGGCTAAAAGGGCTTCGTACTCAGCTTCATTGTTTGACGCCTTGAAGTCCAGGGTCAGAGCCTGCTCGATGACCAGTCCTTCTGGCGATTGGAGAACAACTCCTGCTCCGGCTCTTCTCGAGGTGGAAGATCCGTCGACGAAGATTTTCCAAACTGGGGTCTCGGCTTGAGATGGTGATTGTTCAGAACTCGTGGGAGCCCCATGCTCCTCGCCCCCCAGTTCGGTGCCGAGCTGGGTTGGTGCCGAACTTGAATCAAACTCGGCGAGGAAATCTGCCAGAACCTGGGCTTTTATTGTTGTTCGTGGCTGATACTGAATCTCATACTGCCCTAGTTCGACAGCCCATCGGGAGATTCTTCCTGAAAAGTCAGCCTTCTTGAAAATAGATTGGAGTGGGTGCTCCGTAACAACCACAATAGAATGGGTTTGAAAGTAATGGGAGAGCTTTCGCGAGGCGCTAACGAGCGCCAAGGCGAGCTTCTCCAGAGGCAGATACCTGGTCTCGGCATCAATAAGGGTCTTGCTCGTATAATATACCGGTTTCTGGACCTTGTCCTCTTCTCGGATGAGGACCGAGCTGACCGCATGATCCGAGACCGCTAAGTATAAATACAGGGTCTCCTCGTGGGTCGGGGTTGACAACAACGGTGGTGATGAAAGGTAAGCCTTGAGCTGCTACAAGGCGTGGTCACATTCTGGGGTCCATTGGAATTTAGAATTTTTTCTAAGAAGATGAAAGAAAGGTCGGCACTTATCTGAAGATTTGCTGATGAAGCGATTCAGTGCCGCGGCCATTCCTGTAAGCTTCTGGACCTCCTTGACCGAAGTTGGACTCTGCACTCTGAGGATAGCTGAGATCTGATCTGGGTCTGCCTCAATGCCTCTGCGTGTAACCAAGCTGCCCAAAAACTTGCCGGAACCAACACCGAAGGCGCACTTCGAGGCGTTAAGCTTCAGCCGGAACTTCTTTAGAGTGGCGAAGATCTCGGTCAAGTCTGACAGATGATCCCGCGCCTGCTTGGACTTGACCACCATGTCATCGATGTAAACCTCCACGGTTTTGCCGAGCTGATCGTGAACCATCTTGGTGACAAGTCTCTGGTAGGTGGCCCCTGCATTCTTCAGCCCAAACGGCATCACCTTATAACAGTAGGTTCCCCTGGGCGTGATAAAAGCTGTTTTCTCTTCGTCTGGCCCAAATAGTGGGATCTGATGATAGCCGCGGTAGGCGTCGAGGAAGCTCATTCTGTCGTGCCCGGCCGTGGCGTCGATCAACTGGTCAATCTTCGGGAGGGGAAAGCTGTCCTTGGGACAGGCTTTGTTGAGGTCGGTAAAGTCGACGCACACCCTCCACTTGCCAGTCTTCTTCCTGACGACCACCGGATTGGCTACCATTTCGGGTATTGAACCTCCCTGATAGCTCCGGCCTCAAGCAGCTTATCAATTTCCTCGACGACGGCTTCGGTCTGCGGGACCCCAGTCCTCCGTGCCTTCTGCATCACAGGTTTGTGGTTAGGGTCAACATTTAGTTTCTGACACATTACCTCGGGGTCGACGCCAGGCATCTCCTGAGGCGTCCAGGCGAAGGCATCTCTGTTCTGCATCAGGAACTGGGCCAGTTCGGACCTTTCCGGCTCTCCAAGCTGGCTGCCGAGTAGAAAGAACCGATCCGGGTCCTTCTGGTCGATCCGGACTTCGGCCAATTCCTCGACGCTCTTCCTGCCCGGATCTTGGCCGAGCTCATCCAGCCCCTGCTCCAGGTTCTTCTCCATCTCGGCCACATTGACCTCCTTGGGCTCTTGCTCCCCAGGTACCACAGCTGTCAAGCACAGCTTAGCTGCCTGTTGATCTCCTCTGACCGTGATAATCTCAATTCGGCCGCTCTCTCCTTCCCACGGAAACTTCAGCCTCTGGTGGAGGGTGGAAGGGACTGCTTCCAGGCTATGGAGCCAAGACCTGCCCATTATAGCATTGTAGGGCGAGGGTGCGTCGATCACCATGAAGGTTGCCATGACAGACGCGCCACCGACCTCGACCTTGAACGTCACTTTCCCCTTAGGATAAACAGGTTTGGCGCTGAAGCCGATAAGGGGAACTCGAGCCTCCTGCAGATCTTTCTCCGTCAGTCCCATCCTTCGAAAGCTGTCGAAATAAAGGACCTCAGACGAACTGCCGGGGTCAACAAGGACTTTCTTCACAGTGCAATTCTTCACGCCCTGCTTAGAGCAATCGAACTTCAGAGTCACGATCAGGGGGTCGTTGTGGGGGAGCTGCACCCCTTCTAGATCTGCATCAGTAAACCTGATCTCGGGACGCTCCCTCCGAGCCCTTTTCGGTGCTGAACTGAGTTCGGCGGCCATGACATGTTTGCCGTGAGAGGCTTTCCTGGCTTCGGCACGTGCTTGGTTACTCCCCTTGGGCGGGGGCGCCAAATGGATGACGTTGATGATCTTCTCAGACCCGTCGCTGTCATGACCCCCCTCTTCTCGGCGCGGGGCTCGGGTGTCGGCCCTGGCTTCTCTTCTGACAAATTCTTGTAAGTGTCCATCCTGGACAAGCTTCTCTAAATGCGACCGCAGTATCCTGCAATCTTCAGTCTTATGGCCGCCCTCCTTGTGATAGGAACAGAATTTCGTCTGATCTCGGGTGGACGGGTCGCCATGCATGGGCTCTGGCCAACTGAAGTACGGTCTTTTCTTGATCTTATACATGATCCTGTGGATGGGCTCCTTAAAGACCGTGTTGACCGCCTGGAATGCGTCCTCTATCAGCCTGGGTCGCTTGTTTCTTTCCGAGACGAACGCATGAGGCCTTGCCGAGCTGGTGGGCGCCCAACGCCTGTTTGGCTCATCTCTCCGCCGCTCCTCTCTCCGAGGTTCACTCCTCCGAGACGGTCCCCCGTCTTGCTTGGATGTCCTCCCACCCCGGTCTTTCAGCGCGGTTCCATGGTTTTCCCGAGCGCGGATCTGGTCATCTTCTTGGGCAATGTACCGGTTGGCGATGGACATGAGCGCTGCTATGGAAGACACCGGGTTCCTAGCCAAGTCCTTGCGGAGATCGCTGTCTGGCAGCAAGGCATTCTGGAATGCGAAGACGGCAACCTCGTCCTTGGAGCTCTCTATCTGACTGTAGACCGCCCAGAACCGCTTGGCGAACTGGGTGACGTTCTCTCCTTGCTTCATCTTCAAGGCCATGATGTCTGCATCTGTCTTCGGAAGGACTCTGTAGGCCTGGAACTTCTTCAAGAAGGACTGCTGGAGCTGCTGCCAGCTCGAAATGGCCCCCTCCGGTAGTGCACAGAACCACTTCAGGGGGAGGTCACCCAGACTGGAAGAAAAAACTCTACAGTTCAGGTGACCCTCATCTCCCCAGACAGACATCCTCTGGGAGAAGTGCCTGAGATGCGTAGCTGGATCCGAGACCCCATCATAGGTGACGAATCTTGGTACGGTGAACTTCTTCGGTAAGGGGTACCTCCTGATGTCTTGGGAGAAAGGAGATGCACCGAGATCAACGGGGTTACAGCAAGCATCCTTTTGGTCTCGGCCGAAGCCGGCTACCTCCAGGTTGCGCTGGACCGTTTCCCTTATGTGTGCGTCCAGCCATTCCTGGTCTCGGTACATGTTCTCCGGAATGTTTTCGGACGCCTTCCTGGAATAGCTACAGCTGGTGCTTGAGCCTTCATCTCGGGTTCGGTCGTCCCTTTTCCTGTTCAAGTGGTCCCTCAGATCCTCCTTTGAGGAAGAGATGCGCGTAACACGAGTAACCCTCTCCTCATGTTGTCGCTGGGATCGCTCCTAACGAGTCCGCTGCTGCTGGGACTGCTCCTGACGAGTCCGCTGCTGCTGTCGAGACCGTTGCTGCTGGGACTGCTCCCTATGAGTCCGCTGCTGCTGCCTTGCTGAGCCCGCAGCTTTCTCCAGCTGCTGCTGGAGCTGGCGGATTAGAGCATCCTTTTCCCTGAGGGCCTCGTTCTGTGCCTTAATCTCCCGAAGGGTGGAGTTCAAGCTGTCGCCAGGGTTGTAGTCATCGTCCTCTTCATCCTCGACGTCCTCGACGTGTCCTTCCTGACCTGAAGGGCGTGGTCCATCGACCACTGGGGACTTATCCCGCTGGTCTCGCCCTGTCAGGAGACCTGCAGGCTGCTGGGTGTCTCCCCTCCCGGGAGCGGACTCTGTACGGAGGTCACGCTGCTGGACGTTGATCCGGATGAGAGCGCGTTCAGCATCGTCCTCTGCGACTACTTGCTTCCCAGCCCTCTGCTTGTCAGGGGGCGGTCCTGCATGCTTTGTCTTGGAAGTCTCTCCGCTTTTCGCAGTTCTCCTCGTCATGGTATTTAGGAATAGGAATAGGAAAGATTATAGAAATCGTTTCCCACAGACGGCGCCAATTGTAAGTGCAGAAATAATAATACTCACAAGATCAGGATGCCTCTTAGGACTTACTCAATGCATGGAGGAGATAACTGCGACGACCTGAGCCTGAAAGAGGAGAAAGACAAAGGTCAGAGGACCCTGGCTATGGGCAGCGCAGGGCTCTCCGATGCTTAAGTCAGCAATGGATCGGAGAAGAAGAAGAAAGAAGAAAGACTGAGTGTCCAGGTGAGAATGCTTACCCCTTGCTCCCTTTGGCTCGTGCCTTATATATGGAACAGTCTGGGGTTAGTGCCAGTGGGCTTGGTGATGTGACCTGGGTCACATCAGCCCACAAAGTCATTAATGAAGGTCCATCATAGCCCTCTTTGCATTCAATGTGGGTTCGATCAGCCCATAATGCATTTAATTCCAGTCACATTGGGCTTGATCTTGCCCTGATCTGGTGGTGGCTGAAGTCCCATCAGATCCCTTCCTTGGGCCTAGCCACGAGAGGGCCGTGGCTGTTAGCTGCAAGCGCAGTACTGCATTGCCGAGCTCGCGTTGCCGAGACTGAACGGTATGCGCGGCCGAACTGAATCCTGTTTGGCCGAGACCAGAACGTAGTGCCGAGACCGATATGGATCGGATCGTAGCCGAGATCAAGGGACGTGGTCCCCCATACAGTAGCTAACCGAGCACACCCTAGCCGAGACCAAGAGAAACTGGTTCACGAAATGGGCCCCCACACAGGCACCATCCAAAATGAAAATACCTCTATCATTCCAACTATCACACATGTGAATCTTGCCTCAAGTGCTCCAAAAGAGAATGTGTTTCGAACCAAGTTTATTCCAGTTTGTCACCACTGTGGAGTAAAGGGACATATTCAATCTCACTATTAAATATTGAAATCAAATCCTATCCCAATCTGTCGTTATTATGGGATAAGGGGGGCACATTCGACCACAGTGCCGTAAACTAAAAAGGCACTTAAATGAGCAGCAGAGGATGATACAATATTCTCCTACGGAAGTCAAGACCAAATCGATAAGTTCTACATAAATCAGTGGTAGTTTTAGACATCAGGGACTAAATGTTAGCTGAGGAAAATCTTTGGGGAATGTCTTTTTGTATTTTGAGATTCTGGGATGTGCTAGACTCTATTGACCATTTTGTTTTGGAGTTGTACTTAAAACTTACTTTTTTGTAAATATACAACTTAAATGTTATAGGATGCCATTTTTAGATTTTGTTGCACTCTGATATCTGTTTATCATTATTTCTCTTTACGTATTGATTGCCATGAGCTTCGGAAAAAATGTATTTTTATTTGTGGGGAAAATGCTCTATTGGCACACAACAAAATCCTATGAAAAATTAGTCGCGTGGAGGCGAAATATGTGCCTTAACCACGCTTGCGCAGTCGTTGATCTTGGACGCAGACTATTGTAGGCCCTAATTTGGTCTGGGGTATAATTAGTAATATTGTTTCATTTTGGCCGAAATGGCTGAAAAATACCATTTCGGCCATGGCACCGAAACAAAATCCATGCTATAACTTTTTTGGTCTAGATTTCGGACCATCTCGGCTGAAACACATGATTTTGGTTGAAAATCATGGATTTCAATTGAAATAGCTGAAATTTGTAATTTCATTTTGTTTTCAAGAAAAAATCTGCCATATTTGTGAGGACAAAAAGAGGAAAAGAAGAAGAGATAGGGAATAGTCAATTGCTGGGAACAAAAAAGAGCGAGGGCAAGAGTACATGTGTTCGGCGCCACACCTCACTGTCAGTGTCGCCTCGTTGTTGCATCTACACCGCCTTGCTATCCCGTCGGCTACCTATGCCTCACCTCACCATTGCTTGTTGCCTCTGCACTACTATTCTCCTCCCACCTCCCCCTCCTTTTCTCTCCTTCATTTTTTGTATTATTATTGTTCTTCCTTTCGTTTTTTTTCTCCTTTTCATTTCATCGAGATTTGTTTTGGATTTGACCGAGTGAGATTGTTGATGGACGGATGGAGTCTTCTAGAAAAGTGGAGAGAAGGGTATGGGGCTGATGCCTAGGCCTAGTGCCAAGTGGAGTCTTCTTGAGCACCGAATGAGACTACTGGGACTAGGCCTGAGGCTGGGCTATAAATGGGGTCTGCTTTAGGGTAGTTTTTGTAACGAGCTAAGGCATGTTTTGGTGTAAGTCTTGTAATACGGTTGAGTCCTGGGCATAGTGCCATCTTTATCTTTTATCTTTAAACTTTTCTAACTATATTTTTTATTTTATTAATTATATATATTTATAGTTTTATTTTTTTTGTAAATAGAACACCGAAATATTTTGTTGAAATTCTGAAATGACCGAAATATATCAATTTGGAGGCTAGACCGAAATGGGGTCCGAAACAAGATTGACAACTATGGTATGGGGTCATGATAGGGGGCACATGCAGATGTCCATGGTAGAAAAACCCGCGCTTGTGCATATCATTCCTTTCCTTTGATGTAGATTATAAATCAATTTTTTTGATTCTTTCATTGATATTAAATTGTAAGAGTCAAACATTTTTTACTTTCGTGTCGTAGTATGCTAATCATGGTTCAAAGTCGTGGTCATGGTAATCATCACGGTTGCCTGAAAAATGATACCAAGAGGCATCGCGTCACGATTCACAATTGTCAAGACTTGAATTTCTTCAATCCTAATTTAAGAAAAATATCCAAAATATTTAGAAATTGAAGATTCTAGAAAATAATTGTATTTTATTAGTACACACTATAAATCAAAATATTGATTCCCTTAGCGGTGGCATATTGTATTATTGTCTTGTCATAAACTATATAAGTTTGGTCAAATCTAATAATATATTTACATGAATATATTAGAATTACTTCAAATATTATAGATTAATATTAGATTTAAATGTAAAACAGTTAAGTACTCAAATATCAAGTTAGTTATAGCTCATAAACATGTTACAACTTACAAGTTTTTCAAAAGTATTCATGCTGCCTCTACTAATATATAGAAGTTTTGATAGGAATGGTTAGCTAAGAAAACTTAATATTGTATAAGAGTCAATCGGTCATGAGTTTGAATCCCCGTAGAAACTACTCAGGGCAAAAAAAAAAAAAAAATGCATCGCCACTGTGTTGACCTTAGGGGGAGTATAGTATTTATGCTGCCTCTAAGCAACTTAGAGGCTTCAAACCTCAATTCAAGATAGAATGGATCTTCAAGATCATTTTAGAGAGGATTATAGACTTTATGGGGGGGGGGGGGGGGAATGGGTTTATGGACTACAGGAGCCATATCTATGTAAAAAAAAGACATAAACTAAAAAAAATGTTGAATGGGTAAGTCCAAAATCTGTGACTAATTTGTAAGTAGGGTTTGTTTTAGTGCACAAGAAAATATAAGAAAAATAATATATTAGAGAAAAGAACTTGAGTGTTTGGCAAACCAAGATAAGCAAGAAGGAATGATTATTTTATTTAAGAAATATAATAAGTTTCCCCATAGCTCTTCCCACTTGAAAACATTTTACAATATAAAAATATTTCAAAATATAGTCTGTACCAAAGGTTTTTGCCTCTCACCCTTTCCAAAAAAAAAGAGTGCACTCGTTAGGAGGAGAAGGATGATGATGATTGGTAGTGGTGGTGGTGGGAATGTAAACTTGGACAATTAGATTCCAAAGATGGGCCCCATTGATTTTTTTTCAAAACAACACATTACATCAAATTAAAGTATTTTATAACTAGTTTGTCTTATAAGGAATCCTACTTTGATAATTGGCATCAAATATTGTTATATTGAAACATTTTTTAACACATTGTAATCTACAGCATTAGCCAAACAACTCAATTTAAAATTTGTTTATTTTTTTAAAAAACTACCACACAATAAAAACATTATAATATTATACTATTTTATTTTGTACTATTTTTTCCTAGGACTATTTACATCTATAAATATCTTATTTTGTAGACATCCAAAAAGGCCCTAGACAATTAGTGGTCTAGCATGCATGAAAGTCATGTGAAAGAAAACTCATGTCCATTTCAACTTGTCTAATTGTTTTTCTATACATAGTTGGACTCTTGTAAATTACTTAGGCAAATAAGGACTCGTATTCTAATATGAAGGGATTAAGAAATCTAATATGACTTGGATTCTATGATGGGAAATGAATCATTAAAGAAAACTATAAATAAGGGTTTTAGGGTCCACTCTTGATGGGCACGCTTTTTCGCTCGCAGGACTATCGGGGTCAGCGGATGTGAGAGTCTATGGGGTCTAACCCTTTCGTGACCGAAGACAAAGCGAACATCAACTTTTTGTGTACGGATATGCCAGATTTTCTACTCTACTTGGAATTGACAAGTGGTGGTCCGTAGATCCACCTTCACAAGTAGAAAAGGAAATAAATTTTTTTCTAATTTTTTATTGCACATATATTTAAGAAAAGAGACATGGTTTGTTTTGAATACCGTGAAAGGCGATTTTCATTTGTTTTGGCGTGGAATGCGATTTTTGCCGTAAAAGACGATTTACAATTCTTATAAAAAAGGAAAGATAAGAGTTGTGATTTCGTTTATGTCTCTTTAAAAAATAAAAACTACAATAAAAAAATAAGAAAATGAGATCTAACTTCTCAGGAGATTGTGGGGACTCGTTCAGATTGACGATCGCAAGTCGTATGTGGACTTCGCCATCATCCTTCAGATGAGAACATATGATGCTTTTGATTTGCTTGGTTTGGCTTAAACCTCAAATTTTTAGAGGATAAAGACCAAGATGAGGTCCTATATCCAATAAATAGCTAAGTAGAAGGCTGAAAAGCCACGTCTAAGCTATGAAGATAGAAGGAGAAGGCCTTGGGGGGGAGGGGTGACCCCCCCAAGGGACTTTGGTCAACTTGTAGTGGTGGTCGCTGTATACTTCTTCAATGGAGGAGAGGTCATTGTAGCAACTTTTACAGAGTTTTCCCTAGGATTTGTACGATGTGTATTCGGTCTATTTCTCCCGATTGATTTTCTGACCCTTGAAATGATGGAGATGGCCTCCTTTTATAGGGGAGTTTATGAGCTCTTAATGCATTAAATCTCCATGATGGGAGGAGTTATAAGTTTTTAATTTATTTTTTTGTAACTTCTTTTTCTTGGCTTTTGATTGGCCGTTGGGAAATAAATAGCTTTTAATTGCCTTTAAGCTCCATGATGAGAGGAGTTACATGGTTAAATGCCATGACTGCACTTGACTTATAACTTATGTTTCATGGCTTCTGATTGGGCCGTCCAAAATAATGAGTAAATGACCGCATTAACTAGTCATAAAATGGATCATTAACTGCATTAAGTGGTCGCCAAGGCATTTGAAGAGTCGCGGGCCGTGCCGCGTCTTTTAGAATTTTTCTTATGAAGTAGGAGGCTTGAACGCCGATGTATCTGCATGTTGATTGATGTCCGATGATCATCTAATTTCAAACATGAACTGCTACCAATATGTCGGTACCATCTATCCTGTCGATTTCTCGATCGGCTCGGCAGAAAGCTTGCTTTTTTGGTCAGCCGATTAACAATTTCAAAGTGTCTGATGACGATCCCATGGTTTTGACGGCGGATCTGTGATCTTCATGAAGATCAACGGATTTCGTGCCCTAAAAATCAGATTTTTGGAAAACCATAGAGGCCAAACATCTCATAACGCGAAAAGGACCCAAACAATGGGTTTTCGGCCAAAATCTGGCAACTCGGATTTCCAAGGTCGCCGGCGACCATGGGGATTTTTATCCCTTTTGGTTGTCGGTCTTCAGCCGTTTTCCAGTTTTTCCGATTATTTCCTCTTCGGTATTTTTCCTGACATTTTTGTATATATTTTGGCCTGATTTCCCTGCAGAAAACTTGATGATAAGCCTTGCATATCAGAGTGCAAAGTTTTTGATTTTCCGGGAAAGCCAAAGATTTTGTCACGCAAAGTTGTTGATTTGCCATCAGAAGCCGATACTAGGTCAAACAATGTCAGAATGACTTGAGATTTAAGGTGAAGTCTCTTAAGCCATAAATAAAACCATAGGGTTTTGTTTGAGTTTTGAAGCCGTGTGTGGTCATGTCGCCAGTAGACTTGATTTTGTTGCGATGAAGATGCCGCACTTTGATATACGGTCAACCGATGTTCAATTGACTTAAATTCTGACAGAGAGTAGAGATGTCAAATGGGCCGGGCCATGGCCGAAGAGGCTGGGCCCGTCAGGCACTTGGGTTGGTCCTCCAGCCCGCCAGGCCCACTAGGATAGGCCCTCTAGCCCGGTAGACAGCCTGCCCCACTCGCCAGGCCAGCCCAACGTCCATATCCCCTGTTTTTTTAAAAAAAAGTCCATTTTAGCCCCCAACAGCTATAAAACGGTCATATTGTTAGAAACGAGAGAGAGATAAGAGAAAAAAGATTATAGACAGAAGAGAGAGCCTTGCTATTATCTCATTAACTGTGTACAATACAAAGGTAGAGATGCCTATTTATAGGCAAAGTAACCCCACAAGAGAGGAACCCTAATTCTAACCTTAACTCATCTCAAGTGGGCATCCATATAAGATCCATATTTTATAACACTCCCCCTTGGATGACCACCAATCAATGACAGTTGCCTCATTAAAAACCTTGCTAAGAAAAACCCAATGGGAAAAAACCAAAGCGAAGGGAAAAAGAGTACAACATTCTTCAAGATCATTGAACTGGTGTTGGACGTGCATAATGCTGCCTCATTAAAACCTTAACTAGGAAAACCCAGTGGGACAAAAACCTAGAAAATGAATAAGAGTACAACGCACAAATGTCCATGGGTAGCATACTTCAGGATGCTCTCTAATAAACCACTCCCCCTGATGATAACAACCATTTATATAGTTTGATGATGAACTCTATGCCTGTCAATCTCGTATACAAACTTCTGGAATACTGATTTTGGCAAAGATTTTGTAAACAGGTCAGCCAAATTGGTACTCGAACGAACTTGCTTGACTTCAATTTCATTGTTCTTCTGAAGTTCATGAGTGAAGAAGAATTTCGGTGATATATGATTAGTCTTGTCTCCTTTAATGAAAACCTTATCGAATTTGTCTGATGCATGCATTATTTGGGATACTTGCAATAAAAGGTAATTGACAAGAACTATGAACATGTTGAATCAAAGATTTTTGCCATACACATTTCCTATTGGCTTCATAAAGAGCCAAAATCTCAGCAAGGTTGGAGTAAGTAGCTACTAAAGTCTATTTAGTAGAACGCCAAGAAATGGCAGCATTACAATTTAGAAACATATAACATGTCTGTGATCGACCCTTATGAGGATCAGAGAGATAACCTGAATCTACATATCCTACAAAACTGGAATCTTTATGATCGTAAGAATAAAATATTCATAAATCAGTTGTTCCACGCAGATATCGTAGGATGTGTTTAATACCAATCCAGTGCCTTTGAGTTGGTGCGGAGCTATACTTGGCAAGTAGATTCACAGAAAATGCAATATCTGGTCTAGTGCATTGTGCCAAGTACATCAAAGCTCCAATAGCACTTAAGTATGGTACTTCGAGATCCAATACCTTTTCATTTTCCTCGATGGGACGGTATGGATCTTTCTTGATATCAAGAGATCGGACGACCTTGGGGGTGCTAATGGATGTGTCTTGTCCATACCAAATCATTTTAAAACCTTCTCGGTATAATTAGATTGATGGACCAACATCCCATTAGAATTTCTCTCGATTTGCAATCCGAGACAAAATCTCGTTTTCCCAAGGTCTTTCATTTCAAATTCTTTCTTTAAATAATCAGCAGTTTCTTCGAGCTCTTCTACAGTCCCTATCAAATTTATGTCATCCACATAAACTGCTAATATTGCAAATCCCTTCAAGAATTTCTTTATAAATAGACACGGGCATATGAGATCTTTTTCATACCCCCTTTTAGACAAGTATTCACTAAGACAATTGTACAACATTTTTCCGGATTGCTTCAAGCCGTACAATGATCGCCTCAATTGGATTTTGTAGGTACTCCTTGACTTTGCTTCAAACAAAGGAAATCCTTCCGGGATTTTCATGTGAATTTTTGTGTCTAAGTCCCCATACAAGTAAGCAGTTACAACATCCATGAGTCTCATTTCTAGATTTTGAAAAACTACTAAACTTATCAAATATTTGAAAGTTGTTGTTTCTATGACGGGGGAGTATGTATCCTCATAATCAATCCCAGGTTTCTGCGGGAAACCTTATGCCACTAATCGTTCCTTATATCTAGTAATTTCATTCATTTCATTCCCTTTTCTTACAAACACCCACTTATAACCTACATGGTTAACATCTTTTGAGGTTTGTATTATAGGTCTGAACACACCACTTTTATTGAGAGACTTTAACTCTACTTTGATAGCACTTTCCTATTTTGGCCAATCCTTTCTTTGTCGACATTCATTTGTAGAACGTGATTATGTGTCCCAATCATCATCATCATCATTTTCCTTTGGTATTTTTGTAGCTATCGCATATGCAAATGCGTCATCGATGGTAATGTCATTTCTATTCCATCTATTTTTCTTTTTTGAATAATTGTAAAGTATAGAGATCTCTTCATTTGTAGAACGTGATTATGTGTCCCAATCATCATCATCATCATTTTCCTTTGGTATTTTTGTAGCTATCGCATATGCAAATGCGTCATCGATGGTAATGTCATTTCTATTCCATCTCTTTTTCTTTTTTGAATAATTGTAAAGTATAAAGATCTCTTCATTTTCCGGTACCGACGCCTCTTCAGGGGCTTCCAAAGTCTCACTAGGGACTTCCATTATTTTAGAGAGAATGAATTTTACCATAACATCTTCAACAGTGTCATGTGCCTCTTTAGGAGGAACATCTTCAGGAGTGTTACTTGCCTCTTCGGGAGGAACATCTTCAGGAGCGTTTACGTGCCTCTTCGGGAGGAACATCTTCAGGAGTGTTACTTGCCTTTTCGGGAGGAACATCTTCAGGAGCATTTACGTGCCTCTTCAGGAGGACATGATGATGATTGTTAATTTCTCCTTTTCCGCGAAGCTGAGTCCCTTAAACCTCTAGGAATGTCATGCTTCTTGCGTACTTCATTTTCACATTGTGAAGTACGTGAATCTAAATGAGACAGACTTGAAGTATTCCATGTCAGTTCTCGTTGTTCTTTAGGAATGGGTTGTTCTACATGAACAATACGTTCTTCATGAACTATCTTATCTCCCCCTAACGGCGGGAATATTTTCTCATCATATGGGCTCTTACAAAGCCTTTAATTATTTGCACAGGTCCAGCTATTGTAGATACCTTTTCTGGAATGAACAACAATTTTGAGAAAAAATTCTATTTTTTCAGAATGGTATGTGTTATGGCACTATCTACCAAACATAGATTGTCTTCAGTTCCATGATTCATACCTCAAATAATAAATCAATATAACTATACAATCACATGGTAAAACTGAAATAATTAAATCATTCACCAGAAATTAGGATATTAATGAAAAATAAAGATCCCCATCATAAATGAAAAATCTAAGAAGCATGCATATCAAATGAACTAAAAATCAAGTTTGTGAAAGTTCAAAGAATTATTGGTCTTGTAAACCATGCCAAGGGGTGCTCTCCATATAAATGCCTCATTATTTAGAGGTTGGCCAATGAAAAGTTGGATCAATTCCATCATCATCCAAAATCAGTGAGTGGATTTTTAGTCATTAGGCCAAGATTCTGGGTTGATCGACGTTGCCGACAGGACTCACGCCCCCAACTCAGTTTGGCCATACCATATCCATTCCGTGTGAGTCCAACACCCATAAGGTTGCCCATGGGTCCATCTTCGGATCCCTAGGCTTGATTGATCATGTGAGATAGGTCGGTCAATGAAAAGTTGGAACATCAAGTTCTCAACTTTAAGAATCAGAACGACTGGTTCTGCTTGAATTAGAACTTCAGGTTCATAAAACATGAATTAGAACTGGTAAGTGTAGACAAATAAGTTGGTCAATGAAAAGTTGGAACATTAGGTTCTCAACTTTGATAATCAGAAATGCTAGTTCTTTCAAGACTTCAGGCTTGATTTAGAACTTCAAGTTCTGTCAAATCTTCAGGTTTGAAGTAGAACTTCTGGTTGTAACAATTGATCAGAACTTCAAGTTCTACCAAATCTTCAGGTTTGATTTCATAGCCTTATAATTTGTTTGGATTTGAACAAAAAACTCTAGGTTTTGATTTATGGATATGAATCTACAAGTTCATATCAGTATTCCAACTTCTAGGACTGTTGTTCCATAGATCGGTGAACTTCAGGTTCAGATTTAGAACTTTTGGTTCTATTTTGTGATCCATTCATAGTATTGATAAATTTAAATTAAAAGAAAATATTATACAAGAAGATGAACCGTAACCAAACATGTATTTGAAGAAAAATATTACCCTTTTTTGAAATCCATTCTGGGAAGGATTCCGTGATGAATATCAGCGCTGGGAAGGAATTCGTGCAGGGAATTCACGATGAGAATTCGCGCTGGGAAGGAATCTGCGTAGAGAATCCGCGATGGGAAGGATTTTGCGATAGAAATCTGTGCAGAGAAGGATTTCTCCATGAAAATCCGTGCAGGGAAAGATTTCTCTTCTCTTTGGGTAAGAATACGAGTTTTCTTCATTCTCTTAGAGTTTCATGCTGATAACGTGTTAGAAAAGAGAGAGAGAGAGACAAGAGAAAGAAGATTAGGGACAGAAGAGAGAGCCTTGCTATTATCTCACTAACTGTGTACAATACAAAGGTAGAGAGGCCTATTTATAGGCAAAGTAACCCTACAAGAAAGGAACCCTAATTTTAACCCTAACTCATCTCAAGTGGGCATCCACCCAAGATTCATATCTTATAACACATGTAAGGGGTATTTTGTGTCATTTTCTATTTTACGAAGTCTATAAATACCCTAACCCTCCCATTCTCATTCCTCACCAATTTACGCAACTCTCTAATTCTTTATACATTCTCTAGCTCTCTCTCAAAGCATTCAACTCTTTCACTCTCTCTAAGAAGTTTTTGGAGTGCCAAAGATCAAGTCATCAAGAGACAAGATTAAAAGGGCATTCAAAGATTTAGAGGTATTTATATTATTTAAACTTGAGATTCCATATATATATAAGTTTATATTATACTATATTAATTCTCATTTTCTCCCCTTTCTTATATTAATTATCACAAAAGAAGGCTATTAGAGCCTATTACTGTTATTATTTATGAATTTTATTTTTTGAAATATGGCTAGAAGATTTCCCACAGAATCTTCTTCAGTTAACTTAGGGGAAGAAGAAAATTTTATTGAATTACAAGATGAAGTTGGTGAATTACCACCCCCCCTTTTCTCAAATTCCCGTAGCCGTAAACCAACCAATAGAAATAGAACTTCAATAGTTTGGAATGTATTTACAAGGTTTGAGGTTATTGAAAATGGAAAAACAATTGAAAAGGCAAAATGAAAATTTTGTAGTAAAATTTATGGTGCCGAGTCAAAAATGGGTACCGGCCATTTGACAAGACATAGGAAAAAATGTTTAGCCTTACATTAGCCGGCAGATGCAGGGACAGAGAGGCCTAGTTCACAGACCCAGATTTCTAGTATTGATGGTGGTAATAGTAGTAGCAGTTTGAGTCTTTTTTCTTTTAATGCACAAAGTGCTAGACAAAATCTTGTTAAAATGATTGTGTTATCCGAATTACCATTTTATTTTTTTGAAAATAAGTTTTTTTTTAAGAATGGGTCCAGAAATACTGTCAACTACAATTTCACAGTATTTCAAGAAATACAACTAGGAATGATGCAATTAGACTTTGGCAGGAAGTGAACACAAATATAAAAAATTACCTTGCAAAGATTCTTGGTAGAATAGCCATAACCACAGATATGTGGACATCTAAAGGGGGTGATAGTTTTCTATGTATTACTGCACATAACATAGATGAAAAATGGATTACTAATAAACGTATAATTAGTTTTAGTTGTCTTGAATGGTCACACAATAGCACTAGAACAAGTACATTTATTTTGAAAAAACTAGATGAATATGATATTAAAGAAAAAGTTTTATCTATAACTTTAGATAATGCTAGTAATAATACAGTGGCTATTGAATTAAAGAGAATGCAGATGCCACTTGCAACTTTGATAGATGGATAGCTCTATCTTTCAAAATAGATGTGTATGTCTCTCATTGCAAAGGTTGGTTTAAAACATATTGTAAGTTACACAGATGCTATTAAAGACATTACTAGATTTATTTTTTCCTCCGCACAGAGAAGATAATTGTATGCCCAAATATGTGCGAGGCAAGGCGTATCTGCTATTAAAATGCCTAAGGAGGTAGAACATGGATGAAATTCTATGTATGATTTGTTAAACAAGGCACTTGACTGGAAAACTGTTTTGAATGAGTTTTGTGCTTTTCATGCACAAGATTTGATGATTAGTGATGAACATTGGGAGTTATGTGCCCATCTAAGAGATTTATTAGAAGTTTTTTATGCTTTAACATTATTTTTTCCTAGGATATATTATCCCACATCTAATGAAGCTTTAATGAAGCTTTTTAAAATTACTTTACAATTTAGTAGATTTAGAGATCATGTTTTACTGAGTAACACTATTAAAAACATGGAACAAGAATTTAATAAATATTGGAAAGAGGCTCCAATGACATTTTCTTTAGCTGCTGTATTTATTACTAAGTTAAAATTAAGTGGTGTACAGTTTTTTATTGATGGAATAAATAAAAATATGGATTATATAGATTTTAATATTTTTTCAAATATAAAGGCAAATTTATAAGCACTTTTTTAATTTTATTGTGAGCAAATGGGTACAACTGGGCTTAGTATTGGTCATTCAGAAGTCCAGCAAACAGTTGTTGGTGAATGGTATGTGTGGTATTCTTCCATGTTTACGAGCATTGCATCCAGCTCAAACTCAAATAACATTGTGACGGAGTTATCATCGTATCTTGACGTCGGTGTAATACGGGTGCATGATGTATCTAGTTTTGACCTTTTAGCCTGGTGGAAGCAACAAGAAAGCATTTATCCAATGTTGGCTGCCATGGCTCGTGATCTATTGACTATTTCTATGTCTTCTGTAGCATCACAACAAGCTTTTAATGCAGGTGGACGTGTGGTAGATGACAGAAGAACAAATCTAACTGAAGAAATGATGGAGTGTTGTGTTTGCCTACGAGACTGATATTTGGCAGATAAGAGGAAGTAAGAGTTGACATCAATGGAAGATTATAATCCAACATAATACATTAGTGGACAACGCATCTGATTTTTTACTTTTTCCTTCATTGTAATTTTTAAATTTATAAGTTTTTCATTCTTTTTTTATTTTTATTTTCTATAAAGATTGTAAGGTTTTGAAGGTAATCCTATTTAGAAACCTTCAAGAAGTTAAGATCCAAATGGCTCTTTCTTATCAGTGGAGTATGTCGAGTTTGACCGAACCACTTAAATATATTTGTCATTCTCCGTACTTGTGTTCTATTTTTTATTAATACTTATAAAAAAAAGAAAAAAAATATGAATAGGCCTGCCTAGCCCGGCATGGCCCAACCCGGTCATGCCTAGCCCATGGTGGGCCGTGCCAACTTATTTCCTTGGTAGCCAACGGCTCGGCCCGTGGCACGGGCAGGTACGGCCCGCTCGTTTGACATGCCTAATAGGGAGCATATTAGAGTCATTTTGAGATGATCCATTAGCTCTGATTTTGAAATCATGGTCCCGAGGGGCTCGGCCGCGGGAGGCTTGATTTAGCTTTCGGTAGTCAAAGTTTGGTTAAAAGTTGTCGAAAGGACCTAAAACTTGTCATGTAGCCCTTTGGAAGTATTTTGAAGTCACCCAAATGCTCTGTTTGATAAGTGATGTCCTCAGTGGTTCTCGCCACCGAAAGGCTTGATTTTGCTGCTTGAGGGTTGATGTAGGGTTAAACGTTGTCGGTTTGACCTGAAACTTGACATGGAGCATTTTGGAAGTATTTTGAGACCATCCATAGGCTCTAATAAAAGATCTGATATCTTCAATGCTGTCACCGTCGGAAGAACTGACTTTGCTACGGCTGTTTCATTTTTTGGTCAAACGGTGTTGGAATGGCCTAGAATTTGATGTAGAGCCTTCTAGTGGCATTTTGAAGCCAACTGTGTGCTTTGTTTTGTGAATCATGGTCTCCAGCTTGACCGTAGCCGGGAGCTCATGTTCAACTGCTGAAAGAGTGAAGTTTGGCCAAATAATGTTGAAATGACCCGAAAACTTCGTGTGTACTCTTCTTATGGTTGTTTTGAATCATCTTATAGTTTTTATTTGATTTTGACAAGATTTGATGCTTGAAGTAGCACTGTCTGCTTACAGTAGGATGCCGTTTCATGTAGCTTTTTTATGTTGAAAGTGTATGAAGAGGCAAAGTGACATTTTTGGTGTCTACAACTCTTCTCACAGAAGAAATTTCAGGATTATCCCACTGTTGAACATACATAAAAGTCAATGGGAGGAGAATTGCACCAAACCCTAGACAATCAAGGCCTTTGTTCTTCATTACAACATCAACTTTGACAATATCTGCACTATTCATCATCTAGAGTGCAAGGAAGCATTCCATCATGAGTTCCCTCTTTAATATATTCTATTGTTTGATCTAATGTCATTAAATTGATGCCATGGTTGTAGAACCATATGAAAAACCTTACACTTTCATGCATGATGATACAAACCTTGTAATGTGCATGACAAGTTAAGAGTATATACATCGATCACATCTATAAACTATGTTAAAGGCGATCACATTGAATAATCATGACATTGTATCAAGACTTACAGCAACACTTGGCATAGATTGAAAATTAAATTGTTTGCAAGCTTGCTTAAGTATAGGAATTTGTGTTTACTAGTGGCGGACTTAGGATTTTTGTTTGGGTGGGACAGAGAATTTTCAATTAAAAAAGTCAAAATCATCACCATCTATGAATTATCAATGCCAACGATAAATAATCTCCATTGATTGCATGGTTTAAAGACATAGTTTTTATTTTTATTTTTTGGTAAATTAAGGCTAAAGAACTCAATCTCCCATAAAATCTTTTAATTACAACAGCCAATGCCTCAAAAACTAAATTCTTTTATTTAAATTATATAGTAACAAAATAGAGGAGGTATACTCTGTAAATGAGCATTACAAATATCAGTAGTGTTACCTGAGCAAACTTTTTGGCCAGAATTTTGGACAACCCCTATGATATCCCTTGAATATCATAGGAATATTCAAGGGATATCATAGGGGTTGTCCAAAATTATGGCCAAAAAGTTTCTCCAGGTAGACTTTTTGTACAAATATTTTAGCGCAATTTGTCATTACTAAGACCTATCCACAAATTGTCATTACATCGTGGAGGTCTTAGTTTGCTATATTCTTAGTGCAAGAATTCTATAAATAAATATCTAAATTAGAAGCCCTAACATGAAAATTAGAGATGGTAAACGTGCCATCTATTAAATATGAGAAATTCTAAAAAAACTCCCTGTTTTAAAATGGGTGTTTTTACCCCCTTTGACTTATCCAATGAAATAATGGAGCCTCTATATATGCCACATCTCATTATGTAAATTAAGCATGAGCCTTTTAGGAAATAATCATTCAATTTTAGATTTTCAAGGATACTTGGAAATGGGATTTTCTTCCAAAAATCAATTAATATAATTTATTCCATTACAGAATGTCATATTTCTCTAACATATATGATCGAGGAAACATGTAGCAATGGTCTAGGTTTCTAAGGAAAAATGAAATGCTTAATTTAATCCCAGATTTTCAAGGATGCGTGCGAATTGGATTTGACCGATGCATACCTATCATGCAAGGGTAACGATTATCATGTATTTATTTAGGTAATGAAAAGTAACAGGATCTTCATTTATTGTGTAACACCCCAATTTCGGATACAGAGAAAACTGTCAAGCTACCTGAAATTGGCACACTACTTCCCGGAAAACCCAAGAACTTCCAAGATCGTAGGTCCGCAGTGAGGTCCAATTTAAAACTTATTGAACAACATAATATCAACGGTTAATAATGCGGAAGCAAATTAACAAAAGCGGAAGCAAATGTAACGTATCACTTAACTATGCCAAATATAACAGGGTTGAAATCTAGCCTAAAGAGCCAAAGTTATAAAAATCAAGTGTTTATTACATATTCTAACTACTACCTTGCTCACTACAAAACTCACTCGAAAACCCAAACAAAACAAATGAACTCTCACACCCCAGGTGCCGGCTCTCCAACATCCAGCTCGACCTCTTGGTTGGCCGATCCCCATCTGTAGTCTCCTGTTACGGGTGCCTCAACGAGCGTGAGCGCACCGTCCTCGTAATCGGGGTGAAACCTAAGCACCAAGAATGAGTCAGATATAAAGATTTGACAAGTCACAATATACTAATAACATAAGATGTATCCATAAAAACAGTAGAGACAAACATATAGTTAAAGAGAATGTCAAGATATGAAATCTAGGTAGTTGAGCAAGATAAGCATTTAGAATCAGGATAAATATAATATCTAATCTAACACAACATGACACATTCACACAAGATAAATACAGCAGGATATTATGCCGCATGTAACGCCCCAATTCCGGATACCGATATAATCGTTCGAATACCCGAAGTTGGCGAGTTACTTCCCGGAAAATCCGAGAACTTCCAAGATCGTAGGCCGCAGTGAGGTCCAATTTAAAACTTTTTGACCAATATAGTGATAACATTTAAATTGCAGAAGCATAACGATTAAATAAAGCGGAAGCAATAAGTATCGATATATATATATTAAGTATGAGCAGAACATTTGTCTAATAAAAAGGATTCAATGTTAATCAAAGTTTATACATTTGAATCTACCCAACTTGCTACAAAAATGTGCCTCTCAAAACCCAAAATGAAAGAGTCCCTCAAAACCCATGTAGATACTCCTCGCCCTCCGGCTCGACATCCGTGTCGGCCGGGCCCCATGCGTACTCTCCTGCGACGGGTGCCTCCACTACAGCTAGTGCATCGTCTGGGATCTCGGGATCAAGGCCTAAGCACCAATGAATGGGTCAGATCTAAACGATCTGGCAAGTTACAGCATACTACTAACATAGAACATATATATCAAAGGAAATAAAGACAGGTAATTAAATTAAATGAATAGCAAGGGAAAAGAACTAGGCAGTTGTGCATTTAAAGCATAAGGAATCAGTATGAATGAAATCATCTAAACTACTACAACTAGGTGGCACATTCACACGAGCTGGAATACCGCGGGATATTATGCCGCAGCCCTCCCATACTGAACACAGTTGCGGCGGGGAAATCTCACCAGTGGGAATAACTAATCCCGAATATCACTCATCATCTCATCATCTCAACACTCCAGATCGACACGGTATCACACCGTCCGTCTTAACCACACCGCTCATCATGATAACTCCACAACACTCAACTAGCTCCTACCGGGGATGATCAGTCCACAGGCTGAGCTTAAATCAACCGAGTGAATGTTCATGCCGACTCAAGAATACCCTAAGGGTCTGTGTCTGTCTAGGCTTTGCCTTGCGTGAACAAGGTCCTAACCAACAACTCAGTCTATAGATGATATTCCAAGCCCAAGCCCACTCGTTGGATCCACACCAAGGCCCATCAACACATGGCCTGGTCTACAACCGTCCAAACGAGGCAACAATTCCATTATCACTAATAAACAGTCCAGTCTAATACATTTGACTTAAAAACCCAATATAAACTACCTCCTCCAACTAAGGTACACATCCCACACTTAGGCCCAATAAGGGCCCGCCTAGACACAGACACGGGTCAGTGATCTCCAATCGTACTAACGGGTCACCTCTAAGATACCCTAGGTTCAGGTCCTCCATTTATAGTTAATTAGCAGGAACAGCTACACTAAAGATCTAAGAATGACAGTAAATAAATGAAATGAAGTATGAACTCCAATAAGGGAATCAACGGGGAAATACAACAGTCCAATCCTAGGTAATGGGCCACGTTAGGTTCGGGTCCATCTCCGGTAATTTGATCTCTAAACGAAGTCATTGATGCCCTATAATACTGTGTTTGGTGCTTAGGAAAAGTACGGGCACCATTGACGACTCTTAGAGGTCAAATCATCTTAGATTAATAACCAAAATCCTAATCGGTGGTCCCCACGAGTCAAGGTTGAGCCGCACCATTGACTCGTGCTTGGCACATTGATGGAAGTTCATTTGGATGGTTAATGGGTCCCACAATCGATTAATCATAAAACAATGCTAAACTTACACCCTAGAGCTCACAGTGTGGCAGGTCGACCTGGCAAGGGTCGGGTCGATCTGCTCCACTGGAATCAAAGTTGGGATTTGGTTTGGATTCTGGAATTTCCAGTGTACCCGATTGACCAGGTGGCCTGCCGGTCGATCTGGTACACAGGTGTACCTGAGTCAACAGACTCCAGGCCAAATCTCAACTTTTACACTAAGGTCTGGGTCTGATGGAAATATCCAGGTCATACACAAACTATTCGAATTGGGTTCGTAAAATACTTAGGGCTTAAATCAAATTATGAATTTCTAAAAGTGTAAAACTAAAGGGTCCAGATTAATTTAAATTAATTTAAAGACTACAGGGTCAGGAAATATTAATTTAAGGATAACAAGATAATTTATTCTAATAGGGTTCCATAAAGGCTAAGGGTCCTACTCTCTTAATTTCTAAAACTAATGGGGTTCCACTGTACACATTAGAACTAAATGATTTGTTTAATTAATAAAGCTAATGAGTTATGGAAATAGTGGGCCCCACTGGGACCAGCTCCGATTTGGTCCAATAAAATTAAGGGGTTTATATTTCTAGTTTATGAAAATTAATGGAGTTAATAGAATACATTAAACTAAGGTTTTATTTTAATTAAAGAACTAATGGGCTATAGATTAGTGGGCCCCACTAGGCCCAAAGTCCTCCATCAAAACCTAAGTCCACTATATATATATATATATATAATAAACACACCTTTTCCATCCCATACATCACTCTCCATTTCCACCCACGTGGACAACACCAAGTCATCCCTCACCTACCCTTCATCACCCTTTTCTCATTCACTCACGTGGCATCTCCCCTACCTTGCCTTTCTTTCCATTTCATTCTTTCAAATCCCCTCATCTCTTTCTCTTTCATTAAGAACTCGTCAGGCCTGTGGAGATCGTCCACATGCAGAACTTCTGGGATGGGCTGGAGCGACAGCCTCAATTTGGGAGACCTGGATAGTGGGCCCTACTGGATGAAACTCAGATCAGGCTACCCCACCATTGTCGCCCAAGGACCCTCTACATGATGACCGGGTTGATCTGCCATCAATGGCCCACCTGGGCCCCACAGATTCCACCAACGAGAGGAGTGATCCGCTGCCTGGGGTTAATCAAGTTAGTAACCATCGCGTAGACTAGGACCCACCTCTGATCAAACCCAGATCAGACCTCTAGCCCATGGTCGCCCCACCAACTCGGTCCTGATGGACGGACTAGATCTGTGACCAGATCAGTCTGGAGGCCCCACAACCTAATTAAATAAGATAAAAACCCACTCCAAGAACTCACGCCTGATACAAAGAGAAGCAATGATCGTGGGCCCCACTGATCAAGGGCCCACGATCAGCCCTCATCACCTGGGTCGCCCAAGATGGCTCTACACGATGTGGGGTCCGGATCCCCCAGGATGGCCCACCTGGGCCCACTGATCTCAACATAAGCTAATAAAACAAATCCAAAATCGTCTCTGTTGCAGGGAATGCAACTGTAACAGTGGCTATTGCAGAGCCACTGCTACAATC
Organism: Cinnamomum chago; assembly: GCA_038049695.1. NCBI lineage: Eukaryota > Viridiplantae > Streptophyta > Magnoliopsida > Laurales > Lauraceae > Cinnamomum > Cinnamomum chago. The sequence goes on along the minus strand of CP142458.1, from coordinate 58,177,072 downwards.
GCCCCCCCTTCACCTCTCCATTCAATTCAATCTATAATTCCAATCAATTCCATTTATCAAACAACAATTAAAATTGCAAGAATCACATCAATGCCCATTATATCCAAAACACAAACAGGGCTCAGGTGGAATTCTAAAACTTACTTAATCACAATTAGGAAATGAAATACAGCAATCCAAGGAAAACATACACATCCTAAGTTAATAGTAGATGCACTTGCCTCTTTGTGATTGAGAGAAGGTCTGTAGAGAGAAAGAAATCAATAGAAGAGAGAACTCAATTTCAGCAGTGGAGAAGAAGAGGAAGAACAGAGTAGCAGCAGCTCCTTGAGAATTTTTCCAGCAGAGTGACAGTAACTTCCAGCAGTAATAGGGAAATACGAGAAATGAAGAAGGAGAGTTGCAGCCCTTCAAGGAGAATCCAGCATAATTACAGCAGCAATAGTAGTGTCTTGGAGGAAGAAAAATGAAAGAGGAAGAAGGGAAACGTGGTAACAGCAGCACCCAGGGGAATTTCCAGCAACAGAACCAGTGGCCCCCAAGTGAATGAAGAAGAAGGAGAAGAACACGGCTGCAGTAGCTCCCAGAGACCTTCAGCACAACACAGTAACAGGGGCTGTCGTTTGGAAGAGAGAGATTTGAGGGAGATGAGAAGAGAGGAAATGAAGGAAATGAAATGGAAATGGTTGCTGCAGCAGAGAAGGGATCCCAGCAACAGTAGCTCAAACGTATGAAGGGGATGGAAGTTGAGAGTTGCAATTGAACAGGGGCTGGAGGTAGTTTTCTTGGGAAGGGGGCTGCTTAGGGATTAGGGTTCTCCTTGGGATAAGAGAGGTTTTATAGGTTTAGTGAGGAGATTAAGGACCAAATTAGCCCTAGGGTTTTATGGAATTAGGTTTAGGGTTTGGGGGTAGTTAGGTCTTTGGCTGGAAGCTTCTAGAGGAGCACCATTAGCTTAAACTAAACCCTCCTAATTAGATTAAGACCACTAGCTAAGGTCCTATTTAGCACTAAAAGCATAGGATTAACTCAACACCCCACTAATTAAGAATACTAACCCTCTAAGCTAATCTAACTAACTTAGGAAAATCTAACTAATCTCTCTATCAACCCCTAATTAGCCCAAATAAATAGTGATTAGCCAAGATTAGCAAAGATTAACAATAATTAACCAATAATTAACATAAATTAGAATAAATTAATCTATAAAATAGCATTTAGAGGGCCCACCAAGGGCGGGACCTCACACCGCAACCCTCTCATACTGAGCACAGTCGAGGCGGAGAATTTCACAAGTACTGGGGAATGACGAGCCCCACAGATTACACTCATCATCCTTACCACACTCATCACTCGGGAGACTGGACCCGGTATCACATCGTCCGTCTAAAACATAGCTTATCATGATAGCTCACTCATCGCTCAATACTCAAATAGCTCTTATCAGTGATGATCAATCCAAAGGCTGAATTTAGAACAACTGAGTGAAAGTCTATGCCGACTCAAGAAAACAACGACTGTGTCTGTCTAGGCTTTGCCTTCCGTGAACAAGGTCCTAACAAAGTCCCTAAGAGGTCTAAGTATCAATTTAATCAATGGATCACAGTCCAGGTCCAAGTCCAATCATTGGATCCATACTAAGGCCCATCAAATACATGGCCTGGTCTAAAACAATCCAAATGAGGTGACAAGTCATTTTCCAATGATAAACAGTCAATTCTCATCTATAATGAGTTATAAGTCCATAATAATCAACATCTCCAATGAAGGGTATCACACATCCATACTTAAGTCATAAAAGGGTCCGCCTAACCACAGACAAGGGTTAATGTTCACCTGAACATATTACCAGGTCACACCTAAGTAGTCCTAGTTTCAGGTCATCCATTTTCCATTTAATTAACAGTTATAAGCAATAAGTGAAATCAACCTCCAAACTCGAGAATCAATGGGAAATAACGAAAGTTTATCCTAAGTATTGGTCCACGTTCAGGTCCAGGCTTATCTTAGATAATTTGATCTCTAAATGAAGTCTCAGATGCCAATGGATATTGTGTTTGGTGCTCTAGAAGTAACAGGCATTATCGACAACGTTTAAGGATCAAATCATTATAGAATACACAACCTAGACCCTACTTAGTGGTCCCCACGAGTCAAGGTTGAGCCACACCATTGACTTAAGCTTGACACGTCAATAGAAGTCCATTTGGATGGTCAATGAGCCCCACAGACTATCACAACCTCAAGATGTGAAAGCTAGAAAAACATTGAATGCAGTGTCCTCGGTCGACCGTGTACACTGGTCTGTCGTGATGTTGGCTCCTAGGTCGACCCTTTGTGCAGTGTGCTCAGTCGACCTCCGGGACTGATCGGTCGACTGAGTACTCTAGAAAATTGGGGTCAGGCACCTGGCAGGCATTGTCATGATCTTAGGAATCCTACGTGTGTTCGGTCGACCTTCTGGCCTGGGCAGTTGACTGCATACACTGAGAAACTTGCAGAAATGAAGTCCCAATTCTCAGCAATTTCACTGCAAATCTTGTGTTTTTGGTTGACCGAGAACAGGGTTCGATCGATCGAAAACATAGGATTTCTGTGTCTGAGGAAGAATTCAGCTCCCAGTTAATCTCTGCAAAAACCTGTGTATTCGGTAGACCGAGATAGGGTTTGGTCGATCGAGTACACTAGGCCTCTAAAACTTGCAGGATCTTAACTGAGACTTGAATTTCTCTGAAATTCAGTGTCCTCGGTTGACCTGATTGTAGGTCGGTCGACCGAGTACATGCAGCTTGCAGAATTCCAGATTTCTGGATTTTCTTCTCCTTCAACCCAATTTCCATCAAAACCCATCTAATCTCGTTCAATCATCACCAGATCATCATAAAACATGAAAAACACTTCAATAGACATCCCATCATCCACACATGGGCCATTGATCTTTCAAATGAGATGAAACTCATCCATCAATGGCCAAAATCCATCCAAACAAAGCTCAAAGGCAAATATATCAATTCTAGCATCATATGAATGAACATTACAAAATCAAATGAAGGGAAAATATTAATTCTATGCCAAGTGAGTATATTGCACTTGCTTCAATCTAAAAGCAAGAAGATAGAGATCCAAGCTCAAAATGCAATCCAAAGCTCCAATGGTCTTCCACACACTCAAACTAGCCCAAAACACAGATCTAGAGATATCTCTAACTCCTACACCCAAATCCACAAGAGAATTGCTAAAGGAAGGTAAATCTATAGAGAGAAAGAGAGAAATCTAAGGAAATAGAACTAGAGGGGAATAAATACCTTGATTAGAAGAGAGAAGAGATATAGAAGATAAGGGAGCTCCTTGGAAGAGAAGATAGTTGTAGCTTCTAGTAGTAGATGGTCTTCTTCTTCTAGCTAGGGTTCTAGATCTAGGGTTTATAGCGAGATATTGGAAAGAAGATAAGAGAATCGGAGGGAAATGAGGGAAGAAGAGAGAAAAGAGAGGGAAATGAGAGTTGTGATGGTAGCCAACGTAGGGAAATGGGAGGGAAATGAGTTATACAGGTTGGGGTTGGGGCTGATTACCAAAATGCCCTTTTAGTTAACATGGGTTTGGGATAAAGCCATGGGTATTTAGGTCTTTGGGTAGGGTTTCTAGAAGCTTCTTAAGTGGAAAAACCCCTCCTATTAATCCTAATTACTAGATAGGGCTTTTAACTAACTAACTAACTCTAACAATTAAAAAAGACCCTCCTATGATCCTATAAAATTACACAAAGAGACTAATTAAACTAAAACTTAGGAAAATACCTAACTACCCTTACTAATCCCTATTAATTAGTATAATTAGATATTATAGGCTATAAAATAGTATTCAAATCCAAATTGAGGGTCCACAAAGGGGTGGGACCTCACATATTGGGTTCCACAATATGATTATTTATAGAGTAAATTAGCGAAAGGTCCTAGAAATGGAACGTTTAAAGGCTTTGGTCCACACAAGTTTTGTTTAAGGTCTGTAGTCCACGCAGCTAGATATATTTTGGCAAGAGATCCCTAAATACGTCACATAAGACATTTTCATGACGGATTTGCCCTTTCAACTGTTTAGACATGATATTTTAAATTTTAAATTTTCAAATCTTCCATTCCCCCTCATTACTAAGGCAAGAGACCCCCTTCGATCTTCTTCTCTCTATTTCTCTTGGCAAGCTGTGGTATCGATTGAGAACACTAGTTGCCGCGGAGAGGGCTTCGGTCCTTAATTTTTTGATTGCAGAACTTAGTCTCAGAGAAGACCATTCCAGAGATCGCATGTCGATCGGACGGTGGGCCAAACATATCGGTTGCCAATCGCTGCTCAGAGAAACAAAATCTAGAGGAAGAGGAGAACTTGCATAAGTTCCGGACTATGGTTGATCTTTTTTAAGATAGAGATCCAGAAGGATCCAGACCTCGGTGGTTCTAGCTGGAGAAGACGAGGAAGAAAGAGAAGGCAACGAGGTTGCTGTTTTGGTTATTGGTATGGTTGCAGAACAAATCAAAGGATCGGAGGAAGCATCGATCTATCTTGTTGGTGAAACTTAGAACCCATCGCAGGGATCAGAGGATCTAAAATCTCAGCATATCCCAGAGCTGCTGCAAATCGGAAGTAGTTGAGGGATGGTCGCGGTTGCCCTACAGCTGCCTAAGAAGAAGATCAAAGGACTGCTGGGTTCACTGAGCGAATCTGCAGAAAAGAAGAGCAACAAAGAGAGGAACGATGCCCAGTAGCCACCGCTTCTCGATTTCGTCGGTGATTCATCTTTGGAGCTCTCACTCGTCACCTAAGAAGCGATTTAGAGGACCTTTGGTACCAGGGCTGCCCATCGCCAAAGGGAGCAAGGTCGTTTCAGGTTTTTGTCTTGGTCCATCTGAAAGTCCTTGGGATCCTAACCCTAGAGGGGGGGGGGGGTGAATAGGGTGTGCTACAACTATGACCAATTTAAACCAAATTTAACTTCTTTAAAACAAACCAGTCAAATGTGATGATTTAGTCAAACAATACGCGGAAGCTAAACAAAAACAATCACCACATAACAATCACCACAACACAATATTTATAGTGGTTCGGCCAACGTACCTACATCGACTACCGGCTTGTGCATCCAACACCCCACCGGATTTCCACTATGTATGCTTTTTACTAGGCTAAGCAATAACCCTTACAATGTTGTTTTTCTAGGCTAAACAACAACCTCTCAATGTGCTTTTATAGGCTTAGCAATAACCTTTACAAGATGCTTTTCTTAGGCTAAGCAATAACCTTACACAATGCTTTTCTTAGGCTAAGCAATAACCTTTACAAAGAAAGATTTCTCTAAGAAAGTGTCTTCACAAAAGATCACTCTAAGAGATTACAATTTAAGCTCAATTGAATTGCCTCTACATAGGCTAATATGAAAGTTTAATTCAAATTACAAACATACACTAAAACAAGTTAAAGTGTGTGCACAAGTGTATGAATGCTTAACTTCAATCAATTTCTACAATGAAGCTCCTAAATGAATGCATGATGCATTTTAAAATCAAAGCTTATAAAATGATGATTGAAGATAAAACTAATCACATAAAAGATTCAAACAACTTTGAAGAAATGAAACTAACAAGTTGTATGAATAATAAGATCTAAGAATGTATGTGATTTAGTTAAGAGAGTTTGCAAACCAATCTAATTTACCAAAGATGATTTGAGTTTGCTAAACAACTCTTTACAAACTAGAAATCATGCATAAAAGAAAATACAAAGATTTAAACATGCATAGATTCTAATTTTAATGAAAATCAAAATACAAGTAAAGTGTACCTTTTTAAAAACTCATGTATTTGATTTCCAAATGGCCCTCTAGCCTTTCCAACTTCTTCCCCTTTCCTTGGCTCCAAAATGGTCTCAAAAGTTCATGTGTCAAGCCTTAAAAAAGGTTGGAAATGAATGGACTTTATAGCCAAAAAGTTGCCAACGGCTAGTCTCTCGGTCGACCTAGAAACAGGCCTCGGTCGACCTAGACCACACAACGGTAAAAAAAGTGACCGTTGGAGCTTCAGGTGCAGTCAAGCTGCAGTGTCCTCGGTCCACCGAGATACAGGTCTCGGTCGACCGGCGACACTGCCGGGTGACTGCCCTGTTGACCAAAAAACCAATTTTTACATATTTGAAGGTATTTCTTTGGGGAACTTTTTGGCCACTAAATCAAGCTTGAATAACATGTTTTAAGTCATTCTAAGAAGTTTAAAAACATGAAACACAAGGAGCCTAAAATGATTTGAAACTTTAAAACCAAAGGCTAGCTTGATTTCTAAAAACTCTTTTCAAATGAAAATGCATACAAAACTGATTCTGAAAGTGATGAATGTATGCAAGGCTCAAACCTAAATTCTCAAAATGATTTTCCAAATGTAATGCACAAAGAATTAGGTTTTCAAAAGAGTTTGTATTCTAAAACCAATGCATCCAAGTTTAGAACCAAAACATGCATAAAACAAAACTTTTACAAATCTTAAAAGCAATGCATGTATAAAACTAGATTTCAAGGTTTTCTAAAACTATGCAAGTGTGTGTAAATCAAATGATGCTAAAGTGCAAATGCATCCATCAAATTGCAAATACAAAATTCCTAACAATCTCCCCCTTTGCAATTTGATGGCAACTTACTCATCATAGAAATTACACACTTAGTCTTCAGCTCCCCCTAAGCTGGACAAGTCTTGAAATCTTCTTAGATGCTCCTCCTCTTAGCTTGGGCTCTTGGGCTCTTTTCTTCAATCTTCTTGATGCTTGGTGCTTGATCAATCTTCAAGCTTTCTTTCCATCTTCCTCTCTTTAGCCAAGCTTCTTCTTTAGCTCCAAGCTTTCTTTCTTCTATTTTGCTCTCCCCCTTTGACCATGCTTCTCTCTCCCTTGTAGAAGATCATACACAACTCTCTCCTTAGGAAGCTTGGACATTCTCTTCACCCTTTTGAGAACTTGAATTCTTTCTCCCCCTTTGATGGATAGGAGATCTTCGAGTACTTGAACTCTCGAACTCTTTCTCCCCCTTTGACATTAAATTGCAAAGGTACCTACACACATGAAACAAGGAAAATACCTTTAGTAGCGCCTGTTAACAAATGAAATCGAACATGAAATACATAACATGCTATCATGTATGGAAGTTATCTCTAAGGGCTCAAAGGCAATCCAAGGGTCAATTTGATCAAAACTAATTCTTCCTATGAAGGTTTACACTCCCCCTCAATCCATTCTCTTCTTTTGTCAAACTTTTGACAAGATTTAACTATTAGGTACAAGAAGAAGATGATTTAACCAAGTGAGGGTCAACTTCAAAGAAATGATTAGATTCATTTAACGAAAAAGCACAATATGATCAAATTACCAAAAGAGAGCTAGGTCTAATGAGAAAAGCAATCATGGATATCAATTGGACAAACAAAGAATACCAATTGAGATTTAAGGATATGACTATTTAAATCAATCACTCTAAAATGGATTTAAAAATATAACTATTAGGAAAAATCCAAATTAGAGCTATCCATGAAGCAATGGGGTTTATTAATCATAGCATCATATAATCTAACTATGGAAAGCATATGCTATGAAGGTTTTGAAAATCATTTCATTCAATCAATAAATATGACTTATAAAGGTGCAAGATGAGTGAAATGAAATTCAAGCATGAAGCCTACCTCAACAATTAACCAACCAATATTATGAACACATAAACATGGTGGTCAAGAGATATACCTATGAGAGCAAAAGAGGTGGCAACATGAACATTATGATGCTAATGGTGTGTGACATGGAACAATCATATTACTTATCAAGTTCAATCCAATGCACACAAGGTTTATCACATTCACAAGAAATCAAATCAATCAAAAAATTATACCAATTGAAACCAATTGAATTTGATAACATGATAAAGAGCAAGAATGTGGCAAACACAAAGTTCCATCAAGCATCATAAATGCATATTCATCACTTTTAAAGATATAACTAATAAGCATAATGATGAACAAGGTAAATTGCAATGCAAAATTATATAACTTTGAAATGCATGCAATTTCCAAAGTGACTAAATCATATGAATTCAACTACTAAGATATCCATCAACCATCATAAATGCAAGGAATGGATTTCAAAGAGTTTCATATGATTAAGATCACTACTTATGAAGTTGAAACATGTATAAGGATGACACCAAGAGAATCTACATGATTCAACATCATAACCATCCAAAAAGAATATGACTAGAAAGCATAGAGGATGGATTTGGGTTCTAGTATGGTTTCTACAAATGAAACTTAGATCACAACCATACATGGAACCAATTGTCATTTGCATATAAAAAGAATGTAAATAAACAAGCAAGGATGCAAACAACAAACATTTCCATTTCTAAGATAATGAAACCAAAAGAAAAGGAAATGAAAACATGGAACATGCTTTAGATGAATATAACTAATGATGTTATAGGCATTTCCATTCAAACAATCTTCAAATCATTTTGAAAAACAAAATCCAACAATGAGCATAAAAAGAATGATTTTGAAGATCAATTTTCAACATTGTATTTTAAAAGATATAACTTAATTGAAACACATACAAGTTGATTTTTCAAAACAATGTTCTCCATATAAAAGTATAACTTAGAAATCTATGGAAAACTTAAGTTGATTCAAATCATTTGTTCAAATAATATTACTATGACATCTACACAAATGATTTTGCAACAACAATTGATCATGAATATATTAGCTATGAAAGCTTTTAAAATCACAATCAATTAATCATGTAGAAATGCAATGCAAAACTTATGTGTGCAAAAAGCAAATCAAACATGATGAAATTATAATCAAAAGATTTTGAAAACCATGACATGTAACTTGGAATGGTGCATGAAAGCAAAATCAATTGATCATAAAGAAACAATGCATTTTAATAGATGTAACTATATAGAAACAAAATGCAAAGCAACATGACCAACAAAAAGATTTAACTTGAAAAGAATAGGTTGGTCAAGGAGGTTTAAGGCCCTAAGGTTTGTCTAGGTAAATAACTTTTGGAATCCACCTAAGGTCTTGAGAGGGTTGAACTTTGAGGTCTATTTTGGACTTCTCACCAACTAAAGGAGATTTGACTTGATAAATTTTCAATTTAAACTTATCACCATGATATTTAGATTTCACTAAGTTTAGCTTAGATTGGTGATTAGTCTTTTGATGTTGGTGAGTTTGTCTCTTAGGGGATTGCTTCACTTTTCTTTTCTTCTTATTTTCTCCCTTTACTTGACTTTTGAATTTTAGATTTAACTTAGCAACTTTCTTCAAAAGTTCTTTCATGGGTTGATATAAGGGAGATATGTTGAGAAGCTTTTTGTTCTTAGATTCTTCCAAGCTTGGTTTAACTTGTTTAAGCTTTTTAGAATCTATCTTAGGAGACTCCATTTTAAATGATTTAACTTGTTTAGTCTTTTTGGAGTTTTCCTTGATTTTTAGTGTCTTACCCTTCATAGATTTTGATTCTACCTTCTTGAGTTCAAAGATGGGTTTAGACACATGGCTTCTTCTTCTTAGTTTGCACTCAAACATAAAATGCCCTTCAATGCCACAAAAATTACATTTGGTTTTGGGCAAAGGAGGATGAGTGCTAGAGAAAGAGGACTCACCTTTCACAAAAGTGTTGGTGAATTTAGGGTCATATGTCATATTCCTATTAAATCCAAGACCCGTCCTATCTCCATGAGGTTTACCCAATTTAAATAATTTTTCAAGTCTATCTTCACTTTGGGTAAACTTGCACTCATACTTTTGTTTATACTCTTCAAGTTGAGTGACTTGGGTTTTAAGGGTTGAATTTTCATTTTTAACTATTGTTAGTTCATTTTCAATTCCCTTAAAATTGTTTAGCTCTTCATAGGCAAGTTTTAACTTAGATTTAAGCTCATTAACAACATTAGATCCAAGTTCTAAAGTTTTTAAATTACTTTGAGCATTAGACAAATTTTCATTGGAAATTGTCAACTTGGATTTTAAATAGTTAATGTTTTCATCTTGTCTTTTAATTGTATCTCTTAGGTTCAAATTTTCATTTTTAAGCTCATCACAATTTATCTTAATCTCATTTAATTCATCTTGAGCATTAGATAAATTTTCCTTAGAGATAGTCAATTTAGATTCAAGATTGTTAAAGTCTTTATCTTGCCTTTGTAATTGATCTCTTAGTTTTAGATTTTCCTTTTTGACATTATCATAATCCATCTTTAATTCTTTTAGCTCATCTTGAATGTTAGATAGATTATTTAAAGAGATCATGAACTTAGATTCTAAACAATTTATGACTTCTTCTTTCTCTCTAAGCTCATCTTTTGAAGAGACTAGCTCTTTGTTTAGTTTTATAGATTCTTCTCTTAAACTTCTATTTCTCTTATCAAGCTTGGAAGATAATGTATATAATTCATTATAGGCTTGTTGAAGATCATCTTCATCATAATCATTTTCTTCCTCTTTTATGTCACATTGAGATTCATTAGATTGAAAGTTTGAATCTCCAATAGAAGGAAGAATGAGGGGTCTAGAAGAATCTACAAGATCTAGCATAGTGGAGTCCATTCTAATGATTTTCATATAAACACAACTCTAGGGTTTTAACTCTAGGTTTTTACACCTAATCAAGAGTTCCAAACACTTGATCCTATAAGATAGAGCACGAGGCTCTGATACCAATTGAAAGTCCTTGGGATCCTAACCCTAGAGGGGGGGGGGGGTGAATAGGGTGTGCTACAACTATGACCAATTTAAACCAAATTTAACTTCTTTAAAACAAACCAGTCAAATGTGATGATTTAGTCAAACAATATGCGGAAGTTAAACAAAAACAATCACCACATAACAATCACCACAACACAATATTTATAGTGGTTCGGCCAACGTGCCTACATCGACTACCGGCTTGTGCATCCAACACCCCACCGGATTTCCACTATGTATGCTTTTTACTAGGCTAAGCAATAACCCTTACAATGTTGTTTTTCTAGGCTAAACAACAACCTCTCAATGTGCTTTTGTAGGCTTAGCAATAACCTTTACAAGATGCTTTTCTTAGGCTAAGCAATAACCTTACACAATGCTTTTCTTAGGCTAAGCAATAACCTTTACAAAGAAAGATTTCTCTAAGAAAGTGTCTTCACAAAAGATCACTCTAAGAGATTACAATTTAAGCTCAATTGAATTGCCTCTACATAGGCTAATATGAAAGTTTAATTCAAATTACAAACATACACTAAAACAAGTTAAAGTGTGTGCACAAGTGTATGAATGCTTAACTTCAATCAATTTCTACAATGAAGCTCCTAAATGAATGCATGATGCATTTTAAAATCAAAGCTTATAAAATGATGATTGAAGATAAAACTAATCACATAAAAGATTCAAACAACTTTGAAGAAATGAAACTAACAAGTTGTATGAATAATAAGATCTAAGAATGTATGTGATTTAGTTAAGAGAGTTTGCAAACCAATCTAATTTACCAAAGATGATTTGAGTTTGCTAAACAACTCTTTACAAACTAGAAATCATGCATAAAAGAAAATACAAAGATTTAAACATGCATAGATTCTAATTTTAATGAAAATCAAAATACAAGTAAAGTGTACCTTTTTAAAAACTCATGTATTTGATTTCCAAATGGCCCTCTAGCCTTTCCAACTTCTTCCCCTTTCCTTGGCTCCAAAATGGTCTCAAAAGTTCATGTGTCAAGCCTTAAAAAAGGTTGGAAATGAATGGACTTTATAGCCAAAAAGTTGCCAACGGCTAGTCTCTCGGTCGACCTAGAAACAGGCCTCGGTCGACCTAGACCACACAACGGTAAAAAAAGTGACCGTTGGAGCTTCAGGTGCAGTCAAGCTGCAGTGTCCTCGGTCCACCGAGATACAGGTCTCGGTCGACCGGCGACACTGCCGGGTGACTGCCCTGTTGACCAAAAAACCAATTTTTACATATTTGAAGGTATTTCTTTGGGGAACTTTTTGGCCACTAAATCAAGCTTGAATAACATGTTTTAAGTCATTCTAAGAAGTTTAAAAACATGAAACACAAGGAGCCTAAAATGATTTGAAACTTTAAAACCAAAGGCTAGCTTGATTTCTAAAAACTCTTTTCAAATGAAAATGCATACAAAACTGATTCTGAAAGTGATGAATGTATGCAAGGCTCAAACCTAAATTCTCAAAATGATTTTCCAAATGTAATGCACAAAGAATTAGGTTTTCAAAAGAGTTTGTATTCTAAAACCAATGCATCCAAGTTTAGAACCAAAACATGCATAAAACAAAACTTTTACAAATCTTAAAAGCAATGCATGTATAAAACTAGATTTCAAGGTTTTCTAAAACTATGCAAGTGTGTGTAAATCAAATGATGCTAAAGTGCAAATGCATCCATCAAATTGCAAATACAAAATTCCTAACAATCATCATCCATACTCTTCTTGGAACCCAGATGAGAAGGAACAACCCAGGCCCTGTCTCGGAACACAGGCGAGGAAGAAGAAGAAACGCATGGATTAAGGCCAGGCCAGTTTTGGTTTCGGGTAGGTTCCAGGTCAGGTCCAACCCGCTCAGCCCAGAAGCCCAGTAGCATTCAGCTAGCAGGATGATCGGAATCCACTTTCGTCGTTGGTCTTACCGGAGAAGAAAGGCAGCGGGGCCCGGGGATTTATCTAAGTTTTTTTCAAATTTATCTGTGGTTTTGGCAAATTTATCTGAGTTTTTTTTAAAATTTATCTGAGTTTTGGAAAATCTATCTGAGTTTTTTGGAATTTTTTTTATTTTTTGATATCTATTTGTGTTTTTTAATTTTAATTGTGTCATTTGAAATTTATTTGCGTCTTTTCAAATTCATTTGCATTTTTTTAAAATAAGTTTAACTGAGTTTTAGCAAAAAATACTTGAGTTTTGGCATTTTTTTCTGAAATTTGGAAAAATAGTTTATCTTAGTTTTGGCAAATGTATTTGCGTTTTTTGAAATTTATTTTTGTTTTTAAATTTTATTTACATCGTTTGAAATTTATTTGCGTCTTTTGAAATTTATTTATATTTTTTGAATTTTATTTGGATCTTTTGAAATTTATTTACGTCTTTTGGAATTTATTTGGATCATTTGAAATTTATTTGCATCTTTTAAAATTTTTTTGTGTTCTTTTGGAATTTATTGCGTTTTTTGAAATTTATTTGTATTTTTTTATGAATTATTTGAAAATCTCATTAATGAGATTTAATTAATCGTACGTGGCCAATTAAATGGTAGTTGACTATTATTAAGGGCATATCCCACTAATCATGAGATATGATTTAAAGAAAGGGTAACTTAGACATTTTTGCTATTCAAATTTGAAAAAATTACCTACCACATTATTAAAAAAGATTGTGGATGTAAAGCCAGAAAGTAAAATGTTTTTGTCAAATTTATCTATGGTTTTGGATTTATCTGAGTTTTTGTCCAAAAGAGAAAAATCCACTTGTCATGGCCATATTTAGACGACGCTAGTCTTCCCCTACCTAGAAAAGAGACAATAAGCTTCTAGAGGCCATAATTTATTTTCATACACTTTGATCACAACAATCTCTTGCAGTCTATCGACATCTATTAGAAAAGATCTTTCCAACAGCCTATTGTGGGCGAAGATCTAATTATTAGAACAAAAGTTACAGCCATTGGAAGATTCAACCTTTCACGCTCCAAAAAACCCTGTTCGTCCAAATCACCAACTTAATACATATTTGTTAACACTCTTTTTCAGTCGCTTTTTGTCAAACACCAATGCAAGGCCGTGTGCCTTTCAAGCGAACACAAAATCTACTTCACAGTTGTTCAGTGCACTTTTTCAAGATTTTTCATCTACTCGCTCACCACACTCATTGGATGTGAAAAATTAGATTGTATGCACATCATAGAATGCATCAAGCCTAGAAAATAGAACACATGACTCAATTAATAATCCCCTTCATCCCTGCATAGTGATTATCTCGCATAGAACTTAAAACTAGCAGCCAAAAGTCAGCAGTTATATATTTGTTATTTGAGTGAGAACTTTCTCAATGCACTCCTTTTCAGACAATTCAATAAATGCAAATTTTCTTCTTTGTTTTTTTCTTTTTTTCACTGTGAACTCCATCCCCATGTATTTTCATTGCAACACCCACATCTTTCGTATCAAATTTCTACTGAGTGGTAGGACTCCCATCTTTCCAAAGCCTTCATGACACAAGCAAATCTCTACTTATTATCATATAGGAGGCTGGGATAAGAGAATGGTATAAAATTTGAGACAAAACCAAGTTGACTCGTTCAAGTCGGACTCAGTGTCGGAGGGTACTGCTGTACTCGGTCGGATAGGGCCACCCATACAATAGAAAAGGTAGGAATGAATCAGTCGAGTCGAGGTTGACTCCACTCAACACGATCAACACCAGGCAGTTTGGCTCAAGTCAGACAAGTGGACCCTTCTGACTTGTCCTAACTTGATGGACCACCAATAGGGTTGCAAACGGGACGGTTCCGGATAGGAAACATAGTGGACCCGGACGCGTTTTTAAATAATAGTTCTTGTTCAGGATCCAGTTTTGAATCGGAACCTATTTTGTTGGTTCCGGACCCGATTTCAATAAGAAAATCCGGATTCGGGTCCACCTAGAGGACTCAAATATAGTTCCAAAATCAATTATATTTTCTCTTTATGCTTCATTTTTTTTTCTAAAAATAAGCATATCATTTAATTTATAACAGTGCATCAAGTCTACAACATCCAATATTATACAAAAGAATACCAAAAAAGAGTTGGTTTTAAAGTACAAATTGAAATATCAAAGACTCATATGCTGGGTCCAAGGGTCAGAACCTATATGGACCCGGAATATGACCCGTTTATCAATCGGAACCTAAATTAGGTTCTGGACCCGGACCTTTTTATGAATCGGAACCTGCATATCTAGTTTTTCAGGGTTAGAACTTTTGGGTAATCAGGGAATCGGATATCCGTTTGCAACCCTAACAACCAGACAGTTTGACTTGAGTCAAATGAGTGGACCCTTCTAACTTGTCCTAACTCGATGGACCACCAGGCAGTTTTGATCGAGTCAGCCGAGCCAACCCATCTGACTCGTCCAAAATGACTGGTACGGGCCTGTTTTTGAATTTGGTGCACCTCTCTGTCTTTTCCATCCTCTCCTTTCTTATTTCTCTTTTCCACAATCGTAGCAGCTACTCTTTATCCTTTCAAACCTCTCAAATCTCCTGTTTTCTTTCAAAACTCCATTCTGAAAGCTTTAGTTATCTTATCATGAAAGTCATATCCACAAAATTCTATTATAGTGAGAGCAAAATCTTATTACCTGCGTGCCTTTTAGCTCTTTTGGCTACGTGAGAGATGTTGATATGTAAGGCCATGTGAGCTCACACTTGTAGCTACTGAGCCTCAGCAGTTTGTTAGGAAGGTTAACAAAAGTATCAATTACTAGAGACTCTACTTTCAGAATTATAATTTGACTTATCGCACCAGAAAACTTATATGATTATTTCACTTTTAAGATAATGTCGAACCTTCTTCCGGAGTCAGAAGTTTTAGTATCGACTCCCGGTTCTCCCTTCTTCAGGAATCAAAGGTTGAGTCCACTAGTACTATCACTTTGAGGCCATAAGGGTATTTACCCGGCTTCCCTCTGGGCTCGGAGAGCTGGACCTCTAGGCTTGGAGGGATTAGTCCAGCCCAAAGGGTTGGAAACCGTCCAATAGAAGGAAAAAATAAAAAAGAAGATAATGTCGAACCTTGATACACACAAACATACACATTCCCTGAAGATTATTCCCTGATAAATCACACAACCCTCTGATCATCATGCTTGAGCAAAACTTCCATATAGTCACATTTTTATATATGCGTGATTAATCAATGAGGTATATCACTCAATAAAGAGTGGAATTTGAGCCCATCTATTTGCAAATGAAGGCATGTGATATGAATGGCTTTGATCAGAGAAAGGTGGCCCAACATATGATAGGGGTGTGATATGAGACACACACAGAGCATGGAACAGTCTAACTCCTAAGCATGGAACAGTTTAACTTGTGCCCACCCCATGATCAATCGAACTCCACAGGCTCAGCTTCCCAGGGTGAATTATCACTCACCAAATTTTGAAAATTCAAATGGCTTTTTAGGCCTCATGATTGATCATCCAAATTCGATAATCATCCACCTAATCCCAACATCTAGAATTTAGAAAATTTTGCTTTTTATGATTAATGACTCCCATTTTCCACACCAACGCAGGTCTCAAGTGACTTAATAAACCCTCAAACTATCATCATTGTCATGTTTCCAAGTGGGTCCACACTGGCTAGGGCATTCCATGCTTTAACATGGCCAAGCTCGAAAATGCCTCAGGGATGATACCACATCAGAGGCAAGATTTTTCACTGCACTAAAAAAAAATACGAAAAAGCCAAACTCCAAATAAATGAGATAAGGCTTTGACAAAGACAATAATGATGATCATGAAATAACAGCAGTTTGGTAGGGAAGAAAATCATTTCGAAGTCTGATAAGTTGCCAGGATCAGCCTCCTAACCATCGTGGTCTTCAATCCATATCATCAGTAGCAGTAAAAAAGGTGGGGTCTAGTATTATACATTGCAAGCAATTTTGCACTGAGAACATTATTCCTCAATTGCATAATTATGCATCTGAAATCGATTTTACCATTCCTGTATTTGAGCCCCGTCTCTTGGTCAGGCATCATAGATATCACAGCAAAATTACATGTGGAAAACCCCCAATTTAATATACTGATAGATACATACAACCATGTAAGGCTTTGTCCAGTGAACAACATGCCTTTGTTCATTGTTACAACACATCCAAGGAGTAGAGAACATCTGCAGTCAATCCAAAATATTATTCCTGTCTAATGAAAGGAGAGGAGCTCCCTTCTGTGCTGAAAAAGGAGTCCTCAGGGGCAGCAAAGAAGTTCACATCTTTCTCATCATCCCACTTAAGCACCTCCCTTATGTACTTGAAAGCCTCATACACTGTCACACGCTCCCTAGCTCGTGCTTGCCAAACAAACAGCTTCTGACCAGTGATGGATGCATAGAGGTCCTTGAACTTCATCGCAACGTAATAGTAAGCCTGGTGAGCCAATGACTGGTTGCTGTGATGAGGTCTTACAGGGCTGAAATCATCAAACCACTCGCAGGTGTTTAGAGGCACTCGATTGATCTTCTCCTCAAACAAATCATACTTATTAAGTATGAGCACAAACAGGGTGCCGCGGAAGCATGGGTGACGGATTATGGTCTCAAAGAGCTCCTTGCTCTGCATCATCTTGTTCTGAAGAGAATCATTGCTGCTTCCGGGAACACACATGTGGTCATAGTCACTAAGTGCGATGCAGAAGACCACTGCGCGGACATCCTCAAACATTTCCACCCACTTGCAACCCTCATTCATGCCCTTAGCGCTTACTCGAATGAGTTGGTATCTTGAAGGATAAAAAAAGGATGATTATGAACAATCTAGAATTAAATGTAGAGGCAAATAGCAGAGAAAATCATATTAACGGAAGTACTCCAAACACAAAAACAGAATGCCCTCTATAGTAAAACTTGAGTTTCTTAACCCTGATCTCTTACTCCCATGTCATCTCATTTTAGATAGATTTTCTTTAGCATACATAGGATCTCAGCTGTGGTTTCCTTAAGAATTTGAGGTACTCTAAAAGATGGGAGTATATAATATGAAAGTCAGATCTTGCAGCATCCAATATCCATTATTTGTAGTTACACAATGCTAAGTACATATTCAAGGCAGGGGACAGAGATGGGCATTTGGAAAAGGCTGAACTCCAATATTGTGTCTTCAATAAATGCAAAATTTGTTTCACCACTCTACTTGTGCAGACATGCATGCAATTCTAGACGGTAAGATAAATAATTATTTCTCAAAAATCATGCCTACTGGACCAGAATGACCATTAGATTGTTAGCCCACAAGTGGCAAGTTTTGAAGACAATGATCAGATGTCCAAATTGACGAGGTGAAATCAGCAGCTTAGCTCAGGGTGATTAACCCATACTCCATCTACAATGGGTCCAACAAATTGAATGGTTTAGATTCACATGCATAAAGAAAACAAGCTTCCACTAGTAATGCACCTGTGTTCAAGCTCTCCTAGATAAGGCATGCATGCATTTTCTCCACTTACAGCAGACTTTTCAAAACAGGTATGCAATCTTTGAAACGCTTTGTTTTTAGTTCACAGTACCAAGATTTCGACCTTGAATTTGACATTTCGCCTATATAAGATTCTAGATAAGTATGCATTTGTTGTGCCTTTAAACTATTTTGATCTATCTGCTTTTATTTTCTTTTTCATTTTTTCGTGTATCAAAATAATCATTGGACATATTGACCTGGATTTCAACATTTTTTGAGCATTATTGATTAATCATACACCAAAATTGGTGTAGATAGATAATAAAGATTTTTCCCTTATTATAGTTTATTATATATTTTTATGCACCACTGTTGATTTTTTTTTTCTTTTGAGAAGTAACTGCAATTACATTAAAAATAAAAGGGAAAAAATAATATAGGTATAAAAGGCATATAGACCTGTAGACGACAAAATACAAAAAATAAAACAGAAATAAGCTGTTTATAACTTATAAGAGAAATAGAGGAAAGAGTGAAAGACAGCAATCTTGGTAAAGGGTTTTAAGTTTTTTCCATTTAGCAAAATGTAATTCTAGAAATGAGTTAGGCATTACAATGTTACCGGTGTTTTAAAACTCGACTGAGTCCTAGACGTCTTGGACTCGGCCATGACTAAGTATACCAGACTCGGCTGAGTTCATCTCACATCTCAATCAGTGATTTAAACCCTGGACTCACCGCTTCTCCTTTCTGATGTACACCTTCCACACACCCACCAAAAGCCCTAACCTTAAATCCCTTTTTTCAGCAATGATTCCATCTCTCCCATGAATCATGATTACATCATTCTTCTTGCATGGTTCCATCCACTTTTTCTTCTTATTATTTTTTTAATGAAAACCCATCTCCCAAATCCCAATCTAAAAACCATCTCTCAATAACCACCTATTTTGCTGCCTCCTTCAATCTTGCATTCTCCTCCACTCCTTTCTGGAAGGGAAAAAAATTTGGGAGTCAACCCGACTCAGCCAGGTCGACCCGACCAAACCCAATGAATCCGATTTTTAAATCACTGAATGAAAAATAACCTGCTTGTAGTCAAAGGAACCAAATAGAACAACTCTGCCAGTTACGGAGATGATGAGGTAGGCATTACAAATTTACAATAGACGGAGAGAGAGAGAGAGAGAGAGAGAGAGAGAGAGAGAGAGAGAGAGAGAGAGAGGATCACATTGGTAGAGATTGTACTATGGATATAAAAAAAAAAGACAATGTTAGTTTTTATGCACCCAAAGCAAGATAAAGTGATAAAAAGAATTTTCGAGACTCGATGAATGAGTGAGTAAAAGATGTCCCTATTTTCAAAAGTATCATAGTTGAAGGAGAACTTGACATCATGTAGGGAAGGAAGGAGATAATTACAACAAAGTACTTGAAGGATGACATGTACTAGTGGCCTTTGATTTTACAATAGATAACACATACTTAAAAGATGAAAGAACACCTAGTAATGTTCACAAGTGGCAATAATAGGTTACAGATAGATTACTTCTTATATACATTACTTTGAGAAGAAAAAACAATAGTGATGTTTAAAAGTGTCTAGAAAAGGTTACAAATAGGTAACTCCTTCCTTAGAATAGAGAATTGTTAATCTGCAACGATTGTAAAGTTATCCTTAGGGGACTAACAGAACTAGGCATTTATTTTGGTTTTTATTATTAATGGTAAAACAATAAATAAGTTAAGGATCGCCCTAAATAAGCTCGTGGAATTTGAAAGGGGAAATATAAACGACATTCAAAGAAATAGTGGGAAAACAAGTAGATTGGTGAATAGTATTAAACAGGTCACCAAAGAAGTACTCGTCAAGTCCAGAGGGAAGAGCTATACACTAAGGAGACATGGTGTGGGAATCTATAAGTCCATAAGGTTTTTGAAAAGAAACATGATTTGAAGGATGACAAAACATGTAGAGAAGACTTTGAGAGATACAAGCTAGGAAAAACACCTTTAAGAAAACAGTTAGTAAAGCCAAATACAAAGCTTATAAATTTCTTATGTTAAGTAGAGAACTAAAGAGGGAGACAAAGGGTCCTCAATGAGCTTGGAAGATACTGCTCCATACATGACTCCTAGAAAAGTGTTGCAAATTATACAGATGCTAGTTCAGTATATCAAAGAGTAAAGAAGTTGAGATAATCAATAACAAAGAACTGTAGAACAAAACAGAGGGTTTGAGTAATGTATAGCACATACGAGCAACAGAAAGTGGAAAAAATTGACATGAGCTATTGGAGTGTTATGCAATTGATGACTGACTATTAAAAGGGCATTGTATAAGATGGAAGCTAGAACTGCTTTTTTTGGTGGAGTAGAAGGCTGGCAAAATGAAAAGAGGCTGAAGTACATGTGGTTGAAATGTGCATGTTAAGAGGACATTTGGGGTTAGATGGATATTAGGAAAGAGTAAGAGGAAACTTGCACATAGTTGCAATAGAAGAGAAAAATCATAAAATGTCGTTTTAGATAGTTTAGATGTGTTTACAGAAGGCTAAGAACACCTCTGTTGGCAAAGGATAAATGAAAAGAAGCTAAAGTACATGTGGTTGAAATGTGCATGTAAAGAGGACATTTGGAGATGGATACCAGGAATGAGTAAGAGGAAACCTACGCATAGTTGCAATAGAAGAGAAAAATCATAGAACGTCGTTTTAGATGGTTTAGACACGTTCACAGAATGCTAAAATCACCTCTGTAAGACAGAATGCAAGAGTTACATGTTCAAGGAACACCAAGAATGGGAGACAAACAAAGACCATGAGTGGAGCAGTGAGGGAGGAAATATGAATAAGTGGAGTTGATGCGAGCACCGCTTCAAATAAGATCAAATGGAACAGCAAAGGTAACATAAGCGACCCTAAATAGATGGTTAAGGCTACAGTTATGATGCTAACGATGGCCCTTGATGGAGTACTTGTCAATCCAAGCCCAGGCCCATTTTGGGCCCGGTCATCATATCTTAGTCAAAGCTAACTGTACATACTTAGTTTGTAAAATAGTTTGTAAAACTGAATTTTAGGATCTAGATAAGATGAGATTGGCATGTAATCAGGGCATTCAGCCCCTTTATAATGGGAGAACAGTCATCCCTAATGGGCACTGCATTTAAGCATTAAACATTATTACAGTGTTCTGTTTCCATCTCTCTAAATGTCATGGTATCAGAGCGGGTTTCGATCCCAGTGTTCTTGTGTAGCCCACAAGAACATCACAGGTACTGATTCCTCTCTTTCCAATACGTGGTACTTAGATTCTGGTGCAAGTAACCATATGACCTCTTCACCCATAAGATTACAAAATGTCGTTCCTTACACTGGTCATCTCACTGTTCAAGCTGCCAACGGAGATCATATTTCCATCACCTCTGTTGGTCATACCCCTGGCCCTTTACCATTAACCAATGTTTTAGTTTCTCCTCATCTTGCTACCAATTTGGTTTCTATGGGTCAACTTGTTGAAAATAATTACAATGTCTCATTTTCTTCTTCTGGATGTGTTGTGCAGGACTAGGAGTCGGGGGAAGTGATCGCTAGGGGGCTTAAGCATGGAAGACTTTTTTCCTTACCAATATCTTCAGTTATTCAGAATAAAACTTTACATCAGTTATTTTGTTTTTTTATTCAGAATAATTCTCGATTGTGGCATAATAGACTTGGTCATCCAAATGTCTCTACTTTGTCTACTTTATTTCAATCTGGATTATTAAATAAACCTATTGACTCTGCTTCTTTTGAATGTGATGCTTGTACATTAGGAAAGAGTAAAGCTTTACCTTTTCCACACTCCACAACACGGAGCACTGCATGTTTTGACTTGATTCATAGTGATGTTTGGGGCATTGCTCCGACCCTTTCCCATAGTCAGTTTAAGTACTTTGTAACATTCATTGATGACTATAGCAGATTTACTTGGATTTATTTCTTACACTTTAAGTCTGATGTTCTTAATGCATTTAAATTTTTTGTTAACTATGTTGAAAACCAATTCTCCAAATGCATTAAAACTTTGCGCTCAGACTCAGGGGGGGAGTATGTCTCCAAGGATTTTCAATCCTTTTTAAACAATAAAGGAATCATTTCTCAACATACCTGTCCGTATACTCCACAACAAAATGGAGTCGCGGAACGGAAAAACAGACATCTTCTTGATGTCACCAGAACTCTTCTGATTGAATCATTCGTTCCCCCTCGTTTTTGGGTTGAAGCTCTCACCACGGCTGTCTATCTCATCAACCGCCTTCCATCACCTACCATTGCTCATTTCACACCTCATTTTAAATTGTTTGGTCATCATCCTGTGTTTGATCACCTACATACCTTTGGTTGTGTTTGCTTCGTTCATCTACCTCCCACAGAAAGAACGAAACTAACAGCACAATCTTGCAGGTGTGCCTTTTTGGGTTATGCCGCTAATCAAAAGTTTTGTTTGTTATGATCCCATTGGCCGTCGTATTAGGGTTTCTCGAAATGCTATTTTCTTTGAAAATCAATATTTCTTCCAAACTCACATGGACTGTCCTCATCCATCTTCACCAGCTCTCTTACCAGGTTTTTCAGATCAAACAATTGTTACTAGGTTTAATCCTGCTTTTGTATATCACTGACGGGAAAAACCTCCCATTGCAGATGGCCTTCCCCCTGATCCTCCACCGGCAAATGGTTCCACACCTACTCCTGCCTTACGTCGCTCCTCCAGAAATTCTAGACCGCCTGAGCGGTATGGATTTACCCATACTTCTTTAATGACCACCCTATCTTCTATCTCTATCCCAAGTTCTTATTTACAGGCTGTCAAACAAGATTGCTGGAACCAGGCCATGAAGGAGGAATTAGATGCATTGGATCTGAATCATACCTGGGATATTGTGAAGTGTCCTTCTACAGTTAAGCCCATTGGTTGCAAATGGATCTACTCGATCAAACTTAAATCTGATGGGTCCTTGGATAGACATAAAGATAGACTTGTGGCACTCGGAAACAGACAGGAGTATGGCATTGACTACGAGGAAACATTTGCACCTGTGGCAAAAATGACATCTGTTAGGTTATTTCTCACCATTGCTGCTTCTAAATCTTGGCCATTATACCAAATAGATGTCAAAAATGCATTTCTCCATGGAGATTTGCAAGAAGAAGTCTATATGCGTATACCACAAGGCGTCCCCTCTCCCTCCAAGAGGTCCGTTTGTCGGTTGCGGAAATCGCTTTATGGTCTAAAGCAAGCTCTTCGGGCATGGTTCGAAACCTTCAGGGTCGGTTATGCGAAAGTGGCTTTACTCAGAACCCTTATGATCCATTTTTCTATGCCACACATCTACTGGGGTTACTGTGCTTCTGGTGTATGTTGACGATATTATTATCACTGGCACGGATGATGGTATGATCAAATCTCTCTAATATTCCCTCCGGAATTACTTCCATATGAAGGATTTGGGCCCTTTGCATTATTTTTTGGGCTTAGAGGTGCATCAATCTCCCAAAGGTCTCTTTGTTAATCAACACAAATACACATCAGACCTTATCAAGTTGGCTGACCTCCATGATTCTTCGCCTGTTGATACACCTGTCGAGGTAAATCTCAAGCTGAGTAAAGATGATGGCGATCTTCTCCCTGATCCTCATACCTACCGGCGCCTGGTGGGAAGTCTTGTCTATCTTACCATCACTAGACCTGACATATCCTATGCTATTAATCTTATGAGCCAGTTCATGACCGCTCCTCGACACCTTCATTTGACAGCTATAAAGCGCATTATCCGCTATCTGCTAAGAACCGTCTCTCATGGTTTATATTATCCAAAGGATAATCCTCTTCATCTGACCGCTTATGCGGATGCTGACTAGGCAGGCTGTCAAGACACGTCATTCTACTACTGGTTGATGCATGTACCTTGAAAATTCACTCATTTCTTGGAAATGCAAGAAACAAGAACGTGTCCAGATCTTCCACGGAAGCTGAATATAGGGCAATGTCTTCTGCTTGTTCTGAGATCTTATGGCTACGAGGACTTCTTTCGGAACTTGGGTTCACTCAAACCTCTCCTACTTCATTGCATGCTGACAATACTGGGGCTATCCAAATCACTGAAAATCCCGTCTTCCATGAACGTACCAAACATATCAAAGTTGACTGTCACTTTATTCGGGATGAATATAAACGGGATGTCATTAGTCTACCTCATGTTTCTACAGAGTTTCAGTTTGCAGATATCTTCACAAAGGGGCTTCCTCGGCCTCGACATCAATTTCTTGTTTCCAAATTGTTGCTTTATGACTCCCCAGCATCAATTTTAGGAGGGGTTGTCAATCCAAGCCCAGGCCCATTTTGGGCCCAGTCATCATATCTTAGTCAAAGCCAACAGTACATACTTAGTTTGTAAAATAGTTTGTAAAACTGAATTTTAGGATCTAGATAAGATGAGATTTGCATGTAATCAGGGCATTCAGCCCCTTTATAATGGGAGAACAGTCGTCCCTAATGGGCACGACATTTAAGCATTAAACATTATTACAGTGTTCTGTTTCCATCTCTCTAAATGTCAGTACTGAGAAGTGACATAACCATATTTTCAGTTATTAGCAAGAAAGAATTCCCCAATATTCTTGATGTGTTCATACTAGGGATAGGTAGGGTAGAACTTCAGAGATCTCATAGTATAGAGTTAAGTATATGTCATTGAATTGCTTACATCAGTTTCATGTTCCACAGCTGCATAGATTGTGTTTTTGGCTTTGTTTAGAGTTTAATACAAGAACTCTTTTTAAGTCATCCCTGGACTGATGGGATAACACTTAGAAGAAGTATGGGATGATGATGATGACGACGACGACGATGATGATGACGGTATACAACAAGCATGGTCACGATTAGTAGCCAACAAGTATGGGATAAACCCGAGCCCGGCCCATCCCAAAGCCATTGGGGTGGACTGGTTGCATTTATAACCAAAAAACCAAAAACAAAGAAAGGTTTTCTTAGACTGTCTAAGTTGTTGCTCAGCTAGTTTGGACGCATTGGCAAGTGTAAGAATGCCTGTGAAAGTGATTGAGTTCCAACTCTAGCCCTCCTAGCCACTATTTTTACTTACATTCGGGTTGGGCCAGGCTGGGCTTCGGGCTCCTACCATTGAATCCAAGCCCGTCCCAGATCAGCCCAACTGGCCAGGACCATGAGCACCCCTAAGAGTGCACGAGCGAGCAGAGATGTGCATCACAAAACATTTCCATTATTACATTCTCGCATCGAATCTTTCTATATCTTTAGCTCATTAGTTAATTTCTCTTTGTTTTTGTCGAGAAGGGTTAAAACTATTCAGTACATAGACAGGTAACTGAACTAAGCAACCCTCTCTTAAATTTCAGTCCAAATTTTAGACCTGCTCAGCCTTGTTTGGCCATCTTGGTCCAGATTTTGGTGTGTATGGCTAAGCAGCTGAAATGGCTAAATCTTTGCTGAACAGGGAATATAATGCATTTTTTTTTTTTAGTTTTCTAACAAAGGGTCTTCATTTTAATTAAGGTTCTAATTTGTCAACTGTAATGTGGTGATCATGTGAATGTGTTCATTTTTGTGTTAGTGATAATATAAGTTGAGATTTGAAAATTAATGTCATTATTCAAATTCACACACATAAACAACGCTTCTAGATGATTTGTTTGTCTTAGAGAAACAACACATCGTATTTTTTTTTAGTAGAATGAATTAAAGATATATATAATTTCATTTTTTTCTTATTTTTCATATTCTTAATATATAGTTTTAAACTTTTAAAATATTTCTGAAACAGGACTATAAAATGAAACACCCAAATGCTGAATTAGCTGAAATGCTTCAGTCTACAGTGAAAAAATATTTTTCTGACATTACCAATCAGGAAAAAGAGAGGAAAAAAACAATACAAGATTCTTTCAAGGAATCAGGTTACTGTGACTGAATAAAAAAATCAGAGAAGACAAGAATGTTACTTGGTTGCAATCTGAGGTGGACCATCCTGGTTGTCGGTGTACGGTTCTGACATCGGGCTGCGATCATCAAGAGAGAATTCAATGAAAGCCAGTCCATTGCCTTGGGTGACTCCTTCTGCATATAGTATATCCTTTTCAGAAGGCTCATACTCATTGCTTGATATTTCGACAGCCTGCAAGGGAAGACCAACATACTTAGTATAGGTTTGCAACTGCAAAAGAACAATTAAGGGAAAGGTGAGGAAGTGGATGTGGCAAATCTTGCAATCAGAAAAAGGTGAAGGGCTTTTCGTGGTCAGCCAACATTTGCTTAGGCCAAGGAACACTGGATGAAACACCCTTACCACTGGGGTGTCTAGTGTTTCTCACTTAATAATATTTTATGTTCCCTATATGGTAGCCAGGCCAAACCACAGGATAGATAATAAGATAGTGAAAAAAGGCTGTCTGTTACCCATAATAACAGCCCTATTGGTGCATGTACTTTATTGCAGCCTTTAACTGTTTTTCAGATCTTTGAAATGAAGGGACGGTTCACTACCTTTATTTCCCCTGCAATTTAGTTTTTTTGTCCCAAAAAATACAAAGAAAAAGTAAAGACATTCAGAAGCTTTATTTCCAAAATATTACAATTTCCTGTCCCAATATGTTTGGATGCTTTTATTTCCAGAACATTACAATTTTCTGTCTCCTCTCTCCTCCTCTGGTGTGTTTTAGGCAAAAATAGGTGAAAGTAATTTCTTTCACCTGGGTACTTTTTTTGACTAAAAATATATTATCCTCCAGATCCAGCACGTATATTTAACTGTATTTCAAGGTAGCCAAGTGAAACCAAAATGTAATTACAAGAGATGAAAAAAAAAAACAGAAGTAAAATCTTCAGCAGTATCATTTTTATAACATACATTTTTCTTCAATTCACCCTTTTTTTGTTTTTTGAATGGTTACATTCATTAAAAGAAGAGCAAGCGGTACATGAGAACTATACAGACAAGCTAACCACCCAAAGGACAACAAGACACTAAGCAAACCAAATCACCCCCAGAATAAGCGCTACAAGAGAAAGAGCAATAGAGAAATACAGACGCTACAGCCCCACACTTAACCCAGCAGCTTCTTTCCAGTTTCGCATGATTTGATCAACTGAGAAGTCTTGGTATACGGGATTAATCAACACCCAACTTGCAACAGAGAATTTAATCTTTTCACACAGAAATTCGCACCTCTTCTCCACCCCTGGTCCCCTACAAAGCATCTAGCATTCCTTTCCTTCCAAAGAGTCCAAATAACCACAAGGAAAGCTACATTCTACATTCCACATTTCAATTCACTCTATTTTATGTCAACGGTCACGCGACATGCACATCTTAAAAGATATAATTATTTATTTTAAAGAAATAATCAAAGCCCAACTAGTTGGACAGCAATATAAATGGAAAATATGCATAGTTGGGCCCACTTAAGTACTATATGCATGGTGGCAAGTTGGATAATGTGAGTTTTGCGTAAATTGCCTGCAATTAAAAAATTATATTCATTTGATGATCATAACCATCCCATGAGGGGCATTCAAAATAAACAGCTAGAGCAATTTGGTGAAATGATGGTTATTGGGCACTTCGAAAAGTCTTTTCTTATTTTTTTGGTAGAACATTAAAAAGTCTAATCATTCAAAATATATATAAATATATATAGAACATTAAAAAGTCTGTTAAAAACAAAACCATGCAGACTGTTGAAAAGAATAACTAACAAAAGGATTTCATGGATTTGCCCGTTGCTTTTTGGGCAGTTTAATTGGAAACAAACTTTGAACCAAAACATCCTTTGATCTTCATTAATTTATTTGTTGAAATCAAAACCAAAACTATGTCCTAAAACCCAATGTAAAACTCCTTCCGAAAACTCTAACACAAATTACAACCACAAACAACCAAATATTGCATCAAAATTAAATTAAATTAGCTAACAATCAATAACATGCATCAGGCTCAAAAAATCAATAATGACAAATTGAATGCATCTCTCTCCCCCGACTCTAATCTGAATATTTTCTTAATTTTTTGCTTGAAATCAAATTCAACGCCATCAAGAG
This sequence comes from Cinnamomum chago, assembly GCA_038049695.1. Taxonomy (NCBI): domain Eukaryota; kingdom Viridiplantae; phylum Streptophyta; class Magnoliopsida; order Laurales; family Lauraceae; genus Cinnamomum; species Cinnamomum chago. The sequence goes on along the minus strand of CP142458.1, from coordinate 58,148,713 downwards.
AACCAATTTCAATAATGAGGATTTTTAGAAATGTTTGATTTTTAGGAATCCCCCATTTCTTAAAAATCTTTCATGAATCAAGAGAACCCATTTCAAAAAAGGGGATTTTCATAAGATGGGAGGATTTTCAAAAATCCCCCATTTTTGCCATCACAATTTCTGAAAAATATTTTTGAGACATAGCACCTAACAAAACAGCCCCCTGCAACACCTAAAAATTGTTTAGAAATCATACACAAAGAAGGAGAGAGTGACCGCAATGCACACTGGAGCCACGGGATTATCTGTCGCCGTTTTGGAGAGAGAGAGAGAGAGACTGACGGGGGCTGAACGTATAGCCCTAATGGTTTTTTCACATTTGTGGGGGGCTGAAGCCCCCAGGCACCAATACATAGATCTGCTTCTGTGCATATAGGTGGGCTGTCATTGAAATAGGCCCCACAAGGTGGATTGGACAAACACCCAGTTGTACTGATCATTTCTTTTTATTTTAATCATCATACTTTGAAACAACACCAGGAGCTACAATCTATAACTAAATGGTTTGGAAGAAGAGTCCACTCCATCAGTTGGATCCTCATATTTCTCCACCCACGAAACAAAAAAATTACAGAAATGCTTTAACTAATCGCCGGGAGAAGAGGGAGGGGGACTACTTAAATACTGTAGGAACTCAATCAATGTATACAACATCGAATTGCAACTGATTTAACCCAAAAAGTGAACAACATTTATTATTTTCCATTCAATTTACCAGCAAATCAGAGTAAATATATACGTTGGAGAATTTTCAAGAGAGAACAGTTTCTCATTGAGAGGGAGAGAGTTTTTAACGTGATGAATGTGTGATGAATCCAAACCCTAATAGATATCCAAATACAGATGGTCATCAAAAGAGGGCCCTGCAGGAAGATCACAGAAAATGCTGCAGAACTGATCATGAGCCTTTTTAGATCAATGCATTGACAAATCCAGGCATGATGCAGTGAGATCCAAGAAGTGGGCCCTAATGGACCCCACCAAGGATGATTTGTTTTCTTTAAATAGTTTAGTAATTTTAGTAATTTGAGATTTTAGGATTTGATTTACTTATTAGAGATATTAGAGAGTTATTTTAGAATGTCTTGGTTATTAAGAAACAGTAGTATTGCTCTATATATAGAGGAGTCCCCTATTGTAATGGTCATGCTATATTTTTAATAAAAGTTCAGAGAAGTTCTCGTGAGTTCCTCTTTGGGGCATTTCCCCTAAGTGATCTTAGGGTTTTGAGTTTTATGGCTCGATCTCACCGTCGGAGGTATAGATCTTCACCGTGGCCTCCAGGCTACGCCATCAATTGGTATCAGAGCCAACGATCCAATCTCGGATTGCCGTTTCAACTGCCAATTTGAAATCCATCCACCATCTACTTTCATTCACCCATCTCTGCAATCATCCAAATCCCATTCCAGCCCTTTCACTGTCCCAGCAACCCTACCCGCACCGTCTCCCTAGACTACCGAACCCAACCTCTCCTCCACCACCGAGCCCTCTGCATCCCTTTGTCAAAACCCAAAAATCCCAAATCCCAGGCCTGCCGAAATTCCTTAGACCTAAACCCTTATCTATCCTACCTGAACCCACCATCCATCCCACTTTCAATTTGTTCCCAAAAAAAAAAAACCGTGCCGACCCCAACTATTCCTTGACCGCGCCCAACACACCTCCACTCCCAGTAGCAACCGAGCCCAGCCCCATCCACATCCCTTTCCCAGTCGCTTCCCAAACCTAAAAGAAGAAAAATAAAATAAAAAGAAGAAAGAGAGCAGAAGATATAAGAGAAAGAAAGGAGAGTTTGAGGGCGTACCTAGCATTGTCAAAACCTCTAACAGCAACCCCATCATCGTCGTTGCCGTCGTCGTCGCGCCATCGTCACCAGCAGCCCATCCCTCTTCAGTTTTTCTCCTCCATATCGAAACAGGTAAGACACTCAAAGCCTCTTCTTTTTCGTTCCTACACCAAAACCAAGACAAGGCAACACGTACTAAAGTTCTGCAATTTTGGGCCTCAACTAAAACTGGGCCTGATTTGAGTCCAGCCCCAACCCGGCCCAGCACACCTGTTAAAAAAAAAGAAAAAGAGAACCCAACAGGCTCTCTCCCACGTGCTCTGTCTTGGCAATCCACTGAGTTGGGCTTGACCTGTAGTTTGGGCCTCATCCAAGTCCAGGCCTAACCCGACCCAGCCCACCAATTCCAAAAGAAAAAAAAAAAAAAAGAAATAGTGCAGAAATTTGCATCATTGATTCATGTCAATATGAAACTTTTTGGGAGCCCCATTCTACATCAAAGAATTCAGTATGAGATGGAAATTGGTATTTTGAAAATGAATTTTATTTTGAGGAATTTCTCAACTTGACACTAGAAAATTGGACAGTTGATGAATACACCCGCCACTTTCGCAAGTTGCATGAGATATGTGAATTGGAGGAAGATGAGAGACATGATTTAGCTCGTTATGTCCAAGGCTTGAGACCAGATATCTTGGAAAACATGAATTAATGCAAAACCAGTCACGAGGCATACTTAGAAGCCATCCGTGTTGAGCGCATGCTTAGAAGGTCTCGCAGGCAACAATGTAGGCAAAGTGCTCATATTGTGGAAAGACTTTATGCACGAGAAGAAAATCCCACTCTTGTTATTCACAGACTCCTCAATACCAATGAAGACGAGGAAGAAGAATGGAAACATGCTAAGAAATTTCACACGCGGGTGATAGTGGTTGACAAAGCTGTTAATGTGGTTATTGACAATGGTAGTGCGATTAATTTTGTCGCACAAGGGGTTATTGACAAGCTTAATTTGACAACTGAGAAGCTTCTTAAGCCCTACCAAGTCACATGGTCTAATGGTCATGTCATTCCCGTGACTCACAGATGTTTGGTATCTTTCACGATTGGCGTCTATGAAGATCAGATTTGGTGTGATGTGATCCATATGAATATTGCTAATATCCTTTTTGGTCGTCCATGGCTTTCTGATCAGAAAGTGCATAATGATACAGAGGCAAACACATATACCCTTTTCAGCTTTGGAAGATGGCATAGACTCATGCCACTGACATCAACATCTCTGTCGCCGTTTGCACATTCCATAGCAATGCCACAATCGGAGCAAAAACTTGAAATAGTAGTCATGATTGCACCAGAAGAGCTGCCTTCGAACAACAAAGATGACATTGAAGCACAAGTTCATGGCATAGATGATTTTGTGGGTACAAACAGCATTGATCAAGGCCGTGCCACTACCGCGCTGCAAAGGGTTGAGGAAGTACAAGGTCAAGCAACTATTGAAGGCTCTGAACAGGTTAGCAAAAAGATTGAACATCCGGTAGAGCTCATTGTCATGCATGCCGCTTCCAAAATATTTAATTAGGTTTTCCAAAATCAATTCGATTGTTCCAGTCGTTTCACAAGAAGATCAAGTTGTTGCAGTTCCTCACATCGACTTCATCTTCAAGGATAAACAATGGAAGTTTGAAGATTACACTCATATATGGCAGATTTTACAGTTGCAGTCTCATAAAAAAAAGCACAAGATTGCACTAAATGCAGATAGCAGAAGAAGCGACGCTTCCGAACTACTTTTAGATGGTTGAACACATTGCGTCAAACTCCCACAATATGCCATGAAGATGCATATAAAAAAAAAAGGCTACCATTTGTGCGTTTAATTTTCGGCCCAGGCGGACATTTTCCGAACTTGTGGTCGGATTCTCTCCTCTGTTATTAACCTTTCAACTTGCCCAAGTCGAGTTTTTCTGAGAGGGGGAAAGTTGATGCAGTGAGATCCAAGAAGAAGTGGGCCCTAATGGACCCCACCAAGGATGATTTGTTTTCTTTAAATAGTTTAGTAATTTTAGTAATTTGAGATTTTAGGATTTGATTTACTTAGAGATAATAAAGAGTTATTTTAGAATGTCTTGGTTATGAAGAAACATTAGTATTACTCTATATATAGAGGAGTCCCCTATTGTAATGGTCATACTATATTTTTAATAAAAGTTTTAAGAAGTTCTCGTGAGTTCCCCTTTGGGGCATTTCCCCTAAGTGATCTTTGGGTTTTGAGTCTTAGGGCTCGATCTCACTATCAGAGGTGTAGATCTTCACCGTGGCATCCGGGCTACGCCATCGAGGCAGCAAATACTCGACTAATAATGTAGACAAGTGATCAAACCAAGATCTGGAGATTCATCTCTAGACGATCAATAAAGTATGCACCACAATTAAGATCAATGGATGATCTGGTCACAGAGCTCCTCAAAATGCTATGATCATCGTAGACAGATCTGAATCTAGATCTGTGTGTCAGAATCTTGGTAGACTTTCCAAAGATTGGGAGATGCCGGAAACTCTCCAATGAAAACAGAATGGAAAAAAAAATCCCTTCATTAGAAGAAAACCCAAACAAGAGAAGATAAATGCAGGTTCACGTTTACAGAGAAAAGGGGCGACTCTTTCCTTTGAATGAGCAAAATGGTATCTTGTGCCTAACTAACTAGGGAGAGAAGAAAGGAGGTTCTATATACCACTACCTAATATATGAAGAGAGAATTGCGAGTAAATGGAGTCACCGGCCTTCCTTTAATATAGTTTCTGTTAGCTTATAACGGATATGTTACAATCACTTGGATTAGGGAATCACAATCAGTCTACAATCTCTTAGGATTGGTATGGTGATCCTAAAATGTATATAAAGCAATACACAATTTTACATCATGGTACTCCATACATAGCTCCAGAAGACACTGAATCTATGTTTGCTCACAATATATACCTATCTCCTAATGTATTGGCATACACCTCAAACTTGACACTAGTTTGACTAAGAATTTGGATTTTAAAAACAAAAAAAATGAACTTTAGCTAAGGGTTGAAACTTTAAGTCTCCAAAATAAAGGGCTAGGATAATTTGGTTGGGAGCATTTTGGGTCTAGCCCTAATATTTATGTATCCCCCGCAATCCTTCCCCATTTTTTGATCAACATATATCCTTGTGGGCCCCACAAGAAATTATTTTAAATTAAGGGCCTATTCCATCTTGAATATTCATCCCTATGTTTCTATATATAGTGACATTCATGGTGCTTACTGAAAGTTTGAGAACCTTATCCCATCAAACGTTGTAAAGGAAGAAGACATCCTAAATAATTGAAGGATGGTGATACACTGGCCCAATCTTTTTTATGCTTCTAATCCTGCAAGAAATTTATAAGGCAAGAGAAATATGACAAGGACACAATTCAAGTTTGCCCACAACACTAATCAGCAATGATTTGGACACATCAATACACAAGCCGTTATTCTAGAGATTTGAGTATAAGTATAACCTAGTTAGTTACAAAGAGACATAATCCAAAGCTAAAAAATGGAAGCATTGTGCAACCACAAAGGTTGATATCATTAAGTAGAAAAATGTCAATATGATACCCGGTCTAAGAAGTAATCAGCAACATCTGGAAGGAAGTGAAGCTCATTTCTTCTCCTATATGTTTCCTGTATGGCAAGATCTCTCCACACTTCCTCCACAACTGGAGCATATTCACGTGTTGCTGCAGGGAAGAATTTTTCCAAGTCCCCCATGGCTATGATGTCCAGAAGCCAATCAGAGAAATGCTTTAACCTGGGGTTGATGGAATAGACGCACTGACTGGTTCCATCTGCATCGGCTTCTGTTTCAGTTTCACCTACAACAAAAAAACATCTCAAAATCAATTACTTGGGTCATTTTTGTTTCTTTCAATAAAGCAGGGAAGCAACAAGAAGAAGGTATATTTCTTTTTCTTTTTTTACAGAAAGCATTGAACACAACAATGATCAGGTAAAGCAACTTTCTCAGGTTATAGGTACACAACGATTGGTCACTCTTCCTGAGTATAACCTTGGCAACATATTTCCCAACAAATGACAATTTGCATTTGTAGTCTTGGTGGGCCCAAACTTTAAACATCTCTGTCAAGAGGGACTCTCTTTGCACATTTGGATCAATAAATAGATCTGTAGTTCAAGTAATAAGGAGCATCCTTGGCCCAAGCATCTGTGAAAAATACTACAGCTTTTTTAACCATGGATGAATCAAATATGCTGAATTCAAAGAATTCTAAGGGAGAAAATGTTGGATGTGTTGAAGAACATACATAGTTTTTTATTTGCAGAACTTCTCTTAAGTTTTATTTGTGTTGTGTATTTTATTTGTTACCCACAAGTGAGGAGCAAAGTTGTAAATATCTACATAATATTTATTAAAAGGAAATCATCCTAACTGTATGAGTGATTCACAATTCTTACATTCTCCTCTTTCTTCGCTAGTTGTCAACTTTGGTTTGTTTTGGCCGAACTGGATGAAACCATTCGTTTTGTTCAATAATGGACCAAAACGAACAACTTCCTAAAAGATCTTGGATGGGATTTTCATCCTGTTCAAACAAAATCACTGATTTAGTTCCAAGTTTAGAGATTTTGGCAGAATAGTTGAAATTCCAAATTTCAGCTGAAATTTGACAAAAGTGAGGATTTTTTTTTTTTTTTTCCATTCTCTAAATTGGTATTTGACCAGTATACCCTTCATTAAGGGTGACTATGCATAGGGTTGTTTTGGTCTTTTTCATTCAGAAGGAATTTAAACTGGAAATATTTTCCTTCATTTGGCCGCTTCTCTATTCTACTTCAGTAGGGTTGTTTGTTTGCACTCATTTACATATGTAAATGATTCAGATGCCTAACGTGATAATCATGTTTGTTTGCGCTCATCTATGCATGTGACGCATAAATGAGGTGTGAAAATGGTGTGCAAATAAAGCCATTTTCACACCTAAATAGGCATGAAACTCACTTTCACAACTCCCACTTGCAAAAGGGCCCAAGTGCATGCTTCACGTAGTGATTGCATTTGGTTATACAATTGGTCATGGGATCAAAGCCCATCAACCACATTTATTTTTCTTTCATTCCTATGGGGCCCATATTTGTAATCCAAACAATTCAATTTGTTTATTGAACTAAGAAGACATTTAAATTATTATCTTAAATCCTCTATATTTTGCGTAATTTGTGAAAGCTGTCCAGAAAATTCCAACCTATAGATTGGATTTTTTGCACTTCTGTGGGCCCCCAGTTCATGACCCGAACCGCTCAATACTCTCATATTAATGATAAGAATCAAGACATTTAGTTTCATAACTTAAATCTTAATGGATTTTGAGAAATTTGTGAAAAACATCCGAAAAATCCAAACACAGCTCAAACCGTCGGATGTACTCATTTACTCATTTGAAAATGGTGATTTGGAAAACATGGTAATGTGTTTCACATATGTAACATTTGTATATGTAAAGCCCATTTCCCTCTGTCATGTGTAAAAGCAAATGCCTTCTCCACCTTTGTCAACAGTCTGTTTCTTCTTCTGCAACTTAGGAAGGCCTCAATTTTTTCTTTCACCATAACAGGGATTGAGATTTATTTATTTGATATGGACATAGCACATTACTGATAGACACCACTGAACTCAAACATGTTATCCATTGGCATCGACTAATTCCAATCCCAACAACTACCACTTCACTGACAACAATTGTAGCAGGTCTGTTTCCATCATCACAAACTTCAGTCATGGCTGATTCAATACTTCTGAACACCAAAACAGTGGCCACATGGTCCAAAAAATCACAGGTTATATAAAAGCCCCAAACACAAGGCCCAAGGGTTATTCAATCCTTTACAGCACATCCTCTAAACTCTTCAAATAGGCAAAGGATCTAAACTCTTCAAATAGGCAAACGGGCACAATCCCAATCTGCTGAACCAACTGCAGTGTGTTGTTCAATAAAATATATGATTGGTGGAAAAATGGACTGATGGAGGGAGTAATGTCATCACACAACTTCAACATATTTCAGACAGAAATGACTAGTTTAATTTGATCTTAAAGTTTGAATACTTCCTTCTCCAAAAAAAAAAAAAAAAGATCAAAAAACTTTATTATGAATCATGTCTCTTCAGAACACGAAAAAAAAAACATATTTTCCCTTCTTTTCTTTGGAGACCAGTACTTCACCCTCCAAACACACTCCAAAAAACATTAAAATCTCCCAAAGTCACCATAAATCCACTCAAAATGAGCAATTTTCTCCACTATCAATCAGAACAGCTGCTGATGTCTGCCCAAGTTTCGTGGGGGCGAGATTCTCCCTTCAGATCATGCTCTGATATGAAGTATTGATGTTGGGGATGAGATGGGGAAGATTCAGGGAGAATGGAAGAAGAACGAGGAAATGGACGAGGAGAGAGAGTGGGAAAAGGCTCGAGAAGCGAACACTCACCCAACTTAAAGTTTGGTCAAATGGGTACACATGGACCCTAAAAAATATGTGAAAATACAATCCAATCCCATAAAAAACAAATACATGACAATCTAGAATACCTACATGCATAAATTCATTGCACTGCAAGCCCGTAAGACCCTGAGAAATATGTAGCAGTTAAAATACTTGACTCAATGGAATCTTGGTAGAGCATCAATGTATTATTATAAGACCATCCATATGTCCAGGATGGATTGCAATTTTTCATTACTACATCACAAAAGAAAATGTTATGCTCTCCCTCAGCTAAACCCATCTAGTTAACATTCATGAAGATCGCCAAATGAGGAACCAGGTCTTCAAGTGAACGAGTTTAAAAAGAGTTTTCCCTCCCTCCCTCCCATTTTCAGAAGGAAAAGTAGCATGCAATATTCACAGAAATGAAACATGACAACTGTAACTTGAAACTAGAATCCTTACTGCAGTAGATATATGTACAAGTACAGGCCTAATTAGTAAGTGTTACCTGATGAAAGGGTTTGATCATTTTGACCAAGTGCCTTCAACCTAGACAAAGCTTCCTCCTCAAAGTGTTCACGTCCCTCAAGTAAAATGCTGAGATACTTGTACATATTGCTCTGAATCATTAGCTTAATATTCTGCTGCTCTTCTTGAGAGAATGAATTTCCGTATAAAAATTTGGCCTAACCAAGGCCATGAAAACAGCAGAACAAAATACAGAGATGTCACAACACAAAATTTGTACATAATAAGCACCCCATCAATGTGGGGTCCACATAATAATCATATGGCCAAGAAGAAAATCCACAATTTCTAAAATGATTGCATAAGTTGCCAACATAGGAGCAAATGGCCTGAATTTAATTATCCTGTTCAGGCTCTTGATTATTTGGATCAATTCGATTGATCAAGTGGCCTTTTGATCCATATCAATCATAGGCCCAATAAAAAATGTGGGGGGTGGGGGGCGGTGGGGGAAGGAATTAAATTTAATTTTGGATGGTCAAGATGGACTTAAGGGATGGTCAAGATGGACTTAAGATGGTCCTAAACTTGAAATTAAATATTCTGAGTTTATGGGGATCCAAATCAGTCCTTAGTTGGGTCTGATTGGACATATAATCAAGCTCATAATTTTCCAATGGTGCCAAACGATCCATCAATCCTGGGCCCACCTGAACATGGCCTAAACCAAGTTAAGGCCAACTGGAAAAGGTCCCAACCTGGTTGTTTAGACCTGGCCACAGTCTAGAATAGTTGTTTGCCCCACTAGCCATCATGTGAGGCCCATTAACCCCAAACAACCAGACGGCTCAATGAAGATCTATTTACAACACTATGGATTTTGGTTCTCTCTTTCTTAGAGTATTTCGTCATTTGAGTATTAATATGATTCTTTATTAAGAAGTATGGATAGGGATAAGAATGAATTGTTCCATGAGAATAGTAAGTTGAGCAACAACCTCAATATTTTCAACTCCAAGCCGTCATTCCAATCTTCTTTTGCTACGATTGTTGGAGTCCAGGGATCGTTTGTCTTTTATTCATGGGATATGAAAATAAGATTTAAATATGTAAAATCTGCATATGAATGCTACATATGTAAAATTTACACACGTGAAACACTCTTCTATGTCTGTTTAGGAGCACCATTTTCACATGAGAAAATGTAGGACAGTTCGGATTACATAGAAAACTTTTCATTATCTCAATATATATATGGACAACACATGAAAGTAAACATTTTGTGGTTTAATGGGTCAATAAAAATTTTGAATAATGCAGATTAAAATTTTAGGCCCACAAGAGTTGCAAAAAATAAAAGATGGTGACAGCTTTTGAAACCAAAAACTGTCAGACACATCCCTTGCATTGGCGCTTATATAGCCAACCAAAGAAACATGACCTGCATAAATGTTATGCATGTGCATCATTTACATTGGTAAATGTGTGCAAACAAATGACCCATAGTGCCTTTACTAATTCTATGTTTATCAGGACTCACAATTTCACAATTTATGATTCCTTATGTACTTCAAGACAAAGATGTATGGCTTATGGCTAGGAAACATTAAGAGGCTATATATACATTGAAAAAAGGGGACGTCCATCCCTATCTCAGATAGTTCACATATTTTTCAATAAAGCTGTTGATATGCACTTTTCACTTTCTTTCTTCTTGATTTAAACTTTAAGGTACTCCCCCAACATATTGAAGATGAACAGTGGAACGGAGCACTAACCAGTAAGCGAAATCTAAAGTTTCTCCTTGTGATTACATAGTATTTTTATGTTGCTTGAGAATTTTTTGGGTTTGGTTTCACAAGCGATCGGATTTGGCTTCCCTTGACTACATCAGTTGTGTAAAAGAAACATAAATAATCAGAAAATCCATATGAAAAACACTTCAAAAAGAAATGAAAATGAAATAGGTCTCTATATATATGGGTAAACAGGATGAAACTGAAATAGTAAATGTGTAATGCAGGATAAAAAAAAAATGAAAAACCACTCTGCGGAATAGTCTAGATTAAGTAAATGATCGCACTAACAAGATTTTTTGCAGAAAGAACGATTACAATTACTAAAGAGAGCAACAGTTAATACAGTGATAACAGGAGTAGTATCCAATGCAGATATGGACTACAAAGATTTTTGGAAGAAATAATGATTAGGATTACTAAAGAGAGCTACACTCATAAAATGATAATATGAAAAGTATCCAATGAAGATATGCACACAAAGGTAGACGATGGAGCCTCTTTAAGTGTTGTCAAGGAATTACATCAACTATACTGTTGAGTTACCCAACACCTCCTATTCTAGTCACTTACAGATGGTGTCCATCCTATTTCAACCAGGCCACTTTGGAGGCATGGTGTGGTGATCCTTTTGCAGGGTGAGATAGACGCTTGTGGAGACTAGCTATATTTTGATCCCTTGGCATATGGAAGGAAAGAAACAACAAGATATCCAGCGGGAGGAATCCACAATGGAGGAGGTTAAGTGGTTGCAGAAATTGATAGTCGGAAAAATTGGTTTTGGCTAGTAATTGATTCAGAAATGTCTCTCCTAATAAGGTCTTTTTTAATTGGGAGGCTAGAAAAGGGAGTGCTTGGCATAAAGAAAGGACCTTCCATCCATGGAAGCCTCCCTTGGTAGAAAAGCTGCTGTTCAATGTGGAAGGTGCCACTATAGAGAAGCCAGTTCTAAGAGGCTAAAGATTGTGTTTTGGGAATTCAGAAGGCGAGAATCCTTTGGTTTTGGGGTCAATTGGGGTAAAAAAAATTCAAATGAAGCTGAGGTGTACACTATTAGAGAAGCACTGAGAATATTCAGAGATGATTTTTATTTATTTATTTGGGCAACTTCCATCGATTGAGAGCTAAACAGTACAAGAGGAATACAGTGAAAAACCACAAATCTCAGAAGCTAAGAAAACAGAAGGACAAGCAACAAAAACAAACAAACTCATAAAGGCATAGAAGTATCATAGGATATCAACAAATGCCGGTGTCTAACCCATCCTACTCATCCTTCTTGGCTAAGAGCCTAAGAGGTCAGCCAACATTAGTGCTTCTCTTTACATGATTGAAAAAAAGCTCCTAGATTTCTTCCTAGATCCAGCACCTCTTCAAGCACATCTGTCAGAATCCAAGGGGCCTTATACTCACCAGAAGCCCATGGATAGCACATAGCGAATATCCTTCTAAGTTTGTGTCAAAAGCAAAGATAAGAAGCTCCACAGAGACCAAGCCTTACATCCAACAATTTCTCCTTTTAAGGCATGGCTTGTTGCAGATGATATAGTAGTGGTGGATGATTCGAAAGATGGCGTGGATGCGAAACTTGAGAGATGGCAGCGGAAGCATTGTTGTCATTATCCTATGATTCATAGCTCGAATGCTACCCTAAAGAAAATGATTCGTATCTATGCAATGAGTCCTATTTACAGGTGAATCTTATGATTTAGGAGTGAATCTTACAATTTGATACTCATTTCATTGAATCTTACGATTCAAACAATTCAACTGAGTGAGAACAACCATAGCCATGGGGTTAATACTACTAATACCTTACTTTTTTCTTTTTCTTTTTAGTCTTTTTGAAAGGTTATTTATTGACAAGAGAAACCTCTTTAGAAATTTTTATTTTGGGAAGGTTCTAGAGATGAGTAATGAACAAGCATTCCACTGTACGTATGGGGTTTTGTCTTGTATCTATTTTTAATTTTTTTCACATGAACACTTGTTTAACTTCAAGAGATATCATAACATATAAGATTGATTATTTGGATTTTTTATTTTATTTAAAGAAAACCATAAAAAACCATGGAAACTTATTTATTTTCCCTAGTAATTAATATATTAAACATATTTAACTATTTCCACATATAATTTATGATTTATTAATAAATGTCAATGATGTTTTTCACATAATTGTATTATAGCCTTATTTTTCATTGTATTTATGCTTATATGGGTCGTTTCTGAATAACTACTTTTTAATTTTTTTAATAATTTTTCCTTTTCATAATAAAATAAAAAAATCTTATGAATCGCAATATGATTCACGATACAATTCGAATCATCCCCTTGAAAGTTTTGTGATACGATTCCAATTTTCAAAACAATGAGCCGTGTGTGTGTGGGGGGGGGGGGGGGGGGGGTTGGGTGCGTGGTTTGGAATCCAAGGGCTTTAAAAGAAATCATACAAAGATCTGGATTATGAATATATGGACTTGGCTCCGAAGATGTCGAACATAGGATAAAGGTGAGATGGTTGGAGTAGAGACTTGCTTTTGGAGTGCTTTGTGATCGGCACATATCAATAAGATTTATGGGAAAATTTTACGGGACATCGATTAAACCAGCTACAACCTATTGAGCAAAATGTTGGCCAATCAAGCAGTAACACATGCACAAAATGAATGTAAAAGAGATGAGAATGTTAAGGTGGATGTGTAAAACTAGGAATGATGGAATCAGAAATGAGTGCTTTGAGAGCATTTAGGGGTAACATCAATAGGTGATACAATAGGAGAAACCAATTTGCGATGGTTTGGACATGTCCAATGCAGGCAAAAAATGGCACCGATGAGGAAAAGTTTTTCTATGCAAGTTGATGGCCCACCAAGGGGAAAGGGTAGGCCGAAGAGGATATGGATGGAAGTAGTAACAATAGATATGAAGAAGTGCAACCTATCTAAGGCTTTGGCTCAAGATAGATCGGAATGGAAAAACAGAACTCATTTAGCTGAACCCAACATAGTTGGATAAGGCATTGATGATGATGACGACGACAACGATGATGATGAAGGCAAAGGTTGTTGCATTGCTCACATCCTAGGAAGCACGGACACCTCTCCGGGGATAGAGTGTCAGTGTCGGACACAGAAACACTCTAGACACGTGTCGGACACATAAAAAAGAGTGTCCTGTTCTTTTTTTTTAAATGTTTTTATTCCTGACACGTTTCGGACAAGTTCTGGACACATGTCGGACACGTTTGCATCTTTTACTTAGAAAAAAAAATTAAGAGTAAAAAAAGAAAAGCAAAGGGGGGTTTTTGTAAAAGGTTATAACTTAAAAGCAAAGGGCCAGCCTGCCCTAATCATAGATGTAAATATCGGCCGATACGTAGCTATCGGCCGTAGCGGCCGCCACCGCTACGCTACGGCCGATTTATCGGCCGTCACACCCGTAGCGGCCGCTACTGAGAAAAATTCCTACTTTCCAAATTTTTTTTAAATGCATAATAAAACTTATTTATTTTCTTCTTCTCTCCAAATAACATTTCTACACAATTCTTCTACCCTTTTATGTTTAAAAGAACACCAAAAAGCATATGATTTCGCCGAATTACAGTCGATATAGAGAGTTCTTCTCAATGATTCTTCTCTAAGTAGATCCTATTAGACACCCCCTTTGGCAGATGTATTTTTTTCTCTAGGTACTCTTAAGTCTTGACTTTATGACATAGTTTTTTCTTTTATAAGCCTTTCATTAGTTTCTAAGTTAGTATAACTAAGCGACATGAACACATGTGAAAAAAATGATCATTACTATTATTTTCTATTTATACAACGATACAAGACCTCATACAGTGAGGGGACCGCTACGCCCCCTTACCTTCGTTACTTTTGCAGAAAAAGTACATTTTCTTTCATTTTACAATTTTCTGGAATTTTTTCAGATTTTTTTGGCGATTTTTTCAAATCGCACCGCTACGCCGCTACGTATCCCCGCTACGCTACGTATCGCCCGCTTCGTAGCGTTTTGGCGGCAGGCGTAGCCGCTATTTTCATCCTTGGCCCTAATAACATTCGAAGTTCTTCCAGCGAAAAAGAAAAGGCAGCAGAAAAGAGAAAAAAAGGATCTGGAAGGAGAAGAAGAAGAAGGGAGAAGGGGAAGGAGAAGGAGAAGGAGAAGATCTTCCAACTCCAGGTACTATTGTTTTTTTTTTATTCTGCACTTTTTTCCCCTGATACAAACAGTATCTGTCGACTGGGGTTGTGGACCCCATGGCCCACTTGATGAGGGATTGGGACCATGGATCTGAAAGAGGACCCATGGTCGACCACTGTAGCACTGGACCCATGTGCAGTGGGTCCCGGTTGACTCACCAATTTGTGGCATCAGATCTGAGAGGCGGAAGACCCTTTTTGTTGTCTGTGTTGAGACTGTGGGGCTAGGGGAACTATTTGATCATTGATCAGATCCAAGGATCTGCAGGCACACCCTTGGGCGACCCTAAGTAGTAGGTCAGATCATGGATTAGGCCAGTGGGGTCCATTGCCTCCCAGGCTTGTGCTGCTGTGTTCTGGGCGATAGGTTTTTGATGGATTTTTGCTGTTTACATGAATCTAGAAAATCTGTTTTTGCTTTTTATATATCAAATATGTTCTTTATATCAAATAATTTATTTATTTTTATTGATCAGCTCTGCTTCTTTACCTCTCCGTGACAATTTGGAATTTAGGAATATGAGTTCCATTCCTAGCTCTAGTTCACACCCCTCCAATGAAGAA
Organism: Cinnamomum chago; assembly: GCA_038049695.1. Taxonomy (NCBI): domain Eukaryota; kingdom Viridiplantae; phylum Streptophyta; class Magnoliopsida; order Laurales; family Lauraceae; genus Cinnamomum; species Cinnamomum chago. Next base: position 58,133,325 of record CP142458.1, on the reverse strand, counting down.
GATATAAATAAGCCTATGTGGAAAAATGTAACCAAGTTTGATAAAATTAATGAAGGAGGGGGAAATATTACTTGGCAGTGTAATTTTTGCAATTAGATAAAAAAGAGCTCATACACAAGGGTTACGGCTCACTTGTTAAAATTGCCTGGCTGTGGGATTGCTACATGTTCACGCGTTACAACAAAAGATACTTCTGAAATGCAAAAATTAGAGGAAGAAGTAAATTTAAGGATGAAGGCCAATGCACCAAAAAAAGTACCTTTGCCTGAGTTCTAATTTTCTGAGTATGAATAGTATTATGCACGGAGGGTTTGACTCAAAGAAGAGAAAGACAAGTGGAACTGGGAGTTCAAATCCAATTGAGAAGGCATTTAATATAGGAGCTCGTGATCAATTACATCCCGAGATTGCTAGGATGTTTTATTATGCAAGTTTACCATTTCACTTAGCACGAAACCCACATTTTGTGAATGCCTTCACTTTTGCTGCCAACAATCCACTTACCGGTTATGTGCCTCCGGGGTAGAATATGTTGAGGACAAGTTTACTCCAAAGAGAGAAGGCAAACATTGAAAGATTATTGCAACCTATTAAAGGCACGTGGAGGGAAAAGGGTGTAAGCATTGTGATGGGCGGAGTGACTCACAAAGGAGGCCATTAATCAATTTCATGGCTATTACAGAAGGTGTGCCTATGTTTCTTAAAGCTGTTGATTGTTCCGGTGAAACAAAAGACAAATATTTCATTGCTAATTTGATGAAGGAGGTCATTAATGATGTTGGGCATGAAAATGTAGTTCAAGTGATTACTGACAATGCTCCAAATTGTAAGGGTGCGGGGCAAATCATTGAATCACAATTTCCTAACATTATTTGGACACCATGTGTGGTCCACACCCTCAATCTTGCTTTGAAGAACATTTGTGCAGCAAAAAATGCCGAGAACAACCAATTGACATATAGCGAATGTAGTTGGATATCAGACATTGTTGGTGATGTTATGCACATAAAGCATTTTATCATGAATCACTCTATGAGGTTGGCCATGTTCAATGAGTTTGTTACTTTGAAATTGCTTTCTATGGCAGACACCCGCTTTGCTTCAGCGATTGTCATGCTTAAGAGATTCAAACTTATAAAGCGGGGTCTCCAAGCTATGGTTATAAGTGACAAATGGTCTTGTTATCGAGAAGATGATGTGGGGACGGCAAGATTTGTAAAAGAAAAGTTGTTAGATGACATTTGGTGGGATTCCATTGATTACATTCTTTCCTTCACATCGCCTATTTATGATATGCTTAGAATCTGTGATATGGACAAAAATTGTCTTCACTTAGTGTATGACATGTGGGATACAATGATTGAAAAAGTGAAGACCACAATATTTAGGCATGAAGGGAAGCGGCATGATGAGTCATGTGGATTTAATGATGTGGTACACCAAATACTTGTTGATCATTGGAACAAAAACAATACCCCACTCCATTGCTTGGCACATTCTTTGAATCCCAGGTGAATTACTCTCTTTTATTCTTACATCGTAATACACATTTTTTATTATCAAGTAATTTTGAAATCCTTCTTTCTTTTGTGAAAGGTATTATAGCGACGAATGGCTTCATGAGGACCCGAGTCGAGTTCCTCCACATAAAGATGTGGAGGTTTCTAGAGAGAGAAAGAAATGTCTTGCAAAATACTTCCCCACTTCCAAGGAGCGCTCAATGGTTATTATGGAGTATGCCAATTTCTCGCTTAGAATGAGGGAATTTGGGGAGTATGATTCTTTATATGATCGATATCATGTGGATCCATCGAGTTGGTGGGCCAACCATGGCGCATGTTGCGAGAGGAATTGGAGTACTTTCCTTTGTGCAATCCGTGAGAAGGAACAAGATGACGCCAAAACGTGCTGAAGACTTGGTTTTTATTCATAGCAATCTACGTCTTTTATCAAGAAAAACCCCACAATATATGCAAGGTGAGACTAAGATGTGGGATATTGCGGGAGATACACATGATTCCTTCGAGGATGTTGGGGTGGGTGCTTGAGGTTGCTAATCTCTCGCTTGATGAGCCAAAGTTGGAGACCATGGTCTTTACAGATGATGTTGATCGTGATCAAATTGACGGTGATGATGAGGCAATTGAAGTTGCATCAATTGAGTAAACTTTAGATGGAAATTGACTTCTTTTTGTATTTTTGGAATAGAGGGGAAATTGATGATTCTCCCTTTTCTTTGTATGGATTTTATGGAACTAAGGATATTTCATGTTTAATGATTATTAAGTATGTTTCTGTGGGGGGGATCCCTTAATGCACAAGCTAAGCAAAGACTGGCGATAATCCCTGCTGGAATTTCGTTTTGGCTGCATGCGCCTCGGCACGGAAACTGGGGCACTCGCCGAGACCAGCACTGATGGCCACCGTCTCGGCCATATGCTACGACAAGAAAGAGGTGCGCATCTTGGCTACAGCCAAGGTGACGAGCTTGCCCCGAGACGGGCGCAGGCAGCCACGCCTGACATTTGGACACGTGACAGGGTTCGGGCACGCACTGATGGGACATATACACCATCCAAGCCGTCCACCCTCACCAAATCTCTGACAGAGCCACATCCAAAGGTTGCGGCCATATCAGGACAGGGCCCGAGAAAGAATCCAATGGGACTCCAGCCGCCAACAAGTCAAGGCGAGATCAGGCCCAATGTGACTGGCATTTAATGCAGCATGGGCTGATCGGACCTTCATTTAATACAATGTGGGCTATATTGGACCCTCATCAATTGCTCTGTGGGCTAATCTGTCCCTAGCAGTCAAATCAGGAGGTCCATTAACAAATATCCGAAAACTTTCTTATATAAGGGGATTCATGACCCAAAGATGAGGTACACACGTTTTCATGCATGCAACTACCCCAAACACTACATTTTCTTCTCCGACTAGTTTTTCCTTGCACTAACTTAGCCATCGGAGAGCCCTGTGCTGCCCACAGCCAGGGTCCTTTGACAGCTTCTTCTTCTTCCCTTTCAGGTCCCAGAAGTGATTAGCTCTCTCCGGTCATTTGGATAAGTCCTCTAAGGCTCCTTCTAGTCTTGTGAGTTGATATTTTCAGCACTTACAGTTTCAATTTTGTATTGCATATGTTTGTTAGTTGGTACAGTGGTACTTGAATTTTTATTTATTTGATTGCTAAATTGATTACAAAGTTAAAATGATAGTATCTTTTAGTATATGAATAGATATATTATTATTATTATTATTATTATTATTATTATTAACGTGTCCCCGATGTGTCCGTGTCCTACTTTTTTTAGAAATGTCATGTCGGCGTGTCCGTGTCGTGTCGTGTCCGATCCGTGTCCCGTGTCTGTGTCCATGTTTCTTAGCTCCCATCAAAGTTTACCTTTAGGACTCATATGGAAGGAAAACCATCTCGACTTTAGGAGAACTGGGCACCATAGACGAATTAGCCACCTCATTATAGCTTGACATGATTATGTTTATGAAACTACAATAGAACTATGAGATAGTCGAAACCCATCATTCCAACTCGACTTCACTATGTTTATGAAAATGCCATGGAACTATGAAGGAGTCCAAACGCATGAAACTACAGCACATTCCACCTTGTCTACCAGAAGCACCTCATCAGATGTGGTTGACTGTGGATTCTTGCAATGAGGTTGGGTGGGCAAAGAAGAAGTGTGGATATTCATGGAAGATGCACTAAAAAATGCCAAAAATTAACCGTATCTCCTCTTCCTCCTCTATTAGGGTGGAATTTCGCCATGTTTTGAGAAAAACTAATGTAGTAGCTGATTCCTTGCCTAAACAAAGAGCCATAAGGGATAGTTTCCTCATAAGCCGCATGTTGGTCCAGTTCATTTTTTGTTTTGTCTTGAGTTAGTTTTTTGGTATTTTCTCTTGTTCAAGTCTCAGTATTCAGCTCCAGTACTTAGGCTTCTTGTGTTGTGAACCTTTTCTCAGCTTAATGAAGTTTTCTTGTGATTGATCAAAGAAAAAAAATTGCAATCACCTTCATCCACTAGCCCAAAATGCCAAGGGTAGGCGATCCCGTAAGTATCATCCTTCAAGAATACTCTAATCCCCAATAGATCAGGTTAAAATAGGGAGGAAAACATTGGAATTAACTTCCAAACCCCACGAAAGGAGGCTCCTTGTGCTCCTCTCTCCAAAGGGGCGGAGCTACAATATTCCATACAGTCATGTTTAAATGATCCTTTTTTTCAAGTTTTTGGAATCTATGGGACACTTAAGCAAGACCCGAACTGATAATCATGTTCAAACTGCCCAAAAAGGCTAGGTGGTCAAATATCAGCCATTGATTAGTCACGGATTTTGAGATATTCGGAAAAAAAAAAGTTCAAAAGGATAAATGACCATTTCTGGATTTCTATGGGGTCCATTCGCACAATCCAAACCGTTGAGGCCCTTCAGACGGTCAATTATGGCTAGAGGGTCAAATTTGGCAGTCTGATTCATCATGGATCATGAGATAATTGAGAAAGATTCCAGACCATTCATCTTCCATGCATGCAAAAAACAGGATGCTTGTAGCAGACTTACTTTTCCAATCTATGATTCCTGTGGGCCACTAATTAATGGTCTGAACCTTTAATGATCTCCAAAAGGTCAAAAACGTCCATGGGGTCAAATATCAGCCATACATTCATCATCATATATTTTGAAAATTTTGCAAAAAAGTCCAGAACCTAAAATTTGATTTTTTTTTCTTTTTTTTGTGGGGGCCATTTGCAAAAACAGAACCATCAATCAACTTTAGATCCAAAAACAGCCAGCCCCTCAATTTTAAGGATTCATTCATAAAAAATTGTAAGAAATTTGTGAAGAAGTTGTGACCGTTGGATGCAATGACTTCTCCCCTCAGAAATCTTGGGTGTTTGCCAAATGTGAAATGCAATAATTCTCTCCCCTCAGAAACCCTAGAATGAGTCCAGGGGAATGAGGATTACTATCCTAGCGAGGATGGTATCCAAACATGCCCTTAGGAGTTTCAATCAATGCCCAATGACCAATTACTCAAGGTCAATGACTTCTCCCCTCAGAAATCCTGGGTGTTTGCCAAATGTGGAATGCAATAATTCTCTCCCCTCAGAAACGCTAGCATGAGTCCAGGGGAATGAGGATTACTATCCTAGCGAGGATGGTACCCAAAAATGCCCTTAGGAGTTTCAATCAACACCCAATGACCAATTACTCAAGGTCAAAGGTCCAGACATGCACATAGATTTTATTTTTATTTTTTTCTTTAAAGGCCTCAATTGAATATGTAAGATTTAATCCTCCCTTTCACATATGGACAATGAGTGCCTTAAACTCTATGCAGATTTTTTCTTCTATATTTTCCAAGCAATGGCATCTTTCAATGAAGGCACTTTTTAACCAATGCAATTCAGGCCATTGAGAAGCAAACCGAGGTCCTGTTGACCCAACCGAGTCAGGTCAAGTTTTACTGCACCCAGCCAAGCCAAGACAAGCCTATACAAATCTGGGATGCCCAAATACGGATACGGGCACAGACATAGATACATAGATTGTGGATACGACTCTGCACTTTTAAAAATCTAGGACACGGATATGGATACGGGTGTCCTAATATATTCTTTGGATCACTTTTCAATTAATGAAATTATCATTGTTTATGTTTCTTTCTAACATTTTTTATGTTGAGAAGTAAACAAACTAAAAGAACTAATATGGAATAATGGACTCCGTAAGTAGAATATGCTAAACTTGTACCCTAGAAGTATCAGTGTAGTATCGGGTATCAATACAAGTGTCGTATCGGTCCGATACAGATACGTGGCGCTTGTACAAGTATCCGGGTATCATAGTTACAAATCAGTTGAACCAAGCAAGGGCACTGCAGGTCCAGCTAATGGAACTCAGAGTCTCACTTAAGCGCAGTAACTGCAGAATAAGGGTTTTAGTCCATTTGGGACTGAATTATTTGGTTTATTTGGAGTCTATCAGTAGGTAGAAAGATTAGCATGACATTAGGAGTCTCAGTTGAGTTAAGAGTCAGAAGTTCAAAGTGAACCAGGATAGCAAGAGGACAAAAGTCCAACTGGGGAAATCAGGGTGGTTTAGCTGAATTAGGAGTTGAAGAAAGGGAATTCTTTAAATAGGGTTGGCTCACTGCTTTGTCAAGTCATTCAATTTCAGATGTTTTTAATAGGGTTTCAGAAGATCTTGACTACGAGTTTATGGGATCTCTCAATACAGTTTATTCAATCTGAATTGAAAAAAATTGCTGGCTTTGTCTAACTGTTTCAGTTTAGATTCCTGCTTCTACCATCACAGCTTCCCATCTGAATTGATTGGAGTTGTTGGGAGTTCCATTGTGCAAGCATCCTGATTCTCTAAGCTCATCCTGGTTTTGTGAAATGCAAGGAATTCCTTGCTGTTCTGCAGAAAGTTTCGGATCTGCAGACTGTTATCAGTATGTTGTCACCATACAGGACCATCAAGTTGCTTCTCTACTAAAATCGGTCCAAGGACAGAAAAGTCCCTGTGCAAGTTCAAGTGAAGGCCCACTGCCAAATAAAATTGCTACCAATTGCCATCCCGCAAAATCAGTCTTGTTATTTTAGTCCAAACAGATTCAGAGATTTTCAGACCCATGTTACTGCCCATCGACTGCTCTAGTTAAAAATCTCACCATTATCTCTACAACCAAACTGTGATATTTAGAGCCTACAATGGTTCTACCTAGACCTAATGTCAAATGCAAATTTACACAAACAGTGGATTGTTCCTGTTGGCGATTATTCTAATTCCAACTTCAGTTGATAGGGTAGGGCTCTATTGGTCCAAAGCAGAAGTTTCCAAACTTGTACCATTGATTGGATTTAATCCTCCTAGAAGAGTTCTTAAATATGTGTACATCTTCTTCCAAAAAAAAAGTAAGTGTGCATCATTATCTAGAAGAAAAAATCCGTTTCACAAAAAAAAAGAACTATAGATAAGAAAAGTGGAATGTCTGCCAAAGGGTGATCAATGCCTATTGGCCAATAGTTTAATAGATGAAAATGATGAAATAAAATGGAAATTTATAGATCATCCAGATGGAACAAATCATACAGGAAAAATCATTCAGCAAGCTTCCCTTCAGCATTAAGTCTTTAGCTCTTTCTGGTTTTCTATATGGTTTTCCGCTGGCCCGGCCTGTGGGTTTCAGTGTTTTTTATTTTTCCTTCTCTCTTCCATTATTCTTTTTAGCCCTTGATTCTTCGTTGTCACCCACTGCAGGTCCTCATATGTCATAGACATATCTGGTCAACTTACCGGGATGCAATGACAAATCTAGGGTGCCTCTAATTTTCTTTATACAGTGTTTCAGCCCTTTTTGTGATTAAGAGACGATTAATAGATACTTTTTTTTAATAATGATTAATAGATACTTTCTTACTCACTCTTCATAAAATAAAATATACAGGACAGGCAAAAGAACCTTCCATGCATATCTTATAGTGGAAAGATATTCAAGTAATGTGATCTCATCTTTTGCTGTTGTGAGCCACAGCCATGAAGATTGGGGAATCTCTTTGATGAAGTTTATTGTATACCACGTGCAGTCCTCCCCATGTGGGAGAGGGACAAAATAAATGATAAGCTGGCAAGAGGCATATCTGGACAAAGCTCGTGTATTAGGGGTGTAAAAGAAAACCGAAAAACCGTATAACCGAATCGAACCGAACCAAACCGCGGTTAATAACTGTGTTTCATGGTTCGGTTACGGTTACGGTTAATGAAATCCAAAAACCGCACGGTTCGGTTCGGTTACGGTTTTTAATCTTGACTCACGGTTATTAACCGAACCGAACCGTAACATACGGTTCGGTTAACCGGAACATGGTTAACCGAACCATTATACTAATAACAAAAATCTAAAGGGCCTCAATGTAATATGTTTATAACTTAAAATGTGTATGTATGGTACTATCCTTGCCAAACGAAGCCCTAAGTCCTCTTTCTCGCCTCACTCTCTGTCTCGACTCCCAGCGGCAGGCGCAGCAAAACCTCTCTTTCTCTCGCAACCAAATAAGGAACTGAGGAAGAAGAAGAAGAGGAGGAGAAGAAGGCGACGGGTACTGCCTCTCTCTCTCTCTCTTTCTTTTCTGTGTTTTTCCCCTCCCTCAAATCTCAGCATTCATGAATCTCGCCCCACGCCCATTCAAGTTTCCTGGTGCCAAGGTCCAGAACTCACCTGGTAAGGAAGCTTTTCCTGGTAGTTGGGGTGGCCGTGGAAGTGGCGGCAGCGGCAGCAGCGATTAGTGGTAGCTATGATGGTGATAGAGGCAGCAACCATGGTTGGAAAGGCGACAGTGAGAGTGCCTGGGTGTGGTGGTGCAAGTGGAGGTTTGGGGAATTGTGTTAGGGTGGCAGCGATGGAGGAGGTTGGGTAATGGTTGTGGAGGCTGGAATTGACTGGGATGAGTCCAACAGATCCTGTTCTAGGTGAAGGGAATTCCAGTTGGGATGCTTCTAAAACAGGAGACAGTTTAGTGAGGCTGGAAAGCAAAAATGGGTTGCTCTGTTGTAATTGGTGTTGGAATAGTGGCATTGGTGTGTCTTGTGAAAGGACACATCACAATTTTCCCCAATTGTGAAAGGTCTATCATCCTTCGATTTCTCCGACCCTCCCCGCCATCTTCTCACTCTCTCGATTTCAAATGGGGGTTCACGAAATCCTCTTAGACCCATGGAACTGATCTTTGCCTCTCATCCCTCTTTCAATTCCCATCCATCTTTCTCCTTCCGTTGATGTATCTTAACGCTTCCGGATTCGATCACAGTGCGAAGAAACCCCACCAGTTTCTGAGCACTCCCCTTCAATTTCTGCTTACCTTTCAGCACAAAGGCTTCTCCTTTTGCCTCCCCAGAGATCGATGGGATAAGGAGTTCGTCAAATTGCAGGCGGGGTGATTTGGGGTTCTTTGATTTTTGGTTTCTTTTTTTTTTCGATATTTTTGATTTGGGGTGTTCGGATTTTGGGTGATTTTAGTTGGGGGAGAGAGGGATTTGAGATGGGTTCTTCGCAAGGATCGACGCTCACCACGAATGTGGCGGGATTGGTTGATGGGTCGTCGGCTCGTGGGGAGGTTTATTTCATTGATTGCTTGCCGGTTTATGTTAAGGAGTTGATTGCTGGAGGTGCAGTTGGAGCCTTTGCAAAGACTGCGACTGCTCCATTGGAGAGGACCAAGATACTCTTGCAGGTCACTCTGATTATACTTTATTTCATCAATTTTTTTCTTTTACTTCATAGGAATGTAGTGGGTTTTTTTTATGCTGCTTTGGGATGTACCCGAATTGCCAACGGGATTAATCATCAATTTCTGATCACCATAGTTATCATCGATTGCTTGTAGATTAGTTTTGGATAGTATTGTTGGAGTTATAGCTGAATCATATATAGGGTAGAGATTAGAATCTGCAATCAGAAGTGTTTTAGGCGATGAAATAAGGTTATATGGTTGGTTCCCTTATTTCCTGACACCCATGATTCTCTGTTAAAATATTTATTCTAAACTATGTTATCTGGATTACTCAATTCTACAAATTGAGTCTTTGACTTCGATTCTTAGATTGGTTGTTTTTGTTTTGTTGTCTTTCTTAGATTTTTCCACGGTTATTAACCGTAACCGAACCGTCTAATACGGTTAACCGCGGTTCGGTTTTCTACGGGTTTTTTTTATACGGTTACGGTTTTAAAAGACAGAAAACCGCGGTTACGGTTCGGTTAATGGTTTTCCCAAAATGACCAGTCAACCGAACCGTTACACCCCTATCGTGTATAGGACAATCCATCCCAAACACTTAAAGTGGGAGTTTTGTCTTGTATCTTTGGATATTCAAACGTATTTGTTTACTTTCTTTTAACAATTTTTTCCAAGAAGTTCAAAAAAAAAATAATAATAATTAAGAACTAATCAATGTAGAAAAACGTCCAGGAAGAAAAGAGTGAAACTCAGCTCCTCTTCCTATTGTCACACTACAACGAAAAAGGATGCTTTTTTGCTCAATCATCAAAGAGTATCTTATTGAAATGTCTTCCTTCGTAACCCATGCCATTTTATAATAAGCTTTATACGCAAGATCCATTAGTCATTCAACTGTATTACTTAATGAGTGTTTCAGGACAATATGGCATACCTGCTTAAAAATGGTGCTAGTGCCAGAGCCTTGAACTCCAAGTAGCAGAAGCTTCTGAATTCTTTTAGGTTCTAGATACTCAGGTACAGTTCTGCCAGAATAGTTGGTTGTTTCATCCCTTGACTGAAGAGAGTTAGCATGAGGCACAGGTAGCGAGAGCAAAGAGCACAGAAACCGTGTTAAGGCCTGCCTAGTAAGTAGCACACAAAAACAGTTTTACAGAGGATTAAATTTCTGGAGATCTACCATTAGCATGAAATGATACAACACAAAACCTATTACAGATATTAAAAGTGCAACCATATATAACCACATATACCTTCTCCCATATTTTGCCCTTAATATTATTTTGACCTTCTTCCTCATACCGGCCATCATCATAAACCCAGAAATGTGTGTCACGTGGACACTGCACGTTTGCCAACTGAAAACATTACAGATTATGTTATTTGATTTATCAAGGACCAGAAAATTATAATAGATAGGAGTTAAAGAACAAATAGCACAGGCCTGAATATAACACATCACTTTGAAATAAAAAGGAAAAATAAAAGAAAATAATGAACTATTATCCACTTTGAAATTGTTAATCATCAGCGCATATATCTATTACTTATCCCGACTCTAGTTCCATGATCACAACGGAATTCCTGATTGTTTATTAAAGGGAAGTGCCTCACCACCGAGCTACCAATGGATTGGCATTTTTTCTTTCAATGACTCAACCACTAGAGCATGAACATGCCTCTATTGTATCTCTGCTTTTTCCTTTTTTCTTTTGGAAACAGCTTCATAGAAATACACAACTCCGCATCATGGACATACTACCTTTTTCAGTCAAGGCATCATGGTCATATTATTTTTTTTTCAGTGACGGCATCTTTTACTGGTTCACAATACTGAAAACAACATTAATATTAAAAGAAGAACAACAGAACAAGGGAAAGGAAACTTAATAATGATAGGTAGATCGTAGCCCAAATGGTCTGGCAATCCTCAAATTAATTACACTCAAAATATAGAAATTTCTTATTAAATTCTCAGAGCTTATTGCAGCTACTTGCATTTCTATGCAAGTTGTGTGATTCAACTATGGCGAGAATCAGGATAGCACTTACTCATGTCCTAATATTATGTATTCACAAACACTGGTTCCATGACAACAACAAAAAGAATAAAAAAATGTCAGTTACTATCTGAAACACAAAAAAGAGTCACTAATGCATGTAATCAGTAACGGATTCAGAGCTTAAGAATTTGTTGGGAACTTTCTTTTAAGTTTTCAATGAGATATAAGTTCACAACCACTGAATATTAAGAGGAACCGGATGAGAATAATGCAAAGACTCAAGGGATGGGTGCTAAAATTTATTCAGAATGGCCTTGATAAATTAAGTTTCAAGTTTCCCTGCACATGGCATTACAGCCTCTAAAAGTTTTTGCAAACAAAAGATAGCAACAGGAGTGCGGACAGGCCCATACTATCTTTTCTGGAAGCAGTTTCAAAGTAAGAAATAACTAAACACCAAGGTCATGTCAACCAGTCAATATTAATTTTAAGAGAAAATGGCAGCACAGAGCGGAAAATAAAAGAAAATTATGATAGGTGGTTCAAATAATCAATCAATCCCTCAAATTTCTTATATTAAAAGAATATAGGGATCTCACATAAAATTCTCAGAGCCTACTGTGGCTACTTATGCTTCAAGTAGCTATGGCAAGGCTCGTAGATAATTTGGGATGCAAATATACTTGTCAAAAAAATCATTTGGAGATTCTACTTAACACTCCAATGGGTTCAAAGAGGTCAGCAGGGATCCAAGTTTCATCATCATCAAAGCCTTGCCCCGATGTTGGGGAAGTTTAATCGCCATGACATCAAATAAATATGAAAGTGTTTACGACCAGAAGGAATTCATGATAACTTTTACTATGATATTTGCATGCAATGAAGTATAGATTGTCATGACATATAAAAGAGTTGTCTACATGACCCAATCAGAGATAAACTTACTCCTTAGAAGTTAGAATTCATAGACCAATGATAGTAAGATGCATTCTGGACGCATTTCTCCTCCACATTGCAAAAAGAGAATGTGATTTATAACCAAATAATGTCACTAAGATGACACTCTTTTTTATTTGTAACATGACTCAAACTAACAACTTTGTTGTGGTTGCAACAAAATGAGTACACTCCAACTGTGCTACAAGCTATCATCACTAATATGACATGTAAATAAGGTGCAAACTGAAAGCCTAAACAATCAGTGACAATTGGACAAAACATGTATTGCTCACACATTAGAAAGAAAAAACTGTGAGTATAGTATCTTTAAGAAGAAAGGGATCAACCTTCAGCACTCTTAGCTCGGTCCTAGTAATTTCTCTGCCATTCATAAATACTTGGGTGTTTCCATTGCTTGCCTTGGGATTAAGCTTCCCAGAGAAGCTGAGGTTTGAACTGATGAGTTTATCTGGTTTTTCTCCCTCCTGTCAAACCATTAATAAATAGCCGAGTTTAGGATTTTTCAGAGGCAAAAGATACAGGGAATTGGATAATAAAAAAGAAAACAAATGGCATGCTATAACTAGAGAAACTAGATTAAAGAAGCATGCACCTTTCCCCAAAGGCCCGATTCCTTGTCATACCAGTATCTCCCGGGCTTCAACTTCCGTGGAGGTAATGCACAACCAAGCAATTCTGCTAATTCTTCTGGCCTCAGCGGCCGTCCGTTCACAATCAGCTGCTCAGGCCGAAGTTGATTTGCAGGACATTCCTTCTCCGCCTTCATGATTTGTCGGACTTCCAAGGGAGTGAGCAGGCGTGACAACAACCGCGAACTCTTACCCAATTTCAACCGCTTCGATTCGTCTATCGGACAACCTATGCAAGTAACGCATTTGCGCCCTTCGGGCATCGATCCCATTGCTCTAAGCACACAATTACTGCAATACCTAGCATCACAAGCCAAGCAGGACTCTTTACTTTCCCACCTCGCCTTCTTGCACCTATAACAAACCTTTAGCTTCTCCCTTCTCGGAACCTCAACATATTCAGGAAAAACTGGCTTCTGTGGTTCAACCTCCATTATTGAAGACTTATCAACAGTGTCAAAAGTGACAACGGTAGCTCTCTTCACTTCATTCACTGTTTGCTTTGGTGGGCTACTCGCAGGACTATGAACAGAACCCGGCGAACCCGAATGCGATCCCGATGAGAAATCGGGGTTCTGTAAAACAGACACAACAGACTCTGAGCTTCTGGACACTCTAGCGCTCTGCACCGGAGAATCTGTAACACCAACAAGACGGGAAACGGGCAAACGGATCGGATCGATCACAGGTAGGTCACCGCCAATTCCCTCTCTCTGTGAATCAGAAAGTGGGTCAGCAATCGACGCCACTGGAATCACTGGGTAATTCACAGCAACAGGTTCCATTCTAGGAAGTTCATATGACACCGGCGGTCCCGAGTACTCCAAAGCAATAGAATAATCGAGATCTGCAACTGTCGCAGGCAGTGGAGCTCCCGGCGGCAGCATCCTTCTCAAAGTCTCCTCCCAACTACTCCCTTCACCTGTCTCTGCCATCTTTCCAACTGAAGAAACCAAATAATTCTCTCTCAAACTAAACTCCAAAAATAAAATTTTCTATATACTATCCAATCAAAACCACATCAATTCCAATACCAAACAAAAAGATTTATCAGATAAATGAACAGAACTTCACCTTCAATATCTTCTGATGAAAAGGGCTAAACACACAAATATATGGATAAAATCAAGAAGAAGCAATCTTCATCAAAAACCCCATGAACCCAAATTCAAAACTATGTGCTATGGGTGGGATTTAATACAATCTTTTATGTAGAAATACACATTCAAAAACCAAAGATTCAACTACGAATGCAACTCCTTGATGTGGAATTCCTTTATTTTAAACAAATTCCAACTCCTTTCATCAACGAACGACTGCTGTTATCGCCGCCGCCGCCGATTAAACGGTTCTGATAGAGAAATGCTGATCAAAGACTAGATTTCGACCGTCGAAGCATAAGAGGAGCAGATTCAAACATGGTTTTCGATTGTCCAAGTCAAAGCCCTACGACGATGGATTCAAAGAAATCCGCTGGCGAATTGTTTTAAGGAAGAAATGGCGATGAGATGAAGATGGAAGTCAAAATTAATACCTCAAATAGCGAAAGTGTGTGCGAAGCGATTCCACTTCTGGATGCAGTTTTTTTTTTTTTTTTTTTTCACTTCGTTCCTTTGGTTTTTACCCAGTCGTGTTTGGCTTTCTCTTCTTTTTGCGTTTGACAAACAGTAATGCTGGGCCCCGGTCTGGTCCACTTAGGCCGGTTTAGATGTTGAGCCCACTTTAAACTGGCTATAGATGGTCCTCTCTCCTGATTAGAGCCCGGATCATCTTACAGTTTAGGTTTAACACTGGAAAATCTTGAGTTAGAGGAGTGGAATACTAAAATGGTGTCTACCTATTGAAATCGAAACCTTTCAAAATAATTGCAATCCAGGTATATGGGTTATCAAATTTAAGTTTCTTTCAGTGTTGGTTTTCATTAAACAGTCAATCTAACGGTGGAATAAATACGGATTGATGTAAGATTTGGATTTGAGGATACCAATATATATTTGCAAGGCATTTATTTTAAATAGTTTAGGTTTTTATAGATAGATCTTATCGTAGAGTTGCTACCCATGTCTTGTGTTTGAACAACCTCCATCCCCACCTCTCTTGAATTATCTTGTGAGCGTTTGTGTAGTGCATTTATTTTGAATGCTTCATATTCTAATAGTGTGTTTGTATAGGTTTGTGTGGGTTTAATAGGTGCCAATCGAGCAACTAGTCCTGTTGGGGGCAAAGACCTCAATGATAGATACCCACGTCATCATAAAAAGAATCCTGTGGAACCCACCAAAAACCGAATGCATATAATCTCACCAAAATAATAATTGGACATTATCCCTATCCATGAAGATGGTTTATGCAATAAAATGATCATTGATTGATAGCATTGCCACCAACCAAATTTATTAGATGGCCGGCATTTGATGGGGAAAGGCCTTATCTTCAATCTTTCGATGAAATTTTCTCCTTACGAATTAGATGGTTAAGCCTAGGATATCTTATATCAAGGATCATATGCAAAGGGTTCATCGGATTTTTCTAACTCGTGGTTTAAACTCAACCGCTCTACCGGGTCATGAGTCGCATTGACTCAGCCAGGCGGCCTGGTTAATCTGATCAAGGGATTGGGGTGACTCGTCTGAGTCAAAATCCTCCGTGCCTTCCCTTCACGAAAAACCATAAGGCATAAATGTCCAACTGCTCAAAATGTTTTCCTTTTCAATAGACCCTTGAGGCTAGTTTGACACTTTATTAACATAGTAAAAGTGAAGTAAAACCTTCATTTTTAAGACAATCTAAAGCACTTTAATTCTAAACTCTCTCTATCTTTTTCAAAAAATTCAAAATTCAACCACCTTTATCCACTAAAATACAAAAAAAAATCTATTTTTTTTTACAAAAAGTTAAAAGATCACATAACAAACAACTAGAAACAAAATATTATTATAACCTACTTATATTTTATTTTTTTGCCCTTCAAAATTTTACTCTAGTATAAGAAAAGTCCCATCATCAAATTAATTCATGAGAAATATTGGAATCTTCACAATATTTTATAAGCTATAGGCATACACCACACAAAAATAATTACTTTTTGAATGGTTTGTATTTCTATAAGTGGGCCCCACTAAGTAGCCTCCCGAACAATTCTTAAGTGAAAATAAGAAATTCTATTTGGATCAATCAGGAAGTGATATATTGATAGAAATTTCACATCTTTATCTCTTAAAAAAATTTCATCTTCTTCGAAAAGAAAAAAATTTTCTCATGTGCCCCCTGATTGCCCAAACAGATCGCTCGATCCCTCTTGAGTGGATTCCCGAGAGGATCGGGACTCGTGAAAGGAAACCATGATGGGAAATCTGTTGGACAAAGGAGTACCCATTCGTGCGAGGACCAGTAAAAAGAGCCCGTCGTCAGTAAAACTTAATTATGATATCGAACATACGAATCAGACGGTCACGTGAATTGGCCACATGAGAATAGTGGCCACGTCGGCATTGCACGTGAGCGAGAAGTGGGCCCAGAAGAGAGAGAGGGTGATCCTTTTACTCTACTTTACTTTACTTTAATTTGGGGAGTTGGGGGTGGGGGTATCTGAACTCTGACCAAAAAAATGGTTGAAATTTTTTCAAAGGTGAAAGGGACCCAAGTCCTTGAAAGTGAGGTTGATGGGATTGGAATTCGGTGAAAGGTAGGAGTAGTTGTACGCACCAACATGGAGTCATTTATTTGGTTATATTTATTGTACATGTGATGGGGTGTACTTGTACCATCATTTAAAGGGCCTAATCTTTAATGCCCAACAACCCTTGTTTACTCCTAACTTTTTAAAGAATTGATTCCTGTTACTAGGCTGTCAACTTGGCCGGATTTGGGAATGAGTCACCTTTGTTCATGCATAAGCCCATTTACTATTTAGGATTTTAAGCCCACCCCTCTATGAAATAGGCCCTAGATGAGCTTATATTGGAGCCCACCGGTATAGGAAATGGGCAGCCCAAGTCGGCCCTCTTAAAGCAGAATAACAAAATCATAAAAAAATATTTTATGGTGATTTTTATAAGTTATACATTAGTAATATATTATCGGTATGGTTTAAAGATTATTATTAGAATAGTGTAATATATAAATATTGAGATATTTTTTTATGTTTGACAATGTTTTAAGAATGTGATTGTTTTTTTTTGCTAGTTGAGCGAGCTGTCCAAACTTTGGGGAACTACTGGTCCCTTAGCAGGTGTGTGAGATGGGATGCCTTTACCACTAGATGTCCTGGCAAGTCAAATTGTTTGGAACGTGTTACGAATTGTAATATATGTTAAAAAAACAAAATAATGATAATTTAGTGTTATTGATCATAGCCACGTTTACCATTAGATTAATTATTTATAAAATAGTTTCATTTATATGTAATTTGTCACTTCAAATCCATCAATGGGGCCCACCTTCAAAATCCAAACTCCATCATCGCCACCACCAATTCTATTACTATCACTGTTACCAACATCCTCGTCCTCATCATCACCATGAACACTAGTTCATCACCATTATCATCATCGTGATCATCGCCACCATCATCATCACCATTATCATCACCACCATCACCATCATCATCGCACCACTTAGCACCATTATCACCATTGTTATAACCTTCAACACATCACCACGACCACCATCAAGATCACCATCATTATCATCACCATCACAACCATCATCATCTCACCACTACCATTATCATCATCAATGTTTAACATTGTCCAAACAATCGCACTCTCCTTGAGCTTGTTTGTTTAGCAATTGGTATGTAGAGGGCAAAGTAACATTAATGCAAATGTGACAAATTCTCCATTTACCATGTCTGGATGACAAAGTAATGTGGTAAAGTAAAGTCCAATGACCACTTTTTTACCACAAAATAATCTTTCTTTAACTTATAAACCATGCTAAAGTGTGGTAAAGTAAAGCCAATAGCTACTCTACCACACTCTCTCACTTTACTTCAAATAGGAGAAAGAGAGGGTTTTAGAGGGTTAGGGTTCGGAGGGGTTGGCCATGGTCAAGAGATAGTTATTATTATTATTATTATTGGGTTATATATTAGAGATTGGAGATGAGGAAGAAAGTCAGGAGATAAGAGGGAGTGAGAGCCTTTGCGAGATAGGAGACTGAGGGAGAGAGGAGACGGAACCGAGGGAGAGAGGGAGGAGATGAAGATGTTAAAGAAGTCGATGGTAGTCAAGATGGAACAAAGAGAGAGGGGAGAAGTTTAAAAGTCAAAACGTTATTTGTGTGTTAGAGAAGCTGTTAGAGTCAAGATGATAATTAATTTAGAGTTTGAGGTTAACAATTGTCAAACTCAATTATTGAGTGTCTAATGCTTAAAATACAAGTCTAACTTAATTAGAGCTCTAATTGAACTTCTAACCTTTACAATAGCTAGACTTCTTAGTTAGCTTCATATATATATATAATTACAAAGCATTGGAAGCTAAAAGCTTTTTACTATCATTTGATTTTTTTTCTACCTTGCATCATCAAGCACATGATTAAGAGATTAAATGCTCAACCACCATTTAGACGTGGGATTTTATATCCACAATGCATCTCCTTTTCTTCCTCCTCTTCATGTTGATCATAAACCTGTAATAAGTTCCAGGAAAGTACATATGGGTTGATGGGTCCTTGTATTCTGGTTGTTTCTATTAAATTTGTCTTTTTGGCACTGCATAGATGACAGCTTGATACTCATTTACTAAATAACACAATGCCTTCTCTTCATCCCATATAGCTATGTTACATTGATTCATTATTTTCTCTTTTTATTATTATATTTATTTCAAAAGGGATTTTACCAAAAGTATCCTCTTAAAGAGGGTAAAGACAGAAAAGGCCCTTAGATTTCAATATGTAACATAAACTCCCTTTTATCACTTTTTTTTTATTTTGTTGAACAGCAATATCGTTGCTCGTGTATAATATGAGCGGCTTGTGTCTTCTTCTTCCCCACTTTTTATGGATTTCTCTAACCATTGATCACCTCCAAGTATTCCATGGTTCATGGCAAGACAAAATAAAATTTAAAAAAAATGTGTCTCAAATTTTCATCACTAACAAATTCTTCAATAGCAGAAAGTATCCAAACTCATATCTTTTCTCCATCTTCTTTCCCATAATAACATCACTAACTATCAACCCTCCATTAACACCAGCCACCCCCCGCAAGCTCGATCCCACCTTAAACAATGCTCTAGTCTCCAACCCAACCGACAAGTTGTTTGCTACATGTAGAAGAAGCCTTAACTCCTGCTTAAGTGGATTTAATGCCATAGAAGAAGAACATGAGGAGGAAGAAGAAACGAATGGCGATGTCATTGCTCATTGCACATGAGTGGCAATATCATGACTACTCAACAAGACAAAAATAATAATAATAATAATAAATGGCTCACTGCGATCCATAGATTTGTTATCGACGCAGGAGAAGACGACCTCTGCAGTATTGGTTTGGTCTTCCTATAAAAGATGAGAGACATGAGAGACACAGAGTGGTGTCGGATTTTGTGCAAAAGAAAACAAGAGGGTTGCAGAACCTACTCTCCTTCTTTGCATTTATTTTTTCTTTTGAGAATTTTACCAAAAAAAGAAGGAAGCGAAAGATTTAAGTTGCAGAAAACAATAGGTATTGAAGAGAGAGATGGAAGAAGAGAAGAATGGTTTTTCTAAAGGAGAGATTACAAAAGAATAGAGGAGAAGAGAGGAAGAAGAAGATAATGGGGAACAAGTTTTTAGAGAGACCATTTGCAAAGGAGTGGCGATATCATCGCTCATGTGAAATAAAAAAAAAAAAACAAAAAAGTTTCTTGGTATCACTGAGGTTAATACAAAAGTTTTAGGGTCTTTTTCGTCTTCTACCCCTCTAGGGGATTTTCTAGGTAAAATCTCCTTGTTTCAACTTTCAAGAAGCATTGATGATGTTTCTCAACTTGGCTAACATATGAAAATTTCTAATAAAAATAAATGGCCCCATATTTTATTGGCCTTCAACAAATTCCAATTTGGACCATTTTTATATACCTTTCTTTCTTAATGAAAATTTAATATTAGTCATATAAAAACATAACAAATGATTAAACTAATTCTCACTTAGTAATCATAAGATTTCCTAGCAACTATATTCTAGTAATATTGATGATCCTTGCCTTAAATACTCATTTTCTATCTTCTTGATAATAGTAGTTGTAATTCCTCCTATTTTAATACCTATTTTAAATGTATCAATAAGATAATTTAAAATTTTCAATTTCTCAGCCTTTTGTCATAATTCAACTTAATTCCTTATTTTACATAAATTTATATTGTTTATTACTGTATGTTGTTTTCTTTTTTTAATTCACACACCATCCCACACACACTCACCGAAGTCTCTCACCATCAACGTGACATATAGGGATTGATACCTAATTGTTTGTGTGGAAGGGAGGTGCATCACCAACTGATGATCGTAAGTAGAGCATGAGCTACTGGTGGATTTGAGATAAATTCTTCTATTACTATATATTCTCTACCTTTCCAACATCAGCACTCATAGAATCTTACTTATGATTGATTTATATGGTAGTTGAACTTTTTATAATTTTAAAACACATTAATCTTTTAATTATTAATGTATATACATACTCTACTTTAAATCCAGGTGATCAAGCTAGACCTGTGCTAGATTGATCATGCTGGAAATACTTATCATTAAAATTAAAGAAAATGATATTCTTTGGTATGAATTATATACGTTTTGCTAGTTTTGTATGATGAATCTTATTTTAGACTTTATGAGAGTATAGTCCACATGACCACATGCCCAATTGTGGGGTGCACTTGGATGACCAAGTGCAATTAGGGAAAATTCCATATTATTAAGTGCATACCAATCACATTTTGGTATTAAGTGAAAGTGCTGATCAATGAGGATTCTTATTAGCTAAACATATGAGGGTTTTCTAAATCTTTCTGTGATGGAAATGGTTAATGAAATCCTATATAACATAGCGTTTTAATGTCACTTCACAAAATGTGGATCTCCCCATCATTTTTATTTTTATTTTTATTTTTTGCTTAAAAGGTAATCTGTATTAAAAAAAAAGGTGGAAACAAGAGAACAAGGACTCATAGGGTCCCCAAAAGAGAGATAGCCCAAACGGAATTACAAGAGTAAGAGTGTAGAAATCAAAACTCCACTATACATGTGTGGTGAAAGGAATTTCATATATTCCCAAAAAATTAAGGAGAGACCAAAGATAGAGGAGAGATCCTTGTGAAATGAAACGAGCCAATCAAATGTCTTCAATGTTCCTATAAATTGAAATGTATTTGTAGAGTAATAGAGGAGAGATCCTTGTGAAATGAAATGAGTCAATCAAATGTCTTCAATGTTCCTATAAATTGAAATGTATTTGTAGAGTGATAGAGGAGAGATCCTTTGGCAAGTTAATCTTTTTGCAATTTTATTTTTACTTTTAAATTGTAATTAAAAACTTCTTTGTAACTAATTTAGAGAGAGTGTGTAATTGAAGATCATTAATGAAGATTTGGAGCTCTTTCTTGATGTTTAGTGGCTAAAGCTCTTAGATTAAGCTCTCCTTTTGAAGTTAATAATATGATTAGTTCATTTACATGCATGTTTTAGTTTAAATTCCCTATTTGTGCCTTGATTGATTAGTAGATTTTAAATCTAATTGTGCTAATCTCTCTCATTTCTCATGCTCATTCTCTACACTTGATGCTTAGATAATCTCAATTGATGCTTTGTAGTTGGATTAAGTTCTCTCATATAGCATGCTCTAGAGCCCTTATCTTTGATGTTTTATAGCTTGATTTTGATGATTTATTGTTAGGGTAGCTAGATGATGATCTAGGATATTGGCCTTTGATTTTCTTTACTTTGATCTTCATTGTTATATCATCCAAACCAATTAGGCAAGAGATTGCTAATTAGATTGTAGATTTGGGAGTTGAATTAGGACATGCATTGTTTGAATTAATTACATGCTTAGTGGATTTTGGATTGCCTAATCTCTTTTTTTATTGTTGTTAATTTTAATCTTTAGTTGATTTGTTATTTTCGATTCTAGATTGTTAGATCTATACTTCATCACTTGTTTTTAAATCCTACACATTTCACACCACATCTTCACCTTAAATCTTCCATTTCCACCACCATTCATCCACTAGTTTAGTGTATTTGGTTGGATTAACTTAGATCTTATTAAATTATTTTATATTGTTAATTAGTTGTTTACATTGCATAGTTTATTGGTTTTATTTTTTCCACTTCAATTGTTTACATTAGCTATATCTTAGTTCAACTCTCATTTAATTAGATTAATTGCTTGTTCCATCCTCTCTCTGTGAGATCGATAATCTGGACCCTTTAGTCTTTTACAACTTGACGACACCGTAGTCCTTCGGTTAAGCGTTGCACAAATAAGTGTCGATCAAGTTCTTGGCGCCGTTGCCGGGGAGAGGCATCGGAAAGCTTTGAATTCCATAGAGTTGAATTCATTTTTAGCTTAGTGTACTTTTTATCTTTCCTTTATTTTCCTTGCGGATTCTACACATTGTTTTTTTTTTTTTTTTTTTTTTTTAAGGAATTCCTCGCTTGGAGCAAAGGAAAGTGGAAAAGTGCATTGGAGAACTTGAAGATTTTAATTGCTTCTTAGTTTATGATTAGTTTAGACATTTTTTTTTTGCTTTCTTAGTTGGTTGTATTATGTATTTATTATCAAAGTTGTAATAATTTTGATCACGGGTCGGCCTGTGACCCATTCTACTTTACTTTACACACTTTACTTGCTTTAAGTAGTTAGTTGTTTGCTTGTAGGGAAGGAGGACGGTTGGACTATACCGTTGTGGCCCCTCCATTTGTACATAGAAATCGGTGTCCGTGGTGTGGTCGATGACAACCGATTCATCCCCCGAAATAAATCGGGAGGTTTACAGTTCTTAACCCATGCGAATCCCTTGCAAGCGGGTTTACTTTGTTGGTTGTTCCTTGCTTTGTAGTATAATTGTTTCAAATACACTTTTAATTTGATGCACTACTAGTAAAGGGAAAATTACCCCAACAAGATAAGGATTCAGATTTCATCACCGTTTCCTTGCCCTTAGGATTTCATCTTAATTCTCACTTAGTTTAGAACCAATAAACCATAATAAAATTGAGTAGAAACATGACCTTAGATTACGAGCTCACTAGGGAAGACCACCGTGGTTGTGCCAATTGTGTGCCTCGGTGGAATTTCTCGTGCCTAAACAAACCTTGTCCCTTGGTTAAGATCTTGTCAAATAGGGAGACAACTTTGTTGTTTGAGGAGTTGGTTTTTAAGAGGAGCCTTCGCCTAGCGTGTCGTGATCCCACCATCTACCTGGGGGTTAACTGGCCAGAATTTCCGTTTCATAGGTCCGGATTGGAAGCCAGAGTGTTCTCTTCACAGTTAGGAGTTGTCAAGAATTCTTTTAAGTAACCTTAGTATAGATTAGATTTTCATTTAGGGGTCGTTTGTTTGCAACCATTTACGTATGTAAATGATGCACATGCATAAATGTTACGTACCATCATGTTTGTTTGCACTATTTTACGCATCACGTATGTAAATCTCATGTGAAAATGGTGTGAAAATGTACTCATTTTCGCACCTAATTTTTCACACCTTCATAGATGGTAAAAGGAATCCCATATGAAAATGGTGTGTAAAGAAACCCCACTAAAAAAGGCGGACGGTACGGAGATCATTCATTCCGTCAAAAGTATCCTGGGTTCGAAACACTTAAAACCCCACTTTGCTGTCATATTCCCTCTCTAACACAAAACCTGGACACAAAACCTGCACATCTCCTCTTCCTTTCCCATTCCGGAACGACATCTCCTCTCTTTGGTGCTCCAAACCCTAGTGCCAAGGTATGCGTCGCTCACGCGATCTGATCTTTCTCCCCTCTCATGTCTCTCCCCCTTTCTCCAATCTCTCTCTCTCTCATTATCTATTTCCATGTAATCTCTCTTTCTATCTCAATCTCTAATGCATCTCTGTCTCATACCATTATCTCTTCTTATGAGGGCAGTCTCTGTCTCAATCTCTTTGTCTCGTTAATGTGGACAGGGACATGAACTGTCGTTGTGCCCTAGGGCTGTAAAATAAATCAAAATGACATTACTGTCTTCGGCAATGAAGAAACGGCAGGGGAAAGAATTGTTGTAATTCATGTAACCCACCCACACCAAATGGATGGCAAGGTTTCTTTCAAAATCTGTTTGTGATGGTGATTCTGATGTTGCCATGTAATCAGGGTTCTTCATGGACACTGTTTTTCAGATTAATGCTTTTCCTTTATTTTTCTTATCTCAACTTGGTTGATAGTGGATTAAGGAATGGCCAGGGATGTAGTAGATGGGTAGGTGTGGGCTGGTGCCAAGGAAATAAAATATATATTTTTTAAAATAGGCCTGAGCTAACCACTTCAAAATACTTGGTGGAACTAAACAGGGCTTAGCACTTTGAAAGCCCCATGGCATGAATCACTGTCACAAACATTACCAATAATATTGTACATCTTGTGATATTTTAGTGACGAAATTGTGGAATAATATAATTATGTTGCGGTGTAAGTTTTTAAAACATGTGTCTTGTGATATCTTGCAATATTTTGCATGAAATTTTATAAGTTTAAACATATATATATATATATATATATTTCCTTTTTCTAATGTTTCCTTTTAATTATTTTATTTCTAGCGGTAATTTACCTGATTAATATAACCAACATTTTGAAAACTTCCTGAGATTTTTCCAAAGATAAAAACAGCGTTATACCAATAATCATGGCAAGAATGACCCTTTGAATGCCTAACCTAAGGAGGGTTTCTATGCTGTTGCTAGGTCTCTGCCAAGAAGTGGCTTGGAGCCTTGGACCATATTTTCTTTTTTCTTTTTTTTTTCTTTTTTTTATTTTTATCTTGGACCCAACTATGGCACTCGGAGTTGCATCACAACTGAGAGTGGAGAAATTCTACTTCTCAGGCCATGGAGGGATACCATTGCAATCCAAGGAGCTCATCATCTTTTCAAGATTGTTTGTTCTTCAATCTTTTGAATCTTACTTGGAACTTTCTCTCTGATATAACCTACGAAGCTGAATGTGAATTCCAATGGAAGATTCTCACCAAAACCAGCCCTTAGTTGAACTAAGCCTTATTAATCCAACTGTTAGAGTTGGAAAAGACAAACTGAATCCCAGCAAAACTATTATGAAACTTCTTCAAAGAATTTGAAAATAGTCCTAGAAGTCCACGCCCTAGTTATGAAATTGAGAAAATTTATCTGATGCTAAATGCACAAAATAATTTTGAACCAAGAAATGAACAAGTATCACACTAACAGTTGAGATCTCAAGAGATTTCACTAGACTTATCAAATATGTTATTTTTCCTAAAATATCTAATCTATTCATCACCACACCACCAATATCAATGTAGCCTTAACCCATCCAACTAGTATCTGCATTATAAGTTCTTCTATTTTATACCTTCCTCATGTTTACTTGTCAATAAAGTTATACAGACCCAGATAATTTCATAGGTTACACAGGCTATCCAAGCACCTGAATCTCATGAACTTGGAGGCCTTTCCCTTGTTGCATTACTGTAAGCATACCTCATGCTAGTAGAAGCATGGTAGAGGAAATTACATCTTCCTCAACACTGGAACTGCTCCTCATGAACTTGGAGGCCTTCCCCTTGTTGCATTACAGCATTGCTACCTCTTACTTTTGGCCTTTGCCCTTCACCTCATGTTGCCGTTGCTTAACAGGTTCATGCCTGCTAGTGCTAGATTCAACCACCTTGGACACCAATCCATTGTCTCTGTTGGCCTTCCAAGAGCTGTACAGGGGAAGTTGTGGATATTATAGGGAATACTTGTATGGAAATGCACATTTCTCTTCCAAGTATTACCAACATACCTTTTTGTTTTGAGAACTTGCAGCTTCACTCTCATACACTAAATTCCATGGATTATGTGATCTTAACTGTCTAAAAGAAATGCCATTTGGATTGAGGAATAGAGGTCAATGAAGTCATCCACTGTTCACCTAATTGAAGTGTGCTCTTTTTGCCCACTGTTGTGAGCTTTATTTGATGTCCCATTTTCTTTTTGTTTTTTTTAATATTTGACTTTCAATTTCTTGATCTTTGAAGGTAGTTCTTGTTTGGATTTAAGGTCAATGTAGCTGTCTTGTTGTGAATATGAACTGATTATGGCTATAGTATCTCATTGCACCATTTTCAATTATATATTATTTATATCATGGATTTTGTATCTAATAAGCTTTTTTAATAACTCTTTATGCTATATAGAAATGGATAATGAAATATGCGGCAAGATGTTGAATGCATTAATGTCGGTACATCTTCTGGAAAAAAGCGTGGTAGGAGGGAAAAGAAGAATACCACATGGTCGGAATCTGCAGATGAATACTTAGTTGATATATTGATAGAACAAATCAATCTCGGGCGAAAGGATGGAACTGGATGGACTACGGAAGGGTGGAGAGAGATTGAACGAAAGATGAAAGAAAAATATGGTAGTGAATGTGTTAAAGATAAAATCAGAAATCGTTTAAGAACGATAAAATATCATTACAATCATATCAAGACTCTCATGGGATTAAGTGGTTTTGGTTGGGATGACGTTACAAAAAGGGTTACTGCAAGTGACCAAGTGTGGGATGATTATGTCAAGGTGAGTAATTATAAATATATCTTAATATTATATTAAACATTGTTAAGTCAATAATTGTTACTTTATTTTGATCACATTTGTCTAATTCAGGCACACCCTGACTATGATTACTATCGAGGAAGAAGCGTGGTCAACTATGAAAAGTTTGCTATTATATATGGAGATTCAATCGCTAATGGAAGAGATGTGTTGTTGACTAACCAACGTCCACCACATCCGATGGAAGCCCCCCAGGCAAACATCCATGATGTGGCGGGGGAACCAAGTAGCTCTGATAAGATGGATGAAGCTGTCTCTGAAGCACCACGTGTCAAAAAACGCTCAACTAGTAGTTCTCGACGCAATGTGCAGGATGAAACTAAAAGCGATTATGAATTTGCACATGCAATTAAGGATATAAACACTACTTTGATTTACCTTGCTGACAAGATGGCTCAATCAGGGCCAAGCCAAGGTGACATTGTTGCTGCCATCGAAGAGTTGGATTTAGACCTTACTTTAGAAGTAAGGGCTCTTAGGCTATTGAAGGATCCACAAGTGGCTAGTCAATTTCTTGCATTTTCAACAAAGGATCGACGCCGTGCATGGCTCATGGCGGAGCTAAGTGGCTCTATTTAAGATCGTTGGTTTGCTGAGCTTGCTTTTTTGTGGCTTTGAGTTTGCTTTTTTATCATGGGACTCAGTTTGCTTTTTTTTTTTTTTAATCTTGGGACTCAATTTGCTTTTTTGTCATGTTATAATTTGAAATGACTCTATGTTATTAGTGTTGTTTCCTTTATGATGAATGTTATAATGTACTCATTTTGCCATGGATTGTGTAGATTAATCATGTTGATATATAGTGTGGATTATTATGCTATGTTATTTTTTCTATTCTAATATTTGTCAATCAATTTTCTAGCAGTGCAAAAGTAATGGATATAAAGAAGAAGATCGTATTTTTACACGCAGTAGCAATGACAATGATTACAGTTTTACTTTTATGGGACCATCATTGTAAATAAAAGAGGATAAAAAAGAGGAAGCGAGTACATGAGTTGTCTCTGTCTGGCCATGAGTTTACTCAGTACCTCATTAGGAGTAATCCCCGTAATTCCTATGATTTACTACGCATGAGGACTGATGTATTTTTAGAATTATGTGATTTACTAAAGAGAGAAAGGCTACTGCGTGCAACTAAAAGAGTTTCTGTAGAAGAACAGGTGGCCATCTTTCTAGCTACTGTAGGTCATAGTCAGAGAAATCGAGTAATGCAAATTCAATTTCAACAATCGGGCCAAACAATTAGCAAGTATTTCAATGTTGTTCTAGACGCGCTTTTATATATCTGCCCAGATTACGTAAAGCTTCCTGGACCAGAAATGTCTACTCCAGCTTAGATTGCACTCAATCCAGTATTTTACCCTTTTTTCAAGGTACATAATAATTTATACGGTAGTATCTTTTACTCCCTATGATGAATGTTTAAATTGTTATTGATGACAAATGTTTTTGCTATATTGGGATAGGATTGCATCGGTGCCATTGATGGCACTTATGTTCTAGCATGAGTATCTCCATTTTTTTTACCAAACCCTTTCCCCTAACCCCATTACAACCAATAAAAGACCTATTGGATTTCAGGAAAAGTTAGGATGTTAAACAAGTGAGAAGTTGAGTGAGCATTTTTACCCTCAATTAAATGGTTGTTCTTTCCATGAGATAACTTCACCAAAAATTCTTCATTCTCAAAAGATATGTGAGTCCTTTTGCCTTACCAATACTCACATATAGAGTGATAATTCAGAAAATCTAAGCGATTTTATTTCCGAGAGTATGACTGTGAGGCTGAAGTCGAAACGAATGGATTTAGAAGGTGATCAAATTTGGGTTTTCTCAGAACCCAAAACCGAACGAGTGTTGGCTAAACTCACTCAAATACACTCCGGGACTTGAGTATCCTTGAAAGATTTTTAGCAATTGGATAGTGTTTTAAACTTGCTCTTATTTTTATTAGCTTGCTAAAAACCCGAGGATATAAATAAAAAGAATTTTGTGGGATTTATTCGCTGAAAACCCTCACGAGACAAAACTCGTCCACTAAGGGAAACTTAGGGGTTTAAATGACTTGTTGCACGAGCTAAGTGCAGCTGCGATTCCTGCAAAAGTGAGTTAGGATTTTTTTTTATCATTTTCTGCATATAGTTAGTTTTCTTTTATTTTGATCGGGACTAGCAAAATGTAGGTTTGGGGGTGTGATGAGTTCACAAAAAAATACACTTTCATAGCATTATTTTATGAGGTTTCAAAGATAAAAGAACTCAAAACACTATTTTTAGCATAAAAAAAATAAATTTCCTCCCCATCATGCCTTGCTCATATCTTTCCATTATAGATAGTCATTTGTATGCATTTATATGAGTTCCAATGGCATCCATACAAAGTATGTTAAAAAATACTCTCAATTATGTTAATTTCTCTTTGTAGGTGTTAATTGAAGATTAATTTGAATATTAAAGTTGAGATTCAAGAGTTAAAGAGAGTAAGGATAAGTTTGGAAGACAATTGGATGAAGAAATGACAAAGATAGGCTAACAATAAGAAGAAAAATGAAAGACCAGGGTTAGTATTTTGACCATATCTTTTCACTCGGATGTTCGATTGAGGTGATCTCAAAAGCATTGGAAAGCTTGTTCTAAGATCTACAAATTATATTTCACAACATTTTTCCCAATTTGGACGTTTCGGGGGTCAAAATCGCATATCAATATGGGGACTGTTTTCTTATACGAGAATTACATTCACATGTTCATATTTCCATTCTTGTGAAGTCCCACATCGGAAAGAAACAAAAAAGAGCAACGCAAATGTCTCTATATAAGGAAGGAAGCTCTAGGCATTAGACACAAGCAAGGAGAGTCTCCTCCTCTTTATTTAAGCTTTTCATGTAAATTGAGAGCAATTGTAGAGGGAAAGTGAGGAAAGCTTTGTAAAATTTGAAGATTTGTAATGAAAGCTTTGTCTTCTCCAATGGGTGGCTAATCCCCATGATTGGATCTTCTAGATGAAGCTAAGTTAATCCTATTTCTTTTGCTTATGCTCTTTATTTTAATTCCCTTGTTTATGTGCTTAATATGTTAGAATAGATTTGTCTTCATTGCATTGTGCAACCTTTCATGCTTATTTTTTTTTATCTTTGCATTCTTTTTACTATCTATGCTTAGGTTTGATAAATCATGCTTAGGAGTAAATATCTTTTGATGGTTTATGCTTACTTTTGATAGATAGTTATTAGGAATCTTTTCTTTTATGAAGGGAAGAAAATCTTGGCTATTAGATTGTTAATTTCTATCTTAAAGCTTTAAAGTTATATTTTTCAAATCTAAGCATTGATTTGTCATTAGATTTGAGTATTTGTTTGGGAAAATAGAAGAGCATTAGCATTGGATTAGTGTTATTTAGTGGATTCTAGATGATTCAATCTATCCATTAGTATTGCTTGTTGCTTATTTTACTTGCTTTAGTTTAATTGTATTCACATTCCCACACACTTATTCTCTTGTTTTTATTCTCACACTCCATTTCTCTATCCACACCATCATATCCATTAGCTTATTTGATCATACCTTCTATGTGTTTGTTTTTATTCCCCCTTTGATTTTACACTTTTAGCACATTTCTTTTTATCTCCATCCACTCATTTTCTAATCTTGTTCTCCTTATTAGTTAGTTTTCATGGATGCTTTTAGTTTATTTCTATCTTGATCTTTCACTTATTTTCACACACTTACTCATTTGATCTATCTAACATTGTTCATTTGTTCTTGTTATTAATCTTGTTATTTTTCTTTTGTCATTAACTTTGTTACTAACCTTGTTCTTCTTTGAGTTCTTCTATTTCTACTTACATCTTTTTGTTATCTAGTTTCTTGTTTTCTTTTAGTTTGCATTTTTTTCCTTGTTATTATCTTGTTTCTTGTTTCTTGTTTTTGTTATCTCCCCATTTGCATTTATAAGCTATATTTGAGTTGATACTCCTTTTCATTAATCATTGTTATTTCTCTTGTAACGATCCTTGTGGGAACGATATTCGGACTTTCATAGTCTATATTACTTGAGACAACCGTATACTTGCGGAAAAATCTCAAAAACACAAAACTAAGCAGTTTAGGAGTGCCATAGGAACTTTAGGGGGCAACTCGAGGAAGAGTTTTTTGAAACCTGGGAGAGATTCCATGACCTATTGATCAAATGGCCACATCACGGGATTGACAAAGGAGAGTTGATACATTTCTTTTATAAAGGTCTTACGAAACCCCAGCGTATCTTGATTGAATCAATGCACAAAGGAGAATTCATGAATCAAATTGCCGATCAAGCATACGAATTGCTTGTCAAGCTTGCGGGAAATTCACAAAATTGGAGCAGTAATAGGAAAGACTTAGAGAGAGATGAGACATGGATCCAGACGCCTGGAATGTACAACATCAAACAGGACCCTGAGTTGAAAAATGTGATGACTAGTTTAGTTTAGGGAGTGGAAAAGATAAGATCTATGTCTGTAATGTCATACCAACCCACCCATCAGCAACATGAGCCCACCTTGAGAAGTATGTTTGTGTGTTATTCGATAGTTGTGAGCACACGGTTGAAAGTTTCCCTAGTCTGCCATTTGTCAAGGTCAAGCAAGCCAATGCATTGAATTCCTACTGAAACTTCCAGAAACCAACTGTTAACACTTTCAGTTAGACCTACCACCTAGATAATAGGTTCCACCCCAATTTTTCATACCGTCAAGCCGAACCTATTCAGTCCCACGAAAGTCAACTCGGTTTCCAACCGCAGAATCCTAGCCAGCAATACCAGCAACCTACTCAAACTAATCATCCCATGGTTCCTCATCCTCAGCAGCCCACACAGCAGAATTAGTTTGACCAACAACATCAGTTCCAACCACAAAACTAGTGTAGGGTACTAGTCCCAGATCAGATGCCTAACTACTTTACATCAACATAAGCCCCTCAACAATCCTCTCATCCGGAGAACCTGTTAACCAAATTCATTCAAATCCAAGAGCAGACTAACCAGGCCCATAACTAGTCCATTACAAAACTAAAGGCCCAATTAGGTCAACTCACCTTACAGTTGTTCGAGAGAGAAAATGGCCAATTCCTGAGCCAAACCATTCCTAATCCAAATGGACAGCCCAGAGGCTAGTGTTCGGTAGAGAATAAAGAGCATGTGCAGGCAATCCATACACTGAGATCAGGAAAGACTGTTGACAATAGAGTTGAGATGCCTGAAGAGGATCAAAGAGAGAATTTTTTTTTAGGAAAATCAGAGAGTTCGAGAAAAGTTGTCGAACCTGAGAAAGAGAAAGCAGAAAGAGAAAAAGAGAAAGAGAGAGAAGAATCCATACCAAGAGAAGAGCCACAGAGAGAGAAGATTCAGAAGCCCATTATAGTTAAACCTTCATCTTTAGAAGTGGTACCTAAAGCATCATTCCCACATAGATTGAAGGAGATCAGAAAGAAGAGGGAATCTTAGAAGTTTTTAAGAATGTTTAGATAAACATACCCCTCCTTGAGGCCATAAAGCAAATCCCTTCCTACTCTAAGTTTTTGAAAGACTTGACTACTGTCAAGCGGAAAACATAAGTACCCAGAACCGCTGTGATGGCAGCCCAAGCATTAGGGTTGATCCAACCGACCATTGCACTCAAATACAAAGACTCTGGCTGCCCAACCATTACCATTCAAATAGGAGACTCCGTCATGGAGATATGTCGCCTTGATTTTGGGGCAAGCGTAAATTTACTGTCGTACTCTGTGTACACACAGTTAGGCCTAGGATGATGAAGAAGACTGATATTACCCTTTGTCTTGCTGATAGGTCAGTAAGGTATTCAAAAGGTGTGGTTGAAGATGTGATTGTGAAAGTTAATGATTTTTATTTTCCAGTTGATTTTGTGGTTTTAGATACCGAACCAATCATGTAGACACCTCATTTGGCCCCCTATGATCGCCTTAAACACTTATTATATATAATGATGCCCCCATTTCACCCATAATTGAATGGTTAATGGCATAATTCAAATTAATTAATGACGATGAAGATGCTTGTTGATAATTTTAGATTTAGTTCGACGATCTACAGAAATTCGTGAGAGAAAAGGCCGAATCGCGTCTGGATCTCGAGTTCAACCCACTATTCAAACAAGGAATGGACTACAACACCGTTCAAGCCCCTTCCAGACTATATAGAACACACTCAAGTTTGTTCCTAGAGAAATTACACTTAGTTTGCCTAAGTACGATATGATTAGCATGAATTAGGAGGCTACGATCGTTGATCCAGATATTCCTACCTTTTCCCGACCTCTGATAATTATGATGTATAGACCAAAAGAATCTATGTTCCGAGAGCTTTCCGATGATATGTAGTGTAGGCACCTCATTTTGGCACCCTATGAGGGGTAATTCAATCCACCCTATTTAATGGTGTCATGATTAGGTCCCGATTCAAAGGTCACCTATCATTTCTGGGCCCTCAATCACCCCGGAAGTTGGCTTATTGCGATCTGCTTGTCGACGAGTTTTCGTCCAAATGTAAAACTCCGAGATCCGACGGGCGGATCGAAAAATCATAACAGTGGGTCCCACACTCCAAAGGTGCCCGCATAAAAAATCACCTATCATTTCTAGACCTCCAATTGCCTTGAAAATTGGTTCATCATGGCCTACATGCCGAGAGCTTTCCGCCGATGTGTAAAACGTCGAAATCCGGCAAGCGGGTCAAAATCTACGAAGCCTAGGCCCCGACGATGATAACCCGACCAAACTCCATCGGACCCCACCTTCTGGGCCCGAACCAATTCCTTTGGTCCAAAACCGAGCCAAACCCAAACCTGAACTTGACCCGATCCAACCGATTAAAACCAAGCCCAAACCCATCTAATCTGAATCAAACCTGAAGTCCAACCTTAACTCAACCCAAACCCGACCTGGTCCGCCTGACCCATCACCTGTGGGAAGTAGGTGGGCCTCGTGGATAGGTTTTCAAAACTTTTTGACCCACTTGACTCAGGGATCAAGTTCCCATAAGGCCATAAACCACTTCCAGGATGCAATTCCTCTATCTCATCAATCAAGTACAACAATAAAACCTATCTAAAAGATAGGAATTAGCAACACCATGCTTCAAAAATAATTCACAACGATTAGAGAAGTAGATTATACCTTTGGAGCCCGGTGGTGTTCTAATGGAGAAGGAGATAATTAACTTGATAAAGAACTCTTCTTGAAGCAATTTGGGATCTCCAAGACCTTGTTGTCTTCCACGCTATGACCCACTATCACATCTCTTTTCTCAAGAAGATTAGTGGAAACTTCAAGAGAAAACCCTACTATAAACTCAAAGGAACTAGAAGAGGACTGGAAGAGAGAGAAAGGGAGAAATTTGTGCAACACTTACACAATGAGGAGGGCTGGGCGTGGATCTCTATGGTGGACACCCAAGATGGGATTTGTCCCCTATTTATAGTCCTCAAGCCTCCTCTTGTTACTAATTAACTAGAAGTCCTACTTCCTAAAATAATTAGTAACATTCTCCTTTCTAATTATCATAGAAATCTCACTTCCATAACAATTAGTAACTTACTATTACTACTATTAGAAGTCCTACTTCAAATAGAAAAAGTAACTTTCTAATTCCTTTCTCGAGGAGTTCAAATAGGATTAGTATCTTTCTAATAACTTGGGCTAGCATGGGGACCACTATGGATTCCAAAGAAAGCTGGCTCCAACTGGGACACCGCAACCCCACATCTCATGTGCAATTCGGGCACAGTTAATTGCAAATAACACCACTATATAAATGCAATTGCACTCCAATCTTAGGAATAAATTACAATGAAGACCCTAAACTTCCCAATTACCACAAGTAGGCCCCTCTATCAATATCCATGGATCAATTGAAATAAATCTGTCTCATCCAATCTTAGATCAACATCTTATTATCCTTGAGCCCCAATTAATCACATTGATCATCAGTACCATCCAATTAACTCTTAATCGAGATGGGTGCGCATTTACTAATGACAAATCCATTAATTGGCACAAGGGAATAATGTAGGTAGATTCCATCTTGACCATTGTATGTTCCCACAGTCCTACTACCACGTACCCAAGACACCGAGGTGTTGACCTACAGTTGGCCTCACTCATTGGTGACTCAAAGCAAATGAATAGATAGAAACTTGAGTTCATCAATGTCTCAGGATTGAGAGCCTATTGCTAGAAATTATGAGAGCAGACCTTAACATCGAGACAGTATTCCATAAGGTGCTTCTCATGGTCCTTCAATACATCAAATGTACCAGCACCGTGTCTAGGATCTTACATTCTGATGATCGAGACAAATCATACTATCTTATAGTGATCAAAGTGCTGCAACCTTATCAGATGAGATGCCCAATCTCATTATTGGTTGTGAACATATTTAAGTATAAGATTTGTTGTGACACATGTCTCCTATATGTGGATCTCATCCATATACATAAATCACATCTAATATACTAATGGGACCCGGTTCATCTCATGAACCATTATGTCATATGTATTGGTCATGTGCATTAAGTAATAAAACACAATTCATCTCATGAAAGGAAAGCATGATTTTATATATAAATAAAGAAATTAATAAATTTATTACATCCTCTGATGGATTGAGACCATACAATCTAACAATCTCCCACTTGGGCTCATTGCCAGTAAGGGTTGCATCTCATGCTCATCCCGTCTACATGCTGCTTAAAGACTTTGGTAGTCAAAGGCTTAGTAAAGGGATCTGCCAGATTGTCTGTAGAGGCTATCTTGGTAATAACAATATCACCTCTCTGCACAATCTCTCTGACTAAATGATATTTCCTCTGGGCTCCTTGGACTGAGCGACTGCCCCCGCTGTTGTCACGGTAAACTGTGAGCAGCTGTCGTGCCAAAGGTACCACTCTAAGTTCCATAAGGAATCTCTTGAGCCATACTGCTTCCTTAGCTGCTTCACAAGCCGTTATATAATCAGCCTCCGAGGTGAATCATCGGTACAGTCCTGTTTTATACTCCTCCAGCTGATAGCTCCGCCACCAAGCATAAATACATAACCAGAGGTGGATTTTCTGGAATCCTTATCTGACATGAAGTCAGAATCTGTATAACGACTGTAATCAATTTATCATTGCCATAAATCAACATGTAATCTCTAGTCCTTCTCAAGTATTTGAGAATACACTTTACAACAGTCCAACGTTCAGGTTCTGGATTAGATTGATATCTGCTGACTAGGCCTTCTGCATGACAGATATCTGGTCTAGTACATAGCATAGCATACATGAGGCTACCAACAACCGAAGCATATATAATCAACTTCATCTGCTCCTTTTCCT
Organism: Cinnamomum chago; assembly: GCA_038049695.1. NCBI lineage: Eukaryota > Viridiplantae > Streptophyta > Magnoliopsida > Laurales > Lauraceae > Cinnamomum > Cinnamomum chago. Next base: position 58,097,268 of record CP142458.1, on the reverse strand, counting down.
CAGGTGTCTTAGGACACTGATCTTTGGAAAGGTGGACTCCATGCCTGAAAGGTGCAATACCCTTCTTGGAGTCTTACATAACAAACCTTACCAGTACCTTATCTATGTATGCAGCTTGGGATAAGCCAATCATCCTATTTTTCGGTCTCAATGGAGTTTGATCTTTAGGATGTAGCTAGCTTCTCCCAAGTCCTTCATATCAGAAGTTTTGGCCAACCAAACTTTCACTGTTGACAACATTCCTACGTCTTTCTCACGGAGTAGGATGTCGTTAACATATAAAACCAGAAAGACTACCCTGTCATCTTCACTTTTCATATACACACATGACTCATCCAGATTTTGACAAAAAACAAAAGACTTGATTGCCTAGTCAAAATGGATGTTCCAGCTTCGGGATGCCTGCTTCAGTCCATAAATAGACTTCTGCAACTTGCAAACCTTTTGCTCTTAGTTTTTAGCTACAAAACCGTCTGGTTGCACCATATAAATGTCTTCCTCAAGATGGCCGTTGAGAAACGCCGTCTTAACATCCATTTGCCAAATCTCGTAATCGAGATGAGCCGCAATGGATAAGAGTATCCTGATGGACTTGAGCATGGCTACCGGCGAGAAGGGTTCCTCTTAATCGATACCCTCTTTCTGATTATATCCTTTCACAACAAGCCTGGCCTTAAAGGTTTCCACTCTACCATCTGGTCCTTTTAATTTTAAAAAATAAAAAAAATAGTAACTATTTTTCTGAAGAGTGGCTCTTGGTAGATGGATAGGCGGTCATTGCAAATGTAATGAAGGCGCTAAAAAAACACAGTTAACATCATTATACATGAAGTACAAATAATAAAAGGAATTGCATTGTGGATACAAGTCATGGAAGCCCTTTGATGACTCCACTCAACGTGAAATAAAAATAAATGATTCAATTCAATGAGAAATATACAAGTGATGAAAGGTTATTTGTCTCCATATAAGAATAAACAAATCCACACACTTAGAAACATCTGTGAATATAGGAAGCGTTCCTTTCAGCTTTTGTGACGACAACCTCCTTAAAAATGCAGTCTATGTCCACAGATTTGAACTTTCAAATTCACCTGCACATTAAAAACATGGACACAACTTGCATAAAACCATCACCAACATAGTCTGGACAATTAAAAACACCTCGTGCACAACACCAATTCACCACTGCATATTAAAAAAAAACACAATCACCAACACAACAATACGCCAGTTATGAAAAATCAAACACTACTCTTTTGACAAACCTCTCCCAATTCAACATATAGATCAATCAAACATTACAATGGATTATGAGCATTCCATGAAGTCTACGAACTCATAGCCAGGAAAGTCCAGTTTTTAGGAGATTCTTAATGATTAATTTGTTGCTTCTTATGTTAGCAAGGATCTTTTTGTTCTTTAACAGATTGCAGAGAGCTAGTTGACTAGTTAGTATTTGAAGTTGAATGGAAGCAACATAACTAATAAAAGTTGAACAGAGAGAGGTTTTTGATGTCCAAGCTAACCACTAAAAAAGCACACTAAGGAACAAGAGAAATTAATATTACAACATGGATTGCCAAAAGCCCCTTTTAGTAACAGAGAGAGGTTTTTGCAGTCTAAGCTAACCACTTAAAAAGCACACTAAGGAACAAGAGAACTTAATATTACAACATGGGTTGCCAAAAGCCCCTTTTAGTAACTCATTTCTGCAAAAAGTAAAACACTCACAAAAATTATCTACGATGGAAGCATTCAACTTGCAGACTAATAAAAAACTACATTGATAAAAAAAAAAATCTAAGCATTTAGGATTCACAGTATAAACACCTACCAGAAGGGCAAAAGCAAGACATTACAACATATCCAAAAAAAAAAACCAATTATATGATATTAAAATGCATGCAAGGAAAAAGAGTTAAAATTCATTTATCGAACTCACCTGCAAGGAAACAATCAAGACCATGGAAGCGCTCCTGCAACCAATATCAGTAATATAAGAAAAAGGAAAAAGTCAACCTCATTTCATAGGAGTGGAAAAGTAAAGATGTAGTCCATTAATTAGATCATTTAAAAGCATTTACAAGTCCTATAAGATTTTCAAGACAAAGTATAGTAGAACTTTAGTTGCGACTAAGGAAACAAGAAGTTTAATTCGCTGCAAAAAAATCCATGCAATGTATGCTTAGAGAGAGAGAGAGAGAGAATTGAATACCAAAAATAATAAATTTAAGTTGTTATTATTCTGCAAGGCTCCACCTGATCACCAAAAACAACTGACATTCATACAAACCTCTTCCTCATCCTCATCAAAAAGACAAATTTTCACTACTACCATTGTCCAAATTGTCTATATGACGCCTACCAACTACTATTTTGTTCTTCTCACCATCACCAAATGTGTATGCATATAGGTGGGCTGTTGATGGCTGTCCAAATGTGTATGTAAATTGGTGGGCTATTTCTTCTTCACTAACATAAACCTCTCAGGAAAAAGAAAGAAAGAAGAAAAAAATTTGTTGATATTAAATAAATAAAAAAAACAGATCCAAGAACGAAGATGTGAGGGAATGCAAAGATTTAAAAGTTAATTCCTACATATTATATGCAAACAAACAGGTCCTAAGAACAATGAAATTAAATAATTATTACATAACTTGGCCTGGTAACAAAAGTTGTCAAAATTTTGTCACGATGCATATTACTTAACCAATTCAAACAGAGGAAAACATGCATCTAAAAACAAAGATTTTTCATTCCTTGAAGCCACTTTTGTAAATATGTTAAAGAACGAATTATCTCTGTTCAACACAGGTACTTTGAAAACGTAAGCCCACTCTGATCTCCAACAAATAAATTAATCTAATCAGCATAATCAGTTCAAACATTGGTGTAAAGGATAGGGTTACTTGATTAAGAGTCCTATGTAAATGGATAGTGGATGATTGCTTGCAATGAACACTATCAATGTCCGCCCCTGCCTTGACAAAATATGGCATTTGCTACTCAGGTTCCACAATCATCTACAAATAGGATTTTCCATAAGAACATTCAAATGAAACATAGACCAACTAAATATCCACACATAAAACTAATGTTAAGTCCTGCACCCTGCATCAAATAGTTCAAATAACAAAATAGAAATATCATGCAAAGTCATGAAAGATTACCAAATGCACATCCAGGGGAAGGTCTGTTATAGGGCGCAAGGCATCAGCCACGAGAGGACTAATAGTGATACTACATCAACATGAATCCAATCACATCCAGCTACCTCCACTACTTTAACCTAACTAAGTGAGAATAGAACTGATCACAAATGGAGCATCAACCATTTAAAAACCGTAATACTTCTACAACTTGGGGGAGAAAAAGCTCCGTCAAATGTCAACATTAGGTCCAAAGAAACATGAGAGCAGAAACCAACAGCAGAGATGTTGTCATTGTAATGCTATATATCATTTCCTCTCCATAATCCTTCTACTTATTCTTCTTCTCTACCAAAACAATTCCATCAGAAAAAAAAATCCAACTGTAGAAACCGATCTTGACAAACCTAAAATAAGTAACAGCAACAAAAGCCATAAAAAAAACCCCTAAATCATTAACAAGCCCTAAATGAATATAGATCCTAATTTCTATTGCCATGGCCATCATCAGCAATCATAAAACCGATCAAAATCAGCAAAAAAAAAAAAAAAAAAAAACTAAAAGACAAAAGATGTGATGAGAATAACAAGAAATAATGTGAGCATGAACTTCCCAATGCGAATCAACTAATGCACTGCCACTTCCAATCATGAGAACCACACATTCAAATGCCCTCAACATGTAAACCCGAACACCCAAATGCTCCAAAAATGAAACCCCAAATATATAAATCTCCTAAATAATGAAAACCCTAACACCCTACAACTCCATACAAGAAAGCCCAGACACCCCACCACTCCATACATGAAAACCCAAATAGCCAAATGCTCAAAAAATGAAAATCCAAAATAAAACACAAACACTGAAATGCTTAGGCCATGAAAATCCAAATACTACAAAAATGAAAATCCAAATATCCAAACAATTCATACATGAAAACTCAAACAATAAATCCAAATACTACAAAAATGAAAACTTAACTACATACTGAAACACTCAAAAGCTCCAAACTTGTAAAACCCAAATACATAAATGCTTAGACAATGAAAACCCAAATACCCAAAAGAAAAAAGAAGTGGCAAAAGAAAACAACTAGAGGAGATGCCAGAGAGATGAAGAGAGAGGACATCTACTGCCAGTAGCCGACGAGATGTCGAAGGTTGACGTTAAAGGAGGAAAGTGACGGCCAGGAGAGAGCTGGAAGGTCTGGAGAGTGGCAATTGCCTATGAGAGAGATAATTAGAGTTTTCAGGGGCCGAGAATGATATTTGTGAGGGTTTTTTTTTCCTTTTACTTGAATTGTAGAATAAAAATGGGCGTTGGCCGTCAGTATGCTGCGACGGATAAGGGGAGTCGGGTCTAGCAAAGCTTAAGAGTCGGGAATCTACCCTTTTGACGTAGTGTGTAAATCTTCTACTGCCACAATGCTCAAAACAATTCTAATTGTGTTCAATTTAACCACATGAGAAAATAACTCAAAGTAATCAATACCTACCTTCTGCTGAAAGCCTTTTGCAACTAATCTGGCTTTGTATCGCTTGCTACTGTCATGTTCTTCCTTCAATTTGTACACCTACTTGTTGTGCAATACTTTCTTTCCCTCAGGCAACTGAATTAAGTCCCATATCTGGTTTGATGATAAAGATTACATCTCATCTTCCATGGCTTGTTCCTACCTAGCCCAAGTTTCAACTTGCAAAACTTCTTCATAACATTTTGGCTCACCACCATTAGTTAACAAGAAGTAAAAAAATAAGATGAATAACGTTGAGTAGGTTTAGGAGTCCAGATGACCTTTTTACCGGGGCAGGTGTTTGAGGGTCCACCTGCGGGTTTTTATTTTCATGCACTTTAGGTACATCATTTTCAGAAGTGTCATCCAGTTCTAAGTATTCATTGTTGTCCTCCTGCATCTTGTCTTTATTTTTGTGCATCACTTTCTCATTGAATATAATATTTCTACTTCTAATGATTTTTCTATTTTCATTATCCTAGAAGCGGTAACCAAATTCATTAGACCCATATCCAATGAAAGTGCATTTCCTAGATTTAAAATCTAGTTTGTCTCTTTTTTCACCATCAACATGAACATAAAAGATATAACCAAATACTTTTAAGTGTGAAAGGTTTACTTTTTTTCCGGTCCAAACTTCCTCTAGTAGTCCACCATCCAAAGGTACTGAAGGCCCCCGATTGGTCAAATATGCAGCATTATTTACTGCTTTTGCCTAAAACTGCTTGGGTAGTCCAACATGTATCATCATACTTCTGGCATGCTCAACAATTGTCCTGTTCAAGCGCTCTGCCACAACATTTTGTTGTGTTGTATTAGGAATGATTTTTTCTCTCTTAATGTCATTTTTGGCGTAATACTCCTCAAATTCTTTGATGCAGTACTCTCTCCTTTTATCAGACTTTAGCATTTCAGTTTCAAACCTGTTTCATTTTCAACCAAAGCTTTTCACTTCTTAAAACATCAAACACATTAGACTTGTGTTTCATAGAATATACCTATAATTTTCTAGTAGCATCATGAATGATTGTAACAAAGTAAGAAGATCCACCAAGCGAAGGTACCTAGATTTGTCCCCACACATCTGTGTGTACCAGTTCCAACCTTTATAACTTCGGTGGCTTGCCTACTTTAGAGAATGTAACTTTCTTTTGCTTTCCGAAATCACAATCTTCACAGAACTCTAAGTCCAATGACTTGAGTCCTTCCAGCTTACCTTTAGAATAAATAATATTCACCAATTTCTAACTCATGTGTCCGAGTCTATAGTACCATATGTTTGAGTCAATGCTTTTATCTACAACTGCAATGGAACTTATAAAGCTAATCAAGTAAAGAGTTCATTCTTTTTTACCGCGAGCAACAACCATACTCCATTTTGTAACTTTCCAGAAATCATCTGCAAAAACAGTTACATGACTAGAGCTTGCAAGCTAACCAACTGATATGAGGTTTCTCTTTCAGGCTGGGTATATGCCTGACATCATTCAATTGCCATATACTGTCGTTTGACAATTTAACCTGAACATCTCCATTCCCAATTATGTCACAAGGTTCATCATCACCAAGATAAACTTTTCCAAAGTCACATTGTACATAATTTTTGAGATATTCTCTATGTGCAATAGCATGAAAGGACGCACCAGAACCTATAACCCAAGATTCAGATTTATAATCAAAAGCAAGAATTAAAGCATCTTGCATAGTATCACCTGCGACATTTACGGAAGCTTCATTGTCCTTATTGCCATTCTTTTACTTGTTTTTCTTTGATGGAGCTCTATAGTCCTTTTTTAAATGTCATTTCTTACCACAATTCTAGCACTCAATTATGCCTTTTGACGATCTTGACTTGCTCATTGATTTTTATCTTCCATGACATTGCTCTCTCTCATATGATTTTCCTCTGTTTTCCACATTCAATGCACTTCCTGATGATTCACCTGAAGGTTTCTTGCGAATTTCCTCATCTAGGATAGCACTCACAACATCATCAAATTTTACTTTGGTTGATCATGAAGAATTACTCATTGATGTAACCATACCATTTCAGCTATCTGGCAAAGAAGATAAAACCAACGAAGTCCAAATTTTATTCTCGAATTGTACACTAACCGACGATAACTGGCTCATGACCATGTTAAACTTGTTTAGGTGTTCAACAATAACCTCACCTTCAACGATCTTCATGTTAAACAACTTTCTTATCATGAAAACTTTATTTGAGGCGGAAGGTTTTTCACATTAAACTAATTATCTTAGTGAACAATGAATAACACTTTTTTTTAACAAGATATCATGCCTGCGATAGACAAGAATTCGGACCATTTAAAGGTGATATTTCACACCATTCTTGAGCGAGATTATGATAATAATTGTGGAGGTGGGAGATGGAAAGGTCTAAAAAAGACCTATGGGTGTGCAAGATATCACTCCTATTAACCCTCAAGTTTATTAGTTTTGAATGATAATATATATATTTTTAATTTCAATCTAAGGGTTTGTAAGTACCTAAAAACTACGGACTTGGTTATTAGAGGATTAAACTCTTGATGGAGATCCTGGGAAGATGAAGGGAAAGGATCGAGCCTCCGATGACCTGAAAAAAAAAGGGAAGGGAAAGGTCAGAGCCCCTGGCTATATGTAGCCGAAGGCACTCCGATGTTTAAGTCAGTGTGGGAACTTAAAGGAATGGAGAAGGAGAGCTCTGGAAGGGAGAGATATGCGTACCTTACATGGTTTTCCTTCATGCAATATATAGACGTGAAAGTCATCATTGGATTGTTCCCTTGAGGGGACGGGAGTCCTATCAGAGTGTACTTTTATCTCCTGAGTGGGGGTAGGTGAAAAGGGAATGTCCCATCGGAACATCACCCCTTGCTTATGGACATGACTCTAGATAAGGCGTGCCCCTTATCTAGGTCCGGCGCCCACTCCGCCTGTCAGCTCGCCGTTCCCGTTACGACAATGCATTTATGGCTGAGTGACAGGGGCCGAGATCGGGCCAGAGGCCTTGACCGAGGTCGGGACTCGTGACGTAGCCACCGAGACTTGCTTCATGGTTTTTTCCGAGATGGCGCTGCAGCCGACCTTGGGTGGTACCGAGACCAAGGGTAAACCGAGACTGGGGGATGGCCCCACTTAAATCTGTGAGCACAGAACGACCCCACACAATTGCCCCCTAGCTCTCGACCTCTTTGGCTTTCTCCGAGGTCGGGAGCTAAGATTCGGATGTGATGGGGTCGTCTTTTCGTATTTTGCTTTTATGAGATTCCCATCATGATGCCCCTTCGTTTGCCCTAGGCAATAAATAGGGCACCATAATTGCTTTGCCTTGTCGAGCACGTGGGACGTCGTTCCGTATGCTTGAGGTGATAAATGTCATACCAGAGGCGTGGCAGGAGGCGGACCGTCACCGCCACGTGGAGTCTTCTGTCTGGCCGATCGTCGGGATCGAGGCGGCGCGTGGCGAGTTCGAAGTGTCGCTTCGCGTGCGTGCAATTTAAGTGGGTCGTCCCTTTATAAAATGGGAACGCCCTTTTCTCTTCCTTCTTACCCTGACTTTCGTATGAGAAGAAGAGCTCTTGCTGGAGACGACGCCTTGCTGCTGAGAGATAAACCGACCGAACTCGGAGACTTTCTTCCCTGCTTTCTGCTTCTTTGTTCTTTGCAATCCCCTACGTCCTTTCTGTGAGTTCCATCTCCTATCTCTGTTACTTCTTTGTGCCTCTTTTTTCTCCTAGCTTTTAGAGGATTTTGGTCCCTTAGAGTCTTTCCAGTTTTCACTTCTTTTCACTTGCCCCTTAGCCTTCTAAAAAATGGGGATTTATAGCCACTGGTTAGAGGGTCCTGCAGCCCTAGAGGCCTTTAGGTCGTCGTTTAAGATCCCGGCTGACGTCCTGGTGAAACCCGACAACCTCGGGGGCCTTCCTGATGGCCTTTCCCGGTACAAGAACTGGATGCCTTTCCCCTTGCTGTCGGTGTGCGAAGGCGGGGTCAGGTTCCCTATCCACCCGCTCCTCCTGTCTTGCCTCAATGCGTGGCACATCTACCCTTTCCAGTTGACGCCAAATGGTTTCAAGATTGTAATGGGCGTGGCGGAGCTAATCTGGATCCTCGACATCGACCTCGGGGTACATGACATAAAAGATGTCTATGACATCTGTAAAGCTGCAGGGGGTGAGGATTCATACTACCTCCGGGTGAAGGCCAGACGTCGGCCCTTGGTGAATGCCCTAAAGGATTCGAATAAATATGCCGGGGATGAACGGATCGTGGTCTCGGGGAATTGGGAGTTCAGGGGGACCGAGACCGAAGAGGAGCGGAGAATCCAGGTCCCACGGAGACCTGGAACCCCTCCCAGTAAACACCTGTCCTTCTAGGTTTATTTGTGTTGTTTTTGCTCGTCGTTATGCCGAGCTGACGCCCTTGCTGTTCTCTGCGCAGGTATTCAGAAAAGGAGGAGAGAGGTTAACTTCGACAAGTGGAAGAGGAACGACGCGTGGTTGGAGAAGATTTACAGTTACCACGGTCACCATGATCGGGCTGCTTTCTCTCTGCTCGGGTACAAGCCGCGGTATCAGTCTTACACCAAGAAGACTGCCGAGACCCCCCTCCAGCCAATAGGGGAGATCGTACTTGCGCTTGCCGAGACTAGTAGCCAAGCCACGGAGTCCCGATGCCCGATTATTATCACAGACAGCCCCCCTCCCTCCCGAGATCAAGAAGAGGAGGAGATGGACGGACAACGCCCTCCCTTGAAGAATCTGGGGGCTATGATCTTCGGAGGCCGAGCCCCCCTGCCAAGCGTGCCCTCAGCGGGTCAAGCACCGCCCCGGGCTCCACAGCTAGCGCTTCCTCCGGCTCATCGGGAGCAGCGTCGGGAGCGGCTGGGGCCGCCTCTGCCAAAGCCAAGAAGGGGAGGTCGGTGGAGCCCTCCAAGGAAATCCGGCTACCCAAGGAACCTCGTCCGCTCAAGGACAGCAGGCCGAGGGTGGTGGAGGCCGAGAAGGAGGCTCTGCCGGCTCCACCGCAAAAGGAGACCCGGCCTCGAACCGCGGAGGCCGGAAAGGAGGGCGAGGGGCCTCCTCCCGAGAAGAGGCCTCGCGTGGGGGGCGAGGAGGAGAGGCTCCAGGAAGCGGCCCCGCAGTCCACGCCGGCGCCCTGGAGGCCCAACTTCGACCTCAACCCTAACCAGCCTATGACCATGGGGGACCGGCTGGGGAACAACTGGGAGTCGGTCGTGGCCCTCGCTCGGGGATGTGCCCTCCCCATGGATATGGAGAGGCACAAAAAGGCCGGGACGATGGGCCTGCTCCACCAAACGATGAGGGCGTCACTTGAGGTGATTTCCCTCCTTCTGCTTTTGAATTTCCGCCTCTTGGTTGCCTGGTCTGATTCCCTTACTATTTTTATCCTTTTGCAGAATGTACAGAGGCTCCAAATAATAATGGCAAGGCGGGCGGAAACAGCTGCTCAGGTCGCGATGGAGAAGGAGAGGAAGAAGATGGGGGATGCGCTGGAGGCCAGCGCGGCTGAAATAAAGAAGTCGGAGGAGAAGCTCGCCCAATACGCAACGGAACAACAGGCGGCGAAGACCGAGATCATTAAGTTGCGGGGCGAGAATAAAAATTTGAGGGGCGCCGTTGATGACAAGGCGAGGAGGGCGGTCCAACTGGAGGCCGAGCTTGTCCAGAAGGATGCTGAGCTCGCCAAGAGGGAGGTCGAGCTCGCCAAGAAGCAAAATGAATTGGCTGGGAAGGAGGCCGAGCTCGAGGCCTCCAGGAAAGAGAGGGTCGATGTCGAGTCCACCCTGCGAGCCCAAGTCGCAAAAGCTTACCAAGATGGGGTGGACTGGACGTCGGAGGAGTACGTGGCTCAAATCACGGATCTGAGCCCGGTGCTGTTCGGGATGGGGTGCAGGGAGGCCCTTCGCAAGTACGGGGTTTCTGAGGATGATCTCATATTTGCGAACCTTCCTCAGTTTCAACCTGCAGTACCGAGCTCAGAGTCAGAGCCTGACTCCAACCCTCCTGAGGCCCCTACCGAAGGCCCAAGCGTACCTCCTCCGCTTCCGACGGCCGCCGAGATCGAAACGGCCCAGGCTCCGCCCACGGCTCCTCCATCTGAAGTTTCTGGCGCCTCCGCCTTGTCCGCTCCTTCAGAGCTGAAGAATAAAGATGCGGCGCTCCAGAAGTAAAATCCTAGGGATTATCTTCTTTCTTTGATGTAATTTTTTCTTTTTCCTTCTGATGAAAAGGTCTTGTAATCATTCCTCTGATTAATAAAATACGAATTCTTTCCAATCCTCCCAATGTTTTCTTATTTTCTTTCTTCTTGTGTGGATGTCCTGATGTTAAAAGTATGACTAAAACTCGCAAGTGGTTGAGGTCGGCAAAGAAACCGGGCTCAACACTGGATGAGAATGAGCCCCATCCGTTCCTAGCCTTCCTGAATAACCGAGGTCGGTGAACATTTGGCCCTGAGCCCGTGTACCCGAAAAGATTGCCTTTAGACTTAAGAGAACCTATAGTTAGTCCGGACCTGAAGGTAGGCCGAGTTCTGAGACTTCAGAGTGAATCTCGAGGTATTTGATTGCTCTTGCCCCGAAGGGGATGGCCTTGTCAAGGCCGCCGTAAGGCACGGAACCCTAGCCCTGTGGCCGACTTCGAGGAGAAGCTGGTCCTCTAACCGAGCTCAAAGAGGCTGGCGAGAGGGCCGGAGCTTTGGGGAGCTGGTCCTCTGACCGAGCTCAAAGAGGCTGGCGCGAGGGCCAGAGCCTTGGTTATAACTCGAAAGACATAAGGCAGATTCCTTCCAAAAGATCCTTCTTTATTGATTTGTCATTTTGAGTACAACTAGAAGTAATACTTTTTGAGATGCGCAACATTCCATGGTCGTGGCAATTCTTTGCCATCCATCCCCTCAAGTCTGTAGGCCGACCTCCCAGAGACCGAGATCACTTTAAAGGGGCAAAGCCAGTTCGGCGCGAGTTTGCCTTCGTTAAGATCTCTATCTGCCGGATGTGCTCTTTTTAGGACTAGTTCTCCAACTGAGAATCTCCTCTCTTTGACCCTCTGATTGTATCCTCTGGATAGCTGCTGCTAATATGAGGCCAGACGCACGAATGCCGCTTCCCTTCGTTCCTCGGCCAGGTCGAGCTCTCTGGCAAGGTTAATCTCGTTCTGCCCTTAATCGAAGAGATTCGTCCTTAATGTCAGGAGGCCGACCTCGAGAGGGATCACGACCTCCATCCCATAGGCCAGTGAAAAAGGAGTCGCCGAAGTGGATCGCCTCGGGGTGGTCCTGTATGCCCAAAGGACATTCGGCAATTCTTCCACCCATCTGCCCTTAGCTTTATCAAGCCTCTTTTTGAGTCCGTCCAGCACCACCTTGTTTGAGATCTTTGCTTGCCCGTTGTTCTGTGGGTAGGCCGGAGTCGCATAAAGGTTCCTAATACCGTGCTCCTGGCAGAAGTTTCTGAAGAGTTTTGAATCGAACTGGGTCCCGTTGTCCGAGACCAGAGCCCTGGGGATCCCGAACCTTGTGACGATGTTTTTTCACACAAAATTCTTCGTGTCGTGCTCGGTGATAGAGGACAAGGCCTCTGCCTCTATCCATTTTGTGAAGTAATCAGTGCCCACCATCAACCACCTTTTGTTCCCTGGAGTGCGGTGAAGAGGACCCACGATGTCCAGCCTCCACTGAGCGAAGGGCCACGGACTGGAGAGGGGACTCAGGTCCCGAGCTGGCTGATGCAGGGAGTGGGAGAACTTCTGGCATTTTCATACTTTCTGGCGTAGAGCTGGACATCTTTCTGCATATAGGGCCACCAATAGCCCTGGCTAATAGCTCTGTACACCAGTGATCTTCCTCCGATGTGGCTTCCACAGATTCCTTCATGAATTTCAAAGAGGAAGTCTTCCACCTTACTTGGATGAACGCATTGGAGATATGGTCCTGAGTAGGATTTTCTGTAGAGCTTTTCATCCAGGGATAGCCAAAAGTGAGCCGCCTTCACCCTGACCTTGTGAGCTTCATTCTTGTCTTCGGGGAGTTTATCTTCTTTCAAGAATGTCATGATCGGGTCCATCCAGCTCGGATCGAGATCAGTGCACAAGACTTGCCGAACTTGAATGAGTTCTATGCTCGGTCTTTTCAATGTCCCCACATCGACCGTTCTTCTTTTCCCTGCCTCTACGGTCGAGGCCAAGTTGGCTAGGGCGTCTGCATGACAGTTGGATTCCCTGCCGATTTGCTTGACTTCAACTTTTTCAAACAGGGAGAGGAGCTGCCTGGTGTGGGCTAGGTAGGCCGCCATTCTTTCGTCTCGGGCTTGATAATCTCCGCTCAACTGGTTCGACACCAACTGGGAGTCGCTGAAGACTACAAGCCGACGGGCCCCCAGTATCTTTGCGCTACCGAGACCCACGATCAGTGCTTCGTATTCCGCTTCATTGTTTGATGCCTTGAAGTCAATGGTCAGTGCTTGTTCTATGACTAGTCCTTCTGGGGATTGGAGGACTACGCCGGCGCCAGCTCTTCTAGATGTTGACGATCCGTCGACGAAGACCTTCCAAGCTGACTCAAGGAATTTTATCTAGGATTGGTCTTCCACGGCCTCGATTCCACCTCCGTTATTGCCCTTGGAGTCCCCCAGTTCGGTATCGAGCGAGGTCGGTGCCGAACTAGGAGAGGTGAATTCGACGATGAAATCTGCTAGGACCTGTGCTTTGATCGCCGTTCTAGGTTGATATCGGATATCGAATTGCCCCAGTTCGACGGCCCACTTGAAGATTCGGCCAGAAAAGTCCGCCTTTCGAAAAAAAGACTTGAGTGGGTATTCCGTGACAACCATTACTGTATATGTCTGGAAGTAATGGGAGAGCTTGCGAGAGGCGTTGATGAGTGCTAGTGCTAGCTTTTTGAGTGGCAGATACCTGGTCTCGGCGTCGAGCAGGGTTTTGCTGGTGTAGTAGATGAGGTGTTGCTGCTTGTCATTCTCTCGGACTAACACCGAGCTCACTGCATGGTCCGAGACTGCGAGGTAGAGATAGAGAAGATCGCCCTGTGACGGGGTGGACAATAGTGGTGGTGAGGAGAGATACTCCTTGAGTTTTTCCAGCGCCAAGTCACATTCAGGGGTCTATTGGAACTTGGAACTCTTCTTTAGGAGCTGAAAGAAAAGACGACACTTGTCCGATGCTCGACTGATGAAGCGGTTGAGTGCGGCAGCCATTCCTGTGAGTCTTTGGACCTGCTTGGCCGAGCTCGGGCTCTGGATAGCTTGTATAGCTGTGATCTGCTCTGGATTAACTTCAATTTCTCTCCGGGTCACCAAGCTCCCCAGGAACTTGCCCGAACCGACTCCAAATGCACATTTCGAAGCATTTAGCTTAAGCTGGAATTTCTTGAGGACGGCGAATGTTTGGCACAAGTCCGTCAGATGATCCTGCGACTTCTTGGATTTGACCACCATGTCATCAATGTAGACTTTCATCGTCTTCCCGAGCTGGTTCTGAAACATCTTCGTGACCAGCCTCTGATATGTTGCCCCAGCATTCTTCAGCCCAAATGGCATCACCTTGTAACAGTAGATGCCTCGAGGTGTTATGAATCCAGTTTTTTCCTCATCAGGTCTGTGCAGTGGGATCTGATGGTAACCTCGGTAGGCGTCTAAGAAGCTCATTATATCATGTCCCGAGGTGGCGTCGATCATCTGATCGATCTTTGGGAGGGGGAAGCTGTCCTTGGGGCAGACTTTGTTGAGGTCGGTGAAGTCCACGCAGACCCTCCACTTGCCATTCTTCTTTTTTACCACCACTGTGTTGGCGAGCCACTCGGGATAGTGGACCTCGCGGATCGCTCCAGCCTCGAGGAGCTTGTCTACCTCTTCGATTACTGCCTCTGTTTGCGGGACTCCTGTTCTGCGAGCTTTTTGCACAATGGGCTTATGTCCGGGATCCACATTCAGCTTGTGACACATGACCTCGGGGTTAATCCCAGGCATCTCATATGGAGTCCAAGCGAAGACATCTTTATTTTGCAGTAGGAAGTCTAGCAGCTCGGCCCTCTCATGGTCGGGAAGCTGGCTCCCCAGCAAGAAATAGCGCTCGGGGTCTTCGAGATCGATTCTGACCTCGGTGAGCTCTTCTACGCTCTTCTGCCCTACTATCCGTCCGACGTGCTCGATCTCGGTCTCAAGCTCGACCATATGCACTTGCTTCGGCTCTGTTTCTCCAGGCACCACGCCCATGAGGCATTCTCTGGCCATTTGCTGATTTCCCCACACGGTCACTATTTCGACCAACCCACCAAGCTTCTCTAAAGGAAACTTGAGTTTTTGATGGAGAGTGGAGGGTACTGCCTCCATGGCGTGCAACCAACTTCGCCCCATTATCACATTGTAGGGAGACGGTGCGTCCACCACCATGAAGTCCGCTATCTTCGTGGCGCCCCCTATCCGGACCTCCAGTGAAATCCTTCCCTTGGGGTATACTGGCTTGGCGCTGAACCCCACTAAAGGTACGTGGGCTTCTTGCAGATCAGACTTGGTCAAGCCAAGCTGCTTAAAACAGCTAAAATAGATGATCTCGGATGAGCTTCCTGGATCTACAAAGACGCTCTTTGTAGTATAGTTGTTGAGCCATAGGGTGAGGATGAGGGCGTCATTGTGGGGAAGCTGGACCCCTCTCAAGTCTTCGTCCGAGAATCAGATCTTGGGTTTTTCCCTCCTAGCCCTCTTTGGAGCTCTTTCCAACTATGCCGACATCACCTGCTTGCCATGAGCGGCCCTCCTGGCCTCTGACCGAGCTTGGGCACTTTCCTTACCCGGAGCGGGAGCCAGGTCGATGGCGTTGATGATACCTGCTAGTTCGTCACTGCCCTGGTCATCAGTGGGTGGAGCGCGCTGCTGAGCTCGGTTGACCTTTTCTTCCTTCTTGATGTACTCCCGGAGGTGCCCATCCTTGACGAGCCTTTCCAGGTGGGACATTAGTGACATGCAGTCCTCGGTCATGTGCCCGTGCTGCTTGTGACAGGAGTAGTTCTTGCTTCGGTCTCGGATGGATGGGTCGCCCTTCATCGGCTGTGGCCACTGGAAGTAAGGTTCCGCCTTGATCTTGTTTAGGATTCTGTAAATAGGCTCCTTGAAGACAACGCTGATGGCTCTGTAAGGATTGTCGGTAGGCTCGGGCGGCTGGAACCTCGGTCTCTTGCTGCTGTCCGAGGAGATTGAGAAAGAACGGGCGGTCCTCCTATCCGACCTCGGTCCGGTGAACGTCCCTTCCCTCTTGGAGGCTTGGTTCTTCTGTGGGAGTCCGAATCGCTCTTTTCCGTGAGCTTCGTCCTCTTCCTGCTCGATGTACTGATTCACCCTCGCCATTAGTGCTTTCATCATGGCTACAGGGTTTCGGACCAGGTCCTTATGGAGCTCGTTTCCGGGAAGTAAGCCCTGTCGGAAACACATGATGGCGATGTCATCGTTGGCGTCGGTGATCTGGCTGTATATTGTCCAGAATCTCCTGGCGAAAGTGATGATACTCTCGCCGTCCTTCATCCGGATTGCCATGAGGTTGTCGCCCGTCTTCGGGATGACGCGGTGTGCTTGGAACTTTCCAATAAAGGAGCTCCGGAGCTGCCGCCAGCTTGAGACCGACCCAGGGGGGAGCGCACAGAACCATTGGAGTGGGAGGTCGCCCAGACTGAACGAGAAGACCCTACAGTTCAGGAGACCAACGTCCCCCCAAACCGACATCCGCTGAGTGAAATGTCGTAGGTGTGCTTCTGGGTCCGAGGCCCCGTCATAGAGGACGAACCTCGGGACGCTGAATCTCTCGGGGAGAGAGAAATCTTTAATCTCCTGCGAGAAGGGGGACATGCCTTGATCATCTTCTTCACGTTCATCAGTTTGGTCTCGGGCGAACCCGATCTCGGCCAAACGGGCCTGGACCTCTTGCTTGACACAGTGGTCCAGCAACTCCTTGAGGTCCGTCTGGTGATCTGGTCTCGGTGATTCTGGCTCGCGCCGCGAATTCCCGAGCCCACTAGGCAGATGACTGCTGCTCGAGCCTTCCTCCTCACAGTGATATCACCTTCTGTTGTTGAGGACCTACCTCAGATCTCGGTCGCCCGGATGGTTCGGCTGTCGCCTGAGGGGCGGAGCACGAGATCTCCTTTCATTCGCCTTTAGCTGCTCCTGGAGATGACGGATCAACGCCTCCTTCTCCTGGAGGACCTGATTCTGGGCACCAAGCTCTTTGAGCAAGGGGTCGTCATCTCTTACTCCATGGGTTTGATGAAAAGATTGGTCGTCATCGTGGGCGCGATGGTGGGACTGATGGGATCTCGCCCTGATAAGGGTTTTGCCTCGTCGTCGAAGATCCGACGTGGAGGCGTTCTGCTGCGGGCCCCTGTGTGGCCACTCACCAGGGTGGTGAGGAGTCTCACGACGGCTATCTTGGCAGATGCGTGTAGTCATGAGCCGAGACGAAGAGTCCGACTGGACGATGCCCTCCACGTATGCGGCACCCGACTTTCCCCCAGACCTCTTCTGGCGCGGGATCCCTGGTGGCTCCTGCCTGACGGGAGGGACCCCCGTCGTCCAGGAGGGGGAAGAAGAGCAGAACGAAGGCCAGGGGTTGGTTCCGGAAGCACCGGCTGGGACGGTTGCGGCTGCAAGAATGGTGGAAATGAAGGTTGCTCCGGTAGCGGGAAGGACGATGCTTTTCGGGGCTTCGATGGTCCTCCGCCACCGTATCTGGTCTTTGGAGGCATTGTTTCTGTAGAGGCTTTGGCAACATCCTGTTCCCACAGACGGCGCCAATTGTAAGTGCCTAAAAACTACGGACTTGGTTATTAGAGGATTAAACTCTTGATGGAGATCCTGGGAAGATGAAGGGAAATGATCGAGCCTCTGATGACCTGAAAAAAAAAGGGAAGGGAAAGGTCAGAGCCCCTGGCTATATGTAGCCGAAGGCACTCCGATGTTTAAGTCAGTGTGGGAACTGAAAGGAATGGAGAAGGAGAGCTCTGGAAGGGAGAGATTATGCGTACCTTACATGGTTTTCCTTCATGCAATATATAGACGTGAAAGTCATCATTGGAATGTTCCCTTGAGGGGACGGGAGTCCTATCAGAGTGTACTCTTATCTCCTGAGTGGGGGTAGGTGAAAAAAGAATGTCCCATCGGAACATCATCCCTTGCCTATGGACATGACTCTAGATAAGGCGTGTCCCTTATCTAGGTCCGGCGCCCACTCCGCTTGTCAGCTCGTCGTTCCCGTTACGACAATGCATTTATGGCTGAGTGACAGGGGCCGAGATCAGGCCAGAGGCCTTGACCGAGGTTGGGACTCGTGACGTAGCCACCGAGACTCGCTTCATGGTTTTTTCCGAGATGGCGCTGCAGCCGACCTTGGGTGGTACCGAGACCAAGGGTAAACCGAGACTGGGGGATGGCCCCACTTAAATCCGTGAGCACAGAACGACCCCACACAGGGTTAATAATGTCAAATTTAGGCTTATGTCCATTCATAGAGGTAGTATGTGCGAGAGAGAACTTGATCACATGTTGATCCATGCAAGTGTAACCTTTGTTGCATCCCGAGTTCATCACTAAAATCACGAGCTGGTATATATACATACCCTTGAATTTTAACCTGTCAAAAATTGGGTCCACCACGAAGTAATCTAAAAAAAAAGTTATTTAGCTGGCGCAGAATGAAATTAGACGGCAAAATGAACCGACGTTATTACTTTTTTTGCAGCGGCAAATTTTTTTCCACCGCTATTTACTACCTAATATTTTAGATGGTCCGTGAGAACTGAGAAGCATAACACGGCAATTATTGCGGCAAAAAAAATTTCCTTCACAAAAAATGATCTTAATGGACCCAGAAAACATAAAACCTCTGCCCCTAAAGGCCGTTTCATTTGCCGCTTAAAGGTCACCATTGTTTTGGATTTCTTTATGCCTTGTTTTTTTGGTAAAAGATTTCTTTCATCAGCTTTGGGTCTTGCTTTTGAAGGTTTCTCCCTTGATCCTCTCCACAAAATGGGCATGCATCTGGACATTCATGTCGTTTTCAAAAGTCTCAAAACTTTTTTGGATTTTTTCAAAACCCACAAAGGCCTCAATAGATGCCAACAAAGTTCCAAGTGCAATTGGGAATTTGCAATTTGCAATCAAGTTGGCGTTTGACTGCCACACTATCCCACTACAAGAATTTATACGGATCCAACATTGTTAAAAAGGTGTCTGCAATGTCGGTCCCACATCTACACCATACACGTGCCTTATTATGAATCCAAATAATTTATCCTGTGAGATCCACCTAGCGTACAGCCAATTGCTTGCTTTACAGAAGATCGAATGTTGGATGAGATGATTGAACGGCCGTGATCTCACTGAAACCAGTCTATATGCACAAATGGGCTCATTGCTTGATCCAAACTATTCCCACAAGAAGTCTTCCCCTAAATGCACTTGGTTAAATTGTCCCATTGCAAACTTTACATATAGGATGAAGCGAGATCAAGCGTAAAGTTAAGAAAATAAAATATAAATAGGCTATGATGATATTTTGTCTATATGGACTTGATACAGAATCTTTTTTACTTTTTAAATAAATAGTGTATGTTTTTTTGTAAAAGATCTTATTATATTAATTATGTTAAAGCGTACAATTTACTCTCTATAGCAATTTTTTAAATCACATATTTACACATGATCAATTAATCCATGGCCTATTCTGATTGAAATGAAATTTAACAGTGGTAAACACATTAAGATTTTAGAACGATTTTAAAACAAAGCCCCGCCTAAAGAGTTTTCGGGTAGCATGTGGGGAAATCTTTACCATGCCCTACAAGGAATTGGATTTTAATATACAACTACTTTAAGATTGAAAGTTGAAATTTTGTATTTCAACAAATGAGTATTTCGGAGAAGGGCCACTTACCTCATTAGTAAATGGCGGTAGTTTTCACCTGATTGCTGAGAGTTCGAATCTTAAGTACGCCACCTCTTTTCACTTGTGTGCGGATATTTTCATTTGTGTGGAGGCTCTCTCTTGGGTTCCAGCCCCTTGACCTAAAGATAAAAAAAACGACTATCCAAATATTATGATCATCCCATCTTATATTTCTTCCACAATGTGTTGTGGCCCCACAATTTAAGTAAGATTGTTGTATCTATGAAGATTATTTTTCTTCCTTTTGTTTTTCACTTCTTGCTAATAAGAACAACATTTCGTTCATAATCACCCACTTGATTCCAGCTGACCCGCTGATAATATGATAATGTAGAAGAACATGACTAATTGTACCCCTTGAGACACGGCACGTGGTTCCCTCCAAGTGGTAAGGTGCCAAAAGTCTATCGAGGCTACATTTCATTCAACGATTGTGACTTAAATGTGACTGAATGTGATTGGATGAGACCTTTTTAAGGCATATTCTATTCTCGATAATGAAATGTTTGGCCTTTGAAATAATGAGTGATGATTTTTAAAACCCCAATTTGCAGTAAGAAGTTGCAACTAGCGATGGCCAAGAGCATGCGGGACAGGGTCACATCACGCGCGCGTGTATATATATTGCTGTAAGAAGTTGCAACTAGCAATGGCCAAGAGCATGCGGGACGGGTCACATAAGTGCGCATACTATATATATATATATATCTCGAGGGTTGGTCCCTACACTGCAGCCCTCCTAAATATCAACTGCAGGTATGTGAAATCATGCCTTCACATACCCTACACTGCTCCCCTCACATGCCTGCAGCTGATATTAAGGAGGGCTGCAGTGTAGGGGAGCAGCCCTCATATATATATATATATGAAAAATATTTAAGTGACGGATTCCCTCACCATATGTGTGAGAGACTCCCCAGTTTTGGAGAGGTTTCAAGTACAAAAGCGGTTTTGTATTTGAAACATCTCCAAAAAGGGAAGTCCCTCACCACACATGGTGAAGGAATCTCTCACTTGAATACCCTTATATATATATATATATATATATATATATATATATATGAGGTGTTCTAAGTGAGAGACACTCTCACCTTACTATAAAAGATAAGATGGTAGCTCTGACATCCATATCCAATGTCTACAAGTTAATTGTGAGAGCCCCCACCTTTATCTCTCATAGTAAGGTGAGAGTGTCTCTTACAAGAGTACCTCCATATATATATAGGGTAATATTCAAGTGAGAACTGTTCTCACATATTATGTGAGAACTTTTTTGTGGGGCCCAATTGTGGGTCCCATTTGGAGATGGGACAAGGGGGGATGGAAAGATCTATGTGAGACCACCCCAAGTATCAAGTTTGACCCCAAACCCATGCCCTTAACCCTTTCATCCGTGGCCCACAAGTTTAATGGCTTCATATTCAAAAAATTATTCAACCCTCGATCCAATGGTTCAGTCCATTCGGATGTGTGCCAATCCTTGGGATTAGTGATTATAAAGGGGTTCCCTATTGGTTGCTAGGTTTGGATGGGTTGCTAGTTGGGCCCAACAAAAAAGTTCTCATATAATAGATGGGAACTAGTTCTCACTTGAATATTTCTCATATATATATATATATATATGCTTCCATGAGAGATATCTCTCATCTTATATGAGAGATAGGGATGAGGGCCCTCATATTTAAGTTGTTGGCATTGGACATGAATGTGAGGGCTCTACATTACCTCTCATAGTAAGGTGAGAGCATCTCTCATAGTAGCATCTCTCATATATATAAATATATATATATATATATATAATTACAATAATGATAAATTAAACACTAAATTTTTTGGCACTCGGTACTCCGGTAACATACATGCCTAGAGATTGAACCCTAAATTTTCTAGTCGACAGTATCACTCCTAGCTGGTAGCTCATCCTAATGAAAAAAAAAAAAAAACACTAATCTTTTGTTAAGAAAGAAAGTAGAAGATATTGATAATCTTTATATTTAGCCAATTTCTATATAAAAAAAAATTCTTTTAGGGAAATACTGTAGAACTATCGATCTGACATCTATCCTTTCTTGTGATTAGGGATGAAAGTGGGCCGGGCCGAGCCGGGCTTTGACAGGCCCTAGGCTCGGCCCTAGTATTTTTCAGTAGACCCTAGCTCGGCCCTAGCCCTAGAGGGCCTAAAAAACCCTGGCTCGGGCTCGGCCCTTATTAAGTTATGAGGCCCTAGGGCCGACCCTTTGAGCCTGGCTCGGTTGAGGCCCTAGGCTTGGCTGGTGAGCTCGACCTGTTTTATAATGATATAGTACTAGCTGAAAGAAAACATTTTCAGGAAAAAAAATCCTGTAGGAATTCAAAGAAATCTGCATATGCAAACCAGAACAAAAAAATGGTCAAATGCATGCATTCATCCCATATTCCCATTCTCATAATTTGGATTGCAGCACTAAAATTAACTAAAATAAGAAAGACTTCATAAATGCAAAGGGAGCCTAGTTCCAACACTCCATAATAGTTCAATGTTAATATAGATTAGCATCATTAAACTCCAACAATAATACAAATCAAATTAAACTCCAATAGCATCATAGAAAAAAATAAAGTATTCGGCTAACATCATAAAATAAAGTTTTCATCATCACCAGCATCACCTATAACAACAAGAATAGAGCCTTATTAATAAATAATAATAACAACAAAGGAAAGATTGTTTCAGAGTTACAAGACTTAAAAATTGGGCAGCTGTTGGTTGGATCCACTTTAATGATCCAACGGTTCCCACTTGACTTGAATAAATCCTTATATATAATATATGTATTATAATATATGTAGGCCCTAGGGCTTACGAGCCGGGCTTCATCAAGCCCTAGCTCGGCCCTTTTAAGCAAACGGGCCTCCTACTAGGCCCTAGCTCGGCTCTTTTAAGCAAACGGGCCTCCTACTAGGCCCTAGCTCGGCTCTTTTGTCTTTTGAGCCGAACTCGGGCCGAGCCTATAACGGGCCGTCAGCGGGCGGCCCTAGGACGGCCCGGCCCACTTTCACCCCTAGTTGTGATATTAAAAATCTCAATATTCAATGGTTGACCAAAAAAATGTGGTCCTTATTGGACTTCTTTTTTGCTGTTCTATGTGATGGACTGTTGGTCCTTATTGGACTTCCTTTTTGCGGTTCTATGTGATGGACTGTATGGACTCTTCTTTAGTCCTCTATACTGGTCTATGTTTCCCTCTTTTCTTTTATTTAATGAATTCCATTTTCACTGGAAGAAAAACTAATTCTCAACAAAGTAGAAGAAGACAATAGAGATTTTAGAAAATTTGGCCCACGGCGGCCTCTCCTGATGCCCAGGTCAATATATGAGAGTGTCTATGCTATAGATAATAATTCAAATATATAAATATTCTATTTGCGTATATCATTCTTATGTATAAAAATTTTATAAGAACATTTAACCAATGGGATGTTCTTTTACAAGAATTCCCGAGAGGGTTTCTTCCGGATGAAAATTTCCAAGAGCATGTGGAAGGCTCTCCTTCCAACATTGGATATTGTTCTTCTTTAAATTTCTAAGTTTTGAGAAATCCTGCAATAGGATTGGCTTTTTTGGTTTAGTAATCCTTAGGGGAATTGTGATCCAGTTAGGGAACAACATTTGGAGTTCTCAAATATTTTCTATGAAAAGATTTCTTAGGAGCATTTGGAAACTCTAAAAAAGGCTCTTATTATTTGATTTAGAGCTTAGTTACATATTAGGATGTTTGATGAACCTCTAAATCTAATTTCTATTTCTGGAGGTTAGTTACAAATTAGAGCCTTTTCCTCTAAAAAAAAAAAAGAAGAGTAAGTTAGGGGGTTACTTCAAAAAAAAAAAAAAAAAAAAAAAAAACTTTCTTAGCTAAAGAGGATGGAGGTATACAACGCAAAAGTTGTAAGTGTTTTGAATGACCTTATAAAATTTTCAAAATGACGAATATGGTGGTTCTACTTTGTAATTCCAAAATGTGGGCCCCAATTACTTAATGAAATAAGAGCCTTATAATCATTTTACAAAACAGATAATTGTAAATTAGAACTTAACAATTAAAACTTTTATTTTAGACCTTAATTTAATTAGCTCTTATTAATTTTACTAGCTAATTAACCTAATTAGAACTTCGAAGCACATTTGTAGAAATCGGATGTTATTTCACTTGGTGTTGTAGGTATCGGATCCCATTCCTTTTCCTTGGAGAGTGAAACGGTCCCTGAGGCGCCGCTTAAGGAGTACCGCGAATGGTATGCAGAAGATATAATGTAGCATCATCATGGCCACACACATGAGACCCTCTTATTTCAGGGGACTTTGACTTTATGTTGTTTCTCTGCAAGACTTTTGTTACTCATTTGTGGCTGATTGTAACTAAAATACTCTTACTTCTTTTGCAACTCGTAACTAAAATACTTTTACTTTTTTTGCAACTCGAACATTATGGTAGATTGGATGACTTCCTTAGCTTTATATCCTGATGGGGTTGATAAACCTTTGTGGAAATTTACATTTACAGCTTCCGTGCATTACTGTTAGATAAATGATGTGATGTTAAATATCCTCACAATACAGACTATGATTTTAATGAGGGGAATTTTCAAATAGTCCAGTCCCGAGATTCTGACTCCTGTTGGGTTTGGGGGCATGACACTATACTTTAAATGGCATGTTTGATTGGAAGCATTTCTGCCATGAATTCACCTTGGTTGGGAATTCCTAACGGAAAGGAAAGCATTGGTTGTCCACAGGGTATATGAATTCCCTATTATTGAAATTTGAATGTGTGAATTTATTGAGCTAGTTAAGTGAAAAGCTACTTTTGGCTAACTGAATTCTAGAATTCAGGATTCTCTTGACCCATTTCCATTTTGGAATATTTCTACTTCCTATAAGACAACATTTAGAATTCTTTATATTCTCCGTACAAGATATCCTAAATGCTTGCAACCAAATGGCCCAAAAATACGAAGGGCCTTGGATAGTTCAACCATATAAACATGACATGTCAAAAAGCTAATTTAGGCATGTCCTCTAGAAGATCATCAGGCCATGAAGGTGCCCATAACAAGGCAACAGTACTATATATTTTTCTGATTGTAGTAAGCAAATAAACTGTATGTGTAGGATGTTGAAAACCATGAATTAGTGATCCGACCCAACCTGCTCCTATTGGAGGTGTGTTTGTAGTGGATTTCTCTGGTTGGGGACAGAAATGGATTTGTCGGCTAATACTCGGGTTGGGTTTGGGCCCATTTGGGTTTTGGTTGCTAACCCTGCCTTTTTTTTTGTGTTGGTAAAAACCCCTGCCTTTTTTTTTTTTTTTTGTGTGTGTTGGTAAATCCCCCCTGCCTTTGTGTTTGTATAATTGTACACTTATATTTATTATTGAAATAGTAAGTAGAGTTCATGCAGTTCAGCTGGTATTGAACATTGGTAAAAAGTGTGTGAGGTGTTTTCTTAATAGTAGGATTACGCTAGTTTCGGTAGCGGTACCAACTCAGCGCATCCCGATCTCGGTATCCAAGTTCGGCCACAGTACCAAGATCCACTTAGTTCAGTAATGGTACCAGTTAGACATCTCTTCTCAGCTCGGCAAACAACGCCAGCTTGCACCAAGCTTGAGCCAGTCTCGGTAAGAGTACCAACTTGGCTCATCTCGGTCTCGGTATAAGGCACCTCGGCAATAGTACTAGGATGCATCCGGATCTGACCTCAGTATCATCTTCAGTTCGGTCCGTCCACAGAGATGGATATTAGGCCATCATTGTACTTCCATGAAGTTACGGCTACGTTGCAGAACGTGCTGACAGACAAGACAGGCACCGGATAGTGGTCAAGTGTTGCCTTAATCAATCACATCCGCATTAATACCAGGGGTCATCTCTTGATTCGACCCGATAGCATTTCCACCTACCCCCACTAAGGGTGCGCCAAGAGAAACCTCTACATATAGAGGGATACCAATCCCTTCTAAGGTACGCAAGAACACGCAAACATACGCATCATTTCGCCATACTATACACTGCATAGCGCATTACAGAACGCTTGGAAGAAGGGCATACTTGCCTCTCATCTTCATCCTTTGTTCAGTGATGACACTAACTCAGGCATCGGAAAGCCTTCGGCTGACGGTAGTCAAGGTCTCTGATCTTTATTTATTCTTCCATTTCAGGTCCTAAGGCGATCTATCATCCCCAAAGAAGCTTAAACAGCGAATCACCAGTCTCACAATAATCTAAATTGAATCCTTAACTTTTAAGCACTCACAATTGGAGACGTCTATGGGAAAACGATCGACAAAGCCATGCTTCTAGCAGCGGCGAAGGATCTGCAAAGCCCAGCCACCATCATCGACAACCCCCTGTCAAACCAGTTCCAAGGAAAGTCTAATGCGACAGGCGTGGGACGACCTGTGTCCCAGACAGGTTTGTCGGCAAAGGGGGTGACAACACCTCCTCAGCAAAGCACTCCTCCACCGGAGCACCCCCAATGGAGTGCTTTCCTACTGGAGACTCCCCTGCGGAGCGAAAGTTCCAGCAGCAGTCAGGTCTCGTCATTTCCTCCACCAAGTGGGTCGCGACAGCGATAATGATGAAGATCCATCCCTTGTTGATACCAGGGCCCGCAGTCGTGGCCCTTACATCTTTCAAGTAAGCTTCGTTGCCAGCCAGCAAGCTTCGAAAGAACCCCCTTCGGATCCCCACTGTGAAAACACTGATCGACAGGGCGAACCAAGACGAAGCTCGAGCTCAAGCTCACCAGAGCTTCAATCTCTGGCGGAACCCCTCCCCAATAGAAAATGACGGTCATGGAAACGGTTCCTTGACTTGCCATGCAATCCTCATCCTCAAGTCCCGGTTCGGTGATAGCGCCAGCCACAGCTCGGACAGCTCCAATCGCGACAGCTTCGGTAATGGCCTCGACAATATCACCAGCCACGACTTAGGTAGAAGCGCAAGCACAACCCAGCAGGAGTTTCAGCTGTGACCTCGGTGATAACACCAGCCACGACCCAGCTTCTTCAGTTGATGGCTCCAGCAGTAGCTTCGATGATGGCACCAGCTGCTGCTCGGACATTCTCGATCTTGACAGCTCCAGCAACGGCATCGTGATAGCACCAGTCGCGGCTTGGACAGTTCCAATCAACAAAGTTTCAACAGCGGCCCCGGTGACAGCACCAGCCTTCGCTACACAGCTTCAGCGTTGGGCCTTGGTGGCAACGCCAAACTCAACTTTTTAAAGCCCCGACAATGGCCTTGGTGACAGCACCAGCCATGACCCGGACGACTTCACTCTCAAGAAACAACTCTTTTCCCTCGCCGCAGTTATGGAACTCGACAGAGGTCTCAGCTCGGTGACAACACCAGCATGAAAAAGACCAAAGCTTGGTTATATAACCAACTGCAAAGCGCCGCAGTTATGGAACTCGGCAAAGGTCTCAGCTCGATGACAGCACCAGCATGGAAGAGACCACAACTCGGTTACAGAACCAGCTGCAAAGCGCCGCATTTATGGAACTCGGTAAAGGTCTCAGCTCTGTGACAACACCAGCATGGAAGAGACCACAGCTCGGTTACAAAACCAGCTGCAAACCGCCGCAGTTATGGAACTCGGCAAAGGTCTCAGCTCGGTGACAACACCAGCACAGAAGAGACTACATCTCGGTTACAGAATCAGTTGCAAAACACTGCAGTTATGGAACTCGACAAAGGTCTCAGCTTGGTGACAGCACCAGCACAGAAGAGACTACAACTCGGTTACAGAACCAGCTGCAAAACACCGCAGTTATGGAGCTCGACAAAGGTCTTAGCTCAGTGATAGCACCAGCATGGAAGAGACTACACCTGGTCACGGGACCAAACAAGCAGCACGCTAAGTTATGGAACTTGGCGGCTATCCTAGTTCGGTTATGGAACCAACTATGCGGTTAAAGGACCTGATCGCTTCCTATGAAAACCTAGTTCGGTTGCGGAACCAACTACGAGCTTTCTACCTCTAAAGGTGCAGGTACCTCTCAAAGTTATTTAAACTTTAGCATAATTTGAATTCCAGTTATTAAGCCAAGTTCTACTAGCCTAAAGTTACTTCTGGTTAGAGAACCAAAGTTATCCTTATCCAATAGTCACTCAGTTCTGGTTATTGAACCGAACTCAACTACTTGGTCAAAATTTGGGTGTTCATGCTAAGAGCCTAGTTATGGAATGAAAGTCAAGCACACACATGTTATCAGAACAAAAGAGATGGCAAGTATGGTTGCAAAACTTCTCTTCATTAATAAAGGAGTCATTATAGAAATCAGTTCTTTACATGAGAAAGAAAAAGAAAAGTACAAAACTTCAGGATTCAGTAGCCTCGATGTTGACCTTAAAAGGTTCGGTCCTAGTAGCTTGGGGAGCATCCTTAGGTGGAACAGCTTCTACAACAACATCTGTAGTGGGGGCAGGACTCGGCTCAGTCCCGGGGCGAGTGAACTTTGGCAGATCCTGATAGACAAAATGATTATATGGGATCCCTGCATTCTTCAATGCAGTTCGGCACCCGAGCTCGAACAGCTCCAAGCAGATGTTCTCGACTTGGGCCTCGTACCCTTTAGTAGCCGCATCCACTACATCCTGAAAATATTTCTCGACCTCAGCTTCGAGCGAGGCCTGGAGTGCGGCTTTCTCCTTGTGCGCCATTTCAAGCCCGGCCTCAAGTGCGAGAATCTTCTTTTCTTTGACTGCGGCCACGCCTCTCAGCTCGTGGGTCTCGGCCTTCACATTGCTAAGCTCTTGGAGCGTAAACGCCATTTCTGCCTCCTGGCGTTTATTTTCTCCGCCACCGCCTTCAGCTCCCGGCTACTCCCCTCCAAGGCCGCAGTGAGTTTTTTCTTCTCAGCTTCAAGCTTTTCGGCCTTGGAGCCACTTTCACGGGCCCTCTCCAGGACCACCTGAACCCTCTGCACAGTCTGAGAAAGCAGACGAAGTCAGAAGGAAGCTAACAGAAACGAATATTACTCGAAAATCTGCATCAGACACTTACCGAGAAGATCAACTGCAGAGATGCCGACAGCAGTGTCATGTTGTCTGCTCCTCTGTGCCTTTGCATATCAAGTGGCAGGGCGCACGCATTGGCAAGAGCGGTAACGACCAACGGACCGCTGTTTAGATAGTCTTCCATCGTCATGGGCCTCCCAGGCACGAGCTAGAGGCTTGGCCTCCATAGAGCCGCCCCCGTGGGCTAAGGAGCCGAGGTCTGGCCAGGTCCTCTTTTTGACGAGCCCTTGCCCCGATGCCTCTTCTCCCTTGGGGCCTTCTCTTTAGCCCCCTCGGCAGGTTGCGGCCGAGCTCCCTGGCTGCGGCCCTAAGACCGCTGCCTCTTCTCAGATCGGCCTCCTTCTTTTTGGGTCTCGGTAGAACGCTGCCGCTGTTGAGGTGCACCAGTAGTTCCAACAGCAGTCCCGGGGGCAATAGCAACATCCCCATCCGCAACAGCAAAACCCTCGGCGTTCCCCGAGGCAGCACCCCCAGTAGCAGCAGAAGAACCCTCGACGCCACCCGAGACTACTGAGGAAAAGGGAGTTCGAGCCCCCGATATTTTTTCCCCCAAGTCTTTCACTTTCAAAATAGGTCGCCTTTTCTCCATCTCCTCTCCTCTCTCTTCTTCAGGGTTGGAGAAAGATGAATAGATCTCGACGAGCTGGGCCAAATCAACAGCCTCCGAGTTGGCTGGCGCGAGCTCCTTCCTCTTGATGTACGTGTGGTACCTCGGCTCGTATCCGAGCAAGGACCAGGCAGCTCGCCCGTTGTGGCCGTGATACTCGCACACGAGTTTCAACCAACTGTCGTTTCGCTTCCAGCCGGCACGCTCAGCTCGCTGCTTCCTCTGTCTGGTCTCTGCAAGACAGAAGATAACATCAGCTCGGCAAGACAACAGTAGGAAAAGACAACACTCTAAGCTCGGTAATTACTTGGAGGAGCCCGAAGTGCCGAGGAATCTTGTGCAATTTCTCCGCCTCAGTCTCGTCCTTGCCGAACTCCCAATTGCCAGAGACGAGCAGACGATCGTTCCTGGCGTGTTTGTCCGAGTCCTCCAGGTCATGGACGAAAGGCTCCATCTTCAGCTTCCCACGGAGATAATAACTGTAATCCGTCCCCGGCGGTTTTGCACAGGTCATATATGTCCTTGATGTCATGGACACCGAGGTTTATACCCAGTATCTTATTCAGCTCGGCAACGCCCATTATGACTTTGAAGCCATTGGGCATCAACTAGCATGGGCCGATGTGCCATGTCGCCAAGCAGGCCATGAGCAGAGGGTGGACAGGGAACCTAACCCCTCCCTCTATTAATGAAACTAACAAGAACGACATCCAGCCATCCCGGAAGGATCGACCCTCGAAGAGGTCTTTTGGGTCATCCGGTTTCATTGGGACATCCTTTGGGATCCCAAACATTTCCCTGAAGCAGGCCATAGCCTCAGGGGTCTCCACCCAACTCCTATAGGATCACATTCTTCTAACAGATGGTGATAAGGGGCAGGAACACAAAAACCCTAAACCCTAGAGCAGAACCCCTAAATAGAGGAAGGCGGTATGCAAAGACAGGGACCAGGAAGAAAAGCTCACAGATAAACTCCGGGCTCCGGTTCGCTGAGTCAGATTTCCAGCAAAAGCTCCGGCAGGGTTCTCTTCACTCTTGTAGCAGCGCTTTCTCTGATGAAATGCCAAAGTGAAAGAGACGACGAAGGAAAAAACCCTATTTATAGATGGTATGACGCCCGTTCCAATTCCTGAAGGCACGCGTCACTTCGATTTCATTGAACAACCAACCATATGGAGACACGTGGCATTGCCAGTTAATCTCGCACAAAGATTCAGACGCTGCATTTATCGCCTTGGGAAGGCGAAACATCAGCATGTTATTTATTGCCTCAGACTGATAAAGCGTCACCTACCTAAAATTTATCGCCTCGGGAAGACGAAACGTCACCGGCGTGATATTTATTATCCTGGAAAGGCAAGCAGATTTTATGATAAAGATCAGATGTCACCAGCCAAACACCGAGATGAATTTCAAAATTGATACCTCAGATCCTCTCAACACGATACTTGGCTCCTGACCTTAAAAAGTTAGAGAACTCCAAGAAGTCGCGAGCTGGGGGCCAATTGTGTGGGGTGTTTTCCTAAGAGTTGGATTACGCTAGTCTCGGTAGCGGTACCAACTCAGCGCATCCCGATCTCGGTATCCAAGTTCGGCCACAGTGCCAAGATCCACTTAGTTCAGTAATGGTACCAGTTAGACATCTCTTCTCAGATCGGCAAACAACGCCAGCTTGCACCAAGCTTGAGCCAGTCTCGGTAAGAGTACCAACTTGGCTCATCTCGGTCTCGGTATAAGGCACCTCGGCAATAGTACTAGGATGCATCCGGATCTGACCTCAGTATCATCTTCAGTTCGGTCCGTCCACAGAGATGGATATTAGGCCATCATTGTACTTCCATGAAGTTACGGCTACGTTGCAGAACGTGTTGACAGACAACACAGGCACCGGATAGCGGTCAGGTGTTGCCTTGATCAGTCACATCCGCATTAATACCAGGGGTCATCTCTTGATTCGACCCGACAACATTTCCACCTACCCCCACTAAGGGTGCACCAGGAGAAACCTCTACATATAGTAGGGATACCAATCCCTTCTAAGATATGCAAGAACACGCAAACATACGCATCATTGCGCCATACTATACACTGCATAACGCGTTACAGAACGCCTGGCAGAAGGGCATACTTGCCTCTTATCTTTATCCTTTGTTCAGTGATGGCACTAACTCAGGCATCAGAGAGCCTACGACTGACGGCAGCCAGGGTCTCTGGTCTCTATTTCTTCTTCCCTTTCAGGTCCTAAGGCGATCTATCCTCTCCAAAGAAGCCTAAACAGCGAATCACCAGTCTCACACTAATCTAAATTGAGTCCTTAACTTTTAGGCACACACAGAAAGCACGAAAATGGAAGAGACTGTGTATTAGATTTTAGAACCAAATGTTGAAACCAAGAACCAACTGCGGAATCTATTCTAAAAATTTAAGAAATGATTAAGCATTAAGCACTGATGGACATTTCAAAAAAGTGAAGACTTCCCAGGTGTTCAGTACTGTTTTGTGCTTCAGTGAACGATGTGGGTTCAGATTGAAGTATTTATAGATTGTGTTATTGCAAGACATCTGAAATGGATTGATACAAATGAAATCGTTCCCAATAGCAGATGAGAGGTGGCAGAGAGACTCATTCCTTAGAAGAGGTGTACCACCTGTTTGTGTTTGACTAAGCATAAGTCTTATGCCTTGGTGAAACGTCTGGTTCATAACCTTTCCTATAACCTGGCCAAAATTTGTCTAATCCTCTGACCCATTACCTTTATCACCCCCTCTCAAGCTTAGGGGTGGAGGTGCTCCAACCTTGAGCTTGCTCTGAGGTTCCTTGGAAAGCAGTTTTGTAAAGATGTCAATGAGGTGATCAACGGAGGAAACAAACGCATGACAAGTGTACCAATGATGACCTTTTCACGAACAAAGTGGTAATCAATCTCAATGTGCTTTGTCTGTACATGCATCACTGAATTAACTATGAGATAGAGTGCACTAACATCACAAAACATAATAAGAGGGCTCTTGAAATAGAGTCCTATATCCCGTAAGATATAGCAAATCCTAATCAACTCTATAGTAGTGGTAGAAAGGGCTCGATATTTTCCTCTATTGGCTACTTCTTGGTTGCTCAGGAGATGCGCAATTGGCCCCAAGATACACACAATACCCCGGTAGTGGAGCGTCGGGTCAGAGGAAAACTATCCCAGTCGGCATCGGAAAAGGCATAGAGATTTGAAGAGGTTTGAGCAATGATGTGAAGGCCATAACTTAGTGTCCCTTTGATATAGCGCAAAATTCTTTTCCCGACTTCATAGTGACCCTTGTTAGGTGTAGCTGTTGGAGATTAGATTATCAGTTTGTTAGGATGTTAGTGATATTAGTAGGTTATCCTTATCCTTCGGATAAGATTAGTTAGTATTTGCTTATAAATGTAGGTATTTTCATTTAATGAGAGTTACGGTGAAATCATGAAAATGCAGTAATTCTTTAAAGTTTATATGGTATAAGAGCTTAAGCCCGGAGATGGTCTTGCGATCAAGCCGGGTATGATCCTGCTTTTGCGATTATCACCGTCGATTTTTCAATTTCAATAAAAAAAAATTGATCATCCTCTCTATCCATCCATCTATGCCCTACGATCTCATCATTTTCATCAAAATTGCACGATCAAAGCTTCTGGAAGAAATTACGACAGATTTGATCCAAAAGGCCACCAGCACTGACAGACGTGGAAAGGAGCAGGTTGCGACAGTGATGGATTCATGGACAGATGGTGATCACCAAGAAGACATGAAGATCGTTTCTATTAAAATATTTTATAATTTATTTTTTAGAGATTAAAGGGTTCCTATTTTTCAGTTTTACAGTAAAAAACATTTTCTTTGAAAGTACCATGTGATTGAGGGAAAATGTTGCATATTAGATTATCTTTTTGTTAGGATGTTAGAATGTTAGTGATATTAGTAGGTTATCTTTATCCTCTGGATAAGATTAGTTAGTATTTGCTTATAAATGTATTTTCATTTAATGCAAGTTAAGGTGAAATCATGGAAACACAGTGATTCTTGAAAGTTTATAGTAGCCATGAATTGATAGATTAAGTTTACAACATGTGTTAACTCTAGTCTTGTGAGTGTCAAGTAATGCAGAGCCCCAACCACACTTTGACACAAGGTCCCACGAATTTATGAGGTCTTGTTGAGATGGAGATTACGGTTAACAGCCAACAGAGTGTTAACATACTTAGATTGAAGCATTTTTGTCTTTGTCAAAGTTTCAAGGGCATATTTAGCTTGAGCGAGGAAAAGCTCATCATCTCATAAGGAATGACTTTAATATCAAGAAAATAACTAAGCGGACCAAGATCTTTCATTATGAATTCAATAGCCAAAGTCACAATTAACCGAGAGAGAAGCTAATTATCGCTAGTGATGATGGTATAGTCGACATAGAGAAGCAGCAGTATAGCGCCATGTTCGCAGTGCAGGACAAAGATGGGTTGGCCTAACTATAGAAGAACCCAATATGAAGCAAGTAAAAACTGAACCTATTGAACAAGCCCTTTGGTTCTTGTTTCAACCCATATATAGCCATTTTGAGAAGTCAAATATGTGAGGATATGTGGTGCTTAAGACTCTAGGGCTGCTCCATATAAATTGTTTCCTTTAATTAAACCATGCAGGGACATTTTTTCATGATGAGCTGACGAATAGGACAACCTTTAGCCATAGCAAGGCTTAAAATAATTCAGATGATAGTGGGTTTTAACTACCGGACTAAATGCCTCATCATAGCCAATCCCTTCTTTTTGGCTACACCCTTCACCTCCAATCTAGCCTTAGACCCATCTGATTTTAATTTTATTTTAAGCACCCATTTTGAACCCACAACATTCATCATTAGTGCTAGGTATTAAGACCCAAATTTTATTTTGAGCTAAAGCATCAAGCTCTCCACGCATCATAAGTACCTTGCAATTTGGGCCAGTTAAAGCTAGTCTAGCTAACTGAGCTGGGTTTAGTAGAGTCCTCAGTTATGGCTAGCTAATCTGGAGTGGTGTAGCAAGTTTCCGGGATGCTAATAACTTCAGAAGCACCAAATGGTTATACAAATCATCCTGGGCTCATGTAACCACTGTGGTAGACCATGTAGGCCCCACATGTGTTGGGAAACCCTAGCCTTAGGTTGGTTTATTATCTATCCTTTTAACTCTTTAATCATGCAATCCGGATAGGTTAGTAATTCAGTTTATTACATGACATGTGGATGTATCCACTTCGCTCATCAGTGTTTGATTGTTTTGTTGGATGTGCAATGGACCTAATGTGCAAATGACTGGATCTATGTATTAAGAGGTTGGTGTAGTAGTGTGTAATATGTTAGGAGGTGTTCCGAGCTAGTGGATGGGTATCATGGATTACTTGGTTTGTGACTATGAATATGTTGGGTGAAATACACGTGTTGAGTAGTTCCTCTTTGATTTGCTCTTTTTCTTGTGGTGATACCCAATGAGGGTCTAGATGGGACACTCTATCTTTGGTGTGTATGATCTTTTATCCTTAGAGTTAGTCATAATTAGGTGGATCCAACTTCTCATGGTTTAGGGTGTCTCCCCATGGTTAGGGCTCATTTGCATGCTTATGTGTTTACTATCTACAGATCAACTCATTTACAAATTGGTACAACAGCTTGTCAAGACAACAACCTTATAAAGAGCATTTCATTGATATATGATATGAAAATCTGATAGTTGGATCAGAAGTTACGAACATCAAAGGTTAATTAGGGTGCATGGAGGTCCGCCGATTCTATTTCTTTCAATCTTTTTTGGTAACCCAGCTAAGGGAGTTGGGACCCAAGAGAGAGCACGCACACACATGGAAAGACATCCTACATAAGCGGGAAGAAGGCAACGTACTAAGGGTTTAAACCCCGAACAGCCAGGTGAGAAATGCCGCCACTTACCAGTGTGTCGCTCCCTTACGAAGTGGCTGTTGCTTTAATATATATATATAAATAATAATAATCGAGAATGTCCTTTTAGAAAAACCAATATATCCTTTGAGAGCCATTGACTTGTATGGCTCAGTATAAGCTAGTGATATTGAGTAAGAAGTTAATGGTCTTGGTTGACCAGGTCTCGATACCATGCTTGTTCTACTATGATTAGAAGCAGGTCTGTTATAGGTCTACTGTGATTAGAAGTAGTATGTTCTGGGTGTACCAGGGTTTTGGGGTTGGTATTATAAATAGGACTAAGAGCCTTTATGATGTACACCTCTTCTGATTGCATAGGAAATTCTCCTATTTTTCCGTGGACATAGGCCAAAAGCCGAACCACGTAAATCTTTGTGTTCTTGTGTGTGCTTGATCTCTTTTCTTAGGCCCTAGATCACAACAAACTGGTATCAAAGCGAGCGAGTGATCGGTGGAGATTTGACGAATAGGATCTGATCAGTGGGCTACACGAATCTGCAAATGCAGATTGAAGAGAATCCGATTGTGATAGGAAGTCGAAGATCGAGAGTAGTCTTGATGTCAGAAATAGAGAAGATAGAGGCAGTGGAGTTCTATGATTCCAAATTGAAGAACGGAATTGAAGAACAAAAGGGTCGCTTGGGTTTCGTTGGGATTTACAGTACATATAGGTTCTATTGCAGACAGGGACTCTCAGGGTTTCTTGATCGGAATCGGATGAGAGGACTGGGCCTACTGCTGCAAAGACTGGAGGACGGCGTTGCTGCTTGGACAAGACGATCTAGGGTCTGTTATGGAGAGGAGAAGATAGGAGTAGCCGTTGTTGTCGCCGTCCATCGCCGGATTTTGCGTCGCTGGTACTGGAGAAGAAGCGCCGCCTGCACTGTGCCATCATTGAAGAAGGAAGAAGAATGAAAGTGGGGCTATCGGCTCTGGTTGTAGAACCAGAACGAGAGAGAAGAGAATAGAGAGGTCGAAACTCTATTGGTTTGGGTTCCGGAAGTTGACTGCCGGAATTGAAGAATGAGACTTCTGCGCTCGTCGCTAAAGAAATGGACATCCGCCGCTGTCATCGCTACCGCCTCTCTGGGACTTCGCATCGCCGGTAAAGGAGGGTCCCCACCGGTGTCACCGAGCCGTGCCTTGGATGAAGGAGAAGTAGCAGTGCTGCTCTCTTGTTCTGCTTCTGCCAGAACCAAAAAGAGGAAGAAGACGACCCATATAGGGTTCGTCTAGTTTAGGTCAGGTTGGGTCAAGTCAGACTTGGTTTCAGAAGCCCAGAAGCAAAGGAAAACCTGTAGTGCAGGGCTCACGCAAGGATGCTGACGTCATCAGATCTATGGTCAAAGATAGTTTGACCAGATCAAAGGTTGCAAATTGTTTTTGCAATATCTTGATGATCCAAAGTTTGATCGGAGATCTGTTTGAACCTACGGACTCATTGCCAGTAGATTTACTCAGTTGTGGAAGAAGATTGGTTGTTAAATAATCAACAAAGGATGTTGACTAACCAAAGCGTAAAAACTTATTCATGCGTTATCTTAATTATCCAGAGTTGAACTTTAGATCCATTTCTTCCAGCGTGCTCGTGGTGACCAGATCTACGTAGGTGTGGTAAAAGATTCACGGAATGGCTGCGAAGTTTGAGATTGAGAAATTCAATGTAAATAACGACTTCGGTCTATGTCATTTGTAGATGCATGCTCTGCTGATTCATAATGGGTTGCATAAAGCTTTGAAGGGAAATAATGCTCTACTTGAAATTTTTTCAAATGAAGAGAACGATGAGTTGCTAGAAAAGGCATACGGTCAAATTCTGCTGGTTTTTTAGCAATGGTGTACTGGGAAAGGTTGTTCAGGAGAAAACTGATGTTAGCATATGGCAGAAGCTGGAGAACTTGTACATCACGAAGTCTCTCATGAACCGTTTGTATCTGAAGAAGCAGTTGTTCACGTTACAAATGCAGGAATCTACAAATGTTTCAACGCACCTTGATTCTTTCACAAAAACTGTTCTGGATCTAAAAAATATCAATGTTTAAATTGATTATGAGGACCAAGTTATGATGCTGTTATGTTCGTTACCACTCTCATATGAGCATTTTGTTGATACCATGATGTATGGTTGAGAAACTCTATCCAAAGAGGATGTAGAGGCAGCCTTGAACTCTAAGGAGTTTAAAAAAAATTGCGGTTGAAAATAATGGTTCGGGTGAGGGTTTGGAAGTACGAGGAAGAACAAACGACTTCAGTAGTAAGGGCAAACATAGATCTAAGTCTAGACCCAATAGGAAAAACAATGAATCTTATTATTCCCATAAGAAAGGGCATATCAGGAAAAACTGTCCTGAAAGGCAGAGGAAAGAGAAAGAAATAGAAGATTCGCCATATGATGATTCGGTCAGTGTTGCAGATGGAAGATCAGATTATGGTTCCGACAATGCACTTTCTGTGATTGAAAATGAAATTCGTTATCAGGATGAATGGATTCTTGATTCAGGTTGTTCCTACCACATGTGTCCCAATATGGATTGGTGGTAGTGTCTTGCTGGGCAACAATTTTGCACATAAGACAATTGGAATTGGAACAATCAAAATCAAGATGCATGATGGAATCGTTAGAACGTTGGTAGATGTTCGACATTTTTCCAATCTGAAAAAGAAACTTATTTCTCTTGGTGCCTTGGACTTTGACGGTTGTAAGTTCTCAGCTGAAGGTGGACTAATTATGAAGGTTGTGAAGGGTGCTCTGGTTCTTATAAGAGGCAATAGAGTTGGAAACTTATATGTTTTGTCTGAAAATACTGTTACAGGTGGAGCTGCAATGTCTTCCTCAAATGACCATGAATCTGTCTCAATGCGTTTATTGCACTTGTGCTTGGGTCACATGAGTGAGAAGGGATTGACAATACTGAACAATCAGAATTTGCTCCGTGGCAAGAAGACAGGCAAGTTGGAATTCTATGAGAAATGCATATTTGAAAAGCATCGAAAAGTCAGTTTCAAAACAGGTATTCATCGCACAAAAGGTATCCTTGATTGTGTTCATTCAGATGAATGAGGGCCTTTTAAGGTTTATTCTAAGGGCGGGTCCCGGTTTATATTGACTTTTATTGATAAATATTCAAGGAAAGTCTGGGTTTATACTATGAAGACGAAGGATCATACATTTGTTACATTCAAGCGATGGAAGGCAATTGTTGAGAAACAGACTGGCAGGAAGATGAAGAAGTTGAGGACAGATAATGGAAAGAAGTACAGATCGACAGAGTTTGAGAACTATTGCAAGGATCATGGCATAACTCGACATTACATCACTATAGAAACTTCGCAGCAGAATGGAGTTGCAAAGAGGATGAACAAAACAATCTTGGAAATAACTCGTTGTATGTTGTTTACTGCAGGATTTTCCAAGGACTTTTGGGTTAAGGCAGTAAATGCTACAGGCTACTTGATAAATAGGTATTCACGCACAAAGATTGATTGCAAAACATCAGAAGAAATGTGGTTAGGTAATCTAGCTGATTATTCTAACTTGTGGATCTTCGGTTGTCCAGTTTATGCTCATGTGAAAACCGATAAGTTAGAACCAAGGTCTGTGAAGTGCATCTTGGTGGGATATACTTCTCGGGTGAAAGGATACAGGTTGTGGTGTACCGATTTAGATTCACCTAGATTTATCATTAGCAGGGATGTTACATTTCATGAAGGTGCTTTACTCAATGGGAGAAAACAGGTGGAGAAGACGAAAGTATGTAGCAGCAGTGACACCATTCAGGTAGAGTCAGACATCCTAGTAAGGAAAGAGAGTGCATTCGACTTCTCTCGGGATATAAGGGGTAGTCAGATTGTGCAGCAGATGCAGCAAACAGAGCTGCATATGCTGCAGACAGGTAGATCGTAGAGAGAAAGGAAATCGCCAGTTAGATACGGTTTCGAGGATATGATAATGTATGCGTTGACAACAGATAGTGGCCGTGATGATATGGTTGTATATGCATTAACGATTGAGTCTCTTGAATAACATGCATAAACTATGACTGAGGAGATGAAGTAACTTGATAAGGAATATCAGGCCATCGGATGCAAGCGATTTTACGAGAAAATGGAAGGAGCTTCTAGTGTATGTGAAGTGCAGTTTCAGGTTCCTGATCATGTATGTAGTTCGACGAAACCATTGTGTGGGTCAAAGCAAGCTTCTGGACAATTATACAAGCGATTTGGTGCATTCATGATGAAATGGGATAGAGTCAAGTTCAAGCATCGCTTGGACTTGATCGGTGTGGCCAGTACCTGAGTGCCCTAAGGGCAGGTGGAGATGGTGAGACACGATGTTATGAGGATTAGTTTCAATGTTCTCCAAAGTAGAAATTTGTTGACTTGTATGGCTCAATAGAAGCCGGTGATATTGAGTAAGAAGTTAATGGTCTCGGTTGACCAGGTCCCGGTACCATACTTGTTCTACTATGATTAGAATTATGTCTGTTATAGGTCTATTGTGATTAGAAGTAGTCTGTTCTAGGTATACTAGGGTTTTGAGGTTGATATTATAAATAGAGGCTAAGAGCATTTATAATATACACCTCTTCTGATTGCATAGTTAATTCTCCCGTTTTCCCTTGGACATAGGCCAAAAGCCAAACTACGTAAATCTCTGTAGTTTTGTGTGTCCTTGATCTCTTTTCTTAGGCCCTAGATCACAACAAGAACCATTGTATGGAATAAAGGGAATGACATGCATGATTTT
The DNA here is from genome assembly GCA_038049695.1 of Cinnamomum chago. Lineage (NCBI taxonomy): Eukaryota > Viridiplantae > Streptophyta > Magnoliopsida > Laurales > Lauraceae > Cinnamomum > Cinnamomum chago. The sequence continues at coordinate 58,057,252 of CP142458.1, read as the reverse complement.
CATGACTAAGCTTAGCCCCACGTACGGTTTTGTTCAAACCTGCTTAGAAGTGCAAGTTGATCAGGTTGAACTATGGGCCAAACGGACCCATTGCCATTTCTTTTAAATTCTACAATTCTTACCCATTCAAGTCTGATTATGTGATATTATTGCCGCTGCTCTCACATATACTTTGGTTAAGGTTCACGATGTTATATGCAAGTTTGGTCCATGGTCAACGGTCTGTTTGGAATTTGGTTGATGAGAAAAAGTTGGAGATAATGTGGAGAAAACTATTTCTCTACTTGTTTTCTCCACATCTAAATGGGCCCTAAGTGGTCCATACCCTTGATGTCAACGATTGGGTTCAGCATGAATCCTACCCTTCAATCAGTGGCCTGTATAAGGTCAGTTTAACAGAAAATGAATTCTTAATAGAAGTTGGGAAGGGCATAAAGAAACAGACTATATTCCCTTCTTAAGGGATTTCTCATCTGTCATCATCCATGCTGGGGTCTGTTAGGTGAATGGTCTGGACTATCAAACTAAGAGCCCCACAAATGGGGCTGGGCATGAGATGGCTGGCTTTGACCAGGGCTAACCCTGTTCAGAATTGGGTTATTTTGCCTATTTTCTACCCTGGTCACCAAGAGACCTAGGTTGGGCTCTGTGTACACAGAGGTCTGACTAGGGGCCCAGCTATAATTTTTAACACAGAGATATGAAATTCTGGTTATGTCCAAGCATTAATATTACGCCCAATAACTTAAAAAGACTGAGACAGGATAAGTTCAGCCTGGTCCCTAACCTCGGCCTTGCCCAGTCTTCTCCACAAACAAAATCATACTTCTCAGTTGCATTTCCAGTGCAGTAATTCTTTATTCAAACTATTTTCTCAGTTTATCATACAAAACGGGAAAGGAAATAGAAGGCATATTTCATTTTATAATTGGGATTTTTACGAAAAACCAGCCTTAAACATTGATTAAACGGATTGATTATGAAAAACACAAAAATGACAGAATAGGGTCTATCACAATTTTTTTTACAGAATTATCTTCGTGATGAACGATATGATCATTATCCACTTAACACCCATTTTTCATGTATCCCGCCTAGGCCTGTCAATGGGCCGGGCCGGGCCTGGGTTTGGGTTGTCCAATCCCATCCCGAAAATAGGACGGGCCTGCCAGGTGTTGTCCAATCCCGGCCCTAAATTGAACGGGCTTACACAGAGCCGGGCCTGGGCTTAGCCCGATCCTGGAGATAAGCAAAACATTCTCTAATTATTCCTACTGTCACCAGACACCGGTGTGAACCCAACTTTAAATCCTCCTCTTTTTTCCAGGCTTGGGACCGGCAATGCAATGCAACAAACAACATGGCAGTGTTAAAAACTTTCTTTTTTTTTGCTAGTGACAGTAGGAAATCAGAAAATCAATAGAAATGAATGAGTATACTATAGGCTATATGGGTCAAGTAATGTAGGAATGATTAAAACCTTTTTTTTTCCGGTAAAAGTAGAAAATCAGAAAATCAATAGAAATGAATGAGAATAAGTATCCTATATGAGTCAAGTTAAAGTAATGTAGCATCAGTTAAAAACTTTTTTTTTTAAAGTAGAAAATCAGAAAATCAATAAAATGAATGAGAATGAGTATCCTATATGGGTCAAGTAATATAAAAAAGAAACCAACAGAAATTAATTTTCTTTTAATATGTCTAAAACATCAATTAGTGCATTCCCATTATTATCTAAATCACTATCACTAGTTGGGTCATGACTAAACCAATCTTGGGCAGAAGAGGCAGAGAGCAGAAGAGGCAGAAGAGCGATTGAGTGTGGGATGTTTTTAGGGCTTGCAACGTCTTATAAAAGAGATGGACTGATGGAGGGCACAGTTACAAGAATGCCCCTCCTAACTAGCCGTTTTTTTACTGTTAGTGACGGACAGTTTAGGTAATATAAATTTTTTATCAAAATTAACTTGGAGCGGGCCGGGCCGGGCCTGAACGGGCTGGGCATCCTCTGTCCAGTCCCAATCCCATTTTGGTCGGGCTTTAAAATTATTGACCAAGCCCAACTCACTGGGCTTTAAAATTATTGACCGGCCTAATCCCGCCCAGCAGAATCATGTCTTAATTTCTCCATCCGTTTTCAATGAAGTTTATCTAAATATTGAAGAATAAGAGAAGAACTACACGTATGGAAGGAGAGAACATAACAAGTTTGTTGGGATAATACATGTTTAAAAAGGTTCTTTCTCTTCTCTTCTTCTCTTAATTAATAATCTAATGTTGAGATGCTGCTATCTACCAAGTTTGATTGATCGTGTTGTTGAAGCTAGTGGCTTCTCTCCTTTCTTCTATTCAATTTGTGCTTTCTCTTACTTTGTCTCCCTTTTGTGCTTTCTCTATTTTGTTATTACTATCTCGTTTCTCGGTCTCAACTTTGTAATGCTCTTATCTTTTAATTGATGAGTCTCTTTCTAGTAAGGGTGCTTGAATGACCAATTAATCAATGATTCTTATAAGAAAGAATAAAGAATATAGAACCCATTTTTGGATCCTACAAAAACTTGAAGGATATGTATAACCAATATATTAAGACATCTGGATCTCAACATTAGAATTTTTAGAGAAGAAGAGAAGAGAAGGAATCTTTTAATTGTGTATTATCTCGACGGATTCAATGCGTTCATCCCTTACAAGTATGTATTTCTTCTCTTAGTCTACGATATTCAAAGAAGTTATTTTGAAAGCAGAGATGGAGACACTAAAACGTTGGTTTTGTTGGCCAGGATATATGCAAAATAGGTGTAAGGAGGATAACAATATGGTCACGCAGATAAAGATATCTTTATGAGAATGATTTGTCCAAAAAAATATCTCACCTTAATCCATTTATTCTGTGTTTTTTATAATTAATTTGTCAAATTAGTATTTAAAGGCAATTTTTTCGTGAAAACCCCTTTACAATTTTGTCGCATTTATGAACATTATTTTGACACCCGGTCATGTTAACAAGTTGACCTTGAGGCATTAATAACCCACTTCTCAACACCCTCATTCAGGTGGAACCCGGTCGGCGCTCTTTTGGCTAAAAACATTTTTTTTGTTTCACTCCAATTTGTTCTCCTAGAATTCAAACTCACGACCAATGAGCTCTAATATCATATTAAGTTTTCTTAGCTAACTATTCCTACCAAAACCTTAAGAATAGCATAAATGTTTTTCAATACCATCTAATGTATCTTGGTGTAGCGCCAATTGTGGGTGCAACTTAGACAGTTGGGTCCGTATTAGCTGAACCCAACCCATCTTGATTTATATGTCAGTGCACCAAAACCTGATCGTCCGTATATACTCATATGAAACTTGAACATACCCCACCCAAAATGTTAAAACCCTTACCCAAGCGCAATTCAAGTTGCACTGGGTTAACTTGAGTCAAGTAATTTTGGGATCTTATACTTTTTTTTTTTTTTTTTTGCTGAAAGGCAAGTTGAATTAAAAGAGAAAGAGGAAGAAGACAGCGCCAATAAGCCCAGAAGAGAGGAAACTCAAAGAGCAACAACAGAGAAGAAGAAAACAAAAAAATAAAAGAAACCAACATAAGCCAAGAAAACACATACCAGGCTTTAGAATTTGGAAACAAAAATTTACAGAAGAGGTTAAGAGGTCTACCAGAAAAAGGCTTATTAATACGCTTGAGAGAGGCAGAGAGGAGCTCAGTCAAGTATAAATGGACCTTCGTCTGGGAGGCTCTAGAGTTCGAAAAGAAAGCTTCATTCCTACATTTCCATAGAGCATAAGCAGTTGAGAAGAAGATAGAAGCAGCTCCTTTGCAGGCCAGAGTGTCACTTTGGAGGGAGAGAGCTTGCCAGATCTTAGAAGGAAAGAAAGGGCCTTCAACAGCCGAACCAACCTCGGAGAGAATCCAATTCCATGTGACAGAGGAGAAAGGGCAGAGGAAGAGGAGATGCAAAGTAGTCTCCTGATCTTTTTGACACAGACTGCACCTTGAAGCCATACTAATACCAGCATGCTGGGCCCAAGCTTGAGAAGGAGTCTTTCCATGAAGCAGCCTCCAGGCAAAGAAGGATATCCTGGGATGTTGAAAGGAGTTCCAAACCAGAGGAGCCCAGTTCAACCAGTAAGTGGAGGGGTTGCTGGTTCTGATAGTTTGCCAAGCATCCTAAAGAGTGAGACCTTTGTCCTAGTGGGAGATCCATTGCAAAGTGTCTTTTGAAGACTGGTCCAAAGAGAGGAGCTGGGTAGCTAGACGCAAGGAGACAGTAACAGCTGGAGGAAGGTCAGGGGGGGTCGTCCATTGAGAGCCATGCCAAAGAGAATGCAGCTTTTGGTTAGGAGGATAATTGACAGAAGGGTTATGGGAGGTCATGCTACCTTCTGGCATCCAGTTACCATACCAGTAGTCGATATCCTTACCATCTCCAACTTTCCACTTACTGCCGGAATGCATATACTCTATAGTGCATATTTACTATTGTAGATAAGTTGGATCCCTGGGTCAAATCCAAACTCAAAGGGCCTAAAATTCCATGTGGGTCTCAAGATCCAGGCCTGAGCCCAACCCTATCCTCAACATGCCAAACACAAATTTAACTTATTTCATGTTGGTTAGGTTGGGCCATGTGAGGTTTGACCTGAATCAGTCATTCTCCAAATGCCAGATCATTTAAGGAGTACCACTTGAAAGCCTCAAGTCATGCATCAGATTGAGTGTATGCATACTCCATTCTTCTTTAGATCCATCCATGACCCAGTCAATAAGTAATAAATGGCTCATGATATCAGCCCTGGTCACAGGATGATATTTTTGACTTTCTAACAGCTGCTAAAAAGTACCAGGCCCCAGTCACAACTCACGAAGTGTGAGCTTCAATGCATGTACCTTCAATGAAAAAAATGGAGAATTTCAAAAAAGTCCTTACGTTTCGGCCTTATTTCAAAAAATGACGCAAGTTTAATTTTTTTTAAAATTAGTCCTTAAATTTTTTAGGAAGTTTTCAATTAAATACATCCATCTATTTAAAGTTATTTTAAGGAAACTTTTCCCTTTTTTTTTAAATGCCCAAATTTCCCTTCATTGTAATAAAACTCTCATTCACTTCCTCTATATTATCATCGTTTTCCTCGCGCTGGTGTTCTCACGGTGATCAAGGGCATCCAGTATTCCAATATTGATTGGCTGCATATAGTGGCTGCCGAAACCATATCATAGCTTTAAATGAAGGATAATTTAGGTATTTTTAAAACATTAAGGGAAAAAGTCACCAGAAAATACCCTTTAAATGACTGGATGTCCTTAATTGAAAAATTACTGAAAAGCTTAGGGACTAATTTGAAAAATTTCGAAACTTGTGTTCTTCTTTGAAATAAGATAAAAACTTAAGGCCAAATTTGAAAATTTCCCTTGAATAAATGAAGGAATATACACACTCACATGTTGAGAGACAGAAACCAAACCTTGTCTTTTTGCCTATTCCTTTTTTGCGTTGGGATGGAAAAATTTGGCCCAACCTATATCCCATCCGCATAACTGACCTGCAATAATAGGGGTTGGTCATGGGTCATGGGTCAAAAACAATCCTTACATTCATTTAAACAGGTTGAGTTAAGGTTGACCCATATATCTCATTTTGATACGTCGGGTTAGGAAGGAATTAGAGAGCACCCATACCACTCAACCAATGAATGGAAGCTATTATCCATAGAAGAAGCCCATCAGATCAACGGTCTGGATAACCGTAAAGTACAAAATGGCCAAATGGGTGTGCCAGGAAACCACACATCTTGATAAGTGAAGCCCATATAACTGTGAAAATGGCATGATATTTTGGCAGTAGTTTGGGTTCAGCCCAACAAATTTCAACTCTTTATTGAAAGAATAGTAATTGAAATTTACAATTCCCAATCAAAATTTTGTAGAATCCGGAACTCAATGGGTCTATAGGATTATATATGATGGGACCCACTTCTGATGGGCTTCCTTTCAGGATCTCATGGATTGTAAGATTTTAACTGATTCCCGTGAATGACCTGAGCCCAGTCCATGTTGGGCTGAATTTAGGGTGGTTTTAGGCGTTTTGGCCGAACCTGGAACCATATTTCTCAGTCAATAGCTAAATGGACCATGTTGCGGCATGTTTTTTAAAGGCCTGATAGAGGACCAGATCCATCTGATATGTTTACAGTACAAAAAATAGAAGAAACAAAAATTGAAAAAGCTTTTGTGGCAGGAGCTGTAACTAGGCCTCAATATTGGGCCTGACTGAAGAATAAATGGACCGCCTTGGACAACCCACAGATTTAAATTTGTGGCGTCAACATTTTAGGTTCCCATGTATGGGACCCGACTTATGATAAAAACAATAGGTTTCCTATCCACTTTATTTGAAACTACAGATTTAGGATAGTCACGTTATTGGATGCCCAATAACAACCATATAGTCTACCCCTTCACACAAATTGACACCCTTGAATTGACATTGATCTTAATTTCACACAATTTCATATATTAGTGATTGTTTATCACAATGAGTTTGCAGGATATATAGCTATTAAGATTTGTAGACCTAAAACCAAGGGTTGGATCACTTAGCTAGCTTGATTTTTTATAGTCTAGTTTAAAGGGTTGGAAACCTCGGATGGAAAAAAAAAAGAAAAAAAAATTGTGTATAAGCATTTTGATTGTAGGGATTTCCTTGGGTTTGATGCATCTAGTTGCAAATTTTTTTAATGAAAATGGCAGGGCACTACAGAGAGAAGATAAACATCAGGAAATGAAAGGCCTGGATTCATTGGGCTGTGAGTAGTCACCTACTCAATGGGTAAACGAAACGACACAAGTCAAGCTCAAACACCCTGCAAGAGGATTTGAAAATCACCCAACAGGCCAACACTTCTGTACCTCTAGAACTGTAGAAAATAGCCATGTCTTCAACAGACCTCTCAATGTCTCTATCCATCTTTTTTTAATCATACACCAACATCACACCCATCCGTACACACCCATAAAGCATGGACCACATGAGAATGCTCACCTGTGGCCACGTAGCCATCTCCAGGCATTTCATGTCTATCCAAGTATACAGAGTCCAGACATGAATCTCATTTCATATAAGAAGCAGCAGGTAGAGAAATCTTGCCTGCCAGAGACAAGGCACAGCTCCTCCATGTATGCTTTTGGTGGAACCCATCCTTATGCATCTTTCTCATGGTTACAAAGCTCTTCAAGTTTCTCCAAAGACCCAGATGAAGGTTGAGAGATTAGATCAAAACAAAAGGTATGTTCATTTATGGGATTTTGATATATTAGTCTTCATGATCGAAATTTAAATAATGTCACCGTAAGATCAATCAGATTCACTTGACTCTAGTCAATTCTTTGATCGATATTATTTTAAATACTTTTTCCCCGACATCCTATGATATAATAAGAGCAGTGTAAGTCATAGAAATTGATAAATCTCATAATATCATAGGACTGTTCCATGATATCATGAGTTTTCTCTAACATTTTAGAGAAATTCCTTTTTCAAATGATAGAACCGAATGATAGAATTTGAGAAGCGGTGGCCAGCTATATATTTACTTATCACAAAATCTCACTTTTCATGTTCCGTAAAAATAAAATGAATTGACTTGCCTATTGTAGACAGTGTATGATACAAAAATTGATAAATTCATGATATCATGTGATATGGTGCAAAAGGCAAAAAAATTATATTGAAAAAAATCAAGCAACTCTGATGATATTAACTTAACTTTGGACATTAAATTGAGAAAATTGAGATTTAAAGAGGATTAATACGGCAAAAGCCCTTCTTTTATTTACCAATGTATTTTCAAATGCAAATGAAATGGAGAGGTACCACCTTTTGTGGCTGGACTGTGGGGACATGTGCCCCTTCATGTGCACTGCAGTCTTATCTTACCTCTTTTGGTGGGAAAATTGGACAAAATGGGTGTGTATATCAAGAACTCCATACCCAAGGAGTTTGCATCAATTTTTTTGTTCAAATGGTCCCCTTCATGATCCTTGGCTATACTAGCTATGCAGACGGGGAAATTAACCATTTCCCTCTCTTCTCTTTCCTCAATCTATGGGTATAACTTGCTAGTATAATTAAGACTCCCAACAAAATAAATGTTAGCAAAGATATAAGAGAAGTTGGTATCTCCCATGATACTTGTATCTTCAAAAGAAAGGACATATGGCTCCTCTTCACAGTTTTGTGATACTTGGAGAAATGGGGACATGTGGGTTTTCATTTTCTTGTTATGTCATTTTCCTGATTTGTTTTGTACTTTCATTTTCATTCCATACTACTTTATATTTGTTTCCATAAGGATAAAGCACCCACTGTTTAGAATTGTAACTCATCACATGGGTTTTGAACCCTTCTGTCTAATTCCCATATTACTCCTGTAAGTTTAGTGAAGAGTAGTTGGCATTTGCTTACCCGAAATATCAAACCAATCAAATTGTGTATGTTAGAAACTTTTAACTACAAGCAACAGCTGTTGGAATCACACATACACACAAAATCAGACCCACAAGAGAACTTTTTATTACACTGTAAACTTTCAAAATTGGAAGAACATCAAACGCGAAATAAAGACAAAGTTTTCATTATCACAATAGAAAAAGAAGCAATTATACGAGTAAGGAAAGACCACTTAGCTCTTTGTAATAGTCCCTTGAAAGATCAGTCAAGAACCTTATCTTCTTCTTTGTCCTATTCTTCTTTTTCTTTTTTCTTATTTTTATTCTCTCTCCTATCCTTTCTGATGCAGAAAACAAGAAAGAATGATCTTCTGAGGGATTTTTTCTTCTTCTTCTTCTTATATTTTCCAGATTTCATTAACGGGCAAGTGGAGATCTAAAGGAGAGCATAACATTACCAGAATTTAGTTTCATAGGGTGGACAATCATATTTTATTAAAGTGGGAATATTTTTTTCATTATGTTATAGACCTCATTTCTTATCCTATAGTTTTTATCCCTTTGATAGGAGAGCCCTTAGGACCTCATGACCTTTTTTATCAGGGTCTCCCATTCTTCTGATTGATTTTCATTTTACTGCCAACTTTCTGTAATATAGATGCTGAGCAGTTTCGGTTATAACAAATTCTCCAAAATGTCTTTTAAACCATTACTTGCCATGTCCATAGTCCTGGGCGCCAACCCACCATGAGTGATGGGACCAAATCACACATTTACAATTAATGGATGCATATGTCTGACCCTTGGAGTTGTTTCCATTGATGACCCAAGGAGTCTTCACACGAGAGAAAATACTTGCTCAATGCATTTAAAACAAGGAAAAAAAAAAACAGTAAAACCTTCATTGAAAGCATAAATAAGAGAATAAGAGACTTCAAAATTTCATTTTCTCTTTCATAATGGCATTACTTGCCAGTTTTTTTTAATATGATTTCCTTTCCTCTCTTACTGATTACATGCTAATCAAAATTTACTAAATGTAGGAAATCTTCTTAGGATTTAGGGTTTTCTATATTAAGAATGTAGATTTAGAAAATATTTTTGAAAATTTGGAAATTTAAGAAATATATTTCTTCTTGGAATTTTTCTATAATAAGGTGGATATATAGTTGTTTTCAATGGACTGTTTGACATGGGCAAGCTCCAATTGGTCAGTCAACTATGGGCTTGGCCCAATGAGTTGGACCACTTTAGCTTTGGCTCAAGTAGGGCTTTCAACTGGGTATTCCTATGAGGGTACCTGGCTGGCCTATTTGTGAAAAAGTCCTCAAAATGAGGGCTTTTGTATTTTCTTAGAAAGCCCAAGGGCTGGGTGCTTTGGCAATACTAGGTCTGACCTGGCCCAACCCCCCTCTTATTTTCTTATTTATATGTATATATGTGTGTCAGGCCCAAGTCCAACCCTCCTCTTATCTTCTTATTTATATGTATATATATATATATATATGTGTGTACGTGGATTTATTTTATCATATATATTTTTTGAGTGTGATTCTTATATGATTCCTATGTGGGTTCTTACGTGATTCTTATATTAATGTTTTGGAATATTCTTATTTTATTTGTCATGTAATTTTTATTATTTAAGTAAGCCATACATGAATTTTTTTTTTTTGGTTTTGCAATGGATTATCTACATATAGTTGTTGTATAAGTGGGTTTATTTACTATTCATAAAAAAATATATGTGGATTTAGCTGAGTTTGTATGTGGGTTTATTTGTACATGATTCTTATGTGGGCTCTTATTAGGATGGGATCACAGTTCACTTTTCTTTAGTGGGTCTAATGTTTCGCCTCATTTCAATTCTTTTAGAGGTGGCCTTTTGTTTTGCTAGCTTCATTTGACTGTATTCTTTCTTCTCCTTCCCCTTGGGGTTTTGCCCTTCTTTTCTCTTTTCAATACAAATTTACCAATTAGCAAAAAAACCTCATTTCAATTCAATTGCAAGGCCCTACCTATTGGATGAGTCATAGTTTGAAAACAAAGTGCTGCAAAATCCCAGTAGCATGCTATAGAGAAAATTATGAGACATTTTTTTTTGTTTTTCTTTATACAAGAATCAATATTTCTTTTTGTTGTATTTAATTCATTAGAATTCAATGTAGTGCATTCTATCTAGGGTCTAAAATTGATGAGTTAGAAAGATAACATTCACCAAGACCATCAAATAGTCTTCTCTTGGATTGGTATGATTTCGTAGCCATCATTCTAAATCAGATTGAGGTATGTGATTTCCATAAACTTTCATGTTGTATGTTGTATTGCATTGACAGTCCAAGTTTGGATAAGGAAGGATGCTTAACGTCAGGTCACTCAGTGCCCAGTGGCTGTAAGGAAAATATTAACAACCGATTTTCTTCTCTTTAAGCCTTGGGCTTGGTGCAGGGGGCAGGTAGGGCTTGGACAACCCTAGGCCCAACCTGCAGGCTTGACCCTCTGACAACCCTAGGCTCAATGAACAGAATGATTGTGATCGATTTTTGAGCCTCCTTTTGTAGACTTTAAGGCCTATGATAACTTGAATTAAATAGCTCAAATTTGATGGGTTAAGATGGAGTCTTTCTAGATCAAAGATCGGCCGATCATTTCCCACTTAGTAAACCAAACTATTCACTTTTTGTTGCCCCATCGGTGCTACATAGTCTTCTCCATCTAAATATAGAGGTGATGGGGTAATGTCATGGGATGGTTAGACTTTTTGATGGCACCATAAAACCAATGGAATACCCATGAAACAGTAATTGAACCATAAAACCACCGCAATACCCACTTTTGCTGCTTTGTAATAGGAAAAAGAGAGTCTCTCCCATATGGGGAATGCTCCAAAGAGCATTTTTCTTTGTGAAACTGATGATGAGGGAACAAAGGAGCTATGAGTGTCTAGTTGTTTAACCACCCATCATACCACAAGCTAATCAAAGACCTATCCCCAACAGTCCAAAAGATACCTTGCTGACGAAAGAAAGAAAGAAAGAAAGATGCAGCTGAAATGTTCAAAGAGTTCTAGATAAAAAGATGAGCTTTTGAAGTTAGGATTGCAGTTGAGGTACTCTTGGTTTTGATCTGGAAAAGCTTTTAGGAATGAAAGTAGAGTTAGAATTAGGATTTGGAAGTGTAAGGGAAATTTGGTATTTTTGGTTTAGGATAGGAGTGCCGAAGAGGGACTGTTTGGATCTTTTTCTAGGTCTTGAATTCAATAGCATAATAACTCGAGAACCGAACGCCACCTGTTTTTACTTGTCACATTTATAGGAAAGGAACTAGTCTCTATCGAGTTGGTGATTTGGATATCATTTTTTTTAGTAAAATTATGGTGAAGTTCAAATGGGAAACTTTTTTTGCATCATATTTTACACGGTCGGTCATCCTATATAAGAGCAAGTAATTAATCCCCGTTGAAACATTACGATTGTGAATTTCCTCAAGGTCAAATTTGACACTCACCCATCTGTAACTTATGAAAAAACATAAAAAAATAATAATTTCTTTTAAAATCATTAAATTTGAGGAGTTACATTTCGTCGAAATGGTTAAGATGATCTACTTTGGCTAATATTCTACACATCGTGGATCACACTGGGGCTTTTCATTTTCGATCTCCCCTGTCATGTGCATGACTCTATGTGGGCCTTGCAAACAAATTTGTCCGAAATTATATACCGATAGAGAAAAAGGAATTAAATCATTTTGTATAATATATAATATAATATAAAATATGAAAGATAGTCCCCAATTAGTAGTGCAAAAAGGCCACATGGGTGTGTGCATGGGACTTATTTTACCACAATCAAGGAGGTTGGGACCTAAAATAGCCTATATGTATGGGAAGAAAAAATTCATCTAGCCAACACATGTTGGAGCCAGAAGAAAAAGCCTACACATGTTGAATGATAGTTTTACCAACCAACTGGACAATCCTTTTTTATCCGGAATGCATTTATTTGAATCTATATTAGTCCAATTAGGTACGGAATTACCAATCCATGAAGGAATCCCTTTTTCTCCGTACTGCATTCATTTGAGTCTCCATTTTTTTTTCTTTTATAATTCTGTTGTGTGTTGACTTTGCCTGGACTTAGGCTTATTAACGGTACATATCTGTTTGTATCAAACCCAAACAACAGAGAGGAAAAACAAGAGAGAGGAGAGAGAAAAGAGAGAGTTGGAGAGAGAGAAGAGGAAAAGCAAACGTCCACATCACGGAGGACGCTGTCCCCTCAGTAACTCCACGTATACAACCGTAAAAGAGGTACAGTGGCTGGGTCGTATTTATGAAATGAAGAATGAACGGTGGATAAGCAGTTGATTGAATCTTGATAATGACGACACGTACCAAGTACCCCACTTGCCTGGCGTTTGGACGGACGAGTCTTATCTCCTCCATTTCCCGAAAAGCCCCGTGTTGTTTTGTGACCTAATAGTCGGGTACACCGCAGGATTTTCTGAAACTGTTCTCCCGCCTTGTACGGCCCGAGGACGATCATTATCATTCAGCAACCGCTAGGTTCCACTTCCATTGCTGCATCTGCATCTGCATGTGCGTCTCTCGTTACAATATTTTAGTCTAATGTGAATAATGAGAGACTTTAGGATCGTATAAGGGCTGTTAATAGACTCAGCCCAAGTAATATATATTTTAGAATTGATATATGAGTAGTGCTATATAGCGGCCAGGTAATTTTTTTTTTTATAGAAACGTCCTCCTAATTAGGGTTGTAAACGGATTAGTTCCGGTCCAAGTTCATATTGAATGTGCAACTGGAATTGTTAAGGAGAAGGTGGAATTGGATCCGGATCCGGAATCATTTCGGAACCGGTTTCTTGGCTCTGGAATCGAAACCAAAACCATATTTGTCACAGGTCTGGATCCAGATCCGGATTTAAATAAAGAATGATATTAAAAGAACATGGATTTTAGGAGAGATTTTCAAAAATTAAAGTCATATGTCGGGTCCACGGGTCCGAAGGTACCCATTTCATCCCTACTCCTAATTGAGTCTACTAAAATGCATATGGGACCTAACAATAGGAGAAAACGCCACCTCTAGTTGGGCATACCATTAGATTGATTTTTTTTATAGAATATTATTAAATGAGAGATGCTCTCACCTTACTATGAGATATAGGAGTGGGGGTCCTCATATTTAAGTTGTTGGCATTTGGATAGTAAGGTGAGGGCCCTTACCTTATCTCTTATAGTAAGGTGATAGCATCTTTCACATGACATTCATGTGCATCCATCCCTCACCATAGGGTAAGGGACACTTACATGGTTGTCCCTATTTGCACATAAACATTCTTTTTCTGCATATGACTATATACGGCTTTTTTTTTCTTTTGCACATTAAAATTTTCAATTATATAAGTGTCCCTCACTCTATGGTGATGGATGGATGCACATGAATGTCCCATATATATATATATATATATATATATATATATATGGTGATGGACACTTACATGGCTTTACCTATTTGTAAATAATATTCTTTTTTTGCATATGACCATATATGACTATTTCTCTTTTGCATATGAATATTTCCAATTATGTAAGTGTCTCTCACTTTATGGTGAGAGTTGGATGCACCTGAATATTCTCATATATATATATATATATATATATATATAGCCATGACATGAATTGGATCATTCAAAAGCTTTAAGAACGTGCATAAACTCTCTTTATTAGTGTGGGCTTGGGTTTAGCCTAACACGTAGCATCTTTCACCCATTTCAGCCTAATAGGGGGCTCTATTAATGTCAATCAGATTTGTGTGGGGTCCACATAAAGTCAAATTAACTGAGGCGATAAAAGCTAAAATTTAGTCAGTCAAAATTAGCTATATTGAAGTACATTGCTGATCACGTCTTTAAAAATCCTTTGTACAGCTCATTTGACCATGGCTTCATATGTATTATATGCAAATAAGTAAGCCTTAAAGATAAAGTTTGTGTTGAAATTGCAATCTAATAAGGGAAATTATTGACTTTTCTAATGCCCTCTTCTTTTAAAATAAAAAATAAAAAATTGGTGGCCCCAGTATGATCAATTCAATCGCTTCCGTACTCCTTTCCATCCTTTATTAGCTGCGGGCTTAATTTAATACAACTCCGAATTTTAGCTGATATTGATCATAATAAAATAGAACAATTGAACAATGTACAACCATTAAACTTAAGGACCTAAACTCAAGTGCTATGGTCATGTGATTACGTTGATTGCACACATCCGTAATCCATGTCAAAACCTATCCATCTCCCAGCCCACATTGATTTTAGTAGACCCAGTCGGCTCCACATAAGATTACATTATATAAGAAAAATACCAAATATCTATGTAGTGCGACTCAATGACAAAAACAATGGCGATGAGAACTACCAAGGGCTTTAAATTACACTTTGCATGTTTGCGTGCTAGAGTTTCATGTGGTATCTTATTCTCACAAGTTTTTAATTCTACCAAAGACTTTAATTTTCAGCTTCCAATTTTACATTTTCCAAAAAAATAAAAAATATAAAATATATATATATATATATATATATATATATTGAAGTGAGTTGTGTTTATATCTCCTGTATGATTGTGTGAACATTTCTACCCTGACTCTAAATATGCTTCACGAAAAAAATGCTTTAACCACCAAAAATAAAAACTATGAAGATTTTAGGGGTTGTTTGCTTCATGTAATTGAATAACTTAGATTGAATTTCTATGAGTGGTTAAAAATGAAAAACGAAAAAGAGATATCAAAAAATGACCCTCAAATAACTTTTCCTTCTATGATTGTGGATATATCTCGGCACTAGACATTTTCACCCCCTTTCTAAGATTTCACTTCTTTGATTGCAAGGCTGTCTATGATTGAAATTTTTCGAAGGTTGGAATAGTGATGGCCTCATGGGTAAATCCGGTGATGGGAGCTTGATCCTCTCTAGTTGGTGTTGGAAAGATATTTAAGACATCCATGTTTGTGGACCACCAACTCTACAAGTGCAGTATGTTGATTAGCCGCTGAGCAAAAGTCAGCTCCATTGTTCAGTCACTCCTTTTGTGAAGTCATTAAAGAAAAACTAGTATCAAAGGCCAACATACTCATGGTATATATATCATACACATGCAGGGTGGGGATCGACCTGGCCCTTCAAGTGAAGATATTGATGGTCAGCCATGAATTGACTCATTAAATTAACGACATATGAAATGTTTGGACAAGTGATGGTTAAATAGATCAAGCTGTTAACTAATTGTCGAAATAATGTCGGATCAAGAAGTAGATCTCCCTCGTCACGACGTAGTTTGACATTTACCTCAACAAGGGTGTCAGCTGGAGTTGAATGTCGCAGTCTTGCCAATTCAATGAGATCAAGCGTGTATTTATGCTAATTGAGAGCTATTCCTTGTATTGATTGATGAACTTCTAGACCTAAAAAATAGGCTAAAGGCCCAAGGTCCTTCATGAGAAAGGACTGATGAAGGGATGCCTGAAGTTGGTGGGTCATGGCAGTATCTATACTAGTGATAATGATGCCATCAAAATATACGAGAACTGTGATCCCCGTGGAAGTACGGTGCAGAAGCATTAAGGGATCATAAGAACTTGGATGAAAATCCAAGTGAAGAAGTGCATCTTCAAACTTTTCAAACCATGCTTGAGGTGCCTACTTGAGACCATATAGAGATTTGCGAAGTTTTGCAACCACACCCTTGGAGGTAGACGGAAATCCTTGAGGAAGTCACATGTAGACCTTTTCTCTAAGATCTCCATGGAGGAAAGCATTCTTGACATCCATTTGATAGAGGGGCCATGATTTTGACCCTTTTTTTTTTTTTTTTTGCTTAAAGTTAAAATTGTATTAAAGGAGGGGGAAAGAGAAACAAATGCTTATAGCCCCCAAAGCCAAGAGGTTACATAGAAAGAGCATAACAAAACCATAATCATCAAAACTGAAATAGAGACAATAACAGAAAAAAAAAAGAAAAAGAAAAAAGAAAAAGCCAGAACATGATCTGGGCAGTAATACCATACCCAAAGAATTAGCCAAAATTGGATGAGGGAAAAGAGGGGTCTTCACATCAGATAAGGATAAGCTCGTACCTTTCATTCGATCCTTTAAAAGTACCTTTGCTCGCTCTAGAGATGGCTTCCTGTTGTTGTGTTTATAATCATTGTGGAGAAACCAAAGGATAGAGATAGCATGGAAGAAGATGGCGGTTGCCATTTTCTTCCTCAAACATCTCCACCTGCTGAAGTAACTTCCCAAATTGTTGTGGGGCTGAGGTTGAAGTAGAGGAGGGATTGCCACAGGGAACTAGAAGCCAAGACCAAAAAGATTTTTCCATGTCTCAGAAGAAAAAAAATGTGCAAATCTGACTCCTTTCCCATATGGCAGATGTAACATCTAGATGGCAGAGAGCTTCCTTGCTTCTTTGCCAAAGAGTTTGTTGGATTTTTTCTTTGAAGGAGGCACCAGGAGAAGCATGCTAGCCTTGGATTTATTAACATATTCCAGATTAGGCCTGACCAAGGGATGTCTGATGCACAACTTCCCAACAAGTGCCAAGCTGCCTGGAGGGATAAAATGCCAGAGGGAGAGTCCAACCAAGAAAGAGAGGATAAAATGCCAGGATTTAGACATTGCCACTGCAAGAATCCTTCGAGCCGTGGTCATCTTGGCAACGGGATCGAATGTTTCATCATAATCGATTCCATATTATTGTCGATTGCCAAGAGCAACAGTGCGAGCCTTATATCTATCTAGCGAACCATCTAGCTTAAGTTTGAGAGAGTAGACTCACTTGCTCCCGATAAGTTTAACAGAAGCAAGACATTGGACAATGTCCCACGTATGATTTTGTGCCAAGGCATCCAATTCATCCTACATTGCTTGTTTCCAACATTAATACTAAACAATCTATGAGTAAGAGTGAGGAATAGAAATGGTGGACATTAAGGGCACGTTTGGAGACGGGAGTTTTTGAAAGATTCACATCTTGTTAGTGTAGAAGAGCAGCTAGCGACTTTCTTATTTACTGTTGGCCATAGTCAAAGGAATCGAGTGATGCAGAATCGATTTCAGTACTTGGGAGAAACAATTAGCAGATACTTCAACCAAACATTAGATGCTATATTAAAGTTGAGTAAGTATTATATACAACCATCAAATGGGGACATTCACCAGAGATTGCAAACAATCCTATATTCTACCCATATTTCAAGGTAAGTTTTTAAAAAAATTATATTTACAAAAACAACATAAGTGGATAATACATATATAATTTAACTAGTGTTTGATCCATCAACATTATTGTGTTGGAGCAATAGACGGAACACATATCCCTGCATGGGTGAGGCTTGAGGACCAAGTTCAATATCATAATAGGTAAGGTTCATTATCTCAAAATGTTATGGCAGTAGTTTCGTTCGACATGAAGTTTCAATATGTTTTTGCTGGGTGGGAAGGGTCAGCATCATATGCTAGGATTCTTCAAGACTCGATTTTGAAGTAGCCTCAAAATAAATTTCATGCTTCAATTGGTAATACATTGTGATTTTCTTATTGAGAACATATGTTTATTATTTTGAGTATAATATTAACCAGTAAGTATGTGCTTTTTAGGAAAATACTATCTGGTTGATGCTAGATATGCGAATACATGAGGCTTTTTGGCTCATTTTCGCGGTGTTCATTACCATCTTAAAAATAGTCAACTACACATGCACCCAGAACATGACCAAAGTTATTCTACTTGCATCATTCAAAATTACGAAATATAGTTGAGAGAATATTTGCACCATTGAAGCAACGTTTTGCTCTACTTCAAACTGCTCCATGATACCCTATCAAGACACAAGCAAAGATAGTGGTGGCGTGCTGTGTTCTGCATAACTTCATCTGACAATGAAATTTAGAGGATACGATATTTGATGAGGCAATGAATGAGACATTAGAAGATGTGGATATCGGTGATGCAAATAGGAATTATATGATTCAATTGTGAGAAAGCATAGCAGAAAAAATGTGGCTACATGGGGTGGTTCTTGATTTTTTACGTCTTCTTTATAAGAGTTTATTTCGTTGTCTTAGTTATTATATTTGTGGTTTAACAATGACTTTTTAGTCTCTGAGATTCATAGACACTAATAACAATTTATCATTTTTCTGGCTTAATATTGACTTGCATGGAGATTTATTTTATGTTTTTATAAGTGCATTTAAATTATTGGAGAGCTGTGGTTGTGTATAAATTGAAATTCATAGTTCGAAGGGGTATCAGGGTTGTTTATGAAATAATTTATAATATAGCAGGTACTTATGTAGCTTGAAGAATTTTAGAATGTCTTCTCATTAAGGGGAGACTCTGCCCTTATTTTTTTTTTTGGAAATTTTAAGGTCTGATTTAATTATTTAAATTGATTCACAACATACGTACTTTTGAATTTCTGCTATTAAGTTTCTGAACTAGCTAGTTTTGGGTCCCATCAATTTATTTTGTTCAAGGAAAAAGAATAGAGTGGGTCCCACTTGTTCAATAAAAAAGATAACACCTCATCCATGGAATATAGTCTAATTAATAGATAATAAATGTATCCCGTCATTGTAATCATATGTGCACTTGTGATAATATGCCTTAATTTGTTCAATATTTAATGTGGGCCCCATTTACTCAATCATATGTGCACTTGTGATAGGGAGTTATTAGTTTGTCATATATCAAGAAATGGACCTCACTTGATACAGTCATATGTCTTGGTCATGGCAAACTGCATAGCCTCATATTAAGTGGGTAGTTTATTATCACGGATTTAGGTGTTCAACACGAAACATGGTTTGATGAAATTCTTGGTGCCTCCACAATCACAACCAAACGTGGAATGCAAGGAATCATTCTCTATGCAAATCCTTGGCATTGATTTTCTTTTTCAGTGAAAGAGAGGAATCCTAAATTCCATGGATTCCTCTTCCATTGCCAAAAAATTGTATTAAGTGAAAGGGTTGAAGCCCCTTGAAAAAAGGACAAGGAAGAATACACCATAGGAAAGGAAACAAAAAAAGGAAGCTGGATTCCCCTAAAGAAGGGAGCAACCCAAAACCCAGCAACTAAGAACCAGACCTAGCAAACCCATCAGGATACAATACAAGAAAAACATCTCCACTCAATTGAAACAAACCCGGGCAAAGGGGCAAAGTGAAAGACCAACTACCAAAAGGAAGACCCCGGCTGCTAGAAACAGATAAACATCTACAACTACTGCAGGCCCTTCCTCCACTGGCCCATTCCAAACTACCAAAAGCAAAGCTCCAGAGAGCCAACCGGTAGAGAAGGGGGAGGAAGAGGGAAGGGGCAAACTAGTCTCCCCACTCCAGGGACCTCAGAATTGGATGAGAAGGGGCTGTCTTACCTGAAGAAGAGCAGAACATATATACCACTGCAACAATCGTAGAAAACTAATTGCGCCTTCTTTAGGGAAGGCCTAATGCTTCGGTGCTTGGCTTCATTGCGTAAGAACCAGAGAATGTAGATGATTTGGAAGAAGATTGTAGCTGCAGATTTTCTTCCAAGACCATCTATGCCCTTGATTAGAGCAGCCCAGACAGAAGATGCAGAGAGAGGGGGAGCTGGGGGCGAGCCATCTAGGCTAAGAAGCCATTGCCAGAGATGTTGAGAAAGAGAGCAGGAGAAGAAGAGGTGGGGATCTATCTCATTATTACTGTGGCAAGAGTAACATATGGAAGCCATAGAAATCCCTTTTTGCATAGCCTAAGAGTATAAATGTAGGCTTTTTCCTAAGAAGAAGACGTTAGCTAAAGTAGGATAGCCTGAGGTTAATGAATTTGTTCCACACTAACCCTACCCATTCAACAGCTGCTCCTCTAGACCTCAAAGTGTCCTAGCCTAGTTTAAGAGTAATATCCCCTGAAGCAGCTCCTATCCAGGAAAGTTTATTTGGAGCAGAAGAACTAGAGAGGGGAATGAGGTTTGTCTGTTGAAGGAGGTAGCTTTGAACCCCTGCCAGAATCCTAGCTGGGATGAACCAAGAATTGCCCTGAATGAGGCCCACCACCCGATCATTACCAGAAAAATGAAGGAGGGGGAATCTTTGAGCTATGGGATAGAGTGGCCATTCCCCAGCACCCAACGGCTACCAAGCTATGTAAATTTGCCAAGGATCTGATCATTTTCTAGATGCAGGACCCAGCCTTGGTGGTTCCAGAAAACCAAATAGGAGAATGCCTAAAGTACCTACCATGAAACCAAGAAGAA
Source organism: Cinnamomum chago (assembly GCA_038049695.1). Taxonomy (NCBI): domain Eukaryota; kingdom Viridiplantae; phylum Streptophyta; class Magnoliopsida; order Laurales; family Lauraceae; genus Cinnamomum; species Cinnamomum chago. Next base: position 58,036,469 of record CP142458.1, on the reverse strand, counting down.
GCCCACAGAGAGTCAGAAGTTGCAACAGACCAGCCAAGCTTCAGCAAGAAAGCATTGTTGAACTCCTTCACCCTTCACAAACCAAGGCCTCCCTCAGCTTTAGGCACACAAACCTTTTCCTAGTTCACCATATTACTCTTTTGTTTTTCAGAGCTAGAGGACTACAGAAAGTTACGCATGAGTATTTCAATCTGCAGACATGTTTTTCTTGGGATGGGGATAACTAGGGAGATGTGAAGAGGGATAGAGGAGAGCACATGCTTGACCAAAACCAGCCTCTCAGCAAATGAAAGGCATTTGGCCTTCCAACCATCTAGCCTGGCTCTGATTGAGTCCAAAAGATGATTAAAGTGATAGTGTCTTGAGGTACCAGTGAAGATAGGGACTCCTAGATAAATAGAAAGAAGAGAAGCCTCGGTGATAGGGAGGAGTTTGAAATCATTTGGGCTCTTCTAGCAGAGCAATTCCTTATATAGAGGTTGCTCTTCAAGAGGTTGAAGCACTGACCAGAAGAGGCTTGATATTTGAAGAGCAGCTCTTGTAAGTGACGTAACCCCGGCTTATAAGCTTTTAGGAACAACAGGATGACATTAGCGTAGAGCAGGTGACAGGGAGTAGGAGGAACGGGAGATATAGGCACAATCTTACCTGAAGACTTGAGTTGTTCTATTTGAAGACTTAGGATCTCATTTGCAAGGATGAACAAGTAAGGCATCAAGGGGTCCCCTTGGCGCAGACCGCAAGAAGAGAAGAACCTTGTGGGACTGTCGTTGATTAGAACCGAGCCTTTACTAGTACAAATCATTTCCCTTATCAGATTGATCTAAGCAGAAGAGAAGTTGAAAAACTTAAGAACTCTGAAGAGAAAATTCCACTAGAGCTTGTCAAAAGCCTTGGAAATGTCCAGCTCTAGGCAAATAGATCCTCCATTTATCTTTGCATTTAGCTTTTGGATAAGCTCATGAGCTAAGGCCACATTATGATGAATAGTTCTACATTTAACAAAGGCATTTTTCTGTGGGAGATGAGATTGGGAAGAATGATAGAGAGCTTTGAAGCTAGGATCTTGGAGGAGATTTTATAAGTAAAGTTCAAGAGGCTAATAGGCCTAAAATCAGAGAAGGTTTTTGGCGAAGACTTCTTGGGGATAAGAGAGAGAAAGAAGGCATTTGTTTCTCTCAACAGGCATCCCGAAGAGAAGAGATGAATAACAACATCTGTCACTTCTTTGCTCACAATGTGCCAACAACTCGTGAAGAAGGCTCCAGAGAAACCGTTCGGCCCTGGAGAGCTGCTTCTCTTAAGGTGGAAGACGGCCTTTCTAATTTCCTCCGGGTCAGGAACTGCCACAAGGAACTGATTTTGCTCCTCTGAGATTGAAGGACCATTCGAGAGGGAAAGATTTTCCTCAGGAATGACCGACTCTGCTTGAAAAAGATTAGAGAAAGAGGCTACCTTGGCTGTAATCTGGCTATCATCTTCAAAAAGAGTCCCATCAACCGTGATCTTGTCAATGTGGTCGCGAATTTCTTTAGCCTTGGCTGAAAGGTGGAAGAATTTAGTGTTTCTATCCCCTCCATGGAGCCACTTGACCTTCGCCCCCTACTTCCAATGAGTATACTCCACAAGAAGCCAATTATGAAGGGAGGCTTTGGCTTGGTTTAGGTCCTTGAGACAAGGATCATTAGGCTAGGCTTTGAAGGCCATTTCCTTAGCCAAAACTTGGGATTTAGCCTCTGCTATGTGGTTCTTAAAGTGACCATAAACTTCTTTTCTCCATGACTTAAGGCTGAGCTTAAGAGTCTTAAGTTTGGATGCCAAGATAAACTAGGGAGAACCACTGTAGGGAGAGACCCAACTTTCATCCACAATCTTAGAGTAAGAGTTGTGAGAAAGCCACTTTTCCTCAAATCTGAATGGCCTATTTTTGAAGGAAAGCCATTGCCTGTGGCTAAGGATAATAGGGCTCTGAGGAAATTCGGGGAAGATGGTTAACCTCAGGATCCACATATGTGCCTAGCCAATTGGAATTGGAAAATTGTTACACCCCAACCCAAATTAATCTTCATTAGTATTAATTAATGAGGATTTAACTTAATTAATTATGCTTAGTTGTTAATCATCGAAATTAGTAACCATTAGTTTTTTTAGACTGAGTCAAGTGAGTATTGAAATTGGATAGGTGAGTGGTGTAGAGTTGACTCACTTGGGTAGAGTCAAGGACTTTTTCTTAATTATAAATTTTCACATTTTGCGTCATTTTCAAGTCATCTTGGTGTCATCGAGTGTATCTCATTGAGCACGTTGATTTTCGTATTCAGTTTTACTTCCTTTGATCACTCGTTGAAGAAGTGGGCCATCGTTTGACTTAAAATGGAAATACACAAATGTAGTGGACTATTGTGCAAAATTCACATCCTTATCACTTTAAAACAATGCAACCCCATTTCACTCCATTCGGTTGGTGCTTGTTGACTGTGGAGAGAGCGAGAGAACCCCTTCCTTCCTTTGTCCTTTCAATTTCTCTTCCTTTCTCCAAGCACTTTAGTATTTGAACAATTGAAGGCAAGTGTGGAGGTCTTCTTCTTCATCTTCTTCATCTCCCTCTCTTCTTCCATTTCCATTTCCTTCAAATTCGGAATCATTACAAGAGGTAGGCTTCAAACTCTTTTTGTTTGGATTTTTTAGTTGCATTAGAGTCAAAAGACCCTCTTATAAGCATGTCTAGACATTGATTGGTATTTTGATGGGTATTTGTGTCTAGGGTTTGAATATTTGGGGGTTTAGGGTTCTTTAACCCAAAGTGTGTAGAAGAGGTTTTGGAAAGCTACATTGAGGCAAGTATAAGCATAATATGGGTTTACATCTTGTTACTTCCATTGATTCAATGAAACTTTTACTCCATTTCTCTTAGTGTTTAACAAATGTAAATTGGGCTCTCTTTATGTATTTAAATGTTTGGAATGATTATATGTTGGAAATGGAAGCAATGAGGCTCCATTTTTTCTAGGTTTAATGTGAGAAGAAGTGTGGAAATGGAGGGAGGAGAGAGAGCTTCAGATTTGGCAAAATGCACAATTCAGAAACAGTGCCGCAGGCCAAGCGGTCACCTGGCGGTTAGTCGTATGACCCCTGGCGGCTAGCCGAACTCCACGGTTGCATTTCCAATAACTGACATTTCTGTCAGGAAACCGCGGTCACCAGGCGGTACAGGCGGCTAACCGCCAGTTGACCGTCCTCCCAGAATTTCTAAATTGTTTTATTTATTTCAAAAGCCCTCTTAGAGCCATAAATTGATACCCTAACCTCTTAGTTACCTAATTGAAACCCTAGGAACTTGAGTATCCCTAAAAGTCAGGACTTTATCACTATGCCATGGACATTAATTTAATGAACCTTTTATTAAAATGTGACACTAAGTAAAAGTTCCTTAAATGTATGTCGAATTGGATGGTGAGGAAACAATAGAGGATTAGACTAGATTGGCTAGTAAATTTCTTGATTCCTTAAATTATTGCATTTCATATTGAATTACACTTTCATTTTGTATATCAATCATAATTAATAGGTTTATTGTATCATCAATATCCTTTGAGGTCTAATTACTCCATTTCTTACGTAATTCTTCAAGTATTGTATATCGATTCAGTATTTATTGGAAATGTGAATTGAATAAGTATACTGTGATATATGAATTGCATTGATTTTTATCATAGACAGTTTGAAATACAAACTCACCTGAATCCACTTATTATTTCGATTATTTTGATTCGATTGAGTCGACACTACCTAGCTTCGACTTTGTGATACTCAATGGGATTTGAACTTGGTTTAATTTATTAGAGACTACTGTAGTAAGTCGTCTAGAGTACCGGAACTCCAGAACCGGGTAGCTAGTTAGCTTTTGGCCGGGCAACTGGTGACATCCCAACTAGATTTGTTCTCTTTCAGAGGATGAGCTTAAAGTAGTAGCCAAATTTGTATGTTTTCTTATTAATTGATTCACCAGCATAATTATTCGATTTTTGCACAATTTGCGTAGTTGATACTTATCATTGATATCTACTGATTCATGTCTTAAATTCAATTTGCAACATTATGGGATCTCTTATTTTGCTTATACTTGCTAAATCGTTGTATTGAGATACTACATTTGGTGTCACAGACGCAGATGCAGCTCCCGGTCTTGAAGAGGTTCCAGAGGGAGAGGAGGTTACCCAAGAGGTACCTCCAGGTTTAAAGGAGTGGCCAGAACAAGGGTCAGCTTAGATTCTACTCCCTCGGAGTGCGTGCTACATTTTGAAGATATCATAGTTCGTGTGACTATCCCTTTTTGTGTGGTCACACGCAATTCTTTGAATATACTTTTGCTAGTGGATGTATAGAGTTATTTCATTAATCCCTCTTTTGTAACCTAATGTTTATACTTGTATAATTCTTTTGTATCAAACTTAAATGTTTAATTGAACTGAATGGGAAATGATACCTTTTGTAAATGAATTACGACTTCTGATATATTTAAATGTCACTCATTTGTGTTAGTGAGCGAGACTCACATGTGGAATAGTCATTTTTTTTCTCTCCTTCGTGTGTTGTATTTGGCTCGAGACAGGTATAACATTCGGGAGTACGTATGCCACACCTCGGGGATTACCCTAGGCCAGGGTGATTTCGGGACCGAGATGTGACAAAAATGCTCTATCGAGCCTAGCTGCCACGAAAGTCTGGCCTTGCCTGTTATTTTCCCAGGCGAAGCTGTTACCTTTGAACCCTAGATCTCTCAAGCCAGTAGCTAAGGCTATCTCACTGAATTCCTTTATCGAGAGGGAAGAAGGAGGACTAAGGCTTAGTTTCTCTATGGCTAGAAGAATGGCATTGAAATCGCCTATCACACACCAAGGCATGGAGGGGAAGGGACTGTTCACTAGGTAATCCCAGAGGCTCCTCCTTTGTCTATAATGAGTAGAGCCATAGACTCCTGTGATAATACTAGGGGGAGAGGAGGGGGAAGATGAGACTGAGATGGAAATGTGTTGGGAAGATTGGTCTAGATGGGTAAAGGAAAAGTTAGAGCTTTGGTTGCAAAGGCACCACAGAGAATTTTCTGTGTTTGAGAAGGAAGGGGATAGGCCAAAGGGAGAGGATCCATTACTAAAGGAATCCAAGTTAGACTTGTGTGGGGTGTTTTCTTAAGAGTAAGATTACATTGGCCTCGATAGCGGTACCAGCTCGGTGCATCTCGATCTCGGTATCCAAGTCCGGCCACAGCGCCAAGATCCATCTAGCTCGATAACGGTACCAGGTAGACGTCTCATTTCAGCTCGGCAAACAGTGCCAGTTTGTACCAAGCTTGAGCCAGTCTCGGTACGAGTACCAACTAGACTCATCTCGGTCTCGGTATAAGGCACATCGACAATAGTGGCAGGATGCATCCAAACCTGGCCTCAATACCATCCTCAGCTCGGTTCGTCCACATGGATGGGCACTAGGTCATCATTGTACTTTCATGAAGTTACGGCTACGTTGTAGAACGTGTTGATAGACAAGACAGGCACCGGATGGTGGTCAGGTGTCACCTTGATCAATCACATCCGCGTTAATGTCAGGGATCATCTCTCGATTCAACCTGACAGTTTCTCCACCTACCCCTCCTAAGGGAGCGCCAGGTAAAGCCTCTACATAAACAAGGGTAAAAATCCCTTCAGAGGTATGCAAAAACATAGCATCAGTATGCCAAAACACAGCATCATTATGCCATACCATACACCGCATAGCGCGTTACAGAAAGCCTTGCATAAGAGCATACTTGCCTCTCATCTCCATCCTTGGTTCAGTGACAGCACTAACTCAGGCATCGGAGAGCCTTCGGCTGACGACAGTCAGGGTCTCTGATCTCTACTTTTCCTTTCTTTTCAGGTCTTGAGGCTGTCTATCTTCCCCAAAGAAGCTTAAATAGCAAATCACAAGTCTTACATCAACCTAATCTGGGTCCTTAACTTTTAGGCACTCACAAGACTTAAGAGCCTAATTTTGAAGAGCCTCAATAAAGCGTGTCATTTTGCTTATACTTTAGTTTCGCTAGTACTCTATTAATTAAAGTTGTGATCTAGCCCAACAATTCTCGCTATATTTCTTTTATCCCATTTGCACCTGCAGTATACTTTTCATTTTCCTTCTATTTTATTGTTAATGATACATACAAAACATGATATGATTGTGTTAGTTAGGGCCTCATTTGCTAGTGATTTGTGGATGCTGAACACCTTCCCCTTTTGGTAAGCGGACCCTTTATCTAGAATTTTCAGTGAGACAGCACCTTTCATGCTGATCATGAGATATAAGTAAAATCATTTTCTAATTCTGCTCTGCTAATCCAGTTGACTCTTGAAACATTAGAAACCATAAGCACCTCAATCTAATGGGTGGTAGAGTCCTTCCACACTGATTGCCATGTAGGTGAGGATAACTACACTTGAAGACAAAATTCATAGAACCAGAACCAAAGTCGGAGACGAATTAAATGTGTGTACTAAAATTAGACCCATACCTTTTGGTTTTCCAATTAGGATTCTTCAACATATTGGTGTCTTCAAGAACCCGTTTTCATCCCTGATTGATTGTCCTTTTCAACTACCAAATTAGGATAAGATTGCTTCAATGCCCTGAGTAATGAATGATTCAACTTCATGTTAGACCCATATTTATTGCGTAACAATTCAGCCAAACCGTAGTAACCCACCCAACCTCAATTCAACCCATTGCCACTACTAAAACTTGTAAGAGTGGCATCATAGTCTCTTCTACTAGGGGAGGACGCAAGATTTTCTTTCCTGCCAAAACAAAATTTATTAGGAACTTGTTGATATACTTTCTTATCTTCCAAAAAAATTATATTGAACCAAAAATTTATTTAAGTATCATATATAAGATTTTATGCACATTTCTTATTATACATGCTACATATATATGAATGCAATATAGATGGAACAGTCAGGGACAACCAAGCTGTTCCTAGACTTGGAATGGCACGTAGGGTCCACTTTCCCCGAACCCATTATACTCAAAAATCCGTCAAAGAGGTAGCACTTACCCAATTTTGGTACTCATCTTAGTTTCCGGATCATGATAAATTTGACACCCATTTGACTCTATCTATTACTAGCGCTTTAGGCCCGACGTCCAACGCGAGCCTTTAATTCATAGTGGAAAAACCCAATTTAAGTTAAAAGTAAACACCGAGTACATAAACAAACTTCATTTAAAATAATTATATATAAAATTCAGAATTAATCATCATCTTTTGGAGAACCCCATATATCTTTATCTATTCCCATTCATGGGGCATTGATATTGGACGAAGAGAGAGGTTAGTTGAAAGTAAATCTAAACATAAATATAAACAAATTGATTGTCAAATACAATTGGGAGGCATGCATATTTTAAAGAGGAAAATTTATTAAAAAAATCTTATAGATAAATCTAAATCAATCATCCATATCAAAACATTGAATCATATTCACGATCAAACTGACCGTGTTCTTTATGGTACCAAGGACGACGATGCTAGAGCTGTCTTTGCTATGTAACATACGCTGAGATACAGTTAGAGAGGAGGCTGATGTTGACGCTTCATTCTACAATGGAAGAACTAAGAATTCTACTTTCATATACCATTCATGGATGTTAAATGAACCTTATAAGATTGAGAAAGAAAAAGAAAAATGGAGTCAGAACATATAAATTACTGTATATTGTATTTTTTTTTTTTATGTCAACTGAAGTCTCAATTGCAATTCTTAACTTGTTATTCTTGATCTTAATCATCAAACATATGAAACTACACATTTTGGAAAATTAATAAGGGGTAGCAAAATGATAAAATCTTAGGACAATTTAAACAAATATAAATGATGAAAAAAATGACAACTTATAAACAAATAAAAAAGAAAAGAAATAAACTTCTCCAAATGATCCATTTAATAGATGAATTCAGTTTTTTTCGGTATTTTTGCCAAACTAACCCAAAAACTATACAAAATGACTAACTTTATTACTGACCCACCAACCTATTATGAACTTCATAACATATTAAACAAAATATAACAGAGTTTCATATCCATCATGCAACGATGGTTGTTTCTTCATAATTGTGGAGTCTAAAGACCATATGCAATGATTATTATCTATCTTTTTTTAAATTATTCTTCTATTTTTCCAATGAGAAAAATATCTGTCTAATTTTCAAAGAACCAACAATTCATTTTAGTTTATTTTAAAAACTGCTTGGATCACCATATCCTATATTTTCCTATATTCGTATCCATCATGCAGACAGCCTCTATGAATTTCTTATAATGATTTTTCTCTGAAGCTCCAATTATCTAATTAGAAATATTCATATCCTGTATTTTGCTCATGTGGGGCATCTTGTTCTTCTTCTTTTAAAAAAAAAGAAAAAAAAAAGAGAAAACCCACATGGAGTGGGCATTTTGTTTGAAAAGTTTCATTTCCGTGTTTTTTTAGTCGTGTTGAATTTATAGTTTTGTATTTTCGGCGTTTGGTTGAGAGGAAATGAATCGGTTGCAGCAGAATTTGAATGGTCCATAATCCTTATAATGTATATGCCTCTATGCGGTCCTCTCCTTCTCTATCAGAGTGATGATATAACCATTTTTCCTGTTTCTTTTTTCTATATCTTTTTAGTGGGTTGTATATATACTATGCATAGGAGTTTTAGGGTTTCTTTTTAGCATTTGTGGAATGTGAATTGTGAGGAGATTCTTTTTGAATTGTGGGTTTATACTATGTCATCCTTTGAATAGTGTGCAACATTATTTGAAAAGTAAAAGATAATCATTAATTTTGCGTTCAGATTCAAAATTCAAGTGCTTTTCATATCTATCTAACTTGGACATCGACATTTGTTGAAATTTGTCAAAATATCCATGTAAGATAATGATTTGAAGAATGTACAAAATTTGAGTGAAGAAATAATCCACATTGAAACTATAATTAAGTTTCATGCATTAATTCATATATTGTGCTTTAGTTTAGGATGCAACCTATAAATGGATTTACACACCAAATCCAAATACAAAAACTTTGAAATCTGCATAAAGAGTTTTGGGCAATTGTTAAACCATTTCCACGGCCGATGATGTGTTAAAAATGCAAATGGAGCCTACTTATAATAAAAGAGCTACATATTCATTGGATGCATATCTTTGTTATTTCAGAAAGATCTGAAAACAGTGACAGTATGGGAAACCTTTTGTGCTAGAATTAGTGGGCCATGCGGTCTACTTGACCACATGCCCATGTGTGGGTGCCACCTTGGTCGGCCATTACATTAGGACTCCTCTCTTTTGTTCTTTCTTTAGAAAGTTAATGGACTTGGAAAGTAATGGTTGCTTCCTACTCAAGTTGGTAATTAGAGGAAGAGTCCCGCTTAAATTAGAAGTTTCATGCTGGGAACTATGAGAGAAATCCAAAATTCAAAATTGTAGAGTTGGCTTCTGGAGATTCTTAAGATCCTACTTTGTAGAAAAATTAGAGAATAGTGATTTGTTGAGATTAGATGAGAAGGGCAATTCTGAAATGAGGCATTGCAAAAAGTTTGAGGATGCACCACGTGTCGCTCCCCCACAATTTCACCTGCTACTTTACTATATATACTAATTATATATTATAGTAAAAAGCTTTCAATCCAATCTTACTGTAACGCCCTATTCTGAATACCAAGAAAACCGTTAAGCTACACGAAGTTGGTGCGCTATTTCTCGGAAAATCCGAGAACTTCCAAGATCGTAGGTTTGCCGTGAGGTCCAATTTAAAACTTTTTAACCAGCTTATAATTAATGGTCAAAACTGCGGAAGCGTAAAGAGTAAAGATGAAACGATTATAATGATAGCAGAAGCATATGATATCATAAAAGATATATCAAATGTAGCAGGGGAGCAGTTCAGCCTAAATATCAAAGTATAATTAATAACATGTTTTTAAACATAACATACTACCTCCCTGCTCACAACAAAGTCACTCAAAACCCAAAAGAAAGTGTACTCTCAAGCCCCATATTCAGGCACTCCATCCTCCAGCTCGACCTCTTGGTCAGTTGGCCCCCATCCATACTCTCTAGCTATCGCCACCTTGATGAGCGCGTCGTCCTCGTAGTCGGGGTCAATATCTAAGCACCAACAATGGGTCGATCCAAAGATTTGGAAAGTCACAGTAAACACGTAACATATGATGTATGCATAAAAAAAAGTAGAGACAGACATATGATCAATAAGAATGTCAAAGGTACATATGCTAGGCAATTGAGCAAGATAAGCAGTTAGGAACAGGATAATTAGATAACTAATCTAACAAACACAACATGGCATATTCACACAAGCTGGATACCGAGGGATATTATGCTGCGGTCCTCCCATACTGAACACAGTCGTGGTGGAGAAAACTCACCAGTGCTGGGGAATAACTAGCCCCACAAATCAGTCATCAATCTCAAGCACTCATCACTCAGCAATCAAGAGACTGGACCCGGTATCACACTGTCCGTATTAAAATATAGCTCATCATGATAGCCCACTCAACACTTAACACTCGCAAATAACTCCTACCGATGGACTCAATTTTCACGCGTGGCGCTACCGGGGTTAGCGAACGTGAGAGTTCGTGGGGTCCAACCCTTTCGCGACGAGTGGCGAATGCGAGCATCAACATTTTTTTATACGGGTATGCTAGATTTTCTACTTTACTTGGAATTGACAAGTGGTGGTCCGTAGATCCACCTTTGCAAGTAGAAAAGGAAATCAACTTTTTCTAGTTTTTCATTGAACATATATTTAAGAAAAGTGACATGGTTTGTTTACCGTGAAAGGCGATTTCACTTGTTTTGCCGTAAAAGGCGATTTTTGCCGCGAAAGGCGATTTTTTGCTGTGAAAGGCGATTTACAATTCTTATCAATAATGCAAGACAAGAGTTTTGATTTTTTTATGTCTTTTCAAAAAAATACAAACTAAAATGAAAAGTAAGAAAATGGGATCTAACTTTTCAAGAGATTATGCAAACTCGTTCAAATTGACGGTCGTAAGTCATGTGTGGACTTCGCCATCATCCTTCAGATGAGAATAGAAGGTACTCTTGATTCACTTGGGCTGGCTTAAACCTCAGATTTTTAGAGGATAAAGACCAAGAGAAGGTCCTATATCCAATAAAAAGCCGAATAGATGGGTTGAAAAGCCACGTCTAAGCCATAGAGGAGGAGAATGAGAAGACCTTGGGGGGGATGGCTTCCCAAGGGACTTTGGTCACCTTGTAGTGGTGGTCGGTGCCGGACTTCAATGGAGGAGAGTTTTTTGTCAGAGCGTCGTGGCGACGTCGTAGAGTTTTCTCTTTTTTTTTTCTCTGGATTGCGATCTTCTGGTCTTTCGATTTTCTGATCCGTTTTCCTTAGACTGACCCCTTTTTTATCGGCCTTTGGTAACCATTAGGTGGGTTTATGAGCCTTAAATGAATTAAAGCCACATAATGGGAGGATTTACAAGTTTTAATTCATCATTTTTGTAACTCCTTTTTCGTGGCTTCTATTAGCCGATGGAGAATTAAGAGCCTTTAATCGACTTTAAGATCCATGATGGGAGGAGTTACACAATTTAATGTCATGTTTATGGCTGACCTGAAACTCCTTTTTGCTCGTTTCTGATTGGGCCATCTGAAATAATGAGTTAATGACCACATTAATTTGTCATAAATGGGTCATTTAACTGCATTAAGTGGTCGTTGAGGCGCTTGAAGAGTCGCGAGCCGTGCCGCATCTTTTGGAATTCTTCTTATGATGGTTGCCAATGGATCTTCATGCTGATCGATGTCAAATGACTATGCAACTTCAGACATTGATTGCTACCAGTGAGCCGGTGCTATCTGTCCTGTCGATTTCTCAATCGATCGGGCAGATAATGTGCTTTCTTGGTCGGCCGATTAGGGATTTTGAAGTGATAAATGATGATTTCATGCCCTTGACGGCAGATCCATGATGCTGATGAAGATCGACGGATTCCGAGCCTCAAAAGTCAGAATTTTGGAAAACCATAGGGGCTGGACATTTTGAAACGCGAAAAGGGACCGAAAAACGGTCTTTCGGCTAAAATCCGGCAACGCAAATTTCAAAGGTTGCCGGCGACCATACATTCGGGGTCACCACGACCATGTGCCAAGGTCGCCGACGACCATGGGGGGCTTTTCCCCTTTTGGTCGCCGATTCTCGGCCGTTTCTCGGTTTTTTCCCTTTCTTTTTTCTTTGGTATTTTTCCTGATATTTTTGTACATGAATTGGCCAAATTTACCTGCAGAAAAATTGACGGGAGCCTTGCATATCGGAGAGCAAAGTTTCTGATTTTCTGGGATAGCTGAAGACTTTGTCGCGTAGAGTTACCGCTTTGCCGTCAGAAGCCAAAATTTGGTCAAACGATGTCGTAATGACCTGAAATTTGAGGTGAAGCCTCCTGAGCAATAAATAAGACCAACCATAGGCTTTTGTTTGAGTTTTGAAATAGTGTGGAGTCCTGTCGCCAGTAGATTTGATTTCATCGTGAGGTAGATGTCGCGCTTTGATATACAGTCAACCGATGTCCGATTGGCTTGAAATTTGACAGAGAGCCTATTGGAGTTATTTTGCGACAATCCATTAGCTCTTATTTGGAAATCATGGCCCCGGGGAGCTCCGCCGGCGGGAGGCTTGTTGTCGAAATGACCTGAAATTTAATATGTAGCCCTTTGGAAGCATTTTAAAGTCACCCATGTGCTTTGTTTGATGAGTGATGTTATCGGTGGTTCTCGCACTACAAGAAATTTGGGGTTTAAGGACGACACAAATTTGTCCTAAAATGTACATATTTCATCACCAAAACTAATTGAGACGAAAATTTTTCGTCACCCGTTTTGTTGCCAAAGCCTTGTCGCTAAAAGGTACTGGAGACGAAAAAAAGATTCGTCATTGAAAAAGATAAATTTGTGACGATTTTTTTTTTGTCTCCAATACACTCTGTTGGAAACAAGTAATTTTTTTTTGTCTCCAATACACTATGTTGGAAACAAGTAATTTTTTTTCGTCTCCAATACACTATGTTGGAAACATAATTGTAAGTAATTAGTGACAAAATATTTTGTCATTAAAGGAAGAAATTAGAGACAAAAATATTTTGTCATAAATATAAGAAATAGAGACGAAATTTTTTTGTTACATTTACTTCGCCCAAGTCAAGGACTTCCCAAGAGGTCACCCATCCTAACACTGCTCTCGCCCGAGCACACTTAACTTCGGAGTTCTTACGATTTTTGGAGCCACACGATTTTAGAAGACTTCATGCTAAGTTAATACGGGGTTTGACTTATAAGCCATGCTCAAGACTTGGATATTTCCGATGCGGGCTAATGGAGACTCATCGTTTGAAGCCGGTGGTTGACACGCTACGCCTCGTGATTAAGAGTACCGCCTGGACCAAGATCTCACATTCTGCCCCATTAGAAATAGAGTCGTCCTCGGCTCTGATACCAACTGTCACAGCCCCGCCCAACTTAGCATGAAATCGTCTGCTTTGGCCCACGTGTACGTGCGAGGACTTCCCAGGAGGTCACCCATCCTAGTACTGCTCCCGCCCAAGCACGCTTGACTTCGAAGTTCTTACGATTTTCGGGGCCGCACGGTTTTAAAAAGCCTCATGCTAAGTTAATACGGGGTTTAACTTATAAGCCCATGGTCAGGACTTGGATATTTCCGATGCGGGTTATCGTAGACTCGCCGTTTGAAGCCCGTGATTGACACGCTACGCCCAGTTGTTAAGGGTACCGCCCAAACCAAGATCTCACATTCTCCCCCACTAGAAATAGAGTCGTCCTCGGCTCTGATACCAACTGTCATAGCCCCGCCCAACTCAGCATGAAATTGTCCGCTTTGGCCCACGTGCACGTAAGAGGACTTCCCAGGAAGTCACCCGTCCTAATACTGCTCCCGCCCGAGCACGCTTAACTTCAGAGTTCTTACGATTTCCGGGGACGCGTGGTTTTAAAAAGCCTCATGCTAAGTTAATATGGGGTTTGACTTATAAGCCCAAGGTTAGGACTTGGATATTTTTTATGCGGGCTAATGGAGACTCACTGTTTGAAGCCCGTGGTTGACATGCTACGCCCTGTGGTTAAGGGTATCGCCCGGACCAAGTTCTCACAGTAGTAGAGACTGAGAGAGGTAGGTGTACCTGGCGGTGGCGGACTCCTGGATGGAGGATGATGAGCACAAATGATGGTGATTAGTGATGGTGGCTGCGTCTGGGAATTCTAGGCGAGAGAGATTGAGAGAAGTAGAGATGAGAGGGATCACTGATCAGGGATGGGTCTGCACTGCGTGTGTTGATGGAGGGTGATGATGATTGATGGGGGCTAATGGGCCATGGGGCTGCTGCTTGAGACGATGGGTGGGAGATGTTGGAAAAGGGTTTTGGAAAATGGGAAAAAAGGTTCTTCTCTCCTCTTCTGGAAAAGGGTTTTGGAAAATGGGGAAAATGGTTTTGGAAAAGAGAGACCGGGATAGATGGAGGGACAAAGGGGGAAATGAGTTTTGGAAAAGGGGCGTTGGATTGGGGTGGGGGGGGGGGGGGGGGGCGGATGGACGTTAGGGCTTTGGGGGGGGGGGCCCATTTTAGTCATTTTAAAGGCTTTTCCAAAGCAATACTTGTAAGAGAGGAATAGGCTCAAGTGTGAACGAAATTGGTGCCTTATTTTGGTGACCAAATATTTTCGTCTTCCATAACTTATCCTTAATAGTGACGAATTATGTTCGTCACAAAAACAAATTATATTTTGTGACAAAAATTTTCGTCTCCAATGAGCTAAAATAATTCGTGCCAAAGCAAATGAAAATGGCGTCTTATTTTGGTGACGAAATATGTTCGTTGTCTATAACTTATCCTTCTTGGTGACGAATTATGTTCGTCGCAAAAACAAATTATATTTTGTGACAAAAATTTTCGTCTCCAATGAGCAAAAATAATTCGCGCCCGCAAATGAAATTGGCACCTTATTCTAGTGACGAAATATTTTCGTCTTCCATAACTTATCCTTATTAGTGACGAATTAAGTTCGTCACAAAAACAAATTATATTTTGTGACAAAAATGTTCGTCTCCAATGAGCTAAAATAATCCGCGCCAAAGCAAATGAAATTGAAGCCTTATTTTGGTGACGAAATATGTTCATCTTCCATAACTTATCCTTATTGGTGACGAATTACGTTCGTCGCAAAAAAAAATTATATTTTGTAACAACAATTTTCGTCTCTAATGAGCTAAAATAATTGGCGCCATATTTCTGTAGACAAAATTTTGTTTTCGTCTCCTATACTTTTGAAAAAAATGAAAACAGACGACAAAATTTATATTTCGTCCCCTTTGGATGTTCTTTTAAGACAAAAAAAATTCGTCATCAGATTTCGTCGCGACGGCCTAAATTTCTTGTAGTGTCGCCGCCGAGAGGCTTGATTTTGCTGTTCAAGGGTCGATGTGGGGTCAAATGTTGTCGGTTTGACTTGAAACTTGACATGGAGCCTTTTGGAGAGGCCATCCATAGGCTCTGATCGAAGATCTAATGTCTTCGACGCTGTCGCCGCTGGGAGTTCCTGTTTGGCTGTTGAAGAGTGAAGTTAGCCAAACAATGTCGAAGTGGCCCGAAACTTCATGTGTACTATTCTTTTGGTCGTTTTGAAAAATCTTGCGGTTTTTGTTTGATTCTAATAAGATTTGTCGCTTGAAGTCGCATTGCCTGTTTGTGGTAGGATGCGGCTTCACGTAGCTTCTTAATGTTGAAGAGGCAAATTGATATTTCTGGGGTCAACACCTACCAGTGATGATCACTCAACAAGTTAAGCTTAGAACAACTGCGTGAATGTTAATGCCGACTTAGGAAAACAATACAGGTCTCTGTTTGTCTAGGCTCTACCTTGCGTGAGCATGGTCCTATCAAATCCCTAAGAGGTCCAAGTACCAAAGCAATCCATGGAACACAGTCCAGGTCAAAGTCCAATCTTTGGATCCATACCAAGGCCCACAAAATCCATGGCCTGGTCTAAAACTGTCCAAATATAGTAACAGGTCCATTTTCCAATAATAACCAGTCATTTCTCATCCATAATGAGTCACAAGTCCACCAAAACAAACCTCTCCATCCTAGGGTATCACACATCTAAACTTAGGCTATAGAAGGGTCCGCCTAGCCATAGACAGGGTCGATGATCACCCAATTACATCACCAGGTCACCTCTAAGTAATCCTAGGTTCAGGTCATTCATTTTTCATTTAATTAACATGTGTATCAACAATAAAGGACATAAAAGTGACAACAATGCAATAAATAAGATAAACCTCAAAATCAAGAGAATCAATGGGAATATCAAAGGTCCAATCTTAAGTAATGGTCCACTTTCAAGTCCAGATCCATTTTAGTTAATTGGATCCCTAAATAAAGTTCAGAAGCCAATGGATACTGTGTTTGGTGCTCCCGAAGTTACGGGCATCTTCAACGACGTTTAAGGATTGAATCGACATCAAATCAAACCCCTAGACCCCTTAGTGGGTCCCATGAGTCAAGGTTGAGCTACACTATTGACTCATGTTTGGCACATCAATGGAAGTCTATTTGGATGATTAATAGACTCCACAATTGATCAAACCTTCAGAAGATGAAAGTTGGAAAATCACTGAACACAGTGTGCTTGGTCGACCGAGGACCCAGGTCGATCCACTGTGCAGCGTACTCGATTGACCCCTTGGCATGAGCGGTCGACTGCACACATTGGAAGCATGGTTCAAACACCTGGCAGGCAAATCTCCTGATCCTGAAATTCTTTGTGTGCTCGGTCAACCTCCTTGCCAGGTCGGTCAACCGAGTGCACTAGACTTCTAGAGAAATGGTGTCCCGGCTCTCAACCTATTCCCAGAATTTCCTGTGTTGTTGGTCGATCGAGAACAGGGTTCGGTTAACCGATAACACATAATTTTTGTGTCTGAAGGGAAGTTTAGCTCCTAGTTAACTGCTTGCAAAACCTGTGTACTAGGTCGACGGATTACACGGTTCTGTCGACTGAGTGCACTAAACCTAAAACTTTCACCGACTGTTATTTGAGACTTGAGTTTCTCAGATTTTAGTGTAGTCGATCGACCGAGTACACGCACCTACAACCCAAAAACTTAGAAATTTGGATTTCTTCCTCTTCAATCCATTTTCCAATCAAACCTCCTCCAATCACCTTTATTCATCACATAAACATCTAAAACAACAGAAACACTCAATAACCACCCATCCAACAATAATTGGGCCTTTAATCTTCCAAATGAGAAAATCCCATCCATCAATGGCCAAAATCCATAAAGATAAGCTCAAAGGTAAATCTAAGCATCCTAGATCATATAATTGAAATCTCAGAATAAAAATATAATAAACACACATTCTATGCTAAGTGAGTATATTACACTTGCCTCAAATCTGAATTTGCAAAGGTAATAGACAAGAAGAAGCAATCTAAGCTATCCAAACCTCTAATGGCCTTCTCACACCCAAACTAATCCAATCTACCAAACCTAACACCCATTCCACAAGAGAATAGTCACTTAGAAAGGAAATCTAAAGAGAAAGGAAATCCTAGAGAATCTTATGAAAATTGAACTAAGGAAAGAGGCTAACCATGATTAGTAGAAGAAGAAGAGATTGATAAGGGGATTCCTTAGGAAATTGTAGTAACAATAGGTAGAAGATGGCCTCCTTCTTGATTAGGGTTTGAGCTAGGGTTTTTTGAAATGAGATGTAAATGAGAGTGGATTTAGGGTTTCATTCTCAATGTAATAGTTTAGCTTATATATAGGTTAGGGTTGGGATGATTACCAAAAGGGCCTTTTAGTTTGCATAGGAATGTGGATAAGGACATGGGCATTGAGGTCTTTTGTAGAGGTTCTAGAATATCCCCAAGTGGAATACCCCTCTTATAAAACCCTATTTACTAGTAAGGGCCTCAAACATCTAGAACCCTATAAAAATTATAAAAGACACCTTATAGATTCTATAAAATACTCAATAATCCTAATTCCTATAAAATAGGCTAAGACTTAGAAAAATATCTATCTATACTTACTAATCCTTATTAATTAGTACAATTATACTACTATTACTATAATTAATAATATTCAAATTCAAAATGAGAGCCCACCAAGGGTAGGGCCTCACACTTACTCTCACCAGATCCCACATCAACTAATTATTACATATTGTAGCAGAAGGTTTTAACTCAATTCTCATTGGTAGCTTTCATTTCTGATTATTACTAGATCTCTTATAATATATATATATATATATATATATTTGGTTATCAGGTGCACCCGGTGCGCATTGTGGGTGGGGCCCACCTGGAGATCCATCCGAGTGGACCCAAGCTCTCCTATTTAATTGGGTTCCACCTAAGTTGCACCCATCTGAATGGGATATACATTGTTGAATTGATTGCACACCTAGCCGATTGGATTGTACACCGTTAAGCTTTTGGGCTTAGGATGAAGATGATACGATGATCGGTCGGGAATGGTTTCTTTGTAGAGAAGAGGGGCCCAGGATGATATTGAAAACCCCTAGGTCCCAGCCCTAGGTGAGGCCCATCGTGGGCCTTATGAAATGACGTGCCTGTAGCTTTGATACATAACTCACTGAATGACTGTGCGCACCTTGATGTGGGGCCCCACTTGGGACTGGGAACTAAGGGCGATCGAAATCTCTCCCGGGGCCTTCCCTCTTTGCAAAAAAAGATAAAAATCCCTAAGCAATTATCCTATTATCCTCATTTGGGGCCTGCAAGTTTAATTGTGTACAATCCATTTGGGTTAGTGTGCAGCCGACCCAATGGTGTACAATCTATCTGGATGGGTGCAAACTCAGTACGTGGAACCCATGTAAACAGGGGGATTTTTTTGTCCATCAGATGGACCTCACCCTCGGTGTGCAACATGCACACTAGGGGCAATTAATAGATCTAACGGTCCAATCCATTCGGATAAATGAAACCTCGATGCATCTAATGTTATTTAGGGAATCCCATGTGTGTGGATCGTTCAGATGGATCATGAAGTCAGACCCACAATATTTTCCCACCATATGTACTTTACCCTATGGTGATGGATGGATACACTTGAGTATCTTCGTACACACAATCCGTAACCTTGAGCACCTCACTATGGGGCCAAACTAGGGATGCGACTAGGTGGACAACAAGATCTAGGTGAGCTCTACTAGTGTATTGTGCTGGGGTGCATTCGATCAAAGGCAAATAAGTTTCCACCATCCTAAACGGGTGCAGAGTCGATCGAATGGTTCAACCCATTCAGATGGATACAAACGCGGGTCTGATGACTATCAAGGCGAGTCTCTATGTGAGGTTCATTCAGATGAACCATCAGGTGGGCCCCCACTCTGAGGTGTGGAATGGTGTGTATAGAGGACTGCTACAAAACGTCCGGGTGTTTTTGAAAGCAAAATGTCATATTCCAACGAATTAGAAAAGAATTTGGTTGTTGAGGTGGGGACTTACTTGTTTCCTACTTTTTTTCCTTATTTAAATGACTTGTCCCTATTTTTTCACTTTCTTAAAAGGCATGCTTTTTATCTCAAGATAGATAAACTTGTTTCTATTCCTATTTTTCAGTAGATTTGAGGAGATTGATGTAAATTAGTCATCTAACTTACATATGGGAGATTTGGTAGCCATCATTGGTGGGGCCTATTTACAAAAAATCCAAACCAATCAAAATAAATGCCTCCATATTTTTGGGTTGTTAATAAATTTCATTCAAATATGAGTTGGTCCCACCGTTAGATTAACATTGTAAAAGAAATCATTATTTTCCTCATTGGACGTTACACTAGGTGGCCGAAACAACCTTTTTATGAGCATCATTTATCTCATATGCTCATTTGGATGGTGGGACCAGCTCGTATTGAATTGAAAATTGAGAATAAACTCTTGTGCCATGTATATGTGTGTATTACAATATTCGGTACTCAAAATCACGCATTCTAACTCACACACCACACCCCTTACCAGTTGACCTACAACTTTGGGAGCATTTATGTTGCGCGTCCAATCGTTGAAGCCTGAAAGGTTTTGGGTCCTTTCATACCCTTCCATTGCTGGCTCATTGGGGAGAGAGGATGACTTGTTTGAGTTATGCCCATTGATCATGTGAGATTCTTTGGCATAGAATGATAACAATCAAAATCATGGTCAAGACCCTCCTCTTTTTAATTTATTTTTATTCTTCTTGATCTCTGTCTTTCACCCTCTCCCTCTCCTTAAACCTTTTTTTTTTTTTTTTTTTGCTTAAAGGTAAATTTGTATTAAGAAAGAGAAGAAAACATGGGCAATTATCAACAACCCCCTAAGCCAAGATGGCTATTAAAAATAGGAGGAAAGCACAAAAGAACTATACAGAGAGAGTTAAAACTATGTAATCACTCCCAAAAATCTAAGAATTGGATGGGGAGGAAGAGAGGAAGTAGAAGATGGAAGTGACCAAACCAAACCTTTGATCCGATTTGCGAAGTTCAATTTGGCTCTCTCCAAAGAAGGCTTCTGATTGTTATGCTTGGAGTCATTTCTGAGAAGCCATAAGACAGAGATGGCGTGGAAGAAGATATCAACACCACATTTTCTTCTAACACCATCTCCATCGAAATAGCCCTCCAAATAGCAGCCGCAAAAAGAGGGCAGTGGGAAGAGTGCCACAGAGACTGAGCATGTAGGAGCAGAAAGAGTTGGCTAGATTACAATAGAAGAAGAGATGTAGATCAGATTCCTCACTATTAAAATAGTTATGGCATCTAAAAGCTAGAAACCAACCTCTGCTTTTTGCCCAAGTCTCTGTCGGAGTTTTTCTTTGAAGAAGACGCCACCATTGACATGCCAAACGAGGATTGAAAACCTTATTCCAAATTAAGCTTGACCAAGGAATTTCAGCTGCACTAGATCTAAATATATTCCAAGCTTCCTTGGCCTATTGTAGAATTTCCAAACCAAGAAAGGTGATCTGGGGTTAAGTTGTCACCTACAATGAAATGGCGTGTTGACTGATGTAGAAACTTATTTAGCTTTGACGGGAGGTTGAACGGGATTCTCCCAGAATCTTCGTAGATAATATCCGCAACAGAGTCCATGGCTGAGAAATGAATATTAGGAAATATGAAAGAAATTAGAATGATTAACCCATCTATCAAACCACAAACTAATGGATAGGCCATTCCCAACAGACCATTTGCCACGCCTTTGGAGAAAAGATGATAGGGGTCTTAATCTCTTCCATATACAAGTTTCGCTAATAGGATTTCTAGAATGCCAGATAGAAGAGTGCCTAAAACATCTTGAATGAAACTAAACAACCCATAGAGAATCAGTAGTAGCAGCTGACCAACCCACTTTCATACAAGCATCGTTGAACTCCTTTACCCTGTGCATGCCAAGACCAATCTTAGATTTTCGTAAAAAAACTATCTCCCATCTAACGAGATTACACCTCTTTGTATCTAATTTCGCTGACCATGAAAAGTTCCTCCTTAGCTGCTCAATTTAAATGCATGTTTTACTTGGAATAGGGATCGCTAGAGAGATGTGTAGAGGGATAGAGGGTATGACATGCTTAACCAATGTTAGTCTACCTGGAAAAGAGATATACTTCATTTCCCACCCATCTAACCTTGATTTGATGCAATCCAAAAACTGATTTAAAAACTTATATCTTGGTCAGCCAAGGAAAAGAGAGACACCAAGATAGACTGATGGAAGAGTGAGTAGGTATGAGGAATTGGAAGAAGGCCCTTAACCATATGAGCTCTTCAGACACTACATTTACCCACAAACATATTCCTCTTTAGAAGGTTGAAAATCTGCCCCGAAGATTCTTGGTATTTGCTCAGAAGGGTTTTGAGACTACATAAGCTTCTATTCGAATCTTTGAGGAAGAGCAAGATATCGTCTGCATAGAGCAAGTAGCAAGGAGTAGAAGGAGTTAGGGAAATTGGAATAATAATACCTTCTAGCCTTTGCACACATCTAGCCTTAGGCTAAGAATTTCCTCTGCAATAATGAAGAGATGGGGGCGATAGAGGATCACCTTGACACAAACTACAAGAGGAGCTGAAAAAACCACAAGGGCTTTTATTGATCAGGATTGATCATTTGCTAGTGCAAACCAGTTCTCTTATCAGGTAGATCCACTTGGAGGAGAGTTGCTTTAATAGTGAAATTGTTTTAATTTTCATTTTTTTTCTGTTTTAAAAACTTATCGTATTAATTTTACAAATTGTGTGAAAATACCACAATAAACTCTCATTATGAGTCCGGGTTGTAAGGAGTAGAGTTCTATAGTGAGATCCACCTATTGAAAATTCAAGCTACTCAAGATGAATACCCTACTCATGTATGAAATGTTTCATGATCTTACGCTGGCAAGAGTTGGTCCCAATTATGATTGAACATATCGTTAATGACGAGATTAATCAATATGATTAATAATACGTAAGATATTATTAATTATGTCATTAATCATATACTCACTCTTACGGGCAGCCAGCTCCCATGGGAGTAAAATTTTCCGACATCCAATATGAGGGTAGTTTATTCATGTTGAATGGGCTCAGATTTTCAATAAATGGATTTTAGCACATTTGTTCAATTGCTTTACCATTGAAAAAGCGTGAAAAGGGGAATAGCTTTTCCACACTACAATAAAAATCATGTATGATCCGGCTACTTTTCCTTAAGAAAAATTAAAAAAAGTTGCTAATTCCTTAAAAAACCATTTTTGATGGAAAGGGATGGAAATCAATACTCCATGAAATATGAAAAACCTTCTCCACTGAATTGGATTTTCGCTTAGCCGCACAAAAGTGAGTTTCACTCTTTCCATAGAGAGAGAGAGAGAGAGAGAGTCAAATGAGATACTTAGAGGACCAACTCTTATCATTAATTTCATTCATAAAAGGGGGTATTATTTCCTGTTGGAGACTATGAGGCTCCAACTATTCAGGAGGGAATCAAGGGTAAGATTAATTTTTAAAAGCAAATCCTACTTAAAACCCGCAATCTTTACAATTAGTTAGGGCCATCTTTTAAAAAATTAGAATTGTGTAGGGGAGATTTTTTTGAAATCCTCAAGTCTCCTAAGACATACCAGTTTCCACTGCTCCTGAGGGCCATGGATGGCTATGTTCCAAAACCACCCCCACCATATAAGGCGAGTCAGACACCCATACTCAGAAAGAGGTGACTCGGACATCCAAACCCAGAAAGACTAAAAGCAAAGTCAAGTCTCCCTCCTCTCATCTCCACACTCTCACCCCTCTCATGAGAAGATGAGCTGAAGGTTCGTGTCATCGACACGTGTGCATGTACTGAGAGGATTCTTATAAAAGAGAGGGAGGAGGGAAAAGAAAAGCCCTTTTATCTGCCGGTTCTCTGCAGGAACCCTAAACGCACCGCCTTTACCCTTAGGCTCTTACATCCTCTTCTCTACGACTCTTTCCAAAAATGGAAACCAGCATCTTCTCACTTCTTTGGATTTGGGTCACACCCAAACATCTCTCAGATAGAGAATCTCCCTCTCTGACTCATGTGACTCTGTTGATGTTGATGATGATGACGCTGATGATGTGGGTTTGGTCTTTCTCCACTTCATATTCACTTTTATGTATGGAATTCCTCACAACACTTAGCCCACAAAGAGAGTAGAGAGAGAGAGAGATACAAGGGAGAGAAAATATAGAAAGAGATGAGAGAGAGACACAAGAGAGAGAGAGGAGGGACTGACAGAAGAGAGTGAGCACACGCCGGCAATTGTATAAGGGTATGCTGTTCCGTTGCGTGCTCACTTCTCTTTCTGTCAGCTCTCTCTTTCAATCTGCATTTGCAAATGTTTGGTTCTTTTGTTTCTTTCTCTCTCTATATCTCTCTATCTCCCTGTCTACATGGGTGAAACTCATACATATACAGGAGAAAAACGAGAAAACATGTAGTAGTTTGTTCTTAACACTATCTTCTCCCCTCCTCTCTCCATATGAAGATGGGAAAAAGAATGGGAGATATCTTTTTTCTCTCTTCTTTTTTCTTGGAAACTGCTATTTGCAGTTTACACCTTGTTTTTCTGGATACACTGTGATATTTGTAACTGATTGAACCCCTCCTCTGCCATTGGCGGGGATAGAATGCCAAAATATAGGGGTTCAAATGTCACTGCCATTTTTTTAAAAAGCTTTCCCCGGTCTGTGTACTGTTTTTCAGGTTTTAGACAATGGGTTATTTTTATATCATTAAATGATTGAATATAATATAGCTTTTTTATTTCTTTATAATTGAAATGGGTATGGTTTTTTATTGAACTTTGAATTGAAAAGGAAGCACGACACTGCCCACTGTGCAGATTTAACGGAAAGGACTAATTGACTAATCTATTCTGCGCTATTTCATTGGGATTTGGTTGTCTTCTCTTATCTCTTTCTCTTTTCTAACTTTTTTTTTTTTTTTTTATTTATTGCAAGAGAGTCCTTTCTTTTTTGGATGATGGGGGAGCGAGTCATGCCGCAATCCCTGCTCTTCTCAATTCGTATCTATTGCCTTTTTCAGTGGTTCTGATGTTTGCTCTTGCATGTGTAAGGAAACCCGGTTTTTCCTTTTTGGGTGGGATTGGATGTTGAAAAGATAGGAAGAGAAACAAGTGGTGAAAAATGGCCACGGTAAGAACTTGAACTGCAGATAATTTCCCTAATTGCTTCTTCTCTACCTTTTTCTCTACATCCGAACGGGATCTTTGGGTTTTTCTGTTCAGTTTTTGGGTTTGGTTTTGTCATCATGGTCATGGGTTTGTGGTGTGCTGCAGAAATAGACCTCGTTAGGAACTGGGGTTGTGATGAAACTCGCTCACTTTCTCTCAAACACACACATCTTTTCAGTACTAAAGCAACCTAGTTTTTTTTTTTTCTAAGCTTCTGCCACTATGTTTAAGTGTTAAGATACTTGAGAAAATACAAAGGACCTTGTCTATTTTCAGATGGTTAGATATGGTTCCACCTTCCCAATCATGATTGGGTCTTATGTGCTTTGGAAAAGGGTTAGTGCTTTAATTGTCTGAAAGTTGTTATGTTATAATTTCTAATAATTTGATGGAAGCCCATGGTTCTTTTACTATTTCTCATGTTTCTTTGTTACATATTAGATTGCCATCCGAATGACGTTTTCTTATTTCAAGCTCGTAGGATCATAAAATTTTGGGTATGATTATATGGTGATTTATGCTGCTGATTTTTTGACAAGCAATAGACCTTTAGTTTTGGCTCCTTCAATTCCTGAATGAAGGTTGCAGGTTTTACAGAAAGAAAGGGGGCATTTCTGCCGTTCAGATTTGAGAACTGAGAAGCAAGAGCTAGATACGTACTGTGTTTCTTCATTCCAGAGCGACTAGCCTTAACATGTTTGAGCTTTACTTTTCAGGCCATTCTGATTCTCTAGTGTTGTTTACTCCTGTTTATTTATGATAATATAGATAATCAAGCTTCGATCTTCAATAAGAGGCCATTTGATTTTAGCTGTTAAGCTTCACTTGGAATTTATCTATAAACTACAAGGGGAATCTATTTTTGTCAGTGTGATGTTAGAACCAAATTATAGAAGGGAAGACAAATTGGAGTTTCTTGGTACTGGAAATCCATGTGACTTTGGAAGCAAGCCTCAAGTGCTCATTGATATGGTTTATGACTGGCAAGATGCATGCATATTATGCAGGAGCTATCTTTTCAACGTGTCCTTTTCCCATTGAATAAGAATGAGGAACCTTGGAGGCTTTGCTTGTCCTGTAGCTAATTAACTTTACCATTTCCCTGCACGTTGAATTTTACCCTATGTTTTTGTTCACTCCACTTTGACATGAAAGCTAGTGAATTTGTAGTCTCCTGAAAAAAATAAAAATAACATTAAGGGCATGCTTGTGTACATGGAATACATAGGAATTGATGCCATAAGTGGTTAAAAATGAAGGCCAAAAGTGTATATACGAAAGTGATCATTAAATAACCTTCCCTTTAATAAAAAACCAAATCTATGGAAGAGGGAAAATGAATAATAACTATTTAGTAATTCAATTTCAAAGGAAAGTAAGGTCCCATCTACATCGCTACCTTATATCATTCACCTCTCATCTAGTATCATCCACACCTCACCTCTTTAATAATTCTTTTGGTGGAACTCATTTGACCACAAATTTCTATGTATTTAACTCCTATGTATTCTAATGCAAACAAACAGGCCCTAAGCACTGTTCTTTGTGTTCAATATATTTAAATTCATAATCCCACATGCATGTGCTAAGCTAATAAATTGTTGTGGGCTTGTTATTTTATTTCTTTGTTTTTATGATCCATGGTTACTGAGCTATTCAAATTACTATGTGTCCATATAGGGTTGAACAGATTAGTCACAAAGCTGATCACCTTTGGGGATGGACAAAAGAAGAAAAAGTGAAGTCCGGAAATGATCATCCATATTGTATGTCCTCTCTTCGCCACTGAATCCACTACCATTGCCTTATTGGCATTTTCAACTTATATCCTATAGTGCCTTGATACATTAAATGGGCAACTTATCATGTTGTATCGCATTTGGTACCTAATTATTCTATGTAAAATTCATGTCTATTCCATATCCATTGCATGGCCCTGCCAAATCCATCCATGTCTGGGCATCATAGCTTTTATATGGCTATACTTGACTTCTACTACATTTATGATGGAAAGTAATAAGTTCCTTTAACTTTGTTAATAGATATACCCAATTCATGTAGTTCAAAATTTGGACCCGTGTTTGTTAGGATTACACTTGGAAAATGACTCTCTCTCTCTTAAATGGCCAAATGCTTAAGATAGCACATATCTAACATATGTAGACTGTAGAGTTAGTCATCCTACTGTAGAGATGATTGCATTCTGGATCTGCTGATGATTTTTTGTCATAAGTTGATAGTGATCCTAGTAATTCCAATTTCATTGTTTGTTTCCAAACTTACCTTGAACTATCAACACATTAAATCCATCTTTTTTTTCTAGATTAAAGATGTTACCGATCTTATTCATTGTTCCATCATAGGAACAATTATGGTTGTTTAGTTTAATGTGCCAAAAATTGCAGCTCAGTTTGGAGGATGTTGCCATCATCTTTCAGTGTTAATGATTCTATACATATGGTAACGCGGCAGTTTCATCCTTTTACATCTTAGTTACTTTTATGAGAACAACAGTTCACATCGAGTCTCTTGTTGTGAATATTACATCTAAATAAACTTTGGTCAGTTAAAGCGTTGACCCTGAGGTCCATTTCCATCAGAGAGAGCATAAGGTTTGAGACACTTTTTCACCATAACATCCACTGTCATCTTAGGACATTTGTTGAACAATTTTTCCATCAATTTGTCTTTTCATGTCAAAATTACATGAAGGAAGGACTGTTTATACTTAATTGGTCATTTTTTTTTTTTTTTGTTTAGATTGACCTTATGCTGAACAATTCATGGGAAAGAATGACAGAGCCAGAGTCTGAACAATATAACTTCGATAAGGAGAATGTACAAGAAATGCTTGAGACAGAATATCCATGATACTCTAGTCTTTCCATTTTGCAAGACAATGGCGTCTTTGAGGGGGATGCTTACAAGTCCTCATCTTCTTGGAGTTTCAATGGACCTGGACCCCCTCTCACAGTTATATTTATGAAATAACTGTTCTTTCTTTGTTGGAATTATTTAAGGAGATTTGGATTAGGACGCTTAAGAAGCTTATGTGATTGGATTCTTTGAGATTTGGGTCTCTTTCTTTAATAGCCTAGATTTATTATTAATATCTTCCCCACCTTAGTTTTTCTATTTATGGATGCAAAAATTGAAATTGACCTTTTTTTTCCGAAAATAAGATAAATGAGAGATTTGACTCCCATGCGAAACCCTTTTGGATTTTGTCTCAAGTTGTAACCAATACACCCAAAATATTGAAGCGTTTATGGTGCGGAAAACTAACTACTTAACACCCCCTCCCATCCAAACTTGAAGCACATGCTTGCACAAGATGCAGCATGGGGCCTTTTTGCCCTGCACACATGCGCCCGCGCACAAGACATGACATGGGGCCTTTTTATGCCGGGCATGGATTCGAATCTAGGATGTGTTGGCTCTGATACCATATCAAGTTGCTAACCAATATACAATCCAAAAATCTTAGACGTTAAAGGTGTGGCAAACTAACTACTTAACATGTTGGGCATGAGTCCCATCGTGGGTTGAATTCATCCTCCATCATCATGAGATTTAGTCTTGGTTTGGCTTGATCGACACATCTGATCTCTCCATTGTGTTGCAGGGTGTTTTCTATTTTAAAGATCTTGAGCTGGAGATTTTTATACATTGAGGCTAAATCCAGGTATTTAATTCTCTCTCTATATCATGTGATTTTGAGGTCTCATTCTTTCCTTCCATGAAATTATATTCTTACTCTTCTCTTGTAAGCCCATTAGATGGTTGATTTGTTGAGTGCATTTATAAGAGGCCTTTTCCTGTAATCCTTTAGTAAGGGTTAATTTGTGTTTAGTTTCATAGTTTGTTGTTCTGCAAGGCCTCAAGGGTTGATTTTGAGATTCCTTTATATGTTTGAGGGTATGAACCACATCAGATTTATGTTAGAGTTTTGTCCCACATCCAATTTTGTCTCGAAGAAAATTATATTTTCCAACTGTTCTTTAAGAAACATGATACTAATATTAAAGCTAGCTATGTTAAATAGTTAGAAGCACACAAACAAGCAAATTTTGGGGGGACGGACTAGCATCTAGGGTTCAAAATATCGGACAATACCACTTCATATCGAATGATATGAACCATTATTAGTGGTCACTGATAAGATATTTTGGGTATTATCAGTCCACAATCGCCAATACCAAAACATTGCCCAAATATCCATTGATATTGACCGATATCAACAAAATATTGTTTAGTACAGATATATCGGTTGATTTCAATTAATATTGATTGCATAGAAAAAATGAGAAGAAGAAACAAAGGAGAAGAGGAGGACAATGTGGATACAAAAAAAAGAAAAAAAAGAAAAAAAATGAAAAACTAAAAAGAAGAAAGAAACATAGGTAAAGAGATACTTGGACTAGTCCTCCTACTGCTTGCACCATCGCCTCTCATCGCTATAGTGTCGTTTCATGCTACCACCTGCCTCTCCTCCTCTTCCTTTTATTCTCCTCCTTTCCTCTCTTTCCCACTTCTTGATGGGGAGCGGGGTACCAGATGCGGGGTGGGTAGATATGTAAGGACTGGAGATGAAGAGTGGAATGGATAGGTCAGGCTTTCGCTATGAAAATTCTTAGCCTCACACGAAACTCTCCATCTCAACTTAGATAAATAAAAGATATAAAATATTAAAATAATTCTAAATAGGATAAGGATAGGTGGGCTTTGCCCAAAGGCGGGTTGACCCATGGGGACCACGTGTTTGTCTTGCATCACTTCGTTTTCTCCTCTCCTTTCTTTCCCTCCTCTTTTCCTCTCCCTCCTTTTCGATTCCAAAATCTACCAAAAGGGGAAAATTGCCTTTTCTTATCACGTGAGGTGCTACATAGTTAATTGTGGACTGGTTCTATCAAGAAACCAAAAAGTTCATGGGCCCTAATCTATATTAAAAAACCCCATTGCCTCAATTGGACCTTTTTTTATTAGTGCGCTCTATTTCAATTTTATTTTTAACTATAATCCTTAATACAAGCAAAGGAAATTGGAACCCAAAAAATTGGTCTCTCTATAATGGGCCCTCAAAAAAGTTAGGCCCGTTATCAAATCAATCACGTTTATTAAAAAGTTAGACCCGTTGTCATATTGATCAGTAATAAAAATATGCAGCTAAAGTATTAAGAAATTCAAGTATAACTAATGGTCAAACCAACAGTGGGCCAAGTCTTGTTGAAGTAAAATTGGTTTTTGTTGATTGTCCATATAAAGTCATTAAATGGACAATAAGCATAGTTTCAATTTTATAACCGTGGAATTGATAATAATCAATCATGTAAACATTTGATGAACTTGATTTCATGTAAAAGGCTAGATTCTTAAATCTTATTTCTAGTAGGCCTATGATTCCGATAATGTAGCATGGTCCATTTGATGGTGAGCCCAACTCTGATTAGAGTAAAACTTTTACAAAGCTATAATAAATTGTGATAATTATTTTTTAGTGCTTTGGTCTTTGGACATCAATTACAATGTGGGCTAACCTTGAATATGAATTATAATGATGGATCTCTAACTTATTAGATTGGGGAAAAATAATAAAAACTAAAACACAACATATTTAAATGTTAAAGATTAACCAAAAGCGTTACCAAAATAATTTTCCAATATTCTGGATTTAAAAGATTTTTGGGGTAAAAAAAATTGTTCCGCAATGGCTTGCGAACTATGATGTTGTTTTTCTCAATTTTCGGGGT
Organism: Cinnamomum chago; assembly: GCA_038049695.1. Classification (NCBI taxonomy): domain Eukaryota; kingdom Viridiplantae; phylum Streptophyta; class Magnoliopsida; order Laurales; family Lauraceae; genus Cinnamomum; species Cinnamomum chago. Next base: position 58,005,870 of record CP142458.1, on the reverse strand, counting down.
TGATAGTGATGGCAACTATGGCAGCAGTTTTGAACATGCTAGCTTCTCACCTGGGGAGTTTACACAAAAAGTCTAAAATATTCCTTAATAATCCACTAATGACAAAATACCATCAAAACACCCTTATATATTATTTATATAAACTCCCTAGGGGCCCATTTGGTAATTTTACTAATATAGTCAAGTAAAGTTAAACATCCCATCAAAAGCACTTTTTACCAAAATTCCCTCAATCTTTTCTAAAAATAGTAAAAAAGCAACTACATTTACTCACTAAATTAAAGACAAAAAAAAACTCCATTTCCCCATACAAAAAGTAAAAAATATTCCATCCCAAACAACTAAAAATAAAATACCATCATAACTCACTTATATTTTATTAATTCTTTTTATTTCACTTCACTCCACTTTATTTTGAAAGTAAATTACCAAACGGGCCCTAGGTGAGAACCTCGACGCCATTGTCCCGGATGCTGAGGAGAAAGAGGAAACTCCCCAGTGATGTGATTATTTGAGTGGAATTCTGACGATGTCCAGTAGACATCATTTACACTTAGTTGTTCTTGGACGTCAACTTACCCTTGACCTGTGGCCTGGATGGTCTTGATGTTTAGTGTTAGACTTGTTTTCTTTTTTGTTGTAAACCTAATTAACACTTCGCTTCCGCTACTCTTACTGTTTTCTCTTTCTCTAACTTTAACTTGAATTTTAATATTCACTCTATGGATTGTTTATGCTCTTATATCTTATGGAGGTATGCTATGGTTGATGAATGCTTGATCATTACCACGTTCGACATGATACAGGTCTACAGGAATTTTTCACATGTAACCCAAATGTGAGGGCTTGTACGACCTCACAAGGTAAATCCTGTGGGAAACCCGTTTGTGGGGACGAATTTTCAGCAAGCTTGACTCGAATCCCAATGCAAGCGCACGTCGTGCCTCGAGAAGAGAGAAATCTCTGGCTCGGGGCGTGACATAGGAAGTTGGTACTGAGCATAAATTGTTCTAAGAGTTTAAAAGACTTAGAACTCTAGGGCACATTGTGAGGACACGATTGAGTGTTGGGGGTCTTGTTTCTAAGGTGTTTCCTATGATTGTTTATTTGTTCTGTGCTAACTTAATTGTTTTATAGAAAATGCCTCCACGATGAACTATCCGAATCAGCCTAAGACTGCTAGAGGTAGTTAGATCTTAGGTCCCACCCATCAGGCATGCATTGCCTGCAGCGTAGAGACCGCAAAAACAACAACTACATAGGCCCGCTCAGAAAAGGTCGGTTCAGTAGAAGGCACGTGAGAAAGCGCGTGTACGCGATGATGCACAATGAGGCTGAGGTGGCAGATAACGTGGAAGAAGGTAAGTTCGCAGTTTGTGATCATGAGACTAGAGTTTCATTTGACTCTGGACTAACACACTCTTATCATTGCACCGCACTTTGATGTAGTTTTTCGGAGGTCGCCCCGAGGAGTGGCAGGTTGTTCTTGGGGTTAGTACTTCGGTAGGTTGGTAGTGTACGAGTTGTTGTTTATACGAGCGTTGGGTGTTAGCTAGGAGAGTTCGTGATGTCGCAGATTTGATAATTTTGGAGATGCACAATTTGATGTTATCCAAAGGTTGGATCAGTTGGTGAAGTATGATGCTTGTATGGACTGCTTTAGCAAGACAATCATTTTCTAGATAGATGAGGTTAGTGCAGGTGTGATAGTTGAGGGCTCTAGGAAGAGTTTGGATACTCGGTTAGTTTTGGCTCTTAAGGCGGAGAGGCTAGTCCATAGCGGTTATGAGAGTTTCATAGATTTTATTTCCGAGGATAGGTAGCCTAGAAGCTAATAGAAGTTAAAAGACCTTCCTAGAGTCTCTGAGTTCCTGAATGTTTTCCCTAGGAAGAGCCAGGATTGCACCTATTAGAGAGAGACTTTACCATCGAGTAGTAGCTTACTACAGCCCTAGGTTGACCTTACCGACTGAGAGTGGAGGATTTGTGATCTAGAATTGACGTTTCGAAGGTTGGGTTAGATTGTGTTTTGATGCAGAACGAGAAAGTAGTGGCTTATGGTCTAGCTGGTTGAGAGATCATGAGAAGAAGAAGAACCCAACTGGAAGAAGAGAAGAGAAACAATCGTTTAGAGTAGGGATTGGGTCCTTTAAATGAAACTTTACTTGGATTTTGCATGTAGGCCCAATTGGTTTAATGAAATTTAGGGAAAGGGCTTTTGGGCTGGAAATGGGCCAAGATGGATATGAATGGTTTGGGTCAAAATACGAAAGTCGAAGTGTGAAATATGTTCTATGCAATGCACCCAAAAGCCGCACAAAACTGAAAATACACGCACGAATCCAAAGTACCCAAAATACCCAAAAAGCCATAATTCTACCTATGCTTGGGTAAGAACCCCAGTAATCTACCTAGTCCAACACAACTCCATTCAAAACAAACATTAGGCATCTAATTATGATTAATTAGACACTACACGCGATTATGGTGGGGTCAGGGTGTTTTACTAGTTGACACATATATAGAGGTGAATGCCAAACTTCAACAAGACGATGGTGATCCTCTTCCTGATCCTACCCTATATCATCGTTTGGTTAGCAGCTTGAGGATCACTCGTCATGATATTGCATAGGCAGTTAATTTAATGAGTTAGGTCATGACTAATCCTCGACATCTTCATTTGGTTGTTGTCTAGTGAATTATTTGATATTTTCTTCGGACACCGACTTGTGGCTAACTTTTTCCGATCGGCAACTCACTTAAACTCAAAGCATATTCAGATGTTGATTGGACTGGTTGTCCAAACACTTGGTGATCTACAACAAGATGGTGTATGTTTCTAGATGATAACTCGATTTCTTCAAAATGTAAGAAACAATATAAGGTCTCAAAATCCACTACCAAAGCCTAGTATTGTGACATTTCTGCCGCTTGCTCAGGGATTCTTTGGCTTCGAGGTTTGCTTTAAGATATTGGATTTCTTGCAGAAGGCGCCGCACCCCTCTATGTAGATAATACTAGTGCAATTTGGATATCGCCAATCTAATTTTTCACTATCCACTAAACACATCTAGGTTGATTGCCCTTTTATCCATAGTGAATAAAATTGAGATGTTATTATCTTTCCTCACATTTCTTCTAATCTCTAGCTTGTTGATATCCTCACCAAGGGAGTTCCACAACTTACTATCAGTTTTTGGTTAACAAATTGATGCTTATTGATTCTCCCGCATCAATTTGAGGGGGTGTCAAATACAAGTCTGCTCTGGCCCACTTTTATAGATGTCCCAATCCAAGCCCAATTGAGTTTATCTCTTAGATATGATTTGGTCAAAAGACAATTGTACAATTTTATTTTATAGGAGATTATTTTGTTATCATTAGATAGTGTATAATTGTAAACTAGCATAATAACCAGTGCTCAGCACAAGTATGATCGGTGTTTATGTATTAAGAAATATCTATAAATTGTAGAAAGAAAAGAAAAGAAAATAATAAAAGGTTATCATGAAAGTACCTGTTTATGTAATCTGAGCTGATGGGATAAAAAAGAAAGAGAAAAGAGAAGAATTGGAGAAGAAAGGGAATGAAGTTCTGGATAGAAAGAGAGGTATTACAGAAAAGGAGGAGTTAAAAGTGGAATAGTGGGAGGAGATGTGAGTGGTGGTTTCAAAGTAGTTGGTATGAGATAAGTGTGGAGAAAACTGAAAATATTTTTAAAAAGAGTAACTTACTTTCAAAATTGTAACTGATGGTCAAAATCCAACCCAAAACCTCCTATAGCTTAATATAGTATAATAGATAATTAGCCATATTTGTAGCCTTCATTAAGGCATCTTTTATTCTATTAAATAGAATCGATCTCCAAAGGAGACACAAATTTTAAAGACAATTCAGAATAATTGTTTCAATCATAGTTATTGTTATACAAATGTTAGTGTCATCCGAAGTGGAAAGATGCTAGGATTGAAAAAATGTAGGCACTTAAGAAAAACAACATATGGGAATTAGCAATATTACATGAAGGGAAAAGAACCATGGGATACAAGGGTGTTTAGATTGAAGCATATTCCAGATGGATCAATTCAGAGGTGTAAAGCTAGATTGTAGACAAAGGGTTCAGTCAATCTTATGGCATCAACTACTTTTAAGACCTTTTCTCTAGTTGCTAAGTTAAATTCTGTAAGTTAAATTTGCTCGGAACCAGGTTTTGTAGTGAAAGACCGAGAAGGAAAAGTATTTTGACTCCATAAAGCTTTGGATAGAGAAACAACTGCCTTGATCTTGGTTTGATAGGTTCAACAAGGTAGTTACATGATTTGGTTACAAAAGATGACTTGATGATTATACCGTATTTGTAAAAAGAAAGAAAGATAAAGTTGTGATGTTAATTATGTATGTTGAAAATATTGTAGTTACATGCAATTTCATCAAGAAGATTAAAGATTTAAACACCTAACGTGGAATAGAGTTCGAGATCAAGGATCTTGGAACATCGAAATACTCTTGATCTCGGAACATTGAAATACTTTCTTAGAATTGAAAGTTTCTATATCTAAGAAAAGGATTGACATTTCACAGTGTAAATATACACTAGATATGATGAAGGAGATATGAAAGTTGGGGCCATGCCAGCTAACACTCCTATCTAATAGAATCATAGTCTACATTCTCAAAGCAAATAACTACTTCAAGATCAAAGATAATATCAACTATTATTAGGGAACTTAACACTCCTATCTTATCAATTCATCCACGCCTCTCGGACTGATCATTTAGGTTCAGTTCACAATAGTTTTAGATACATATAAGAAGCACTAGTGCAAGGCATCTTATATACATGTTAGAGGCACATAAAACTGGAAGCATATTCGATGTTGATTGGGTACGATCTAGAATAGACAAAAGATCTACTATAGGGTATTATACTATGGTTGGTGGAAATATGGTTTCGTGGAAAAGTAAAAAACAAGAAGGAATTGCAAAATCAACCTCTAAAAGCCGAATGTCAGCCCATGACTCATGGGTGTTACGAGCTTTTATGGTTGAGAATATTGTTGGAAGAATTGGGTTTCAAGCAAGGTGGACTTATGACTATATTGTAGCATCACATCAACAATAAAACTTAAAAGAAATCTAGTATATTGAAAAGAAGATGTGGAAGTTAACTTCCACTTATTTAGAAAAAGTAAAAAAAAAAAGAGAATTGATCCATGGATGTTGCAAGCTTTTATGGTTGAGAATACTGTTGGAAGAGTTGGTTTCAAGCAAGGTGGACTTATGACTATATTGTTGCATCACATCAACAATAAAACTTGAAAAACATCTAGTATATCATGAATGAAAAGAAGATGTGGAAGTTAAGTTCCACTTATTTATAAAAAAAAAAAAAAAGAGAGAATTGATGATATTGCATACTTTCTCACAAAAGCAGTTAATAGAAGACAATTGAGGGCATAGTGAACATATATGCACCTGCTTGGATGAGTGTTATGAGACGGAGTCTAGGACCTATTTGAAAGTAAGTAGATTTCAGAGACATGCATGTAATTTGAAAAATAGAAGAGTTTTTTCCATTGTAATTATGAAATGATAAATAAACTATATATATATATAATATTTTATATTTGTGGTCACCTAACCGTAGCAACCACAACCATATCATTCTTCTGCCTCAATTCTCCTCCTTCCTCTCCATTTCTCTTCTTTCTACTTAAAATTTTATTTTTCCTAACTTTCTTGGGAAAAATCTGAACTCTCTTTGAATCAAGTTATCCGACTATTGGATCCCTACATTGTTATTGATCTCGGCTCTTACAAGATTGCTAAAGGGATGTGTGATTATCTGAAAGGATCTATTATCAAGAAAATTATGCTCGTTGATTGGAAATAGAATATGAAATCACATAATAAACTAAAAAAACCCATTCAAGAGTATTATTCATGATTCATGAATCTTTCGACCAAATTCATGGACTGAGCATATGTTACACTTGCTGATGAAGTGATACTTGCCCTACAGAAGGTTCGTGAAATTAGTCAATGATACCAACTACTAATGAAACTTTCCATAAATTTAAGTTTGTATGCTAAAATCTGATGAGTTGAGACCCATGTCCATCATTAGGCATGTGTCCACTACTAGAAAAAAGGGTTTTTTTTTTCATCAAGAGAAGCCTCCACTATCCAACTGAAACTTATCACTCAAGGTCAGCTCTGATGATCGGCCCCTGCGATCCCTTCCCCCCCTTAGTTCTTCCTCCTCCTCCTCCCACTCCCAATCCCGGTCCCCCCAACTCATCCCCTCAGCTAGCTGCCCAATCCAAGGATGCAACAGATTACCTCCATTCGGCTTCACCAGCACAGTTAGGTCTTGCCCCTTCCCTAACCCTATCTGAGCTAAACCCCAAATCTCTGCCCTCCCCCATCCCTACCTCCAATCCCTCTCCTACTTCCACCCCCACAATCGATCCACTTCCCCACTTAGAGAACCCAGCTTCCCAGATCTCCCCCCTGGCCGCATGGGATCCTGAACAGCTACAACTGTTGCAGAACCACTTGCGGAGTCTTCTTTTTTCAACCATCAGCCCCGACTCCAACCCAGGTTCCTCATCCCTCATTCCCTCCCTAGGCCCTCCCAAATCCTTTGCTAAATGCCTCTCCCCCATGGTTTTCCCGCCCCCTCCTGCCATTCCCCCAGCGGCCTGGATTGATGGCAAACTCACTATTCGGATCCCCAAGCAAATGGTCTCAAACAACAAAGAATCGTTCTCCTTCTCTGCCTTAGGGAAATTTGTGGGAAGAAGGCCCACCCTGGAAGCTTTGGAGCAGTGGGTGTCCTCCTCCTAGCATCTTACCATGCCCTGCCTTATCTCACTCACTGAGAAAGGAAATTTCATCTTCAGATTTAACTATCATGCCGATAGAGATGGTCTTACCTGTCAAAGCCCCCTTCGGTTTGATAAGAAAAAGCTTCTTCTCCGTCCTTGGTCTCCAGGCCAAGAAGAGAGCCCCTGGCCAGCAGAAGCCCCGGTGTGGATTCGTCTCAAAGGCCTCCCTTATCACTGCTGGAGTAGTGACATCTTGCTCTCAATTGCAACAACTATCAGTAAGCCCCTGCGTCTTGATGAAACTACGGCTAAGCAGCGTATGTTAACCTTTGCTAGAGTGCAGGTGCTTCTGGATGTTACTAAGACTGGTCCAAATCTCCTTACAGTGGAATTGGAAGGGGACACCACAGTGGAGGTTGAGGTGTTATATGAAAACACTCCATGTACAGAATGTCTGGTGGTTGGCCACCTGTCTAGCAAGTGCCCGTTTCGCCAGAGGCCTGGATTGCTGAAAACTCCGAAGGAAGCAAATAGACTGATCAAGCCCTCTTCAGCTTCCCCTTCCTTGGAAAAGCTTCAGGGATCCCTTCCAACTACAGAAGTTAGACCTCTGGATTCCCTTCACTCAATGGTCAATCCCCCTCCTCCCCCCTCCACTTATGATTCCCAGCACACTGAAAGCTCCGTGCCCCTGCCTCCTCTCTTCAACCCTGGTAGTAACTCAGACGCCCCCCCATCTGACCTCCCAGCAGCTTCCATAGCAGGTGCCATCCCAGCCCTGGTTATTGAGTGTTCTAATCCCTTCTCCATCTTGGAGGATCCTTCCATTGCAGACCCTATCATCACTTCTAGCAGTCCCAAGCACCAGTTGTCTCCCTCCTCCCTAAGTGATGGAATCAGAGTTCCTAGTCCAACTATGCACCCCTCCTCAACTGTCACCAATAGTCTTATCTTGGCCTCCCCTTCCTAGCAAACAACGTAGATATCCTCCCTCATTGTTGACTTATCTCCCTTCAAAGTGAAGCAATCCAAAAGGAAATCCAAGCCCCGTGCAACAATTTCCTCTGGCCCCAAGACGAGAAGCACAACTGGCCCTCCACCCTCCTCAGTTATCAATGATTAAAGTCCTATATTGGAACTGCAGGGGAATCAGCAATTCCCCCACCAAAACCATGCTTTTTCATCTCCTTCTTTCCCACTCTCCTGACCTTATTTCCCTCTCAGAACTTAAGGCCAACCTGGACTCTTTTCTGGACTCTAGAATGCATTCTTTTGACTTCAATCCATCTTACACTAATCACACAAATACTCTTTGGTGTCTCTGTAACAAGAATTCAAATTTTACCTTCTCTTTGCTTGATAGTTCTTCCCAACACCTATCCATCTCTTTAGCAGACTCCTCCTCTTCCCCCATCTGTTTCATCACAGGGGTCTATGGGTCCACTGATTATAGGCTTAAAAGGGATCTCTGGAGCTACCTAGTGAACTGCTCCTCTACTACTCTCCCATGGAGTGTGATAGGGGACTTCAATGCCATTCTTCTTGCCAAAGAAAAACTAAGTATCCGTCCCCCTTCCTCTATTTCAATGAAGGACTTTCAAGATATGGTCACTACCACTGGGCTTCAAGACCTCGGTTATAAAGGGAACAAATTTACTTGGGCCAATAACAGGCATGGTTTGGCTCATGTTGCTGCTAGACTAGATAGAGCCCTATCTAATTCTCTTTGGTTGGACTCCTATGATGACCCCATAGTCAGTCACCTCCCCAGAGTGGCCTCAGATCACAGCCCTATCCTGCTTTCTCATAGGAAAAACCCTTCTCTCAGCAAAACCATTCCATTCAGATTTGAAGAAAAGTGGTTGTTGCAGGACTCTTTCCTTGAGATAGTGGCTAATAGCTGGGCCTCCCCTTGCAGAGGGACTCCCCAATTTATCCTTGCTAGCAAGCTTAAGTTCCTGAAGTCTAACCTTAAGGCTTGGAGCAGGGAGGTCTTTGGCCAAATGAAGTCCAAAATTAATGAAGCTGAGCTCTTGGTCTTGTCTAAACAATCTGAGTTTGAAGCCAATCCCTGCGATCTCCTTCTCCAAGATCTGAACAAAGTTAAAGCTGACCTCCACAACTGGCTTAATGCTGAAGCTGTGCATTGGAAGCAGAGGGCCAAAATTAGATGGCTCCAAGACGGAGATAGGAACACAAAGTTTTTCCATCTTTCGGCCAAACTTGGAGGAAAGCGCAAGAGCATTGACAGGATCACAGTGGGGGACAACACCTTTGAGGAAGAGGCTCAAATCAGAGGCTAGGCTTCTTCTTTCTTCTCCAATCTCTTCCAGTCCTCCCCAGAGTCTCCGACTGAAGCCCTCTTTCACTTGCAAGGTCCTTCTATTTCGGAAGAGCAAAACCAGGCTCTCACAGCTACTCCTTCCCCTTCAGAAGTTAGAGGCTATTTTTAAGCTTAAAAGGAGCAGTTCCCCAGGGCCAGACGGATTCACTGGGGCTTTCTTTACAAGCTGCTGTCATATCGTGGGGAAAGAGGTAGTGGGGGCAGTGATCCACGTCTTCACCTCCGGTCACATTCTGAGAGAAACCAATGCCTATTTCCTTTCCCTTATTCCTAAGAAAGCCTCCCCCAGTCACCTTCTCTGATTTCCGTCCAATAAGTCTTTTAAACTTTGTTTACAAAATCATTTCAAAATTCCTTGCTATGAGGCTGGCTTCCATCCTCCCTTCTCTCATCTCAGACCACCAATCAGCTTTTGTTAAAGGTAGGACCATCCACCACCATGCTGCCTTAGCCCATGATCTTATGCAAAACCTTAAAAAAAAGATCCGAGGAGGGTCCGTCTGCCTGAAGCTGGATATTTCTAAAGCCTTTGATAAGCTTCAGTGGAGCTTTCTTTTCAGGGCTCTGAAGTTCTTCAATTTCTCCCAATCCTGGATTAACATGATCAAAGAGCTAGTTACCTCTTGTAAAGGATCAGTTCTCATCAATGGCAGTCCTTGTGGTTTTTTCAGCTCATCTTGTGGCCTGCGTCAGGGTGACCCCCTATCTCCCTATTTGTTCATTCTCGCAGAGGAGATTCTAAGCTTAAATCTAGAAGCTCTCAAGCAGGCTGGTGCCATAGAGCCTATCTCCCCTATCCCCAGGACCCCTTGCCATCTCCTTTATGCTGATGACATTTTGCTCTTCTTCAAATCTTATAAGAGAGGCCTGAGAAGAGTTCAAGAGCTGCTATCTTCCTGCCAATCTTCCTCAGGTCAATGCTTTAATCGCCAGAAGAGTCAGTTGTTCATGGGAAAGTGTTCTGCTAGGGGATCCCACTTGGCTTCTAATCTCCTGGGAATCCCTCAGGCGACCCTTCCCTCAACTTACCTGGGAGTCCCCTTCTTTCTTGGCACTTCAAGGCATCCTTTCTTCAATAGGATCTTGGATTCCAATAGATCTAGGCTGGTAGGTTGGAAAGCCAAATGCCTCTCTTTTGCGGGTAGACTGATCCTGGTTAAGCATGTGCTCCCTTCCATCCCCCTCCATACTTCCCTGGTTATCCCAATCCCGAGCAAAACCTGCCTTCAAATCGAGCGGCTGATGCGGAGCTTCCTGTGGTCAGCTGGGCCTGGAAAATCTAATAGTCTGGTCAATTGGGAAACTGTTTGTTCGCCTAAATCTGAAGGAGGTCTTGGTCTGCGCAGAGTTAAGGTCTTCAACGAGGCATGTATGCTCAAGCTTGGTTGGTCGGCAGCCTCCTCAAACTCTCTTTGGGCTACTTGGTTCAGAGCCAGATACTTCAGAGGTTCGTTATGGTCTCCGGCAACGCCTAAAAGAGGTTCTTGCATTTGGATGAGAATCAGGCCTATGGCTCATCTCCTCCAAAGAGGGAGTATCTGGAAGGTTGGGAATGGCCACTCAATCAATATCTGGGTGGATAACTAGTCTGATCAAGGCCCTATTGCTCCCAGATTCCCCCTCCTTCAGCTCCTAGATTATGACCGCCTAGCTGATTTCATAATCAATTCTAACTGGGCTTTCCCTACTCATCTCCCTGCAGAGCTGCTAAATTCTCTCCATCAGTCCACAAGTAACTTATCCTTTGGGACTTCCTCAGCCCCAGATTCCCTTGTTTGGCAGGGTAACAATTCGGGGACTCTCTTTCTCAAAGAGGCTTGGAATTTACTAAGGACCAACCATCCTGTTGTCTCCTGGGATGGCCTAGTCTGGACCAAGTTTCTCAACCCAAGGTTGGCTTGCTTCTCCTGGCGCCTCCTTCTTAGAAAAACTCCAACAGATGATCGGGCAAAACAGAGAGGAAGCTCTTTGGCCTCAAGATGATGTCTTTGCCTTAATCATGAAGAAGATGACCTCCACCTCTTCTTCTCTTGCTCCTTTGCGCTGCAGGTATGGCTGTGGGTTTTAAGTCTTGGCGCCAATTCCCCTTGCCCTCCTCTGTCAGCGTCTGCTATTTGGTCTTCCTTAGCTCAGGCCACAGACACCCATGAGAGGAAGCTTGCAACGGTGATCTTTTTCAATACCATCTCTGTTATTTGGTCCCTCCGAAATGATTGCAAGCACCGGAATGGTAAGCCTTATCTGGGTAGAGCTCAGAGAACTCTCCAGGATCAGTTGAAAGTGCTTGCCAGTATGTTGCAAGGATCTGCTATTTCTCATCCTGTCCTGTGTGGCTTGGGTCTGGAGTGAGCTCATGCCCTCAGCATTCAGTTAGCTCTCAACTTTCTGATAGCTCCTGCTCTGTTTTGTTTTGCTGGTGGCTTCTTTTCCTCAGTTCAGCTGGATTGGGGTCTTGTTGGCGGTTGGTGGCTGTTTAGGCTGGCCTCAGCTTTCCTCCTTGGTTTTTTGGCAGTTGTAGCCTCTCTGTCTGGTTGCTGTTCATTGTGTTTTGTCTTCGCTGGCTGTGGTGTTTAGTTCTGTGCTGGCTGAAGTGTCTTTGAGGTTCGGTCCGTCCTTTGGTTTTTTCTTAGGCCTGTGGCCCTTTTTGTATAGTGTTTTGTCTGGGTTGGCTGGCTCTGTGGTTGTCTTCTTTTGTTAGCCTCCACCTGCTGGACTTCCCCTGTTTCTTTGGGGCTTTTTGCCCCCTCCTTTTCTTCAATACTAATTTACCATACAGCAAAAAAAAAGAAAAAAGGTTTTTTATATCGGCTAAAAACCGATATAAAAGACCTATTAAATCGATTTTTCAGTAAACTTCAAACCGATATAAATACCCCCGATATAATAAACAACTATAACCGATATAATATGTGTATTATTTCATATTGGTTTTTGGACAACTGATGTCTTTTGAACCTGAAATTATAAGACATATTACTGTAAAATCGATATAGAAAAAAGTGAAACCGATATAAAAAATATTTATAATATCGGTTTTCGGAGAACTGATGTGTTTTGAAACTGAAATTATAGCATACATTACTGTAAAACCGATATAAAAATTATTTATAATATCGGTTTTTCGGAGAACTGATGTATTTTGAAACTGAAATTATAGCATACATTACTGTAAAACCGATATAAAAAAGAGTAAAACCGATATAAAAATTATTTATAATATCGGTTATAAAGGGCTTTGTTATATCAGTTTTTTGGGATTGCATTATATCGTTTGTTCTGTAACCGATTTAATATTATATATGCATTTTTTTTATCAAAAGAATTTGCATTGCTGCGCGCAGTACCTATAAAACCTGCAGTACCATTGCAGTACACTGTACACCAATAAAACTTTGCACTATATATACAAAGTGATCATATATATATATATATAACTAATTAACATAAAGCTTTACTAGACAAATCTCTATGGAAATATTGTGTATATATATATATAGTATCTACATTGTCTTCCATGGGATGTACAAAAAGTTGGAATTATATATAAACAAAAAAACCAAAAGAACGTGATTTATATGGAGTATTCATGAATATGATGGCCCACCGGCCACTACATCAGCAAATCGGAATTCATAAAAAAATGAATGAACAAAAGAGAAAATACAAAAACTCAGTGTGGTCTGCCCACCTTTCCTTGGTTTTCGCTACTTGTAGCAACCAATGGAAGTTCTGCAAGTTCCTGCCCAAATATTCGAAGAATTCCAGCTGATACGACAGATGAGCTGCATGAGAAATAACAATATAAATCCATGATAACAGAACATAACTGTAGAACTTAATACTAGTCAAATCATCATTTATAGTTCTTACTTTACAGTCAATACGGCACAATACATCCTTGTAAATTCTTGGTCTCTCATGTTCCTCCTGCAAAACATTGAACTTAGAAGAATTTAGAGATCGTGAAAGAAAATGCACAAAACAATATGAAAGGAATGAAGCAACAAAGTGATCATGTTCCTCTAACAGAAGGATGAATTTTCTCACCCATAAACTACACAAGGAATAAGGTCTCTGCTTGTTGCACGATCAACTATTGGGTCGAAACAGTCCTGAAAGCAATATGGAATGGAAAGCAAATTAGCAATTTCAAAGAAGTCTTCATTTCATGAGGCATAAAAGACAAAATACACTAGATAGCTTAAATCATAATTAATTATCAAGTAACAACATAGGAACATCTGCTTAACTAATAAATGCCCCACATGGCAAATGAATATTTTTCATGGTAACTTCCAAAATATGAAAAGGTAAATTTTCCAACAAAGTAAATGTGCTTATCAACTTTGGTTGATGATGATAGCAGGAAACAGATAAGAGGAAGAAAAATAATCCATCGGTGCTGATCTCAGGAACATAATTTATGGATAATACCATGTAGGTTCTTCAAAAATCATGCCAATGACACTTGCTGTTAAAATTTAAATTTTAATAATAATTTTAAAAGATTGGCATAGCTTCACAATAAAATACAGATCAAGGATCAACAATTGATCAAGATAGTCACATGAGAATATAATAGTATCGACAAAAAAAAAAAAAAAAAAGCCATTGACACATTAAGTATCTTGGTTCAGCAAGGGAAACTACTTACATGAAAGATAGCAACAGCTTTAGAAAGTAACAATTTACTGTCTGAGGACTCATTCTTCCCTTTAAGAAGTCTCCATCTTATGTCAAGATCAGCAGAGTCACTTAAAGATTTTTCACTATGCTTCCGTCTTATAACATCTGAAAGTGACTTTGGAAGTGCCTCTGACCCACGAAGAACCAACTTCTCCAATGCAGTATTGATCTTCTTGCAATCACTACAACAAAACCACTTGCCTTGTGGCAATTCCTGTTGTGCAAGTTGAAGTAACATATTGTAAAAAACATAAATGATTTAAGATGACAGTGGACAATGAAGGCAATTGTTTGGATGAAGGAGGCAATCACAAATTAAAAAAAAATCACACCTCTAAATTTTCCATTTGATGATCCTTTAAACAGCCCACATGATATTCCTTCTCACACTGAGAGGGAAAAAAGAAAAAGAAAAAAGATCCAATCAAAATAGGTCACATAAACCTACTTAGAAACTCAGACTGTCAGCCATACAAAGAAAGCTGCAATATATGGAGTGTAAATAAGGAGAACAAATATCATACTTGGTCACAAAGCATAACGGTGCGTGGTCCAAATACAGATTTGCTAAAATCATGGGATCTAAAAAGAAAAAGAAAAAAAAAAGAGGCAAATGGTAAGTTCAAACTAAAACAAACAGACATGTATCAGAGACAACAAAGCAAGAAGAAATAAATTTCAGGAGAATTAAGGAACTTAAAGTAAAAAAAAAAAAAAAAAAAACTACAAAAACATACAGAACAGGGAAATTTTTTTGAATCCATGCATCTTGAAAGGGCTCAAGATTTAAACACAATAAGGCTAAAGGAAAGGACAAACACCAAGTCCTCTACGACCCCGCCCACACTCTGTCCTATTCCTAAAGGATTTCATGCAAAAGAAATGCTGGAGGCTAGCCTCCAACTTGGAGGCGGCTAGCTGAACCAAGTTGGAGGCTAGCCTCACCAAGTAAAATCAAATTAATCTTCATCTCTACTGATCTAGAACAGAAATCAAACCTTGAAACTAACTTGTCCAAACGAAATCCCACAAAATCCCAAAAAAAAAAAAAAAGGAGTTTCAGGCACGTAGTCTTATGAATGATGAAGAAAGAGGAAGGAAAAACCCAAATCCCTGCTGATCTATTACAAATCACAATGCAAAATCATCCATTTGACATGGGTTTCTCTGAGTCATATTCTTTTAGAGCTAGAAATAGACAGAGAATAAGAATACAAAAATTAAAAATCATGAAAAATTAAATGCAATCATGCTAACATTATGCAAACCGAATCGATCACTGAATACCTCAATCTCCACAGCTTGGGAGGCTAGAGCTCACCACATCACCACCTCAATATCCAAACTTCGAAGCTAAAACCCTAACTTCTCGCTCTTTCTCTCCTCAAATCGTTCGAAAACCTAAATCGCTCTTGCTGGGCTCCAGCCACTATCCTCATTTAGAATTGACAGGCATACAGCTCCAGAAGGGTAGATATTAGGGTGGAAAAAGCCTTGAGGAAACTTGCATTTTGGGGGTTTACTTGGATAGTCCTCACTGAAATGCAGCGTGATGGGGAAAAATCCACCATCCTAGTCAGTCCCTTGCTTGCCAGGGATTGTGCAGTGCCAGGCCATCAAATTGATGGAACCATCCGTTGTCGTCTCTGGCTTAGCCACGAAACCATGAGGATGATTCTTACGCCAGCCAGGCCTTGCGCTCCTCGGCTAGTCGTCCACGAAATTCAATCTCTCATCCTAAAACAAAAAATAAATAAATAAACCAGATCCAAAACCCCACAAAGCAACAAAAAGAAAAACCCAGAATAAAAAAAAAATAGATATCCTTCTTGGAGATCTGGAGATCTCTTTGAGAGGAGAGGGTGTGCTGGTGTGCAGAGGAAGTGCTGAGGGATGCGATGGTGATGCAGAGAGGAGGGAGAGAGGCTTTTACTTGTAAATGGGATGAGTTCTACACGTGGAGGAAGAAGAGGGAGAGAT
This sequence comes from Cinnamomum chago, assembly GCA_038049695.1. Taxonomy (NCBI): domain Eukaryota; kingdom Viridiplantae; phylum Streptophyta; class Magnoliopsida; order Laurales; family Lauraceae; genus Cinnamomum; species Cinnamomum chago. The sequence continues at coordinate 57,990,030 of CP142458.1, read as the reverse complement.
GATGGGGCTCTGCGCTGCTGCTGGTCGTGGTTCGGTCTGCGCGTGGAGGATGAAAGGGCGACGGTCTGCGGGCGTGAGAGAGATGAAGAGCAGAGAGACTGGAGAGGGGGGCTGCCTCTTAGATGGGTATGCGTAGGGGGTTGCGAGATGGAGAGACAGAGGAGGTGATGGTGTTGCGCCTTGGTTCCGGTGTGAGAGAGATGGAAGAGGTCTGCTTGCAAGGATCTTTAAGAAGAACTCTGTATAAAATGAGAGAGGCTATCTTATCTCATTTCGTCGCCCAATAGTGCACGAAAGAGAAACCCCAAACAGAGATGGTATGATTGATGGAGAAAGAAAGAGAAGGGAGGGAAGGAAAAAAAAGGAGGGAAAGAAGGAAAAAACAAAGGGTGGGAACGGGAGTGAGCCCGCGCGAGGAATGCAGCATATTATATCGGTTTTACTAATAACCGATATTAAGGGATTTTAAAACCGATATAAAATCATTGTGTATATAATATTGGTTTCATAATAATCGATATAAAATATAGAAATTAATATCATATATTTTCTAACCGATATTATATATAGAGATTATTATGTTGGTTCCTGTGTAACCGATATAAAAAAAATTGACCGATATAAAAAAAATTAACCGATATAAAAAACCTTGACTGAAGATATTATATCGGTTATATGAAAAACCGATATATGGCAGTTTTTGTAACCGATAGAAAAACCCTTTTTTCTAGTAGTGGTCTTAGTGAAATGTTATGACAGGAACAACTTTGTTCGATTCTAGCAAATTTGGAAGAGTAGAATGGTCCTAATGTATTGGATGTTCCTTACATATGTCAATCCAAATCTCGAACACATAATCTTTGGACATTATTATAGTATTGAGCATGCACAACCCATTGCTACTTCCACCCTACTCACTCAGGAAAATGGTTTAAGAAATGATACAATCTGCCTTTTCAGCACTTGGTCTTATAGGTAAAATTTTGCACTCTCCTTCAATTTGATATCTTGATTTTTTCCCTCAAATCACATGACGTTGTCCTTAGTGCATGTCACTAACATTAAAAAAAAACAACACATTGCAAATAATGAACATATTCCTATCATAATTGCTAGTGACATTCCTCATCGATACCTTTGCATCATGTGTTTTTTTACTTCTAGATTGCCCACCAATTATCTTTTGGTCAGTTAATTGGTCGATAACAATTGTGCCATCCCATTTTCTCCTACTGGTTATTTATGCAGGATCAAGAATCGAGGAATGTAATCAAGAAGGGGCCTAAATGTAGACAACTCTTTCCACTAATCATATCGGTACCACCTAGGAAGAAATGTTTGTTCTCTTTATTTTGTGCTTCCTCGTCAAATAATTTATGACAATTATGGCATAACTATTTAGGACATCTGATGCTAAAAGTTTATTGGCTTCACTGAACTTCTATTTTCTATTGAGTAAATCACATTTTCCATGTTAATATGTTTCTTTTGATTGTTCTGGTTTCAAAAAGGGTGAGGGTAAAACTCTTCCACTTCCCATACATGATGGCATTACCATTGTGTTTTTTTTTTCTTTTTTTTTTTTATGGAATTCATGCCAATGTTTGCGAGATTGCACCTTCCGCTCACATTCTTACTACAAGTATTATCACTTTTATAGATGATTATAATTGATAGAAGCCTTAATGAACCTCTCTCTGACATAATGCATCTTAGTAATCGTCTTCATTCTCCAAAACTACAACACCAATTTCCTTTTTGCCGACTTCATGGCCATTTTCTCGATTATGATCATCTTCTAAATTTTGGATGTCTTTGTTTTGTTCATCTTCCACCTCTTAAGCATACAAAATTCTCATTGCAAACTACTCAATGCCCCTGTCTTAGGATATGCTCATAGAAAGGGATTTTGTTTTTGTGATCCTTTAACTTGTCGAATTCGTGCATCTTGCAATTTTTTTGTTTTAACATTAAAAAAATTAGTAAAACCTTGTTCATCATTCGTCACCACGAATAACATTTCTTCCTGACTTCTTTAACACACTCCTTCCATAACAAGGTTTAGACAAGGAATTATTTGTGTGTGGCATTGGTGTCAATAGGAAGTTGCAAAATGAGATGCCATCCGAGAGCTTCCTATGTTGCCTAATCCTAGTCGTTGTCCACCACTTCACTAGTCCACTCGTTGCATTTGCACCCTTGATCATTATGGTTTTCCTCTTTTATTATTACTTGTTAATTTGTTCGGCATGATTATTGGCGGCATGCAATGAAGGGGGTACTTGATGGTCATTAGAGTAATCACACTTGGGATATTTCTCCCTATCCATCTTATGCTAAACCCATTGGAATCGAATAGACTTATTTTGTTGCTAAAATTAGATTGTTCATTGGACCACCATAGAGTGTGGCTCTTGGCAATCGTCTAGAGTATGAGATTGACTATGAGGAGACTCTAGGTACTTCATCATGGCTGCTGTTTTAGATCGATGTGAACACTACTTTCTTTCATGAGGACTTAATGAGGAAGACTGCATGTGTTATGCACAAGATATCATTGGTACTTCACCTAATGATGTATGTCATTTGTAGTGATCTCTTTATGGTTTAAGAGAAGCTCTATGGGCATGGTTTAATAAGTTTTATTAAACTATTCTTCAAGCTTAATTCAAATCGGGCAAGTATGACTCATCGATGCTCCTCCATAGAACTTCTACTGGCATCACTATTTACTTGTCTACGTAGATGATATCATTATCACGTGGACTGATTTGGATAGCATCCATCGATTCCAACCATCGTCGTCTTTTTCATATGAAGGATTTAAGACCACTCACATATTACCTGGGTGTTGAGGTCACTTCACCAATCAACATGAGTACACAAAGAGTATGTTACCATGGTCCGTTTACATGACACCGGTGCTGTGGACACTCCCTTGGAGCTCAATGTCAAGTATCAATGAGATGATGGAGAACTTTTGATCCCGCATATCGCAAGCTTGTTGGAAATCTTTTCTAGTTGACCATTAATAGACCTGTTATTTATCATGTTGTTAACATGAATTGATGAATTACTTCATGACTCAACCGTGTCATCTTCACTTAGCAGATCATTCACTATCTCGGAACTTCCAAATGTGAAATATTTTTTTTATGTGAATCCAACTTTTGTCTCACTTCGTACTATGAAGGTGATTTGGCTAGATGTTCAAACACATTTTATGACAAGATGGTGTATTTATCTTGGTCATACGTACCTTGATTTCATGGAAATATAAAAAGCATGACAGAGTTTCCAACGAAATTGATTATCGTGTTATGCCCTTTGCTTGTTGTGACTTCTGAGATCATTTGGCATGGAAGGCTGCTTTACAAACTTGGGTTTTCTCGGAGTAATGCTGATCATCTTCACGCTGATAATACCAGCACAATTTTGATTGCAACCAACCCTATAATGATGAAAGAGTAAAACACATTGAGATTGACTAATACTCTATCCTTGAAGCTTTTGATGTCAACATCATTTCACCGAGTTATGCTCTTTCCAATCTTCAAGTGGCTGACATCTTCACTAAAGCATTGACAGACTCGACATAAAAAATTGATGTTGTTCGATTCTCCAATATCTCTATTTCTGAGAAGGGGGAGGGGTTATTAAAATGCACCTATAGACCACCATATATTGTGGAGGACCATACTTTTCAATAAACCGCTTGTACACTATATTGTTTCATAATCCATTAGGATCAATTACTTTCAATTGCCCTAACTGAGGGAATAATCTTGGCTATAGTTGATACATAGGGATGCCCTCTCCCATTGTGACGCGCAATTTTGCACTGAAAATTCTCTTCTTGTGGTTCAATGTTATGATGAATAGGTAGTTTTCTGTTAAGAACTCTCATAATCAATCATTAGGAAGACGGACTATCTAAAAAGGATTTTCTTATATCTGAAAACTAAATGACCTCTTGGATCGATTTCTAACATTTACATAGGCAATGACCATAGAAAAGATCTTAACCACTGATCAGTCTTGGAAATTAGCAAGAGATTATTGTTAATGTCTATGGTCTTTGTTTGAAAAATGTAGTATGTCCTTCATCTTTTTATTTACTGCTCTTTAACAAAATAAATATGGATTACTTTCTTCATTTGGTGACTTCCAGTGTGTATGACTTCTAAAGATTATATATGCAATTCAATGTCAAGAAAAGTCATGTCCTCTTTGGCAACAACAGACAGTAATTCAAAGTCAGAGTTTTGAGATCCCTAGGCATTTCCCAGGCTTTCTTCCCGGCAAAATACCAAGGAGTTCGTCTCTTCATTAGCAGCCCCAAAGCTCACTACTTTGAGAGTTTAAAGGATTCCTTTAGGCAAAGACTCTCTGGCTAGTAAAAGAATCTGCTTTCCTTTGCTGGGAGTCATTCTTGTTAAATATGTGCTTCAAAGTCTCTCAATCCACATCCTGCTTGTTCTCCCCATTCCAAGCTTGGTCTGCAACTTCTTGGAGAAATGGAGGGAACTTTCTCTGGTCTGGGGGTCCTGCTCAATCCAAGAGGAGCCTCCTTAACTGGAATTCTGTCAGGTTAGGCTAGGCGGCTTTCTCCTCTTCTTCCCTGTGGGCAACCTGGTTCAAAGCTAAATACTTCAAAGGCTTCTCCCCTTGGCACCCTATCTCTTACCTCTAGCTCTTGCATCTGGAGGCCTATAAAGAGAAATTTGTAATTTCTTTTTCACAACAGTCATTAGGTTTTGGGAGATGATAAAAGTTGTAGCTTCTGGCATGATAAATGGCACGGCCCCCTTTCCTTGGCGCAGATCTTTCCTGAGATCCAGTTACCCTTGGATGATTCTGTCCATGACGTCTTCTCTAACACCCACAAGCTTCTGAGCCTCTCTCTTCCTCAGCAGGTGGTCTTCTTCTCCTCCTCTCTCCTCGCCTCCTTCTCCCTGGTTGTAGAGCCAGATGTGCTGATCTGGTCCAGCTCTAACTCCATCCATCTCTCCTTAGCTACTGCTTCCGAGTCCATCAGATCGAGACGCCCCCCAATCCTTAGTACAAGTTTGCCTTGAATAGCCTCCTTAAGCCTTCCATTGCTTGCTTTGCATGGAAATTGTTCCATAACAAACTCCCAACCAATGCCTGGGCCCAATCAATTGGAGATCATTCGGCATCATCTTGCTAACTCTACGACGCTCACCAAGAATCTGCGTTCTTTATGTTCTTCCTCTGCCCCTTTGCTTTATCTTTCTGGGATTGGCTTGAGGTCAAAGGTAATTTCAAGTTTCTCCCTTCCAGCTCTGCCTCCTCTAAGTAGGACTCCTTCTCTGCCAACTCTTGCCATAAAGCCAAGAAGGGTTTGGGACCCCTCTTCATCATTGCCATCTTCTGCTTATGGAAGGTTAGGAATTAGGCTGTCTTCAACAGTAAGTCTCCTTCTTTAGACTCTGCTGTTAATTTCTTCTTGATGGATGCTTCTGCTTCTTCGAGGAATATGTCTTCCTCTTTTATTACTCCTACTTTAGCCTCTTTCTTTCTCTTATGTAATCAGCCCTATCAACCTATAAGATAATGCTTTGTTTCTTTTTCTTTTGAGGTTTCTTTCTCTGTTTGGCCTTCTCTGGCTGCTGTCTCTCTCCCCCTTTTCTCTTCTTAATTCAACTTTGCAATTTAGCAAAAAAAAAAAAAAAAAAAAAAAGAGGGAGGAGTAATTTGTGTTGTTTCTTAGTAGTCATTCTTTGGTCCAGGTTTTCACTAATATGTCGAAAGGACCCCAATGATGTGCCAATTAAATCACGGATCAAAGTAATTTCTCATATGATTGTCCTAAAGGTGTCTAATGGTGTTTTCTTTTTATACTTTTGGAGGTGTGTTGGTTGTACATTGTGGGAGTTAATCTTAAAGTTGAAATGATTTGCAAGTCACCCTTTTGTGGCTCCTCTCTTCTTATGTTTTGATGATTTTTTTTTAATTTATGAAACCTGTCACCAATTCAAAAGCAATCATCAAGGAAAGTAGGATTATTATCTTAGAAAGATTAGGTGATTTTTCTTCTTAAAAAATTATATACCGAAGCTAATAGTGAACCATGGATTTTAGTTTTTTGTTTTTTAATTCAGAGTTGTGTGTGAAACCATTTGGGTATTGGGTATGAAGTCTTGTAGTGGATTGAGTTCCACCTCATAAGTGGATTGTGATTTCTGTTTTGCAACTCACATCTGAAGTTCTTGTGCTAGAGATATGGATATGTATTATAGCTGAATCTAGGTATTCTAATTCTCTATCTATATCACCTGATTTCGAAGCATTACTCTTTCCATCCATAAAGTAATATTCTTGCTCTTCTTTTTTTTGCAAGACATTTTTAAGGGTGATTTGTTGGAGTATATATTTTTATTCCTTTTATTTGAAATCTCCTCAAAAGGGTTTATTTGGGTCTTTATGAAACTAGTTGGGGCTAAGTTGCATAAATTCTTTGAAATGATCAGTATACGATGCGGGACACATCTCATGCAGGACACGTCTCATGCAAGAGAACATTTAGGACTCTTCATAGACACTTAATTCTATTATTAATTTAGACATTCATTTGTAGTTAATAAAATTTAATTACGGGTTTTTTTCTTCTTAAATCTAACTAAATTGAGTTAATTTGTAATTTTTATTTATATTTATTTTATTTGCTATTTTTTCATATTATTATTTTTAAAATAGTTATATATAAACTTATCTGAATATTATGCTAAATACATAACTCTTATATTAGATTTTTTGGCGTAATTGCAAAGAATTTTATTAACAAAGGGCATAAGCCCCCAAAAAGAATACAAGCTCCAGAAATAAGGAGCAGAACAAAAGAGTAGACACAAAACAGAAGACGGCCAAAGTGCCCCTAAACCTATACAGAAAAAATTAAAATAACATAGTAAAACTAGGCTCTGAGACAGAACTGCAAAAACCAATATAAACATCATTGCAACAAACAACTAGTCTCTAGGTAGAATCATGGTTATCATCAAAGCCTTGTCCTGACTATGAGCCTCAAGGTAGAATAAAGAAAAAAACGCTATGGAAAGATCTGCCTCTGAAGTTTATACCATGTTCTAAAGAGACATTTGAAGTCTTCCTGGAAAAACTGGATAGCTTCTAAGGCCTTAACGATCTAGGGATTAGCCAGCATTAGATTGGGATCAGAGATTTGTCTTCTATCAACTTGCCATTTATTTACTCATACAAAATTTAGTAGTTTCCAAGGCATGTTAAATGCAACTTGATTCCATTTTTTATATAATTTATAATGAGAGATATTCTATAGCATTCCATTTTGTTTAAGAAAAGTGGATGAAATCAGTATGAGTTCAACTATAATAAATCAAACACAACATGATCTAATTAAATATATCCTACAAGCATCCATGTTTACTGAAGTTATTTGCGAACTTATAGAAAGCAAGACTAACTATATATGTTGTGTTGAGTATTGTGAGTGCCTAAAAGTTCAGGACTCAGATTAGGTTAGTGTAAGATTTGTGATTTGCTGTTTACGTTTCTTTGGGGAAGATAGATCGCCTTAGGACTTGAAATGAAATGAGAAATAGAGATCAGAGACCCTGGCTGCCGTCAGCCGAAGGCTCTCCGATGCCTGAGTTAGTATTGTCATTGAACAAAGGATGGAGATGAGAGGCAAGTATGCTCTTATGCAAGGCGTTCTGTAACGCACTATGCAACGTGTGATATTCAGCATAATGATGCGTAATGTTGTAAAAATCATAACATAACATCCATACCTCCGAAGGGATTCTTACCCTTGTTTATGTAGAGGTTTCACCTGGCGCACCCTTAGTGGGGGTAGGTGGAGATATTGTCAGGTCGAATCAAGAGATGACCCATGGTATTAATGTGGATGTGATTGATCGGGACGACACCTGATCACTATCCGGCGCATGTCTTGTCTATCAGCACGTTCTGCAACGTAGCTGTAACTTCATAGAAGTACAATGATGGCCTGGTACTTGTCTTTGTGGACGAAACGAGCTGAAGATGATACTGAGGCCGGATTCGGACGTATCCTGGCACTATTGCCGATGTGCCTTATACCGAGACCGAGATGAGTCCAGTTAGTACTCTTACCGAGACTGGCTCAAGCTTGGTGCAAGCTGGCACTGTTTGTCGAGCTGAGAAGAGATGTCTAGTTGGTACAGTTACCGAACTAGATGGATCTTGGCGTTGTGGCCGAACTTGGATACCGAGATTGGGATGAGCTGAGCTGGTACTGCTACCGAGGCTAGCGTAATTCTACTCTTAGGAAAACACCCCATACAATTGCCCCCTAGCTCGCAACTTCTTGGAATTCTCTAACTTTTTGGGGTCGAGAGCTGAGTATCGTGTTGAGAGGATCTGAGGTATCAATTTTGAAATTCATCTCTGTGTTTAGCTGATGACATCTGATCTTTATCATGAAGTCTGCTTGCCTTTCCGGGACAATAAATATCATGCCGGTGACTCTTCGTCTTCCCGAGGCGATAAATATTAGGTAGGTGACGCTTTATCAGCCCGAGGCAATAAATAGCATGCTGATGTTTCGCCTTCCCAAGGCAATAAATGTAGCGTTTGAATCTCTATGCGAGATTAACTGACAGTGCCACGCGTCTCCATCTGGTTGGTCGTTCAACAAAATCGAAGCGACGCGTGCCTTCAGGAATTGGAACGGGTGCCATGCCGTCTATAGATAGGGCCTTTTCCTTTGTCGTCTCTTTCACTTTGGCATTTCATCAGAGAAAGCTCCGCTGCAAGAGAGAAGAGAACCCTGCCAGAGCTCCTTTTCTGTGAGTTTTCTTCCCTGTCCCTGTCTTTGCATACCGCCTTTCTCTATTTTTAGGGGTCTTGCTCTAGGGTTTTAGGGTTTCTTTCTCTGCCCCTTTTCTAGTATCACCATCTGTTAGAAGAATGAAATCTTATAGGAGTTGGGCGGAGACCCCTGCGGCCATGGCCTGCTTTAGGGAGATGTATGAGATCCTAGAGGACGTCCCAACGAAACTGGATGACCCGAAGAACCTCTTCGAGGGTCGATCCTTTCGGGATGGCTGGATGTCATTCCAGTTAGTCTCAATAATAGATGGAGGGGTTAGGTTCCCCGTCCACACTCTGCTTAGGGCCTGCTTAGCGACATGGCACCTCAGCCCATGCCAGCTAATGCCCAATGGCTTCTGGATTAGATTCTATGATGATTGCTTCCTGATTATCAGAATAAGTCAACATAGGAAATTAACATGTATAGTATAGCTCTTCCATACTGTCTTAAATGATAGCAGTATTATTCTTAAAAAAATTTAAAGAAAAAAAATACTTAATGCATGCTGTAAGTTGTGACAATGTAATCTGAATTTTTTTCACTGCTTTGATTTTAACTGAATTTATTTAATCTGGGTTACATTGTGGCACTGGATCCCAAGTAATTGTAAATATAAAGAGATTCTTCTATCCTTTTACAATTTGAGATCAACAAGTTCACAAAACTCATACTTTAGAAGTGGTCTTGTAAATCCACAAGTCTTCTAGTGAAGAAAGAGCGATCTTTAGAGAGATTAAATGAGGTATCTCAAGGTACCATTGTTGCCAATGAGGAACCCCAGTCCTATTTATAGGAGAGAGGAATGGAGAACTTGTAATTTAATCTCTGCCATTTGTTGTCATAAGCTACACCAGTTGCTCTCTGATAAGCCCCCCCCCCCCCCCCCCCCCCCATCTTACTGATAACACACATAATGTAGGAAAAAGTAGTTCCCTCACAAGTAGCTCCTTCTACATCTAATACTGGCCCAAGTGTTCTTTCTGTGGATGATCTTACCATAGCCAATACAAGCCAGGTAGATAACATTGTTGTTACCCATGTTCAAACCAAAGGGACGGATACCTCCACTGGAGTGGATACATTACCTCATCATCATGCTAAAAATCCTAGATAAAATCCCACCTCCTGCTCTCAATACATCCAACCCCTTCTCAATTTTGGAGAATTGCACCTTCATAGACCCTATCCTCTTTACTCCTTTCTCCAGTCTGCTCCCAACCCAAGCTTTGATCTCAGCAACTGAGAAAACATTTATTTCTCTAAAACTCATGCAAAACCTTATCGGTACTCAATTAGCTGGTATTTCTCTGGAAATTGATCTCTCTCCGTACTCTAAGAAAACCGAGGGAGAAAAAAGTCCCACAAAAAGAACCTTCTCCCTCTCTCCCCAAAACAAGGAGTTCTGTTGGCAAACATCCCCCATTACCACCTCCTCAATGATCAAAGTCCTATACTGGAACTGCAGGGGAATTGCCAATTCCCCCACAATTTGAGCTTTGTCCCATCTGGTTTCTTCTAATTCTCCTGATATCATCTTCCTCTCTCAGCCAAACGTCCATCATTACCACCTTCTTAATGATCAAAGTCCTATACTAGAATTGCAGGGGAATTGCCAATTACCCCACAATCCGAGCTCTGTCCCACCTGGTTTCCTCTAATTCTCTTGATATCATCTTCCTATTTGACCCAAACGTCCCTCATTACCCCCTTCTTATTGATCAAAGTTCTATGCTGGAACTGCGGGGGAATTACCAATTCCCCCACAATCCGAGCTCTGTCCCACCTGGTTTCCTCTAATTCTCTTGATATCATCTTCCTCTTAGAGCCAAACGTCCCTCATTACCACCTTCTTATTGATCAAAGTTTCCTCTCTGAGCCCATGCCCCCCCGCCGCCACCCCCCCCCCCCCTCATTACCCCCTTCTTATTGATCAAAGTTCTATGCTGGAACTGCGGGGGAATTACCAATTCCCCCACAATCCGAGCTCTGTCCCACCTGGTTTCCTCTAATTCTCTTGATATCATCTTCCTCTTTGAGCCAAACGTCCCTCATTACCACCTTCTTATTGATCAAAGTTTCCTCTCTGAGCCCATGCCCCCCCGCCGCCACCCCCCCCCCCCCCCCCCCCTTTATCCTCTCTAAGGGCTATGATGGTTTTCTCCAAAATAACCCTCACTCCACTGCGGTTCCCTCTGGTGCTTCTTCAAGACCAACCCCAACTTCAACATTTTCATGACAGACTTTTCATCCCAATTCCTTACCATTTCTTTCACCAACCCATTGAATGGCTGCAAATGTCTCATGTCTGGTATATATGGATCTACTAATTACATTCAAAGAAGAGATCTATGTAACTACCTCTCTTCTACTTCCTCTACTAATCTGCCATGGTGTATTTTGGGAGATTTCAACGCCATTCTTCTAGCATCCAAAAAGCTTAGCTTCAGGCCTTCTCGCTATGTTCAAGAATTCCAGCTGATGCTCCTTTCTTCAAGCATGCAAGACATGGGCTTCAAAGGCAGCAAATTCACTTGGTCGAATAATAGAAAGGGGAAAGCTTATGTGGCTGCCAGACTTGACAAAGCCCTCTATAATTCAGATTGGAACAATGCTTATAGTGACCCTATGCTCACTCACCTGCCCAAGTATTCTTCTGATCATTGCCCATTGCTCCTATTTCATATGGCTCGCCCTGCTTCAGCTAATGCTTCCTTCAAGTTCGAAGCAATGTGGATCCAGCATCAAGATTTCCTAAATCTAGTAGAGCAAACTCGGAACTCAGGTAATTCAGGGACTCCTCAATACGTCCTGGCGCAAAACCTGAAAACCATGAAACAAGCTTTGAAGGTGTGGAATGGGTCTATTTTTGGAGAGATCAATCTCAAGGTAAAGGTAGCAGAATCTATAGTGGAAAAACTATAAGAAGAACTAGATGATGGGCCATCAATTCAATTACACCAAGACCTTCAGGAGGCGAAATCTCAGCTACATAACTAGATGAAAATCAAAGAGACCCATTGGTGCCAAAAATCAAGAATTAGATGGCTACATGATGGGGACAGAAACAATAGTTTCTTCCATGCCTACGCCAAAGCTAAAGGAGACTGTCTGATTAGTTATTTCAAAAACTTGCAGCATGCTTTACATTGTCCCCATAGCTCATGAGTTATTTCAAAAACTTCATTAAAAAAAAACTGGTGTCTCCTTGTGTATGCAACTGGACATCACCAAGGCTTTTGTCAAACTTAGTTGGCCTTTCCTTTTTAAAGCTCTTGCCTTGTTTAGGTTCTCTCCCCAATGGATCAATCTCGTCAATCAATGTGTCTGCAGACCTATAGGTTTGGTCCTCATTAACAGGAGCCCTTGTGGCTTCTGTGGCTCTAACCGTGGTCTTAGGGAGGGTGACCCCCTTTCCCCCTACCTATTTATCCTGGCAAAGGAAATCCTAAGCCTCCACGTACAAAACTTGTTGTCCAAGAAGCTCATATCCCCAATATCCAAAGTCCAAGGCACCCCTTGCCATATGACATTCTCCTCTTTCTAAAAGGCCAAAAGAGAAGCTTTCTAGCCTTAAAAGACATGCTCTAAAAATACCAAAGGAATTGAGGCCAAAACATCAACCTTCTCAAAAGTAAATTGTTCATTGGCAAATGTAACTCAAGGCAAAAAAAAGACAGATTCTGGACTCCACTAATCTCACAGATCACCATCTATCCTCTAAGTAACTTGGAGCTCCTCTTTTCATCGGTTCTCCAAAAAGGTAGCTCTTTAACTTCTTGCTAGATAGAATGCATTCAAGGCGAGCAGGATGGAACTCCAAGTTGTTGTCTCTAGCTGGAAGAAGAACTATTGTCAGGCATGTTCTTAGTAGTATGTCCATCCATATTGCAATGGTTTTTCCCCTCCCTAAGTAAGTGACGCACTTCATGGAACATCTAATGAGGAACTTCCTTTGGTCAGCAAGGGCTACTTAATCTAGAAAACACCATATCCGTTGGGATGTGGTTTGCCTTCCAACTTTTGAAGGTGGTCTAGGAATCAGATGTCTCCATCAACAAAATGAGGCTTCTTTTCTCAAACTAGGCTAGGCTGCCATCTCCTTCTTTTCTTTGGGCTGATTGAATGAAGTGCAGATACTTCAAAAATAAACCTATTTGGTGCTCCTCCACTCCCAAGTCAGGTTATTGTATTTGGCACAAAATAAAAAAATGTGCTCATTATCTACAGCAGGGCAGTAGATGGAAAATTGGAAATGGAAAGACTGTTGATCTTTGGTTTGATGCTTGGGCAGAAGACAGCATCACCTCCAAATTCTTTTACTTCTCTTTCCCTCCTAATCAAAAGGAAGCATCCCTAAATATCGGAGCCACTTGGACGATACCCCTGGATATCCCATCCGATGTAGCTGCATTCCTAACCATGGCAATTCAAGATCTTTCTCTTAATCTTTAGGAGGATAAGATTTTTTTGGGTAAAACACCCTACTCAAGCTCTATCTTTAAGGAGGCTTGGCAGTCAGTTCGATCTAGAAATACAGAAGTTGATTGGGCTCCTCTAATGTGGCACCCTTTGCTGCAGCCAAGGGTGGCGTTTTTTGCTTGGAGATTGATGCACAGGAAGACTCCAACTCTCTCTTCGGTTTAGTATATTGGCATCAGCCTGGCTTTCATGTGTTGTCCATTTGACAGTAGCTCTGAATCAGACACCCATCTTTTTTTCTATTGCTCCTTTGCTTCCTCAATCTGGTCGTGGATCTTGAATGCTGCTGGAGTCAGGTCTCCCTCTCAATTTTCCCCAATGTTGATCTGGTATGCCCTTTTGATCGACACTTATATGTGCAACGCTTAACCGCAAGACGACGGTGTCGTGAAGTAGTAAATGACTAAAGAGTCCGGATTATCGATCCCACAATGAGAGGATGGAAGAAGCAATGAGTCCAATTTAAGTAGAATTGAATTAAGATATAGGCATATAGCTAATATAGACAAATGAAGTGAAAAAAAAACTAATAAACTATGCAATGTAAAAAACTAATTAACAAGAATTTAATAAGATCTAAATTAATCTAACAAGCTGCACAAAACTATTGGATGAATGGTGGTTGGAAATGGAAGATTTAAGGTGAAGATGTGGTGTGAAATGTATAGGATTTTAAAAGAGATGTGAAATGTGTATCTAACAATCTAGAAGTGAAAATAACAAATCAAACAAAGATTTAAATTAACAACAATCAAAATAAGAGATTAGGCAATCCAAAATCCACTAAGTATGTAATTAATACAACAAATGCATGTTCTAATTCAATTCCCAAATCTACAATCCAATTAGCAATCTCTTGCCTAATTGGATTGGATGATATAGCAATGAAATTAAAGTAAAGAAAATCGAAAGTCAAGATCTTAGATCATCATCTAGCTACCCTAACAATAATTCATCAAAATCAAGCTACAAAGGATCAAAGATAAGGGCTCTAGAGCATGCTATGTGAGAGAACTTAATTAAGCTATAAGGCATCAATTGAGATTATCCAAGCATCAAGTGTAGAGATAGAGCATGAGAAATGAAAGAGATTAGCATAATTAGATCTAAAATCTACTAATCAATCAAGGCACAAGTAGGGAATTGAAACTAAAACTTGCATGTAATTGAACTAAGCACATTACTTAGCTTCAAAAGGAGAGCCTAAACCAAGAGCTTTAGCCACTAAATATCAAGAAAGAGCTCTAAATCTTTATTAATGATCTTCAATTACACTCCTTCTCTCTAGATTAGATACACTTTAGCTCCAAATTACAATCTAAAAGTATAAAGAAGATAAAATAAAATTGCTAAAAGACTAACTTGCCAAAATATTTTTTTTCTCTCCACAAATACATTCCCAATTTATAGAAACATTGAGGACATTTGATTGCATCATTTCCTTTCACAAGGATTGCTTCCATTTGATTGGTTGTAGCTTGAAGGCTTTTGATTGGCTCATTTGCTTTCACAATGATTTCTTCAATTTGATTGGTTAGTTTCCTTCTAAAAGCTAAAAGCATATGTGTTTTTTGTGTTATGTGGTCCTTCAATATGGAGGCTTTTGATTGGTTCATATCCTTTCACATGGATTTGTGTCATGGCAAGGATGGAATATTGTTGGGATTTGAACCCATAACCTCTTTCATACCAACTCAAGCTCTAACCAATACACCAACCAATCTTTTGTGTTAGGAAATGACTTCTTTTATCCTTAAAGTATTCTCCTCTTATTTTGGAATTCTTCAACTCTTCGCCAAGATTTCTTCATGTAACTTCTTTTATTGAAATCTTTTTTTGATGCTCTAGGACACTAGCCGAAGGGTTGGGTAGTTACAGGGTCCACCTACACAAGAGAAATTATATAAAAATGCGTTATAAATAATCGAATTTATGTATAATAATCCGATAATCTGTTAATGTTATAGAAGGATAACATCTTCGTGTAAAGCAAATGATATGCATATGAGATGCTGATAAAACTCGGACTAATGAGGGGTAAAATATGCAATATTTAACACTCATCACCTTTCCTCCAACAGTGACAAGCTCGCCTGCAAAGGAGCTTCCTCCATCCTCTTTACTACTGCTTCTGTGATTTGAAAATGCAGAGTGACCATATCTTTGGGAATGTAAGAGCTTCTCAGACGAAGGCGAAAATCTATCTATCTGAGCTTCTCTCTCTCTCTTAGACAGAAAAACAAGCCTTTTTTCTAGTAAGCCTCTTCAAACCTTTTGCAATTTTATGGGCATTTCTTCTACAATGGTTGATTAGTTGCTGGACAATTTTTTCTTTTCTTCTCCCTTCTAGTCTCCTCTGTTTATGGCTGCCACCTCTGTTTTCTTTCTTTTCTCTTCTATAAAGGTGTTTCTCATGTTTTTCTTTGTTGGGGCTTTAGCCTTTGTATCTTTCCCCTTTCTTAATACAATTTGCCTTTTAGCCAAGAAAAAAAAAACCCTACTCCAGTTGCTAAAGTGGATACTAGATCAACAGAAAATGTACTAGACCTTTTGGGCTTTCGATTTGCATGGAACTAATATCGATGGATTTTAATAGATATTCTCTTCTCCAGGGTCTTCAATTATTTAGAAAATGTCACAAACTCGTTAGGATTAATCTTCTAAGATCACAAAATGCGTACCTGCATGGGTCGGCGCTAGCCTATCATCTTAAGACATTAATATTGAAGGTTTTCCCCTTATATTTCTCCAAGCATGAGTTCACTCTTCAGCCCTCACTTATGGATCTCATCTTGCAGAAGCACTGGCTGCTGGAGTTTCCATAATGGTCGCCATCTTTATCACATCATAATACCAGCCCCCTATGTCAGTTATTGTCAATATTTAAGAAAGGCTTGAATTTTAGGTCCAAATCTTCTTCTTGACATTCAAATTTATTTGTACAAGTAGTTCACTTGTGGTGTGAGTCAATAGTTGGTATTTAAACAGTGGAGCAAGCTACCACCAACTGTGTCTTTGTCCTCCAAGTGACTAAATTTCTTCAAAGAAGGAACAATACCCAGAAGTGGATCTATGATGATCAATTAACCCAACTAAATCAACAACATAGTATCCAATAATAAAGGTGCCCGTATTTACCATACTACAATCCTCTACCAGGAGACCCTTTAATATACTGAATACTAAGTTTCACAACTTCAAGATGTGACATTCAAGGAGCATGCATCTAATACTATGCAGACTGCATATATGACAGAGATCCAGACACATTATGGGAATTGGATGTGTTTGTTTACCCTCGGGTTGTCCAAAACTTCACCATCATCTACGAAGGACGCCACATTTACTTCAAGTGGAGTATCAATGGGTTGGTTTCCTAGATTGTCAATCCAATCCCAGGCCCATTTTGGGCCTAGTCATCATATCTTAGTCAAAGCCAACTGTACATACTTAGTTTGTAAAACTAAATTTTAAGATCTAGATTAGATGAGATTTGCATGTAATCAGGGCATTCAACCCCTTTATAATAGGAGAACAGTCGTCCCTAATGGGCACGGCATTACGCATTAAACATTATTACAGTGTTCTGTTTCCATCTCTCTAAATGTCATGGTATCAGAGCAAGGTCGATCATCTATGATCTTCTCCTAAGTCATCTTCCAAGCATTGGAAGCCAGTCTATGATCATCTGTGATCATTCTCTTCAGCCGGATCATCTCTGATCTTCCCTGATCATCTCAGATCAGCCGCGGCCCACCTGTGATCATCACCAACTCATCAGCAAAACATTCTCATCTTGGTCGCCTGGAGTTTCCTGGATTTATGAAGAATTTTTCCTGATTTATTGATCATCAGAGGTAGGATTTCTACCAATTTTTGTGAGAATTCATTCTTTTCCACTAGTTTTCATCTCAGCCGTCCAAAATCCTGGATCTAGATTTGATCTGCCTGTGACCACTTCCAGTAGTTGCATAAAACCCTGGTGCAAGTAACCATATGACATCTTCACCCATAAGATTACAAAATGTCGTTCCTTACATTGGTCATCTCATTGTTCAAGCTACCAACGGAGATCATCTTTCCATCACCTCTGTTGGTGATACCCCCTGGCCCTTTACCATTAACCAATGTTTTAGTTTCTCCTCATCTTGCTACTAATTTGGTTTCTGTCGGTCAACTTGTTGAAAATAATTACAATGTCTCATTTTCTTTTGGATGTGTTGTGCAGGACCAAGAGTCTGGATTATTAAATAAACCTATTGACTCTACTTCTTTTGAATGTGATGCTTGTAAATTAGGAAAGAGTAAAACTTTACCTTTTCCACACTCCACGACACAGAGCGCTACATGTTTTGACTTGATTCACAGTGATGTTTAGGGCATTGCTCCGACCATTTCCCATAGTCATTTTAAGTACCTTCTAACATTCATTGATGACAATAACAGATTTACTTGGATTTATTTATTACATTCTAAGTATGATGTTCTTAACGCATTTAAATTTTTTGTTAACTATGTTGACAACCAATTCTCCAAATGCATTAAAACTTTGCGCTCAGACTCAGGGGGGGAGTATGTTTCCAAGGATTTTCAATCATTTTTAAACAATGAAGGAATCATTTCTCAACGTACCTGTCCGTATACTCCATACCAAAATGGAGTCGTAGAATGGAAAAACAGACATCTTCTTGATGTCACTAGAACTCTTCTGATTGAATCATCCGTTCCCCCTCATTTTTGGGTTGAAGCTCTCACCACGGCTGTCTATCTCATAAACCGCCTTCCATCACCTACTATTGCTCATTTCACACCTCATTTTAAATTGTTTGGTCATCATCCTGTGTTTGATCACCTACATACCTTTGGATGTGTTTGCTTCGTTCATCTACCTCCCACAGAAAGAACGAAACTAACAACACAATCTCGTAGGTGTGCCTTTTTGGGTTATGCCACTAATCAAAAATGTTTTGTTTGTTATGATCCCATTGGCCGTCGTATCAAGGTTTCTCGAAATGTTATTTTTCTTTTAAATCAATATTTCTTCCAAACTCACATGGACTGTCCAAATCCATCTTCACCAGCTCTCTTACTAGGTTTTTCGGATCAAACAACTGTTACTAGGTTTAGTCCTGCTTTTGTATACCACCGACGGAAAAAACCTCCCACTGCAGATGGCCCTCCCCCTGATTCTCCACCGGCAAATGGTTCCACGTCTACTCCTGCCTTACATCGCTCCTCCAGAAATTCTAGACCGCCTGAGCGGTATGGATTTACCCATACTTCTTTGATGACCACCCTATCTTCTATCTCTATCCCAAGTTCTTATTTGTAGGCTGTCCAACAAGATTGCTGGAACCAGGCCATGAAGGAGGAATTAGATGCATTGGATCTGACTCATACCTGGGATATTGTGGAATGTACTTCCGTAGTTAAGCCCATTGGTTACAAATGGATCTACTCGATCAAACTTAAATATGATGGGTCCTTGGATAGACACAAAGCTAGACTTGTCCACTTCAAAACAGACAGGAGTATGGCATTGACTACGAAGAAACATTTGCACCTGTGGCAAAAATGACATCTATTAGGTTACTTCTCGCCATTGCTGCATCTAAATCTTGGCCATTATACCAAATGGATGTCAAAAATGCATTTCTCCATGGGGATTTGCAAGAAGAAGTCTATATGCGTATACCACAAGGCGTCCCCTCTCCCTCCAAGAGGTCCGTTTGTCGGCTGCGGAAATCATTTTATGGTCTAAAGCAAGCTCCTCGGGCATGGTTTGAAACCTTCAGGGGTCGCTTATGCGAAAGTGGCTTTACTCAGAGCCCTTATGATCCATCTCTCTTTCTATGCCACACATCTACTGGAGTTACTGTGCTTCTGGTGTATGTTGACGATATTATTATCACTGGCACGGATGATGGTATGATCAAATCTCTCCAAGATTCCCTCCGGAATTACTTCCATATGAAGGATTTGGGCCCTTTGCATTATTTCTTGGGCTTAGAAGTGCATCAATCTCCAAAAGGTCTCTTTGTTAATCAACACAAATACACATCAGACCTTATCGAGTTAGCTGACCTCCATGATTCTTCGCCTGTTGATACACCTGTCGAGGTAAATCTCAAGCTGAGTAAAGATGATGACTATCTTCTTCCTGATCCTCATACCTACCGACGCCTGGTGGGAAGTTTTGTCTATCTTACCATCACTAGACCTGACATATCCTATACTGTTAATCTTGTGAACCAGTTCATGACCGCTCCTCGACACCTTCATTTGACAGCTGTGAAGCGCATTATCCGCTATCTACTAAGAACTGTCCCTCGTGGTTTATATTATCCAAAGGATAATCCTCTTCATCTGACAGCTTATGCGGATGCTGACTGGGCAGGCTGTCAAGACACACGTCGTTCTACTTCTGGTTGGTGTACGTACCTTGGAAATTCGCTCATTTCTTGGAAATGCAAGAAACAAGAACGTGTGTCCAGATCTTCCACGGAAGATGAATATAGGGCAATGTCTTCTGCTTGTTCTGAGATCTTATGGCTACGGGGACTTCTTTCGGAACTTGCGTTCACTCAAACCTCTCCTACTTCATTGCATGCCGACAATACTGGGGCTATCCGAATCACTGAAAATCCCGTCCTCCATGAATGTACCAAACATATCGAAGTTGACTGTCACTTTATTCGGGATGAATATAAGCGGGATATATGTCATTAGTCTATCTCATGTTCCTACAGAGTTTCAGTTTGCAGATATCTTCACAAAGGGATTTCCTCGGCCTCGACATCAGTTTCTTATTTCCAAATTGCTGCTTTATGACTCCCTAGCATCAATTTGAGGGGGGTGTCAATCCAAGCCTAGGCCCATTTTCAGCCCAGTCATAATATCTTAGTCAAAGCCAACTGTACATAGTTTGTAAAACTGAATTTTAGGATCTAGATAAGATGAGATTTGCATGTAATCAGGGCATTCAACCCCTTTATAATGGGAGAACAGTCGTCCCTAATGGGCACGGCATTAAGCACTAAACATTATTACAGTGTTTTGTTTCCATCTCTCTAAATGTAATAGACTACCTGTGGAATGAAGCAAGTCTACAGCATACTTCCTTTGGAACAAGAAAATGCACATTAGTGACCTAGACATCTATGTTCCTAGAAAATATTACATTCCTAGAAAATATTTCAAGCTTTTAGATCCTTAATATTGAATACTTCCCATGGTACAATTTTAAGGCTGTTATTCCTTCTTCAACACGACACACATCTATATGATTGACATATATGCTAAGAATGATGACTCATGCACTTCTCATCATGAAAAATATCGATTTAAGCTGCATTTTGTGAATCTAATGTAAAGAGGTGCATTAGTAAACTTTTTGAACCACACACGGATTATTTCACTCCACAAATTCACGCAGTTGGCACACTTCCATTATGCCATGAAGGTTGTTGAAGGGCTTCTATCAGCATGAAATTTTGGAAGAACTTAGGGGTAGCAGTGAAAGAGCTCGGCTCTGGAAACATCTTGTGAGGAGCAGAAGAGACTGATAGGGAAGGAATCAATCAATCGGATGATTAGTACAACTGTGTTTGAAATTAGCAATTGAGTAGTAACTTTAGTAGCAGGCATAATAGATGGAAAGACTAGAATATGAAGTCTTCCTCTATAGCATACTTACAAAGATTTATCAGCATGTTTTATACTATGCTTTTATAGTTACTGACATAATCATGTTTAGGAGAATATCTAATTTGTTCACTCCAAATGGAGAAATCCAAGTTTATGTTCAGAATGAATTTTACCAGTTGCTGAAAACCATGGAGCTTTTTGAAAAATTTCGATGCTCTTGGAACCATATCATTGCTCTAGTCATGGATCAAAAACTTATAAAACATGTGAGTATTCTTACTAGCCCTATTCAAAAACTTATTCTTCTGGCAATCAAAGTTGTAAACATAGCCCACTTTCGAACACTTGCAATCTAATTTCAGGAGATTATAATATTTCTAAAAAAAAAAACTTATGGGCGATGTGCCAGTAAGAACTTGGGTAAATAGCACATCACCAACCTAAGACCTCTTTCAAAAGACATAACAAAAAGTAATGACCTATTTAACAGTAAGAGAAATAGTTGTTTCTTTCAACAACTTCACTCTATTGAAGACCAAATGGACATGAGGTTTAGAGTCAATTCCCTCATCTACAGATAAGTCAAGAAAGTAGTAGGGATATTTTCATTTTTACTTGGCAATGCTTGAACTTTAGTAATTGGAGTTTTGATCCATGCTAGAAGGAAATAAAAAAATAATCATAAGGACATGTGGCAACTGGTGCAGTACCGACATAGTAATAAATTCTAGTGAATAGCATGTGAGATTCTTTATGTAAATTAATTGGAAAGAAACTCTCTTGGCCGTGGATAATACGCAATTTTGACAGTAAGGCTTAAAATTGTTGCCCAATTTCAACAAAAAGAAAGTTTGACTGTAAGATGGAATGGAGAGCTGTCCTAACTGAGAATGCCACTTATATAAATCCTTAATGATATGAGCATAAAGCAGTGGCTGATATTCTCCTTAGGATCGAGTTGAAGCATATATGTTCTTTTCTCTACAGCCACCAGTGGCCTTGTTTGCAAATCTTGAAAAAAAAACAATGAGTAGGAAAATTGAACTACAATTATGTTTTTGGTGGGGCTAGTTAGAAGCATAAGGTTTGTAGGTAAGTTTTATACAATACAGATGAGAGTGAGTTTTTTCTTCCTTTCAGTAGAGGTTGAAGAACCATCAATTAACTCGACCTTATCTAAATCGTAACTATAAGCGATAGGCTTTACAAGTAGAGAGGTACCTGTCATGTTATTGATAGCCCCAAACTCCATAACCCAAGTACTTGATGAAGATGAGACGTTGTACTTGTAATACCTGATTTCACATGATCAATGAAAGAAGTAGAGGGTCCTTTAGGGCATGAAACATCCTAAATGTGAGCGTCATAATCATCTTTTGAAACTTCACTATCTCAGTTGGGATTAGCCTGAGCCGTAGTACTCTTTGATGGAACTAGATCCAAATTTGAAATAGCATCATTAGTTGCACATTTTCTCTATCAATCATGAACATCTCAAGCCGACCCCAATATAGTTGGGACAAGGTTTTGATGATGATGATGATGATGATGATGAACGTCTCAACAAATGTCTCCTTTATGACTGCGATAAGTGTTGACAACCACTTACTCTAAAAGCTTAAGTTGATAAAGAACGGTGTAAGAATGTATATCAGGCTCCTTCATGTGTACTACACCTTCCATGGGAGAATATAGGGGCTCTGCTTGGGAATTGCACCCTCCATGGGAAAATACAAGGCACAACAGGCTGGGGAATCGAACACTGAACCTCCTACTCCGATACCGTGTTGACAACCATTTACTCTAAAAGATTAAGCTAATAGAGAATAGTGTAATAATGTATCAGGGTTACAATGCTTGAAACCCAACTCTTCCAACAATATTCTCAACCACTGTAATTCACAACATCTATGAGCCACAATTCTATACTCAGCTTTTGCACTAGATTTAGCAGTAACAACATGTTTTTTGCTTTTCCAAGAGACTAAATTTCCTCCAACCATTGTACAATATCCTCAGTGAATTTTCTATTTGTTTTGTTAAGGAGCCAGCCCAATTAGCACCAATATATGCCATGGCCTTAGCATGCCCATTATAGCTGTAAAGGATTCCTTGACCAGGTGACCCTTTTAAATATCTCAGAATCCTATGCACTGCAGCAAGAGATGTCAGGTCTAGTGATTGTCAGATAAATCAGCCTCCCAACCAACCTCTAATACATCCTCTTATCTTGAAGTGGCTCACCACTTTCAATATGGATGCTGTGATTTTGCTCAATCAGAGTCTCTGCCGGCTTTGCACCTAGCTTTCCAGTTTCGAGCAGTATCTCGATGGGTTGATGAATCTGTATCTGGACAGTATCTCAACAATTAAACTTGCCAACAATCCTATTTACCAAGATAAAACAAAGCATGTGGAAATCGATTATCATTTTATCTGGGAAAAAATTGAGGAGGATGTCTTACTTTTCCAAGTTCATGCTGAAGATCAATTAGCAAACTTTCTCACCAAGGCTATCAATAAAAGCTAAGTTACATCATGTGTTGTCCAAGCTAGACATTGTAGAAATCTATGCACCAGCTTGAGAGGGTGTGTTGTAAGCTTGATATACATTGTTACACCGTTCTGTATCAGCTTGAGTTTTTTTTTTTTTTTTTTGAAAGGTAAGTGAAGGTTTTAATAACAAAATATAATAAGCAATTTGAACCCTAAGCTTTTAGAGTAAGCGGTTGTGAACAATAAGCACAATGAGTAAAGTAACAGTCATGTCCTCTTCCCCTACGCCAGAACCCCATCCCCTTTTACCGCCACTTCTAACTCTTCCTTGTTCCATGAATGCACCAGTCGTCTCTATTTTGGTGGCATGAGTTGATTTATTTAAATGAGATGGCAACTGAACTGATTTGTGTCTTTCATCTTGACGTAGTGTATGAATTGTTCACCGATGAAAAAAAAATTTATATTCAGGGATCTGAGCTTGAAAAGGTCCAAATTCTTAGATGAGACAGGTGAGGAAACTAAATATCTAATCAGTTTTTTCTTTCCTCCCATCCTTAGGGCAATGAAACTGAGTTTCTCCAACAGTCTAAACTCCCTATGTTGGTATCCTATTCTTCATTAATAAGTTATTTTTCTTGCCTATGATTTTGTGTTCCTTGGCACAACCAATACATTCTTGTTACACTATTACTGTCAGAATACAACTATATTGGCTATTGATAGGACTTATGCTCCTTAACTCTTACTTTAAGTTACTTTTGGTTCCATTGAATCCAATAACCATGACAACTGACATCTTTTTGGCCTCCCATTCCAGGGATTTTAGATCTTCGTTCTTGAGTTCTGAAATGCTGCTATAAACATATCTCAATTTAGATTTTCTTTCAACAAGCATGCAGATTATTCTATACCATTGGAAGAAGCTCGTTATAAATAACAATGTACTAGTAAATTTTAAAATAGGATTCTTATTATAAACATCTACCATTATTCTCACATCTGAAGGAACAAACATTATGACTTTGGAATTTTCAACCATCACTCCTAAGACTTCCAGGACAACCCAAGAGAATCGCAATACTCACACATCCAAAGAAGAATGATGATTGGGAGTAACGCTTTTTATAATTCAATTGGCCACCTAACATACAAGGATTCTTCACATAGCCATGAATTGCCAAAGGATGATCGAACATATGACTTGAGAAGCTTTTACTTGGAATACAATGGTCTTTGTATCCTTTTTAGGATCATTTTGATAGTCCTTGGAGTCTGAAGAAACCTCTGTGCAGAATTTATAGTGTATTAAGAAGGGTTAAAAAAATTAAATATAATTAGAAAATGAAAATAAATAAAATTTACGGTGAAACCAATACAAATGTCACCTAAAATCTCATTTAAAACTTAAGGTGAAAATTTCCAAAATCAACAAAAAGGGTATTCTTTATACATTTAAGAATAGGTATGAAAAATCAAAACGGAAACAAATTTTAGAACTCCCAGCAATGATAGATTTCCACAATATAGAAGAAGAAAAAAAAAAAGTAATCGAATTAAAAACAGATGTCTATCATTTTTCACATATTCCTAAAATTTAAACACTACAAGCACATTTGTGCTATGTTCCCGAAAGATACTCCAGGAGAATTTTAATTTCAATCTTACTGAGTGAACATTAGACTAATTTCTTGCAAAGTATTAGAAATATAAAAGTGTAGAATGGCAACATTGGCTGTTGCATTGGCTTGTTGAAATCAAGTTTAAGAGGTACTAATCCATAAAATAACTATATATTTCACATAGAAGTATTTTAGTGTCTTATGACATTATCATCTTGTTACAATCATCGTTGTGGTCGTGGTCCTTGTCGTCATCATCAAAGCCTTTTCTCGACTAATTTGGGGTTTGCAAAAAGTCATATCATGCCAAGGTTATCATATCAACCAGAAACCTCTCAACTCATCATTCATGTTCTGGACTAGAAGTTGGAGCCATTCTTGTTGGCAACGTCACATGGGTGTGCATTTTTCTTTTTCTTTTCTTTTTTTTCCTTAAAGGAAAATTAAATTAATTACATAAAAAAAGGAGTACCCCAAAATGAACAGCCAACAAAAAGGCAAATTAGCCCCAACAAATCAACCAGAAAATATGTGACAAAAAAAAATCTAAAAATGAAATCAAGAACAAGAGCAAGAGTACAAACCCTCCTAACCATGAGCATCAGGTAGGAAGGCAGACCAAGGGCCGGGAAGAGTGCAAGAAGTGCAGGGCTAGCACTAAAATAGCAAAAGGAGCCACTTGGACAAGCTGGGCCTAACCAAATCTAGGGTAACATGCGAGGTATAAGCTCTTTCTCACATATTCCGAAGGAACTTAGAAACTACAAGTGATGACAATGGCTTCTGATGAGAGATAGTTCTCAGCATTTCGCTAGCTGTGGATGGCTTGTGAGGATTGCATTTCTACTTCTGAATAAAAGGGGAGTTTGAATGTTGATGGTTTCATTTATCAATCGAGGAATGATGATAAAGAGGTGAAAAGCCCACTTATTCATTAATCTGCCATTTTCATTCTGCAGGGCTAGGCAAATGATGGGTGGAGGATACATCCTAAAAGCATGGGACTAGTCATTAATGGATAATAGATGAATGGAATTTGGTTCTATCATAATTGTGGTAGTTTGGACCATTAAATTGATCTGGTACAAAATGGAAAAAATTAGAGTGGAGAAAGCATTAGGGATAGAGTTCTTGTGGATTAAACTGGAATAGGCAAATGGACTAATACTAGATTGATCACTTGCCTGCACTTTCAATGCAAGGAGCTTTCAAGTAGATGGGGTAGATTCTGTTGAAATAGAGGCAAATGTATGCTGTGCCTACCTATTTGATCAGGAATTTAATCTTTTTCACTCCTATTATGTTGCTTCTCAGTAATTCAATACAACAACTCTTTGCTAGTCTTGCTTTTTTCCCAACACCTATAGCATCCTTTTTTTTCCCTATTGAAACTCACTATTAGCATGTGGAAATATATTGCAGCTGATTTCTTGACTTCAATCCTCCCTGATGAGGGACTAATAAAAAAAAAATTTCTTTTTTTTGAGTTCCTTTCATTGGACAGGAGTCCATGGTAAAATGGGAAGCTGCTGATTGTTGCAACCACGATGTTGCAGGCTTGAGACTTGAGTCATGTTATCTATAGAAAGTGTCTCTTTCCTTGCTCAAAAATATTTGGAACATATTTGGTCATCTCTTCAGTACTGGCAGTCCAAGGTGATGGGTTAGCGATAATTGGACCTGAGTTTTAATTGATCCAAGTTGTCTGTTTTGCTTGCAAATTATTTAAATTTAGAATGATTCTTAAGAAGAAAAAAAAAAGGTTCTTGAAGGCTTTGCATATTTTTAATTAGTTTGGTTCTTGTCTATCTTGTCTATACTTTTAATTGTCTTTATTATGATGGTTTTCTAAGATGAGTTTTGTTCTTAAGAATCATTTGTAATCTACAGTAGAGACGTCTTGATAAGCAACCTGGATCTATTAATTTGCACCATTCATCATTCTTGTCTTTAATATGGTTATTCAATTCATTTAGCCCAATGTGGGGCCCACATAATTGATTATTTGATTTGATGATGGTACTATGTTACACTCATTCCATATTCTTTAGTTCAGTTGTCAGTAATTGAAGGTGAAAATCATTTAGTCAATATGAGTCTTGAGAAAATTAGGCTTTGCCGGTGTGGTGCAAGGTTAAGTTACCATTTATCAATGTTGTATCTAGATCTTCATTTGGTGGAATTCCATGATAAAAAGGCATTTGGCCTTAATGGTGGAAATATTTGAGAAGAAGTTAGCTTCTTGGAAGTGAGAAAAAACTTAGGTTAGGAGGAAGAATTAATCCCTTTGATAAAGGTTACTATCCAACTTTATGACCAACCATTCGCCACTTCTATATACACTCCTCACTCAGGAAATGGTTTAAGAAATGATACAATCTGCCTTTTCAGCACTTGGTCTTATAGGAAAAACTCCAAACTCTCCATCAATTTGCTATCTTCATTTTTTTTCCCCTCAAAATCACATGACGTTCTCCTTAGACATTAAAAAAAACCAACACATTGCAAGTAATGAACAAATTCCTATCATAACTGCTATTGACATTTCTCATCCATTACCTTCGCATCATGTGTTTTTTTACTTCTAGATTGCCCACCAATTATCTTTTAGTCCGTTAATTGGTCGATAACAATTGTGCCATCCCATTTTATCCTACTGGTTATTTATGCAGGATCAAGAATCGAGGAACATGATCAAGGAGGGGCCTAAATGTAGACAACTCTTTCCACTAATCATATCGGTACCACCTAGGAATAAATGTTTGTTCTCTTTATTTTGTGCTTCCTCATCAAATAATTTATGACAATTATGGCATAACTATTTAGGACATCTGATGCTAAAAGTTTATTGTCTTCATTGAACTCCTATTTTCTATTGAGTAAATCACATTTTTCATGGTAATATGTTTCTTTTGATTGTTCTAGTTGCAAAAAGGCTGAGAGTAAAACTCTTCCACCCCATTCACGATGGCATTACCATTGTTTTTTTTTTTTTTATTGAATTCATGCCAATCTTTGCGATATTGCACCTTCCAGCTCACAGTCTTACTATAAGTATTGTCACTTTTATTGATGATTATAATTGATAGAAACCTTATTTGAAAACCAATTCTCCAAAAATGTATCAAGATTCATATCTTTTATTTGTTCTCGAAAATAAAGGTATCAAATTTGAAAGTTTTCCCCAAGCCCCTCAACAAAATGGGGTATCGAAAAGGAAAATTGCCGCGTCTTGGATGTCTTTCAAACCATAAAATCACCATGTATTGGATGTCATTCAAACCATACTTCTGCAGTTCTTTGATTTAGTGTGGAAGCTCTCTCTGATGTAATGCATCCTAGTAATCATCTTCAATCTCCAAAACTACAACACCAATCTCCTTTTTGCCGACTTCATGGCCATTTTCCCCATTATGATCATCTTCTTAATTTCGGATGTCTTTGTTTTGTTCATCTTCCACCTCTTGAGCATGTAAAGTTCTCATTGCAAACTACTCAATGCGCCTATCTTTTTTTTTTTTTTTTTTTTGCTGAATTGCAAATTGAATTAAAAGAAAAAGAGAAATAGCCAAAACAGGCAAAACAGAAACAAAAAAAAAGAAAAAAAAGAAAAAAAGAGAAGAAAACAGCCAAAGAAAAGAAAGAGAAAAACAGAGCTCTATCTCATATTAGGATAGAGTTGATTATAGAGAAGGAAGAAAGAGGCTAAAGTATCACTAGAGAAAGAAGAATTGAATCTACTTAGAGAGAGAGAAGCATCCCCCAAGAAGAAAGAGATAGCTGAGTCCAGAGAGGGGATTTTATTATTAAAGAGAGCCTGATTCTTGACCTTCCAAATGCTGAAGATGGCAATGATAAAGAGAGCATTGGGACTCTTATTGGCTCTAGAACAGGAGTTGGCAGAGAAGGACTCCCATTTGGATGAGACAAAGTTGAAAGGGAGAAATTGGAAATTTCCTTTAACTGCAAACCAGGCACAAAATGAAGAGGCGAAGGGGCAGAGGAAGAACATGTAGTAAGTTGATTCCTGATGAGTGTCGCAGAGATAGCAAGAAGAAGCTAAATGAAGCTAAATGAACTCCAACAGATTGTGCCCATGCATTGGTGGGGAGTTTGTTGAGGAACAGCTTCCAGGCAAAATAAGTTGTGGAAAGCTTAAGGAGGCTGTTCCAAGCAAAGAGAGATTACTAGAGTTTGAGCTGGACCACTGCAGCATATCAGGCTCTTCAACGAGGGAGAAGGAAGATAGGAGAGAGGCAGAGAAAGAATTCACCAGCTGAGGAAGATGGAGACTATGGAGCTTCTGGCTATTAGAAAAAAACTTCATTCACAGAATCATAACAAGGAAAAACCTCTGGATAAATCTACGCCAAAGTCAGGGGGCCATGCCATTTATCGTACCAGAAACTAGTGTTTTTACCATTTCCCAATATCCAGTGGTTGTTTTGGAAAATGAAATGCGGTCTTCTCTTGATAGACCTCCAAATGCAAGATCCTGAGAGAAGGGAGGAACGGTGCCAAGGGGAAAAACCTTTATAAAAGTTGGCTCTGAACCAGCTAGCCCACAGGGACGAGAAGGAGAAGGCAGCGCAGCCCAATCTGAACGAATTGGCCAAAATCAGGTCCTTAATGCGACGAAGACCCAGCCCACCTTCAGACTTTGGCTGACAGACTGAATGCTAATTAAGGAGGCTCCTCTTGACTTGATCAGGACCCCCCAAACCAGTGAGAGTTTCTCGTCCATCTCTCCAGGAAGGTGCAGACCGATCTAGGAAGAGGGAGCACGAGAAGGATGTGGATAGGGAGGCTTTGGAGCACATGCTTGACAAGGATGACTCTCCCTGCAAACACAACACCAAAAACAGGAAATTGGAACGGATTACCGTTCCTAATCCTTCCGTTCCTAATCCGTTAATCCGTTCCAATTTCCTATTTTTGGAACGGATTAACGGATTAGGAACGGTTATCCGTTCCAAAAATAGGAAATTGGAACGGATTAACGGATTAGGAACGGAAGGATTAGGAACGGTAATCCGTTCCAATTTCCTGTTTTTGGTGTAGTGAAAGGAAAGCAAATTACTTTTCCAACCAGTAAGCCTTTGCCTGAAAGAATCCTTTAAACTCTCAAAGTACTGAGCTTTGGGGCTGCCAATGAATAGGGGAACTCCCAGGGATTTAGCAGGGAAGAATGCATGAGAGATGCCTAAGGATCTCAAGGTTCTGGCTTTGAAGGATTGTCTGTTGTTGCCAAATAGGACATTACTCTTCCTGAGGTTAAAGTTTTGACCAGCTGCTGATTGGTAGGCTTCCAAGACACCCTTGATAGAGTTGATACTTTGAGGATAGGCTTGGAAGAAAAGAAGGATGTCATCAGCAAACATCAAGTGACAGATAGAAGGAGAAGCTGGGGCTCTGTAGAGTGGAGACGGAAGCTTTTGAGAAACTAGATTGGTAATGTTCAAGCTTAGGATTTCCTGAGCTAAGATAAAAAGGTATGGGGATAAAGGGTCTCCCTGCCTGAGCGCACTCCCCACATCAAAGTAGCTAGCAGGCTCTCTGTTGATAAGGACAGAGCCTTTTGCAGAGCATATGCAAGCCTTGATAAGAGAAGTCCATTCTTTGCTAAAGCCAAAAAAGGCCAGAGCTTTGAAAAGGAAAGGCCAACTCAATTTATCAAAAGCTTCAGAAATATACAGTTTCATGCAAATACCTTTGCCTTTTGCTCCCTTTTAAAGGTTCTGAGTTAGCTCATGGGCCAGAGCAATGTGATCTTGAATTCTTCTTCCTTTTAAAAAGGCCACCTGATGAAGTGAAATGATGTCAGGGAGGCCAACAGCCATTCTGGAGGCTAAGATCTTGAAACTAACTTTGTAGGAGAAATTGAGAAGGCTGGTAGGACGATAATCACCGAAGGAAGATGGGGCAGCCACTTTGGGAATCAGAGAGATAAAGAAAGAGTTTGACGCCTTGAGGAGCTTTTTATAAGTGAAAAAATGCTTAGCAACATCTATTACAGTCGTGCCAACAATGTCCCAACAACTGCAGAAGAAGCTACCAGAGAACCCATCCGGACCAGGAGAGCTAGATTTCTTGAGGCTGAAGACCGAAGCTCTAATTTCATCATTGGAAGGGACAGCTTGCAGAATAGAGTTTTGGATTGGAGAGACTCTGTTACAGGCCACTTGGAAAAGTTGGGGGGGCATTTGAGAAGGGGAAGGCTGATAAATACCAGAGAAGAAATCGACAGCAGCATCTTTAATCTGAGGAAGCTTGTCAAGGGAATTTCCTTGATACTCCTTGGAGCCCTTGATTTTAGCAGCCAAGTGAAAAAATCTGGTATTTATATCTCCTTCCTGCAACTAATGCGCCTATCTTAGGATATGCTTATAGAAAGGGATTTTGTTTCTGTGATCCTTTAACTTGTCGAATTCGTGCATCTTGCCATTTTTTTTTGTTTAACATTAAAAAAATTCGCAAAACCTTGTTCATCATTTGTCACCCGGAATATCCTTAATTTCTTCCTGACTTATTTGACAGACTCCTTCCGTAACAAGGTTTAGACAAGGAATTGTGTATGAGTGGCATTGGTGTTAATAGGAAGTTGCAAAAAGGGATGCAATCCAAGAGCTTCCCTTGTTGCCTAATCCTAGTCTTTCTCCACCACTTCACTAGTCCACTTATTGCTTTCGCCCCCCTGATCTTTATGGTTTTCCTCTTTTACTATTACTTGCTAATCTGTTCTCAATTTCTATTCCTAACTCCTATTGGAAACCTATAAGGCATGATTATAGGCAGCATGCAATGAAAAGGGTACATGATGGTCATTAGAGTAATCACACTTGGGATATTTCTCCCTATCCATCTTATGCTAAACTCATTGTGTCACGACCCAAATTCCGGGATCCTGTCGGATATTCGGATCGTGATAACTTGGCAATGTTTACCATTCATTTATCAAATTATTCGCATAAGAGATTTGGCATATAAATCAACTATAATTCCAATTAATTTAAATAAAGTCAAACAATATCAAAAAAATCTCTGAATACTCCAAATCCCTATGTTCTAACTCAAATCAATAATGTACTAAACATTAAATCAATTGCTAGACAAAAACTAATTCTTCTGTCACTCATATAAATATTTCTCGTTCTCTCTCTTCAGCCACGCATGCCAAAATCTACGTGCTGAGCGACATCCTGATTTATCCCACCTGCAGTAAGATTACCTGAAGGGGGCAATACAACATCAGTATTACTGGTGAATGAATATTCCTAATTACATAAGCAGCATAAAACATAATATTACATATTTGAAACAATATATTAAATGCCATAAAAAAATACATCCATACATATATATATATATATATATATATATCCGTGCCCATGCACCTTACCACGCCTCAAAGGCCCATTGAATACATGTATACCGGTCACTATGACCCTGTCTCATCGGACACGTCCCCTATGGACTGGCCGCTATAACGGCTCAGACACTAAGTCCAACATCTCACGTCTGGGACCCCACCATCTCATAACAACCACAACTCAATATTATTAACAATTTTCCTCATTTACATATCAACAGTGTGGACCCAACCCTGCTAAGCTCACTATTTATTGCCCCACTCCAACTCATAATTGGTATTGTTGGTCCACACTATAAAACAAACCATAATATAACATTAAGTAATCTTAATGCATGAAATTAATCACAGCTAAATTGATCACAGTTATTTACTCACAATTAATTAATCATCTAATCTTAAGTTATCTGCATATAAACTTTATACGATCATCTCCTACCAATCCTGGGCCAAGCCCAATTATACATGTCACGCGTCCATGAACACAACCAGATATTGGTTTGTCTACACGCCTGATGGCACAGTCATATAACATCCAGTGGGTCCCGCTGGTCTAAATCACGATCAGGTCTACTCTCTAGAGTTACCCAAGTATTGGCTTTACTCTTAATGGATTGGATTCACAATCAGATATTTTTACTGGCCCCACAAGATTAACAAATACAATTGGAATTCATAAATAATCCTTATTGATAACAAAATTGAAGTTCCTGGATAACTGGTCAGATGGAGACCAGGCCACATGGGACCACCACCATTGGGATCGTCTCTGAGTCTACTTCAAGACGTGGGGTCCTATTCCATGATTGGCTTAGTTAGTGGGTCCCACTACTAGTATTGACGAGACTGCCTCATTCATGCCTGCAGCACTCCAAATTTAGTATCCAGTGGGCCCCACTCTACTAAATCAAGATCAGCCTCCTAGGTCATGGTCGCCCACTGCCAAACCATCAATCCAACGGATCTGATCCATCATCAGATCATGTTCTGGGGTCCACAAGCCAGAAACGACTTTTACTGCTTTCTGTTCTATGGCACGCCTGGCTGTGATTGAATGCATTGATCAATGGGTCCTACTGATCCTAATCCAAGATGTTCCACTCCACTATGGTTGCCCATCAATCCTCTTCCAGATGTGGGGTCCTGATTTTTTATCAGGTCCACTGATGGGTCCTACTATCCCTCGATGTCAATATGTTCCTTGGACGATAAGCCCCTGTTTTCACCAATTTCACATCTATTCGATGGATGTTCATGAATTAGCACTCCATATCAATTGTAATATTCTTACAATCATTCTTACATCAATTACATGATTCCCTTTACTCAAATTAGATTTTATGCCTACGGTATACACAGCAATACAGAATAACTTAATCATGCTCTGTTATCAGCAATATTGCTTATCATGCTCTGTTATCAGCCATATTGATTAAATCATCTAGGTATTTAGGAAGATCCACTCACCTTTGATATGCTATTGTTGCTTTTGCAATGTGTGGGCGCGAATAGGACATCAATAGCCTTCCCTTCCTTCTCCTGATTAACAGCCACAGGACTCTCTATCTCAGAATTATCTCCAGTGGAAAAAGAATACCATAATAGGGGTCGTTGGTTTGCTTATGTATATATAGAAGGATGTGTTGTATAAACTTCCTAGTCCTAATATATGTCTTATTTCCTCTACTATAGTTGTTATACAACTCCAGTCCCAAAACAAAACGTGGGACACTTTCCACTTTCTAATTCTCCATAATAAGTACTTTTTCTAATACCATAATATGGAAACAACCCAAAGTACTATCTGGGCCAGACTAATCCTGGACCCATATAATATAGGATATTACATACTCCCCTCCTTGGGAAATTGGCCCTCCAAATTTAAAACATACCTGTGGTGAAAAGATGCGGATGCTTCTTTCAGGCCTCGTCCTTGATCTCCCATGTAGCTTCATTTGAATCCTGATGTGTCCAGAGCACCTTGACTAGTCGGACTGTTCGTCTCGCAACACCCTCTCGTTGGTGTCTATGATTGCAACAGGGCTCTCCTCATAGGATAAATCTGGCTGTAAGTTCATTGGTTCGAAATCTAACACATGAGACGGGTCTGGTTCATACTTTTTCAACATGGATACATGAAACACCTTATGAACTCCAGCTAACTGCGGTGGTAGTTCCAATTCGTAAGCGTTCCCATCGCTCACCCGCCCTGTAATTTTGAATGGTCCAATGTATCTCGGGCTTAGCTTTGCTTTCTTGCCGAATCGCATCACTCCCTTCGTTGGAGAAACTTTGAGGAATATTGAGTCACCTACCTAAAACTCTAATTCTCATCGGCGTTTGTCTGCATAACTCTTTTGGCGACTCTGAGCAGTCTTCAATCTATCCCGGATTTTCTTAATATTCTCAATAGAGGTTTGCACTCATTCAGGGCCTAAAATCCGCCTATCGCCCACCTCTTCCCAACAAATTGGAGAGCGGCAACTCTTGTTGTACAGGGCCTCGAAAGGAGCCATCTGGATACTCGAATGATAGCTATTGTTATAAGCAAATTCTGTCAGCGGTAACTACTCATCCCAGCTATCTCTAAAATCTATAGCGCAAGCTCTAAGCATGTCTTCCAGTGTTTGATTGGTCTTCTCAGTCTGTCCATCAGTCTGAGGGTGATATGCCGTGCTAAAATTCAATTTCGTACCCATAGCCTTCTGTAAGCTCTTCCAAAACTGTGAAACAAATCTAGTATTCCTGTCTGATACAATTGATGCAGGAACGCCATGCACCCTCACAATCTCCCGAACATATGTTTTGGCCAAGTGCTCCATGGTAGTTCTTCCTTTCAACGGTATGAAGTGTGCTGACTTGGTCAATCGATCCACAATTACCCAAATTATTTCATCTTGCCTTGAGGTCTTGGGAAATCCTGAAATGAAATCCATAGTGATATGTTCCCATTTCCATTCTGGGATAGGTAACGGTTGCAGCAATCCCCCCGGCTTCCTATGATCAGCCTTCACTTGTTGACAAGTAAAACACCGTCCAACAAACTCAGTAACATCATTCTTCATACCGATCCACCAAAATCTGATTTTTAAGTTCTGATACATCTTGGTGTTCCCTGGATGGATGGTATATCTGGTGTGATGTGCTTCCTTCAAAATTTCATCTTTGATTTCTCGAATATTTGGGACACACAGTCTACCTCGAAAGTATAACACGCCATTATCAACGGAGAAGTCTGGTTTATTATCTAGTTTGTCGAAGATTTCCACCAATACCTTGTCATCTTGTTGATGATCTTTAATTCTCTGAATTAATTCGGGTTGAACCTTGAAACTTCCCAATAGTGCTTTTTCACCAATAGGCCATAAATTTGCATCCAAGTCCTTGATCTCTTCAAGTAGTCGCCACTCAGCAGTAAGACAAGCCATCCTACTTAAGGCGTTGGCTACAACATTCGCTTTTCCTGGATGATAAATTATAGAGAAATTATAATCTTTCAAGAATTTCATCCATCTTCGTTGGCGCAAGTTCAATTCTTTTTGAGAAAATACATATTTGAGGCTCTTGTGATCTGTATTAACTTCAAATTCCTCACCGTAAAGGCAGTGTCTCCAAATTTTCAATGCAAAAACTACAGCTGCCAAGTCCAAGTCGTGCGTAGCGTAATTTTGTTCATGAACCTTTAGCGCTCTGGAAGCATATGCAATTACCTTTCCACACTGCATGAGAACACACCCTAACCCTTGCAACGACACATCACAGTAGATAACAAATCCTCCACTCCCAGCCGGAAGGGCGAGTATTGGTGCCGATGTCAGTTTACCTTTCAATGTTCTGAAGCTACCCTCACATTTCTTGTCCCAAGTGAACGGAACATCCTTCCTTGTGAGTCTGGTCAATGGTCCAGCAATCGTAGAAAATCCTTGTACGAACCTTCGATAATAACCTGCCAAGCCTAAGAAACTCCGAACTTCTGAAACATTTGAAGGTCGCTTCCAATTCATAACCGCTTCTATTTTTGTAGGGTCTACAGATAATCTGTCTCCGGAAATAATGTACCCCAAAAAGGTTACTTGCTCTAACCAGAAATCACACTTACTCAACTTGGCATAAAGCTGGTTGTCCTTCAAGAGCTGCAAGGAGGTACGCAAATGCTTGCCATGTTCTTGCCTTTCTTTAGAGTAGATGAGGATATCATCAATAAATACCACCACAAATTTATTCAGATAGGGTTGAAAAACTTGGTTCATCAATGCCATAAAGGCGGCTGGCGCATTGGTCAATCCGAACGGCATGACTAGAAACTCGTAGTGACCATACCGCGTCCGAAACGCTGTCTTGGGAATGTCTTCCTCCCTTACTCTCAACTGATGGTAGCAGGACCTTAGATCTATCTTGGAAAAGTATTTCACTCCTTGCAATTGATCAAACAGTTCATCAATGCGGGGTAGAGGGTACTTGTTCTTAATGGTCACCTGATTTAACTGCCTATAATCAATGCACATTCTCAAGGTTTCATCCTACTTCTTTAATAACAACACCGGTGCTCCCCATGGGGACACACTAGGCCTGATGAGTCCTTTGTCCAATAGTTCCTCCAATTGATCATTGAGTTCCTTCAATTCTGCTGGAGCCATTCGATAGGGTGCTTTGGAAATCGGGGTCGTACCCGACATTATTTCAATGGTAAAATCAGCCTCCCGAAGTGGGGGCAATCCAGGGAAGTCATCCAGAAATACGTCAGGGAATTCCCTAACAACGGGAATATCTTCTATACTTAGTTTCGGTTTATCCTCCAAAATGAAGGCTAAAAGCCTTTACACCCATTCCTCAGTAACTCACCAGCTTTAATGGCTGAGATAACCATTGACCGAACAGGTCTCCTTTTTCCCACCAGACTAACATGAGTAAGTCCTTCTAGATTAAATCGAACTACTTTGTTAAAGCAGTCTAAAATAGCCCGATACCTAATAAGTCAGTCCATGCCCAGTATAACATCAAAGTCGTTCATACGTAACAATACCAGGTCAGCCAGCATCAGGGCTTGCCCAATCACTATCATGCAATCATAAAATATGGTTCTAGTGCATATTTGATCACCCGTGGGTGTAGACACCACTAATGCATTAGTCAAAATTGAGGGGGAATTTTCTATCTTGGCAGCAAAAGTATGCGAGATGAAAGAATGAGTCGAACCAGAATCAAATAAAGTACTAACTTCAAAATTGGAAATTAAGACCATACCCTCGACTACATGGTTGGCCGCTTCCGCATCATGGTGAGTCATGGCAAAGAGCCTTCCGTTCTGCTGCTGTCCCGTCTGATTCCCTCCTTGGTTATTCCGGCCAAGGTTGTAATGCTGTCCTTGGGGTGGGTTCTGCTGATTTCCACGGGGCTGATGTGTCTGGTTCTGATAATAACGCTGGTTTTGTGGACGCTCTCGACCCTGCTGATTTTGCGGAGGTGCTTGCCCTGGTGTCTGGATTTAATTCCTTCCCTGCTTACTGGGGCAGTCCTTGACTTGGTGCCCTTCCTGACCACAACCGTAACATCCACCTTTCCGTGTGGCTTGATTTCTCTCCCTGACCTCTGGACAATCTTTTACCTTATGACCTCCTTTTCCACACCCAAAGCACACTCCAGGTCTTTTCCGGCATTGATTTGTTTCATGTGATCCTCCACAATGGTTGCAGACCGGCTTGGCCCCAGTTTTCTGTTTCTTATTGGGGAACCGGTGCTTGGAGTTGTCTGTTTTTCCTTCAGTGGACGTCATTTGAGTCTATCTCTTTATGTCCTTGATGGCTTCTTCTGAGACGAAAGCTTTTCTCAAAGCTTCAGCATAAGTCTTTGGTTCATGCAGCTTCACGTCCTTTTTGATGTCTGGTCTAAGACCGTTCACGAATCGTTCCATCTTTTCTCCTTCTGTAGCCACTAATGTTTCAGCAAAATGTGACAGTTCTGTAAACTTAAGAGCGTACTTGGCTACCGTCAAATTTCCTTGCACCAAAGTTTCAAACTCTCTTCTTCTGAGCCCTAATATGATCTGGTATAAACT
This sequence comes from Cinnamomum chago, assembly GCA_038049695.1. Taxonomy (NCBI): domain Eukaryota; kingdom Viridiplantae; phylum Streptophyta; class Magnoliopsida; order Laurales; family Lauraceae; genus Cinnamomum; species Cinnamomum chago. The sequence continues at coordinate 57,951,505 of CP142458.1, read as the reverse complement.
TCTTGTTAAACTCCCGTTTAAAGAAGGCCCAAGTAATCTCTGTTTCTTGTCCATTGAATGACCTCTTGGCTGTCTTCCACCATTCCTTCGCATCACCTTCTAATTTAAATGTTGCAAGTAAGGCCTTTTGATGCTCTGTACATCCCATAACTTCAAAGATGCCTTCCATGTGTTTTGCCAATTTATTTGCATCCCAATATTAGTTGTTTCTTCAAAGCTCTTGGGGCGAAATTCATTGAATTAATCTTTTATATAAGGTATCTCTTTCACGATTCCTGCTCCCAATGATGCTACCTTCACCCGAACCATCTCTATTATTACTCTGTCCCTCGCCATTCTCACTTTGATGGTGATAAATAGCGGAGATCTGCTCTTGAACCTGTGTATACGCCTTCATAAAGCTTTCAAACATTTGCCGAGCATACTCCGGCATCTCCATAGTTCCACTGTTTGGTCGAACATTGTTGTTCGCATTCTCATTCCCAGTAACATTGTCCATCGTCTTATTCCTTCTGCAGAAGAAAGAATTTGTGAGCTAAAAGATCATTGACAGTATACTTTACTTAATCTCTACTATTGACAACCCCAATGTCCTCACCACGTGACCTATGGGTTGCTAATTCTTTTAATTCCCCAAAACCTTATGCTTTGATACCACTTTGTCACGACCCAAATTCCGGGGACCTGTCGGATATTCGGATCGTGATAACTTGGCAATGTTTACCATTCATTTATCAAATTATTCGCATAAGAGATTTGGCATATAAATCAACTGTAATTCCAATTAATTTAAATAAAGTCAAACAATATCAAAAAAATCTCTGAATACTCCAAATCCCTATGTTCTAACTCAAATCAATAATGTACTAAACATTAAATCAATTGCTAGACAAAAACTAATTCTTCTGTCACTCATATAAATATTTCTCGTTCTCTCTCTTCAGCCACGCATGCCAAAATCTACGTGCTGAGCGACATCCTGATTTATCCCACCTGCAGTAAGATTACCTGAAGGGGGCAATACAACATCAGTATTACTGGTGAATGAATATTCCTAATTACATAAGCAGCATAAAACATAATATTACATATTTGAAACAATATATTAAATGCCATAAAAAAATACATCCATACATATATATATATATATCCGTGCCCATGCACCTTACCACGCCTCAAAGGCCCATTGTATACATGTATACCGGTCACTATGACCCTGTCTCATCGGACACGTCCCCTATGGACTGGCCGCTATAACGGCTCAGACACTAAGTCCAACATCTCACGTCTGGGACCCCACCATCTCATAACAACCACAACTCAATATTATTAACAATTTTCCTCATTTACATATCAATAGTGTGGACCCAACCCTGCTAAGCTCACTATTTATTGCCCCACTCCAACTCATAATTGGTATTGTTGGTCCACACTATAAAACAAACCATAATATAACATTAAGTAATCTTAATGCATGAAATTAATCACAGCTAAATTGATCACAGTTATTTACTCACAATTAATTAATCATCTAATCTTAAGTTATCTGCATATAAACTTTATATGATCATCTCCTACCAATCCTGGGCCAAGCCCAATTATATATGCCACATGTCCATGAACAGAACCAGATACTGGTTTGTCTACACGCCTGATGGCACAGTCATATAACATCCAGTGGGTCCCGCTGGTCTAAATCACGATCAGGTCTACTCTCTAGAGTTACCCAAGTATAGGCTTTACTCTTAATGGATTGGATTCACAATCAGATATTTTTACTGGCCCCACAAGATTAACAAATGCAATTGGAATTCATAAATAATCCTTATTGATAACAAAATTGAAGTTCCTGGATAACTGGTCAGATGGAGACCAGGCCACATGGGACCACCACCATTGGGATCGTCTCTGAGTCTACTTCAAGACGTGGGGTCCTATTCCATGATTGGCTTAGTTAGTGGGTCCCACTACTAGTATTGACGAGACTGCCTCATTCACGCCTGCAGCACTCCAAATTTAGTATCCAGTGGGTCCCACTCTACTAAATCAAGTTTAGCCTCCTAGGTCATGGTCGCCCACTGCCAAACCATCTACCCAACGGATCTGATCCATCATCAGATCATGTTCTGGGGTCCACAAGCCAGAAACGACTTATACTGCTTTCTGTTCTATGGCACGCCTGGCTGTGATTGAATGCATTGATCAATGGGTCCTACTGATCCTAATCCAAGATGTTCCACTCCACTATGGTTGCCCATCAATCCTCTTCCAGATGTGGGGTCCTGATTTTTTATCAGGTCCACTGATGGGTCCTACTATCCCTCGATGTCAATATGTTCCTTGGACGACAAGCCCCTGTTTTCACCAATTTCACATCTATTCGATGGATGTTCATGAATTAGCACTCCATATCAATTGTAATATTCTTACAATCATTCTTACATCAATTACATGATTCCCTTTACTCAAATTAGATTTTATGCCTACGGTATACACAGCAATACAGAATAACTTAATCATGCTTTGTTATCAGCAATATTGCTTATCATGCTCTGTTATCAGCCATATTGATTAAATCATCTAGGTATTTAAGAAGATCCACTTACCTTTGATATGCTATTGTTGCTTTTGCAATGTGTGGGCGCGAATAGGACATCAATAGCCTTCCCTTCCTTCTCCTGATTAACAGCCACAAGACTCTATCTCAGAATTGTCTCCAGTGGAAAAAGAATATCATAATAGGGGTCGTTGGTTTGCTTATGTATATATAGAAGGATGTGTTGTATAAACTTCCTAATCCTAACATATCTCTTATTTCCTCTACTATAGTTGTTATACAACTCCAGTCCCAAAACAAAACGTGGGACACTTTCCACTTTCTAATTCTCCATAATAAGTACTTCTACTAATACCATAATAAGGAAACAACCCAAAGTACTACCTGGGCCAGACTAATCCTGGGCCCATATAATACAGGATATTACACATTGGAATCAAACAGATTTATTTTGTTGCTAAATTTACATTGTTCATTGGACCACCATAGAGTGTGGCTCCTTCAAATCGACTATAGTATGAGATTTACTATGAGGAGACTCTAGGTACTTCATCATGGCCATGTTTTTAGATGGATGTGAACACTGCTTTCTTTCATGAGGACTTAATGAGGAAGATTGCATGTGTTATCCATAGGGTATCACTAGTACTTCACCTAATAATGTTTGTCATTTGTAGTGATCTCTTTATGGTTTAAAGCAAGCTCTATGGGCATGGCTTGAGAAGTTTTATTAAACTATTCTTTAAGCTTAATTCAAATCGAGCAAGTATGACTCATCGATGCTCCTTTATAGAACTTCTATTGGCATCACTATTTACTTGTCAACGTAGATGATATCATTATAACGTGGACTGATTTGGATAGCATGACCACTCAAATATTACCTGGGCCTTGAGGTCCACACATCAGATAAAGGTCACTTCACCAATCAACTTAAGTACACAAAGACTATGTAACCATGGTTCGTTTACATGACACCAGTGCTGTGGACATTCCCTTGGAGCTCAATGTCAATTATCAACGACATGATGGAGAACTTTCGATCCCACATATCACAAGCTTGTTGGAAATCTTTTCTAGTTGACCATTACTAGACCTATTATTTCTCATGTTGTTAACATGAATTGATGAATTAATTCATCACTCAATCGTGTCTTTTTCACTTAGCAGATCATTCGCTATCTCCTTGGAACTTCCAAATGCGAAATATTTTTTTAAGTGAATCCAGCTTTTGTCTCACTTCGTACTGTGAAGCTAATTTGGCTAGATGTTCAAACACGTTTTATGACAAGATGGTGTATTTATCTTGGTCATACCTTGATTTCATGGAAATATAAAAAGGACAGAGATTCCAACGAAATTGATTATCGTGCTATGCCCTTTGCTTGTTCCGACTTCTGAGATCATTTGGCATGGAAGGCTGCTTTACAAACTTGGGTTTTCTTGGAGTAATGCTGATAATACTAGCACAATTTTGATTGCAGCCAACCCTATCTATGATGAAAGAGTAAAACACATTGAGATTGACTAACACTATCCTTGACGCTTTTGATGTCAACATCATTACACCGAGTTATGCACCTTCCAATCTTCAAGTGGCTGACATCTTCACTAAAGCATTGACAGACTCGACATAAAAAAATTGATGTTGGTCGATTCTCCAATATCTCTATTCCAGAGAAGGGGGAGGGGTTATTAAAATACTCCTATAGACTACCATATAATGTGGAGGACCATACTTTTCAATATACCGCTTGTACACTATATTGTTTCATAATCCATTAGGACCAATTTGTTTCAATCACCCTAACTGGGGGAATAATCTTGGCGATAGTTGATACATAGGGATGCCCTCTCCCATTGAGACACACAACTTTGCACTGAAAATTCTCTTCTCGTGGTTCAATATTATGATGAATAGGTAATTTTCTGTTAAGAACTCTCATAATCAATCATTAGGAAGATGGACTCTGTAAGAAAGATTTTCTTATATCTGAAAACTAAGTGACCTCCTAGATTTCTAACATTTACATAGGCAATGACCATAGAAAAAGATCTTAACCACTGATCATTTTTTTTAAAATGGCAAAAGATTATTGTTAATATCTGTGATCTTTGTTTGAAAAATGTTAAGTAAATCCTTCATATTTTTATTTACTGCTCTTTTGCAAAATAGATATGGGATTACTTTCTTCATTTGGTGACTTCCAGTGTGTATGACTTCTACAGACTATGGAGTTAGTGGAAACTTGGTGATTTGGCTAATTGAATGAGGGAGAAGTAATTTGTACTGTTGCTTAGTAGTCATTCTTTGGTCCAGGTTTTCACTAATATGTCGAAGGACTCCAATGATGTGCCAATTAAATCACAAATCAAAGTAATTTCTTATGATTGTCCTAAAGGTGTCTAATGGTGTTTTCTTTTTGTACTTTTGGAGGTGTGTTGGTTGTACATTGTGGGAGTTAATCTCAAAGTTGAAATGATTTGCAAGTGACCCTTTTGTGGCTCCTCTCTTCGTATGTTTCGATGATTTTTTTTTAATTTATGAAACCTGTCACCATTTCAAAAGCAATCATCAAGGCAAGTAGGATTGTTACTCTTAGAAAGATTAGGTGATTTTTCTTCTTAAAAAAAGTATATACTGAAGCTAGTAGTAAACCATAGATTCCCTTTTTTTTTTTTTTTTGTCTTTTTAATTCAGAGTTGTGTGTGAAACCATTTGGGTATTGGGTTTGAAGTCCCTAGTGGATTGAGTTCCACCTCATAAGTGGATTGTGATTTCTGTTGTGCAGGTCACATCTGAAGTTCTTGTGCTAAAGATATGGATATGTATTATAGCTGAATCTAGGTATTCTAATTCTTTATCTGTATCACCAGATTTTGAAGCATTGTTCTTTCCATCCATTAAATAATATTCTTGCTCCCTTTTTTTATTTTTATTTTTTGCAAGACATTTTTAAGGGTGATTTGTTGAGAGTATATACTTTTATTCCTTTTATTTGAAATCTCTTCAAAAGGGTTTATTTGAGTCTTTATGAAACTAGTTGGGGCTAAGTTGCTTAAATTCTTCGAAATGATCAGTATACGATGCAGGACACGTCTCATGCAAGAGAACATTTAGGACTCTTCATAGACACTTAATTCTATTATTAATTTAGATATTCATTTATAGCTAATAAAATTTAATTACGAGTTTTCTTCTTCTTAAATCTAACTAAATTGAGTTAATTTATAATTTTTATTTATAGTTATTTTCTTGTGCAATTTTTTCATATTATTTTATTTAAAATACTTATATATAAATTTATCTGAATATTATGCTAAATACTCAACTCTTGTATTAGATTTTTTGGCGTAATTGCAAAGAATTTTATTAGCAAAGGGCATAAGACCCCAAAAAAAAATACAAGCTCCAGAAATAAGGAGCAGAACAAAAGGGCAGGAACAAAACAGCAGGCGACCAAAATGCCCCTAAGACTATACAGAAAAAATTAAAATAACATAGTAAAACTGGGCTCTAAGACAGAACTGCAAAAGCCAATATAAACATCACTGCAACAAACAACTAGTCTCTAGGTAGAATCATGATCATCATCAAAGCGTTGTCCCAACTATGAGCTTCAAGGTAGAATAAAGAAAAAAAAACTATGGAAAGACCTTCCTCTGAAGTTTCTGCCATGTTCTGAAGAGACATTTGAAGTCTTCCCAGAAAAACTGGATACCTTCTCTAAGGCCTTAAGGATTGAGGGATTAGCCAGCATTAGGTTGGGATCAGTGATTTGTCTTCTATCAACCTGCCATTTATTTACTTATACAAAATTAAGTAGTTTTCAAGGCATGTTAAATGCAACTTGATTTTATTTTTTTATATAATTTATAATGAGATATTTTATAGCATTCCATTTTGTATAAGAAAAGTGATGCAACAGACACAACATGATCTAATTAAATCTATCCTATAAGCATCCATGTTTACTGATGCAACAGAAGTTATATCCAAACTTATAGAAAGCAGGACTAACTATATATGTTGTGTTGAGTACCATTGTTGGAGAAAGAAGCATCCTAGTTGATAGTATTGTGCAGCATGAGAAAAGAAGTAGAGAGAAACTGTAGAAGTTTAGAAGAACTTCCAGTTAGAAATTTTAGAAATTCTTCCTTGATTGGGTTGTTATTCAGAAAGTATAATAGATGGCTTTTTACATTTGCCCCTGACCAACTTTGGCTTTTACTTTCTCACTTGTCCCACAATAAATATCAGCTTATCATCTCCGGCTGTTGCTTGGCTGCGTAAGGACATAGGTTAGCATGCGTGGGTTTACCTTAAAGGTTTCTATTTAAAAAGCTCAAACTAGTTATGACCAAAATACCTATACATTTAATAGCTAGGAAGTAATAATCGTGCATGTGTGGATGTGTGCACGAGCAAGTAAATGCGCATAGAAGAACAAATCTAACAAATTACAACCCAAAAAGAAAATCTACCTAAATTTTTTATATATAAAAAAAAAAACAAAAGAACATCTAGATAATAGGTTATTCTCTCTAATGTAGTATGTCATCCTTTCTCAAGAGTCCATTAGTCGTTGGCCTAACCCATTTGCTTTTCTACTTGATCCAATTTGAACTCATACAATCATTTACTCCTTATAATGACTTGTCTTTCCTCACTGCTTCACTAAAGGTCTTCATTGATTGCCCTCTTTGATAGTTCTTTTAACTACTAACCCATCAATTTATTTTGGAAGGGCTATTTCTTGCATGTGACTGGACCATCTTAAAATGTAATTCTTGATCTTTTTTTAATTGGAATAGCTAGTAGATTTCTTCTTTTTCACTCATTCCTTGTGAAGAGAGTACCAGTTCAAGTAGACTTGCTAATCCAAAGTTATGAGAATCCTATGCTAATCCAAAGGTAGGATAACATCTAAGAAAGCTTATCTTGCTTCTCAATCCAAAGATATAATAAAATCCTAGAAATGTTATCTTGCATGTGTTATGGATGCTTACTATGTTTTTTGCAAATAATATACTTTCGTATATTACCCTTGTATCTATCTTTTCTTTGAAGGATATTTATGTAATTGTATAAGTGGATATAAATATCAATAAACCATGCTCCCGCAAATAGGGATAAGAAGTTCCATGGAAATCTCTAAAATTGTCTTCGTATCAAAGCCCCCCTCTTAATTTTGTTATCGTGATTTGTTCGTTTGTATGGGGAACCCATTGTTTGCTGAGGTGTTGCATGTCCTACTCCAGAACCATAAACGAAAACGCTCTCTCTTTGTACTTTATTCTCTTTCTTCAAAATAACTTCCTCTGCCAGTGGGATTTCGCCATCGTCGCTACTTGAATTGCCAATGAGTCCATCGCCCCTCTTCTTCTATCTCTTTGACTTTCATCTTCACACCCACAAAAAAGAGAGAGGAGGGATTCTTGATAGAGTAGGGAAATCAAAAGCCTAATTTGAGTGTTAATTTTCCGACCACTTCACTTCTTGTTATCCATGATGTTCATGCCCCAACATCGCAACACCAATTTCTTATGAAACTTTGGAAAGAATAAGAACGTGTTCATGCCAGTCTAATTAATGGAGTTCCATCACCTACACTTGATATTTTTCTGAAAAAAGAACATATCTTCTAGTAGCTCTTTTGTAGTTCCTGATATAATCTTGTGCACTCTGATATTAGGAAACAAGTGGAACATAATAATAGTAGATTCCAATGTTAAAACTGCAAGGAATTTAGTCACTTTGCTAATAGATGTGAGAAAAAAAAATCTATAATCATTCCATGAAGACTGGCCATTTGATAGCCAATTGTCACAGATAACCACATAATGACAATGCTCAGACTTATTAGGTTTCCACCAAATTTTCTTCTCATTCCACTATTGAAGCTCCCCCTTAGCAATTGCAATTTGTGATAGTTGTTGTAACCATGATTTACATTGTTACAGCGTTCTCTATCAGCTTAAGCTCTTAGAGTAAGTGGTTGTCAACATGGTATTAGAGTGGGAAGTTGAGTGTTTGAATCCCTAGGGCTGTTGTGCCTTGTATTCTCCCACAGAGGGTGTGATTTCCATGCGGAGGCCCTATATTCTCCCATGGAGAGTGTAATTCCTTTGAAAGAGCCCGCACGTGCCCGGGGAGTGGGGGTCAGCAATTGCTAGGATTGACCTTGATTTCTTCTCAATCCAGTACTAATTTTGTCGAGGAATCTCATACTATCCAGACACATTATGGGAATTGGATGTGTTTGTTGACCCTCGGTTTGTCCAAAACTTCACCATCATCTATGAACGACGACTTATTTACTTCGACTTATTTTACTTCAAATGGACTATCAGTGGGTTGGTTTCCTAGACTACCTGTGGAATGAAGCAAATCTACAACTTACTTCCTTTGGAACAAGAAAATGCACATTAGTAACCTGGACATCTATGTTCCTAGAAAATATTTCAAGCTTCTAGATCCTTAATATGGTATTTCTTCTTCAAAACGACAAGCCTCTGTATGATTGACATATATGCTAAGAATGATGGCTCCTGCACTTCTCTGCATCCTGTGAATCTAATGTTAAGAGGTGCATTAGTAAACTTTCCAAACCACACAAGGATTATTTCACTCCATAAATTGACGCAGTTGGCACACTTTATTGTCCTCTATGAATGGACCAAAGAGGACACATGCCTCCTCATGTGGTCTAGATTAGTGACCAAAAATAGAACGACCTTACCAAATTCATCTTCACAATAGGATGAAAATAACTAGTCCTTGCCATAAACTCAAGGACAACACTCATCTTATCCAGATAGGACTCTTTCCTTTAAGTGTTCCATTATGCCATGAAGGCTGTTGAAGGGTTCAGCATGAAATTTAGGAAGAACTTAGGGGTAGTAGTGAAGGAGCTAGGCTTTACAAACATCTTGTGAGGAGCAGAAGAGACTGATAGGGAAGGAATCAATCAATGGGCTGATTAGTACAACTGTGTTTAAATTAGCAACTGAGTAGTAACTTTAGTAGCAAGCATAATAGATGGAAAGACTAGAATATGAAGTCTACCTCTGTAGCATACTTACAAAGATTTATCAGTATGTTTGTATACTATGCTCATATCGTTACTGGCATAATCATGTTTAGGAGAATATCTAATTTGTTCACTCAAATTGGAGAAATCCAAGTTTATGATCAGAATGAATTTTACCAGTTGCTGAAAACTATGGAGCTTCTTGGAAAAACTCGATGTTTTTGGAAACATATCATTGCTCTAGTCATGGATCAAAAACTTATAACACTCAGTCAAAGTTATAAACATAGCCACTTTCGAACACTTGCAATCTAATGTCAGGTGATTATAATATTTCTAAAAATAACTTATGGGCAATGTGCCATTAAAAACCTGGGTAAATAGCCCAACATCAACCAAAGACCTCTTTGAAAAGGCATAACAAAAAGTAATGACCTATTTAACAGTAGGAGAAATAGTTGCTTCTTTCAACAAACTCACTCTGTTAAAGACCATATGGACATGAGGTTTAGAGTCAATTCCCTCATCTACAGATAAGACAAGAAAGCAGTAGGGATATTTCCATTTTCACTTGGCAATGCTTGAACTTTGGTAACTGGAGTTTTTATCCATGCTAGAAGAATCATGTATTAAAAAAATAAACAAATAATCACAAGGACATGTGACAACTGGTGCAGTCCTGACGTCGTAATGAATTCTAGTGAATAGCATGTGAGATTCTTTATGTAAACTAATTTGAAAGCAACTCTTTTGGCCTTGGATAGCACGCAATTTTCACAATAAGACTTAAAATTGTTGCCCAATTTCAACAAGTTTGACTGTAAGATGGAATGGAGGGCTGTCCTAACTGGCAATGCCACTTATATAAATCCTTAATGATATGAGCATAAAGCTATTGCTGATATTCTCCTTAGGATCGAGTTGAAGCATATATGTTCTTTTCTCTACAGCCACCAGTGGCCTTGTTTGCATATCTTGAAAAAAACAATGAGCAGGAAAGTTGAACTATAGTTATGTTTTTGGTGGGTCTAGTTAGAAGCATGAGGTTTGTAGGTAAGTTTTATACAATACAGATGAAAGTGAGTTTTTTCTTCCCTTCAGTAGAGGTTGAAGAGCCATCAACTAACAATACCTTATCTAAACCTAAACTATGAGCGATAGGGCTTTAGAGGTAGAGAGGTACCTGTCATGTTATTGATAGCCCCAAACTCCATGACCGAAGTACTAGATGAAGATGAGACATTGTACTTGTAATACCTAATTTCATATGATCAATGAGAGAAGTAGAGGGTCATTTAGGGCATGAAACATCCTGAATGAGAGCTTCATAATCATCTTTTGAAACTTCACAGTCTCAATTGGGATTAACCTTAGCAGTAGTACTCTTTTATGGAACTAGATCCAAATTTGAAATAGCATCATTGGTTGCACATTTTAGTTGGAACAAGGTTTTGATGATAATGATGATCATGAACAAATGTCTCCTTTATGACTGTGATAAGTGTCCTCACTCGCACGTGCAGGCTCCTTCATGGGAATTACTGATTCCATGGGAGAATATAGGGGCTCCGCACGGGAATCACACACTCTGTGGAAGAATACAAGGCACCTAAGAAGCACGGACACGGACACGGGACACGGACACGACACGACACGGACACGCCGACACGGCATTTCTCAAAAAAGTAGGACACGGACACGTCGGGGACACGTTAATAATAATAATAATATATCTAATAATATACTAAAAGATACTATCATTTTAACTTTGTAATCAATTTAGCAATCAAATAAATAAAAAATTAAGTACCACTGTACCAACTAACAAACAAATCAAATTATCAAATAGCAATACAAAATTGAAACATAATTAATAATCATTAAACATGAAATATCTGTAGTTCCATAAAATTCATACAAAGAAAAAGGGAGCATCATCAATTTCCTTTTACAAATAGCCCTCTTTGCTTTTCTTTTTTTAAGGATGGCCCTTTTATTCTATTTTTTTTTCAATTAAAAAGAGGCCCAACGTGTCCGGACGTGTCCCCAGCGTGTCCAGAACGTGTCCCCAGCGTGTCCGAACGTGTCCCCAGCGTGTCCGAAATATAAAAAATTAAAAAATAAATTGGACACTCTTTTTTGCGTGTCCGACACGTGTCGGAGCGTGTCCGGAGCGTGTCCGTATCCGACACGTGTCGGACACCGACACTCCAGCCCCGGAGAGGTGTCCGTGCTTCCCAGCAAGGCACAATAGCCCGGGGATTCAAACACTCAACCTCCTGCTTTATTACCATGTTGACAACCACTTACTCTAAAATCTTAAACGGATAAAGAATGGTGTAACAATGTATATCAAGGTTACAATGCTTGAAACCCAACTCTTCCAACAATATTCTCAACCACAGTAATTCATTATATCCATGAGCCACAACTCTATACTCAACTTCTGCACTAGACTTAGCACTTACAACATGTTTCTTGCTTTTCGAAGAGACTAGATTTCCTCCAACCATTGTACAATATCCTACAGTGGATTTTCTATTTGTTAAGGGGCCAGCCTAATTAGCATCAATATATGTCATGGCCTTAGCATGCCCATGACAGCTGTATAGGATTCCTTGACCAGGTGTCCCTTTTAAATATCTCAGAATCCTATGCACTGCAACAAGACGATCAGGTCTCACGGCATGCATATATTGACTAACCAGACTGACAACATAAGAGATGTCAGGTCTAGTGATTGTCAGATAAATCAGCCTCCCAACCAATCTCCGATACATCCTCTTATCTTGAAGTGTCTCACCACTTTCAATATGGACGCTGTGATTTTGCTCAATCATAGTATCTGCCGACTTTGCACCTAGCTTTCCAGTTTCGGACAGTATCTCGATGGGTTGATGAATCTGTATTCAGACAGCATCTCAACAATTAAACTTGCCATCAATACCGCTTAACATGATAAAACAAAGCATATGGAAATCGATTGTCATTTTATCCGGGAAAAAATTGAGGATGTGTTACTTTTCCAAGTTCGTACTAAAGATCAATTAGCAGACTTTATCACCAAGGCTATCAATAAAAGCTAAGTTACATCTTGTGTTGTCCAAGCTAGGCATGGTAGATACCTATGCACCAGCTTGAGGTTTTTTTTTTTTTTGGGGGGGGAGTTGTAAGCTAAGCATTTTTTTTCTGAAATGTAAGTGAAGGTTTTATTAACAGAATATAATAAGCAATTTGAACCCTAAGCTTTTAGAGTATGCGGTTGTCAACAATAAGCACAATGAGTAAAGTAACAGTCATTTCCCCTTCCCCTACACCAAAACCCCGTCTCCTTTTACTGCCACTTCTAACTGTTCCTTGTTCCATGCATGCACTGGTTCTCTCTATTTTGGTGGCATGGGTTGATTTCTTTAGATGAGATCGCCACAGAACTGATTTGTTTCTTTCATCCTGACATAGTGTGAACTGTTCACCGATGAAAAAAAAAAGAAATTATATCCAGGGATCTGAGCTTGAAAAGGTCCAAATTTCTAGATGAGACAGGCGAAGAAATCAAATATCTAATCAGTTTTTTCTTTCCTCCCATCCTTAGGGCAATGAAACTGAGTTTCTCCAGTAGACTAAACTCACCAATCAACTCCCTATGTTGGTATTCTATTCTTTCCTATGAGATTTTTATTTCTTGGCACAACCAATACATTCTTGTTACACTATTCTTGTCAGAATACAACTCATATTGATAGGACTTATGGTCCTTATATTTAAGTTACTTTTGGTTCCATTGAATCCAATAACCAAAACAACTAACATCTTTTTGCCCTCCCATTCCAGGGATTTTAGATAATCGTTCTGGAGTTCTGTAATGCTTCTATATACGTATCCCATTTTAGATTTTCTTTCAACAAGCATGCAGATTATTCTATACCATTGGAAGAAGCTTGTTATAAATAACAATGTACTAGTAAATTTTAAAATAGGATTCTTATTATAAACATCTACCATTATTCTCACATCTAAAGGAACAAACATTATGACTTTGGGATTTTCAACCATCTCTGCTCAGGCTTCCAGGACAACCCAAGAGAATCGCAATACTCACACATCCAAAGAAGAATGATGATTGGGAGTAACGCTTTTTATAATTCAATTGGCCACCCAAAATACAAGGATTCTTCACATAGCCATGAATAGCCAAAGGATGATCGAACATTACTTCCATCCCCTTAAACAAGGAAAATCTTATCCAGCAGAGTTTCATGGTTGGCAAACCAATCTGGGGTAGTGTTTAAGGCCTCATGAACCAATTGGAGATTGCTAAAACAAGCTGGGTAAAACCGAAACCCTCACAACTAATCTTGAAGGGGTTAAAGCCCCATGTGACTTTCCTAGTGAAAATCTTTAAGCCCTTCACTAGTGAGCTGACAAGCCTTGAAGCTCTTTGCATATGAATTTGGAAGTGATCAGCTAGTCGATATCTCAGAGGTCAAAGACTAAAAGGGAAGAAAGGGAAGGAGAAAGGAACAAGAACTGACAACTCACTTTATGCATGAGGAGAAAGGAACAAGAACTGAACTCGCTTTATGCATGAGAGAGTGCATCATGAAAAAAAAAAAAAAAAACTCATCAGTGTTCGAAATTAGTGTATTTTGTCACCCACACTAAAAACTTAAGTCAAAAGATAAAATACGAAAAAGTACACGATGATTTTTTTTTTTTTTTTTTTCCTTCTAAAGTGCAAGATGTATATTAAGAGGAGAAAAGAAAGTGCCAGAAAGCGCCCAAAAAGAACACATGGAGGAAGAGAAAATCAAAGTTCAACAGGCATGAGCAAGCCAAAAAGAAACTAATTACATTGGAGAGTAAGCTCCCAAAAATTTAGTATAGAAGTTAGGGGACTACCAAGGAAAGGCTTAGACAGTAGGCCAGGGCTGATTTAAGCTGGATCCAGAGAAGCCTTCTGGTTGATAGTTGGGATAGAGTTTTCCCATCCTCATTTCTAGCTTTCCAAATGGACTAGAGTTTATGTAAACATTCATCTCTAGAGTCAAGAGTAGAGAAGTATGTGTGTTGAGCACCATAATAGGAAAGAGAAGAAATAGATTGAGTAGAGAAATTGAAGTAGTCCTTCACAAGAAATTCTTTAAGTCCCTTTAGGACTTTCCTCCAACCAGAATCCTAAGTCATAACTGTATAAACTTATCATCATTTTATTTTATTTTTTTTGTGGTGGGTTGTTGGGGGGAAGTTTGGTTTGTATTATGTAAGCATATATTGACACATGAACTAAGTACTAATTACCATCAACATCATTAAGTAATTCAAATATTAGGTACTGAGTACCGATATCATTATGCTTTTCACTATATACTAGCTTGACCACCCGTGCTTATAGCCTGACATGCATATCCATTAAAAGGAATAAAAATATTTATAGTGTATTAAGAATAAAAAAAATTAAATGTGCTTAGAAAATGAAAACCAATAAAATTTACGGTGAAACCAATACAAATGTCACCTAAAATCTCATTTAAAATTTAAGGTGAAAGTTTCCAAAATCAACAGAAAAGGTATTCTTTATACATTTAAGAATAGGTATGAAAAATCGAAAGGGAAACATTTTTTAGAACTCCCAGTAATGATAGATTTCCACAATATAGAAGTAAAAAAATTAAAAAAAAAGTAATAGAATTAAAAACAGATGTCTATCATTTTTCACATATTCCTAAAATTTAAGCACTACAAGCACATTTGTGCAATGTTCCCGAAAATTACTCCAAGAGAATTTTAATTTCAATCTTACTGAGCCAACATTAGATTAATTTCTTGCAAAACATTATAAAAATACACCAAAGGGAGAAAAAGTGACCAATATTATATAAATATAATGAAAATATAAAGATAAGAATATAAGTGATTAATCTAAAGCCACCTTCATCCAGTAAAAAAGTAGTTTAAAATGAAATGAAGTCATAAGCCTTGATCAAATTTTGTATTATTATTCTCAATCACTGGATTTTTATTTTTATTTTTATTTTTATTTTTTTGTAACTATGCATAAAAGAAACTTTGCAAATGAGATGGCAAATATTATGCTATAGCAGCTATGACGTAAATTGGATCTTTCATCTCTCATGTGGCTGGGACGCTCACCTGGTCTATAACTACTTTTGACATTTTCTTTTCACATTTGTATAAAGATTTTATGTGGTTCAGCGGTGCTTTTCAAAATCTCTAAAAAAAGTGAGAGATTGCTAGTTCAAATATTTGTAACTTCTATATTTTTTTAATCTTTTTATAAGCGTGAGTTTAAGTCTAGCTAAGCTCAAATGAAATCTAACTTCTTGTTATCATGATGGTGTGCTCCATCAAAAAGTCAAATTTGACGGAAAGCGATCAAACTGAATTGAAAACCTTTTGTTAAATGTATAATTTGGGATTTTTATGAATTGGTAACTTTTAAACTTGATTTCCATGTGCTAATGATAAAAGACATAAATGTCAGCACAATGCCTTGATCACACTTCTTTATGGTCTTACCCTTGACCCTTTATTCTTAGATCACAGTATGGATCCATGACGTCGTGCAGCAAGTAGTTAGATATGTGGTTGGACATAATGTGGTCCATAGCTCTCAGCATTTCCCATGATGGAAAGCAGGGGCCAACCTACGTTATAAGTACCTTGGGGGGGCGGCCGCCCCAAATAGGATCATTTTGCGGCGTCGGGCATCTTCAATCTTTAATGATGACACATCTATGACCTCTAATTTTCATGTTAGGCGCCCTTATTTAGATATGCATTTATAAAATTCTTGCACTAATGATACCACATAGCACACTAGGACCTCCAGATGTAATGACAAATTGTGGCGAGATATTAGTAATGAAAAATTGCTAAGAATATTTTTAATGCTCATTTAGAAGGTATACCTCTATTATTACGATATAATTTATAAAAAAAAGACTAATTGCTTGAGGAATTGCCTGTTGTAGTTAAAAATCTGTTCTTTGTACTTAATTTGTCAAAAAAAATAAAAAATCATGTCTATAAAGCTTGCAATTAGTGCAGATTATTCGTTGTTGGCATTCATGATTGGTAGTTGGCGATGATTCTAACTTTGTCCATTGAACATCATTCGCCCCACTAGCTCAAACGGAAATCCTAGGTCTACCACTGGTGGAAAGGCTATGTCATTATTGGGCAATTTTTCATCCATTCAAACAATCAGACACAAGAAATCTATTTCTTGGAAATGACACTAGAAGAATGGAGAACTTTTGAACTACATCTTTATTACTAAACTACTCCTTTGCTTATGCAGATGCTGAGTAGCACCTGAAGATGGGTTTGTCATGGATTTTGGTATTCTTGGGCTTCTGTGAATACTGATTGTAAGGGTTTTTGGATTGAGACAGAAGATGGGTTTCCATGTAGAGGAATTGAGTTGAACTGTAACTTGGTTGAATCCGAAGATGGGTTCCTTTATTGAGTTGAATCTGAATATGTGTTATTTATGGGTTGTTGAGATGGACCTCAAGAATGGGGCTCTTCCTAGATTTTGGAGCTGCTTGGTACGAAATTGGGTCAATTTTGAAGATGAATTTTCTTCTGGAAACTAAGTTGAATTGTCAATTGGTAGAATCCAAAGATAGGTTTTTCGTAGATTTTACAGAGAGCTCTCTCAAGATCATAAATCTCTAGATAGTGACCATCCATCCGAAGGGTTAGACATTGACGGTAACAGAAGGGACCCATGATATTGTATGTACCTTACCCACATGATCCATTATATCAGAACTCAAGGGTAAAACTGTAAAAATATTAAAAAAATAAAAGTGCAGTCTGGCAACATTGGCTATTGCATTGGCTTGTTGAAATCAAGTTTAAGAGGTACTAATCCATAAAATAACTGTATATTTCACATAGAAGTATTTGAGTGTCTTATGACATTTTCATCTTGTTACAATCATCGCTGTGGTCGTGCTCGTGGTAATCATCATCAAAGCCTTTTCTCATCTAATTGGAGTTTGCAGAAAGTCATATCATGCCAAGTACAGCCCTCCTAACCATGAGCATCAGGTAGGAAGGCAGACCAAGGGCCAGGAAGAGTGCAAGAAAAAAGCAAAAGGAGCCACTTGGACAAGCTGGGCCTACCACAATTTGGTTCTATCATAATTGTGGTAGTTTGGACCATTAAATTGATCTTGTACAAAATGGGAAAAATTAGAGTGGAGAAAGCATTAGGGATAGCGTTCTTGTGGATTAAACTGGAATAGGCAAATGGACTAATACTAGATTGATCACTTGCCAGCACTTTCAATGCAAGGAGCTTTCAAGTAGATGGGGTAGATTCTGTTGAACTGGAGGCAAATGTATGCTGTGCCTACCTATTTTATAAGGAATTTTATCTTTTTCACTCCTATTATGTTGCTTCCCACTAATTCAATACAACCCCAAGGGGTTGGCTGAATGGTCAAGACCACGGTTCTTCTCTCTTCTAGAGCCAGAGGTCTTGATATCGACCCCCGGTTCCCCATTCTTCAGGAATCCAAGGTTGAGTCCACTAGAGCTACAACCTAGGAACCCTTCGATGAAAAAAAAAAAAAAAAAACCTAATTCAATACACCTCTTTGCTAGTCTTGCTTTTTTCACAACACCTATAGCATCCTTCTTTTTTTCCCTATTGAAACTCACTATTCGCATGTGGAAATATACTGCAGCTGATTTCTTGACTTCAATCCTCCCTGATGAGGGATTAATATATATATATATATATATTGTGAGTTCCTTTCATTGGACAGGAGTCCATGGTAAAATGGGAAGCTGCTGATTGTTGCAACACAATGTTGCAGGTTTGAGACTTGAGTCATGTTATCTATTGAATGTGTCTCTTTCCCTGCTCAAAAATATGTGGAACATATTTGGTTATCTCTTCAGTATTGGCAGTCCAAGGTGATGGCTTAACGATAATTGGACCTGAGTTTTAATTGATCCAAGTTGTCTGATTTGCTATCAAATTATTTTTAATTAGTTTGGTTTTTGTCTATACTTTTTAATTGTCTTTATTATGATGGTTTTCTAAGATGAATGTTGTTCTTAAGAATCATGTGTAATCTACACTAGAGACGTCTTGAGAAGCGACCTGGATCTATTAATTTGCACCATTCATCATTCTTGTCTTTAATATTGTTATTCAATTCATTTAGCCCAAGGTGGGGCCCACATAATTGATTATTTGATGTGATGATGGTACCATGTTACACTCATTCCATATTCAGTTGTCAGTAATTGGAAGGTGAAAATCATTTAGTCAATATGAAGTCTTGAGAAAATTAGGCTTTGCCGGTCTGGTGCAAGGTTAAGTTACCATTTATCAATGTTGTATCTAGATCTTCATTTGGTGGAATTCCATGATAAAAAGGCATTTTGACCTAATGGTGGAAATATTTGAGAAGTTAGCTTCTTGGAAGTGAAAAAATTCTTAGGTTAATTAGGAGGAAGAATTAATCCCATTGATAAAGGTGACTATCCAACTTTATGCCATTTTGTTTATTGATGTTTAAGTTTCCACTAAAAGTGGTAGATAAGTTGGGAAAGTTAAACGTTGAGAATCATTGGTCTCGTGGGATGAGGATTTTGGTGGTTGTTGAATCCTTCCAATTCCAATTGGCATCTAAGGAATTGGGCGTGTATATTCTGATTCTCAACTAAAAGGTTTTCAAAGACGAACAGTTGGGAGTATTATCTCGCGAACGAGGGAATTATGAGAAGACTTTATCTTCCTTAATGTGGTCCTCCTTTTGGTTTTTTGTTTAGCTGGCTCGTCTTATGGGCTTTGCTCATTCTTCTTGCGCCATTTATTTATTTTTCTCTTTTCTGTTGCTTCGCCTGTTGCAAGCCCACTTAAGTAATTAAATGAAAAGGGCTCTATATAGCTATGGGAAATTAATTTTAAAGGCGGAATGAGGAAGGAGGTTTTCTGTTTGATTATTAGTGCCAAGAGGGTTTTTAAGCTAAGAATCCATGTCATTGAATGATACAAAATGGTCACAAGTGGGGCTGTTATTGGACTCTAGCTAGATACATTGTCAAACTTGGATTAAGCCTATCAATTGTGATTGGGTCAGCTTCCCTATCTCTTGGTAAAATGGATTCTCCTTTTTATAGCTATACTCTAGACTCTTTCTTTTCTCTTTGTAATCAGCCTTCTCCTGCTAGGAGATAGGTTGAGCTCTGTTTTTTCTCTACTGTCCCCTTTCTTCTGGTTTGCCATCTTTTGTTGTTTCTCTCTTCCCCTCTATTAATTCAATTTGCAACTTAGCAAAAAAAATTGTGATTGGGTCCTTCTTCGACAACCATTTCCTGGATAAAAAAGGGAGAAGATTCTATTCTCCAATAAGTTATGAATAAGGAAGGAAACCGGCTCATAAGCATTCATGACATAAGGAAATGGCATGATATTGTGAGGTGAGGCTTCAAACAGAGCCTGGACCAAATGATAGCAATGAATGGGCATTTCAAAAAGGGATGATCCACCAATTCTAAGCCAAGGAAGCAAAAGACACAAGATATGGACAGTTTGGGCCCCCTCTCTTGATCAAAAGTTGATTGAAACCTTGCAGGCCTTCTTTGGATGCTCAATTTGATCCACATAGGCTTTGGCCACTTCAAGATCACGAATAAAAACTCGCTCTACATCAGGTTATTGAGTGTAATGGGCTAGGGTCGATTGGGCTATTGGAGATGTTGTATTTGTGGTTGTATGTGAGAAGGGAGGTAGTTGTTGGATGAGGGAGGTAAGCTAATGGGTGTGGCAGTGGAAGGAGTTGGGTAGGACAGAGTGAGTAATGATGGACATTTGTGAGGAAGCTAGGCTGCCAAAGGTCGAAATGCAACCAAAGTCCAAATGCATTTAGGTCATCCTTACTTGTCGAGGCCATAGAAATGGTGTGTGCGCAATGGCAGGATGGTGAATGAAATGAAAACACTTGTTCATAGAAGGAAAAAAAAATACCCACATAACAGGAGTGGTAAACATGCTCGGCATGATCGGTGGGGCCCTAGGTGGGCCTTATCAAATTTGTCCCTCGCCGTATGGAGAGGGATGGATGCACATGAACGTCTCTCTAATTCTTAGCCCCTAAAAAAGTCTAGTACCATTACCAAAATACCTCTGACCCGAACCTCGTTCCCTGGTTAACCCAATGGACGAATAAGTGAATACAATACATGAACCCAACATTTTTTGGTCAATTTAAGGGATTTTTGAAAAGAACCTGATACCTCAGATTTAACCTGATACCTCAGATTTTGTATGCAAGAAACAAATCCAAGTGAAGCAATTATAATCATCTATAAATGTAACAAAGTACTTATGATGTGAGTACACACCAATAGGTGCAATCCCCCAAACATCAGTATGAATTAAATCAGTAGCAATATCATGATGTATCGAAAAAAAAAAGCATAATTTTTCTTTTCCTAAGTTTGCGAGTTGAACAATCAAACAAAACATCTTTAAATGAACAAGCAGCTTTATTCAGTAACAATCCATTGTTTAAGATAGAGTCCAGCTTTTTACTAGTAAAATGGCCAAGGCGGTTATTCCATAACTAACATTCATTATGCAATGAGGCATTATTAACTAGGGGGCTTTGGTTGGAGGTCCCTCAAAGAGTGACTTTAATGCAAACAGTCCACAAAAAGAAGTCATGCAGCCAAAAATCCTTCACACACATTCCCATACCTGAAATGTCCAATTTGACCTTTCATTCATCGTTGCCTTATTCAAATAACGCCAGCGAATGCGATACAAAAGTAATCTAAAAAGTTTGGAATCTTCTCAAAGAAGAAACCTCCGACGAAAAAGGCGTCATTTCATCTATGTGATTGCATGCAACGAAGAAGAACATATTAGATAAAAACTTCAAAAACTTTCCATAGATTTACTGTTTCATTGCAAGTTATTGTCTGCATCGAAGATATCTACGATTTCGAGAAGAAGAAATACAACAAAGAAAAGATCCAAACCCTTGTTGCAGGCGCTGGTTGTTTAACTGCAGAAGTGTTTGCAAACGCATAAACAATACTTCAAACTACGGATTTTCCTTGTAAGTTGAATATTTCTTCCTCCTCTCGTTTCGGAACCCTATGTTTCTGTTAATCGCGATTTGGAATATTTTTCTATCATTCTTTCTGGTTCCTCTTCTAATAACGAAAACATATTCAGGAAATGGCGAGATCGAAGTCTTCCATACTTTCGGAACACTAGAAGCAACATCAACAAGAAGTAGAAGGTATCTAAATGGTTTTCTCTTTTCCTTTTACTATCTGTAATTTTCGTAGAATGCTTTTGTATATATTCGAAATGTTGAACCAAATGTCGAACAGTTATTGCTATTTTGTTAATTTGAAGTAAGTTTATCTTAGATTTTTGAGAAAATTTTCAACTCTTTGTCTCCATATAACACTATTGGATTCTGAGTTCTTGTTGAATTTAAATCAATTTATGTTGACTTTATCTGAGATTGCATGGTTGGAATGAAAATGCATCTGAGTTTGGAATGAAAATTGCTTGAAATTATAATGAATCTGTGTGCCTGGGATGCATTTATCTGTTGTTAATGAATTTGCCTAAATTTATCTAAGTATTTAAGTGAGTTTGTTTTGATTTTAAATTAAGTTTATTTGATTTTAATTGGATTTGTGAGTCAATGACACAAATATATGAGTTTATTCCAATTTGTAACCAGTTGCTAATATTTTTATCTGAGTTGTATACAAAACTTATCTATCTTTTTTGTATCCATATAACTGAATGTATCTGTGTTCTGAATGAAATTGAATCAATATCTATTGACTTTATCCGGGAATACAGCAAATGCATCTGAATTTGGAATGAAAATTCACTGAGACTATAATGTAGTTATGTGCCTGTGTTGAATTTATCTGTTCTTAATAAATTTGGATGAATTTATGTCCCTATTTAACTGAGTTTGTTTGGATTTGACTTAACTTTATTAGATCTTAATTGAGTTTGCGAGTTAGTAACACAAATAAATGACTTTATTTCAGTTTCTAATCAGTTCCTAATATGTTTTTCTTAGTTGTATACAAAGCTTGTATGTCTTTTTGTTTAATTTATCTGAGTTTCTATCAAATGTATGTGTGTGTGTGTATGCAAATTATCTGAGTTGTATCCAATTTATCTAAATTTATCTGCGTTCTGAATGAAATTAAATAAATATCTATTGACTTTATCTGTGATTAAAGCAAATGCATATGATTTTTGAATGAAAATTCACTTAAATTAAAATGTATTTATATGTACCTGGGGTGAATTTATACGTGCTTAATCAATTTGGATGAATTTATGTCACTATTTAATAGAGTTTGTTTGGCTTTGACTTAACTTTATTTGATCTTATTTGAGTTTGTGAGTTAGTAACACAAATAAATGACTATTTCAGTTTCTAACCAGTTCCTAATATGTTTTTCTGAGTTGTATACAAACCTTATGTCTTTTTATTTAATTTATCTGAGTTCATATGAAATGTATATGTGTGTGTATACAAATTATCTGAGTTTATATCCAATTTATCTGAATTTATATTAAAGTTATCTGTGTTTTGTGTAATTTATCAGTCTTTTGTATACACTGATCTAAATTTTAGATAATATGAATCTGAGTTATTTTACTGTATGAGGCAAGAAAACAAAACAAGCAAAAGAGGATCTAGGATAAACCATCGAAGAATAAACCAATGAATAAAAAGAAGAAGGCTGAGAACCCTCCCACTCATTACCAATTGAGATCAAACTTGGTGTCAACTGTGACACTAATTCAAAGCATAAAAATGTTGGTAACTGAAGTGCATAGAGTTGAATAAAGGAAGCCCCCCTTTTGGAGCCTAATAGAGTGCATATTGGAGGGCAAAATCTCAGAATGTGCAGGAAGTATGACAAGGACATTATGTTGATCCTTGATACATACAACAGCTAGAGAAGGCAGTTCAGACTAGGAAAGTCCTACATATCGATCACTGCAAATGACATATCGCTCATATTCGGCATACCGAATGGAACAAGAGCACTTGATTAGAAGTATGCAAAGAGGAAAACATCTAAATTTATATCTAGGAGATTCCATGGCAGTCCAAGGGTGTCGGCTCCACAAATAAAGCAACAGATCCATCTAGCATTGAATGGATAATCAGAAATTAACATTACTAATGTTGCTAGGCTATTGTGCTCGTATATCCTTGTGGTAATCTTTTTTGCAACCCACGGCAACACAATAGGATGGGCATACATGGGCTACGTTGAAAACTACATGAATATGAAGCACTATGCCTAGGCAGAAGAGATTTCAAAATTTCTGATGGAGTCAGTACACAGTAGGAGCCGTGGTTCTAATAGAGTCATTGGCTGCCTTATTGCATTACCGATACGATAGACAACTACCAATTTACACATGTGAATTTGAATTTACAAAGAATGAATGAGTTTCATGTGTTTTCTGATTTTATAACAGTATTGGCTGTGTGAGCACACGACAATTATCACGCCAAATGCTTTCATGCATTTCCGAAGGATACTAAGGTGGAATCTAAGGGCAGTAAGTATTGCACTTAGGAAAAGGCCCTTCATACACTACTAGCTAATGAGGTATTTATTTCAGTTTTAACTATCTAATTTTATTTTAGTTTTTAATCTAACATGTTCAACCTAACACTGTTGCCGAATGCAGGTCCTCAGTGACAAATTAGATAGCACACTGCTTGAGGTGCAGTGATTCCTGTCCTTGTTGGACAGTGGTAGTCGTGATAAGGGAGGCATATTGAAGATAGAAGGAGAGCAAGAAGTAAAAGAAAAAGAAAACAGTGAAGGAGAGGAGACAGTTGAAGAATATGAAGATGAGGAAGAAGAAATAAATGAACAGGAAGGAGATGGTGGAGGCATATCAGTAAAGGGAGAAGGAGAAAATGAGGATAAAGGAGAGGATCAAGAGGAAGGAAATGAAGAACAAGAACAAGAATTGGAAGAAGGAGAGGAGAAAGCAGAGAATAAAATGATTGAATCCACCCAGCCGGATACAAATATAATGACAGAGACATTGGTCATATCCGAATTGGAAGAGCAGATAGAAAATAATAACAGTGAAGAGACAAATTTCACTGGTGTGGCAGCACAATCTATCTCCTTTGGTGTGGAGATGACTGACTATGAACAGATGTCCCTACAGACCGATCTGGTGGTTGCAAACATCTTAGCTAACATAATTGGCAGCACCAGTGACACGGTATACGAGGTGCCATCTGAAACACATTCTAGATCAGAACTAGCAGTTGGTGATACTGTGCCTTGTCCTTGACACCCGTTCCAATTTGCCGAAAACAACGAGCTTAAGAATCTTACTGAAGAGTGTAACAGGGAAACTTCATTAGTTAACCAACTCACCAAGGAGAAGACAGAATTACAAGCATAGATCCAAAGGATGGCTATTGAACTTGAAAGGACATCGGCAGAAAACAACATCATCAAAAAGGAAAGGCTTGAAACTAAAAAAATGATCACCGGCTTGCTCAGAGAAAGGGACAATGCTCTATTGTTGGTCGAGTAGTTGACAAAGGAGAAGACTTCCCTTGAAACACGTAAAGTGGACATCACTCAGACTATAGAGGAGTCTTCTCAACTGATCAACTCCCTCAAAGAGCAGCTAAAACATACTATGAGTGTGTCAGATGTACAGTCCTTAAGAGCTGCAAAGGCAGAAAATGAGGTGAATAACCTGAAGAAAAAGTTAATATATCTGGAATCAAACAACTTGAAACCGCAGCAACTCTTGAAGGAAATGACAATTGATTATACAGAGAAGGGGTCGGAATGAGCTGGAAAGACATTAGATGGTATCCTCCACCCTCCAAAAAAAACTAATTCACGGCAAAAAGGGTTTAGAATGGCAGAAAAAGCAAGTGATCAAAACGTTGAAGGAAATGTTCATGAGGTAATTCAGTTACACGTCCATGTTTGTTTAGAAGATTTTTGTTTGAATTTAATTCATGCTTTTCCTGAGTATCTATCAAATTTATCTGACTTATGTGTGATTTTCACGACTTTCCATCAAAATTATCTGATGTTAGATTGAATTCATCTGACCTTGTATAAATTTCAATTTATTTAATCTATATTTGTTTACTTGAATTATTGATCAGATCATGTCCTCTGACGCACCATCGAAGCCGATTAAGGAGGTGAAACAGTCCTCCATGGTGAAACTAATTAAAAAAAGAACTGCGACGAGGAAAATGCCCCCAACAGCTGCCCTCTTCACCCTCCCCAAAAATGCAGTCACTAAGCAAATGTATGCATCTGGCGTTGAAAAGCTCAAGCATATTTACAAAGCTGAAGGCAATGCGTAAGTTACATACCTATGCAACTAAGCAACGCAGCTGCTAATGTGAAAAGGCATTAATCAAAATGTCGACTAATTGAACACTTTGTACAATTGCATTTGTAGGGCGCTGGTTTGGGGAGGTAAAGGGATACAAGCTGTATCTTACGAGGACATAATTGCAGTTCTCGACAGAACGGAATCGTCTAGCACCATAAGCATCATGACACAGAAACATTAACAGACTATTGCTTCATTTTAAACATATACACAAAATGGTCATGTTCACACTAGATGCCTAACATTATCTGTTTGGAATTGAACAAGTTATTGACTGCTACGCTGAGTTATTATATAGAGAATAGGGAGAAATCCAAGAGCAACTCACGACTGTCCATCGGGAAGGCCTGCTGCCTCCAGAAAAATCATACTTCATAACGAGTTTATTGCTGGGTAAAAGACAATAAATGTGTTAACTATATCACTATTTACTTTATTTTAATATATCATAAACAGTTACTAATCTCATCTTAATGTAGAAATTCGTTACTGCCCCAACGTCTGAAATGAGAGAAAAGATTATGCACCCTCAGATCTCCCCGAGCAGAACCGAACCACAGATTCGTACATTTTCCAATGAATTCAAATGGAAAAAGGAAGGATGCTGAGCCCTTCCATTGGACACTGTTGGTGCTGGATCAGATTGAAGGAGACTGGCCACATTACAACTCCTTAAGACCAAGATCAGTTAAAACAGTCGATCATTACTTTGAGAATGCATGAATTTTGGTATGTCTCATTGACTGAGTCGTTATTTACATGATGGTCCCCGTAAGAGTAAACGCACACCTACCAAAAATACGGGTTTTTTTTATTCTATATAAACAACATGTGGAGAACTATAATTATATAAATGTTGAGGAGACACGGCCATATGGAGCTCCATTGGTAAGCATGGAAGATGCCTCACAACAAAAAATGGGCTCGTAAGTATCATTGTGACAATACACTTATTCAAATGACTTGAGAGTGCCTTATTTACAATTGACTAACAACAGCATGTCCTATTTCAATGTTGATTGCGGGGTGATCATTTGCTATCTTATGAGGCAACTTGCTCATAAACAAGTAATTGCTTCAAAGCTGCCATAGTATGTCGTTGATGGCTTGAGGGCAGAGATAGTGAGCAAGTTCCTAAATGACACGCATCGCAGCTGGACACTTGAAAACTTCCATGCCATGTAATAAAGTGTTGATGATGATTTCGAACAGTGACGGCGAAACTACTACCACGACACAAACAAGTTTGTATTGAAAAAGTCTGATGTCAGAGTGAAGATAAAACATATTAATATAAATCTCTGTATATGAAAAGTGCCAGTACAACAAACTTGTGAATGCATTTTTTTTCTTTGTTCACATGAATGTTGATGAAACATTTCTGTCAATGTAATTTTCACATTTGTAAATGCCTGAATGAATTTAATTGTCACATTTGTGAATGAATGTATATGAAAACTTCTTGTCAATGTATTCGTACATGAGCGTTATGCAATGATGGAAATTATTTGAGTTCTGAATAAAATTATCTGAGTTTCGGTGGAAATTATCTGAGTTCTGAATGAAATTATCTAAGTTTTGGTGGAAATTATCTGAGTTCTGAAAGAAATTATCTGTGTTTTGAATGAAAATATCTGAGTTTTGAAAGAAATTATCTGAGTTCTGCTACATATTTAACTGAGTCCTGCGATTGCTCTTTCTAGCTGTCGATTCCACTTAATCTCAATTATAATGCAATTTTAATATCAATTTTGAACACTGATTATATAATTTAAACACATTTGAAAATAATTACTTATAAAAGTAGCAACACATTAAACTGCATTAAAAATAATGTCAATTTGACTTATTATTCACTAATCAGAATTCATATTGTAATCCATATACACGCTAGGTATGGACAATATTAGACAGAAACTAAAGTCAACGTCTAATTCAATGAATTATCAAAAAATAGGTTCCTTGCATGATTTCTTATTGTGACTGCTGATCTAACCACATCGCCCACATTTTATCTGCCATGTGATCTCCCCTCTTGACAAGATCCTCCTTTTTTTCGACCTGCCAACTGGGCGTTTAACCACAGGTGAGAGAATAACAGCTTCAGCAAGTGTTGGCTCGGCATTCCAACAATTGGAATTGGGAATATCTGCTCGTCGTATGAAGCCCTATATGTATGAGTGTGAAAATAGTGATCCACAAAAAGATTCAGGTCCTTTCCACTCTTTTGAATCGCAGCACAAGCATGGGCACACGGAAACCCATTGATCTGCCATTGATAACAGGAACATATGTGATTAAAAATGTCCACAGTCGCTGATGAACAAGAGTGAACATTGTAAACAGTTTCACTCAAAACGGTTGACTGTCCTCGTCCTTCTAAGATGGATAGAAGCATCCAGCCTCTTATCCATATCTGGGCAAATGACTGACTTCCATCTGCTGGAAACTTCCTTCCCATTAGCCATCTGCTCCATTATTTGAACCCTTATTATGTCTACCAGCTTTGTAATTGGAAGATGACAAGCTTCTCTAATCCATGAGTTGAAATATTCAGCTGCATTCGAGCACATCTCACCGTACCACTGACCCTTAAAGTATGCACTGCTCCATCTTTCATGGGGCAATCCACAAAGAAATTTGTCTACATTGGAGCCACCTTCACACCTCAACACTGCAGCTTGGCATGGAATGCAGCTATGATCGGGGCATATCCACATTCCCGAAGCATCATAATCATTCTCTCTCTAAATTCATTAGTGTAACCACTTGAAAACATGTCCCTCAGATTTGCCATCAGGTGTTGGAGGCAAAACGCATGATGGGCAAAAAGAAATACCCTTGAAATAGCCTCTTTTAGACTTGGATTTCTGTCGGAAATAAAAGTAATGTTGTGATCCGAAACCATAACTTTCCTTAAATTTTGCAGAAATCATGTTCAATTGTCCTCCGTCTTTGAGTCCACCACCACGAAAGCAAAAGGAAACAAACCTGTGGCATGAATAAACACAATTTTATATTCCAGTTAGTAAGCAAAACATGGTGGTCATTAATAAAAAAGAAATGTGTCAATAATATCAGAAAAGACAGCATTTCGCCTTACCTTGATTTCCATTCTTCTATGTTGCTGCCAACAGGTTTCCCTTGTATCTACCTTTTAAAAAAGTACCATCCAGAAATAACAAAGGACGAATATGATTAAAATCAA
Source organism: Cinnamomum chago (assembly GCA_038049695.1). NCBI lineage: Eukaryota > Viridiplantae > Streptophyta > Magnoliopsida > Laurales > Lauraceae > Cinnamomum > Cinnamomum chago. The sequence goes on along the minus strand of CP142458.1, from coordinate 57,922,253 downwards.
CAATTGAAGCATAGAACGACACAAAGAGACGCTTGAAACACATAGTTGATTGGTCATAATCTAGCACAAACAGGCTTTCTGGATTCACCTCTTCCGCTACCTTAATATACCAACGAAGATGGTCAAAAGATAGCGACGAATCACCATACAACTTGTTTCTAGCCCTTTCCACGCCCCACCATGTGGGATGATATGTAATGGTAAGCCCATAATCCGCCTTAAAGACTTTGCATTAAAGATTTGTGAATGGATGATGAGATTATATTTGTATTGATTGGGTATAAAATCAGGAAAAATATATCTATTTTAAAAATATTAAAAAATATTTTTTTTGAGAAATTATTAGTTGCGGCGCTTTTATTGCGTTGCAAATAATTAAATGTAACAAGATAAATATTATTTACCACACCACATAAGCGTCGCAAAAAAAAATATTTGCAACTTTATATGAGCGTTGCCTTTAATAATTTATTAACGACCTTTTAGAATCGTCGCAAATATAAATTATTGGTGACGCAATTTTACCGTTGCAAATAAATCATTATTTGCGACGTTTATAATACGTCGCAAATATAAATTAATTAGTGACGCAATTTTACCGTTGCAAATAAATCATTTACGACGTTTATAATACGTCGCAATTGATACGTAATTAGCAACGCTTTGAAACCGTTGCAAATACTCTCTTATTGCCACGCTGCAGTCTTTAGCGTAGCTAATCTTTTTGTGACCCCATTATTTGCGACCCCTCTGCGACGCTTAGTTTTTTGCGTCGCAATTAACTTATTGCGACGCTTTTTATATTATTTGCGACGCTTTTTTAGCATCGCAAAAACGCAAAATTGTTGTAGTGAGTGGTGCACGACATCAATTGGTCTGGTAAGCGGCTTCTCACGATTATGATCGATCATTAGATCAGCAACTGTCTCAAAGTTCATACGACTGTTCTTCGACGTTCAAACTGCCGCACCACATACATGCACATTTTCTAATGTCTTGATACAAAAATGGCCAGTCAACTTCTCAATCGATGCATGAACACGCCATCTACAACCCATCGAATGACTGTGAGTGCATTCATTTGTCACCCTCACCTTATCATTTTTCACATATACGAATTCAAACACAACCTCAATCGAATATCTGCACAGCACACTTCTAAACTCCACAACACCGCCCTCAAACCTCTGCCCCACATCTCTAATACCACTTGCCCAGCCCGAAGATAGCAAAATCTTCTCTGTGTGTACAAAACCATGGAAGAAGATCTGTCTCTATATTTGTACCCTCATACCCCACTATTGCCAAGGCATCTTCGACTAAATCATCACCATTTTTCTCTTGATCATCGTCCACCGATTCCTGCAATTCTGATACAAATGCATCCATTCTGCCCAATTTGATTGAAGACGCCAACATGAACAAGCTCAGTAAATCTGAATCGCTGTCCAGCAAGCGCTTTGGGTGGCCAGGCGATGCATAAGTGAAACAGACCATATTTACTGAAAGAGTCTTCCATTTGTTACAAACTTGACGCATCAAATCATCATAACTCATGCTCTCACTCAAATGAATGACGGCAATAAACATGCCATACTTACAGAGAAGCAATAACAGTTGTGCCATCTATAAATCTAAAAATTTCAAGGAATATCAAGGGCCATCAGCATTGAAAAAGTGTGTAGAAGGTAAAATACTCACATGATATGTACAAATCTATCAGATTTTCTACCAAATATGCGAAATTATTTGTATTTCTTCACGTGAACTCAGATAAATTCGATATAGAACTCAGATAATTTGTACAGAACTCAGATAATGTTACATCAACTAAGATATGTCTGTTTGATGTCAGAAAAATTTGATGCTAAGGTCACATATTTTCGATTACATGACTTCTACCACAATGCAACTCTCGATAGAATTTATAAGTGTTAAAGAAATTGATAAGAAAGAAACTAACTAATGAGACTGGCATATAGATTAGGCTCTAACTAATCTAAATACATGAAGACCTACAACTAAATATAAAAAGCAAATCTAGATCATCTGAACCCATAGAAATCTAATTGTTCATGAATAACAAAACTATCAAAATCTACCTATAAAAAGTAAAAAAAAGAATCTGCACATACATTTCATACATCTATACAATATGAATCCATACAGATCAAAATGACCATGAGTATAAAAAATATATAGATCTACACATTTAAATAAGAAAGATTGCATACTCTCTGTTGTGAACGGAAGACCTCGCTTACCTAAAAAAAAAATGTAACTGCTTCCCAAACGTTGGATTTGCAATCTGCTTCCCAAACAATCAATCTACGAAACTATAATCAACTAAGAAGAGAATTGATTCCCAAACTTTGAATCTACAATCTGCTTCGCAAACAATGAATCTATGAAACTATGAGGCAGTCAAAAGATCTATCTTCTCTCTCGTAAATTTTCTACATTCAGATTCAAGATCAAAATCAATTGCAATTTGAAATTCAAAAAACAAGATTTGCGCTGAATTATTGGGGCATATCAGTAATAAATGATCGCTTATGCCCTAAATTCGGGGCTAAATAATAGTGACACGTTGAGGGACCACTGTATTACGTGTTGCGATAGTTACAAGGGTAAATTAGTCCAGAAATATGTGACCGTGTGGATGTAGGGACCTCTAGCTGCAAATAGTCTAGTAGATTGGACCAGAGCCAAACAGAATTTGCCTGGACTGGAGGCTGGATAGACTCAACTTTATGGACCTTTCGCTAATTATCTTAACTAAAGAGACCAAGGCTTTATTCCTCGGTGGTGCTGGAAAAAGAAAAGGTCCTCCACTTATAGGCCCCTTCTGAATCTCCTTCCTCCATGTTTAATCCTGGATAGACAACCAGAGAGAAAATAAGACGATGCAATTATTTCAACTCGTTTCCCTCTAAAAAGGTGATTTGAGATTAAACAAGGATAAAAAAAGACATGCTTTAAAGGCAAAGAACGGGCAACATCACCAATCTCATCTACATAAAGAAGTTCTCCATTAGCAGTATGGATGCATACTTCACCATCGTGTTTTTCAACATTGGCAAGATTGTTAGAAGAATGCGTCGTATGATTAGAGCCCCTGAATGTAAAACCAAAACAGATGGTTAGGGATCTTACCAGAAATACCAAGGGAAGAAAAGGAAGATTGAATCTTTTGATTAACCAGTTCGGGTATCAAGGTGGGTTGTGCAGGAATAAGAGCCTGAGCATGGTGAGCAGTCTATGCAGGCATAAGAGACTTAGGTGCTATAGTGTTGTGGAACCCTCGATTGTAACATGATGGGCACTGATGTGTCTATTTTGTAGGCACAAATGACATTTTGGGATAATATGACATGGCTTCTTACAATAGTTGCAAACTCTCTATTTGCATTAATTAACAATTTGCTAAAACTACTTGCAATTGTAGTATTGAATATTTCTCGTTGTTGGCATTTGTTTGAGTTTCATGACACCTAATGGGAAGCAGTTAGACTTTTTTGTTTGATGGGCCATATTGATTATGTGAGGAATGAACCCACCATGGCCTGTCACATCCCCTTTTTAAAACAGGGTTAAACGTGAGATTAAGAGTCAAATTAGAGTTTCAGAAATTAATGACATGACAGTCACAAGACCGAAGTCCGTGATGAGATTGTAATTTTCTTTCAATTTATAACATAACAGAAGTAATTGTACAATATCAAAGTAAACTTGTATATACTTAAAAGATTTTCATAGTTTACTACAAAAGTTTTAATTACAAAAGTTCTATATACAATCTATTAGAAGAACAAAATCCAACACTAAGAGTGAGGCTCTCATGCGCTAGTCATGATGACTCAATAGACATCATCTGCACACCACTCGTGCTCATCAAACTGATATGTCCGAACCGCTGCTTCTTCCACTAACTCCTCGATACAGGTGGACTCAGTACCTATTTTTCAAACATAGTACCATCAACCATAAGACGTAAGATAAGAAATTCTTAAGTTCTAATCAAATCTATAATTCATAAGTTCTAATGAAATCATAATTTCTTATTAGAAAATACACTACTTAGGCTTTTACCATGATAATAAGCCACGGCACTTCGGATCCTTACCCTGTCCATAAGATCTTTTTATCCACCAGATATTTCGGGTATCTAACCCTGTTCATAAATTCCTTTTTAGATTTTCACAGGAATCTAACCCTATTCATAAGTTCTTGTTCAATGTGATAAACCATTCAAGAAATTCATATCGAGCTACGAAGTCGTCCATAAGTTCATGTTGATTTATATTAGCTTACTGGTGACTGTTCATATATTCAGAAATTCATATATCTAAAAATTCATACTATAAATGCATATAAAAAGAAAATAACATTTTCCATTTTAACATGTGAAAAGTCTTCTAATATTTTTTCAAAATGGTATTATAAGTTCATTCAATCCTATGGAAAAGACCCAGTTTTCAAGAGGAAACATGTCAATTTGTGACTAATAGGCGGTTTCAAGAGGAAATATGTCAATTTGCGTCTAATAGGCGGTTAACCAACAAGTTCGGTTAACTGAAGGGGTAATCGAGAGCCTAACTTACCGTACAAAAATTACTAATTTTCATCCTCAAGTTATTCTAACCGACAAGGCATGTCTGTTTGTTCGGTTAATCGACAACGAACAGTTCGGTTAACCGAACTCGTCCCAGAGTTCGAGCTTCAGTTGCAGGGATCAGAGTCCATTTTCCTCTACTTGTTCTTGCATTCAGAATAGGGTCATGCCCTCTCCATATTCTATACACACCCTCCCTTATAACATCCCATCAAATCCATCAATTCATTCCTATATCCATTTTCATAAATCAATACAAATAAACCATGAGATAAATATATGAAATCAAAGTTGGAATTCAATTCAAATTTACATATTCATCACTAGCTATTTTAGTACATATACTTGCCTTAGGTTTAGGGAAATCTCAAATCACCAAACCCTAGCTCAAACTCCCAAGATCTAGCTTCACACACCCAAACCAAATCACAAAACCAACTCCCACCAAATTAACAACACCAAACCAATGAATGGAAGCTAATCAACTCAACTATAACCCTAGAATATAAAAAAAAAAAATCCAACAATTCCTAACCTAATCAAGAAGAAATCCTTATCTAGAGATGAAAACTTAATGAAATCCAGAGGAAATTAGATCTAAAGGAAGCTTAGACTCCAAGGAAGATGATCATGGAGAGAATTTGATGAAGATGGGCTCCTAAGCTCACATGCAACAAGGGTTTTCCAAAGAGAAATGAAATAGAATGAAAGAAAATGAGAGGAATGGAGAGTTACAACAACAAAGAACGAAAATGAGGATAAAAGAAGATGGGTCGGCTCTCATAAAGGTGGATATTTGAAAATTTACAACTTAAGTCCATTTTAAGCAAAATGAACTTCGGGTCCACTTTTGATGATGATATAGGGTCCGGATTGAGATGCTACAGAAGACAAAAGTTAATGAAATTAAAACATCTATCTAACGGTGCCAAAATCTTAAAAATCTAAAATTATGAAAAAGGCCCCCAAACTATTTGGCTCTAACCCCCTACTATCGCCGGACAGACTAAAATCTCAACAAAACTTCACACACACATTTCTAATGTTAAACCAGACTTATTTGGCTCTTAAATGAACTTAATTGAATAACAACACAATTAACTAGCTAATACACACTTTGAGTTTTGGGACTTCTTCCAGCCTCTATGCGCCATGGGGCCCCTTGTGTTGTCAAAGGCCCTGAGTGGATGAATGAGGGACACAACTAGCTAAAAGTACTGTGGTGCGTTCAATATGGACTTGTGAAATCTGGCCTCTGTAATGCTTGGCTCCCACAGATAAGGAGTTTGTTAAGCTCTTCAAAAGAGGCTGGATTAGCCTAGAAACGAGTGTGAATGGAAGTTTTTAAGGGAGATATTCAAAAGGTCCCTGTATAGCCTCTTTTACTTTCATTATCTCTACCAGCCTTTCCCATACCCAACCACATCTCTTTCAAAGCTTGAAAAGAGTGCCTCGGACTTGTTTCTATATATTGTATGATGCCCCGACATAATATAGAGGATAGGAAAAGACTTTGATCTAATGGTTTTTTTAATTTTTTTTTAGAAAAGCATCTTTTAATGGTGGAGATTTTCTTTTTTTCTGATATTTTAAATAATTATTTATTTTAAAAAATTTGAGAGTAATAAAAAAAAAGAATATATCATTTTTAATAACATACTGTTTGCTTTTAACATTTGCAGATACGAAAGTCCATGAGTTTCTAACAAGCTTTGCGAGTAAGGTTACCATTTTCTTCCAAGTATATATGTTGGTGGCAACACTACGGTATCACACTCTAATAATAATTTTGTCAATCAAGCCCATTTGTGCAAGCCAGATTTGGGCCCAATAATTGTATTTTAAGTTACCTATTGTATTTTAGTTAAGTTACAATTAGTCTAGTACTAACTTATGTGTACTTTCTATAATTAGGTAGCTATAATCTAGGATTTGCATTATAATGGGATTCTGTTAATAGGGTAATCAACCCTTATATAATGAGAAGGGTTAAACCCTAAAGGGGACACGCCATTCATCACAAGTCTCTCTATTTCTCTCTTTCTCTCTCTCGCTTCTATGTTTCATCTTCTCAAGATGACATGGTAGCAGAGCATGGTGATCTACACGTCCTAGTGGGTTAATCTCTTCAACACAAGGATCTGTAGATCCTCCTTGACATCTTCCAAGTTCTCGAAGTCTTCAGTACATCATCCGATCATCCCTGATCATCTTCAATCAAGCGTGGCCCACCTGAGATCTTCATCAACCCCTCTGCGGATTCATCCCATGCCGGTCGACTGGATTTATCAGTGTTTATGGTGATTTTTTCAGCAATTGTTTCTCATCAGAGGTAGGCTTGCTATCGATTTCTGTGGAAAATGTCAACAATCCGATTCCATCTCTACCACCCAAAATTTTGGATCTAGAGTAGTTTTGACTGAGACTACTCCAAGTAGTTGTATAGAACTACTCTTCATTCATCCCCAATCTCTGATCTGTCTAGAGATCACCAGGTGGGTCCACGTGTTGTTCTTCACTCTGACAACATGGACGTTTTTTGGGTGTTCTGCGCACTGTTCTGTGCATTGTTTTTCTACTGATCTGTGTTGTTATTGCTGTTAGTTTGTTCATCTGCTGGTTTGATAGTCCACTGGCTTGATCATCTGCTGGTTTGTGTTGTTTTTTGCTGCTAGTTTGTGTACTTTTTATGCTGCTTTTGCTGCTGGGTTTGCTATTTTCTGCACTGCCGCTGTGCTATCTTCTTTCTTCCTCTCTTCCTTTCTTGTTATCACTTGGTGGGGCCCACGTACTGCATCCTCAATTGATCACCGATCTGCAACTTCTGTTGGTTCCCACGTCTCTTGTTTGGAATTCTTACTAGTCTGCTATTAATGGAGAAATATGAAATTTCCTTAGTTCATTTTGAAGGGAAAAATTACACATCACGAGCCTTCCAGTTTCAAATCTACATGGAAGGGAAAGAACTCTGGGGCTACATGGATTGTTCCGAACCTAAACAGGAGGACGATAACAAGAAGATATCAGCCTAGAAAACTAAGGATGTTAAAATCAAAACTTTGTTACTAGGCTCTGTTGAACCCCCACTTTATTCTCAATCTGAAACTTTGCAAATCTGCCCATGAGATGTGGGATTATCTTAAAAAGATTTATCGACGAGGTAATGCTGCTCGACAATTTCACTTGCAACTAGATATCTCCCAATTTTCTCAAGGTACCCTGTCTATATATAAATATTACAATGGGTTTCGACTACTGTGGTTTGAATATGATGAGATCAAGTTTTCAACTGTGTCTACAGCACTTCTACCAGAATTACTTCCCTTACAGCAAAATAGCCATCGGGACCTGTATCTCATGAAATTTCGTCAAGAGTTTGAGACTGTCAAATCAAACTTAATGAGCCGAGCTCCTCTTCCAAGCTTAGATGACTGTCTTCAGGAACTTCTATGGGAGGAACAACGTCTAGTTACCAAAACGACTCCGGAACAATAAAGATTTATTAAGGCTCCACTTGCCTATGCCGCTACAACCAGACCACCTTCTCAGGACATCAGTAAAGTTCAATGCTATAACTATAAAAAATATGGTCATTATACAAATCAATGCATGGCTAAAATCTACAAATATTGTAAGGCCATTAGTCACGTTATTGAAGAATGTCGGAAGAATGCTCAAAATTCTACTTCCGCAACTATGCGCAGTCAACTCCTAATTCTTAAGCAGTGACTTCTCAACCGTATGCACCATCTGACTTCAATGGTTCCCTTCAATTTGATTCTTCTTCACAGCCTGGTTCCTCATCACAATCTGCGTCCCCAGTTCCTCTCACTCCTAATATGGTAAGTCAAATGATTATCAATGCCTTGGCATCAATGAACATCTCAGATACTAATTCGTCTCTTTCTCATACGTGGTACTTAAATTCTGGCGGAAGTAACCATGTGATATCTTCACCCACAACTTTACAATATGTGGTTCCTTACACTAGTAATCTTACTGTTTAAACTGCCAATGGAGACCATCTTCTCATCACTTTTGTTGGTGATATCCCTGGCCCATTACAATTATCCAATGTTTTAGTGTCTCATCATCTTGCTGCCGATTAAGTTTCTGTGGGCCAACTTGTTGAGGATGATTACAAAGTCTCATTTTCTTCTTCTGGTTGTGTTGTGCAGGACCGGGAGTCGGGAAAAGTGATCGCGAAGGGGCCTAAGCATGGCAGACTATTGTTCCTACCAGTGTCTACATTTATTCAAAATAAAACTTTCCACCAGTTGTTTTATTTATTTTTTATTTAGAATAATTATCGGTCATGGCATAATATACTTAGTCATCTGAATGCTTCTACGATGACTACTTTGTTTAAATCTGGATTATTAAATAAACCTATTGATTCTATTTCTTTTGAATGTGATGCTTGTAAATTAGGAGTAAAACTTTACATTTTCCTCATTCCACAACACGGAGCACTGAATGTTTTGAATTAATTCACAGCGATGTTTGGGGCATTGCCCCTCACATTTCACATGGTCATTTCAGGTACTTTGTTACGTTCATTGATGACTACAACAGGTTCATTTAGATTTATTTATTGCATTCTAAGTCTGATGTTCTTAATGCATTTTAGTTTTTTCTTAGCTATGTTGAGACCCAATTTTCCAAATGCACATATGTACAGGCGCTTAGTGGGTAGTCTTGTTTATCTCACCATCACTCGACCGAATATCTCCTTTGTTGTCAATCTTGTGAGCCAATTCATGACTTCTCCTAAATACCTTCCTCTGACTGTTGTCAAGCGCGTTATCCGGTATTTGCTGGGCACTGTCACTCGTGGTTTATATTATCCCAATGATAATCCTCTTCAATTGACCATTTATGCAGATGCTAACTAGGCAGGCTGTCAGGATACACGTTGGTCTACTACTAGTTGGTGCAAGTATCTCGGAGATTCTCTAATTTCTTGCAAATGCAAGAAACAAGAGCGTGTTTCTCGATCTTCCAAAAAGGATGAATATAGGGCAATGTCTTCCTCCTATTCTGAAATCTTATGGCTCCGGGGACTTTTTTCGGATCTCGGCTTTGCTCAATCCTCTCTTACTTCATTGCATGCGGATAATACTAGGGCTATTAGGATCATTGAAAATCCTGTCTTCCATGAACGTACCAAACATATTGAAGTAGACTTCCACTTTATTCGGGATGGATTTAAGCGTGATGTCATTTCTTTACCTAAAGTCCCTACTAAACTTCAATTTGTTGATATCTTCACCAAAGGACTTCCTTGGCCTCGACATTAGTTTCTGATTACCAAATTACTACTATATGACTCTCTAGGATCAATTTGAGGGGTGTTTCAACCAAACTCATCAGCGCAGGCCAAATCTAGGACCAATAATTGTATTTTAAGTTACCTATTGTATTTTAGTTAAGTTACAATTAGTCTAGTCCTAATTTATGTAAACTTTCTATAATTAGGTAGCTATAATTTAGGATTTGCATTATAATATGATTCTATTAATAGGGTAATCAACCCTTATATATAAAATGAGAAGGGGTAAACCCTAAAGGGGACACGCCATTCATCACAAGTCTCTCTCTCTCTGGGAACCTCTCCCTCAAAGAAGCCTGGCACACATTGAGAACCAACCAAGCAGTTGTCAACTGGTCTGGCTTGGTTTGGAACAAGATCATCAATTCCAGATTGGCATGCTTCTGCTGCGCCTCCTCCACAGAAAGACACCCACTGACCATTGGGCGAAGCATAGAGGTTGGTCAATGGCCTCTAGATGCTGCTCCTCCCTCAGCAATGATGAAACCGAGCTCCATCTCTTTTTCTCCTGTAACTTGGCCCAACAGCTATGGACCTGATTCCTCAGTCATGTCGGTCCTACCCCTTACTTTCCTCTTTCAGCTTCAGCCATTTGGACTGCTATTGCCCAGGGCATAGATGTCCCCGGAAGAAAATTCTACAGTGGAAATCTTCTTCCATGTCATCTCTATCATCTGGTCTTTTCGGAACGACTCCAAGCACCACAATCAAAAGCCCTCTCTGGCCAGAGCAAAGTTTTTTTTTTTTTTTTGGATCATATGAGAGGATTGGTAAGCTCCCAATCAGGTTCGAGACTTTCTCCTCACCCCATTCTAATGTCATTGGGGCTGATTGTATAATTTTTCTTTAACTAGGATAGTCTCATGTTCAACTCTTTCTGTTTTTGGCTGCTCTTTCTGTTTGGGGAGCTATCTACCATGTTTTCCCTCTTCTTAATACAATTTTACATATAAGCAAAAAAAAAAAAGACTTTTAAAGCTTTTATCAAAGTATAAGTGGGAAATTATATTTAAATTATACACGATTTTTTTTCCGTGTAGTTGTTAGTACTTTTCCTTTTCTTATACATACTCTTTTATTTTACTTCTTTTAAGGAGAAGAAAAGGAATGAAATTCATTAAAGTCCTTACTTTAAACATCTTATATTAATTTGTAGGATGGTTTAAAGAAGTTACACTGTAAGCTTTTCTTCTCTTTGAATTTGCTTTATCTCTTTCCTTCTCTGTTTGCTGAATTATATTCATGGCCTCAAGTCTTGGGGTCATTTGAAATGAGGTAGGACAAATCCATTTGATTGGGTCAGATGTAATTATATTCATGGCCTCACACACACCTAATGTTTTTATTTTATTTTATTTTATTTTTTTCCTTATGTGTTTTACAAGAAATCTATCTAATGGTATGCCTGACACTTATCGAAATAAATTTTACCCAGATCCAATACTTTGCACAACTATTTTAAATAGTTTGGACTTATTTCTTTTTCTTCTTTGAGACTACCCATACAATTTGACAGTATTTAGTTAAAGGTATGAGGTGCTACGTGAGTTAAGAGGCACTATTTCGTACAACTCCTACGTAATGGGAATTTTTCAGTAAAATCTTCTTGTTTTTAATATGGAACCATCAATAATTAAAAAAAAAATCTTTTAGGCAGGATTTTGTAACAATGTTTTTACAAAAAATAAAGGGGTCCCAATTTTTGTTGTTAAAAAGGACAAAAAGACAAAATTATTTTTTCCTAATATTGTGGAAACTACTTTCTATAACGTTCCACAAAAAAATAAAAGTCTGCATCATTCATCCTTTAGTTAGGTATGCATTAGTAATGAGAGTCATCTATTAATTTCATTATAGGTTTTTTTTTTAACCCCTAAATTTTTTAAATCTATCATTACCAGGAGTTGCAAAATTATATTTTCTTTTTTTCTTTTTTTGATAACTTTCACTTTAAATTTGTAATTGTTCCTTACTACACATTAATTTTATATTGTTCTTTTATTTTTATTTTTGAATATTGATGCTAATAAAAAATTTAATTAAAATCAATTCATAAAGTAATTACAATAAATTGTTCTGTACAGGGACTTTTCGGCCCTTTTTAGGAGTTATCGATATATTTATCCTTACCTTCAAAAAATATTGGTCAAGTAATTATGTTTTTCAGGGATTTTTATGGGGAAAAGTGAAAACCCCTTTAGACCCTTCAAAAAACTATGGAGGGACCAAGAATTTCATACTAATGCCTAATGGCCTCCTGCCATTTTTTGTTTTACTTTGTTATGCCCACATCCATCGTGACGGGCCGTTTGGCAATTTACTAGGTTAGTTAAAGTACCGTAAAGCCTCTATTTTTTCAAATGAGGGGTCACATCAAAAAGTACACATCTTCAAAATTCTCTCTTTTTTCAAAAAAAAAAAGTAAAAAATCAACTTCCTTTCTCCACTAAATGAAAAAAAGACACGTTTTTACACAAAAAGTCAAAACGATTCCCTACCAATCCACTAAAGATAAAATACCATCATAACCCCCTTATATTTTAGTCTCTCTTAATTTGATGCTTTACGTCACTTTTACTTTAATAGTAAATTACCAAACTGGCCGAAGAAACCCTGAAAGGCTACTGGCTGAAGAAAACCCGAAAGGCTATCTTTTACTTTCACTTTGGTTAAATTCCATGAATTTTGTTTTTAGTACTTCTTATATTAGTGATTCTCATGTTGCCTTCTGGCGTAACCAGTCTTTTCGGTCTATTTGTTGTTGCATACGTATGTTTCCGTATCTTGCTGCTTCCATTTGGTGTTGTGACCAAGAAAGTATTAAGGAAAACATGAAAGAAATCCTACATTCAAACTAGCATTGAAGGCCCCGTTTCTTTATTAGAATTCATAACAGGAATTCATGCTGTTTGAGATTTCAGAATTCCTGTCAGGAATTTTGTGTTTCATTACCAGAGTTCCTGGGAATTTGAAATTCCATGCATTTGAAATCCCAAAAAACTTAGCATTCGAAAAACCACTTTAACAAGGAGGATTTGGAAATCTCTCTTGGCACTAGAATTCCTGGAAATGGACGACAGCATTCCAGGAGCTCAACAGTCATCTTCTTCATCAATATTTTTGTTTCATCTTTGTTGTGATTGTCCACCAAGTGGCCTTTTTCTTTAAGATGTGCTAAAAGACCCACCTTATTGAAGGGGATCTGTAAGGGGATTTTTTGTTACACAGTTTTTATTATGGAGATCCTCCCGATTTGTGTCACATGAACTATTGGGGAAAGATGAACATACAAGTGCCAGCTTGTGTCTTCTATTATTATTTTTTCTTTTCTGAATGATCACAGGAAGCAGGTAGAGTTAAAAGAAGCTTATCTCTCTCTCTCTCTCTCTCTCTCTCTCTCTCTCTGGATTTGTCTGAGTGGGGCCCATGTGTGTATCATATTAGACTTTGGAGGGCAATTTACATTTGAATCTGCATATAAATAATACATATGTCACAAGAATTCTAGTTAAAAATTCTTCTATCCATGAAACAAGGAATTTGTGGAGACAGGGGATTCAAAATTTTTAGGCAGGAATTCAGGTCATAAATGAAATAATGAATTTAGAATTTCAAAATTTAGCTGCATTTCAAATTTCCAAACAACCACTAGAAATGAATTCTATGAATTTTAAGTAAAGAAACAGGGCCATAAGTATTTATTTCCATGCTCATGTATGTAAAGGCTGAGCAGTGCCCCTTTTTAAATGTCAGGTTTTAAAGCGTTTTCAGATTTTGTTTTTGAACAATACATTTATGCATATTCTGTAATATTTGTTCATGAGGGATGATGATGCGCTGCTCTATCTTATAGGGGCTTTGTATGTTATATATATATATATATATGGTTTCTGCAATGAAATTGGTGTTGAGTTTGATAAACAGGGTAAGGGTGAATGATTTGGGGTGGTGGTGATTTAATTGCTATATATAGTCAGCAATCCACTGTATGATCATGTTCTCACTTTAGCTCGAAATCATGTTGGAGATGTTAATCTAAATCTCAATGTTTCAGGTCATCCTTCTGGGCCTTTTTTTTTTTTAGGGAAAGTCCACACGGACCGACTGGGGGACCGAATTCGAGGCTGGGATCCTGTTAATTAGTATGGCTCACTATTAATTAGTAAGTCTTGGTTAACCGGGCTCCTGGATTGCCCAAGTTGTACTTTGATTAGAAGTAGGCCTATTATAGTAAGTCTACTGTGATTAGAAGTACGGTTTGGGTGTAACAGGGTTTGAGGCTGATAGTATAAATAGAGACTCAAAGTCTCTAGGATGTACACAACTATTCTGATTGCATAGTGATTCTTCTGTCTTCCCCGTGGACGTAGGCCAAAAGCCGAACCACATAAATCTCGTGTTCGTGCGTAATTGTTCTCTTCTCGTAGCCCTAGATCACAACAAACTGGTATCAGAGCAATTTGGCGTGATCGGAGGAGATCCATTGAATTGGATTTCGAAAGGGCCAAGGATCGTGTGAAGATCAGAAGATCTGATCGGATTGGTGGGCCACGATCGGAGAAGAAGAAGAGATCGGAAACAGAGGATCAGACTTTGTTTGTCTTGGTGGGCCACATCAGACGATCGTCTGATCACCGTGAAAATCGTAGAAGATCGTAGAAGAGGGAGACCGCTGCATCACCGTGAAACCACTGGGTTTCTGTCTTGACGATTTAGGCGATTTGGGTTTGTTCTGTTTTTCCGGCTGGGTCCCACACCGCCGCCGCCACTGCGCGTCGCCGACACCCGTTCTACGTCGTTCCGTTGCCGGAGTGAGGAGGAAGAAGACCGGAAGATTTTTTTTTTCCTTTGGTTCTGTTACAGAACGTAACAAAGAAAAAAGTTCCTTTCTTCTTCTTTTTTGCTTGGGAAATTCTAAATGCACCCTCCCCTTATGCTGAGCACACCCACATCCATTGTGAACAGTGAACAGTGATACTGTTCACAATGGATGTGGGTGTGCTCAGCACATATAAGGGGTGCATATAGAATTTCCCTTTTTGCTTTGGTTCTGTTACAGAACGTGACAAGGGGAAGAAGACCCATTATTTGGGTCGGTTCAAGTTCTCGGTCAAGTTCAGTTCGGCCCAACCCAACGAAGCCCAGTAGTAGAAAAGTCCAGGTCGGGCCAGTCCAGGTTTGACCCGACCTGCGTGCAACAAGGCCCAAAAGCAGCAGCAAGGCACTGACGTCATCGCTAACATCAGCGCAGTACGGTCAAAGGCAGATTTGACCAATCGACGGTTGAAAATTGTTTTCGCGATATCTTGGCGATCCGGAGTCCGATTTGAGATCCGTTTGAACCTACGGACTCGTCTCGAGGAGATCTACGCAGGTGTATTGAAAGATCCGCCGAATGGCTTCTAAATTTAATATTGAAAAATTCGACGGAAACAATGAATTCAGTTTATGGCGTTTGAAGATGCATGCTTTGCTGGTTCAGAATAGGTTGCAGAAAGCTTTGAAAGGAAAGAATGCTTTGTCTGACAAACTGTCAGATGAAGAGAAGGATGAGTTGCTGGCGAATGCGTATGGTCAAATTCTGTTATTTTTTAGTGATGGTGTACTGCGAAAAGTTGTTCAGGAGAAAACTGTTGCTGGCATATGGCAGAAATTGGAGAACTTGTATATCACGAAGTCCCTCACAAATCGCTTGTACCTGAAGAAGCGATTGTTCATCTTACAAATGCAGGAAGGTACGTCTGTTTCAACCCATCTTGATTCTTTTATAAAAATTGTTTTGGATCTTGAAAATATAGATGTTCATATTGATGATGAGGACCAAGCTATAATGTTGCTCTGCTCTTTACCACCCTCGTATGAGAACTTTGTTGATACCATGATGTATGGTAGAGATACTCTATCCAAAGAGGATGTAGAAGCAGCCTTGAACTCTAAGGAGTTGAAGAAAAAGGTTGCGGTTGACAATGCTGGTTCGGGTGAGGGTTTGGTAGTACAAGGAAGAACAAAAGACTCTAGTGGTAAGGGAAAACATAGATCCAACAGGAAGAAAATTGAATGTTATTATTGCCATAAGAATGGACACATTAGGAAAAACTGTCCCGAAAGGCAGAAGAAAGGGAAAGAAATAATAGAAGATTCGTCATCTGATGATTCAGTCAGTGTTGAAGATGAAAGATCAAATTATGTTTCCGATAATGCACTTTCTGTGATTGAATATGGAATTCGTCGTCAGGATGAATGGATTCTTGATTCGGGTTGTTCCTACCACATGTGTCCCAATAGGGACTGGTTTACCACTTATAGAGAAATCGACGGTGGTTGTGAGGTCCCACCCTTGGTGGGCCCTCTAAATGCTATTTTATAGGCTAATTAATCTTAATCTATGTTAATTATTGGTTAATTATTGCTAATTACTACTAATCCCTACTAATCTCTACTAATCTTTGCTAATCTTTGCTAATCTTGGTTAATTACTCTTTATTTGTGCTAATTAGGGGTTATTAGAGTTTCCATGGTCCATCCATAGTCAGCGACACCAGCGAGAAGGTTCGGCAGATAGTTGAGAACCTGAAGGTCAGCCGCAGCAGACAGAAGAGCTATGCAGACAATCGACGCAGACCTCTCGAGTTCGAGAAGGGAGACAGAGTTTTCCTGAAGGTTTCTCCGGCTAGAGGTACCCTGAGGTTTGGTGAGAAGGGTAAGCTAGCGCGGAGATATGTTGGACCCTTCGAGATCAGATCGAGAGTTGGAGATGTCGCCTACAAGCTTCAGCTACCGCCAGAGCTTTCAGGAGTGCACGACGTGTTCCATGTCTCCATGCTGAAGAAGTACGTAGAGGACCCGACCCACATTCTTTATCACGAGCCACTCGACATCCAGCCAGATGCTTCGTACGTCGCCAGGCCGGTCGCGATCATCGACACCAAGGAGCAGGTGCTCCGAACCCGAACCATTCATTGGGTGAAGGTTCAGTGGGAGCATCACACTCCGGAGGAGGCTACGTGGGAGTTACGCGACCAGGTGGAGCAGGACTATCCACATCTTCTACCTCAGGTATGTTCTAATCTTGTTTTACATTTGGGGACAAATGTTTTTAAAAGGAGGGAATGATGTGAGGTCCCACCCTTGGTGGGCCCTCTAAATGCTATTTTATAGGCTAATTAATCTTAATCTATGTTAATTATTGGTTAATTATTGCTAATTACTACTAATCCCTACTAATCTCTACTAATCTTTGCTAATCTTTGCTAATCTTGGTTAATTACTCTTTATTTGTGCTAATTAGGGGTTATTAGAGAGATTAGTTAGATTCTCCTAGCTTCTAGTTAGATTAGCTTAGTTGAGTAGAATTTTCAATTAATTGGGTGTTAGTGCTAAACCTAGGCTATTAGTGCTAGTTAGGCCATTAATAGAGTTTAATTAACTAATTAAGGTTGGGTTAGTGCAAAAGGGTGCCCTCTCTAGAAGCTTCCAGCCTAATGACCCAACTACCCCCAGCCCTAACCCTAACTACATGAAAACCCTAGGGCTAAGATGGTAATTAGTCACCCCCCTTAAAACTATAAAACCTCTCTTATCCCCAAAACCCTAAACCTAAGCTAACCCCTTTCCCAAGAAAACCTCCAGCCCCCTTCCCAAGAAAACTCCCAACTGTCTTCACTCCCATTGCAACTCTCTTCTCCTCCTTCCTCTTCCAACGTATTGAGCTAAGCATTCTACTGTGACTGTGCTGGGAGCATCTTGCAGCTGTTGCAACCCTTCTCCTTCATCTCTCCTCCTCCTCTGCATCAGCCACTACCCCACTACCTCATCTTCTTCTCTTCATCCTCTCTACTGGGCTGAACCTCTGCTGGAACTCTTCCTCTGTTTCCCCCTGGGCTGTGCTGCAACTGCTTCTTCTCTGCTACTGTTCTGCTGGAATTTTCCAAGAGCTGTTGTTATTACCCCATCTTCCCTTCCCATTTCATTTCTCCAAGACTCTGCAGCTGTGACTGTTGCTGGAACCCATTGGAGCTACAGCAGCTGCCACTTCTTCTTCTTCCTCTCTCTTTTCTTCACTGGGAGACTACTGTTGTGCTGGAAATAATTCTTGAGAGCTGCTGCTGGGTATTCTTCTTCTTCATCCAGCTGGGAGCAGCAACCATCATCTTCTTCTTCACTTCTCTGTTCAGCTGGGACTTGGATCTTCTTTGTTATTTCTCTCTTCTCTCTACAAATCAATTCTCAAGCTAAAGAGGCAAGTGCATCTTACTGTTAACTTAGAATATATGTTGTCTTTCCTTTGATTTCTGCAGTTTGATTTCATGATTGTCACTAATTAGTCATAGAAACTCTACCTGAGCTTAGTTGTTTGTTTATGGGATGGATTGGCATTGATGGATGGGGGTTTCACCCCCCATTTGGAAGATCAATGGGCCACAAGGTTGTCAATTAATGGGCATTAGAGTTATTTGATGTTTGGAGATGATTTGGTGAAGTTTGGGACTGATTGGAAGTGATTTGGTGGAAAAACGGGTTGAAATGGAGAAAACCTGAAAACTGGTCTCAGTGTATGGCCGAGATCAGTGTATGGCCGAGACCAGTGTATGGCCGAGATCAGTGTATGGCCGAGACCAGTGTATGGCCGAGATCAGTGCATGCCGAGACCAGTGCAGGACCGAGCTCAGTACATGGCCGAGACCAGTGCAGTGCAGTGCATGGCCTAGACCAGTGCAGTACATGGCCGAGACCAGTGCAGTGCAGTGCATGGCCGAAACCAGTGCAGTGCAGTGGATGGCCGAGACCAGTGCAGTGCATGGCCGAAACCAGTGCAGTGCAGTGCATGGCCGAAACCAGTGCAGTACATGGCCGAGACCAGTGCAGTGCAGTGCATGGCCGAAACCAGTGCAGTGCAGTGCATGGCCGAAACCAGTGCAGTGCAGTGCATGGCCGAAACCAGTGCAGTGCAGTACATGGCCGAGACCAGTGCAGGACCGAGCTCAGTACATGGCCGAGACCAGTGCAGTGCAGTGCATGGCCGAGACCAGTGCATGGCCGAGCTCAGTGCAGGACCGAGCTCAGTGACTGAAATTTCATGGAAAAGATGACCTGAAACTTAGAATTAACATTTAGAAAGTGTTTAAAGCTGGAACATCAATCTTTCTAAGGTTTTTAGAGTATGCGGTCAATCACCCAGGCCAGGTGTTTGACCGGACACGCTGGAAACCTTTAGAAACGATCTAAGTTATCCAGGAAGCCTGACTCAGGTTTGTCGGTGCACTCGGTTGATCTTCCCGGCCAGGAAATCAACCGAGCTCACAACACATCAGGTTCATCTGGAAAACCCTGATTGTTCCAGTTTTCAACACTTAGGAGATATGATCAGTTGTGGGGCCCATTGACCATCCAAATGAGCGTTTATCAGTGTCCTAAGCCCGAGTCAACGGTGTGGCTCAACCTTGACTCGCGGGGACCACTGTTTAGAGTTTTGGTTGATAATCTAAGATGATTCGACCTCTAAGAGTTGTCATAGATGCCATTAACTAACTAAGCACCAAATACAATATTTTACGGCATTAATGACATCGTTTAGAGATCGAATTACCGGAGATAGACCCGAACCTAAAGTGGCCCATTTACCTAGGATTGGACCGTTGGATTTCCCGTTGATTCTCTGATTGAAGTTTATACTTCACTGTTATTATTACTCTGTCATTCTTAGATCTTTAGATTAGCTGTTTGCCATTAATTAATCATAATTGGAAGACCTGAACCTAGGGTATCTAGAGGTGAACCGACGGTGTGATTTCGGAGATCATTGACCCGTGTCTGTGTCTAGGCGGGCCCTTATTGGGCCTAAGTGTGGTGATGTGAACCCTTTAGCTTGAAGAGATAGTTTCTATTGGACTGTTAGGTAATATGGATTGCAATGGAACTGTTTATCAGTAGTAGATGGATTAGTTGCCTCGTTTGGACGGTTTTAGACCAGGCCATGTACTGATGGGCCTTGGTATGGATCCAACGAGTGGGCCTGGATCTTGAATGAGATCCAGAGACTGAATTGAGATGTGTGGACCTTATAGAGGTATTGTTAGGACCTTGTTCACGCAAAGCAAAGCCTAGACAGACACAGACCTTAGAGTTATTCTCGAGTCGGCATGAACATTCACTCGGTTGATTTAAGCTCAGCCTGTGGACTGATCATCCCCGGTAGGAGCTAGTTGAGTATGGTGAAGCTATCATGATGAGCTGTGTGGTTAAGACGGCAAGGTGTCATACCGTGCCGATCTGGAGTGATGAGATGATGAGTTGATGAGTGATATTCGGGATTAGTTATTCCCTGGTGAGATTCCCCACCGCGACTGTGTTCAGTATGGGAGGGCCGCGGCATAATATCCCGCGGTATTCCAGCTCGTGTGAATGTGCCACCTTGTTGTAGTAGTTTAGATGTTTTCTATTTATACTGATTCCTTATGATTTAAATGCACAACTGCCTAGTTCTTTTCCCTTGCTATTCATTTAACTTATGTACCCGTCTTTATTTCCTTTGATATATATATGCTATGTTAGTAGTATGCTGTATCTTGCCAGATCGTTTAGATCTGACCCATTCTATGGTGCTTAGGCCTTGACCCAGAGATCCCTGACGATGCACTAGCTGTAGTGGAGTCACCCGTGGCAGGAGGGTACGCTTGGGGCCCGGCCGACACGGATGTCGAGCCGGAGGGCGAGGAGTTTATACATGGGTTTTGAGGGACATTGTTATTTTGGGTTTTTGAGAGATATTCTGTAGTGAGAATGGTAGAATGAAAATGTATAACTTTGATTAACATTGAATCATTTTAATTAGACATATGTTCTGCTCATACTTTATATATTTATCAATACCTATTGCTTCCGCTTTCTTTAAATCGTTATGCTTCCGCAATATTAAATGTTATAACTATGTTGGTCAAAAAGTTTTAAATTGGACCTCACTGCGGCCTACGATCTTGGAAGTTCTCGGATTTTTCGGGAAGTAGCGCGCCAATTTCGGGAAATCGAGCGAGTATATCGGTATCCGGAATTGGGGCGTTACATTTTATGGTATCAGAGCCAGGTTGGTCTCTAGGAAATAAAATACACTAGAAACCATAGGACGTAGTGAGGATTCGAGTGGTGGGATACGTGTGAGGACGATGGATTGGGTAGAGTCAGTGTAGTCTTAGGTTTTGGACTTACCACCCCAGATGCCGAGTGCAAATCGGGGAGTGCAGTTTGCTTGTAGATCTGATCGTGCTACCCATCCATGACTTCGACGTCATTTTAGAAGGACGAATCGATGAGGATGTGCATCGATTCGTCCTTAGAGATAGTCAATTTAGATTCAAGATTGTTAAAGTCTTTATCTTGCCTTTTTATTTGATCTCTTAGAATTGAATTTTCCTTATTGACATTGTCATAATCCATCTTTAATTCTTTTAGTTCATCTTGAATGTTAGATAGATTATTTAAAGAGATCATGAACTTAGAGTCTAGACATTTTATTACTTCTTCTTTCTCTCTAAGTTCATCTTTTGAAGAGGCTAATTCTTTGGTTAGATTTTTAGATTCTTCTCTTAAACTTTTGTTTTTCTTCTCAAGCTTTAAGGATATTTCATATAATTCTTCAAAGGCTTGTTGAAGATCATCTTCATCATACTCAATTTCTTCCTCTTTTGAGTCAAATTGATATTCATTTAATTGATGGTTTGAATCTCTAATAGAAGGAAGAGTGAGAGGTCTAGAAGAATCTACAAAGTCTAGCCTAGTGGAGTCCATTCTAATGATTTTCAAATAAGCACAACTCTAGGGTTTTAACTCTAGGTTTTTACACCTAATCAAGAGTTCCAACTACTTGATCCTAAGGGATTAGAGCACTTGGCTCTGATACCAATTGAAAGTCCACGAGGATCCTAACCCTAGAGGGGGGGGGGGGTGAATAGGGTGAGCTACAACTATGACCAATTTAAACCAATTTTAATTTCTTAAACAAAACTAGTCACAAGTGATGATTAATCAAATAAAATGCGGAAGCTAAACAAAAACAATCACCACATAGCATGCACCACAACACCAATGTTTATAGTGGTTCGGCCTCAATGCCTACATCCACTATCGGCTTGTGAATCCAATCACCCCACCGGATTTCCACTATGTATGCTTTTTCAAAGGCTAAGCAATAACCCTTACAATGTTGTTTTTCTAAGGCTCAACAACAACCTTTACAAGATGCTTTTCAAGGCTAAGCAATAACCTATCAATGTGCTTTTAGAGGCTAAGCAATAACCTTTACAAAATGCTTTTCTTAGGCTAAGCAATAACCTTACACACTTCAAGATTTCTCAAAGAAAGTGTTTACTCAACACTCTAAGAGATTACAATTTTAGCTCAATGAAATTGCCTCTTAAATAGGCGGATATGAAAGTTTAATACAAACTCACACAAACACTCTATGTATGCAAAAGTGTATGATTATGATGTGTGTGTGTGATGACTCCAATCAATTTTAAAAAGAAGGCTCACTCAATATATTGCTTAAAGCAATTCAAAGTTTAAAGCTCATAAAAGATTTGATTGAAGTCTTATGCAAATCACATGTAGAAATTCAACTTGTTTATGACATGAAAATCAAGGACTAACAAGTTGTATGAAAATGACTAATTTAGAACATGTGATGCATGTGCATGTTGTTTTCAAAACCAAATTAATTTAACTAATGCTTAAATGAATGAAAACAACAAACAATGTTTCAACCAAGTAAAAGACTCATGCTATGAAAGAAAAACAAAGATTTTGTCTAAGCATGATTAATAAAGTTAACAACTTGGATTGAAAACAAAGGTGAAGAAACCAATCTTAATTAGACCAAAGATTAGAAGAAGAATGGATTCAACACATCATAGTTATTATGCTAAATATCATATACCAATAGTTTAAACAAAGCACATAACTATGATTAATAAAGGTAGAGCTTACTTGGTGGTTTAACTTAATAATCCAAGCTTTAGCTCTCCTAATTGCCTCCTAGCCTTTCCAACTTCATCCCCTTTCAATGGCTCCAAAATGCTCTCAAAGGGTCAAGTTTCAAGCACCAAAGAAGGTTGGAAATGAATGGACTTTATAGCCAAAAAGTTGCCAACGGCTAGTTCTCGGTCGACCGGCAAAGAGGTCTCGGTCGACCGGGAAGGCACAACGGTCATAAAAATGACCGTTGGAGGCTTACAGTTCAAAAACTGTACACTTGTCCTGCAGTGTTCTCGGTCGACCGGCGACACTGCCGGGACACCCCCAAAAATTCCAACTTTTGCATTTTGAAGATTTTCTTTGTGGAATTTTGTGGGACACTAAACCAAGCTTAAAAACATGTTTTAAAACATTTAAAAACATGAAACACACAAAGCCTAAAATGATTCAAAGGTTTAAACCAAAGGCTAGCTTGATTTGATAAAACTCTTTTCAAATGAAAATGCATACAAAAATGATTCTTTTTGTAATGAATGTATGCAAAGCTCAAACCTAAAATCACAAGATGATTTTCCAAATATAATGCACAAGGAAATAGGTTTTCAAAAGAGTTTGGGTTTCAAAACTAATGCATCCAAGTTTAAAACCAAAACATGCATAAAACAAATACTTTTCCAAATCTTAAAAGCTATGCATGTATAAAACTAGATTTCAAGGTTTTCTAAAACAATGCTAGTGTGTGAATCCAAATGATGCTAAAGTGCAAATGCATCCATCAAATTGCAAAAACAAAAGACCTAACACCAACGAGTGGGCCTGGATCTTGAATGAGATCCAGAGACTGAATTGAGATGTGTGGACCTTATAGAGGTATTGTTAGGACCTTGTTCACGCAAGGCAAAGCCTAGACAGACACAGACCTTAGAGTTATTCTCGAGTCGGCATGAACATTCACTCGGTTGATTTAAGCTCAGCCTGTGGACTGATCATCCCCGGTAGGAGCTAGTTGAGTATGGTGAAGCTATCATGATGAGCTGTGTGGTTAAGACGGCAAGGTGTCATACCGTGCCGATCTGGAGTGATGAGATGATGAGTTGATGAGTGATATTCGGGATTAGTTATTCCCTGGTGAGATTCCCCACCGCGACTGTGTTCAGTATGGGAGGGCCGCGGCATAATATCCCGCGGTATTCCAGCTCGTGTGAATGTGCCACCTTGTTGTAGTAGTTTAGATGTTTTCTATTTATACTGATTCCTTATGATTTAAATGCACAACTGCCTAGTTCTTTTCCCTTGCTATTCATTTAACTTATGTACCCGTCTTTATTTCCTTTGATATATATATGCTATGTTAGTAGTATGCTGTATCTTGCCAGATCGTTTAGATCTGACCCATTCTATGGTGCTTAGGCCTTGACCCAGAGATCCCTGACGATGCACTAGCTGTAGTGGAGTCACCCATGGCAGGAGGGTACGCTTGGGGCCCGGCCGACACGGATGGCGAGCCGGAGGGCGAGGAGTTTATACATGGGTTTTGAGGGACATTGTTATTTTGGGTTTTTGAGAGATATTCTGTAGTGAGAAGGGTAGAATGAAAATATATAACTTTGATTAACATTGAATCATTTTAATTAGACATATGTTCTGCTCATACTTTATATATTTATCAATACCTATTGCTTCCGCTTTCTTTAAATCGTTATGCTTCCG
Source organism: Cinnamomum chago (assembly GCA_038049695.1). Lineage (NCBI taxonomy): Eukaryota > Viridiplantae > Streptophyta > Magnoliopsida > Laurales > Lauraceae > Cinnamomum > Cinnamomum chago. The sequence continues at coordinate 57,897,630 of CP142458.1, read as the reverse complement.
CAATATTAAATGTTGTAACTATGTTGGTCAAAAAGTTTTAAATTGGACCTCACTGCGGCCTACGATCTTGGAAGTTCTCGGATTTTCCGGGAAGTAGCGCGCCAATTTCGGGAAATCGAGCGGGTATATCGGTATCCGGAATTGGGGCGTTACATTTTATGGTATCAGAGCCAGGTTGGTCTCTAGGAAATAAAATACACTAGAAACCATAGGACGTAGTGAGGATTCGAGTGGTGGGATACGTGTGAGGACGATGGATTGGGTAGAGTCAGTGTAGTCTTAGGTTTTGGACTTACCACCCCAGATGCCGAGTGCAAATCGGGGAGTGCAGTTTGCTTGTAGATCTGATCGTGCTACCCATGCATGACTTCGACGTCATTTTAGAAGGACGGATCGATGAGGATGTGCATCGACTACCGGCAGTTGAACCAGGCAACGGTGAAGAACAAGTATCCTCTTCCCCGGATCGACGGGCTTTTCGACCAGCTTCAGGGTGCGCAGTTCTTTTCGAAGATAGACTTGAGGTCGGGGTACCATCAGCTGCGAGTCAGAGATCAGGAGCTTCCTCGGTTTGGCAGGCTACTACCGCAGATTCGTCAAGAGTTTCTCCACGATCTCAGCACCGTTGACCAAGCTGACACGGAAGGATGTGCCGTTCGTTTGGTCCGATGCTTGCGAGAACAGCTTTCAAGAGCTGAAGGAGAGATTGACGACAGCACCGATCTTGTCTTTGCCTTCTGGCAGTGGTGGATTCGTAGTCTTCACCGACGCTTAAGGGACCGGTCTTGGATGTGTTCTGATGCAGGAGGGCAAGGTTATTGCCTATGGATCGCGCCAGTTGAAGGAGCACGAGAAGAAGTACGCCACTCACGACTTGGAGCTTGCAGCAGTCGTTTTTGCCTTGAAGTTGTGGCGGCACTACCTCTACGGCGAGAAGTTCGAGGTGCACTCAGATCACCGCAGTTTGCAGTACCTGTTCACGCAGAGCGACCTCAACAACCGGCAGAGGAGATGGATGGAGTACATCAAGGACTACGACTTCCCTATCAAATACCATCCTGGTAAGGCGAACGTCGTAGCAGACGCTTTGAGCAGGAAGACCGCCCTCGTCAGTTTTCTAGCAGCAGAGGGTGTGTGGACCGACGTCTTCAGCAGCTTAGACGCTCAGTTTCAGCCGCTCAGTGAGAGAGTCTTGCTTGCCACCATGTCAGCGTGGGAACCAGAGTTGCTAGGCAAGGTCAAGGACAGTCAACGCAACGATCCGAAGCTTGTCAGAGTGATCGAGCAGATCGACCAGAGGCCAGAGTTCAGACTGATTGGAGGAGTATCTACTATCAGGACAGATTGTGCGTGCCAGATATTCAGGAGCTGAAGGACGAGATTCTTGCAGATGCACACCACAGCAGATACTCGATTCACCCCGGCAGCACCAAGATGTACCAGAACCTGAGGAGCTACTACTGGTGGAACAACATGAAGAAGGAAATAGCTCGCTATGTCTCCAGGTGTTTGACGTGCCAGCAGATCAAGGTCGAACACCAGAAGCCGCCAGGACTTCTTCATCAGCTTGAGATTCCTCAGTGGAAGTGGGAGCACATCACCATGGACTTCATCGCAGGACTTCCAGCCACCAGGAGGCGCCACGACGGCATTTGGGTGATCGTGGATCGGCTGACTAAGTCAGCCCACTTCTTGCCAGTGTCGATGAGAGCAGGACTCGACGTCCTTGCTAAGCTGTACGTCGACAGGATTGTCTCGTTGCACGGAGTTCCAGCTTCGATTGTTTCAGACAGAGACCCGAGATTCACTTCTCACTTCTGGGAGAGTCTTCAGCAGGCCTTGGGCACCAAGTTGAGCTTCAGCACAGCCTATCATCCTCAGACAGACGGGCAGACAGAGTGCACCAACCAGACACTAGAGGACATGTTGAGGGCCTGTGTCTTGGACTTCAAGGAGAACTGGGAGGATTCCTTGCCACTTTGTGAGTTCGCCTACAACAACAGCTTCCATGCGAGCATCAAGATGGCACCGTTCGAGGCTTTGTACGGGAGGAGATGCAAGACCCCAGTTTGCTGGGAAGAAGTTGGTGTCAGGAGTTTCCATGGTCCATCCATAGTCAGCGACACCAGCGAGAAGGTTCGGCAGATAGTTGAGAACCTGAAGGTCAGCCGCAGCAGACAGAAGAGCTATGCAGACAATCGACGCAGACCTCTCGAGTTCGAGAAGGGAGACAGAGTTTTCCTGAAGGTTTCTCCGGCTAGAGGTACCCTGAGGTTTGGTGAGAAGGGTAAGCTAGCGCGGAGATATGTTGGACCCTTCGAGATCAGATCGAGAGTTGGAGATGTCGCCTACAAGCTTCAGCTACCGCCAGAGCTTTCAGGAGTGCACGACGTGTTCCATGTCTCCATGCTGAAGAAGTACGTAGAGGACCCGACCCACATTCTTTATCACGAGCCACTCGACATCCAGCCAGATGCTTCGTACGTCGCCAGGCCGGTCGCGATCATCGACACCAAGGAGCAGGTGCTCCGAACCCGAACCATTCATTGGGTGAAGGTTCAGTGGGAGCATCACACTCCGGAGGAGGCTACGTGGGAGTTACGCGACCAGGTGGAGCAGGACTATCCACATCTTCTACCTCAGGTATGTTCTAATCTTGTTTTACATTTGGGGACAAATGTTTTTAAAAGGAGGGAATGATGTGAGGTCCCACCCTTGGTGGGCCCTCTAAATGCTATTTTATAGGCTAATTAATCTTAATCTATGTTAATTATTGGTTAATTATTGCTAATTACTACTAATCCCTACTAATCTCTACTAATCTTTGCTAATCTTTGCTAATCTTGGTTAATTACTCTTTATTTGTGCTAATTAGGGGTTATTAGAGAGATTAGTTAGATTCTCCTAGCTTCTAGTTAGATTAGCTTAGTTGAGTAGAATTTTCAATTAATTGGGTGTTAGTGCTAAACCTAGGCTATTAGTGCTAGTTAGGCCATTAATAGAGTTTAATTAACTAATTAAGGTTGGGTTAGTGCAAAAGGGTGCCCTCTCTAGAAGCTTCCAGCCTAATGACCCAACTACCCCCAGCCCTAACCCTAACTACATGAAAACCCTAGGGCTAAGATGGTAATTAGTCACCCCCCTTAAAACTATAAAACCTCTCTTATCCCCAAAACCCTAAACCTAAGCTAACCCCTTTCCCAAGAAAACCTCCAGCCCCCTTCCCAAGAAAACTCCCAACTGTCTTCACTCCCATTGCAACTCTCTTCTCCTCCTTCCTCTTCCAACGTATTGAGCTAAGCATTCTACTGTGACTGTGCTGGGAGCATCTTGCAGCTGTTGCAACCCTTCTCCTTCATCTCTCCTCCTCCTCTGCATCAGCCACTACCCCACTACCTCATCTTCTTCTCTTCATCCTCTCTACTGGGCTGAACCTCTGCTGGAACTCTTCCTCTGTTTCCCCCTGGGCTGTGCTGCAACTGCTTCTTCTCTGCTACTGTTCTGCTGGAATTTTCCAAGAGCTGTTGTTATTACCCCATCTTCCCTTCCCATTTCATTTCTCCAAGACTCTGCAGCTGTGACTGTTGCTGGAACCCATTGGAGCTACAGCAGCTGCCACTTCTTCTTCTTCCTCTCTCTTTTCTTCACTGGGAGACTACTGTTGTGCTGGAAATAATTCTTGAGAGCTGCTGCTGGGTATTCTTCTTCTTCATCCAGCTGGGAGCAGCAACCATCATCTTCTTCTTCACTTCTCTGTTCAGCTGGGACTTGGATCTTCTTTGTTATTTCTCTCTTCTCTCTACAAATCAATTCTCAAGCTAAAGAGGCAAGTGCATCTTACTGTTAACTTAGAATATGTGTTGTCTTTCCTTTGATTTCTGTAGTTTGATTTCATGATTGTCACTAATTAGTCATAGAAACTCTACCTGAGCTTAGTTGTTTGTTTATGGGATGGATTGGCATTGATGGATGGGGGTTTCACCCCCCATTTGGAAGATCAATGGGCCACAAGGTTGTCAATTAATGGGCATTAGAGTTATTTGATGTTTGGAGATGATTTGGTGAAGTTTGGGACTGATTGGAAGTGATTTGGTGGAAAAACGGGTTGAAATGGAGAAAACCTGAAAACTGGTCTCAGTGTATGGCCGAGATCAGTGTATGGCCGAGACCAGTGTATGGCCGAGATCAGTGTATGGCCGAGACCAGTGTATGGCCGAGATCAGTGCATGCCGAGACCAGTGCAGTGCAGTGCATGGCCTAGACCAGTGCAGTACATGGCCGAGACCAGTGCAGTGCAGTGCATGGGCGAAACCAGTGCAGTGCAGTGCATGGCCGAAACCAGTGCAGTGTAGTGCATGGCCGAAACCAGTGCAGTACATGGCCGAGACCAGTGCAGTGCAGTGCATGGCCGAAACCAGTGCAGTGCAGTGCATGGCCGAAACCAGTGCAGTGCAGTACATGGCCGAGACCAGTGCAGGACCGAGCTCAGTACATGGCCGAGACCAGTGCAGTGCAGTGCATGGCCGAGACCAGTGCATGGCCGAGCTCAGTGCAGGACCGAGCTCAGTGACTGAAATTTCATGGAAAAGATGACCTGAAACTTAGAATTAACATTTAGAAAGTGTTTAAAGCTGGAACGTCAATCTTTCTAAGGTTTTTAGAGTATGCGGTCAATCACCCAGGCCAGGTGTTTGACCGGACATGCTGGAAACCTTTAGAAACGATCTAAGTTATCCAGGAAGCCTGACTCAGGTTTGTCGGTGCACTCGGTTGATCTTCCCGGCCAGGAAATCAACCGAGCTCACAACACATCAGGTTCACCTGGAAAACCCTGATTGTTCCAGTTTTCAACACTTAGGAGATATGATCAGTTGTGGGGCCCATTGACCATCCAAATGAGCGTTTATCAGTGTCCTAAGCCCGAGTCAACGGTGTGGCTCAACCTTGACTCGCGGGGACCACTGTTTAGAGTTTTGGTTGATAATCTAAGATGATTCGACCTCTAAGAGTTGTCATAGATGCCATTAACTAACTAAGCACCAAATACAATATTTTACGGCATTAATGACATCGTTTAGAGATCGAATTACCGGAGATAGACCCGAACCTAAAGTGACCCATTTACCTAGGATTGGACCGTTGGATTTCCCGTTGATTCTCTGATTGAAGTTTATACTTCACTGTTATTATTACTCTGTCATTCTTAGATCTTTAGATTAGCTGTTTGCCATTAATTAATCATAATTGGAAGACCTGAACCTAGGGTATCTAGAGGTGAACCGACGGTGTGATTTCGGAGATCATTGACCCGTGTCTGTGTCTAGGCGGGCCCTTATTGGGCCTAAGTGTGGTGATGTGAACCCTTTAGCTTGAAGAGATAGTTTCTATTGGACTGTTAGGTAATATGGATTGCAATGGAACTGTTTATCAGTAGTAGATGGATTAGTTGCCTCGTTTGGACGGTTTTAGACCAGGCCATGTACTGATGGGCCTTGGTATGGATCCAACGAGTGGGCCTGGATCTTGAATGAGATCCAGAGACTGAATTGAGATGTGTGGACCTTATAGAGGTATTGTTAGGACCTTGTTCACGCAAGGCAAAGTCTAGACAGACACAGACCTTAGAGTTATTCTCGAGTCGGCATGAACATTCACTCGGTTGATTTAAGCTCAGCCTGTGGACTGATCATCCCCGGTAGGAGCTAGTTGAGTATGGTGAAGCTATCATGATGAGCTGTGTGGTTAAGACGGCAAGGTGTCATACCGTGCCGATCTGGAGTGATGAGATGATGAGTTGATGAGTGATATTCGGGATTAGTTATTCCCTGGTGAGATTCCCCACCGCGGCTGTGTTCAGTATGGGAGGGCCGCGGCATAATATCCCGCGGTATTCCAGCTCGTGTGAATGTGCCACCTTGTTGTAGTAGTTTAGATGTTTTCTATTTATACTGATTCCTTATGATTTAAATGCACAACTGCCTAGTTCTTTTCCCTTGCTATTCATTTAACTTATGTACCCGTCTTTATTTCCTTTGATATATATATGCTATGTTAGTAGTATGCTGTATCTTGCCAGATCGTTTAGATCTGACCCATTCTATGGTGCATAGGCCTTGACCCAGAGATCCCTGACGATGCACTAGCTGTAGTGGAGTCACCCGTGGCAGGAGGGTACGCTTGGGGCCCGGCCGACACGGATGTCGAGCCGGAGGGCGAGGAGTTTATACATGGGTTTTGAGGGACATTGTTATTTTGGGTTTTTGAGAGATATTCTGTAGTGAGAAGGGTAGAATGAAAATGTATAACTTTGATTAACATTGAATCATTTTAATTAGACATATGTTCTGCTCATACTTTATATATTTATCAATACCTATTGCTTCCGCTTTGTTTAAATCGTTATGCTTCCGCAATATTAAATGTTATAACTATGTTGGTCAAAAAGTTTTAAATTGGACCTCACTGCGGCCTACGATCTTGGAAGTTCTCGGATTTTCCGGGAAGTAGCGCGCCAATTTCGGGAAATCGAGCGAGTATATCGGTATCCGGAATTGGGGCGTTACAGTGGTAGCGTCTTGCTGGGCAATAATGTTGCATGTAAGACGGTTGGGATCGGAACAGTGAAAATCAAGATGCATGATGGAATCGTCAAAACGTTAGTAGAGGTTCGGTATGTTCCTGATCTGAAAATGAATCTTGTTTCTCTTGGTGCCTTGGACTCCGACGGTTGTAAGTTCTCAGCTGAAGGTGGAGTTATGAAGGTTGTGAAAGGTGCTCTGATTCTTATGAGAGGCAATAGAGTTTGAAACTTGTATGTTTTGTCCGAAAATACTGTTATAGGTGGAGCTGCAATGTCTTCCTCAGATGACCATGAATCTGTCTCAACGTGCTTATGGCACTTGCGCCTAGGTCACATGAGTGAGAAGGGATTGACAATACTGAGCAATCGGAATTTGCTATGTGGCACGAAGATAGGCAAGTTGGATTTCTGTGAGAGATGCATCTTTGGAAAGCATTGAAAGGTCAGTTTCGACACAAGTACTCATCGCACGAAAGGTATCCTTGATTATGTTCATTCAGATGTATGGGGGCCTTCGAAGGTTTACTCCAAGGGCGGGTCCCGATTTATGCTGACTTTTATTGATGATTATTCAAGGAAAGTCTGGGTTTATACTCTGAAGACGAAGGATCAAACCTTTGTTACATTCAAGCGATGGAAGGAGATGGTTGAGAAACAGACTGGCAGAAAGGTGAAGAAGTTGAGGACAGGTAATGGCAAGGAGTACAGATCAACAGAGTTTGGGAACTATTGCAAAGATCATGGCATAGTTCGGCATGACACCACTACAGAAACTCCAGAGCAGAATAGAGTTGCAAAGAGAATGAACAAAACAATCTTGGAGAGAGCTCGTTGTATGTTGTTTACTGCCGGATTGTCCGGAGACTTTTGGGCTGAGGCAGCAAATGTTGCAGGCTACTTGATAAATAGGTCTCCACACACAAATATTGGTTGCAAAACACCGGAAGAAATGTGGTCAGGTAATCCAGCTGATTATTCTAACTTGAGGATCTTCGGTTGTCCGACTTATGCTCACGTGAAAACCGATAAGTTAGAACCAAGGGCTGTCAAGTGCATCTTGGTGGGATATGCTTCTAGGGTGAAAGGATACAAGTTGTGGTGTATTGATCAGGATTCACCCAGATTTATCATCAGCAGGGATGTTACATTTCATGAGGATGCTTTACTCGAAGCGAGAAAGCAGGTGGAGGAGACAAAAGTAGGTAGTAGCGGTGACACCATTCAGGTGGACCAGATGTCCTAGTGAGGAAGGAGAGTGCATCCGGCTCCTCCCGGGATACAGGGGATAGTCAGACTGTGCAGCAGATGCAGCAGATAGAGCCGCAGATGCCGCAGATGGGTAGACCGCAGAGAGAAAGAAAACCGCCGGTTAGATACGGTTTTGAGGATATGACGATGTACGCGTCAACATCAGACAGTGGCAGTGATGATATGGTTGCATACGCATTGACGAATGAGTCTCTTGAATTAATGGAAGGGCTGGAAAGTAGTCAACATGCAACAACTATGACTAAAGAGATTGAGTCTCTTGATGGGAAAGATCCGGCCATCGGATGCAAGCGGTTCTACGAGGAAGAGGAAGGAGCTTCCTGTGCAGGTAGAGTGCAGACAAAGGTTCCTGATCATGTATGCAATTTGAAGAAATCATTGTACGGGTCGAAGCAAGCTTCTGGACAATGGTACAAGCGATTTGGTGCATTCATGAAGGAATGAGTTAAATTCAAGTTCAAGCATTACTTGGACTTGATTGGTGTGTTCGGTACCTGAGTGCACTCAGGGGCAGGTGGAGAAGGGGAGACGTGTTTTATGCATGAGGATCAACTTCAATATTCGCCAAGGTGGAGATTTGTTAATTAGTATGGCTCACTATTAATTAGTAAGTCTTGGTTAACCGGGCTCCTGGATTGCCCAAGTTATACTTTGATTAGAAGTAGGCCTATTATAGTAAGTCTACTGTGATTAGAAGTAAGGTTTGGGTGTAACAGGGTTTGGGGCTGATATTATAAATAGAGACTCAAAGTCTCTAGGATGTACACAACTATTCTGATTGCATAGTGATTCTTCTGTCTTTCCCGTGGACGTAGGCCAAAAGCCGAACCACGTAAATCTCGTGTTCTCTGTGCGTGATTGTTCTCTTCTCGTAGCCCTAGATCACAACAGATCCAACTGTCCTCATGGGGGACCAGGCCCGAATTCGGTCCCCCAGTCGGTCTCTGTAGCACGACTGTTTTTTTTTCTTAAAGTTGGGGGAAGAGTTTATTGGACATCCCTCTAGTACATCTCACAATATCGTGGGATGTAGGCAAAAAGGTCAATAAAAAGGGGAGAATTGGTGGGGGGTTCTCCACTCTTGATGTGAAATGTTTGGTCCCTCCCCGTTTTTACAGGGTGAAAGGGGTTTTTCTTTTATCCAAAAAAAAAATCTCTCTTTAAAATTTTGACCCATACAATAATATTAAGATTAAAGGGTGCATTTGGCAACTGTCTTTAGAGGGGATTTCTCGCACTTTTCCATGCTCCTGAGGAAAATCTATGTTTGGTTAGATGCAGAAAATCGCAGTGAGGAGTCCCTTTGTTTCCAAATATTTGCAAGGTCGGACCACCCCATCTGGTAAATCCACGAGTTGGCGGAAATTCTTTTTATTTAAAAATAAGTTAGCCTTTCATTCAAATATAACATAAAGTACAATGGAGAAGATAGGGAATTGCGGAATGAACAATGACAGAATGCGGTTGAACAATAATAGTGGCCTGAACATCTAGGTTGTTGGTTTTGTTTTTGGAAATCTAAATTTTTTGGTCCCACGATTAAGATCTGAACCGTTAATCATGTTTAAAAGGCTCTAAACGGCTGAGTTGTGGGCTCCTTTTTATATTTTGAGATATTTTTAAAAAAAAACTCCATACCATTGGATCTCATTTTTTGGACTTTTGTGGGCTCCTTTTTCAAAATCTGAACCGTTAATCTCTTCAAAAAGCCCCAAATGGAAATGGAGTCAAATTTGAAAGCATAATTCATCATGGATCATAAGAAAAATGGTAAAAACATATCAGCCGTTGAACATTTTTTTCAAATCAACGAACGTAGAGAAGCGCTGCTACAATGCCATAATTGGTAATGCAGAGGTTGCCGTTTTCACTTTGGTACCCTACCTTTTAGGTCCCACAATTAAGATCTAAACCTGTAATCATGATTAGAAGGTCCAAAGAGGCTATTGGGTCAAATTCCAACTGTTGATCTATCATGGATTTTGAGATAATCGTGAATAAATTTAAACCCTAAAAGATTAATGTTTTAGGTCCCATTTGCAAGTTTCGAACAGTTCAAACTCTGTAGAGATCCAAGGACAACTATAGGGTGAAAGCTCAACCCTAGATCTTTCATGATTTTTGAGAAAATTCTAAAAAATCAATAACCGTTGGATCACACGTACATTTCATGTATGGTAGGAATTCTCAATGTTTACCAAACCTAGAACCCTCTTCAAAAACCCTCCTTAAAGATATGTTGGATCCTAGATAATAAAGAAATTCTCTAAATAAATGATTTCTATATGCTTATGGAATGTGCCCTATTTTTTATTCTTTTCCTTTTTATGCAACGTACACACGGGCGGTCAAATTAGTTTTAGTAGGAACAGTGCATAAGCTTCTATAATTGATTCAAATTGCAAGAAAGAACGACTCGTTACCCGAGTGCTAAGGTGCGTCAGTTCTTACCTAGGTCCCGGGGTTTGAACTCCGGGTACATCACCTCTTCCCACTTGTACAAGTTAACTCATTTTTTACTTATGCGGGCCTCCTTCGCATGCGTTTGCGGGTTCTCTCTTGGGTCCCAGCCAAGAGCTGGGATACAAAAAGAAAAATTCAAGATGTTTTTTTTTTCTCTCTCTCTTCTTACAAAAGATTGAAAGGGCCCATATTTTCAGGCAACCTCAGAAGCCTCCCGTATGTTTATGCTGAAACCTCCCTCTATTCGCAGTCAAAATGACAACTTGTTTTAACTGACAAACTTGCTTTAACTGACAAACTTGCCCACACACTTCAAAAAAACAAATAAATAACCACACCCAGTTTTCTAAAGTCCGTTGAACAAAAATAAGAACTGAAGGGAAACATTTATCGAGCTTCAGTTTCTATCCTTCCCCAGCATCATAATATCTGAATGGTGAGAAATCATAATATAATGAGAAGATCATATTAATATTGAAAGAGACAATATTGGTAAAATTGGGAAAATGTATCAAATAGTTTTCAGCAGTATCTATTCTTTTAAAGCATCTGCCATGCAATTTTCCTAGTGCTGTCTTGATAACCCTCAAGTGAGAAACTGTCTGCACAGTTATTATGTGCAGTCCACCTTATTTCCCAGGCCATCTTTCTCATATATTTGAAATATAACTTTCATCATAAATATCGTCCTACTTTCCAAAATATGCATGGTAAAGATATCACAAGGCAATTGTGATAAATTCAAATTCATAACGAATACAAAAATAACAGGGAGCATCTTTAAAAATGTTTTTAACAGCAATTTCTTCTAGTGACATATATCAATCACGAATACATGGAGAAAGAGAAGCAAGTGCCCAATGGCTAATTGAAAGACTTGGGTAAGGCGACTAGCTATGTTGATGCATATCTTTTTAACATCATCAGTATTAATTATTTAAAAATTAATTTATTCCCCATCACCTATTTTCGATAATATCTCGGAAATAACCCTACATTTCTGAGATGATAGTTTCATGGGAAAGGATGCTAATTGTGACAATTCTACTGAGGAACTATTGGAGGTGCTGCTAAATGGTAGGTTGTATCCTCTGCCTCTCTTCCCTATATGAAGTCCTTGATCCACAGATGATGCCACCGTCGGTTCTTAGTTCTTACCTTGGTGGATGAAGGTATGCTAAATCAGATTTTTGTTAGTCAGCAACATTGACGGCGGAGAAGATGATTTTCCTCTATATATATCTGTACTTTTTTTTGTAACTTTAACCTAGGCCGGAATAGTGATCACCTTCGACTGTGTCATATATAGGCTCTTCTCATCCTCTATCATACATACGAACGGGTGTATTCACCATGTCCACATTATTACCATGCATTTTCATTTTCTAGCACTGATTTAGTTCGAAAGATATTGATCCAACGCAAGACTAAACAGCATATATACTTCTTTTTTTCAAGGTAAACAACATATTCTATGCATAGAGAAATTATCCAGTGCACACAATGTGCATGTTGTTTCCGTGCGCACCTCATAGTGGGGTCCACTTAATGACCCATCCCAATGGGTTACATACTTTCTTGAATTACACTAATCTCTTTTCTTTACACCCATCAAAATGGACTGGAGTGTTGGATCAATGTGTCAAAACTTTTTAAGGGCTAAAACTTGTTAGTCGTTGAAGAAGGGGTTAGGATGACCATGTGACTGATATTGATAATAGCATTAGTTAAAGATAGAAATTGATGAATGATATTCATATAGATCCTCTCTAGGTTCCATTTGAAATTTCTCCTTGAGCTCGTGAGAATGTGAGAACGTGTATGCGAATGTGAATGCATGCAAGATACCAATGAAAGACTCAAGAAACTTCAAAAAATTAAGGTCACGTTTGACAACCAAATCTTTAAGGAAAAGATTTTCGGTTTCCCTAAAGTTGTAGTAAATTCATGTTTGGCAATTGTAAATTTCTGAGGATTTGGACGAATGGAAATCTTCATTTGATAGGATTTTCATATTTGACCACCCCTTATAAGATTTGAAAATCCTCACTTAAGTGGATTTGCACACCGAACCTTATTTTTATCAGCTATATTCATCAATACACACCAATATTAATGTGAAATCATCAACAATACAAATCTCCGGTGAGGATTCCTTGTTCCAGTGGTAGTGAAGAATCATAAGATCTATGGATTCCTCGTCTGTTACGAATGCCCTTAGACTTCTTGAAAAAAGTAAAACAAAAAAAGACATTAAACTTTCAATGAAAGTTAGGGTCATGGATATATTTTTGTGTGTAAGAGTTTGAGTTGCCCATGTATCAAAAATAAGTAAATAAATAAATAAGCTATTCTCATTCTGTATATACAGACAGGCACCTTATCTTATCATGGAACCCTTTTCTCATTCTTTAAAAAGCAAAGATTAATTATCCGATCGCAGTTGGTGAAGCATTTCTCAAACACCTGTACATGTAAATTAAAAACGTAAATCTTTGAGAGAGAGAATATAAATCCATGGTAGAGTATTACTAAGAAGATAGCTATATGCTTTTAAATTTTACTTCTTAACTATGGAAAAGTAGGTCATCAGTCCGTATCTTGAGTATGAGAGAGGGTGATTGTGTACACCTTACTATATATTTGTGTGATAACTGATAAGGAAGAAGAAATCAGCAGATGGATACACTCATAAATTAAAAAAAAAAAACCCTTGGATCTCGACCTTAGCTCATAAATGTAATGGGCACCTAAGGAATTTTAACACAGTCAACAATGATGATAGTTGATCCATTTGTTCAGTTTTATTCCTAATTTTTTTTTCTTTTTTTTTTTTTTTTTAGAGTTGTTTTTTGGCTCTTCCTTTACCTAGCCCAGGCTATGGGCTTCATTAGCTTGGCCCGAGCAGTGGGTGTTTTTTGCTTTGACCCAATTGTGGGTCTTTGATGTTTGCTCCTCCTCGTGTGCTTCGTATCTTTGCGTTGTAGCTATTGTCGAGCACTGCCACATTCTTTTATTCCCTTTACCTTTTGGACTATATTTACCATTTTCCAAAAAGACAAAAATGTAATGGGCTTCAAGCACGTAAAGAAAGCCCAAACAAATGGGAAGGGAAGCCCGCACACGCAGGAAGATGTGGCGTGCCGTACGTTTGAATCTTGGGTAGCGAGGTGAAAACTGTCACTCTTTAGCACTCAAGTAAGGAGCCATTAATTCTCATAATGGGCTTAATTGTTAATCATATGAATATGATACTTGCAGATGATTGAATGATGTTGGAGTGTCAGTACTTCTTTTTTTTGTGTGCTTTTTTTTTCTTTTTTCATTTGTCTTTTTGGTGCGAAGTGCCAATCCATTGTTGGTTCAATAGTGAGGCACCTTTCTCTCCACTGAAACTATGAGAGTTTCAACCCCGGCTGTAGGGCTGATGATTCCATCACCACTAAAACCTTTTATTGTGGACCGTATTGGACCCAAACCTTACTTGAGGCCTCATTCAAAACCTGAAAATATATATAGGCAATATATATGCTCCTGAATAATGTTAGTCAACAAGCTATTAGTTTACAATAATATGTCATGCTTTATTTTGTTAATATACATGGGTATTTGGGTACTCTAGATGATTGGACTAGGACCCAGACCTGATTATTAACTGGGCTCAACCAGTACACGGATATGAACCTGACTATCAATCAGATGTAAAAGGAGGGTTTTTTTTTTTTTTTTTTTTTTTTTGGTATAAGATGTAAAGGGAGGTTAGTAGGGTTTTCTGTCATAATCAATTTGGCTTTTCGGATCATGGGCTACCTATGGATGACAACTACTATATTTCCAAAAATAATGACAACTCCACATATCAAGCAACCACTATCTAAGTGTAAAGTTAAAATGATTCAAATCTGAATATTTTATCACAAATTATATGATTATAGCAAAGTTAATCAACTTAAAAATTATTGTTATCATTGACAAAAGGATTTCAATGATACAATGAATCATAATTGTTTCTTTATTTGGATTTAATGCAATTGTTAGTTTTGATGAATGAAAATGGATTGAATTCTTCTATGCCAAAGTCTTTAGGTACAAGTCCATAGGCCACTGTAAGTTCTATCACTTCTAAGAGGATGCTCTTATTAAAGTAACCAGAGAGAGATGCTCTTATGTGGATGTCCGCAAAGGAATTTGCATGTAGATGACTTCTGTTGATTCACGTGGGGCCCATATCTACATAGGGTTGCTCCCCTATACACCTTGATGGTGTGTGCACCTTGTTGTAGGGCCTACCTAGGGATTGAAAGGGGGATGGGAAGGTCTTGATGGGGCCTACTTCTTTACATAGTTTCAGGCCCATTAGTTCATTCTAACCCATTGATTCATGCCCTATAAAATAGTCTTATATTATAAAAAAAAAAATTCCTAGTCGATCCAATTGGTCAAATTCCATTCAAAGGTGCAAACCCATGGGACTAATGGCTATTAGGGGTCACTATGCATGCGTCATTCACATTAGTGATCAGGTGGGCCCCATTATAAGGTGAGCACTAGATCACCAATAACTAATTTATGCAATTTGCATACAGCCTTGTGAGATCCACCTGGGGTTGCATCAATTCATAGAAAGGTAGGGATTGCAAGATTTAGATTTGACCGGCCTATGTACATAATTTCATATCCGTCAAATCATCCTAACCTAATGGGCAGTTTTTGGACCCAGGGGCAAGATTCCTTGCCTTCCAGATTGTCTAGGAAGAGACTGTGATTGCACAACTTATATGCTAATGTTGCTTTTCATGCACTGATCAGTCCTCCAGGACCAGCAGTGTATAACAATCCCATTGGAGGAAAATCTGGGATAGTTAGTACTTAATGGAGGACTCTTATCAAGCATTCATGGCCTTGTGGAAAAGAGGAAATCATCCACACGTAAACTCATATTTAGCCAGCAGACAGCAGACTGCACCTTGAGACTATTCCTGATGTTGATTTGTTCCCTATCATTTTATTTTTAGGTTGAGTTTTGGGTTGACATTTCCAACTTAAGTAATAAAGAAAATGGGTTAAATTCGAGTCGGTTCTTACTATTTGACCCTCCAATTCAACCTGATCTCAAGCTGTTAATTGAGACTTTAGGTTTGCCTTTTTGACTTTTGGGTTGCACATGTTCAACTCGATTATTAGATAGGGAAGGTTCGATTTGAGCCTTTTTACATGCTACTCTGACAGTTCAACTCGACCTAAGTCCAACCTGACCGGTTGCCACCCCTACTTGTAAACTCCATGTTTGGCCAACAACATGATAGGCTCTGCAAAATGAAGGAGGCTTAAGGCCTTCTGAGTCTGGATTAGTTAGGTTTTGCATCTGATCACTTAGCCATTTGCTCAATTTAGATTTAGTTGGGCCCTCATAACAACCATGCTATCAAAACACAATTAAATAAGACCAAACTAAATTCAAAGTGTTAGTATTTTTATGTTGGCTAATTCATGGGTTGGACAAAACTCTAGATCCATTTAGTTGTATTTTCTAATTTAAGTCCTCGTGTCAACCATGCTATTAGAATTGACTGTAGTTGTATCGTCGAAAGAGCTGAAGCGAAAAAAAAGAAGAAAAAAGAGAAGACCGGGCAAAACCACCAATGACCAATCGGATGGCTAAAGCGTCCTAGTTATTTTGAGTGGTCCGATCAATCGGATGCACTGTGCGATCGATCGAATAGCGCATGAAAAAAGGGAAAGAGTCCAGATCTGTTACGAATTTGTTTTCTTTTGAAACTTTGTTTCGCACTTTGAGTCATACTTGTGCTCTGACATCGAAGCACGAATTTGGGGCTATAAATAAGGTGTTGCTCTCAACTCTAAAGGAGATGTGCATATTGAAGACTAGACACATCTGTTAGTTCTTTCATTGATATGAGGTGAGAATACCCTAGGAGAGATTCTTTGATTTTCTAGAGTCATTGAGAGATTATTTTTAAGGGCTGCTCCAGAAAGTTTTATTGCTTTTACTCTTTTATAGAAGATTGATCATCTTAGTTGGCAAAGTGCGACGAGGACAAGTAAAGAGAACGTTATACGGCGGAGAAGTCATGGCAGCGGAAGTTGTGCAAAAACAATTGTAGTCCTTAGGTTGAGGTATTGATTGAGGTAAATGAGCTGTGAGTATATCTTATAAATATTTGTGAGTTCTTAATTTCTAAATCATAGTTTTTCTCTCTGGAAATGGTTTCTACGCTAAATATTGTATCTGGCTTTTTGTAGTGTTTAATTGGTAAATTGCTAGTTTTATCTTATTTTTTCTGTTACGTCTGCTGTATTGGTTAATTAAAATTAGCACCATTCTGGTAACCCAGAACTTTCACAAAAGGAACAAAATCAACCATTCTGATAACCCAAGACTTTCACATAGGGAACAAAAGCAACCTAAATTAATACATGTATACGATTGACTAAATAGAGTTTTTGTTTTTTTGTTAGGTTGGACATCATGACTCATGCCATTGCCCTTTCATAATTCATAACTCTCACGAAGGGCTTCTCAAAAGTTCTCCACAACTCCATAATGGATATTCATGGATAGCTTGGAGGAATACTTGTGTCATCAAGTTAGCCACTCATTGGCCACTCATTTTTGCATTTAAAGTTACATCAACAACTATGAAAGTGATGGAGCATGCAAGATGACCTAGCATTTTTGTAGAGACCTAACGAAAGGCAAACAAAACCACCAGTCAACACTTGGCCAGTTTAATGGCCTGACCTGGATGTTGGGATGAGCTATGATATAATTACACTTACCCCTAGAATGTTGAGATTCATTGCCCTACCAAATAATTACCCCTTAACAAAAAAAAAAAAAAAAGAAGATTAGCTGGCCAATCTTAGAGATCAAATGTCCAAAACTAGCATTAACAATGGTGCACCAATTTCTTGAATCTGGCTATTCTTGATGACTTTCTATCTTAACAGCACTATAAGTCTATAGATGACGATTGTATTTGAATTTGGGCGCCACCTTTGAATGCACTTGAGTCCTTTCCCCATGATCCCGTCTTTGACTATTATTGTCATATAGC
Source organism: Cinnamomum chago (assembly GCA_038049695.1). Taxonomy (NCBI): domain Eukaryota; kingdom Viridiplantae; phylum Streptophyta; class Magnoliopsida; order Laurales; family Lauraceae; genus Cinnamomum; species Cinnamomum chago. The sequence continues at coordinate 57,880,239 of CP142458.1, read as the reverse complement.
ACCTTGATTTGAATGATTCGCATCATCATCATCAAAGCATCATCCCAATTATATTGGGGTCGGCTACAAGAATTTTATTTCTCTATTCCAATCTATCTTGAGTCGTTTGAATCATAGATCGGTGCTTATTATATCCCACCAAATCCATTTGGACCATCGTGTGGATCACCAATATGCCATGTGCTTTCTTGGTATGTCAAGTCATACTCGCCAACTTGACTTGCAAAATCAGGGAAGAGTTTTTCATTTTAATATGGCGTATGGCTTTCATCATCCATAGCTTATCGCACAATATAAATAAATGCTCATCACAAGTCACACTAAACAATTAATAGAGGGCTTATCCTTGCATACCAAAACCATGATGAGAGCATATTAAAGAAGGGAAACCTCATTCACAACCATGGAAAGAGATGGTAATGGTATATCTAAAAGTCAAGAAACACAATATCTACATCAAGAGCAAGACAAAAGTTACATACATATAAATGTCATGGTGTGCCAAGTGGCATCACCCACATTGATATCCAAGTGGGCCATGCACATATCAACTCCTATCTTGTGGCTTGATTGCCCCTTTTGTCAATAGTTTGTTTAGTATTCGTATACTGGAAGCAATGTTGATGTGGAGAAGTAGCCCAGATTCCAGTCCATGTAGGTTTGGGGGGGATTAGGCAAGATTCTCCTGTCTGATACCTATGTGGACCAATAGAATGGTTCCACATTGGGAGTTTGTGACGTATCAGAGCTGCATTTGTGGGCAGACATCGTCGGCCCACCTAGGGTCTAGTAAACATCTGCTCTTTGAAATTCCAAGTTTAACACTATAAGGGGTATTTTTTGTCTTTTTAAATTTTACATAGTCTAACCCTTCAATTCTTATTTCTCAGTAAAGCATTCAACTATTTCACTCTTTCACTCTCCCTTGTTTGTTTATTTTAATGACTTTTTCAATTCTTTTTTACGTTCATTCATTATAAATTTAAAGAAGCAATTATTGTATGTTGTTATGTTTTCTTTTTTTTTCTTTTCTTTTTAGTTCTTTATCTGCAAAGATGATATATATATATAAATGTTTGAATGTTTTCTTTGAGATTTCTAATGATTGGGGATTTTAATTTCTTGATTGTATTGAATCGCTGAGAATTGGAGCTTCCAAAGTTTTTTTTTTAAATTTCTAAGTACTTGTTTTAATTTTTAATTTTAAAAACGACGAGGCAAAAATTAATCAAAATAAAAAATTAAAAGAGGCACGCTGAGCATGATAGGCACGAAGGCACAACACGGCCTTGCTTGCTCCATCCGGTGAGCTGTGCCAGCCCGGCCGGGCCCATGGCCCGTTCGGGCCAAGATTTGGGGGCCGGTCCGGCCCGTTTGACATCTCTACCTGGACCTCATTTAAAATCGCCCACCTGATGGTAGGCCTCTTCATGATATCATGGAACTGTTCTCTGTGTCACAGCAAAACTGAAACCAAGCTAAATTCTATCTCACGAAATTCTCCTTAAGGTATTCATGAACTCTAACTATGTTAGTATTTATGGACTCTTTACTATTTATTTACAAATCAATCAAGAAGGCCAATATGATGATAAGCCACATTTTTAAGAAAAAATAATAAATCATGATATCATGGAACCATGGAATGTATTTTTTTAAGAGGTTTTAGAAGAAAAAAAATTGGCAATTCCATAATATCATTAAATAATAAGCCATTTCATGAAATCATGGAATGAGGGCTGAAATGTCAAAAAATAGGTGGGAGTTCCTCTCCAATCATTTTGAAGAGTTGGGGTCCATCGTTATATTATTGGGTTTTAAGGGGATTTTTTTTCGTATGTGTATATATGTATAGTGAAATTATCCTATAAAAGTAACTCTCATACTACCATGAGAGTAAATGGTGGCACTGGATATGGATCCAATGGGTTCCTCCTTACTCTCATAGTAGTGTGAGAGTTACTCTCATACGAGCATTTTCCATAAATATATGTGTATAAGAAATTGGGCTGATATAAGATGATCACCAAATGAAACCAAGGTTGAAAAAATCATGACTCGAACTCGACTTGTTCAATGCAAAAGAAAAAAAAAGATTGACTCGGACAGAGTCGACGCGGAGATTCGGGAGAGTCAAGTTATTTTTAATAATTTTTAAAGTATTTAAAAGTGAATCCATTACTTGTAAAATATAAAACTATATTCATTTACATACATTCATGATAATCAACTCAAATTAATAAATTTATATATGCAAGAAAAGTACAACAGTAAATAAGATAAAAGAAAAAGATTGCATATTACATAATTTGTTAGTCCAATTACCGAATGTAAAAGATCAAATATAAGTTTCAAATTACATTTCGATCATCATTTTTAAACTACTTACTCCAAACCTCATATGTAATTACTTAATTATAAATAAATTTTAATTATTTAAAATTAGATCTGCCTATTTAATGATTCGGAATGCAAATAACGTATTTAAATGAGAAGGCTCGGCAGAGTCTTCTCTATTTTTTACTCGGTTATTTGTTAAAATGAGACGATTCTAGACAGAATTAAGAGTTAACTCGGATACTTTTCCAACAATAAATGAAACATGAGGCAAGAGAGAATCTTATGAAGAGCCTTGGTGGTTCTTGTCATGATGTCCTTTGCAAACTTAGATATGGAATGGTCCGGTTGGTGAATAATGGACAAGTATAATAACAAATATTATATAATACAATCATTAAGCATCCAGTACTCCAATAATTGTATATTGAGGGCCCAAGATGAAAGTAACACTCATACCTTGTCAAGTCTGTGGAATTTTAATAGATGCCGGGATGAATAAAAAATTAGGAACATCTTAAATAAATAAACTGACATTGAGAATAATTAAACGTACATATTCCTAATCAAATAAGAGAAGACAAAAGATTTTGGACCTATATCAAGAATAGGAGGGTTGTTCATGAGCCGGGCCGGGCCAGACTGAGGCATATCCAAGCGTGGCACGAAATGGCCCTTAAATGCTTGGCCTGAGTGAGCCCATTTAGTCAGTCAGGCTAGGTCAGGTTGGGCTTTCTTCCACTTTTTTGAGCTTTCTAACACTTATTTGGGTAAATTAATTAGTCACTAACTCCGGGCTAGGCTTTGAGCTTTATATCACTTAATTCAAGCTCAACCCATATATCATACGGGCCTATAATTTAGGTCCAAGCTCGGCTTAAAGTGGGCTAGGCCCAGGTCAGGCTCGGGTTGTCGCAGCCCTTGAGCACCCACAACAGTCATCATCATCGAAGGGGCTCTTTATCAGTTAAGTTTTTATTTTTTTTAATTTTGTATATTAATAAGGAGGAAAAGGAGAACTATACAAGTTCCACTATGATCTATTTTTCACAAGCCAATGGCCATATAGCACCTTAGCCATATACAAGTGGGAATGCAAGAGTTTGATCCTTATCTGACTCAACCGGTTCAGGACTCGTTGTAAGTTCATCCGCAGCACACCGCCGGGCTCAATATATCTGACGTGGGGCCCATGGCAGTTGAGCCACATAATTTTCCAACAAGTTTTGCTCAGCGTTTACAAGTTCAATGTATGAGCTTTCCTTCCATGAAAAACGAAATTGTCCAATAAATGAGCTGAGTTCACAAGCTGAAGGCTTTGTGACAATAAAAATGCCTGTGGCATGAAAAGCACTCCCTTCTAACTGCTTTGGATGTTCTAAAGAGACGGGTATGAAAATCAAAGTAAGTAATAGTAAATATATAAAAGAAATTGAACAAATGGTGGACAAAATCACTGTTCAGTTAATTGATTGTTCCCAGGAAGCAAAAAAAAGTGTGGAGAACTTTTTTTTTTTTTTTTTAAAAAGGTAATTAAGTATGTCTCCAAAATATGAAGAGAATACAATCAGTGAAAACTTCTTAAATTTCTTGAAATAAAAGAATCATAATACTCTGTTTTTAAAAAAGAAAAAGCAAAAGTTTTGGATGTTTATGAGATTTTCCATTGTTATAAAAAAAAAATATATCATTTGAACATTCAATTTTCATTTTTCTGCTTAAACTCTGTTTTTTTTTTTTTTTTTTTCTTTTGAATAATTCTATCTGACTAAACCCCAACCAAGGTAGAGAATCACTTCCCAAAGAGAAATGATTGTCCTCAAAGTTTGTCTACCTCTAAATCTCTTCTTATTTTTTAGAGGAAAAGCTTTCAACTTTAGAGATTAGTGAGAATGATTTCTACCTTTTGAGAGGAGAGACTTTATCACATGGAAAGTCCATCCCCATCTAACATTAATAATTCAAAGTTGATGGTCTCTTTTTGTCTCATTTTTTGCTTGGTTTTCCTCTTCTAATAAGGTGACTACTGCATTTTCTATTCTTTCTATTCATGGAAGTGGGTTGTGCTTTTTCTCATAATAGAATTCACAAGACACATCCTAACCTACCATCACTATTCTGCATGCCAAAGGAGAAAATGGACAATGTTATCAATCTAATGTAACAGTCATAAAAAGCAAAAAAATTGCTGCTTGCTCTCCCATTGTTGCACGTGGCTTGTTTCCTTTTGGGGAAAAACTCAAAACCTTCATCCAAATTTGGTCCCCACAAATGGATTATGCACAAAATTTCCATCAAAGGTAGCTTTTCATTTTCTGTTCCAACCTTACAAAGTTATTGAAATAGTTACATACTAGTAGCACATCTCTCAAAGTCTTCTTTTAGTTGTATAGAAATTTCTTATGATAGATCTGATGTCCTATTTCTCAAAAGAAAGAAGAAACGGTAGAGCATGCAGTTACTCGAGTGATTTGGTGTGGTTATAATTTAGGTTGTATCTCTCAATCAGACTGATGTAATGAAATTGTAGATTGGTGGCAAAAATACATGGATGTGGATAATAGATCTCAAATGGAGGTGGACCCAAATATGAGGGCCGAAGTTCTTGCAATGCTGGAAATAATTTTATTTTTAAGAAGACTATTCATCATAGTAATATTATTAAGGTTGCTAATAGTATCTCCAAATTCTCTACACTATGGGAGAACCAAAAAAAAAGAGTTCTTCATGTGGCCGACCAAATCTCGAAATCTCCAGCTATGGATCCTAAAGATTTAATTCTGTCCCTTCCCAAAAAAGTGCAAAAGTGAGGACGATCGATCCTACGTACTTGCATTAAAGGATGCAAAGAGAAGAGATTTCTCGGAGAATAGAATTTTGATGGATGCTTTGGAGGTTGTTGAAGTCAGTAGCAAGAAGGAGAACTATGATTTTGGATATTAAATTTTTTAGTAGTTTCTTTTCCTTCATAGACCCTGTCCAAAGGGATTTGTTATGGGAAGGGGATATTCCTTCTCGGGTTTGTGATGTAGTTACTCCTCCATGATCTTGTTTTGTGTGGTGGAGGTTATTGGTTTTTGACTGCTGTTCATTTCTCTTTAATTTGCTATTTGCTATGATGTTTTTACTTTCTTTCTTCCTTTTTTTTTTTTGTTATCGGAGAGTTCACAACCCTTTGGGCTGAACTAATCCCTTCGGATCCAAAGGAGAGTCGGATAAACTCTCATGTAGCCCCAGTGTAGTAGTGCAGTTTCAAACATATAACCTTCGGATGCAAACCGTGATCTTAGGCCAAACTATCCGTTGGGGTTATGATATTTCTAATTTACCAAGGAAAACTTAGCATAGTACTTTTTGTCCTGACGAATACTCCTAGGTGGAACCATGTGCTGATATGATATTCAGGAGTCTATAAATTGTTGTGATCTAATTGAATGAGTTAAAATCATGGAAAATGGGCCTCATGCTCTCAGTGATGATTCCAACTTGCGTATTATATTCAATGTAGCCGGCACCTGAGACTATCATGTTCTGCATAATTGATGGGTTACATGAAACTAAGTTTTTTTTTTTTTTGTAATCAAATGAACTAACTGAGGCTAATATATATAAAGGAAAAACATCAAACCCCACTCACATCAGATTACAGATCCTGGGTAGTGTTAAATTGCTAAGCACTTGTCATGAATATAAAATAATGTTAATAGTAGAGATCTTTCCAAGTGCTACCTGAGGAGGAAATGACCTAATTGCTGGAGTGTCACACATCCATATTGACGGCAATTCTTTTCAATAAAAATTCTTCTGGGGTAGTGTTGGATAATGTCATGCAACACACAAGATCACTTAAAAATGTAGTTCACAGGGCTTCCAAGCACGCATTAGGCCACCCTTTAATCATACCCGCTCATCGAGTTGATCAGGCAGATTGACCCACATCCTGATCAACCTACTGGTTGGTGGATCATGGATATGATGGGCCCTTTCGAAAACATGGTAAGAATCAGGAAAGCCCACATAAATCACTTGCGAAATTGATCCATCTGATTATTGTTTTGTTCGATCAACGTAATCTATATACCTTTTGGTCACTAAAGCCATTGCATTGGCTCAGTGGTTATGATCATAAAGATCATCAATTTTGCTTTAAACCTCTTTTTGCAGGGTCCAGGGAGTACACTTTTGTTTAGACCAGCAGACTAGTAAATTGTCATCGGAATTATTTTAAACCTATAATTTCAGCCAGAGCACCTGGACAGGAAAGAAGGTGAGGGTCTTGGGCCCTTTCTATAATTATATTAATTTTAATGATTAGTGTAGTAGTGATAACTATGATCAATTATCAGGTGGGACACACCTAAGTTAGTGCCCCAGGTCTCTTACATTGTTGGCTCATAGATGCTACTTGTCAGGATGGTGATTGTGTTGCATGATTGGAACTGTGATGTGATGGCCCACCACTTAGATGAGGCACTTTTAAAAAAAAAAAAAAAGTTTGTACTCATCAATTTAATCCATTCACATTCGCCCTGCATGCAATGCTGGCCTGCCTTGATTAGTATACATAACAAAGATTAACTTAAATAATATGAGAACAAATGATTCGCTGGTGAAGGTTGAAACTATAAGATTCATATCATTGTGTATAAACTAATATCAATGAATTCATATGTTATTGAGAAATCATGAACTTCTACTAATCTAGGAATTAAAATATGTGAAAATATAACATAAAATATTATATTTGTCTGTTTGTAGTTTCATGTGAGATTGATCAGTAGTACAATAATAAAAATGGATTCCTGTTTGGACTAATCAAGAGGTGCCACACACAATAATACTACACTTATAGTGAAGAAAGAGACAAGCCTTACTTAAGTGAGCATATTAATGAAAGATGGGGCTAAACTGGACCCATCAAAGTACCTGTACCAGAAAGATCCGGTCTCTTCTGTGTTGAATGATTTTACCTCCTCCACACTATGGACTGTATTCTAGGGATAGCAAAAACCACTAGTGGATAGATATCGACACCTCCTCGCGAGTGTATATTTTCTTTAGAAGAAAGAAATTCCCGTGGGGCCTACTTAGATGCACTGCAATGATAGAGGGCAGAGACAATGGATATGTCCTGAGATGATAGAGAAGGTGGGGTAAGTCAGATTAGATGATATAACGGCTTGATTAGAGTTTTAAAAGACCAAATGGCCATTTAGAAACAGGGAACATCACTGTTGCCAAATCTTCTTTTTATCCTTATCTAATCACATTTCAGTCAAACATTTACAATGATCCATCAGTCTAGAATTGGGTTGAATTCCAATTCATGAGGCGGGCCCATTGTCCAAAGCTAAGAGAGAGAAGCAACTTTTATATTTTATAGCCCGCAAGTACATGAGGATAGTCCCACAAATTTGTGGACAAGTAAATCCTTGTGGTGCATGCACCCCCATGCACATAGTTTTCATGGGTAGGGAAGTTAATGGGTATCCAATTCTCCGATTATCCAGAGGTTTTGACCCATTAAAAATCGGATGTGGATCCTTATTTAGGCTCCATTAAGTAAATGGGTCCGGATCTGATTCCACCTCGGTTCGGACCGGAACCAACCCATTTACCACCCTATCCATGGGAGAGTGCATGGACGGATCCAGGATTTTCATTTGAGGGTGCGGATTTAAAATATATAAAAAAAATTTATATAAATTTTAAAAGCGCACGAAAGATTAATGAGTACGGCCGCACGCACATACCGGAACTCGGGTCGGCCTTGGGAGAGCAATCATATCCACTAATCTTGGGACTCGATTATTGTGCACTCTAGTTATGGAGCCAATTGTGGGCCCCCTGTAAACTGTTTTTATTTGTTTCTAGTGATCTTAATAGGGAATAATATTATAGAGCCATGGAGTTGGAGAGCACCTCTAGAATAATATCACAACAGAAATCAACTGGCATTATACCTAGGTTGATATTAGATTTTGTGGTGGTCCCGATGTATTGAAAATCACAAAAATAAATAATATTTCAAGGCGCAATAGAAATGTCATTTTCCTTAAGATGACTCTTGTTATTTACTTGGATGAACCAAGTCAGCAATGGGTTCTCATACAAGTCACCTTTTAAGATATAATAAAGTCCAGCTGTTTCAATATTTTAGTAAGAGTCTGCGCATACACGCAAATACAGTCCACTTAAAAGAGAAAGGAGTTTGCACATATAAAAATAAAACTCACATAAGTGATAAGGAAGCTTGCACAAGCAAAATGAGATGGTTTATATAGAATTTAAACTTTGAACAGCCAGGTGAAGATTGTCACTAGGTAATACTCGGGTAAGGAACCTTGGTGCTGCTTGGTATGTACTCGGCTAGCCCCAAAATTAACCCCAGATGAAAAGGCAGGACCCACATAGAATAAAATTCAAAATGCTTGAGTGCAGAGATAATGAGAGATGAGGAGATTTAATGGTGTGTTTTGCCTCATTTAAATGGGCGTATGACCTTAAAATTCACCAAAAGGTTGGCCTAATTATAAGTGGACACACCAAAGGCCAAGGGTCACTTGAATGGGCATCCTTTGAAATCGGCCACCTGATGACTCGATTAGCCAGGTGAAACAAACAAATCAATTAAATAATGAATGAGGCGGTTCAAACTAGGCAGTTGTCATCTATAATAATGAGTGAGAATGTGTAAAGTTGTTTTTTTGCTGGAGAATGTAAAGGTGTTTGATTAATCATTGGTATGCACTATTGCTGGAGAGTGGAGAAGAATATTTAAAGATGGAAAAGTTAATAAGTTAATAAACACATAAATCAATAAAACAAACAAGAGGGCTGCTCTCCTACACTGCAGCCCTCCTTAATATTAGTTGCAGGCGTGTGGGGGGAGCAGTGTAGGGCATGTGAAGGTATGGTTTCACATACCTGCAGCTGATATTAAGGAGGACTGCAGTGTAAAGGAGCAGCCCACAACAAACAATATTGATACTTGGTTGTAGTCTTGATATTTTTTATTTTGAGTGAAAGATGTTAGGTTCCTTTAAAAGTGGATCACATATAGGCTACAATGTACGGATATTTTGAAATGGGCAAGGTACTGTGCTTTTTATCCAAAGAATAATGTGTGGCACCACGCCATATTTAGAGAAAAAAAAAGTGAATTCGCTGATTTAACAGATTGATATGATAAAACTGATGGGATTTTCTTTCTTCTAAGTTTATGATGATGAAATTTGGAGTTTTAACTTTCAACCATTTGCACAAATATTGCTCTTGAGAAGTTCTCATTCAAATTGCTCTCGAGAAGCACTAGAGAATTTGCAGGCCCCACTGGGATTGGATAGAAAGAGATCTGGATAAGGCCCACTTATTTTTAAAATTTTAACTCTATTAGATTATCTCAATCCTTTGATCTATGGCCCTAAAATCTAATGATTTTAGAGGCATCATTTTCTTAAGATTTCAATCCAAAAGTAAGTAAAAGCTAGTTCAATGAGTGTTGAATTTGGACTTGTGACGATTCACTGGGGTAGTGTGTGTCAAATAACTGGATTGACTCAAGGTGGACGCCACGCTCTAAAAAATAGAGGAACAAAACGGGGAGTGTTTTGAGAATCCCTTTTTGTCATTGTGTGTATGTATATTGCTTTTTTGAAAATCCAATTAAATGCTTGCAAAAAATTAGCTTTTATTCAACGCCATGCTACCTAGAACACCCACATATGGTCACATTCTTTAGTCAATGAAAGCAAATAAAAGTGAAGTTTATGTTCTGAAGTATTTCAACTTTTTTTCCTACTTAGGAGGAATGGTAAATTATCTTAATCCTAAACTAGCCTAGAACACCATGCTACCTAGAACACCCGCATATGGTCACATGATCAAAGTTTTCTCTTTCTTTAGTCAATGAAATCAAATAAAAAGAGAAGTTTATGTTGTGGAGTATTTCAACTTTTCTTTTCTACTTAGGAGGAATGGTAAATTATCGTAATCCTAACTAGCCTAATCTATAATCCCACGAACAGCCTAGGGTGCTCTACATAAATGCTCCACCAAGATGCTCTACCAAAGTATCCTCCAGTATGTGCTTTGTCAATGCTGAAGTGGATTCCTAGCACTCTCATGAAAATTAGATGCCCTCACACATGCCTCACGTAATCGAATTCTAAGACTTGAATTCCTAACTACAATTAAAATAGAAGAAACAATTATACAAGAAGAAATAGAAGAAACAAAGGATAACATCCAAAAGTGACCATCAAATAATCCCCTTTTAATAGAAGATGAATGGAACGGTAAAGGAAAATGACCATAAATTCAAGCTAAGTCAAGGTACCATATAAATTTTGACCTTATTCTTCAACTTCAACTCATTAATAATCCTCCTTTAGAGCTCATTCGACTATATATGAATCTCCATATTTTTAATTCTATGTGAACAAACAGGCCATTAGTCCATTTGATGAGAAGAATCTTTAAAATTAGGGGGTTATGTGTGTAAAAAGACTGGGTTGACTCAAGGTGGACGCCACGCTCTAAAAAATAGAGGAACATAAAGGGGAGTGTTTTGAGAATCCATTTTTGTCTTTGTGTGTATGTATATTGCTTTTTTGAAAATCCGATTAAATGCTTGCAAAAAATTAGCCTATGTTCAACACCATACTACATAGAACACCCGCATACGGTCACGTGATCAAAGTTTTCTTTTTCTTTAGTCAGTGAAAGCAAATAAAAAGAGAAGTTTACGCTGTGGACTACTTCAATTTTTTTTTCTACTTAGGAGGAATAGTAAATTATCTTAATCCTAAACTAACCTAATCTATAATCCCACGAACAGCCTGGGGTGCTCTACATTAATGCTCCACCAAAATGCTCTACCAAGGTATCCTCCTGTATGTGCTTTGTCAATGCAGGAGTGGAATCCTAGCACTTTTAAGAAAATGAGATGCCCTTACACATTTCTCACATAATTGAATTCTAAGCATCCTAAAACTTGGATTCCTAACTGCAATTAAAATAGACAAAGCCATTATACAAAAAGAAATAGAAGAAACAAATGATAACATCCAAAAGTGACCATCAAATAATTCCCATTTAATGAAAGATGAATAGAACGGTGAAGGAAAATAACCATAAATTCAAGCTAAGTCAGGGTACCATATAAATTTTGACCTTATTCTTCACCTTCAACTCATTTTTCTCCTTTAGAGCTCATTCGACCATATATCAATTTCCATATATTTAATTCTATGTGAAGAAACAGGCCATTAGTCCACTTGATGAGAAGAATCTTTATAATTAGGGGTAATGTGTAAAATGACTAGGTTGACTCAAGGTGGATGCCACTCTCTAAAAAGTAGAGGAACAAAAAGGAGAGTGTTGTGAGAATTTCTTTTTGTCTTTGTGTGTATGTATATTGCTTTTTTGAAAATCCGATTAAATGATTGCAAAAAATTAGCCTATATTCAACACCATGCTACCTAGAACACCCGCATATGGTCACGTGATCAAAGTCTTCTCTTTCTTTAGCCAGTGTAAGCAAATAAAAAGAGAAGTTTATGCTATGGAGTACTTCAACTTTTTTTTTTCTACTAAGTAGGAATGCTAGATTATCTTAATCCTAAACTAGCCTAATCTATAATCCCACGAACAGCTTGGGGTGCTCTACATAAATGCTCCACCAAGATGCTCTGCCAAAGTGTCCTCTTATATGTGCTTAGTCAATGCTGGAGTGGATTCCTAGCACTTTCATGACAATGAGAATCTTGAATTCTAAGAATCCTAAGACTTGTATTCCTAACTACAATTAAAATAGAAGAAACAATTATACAAACAGAAATAGATGAAACAAAGGATAACATCGAAAAGTGACCATCAAATAATCCTCTTTTAATGGAAGATGAATGGAACGGTGAAGGAAAATAACAATTAATTGAAGCTAAGTCAAGGTACCATATAAATTTTGACCTTATTCTTCACATTCAATTCATTAATAATTCTCCTTTGGAGCTCATTCAACTATATATAAATTTTCATATATTTAATTCTATGTGAACAAACAGGCCATTAGTCCATTTGCTGTGCAGAATCTTTCTAATTAGGGGTAGTGTGTGTAAAATGACTGGGTTGACTCAAGGTGGACGCCACGCTCGAAAAAGTAGAGGAACAAAAAGGGGAGTGTTTTGAGAATATCTTTTTTTCTTTGTGTGTATGTATATTTCTTTTTTGAAAATCCGATTAAATGCTTGCAAAAAAATTAGCCTATATTCAACACCATGCTACCTAGCTAGAATACCCGCATATGATCACGAGATCATAGTTTTCTCTTTCTTTAGTCAGTGAAAGCAAATAAAAAGAGAAGTTTACCCTGTGGACTACTTCAGCTCTCTTTTTTTTTTTTTTTTTTACTTAGGAGGAATGGTAAATTATCTTAATCCTAAACTAGCCTAATCTATAATCCCACGAACAGCCTGGGATGCTCTACATAAATGCTCCACCAAGATGCTCTGCCAAAGTATCCTCATGTATATGCTTTGTCAATGCTGGAATGGATTCCTAGCACTCTCATGAAATTGAGATGCCCTTACACATGTCTCACGTAATTGAATTCTAAGCATCCTTAGACTTGTATTCCTAACTACAATTAAAATAGAAGAAACAGTTATACAAAAAGAAATAGAAGAAACAAAGGGTAACATCCAAAAGTGACAATCAAATAATCCCCTTTTAATAGAAGATAAATGGAACGGTGAAGGAAAATAACCATAAATTTAAGCTAAGTCAAGGTAGCATATAAATTTTGACCTTATTCTTCACCTTCAACTCATTAATAATCCTCCTTTGGAGCTTATTCGACTATATATGAATTTCCATATATTTAATTCTATGTGAAGAAACAGGTCATTAGTACATTTGATGAGAATAATCTTTATAATTATGCATGTGAACAGGTTGCGTTCACATTGGGTCCATGGTTAACATGGATCGGGCTTGATAAAGTTTGTCTAGCTGGAGTTGGACTTGATGCAAAATCTTTATGTAATATAACATACCATTGTTATGTATAAAAGGAATAGAATTCAATTTTGCAATTAGAGCTCAATTTTATAAATAAATTTTTTTTTTATTCTTCTTCTTGTGTTGGCCTTTCCCATTGCTTAGATTTGGCATAAAAAGTTTCATACATGAATTCCTAAAATTCCGCTAAACAAACACACGCATCGGCAAAGAGATTATTCTTTGGACATTCGGCGATAGGTCTCTGAACATTTCACTTTCTAGCCTTAGATCCACAATCTTTTTTCATATTGTGATAGGTCATTTTTTCAAATTTGAAGACCTAAATTGTTCAAGTTACCATTTCTTTAAAAGTTCTTATTTATTTAAAGATAAATTATATCCCATTATTAGTGGGATATGTCATTAATAATGGACAACTACAATTTCAGAAGACAAAAAATAAAAAACACAAACATATTTCAAAAAATCAAAATTTTGAATTCGAATCCGCTTTGAAGATTTAAAATTCAAATATTCAAAATTTACCAAAAAACTCAGATAGATTTTCCAAAGCCTTTTTACTAATCAAGGTTTGAATCCTCTTGGAAGATTTGAATTTAAAAAATTCAAAATTTGAGTTTTTGGCAAATTCAAGATTTGCCAAAAAAAAACTTAGATTTAAAAAAAAAAACTCAGATAAATTAGACAAAATTGAGATAAATTTCACAAAAGCCAGTTAAATTTGACAAAAACTCAAATAAATTTGACAAAACTCAGAAAAAATTTCACAAAACTTCAAATAAATTTGACAAAACTCAGATAAATTTTACAAAAACTCATAAATTTCGCAAAAACTCAGATAAATTTGAAAAAATTCAGATAAATTTCGCAAAAACTCAGATAAATTTTACAAAAACTCAGATAAATTTGACAAAAACTTAGATAAATTTCGCAAAAACTCAGATTAGCGGTGGTCTCTGAGCAGATACTTCCCTTTTTCTCCGTCGACGGTGAACGAAACCAAAAATCTTCTCAGATCTTCATTGCCTCTACGCCGACTTCAATTTTCTTTACAACTTCCGATCGTCGTCTCTGCAAACTCAGATCTACTTCTTCCTTGTTAGAGACCGTACGTCGTAGCAGAGCCCCATACCACCTTTGTTATGGTTCTACAACAGTAACCAAGGGACAACAACCTACTGTCTTCCTCTTTGCCGATGATTGACTAACACCAGGTACAACTGCAACGATCGGCATGAATTCAGTCCGGCAAAATCATGAAACCAAGAACCTCCGACGATGGAGACGACAATGTCGGATCCCCATTCGGATCTGTCTTCTGTAATAGCGCTCCAAAACAACTGGGGGCCTTTCTGGATCTTTTGAATCTTGATTTTTTTAACGACGAGCACACGTACTCCGAAAGTCAAAACCTTCTTTGCACTCTGATCTTATGCAAATAGAGAATGAGAGAGAGCCTTGTCCTAAAATTGAGGGAGAATAAAATATTTGAGATTTTAAATTTTATGCCTAAATAGTTAAAATGACAAATTAGTCGTGAAAATGTCTGATGTGGACAACTAAGGGACAACCGCTAGAATTAATCCCATGTGCAAGACTCTATGCCTTAAATAATAATATTGCGTATTAGAGACTTTATAATTCAATATTCATAGATCTCTTGCTAATTTACCTATTATTCTATGTTTGCCGTAACTTTTCAATATATATATATATATAGGGGAATGTTCATATGCATGTATCCCTCACCATAAGGTGAGGGATGCTTCCATAAATGGGGGGTTTCAAGTACAAAAAGGGGATTTCAAGTACATAGGGTGTACTTGAAACCTCTTATTTATAGAAGCATCCCTCACCCTATGGTGAGGGATAGATGCATATGAACATTCCTCTATATATATATATATATATATTTTTTGGTCATTGAGGTTGTGTTTGGTCACACGTCACAAATCAGCAAGCCCACCACACACCACCACTTGGATCACGCCAGCATAGAATCTAAAATTTCCACAATTTTGAATTCTATATGAATCTGACAAGACAAATAAATACCATCGGATTTTGTTCTTGTTCTCTCAGCAACCGCCACAGATTGGGCAACTCTCTCCTGTGGGTCCCACTCAAAGTTTTTCATTCAGAAAGAGTCATGTATTAGGATTTAGGAGTCGAAACAACGTCGCGCTTACGACTTACGAGTCTGGGGCCGCCTCGCGTGAAAAGATGGAGAGAAATCAAGGCGTGCGGCTGCTGATGTCATCCTCCCCTAAAAGACGTGCACAAACAGTCTTTCCTATTCTTCCTAGTTCCTGCTACTAGTGCTAGTAGTGACTAGTGAGAGAGGATTGGTCTTTTTTTTTTTTTTTTTGGGAGAATTTTAATTAAGTCCTTAAAACCTTACCTTATTTTATAAAGAATACGAGTTTAATTTTTTTTTAAAAATCAGTCCCTAATTTTTCCACCAAAATTTTAATTTATGACATCCGGTTATTTAAAGGTATTTTCTTGATGACATTGTTATATAATATTTTTAAAATATTTAAATTTTTATTCATTTAAAGTGATGGCATGATTTTCCACTACATACAATAGATCATTGTGACCATGACGCCAGTGAAGGTGACTATGGAGGATGTGAAGGAGAATTTTATTTAAATAAAGAGTAATATAAGTATTTTAAAAAGATTAATGTTAAATGACCAAATGTCCTTAATTGAAAACTTTTAATACAAAATACAGGGACTAATTTAAGAAGTTTTACAACTTACGAAGATTCCACCGTTACCTTTTCTTCTTGGACCTGGTGAAGACTGGAGAGAGTTCCGGCTCTGCACGCTTTCATCATCAATTCAAATACTAAGTCGACCTCCCCTGTTATTTCTACTCTCTTTCTTTCTCTCTGTCCCCACCAACTTGCTACAGTGATTCTCACATACACTTGAGCTTCGGCAAATTTCAATTCGATAAATAATTAGACTTCGAATTACATGAATCCTTTATAAATTAATTTATTAATGGTGGGCCTTAATGAGGATCTTGATTTTTAATTAGTGGGCCTACAAGTGAGCTCATAAATTTCTTTAGATTCGCAGGATGGGACATGGAAGACTAAATGCAGACACCCACCTCTTGTAGGCCCAGCAAATGTTTGTATTGAATTTGATTAAATAATTCTAGCCCTCAAGTTGAAGGATGCTTTTGTGAAATGAGAGCTAGTTAGATTAAAACCTAAAACAAAAACTCTAACTTTTAAGTTTCAATTTATAATTAGTATGTTTGGTAAGATTATGAAATTAAAACAAGCTCTTATTTCATGAGCTAATTGGGGTCTATCTTTTAATGTCTTCAATATTTAACCCACCATGAGGTCATTTCATGCAAAATTCTTGAAAATTTTGTGTTGTCGGTCTTCATTAACTTTAGCTAACGAAGTCCTAAGAAGAACAACTCCCTTTATTTTATTTAGGATCTAATACATTATTAAGTTTATAAACCAAGAGCTTATTTTTAGAGTTTTCAAATGTTCAAATATATTTGAGAGAGGAAGACATTGAATTATTACCATGGTTTTGAATTTTGGTGTTGGTCTTTGTGCCGGTTCGAGTCGGGATGAGTTGGTGCTCACTGTACCGATCTGTGATGTTCATGCTAGAGAGGTACGGCCACGCCCGTTCTAAAAAGTGCCAAAAAATATTTTTAAAAACTATTTTTTTTAAATAATAGAAAACTATAAAAAATGTGAAAATCGAGCAACTTAATAAAAGGTAATAATAGGGCTGTACAAAAAATTTGGTATCACCGCTAAATGGGACCAAACCGACCGAACTAGGCAGTTCAGATTGGTTTTATAATAGATCGGTTTAGTCTGCGGTTTGAAAATCGATTTGAACCCTCGGTTCACTATCTAAACCGAACCGACTGGTATATTATGTAATTTGAGTATTTGATTATTTAGATTTTATGGTGTATTATAGATTTTTATTTTTTTTCCCTAAACATTGGAATAAATGAAAAGAATGGGGTGTCATCATTTTGAAATTTTCAATTTCTGATTTAAAAAATAAATAAATAAACGATTTAACCGACCGAGCAGAACCTAAGCCCTCTACATCGGTCAAATTGAATTAGTTAATTAAAAAATTAATAGATTCGGTTTAGTGATTGGTTTTAGTGCTAAATTGATTTGAACTGCCTGTGTGCAACCCTAGGTAGTAATCCTTTATTGCGGTAAAACTCAAGGCGTGTGTGGTATCAAGATACACTGCTAAAATGTAAACCCAAGTATAAATGTACTAGGATTGTATTTATAACAAGTGGTCACCTTTCACAGGTAGAGCTTTTATTGTATTGAATATTCAACCAGGAAGGAACGGCAATAATGCTAGGCCTAACAATTGACTCCCTGCTGTCTTTTGTTCCAAAGGCTTCTGCTGCTCTACACCACACTTACCAGCAGATCCATCTGACTGAAAGCAAGGAGTCCAAAGAGAAGGGTCCTAGAACATGTGAGTGCCCTTAAAGTTGAAGGGGGGGCCAACTATATAAAAGGACAGATGACTAGTTTTAAGTTTTTAGCCAAAAACAAAATTGTATGAGTAGATAAATTGGCCTTTGCCAATAAAAGACAGACAGGAGGATGCCCACCCCATGTGGGATTGATGAATGGATATAGATGCCAAACCTAACTCTCCATTATTAGTCTAATGCTTGGATTTTTTAGTGGATTTAGTTATTAAGGACCTCAAAATTAAGCATGAGAACTTTATACTTTTTTAGACTCTTTTTTGCTCTTATATTCATTAGAGTGCATGATTTTGACTATAAAATTGATGGGTTCATGCAGTGCTAATGGAAGAGGGAAACAAAAAAGATTGCGTGAAGAGATTAAATTGATCAGAGGTGCCCACTTTCCATAGAGAGGGATATGGACCAATGATAATTTCTAGATGCATGAATGTTTCCCAAAAACGTACCTTTACTAATGAATGGGGATTTCCTGAGGTTTTTCCTCACGGTCAAACGATTCGGACTCCTAATCTAATTTATTTGAACCCCTCGATTGAGCCCCACCTAGGCTAACCCCTTCCACTTCCTAATATGACACTAATTAAGGTGAATATCGGTAATCAATGAATATTAATATTAGAAATGTATGCAATTAATGTATCACCACAAAACTTTAAGGACCCAAGACCCAAACCTAATCCATCCCCTAATCTACTTTACCCTCTACCACCCTTGATTATCATGCATATAACTGGAGCCCATAACATATTGGGTAAAAAATGAATTATTATACAATCTATACACGTTTTTCCTATTTATACAATAACATCATTATTTGTGAACATTTTTGTTATGGGACGTAGTTTCAATTTTGATGATATCTTCAAGATATCATGAAACTCTCTCTCTCCTCTCTCTAATAATCAAGATGAGCACTATCAGGTTCAAACATATTGACATATGTACATATAACACAAGGTAAACTTCTTTTTTTCCTAAAATGTCAAGTGGTACATAACTTGTGAGACAACTGCATGCCCAGGGATCAGTTGTGTGAGATTTCACACCCTTGCAAGTAGGGGTGTCTCATGTTTCAACACAAGGCGACTAATTATATATAGCAATACATTTTAGTTTTTACTACTCATATGTAAAAACTCCTTAAAAGCCCTTAGAATTGTAAATTCCAATAATTTTCATTATCTGAGATTATAATAAAATGAACATATATATATGAGACTTTATATCAACCATTCTTTATCAGTTTCCAACCTTGCCACCACTAAATTCTAAAATACATATAACATGTGAATTAAAGTAGAGATCACTTGTTGAGAATAGAAAGAAGAAAATGCCAATTTGTCCTTGTTAATATGTTCTTTGTTAAAGAGTTCGAGATAACATCACCTTTGTTGTGGTATAGCTGAGTTTTCAAAACAAGTTAATTATACATTAAGATTGGAAACTGTATACTAAGAGTTAAAAAGAAGGAAATCATTAATATAACCTCTTTATTGCATTCTTTAGTAAAGATTTTTTAGGAAGAGAATTCTGTCCAAGGAAAAAATTTAAAAAACTCCATGTCACTTTCTGCGATCATTATATTTTGTAAGTGTAGGGGCCGGGGGTCTAAAATTGAAAATGTATTAGAGCTCCATTGGCAGTGGCGGACCTAAATCTTACAACACTGGTGCGAGTGCACCTACGAGATTCGAGAAACTCCTAAATAATCCCTTAAGAAATTTTATTTTATCATTTCACTTCTTAACTTGACCATTGTCCGCACCACCCAAATGAAAATTTGAGGTCCGCCATAGTCCATTGGCATAGAGATGGCAACGAGTTGGGTTAAATGGGGTGACCTGATCAGAATTTGTCATACTAATAGTGGGTTTGGTAGTGGTTTTGATCCAAAGTGGGAACGACTTATGGATTTC
Organism: Cinnamomum chago; assembly: GCA_038049695.1. Taxonomy (NCBI): domain Eukaryota; kingdom Viridiplantae; phylum Streptophyta; class Magnoliopsida; order Laurales; family Lauraceae; genus Cinnamomum; species Cinnamomum chago. The sequence continues at coordinate 57,860,437 of CP142458.1, read as the reverse complement.
GACCTCGGTAGGGCTTGGCGCGAAGTTTGTATATTGGATTTTCCACCTTGCACCATTGCCATCTTTACATATATACATCACCAAAATTTTCCTTCTAAGAAAGAAAAAAAAACCTCTAAATGCAATGACCATATTGTCACTCAGTCATGAGTTGGGAACATATAGTGTAGCATATGTATGTGTGTGAGTTTCAGTCTACTGAGAGAATGAAGAAGAAAGAACAAAAGGATTATTCATCTGAACTTGAGTTTATCATATCACACAGCTAAGGGATTTTGACTGTATACTTGCCTTTAGATTTAGATAGGCCTTCTAGCTTCTCAAATTTTAAATCATTTCCCATAGGCGTGCTATACTTGTTGTCTACAGGAAAAATGATTGAAATGCCCCTCACTATGGGATGTTGCACAGTATATACTATCTCTAAAATAGAAACTTCTTATAAGGAGACTTTTGATGGTTTTAAGTGGGCCTGATTGTGATTTGATTCATGGTGTTTATAAGACTTACAGAGGAAATGGTACATTGGTAACGACCCATCCGAAGTGATCGTGTGGATCACCAATCAAAGATGATTCCTAAGCAAATGTGCAAAAGGAAATAGTTTGGTCCCATCAAGGGACTAAAATAGGTTTGGTTTGAACGTCAGTCCATGGCATGATCGGATCTTACTGGGCATGTGTTAAAGGTAATAAATGTACTATATTTTGACCAATGTCCAATTGAGGACCTGGGCTAGGACCATAATCAATTAACTTTTGGAATAAATTTTTGCATTTTTATTTGATTTTTAAGCATGTTTTATTTGTGTTCATGTTAGTGGATGATGATGTTTAAACTGGGTCGAGCTCTATTATACCCAATTATTTAGTAGTCATTTTTCCTTTCTAATATTATTTTTAGTTATAATACTTTTGTAGTCATCAATTTGAGCCTCCAATCTAGTGGATAGAATCTCTCTACGTTGAGTTCCCTTTTTTATCGAACTTTTTTTCGATCAAGCTAGAAATCTTAATTTAAAAAAATATATTGAATAAAAAAACATAGATTTGTAATTCTATAAAGTCAATTTTAACCAACTACCCAATCCCACAACCATCTTCCATCATTAGATTAGCGACCAAGATCACCCTATATGGTCCACCACATCCACCTTCCATCATTAATACATTAAAATGTGTGGAAAATAGAGCCCTCAAACCTAAATTGTGTGAAAAAAATGAGCCCTTAAACCCGAGCTTAAAAGAAAAAGTAAAGAAATCCAAACGACATTGAACACTTTTTAGAAAATCCTACCATTTAAGTTATCTTATTCCAAAAATTGGATTAGAAAAAAAAATACATTAAGTCATATTTCATAAGTTTTAACTTTCCATCTAGCAAAAAAATGAAAGGAGGAAAGATTCATCACCTTGAGAGATTATAAAAGGGAGAATATAGTTGTCCAAGAGAACTAGGGAAATACGATGTGAGCACTGTATATAGAAAAGGAAAGATAAAAGGCCGATCCAACGTATTGCTAATTCTAAAAGCAAGTGTAAAGCAAAAATCCCCACAGCTAAATATCTTAGAGCATCTCCAAGAGACATGCCAAATTCAAGGTTGACATGCCACATGGGATTTTTGGCATGAATTTTCACTCCAACAACTATGCCAAAAATGAGGTGGCAATTGACATATGGGAGTGAGATGCCAAATTTGGCATGTGAAAAAGTGAAATGCCAAATTATATTTTACATTATTTTATTCCAAATGAACTATTGTCAATGAGTTGAGTTTTATATATAAAAAAGGTAAAATAAAAAAAATAATAAAATATTACATTTGACATATGGGGTGGAGTATACTCCAACAAAGATGTCAAATTGTAAAGGGTCAATTTGCCACATAAGCCTTCATTTTTAAAAAGGCATCTCCAAATTTAACATCACTCTTGGAGATGCTCTTATATTAGAATGATTGCTTACATGTAAATAAAAAGAATCCTTGCATCAAAGACGCGTCACCAATTAGAACATCCAATCACAATTAATGAGCCAAGGTGATTGACGTGTAACCAACCCTTACTACTCTTCAAATTAATCATGAACAATGTCAAAGCAAGAAGACATCCCACCTCTCCTGTCAAATACAGCCAACCCAACTCAGTAAAAAAAAAAAAAAAAAACAACAACCCTCAGTCAAAGAATACAACCTACAACATGAGAATCTACATTAATTTCATAGATCTGGCCAAGAAGTTGTAAAAGATTTGGTAACATGAAATAGGGGGGTGGTTTCATACTCTTTTTGTTTTTTCTTTGCTATCGGAGGGTTTTTAATTCTTTGGACTGAATTATTTCCTCCGTACTCAGTGTGGTAGTGCAGTTTCGAACCTATAATCTCTTGGTGCAAACTGTAGTCCTAAGTCAACTGAGCTACCCCTTGGTGATCTGACAAAAGAAAAAAAGCCATTTACATAATCGAAAATTTAGCACATAAATTAAATTGACCAACTGGTGAAGTCAACAATCCTTTCTATTTTAACTTCATGACAGGCAATGGGCCTAAAATTAAAAAGTCTTAAGTAGTACTTTTCTACTTGATTTTCATTGTCAAAAAAGTGAAAACTCCTGTAATTTTTTGTCCAGTCTCCTTTATTATAGTCATTCTGTTGGTTACATTTTCCTCGTGACAAAGAAAAATGAACTAATTCTCTTTAATAAAGAGCATTTTAATTTTCCACGTTAGGGGTAGAAATGCAAAATTTCTTTTATTATGGAAATAACCCTTAGTTCTATGGACAAGAATTTGGCTTGGTCTCATCACAATGTTGAATGCATGTAATTATATGTCAATTAAAAAAGAGGACTGACAAGAATTGACAAGAATTACTGGGAGTTATTGTGGATGGCAACTCTCATTTCCATAGCTTCTGGGCAGCGTGGTTTTCACTTTCCTCTCCTGGCTACTGCGCCTACTTAGAAAAAAGAAAAAGAAATAGCAGACCGACTATTCTTACTATAGTTGACATAGTTCTAATTAGTAAAATCAGACTATTTGACATCCTATTAGTAAATTTGAATTGTGATTTGCATATTTTGGTATGCATCATTGGCTCAGCTGGTTAGAGGAACAAAAAAAAAAAAAAAAAAAAAACGTGTAAATGTGCATGAGTTCAAATTTGGGGGGGTTGGGTTTTGAAACTAATCTCATGCATGATTAACTGTATAATCCAGACTGATATTGGCCGTCCATTGAACCATGCCTTGGGCGAGATATCTCATTGATATGCAGAAGACATGATATAATTTGTGGCAGAGCAGGTCCCATCCACATGACTAACATACATGGTCCCAATTCGATCAGGTAGCAGCACATTATTGCCTGCACAAACAGAGTAGCATCTCATAGCTATCTATATACATACATCATCCAGGAAGGACCTACATATAGGGTTTTGGCCTTTGGGACGGCTTGACATGATGAGACCACTTCTTTCAAAACACGAGAGAATTTTAGATGTGATTCTAAAATCCACATGAAAGATCTTGAGTTTGTCTGGAAATCCAACTATCTATTTAGGTCCGCTGTTCAAACAAAAAATATGGATTAACACCAAACACGTGTTCACTCTTACTCTCCGTTTGGGAAGGGGGGAAAATGGAGGGAAGGGAAAAAAAAGTGGGGGAGAATTTTTTTTTTTTATGGTGTTTGGGAAAGGGGGGAGGGAAAATGGGGGGGATTGGGTGGGGAAAAAAAGGGTGAAAAAATTTTCCCCTCAAAACAAGGGGGAAAATGGGGGAAAGGAGGGGAAAATGAACAAAATGACTAAATTACCCTTTATATGTAAAAGATAATTTTAAAGTTTTTACAAAAGTAAGGATAAAACGGTAATTTTCTCTCTATCTTACAAACAAACAAAATCCTACTTTTTCACTTTTCTTCCCCTTACTTTTTGACTTCCCAAACAAGAGGATATAAAATTAATTTGAGGCCTGCTACTTGGACTGAATGGGGGACCGAACCATGGCCCGGTCCCCCATCCAGACCACAGAATACCAAGTGCCTTGGGATTCTGTGGTCCACTTGGGATTCTGTGGTCTGGATGGGGGACCGGGCCATGGTTCGGTCCCCCATTCAGTCCAAGTAGATTTAGTGAATTAATTTTCCCTCCCTTCAAATTTTCCCTCCCCTTCCCAAACGGAGGGTTATTGGTGTGTCTCTATTAAATCTGGACCGTCAAACAAACTCAAATGATTGGATTGTTCTGGTAACTTTGTACAAACCAATGTGAGATGAGCCAAAACAGGGGGAGCACCTCAGCTCATGTACATTCCTGTTGAGACGTGAGAATGACACAAACCATAATTTGAAGTGGTAGTGCGACTCACCAAAACAATAAATGAACATTCCTCCTGCATTCTTCTACCCCAAGCGCCCGCAATGTTACAGGCTCCGCATGTCGACCGCTTTTGTTTTCGCATGTGCTGTGTTTTTGGGAAGAGGTCAGATGAGTTTGAATTAGCTAATTAAAAATATATAATAATAAAAAATCAAGGCAAATAGACCTATAAATAATTGTCACAAATGTTGGCTTTTGAAAATTAACGATTTACCTAAGACCACGGTTTGCATCCGGAGGTTGTAGGTTTGAAACTGCATTACCACACTAGAGCTACAGGGGTATTTACCCGGCTTCCCTGTGAGTCCGGAGGGATTAGAGGAACCCACCGATAGCAAAAAAAAAAAAAAAAAAAAAAGGAAAATTAACGTCTATGAAGAATATTGGGAGATTTTTAAATTTAGTTTTTTCTTGCAATATGTTGCAAAAAGTGGAAGATAAATTATTTCAAATAAGTAGAAGTAATATATGAATATGACCCAAAGGGGAGTTAGTGGAGTAACATAAGGTGTGAGTTTGCTTTCCATGTCTTCCATTTTTAATTGCCTCAGATTTTTCCCGTGGGCATTTTAATGGATTTAGTGGGTGCCACCGGGCATTGGAGGAGCCGAGATTTTCTCTGGGGAGGGGAGATTCTTCTCTTAGAGAGGTTTTTTTTTTTTTTTATAATTTTTTTGGAACGATAAGTACTCACACACCCACCCAAGTCCCTCATTATTAGTGTTACAGGCAGTAACAATTATTAAAAAATAACAAATGATATTTGAGAACGAATTAAGAAATTAACGTGTTAACATAATTTCGAAATTTTGAAACAATGCATGCAAAGTGCAATGTAACCAATAAACTCGTTCATAGATTATAACCCCAAAAAGATAGAAATGATGAACTTATATTGCTATATACATCAAACAACATTCAATAAGGGGTACACAAGAGTAGAGATGAATTGAGAATTATATGATTTTAGCATATTTACTTATAAGCACATGATTATAGTCACAAATAAAAAATACAAAACCAAATTAAATCATTTTCTCAATGTCATAAAATTGGGATTAGTACAAAAAGTCTTGAAATGCTAAGGTTGATGGAACTTTTGGGGCATGTAATTACTATAGAAAACCCTAAAGAGCATTTATAACTAATTTATTTTTATTTTAAAATTAAAATCTTAAAAATTCACAATATGATTACAACTTACTGGGCAAGAGTTCAAAACATTGTAATGATTTAGAGGTCTTGAAATCTAGGCGCACTAAAGGCTAAGAAAAAGAAAAAGAAAAGGAAAAAAGAAGGAAAACAAATAAAAGAGAGAAGGAAGAGTGCAAGTTTATTTGAGGAGTCTGGATCTCCAAAATATTGTTCCGGCCTATTCCCAAGCACGAGCATCTCTCTGTTTCAATGAAACAGGATTCGGACTCTTCTTTGAGAAAGCCTTTAGTAAGTGGTCATGTAGAAAATAGAGGAAGAGAATAAGTAAGAAGAATCCAATGGAATCTTTTGCGTGATGAGTTGTCTTTCTAATATAATTTAAAAGACAAACTTGTCCTTATATATTTTGGAAGCTCAACTCATTAGACAAATGAAAAGAAGAAGTTGGAGAGGGACAAACAAGAAAAAGTATATTACCTGAAACCACCAAATACGTTTTTTTAGCTCTCACAAATACTCAAAACCATGCACCCACTCTGAAAAAAAAAGTGCCTTTTTGGCACCCACAAAACCATGGATCAATAGCACTTCTTTTTTTTTTTTTTTTTTTTTGGAGAGAGAGATGTCTAGCCACTGGATTATCAGTGGATTGGCTATAAAAGACATATCAATTGTATAGCTTGATATTATATAATATATATTGATTATGTCTATAACAATGCCCAAAAACCGGCAACATGACATAATGACATGTTATACATTCGGGTGGCCCATTTGATTAATTGAAATCAAATCAAAATAAACAGTAAAATGAATTCCGCTCGAAATGAGAGAAAATCCTATGTAGAAGAGGCTCTAAACTTCAAAGTAAAACCATATAGTGGGGCATAATAATTGGTGCTAGGAAACTTCTAGATCTAAAATGAGCCACCAGCAATTTCCATATGTAATTGAAATTTAGGTAATTACCATTATAAAAAATTATATTTTTTAATACTTACTATAAATTAAGAATCAAAGGTGAAACTTGAATAATGACCATCAAATAATCTTTTCTTAAATGAAATTTGAATCAACAAAAAGTAAATACTCAGGCACAGGGGTGGACCCCAAGTGTCGTACCCGTGTGATTCAAGAATCCCTTTATATAGTATCTTTAAAATTTTAATTTTATCATTTAATATCTTCATTTCATCATATACCGCACCAACCAAATAAAAACCCGTAAATGCTCCTAAGGTCATTTACTTCACTTCCTTTCCATTTCCGATCTATACTTCTTTTAGGGCTGTTTGGGCAATTCACTTTCTTAGTATTTTGAAGTAAACAATCAAATACGTTTCCAAAGTCTAACAGGTCTAAAACGTAATTCCACCCTATCGACGGGGATATAAAACCCCCACACAATCCAGCCCTAGAGAAAGTCGGTATTCACGAAAGCAAATACAAAACCAATCTCTTCTTCAAACAAACCCGAATTCCATCTCCATCTCCCTCCATATCTTCCCTCGTACGCCCTGCCTTCCTAGGGAATGCAGCAAGATGAGAAAAACACCATCTCTGCTGCCTGATCTTGGAGGAAACAAGGGAAAGAAGAAATCCAACGGCAGATCTCGCACCTCCCATCGCAAGCACGTCGAAGACGGGTAGTCATCTTCTTCTCCTCTTCCAAATCCCCCAAATCCCCTTCTAAAACCCCTAGATTTAGACAATGGAAGACAAGAAATCCCCCTCCTCCGCCGCTCCCGCCTCCTCCAGCGTCCTCCACGGCAAATACGAGCTCGGCCGCCTCCTCGGCCACGGCACCTTCGCCAAGGTCTATCACGCTCGCAACATCCAGTCCGGCAAGAGCGTCGCCATGAAAATCGTAGGAAAAGAGAAGGTCATCAAGGTCGGCATGATGGAGCAGGTGAAACGCGAGATCTCTGTGATGAAAATGGTGAAGCATCGAAACATCGTTCAGCTACATGAGGTCATGGCTTCTAAATCCAAGATCTACTTGGCCATGGAGCTCGTCCGCGGCGGCGAGCTCTTCTCGAAGATCTCTAAAGGCCGATTGAAGGAAGACGTCGCCCGATTCTACTTCCAGCAGCTGATCTCTGCCGTCGACTTCTGCCACAGCCGCGGCGTCTTCCACCGCGATCTCAAGCCGGAGAACCTCCTCCTTGATGAAGATGGCAACCTGAAAGTCACCGATTTTGGACTCTCTGCCCTCTCCGACCACTTGAAACAGGACGGACTCCTCCACACCACTTGCGGCACTCCGGCCTACGTCGCGCCGGAGGTGATCGGAAAGAAGGGCTACGACGGATCGAAGGCGGATCTGTGGTCTTGCGGCGTTATCCTCTTCGTCCTCCTCGCCGGATTCCTCCCCTTCCAGGACGACAACATCGTCTCCATGTATAAGAAGATCTACCGCGGCGATTTCAAGTGTCCGCCGTGGTTCTCGCCGGAATCTCGCCGGCTCGTCACCAAGCTCCTTGATCCAAACCCTAATACTCGGATCACGGTCTCGAAGCTCATGGAAACCTCCTGGTTCAAGAAATCGATCCCTAGATCTATGAAGAAGGACGAAGAAGACGAAGAGGCGGAGAAATCGAAGAACGAGCACAAGCAATTGGAGACGATGAACGCTTTCCACATCATATCGTTGTCGGAGGGATTCGATCTATCGCCGTTGTTCGAGGAGAAGAAGGTGGAGAGGGAGGAGATGAGATTCGCGACGACGGAACCCGCAAGCAGCGTGATATCGAAGCTCGAGGAGGCGGCGGCGAGGGCGGGGAAGTTCAACGTGAAGAAGAGCGAGTCGAGTGTGAGGTTGCAGGGGCAGGAGAAGGGGAGGAAGGGCAAACTGGCGATATCGGCCGATATTTTCGCCATCACGAACTCTTTCCTGGTGGTGGAGGTGAAGAAGGACGGCGGCGACACCTTCGAGTACAACCGGTTCTGTAGTCAGGAGCTGAGACCGGCTCTCAAGGACATTGTCTGGACGTCTCCGGCACCGACGAACGGAGTCCCTTCTTGAAGAGGAAGACAACAACGTTGTAGATGATGGGCAAAATTGTAATTTTCCGTCTTTTCTGTTTCAAATCTCCTATCATCTTATTGTTATTATTATTATTATTTTTCATTTTCATCGTTTAAACGCTTATCAGTGAATGTGCATTATGGATGTGCTGGTGGTGGTAGGGGTATCACGTGATGCTGTGGGTTTGTCACGTGATGGTGTCGTTTGTTTTGTGTTACTCTGATTGCTGCTGGTGTCATGGTTTTAATGCTTGATGGTGTGATTGAGTGAGTGGTGGGGCCCCACTTCAACTGTTGGTTCTGCGGCTTTTTGTGATGCATTGGACCACTGGTTTTGGTGGGGGCACACCCACATGGCCACATCCATGTCTGATAAACTGATTGAATTGCTAGCCTTTTCTTTCTTTTCCTGTGTATCACATCTGCAGCATGTGTGTGGTGGGGTTGGAATGTTGTGTACCAGGGAGGTCTTAACACGCCAGGATTCGAGTGGTAGAGTCTTGTTGGTCGATCTGGACCGTTGAATGGTTAAGGCCCACCTTTCACAGGGTCACAAGATTATCATTAAAAAAAAAGTGATATGAGCGTTTAAATGGCTATGATATCGTTACAAAGATTAGGGGTTGGAATTTGAACTTTTCAAAAAGAGAGTGCAAGTGCATGATTGATTGGGCAGCTTTTTCTATGTAATTATTTGCGTGATCGTTTAAATAGCTTATCAGAAGGAAAGTGGGGTGCAATCACTGGCCTTGAAAGCGACAAGAATTGCCTATTTTGATGAAATGAATGAATCTTAGGTGCTATGTGAACCGGTATATCTGGCTAAAGCCTAGGATAATATATTGACATATAAAAATGAAATGTCCTGAGAAGTTTCACTTTTCACTTTTAGGTTGTTTGGAGGCTTTAATAATAATAACAGAGTTGGGAGGAGGTAAAGGTCATTTCTGAAGGAATAATAAAATATAAGGGAGTTATAATGATATTTTATTTTTAGTTATTTGTATTGGAATTTTTTTTACTTTATTTTTTATTGAAAAGTAGATGGTTTTTTTTTTTTTTTTTTTTCCCTTATAGTAGAGAAAAGAGATTCTTTTTTTTTAGGGGATTTAACGGGAAAAACCCTCTAAAACAGGCTATTAATGAATTTGGCCCCAATAGAAAAGGCCAGACAGAATAGGCCCTAAATTGATGTTTCTCTTTTCTTTTTTGTCTTTTAGCGCTATAGTCGATATCGACGCTCTCGCATGAACATTCATTCGTCTCTTCCTCTCTCTCTTATTCTCTCTTGCTCTCTGCAACTGATCTCAAATCATAATCTTTGAGAAGGAGGAAGAAGGAAAGAGAAAGCTGGTAGGTGTCTGCAGATGAGATGCATGGAGATGGAGGTGTGCGCAGAGGCTGTGAGGGCGGAGTACAGCAGTGAAGGAGGGGGAAACGAGAAAAGAAGAGGAGGAAAGAAAGAGAAAAAAAAAAGGAAAGAGAGGGAGAAGGAAGGAAGAAAGAAAGGACGTGTGCACTGGCGTGGAGTGCAGTGGGTGGCAAAGGGTAGTGCAGGGAGAAAGGAGAAGAAGAGGGGGAGAGGGGGAAGGAAGAAATAAAGAAATAAATGAAAAAGGAGGAGAGTCATCTCAGTGGGGTATGCAGGTGGGTGTGCGGTGGCCCATCACGGCTCATCTCCTTCATCTCATCTTCACCATCCCAGGACGCAGACGGCAGACTTCTCCCTCCTTCTCCTTTGTCCTCTCCGGCCAGCCAACCCACCACTCCTTCATCCTTTCCATCTCCCTCCCATCAACCTCCATCTCACCCTATCTGTAGCCCTCACGCATCTCCCTTATCTCCACGCAGCCCATCATCAGCTCTTCTTCATCTCCATCTCCACGAGAAATGGAATGCAAGTTCGGAGTCCTTAAACCGATCATTTAATTGTATCCATATCAAGCTGGATGTGTTTTCAAATAAAGCCCATGAAGGTGTTCGATGAAATGACGAAGAGAAAGGAGAAGGAAATTTCACGCTCATTTCTTTTATTTTTCTCATGGGAAAGAAGTCTGCTGCTGTTGTGGGGTTTGTCCTTCCTTGATTTTGCTCACTAGGAGATATTGGATGAAAGGAATTAGAGAACATGAGTGGGGTTTTCATTTCTTGATTTTTGTAATTTTCAAACATATTTCATGTATATATATTTTGAAATGTAAGGTCAATACATAATGAACTTGTAATGTTGTGAATGGTTTCCCCCTATTTGAGATGTTTGAAATGTGTTTGAGATGTCTGAAACTCTTGAGCTTTTGAAATGTCTGAGTGAAGGACTGAAACCTTCCCCACCAAAACTTTCAACTATGACGTTCAAGGATGAAATTGGTATTGGCTAAATTAGTGGAAGTTGCGAAATGAGTCGGATGAAACCTTCCCCACCAAAACTCTATACTAATTTTTCCTCATTACTTTCATGTAGTACCCATCTTCATTAATATCTGTAGCATTGTGTTTTATTAACAAACATCTCTTCCATGTAGAGATGATGAACTAGCAAGTATTTGTACCATGGTATCTAGCAACGATTTAAATAAAGTACTGGACGAATCCATTTTTATGGACTATCCTGTTTAAAGAAGACATTCATCATCAAGACAATTGTAATCACTACGAAGTTTTCACTGTGGCATTCGCCGAGCATTGTGTTCACTGTCGTCCTATCACATTTACACAGTCTGACATCCCTTACTTCCGTAGCAGAATTGTCATTGAGTTATTTAAAAGAAGTTGACAAGTGAATGCTAGTTTGATGTAATTCTCTTAACTGGTTAGAAGAAGTTTTGGGAAGGTTTTTTGGGCAGTAGAAGGAGAGGCCAAACATAGATACTTACTTTCTTTACTTCGTAATTGAAATTGTGGAACTTGTGGGCAGTGGTTGTGGAAATTCTATAGTTTTGGGCAGTTGGATTTATATTGTGAAACTTCATGTATAATTATTTGAAATTGAATGGTATGTTAATGTATGGTTGTTAATTGAATGTGTGAATGGAATGTACCAATGTATTCAGAACAATGTTTAGGACAATGGAATGTATCATTCTCTGGTTTGTTTAATACGACCAATAGTCGATATCGACTATTTAGCTGAAGCCTAAAAAACACAGTCATAGTCGATATCGACTATTTAGCTGAAACATAAAAAACAGTCATAGTCGATATCGACTATTTAGCTGAAACATAAAAAACACAGTCATAGTCGATATCGACTATTGTCATTGTCGATATCGACTATTTAACTGAAACATAAAAAACACAGTCATAGTCGATATCGACTATTTAGCTGAAACATAAAAAACACAGTCATAGTCGATATCGACTATGTTATAATACTATAACTTACTAAGTGTAGCTCTAGATGGGGTTTGCTAATCATTTTCAATAATAAAAGTGGAAAAAAATAAAAAATCATTAGCGGGACAATACAAACAACCATTATATTATCATAGATAAGTTCTCAACAACATATAACCCCAAAAAAGGGTGATCTTTATAAAAGGAAAAAGTATGTTTAACACTTGTGCCCTTCCAAAAAATGCTTCAACAAAATGTGCAAGCCCATCACGACTACATCTTCTATCAATTACATTAACACCAATAAAAATGGACATGATGACATTAACATGGGCATCCTCCATCCAAAAAATCTCTTCCATGTAGAGATTACATTGTCCAGAAGGCTACATCTTCTATCACATTAACACCAAATACTAACACCAACCAAAGAGGAGTTCACATTAACTCTTTCATCTCACTTTCAAAAAATGCTTCAGTAGACTGTCACTATCCAGAATGGTTGCATCTTCTATCACATTAACACCAAATATTAACACCAACCAAAAAGGAGTTCACATTGACTCTTGCATCCCCCTTCCAAAAAATGCTTCAGTAGATTGTACACTGTCTAGAACGGCTGCATCTTCTATCACATTAACATCAAATATGAACACCAACCAAAAAGGAGTTCACATTGACTCTTGCATCCCCCTTCTAAAAAATGCTTCAGTAGACTGTACACTGTACAGAACGGCTGCATCTTCTATCACATAAGCACCAACTATTAACACCAACAAAAAAAGAGTTCACATTGACTCTTGCATCACCCTTCCAAAAAATGCTTCCACCGATTCAACCAATACCAATTTCATCCTTGAACGTCATAGTAGAGAGTTTTGGTGGGGAGGTTTCGACCCTTCACTCAGACATTTCAAAAGCTCAAGAGTTCGGACATTTCAAATACATTTCAAACTCCTCAAACACATTTCAAACATCTCAAATAGGGGGAAACCATTCACAACATTACAAGTTCATTATGTATTGACCTTACATTTCAAAATATATATACATGAACTATGTTTGAAAATTACAAAAATCAAGAAATGAAAACCCCACTCATGTTCTCTAATTCCTTTCATCCAATATCTTCTAGTGAGCAAAATCAAGGAAGGACAAACCCCACAACAGCAGCAGACTTCTTTCCCATGAGAAAAATAAGAGAAATGAGCGTGAAATTTCCTTCTCCTTTCTCTTCGTCATTTCATCGAACACCTTCATGGGCTTTATTTGAAAACACCTCCAGCTTGATATGGATACAATTAAATGATCGGTTTAAGGACTCCGAACTTGCATTCCATTCCTCGTGGAGATGGAGATGAAGAAGAGCTGATGATGGGCTGCGTGGAGATAAGGGAGATGCGTGAGGGCTACGGATAGGGTGAGATGGAGGTTGAGGGGAGGGAGATGGAAAGGATGAAGGAGTGGTGGGTTGGCTGGCCGGAGAGGACAAAGGAGAAGGAGGGAGAGGTCTGCCGTCTGCGTCCTGGGATGGTGAAGATGAGATGAAGGAGATGAGCCGTGATGGGCCACCGCACACCCACCTGCATACCCCACTGAGATGGCTCTCCTCCTTTTTCATTTCTTTCTTTCTTTCTTCCTTCCCCCTCTTCTTCTCCATTCTCCCTGCACTACCCTTTGCCACCCACTGCACTCCACGTCCTTCCTTCTCCCTCTCTTTCCTTTTTCTTTCTCTTTCTTTCCTCCTCTTATTTTCTCGTTTCCCCCTCCTTCACTGCTGCACTCCGCCCTCACAGCCCCTGCGCACACCTCCATCTCCATGCATCTCATCTGCAGACACCTACCAGCTTTCTCTTTCCTTCTTCCCCCTTCTCAAAAATTATGATTTGAGATCAGTTGCAGAGAGCAAGAGAGAATAAGAGAGAGAGGAAGAGACGAATGAATGTTCAGGCGAGAGCGTCGATATCGACTATACGCTAAAAGACAAAAAAGAAAAGAAAAACATCAATTTAGGGCCTATTCTGTCTGGCCTTTTCTATTGGGGCCAAATTCATTAATAGCCTGTTTTAGAGGGTTTTTCCCGTTAAATCCCCTTTTTTTTACTTTTTTTTTTAAAATATGATGAAAATTTTAAATTAAAGTGTTTTGGAGGAAATTTTTTTCTTTTTGAGAAATGGGGGTTTTAGCCCCGCATGAGACGATATAATACCGATCATGATATTAATGGCTGCTACTGAAAGGTTTCAATTAAAAACAAAATCACGGCTGATGCCTACGTTCTAGTGATTTAGATCATGAGTGAGTACATATCAGTTTCACCAACGACAAGGGGTACGACTATTAATTCTCGATATTTGCCAACACAGTACAATATTAATCGATATTTTATTCAACACATATATTTTTTGTGGAAACGGATTCCCTGTTTGGGGGGCGGGTGTGGGGGCGAAAACTCCTCCGCCCCCACACCCGCCCCCTGATGTGGCTTTCTCTGTTGTTATCAAGCTCATTAGTAGATGCAGATTTCACATATCTACTTCTGATATGGTTGATAAAATACGAGAGAGCTGTGATCGATTTTGATAAGCAACCTTCTTTTTTTTTTTTTCCAATTAGAACTCAAAAAAAAATAGATTGATCAATATATATATATATATATATGAAAATGATACGGAATGCCCTCTAAAAAAGGAGGCGTTATACAGCTAAAAAAATGCCCCTCTTAGTTGGGCCCAATAGATGCATCATAATCATGAGAGTCCATTGGATAAAAAGACTCTTTTGAGGCCTAGCTATATTTAAGATCTTGAGCCGATCATTTTAATCTTTTGATCCATTATCCTAAAATTTAATGGCTTATAGCCATGAGGCGGGTAGTCTGTGTGAAAATGCTAGATTGAGTCAACATGGGTGAATTATATATATATATATATATATATATATATATATTAGATTTTAGATTTTAGTCATCTAAATAAAGAAGTCAATCTAAAAGTAATTTCCTTTTAAAGGGTCCAATCTTCCACGGTCTCTAATAAGTCAATTAATATTTAGATTTTCTTATCAATGCCGTAGATAAGGAAATCTTATCTAACTCTATATTAAAGAGTTTATCATCTAAACCTTCCATCCCCACCTTGTGCAATCCTATCATGGTTTTTTATTTTAGATGGTGTTTAATTGAATATAAATTCCTTAATCTTCCTTCACTCACGTAATTCAAATTAACATGAGTGAAACACAAGGATTCTCACATCTGCATTTTCAATGATTTCTGATACAGATTGTGTCATATTTCTTTCCTTTTTTTATTTATTATTTTTTTATGTATTTTCTGGCCCCTAAATGGCTTTTCTTGTTTTTATCATATTTCTTTTTTATATTTTTCTTCTTTTGATAGGTTCTTTAATTTTTGTGGTGATAGGTTTTCCTGGACTTATACATTTTTTTTTTTTTTTTGTTTCAATTCTTGGTTTTTAGGCATTGGGTTTCTTTGTTTCTTCTAAGTGTTGATAGAGACGTGACGGGTTTACTTATTTCTTCTAAATTTTTTTTATTATTAGATTGTCTATGGACTTTTATTTTCATATTGTATTTTGTGGTGTTTTTATCAATTTTATTTTTTTTCATTGTGGGTTTATTCTTCTGATTTCAAAAGAAAGTTTAAAGTAAAATACTTAATTGATCTCAAATAAATTAAAAGACTTTCATTTCGAAATTAACCAACTATATCTTTTTGTTATTATTATAGGTTTTAATTTTGATTACAATTGTTACCATTTCTATATAATTTAGGCTAGTTGACATGAATATGTGATCCTATTCCTTTGCTGGATGTCTGAAAACTTTGGGATGTCCCGGTTTCTTTACTAGAATTGAAGAAATTTTTGCTCAAAACGGTGGCATTTGCAAGTTTTACCTCATACTCGGGCATTTAGGAGAAACCTGACCCAATTTCTATAAGGGGGTAAATACACCATAATTTCCATAGGCGTGCCGTGCCTTACATTATAACTTATGAAAAAGGCAGGTCTCATGTATTCTTGAAGGCAAGCCCCAAGTGCCACAGTTTCTAAAAAATGACGGTTCCTCAATTTAGTTTTTAAAATTGGTTCCTTATTGTGATTTCTACTATGCCCCCACATATGACAATTTTTAAAGGTGAGCTTCATGTTCTGATTTTAAGGTAGATTTAATGTTTTAACTTCTTAAAGAGGTGAGTTTCAAATACATAGTCAACTAACACACTACCTTTGTATTCTTTTTTCCCTTTCTGCAATTCAATTACCCTTAAAGCAAAAAAAAAAAAAAATCCTACCGTCTGACAGCAGGTTTCAATTAAAAATAAAATAAAATTTGATATTACATTGCAGTTATTTAGATATATGAGCACAAGGATATCAATTTTCACCCCTACCAATATGGGGTGCAATATTTGATTCTAAATGTTGGCTAATGCAAATACCATTTGATATCATATATCAGTTTTTTTTTTTTTTTTTTTTTTTTTTTTTTTTTTTTTTAACGGAGGTTGTCCCGGCCCTTTGGGCCAATAATCCTTACGGGTCCGGGGGGGCCCGGTAAATCCCCTGTGGCTCCAGTATGAACCATCAACTTCTGGGTGCAAATTGTGGTCCTAGATCAACTAAGCTATCCCTCATCATTTTATCAATTTATAGGGAACTAAACAAATTAGTGGTGTGTTGGCCAATTCACACCTATGACCTATATTGTTAACAGGGAGGATGTGGTTGTCGATACGGCTTATGTAGTAGTAGATACATATCACATACCTATTTCTGATAAGGTTGATAAAATACAAGCCAATTATGCTTGATAATGATAAGGGTTAGGGACCTTTTTAAATTAGAAATAAAAGAACTGTTATGAGGTGATCAATATCCCACGATGCAGCAAACTATATCGACTTTTCTACCTTTAGCTGCTTGCAGGCTGATAATGAGGTCATTTCATCAGCACAAAACCAACTCTCCACTTCTGATGCTGGAGAGCCCACTATGCTTTATCTCATGTTATATGACATGAATGCTATCCAAGTATTGTATTTATTTATTAATGCAAGATCTAATTTTGGTATTTTATTCTTGTAGTTTGGAATACTAGTTATATAATAGTGCTTGAATGTGTGTGGAATTAAATCTAAGATACTATATGCCTTAGAGATAGGTTATGCCCAAATCCAAACCCGCACAATTTATTTGGTAACTCTGTAGAGGTTTGTAACCAAAACGAGTTTTTAAAGTATTGATAGTGAAACCCTAAGTCTATTTTCGCCATTGCACGAGACTATGGTGGGTTTGTACCCTACTCTATTTAATTGGATCAATTTTTTTTTTTTTAATTCGCCAATTTAGGAATCATCGAACCCATCAAATAAACACTTTGTTTTATATTAAGATTAGTTTAGGAATTTGAGAACCAACACAACTTAACATTTTTGTCCCAGTATATACGACACCCGATTGACATCTTTACTCTCACGAGTAAAGATAGTAGCTAGGTATAAATTATATTTGCAAACCATGTTTTGGGACAATCAATTATCCTCACAAAGCCACGATTAACATCCATTCTACATACAACAATATGCATTTTTCCACACACCTCATTACTACACCCACTTCTCCATTCACCGAGCGACACTTCCTATGTGCTTCATTACTTCCATCCAATTCTCCATATACCAAACCACTTTCCCTATGTACCTCATTACTCATCTCACTTCTCCATACTCCAATCTTAGACTTCTATGCATCTCATTACTTTCATTCAACCATATCTCATCTTTCCCATGTTCCTCCACTAATTATCTTACTTTCCTATGTAACTACCTCATTATGCTAGCAATTTCTCAAATCACCTATACATATGCATGTGGGTGGCCTATTCATGACAATGTCCAAGATACCTACGAGCAAGTAGAGAGGAGTGTGAAGTTATATCAACAAGTCCATTTCTTGTACAAGTGGTGACCTCAAGCTAAACTTGTAATGTTTATCTTTTAATGAAGTTGTTCTTTTTTCCTTTATCTTTTGATTTTTTTTTCATCTTGGTGCGAGTCTTGGGTTTGTGTGATTTCTCACACTAATTGAAAAATAAAATTCCAAATATTTGGGTTTCGTCTTTCTCCACGTATCTAACCACAGGAGATAACATCACCACTCTTGAATGGTTGGGATTATCATTATATCAACCCCACGGCCGTGGTGGAGGTCCGGACTCCACAACCAAACAATCCCTCTGTTGTCAGTGCATTTTGTAAAATTGCTTATGTTGTATTTTTTAAAACGGAAGATTATTAATAAACACTTGTACCATTCAAATTTTACTACATTCCTATCACGGTACTTCAACACTTATTGCCTCACCGTTACGGAGTTAACTAACCATTCAAGAGAGAGCCATCGCCTTAATTATGGAGCGCTCTCTCTCTCTCTCTCTCTCTCTCTCTCAATATTTAGATTTATCTCAGTCCACTCATTGCAATTGCATTGCATTTAGAAAATGGTCGCAACTTTCCTAAATCTTGATACCTCTCAACCTAATTTCACAAATTATCGATTCGCTGCACACTTACAACTCAAATAGTTGATGTTGGACCATTTATGTGGCTCACAAGACCACAATAATAGAATCTTTGTCCCATATCTATTTTATTTATTGGTTTTTATTGAGTCAATCAAGAGTTTTAAGGAATTGTCATTTATTATGCTAAAGGTCAAGGGAACGACATAGATATTAAAGAGATTTTCTCTTCTTGATGGAGGAAAGATTTTAGCTTTTTGGGTGTATAAAATGATCCTTGGGCAACTCTGTTACCTACAAAGGAATCTCTGAATCCTTCGGTTATCAGAGAAGAAAGCAAAGGACAAGAAAGTTGTAATTCCCACAGAAGGCCCACCTTCTCTTGGACCCAAGGGTTAAGATGGTGCAATTGGGTATTATTTAACTCATCTAATGGTTTAGAATTACTAGTTGTGGTATTAGTGGATTAACTCCAGAAAGATCTTGATGGTTGCAAACATGAAATATTCTAACGGTTAAAGCATGAAACCCTCCTACTAGATTGCGAGGAACAACCTAGGTGTATGTTGGTATTTGTGATGGGCCCCACTTGTGTTTACATGTGCATGGACCCCACTCACAAAGACACACCCCTCACAAGGAATCTCATGGTGATAAGGATAAGAATAGTTTGAGTTTTATCCAACTCTCTATCATTATCATATCTCCATTTAAATTCAAATTGAGAGAGTTTGATCCAACATATTATCCTTATCATTTCTCAATTCGAATTTGAATGAAGATCTTATCACCCATTAACCAAGGGGCTACATATAGACATTAGAATGCACTAACTTTCAAAAATACATCTTCCACTAGATCTACTATTCTCCATCATCATCTTCTACATCTAGGGTGTCCACCCTTGCTCTTGGATCTTGAAGAGTGAATCACATGTGACTGATCTCTTGTAGACAGTCACTGATCTCCACATCTAGTGCTTGATTTGAGTCGACACAGTCCTTACCACGTTTGTAGCAACTAACTCATTTAGATCCGTGCTTCCGCTACATTTACTCCCTTCAGTGTATGCTCCAGCTTGGAGATTATCCTGGTGGGACATGAGTGTACATGAGTAGGAGAGTGTGTGAGAGTCTTCAATCTAGCTACTAAATAATAATAATAATAATAATAATAATAATAAAATATTTATAAACACCATCTTCCTAGGGGTGTTCATGGTTTGACCTTAGAAATATACGGTTATATCCAGCCTAAGCTCGGCGCAGGCCGTAAAAGTCAGGACCAAGCCTTCCTATTTAAACAATTTGGTCAAACTAGGCTGGGTTGAATTGTATTTATTTTTTTTTATTTTATCATTTGTGTGGGCTTTCAAACAATATTTGGACAAATTGTTGAAATTATACAAGCACTCCCTATTTGGGGTGGGTGGAGCTTCAGTTTCCGTCACTTAATCCAAGCCTAACCCAAATATCCATGAGCCAAAGTTATATATCCAAGCCATAAGCACCCCCTACATGTTCCATGTCAAGCCTTTGTCTACAACACCATCGCCTTCCTCGTATAACGAAAACCCAGTCCCACCACTTACTCTCTTCAGATTCTAACTCAACATTTCTCTTCTATGTAGGAAATCGTATTGTCCGCATGCCATGGGTCTCACGTTAGATCAAGTAGGGTTGATGCCAATAGAGAATATAATTCCACTTTATATAAGACTTGATCTGGTTCCACTAATAAGACTCCCAATAGTATTAGTGGATGTGAGTTTCTTGGCGAAGAAGTCTTTAGTAAGTGTGACTATTTGAGACTTGTCTATATAAGATAAGGTAGCCCTAGGGTTGGTATGATTCCATCCCATAGATGAGACCAGAGGCGAAGAGATTCGCGGAGCTTCCCAAACGTCAAAACACACATAGATCTCTAACCGGGTGTCAGAGTTTCCGCATCCAAATCCATCATTCCACTCTCCTAAATCCTCAAAATAAAGATCCTAGTGAAACCACTTGTCTAAATTTGTCACTAAAAAGTTTTCCCACTTGTTTGCTCCATGTCCCACTGCCAGGCTTTAAAGTTTTCCCACTTGTCTGCTCCAATGGTGGGCTGGTTCTAATCTTACTAAGATTATGCCGGGCTAGCCATTGTACAACTCTAGTAAGTATCAGAGCATTAATATGTGTGTTCATCACCATAAAAGTATCAAAGCATTAATTTGTGTCTTCATCACCATAACTGAGAGTGGCTAGCTCCCACAGAATACTTTAGAGGCATTACAATGAGTCTCATTGAGATTTTAAACTGCTCAAAATAAATATTCTCTTGTCTTAACGAAACTCTAGTCAAATTTTTGTGTAATAGAAGATGAACTCACCTTGATCATATAAAAAAATATATAGGGATTTTTATGGTTTAATTCCTCTTAAACTTGGATTCCACATGATAATTAATGATAAAAAGAACCCAAAATAACAGTGGAGTCATTTGACTCTGGTCATTTTTTTGTTTTAAATATTTTGCTTAAAATCCCATGATAGCACGACTCATGATATGATGGGTTTTTCCACTCTTAAAATCCCACGATATTGTGGGTTTTACCAAATTTATTTAAAAGAACTCACATATTTATAGCTCCCATTGGCTGATTACTAAATGTGGATTTTGTTTTGCAAAAATCAATATATGGTGAAAGATAAAATCATATTTTTCTTACTATTTCAGTTACTATATTTTCAAAAACTGTTAAATCCCATTATATAGTGAGTCACAATATCATGGGTAATTGGACAAAATCATCAAAAGTAAAAAAAGCAAAATAAAAAAAATAAAATGACAAGAGTGAAGCGCTTTGCTGTTATCTTGGGTCTTCTATCATTATGTCGTGGAATCCAAATTTAAGAGGGATTAAGCAGTGAAATTTCAAAAATATAAGCTTCTTCTGCAATATTTTGTTTAGGTACCACCCAAGGTCCCAAACATTCCAATTTCCAACTATGAATGATACTGAATTGTTGTGTTTAAATTAAAGGAGATTTTCAAATCTAGTTTAAGCCTATATTTGATTTTTTCTATTTTTATTAAATGTAATTATTTTTACATAATCCAAAAGGTATATGGTGTGTTGGACCAAGGCCAACATCACTCGTGGGTCTAAAATGGGAGAGAACCCACTTGTGAAGTGATATCCCCCAACAACACCCATAGTTTCCCTCTTCCCTTCACCATGAATTGGCACCATGCACAAGTTCACATTCATCTGGGATGAATCCTCAAAAATTCGAATAGGTAGGAAAAATTATGTCCGGACTGAGCATCATGCCTTCCATAGCCTCCCTACAAGCTCCCCTGCAAGCTCCCTTCGCCCCAAACCTTTCTTCCCCACCCAGACAAAATCACCCTCCCCAACCCCAACCTCATTTCCCCCACCCCAGCAATCCTTCAAACGATTTACTAGCTGACCACCATTTTCCTCCACTCCCCAGTCAGACCTTTACCCAACCTTTAACCACTTCTTTTGTCCACCATTTTTCCCCCATTCCCGGTCAGCCCTCTGCCCCTCCTCCAGTTCCTCCTTCAGCTCTTTCTCTCCCTCTTTCAGTACCTCAGCAAGCTAGCAGCCTCATAGCACACTCATCCTTTGCTAATCTCTTCACCAGCCCCATTCTCTCCATCTTCAACCCAACCATCCTTCCCCCGGCCTCCTGGAAAAATGGGAAACCAGCCCTCCAAATCCCACAGGCCATGCTCTCCTCCAGCAAAGAGTCTTTCTCTTTTGCTACCATTGGCAGATTTTCAGGTAAGCGACCATCTCTAGAAAGAGTTGAAGAGATATCCAAGTCCTGGTCTCTATCCAGGCCCTGTATGGTATCCCTCACTATCAAAGGTCACTTTATCTTTAGATTTAACTCTCCAGAAGATAAATCCCACATCCTTAGCCTCTCTCCTCTTTAGATGGATGGGAAAAAACTCTTTCTTCAGTCTTGGTCTCCTGGACAAAAAGAAACAGTTAGGTCCTCCAATGTTTCAGTTTGGATTAGACTCAAAGGTCTTCTTTACCATTGCTGGAGCCAGAATATTATACTCTCCTTGGCAAGCACAATAGGTCAACCAATCAAACTAGATGCCATCACCATGGCCCAAAGAATCCTCACCTTTGCTAGGATATAGGTCCTCCTAGATCTCTCCAAACCCAAACCCTCTTCCATCCTAGTAGACCTTCAAGGAGAACAAGAGTTGGAACTTGAAGTGGTCTATGAAACCAATCCCTGTCCTTTCTGCGTCTCAGCTAGACACCATCATCATGCCTGCCCAAAAATCCTTAAACCATCAACCACCCAGACAACATCTCCACCAGCTCTAAACAATCCTCCTTCTACCCCTGTCTTCCAATCCAACCCGCCTAACTCCACAAATTTTTCCTCTGCCTCTACAAGCAACCCTCCCCTGCTTCCCCTACCTGAGACCACCCCAGCAATCCTTCTCACCCACCCCAACTCCCTACACCCAGCTGCTTCCAAGATACCCCCCACCCACCATCAAACCACCCACCACAGTCCACACCATAAATCCACTCCCATTAATCAAACCAACCCAGGTCCCCCAACAAATCCGATAACCCCCTCAGAGATAAAAAATAAGGCAACAAACCCCTCTATCAATGATCTTCCATATGATGTAGTCACGGAAATTCTGGTCAAGCTTCCAGTTCCAACAGTAGATACCTCCAACCCATTTTCCATTCTAGAAAACTACTCCTTCAAAGACCTAGTCAGCAATCCCAACCTGTATGGTAGAAACCTCCAAGCAATTTCAGAGGGGAGTTCCTCCTCCAATCAAGAGAACATCTCTTCTGATCTCCCTCCAGGCTTCCACCATCCGATAGGAACCCCTGAATCTAAGGCTTCTAATCTAGCAGACTCCCTCACAGAACAACCCACCTTTCTTCAGCCAACCACCCTTTCTCTCCCTCCATCAAACCACTAGCTAGAGATCCCTGCTAACCCTTTGCCCCTTTCAGTCATTTCTGCAGCAGCTAAACATTAGCCAGCTCCAATCCCAAACTCTATCTCTCCTCAGGTAAAGGCAAATGTGGAAACCATACAAGACCCAGCAGCCACAACTCTTCCTAGCAAAGGGAAAAAAAGCTTTGAAACCTCAATCTCAGGTCCAATCACAAGAAGGTCTAGAAGTAGAAAATCCAAAACTCTCCAATGATTAAAGCTCTTTTTTGGAATTGCAGGGGAATTGCCAACTCCCCTACAATTCGTATGTTGGCAAATTTGGTTCAAGCTCATTTCCCTGACATCATCTTCATCTCAGAACCTATGACCCTCTTCTCCTCTATTCACTCTCTCCAGCTAAGTAAATTTGGCTTTGACATCTTTTTCTCCAACACCTCTCAATCAGGTATTCCCAATCTCTAGTGTTTCTACAAATCCAACCACCACCTCATAATATCTCTTTCAGACTCCTCTCCCTAGCACCTCTCCTTGCTGTTAACTAGCCCAGTCTCAGGCCCTTTTTCCCTCATAACAGGAGTCTATGGCTCCACCAACCACTCCAAAAGGAGAGACCTATGGAAAGTGCTAACTGACTCTTCTTCAACAACTCTCCCTTGGTGTGTCCTAGGTGACTTCAATGCTACCCTCTCTCATGATGAAAAACTTAGTATTCGCCAATCAAGCCCCTCCTCCCTTAAAGATTTCCAAACAGCTATAATGCAAGCAGGCCTGCAGGACATCAACTTCTCTGGCAATAAATATACTTGGTCCAACAACAGGAAGGGCCTCTCCTATGTAGTAACTAGATTAGATAGAGCTTTAGTCAATCATCTCTGGCTAGCCACTTTCCCTGATCCAAAAGTTCTTCACCTTCCTAGACTTTCCTCAGATCACAGTCGTATCCTCCTGTGCCACAAAATCCAAATCCCAACCCCAAATGCCAAATTCAAGTTTGAAAATAAGTGGTTGCTCCACCCTACCTTCCAAGAAGTAGTCAAAAATAGTTGGGAAGCCTCTCCAGCAACAAATGAAAATCCTCAATTCATTTTAGCCCAAAAACTGAACTCCTTGAAGCAGACCCTCAAGAAATGGAGCCGGTCCACTTTTGGCACCATACATCAAAATATCCAGGAAGCAGAAATCCAGGTTCAACACTACCAGCAGCTCCTTGATAAAGATCCTTCAGAAGCTCTTCATGAAGGCCTTCTTAAAGCAAAGTTAGCTCTCCATGCAGCTCTCAAAGCCCAAGAAATTCACTGGAAGCAGAGATCTAGAATCTCTTGGCTGAAAGAGGGAGATCAAAACACAAAATTCTTCCATCAATTAGCAAAGATTAGAAGTTCCAACAATAAAATTTGCCAAATCTCCATTGCAGGAAACACTGTGGAAGACCCAATCTCCATCCAGAGAGCTGCTGTGGATTTCTATTCCAACCTCTTCCAATCTCACCAAGCCCTCCCTTGCCCCCAGCTATTCCAGGTCGATAGCCCAAAGGTCTCTAGCTCAGAAAATTCCTCTCTATCTTGCATGCCTTCCGGAGAAGAGATCAAAGAAGCAGTCTTCTCCCTTAAGAAAAATAGCTCCCCAGGGCCTGATGGTTTCAATGGAACGTTTTACACTTCTACTTGGAGTACCATTGGTAAATCAGTTACTGAGGTTGTCCAGCATTTTTTCCATTCCAAAAAACTCCTTAAAGCCTCCAATGCCTACTTCCTAGCTCTCATCCCCAAATCCAAATCCCAAGCAACTTTTGCTGATTTCAGACCATTAAGCCTTCTAAATTTCTCCTACAAAATCATTTCAAAAATTTTAGCATCCAGGCTCTCTAAGCTTCTGCCAAACCTCCTATCCCTTCACCAAGCAGCCTTCATCAAAGGCAGAAATGCAACCCAGCACACAACCATGGCCTAAGAACTATACCAGAAACTCAACTTCAAGCTCAAGAAAGGGGCTTTTTGCCTTAAGTTGGACATCTCAAAAGCTTTTGATAAATTGGAATGGCCTTTTCTATTTGCAGCTCTGAAATTCTTCAATTTCTCAGAAGATTGGATCTCCATGATTAAAGAATGTGTCTGCACTTCGAAGGGTTCAGTCCTAATCAACCGACTTCCTCAAGCCTTCTTTGGCTCTTCCTGTGGCCTTAGACAAGGAGACCCTTTGTCCCCATACTTATTCATCATTGGTGAAGAACTCCTAAGCCTCCACCTCCTTAGCCTCCAATCAAACAAGATCATCCAACCCCTCTCAAATATTCCCTCTACCCCCAGCCACCTCCTCTTTGCAGATGACATTCTTATTCTCATGAAAGGTAATACTCATAGTGTAAGAGCCTTGCAGGATCTTTTAGAACTCTACCAAGCAGCCTCCGGCCAATATTTCAACCTCCAAAAGAGTCTCCTCAAATTTGGAAAATGTGGTCGCAGAAGGAAACGCAAAATTAGCTCCATTCTTGGGATCCAAGAGTCCTCGAACCAGTTACAGTACTTGGGCATCCCAATAGTGTTTGGCACCCCAAAGAAGACGCATTTCCTTCCCCTCCTGGACAGAATTAACAAGAGACTTCAGTCCTGGAAAGCCAAATTCCTATCTTTTGCAAGTCGCCTCATTCTCATCAGACATGTGCTCTCTAGCATGGCCATTCACCTAGCCACCACCTTGCCTCTACCTGCCTCCATCTGCAACGCCCTTGAAAATGTGATGTGACAATTCCTTTGGTCAGGGAACGCGAGCTCTTCCAAAATTAACTATGTTAGCTTGTCTACTGTCTCCCTCCCAAAGGCAGAAGGGGGTCTGGGCATAAGAAGAATCTCAGAAATGAACGCAGCTTCTTTCATCAAGCTAGGCTGGCAGGCCTCTAAGGGTAATTCTCTTTGGTCCTCCTGGTTTAAGAAAAGATACTTTAAGCAGAATCCAATCTGGAGCCCAGCCAACACCATCTATGGTTCCTGTATCTGGAAAAAAATTAGGAACCTTGCTACTCACATCCAGCAAGGTAGTTCCTGGATCTATGGAAATGGCCAGAACATTAACCTCTGACATGACCCCTGGGTTGACAATCTTCCTATATCAGCTAGGTTCCCAGACCATAATTTCCCTCAGGACCAAAGATTATCTTCCCTGATTCAAGCAGGAACCTGGACCATCCGTACTCACTTGCCTCCAGAAATCCAAAACTACCTTTCCATATCCACCTCCTACCTCTCCCCAGCTCAACAAAGTCAGGACTCTCTCAGATGGAAAGACTCCACAGATGGTCAGCTGGCTCTGAAGGCAGCTTGGAACCTTATCAGATCAAGAGCCTTCTCTCTTATCTGGCCCACCTTCATCTAGAATGGCATCTGCCTCCACAAAGTCAGTTGCTTTGGATGGTGATTAATGCACAACAGGACTCCAACAGAGTCTCGCCTCAAGAGACTGGGGCTTTCTCTAGCCTCAAGATGCAACTTATGCTGTCAGGATGAAGATTCCTCAGGCCACGTACCTCTTCTTCCAATGTGATCAAGCCAAAGCTATCTGGACCTGGCTATGCCACTCAGCTAATATCCCAGCCCCAATCTCCTTCTCAGCTTCTTCAATCTGGGCAGCTTTCACAAGAGGAAATGATCAAGTGGGTAGAAAATATATGGCAACAATCATCATATATGTAGTCTATTACTTATGGAAGGCAAGGAATATAGCTACCTTTGAAGATAAAAAAAATTCCAATTTCTTCTATCCAGCAGCAACTCCAGGAATCCCTCTCTTTCTCTCTAGGGAACATTTCCAAGGCCTTCAGCAGCAACCAACTCAGATCAATTCTCCACTTCCTCAAAATCCCAGCTCCGCCAGCCCTCTCCTGCAGCTCTGCTTAGGCTAGATCTCCCTTTCCGCATAAATGAGAAAAGGGTGCAACAATGAGTCTTCGCTGTAGTGAAAGATGGATCTAGAAATCTTAAGATGCAGGTCAACCTTTGGACAGCAGCTCCCCTGCAACCTCCAGTAGCTCCCCTGCTTCCTCCCCCTCCAGCTCCCCTGCAATCTCCTACCGCCCAAACCTCTCAGTTGGTTGATCCCCCCCTTTAAAGCCTTCTCCCGGATCTGCATCATCTTCGCCTGCTGGCCTTCTTCATCAGGGAATCATCCGGATACATGCGCCTGCCTTGCTCAGTTTCCCAGCAGCAAGGTCATCTTTTGGGGGTTCCTCTGTTCCAGCCCGGCAGCCCCTCTGCCTCTCTTCAGCTTCGAAGTAACTCTTGCTTCTTCATCCCCGACGTCTGCTCAGGAGGATCATCTTTTAAATTTGGCAAATTTTTTCCACTGTAATCATCGCCCTTCTCTGGCTTTTCTCCTCTTTTGTTTCAGCTCTTTCTCTCCATAGCAGTGAGCTATTTTTGGGGGTCACTCTTTGACCTATGTAAATCCTTTCTCTCTTTTTAATATACTTACCCTTTAAGCAAAAAAAAAAAAGAAAAGAATCCTCTAAAATTTGGATGGAAATATAAGAGCTCTTTTCCCATTCTTCCATCTTTAAGCCTTGATGTGTCCACCTCATCCCTAAATATGTAAGTAAATTTTGCATTATTTCCTATCTATGCGTGTGGACCCTTCGATCCCCCAATCCCAGCCTTGGCCATTATTGATATACAAATTGGGCACCACAAGCCCCTCAGCCACAGTCCAATATCATTATAAAGACTGAAATATTTCCTCAACCGCTTTTTTGAATGAAAAAAAAAAGAAAAGAAAAAATGAGATTTTATACAATTGACAAATCGTGATTCGATGAAACAGTTGTTTCAACGAAAAAGAGGATCTGGACTCCTCCCTCAAAATGGTATTTTTTTTCTATAATATCGTAGAATTTCCCATGATAATTGGTACAATTAATAACATGAACTCAATTTTCACTTTCCTTTTGCAGCATCTGCCTGGATACTCAGGTTTAATTTCATTTCCCAACAAAAGTTAAGCTCCAATAAGGCAAAATAAAACAGCACATGTAACAGTTGTAGTGCCACTGCAATTATCATAATCATGCATAACCAATCAATGTATGTTTCCTGTTGTGGAAAGCCAGCTAGCTAATACATGCAACGGAGAAGTGACAAGGAAGCTGCAACTCACTCATTTGAATGTGCGATATTATTGCTAGTTTTGTTTGTTCTTGCTGGCCAAATTATACTTGAAAAAACATCTCGATTCAATGTACAACCGAGGTTACACGAAATTCTACTTGGGACTCTGAATGATTAGGCAGCTTTCTATTCAATGTGGGCTTTTTTCTGTTTGGCCCGGGCTGTGGACTTTCTTTTCGGCTTGTCCTGTGCTATGGGATTCTGTGTGGTCCTCATCATTTTTCCGCGCCCATCTATTGGGTGCTTGAGGTCTCTAGGTGGAGTCCAGATCTGGTGAGGTTAAACCCTAAGGTAATTGTGAGTGAACCATTCACGGTTTGCCATGTCACCACAGGCCACTCATGATCACTATGCATAAATCCAGTGGATCCCGATTCCTCTAGGGTTTGATCCCTTTTGAGTACTTCTCCCATGTCTTTCTGAGAGCTCCAGATGTGTGGGATTTACCTTCTCATTCTTTTCTTCTTTGGAAATGGAATTACTTACCTTTTCAAATGTGTGCATATGGGTTGAATCTAAGGTGGAACCATTGTGCACTTGATTTAGATCTGTCTTATATATATATGTGTGTGTGTGTGTTAACCCCATTTTGAGATCATGATTTTATCCGGGTTCATTTTCTTAATACGAGTACAATGTAAGGAATTTTTCCCTTTAACCTGTTCATGCTCTTAGTGTGTGTGTGTGTGTGTGTGTGTGTGTGTGAATTTGTTATTTTACAGGATAGTCCTAAATAGCTTCATTTGTTAGTTCAGATATGAAAATCTATAACTAAATTTGGGTCCAATGAAAGAAATGAATTTAATATTAAGTATACTTAGATTGATTTGGGATTAAATAGTTGATTTAAGAAGAATCCTTATGAGAACTTCTTTGACAAAATAATTATTTTCGTAGACTTAAAATTAAGCTAATACAGAACGGTGTAACAAAGTATATCAATGTTATAACAAACCATCAAAGTCTTTGCTATAACTACAATTTGTTTGGCACAATCTCAATGTCTTTATTATCTTTTTTCTCCTACTTTTGTCTGCCTTATTTATTCCAGTGTAATTCTAATGGGGGGACACTCATTTCAATTGACAGACAATATAAGCATGTTCAACAAATTAGCACACTTTCTTACACTGCTCCAACTGCAATATCAACATATGTTAAGGGCAGTCTCAATTTTACTGGGATCAAACTCAAAGTTGAGCCCACCATTGGATTGACCAAACCTTGCCACATCTCACTTGTTCAGTATTATATAAAGGAGTCCGAATCCCTTGTTTTTTTGATTGGATGAAACAGTATCTCCCTGTTTCTTTTTTGTAGCTTTCTATGGCAAATCTTCTGCTTTCATGCTTAAGCTATCTTTGGCTGATTTTTTTTTTTTTTTTTTTTTTTAAACTTTGGCTGAAGTGTTAGGTACATGGATGTATGCGCGGCAGAACAAGGGACACCAGAGAGATCATGTCAATTAGAGACATGCCAACTTTCAGAACAAAATAAATAGGACCTAAGCAAACAGAAAACCTCATCAATCTCTTCCTGTGTCTCATCCTACATTTGAGTAAGAAATAAGACCATCCATCCATATGAGGGGTCTGTACCACAAGAAAGAGGCCCACAGGCCACAACAAGGGCTTTGTATTATTTTCTTTCACCAATTTCATATGGCATGTTTGTGCAGACAATCTTCTAAGGAAAAACAACCTTTTCCCCTTATTTTCTTAAAAAAAAAAAAAAAAATTGTGCAAATCTGGTACCTGGGTAAACCTTTTTTTAATGAGCACGTCGGATAAAATTTGTATCTTTAGAATTTTTTTTAATATGGAGGGAGAGAGACTGGATGTAGCTTTTCCTACAATTTGTCTACTTTGTCCATCACTACAACAAATAAAAAATATACATTAAATAAGTTGGAGAACACATACTTCAAATGACCATAGAAAAACGATGGTGTGAAATCCATAAGCTGCACAATTCTTGGCCGTTTTTAAATACCCCAAAACGACCCCCTAAATTCCTCTAAGAAGCATGTGCTTTGCAATGATTTATTTACTTAAAAACATCTTTTCAAATAATCACTCAATTTTTAATATATTTTATTCGAAGGTATGCAATGCATGTGTACAGTCTGTGGCTATCGGAACTATTAGATTAACTATTTACCAAAAATCAAATTCAGTGGAGCTCAGTTGGCCTAGGACCACGGTTTGCACCCAAAGGTTATAAGTTTGAAACTACACTACCACACTGGGCTACAGATGAGTTTACACGACTTCTCTTTGGGCCCGGAGAGATTAGTACAACCCAAAGGGTTGGGAACCCTCCGATAAAAAATAAAAAAAAATAAAAAAAAAAAAGGATGTTGATAGGCAGTCATTAAGATGATTAAAAGTCGAGTTAGCTCAAAAAACCTCCCTCCTCTTATCTGATGGGTCAGTCCACACCACAGACATGGCATACAAGGACAACAAGTGTGGTTGTGCATACATCCAATTCCAGGAAAGGAAGCAGTGGACATTACCCTTCTTCCTTTGAAGCTGGCCTATCTAGGCCTCATATATACATTGAATGTTGACCGTTGGATATTTTCTGTGGTCCAGGTAATAAGTGGATCAGCCTCCCAGGAAAGACAGAACGTACAAAACTAACCCGACTCGATGTCATGTGAATCAACATGCTAGGTTGGTAGATGTGGCTATCAGTAGGGATGGCAACAGGTGGAAATGGAATGAACCCGAAGCCACCCAGACTCAAACTTATCCCACTTTCGTACCTGACCAGACCCCTTGAGAAATCTATAAAATCATTATCATCATCAAAGCCTTGTCCCAATTTTATTGGGTCAGCTACATGAATTTCTTTCCCCTCTATTCTGATGAATCTCGAGCCAAATCCTGTTGAGCAATTTAAAATATGTGATACCAAACACAAATACATATTTTCCCACACAACTGTCCTGCCATGCAATTAAACTGATCCATGACAGGTCCATGATATGTAATACCAAATCCACCCTATGAATTATGGGTTCCATATTGGTTTTTGATAGTTACATATTTACTTTTTTCAAAGATATTATGATATAAGATAATGGGGAACCCTCCCCTGCATGTTATTATCTCCATGCAGAAGCCCATTGTAAGACTCACCTTGGGTGACGTGCGGGGATCAAAATGTCTCAATGAAACTTAAAATATGTGCAAAATTCCACTTGATTAAATAATCTAACCCCTTGATCCTTGGCCCTCACGTTTAATGATTTAAAGAGACGTCATTTTATATTTTTCAAGATTTTAACCCAAGAGAGAGCATTCATAGTCAGATCAATGTCAAACCTGAGCTTCTGCCAGGGCATGTGAGACGTCTGCACAAGAGCCTCAGCCTATATCCTTTATATTGTCTGTGTTTTTATGTGGACCGTCCCGCGAATATAACCAATTATCTTGTGTGGATAGAAGTAATACCTTATCAGTTTTCATAGACTGACAGGAGACAAGGTCCAATTTGGAAGACGGACTTCAAATACGCCAAATATATCACTCTTTAGTGGGAAGAGTTAACTTGGTCCGTCGACAAGCATTCCATCTGCCCAGACCCAATTACATATTATCAAAACTTAATTTTTCCAGACAGGTCTTAAGTTTAATCTTTATTGAAAATGCAACTTTATTGGGCTTCAGTCTTTAATCTTTATTGGGGAGCGTTTGGGCCTTTATTGGAATACTAGGATAAAGGTCTCAAGGTGATGAGCCTTGATGTGGGCTTCTCTGAAGTTTGCATGTTCATAGCCCTAAATTCAAATATTCATCATCAAAGCTTTGTTCCAACTATATTGAGATCAGTTACACATTCTATTTCTCCACTCCTATCTATTTTGTACCAAATCTTCAGATAAGTTACACTTATTCATATCAATTTTCACTACCTTCATCTATGTCCTCTTTGACCAACCGCTTCCCCTTGGTGGGCCATTAACTTCCCTAGCCCCTAAATTCAAATGTTCAAACCAGTGAAAAGAAAAGGAGTCACATCTACTGTACGTCGAAAGGCCGTGGCAACTATCATGACAACATATACATGCCAATATGGGCCCTACAATTAATAATTACATTCTGGGAGTGTGAATGGAAACTCCATTCTGAGACTGAAAAAAAAAAGAGGACAGTGAGCAGGATGACTCATTCTCATTAAAATCCCAATGAAACAAATAACAAAAACCAGCAAAAGACCACCTAACCATCTAGGAGGGATATCAAAACATAGGGACTGAGATAGAACCTTTCACAACCCCATTGGACAAGAGTCTGCAACTAAGGTTACAAGATGTATAAATGTACTGCAAAGAAATGCCATAAAATTTAAATGATTCCAATATAATGTTCAGGTAATAGAAAGGACATGCCTTTTTTTTTTTTTTTTTTTTCTCTAAGGAAAGACATACTTAAAACAGGATTTTTGCTGATAAATAGCATTAACTTTTTTGCTGGATACAATATTTGAATTGGCAAAACCATGTAAATGTGTCACCAGACAACAACAATAATTTTGAAAATATCATAACATTTTCCAAAATGCCAGAAAATTAGTACATAGAAAATTGCAATAATTTGAGAATGAGCTTTGCACCTTTCATTTTTGCCAAAAAAAAAAAAATCTGAATAAAGCCATAGATACCATTACTGATTCTAAATAATTGAATATGTCAAATGAGTAAAATCACAATCATCATTTTTCTAAATGAAAATTTATATGATACTTAAATGTGTCCAGTGAGTAAAATCACAATCATCATTTATACAGGGGAATTCATATGATTTTCAAAATACATACCAGATATGCAATACCATTAGTAACAAGGAATTATAACCTCGGCAGCAAATTTGGTAGCAAACTCAATCAGCATCCAGCAGATACAACTCAGTGTACAAAGTCAGCCAAAAAACCAATTAAAATGCAAATAGTAAGGTATACAAAAAAAAGTGTAGCAAGATAAATCAATAAAATTAAATCTCGAAATCTCAGTTTGGGTTTGATGCTCAATCGGTTAAATGCCAATATAGAAGTATATAATAATTATCAATGGAAATAAAATCTTAAGATCACCATGTTATAGCTTTTAAATTGTGATTTTCACAGTACTCTCAAGTGATCGTGGGTGAAAAATAAAATAGTATTAACCCTTCCTTTCCCCTCTAGATTAATACCACAGCGATGTTGGCAACACAATCAATTCCGCTAAATTGGATCTCACTAATCTACGCTACATTTCTTTTTTGTCGGTTAATCAATTCCATTGTCCTTTTCCCTCTAGATTAGCACCACAGGGATGTTGGTAACACAAAATCAGTTCCACTAAATTGGATCACTAATCTATAGTACATTTCTCTTTTGTCAGTTAATCTACTCCATTGTCCAGACAAATCAAAATGAAATTTGATGTCAATCAGTCAGGACAAAACCATTACCCATTACTCCATGAGCTTTCTATTCTTCTGTAGTATGCTTCGATTCTTCTGCATGCTTTTCACTGGTCTGAGGGGTGACCAGAAACTGATCTTCAGGTAGCCGTTTCCACAAGTAACTGGCTGCTTCAATCCATCTTGGGTGAACAAGGAATTTATTTTTTCGCACTGCCCATTGTGCCTTCTGCGTTCCAGTGTCCATTCCAACCACATGTGTGACCGATGGATCAAGCTCTGTCGAACATGAAGCTCCTAACTGCTCGGCCAGCTTCCAAAGCTGGTGATTCTCAGGCTGGAATTTGGTCGGGAATACACGGCTAAAGACTATTTTACATCCACTGAGAATTTGCCTCCTTATCGTATTCAGCATCTACAAGCATAAACCCAGCAGTGAAATTTAGTTAGCATAGCACATGGGTCTCACCCATCTGACAAAAACGTCGAAGGAGGTTCAGTTTTCATTATAATCATGTAGCAGAACCCACCTGCACAAAATCAAAGCAGCTGAAATTGCACAGGTAGGCCCTACCATAAGGAACTTGTCCATGATGCATTTCTTTTATTGCCTCTTTCCCTCTCAAATAACCTCAGTTAAACATACAGAGCCACATTGCTGTCTACCACATAAGATAATATTAAGGAGTCCAAATAGCCCTCTGATAACAAATAATCATGATACAAAGGGAATTTTATAAGTTAAGTGAAGTGCTTGTGAGTTGTTACAGCTATCACGATTTCTTCTTCGTGTTTTTCTCTTATCTTTTCAAACTGTACTTGTAATACACTTCTTAATAATGCCATGCAGCATTCAAATTTATGTATTGACATAATCTCAAAGTGATTGTTTAAGTTTTGGTGATCAGTGATGGAAATTAAATAATGTATATAAGGTATAATTTCTTACAACAATGCCCTTGGTTTCTCACAAGGTAATCAGAACCAATAAGTTATACTGTGTTGAGGCATGAAGAGGTCATTCCAGTTGCCCAATGTATGAGGTGTAGACACCATGACACATCCTGTTTAATAAATAGTCGGGAATTTGACTCAACTAAGCCCTTTAGTGAGTTAATAGGGTTGGCTTAACCATAGTTACAGTAACCTCGTTTAGAAGAAAAAACCTTTCAACTTCTTAACAATGCAAATTAATCACCCCCTCCCTCCTAAAACAAGTAGTGTTAATATGTGGTAGGACCCCTGACATGGAGTGTGGGTTAAAGAGGGCTTCATTTGGGGAGAACACCCCAAATTTTCTTCATGCAAGAACCAAATTCAAACTATGTGTAAGACCATAACTAAAGCATTTTTGGGATGTCTCACCGAGGCAAGCCTCAAAGCAAAATTCCAAATGCTTCTAAGCTATGATGCATAGATACTTCAAAACGGGCAACATATCGTGTCGTATCATATCCAATACTTCACTTTTTATGTGTAACGTCCATGTCCCTACTATCTATGGCATGTCTCTGCCCTATCCATGACGTATCTGGGCATCATAGCTTCTAAGACCACTAATGAAACCAAAAACTGAAACGAGACAAGACATACTCACTCTCTATATCCACATTTGTTGATTAGAAATGCTCTTGTGCAGTGAGAGGAGAGATGAGGCCAGCGGGTGTGAAAGGGGTGCTTTGGAATGAGGAGGGGGAGTTTTTGTGGCACATTTTCCATAAAAAGTTTGGGTAGAAGATTCTAATGAGGCCGAGGTGTTCTGAATCTAGAAGCTTTCCAGATCTTCTCAAGTTCTTTTCAAGAAGGTTGATTGTTGAGGGCAACTGATCTTAGCTATTTCATGGGTTTCACATAAGAAGCTCAAACCTTGGGAGTTCCACTTTCACTTGAATAAGACAAAAAACTTGGCGTCTTGTTCTCATAAAGAGTTTTGTCATGTTCTTGGTTCCAAAATTCTATTGTGGAAAATACGTTTCAATAAAAATTCTCCTTGGGTGGGGTTTTGTGTGTAACTGTACGTAGGGTACTATATTCCTCTTACACCCTGTATGCCCCTTGTGGCTGTCTCATTTTTTGTTTCTCAATAAATTGTTAACAGTTACTGCTCAAAACAGGGGGAAGCAGTTGTTGACCATTAGAGAGGTTTCAATTTAGTTAAACTGGTCAGAGCTCTAATTTAACAAAACAGTTTTGTTGGGTTCAAACCATTGGAAAGAGCGGAGTCAGATCAGTTGGAACCATCAAATCCCAAGTAAGATACTCTTGAACACGAGATTTAGGCCCTTGCTAATAATAATAATCCATCCACAGATCCTGGACCTAATTGCATATAGGATTAGCTTGACCATCACTTTTTTAGTCCATTTAGTGGCCATCATTTGAACAAGGTAGCCAATATGTTTCTGCTCAAGCTACCACCTACTGCAATATGGGCCACAATCTGGATGGCTACAAGTGACAACACATGCATACATGTAGCAGCACACCACATAAAGTGCACAATACCACTTCTTTAATGCATCCAGCAGAGGGAAAAAGTCTAGGGTGCAGGATGAAAGATGGCGTGAACCCAATCTCATCGAGATCAAGTATCCACTAACGTTTGTCTTTGCCATAATGCCCAGACAGACCATAACAAGAAGAAAACTATCCCAAGATTCTTTTATAACACTAACCTGTCTTACATCTCGTTTTTCGATATCGATACCAAGGTCCTGTAACAAGCCACAAGCCAACTGATCAGTGTTAATGAAGATAAACTACTGAGTGGAAAGAGAAAAATAAGAGTTGCCACTTGTCAGTCAAAGAATGAACATGGTTATTGATATAAGAGAAGGGTGCAGGGATTCAGCAGTCATAACATTCACAGAACTTCACAATATCACAAAATGACATATAGACAAAAAGCAAAACAATGAAAATAAAAATTAGAAAGGCCTTAACCAAATGCATGGAAATGAAATGATAAAAGAAATGGATAGAAAGGATTTGAGATAATGGAAATGAGATATTTTTTAGGGAATCCAACTGTGGTTTAAGTTGTATAAAACAAGATAAACTGCAACTTACAGGATCAAAAAACATTTGGTGAGCTCGCCTCAGAACATTAAGAACTGATGCAAGTGCACCATCTGTCTCACTTTCATCCTTCTTTCGCTCCGAGAGGGAGCTACCACTGAAGCCCCATTGACGAAGACTTGAAGAGAAATAGTTGTATCTCTCCATCAGAATCAGATTTTCCCTATGCTTCATCCACACCTATAATGATGAACCATGGAAGCTGGTAAGAAAACACACAGAATACCATTTGCATTAAAAGTAAAAGCAGCAATTTCCTGTATAATCTAATAAGCAAATAACTGGGAGGCACACAATCTTAGGCTACGTTGGATGTATCGGTAATTGGCATGCTTTTGCTTGCTGTAACGTCCAGCCCTGTATGTACTGGCCCCGATCTCTCAAAATTATATATATATATATTTATTTATTTAAAGAAAGAAGAAAGTGAAAGAATCATGTATGGTTTGCACATTAGAGAGAGAGAGAGAGAGAGACAAAACTTCTGTAATAAGATTAGATAATGCTAGAGAGAGATAGGTAGGAAAATGCTAGGTTCTTTTTTTTTCTTTTTTTTTTTTTGAGAAAAGTAAATGCTAGGTTCTCTTGGTGCTCAGTGCAAGTGTCTTGGCGTTTTTCTCCCAGCAAAGATTTAATCCTCATAGCACCCATGTCTCTTTGCAGAAAAGCAGTTAAGAAGTTTAGGTATTTTTACGTATCAAAGAGGTTACTTGGGTTTATACTATCTTTAATCCCACGAGTTTTGGACATAAACTTGATGGGAAAAAAACATCGTGCCCCTCATTTCATTCTAGACTTTTCTAGGACATGCACCATGTTCTTTGTTCAAAGTTCAAACTGAAGGGTTTACAATGTAAATCTTGTATTGTAACTCGACTTGCATTGCCATTGTAGACATGGATGACTCCCTATTATAGTCTACTAAATGTTTCTGAGCAATACTGAGTACTGATGATCGTACATATCTGATTTACTTTCCTTTTCCTTCTTTTTTTTTATCTTTTAGAATGATTTCTTTTCCTTTTCCTTTTTTTTTTTTCTTTTTTGAATGAATGATGAAATTCTATGGTTACTACCATCATCATGATCAAAGCCTTATCCAACTATGTTGGCTACACGAATTCTATTTCTCCGTTCCGATCCATCTTGAGCTAAATCCTCAAATAAGTTACATTTCTTCATATCTATTTTTCCTACCTCCATCCACGTCCTCTTTGGCCTATCCCTTCCTCTTGGTGGCCCATCAACCTTCATGGCTAAACGTTTCCTTACCGGCGTCATTAACGGCCAACGCTGGACATGCCCAAACCATCTCAAATGAGTTTCTCTAATTTTACCCTATATTGTTCCT
Organism: Cinnamomum chago; assembly: GCA_038049695.1. Classification (NCBI taxonomy): domain Eukaryota; kingdom Viridiplantae; phylum Streptophyta; class Magnoliopsida; order Laurales; family Lauraceae; genus Cinnamomum; species Cinnamomum chago. The sequence goes on along the minus strand of CP142458.1, from coordinate 57,822,038 downwards.
ACCCCTAAATTCTCTCGAAAGAACTCATTTTTAATTCTATCCTTCCTAGTTTTACCACACATCCACCACAACTCTGCTACTTCCATTTTGTGCACATGCTGCTTTTTTATTAGACAACATTCTGTTCCATAGGTTATAACTGGTCTAATCGCTATCCAATAAAACATTCTCTTCAATCTTGTTAGTATTCATCGGTCACAAAGCACTCTGGAAGCAAGTCTCCACTTCAATCATCCCGCTTTAATCCTATATTCGACATCTTGATCAATCTCCCCATCCTTACTAATTCTAGAACCAAGGTATCGGAAAGATTCACTTTGTGGTATCTCATGGTATTTTAAAGCCTTTGGCTTATTTTAACTCTGTCGGTTGTTTTACCGCAAATCCCAAGCCCAGGTAAAGGAGGCGGGTTGCGTTAGGTGGGTTGATAGTCAGCGTAAAATTTTGTCACAACCCAAACATAAATTCTGAGGCTACTACCAACTAGTATTATTATTAAATTTTCTTTCATCCATATGTCACTTGCCATCACATGCAAATCCCAAGCCTCGCCAAAGGAAGAAGGTTGTGTCAAATCAGCAGTTGACTATAAAAACTTACACTTCATCACAATTTCTACTGTTTTTATATTTTACCTAGTTAAATGTACCTGAAGGTTATGTCAAATCAGCAGTTGACTATAAAAACTTACACTTCATCACAAGTTCTACTCTGTTTTTATATTTACCTAGTTAAATGTACCTCTTTTGCCATATTACGAGTACTATCAATTAGCCTGCATGTTAGGGCATTCGAAGAAATGAGAGAACAAAACTGGGTTGCAGTGTCATGTGAGCAAATGTGACACAAACAAGTGACAATATAGGCGGAGTGATGCAAGTTCATCCTCGAATGTGGGTACTTCAACAGAAAAATGCCTAAAATTGGTAGGAAAAAATGGAGGACAAAAACAACTTGTTAACAGGAGACAAAGTAGGAGAGAGGCCTAAGAAAAGAGTTTAAGCTTTTTTTAAAATGAAAATACAAAAATTGAATAGATATTCTAGTTGACATAGATCCAAAGGATAAGATTGTAGAGGTTAAGAGACAATGAAAAGATCATAATGGTCACAACTATCGGGTGTAAGGCTAATAGGGCATTATTGCAAGTATAGGGGATGAATAAATTAATGGGAGGGGGGTGAATAATAATAATTATTATTATTATCATTATTATTAAAGCAATGGATTTTAAAGTAGGGGATGGGAGATGTGTTCATATTTGGCTTGATGATGGGTGGGGGTGGGTCGATTTTGTAATCATTATCCGAGATTTTGTTAGATTGGTGTTGAAGAAAAATGTCTTCAATTGAAGAGTGCTACATGGTTTTGGGTGAATATGTGGAGAAAGGTGTCATTTAGGAGGGTCCTTCGTCAATATGAGGACGTTCAGTATGGATCTATTGGGCTAGCTTTCTAACAATTTTCTTTGCAAGGTAGATAAGGACATACATATTTGGAAGCTTTTATTCTAACAAGTTTTTGGCTAAATCCTTCTATTTGGATCTAGTACCACCCCAACAGCGGAGATTAGGTTGGATTTGGTCCCTCCCCATGTCGGGGTATTTCGTTGGTTAGTGGTCACCAGCAAGGTGTCAACTTAGGATAACTTGAGGGTGGTGCGGCAAGGCTAGCATCTTAAATTTATGCATACTACATCAGGAGGAAGAATAGGGATAGGCCGAAGAGGACATGAATGGGAGTAGTAAGGATAGATCTAGAGAAGTCAAACCTATTTGAGGATTTGGACCACGATAGATTGGAATGGAGCAACAAAGTTCCAGTACTTGATCCCAACATAATAGGGACAAGGCTTTGATGATGATGATGACGATGATGATGATGATGATGATGATGATGGTTATGATGGTTAGTGTTTGCTTTAAGGTGCTTACATTTGGGTGGGTCCTTCCACCAATCATGCTGTATCAGATTCATATCAGAGTTAAATCCTTGGTGGACCGTGCTCTGGTTCAACAAATTCGTGATTTGATCTTTCTCTTTCCTTAGTTCTATCTTTTTTCTCCCCAACTTTTCTTCAATTTTCGATGCTCTAGAAAACCGCAAAATCAGACCCTCATAACTCCATCGAAACCTTCAACTATCATCCAAAATCAACCCTAATCCATACGCAACCAAAAATCCCATGTTTTCCACAAGATCCCCTTCAATTTAAGCCTAAAATCTTACCAAAACCTAGGCGTCAGCCCTAATTCAGAATATCTCAATTTTGCCTAAACAATGCAAGTTACAGAAACTGCAATTCTGCAGTTCCTTAGCAGCAGCAGCCAAACCAGCAGATTTGTCCCATGAATTAATAGGAGTTAAAATCATACTCCTGTCAAATTTCTAATTAGAGAGTCCTAACAAAACAAATAGGGAGTAAGTATCTCCAAAATCCTATCTAATAGCACAAAAGAGATTAACACTTGACAAACAACGGGTTTGCATGAAAGTGAATATGAGTGAAAATCCCCCTGGGATACGAAAAATATGCACGACCAAGGTGGGCCCCAATTGGGTCTCAGTCAATTCAACCACTTCATGAGGTCAACCCATGAGGCACATCAATGAAAGGTACAATAAGGCTTGAGAATAATATCCATTTTTCTCTTCCTTTTTTTAAGAGCCGACTCAAAACTACAGCCACATGATTGCGACAGTGAACTCCTCCTGACTGGTGGTATAGCCTCTTGTTGAGAATGATATAATTCCTCAGCCAATTCACTCACAATGTACAGATGGTCAAAATCACAAAACTATAGTAAGAAGAAATGGAGATGGAGATATTTCAAATAGAAGATGATGTCACTTCAGAGTTATTCAAAGAGAAACTCTCTTCATTACTTGCATGCTTAATACATTGTTACTATTAAATCTATGCATTATACTGTTATAAATGGAAAAACAACTAAAAGTCAAAATAAAATACCCTAAGAACAATTAAGATCGTATGTAGAAAGTAAATGCACTAAATTGGTAACTGCACTTACATTCTCTGTATCATCAAGGATGACCACATTACTTTCATTTCCAAGAAGCACATCAAGGCCTTTTTGAAATTTCTTGGTGCAATTATCTTGTGAAAGTACTTTGGAACTGAAGTACACGTGTTCAGGGTCAAGGAGGTTCGCCATTTCCAGTGCATAAGATCGTTCTGCCATGGTGTATATATACATCTCAAACATAGAACTTGCTTCTCTCAAAAATGTGTGAACAAAGGGCCTCAACTTTGTCAACATGTGCATCCTCTCCAATCTGAATAGGCCTGCATTTAAATCATCAACCCAATTTCAAAATCTAAAATTGCATTAGAAATAAAGCGCATAAAATCATAAAAAATGAACCAGTGGTGGTGGAGGTAGGAGGAGCAGCAGCAGTAATGCTGCTGATAATGATTGCATGCAAATCTACAATGTTGACATGTTAACAGAAAGGGTTTTTCATGCATCAGAAAGGGTTGTTGGCTAAAAAAAATTGCATGATTAGAGGAATAAACAAGAAAACCATGCAGTAACATCATGTAGAACATCCATCAAATGCCATGTAAAAAAACAGATTTACAAACAGAAATACTAGTCACCAGTGCCATGGACTTCAAAGCCTCATGATAATAGAACAAAAAATACAGTCATAAAGAACAGCCACAATCTATACAAGTATACAATTCAATGCAAGAAATCCCGAGAAACTAAAGTTTTTCTCAAGCCAGCATCCCTAGAAGCTCAGCATTTAGTGATTTTGGCCATCCATTTGGAGGGTATTAACGTGGATGGCTCATGCTTCAAACTTATGAACCTAATGAACCATCATCTGACAACTGGGAAGCACGGGCACCTGTCCGGGGCCGTTGTGTCCGTGTCTGACACGTATCGGACACGGAAACGCTCGGACACGCCAAAAAGAGTATCCTATTTACTTTTTTCTATTTTGTATTCCGGACACACTGGGGACACGCTTGGGACACGCTGGGATACATTAGGGACGCGTTGGGGGACACGTTGGCCTCTTTTAATTGGAAAAAAAATTAAAATTAGAGTAAAAAAGAAAAGAGAGGCTGTTTGTAAAAAGTTATAACTTAAGAGGAAAAGGAGGCTCTTTTAATTCGTCCATCCAGCCCTAAACGAAAAAGAAAAAACCCTATTCGTCCGTCCAACCCTAATGAAAGAAGAAGAAAAAGAAGAAGAAGAAGAAGAAAGAAAAGGAAGAAGAAGAAGAAACGAGAAGAAGAAGAAAAGAAAAGAAGAAGATCTGCTACGGTACTGCTTCTGCTTCCTTTTTTTCACTCGTGGTTTTGCTTCTGCTCATCAGGTACGGGTTTTTTTTTTTTTTTTGCCGCTGCTCTTTTCTTGTTTCTTTGCTGCTGCTTCTTCTTCTTTTTTTCTTTTTTTTGTTTAGTTTTTGCTCATGCTGCTTTTTTTTTTTTTTTGGCTCATCAAATATGTTTGTTGTTTCTGTACTATTTTTTTTCAAATCTGCTGCTATTTTTCTGATCATTTGATGTTCTATTTTTGTTGTTTTCTTCTTTCTTGTGTTGTTGCAAACCTCCTTGATGCTTTTTTTTATTTTTCATTGTGAATATGCAAATCTGTAAATGTCCTTGCTGCTGATGTTTTTTATTTTTTGCTGCTATTCCTTATATCAAATAATTCTTTTTTTATTTATCAGCTGCTTCTTCACCTTTGGAATTTAGGAATATGAGTTCCATTCCTGACTCTAGCTCACACCCCTCCAATGAAGAAGATATAAATAAGACTCAGTGGAAATATGTACCAAGTTTGAGAAACTTAATGAAGGAGGGGGAAATATTATAGTGGTACACTGGTGCTTGGATTTTTATTTATTTGATTGCTAAATTGATTACAAAGTTAAAATGATATTATCTTATTTAGTATATGATTAGATTTATTATTATTATTATTATTAAATATTAACGTGTCCCCGACTTGTCCAAGTTCTACTTTTTTGAGAAATGTTGTGTCAGCGTGTCCGTGCCGTGTCGTGTCGTGTCCATATCCCGTGTCCGTGCTTCTTAGTCGGACAAGTGGAACCTTACATTAAAATCGAGTATTGGTAAGGCAGCAATCAAAGAACTCGGTATCAATTGTTAGAAGGCATTCGGGAAGTGGGCAGACAATAGAAATAAACCTCTTATATATTAAGACAACATGTATGAAGACAAACAAAATTCAGAGAGGGACGAGTTTCCAAAGAGAGGAAACCTGGCAAGATCCAAATCTAGCAAGCATGACTACCAAAAAGATATAACAAAGACATCTGACAGAAAGATACTTGAAAGAAAAGATATTCAACCTAAAAAAAAAAAAAAAACTTTACTTAACCTTGAATAAAATAAAATAAAAACCATGGTGATTTTCACTCACAAAACCAAGCAAAAGGTAACTCGTAAGTCCTTTGCTAGAATACCAAATCCTAACCGCTATAACTACTCTTAATACTAAAATGACCTTATCCTAAATAATAATCCTAGCACACCTTAAAAGTAACATTGAAAACATGATCACCACCAAATTCATCACAATATTCAATTTAAGGTTTTTACTCTTGTAGACGATTGGCCTACACCAAGGCTCAGCGTTAAGCCCGTACTTGTTTGCCCTAGTTATGGATGAGATTACAAGACATATTCAGGATGAGGTGCCGTGGTGTATACTATTTGCAGATGACATTATTTTAGTGGATGAGACGAGAGAATGAGTGAATGCTAAGCTAGAATTGTAGAGGAAAGCGTTAGAGACAAAAGGGTTTAGGCTAAGTCGATGCAAGACAGAATATATGGAATGCAAGTTTAGTCAAAGTAGGACACCTGGTAACTTAGAAGTAAGTTTGAACACACAAAAGATTGTAGAGAAAGAAAACTTTAGGTACCTTGGATCTATGGTGCAACAGGATGGAGAGATTGATACTGATGTAAGTCACAGGATTCAGGCCGGGTGGACCAAATGGAGGAGTGTTTCGAGGGTCTTGTGTGATCGGAAAGTCCCCCTCAAGGTTAAAGGAAAGTATTATAAGGTGGCGGTACATCCAGCATTGTTATATAGATCAGAGTGTTGGGCAGTAAAGCACAATCATGTTAAGAAGATGGAAGTTGCGGAGATGAGAATGCTAAGATGGATGTGCTGGATCACAAGGAGAGATAGGATTAGGAATGAGGAGATTAGGGGCAAAGTAGGAATAGCACCGATTAAAGATAAAATGAGAGAAAATCGACTGAGATGGTTCGGCCATGTTAGAAAGCGCCCAACGGAGGCACCTGTTAAAAGGTATGAAAGCATAGAGATTGCCCGGAGTAGGAGAGGGAGAGGGAGACCCAAGAGAAGTTGGAAATAAACTATTAAACATGACCTTGCCTACATGAATGTAACGGAAGACATGGCCTAAACAGATTTAATTGGCGTCATCAAATCCATATAGCCGACCCCACCTAGTGGGAAAAGGCTTGGTTTGATTTGGTTTGGTTTACTCTTGCAAGATGCAAACATAGCCTTCATAGCTATATAACTTGGACATAGACACAGGTGGCATGAAGGTGGCCACTTCGTAAGCTGATCCACTCACTAATGAGGTAGTCTCTACACTTTTTTTTTTAAAGCATCTACTCAATCTCTCCACCCTCTAATCAACTGAACTTGCATCCTATATATTTTGTCATTAATATGTTAATTTTCAACAAAGTTGACCAAAAAAAACTCTAAAGTTCTGGCTCAAGAAAACCTAGTAGCTTTTCAACATGAATTCTGAGACCCTGAGCTTTCCAATAAATCTCAAATAAGCTGAGAAGAGGTTTTCACCAGACATCCAAGACGAGCGTGATTTATTGCTGGGCCATCAAACCCAATCTCCTGTCACTGAACTAGCAGTGAGCTGGATTCAAACTGAGCGTAAAAGCATGAATGCTAGACAAATGATGGAGCAACTATTTGCCTTGACAGCTATACCATCATATATTTTAAGCATGTCCTCTAGCATGATGACGGAAAAAAATGAGCAATCATTCATCCTTAAAAGAGTGCTAGATTATCATTATATGCGGGTACAATTTTCCAAGTAAGATGCAGCCAAGTGGGCTCCTTGGGTTACTTTCCAACTTAGGAGCAATCTAGTTATTCATGAAAGTCACTCATATCATATGTTGATGTCATTAGTTTCATAGTACCAGATTATCAAATAGAACAAGAAGTTGTAACTACTTTTGTAAAACAGGGTTCTGAGCTTCAGAAAAGTGCAAATGTCGCTCAGAGAAAAAATTCTAGTATCACTGACAAACAACACCAAGTATAAGTACGATAGCTGGAAGTCACACCTTCCAATGGATGTGGTTCATTCAGATATTGCTCTTGTGGTGAGATGACATTAATATGAGTTGAATTAAGGAGAGTATGGTCCAAGTCTAGAACCAAATAAAGCTTTTGATGCCGTAACAAGTTCTTTACATCTGCATCACGTAATCGAGCAATTTCTTCAGTGCCTAGCCTCAAATCCTGCAAACATAAAATCATGAGCAATCATTAATGAAGTTAAAGTATTAAAGGATTGGAGGGGTCCATGATGGACATGTAAGGAAAGTAGTAGATACAAGGAGGCAAGCTGTGATACCTGGATACTTGTACAAACCCAATGTATCTGTATCGGACCAATACAACATTTGTATTGGTACTTGATACTACATAGATACTTCTAGGGAACAAGTTTAACATATCCTACTTATAAAATCCTTTATTCCATATAGTTTTTTTAATATTTTTACTTCTCATGATAAAAAATGCTAAAAAGGGATGAAAACAATGATAATTTCATTGATTCAAAAGTGATCTAAAGAAAGAATTAGGACACCCATATCCATATCCGTATCCTAAATTTTCAAAAGTGATGAGTCGTATTCCCGATCCCGTAACAATTTCCGTATCCATATTTCTGTATCTGGGCATCATAAGAGGCAACGGTGAAAAGCCAAGGTTTGGAGACAAGAATAAGTTGGCAAAAGCTGTCCTCGGTTTTTTTGAGTGGCCCCTAATCTTGCAAAATCCTATCATACTGGAAACCTTAAAATAGACAACATATCAGGTTGTATCGTACCCAATACTTCACCTTTTATGTGTAAAGTCCATGTCTATGCCATATACATGGTGTGCCCTGTATTAAGATATCCTAGGCAAAACGGAAAATCATCATCATCATCATCAAAGCCTTGTCCTAACTATGTTGGGGTAGGCTACATGATTTATTTATTTTTAAATAAAGGCTACATGAATTTTGTTTCTCCATTCCAATCTATCCTGAGTTAAATCCTCAGATAAGTTGCACTTCTTCAGATCTATTCTTACAACCTCCATCCGCGCCCTCTTTGGCTTACCCTTCCCCTTGGCGGGCCACAAGCCTGCATAGCCAAACTTTTCCTTACCGGCGCCATTGCAGGCTTGGATTGGACATGCCCAAACCATCTCAAATAAATTTATCTAATTTTATGACCTATGAAGCTAACCCTAAATGATCTCAAAAGCGCTTACTTCTAATATTATCCTTCCTAGTTTTACCACACATCCACTTCAACATTCTCATCTCTGCTACATCCATTTTGCGCATAGCTTCTTGATTGGTTAATATTCTACTCTAAAGATCATAGTTGGTCTAATTGTTGTCCTATAAAATGTTCCATTCAATCTTGTTGACATTTGTCTGTCACAAAGCACTCCAAAAGCAAGTCTCTTACTTCAACAATCACGCTTTTATCCAATGTTAGAAATCTGCATCGATCTCCCCATTCTCACTAATTATCAAGTCAAGGTCACAAAAAGATATCTTTGTGGTATCTCCTAGGCTTCAATTGTCACAATCGTTTTAGCTCTTTGCATATGCCCACAAAAGCTGCAATCCATATATTCTATCTCTGTATGGTTTAGTTTAAAGCCTTTCAATTCTAAAGCCTCCCACCATCTCTCGAGTTCTACATTCACACCATCTCCCGATTCATTCACCAACACTATATCATCTGCAAACAACATACAACAAGGTACCTCCTCTTGAATGTAGAATCCAAGTAATGACCATCGCCTTGCAGGTCCTATGATTAGGGATTGCATGGAAGTGCCGAACACATGTCATAAGACACAATAAAAAGTCTCTACAAAGACGATAACATAAGGACGCACCTCAAGGGAAAAAATCCACAATAATCTTATTAATCAAATCTATGAGAATTCCATCATATAAATATGAAAAGAAAACTTAGGGGCTAAGAAAACCTACTCAAACTAGGAAATAATGCAAATTAGAAACTATCCTAAACACAACTTATTAAATAAAATTGGAAAGCTAATCCTAATTAACACTAAATAATAAAATAAGAAACTAAATTAAATTTGCATCACTTTGGACCAACACGTGATGTCCTGCATCAAAACCCTAATTTCTTTGGCCAACCAATCCTAACCACCCTAACCCTAAATCACCATAGTACCATAGTTGTACTACATCTTCCATCAAACCCTAGGCCCCGAATATCAAATTTCATTGGCCGAATCCCATACTAATAGGGATGTAAATGGGTCCCTGATTCTCAGATTACCTGGAGGTTTTGACCCGTTAATAACCTAGTTAGGCACCTTATTTATGTCCCAATAAGTAAACAAGTTTGGGTCTGGGTCCTTTTTTTTATGGACCCATGACCTAAACGGGTACGGGTCCAATTCCACCTTGGTTCCATCCCGTGGACCTAGGACCCAACATATTGCCTCAATTTTTGGAAATTCCTCCTAAAAGCTAGTTTTCTTTCAAAATCACTCTACCCAAACCCATCCCATATACGGAACCAGTTCTAATTCTGGTTCCATCTTCAAATTAATGGTTCAGGTTCCAGAAGAAACTGATTCCGAACTAGTTCAGATTCCTGGGTCCAGTTCTACTTCTCATTAACGGTTCCGATTCCGGGTCCACCATGGACCCGTTTACATCCCTACATACTTGCCTTCATCCACATCAGCTGAACCTCATACCCCTTATAATCCCCTTAGGCTGAAACATATCCAGCCTGATTCTCATAGCCAACTCTAGATCCAGCCCATCCAAGCCATTTGAACCTTAAACCTAGCCAATCCAAGCCTGGCCGAATTCCTACCAAGGCCAAACCAACCTGGCCAAACCCCACTTCAGCCTAACTAGCCTGGCCAAACCCATGTTGTCCTATATCCATCTTGGTCAAACCCTATTCCTAGGGTTTCGATCCATTTGAACATCCCACCTTGAGATTTGACCGATGTGATTGCTACTTTTTTTTTTTTTGTAAAGGTCTCAACATCATCATCAAAGCCTTGTCCCAACTATGTTGTGGTAGGCTACATGAATTATGTTTCTCCATTCCGATCAATCCCGAGTCAAATATCCAAATAAGTTGCACTTCTTCAAATCTATTTTTACCACCTTCATCCACATCATCTTTGGCCTACCTCTTCCCCTTAGTGGGCCATCAACCTGCATAGCCAAACATTTTCTTACCGGCATCGCTGGCCTACGGTGGACATGTCCAAACCATCTCAAATAGGTTTCTCTAATTTTATCCCCCATTGATGCTACCCCTAAGGGCATGTTTAGATGTATGATGAATTGAAATAAAGTGAGGTAAAGCCTCCATTATCCAGACAACATAAGACAAAGGGTCAATCAAAAGTACACAAATTCAAAATTCCCTCCTTAAAAAAAAGTAGAAAAACCTCCTTTCTCCACTAAATGACAAAAAAAATTAAAAAAAAAATCATCTTTTTACCCAAAAAGTCAAAAAGATTCCCTATCAAGCCACTAAAAACAAAAGACCATCATAACCCCTTATATTTTATTCTCATTTGATTTGATGCTTCACCTCACCTTACTTCAATTCACTATACATCCAAGCACGCCCTAAATGCTCTCCAAATCGCTCATTTCTAATTTTATCCATCCTGGTTTTACCACACATCCACATCAACATTCTCATCTTTTTTGCCTCCATTTTGTGCATATGTTGCTTTTTTATTCGCTAATATTCTGCTTCATAGGTCATAGTTGGTCTGATCACTGTCTTGTAAAATCTTTTCTTCAATCTTGTTGGCATTCATCAGTCACAAAGCACTCCAGAAGTAAATCTCCACTTCAACCATCCCGCTTTTATCCTGTGTTCGACATCTTCATCAATCTCCCCATCCTTGATAAATCGACCCAAGATAATAGAATGAATCTCTATGGTATATCATGGGCATTCTCACAGTAGTTTCAGCTCTTTGTAAATGCCCGCTAAAGTTGTATGACTTATTTTAAAACCATTGGATTCTAAAGCATCATGCCATCTCTCAAGTTTTACATTCACACCATCCCTTGATTCATCCACCAACACTACATCATTAGCAAACAACATAAACCAAGGTACCTCCTATTTAATATGCACAATTAACTCATCTATAATTAATGCAAAGAGATAAGGTCTTAGGCCTGACCCATGATGCAAACCTATAGTAACTGGGAACTCACCTGTATCTCCATAGGTAGTTCTCACACTTATTACCGCTCCTTCATATGTCTTTAATAATTTCATTACAAAATCTTGGAACGTTCTTTTTATTTAAAACCTACCAAATTAAATTCTAGGTACCCTATCATAAGGCTTTTTTTAGATTGATGAAGACCATATGTAGAATTTTCCTATTCGCTCGGTATTTTTCCATTAATTGCCTAAGTGAGAATATATGGATCATTATATACTTTGAACTTTAAATCACTTGCAACTTTTTTTTTTTTTTTTTGTAAAAGTCTATTTTCTTATATTCTGGGTTAATCTAAATTTTCCTATTCGCTCAAACATGGCTTTCTTGAATTTGAATGTTAGTTGATAAACACTATCCCATCTCTATTTGATGATAATCCCCTTTGAGCCTAGCCTTTGTAAAATCCTCGATAGGGATAACAAATCTTATTGTTTTTGGTTGATCCCTAAGCTAGTGGAAGAGACATTCTTCCATTGAGACTCTCAATTCAGATTTTAGAGGTTCACATCGTGGGATTGTGGCAAGGCCTAGGATTGTCACTACTTTTCCCTAATTGAAATTCAACATAAGTGGAGTGATTTGAAATTGTTTTATATTTTAATTGTGAATTGTGAATTAATTCCTGACCTCATAATCATCATCTAGGCTAGCTTTGCACAATCTTGCATCACCTTCCCCGTTTTCAAATGATCAATGAAACCTTATTTCTAAACTAAAATTTTCAATCTAATGAGATAGTATATCTATAATCCTAGCCATTAAATAATTAGTTTTCCAAGAAATTGAGTGTTAAATGAAGAACACTTTCAAAAATCCAAAACTTGGGCAGGTTTGAGACTTGCACAAGCCTTGCTTACCTTGAGCACTTCTAACACAGGTTCCTTGCATGCCCCTCTTAATGTAATTGAATTAGAACATAATGAGAACAAAGCTACTAAAGAGTAGGGATTGGTGATGTTAAAATCACAAAACTGACCCTAACCAGAGGGGTTAATAATGCAATGATGACAAAAATGATGATGATAAGGATAAGGAAAACAACAAATAAAGTTAATCCATAGCCACAAAATCAGGTATCATGAATACCATTCATATCCCGAATCCTAAGGAAAACAATTAATATCTATACAACAAATCGCATTTACGAATGAATCTTAGGATTCTTGTGTGAATCTTACAATTTAATACTCATTACATAGAATCTTACAATTCAAGCTATTCGACTGAGCAAGAATAGCTACAACCACTAAGTTAATATTAATAGTCTTTTACCTTTTTCCTTTCTTTTTTTTTCTTCTTTCTTTCTTTCTTTTATTGTTTTTACTTTTAAGAGGTTTAGTAGTAAACAAAATCTCTTAAGAATTTTTGTGCCTTTCGGCAGCTTTTAGCAATGAATAAAGAACATGCATTGATTAAAGCTTTTGACTGTACGTATGGGGCCTGTCTATATCTTCTTCTTCTTTTTTAATTTTTTTTTTCAGTTTTTTTCTTCATTAACACTTTTTTTTTTTTACTTCAAGAGATATCTTACTGTGTAAAGTTGATAGTTTGGATTATATTTTTCTTTAATATTTTGATTTAAAGATAACAAAAATTATATATATATATATATATTGATACCTCAAAGTAATTTAACTATTTACGTATATCATTAACTACATATTAATATATGTCATGATGTTCTTGGCATGATTGTATGATAGACTTATTTGTCATTATATTTATCTGCTATAAATGGGAAAATGGATGGATCATTATTAACTACTTTTTTAATTTTTAATTCTTTTTCATTTTTATTAGGTAAAAAAAAAAACTTACAATTCACATTTCAATTTGATTCATGGGATGAATGATTTGCAATACGATTCCTATTTTCAGAGCAATGGATATAGATTACAGAGTGAGAATGAACTTACTGAAGAGTAGGGGTGATGTTAAAATCACAGAACAAACCCCATTCAGAGGGGTTAATAATGCAATGATGGCAAAAATGAGGATGATAAGGATGGGGACAACAATAAATAAAGTTAATCTATAGTTACAAAAATCAAAAGCATTTCAAATGGAGGTCATATTAATGGGAAAGAAATGAAAAAAAAAATAAATAGATGAAATGGAATGTTGGATGATAGAACTTTGACCTTTTGCAAATTAAGCAAACAAAATAAAAAACAATGCAACCAATCAAGACTGAAAATCAGCTTATTTAAGGTAAACTATACCTTATGAATGTATCCAAATGCAACTCCAGTATCATCATCTTCCAACATCCCACATCTCATACACATTCTTTTAATGAATCCCGGATGTGGAGGGCAAATTTTTACGTTTACTGATGGCCCGGGAGTATCTGCAATTAACAAATCATGTTAAATAAAAAGACATGCCTACAAACAATTAGGATTAATAGCAAATTTACAAATGGCTAGGGTGTACATGGATATAAAAAATTGTTAGATACAACAACATGCCTACCAGTAATTTGATGTTCAAATATTAAATGCATGCAGTAATAACATCATATATTACTGTAGGCAACACTACCCAACAACTATAAAACTTTGTGGAAGGCTATGAAACGTGGATTGCGAGTGTCCCATAGTGTTAGTTCAACGCACCTAATACTTCCTTCATGGCTTGAAGCAATGTTGATCCTTGAGATACGACTTCATCTTTCAATTCATCCACTTTGTGCCTTTTACTTCTACAATTACATTCAAAAATGTCTTTTTACAAGTGAAAAATATATTGTGAAATCTAATTATTCATATTAAAAAATTAATAGTGACCAAATCCACAAAAAATAACAGTCTCCTGTACAAGAAATACACAATGATCCAGGTAATAATTTCATAAACCAGCTGAGGTCAATTTGATATTTATAATCATACATTTGAGATATCAAATCTGCTATAATGTAAACATATTCAGGCAGTCAAAACAACAAACAGACAGAATTGCAAAGGAGAGGAGATAACATAATGCTGAAATGGAAAGGTCTCATTTATATGAGCTATACATGAAAAATTGAATGTGACTCATACAGTAAATATCCATGCCTTCAAAACGAATCACCATAGAGAGAAGAAAGAAAAACCTATTTAAGAAAGTGAATGGAATAGACATAGGCACTCAAAACAAACTACATAACAATAAAAACCAAATGCAAAGTAATGCTTACCACTCAAAAGCTCAAACCCACTAGGTGCTTCCACAAGGAAGCATCTCAAATATCCAATGCATCATGGCACCTCTATGTATCAAACTGTTTGCTAACAACTGGGTAGCCAAACCTTGACATCTAGATCCTATCTCAAGTTAAGTAAAATTAAAGCATCTTGATTTAGGTTTCCACTCGCGATATCAAGAGAGACATGAATGTATGCAGCAATGTTAAAAACGATGGTGGCAGAATTCATGAAGGTCGGATGAGGACAAGTTGGTGCAAGCTGAGCCAGATTGGAATGGGTGCCAGTCATATAAAAAATTCAAAATATTTGAAAAATTGCACTTTCTATACCTCTTTTTTTTTTGGTAAATACTTTCTATAGCTCATTGGAGGATCATTTAAAAACATAAATAGCACCAAATTACCAAGATAAAATAATTATTTAAAACTTCCACAGTGTTACAAGATTACAAACCAAAAACCATGACGTTGTCAAGATGTAGTCCCTAAATTTCAATGTGGTGTCAAAGTATATGTTCAATGTTGTCAAAGATGTAGTCCCTTTCTTATTTTCTATTTCCCACTTTCTATTTACAGTAGGTGTCTTTATCCGCCAGTATTGAAGAATCCAAAATAGTAAGATGAGAGAAGAATCGTTGGCCACAATTAGAATTAGGTTAATTAGGTTTTCTCTTCTTCTTCGAAGACAAACAGAGTAAAAGTGTACCTCCATCCTGTTAAGTAGATTTGTCTTCTGCTTCCTAACAGCTTAAGCTTTTGGGATGTATTGGCTAGTCGGACTTTAACATGGTATAAGAGCCATGCCAAGTCTCAAGTTCGAAGCCCGGGGAGGGCGTTGTTCCCCCAGGTCGCATGGGCAGGATCGTATCATGTGGGTAGGCAAGCGTGGGTTGCAAGTTCGAAAGAAGTCCCGTTCGAGGGGGGTGTTAAGTAGATATGTCTTCTGCTTCATAACAGCTTAGTTGGACTTTAACACCTCCCACTAAACAGTACCAATCCAGCAGATCTCAGTTTCCACTCCCAAAGCAAAAGAAGAAGACGGCGATCAGTGTGTGGCTTCAACTCGAGTTGGTGGGTCTTTTAGATATTCTACCCTCACCAACACTTTTAAGGGTAGTTGAGGTTCTTGTCCCCATAAATTACTGCATGCAAGCAAATTATTGCACTTCATGTTATGGGCATTATCTATTAATCGGCTCTTTGAAGAATTCCCTGTCCAGTGTCATTGCTCCTGCAGCTGCAAAATTCACTAACCAAAAAAATTAAAGTCTCTTGGGCATGCAAGATATGGTGGAAGGAGTGGCCTCAGCTATGAATTCAATGATGAGACAACCCTCGTAGAAACAACTGGCGAGATGATGGAAGCCTCGTCTGTCCAAATGGGAATCAACTAGGGCTGTCGAAGGGCCTGGCCTGGGTTTGTCCAAGCACTACCTTTTAACATATGAGGGTCAAGCTCTAAAGGACTCGAGGGACCATCAAGCTATGATGCAAGCATACTTCAAAATGGGCAACGGATCATGTTGTATCGTATTCGGTACTTCTTATCTATAAAATCTGTGTCCTTGACGTGTCCCTATTGCATCCAGGTCATATCTAGGCATCATAGCCATCAATGACTTTAATCAGCAAGACCCATTCTGGAAACCTACTCTGGACTTCGGATCTAACGGCACATGATATCAGGTTGCTTCTTCATCACACGAATTAATCAAAATAGGTGTTTATGAGGTTGTTCAAGTCAGGGGAAGAAGACCCTGTGAGTACCACGCAGTCATTTGGTAGAGTGAAGCCCATTAGTAATTGGTGACTACTCATCCTTAGTTTCATATGAGAATGTTGTGTAGCATTCTTGCCTCTTCAGATATGTTATGTAGCATACCAAGGTACCACCCAAATCAACAGTGTTCTTAATTGTGAGGTTTATACTATAAAGTGGATGAAGTTCCCATCCACTTCATTAGTGAGGTTACAAGAACAGATCATAGATCCGTTATAGGTTATTAGTACTATTAAGCAGACAAAGTTCTTCATCAAAGCAGTCACAAAAGTAAGCAAACATATTGATGTTTATTCCAAGCTGGTCATAGTGGATATGTATGTACCACCTTGAGGGTAACTGTTGGGAGATAATTAGCAATTTATTTGTAATTTTTTGGTAATTATGGATTAATATGTAATGATGAGAATAAGTTTTCGTAGTTCAGGATTATATTAAATTTGTTTTATTTTAGGTTTATGATGAGATTAGAATCTCTTATTATGATGTAATAAGGTTTGCCAGTTTTTTTTTTTTTTTTAATCTTTTGTTGTACTCTATAAATAGCAATCAGACATTATCAATAAAACAATCAAAGAATTTTGTCAAGACTACACTAAATTCCAACTAGTCCAAGGGGCAAACAATTCTTCATGACCACATTGAGTTGCAATCTAGCACAAAATAATTCATCATTAGTATTCACTACCATGATCTCTACTCCATAGTCCATACGAACAATTAGAAGACAAATGAATTGAGATCCTTCCCATAAAAAGAAAAAAAAAAGGAATTGAGGACCTCATATTATCAATTAACTCCTTTGACTCCATCACAAAATTGATAAGTCCACTCTAGCATTGATCATTGATCTCGTACTAACTAAGCATTGCGGTGGTAAATAATTGCTCATTAACAACTATGTCCTATCTATGCCTGTTGTCATAGATGAGTTTGCCCCACAAGCTTTGAAATTTTGGTGTGACACAATTCGACCTTAGTGCCAGTTTGTACTAGTCAGAATCTGGGATTGAGACCCCCAAAATAACGTCAACTTGATTTGAGTTGGGGGGCATGACTTGGCATGAGACTGACACATACTAGTATAGGCTGGTATAGGACTTGTACTTATGGCACAGGACTGGCAGTGGTAGGAATTAAGGTACATAGTGACAACAAAAAAGATATATAGGATCTTAGTTTTCATTTTTCATATTTTGAGTTTAAACTAAGTTAAAGGGGAACATTCTAGTTTTGTACCTAAGTCCAAATCTTTGTACTTATCAACACGGGAAACAGATGCTATAAGTAAATTTTATGTTAATAAGCAATTCTTTACCACCACAATGCTGTTTTTGGGGTTTAGATATTTTTTGTGCCATTTTCCTTTAGATAGTATACAACCCTTATATTGTACAGTTTTCTAGGAATTTCAGCACATATGAATGAAATTTTTGTAATAGATTAAAAAAAAAAAAAAAGCTTCATGTATTTGAATGTTAGAGTTTCAAGATTACTTTTATTGGTTTCTTTCTTCTTAAGTTTGAATGTAAATCTTTTCTTCAAATTTCTGTGGGATTATGTTGAAAGGTACCAGTCTTACTAATCATCCTTTCCAAAATAAATGAAACCTCCTTCTTACTAAAAGTAAATTAAAAAAAAAAAAAAAAACTTTGGGTCTTGAACAAAACCACAATAAGAAAAAAAATCAAATGAAATAATGTTCATTGGATTTGAAAAAACAATAGCGCCATAATACCATTATCTTCCATTAATATCACTCACCATCATCATCATCAACAATAACAAAGCCTTGTCCCAACTATGATGAGGACGGGTACAAGAATTTTGTTTCTCCATTCCAGTCTACCCTGAGCCAGATCATCAAATGGGTTGCACTCAGAGGCGGACCGACCTGCAAATGACCTGGGGCGACCGCCCCAGGTCAAATTACAACTTCCTCTTCAATAGTAATTGGGCCTTGGCCCACGCCCCACATCAATTAAATGATTCGCCCCAAGTCAAAAGGGGAGAACGAAAAAAAAAAACCCAAAATCGCTCTGCAGCTTCGACCTTCCCTCTTCTGGCTCTTCACTCCTCGCCGGTTCGCCCAGACCTTCTTCGTTCGAGGCTTCGACAGTTCAGGTAACTCTCTCTCCCTCTCTCTCTCTCTATAGCTTCTCTCCCCCTCTCCCTCTCTGGCTAGGGTTTGTGTGGTTTCCTCTCTTCCTCCTTTGCACATTAGGGTTTATGTTTTAGAATTTTAGTTTTCTTTTTTCATTTGAAGTGATGATCTCAGTGCCCTCTTTTCTATTAAAAATGAAAAAAGGGTGATTGAGAAGAATAAGTTCTCTCTTGTCTCTCTTTCTCTGATAAATGGAGGAGTTAGGGTCTTAGGGAAATCAAAATGTAGAAAAATCGTCTCAGACTCTCAGTCGCCCTTTCATCTTTGGTTAATCATTAATGGTTGGACTTGGGCACTTGGCGATTTGATTATTGACTATTTGTGGTGACTGGTGAGAATCCACTGCGCCGAGTATTTTGTATGGATACTATGTTATTACTATCTTGAATTCAAGTATATACTATTTACATTTCCATCCAGGAGAGAGAACAAATTGTTGGTGTTTTGTTTGATCTGTTCATGCTTCTCGTTGGGAAGAGAGGACCCGCAAGTGGAATCCCCTTCATTATTCAAGATCCTTGGGTGTTATTCTGCCTTCTCAGTGTTAAAAAAGATGCTAGCTTTTCTCTGATTTTGAGGAAGTTATCAAAATGTATCTTTGTCTTGGAAGTTGGAAACAGAGGCTCTTCCAAGAGCCCAGCATTGAATTACTTTCTGCCTTCATTCTGAATGTGTGTGCAAGTCTGCAATCATCATGTCAATTATTTTGCTTTTTCTGAGATTTTGATTCCTATGTGGTTTTGGTAACTTCTTTGACCTTTGTGGTCTACTGCTTGGGTACACCGGACCATCTTATTCACTTCATTGTACCCATTTTCAAACCGATCTGTTATCTACAATTGACCTTTACTATCATATCACTATTTATCAAGGTAATGCTTTTCTTCAGGGCTTATTTAGAATGTAGTTAATTTGACTTGATCAGACAATCACATTTATGCTTTGTTTCTTCTTTTAGTTGTGATTTTTTATTTGATTTTATTTTATTTTATTTGGGTAAATGAGATAAGGAGATGCATATGATGAGGAAATTTGAAGATAAACTTAGTTGCTTTCTTATGCAAATGTCCACTTTCACTTGCCAGTAGTTGCCTTTTGAATTTGTTTTATGCCTCCACCCTTCAAATCCCTGTTTGGTTTATCTTTTTTGCTCCTTGTTTCTTCTTTTTAATTCTTTCAGCAGATGCTTGATACAAGGGAAGTAAGAACATGCTTCCATGGATTTTTATAGATACATAATATGCATTAATTGATGTGTTTTACTCTATTGAAAAGAGAAGCCCAAGAAAACTTCCCCTAGTCAATGTGTGTCTATTAGAGATGTTAAGCAATTTCTTGTAAATGTATTATGGAGATTCCACTAGTAAGATATTAGATATGTAATATCAGGATGTATTTTTGTGTTGGAAGTTGTGAATTGGGTTGCAGGATTGAGACATGGCATTTTGTACCCAGTAATTAGGAGGATTTAAAATATCAGGATTGTTCTTTTGGATTATGTAAATTAAATTTTATTTTAAAGATTTTGAATGATCAAGAATTGTCTATATTTTCTATATCCTTGTTTTGAATAGATCTAGAATTGTTGTGAGCAAGTCTTATCTAATTGTCTTGATCTATGTTGTAGATTTAACTACTTATTTCTTTTTTTCTTTTTTCATTTTGGAAAATTATTCTTGGCCCGTAATATGATATTTATGATTATGCTGATAATGTTCATCTATAAATTATAAATACAGGTGCTCTCATTTGGATTCATATGATTAAGGAACTGTTTGGAGCTTAAGGACATAATAACGAGGTACTAATTTTTACATGATAATGTATATTACTTCTGTAGAGTTTCTTTATTATTGTTGTAGTTTGCTTGTCAAATTGTGTGCTAATTTCTTGAGGATTCGCGATTTGGGTGTTGTCGCTTAAAAGTTTATTTACAAATCAGGTGTTAGCAGTAGGATTCTTTATCAAAAGAAGAAATTGTTTAAAATCATGTCTTTAACCTATGTTATAAATGGTGATTATTGGTGGTTGGCAAGGGTTTGCCCTCATTTTTTGGGAGACTTTTTTGTTTTCAGTATACTTCTTTTATACTGTAAATTTTGGAGAAATGAATAGTCCTCATTTCAAACAAGAAATATATTAAGTTGATATAGTTAAATATTTTGCGTCTATTTACATGGAATGCATTTTTTCTTTTGTTATTGTTGAGATGAAAAATTCTAGCAAAAGTTTAGCCCCACCTAAACGAAAATCCTGGGTCCGCCTCTGGTTGCACTTCTTCAGATCCATCCTTACTACTTCTATCCATGTCCTCTTTAGCCCACCCATTTTCCTTGATGGGCCATCAACTTGCATAGAAATTTTTTTTTTTTCCTCAATAGCATCATTGTTGGCCTGCATTGGACATATCCAAACCATCTCAAACAAATCTCAAATTTTCATCTATTGATGCTATCCGTAACTACTTTCAAATGTGTTCATTTCTGATTCTATCTTTTTTAATTTACCACACATCCATATTAACATTCTCATCTCTACTGCACTCATTTTGTGCATGTCACTTCTTGATTGGCTAGCCAACATTCTACTCCATAGGTCAAAAACAGTCTAATAGTTGTCATGTATAATTTTAAGCGCTGATCGCAAAGCACCCTCGAAGCAAGTCTCCACTTCAACCATCCCATTCTTATCATACGTTCAATATCCTCCTCATTCTTTCCATCCGTATAAATTACCGATCCAAGGTATTGGAATGTCTCTCTTTACGGTATTTATTCAACTTCAATTCTCACAGAAGTTTCAACTCTTTGCACTTCTCCGTTGAAATTGGAATTCATATATTCAAGTCTTTGTACAACTTATAAAGCCATTAGACTCTAAAGCCTCTCGTCATCTCTCAAGTTTCGCATTCACAACTCACGTTGTCAATCGATTCATCCACCAATACATATTATCCACAAACGACATACACCAAGGTACCTTCTCTTGAATACGAGTAGTGAACTCGTCTTTAATCAGTGCAAAGAGATAAGCGCTTAAAAATGATCCATGATGCAAACCTATGATCAACGGAAACTCACCATCTCTACAATATAGAATTTTATGTTAGACTATTTTATACCTAAAAGGGTTTTATATACTGTGTAATTATTTTTTATTGTAAAAAATGAATACATATTATTTAGTTAAAATATGCAAAACACTACTTTGTTATATCAGAACCAAATAAACTTGGATGCTTTTAAAAAGCATACACAAAATATGTGCTAACTAAATAATCTTTTCTTCAAAAAAGTAGATCTAAAAAAGTATTTCTAAGAAGCAACTTTCTAGTAAGCACTTCTGACTTTTAAGAAATCCAAACAAACACACTCTCAACATGCATCCAAGCAACCCAAAGTTTTCAAATGTAAAATAGCAACACAGGCTTTGTGTGTTTCGATCTAATAAGGAATATGTAACTTAGTCATGAACAAGGCTCAGTGAGTCTAGGCAACCACAATCCAAACCACGAAAATCCAACTCGACCAAAATATTTAAAGCTATATGCACAAAAAAAAAACCCCTCAATGAAACTTGCCCTATCTAGACAGTCGCTCAATTAACCTGTCTCGTTAACGTCCCTATTCACAAGCCATACAATAAACTTTGGAAGATAAGAGTAACCCAAACCCAAGTCGGTCAAAATTTATAAGCCCATACCCACCCAAACCCGACAAAATACCAAACCAGCCCTATCGGGGTGGGTCGCCCATTTAACCTAATCCATTGGCATCCCCACTTATAAGCCATATAATAAACACTAGAAGAGAATTGTGCATTTATGATAGAAATCAAATGTTTCATAGAATTAATTTGGGTCTATACCACATAAGTCGACTAAAGAGGTCATTTTCCTAATTAGACAAGTCATCAAAAGGTTTAGAAAAAAGATAAAAATAACATATGGTTTATATTGACTAAGAATTCATTCGATAGAATGATGAGACAGCTACTCTACAGGCATTGAAGGAAAAGGCATCCATAAAACTCATGCAAAAATCATGGACAGAGCATTAGCAAGTATTAGAATCACATTGGATGGCATCAGAAGTTAGATTCTGGTTGAAATTGGATTGCACCAAGGGTCCACGTTGAGCACCTCTAGTTATTTCCCTTTATTATGGACAACTTAACAACAGATATCAAACAAATTTGAAGTCCAAATTTAGAGGATCTCAGATATCGAGATGGTAAATTTTGAAAACAGCCGAATACCAGAATGTGAGATTTCAACAGCTAGGAGAACTTGCAAAACAAAACAGAAGGTTTAAAACAGATATAACAACTATTATGAACACAGAGAGGGAAAAATGGAGACTCAGACATTTTCATATGACTGCAATTATACCTACTTTGTTGTATGAAGCAGAATGTTGGAAAATATTGAAACAAGAAATCAAAGTGCATGTGCCCGAATGTGCATGTTAAGGTGGACGCATGGGGTTACAAAAAATGAAAGAATTAAGAATTGGCACGCAAGAGGGAAACTTAGAAGTGGCTACAATTGACGATGGATCAACGTGAAATACCATTTGAGATAGTTTTGACACAAACTTAAAAAGTGGCTCCAATTAACGATGGATTAACATAAAATACCATTTGGAATGCATGTTCTAGGATTCATCTTTATGGTGATATAGGTTCAGGGCCGGCCCTGGGCAAGGGCTGTAAGTGCCCTTGCCCCGGGCCCATTTTTTGAGGGGGCCCAAAATCCCCAAAATCCCTTCTACTTTTTTTTTTTTTTTTCAATCATTTGGTGAGGGCATGGCTCATCCAATGGATTCCATCGTCCTGGGCATCAATAGACCCATCATTAAATCATCTGAGAGTGCTTATTGCATCACTTATTTAAGCATCCATCAGAGGGGCCCACCAATGATATTTTATATTTGATGGCTGAAATTATGGGAGAATCTGGTCCAATTGGGATGATTTAGGGCTTATTTTTTTTACAAATAGATCATCAAGCCTTCAGCCCTACACCCGTTCTTCTCATTTGTTAGTGGGGCCCACCAATGATTTTTAATTCCCCATATATGATGCTTAAATTTTGGTCTGAGTTTTTTTTCTTCTCTTTTTTTTCAAATAGTTATACTTGGGCATCATCAACCCATTGCCAATTTTTCACATCAGTGGGACCCACCAATGATATTATCATATATGATGGCTGAAGAGGCCTAACTTTTACTCTTGCCCTGGGACCTGAAAAATTCAGGACCGGCCCTGTATAGGTTGGCAATGCTATATAACAATGCTGTAGATGGATTTCTGGCTTAATCTACATTGCAAGGAAAGCCAATGAATCCCTTTAAACAACAACAGCATTTGAAGAAGCAGTGAAAGGGGGAAAACAAATAGAGCAATCCATCTATGTTGCATATAACTCAAACATCTCTCAAAACTACCAATCTTGTAAGATTCCTTGTCATCCACTCCAGCCCTCAGAATGATATTGCGTAAAACGAAAACAACAATACAACGATAGAATTCAGACAAAACTGATTGTTAGGGTTTATGTTAATTCGCTCGAAAAGCAATCTAATAAGATGAAGAGAATCCAAAAACCGACTTCTCGATTAGGGATTTTCTTTTTGTGATTCTCAATCAATCACAAAACAAACCACAACAAATACAATTCCATTGAATGAATACCTTACTTCTTCGGGGAATTCTTCCTCTCTCGGATCTTCATCGCCCGAATCGTCGTCGAAATCATCATTGTCCTCCTCCTCCTCCTCCTGCGACGCATCATCTGACGAAGAAGATTTCAACTCCGCGTCGAGAATCGCCGCAAAGTCGTCGCTGCTCGAAGAGTGCAAGGGAGAATCCTCTGCGAGACTCATGATCAAGAGAAAATCATTCTGCACTGTGATTGTGAAAGGAACAACACCAAAAGATTCCAAAACCCTAGAACGTGAAGAACAGAATGTGAAAAGAGTTCATGGAGTTCCGAGGCTTTTATACTCTTTTTATTCAAGTAACAAGTTGGGGGTCAAACCTCTGGGCCTGAGTTTTGGTATTGGGCTTGGTCCAATATCTGTTGTTGCATTACTTTACATTAAAAAATTGAGGCATTCTAAGCATGCTGGAAACCTTATGGGAAAAATATTGAAGCACTCTTTACTTAATGTAAATTATAAATCTCAGTCGGTCTAAGAGTACTAAGTGCCCAGAGCATGGAGCAGGAGCAGGAGCAGAGCAGTGAAATGCTAAGTTTTAAAATAATTATATATCCGAAGTGCCTCCAGAGCTCTTATACAAAATACTGCTTGTGAGTTTATAAACAATTAAATATTATCCATATATTCAAATATCAAAAATAAAGAAAAAAAACCAACTTTGCAATTTGATTACATAAAATAGACAACAATTAATAAGTCAAGAACTTTCTTCATTCAAAAGATAAACATCAAACTTACAGAAAACGAAAATGCACAAAAAATCAAAATTCGGCATGGTTCGCTCCATATTCGGTCGAACCATGCTCCGAGGATGATTAAACCGTGCTCTAAAAATTATTGAACCGTGCTCCGAAGACGGATGCGCTCCTAAAGCGCCGATCCGCGTTTTCTGAGCGGGATCAAGAGGGCTGAGAGGAGGTTCCAGGCACTAAACCTAGGACCACGATTTGCTTTCAGAGATTGAGGATTCGAAACTGCGCTACTACACTGGGACCACAAGGGATTTATCCAGATCCTCTGGCCCAAAGGGCTCGGACACCTTCCATTATAAAAAGAAGAAAAGAAAATTTAATTTAGTTTTGAAACAAAGGGTCCTAATGTTTTGAAACAAAGAATTTTGTTTTATTAATTGAGTAAGCACAACAAACACCACTTGGTGTGAGTCCCACTTGTAGGTTCACCACAGATGGGCTGCATTGAGGATACCCGTTGAATAGGAATTTTGTGGGTTTTGTTAATTTATTGATTCATAAAAAAAAAAAAAGAGCTAGACCAGTTAGTTACCTTCTTTTTGTCACTCCACTTCTCGAATCCATTGAAACACTCCTAATTATTATGGGAGGTCCATTGGATTTTGCTAACTTGTAGCAATTATCTTGCTGTAGTCAAATTTATTGGGTTCTCCCCAAAAGGCCAGTGACTCCCCCGAGTGAACCCGTTTACCTCTCCAAGGAAATGATCATTTACAAGCCCTAACTTCATCGCTTCCACATTCCAAACCCTAATTGGAGAAAACTAAAAATGTTTGGACAAAGAGAGAGATTACCTTGAGGGCAACGTGGAGAGATCCTCCACATCTATACAATCATGGGAAAGAGAAGGGGAAAAGAGGAGTGATTAGGGGTGCTCTTGGACTAGGCCGGGCCGAGCCCGCTTTGGACTAGGCTTGTGCCTTATGTTTTAGATCTCAGGCCTAGCTTTGATTTAATGTGTGGGGCCATTTAATATATGGGCCAGGCTTCGATTAAGTGGTTGAGAGCCCAACAGCCGACCCGCTAATTATAGTGTCAAATTAAGTTTACTATAGTAAATGAAAAGCCATTAATTTTCAGTATTGTGGTTCACTCTATTAAGTGAAGCCTTTAATTTAGAGCTATTTAGTCCACTATAAAAAATGATGAAGCCCTTAATTCTCAGTTGTTTGGACTTGAAAATGGCATCTCTTTATTGGGCAATATAAGCATTTATTCAGTTGTTTAGACTTACGTTGTGGGCCTCTTTATTGAAAATTGCGAGCACCTACTTGTGCTACTGAATGCACAAGCCTTTGTGGGAAATGACCATAGAGCCCATTCTATGGCATGGTATATAGAGTAAAACAAGCTTGAATTGGGCTTGAGCCTTGAGGGTCAAATTAACTAAATGGGCCGGACTCGGGCTTAACAGTTTTCTGATGGGCTGGGCTCGGGCCAGACACAGGGCCTATTTGGATAAATGAGGAGTGGAGTAAAATGAAGTGGATTTCATACGTGAAGTGGAGTGAAGAGAAGTAGATTGAGATTAAAGTAGAGTACTTCACTTCACTCCATTTGGATGCTTATTTTGAAGTTAAGGCTTGAAGTAGAATCAACTTTTACTCAAGAAAATTGAAGTATTTTGAGTTGAAGTGAAATGGAGTACATGTGACTTTACAATATTACTTCATCTATTAGGCCAGACTCATCCAAACAGGGTAGAGTTGAAATTTAGACTGTTAGGACCCATTTAACTTCACTCTACTCCATTTTTTGGCTATCCAAATAAGCCCTTAAGGCTTGAGTTGGGCTTGGGCCTGCGGTATTAAAGAAGAACTGGGCCTGGAAATTTCTCAACCTGGCTCAGCCTGATCCATGAACACTATGAGTGATGGAAGTAAGCACAAGAAAACGAAAAAAAGAGGAAGGAATCCATGAACACTATGAGTGATGGAAGTAAGCACAAGAAAACGAAAAAAAGAGGAAGGAAGAGAGAGAGAGAGAGAGAGAGAGAGAGAGAGAGAGAGAGAGAGAGAGAGATAACTTGCAGAAAGAAAACCTGTGGCTCTCCTAAATTTGATATTCATTCAAAAGTTTGGGTTTTGGCTTTGTGGTGGGCTTTGTGGAAAGATAGAAATGATTTCATTTTTAGAGGAAGGGGGATTCACCTTATAAACACTTTAGATTTTGCTAAAAGTGTTATCATAAATATCAATCCCTTGTATCTTAATTAAGCAAGAAAATTTGGAAAAAAAAAATACTCGACAATATGATATAACTTTTAGAATGATGGATTAGTTGTTTTTTTTTTTCTAATGTTGCTTTTTCATAAAATAGATGGTAAAGTTGGCTTCGGCTTTGCCATTTGATCTAATGGATCCTTTTGGTTACAGGCTCATTGGATGGGTCAAAAGCCCCTTCCTCCAAAGAAGCTGAGGTGAGGGCCATTTTAGTGGTATTTAGTGAAGTTAGAATTGTATTTATTTTGAAATATGGTTTTCCACATAGGATATGGTGTGGTTGTTTCTTATTAATAGTTGAAGAGGTTACAGAATACAAGGGATAAGCTACAAGTAGTTGAAACATAATTAGTTACAGAAGTCTGTCTCAATAGAGATACTTGTGATGAGTCATTGACTATTTCTCCATAACACGCCCCCCTCAAGCGTGACTGTGCAACAATGAGTTTGCCACGTAAAGCTATGAAGCGCTTGGAACCCATTGGCTTGGTGAAGATGTCAGCCAGCTGATCCACTGTAGAAAGATAGCGAACATCAAGACGTCGTTTAGTTACGAGATCACGAACAAAATGCACATCAATCTCAACATGTTTGGTTCTTCCATGGAATATTGGATTTGCAAAGAGATAAATAGCATCGATATTGTCACACCATACAATGGCAGGGGACTGAATGGAAAAACAAGCTCAGATAGCAAATACTGAACCCATAGCAATTCACAAGATGCTAGAGCAATACCACGATATTCAGCCTCTATACTGGATCGAGCCACTGTGGCTTGCTTTTTGGAACTCCAGCTAAGTAAATTAGACCCAAGAAAGATATCATACCCACTAGTAGATTTGCGATCATCAGGGCATCCTGCCCAATCAGTATCAGTAAATCCATGAAGTTGCATTCGGGTTAGAGGTTGCAGTAGAAGACCATAAGTTATAGTATGTTTAAGATAGCACAAAATTCTCTTTACAGCAGTCCAATGATCCTCAGTAAGAGACTGCATAAACTGAGACACCTTGTTAACAGCGAATGCGATGTCCAGACAAGTGATGGTGAGATATTGCAAAGCCCCTACAATACTACAATACAAATAAAGATCAGAAAAGGTTGTAGGTCCTGAAAAATGAGTGAGTCGACTATCAAAAGCCATGGGTGTGGTCATGGGTTTTGCCCCATCCATTTTTGTTTTAAGCAATAAGTCACGAACATAGCTGCTTTGAGACAACAATAAGCCAGTGTGGTCACGAATAATCTCAACACCAATAAAAAAAATTAAGAGCTCCAAGATCCTTAATAGCAAATTCTGAACACAGTAGATGAAGAAGTGCAGTGATAAGAGACAAACTACTGCCGGTCACAATTATATCATCAACATAGATGAGTATGAGTAAAATATAATCCTTTGAGCGCTTGAAAAATAGAGATGTATCGAAGCTTGAATTGACAAAGTCAATAGTCAGTAGAAAAGAGCTCAATCGATGATACCAAGCACGAGGTGCCTATTTTAGGCCATAAAGTGCTTTGTTCAACTTGTATACATGGGTTGGAAAATGATGATCTTGGAAACCGGAGGATTGCACCATATAGACCTCTTCATTGAGATAGCGATGCAAAAAAGAGTTTTGCACATCTAATTGACGAAGCGGCCAGTTGAAAGTGATGGTGAGACTTAAAATAAGCTTGATTGTTGTGGGCTTAATCACCGGGCTAAAAGTCTCTTTGAAATCAATGCCTTGTTGTTGATGAAAAACGTTAGCCACTAACCTAGCTTTAGACCGATCAATTGAACCATCGGCCTTTCTCTTGATTCGAAACACCCATTTACAACCAATTAAATTCATGTGTGGCCGATTAGGAACCAACTGCCATGTCCCATTTCGTATAAGTGCATTGAACTCTTCCTCCATTGCAGCTCGCCATTTGGGATCTTTAGTGGCCTATGTAAAACTAGTAGGCTCAACATCATTTTAACATGTAGCAACAAGTCCTCGAGGCAGAGGGTACCTAGTAGTAACAAAATCTGGGTACTCTTTGGGACGTCTAGTGTGATCTTGATTGCGAGTGACCATGTGATGAGTGGTCAGTTGAGCATGTTCAGGTGCATATCCAGGGCCAAGTGCAGATGCAGGATTAGAGTCAGGTAATGGTGTATGACCAGGTCTGCCAGGCCCTGACCCAAGTTTAGTATATTTTATTATTGTTTTAGCTGTGATTAGTCTCTAAGTGGGATTAGAGGACGATTAACTTGATTTTTAGTTAGATTAGAATTTTGAATAGCTTTGGAAAATTTTGAGCGTGTTGAGTCTGGCTTGACCGGGCCCGGGGTGGCCCGTGTAACACGTGTTAGTGTGGAAATTTAAATTTTTTTTAAATATTGAATTCGATAATTTTGAATTTGTTATTTTGATCCCAGTAACTTTCAGGTTTGTTCTGTTTGCATTCGAACCCCAAAAATCACGTTTTTTGAGAAAATGACTTTTCACACCAAATCTATGCATAAAATTCGAAATTTGAAAATCATGAGGAAAATATACTTTTTAGAAACCAGATATTTTGACAATCAACTTTGTCTTCTTCGTTGTTTTCATTCGGGACCCGCAAATGATCGATCCAGCCACTTGAATATTTGGGGCCCACCTTCCTCACTTAAAACCCACGTTGGAGGCCTTTTTCTCATTCATTTCATTTTCCTGCAACACAGCTGAACTTGAGTTTTTCTTCTCCTCCATTTTTAGCCCCTTCTCTCCTCTTGCATGTATATTTCTTGAGTGCCACTTAAAGATTTGATTTCACAAATCCCTTCTCCTCATCTCAAGCTTTTCAAAGATACAATTTTTGAGAACAGCTAGAACCCAACTCTTCTCCAAGCTCTTTTTCTTGTCTAGAACTGTTAAAGACTTGGTACAGCTGAGTTGAGTGTTCTTGGAGTAGAATGTGGATCTTTTTGGAGTAGAGGCAACTGATTAATTCAGCTAATGTGATGCTTGTTACTTGATGTGAATAATTTTTCTTTCTTTACAATTTTGAATCTCTTCTCTATGTTGTTTTTCCCCTTACAACTGATGGATTTATCTTTGAAATGTTTAAGCAATGGTTTATGTCTATCTTTCTTTAAATTGCTGTTTTGCAATAATCTGGATTTGGTCACCAATAGATCATATTTGGATCAGTAATGAATACATTTCAGACATTGGCGTTTTTGGTGATTAAAAAGGCTATGTTAATATCAGAAATTTTCTAAGAGATGGAATGAATTAGTGTGTTGATGTTTGAATGGATGTTGTTGAGGCAAGGAAAAGCTAAGTTTGTATAAGAGTACAGGTGGAAGAGAAAGGAGGGAAAGAAAACAGAAGGAAGGCAGGATTTAGTGCAAACCTGCAATGAACGGATATGGCAGAGCCGAGTCCGCTCTAGCGAACCCATGGGCTGCTCAAGCGGACCAGGCCCTGTTTAGTATGGAGCGAACCAGAAACTGGTCCGCTCGAGTGGCCCATTTCTGGATGGGCTCTGCTCAAGCGGATCCATCACCGCTCCTGCGCAGGCCTGTTTCCTGGGCTGTTTTCAACCCATTTCCTGGGTTGTTTCCAGCTTGTCTCAATCCTGTTTCCAGCCCATTTCCAGGCCCCTTTTTGCAGCCCACTTTCTCCATTGTTTGAAGCCCATTTAACCCTATTGACGCATGGAAGTCCGGAATGAATACATTGAATTGAATTATTTTGAATCGTGAAATTTAAATGGGAAAAGTGGTGGAATTGCTTGATGTTAGAATTACCCGGGAACTTATTAAAGTCTTAATATACATTTTATATCCTTAATTGTCGGAGATCTTCAGTGGCACCAAGCTCCTCATGTATTATCGACATTAGGAGCCTAAGTGTATATCGAGATGACCCGTGGTAAGTCATTGAACCATTATACACTAATTCATTCCAAGTTATAAAGTTTATTTGTTTTTCTTTTATAAATTGATTTGAAACGGATTGAGTGGTTTGCCACGTTTGAAAATATCGATAAGACTACTCGTTTGATTTGTTCGCTATTGTTCGTTTGTTATTGTTCAAGAGTAGTCATTTTTATCGATGAAAATGTATTGAAATGATTTGATATATTGATTTAAATCTTGAACGACACCACTAAGCTTAGGTTACCTTGTTGGGCTGATCACTCGGCTTGGGATTTTTAAATTATCTGCCAACTGCAATTTGGACTCTGTCTGCTCCGGCCATGGCAATAGTTTTGTATTCCAGTCCCACGGATAGTGGCAACGGCTTTTGTCTGTTCCGGTCATCTCGTATGGCAACATTTATCTGTTCCGGCCATTGTATGACAACAGTCTTTGTTTGCTCTTGTTACTTCTGTAATAGAGAATATAGCTAAATGTGGTTTGCCAATATTTTGATTATTTGCCAATCAGTTTGAAGTATTTTAAATATGTAATTCTTTCGTTTATACATAAATGGTTTACTTTGATTTGTTCTTTAATTTATACAAGTTTCGTTTTAACTGCATTTTTATGATTTTAAACATGACATTTATAAAACTTGTATATCTTATCTGTTTTATTCACCTGTCGGACCGTTGTGTCTGATACTTTCTGTTTGGTGTCAGATGTCGGACCCACAACCATTGAGGTGGAGCGCGCAGAGGAGGCAATAGGGCCTTCGGTGGAGCACGAGTGGCAGCCAAATGATGTCAGGTAGACATCATGTTGGGCCTAGAGTTTCAATAACATCTTTTGGGGAGTGACTTTTATTTTGGGAACTTTGTTTATGGCCTCTGTTGGCCTTGTTGGGTTGTATAACTTGAATATACTTTTGTGATCCTTACAACTTTAATTAACCTTGGGTTGTGCTCTTGTATATATTTCTCTTTTGATATAAAGCTTGTGCAATTATCTTATGTTTCGTTTGGTTTTTATTCTGCTACATGCTTCCGCACATTACCATTTGTTGTAATATTGATTGATTGGTTGTGATGGATCGTCTGAAATCCTCACCGCGGAATCCTGTGGGAAAATAATTAGCATGCGGGTGGAATTTTCAAACCCGTCGCGCCGCATTCCCCGGATTAAGGACTTAATTATTAGGGCCTCGGTTCGGGGGCGTGACAAGGTCCATTTGCAAGTAGAGGTGGAGAGGCAGGTCTAGGTTCAGCTTCAACTAGAAGACTAGGTAAAGATGCAGATGCAGGTCCCAGGCATGTGACCATGGTTAGAGCCAGAGAGTGAAAGAGGCAGATGGGAGTCAAAATGTGGTGGAAAAACACCATTAGTAGTGGGTGATGTTTGACTTGGTGAACCACTCATGTTGTGAAGCACTGTGTCCATGTGATGTTTGTCTCACCCCCTCATTGGTAGAGATTGGGATAGTGGGAAAAGTATTGACAATTAACGATAAGAAGGTTGGTGGCAATGTTGGTACAGCAACTGATTTAGAAAGAGGATAATCAAATTCATTAAAGACAACGTCTCTAGAGATGTAGAGACGACCTGTGTCCAGATGCAGACATTTATATCCCTTATGCATATTCGAATAACCCAAAAGGACACATCGAACAGACCGAAGTTGAAGCTTATTTTTATTATATGGACACAAGTTTGGAAAACAAGCACACCCAAACACTCGTAGGAATGAGTAATCCGGTGGCCTGTTAAAGAGTTTCTCATAAGGTGATAAATTGGATAAAATAGGTGTGGGCATGCGATTGATAAGATAGGTCGCAGTGGTGAAAGCATGGTCCCAATAATGTGATGGAAGAGAGGAGCGGGCTAAAAGTGTGAGCCCAATTTCAACTACATGGCGATGCTTCTGTCCTGCAAGCCTATTTTGGGCATGGGTGTGAGGGCATGGGAACATGTTAAAATGACTAAGATATCATTTGTAGAATTTCCACCATGAATTATAGGTGGACTTGCATGTTATATTTATAATAGTATATTCCAAAAGATTACAAGAGAATCATTTAGTAGTAATACACATGTGTTGGATATGCATGGATCCTACAATTGAGGGATTGCCTCGTCACATGCTTTGACCATGGATTGTGTCATGTCAACTTGGATACACGCCGACTCATTTTCCATTCTTATGGAGATTTGATCTACTGGGTTTGATACTCCTCCTCAAGCTAAGCGGTCCTTCTTGGACGGTGAGCTTGTCTCGAAGGAACTGAAACTGTAGTGAGCTAGGTCCCTTAGTGAATATGTCGGCAACTTGATCTTCGGATGAAATGAAACGAACATCAAGGGACTTTTGAACTACTTTTTCACGCACGAAATGGAAATCTATTTCAATATGTTTTGTTCGTGCATGAAACACTGGATTTACAGTGAGATATGTTGCTCCAATGTTGTCACACCAAAGGATAGGTGGAGAAGATGTCCGTAGGCCCAACTCACGAAGAAGAGATTGTATCCATATTACTTCTGCAGTAGCATTTGCCAACCCACGATACTCCGATTCTGTATTGGAACAAGAGACAGTATATTGTTTGCGCGAGCTCCATGAAATGAGATTGGGCCCAAGATAAATGCAATATCCACTAGTGGATCGTCGGTCATCGGGGCACCCGCCCAATCTACATCTGAAAAGGCACTTAACACAAATTGTGGAGATGGCCGAATGAGAATACCATGATAAATGGTAAATTTGAGATAGCGCAAGATCCATTTAACTGCTGCCCAATGATCATCGGTGGGGTTTTGCATAAATTGGCAAACTTTGTTGACGGCGAAAGCAATATCAGGACGTGTGAGTGTCAAGTACTTTAGGCCCCCAACAATACTGCTATATAGAGTTGAATCTTGAAAAGTGGACCCACCATATTTAGAAAGTTTGGATGTGTTACAAATTGGAGTTCTCTGTGGCTTTGCACCATCCATGTTGGTTCTTTTAAGTAGATTAATGATATACCTCTTTTGTGAAAGAAAGAGTCCATAAGAAAATCTAATTGCTTCCACTCCTAAAAAGTAATGAAGGGATCCAAGGTCTTTAATTGCAAAAATAGACCGCAAGCGGACAATAACTTCTTGAATGCAGCTCATGTGGGACCCAGTGATGATAATATCATCAACATAAATAAGGATATATATTGTGAACTCATGATTTTTCTTAATAAACAGAGATGCGTCCGCTTTTGAACTCATGAAACCAATGTGAATCAAGAAAGTGCTTAGCTGGTGATACGAAGCTCGAGGTGTCTGTTTGAGCTCATACAATGACTTATGCAATCGACACACATGTGTCGGGTATTTTGGATCCGTGAAGCTCGGTGGTTGTTTCATGCAGACTTCTTCATCAAGAATGCCATGGAGAAAAGCATTTTGAACATCTAACTGATGTATAGGCCAGTTTAATGTGATTGCAAGACTGAGAATGGTGCGGATTGTATAAGGTTTGACAACAGGACTGAAAGTTTCTCCATAGTCTATCCCTTCTTGTTGATTGAAACCCTTTGCAACTAGCCGGGCCTTATGGCGGTCAATGGATCCATCAACCTTTCTTTTGAGTTTAAAAACCCATTTGCAACCTACAATATTCATGTGGGGCTTTGGAGCAACAAGGGTCCAAGTTCCATTTTTAAGAAGGGCACTAATCTCTTGGGACATGGCATCTCTCCAATTTGGGTCCTTATTAGCCTGTGAGAAGCAACTGGGTTCAACCAAGTCATCTGTAGGCAGTGGATGCTTTGTAGCTATATGAGCCTTGGGTTTAAAAATCCCATCTTTGGACCTAGTTATCATGTGACGAATGATTTGAGTAGGTCATGTAACAACTTGGGCCTTCTCATCATCTTGTTGAGGAATAGAATTGGTAGCAGACAAGACCTGGTCAGAGGGAACACTTGCCGAGTTATTCTCCGCAGAATCTTGAGCATTGGACAAGTGGGTATGCTTATTTGGTAGCTACTGTTGTGATCCAATATTGACCTCATCATTTGAACTGGTGGCAATATGATCATGTCCACTAACTGTATCTGGCCGTGTGCAACATGGTTGTTTGCATGTGGACTTTGTGAACGACCATCGATTTGATCAATTTGAGGTGGCATATGGGCTGGACTTTGGGTAATGTGAATGGGGATGGCCATGGTATTGGTGGGGCTAGAATGTTGTAAGAGTATGTTTTTGGGAGTCAAAATAGGTGGAGGACCATAAAGCCAGGGAGAAACATTCTGCATGGGCAAAGTAAGGGTGTTGTGCAATGTTGAAAAGGGAAATGAATTTTCATTAAAAATGACATTACGTGAAACATAAATTTTCTAGGTTGGAAGATGGAGACACTTATATCCTTTATGGGAGGGACTATATCGAAGAAAAACGGAAGGGGGTGACTTTGATTCAAGTTTGTGTTTATTATATGGTCTAAGATGAGGATAACGTTCACACCCAAAAACTTGCAAGTTTTTATAATCCGGGCTAGTGTTAAAAAGTGTCTCAAGTGGTGATTTATTGTTGAGAGTTGGAGATGGGAGACGATTAACTAGATAACATGAAGTTTGAAAAGCATCATCCCAATACGAGGATGGAACAAAAGCACATGACATTAAAGTTAAACCCGTTTCAACAATATGACGGTGAGGCCTTTCGGCTAAACCATTTTGTTGAGGAGTATGTGGGCATGAAAAACGATGAGTAATGTGATGGGATTCTAAAAAGGATTTAAATTTCAGAAATTCACCCCCATTATCAAATTGAAAAATTTTAATTTTGCAATCAATGAGACGCTCAATTTTATTTTTAAAAGAGATGAAGGTATTAAGGGCATCTGACTTTTTTGGAATTGGAAAAATCCATTTATATCGACTAAATGCATCCATGAAAATAATATAATAACGAAAGCCATTATTAGAAATCACTGGAGCAGGACTCCAAAGGTCAGATACAATAAGATCTAAAGGAAAATTATAAATTGTAGAACTAGAAGAAAATGGTAATCTATGGCTTTTATTCATGTGGCAGGAGCGACAAAAAATCTAACTTCCTATTATTGATTGGAAGAGAGTGATTTGCAATGACAACTTTGAGAGTACGCGCCATTGGATGTCCAAGGCGTTGATGCCATAGATCCATAGAAGTACGTTCACCAATGAAAGCAGAAGGGGTTGAAATACCAAAGTGTGGACTGTTATTCAGACGGTAGAGGTCCTTGTCATTCAACCCTTGTAGAACTATTTTCCCCGTGCGACGATCCTTTACAAGAAAGAAATGAGGATGGAATTCAAAAAACACGTCATTATCATGGGTGAATTGTGAAACTGATAAAAGATTTTTTGAAATCTGTGGAATATGGAGAATATCATTACGAGTAAATGTGTTGGGTCCAAAGGAGAAAGAGGACTTACCAACATGAGAGATAGGGAGACCAGCACCATTACCGACTCGCAGTTGATCATGTCCATTGTATTCAACCATTACCGACTCGCAGTTGATCATGTCCATTGTATTCAGATCGAATGCTGAGATTACCGAGATCGGAGGTCACATGATTAGTTGCACCACTATCAGGGTACTAGTTTTGATCATTAAATGGAGAAGAAGCAGCCACAAAGGCACTTGATGAAGAGTACTAGCCATCACCATTGTATTGCCGGTCAAATCTATACCAGCAAGAGCCAGCGGTGTGGTTCTTACGACCACATATTTGACATGGTCTGGTATGCGGTCGTGGCCCTGACTTTGGGTTGGAACGACCTCTCCCTCTATTGTTTGAATTTCTGCCACGATTTGAGGAGTTTCCACGACCCTGTCCTTGAGAAGATTTTGTAGCAATATTGGCCTGCAGAGGAGTTAC
The DNA here is from genome assembly GCA_038049695.1 of Cinnamomum chago. Classification (NCBI taxonomy): domain Eukaryota; kingdom Viridiplantae; phylum Streptophyta; class Magnoliopsida; order Laurales; family Lauraceae; genus Cinnamomum; species Cinnamomum chago. The sequence goes on along the minus strand of CP142458.1, from coordinate 57,784,849 downwards.
TTGGTCAACCAAGTCTTGAGATTGAATGTGAGACTCAAAAGCAAGCAGATGTGCTTGGAAGTCTTCCACAGGTGTGTCAGCAAGTGTAGTGGTGAGTGAAGTGACGATGGCATCATAGGCTGTATCAAGCCCATTCAGAATGACTTGTTGAATATCAGATTCTGCCATTGGTTAACCAGATGCAGCAAGACTATCCGTGTATTGCTTGGCACGCTGAAGATAGTCCGTCATCCATTGTCATATTTCCTTTGCACATAGTTTGAAGGTCACGACAAATTTGCATGAGCCGTGCACAAGAGCGTGATGCATATTGATTTTCGAGAGCCAACCAGACATCTTGAGAGGTGGAGAGACCAACAACTTGTGCTAAAGTTGTCTCCGACAGGGAGGAAAGAAGCCACCCTAGGAGTACTTGATCCTGTTTTTGCCAGGCAGTGTATGCCGAGTTGATGACAAGATGCTCATCATCAGTTTTGTCTGTGGGAAGGATTCGAGGAGGGCACGGTAGGGACCCATCGACATATCCTTCAAGTTCATATCCTTTCAATAGAGGCATAAATTGGGTACGCCACAATAGATAGTTGTGACGGTCAAGTTTGACAGAAATTAGATGCTGGATGTTGATAGTTTGGATGGTGGAAGTTGAAGATGAAATGGAAGTAGCGGAAGCCATTGATGTATATATAGAAGAAAGAGATGAAAAACAAAACAAGATGTGAGTCTTTGTCTTTGCTTTGATACCATAAAATGACTAAGATATCATTTGTAGAATTTCCACCATGAATTATAGGTGGACTTGCATGTTAAATTTATAATAGTATATTCCAAAAGATTACAAGAGAATCATTTAGTAGTAATACACATGTGTTGGATATGCATGGATCCTACAATTGAGGGATTGCCTCGTCACATGCTCTGACCATGGATTGTGTCATATCAACTTGGATACACGCCGACTCATTTTCCATTCTTATGGAGATTTGATCAACTGGGTTTGATACATGTGAGTGATGCCATGTAAGGCTAAAAATTGTTTAAACCTTTTGAACTCATCACCCCCATCAGAATGCAATTGGGTTATTTGGAACCCAAGTAATTTCTCAACATGCAGTTTCAAGGAAACAAACACAGCCAAAGAACCTCATTTTTTAAACAGTGGAAACACCCACATGAAGTGAGAAAAATGATCAATGAAATGAATGTAATAACGATACCCACTAGTTGCAGTTATTGGAGCAGGTCCCCCAAAGATCCAAATGGATTAATTCAAGAGGATGAGTACAACGTGAAAAAGAAGAATAAAAAAGGAGTCTTGCTCTTATTACATTGACAAGCATCACAAAAAGAAGAACTAGATGAAGTAAAAGGTAAATGATAATTAGTCCTGACTGCGGCAAGAGCCTTATTTGAGGGGTGTCCTAGACGGGCATGCCAAATATCTGCAGATGTACGTTCTCCTATTAATGCACGCGGGGAAGCAGTGTCCAAATGATGAAGATCATAAAGACCATCCCTAATTGTCCGGCGAAAAAGTATGTGGCCGGTCGCTTGATCCTTAACAAAACAACAGGAAGGATGAAATTCAAAGATGACGTTATTATCCATGGTGAATTGATGAACAAAAAGTAAATTTTTTGTTATATTAGGAACACATAGTAAATTATTCAAGCGAAAGGACTGAGAGGAAGAATAAAGAACAGAGGATCCAACATGAGAAGTTGGAAGACCATTACCATTGCCCACTTGAACCTGGTCTGGACCATGATACTCTGAATGGGTAAAGAGATTGGCCATGTCTGCAGTGAGATGATGTGTTGCACCGGAGTATGGATACCATGCATTGTCAGGGCCAATAGGAGAACCAACCATCAATGCTGCTGGAGAAGGGTTGTCACCTTAAAAATCAAGTTCATACTTGTTATAACAGTAAACTACTGTATGGCCCGGTTTGTTGCAGACTTGACAAATAATCCTGCCAGTAGAGGAACGCTCGTATTGCCCGTGTTGCTGCCGAGAGTCATAGTGTTGCGGCCACGACCACGAGTAGTACCAGCCAGAGTACGACCTCTGCCTCTAAAGGCTGAACCAGCTGAGTGCGATGCCACATTAGCTGCAAGCATGTCAATGGCAACTGAGTTTTCTTCAAGACGCGCTTCCTGTGAAAGAAGAAAGCTGGTTAATTTGTCAAGGGAAATTGGTTCAACGCGAGTAGTCATAGAGGTGATAAAAGCTTCATATTCAGAGCTTAAGCCGTTGAGAAGACTGGAGGCAAGGTCGGAATCAGACACAGGCTGAGCAACGGTAGCTAGATTGTCAGCAATTGATTTCTTCTTTTGCACATAGTCAGACATGGATAAGGACCCTTTCTTGAGGGTATGTAGCTGATACTTTAAGGACATGATTTTAGCTCGAGATTAGGCAGAGTAAATACGTTCAAGAGCCTGCCAAACGTCCTTGGCGGTGGACAAACCAACAACCTGAACAAGTATTGGCTCGGTGAGGGAAGAAAGAAACTAGCTAAACAAAGTCTGGTCTTGTGTTTGCCACTTGAGAAAATCTAGGTTGACCACATCAGTGGGATTGCCTTTGTTGTCAAGAGCAAATTGTGATGGACACGGGCAAGAACCATCTACATATCCCATGGCATTGTGAAGCCTGAGAATAGGTAAGAACTGAGACCGCCAAAGTAAAAAATTATTTCTGACGAGTTTGACTGGGAGTACATGAGAGATATTTGGAGTGAAAATGGGAAAAGCAAACGTGGAAGTGGATGATGATAAAGGTGAAGAGGAAGATGATGCAGGGGAAGTTCCCATCTTGTTTAGACATGTGTCTTGATAAGCTCTGATACCAAGTTAGAATTGAGAGTATTTTGAAATATGTTTTTCCACACAGGATATGGTGTGGCTGTTTCTTATTAATAGTTGAAAAGGTTATAGAATAGGGATAAGCTACAAGTAGTTGAAACATAATTAGTTATAGAAGTTTATCTCAGTAGAGATACTTGTGATGAGCCATTGACTATTTCTCCTTAACAAGTGAGGCTAAGATAAGGGGTTTTCCAAAAGTCCTTCTATCTGATGCTCTTGAAGTTGTTCAGGCAATTAAAGGGAACCCAGACTAGTCTATTGACCCCATTTTGCAAGATATATAATCTTTAATGACATCTTTCAAACTCCTTGAAGTCTCTCATATTCCTAGAGTGTTGAATTGGGTTGCACATAGTTGTGTGGAGAAAACTTATAAGGGAGATAGGAATATGGTGTTCTTTGGGTCCTAGTTTGGTTGTTTTTCATTTGTTTGTTCTCTTGGTTGTATTTTTTTTTAGTAGAAGGAATATTTCATTCGACATAGGGAGGAACAAATAAGAACAACTAGGGAACTAAACAAATAGACTCAATAAGACCTACATCAAAACAATACTAGGACTATCTCTGAACGACTTCTTAGCAAAATTATGGGCAATCTCGTTGAGAGATATTGGGATGTGACAAGAGGCTAAGGATTCAAAATATTTGGAGAGCCCTTTAATGTCCTGCAAAATGCTGTCATTCGACCAATCGCAACTTTCGTTAATTGCCTAGATTGCTTCCAATGCATCTAACAAGAAGACAACTTTGGATAAGCCTCGCTTTGTGGCTTCCCTCATCTCGAAAATGATAACCCTCACCTCTTTGTTTTTTTTTTTTTTTTTAAAGGAATGAGCATTTTGACTGTCTGACGACCCTGCAAATAAAAGGGAACCATTGAACCAAATTGCATTACCAAATCATGTCTTTCCATCAAAGGCTCTAAAGGCAGCATCTGAAAAGATGAGGGTTGTGTCCTCTTCCATTCTCAAGTTAAAGCCATCATCGCCCCTTTTACTCAAGGGTTTAGAGTTACCACATGAAGAGTAGTAGTCCTCAGTGACTTTTCTTGCCATACACAAGGAATTAAGGGGTCGGATTTCTTTACCCCTAAAGATATCATTTTTTTTTCTTTTTTTTCAGATTGCGCAGCAGAGAGCTAACACCCAAGCTTTTGATTGGGGATTAGAAAGAGAAGTACTAGAGTCTCCCACTTCACAATAGGTCCTCCACCAATCTTGGATATGAAAGGAAGAAAAGGAATGGGATAAGAGACCGAGATTGGAGCCAAACCACGTGGCCCTAGCATGGTCACATTGAAATAATGCATGTTCAATAGATTCTTCACTCGACCAGTAAACCGGGCATAAATCACTTTGACTAAGATTTTTGACATGAAGTAATTTATGAACCTAAATGGCCTTATTGAGGCATTTCCAGCCGAAGAGGAGCACTCTCTGGGGGAGAGGGATCTTCCATATGCATTTCTACTTGATAGGCGGCGTATTACTACCAATGTTGTCCTTGTACATATCCTTGTAGGCCGGCTTAGTAGAGAGCTCACCATTCTTGGTTAAAGGCCAAATCCTAATGTCATCCATTCTTTGCCAAGGAACATAGATTTTAAATATATTATCGACATCCGCACTGTTATTGAATATTCTCCTACAGATTTGTTCCATTGTCTTTCACTATTTAGGAGATCTTTAACGACTAAATTAGGGTTAGATACTTCGGAAACTGGCTTTCTTAATCCTCCAGAATCCAATTACATCCCCACACTGAAATCTTTTCCCCATTGCCTAGAACCCATCCTACATTATCAATAATGAAATCGGTTGCTTCCGTAAAACCTCTTCAGAACCATGTGTTATCCTTCCTCAATTTAGCTTCCCAAAGATTTTTGTTCGGGCAATACTCGGATTTGAGGATTTTAGAACTTAGAAGTTCTTGGTTAGACAAGCATCTAGGGCAAGTCTTTGCCAAGAGGGCTAAATTATTTTTTCTTAAGTCTCGTGTCCCTAGTCCTCCTTCTTCAATAGATTTACAAATTTGACTCCATTTAATAGTATGGAGTTTCTTCTTGACCTCAATGTCTCCCTAGAAAAACTTTCTAAACATCTTCTCATAGGCTCCATTTAATAGTATGGTTGTTTTTTTCTTGGTCATTTCCTTTGTTGTTCTTATGATAGTTTCTTTTACCCCAAAAAAAAAAAAAACTCTCCTCCTTACTCTCTTTTATGAGACTACTCTTCTTTTCATTTATCTTTCAGTACCTTATTACAGCCGATGTGTGTATCTGCTTCTTTTGGGTTGTATCAAATGGAGGACGATGATGATGATAGTGGGAAAGGAGTAGTTTTATCATCCTTGTTTGACTTGTTATATATGTAAAAAAGCGGCTGATTGACTCACTATATATGAAAAAAGAAAGTATTTCATGGATAATTTATTTTCCTTTGTTTCTTCTTATATTTGTATTTTTAAGTACATATGTTCGTTAATTTAGGTTAATTATCATGGATATATACAAGTGAATTAATGTATATTTATAAATATTTAATTTCTTTCTCGATATTATTAAGTAATATAAATGAGAAAAAGCCAGCCCTTCAAGTGACTACATTGACACAGCCATTTTTTTTTTTTTTTTCCGAGTTGGGCTAGTTGATTCCCAACTGGCTACGGCTGAATGCAGGAATCCACTTGGAGGTCATTTGGCCGACAATTGATAATATTTCTACTAACAGTCAGTCATGAGCCTCCAATTGTTTAAGAATTACTTCTCCTTAGCTGTTGGGTCAAATATTTTGCATTATATTTAGATTGAACTCAAATGATCACTCTTGATGAGTCGCAGTATGAAAAATAAAGTGCTATAGAATCCCAACGGCATGATGCAGAGGAAATTATGAGATTTTCTTTCTTTTTCTTATATACATATATATATATATATATATCTATAAAAGATCCATTTGTTTGTTCAATATTTGATTCAAGAGAATTTAATATAATTGCATTTCATAGAGGGCCTAAAATTGATGAATTAAAGATAAGATGACCAATACAATTAAATAATCTTCTATGAATAGTAAATGATTGCCTAGCCATCATCCTACTAAATAAAATTATAGCAAAGTAAGATTGTCTGTCATATTGGGTCTAAAGCTCAGATAAAAGAACAAGGGCTAACATCAGCTTTACACCTAATCAAACATTGTAAAAAAAAAAAAAAAAATCAAAACTGATTTTCTTATCTTCAAGCCCAGAGCCCCGCTTGACCGTGCATTAGCGCACAAGAGCTGATCAAAGGCCTTAATATTGTAGGCCCTTCATAGGCTTAGGACACCCAAGGCCTAGCCAGCAAATATTGAGGGTAGGGCTTAGACAACGGCTTCGGCTGGAGCTAACCCTTTGACAATCATAATATATCCAAATGCATGCAAAGTGGGGCCTGCTCATGGGTTAGTTGGGTTGGGCCTAAGTTAAATTATCCAATACAAGCCCATTATGGTTTGGGCCTCATATTCAGGTAAAAAACCAGCCTATGGGAGTCCCAGCTCGCATGAAAAATTTATGTCTTGTGACCATACGGGGGCCAGTCCGAGCCTTTTAGGTTATCAATGTAAAATAGGACCATGCACAACCAAACACAGTCCAATACAAAGCCCAATATGGGTCAGCCTATCGTTAGGCCGAGCTGGCCAGGCCTATGGGCACACATTCAAATATGGTCAGGTCTCCAAAGACAGAGAGCCAGTTGAAAACAGTCCAGATTTCATCAAGTCATATATGCCTTTGATAACATTCCCTCCAAAATTGAAAATCCACAAATCCTAGATAGCTGTGTAATGATGGATATTGATGAAAAGTTATAGTTAACCGATAACCATATTGGCCCTTTTTTTGACTTGGTCAGCCTTCCCACCCTACTTGAATTTGTTGAAATCTCTGAAGCTGTTTTTTCAACCATTCCCTCTAAAACAGAAAGAGGGGACGTGGGTACTACTACTTTACACAACCTCTTGTTTTTTTTTCTCCTCTCTTCTATGAAGAATCCATCTCAAATCAACCAAACTCCATCAAAAAAGAAAACCCATCATTCCAATTTCTTGAAAAGGCTAGAAATGCAGAGAAGGGAAATCAACTAGCTCAATTAAGGTATTTCATATTTGTTTTCCTCTTGGGCTGATTTCTTTTTTTCTTTTATCCTCTAATTCCTATGTTTGTTTTGCAAAGATCAATTAATATTGCACCATTTTCAATCCAAGGATTCTACATAGATGGAAATAGAAGTACAAAGAAAAACATTCTATAAATCAAAGAATTTGTAATTTGAGAGAGATTGGTTGGAAATATCCAAACAAACATCCAGGAAAAACTATATGTTCTTAATGGGTGCATAGAATCTTTCCATATTTTATTTAGATTGCTAAAATAATTTTCCTATTTCTGTTGCAATCATGTCATCTCTCTGCGGAAACCCAAACAAAACATTTAAGAAATACAGTATATGGACTTTTTACGGATCACTTCCCCTTAAAGCTAGATTTCACATGATATTGATGAGAGACCAGAAAATGCACAAAGCACTTGACTCAGGTCCTTTTATTTATTTATTTATTTATTTTACAATCTTACACATGATATCAATGGATCATGATAAGACCATTGAAATATCATTCAACTCAAGTGACATTTTTCGGTCTTTTATCATTAATAACATGAAGAATCCAAAGTTTAAGGGGACGTAAACCTAAAAATCCCTACTCACATATTCTTTATGGCTGCATTGGCTTTTGCTATATTTAATCGTGATTTCTCTTTTCTTTTTCCTTTTTATTACGTCTGCAGAAGCCTTTTTGGTTGTTTGAATCCCCATAAATCATGGATGCAAAAATGAAGGAAGGTGGTAATGGAAAAAGAAGGAGATTATTGTCACCCTCAAACCCTCCAAAAATTCATGTCTCTCAAGCAATTCCAACTCCCATACCAAAAAAACCAACGCCAAATTATCTCAAGCCTACAGTTAGCTCATCCAATGAAGTTTGCAAGTTTGGAAGCAGACATTCTTCTCAACATGTGACTCCCAAACACTTGCATAGTGTGAAGTCTACTATCAAACCTCCATCACCATCCTCACTTGAGAAAAAGGCTCTACAAGGCAGAACTTGGGAGAAACCAATCCAACCCACATCCACCTCAACCAAAACCATAGTTTCCACAAAACTTGTATCCAATCAAAAACCAATGCCGCTTAAAAATGGACGAAATCAACCATTGGTCAAGGCAAAAGTCGCGAAGATAGAAGCAATTACTAAGGAAGAAATTACTAAGGAAAGAAGAGAAGCAAAAACTACACGAAGCAACATCACTAGTCCTAGTATAATTGGAAAACAGGCGAATACAACCTATGAGCAAGAGAAAGAAGAACAGAAGGATGAAGTTTTAAAAGAGATAGTGAAGAAGGAAGTGGTGGAACATTGTCCCCTTGATGTTCCACCTGCAAAAGATGAGAACTTCTGTCAAAATTTAGACTCTGAAGCTGGCGATTCCACTGCGTCATTAGATGAACATGAAGAATCTCCCACAACAAAAGAAATCATGGATAAAAAAGGCGACAATGGCAGAGGCAAAAACCATCATTTAGAAGAAGAACAAGGCGAGCCAAATGATGATGGTCGCGAAGACCATCAACATACTACTGTGAATTCTATAGCTAGTAGACAAGGAGAAGATGAGAAGCTGAACACTAATCGGAGCAAGTCGGTCTTGATGGATCGGGGCATTGTCGATAAGCCTCTTAAGCTGGAATTTCGACGAGGTAAGGTGATCGACAACAAGGAAACGAGCAGTGGAGAGAGTGAGAGATTGAAGTTTAGAAAAAGAGAAAATTTGGGATGCATTGTGGATGATCTAAAACCTAAATCGATCAATATAGCTTTGAATCATCAAGACAGTCGAGAGAAGAAAGAGGCAGCAGCTTACAATGACGTGATCGAGCAGACTGCAAGCAAGCTTGTGGGGGAGAGAAGGAGCAAGGTGAAGGCATTAGTTGGGGCCTTTGAGACCGTTATTTCATTACAGGACTTGGCGTCAAAGTAGAAAAGCTGACTTTGACCACGGGGTGGGGGAAGAGCTTGTATTGAAGTTTTGCTTAAATTTTAATTTTGAAGAAATGTAGTCCAATTTCAATGGTTTTTGTACTGCCCACAATTATTGAGTTCCAATTAAATGGGATAAACAAAAAAAAAAAAAAAAAAAAAAAACCAACTTCATGTATATTATGTGAAACTAAGAATGATTGTGCTAATCAAAACTAAGGAGGATAAATGACAAAATATACATGTAGAAGTTGATCGAAGAATTACGCGTGTTTGGATGTATGGTGAATTGAAGTAAAGTGAGGTGAAGCATCAAATTAAGAGAGAATAAAATATAAGGCATTATGATGATATTTTTTTTTAGTTGTTTAGTATAAAAAATTTTTGACTTTTTTTTATAGAAAAGTGAAGCTTTTTTTTTTGTCTTTAAGTGGAGAAAGGGGGTTACTTTTTTTACGTTTTTTTTTTTTTTAAAGATGGAGGGAACCTTTATTGCCATCATTTGGGAAGTGAGTCAATTAAAAAGGGAACCTTCTATATATTGCCATCATTTAATTGTCACAATTATTAGGAAACATTTAAGAGATTAGAATTAAAGAAGAAAATAAGATGGAATAGGTATATCAAATAGAAAAGGCGATCTTAAGCTTATCTCATTCATAATAATAAATTCAAATTTAGAGGGAGTTTTAAACGGGGCTAATATGACTTAATCAATTGAGCAACGAGACAATGGGCCCTTGTTGACGTGGCATTCGGAGGAGCCTTGGTGGGGTCAAATGATGTAACATCTAAAGGTGGGCCTCATATGCTGATTCTTTAGGGTCATGTGTTCAATTGGACAGTGTGTCCTTGCACTCATCAATTTATATTTGATGGCATTCATTTATGCATCACATGCATAAATGAGGTGTGAAATTGGTGTGCGTTTTCAGCCCCAAACTTCCACACCTTGAGGGATGTGAAAGAGAACCACGTGTGTGAAAAAGGGTGAAGTAAGAGGCAGTGCTGCAGTAATTCACTTCAACAATGCCCCAATCCCATTTTCTGATTTATCTAAATCATGTGGGCCCATAATCAAGATCCGAAATGTTCAGATTCTTTAAAAGGTCAAACAGGCCAGAGGGTCAAATTTCATTTGTTGATTCATCTGATTTTAAGATATTTGTGGAAAAGCCGAAACATTAAAATCTACTGATCTAGGCTTCCGTGGGGCACATTTTCATGTTCTAAATTGTTAATATTCTTTAGAAAGCTAAATGGCTAGTGGTGAAATCTTACATCTTAACTCTTCATGGGTTTTGAGAAAGCAAAAAAAAAAAAAAAAAAAAATGTACAACTGTTGGACTGAACAATTAATGACATGTTTTTGGGGCATCCTAGACCGCGAGACTGCTTTTTCAATTTTGTTTTAATTGTGTGGGCCCCTGAAGTAAGATCTGAATTGTTAACACTCACTATAAGGCCAAATAGGGCTATGTGATCAAATTTCGTCCGTTGATCCATCACGAATGTTGAGATATTTGCGAAAGAGTCCATACCCTAAAATCTATGATTTTGGACTTTTGTGGGGTACATTTCACGATCGAAATTGTTGATCCTATTTCTAAGGTATAAATATTAGAGGGAAACATATTCTAGGTTTTTTTATTCAACATGGATTTTGAGAAATTTGAGAAAAATGGTTAGCCATTTGATTGAAAATGGCCTTTTTTGCATGTAGTTTTGAAGCATGTGTGAAAATAACAAACGATAGAAAGTTTTTCCGTAGGACCCAATTGCATATGGAAATGAATCACATGTGCATCATTTGCACATGTGTATCATTTTCCAATCACATATGGTTTTGCCAAACCCTTAAGAAAATGATGCATTCTAAAAATTGTTAAATTTAAAGGATAATGGATTAAGGGGTTATGATGATTTATACGTCGTTAAATTTTGCATATATATAGGTCCGATCTAGATCTTTCAATTCCCCCACCTCCCCCATAATTGTTGAAGACCAAGGTTGGACCCACAAGATCATCTGCACGGCCCACCTGTAGGGGGCACAACCCATTCAAAATTAAGTGTTAGGATTATTTGATTAGTGTTATTTTGTGTACCAACTATCTAGGGGGTTCTCATGGCCGTGCAAGCATGGGCTCAATTCAGGCCCAACTTTTTTTGGGTTAGGCTTGACCTAAGGTTTTAGTATTCTGGGAGAGTCTGGATGTAAAATTTGGAACAAAGTTGGAGTAAGTGATAGAGAGCTTGAGCCAGGCCCGGCCTAGTCTGAAAAAATAGTGCTTGTTGTTTAGTGACAGATTTGATCGGCAAGAGATTCAAAGCCAAACAAATGACAGAAAGCCCGACCCAATTGACTAAATTGCAAGCTTGGGTCAACATGTTTCAGGCAGTCCGGTCTCAAACCAAGCACTTAGGCCCATGTCAGGCTTGACCAAGATATTTTAGGAACTTAACATATGCTAGGAATGGTATTGTGTGCAACCTCAATCAAGGTCTAAACCTTGCTATCCTTTCAAACATCCTTGATTTTTATGCATCCAAGAGTTGGTCATTATATATAGGAGTATTTTCAAGAACAATATGTTGTCCCTAAGCTTAATTCTAAGGTTGTGGCTTGTGGGTCTCGCCTAGAAGCATTGAATCATGTGAACCCAATGGTTTATAGAGATCCTTGTGTCCTACCTGCGTGCAAAAAAGAATGCAAATCATTGATCACGAGATGTGCTATTTTGAATGTCTCAAACCATGGTCTTGGAAATAGTGTGTGCGAAGGGCTTAAATTGATCATAGGAGGGAGCCTACAGACAGAACCTGTAGGCTCTTGCGCGAACTACAATGTGGGCCCCGAGTTGGCCCATGGACCAACTCATGATCATCTACCACCCTCACACACACCAAAACCACCCTCCCCAATAAATTATCACTTAACCCAATTTAACATTCATCCGTCTACTATTCACCTTTGGATGGAAACACCTATTTATTCTATATGTTTTCACCTTACATATTTGAAACCTCAGAATACATATTATAAATGGATTGATTACGTTGATTTCCCTGGCATCCCTAATCCAAGAATATACCTATTCTCCTCTCTCCCTGCACTCCATGATAGGAAGACATCTACATGCATATTGATAAGTTCCTAATTAAGAAAATATAACTTTCTTTTTTAATTTTTAGTTTTTTATTTAGGGCGCCGTTTATATCTTCTAGAAGGAGCAATACTCAAATAAATAAAAAGATCCAGATAAAAAGAACTAGATCTGATTCTTCATTCATAATCATTTTGATATTCTATATAAAATATTGAGAAAAAAGATAAAATCCCAAATCAAGAAGTAACAATTCTTCAATTGACCAGGTCTCCAGTTCAAAATTACTTTATAGTTATTAACAAAGAGATAAAAAAGGAGGTTTCCAATCATTCCACTATTATGGTGAGTTTCATTCGTATAAATATCAATATTGTAAGATAAAAAATGGTACTTATAAAAACTTATGTACTTAATACTAATATGTGATCATAATATCTGACAGGAAATTTTTTTTTTAAATTTATTTGGAGCCGTTAACTAATCCATAAAGAGATAAAAGTTCAAGTATTTCATGGGACCCATGTATTATCAACCCAACCCCCCGATATACACTAACCCCGCTAAATTGGCACTCACCCAAATTAAACACTTATCTCAATTATACTGACGGTTGGATTAGCTTTCACTAAAAATTTAACTAAAGAAACCAGCAAACTAAGAGACCCTCATAGCAATGGTTTGATGATTCGGTTATATTTCGCGTAAACTCTAATCCTTAACAAGACCTTTCCAATTTAGTTATCCATGATTGGCATGCATCATAGTGAGTCGTTATCATATGCGCTGGATCGAGCTCTCCATGTGCACCTCGCAGTGAGGCCGATGGGATTTGACAGATTTGAAGATCTGGTTTGGGCCCTCTTATGTAAAAAAATTCAACACCATCCGATCATTCAAACCCTATCCTCCGTGGCTTACAAGTCCATTCCATTCAAATGGGTTATTAGTTGATCCAGCAGTCTCGGATGGACCATCAGGTAGGCCTAGTGCACTATGCACAAGGTGTGCATAGGAATTAGGATACAAGGTTTCCTTCTAAGATGTGCCTCTCATGGCTTGTGTGAGAATTAAAAATCTAAGAACTAACCCATCAACAATCTAATCCCTGCAGACTCATGAACCAATATGAAGTTAACACTCACGCTAGTTTCATATTAATTTAAATTATGCTCACCATTGAACTGAGTTTAGTCTTTTCCTTTCTTGGGACCCTAACGTGGTGAACTCGTTATGAGACTGTTAAAAATAAAATTTTTTATTTATTTATTTTAGAAGGACCACTATATTTTTTCACAACCTTAAAAGGCCCATATATTTTGTATTTTTACTAAAATCTCCCTTGACTAAGCATCCAACTTCATAAAATGTAATTATATCTCCAATTTTCTATTTTTGACTGATTTACCCTAGACTAAAACTCAAATGACTCAATTGATGTTCTTACCAGAACAAACCCTTTCACAAACCCTCGTTTGATCTTTATATAGGGGACCCACCTTTTATCAATCTAACCCGCTACTGTGGGTCCCTTAATTGAAGTTGCTTTATTCCACACTATATTGGACGTAATTAATGATTGAAATTTATCACAAGAAATCTATACAATGTATGACCATGAAATTTTGAGGACCTAAGCTAATTATAAAAACCTCAATTTGCAAACCTATGTAGGACCAAAATAAACATTAGATATTGTGATATCCTCATGTTACCCGGTAAGTATTTTTAATGTGATTCAAACGAATATAAAAGACATCAATTTTGAAAACAATTAAAATAGAATCCTCGAATTCGTGTCATGCTTTGTAGTTGTAGCACCATGGGCATCAATCTTGCATTAAAGAATGCACATCACTCAAACTAAACATAAAATAAAATAATGAGAATTTTACGGAAAAAGTTTCAGAATTGGGCCATTCCTCGAGAAGGGTCATTGCAGATTGTGCAGCAAAAACGTGGTCCGTAAAGCCTTGTTTCATTCCTATTTTACAACTTTGAGAGGCGTTGCTCATAACTGCGTCTCCTATTGTCTTCTTTTTCATCTCATTCTCTTTCGCCATCTCCCCCACTCCATCTTCCAATCACTTGATCTAGTATGGACCTTTCTACGTATCTTGCCTCGCGAACTTCTCCAATTTGAAATGGGTTCCTTGCTGCTAAATTCATCAATGCTTGCGCATCCGTGTTTATGGCATAAAACCGAACACCCTGTGCACAAAAATAATTCAAACATAGTTGTGAGGGGAAAGTTTGAATGACTTGGAAGTGGATTTGGGCCAAAACAAACCCACCTATAAAATTAGCCCAATAATGAAAGTGGAGAAGGAACAACCCATGAAAAGGGGCCATGATCCTCTCACATGCTATAATGGAGAAGGTGGGAAAGGACATGTGTCAAATACCACAAGGACAGAGAAGAGAGAAAAAGGAGACCAATATTCAGGGGGAAACAACCCACGATCCTGAGTCACGTTTGAAATCTATTCATCATGATGTGGAAATGGGAAACGTGTACCAACGGGCATTAGAAATCTAGGGGAAAATTGCATAAGAGGAGGGAGATGATCTGAGAGGGAGGTATGCCAAAAATCACATCAAAAATCTATCTATTACATGAATTTCCAATCTCGGTGGCTAACTTAAGCATCGGAGAAAGTTCGACCGGGCCACCCCGATCGAGTTTCACTGGGTTTCTTTCTTCTTAAAAAGGTATTTCATTCAGGGAAGGAGATCCAGCAAAAAGAAAAAGAAAAGGCACCAAATCAAGAGGAAAGGTTATTCCACCTTGCTTATCTCTTCAAAAATTGACCTTACAAGTGGCGCCGTCTGTGGGAAGCGAAGAGGGAAAAACCCACTAACGCTTCTTTTTGCTGAGAAAAATGTTAGTTCAAGAACAGAATCCAGGTTCACTGCCCCGGACTAGAAGGCCTCCATCTCAGGTGGAGGAAGCTCGGCTCAGGGGGCGACAT
Organism: Cinnamomum chago; assembly: GCA_038049695.1. Taxonomy (NCBI): domain Eukaryota; kingdom Viridiplantae; phylum Streptophyta; class Magnoliopsida; order Laurales; family Lauraceae; genus Cinnamomum; species Cinnamomum chago. The sequence goes on along the minus strand of CP142458.1, from coordinate 57,769,817 downwards.
GAACAGTCGGGCAAAGACCCATTCACCAACCACTCCAAATCAAGAACTTGGCGGAGCTGAGCTAAAGCTAGAACAAGTGACGAAGGAAATAGGACTTCAAGTTCTTGACCTCGGAGGGAAGGCAAAGCCCGTCCGAGCAGATGCATTGAGGTTGGCGAAACCTCGAGGAGGAAAGCACCCTCACGAGCACTTGCCGAGGAGGATCTTCAAGCCCTTATTAAAAAGGCGTTCGCTGATCGGAAGCTCCCTCTAGATAATCCGACCAGGGCACGGTATCTGGGGAACACTCAAAATTTCGAGATAGAAAAAACAGACCCACCTCGACGATTCTTGATCCCCAACTTAAGAGTCTATGATGGAACCTCGGATCCCGCTTACCATGTCCAGTATTACCAGCATTCCATGGCATTATAGATAGGAAATAAGCCGCTGATGTGCAAAGTTTTTCCCTCGAGTTTGGGAAACCTGGCCTTGAAGTGATTTTCCCGCCCAAAGCCGAGATCGGTTTGCAGCTTTCGAGAGCTTGCTAGATCTTTTGTTACACATTTAGTAACAAATCCCAAGCAACCGAAAGACATCAGGGCATTACTGCCTCTCAAGAAGCAGAGCTCGAAAAGCCTGAAAGAGTTCGGCACGCGTTACTGGCGCCTCTATAATGAGGTGGGAGGGAGTAACGAGCAGGTAGTTGTAGCAACCTCTAAGCTCTAGCTACCGAAGGAGAGCTAACTTCGCCAATTATTAATGAAGCGGTCCCCGACTACACAAGGAGAGTTGTTAGACCGGATTGAGGAGTTCATAAAATTGGAAGAAGATATGGGTATCACAGAGCCGAGATGGGCTCGCCCAGCGGAGGAAGAGAACAAGCGAAAACGAAGAAGAGAGTTTGGGGAGAGGACGGAGCGAAGGACAGCCCGAGCTGAGCCCATAAGGTCGGCTTATGAAGAGTATATACCATCTTCAAGGAGCTGATCTACCGAATTTTGACCCAGATCAAGGATAAACCCTACTTTAGGAGACCTTCGAAGATGGTCGATGATCCGGGGCGCCGGAATCCAAACCTATGGTGTTCATACCATCGGGAACATGGGCACTTGACAGAGGACTACAGAATGCTCAAGCAGCACTTGGAAGACCTCGTGAAGGAGGGACACTTGAAGGAATAAGTGGAGATTCATGATAAAAAAGGCCCTAGGCGGCTTGGCTAGGAAAGAGCTGAGGAGCGACGAACCAAAGAAGGAACCTGTTGGGGTGATAGATGTGGTGCACTAGGCCACCAGCCTTTCTGAGGTAACAACCAGATCCGTCAGAAACCAGAGAAAAATGGTTGTGCACCTAAAGGAAGTGTACCAGACAACTATCGATCCAAGCATTGTTTATGAGGTAGGACGTAAGGAGGGAGAAATCTCATTCACAGATGAGGATTTGCGGGACGTGGTCCAACCGCACAATGATGCGTTAGTATTGACTTTGAGGGTTCAAGAATATGATGTTCGAAAAATATTGATTGATCCTAGGAGCTCGTCAGAAATCATGTACGCCGAGCTATTTGGTAAGCTCAAATTAAAACGGTCGGACTTGAAGCCGACCTCACTACCCTTGTTCGGATTCAGCGGACAAGCTGTACACCCAATGGGCCTCATCATGGTTCAGGTCGAGGCAGGACCTATTCATTTGGACGTGGAGTTTTTGGTGGTCGACGTGCCCTCACCTTACAACACCATCATGGGACGAACGTGGATCCATCGAATAAAGGCAGTCCCCTTAACTTATCATCAAAGGATCCGTTTCTTGACGTTGAAAGGGATGATGGAGATCAGGGGAGATCAAGTGGTTTCCAGGAGCTGCCTGATAGCTGCAATCAAAGGGAAGGTGATAAAAGTCGAAGAAGGAAACAACTGCTCGAACAGAAGGGTAGACCAGGAATAACAATTACATCCAGGTCGGTCGGAAGGCGGCGAGCACGGGCCCGACCGGACCAGTATGGCGATGGAAGAGCTGGAAAAGTTTGTTGTCTGGAAAGGAGGTGTACCATCCCCCGAACAATATTGGAAGATTGAGAAATTAATGACTAGAGATGAGCAGGATAGCCTAGCCCGGCTGCTCAACAAGAACGCTGACGTCTTTGCCTGGACCCCACATGAGATGCCTGGAGTTGATCCCGAGGTCATCAGTCACAAGTTGGGGGTAGATCCAAGAGCCAAACCAGTAGTTCAAAAGCAGAGAAAGCTGGCCCCTGAACGCCAAGCCACCGTGAATGAAGAAATGGATAAATACTTGGAAAAAGATGCCATCCGGGAGGTGCATTACCCAGAGTGGTTGTCTAACACTGTTGCCGTATCAAAAAAGGATAACAAATGGAGTGTGTGTGTAGACTTCACTGACCTGAATGAGGCATGTCCTAAGGATAGTTTTCCGCTCCCAAAGATTGATCAGCTAGTGGACTCCACAGTGGGGCACGAACGGATGAGCTTCTTGGATGCATATCGGGGATGCCACCAAATTGCGATGGTGAAGGTCGACCAGGAGAAGACAACATTCATAACCCCTAAGGGAACCTTCTGTTATAAATGAATGCCCTTTGGGCTTAAGAATGCGGGGGCGACATATCAGAGATTGGTTACGAATATATTTCAGAGTATGATCGGAAGTACGATAGAAGCTTATATTGATGATATGGTAGTGAAAAGCAGAAAAAGGAAGCTCATGAGGAAGATTTGAATATGGTATTCGGCATCTTACAAAAGTACAAGTTGAAGCTGAACGCCACGAAATACTCATTTGGGGTTAGCTCGGGGAAATTCCTTGGATACATCGTGACCCATAATGGAATTGAGGCCAATCCCAACCAAGTTGCAGTTGTGTAGAGATTAGTTTGGCCGAGCTCAAAGAAGGAGGTACAAAAATTGACAGGGATGCTTGCTGCCCTGAATCGCTTTATAGCAAGGAGTTCGGACAAGTGCCGACTAATGTTTCTTGCTTTAAAGAGGAAGGCAAAGAAAGTGTGGGATGAAAAATGTGATGAAGCGTTCGCACAGCTCAAGCAATATTTGAGTTCTCCTCTTGTCCTTTCTATTCCAAATCCCGGGGAAGAGCTGGTGCTCTATTTGGCGGTATCTCAGCATGTAGTCAGTGCGGTCTAGATGAGGGAGCAAGGAAAGCACCATCAGCCGATCTATTTCATCAGTAAAACTCTACTAGATGCCAAGACGAGATACCTACCACTTGAAAAGCTGGCATTGGCCTTGGTATGTGCAACTCGGAAGCTGAGATACTACTTTCAAGCCCACACCATCAAAGTCCTGACCGAGTATCCGATCAGTACTTCAGAAGGTCAACTTCTCGGGGAGACTAGTGAAATGGGCAATAGGGCTCAGCGAACATGACAACAAAATAGTTCCCAGAAGCGCGATAAAGGGCCAGGAGGTGGCCGAATTCATAGCTGAGTTCATTTACTGGGAGACGCCCAAGCAAAATGAGTCAGGTTGGTAGGTGGACGAAGCAAGGACCGACCAGCAGTGGCAACTATATGTGGATGGAGCATCCAATTCACGAGGATCAGGCGCCGATGTGGTGCTCATAATGCCAGAAGGGGCGGTAATCGAACGAACTGTCACAATGGGATTTGATGCATCGAACAATGAAGCAGAGTACGAAGCACTCTTGTTCGAACTCAGAATGGCCAGAGAGCTCACGGTCAGGCAACTGACAGTTGATTGTGACTCACAATTAGTTGCTAGTCAACTAACCGGGGAATATACAGCTCGAGATGATCGGATTTCTGCATATGTCGTAAAAGCAAAGCGCTTGATCCAAGATGTTGAAGATGTTAAGGTAAAACAGAATGGTTGGAAGGAAGATTCACATGTTGATTGCTTGGTCAGTTGGGCTACAACCATCAAATATGAGCTAAAGAGAGAGATCCTCGTTGACTGCCAATCAGAGCTGAGCACCGGAGGTCGGCACGTCATGTGCGCCGACCGAGTTGAAGAGACTCCAAGCTGAATGACACCAATAATAGAGTGCCTGAAGGACAAATCGCTCCGAAAAGACTTTGAGGAGAGTAAGAAGGTCAGGAGAAAGGCAACCAATCAGAGCCAAGCATCGGAGGTCGGCACGTCATGTGCGCCGACCAGGTTGGGAAGACTCCGACGACAGTTGGAAGGTCATAAGAAAGGTAATCAAATTTTGGCTATCACCAACGGACAAGCTTTATCGATAGTCTTACTTGGGATTGTACTTACAATGCGTCAACCCGGTTGGCGTTGAAAGGTTGTTATGAGAACTTCGTGAGGTGTGCCGTGGGGGGCACATCGGAGGACAAAGCTTCGCTCACCAAGCTACATCGCAAGGTTATTGGTGGCCATACATGCAGAAGGATGCCTTACAGTTCGTGCAGAGGTGTGAAAGATGTCAACGCTTCGGTAAAGACATCAATTAACCTACCGAGCAATTAACCTCAATAGAGAGTCCGTGGCCATTTGACGAGTGGGGGGTTGACATCGTCAAGCTCAATCCAAGGTCGGTAGATTTGGAATACCCTGGGCACTGATGACCGACAATGGGGAACAATTTGAGGGTAAGGTATCCATGCATCAATGCTAACGATATGGCATTATACATCACTTTTCAACCTCTGTTTACCCACAAAGTAGTAGCCAAGCAGAAAGCTCCGACAAGACTTTGTTGGACGACATGAAGAAAAGGGTGGACGAGCTTCCTAGCATCTTATGGACCTACAAAACCATCCCGCGAAGGTCAAAAGGAGAAACCCCATTAGAGATTGGGGTGCCAACCATAAGGTTGGAAGCATACGGTCATGAGAAAAATAAAGAGAGGATTGCCGAACAACTGGACATGATTGAGGAGCAGAGAAAGTAGCATTGACCAAGTTGGCCGCCAACCAGCAATAATTAGCTCAGAGCTTGCAGGAAAAATGTACGACAAGGACATCGGAGGTCGGAGACCACGTCTTGAGAAAGGTACTCCCGAACACCAAAGACCCCAGTCACAACAAACTAGGTCTGATTTGAGAAGGACCATACAGAGTTACCTCCGTCGGAGGAGCAAGAGCTACCACCTAGAGATGCTCGAAGGAAAAGCATTGCCAAGGTCTTGGAACACAGCGAATTTCAAGAAATTCTGTATCTTTGTGCCAAAGAAATTGTCATTATTGCATTCCATTTACGCAAGTTGTCTTATGATCTTGTACCAAGAGCTCTTGTACAAAGAGCTTATGCAATTATGCAGGTTGTCTTATGATCTTGTGCCAAAGATTTGTGTGGGGTGCCCTATGACCTTGTAGCAAGGAACCGATTCATAGGATTCAATAGAGCGGGGACCCACAGTAGGGACCAGACCCTACCAGGACAACCGCGCCTAAATAAGGCTAAAGCCTGAAAATTAAGGGTAGTAGCAAGCCCACTACTTCGTGCCAAAGGAAAATATCCTAACCGGGAAAGTCTCAAAATAGGTATGCTGGACTGATCTTCCCTTAACCAATGTTTGGCGTGACGACGAAAACGCCGGGCTGAGGGAAGCTCGGTAAGAGGCTGACAGTGGCAGTAGGCATGAACCATGTGGAAAGAAAAAGTGGAAGTAAACAAGAGCCGAACATTCAGAGCGCAAAAGACAAATTTATAGAGAAAGAAAGATAGGTAAATACAGCAATTGGCCCACACGTTGGGCAACTTTCCAAAAGTAAAACAAAAAAAGGGAGAGTTCTTCAATTCTCTAGACAACCTCAGGGACATTAGAAGCAAAAGCGGCAGGGTCAGCAATAGGAGAAGCATCATTATCACCAGCCACGGGCGAGTTGGACCTTCCAACAGGATCTTGAGCAGAAGTTTCAGCAGGCGATGGCTGAGCTAGAACAACGATAGGCTAAAATGTGTGCTTGGCCCGGAGGGGAGAATCTCCTAGGACACTAGCATCACTTAAGTATGCATCATACCCCCGTTTGAACACGAGGTTCTTCATTCGCTCAACCTCCTCAAAATAGATTGCCTCGACCTCTTCAAACACTGCATCCTTAGACTTCTCCATAACATCCCGCATCTCCACCTCCATCTCGGCTAGCTTGGAACAAATAGCCATGAGCTCCATCTCATTTACAGTCAGGCGACTTAAAACAGTGACCACCTTAGCATCTACAACCTTCACAGCTTTGGAAGAATTAGTAGCGTAAGATTCCGCTAAGCGCTGAGCAACCTCGGAAGCACCACGTGTCTTCGAAGAATCTCAAGCCCCCTTTCTTCTCGGAAAACGGGAAAGAAGAAAGGAGGCTTGGGGGACAATTGTGAGGGGAAAGTTTGAATGACTTGGAAGTGGATTTGGGCCAAAACAGACCCACTTGTAAAATTAGCCCAATAATGAAAGTGGAGAAGGAACATCCCATAAAAAGGGGCCATGATCCTCTCACATGCTATAATGGAGAAGGTGGGAAAGGACATGTGTCAAATAACACAAGGACAGTTGGCAGAAGAGACAAAAATGAGACCAATATTCAGGGGGAAACAACCCACGATCCTGAGCCACGTTTGAAATCTATTCATCATGATGTGGAAATGGGAAACGTGTACTAACGGGCATCAGAAATTCAGGGGAAAATTGCTAAGAGGAGGGAGATGATCTGAGAGGGAGGTATGCCAAAAATCACATCCAAAATCTATCTATTACATGAATTTCCAATCTTGGTGGCTAACTTAAGCATCGGAGAAAGTTCGATTGGGCTACCCCGATCGAGTTTCACTAGGTTTCTTTCTTCTTGAACAGGTACTTCATTCAGGGAAGGAGATCCAGCAAGAAGAAAAAGAAAAGGCACCAAATCAAGAAGAAAGGTTGTTCCATCTTGCTTATCTCTTCAAAAATTGACCTTACAATAGTATCAATGATTGAACCATAAGTAGAGAAAAAAACAACCCATACCCACCTAAACTTATCACAATCAGAACCAAAATCAAATAGAAGGTTTAAAAAAGAGTTACAAGAAATGGGGTTTGGAGAGAAAAAGTAGATGACAAATAGGAAATTATGGGACCTGGAGTCTGCTTCCTATCACGCGATTGACGGCATCATTATTGACGCCTCTAACTCCGACCACCTTACCTACCAGATTCCACTGCACTAAATGGAGATGGAGATGAGGAGGAGGAGAAGGAATAGGAGTAGATGACTCTGCAATCACTTCTCCTTGGGCTTCGGCCCCTACTACTTGTTGAATTCTTGGGGTCCAGGTCGATGTGGAAACAACGTGCAGAGAATTGGACAAAGGTTGAGGGAGGAGAAGACATCATCACATGCTAGCTAGGATTCTTTATCACCAAATTGGGCAACAAAGCAAAGCTCCTGCAAACGGCCATGGTAGAATGATGATCATGGTTGAAAATGTCGGCCGGTACCGGTATGATATTTTGATGGGATACCGGTATCGGTATCGCCCATCAAAATATTGGTCTGTATCGGCCAATATTTTAAAATATCGGTCGGGTATCATTCCTAACGGTCTCCTGTTTTGCTAGTGTTGAAATCTTCGAAAAAACTTTTAAAAAAATGTACAGGGAGAAAAGGAGAGGAGGAGAGGGATAGAGAGAGATAACATATCTAAGAGAATAGATCTATGCATATATATATACAGCGGAGAAAAGAAAATGAAGATGAGTTCAACAATTCAGCTTGTAGTAATAGACACTAAAAAAAAATGAAACTCAAAGTTGGAGGAGAGAGGGAAGGAGATGGGCGTACCTCACTGGGGGTTGAGCTACTCCATCGCTATCTGCGAACGCCACCATCGCCGACTGTCGCAACTTGTATATCTACGGATGACCCTTTTCTCCTCCTCTTCTATTTCCTCTCTCTCTCCTTCCTCTTCCTCCTCTTCTCTTTCCTCTTATTTCCATCTTCTTTGTTTTTTCACTTCCCACTCCCTTTCCCTCTCCATTTTCTTTTTTTTTCTTACATTTCTACCCTAGGTTCTGGATTCTGATGCTAAGAAGGGCAAAGCCCATCCGTGTTTTTTCTTATTTTCTTATTTTTTTTATTTTACTAGGTCCCCACATGCAGTACATTTTACTTTAGAGCGTGTTTGGATCACAGGTGAAGTGTGTCATACAATAATGTTAAAAAATTGTAACCTATCTCATTTGGATAAAAAAGTGATAAGTACTTCACCTACTCCATCTGCCAATCTTTTCATGACGCAGTAAAACCAGAGGTGACTTGAAGCCCACTTTTAAAGCCCCCCTCCACCAGGTGGGCTTGAGAACTCTTCCCATTCTACGAGAAATCTACCGATATGATGTGGATAATCAACCAGTATACTAAGTCCTGCCTGAGAAGATCTCACACAAGATCTACCGTAGTACACTTCCACAGCTGGTGCCTTGAAAAAATATGGTGAAAGGGCTGATAACACAACACAAACATCTCCAGTAAGAGATCGAGTTCCAGATCGCAGTTGTTGTCATATCTTCGTGGGTGTTCACAGAAAATCTCAATTGAGATTTGGAGAGTCCAGCAATCATTCATCGTGGAGACGATTTAAGAGGGTGAATATGGTAGGGGTTGCTGTGCTATCACCTGTACAATGCTCATCCCTATGATGGCATTCATCTCAATGTTTCAAATCAGAATCAAATTAGGAGATGGAGTTGGTGACTTGCCCTAATTCTCCCCCTAACCTGTACCTGGGTGCATTCACTCCATCGTGTGTCATCTCTTCTTTATAAATCGGCTGATGGGTTGGCTACTGAGATTAAAGTGGCACAAGGCTTTCAAGCGTCCGGGTGAATGCATAGGTACTCATCCTCATACTTTCTAAAAGTTGTTTTCTTAATTTGGGGGTATCGGATTGTTCTGTTTTTTCTTTGATGAGTTAATAGTAGGTGATGTTCCAGTCCGGCAGTTCCCCATGGAATGTGCAGCTCTTACAATCATTTATGATTTTTCTTCGTTTATAGCAACAACGGCCTTGTTCAGTGATTATATGATCTAACTCGTCTAGAGGGACAATGCCCATCACCTACCGATCTTTACTTGCTTGGAAACCTAATTTGTGGTTTTTTATTTTTTATAATATGTGTCCATTGGCTATGGTGGACAACCTCTTCTGCCTAGTTTAATATATTCTTTGCACCTTAAATCCATCATGACTTCTGGTAAATGTCATAAGGATGGGTTTGTATGTCCGTTTCGTATTACTATCTGGACAGATGCAAGGTCCATGGATAAAATGTAGTCTTCTTAGTAACAACTGAAACCACTGCATGGATCCTCAATTTTTTGCTTGTTTAACACTTCCTTTATAACAAATAATGCCTTCAATGTTATGGATCGTTTTGTATTTCAAATTGAACTTCCAATTTACAGAACTTGCTAAGTAGTTTTGTCAGGGTCATCAATGCTATATGTATCTTTATACTAATTAGTTTGTTCTTGTAAACATTATGGCTCAAATCCTGACACAGAGTCTACCATAGTAGTGCTTGTTGTTCGCTCCGAAGGTATTATTCCTATACCCATTCATTTATATGATGTGCCTGTCTAATAAATCATTATTCTCCACAAATTACTTTGTATGTATTTTAGAAAATGTTTCATGAAAATACTACTTTGCTGCTGTTTGGTTTTCTAGATTATTGTACACTGCTCAAAATTCATTAGTGCTATAGCATGGGTCTACCAATCCCTTTTGATGCTGCCCTGGAATGACTGTCTCCTCCCTACATTGACTAATAGTTTAATCAATCATCAGTAAATGGATGATATGGAGCGTACATTGAACAGTAGTATAGGAGAGAATGAATCAGGCTTCAGTTAGTCCGAGGCAGATCAGCATGCAATATTAGGAACTGTATGGGGGAGTGTAGCGGCTTGGAGGCAACAAATGTTGCTAATTGCAAAGCAATACTGTCTCTCTAAGAAGAAGGTAAAACAAATTAATAGAGACGCTGGCAGGGCTGAATTTCTTGCAACTTTAACTAGTGAGAGGGACGCAGAATGTATAAGCCAACTGAGAATGGATACCTAAACGTTTAAATTATTATGTCAGTCAATGCGAGAGAAAGGGTTATTGAGGGACACTTATGTTATGTCTGTAGAGGAGGCAATGGCAGAGTTCTTGCATACCATATCACACAGTGTGAGAAACAAAACAAATAGTGTCAGGTTCCATAGATCAGGAGAAACCATAAGTCGTCACTTTCAGGAGGTACTCTTTGCAATCAATAGTATTGCTCCAGAAGTGCTAGTGCAAGCTGGGATGCACACACCAAGGGGCCCAAATGGCTTTGAGGTAATGGCATGTCTCTCATTTAAATTTAAAAAATGTCATTCATATTGTAACAGAAAATAATATTAATTCACAATTCCAATAGGATTGCATAGGAGCTCTAGATGGAGCACATATTCCTGTTTGTGTCCCACTGAAAATACAAGGATCATTTTGAAATAGAAAGGGGTCCTTGTCCCAAAATGTGCTTGGTGCTTGTGGTTTTGACATGAATTTTCAGTAAGTTCTACCCGGTTGGAAGGGTTCAGCAACAGACGCATGTGTCTTGTAGAGTGCTCTGATGCGCAAAGAGAAATTGAAAGTCCCACATGGTAAAGTCCTGCTTTAATTTTATTGTTCATTGCATGGGCGTATGTAATGATTTTTTGATTTAATGTGACATTCAATTACAATTCGATTAAGTAGGTAGGTATTATTTAGTAAATGTTGGTTACGCAAATGCCCCATGGTTTTTGGCACCATACTGAGCAGTGAGATATCATCTGAGTGAATTCAGGGGTAAAGATCCTCAAAATGAAAATGAATTTTATAACAAAAGACACTCGCAAACTTGCAATGTCATAGAGAGGACCTTCGGTATTCTAAAGAATCGGTTTGCAATTTTGAAGACAGCAACATAATATGACTATAAAAATCAAGTCTCCATTGGCAGCGCTTCTTGTGTGATGCACAACTTCATCCAAATGCATGGTGGCTCTGGCCTATCTACTGACGAGGAAATTGTGGTCAATGAAGATGGAGATGACCTGGTCCTGGCGGAAACAATAGATGAAGAAGTTGTGGGGGAGCCAAAACATAATTGTGGCAATGTACAGGCTCTAATGTTTCACTCTCAAAGGGAGAGAGAGGAATGGCATGTGTTTAGAGATAATATTGCTAAGAGACTTTGGAATGAGTATTGTAATAACACGTCTGGAGCAGGAGTGAGATGAAATTAGTGTTATTATGTACTGCTATTTTGAGCAAATGTCCCACTTTAATTATGATGAAAAATGTTCATTTCAAATTTGAAATTAGTGAATATTGTACTGAGTTGTCCGCGTCTCTACATTTTCATTGTTATATTGGTTTCACCGGTCTTCTCTCTTCTCTCTATGTAGCCATGTCAAATGGGAGAAATGTTACCTTCAATGCACTTATGGATGAGGAATTGCTTGATGGAATGTATGAACAAGTATTGTTGGGTTGTAAAGCAGACCGCGACTTCAAGGGAGAAGCTTATGAGGCAGTGGCAGTGATAATGACTGCGAATAGCAACAGGGAATATGTGCTAACCAAGCAGAGCATTGTCAATAGATGCAAGTATCATAAGAAAAATTACTCAATAGCAACTGAGCTATTGAATGCATCCGGTTTTGGTTATGATAACACAACAAAACGCATCATTGCTTCTAATGATGTATGGACAGCATGGATTGAGGTAAACATGTACATGAGATTAAATCTGGCTACAACTGTTTTTGGTAAACTCCAACATCTTAAAAAAGTGATGATTAACGTTGAACTAATATTGCTTTGAACCTATAGGGACATTCAGATGCTAAGCCATATCGGGCAAAGATAATTGAACTCATATTTGGTGCTGACGTTGTCGCGGGACAATATGCTAGGTCTGCCACTGCTGCTCCAAGCCATGCATCATGCGAGTCTGACACACGCTACTACAAAATCACAGGTTGATTCAGATGTTGGGCTGACTGATCAACTTCATGGGTTTAGAATAACTTCTAGTGGTGTGGAGGGGTCATCCAAGAGAAAGAACAATCGCAAGAGGAACTCTGAGATGCTCGAAATCATCTCTTGCATTAAAAGATCCGGTGAAGGCTTGAAAGTCGCTATTCATGATGTGTCTGATAGCATCAGAATGCCAAAGAAGAAGGCTACCGATATGATAATGGTTGAGCTGCATCAAATCCTAGAACTGAGCGGATTGGACACGAGTCTTGCCCATGAATGGCTAACAATTCATAGGAATATGGCAACTGTTTTTCTTAGCACAGATGAAAAACATGATTGGATTTCTGAAGCAGCTGGCGAAAATAAGTGTCACAACCCGGGTCCGAATTACGATAACCATGGGCCGTGAACCCATACTTACTCCTGTAAACCCCAAATTAACCGAAATTAAAACGGAATCCACAAGGGATAACATTCTCAATTAACCTGTCAAATACACAATAATGCAGAAACATATATATATTTGACAATATCAAATTTCGATTTACATGTATACAAAAGAATAAGGTCCTTATACATGTATCATTCCCATCATTTCTTGTCAATTGGTGTGTACCCAAAACACCATGCAGTAATAATTAATTACATCCCAAAATGATTAACAAATTACTTCTCAAACATTTCTCAAAATGTTATAATTCTTTCTCGCTCTCGAATACCCATTTCAAATGGTATTCCGGCCGTTCCATTCCGTTTGTCCTCCTGGAGGAACCGGAGCGGTCTCCTCCGCTGGAGCCGTGTGCGCTGCTACACCGGTAGGGGCAATCGGGCATGTAATGCCATCAATAACACTAATGAACACAGCGGTTCAACAATATATAAACAAATCTAGTAATAGCACATGTTAATACATATACTAACTCATTCAATCTATTTAATAATAATTTCAATTCTAACAAGTTCAGATAATGTCTATGATCACAATATATAACCGTAAGAGTTAACCAATAGTCATTCACAAGATAATCCTTATTATATCTTTCATTCGCTCATTTCAATCCATTTCATTTCATTTCATTTCATTACCATCTTCCCTCAAAGGAAGGATTCATTTAATTTACCATCTTCCCTCAAAGGAAAGATTCATCTTCCAAACGGAAGGCATCAATCAATACTCATAGATATGATCGGAATATGTGGGATTTACTAGTGTCCTGGCCAGGGACAACTAGCATCACCACGGAGCTCCGGAACGCCCCCAAATCCATCTGCTGCAGCAGGATTCGTCATTTACTTCGTTTATTAATTCATTGAACTCATTTAGAGTTTTAGTACAGTAGCTAGGTAATGCCAACCTAAGAGTTAATGTCTTTCTAATGATCAACTCAATTCATTTCAGTAATTCTCTTCATAACAAGAGGAGGGAATAACGGTAGTACCAATCTCCCGAGATCGGGACCTAACAATGTGAAACACGATATAATGAGAGATCTTACTTCTCATTTATAGCTCCACTCAATTCTATCTCATTCGAAACCAACCGTTGGATGTAACTATTGGTTTCCCCATTGCACGTGTTATTCTTGATGGACATCACATTTATTTTTAATGTGTGCATTGAGGTCCCCATAATTATCACCCATGGAGGTTTAATCTCAAAACTAATTTAAAGAGTATTCGTACTCACAAGAAGTACTCCAAGTTTATGTGAAAATCCAAAATCCGCTGGACTCACGGTCCGGTCGATTGGCCAAATTTTCACTTACAGTCAATGTTCGTACCTGTATTAGGTTCGCTCGAGCGAGTAAAGTTCGCTCGAGCGGACACCTCACAGAACGTTGGTCGCTCGAGCGCACCCCATGTTAGCTCGAGCGAACTGCCCAGAATTATTTCGCTCTGTCACAGAACCTTGGTCGCTCGAGCGACTCCATGTTCGCTCGAGCGAACTGTCTAGAGTTCCAACTCGAAAATCTGATACATTCTCTCTTCTTCTACACTCCTTTCTCCATTATTCACCCACAACCTACAATAGTAATGGAACCTCCTGTTCCCTCCTCACATATCATCCATTTCCAAAACAATACTTCTAATGATCCATTAATCATTCACAAAACCCATAAACACATCCAAAATCAATGGAAAATGCACAAGTCCATGAAAACTATATGCATTTCTACAACAAGTAATGCTAATCACAAGAAATGCTTATACTTGCCTTTGATGAAGGTTAATCAACTCAAGGCCCTCTTGACTTAGCTTGCTTTTGAGATGAAAACCCCCAATGTAACCCTAATCTCATGAAAACATGACAATACACAAATCTATAAGCTATTGGTGTTAGAAATCATGCCTAAGCACTCATTATGACTTGAAAACTCATTAGGGTTCCAAGTACTTACTTGTAGCTCAAATGAGAGAAACTTTGGGATCTTTCTAAAGCTTCACACTTCAACAATGGGGAAAAGGGCTTGAGGAAGAAGATGAAGATGGAGTCTTCTCACTTAAAGCCACCCAAACCACTCCAATCTCACCCTTGATGAAGAGGAATGGAAGAGAGAGGAAGAAGAATGGTGTCTAGGGTTTGCTCTAAAGTGAAATGAATGCAAAAGCTCATTTCATTCTAATATAAGGACTCCTCACACTTAAACCCCCTTTTATTGAGCATAATTACATTTTGAGTCAAATGAAACCTCATTTGCTCCATTTGAGGTCAAATATGATCGCGTCTATTATGAAAATTAATGTACTACTCAAGATATACGCGTTGGTATCAAGGACTCCCGTATTTGACGAAATACGTGAAAACTCGTATTTATGAAAAAGTCCTTAGCCTATCTTGTTTGAGTCTAAACTCACTTTAACCAATTCAATTTCATTTCATTATGTTTAATGCATCGTTTGAGACTAATTTGTCTCTCTCTGGTCAGTAATCTTCATTAGCCCAATTATCCATGCTTAATTAGCATTAATCTCAATTAACTAGCCTTAATCATGATTAATTTGGGTCGGGGTGTAACAATAAGGGCGGAGCTAATTGGATAGTCGTTGCTTGGCATAGGGACGTTGGTCTTTTTTTGGCATGTGTTGAGTCCTCGTTTGGATTCAAACACTTTATTTTGCAAGGGCCGAATATGATCATGGCCCATGGGATCTCCTAAAAAAATCTGAACCTGTTTATGTTGTGTAATTCTATACTAGCCATGCTATATTGGGGCTACCCATATACTATAATATGGTAGCTCTTGATGGCATCACGTCGCATACTACCATGCACTTTGCTAGACTATTGCAGGCACATGCTTTATATTTCTAGTGGTTTGATGTGCTAATTGTCATTGACATATAACTAATGTTTACTGTTACTTGTTATGATGAAGCTTAACTGCCTTTGTTTTGGCTTCTTGTTATGGTGGATTCAATATGCATTTAATTGTTTTAGGTTTTCGATGCGCTGATTCATGGGTCAATATTAGTGTTATGTGCTTTACCGAGGACGATGAGTTGGAATATATTGAAGCCGGGACGAATGTAGGGCGCAAGTGCATGAGTACCCGAATGCGCATTTCAAAGGTTTCAGTAGTGTACAAGAAGCTGTGCAGAGTTTGAAAAGATATTGTGAAAATGATTCGCAGCAAAGCGAATCACAACGGGCTCCCTTCCACAGTCAAAGTCTGATACGGGATCCTATTCATAATAGGCTTGAGAATCTGTTATGGGTTTTTGCATTTCTTGTTATAATCATGTTTGTATTGTGTGTTATGATGATCTGGATGGCTTTGTCTATCCACCATGTTATTTGATGATGATTGTCTAAGAACATTAATGACAACTATTTTGCACACTACCAGGCTGCTCTCATCACAGGTACCCACAGTAACTAAATGTTTTGTAACCCACAACTACCTTTTGTTCTGGATTACAATGCAGGTGTTAGAAATTTGTGATACCAGATTTTATCAAGTGCGACTGCAAGATACTATTGTTAAAAGGGTCTTACTGTGACTGTAAGAGACTATTGTTTTCATGGGTCTGAATGGTATTTAGTGTCATATTGCTCTTCAATATAGGATGATTAACCACTATTTTACAACAGGAGTGAATAGTATTTCCTCCTCTTGCATAGTCTTTGCGCAAGTATAATGTTTAGCTATTTAACTCAAGATTGTGATCATCACCAGTGGAATATTTGCTTATCCCTTTGAGTAGCAGGTTAGGTGGTTAGCAAGAAGTTTAATATAATGTCATGCGTCTTTGATCTTTGTAAGCAACTATTGCCATGGATTTTGCCCTTCAATTGCTTGGATCACAATAACTTGGTCACATGTTTGTATGTCCCACTGAGCCTTGAAAGAGTAATAGAAAACTCTTTCTTGCTTTACTAATTGTTCTCTCTCTTCTGGTTATTATGCAGTAGATACTAATTGTTCATTGAAATTTGTGAGGTGTACGTTTTCATGGTGCAGATGACCAAAACATCCACTGCTTTCTGGAATGTACATGGGAAGGTGTTGCAATGGTAGGCCAGCGGAACTCTGCATTCGAGTTTGCTTTGAGGCCGATTAGACGCGAAGGATAGTTCCAATTATGGGTGCTAGAGTCTCACATGAAGTAGACATTTTCAAGGCTGATATGTTTTTGCTTCATGAAGTCTCCACAGACTCAATGAAGACAACCATTCTCCTTGATCACTTGAAGCGCATGTATTAGCTTGATTGATTCAGCTGTATCATATGGTCCAACACCTGCTGTCTCAATGGATTGTTCTTCGGACAACTTGGATGCTATGATGTAATATTTGCTGTGACACCGGTTAGAGTGGGCTGTGCTTCATTAGCAACATTTTTTTTAATCACCCCTTTGTGTTGCATGAAGTGATACTTTGTCAATATACTGTTTTTTCGTAAGAGGTGTGTTACACTCTTTGCCTGTAATTGCTATAAGAAGCCAAACAATATTGGTACAGATATAGCATCAATCTGGACGGCTTAATCCCATCTCTAGATACAACAACACTATAGTATGATGAATTGTTCTTGCATTGTCTATTCAAGTACTATAGTATGATGAATTGTTCTTGCATTGTCTATTCAAGTAGTTGTTTTGTTGAGCGTAAATCATATGATTAGTGTGTGCAGGGGTAAAAGACAATACCCTGTTTTTTGTTCTTGCAAAAGAGTTATGTCACTTATTCAATTCCATAGACCCAGCAAAGTAGTGATGTAGAACCAATGTTGATAATGAAAATCTATCATGAACGTAATTTTACCTGCTCATGATGTAATATTATGTGCAATTTAGGTAGTGCTAAGTCCATAAAATGAATTCTCATCTCGTTAAGTTGGCAGTTATGACGGAACAGTACCTCTAAATTTAAGTTGATGTGCATGCACTAGGTCTTTCTTCTAGTCATCCCAGCATTCTTTCGTATTGCCACTTGGTTTTTAGATGCTAATTGCATGGTTATTATTAAAAATGAAAATTGTATGTCAGGGTGTATGTCCAACTATAACAGTACACATCCAAAAATAATGAGTAGGCCCCCTCGTCATGACTAATGGCATCTAAAACGAAATACATTTATTTATACCAAATTAATTTGTTGAGATCAATTTTTCAGTCATATATATGATTAAGAACTTGGACCAAATGTGTGATTTCGATAATGGAGTGATTATTCATTTTGTTACCAGTGAAAACCAAACCTGGTATTTACAATTGTTATAGTTAGCTGACATTGATGTGATTGGAATGTGCTTTCATGCATCTTCACTTCATAGTTAATCCAAACACGGTGGTGTTAGGCTCCCTACTTCATCACCAAGTGCAACCAAACACAGTATTTACAATTGTTATAGTTAACTGACATTGATGTGACTGGAATGTTCTTTCATACACTTCACTTCATAGTTAATCCAAACACGGCGAGGTGAAGGCTCCCCCCTTCACCACCATCAACCAAACACGGTTGGGTTTTTACAAGATTAACTCCACTTGTAAACTCCCATCCACTTTACATTGATTTGATAATTCACACCCTCATAATTCACTCCACTTGTGATCCAAAACACGCCTTAAGGGTCATGCCAATCCGGGGGCTCCATAGTGGGGCCCACATATGGAAAATCTGACCTGCTTAAAATAACTATCTCTTTTTAATATGAGCCCTAGGCAAGTTTTACCCTAATAGGATCTTGTCCACTGATAAATTTCTTAGTTGATTAATTTTAAAACATCAGTCAATTTGACAGCACGCATCCAATTCGAAAGAAATTTGGCCAAAATCCATACATGAAGAGAGTAATTATTTTGAGTGGTTTAATTCCTTTTTTTTATTTTATTATTATTATTTTTTTTAAGGTGAGCTCTTATAAAGTTTTCAAGATATCCTCAATTTTTTCAATTGCATCCTTGATCCTACTAACAAGGCCCACTTAAAAAAATAAATCTAGACTACTCTAAAACAAATTGTGTGTCCCAACCCCAATTAGAGTAAATTTTTTTACAAAGCTAATATAAGAGGTGATAGTTAAATTTAATTATTTGGGCTACATTAATGAATTCATAAATTATAAGGATGAATGCAAATATTAAACATTATAACTTTATATATTTAACAATGGCAGATTAAACAGCGATACAGGATGTCATGACTTAAGGGGATTGAGATTTTGACTTATTGTAGTTACTAATGGAAAAAAACATTACTTTCCAACATTTTATAATATTCTGGATCTTTTAGTTATTTTTTAAAAAATTTCTAGACTAAAAGAAAACTTTACACGGCGACAACCGCAACGGACCGATAACCGCGATCGATACCCATATCGCAACCGATACCGCGACTTTTAATCACGGCGACGATAGCATTGTCCAAAAAAAAGTACAAAAAAAAAATATCAGTAGAAGGATTCCATTTGTATTGCACAATTTGCGAGGACCCTTCGCGAGAAATGACCAAATGTTGAGATTTTTTCAGTAAAATCCTCTAAAACAAATTAGAGAAAATCAGGATCCATATTATCCTTAATATGACATAAGACTAGTTCTCATTAGGATGCATTATGGCTCATAATAGATCTTTTTGGGGAGCAGGATCCACTATATGTGGAAGGCTCAGCTCATCCAAAGAAGTTGAAACACATGCTGTCTCGTATGTCACTACAAGAAAAGTAACTTTTAATGATGGTTTTATACCTGTGGAAAAGAAAAATCACATGCGGAAGTGAGCTGATTTTGCAATATATTTGGAGGCAGATTCCTTGGAAGTTGGAACTAACAAAAATAATCACATGCTTTAGAGAGAAGAAAATGTGGGCGCTTGGCATTTGATACTTCCAATCCGTGACAAGCAATAGGACATTTATTTGCAACCAACTGTTTGTTAAGGGCAAGTTTGAAAAACTGAGAGAAATTTTCTATTTAGAGGATTCTCTCCATTTCCCTAGAATCAACACATTCTCATATAGGATTTTCAATGAGAATTCTATGTTTGGTATTAAGAGAGGATTCCTATCATTTGTAAGATGTATGATCCAATGGTTGTAAGCTTCTTGAAAATTTTTCAAAATCCATGAAAAATCAAGACCTCAACTTTCTCCTCAAAGATGTTCTTGGCCATTTAGAGAATTTGAAAGGTTCGGATCATGCAAAGGGGGCCCACATGAAAAGATTTTATTTTTTTAGAATCTGGACTTTTCTGAAAATATCTCAAGATATAGCATGGATTAACGACTGAAATTTGATGTAGTAGCTGTGCTTGACCTTTTGGAAATAATTCACAGTTCAGATCATGGTTTTGGAGCCCACAGGAACCAAGAAATGGAAAATAACGAACTGTTTTTCCATCCCATATTTATACACTATATGTGAAATAAACGACAGCTGGTTTTCGGCCTATTTCTCATGATCTATGATGGATCAATGGCTGATATTTCATCATATAGCCGTTTTGGAGGGTTTCAACATGATTAATGGTTTGGATCTTGATTGTGGGACTCAAAAGGTATGTTTTCAATGCAAAATCCTCGATACACGAAAAAGGTATGAGGATTTCCAGCACAGACTGTTGCCAAACGTGTCCTAAGAAATAAGTTGTTATTTATGATACAACAACCACCACCATCACCGAACCTAGGAGTGCTCAAGCGCCGGGACAACCTGAGTCCGATCTGGGACCAGCCCGCTTTGGGCCGGGCTTGGATTAAGTGATCAAAAGCCCAAATCCCAGCCGGTGTAAGGAATGCATGTAATTTAATTTAATTAGTCCAAACAATGGATCAAATTCCCACAAAAGTAATAAGAATCTAGATTCTGCCCAGCCCGATTGATAAAAGGGATGGGCTTGGGCCTAGGTTTTACGGCATGTGTTGGGCTTTGGCCACTGTTTCTAAAGCTCGCCCGGGCCTGGATTCCTTAGATTGGGCCCATGAACACCCCTAACCAATCCCTTATTCCAGCTATTTGAGTCAGCAGATTAGTTGTTATTTACAAATTTATCTATATCCTTTTCCTTTTACAGCTTTTGCTCCTTTCAATTTGTATCAGTGTCCCTGTACACAGAAGCACTTTAGGGCTAATTTCTCCAATTGTCCTCAATTTTTTTCCTTTGAGTTTTCGTGGAGAGAAGTGATCAATAATTAATCATTGCTGTTCAGGAACTACTAAGTACATAAACTGTTTCTATCTATTCATTGTTGGTATGAATACCTTAAAATGTTGTACAAAAGTAAGTATCACAATGAATTGCATCAGTAGCAGCGTGGTTAGTTACTCGGTGTTGATTATATATTACATAAAACAAGTGAATAGGGTGCTTTGTGATCATCATGTCATGTAGACCGGTATCAACTTTCAACCATTTTTGCCAAAACATTTATGCGTTAGTAGAGGTAGTATAAATATTTTCTTAATACTCTCTTTTAGGTGGAGCCCACTGGATCAATGTATTCCTTCATTTAATTAATTTATTTATTTTGCCATCTTTGGGCTAATAGTTCATTTGCCAAAACCTATTTGATATTTGAAAATGGGGTTGCAGGTGTGCTATTCGAAAATGGGGTTGTAGGTGTGCTTATCTCCAGGGTATTTTTTTTTTACTAGGATTCCTAATAAGAATTTGCTATGTTAGGGTTTTTTTTTTCTTTTTTTTTTATGGTATGATAAATTGTCTCCTGACATTTGAAATGTTGTGTTTTTTTCATCAGAGTTCCAAATTCCAACCACCTAAAAGATCTCAAATGGCTTTTTTGAAAAGAGGAGGGATTTAGAATTCCAACTTAAGGGGACAACTTTTAAAAAAATTACAATTCCTCCTGACATGAATTCTTAGAGTTCTAGCAAAACCAAACAGACCCTCACCCAAACCATCTACCCACAAGATGCTCATGGATTAAGAAGCAGTGCGAACCTCTACTTTAGCATCACTATCATGGCTAATCATAGCCATATCCCTCATTTGTGGCAACCTGGCAGACAAGCTCCCAGTGATTCAATACTACAAGGATCCGGCCCTGTATGGACCAAACAGGGAAACTCTGTTTAGTCCAATCAGGGGGTGCCACATGGGGAAAAGAGGGGTATTTTTTTTTTTCGAGATAGAAATTTTTTTAGATGGGATGTGACATCTTTCCCCATGTGGCACCCCCTCATTGGTCCAAATAGGGTTTCCCTATTTGGACCAAACAGGGGATCCATTTACATACTACAAACATTGACATTATAAGCTGTAAATGAGGAAATATTTTTAAGGGTTCCCTGAAAGGAAGTAGCACTGCATGGAGATCAACTTTGCAGGACATTGTAGGTATATTCAAACCTTTTAAATCATTTGATGATTGTTTTGTATGAATGTGCATGGATGTGAATGCTACGGGTTATAAGTTTCCTTTTTTGTGACAATTTTTTTTTTTTAAATGCATTTAGTGGCAGAGAAAAACAATGCTTCTATACAAAAGACTTGTAGCGGCGAAAAGAACCGCTGCTATTTGGAGAAATAGGGTTGGGAAAAAAAAAACCACTAAAAATGACCAATTGCAGCACACTTTCTGCCACTAATTGCAATGTCCACTGATAATGAGCCAGATAGGGCCTCTAATTTACTTAAAAAAAAGTTTTCATTGAATGAAATTTAGGAATTAGTGGGATAAAATTTCCATTGCTTATTTAGTTTTAGCTGATTTTTTTCTTCATTTCCAGCGCTATAACCAATAGCGATAGTTCCTTTTTGAGGTAGAATTAGTCACATTCAATTTTCCGCGCTAAATGTTTTACCGGCAGACTTTTAATATTTTTGTGGCGGTTTTTTATTTTGCCGCTAAAAGTGACTTTTCTTGGAAAGGTATTAAGCTTGCCTGACAAAAGGTGTAACCAGAGCAATTTTTGTTCTGAAGCATTAGAAGTGGTAAATGACACTGAAGGGTTCAAGAAAATGGGACATTAAAGATTGAACTTCAAACATTTTGGACATAGTTAGAGATTTTCTTAGCTTGAATTTCATCATGTCCCTACATGTTTTAATTCTATAGATCACTTGATAGCTAAATTTGGTCTTTGAGTGTGGGACTGAATCTTGTTGGTTTTGATAGCCCTCTAATCTGATTATGCTTACTGTTGTTGTTGTTGTTTTTGTTTTTTCTTCTTCTTTTCTCACTTGTTTGTTTCCTTCTATTATCTTGAGTAATAATACCTTCTTAATCAAAGGAAAAAAAAAAAAACCTATTGCCCGATCAATTTACCCAAAATAACCAGAACCCAAGATTAAGAGTAAAATAGAAGCGAGATCCATTCTCAACATACTTTCAATTCCTGATCACTTGGATCTATATTTCATATTAATTTACTAATAGAGATCTTTCTAGCATTATATAGAACTTTGAACATCAAGATTCATGATTTTGGAAGCTTATCATACTTAGCCCAATCCATAGGGATCCAATGATGGGCAATCATTTTCCTAACATAAACCTTGTTCCAAAGTCAAATATTCAGCATTTATGTGTCTTAAATTGAACTCGGGCCATTATTTTAATTTTAGATGGTTATAGATCAAATATGGACCATTATTTTAATAAAAAAAATTTCTACATAGGCGTAGTAGCCAGAAGTGGTGCTAATAATTTCAAGGCCTATAAATCAATCCCTCGACATATAGTAATGCCAACCATGAGTTTGTTGGGGACCATTATTTTAATTTTAGATGGTCATAGATTCAATATTTAAAGTTTCTTCATTCATGAATGGACTGTATATCATAAAACTCAGGGCCCTGCATATGCTTTATCATGAATCATGCTCGAACCCAACCCAGCCCAATTTTTGTAGGACCCACTTATACCATATTTTTATAGTAGATTAATCATCATCCAATTCAGTCCCTATCACTAGTGTGGCCCAATTTTATTAAATGGATATGGTCGTCTGACTTTCAAATACTCCTATTCCAAGAATCAATCATGATACCATATAATTCCATAAATCAAATGTTTAATATTCGACAAGCCTAGGCACTAGAAAATCCAAATTGTCCCAGAAAAGATCTATAATCTTTCGACTTGCCTCACATTTTTTAAAAAATTGAGATTTTGCCCATACAACTCTCCTTAAATCTAAATTTCACTAGTCAACAGTAGAATTTTAACAAATCTCAGTAAACGTGTTTGGATGAGTGGTGAATTGAAGTGAGGTAAAACCTTCATTATCTGAAAAATGAAAGATCGGGGTCATATCAAAAGTACATAAATTTAAAATTCCATCATTCTTTAAAAAAAAGTTAAAAAGCAAAATTCTTACTCCACTAAATGACCAAAAAAATCCTTTTATTTTTTACCAAAAAAGTAAAAAAAAATATATAAAAAAGCAACATTCTTCCTCCAGTAAATGACAAAAAAGAAAATCCTCTTTTCTACACAAAAAGTAAAAAAAGTAAAAAACATTCCTATCAAGCCAATAAAAAAAAAGCCTTTCATAAGCCACTTATATTTTATGAGGGCTATTAAAGCCACAACAGAAGCTTCTCTTTCCACATCTTTTCTCTCTACACACCCCCACTTAACTTAAAAGATTCTAGGAACTACTCTCTACACCCCATTATATTCAAATTACTCAAATCCCTCCACCCTCATTTTCTCAGTCCAATCTCCTTCTTCCTCCCTCTCGCCCTCTCTAGACCTGCCGCCCTCCACCCTCCCCCCCGGTCACCTCTCCCTCCCCCTGTCACCGCCCTTATACTGTTGCCCTCTATCCTTCTCCCTATCTCTCCGTAGCTCTCTATCCCACTCCACCTCCCATCACTACACCAAAAATCGGAAATTGGAACGGAAAAGCGTTCCTAATCCTTCCGTTCCTAATCCGTTAAAGTGTTCCAATTTCCGTTCCAATTTGGATTAGGAACGGTTGGTACCAAATTGGAACGGAAATTGGAACACTTTAACGGATTAGGAACGGAAGGATTATGAACGCTTTTCCGTTCCAATTTCCGATTTTTGGTGTAGTGCATAGTGGTACCAAAGGGGATGATGGTGGCTGGGTTGAGGGGTGTGGGTGGGTGAGTATAGAAAGAAGTTGGGGAGAGAGATACTTTTGATAGATGTCATTTTAAGTAATTTTACACAAAAAAATATATTGGTCATAAAAAAAGGAGTGTCAAAAGAGAAGTTTAGGTTGTGATATTAACATCTCTCTATTTTACTCTCTCTCTTGATTTGATACTCACCCCACCTCAATTCAATTCGCTACTCATTCAAATACACCCTTTGCCATGCAAGGGATATCCTAAAGACTGAGACGTACAATATTACACATATTATATTACGTAACATCATAGGGCGATACAATATCACACATATTATACTGTACAGATGTTTTAAAGCAGTGCAATAAATATGTTTGAGGGGGAAATCAAATGTGAAATAAAAGAGCTGCCGTATTGTCAGAATCAGTTAAAAACAAATAAATAAATTAAAAAAGTGTATGAGAATTAATAAATGAACTAATGGTGATATGCCATGTGTAATGTATGTGTCATGTGCGTGGGCGTCAGGGCGTGCATCATCGAAGTCGGCAGGCGCCGTGGACGGTGTTTGGACGCTTGTAGAATTTCGGGCAGCGCGGGCAGTCTCCAGAAGATTCAATTTCAACAGGCGGTGGCGGTGGATCCGGTAGCCGTCGGGCAAACCTACTCTCTCTCTCTCTCTCTCTCTCTCTCTCTCTCTCTCTCTATCTATATATATATATATATATATATATATATATATATATTTCAAGTCGCTTTGACCTTGACTTTTGAAAGAAATATTATTGTTACAGCATTTTGGATTGGACCGTTTTATCTTTCCATAAATGAGAGAGTTGACATTTTTAATAGTTTCTTCCATGAACTCTTAAGCTTAAACAGCACGCAGTTGACATTCTAATTAAGATATTCTTCCATGCCCTCTTAAGCTTAAACAGCACGCAGTTGACATTTTCCTTTATCCTCAGTTGAAAATCAAATTATTCAAACAAGTCAATAATTCCTTCTTTTAAATCTAGTCCAAATATAATTTCCTAAATTTTCTTAGACACATTAGATTTTTAAAATTTGAGATATTAGGTATTTATGATCGAGTAGTGTTGGCGCCTTAGTATATTGCACGCATATCCATAGATCGATTGTTGCGTCTTCAAGTTCAAAACATCAATTCTACGTTCTAACCACTTATCGAAATAAGAAAGCTAAAATTGCTTACAGATAAAAATAGTGTTTTGTATTCTTGTATTTTTTATCACTAACATATACACCATGAATTTTCAATTTTGAGGTTTTTCCGCAATAAACATAAATTTGACTGGCAAAATAGTTGTTTATAACCTTGGCACTTTTAATCACTATTTCTCACATTCATATCACAAATTTCCAATTCTTAGACTATTATCTTATTTTCTTATAAGTTTATCATCTGTTTCTATACATTTGTATGATGGGCCTGTGTTGGGATTGCCAATACATGTTTTTATTACTAGGCAAAGTCAAAATGAAAGGGTGCAAGAGAGTTTGACTGATCGTGGAATTTTATGTTATTTGTTTTCTTTCTCTTGACGTTGTTAATGGTATATAAAACTTCAGTAAATTGATTCATTGAATCAAGTTTCTTAGTCTAGTGGGATCTTGCAGGGTCAGAAGTTTGACCCAAGGCATTGAGGTGAGTAACTTGTATCTGTTGTCTTTAAAAAAAAGAAAAGAAAAAAAGCGCCTGTATGTGGTGGATGTGGCCATGTGGGTATGAAATATTTTAAACAGACTGGTGTCGGTCGTGACAAGTTTGACTATCATACAAAGGACCTGAATATCCAATATTAAATATACAGAAATGGTATTTTATATATCGAGAAGGAATACTATATATATATATATATATATATATATATATAAGCAACGCTTTTCATATAGATCTGTCACTACCATTGGATATAACTAGTTTTATATAAAGGAGGTGCCTCACTAACTGAGTTACCAATAAATTTGAGATCAAATATACATAGTTTATTCAAGTTTAAAAGACTTAGCCTAATTGCTTGTCTTTAAAAAAAAAAGAAAAAAAAAAAGCGCCTGTATGTGGTGGATGTGGCCATGTGGGTATGAAATATTTTAAACAGACTGTTGTCGGTCGTGACAAGTTTGACAATCATTCACAGCTGCAAAGGACCTGAATATCCAATATTAAATATACAGAAATGGTATTTTATATACAGAGAAAGAATATTTTATATATATATATATATATGAGCAACGCTTTCCATATAAATCTGTCATTGTCACTGGATACAACTAATTCTGTATAAAGGAGGTGCCTCACTAATTAAGTTACCAATAAATTTGAGACCAAATATACATAGTTTATTCAAGTTTAAAAGACTTAACAGCCTAATTGCTTGGCAATGTTCCCAAGAGAGTGTCGTTTTAAGTTTTTGTATTCATTGTGAGCTACCAACTGGATGAATTCCTTTAATGAAAGTTGGTTTCAAGTTTCTCTTCGTGTTCTACCACATTCCTTTCTCTCTAAATTGCTAACTTTTCGGCCATTTTCTTTTCTTTACCCCCCTATATCTTTTTATTTATTTATAAAACTCAGTTTTCCTTCTCTTCCCTTTTCGTTTTTCTATTTCTTTGTTGTCATGTTCTTTGTTGTTATCCTTTAGATTTACGTTTTTTTTTTTTTTTTGTGTTTTCCCGCTAATTATATTTTCATGATTTCTTCTTTATTTTAGGGGTATTTGAAAGCATGTTTGGTTTCATAATTCTAATTCCTTTTCTTTCTTATTCTAGCATTTTAAAGAATGGGTCATTTTCTTTTTTATTTTTATTTTCTTCTTGTATTTATTATGTTTAAATGTTTAAATCTTTTCTCTTTCTAAAGCCCTTTGAGATTCAACTGACTCAGTCGAGCCGATCTGATTTTAACTTGATTTAATCAAAGCCGAGTAAAGCTAGTGGCGGACCTACAATTTTCATTTGAGGGGTGCGAATCTTAATCTACAGTATGTCATTTCGGGGCAAATCGAAGATATTCCTATTGATTTTGAGGGTGAACCTACAATTTTTATTCAATTTTTTTAAGCACACCTTGGTTTAATGTGTGGTTGTGCCTAGCTGAAAGACCAAGTCTGATTTTTAAAACCCTAATAGTAGTAATTAGGTAAGTTAATTATATGATTCCAATCTATCGTGGGCGGGTCGTGATCGTGAACCTCTTTCTCATGTGCATGAACGAGGACTCTGCATCTGCATGGGGGGCACCTTTGACTTGAATTCTTGTGTTCATGCACCCACCATAAGTGCACCTCCAAGTGGATGTTCAATTATTCATGTACCACCTAATTCATGACGTCTTTAATTAACGTTTTTTCTAGTCTCCTTCTCCAGTCCACTTGAGTGTTCTTGGACCGTCATTTGGGCCTTTTATGTTGACACGTGGCATTCTTCTTGGTGCTTAGATGATCCACACCATTCATTCCGATGGGCTGTTGACTGGTTGGGACTTTCGCTACTTTACTTGAAAGTCTATTTCACCTTTGTCATTTAGTGCCCATTTGCAGGACCAAATGGATGAGAATGACACCACCATGGCACGAGGTTTGGCTTTCTTGTATGTCGACTATTCAAAATCAGTGTCATGTTATTACTAATGATGTCAAATTGAATGTGCGTCGAAAGTGGAATAAGACATCAAACAGGGTTAAATTGGGTGGACCCCATTGCATTGAAACAAAATTGAGAAGCCTAGTGAAACTTGGGGCTGAAGACATGGGTTCGGAATTGATCTACAAACAGCTCTGTTTGAAGAAAAAGTAGAATTGGGTTCCATTTTTTTTTTTTAATAAAAAGACAGTCATATAGATGGACCCACTAACTCTTTAGTCTTTAACTATCTTGTATGAACCCAAAGGAAATGTCTAACAAGTGAAATTTTGACCAGCCCCTATGAGAGTCATGCCGGATTTTTAATCTCCACCTTGATTTTATTTTATTTTATTTTTTTGAAAGAGGTGGGGTCCCACACCTATTGAACAAAACTCCAATAGGAGAGACGGTTGATCTTAGCAAAAAAATGTCAAATAGTAGTGATCGCTAATTTACAATCCCTCGACATTGTTAGGCCCGTTTGGTAATTTTTTTGAAAAATAAAGATAAAAGAAAGCATCACAAGAGAATAAAATATAAGTAGCTTATGATTGTGTTTTGTCTTTAGTTGTTTGGTAGAGAATTTTTTTGACTTTTTGTATAAAAAGTTAGTGGTTTTTTTTTTCTTTTTTTCTCATTAAGTGGAGAAAGGAGGTTTTTTTTTTTTTTTTTTACTTTTTTTTTTCAAGAAAAGAGAGGGAGTTTTGCATGTGTACTTTTGATATAACTCATTATCTAAAAAATCGAGACTAAATCTCCAAACGGGCCCATGCAAGTAGCACCAGTCCCCTCACCTTCTGTTAGACGTGAAATTTTCTAATTTTGTTTTTACTTTTGGCTCCTTCAAAGAAACCTTTTTCAGTCTGGTCATAGTCGACTTAACGAGAAAAAAAAAATCTCTAATTCCACCATTGACTGGTAAACAGTACATGCATTGTTGTTTAGAGGACTTGCATATGGTCCCACATGGTATCAAGACAATGCATGAAGAAAAAAGAAATAGTGTAATTGGAGGCTTAATCTTTCAACTATTACT
The DNA here is from genome assembly GCA_038049695.1 of Cinnamomum chago. NCBI lineage: Eukaryota > Viridiplantae > Streptophyta > Magnoliopsida > Laurales > Lauraceae > Cinnamomum > Cinnamomum chago. The sequence goes on along the minus strand of CP142458.1, from coordinate 57,740,663 downwards.
GCATGGTAATGATTTTTCTTTTATCTTATCTTCATTTAGATCTTGGTCATATTAACCAAGTTTGACGACAGTCACTGAGTTAAAAAAAATAGACAAGTCAGCTCAAAGCCTTCTATTCCATGGGGCCTTGAGGAATCTTCAACCACAGTTGTGTGGGCTTCAACAACATTTGTGTGGGCTTCAACCACATTTGTGTGGGCATAATAAAAGCTGTACTGTTCCCACTTCTGAGGAGTTTGGAACCCATCTATTCCTCCATTATCCATTTCTTAATAAAAGCTGTACTGTTCCCACTTCTGAGGAGTTTGGAACCCATCTATTCCTCCATTATCCATTTCTTATTTTTCACAATGTCAGGCGGTTGTGTTACACGTTTCTGGCTAAGAATGAGTGAGTGGCCTTTTGTGTCGCCTCATGCGTGTTTTAAAATAGTCCCACATTTAGCATGTTTGGTTCACACCGAACTTTTGACATGGAAGAAACCATGTGCCCAATACATGTACTCAATCTATGTAAGTTGAATTTGGCAAAAGGACTTTCATGAAAATGGGATTATTTCCCAACAACCCAAAGTTCAGGCTGAAAGTCCCACCAAATAATCAATAAACATATGAATCCAGAGTTCATCTTATATTTGCCCCACCCTACATGTGAAACATGCAACATGAATAGAAATGTCAATGGACTCAGTTTTGGCACAAGTCCGGCCCAAGTCCATTCAAACTTTATTAAAAGTATTCTTGCTGTCTCTACTAACGCTTTGAGCCGCGAATTTGAATCCTAAAGCGAGCAAAAACATAGCACATCACCAAAACCAGGTATAAGAGCCTTATACCTAGAGAACAAAGGTAGACAATTATATGGTGTAAGCAATCAAATGAATAACTCTATCTACCCGAGAGTCTGTCATTGCGTTCGCCAACCTTCTAACATGCTTAAACTCGACATAATCTTGAGAAGATAAAGACTTGATTTCCGCAAAGAGAAAGTAGAACCTCCAAGGACCCTCATTGCTTGAGATCCAAGAGATGGCATTTGATGAGTCACTCTCCACCCATAATTTTTCACGAAATGAAGATAAAAACAATCAAAGAGCCTCTAAGATTTCCAACACCTCAGTCTCATTTGATTCTTGATAGCTACATTCTTAGAAAACATAAACAAGACATCCCCTTCGTAGTCCCTAAGCACACCCCCAACACCAGCTGGCCCTGGCTTTCCTCTAGTCGCGCATCCACATCAAACTTCAAAACGCCCCTTGGGGGAGGACACCAAACTTCCACCTTCATGGTTTGAGGCACTGAACAAACCAAACAAGCCTCCCAATCATGAAGAATATTGTCCATTTTGAAATTAGTAAACTCATCCCTCACCAAAGCCCACTTTGCTATTCTCGAAGTAATAACTGAAAGAAGATCGGTGTTGACCATTTTTGCTCCCTTGAAAATTATATCATTCATTTCTTTACAAATGGAGCACACTATAGCAAAAGGGACAAGTCTCCACAATACCGCCCCATCTTTTGAAAATGAAAAAATCTCCAAGTTTTAAACATAATGATTATAGAGCTTGACAAACACCAAGCTAATCCGCATCTTTAACCGAATTATCTCCACAAAGAGGATGAAACTTCACGGTGCAAGAAAAGGTGATCCACTGTCTCCAACCCATTCTCACATAAAGGGCACACATCTAAAGTCTCTTGTGAAGACAAGCCTCTCTTTCTAAGGTTATTTGCTGTAGACACCTTTCCCTTAGCCACCAAGAGTCTCCACCCGAGGTGGCGCTAAACCTAACCACACAAGTGAGCAAGGGGATCTAAAAGAGAATCCACCCTCAAGCATATTGTAGAAAGACTTGGTAGAGAACTTTCCAAAAGGATTAGGAGTCCAAATGTGTATATCAGCTTCCTCCCTACATAAAAATACGTTAGAAAGAATATTCAACAAAGACACATACTTTGACTTCTCATAGAGACGCATAAACCTTCTAAAAGACACTGACCAAGACAACCCCCCACTCTCCATCTCAACAAAGCAATCACTCACCATGGATAACTTGTTAGACGCTCAATGAAACAACACACACAAAGTGCCCACCCCCACCCACTCATCAACTCAAAATCTAACTCTATTACCCACCCCCACCTTGAAACATGCGCCTTTTTTGAACACTGCCCCTTTTCATTAGACTCATCCACTTTTAAGACATTTCCCCACACCCTAGATACTCGAGATCTCGAAACCATTTTAGGAACCCACCCCCCTTCATCCTCACCATATTTGGACAAAATGACCCATCTCCATAAAGCATCCTTTTTCTCCACCACCATTTAGCTAGTAAAGTCCAATTCTTTAACTCCAAGTTTTCTGAACCCAACCCCTTTCTCATTTTGGACGAACCACCTCCTTCCATCCTACTAAATGTAATCTTTTCTTCTCTCCACTACCTTCCCACACAAAGTTTTTTTTAACCATTTCCAAACTCTCCTTGATTGAGGCCGGCATCTTGAACAAGGACATAAAGTAGATGGGTAAGTTGGACATTGTTGCCTTTATTATAAAGCAATCCTCCCTCCCATAGAAAGGCATCTTTTTTTCCATGGAGAGAGCTTCTTTTCAAATTTCTCCACAAAAGGATCCCAGATCGCCTTCGACCTTGTGTTCGCCCCAATCAGCAAACGCAGGTACTGAATGGGAAGTTTGCCAACCTTAAAAAGAGGCGAAGGGCCAAAGGGATAATCTCTTCCTGAGAGCAACCCACCCACCCATACAAACACACTCTTAGCAAGATTAATCTTCAATCTAGAGACTAACTCATAGCATCTTAGAATCATCCTTATGACATTAATCTCCTCCCTCCTATATGAACTGAAAATAAATAGTATTATCGGCAAACTGAAGATGCGAGACTGCCCCTCCCCATCTCCTCCCTCGTGTTTGGATACGACTACCTGAATTCTTCTTTTTGCTCAGTTCAAAGGGTTCGTGCCAAGAGCTTGGTACATGAATCCTCACTTAAGCTCATATCAAAGAATTGGTGTCAATTACTATGTGAACCCCTACTCGTAAGGGCCCGTTTGGCAATTTACGAAGTTAGTACAAGTAATGTAAAGCCTCCATTTTTCAAATAAGTGGTCACATTAAAAATACACATGTTCAAAATTCTCTCTTTTCTTTTAACAAAAAAAAAGGTAAAAAAAAAAAATCCTTTCTCCACTAAATGAGAAACAAAACACCCATTTTTTACACAAAAAGTAAAAAAGATTCTCTACCAATCTACTAAAAGACAAAATACCATAAGAAACCTCTTATATTTTCTTTTCTCTTGATTTAATACGTTACATCACTTTTACTTAGGGGACATTTATGTGCATTCATCCCTCACCATAGGGTGATGGACACTTACATGGTTTTCCCTCTTTGCACATAAACATTCTTTTTTTTTTTCTTTTTGCATATGACCATATATAGTTTTTCCTCTTTTACACATAAATATTTGCAATTATGTAAGTGTCTCTCACCCTATGGTGAGGGACGGATGCCTATTTTTCTTTTTACTTTAATAATAAATTGCCAAACCTGCCAAAAGATCGGTACAAAAGGGGGCTCAGTCTCCTTGTGAGGCTATTGATGGTTCCTTTTTGTCAAGCGAGCATATTTTGGTCTCCAGAGACCTAGTCCGGGAGAATATCACATGTTATATATCAGATGATGTGCATCTTCAAATCTTAAATATTTTACATCCTGACCATTGACATTAATCATTGTCCCACCTTTAAAAAAAAAAAAAGATTCATTGTCCCACCTTGGACAGATGGTAAAAAATAAAAAATAGTGGATTTGGATGATGGTGACAAAATGCATGGGATCTGATAATGCCATTACTTGAACATGGTTTGGAATTTGGATGTCTTAAAATGATAACATATTCTGTCATCTAGTTTTGTTATTAATGCAGCAACAAAAAGTCTACATGGACAAACTTTTTGGCCCGAATTTTGGCCAACCCCCATGGTTTGCATTGAATATCACTATGATATTCAATGCAAACCATGGGGGTTGGCCAAAATTCGGGCCAAAAAGTTTGTCCATGTAGCATTACTCATGCAGCAATGCTGAACAAGGACTGTACGTAATTTTTCTTCGGTCCATGTTCAGTCGGTCCAATTAAAGACATCCAAATTCCACGTGGCTCCCAAATCAATCGAAGACTGGACTCTATTCAAATGATCAAAAATCAAAGACACGTGCACCGAATTTGTACCTAGCATCATGGTGGACCCCACATGCTCAATATGAAAAATTTAATGCCGCCATGGTTCTCAACCAAAGTTTCGGATTCTGTAACGGTCGGACCGAGACAGTTACAAGCTCGCAGAAAAGGCTTTTCGAGCTCGTTTTCATAGGTTTTTACTATAGATTGGAAAAAATATTACGATTTCTAAACTTTTTATGTGGAATTGTGCGGACGCTCGCTCTTAATTAACGACATGTAGTTTCTTTAGATAGATGTTCTTGTGATTGCCTAATTGGTGAGGCACATTCTTTCCGTAAAAATTTTTTGAGATTAATCTTTATTTGTAACATTGATGATGAGTATTTTGAGAGAGCATGTTTGAGTAACTACCTTATAAAAAAATGATTTTGCCAGGCCATTTATTTATATAGAACTTCTTAAAAGATTTTATGGTAAAATGAGTTTTAAGGGAAGGAATGTTAAGCTAACGTGACTGGTGAATGATACAAATTGAAGATGTAGATAGTAAGACTTGATTTATTATTGGGTAATCATTTTTCACAAAAGAAGAACTAATTTGATGTCCATTTATGGATTTTCATCTTTATTTATTTAATTTTAGTCACTTTATTATATTAGGAGTAACATATAAATTATAGAGATAATTAGCGAAGGGTCCCTCGTATAGGACTTGTAAGGCCTCCAGTCCATCAACTTTTCCTCTAAAGCCTGTAGTCCATGTAGCTAGACATATTTCGGCGAGAGGTCCCTGGATACAATTCTCATGACTAATTTACCCTTTCAACCATTTTAGGCATAAAATTTTAAATTTTCAAATTTCAAATCTTATATTATCCCTCTTTTACATAATTAGCGAAAGGTCCCTCGTATAGGACTTGTAAGGCCTCCAGTCCATCAACTTTTCCTCTAAAGCCTGTAGTCTATGTAGCTAGACATATTTCGGCGAGAGGTCCCTGGATACAATTCTCATGACTAATTTACCCTTTCAACCATTTTAGGCATAAAATTTTAAATTTTCAAATTTCAAATCTTATATTATCCCTCTTTTACTTCGGACGCCACCATGGAGAAACTCAAGATCATAGACAGAAGAGGATTCGGGGTTTTTTTATTCGGTCACCGTGCAGAAACCCATCGCCAGAACCAAAAGAGGGGTCAGACTTCATCTCCATCGGTCGTTCTTCGCCAGCCGGAGACCACCGTGCCACGTCGCACGTCGCCGGAGATCAAGAAGAAGCAGCAGCAAGGCGCTGCATCTCAGTTGGGTAGGTTCCTCGCCAGGCGCAGATCGAGAAGCATTAAGGCGCCTTGCCAGTTCTGGATTCTGGAAGCAGTGCAGGGATGCGCCCACATCTAGAACCTAGATCGAGAAGTAGCAGCAGCAAGAAGTGATGTTACAAAATCAAAACCGTCAGAGGAAGGAGAAAACCCAGTTGGGTCGGTTCCTTGCCAGGCCGGTTCAGTTCAGGTCAGACCCGGCCCAATCAAGCCCGGTTGTTAATTACGCCATGAAAGGGTGGGTAGAGGCCTGTGGCGATCGAGTACTGGTTGATGAATGTGAGGGTGGGGAAGACAGGGATGAGGTCGGTCTCTGCCTCAGTGCCATTGGCGATGAGTCGGGCTATGTTGGGTGTTGGGGTTTTGAATTGGTAACTGAATCGGAACCCGTCGAGGAGATGAGGATGACGACGGGTTTCTGAGGTGGTGTACCAAAATGGACGGAGATTGAGTATGCTCCATAGCTGTGCGGGAAAAGGGGGGGTCTTGGAATTGAAGGGGGCATTGGAATTTGGGTGTTTGGCTCTGGTTAGTGAGACAGAGACAAGTGGCGTTAGTTTCTGTAATGGGTGGAGAGATATAGAGATGAGTGTTGGGTTGGAAGAGGTGAAGGGGAGGAAGAGAGAGATGAGAGAAAGGAAAGATGAGAAATTCATCTAAGTTTTTATCAAGTTTATCGGAGTTTTGAGTTTTGCACAAATTTATCTGAGTTCTAGAACAAATTTAGCTGAGTTTTTAGCAAATTTATCTGAATTCTGAACAAATCTATCTAAGTTTTTTGCAAATTTATCTGAGTTCTGAAATAAATTTTTTTACGCTCTTAACAAATTTATCTGAGTTATGGGACAAATTTATCTGAGTTTGGACAAATTTATCCGAGTTTGGGGCAAATGTATTTGCGTTTTTTCTAAATTTATTTACACTTTTTTGAAATTTATTTGGATCTCTTAAAATTGATTTTCATCTTTTGAAATTTATTTGGTTCTTTTGAAAATTATTTGCATCTTTTTAAATTTCTCTATGTTCTTTTGATATTATAGCATTTTTTGAAATTTATTTGCGTTATTTCAAATTTATTTGTATTTTTTGAATTTTTTTTGTTTTTTTAGAGTTTAATTTTGTTTTTTTAATTTTATTTACATCTTTTGAAATTTATTTTCGTCTTTTGAAATTTATTTGGATATTTTGAAATTGATTTTCATCTTTTGAAATTTATTTGCATTTTTGAAATTTATTTCATTTTTAGAAATTTATTTGGAATTTGTTTCCTGTTTTTTGAACTTTATTTGAAAATCTCATTAGTGGAATTTTATTAATCGTGACTAATTTAATGGTAGTTGACCATTATTAATGGCTTATCCCACCAATCATGGGATATGATTTGAAGAAAGGGTAAATTAGACACTTTAGGTTTTCAAATTTGGAAAAAGGACCTTTCACACTATAAAAAAAGATTGTGGACCTAAGGCAATAAAGTGAAATGTTCAGGGACCTCTCGCCGAATCCCCCTAAATTATATTAGGAGTAACATATATGATTCTATGCAAACATATAGGCCCTGCTGAATCAAATGCTAAAAAGGGTAAGGCTCCATCTCCATCCCCACATTAACTATATCATTCACTTTTCATATCTATAATATATATATTTTTTATTGGAACTCACTTTACTGTAAGTTTTTAGAAATTCAACAAAAACAAACAAATAGGCCAATAATGTTTCAGACTAGTGCAAGTTGGGTCAGGCCACATCTTAACCCTATTAATCCGGCAAATGAAACCAAATAGCTCCAATACTTTGGAAATATCTCTATATATCATGGTATTTATTTTGAATGATATTTTTTGAACAATATCTCAATAGTTTAATATTGCCAAAACTGAAGATATTGAACTATATGAAAACTGATTGCAATAGTTATATTTAGTTTCTACTTATATATTATTTTCTCATTAAAAATTAATTTCTTCCCCATGATAATTTGGGGATAGCAACTTGAGAGAAAAACCCAAAATCAGAAAATATCCCAACATATTTCTGAGGCTGTTCTTAGCCTAGTCTTCATCCTAAAATTTATTACAAACAAGTGGTGCAAAAGTTAAGAAATATCAAGTTGCAATTGATTGGATGGTTGGATTACAAACAAGAAAGGTCAATTTGCTATTGATTGGATGGTTGCAACTCGCACAATATGGGCCGGATCACAGCCATTTGGGACATTATTTGTTGTAACAGTAAGTGTTGTTATTTAGTGACTGCCAAAACGGGTGATTGATTTTCGGAACCGTTACGAAACGGCTATTCAAAAGAGCCCCATATGTCGGGTCAATACATGTCGACTAGGGAGAATAAATTTTTTTGCTTGAAAACTACACAGGATTTGGAAGAATCTTTCAAAAAAGAAAAGTTAGAAAACGTGACCTTGAAAACATTAAAGAAGGTCAAGAATGAAGAAAGACTTCCACAGACAAGTTGGCTTGTGGTGGGCTTGACTTGGGTACCGACATTCAAATCCTCACAACCAAACCACATTACATGTTGCTGCTCCCCACCAATGAGAAAAGGCCAAAACCCACACGCCTTTCATATTCATGTATCCCAGCCACTTTAGGTCCTGACAGCCTCTAGATCGTGACCATTCAAATCCATCTCCTCCTGACATTCATCTCCCCTTCTTATCCCCTCTTCTACTTCCTGTGACTTTCCTTTTCTTGCCTTTCCTTTCCTCTTACTCTTCATATCCACACAAACACCTCTCATCCTCTATTTATACTCTCTGTCTGTCTCTTTTCCCTTCTCACTTACAACTTAAGATAAGAGGGACCTCGATCTATAACTTCTATTTAGGTGAAACTTGGGTGGAAATATTTCTAGGCCTTTTAATTTGTGCTCTCTCTAATCAGAATGAATTTGCCTCGGGTTAGTGTCCCAATTTGCCTGGATCTCAACATGGATGTTCTCCCGGCTTGGAAAGATAGTGTTGAAGAGAGCTTACAAAGCAATTCAGTTGATATTGGAATGAAAATCTCTGCAAAAGATGAGGTGGGTGGTTGATGATTTGCTTTTTTAGATAGAATTTTAAGCATAGCAAATGATTCAATAGGGTCTCTATGATTTTAGTACCCTTTTTATTTCAGTGTTTTTTTTTTTTTTAAATGATTGGAAGAGGTGACTTGTGTAGTTAACCAAACTTCACAGTTTTTTTCCCTTCTTTGGCATAATCTAATTTTATAGGATAAGTTCAGAAATCCCTATTGTATTATTACACTATAAAATGAATGTAGCCTTGGTGTTTTTCTTTCTAAGAACTGCTTTACTCTTTTCAAAGTGATCTTAACTAGGGAGTTGTAATTAATGAGAACTTGTGCATTATCTCAGAAGGCTGTTTTGAAGGCGGAGTTGAATAGAGTTGCTAGAGAGAACCAGAAGTTGAACAAGATGTTGAATGAGATGAAAGAAAATTTCTACAACTTGCAGAATCAGGTGATAGATTTGGTTAATCAGGCGCCTGACAAGGAGCCCGCGCAATCGCGAAAGAGGAAGGAGGAGGACCGAGATGATACCAAACCAAGCAATGGAAAAGGAGATTGTAGTAACCATGTGGAGAGCAGTTCTAGTGAAGAAGATTCAGGCAAGAAGCAGTGCAAACTTCCCAAGACTAAGATCTCTAAGCTCTGCGTGAGGACAGATCCATCTGATTCATCAATGGTGAGTTAAGAACTTCTTAATTAATTACCTTGGCCTCATCTGTTTGTGTGTGATCCACCTCGTGGGTCGCACCTCGATTGTTCATTGGCCCTATATCAGGCTGTTTACAAAGAACTTGGTAGCCAACAATCATACATTGAATTGGAGAATTTGATGATAATTCATTGCCATCCATTTATTTGTGTGAACCATATATTGATTGGATAAGCATGATTTTTAGGGCCTAGATACATGAAGGGTTTGAACTTAGACCTAATCAAATGAGTGGTCTGAATCTTTCAGTCACACGTGTGTCACTCGGAAATCTCTTATTCTTTATAATAAAAAGCTTACGTGCTCTCTGACCTTTGACAAATTCAGGTAGTCAAAGATGGATACCAATGGAGAAAATATGGTCAGAAGGTCACCAGAGACAACCCATGTCCAAGGGCCTATTTCAAGTGCTCATTCGCCCCAGGTTGTCCAGTCAAAAAGAAGGTAAATCACATCACCAAATCAGATCTCGATCGTCCATTTTTTCATAAAAGAAATTCAGACCCTTGGATCTTGATCATGAATGGATTTATTGATTTAATTCCTTATCTTTGTATCAGGTCCAAAGAAGTGCGGAAGATAGATCGATTTTGGTGGCCACATATGAAGGCGAGCACAACCATCAAAGCCCTTCTCAAGCTGATGTGCCAAATGGTCCTAGCCACTGTGGGCCAATTGGCTCAGCCCCCTGCTCGGCATCCACCCGATCGATGGGCCCCACTATCACACTTGACATGATCCAACCAATGATGGGTCCTACCAAGGAAGTCGAGAAACCACCTCAACGGGATCTTCAATCGCCAGAGTTTCGTCGATTTTTGGTTGAAAAGATGGCGGCGTCTTTGTCACAGGATCCTGCCTTTACGGAGGCGCTTGCTACTGCTATTTCCGGTAACATTCTCCGGTCATCTCCAGCTAGAAGATGGTGATGCAACCTGTAGTCTCATTCCTCTCTTTGATGAATAGTAGAGAGATTGTAAATAGAATCTTCGAAACAAGAAAAATGGAAATGAAGTTTGAAATCTTGATGTTTTTGTATTTATCTTGTATGAAGTCGTTGTGCAAGGCCTCAATTTTGAATACCGAATTTATCGCAATGTATCCGAATTTGGTTCGCTACTTTATGAATGAACTATAAACTTTCTAAGATTAAAGTTCCGCAGTGAGGTCCAATCTAAAACTTTTACAATATTTATAATCAATAATTAAGTACGGAAGTAAATAAGAAATAACGAAAGCAATATCAGATAAATACGGAAGCAAATAGGGTATCACTCAAATATAAAGCAAATAGTCATAGGGCATGAATCTAAGCTAATCTTAAAGTATAAAGTATAAGTGTGCACATAAGATTAATGAATACCCCCATCTCACCACAAAGGACACTCAAAGCTCAAAAACAAGTAATCACTCAAGCCCCTGGAATAGGCACTCTGCCCTCCGGGTTCGCTAGTCTCCACTCGTACTCATCGACTAGCGGCGCTTCCAGGAGCGCATCACCCTCTGGGATAGGATCGGTTACAGGATACAAAGAATCTGACAGGCATAGTATACAAGTAACATAAGATGTATGCATCAAAAGGGATATATAGACGATAATAAGATTAAATGAGTGATAAAGGAATAATACTAAGCAATCCTGTAAGATATATCAATAAAGATCGATGTGAAAGTAAACAAGCTAAATGACTATTTATGCAATATGGCATATTTACACAAGCTGGACATCGCATGATATTATGCCGCGACCCTTCCATACTGATTACTAATTGCGGTAGGAAATAATAGTGCAATGCAACGGATAAATAAGCCTTGCCGATTTAATACATCTCTAGAATTATCATATAAGAATTATCAGAGTCTGCAGGCCGTGAATGCATATATACTACCGGAGTCTGCCGGCTGTCTAGTCATAGCTCATCTTAATGGTCTCATCCTTAATAATTAGCTCTTACCAAGGATGATTAGTCCAAGGCTAAGCTTACAACAACTAAGTGAATGTTTTAGACCAACTCTGTTGGAAAATAGGTGGGCCTTTCGGATAGGTTTCAAAACTTTTGACCCACTTGATGCAGGGATCAACTATCTAGAAGGCAACAAACTCAATCCAGGATGCAATCCCTCAATCTCATAAACCATGTACATCAACATAACCTATCTAGAAGATAGAAAATAACATCTAAACATGCAACCACGAAATCTACCACAAACAAGGATGTAGATTATACCTTTGGAGCTTTGTAGTGCTCTAATGGAGAAGTTGAATTCTTTCTTTGATGATGAACACCTTCACTAATCAAACGAGAATCTCCAACACTTTTTGATCTTCCACGCTATGACCCGTATCAGATTCTCTTTTCTCAAGAAGATGGTGGAATCTCCAAGAGAAAAACCCTAGAGGAAACTAGAAGAGGGAAGTGATGTGCAACAACTTGCACAAAGAGAGGTAGAGTAATAATGGGCGTGAATCCCTAGGTGGATTAACATCAGGGGCGTCCAAGGGCTCTCCTCTTCTCCTTTTATAGTATTGAAGCCACCTCCTCTTACTAATTGAAATAGAAGTCTTACTTCCACTACAATTAGTTGCTTACTAAATCACAATTAGAAGTCTTACTTCAAATATGATTAATAACTTCCTCTTTTACTAATTAAAATAGAAGTCCTACTTCCATTAATAATTAGTAACTTACTATTACCACTATTAGAAGTCTCACTTCAAATAGAAATAGTAACCTTCTATTTCCTTTTAGAGTTCTACTATAATTAGTATCTTTCTAATATCTTAGACTAGCGTGGGGACCACTAGGAATTCCTTAGAAAACTGGCTCCAACTGGGACACGCGACCCCACATCTCATGTGCAATCCGGGCCCACAGTTAATTGCAAATAACTCCACTATATAAATGCAATTGCACTCCAGTTTTAGAAATTTATTACAATGAAGACCCTAAACTTCCACATTACCACAAATAGGCCCCTCCATCTATATCCATGGATCAATTGGACCTGTCCACAAAAATAGATCCATATCTTATTATCCTTGAGCCCCAATCAATTATAATGATCATTTGGTACCGATCCAATTAACTCTTAATTAGAATGGGTGCGCACTTACCAATGATAAATCCATTAATTGGCACAAGGGGATATTAAAGATAGATTCCATCTTGACCATTGAATGTTCCCACAGCTCTACTACCACATACCCAAATCACCGAGGTGTTGACCTACAATTAGTCTCACTCATTGGTGATTCAAAGCAAATGCATAGATAGAAACTTGAGTTCATTAATGTCTCAGGATTATGAGTCTATTGCTAGGGAATTATGAGAGCAGACCCTAAAGTAAAGACAGTGTATATAAGGTGCTTCTCATGGTCCTTCAATACATCCAATGTACCAGCACCATGATCCAGAATCTTACATTCCGATGATCGAGACAAATCACACTATCTCATAGTGATCAAAGTGCTGCAACCTTGTCAGATGAGATGCCCAATCTCATCACTGGTTGTGAAGATATTTAAGTATAAGATTTGTAATACATGTCTCCTGTATGTGGATCTCATCCATACACATGTATTACATCTAGTATACTTGTGGACTCCGATTCATCTCATGAACCATTATGTCATTCGTATTAGTTATGTGCAAACAAGTAATAAAACACCATTCATCTCATGAAAGGAAAGCAATAATATATATTGATAAATAAAGAAATTAATCAATTTATTCATCATATACTAGTATTGAGACCATAAAACTAACAAACTCGAGGGCACCATACAACGGTAAGTGTCTGGCTAGGCCGTCTTTGCGTGAGCAAGGTCATCTCATATCCATACAAGGTCCGGTATCCATGTCCAACCTATATACACAGTCCATAGCCCATATCCATAATCGAATCTACGGCCATAATACACCATTGTCATGGTTTTTGTCCATTTCTATTGCATTCCATGTTCAGCATTGTTCATTACATAGCCAATCCATAGGTGAGTCCCTAAATCATTAGTACCAGCATCTACTCCGAGGTCATCATGTCCATCCATTTCTTAGGCCATAGGATGAGCCGCCTAGTCACAAACACGGGTCAAGTGATCTCCATTCACAATTAGGGTCACCACTAGGGCACTTTAAGTTTAGGTCCTCTAATTTCCATTTATTAATCAGATTTAAGAAATAGATAATAACCAAAAGTGGATGGCAAAAAAGAATATCCATCATCTCTAACCACCATGCGAATCAAGGAAGAAATAGCAATAGTCCATCTTAGGTCAATGCCCCCTTTTCTGGTCCAAGGTCTCTTATCAGCTAATTTAGTCCCAAACTGAAGTTTCAGATGCCAAGAGATATGAATTTGGTACTCTTTGACAACGTTTAAGGATCGAATCAAAATTCAATTAATACCGTAGACCCTACTTGAGAGGCAACATGGGTCAAGGTTAAGCCTAACCATTGACTCATGTTTGCCACATCATTGGAGTTCAAAAAATAGAATGTCAATGGGCCCCACATATCATCAATCTCAAAAGGAATACAGATCTAGAAATTATTGTCTGTAGTGTGGCTCGTCGATCTGGCACAGGGCAGGCCGACCTGCCACACAAGGAAACCTGGGACTTGGTTTGCTGTCTGGGAACTCAATGCAGTGTACCCAGTCGACTGGTGGCTGGCCAGGTTGATCGGCTACACTGTTTCTGTAATAAATACGTGGCGCCTTAGATCTCTAAAGACTGTAGTGTCTCCGGTCTACCTGGGACAGAGCCGGTCGAGTGGATACACACAAATTTCAGTTTTCCAAATTTCAACAACTTCTCTAATTCACCAAACTTTCCATCAAATCTCATCTCCAATCATCACCAATCTATTACAAAACATAAAAACCTCCTCATCCAACACATCCACATCAACTATGAGCCATTGATCTTTCAAATAGGAGATCTCATCCATCAATGGCCATCAAACCATAAAAAACTAGGCTTAAAGGAGAGATCTAGCACTACAGGGAGCATTCATGAAAAATGATACATACACCATTGAATATGCGCATTCAGCCAATGGAAATGGATTGGATTAGATGTGCCACAACTCACATACAAAGATGGTTCTAGAAGGACCAATCATGGAGGTAGAGTTTCAAACAACTGAAACTACACATAACTGAGTAGCAAATCAATATAATCTAGACGCAAACCTAACCAATCTCTAATACATATCAAATTCATATATTGAACCCAAAGATCAAATCTCTTAACTTGAGCAAAACCGAGCAAGATCCAATGATATCACAGAAAAAATAATAGTACGAATGAGAAGTTATAACCTAGATACCAACCACCTAATCGTCGGTACCCCCAAGCCATGCTTAGCACTGTTAGTTCTAAGGATTCAGAACTAGAAAAAAATCATGTATGTCAAATAGAGGTGAATATGAATATTATTGAAGATGAGTTTTAAGAATACATGAGGTTCTTAAAAAGGCCTCTTGGACTTCAAAAGAAGGTAAGTTTACCTTTACACTTGGATTTCTATTCTTTAGTAGATACATTCGCTAAACTTAGACTATACCAAAACTAGAAACATACTAAATGAGATAATAAAAAAAGATGCTAAAATAATAATATTGCTCAATTTGGAGGTTCAGGGCTCTTGCTGTACACAACTGGGCCATTTTGCCAACGTGGGGCCCAAGCCTAGCCCATGGATCTTAGCCCACTTGATGTGGACCTGACTGCATCACAGGTACAACCAAACAGGACACGTGGCGCTCACATACCTTTCCCTTATATAAAGGGAATAGGAAATGGATTTCTTCATAAAACTTCTCCCTTATATAATCTCATTTCCTCACTCTTTTCCATTTCAACCCAAAACCCTATACTCTTTCATTTATTTTTTTTATTTCTTTAAATACATTATTATTTGATATTGAATATATAAATTATATACATGTTATGTTATTTTTCTTTGAAAAATTGTTGAACCTAACAAGAAAATTTGACTTTCTATAAGGAACCCACAGCCGCACCAAACAACATTTACCAATTCAGTGAAGAAATTTTTTTTTCACCAAACATGAATTTCTAAATTTCAAAGAAATCCTTTTTTGAGGTTTCCATTTCTATGGAATTTGCTTACGTGGAAATTTTCCTTTTTTGCGGAAAAGGTGTGTACACAAACATGCCCTTGGAATAAAAGATACGAGGGATATCTTGGACTAGACAAAAGAATATTGGGATGGCAAAAAGGGGTCTCAAAATTTCAGAGTCCCCTTTATGTTACGACCCGAGCCCGAGATTTGATTACTCTGGACAACCACAAGTCCAGACTCATACTTACTCCCGCAAACTCCGAATATGGAAAGATAACATTATAGCTAGATTATGTAGCATGGAAATATTAGAATCAGGATCCAAAAACCACAATCATCCCGATGGATCTTTTTCACATTTTAGAAGTTGATCAGGTGTGCCCTCATATTCGATCTGGACACAAATGTGATATCCAATAAAATTTTAACGATTGGAGTACACTTTTTTCACTTTCTTCTCATTTTTACTGGTAAGTAACTGGCCAACCCCAACATAGTTTGTAGAATGTTGGCCTCGTGGTTGCGATGATGGGCACCTGGTGGGCCTATTTGTGTGCAGATGAAACAAAAGGAAAGAAAACAGTCAAAGTGTGCAGATGAAACAAAAGGAAAGAAAACAGAGAGAGAGAGAGAGAGAGAGAGAGAGAGAGAGAGAGAGAGAGCAGGGGGTTGAGCAATAAATTATAAAATTAAACGCGTCTCCAAGCTATGAGGTTTTTTCATTTAGTGGGTTGAGAAAATAGTTTTTTTTTTTAACTATTCAGTCAAAAGAAGATATTTTTTCTTGTTATTTAGTTATTTTATCCTTGATCCTTCCTCTTTCTCTCTATTGATTTGACTCCTAAATTTATTTCATTCTATTTCAAAAAATACAAGCGCTGATTATTATACATGCTCTTGTCAAGGACGTACTCTTTTTTCATATGGACTGAGCTTATGATACTGGAAATCAAAGGAATTGCAAAAATTGTTGAAAGATTCAAGCCATTCTAGGGGAAACACCTCCTAACACAAACAATAAAAAGAGGGCTTTCCAAATAAAGAACCACTAAAGAAAAGGAAAATCATACGAGATTATATATGACTGGAGATATCACAGGATGATAAGGTTAGAAATTAACAAAAAAATAAGAATAAAAATAAAAAAAGATTTCCATTCTAAAATCCTAGGGACACATCATCCTCTTGGAGTTTCCCTGTTGGGGTTGAAGAAAGCTGTAAACGAATGGATATTTTGCTCGTCATCAAAGATAATCAAAATGTTAATGTGGCACTTGCCAAGAGAAGGCAACCACCACGTATAGGTGACAAGTGCTAAAACTAAATCACCTCAAAATGCAGAGATTAAGATTGGATCTCTGCACTGTAGAAGAAAAAACTAAACCTTCCTTATAAAAGTAGTGTTTTTAAAAGCATTTGAGACTTGCGACTCAACGCTGGCACCAGGGTGAAGCATTGTCAAATTGTCAAAATGCCTAGGGCTCTTAAAAGTGTTAGAGGCTTATTCCTTGGGGCAAAACTTTCTCAAATTACCAATGGGCTTAAGTGTGAGGTGTAACTTTATTTTCTTCCAAGCACACAGTTCAGATGCTCCACAACATGAGATTTTTTTTTTTTTTTTGCTTTAGATAAAGAGTAAGAGAGATCAAGCAAGGACCCCATTTAAGGATCCCATAGTTTCTTAACCACCAACAGCTTATGCGCATATGTAAATGCTTGCATCAGTAGTTTGAAATAATAGCTCATGGGGAACATGGAAGGGCTAAGTTGTGGACAATCTTCAAGATTTCACATATGCAATATGAACAGTCGAGCAAAAAGAGAATTAATAAAAGCAATCGGCCATAGGCGGTTATGAATCATTTAAACAGTGCAAATATACAATTATAAAGAGTGCAAGTGAGATGGAAAAAAAATGAAAACTTATGGAGGGTTGATAATCACAAACCCTAACAGAAATTAATAAAAATCCCAACACAGATATAAATATGGAATAAAAAGAAACAATAACCTAAGTTAATCAATTAAGCAATCAAGAAGATGGACACACAATATTTTACGTGGAAAACCCTGAATAGGGAAAAAATCACGGGACCTTGCACTGGTCCATAAAGATCAAGCACTAAAAATCGTAGGTTACAAGAGAAACTCACTCCCCTTTACAGTTGAACTCAACCTAAGGACCACAGTGATTCTTGCCGACGACTACGCCGTTCACATTCTCTACCACTTCGATCTCCACGCCTTAAACAAGACAAATCGACTGGAACGTGGATCATGAATCTCCAGATGACAAAGCTTCAGCACATTAATCTCTCAAAGGGATTCTCTGGAGGAAGGCAATTTCTTTAAAAATAATCTAGGGTTTAGAACTGAGAGAGATGGGTTCTTTTTAGGGGTTAAACCCTTAAATAAAGCTTTTGGAACCGTATATGAGAGATTATGTTTAAATAGGATTGAAATACTGGGCAGAAGAGGGAAGCTGCTAAAAAATAGGTGAGATTTGCCGCTGTTCAATCGATCGGACTGGCTTTTAACTGGGACGAAAATTGGTCTGATCAATCGATATGTCTTTTAACTGAGAGTATTTCTGGGGCGATCGATCTGTCATGGGGCCCGATCGATCGGATAGACTTATCTGATGAAATCTTGTTGTTTTCTGCGTCTTTTGAATTCTTCCAATCTGAAGTGGTCCATCTAAAAATCTCAAATTACATTAAATCCCATGTTTTGTCCAACCACATGAATTAGCCAACACTAAAAAATACCAACAATCTCCCCCTTTGGCAATTCATGGACAAAAACATCTAATACATTAAGTCTACTAAGAAACTACCCAAAAAAATAATATACTTCAAGAAAATCCGTCATCCATAGCCGATACCTGCAATACCTGTCACAAGCAATCTTTGACAAAAGATCATGATCAAATAGTATGTAAAATAAGCACACATATATAAAGAATATGAAAAGTGAACTGAACTATATCTCCCCCTTTTTGGATATAAATTGACAAGGATGAAAAATTGTAAATGAAGACGAATTAGTCCATTAACGAAACAGAGAGATCAAAATGGGGAAAGATGTGCCATCAGAAACAGAAAGTAAGTATAGTTAACATATAACAGAAAAGATTGATGTGAGGACAAAAAGATAGTTGCCACGGACTACTGAGGAGGAGGGAATCGATGAAGGAGAGAATCAAGTTTCTCCTCAATCCTGTTACTGCCAATTTGAAGTTGCTCCATCTGAGTAAACACCTCCTGAAACCGCTAATCCATATGATGTTCAAGTAATTCAATATGAGTAGATTGATCAAAAAGACGATTCTCAAACTCTTGAAAATACACTGGCATAGTTGACTCAAACTGTTGATCAAATGGAGGAGGGACTTTAGTAGCCGCTTCACCTTGTTCCGAAGCATCATCACCGCTGTCATCGACATGGGAAGATGACAGACTAATGGTGCGAAAAGAAATAGGGCCTCTCCCTTTCACAATGCTATCATGTGGCCCGACAACAACCCCACTGGAGAGAAGACTCGTAGTGAGAAGAGCCCCATAAGGAAGAGAAGTAGTCGAAGCACCGAGAGGGCGGCCAGCATATGCTTATAGATGGTAAAAGGAATCAAGATTGAAGCAAACAAAGAGGTTTAACATGCGGTAGGACGGTGTAAGATATTTCTGCTTAAGAATTCCCCCAGGCCATACACGCCGACGACCACCAGTAAGAGTTGTGATAACATCACTCCAATTAGTATTATCCACTGGATCTTCTATATCATCCGAGTCTAGCTCAGGAGTGGGATAGATTGCATCAAGGCTCCTATCAATTTGAAGAAATTGACTGATGATGTTTGGATCAACTTCAATAATCATCCCACGAACAAAAGATTTAAACGATTCTTGTCCAATATCATGGATATTGTTGTAAAACTCTTGAACCAAAGACCCATATGCAGTTGGGTCAAATACATAAAGGGAGTTCTAGTCCCTTTCATGAAGCCAAGTACTGAAATCAATATCCATCTTTGCCAAACATACTGGACGTTCTACAAGCACTTGTTTCTTTGAAAAAACATTCGTAAAAGAATTTTCTTTCACCAGACTCTGAAATCTGTTGCAGTCAAAAGGAGTGGCAGAAGATGAACTACCACGGTGACAAGTCTTCTTGCGAGGTTGAGAAGCTTTGGGAGCCATTTCCTCTTTGGAGCAAAAAATCAAACACCTTGAGTGCATGACAAAAATAAAGATATCCAACCTTCAACTTAGAAATGTATCGTCCAAAATGGATGAACAACATGGATACCACACTACAAACTGCGCACATTCAACAAAGAGACTAGGCAAAACAATGACAACACAATCTTCCTCTCAACAACCACAAAGAAACCAACACTTCCAATCACCCAATACATCTACCACAACCAAATAATAGCAAATTAAAGGAAATAGAATGAAAGAAAGAGATAAGGAGAAGAGATGCCTCAGAGAGAGCTTGAAAGCCCAGTGGAAAAACCTTGAAGGAGAAAGGGGAAAATGGGTCTAGGGTTGAAGTAGTAAAAGAATGAGAGAAGTGGAAAGACAGAACAACTTATAACCGGACTGAGACGTGGTACGATCGATTGGTCTGGGATGTCCGATCGATCGAACCTGGGCCAGAAAGGGAAACAGGTCAGAGGAAGAAAAAAAATGCCAAAGAAAATAATTTGCACAAACTCATATCAAAGTCAAAGTAAATCCCGTATTGATCATACAACAAAGATTTTACCAAGCGTAAGATTGGAAGTGAGAGTGAAAGTTTTGAAATTTAGTCTGTGCTAGGATGAATGATAGAATCACACAAAACAGAATCAACTCCATTTGGCCTTTTTTTTCTTTTTTTTTTTTCCGCTCTTTAAGCTGCCCAAATAAGATCCATCATAGGTGACTTTCACACTAATGAATATGGTAGCCTTCTCTAATGAAACTTTTCAATTATATAGTAGCTATCACATATACTCGTAGGTAGTCTTGATCCTTTGGTAAAATATAAAAGGCCAGTTTTTATTTTATTTTATTTTATGCCAGGAGAGAAGAACTGAATATATGCAATCAAACCATAACCATCAAACCGTGATGATGTTTTTCAGTGAAAAAAAATATAAGAATCTCAAACTTGGCAAAAAATTCAATGAATCACAAGATTAGGAAGACACTAAAGAACAATGAGTGAGAGTGAAAGAAATTAAGGGTATGAGCAAATACCAAGTGACTTACGGAGGGAGTCAAACCGAGTGGGGTCCAAAGGTTTTGTAAGAATATCAGCTAGTTGATTTTCCGTAGGGATATGCTCCAAGCTGATGATCTTTTATTCAACCAAATTTCTAATAAAATGATGCCTTATGTCTATGTGTTTGGTTCTGGAATGTTGTACCGGGTTTTTAGAAATGTCCATAGCACTTTTGTTATCACAATAAACTACCATTGTGGTTTTTGCAATGCCATAATCAGATAGCATTTGTTTCATCCATAACAATTGTGTGCAACAGCTTCCAGCCGCGATGTATTCTGACTCAGCTGTAGATAGGGAGGTGGAAGTTTGATTCTTGCTATGCCATGCAGCCAAATTATTGCCAATAAGAAAACAGCCACCCGAAGTGCTTTTTCGATCATCTACACAACCTGCCCAGTCAACATCGGAGTAACCCACAACATTCATGGTGGTATCTCTTGAAAATCATATTCCAAAACTAGTGGTGCCACTAATATATTTTAGAATCCTCTTCACAGCTTGGACATGCGATTCCTTAGGTCTTGACTGATATCTAGCACAAACACAAACACTAAAGGAGATGTCTGGTCGACTAGTAGTTAGGTACAACAAACTTCCTATCATGCTTCGATACAATCTTTCATCGAAGTCTTTCTCGGAAGAGTCTAAGCTCAACTTAACTGTGGTGCTCATAGGAGTACTGGAGTGTTTAGCTGAGTTCATCCCAAATTTTTTCAAAATATTTTGAGAATATTTGGATTGAGAAAGAAATATCCCATTCTCGCATTGTTTGATTGTAGACCTAAGAAAAAAGATAATTCTCCAACCATGCTCATTTCAAATTCTTGTGACATACATGTGGCAAAGGAGTTAGCTAAACTTTCAGATGTGGATCCGAAAACAATATCATCCACATAAACTTGAGCAATGAGGATATTGTTTCTATCTCTCTTGAAAAATAAGGTTTTATCCACACCGCCCCTTATGAAAGAGTTTTCTAGCAGGAAGGTAGTCAGTCTTTCATACCATGCTCAAGGAGCCTGCTTCAAACCATACAAGACTTTGTTCAATTTAAACACATGATCAGGGCTATGAGGGTCTTGGAAACCTTTAGGTTGTTCAACATACACCTCCTCATTGAAAAATCCATTCAAGAAGGCACTCTTGACATCCATCTGATATAACTTGATTTTCAAGGAACAAGCTACTGCTAATAAAATGTGGATGGACTCAAGACGAGCAACCGGAGCAAATGTTTCATCAAAATCTATTCCCTCCGCCTGTGTGTAGCCCTGGGCAACTAGTCTAGCCTTGTTTCTAATGACTTGTCCAAGTTCATCGGTTTTGTTTTTAAAAATCCATTTTGTTCAGATGACGCGTGTTTTTGGGCATTGGAATTAGTTTCCAAACATTGTTACGCTCAAATTGACCTAACTCCTCATGCATGGCATTAATCCAGGAGTCGTCAATAAGTGCTTCATTTATGTTTTTGGGTTCAAGAGAGGAAACATAACACAAAGAATTTACCTCATTTTGGACTTGTTGACAAGTTTTTAATGGAGCATGAATATCACCAATGACTTTGTCAAGAGGATGATCTTTGATTACCTGACCTTTTTGGGATCTAGGATGTACTTCCTTGCTTTGAGAAGGTTGATGACTTGGTGTTCTTTGAGCAAAATCTTTCAATTTCAGTCCAGACTTTTCACTTTCAGATTCAGATTCTGTATCAGGAATAATAGTTTCTTGATCTGGTGTGACTGGATCTAGTTGTTCCTTATTTTGCTTCCCGTCATGCTCAACCCGCGGAGAAGAATTAAGAGTTAGTAGGAATTCATCTTCATCATCAGAAAAATAAGAAGGTCCAGCGTCATCTACAATGACATTGAAAGATTCCATGTCTATTGAAGTATGCAAATGAAACACCCTGTAGGCTTTGTTATTTAAAGAATACCCAAAAAAAATCCCTTCATCACTTCGAGAGTCAAATTTTCCAAGATGCTCTCTGTCTTTCAAGATGTAACACTTACTCTCGAAAGTTTTGAAGTATTTAACTGTAGGTTTTCTACCATTCCATAGTTCATAGGATGTATTCTTTGTGCCTGCCCTGATGTAGACTCGATCGATCACATAGACAGCAGTGTTGACTGCCTCTGCCCAAAACTTTTGAGGCATGTTCTTACTATGGATCATGACTCGAGCCATTTCTTGTACAACCCGATTTCTTCTTTCAATAACTCCATTTTTTTGAGGAATTTTAGGGGCAGAGAACTCATGTTTTATTCCATTCTCAGTATAAAAAGAGTTAAAAGAGGAGTTCTGAAACTCAGTGCCATCATCAGATCTGATTCTTGCAATTGCACCAAACTATTCGCCCTTATATGTAAGAAGTTGAAGCCATAAGCAATGGAACACATCAAAGGTTTCAGATTTATCTCTAAGAAAGCGAACCCAAGTAAATTTAGAGAAATCATCAATAGTGAGAAAAATGTACTTTTTACTACCAATACTTTCAGATTTTGAATGACCCATAAGATCCATATGAAGTAACTCTAGTCGTCTTTTGGTAGCAAGCATATCCAATTTCTTATGTGGTGATCTAATTTGTTTCCCTAATTGGCAAGGGCCACACACGTGGTTACGAGGTTTTTGAAGTTTGGGGAGTCCTCGAACCAATTCTTGCTTAGAAAGTTTTTCCAAATCAGAATGGTTAATGTGACCTAGCCTTTGATGCCAAAAGTCAACATTATCAACGGTAGCAGAATTGCAGCTTAAGACATTTTCATTGACAGCCACATGGTAATTATCGGAATTCTTTTTACCAAAAAGAACATGTTTTCCATGATTGTCTACAATTGAGCAAGCATTTAGAGAAAAATGAACCTCATTACCAGACTCTCAGAATTGACTGATACTTAGCAAGTTTGCCTTAAGTCCATCAACCAGAAAAACATTATTGATAGTTGACATACCTGGTATGTTGACAGATCCTTTACTAATGACTTTTGATTTGCTTCCATCTCCAAATTGAACATTACCACCATGGTGACTTTCAAGAGATGTGAAAAGAGACTTATCCCCTGACATGTGTCTAGAGCACCTACTGTCTAAATACCATACATGTGAACTTTGTGCTTTAAGAGCAGTTAGAACCACATTATAGCAAAGATCAGTTTTGCCTACCCAAATGGATTTTTGTTTGACCTTATAAGGGGTCAAATTGATCTTCCTTCTTTCATTGCGAAGTTTGTTACGTAGTCTATTGCAATGAGGCTTAATATGTCCAATGATTCCACAAAAATGACAAGTCGGGACATATTTACGATGAGGCCTGTAATTCTTGAGGTTGAAGTTCACATGTTTAAGATGATAAACAGCAGGTTCAATAACAAACAATGTATTACCCCGAACAAATTTACTTGGGTTTTTGGAGGAGGATGCACCATAGTCAAATCCAAGGCCATGCTTACTGCTAGATATGATTTGCGCGCCCAAAATTTCATCAAGTTTCTTTGACCCTGTGTTCATCCGATTAAGATCAGCTTTGGTAGATACCAATTCAGAATTAGTCATCTTGAGTTTTTCCGAGATGCTAGCTTTTTCAGCTTTGCAGGAATCTAGTTCTTTATTTAGGATTGGAATTTCCTTGTCAGCTTGAACAGAGTGCTCATGTAGTAAGTCGAGTTCATTCCCTATAGAAATCAGCTTGTTAGATAGAATTGTACACTGTGATTCAAGTTGAGATACTTTACCTTGGGTTTCATTGAATTCAGTTTTAAAAACAATATTTTCTTTTTTAGTTGTCTTCCATTTTCCCTTCAGAATGTCATTCAATTGAGTCATCCTCCTTGAGTGCTTGAGGAGACTCTGATATGCTTCTACTAAATCCTGTTCATTATCTGATAAAGAATTAAGATCCTTTGAAATAATTTCATCTGATTTTTCCACACTTTCCTGCAAAAAGGAATCGTTAGATCTTGCCATAAAAGCCATAAACTTTCCATGTTCAAGTGATGATGATTCATGTTCAATATCATTGCAATCTTGATCTGAATCATCATCTCACGTGACATTCAAAACCTTTCCTTGAGTTCTGAAAGTTCTATTGGCACATTGAGAAGCATAATGACCAAAACCTTTGCATTCATAACAGTGAGTATTCTTGGGAGGGATTTTGGACACATTTTTCTCAGAGTTTTGACTAGTATTGGATTTAAAAGAAGAAAAAGGCCTATTATGTCCTTTTTGAGAAGAATTTTAAAATTCTTTTTAAAATCTTTTTAACAAAGAGAGCATCAATATCTGGGTCTTCAGTCTCTTGTTCGGAGTCATCATCATGTCCCAGATGAGTCTTCAAAGCCATTCCTTTATTTTTCTTTGTTTTTCTGAAATTGGCTTCAAAGGTTTGCATATTTCCAACTAACTGATCAACTTTGATTAAACACAAATTGCTGGACTCCTCAATAGCTACTACTTTTGGGTCAAATCTCTCAAGAAGAGATCTTAATTTTTTTTTAACAATTTTGTGTTCAGGAATGATTTCACCCACGTAGAAACTAGAATTCACAATAGTGGATAACTTATCATTGAAATCATCAAAAACTTCATTTTCATCCATTTTTAGATTTTCAAAAGCAGTAGCCAAACTTTGAAGTTTGGCTTGCTTAACTTTGAGAGTACCTTCATGAACAGTTTCTAATATATCTCATGCTTCTTTAGCAAGTTTGTAAATAGATATCCGACGAAATTCGGAATGAGAAACACCATTAAAAATGGCATTTAAAGCTTTACTGTTAAAATTGAAGGCTTGTTTATCCTCCTTGGTCCATTGAGGCATGGGTTTTTTAATAATCTTGTTGCCATCAGTGGTGACAGTAGGTTTGGTGTAACCAAATTCCACACAGTTCCAGACATCCACATCTATGGATTGAAGGAAAGCAGTCATTCGAACTTTCCAATAATGGTAATTAGATCTATCCAAAAGAGGGGGTTTGGAAACAGAAGATCCATCTCTAATAATATCCATATTAGAAAATCTGTGTAGATCTCACACAACTAGTTGGTGTGAACCGCTCTGATACCAATTGAAAACTTCTGGAGGGTTAATAATCACAAACCCTAACAGAAATTAATAAAAATCCCAACACAGATATAAATATGGAATAAAAAGAAACAATAACCTAAGTTAATCAATCGACCAATCAAGAAGATGGACACATGATATTTTACGTGGAAAACCCTGAATAGGGAAAAAAACACGGGACCTTGCACCGGTCCATAAAGATCAAGCACTAAAAATCAAAGGTTATAAGAGAAACTCACTCCCCTTTACAGTTTAACTCAACCTAAGGACCACAGTGATTCTTGCCGACGACCACGCCGTTCACCTTCTCTAGCACTTCGATCTCCATGCCTTAAACAAGACGAATCGACTGAAACGTAGATGATGAATCTCCAGATGACAAAGCTTCAGCACATTAATCTCTCAAAGAGACTCTGGAGGAAGGTAATCTCTCTAAAATTAATTTAGGGTTTAGAACTGAGAGATAGGTTCTTTTTAGGGGTTAAACCCTTAAATAAGCTTTTGGAACCGTATAGGAGAGATTAGGTTTGAATAGGATTGAAATACTGGGCAGAAGAGGGAAGCTGCTAAAAAATAGGTGAGATTCGCCGCAGTCCGATCAATCGGACTGAAGGTCCGATTGATCAGATTGACTTTTAATTGGGATGAAAATTGGTCCGGTCGATCGGTCTGTCTTTTAATTGAGAACATTTCTGGTCCGATTGATTGGTCATAGGGTCCCATGACCGATCGATCGATCTGACTTTTAACTGAGAGCATTTCTGGGGCGATTGATCGGTCATGGGGCCCGATCGATCGGATAGACTTACCTGATGAAATCTTGTTGTTTTCTGCATCTTTTGAATTCTTCCAATCTGAAGTGGTCCATCTAAAAATCTCAAATTACATTAAATCTCATGTTTTGTCCAACCAAATGAATTAGCCAACACTAAAAAATACTAACAAAAAAAAAAGAAGAGAATCCTGATTGCACGAAAAAGCAACAATTAGTCAAGGGCAGAATTGAAGATGTCACGATATAAAATGACTTACACTGATAATAAAAACTAGAAAGAGATGAAAAGGTTCAATAGACTTTAGGCAACTATTTATGAAGACAGCAGGAGATTATAAATTTATAATACCAGCAAGAAGCAAATTATGCTCTCCAAGTGGTCCCCTGACCCATCACAGCCATCAAAATCATAATCAGGGAACAAACTATTAAGAAGCAAATAACCAAGTGAAACTATATATATATATATATATATATATTTATATGGTTTCAGACATCCAACATGATACCTGATGTCAACACAAAAAGTCCGAAAGACAGGGAATTGCACCCAAACTCCACAAAATTCAAACAAAAAAGAGAAACTTGTTTGCAAACGTTGCAAGGCTTGACGACACAAGGCTCTCTAATCAAATCAACTAACTGCAACATTAAGTTGATACCCCCACATTCTCATACATCTTGTTAATACCAATTATCCATTCTAAACAGGTACTATGAAAAACAGCCCTCCCTACATTCTAAAACAGTTAGTTTAAAAGAAGAAACATTACAGTTGATGCCTCAAGTTCTTGTATATCCCAAGGATGCCAACTACCAAATTCTAAAACAACAAGAAACATTTGAATTCAAAATCGCCAATACAATCAAGAGTACAACAGTACACAACACCGCTAACAAAGAGGACTTTTATTAACTATCATAATTCAGGGTGTGTTTAGTTAAGCTTGTTAACAGGGTTTTTTGTGCCTTTTGCTTTTGAAAAGCACAAAAGCTTTGAGAAGTCTGTTTGATTATTGCATTTTTAGGACTTAGTTTTTTCTTTTTTTCTTTTGTTCTCTTCCTCATTTCCATGATAATGTGGATTCTCACAATTATAGATTGGACAATGACAGATGGTTTTCCATATTTTTTTGGGTTTGGGATAGGTTTTGGAGATCTACTGCAAAGACAGTTGTCTCAGTAGTGAACATTTAAGATTTATTAAGAGGATAAAAAACAAGATTCACGGTCTCCCATCCTAGCTCAGTCATCTCTACTCTCATTCGGGAACAATCAAGAAGCTCCTCTGTCTCTGTCTCTCTCTCACTCTCTCTCTCTCTCTCTCTAAAAGCACAATCCTTTGGGTTGGGCCTTTTTGAAGGTTTGAGAAACAGCTGCCTTGTCTTTTCTGTTAGTTTTGTATTGCAAATTAGTGAAATGGGTTGGATGGGAAGGTCTAATCTGAGTCGCAAACAAATGTGAGGCTGATAGGATTTGGTACTGTTTGGTTGGTATGGGTACTTTCCACAGTTTGATGGGTTCGGGTCTTTTGATATGAACAAGACTTAGATAGAGCTACTAATCTACTGTATGGCAGATTGCGCATGAGCTGTTTAGTGTTTGGTTTGATAGTCTGTGATGGAAGTCTAAATGTCAGTAGTAGTCAAGTGTTTTCGGGTATGATTTATCTTAATGGTAATGATCATTGGTTTGCTACACTGGATATCTACATCATGATAGGAATTAGTTTACAGGCCACGGTTGGTTGCATCAAATGGAGTTGAATATGTTGTGGTGCCTTAATACAATGACTACAAGATCACTTTTTAAACTCCCATGAGCAAAAACCTTACATTTCATTATAGGCATTTTTTCACCATAACATATAATGAGATACTTTTAACCACCAAAGATGCATGTTCATCTTCTTTCATGTCTCATACATCATTTATTTCTAGTTACATCTTTTTGAGGTCTTTTAAATGAATTAAAGGAATGCTAATACTATATTAATTAGAAAGTAAATAAATGCAAAAGTTGAGCTAACCAACCACCATTCTCTCTTAATAAAATACTGCATTGATGAAGTACCCCCAGCTCATACTGTTATCAAACTAACCTGAGAATTGAGATTCTGCACAATAAGATCATTTAGATAAGTGGAAACGGCCAAGTAAGTGATAGATTTATTAAATTAGTTACACATCAATTATTCTAAAGACACAGAAATAATCCGACAAAAAAAAAAAAAATTTCCTCAAAATTTCCTTCTTTTCCCTTCACATTTCTGTGACTAGTGTTGTTACTTTGTCATTGTCACCTCCCAGGCCAAACAAGACACCTGCATATTTCTCAGTGGAGCCATTGAAGAACAACTCCTTCAACTTGCTGAATATACCATATGTTAGCAAGCTATTGGACCCAGCCTGTTGGTAGACCCCAAGTCTCTTCACATCCAAGAGCTCTGGGACCCCCGTGCAGGCATTTGCACAACTTCATCATATGCTTGACATCGGAGACATTCCCAAAAAAAAAAAAAAAAATCTTGATCAACTGCAAGAACTCTACCTCGGTATTGGGCAAGCTGCTCTTCCCAGTCAGCCGCTTAAGCAGGAATCCGAAATCGAACCCGCCGTGAAACGCTACCCACTTCACGTCGTCGTTAAGCACTATCCCGGACGACATGACTAGCTCGGAGAAGCTGCTGTGGTCGATTCCGTGCCGGCTGTTCTTCTTAAAGTCGATGCCGTTCTGGCTGAGAAACTCGATCGAATCTGTCGAGAAAGCATCCTTAGATACATCGAACTCACGGAAATCGACGGTTTCCCGAATTAGGGCAAATTCAGCTTCGAGGTTGTCGTTCCAAACCTCTCGGATCTGGATCGATCGATTCGTCGCCTTTGGAAATGTTGACCTTCGCTCGAGGATCGATTGGAAACCGCGATTTCCAACACAAATACTTCAGCGCCTGAAATATAGTGTGTGCGCGCTGTGGGAACTGGAGGGAAGGAATGGAAACTGTACTTTACTCATAATTAGGGATTTGATGGGGTCTTTAACCCTGTGCTTTACTTACCGTTTTGGGATTGCGTCTATTTTTCTACAGTGGGCCGGGCCTTGATTTTGGTGGTTTTAGAAGACAAAAAGTCTAAGGACCCCGAGGATCCGGACCCCGGAGGGAGCCCGGCTCCCCTGGGGTCCGTTGGATCCCAGCCGCCTCTTGGATCCAACGGACCCCAGGGGAGCCGGGCTCCTTCCGGGGTCCGGATCCCGGGGTCTGTAGATCCCATGTTTAGAAGATAATGTAAATTAGTTAATTTTTAAATTATAAATCTAACACGGGTTAGGCTCCGCTTTGTGTTGTTGAGGAGGACTGTGGTTGAGTTAGCTATTTAAGGCCTAAGCCGGGATTGGACCTACAGTTTACAAGCGAGACCGGCCCATGGACAACCCTACAACGAGTTGACAAGGTTAACAACATTTATCAAATCATGCTCTTGCCACAACAAATAATCACTTGGATAATTAATTGAGTTTTAACTCTCTGGGTAAAAAAAAAAGGCAAATATATATGGTTAGAGCCCAAACCCTACCCAGTCCAACTGTATCTACTCATCATCAAATCAAATTATAGAGGCCCATGAAGTAATTTCGGACCGTATGCAAGATTTAAAATACCTACTTGGTGCACCCATTTCAACAGGTGGCCTAGAATCCTGCACCCCTTCTACAAAAACCTGAAAATGCCCATGCCTCCCTCTTCCACAGAAGCTCTCTCTCACTCACCTTACCTAACCTCTCGCTCATCAACTCAAGCGTCTCATGTCTGCGCGCAACTATCCCCCCCCCCCCCCCTGCGTACAGTAGCAGTCCATGAACAAGGTCGTGAATGCATGCCTAGTTCTAAAATCAGATTTGGCGTGCAAAATGATGGTGTGCAGATCCTAATATTTCCCTAAAATAATAGGATGTGCAAGTTGTTGGAAAAATGGCTAAGAGCACCATTATTTTTGTCAATTTTGAGCCAAAATCTAAGTGAGACCTACTTATTATTTTAGGTGAGAATACATGGGAATGTATTCTTACTATTAGAAAAAGGACTTTTAGCAACTGCCAAAAGCCGTCGCTAAAAGTGTTTTGGTGGTCGCTAATACTCTTACTCTTTAGTGACTGCCCAGCCAGCGACTGCCAAGAGAGCGACGCAATTACTTCGTCGCAAAAGCTTGACGGTCGCTAATACTTTAAAAAAAAATTTAAGACCATTTGCGGCCGCCATAGTGGTCACTAATAATTCAGATGCCGTTGCTAATACTTACAATTTTTTTATTTTTTTAAAATTTTAAAACTATTAGCGGCCGCATAGTCTGTACTTTTAGCGGCCGCCATTAACTATTATTATTTTTTAAATAATGTTATAATTTCTCATTTTTTTTCTCCTTTTTATACTTGTACCTGAATATATTATATACAACTACTACCATCAGTAAAAAAATTACTAATAACAAAAGAAAGTCTTATATTAATGATATTCAAAACATTACAAAAGTTTCAACAAATAAAATCCATTACAAATGCAGAAAAAAAAAAACAAAAAAACATATTGTCCGTGCAAGGTGCCGTGATGGATCCGATGCTCTCAACCCTGAACACAAAAAGGAAAATAAATATTAATAGTTAATTATAAAAATTGGCAATTTATACTAAATATAAAAAAAATTAAGAATTAAAACTAAAATTTTGATATTTAAACATATGTTTCAACTCTACGAGCAATTTGGGAGTCGGAATCTCGTTCCGTCAGTTCCTATAAGTCAGGAATGACTACGGGCCCATGCCCATCAAGTTTCAGGGGCACCGGAGTCCATTTACTCGTTTTGGGCGCCCGGAGGCTAGTTTTCTAAGTTGAAATTTAAACTTACGTTTCAACTCTACGAGTAATCCGAGAGTCGGAATTTCGTTCCGTCAGTTCTTGCAAGTTAGGAATGACTACGGGCCCGTGCTCGTCAAGTCTCACTGACAACGGAGCCTATTTTGCTCATTTTGGGCGCTCGGAGGCTCGTTTCCTAAGTTTTAAGTTAAGGTTTTAAGTTAAACATACGTTTCAACTCTACAAGCAATCCCGGAGTTGGAATTTTGTTCCATTAGTTCCTGTAAGTCAGCAATGACTACAGGCCCGGGCCCGTCATGTTTCACGGGAAATGGATCTCGTTTGCTTATTTTGGGCATCCGAATGCTCGTTTCCTAAGTTTTAAGTTAAACCTACGTTTCAACTCTACGATCAATCCGGGAATCGGAATCTCATTCCGTCATTTCTTGCAGTTCAAGAATGACTATGGGCCGGGGCCCGGTCCCGGTCCCGTCAAGTTTCACGAGTAACAGAGCCTATTTGCTCGTTTTGAGCGCCCACAAGCTCATTTCCTAAGTTTTAAGTTAACGTTTTAAGTTAAATCTACGTTTTAACTCTACGAACAATCCGGGAGTCGGAATCTTGTTCTGTCAGTTCCTGTAAGTCAGGAATGACTACGGTCCCGTGCCCGTCAAGTTTCACGGGCAATAGTGCCCGTTTGCTCATTTTGGGTGCCCGAAGGCTCGTTTCTTAAGTTTTACGTTAAACTTACGTTTCAACTCTACGAGTAATTCGGGAGTCGGAATCTCATTCCTTCAGTTCCTACAAGTCAAGAATAGCTACAGGCCCATGCCCGTCAAGGGTCATGGGCAACGGAGCCCATTTGCTCATTAAGGGCGCCCGGAGGCTCGTTTCCTAAGTTTTAAGTTAAGGTTTTAAGTTAAACATACATTTCAACTCTACGAACAATCCGGGAGTCGGAATCTCGTTCCGTCAGTTCCTATAAGTTAGGAATGACTACAAGCCAGTACCAGTCAAGTTTCATGGGCAACGGAACCCGTTTGCTAGTTTTGGGCGGCCGGATGCTTGTTTCTTATTTTAAGTTAATGTTTTAAGTTAAACCTACGTTTCAGCTCTACGTGCAATCCGGGAGTCGGAATCTTGTTCCGTCAGTTCCTGCAAGTCAGGAATGACTATGGGACGTGGCCGTCAAGTTTCGCTAGCAATGGAGCCCGTTTACTTATTTTGGGCGCTCGAAGGCTGGTTTTCTAAGTTGAAATTTAAACCTACGTTTCAACTCCAAGAGCAATCCGGAAGTCGGAATCTCGTTCTGTCAGTTTCTACAGGTCAGGAATGACTACGGGTCCGTGCCCGTCAAGTTTCACGGCAACGGAGTCCTTTTGTTAGTTTTGGGTGCCCGGAGGATCGTTTCATAAGTTTTAAGTTGAGGTTTTAAATTAAATCTACATTTCAATTCTATGAGTAATCCGAGAGTCGGAATCTCGTTTAGTCAGTTCCTGCAAGTCATGAATGATTACAGGCCCATCCTATCAAGTTTCACGGGCAACGGAGCCCGTTTGCTCGTTTTGGGCGTCCGGAGGCTCGTTTCCGAAGTTTTAAATTAAGTTTTTAAGTTAAACCTACATTTAAACTCTATGAGCAATCCGGGAGTTGGAATCTCATTCTGTCAGTTCTTGTAAGTCAGGAATGACTACGGGCTTGTACCCGTCAAGTTTCACGGGCAATGGAGCCCTTTTGCTTATTTTGGATGCCCGGAGGCTTGTTTATTCAATTTTAAGTTAAACTTACATTTCAACTCTACGAGCAATCCGAGAGTCGGAATCTTGTTCTGTCAGTTCCTGCAAGTTAGGAATGACTACGGGCCCGTGCCCATCAAGTTTCACGGGCAACGGAACCTGTTTGCTCATTTTGGGAGCCCGGACGCTAGTTTTCTAAGTTGAAATTTAAACTTACATTTCAACTCTACAAGCAATCCGGGAGTCAGAATCTCGTTCCGTCAGTTCCTACAAGTCAGGAATGACTACGGGCTAGTCAGGAATGACTACGGGCCCATTTGGTCGTTTTGGGCGCCAGGTGGCCTAAAACCCTGCACACCTTTATGAAAACCTGAAAATGCCCATGCCCCTCTCTTCCACCGAAGCTCTCTCACAAACCGAACCGAACCGAACCTCTCGCTCAACTCAAGCGTCTCCTGTCTGCGCAATTATCATCTCCCTCACCGTCTCCTCTCTCACAATGGATCTCTCTCTCTCTCTACATACAGTAGCAGTCCATGAACAAGGTCGTGAATGCATGCCTAGTTCTAAAATCAGATTTGGCGTGCAAAATGAGGGTGTGCCGATCCTAATATTTCCCTAAAATAATAGGATGTACAAGTTGTTGTTGGAAAAATGACTAAGAGCACTACTATTTTTGTCAACTTTGAGCCAAAATCTAAGTGGGACCTACTTATCAATTTAAGTGGGAATACATGGGATTGTAATTTACCCCATGAGTAGATTAATAACATGTATTGGGTCACTTTAATCCATTAAGGAGTGAATGAGAAATTACCTCCTAAACACCGCTACTTTCCCTCCACTGAACCGAACCGGGCTTGGGCTTCATGCGAGTTGGGCCGGGCTCAGCCCACTACCCATTTATATATTTTGGAGAAATTTCTTTTTTCCGAAAGGGGTGTATCCATTCGCATATGAAAGGGTGTATACAAAGTGATGTGTCCATTCGCATATAAAAGGATGTGTCCATTCACATATGAATGGGTGTGTCCAACCCAAGAGGTGTGCCCCAAAGAGAAGCTTTTGTTCACTCAACAGATGCAACCCCATGAATAGACATGAAGCAAGCTATAAATTTCATCTTGTCCATGCCTACTTGCTCATTCCATTCATTGCAACTGCATTGCATTTGGGTCATCAGTCTGATTCAAGAGAGAGTTCTACTGCACGGTTGGTTCACCTGTCACATAGTTTGTAATGCTACTAATGTGTGAATCGATCATTGTATCTTGGGAGACAAACGCCATTAAAGCTCGTAAGCACCATTGTAGGGGCGAAATTTGTATTAAGGACATAGTGTTAAACACTAGCCTTGATCAAACTTCTTCTATGAGTTTCTGGACTTCATAACTCCAACAATAGTACCGTATTTTCTGTCTTTAAACAATAAGTGGATTTCCATTCCTAGATTACATTATGTAATTCTGTTTTACTATTGTTTTGTTTCACTGAGTTCAAACCTGTTTCCTAAATACTGAACTATTACTTTATGTACTCGGAACAACAATCTTAAGACAAATTTCTTGGCTTCTAAGTACACTCTGTTATTAGTTTTATTTCAGTATTTCTGGTTTCGGTTTATGTCATTTTTGCTACTAGTTTCTAGTTCTTTTGTTTCTGAAACTAGTATTGTAAAACTGAGTTTCTCTCTTTTATATAACTAGTTACAGAACTTCAGTTTGTTGTATAATTTGCACTCTGTTTGGCTCAGTCTACAGTAACCTATAACTTGTTACCATATAGTCTGATTTACTGTT
Organism: Cinnamomum chago; assembly: GCA_038049695.1. NCBI lineage: Eukaryota > Viridiplantae > Streptophyta > Magnoliopsida > Laurales > Lauraceae > Cinnamomum > Cinnamomum chago. Next base: position 57,705,796 of record CP142458.1, on the reverse strand, counting down.
TACAGTACTGTAAGTTTTTTTTAATTGTGTAGTATACTCTGTGTGACGCCTCGGAGTCCCACATCGACTATAGAGAGGAAAGTGAATGAGGTTATATATAGAGAGCCTACACTCTTACCTTGCTTGAGGCCTTTTGATGGGTTAAGGCCCATTAGAAGCAAAACCGTGAGGCCCGTGGGCCAAAGCGGACAATATCATGCATGCTTGAAGGGTGGGGCGTTACAAATGGTATCAGAGCCGGCTCTCGACTAGTTCGAGTGTGGATCCCTTGCCGTGGCCTGGTGCAAGTGTGCGGGTCTCCATGTGGGCGGGCCAAGAGGGCTGGTAGGCTACAGGGATTGGCAGGTTATTGCACAGGGATGTGCAGCCCTAAGGGGGTGGATTGTGACGCCCCGGAGTCCCACATCTACTATAGAGAGGAAAGTGAATGGGGTTATATGTAGAGCCTACACTCTTACCTTGCAAGAGGCCGTTTGATGGGTTGAGGCCCATCATAAACAACACCGTGAGGCCCGTGGGCCAAAGCGAACAATATCATACATGCGTGAAGGACGGGGCATTACACTCTGTGTTTTGTGTTCTGTTAAAATAGAAATGGGTATTGAGAAGAAGACTCCAGTCAGTACCCATGCCCCTGTTATGGTGAACAATGGGGAGAAACCTAAGAAGTTCAATGGTACTGAGTTTAAGAGATGGCAACAGAAAATGTTGTTCTATCTCACTACAAGAAACTGCACTTTCAGCGATGGAATTTTTTGTTCCCAAAAGTCACTAAAACGTCGGTAAAACACTTTACCGACGAACATATTTTCGTCGGCCAAACGTCGGCAACAAGTGGTAGACAATTTTTTCGTCGGCAAAAAATTATATTTTTCCCGACGCTTATTTGACTTTTCCTGACGTTTTTTCTCGTCGGCAAAAATATTTTATTTTTTTATAAAAAATAATTTTTTTTTTCAATATACTTTTGCCGACGAAAAACAACGTCGGTAAAAGTATTTTAAAAAAAATAAAAATAAATAAAATACTTTTACCGACGTTTTTTTTCGTCGGCAAAAATATTTTATTTTTTTTAAAAATAAAAAAAATTTCAATATACTTTTACTGACGAAAAAAAAGTTGGTAAAAGTATTTTATTATTTTTTATTTTTTTAAAAATACTTTTACCGACGTTGTTTTTCTTCTGTAAAAGTATTTTTAAAAAAAATAAATATAAATAAAATACTTTTACCGACGTTTTTTTTCATCGGTAAAAGTATTTTATTTTTTTAAAAAAATTATATTTTTTTCAATATAATTTTCCTGTAAACCTGTTTATGTACCTGTATCAAAAGATAAACATGTTCATATACCTATATTCAATATAAAAAATGCATGCAAACAACCATCACCATTTTTCATCAAATCATTCATCTCATTAAACAAATATTACAATCAATAATGATACAGTCCCATATAAATGTCCAATATACATATACAAATAAATTAAAAAGAATAAAACAGATTTAGCTAGTCTGCAACCGACACCAAAGCCTCCATCAATCTGCAATGACAAAAACAACATTACAATCTTTTCAATGAATTAAATTATAAATAAAAAAACATATATATATAAATAAATCTTTTCCGAAGTTTTTCCGCGGCCTGTTTTCCAGCCTTAAGTGTTGAGATTCAGCCGGTTTTTGCGTTTAATTCGTTAACCGAAAGTTCGATTCACTAATCGTCAATTCCTACAAGTTACTTTGGCCTTGAACGTGGTACCCGTGCTGGTTTCTAGGTTGTCCGATGGCCGTTTCCCGTTTTCGACCTCTGACGGCCTATTTTCGAGACTAAGTGTTAAGAATCCAATGTTTTTAGGTCTAATTCGTTAACCGGGAGTCTGATTTACGAGCCGTTAGTTCCTGCAAGTTAATTTCGCCTCAAGCGAGGTGCTCGTGCCGGTTTTCAATTTTTCTAGGGGCCATTTCCCTTTCCAGACCCCCGACGGGCCGTTTTCGAGCCGAAATGTTGGAAAATCCTATGTTTTCGCTTTTAACTCTCTAACTGGGAGTCTTATTTGCGAACCGTCAGATCCTACAAGTTACTCTACCCTTAAGCGAAGTGCTTGTGCCGATTTCCAATTTTTCAGGGGCCGTTTCGCATTCCGAACTCCTAGTAGGCCGTTTTCGAGTCTAAGTGTTGGAAAATCCAATGTTTTCGCTTCTAATTCTCTAACTGAGAGTCCTATTTGCGAACCGTCAGTTCCTACAAGTTACTATACACTTAAGCGAAGTGCTTGTGCCGGTTTGTTATTTTTCCGAGGGCCGTTTCCCATTCTAGACCCCTGATGGCCCGTTTTCGAGTCTAAGTGTTGGAAAATCCTATGTTTTGGCTTCTAATTCTCTAACCAGGAGTTCTATTTGTGAACCGTTAGTTCATACAAGTTACTTTACGCTCGAGCGAAGTGTTCATCACTGTTTTCAATTTTTCCGGGGGCCGTTTCGCGTTCCGAACCCCCCGCGGGCCTTTTCGAGCTTAAGTGTTGGAAAATTCGATGTTTTCGCTTTTAATTCTCTAATCTGGAGTCCTATTTGCGAACCGTCAGTTCCTACAAGTCACTCTATCCTCGAGCGAAGTGCTTGTGCCGGTTTTTGATTTTTTCGGGGGCCGTTTCCCATTCCAGACTCTCGGCGGGCCGTTTTCGAGCCCAAGTGGTGGAAAATCCAATGTTTTCGCTTCTAATTCTCTAACCGGGAGTACTATTTGCTAACCGTCAGTTCCTACAAGTTTCTCCACCCTCGAGCGAAGTGCTCGTGCCGGCTTTTTATTTTTCCAAAGGCCGTTTCCTGTTCCGGACACCCGGCGGGCCGTTTTCGAGTTTAAGTGTTGGAAAATCCTATATTTTCGCTTCTAATTCTCTAACTGGGAGTCTTATTTGAGAACCGTTAGTTCATACAAGTTACTCTACCCTCAAGCGAAGTGTTCGTACCGGTTTTCGATTTTTTCGGGGGCCGTTTCCCATTCTGGACCCCTGGCGGGCCGTTTTTGAGCCAAAGTGTTGGAAAATCCTATGTTTTCACTTCTAATTCTCTAATCGGGAGTTCGATTTGCCAACCGTTAGTTCCTACAAGTTACTCTACCCTAGAGCGACGTGTTTTGTACCAATTTCTAATTTTTTCGAGGGCCATTTCCTGTTTCGGACCCCCAGCGGGCCATTTTCGAGCTTAAGTGTTGGAAAATCCGATGTTTTCGCTTCTAAATCTCTAACCCGGAGTCCTATTCGCTTCTCAAATGACACTCGACCAAGTTGCTCAGTTTTTCAGTCTAAGTTGATATAAATTTGAATCGGGAAAATTCACAAGATGTCTTCAACCTAGATTATTTAACCTATCTATTCAAAAGCTCATAGCGTGATGAATTGAATTTTAAAAGTTATTAAACCTTCAAGTTTTGGTTCAATGTTTCAATGATTGAAAATCAAATCAATCTCAAATGAATGCTTACCTTGGCAGTCCAGCATTTGCCTTCCCCGTTGTGGATTGCGTCCACCAAGGTTGTGTAATTCCAGTTCATGTAATTAAGCAGTACAAATACCTGAGAAAAATAGACAAGCAAGGAGTTTCTATCATTATAAAAGAGAGGTAACAACACCAAACATCTGGACAAAGCGGACAATGCTAACTGGTATCTACTAAAATAGCTGGCTCAGCTGAGTCTAATGAACCAAGCTGTCAGGTTTATTGTCTGACAACTCTTTTATGGAAGAAAAGAGATGCCTGGTGTTAATATGTAAGGTTTGCTTAATAATGAACATTATTCTTTGTAACATAACTATACTTGGACAAAGATGTAAGGTTCTTTCTATGTTGTGCTATAAAGTAAATTGTCCTGTCAAATTTGCTCAAATAAAAGAAATATTATCAAAAGTCACTCAAAACTGAGCAATTTTGATATGATAAAATTAAATAACTTTACAGAAGAATCATACCTTTGAAGTCCAACTGCAACGATCCATTCTAATGCGCTTGATCCATATGAGTGATAATATACATAAGGATGTAACTGAAGAAAAAAAGTACATCATGCTCGGTCAAACTGCTTGGGCACCACTGGTTTGCTCGAATATTCAAACATCCTGGGATTTGGGAACATTCAAAAGTGTCTATGAAGACTATAGATAAGCACATCAAGTGGACAAAGAATAGAAAAGGATGAGTATCAAATTTACCGGTCTAAGAGGAAGTCCTTGTGAGTTGAGAGTGCCAGCAGCGAGTGGCACATGCCTCTCTTTTGGATGGTGGTATTTGCAGGTTGATCCATATTGCATGTTTTTGCAATAAGTATCAAACATCGAAGATGAATTGAAGAAGACAATGGAGAAAGCTAACAATTTAATTGTTGACATTTTGAAGAAAAAACCACAATTGGCCTTTGATTGTAAATCAGAGAACCTATGAACTTATCAATACATGTATATTTTAATGAATGATGGATGTAAAAAAAAAAAAAGATAATAAGTAATGCTTTAGAAGTTTAAGTACTATTATGAGTGAATGCTTTCATAGGCAGGGGAGGATCCAAGTGTTAACATACGGGTCGAGAATAGATAAAGTATAAGAATTGAAATTCAACGTGGTGGTTCTTTTTTTTTTTTATGGGAGTGTATGTAAAAAAAAACACTACATTTATAAAGCTGATGAATACCACTTGATAAAAGCTCCAAACATCTAAGGAGACTTGCTCATGTAGAAAGAATTCACGCATACAAAATCTATACACACGCAATATGCCATACAAATACAAATTTCACTCCCACCCGCAAAACAATTGAAAAAGATACAAAGAACAAAAAAAGATTCAATTCACGAATGAAAAGTGGTAAAACACCAGACTAGTACTGGCTATAGATATTGATGATGCCAGAAAGTTTTTTCGGACACCACTGGTCGAGTAATGAATAATTAATGTGGAAATTAAAAGAGAGTGAGAGAGAGAATTTATAGTGGTTCGGTCAGTGTGACCTACGTCCACTTCAAACTGATGATTTTACTTCTCCGATGTAGGGATTACAGGTCAGGAGAATACAATAAATATGCAAATACGGATCAAAATTACTTGCCCCCTAGTGCTGGTGGGGTTCTTTGATTTATAGTCTTCCCCTAACAGATGGGGATGACTCTTCAGCAACGGGCGCTCCATTCTGGCGGAGTCTTCGAACTGCCCTCAACATACGAGGCAGGTAAGATCTCGTCCGCAGGACTTGATAAAAGTGGGTTAAAGGAACGACGCGACTGCTCTGACCTCGTCACTTCGCGGATCTGGACCCGGCCTTTAATAGGTGGATCAAGACCTCGACTTATCACGGACTCGAGTCACTTGGGCCTGACCCACCATCGTGGACTGAGTCACTTGGGCATGACCCATCATTTGCCCCCCAATGCCTCGCGGCAAATGAAACTTTGAAAGTGAGGCATTTCGAATATCCAGGCTTTTATCATGCCGAGCGTTTGTAGCTTTCCTAGACACTGTCCGTCTCCATCGTTCAGGGTTTCACAGAAGAGTCCTTCCGGCTCAGGGTTCTTTCCCTCTTTGAATTTAGTAGAAGAGTTCTTTTGGGTTAGGGCTCTTTTTCTCATTGAAAACCCTAGGCTATAAATTGGGAGTGCTCTTCCCCACTCTCCCTTGAAATTATCTTTCTTGAGGTCATTCATCTTCTTCTTGTTCAAAAAAGAAAGAAGGTGATGGAGTCTCCGGACCAACTAGAGGTAGAAGATGGTGTTTGCGCTGACGGAGAGCTGCAGGGAGGACAGGCATCACCCGTTGCAGGCGACGGACGGGACGCCGCCCAGGGCGCCCCTGGCCTGGCTGCAGGCTGGGGCGCAACCCGTGGTGGACAAAGCTTGGGCGCCCCCTTGGGCGCGGGCGCTGCAACAGGCGGAGCAGCCCATGGCGCCCCCTTGGGCGCGGGCGTTGCGACAGGCGGAGCGGCCCAGGGCGCCCCCCTGGGCACGGGCGTTGGAACAGGCGGAGCAGCCCAGGGCGCCCCCTTGGGCGCGGGCAGTAAGATAGGCGGAGCGGCCCAGGGCGCCCCCTGGGCGCGGGCGCTGCAACAGGCGGAGCAGCCCAGGGCGCCCCCTTAGGCGCGGGCAGTGGACGGGGTGCCAGTCAGGGCGCCCCCCTGGGCGCGGCCGTGATGGGCGATGGAGGCGCGGGTAGGGGCCTGGGCGCTGCTGTGACGGGTGATGGAGGCGCGGGCACCGCCCGGGGCGTTGCTGGAGGCGCGGGCGCCGCCCGGGGTGCTTCTAGAGGCGAGGGCGCCGCCCTGGGTGCTTCTGCGCACGACGAGCAGCCTGCTGCGGCAAGTTGCACTGCTGGAGAAGGGGACGGGGCGCTCTGCCCTAGGCGCCCCTGCTGCAGGCGCTGCTGCGGGTGGACGAGGAGCGCTGCTGGGCGCGCCCAGCCTGCTGCTGGTGGAGGACGGTGCGCTACCCAGGGCGCCCCTGGCGCTGGCGTTGGTGTGCGCGCCCAGTTTGCTGGTGGTGGAGGAGAGGGCTGGGGCGCCACCTTGGGCGCCTAGCCTGCTGCTGTGATGTGCTCGGTGCAGGCCATGGGCGAGGGTGGTAGCACCCATCAGGTGTCGGGCGAGGTAAACACGGGCTCCGCGGCAGTGGGCACGACACGTTCTCGTCGCAAAAGGTATCGAGGAAAAGTGGTTGTCGACGACGACAGGTCCAAGGTGAGCACCATTACTAGCGTGTTCAACACTGACAGTGACATTTTGAAGATGGCTTCTTCTTATCATATTCCTCCCACTGTGCTATGTCGCCGGGCTGAAACGGACGAGCCTGCTTGCGACGACTCCTCGGGTGAGATTGCCATTTATGAAGAGATGCTCGAAGCTGGGATGAGGCTCCCCATGCCCTCCTCCATTTGCCGCATTCTTCATTACTATTCATTGACCCCGGGGCGGTTAGCACCCAATGGATGGAGAGTTCTGCTTGGCTTTCTTGCATTATGGAGGAGGGTTCATCGCGAGGATGCTTCTCCTGTGGAGTTCCATGCTGCCTACAGCCTGACTGAGTCTCCGGCCCCTAATAGGGGATGGTACTATCTTGCCCCTAGGGGTGGCAAGCTGCTTACGGATTTGCGTTCCAATTGCCACAGTTGGAAATCTCGCTTCTTTTTTATTGGTGGAGAGTGGGCTTTAGTGCCAACACGATGGGGTGACGCCAGGAAACTTGGTAAGCCATTCACTTGCTACTCTTTCTCTTTATTTTTTTATGTGCTTACCCATTACCCTTTTGTAGACGCGCCAGTGCTCTCCATGAGTCAGGACCGGAAGCTGCAGGCCGTGAGGGACTGTCCTGAAAAAGATTGGAGGTTCTCTTACCCAAAGAGAGTAGTGGAGCTAGTGTCCCCTCTCAGAAATCTCCTCTAAAAAGAAAAAGTACTTGACTTTTGCTTTTTTTTATTTACCTGATATTTCATACCTAAGTAACACTTTTGCTTCTGCAGCAATAGACAGAGAGGTGATTGGGGCTCGCCTTTCGAGTAGGAGTACCCCTCCTTCTGGGGCTCACCTTTCGAGTAGGAGTGCCCCTCCTTCCAAGGCGGCAAGGGTGGACAGCATTTCAAGGGGGAACTCCCCACCAGTGACTTTCAAGGCAAGCTCTCTCGTATCCATCCCTTTAGCGGGGGCACGACCGTGTTCCCATCGGGTGGCCTCTCCCACAGTGTCGCCCTAGCCAGCGACCTCTTCTGACACGATTGCTACTCCGGAGTCTTCTTCTCCAGCTGTACCTTCCACCCCTCATTCGTGTCCCTCACGCTCGGGGGCCTTGCAGGGGCACCAACTTGGGCTGGTCCCATGCTGGGCAATCCGCTGGTGATTCGGGAAAAGCTTGGGAGATTTGTGTTTCCTCCTGAGGTTTCGCAGATCAATGCTTTGGGTACCGAGAGGGTTATTGACACATTCTTAGAGGGTTTGGCTCAGGTAAAAGGCTTACTGTTTTCTTTTCTCCAAACTTTCATTTTTATATATATGTACTCTCATTTTCTTTGTCTCTTATTGCTCCAGGCTTCCACTGCGTTCTTATGCTTGTTGTCAAGGGCCCGACATTACAGTCAGCTGAAGCAGGACAATGAGAGTATGCAAAAAGAGCTCTCCATTGCTCAAGGGAAGATTGTTGCTCTTGAAGCTGCTAGAGGAGCTTCCGAGGCTGATCTTTCAGCGGCCCGCGAGAGGGCGACCGGGTTTGAGACTGAGCTCTCGAAGTCTCACGAGAGGGTAGCCAGGGTAGAAGCTTAGCTTGAGAAGACCCGTGAGAGGGCTTCGCTCGGTGAGGCTGAGCTTGCGAAGGCCCGTGAGAGGGCGACGCTCAGAGAGGTTGCCATGGAGGCAGAGATGAAGGTGGCACATGAGAGAGCCTCGCAGGCTGAGGAGAGGGTTACCATAGTTGAACAAGAGTTAGCAAATGGTATTGTTGATGCCTTCATTGATGGTTATGAAGAGCTTCGAGGGAAGATTGCTACTGCTTTCCCTGACCTCGACCTTTCAGGCTTTGTGCCGACCAAGGCGCCTAATGAAGGTAATGGAGGCTCTGATGACACCGAGGATGGTGAGGAGGATGTGGAGGATGACGAGGATGAGGACGGCAGCTGTGAGAGTGATTAGGGTACAGGAGACTTTTTGATATGTTTCATTACACATATTTTTTTTAAAAGGCAATTTCATTGCCTAACTGTTGGAATGAGTAAAATACAAAAAATCTTATTTATTTACTACTCATTATAAAAAAAACATTCCAAAAAGTATTGAAAAAATTAAACTCCCAATTTTCACTGTTTCTTCTCCCTTCTTGTGTCACTGGTAGTACCTCTTCAGGTGTTCCGCATTCCATGGATGAGGTAGGGTCTTCCCTTTAGAGTTCTGGATCCTATAAGTGCCCGGTCTTACCACTTCTGTTATGAGGTATGGCCCTTCCTAATTCGGTCCTAGTTTGCCTTCGCGAGAATCCTTTGTAGCAAAGATCACCATTTTAAGGACCAGATCCCCTGGTCGGAAGGAACGAGGCTTTACTCTTGAGTTGTAGTATCTTGCCATGTGTCGCTTATACTCTGTATTGCGGACGTCGGCCATCTCCCTTACTTCCTCTATCAAATCGAGGCTGATGCGAAGCCCTTCCTCGTTGGTGTCGGGGTCGTGGTGCTGGACCCTAAGAGAATGTACCCCAATCTCAACAAGGATGACTGCCTCAGTCCCAAAAATGAAAGAGAAAGGGGTTTCCCCGGTAGGTGTTCTTGTCGTGGTCCGATAGGCCCACAATACTCCCGGGAGCTCGTCGACCCAAAGACCCTTCGCTCCCTCGAGCCTCGTCTTCAGGTTACGCAGGACTGTTCTTACCATGACTTCTGCCTGCCCGTTTGCCTGTGGATGTGCCGGGCTAGAATGGGGCTGCTTTATCTGAAGGTCGGAACAAAATGAGTTAAAGAGTTTATTGTCGAATTGTTTTGCATTATCACTGACAATGGTATGAGGGATCCTAAAGCGACAGACTATGTTTTTCCAGACAAAGTCTTTCACTTTGGAGTCTGTTATCCTTGCCAAGGGTTCCGCTTCCGCCCAATTTGTAAAGTAGTCGACGGCGACTACTACAAACTTGCTTTGTCCCCTACCCAAAGGAAGGGGGCCTAGGATATCAATTCCCCATTTGGAGAAATGCCACTGACTCATCATGGTTGTGAGTTCTTCTGGTGGCTGCCTTGGCACAGTGGCGAAGCGCTGGCATTTGTCACATTTTCTGACAAATTCTTTGGCGTCCGCTAGCATTCTGGGCCAAAAGAAACCTTACCTAAGTGCTCTGTGGGCAAGGGAGCGTCCTCTAGAGTGATTCCCACAAATTCCTTCATGGATTTCCCGCAGGGCGTAATCAGCTTCTTCAGGCGAGAAGCACCACAACAACGGTAAGGAGTAACCCTTCTTGTAGAGGATATCTTGTAAGAGGGTGAATTTGGAAGATCTCAACCTCAGCTTTCTTGCCTTAAGGGGGTCCTCTGGCAGTGTGCCTTTTTGAAGGTATGCCCTTATTGGGGTCATCCAGTTCGTTTCAGCTGTAGTACAGTTAATGCTTGCAGTGCTTTCATCCACCTGGCTTGGCTCAAACTGGTGCCCAAAGAATGCTGGTTCGTCTGATGGGGTCTCTAGGGATGAGGCGAGCTTGGCAAGTGCATCGGCGGCAACGTTACTCTCCCGATGGATATGACAGATTTGGAAATACTAGAACCGCGGGATTAGTTTTTTCACCTTGCTGAGATAATCCTGCCTTCTTGTTTCCTTTGCTTCGAACTCGCCTTTTACTTGATTAACTATCAACTGAGAGTTGCTGTAAGCAGTGAGGTATCGGGCGTCCATTTCGAGCGCCAATTTTAGACCAGAGAGGAGAGCTTCATACTCTGTTTCATTGTTAGAGGCCGTGAAGTGGAACTTTACCGCACACTTAAGGGGCGCACCCTCGGGGCTAATCAAAACGAGGCCCGCTCCACCTCCATTATTGGTCGCGGAGCCATCAACATAGAGCTTCCATAGTGGTAACGAGGGACTCTGAGCGCCAGGCTGGGAAATAGGAGTCGACGGGGCGCCCAAGGCAGGAGTTGCTTGGGCGCCCTTGGTAAGAAGTGCCTGGGCGCCCAGGTCTTTGGCGCCCAGGGGTGTCTGGTCTCCCATGGGTTGGGCCTGGAGATTTGGAGTTGTGTGGGCGACTCCTTGGTTGTCCTTGCAGGACGGCGAACCACCTTGTAGGGGCGAGGCAAGTTCATCTGTCTCCTCTTATACTTGTGCAAACTCTGCTACAAAATCTGCCAAAGCTTGTGCTTTGATGGCCACCCTCGGTTGGTACTGGACATCGAATTCGCCCAATTCAACTGCCCATTTAAGCAGTCTCCCAGACACATCCGGCTTCCCCAAGACTCCCTTCAAAGGTTGATCTGTAATCACAACAACTGTATGACTCTGGAAATAATGCCTTAGGCGTCTTGCCGTCGAGATGAGGGCAAGCACCAGTTTTTCTAGCTTCGAGTACCTACTTTATGCCACCCTGTATGCCCTGCTCACATAATAAATGGGTTTTTGCATCCCACCATGATTTCTGATGATGACGGAGCTAACTGCTGTTGAGGAGGCAGAGAGGTACAAGTACAGGATTTCACCTGGCGCAACATGAGAAAGGAGGGGAGGTGTGGCCAAGTAAGCCTTGAGTCCTTGGAAGGCCTCCTCTGCTTTTGCTCCCCATTCAAAGGCTTTCCGGAGGGTTTTGAAGAAGGGTAGGCATTTGTCTACAGATTTGGAGATGAATCTGTTAAGCACTGCAATTCTTCCATTTAGTCGCTGGAGCTCTTTGGTGGAGGAGGGAGACTTCATATCGAGGATAGCCTTGATCTTATCGGGGTTTGCTTCAATTCCCCTCTGGTTGACCATGAAGCCTAGGAATTTTCCTGATCCTACGCCAAAGGCACACTTCTCCGGGTTCAACTTCATGCGATATGACCTGAGAACATTGAAAGTTTCTCGAAGATGGTTAATTTGATCTGCTGCGGCAAGGCTCTTCACTAGCATGTCGTCCACGTAAACCTCCATTGTTTGCCCTATCTGGGACTGAAACGTTTTGTTCACTAACCGCTAATAGGTTGCACCTGCATTTTTCAGCCCGAAGGGCATGACTCTGTAACAGTAGGTTCCCCTTGGGGTGATGAATGATGTTTTTTTCTTGGTCTGGGGGGTGCATGCTGATCTGGTTGTACCCAGAATATGCGTCCAGGAAAGTGAGCAGTTCATGTCCTGCCGTGGCATCAATGAGTAGGTCAATTCTCTGTAGCAGGTAGCTGTCTTTTGGGCACTCCTTGTTGAGCTCAGTGAAGTCAACACAAAGGCGCCATCTTCCATTGGCTTTGGCTACCATCACAACATTTGAGAGCCATTCAGGATATGCCACTTCCCTGATTGCCCTATTTTCAACTAACTTTCTCACCTCCTCGGCCATTACTTGAGCCCTTTCAGCGGAAGCGCTCCTCAGCTTCTGACGAACAGGCTTGTAGCGAGTATCGACATTGAGGCGGTGGATGGTGACGCTAGGGTCGATTCCTTCCAAGTCCGCATGAGACCACGCGAAGACGTCCATGCTATGCCTCAGAAATTCTACTAACTGGTGACCAAGATCTTCTAGGAGAGAAGAGCCAAGGTATACTTTTCTGTCTGGATGCTTTTCGTCCAAGACCACAGGGGTGAGTTTCTCCACTGGCTCTCCTCTCTCAATGGTGGAGTCATCCCTTGGATCAAAGGTCTCAATTTGCAATGCTTCCTGTGGCTTTTTGGCCTTCATTGAGGAGACATAGCACTCCCTGGCTGCTACCTGGTTCCCCCTGACCTCTCCGACTCCATTAGAGGTTGGAAAGAGGAGGATGAGGTGATAGGTGGAGGGGACATCTTTTAATGTGTTGAGAGCAGTTCATTGATGCCATGGCAGGACATGAACTGCTCACTTTCCTAGACGCATATTCTAGGTACAACCTGATCAGCATGCACCCCCCATACCAAGAAAAAACATCGCCAGGGGCACCCTGGGCGGCGCCCCGTCCGTCGCCTGCAACGCATGATGCCTGTCCTCCCTGCAGCTCTCCGTCAGCGCAAACACCATCTTCTACCTCTGGTTGGTCCGGAGACTCCATCACCTTCTTTCTTTTTTTAACAAGAAGAAGATGAATGACCTCAAGAAAGATAATTTCAAGGGAGAGTGGGGAAGAGCACTCGCTATTTATAGCCTAGGGTTTTCAAAGAGAAAAAGAGCCCTAAGCCAAAAGAACTCTTCTACTAAATTCAAAGAGGGAAAGAACCCTAAGCCGGAAGGACTCTTCTGTGAAACCCCGAACGACGGAGACGGACAGTGTCTAGGAAAGCTAGAAACGCTCGGCATGAAAAAAGCTTGGATATTCGAAATGCCTCACTTTCAAAGTTTCCTTTGGCGCGAGGTATTGGGGGGCAAATGATGGGTCAGGCCCAAGTGACTCAGTCCACTATGGTGGGTCAGGCCCTAGTGACCCGAGTCCGTGATAAGTCCAGGTCTTGATCCACCTATCACTTTCCTGGACGCATATTCTGGGTACAACCAGATCAGCATGCACCCCCCAGACCAAGAAAAAACATCATTCATCACCCCAAGGGGAACCTACTGTTACAGAGTCATGCCCTTCGGGCTAAAAAATGCAGGTGCAACCTATCGGCGGTTAGTGAACAAAATGTTTCAGTCCCAGATAGGGCAAACAATGGAGGTTTACGTGGACGACATGCTAGTGAAGAGCCTTGCCGCAACAGATCACATTTACCATCTTCGAGAAACTTTCAATGTTCTCAGGTCATATCGCATGAAGTTGAACCCGGAGAAGTGCGCCTTTGGCGTAGGATCAGGAAAATTCCTACGCTTCATGGTCAACCAGAGGGGAATTGAAGCAAACCCCGATAAGATCAAGGCTATCCTCGATATGAAGTCGCCCTCCTCCACCAAAGAGCTCAAGCGATTAAATGGAAGAATTGCAGCGCTTAATAGATTTATCTCCAAATCTGCAGACAGATGCCTACCCTTCTTAAAAACCCTCCGAAAAGCCTTTGAATGGGGAGCAAAAGCAGAGGAGGCCTTCCAAGGACTCAAGGCTTACTTGGCTACACCTCCCCTCCTTTCTCATGCTGCGCTAGGTGAAATCCTGTACTTGTACCTCTCTGCCTCCTCAACAGCAGTAAGCTCCGTCCTCATCAGAAATCATGGTGGGATGCAAAAACCCATTTATTATGTGAGCAGGGCATACAGGGGGCAGAAAGTAGGTACTCGAAGCTAGAAAGACTGGTGCTTGCCCTCATCTCGACGGCAAGACGCCTAAGGCATTATTTCCAGAGTCATACAGTTGTTGTGATTATGGATCAACCTTTGAAGGGAGTCTTGGGGAAGCCGGATGTATCTGGGAGACTGCTTAAATGGGCAGTTGAATTGGGCGAATTCGATGTCCAGTACCAACTGAGGGTGGCCATCAAAGCACAAGTTTTGACAGATTTTATAGCTGAGTTTACACAAGCATAAGAGGAGACAGATGAACTCGCCTCGCCCCTACAAGGCGGTTCGCCATCCTGCGAGGACAACCAAGGAGTCGCCCGCACAACTCCAAATCTCCAGGCCCAACCCATGGGAGACCAGACACCCCTGGGCGCACCTGGGCGCCCAGGCACTTCTTGCCAAGGGCGCCCAAGCAACTCCTGCCTTGGGCGACCCGTCGACTCCTATTTCCCAGCCTGGCGCTCAGAGTCCCTCATTACCACTATGGAAGCTCTATGTTGATGGCTCCGCGACCAATAATGGAGGTGGGGCGGGCCTCGTTTTGATCAGCCCCGAGGGTACGCCCCTTAAGTATGCTGTAAAGTTCCACTTCACGGCCTCTAACAATGAAACAGAGTATGAGGCTCTCCTCTCTAGTCTAAAATTGGCGCTTGAAATGGACGCCTGATACCTCACTGCTTACAGCGACTCTCAGTTGATAGTTAATCAAGTAAAAGGTGAGTTCGAAGCAAAGGAAACAAGAATACAAGATTATCTCAGCATGGTGAAAAAACTAATCCCGCGGTTCCAGTATTTCCAAATCTATCATATCCCTTGGGAGAGTAACGTTGCCGCCGATGCACTTGCCAGGCTCGCCTCATCCCTAAAGACCCCATCAGGCGAACCAACATTCTTTGGGCACCAGTTCGAACCAAGCCAGTTGGATGAAAGCACAGCAAGCATTAACTGTACTACAGCTGAAACAAACTGGATGACCCCAATAAGGGCATACCTTCAAGAAGGCACACTGCCAGAGGACCCCCTTGAGGCAAGAAAGCTGAGGATGAGATCTTCCAAATTCACTCTCTTACAAGATATCCTTTACAAGAAGGGCTACTCCTTACCGTTGTTGCGGTGCCTCTCCCCTGAAGAAGCTGATTATGCCCTGCAGGAAATCCATGAAGGAATTTGTGGGAATCACTCTGGAGGATGCTCCCTTGCCCACAAAGCACTTAGGCAAGGTTTCTTTTGGCCCAGCATGCTAGCGGATGCCAAAGAATTTGCCAGAAAATGTGACAAATGCCAGCGCTTCGGCACTGTGCCAAGGCAGCCACCAGAAGAACTCACAACCATGATGAGTCCGTGGCCTTTCTCCAAATGGGGAATTGATATCCTAGGCCCCCTTCCTTTGGGTAGGGGACAATGCAAGTTTGTAGTGGTCGCCGTCGACTACTTTACAAAGTGAGCGGAGGTGGAACCCTTGGCAAGGATAACAGACTCCAAAGTGAAAGACTTTGTCTGGGAAAACATAGTTTGCTGCTTTGGGATCCCTCATACCATTGTCAGTGATAATGCAAAACAATTCGACAATAAACTCTTCAACTCATTTTGTTCCGACCTTCAGACAAAGCAGCCACATTCTAGCCCGGCACATCCACAGGCAAACGGGCAGGCAAAAGTCATGGTAAGAATAGTCCTGCGTAACCTGAAGATGAGGCTCGAGGGAGCGTGGGTCTTTGGGTCGACGAGCTCCCGGGAGTATTATAGGCCTATCGGACCACGACAAGAACCCCTACCGGGGAAACCCCTTTCTCTCTCGCTTTTGGGACTGAGGCAGTCATCCCTATTGAGATTGGGGTACAATCTCTTAGGGTCTAGCACCACGACCCTGACACCAACGAGGAAGGGCTTCGCATCAACCTCGATTTGATAGAGGAAGCAAGGGAGATGGCCGACGTCCACAATGCAGAGTATAAGCGACGCATGGCAAGATACTACAACTCAAGAGTAAAGCCTCGTTCCTTCCGACCAGGGGATCTAGTCCTTAAAAAGGTGATCCTTGCTACAAAGGATTCTTACGAAGGCAAACTAGGACCGAATTGGGAAGGGCCATACCTCATAACAAAAGTGGTATGACCGGGCACTTATAGGATCCAAAACTCTGAAGGGAAGGGCGCCCATCCCCAGATGGTGGGTCAGGCCCAAGTGACCCGAGTCCGTGATAAGTCCAGGTCTTGATCCACCTATTAAAGGCCGGGTCCAAATCCTCGAAGTGACGAAGTCAGAGCAGCCGCGTCGTTCCTTTAAACCGCTTTTACCAAGTCCTGCGGAGGAGATCCTACCTGCCTCGTTTGTTGAGGGCAGTTCGAAGACTTCGCCAGAATGGAGCGCCCGTTGCTGAAGAGTCGTCCCCATCTGTTAGGGGAAGACTATAAACCAAAGAGCCCCACCAGCACTAGGGGGCAAGTAATTTCGATCCGTATTTGCATATTTATTGTATTCTCCTGACTTGTAATCCCTACATCGGAGAAGTAAAATCATCAGTTTGAAGTGGGCGTAGGTCACACTGACCGAACCACTATAAATTCTCTCTCTCTCTCTCCTTTAATTTCCACATTAATTATTCATTACTCGACCGGTGGTGTCCGAAAATACTTTCTGGCATCATCAGTTTGGCGCCGTCTATGGGAAGACAAGATTTCCTTTTTCGAAATTATGGTGATCACCACAAGATCAACGAGACGTCAAGATGGAAACCCCTCTCTAGAGGGCGAGGATAACCCTGCACCAAATGCTCCTGCTCCCTCTCCTCAACAAATGCTAGAAACCATGCAGCAGCTGGTGACCCAAAACCAGCAGATACTGCAACTCATGCTTGCAGGGCAGGGAGGAGTACTATTTGGTACAGGACCGCAGGAAGTACCACTCCCGGAGCATCCGACCGCTCCACGCAAAGGAGCACCTCACCTGGGCGCCCATCTCCATGGTGCCCGGGGCCGAGGAGCCGCCTGTCCTCATCCTCACCTAGGCACCCATCCCCATGGCGCTTAGGGCCGAGGAGTACACCTGGGCGCCCATCCCCATGACGCCCAGGGCGCTTCTCCATGTCGCTCCGCACGGAGTACTCCTGGTCGACCCTCAAGGCCGCGCCCATCACAACGTGCCTCCACCCCCAGGTGGAGCCCCACCAGGAGGGTCGAATCGCGGTGGACTTCCACCTCCCCCCTCTGCTTCTAACGATGAGGATCCTCATTTCTAGGAGGGGGGGAGTGAAAATCACAGCATGGAAGATGAGAGTCATTTCCAAGGCCAGTCCAGAGAAGCCCCTAATCGTTGGGATGAGAAGATCAAGGAAATGCAGAATCAGCTTGGTGTTGTCTTCAATGCCATGAAGGCACAGGGACTAGAAACAATAGACTACCTAGTACAACGAACGGACACACCGTTCAAGCTCGGCATGGCGAACTACCCACTTCCCCAAAAGTTCAAAATGCCAACTATGGAGATCTTCGATGGGACAAAGGATCCACTGGATCACCTGGAAACTTACAAAACTTTAATGCAACTACATAACATCTCCGACGAGATTATGTGTAGAGCATTCCCAACTACTATAAATTCTCTCTCTCTCTCTCTCTCCTTTAATTTCCACATTAATTATTCATTACTTGACCGGGGTGTCTGAAAATACTTTCTGGCATCATCAGATATAATCAAAAGCAATAAGAGTCACCAGATGGGGGGTGTCATCAACATTTGAAGCCACGACAAACAAAGAGGACTATAATGAGAATCAAAGCAATGATGATGCCCAAAACAATCAGCTTTATCTTTCATATTCTGTAGCCACATCTTCCTCCTCAGCTGTTGCCCTCCTATCCGGAAATTTTGTGCCTACAAGAATGAGGAACCACATGGATCAACTGGATGACAAAGTTCTAATCATTTTCTTACCATTTTGAAGGTAGGAATAAACTAGGTAATCATCATCCTAACTCGTAACTCCAGATCTTTCTCCCTTTAGAATCTCAGTCCACTGGTCCCCACATTCTTTTCTTTTATGAGTTTTTTTTCTCAAAAAGAAAAAAGGACCTTCCACATGGGGTCCACATCCACTTCAGTACAATTCATCCCATTTAGAGCTACTGCTTCACATTATTAATCTTTAACTGCTCTTTTTTTACACTTAATAATATGTTACTAGTTTTATAACAAACCTGAGCAAAAGCTCAAAAGACTTAATTTGGTACTTGACAAATACCAAACTAGGAGATCCTGATATTTTGAAACACCTTTGTAGTGTCTCTCTCTCTCTCTATATATATCATGTTTTAAACCACACTTGAGCAGGAAAGATATATTCATGTTATATCCACAAGGGAAACCACACTTGAGCAGACACCAACTCAAGATCTCCTAGATGATTTTAGGATGATATAACATGGTGAAGCAAAACAATAACCTATGACCCAGAAACAGCAAAGAGTTTGAAATATAGACAATTCTCACCACACCACCAATTTTCCCTAGCTTTTCTCATCATCCAAGATCCCTTAAGTTCCATTACCCCCAATCCTTCAAAGAGAGACCTGGGTTATCGTGAGTAAACGTGTCCCAGACGCTTGGGCCTCTCCCACCTTCTGCTGCTGCACCTTCATTCTATTATATATAAGAACGTCATAAGTGATCAGTTCCCATGTTTCCATTGCCACCCTGACTATTTTAAGAAATGAAAAGGAAGAAAGAAAGAAGAGAAGGACCTGATAAGCAGAAGATGCAGTCCCAAATATGAAACCTTGGGGAAAGCTTTTCTTATTAAGCTCCTCCTTCTTAGACCATCTTCCAAGTGCCTACGTGCCCACCCAACTTACCTAACAATCTGTGTAAAGTAACATGCATGGTCTCAGCAAGGTTACACACATACATTAAGTTCCATGAGGCTGCAGAAGGCCCAAAGGAGCTAAAAAGACGTAGATATTTGTCAATTTACCCATGCAAGTTATATACATATTTACAAACCTACCCTTGCAAGCTATTGGATGAATGATGTCTTTGCAAGTTGCAACTACAGTTAAAATTGAAGTATTTGACACGGGTATGACACCAAGTTTGAAGTGTCAAGAGAGATTAGAAAGAAGCAGGTGTTGAATAGTCAGTAACTCCATAGTCAAGGGCGATAATAACCTCCTCCTCTTCATGTTCCTTGGCCTCTTCAGGTTCCCTGTAGAAAAACAAATCCACCTGCACATACCATGGCAGCATCATCAAGGGAAAAAATAAAAAGAAAAAACATAAGCCTTATACATACACACACTATATTAAAAAACTGGATTAGTTCAAGGCACAAATCAAAGAACTAAAATGGTGACGACTTGTAATAGAAAAATGAAAAATTCCATTGCAGATGTCAAATTTTAACCACTGCCAGCCAATCAAGAACAAATCCATATGAAAAGAATCAAGCCTATTTTGAGGGCATTTTTTTTATAATAGTCAAGGACAACCAAATGGCACAACTAGTAGCAGATAAGATATCTACAAGATATTTTCATAAACTGAAGCAGACATGTCTAAAGAAGCTAACACTGTTGGTAATTAGGGTCAAGAGTCAAGACTACCCCTTCCACAACTCATTTCTACTCAAATCAATGGAGAACACACCAGCTTTAGTAAAAAAAAAAATCAGCTGCTTTCAAATTGGAGAATTAACAGTAGAGCGTGAACTTGACCAAGACTGGAGTAAAATCAGAGGGTTTTCTTAATGTCACCCAAAGAGGGAGCTCTAAAAGACACATATTACCACTCAAAATAGAATTCAGTGAAGACAATATCCTAGACATGTAGTTAATTTGAAAACAAATAAAAGTTATGCTTATTACCATCACTTCCTCTCTTTACCACTTTCCTAATCTGATGAAAGAAGAGCATTTGATCGGGCATTCACAAGTTACCTGTAGATGGTGGACGGATAGAAATCACAGTAGCCAAGGATTCAGAGCTACTCAATCTCTTCATTATTTCCTAAACCCAAATCAAATTAGAGATCCTTTCCCACTTTCACTTTAGAGATTAAAACAAAAAAAAGCAGCAGCAGTTGTTTACAGTCATAGGCTCTGAACTGCCTCAGATTATTCCTCATGCTGGGAGGGATCTGCTTGCATTGATGGAGAGGGTGAGGTCTGCGTGAGTGGTGATGGAGGTGATGCCGATGAGGGAATGGAGATGGAGATCGTGAGGAAGATGAGGGAAAAAAGTAGAGAGAGAGTGAGAGAGAGAGAGCGAGAAAGAAGAGCAGATCGAGATCGAGAAAAAGAGAGAGAGAGAGAGAGAAGAGCAGATCGAGATCGAGAGAGAGAGAGAGAGATGAGCAGAGAGAGCGTGGAGAGAGAGAGAGACGAAAGAGGGAAGAGGGAAAATAGGGCTTTTGGACGAGTGGCGGGAGAGACAACAGAGAGAGCGCTTATGAGAGAGAGAGAGAGAGAGAGATGAAAAAGAGAAAAGAGGGAAAATAAGGCTTTTGAGGGAAGATAGAGCGAGAGTGAGAGAAGAGCAGAGAGAGCGAGAATGAGAGGAGAACAGAGGAAAGAGGGCTTTTGGAGGGAGAGAGTCAGTGGGAGCGAAAATAAGGTTTTGGAGGCGGAAGAGGGAAAAAATAAGTGGGAATTTTACCGACGTTTTTTTTTTTCATCGGAAAAATAAGAAATAAAATAAAAAATATAAAAATACACTTACCGACGTTTTTTTTCGTCGGCAAGATGATAAATAAAAAAAATTATAAAAATCCTTTTCCGATGATAAAAAACGTCTGTAAAATGATAAATAAAAATTATAAAAATTATAAAAAAAACTTTTACCTACATTTTTTTTTCGTTAGTAAAAGTCCATGCTAATGCTAAATTTCGACTTTTGCTTACGTTCTTTTGGAAAACGTCAGTAATAGTTAACCTTTACCGACGTTTATCTTTCGTCGGTAAAAGTCCATATTTTTATTTTCCCTGAAAAATATGCTAATGATAAAATTCAACTTTTGCCGACGTTTTTTTGAAAAACGTCGGTGAAGATAGGACTTTTACCGACTTTTTTTACAAAACGTCAGTAAAGATTAGACTTTTACCGACGTTTCTAAAACATCGGTAAAAGTCTAATCTTTATCGACGAAATTATATACGTCGGTAAAAAGTAATATTTACCGACGAATTTGGAAAAGCGTCGCTAAAAGTGCAGATTGTTGTAGTGTCTCACTACCTTAAACTTGGCTAGGTTCCTCCATGAAGAAGTTCTTGCTTTAACAGAAGGTGAGACAGCTAAGCAAGTAGTTACTGCTGTAGAAGCCTGGAAGCATGCTGGCTTCCTTTGTCGAAATTATATTCTCAATGGACTAGACAACATATTATATAATGTGTACTGTTCATTGAAGATTGCTAAGGAATTATAGGATTCTCTTGATAAAAAGTACAAGACTAAAGATGCTGGAATGAAGAAGTTCATTGTTGATGGATTCCTTGACTACAAGATGATCAATTCCAAAGCAGTAATCAATCAATTTTAGGAACTTCAAGTAATTCTCCATGAAATTCATGCAGAACGGATGTCTCTTAGTGAGTCTTACCTAGTGGCAGCAATCATTGAAAAATTGCCACCACTTTAGAAGGATTTTAAGAACTACCTTAACCATAATCGAAAGGAGATGAAACTTGAAGACCTGATTGTTAGATTGAGGAAGACAATCATGCGTCTGAGAAGAAAACAAGAAAAACCTTCACTAAAGCTAAGGCAAATGTGGTGGAACATGGGCATAATCCCAAGAAGAGGAAGAACAATCCCTACGGTCCAAAACAAGGTCCCAATGACAACAAAAAGTTCAAAGGGAGATGCATTGTGTGCGACAAACTAGGCTACCGTGCTAAGGACTGTCGTAAGCGCTAGGACCAAGGCAATTCAAGTAAGAAACCAGCACATGCCAATATGACAGAATTGGACGCTCTCTCCAATGATGTTTCAGACATCAATCTTTCTGCTGTGATCTCAGAAGTCAATCTGGTTGGTTACACCAGAGAATGGTGGGCGGGCATTGGGCCCACTCGACATGTCTGCTTTATTAAAGAGATGTTCTCCACTTATCATACATCAACCGGAGAACAACTCTTCATGGACAACTCTGCCACTTCTAAGGTTGAAGGCCAAGAACAGGTGGTATTGAAAATGACTTCTGAAAAGGAACTAACCCTTTACAATGTGCTGTATGTACCTGATATTCGTAAGAATCTGGTATCAGGCTCACTACTGAGTAAGAAGGGTTTCAAACTGGTATCTGAGTCGGATAAGTTTTTACTTACTAAATCTGGGATGTACGTAGGAAAAGGGTACATGAGCGATGGGCTCTTTAAACTAAATGTAATGACAATTGTACCTAATAAGAAAAACTCTTCTGCTTATATGCTCGAGTCTTCTAATGTGTGGCATGGTAGATTAGGTCATGTTAACTATGATGCTTTGCGTAGATTAGTTAATATGGAATGTTTCCCTAAATGCAGTTTTGATTCAAATATCAAATATGAAACATGTGTAAAAGCTAAACTTACTAGAACTTCCTTTCATTCAATTGAACGAACTTCTGAACCACTTTAGTTAATTCATTTTGATATCGGTGACCTAAAGTTTGTTAAAACTAAAAGGTGGTGAGAAATATTTTCTTACATTCATTGACGACTGCACAAGATACTGTTATGTTTACTTACTGAGAAGTAAAGATGAGGCCTTGGAAATGTTCAAACATTACAAGAATAACTTGATAAGAAAATCAAGGTAATAAGAAGCGATAGAGGGGGTGAATATTAATCACCTTTTGGTGAATTCTGTTCGCAACATGGTATTATACACCAAACTACTACTTCTTATTCACCTCAGCAAAATGGTATTGTTGAAAAGAAAAATAGAACTTTAAAAGAAATGATAAATGCTATGTTAATAAGTTTTGAATTACCGCAAAACTTGTGGGGGGATGCTATTCTCTCCGCAAATTATATTTTCAACCGAATACCTCAAAAGAAAACCAATAAGACCCCCTACGAAATGTAGAAAGGCAGAATGCCTACCCACAAATACTTGAAAGTGTGGGGTGTTTGGCTAAAGTGGCTGTTCTTACACCTAAAAAGGTTAAAATAGGACCAAAGACAGTTGACTGTGTATTAATTGGATATCATAATAGCAGTGTATATTGGTTTCTAATTCACAAATATGAGATTCCCGATATGCATCCTAATACTATTATTGAGTAAAGGAATGCATTGTTCTTTGAACATGTATTTCCTTATAAACCATCGCAGGAAACGAGTTCTCCTAAAAGAACTCATGATACTGCTATTAGCAATAATCAAAACCAACAAGAGATTGATGAACCTAGACGGATTAAGAGGGCTAAAACATCAAAAACGTTTGGTTCAGATTTTCTAACATTTCTGTTAGAAGATGAGCCTCAAAGCTTTAAATAAGCGGTGTCCAGTCCCGAGGCACCATATTGGAAAGAGGCGATAAACAGTGAAATTGAATCCATTTTGCAAAATCATACATGGGAACTAGTGGTTCTTCCACAAGGTTGCAAAACTCTTGGCTGCAAGTGGATATTCAAGAGGAAGATGAAAGCAGATGGATCAATCAAAAAGGACAAAGCCAGACTTGTTGATAAAGGATACATACAAAATGAAGGCTTGGGCTATTTTGATACTTATTCACCAGTTACGAGAATAACATCTATTCGAATGTTGATTGCAATTGCTACTATACATAATTTCGAGATACATCAAATAGATGTAAAGACGGCTTTCTTCAACGGTGAATTAGATGAGGAAATATATATGAAACAACCGGAAGGGTTTAATGTTCCAGGTCAAACTAAGGAAAATTGTCGGCTTGTCAAATCTCTATATGGATTAAAACAAGCACTAAAGCAGTGGCATGAGAAATTTGATAGTTTGATGATGTCAAATGGGTTTAAGATCAATGAATGTGACAAATGTGTATATGTCAAGAACACTAACAATGGCTGTCATTATTTGCTTATATATTGACGATTTGCTCATTATGGGTAGTAATGATGCTATCATTCAAGCTACCAAGAAAATGTTGAACAATAAATTTGATATGAAAGATTTAGGCATTGCCGATGTCATACTAGGAAAAAGATTTCAAAAACATCGGATGGATTGATATTGTTGAGTTCATGAATTTGCACATTTACGCATCATTTTATGATGAATTAAAGATTTAATTGGGTAAATTGCATCATTATTCATCTAATTTCATAATTTCATGCATTTTCACCTTGGAACCTGAATTTTCATACTTTTCATACATTTTCTGCATTAACTTAGATTGTTTTGCAAATTCTCTCCAAAGAGTCCCAGTTGGAGTATAACTCTATCCGAATGGGTCCCGCTTCAATATGGGCTCTTTAATTAGTATTTGATGTGTTGAATTAGAATGTACAGAAAATGAGAATTACAGGCCTCTGTCATGGAGCCCACTTTTAAGCACACATAGTTATCTTGGGCCCTACATTGCTGAATTGAAGATTGAAAAGAAGAAAATTGAAGAATTCACCACGTGGACCCCACACACAAGCCATATGCAAATCAATCAAAGGAGGGGTCCACTCATCATGTCAATTGAAGAATTCTAACTACAGTAAAAGACTTCTCATAAGGCCCACTATTCAAACAGATGAAATGTCCCACATGGCAGGGTCCGCAGTAGTTGCAAATTTGACATTAGTAATGGATAATTCAAAGAGTACCATTCTAATTGGAACAAAAGAAGAAGAGTTTGAATCATCAACATCTGATGTCCTTTCGAAAATGGAAGTTGTACAGAGATAGAATCCATTGCAAATCAAATTTTAAAAGCTAATCCCGTTTTTCTCAGGACAACTCATCTTCAAATGGCCATAACTTTCAATCCGACCGTCGGATCGATGAAATTTATCTACCGTTAAAAAATTTATTTAGAGTAGATACTCGTGCAGACGAAGAATGTGCAAATCAGAGCTATATTGACAAAGTTATAGGCCCGGAGATTTCTCATATTCATTTTTAGATGGGATTGCAAATTAAATACACACCGTTGATAATCAATTGCTACACATCCATTGTGGGACCCCATTTAAAGATTAGCCAAGCCACCCGGAGGTTTCCAAAAGCTTCCACCTCATTCAAATTCAAAAAGGATAAGAGATATACCCTATCAATGAAGAAAATCAAATCTGCAAAGAAGGTGTCCAGATTCAATGTATCGGATAGATAACCGAAGAAATAAAAGGAACCAAAATGTAGCATACGAGAGTAACTCCTTCCCCTTGGATGTCCATAATGATTCTCTCTCCTCTTTCTCTTCTTTCCCTAATTAATAGAATTTAAGAGTTATTTTTTGGGTATTCTGGGACCCTGTTCCAGAACTAGGTTAGAAGAGTGCGAGAGAAAATTTTAATTCCCATGAAGTTTTTAATGAAAATCACATCTTTTGCAATGGAGGAGTAGATCCCTGGATCAGAATGTCAGATGAAGTTAAGTATTTTTCTTCATTAATCTATGTGATATTTTTGTCTCTTGCATGTTGATTATAATAATAAATTTGTCTTCTGTCATTGACAACCTATGTTATTCAATTTTTTTTATTTGAACAATGCTTTAATCATGTATGTTTTCTTAATAGATTATTCTTAGATTGAAATTCTTTGATAATCTATATTTCATTAATATGTGATATTTAGTTAAGTGTATAATTTCATTAGGTGAAGGGGATTTTTGCCTTAAATAAATTGTGAAAAATTATGCACTTTGATAGACAAATTATCCGAATCAGAAACATTGATTTGTTTCTGATTTGAAGAATTTTGGGGCAAATTTATTTTATCTATTGCATAGAATGATGGTGGGACTACTTAATGGATTCATGATATTCTGATCTGCATTTTCTCATATTTTATTGCTGCGTTCTAGATCTATCATTTTCTCAATCTTATTTTTGCTTTTCGTTTCTTTATTCTCTTGTCATTATTATTGATAAGGAAAATCATATTTTAAATTTTAACTTAGTAATGCTCCCTGTGGGATTCGACCTGTACTTGCCATTGTCTCAAAAGGACAATTGTTTATTTGCAGCATTAAAAGATTGAATTTAAATTCACATCAAGTTTTTGGCGCCGTTGCCAGGGAGCCAAATATGAGTTTTTGTTAAAAATCTGATTTTTTTTATTTTTATTAGATTCATATGCATGCTCATATCTAGGTTGCATTAGTTATTTAGTCATCTAATTTACATTAGTAGTGTTCTTTGCAATTAGTAGTAGTTAGTATTTCACTTTGCTAATTTTTCAGACTTTCTGATTTTTTAGATTTTTCTGATATTTTTTTATAATAAATTGAATTTTAGGAATTAATAATTAATAAAAAAAATTGAGGGATTTATTTTAATTCCGAATTTCAGTAAAATAAAAAAAAGTTATTTTAGATTGGTTTAACTAAAGTCTTGATTAGATTAGAATTAGTAAGATAGAGTTTAAAATCTTTAGGACTAGTTGTTTTGATTAATATGCTAACCTTTAAATTTTAAAATTAGGTAGTTGGAAGTTTTAGAATTCTATATCTTAAGTTGTTTAGATTAGTTTGAGTTTTAAAATCTGAAATTTGAATTGGATAAGATTGGATTTCTTATAATTGAAGACTTTTTGAAAACTCTAACCACATCTGGACACTTTTTGGATAATTTAGAATTTTTTATTTTTTTTATTTGTTTTAATAACTTAGAATCCACTTTGGACATAGTTTTTATTAAGTTGGTGTGTCTTTTGAATTTTCTATTTAAAAAAAAAAATTAGGATAAGATAGAATTTTGAGTTGATTTGTTATTTAGGATTACTAACAAAAGTTTCTTTTGAATATCTTACTTTGTAAGAGGAGAATTGCATAAAAACAGGAAACTACGTGGATTTTCTCTAAGCAGGCAAGTTGCTCTCAGAATTGCCAATAACAAATTGCTCTCAGAATTGCAAAATTTGCTATAAAAAAAAAAGAGGTTAAGCTTACACAGTTTAAGGATTAGCGTGAGCCCGTTGTAAGAGTTTCTAAACTTTACCCCACGAATCTTTTACTTGCAAGTGGGGCTTGGGTGATTTAAATTTCAACAAGTATGATTGTGTGATTGACACACTAAGTAAACTGGACCCCACACACTTAGTTTAGGGCAATTGACCCCAATAAGATAAGGACTGGATTTCATCACCAGATCCTTGCCCAATTAGGCTTAACCACTTCTCACATAGTAACCTAAATATTAATTAAACTCAAGTAGAAACAAGACAATAGGACTCGAGCTCATTAGGACGAAGACCACAAAAGGTTGCACCAATTGCGCTCTTTGGTCAAGTCGATGTCTAGGTAAGTCCTGTCCCTTCCAAAAAGGGTGGCAGTCTCTGTTCTAGGAGTTTGGTTCTTAAGCAGGACCCTTGCTTAGCGCATTGTGACCCCACCACTCATCCTGGGGACTTACCTGGTCGATTGGCTTCATAAGACCGGATTGAAGGCCTTACTGTACTCTTCAAATCAGTTAGGAGCTATCTAGTCATTAGGCTAATCCTATGATAATTTCTTGTGCTCAATCTTTGTGCTTGACTGCTTATGCATCATCTAGTAATACCATTAGGGCCCCGCATATAGATTAGGCTTGCATTTCTTTAAGGTTGAACTCGATGCATGCGCTCTAGACCTGAGAGAGAGAAATTATAGGTACGCAAGAGTAAGAGGTTAGTCAGGATAGAGCCCGAATTACCCTTAACCGTTGTCGGAAAGTCTTCCATCTTTGAAAAAATTATTAGGATGGTTGATCAAGTGGACCCACCCATGACCTTGAAGGACTACATGTACCCCACCAGGACAACTCAACCGTCCTGCATCACCCTACCTCAGACCAATGCCACATTTGAGTTGAAATCTGGTGTAATTCAGATGCTCCCAGTATTTCGTGGGTCAATCCCTCCATTCATGGCCTGATTATATCTTAATGACTCCAAAGTGTTTGGAGTGGGCTTTTGGTTCAGCTCTAAGGCCTCTATTCTCCTTACCAGAGTGGCTAATTTGGCCTTTGCCTCAATTTTGGGTTCAATCTTGAACATCGCCTCTTTTTCAGAAATGGTGTGTTTAATGGGCTCCCCCTTGATAGGGGCCCACTGCAATGTGGTTTCAGCTGTATCTTCCAAAAATGTCCAAGCTTCTTTTGCTGTTTTCTGTGTAAAGTTCCCACTACAGAAAGATTCCACCATTTGTTTGGTTGGGTAATCCATGCCTTCATACACAATTTGGATTAATCGAATTTTTTCAAATCAATGGTGGGGACACTGGATTAAGAGGTCCTTGAATCGCTCCAAATAATTGTAAAGTGTCTCCCATTCCATTTGATGGAATCCATTGATGGCCTGAAGCGGTTTTTTGCTTGGAGTAGAATTTTTTGTAAAATTCTTCGACTAGCTTGGCCCATGTAGTGATGGACCCCGCCTGTAAGGCATAAAGCCAAGCTTTAACCTTCTCTTTTAAGGAAAAAAGGAAATAATCAAAGTTTAAGGGCCTCCTCAGTCATGTGATTGATTCTTATGGTCCCACAAATGTCCTCAACTAAGTGTGTGGGGTCCAATTTACTTGGTGTGTCAATCACACAATCATACTTGCTAAAATTTAATTCACCCAAGCCCAACTTGCAAGTAAAAGATTCGTGGGGTGGGGTAAAGTTTAGAAACTCTTACAGCTGGCCCATGGTAATCCTTAAACTGTGTAAGCTTAACCTCTTTTTCTTTTGGCAAATTTTGCAATTCTGAGAGCAATTTGTTTGCTTGGAGCAAATCCATGCAGTTTCCTATTTTTGTGCAATTCTCCTCTTACAAGGTAAGATATTCAAAAGAAACTCTTGTTAGTAAATCCTAAGTTAACAAATCAACTCAAAATTCTATCTTATCCTAATTTTTTTTAAAAAATAAGAAAATTCAAAAGACACCAAGTTAATTAAAACTCTATCCAAAGTGGATTCTAAGTTATTAAATCAAATAAAAAAATTCTATCTACGAAATAGAAAAAATCAGAAATTCTAAATTATCCAAAAAGTGTCCAGATGTGGTTAGAGTTTTCAAAAAGTTTTCAATTATAAGAAATCCAATCTTATCCAATTCAAATTTTAGATTTTAAAACTCTAACTAATCTAAACAACTTAAGAGATAGAATTTTAAAATTTCCAACTACCTAATTTCAGAATTTAAAGGTTAGCATATTAATCAAAACAACTAGTCCTAAAGATTTTAAACTCCATCTTACTAATTCTAATATAATCAAGACTTTACTTAAACCAATCTAAAATAAATTTTTCTTTGTTTTTATTTACTGAAATTCGGAAATAGGAAAAACTCCCTAAAAAATTTTTGGTTTTTTTATTATTAATTATTAATTTCGAAAATTCAATTAATTATAAAAAGTATCAGAAAAATCAGAAAAGTCTGAAAAATTAGCAAAGTGAAATACTAACTACTACTAATTGCAAAGAACATTACTAATGCAAATTAGATGACTAAATAACTAATGCAACCTAGATATGAGAATGCATATAATGAATCTAATAAAAATAAAAAAAATTAAAATTTTAACAAAAACTCATATTTGGCTCCCCTCATCATGTAAGTTGAAGAATCCTAACTACAATAGAAGACTTCTCATACGGCCCACTGTTCAAATAGATGAAATGTCCCACTGTTCAACCCCAGTCCATTGACCCACAAGGTAGATTCATTAGAAGAGGCCATGAAACTCATGTCTCAAACCACGGACCAATTGTCTCAGAGTAATGCTCAATTCCAACAGACCACTACTCAACTTTTGAGTGATCACATTCAAACCCTTGCAAAATTGGAATATCAAATGGGCCAACTGGCCAACTCCATCAGTGTCAGAGACAAGGGAACCCTCCCTAGTCAACCCGAACCTAATCCCAAGGGCCAAGTTTCATGATCCTAAAGGAAAAGGCCCGAAACAAGTTAAATCCATAATCACTCTTAGGTCAGGTACACAGGTTGATAACAAGGTCAAACTACCCAAGGAACCTGAGGAAGAATTAAGTAAGAAAGTGGAAACTAAGGAACCAAGTATGAATGTTGAACCCATATTTGAACCAGAGAGCCCAGTCATTACTGAACCATCACCTAGTGAGCCCACTCCTAGGATCTATGTTCCCAAGGCGCCATACCCACAGAGGCTAGGCCCAGCAAAATCAACTGTTCAGTTGGATAAAATGCCAGAAATATTCAAACAAGTGCAGATTAATATCCCACTACTTGATGCTATCTAACAGATTCTGGCCTATGCAAAATTTCTAAAGGACCTTTGCACCTTCAAAAGGATTACCAATGTGCCAAAGAAGGCTTTTCTAGCCCAACAAGCTAGCTCAATCATTTCCTGTCCAACTCCCACCCCCTTGGATGCCCCTAATAGTTCTCTCTCCTATTTCTCTTCTTTCTCTAATTAATGAAATTTAAGAGTTATTTCTGGGTATTCTGGAGCCTTGTTCCAGAACTAGATTAAAAGAGTGTGAGAGAAAATTGTAATTGCTATGAAGTTCTCAATGAAAATAACATATTTTGCATTGGAGGAGTAGATCCTTGGATCAGAGTGTCAAATGAAGTTATGTATTTCTCATCATTAATCAATGTGATAGTTTTGTCTCTTGTGTATTGATTATAATAATAAATCTACCTTCTGTTATTGACAACCTATATTATTCAATTTTTTATTTGAACAATGCTTTAATCATGTATGTTTTCTTAATAGGTTATTCTTAGATAATCTATCTTTGATTAATATGTGATATTTAGTTAAGTTCATAATTTCATTAGGTGAAGCAGAATTTTTCCTTAAATAAATTGTGAAAAATTATGCTATTTGAAAAACAAATTATCCGAATGTACAAAGCTTCCTAGTTCAATGGGTGGATACATGGAAAGGGCTGCCTATTGTTGGGGACCGCAAAAAAAAAAAAAAAAGAAAGGAAAAAAAGAAAATATATAGAAAAAAAAGTATAAAGAAGAAAAAGTTTTGTGACTAGTTTGGGTTCGTAGCCTTTTTAACCCGAGCCAGTAAGCCTGTAGGGGTATTTACATACCTAGTGCTCTAAAGACATATGTTTTGGGAGTCACTGGCCTAATGCTCGTTACATGGGTTAATTAGAAAACTTAAGGACCCTAGACATTGCATAGTCACATGTGTGTTTGAAAAAAAAAACCGCGGCCTTTGAAAAAATAGTAGTACGAAAGCCGTCATTATTGCCTCGAGAAGAAGACTGTTTTTCTTTAAAATAAAATAAAATAAATTTGTGGAAATTATTGGTGGATCATTGATGCTTATTACGAATACATCTTTTCACCGTGCACGATCAATTAGCATGATTTCGAGAATAGTCCGTGTCTATACATTTTCTCTTGGAAGAAGTTTCCCTGGATTTTGATAGGTTTTAAACATCTTTTGCAAAAAAAAAAAAAAAAAAGAGAGAATTTTGTGGGTATATTCACTGCAAACCCTCACGAGGCACAACTCGTCCACTAAGGGGAACCTAGGGGTTTAAGGGCTTTTTGCATACGCTAAATGCAACTGAGAACACCAGCCAAAGTGGTTTTGTTTTTCATATTTACTTTTTTAGATTATGTCAAAGAACTTCAAACCTTTTCACTCGAAACTTTTGCTAAGGGACTAGCAAAATGCTGGTTGGGGGGTGTGTTGAGTTCATGAATTTGCACATTTACGCATCATTTTATGATGAATTAGAGATTTAATTGGGTAAATTGCATCATTATTCATCTAATTTCATAATTTCATGCATTTTCACCTAGGAACCTGAATTTTCATACTTTTCATACATTTTCTGCATTAACCTAGATTGTTTTGTAAATTTTCTCCAAAGAGTCCCAGTTGGAGTAGAACTATGTCCGAATGGGTCCCGCTTCAATATGGGCTCCTCAGTATTGGATGTGCTGAATTAGAATGTGCAGAAAATGAGAATTGCAGGCCTCTGTCACGGAGCCCACTTTCAAGCACACATAGTTATCTTGGGTCATGCATTGCTGAATTAAAGATTGAAAACAAGAAAATTGAAGAATTCACCACGTGGATGTCGGATGTGAATTTCGATCCCCAGGCGGAGGGAAAATCGCCATTCATCTATGTGTGCTATTTAAATTTTACATCGAAAATGAGGATTCCGACTACCCTCAAAATCAAGAGATCACGATCGCCAGCTACGGTACCGTCCGTAACATCGTTCTTCGACGAAAGCCGAAGATGAATGAGAGAAAATAAATGGGTGGGTTCTTCCTCTCGTCTAATGTGCTACCGGCAACACACATTAATTTGGATCTCTTTCATATAGGGTCAATTCAGGGTTATGTGTTAAAGTACAAATAAAGGTTAATCCTCACACAGCAAAATCATGGTGTATCCAAGTAAAAAAAACATAATTAAAAAATAAAATAAAATAAAAGGGGGGAGGTGCCAAATATTTAAGAAGATGATCGGCCCCGTTCCTGTGTACCCCCTTCTACTCCCTTGGCAAAATAGGGTTTAAAGGCTGGCTTTTCAAACCAAATGATGCAAATGAGACTTTGACTTGTGATTTCTGTGTTTTTCGTGTGCGATACACGAGTGATAAAAGTGAGAGGCCGATGGGTCGTATTTGATTGGAGGTGGCCGATGGGCCGGTGTTTGTTTTAGAGTGGCCAATGGGCCGAAACAATTTATGAGTGGCCGATGGGCCAAAGTAAAAATATGCAAAGTGTGTGAAATCACTAATCTCATCTCATCATTCTCATTTATTCAATTTTGGAAATCAGTTCTTTATTCCCTTCTATCATTAAGTTCGATTAAATATCTGACACCTGAGGTGGAGGAAGAACTAAAGGAAAAATCTTTTTGGGTTTATTTTGTTGGTTTTATAGTTTTTATGGATTTTTAATATTGGGCTAGAAGGGCCTAACTAGGGGATTTTACTTGGATTTACGTGATTAATGCTTTTCTACTGATCATCGGATTAATCCTAACCTAAGGTCCTAGACCGCCCACATTAGTTTTCCCGGTCCCTTAACGGGGCCTGGAGAGAGAGTAGGACCTAACTTATTTAAATGAAAAAAACTAAAAGTAGTCTAACCTGACTTGGGGGAGACCTAGATCTGGGTCTGGGGTTTGACCTGGTGAGCCTAAACCACTATTTAATTTCCAGTTCTATTTTATTAATATTTTTTGATTTTTTTAATATCTTTTACTCTGTTTTTGGACTTTTTGGGTTTTATTATTTTTATTCTGTTTTTGGTTTTATTTATAGAGTCTAAAACTCCTAAACTAATTTGTTTAATCCTAATGAAAGGGGAGGAGGAGAGAAGGGGATAAATTACTAATTTTTATTTATTATAATCAACCTAACTAACTTAGAATTTTTTAAATAAATTCCCTAATCCTAATGAAAAGGGAGGAGGAAAAAGAGGTTTATCACACCTAACTTAATTGTTATAATTAATCTAACTAATGTCTAGGATTTTATTTTTTATTCTCTTGATTTTTATTTTTGGTTTTTTTTTATGAATTATGCAAATTCTAATTTTTATAAAGAAAATAAAATGAACAGATAAGTAAAAGGAGTCCTAATTTTCATGGAATAAAGTATAAATGTGCAAAAATGAAGGAAATGCGGCTACTTATATGATGCATGGGCAGGTCTGAACAAGGTAGGAAAAAATTGAAATAAATAATGAATATGAGAGCTTATCTAGATCTGTGGTCTGCTTGAACAAATTAGAAATAGATTGAAATAAACACATAAAATAAAATATTTGCCTAAATGCATGGCATGTTAGGTGCATGGACAGATTTGATGCTGGCTGGGAATAATGTAAAATAAACAATAAAACTAAAAATTTACTAGGTGCATGGGCTTGGGTCAAGTGAATGGTCTAGTTAGGTGGGTGTGGAGACGTGGGTGCGTGTTTGTGCAGTGAGTGTTAGAGTGAAGGAGGAAGAAGAGAGAAGAGGAGGGAAGAAACAGAGAGAGAGAGAGGGTGCGGGCTGAGAGAAAGGAGGGAGTGAGGGTGTGTGTGTGTGAGAGAGAGAGAGAGAGAGAGAGAGAGTAGAAGAAAGAGAGTAGCAGAGAGAGAGAGAGATGGGTGCGCAGGTGAGGAGACTGAGAGAGAAGAAACAGGAAGAGAGCAGGGAAGGTGAGGTGAGGAAAAGAAGAGAAAGAAGAGGAAAGGAAAAGAAAGGGAAAGAAAACAGTGAAGGGGTGTGTGTACTGATGAGTGGGGGGAAAGAGAAGGGAAGAGAGGAGAGAGAAGGAAGGAGACGGGGCAGTGTGTGCGCACGGGGAAGAGATGCAGTGAGGAAGAAAGTGGGGAGACAGAGAGGAGAGGGAAACGGACAGAGAGAAGAGAGGGCAGAGAGGGTGAGGAATGAGAACGAGAGAGAGATGGGGAGCGAGAGAGATGAGAGCAGAGAGGAGAAGGAGAGAAGAGAAGAGAGGGGAGAGGGAGAGAGAGAAAAGGAGGGAGGAAGAAGGCGGGGAGAAAGAGGAGGGAGGAAGAAGGTGGGGAGAGAGAACGGGCAGGGAGAGAGAGTGTGTGGGCCGAGAGAGAGGAGAGGCAGAAAGAGAGAGAGAGAGAACTGGCAGAGAGAGGGAGAGTGCAGGCTGCCAGAGAGTGGGGCGGAGAGCGCAGAGAGAGAGAGAGAGAGAAGAGGAAGAGAAAGAAGGAAAGAGAGTCGCAGGGAGGGGATAGAAGAGAGGGCGAGAGAGAGACAGAGATGAATGGAGAGCGCAGAGAAAGAGAAGGGGAGAGCAGAGGAAGAGAGGAGGGGGCGCAAGGGAGAGAGGGAGAGAGAAGAAGGAGACGGATAGAGAGAAGACAGAGAGATAGAGAGCGAGAGATGGGTGCGCAGGTGGAGAAAGAGGAAGGAAAGAAAGGAAAGAGAGTGCTGTGTGTGGAGAGTGCGGGAGGAAGGACCGAAGGAGAGAGTCTACCTGGTCAAGGAAGCGTCCGGAGGAGGAAGAAGGTGGCGCTGGTGCTGCGTGCAGGGGGAGAACGACGGTGCTGCAAGCGTGCTGGCGTGCGTCTGGTGGTGCTGCTGTGGGATGGAGAAGAAGACCGTGAAGATATGGGAGAGGGGTGGTGATGTGGTAACAGAGATGATGAGACGGAGAGGGGATGATGGGTTGCAGGGAATGGATGGCCAAGGGGAGATGGGATGAGAGAAGATGGACGACGCTGCCCGCTGTGAGGAGAAGATCGATGATGTGAATAGATCGAGAGTGGAAGAGAAGAGAGGATGATGGAAGATGGGTGACGGATCGTGAGATGGAGATGATCCCAGGGACTGCTGCGTGAGGGAGATGAAGATGGGAGGCCTGGGATCTGCGCAGGATGGAGATGATGGGAGGATGGAGAGGTGGGCGTAGAGATGGATGGGAGGATGGAGAGGTCTGCACTTAGGTTGTGAATGAATGGTGGGCCGTGATGGGGAGCACTCTGCGCATCTAGAAGAAGATGGAGATGAGGGAGAGGGTTTGAGGGGGGACGAGAGACGAGGGGATCTGGGACTCTACTTTCCCAGATCCCTGGGCTCTTTCTTCCTTATCCAGGGAGGGTGACGGGTCGAGGAATCTGGGCTAGGTCTAGGGTCAGGTTCAGGTTGGGGATTGGTTTGGCTTGGGCTAGAGTTTAGGTGGGTTGAGGTTGGATTTGGGCTCGATGGGCCAAGCCTAGTGGGTTTGGTTAGGCATTTAATTTTGGATGGGTCGGTTAGGCCCAGGTTTGATGGGTCGAGTTGGGTCTGGTACAGGTTGGGGTAATGGGTTAGGTGAGTTCCAGCTTGGATCCAGCCTGAAATGATGGGCTCGGGTTTGGACCAAAGGAATTGGTTCGGGCCCAGAACGTGGGGTCCAATGGAGTTTGGTCGGGTTATCATCGCCAGGCGTCTGGCTTCGTAAATTTTGACCCACTTGCCGGATTTCGACGTTTTACACATCGGCGGAAAGCTCTCGATGTGTAGGTCACGATGAACCAGTTTTCAGGGCGATCGAAGGTCTAGAAATGATAGGTGATGTCTTAGGAGGGCGCCTTTGGAGTATGGGACCCACTGTTATGATTTTTCGTCGGATCTCAGAATTCTACATATGGATGGAAAGCCGTTGACGAGCAGATCGCAGTAAGTTAACTTCTTGGGTGATCGAGGGTCCAGAAATGATAGGTGACCTTTGACTCAAGACCTAATCATGACACCGTTAAATAGGGTGGATTGAATCACCTCTCATAGGGTGCCAAAATGAGGTGCCTACACTACGTATCGTCGGAAAGCTCTCGGAACGTAGAATCTTTTGGTCTATACATCATAATGATCAGAGGTCAAGAAAAAGGTAGGGATATCTAGATCAACGATCCTAGCCTCCTAATTCATGCTAATCATATCGTATTTAGGTAAACTAAGTGTAATCTCTTCAGGAACCTGAGTGTGTTCTATGTAGTCTAGAAGGGGCTTGGATAGTATTGTAGTCCATCCCTTGTTTTAATAGTGGGTTGGACTCGAGATCTCGATGCGATTCAGCCTTTTCTCTCACGAATCTCTATAGATCGTCGAATTAAGTCTAAAATTATCAACAAGCATCTTTATCGTCATTAATCAATCTTAATTATACCATTAATCCTTCAATTATGAGTGAAATGGGGGCGTCGTTATATATGATAAATGTTTAAGACTATCATAGGGGGCCAAATGAGGTGTCTACAGTGGACCCCACACACAAGTCATATGAAAATCAATCAAAAGAGGGGTCCACTCATCATGTCAGTTGAAGAATCATAACTACAGTAAAAGACTTCTCATAGGGCCCACTATTCAAATAGATGAAATGTCCCACATGGCAGGGTCCGCAATAATTGCAAATTTGAAATTAGTAATGGATAATTCAAAGAGTACCATTCTGATTGGAAAAAAAGAAGAAGAGTTTGAATCATCCACATCTGATCTCCTTTCGAAAATGGAAGTTGTGCAGAGATATAATCCATTGCAAATCAAATTTTAAAAGTTAATCCCGTTTTTATCAGGATAACTCATGTTCAAATGGCCATAACTTTCAATCCGACCGTCGGATCGATAGAATTTACCTACCGTTAGAAAGCTTATTCAGTGTAGATAATCGTGGAGCCAAAGAATGTACAAATCAGAGCTATATTGACAAAGTTATGGGCCCAGAGATTTTTCATATTCATTTTTAGACGGGATTGCAAATTAAATCCACACCGTTGATAATCAATTGCTACACATCCGTTGTGGGACCCCATTTAAAGATTAGCCAAGCCACCCAGAGGTTTTCAGAAGTTTCCACTTCATTCAAATTCAAAAAGGATAAGAGATATACCTTATCAATGAAGAAAAATCAAATATGCAAAGAAGGTGTCCAGATTCAATGTATCTAATAGATAACCGGAGAAATAAAAGAAACCAAAAGGTAGCATACGAGAGTAACTCCCTCCTCCTGGACGTCCATAATGATTCTCTCCCCTCTTTCTCTTCTTTCCCTAATTAATAGAATTTAAGAGTTATTTTTGGGTATTCTGGGCCCTGTTCCGGAACAAGGTTATAAGAGTGTGAGAGAAAATTTTAATTGCTATGAAGTTCTTAATGAAAATCACATCTTTTTGCAATGGAGGAGTAGATCCCTGGATCAGAATGTCAGATGAAGTTAAGTATTTTTCTTCATTAATCTATGTGATATTTTTGTCTTTTGCATATTGATTATAATAATAAATTTGCCTTCTGTCATTGACAACCTATGTTATTCAATTTTTTTATTTGAACAATGCTTTAATCATGTATGTTTTCTTAATAGATTATTCTTAGATTGAAATTCTTTGATTAATATGTGATATTTAGTTAAGTTCATAATTTCATTAGGTGAAGGAGATTTTTGCCTTAAATAAATTGTGAAAAATTATGCTCTTTGATAGACAAATTATTGATTTGTTTCTGATTTGAAGAATTTTGGGAACAAATTTATTTTATCTATTGCATAGAATGATGGTGGAACTACTTAATGGATTCATGATATTCTGATATGCATATTCTCATATTTTATTATTGCACTCTAGATCTATCATTTTCTCAATCCTATTATTGCTTTTATTTTCTTTATTCTCTTGTCATTATTATTGATAAGGAAATTCAGATTTTAAATTTTAACTTAGTAGTGCTCCTTGTGGGATTTGACATGTACTTGTTACTGTCTCAAAAGGACAGCTGTGCACTTGCAGTATTAAAAGATTGCATTTAAATTCACATCAGATATTATCTCAATCGCACTATATTAAGAAAACACTAAAGAAATATAATCAAGATAATTACAGTCCAATGAGAACACCTATTGATATTAGTATCCATTTATCCAAGAATAATGGAAGAGGCATATCACAACGAGAATATGCCCAAATAATTAACATCCTAATGTATGTAATGAATTGCACTCGTCCTGACATTGCATATGCGGTTAATAAATTGAGTAGATACACAAGTAACCCACGATCAGACCACTGGAAGGCCTTAGTTAGGGTTTTAAGATATTTAAAATGCACCAAAAACTATGGATTGCATTACTCTAAATATCCAGCTGTACTTGAAGGCTACTGTGATGCCAACTAGATATCAGATACCAAAGATACAAAGTCCACAAGTGGTGCAGCGGTATCATGGAAATCTTTTAAACAAACATGCATTGCCAGATCTGTTAGAATGTATGGTCTCAATCCATCAGTTGATGTAATAAATTGATTAATTTCTTTATTTATCAATATAATCATGCTTTCCTTTCATGAGATGAATGATGATTTATTACTTAATGCACTTGACCAATGCATATGACATAATGGTTCATGAGATGAATCGGGTCCCATTAGTATATTAAATATGATATATGTATATGGATGAGATCCACATACGGGAGACATGTGTCACAAATCTTATACTTAAAAATATCTTCACAACCATTGATGAGACTGGGCATCTCATCTGGAAAGGTTGCAGCACTTTGATCATTATGAGATAGTGTGATTTGTCTCGATCATCAGAATGAAAGATTCTGGATCATAGTGCTGGTACATTGGATGTATTGAAGGACCATGAGAAGCACCTTATGAAATACTGTCTCGATTTAAGGACTGCTCTCATAATTCCCTAGTAATAGGCTCTCAATCCTGAGACATTGATGAACTCAAGTTTCTATCTATACATTTGCTTTGAGTCACCAATGAGTGAGGCCAATTGAAGGTCAACACCTCGGTGTCTTGGGTACGTGGTAGTAGGACTGTGGGAACATCCAATGGTCAAGATGGAATCTATCTATATTATCCCCTTGTGCCAATTAATGGATTTGTCATTAGTAAGTGCGCACCCATCTCGATTAAGATTTAATTGGATGGTACTGATGATCACTGTGATTAATTTGGACTCAAGGATAATAAGATGTGGATCTAAGATTGGATGTGACAGATTTATTCCAATTGATCAATGGATAATGATGGAGGGGCCTACTTGTGGTAATTGGGAAGTTCAGGGTCTTCATTGTAATTTATTTCTAAGACTGGAGTGCAATTGCATTTATATAGTGGTATTATTTACAATTAACTGTGGGCCCGGATTGCACATGAGATGTGGGGTCGCGGTGTCCCAGTTGGAGCCAGCTTTCTAAGGAATCCCTAGTGGTCCCCACGCTAGCCCAAAATATTAGAAAGATTTTATTCTTACTTGAACTCTAAAAAGGAAGGAATTAGAAAGTTACTATTTCTATTTGAAGTTGGACTTTTAATAGCGGTAATAGTAAGTTACTAATTTATGTGGAAGTGAGACTTCTTATTCAATTAGTAAGAGAGAAAGAATAAGAGGTTGCTTGAGGGCTTTATAAGGGGAAATAACCCCTTGGACGTCCAATATATATCCCCACCTAGGGATTCACGCCCAACCCTTGTTTTTGTGCAAGTGTTGCACATCTCTTCCTTCTCCTCTCTCTTTTCTAGTTCCTTGGAGTTTCTAGTAGGATTTTCTCTTGAAGATTCCACCATCTTCTTGAGAAAAGAGATCTGATAAACGCGTCATAGGGTGGAAGATAAATAGGTCTTGAAGATTCTTATTTGATACGTGAAAGTGTTTCATCATCAAAGAAAGACTTAACTTCTCCATTAGAGCACAACCGAGCTCCTAAGGTATAATCTACTTCCTTGCATGTTGTAGATTTTTATGGATGCTTGTTGGCTGCTATACTATCTTCTAGATAGGTTTATTTACTGATCATGATGACTGAGCTTGAGGACATGGATCCTGGATTGGGTTTAATAGCCTTCTAGATACTTGATCCCTGAGTCAAGTGGGTCAAAAAGGTTTTTGTAAAACTATCCACGAGGCCCACCTATTTCCAACAAGATCCACTATGGAGTCTGAGTTTATTGCACTGGATAAAACTAGAGAATAAGCTGAGTGGCTTCGTCAATTCCTAGAAGATATTCCAATATGGTCAAAACATGTGCCTCTTATTTGCGTTCATTACGATAGTCAATCAGCAATTTGAAGGGCACAGAGTAAAATATATGACGGTAAGTCTCGACATATTCGTCGAAGGCATAATAGCGTGAGATAATTGCTCTCTAATGACATTATGACGATTGAGTACATAAATTCCAAAGATAACATTACGGATCCTTTTACCAAAGGTTTAGCAAGAGAGCAAGTAAACCGTTCATCGAGGGGATGAGCTTAAAGCCTATGAATGGAAAGTCACCATATATAATGGCAACCCTACTTAGTTGACTGGAGATCCCAAGATCTAGGTTTAAAGGGACAACTGAATTGTGTGTGACTCATCGATATCACTATGGAGATAAAATCTCATGCTCATTCCTATGATATTAATAGTGATACCTACAACGGTTATTAGAATAAGCAAAGCTTTTAATGATTCTTATATCTTGGCTAATCGGATGGGT
This sequence comes from Cinnamomum chago, assembly GCA_038049695.1. Classification (NCBI taxonomy): domain Eukaryota; kingdom Viridiplantae; phylum Streptophyta; class Magnoliopsida; order Laurales; family Lauraceae; genus Cinnamomum; species Cinnamomum chago. Next base: position 57,664,885 of record CP142458.1, on the reverse strand, counting down.
TAGAGTATGATACTCTTAATAAGAACCACCTATGTGAGTGTGAACTTGGCCGATTCTATGAGAACAATAAGGCTAAATTCTCTAAAGCGCTCACGAAACCAAGCATTGTTCAAGGCCAAAATGAACACAATAATGAGAACCAACTGTGTCCAGGAAGATTCTATGTGAACTCTATTTTCTCGGTTTACGCAAAAGGTTGACCAGTTCAAGACAGCACGTTCATTGTTCAATTAGTAAATCCGATAGTAATTCACAAGGGAAGGTTCAAGTCCATAAGCTACCTTTCTCTATACAGAAGATTTCCAATTGTACTCTCTCTGTGTGTTTGCATATCATTTCATTGCTTTCAGTCAATTTCATTCATGTGGGAGATTGTTGGAAAAAATGACTAAGAGCACCACTATTTTTGTCAACTTTGAGCCAAAATCTAAGTGGGACCCACTTATCATTTTAGGTGGGAATACATGGGAATGTAATCTACCCCATGATTAGATTAAGAACATGTATTGGGTTGCTCTAATCCATTAAGGAGTGAATGAGAAATTGCCTCTTAAACACCACTACTTGCCCTGCACCGAACCGAACCAAGCTTGAGCTTGGGCTTCATGCGAGTTGGGCCTGGCTCAGCTCACTACCCATTTATATATTTTGGAGAAGTTTCTTTTTTCCAAAAGGGGTGTGTCCATTTGCATATGAAAGGGTGTGTCCAAAGTGATGTGTCCATTCGCATATGAAAGGATGTGTCCATTCACATATAAAAGGGTGTGTCCAACCCAAGAGGTGTGTCCAAAGAAAAGCATTTGTTCACTGAACAGATGCAACCCCATGAATAAACATGAAGCATGCTATAAATTTCATCTTGTCCATGCTTTCTTGCTCATTCCATTCACTGCAACTGCATTGATTTGGGTCATCAGTCTGACTCAAAAGAGAGTTCTACTGCACGATTGGTTCGCCTATCACATAGTTTGTAGTGCTGCTACTGTGTGAATAGATCATTGTATCGTGGAAGACAAACGCCATTGAAGCTCGTAAGCACCATTGGGGGGGCGAAATTTGTCTTAAGAACATAGTGTTCAACACTTACTTGCCTTGATCAAACTTCTTCTGTGGCTTTCTGGACTTCATAACTTCAACAACAATACCTTATTTTATGTCTTCAAACAGTAAGTAGATTTTCATTCTTAGATTACATTCTGTAATTCTGTTTTACTGTTGTTTTGTTTCACTGAATTCAAACTTGTTTCCTAAATACTGAACTATTACCGTATGTACTCTGAACAACAGTTGTGTGAAGCAATTTGAATGTCGTCCAATGTGGATGTTAGTTGGAATAATATCCATTTCCAATCTGGAGGAGATCTGACCACGGTGCATACTGGTAGGATTTTGTTTTCTGTTTTTTAGTGCATCAAGTTGGCCCATGGGTTGTGTTTCCTCAAAATAATACTTGCACCATGACCAATTAATTTCATTCATGGGTCGTTGTTGAGGTGGCATCTTCAATTTTTTTCAGTGTGATCAAGTGAAATTTAATAAGTTTTTACAGTGAAGATATTGATACAACACATGCAACTGATACGGTGAATTTGATGAAGAGAAATTGACCACTTTTTTCGGTTGTTGATACAGTGTTCCTGATAATTCTTTAGCAGTTGATACCCCCTTACACATATCAGTGCACTATATTTCCATTAGATACAATAGTGGCCAGTTAATAGCAACCGTTCATCACTTCATCTACTTCTTCGAGTCGTCTCTGGGCTTCCTAAAATCAAAAGGGTACAATAAAAGGCTTCTAATTTGTCTGTTAAGTGCCACAGAAGAAGGGGGCATAACCATAAGTGCTTCTTTAATTCATTGCTAATTCCTGTCTTTTCTTCTTGTGCACTGAGGCTTACAGCACATATAGCCAAATCAATCTTGCTTCTCAATGAGAAGGAAGTGGAATTATGAAATTTGAAGGTGGATAGGGGCTAAAGAAGTTGGAAACTAGGTTTAATTCGACAATGGAGGAATCCATTTAAACAAGTTCAATCAATTCATTGTACAGTCACATTCATCCTCCCTTTAAGAAAAAAAAAAGAGTTTTTTTTTTTTTATCTTACCACTTGAGGTTTCTAATATTTGTAAATAGGCCCATGTGGTTTCAGTATTTGTGAATATGCCCATACTTTGGCATTTTAATACCTTTCATGCCCCCACCCAAAATATATCTAAGTTGCCAGTAATGAGCAACCATCGTGAGTTAAATGATGATTTTTTTACGAAATGACAAGTTTGACCTCTCATCCATTAAACACTAGTTAGTATTTATAAATGGCTTTTTTTTTTTGTGTGTGTGTGTGTGTTTACCTCCCTGAAGTTTCTTAGATTTCTACAAAACCCTTGAGGTTTCTAATATTCAGATGACCCTGGGTAATTTAAAATTCAATTCTAGTTTAGGTCAACTTTGTGTTTGGGATTTACCTATCTCCAATTTGAATAAGCCCTGAGTTGAGGCAACATGCAATCTAACTTGCTATGGAGCATATCAATTAAATAGATTGAAACTTTATTTTTTCTTTTTTGGTTTTCCTTTTTTAAACTACCTAAGGAGTACATTAGTCTAAATATTAGCTATAATCAAATTATAATATTAACTCTTATTCTTGAAAGATAAAGGAAAACCACAAAGTACGTAGTAGAAGATGATGAACAGGCAATACCCTTTGAAAAGCTGATTCTTTTTTTTTTTTTTTTTTTTTTTATCTTTAAGGGTAATTTATATTGACAAAAAACAAAGGAAACGAGAGCCCAAGAAAGGAAACTGAATTCATAAAATGTTATAAACGAATAAAGGAGAAAAGAAGCAAATAAGAGAAACTTGTATGGTAAGTACGTAAGAAATTGGGTAAAAAAACCATCATTGCATGTGCATTTGTGGACTTAATTAGGGCCGATTGCATTAGAATTTCATAATTTCATGCATATGAGCATAAACTTGGAATTTCATTTTAATTCTGTATGAATTTATGAAGTTGATAGTTTGTATCACCCTTGGGTCCCACCAATTAGACTCTAAGCAATGTGGCCCCATTGCATTAAGTCATTAGGCATAAATTGCATTAGGTAGCCGCCCCCCGTCCCCGCCCCCCTGAATAGCATGCATAGCACTTTTATTTAATTCATGGCTAGTAATTTAGTTATTTCATCTTTGTAGGAAATTATCATAGCAATGGGGACCCACACTAATAGATAATTTGGAAGAAGAATAAAAAGAGAAGAAAGAAAGCAAGGAAAAAAGGGAACGACACCCACATTGGGCATGAATCCCCATGCATGCCCAATAATGGGGTAGGTCCCGCAATTTCTACACAAGTTGAGATAATTCTCCAATTTCCAAGAAACAAAAACCTCCTTACTCTCTTACCAAGATTCAAATTTCAAACTAAGGAAGGAGATTTCTATATGAAATCAGAGATAGAGTCTTAGTTGGAAAGCTCTCCTAGAGTGATTTGACTCGACCAATGAGATAGAGTCCACTACAAATAAAAACTCAAAAGCCAATCCCATTTTTCATAGGACAACCTTTCATAAAATGACCATAACTTTCAATCTAACCGTCTGACCGATGGAATTTACCTACCATTGGAAATCGTATTCAAAGTAGATGTGGGTGGAGCCCAATATCATGCAAATCATAGCTAAATTTGTTAGGGATTTTGTGTTTTGCAATTTCATGGATGCATTATCATTTTAGCATCATTTGAATTTTCACACATGCATTGATTTAGAAAATCTTGAAATCTTGATTTACACATGTATTGGTTTTAAGACTTTTAGAAATCTTGGTTCATGCATGTTTTGATTTTAAACTTGGATGCAATTAGTTTTGAAAAGAAGTTTTTTGAATCAAGCAAGCCTATGAGTTTTAAATCTTTCAAATCATTTTAGGCTTTTTATGTTTCATGTTTTTAAACCTCTTAGTTTGATTTAAAACATGTTTCCAAGCTTGACTTAATGGCTCGAAAATCCCCAACCAAAATCACTTTGAAAAATGCTATTTTTTGGGAAAAAGGTCCATGGACCCGGTCGACTTGCAGTGTGCTCAGTTGACCAAGCCCATGGACCTGGTCAACCGAGCACACATGAGGTCGATCGGGGCAAAGAGTCGTTGGCTCTTCCAACGGTCATTTTTTTGACCGTTTGAGACCAGGTCGACCGGGCTCTATACCAGGTTGACCGGGCACTCACATATACTCATTTTTTTAGTATAAATACAAGTTCATTCCTTTGAAAAATTTGAGGAACAAAGAGACCCTCCTTGAGATGTTTTGAGGCCAATCAAAGGAGAATGAGCTAACGGATGAAAATGATCATTTGGAAAGCTAAAGCTTGGTTCCATTGGGTTAAATCACTAAGTAAGCTTTACTTTTCTTAATCATATGTTTTCATGCTTTGCTTTATTATTGGTAAATCTTTTCTAGCATGATAAACTATGATTTGTTGTGTCCTTAACATGTATATGTTTTGAATTGATTTATTGTTTCGGATGCATCACCTTGATTCAATCCAAGTAGTACTTAAATTGGTATATCTAAGTAAATTATGTTAATGAAAACATCTTTGAAATTTTATGTAACATGATTCCTATACTTGGTTGAATCTTTGGATGTTGTTTTTCATCATAAGAAAATCACTTTCAAATCTATCTTATGTTTTAGATTCAACAACTTCACAAATCATATGTACTTTTGTTTTAAAGTTTCACAACTTGCTTTGCATTGATAGGTATATCTTTTTCAAGTTGAATTTTTAATTACATATGATTTGTCCCTTAACTTCAATCAAATCTATTTTTGTGTTTTACACTTTCAAATGCTTTTAGCATACACATATTGAGCTACATTGTTAATTTGATTGAAACCCTTATGCATCACATGTTTTGTTCTTAGAATTTCAAAACTTGTTTAGAATACATAGGTATATCTTTTACAAGTTATTTTTAACATGTGATTATCATTCTTTCCTCAATCATAAATGTTTTTATGAGTTAAAACTTTTAAAAGCCTTTGGCATACATTTATGAGCTTTCATTTTCAAATTGATTGAGGACATCATACATACACATTATACATTCATCTTTGCATTCATAGTGTGTGTGTGTGTGTGTGTGTGTGTGTGTGAATTAGATTTTCACTTTCATATCCGCCTAATTAAGAGGCATTATATATAATGAGCTATAAATTGTATCTCCATCAAGTGTATTCTAGACACTACTTAGAGAGATAACCAACCTTTGGTTGTAGAGGTTGTTGCTTAGCCTTAGAAAGCATAATGTAAAGGTTACTGCTTAGCCTATTGAAAAGCATAAATAGAGGAAATAAGGTAGGGTGTTGGATCACAAGCCGGTAGTGGATGTAGGCATTGAAGCCGAACCACTATAAATCCTTGTGTGATGGTGCATGCTTTGTGGTGATTGTTTTTATTAGTTTCCGCATTTAGTTTGATAATCATCACTAGTGGTTAATTTAATTTAAGGAAGTTAAAATTGGTCATAATTGGTCACTAATTTGAAGCTCACCCTATTCACCCCCCTCTAGGGTTCGGATCCAGAACTTTCAAAATCGACCAAGTTAGGGGCCCAAGGATTTTCACGTAAACTTTTAGGCAAGATTGCAATTAAACCCACACCATTGATGACTCATCTCTTCACTGCATAAGAAGATCTCTGATGTGAGCCCGAAGATCTGCATAACAAAGAAGTCAAGATAATCAGGAGATCAATCAGAATTTCAAATCATCTCTAATAAGGCGGTTGCTTGGGGTGTAAGCCAATTTAGAGAGTCCAAGATAGAAACAATTCAAGCCACAAAAAAGAGAAAAAAATTATAAATAGGGACTTCCACCATAGGGGACATGCGTGCCTTCTCCTCCCTTAGGGTGGGACATCCACCGCCACTCCCCCTCTTCATCTCTTCTCTCTCCCCTCTTCATCTCCTATCTCTCTTTCTAATTCTAGGTTTCTAGTTCTAGGCTCTTCGCTTTATTTATTTGTAAAAAATGTAGTTTTGGGCCTTGTCCAAGCAAAATGTAGATCTAGGAAGAAGCAGAAGCTTAGTACTAAAGACATGCTATCAAAGAAAAAATAAGTTTTCTTTTGTGCAATGGCTAGCTAGATTTGCGATCAAGGCAAAGGAAGATCAAAGTTAAGTATTCCTAATCCTTTCTTTTTTACTATGGTGTTTGATTGAGTTACTAATGTGCTAATCTAATGTTTAATAGGCTTCTCTTCGTACCAGTTAGTACCTTCCATATTGTATATATCTTAATGCTGGAGCAGGTCTTTGATTATCCATGCTTATCTCTGATAGATCACGCTTAGGGTCTTATTCCCTTTGATGGCCAATGCTTAGATTTGATGGGTAATGCTTAGGTAGCTCTAGTAGTTTTATGAAGGGAAGGAGGTCTTGGGTATTTGAAGAATTTTGTAGAAAAAGAAATCTCTTTTGAGAAAATTGATTTTTAAAGTTTTATCATCCAGATTTGGGTGCTTGATTGGATCCAAATCTGAAGTAAAAAACTAATCAAACAATTGTTTTTTAATAAGAAAGAGGTTTTAGATTGCTTGATGAACTCCTATGCCTTGGTCAATTTCATTATCATTGATTTTGTAATCTCATTACTTTAGTTTTTTTTTTTTTTTGCATTTTTAATACTTATGACATCATCTTTGTTAACTTGGAAGCTTTCTTCTCGCTCTCTGTGGGTTTGACTCGTACTTTTTGTCTATTCGTAGACACCAGTGCACTTACGGTAATTTTATGATTGTTTTTATTCATATCAAGTTTTTTTTTGGGCGTTGCCGCCAATTCAAGAAAAATTTTCTAAGTAGGGATTTTTAGTTAGTTTTAGCATTATTTGTTCGTGCCATAGCATATTTTTGTGGTTGGTTGCATTCATATCACGCATTAGGGTTAATTTTTGTGATTCTTAATGTTTATGGTTACTGATTTATCAAGTTTTGATCGCTGATTTTTTAAATATTTTCGGACTGGTTACAAGTGGTGACACTAAAGACAAGTTTCAGCACTATTGTTTAGATAGATTTGACCTCGTTTTTTTTTTTTTTTCCCAAAAGATCACAATTTGAAAACCAGACAAACGAACTCCTTTTGACATGAAATTTTACATGATAGAACTCTGATATATATAAACTTTTAACGCTCAACATCTCAGTGAAAAATACTTTCAGAAAGTTAGGTTTATAATGTTGTAAACATGGCCAGTTGGTGAGGCAGATTCAGCAATCAGCAACACAACTAGTTCAAGTAGCCAACTTTACAATAGCGTAACTTCTTTGTTTTTTATTCTTTGTCCTCTTTGTTTTTTTTTTTTTTATTCTTGGATCGTAGGATATTGAGATCTAACCACTGTTTTCAGGTTTTGATCAATCTAAGTGGGTCGTATAGATCTATGAACTTTGGCATGTGCAACAATTTCCCAATACTTAGAATTTTCTCAGCACTTGACAGCATAGTGTTCAATTAATTTATGACTACATTAGAAGTTTTAGGTTGCATTGTTCATTCAAATTGCAACCGTTTTGGGTTTTAAAATTTAGATTAGACTTGATTTTTCAATTTAGGAATTTTGTTGAGAAACTCTAGTTGTTTTTTTTTTAGATTAACTTCTTATTTTATTTTCTCTTAGGTACCATTCCAGGTTTGGAGGACTCTAAAAGGAAGGAAATCGCAAAATTTGCTTCAAACAAAGAATTCTCTCTCAGAATTGCCAAAAATAAAAAAAATTCTTGCAAAAATTGCCAAAAAAAAATAGGTTAAGCTTGCATGGATAAGATTTGCGTGGACCCACTATAAGAAATTATGAACTTGACCCCCACAAGTGGGGCTTGGTTGATTTAAATTTCTACGAATTGTGATTGCTTGATTGACATACTAATTAATTGGACCCACAAACTTAGTTAAGGGCAATTGACCCCAACTAGATTAGGACTGCATTTCATCACCAAATCCTTGCCCAATTACGTTTAACCACATCTCACATAGGCACCAAGCTTTAATTAAAATCAAGTAGGAATGAGACCCTAGAAATTCGAGCTCATCAGGACGAAGACCTCTAAGTTTGCAATAGTTGTACTCTTTGATCAAGTCGATGTTTAGGTAAGTCATGTTCCTACAAAAAAAGTGGCAGTCTATGTTCTAGGAGTTTGGTTTTTAAGACCATGCCAAGCGCATTGTGACCCCACCACTCATCCTGGGGACTTACCTGGTCGATTTGACTTCAAAAGACCAGATTGGAGGCCTAGGTGCACTCTTCAAACCAGTTGAGAGTTGTCTAAGGGTTAGGTGAATCTACTAGAAATTCATGTGTGCCTTAGTCTTTTCTTGGTTGCATGCGCATCATATTAGAATCATAGGGCCTTACATATAGATTATGTTAAACTGGTGCATGGAAGCTAGCCTTGAGAGAGAAAAGTTGTGGGGATGTAAGAACAAAAGGTTGATCAAGATAGAGCCCGAAATAACCTTGACCGTTGTATGAACTTCTTCAATTTTTGAAAAGATCATTAGGATGGCTGATTAAGGGAACCCACCCATGACTTTGAAGGATTACATGTACCCCACCAGGACATCCCAGCCGTCCTGCATCACTTTGCCTCATACCAATGCTACATTTGACTTAAAACCTAGTATGATCCAGATGTTTCCAGTGTTCCGTGGGCCAGACCAGGAAAAATGTTAGAGAATTTTAGGACATTTGTTAGACTATGAAAATAAATCGTGACCGAGGATGCCTTAAAGCTTAGGTTGTTCTCATTTTCAATGAAGGAGAAGGCTAAAGCCTGGCTTTATGCCTGATAGGATGGGTCCATCACTAAATGGACCAAACTAGTCAAAAATATTTACAAAAAGTTCTATTTCAAGCAGAAAGCCGTTTCGATTAGACAGTCCATCAATGAGTTTTACCAAAAGGAGGGGGAGACACTTTACAATTACTTGGAATGGAATTCAAGGACCTCTCGATCCAGTGTCCAATAATTACTTAGAATGGTTCAAGGACTGCTGCAATAATTTTGTATCGCCACTCTTATTTAAAAAAAAAAAACCATAATCTATGAAATCTAGTCCTAACCTTCATCAAAGGGTATAGAATTACAATCATAGCAAGTGTAATTATTATTGCCTTTGTTTATAAGATATCTTAAAGGAGAAAAATCATTTTCTTAAGGTTATCAATTTATTTCAGGAACTATCTTTTAGAAAGTAAAGATGCAATTTCAATAGTTTGGAGGTGAATGACAATCAAGAAAGGTAGACTGCTTCTTGATCTTCATGGATTCTCAAGCTTTTTTTTTTTATTTTAGATCTAGACCATTGATGGATCACATCTGTACTTGGGTCCATCATATTGATAGCTTGAAGTCTTAAATCACAATATATCATCTCACTTCCTAATTTAAAAAAGAAAAAAAAGATCCCACATAATCAACAACATATATAAGTTAGTAGAAACCTTGGCTACCAAATATGTATAATTCTGATTGGACCAAAATAATTTATGGGAGTAAGTAACTAGTAAAAACTGGTGGGACCCAATATGTATTTTTTTTAAATTAAGATCATCCAATATAAATTATAAACATGAACATTTGTGCATTGTAATTTTGTTTATATTATAGTAAATGGCCCCTCTTGTTATACACCCTTGTGAAATTTAATTCCAATAGAAGATGTGTGACTATCAAATTGAACAATAAAACTTTAGAAATCGCTATAGTATCTTGTTCATGGTGTTTTGTATATTATTTTATTGGCTTTGCTAAGGTGCTTTCTATGGGTCCAATTGTGGGTCCCATCTAGGGATGGGATTAGGGGGATGGAAAGATCTATGGGACCACCCCATGTATCAAGTTTGACCCCAATCCCATGCTCTTAACCCCTTCATTTGTGGCCCACAAGTTTAATGGCTTCATATTAAAAAAGATCGACCCTCGATCTAACGATCTAGTCCATTTGAATGAGTGCGTGCCAAACCTTGGGTTAAGTGACTATAAGGGACCTCTATTTCTGAACGGTTTGAATGTGTTGCTAGGTGCACCCGACCAATAGTTCTCACGGAAGCATGGTGAGAGCTAGTTCTACTTAAATATTTTCGTTATATTATTACTAATTTTAGCAATTAGTTAAAGCCTTTTTTCTCTTACTTTGGCAGTTTTCCCCAAAACGCCCCAAAAAAACCATGGTAACGCACCTACTAGTGCCAGTAATATTTAATGTGATTCACTTTCTTTTGTTCAGTTTTTGTTTCAATTTTAATTATATTTTGTAAATGATCAATTTGAAGTAGGTGGGTCCCATTTCAACTCAAGGTGCTTAAGCTATAGAAGGAAAATTTTAATTTGAATGGTTTTCATTTAGAGAGATGGGGCGCATTGATATATTTTGTCGGGAAAATATTTTGGAGAGATTGATAAGGGTGTGGCATTTTTTTTTATTATTATTTTTTTCAAGCAAGGGAGCATGAAAGACTTGAGATGAGTTGTTCTTAAGTTGAAACGGGTAAAGATGGAGATCAAATGAAGTCAATAAATTCGAAAGAGTATTGGAAAGAGAGCTTCTAAATGCACACCACATTTTTCTTTGCACTCTCTCTTTCTCTCTATAGCCACCATTGAAGTTTGTGGATTTCAGAATTTTATTTGCGCACACCCCATAATACCTAAACTAACCTCCCACCCCCACCCCCACCCCCACCCTAGCCACCACTGTCACGCCCCGAGCCCAAGATTACACCAACTCGAGGCGCGATGTACGCCCGCATGGGGCTTCAAGTCAAACTCTTTGACTTTTAGTCCCCACAAACGAGTCTTCCCACAGGACATCACTTGTGAGATTAAGTTTTTATAAACCTGTACAGCTTTACCTGTATAGTTCAATGATAGATATCTATCCACATTCATCATCTATCACATAAAACGAGATATAAGAGCATCAACTAGTCCATAAGCTTAAGTTAAGATTTCAAGTTTCAAAGTTAAAGAAAGTAAGAAAAGAGTAGCGGAAGCAAAGTATTAGTTAAGGTTTACATATCCAGAATAAAACACCCTAACAACAAACTAAACTTGTGGTGATCCAAGCCACGGTCATGGAAAGTGTAACGTCCAACAGCTCATCGTGTAGATGTCTAAAAAACATCCTCTAGGGCCGACTCGGCTAACTGTCGAAGAGTCTTCTCCTCAACCTCCATGACCTCCTGGGCGGTAGCGTTGAGGTCCTCACTTGTAACGCCAAGTATAGCAATATTGGACTAAGCTAAGCAGGTAAACAAGCATAAAATATAACATGCATATTGGATGACTAGAAATGACAAGAAAGATCATATGAAGTCAAAGAGAGTAATCTAGGCATAATTATTGCATGAATAAGCATGATACATAAGGATCAAAGGTGACAAGTACATAGACATACATAACAAGGTGGCACAACCACGAGTTATATTCTCCCACATAAGCATGTAAACATTAAATCACATGAGAGCATGATTACGACATAACATAACATGAGGCACCACTGGCCTGGAAACTCCATCGTGGGCCTAAGGTGTACCGGTCAACCCCCCATAAAAGTCACATCTGCAGAGGTCCATGAAAATTACTAAATCCACACTTTGTGAGGCCCCATCCCTTGTGGGTCCTCTATTAGAATTTTGAATGCTATTTAATAGAGGATATTAGCTAATTATACTAATTAATGGGTTAGTAAGGGTAGTTATGTACTTTCCTAAGTTTTAGTTAGATTAGTCTAGTTGTGTTAGTAATAGAATTAATAGGGGGTCTTTTACAATTTATGGGGTTAGTTAGTGAGTTAGAGGCCCTAGCTAGATATTAGTAATTACTATAGGGGGTGTCCACTAGAGAATCTTCTAGAACCTTACTCAAAGACCAAAATTCCCTCTACCCTAACCCTAATCCTATGCAAACTAAAAGGGTATTTTTGTCCCTAGCCCAAACCCTCAACTTATAAACACTACACCTTTCCATACCATGCATTGGCTACTATTCCTCTCTCTCTCTCTCATTCCCTCTCTTTTCTCTCTTCTTCCCCCAAATCCCCTTCAATTCTCTCTCTATAGAAATCTAAGAAGAGGAAGAAGAAGAAGACCCACAATCTCAGCTACAACTTGTATCACTCTCTATCTTGATCATCTCTTATCCCTCTTCTAGCCAAGGTAAGAACCCTCTTATAGTTCAATTTCATTAGAATCCCTATTTTCTCTCTCTGGATTCTTCTTCCTTATAGAAGTTCTCTGTGGATGTGGGAATAGGAATAGAGATCTCTTCTAGATCTGAGATTCTGGGTTGGTTTTGTGATCGAGAAGACCATAGGAGCTGGGATTTCTTCTTATATTGGCTTGGTTCTCTCTTCTCTCTCTACAACTTGCATTTCAATCAAGGTAAGTACAATATACATATTTAGCATAGAATGTATGTTTCCTTTTTCATTGATTCTGCAATTTCAATTCAATTAATGTACATGTGTTAGATCTACCCTTGAACTTAGTTTTTATGGATTTTGGGCATTGATGGATGGGATCTCTCATTTGGAAGATCAATGGCCCGTTTGGTGATGGATGGTGGAGCATTGAAGTGTTTTTTTAAGTTTTATGTGGATATGGTGATGTTTGGGAGAGATTGGAGGAGTTTGATGGAAAATTGGATTGAGGGAGATGAAATCCAGAAATCTGAAATTTCTGCATACGTGTACTCGGTCGACCGATCTGTAGTCCGGTCGACCGAGCATACTGAAAACTGAGAAAAACAAGTCTCAGTTATTTTCCTGCAGGACCTTTAGCCCAGTGTACTCGGTCGACCGAGCCCTGCTCCGGGTCGACCGAGCACATAGGCTCTGCAGAAATTAACTGGGAGTTGGATTCTTCCTCAGACCCCAGATACCCTGTGTCCTCGGTCGACCGAGCTCTGCTCCGGATCGACCAAGCACACAGGATCTGTAATGGAAATGCTTGAGAGCTGGGACATCATTTTTCCAGGATTCCTGTGTATGAGGTCGACCGCCCAGGCCAGGAGGTCGACCGGGCATACTGAAAATTCCTGAGATCAGATCTTGCCTTCCAGGTGCTTGGCTCCAGTTTCCTAATGTACTCGGTCGACCGACCAGGCCAGGAGGTCGACCGAGCACACTACACACAGGGTCGACCTAGGAGTCAACATCCTGACAATCCAGTGTACTCGATCGACCGAGCCCTGTGCCAGGTCAACCGAGGACACTGCGTACAATGATTTTCCAGTTTTCATATTTTGAGGCTGCGATCGTTCGTGGGACCCATTGACCATCCAAATGGACTTCTATTGATGTGCTAAGCCCGAGTCAATGGTGTGGCTCAACCTTGATTCGTGGGGACCACCAAGGAGGGTTTTAGTTGTTTAATCCACGATGATTCGATCTTTAAACGTTGTCAATGATGCCCATAACTTCAGGAGCACCAAACACAGTATCCTTAGGCATCTAAGACCCCCTTTAGAGATCAAATTACCTGAGATGGACCCAGACCCGAACGTGGCCATTACCTAGGTTGGATTTTTTATATTTTCCAATTGATTCTCATACTTGGAGTTCATACTTCACTTATCTTATTACTGTCACTCATATGTCCTTACTATAGCTTATAATTGTTAATTAAATGGAAATGGATGACGTGAACCTAGGACTACTTAGAGTTGACCTGGTGACGTGATTGGGTGAACACTGACCCGTGTCTGTGGCTAGGCGGACCCTTTTATGGCCTAAGTATGGATGTGTTATACCCTTAGAATGGAGAGGTGGATCGTATTAGACTTATAACTCATTGTGGATGAGAATGAACTGGTTATCATTGGCTATAGACTTGTTACCTTGTTTGGACTGTTTTATACCAGGCAATGTGTTTGATGGGCCTTGGTATGAATCCAACGAGTGGGCTTGGACTTGGATTGTAATCCATGGACTGAATTGATATCTGAATCTCTTAGGGACCTTGTTAGGACCTTGTTCACGCAAGGCAAAGCCTAGACAGACACAGACTTTTAGAGTTTCCTCGAGTCGGTATAGACATTCACTCAGTTGATTTAAGCTCAGCCTTTTGACTGATCATCACTGGTAGGAGCTATTTATGAGTGTTGAGTGAGTTATCATGATGAGCTATGTCTTAGACGGACGGTGTGATACCGAGTCCAGTCTCCCCGAGTGATGAGTGTGGTGAGACTGTTGAGTGTGATTGTTTGCGCGGCTAATCATTCCCCAGCATTGGTAAGATTCCCCGCCGCGACTGTGTTCAGTATGGGAGGGCCGCGGCATAATATCCCGCGGTATCTAGCTCGTGTGAATGGGCCATATTGTATTAGACTAGATGCTATATTTGTCCTGATTCTATATGTTTATCTTGCTCAACTGCCTAGATCATGTATCTTGATACTCTTAACTGTGTAACTGTCTCTACTCTTTTGATACATATGTCCTATGTTACTTGTATACTGTGACTTCTCAGATCATTAGATCTGACCCATTTTTTGTGCTTAGGTCTCGACCCCAAGTACGAGGATGATGCGCTTGCGCTCATAGAGGCGCCCGTTGCTGGAGATTATGGTTGGGGACCGGCCGACCAAGATGTCGAGTCGGAGGTTGGAGAGCCAGTACCTTGGCTATGAGTGTTTATCTTTGTTTGGGTTTTGAGCGATTATTGTAGTAAGTTGGGTAGCTGTCAAATATGTAATTAATTTTTATTCTTATCAATTGACATATTTAGATTGGGCTTCAGTTCCATTACATTTGATATATCATGATACCTATTGCTTCTGTTTCACTTCTCATGCTTCTGCAATTTATCCATTGCTATTATATTGTTCAAAAGTTTAAAATTGGAACTCACTACGGACCTACGATCTTGGAAGTTCTCGATTTTCCGGGAAGTAGCGCGCTAACTTTGGATATTTTGACGACTTTCTCGGTATCCGGAATTGGGGCGTTACACACTTAGCCGGGTCTGGCTATGTTAGGGTCAAAGCTAAGCGCTGCCGACTCAAGGAATAAAGTGTGCGGTGCATATCACGATGTGACATAACATGAGTGTAAGTATGTACAAGATATAAACATAAACAAGTATATAACCATAATCATACTTGCGTAACACAACATAGCCTAAGAACATATACAAGCACATAATGCATAAGGAACATATGACGTAATATAAACAATGTACATGAGCTAAGCAATAGACACGAGAAGTATGTGCATATCATGCCAGAGTACTAGAAAAAGAATGCAACGCATGCATAAGGATCATATAATGAGTCAATGATGAATAACAAATCAATCCTAAGGCTTTCGGGAGTACTAGTGGGCTTCACCGTCCAACAATGCGTAGTTCTAAGGCTTCTGACGTCATTGGGCTATGAGGCCCCTTGGTGTTGCATAATTTGAGACACCAAATGACTTAAGATAACACATTTGGTTCGGGGTACATGAAGTCCAAGAAAACGAGCATCAGTGTGGCTACATGGTAGCTCACACCACACTCACTAAACTAACAAGTCCAATGGGCATAAATTATGGTTCAAGGGTTCCACTATTAAGGTCCAAGACTAGGTCCAAACCACCAGAGAAAACCTTGGAAGTTCGGTCACTACTCGATTAGCTGTCGGTTAATCAAAAGGGGCATGTCAGTTCACCGACACCTAACCGAGTGTCAGTCTGCAGCAAAATAGACCTCCAGTTAACTGAAAACTTTGGTTAACTATCAGTCAAGTGGCCGGTGCACCAAACCTCATTTTCTGTAATTTTTTACATTTCTGTTATTCTAACTGAACTTCAGGTCGGTTAGTTGACACCTGACCAACAGAATGCGCGCGGGTTTGACCTGGGAAAGTTCTGCTTCTAAGATTTCGCATTCCTAAACAATTCCCCACCTTCCCAAAACTCAAACATGCACGGTAGGAGCGTCCTAAGCTCTCCAAAACATCCGTTTAACACGTCTAACCACAAATAAAAACCCTAAATCAAATATTACCAAATCTATTTACAAATCTAGAATCAAACTAAAGCAATTAACAACATGAGTTGCAACTTGCGTAATCAATCATGAAATCCATGACAAGAATAAAAGATAGAGAGAAACATACACAATTTATAAATGTTTACTTGCCTGGGGCGCATAATCTCCAAATCTACCAATTCCAAGCCTTACCCACTTAATACACCAAATCTATTTACAAATCTAGAATCAAATTAAAGCAATTAACAACATGAGTTGCAACTTGCGTAATCAATCATGAAATCCATGACAAGAATAAAAGATAGAGAGAAACATACACAATTTATAAATGTTTACTTGCCTGGGGCGCATAATCTCCAAATCTACCAATTCCAAGCCTTACCCACTTAATACCAAGTTTGTAAGTAAAAACCCACCAAAATAGAACCTCAAACCAAGCTCCTACAATGGTTAAATGAAAAAAAAATGCTACAAATCAACGTGCATTCACGAATTGAAACCTGCAATCATTGATTTGAAGGAAGAGAGAGTGATTTGGGAGAGATTTTCTTACCTATGAAGTAAGAGAGAAGAAGAACAGTTAGAAGATTGAAGAAGATGAAAGCTTGAAGGAGATGGGTTATTGTTAGAAGAAGATGAAATGAAACACTCTTTAATCCTCTCTTATGGTGTTTGGAAGCAAGAAAATGGAAGGAGAAATGATAAGGAAAAGAACCCGTAGGTGCCTCTTGGAAATGGAGATGAGAATGAAATTAGAATAAATGGTTTCTAAGGTTTTAAATTAGGGTTTTAGACATAATTAAGTTTTTGTTATTTGTAGGAAAGTCCAAGATCTAATAGTAATTTACAGTTTAGGGCTTTTAAATCCTAATTGGGTCTAAATGAGCTCTTATGAATTGGGTCAAAACACGAAAATCAAAGAGTGGCTCATGATCTATGCAATGCACCCCAGAATCCTTAAAAAACAAAAAACACACATGTGAGACTCAGTAAACCCAAAGTACCCTAAAAGTCGTAATACTACCTAGTCAATGGCCAAGCCCTTTCTAATCTACCTAATCAAACCCAATTACATTCAAAATATCCATTAGGCATCTAATTAAGATTAATTAGATACTAAACACAATTAGGGTAGGGCCGGGGTGTTACATCCCCCCCCCCCCCCCCACCAGAACATTTGGTCCTCCAAATGTAAATCATTACCTCGGGTAGGAGATGAGGATATTTCCTCAACACTTGCTCATCTAGCTCCCACGTAGCTTCTTATGGATTATGGTGCTCCCACAAGATCTTCACCCATTGAGTTGTCCAGGTACGCAAAACCTACTCCTTGACGTCTATCACTCGCAACGATTTCTCATCATAGGTCGCATCAGCTCTTACTTCTAAAGGCTTGTACTCAATGACGTACGATGGATCTAAAGCATATCTCCTCAACGTAGATGCGTGGAACACATCGTGGGCAGCTGAAAAATCTAGAGGAAGAATCAACTTGTAGGCTAAATCTCCAAAACTGTTATGAGTCTTGAACAGTCCAACGTAACAAGGTGACAAGTTGCCCTTCTGTCAGAATCGAATGATGCCCTTTGTAAGGACTCGTTCCTAGAAATACCTAGTGTACATGGGACCCAATTTGACCAAGTCAACCGTAGGTTATCTTATTTAATAGGTGATTAGCATGCATAGTTAGTAATTCCCATTAATTAAGCCTAGTTTATAGGGTTAAGACCCTTGTGAGATTAATAGTGGTCTCCCTAGAATTAATTAGCCAATTAGAGGCCTTAGTTGTAATCTTAATTATAGATGGGTTTTCCTTAGAGCGTTGTGCGATTTACCTTAAAATGACTCAACTACCCATGGCCTAACCCATTAACCCATTAATTATATGAGGGTACTCTAGTCTTTCTTACCATACATTTTCCCTCCTTTTTAGAAATCATAATACCTTAAATGACCTTGGCCTCCTTTATTCTCTACCAAGTAAACATGGGCACTTTGGTCATAATAAATAACCTACCTTTATTGCCCTTAGACTCCTTTATTCAAAACCACTCATTTGATGATACTTTAGTCATTATATGTGAATACTTAAACTACCCTAGTACTTACCATTTATTCTATTAGCAACCAAGGACCCTTTGGTCATTCCATTTTAACCTTCCCCAAATACCCTCCATCCCTATTTACAATTCTCATTTACTAATGAGGGCGTTCTAGACTATAACCCCACCAATTCCTATAAAAGAAACCCCTCCCATCTCTCACTCTCATTTTACTATAATTTCCCTCCCATCTTTCTCTCTCTAGATCTTAACCCTCCAATTACTAGAAGCAAGAGCATCATCTACATCTAGCCATCTACATGCTAAGGAGCTCATCTTTTCTCCTAGATCTCTCTTCCCTCTCCAAGTAAAAGTAATTTTCATCTCCCTTTTCAATTTCCTTGAAAAATAGTCTTTTCTCCTCGATTTCTCTTTCTTATGCATTTTTTTCTTTGGGAATGGGTGTTGAGATTGTAGATCTAGCTGTTGGAGTGATTTTAGAGCATTTGGAGAGAAACCCAAGCTAATTAAGGAGTTTCCTTCCTAATTAGGCAAGTAGACATGTTTAGATTCTTTAATTAAATTGATTAACATGCTTAGATTGCTAATTACTATCTTAAATGGATATTTAGATTGATTTCTGTATTTGGATGATTGTATGGATGCTATGTTGCATAAATCCTTCTCTTTCTAGTCTCTTTGTATGTGTTTTGGTCATTGATGGATGGGAATCCCCCATTTGGAAGATCAATGGCCTATTGGTGATGAGATCATGATGCGGGAGGTGTGTTTGTTGTTTGGAAGTAATTGGTGAAGATCTGGGATGTATCTAATGGAGTTTTGATGGAAAATGGAAGATGACAGAATGTTGAAATAAGAGTTCCATATGTACCCGGTCAACCTGGTCACCCAAGATGTCAACCGGGCACACAGGGAACTTCCCCTCAGTTAGGAGCTAAAATCACCTATAGGGTACCTGACCCAGTGTACCTGGTCGACTGAGTACACTGGGCCACACTGTGGAAACCCCCACCTGCCAAATTTCTGATACAATGTCCGCGGTGTACCCGGTCGACCGGGGGACCCTCCGGGTCGACCGAGGACACTACAAACTATGATTTCTAACTCTCAGTTAGTTGTTCCCTTCCATAGTGTAGCAGGTCAACCCGTGGACCCATGATGTCGACCCGGTACACTGTAAACAGTGATTTCCCATATTCGGTTTCTTTTTATGATCTGATCATGTGTGGGCCCCATTGACCCTCCATTTGGATTGTTTGGGATACGCTTGACAAGAGTCAAGGGCCAGGCTTAACCTTGACTTGTGTAGCTGCCTAAGTAGGGTCTGAGGTTGTAAAACGAAACCCGATTCAATGGTTATGGATGTCCTAAGATGCTAAATACCTACATGAGCACCAATGATACCTAATAAGCATCTGCGACTCCGTGATCATTGTCTTAGGTGAAGTGGGAACCTGGACCTAAAGAGAGGGGCAGCCTTCATCGATGGATTTGTGATATATGGTACTTATATTGTGGAAACAGACACTAAGGCCGGCTAGTAGGTTCGAACTTTGGATGTTGGCATTGAGAGGTAATATAAATCATGGCATTGCACTTAGGCTCTAATCTATGATCACGGTTTGTATTGGATGAAATGTCGGGACATTGTACTTGAAGTCCTGACTTGTAATATTGGGAACTTAACGGTAAATACTGATAGACGAACTGTATAATAAAATAATACTAACTAAGCATATATAGAAGCGGAGTTTATAAAGATATGCATTATTAACTGTTGAGAATCACAAGGATGGATTAGCTATACCCGAACTCCGTGCCTAGTACACTTGACTATTATCATCTCATATTTAGGATAATAAGGCTATGCAATTCGGGGTGACCCCCACCATGTGATCTATAGGATTGTGGATGTACGAGTGGTCTGCTGAGGGATATAATGCCCGCATGGACATTGATATAGAGATGTGGTTGAGTACAGTTGGTACCGATGGGTGATCGGGTACCAAGACCGCCGGCATTTGGATAGGGTACATGTGGATAGATATTGATATTGATCTAGCACGTAAGACCAATGACTGGGACTTGGCCATGGCTACGGATGAGTGTTGAGGTAGATCTAGCACGTAAGACCAATGGTTAGGACTTGGTTGGGCTATGGACATTGTTGGACTCTTGTACGCTCCTATTCAATGTGATGGCAGCGATGGGTGGCTATGACCCCCTTGCTTGAAGTCCATCGACATTTCTTGGGATAACGACGACGGGCTGGTTTTGACCCCCCATGTCCTTTGTACTTCAATTGTGGACGTACCTTTGTGTGCTCTTGTGGATGTATATTGGGTGTATGATTATTATGTATTGTGGATGTCGTTGTTTATTGTCTTTAACTATCAACGTTGTCATAGTTGAATCTGGATACGATGATACGATGGTTACGTACCAAGTGACTCTGATGTGCTTGTATGGGTTATATGATATCTTGATGATGATGGCTTCTCTTATCTGCATGATATGCTGTATCAAACATCTGTTGTATTCCTATCTCAATTATCGTTCACGCACTACACTCCACAGCGTTTCTGTTGCACTCTGATATTCTATATTATTATCGAGATGCTAATCACACAGGTACAGTTGGGATCAGTCATGGTCTTCTTCCTTATCAATTAATATAATGTATTGCCATCTAAACATGCCTATTTGCCTGACTCATCAAGCCTAACCCAAACATTGGTATTTTCAGGTATCTTCTCTTCCGTTTTCTTTGATTGGTGGTTTGCTTGGCGATTGATCCATTGTCGTAGGATTTAGAGAATGATGCAGTTGGTACATCGAGTGACGTCTATCACTTAGATCTCTATTCTTTCCTTTTTCTTATAACTGGCTGTGTTGGCCTAGGATTGAATAGTTAGTTTAATTACAGAAAGTACCTTGTAATCCCTTAAAGTGAAATAAGATTTTAGGGCTTTGTCCATTTACTTGCTCATATGAGATTCGCACTTGGTTATATTATTGGATTTCCCTCTTCTCTTGGGTACTTTCTCGTAGTGCCCCGAGATTCGAGGCGCCTGGATTTTAGGGCGTTACACCCTTCGTTGGTGAGACTTTCAAGAACACTATATCTCCCACCTGAAACTCGAGGTCACTGTGTTGATAGTATGCATAACTATTCTGCCTACTTTGAGTTGTATTCAATCTCTCATATGCAAGCTTGGCTTTAGCGCTGGTCTCATCGATGATCGTTGATCCATGGGATTCTAACACCAACTTATTCACAACAAACTGGTGTTTTGCACCTCCTACCGTAGAGTGCCCCGAACAATGCCATTCCGATACTCACGTGAACACTATTGTCGTACGCGAATCCCCACAAAGCCAAATCCTCTCCAATTTTGCAGTTGCTTGATGTTGGATTTTTTTAAATACCAGTTGAATGTCTTCAATGAGCCTTGATTAATGGTGGCCATGAAATCAATCAAAAGACCTGTATGCATCTCCCAAGTCAAGTTTGGTCATATTCCATGCAGTACCTGCAAGCAATTCTCAGAACCAAGGACCAAAATAACTTGGAGATCGAGTGCACACTCCGCTGTCAGGAGAATGAATTGGTAGAACATTTGTTTGTCCATTGCACATTCACTACACTTATTTGGCTTCAATTCCCATCCAATATTCCAGGACTTGACCATAATGTAACTTTACACAACTGGTTTTGGTCTCAAGCAAACACAGCCATCAGAAGCCTCAGTATTACTGTGATGTGGTATCTCTAAAAATCCAAGAACAACTACGTCTTCCAATAGTATCTCCCACTAAATCCATATTATATCAAAAGCAAATCCATTTCATCTATGCTAACAATGCAGCTAACTCCTCTCTATGCACGTCCAAGTTCTTTTGTCGGTGCCCCAACCGATTGGTGGCTACCACCTCCTTCAGGCTAGTTGAAGCTAAATTTCGATGGCGCATTCAACCACTTTACCCAAAAGGCAAGAGTTGGAGGGGTAATACATGACCCATATGGTACTATGATTTCAGCCTACTCAGGTGATATTCGAGCTGAACACCCCCTTGAGGCTAAGCTCATTGCATTACAACAATGCGGGTTACTTCGCTGCCATGATCTTCAACTTTCCAATGTCCAAGTCGAAGGAGACTTTCTAGCGCTCAGAACATCTATTCAAACTCCAAGCCACTTGACTTGAGATATGATGGGACTCTGGAAACGTGTGATTCATCTTCTTACGGCAATCAATAACTGGACCATCCATTATTCCAAATGATCAACCAACAGACTGGCAAATCCAATGGCAAAACTGGATGCTCCAATCATCACAAACAATGCATCTTCTCTACCCCTTCAAGAAAGGGACACCTACATCAACGCGTGTGAACGAGAAGCAGATTATGCAAAAGCATTTTTTAAAGACCAAATTAGGGATGAAACATCTTCCACTACAGTTCCTACCCAACAAGAGTGAAGGACAAACAACATTAGTCGGCGTCGAGTGATAGAAAGGGGGAGCTGCAGTTACACCGTCCCTCATGCTTATGGATGATAGTCTTCAGCAACTTCACTTCATTTGGTTGTATTGGATAACACTATGAATGCACACAGTTATGTCTATGAGAGGCTTGTCTCTTTTTTATGTAAACCCTTCTATACTAACTTTTACTAATCAATTGGCAAACTGAATTGCAATTATGATTGTGGTAATGATGAAATCTAATAGTTAAAAGCTATGTTAATATCTTTGAGAATGGATCATTAATAGGTCTGTTGATTTCTTCCCCTTCCCCTTCCTGGCCATTCAAGCCTTCCCATCCTCCCCTTTCCCCTCCAGTCTACCGGGGGGAGAGAAGAAGACTCCTCCTAAAAATGAGCTGGACGGGTTAGAAAAACTCAAATCCTTTCACTCCAACGACATCTGTTTTAGTGACAGTGAATATTTGAAAATACATTTCACCAGCGCTGCAATCAAGAGAAATCATCTCAACGCCCTACCGTCATACATTAATGCAGAATTAATTGCCAAGGCAAGGCAGAGAATTAAGGAAGAAAGGGAGTTGGTTGCATCTAATGTTGCTGTTGTCAACAAATCTATTACTGCGTCCAGCAAAATCAACCAAGACATCTCTCAAAGCACTCTTGCAGGGTCGAATGCAGTTGGCATATCTGAAAAAACCCATTTTCAAGATTACCATCCGGCAAATGAAAGATGCTTATGTGTTTAAATAGCGAATAGTTAACTCAGTCAGTCCCAACTTTTCGGACTTCCCTGGTACATGTCCAACGAAGGCTTCCAGAACTACCGACCATGAGGAAGAGGATTCTCAGGAGATTTTTCCTCCTCTAAGGGGCATTTCAATCAATGAAAAAGTAAGAGGCAAAAGGACAAAAGGCAAATTTCTCTAGCCCACCTTTTTTGCTAACCAGAGCCTGTAGCTCAAATTCAAAAATAGTTGTTGGTCAACATGCTTTCCACCAGAAACAAAAAGTCAAATCAAGCTTAAGGAAGCCCAGCCACTAATCCATCAACGTCTCTAGAGAGGATGCAAATAGTTTCCACCTCCAGCAATAAAAAAGCCAGCACTTCTAACATTGTAATAACAGCTTCTAAAGCTTTAAATTCTGCTAATGCATGCTTCAAACCAGACTATGTCTAGACTTCTCTCTTCAATGCCAAAGCTGAACAAGCTTCATCTCTCAAATTCATGGAGCCCGGCACCAACAATTCATCAGATATCCACCTTCTGGATAACGACATGCTTTGGTGAGATTCTTCATAGGTAAGAGACCACATTACTTGGCTGTTAACTCGTCTCTGACCAGAGCTTGGAGATCTACTGAGGAAGTCAAATTTCATGCTCTAGAAAATGGGTTTTACATGTTTAAATTTCATAATTACCAAGAGAGTCAAAGAATTCTTGAGAAAGGCCCTTGGTTCGTTTATGGTCATCCTTTAGTTATGTAAAGATAGTCTGATAATATGAATCTCGAGAAAGAGGAAGTGGACACTATTCCTATTTGAATAAAATTGCCAATCCTGAGACTTTCCTGCAGGTCCACTAACGGTCTATCAAAAATTGCAAGCTTCATTGGAAACCCAATCTATATGGATCAATTAACTGCAACGGGGAAAAGGCTAGCATATATGCCCGTGTGCTTGTTGAGGTCTCAGTAGACTCCAAGCTACCTGATAAGGTAAAAATTGGATGCAAAGGAAATGTCTTCGAGCAATCTGTTGAATATCAATGGATGCCAATTTTGTGTCAAACCTGCAAAATGGTTAATCATTCAAAGAAAAATTTCCCAAACCAACCTTTCCACCAAAAACAATAACCAATTCAATAGCAACACCAGAAGGTCTTGGTACCCAAGCAAAAACCGCAACTTTCTTATCCAACTGAACATATACTTTCAAGCAAGGTGACTGACATGGTTAAAGGGAAAGATACTTGGGAAAGCAAGAAACTAAAGAAACAGAATCACTCCACACAAGCTTCAGTGTGCAATCCTCAAGCTCCAGGGACCAAGGAAGTCAATTCGGAAGCCTACAATCCAAGCCACAACAAATTTCAAATTCTCAGTGACTTGGATGGTAATTCGTTTGTGCCTGAGAAAGACCTTGTCAATGCAAATGAGGTCGTGCTGATGTAAATTTTAGAACTGCCAAAACTGCATGATCTAAACAGCATTTCTACAAAGGGTGAAGACCCACCACTGCAAAGTTCTAAATGAACCTGCTGTTGTGGGATGTGAGGGACCTAAACAGGGCCTCCATGCACACTGAAATAAGGAGAAACAGCTCTCAACTTCATCTTTTGTTCATAGGTCTTATAGAAACTAAAATTGAAAGTAGCAATATTCCTCATGTTAAGAAAAACTCTTTCAAACTGGCTGGAGGGATCACACAAATATTCTACATTGCAATATTGTTAGAATCAGGGTTGGTTGGGATCCAAGAATTGCAGTAACTATTCTACATGACTCTGCTCAGCATATCCATTGTAAGTTGGTGTATTTGAATGAGAGTTTGCTTGTCACTATCTGCTATGGAGAAAACTCCCATGAGGCTAGGAAACATCTTTGGGAATCCTTATACAATTTCTCTCAGTGTGACTCCGAACCTTGGTTAGTTTTGGGTGACTTCAACTGTATAAGGTGGGTAAAGGAGAAAATGGGGGGAGTTGTGCCTAGAGTAACTTCTATGTGAGACTTTAACAATTGCATTGGTAATTGTGGCTTAGAGGAGCTAAACTTAACCGGTCATGCTTTCTCTTGGTCCAACTCGTCCATTGGTTCTTCTTGAATTAAGCTGGACAGGGCTTTGGTGATTTCTAACTTCTATCAATTAGGGCTTAACTTTAAGGGGTCCTTTCTTAGCCTCAGCCTCTCGAATCATAGGCCCATTCTTATTTGTAATGATGATAATCCAGCTTCTGTGAAGTTTCCTTTTCGTTATTTTAACGCTTGGGCAAGAGATGCTGATTTCTTCAAAATTGTGAAAAATGCTTAGTTGATTCTTGTTGTTGGTTCTCCTATGTATAGAGTACGGAAGAAGCTTGCTAGTGTTAAGAAGGCTCCTGTTAGATGGCAAAAGTTGAAAGGCCCTGTTTCCACAAGGATTCAAGTGGCTAGAGAGAAACTAGATATGACACAGACCCAATTGACTGTGAGCAGCATTAGCTGTCTGCTAAAGGCTGAAAAGGAGGCAAAGGACAATCTTCAAAGGTGTCTTCTTCTTGAGGAAAACATGTTAAAGCAAAAGTCTAGAGATAGAAGCTTGAATCTGGGGGACAATAATACCAAGTATTTTTACTCTCTGGTCGTTCTAATCGGAGAAAATCCATACTTGTCTCTATCAAGGACAAAGATGGATCAGTCTATAACAATCTAGCTCACAGATTCTGTGATGGTGAACCACTTTCAGGAGATCTTAGCTCCAAGCAATTGCAAGGCTGCTGAATATTCTGACCCATATCATGTAGCTGTTACAGGCAAGCCAAGTGATGAGGAGGGCATTTTTTTAAGAAAAAAGGTTGAACTTTCAGAAATCGAGAATGCGATTAAATTATCAAATCCACAAAAATCCCCAGGTCCAGATGGTTTCAATTCCCATTTCTACAATGTTTGTTGGCCCATTATGGGAGAAGAAATATATGCTGCTATGATGGACTACTTTAAGCATGGTAAATTACTGAAGCAAGTGAAGTGTACTTTCATTACATTGATTCCTAAGGGGGATAACCCAGTTCCTCCTTCAGATTTCCGCCCTATATCTCTAACAAATGAATTGTACAAAATCATTAACAGAATCATTACTTACAGGATGAAACCTTTAAAGGACAAGCTCATAAGCCCTGCTCAATTGGCATTTATCCTGAGGCGATTTATCACTAACAACATCCTACTTACTCATGATTTGGTTCGTGGATTCCACCTGATTAGAGGTCCGCCAACTATATGCTTGAAGTTGGACCTAGTAAAGCCTTTGACAGAATTAAATGGGATTTCATTGAAGCGGCTTTAAAGTGGTTTAATTTTCCTACTACTGTAATGAAATAGATAATGGAATCCATCACAGCACCGGTTTACTCTATCCTCCTTAATGGAAAACCATGTGGTTTTTTCAACAGTAAAAGGGGTCTCAGGCAAGGTTACCCTTTGTCCCCATATCTCTTCTATTTAGTTATGAAATTTTTCTCTACAACCATCTCAAAATGTGTAAAGTATGGTCTAATCCCTACTCCATTTGTCAAAGGTTCAATATCCATCTCTCATCTGATATATGCTAATGACGTTATGTTGTTTGCATCAAACAAGATTCAAGTGGCTGGTAACATAAGAAGGCTGTTGGAAGACTTAAGCCGCTTCACAGGTCTCCATACAAATTGTGACAAAAGCTCAATTCTCTTCTCAAACTGTGAAGAGCAGGTGGCTCAAGCTATCACTCACATATTGAAATTCCAGCAAAAAAAGTCTCCCCATCAAGTATTTGGGCCTTCCTTTTTTCTCCTCAAGAATTAAAATGGAATGCGGCCAACTGCTCATCAAAAAAATTAGAGATAGACTCTAGGATGGAAGGCAAAATCTCTATCGTTTGCGGCAGATTAGAGCTCATCATTTCAACTCTTCTACTCTTCATATTTATTGGGCCACTAGTTTTATGTTTCCTAACGCTTGTAGTGCTCTTCTGGATAAACATGTGAGAAACTTTTTCTAGGGCTGCTTCGAGGAAAGGAGGTATCTAGTGCCTATGGCATGGAAGGCAATTTACCAACTTGTGGATACTGGAAGTTTGGGAATCAGATCTGTTGCTACCATTGCTCAAGCTGCTCTTAGGAGACAGGTTTGGCACATCATTCAAAAAAAGAAAATCTATTTGGATCAGCTGGGTGTATGCTAAATACATGAGAAATTGCTTTTGGAATTTGGAACCAACTTCTAATGTGTCCTGGGGGTAGAGAGGAATTCTGGCAAGTAGAGACCCTGTGCTGCCTCGGACCCATCAGCTCATTGGCAATTGTGAAGACACCTCATTTTGGTTTCACACTCAGCTTCCATGTGGGAGGCTTATTGATTGCTTTGGTGAAAGTCCAATAAATGATCTTGGCATGGGCAACGACATTAAAGTTAGAAAATTCATCATAAATGGGAGATGGGCATTGCCAAGTACAACATCCAGCCATTTGATAGATATTTTTTCAGCTCATTTCCAATTCTCCTCAACCTGAAGTGGTCTTTAGGGATGAGATTATATGGAAGAGCTCTGAAGATGAGACTTTTAGTATGAAGTCCTCCAGTCAATCTATTTTCCAGAGTGTCCCCAAGGTGAATTGGAACAACATGATTTGGTTCAAAGGGAACGTCAAGAAGCATGTTGTTTGCTCATGGATGGCAGGTCAAAATAGCCTCAAGACAAAAGTATTACTCAACTCCAGAAATGTCCAATGTAATAATGTTTGTGTCTTTTGCAACAGAAGTCCTGAGGACTGTAGTCATTTGTTCTTAGAATGTCCATTCAACATGGCAATTTGGACCCTCATCGGTCTAAAGTTTGGTATCAATTCTAAACCTAGCAAATCGGTGACTGACTTCATGTGCAATTTCGTCAACATGTGTAGCCAAGGTAAAGATGGGATTAGTACTCTATCCAAGTTATGTTTCTCTGCTTATGTATGGAACATTTGAAAGGAGCGTAATCACAGATTCTTTTACAATTCTGTAAAGCCTCACAATGTGATTATGAGGGACATTTTCTATCAGGTGAGAACCCAGGCTTTGTTCTTAAACTACAATGTGCCATCTAAAATTGCTGCTAATTGGGATCTGCCTCTGAATAGCAAAATGGCAATTGAGGTACCTACTTTCCTGAGAAAAGAAAATCGGAACTACTTTATCTTTCATAAAATGGTTTTGCTATTGGAATATATAGAGATAATCAAGATGGAATTATTTGGTCTAGATCAACAGAGCAAGATAATATTTCTGATGCAACTCACATTCTCATCATGGAGATTGCAAAGGACTATGCTCAGATACACATTTCAACAGACAACAAGGACCTCAAAAACTCCCTCAGTGACCCTTCTCTCTCTCCTTGTCCTAATCGCCTTAAGGCAAGAAGGCTAAATGACCCGGTTACTGTCCTCAATGCTGAGCATTGCTTTATTTCTTCCCAGGAGGTTGTTAGATGGTCTAGAATAGCCAAAGGGCTAAGACTTGTTAACCCAGTAACCGCTAACAATTAGTTTCTTGCTAGTTCATAGCGAAGGTGGTCAGAGATTATTCCTAGTAGTTTGGGCATCTGCTTCTCTAATGCCAAGTGTTCAAAGTTGGAGGTTCTGCTGTTGTTTCCTCTATCCCAGGATGCTGGATGTTCTTCTTTTTGTTTCTTTTTTTCTTCTTTTGTTGCTTGTTTTGTGCTATTGTGGCAGTCACTATTCACAGCGGTTGAAAAGGTTGCTCCTTTTGCTGATGTATCTTTGATTTATTTATTAATATATCAAACCTATCCTTAAATAAATAAATAACCTAATACTAATTAAATAAACAACCTTTCCTAGCAAAAAAACAAAAGAACAAAACAAAACAAAACTTGGAGTTGTATTGAATATTATTATGCAAACAAATGCCATTGAGTCAATCCAGAATGAAATAATGAAAAGATGCAATCTCACGCTCTTGTCGAATCACATTGGCAGTGGCTATAAGATATCGATGATGTTGTTAGTATCTGAACCACATAAGTAAATGGAATGAGGCACGTGCACTGCTGATCTATCTCACATTCTATTGTTGATCTAGACCATTTAATAGACATACCCATCATTTAATAGTCCATGGCATACATTTTAAATTCAAGGTCTATTTCTTTACTGGCTCTTACACAATTTTTTTATTTTTATTATCTAATAAGCCCATTAACATTTTACCATTGTTGTAATACAAAAGATTAAAGTGTCATCAACACTATGAATTTTACCCTCCTCTTCAGTTTTAATCAGGATTCTTGATAAAGCCTCCACACCCAAAATGGTATTATATTCTCAAAATGAAAACCATTTAGCGAACTGCAAAGGAGATAGAAGAAATACATTCCTGAATTAACATAATAAATTTGTCATTGTAGTCAAATGCTCTTAGGATATCTTCTAAAAAATGTCATTCTATTCTATCATATACCTCGGTCATATCCGGCTTTACTCCCATCACTCTGTTTTACTTCTTCTTTTTTCAAAGAGTGTAAAACCTTACGAGTTTGTGCATATTTATCTACTAACAATAGCACTCTTTTAATGCCTGATAATTTTTTCAAGAATATCTCTAAGTCTATTGGCTATCACTTCATAGATAATTTTATAGCTTACATTACATAAACTAATTGGTCTATTTTAGGGATTATTTTTTCTTACGAATGAGGATGATAAAAGTTTTGCCAATCTTCTGAAGCAGAAATCCATTCCTAAAGAAATCCTAGATAAGCATGACTCTGATTTATCCTATAGAATCCCACATATATTGGTAGAAAATTGCCGGATAACCATTAGGACTGGGAGATAGGGCTACCATCTAGAGTGTAGCTTTCTTAACTTCATGGAATTGAAATTAGTTATTCATTTATGACAGAATTTAAACTTGGATTAATCATCATCATCATCATCAAAGCATTGTCATAACTATACTAGCAAAACCCACCCGTGCTAAGCACGGGCAATATAATTCATAATATAAGAAAAGCTTATGTATTATGGAGAAATTGGATTGAGAATTATCGAACAAAAATAGATTTTTTCATTTACCGATAAGAACATACAACAATTCTTAGTTCTTACAACAAATACTCGAAAACCTAAGAGATAAGACTCTTATCTCAGTACTTTTATTTTAATAAAAGACAACATTTCTAAAACAGAACAAAGCATCCGTATTTGGCTGCTTTCAATTTCTTCAGCATCTTGTTCATGGTATCAATTCAATGACTACAAAATTATGGAAGCAAAAGCAATAGCCAAAAAGTCAGTGATCTCCGCAATACAATTGTCAACATTTCTTATAGCAAAAGTATTCTCGACTAAAAAAAAGGAAAAACGGCACAAGATCAGTAAACATGAATGAAGTTACAAGATCACTTCATAGTTTCCACATGTTTCAACATCCACGAATGATATCAACTTATGGACCTAAAAAACACCACCTACAAAACGATTACAATATCCATTAGAAAAAATGACTATAAAAAACAACCATTATCAACATATTTTCAAAATCCTTCAAATTTTTATTTTAAAAAATATATAAAAATAATAATTTCATGGGATTGATTTAAATGTAAGAAAATAAAAATATTGCAACACACTAATAGGAATTACAAACGAATCATTAATTATAATACCCTCAAAAGATGTAACTTGCACGAAATTCTTAAAAAAAAAAGAAACCCACAAATTCACAAAATTACATACAAAATTTAAATCAAACTAAAATAAAATAACAAAACTTTGTTGCACCTCCATATCTTAATTTATTAAGGGCAATGTTGTTCATGACTACTATGGCCAAATGCATATGTAAAAATAGTAAAACATGCAATATTATGTTGGCCGAAGCAAGTTTCAAAATAATTTGCAATTCTCTATGCAAACACATTTAAAATTGGAGAGAATAACAACCTACAAGACTCTCTTTTGCGTAGTGTACTGAAAAGCATGGTTAAAGAGATATCAGTATCAGTTAATCGGATTCAAAACGTAACTACCACAAAATATGAACATAGGCATTACATATCTACTTGCACCATCCAAAAAGTAATTTGATTGTGCCGGGCTTGAAAAGAAGCTTGCATTTTCTGGCTTTGTCTGCTTGTCCTCATGAATCTTTAAGAAAATGAGACAACTTAAATAACCAACCATCTTTCAAGGACTTGAATCCAATGCGATGGGTGGAGAATGCGATGTAAATGAACAACCCAAAAATGGGTTGAGTCCTTTCATTGGGACAGCTCAATGCGTATCGAGTACGGTTAAGCATTGTACATCGCTCTTATGCCATAGTTTGCATTTGAGCTTCTAAATATTTTGAATTATACTGCACCTTTGAGCGCGCCACTTGAACACCCAACAAATCTATCTTTTAGGTTAGTTGATCTAAGTAACTCGTAACAAAAAAGAGTTTTTTACTATTTTTATACACTACTTAGGATTGCATTCATCCGAATGAATCCTGCATCACACTTGTTTATCTGTAAACTAATGAACTCAAAAATACTAAACTCATCTAGCCTAGTGTAATGTACAAACTCCATACCTTTTAACTCAAAAAATAAAAAATAAAAAGAATGGCCAATGTTTTCAAAACAATCAAATATTTATACCCAATGTAATCCAATATAGAGATCATCTTTATTGCTTTACAACATTTGTCCAAAACCTCTAGATTCATACAATTTTGTGCATTCTCTTCCCAATAATTTAAAAAGAGTGACAATAAGAATTAAAAACCTATTTTATTTCTATAAAAACCAATGATTCAATGTAAGTACAACCAATAAAAGGTTGATCTGAAAATTACAGTTGAGAACATTCAGAGATGGCTTCTATAACATTGGAAAGCATGTGGGGAAAAAAGTCAACAAAACATGACAATTAAGATCTAGCAACTGTTTTTTTACTATAAAAATAGATATATAGCAAAGCCCAAAACGTTTTTGGCACAATATCATTTCCTACACAAAGCATCTGGACATCTAATATTCCAAAACATTGAAACACTTGAGGCATATGTTTGTTTGCATGGAATTAAATATAAGGAAAAAAAAAATGAGCTTCAACAAAGGGTTATTGAACTCTACCGAAAAAATAAAGAACTATATAAGAGTGAGGGGTGAAATTGTATATGGTACCTTAACTTTTCTAGGAATTAAATTCCTTCAGCCATGGTTAAGTATTCATTTTTCTCTATAAAAAATATGAGTCTTCTTTTTTGAAATTTCTAGACCAGTAGTAAGCAACTCCATCCACTACTATCTAATACCCTGCGAGAACATTTAGCAAATCACGGTTAACAGATAATTTGAAATTTCAAGGATTAAAAATTGAATGATCTCTAACCTAATATACCGAAAGGAAAGTTGCATCAATAAGCACCATTTGCATAGTAACTCATTGTATACAAAGAAACTTACATCCTTTGACTCAAGCAACTATGCATTGATCATTGCACAGTGCAAGAGACTATATTTTCTTTCAGACATTTTCTCAAATAGGCACACGATCGACAACCTTGATTTATTCAAATATGACATGTACACAAGGAGATATCCTCTACAAGAAATCAATGTTTCCAACACTCTGAGTTCTCATGTCGATGAGAGAGAGAAAAGAGCCTTGAGATATTGGAGCATTGAGATATGAAAATACAGGCGAACATAATGAAAATAAAAAACACCAATTAAGCAACAACCCATCAAAGATGTACAAACAATACATGAAACGTACGAAATTAAAGTAGTAATCATTTCAATTGATAAATACAAAATCTTTCCACAAACCCCACATATATGCCATCAAATCAAAACCAACCTAAGACCATGATATCAAAGGGTAAATTTTCATAACACATCAAGCCATCCAAATACCACTCCACCCACAAAAGATGTTCATATCAAAAGAAAATTAATGAAATGAAATAGAAACATGGAAAGCCTAAGACAACTGATGTAGATTCTACAAACATGAATCAATCCAACGAAACCAAAGGTCCATTTAATAGAATCTACCATATGAATGCTGCAAAAATCATCTCAGATAGGACTGAGAAAGAAACTGGAGGGGAAGGAGAGGGAGATTGAGGGCTTCAGGACTGGAGATGCGGCGATGGATTTACGTGCGATTTTTTTCTGGATCCCAACATGGATGCGAGAGCGTAGTTAGATTAATTAGAAGAAGAAGAAAAACATCTTTCACACCATTGTTGTGAAATGTGATATCAAGTGATAAGTTGCAGAGAGAGTAATAGTAACACTACAAAGAAGAGGAATGGTTGAAGAAGAAGAAAGAATAATTTCCAAATTAATAACCCTAAAATCGTAGGGCAGGCTGCAGATAGTTCAGAGAAGGGGAACCGTTTGTAAATGAAAAGGGAATGTTGAGGGGCTGAGGTGTTTGTGGGGAATTCAAGAGCAAGTTTGAAGGAGTAGAACCGTATATGAAGAGGTGGAGCTTTAGAAGTTACGTTTGTATCAAAGTAAATTCATTCAATGGCTGTTATTGAGAGAAAATCAAGATGGTAGGATCGTCAAAATCAGATTTGAAATTGGCGACTGATTCCTCAATTGGAATCACGAAATCAAAAGGAGGTGAAAGGTTCCACTTTAGTGAAAGGAAAAGGAAAGAGGGAAAAAAATGAATTGGAAGGAGTTAAGGACATGGTCAAGAAACGTTTAGAGTTATGAGTAATGAAGGATGACTAAATGAGAGGAAAAAAAAAACCAATGGTTGATAATAAGAGGGTAGCTAAGATTTCAATGATGCCATTAAGAGATGGTCAAAATTGCTGGACAGTCAAAATTAAATTTGAAATTGCCAATTGGAAACAGTCCCTTTCATATATTATAATTGGGGTCGGCTACACGAATTATGTTTCTCCATTCCAATCTATCTTAAGCCAAGTCTCAAATAAGTCACACTTCTTCATAACCATTTTTACCACCTCCATCCACATTCGCTTTGGCCTACCCCTTCTCCTTGGTGGGCCATCAACTTTCATGGCCAAACATTTCTTAACCGGTCTACGTTGGACATGCCCAAACCATTTCAAACGGGTTTCACTAATTTTATTCTCTATTGTTGCTATTCCTAAATACTCTTGAAAGCACTCATTTTTTATTTTATCCTTCCTAATTTTACCACACATCCACCTCAACATTTTCGTCTCTGCTACATCGGTTTTGTCCATATGTTATTTCATGATTGGCCAACATCCTGCTCCATAGGTCATAATTGGTCTAATTGTTGCCCTGTAAAGATTTTCCTTCAATCTTGTAGGCATTTGTTGGTCACAAAGCAATCCAGAAGCAAGTCACCACTTCAACCATCCCGCTTTTATTCTATGTTCGACATCTTCATCAATCTCCCCGTCTTTACTTATTATAAAGCAAAGGTAGCGGAAATAATTACTTTGTGGTATCTCATGGTTTTCAATTCTCCAAGTAATTTCAGCTCTTTTTGTATGCCCACTGAAGTTATAATCCATATATTC
The DNA here is from genome assembly GCA_038049695.1 of Cinnamomum chago. Lineage (NCBI taxonomy): Eukaryota > Viridiplantae > Streptophyta > Magnoliopsida > Laurales > Lauraceae > Cinnamomum > Cinnamomum chago. The sequence goes on along the minus strand of CP142458.1, from coordinate 57,630,007 downwards.
CATCTTTGTACATCCTATTTTAAAGCCTTTGGATTCTAAATCCTCCCGCCATCTCTCGAGTTTCACACATTCACACTATCTCTTGATTCATATACCAACACAATATCATCTGCAAATAACATGCACCAAGGTACTTTTTCTTGAATATGAGCAATTAACTCATCCATAATCAGTGCCAAGAGATAAGGGCTTAGGCTGACCCCTTATGCAAACCTATGGTAACTGAGAGCTCCCTTGTCTCTCCACCAGTAGTTCTCATACTCGTTACTGCTCCTTCATACATGTCTTTAATAATTTCAATATAATATTGTAGAACATTCATTTTATTTAAAACCCACCAAATTAAATTTCTAGGTACCATGTCGTAGGCTTCATCTAGATCGATGAAGATTGTATGCAGATTTTTCCTCTTTACTCGACATTTTTTCATTAATTACTTAAGTAAAAAGATAGCTTCTATTGTTGAACTCCCCAGTATAAAGCCAAATTGATTTTCAGATATCTTAGTCTTCTGTCTAAGTCTTTGATCCATTATTTGCTCTCATTGCTTCATAGTATGACTCATAAATTTAATCTTACGACAGTTGGTACGGTTTTGTATATCTCCATTGTTCTTATATATATATATATATATATAGGTACTATAATACTTCTTATCCATTCATTCGGCATTTGCTTTGTCATTAATATCTTATTGAAAAGTCTAGTTAGCTAAATCTCCCCAACTTCTCCTAATCATTTCCAAGTCTCAATCGGGATGTCATCTGGACATGTAGCCTTTTCCATCTTCATTTTTTAATACTTTCCTAACTTCCACCACCTTAATTTAATTATAAAAAAATGGAGTATGCTTCGCTACTGTTAAACTTGCATTAATGACTTCATTAATAATAGAGAGGTCCCTTGGACAATTCAAAGTCATAATAATCTTTAAGGTTATTGCACTGTTTGCTCCGTATATCCACTCAATTCAAGGTCACAATAATCTCGGGCTCGTTTGTCAATTTACTATTAAGGTAAAAGTAAGGTAAAGCCTCTATTTTTCAGACAATGGGTCACATCAAAAGTACATCAAAATCCCCTCCTCCTTTTATAAAAAATCAAAAAAATCAAAAAAATAAAAACGAGTAAGTAACCTCCTTTATCCAGTAAATGAAAAAAAAAACACCTACTTTTTACACAAAAGATCAAAAGGAATCCTTATTAATCAACTAAAGACAAAATATCATCATAACCCCTTTATATATTATATTCTATTGATTTGATGCTTTACTTTACCTTTATTTTACGATAAAATTACCAAACGGGCGAGCCCATTTGGCACTTTACTAGATTAGTAAAAGTGAAGTAAAGCTTCCAATTTTTGAACAAGGGTTCACATTAATATCACTTTAATTCAAAATTCACTCCATCTTTTTCAAAAAAAAAAAGTCAAAAGGCAACCTCCTTTCTCCACTAAAAGACAAAAAAAGTTCCACTTTTCTATACAAAAATTTAAAAAAATTCCATATCAAACAACTAAAAATAAAATACCATCATAATCTTATGATATTTTATTATCTCTTGATTTGATGCTTTACTACACTTTACATGTAAAATTACCAAACGAGCCCAATTTAGTAAACTTTACTACACCTTTCATTCTATTAATATATACCACTCGCCTGAGATTTTTTAGTACTCTTCCTTCGACCAAGTTCCCATAGATTTCGCCTCCACCACTCTGCCAGTCCTCTTCCCTACCAAGGAATTCATCCAACTTTTTATTTGGGTAAATTAGCCAACAGTCCCTAAGCACGAACTTCTAAGGCATCCAGTCCAACAACTTTTTCTCTGATGTCTATAATCCAGACAACTAGAGATATTTTTGTGAAAGATCCCTAATTTGCCATGTCATATATTTTCATGACTAATTTACCCCTTTCAACCCTCATTCCTAGGTCATGTTCTCTCTTATTCTCACTCCTTCCGTCTTCTTCTCTCTCATTTTCCATTTTCAGTTCCTTTCCATGGTTATGGAGTACCGTTGCAGAGCATCTTTTATCCCCAGCATGACTTCCGATTCTTTCTCTTTCATTTCTTCAAAGATAGAAATGGTTTTACTTTCTTTTACTCTTTCATCTGAAGTCTCTTTCAAATCTCTCTCTCTACAACTGATTTGAAATAGAGCAGTTTGCTATTTTGCTTGTTTTCCCTCTCTCTCTTTTCTCGATTGGATCATGGTCATCAAGTGTTCTTGTTTTGGATTTAAATTTTTATTAGAATCTCATTTTCCGTATTCTGACTTTTGGTGTCACTGAGCTCAGATAAATTCAACAGAAACTCTAATAAACTGAACGAAAACTCAAATAAATTTATCTGAGTTTTCGGCAAACTTACCTGAACTTCTGACAAAACTCAAATAAATTTGTTAAAACTCAGATAAATTTATCTAAGTTTTTGGCGAACTTACCTAAACTTCTAGCAAAACTCAGATAAATTTATTTGAGTTTTAAACAACTTTTCTGAGTTTTGAACAAATTTATTTGAGTTTTGAACAAATTTATCTGACTTTCGCTTGCTTTTACTCTTGAATTGAAGTTTGTTCTAACCATTGTCTACATAAAGTTGAACATAAAGAATAGATAAAATCAGAGAAGAACGAAATCAAATTAGGTTTTTAGTTTTTTTCAGAAGAAATTATCTTGTACATATTTTTAAGATTAATGGAAGAAGTACTTTTTCTAACCAAGTGAAGATAATTCAGATGATGGTGGTCTTCAATCAGTTGAATTTACTTCTAGGTTTCGCAGTTTCCTTCGGCTTGGCTTTTTGCTTTTTGCTTCTCTAAAATGGTTTCAAGCGGTTTTAAGCAAAGCCTTTTTGCTGACGTGTATAGGGGTCTTTTTGTCTGTTTCACTGTGTCATTTTCATAAGAGGATTGATACCGATACAATAAAATATTGTGGACCTTAGGCTATAAAAGCAAATAATGAGGGACCTACTGCCAAAAGCCCTTTTTTATTTCCCTAACAAGGAATTCATCCAACTTTTTATTTAAATCAATTTCTTTATTAATCGTATCTTCATTAGGGATAAGATACCTCAAGTTTTCAATTTCATATTAAGTGTTTTGGATCATTAGGGCTACTGGGTTGTTCTTTAAACGATTCCAAATATTAAAGTTACATAATAAATTTAAACAACTTATTAGGAAAGGCAATGAATATTTATTAGGAAAGATAATTACGATTTATTAAAAGCCTATTTTCCTCTATTCTCTCATCTTCCTCCTTAGATGCATGCAAGGCTCATTTGTACATCCTATTCTCTCTTTAATGTCATAATCTTTCCTATTTGCCAAGAGACCCAATTTAACACAGGTATAGATTGTTGTTGCAATTAAATTTTACTCATTATAATATTATTAAAGCCGAGGGTTTTAGATTCAATTTTGACCGGATTCTTTTCGATCTTGACCTTTTACTTGGTGAAAACCTTAAAATGTATCCGTTATGAGATTTGAACTCAGAACTTCTTACCTTTTCTAAACATCTATCCTAACTAGGCTCAGCAATTTGGAAGTATGGTGCCCAATAATTGAACCATGATGTGTAAAAACATGATCCTGAACAATATTTGTATTGAAGCTCAATTTGTCCAGTGAAAGCCTGATAGCCCATAGGAATACAAAATATGAGTTTGAAGAATTCACGTATCTACGTTGTGGATCAACTAAAAATGGTTTCAGATCAAATCTCGGGGTCCACATGGGCAAACTTGAGACTTGTATGATTTAAGTTGCACGAGTCAAGCTACCTAAATGGAATTTCCAAGGGGTGAGGTCATTTGGCTTGGACCTAGACATGTGAATTTGACCCAACATGAAATGGTCACCAAAAATTGGCTTGGAACTGTATTGATTGGACCCAACACTCTGCCACATAAATCTAAGAGAATTTGATGGGGCCCAACAAATTAATAGGATAGGGACCCATTAATCATGGAATATGATATGGGGGTGTGACTCATGAAATTAATGGGCTGCCAATTATGGACATGAGAGTAGGTCCAATGACTAACTGGAGTTAGGCCCATCTAAATCAAGATTGGACCTAATTGGTGATAGTATATACCTATATACTTTTTTTTATGTCTCAACACCTTTACTACTTCTTGTGCTAAACAAACGCCCCAGTGGCCTCTATGCAAGGCCCTTCAAGGAACATGGCCCCAAGTGGTCTGTTAAGCCCACAAACATGAAGGTCCATTCGAGTTTTTTTTCACATATTACAATGGTCATAGCAAGTATCTAAAAGGATTTTTTTTTTCTTACCACTGCACCTAAAGCTGATACTAGAGTGGCCAATGGAACATGTCTCTTACATTATTGAGATTATAAACAGGGGTCTGTACTTTATCCAGGATGATCAAGGGTACGCTATCAACCACATTATAGTCCCAAGGTATGCCATTCATGGTTAATTATTGTGACCACAATTATGCACCTGCATATATAATCTCTCCGTATTGGGCTGGATTTTGTCTTCATTTTGGCCTCAGACTAAATTTCATACCTGTGGGATTGATCCCAAAACCAACGTCTCAATCCTGACAATTGAAGAACAGAAAAGCAATGCAAAATCTCATTGTGTTTTGAGTATCTCTCATTGAACAAATTCTACCTTGTAGTATTTGCATTAGAAAGGCCGACCATGGAGCGTGCTACTGTAGCAGCCAATGTTGCAACAAACCTTCCATCCCTTATCAAAGAAACCACACTTTCTTCCAAACTGCTACTGCTGCTGATGGAATTTTGAGGGGGTCTTCCTCTCTCAGGATTGGTGGGGCTTAGAGTTAGATCAAGGCCCACTGTTGGTGGGGAAGGATCAGAGAAAACAGCAGCACAGGGGCTATTGGGTGGGCCACTTTGAAAGAAACCCGCGCCATTGGGCCCATGAGGAAGAACCATGTGGGTGTGCTGTCCTTCATAGATCACCATGAGAATTGATTTATCCTCAATGCATCTTTGCACCTGCAAGATGTACTAGAGTGATAAAAATGCTGATTTCACTGCAAAATACTCCTGAAAACCTAACAAACAAGGACAAGATGGTCTGGCACCACAAAATGCAACACATTAATCAATACATTGTCATCTAATTTCTAGGCTCTAGTGATGATGTTGTTCAAAGGTGAGTTATGCTAATCCTTCATATTTCTAATCTCCATCGGCTTCCCTTATTTTTACATTTGAGGAAATGTTATGGAGGTCATTTTGGGTAAAAAGAACTAAACTATATATAGCACTTTATGTTCTTGGGTTTTGCAAGAAATTACAGCATGGATGGGTTGGGTTGTAATTTAAATTGATAAATGAAGGAACGTATGAACACTCAATGGGGAGGACCATTTGTCATGAAATTGGAGCCGGATTTGGGTGAAAAAGGGCCTTGTTTTGTTTGTGACAATAAAAATCCTTTTAGTTAATGGGGGCTATTGGGTTTTCATGAAAAATGAAAGTGATTATGGTTGATCCAAATTCCAAGGTGAGGAAGGGTCCAATCTGGGCTGGGTGGTGCTAATCAAGCCAAGCCCAAGGTCGAGCCCGTTCAGTTTGTCTCCACACTTGAGCTCAGCTGGATTAAGTGCTTCGCTCGATTAAGCTGACAATTTTACTTACATTAAACCAAGCCCGAGCCCGAGCCCTAACTTAACTGGTTAACTAACATGCGAAGAAAGTAAGCCGAATCTGAGTTTAAACTAGTGTTTAGCTCATTTATAGCTAGCCCAAGCCTTGCTCATGCCAACTTGAGCTTGGTGAGTGAAACAAACCGAGCTCAATTTTGGCTCCTCGTTCTTGACCCGAGCTCCAGCTGACTTTGAGCCATCGATTAAGCTAGCCTTTTCTTGCCTTGTTTGTGCTAATCTTTTGTAATAATTTTTTAAGGATAGTTATTGGCAAGGAACCTGTTTGAAAGCTTGTGGACTATTATAGAGGTTTGTCATTCTAATGTAATACATGAACACGGTATAATCCATTTTGTCTTCTTTCTTCTCTAAAGTATAAAGGACTATTTACAAAACTTACAGCTTTTTAGTATTTATAATTTTCTTTTCTTTGAAACAAGATTATTTGTCTTTTTCTAAGAAAACATCATACTCGTCAAAACCAATTTGGATGAAGGAAATTAAGGTGGGGGAAAATGAAGGGTGAGAAAATGGTATATAGCTAAGATTTTCACTATAGCTAGATACTTTTTTCCACTTTGTTCTCTACACATTCAAATTCTAAACTGTCATTTAGGGTTTATTTGTTTGTATTAGAATACACATGAATTAAATACACAAGTAATCATGTTAAATGAACTCTACCAAACGATTATTAAAGAATTGAGGGGTGAAAGATATAAAGTAGAGATGCAAATATGACATTACTAAGGTGATTACTAGGGAATTTATTTCCCATTACTTTTTTATCTATTTCCCCAAAAGAAAATGTCATTTGTTGCTCTCTTTTGGAAATTAACTTTTATTATTTTATTTTTAACCACTTATAGTATGAATTATATGTGTTCAATTCCTATGCATTCAAATGCAAACAATAAGCCACATGAAATCATAGTGTCATGAAGATTAAGAGATATCAATGACCCTAATTTAAAAAAACAACAATCATTTAATAATATTTTAGAGGTAGAAGGAAATATTATTATGTAAATCACCTTCTTCTTGACTGGGCATCCAGGAGCTGTGGAACACCTAAAATAAGCTCGAGGCCATGGACTATCTTTGGTGATCTTCTGTCCATACTTTCTCCATTGGCAACCATCTTCCACCATCTGAAAAATTTACCAACCTTTGTAAAATGAAAAAAGGATTTTATTTTTATCTTTAGCTACCCAAAAATTAAAACTGCCTTATAGAGCTTGGAATTCATTTGGATCTCAATAAAAAAAAGTCGTCATCATCATAATAGAGGGTGTGGCTTTAAAATGACATTTTAAGAGAGTTTTAGTCCAAACATTTTACATGCATGGTTTAAAATAATAGCTGTTATTTAATGGTTTCCCCCACTAAGTATCCATTCAAATTTCTTCGCTATGTTAATGTATCCTTGGAAACATAAAATATATATAATACAAAGGAAATATATATCGGGAGATGCTCTTGTGATAGCATCTCTATATTTACTAATATCATTAAGCCCATTTGGATCTTCCTAAGTTGAGTTAATGAAACTCAGTTTATGCATAAATTGGAATTCATGTGTTTGGATCATAGTACCTGATTCATCTATAAAGCCCTAGACGAACAATTCAAAGTTTTCTCAAGAATTGTTTGCATAAAACTCTTGGGAGTTGTACAAATCTATCAATAAGGTCAGACTATTAAATCCAATTTGAGCAAAAGCACTGTCCCCCTATGTACTAAAACTAGTTCATTTGTTACTCAATTGAAGTTGGCCCCACCCTAATTACCACTGGATTCTTTTGCATATCCATTTATTAGTAAAGAATGTTGGCATCACTGGAATTATATGTGTGGCAAGGACCAGACGCCCATGTGGGTCTCCCACCTTGGACGGCCAACCCTAAGACTCCATATTTTATTAGGGCTCTTAAAAGAGTAGTCTTTGGTGTTTAAGGAAAGTTACTAACCTATACTTATGTGCGACCCAATGACCCTACGTACCCATATGGGTCCCTCACCTTAGACGACCAATATTTAAAGACTCAATATAGTCTCCTAAAGTCCTATTGCTATGAGGAATCTAAAACTTTCTTTCATTAGAACTCCATGATTGGGAAGGGAGTTGTCAGGAAAAACTACCTCCTCTCTACATCAGTATCCTAAGTACCCTCATTGAGATTATATAGAAAGGGCAGTAATGGAGAAGTGTAGTAAATGCACAAATCAAAGATAGCTTGATGAGATTGAAAGTCCAAGATCGAATCCTGAAGGGGGGGTGAGTTCAAATAACTAAACCAATTTTAATTCTTTTTGCTTTTAAGTCTCTTATGCTTTGAAGAAGATTAGTAATATGATCAAACAAGAGAGCAACATCCATGAAAAGTAAGCAAAAAGTCAATCACCATAGCACAAGCATTTATAGTGGTTCGGCCAACATGCCTAGCTACATCCACTCCCGGTGTCTCTACCGGATTTCCACCGACTCAAATTAAGGTTTAGGTTCACCATCAGCCTTACAAATACATCACTATGCTTTTCAAGGCTAACACAACACCAAAAACAGGAAATTGGAACGGAAAAGCGTTCTCAATCCTTCCGTTCCTAATCCGTTAAACCGTTCCAAAAACAGGAAATTGGAACGCTTTAACGGATTAGGAACGGTTGGTACCAAATTGGAACGGAAATTGGAACGCTTTTGGAACGGTTTAACGGATTAGGAACGGAAGGATTAGGAACGCTTTTCCGTTCCAATTTCCTGTTTTTGGTGTTGTGTAAGTATAAACATTTACAACACTATGTATGCTTTTCAAGGCTAAGCATCAATCTTTACAACAAGAAGATTTTCTATTAAATAGAATGCCTATGAATGCATGGATTAAGAGAACAATGTAGGTGCAATTTAGCGCCTCTAAATAGGCTGAATTTAAAATGAAATCTCACTCTCTAGACACATGCATATGAATGGTAAAAGTTTATGGTTCATGCATATGCTAAAAAAATTTCTATCTCCATTTAGAAAAAAGAAATTATAAATGATGCAAAGATGTTAATCATTTATAAGAGAAAAAAAAATTATGACAAACACATGAGTTTTTCACAGTGGACTAACTTGATTTAAAGAAGAGAAACTTAAATCTAACAAGTTAGTTTTGAAACAAGTAAATAACTTCATGTGAAATACAAACTATATGTTGGATTCATAAACCTACGTGATTATAAAGTTCTAAGCATGTTATGAAAAGCAACATTTCAAGAGATGGACATCTAATTAATTATGTATTGAAGAAAACAAAGATTTAGAAACAAAACATGATCTTAGAACTTAAGATAAAGAAAGCACACCCATTAGAAGATCAAAGGTTGAATTAATGGAATGACTTCATAATCCCTTCAATAATACTCTTAAAAAGTTGTTAAGTCCTTGACCTCAAAAGTCCTCCAAAGTTCAGCAACTTTTTCCAAACAAAAAATCACTTTTTATAAAGAAAAAGTTCCCAACGGCTAGTGCCCGATCGACCTGGTATAGGGCCGGGTCGACCGAGTATGCACAACGGCTCTAAAAATGCCCGTTGGAGAGGCTAACGGCCTTATCTTCTTGTCGACCCGCAGTATGCCCGATCGACCGGCCACACAGGCAGGTCGACTTGGAGACTGCCCAGAGATTCTAAAATTTTAGAAACTTGGAACAAAGAGGGCATCTTTTTAGGGGACTTGAGGCACATTAATCAAGCTTGAATCATGATTTTCAAGAGGATGAAAAATGAATTTTAAATACATGAAACATTCAAACCAAAGTATGGATTTTAAAGAGAGAACATTTGGAAAGCTTGAAAAGATTTTCAAAGATAAAACTATTTGTGACTTGAAAATCTGATTTAAGAACTTCAAGAGAGAATGAGATGTCAAGATATGAAAATCAATGTATCCTATCAAATTGCAACAAAACAAGAACTTTAAGAGAGGTTATAAAGAACGCAATGGAGATAGGTACATACACATTTACATACCAGATTTATTCTATGTTATTCCAAATCTATCCTACTATTGTATATATACAATTAAAGATATGTTAATAACTGACTAACAATGAAAACCACAACTTAATTAGATTTGTGGGTAAATAGAGTGGGCAATTAAAACCATTGTTACAAGCAAAATATGGTCTGCCGCAGTTGAGACAGGGCCATAAAATGGTGAAAGAGACTTACTAAGCTGCTGTCTGTTCGGCCTGCTGTTCTTATGAAGACTGTCGAGATTGTTTTGTGTTGGGGTGGTTCCATGGTCTGTCTTTTGATTGAATCATTGATAGACACAAGCCCAATCTGGTGTGCTCTCTTCCTCTTCTTCAAATGGGTCTCAAGAATGTTTAAGTTACTCTTCATCACCTCAAGTTGGTTGTTTAATTCTCGGTTCTCTTCATATAAACGCTTTAGTTCCCCTTCTAGATATTGCACCTACATTCACTCAACTGAAAGTAAGGCTCCTCATCTATATATAAAATACCCGAATATATGAGAGAGAGAGAGAGAGAGAGAGAGAGAGAGAGAGAGAGAGAGAGCTTAGTATAAGATAACAAAAAAGAGAACAGATGAAGAGAAAGAATGATATAGGCCTACTGTATGCACGAAGCATATCAATGCTTCTACACAACGGAAATGGCCTTTTGAGATTTTGTTGTCCGACCAAGTAATTGAAGAACAATGGAAACCATGTTAACAGTTTCAGATAAGGGAGTGGGGAAACCATTTGTCTTGGATAAAGCTGCTTATATAACTGGAGAAAAGTGAGGACCACCTCAGTATAATTTCTTCTGTTGTTGGGTCAGTCAAAATCGCAACCAAGGATGGTAAATTCACTTTGTATATATTCTTTGTTTCCATTGTAAGCTCTCGATGGTGCATACATAAGTGATGGGAAATTTTCTCTACTTCTGGATTTCCGTTCAAACGATCAAACTCTACTTTTTGTCAACTTTTTTCTTTTTTTTGTTAGACTCACTAATCATTCTCTAATTTCTGTTTGACTTGGGCCTCGAGGTTAAAAAATCCATTTTTCAATATTCATCAATTATCTTAAAACATGGTTGAAACTCAGTGGCATCAGCCAATTCAAAAAGGTTTAGGCCATGATTGAAGCAATTTTCTTTACTTTAAAATTTTAAAATGCATTGAAACATAATTTTTTTACATTTGTATTCTATTTACATTTAAAGCACTCTAAAAGCTATCAAAAATAAAGATTTTTTTATTTTAATACAAAGGGGCTGAAGCAAACTGATATAGAAGTCAAGCATCGATATATCAGCTGATATGAAAAGGTTGTTTTTAAACCATTATTAGTGATTCTCTTGTTTATATTTGGTGTTTCCCAGAAAAAAGTTAACCATTATTAGTGATTCTCTTGGTTTTTTTTTTTTTTTTTTTGGTGTTTCCCGGAAAAAAAATAAGCATTTCTTGAAACAAAAAGTATTTTTCAAGTAGCCAAATGCCACTTTTAATGATGAAAAAACCAATTTCACTGAATAATTATATTTTCTGCCCCTTTGAGGAGAAATTCATTTCTATTACTTTTTCAAAAAGAAAGATAGCTGTATATTCCAAATGGAAGAAAAGAGGCGCCTTCAGAGGCACTTGTTGTGAGAATAGCTGCAGATTCCATGACATAAAAAATCTGTGGCAGAATTTTTCACAGACGCTTGGGGCGTGGATTCCACATACCATGAAATTCCACTAGCCATGAAATCTATAATCCTTATTTGATGAGAGAGAGAGAGAGAGAGTGAGACAGAAACCCAAAAATAATTTTTAAAAATCTAGATGGATACAAATTTATGTTTTAAATTCAGCTTTGGATGTAAAAGTCCAAAAAACACCTGGGGCATCTGTTGTGCTCTGGAGAGAATGGTATTTTATACTGTTGGATTGGATTCATGCTCATATAGATGGTTGTAAGGTCACCTTGAAATGGGGCAATGGAATGGCCAAAAACATCTTATCCAAAAAGGTAATTGCCCAAGTTATGTAGAATGATTAGAAAATAGAAAGACATCATGGCAGTCCTTTGGCATTTGTTATACTTCTACCATGAGAGGTTGCCCAGTCAACTTGATGGTCTGGATTTATCTGTATATGCCACCTTTATACAGAAATAATCTATTTCATTAAAGACACCCATATTGCATTTGATTCCGGTAATTAAAGTAAGAACATCTGTCCATCTTCTACCAAAAAAATAATAATAATAAAGACCATCTGTCCATCTCTTACCACTTTAAGCATATTTGTTTTGAATTAGAGAGAAACATGAAAGGAGCCTTGTCTATTAAAAAAAAGGAACAGAAGGGGAATAAAAAATGAAGCAAGAAGAGAGGAGGAAAAAAAGAAAGAACCCATATACCTCATCTTTGTAAGAGAAATCTTCTTGAGGAGGACCCATCATTTTTGAAGTGGATCAATTTCTTAGCAGCACTGATATTTGAAGAGGAAAAAACGCCAGAAGAAGGAAGAAGAAGAAGAAGACGGAATCACATGTATTGGTCAGGAGGTGAGCCCGCTTGTACTGATCATATCTGCTTGTAATTAATATACCTGATTTGGACTGAGTAAAATTCGAAGTGCGACCCAGTTTATACCAAAAGCAGCCTACAAAAGTTAAAGTTAAAGTCAAAGTAGAATAGTCCTCCGTGAACCACATTCTCTTCTAGACCACATAGACATCTGTACTTGAGAGGATTCTAGCGATTGTGAGGGAGTCAAAAGATGTAGTTAATTTTTTTGAGTTTTTTATTTTTGTACATACCACGCTAGGATTTCTAATATTTTCAAATAGGCCCATGTGGTTTCAGTATTTATAAATACACCCTTGCTTTGGTATTTTATTACCTTTTATGTCCCAAAATGTATCCAAGTTGCTAGTAATAAGCAACGACCGTCAGTTGAATGATGGATTTTTTTTTTTTTGTTAAATCACAAGTTTGACCTCACATCCATTAAACACTAGTTATTATTTATAAAAGGATTTTTTGTATATACTTCCTGAAGTTTGTAAGATTTCTACATAAACCCTTGAGGTTTCAAATATATATTCAGGTTCTCAACCTGATATTGCTTGAGAATTTATAATTGAATATGGGTTTAGGTCAGCTTTGTGTTTAGGATTTACCTATATCTGATTTAAATACGTTGAGGCAATACGCAACCTAACTTGCCCATGACACCATGATTATAAGCCCCAAGTTAAGGTAATACCCAACCTAACTTGCTCATTACACCACTATTAAATACTTTTAAGAGGAGTGTATCAATTAAATAGATTTAAACTTTATTTTTCTCAAAAGAAGAAAGAAAAGGAAAAGGACTTGATCGATTTTCCATATTTAAATTACCTAAGGAGTGTATTATTCTAAATGTTAGCTATAATTAATAAGATTATAACAACTCTTATTCTTCAAAGATAAAAAACAAGAAGATGAAGAATAGGCAACACCTTTTGAAAATCGAATTCTCTTTTTTTTCCTCCCCTTATAAGGGTAATTTGTATTGAAAGAAAGAAAGGAAACAAGAGCTCAAGAAAGAAAACTGAATTCATAAAATGTTATAAATAAATAAAGAGAAGAAAATAAGAAAATAAGAGAAAATTGTACCATGTAGATTTATTCAATTCCATTGCCATGAGAAGCACTCGTAGAAGTTGATTGTTCATAAAAAATAAAAATGAAAAATAAACTCCAAAGAACAAAAGGCAATCCCCATTTGTGACACCTTAGGTTAAGTTAGAGGATGGATGGATCTTGGGGAACTTTGCTAATCAACAAGTGGTAACTGTAGTCGGGGAGGAAGAAAGTGAGAACAAAAAAGTAAAGTAAAATGGTAAAATTATTGTTGGAGTGTAAAGGATTTTCCTGATGGCATTTTGAAAATTATATATAAAAGATAGATACAAGAGTAAAAGTGTCAAAACTCTTTAAACTCAAACGCTTTCTTCTCATTATTATGAAATGACATATTTTGGGACATGAAATGTATTAAGATGTCAAAGCAGGGGCCTATTTACAAATATTGGAACCACAAGGGCCTATTTATAAATATTAGAAACCTAGGGGGATATATACAAAAAAAAACAGCCTCTAATTTTTTTCCCACCTAGGGTTGAAGGAAAAGAACCTAATGGGCCGGCCCAAGTTGGGTCCATGGTGTTTCTAGGCCTAGGACCAACTATCTTTTTGTTTTTGGCCTAGGCGCAACTATTAATCAGGAGATAAGCTGGACCCATCCCTCAGGCAGATGGATCGAATTGGATCATATACAAACCATTTGACCTAATTATTATTAAATGCATTATTAGACTCTTCTCCCATGGACCCTCATCCTGTGAACCCCGTGCGGTCCTCCTATTGGTGTTAAGAATGGGACCACAGGAATCACGAGGAAAGATAGCGATGGAAACGCCTTGATGGGATTCACCTATTTATAAGATTTCAAGTCCATTAGATCATCCTAACCTCTTGATACATAAGCCCCAAATTTAATAGATGTAAAAAAGTACAGCCTATCCAAAGATTTAATTCAGGATATAGATAAGAATGGAGAACTAGAGTTCATGATGATGACAATGATAATAAACTCGAGGGCCACTAATTAGGGTTTTTTTTTTTTTTTGCTATTGGAGGGTCCTCAACCCTCTGGGTTAGACTAATCCCTCCGGCTCAAAAGGAAGCCGAGTAAACTCCAATGTAGCCCCAGTGTGGTAGTGCATGTTCCAACTTACAACCTTTGAGTGCAAACCATGGCCGTAAGCTAACTGAGCTATCATTTAGAGTTCACTAATTAAGGAATTAGAATGCTGAGATTGACTTAAAATTTCATACATGAGCTGTTCTCATTTAAACCTTGTATTCCCACCGCAAGGGAGCCCCATAGGCTGTCTTGCAAGCCGTCTATCTCGCGCAAGACAGCCGCAGATGTATCTCCCTCCCACTCCAATTCTCCAAATGTAACACTAGTGAATTAAAGGTGGATGCCAGTAATTACAAAATCAGGTGAGTCTTCTTCATTATGAATTATGGCAAACCACTTTGATCCCACTTGTCATCGTTTCCATTACGATTTCATGTTGTTTTGTCAATTTTTGTAGCTTCAAAGTTTGAAGTAGGTGGAAGCAGAAAGGAAGTGACATTAGGTTCTCCTCACCTTTAGTTACCTAGCCTCAATGTTTGACAGTGGGTTAGCTATACGTGTTTTTAACGGAGCCAACAATAAGTAAAGGTCGCGTCTTGCCCAAAAAAATGTCCGATAAGTTCTCACCATGTAATATGAGTGCAAGTTGATCCAATGGTTTAATTCATTTGGATGGGTGCCAAATTCGAGATTGATGACTATCAGGAGGTCCCTATTTTATGATCCACTAAGATAGATCATAAGTTGAGCCCCACTTGATGTCAATAGTGCTTCGCAAAGGAAATTTGACATACTTAATGGGGCCAACTTAGGGACCCATTGATCATGAGACTTGTAGGGGATGGGAAGAGGCATTTTGGATGATACCATATATCAAATTTGGGGTCAATCACATGCCTCTAGCCCCTTCATCCGTGGCCCAACAAATTTAATGACTTTATAGTAAAGGAAAAAGTTTGACCCTCGATCTAACAGTCCAATCCATGTGGGTAGGTGAAAATTCAATGGGTCTAGTGTACTTAAGTGGGTTCCATATGTGTGGATAGTTCGGATGTATTATAAAGTCAACCATACTATCTATGCTGAGGGACACTTCCATAATTAGAAATTTTCATATACAAAAGAGAAAAAATCATATATGGCCATATGCATAAAAGGAATATTCATGTGCAATAATGCACATGAATATTCTCCCAATATCCCCTATATATATATATATATAGAGAGAGAGAGAGAGCAGCTCCCCTAAGCTCAAGCTTAGGGGAATATGAGCTCAAACGTGCCATATTTACGTGTGTGCGTTTGAGTGAATGAAAACCTTAGGGCATTAGTATGAAAAGGGGAGAGTTTTTTGGGCTGGGTGGGCTGTTCGAAAATTTTGGGTTTTCATTCACTCAAACGCACGTGAATATTGTATGTTTGATCTTATATTCCCCTAAGCTTAAGCTTAGGGGAGCTGCTGCTCTCTCTCTCTCTCTATATATATATATATATATATATATGAGTGGTGCTACTTGGACCGACTGGGGGGGACCGAATTCTGGCCCGGTCCCCCCAAAACCGCTGGATCCCAGACAGGCTCTGAGATCCAGCGGTTCTGGGGGGGGGGGGGGGGGGGGACCAGGCCAGAATTCGGTCCCCCGCCCGCCCCCCCCCCCCGCCCCCCCGGTCGGTCCAAGTGGACATTTCCTATATATATATATATATATTGAAACTTGCCTCAAAAAGTTACTTAGAAGGGGAGTATGGCCCCTCTAACTTAAAGAACGTCCTAGCAGAAAAGTGGGATTCCACAATGAAGTCCACATATTAGAGAGGCTAAAATGAATGCCCTTACTATATTTATGACTCCCAAATTTTACACAAATATGAGTTGTCCTTATCGTAAGATTAATTATATCACGAATAAATTGATTATAAGATGAATAACTTGATTAATAAATACAATCAATAATGCATAAGATTAGGTTAGTAATATACATTATGTAATTAATCATACTATGGGTTTATTAAGACAAAGTTTAAAGTCATCCGTTCTTGATTGTAACATCATTTTAAGAAAATGGGATTTTCAAGCCTCATTGTGGGTTCCACTCCATAAAAAATGAGCATCCTCTGATGAATAATGATTTTGACTTTGGCATCCTACGCGGTGCACCGCGGTTCGAGTGTGATTGGTCCACTCAAAAATATCCGTGGAATAAATCACTCTGATAAGGTCCAAAAATTGATGGAGATGCATTTGATTTCATCAATAGTCCATATAGCAGATGAAGTTGACATGCGTTGTCATGGATAAAGTCATTCATGCCTTAGGAATATGCACTAATGACGCAGAACATGTTCAAAATTGGAAGGTCGTCTGATTCCCAAGACCTAGTCAACGCTATAATATTCGCCACCGGCAGGTGCAGGAAGACTTGTTTAAAGACCGATAGGCCACGGGACTACTTGAATGAATAGGGTGTACAGAATATACACACATGACACAGGGCCAAAACCCAATTTCTTTTATTGGTTTGAAAATAATTTTACTAAAGACTATATATGTAGAATGACAGCAAACAAATAACAAAGCAGCATTAAACCAAATGGAAACCAAAGCAAGAATCATGTGGCCCACTGTCATGTGAGTCCATGTGATTAAGCAATTGGCTTGGTTCAAAGATAATATAAGTATGGGATCCGAAATTCGGGAGATGAACATGGTGAGTTTAATTCAATAGCAACTTATGACCAATTTCAAATTCTTTTAACAAATTAAGCACAAGTGATGTTTATAAACATTCAAAGGCGAAAGCATACATGATAATTACATTCACCATAAAGATATGCACTCACCATAACACAACGATATATAATGGTTCGGCTAAGATGTCTACATCCACTTCCGGCTTGTGTTCCTACACCCCATCGGTATTCCACTAACAACAAATGTTTTTTAAGGTTACACAATAAACTTTGCAATATGCTTTTCTTAAGCTAAGCAATAACATTTAAAATGCTAAGTCATAGGCTTTACACCACTAGGATTTTTCTCTTTAAGATGTGTCTATATATAATACATTAGAAGAGATGCATTTAAGTACATGGGTATGCCTCTAACATAGGCTTATATGAAAGTGAATACTCAACTTAAACATACACACAATGATGATGTAAAGATTAAAAATCAATTATGTGTATGCATGATATATACCTTCAATCAACTTAAAATGAAAGCTCATGAAAGCTTACCAATGAAAATGGTATTCAAAATTGTAAATCACAATATGATCTAATTGAGGTAAAAGCATAAATCACATGTAGTGCAATAGACAATTTGATAAGGATATGAAAATCAAGGTATAACAAGTTGTATAAAAATTCAAACTCAAAAAATGTGATGAATGGATATAGTTGTATCCAAAACACAAATTAGTTCGAAAATGATATTCATGTTATGGAAAATAACACACAAGGTTTCAAGTATTCATAGAAATTATGGTACAAAAGAAAATCAAAGATTTAGGCAAGAATGAAACTCATATGACGTGATAATCAAGGCTTACTTGAAATGATTCAAATGTTAAGTCCAGGCTTTTCATTTTCACTAACTCTCTAGCCTTCCTTAGCTCATTCTCCTTCCTTTATCCTCAAAAGCTCTTGCGAACTCTACCTTTTGGCTTTGGAATGAACTAGAATTTATAACAAAAAATTTCTAACAGCTAGTTCACGGTCAACCGTGGACCAGCGCTCGGTCGACTGCGAGCTCGAATGGTCGACTCAACGTCTAGTTCTCGGTCGACCAAGGCCCAGATCTCGATTGACAGTGGAAATAGCATAATCAAACAGAGATTCCCAGATTTCTGATTTTTAAGTGATTTTCTAATGGAAATTTATGGCCATGGAAATACACACTTAGATTCATGAATAATGTAAATTAAAAGTGTTTTTCAAAGCATGAGCCTAATATGTCTAAGATGATTTGAAATAAAATCACCAAAAATGCATGACAAAATTCAAGTTTTGAAAGTTAAAATCATGCATGAAAAATCAAGCTGAACTAAATGAGAATGCATTCGATCAAATTGCAACACACAAAACCCCTAACAGGTAATCTCCCACTAAAAGTATTAATCTGCAAAGTCTTGATTTGGATCAAACTCTAGTAGTATTAGATTTTTATTGTCATCAACCTTGTACGACATTGTTTCACGTTAGTCAAGAGATGTGAGACTTAGGTGGAAAAGAGTTCTGCAAAAGATGTGACTCCTAGTGATTTCTTATTTAAGGGGCGATGGGGGCCCTTTATAGATCGTCGAGAGATCCAAGCATTCCTAGCGAGTTCCCAAGGTCCTCCACCCCCATAGCACACAAAGATTTGTGACTAAATCCTATTAACATCCCATCTGGGACTAGCAAGCAGGGGCATGCCTGTCACGCCCCGAAATTGGTAACCTAAATGGTTCTAATTTTAAGATGTGACTAGTGTCGGATTTAAATAAAAAGATAAACATCCCTCACCAACCCACAGGATATCACATGTGAGAAAACTAAATAATTCAAAACTTTTCTGCGGAAGCATTTAAACAGTGATAACATTTATTTATCAAGAGGTATTAACAGAGAATAAGTATCTCAGAAACATACAGCTATCAAGTCTTGAATATTTACAAATATGATACATTATTACAAAAGTTTGAAATATTCTTTTGACTACTCATCACACCATTTACTAATTTCCAGAAAAATAGTTATTCTCCAAAACACTCTTGATGGTAGTCACACAAGTCCATTTATACGATCTCATCGGGGGTCCACTCACCTACTGGTGTGTTACCCTCTTGGAACGTCTCAGTTCCAGGTGAGCTGGCTGGATCTCCTATAACGTTAAACGTTACATTAGTATAACTGAGTAAGTAAACAGGATTAAATAAACAAAATATCAATGAACAAAACTAAAATACAAGTAATTTCTAAGATATCATGATCAAAATAACAAAATACTAATTAACTGAAAATAACTGAAGATAATCAAAGGCAATACCTGTTAGAAACGAGTAGAAACCAGGACCTCTAAATATTGCGTGCAGATCACTGTGGAAATAACTTTGAACTAATATGATTAAATCATACCTACGAGATCTCTCTGATTTGATTTCGGTCTTACACCAAACCCGAAAACCCCAAGATCTTCTACTGTATTCCTATATACTCAAACTCGCACCAGGGAGTGGGCCTCTTCTACTAATTCTCCTATGCTCTCCAAAACCGAGATTTCTCTCTTAATTTTCTTGTTGTTAACCTAGAGAGCAGTAGCTCATATTTATAGGCTACAATATGGACCTTAAGAAGGAAATAAGGATAGGCTCCTTATGGAAACAGGAAACCCTAATTCGACCCAAATTAGAATCCTAGTTCCATAAATTATAATTCAATCCACTAAAGAATTATAATTGCACACCTGTCCTTATTCTCAAAATAATATTTCGAGCTTCTTGTTATTACATTCTTATCAATCTCCCCACGTTAAGATTTCAGATATTCATCGATTAAATAATTACTGACATCTATATTTAATAGATATCTTTATAATTCCTCGAGACCTTGCAATTATTTGATATGTCGGACACAAAGTCCACCTATAGGGTTTGACATAATCAAAACTTAAAAACTTCATCAAGGGGATATCATCAAACCCTATTACAGGACGTGGATTCCGTCAATAAACTAATATCCACCATACACGTAGTATAGTCATCCAATTCACTGAGATTATTGACCCATAAAAGATCTCACTCCTTCGTAAATCAAAATGTCAAATTCTAAATATATGTGTCCATTATGTCAGGATTAAGAATACAAGCACTCATAATAATCATTTGGGTGTTCATGATCTTATATACTCAGTATAAAGACAATAAACTCAAAAACACGGTCATGTTCAATACACACATAGTGTACTAGCATAATGAGTCAAAACTATATCGTTTCCCGCAACCAAGACAAACCTACTAAAACATCATGCTACAACCATATCAATGGTGTGTCCAAGTCCATCTAGAATGTAAATAACAACTTATATTCTATAAGAACCGACAAATAAGTCTTCTGTGTATAAGTAAAACTCTACACACCAACTTGTCTACTTTATAGAATAAAAGACACTCACATGCATAATAATGCTACCATTTGCCCATACAAATTAAAATCTCAGTTAGATGAGAAGACAAAATATACTAAAAATGAATCAGTCAAAGACAAATACATAAAGTATGTTTTTAGTATAAATTTCCAATGCTAATTTTCAGAATACAGAACAATGGGTACCATGCACATCAGATGGTGGCCACAATTTCAAACAGAACACAGTGGTACCAGGAGTGATAAACTCCAACAAACAGGACTAACTGAAGCTAGTGACAGAACAGAACACTCCTTCCTTCACCACGTGTTGATTCAGAAGGACTGAGCTATGTGGTGCCAAAACACGATTCTAATATACAGATAATCATGCGAAACAAAATTACAAACTAACATTTAAGAACTTATGTCATGTATAACAAAATTTAGAGAATAACAAATAAATTATAATTATAATTATAATAACAGATTATGACTAATAAACTCATTAGGATTAAACATTTAATGATTTATTTCTAAGAAACCGTAATGTTGACAAAAATCCAAATTATATCTTAATCATGATCGATGACTATAAAACATGCCTAATTCATGTTAATAATCATTAATTAGACATTTAATCTCATTACATTATAAATCATATAACAAGAAAATTTACAGAATTATTTTCCATGTAGCAGGTCAATCATGTGGAATCCAATCATCATTTTCTAAAGAAATTTTAAAATCACTTTGTACCAGTGAACAAATCCAACTGGACAATTTAATCTTGAATGTTACAATGTACCTTGGTGACAATTTACATTTCTTTCCAAGCCTCAATGTTCCTTTCATGGGTGAAACTTTCAAAAATACCATATCTTCCGTATCAAATTCCAATTTTCTTCTTCTATTATCAGCATAACTTTTCTGTCTGCTTTTGGCTATTTTCAATATTTCCATGACTTGTTTTACTTTCTCATTGGTATCATGGATTATTGAAGGGCCATGAAAATTACGAACACCAACTTCTTCCCAACACAAAGGTGTTCTACATCTTTAACCATATAAAGCTTCATATGGAGTCATGCCCAAACTGGAATAATAACTGTTATTATATGCAAACTCACACAGATAAATATAATTATGCCATGAACCTTTAAAATCCAGCACAGAAGCTCTCAACATATCTTCCAATGTTTGATTAGTCCTTTCAGTCTGCCCATCTCTTTGAGGATGATATGTTGTACTGAAATTCAGTCTTTCTCCCATGGATTCATGTAAAGTAATCCAAAATCTCGAAACAAATCTACTATCTCTGTCTGAAACAATAGAATGTGGAACTCCATGCAATCTCACTATTTGGAAATTATACAATTTAGCCTTATAATCCATCTTCTTACCTATCTGAAAAGGAATAAAAGGTGCAACTTTGGTCAATCTATCAACAATGACCCATATAGCATCATGTCATTTCTGTGTCCTGGGCAATCCAGAAATGAAATCCATAGTAATATGTTCTCACTTCCACTTTGGTAATTTCAACTGATGTAATAATCCAGGACGCTTCTTATATTCTGCCTTAACTTGCTGACAAGTTAAACACCGAGAAACAAATCCTACAATTTCTCCCTTCATATTACTCCACCAAAAATGATTCTTCAAATTTTGATACATTTTGGTACTTCCAGGATGCATAGCATATTTTGCATGATGTGCTTCTGACATTATTTCATTTTTCAACTCTTTTACATCCGGAACACACAATCTATCATGAAAATATAATGCATCATCTATTACCTAAAAATCTGGTCTTTTAGATATATGATCAAAAATCTTGATTAATTTTGGATCCTGCCGCTGCTTTTCTTTAATCTGCTGAAGAATCAAAGGTTTAAATATAGACATAGCAGCTAACATCTTCCTCTGACTATAAATCTAAATATTCACATCCAAATCTCTGAACTGTTCTAGCAAAGTCCATTCTCCTTGCATGCTAGCTATCATCACTGACTTCCTGCTAAGAGCATCAGCTTCCACATTACTTTTGCCAGGATGATCAATATCACAAACCACCTTTCTACCAATAGGAGTAGAAACATTTAAAATAAAATGCATGACAGAAGGGCTTTTCTCAATCACATTAGCAAAAGATGGAGAGATATATAAATGAGTAGATCTAGGATCAAATAAAACTCTAACATCATGATCACAAATAGAAAGTATACCTTCCACCACATTGCCCTTATTTTCTACATCAGTTCCGGAGAGTGCATAAACTTTCCCACTAACTTGTGGCTTTTGCTGACTCCTGTTAGTAGGTTGAGTAGACCTTTGTGGTTGCATCTGAGATCTAGTTTTTTGTTGCTGCTGATTTGGCCTTTGTTGCACTGAAGATTTCTGCTGAGAAGTTTGAAATGATGGCCTTGAAATTTGTTGTGATTGCTGCTATTGAGATGTCTCATAAAGCCTTGGACAATCCTTGATCACATGTTCCATAGAACCACAACGAAAACATGCACCTGTTTGCTTTCTACATTAACCTGCCATATGCCTCTTGCCTCTCTTGCCACAAAAATCACAAGTCACTATTTTAGATGAGCCTCCAAAAAATTTGGTTTTCTTACTAGACTGTGGAAAAATCTTAGCAGTAGGTACAACTCCTTTTCTCTTGATTTCTTGCTGTTGAATTCTTCCATTCTCTTCCTCAAACCAGTAAGCTCTAGTGACTGCTTCATCAAAATTTAGAGGTTTCATAATGACAGTTATCCTTGTGAATTTCAGCTTTCAACCCTGCCAGAAACCTTTCAACTTTCTTCTCTTCAGTATTAACTGACCTTGGAGCAAACCGAGATAGTTTAGTAAACTCATGGATATAATCTACAACTGACAAATCACCTTGAGTCAACTTTTCAAATTCTATCTTCTTTTGCTGTGTAATACGTTCTGGTATAAACTTTTTTCGAAATTGTTCTTGGAAAGTCTCTTAGGCTACTTCATCATCCATAAAATGATAAGGTCCCTGATACTTTTCCACCAAGTATCATCCACTTCACGAAACATATACCATGCCAAAGCAACCCTTAGTTTACCAGAACATTGCAATACTTCAAATATATTCTCTGTAAGCACAACCCATTGATCAGCTACCATAGGATCTGAGCTTCCCATAAATTCTGCAGACTCATCTTAATGAATTTCTCATATAAAGCATTAGGGTCTATATTTCTTGGAATAACAATCATTTGAGGTGCAGGAGGTGGTTGAGCTTGCCTTTCCAACAATTGTGGTATTTTAACATCTTGTCTAGCACTTCTTTCTTCATTAATAAGTTGTTGCTCCATCATTGCATGCAATATAGCCTAAAATTTATCATCACCCTGTCCTCCTGATGCAGGACTATTAACCCCAACTTCATTGCTAGGTCCAGCATCTATTTGTCTAATAGTAACCATGATTCTACAAAATAACAAATCACATAACAGATAACATCAGAGTTAACAAATCATTCAGGGTTACTAACGTACCTCACCCGTGCCCTATAGTTCTTACATTTTTTAATTTTAAAACAACAAATGCTCTGATACCAACCTGTCATGCCCCGAAATTGGTAACCTAAATGATTCCAATTTTAATATGTGACTAGTGTAGGATTTAAATAAAAAGATAAACATCCCACACCAATCCACAGGATATCACATGTGAGAAAATTGAATAATTCAAAACTTTTTTGCGGAAGCATTTAAACAATGATAACATTTATTTATCAATAGGTATTAACAGAGCATAAGCATCTCAGAACATTTACAGCTATCTAGTCTTGAATATTTACAAATATGATACATTTTTAAAAAAAATTTGAAACATTCTTTTGACTACTCATCACACCATTTACTAATTTCCAGAAAAATAGTTGTTCTCCAAACCACTCTTGATGGTAGTCACACAAATCCATTTATACGATCTCATCAGGGGTCCACTCACCTACTGGTGTGTTACCCTCTTGGAACATCTCAGTTCCAGGTGAGCTGGCTGGATCTCCTATAATGTTAAACGTAATATCAATATAACTTAGTAAGCAAACAGAATTAAATAAACAAAATATCAATGATCAAAACTAAAATACAAGTAATATATGAGAAACCATGATCAAAATAACAAAATACTGATTAACTGAAGTTAACTGACGGCAATACCACATTTGCTAATTTTCATAATAAAGAACAACGGGTACCATGCACATCAGATGGTGGCCACAATTTTAAACAGAACACAGTGGTACCAGGAGTGATAAACTCCAATAGACAGGACTAACTGCAGGTAGTGACAGAATAAAACAATCCCTCCTTCACCACGTGTTGATTCAGAAGGACTGAGCTATGTGGTGCCAAAACACGATTCTAATATACAGATAATCATGCGAAACAAAATTACAAACTAACATTTAAGAACTTATGTCAGAGAATAATAAATAAATTATAATTATAATTATAATAAAAAATTATGATTAATAAAGTCATTAGGATTAAACATTCAATGATTTATTTCAAAGAAACCATAATGTTGAAAAAAATTCAAATTATATCTTAATCATGATCGATGACTATAAAACAGGCCTAAATCATGTTAACAATCATTAATTAGACATTTCATCTCATTACATTAAAAATCACATAACAAAAAAATTTACAGAATTATTTTCCACGTAGCAGGTCAACCATGTAGAACCCAATCATCATTTTCTAAAGAAATTTTAAAATCACTTTGTACCAGTGAACAAATCCAACTGGACCCTGCCCCAAATCCAATTGGGACTTGCCGACCCGAACACAGGCAAAAACGAATCCAAGTTGGGTTCTTTTATGTGCCATCTCATGTCTCCTCTTTTTCACTTCTTTTTACTTATTTTGTTTATAAAACACTTCATACATAACCATTTCATTCCAAACCATCCATAAAAAAACAATTAAACCATTTAAATGTAAGAGATCAAATTTTTGATATTTCAAATTCTTTAAAAACATAACTTTCAGAATTTCCATTAAAATCTGAAACCTAACTTTTAAAACCACTATTTATTTACCTTATCAACCAGATAAAACTCTGGCTTTGAAGACCTCCAAGAGATACACAACAGAAAGCAAACCGTTATATATATGATAAGAAGGAGAAGAAGAAGGATGACAAGGAGGAAGAAGATGAATAGTAAAACTATCATCCTGTAACAGAGAGCTCTTTCTCTACTTAGAACCAAATTCAACCATCAAGATCCTCACTATCCACTCCACACAAATCAGAAAACAGAACAAATACCTTAAGATCAAACGAACAAGATAAAGAAGGACCAAAAGGAAGAAGAGAAGATGCAACATCAGTCCTTTGTTTTCACTCTCTCTCAAACACGTTTTTTTTTCTCTTCTATGTGTTACTATCGTAGTAAAAGTCAGAAATAACTTCCCCCAGGTGATTACAACCAGCTGCCTGCTTCATCATCAGTCACAGTAGCAGCTGAAATTTGGATAAATGAAGAGAAAAAACTGAAAAGAATGAAGATAAATGAAACAAAAAATGAAATGGTTGCACAGTAACATCTAGTATATTTTAAAATAAATCCGTTTTTAAAGGTATCAAATCTCAC
Organism: Cinnamomum chago; assembly: GCA_038049695.1. Lineage (NCBI taxonomy): Eukaryota > Viridiplantae > Streptophyta > Magnoliopsida > Laurales > Lauraceae > Cinnamomum > Cinnamomum chago. Next base: position 57,603,916 of record CP142458.1, on the reverse strand, counting down.
TAGGAATCATCTAAAATGAATTCAAATGAACCCGAGCTAGAAGAGAAAATCGATCACAATTTGACCCGTTTTCTAATGAAACTAAAATCATCAAAAAATTCCATCATTGGTATATTTTCATAAAATCAAAATTACAAATAAGTCATCTTTATAGAAAATACCCTGTTTTTCATAAAAATAACATTTCAAATCAATATGGATTCAAAAAAAAGAAATGTCCAATACAATTCCAGAAAGTCATTGATACCAATAAATCCATATCTTATCATATAATTAATCTAGCATATTAATCAATAATAATTAACAACTAATCATGTTTAATTGGCAACTAAACATAATTAATTAAATAAAAACACATTCTAAAAATTATAATCTGACAATACCCACATACATGGTTCTATGGGGGTGGTTGCCCCAATCGGACATGAGCCCACCTCCAAAACTTGCATATAACTCTTGGGTCCACCTTGAAAACCCACATAAAAATTCTAAATCCACCCTCAAAATGACATGAAAATCATGTGTTTGCCTATAAATTCAACTACCGATTTGGATCAACACCCCTTAAGGGCCCGTTTGATAAATTTACTAATAAAGTCAAGTTAAGTTAAACATCCCATCAAAAACACTTTTTACAAAAATTCCCTCCATCTTTTTCAAAAAAAGTCAAAAAGCAACTACATTTACTCACTAAAAGACAAAAAATCTACATTTCCCCATACAAAAAGTAAAAAATATTCCATTCCAAACAACTAAAAACAAAATATCATCATAACTTACTTATATTTTATTCATTCTTTTCATTTCACTTCACTCCACCTTATTTTAAAAGTAAATTACCAAACGGGCCCTAAAGGAGAATCTTGGGTCCGACACTGCGAGCAACCAACAGCACTATCTAAACACTATGCTTTAGAGGAGAAACTTTATCCAATCCAAAAGTCTCACATCACATCTAAACCTTTTATCAGTTGAGCCCATTTATAAATGGTGAGAATCATGTTGCTTTGATCATACACTGATCTACTTGGCCACTGCTGCGTGTGCTTTTTCTTCCTATGAAAATATGTCATTGTGGTGCATTGTCACAAATTTCAATAGTGATGGTATATTGTGATAACTGTTTGACAATATCATTAAAAAATGTAAAATTATCAAAAGTGAAGTGAAAATTTTTGAAAGATATTACTTAAAATATCTTAGGGCTTGTTTGATAAGTCTGATTTAATTGAAATAGAGCTTATTTTATTACATTTGTTTGAAATGGAGCTATTTTAATTAGATTCTTTTACAAATGGATCATTTGGCATGTCTCATTCAATTAGAAAAGCGAAGTTCTCAATTCATGCTGCAAAAGTTATCTAGGCAAATTTGTCATATAGTAAATGTAGTACATACAAATTTGTCATAAACTAAAAGCATCAAAGGCTAACTTTGTCATATTATGAGAGTTATATGGGCAAACTTGTAAAACCAAAAATAGCGAAAAGGGTATGTCTAATTTGAAAACGCCCCCATTTTGTAATGGTAAGGTGGCAAAACATTTAAAGGTGATTAAATCAGACATTTGCATAAATAATGTCAATCAGTCTAAAGTGCTCAAATATGTATTTGAACTAGTTTTAAGTCAAATAAACTAAAAATGTAAACTTGCCAAGTGAAACCTTATACTATAAAAAGAAAAAAAAGAAATATATTTATTTATCAATTAAGCTATTTTGAAATTAACTTCTCCAAATTATGATCAAATACCAGAAAACCCACGTTTTCTTCTAATTATACAATTCTGAGAATGATATTGTCATGATGATTTGGAGTTTTTCATATATAGATAAATAAAAATTGAAAATTTACTTTTTGTGTTTTTTTGTGATTCTCATTTTCAACTGTTTCCGTAGTTACCTTTTGTTTTCATTCTAAATGAGCTTATCCAGGAAGGGAGAAAATTTGAGGACTCATTCGGATCTTCACACAATCAAGGGTCATGTGGTAGGATAACCTAAGTTTAAATTGTTTTCCAAAAATCAATTACAAGTGGATAGAGTCACATGTAACTAGATTTATAAGTAATTTAGTTGTTGATTTAAGGATCCAGTTAGGGCCAAACATCATTTTCCTCTATTTATGTATAGGTTTTTTTTCTAAATTAAGTCCTCACTCTTCAAAGAGAAGGCGATCATTATATTTTTTTTAGCTATGCTTGAATTTCCACCCAAAGGACACACAAGTCTATCAATTTAAAAGTTACCGGTTGTTCCTCATCTATTGGGGACACGGTGTAATGTGTGTGGATGCCTGAGTTGGTTTTCTCATGAAGTAGGAAAATAAATAAAAAATTTATTTCAAAAATGTTTACAAGTAATTGGTGCATGTTTGAACTTATTGAATTGTAAATAGTACCAAGCGCACGGACAAGCTTTGAGGTAGTAGGGATACATTTTTATGAGTATTTATGCACCAGTAACCTTCAATTGGTGTATATGTCAATAGTTGTTAATTATTATCATCATTATTAGAGTTTTGTCCCAACTATATTAGGCAAATGGTTATAAAAAGAGGTAAATTATTCTCACAAGTTAAGTGTGTAGGTATGGATGTAGTCTTTCCATAAGGATGACCAAGGTTTGAGTGGAGTAATGAAATAAGAATCAGTACTTGTTGAACCAATGGAAAATCTAAATTTGACCCAAAAACTAACCTAATTACCAGTGAGATATTTAACTATGAACTTCAATCTCAACCTGGCTAACAAAGGGTTCGATAAGGATCCACACCTCACTCTTTTGGGTCATTCCTTGTAGTCATACAAGAGTCATGATCCTCTATCCCAGCTATTATTACAAGGGAGTCGTGTAAGGCATTTCTGAAACTCCATCATGAGACCTGCATAGAGATCATTCGAACAGTTCAAGATGAACGTCATCCTCTCATACGTGATATATCCTCAAATGTCAATTCAAAAGGATCGAGTAAGTCCCACTGTATGACTAAATACGTATATGACTAAAACTTGATTAAATCCACGTCCGTGGCCAGTCACGTTTCCATCATGTACATAGTCAAATCATGGGGCCCTCTCCTATTGAACTGAAACTTGAGGATATATCAATAAAAGGGGTGGATTCCTCTTCAACAGTCCGCATTATCTCTATGTGGGCCTCACAATAAGTTCCAGGCATGTGTTACATGGCTCCCCTACAATAGCGGTGGCAAGGATCCGAATTTATCATACAAACCCGGCCGATTGACAACCCTCGTATGATGACTCTAAGATACTTAATTAACGGGTTGCCTATTCACTGATCTTAATGGTTTAAAGCATGTCTCCACCTCTCACAAGTAGGGTTGCAAACGGGTATCCGGTTCTCCTAATACCGGAAAGTCCCGACCCACAAAAAACTGGCCGGTTTGGAATCTATTTTATGTTTCAATTTATAAACCGGTCTAGGTCTGACTCTAGATTCAACCAGTGGACCCGGACCCCGCATTTTAGTCTGTGACATTGCAAACTGTACCCCAAAATTAACTCTTTTTAGACATTTTTATATATAATATTGAAGGTAGTAGACTTGATGCACTATTATAAGTTGAATGATATGCTTGTTTTAAAAACAAATTTAAAAATGAAGATAAATTTATCTGATTTTGGAATTAAATTCCAATCCTTTAGGCGAACCTTGTTCCGGAATCGGATCCGATTTTTCCTATCCGAACCGGATCTGGAACCAACAAAACAGGTTCCGAGTAAAAACCGAAACCATTATTTAGAAACGTGTCCGGATCCAATGTAGTTCCGATCCAAAACCTTTCCATTTACAACCCTACTCACTAAGGCGTACATACGAAAGAGACAACTAAGAAGTTCAAGATAGCATTATCACATACTATTCCAACAACGTAATGGGTACAGCAATTGCTACTTTTGTTCAACAAACTGCAAAATTAGGTATTTCAAGTTTTTACATAACTAGTGTTTACATAACTATTGTAGGGTGGAGACTACCGGAACCGGCACTAAATTGGTTGCATTTAAAAGTCACACCACCTTTCATTATACGACCTGATTTTGTGGGAAGAGGATACCTTTCATCCAAGCATAGGAGCCCTATTTGGACGAATCAGGGCCGTTATATGCAGAGGTGGAGAAGAGAAATACACTTTTTCTTTTCTCCGCCCCCCTTCCGCCCCCGCGTCTCTGCTTCTGAACCGCCCAAACAGGGATCCGGATTGCATTTTTTGTGGGAGCTTTGGGACTTCGTCCCAATGTTTAAAAGTCAGTGAGTCAAGCACAAAATGTCAAAAGAAAGCCTATCCAGATAGATAGGTATTTTCAACCATAGACCAAGACATCTCAAGACACTTTTTTTATTTTTCTTCCACGCGTTTTCGGAAGTGCTTTAATGACTCCAAGCTGCTTCTCAGAGGACCTGGATCCAGTCATAACTCATGAGCGAGTCTTTTCTCTCTTTTGTGTTTTGGTTGGAGAGTGAACTTTTCTCTCGAAAAGGTTTTTTATAGGTCTAGATCGAGTCCAGATCTTTTGTCCTACGTCACTACTAGGGTACTAAGTAACACTTTTATAAAACTCTACACACGGAGAGATTATTCATATCGTTGAAGGTGAATGTCATCCCTCTCATTAGATATTCATAAGTTTCATTTCAAAAGGAATGCAATGAAAAAAATATAATGAGAGGTTAATGTGGTATATGCATTAAATGAGTCCGGATCCCCTGAATCTGTGCAATGGGGAGAATGAGGGGGCGACAACCTTCTCTTTCCTTCTCTTTATTTCAACCTCAGCATGTGTGCCCCCGATTGAACCACACATTAAATATATGCAATTCCCCTCAAAATAAAGGCATTCTGTTCGCTCAAACAGTACAAATTAGGTGTGGGGAAATACTTAAAATTTTAAAAGCATGGCCAAATCTCTCCCCCCAAATAAAGAAACGGATCCCCTGTTTGGTCCAAACAAGAAATCTGTTTGGACCACTCAGGGGGTGCCACATAGGGGGAGAGATGTATCACAATGACATCCCATCTCCTTCACAAAAAAAAAAAAAAAAAAACTTATTCTCATGTGGTACCCCTAATTGGTCCAAACAGGAAATCCTTATCCCAAATAAATTTATCGTCAAAGCTCCAAATCTCAAATGTACTTGCATAACAATGCATGTACTACACTGAGGCTGACTTGGAGCTCACTTGGGAGTTGGGTCATGGGTGGGCCATTTCGCCTTTTAATTTGGACTTTTCTCTGCCCTCTAGAGGACGTGCACGAAAAGTTGAACCCATTCTAGATGTTGTTACATGCAAATTGCACTTGGGAATAATGCTTGGAGAATTTCTGCGTATGAGACAGACAAAATTTGGTAAACTCGACTTGGATCAGAAAGTTGGACTAGTCTTGAGTGACACTAAGATGTCAAAATACATTACCAAGTTGCCTATTAAAATTGACCCTGTATTATTGAGTTTGGCAGAGCCCACTGAGTCTTGACCGAACTAACTTGAGCTTGGCACTGCTATGTTTCAGGATTGAGTGTCTCATTGGGTCCTAGGTTTTTCTACCTACCCAAAGTGACCTGGCCAAGTTCTAACTAGTATGATTGAGTTTAAGAACTATTGGTGAGCAGGTTAACGGATAGATCAGGATGGGCTGGGACAAAGTTTCTACAAGATCATCCTATTTAGTTAATGGGTCAAATGTGAAGTATTGATGTCAACTGAAGGGCCTAAAAGTCAAGTTGAGGCTCAGCATTCTATAGGAATATTGGTCAGACTAATCAATACACAGCCATTTTCGGGCTTCAGAAATCTAGGAGTCTGGAGGGGAATAGAATGGTCCTTCCTCATTTTGTCCACCAGGGTCCAATTTGATGACTGAAAGGGTCGATTGAGAATGAATGCCATTGTGAAAGAGGCCGGATCTGGTACGCAACCAATATTTATTTTTTGAGCCTTTTGTATATATCCCCTTAAGATTTGTAGGAGTTGTAAATAGACCCTTGAGTGATTTTCATTTTCATTTATGCAACCATTCAAGGTCAAGACCAGCGTGGCGAATGCAGCGATGTCCGGCGATTTAGGGCAGATTAGCCCGCTGCTTCCCCACCTTCCGACAACCCTTCCTCCACTGCCAGCTTCCATTTCCCAACCCCTTTTGCCTACCCATCCTCCTCTGGCCACAGTTCCGAAAGATCCTGGAACAGATGGGCAGATTACCCCTTTACCCAATGGCCCCATTCCTAATCAACCAGTACTTTTCCAAGCTACGCCCCAACTCCCTCCACTCCTCCAAGCTGCGCCCCAACCCCCCCCCCCCCCCCCCCCCCCCCCCTCCGACAACCCTTCCTCCACTGCCAGCTTCCATTTCCCAACCCCTTTTGCCTACCCATCCTCCTCTGGCCACAGTTCCGAAAGATCCTGGAACAGATGGGCAGATTACCCCTTTACCCAATGGCCCCATTCCTAATCAACCAGTACTTTTCCAAGCTACGCCCCAACTCCCTCCACTCCTCCAAGCTGCGCCCCAACCCCCCCCCCCCCCCCCCCCCTCTTAACTCCTCCGCATTTATCTGCCAACCCAGCCACCTCTTAAATAACAACCCACCCCCTCCACCTCAACCTTTACTTCCTCAACCTGCCCCCTTAACTCCCAACAATCTTACAACATTTCCACCTTTCCATCCACTAGTAACCAACAACCTCAAACAACCAGTTAACTACCTCCTCTCCCAAGCTCCAGGTAACTCTCTTCAATCTCTCTCCTCACCGCCCCTGTTAGCCAGCCCCTCCCCTGCATGCAGACCTTCTTTTGCGAACCTTTTCGCCTCTCACCCTCCCCTGCAACCCCTCTTTCCTTGTCTGCCAACTGCTTCCTTTCCAACTCCCTCCTGGAAAAACGGCAAGCCTGCCCTTACTATTCCACAAGCCATGATCTCTTCCAGCAAGGAATCCTTCACCAATGCTATCATAGGTAGATTTGTAGGAAGAATGCCTTCTCTAGAATGGGTGGAAGAGAGAGCCAAGCAATGGCCTCTTTCTAGACCTTGTATGGTCTCACTTACTAGCAAAGGATACTTCCTCTTCCGTTTCAACTCTCCGGAAGACAAAGCATACATTCTAAGCCTCTCCCCTCTTTCAATGGATAAGCTCAAAGCCTTTTTCCTGCCTTGGTCTCCAGGTCAGGAGGAATCACCTTGGCCTTCTTCAGCCCCTGTTTGGATTAGATTGAGAGGATTGCCCTATCACTGTTGGAGCCAAAACATCATTCTTTCAATAGCAAACTCTATAGGCCAACCAATCAAGCTGGATAACATCATCTTGGGCCAAAAAATTCTATCTTTTGCTAGAGTCCTGGTCAGCATTGATCTCTCCAAACCTAAGCCAGATTCTATTCTTGTAGATCTTCAAGGAGAAAAAGAACTGGAGATATACATTGAGTATGAGAATCCCCCCTGCCCTCTCTGTCTTTCAGTTGGTCACAAGCAACCAGCCTGCCCTTTCTCTCGTTCAGGCAAAACCAACTCAGATTCAGTTTCTACAAAAATAATTTCCTCTTCCTCAGATACCATCCAGACTTCTGCTCTAGTCACCACAGGACTTCCAACCAACTCCCCCTCTCCTAGTTCAGCTAACCTTAACCAGCTCACCACATTCACCTCTCCTCCCCCTCCACAAGCTCAGGTCTCCACCCTTGTTCCCTCTCCCCACCTAATTCCCTCAGTTCCTCAGACTAGTACTTCCTCACTATCTGGAGTCTCCGATCCTCGCACAAGTAATAGTCAGCAGTCTCTTAATCCTCTTTCCTCAAATCCAACAGCAAATAGTCTCCCCTTGCAGAAGCCCCCAAGACCTTCCTCTAACAAGACCTCCTCATCTAACCTTTCCTTTACAGATTTGCCCTATGATGCCATCACAGAGATCCTTCAAAGAATTCTCATTCAGCCTATAGACACCTCCAATCCCTTTGACATTCTTGATAAATGCTCCCTCATAGATCCAGTCCTCAACCCCTCAACTTTTGGCCGAAACCTTCAGACCTTTTTAGTAGACAAATCCCCACCCTCTTCAGATGCTCCTCCAGGTTTTGAACCATCTTCTCCCCCCCCCCCCTGTAGCTCAGACTCTTGACCATCTTTCTCCCCTTGCAGAAGCCCAAATTGATAACTCTCCCCCTCCTACCATCCCAGCACAGGGACACTCTCCTACTACCTTAGTCCAGGGAATCTCATTACCTTCTGTTGCCATCAGCGCCCCCACAGCAGTAGCAGATCCCAATCCTAGTAACCTCAAAGTAGGCAAAGATGCAGGAAGAGACAAATTTCCTAAACACCCTTCCACTGGCCCAATAACTAGGAGAACAAGAGGTAGAGTCCATAGAAAACAGTCCTCCCCATGATTAGAATCCTTTACTGGAATTGTAGGGGCATTGCCAATAACCCTACTAAAAGATCTTTGGCAAACTTCGTCCAATCACATTCTCCTGACCTTATTTTCATCTCAGAACCCATGACTCTGTTCTCTTCTACCTCTTCCCTTCGGTTGAATAGCTTTGGTTTTGACACTTTCCACTCCAATGCTCCCCAAGACACTGTCACAAATCTTTGGTGCCTTTCCAAGTCTTCCCACCACCTCACCATTTCTATTTTTGACTCCTCTACCCAACATCTTTCTATGCTTCTTCTTAATACTGCTTCTGGTCTTTCTACCCTCATCACGGGAGTCTATGGCTCCAACAACCCCACCCATAGAAAGGAGCTTTGGAAAGTTCTCATTGATTCCTCCTCTACAACCTTACCTTGGTGTGTATTAGGGGACTTCAATGCTACTCTTTCCCATACAGACAAACTCAGTCTTCGTCAGTCTACTCCTTCTAATCTCAGAGATTTCCAAGACACAATCCTCCAAGCTGGCTTGAGTGAAGTCTACTACTCAGGCAACAAATTTACTTGGTCCAATAACAGACAAGGGCTCTCCTATGTAGCTGCCAGACTAGATAGAGCTTTAGTGAATCCCCAGTGGCTGGCTCATTTCCCTGACCCCCTTCTCCTCCATCTTCCTAGGATCTCCTCTGACCATAGCCCAATTCTCTTAGACTTCAAAAACCCAGTCCCTACTGCCAATGCTCCTTTTAGATTTGAAAACAAATGGCTGACTCACCCTTCCTTCCTTGAGGTAGTCCAAAACAGTTGGGATATTCCTATCCTTGGCAACCCCCAGTATATTCTAGCCCAGAAGCTTAAAAGCTTGAAGACCTCTCTCAAGCAATGGAGCAAGCAGCATTTTGGAAATATTCATCAGAACATCAAAGATGCTGAAGCCCGAGTGCTGTTCTGCCAACATCAACTGGATTCCTCCCCTTCAGAGACCTTCAGAGAGGATCTTATTGCAGCTAGATCAAAGCTCCATGCAGCCCTCAAAGCCCAAGAGATTCATTGGCGCCAAAGATCCAGAATTGCTTGGTTGAAAGAAGGTGATCAAAATACAAATTTTTTTCATAACTCAGCTAGAGCCAGGAGTTCTATAAACAAAATCCACCACATTTCAGCTAATGGCAGAACTTTTGAAGATCCAGCAACCATCCAAGCTCTGGCTGTTGAGCACTTCACCAATTTGTTCCAGCCTCTAGATTGCCTTCCCAGCCCATCTCTGTTCCAAGTTGATAGTCCAAAAGTCTCTGACACAGAGAATTCGACTTTAACTGCAATGCCCTCTGCAGAAGAAATCAAGGAGGTGGTCTTTGGCCTCAAGAAGCAAAGTAGCCCAGGCCCAGACGATTTCAATGGAGTCTTCTTTACTTCAACTTGGAACATCACTGGTCCTACTGTTACTAAGGCGGTGCAGCACTTCTTCCACGTCAGGAGACTACATAAAGCTTCTAACTCCTTCTTCTTAGTCCTCATTCCAAAAGCCAAATCTCCCTCTAATTTTACAGACTACAGACCCATCAGCCTGCTGAACTTTACCTACAAAATAATATCAAAAATCTTAGCCAGCAGACTTGCCAGTATCATCCCAAAGCTGGTATCCAAGCATCAAGCAGCCTTCATCAAAGGGAGAAATATTCAACATCATTCAGGTTTGGCCTTTGAACTATTCCAGAAGCTGAACACCAAGCAATCCAAAGGAAGTATCTGTCTTAAGCTAGATATCACCAAAGCCTTTGACAAGTTAAATTGGTCATTCCTCTTCTCAGCCCTTCAAATTTTCAACTTCTCAGACACCTAGATCAATCTTATCAAAGAATGTATCTGCACTTCTAAATGCTCTGTGCTGGTCAATCGCACCCCTCAAGGTTTCTTCAGCTCCTTTTGTGGCTTGAGACAAGGAGACCCATTGTCTCCTTACCTCTTCATTTTAGCAGAAGAAATCCTGAGCCTGCATCTGCAAAGTCTTCTAAACCAAGGAATTTTTTGTCAGATATCCTCAATCCCCTCCACTCCCTGCCACCTATTATATACTGATGACATTCTCATCTTCATGAAGGGAACAACCTCCAGCATCCTTGTGCTTCAGGACCTGCTAGAGACCTATCAAGCTGCAGCTGGCCAATTCTTCAACCTCCAAAAGAGCCACCTCTACATCGGCAAATGCAGTTCCAGAAGGAAAATCAGAATCAGCTCAGTCCTGGGTATTCAAGAATCCCAGACCCTGCTCAAATACTTAGGCACTCCTATCTGCTTTGGAACTCCCAAGAGACGCCATTTCTTACCCTTGCTGGATACTGTCAATGCTAAGCTAAGTGGCTGGAAAGCTAAATCTCTCTCTTTTGCGGGACGTTTGATATTGATTAAGCATGTGATTTCTAGTCTGCCTATTCATCTTGCTACCATTCTTCCTATCCCTACTTCAATCTGTAAGGAGTTAGAAAGACTGATGAGGCAATTCCTTTGGTCAGGAAATGCTTCCCACTCCAAGTTAAATTATGTTAACTGGGCTACAGTTACTCTTCCAAAGGAGGAAGGAGGTCTTGGCATCAGGAATCTTGATGAAGTTAACACAGCTTTTTTTCTAAAGCTTGGTTGGCACGCGTCTACAGCCTCTTCTCTTTGGTCAAAATGGTTCAAGGATAGATATTTCAAATTCAAACCAATCTGGCACCAGCAGACCACTATTTATGGCTCGTGTATTTGGAGAAAAATGAGACGCCTGGCTCCTCTTCTTCACAATGGCAGTACTTGGGATCTTGGTAATGGTCAAGACATTAATCTTTGGAGAGACTCTTGGAATGGAAGTGAGCCTCTCACAGACAGATTTCCTTTAATGCAATTCCCCCAGGACCAACCTCTCTCCTCTCTTTTCCATCTGGGCTCCTGGTCTCTCCCTGTAGACATCCAGCCAACAGTCCAGTTACAGCTTGCAAATCAGCTCAAAGGCCTCACTCCTAGACTGGAAATCAGAGACAGCCTTAAATGGAAAGATTCTCCTGATGGTCATCTCTCCCTGCAATCAGCCTGGAGATCAATCAGACATAGTGCTATCTCTCTTCCTTGGCCTAAATTTATTTGGAACCACATCTCTCCTCCCAAACTGCAGTGCTTTGGCTGGAGATTGATGCATAATAAAACTCCTACAGAATCCTTCTTGAAAAGCCTTGGAATTTCTCTAGCCTCCAGGTGCAGTGGCTGCCTCCAACATGAAGAAACAACTCACCACCTTTTCTTCTCTTGTGTTCAAGCAAGATCATTATGGCTTTGGCTCTTCTCAGTTGCTGATGTAAGGCCTCCCAGCTCCTTTTCAGCTGCAGCTATCTGGCAAGCTCTCACTCTAGGCAACGATTCATCAGGATCCAGACTAATGGCAGTTGTCTTCACTGAAATTATCTACTCTCTTTGGAAGGTTAGAAACAAGAATATCTTTGAAGATATCTATCTCCCCCTTCATATCATTACTCTGCAGCTTCAAGTGGACATCTCTTTATCTCTAAAGAAGATATCTAAGCCCTTTTGTAGCCCCCAGCTTAAGTCCATTTGCCTGTTTTTGAAAGTTTAAGTTGTGGGTTTGTTTTCCTCTTGAGTTGGTCTTCTTCTTTGTGTTTTCCCTCTCCTTTTGGGGGTCCTATTAGACCCTTGTAAATTCTATCCTCTGTCTCTCTTCTTCTTTTTAATACAATTACCCTCACAGCAAAAAAAAAAAAATAGACCCTTGAGGTTTTAGTATTTGTAAATAGGCCCCTTTCTTTTTCTTTTAAATACCTTTTATTGTCCCCAAAATCAATATTTCAAATAAGAATGGGCAGTCACCATGAGATTTGTGTTGGATTTTTATATAAAATGATAGCTTTGCCCTTACATCCATTAAACAAAAATGGGTATCTTATTATTTAAAAAAATACCATTTTTTAATCTCAAGTCCCAATAGTTTCTTACAATAACTCTCTCATTCACATGACCATAGGTGGACCCTGGTATAAGGGCATCCCCACTCCCTAAAAAAAATTTAAAAATTAATAAAAGAAAATTTTACGTTTTCTCATTCCCCCAATATTTCTTTTACATAGAGCCAAACACCACCACCCTCAAAAATTCTAAAGAATAATAAATTTTTATATTTGCCCGTTCCCCTAATATTTCTTTTACACCCCTTACATATGAAGTATAATAATGTATTTTGAAACATTCATCAATCCAATGGTGGTATGTATGGATTAGATAAATCATAACCGGTTATAAGTACATGTGTTGATTGCCGTCACGATCAATTTGGATTTAATGAAATGAGCCATGTACTGTATTGATAAAAAGAAATGAATTTATGTAGGGTTATTCTCTCTCACTCAATGCAATTGTTAATGTTGCATGCTTTATAAAGAAAAATTGAGCCCAAGCTTTTGAAATTATGTATATAAGGATAAAGGAGATGGACAAAAGTGTCATTTCATTCTAAAAACCTAGGGTTGTTGGAATACTATTGATTTTGGGGGACACGGAAAGTGTTAAAATGAAAATGCAAGAGCCTATTTACAAATACTAAAACCTCATGGGCCTATTTACAAATCCTACAATATTTACAAAAAGATCTTTTGTTTTTTCTAGAAACAGTAGTTTGTGTCAAAGTCTTCCTTTTTCTTTCTTCAAATAGCACGCCAAAGGTGCCCAACACCCTGATCGGAAAGTCAATAGTCTAATTTGAGAGAGCTAGTTACATTAATATCTAATACAATAATAGCTCTAACTTTTTTTTCAGTTTTATATTTAGTAAGTTCGTCAAATTTTTTTTGGAATAAGGAGCTTGGAAGGACTCGACAAATAATATTAAGGGAAAAAAAAGTCTTTTAGTTCACCATAGCAGAAATTGATACAAGGGCTTGGAGGCAGTTGCATAACTGGATTTTATTCTAGGGGGTCAAAAGATTATCAACTTAGGGCCAAGGTCTTTTTTCGGAGGCCGATGACATTTTATATTTATTCATTTTTTTCACCGATCATTTAAAAAGGAATTTATTTTTTTTTTTGTGAAATTTTTAATAATATTCAAATAAAAGATCCTAAATTTGAAAATACCTCAATAATTTTAAAGACATTATAGCCAAAGACTTTGTGAGGACGCTTAAGACACATGAATAATAGGACTCATGGTAACTAATTAACCCAAACCATTCAAAATAATTATTTGCTCTTCTTTTACAATGCGAGTTATATTTTACTCTAATCAAAGTGGACTCATGTTGGATTGATCACATATAAACCAATCCACACACAAGTAATTGGAAATCTGTTGATTTTTAACTTGTGATCGTTTGATGGGCAAGCATGTGTTAGTCATAGAAATTCCATTGATTGGATATTTGTGATCATGTGATGGCCATGATGCTTGTGGTAGACACTGGTGGTTGAAAATCCATCCAGTAGTTACTTGTGATTGTTTGATGGGCCACGTGCCAGTGGTAGGCGCTGATGATTGAAAAACTCATCAAGTAGTTACTTGTGATTGTTTGTTAGTCCATGATGCTTGTGGTAAGCGTAGATGGTTGAGAGGACGTTGTTGATAGCAATACACTAATGCCATGAAAGGTTAACAATCAAGGTGTAAATGATATGATAATGCAAGTTGGGAGTTTGGATCGTTCAAGTATCTCACTCACACCTCCCATGAGGGATGTCGAACTTCACTGCAGGATTACCTATTGATTATCCATTTTGACCAAAATAACATCATCTCCTTTAAGTGGACTTTTTCAAAACTTCACTCTAATAGGAGTTGATCCAACCATAAGATTCAGCACATCACTTTTTAATCATATGTTCAATCTTACAGTGGGGCAAAACTCTTATTAGAGTAAATTTGGGGGTGAGCCCAATGATAGACTTACTTCTTTAACACGTCGGATTCTCAAAATGTAGGCCCAACTATACACTTCCACTCCTCTTTAAGACAGATTGAGACGCTCAAAGTTTGGACACCGGCAAATCTTTATGGCGTCTTAAACAAAGATTTTTTATGAGATTCAACCCAACAGCAAGTGCATGTTTAGGTTGTGCTTGGCAACCAAATCTTTAGGAAAAAGATTTTCGGTTTCCCTTATGTTGTGATAAATGCATGTTTGGGAATTGTAAATTTTCGAGGATTTGAACGAATCAAAATCTTTATTTGTTAGGATTTTCAGATTCGACCACCCCCTATAAGATTTGAAAATCCTCACTTAAGTGAATTTGCACCCCCAACCTTATTTTTCTCAGCTATGTGCATTGATACACACCAATATCAATGTGAAATCCTCAACTATACAAATCTCCAACGATGAATCCTTATTCCAGTGGTAGTGAAGAATCATCAGATCTATGAATCCCTCGCCTGTTACCAAACATGCTCTTAATGATTGTAGAACTAGGCCCAACGTGCTATGAACAAAGTATAATGGAGGGGCACTGCATCAGTAATTTTGCCCAAAATGGTTGTAAATCTACGAATGCCTCCATTTAATAAAGTAATTGATAAATATCTCACAAAAGGGAGTGGAGAGGAGCACAATGGTGTTTTTGCCTAAAATAGTTGTAAATCTAGTGAAACCTCCATTAAATAAAGTAGTTGATAAATATCTCAAAACATAACCACCTTTGGTTTAGATGTTTTTTTTCCCTCTACTTTAATGATAACTCCACTTAGAGGTTTAACAAACACCTTAAAATGTAAATAAGCTCAAAGATTTTAAATAAGGTCTTAGTTTTAGGATTTCCAAATGCTCCTTATAGCCTAGTGATTAGAGATGTGAGGGACCTATGTACTGTATTTACCCGAGCAAAAGGAAAAAGAAAAAGAAAATAAAATAAAAAGGCCCATAATTTTATACTTCTTTAAACTACCAGAAAAGTCCCCATAAGAAGGATGAGAACCTACTAAGACTTTGGAGATGGAAGGGGTCCTTTGGGGCCCTTTTGTTTCTTTTTTAGATATTTATTGGGATGGTCGATGTGATTATACGAAAGCAGCAGCAGCCCCCTTCTTCCCTCATTTCGTCTTCTTCATCTTTCCTTTTTTCCGTTCTTCATCTTTCCGTTTTTCCCTTCCACAATCACTGTAGACATTTCCCCTGGCCAAGTCAAAAACACCCATTTATCGATTCCTGTGGGCAGTCGAGAAATAACGACGGACTACTAACATTGTGTGGGGTGTTTTCCTAAGAGTAGGATTACGCTTGTCTCAGTAGCAGTACCAACTCAGCTCATCCCGATCTCGGTGTCCAAGTTCGGCAATAGTGCCAAGATTCATCTAGCTCAGTAACGGTACCAGCTAGACATTTCATCTCAGCTCGGCAAACAGTGCCAGCTAGCACCAGGTTCGAGCTAGCCTCGGTAAGAGTACTGACTGCGGTCACCTCGGTCTCGGTATAAGACACCTCGGCAATAGTGCCAGAATGCATCTGAATCTGGTCTCAGTATCATCCTCAGCTCGGCACGCCCACTGAGATGAGTACAGAACCATAATTGTACTTCCTCAAAACTACAGCTACGTTGCAAAACGTGCTGACAAACAAGACAGGCGCTGGATAATAATCATGTGTCGTCTTGATCAATCACATCCACAATTAATACGGGAGGCCATCTCTTGATTCGACCAGACAGTATCTCCACCTACCCCACTAAGGAAGCGCCAAGTGAAATCTCTACATATAAAAGGATATCAATCCCTTCTCAGGTATACCCTGAACATGCCTTAATACGCCTTATGACACAAGATCACACATTGCATAATGCATTACAGAACGCCATACTTGCCAGGGTCTTTGACCTCTATTTTTTCTTCCCTTTCAGGTTCTAAGGCAATCTATCTTCCCCAAAGAAGCTGAAACAGCAAAATCATGAGTCTCACACTCAACTAACTGAGTCCGTAACTTTTAGGCACTCACAATTGGCTCCGTCTGTGGGGATCGATCAAAAATGTCATGCCTCTACAAGCGGCGAAGGATCTACAAATCCCTGCCACCGTCACCGACAACCCCCTGTTGAAGTAGATCCAGGGAAAGTCTGATGTGGTAGGCTTGGAAAGACCTGTAACTCAAACAGGTTCATCAGCAAAGGGGCTGACAGCACCTCCCAACCAAAACGCTCCTCTATCGAAGCGCCCCCAGCAGAGTGTTACCCTGCTGGAGACTCCCCCGCGGAGCAAAAGTTCCAGCAGCAGTCAGGTCTCGTCATTTCCTCCACCGGGTGGATCACGATAGCGATGTTGATGAAGATCCGTCCCTTATTGATACTAGGGCTCAAAGCCGCAGCCCTCGCATCCTTCAAACAAGCTTTGCTGTCAGGCAACGAGCTTCAAAGGGACCTCATTCGGTTCCCCATGGTCACAGTGAAAGCACCGATCGCCAAGGCGAACCAAGACGACGCTCGAGCTCGAGCTCATGAGAAGCCTCAACCTTTGGCGGGATAAGTTCCCCCAGAGAAGGAACGGCAGTCTTGGAAACAGTTCCATGACTCGCCATGCTGTCTTCATCCTCAAGCCCTGACTCAGTGACACCGCCATCCACAACTCAGACAGTTCCAATCGCGACAGCTCCAGTAGTGGCCTCGGCGATATCACCAGTCACGACTCGAATCAAAGCACAGCCCAGGAGTTTCGGTTGCGGCCTCGGTGACAGCACCGACCATAACTTAGCTTCTTCAGTTGATAGCTCCAGCAGTGGCCCCAGTGATAGCACCAGCTGCTACTCGGACAATCTCAATCTTGACAACTCCAGCAACGGCCTTGATAATAGCACCAGCCTCAGCTCGGACAGTCCCAAATCTTCATAACTTCAGCTGCAGCTTCGGTGACAGCACCAGCCTCAACCCAACTTCTTCAAACATGGAACAAAACTTCAACACTAGCCTCGGTAACAGCACCAACCTCCGCTACACAGCTTCAGCGTCGAGCCTCAGTGGCAGCACCAGCCTCAACTTATAAAGCCTCGGTAGCAGTCTCAGCTCGGTGACAGCACCAGCATCGAAGAGACGACGGCTCGGTTACAGAACCAGCTACAAAGTACAGCAGTTATGGAACTCGGCAAAGATCTCAGCTCGGTGACGGTACCAGCATGGAAGAAACCACGGCTCGATTACAGAACCAGCTTCACAGAATGCTGTAGTTACAGAACTCGGCAGCAATCTCAGCTCCGTGACAGCACCAGCATAAAAGAGACGACAACTCGGTTACAGAACCAGCTGTAAAGTGCCTCAGTTATGGAACTCGGCAAAGGTCTCAGCTCGGTGACAGCACCAACATAGAAGAGACAATAGCTCGGTTACAGAACCAGCTACAAAGTGCCGCAGTTATGGAACTCGACAGAGGTCTCAGCTCAGTGACGGCACCAGTATGGAAGAGACTACAGCTCGGTTACAGAATCAGCTACACAGAATACTACAGTTACGAAACTCGACAACAATCTCAACTCAGTGACAGCAGCAGCATAGAAGAGACGACAGCTCGGTTACAGAACCAGCTGTAAAGTGCCGCAATTATGGAACTCGACAGAGGTCTCAGCTCGGTGACAACACTAGCATAGAAGAGACGACAGCTCGGTTACAGAACCAGCTGCAAAGTGCCGCAGTTATGGAACTCGGCAGAGGTCTCAGCTCGGTGACGATACCAGCATGGAAGAAACCACGGCTCAGTTACAGAACCAACTACACAGAATGCCGCAGTTATGGAACTCGACAGCAATCTCAGCTCGGTGACAACACCAGCATAGAAGAGACGACCGTTCAGTTACAGAACCAACTGTAAAGTACCGTAGTTATGAAACTTAGCAGAGGTCTCAGCTCGGTGCTAGCACCAGCACAGAAAAGACGACAACTCGGTTACAGAATCAGCTGTAAAGTACCATAGTTATGGAACTCGACAGAGGTCTCGGCTCAGTGACGGCACCAGCATGGAAGAGACCACAGCTTGGTTACAGAACCAGCTACACAGAATGCCGCAGTTACAAAATTCAGCAGCAGTCTTAGATCGGTGACGGCACCAGCATAGAAGAGACGACAGCTCGGTTATAAAACCAGCTATAAAGTGTCGTAGTTATGGAACTCGGCAGAGGTCTCAGCTCGGTGACAACACTAGCATAGAAGAGACGATAGCTCGGTTACAGAACCAGCTGCAATTATGGAACTCGGTAGAGGTCTCAGCTCGGTGACCGCACCAGCATGGAAGAGACCACGGCTCGGTTATAGAACATGCTGCATAGAATGCCGCAGTTACGGAACTCAGCAGTAGTCTCAGCTCGGTGACAGCACCAGCATAGAAGAGACGACAGCTCGGTTACAGAACCAGTTATACAAAGCGCCCAGTTATGGAACTCGGCCAAAATCTCGGCTCGGTTACAAAACCAGCCAACCTGGTCACAGGACTAAACGCGCATCACGCCAGGTTATGAAACGCGGCAGCCATCCTAGTTCGGTTATGAAACCAACTATGCAGCTGAAGGACCTGGTGGCTTCTATGGGAATCTAGTTCGATTGTGGAACCAGCTAAAAGTTCTCTCTAAAAGGCACAGGTACTTTTTAAAGTTATTTAAACTTAATTACAATTGGAGTTCCGGTTATTGAACCAAATTCGATTAGCCTAAGTTACTTCTGGTTATGGAATCTGTTGACACCAAAAATGTCACTTTGCCTCTTCACAACAAAAGCTACACGGAGCTGCATCCTACCAAAATAGGCAGGCGCCACTTCAAGCATCAGATCTTGTCAGAATCAAACAAAAACTGCAAAGTCACTCAAAAGAACCAAAAGAGAGGTACACATGAAGTTTCGGGTCATTTCGATATCATTTGGCCTAGCTTCACTTCTCCAACAGCTAAGCAGCAGCTCCCGGCAGCTGAGCACCCCGGGACCATGGCACCCAATTCGGAGCTTGTGGATCATCTCAAAATAACTCCAATAGGCTCCCCATCAAATTTCAGGTCAATCGGACATCGTTTGACCGAAAGTCAAAGCTCGGCATTTCCCTCACGGTGAAATAAAGGCGAGCATTTGCATGACCCCAAACGGCTTCAAAACTCAAACGAAAGCTTATGGTTGGTCTTATCTACTGATGAGGAAGCTACCCATCAAATTTCAGGTCAATCGGACATCGTTTGACCAAAAGTCAAAGCTCGACATTTCTCTCGCAGGAGAAACAAAGGCAAGCGTTTGTATGACTCCAAACGGCTTCAAAACTCAAACGAAAGCCTATGGTTGGTCCTAACTACTGATGAGGGAGTCACACGTCAAATTTCAGGTCAATCGGACATCGTTTGACCAAAAGTCAAAGCTCGGCATTTCCCTCGTAGTGAAATCAAAGGCAAGCATTTGCATGACCCCAAACGGCTTCAAAACTCAAAAGAAAGCCCATGGTTGGTCTTATTTAATGCTCAAGAAGCTTCACCTCAAATTTCAGGTCATTCCGACATCGTTTGACCCTGTTTCAGCTTCTGGCGGAAAATCAGCAGTTCTGCGCTCGGCTTTTCCCGGAAAATCGGAAACTTTGCAAACCAATTTGCAAGGATTCTCATCATGTTTTTCAGAGGGAAATCAAGCCAAAAATGTGGAGAAATGTCATAGAAAACAAACAAAAAAAACGGAAGCGAAAAACGACGAAAAACGGCCAGAAACGGGCCCCGGGAAGCAATTTTCCCCCCAGGGTCGCAGAGCCCCGCGACCCTGACCCAGGCCTGCGACCCTGGGCCATGGTCGCCGGCGACCATGGGGCCGGCGACCCTGGGAGGTCCGGGGCGCCGATTTCGCCCCGGGACCCCCCGTTTCGTCCGTTTTCGCGAGACGAGTTGTTCTGTCCCTGTGATTTTTCCAGATTCAGACTTTTGAGGCTCCAAATTCGCCGATATTCCCCAAGATCACAGGAATCCTTCCAAGAACTTCAAAAACTTCGTTGATCGCCAGCTGAACAACCAAAAAGTGCACTTTCTGCCCGCCCGATCGCGAAATCGACTGGACAAATGCTGCCGGCCCGCTGCTTTCAACCAATGTCTGAAACTACATGATCATCTGATGTTGATTTACATAAGGATCCATCGATGATCATCGCAAAGGGAATTCCAAGAGACGCAACATGGCCCGCGACTCTTCAGCTACCAAGGTGGCCACTTAGTGCAATCAATTGGCCCGTTTATGGCAAGTTAATGCGGTCATTAACCCATTATCTTGAACGGCCCAATCAGAAGCCTCCGTTCAGGAGTTACAAGTCCAAGCAATCATGGCATTCAAGCCATGAAACTCCTAACATAATGGAGATTAAAGGCGATTAAATGCCCATGACTCTCCTCCGGCCAATGAAATCCAAGGGTCAGGAGTTACAAAACAAAAAGCAATTAAACTTGTAACTCCTCCCTTAATGAGCTTTATTACCATAAAGGCTCATAAATCACTCCTAAAGGCTACCAAAAGGCCTATAAATAGGAGTCCTCTCCAAGCATTCCGAGGGGGGACACACACAGAAAAAGCCAGAAAATCGCCACAGAGCCGGAAAAATCACCAGAAAATCATTCAAAAATCCTTGGAGAAATCTCTACAACCCTGCTCCTTCAAGAAAACTCTGCTGCAACAAGTTCAACAAGGTGATTGAAGCCCCTTGGGGGGGCCACCCCCCCCCCCCCAAAGACCACCTCTCCTTCTATCCAACATGGCTAGATGCGGCTTTTCAGCCCGTCTACTCAGTTTTTTACCAGATATAGGACCTTATCTTGGTCCTTATCCTCTAAAAATCTGAGGTTGGAGCCAAGCCAAGAAATCAAGCACTATGTTCTCATCTGAAGGACGATGGCGGAGCCCATACATGACTCGCGACCATCGATCTGAACGAGCCCTCCCACAATCGCATGAGAAGTTAGATTCCTTTTTCTTACTTTTCTGTTGTAAATTGTATTTTTTCTAAAGAGACAAAAAAAATCACATCTCTTGTCTTTCATTATTGATAAGATTTGTAAATCGCCTTTCATGGCAAAATCGCCTCCAACGGCACCAAACCGCCTTCTACGGCACAAAAACGCCTTTCACGGCATTCAAACAAAACTGTCTCTTTTATTAAAATATGTATGCAATGGAAAACTAGAAAAAAGTTTCATTTCCCTTTTTACTTGTGAAGGTGGATCTCCGGATCACCATTTCTAAATTCCAAGTATTAAAGAGAAATTGGCATACCCGTACAAAAAAATTGATGCCCGCTTTTCCTTTTTCCCTCCACCATACCCCGTCAGCCCCGGGGCGGAGGCAACTTTGGAAAAAGACAAAAGCCGGGACCATCAAGCTGGCACACCCGGTGGGACTCGTTCATTTGATGAACATGTGCTTAGATTCCTTTTGGCTCCTTTTTAGTTGGTGGCCTATGTTGGATCTTGCATCTAAAAAAAAATACATGAGATGGGATTCTTGGAAATTTCTTCTTTTAAGTTTATTTCCAGTCTTTCTTGTTTCTAAAAAATTTTCTCAAAAAAATCAAAAAACAAAATCTGATTTACAAAAAATTTTCAGATTTTCCTCTTTTGGGTTTAAGTTGAGAAACTTTGGTTTCTTCCTTTTCGGACTTCGGGATCGCAGAAATGTTGAACCCATTTTCGGAATGGAACACCATTCGCTCTCTTCTATGAATCCATAAAAAAAAATCAAAAACAAAATCTGAAAAAAAAAATTTCAGATTTTTCTCTTTTGGGTTTAAGTTGAGAAACTTTGGTTTTTTCCTTTTCGGACTTCGGGATCGCAGAAATGTTGAACCCATTTTCGGAATGGAACACCATTCGCTCTCTTCTATGAATCCATAAAAAAAAATCAAAAACAAAATCTGATTTAAAAAAAAAAATTCAGATTTTTCTCTTTTGGGTTTAAGTTGAGAAACTTTGGTTTTTTCCTTTTTGGACTTCGGGATCGCAGAAATGTTGAACCCATTTTCGGAATGGAACACCATTCGCTCTCTTCTATGAATCCATAAAAAAAAAAAAACAAAATCTGATTTACAAAAAATTTTCAGATTTTCCTCTTTTGGGTTTAAGTTGAGAAACTTTGGTTTCTTCCTTTTCGAACTTCGGGATCGCAGAAATGTTGAACCCATTTTCGGAATGGAACACCATTCGCTCTCTTCTATGAATCCATAATAAAAAAAAATCTTTCAAAAAAAAAAAAGCCACTAAGGTTGCACCAATTGCGTTCTTTGACCAAAGTGGATCTAAGAAAAGCCTTGTCCAAAGTGTGGAGACAGCTAGACTGTTCTAGGCAAGGGTCCTCCAAACGGGTTCATTAAGTAATCCTACCCTTACCTGGGGGCTGATCTATCAACTGAGGTTTCATAAGATCGAATTGGAGATCTATGTGAACTCTTAAAAAAAAAAAAAGAAAAAAAAAAACTTCTGTCATTTTTGGATTCATATTTGAGAAATCCTGGTTCCTTCCTTTTCGGACTTCGAGATCGCAGAAATGTTGAACTCATTTTCGGATTGGAGTACCATTTGCTCTCTTCTATAAAGTCCAATCTTGACACTTTCAAAAAAAAAACTTCCGTCACTTTTGGATTCATATTTGAGAAATCCTGGTTCCTTCCTTTTCGGACTTTCGAGCTCGCAGAAATGTTGAGCTCATTTTCGGATTGGAATACCATTTGCTCTCTCCTATGAATCCAATCTTGACCTTTCAAAAATCCCATCTCGTGTCCTTTCCAAGGATGCGATTTGCAACATTTGTGCCTAGCGGTGCTAGTACGCCCTTTCGGGTCTACTGTATTCGCAACCGACACATTTGTATCTCAACCTTATATCATTTTACCTTGAGTGAGCTTTGCTTCTCGGTAATTTGAATTAAGGTTCACAATTGCTTCTAGCAGTCACTGGGACGCTCATTCTGAGCTGACCCTACCTGCGTTCAGAACAATTGTGCCCTCTATGGCTTTTCTGCCTTCCTCATATTGCTTGGGCTGGGCCATGTCCCCTTGGGCGACTTGAAAAGGCGAAACCATAGTATTTTCCATTTATGATCACCATATTCTTGTGATTACTAATGGATATGGTCTTGTTACAAGAAGTTTTCCAAAAACTAACAATGGCAGCTTCATTAACCATCACCTTTGATGAGAACAAGTACCAGCTCATGCTCCAAGACAAACAAACCAAGCGCACTTACAAGCGCCCCGCCAGCTGCCGAAGCGTCATTTCCCTCGGCAACTCAGAAGACACCGGGTCAAACTCTACTCCCCGGACCATTGTCTTCGGGTCATTGGGACCATTCCCACTACCCGCAGAAGAAACCGCACCTGCCAAGAAGCAGAGAACCGCCCCTCAACGTATCACTACAGTGATACCAAGGGCGATCATCAAGAAACCTGAGGCCCGTAGTGCTCCTGCAAAGCCTCAACCAGCAAGAAACCAGGTCTGCTCAAAGACTTGGTCTCTAAGGCCTTCACCCAAACAGCGAAGGTCACAAACATCAGCAAAGCCAGCATACCTGGCCCCTCTCAAGGAGAACCGGTTCTACCCTCTTGCTTACATGAAAGAGGAGAAGCCTACCCTCCGCCAAACAAAACCAACTCAGCACGAGCCGGCTTGCTCATATAAGCCCAAAATCAAATCGTGCATCGTAAGGCCTCCGCAAGAACCTGTCAAGGCCTTCACACCTGCGAGTCGACCCTTCCTCTCAACGGGAGCCGAACTCGCAAAATTCAAAGCTTCGCTGCGACAGGCAAAGGACCGCGTCCAGATCCTGTCCCTGCCCATCTTCAAAGAAGACAAGCTTGGCTGCTGCGCACCAGGGACTACTTCCTTCATTGCTAGGGCACAGCCAGAGCTAACCAAAGCTCAAATCGCTCGTCGTATGCGTCGCCGAACGGCATATCGACAAAAGAGACTAGAGAAGCAAAGAACCCAGGATTCTGCACTTCAAGTCTCCCAAAAATGGGTCGAAAAAGAAAGACCCGACCAACTTGTTGCTGTTCATATGGTTGGAAAAACCAGAAAACGCCAGAAGTCAGCAACTAAAATCCATGTCAGACGACCGGTGACTCGCAGCGTCTCCCGGACACGAAGACATAAAGAAAACTCTCCCGCTTCTTCAAGCCAAGGACGTCGGAGTGACCACTCTTCGAGCTCTTCATCTAAAAGAACGAGCTCCAGCTCAGTCACCAAGACTGTATCCTCTTTCGACTCTCGAAGAATGAACGTCTTGGTCACAAATACTGAACAACCTCCGCCGCATGATGACGTAACCGCACGCATCCAGCAGCTGGAGCAAGGGCAGCAGAGGATAGAGACTCTAATAGAGAACCTAATTCTCAATCTTCAGCGTCCACAAAACAATGAAGCTCCTCCGAGCCATCAAGGCGACGCGGAAAATGCGGAAAACAGTGAGTCACGCGCCCTTACCAAAAAGGACGTTGACGATATCCTCGCCAAAGCAAAAGAAGAGGATACACTAAAGGAGCATGGGATCAAGCCACCATATCCCTTGTGGATGGACTCGGTCCCGTTCCCTACAAAATTCAAGCAACCTACTCTCCAAACATATACGGGGAAAGGTTCAGCCAGACAACACGTCATCCATTTCAAGATCCTGACGGGAGCTTTTGCGGATCAAGATGCCCTCAAAATCCGCCTCTTTGCAAGTACCCTAAAAGGTACGGCCTTTGATTGGTACTCCACTCTGCCGGAGGACTCCATTCAAAATTAGGCCATGTTGGAGACACGCTTCCTAACCCACTTCAAAGGTGAGGATCATCCTGTTACTATGGCTCAGCTCTGCAGCC
Organism: Cinnamomum chago; assembly: GCA_038049695.1. Taxonomy (NCBI): domain Eukaryota; kingdom Viridiplantae; phylum Streptophyta; class Magnoliopsida; order Laurales; family Lauraceae; genus Cinnamomum; species Cinnamomum chago. Next base: position 57,578,722 of record CP142458.1, on the reverse strand, counting down.
TAAAACAGGGAGAGAATGAGTCAACATATGACTTCATTCACAAGTGGAAGGCAATGGCATACAAATGCTCCGATGTACTGCCACAAGCATCACTGGTCGACATCTGCCGAAACAACATGAGAGCAAGAATCTATGGAAGCTGAAACGGTGATCAAAGACCTCAACAGTCAGAAATCATTAAAGAAAGAGCCGACTACCATTGCAACCTCAAAACCAAAGAAAAAGGAGGTTCTCAATGTGCAAACCAAGTCAGCTCCTCAGCAGCCAAAGAAAGATGAAAACAAAGCTACAGGTAAAAAGCCTGAACTCTCTGATGCCTTCAGAGAACGGGTAGAAAAGAAATATCCGTTTGATGAAGATGTTGAAGAAATCTTTGGGGCACTCCTAGCAAGCGGCAAACTTACATTGCCTGACCCCAAAAGACCAGGAGATGTTGGCAAAACCAACGATCCTCGGTACTGCCCATACCATCAGATGGTCTCACATCCTCTCAATCAATGCTTTGTTGTGAGAGAGAAGATAAATGAGATGTGGAAAAACGGAGTCATTACCTTCGACAAGAACTATGGGTCTGCCTCCGTCAACATGGTGTCGTGTGGACAAAAACAAAAATCACCAAAAGAGAAGATCACTACTTCCTTCAAGGTGATAAAGATGACCAAAACGTCCCGAGAGTTGGTTCCATATCCAACATCAGACGGACAGCCCATATGGGTACACCCCGATCTCCTAGAAGATGAAAATTGGGAGGTCGTCAAAACAAAGCCAACCGCTCAACAGCGAAGGCAAGCCAGGAGACAACTCCGCAAGCTCAAACAGCAGGAGAAAGCTCCGAAAAAGCAAGAAGTCGCTGAAAAGGCAGAAACCTCCTCTACCACTTCACTGGGGGCAACAGAAGAGTCCTCTCTTAAGGCTTCAAAGGCGGTAAGAAAATTCACTCTTGGTGATTTCATGCCACCACATCTCAAAGATGAAACTACGCAGGGGGCATCATACTCTTGCAACTCAGTGGTCGGATTCTCCATGAATGGATATGAGTCCAGTGACACCGCCAGTGACATCGATGAGTCGGAAGAATCCCTCGAAACAGGAGAATATCTCTCCGACGAGGAATGGATCCCTGAATCTCATCTTATGCCAGTAATCTGGTATAACCCATTACAGCCGCAAGGATCCTGGTCTGATGATGAAGAAGACCAAGAGGCTGTCCAAGAAAATACTCCAGTGGAACCCAACCATGTTGAACCACAAGGAGCAGACGAAGAAGAAGATTTGGCTCCCGTGCCTGATCTCGATGAATACGCAAGGATCTTGCAGCACCTTGCTATAGAGCAAGAAGAAGGTCGCATCAGTCAGCTTCGTCACAACCCAGCACCGGAAGTTCCTGAAAATCTACAGGAATCTCCTCCAGTAACCCCGGAAAACGAAGAAAGCTGTTGGATCGACGATCCTCTTACATCTGAGGACGAATCTGATTCCCAACAGTTCATCTTGGAGGCATCTTCCGTCAAAGTTACTTGCAATGCAATAACTCAGGATGATAATTCCTCACCTTCTCAGGCTTCGTCTCCTGGAACAGTGACATCGGAACTCAAACCTCTTCCGACCGATCACCTTGAAGAAATTCCAGCCGGTGAAATCTTCTTCGGAGAAAATCCGGTCAATTGGTCCCAAATGCCTGATCTCATCGGTGATGTCTGGACCAACAAAATATTCGACAAAGAAGGAAAGTTGCTGGATGCTGTTCAGGACTTGCTCCCGGAAAATGCTCCATGCAACACAATTACTGAAGATGGCAATGCTGACACAGAGAAATCTTCAGCAAATGAGAAGGAACAACCCCTCGATCTCGAGGGTGATCTTCTAAAAAAGACCCTTCTCCAGAAGCTCTTGAAGTTGGTAGAGGTACCCGTTCTGGCCGGGATTACCACAAAAACTACAACCAACCTTCTGCTTCTTATGTAAATCCTTCAGGAAAACAAGTTGTAAACGCCCCTAGTGGCAAGAATAATGAAAATGCAGGCCCCAAGGAGGCTTTCAAGTACGACTTGATTCAGCACTTCAAACACATACCTGCACGTCTGCACATCCTAGACTTATTACGAATGTCACCACAAACTCGTGATAGTCTCATTTCAGAACTACAAATGCTGGATGCGGATGTCGACAAACATGCCCCACAAGTCCTACAAATTGAAATGGACCATAGGGTCGAAAAATCAAAAACTCCCTCAAAAGGAGAAAAGAAGAAAACTGAGGGATCCTGCATCGAATGCCTCTCGGTTCAAAAAGCAGCAAGTGCAACCATCGCCTTCACCAAGGAAGATCTCCTGCTAGGCGAGACAAAGCACAACCGACCCCTGTACTTCACCGGGTACATCAAAGAGGTGCCAGTACGCAGAATCCAGATCGATCCAGGTTCTGCACTCAACCTCATCTCCACTTCGGCACTCGAAGAACTGGGCATTCCGCCTAGCAAGCTGAGCCACACGTCTGTGTCCATCTTTGGATATGATGGCAGCGCTCAAAGGCCGATCGGCAAAATCAGGTTCAAGTTGCAAATCGGTGATCTTATCTCCGAGGTCACTGTCTACGCGATAAAGACCCCTTCATGCTACAACATCCTTCTCAGACGCCCCTGGATACACGAGAATGGTGTTGTCCCTTCGACTTTACATCAGTGCATCAAGTTCGTTGGCAATGACGGCTTGATACATCGAGTATTTGCAGACAAAAAGCCCTTCAAAGGCAAAGAAGTCTATTTCGCAGATGCTCAAATGTACAAAGATGAAAAAGAAGAAAGGGAGGAAGAAACAGCATCCTTTGCCGAAAATCTCCAGAAAGACAAAGGCAAGGCTCCTCAGCAATCACCGGAAGAAAATAAACCCTCTATCAAAACCGAAGAGAATGATCAATCTCCCTTCATGGTCTCCCTCAAGTCTTCAAAGCCTCTAGTGATCACCACCAAAGGAAAGAAGACAAAACAAAGGGCTGGGGGCAAGTTTGCTGTCTCCTTCGTGTCTATCTTGCAAGACACGGATTCGGACTCAGAGCCAGAAGACGATACATCGTCAAGCCAATAATCAACAAGTTCAGCCCGCTCTCACTCCGATGGAGACAACCGTTGACATAGAAGATCCAGCATCTGCTTCCTTTGTTGTTCCAGCAACATCAGCAGAAGAAAAGCCAATCTTCTTCCATAAATCGGGAGTTTCTTCATCAAATTCTTCGCTTGAACCTTTCAAAAATGAAGGTATGCCTCAACTATCCCTGTATAGTCCAATGGCGCAAGCTATCATGAAGAAAATGGGCTACGATGCTCATAACCCAATCGGTTTGGGAGATGGTCGTGGTATTATCACGCCATTGGAACCAACCCTGACCAAAAGTCAACTGGAAGGTTGGAAACCCCACCGCCACATAGAAAAGTCTTCACATGGGCTGGGGTATGATCCTGACGCCCCCTTGAGACAGTTGACACAAAGGCTGCAAAATCATCTTGCCAACCAAGCCTCAACATCTCATATTAATGAAGACATCGATCTCCCTGGATATCTCTTTGAAGAGTTGGTCGTCAAGGATCCAGGAAGTTCATCCAATTGGTACGATTTCTTTGATGATGAAGAGGAATTGTCCGATGACACAGACACACGGTTCTCTGACCCAGAAGAACCACTGTCTCCAAAGGAAGTGCCCTACTTCGACCTAGTTTCAACAGGTGATTGGGACCATCTCATAGCAAATCTTGAGAAAAGTACCAATCAAGAAGACCCATGGACAAAAGCAGAGCCGTGGTCTGTAGATACCTTTGGAACTCCAGAAGGCTTTGTTGGGTTGGAAGCCTCCGAAAATATTATGGAGGAACCACCTTCAAATCTTCCAACAGAAGATTCTGTTCAAAAGATAGACTTGGGAAAACCTGATAACTCACGTCCTGTATTCATAAGCAAGAATATAAAGGATGATGAGTTACCCGAGTATATCGCGTTTCTTCATGAGTTCGTTGATTGTTTTGCATGGTGTTACGCTGAGATGCCTGGCTTAGACCCCAAAATAGCAATCCATAAACTCAATCTTCAAAAAGATATCAAGCCTGTCAAACAAGCCCAAAGAAGGTTCCGTCCTGACGTGATGGACAAAATTGAACAAGAAGTTCAAAAACTCAAAAGCGTTGGCTTCATCCGTGAGGAACAGCATCCTGAATGGTTGGCCAACATCGTCCCCGTGACAAAGAAAAATGGGCAAATCAGGGTCTGCATTGATTACAGAGACCTGAACAATGCATGCCCAAAAGATGAATTCCCGCTCCCTATACCGGAGGTGGTGATCGACAATACCTGTGGGTTCGAGCGAATGACATTCATGGATGGCTTCTCTGGCTACAATCAGATAAAGATGCATCCTGAAGATGGAAAACACACAGCATTTCGGACCCCGTTTGGCGTGTATTGCTACACTGTCATGCCATTCGGTCTGAAGAATGCCGGCGCTACATATCAGAGGGCTATGATGAAGATATTCCAAGATATGCAGCACAAGACGGTCGAATGTTATGTCGATGATCTCGCCGTCAAAAGCAAAAGAAAAGAAGACCATCTCAAAGATCTTCGAGAAGTCTTCCTCCGACTTCGCAAACACAAAGTGCGAATGAATCCCCTCAAATGCTTCTTCGGTGTTTCATCGGGTAAGTTTCTTGGGTTCATAGTACGGAAAGCTGGCATAGAGCTTGACCCCACCAAAGTCAAGGCTATCCTAGAAATGCCATCTCCAAGAACCCTAAGACAATTAAAAGGGCTCCAAGGAAGATTGGCATACATTCGGCGGTTCATCTCCAACCTATCAGGAAAGTGCCGTCCATTCTCTCGGTTAATGAAGAAAGGTGTCGATTTTGTCTGGGATGCTGAATGTGAAGCCGCGTTCCAGGACATCAAGTCATACCTGACTAAACCTCCAGTGTTGGCTGCCCCCACAACTGGAAAACCATTCCTCTTGTACACAAGAGCCCTTGACTGTTCTTTAGGCGCTCTACTCGCACAAAAGAATGACCAGGGAAAAGAAGCTGCTCTATATTACCTTAGCCGCATGTTGGTAGGTGCAGAGCATCGCTACTCTCCAGTCGAAAAAGAATGCTTGGCAGTGATGTTCGCCGTACAGAAACTGCGTCACTATCTGCTATCCAACGCAGTGTACCTGATTTCGAGGATCAACCTCCTAAAGGTCCTTGTCACAAAAGCAGGTTCTCTCAATGCCCGACTGGCAAAATGGTCCATCCTCCTGTCACAATTTGACATTAGGTATGTACCACAAAAAGCAATCAAAGGCCAAGCTCTAGCGGATTTCCTCGCCGAGCATCCATTGCCTAAAGATTCTCCACTCAGGGACGACCTCCCAGACGAACCGGTCTACAGTGTGGAGACTTCCTTATCAAATGCTTCCTGGCACATGTACTTCGATGGCGCAACCAGGACAAATGAAAAGGGAAATCAAATATCGGGAATTGGCATTCTCTTTGTTAATCCCGACAAATACATGATTCCACACGCATTCTCGCTACTGGAACCATGTTCAAACAATGCAGCTGAGTACCAAGCCCTAATCATAGGATTGGAACTCGCCCTTGAATCCGGCATCACTACGCTGGAAGCTTTTGGAGACTCTCAACTGATCGTCAACCAGATGAATCAGAAATTTGAAGTCAGGAAGCCCGATCTGTTGCCTTACTACAACAAAGCACAATCGCTTCGACAAAAGTTCGACATCTGTCATATCACCCACATCCTCAGAGGTGGAAACATTCGTGCAGATGCCCTGGCTGGACTTGCTGCGTCTATGGCAATCCAAGAAGGGGAAAACATGCAAATTACAGTGTGTCAAAAAAGGATTCTCCCTCCTCTCAACACACATCAAGCAGTTGTTGAATGCCACCAAGTGGTTGGAAGTCGGATCTCCGTCCTTAAACCTCTGATCAGCGACTGGAGGGATCCGTTCATTGATTACATAATGTTCGGAATCCTACCTGAAGATCCAAAAGAACGGGTAAGCATCCAAAGACGAGCCCCAAACTTTCATTTGGATATTCCTTCAAAAATGCTATATAGAAAATCCTACAATGGAGTACTTCTACGCTGCTTGTCACAATAAGAGGCTGAGGGAACACTCAAAGAAGTACATGCTGGTCTTTGTGGAGCCCATCAGGCTGGGCCTAAGCTCTACGATCAGATAAAAAGGTTAGGTTATTATTGGCCTACCATGGTGGCTGATGCAATGCAATTTGCTAAGCGCTGCCAACAATGCCAAGTTCATGGAGATTATGTCCACATGCCTCCGGAATGGCTACATCCTACAGCAATCTCATGGCCTTTTGAAGCCTGGGGTATGGACATCATAGGTCCTATCTCCCCTCCATCGAGCAAAGGTCATCGCTTCATCTTCGCCGCTACGGATTATTTCTCCAAGTGGTCAGAAGCATTCGCGCTTAGTGAAATGAAGACGTCATCAGTCCTTCACTTCTTGCGCACCAACATCATTTGTCGCTTCGGCATACCTAAAAGATTCGTCCATGATAACGGACCACAGTTCCGCGATCACCGATTCTACAGGTTCTGCGACAAATACAAAATCCAAAGTTGTCCTTCAACTCCGTACAATCCGGCAGCGAATGGACTAGCAAAGGCCTTCAACAAGACGCTCTGCAAAATCCTCAAGAAAATGGTCTCTAGTCACAAAAGAGAATGGGGCGACAAACTGCCTGAAGCTTTGTGGGCCTATCGAACCACCGTTCGAGGACCAACCCATAGCACACCATTCTCCTTGGTCTATGGATGCGAAGCTGTTGTCCCTTTGGAGGTTCAAATTCCTTCCTTAAGGGTATCTCTACAAAATGACATGACGCAAGAAAGCAATGTCAAATTGAGACTCCAAGAGCTGGATAACCTCGATGAGAGACGGCTCGAAGCTCTACAAAGCATTGAACTCTACCAAGCACGCATGGCAGGATCTTTTGACAAGAAGGTCAGGCAACGCGCCTACAAAAAGGGAGACTTGGTTCTTACAGTAAAAAGACCAATGGTTTTTGCCAACAAATCCAAAGGCAAATTTGAACCAAAATGGGAGGGACCTTTCGTCATCGACAAAGTTTTCTCCAAGGGCGCATACGCTCTTCTAAACATGGAGGGTGACAGATGTATGCTGCCCATCAATGGGAAGTTCTTGAAGCGGTACTACCCTTGAAGGCTTCTTCCATCGGGTCAGAGCGACGCCTGCACGGCCAAAGCCTATTCCTAGGTATCTGCTCGTCAAACCCACTCCTTTTGGAATTTTCATCCTCTTGTTGAAATTTCTAAAAAAAAAACCCCTCAAAACAATGTTTCTTTCATCGTTTCATTGTTCAAAAAAAAAAAGCAAATCCAAAAATCCAAGTTTAGGAGCTTCTTCCCAAACTTGACCAAAATTTTCGATCCTTGAAACCAAAATTCATGGTTTGAAACAAAATCAGGACCTAGGGATTTCAGCCCTAGTCCACCTCGACTTTTACCACCAAAATGGTTTTGAGTCAAAATTTACGACCCTCGAGTCTTTAAACAAAAAAATGGTTTTTCAAAAACCGCAGGGAAGCGACGTTCAGTCGATACTTGCAAAACCCAAAATCGGAAGGATGCGAACCTCATTCGATACTTCCAAAATCCCAAAATTTCAAAAATCGTGGAGACGCAACGTTCCAGTTGATATCCACAACCCAAATTTTAAAACAAACAAAAAAAAAAACAAAACAAAGGTTCGAAAAAACCTCAAACTTCAAAAATCGTGGGGAAGCGACATTCCATCGATACCCACAAAACAAAATTTTTGAAGACAAAAGCAGGGAAGCGACGCTTAGTCGATACTTGCACCCAAATCCGCGAGGAGGCGACATTCCATCGATACTCGCAACCGAATGAGCAAGGAGGCGACATTCCATCGATACTTGCAATACCATTCAGCAGGGAAGCGACGCTTAGTCGATACTTGCACCCAAATCCGCGAGGAGGCGACATTCCATCGATACTCGCAACCGAATGAGCAAGGAGGCGACATTCCATCGATACTTGCAATACCATTCAGCGGGGAGGCGACTTTTTAGTCGATACTTGCATTTTTGAAAACCAAAAACCTGGCTTTCACGCCAAAAAACCCGGCTTCCATGCCAAAAATCCGGCTTTCATGCCAAAAATCAAAAATCCGGCTTTCATGCCAAAAATCAAAATTCGGCTTCCATGCCAACAAAACAAAACTCGGTTTTCAAAAAAAAATCTGGCTTTCATGCCAAAAACAAAAAATCTGGCTTCCATGCCAAAAAGAAATTTCGGCTTTCATGCCAAAAACAAAATCTGGTTCTTACACCAAAAACAGAACTGGCTCTCATGCCACAAACCAAATCTTGGCTTTCATGCCATCTCAAAAAATTTGGCTCTCATGCCATAAACCCAAATTTGGCTTTCATGCCACCTCAAAATTCGGCTTTCATGCCATCAAAAAAAAAAACCTGGCTTTTACGCCAACCAAAACAGAAACCCGGCTTTCATGCCAACAAAACAAACTGGTTTTCAAAACAAACCGGCTATAGATGCCATCCAAATCCGGCTATAGATGCCACCCGAAATTTGGCTTTCATGCCGTGAACAAAATCTGGCTCCCATGCCAAAACATGTCTCAAAAACTGGCTCCCATGCCAAAACAATCATTTGTCAAAAGATTTCTCACAAAATGACAAACTTTTGATCACATCCCATTTAGCAATCACTTTAATCACAATATTTAAGTGAGCGTAGGGAAAACAAAAAAAAAAGTACCAAAAAAAATACATGTGGTACCAAAAAAAAAAAAAAGAAGAAAAGAAAAGTGTTCACAAGCACTACAAAAATGTATACAAAAAAAAAATACATGTGGTATATAAAAAGAGAGAAAGAGGGGTCTCAGCCAAAAATGCCCTCCAGCCAAGCTTTCAGTTCCTCAAGCAAACTCTTGGCTTCATCCGTTAGAGTCTCCAAGGCACGCTTCTTCAAGAATCTGCCATGAGTAGCTGGAGAAGGCTCTATCCCTTCTGCTACACCAGGAAGACTATCCCGTGCAGTCTGCCATCGTTCATTCTCTCTAGCCTTCCTATTGAGAATCTGATCGGCCTCTGCAACTTGGCGAATCAAAGCACTCTCCCTGTCACGAGCCTCTGTTATGGCGGACCACGTACTGGCGACTTGGGCCTTTCGGAGTTCGAGATGCTTCCTTGCCTCCTCAACCTCTCCATCAAGGATGCTAAGGTCATGTTGCAGCCTGATGATGTCTAACTCCGCTCGGTTCCTCTCCCGAACCAGCTGCTTCCTGCCCTGTGTAGTCTCTTTCAAATCCGATTGAGCCTTCTCAGCAGGGTTCAGGAATATTTCTTGGAAGAACTGGTCATCAGGATAGCTGATGGTCTCAAACCATCCGTCGCCTAATGCAATGATCTTATCAACGATCGCCCGGGCGTCCGTGACATCCAGACCAATATCTTCCTCAGCATCTTTGAGAATCTCTTTCACATGCGGAATCTTGCTACGTGCAACATCCAAGTGTCCAGAAAGGAGGGTCTCAATCCAAGAACTCAAAACCCGCATCACCACCTTCTTCGCATACTGAAGAGATGGGCCAGATGAAGACTCACCCTTCTCTATCGATTGGCTGCCCAAGTCATGTCCCATCGGAAGAGTAACAATAGAACACTTTCCAATCGGGGCCGCTGGAGAAGGAATCTCAACATGAGGTCTAGCCTCTGCCGCGTCAGAATTGGCTGGAGAAGTCCCAATTACTGGGTCAACTTCTGGCATCTCTGGCTCTGGCTCTGAAGGAAGCGATGGACTCTCTTCTGTCACTTCAAAATCTGCCAAACACAAAAAGGTATGAATATGATCTTGTCAAAAAAAAAAATCAATGTCAAGATTATCACTATGAAATACCTTCTTCCATGATGGGCGGATTACTTTCTATCTCCATTTGCTCATCCGAAGCATCGTCGAAAGCCATATCCATAGATGGCTCGAAGTCGGAACCCTCTGGCAAGTCAGCTGACAAGAAAACAAAAATATGTGTCAGCAAATTCAAAAAAAAAAAAAAAAAAATCATCATCCTCATACCAGGTGGAGATTCTGGGTCCTCCCCAGAGTCCCTCAACTTTTCTTCAGATGCCGCAACTGGATCCATCACCGCCTCATCGGCAGGAACCTCGGGCATCACCAAGTTTTCATCTTCTGCAAAAGAAAGAAAACAACAGATCAAAAAAAAATCCCTCATAAAAGGAAAGAAACGAAAATAGAGAAGAAGGAAAATCATACCAACATCAGCGGACTCTTCTTCACGACTCCTCTTCTCTGGAGGCTCATCAGCATCTCCTGATACCTCCTCAGCAATGGTAGGAGGGACTTCCAGATCAGGAAAGTCTTCGTGGCGTCTCTCTGTGCGACGCTGTCCTCTCCTCCTCTTTTTTCTACGAGCCGGTCTACTCGAAGTACCTGCCTCACTATCAAAGTCAGGACTTCCACTTGGCTCCTCACTGGACGACCCGCTCCTACCAGTGGACCCCATGGAAGCCTTCATTCGCTCTGCTTGCATCCAAGTGTCGATCTCGGCTTCCTCCTCCTCGAGCTGTCTCAAGACCTCAGTAGGTATCTCTTGTGCGGCTCCGGATCTAATGACATCCTGTTCCTCGAGAAAGCCTATCCTATGCTTCTCTCCAGAAAGGAAGAACAAAACTTCCCCTCGACGAACGCCATCTGATCTACCAAGACCCTTCCCAGGAGATTGTTTGACATTCAGCTCCTTCTTGGAAAGCCCTCGGTACACAGCAAAGCTCTCCACGAACCACTTCGTGAAGCCAGCAGTCCGGAAAATGGGCAACTCAGGATAGGAAATCATGGCAGTAGTGTCCTCCGCACTATAGAAAGCCCATGCATTTCTCCCGTCCTGCAAACCTCCAAAACGCTTCACCATGCTCGAAGGCGCTCCAACAACGCCTTGAGAGAAGCCTAACTGCAACGCAAAACGCGAAGGGACATACGGCTGGATATCAACAAAAAGATGTCTGCGGTACACCATCGTGCCAACACGTATGTTTAAAAGTCACCTCTTCTCTGCGTTGGTCAAAGAATAGTGTCTTCCCGATCCCGCCCTGGTAGAATCTCGGGAGACACCAAAATCAAAAGCCTTCTTCCGCAAATCTGGAGAAAGCTTTACTGAAGATTGCCCAATCTCGACATCCCTGAATCGTCGGATTCTCAAGCGGGCAGACAAAAGTGAATCAGAAACGGCTTTTCCCCTAGCCAACCGAATCATAAAAGGGTCATCATCCTGAGCAGCGCCCAAACGGTGGAAGCCGGGACAGTGGTACACATACCACGAATAAAAAATATGGGCTGAAAATACCCTATTCATAGGAAGCCCAAGCCGAACCAGAAAAGCAGCAGCCTGCAGTTCGGTGCACAAATAGGAGTAAAGAGCAGGCACCAAAGCCAACTGCTCTCCGAACGCCATCTGACAAGCCGGAAATATACAATGCGGCCTGATGTGTGTTCCGTCTCCTCCAGCAAAAACAGCCTCACCCAGCCAATAAGTGAGGTACGCAGCAACGTCTCTCCGCAACGCAATGTCGGAGCAAACGGCGTCTGTACTTGTGAGAAAGTTCTTCAAATTCTCTCGCATGGCAGAAATCTTCTTCCCCGGATTCTTAGTCTTGGCTTCTTGGGTCATACTCTCAGAAGATTCTTCGTCGCCAAAAAAGTTTCGAGACAAAGAGCTGAAACTCCTCCAACTGCTACACCGGACTTTCAAGCCCTCCTTCTCCCTCAAAAAATCATAGAAGGCGACGAGCTGAAAGTACAAAAGCCTGAACTCCTCAGACTGCTCCTCAAGGACGCTGTCAATCGGCATAAATTCCTCATAGAGTTTGCCGAGGATGGGTAACCCGGTAATGGCACTCAGCTCCTTCAAAGAAAAACCAATCTCACCATTCGTAACAATGAAGGTGTTGGTTTGTGGAAGGAAGGACTCCAGCATGGCCATAAAAGCCTCATCGGAGAAAAATACGGTTTGCCTAAAAGCGCGAACCGCATCAAAAATCTCGGCCTCCTTCAGAATGGCACCGCCGATCTGCAGGATGTGATCAGTCCACGACTCCCAGCCCGAGTCAACACTGAAACGGCCACGAAGTCGAAAAGGCTTCACCCAATTGCTGCCATCGCCCCTGAAAATGCCAAGGCCCACCGGTCTCAAATCAACCGATGGATGATCAGATCCTTGGTAGCCGCTGGCCGGCATCAACATGTCCAGACGGACAGGCGACTTCTCTGCATAACCAGAAGGACCGCCAACAAAAACCCCGGTCTTGACCACAGTGGTCCTCTTTACCCAGCTTGGAGAATCTTCTCTCTTAGAGCAAGTGGGAGAAAGACTCATGATCGAAATAGTACGATCAAAAGGCGACCGGGTAGAAATGGTTCTCTCCTCACCATCGGCTGTGTAAGAGAACTGAAAGCATCTCCTTTGATATGACGAGTCATCAGGAGCTGCATCACCAAAGAAAAAGGTAGGCTTGGGCACAACGCTCTGATCGTCCATGACCCAAGGACGATTGCTTGCCATAATCTTGTAAAACTCCTCATCCTTGAGACCGATCAGTCGCTGTCTCATCTCATCTCGGTTGAGCGAGTCACACTCTTCCAAGTTTCTCTCCACATACTGGACCTTCTCCCAAGCCTGCTGTACAGCAGCATTGGAAGATCTGGCAGATCGACGAGGTGTATCGGTAACGGGCTTCTTACCCTTGTTCGTTCTGGAGGAACTACCTGCAAAGATTAAAAAAAAAAAATCAATCAACAGAATGACAGAATTTTGCTAAAAAAAATCCTAGCGAAATTTTGGCATGACTCCGGGGCAATTCCGAAGAAAAGGGAATCACCCCGAAAAGAAAGGAAGCCTGAAGATGAGCTCAACATCGCTGCGAGCTCATGATCAATGAAGGATTCTCAAAGAAGACTCGAACTCAAACATTGCTGCGAGATCAAGACAGTCTTCTCAAATTTCCGCAAGAATCGGAAAAGAGCTCAACATTGCTGCGAGCTTCAAATCCCAAAACTTGCAAAAGAGCTCCTCGAAACCCCCGCAAGACTAAAGAAAGAGCTCAACATTACTGCGAGCTTCAAATCTCAAGACTTGCAAAAGATTTCCAGGTGTGCATCATCATCATGCTCCCAATTCAATTTACCAAAAATCATGCATAAAAGAAAATCATCATGCACTAGATGCTAGGAAAACCTTGACAAAATTTGACCAATTCCAACCCAACTTGGTCAAAATCAAACTTTGTCTAAGTCAAAATTCATGTTGACTTAACATAGAAACTCTAGCCTTCTATCTTGATGCATCAAAAAAAAAAAAATGCATAAACATCTTGAAATGCATGAAACCTCATTATCATGATGATACAAAAAGGGGAGAAAGGAAAGTTCTTTTTAAAAAGAAAAAAAAAAGAAGAAAAAAAAAAAAGAAAAAAAATTATGGGCTGGCCCACAGGCCGTGGCCCATGGGCCACATGGCCGTACGGCCCAAAGCTGTACGGACATGTCCGTACAGCAGCAAAAAAAAAAAAAAAAGGAGAAAAAAAAAAAAGAAGAAGAAAGAAAAAAAAAAGAAAAGGGCGTGTAAAAAAAAAAAGAAAAAAAAGAACACGTGCAAAAAAAAAAAAAAAAAAAAAAAAAAAAAAAAAAAAAAGAGAAGAAAAAAATGATGAAACTTTCTTTACATGGAATTTCTTGTAAAAAGAAATAAAAAACTTACTTGAAGCCATGGATGGAGAAGAAAGAAGAACTTGAAGACTCTTGAAGAAGGAGGATTCTTGATCTTAGAGCAACTCTTGAAGACTTTTGCAAAAAGAAAGCAATAGGAGCAAGAGATCCCACCTCAATTGCTTTTATAGAAGAGAGCAAACCAAAAGAGGAAACAAGAGAAAAGCAAGGAGGAAAGGGCTAAAAATTAGCAACCTTCCCAAAAGAAAAGGAAACTTGGGATATTCTCTCCCAAAACAAAGATTCTTTGAGAAATTCTCTCCAAAAAGAAAGGGAATGAGAGATATTCTCTCCCAAAGAAAGATATTTTGAGAGAATCTCTCCCAAAATCAAGGAAACTTGAGAAAATCTCTCAAAGTAAAGATATTTTTAGATATTCTCCACCCAAAAGAGATATCTTTAGATATTCTTTACGAAAATGACACCATATGAGATCTAAGCCATTCCCAAAAGCTTAAGGTCCCATGGGTTAGCCCATATGAGCCAGGTTTGACCACCTAGGCACTAAAAGTGGCTTTTAGTCAAAATTCCTCTTACCAAGAGCATACAAAAAAAAATGGTTCCATGCCTCTCTTTTAAGTTGATTGGACCATACAAAAATTCCAAGCCTCATGAGCTTCCAAAATCCAAAACCATCTCACCTCATGAGCCAAATTGAGCCAAACCTTGAAATTGACATTTCACCAAAAATCAAACCGGTCCCCTAACATTCCACATACAGCTTGTTAGGTTACAAGACCAAAACCAAAAACCAAAACCTGACCCCCCCAACATTCCACATACAGTTTGTTGGGTCACACGGTCAAAACCAAAATCCGACCCCCTAACTTGCCACATACAGCCTGTTAGGACTCAAGGTTAAAACAAAAATCCAAATCCGCATCCCCGATGTCATCTTCAATACTTTGCCTCAAGATGGTACATGATTCCTATCACTACCATACAAATCCCCTGGAAGCTCAAAAGGCTACTCCATCAAAAAAAAATGCTCAAAGACTCTTGGTCAAGTCAGAAGCTCTTCTTCAAGATTCTCTTCGAGGCACATCGACTACAAAAGCTATATCGTCGCTGTACCTCGAGGGGGCATTTGTTGACACCAAAAATGTCACTTTGCCTCTTCACACCAAAAGCTACACGGAGCTGCATCCTACCAAAATAGGCAGGCGCCACTTCAAGCATCAGATCTTGTCAGAATCAAACAAAAACTGCAAAGTCACTCAAAAGAACCAAAAGAGAGGTACACATGAAGTTTCGGGTCATTTCGATATCATTTGGCCTAGCTTCACTTCTCCAACAGCTAAGCAGCAGCTCTCGGCAGCTGAGCACCCCGGGACCATGGCACCCAATTCGGAGCTTGTGGATCATCTCAAAATAACTCCAATAGGCTCCCCATCAAATTTCAGGTCAATCGGACATCGTTTGACCGAAAGTCAAAGCTCGACATTTCCCTCACGGTGAAATAAAGGCGAGCATTTGCATGACCCCAAACGGCTTCAAAACTCAAACGAAAGCTTATGGTTGGTCTTATCTACTGATGAGGAAGCTACCCATCAAATTTCAGGTCAATCGGACATCGTTTGACCAAAAGTCAAAGCTCGACATTTCTCTCGCAGGAGAAACAAAGGCAAGCGTTTGCATGACTCCAAACGGCTTCAAAACTCAAACGAAAGCCTATGGTTGGTCCTAACTACTGATGAGGGAGTCACACGTCGAATTTCAGGTCAATCGGACATCGTTTGACCAAAAGTCAAAGCTCGGCATTTCCCTCGCAGTGAAATCAAAGGCAAGCATTTGCATGACCCCAAACGGCTTCAAAACTCAAAAGAAAGCCCATGGTTGGTCTTATTTAATGCTCAAGAAGCTTCACCTCAAATTTCAGGTCATTCCGACATCGTTTGACCATGTTTCAGCTTCTGGCGGAAAATCAGCAGTTCTGCGCTCGGCTTTTCCCGGAAAATCGGAAACTTTGCAAACCAATTTGCAAGGATTCTCATCATGTTTTTCAGAGGGAAATCAAGCCAAAAATGTGGAGAAATGTCATAGAAAACAAACAAAAAAAACGGAAGCGAAAAACGACGAAAAACGGCCAGAAACGGGCCCCAGGAAGCAATTTTCCCCCCAGGGTCGCAGAGCCCCGCGACCCTGGGCCAGGCCTGCGACCATGGCCCATGGTCGCCGGAGACCATGGGGCCGGCGACCCTGGGAGGTCCGGGGCGCCGATTTCGCCCCGGGACCCCCCGTTTCGTCCGTTTTCGCGAGACGAGTTGTTCTGTCCCTGTGATTTTTCCAGATTCAGACTTTTGAGGCTCCAAATTCGCCGATATTCCCCAAGATCACAGGAATCCTTCCAAGAACTTCAAAAACTTCGTTGATCGCCAGCTGAACAACCAAAAAGTGCACTTTCTGCCCGCCCGATCGCGAAATCGACTGGACAGATGCTGCCGGCCCGCTGGTATCAACCAATGTCTGAAAATACATGATCATCTGATGTTGATTTACATAAGGATCCATCGATGATCATCGCAAAGGGAATTCCAAGAGACGCAACATGGCCCGCGACTCTTCAGCTACCAAGGTGACCACTTAGTGCAATCAATTGGCCCGTTTATGGCAAGTTAATGCGGTCATTAACCCATTATCTTGAACGGCCCAATCAGAAGCCTCCGTTCAGGAGTTACAAGTCCAAGCAATCATGGCATTCAAGCCATGAAACTCCTAACATAATGGAGATTAAAGGCGATTAAATGCCCATGACTCTCCTCCGGCCAATGAAATCCAAGGGTCAGGAGTTACAAAACAAAAAGCAATTAAACTTGTAACTCCTCCCTTAATGAGCTTTATTACCATAAAGGCTCATAAATCACTCCTAAAGGCTACCAAAAGGCCTATAAATAGGAGTCCTCTCCAAGCATTCCGAGGGGGGACACACACAGAAAGAGCCAGAAAATCGCCACAGAGCCGGAAAAATCACCAGAAAATCATTCAAAAATCCTTGGAGAAATCTCTACAACCCTGCTCCTTCAAGAAAACTCTGCTGCAACAAGTTCAACAAGGTGATTGAAGCCCCTTGGGGGGGCCACCCCCCCCCCCAAAGACCACCTCTCCTTCTATCCAACATGGCTAGATGCGGCTTTTCAGCCCGTCTACTCAGTTTTTTACCGGATATAGGACCTTATCTTGGTCCTTATCCTCTAAAAATCTGAGGTTGGAGCCAAGCCAAGAAATCAAGCACTATGTTCTCATCTGAAGGACGATGGCGGAGCCCATACATGACTCGCGACCATCGATCTGAACGAGCCCTCCCACAATCGCATGAGAAGTTAGATACCTTTTTCTTACTTTTCTGTTGTAAATTGTATTTTTTCTAAAGAGACAAAAAAAATCACATCTCTTGTCTTTCATTATTGATAAGATTTGTAAATCGCCTTTCATGGTAAAATCGCCTCCAACGGCACCAAACCGCCTTCTACGGCACAAAAACGCCTTTCACGGCATTCAAACAAAACTGTCTCTTTTATTAAAATATGTATGCAATGGAAAACTAGAAAAAAGTTTCATTTCCCTTTTTACTTGTGAAGGTGGATCTCCGGATCACCATTTCTAAATTCCAAGTATTAAAGAGAAATTGGCATACCCGTACAAAAAAACTGATGCCCGCTTTTCCTTTTTCCCTCCACCATACCCCGTCAGCCCCGGGGCGGAGGCAGCTTTGGAAAAAGACAAAAGCCGGGACCATCAGAATCAAAGTCATTTGCCTAGTGGTCATTCAGTTCTTGTTATTGAACCGAACTCAACTACTTGGTCAAAAACTAGGCGTTTGTGCTAAGAACCCAGCTGAGGAACAAAGTCAGGCACACACATGTTATTTTCAGAAGAAATGAGAAGGCAAGTATGAATGTAAAATTCTCTTCATTGATTGAAAGAATAGTTACAAGATCCTGTACACTTTTTTTCGTTACCAAAAAAGAAAAAATACAAGAGAGATTAGGGAGCGGTAGCCTCAACATTGACATCAAAAGGCTCCTTCGTGGTAGCTTGGGGAGTAGTCTCAGGCAGAGTCGGAGCAACTTCCGCAGCAGCCTCAGAAGTGGGGGCAGAACTCAGCTCAGGCTCGGGGCGAAAAAACTTACACAGGTCCTGATATACAAGGTGATCCACAGGGATCCATGCCTTCTTCAAGCACAGCTCGGCACCTGAGCTCGAACATAGTCGAGCTTATCGTCTCGACTTGAGCCTCATACTCTTAGGTCGCCGCCTCCACCCCATCCTGAAAAAGATGTCTCAATCTCAGCTTGGAGTGAGGCTTGGAGATCGGCTTTCACCTTGTGCATCAATTCGAGCTCAGCATCCCGCTTTGCCAGCTCAGCCTCAAGTGCGAGAATCCACTTAGCCTTGACCGCGGCCGCACCCTTCAGCTCATGGGTCTCGTCCTTCACATCGCAAAGCTCTTTGAGCGCAAACTCAAGCTCTACCCCCTGGTTATTTATCTTCTCCTTCATCGCTTTCAGCTCCTGACTACTCCCTCCCAAGGCCGCAGCGAGTTTCTTTTTCTCTGCTTCCAGCTTTTCAACCTTGGAGCCACTTTCACAGGCCCTCTCCAGGACCACCTGAACCATCTGCGCAGTCTGAGAAGAAAGACTAGTTTCAAAAAAAAAGCTAATAGGATCAAATGCTATTCAAAGATTTGCGTCGGACACTTACCGAGAAGATTGACTGCAGAGATGAGGCCAATAATGTCACATCGTCCGCTCCCTTGTGCCTTTGCATATCGAGTGGTAGAGTGCACGCGTTGGCGAGAGCGGCAACGATTGAAGGACTGCTGGTCAGACGATCTTCCACCGTCATGGGCCTCCTAGGCTCAAGCTGGAGGCTTGGCCTCCACAAAGCCGCCCCCGTAGGCTAAGGAGTTGAGGCCTACCCAGGGCCTTTCTCCAATGAGCCCTCACCCCTGGGCCTTTTCTCCCTTGGGGCCCTCTCTCTAGCCTCTTCGACAGGGTCCTGTCGAGCTCCAGAGCCATGGCCCTCAGACCGCGACCTCTTCTCAGCCCAGCCTCCCTCTCTTGGAGATCGGCGGAACGCTACCGAGCTGGACCAGCACCAGCAACAACAGTTCCAACAGTAGTGCCAGCGACAGCATCAGCAACACCACCAACAGGAACCCCAGCGCTCCCCGAAACCATAGTGGTGGAGGGAGTTCGACCTCCAAAAAGTTTCACCCCCAGGTCTTTCACCTTCACAACAGGGCGTCTTTTCTCCATCTCCTCTCCCCTTTCTTCTTCTCGGTTTGAGGGGGACGAGTAGCTCTCGACGAGCTGGGCCAAATCGACAGCCTCCGAGCTAACAAGCACGAGCTCCTTCCTCTTAATGTAAGTATGGTACCTCGGCTCGTATCCGAGCAAGGACCAGGCAGCTCGCCCGTGGTGGTCTTAATACTCGCGTACGAGTCTCAACCAGCTGTCTTTCCGCTTCCAACCAGCACGCTCAGCTCTCAGCTTACTCTGGCTAATCTCTGCATGACAAAAGATAACATAAGCTCTGCAAAATGAAAGAGGGAAGAAAACAAAGAACACTTTGAGCTTGGTAATTACTTGGAGGAACCTCGAAGTGTCGAGTAATCCTGTACAATTTCTTTGCATCGGTCTCTTCCTTGCCAAGCTCCCAGTTGCCAGAGACGAGCAGACGATCGTCCCCGGCATGTCCGTTTGAGTCCTCCAGGTCGTGGATGAAGGGCTCCAACTTCGGCATCCCTCGGAGGTAAAAACTATTACCATCCCCTGCAGTCTTGCAAAGGTCATATACGTCCTCGATGTCATGGACACCGAGGTTAATACCCAATGTCTTGTTGAGCTCGGTGATGCCCATTATGACCTTATAACCATTGGGCATCAGCTGGCATAGGCCGAGGTGCCATGTCGCCAAGCAGGCCCTAAGCAGAGGGTGGACGGGGAACCTAACCCCTCCCTCTATTATTGAGACTAACGGGAATGACATCCAGCCATCCCGGAAGGAGTAACCCTCGGGTTATCCAATTTGGTTGGGACATCCTCTGTGATCCCATATATCTCCTTAAAATCAGCCATGGCCTCAAGGGTCTCTGCCTAACTCCTATAAAATCCCATTTTTCTACAGACGGAGATATCGAAAAAGGCAGAGACAGAAACCCTAAACCCTAGAGCAAAACCCCTAAACAAAAAAAAGGTGGTGCGCAAAAGACATGGACAGGGAGGAAAACTCACAGAAAAGAAACAATCTCCGGACTCCGGTTCGCTAAGTCAGAGTTTCAACAGGGCTCCGGCAGGGTTTTCTCCTCTCTTGCAGCAGAGCTTTCTCTAGTGAATGCCAAAGTGAAGAGACGAACGAGGAAGACCCTATTTATAAACGGAATAGCGCCCGTTTCAATTCCTGAAGGCACGCGTCGCTTTGATTTCGCTAAATGACCAACCAGATGGAGACACGTGGCACTGCCATTTCATCTCACACAAAGATCCAGACACTCTATTTATTGCCTTGGGAAGGCAAAACAGCAGCATGTTATTTATTGCCTCGGTGTCGCGACCCCGGACTGGGCTACCGAGGTCCTAATCCGGATCGAGACTGAAGAGGTGTGTAACCATTTATTTAATTACCCACAGGTGTTCTCAGTGAGGATATCACAACAACATAGTACATTTTTTGTTAAGTGCGGAAGCGTGTACCAAATCAAACGTCCATAATTCAATACTAGTCACAAGATAAAAACATATGTATAAACCAAGTATCAGAATGAGCAATGATCAGAAGTGTTTTCCCAAAAGAAAAGTTAAAGTTTATACAAAAGATCATTTAGTTACATTCCCAAAAATAGAGGCTAACAAAAGCCAATATAAACAAAATATCAATCCCCAAAAGAATGGTTAAACGTTCCCAAAATGTTACATCTCTTTAAGCAATCAAATGTCTAAACGACATCATCAGCAAGCCACTCAACTAGGCGTTGCGGTTCACCGACCGCCTCTTCAAACTCCGCCTCGGGATAGACAATATCCGGACTTGAGTACTAAAGAATGGGTCAAACACGACGGTTTGCCAAATGAGTGAAGAGACATAACAATATAATACTAAATGAATTTACCTTCAAAAGCATTTAAAACCTATTTAAATAACAATTTCCATAAAAGGAGATAAATCATTTATTCAAATACAAGTCTGCATTGTAAAACATGTAAAGGTAACCAAGGAAACTAGAAACGAGTAAGATGGCAACCACACGAAGCTAATTCTTCTATCACCGAAGTGACAGAGCAATATCAAGGCGTTGATTTCAGTCACACGAGGTGAGGAGAAACAACGAAATATATACATATACATATAATATACGGGACATGACCACGGTAGCGAACCGGGCATCGGGAACCACTGTAGCAATCCGGGGTATCGGGACAAGACTACGGTAATAACCGGGTAGTGTGATCCAAACTGCAGCTGGTGAGACAAGAGGGGGATCTCCAAGTCGGTGGATCAGACCAACAGGATTATCCAAGCTTAGTGGCATCGACTCATAGGTCAAATGACAAGATCAAAACAAGTATAAAATACATCAAGTGCAAGTACATAAATAAACAGGATGGGGGTGCACAAAGGCACAACTGTCATGTCAATCGGCGCATGCTTGTCGGGATTAGTAAAATGCTACAATTTCAATTTCAATATTTTCGAAAATGCATAAGAAATTCAGAAATAATGAAATACAAATGAACTTTCGAAATCTCAAGACAAGTATTGGGGTTCGAGATTTGTTTAAAGTGAATAGGGGTCTCGTATGTCGATTTAATAACAACTTGGTACTCTTTGAGTTTGGGGACATTCCGGGCTCATTATAAACCTTAGGATTCTCAAAACTTCAAATGAAATCTTCGTGAAATGGTTTTTTTCTCAAATGACCTCATATATTGCCTAGCAAATCTCCTTGACATAGAGGGGTTCTCAATGAATATTCCCAAAACATTTAAACAATTCGTCACTGTCCCAAACATAGCCCTTGACCGACAGAGCACATCGCTCGAGCGAACTCGTGGTCTCTAAAATGGTCTTCTGGGAGGGTTCGCTCGAGCAAAATTGAGGTCGCTCGAGCAAACTCATCCAGCAACAGGTTGGCTCGAGCGAGAGTTCAGTTCGCTCGAACTAACCACTCTCTGGAACGAGTTCTGGGAGGGTTCGCTCAAGCGACAAAGGGATCCGCTAGAGTGAACTACCCACTGGAATGGCACGAACCCTTTTCTGGACACTTCGCTCGAGCGAACTGTCCAGAAACTGTTTCCGGGACAGTTCTTCTCCTCTTTTTCTCTTAGTTCTACAACCTTCTTTAAACACCAAATAAGGAGTTCCAAACTCCATCTAAATCAACATCAAATCTCCTACAACATCCATTTCATCTTCCTCCAACAATATCACATCCAAATACAAAAAAAGAAGGGAAGGAAACCACTACACACAAGAGCACATTTGAGATAAAACAAGAGAAAATTGAATGTCATGAACCAATACATTTCTATGACAATAAATGCACTATCAACGCTCTTTCATGAACATTTATTTCAAGTCAATGCAATAAATAAGCATGTATGGGAAAATAATAAAATCAACCACATTTCTTATAAAACCATTGAAAACTCATAAAAATCAAATCATCCACTTGCCTTGGGTCCAAGTTAATCAATAACAAGCTCTAATACTCCTCCAAGCTATGAAGCAAAATCCCCAAAAATAAACCCCAAATGGGTCAAAACAAGAAATATAAAGGGAAACCTTACAATAATGAAAATGGAACCTCTTCAAGGTCAAAGAAACACAAATCAAAGAGATGGGGAGGATTGCTTACTTGTAGGTTCTCCAAATGGGCAAGGAGAGCTCAAAGAGTATTTTGAAATGGAGGGTCTTCTCTAAAAATGGTATCAATGGAGAACTATGGTGGTGAAGAAGAAGATGATGATCTCAACCTCTCAATTTGTGCAAGATTGGTGGTGGATTTGGTGGGGTAAGAGCAAGAGAAGAAGGAAAAAAAAGGAAACCCTAGGTGAAGATTGGAGTTGAGCTAGAAAAGGGGAAAGGGAGAAGAGAGTTCTCTTTTTATAGAAAAGTGGAGTTGAGTCCCACCACTAGAATCCTTCATGGGCTAAAATCATGTTTATCGGGGCTTTGAACAAATTCGACGAAGAAGAGAAAAGTGATCGTCGAAATATCTAGTTTCCAAATAGTATATGTTTTGTAGGTTTCGGGAATATCAAATTTTTTTGTACAAATTTAGTGTAAAATGACTGTTTTGCCTTCAATTCTAGGAAGTTGGATTTCGAGGTCTTGAATGGGTACAGGATCAACATAAAAGTTGTAGGAATTAACAAGACAAGTAAAACGAGATTAAAACAATCAAACACAAGAATCTCAGATAATCCCCTAAGTAAAACGCAAAGTCATAAAAGGAACCCCCAAAGGGCCCCACTGTCACAAAGGTACTCAAAATTCTCCAAAACTATATCAAAAGCTATTTTATTCTCCACTTAACCAAAATCAACTCATCACACTTAGAACTAAAACACGACTTAATTAATACTAATCGATGACACTCGGGACGGAGTCTTACACTCGGGCTAATGAAGCGTCACCGATGTGCTATTTATTGTTTCTGGCAGACAAACAGACTTCATCATAAAGATCAGATGTCATCAGCCAACATCCAAATGAAATTTAAATTGATACCTCGGATCTCCCAACACACTACTTAGCTCCCCGACCTCAAAAAGTTGAAGAACTCCAAGAGGTCACGAGCTAGGGGTAATTGTGTGGGGTGTTTTCCTAATAGTAGGATTACGCTAGTCTTGGTAGTAGTACCAGCTCAGCTCATCTAGATCTCGGTGTCCAAGTTCAGCAATAGTGTCAAGATTCATCTAGTTCGGTAATGGTACCATCTAGACATCTCATCTCAGCTCTGCAAACAGTGCCAGCTAACACCAGGCTTGAGCTAGCCTCGGTAATAGTACCGACTACGCTCACCTCGGTCTCGGTATAAGACACATCGGCAATAGTGCCGGGATGCATCCGAATCTGGTCTCAGTATCATCCTCAGCTCGGCACGCCCACTGAGATGAGTATCGAACCATAATTGTACTTCCTCAAAGCTATAACTACGTTGCAAAACGTGCTGACAGACAAGACAGGCACCGGATAATGATCAGGTGTCGTCTTGATCAATCACATCCACAATTAATACGGGAGGTCATCTCTTGATTCGACCAGACAATATCTCCACCTACCCCCACTAAAGGAGTGTCAGGTGAAACCTCTACATATAGAGGGATACCAATCCCTTCTCAGGTACGCCCTGAACATGCCTTAATACACCTTGTGACACAAGATCACACATTGCATAATGCGTTACAGAACGCCATACTTGTCTCTCTTCTTCATCCTTTGTTCAGTGATAGCACTAATTCAGGCATCGAAGAGCCTTCGGCTGACGGGAGCCATGGTCTCTGACTTCTATTTTTCATTCCCTTTCGAGTTCTAAGACGATCTATCTTCCCCAAAGAATCTTAAACAGCAAAATCATGAGTCTCACACTCACTTAACCTGAGTCCGTAAATCCACGGTTCATAACCATCAAGAATATGAGAGAAAAGAAAAGAAAAACCCACTCAAGGGATTTCATTCCTGACACACAAAAAAACCTATCTGAAATTCTTATAGATGTTCTTGTCGGTGAGGCGACAAATGATACCAAGCCAAGGGCAACGAACATCAGTGACCGGAATTTGGAATCCTTCCGAAGCCTTGATGGTGGTTCATAAAATGTTTTAATTATACTGGCAAGAAGTACCCTAAAGACGGGCAAAATGACACCATTAACAACTACAGCAACGGCGCCTAGCAGCAGCACTGGGATCTCTGGCTTGTTAAGATATGCGAGGCAGCGAAGTGGAACTTCATGTGCTTGTTTTGATGGCTTTTCCATTTTAGGTTATGAATCTTGAGTTTCTTGGATATTGAGTCTTGTAGATAGTCCAAATGGGAATGAGAATGAATGACGGCTGCTATTTCCTACACCAAATGATCCATGACTTGTAGATCGTTGGAAGGCAGCTTGCGGGCTCAACTGTCTTCCATAATCTGACATAATCTCCGGCTTGTCGTGGTCAATTATAGGATGTTGTTCTGACTCTTTGTTCACTGCTTGCATTCAATCATGTGTGATTGCATTCAATCACTTGAAATAATTCAACAAAGCATGTTATGTGTTTTCATAAGCACATGAGTTCAATTTATGACAAGGTTGTGTAGTGAGGCTCTTTACCTTTTTCAGTGATTAAACCCTTGATGAATCACAACAATGATATCAGCATTCCTCACAGTACTCAGGCGATGCTCAACGATGAGAGTGGTTCTGTTGACCATAATCCAGTCAAGTGCTTCCTGAACAACACATTCAGACTCCTCATCAAGTGCGCTTGTGGCTTCATCTAGAAGAAGAATTCGTGGGTCTTTTAGAATTGCTCTGGCAATGGCAGCCCTCTGCTTCTGTCCTCCAAACAGCTAAGTCCCATGCTCACCAACCATGGTGTTAAGTCCCTGAATGTAAGGTATGCAACAGTGGAAGAAATAAATTACATCTCCCAAAACATATTGCAATATATCGGTGCAATATGATGTTGGAATTCTTTTTCAGAATTTTGTGATGAAAAAAGGAAAAGAACCCATCATTCTTTTGTGAGAGGCTATGTTCAGTACATATTTTCATTTGAAATGATTGAAGCTCAGAGGTCTCTTTAATAAATGCATAATAAATATCTCAATAGTTTTGAAAATGAATTCTAGCACTAGTAATTGGCAAACAAAAACAATGCTAGTAAGAAATTCTTGAACCCTGGGGCAATTTGTGTATGAATTTGGAAGCGTTGGCAAGCTCAGCTGCAGCTTTTATGTCCTCAATAGTTGCACCATCCTTACCATAGGCAATGTTGTCTTTAATCCTTGAAGGAAACGGGACAGGTTCCTGGCTAACAAGCCCAATTTTCCCTCTGATCCATCTTAGCTGAAACTCCTTGAGATTTATACCATCTATAAGAATTCACCGCATTATAGATCATTTTCCTCCTTTTATATGTAATTTTGGGGAAAATTGCATAAATTAAAGAAGATATTTGATGGCTTGATTACTGTGCACAATTTGATGGTTCAATACCGACTAATTATGTCAGTTGAAACAATTCAACTGAATGTCAGTAGTTTCTGTTAATGAGGAAAATAGTCAATATCAATCGTTTGATATAGTCGATATCGAGCAATTTATCTGTAAGTACTAGTTTCTGCCAATGAGAATAACGGTCGATATCAACTACTTTAAACAATCAATACTGGCCAAGTCTGTCAGCCGAAGCAGTTTATATTTGTAAGCTAATAGTTTCTGGAAATGAGGATTATGGTTAATATCGGCCATTTTCATCATAAATAGGAGCAACTGGCTTATAAATAAATTGCTTAGCCTAGTGAATTCCGTTGATATCGACCAAATCTGTCAGTCAATATCAATTTATGTGTAGGAGGTAAATGGTCGATATCAGTCATTTATCACCAAAAAATCGAAAGACCCTGTCAAATTCCATACTACTGTTTCAACTTACATCATCAAAGACCACAAGAAATTCCATACAAGTATTGAAACTTACATTAAACCTATTTACATCGTCGTGATTGAACCCATTTACATCATCAGAGACCAAAAAAATAAAAAATCGTACAACTGTTGAACTTATATTGAACCCATTTACATCATTAAGACAACTGCTCAAACTTACTTTGAACCCATTTACATAAAAAAAAAAAAAAAAAAAAGACTTTCAAATTTACATTAAGCCCATGAATGTTGTTGAAGATCCCAAGAAAATAACACAACCTTGTGGATGTAACATTAACAGCCGCCACTGATTGAAGAGATCACAACACTGGAGGTTTTCTATAGTTAAATACAATAGAGAGCCAGTATCTGGAAGGTGGTCTTTAAAAGCATATCCACCGTTTATATGCAAAGCTAGATATATATAAATGCCTTCACATTGGACGGATGGTACAATTTCTTAGGGCAGAGAAAGGGTACCTTCCACAGTTCTAGGGCTTTAAACAAGTCAATATTGAATATGAATCAAGCTGATGACGTTTTAGAGTAGATAATGCAATATAAGAAGGTGTTTAATGTGTGTACCAATCTCTTAATAGAGTCCAACCACCACTTTAATGAACTTTTTCTGGTGTTTTTTAAAAGGAAAAAATCACGAGAGCACATGTTGCATGCGATGAAAGAGGACAATAAAGAAAAGCAGACTTGGGGCAACATATAAAGCATTTTTGCATAATAGTCGGCATCAACCGATACTATATATTATATGGTCGATAGTGACCATATCGCAAAATGAAAAAAAAAAAAAAAAAAAAAAAAAAGACTGAAAAGCAACAAGAGGACCCCTTCCATATCCAAAGTCCTAGTTTGTCCTCATCCTTTCTATAGCGTCCTATCTAGATTTTTTCAATAGTTTCTCCTTACTTTTACATGCACATGGGATCTATAATTTCTAGATTGTAAAAATTTTGGGTAGAAGCCTACACTTTTTTTTTTTAATGTGTGGCAATATTTCCGTATTATAGGGAGTGCTTGCCTTCAATTCAATTAATAATTTTTTACATTTTTTTTTCTACAATCCTCATGTCCTCGCCCTATGTTGAAAGAGGTTTGGTAGATCAAATTTTGAGTCCCTTAAATACATGGTTATGATCGTCAAATTACAGTATTGTTTTAGCACATCAAAGCCTTGGAAACGGATCCCTAAGCCTTTCGGTCCCAACTTACCCGATTGCAAGTTGGACCAGCAGCATCAAAGGTTTTCCGGCTGCTTTATTCTACTTGCTATATTAATATTCCCCATGTGAGAAGACACTTTTTCGGCTCCCACTAGCACTCTTTACAATGTAGAACCTAGCCTCCAGTTGGACAGGGCATTTAGATGGTCGTGACAACTTAATTTCAACCTGTAGTTCTATTAAATGTAGTGGCACAACATGGTTCCCAAGCAACTTTTGTTGGTTTTGGCTCGAACCGTCCAACTGGTCCTCCTTGAATACTTTACGTGGACCAAGGTATTATGCCTAGTTTGTTATAAATACTTTCTTTGGATTATCTTTTGGTATAAGAGGAAGAGAGAGAATTCGTTAAGGAGAGAGTATCAAAGCAAGTAGGTTAAGGACTTGTTTGTATCGTTTTAATTTTTTTGGCGTCTTAATCTGTCTAAAAAGAAATGGATGAATTAAAATAAATCTCATTTTAAATAATAAGTCGTCTTATCACTTAAGATATATTGTTATTGCATACCAAACGATCTTATTTACCTTTTTTATCTTATTATTTAAGACACAAGATATTAAGACAAAATTTAAGACGATTGAAATATTATCTAACTGTTACAGCGTTTGAAATCCTTATAGTATGTAATAAGTTTCCCAAGCCACGTAAATGTGATAGCTTGCCGTTCTAATTGATCGTGCTCGTTTGCGAAACAAATACTATTAGAGTTCCCACAAGTGGTATCGGAGCACTTGGATATTTGAGAGATTTGCTAGGGGTTGGATTTTGCACGCGATCGCGGGATTAGATCGGATCCAAGGAAGGTTGGTATTTCTAAAGGGTTCGTTGGAGAAAAGAGATAAAAGAGATCGTTGATTTTGATCTTGGTGGGCCACACTGATCGAGGTTTGCTGTACTGGGGAGATCTCGAAGAAGAGTAAGTTGCAAAATTGTTGCGCTGTTCTTGACAACCAGAACACAGAGGTATTGTTTTCCTGGTGATCGAAATCATCTCTTCCATCGCAAAATCCTGACCTTCGGATATCTTAGATCCTCGTCATGGCTGTCTCTCTCTTCCTCCTCATCTTCCTCTCTTCCTCTCACTTATCCACTTCGGCATCCCCTTCTCAAAACCCTATCCAGGTTATCTCTCTCAGCACCATTCATCTCGTGGGACCCACCATTGACAGCGCCGATCGGGTAATGTAGACCGTTCAGATGCGCCTTTCGATCAGCGCTGGTGGGCCCCGCAAGATCGCGTATGCGCTCATGGGCCCCACCTGCACAAAGGCCGAGCAAACTGCAGATGCGATCGGGCGTGTTTTTCATTTTTGTTTGTTTGTTTGTTTGATGATCGTTTCATTTCCGTTTTCTGGGCAGCAGGTCACCTATGGTACGGTCCTGAAGCTGATGCACGAGAGAACCAAGTGCCGCCTGCACTCTCACGACGTTCCGTACGGGACAGGCAGCGGGCAGCAGTCGGTTACCGGGTTCCCTTCTGTCGATGATTCCAATAGCTACTGGGTCAGTAACCCCTCTTTCTCTCTTTCCGTAAATGGTGGCCCACTCATCGGTTGGTCCACTTGTTTGAGAAAATCGGACGCTTAGAAATAAAAGATGGATGTATCATCACAAACGTGGCCCACTTGATGGATGGACCATCCTGATAACGGCAGGCCCCACCCCACTCACGAATGTTCTAAATCACCAACTCATGGGATTCACAAACTCACTCAATGCTTGAGGATGCTCACCTTCAAGATCATATTGTCTTTCATTACTTGAGGTCAAAGCACATGATATTGCTGATTTCTTCACCAGATCACTTCCTACTGCCAAGTTTGCTTTTTTCACTAGACAAGGTTCCAAGGCATTGCCATTTGCATTGGGCTATAGGAGGGTGTCAAAACACATAATATTTTAGGCTGTCAGTGTAGCATACACTGCAATATGTAATTTATGTACTCTTTTGGTTTGCTATATGTGTATTTATCCTATGATATTAGATTGCCTTGTCGAGCATTGGGATGGTCAATACAATGGAAAGAAAAAGAGTTAAATATAGCATATCTGCAGGAAACAAGGGGAACGGAATAAAGCTAAGGACTCCCACTAATGGCTACAAACTCTACTACATAGAATAGAGCAATTGTAGAATTAGAGGAATAGTAGTAGATAAGGATTTGAAAAAAAAAAGAAAGAAAGATTCTGGGGCTAAGGAGATTGAGGGATTGACTTATAGCAACTAAACTAGTGTTAGTAGTAGAAGATATAATTTATATCATTAGTGCTTACTCACCCCTAAGCAGGATCAGATGAAAGCGTTAAGACACAATTTTAGGAGGAGATAGATGATTTAATATGAAATATTCTAATTATTGAAAAGATTCTCCTATGATTGGACTTAATTGGGCATGTAAGAAGGATGGTAGAGGGTATAAGAGTACTTGGATGACAAGGATTTGGAGACACTATATTGGAATTTGTGTTGACATTTGACCTTGTAATAGTAAGCACCTACTATAAAAAACAGAGAGGAGCATGTAATTACCTATAAGAGTAGAACTAATAGAAGCCAGACAAACTTTTTTCTACTTGGAAAAACATGACCAATTGGTTTGTAAAGGCTGTAAGGTTATTCCTAGAGAGAGTTTGACCACACAATACCGGACAGTAGTTTTAGATGTCTGCTGAATTAGAACGAGAGGGCTAGTAAATAAAAGGTGCTCTAAAACAAGGTGGGGGTATTTAAAAGGGAAAGGGCAAAAACGTTTAAGAAAAAAGTAAACAAGGGGGAAGAACCAAGAAGGGTTGCAAAAGAGGTGCTTGGAGATTTTAAAGAGAAAGAGACTAGTAAAACAACCTAGTGGTGGAGTGGAGAGGTTCGTTTAGGAAGCCGTGCGAGAGAAAAGACATTACTACAAAGTTTGACAGAGATTAGGAATATGGAAACATTAAGAAATGTATAATAAGGCAAAGAGAAAGAAGTGAGAAAAGTAGTGAGGGATGCAAAGTCAAAAGCATATGATGACCTATATAATAAGTTGGGAATAAGAGGAGAGAGAGATTTTCAAGCTTTCAAGAATAAAGGAAAGGAAAAGAAGGGACTTAAATCATGTTAGATGTATAAGAAGCAACATCCAGAAGGTCTTAGTTAGGACAATGACAATGAAGAAATGTCGAGAAATTATTTTAACAAACTTCTAAATGAAGATTCTATAGGAGGCTCAGGAATGCAAGAGGATACTTAGTTAGTAGGACATATCTTTTGTTGCTGCATTAGGGTAGCAGAAACAACGAAAACATTGGCAAGAATGAAGACAAGAAAGGCTATGAGGCTAGATGGAATTCAAATGGACGCCTAAAAATGCTCAAAAGAAATTGGATAGATTTGGTTAACTAGGCTCTTCAATAAGATATTGAGGACAAAGAAAACGGTGAATAAATGGAGAAAGTGTTGCAATACCTTAATACAAGAACAAAGGAGATATACAAAGTTGCATTGATTATCGTGGGATTAAACCTATGAGCTCTATGAAACTATGGGAGAGAGTAATGGTGCAAAAACTTACAAAAAAGAACAACATATCTCAAATTCAAATTGGTTTCATAAGAACCTATCTTCTCACTTAGACAATTAATAGAAAATATCGAGAGAAGGGGAAAAATCTTCATATGATCTCCATCAATCTAGAGAAAGCCTAAGATGGGGTACTAGATATTTGATTTGGTAAATTTTAGATAATAGGAGTGTACCAAGAAATTATATTGACATCATTAAAGGCATTTATGAGGGAATATTAATGAATGTAAGCTACCTATGGAGAGGCAGATAAGTTTCCAATGACCATCGGTTTGCATTAGGGGTCAACTTTAAGCCCTAACTAATTATGGACAAGTTAACTACTCATATTCGAGAGGAAGTACTTTGGTGTATGTTGTTTGCAGATGATACAATATTGGTGGATGAATTGAGAGATAACGTGAGGCTTTAGAATCCAAAAGCTTTAAAATAAGTCATACAAAGACAGAATATATGAATTACAACTTTAACAGAGGTGTGAAGAGAGATCACTCCGATGAAAATTTAAGCTCGAAAGATACCACAAAGAGATTCCTTTTGATACCTTGGCTCTATAATTAATAAGAATGGAAAGATTGAGGAGGATGTTGAACATAGAATAGGAGTTGGATGGTTGAAATGGAGACTTGCCTCTGGAGTGCTGATCAACATAGACCAACAAGATTGAAGGAAAATTTTTACTGGATAACAATTAAACAAACTATGACCTATGGACTAGAATGTTGGGCCGAACGGGTCAATGAGGACTTGAGGTTATGGGTCAGCCAACCACCATACCAACTAGTTAAGGATGGGGAAAGGAGTCAACATAATCTGCTGTAACCAAATCCCCCACTTATATTAGCACTAAAGCCCCCACCTGCACTTCATCCCTACTTATACTCTACTCACTGTAACTATAAATATGTCAACTGGATATACAAAGTAGCAAAGGGAAAATTCTCTATATATTTCTTTCTTCTGAATTCTGATTAGCAGGCCAATCAAAAAACAAAATATGTAAAAAATGACTGTCGTAGAGATAGAATGTTGAGAAGGATTTATGGTAAAACTAGAAAAGATAGAATTAGAATTAAAAAAATGAGTACATTCGGAAGCATTTAGGGGTAACATCAATAAGTGATAAATTAAGAGAGGCTTGTTTGGGTGATTTGGAAATGTCCAATGCAGGCCAGCAATGGCGCCGGTTAGGAATAGTTTTTCAATGAAGGTTGTTGGCCCCTCAAGGAAAAGGGGTAGACCGAAGAGGACGTGGATGGATGTAGATTTAAAAAATGAGACCTATCAAAGGATTTGGCTCACGATAGACTGGAATGGAGAAACGTAATTCATCTAGCTGACCCCGACATTTTTGGGACAAGGCTATGGTGATGATGGTGATTAGATTGCCTTGTAACAGTTCTTAGAGATTAGCATAGCTAAGTTTGCATGATTTTATTTCTATTGTTGTATCTCTATATAAAGGAATGGAAACTGATCAAATTGATCAGAGGATTCAACCAAAATTCTACTGAAGTTTCAGTGTATGTTTAATCTGCCTGAATTTACTAACTATTTTCTCTGTACTGGTACTTGGTGCAGTTGCTTTCCTTAGGTTAGATATTTGGTCGTTCTAATGTTATGATATGTCATTCTGCAGATTGTGAGGCGTCAACTAAATTCATCTGCGAAACAAGGTGATACTATTAAATCCAAAACTATCATCAGGCTTCAGCACATGGCTACTAGAAAATGGCTACATAGCCACTTGCATGCATCCCCTATATCAGGTAACCTGGAGGTCAGTATCAGTTTCACTTTCACCATTTTTGTCTGCACTTTAGCAGTTGGTTAAGACATATAGACTTCATAACTGCTTTTCTGTTATCCATTATAACTTAGCAAACTTAATTAGTATTTGTAGTTCCAGTTCAAAAATTAATGTAGGTTTTGTTTGGACTTGATATATTTTAGTTGATGTTGCTTTACTGACTTTTTAAATTGCTTTCATTCCAAATTCTGGATTATTTTAATGAACCCTACACCTACAGGCCGACTTTTCTATCATTGTGATCTTGGACTTTCAAATTTTTAAACCTTCTGATGCGATTAGCTTTCTAATTTCAGTGGACAGGGGATTTAAGTCTTTAGGGTATTAAGATGAGTACAAGCGGTATTGGAGTGAATGATTGAAATTTGTATTAGCCTCCTCCTGTTTGAAAGCCCATTTCCTGCGTTTCTTTGTGAAACTGGTTGTGAGACCCATCCCTTTGGCATATATCCAAAGGCAAGTGTGAAACTGAAACCTTCTTCTTAATCTTGGTGTCCTTTCTTCAACTTTATTGCTGCTGTAATATTGGGGCTGCTGATATTCTGCTACCACTCTCTGGGTAGATTCTAGACATCCCACCACCAGAAGCTAGACCAATTAATTTGCTTAATATCAGCTATTCAAGTTTGTTCAAATTTTTATTGATTTTTTTTCTCTTGAGCAACTGCAATTAAAGGCCATCAGCCATTCCTTTGGATCAGTCCAATCCCAGAATCTGTTCTGGTTCTTGGGCTGAAACGTATGTTTCATAACAGGGCTGCACTAGCATTGCTGGCTTGCTGCCCAAGATCGAATCCCATTACACATTATCTCTGAGACAGCACACAACATATCCACTCATTTAGGAGATTGATACATTGTAACTGTTTGCATTTCTAATACAACAAACTCCCGGCCATTGTGAGGTAATGCTCTGGAACTTGCATTGTTGTTGGGTAATCAAATGAAGCTATTGAAGGTCTGCTATAGTTCTGGAACTTGCATTGTTGTTGGATAATAACTTGCATTGTTGTTGGATAATCAACATTCTCTCTCTCTCTCTCTCTCTCTCTCTCTCTCTCTCTCTCTCTCTCTCTCTCTCTCTCTCTATTTTATGTATGTAGTTCAGCATTGACATTTATATTGTACCTAATGGAATGAAGCTGGTTTCAACATAGAGCTTAATTCAACACCCTTGTGTAGGTAAGTTGTTTTGGAGGGGAAGGCGAGTCCGACACTGGGGACCATTGGAAGTGAGACTACTATTCATGCCTAAAATGATATCTTATTATGGTTTTGTCTTTTGTGGGTTGATTTTCAATTCAGTCTTCGCCTACAGGCTTGAAATTGAGGGCAGTGGAGAAACTTGGAGGCAAGATCAAAGGGTAAGGCTGCAACATGTTGACACAGGTGGTTACCTACAAAGTCACAACAAGAAATACTCTCGGATAGCTGGAGCCCAGCAAGAGGTACTATTAGTGAGGCACATTCTTGGGCACAACTTTGCTAATGTTCCATTTGGATCCTTTCTATTCAATTATCCTGCAACTCAATTTACCCATAATTGGTTGTTGCAAAGTATGAACACACCAAAAACTTCCAGTAATGTAGTTTATCCAGTTGCAGGAATTGTGGCCCTATGCATAACTCAAGTTGCGTGTATGTGAGTTACACAAAACCAAATGGTCCCTATGGTTCCTTTGAGTATTCTCAGTTCACTTGTGATTTTCAGCATAATGTGCATTCGGTATGTTCACAGGTCTGTGGCGTTCGCGATAAGCGTCCAGATAATATCTGGTTGGCAGTAGAGGGGGTATACCTTCCAGTTAATGGAAACCAGTGATTACACTATTTCGTCAAGATACAAACATGGAGAGGAATAAAGAAGTAAGTTCTCATAGCTGGTACAATAACCTCTTGAGTAACGATATTGGGCTGTTTTTTCTTGGACAGAAGGTAGACTTGGTTTTCCTCAAGGTTCTTGAGTGAAAACCATATTATTTAATAAACCATTAGTTCTTGCAATTAATATACATGAGCGTATTCTTACATAGAAAAGTTGGCTAACTAGAGGAAATTTGTTTGTGTGGATTAGGGAACATGGTTAGTCTCATTGCCAACTCATTGTAACGGCTGATGGTTTTGTTTGAGTCAGTTATTTATATGCCCTCTAAACTAAAATCTCCTGTTCAGTCTTAGGTTCAAAGTCCCAAAATGTCCTTGATTTCAATGTTAAATATATGTTAAATTAAAAAAAAAAAAAGAGAAAAGGAGCCTAAATTTGAATTAAAAAAGACTACAAAAGAACATATTTCAGAATTCAGATCCACATTTCAGACTTGACCAGAATTGAACTAGAATATGAACCCAGATTTAGATTGAAATTCATAGTAGAATCCTAAACGGGTGGACAATAGAACTTTGTAATCCCCCGGCCCAAACACCCACCCACATACATGAGAGAGAGAGAGAGAGAGAGAGAGAGAGAGAGAGACCGAATTTAAGATATCTAATCTACAACTTAGGGTGCTCCAAAAAAACATGCCACACTCTTTTCTTTTTAAGAGAGGCTTCAGAATTAAGGATGATTTCAACCTTTATCTATTTCTCTTACAATTTGATCTAGTGCATCTAGTAAGTTCTCAAACAATCTTTCTTTTGGTGATTGGGTGTTTGTACCTATAGGAACCTATATTATTGACAATTATAAAAGGCAATTATGGTTGTGATAATGAAATTTACAATAATGGAAGTTTGTTCTTATGATAATATTAAAGCAGCCAGTCAACTGAGGATTGGAGAAAAGTCGGGTAAATGAAGGTGGAGAACACTGTCCATGAGTTAGCACACATCAATTAATTTTTAATGGTTTCCATCTCAACTCATCATCATTATCAGCATAATCTTAGCCTTATCCAAGGTGATCAGGTTAATGTGTTATCCTCAAGAATAGAAACAAGTTAACACAAAATTCCCTAACATTTATATAGGAATGTGATTTACTACCAAGGCTCATAAATGTAAAAGATCCTCTCTCTCTCTCTCTCTCTCTCTCTCTCTCTCTCTCTCTCTCTCTCTCTCTCTCTCTCAAACTGTATGAAAAGAAAAGACTAAAAAGAAACCAAGATCAACATCATAACTGAGAATATGTCCTAATCATATCTTTTCAAGGTCACTTTCATGAGTTCCATTTCTCATCTCAACCCTTTTTGGGTTATGCCTTATTTAATTCCACGGACTATATTGTCTTTCCCCACTACCCCCAATCCTGCTAGAACTAGTAGCCCTTCAACACATTCTACAAGGGTTGGATTCAGGCCTTCTGTGCATATGCCCAAACCATCTTAAATGTCATTCCTTGATTTTTTGAATTGTTGCAGCTATTAAATTATCTTTTATATACTCATTCCTAATTCTATCCTTTTGATGAAATCCCCCATTTATGTTAGAATTATATCTCAGTTAAGTGTCATTTAGCTCCTTCCCGTTTCTTCCTTGTTGAGCATTTAGGTCCGTACGACAAAAGTTTCATGCGGGAGTGAAATACCTAATTGAAATAGAAAAACTAAAGGAAGTGAATCATATGCTTTATAAGGGATCAATCTAACGGTAGGCCCAGGTCTGAATGGAGTTGGCCTGATTCTAATTGAGGGGTGACCATGATTTTAAGCAGCCTAGACTTTATACATGGGCCGTGCTGGTGAATTTTTAAAAGAGAGAATGAGACATTTAAAAGGGAGATGTAATGAGCACATTCGGGGCATTTGGAGGTAGCATCAATAGGTAATAAATTAAGAGAACCTCATTTGAGATGGTTTGGACATGTCCAACGCACGCCAACATTGATGCCGGTGAGGAAAATTTCTCTATTCAGGTTCATGGACCCTCAAGGAAAAGGGGTAGGCCGAAGAGGATATGGACAGAAGTTTTAAGGATAGATCCGAAGAAGTGCAACCTGTGATATGCAGGAATGGCAAATCAGAATTCATGTAGCTGATCCCAACGTAGTTGGCACAAAACTTTGATGATGATGATGATGCTAAAAGTAGATGTAATAACTGATATGCAGTCCAATACATGGGAACTCATGTTTAACCGGTTAAGTTATAGGTTGGTCCATTGATGGATTTGTAAAAGAGAGATTAGGATACATTGCCAGCTGCACAATACCACATTCTTTCCTACAAGACAGTGATAAGAGTCTCAACATTAAAAGTGAAATTTAAAGAAAAAAGCAAATTGTTATTTGCAGCAAGATCATGTACTTTTATGCCTCCAATACATATCCTCCATATCAACAGATTTTTGTGAG
The DNA here is from genome assembly GCA_038049695.1 of Cinnamomum chago. Classification (NCBI taxonomy): domain Eukaryota; kingdom Viridiplantae; phylum Streptophyta; class Magnoliopsida; order Laurales; family Lauraceae; genus Cinnamomum; species Cinnamomum chago. Next base: position 57,541,330 of record CP142458.1, on the reverse strand, counting down.
ATAATGACGTGTGTGTGGTGTGTGTTCAATTTTTTTTTTTTTTCTCTTTTTGTTTTTCTTTTTGGTAAGCTGATCGAAAGGGAAAGAAAACCTTCAGGTTACATATTAGCCACTAAAAAGGCCAAGAAAATGAAAAAGAAATTATAAAGATAGCCATTCCAGCCTAAAACACCTAACAACTGACTGGAAATCTGTCTAAAACAGGTGTAAATCTGCAACCTTAAAAATATTTCCATGTGATCTTTTAGAGTTCTTTGTTTCTTTTGTTGCACCTAAGAAGCTCTGATTTTCTCTTTGCGTCATGGGTGGGTGCTGGCTTCGTTGATATCTTGTCAGCATGAAGACCAAACAAGCAGTAAAGACCATCCTTGAAGAACACTGGTGTTAATGGTCATAGCCAGGAGAGAGTCAGCCATCTAGTTAGCTGAGCAGTAGCAGAAGGTTGCCTTCCTAATGCCGAAGGAGAGAAGACGTTTTGCCAGCCAGTATCCCAAGAGATCGTACTGTAGAGTGCTTTGCTGCTGAAAATGACCCACAAGTGTATAGCAGTTCCCTTAATTGATAAATCTACATCACACATACCAGTTCACGATGGATTTTCCCAACTAGGTCCTTCAATACGTATTCTAGTACAGCATCTGAGCGCATGACATCTTCCACTGTACTTGCTCTTTGTACTGCCTGTGCTTAATAATGTCACCACTCGTATATATTAAAGAAATGCAGCCTGAACATTTCATATTGTCATCTTAGGGACTGAATTTTCTAAGAGCTTGATATTCTCCCTCCAGATCCTAGTTCAAAGAAATGGAATAAACTCATGTTGTTCATTATTTTAACTTTTCTATTTTAATTCAATATTGCTCTATTTTTTTAAACCAGGCTTTGGAGGTGATTCTCAAGCTTTTGCAAAATTGAGAGTGCCTCGAATGACAATAAGAAAAATAAGAAAAGTTTAGAGTTTATTCCTTTAATATAACAGTGACATTGCTATGCACAAACAATTGAAGGAGAAAGCACAAAGGAAGATACCAAGTGCTCAAGATGTATACTAAAATACATGTTGAAGATGATGGAGGTTTGCAAAAACCATCCTTGAAAGCTTCTGGCATAGAAACTTTTTTTGTTCAATGATAGCATGAATATGATGTTGAATTCATCCGAGACAAGACATTTTAAACTAAAAGCGGCCGCAGAAAGGATTCCAGTTGCACTTATGAAGAGGGAATAATATAACAGTACGAGTTTCATCCCCAAGGAAAAACCACCAATGGAGCTAGATCTGTTGCTAAAGGGTGTGAGACTACAAGAACACGCAATGCCATTATCATGATCCCTAACTTGGGTTTCTGGATTTGAATCCAAGAAACTACCATCAATCTAGGTGTCCATGTCGTTTCGGTGTCTTAGGGCCTATTTCTTTACCAAAATTCCAAGAATTCATGTCTTGAGGAATTTCAAATTCCAACACCCCCCCCACCCCCCCCAATATTGAAGAACATGAGGACTATCCATGAGATTAGGGTCAATTAAAATTTTTCTTCATAATTCACACACTGTGGCCCCCATTTACAGTCCCATAAGATTGAAGTCCGCAGTGAGGTATAAATATTTCTGATGTGAATTTAAATTCAATCTTTTTAATACTGCAAGTGCACAGTTGTCCTTTTAAGACAGTGGCAAGTACAGGTCGAATCCCACAAGGAGCACTACTAAGTTAAAATTTAAAATCTGATTTTTTTTATTTAAAGATTAATAAGTAATTGAGATCCAAGAAAAAACTGGAAAAAATCATAAACACAAACCAATAAAATATATAAAACAGATCAGAGCATCCAGAATCCACTAAGCAAGATAATTAATCCATCCATGCAATTATTCTATTATTTGTCTAAAAAAATTAACTGAGATCATAAACAAATCAATGTTTTGGATCCGGAGGATTTGTCTTTCGCAAAAATCAATTTTTAATAAAAAGAATAAGGTTACAACCCAAGACCTCCTTCACCTCATAAAAGAATGAAAAATCATAAGCATGACTCATCAAATTAAGTATAAATTATCAAAGGATCTCAGCCCTAAGCATAATCTATCAAAATAAGTATAAATCATCAAACTATTTTCATTAGAAATCAAAACAGAGGCTGCCTAAGGCATGAAGACAGATCTATTATTCTAATAGAGTATGCATTTAAAAGAGACAAGAAAGTAATAGAAAAATAACTTAAATTAAATCAAAGATCTACTTAGCTTCATCTGTATGCTCCAATCCAGAAATCTAGCTAGCCATTGAAAAGAACTCCATAAATAATTTCATTAATAGCATCTCCTTGTACAATGATCTCTTAGAAATCTCTTTTCTAAAAATCCTAATTTCTGGAACAGGGCTCCAGAATACCCAAAAATAAAAATTAAATTCTATTAATTAGATAAAGAAGAGAAAGATGAGAGAGAGAGTGATTATGGACGTCCAAGGGGAGGGAGTTCCTCCCGTATGCTACTTTTTTGTTCCTTTTATTTCTCCGGTTATCTATCAGATACATTGAATCTGGACACATTCTCTGCAGATTTGATTTTTCCTCATTGATAAGGTATATCTCTTATCCTCTTTTGAATTTAAATGAGGTGGAAGCTTCTGGAAACCTCTGGGTGGCTTGGCTAATCTTCAAATGGGGTCCCACAAGGAATGTGCAACAATTGATTATCAATGGTGTGGATTTAATTTGCAATCCCGTCTTAAAATGAACATGAACATCTCCAAACCCATAACTTTGTCAATATATCTCTGATTTGCACTTTCTTGGGCTCCACGAGTATCTACTCTGAATAAGCTTTCCAACGGTAGGTAAATTTCATCGATCCGACGGTCGGATTGAAAGTTATGGCCATTTGAAGATTAGTTGTCCTGAGAAAAACGGGATTAGCTTTTAAAATTTGATTTGCAATGGAATTTATCTTTACACAACTTCCATTTTTGAAAGGACATCAGATGTGGATGATTCAAACTCTTCTTCTTTTGTTATAATCAGAATGATACTCTTTGAATTATCCATTAATAATTTCAAATTTGCAACCACTGTGGACCCTGCCATGTGAGACATTTCATCTGTTTGAATAGTGGGCCCTATGAGAAGTCTTCTACTGTAGTTAGGATTCTTCAAGATGAGTGGACCCCTCCTTTGACTGATTTGCATATGGCTTGTGTGTGGGGTCCACGTGGTGAATTCTTCAATTTTCTTCTTTTCAATCTTCAATTCAGCAATGCAGGGCTCAGGATAACTATGTGTGCTTGAAAGTGGGCTCTGTGACAGAGGTCTGCAATTCTAATTTTTTGCACATTCTAATTTAACACATTAAATAGTGAAGAGCCCATATTGAAGCGGGACCCATCCGGACAGAGTTCTACTCCAACTGGGACTCTTCGGAGAAAATTTGCAAAACAATCTAAGTTAATGCAGAAAATGTACGAAAAGTATGAAAATTCAGGCTCCTAGGTGAAAATGCATGAAATGGTGAAATTAGATGAATAATGATGCAATTCACCCAATTAAATCTCTAATTCATCCTAAAATGATGCGTAAATGTGCAAATTCATGAACTCAACAATTTCCTTAGTCCACCGATAAAATAGCGAAAGCTTCATTAATAATCAGATGAAAACAATATGAATATTTAAGAGCAAACATCCCATTTAATTGCTAAAATTAAAGTTTGTCAACATATAACAAAAGTATTTAATTAGAGGGCCTCTAACAAAACCTAGGCTAAACAAAAAGATGTACAAAAGATCTATCTAGATATCACGTGGAGGCACTCATGTGCAGGTCATGATGACTTTTGGACAATGGCATATGCACACCACTCATGATGCTCGTCAGGTTGATCTGCATGAACCATCTCTGTCTCCTCCTCAATAAAGGTGGGCTTGGTACACATGCACCAAGAGCAGCATCATCAGATTGCGGTTAGTCAACAGGTGGATATACATAAATAACAATAGATATGCAATATCAAACTAGAGTAAAGACGTGATCATGTGAATTTCAATAACAAAATTCTAATATGCATTCACAATACAATGAATCAATTAAGACAATGATCTAATCACAACACCCTACCAAATAGGTGGTCCACATTAGCTAATCACCATGGGATGTTATCACTGCTCTCCCCACTCATACTGAGTTGTGGTAGAGAAAATGCATGGGAGAATAGCTAGGCCAAAATGGTACCCGAGGAATTAAACATCAAAGCGTCTTATTTTATGGGTACCCAATGGTGTGCATCCACCTCAAAATCAATATACATTCGCAATACAAAGGTCCTCTTACAGTGGTGCCCTAGCTATATTGGATGTTAACAGCTAAGTGGTGCTTGACTCGAAGAATCCTATCAATGCAATCGGTGAGGGGCTAGACTTATCCTGCGTAAACAAGATTCGTTAAACGAAAGAGAAACTACTTTTAATCCATCAATCAAAGTTCAAACCAACAACCAAAGCCTCTACAATCAAGGCCTTGTATACACCTTAGTTAATGTCAAGACAAAGGTATGAAACACAAAGGGGATCCTAAGTCCATCTCAGTTCCCAATATGATCCCTACAATACAAATGCATAGCTACAGAACATGCTCAAGGCATGTGGACATCAATACCGAGCTATAAAAGTAAATCTTCAATTGTGCAATAATCAAAGGAAGAATTACAATCTAACCTAGGTCAATGATTGTCCTCTTCGTACTTGTAGGGGTAATGAGGCCATTGATGTCCTTGCCACAGACCTTGGTGCATCCAATGGTAATTGGTTATCATCTCACCTCACATCATCCTATATCCGATTTGATTTGTAAACCATACGTTATCCAAACAATTTGTAAGGGTATGTTTGCTCAAACATCCCTCACCAACGGTCTCCTAATTTGTCATCAATAGGTAGTACCAAGGGTCTTTAAAACTAGGTCCACAAAGCCTAAGGCAAAGTTCCCTTCAAAAGAAAACTAGGTAACCACGGTTAGCCGTGGCCAGCCATAATTGACCCTATAGTTAATCGTAGACTGATTGTAGCTCAATCGTGAGATTCTTCCTTTAATTCTGCCTTTGTAACCGCCAACCTCACGGTTAACCTCCATGGCACTATAGTGAGCTTACGGCTACCCGTGTAGCTCACTGTAGAACAGATCTTGTCAGTCAGTTATTTCAGGAAAATCCTAGGATGACGTCCCAGAACCGACCCTGGGGGGTTACTGTTAGCCGGGGGAGTCTCATGGCTAACCGTGAGCTCCCAGAAACTACTATCTGAAGCTCGTTTCAGTTCATAAACAAGGGGGGATTTCCCCTCTCTTCAGACTACCTGATATAAATAGTTATAATAGATTAATAGGGCCAAGGCCTCTCCAATATATATTTAAACAACCCCCAACAACCACAATTACACTCCATTCAATTAAAATCTACATTAAGATAACACTTCTACCAATTGAAAACATTGAGCTCAATGGTTAACTAAAATCAATTCAAAGCTTGAATCAAAGAGTAAAACACATACACATCAGAAGAGTTATATATATATTCACTTGCCTTGGTTAAAAGTCAACTCTCAAGGCTAACCCTAGCTCCAAACCCACTCCAAGGCTCAGGAAAACCAAATCTAACCCAAAATCCTAAAATAAATCTAGAGAAACGAAAGTAAAGAGCTAGAAATTCACATTTCTAACCTATTTAATCAAAAGCCTATCTTACACAAGGAAAACTACTTACCTAGGGTTGAAAGAGGGAGGGAAAAGCTTGAAAAGAGTATAGGAGACTTTAGGAGGACTTGGAGATGATGATGAGGATGGTGATGAATTTAGCTTGGAAGGTCATTGGATCTTCATTTGGGCAAAGAGAATTAAGAACGAAAGAAAAAAGGAAGTAGAAAGGGAGAAATATGAGCTTGAAAGCGAATTGAAGTGGAACGTCACAAGATTAAAAGGACAGAGATGAGATTTTTGGAATTTATAGTTTAGTCCTTGGTGATTTCGGACTGGATTTTGAAGGTCTTCCACACTTTGGATTGAAACGCAACAAAAGAGAAAAATTCTGGAAATTAGGTCATCTACCCAATGAGACCAAAATCAAGAAAATAAAAAATTATGGAAAACCCTCAAACTTCCTAAAATTGCAAACTACCCCACTACTATGACCTAACGAACTCAAAATGCCATGAAACTTCACTCACACGATCTAATGGTAAACCAAACTCGCTTAGCCTCTAATCAAGCTTAGTTAACTAGAAATACAATTAATTAACACTAACAACACTATTAAGGGTTAGAATCTTACACTCCTCTTGATGGAGCATTTGAAATTCCAACAAATTGCATGGAGAGTGGAATTCCAGAAATTCTACAAGGTCATTTGAGACCTTTTAGGTGACCAGAATTTGGAATTCTGGTTAAAGAAACATAGCATTCCAAATGTCCAAAAAAACCCCAACATAGTAATTTTTTGTCAGGAATTTTGGTAAAGAAATATGCCCTTAGAGTTCATTTGTTTAGTCTGGTATTGAGTTCCTAGGATTTGAAATGCCTTCCTACTAAAGGGGATAAAAATGAAGCACTAAAGATGAAGACCCACGAGAACCAATCATTTCCCAGTAGTCATCAAATATCTTCCTCTCAATGGCAAATTATTACTTACTCATTACACTAGTAATTCAAATCCAGGAAAGTTATGGTCTCATCCCGGTCTCCACCTTTAGACCCTTCGCTCCTCACCCCTTTAATACTCTTTTAGAAAGGGGAAAGAAAGCCCTTTATGGAAAATTCCTAGAAACTCAATATGAAGTAGGCAAATAGGCACTAAAAATGAATAATAAAGGGTGAAGATTGACGATAGACTATCAAATAAACTCCCTTTTTATAGGAAACAATTTCCCACTCATCACCCTAGGAAATTAAATACTAAGAAAGTGATGGTGTAGTTTTAATCTACACATCAGACCCTTAACTCAGCTCTTTTTAAAATCCAATGAACCCCCCTCTACTGTGAATTTCTAAGAGTTGATAAGCAGGCCAACATGCCCCAAACAAATTTACTTTCAACACATTTCTACATTCACCAGTACGATGTGCTTAGGGCCCTCTAGTCCACAATTGGCAATATATTAGCAAAGAGGGTGGGGAGGTGTTGGACGAGGGAGAAAGGTGGAAGGTGAAAAGTGAAAGATGGAGGGACAAGGTTGATGACTATCCAAACTTTTTGCCCAATTTGCTGGGCCTGTGGTGCCTTACATGTGTTGCAAAAAAAATAATAATAATAATAAACAAATAAATAAATAAAGCCTATAGTGACTCTGAAATGATCATCCAATGACATTGGAAGAGATCCTTTGTCCTAAGGGTACATAAATCAGAGAGCTGTTCTACCAAATTCTGGGGAAAGATCAATGCAACTTGTGTAGTGTAAAGGAGAACTTGAGAAACTTAAAAACAAAGAAAACCAAAATAAAACACATGCGTGCGCGCACAACATAACAACCACATACCTGATCAAGAAAATCCCTTTTGTTTAGACATCAGTAGATTCATTGCATTTGCCTCTGGTTTATTTTTTTTTATTTTTTATTTTTATTTTTTTTTTGGAGTTAGAAACTTTTGTAGGAGGGGAAGATGGGGGACCATTTTTTTCAATAGGTGATCATTGAAGATCACTCACTTTTCCATTTTGACCGAAGATCCTTTACTTCCCAACTTGGTTTTACTTCTTTGCCTACCAAAGTGATGGTTCTGTTTGTAGCCAATTACATCAAAAGCTCGAGTTATTAGTGAACGACCGAACAATGTATATCAAAAGGTCCTAACAATGCTCACAAGTGGGGCTCCACACATGGACAGAAACACGTCAAATGACCAACTTGGACAGAAACATGTCCCTAGGGATTCGAACACATGACCCCCCGACTCTAATACCATGTTACTGACCAATTACACCAAAAGATCGACTTGTTAGTGAACGGCAGAACAACGTATAGAGGTAAAAGATCCTAAGGACTATTCTCAAAGTATACCGTGGGATCATCATACCTATATATTAGCTGTAAGATTATCAATCAATCGGGGAATTCTCTCTCAATCCCCAAATTAATGTAATCAGTCCACAAATCATTGTAGAATCATTACTGTACCTTCCTTATATAGTGTACACAGAAATTATTAGAAAGTGGAAGCACCTCAGGATGAGTGAATCCGAGATTTCTCACAATATCTCTCATTCTCTTGTCTCTCTTATTACATAAGATAATATGGTATCAGAGCTGGAATCATTTTCCTTCGTCGGTTTCAAGTCTTGATAAACCCTCCAGAATCCAGCCCCAGTCGTCATCTGTAAAACTACAGACTACAGTTTCTGTTTTGTTTTCTGGATATCTCTGAGATTCCCACCTTCCATCATCCCCACTACCAAGGATAATATCAGGCCGAGATTCTACAGCAAGGGTTGCCTCTTCTTGATGCTTGGCATTTGTGCTCTCTTGGATGTTCTCTAGTCACCATCTGTGCAAGCCCTTCTGACCTTCTAATCTTAGTTTCGGGTTCTTCTGCCTTCTCTAAGCATTCTGCTAGGCCAGCATGGAGTGCATCTATCATCTTGTGTTAAAAGGTTTGCTTCCATCTCAGAGATCTCTTGTTGGCACTACTGTATACAATGATCAACTGTGGGCTTATCTCCCTTTATCAGATCATGGCACAGATTTTGCAGAAAAGATGGTCTAATTCTCGACACTACCAGACAAGGGCTTTCCATTTTAAACATTACGTTGAAGCTCAGGGTCTAGGAAAGTATCTAGATGGGACTGCCATCCCTAAAGATACTAAGATGGGAAAATCACATGTTGGGTCAGCTTGGGCTCAGAACAATTCCAAAGTCATTTCTTGGATTCTGAAAAATGTATAAGGACATATCTCAGTAAGTTCACAATCCTATGATAAGGCCTCAAAAGATGTGGGATCATTTTCGAAAACTGTATCACCAAACTAGTGAGGCACGGAAGTTCTATTTAGATTTGGAACTATCTAAATATACCCAAGGAGAGAAAAACGTCCAAGAATATTATAATGGTTTTAGGACTGTGGACTGAGAAGAACTGGTTGATTATACAATCTGTCCCTCAAGAAACTAGCAAAAACTTAAAGAAGAATCACATGTACATCAGTCTCTGACAAATCTTCATCCCAATTTTGAGGTTGTTGGGGCATCTCTAATGAATCGGTAAACAACTCCCGACTTTGATACTTGTGTCCAAGAAGTTCTTCGTGAAGAACTCCGCCTTCAATCACAGAAGATATTGGAAGGAAACACTAGCAATCAGGCTTCAACAATTAAAACAGCGATGTATACAAACCGAAAATTTCAGTCTAAGGATGAAGAAAAATGAATGAGGGGTATGGACACATATAAAGGAACTGCAAAAAGAACTTCTATGTCACTTCAGAATGTACTCATCGACCGGCAAGCATTACAGGCCAAGACAGAGTCCTCTCAGTCTCTCTCTTCAGATCATATCAAAGAGATGATTCAGACATCAATCAACACTTTGATTGCATCTGCATTATTTGTTATCGGTATTACTGTTAAAACTATTCCCACTTTGTTTAGTGAGCAAACTATTCCTTGGCATGTAGATTCTGGCGCATCTAATCATATGACCTCAATGGAAGATAGCAAACACAATCTCACACCTTACAATGGAAAAATGGATATTTTAGCAGCAGATGGCAAGAAAATGCCAATGTTGGTTCTTTAACCATTTCTACCACTAACGGCTAAAATTTATCCTTTCCAAATGTTTTCTTTGTTCCTTGACTTACTACAAACTTAGTGTTTGTTGGACAATTTGTCGAGAATAATTGTTCAGTTCATTTCTCATCATTTGGTTGTATTGTGCAGGATCAAAAAGGATCGGGAACGGGCGTAAGCAGGGGAGACTTTTTCTGCTAGATTCTTCACAACCTATTTCCGTTCTTGCAAGTTTTGATTCACAAAATAAGACTTTGATAATTTGGCATCGTCGATAAGGACATTTGAATAAAGATTTACTACTTTCCATGTGCAGAGAGAAAGTTATTTCTCATAATAAAATTGGTAATCTTTCTTTGGATAAATGTTTAACTTGTCATTATGCAAAAGTCACAAAATTAGCTTTTCCTTTAAGCAAATCTAGAGCTAGCCCCATATGATTTGATTCATTCTAATATCTGATGACACGCACCGGTCTTGAGTAACCATGGTTTTAACATTTACATTTGCTTCATTGATGATTATTCTTGCTTCAGTTGGATATACTTCCTTAGATCTAAGGATGAAGCTGCTCAGGTTTTTTAAATTTTCTATAATCATGTTTCTACCCAATTTGATAAAGAAATTCGTGTTCTTCACACAGACTCAAGTGGGCATGCATGTCCCAAAAACTTCAAACTTTTTTTTTTTTAGCAAAGCAAGGGGATCGATCATCAAAGGAACTCATAAGAAAATAAAAAAAAAATGGTATTGTTGAACATAAAAATAGGCATATCATAGAAACAGCAAGGACCTTGCTTTTAGATTCTCATGTTCCGAGTACATTTTGGTGTGAGGCTGCTCAAACTGCTATCCATCTCATCAATAGGATATTGAGATCCAAGGTCAACAATTAAGAAGTTCTACTCGGGTTTTGAAGCCTATAGATAAATTAACACTCTCAGGAATGGAATAAATTTCTGTTCTGAACTCCTACACAGAAGCAAGTGCAGTAAATAACTGGCAAGATGCAATGACAGAAGAAATTGTAGCTCTGGAATCAAATCAAACATGGGGTGTTGAGGCTCCTCCACCTGGTGTCTCAATTATTGGGAATAAATGGGTTTATTCTATTGAATTACAACTAGATGGGTCTCTAGATAGATATAACGCTAGATTAGTAGCTCAAGGGGTGCAAACAAGAACATGGAATAGATTATAATGAGACGTTTCCTCTTGTAGCAAAAATGACTACAGTTGGGACTTTAATATCAATAGCTACCTCCCAAGATTGGCCTCTCTATCGAATGGAAGTCAAGAATGCATTTCTTCATGGAGATCTTGAAGAAATATTTTATATGAACCACCCCCCCTGGTTACTCCACACCACTTGGCCATGTATGTCGATTGCAGAAATCACTATATGGTTTAAAATAGGCTCCAAGAGCATGGTTTCAAAATTTTTGCATGGTTCTCATCAGTAATAAATATAGTCAGAGTGGCTATGATCCATCAGCGTTTCTTTGATGGAAATCACAAGTAAGAACTATACTCCTTTTATATGTTGATGACATCATCATTATAGGGACAAATGAAAAAGAAATTATTGCTTCTTCCAAGGACATCACAAGGAAGAACTCCCCTCCGATGGTGCTGTATGAGGGGGCGGTGGGGTTGAGGTTTGAGGTGAGGTTAGTTTAGGTATTATTGGGGTTGTACAAATTTTTTTTTGAAATCCTCATACTTCAAAGGTGGGTGTAAAGAGAAAGAGGGTGTGCAAACAAAAATAGGGGGTGTATTTAGAAGCTCTCGTATATGAACTAGAAGATTAGATTGTAAATACCTAAACTGTCCTTTGTAGGTGATGCACACATTAGAAGATTAAATTGTAATTAATTAAAAAGCCCCTTTTCACTTTATTGTAAAGTCGTAATAGGGGAGGGTAGTTTTGTCCAAGGAAAAATCCCATAAGAGGAAACATCATCCATGGATTGGCCTAGTGTGTGCATACAATATTATGTCACATTTATTGATGATTTTAATAGATATTGTTGGCTTTTTCCACTTCATTCTAAATCTCAAGTGGTTGATGATTTTTGGTCTTTTAAATCTTTGGTTGAGAATATTTTTCATTGGCGCATAAAATCTTTACAAACTGATGGTGGGGGGTGAGTTTATAAGTACTTGTTTTAAGAATTTGTTACTTCAAAATGGCAGCTCTCATCGAATTTCGTGTCCCCATACACCTGAACAAAATGGTATTGTAGAACGAAAAAATCGATATATTGTAGAAACCGGGTTGAATCTTCTAGCTCATTCGGGTGCTCCATTGTCTGCTTAATCATCTCTCTCCATATGAGAAACTTTTTAAAAGAGCTCCCGATTATACTATTTTACGTGCATTTGGCTGTATTTGTTTTCTCTACCTTCGCCCTTACGCTGATGGTAAATTTTCTTTTAGGACAATTCCATGTGTTTTTCTCGGTTATGGGCACAATCATAAGGGTTATAAATGTCTAGTTCCTATTACCAACAGAATTTATACGAGTAAACATGTAGTGTTTGATGAGATGGTTTTTCCTTTAGCGGCTACCAGTGCTAACAATTTACAGGCTGATAGTTCGAATGCAAAGAGCACTGAAGAACAGGTTCTGCTCGGCCATTATACTAATACTGCAGTGCCCAACACTGGTGTTCTGTCTCCTATGCCTGTGACTACTACTGTGCATGATAGATGTCACAATGTTGCTGTCTACGCCAAAGTCGAGTGGAGGACACCACACAGCCAGTGCACCAATAGTTGCTGATCATATTATATATCAATCCACAAGCTCCTGAGTCTACAAGTGTACAGTTGGTAGCACACCAACCCACTCAAGTACAACATGATGCACAAGTGCTTGATATTGCTCAGCATCAAGAACATTGCTGAATGCCCAAATGACAAATCGGTGGCTACACATAATGAATTCTAGCGGATTTGACATATTGGCCCCTGTTAAATATTGTTGTCCCAAAAATATGACTGAGGGTAGGAGAATGTCACCAGAGTCGTTTGACTCTAGTCCTCTTTTTTTTTTCTTTTTTTTTTTTGACGTTTTTGCCCAAGATCCCATGTTATCAAGGGATCCGAATGTAAAAAGTCAAAAAGCAAATCACCAAAAAGAAACCAAGACCGTATTTTATCTCTATTTCACTTTTCACCTTTTCCTTTCACCGTTCCTTCTTCATTCATTCTTCAGTTGTACAAAGAGTCTGGACCCTCCTTCTGCAACGAACTGCAACCAGAACGAGAGAGCTATTTCAGGAATTCAGTTCTTTTTCCTTGTCATTTTATCTTCTGGGTTGGGTGTGCAAAAAGTGTCGTCTCATTGTGTTTTGGATGAGAGAGAGATTTTTTATTTGGTTGTTTTTCTTTTGGGTTGATGTGTGAAATTAGTTTCATGGTCTGGATCATTAGATATGAGAGAGATTTTCATAACGGGTTCTTTATCATTTCCCTGTCTCTTTTGGTTCTTTTTGTGGGAAATGGGTTTATATTTTGGTTGAGAGAAACATCTCCAACTGGCCCATTACCGTCCTTGACAACCCCACATGCAAATGCACCCCCACAACAACATCATTTCTAAGACAGATAGATCATCTACTTTTGTGAGTTGTTATTCTTAAAAAAAACTCAAGTTACAGATTTTACAATGACTTTGTTTATGACTTCTTGCCCAGAATTCAACCCACAAATGGAAAGTGAATGCAGACATTATGATTTTTCTCCTTTTTAAATATTAATGTGTGGCAAAAGGTTTTTTTTTATTCTTTCATTGTGTTGCTTTGAATTAGCATGGCTCACTATGAACATTACTCCTTTATGTTTCATTTTTATCATAGACAATGTCAACTTCCTTGAAGATGTTGGATGGTGAGCTATTGATAGTGGTCCACTTCGGTGGTCAATTTGAGTGGGATAGAGCTCATCCTGACTACATCGGAGGTGATCAAACTGCTATCTATGTTAATTGTAACTTAACATACATCTCATTGGTCGAAAGTGTCCTACAAGCAATAAATTGGGTAACGTCTGAAGAGTCTCCTCGTATTCAATACCTACATCAAAATGGTAGAGCATTCACCTTGATTGGTATAAAGAATGACAATGATGTTCGGATAATGATCAAAGCATGTGGAGAGGTGACCAATTCTATCTACATATATCTAAGTAGAAAAACCAATGACGGTGCAGATCATTACCACTCAATTTCTTGGTAAGCCAGTTATGTTTAGAATTTAGAACAATAATTTTCCAAGTTATATACATGTACAGATTTAACAAAATAGATCTACATGCATCAAAGGAATGAACGAGTTGAAGAGACTGCCAGAATTAGAGATGGATATTGTTGCAATGAAAATCCACGTGGAAGTAGGCCAAGAACTCATGCTTCTAAACATAAGAAGTCTAAGGCTATTGATCATGAGGGTCCACCGAGTAGAGGTCTAACCAATCAGTATGTGCCACGTACTTTCCTCTCCTCTTCATCTGAACTGGAGCTAATGCAATCTTGTATCTTAAATTCCACAAACCTAGAAGCACACGCTGATTTAAATCGTATGATCTTATGACCTATTCTATCCAAGAATTCCTCAATCTTTTTTTCCTTATCCGGTTGCTTCTTCATATCTTCAACTCCTAACAGTAAATGGAATCATAGTTGAGTCGCACAAATCTGTTTGTGGATGCGATTGAGAGGGACCTGAACCTTATTGTGTATGATTATGCTCTTACTCAAGGTCAGGGTAATTAGTGGCGCCTTCCACAACTTCAAATCATCCAATTCTCAATCTGGTGATACCCCTATACCACTGAAAGTACTCATCGGAGTGACAGTTGCTATCAACTTCAAGTTCCCCTTTAAGCACCGATTTCTTTCTATCATTCCACTCTTTAATTCCTTCTTTCATTTTTCTTTGAATAGTCTACGGTGGCCTTCAAGTCCCTGTCTTCCCTATTGAATGCACCATAGAATGGAGGGGGAACTATTTGTTGAAGGCCGAATTGCTTCATCACACGATTGCTATTGTGACGTTCAACAATCTAGTAACAGACCACCTCTGTCTGTGAGCTAAATACCTCCATTTCTTGTTTATCCACTATCTTGGCCAATTTCTCTTTAAAACCAACATATGGCAGCCAAATGAACTGGATTTATTAAATAAAACGTCAAGTATATATTTATCTACTTTAAAATGTAAAACAATAAATGTAGATCCCATAATTAAATAGTATATGTAAGCACTTACATTATCGGAATCTTGGTTGTCAAGTTGTTTATGAACAACTTCCACCGTGGAGAAGGTTTTGTGACTCTTCAAGCGCCAGGACCACATCCGGCTAAGGGAGAATTCGAAGTCATCATCCCATTGCTGAGCTGATTTAATTTCTCGTCTGATTGACATACGAAATATGGCTCAAACCTGTTTCAAATAATTAGTAGGCATTATTAGAATATTATGGAGTAAAATTAGATAATTCCTACTTACATTGTGTACAAATGGGTAAGCAAATTTACTTACAAGAGTTGAACAGGCCCGCCTAAGGTCTTCTGGTGGTCAGTAGGCCTCTTAGAACCTTTATGCTTGGTAGTTGATTTGGCGACTGTTCTTCTTGATAGCTGTTTGTAAAGGTTCGCCAAGCATGCGCAGCCCCAAGCAAATTTTTTAAACTCCCTGAAAAGCTCTAAAATCCATGCACCACCCATCGACCCAGAGGTATTTGTAAAAATTTGCCCCGCAACCAAACAAAAAAGATATGCTCTTGTAGCCATTATTTGCTCATTCTTCGAAGATTTCTTGGTAAGTTTGCTAAACTTTTTCACGAGTCAAGTCAATTTTAAGTCACTACCATTGCAATCCCTGCCTTGTTGAGGTTGTTTACCCCACAACTCTAAACACACCTCACTAACTGTGGTAGGGTTAGAGAATGTACGCCCTGTAACTACTCTCCCATTGATGGGTAGCCCATATGTAAGCAACGTCTTCAAGAGTGACTGTTGCTTCTCCACTAGCCAAATGGAAAGTGTTTGTCTCGGGCCTCCATCTCTCTACTAATGCAAAAATTAGTGCATGGTCAATCGTGATTTTTTGAAATTTAGAAAGGTGAAGGAGGCCCGTTTCTTGAATGAATGCTTCTTGGGTCTCGTTCAAAGACCACTTATCAAGCAGTATGGTTGCCGGCTTACAAACGAGTGGTCCCACTTCCTTTATCAAAATAATTAATGCAAATATGTCATGCACAGTTATATGGGAACTTAAACAAAATGTGTTCTTGTATACATAAATTTCAACATACCCTCCCACTCCATATGACTTCAAAAATTTGGTAATCTTGTTCTTGTAGAATGCTTCTGTCAAGTGGACCAGGGTTGAGTTCTGCCATCTATAATAAAATAAAATCCATCAATGTAAGTGTGTACACCATATGAGAGATGAAATTCAATTTGTATGTACAATTTGATCCCACTTCCATATGTCAGTCAATTTGCCATTTGTTCTAGTTATAGTCCACTTAGGATATATTTAGGAGTGTGTATCATATATGCCACATAAAATCAGTTTAGAAATAAAATTGAGTATGGCCCTTGGAATTGAATTACGGTATATTGAGTTCTACCATGACACATAATGAGACATGAAATTCCATATAGAGAGGATAGGTAAGCATGACTTATCATCCATGTCAATTATAGCTACCAAACTGGTATACACACTTATTTCCATGTCAATTATGCCTTTTTTCCACAAGCATCCACACCACTGATCCGGAAAAAGAAAAGGGCTACTGGCCCCAACACACCAACTACCAGCACAGAACAGAACCCAATTAATAAAAAAAAAATGGATTAGAAAATACCTTAGAGTACAGGAGACCAATGGGGCCAGTTGGCAAGCTGCTGGTGATGTAGATTGCACTCAGGAGAGAAGAGACAAAAAAAAATGGAACAACAGAACCGGACAGTGAACCTCTTTTTTTCCTCTTCCAATCCTCTGCAGGACTGGGTTTCTCCCCAATGCTAGGCTCCCTTTACACAGAAAGGGTTTGTCTGCATTGATCAAAACAAAGCGAACATTTTCCAGTTAAAGAATCAAACAAAAGCAAACATCACCATCAAATAAAAAAGAACTCATGTACATTTTCATCTTCCAAAATCAAACAAACACATTTAAAATAGAAAACCCATCTCTGACATCATCCAAGAGTTCAAACCCATCTCTCTCATCCAAAACACAATGAGAAAACCCTTTTCGCACACCCAACCCAGAAGAAATCGACAAGGAAAAACAACTCAATCTCTCTGAAATAACTCTCTCATTATCAATAAACATAAAAACCCATTTCCCATAAATCAACACAAGAGAAAAAAAACCTCGTAGAAAACGAACCACGATTATACATATCTCTCTCATCATCAACAAACATAACACCCATTTCCCAAACATCATGTCAAATTGAGAAAAACTAAAAGAAAAGAAACCCAATACCTGAAATATCTCTCAAATTATCAATAAACAAAAAACCAATTTCCCAAACATCAACACAAAAGAGGAAAACTACAAGAAAACGAATTCAATTACAGAAACAAAAATTTTACATTAACAAATCGTTCGTGCCTCTTTTCTCTGATAGACGAAGAGAGAAATGAGTCTTATTGGTTCGTGCTGTAGCAGGAGAAGGAAAGAAGATGAACCAAATTGCTTCCGCCATTCTCGTTGACGCCAAATCTGTTGACCGGAAAAGAAGGATCCATTTGGGTTTTGATTGCAGTTCGTTGCAGAAGCAGAGTCCAGGCTCCTCCTACAAGTGAAAAAAAACTAAATGGGTGAAAGGGAAAGGTGAAAAGTGAAATACGGATAACATATAACATACTACTGTAAAGGAGGTTTTTTTTTTTATGTATGGCTTTTTTGGCTTTTTACATTCGGATCCCATAAACGTCAAAAAGAAAAAAAGGTGGACCAGAGTCGTTATCCTACCCTCAGTCATGTTTCTGGGACAACAATATTTAAGAGGGGCCAATATGTCAAATCCCCATGATTCTAGAAGAAAGGGTGTCCATGCACATGGTTTAGAAACCATGACTATCCAATTCCACCAATCCACTGCTACGAATCAATCTCAATCAGCAACACACTTGCCTGAATCTCAACCCGAGCTGTGTCCTGTAGCATCTCCATCCGTGCTGCCAGGTATCTCCTCTCCATCTGTCCGGCAGCGCATATCCATTGCACCCTCACCCGAGCCAAGCCCAATAATGATGTTATAGAAGGCAGCATTGTGGTCCCTATTTCCATGCTCGCAGCTTCAGATTATGATCATCAAACTAAGCCCCCTTTGGCGATCCTCAAAGGACTCATACAATGCGGACCCGAGCTATGGACGAGATCTATAAACCTAAAACACTCATGACCACCCGTTATGCATTGCCCTTGGCTCTACTAGCTGCTCTTGGACAAAAAGAACCTACCTGTTACTCTCAGGCTGTCAAGTCTCCAGAGTGGAGAGCTGCAATGGCTGTTGAATTTGAAGCCTTGGTAAAACAAGGTACATGGTCCCTTGTTCCAGCTGCATCAAGCCAAAATATAGTAGGGTGCAAATGGGTTTTTAAACTCAAACAAAGGTCAGATGGCATGATTGAGCGATATAAAGCTTGTCGTGTGGCTAAAGGCTTTCACCAACAACCGGGCCTAGACTGTAGTGATACATTCAGTCCAGTAGTAAAACATACTACAATGCGTCTGGTTCTCTCTATTGCAATTCAACTTGGATGGCCTATTCGCCAACTAGATGTAAACAATGCCTTTTTACATGAGGTTCTAACTGAAGAAGTCTATATGGAGCAACCTCGAGGTTTTGTAGATTCATCGAAGCCTAATCATGTGTGTCAGCTCCACAAAGCAATTTATGGGCTAAAACAAGCTCCACGGGCATGGTATCTTCAAGTCACGAACTATCTTCAGAGTCTTGGCTTCATTAGATCAAATGCAGATACGTCGTTATTTGTCCATAACTTTGGAGGTGAGTTCGTTGTTTTACTTATTTGTGTGGATGACATTGTTGTGACTAGCAACAATTATGTTGCATTCTCAAAATTGTTGGTCGACCTTGGTCATCTTTTTGTAATGAAAGACTTAGGCCCATTGGATTATTTTTTTGGAATTGAAGCACACCAAACTCAATCAGAATTATATCTTATCCAAACAAAATATATTTGGGACTTGCTACGAAGGAAAAATATGCATGATGCCAATCCTATAAAGTCATTGATTGATTCTGGATCCAAACTATCAAAGTTCTCTAGAGATCCTTTATCAACTCCACATGAGTATCGTAGTGCCGTTGGAGCATTACAATACATCACTCTAACTAGACCAGATATTGCGTTTGCTATCAACCAAGTCTGTAAGTAGATGCATGAACCAAGAACCTCTCATTGGATAGCTGTCAAAAGAATTATGCGTTTTCTTAAAGGGACTATCACCCATGGCCTTTGCTTTAGGAAGGGTCCCTTTACTCTTATTGCTTATTCTACTTATTCAGACGCTGATTGGGCCGGGGATCTTGATGATCGTAGGTCTACTTCTAGATATGCTGTGTTCTTTGGACCTAATTTAACTTCTTGGAATGCGAAGAGCAACCGACTGTATCCAAGTCAAGCATTGAATCGGAATACAGGTCCCTTGCAGTTAATGCTGGTGAGCTATATTGGGTTAGGATGTTGATGAGGGACCTTTGACTTTTTCTCAAAACTCCACCTATTATTTAGGGTGACAACATTAGTGTCATTTCCCTCTCTTCAAATCAAGTATTTCATGCCCGTACAAAACATGTTGAGGTTGACTATCACTTCATCAGGAAAAAGGTTATTCGTGGTGACCTTTAAGTCCATTTTGTGCGCTCTATTGACCAAGTGGCTGATATCTTTACTAAAGGATTAAGCTCTTGTCACGACCCAAGCCCGAGATCAGATTAGTTAGCCGTAAGCGCAATTAATCAGA
This sequence comes from Cinnamomum chago, assembly GCA_038049695.1. NCBI lineage: Eukaryota > Viridiplantae > Streptophyta > Magnoliopsida > Laurales > Lauraceae > Cinnamomum > Cinnamomum chago. The sequence goes on along the minus strand of CP142458.1, from coordinate 57,521,530 downwards.
GTTAATCTTGATTAACTCGGGACGGGGCCTAACAGCTCTATACGTTCTTAGTTATCAAAGAACAAGCTTCACGTTACAGAAAATCCGTTTCACTTGTGGGGGAATGTTAGCATAAGTACCCAGGCCCAACCATCTGAGCCCAAGCCCAACTAGGATGATCCTATCACTGCTGCAAGATAAGCTTTCTGTATATGTCAAAGATATGCTGACCTGTAAATCCTATCAACGCGTCTAGACATTCTGTAAATGTATTATATATACTATTATCAATGAGAACCAAGATACGAGTATTACACACAATATTAACTCTTATCACACGAACCATGGTTTGGCATAGTGTATCTGTGTACTTTGGGATGCAAACAAAAATCTTCTAGGGTTCTTTGTAAGACTGAAACAATTCAATTTGGTGTTAGTAGTGTAAGAGGTTTTGACTCATTCATAAAGTGAGACGCACTAGATCCATGATGGGAAGAGAATGCTATATATGTTCTTTTCTGTGTTACGCATGTAGGGAAAAAGATTAGAAGAGGTCTAACAACCGCGTTGAGACAATCGCCCACTTGGGACTACGCATGTCAAATGGGCCGGGCCTCGGCCTGCCCGTACCACGGGCCGGGCCGGGCAGGCCCGCCAAATGGAGCGAGCTGGGCCGTGCTAGCCCTCCGTGCCCGGCATGCTCGGCGTGCCTTTTTCATTTTTTTTCTCCAATTAATTTTTTTCGTCTTTTCGGTATTAAAATTAAAAATTAGAGCACAAGCATGGAGAACGACAAAGATATTTAAGTGGTTCGGTCAAACTCAACCTACTCATGTTCAAATAATTAATATTAATTCAACAAAAAATCCTTTTAAAAAGCCTTATTCTCTCACCTAAATTTATATTTATTATGGCTAGAGCTGTATATATATATATATATATATATATATATATATATGGGATGGTTGGGACCTAATATTTGATTGGACACATTCCAAATAGACACCTGTGAGTTCAAGACAAGATCCATGGTCTGAGGCACAAGTGAAGAGACCAAACTATACTTAGAGCTAGCTGATTATGTTTTAATGGGATCATATAATCATAATAAAAGTAAAAGTAACATTATATATATATATATATTGGATTACTATTATAAGTTTATAACTATTGATCGGGCCAGAGAAGAATATTAGAAAGGGATGTAATTTGGGTCAATAAATTTATATTTGGTTTCAATTAGACCCCAGTTCCCAACCTATTTTCTAAGCTTATTTGGCCAAACCAAGCCATCTAGTGATGTTTCATAGGTGCCAAAATAAAAAATGCACAGAAGAAGTTTGTGTTCTATTTGGGCCCAATTTCCACAATGATTTTGTCACAATGGGCCCACCTATTATATAATGATTGACATCCTTTATATTTTTTTTTTAAATAAAACTTTGATTAAAAGAAAAAGAATAGGAGGGTTAGAGTATTTATAGACTTTGTAAAATTGAAAAGGACACAAAATACCCCTTATATGACCGTTTTATGGCTGTTGAGTGGTTAAAATGAAGAATTTTTTAAAAAATAGCCATTTTTGGGTGGGCCAGGCCTATCCTGCCTAGCGGGCCAATCTTGGCGGCCGGCAGGCTTTTCCAAACTGGCCAACGGGCCTAGGCTCCTCGGCCAACATGGCCCATGTCACGGGCCGTGCCCTGTGGGCTGGGCTGAGCCACGGGCCGTTGACCGGAGGCGGGGCCGGCCCAGCCCATTTGACATCCCTACTTGGGACCATTTGTTGATCCATAGCTTTCTTGCATTTACCTATTTGTCAAATTGGTCCATAGCCTTAAGCTACTGTGACTCTCTGAGTGTCATCCATGCCACGTGCAAACATACACCTCTACTAAATGATGCAATCGACCAAAATTTTATGCATTTATATTTGCAAAACGAACAAAGATGTTGATCTTGGACATAACTGATTTAAGGGAATTTATCGAAAGGATTATGCTTAAATTTTCATTAAATTGATAAGAATAAAAAAGCATAAAAATGATGGATTAGAGCGCTGTACACAGTTACTCCTATAATGACATCGTTACCCCCAATGACAATATCATCATTCATTCATCATTTTTATCAAAACCTGCAACCTTCCTCTCAATCTCCCCTCATCTAGGTAGTTTGGTGAGGGTGTGGATCGCGAGAAAAGCTTGAGAGACTAGTTGAGTGGATGAGCAAGGTGTGGGTGTGGGTGTTGGTGTGGGGTGGTGTGTTGAGTGGGTTGGTGAAGGATGATGGTATGCTCGAATAGGTTGGTTTAGTTTGGTGGGCTGGAATGAGTCGGTGAGTGAGATTTATGTGTTTGATTCATTCTTCATTTCTTTTTTCACTTTTTGGTTGTTCTTTGTCTTCCCCATTGGCTTATTCTTCTTTTGAAATTTTAGGGTTTTTTTGGCATCATTCTAATATTTCTCTTCTTATTCTTTCCCATTAATTTGATCCACTAAACCCATCTGATCACCCTCTCTACAGCCAACCATCTCTCCACGCTCTCACCAATCGATCAATATGAGGACAGTAAGAGAGTAGAGTCATAGGTTTTAACGAAAATGATGAAATGGGTGACGATATCGTTAAATAGGTAACATTACGCTAGAGTGGTAATTATGTCCAAAATAATGTACAACACCTTAATCTGCCATTTTTGTGTTTTTGTGCCCATATCTGTTTAATCAGAACCTATCCAACAAGTGGACACAAGATAAGCAGAAATGATGGAACACAATTCATATACCTAACCCCGTATAGTTGGGACAAAGTTTTAATGATGAAGTGATGACGTAGGATTAAATTAATTTTAAAAAAATTAAAGTTATCCATTTATACTCCTTTGATCATGATTTTATTGATTTATGCAGGCTATATATATATATAATTTATTTTTATGTATTTACATATTAGTACTGGTGTTTGGATTGGAAAAATGCCAATGCTATTGACTTGGGCTAAATCAAGCATTGATCCAACATTAATTTTCAAGCATCAGTCAAAACGTTCAAATTGACCCTGATGTCTTCAATTTAACTTTCATTTTTACATTATTAAGGGTTTTCTTATGTTTTATTAGGGCCATCAGGAGACTCGAGTCCAAATCGAATCCACATGTGCCCAAGTCCGATAATTTTGATTTTAGGTTGTCTCACAGACCCATCAGCCATCAGGCATGGGGCTAGATCAGATCTAGGTTTTAGGTGTCCAAATCTCTTAGTGGGTTAGAATTGGACCTTGGGATCCAAGCCTAATGGACCCTAAATAATACACTAGTATCATTTTTATGAGTCACTAGTACCTTGAATCCCATTGAGCTACTTGTTCCATATCATTTCATAAATTAGACCTTATCTAACAAGTATTAGAGAGGATTGGCTGTGCACATTTTTTGAAAGGTCCACTATAGGGTTATCCTTACTATTTTCTAATGAGCACAGAAATGGATTTTTTTTTTTTTTTACTTTTAAAAGTTCTTTTTTATATAATAGGTAAATATTACGTAGTTAATGCATATTAGCACTGTAATGCCTATGACAGCCATCTCTATTCAATTTCTCATTTATGACATTCATAGTTATATTTTTTTAGGAAATATGTAGATATTTTTTTAAAGAAATTCATAACAATACTTCTATTAAAATACTTAATTTTTAGATGTGTTGGCCCATTTTATAATTACCTACATAGTTTCTGTATATAGTGTAATTAGTTTATAAAAATTAATACAATTTATGAGTCACTATATGCTAAAGTTGTTTTTTATATGTCTAACCAAACAATCCTGTAAGCTTTTGCTGTTGAAAAGCAAGTGTAGGAGTGGAGCTAACCAAATAATAGTTTTTTGAGATAAAGTTGCTATTAAGAAGTAGCTTTTTAATAGTCATTTCGAAAAAACACTTTTATATTTCGACAAGTTGAACCAAACACACCCTAAAGCGCATTTAACACGGTAAGGTATGAGAATGTAAAAAGAAGAGGGGTGTGCGAGAGGGGGGATTGGAAGGGGGTCAAAAAAAAAATTGGAAAGCAAATATTAATTAAATAAATCAGGACTGATTTCTCAATTAGAATATCAATCTCTTTCATATATTATAATATAATAATTTTTAATATAATATGACAGTAATCCAATTAATGTATATGCACATTATCTTAACTAGAAAAAAGTACATATCATGCCTTCTAAAAGTAATTATTTGAAGGGAAAGGCTCTACTCTTGTAATGATGTCTCTTCCAAGAGGCATTTTACGATTTTCCTTTTGTTAAGTATTTGGGAGCATGGGACTCGATTATTATCATTACAAGTCCTTCACACTCAACTCCCATTCATTGACACCAACCTAAGTTTGACACTGAACTAATTATTATCCACCGATAAGATGGAAACCCTAAAACCTCTAAGTCTTTCTAAAATCATTGAACTTGAGGGGCATGAATGAGGGTTAAGATAATTATTTGGAGTTGATATTATCCGGACCACAAAAATTATGTTTGGTTAAACTTAGAGTCAGGCTACCTACACACTCCATTTCCCTCTCTACACACTGCATTTAAAAAAAAAAAAAACAAAATCAAAAAATTCCTAAACTACCCTCGCCATCTCCTTCCTTCTCTATCCCTTCTCCTTGTTGTCCACCGCCCACCCTCTCCCCTTCCTCTCCTCTCCCTCTTCCTCATCATCTTCCTCTCCTTCTCCCTCTCTATTTCCCTCTCTTTCCCTCTCCCTGCTCGTCGCCGCCCGCCCACTCTCCTTCTCCCTCTTCCTCTCCTTCTCCCTCTCTATTTCCCTCTCCCCGCTCATCGCCGACCGCCGCCCGGTCACCCTCTCCCCTTCCTCTCTCCCTCTCACGGTGGACAAGCAAATGGAGAAGAATCAAATGCTTTAGATGTAAAAAAAAAAAAAAAAAAAATTTGCCATTGAAATCGGTGAATCCGATTCGTTCGGCGTTACAGGGCCGAACGAATCGAGTTTGCTCGGCGTTACGGGGCCGAACAGACCGAGTTTGCTCGGCCCCGTAACGCCGATAAAACTCGATTCGTTCGGCCCCGTGTCGCCGAACGAATGTAGACAATGGGTAGTTTAGAAATTTTTTATTTTTATTTTTTTTATTTTAAAATGCAGTGTGCAGAGAGGGAAATGGAGTGTGCCGGTAGCATGACTCTAAACTTATTTAATGCCGGCCATGCTTTTGTATTAGTAATTTAAGAAAAGCAACTTAATCAAAGTAGCTTTTTTAAAAGAAAAGCCTGTCTGTCTGGTGAAAAGCTTTTTAGATGAGACAATCACAGCCTTTGATGATGGGCACATGGCATTATGGTGGCCAGTAGGATCCCTTGGCTAGAAATAAACCCGTGTCCCCTTTTGTCCAAAGTACACCGTTTCCCAGTAGTAAAAAACAGGGGTAGCCTGTTTCCTGGTAAAATTTTGGCTGCCAATTGGGTTAAGTTCGGATTCGAATTTTTTTTTTTTTTTTTTTTTTTTTTTTCGCTATTAGAGGGTTCTCAATTTTTGGGGTCGGACTAATTCCGCCGAGTCCAAAGGGAAGCCGAGTAAACACATGTGGCACTCGGTGGTAGCACTAATAGATTCAACCTTCGATTCTGAAGAAGGGAGATCGGGGGTCAATACCAAGACCACTTGCTTCCAAAAAATAAAGAGGAACCGTTGTCCTAAACACCCGAACCTACTTGAGCATGAGTTTAGGCTTTACAAGTTTGAAGAGACCCTGACTTTTGAGTTTGGGCCTAATTAGTCTACCAACAGCGGTGACCCACCCACCCTTCAAAAGCCCATCTCTTGTTTCCTTTCCTTCCTCTTCTCTCAATTTCCCACGCGAAAGTGCAGAAAACCAAATCCCCACTTTGAATTCCCAAAACCCTAACTCCTTCGATTCAAACAGGAACATGGAAAATCTCCATCTCTTCATCCAATCCCCTTTCCCCCAAATCCCCTCCCGCTTCATCTCCATAAACCCTAATTTCTCTCTCCGTGATCTCTCCCTCTCCCTCTCCCTTCCCTCCAAAACCCTAGACTCCTTCTTCTTCTCCCTCAATGGCTCCCCCCTCCCCAACTCCTCCGCACCACTCTATTCCATGCTCCCCACCACCACCCCCAGCCCGACCCTCCTCCTCCACTTCCGCCTCCCCGGCGGCGGCGGAGACGGGGGCGCCACGGGCGCCGAGTCCCGCGACTGCTACCTCAACATGTACGCCGAGAAGAAGCCCGACAAGGCCGACCCCAACGAGACGCGCCTCTCCAAATGGTGCTCCTGCGCCCTCTCCGCAGACCCCCTCCGCCACCCCTGCGTAGCCGACCGCCTCGGCAACCTCTTCAACAAGGAGCCCCTCGTCGAGGCCCTCCTCGCCAAGACCCTCCCACGCGAATTCGCCCATATCAGGGGCTTGAAGGATATGATCCCAATTCACCTTTCCGAGATCCCGGGGCTGAATTCCGATGACAATGGTATCAGTTTCGGCGCGAGGTTCCAGTGCCCTATCGCCGGGCTTGAATTCAATGGGAAGTATAGGTTTTACGCTCTCCGGGGGTGCGGGCATGTGGTGAGCGCCAAGGCGCTCAAGGAGGTGAAGTCGGCAGAGTGCCTCGTTTGCCATCACCGGTTCTCGGAGGAGGATAAGATTGTGATTAATGGGATCCCGGAGGAGGTCGCGGCAATGAGGGAGAAGATGGAGGAGGAGAGAATGAAATTGAAGGAGAAGAAAGAGAAGAAGGCGAGAAATGGGGTGGTGGAAGGTGTCTGTTTGGGTAATGCTAAGCGTGGTTTGGATGAGATGGGAGAGTCTCTGCTGCCTCCGCCGGGAGTTAAAGGAGTGAATTTGAATGATGGGAATGGAAAGAATTCAAAGATGGTGGATGGGGTGAAAGGGGCGAGTTTGAATGCTTCGGCAAAGCGGTTCAAGGCGGTGGATTTAGCTCCAGCAAAAGCTACTAAAGAAGTGTATGCATCGATTTTCACCTCTTCAAGGAAATCGGAGTTCAAGGAGACTTACTCTTGCAGGTCTCTTCCTCTTGGTAGAAACTGAGGGTAAGTGATTATGGTGGTTCTGTTGTAATGCTCAGTAATTAATAGTGATTCATGCAAAATGGATCTTGTTTAAAAGTACTTCATTTGATGAGAGATACACATTCTTAATATTTTATTGTGAAATCTCCATTTTCTACTTTGTGTGTTTCTTTTTTGTGCATATGTCATTATTACATTATTCATAACACTACATCCTGCATTATTATTAGTTTTTTCTGTTTTTGCTGATGTTGATTCTATTAAAAATTTTCAAGTAATATGGAATCCATAGATATATTGCTTTTTTACTTTCTAGCTGGAAAAAAAAAAAAAAGAATTGCTTTTTACTGGTTATGTACATCCTTTCAAAAAGATGTATAGTTCTTCTAACTGTAAAAGGGGAAACTATTTGTATTCATGTTTAACCTAGGGATGCTGCAAAATGAAAATGGAAGAAAGAGGAAGCAAAAAGTTATAGCTTTGACAAATTTTATGATTTTACAGACTTATGATCTGGATTTCTCAGAAATGCATAGACTTTTTGGTGTTTCTCATACTGTAAGCCTATATTTTATTCCCTCGATCCATGCTGGCCTCAAGCCCAGAAAAAGGGATGCAATGAGCCACAAAGAAAGTGGCCAGAGCAATTTTGAATCTACTTTTGAATGAAAGTGGCGTTTGGCCTACCCCACATTGTTGGAAGGTTTAAGCTGATATGATATGCTGTATTGAAGACTCACATTCATATACCAAACCGCATCAAAATAGGGTCAGTTTGGCCCCATTTGTAACCTTTTGATTTCCCTTTGAACAAGTATGGAATAATGCGATGCAGCAGATGAGGGAAAACATGTCGAAAATCTTGGCTTTACTTCCAAATAGGAGGCCCTTTTTTCAAGGAGGGGTTTCTCACATGGCTTTGCAGAGCTTGTGTGTAGGGATCAGTACTTGTCCAGGTGTATTTAGAATTCTTATGTGTTGGTGATTGTATTAGAAGTTAGAGGCAATTTAGGTAATTGTTGGTATTTGGTTGTAGTTTAATACATTTTAAACTACGACCTTTAAGTTGCTTGCCATATGAAGGGTTAAGATTAGAATAAGAAAAGGCAAGGGCTAGTTCATTGGCTTACTACATATATAGAGTGCACAAGTAAGTGAGAAAGGTGTAGAGTTATCATGCTTGGATACCTGGTATGTGTGGTTTATTTGTAATGTTGGCTTTATTATGGCCCTAGTCCAAGGAAGCTGTCTCCCTCTTATCACATAAGTTGAGCTAGTCTAAAGAGTTGTCACAACCCCGAGACCCAAATTTCCATAGGAGCCTGAATTTCGTGGCGCGAAATGTAAATCCGCAAACAAACATAAGTCTTATACCCAGCCGGATTTTTTTTAATCAACCATCACAGGATATATCAACAACCATCTCTTGATAACCATAATAAACGTCTAAATTAGATTAAATGTAACTATCCAAAATCCATGAAACATAAGTCCATCAAACCTAACTAAATAGACTAACAGGTCTTTACAATTCTGACATGATCAAAATAAATTTGAGGATCCCACATATGCGTAAGTTTACAGCTGATGTTCCCCATGAGGCAACTTCTCCTCACACCAAACTCCCAAGTGACAGAATTGGAAGTCCATTTGATTTCAATGCGCATGAAATCTTTTTTTGATTAAAATACCTTTTCTTTATTTGTTTTACAATGAGATCCTGGCTTGAGTATTGGTTAAATGGTTGAGATTTGAAGTTAGATCTATAGATTAATGGAGAGTTTATTTACTGTGAGAAACATATGATAACAACAAAAGTAGAAGGGATGCACCCTCATAGTTTTAGGAATTGGAATTTACCTGAGAAGTGATTCCTTCTCTCCCTCAAAGTGCTCTTTCCTTCTCTTTTTACTCTTTGAGGTACTTCCTTTTCTATCTTCTCTTCAAATTCTTTTCTTTTAGTATTGATTTGATTGGTTTGGATTATACATCAATATCATCTTTGATTTTGTGGAATGGAACAAAATTGTGTTTTTTTAACCTGCCACTGGTGGGCAGCAGGACCTGATTTGAAGAAAGCATAGTGATCACCTACCATTGGTTTTGAATCCACACTCTTGCTCTCTGAAGGGAGGAGGGACTTTTATGCCCTTTGCTGCTGTGCCAAGTGTAGGTGGATGATGAATTGAGCAAAATTAATTAAGATAACTTATATTTGTGAATGTATTGGTTTGATCGAACAGGGGCCGACAATTGTAAATAATATGGATTGGATTTGATTGTACATTGGGTGTGTATTGAAGGTGAACCATAGTTGCAACTCGAGTTTGATTGGCTGAACTCATTGTGTTAGCAGTAGTCATGTTGAACATAATAATGTACATGACATATTGATTGTTGCACTTCATGGAGTATTTTCAAGCTATCCAGTGGCCAGGGGTGCAAGATTTAGGATTAGCTATCGTAGAAGTGAGAAGATGCCAAAAAAATTAAGGTAGAGTCATCGGGTAAGGCAAGACCCTAAGACCAAGCAATGCCAATGCTGGGTGTAGTGGAGGGTGATGCAAAGGTTGCTTGAAGGACACACATTGTAAGTCGAATGATGAATGGAAGGTTAGAGGGAGAGTGGTGATAAGAAGTTCAACTCATTGCCTCAATGCTTATAGTTGGGCAAGTCATTTTTTTAAGCAATTACTGAACACTAATGGCAGACAGAGGTAAAAGAAAAATTGGAAGATTAAATTACAGGAGCAAACTAGGTTGGATAAAATATTCTCAAAGCACACAAGGGTCTGTGGTTGATCCAGCAAGCTTTTTGTTGTGGACTAACAATGGCATGTAGGCACAGGAATTGGTTCATTAAAAGGCAGCACACAACTTTGTGTACTTTGGTGAAGGCTCGTATACCACAATCAAGACACCAATCTTGGCATCTGTAAGAGTATCCGTCCAAAGGCCGAAATGGTGGATTTCAAGTTGGAAATTGAGGAGGGAATGTGGAAGTTATGGTTGTGCCATTGGTTAGCTACAATGTTTTCCGAGGCATGGATATCTTTTTTAGTCAAATTTTGTAGAGAAGATGTGAAAGTGTGTTTTTCGTTATCATAAATGAGGCATTACCTTATATGGTTCAAATGTAGGAAGATAACAAAGGGGCATCACTTGATCTACATTGTGGTTTGTCGAGGAGTCAGAGGATCGAGGATCATGGGGATGATAGGTTGCCATTCACACAAGCAGAATGACAATGTCAATGGTCCAGGACAACGAGTGATGAGGTGATGGCAAGGTTTGGACTTTGGAGGATTAAAACATAGATGATTGAGCACGACATTGATGCATGATGAGGGATTTCATGTGAAAGGTCGGGGAGAATTGCCACCAGGTAGATTCACGGTATGTGGTTCACACACAGAATGCACAAAGCAGGCGGTGAGGGATAACTACTAGGGGTGGCAGAATGCACAAAAAGGTGTATATAACATATATTGAACCACTGAAAAACATTAGCCTGTTCCAAGGCGTGGACAACTGAGATTGAGGAGAGGTCTACAAGCAGTGGTGGAGCCAAGGTTTTCTTGCAGGGGGGGCCAAGCGATAGTGGACCCATATTTCAGTTTTTTTTATATAGCTTACTGTATCTGATCGATAGATCTGCAATCCAAATTTCATTAATGCTTCATCTTTGCTGTTGATTTGAACAGGATTGTGAATTGCTAAATGCAAACAGTGACAATGGTATAACACTGACAAAGGTTCTATATGGTGTTCTCCTTGAAGAAACAACATTATTGTCTTATGTTAAAGTGACAATAATAGATGGAGGCCTGCAGACCAAGCTACTGATAGCTCAGTGGTTAGGTATCTTGGCATAGCCCCAGATCCGCGATCGATAATAGATCAACCTCCCAAGGGATTGATCAAATCCAAAGATGGGTTTAGCCACTAGCGCACTCACAATCATGGTAAACACCATAACTGAAGAGAAAACTCGGAACTCAATTAATTGATAGTAATAAGCATAAGCAATTAAAAGAGGGATTCATCTATATATAAAGGAGTATGATCGCTCCGCAGCAAACAATACTTTCTAAGTAAATAGGAAACTTGCTAATCCTAATCAAACCAGTAGAAATTAGAAATAATCTCTAATTGAATGAAAATAGAAATAGGACAAAAATAGGTCGCCACCGTAGCTTTCAGTCAATATTAGGTATGTGGATCGAACCTAATGGACCGGGTTGACCTATGGGTCAATGGGTTGGCCCAGATGTCTTCTTAGCCTAGTCCGTACTGCATCAACTCTCCTCTGCTTGGAAAAACTCGACTCTGGCTAATGAGTTACTTATTAATGCGCATAGAGTTCTGGCATCAAGTAGTGGAAGTCGGTAGCAATAATCCATGTAACATCGGAGAGTGTATGGTTCTTCCATCAAAGTTGACCTATGGTATGGCCTACATTAGTTCTCCCAGTCTTGTAGAGAACTCGACCTCTAAGTTTGGTAAATGTCCACCTAGATCAAAAATTAATCTCACAAACTTCTGATTTTTCGTTTGATCTTCATTCTCTTGACATGTCATGGTAGCTTGACTTGGTCTTTTCGACCACATAAATTGGAGGTGTCTTTTCTTTTGATGTCTGCATTTACCTCATATGTGTGATTTGCCCATGAGATACACCATAGAATCTGCCATATCTTAGTGCAATCTTCAAGTTTCCATCATCGATTCCCGAAGATAAAATCAATGTGGGGGACATCAACTATTGGTTCTTCTTTTGATGCATGCTGAATAAGTGGCGATCCAATTGGATTTTCTATAAGTGGCATTACAATCAGATTCATCAGATGTTCAACCTCCTTACTATACATATCCATGTCTTCAGTGTTTGCATTCGGTTCCTTTGTTGCTTGCATAGTTTGATCACCACTATCCACAGATAATTCAACCCCTTTTCCTCTAATGACGTTGTTGTATTATCAATCTATAATTTCTTTTTGTTATCATGCGTCTCAATTTTCGGGATTTCTTTTACTTATGTTTGCTCGCTATTTGGTTCTTCAGTTGAAAGTGAGGATGCATACGGAGGTGCCAAAGAAGTTATGGTGAGGGTTTTTCCATGGGTCGCTAGTGGATTTTCCATCCATTCATTTGAAAGTGTATGTGTCGCCAGTGTCAGTGATGACCTTAAGGCGTTGGCTAAGGCCGACCAAATAAGATGTGAGCGACATTCATGGGAATGACATCTCACTTAACTTTATCTTCATATGAGCCAACTTTTAAGGGAATAATGCACTGTTGTTTGACGGAAATAGAATAATCGTCTACCCATGCAATTCTATAAGGTTTCGGATGCTCCGAAGTAGGCAACTAAAGTTTCTTAACTTCTTTGGATATGATGTTCATAGCAATGCCACCATCAGTAATTACGTTGCAAGCCTTGCCTATATAATTTACTCTTGTCCGAAAAATAGGGGCTAGATTCTCATTATCTTTCTCTGTGCCATCTGCGACTGAAAGGCGTCCGGGAAGGAGAAGCAGTGGGCTTCCATCAGCAAGGATCAAAATAGCGGTTGCGGTAGGTGTAGTGCTCAATGGCCAAAACGCCATGTAGCGGGCGATATGTAGCGGTGGTAGCAATGTGAATTTTTTAAATAGTCTAGAAATTTTGAATCTTTTGTAGCAGCCAATCTTGTGTTTTTTTAGAGATTTGAAACCATAAAAGGATAAAGATAACTTTAGGAAAGGCTATTGAGAAGAAGTAGGAAAAACAATGTATTAAATTGAAATTGCTTGGCGCTACTAGGTTTTAGACCATAGTGTAGCTATTTTCATAATATCGTAGCGGCCTCCACCGCTATGGCCGATAATGCATTCGCTACACTATTTTGAACCATGTCCATCAGCATATGTAACCTCAAGTGGAAGCTCTGTCTCGAGTTATGGTTCTATGATAGGTTGTTCCATTTTTATCTACTCATCATACTGTTCATCATGAGTGGGTTCTCCTTCACAATACAAATTCCTGTGTGGACATACATTTGCATAATGACCTCTTTGTTTCCAAGAATGGCGTACAATCCCGGCGATATGTTCTACCGCGTTTGTTAGCATTATTCTGGATTGCTTGTCATCTCTAATTTTGTTTTGGGTTTTCCTATCCTTGTGGCGGAGCTTGTTGCTGCCTTTGAATTTGATTATGTGGTTGTTCTAGGGGTGGTCGGAACCCTTGCTGTGGGATTCGGTTGAAAGTAGAATTTGGACCCTTCCCGTTGAAAGACTCCCTGGTTTGGGAACCAAAGCATCGTCCAGTCTGCTTATGCAATTCTTGCTCAACTCGTCGCTCCTTGTGAGAGATATCATCAATGTTAGCAAAATCAAACATTATCATCCCACACCTTGTATCTGGACACAATCTTTCCCAATAACGAGTGATCATTAGGCAGTCCAACTCATTAGTTTTGCATCGGATACAAAACTCATGGAATTTATGCGTGTATTCATCTATGGACATGGAACCTTGTTGCAAATTGATGAGCTCTTTTTGAAATAAATCAAGATAATTAGATGGCAAATTTTTGTCCTCCAATCTTGCCTTCATAACTTCCCATTGAGTAATAGGAGGTGGCCCATATTTTCATTGTGGTTGTCAATATTTTTCCACCAAATTTTAGTAGGACCTTTCAACTTCATCTTGACAAAAGTTACACATTGAGGATTTTCTATGCCAAGTGAAATAATCCTTGAGCGAAGTAAGCTAGTCAAGGAAGGCTTAGAGAATCAAGTTGCCCAAAAAAATCAGCAACCTCTAATTTGACTTTCTTGGTGAGGTCATCTTGGTGTTGGGCATGTGGTATGTCATTAATGTCCCTCTCATCAAAGAGATGTTAAAGGAACTCTTGGATTGATTCGCAAGAACCAGTATCCAATTGAAATCCCTAATTTTGCTGGACGGAAGCACTGGCCATTAGGGTTGGTAGGGGCCGTGCTTAGTTCACCAACTATGGTTTCTAAGGCTTGCACCCGTGCATATAAATATGATATGCAGTTGTCACGCTGATTATCGGTGAATCTACCGCAAAAAATTTGACTTTGACCAGTTCAGATAGCCATGGTAGGTGGGTTTTTTTCTTTTCTATTAGTTTTGGTTGGGATCAAGCCTGAACCTAGACTCAAGCCTAATCAGTCAAGACTTGGGCTCAGTTCGGCACGTGGGAGGGCAGTCATCCCCTCTATCTCGACAATAATACAATGAAAAACAAGTTAAAAGGGAGGAGGGGCTTATCTAGTTGTGAGGGAGGAAAAAACGTGTAGGAAGATGGCAGACTAGGGTGCCCTACTTAGTTCGCCAACTGTGGTTTCTAAGGCTTGCACCCGTGCATATAAATCTGATAGGGACGCAGCAGTGAAGAGTTGAGGCTTTCGGAAGGTGGGTTTGAGAGGATAGGTTTGTAGGATAGAAATCTGGGGAGGCCGTCTTCCCCGCGATTGGAAATTGGCTCTGATACCAAATTGGCCCCCGGATCTGCGATCGAAAATAGATCAACCTCTTGAGGAATTGGTCAAATCCAAAGATGGATTCAGCCGCTAGGGCACATTCAAGATAATGGTAAACACCATAAATGAAGAGAAAACTCAAAACTCAATTAATTGATAGTAGTAATAAGCATAAGCAATTACAAGAGACTCATCTATATATGGAGGAGTAGGATCGTTCCTTAGCAAACAAGGCTTTCTAAATGAAATAGAAAACTAACTATTACTAATTAAACAAGTAGGAATTAGAAATAATTTCTAATTGAATGAAAATCAAAATAGGAGAAAAATGGGTTGCCATAGGAGCTCTCAGTCAATATTGGGCCTGTTGACTGAACCCAATGGACCGGGAATGCATCAATGGTTTGGCCCTGTTTTCTTTTTGGCCTGGTCCCTACTGCATCACATATTCCTCTCCACAAAAACAGCTAGAGATCGATCCTTGGTTGTGTTGGTGAGGGACTGGGTTAGTGGGTGGGTGGGTCTGCGAGTATTTATCAGAGCAAAAACTTTTAAAAAAAGGGTAGGTGATGCCTGCTATTTGGTAGTTGTTTCATGAAAGTCCCTATATTTTGTGTCCCTTTTGCTTTTTAACATGCTTTATCTGAATGTCCCTCCACCAGGCCTAACTGTAACTGCAACTACCATTCAAAAAAAAAAAAGGCCTAACTGCAACTGCTGCTCTCTATTGGCCTGACCATGGCCTGAATCAGAAATTTGAATAGGCCTGATCTTAATAAGCTAAGCCCGGTCCAATCAATTGAAATACATGTCTGATTGGCCTCTTTAGTAGCCCTGAATGCAATGCATTCCCTATTAGAGCAGAACATCCGTAGTAATGAAATTGGTCTTTAGTTTAGTCGCTTTTTGTTTCCATTGATGCATTATATTGAAAAATAATGAAATATTGAAAGCGGCATTGGTAATATCTGACTTTCAAATTAACTGTGAATTTAGTTGGGTCATCAGTTAAGAATCAGCATATTACATGATATTTGTAATTGAATGTGGATATATATATATATATATATATAATAGAAAAGAATCAATTCTCTAGCCACTAAAAATCGTTTGTGCTCCTTTTTTTACTACATTGAACATTCTAAGATAGTCCCTCTTGCATTCAGAGATCCATTCTCTTTTTTAAGTTCACTACCTTGCATAACTCCTGCATTAAGAGGGACATTAACAAGGTAATTACCTACAAAAGATGCCATGTAAAGATGGAAAACCGTGTATGAATCTATGTGAAATTTCCTTATTTGCCTAATGAATTAAACTTACCTTCGTTTTTTATTTGAGTACTCTTGATGTAATTTGTGGCTTTAATAGATTGATATTTCCATTTCAAGAAACTTTGAGCTTTCTAACATGATGCTATGGTTAATACTTGGATGGTTTTCTGATATTGTAACACTATAAATGCTGATAAGGTGTGCTTTATTGAAGTTCCATTTATGTGACTGAACAAATAGTTGAACTAGGGATTTTAAAGTTATCACTAGTAACCAGTAGCCCAACATAGCCAAGAAAAAAAAAGGGTTGAACTAGAGACGCTCCTTAACATTCTGTATTCCCATTTTATAGCTTCTTATGGGATGATTATGCGATGATTAGACATTGATGAGGCTGAATTATAAAGAAATTTGGAGATTCTCCCTTTCTCTGGTGGAATTGAATGGGTCTCTAAATTTTTAGACTTCCCTTTTTATCTGCTGAGAGTGGATGTGCCTCACTTCGGGCCACTTTTTGGTTTTGTCAAGGAGCTTCCTGGTTAGCCCAAAGCACAGGATCTGACCCACTCACCGATTCCAATCATCCAATTTTGCTCCGAAATAAATGTATATCCTTGTTGAAATCTTGTTAGTTTCCTGGCTAGTACTTGTTAGGATCATAGTACCATGGAGGAGAAATTATAGCATGGGGCATAAGATCCCAATTGTACTGCCCGGTTGTCAAGATTTTGTTAGTGAAAGTGGCAGTTTAGAATCTTATAACCTATATATTTTTCCTATATACACAATGGAGCACATCGGATGGTTGATTTAAATCACTGGAAATATGTATCTTTTGACTTTTCTTCCAAGGGGATTCTTCCATTTTCTTAGATTTACAGAGGAAAGTGGCAATGATGAAGGATGAGAATTTTCTTCAAACAGTGGATTACCCCAATTTCACATTCAGCTCTCAATTGTTCACCATTTAATTGAGCCTACAAAAAAAGATGTATAGTTAAAAGGCCATTAAACTTTGAGATACATCTAGGTAGGCCCCACTAATGCACTCATATAAACATTATAGGGTCAACTTAGGCACAGGTAATTTATACAAGTTGCCATCACTTTTTGTCCTTTAGATGTGAATGGTATCCACCCTCCCCATAATGAAATTAGTAAATTCCAATTAAACCAACTATAGGGAAATGCCAAATATCTTCCCTACATGGGACCCCTGTTACCCATAGAGGGCAGATTATCAAAAAAAAAAAAAAAAAAAAAATTTGTTGTATTTTTCTATTTCAATTTGCCATGTGATGGGCTGGTGGCTAGTAGCGTCTGACATCATCTTAGTTGATTTGGGTTCATTAGGCCGTTTATTCATTACTAATGGCCTAATATAGATTTCAAAGGAAGATCCCCTACACATGGAGTGGAAATATTTTTAACACCGATTTTCAGTGTGGACCCTCCCAAGACCCTGCTTCGACGGGACCACAATGGGTGATGCCCTTTTATTTGGAAAGAATGTAGTTCTAAGGAAATAAAAGGGAAATAAAGTCATCAAGCGTAACTTCTTCCAAGAAGCTTGTAAACTCATATAGAAGTACCAAAGATGCTTGTTGAAATTCCGTTTTCATGTGTCAATGATTGATTGTGAAGGGGACCATCAACCATACCTGATACCTCCATTACCAAACGGGGAATTGTTCCAGAAATTCATCAGGCCAAGTATGACAATAGCCGACACCGACAGGAATAAGAAATGGCTTTCCATTCCGTGTATTGATTGATTATTTCGGTGCCAGTTGTGCTTCACGTGCTCCATGCCAGCATCAATTCGCCATTTCACATGCATCAAGTCAAGGATTGAGATTCTTTCTAGAAACCAAGTACAGAACACTGGAATCATGAGTCCAGCCCCAAAATCATCTTATTTGAAGACAAAAGGAGGGGTGGCATTGGCATGACATAAGCAGTCAGGCTGAACTAAACTTTGAATCTAATCTCATTTAAAGACATGGTATAAGTAAACTGTTGGTCCTTTTCTCTAAGGTCCCCTTTTGGCAACCAAATAATCGAAGAAATTTTTTTCTTTTTTCATAAAAATCCACATTTGTCAATTGTAAATACTCAAGGATTTGAGCCACATCTACGGATTTCATTTTTTAGGATTCTCAGGCCCAAACAACCTCCAAATGTGAAAATCCTCAACTGAAACGGGAATATAAATTTTCAAATTTGTGGATTCCTCAGCTGTTACTAAACATAACTTAAGGCCTTTTTTTTTTCTCAGCATAGAATAGTAAATAGAAGTTTAAGGTCAAATGAGCTCCACCAAAGGATTATTTTATGACCGTTTGGAAATTTAATATTAAAGTAAACGTAATATAAAGCCGTTATTTTTCAGACAAGGGGTCGTATTAAAAGTACACATCTTCATAATATACTCCTTTTTTAAGTCAAAAAACAACATCCTCTCTTCACCAAATGACAAAAAATTACCCACATTTTACACAAAAAGTTAAAAAGATGCCCTACCAATCCACAAAATACCATTATAAACCCCTTATATATTATATTCTATTGATTTGATGCTTTACTTAACCTTTATTTTATGAAAAAATTACCAAACAGGCCAAGAGATGAAGAATATAAGGTAATGAGTGTTACAATATAAGATAACAATGTAGTTGCAACAATCACTAACCTAGGGGTTTGAATTACTAGGGTTATGGCTGAGTATTCATTTCCAACGTCCCCTTGATTCGTATTCCGTTAGAGGGCTATAATGATCATTCTTGGAAATTCGCACAATTTTAATAGTTCTTAAAAATAGTCATCTTGAAATTACTACGCATTCAATTACATCAAATAATGCCTTGAATCAAGGCAAATGCAACAAATTTTTTTCTTTTTTTTTGGTAAAAGACAAATGCAACAAGTTTGATGAAGAAAAGGATGGATTGGGCTGAGCACTGGTAAGACAACAAATCGAATTGTGAACAGTTATAAACCAATCCATTGCAGGCCTCGGGTCCAGGTTTTTTTTTTTTTTTTTTTGTTGTGGGTGGGGGGGGGGGGGTGAAGAGGAAAGAGGGTCCAGTTAATAATTGGAATCCATCAAATTCGGGAGGAATCAGGCCCTTCCTATCAAATCCGGGTCCCATGACACAATTTTTCGGTGTTAATTTTTCATATTTCTTTCTTGTGTTTTAGATAAAGCTTATTACTTTCACGGTTAAGCATTGTCATCATCTCATATTCCTGTTTCATGTCAGGAAAAGGAAAAAGGGAGCCTTGATGATCAATCCAATGTTTAACATTACATATGGTTAACATCATTGACCGTAACCTCATTTTTTCTGTTCAAAAACACAATTTTTCTAGATCTGAAAAAATTTCTTGTGCATAGCAATTAGCATCCAAGTCTAATTTCAGGCCGCAAAGACCAGCTACCCTACATATAATTTAAGCATCTGCCTGAATAAAACACGCCTGATTAAAACACCTCACAGAACCCACTTACCAATGAATTTTTCCTAATTTACCAAGTATCTGAGTGTAAGTTAAGAACCACCCGTGTAACCTTTTCTGATCGACTTGCATCCAGGGGTGCATAAACACCAGCAATTTTGCAGTGACAGCCAGTGAAGTTGAAGAGGAAGCACCTTTCAAGGAGATGGTGATCTTTCTTTTCTCTTACCTGCCTTCGCAATGGTTCTATCATTAAGAGGCTGAGATGAGTTTGATAAGTTATGAATACCGTTCTCGGTGGCAGCGTTGCAAGAGTTCGCTGTTGGTTGATCACAGTGAGAAACTAGATCGTCTTCATGATGATCTAAGGTGGCTGAAACTTCAGAATTAAACGATTTATGTCTGTCTATACAAAGCCATGTCCTCGATGTCTCAGCACTGCATTCGCCTTCTAAGGGTACATGCCAGGATCCCTGTGCTGACTCCTGAAATTACAATGAGATGAAATCATTTTTCACACTTCGAAATGGGAAGCCACTACAGTACTAAGTTTTTCTAACTGAAATTCCAGATTATGGTATGAGGGTGACTTCAGATATACCGCAAAACTGCAAGCATCTTGTTTCTCTTCAAAGAAAAGAACCGTACTTGTTCTGTCACACATTCCTTGTAAATACTTGAAAATAAAAAATGTAATAAAAGAATAAAGAAAAACTAGTGAAGCATGGAATTTGAGAACCAACTTTTAGGTAGGACTGTCCATATCATATTTTTTAACCAGTGGCAAGTGACTTGTAGCAGAGAAGAAAAAAAAACCCCATCTACAGCAGTTTTCTGTGCATAGCATAAGAGCACCATCCAATAAATGTTGCGAGTCTGCCCACTTGCAAATTTTAGAACATCGAAGTGCACATCCAAGGTAAACTGTCTATATCAGAGGATATTTTAGATTGCCTAAGATCCCTCCTGCAACATGAGATGCCCAAAACCAACCTAACAGGAATCATGACCCAAAGGTCTGGCTGGCCCAAATCAACTCTGGCTAAATAATGCTTACAAAAAGGTTGGCTTCACTCAAACCATCCCAAGCCAAATGTAAAGTGGTCAATTTGAACCCAAATTTTCAGGTTGGGATTGGCTTGGGTCAGGTAATGACAATTCTAGGTTGGATCGTGGTTCATTTTTGTTAAGGGTGTTGAGTTGAGAGTCAGGTTGCGGTCAGAATGAGCCAAAGTAACTACCCAATCACATAAGCATTGGCCACATGCTTGTCAAGGGACAGTACTTGGAACATCCATATAGCCTATTTGGCACAGGCATCAAGTTATAGTTGCAGAAGAATCTTATTTGTTATAAATGAATTTCAAGTATAAATAGGCATCCTTAATTGTTTTTCCCTCAATCGAATGAACAATGCATATCCAATATTTAATTGCAAAGATGTTCCACAGAATATGGATTTTATCTTCTAAAATTAGTTTAATCTACTAATGGGAAAATAGGAGAAAATGCATTTTAAGCTTTCTTCAATCAGAACAACATCCAGGGAGACGATGAGTGCTGAGTCAACTTGGAATTTGCCAACTGCCAACCCCGACTCAACTAAGACAACAAATTTTTAAAACCACAAATATATTCCTTTACAAAAGCACCAATACATTTACACTTTATAGGTCTGTGTTCATGTGTACATTCCAGGTTATAAATGTGTAAGAAAACAATTGAAGAAATGCTGATAGAGACATGTAAGATAACAATATAAATACATTTGAGTTACACAAAATGTCTGTAATCCGTGATATGGTAAGTAAAGAGAAACAAAGCATTTCAACGCATAGTCACACCAGATACATGGCCTATAACTTAAAAATAAAAGTAAAAAAAAAAAACCATAAAAAATCAGCAGAGGCCGCCGTGAGGTGAATTTAAGCAGTTGAGACAAGAAATACATGCTTTAAACAATGTTGTGAATGTTCAGACTCTAATTTGTTTAGGACCCCAAAATACTCTTTAGTTTTAACGAAATTATAGTTTATATGAAATCCACCTTAGACTAACTTTTTAGATTTCTTTATTTTAAAAAAATATTTGAATTGAAGTTCCCCAAACGAAATAATTTTACTTGTTTATTTCATTTGGATAACTTAAATTATGGAGTCAGTTGTTGGTAACGGACACAAGCTCAAGCTGTTGTTGTGGGTGTGCCCAGGGGACTAGTCCTGTTCAAATACCATGGGGATACCCTTGTCAAAAAAAAAAAGGACACAAGCTGTTAAAAATGAGGCCCCTAAAGCAATACAGGGAAGGGAGGGAGGGAGATATATATATATATAAGAGAGAGAGAGAGAGAGAGAGAGAGCAAAACAACAACATGAAACACATTTTTAAATTTCATAATAAAAGATAAACATAAGGTTACTTTTTTTAGTATTAGAAATGTCAATATGCCTCCACATGTATGTAACAGAAACAGCAGACAGCTATTTTGGAAAATAGTGAAAAAGTTCCGCAGGCTTTATATTGCGGGCGAGGAGGTTTTCGGGGGTCTAAACAGAAGTTTTTATGTCAGTCTGTACATGCAGTGTGCATATAGTAAAAACAGGAAAAGGCAAAGTATTTTAAACATCCACAAGCACCATGATGTCACTCAGAAAGTACAGTAAAAACACATTGTTAGAACAAAGCATCAAATTGATCAAATGAAATGCATGTCTCCATTCAGCTGCTCTTGTTTCCCTGGAAATGTACTATTTTAATTTTTAAGTCATGTTTGGCAACCAAATATGGAGGATTCCCCACTAGTATACCTAAGGATTTGAAAAATCCACGTTTGGCAATTGTAAATATTCAAGGATTTGAGACAATGGAAATCCTCATTTTGAGGATTTTCAAGTCCATCTTCCACCCATACAATGTGAAAATCCTCAGTTTTGCCAATTCACATTTACACATTGATGATCATACCAATTTTTCAGCTATGCGCACCAATATGCACCAATAATAGAAAACCCTCAGCTATACGAATCCTCAATGAGGAATCCTGGAATCTGCAGCAGTGAAGAATCCTTAGATCTGCAGATTCCTCACCAGTTACCAAACGCCCGGGTGTCCTCTCCTTGTCCAATCACTGGTGCTTCTTTGCTTCAGTGGGCTAGCCAAACAAACAGGGTTAAATATGTGATTTACTTTCTCACTAAAAATTGTTCCCCATTTTCCCAAAATCCAGCAGGTACATTAACCTTTACATCAAGAACACACCAAAACATGAAACAAACCAAGATGAGAATCTCACTTGAATGACAGTGGAATAAGAGGGGGGCATTTGAAGTTTCAAAGCACGTTTCACAAAAGTAAAATGTACCTACAAAACAAAGCAACAACAAAAGTTCAGTGAAGAATTCCAATAAACATTTGGGAACAATAGCCAATAAACCTTTGAAAACAATAGCTAGAGAATTCAATGGCCACAAATATTCTAACATGGCCGAACCATCTTAGTCGATTTTCTCTCATTTTATCTTCAATCGGTGCTACTCCTACTTTGCCCCTAATCTCCTCATTCCTAATCCTATCTCTCCTTGTGATCCCGCACATCCATCTTAGCATTCTCATCTCCGTAACTTCCATCTTCTTAACATGATTATGCTTTACTGCCCAACACTCTAATACATATAACAACGCTGGACATACCGCCACCTTGTAATACTTTCCTTTAACCTTGAGGGGGACTTTTCGATCACACAAGACCCCTTAATCACTCCTCCATTTGGTCCACCCGGCCTGAATCCTGTGACTTACATCAGTATCAATCTCTTCATCTTGTTGCACCATAGATCCAATGTACCTAAAGTTTTCTTTCTCTACAATCTTTTGTACTCCCAAACTTACTTCCATGTTACCAGGTGTCCTACTTTGACTAAACTTGCATTCCATATATTCCGTCTTGCATCGACTTAGCCTAAACCCTATTTCAATGGTCCTTGGACCATAAATTCGCAATTCAACGCATGAGAAAATAAAATTCAACAAAATAAATAAAATAACGAATTTATTTTATGACAGATTTCAAAATGCAAACTTATTTTAACGGGACTATTTCAATGGTCCTTGGACCACCGACTGAATGAATGTTGAGGTGAATGTGTGGTATGGGATAAAATAAAAATGAGGGCTTTTGAGAGCATATTAGGGGTAGCATCAATAGGTGATAAAATAAGATAAATTCGTTTGAGATGGTTTGGGCATGTCCTAAGCAAAGCTAGCGATGGCTCCGATGAGGAAAAGTTTTTTCATGACTGCCCAGTAGCCCACCAAAGAAGAGGGTTAAGCCAAATAGGATGTGGATGGAAGTAGGAACAATAGATCTGAAAAAGTGCAACCTATTAGAGAATTCGACCTAAGAAAGATCATAATGGAGAAACAGAATTCATGTAGCTGACTCCAACATGTAGGCCTCGTTGTCGTCGTCATCATAGACAATTCTCCACAAAATGATCCTAGCCCCTTCCTTAGAGAAGTAAAAAAAAAAAAAAAAAATGATTTAGTAAGAACATATACAAACAGGAATTACAAAAATGATATAAAATGATCCAACAAGTAGATTTTTTTAAAAGTTATAAAATGTAAGTGATTCTCTCACAATTATTGATTTTTTGCTAACATTCAAAAAATGTTTTTTATTTTGCTATAGAATCTGCCCCTCACAATTTTTTGAAGAAAGATTCCTAATCTCATTCAACAAAAATATAATCTCCACAGAGCTTGTTATTATTCCCTTTGGCCCAATGAATAGGCAAGGATAGAGGGAGTGGGGATCGAGTGTGGACAACTGCCCCCCCTCAGCTTTTTGAAACTTATAAATATAAAAGGGTCTTTTAACCTTGTGTCATAGGTAAGTTTATAATTTTCTTATTTTTGCCACTACTCACTTTTTACTACAACTTCTTAATAGAATTCCTAAAGAATATAAAGGCAAAATTGTCATTTGGTTTCTTTAGAAACAAGCAATCGAAGGGACTCCATGACGTTCTGCTCCTACATGGCATTTGTCTTTCTCCCTTTTTGTCTATTTCTTTCCTCTCTCATTCAGATTTCTTCTCTCTTTTGCATATTCATCTTCAACGAGTCACTATTGCCCATTGGCCTTCTTACTGAAAGATAAAAGATTGAACTATACATTATCATTTCTCAAACACAAGTACATCTTCAACCTATTCCATTTACCCTTTCTTGGATGAATCTATATATTTTTTCCCATAACATCTTGTGTGTTTTTTTTATATCAAATATAGGTAATTCTAGATGATATTTATTTTTCTGGTTTAATGTTGTAAATATATTTATTTTTTTATATCATATTATCATGTTTTTTAAATCATGCTAAAATTATCAGTTTGGATTGGATTGAAATTTAGGGCTAGGTAAAATGAATGGATTAGATCGGGCAAGAATGATGCCCACTTGATCAAATCAGGGTAGATTGGTCCATCATTGTGAATGTTCTATACTTTTAACCTTATCCAGTGCTAATCTTGAAGTTTAGGTTATTAAGTGAGTGTCTAAAACAACCAATCAAGATGTAAATTGGTGGAGTGTCATTGTTGATGAGATTTGGCTAAGAATAATTGAGTGGATAATAGGCATCAATTTGGAGACCTGAAAGACTTTGAGGTCCAAGTCACGTACAACAGAAGCTCAATATATCATTTTAAAAAGTTAAAATAGAACTATCCACATGTGGCATAGAAGGCCACTACCCTGTCAATGACATTTCCTATTTTTTTAAGAATATAATTGAACTTGGACCGCCAAGTACCCCTACTAAACAATGACAATGCATATTCCATTTTATTTTTCTACATCAAATTGCATTTGTTGATAGGTAATAAAAAAATTAGAAATAATACAAGTGCAGCATGGGGTGGACCATGTCATGACAATCAACTTGAAACTTACATTATCAATATGAGCTCCAATATTGAGTTTTCAGGAGTGAACGGGATTGGGGGTCTTGCCAAAAAGATTGTTGAGACAAAAAAAGACATTTTATATCCATCATTTTATTTACTTATAACATTGATACTAATCTTACCAGTCGCTACTGCTACAGCTGAGAGAGCATTTTATGCTATGGAGATCGTAATGAATGGATGAATGATTGCTTGGTCACATACATTGAGAAAGATATTTTTGACAACGTCGATAGTGAGGCAATCATGCAACACTTCCAAAACATGAAAACACATCGACGACAATTAAAAGAAAAAACCTCTTTTATGTAATCAAGTGGCTAATTGATATACAACTGCTAATATTTATACAACTTGTTACTTTTTCTATATCTTTCATTTAGATAAGACTCCATGACGTCTCTGTCATGTATCTTTTCAAATGCCCTATGTCAGCAATGAAGCACATTGAATAGCTTGAACGGGACTTCCTCTGGAACGATAAAGAAGATAAAAAGAAATTTCATTTGGTTAATTGGGACTCGGTTTGTAAGCCCAAAAGGAGGGAGGTTTGGGAATTAGACCCCTAAAGCCGATGAATCGAGCCCTTTTAGGCAAGTGGTTGTTGAGAATAGGGGAAGAGCAAGAAAGCCTATGGTGCCAGATGGTTGTGTCGTAGTATGGCATCTCTAGGTATGGATGGGATATTCAAGGCCTCTCATATCGCCATTCGAGTTTGTTCAAAGGTATTCTCTCCTTAAAGGAAGCTTTTTACAGCTAATATCAAATTTAGAGTTAGATCAGGTGAGAAGACCCACTTTTGGCTGGATACATGGCTCAGGAATAGACCATTAGCAGTTCAATTCCCAAATGTATTCTCCATGTCAGGGACCTAATGGAGACAATCAGTAGCTACATGGAGAGACAGTGAGACTTAGTTCAATCGGGCCCAATTTTCAAAAGAAATCTCCAAGAATCAAAGGAAGGGAATCTTTTTCGTCTTTGGACATTCTGAACCAAGTTTCTACATATGAAGAGGGTCAAGACTGTAAGGTATCCAAGGATGGCACCTTCTCTGTAGCATCAGGTATCATTAGAAGGTTCTCATGAGACTAGCCCATTTAACACTCCTTGGAAATTCAAGGTCCCTCCAAGTGTCAGCTGCTTTTGGTTGGTTAGCGCTCCATGGAAGAATTCTTACTTTGCATAATCTCCGTGGAAGGAAAATAATAATTGTCAATGCTTGCCCCATATGCCTTACTTCAAAAGAGACTGTGGACCACCATTTTAAATTGTGAAGTTGCCCAAGCTGTTTGGAATTCAGTCCTTGGGTGGTTTGAGTGTAGTTGGGTGCTTCCCATCTCTTTGCTAGATCTTTTTGAGACTTGGAAGATGACTGGGGATTTGCTAGAGGGAAGGTCATGTGGGGATCTTCATTTCTGGTGGTCTTGTGAGTTTTATGGAAAGAAAGAAAAAGCAAGGTGTTTTGAAGGTGTATTTTCATCGACTGACACCATAAAAGATAAAACCAAATTTCTTGTGGCTTCATGGGTTTCCATCTTTCCTATCTTCCCCAATGTTTTCATTGATTTGATTCTTCTTAATTTGAGGGAAGTTGCTTATTCTTGCAGCGATCATTGGCTTCCTTCGGAGTTTTCCTCTAGGACGTCTGGCCTCTCCTCTGTCCCTTTTTTTTTTTCTCTTTCGTTTGTATGATTTTGTTGTCAAGGGTGTAGCTTCTATTTTGTGGGTTTTGTCTTTGAGCTTTTCTGTGTTTTTGGGTTTATTCTTTAGTATATCTGTCTTGTCTTATTAAGCCTCTTTTAATGAAAGTTACCATTTTTAAAAATGGTCAATGTATCCAAAAAACTGACTTGAAAATGCTCCCCTACTGACTAGTCATTGTCCTTGGATAAGATAAATCTCCATTGCTGACTAGCCTAGATTAAGCCAAAAAAAAAAAAAAAAACACCTTTGTAACTTTTTATCATGCCTCTAAAAGCCAAGAAATGGAGCTCCACCTTTCGAAAAAAAAAAACCAATTGAGCTCCCATCAACAATGATTGTGATCGGATCACTTGGGGTACTCCACTTTGCAAACACTATAGAAGACATGTAAGGCCCCTCGATGTAAGTCAACCACACCCTTCCCAAATCAGTGGACAAGATTTCTTATGAATTCTTTAGCTTGAACTCATCACCATCATCATCATCATAGACTTGTCCCGACGATGTTGGGGTCAGCTACAAGAATTATGCTTCTCCATTCTGATCTATCTTCAGTCAAATCCTCGGATAAGCTGCACTTCGTCAAATTTATTTTTACTACCTTCATCCACGTCTCCTCTTCGGCCTACCCCTTTCCCTTGGTGGGCCATCAACCTGCATAGCCACACTTTTCCTTACCAACATTGTTGCCGGCCTACGTTGGACATGCCCAAACCATGTCAAATGGGTTACTCTAATTAAATCCCTTATTGATGCTACACTTAAATGCTCTTGAAAGTAATCAACTCTGATTTTATCTAGTTTTATAACACATCCACCTCAACATTCTCATCTCTGATTATTAAGGAAAAAAAAAAACATTCTCATCTCTGCTGTATCCAT
Organism: Cinnamomum chago; assembly: GCA_038049695.1. Classification (NCBI taxonomy): domain Eukaryota; kingdom Viridiplantae; phylum Streptophyta; class Magnoliopsida; order Laurales; family Lauraceae; genus Cinnamomum; species Cinnamomum chago. The sequence continues at coordinate 57,493,698 of CP142458.1, read as the reverse complement.
TTTGAGCATATGTTGTTTCTTAATTGGCCAACATTCTGCTCCATACATCTTAGTTGGTCTAATTAATGTCCTATAAAAAAATTCCCTTCAATCCTTTTTTTTTTTTTTTTTTTTGAAATGGTAACTTGTATTGATCAAAAGCTTTATAGTATAAAAGAGCTATACTGAAAAGCGGGTGGGGAAGAACCCCATAAATACAGCCACTGCCCAAAAAAAAAGGAAAAGCTATACAAAGGAGGCTAAAGGCCTTAGACAAAAGGTAAAAAGAGCCAAATCAAAACGATATGACTTCCCTCCAATTGAACAATAAAGCATCAAGGGATAAGTCCCGAAAGTCTGGGAGAATGGAGACCCTTCAATCTTGTTGGCATGCACCAATCACAAAGCACGCCAGAATCAAGACTCTACTTCAACCATCCCGCTTTTATCCTATGTTCAACATCTTCATCAATCTCTCCATCCTTACTAATTATCGAGCAAAGGTAACAGAAAGAATCTCTTTTTAGTATTTCACGGGCTTCAATTCTTGCAATTGTTTCAACTCCTTGTATACACCCACTGCAGTTGCAATCTATATATATTTTCTTTTTATAGCTTATTTTAAATCCTTTGGATTGTAAAGCCTCCCGCCATCTCTCGAGTTTTGCATTCACATCATCTCTTGATCCATCCCCCAACACTATCAACTGCAAACAACATACACCGAGGCACTTGTTAGCGCCAGTCATATATGCACATCCCTAGTATTATCAATTACGTGTCAAGTCCAAGACCTTGCCTCTAGAAGCTTAGGGAAGATCAAGTTTAAAGGCAGGAGATCAAGTCTTGGAAGGCCCAATCTTCACTATGATGGAATCTAATTTGTGCCAACCCAATTCAGGCAAAATGGACCTCAGGCAAACCAAGAATAGGCCCTTAGAGCCCTCAACCCAAATAGTCAGATGGATTGGGTTTAATTGGCCAAATGGAGTAGCGAAGTGTTTTAGCAACAGCTCTCACGGCTAACCGCAAAATGAACTACAATTACCTTATAGCTAACCATATATGTCACGCGGACAACCGCATGGTTAACCATATGAGTCCGATAGGCAACCATAAGGACCTACGGTTCCTTTTCCAGAGAGTTGTCTTCAGGGCTTTTTGAACTATGGTTACCATTTTTTTATATTAGTTGTACAAAATTAGTATTGTTGACTTCTGGTCAAACTAGCCGTTGGATTATCACGGCTAACCATAGCCTATTTACAATTAACTGTGGGCTAGCCGTTGGAAGCTCTTCTATTTAAACCTGAGCTCATTTCAAAGGTTACAACTCTTGAGATTTTGATAATTCTTTTTCAATACAAATTGCCTACTGAGTAATACATTATTAGAGCTCCCAAAATCCAATTTTACTTACACTTAGGTCTCTTCATAGGCATATGAAAGAGCATTCAAGGCTCATTCAAGTGTGATTAGAGGAATTTTCCTTCACTAGGGTATCCTCTCAAGCTCAAAGAGTAAAACCCAAATCAACTTAGACCTAGACCTCCGCTACCTTCTTGGTTGAGCACACATTGGAGCATCTACATCACCAAGGAGCTGTGCAAGGAGGCTAAAGCTTGGAGTTTCGGTTCCAAGCATCAAAAGGGAACTCAAAGTATCATTTTCGTCTAGAAGCAAGCGTTCTTCTTTTATTTTCAAATTCATTTACTTTGTAGAGTGGGTTAGACCTTCGAGATCGAACCACAATAATAAATAGGTTGGTGCATTAGACCTTACTGATCGAACCCCCATATCAAAAAAATTTGTAGGTGTATTTGGCTGGAGGTGTACCTATGTGGAAATCTCATATAGTGGAACCAAGAGACCATTTGGATGTGGTGCTCTTGAGAATGGATGTAGGTTAAGGACCGAACCACTATAAATTGCATGTGCCTCTATCTCTTTATGGTTCATTGTTATACATTTATGTTTTGAGATACATGTGCTAGATAATCACACATTTGTCGAATTGGCATACACTCCACATGTGTCAGACTGCCTTAGACCAATTGCCATATCATTGAGTATTTAGCACACATCTTTTATTGCACTTCACATTTGATCACTTGATTGCTCTTTTTAATAGCTACACAGTGTTGTGCAATTTATGTGGACCCCCCCCCCCGCCCCCCCCCCAGCCCCCCGCTTGCGCTTTCAGTACCTCCTCTTGAATATGAGCAGTTAACTCATCCATAATTAGTGTGAAGAGATGAGACTTTAGAGCTGTCCCCTAATGCAAACCTATGGTCAGTGGGAACTAACATGTTTCTCCACAAGCAATTCTCACACTCATTACGCTCCTTCGTACACGTTTTTAATAATTTCAATATAACCTCTTGGAACATTTCTTTTATTTAAAACCCACCAAATTAAATCTCTAGGTACCTTGTCATAAGCTTTTTTCTAGATCGATGAATAGCATATATAGATTTTTTCTCTTACTCGATATTTTTCATTAATTGCTTGAGTGAGAAAATAACTTCCACAATTGACCTCCCTAGCATAAAACCAAATTGATTTTCAAATATCTTGGTTTTCAGTCTAAGTATTTGTCCCATTACTCTCTCTCATAGCTTCATAATATGACTCGTAAGTTTAATCCTGTGATAGTTGGTACAATTTTGTATATATCCCTTGTTCTTATATATAGGCACTACAACACTTCTCCTGCATTCATCTGATATTTTATCCTAGGCAACACCACAGATGGGACCATGTCCCTAAAAAAAGCCCTTCCGATGACCTTCACTTCTCGGTACCAATATGGATGGACTATATTAAAGTTTAGCCTTTTTATTTTTGAAGTATGTGAAAACCAACCATTTGTGAGGACCTAGAATGGATAACTACAAATGGAATAGACAAAAAGACAGCGGGTTAATCTAAAGAGTGAAGGGTCAATGAAAAATATACAGAAATGTCAAGGGACCATCAATTTCCCACTTTGATAATCAATAGTTCCTCGTCCTCTACTATAAGGAAGTGAGTTCCACCACGTGCAAAAGTGGCCACTCCTTCACCCATTAATTTTCATTATCAATTCCCATCTATACAAACAGCATTAATGTTGTTGAAGCAACTCAAGTTTTCTACTTAAATTAGGCCTAGAGAAGAAGTAGGACCATTTCCCCTCTCCCATGTCAAGTTCCCATCTCAAAGTCAACGAACAGTTCTCATGAACATTAAAAAAAAAAGAGTTTTTTGTATATAACCCCCTAAGATTTCTAGGATTTATAAATAGGCCCCTAGGGTTTTAGCATTTGCAAATAGGCCCCTGCATTTTCATTTTAATACCTTACGTGTCCTCAAAATTAGTAGCCCTCCAACCGCCATAGGTTTTTAGAGCAAAATGACACTTTTAACCATCTCTTTTATCCTTATATGCATAATTTCAAAGCTTGGATTTATTTTTTTAATAAAGCATGTAACATTAACAATTGCATTTAGTGGGAAAGAATAACCCTACATAAATCCATTTTTATCAATAAAATGCTCATTTCATTAAATCCAAATCGATCATAATGACAATCAACACTTATACTTATAATCAATTATGATTTATCCAATTCATACATGACCCACCGTTGGATTGATAAAAGTTTCAAAATACATGATGATGCTTCATGTACATGAGAGAAACCATTAGGACTTGAGATACAATAATGGTATTTTGTAAATAATAATACACTCATTTTTTGTTTCATGGATGTAAGGGAAAAGTTGTCATTTAGATAAAAACTCAACACAAAACTCACGGTGGTTGCCCATTCTCATTAGCAATATTGATTTTGGAGACATAGAAGATATTAAAATGAAAAGGCAGGGCCTATTTACAAATACTAAAAACCCTTTTTTTAATGGTACAAATACTAAAAACCTCAAGGGCCTATTTACATATCCTTTTTTTGAATAGTGCCTACTTACATATCCTAGAAACCTGAGGGTGTATATACAAAAAAACTCGAAAAAAAAAAAAAAAGAAATATTGTTTCATAGTTGTGTTCGCAAGAGCCAATTATCAATTTTTTTAAAGAAATTATACTGACCTCATTATCAAAAGCAGCTTTTTTTTTACTGCTTTTAATGGTATTATCAAAAACAGTCTCCACCAGTAATCAACAATTATTGAACAATTTGATATATTTTGAACATCATTTGGATAGATATTTTGAAGGCATCATTCATCCACAGAGGGCTCATTAGATTAACATTATTAATTACTGAAAAAGACCTTACTTAAGGGCAAAGGACAATACATATCCTCATGACAATTATTCATATCATTCCTTTACTCTGAATAATTGATTTCTATACACATTAAGGAAAAAGAACCCATATTTGATATTGCCAAATTTAACAGTCATTTGGGGAGAGGAGGAGGAATCACCATTGAAGCCTTATCCCATTGATTTGGCATTGGCTTTGTCAGTCTACTTTTTTTCACTCAAACCTATTTGCAGCCATCTTTTCACTTCAGTGACTCCGCAGCTCATCATGTCTTCCATCGCTACTTCTTTTAGGTTCTTATTGGTTCTCCCTATGCCCAATTTCTTGAACATGTAACGCAACAATACATTTTGATGGAGTTGTCTCGAATTTTCTGGATACATGCCCATACTAATTCAAATGGCACTTTCATTATTCTCTTCATTGGAGCGCATAAGTTTCCTCGTATGTGATTATTTGAAATTATGTTCTTATTGTAACTCCACACGTCCCTCTTAGAATGTGCACCTCTGCAACACATACTTTTGCTTTTCCTTGTTTCCTCGTTGCCCAAAATTCAGGTCCATATACCATAGGTCGTCTTGTAAATTCAGGTCCATATACCATATACCATTAATCAAAGTGGCACTCGAAATATGTGTGGCGGGATATTAGCGAGATTTTACAATCACCACCCAATTAGATGCTAACCTCATTCATCCTGCCTTGAAAGTGACTCATGCCATCATAGAATTCACTCTTCATACCTCTGACAATACATGAAAAAGTTGCACCTTCCTTCAATAGATTTGCCTCTTTCCTAAAAAGTGAAGTCACAACACCAGTTCACAACAAAAAACCAAATGAAAACTACCTTGCATTGAGCAGTTTCTTAGCTAATGACCATATATAAAATATCTTCATTGGTGTCCCAATTGTAGCTCAGCTAGTAAGGGACATCGATACCTGCCCACCTGCAGGAGGAGAGGGTGCATGAGTTTAGGTCACTACAGAGGGCAACATATACATATACATGCCCATACTAATTCAAATGGCACTTTCATTATCTTCTCTTCATTGGAGTGCATGAGTTTCCTCTAAGAGAAAGTCCACATGGACCGACTGGGGGACCGGATTCGGGCCGAGTCCCCCATGAGGACCATTGGATCCCAGGTAGCAGGGCTCTTCCTCTAATGTGATTATTTGAAATTATATTCTTATTGCAACTCCACACGTCACTCTTAGAATGTACACCTCTGCAACATATACTTTTGCTTTTCCTTGTTTCCTCGTTGCCCAACATTCAGGTCCATATACCATAGGTCATCTTGTAATAACACCCCATTAATCAAATTGACACTCGAAATATGTGTGGCAAGATCTTAGGGAGATTTTACAATCACCACCAATCTGATGCTAACCTCCTTCATCCTGCCTAGACAGTGACCCATGCCATCATAAATTTTAGTCTTCATACCTCTACAATGCATGAAAAAGTTGCATCTTCCTTCAATAGATTTGCCTCCTTCCTAAACAGTAAAGTCAGAACACCACTTCACAACAAAAATCAAACGAAAACTACCTTGCACTGAGCAATTTCTTTGCTAATGACCATATACAAAATATCTTCATTGGTGTCCCCAATTGTAGCTCAGCTGGTAAGTGACATCAATGCCAACCTGCAAGGGGAGAGGGAGTATGAGTTTGGGTCTCTTCTGAGGGCAACATATACATATACATCATCATCAAAACCTTGTCCCAACCATGTCGGGGTTGGCTACATGAATTCTTCTTTTCCATTCCAACCTATCTTGAGCCAAATTTTCGGATAAGTTGCACTTCTTCATATCTATTTTTACTAACTTTATCCACGTCCTCTTCAGCCTACCACTTTCCCTCGGTGGGCCATCAACCTACATGACCAAACTTTTTCGTAACGGCACCATTGCCGGTCTGCATTGGACATGCCCAAACTATCTTAAACGAGTTTCTGTAATTTTACCCCCCATCGATGCTACCCTTAAATGCTCTCAAAAACTGTTATTTCTAATTTTATCTTTTCTACTTTTACCACATCCACCTCAACACTCTCATCTTTGCCACATCCATTTTGTTCATATGTTGCTTTTTGATTGACCAACATTCTACTCCATAGTCATAGCTGGTCTAATTACTGTTCTATAAAATTTTCCCTTCAATCTTGTTAGAATTCGTCGGTCACAAAGCACTCCGGAAGTAAGTATCCACTTCAACCATCCCACTTTTATCCTGTGTTCGACATCTTCATCAATCTCCCCATCCTTGCTAATTATCAAGCCAAGGTAACAGAATAAATCTCTTTGTGGTATCTCTTGGGCTTCAATTCTCACAATAGTTTCAGTTCTTCATAAATGCCCACTGAAGTTGTAATCCATATATTTTGTCTTTGTGCGACTTATACATATACATATATACATCCTCATTGGTGAAGAAAAATGAAGGACAATAAATAAACTTCGGATTGAATGCCAATGCCCATGACCGTGTAGATTGGATTAGAGCATACCATTCAAAAAAAAAAAAAGGATTAGAGCACAGATGAATCAACTCAATCTAACCAACCAAGATGATGATAGGTTAGTAGGTGTTTTATGCACAAAATTCAAGAGACCCATTGAAAATTTTGAAATAATAATATAAAAACCAGGAGTCCAGTAGTATTCTTTTGCTTTTGTAAGTTGTAACCATAGTCCGATACAAAATTTGTTACTATATCCTATTTCTAATGAACAAAGCATAAGTGCAACAATAACTGCCAAAAGCAATGGAGCAGAAGCATTCTTTAAGCAAATGATATCAGTAGTTTAGATGACATACTTGATGACGTTCCTTCCACTTTAAAAAGAAGTTTCTGCCTAAGAGCTCAAAAATATGATCTCTCATCTCATCATTTGTCACAAGCAAACATTTGAGTTTAACTGCCGCATAAAGCCAATACCTGAAATAAAAGCAAAATTCATATCACAATTTTGAATTTATTCACATAAAGAAATTCGAAAAAAATGACAATAGCAAAATCACAGGTAAAGAAATATGAGGAAAATGGCAATAACAAAATCATTTATAATGGATGTCAAATCCAATGGCTCCTAATATGTTTATGAGTAGAAACAACGTTCGCTCAATCCATAGTTTATGCTTGGCAATGCCGTAAGTGTTCAGTGATTTGATTTTCTTAAAACATCACATAGAAATCCTCTTGCGACCATCAGACAGTACCAGGAAGCACAAGAAAGTGGGAAAATATTACTAAAATGCTCAATTCTAGAACCAGTACCATTTTTTAAGGATAACATTTTACACTAATTTATGATCGAACAACTTTGAACATTGGCACATGGCAATAACCCAGGCCTCTCACTTACAAATCGAACAGCAAGTCATGTTCTCAAGCATGTGCCTAACTATTACAAGCATTGAACACGGATGGCAAAGTCTTAATGTGTAGGATAGTTAAAAATTGCAAGAGCAGAAATGTGAGAGCATTGCAGAGAATTAGGGATTTTAAAGATCCAATACTAAAAATCAGTGACATGTCACTAGAAGGAAGCCTCATAAAATTCATACCAATCATCATTGGACCCATAAGGTGTTGCGTACAATGCATCGTTAGCTCTCCATTCCTCAAGGAGCTCCTGACTTGAAGGGTTTTCCATAAGCTCCCGAACACGCTTATTATGCAGTATAACAAGTGGCCATTTCTTTTTCCTTCTATTGTATAGTTCTTTGACAACAATATCAAGCTGCACTAAACCAGTTTCATGGAAATGGGAAGCATAAATGGAGTGATACCAATATAATCAATCTTATAAAATGGTGCCCTTGAGATAAAAACAATACAACTACAACTAAAGACCAACCAGATTGCACACACCTGAGAAAGGCTGAATCCACCATCAGCAAAGTTTTGTTGATAAAATCCAATGTTTGCTCCATCCACAACAGCTTCAAACTCACCGTGATTCTCCAGCCATTCCTAATCACAGAATATGATCAACGAAGCGAATCCGTGATCAACAAGAAAAATGCTTCATTTTTTTTTCTTGAGAATTAAGAAATGAATGGTCTGAGAACAAGAACTGTCAGATGTAGATTATATTACAGCACTATTGTTCCAAACCAAAAGTGGCATTATAAGCACAACTGCCAAGCCACTGGGAAGTATCCTTATTACATTCGAGCCAATATTTCTAACAATTTGCATTTGACTTATTCTGAATACTGAAATACTACTGAGAAACTTGAAAAGATAAATGTTAAAAAACTTCAGAAAATCTTGTGAAAGAAGTTCCTCAAGTCAAAATAACAAGAAAACACTTATGACAGTCTATGTGACTCAACCCAGCAGAGTAAACAGATGAGTAAATAGCCATGATCCAACAGATGAGATGATTCAATAATGATGCATTAAACTTTAAGCGGTCTCGCACTTCAAGAAATAGACAAAAAGAAAAGGCATTTAAATGCCAATGTTCAATTTATCTTTGCTTATTGCTAAGAGTGGCAAGATTAAGGAAGCACCAAATTTTTAGAGCTCAAGAGTTATAACTGAGTGATCAAATTATCAAATAAGACTGATGCTAGTACTTAAAGAAAACAAGTAGCTATTGAATAACTAGTACTTAGGATAAAGGTCCTAACCAAGCTTTCCTAGTTGTATGTCAGGCATTCAGCCTCTCGAAGACTAGGAGCCAATCTGCCTGATGAGCTCCCTAAGCATCTCCAATTCTAAACACCCCATGGTTCAAAATTTTGAAATATTTTCTTTTACAGTCAAAGAAAGTGGGTTTCACAAAACCAGATTAGACAAGTTCTTAGCTTTCTAGGTAGATACCATTGATCAGATGACAATCAAACAATTGATAAGACTTAATTTTGGAAGTCCACACAGTACTCAGGCAAGTCTCTTTAAACTGGATAGTGTTAGTTATAAGAAACTAGCTCGCTCGTACTGGACAAGCATCACAGTCCCACATGCAAAGCAGTGAATATATAAATCCAAATAATATAAGAAAGAGATAACGCCTATCAGTCCATGCTTGGTTTAAATTCAAGCATCAACCCATCCTTTTCAGATAAAAATTGTTCGTCACCTAATATAGGTGACAAAGCAAACATTTCACCCTATAAACAATCCCAGACATCCAATTGGATAGACACTACCCTATTGCATACAGACTATGAACTATATTTGATTGGCAGGTGATCCACAAGTCAAAAATTGGATTGCGAGGATCATCCAGTTGGAGATCGCATTGCAGCCACCGTCCACATTGAGACCCACCATATGAGTCATCTGAATTATTGAAGAATAAATAGATAATATCTGTACAGTAGCCATGTATAGTGTCAATCCTGAAAACTACCAGAAAGGAAAAAAAGAAAAACAAGGCTCACCTTGAACTCCCCAAAATTCGATTTGGCTTCCCTTTCCATTGCCAGCGAAGATATAGATTCTGCAAATTTCTCAGTCTCCACCCGATCAACATCAATGCAAACCAACAGCTCTCCACAACATCCACAACTCCCCTCCAACCCAACACTTGCTCTCTGCCCCTCCCACTTCCCCTTCCCCAACCACCCCTGGCCATGCCAACCTCCTCCATTCCTCAAAATCGCATCTTTCACCAACCCCACATCCCAATTCAAGCTCCCCACCTCCGAAGCTAATTCACTTTGAAACCAACGCTCAATTACTTCAGCAGTTGATTCCGAAACGCATTTCACTGCATTTCTAAGCTTATGCAAATACATATACACTCTCTCTTCTCTCCCTGCATCCCCGCTGACCTTCAAAAGAGCTGCAATCTCCTGCTCCTCCGGAAAAATCCCCATCGAAACCATGTGATCTTCAACCTTATACGCCTTCTCCGCCTCCACTTCCCGACAAAATTCAAACAATGCCGGACCGTATGATCTCAATCTCGGCAAAATCTTATACTCGCTTATTGCCTTCTTAACCAATTCAAATGCGAGATCCCCATCGCATTTTGCAGCTGCGAGGCGAGCAGTGGCTGTGATTGTTGCTTCCGTCGGTGTGATTTTGCTGGCAAGCATGTGATCGAAGATGCGAAAACCGCTATCAACGGCGGATTCGCTCTGTAGGGAGTTGGAGCAGAGGTAGAGGAGTGTGTTGAAGTGGTACTGGTTGAGATGCAGGTTTTCGGAGACGGCTTTCTCGTAGAGAGAGAGAGCAGTCGAGAGGTCGTTGTTCTTCGAGCAGGTGTCAATGGCAAATCGGAATTCCATTTCCGGGGTCTGGTTCTTCCTCTTCTTCTTCATCCTCGGAGCTTCTTTCGCCTGTTTCGCGATCTCCATGGCAAGATTCTGTAAAGAAGAAGAAGAAGAAGAAACCCTAGATCCAAAACCCTAACGGATCAAAACCCTAGAAAAAAATCTCCATTGTAGAAGCAGGAATATGAAGAAGAAGAAATAATCATAGCAGCTCAAAAACCCCAAAAACGATCTCGCCCTAGAAAAATCTGTTCTTGATTGTTTTCACGTCAGCTGGAGAGAAGATTTCGAGAGGAAGGAGAAGGTCCAAAACCCTAATAGGCCAAAAACCCTAGAATTATCTCTGGGAGTGGCAGAGTTGGGGTTTTCGGTTAATTCAAAGGAAATCCAGGGGTATTTCTGTCAGGACAAGTGTGGTTATTTTGGAGAGAGATTGGGGACAGAAAGGTAATTTAACACATCAAGCGGACGGTCAAACGGTGGGTGCGCCTACCTTTGACTAAAGGTCAAAATCTAATGTTTGTGATATTCTCACCTCTGGAGGAAAGTATGAAACCAGACTAGGAATCTCTCAACTGCCATCAGCCAGAGTTTTTGAAATGTACAGCTTTTATGATCCTTATGATCACCCAAACATTGGCCTAGCTACAAACGAAAATGAGTGCCTATGGACCACTAAGACTTGCACAAGGGATTTTTTTCTTTTTTCCTTTCTTGACTCCTACTGAGGGAGCTGCGACCAACTTAGTCCACACATGGGAAATGAGGAGCCCATAAATGTGGAAAGAGCGGCATACCCATTGATTGATCCTAGGATATTCGTTTGGCACGGGAGTTACCAACCAAGTGAGCAATTGTATGATATCTTGATCCGGTAAAAATTAGATATAAGTTTAGGAGTCATTGCGCTCACATATGTAACCTTTGTGCCAATGTGTTATGTTTGTTTAAACTTAATAAATATTCATAAGTATAAAAACAGTAAAATATGCCTCATTTTCAACCCTTCATTCTTACACCTTAAAACACATTGTTGCAAAGGAATTCCCTATGAATTTTTCTCTGATGAGGCTTAATTCGTGATCAGAATCGGTTTTTTTTTTTTTTTTTACATCTCTTAAGGTCAATTTTTACATTTTAATTCTTCTTGTGTTCTTGAGACATTTGTGAAATATTCAAATGGTAAGATCTGATTTTTTGGGCTTGATCTAGTTCTTTGGGCTTATGTGGACTATCAATTCGTGATTCATACTGCTCATCTTCTTTATATAGCTAAATAAGCTAAGCGGTAAAGTGTTATATATTAATTCTTCATATATTCTAAGAAATTTGTGAAAAAATGTATTAAAAAATCAAACTACATATAAAATTGTTGTATGTACTCATTTACACAAATGAAAAAGTGATTTTGACAAACATTAAAATGTGTTTTACATGTGCATTGTTTTTATATGCAAATGATACACATGTGCCATTTACAATGTCAAAAACAACACCACCCCTCGGGATATTGGCCCACTTCGGATTCAATCCGAGTTTAAATCTGAATCCAATGAAATAAACATATCATCCAGTAACGTGGGTGAGTCTAGCTGAGTAATCAGTTTGAATTGAGTTGAGTCATTTGACTCACTTGACTTGTGGACTTATTTAGTTGAATAAACTCAGTCAAGTCATGCCAAGTTAGCATGATCTTTCCTTTCAATCAATGATTGGGATAAGTTGGAATTGGGTTGGATCATTTGACTCACATGCCAGGACATACCTAAAATGGGATGTACGTGGCAATATTAAGATGATTATTTAATAGAAATGATCAGGTTATGATCACCTTCAAAAATTTGTGGGCGTCCATACAATTCATCCAATTCACATCACAAGGTTTGCCTTGATCTAACCCGAATTTCACTTCAACAATGGAAAGTTGGGTATTTGGATTGATCATGGGTTAGAATTTAGAAATATAATTGTGTACTTCAAGCATGATCAATCCAGCAAATTAGGGTAGAAAATCACTCCAATGTCTATAAAGGGGTGGTGCAAATGTTAAAGGGTCAAATCAGGCAAGGGTGGACTTAACTTGTGCCACCAAAGTTTTAAGGTTGTTGAACACCGTACCCAATAATTTCTCTTATACAAAAGTAATCCCATACACATATCCATTTGGGATTTATACCCATTTCTTGATGATGTGCAGTGTTTGAAGTAATAAAAGTTATTTCCTCATTTAAAAATTGAAGAACCTAATTGTTCATTTATATATTAGTGAGGCTCCGATAGCCCGTTAAAATTCATGTCTGATGCTTGTCTGGAAATTTCAAATGCCGGTATTTGGACTACTATTGAATTCTAGAATTCTAAATTTCCTAATTTACCTTTTTTATGGTATTTTTGTTATTTGTTGTAGGTGATATAGGTGATATAAAGGGGATCAATCCAGCTATTGTGTGTTGATCTGAAGGTGCATCATCTATGATCAAATGGTTCTGCAACTAATATCGGTAGGCCCATTCTCTCTCTCTCTCTCTCTCTCTCTCTCTCTCCCCGGTTGCACCGCTCAATATTCTTTCTCTATCGATGTTATTATATGTATAATATTGGATGTTTCTGCTATGAATACTGCGGCAAGTTTCTGCTATGAATGCTTTGTACTTATTTTCTACATTTAATAATGTGAGTTTAAATGTTTGTAAGTTGATGTAATTAAATATTTTGTGTCTATTTAAATGTAATATTTTCTCTTTCGCTATATTAATATGAGAAAATTCTAGCAAAAGAGTGGTTCACTTTTTTAATTGACCATTGTTCGCCCCACCCAAATAAAAATCTTGGGTCCGCCACTAGGCTTGTCAATGGGATGGGCTGGGTCCGGGCTTGGGTTGTCCAATCTTGTCCCGAAAATAAGACGGGTCGTCCGAGTGTTGTCTAATCCTGGCCCTAAATTGAATGGCCCTATATCAAATCTCGTCTTGTATGGGCCCAGGCTGTGACAGAGTCGAGCCTAGGCTTAACTCGATCCTGGACATAACCAAAACATTCTCTAATTATTCATACTGTCACCAGACACCCGATGTGAACTGGACTTTAAACCTTCATTTTTTTTTTGCCTTGGGATTAGTAGTGCAATGCAACAAGCAACATGGCGGCATTAAAAACTTTTTTTTTCCAGTGATAGTAGAAAATCAATAGAAATGAATGAATATCCTATAGGCATATGGGTCAAGTAATGTAGGAACGGTTTTTTTTTTTTTTTTTTTTGCAGGTGAAAGTAGAAAATCAATAGAAATGAATGAGAATGAGTATCCTATATGAGTCAAGTTAAAGTAATGTAGGATCGATTAAAACCTAATTAGTCGTTTTTTGCTGTTAGTGAGCGGCAGTTTCAATAATATAAAAATTATTATTATTAAATGACTTTGCAGCGGGCCTGAACGGGCTGGGTTGTTTCCACCCAGTCTCAGTCTCATTTTGGTCAAACTTTAAAATGTATTGGCTAAGCCCAGCCCACTGAGTTCAAATTTTTTTTAAAAGCCCTGTATTTTCGAACTTGGGATGGGCCGGACTTTCTACCCGTTTCAACACGTCCCATCGACAAGCCCATCCGCTACTGTGTGGGATGACCAAATTAGACATGTCTTACCAAAGATCTCTATAATTATAGACCTATAGACTTGTAAGCTTGTGTGTCTCCATACAATTATACATATTAAAGCGAAGAAAAAAAAAGTTTTTCTCAAGAGTGCAATGTCAACAACTAGAGAGTTTTCTTTAAAAACATAAAAAATAAAAAAAAATACTGCTTTGACATGTCACATCACTTTGGGCCTCGATTGATCTAATCGTACTCTCCTAAATTATCTTAATTTATCTCCATCAAATTTTTAACTTTTCTTGACCAACCAATATCTATCCCTCGTCCTGAAATCTCTTTAACTTAGACTAATTGACCAAATAAAGTAATAAGGAATCAATCCTAAAATCACTCATTCTCTATAAATATACCCATTCCTAAATTATATATATACTAAAGCAAAGCAAAAGGGGTTCTCTCAAGGGTGCCACATCATCGGCTAGAGAGTTCTCCTTTCAAAATATATATATATATATATATATATATATATAGATATATAAACACTACTTTGACATGCCATGTAACTTGGGGCCTCAATAAATCTAATCTTCCTCTCCTAAATTGCCTTAATTTATCTCCATCAAAATTTTAACTTTCCTTGACCAACCAATATCTATCCCTCATCCTAAATCATGGAGTGGGTTGCCTACATGCTAGCCTCTTTCCAATCTAATGCTCAGCACCATCCATGTTATGATGTCAACCCTTACTGTATCGTCATAACTCATTCACACGATCTCCTCTCTAAAATATATTACATAATATTTATGAGACTTTCTCTTATAACTACCTATAATAATTATATTTAGCTAATCTTCTCCCTAATTGTATTTTACCTTTAAGGCCATTTCTCCAATTCCTTTTTTACGATGGTAATTGAAGTGAGTGGTGCGGCAGCGAAGGAATAGGTAAGTACTGGATCACAATCTTTGTTTTTGAACTTTTTTTTGTTTTTCTGGTATTAATAGTTTGCAAATATAATTGTTGAAAACTCAAATTATATTATTTTTTTCATTTTAACACATGGAAAAATGTGTTTGTTATCTACTTTAATTTGATTAATGAAAAGCTTATCGATGTAGCAATAATTATTATTTTCTTTCTTCTTGATGATACTTGTAGGTGGGATTTCAATGGAATATTGTTTGGTTATTGCAAAGGAGAATGTTATTCGAATGACATCTTAATATTAATGAAGAGATTTTCTACAAGGACTATTTTTGGATGCAGATTTCTTTACATGTCATCAGTTCTCTTTTAGATGTTTAAGATTCAGAAAGTTTTTTATTTAGATTTTATTATTTTTTTAATTTATGAATTTTTATATTCTATTTCCCTTATTATTATTATAGTTGCCAATTTTAATGCCTTCTTATTCTTTTAGCCTTTATTTTTGGATGATAATAGAATCAAAATATTTGACTCCTCCACTAGATTTATTCTATGTTCCTTTTAGATTTATTTTTTAATAATGTTTCTAAAAATTATTAAATTTTAATATATTTTATTTAGCTTGGGCCTTTGTTGCTAGTTATGATTTATTCTAACAACTATTGTTGTGGTTGTATGGAGATCCTTTAAAAAGTTGAGATAGTTGATGCATAGGTTTTCCAGCTCCATGGGCTTACGCTCGAGTTTATGTGAGCCTCATGTTGAGCGGTTTTTTGTATTGCATATATTTGTTAGGTGTCTTGGATGGAACACCGTTGTTACTCTCCTATTCCATGTGATTATCTCCATGATTGATTTTAATGGTGGAGAAGTGCTCACTTTGTAGTTGTTACATTTTATAAAAGATGTCGGGTACACTTACAAATAGTGGTGGAGGGAGGGTGTTGGAGTCCTTAACTTGTTTCATTCCTTACTATACATCTGATAACATTTAAAAGATTTATGGTTATTTTGGTTTCTTACAATTTTGCCGCTCCTCATCTTCTTTTTCTTTTATAAAATAAGAGAATTCATGAAGTTTTGTGGTATTTTTGCCTTTTGCTTGCTTTTAAGAAGAAAACTAGTTATTCCCCAAGTTTTAACGAGAGATTCGAGGATATTCGCATATAGGATGCATCATGACGAGTTATAAGTCTGGATTCCAAATAATATAGTTGCAATCAATTAGCTTAAGTAAATCATTTCTTATCCCCCCCCCCCCCCCCCCCCCTGCCAAAATTGAAGTTTTGATGGTTTATCCTCTAAAAAAAATCAATCTTTATAACTACTTAGATTTGGGCATCTTAGCTATCCATTGGATTCAAGTAGGAGTTGGTCCTACCATAGTTACATTTAAAAATATCATGTACTCAATCTTATGGTGGGACATCTATTTGAGTAAAATTTAGGAAAGATTCAATTAAGAAGAAGCCATTTATTTGAAGCAGTATAGATTTTATTAATTGTTCAGATTTCTATAACATTGTTTAATGGGGCTATCGGTGGTGTGCTCTTAACCATCCATGTGTGCTATAGGTATCACGATCCATCAAACAATCGCAAACAATTGGTCAATTGATTTTCAACCATCTATGGCTACCAAAGAAATTATGGCACATTAAAAGATGACAAGTAACCAATCAAGATATTTTCATTAAATAATCATGGCTAGTTTTATTTATATGTGTTCAGTCCTGTATAGGCCCTATTTTTATTATAGTGAGATACAGCTCTTAGTCATAAAACAAGAAGTAATTATTATTTTGAATGGTTAGGATCATTATGGTGAGCTCTATTATTTTTACATTTTAAATATCCTCAAAGTTTGAGAAATTATGTCTTTAAAATTTTTGAGGTATTTTCAAATTTAGAGTTTTTTTCCTTAGATATTTGTAAAATAAAAACTCTACAAAAATATATAAATTGACTTTTTAATAATAAGCAAAAAACAAAGTTAATAAAATTAAAGACATAATTGGTCGCCTCTAGAAAAAGATCCGGCTTCTCCTCTATTAGTTGACTATTGCTTGCCCCTCAATCCTAAAAAAAAAATCCCAACCCCGCCACTGCTTATAATGAGATGACCATTGCACCTATTTCTCTTGCTCATAGTTTTCAAGTGAGGAACTTCATTTCTAAGCTATGACCTTGCTATTTTATTGAAATGAGGATTTTGCAGGGAAAAACGCTTAGATGGCTCATGCATGATAAAGGACCTCATAGTTTCTAGTGCACAAAAAGCCCATCCCGCCGAATTTTACATTTTACTCTGAGTAATGATATTGTCACTTATTGTAGTTGAGCAACAATATCGTCACTCATGTATTATTCTTCCTCTTAGTTCTTCATTTTCTCCCTCCTCTTTCTCCATCTCTTTCCACACCATTTCCCGCCCAACTCACCACCCACAGTACCTAGGAAAGTTAATGTCCCTTCACATCGATCTCGCTACTCGCTACTTGTTGACGAGCCACAGGCCTCGGGGGACAGTTACCTAATTGGCCACATGTACCCGACTAGCTCCTACGAATGCTGGTGATGGACTCGATCATGGAAGACGCTCTAACCCTTGTCCGTCACTTTGATAGCCAAATCCTTATCATGGAAGAGCCTATTATTATGACCTAAATTGAGGAGGATTCAAACATCATCTCAGGCAGCTTGGTGTAGACAAGGGACTACTACCTAGACTCCTCGTCCTTGTTGAGGTACAAGCTGAGTCTTGAATGGTTCGCTCTCTTTGCAGAATGGCAATTGCGTCCGCCCGTGGGGAGGGGGAAGCAACTAAGTGGGTTTCCAACTCTAAAGTCTTACTAGAAAGAGTGGATTATTTCCTTGCAGCTAACAAGTTTTCAGATTCCAAGGATTCTATCCCCAACTCGAATTCTCTCTGGAACGATTGCTTGGACAGCTTCAAGTTGGCTTACAGAGAGGTTGCGGCATTAGCCGATGATAGGGGGCTATGGAAAGAGCTGAGGAAGTCCCGCAAACGGAAATGGAGGTATTGTGGGTTGTGAGTTGGACGAGAAATGGAGTGGGGAGAGAAGGAGAAAGAGGACGGAGGAAATGAAGAAAGAAGAGGAAGAAAAAGTCACTAGTAACGATATCATTACTAGACTGAAATGAGCCCTATAGAATCCCTCACCATGATCTTTTGTGATTTTGTGACGACTCATTTTTCGAGCCATACTACATCAATGGCAGACCTGCAATTTGGACGGTGGTGGTGGATGAAATTTCAATCAAGCCATTTTGCAATTTGGAGAAGTTCAGCCATTGCTCACTTAGAGAAGATGAAAGGTGCTTTAGGGTTTTTGGTTTCACCCAATTTGTTGTATTTGGAAAAAACCCCTCTACTTCTATTTCATTCATTCTAGGGGAAGCAATTGAGAGGATGGTCATAGCTGACATGACATTTTTGAAACGTGTCGTAGTGGGATTGTGTGGAATAGTATTACCCTAACTCATATGATATGTAAAAGGAAAAAAAAAAGAAAGAGGTGAAAATCTGCAAAGGGCCTTTTTTGTGCAATAGAAACCATGAGATCTTTTTTTGTGCTCGTCGCATCTAATAGATTTTTTTTCTGTAAAATCCTCTATTGAAATTCTCATATAAAATGATGAATTTTTCATTTTCTCATTGTTTGTAAACTATTTTTCATGAAATAGTATTAAAAGGGAGAGAGGCTAGACTTGCATTACTACTCTTGCACCTCAAACCTATTCCCCGAGAGTGGAAAGCCATAGAAAATAATTATTTTTCGCAACTCACTTATCTGCTGTCTATATTTATAATCACAGTGTCCATCCATTATCCCCTGGTCATGCAGAGCGATATAAGTAAAGTTGATCTTATATAGACACCTCTCCCTCTCTACATTTGTGTTTTCTCCTATCTTATTTATAAACTATCACTCGATCTAGAGTGAAACATCATATTAGATGTGGCACCTATGCAAGCATCTCTGACCTATAAGAATATATTATCGACTTCTTGAGAATCTTCTTAAATCAGTTAATAATTCATAATGGGAGTTTCAGACATAATTTTTTTTATCGGTAACGGTAAATTAAATTAAGGATAAAGCAACAGTACAAGAAAATCTCCAAGAAAAAGAAGAAACAAAAAAAAAGTTGGTACCAAAGCCTTATACCAACACAAAAAACAACAAAACTAAGCAATATGGGCCACAGGCTGAACAACTCTATGCACCCATTGTTTGGCTAGAGAGTATGCCTTACTATTTGCTGACCAATAAATATGAGAGAAAGAAACTTTAATCGAAGGAAATAAAAACTTAATCTCATTGAGATAATATTGAAATCTCCAAGGACCGCTCTCCACCTTAGACACCCACGTAATAGCATTTGAAGAATCACTTTCCATAATTAAACTTTCCTTGAAAGTAGAAGAAAAAATTTCTGAAGGCTTCCAAAATAGCAAGCACTTCCGCTTCATTAGATTCTTCTATACCAACATTCTTGGAGAAGATAAACAACACTTCACCCTTATCATTCCTAAGAACTCCACCAATACCTGCTGGCCCGGGCTTGCCTTTATCTGCACCATCAACATTAATTTTTAACCAACCCTATGGAGGAGGACACCAACAGACCACTTTCCTATCCTTGGACGGACAACATGACATGCAAGCTTCCAATTCTAAAATATACAATCTAAATTCATTCCAATAAATTCCTTTCTTAAAAGAGCCCATTCTACTACTCTAACCTTCACAAGCAAAACAATATCTTCCGGCATCGAAGGAGATCTCCTAAAAATTCTGTCATTTCTTTCCTTCCAAAGAGACCACAAAATTACAAAAGGAATGATCCTCCACAAAATTAAGCCACAACCATGAAAAGAACTAACCCTCCATTCTTCCACCAACTGACATAAGGAGTATGAGAGGCACCAAAGAAGACCACACCTCCTCAAGAAATGACTCCAAAGATAGGTCACATAATCACAATGCAAGAAGATATGATTAATTGATTCACCACCCTTCCCACACAAAGAGCAGCAGTCCACCAAATCACCTGAAATCATTCCTTTTTTGTGAAGGTTATCAATCGTAGCCACTTTACAAGAAACTGCCAGCCAACAAAAAACCTCTTCTCTAGGAGGCACCAAACTAAGCCAAACCTGCAAAAAAGGAGCTTGAGCCTCCAACGAAGAGTCCAAAAGCCTTATAACAAGACTTAAGAGAAAATTGACCAGAGGGATGAGGACTCCAAATGCGGACGTCTGGCTCATCTTTGCAAAAAAGAAAAAAAAGTGTTAGAAAGAAGACTCAACGATGACTCATACTGAGACAACTCAGACGGATGCAATACTCTCGAAAACAACACTGATCAAGACACATTATTTCAGACATAAACTTGAATGCAGAAGATACAATATTAAGCATGAAAAGCATGAAGGAAAGTTTCTTTCCTTCGTATGATGTTTAGAGTTCTTGTCATGTTTTCCCTTTCGTTTATTAATGTGGATTGTGGCACCTAACTTGGTTGGGTTGCTAACTAATCTTCTGTTTACCAAATGTAAGACCATTTTCACATAGTTGGAGTTGGATTTATGGGAGAAATAAAAAAAAAAAACATCGTTTCAATATTCTTATTACCAGTCAAAGGGGTACTTTGCTTCAGGGTTACATTGAAATCCACTTGTAAAATCTTGTGTTTTAAAAATCATGAAATTGTCGCACGTTCATACTTGATCTTTCCCATGGAGGGGGTGGTAGTGTTGACGGTCAGAGAATAGTAGACGGCCATCAATAGTGCTTGGCATCAATGGCGGACCTAGGATTTACGTTTGGGTGGTGCAGTATATGGTCAAGTGAAGAAGTTAAATAATAAAATCGAATATTTTAATATCTTATTTATAAGGGTTTCTAAAATCACACGGGTGTGGATAACACTTGAGTCCGCCACTGCTTGGCATGATCCCATCATCTTTCAAGGAATCATTCTCTTTAATTATACCACGACATTTTCTTTTTCAGTATTACTAGTGATATTAGGAGTTAATACGGCAACCATTACTAAAACATTCAATGTGCTCGTGAAAGGAAAAAATAAATTTTCTAGAGCCACAGTCAACTGTTCAAGTTACAAACCTGGCCATGGTACCCAACTTCTATTCATGTCAATCACTGGGCCAAGCAGACTGAGAACTATATAGGCCATCCTTGATCAAATGAGACCTATATCCCCCCCGCCCCTTTTCTTTTACACAAATCACCCCATCAATAGGTACTTATGATGCACGTATACTTCAAAATGGGCAACGTATCGTGTCGTATTTGATACTTCACTTTTTATGTGTAAAATCCGTGTCTCTGCCGTGTCTATAGCATGTCATTGCCGTATCCATACCGTATCTGTGCATCATAGATAGGTACAAGACTTTTAAATTGTAGCTTAGTTTTCCTCATGATAGAAAGATGGACACCACTGAACTTTTTTTGCATTCAATTCATCTGGAGAAGGTAGTGTTCAAGTTTGACAGTGAATAGTTTATTCTCCTTATTGTTTGCTTAGACAATTACATGCAGTTGAAATCATTCCTTATGTTTTCCATGGATTTTGGGTGACCAGACACATGCATTTCCTTAGGTTCTATTATAATCATCTGGGTCTTATTATTCGTTCCAAGGTCTACTTATCTCCACTTTCTAGTTTTCCTAACTATTTTGACCACTTGCTCAATGCCCATGTGAAGTTGATGTTTTTAATTGCCTCGAGTGCATGTTTCTAAAACTAATAGTGCCAAGTGCATGACTAGTCATAATAAAAAGCCATGTAAGTCTACTCGGACAATTCACCTAAAAATGTGATACATAGGCCTAATATGCTCACCATGGTCAAATTCTCTTAAAATCCTCTTGATATATCAAAGATTTTGGTCTTATTAGTAGAAAATGTCGATTTAAGACTATATTTGACATTGGAATGGCATTTTCAAAATCTGACTAAAAAGCAAGAATCTTACAGTGGTTATATGAGTAATTGCATAAAAAGTATCTAATTTTTAAAACCCTAAAAATATTTTAGGGCTTTTATTCATGTTTCTATTGTTATTTTTTTTGCTTTTAGAAAAACCTCCTAATTGTATGTCAAGTGAAAAAACCCCTTAATAAACCTTTCCTAAGAGAAGAAATAGGTGAATGTAAGAATGATCAATAAAGATCCTACTTAGATAGAAGTTTAAGCAAGTGCCTACCATTAAATTTATGATCCTATCAATATCATCATCATCCATAATGAGTCTTATCTCACCCCATTTTAACATTAGATTCTTCTCTTCAAATTAAAGAAAGCCTTGATCCATACCTGATTATTACCTGGAGGCCAAACCCCCCTCCTCTCTCTCTCCAAAAGAAGTTGCCAACCTTTTTTATTGTTGATTATTCTTGCAGAATTGGAAGATGGGCTGTAGTTTGGACCACAATTTGGCATATGCCACAGACCATCATTCCTTTTGAATTTTCTCCTTTGCCTCCTTTAGTATGTGTGTCTTCTTCCATGAGAAAGCTTCATTGAGACAAGTCAAATAATAAATCGTGATAAACTTCAACCAGACCCATTTATTAATCCATTTTTTCATAACCCAGCGGTATCTTTCTCACAACCTAGCCCATGAGCCTCTGACGTGAGCCCAATGGACGCTCAATAACTAATTCTCAGGGCACATGCAAACCCTTTTATATAAATGAGATTTTAAATCTAATTTTAGAAATGGCCCTAACAAGAATTTTCCTTTCACAATGGCTCCCCAAGGCCTATATCTTGGTTCCGCCCCGACACATGCACCAAGTGAAACTACGAGAGATAGTCAACGAATGTAAGTATTAAACACAAGATCTCTTCGGTTCCTAAGGGCCTGTTTGGTTAGAGGCATTTCTAACAAGAAATTAAGCTTGTTGGGGATTTATGATATGTTGAGGATTTATGATATGATGCCACATCTTATCCCCTCGGCATTCAAAAATGCTCCATTTGATACAAGAATTCATAATTTCAAACCATATGAAAATGCACTTTTAGTTTTTTAAAATTTCAAAATTCCAACATCCCAAATAGTGTAGGGGGCTTTGAACATTTGGAATTATACCTGAGTTGTAGTATTTGAAATTCTAAGAACCTTCTATAAAAAGAATTCTCACAATTCTTCTAAATAAACAGACTATAAGATGCAAAAGTCCTTCGCGAACTGATCTAAAATGACCCATTTATTAATTCATTAGAAAGAAAAAGAGAAAAAACAATAAGGGTCAATCAGAAGGTCAGGTTTGGGTCAGTTTTCTTGGTCATTCAAGCATTCTATCAGCCGGACCAGTTCGAGTTCGAGACCACCCCTAATTTCACTTGCCACCGACCAACTCCCCCATAAGATTAGCGGGTGAGTCCTATCCTTCCATTTATCCGGTGCCATTGACCAAAAATGCATTCACACGTGATTCCACCTCATAGTCTTAAAACAATGGAAGACGCACACAAACTCCTCTCACCCCTTCTAATCTCCTCCCCGATGCCTTTTTTTTTTCTTTTTAGCCTCTTCTTATTGACATCATTTGCTCGCAGAGAAGGGCAGAAAAGACCCGGCACCAAGCCCTCTCTCTCTCTCCTTCTTCTTCCTTTTCCTCTTCCTGCCCTAAAAGCACACATAAAAAACCCTAACCCTAGAAAAATCTCCATCTCGGTTCTCTCCTGGAGGGAAAACCACTGAAAGATCCGATCTTTTGGTCTCCAGATCTCACTCGAACAAGGTCAGATCTCAGATCTCAGATCTCTCCTTGTTGGACACTGATTTCGCTGTTTTTTCCCCCAGATCTGACCATTTCTAGGGTTTCGATCTCATTTCCTAGAGATCTGTTAGGGTTTCGATCTTATTCGCTGGCGTATGCTCGATTTCTGGTGAAAATTAGGGTTTTTGAAAGATCAACGAGTGAAGATGACGAACATGGCAAAAGGCGACGAATCGATCCATATCCGTGAGGTGTGGAATGATAACGTGGAAGCTGAATTTGCCCTAATTCGGGAGATCGTCGACGAGTATCCGTACGTCGCGATGGACACCGAGTTTCCCGGCACCGTCCTCCGCCCGGTCGGCAGCTTCAAGAACTCCTCCGACTACAACTACCAGACCTTGAAGGCGAACGTGGATCTGTTGAAGCTGATTCAGCTGGGCTTGACCTTTTCCGACGAGGACGGCAACCTTCCGACCTGCGGCGGTCGTTACTGCATCTGGCAGTTCAATTTCCGTGAGTTTGATGTGTGCAGCGATGTTTTCGCGAACGATTCGATCGAGCTCCTCCGTCAGAGCGGGATTGACTTTGAGAAGAACAGCCAGCAGGGGATCGATGCGAACTGGTTCGGCGAGCTCCTCATGTCGTCCGGGATCGTGCTCAATAAGGATGTGCAGTGGGTAACTTTTCACAGCGGGTACGATTTCGGATACCTGCTGAAGCTGCTGACTTGCCGGAGCTTGCCCGATACGCAGACGGAGTTCTTCCAACTGATCAAGACGTATTTTCCGACCGTTTATGATATCAAGCATTTGATGAAGTTCTGCAATAGCCTGCACGGCGGCCTGAACAAGCTCGCCGAGCTCTTGGATGTGGAGAGAGTCGGGGTCTGCCACCAGGCTGGTTCCGATAGCTTGCTGACTTCTTGTACATTCAGGAAGTTGAAGGAGTCATTCTTCAGTGGCTCCACTGAGAAATATGCAGGTGTCTTGTATGGTCTGGGTGTTGACAATGAAAAGTAATACTCAGGAAATATGAAGAAAAAAGTGTTCTTGTTTGATTATATCTGGGTCTGTTGTTTACCCCATTTCTCCTTTTCTATGTACAACCCCTTGCAGAATTAAAAACCGTTGTTTTAAGTTATGATGAATCTCTCTTTTACTTGTTTTTCACCTATCTGAATGATCTTATGTGCAGAATATTAGGCTTGCTAATGTATGAGCTGGGGTACCAAATGTTTCTCAGCTTGGATAACCACTGAATTACAGTAGTTAATAAAAGTCCTCTTTGCTAGGGATGTTGTGTATTCTTGATTCTATTGGTGATCTCGAATTCAAAGTTTCCTCTTTGTTAGGGGTGCTGTGTACTGTTGTACTTTTGATTGTATTGGTGATCTCAAATTCAAACTTTCATTGCTTTTTTCAAAATTTGGTAGCGGGTGTCCTTGGGATGTACAAGAATTTGGGGGCATCAACTGTTATGTAACTTCTTTTAAACCAACTGTTTTACCAATTGCGTGCTTTAGAATGTAGGAAGGGCTGTTTCGTCTGACTTCCAGTACCTGTTTAGAATGTAATAATTGGCATTAACAAGATGTATGAGAATGTGGGGGTATTGACATAATGCTGCGGTTGGTTGATTAGATTAGAGAGCCTTTGTGACGTCAATCCTTGCAAGATATGCAACTAGGTATTACTCTTTGTTGTTTGAATTTTGTGGAGTTTGGGTGCAATTCCCCGTGTTTGTAATTTTTATGCTGACAGCAGTTTTTACGTTGGATGTCTGAAATTATTTATGTTTTCTCTTGGTTATTTGCTTCTTAATTGTTTGTTACCTAATTATGATTTCAATGGATGTAACAGATCGTGAGACCATGTGGTGAACATAATTTTCTTCTTGCTGGTACTACCATGTCTTGCGGCTATTGAGCCTTTTATCTCTTCCCAGTTTTTATTGTCACAGGAAGTCGTTTTATATCACAAGTCATTCCACTCTTGGCAAATTGCTACTGCCTCGTGCAATCAAAATTGACTTTTTTTCTTTCTTTTTCTTTTTTTCCCTTTTTTTTGGGTCTTGGTGCAATGTTTATAATTGTATATTTGTACTGTCTATAGGATTCATAACTGCCAATGGCTGATTGCTTTTATTAATTTCTCTTTCTGCTCGACTGTTCATATTATGCTTGACTGCTCATATTGCATGTGTGACATCTGGGAGGATGTCCGCAATTTAGCCCTTTATGTTCCCCCATGAGCTATTATTTCAAACTGCTGATTCAAGCATTTACATGTGCGCATAGGCTGCTGGGGGTTAAGAAACTTTGGTATCCTTAAATGGGTCCTTGCTTAACCTCTCTTACCCCATATCTAAAGCTTGTCTTTTCAGGTTGTTGAGCATGTGAACTGTGTGGCCTGGAGGCAAAGTTTCACCTCAGACTCAAGCCCCATGGCAGTTTGAGAATGTTTTTCCCCAAGGATTAAAGCCCCAGGCGTTTTGAGAAAGCTTCACCCCGATGTGAACCTCGAGGTGCAAGTCTCATGCTTCTAAAAGCATAGTTTTTGCTTCTTCTAGATTGCGGGGATCCAATCTTTCTGCTTTTGAATTTTAGAAGTCCAATAAAGGTGATTTACTTTTAGCACTTGTGGCATACGTGATTGTTACCTTCTCTCGCTAGTTAGTGTTGCATGTTTCTTCGATGCATAAACATTTTGATTATCTTTGATGACAAAGACATGATCCATTCGTTTACATCCTTGTTCAATTCAACCCCCATGGGGAAACTCCAAGACGATGGATGTGCCATATTCATTGGATTTTGGAGCATGAACCAATATATATATATATATATATAACTTCTCTTTACCTACTGTGATATCTCCCATCATACTCTATTATGATTTTCCTTTTCTTTCGTGCTTCTATATTTAGAAGGCCCTCCTTTTATGTTTAGGAGGTGCCTTCCCTAGAATGGCTTGAATTTTCCAACAATTTTCGCCAATGCTTTGATTTCGAGGATTTTAAGCTCACTTTGTATTAAAAAAGATACCTTGACAAGAGCCCGTAGCACGGTTGGAAGGTGCTCTTCATTTTAACCATGAGGTTATTGGTTCTAGTCATACTACCCATCATCATCGTTGAAGCCGTCTTCCAACTATGCTGGGCCGGCACACCTCACAACTTCTAAAAAGAACAAAGAAAGATCCATTAGGATAATTTTTGTTTTTGGATCTTTATTCTAATATTTGCATGCTACATAATCTAGCATTAATGTTATCTTTCCATGCAACTGATACAATTTATAAACCATAACTACAACATTATTACTATATAATTTTATTATATTTAGCTTTAATACTACATAGTACAAAATCGAATTGGTTGTTGATGTGGCACTGCTTGCTTACTTGGGATGTCATGTCATACTTCAATTGCAATAAAGATCTCTCATCTGCTGGTCAATGCTAACTCTTCGTAGTTTAGAGTGTAATTGGTTCACTTTTGTCGTCTGCATGGCCCATTTAAAGAGAGACTGAGATTTTGACATTCCCTTTTCCCCCTCCCATTATTTTATACAAGTTGTTCATAGTAGAATTAATTCTCCATTCTTTGGCCTGGTCCAAGATATCACTTATCTCATATACTCTAAAACAATGGAAAAGTAAGTGAGCACTGAGCACCACGTGTCCTATATGGTAGTATTTGTGTGCGGGCCAACATCCATGGGCTAGCTTCATCTTGTGCCCCATGTTGGCCTAATGGCCCAGTTGTGCGCAGCAGTCGGCCTAAACCTCTGAATTGAGCAATATTATTGTTTTAGTATCTTTCTTATTTTTGGTATTGTCTAATTCAATAATGTATATAATAAAGAATAGGAAGTGATATGTCAAAGTAAATTTTCCTTCTTTTTATGTCCAAGAGGCTTTTTTAAGAACCTGTCATGTGTGTTCTTAAAGCTCATCTTCAATAATATTCACGTTCTCCTCTAGTTGAGATACAATTTATGTCTAGTTCTGAAGCCCTTGAAATAATTGTGCTAAACATGGCCTGGAGGTGCCTACAATTATCCTTCTGCACCAATCTGGCTGCATCAAACTATAACTTATCATATGCCCTTGTTGGAAGAAAGTCTATCAAAGCACTCTATTTCCATATAAGCTATGTAGGATTTCGTATTTTTCCCTTACTTCCCTATTTAAGGCAAGCTTCATCTTTTTTCATTGTTCCATTAAATCCTCCACAATATACGTTTCTCTCTTCAAACATATTTATAGTTTTTAATTTCCCATAAAATCTTTCACTTCTTAAATTTCTCTTTCCAAACCATCCCCACTGTAAATCTCATAACTCTTATCTATGGCATATTTGTTAAAGGGCTTAGATTTGCTATCCACATGTTAATATCTATCTATCTATCTAAGAGAAATTCTCAAAAACTCCCCTTATCAAAAAGGGGCATAAACGCCCCTTTTTACTTGTCCATTTAAATGATGCCACCTTACTCTTATCAAAAAGGGGCATAAACACCCCTTTTTACTTCTCCATTTAAATGATGCCACCTCACGAGTAAGTTACATGATAGGATAAATATTGATGCCTTAAAATTTGCTAAAATATGGAAGAAACACATTAACCATTATAAGAGTTAATTGCCGAATTTCTCTCCTTCCCTCACAATAGAGAAACAAATAATTTTTGATTAGAAACTTGTAAGAAACAATCTCCCATGTGGGCCGTAGGGATTTATTAGAGGAATGCCATCAAAGAAGATCTAAGGGATTCATGCATATTTCCTTGAATCAATGTTAATCATTATTAATGACATGTGGTGGGCCACTTCAAGTTGGCTTCAACACTTTGTGGAGTAATTATCTCCCGTGTGGGCCTATGGACTTATTATAGGAATGCCATCAAAGAAAATCTAGGGCTTCATGCATATCATTGGGTTATGAATTTTTATGGATTAATGAATTTTTATGGATTAATGACATGGCGTCAATTAAAATTCAAGCCTTTGTGAAGTAGCAATGTTTCATGTGGGGCCTAGGATTTATTAAAAGATTCCCATGAAACAAAATCGTTGTGCTTCCTTGCATATGTCGTATGAATGCAATTAGTTTAAAGGGGCTGGATTACCTATTTTTAAGGAGATGAGATTTACTACCAAAGAAATTAGATAGGATATTTAACTAGTTTCAAGGAGGACATAATGGAAGTTAGGAATGGGCCATTAATAAGATTCTTAAGCTAGATGCTTATGTTAGCATATAATTATCTTGCTCCTTAATTCTCATTGGATGTGGGGAAGGGGCGTTTTCTAGCATCCGCTCTCTCTCTCTCTCTATATATATATATATATATATATATATGGAAATTCTAAAAAACGGCCCTTTTTCCGCCCCCCTCTTTTTTTATTTTTATTTTTTATTTATCATGGGGCCCATATTGTGTCAATCTAGCCTTTTCACACACCAATAACCACCCCACCCCCAAAAAAAAAAAAAAAAAAAAAAAAAAAAAACACACTCACACACAAATGAATACTGCATTAAATAAAGCAAACAACATAAGAGATACGTACTGAAGGCAAAAAAAGACAGCAAAGCAGGAAAACCAATATGAACCCTAAAACCATCAAACTAAGGCCTTGCATGAGAATAAGCCAACTCTTTCCAATGATACACTATTTGGAGTACCCTCTAAAAGAAGGGAAAATAGACACTCAAAGAGCTACTAAAAACTCTGATTTCTCCATCAGTTTGCTTTCGCTAGATGCAATTCCTTCAAAACATCTTGAGTTCATTTCCTTCCAAATCGTCCAAATCACTGCAAAAATGACAACTGCCACATCACTTTGCCTCTAGGGTCCCCAATTGGGACCTTCCAAGCTTGGAAAATGATGTCACACTCATCCAACTTTTCCTCACTATTGGATTGAAATCATGATAAAATGATGTCTCTAAACCGTTAAATTTTAGGGCCATGGATTAAAAGGTTAGGATCATCTTATGGACTCAAGATTTTGCATATAGGTAGGCCTCACAATCTCACATAGATCTTTCCATCCAATGGACTTCCATGATCATCATGCATCCTAGTAGGCCCAACTAGGAGGGGTGTTTTCTCCTAAAAAAATGCCCGGGCGCTGTGTAGCGCTCTCCATATATATATTATATATATCGCCTTCTCCACACATATTCCATACCCATAGCCCCAGCCCCCGCCCCGCCCCGCCCCCCCCGAAAAAAAGAAAGAGTTAAAAAAACCCTATTACAATCTTCTCAAGCTCACTCCACTATAATCAGGGGTCAACAATTAGAATGTAGAGTACTTGCTTTGGTTGCAATCATGCATACGCAATTCTATGTGATTTCGAACTTGTGGGACGCAAGTGCCAATCACCTCCTTGAGGAAAAACCTTCTCTCTTCAAGGAAAGTCTCCATATAACTAACGGAAAGCAATCTCTGCAATTTGATCTATCAATCAAGAGAATGGATGATCTTTGTGCGTCTCTACTAATGCATCGCTTGGATTCTGTGTTAAGTTTGACATGGCGGCACTTGCAAAGGTGCAAGGAGCAAAATGAGTACATTTTACTATGCTCTACATCATTGCATATTGGGTAATGAAAATACGGAGCTAAAAAAGGTCATGAAAAATATGTAAGCTGAAGTATTAAGTCTCTCCCACTTGATACGTAAAATCCATGCATATTCCCTTAAGAACATGTGCATCATCATCATCATCAAAGCCTTGTCCCAACAATATTGGGGTCGGTTACACGAATTCTGTTTCTCCATTCCGAACTATCTTGAGCCAAATCCTCAGATTAGTTATACTTCTTCATATCTATTTTTACTACCTCCATCCACATCCTCTTTGGCCTACCCCTTCCCCTTGGTGGGCCATCAACCTTCATAGCCAAACTTTTCCTTACTGGCGCCGTTGCTGGCCTACATTGGACATGTCCAAACCATCTCAAAACGGGTTTATCTAATTTTATCCCCCATTGTTGCTACCCCTAAATGCTCTCGAAAGTGCTCATTTCTAATTTTATCCTTCCTAGTTTTACCACACATCTATTTCAACATCCTCATTTGTGCTACATTCATTTTGTGCATATGTTACTTTTTGATTAGCCAATATTTTGCTCCATAGGTCATGGCTGGTCTAATCACAGTCCTGTAAAATTTTCCCTTTAATTTTGTTGGTATTCGTCGGTCACAAAGAACTTCAGAAGCAAGTCTCTATTTCAATCATCCAGCTGTTTTCCTATGCTTGACATCTTCATCAATCTTCCCTTCCTTACTAATTATTGATCCAAGGTAGCCGAAATAATCACTTTGCGGAATCTCATGGTTTTTAATTCTCACAATATTTTCGGATCTTTTTATATGCCTGCTGAAGTTACAATCCATGTATTTTGTCTTTGTACGGCTTATTTTAAAGCCTTTGGATTCTAAAGCCTCCTGCCATATCTCAATTTTTGCATTTACACCATCTCTTGATTTATCTACCAAGTACCAACACAATATCAACTGCAAATAACATGAACCAAGGTACCACTTCTTGAATATGAGCTGTTAACTCACCATAATCAGTGCAAAGAGATAAGGACATAAGGCCGACTCTTGATGCAAACCTATGGTCATTGGGAACCCCTTAAAACCATGTGCATTTAGGCTTTTTTTTTTTTTATAATGTTTATTTCCTTTTCGGCTTCTGAATGTATAAGTTCTATATGAATTGTTTTTGTCATGTTTTAGTTTGGAACTAGTTCGTAGAATTTGAAATTTTTTTTATTGCTAGGAATGCCACAAATTTTACTGGGAACCTTCTTCTTCTTATATACACCATTAAATAAAAAAACCTTATTCTTATTTTATTGATACGCATGCCACTAGTCTCACTGGGGGCTAGGGCTGTCAAAGGGCCTGGCCCGGGCTGTGCCTAGTTAAGCTGTTACCCTGACGTATGCAAACCAATAATTGTTTTTTATTGGTGTGCTGGTGGTGCGGTAAAATATTTTTTTACAAAGTAAAACATACAATAAATAGCAATAATTCTTTTAAACTCGGCTAAAACCATGATGTATCATCTAATACCCGCAGATTCCAGCCATGATCAATATGTTCTTTGTAATGATTGCAGTCCAAAATGTGAAATGTATTGAAACTAATTTAACAACCTTTATATTCTAGTTTTTCCTTTGTATAAATCTAAAGGTATATTCAAATATAGAGAAAAGGCAGAGAAAATGAAGATGAAAAAAACTAACTGCAGTTCAATATTATATTACAAATACTTTTCTCCCTTTATTTTTTTGATTTCATTTCACCACATTTAAAAAGGTCCTAACATAATAAAAAATCTACTCCCCTCAGAACATACTTCTGTCATTGCCAGTGCAATTTGTCCTTGTAACTATATTTGCTTCCACGGGTAAAACGTTAACCTTGGCTAATAATAAGTAATAACATTAGATAGTATAGGTTATAGTTTCAAAGGGAATAAGATTGAAGTAAGAAGTTGGTTATGGAAATAAGTTTTGGTGGGCTGGTTTTGTTTAATAATTTAATCAAATTGATAAAAGAGATAATCTTTATCAAGTGGGAATAGAAGATTTAAAAGAAAAGTACAACTACCGAGCTATGTAATCAACATTTATAATATAAAGAGATCATTGCTATTTGTATATTGTTTACAACATGTTTGTGTATTATATAAATATATATATATATATATATATCTGTTTGTATGTATGTATTAATGTAAAGCAGGCTTGGCTTGGTGAAGCCCTATCTTAGCCCTCAAGGTTGTGGGCTTTTCAAAATTGGGCCCTATACTACCCTCCGTCTTTCGGACAAAAATAAAAGCCCTTGTTTCACGGGCTTTTGCAGGCCGGGCCCTCTCGTCGAAGGGCCAGATTGAAGGCTCTACTGAGAACCTCCTCTCTCTCTCTCTCTCAATTGCTAGGCCTGCCACTAGTCTTACTGGGAACCTCCTTCGCACCAAACGCTGGAGTCTGAGCCTTGGTCTTTCCCATGAGAGGGACCCATCTTACCACTGCTCCACAACTGTGGGTTGGTGGTAGCATTTGAATTTATGATAGTTTGATGGAGTTAGATCTTGTTTTTTTCCTTCTTATTTTTATCTTCTTCTTTAGTTTAAGGAATTAATATTTTTTTGTTTACTTGTGTGCTTTTTGTTGATCATATATTTTTTATTCAATTTTTTTCTTTTTCTAAACTATTGATTTGTGGATTTTGCTTCATGCTCACACTCGAGGCAGCATTTGAATTTATGGTAGTTTGCTCGAGTTAGTTTTTCTTCTTCTCTTTATTTTCTCTCTTTTTTTTTAATGGTCTTTATTTTATCTTCTTATTTAGGTTGTTTAAGCGGGTCCGAATTATTTACCTGTTGGCCATGTATTGGGTATATATTTTTTATTCAATTTTGTTTAAACATTGATTGGTGGATTTTTTTAAAAGTATATCAGGGCCTGTCGTCTCCACCATTTCACCCTTTCTACGTACAATCCCTTGGGAGATGAGAAATCGTTGTTTTAATTATGAATCTCTCTTTTTCTTGGTTTCCACTTATCTGAATGATCTTATGTGCAGAATCTCAGGTTTGCTACTGTATGAGCTGGGGTACTTAATGTTTCTCAGCTTCGGTGACCACTGAATTACAATAGTTAATAAAAATCCTCTTTGTTGGGGGTGTTGTGTACCATTGTACTCTTGATTCTATTGGTGATCTCAAATTCAAACTTTCATTTCTGTTTTAGGGTTTGGTAATTATAGCTCTAGAATGTAGGAAGGCCTGTTTTGTCCAACTTCCAGCACCTGCTTAAAAAGTAATAATTGACATTAACAAGATGTATGAGAATGCTGGGGTATCGGCTTAATGCTGCGGTTGGTTGATTTGATTAGAGAGCCTTTGTGAGTCTGTGACGTCAATCCTTGCAAGGTATGCAAACTAGTTATTACTCTTTGTTATTTGAATTTTGTGGATTTTGAGTGCAATTCCCTGTCTTTGTAATTTTTAGTGTTGATATCAGTTATCATGTTGGATGTCTGAAACCATTTATATGTTCACTTGGTTTTTTGCGCCTTAGTTGTTTGTTTATTTGTTCCCTTATTATGATTTTTATGGCTGTGAGTTGTTGGGGGACCACTTGGCGAACATAATTTACTTCTTGCTGGTATTACAATGTCTTGCTGTTGTCTTTATAAATAATTGCCTAAAGTCTGTTGAGCCTTTTCATCTCTTCCCAGTTCTTTATTGTTACAGGAAGTCTTTTATCGGTGCATGTTCTCATTCCACTCTTGACAAATTGCTGCTTCCTCATGCGATCAAGATTGTCTATCTTTTTTCCGCCTTGGTTGCAATGTCTATAATTGTATATTTGTACTGTTTATGGGGTTTCATAACTGCCAATGGTTGATTGCTCTTATTAATTTCTCTTTTTGCTTGATATTTTATATTGCACATGTGAAATCTTCGAGGATGTCCACGATTTAGCCCTTTATGTTCTCCATGAGCTATTATTTCAAACTGCTGATGCAAGCATTTACACGTGCGCATAAGCTGCTGGCGGTTAAGAAACTATGGTATCCTTTCTTGACCTCTATCTAAGTGGTTGGTTTGTAAGTTGTGAAAATTCAGCAGAACCTCATTCCTTTGCAAGCCAGTATCATGTCCACACTACCATAATTAGAGATGACAATTCCCTGACCAGCGAACCTGACCCTAACCCAACCTGGCAATTCAGGTTTTCTGTTGACATTCTGACCTTATTAATATGGGTTGGCTATGGGCTGAGTAGATGCCCTACCTGTTATTAAGGGTTCAGGTTGAGATTTTGATCCCGATTAATAATGAGCCATGTTTGGGTGGAGCCTATACATGTTTCCCTTATAGCTCAACCTGATCTGAACCCTACGTGATCTGACCTGTTGCCAACCCTAACCATAATGTTTATTTACATTTTGAATGGCTGACTTTTGGTGCTTATCTTGATTAGTGCTTAGTTTGATTGGATTATGGGCCTGGATTTGTTTACTTGTTGGCCTTTTATTGGTCAAATGTAATTCATTTTTTCCTAAGATGTTGATTGGTGGATTTTGCTGCATGTTCCAACACTCAAGGTAGCATTGAATTTATGGTGGTTTGGTTGAGTTAGTTTTTTTTTTCTTTTATTTTATGTTCTTTTTTAGTTTGTTTTAAGTGGATCCAAATTATTTCAGGGTGATTCTGAACACACCAGGGCATTTGCTATACACACCCACATTTTAATTTTTTTTTAATTACCAAAATGCCCTAAGGTGAAATGATGAAATCACCCTTCTCCATCAACCTCCTATCTCCTCTTCCTTTGTTTCTCCTGCAGTGTTTCTTACCCTCCTCTCTACTCATCTCCCCTCCTTGTTCTTCATTATCCCTTTTATCCACTGTTTCAACACTATTCCTCTGCACTCATTCATCCTCATTGAACTTCATCTCCTTCCTCATCTTCTCCAACTCTTAAAAAGTATCCTCTAGTCTCCATTTGTTTAAAGATATTGGAGGTACTCATCTCCCTGCACCACCACATTGTCTATTGGAAGTAGGCATTTTCAATATGGACAAGCAACTGACGATCTACCAAGAGGAGGTATACATCTTGACTTCGTTTCCAGCCGTTTAATTAATGTTTTCGCGTGTCGTGCTCGGTATTCCAGAGCCGTGCAAATGAATATTGGACGGCAGAATACCATCAAACATATTAAATTTGCACGGAATAATTATGCCGTGCAAAAATTTATGGCACAGCAATAATAAACCGAACATATTTCACAAGGACAGCATACAGTCTCATGCATTGATTTACTAAGATTTAGCAATCATATTTTCAGGAGATTCAGTCAACTGGTGCCAGTGAGTGCTCTTTGGATTTTACCAATGTCTTCACCACTGACACGATATTCAGAAGCCGAGAGGACTTAATCCAATGGACAAGGGAAGTTGGAAAGAAACATGGTTTGGTAATTGTAATCAAAACTTAAGATGTTGGTGGAGATGGTAGGAAGCCGAGAGTAGTTTTATTTTGTGAGAGAAGTGGAAGTTATAAGGATCCATCGAAGGTCTCCCAAAAGAGAAATCCTAACAAGGCAATGGGAATGAAGAAGTGCAATTGTCCTTTTGCTTTGAAGGGCCGAAGGTTGGCAAATGACGATGATTGGATGTTAACAGTGGTTTGTGGGGTGCACAATCATCCAAACGCACAA
This sequence comes from Cinnamomum chago, assembly GCA_038049695.1. Taxonomy (NCBI): domain Eukaryota; kingdom Viridiplantae; phylum Streptophyta; class Magnoliopsida; order Laurales; family Lauraceae; genus Cinnamomum; species Cinnamomum chago. Next base: position 57,457,614 of record CP142458.1, on the reverse strand, counting down.
CATCTTGAGGGGCATTCGTTTGCTGGGAGGCTTTCTGGGGAAGAAAACAATGTTTTGATTGATATGTCGAAGAGTTTGGTGAAGCCGAGGAACATCCTTCGAACATTGCATGAAAGGGACGTGCACAACACCACTACGATGAAAAGTATCTACAATGCTCGTCAGAAGTGGAGGGTGACCGAGTTGGCTTGTCGATCACAAATGTAGCAACTCATGATGCATTTGGTGCAGAACAACTACATTGAGTATCACACTAGCAACAACGCTACATATGCTATGATCATGGATGAAAATAGCGGCCGCCACCGCTATGCTACGGCCGATTTATCGGTCGTCGCACCCGTAGCGTCCGCTATGGGACTGCTACGTCCGCTACGGGGTAAAAAAAATTCTTACTTTCCATTTTTTAAAAAAAATGCATAATAAGACTTATTTCTTTTCTTCTTCTCTCCAAATAACATTTCTACACAACTGTTCTACCCTTTTATGTTTAAAAGAACACCAAAAAGCATATGATCTCGCCGAATTACAGTCGATATAGAGAGTTCTTCTCAATGATTCTTCTCTAAGTACATCCTATTAATTAGATAGCCCTTTGGTAGATGTATTTTTTTTCTCTAGGTACTCTTAAGTCTTGACTTCGTGACATAGTTTTTTCTTTTATAAGCCTTTCATTAGTTTCTAAGTTAGTATAACTAAGCAACATGAACACATGTGAAAAAAATGATCATTACTATTATTTTCTATTTATACAGCGATACAAGACCTCATACAGTAAGGGGATCGCTACGCCCCCTTACCTTAGTTACTTTTGCAAAAAAAAAATAAATAATACATTTTCTTTCATTTTACAATTTTCTGGATTTTATGGAATTTTTTCATATTTTTTTGGCGGTTTTTTCAAATCGCACCGCTACGCCACTACGTATCCCCGCTACGCTACATATCGCCCGCTTCGTAGCGTTTTGGCGACGGGCCGCTATGCCCGCCGCTACCGCTATTTTTATCCTTGGCTATGATGGACCTATTCTGGGCACATCCATCATCTATTCAGTTGTTACGTGCATTTCCAGAAGTTTTGATAATGGATTCCACGTACAAGACTAATAGATATCGACTTTCCTTGCTTGAGATTGTTGGTGTCATATCTACTCAATTGACTTTCTTCGTTGCTTTTGTGTACCTTCAATCAGAGAGGGAGGCCAATTACAGATGGGCTTTGGAGAGGCTTAAGGAATTAATGGATGGATGCATTATGCCCCGTGTGATTGTCACCGACAGAGAATTAGCACTGATCAATGCAATAAACGTTGTTTTTCCGAATGCATCAAACTTATTATGTAGGTGGTATATTTGTAGGAACATCTTGGCAAATTGTAAGAAGTATTTTGAGACCAACGATAGATGGGATGTGTTTATCTCTTGTTGGAACATGTTGGTAGCCTCCCACTAAAAATGACTACATTCAACTTCTAAGTGCATTGGATCAGAATTTCTATTGGTATCCACACGCTGTTGATTATGTGAAGAACTCGTGGTTGAATAACTACAAGGAACAATTTGTGGCTGCTTGGACGGATCGGCATATGCACTTTGGGAATGTGACTACGAATAAGGCTGAGAGCACACATGCAGAATTGAAGAGACACCTTGGCACATCGAACTTTAGCTTTGATGCGTCCTGGCAGGTTATCCATGCATTGCTCGAGTTGCTCTTTACGGAGATAAATGCTTCTCTTTAAAAGAGCAACACCGTGCAACATAAGTTCAAACCGGCACTGTTTCGTGAGTTGAGAGGATTTATATCAAGGAATGCTATGGATATAGTTCTTAATGAGTCGATAAGACCTGTTGGCCGTGCAGAATGTATCTACATGGTACTTGTTAGCCGAGCAGAATGGATATGCGCAAAATGTTATGGCCGTGCAGTGGACATGTCTCCCATTTTGAAAGAACTAGTAGATGTTCATAAAAAAAATAAAGATATCAACCCTTTCATATAAGAAGTTAAAAATCATAGAAGTTCATACTCAAGGACAAAATTCTTCAATTGACACATTAAAGTTTGTAGTATATATAAATTCTCGGAATACACATGAACCAAAGAAAAAGATAGTGTGACCAATCCTTTAAGAAATTTCTTATATATCTCATGACAAAAAAATAGTGTGACCAATCCTTCATGAAATTCTCCTATCATCACTGCTGCGCACGTCAGCGGTAGGTCACTGGCAAGCCATTCAGAATCTCGAGGGTAGTCTGCAATGCCCGATAATAGAAATCAACTGGCTCCTCCGTTCGCGCAAGCGTGGCACGAATATGGTCCTTCGCTCGAAGGATCTATAAGAAACAATGCAATGTGTCAAAGATAGTTTGAAAGAATAGATGCATCAATGTTTGGAATAAGATAGTTAAAAATGCCCTTACTGTTCTTAGAGTCGGGTCATCTCTACCCTCATTGGGGTTACAGTGGGAATGGCGGGCGGGGTTCTGTACACAAGGGTGTGATATCCTAGTGTACCACTAGACGTAGTCTGGGGAACACTCCCATGCATGCTGTGCTCGATGGCCGCGGTGCGCCATTAATAATTCATGGTCCTCCCTGGTAGCCCAGTACTGGTCGAGAAACGTATGGGAGACCTTGTATTTACCAGCAGTAGTTCCCCGAGTTGCACGGATGGGGGCGAACGGTGCGGGTGGGATGGTCTTTACGTAGCCAAACTGTCGAAGAACCTTGTGTGGGTGGTAGGGTTCAATAACATCTAGGGCTCTTAAGCAACCACAGAAGGATATCTGTTGTAATGGATGCTGAGCCCTGTCACTAGCATATGGATCCCAACTGACTTGTGACATGTAAATGAAACAAGTCATTAATATAATAAAACATGCTAGTTGGCAAAAAACGTAAAATATATGTCAAGAACGTAAATTATATGTCAAGGACTCTGCTGTAATGGGTGCTCACCTCGCTCGGGTGTAGGGCATCCAACCTCTCCCTCAGCAGCTGTATGTTTTCTCTCATATGTTCGGAATCCTGACTAGGATTCCAGTGGCTTGCAAGAGGCATTCCTGTAGTGTATTCCCATTGTGCAAAAGGACGGGCGAATGAGAAGTGCTCGTACACCCAGGACTGCAAATGACAAAAATTATTAATTATACAATCTAAAAGATCAATTATGATGGAACATGTATATGTATATATAAAATGTATTGGTCTTACCGTGAGCAGTGTTAGATATCCAGCAATTTGTCGCACATCTGCCCTTGTCATGGTCCCTAACTGGCGATACAGATACGCCAGTGCGACAGCCCCCCATGCATAATGACGGATCAGTGGCATGCATGGTTTAAAATCTCGGCCGAGACCGGGCCGATATCTCACTGAGATATCGGTCTCGGCCCATTTTCACCAAAATCTCGGCCATCTCGGTATTTTCAATATCTCGGCCGATATATCAGCCGAGATGTATAAAAAGCATACAAACCCTAATTTTTTTTATTCTTCTTCCATCTTCATCTTCTTCTCCTCTCTTCTGAAGGCCCCTACTAGCCATAGCAGCAACCACCTTCTCTCTTCCATATTTTCAAATCTCACTAATATTTTTTGAAGAAAATATTATCTAAGGTAAGAGGAAATCAACTTAAAGCATATTATGTGTTTTTTTATTTATTTATTTATAGATGAAGCATAGAGGTTTGTCACTTACTCACTTGTGTAATTGTGTTGTTTTCTTCATTTAGAAGTTAGATCTATATACTTTCATGCTAGATCTACTCATACACATGATTTTGAACTTTTTTTTCAAATTTTTTTATTTTCGGATTTTTTAATATTTGAATTATAATATATCATTTTTTGGGGATTTCATCATAAATATGTTGTTTTAATGAGTCATGATCATTGTATGGTGTGTAAATGATAGATCTACATACTTTTATGTTAGATCTATATATTTAGGATTTTGAAAATGATTTTATTAATTTTTGTTTTCCAAAAAATAATTTTTGTTACTTGTTAGGATATTTGTGATACCAAAGGCTTATTAATAGTGTGTAGATGATAGATCTACATCTACTCATAGTCATAAACATGATTTAGATTTTTATTTTAATTATTTTATTTTCGGATTTTTTAATATTTTAATTATCTGTCATACACTCATACTCATCAGTCTCTCTCTAGTCTCTACTAGTACTCTCCACTAGTCCCCTCTAATTTCAGGTAAACCATGAACATTTTGATGCCCAAGTGCTTTATGATTTATCTATCTGAGTCACTAACTCACTATCTCATTCACTAATCTTTAGGGTCTTGAATTTCACAACTTTATTTGATGATTAAGTTAGTATTAAATGATGATTGATATGTTATCTTTATCTTCTTATATTTGACACTAATAAATTGATCATGAGCAGAGCATCAATAATGTTTGCATTATATGAAATACTGGAAAAAAGACAGTGAACTGCGAGTCTGCGACACAGACAGGACTCATAACTTAAGGTGACCGAGATTTTGATTTATTGTTGTTACTAATGGAAACAAATATAGTTTTCCAACATTTTCTAATATTCTGGATTTTTTGGATATTTTTGCGAAGTTTTTTGGATTAAAAAAAAAATTCACACCGCGATGACCGCGACGGACCGATATCCGCGACCGATACAGATATCATATCGGTTTTTCGGCCCGGCCGATACCGCGACCGAGACCGAGATTTTAAACCATGGTGGCAGGTCCATCAGTAAAGATAGGTAGTAGACTAGGACTTGAGTGGCGGACTTATCAGTGAATAGTGTGCAGCCTAACAAATAAAGAAGATAGCCTCTGGCTGCACACTACCTCCTTAACTGACGACGCAGGAGTCACATCGCCGCACACCCGTTGGATCCACCCCATCCTCACTACCCCACCCCTTGCCAGGCTCAACTTTGCTGCCGCAGATGCCTTATCCACACCCAGTCCACGCTCGAGCAGATCTACTTGTTCAGTAAATCCCATACTAGTAGATACGTGGACATGAAGTCCCGTAACTAAGATGCCGAGGAGAGTACCCACATCATCTAAGGTGATCGTCATCTCCCCAAACGGCATGTGTAAGGTATTGGTCTCGGGCTACCATCGCTCGACAAAGCTCGAAATCAAGGGGCAGGAGATATATTGGTAGCTGAAATGCCTCAAGTCTGTCAATCCAGACTCTTCTATGATAGCACGAAACCGAGGCACATGAAGGTCAGCCCCATCTCCAGGCAGAGGTATGCACCAGTCCTTCAGCTGACGCCAATGACTGATACATTTGAGCGGGCCACGTTCCTGCACATTACAAGTATAAATATTCATTAACGTCTGTTATTATAGACTATGAAACACCTTATTTGAAAAATAATTACTTAAAACATTAAAAGAATGAACGTGTACCTCCCCGTCCCATATGAATATGGCCACGTGTGTCCTAACACTCACAAGGACGGATAGGTCGGCCGGACCGCCGAGAATAGGACCTTCACCTGCTGCCGCTACAGGAGGACTGTGGATGGCTGTGCCTCCGCGTTTGAGGAGTCATCCTTCCCTACTGCCGCCATAGGAGGACTAGACGGCTATGGAGGACTAGACGGCCCTACCTCATCCTTTGAAGAGCTCTCTATATGCTCGTCAACCGGCTCGGGCAGTGGATCCTGCTGCAATTTGCGTCTTTGTTCAGACGCTGTTGGCCGTTGACGGACGCTAGTCGAAGTATTGGCATGCACACCTCGGCGAGGAGGTCTAGCAATGCTAATCTTATTCCGCACTCTCGATGGCTCGCTAGAAGAAGTACTAGCATGTCCACCTGTCGGATGTGAGGTGCCATCAATACGGCGAGCTGGTCTTCTAGGCATTTTTTCCAATCTGTTAAAAATAAAACTCAATAAGAGGAAAAATCATATAACAGAAGAAATCATGTTTTCTTGTGTTGCTCGGATCAAATGTAATGTGCAAAATGCTTCTGCACGGCACATGTAGACTGTGCAAATTTTTTCTGCACGGCATAATTTTTCGTGCATATTTCATGTGCACAGTATACATTTGCCATGCATATCTTTTTTGCACAGGATAGATTTGCCGTGCATAAATTTTTTGCACAGCGAACATCCGTCGTGCAGAAATGATATGCACGGTATCGCATATCGGGAACATTTTTTTTTTTTTTTAAATGCATAGACTGCGGATGAGAAAAAGAAGAAGAAGAAGACATTACGACCCTAATGTAAACGTTTGTAATCTCTGAGTCTAAAAAATTACAACCTAAAAAGAATGTGAAAATTACAACCTAAAAGGAATGTGAAGAAGAGGATAATGAAGAAGAAGAGCTCACCTTCTATGGGATTCGTATGAACAAGAAGAAGAAGAAGAAGACGAGGCACTGGGCAGTGGAGAGCTTTTTGGAGGAGAAAGACTTTTTCTTGGAAAGTTGTCGAGAGATTAGAAACCGCTGCTGTCGTCGGGATTAGAAAAACGCCAAATCTGAAACTCTTTTTCTAATCTGAAAATGCGGCTGTTGTCGAGAGGTTCAAACTGCCGACGAGAGGGAAAGTTGGAGGAGGAAGACTTGTGGGTACTTTGGGAAATACGGTGGGTGGGTTCAGCAAGTGGGTGGTTCAGCAATGTATGTGGGTGCATATAGAATCACCCATTATTTTATCTGTTGGCCTTTTATTGGTTATATATTAATTTTTTTATTCAATTTTGCTTTAACATTGATCGGTGGATTTGTTCCATATTCACAATCTCAACAGGAAAGATTATTGTAGAAACTTCATGTCAAGTATCACGAAATCCCACAATCGAAAGACTCAGATGCAAAATCCATGGACAATCATGTAATACGGGAAGATAGTTGTGCTTCTTCACATTCATTCTTATATTATGCGTGCTTTCTGTCTCGCACAATTTCTATTTTAGATTTTATTGTTTGTGGGGCAATCATCAATACTACCATAGCGCGTTTTGTCATTCTTTTTGTTTAGTTTGTTTTTATAATTTTGACTTAATATTTTAACTTATAGATTTTTTCCCGTATCATTGATTTACAGGATTTTCATGAAAAAACTAAGCTTAAACCTTAGTTAAATGGTTTTATGAAGAAAAGCCATAAAATAACGAGATAATTGATCGTCCATTTTTTTTTTACGAATTCACCCCAGTTGACGATATCATCAACCTTCATTGCAAAATCGCATTCTTCTCCATCTTCTTCTACCTAGTGATGGAAAGGTTATGAAAATCATTGCATTTTGTGTCCTATGGGTCTTCTTTAAGTCATCTTGGCAATCTTCCTTAGGTGTGTGGGTTCCATGTTTAGTTTCTACACATTTGGCGCCTCCCTTCACTTGAGTTTTGAGAGTTCAATTTTGGAGTGCAAGGTGTTTGGTGAAATGCCTACATGAGGATTCTCTCTCGATTTGGCGGCGACTTCGAGTGAGGTTGGAGTCACTCAAAGCTTGCTATAATCAATTTAACGATTTGGCGGCGACTTCGATTGATGAATTAGGGTATGCTTTTGTGAACATTTAGAGTTTGAAGCATTTGTTTGTGGGGAATTTCATAGGTCATGATGTTTGTGAGCAACATGTAGGGAGCCATGTTCGGCAATCTCTGAGGAGTGAATGTGAGGTTTTCTCCTAGGTATTGTATTGTTTGTGTGGAATTTTAGATCCGAAGAGTGTTTTTTGTTTTGTTAATCCATAATCTTTGGACCAACTTTAAGAATGGATTTGATAGTGGACAGATTGAACAACCTTCATTATGTGATTTGTGAAAGACTTATCAAATCCTTCTTTGATGCGTTCATCCCCTCCTTTTGATTTTCCTTCATTTGTTTGAAATGGATATTCATCCCTCGCCAAATCTCAGCATCATCCCCTCCGAACCTAAGACAATTAGGTATGAAACTATTGAAGAAGAAGAAGAAAAGTTGCAGGTGGTTGTCAACTGGGGTGATTTTGTCCAAAAAAAAATAAAAATGTAGGAGCAATTATCTTGTTATTTTATGATTTTTCTTCATAAAACCATTTAATTATGGTTTAAGCTTAATTTTTTTCGAAAAAATCCCTTGATTTACTCTTACTAAGTTTTTCCCTCTTACCCTTTTTATTTTATTTTATCTTCTCTTCGTTTTTACGTAATTGCCAATCTAGGTCAAACTCAAAGTCCAATCTGAAGCCTAAGATTCATTTCTTGATCCAATGGGGTTAGCTTCTTGGTTCACCTTTATGATAGATATATCATATATATAATAATTGTAATATTACAAAATGTTCTATACACATTAAATGAGGGAAATGCTGGATCTTTTTTTTTTCTTTTTTTAAATCAATTAGTTTTTTATTGTTTTACTAAAAGAAAATTTCTTTCTACCGTTATATACTACTATTCATTGGATACTACTGTTTATTTTTGTACATCTTTTTGCAAAATTTGATTTTTAATATGCTATTTCATACACTTCCCAATTCTGTTTTTGGCTGGCCTCTGCATTTATTCATATGGGTGTTTTTTTTTTTTGCAAGTCTATTGCTAGTTTAAATGGTTTTACGGGAATTTTCGGGCTTTTATGTCCAATATTCACATTAAATTATGAGCATCTTTTTGGTTAATTGCTGCCCCTCCTGTGATTGAGTTAATCTCCATAGGTAGCTGTCAAGGGAATGTGAGAGCGCAAGATCTGCTCTCAAGCTTCTACTTCTTTTCCATGTCTGCCTTTGCCTCCCTCCTAGATACCCTTTCTTAAATGCAGTCAATTCCCTTCCATTGTTCATGTTCTCTGCATTTGCATCTATTGTAGTTCAGCATTTCTTTTTCTTTGAATTTTATTGATACAAATAAAATAAAAAATAAGAAATCGGTAGAAGGCATGCTTTTAGAACATTTATATCAAACTTTGTTGAATGTTTTACTGATCTTGCAGTTGAAATATCCTCCCTTTTGAAAACTAGGGCTTGTGATTGTCTCTTCATTCTATCTCAACTTTAGATCTTGTTTCTTTAAATGGTAGCTAAACTTCAGATCTTGCAATTTTGCTTCTTTTTTTCCATATGCATTTGCATCTGTTGTGATCCTTTGTCCCTCTTCCTCTTCTTCCTCTAGTTTTTAAAAAGAAATTTTATTGATAAAAATGGAATATAATTACAGATAAGGAAAGGCCCTATAAAAATATAGAATCAAATAGCATTGTGAATGTTCTATTGGTCTTGCCAATGGCTTCTCCTTTGATAATTAGGGCTTATGGCTGTAATTTTGCTCTATCCCAATTTTGAATCTTGGGATTTCAGTTTTATCTTTGTATTCATTTGTATCCAGTTAGAGGGTGCATGAATGGGATCATGATAATTAGTGAGATGGTTTGTTGATGTTCTCTTGTTTGCTGGCCCCTTTGGTGGCTATAATACATTTGCTTGACTACCTTAGAGATGACCTCTCCTTGGGCGGTTCATTTTGTTTTCCCCTCCTCCAAGAAAACACATTGAGAGCATTTGTGTTGGTGCCTTGTATGCCTCTTTTGTATGGTTCCATCGTACTGCTTTGGAAGTTCTCTCTGCCCAGTGAAAAGTCATGCCCTTCATGTGTTGGCTCTTGCAATTTTGTTTTTTAAGTTCTCTCTGCCTTATGATGGGTAGTGAGTACAAAAGCATGGGCTAGCTTCTGGGCCCGTAGACATAAACAAGTGCTCTCTTCTGTCATTTGTTTTGTTGAAAGAGCCTTTATAATGGCAAACAAATCCTTGATGATGTTCTAGTTGCAAATGAATTCATGGGTTCACGATATAAGGCTAGAATGCCTTGTGTCATCTGCAAACTGAATCTTGAGAAGGTGTATGGGAGAGTTGATTGGGATTTCTAATGGTACAATCTTTGGCATATGGAACTGGATAAAGAAATTGGGACTGCTGTATTGGAGTCGGCAGAATAATGGAAGAAGCCTCCATGTGAACTGTCTGTGCTTCCCACCCAACAGGAACCAGAATAGCTGTTTCATGATTCAGCAGAACTGGCTGCTAGTTGAATCTGAAAGACAGTAAAGACAACTGAAAGACAGTAAATACAAACTTCTAGGATTGGAAGTAAGAAGAAAACTTTGAAATTCTCTTTTGTTGAAGGAAAACTATGAATAGCGAACTACAACAGCAGTTGACCTTTTATGACAGCAGTTGACTAGTCCCCCTATTTATCATAATTTTCTTCCACCTTTGGCATCAGGTAAGCATCAGGTAAAATTCCTATTTTATAATGAGCCAACTTCTTTTGTAACCTTTGCATTCCTGAATTTTGACTACATCAGGCTGAAAGAAAGTAAAACAAAAATCAAACTTGTTTTAATTTGAAAGCTCTGATTTTCATATTTCCATTGGTTTGCGGGTACTTTGGGTCCATGCAGTGGACCTAGGTTGCTCACCTATACCAGAAAGGCGCCTCTAGTTGCTTCTGAGATCTTGGGTCTTGGATCTCTATACCGAGTTTGGCTGGGCCTGGGCCCTGGAGACTTGGATGTGGTGGGTCTGTGATGGTTCTGATGGGCCTGTTGAGCTGAGTCCTTTCTCCTGCAGACCTGAATAGGTATATGGATGTCAGTACATGTTACATCCTTTTACTATAGTTTCCCTATTTGTCTTAAACTCACTCGTTGCCCTTATCAGACTTTAACGTATCACATCTCAACACGTGAGATGCTAACTACATGGAGCCTCAATGTGACACCAACTGCTAGTTGCATTTTTTTTTTTTTTTAAATTTTCTTTTGGGTAAAGAACTACTAGTAACATTGGTGTTAATTGGACTTCAATTAATTGAAAATATTACTCAAAGATAGCAAATATTATCTTAAAAGAAAATATTACTAAAAGATAGCAAAGGATATCTAATAGAAAATATTTCTAAAAGATTGCAGAGAATATGTCTAAATTGAGTGTTGCTTCTTGATTGTTTGTTCCCTAATTACAGTTGTGTTGGCTGCGGCAGACCTTGAGACCATGCGACAAACATATTCCCAGCTTTGGTCTATAGAAAATTCCCTGAAGTCTGTTGGGCTTTTTAATCTCTTCCCAGTTTGGTTTGGTTTAGTTTAGTTTAGTTGTTTTTTTTTTTTTTTTTTTTTGCAGGAAGTCATTTTATATTGTAATGTCTTCTGATTTCACTCTTAACAAATTGCTGCTTCCTCACGCAATCAAGATTGTCTTATTTTTTCGGTCTTGGTTGCAATGTTTTATGCTTATAGTTGTATATTTGTACTGTTTATAGGATTCATAACTGCAATCGCCGATTGCATTTTTTAATTTCCTCCTTTTGCTCGATTGTTCATATTGTGTTTGACTGTTCATATTGCATGTGTGAGCATGTCCACAGTTTAACTCTTTATGTTCCCCATGAGCTATTATTTCAAACTGCTGACGCAAGCATTAACATGTGCGCATAAGCTGCTGGTGTTTAAGAAAGTATGGGTTAAGAAACTATGGTATCCTTAAATGTGGTCCTCGCTTGACCTCTCTTACCCTTATCTGAAGCATTTTTTTATTTTTTATTTTTTCAGGTTGTGAGCATGTGAACTGTGTGCCGTGGAAGCAAAGTTTGTTTAGATTTTCCTCTTCTAGATTGTGGGGATCCAAGCTTTCTGCTTTTGAAGTTTAGAAGTTCCAATAAAGGCAATTTACTTTAGAACTTGTGGCCCATTTGGATGTTACCTTCTCTTACTAGTAAGTGCGACATGTTACTGGATGCATTAACATTTTGATTATTTTTTATGGCAAGCACAGTATTCATTCCTTTACTGCTTTCTTCATCCTCCATAGGGCATCTCTAAGACGATGATGTTCCATATCCCATGGATTTTAGAACATGAACCTATATTTTTACTCCCAAATTTCCTCTCATCCTGTGATATCTCCAGTAATCTATAATAATTTTCCTTTTCTTTTGTGGTTCATTACTTGAAAGGCACTCATTTTATGGTTAGGAGGTGCTTGATATTCTTCTCTAGTATGGCTTAAATTTCCATCAACTTTCCTCTTGCTTTGATTTTCCCGGAGTATAAAGCTCACTTAATATGAAAAGGATATGTTGATGGGACCCTGCAGCACAGTTGGAATGTGCCCACCACACCAACCACTAGGCTATGGGTTAATTTGCATCCATATTGACTATGAGGACATACCTAAAAACTTCTAAAATGATTAGAGAAAAACCCGTTGGGGTAATTTTTATTGTTGCACCCTTATTCTAATATTTGCATGCTACCTAATCTGGCTTTAATGTTACCTTCCCATATAACCAAATACTATTTGTAATCCATAACTACAACATCAGTACTATATAATTTTATTATATTTAGCTTTATAATACATAATCAAATAGGTTGTTGATGTGGTACTAGTACCTTTCACTTCCATGGGATGTGATGTTATACTCCAATTATAATAAAGTTATCTCATCCTCTGGTCAAAACTATCCTTACTCCGTAGTTTAGAGAGTAATGGGGTCACTTTTGTCTTCTGCACAGCCCATTTAAAGGGACTCTTTGAGATCTTGACATTCCTTTTTTCCCACCCCATTATCTTATCCAACTTGTGCATGTAGGATTCTCTTTCCTTTTCTTTTGTCTGCTTTAAGATATCCCTTATCTGTTATACTCTAAAACAGGGGACAAGTTAGTAGTAATGTGATGCAGGCTGGCCCATTCACATCAAGTGGGCCAAGATCCATGTGGTAGGCTTGGGCAATATTGTTATTTTAGTGTCTTTCTTATTTTGGTCTAGTCTAAGTTCAATGAATGTATCTGTGAAAGGATAGGAATCGAAGTGTTAAAGGAAACTTAATTTCTTTTGATGTCCAAGAGGCCTATTGAAGAACCTCTTGTGTGTATTTTGAAGTTAATTGTCATTAATATTCATATATTCTCCTCTATTTGAGATACAAGTGCTTTCTAGTTCTGAAACTATTTGCGTTAAACATGGCTTGGCGGTGCTTACGATTAGGTGGATCCTTCTAAAACAATCTGGCTGTGTCAAACTATAACTTCTCATATGGCCAACAACTCTATCAAAGAACTTTATTTCTTTTTAAGCTCCATGGGATTTCTATTTTTCCCATACATCCTCAATTAAGGTAAGCTTCATCTTTCCATTAAATCCTCTGCGACATAAGTTTTTTTCTTCAAACATATTTATTGTTTTCATCTTCCCATGAAAATTTTCACTTCTCAACTCTCTTTCCTAACCATCACTAATGTAAATCTCATAACTCTCATCCATGGCATATTTATTACCTCTCTCTCGCTTAGTCTCTTTCCCATATATTGCTTTGATTTTCTATCTATATTTATATCTATATACATCTATATCATTTTCTCTCTTGTCTGAGGCAAAGTCTCCACGTGCATGACAGCAATTTGATGTTGAGATGATCTTTGTGTGCATCACTTGGATTTGGCGTAAGTTTTCCTTGGAAGTACTTGCATAGGTCACAAAGCAAAATGAATACATTTTAATATGCTCAACATCATTGCATATAGAAGAATGAGGACAAGGAACTAAACATGGTCATGGAAAACATGCATACTGAAGTATTACATCTCTCCCACTTGATCCATAGAATTAATGCATGTTCTCTTGAGAAAATGTGCATTCAACATCAATAACAAGGATCAAAATATCGGCCGCTATGCTGAGGCCACCATGATATTTGTTATTTATCGCCGCTCACAAGTGTGGCGGCCCGCATCGGCCTCTATTTATCCATAGTGGCTGATATGCACCGATACATAGATGTATCGGCCACTGCATGCTAGAAAACTTAAAGGGAAAAAAACTACCTGGTGGAGAAGAAGAAAAGGAAAAAAGGGGAAGGAGGAGGAGATGATAATCGTACCTGGAGGGAGCAGCAGCCAGTCCCCATCACAGCAGCAGCACCCAGTCCCCATCACCGCAGCAGCCAGCAGCCTTGCATCGGCAGCAGGATCACACAGGCAGCAGCATCGCCCCGGCAAAAGCAGCAACGCACCAGGTAGCGGCTGCCCTTCCTCCTTCCCCATTTTTTCTTCTTCTCCTCGTGTTCCCTCCTTTCCTTTCCCTTTTCTTTTCTCTCAGTCTTTCTGTCAAGAAGATAAATTAGGGCAACCTCAAGTGCCTTTCGTTCCTCTTTTCTTTTACTATAAGAGTAATGTCTGGCCCCTATAGTAGTAGTGGGCCCACCTAATTAACCGCTATCTCTTTAAAAAAAATGTGCATCCCTTAACCATTAATGGGCTCCACAATGAGGCCCAAGTATTGAAATAAAAAGTCAGGCCCTAGTCAAATCTTATTTAATTGAAATCTCAATTAGGGCCTTCACTAATTTTTTTACTCTAATTAAAAATAATGCCCAATGAAATTCTGCTCTAATTGGAAATAGGGCTATAGCCAACTTTCACGCTAACGAAAAATAGAACCCAATCAAATTGCACACTAGTTGGAAATAGGCCACATCCAAATTTCACTCTAATAGCAAATAAGACCCAATAAAATCTTACTCTAAGAGAAAGTAAGGCCATAGCCAAATTACACTCTAATATCATTATTTTATATTCATATAGCGATACAGGACCTCATATATTGAGGGCACCGCTACGCCTTATTTTCTTAGTTACTATTGCAAAAGAACTACATTTTATTTCATTTTACAATTTTCTGGGTTTTCTGGATTTTTTTCAGATTTTTTGGGCGATTTTTCCAAATCACCCTGCTACGCTGCTATGTAGCCTCGCTATGCTACGTAGCGCCTGCTTCGTAGCAGTCCTACGCCAACCGCTACTGCTATTTTCATCCTTGATCAATAACATCACCAACTTGGCCACATTCTTACTCTTTAGACACATCTATAATTATCATAAAATAGTGTACAGTAATAATACTAGAAGAGTTCCTTGATCCAAAAAATAGCAAATAATAGGCACTCTGCACTGATGGTGACTTGAACAGATGGTGCTTAATAAAACTACTGTTTGCATTGATGTTTTGAAATTTGATGCTTTGTGCAAATCATGCTTTCTTTGGTATGTTCATTTACTTCTGAAAATTGAAAACTGAAAGATTTATTAACTAGATGGTTGTTACACTGTTAGTGATGACTGATGAAGCTAGAAGAACTGTGAGTGTTTCCTTGGTGGGTGGAGACCTCATTCCTGAGTATAATTCCCGTCCCCTTACATATGATTCAGTGTTGTGAAATTGTCAATTTTGTCGAGTATGGAGGATGGTCTGATGGTTTTCCAGTATTTTAAGCTTCTTTTATTTTGGTTAAAATGGTTTGTTAAACCTGTTCCTTGTCAAAATGTAGAATCAAATAGTGTTGTGAATGTTCTGGTGATCTTGTCAATATCCTCTCTTTTGATAATTAGGTCTTATGGCTGTCACTTCGATCTATCCTATGTTGAGTCTTGGGATTTCAGTTTTGTCTTCATATGCATTTGTATCCAGTTAGAGGTGCATGAATGGATTAATGATACTTGTGGGATCTTTCCTTTCTTGATGTTCTCTTGTTTGCTGGTCCCTTTGGCAGCCTAATCCATTTGCCTTACTAAGTTAAAGATGACCTATCCTTGGGTGGTTCATTTTGTTTTCCCATTCTCCAAGAGAACACTGTGTGAGCATTTGTGTTGGTGCCTTTTATGCCCTTTTCATATGGTTC
The DNA here is from genome assembly GCA_038049695.1 of Cinnamomum chago. NCBI lineage: Eukaryota > Viridiplantae > Streptophyta > Magnoliopsida > Laurales > Lauraceae > Cinnamomum > Cinnamomum chago. Next base: position 57,441,924 of record CP142458.1, on the reverse strand, counting down.
ATTTGGTTGTTCGGCTTTGGAAGCTCTCTTCGCCTATTGATAGGTCTTGTGTCTGTTATGCTTCCAAATCATACCTGTGACTTCAGGGCGTGACTGTGCGCGTGGACCAATTAAAATTTTTGTCTGCACACACACATCAAGATCTTCGCGTACGAGGATGTAATAAATTCCATCACAATTCAACAAATATTTGCAGCGGAAGGTTAATCAAACCATTAATTTCATGTCCATGACTGTATATCAATAATGCAAAGGGCATAGCCAATTTATATATTTCATTACCCAAAATGTTGAAGTTAAACATAGTTACAAAACATATTACAATGACCACAACCGGGCCTACAAAAGTTTTACAAAAGAAATTTTAAAAGACAGTGGAGACTCTCATGTGCATTCCCTGTGATGTTCAAACTACGTCATCTGCACTCCACTCATGGTAGCCCTGTTGATACTTATGGATCGCCTCAACTTCCAACTCAATGGGAGATCGGGTTTGTCACCTACAACAACAAGTGTAGGACATCAGGTTTATGAGAAACTGGCAAGTAGACAAGTATATAAAACATGTATCATGTGCATCATTATAGAATATTTGACAATATATCATAAGATGGCAAGGAATAGAAATCAAAACAATAAATGCAAGAACAAATATACTAGCAGGAATTGGAAAATCCTAAAAAATGGAAAACAAGGAAGGAGTTGGATTCATCCTTTGCGAGCAAGGATCCATAGATGAAATGAAGTCCTAAGCAAGCAGCTAAGAGATGGAAAGAAACCTTACCTCGAGGTGGTCCCACGAGCACGAAATTAGTGGAAATAAGGGCTGCCAAACTCGGATTTGAAACAAACAGAGGTGAGCAGGATCGTAGAGGAGAGGCGAAGAACTTCCATGGAGTAGAGTCTGGATTTGGCAAAGAGATGAGGGAGATTGAGCTTCAGAAGGGCCAAACCAGTTGAGTCGTTTTGGCTTGCAGGAGAGAAGAAATGAGAGAGAGAGAGAGAGAGAGAGAGAGAGAGAGAGAGAGAGAGAGAGAGAGAGAGAGAGAGAGAGAGAGAGAGAGAGAGAGAGAGAGAGAGAGAGAGAGAGAGAGAGAGAGGCTGCTTTTACAAAGGATGCCTTTTTGAATTTACAAGTATGCCCATTGTCCAATAAAGTGGAGTGAAAAGAAACTCTCAAATATTTGGAATTATGGGCCTCGAAATGGTATGATCTTTTCACAAAAGTTTCACAAAATAGGGAGGGCAGAGAGTTAAGCATGATCCCTTCACAAAGTTTCACGAAATCCAGATGGCTTCCTCTAATGTCCTCTTTTCGGTGGCCTATAGAGGTGGAGTCGAGCCACTCTTGTGGAGCATGAAAGCTCCACCTAGAGTAATAGCATTTGGGTGGGCTGCGTTGCTTTGTGGGATACTAACGATGGACAACTTACGCCGACGTAAAGTGATTGTAGTTAATGCTTGTCCGATGTGCCTCGCATGTGAGGAATCTATTGACCACTTGTTTCTTAACTGTCCCCTTTCCCAATGCACATGGAGACTGATTTTTGCTTGGTTTCATTTTTGTGGTCTTCTTCCGAACTCTATACGTTCTTTGTTTGGTTTTTGATGATTGGGGGTGGGCTCAAAAAGAGGAAGAGTGATGTGGAAACTTTCTTTCAGAGCGGTCATATGGTTCTTATGGAAAGAAAGAAACTTTAGGTGCTTTGAAGGAAAATCCTCAGATGTAAGCACAATAGTGGATAGTGTTAAGCATCTTGTGGCTCTTTGGGTCTCCCCTCTACCTTTATTTAAAGGCATTCCGATAAGTTCCATTCTTCTTATTAATTGGGATGAAGTGACTCTTTCCCACCCTATTTCTATGCGCATCTTTCCTAGATGGCACCCGCCTCCACATGGAGCTTTGAAGGTTAACTTTGATGGGAGCACTAGTGGAAATCCGGGTATGGCAGGTATTTGTGGTGTTTTCCACAACGAAGATGGGGAGATTATTCTGTCTTACTCGGGCTCAGCAGGTGTTTGCTCATTCAATAAAGCGGAACTCCTAGCCTTGAACATAGGTCTTCGAGAAGCCTCCCGCCTACAATCCTCAGCGACTCCTTGCATAAGGGGATTCTTCTTGTGTTATCCAGTGGGCGACTCGGTCTTTTTACCCTCCTTGGTATCTTGCAAACATTATAGATGATGTGCTTAAGTTGTTGGGAGATGTGAACGTTTCGTTGCATCACATTATGATATCAGCCAATGTGGAGGCGGATCAACTCGCCAAAGAAAGAGGGAGTTCTTAAACATTATTTGATCATTTCTGCTCCTTAATCTTTTTGTTTTGGGCTGATGCCCAGCTTTTTTGGGGCTTTTTTTCTATTGTTGCTCTTCCCCGTGTTTTTGGTGGGGTTTTTTTGTGTGTTAAATATAGTTCTCTTATACTACATAGTTTTTTTTAGTAATGAATAGTCACCTTTAAAAAAAAAAAGCTTCACAAAATAAAAACCTCTACTCAACAAGCCAAAATCACATTTTTTCTTAAAATGCCCAAAATACCACTGACAATACCCGAATTGCTAAAACTACCCTTTCTAAGCAGGAACTTAGTCTAATCGTAGCCAAACAAGCCAAGATACTATTCTAATACATAGGCGTACTTAAGTAACATCTAAACACCATTAAATTATACTAATCAAGCTTAATTAGGGTTGGGGTCCTACAGTGTCCTTGTTCTTTTGTTTCATTCAGTTCCATTGGCTCATTCAATTCTGCTTTGGAAATTCTCTTCCTAATGATAGGTACAGGGTACAAAATCATGGCCTAGCTTCTGGCCTGTAGACACAAACAAGTGCTCTCCTCTGTCATTTCCTTTGCTCAAAGAGCCTTTGTCAATGGCAAACAAATCCTTGATGGTCTTCTAGTTTCCAATGAATGCATGGTTTACTACACCAAAAATGGAAAATAGAGATGCTCGATTGGAACGTTCAGTAGCTGTTCATAATCTGAGGTAGTTTTAATCCATTTTAAGAGCTAAAACTGTTTCAAATGTTAAAAAGACGGGCTCCGTACTACTAAAACCCTATCGTATTAATGTTCCCTCCATTCCATTCTCGTTCGAGCCCGTCTCTCCGTCCTTACGATCTGCTGTAGAAAAAGTTTGTGCCTGTTCTCTTCCATCCGTTCTTCAAACTTCTCTCTCCCTTCCAATCTCCCCCTCATCCACAGATCCCGTTACCTGCACCACCTCCAAATCTGGCGAATCCAGCGGTGCCACCACCATCTCCGCCCTCCCACCAGACGTCCTCACCCACATTGTCAACCTCCTGGATGGCTCTGCCTTCACCTCAGACAGCTGCAAGTCCTCCTGCCGTAACTCCCTGTTTCTTCTTTTGGAGTTTTTTGGAGGTTAGGGTTTCTCCTTTTTTTAACTTCTATTGATTGCATTATGCCCTAAATCTATGGTCTCTGAGTCATTGATTTTTCAGGTGACATCGTAGTGCTGCTCCTCCTTTAAATGCCCATTTTTTTTCAGGCGAGACCATGGCAATCGAGAAAGAAGTCTTCACGAAGCTCCCTCTTCCTCTTCTTCGCAGGTAACTTCTCTCTCTTGAACAGGCCCATAGTGGCCATATGGGAGAGCTTCTGCTTTGGGGATTTGGAGATGGGTTGTGAAATTCGTCTCTGAGATGGATGCAAATGGTGTTTAATCGTCTCGGACTGGATACATCTAGCTATTTATTTTGATTTTTTTTTCCTTTGGATTCCTTTCTTTATCGATTTGGGCATGGATTGATATCTGATTGCTGTGTACATAAAGGAGAGTAGATTATGAGATGGGGGGTGGGGTGGGGGGTGGGGGGAGGGAACGGTCATTCATTGAGTTTTTTGGTTTTATTTATTTTTGTTGTTGATGACAGTAAAGAGACGATGAACGGTGAGGCTCCAAGGTGCTTCATGAAAGAGATGTTGTATATATTTCTTTGATTATGTGGTGCTTGATTTATACCTTCATCTTTTTGTATTTTGGGGTATCTGTTTAAAGAGTTATTATGGATTAGGTTGGTTGCTTTTTTTTAGGTTACTATGTTTGGCTATTTCTTTTTGTTAAATGGGGATGGGATGAACAAGTTTGTGTCACTTTAATGTGTCTTGGGTGTTATTTATTTCTCTTCTTCTTTGATGTTTGTTCATCTTAATTGTTGGGCATGAGGAAAAGAGGAGAAAAAAGATATAGCTTTTGGGTTTCTAAAAGAATTAATCTGGGCTGGTGTGGTCGTTGCCTTCTACTTTCTTAATATAGCCTTGGTGGATAAGATTATTAAAAGAAACTGTATCTCAACACTGGTTATGGATGTCCCCAATTGAAGATTTGTCACATATTGTTGTAAAAGAGATGCTTTAGCATTTGGAGTGGGCACTTTCGATGGACTTCATTGGATGAAAGGGGCATCATCTCCTTTGCCTTTTCCTCCCTAAATGGTTAATTGGTTAATTTACAGAGCATATGGTGCAAAATAAAGAAAAAAAAAAAAACCTGCCCTACAATGAGCGTACTGGTCTGAAGAATATTCATGGGTCCGTACTACATCTTCAAAACCTGGTTGGATGTCCTCAGACATCCCTTGGTATTAAAGGAGGGAACTATCAAGAATATTCGTGGGTTTACATTTTTCATATTCAAGACCTGGTTGAATGTTGTTAGAGACACCCTTTGGTATTGAAGGAGGGAACTTTGAAGCTCAGACGTTGGGAATTGAACATCATCTGCTACAAAATGTTGTTACATTTTGTTGTTGTGCGACTGCCTAGATATTCATATGATCATGTGCTTTAGGGCGTGTTCAGATGTATGGTGAGGTGAAGCATCAAATCAAGAGGGAATAAAATATTAGGGGTTATGATGGTGTTTTGTTTTTAGTTGTTTGTTATGGAATCTTTTTGACTTTTTGTATAGAAAAATGGAGTTTGTTTGTCTTTTAGTAGAGAAAGGATGTTTTTTTTACTTTTTTGAAAAACTCGGAGGGAATTTTGAAATTGTGTACTTTTGACATGACCCTTTGTCATTTTTTGTCTGAATTCACTTTACTTTCACTTAAGTAGTTAACTAGGAGGTTGTCAACACTATGAGGAAAAAAGTTCACATTGAAATGGTTGGCAGATGTAATTGCCAATCAGTCTTTCATGAAGCTGAGCTGACTTTTTTATTTTAATACACCTACTTTTTGACTTAGTTCGGTTTCCATATTAATCATTGATGTATTACTATCACATGGAATGAAAAAAAACATGGACTAGTCTTTCCATGTTTTCCAAGCTTCTTGACTAGCGTGATGGGGGTTGTCTAGAGGTATTCTTCTCTCGCTGTTTTTTCTTCTTCTGTTTTTCCAGACTGTCGTGGATTCCGATTGTGTCTGAGAGTTCAAGAGGTATTATCAAGTATGTTACATAGCTGGAAAGATAATTCAAATTCCCTGCACTTTTTTTCCGTACTATTACTTGTACATCTGGTTGAAATAATTTGTTTTTGCTGATCCTTGAGATTTTTTGTGAAGGGAAAACGCAACCGGGTGGTGCCAAAATGAGATTAAGATGTATAACTACTCATGACCCAAGTCAGCCAATTGATCATTTTACCTATTTCGTACTGTTTTTTTTTTTTTTTCCCTTTTCTGTTCTTCAGGGTTTGGGTTATGTGATATTTGAGACTATTGGTAGGAGTGCGATAGTCTCTTGGGTGACCCCATCTGAGCCAGGATCTAACATCATCCAGTATAGCAAAGTACACAAGAAGACTGAATTTGACGCCCGCTGCAATGCTGCCATCACCTACAAGTTCTATAATTACACTTCAGGCTTCATTCATCACTGCACCATTGACAACTTAGAAGCATGTTCATCATCATCTAATTGAATGACAGTCAAAAAAGGAGAAAAAAATATATGATTTTAGTTATTTCAATTGGTATTTTGGAACATAGACAATTAATTCTCAAAGTTCTGTTTGTGCAGTAAAATACCAGATTCTTTTACCAGCTTGGTTTTGGGGATGTGACTAGGCAGTTCCACTTCAAAAACCCTCCTGAGGTGAGACCAGATGCTCCCTACACTTTTGGTGTTATAGGTTGGTCTGCATTATAGTATGAGTTATATTCTTGGTACTTTTATTTTAACTGTTGCATCTCGTATGTTTACCAAAAAAAAAAACTGTCACATACATAATATGATCTTCTTTAGAAAAGAGAAGGAAGAAGAAGAAGAAAATTATTCTGATGTAATTGGTGATAGATACAGAGATTGACATGCTGTGCTGGAGATTTGAGTCAGACATACAATTCAAATGAGACGGTCGAGCATTATGTATCAAAGGGCAAAGGGCAAGCAGTTCTGTTTGCAGGTGATCTTTCTTAAACTGATCATTACCCATTTAATGATCAGAGAAGGTGGGACACATGGGGTAGATTTTTGGAGAGAAGTATGCTTACCAGTCTTGGATTTGGGCTGCTGGCAACCATGAGCTTGATTATATTCCAGAAGTTGTAAGTTTTTTTTTTTTTTTAAATTATATCTGCAAGAGAATGTTCAAAGATGGCACCCCAGCAGGTGAATGGAAATTCAAAATTACTATTTATTAGTGATAGTGCACAACGGTGGAAGCCCAGATGCAGTTTGAATTTGTATGCTCGCAGTTATGACGCATGCCACACTGTTGTTTGATCTCGATACCATTGTGCCATATGTCATCTTCTGTTTATCAAGTTTATTTGTTTAATTTAACATTTGCTTCTTTTAACCATTAAATTCTTTTTTGTACATATCTTTATAGTTATTGTTTTGCTTCATTACCAGGTATTTCGTGATTGTAGTTCTATGATGGTGTGGGCAATGCTACTCTGTTTTTGATGAAATGTGAGGTAGCTGCGTATTGGAATTAATCAACGTACTTCATGGAGACTCCCCTACTCTGTTTTTGATGAAATGTGAGGTAGCTGCGTATTGGAATTAATCAACGTACTTCATGGAGACTCCCCACACCCCTCCTCCGTCCTCTCTTTATCTCTAATTTATGTTAGTTTTGGTGGACAAGCTTGGGTGGTTTACAATGGACTATGGTGGTTGGCTTTCAATGCCAAAACTATTGTGGTGTGAGGACTCTGGCAAATGGTTGTTTGCAGGTGAGGTGTCGGGAAAATGGGTTGTGCTTGGTTAAGTTGCAGATGATGGATTGTTTGCTGGGTTTTTTTTTTTTGCTAAAAGACGAGATGTATATTAAAAGAAAAGAAGAAATAGATGGGGCAATTAGCCTAAAAATTGCTAAACAAGCCTGCTATACACCCTCAACTGAGAGCCAAAACAAAGAAGAAAAAAAGGCAGAGAACAATGAGCTTCTCCTAATAGGTTACAGGAACTAGTCTGAAGTCTGAACTGTTTGGTGCTACATGGTACCTTTATTGAATTGGTACTTTAAATTGTGGTCAGCTAAATAAAAAATGAGAAAGGAATTCCATGTGATGTTTTTTTTTTTTTTCGTTTGTTTTGGTAAAGTTCGTGTAATCTTAGTGTTATATGATTGAAGCCTATTTAAATCTGACATATATGATGTAGAGTATGGAGTCTCTATTATTGTTTTTAAATGCTGTGTAACAGTTTGATGTACTATATTGCCAGGTATGTCGATAGTTTAGATCAGTATAATTGGTTGGCCTGGCCAACCTTGATTTATATATCACTCCTAGTGCCCTCTTATTCTCTAGATGTTCCTTGTGAATCATACATAGAGAGTCCCCCCTTTTGCTTTCCATAGAAGTTATTTGAACAAGCATGCAGCAAATTAAAACATGCTACATTATAATTCTATCATCCTTGTGTAGTAGGAAATTAAACAATTAAGCTTGTAGAGTAGCGTTCTTTTTTTAGATGGTTACTGTTGCAGGATTAGTGTGGCAAGTGGTTTTGTTTTAATAGTTCTCATTTATGCTCTTTTTTTTTTTTTTTTAATTCATTTATGGAACTTTATGCTGTAAATTTGGCATATAGCTGTTCATCTACCAATAATTGCTAATAGGATCTCAATTAGTTTACTGTCATTTTCAGTTGTATCCTAAGATAGCAAATTGTATTGTCAAGCTGGTAACATTTATAGTATTTGCATGAGCCTTGATTGTACACTAGGCAACAGAGGGTAACCATTTCCCCTCCTTTTGGGGATTTATTCAGTAGTGATTCCTTGACCAACTTATCTCAGAATCATGCAATCTTTCGGTCTTTGGAAGGTAATTAATCTCTCAAAGAAAAATATTCAATGTTCTGATGTTTGGGCAAAAATGGCAGGATTTATACTCATTTGGATTCATTTGGATTTGTGGTTGACATGTTGAATCATCTGTAACTGTTAGATTTTTCTTTATTTGTTCTAGTAATTGAAGATTTGTAATTATTGGGCAGGTATGTTGGATTCGGCACTTGTACATCGAGTGTGGTACAATTGGGCTTCTAATTACATTGGCTCTTCTGGTATGTAATTGTTGACTTTGTGAAGTGTTCCCTTTTCTTTTCATATGACTTCGACCTATTCCAAATCTGATTATTGCTAAAAAAAAAATGGTCTTTGGTTTTGTTCTCTCTTGTAGGATCTTCATTTATGTTTGGAACAGCTTTGATTGCTGTTTTTTATTGACCACCCAAAAAGACAAGACAAGACAAGACTCGGCAAACTTTGGAGAAAGTGATATGGCACGACAAATGTGATCAGATGGAACTCTGTGTTTTTATATCTTTTAGAAATGAAGTGAATGAATGTTCTCACAAGGTTGTGGGTATTTTTTTTTTTGTGTTAAATATGTATGTATTTCTAAATATTGCAAATTGTACATTTGAATTCAAGCTAGTATATTTATTCTAATTCTAAATCTTGTGAACCAACTGATGATATGTGATATGAATGTGTATCGATGTGAATGCTACAATTTAATGGTTTTAATTTTTTATTTGTGATTTTGAAAAAAAATGAATTTAGTGGCAAATAAAAAATTTACAATGAATTAAAAAAAAATAATATTAAGTAAATTAGGGATGATTTAAAACCATCCTTAATAGCATTGTAATACTTTCAAAACCGTTCCAATATAAAAATTTAGAACAGTTATAGTATGGTTATGGAACGGTTTTGAGCTCTTCTAGTATATGAAAATTAGAAACGTTTTAACCTGGACCGGGGACTACTAATTGTTTCAGAAATTTGTATTTGGAACGGTGTCAGATAATTTGGAAGTCTTTAAAATCGTTTCAGATTTTTTTATTTGGAACGGGTTTAGGAATTTTGGTACGGTTTAAACACTCCCAAATTTTTTTATTTGGAACGGTATTGGCGCGTTTCACTGTTTTTGGAACGATGGTTTTTGAGGCGGTTTAGAACCGTCCCTTGTTTTGTTAGGAATTTTGGGATGGTTTTAAACACTTTCAAATTTTTTTATTTGGAACGGTTGTTTGGGATTTTGGGATGGTTTTAAGCACTTTCGAATTTTTTTTTATTTGGAACGGTTGTTAGGGATTTTGGGATGGTTTTAATCACTTCCAATTTATTTATTTATTTATTTGGAACGGTTTTGGCCCCTTTTCACAGTTTTTGGAATGCCGTTTCACAGTTCTAAGCCGTTCATATTTGCTGTTTTTGGTTTAGTTAGGCTAGAAGGCAGTGCCATTTGCAAACAGGATCTTGAGAGGCATATGACACAGTTGAGTGTGATTTCTTACAGTACATTCTTTGGCAGTTGGACCCAAATGAAAAAACTGGGACTGCTATATTACAGTAAGCAGCAAGATGGAGCGTGACCTCCATGTGAGCTGCCTGTTTACGCTTACCACCCAACAGGAGCCGGGATAGCTGGTTTCATGGATCAGCAGATCTGATTGCAAGCTGAATTCCCAAGAGATACATATAGGACTTTCAGGATCAGAAGTAAGAAGAAAACTTTGAAATTCTTCTCCTATTTATCGTAATTTCCTTCCACCTAAATTAACTAACTGAAGTTCTTAGGATCTTGTAACCCTTGTATTGCTGATTATGTCATATCAAGCCTAAAAGAAAATTAAATCAAAACTAGTTTTAATCTGAAAGCTTTGATTTCAGATTTCCATTAGTGGGCTGTGACTGTGGGTTTCCTTGATTTGGACATGCAGTGGACCCTGGTTGCTCAGTCAGCTGTATCAGAAACACCAGGCTAGGTTCGTCTGGGACCTCTGATCTGGTGGGTTTGTGATGGTTCTGTCCAGCCTGTTGAGCCCAGCTTGCTCTCATGTAGACATGAATGAATATACTGATATAAGACCCATTTACAAGAGTTGACCACCTTCCCTTCCTTATTTGTCTTATAGTTAGCTCCCAAAGACTATGAAGAATAATGATGGCGTATGGGTGATAGTAGATCCCTTGACCATGTCTGTGCACTTTATACTGATGAAAACGGGTGAAGGACCCACTATGTACAAACAACAAGGATGCACATTACATGAATTATTAGACTTCATGGAGTGCCGGTGTGTATTGTATCTGATATAGACATAGAAAATTTGTTTTAAGGTTTTGGACGACTTTGCAGGAAGTGCTCGACAGCAATTTGAATTTTATTACAGTGTATTATCCACATATCGATGGACAGATGGAAAGGATGAATTAGACTCTTGAAAATATGCTGAGGGCACGTATCCTAGATTTCAAAAGTCAATGGGATGAAGGTTTGCTTCTATGTGAGTTTGCCTATAATAATAGTTTTCATTTCAGTATTGGGATGACACCATATGAGGCACTCAATGACAGATGTTGTAGGGATTCTCGTGTGTTGGGAAGAGGTAGGCGTTTGTAGTTTTTTATGAACTCTCTATTGTTGGTGAGTCTAGTGAGAAAGTTAAGTTGATCCAAGAAAGATTAAAGATGGCTTAGAGTAGACATAAAAGTTATGCCGATAATCACACGAGATTTGGAATTCTTAGTTGGTGGTAAGGTATTTTTGAAAGTGTCACTGGTTGGAGGAACTCTTCATTTCAGGGGAAAAAGGTAACTTGTCACTTGTCAGGATGGTATATTGGACCTTTTGAAATATGAAGCAGACAGATTGACTCTACCAATGGAATTGTCAGCAGTTCACATCATCTTTCATGTGCCTTTGCTAAAGAAATACATTGCATATCCTTCTAACACAATAATCACGGTACTTTTGAGATTAAAGAAGATGCCACTAGTGTCGAAAAGCCTGTTCAAATCATTGACACCAAAGAGAGAGTACTTACGACAAGGACTATACAGTGAGTGAAAGTTTTATGGGAAAATCATAGCCTTGAAGAAACAATATGGGAGCTAAGGGATCAAGTACAAAAGTAGCACCCCCACATACTTCCTGAGGTATGTTAATTTTATTTGGAGGTCCAAATTTTTTAAGTGGAGGACTTAAGACCCCAAATCTAATCTCCTTGTTAGATGCTAATCAAGTGTATTTAATGGTGAATTAATTAGGTCTTAGTGTTTGAGTAATGCTCTAATAGGTTTGGCCGTGCTTTGACCGAGTTTAAAAACTTAGAAAGGGTAGTTTTATACTTTTTACCTCTGTCAAGGGTATTTTAGAAAAATACCGAGTTAGTTCGTTAGTTAATCTGGGTTATGCCAGAAAACTTTCTTAAACTTTTTTGTTAAACTCGTGACCATTTGATATTGAAAACCATTCGGTCATTATGTCATCAATCCCTTTTTCCATTTAACTCGTGACCCTATGGCCTAAGTTGTGGACATTCTATGGACTTAGTTTTAGGACTCTTACGCCATGGAATGGTGGGCAACCCATTTATTTTGATTTCCCTTGGTTGAGGAATTGAAACTTAGAATTAGGTGGATCCTTGAACCAATTACATTGCTTGATACTATTTACATTTGAGACTATGAGAAAGTGATGTATTGAGCAAACATTCACTCCCAGGATTGCCGAGGCATGTGGAACACGGTAATGATTCAAGGGTATTCAAACTTATGACTTTGGTTATCTATCACCTTCTGAAGCACCACGGGTATGAAACCATGATATCTGGATCGTAAAGTCGTATAGAGTTGAATGTTGTCATGCTTGCATTTCCAAGGTAATCCATGACCTAGGATGGTGATAGTAAAAATTCATTGAATGCTATCTGATTTAAATTATGTGGGTCACCATGGGACTTAGTTAGCATTAATGTATTGCCCTACTTCTTCCCAGGATAGACCGGATCCGTGGTATGTATCTTTGGTCAGTTAGCACGCATTCACTGCATTGCTACCTTTCGAGTTACTCATATTCAAATTCCTTGCTCTCATCTACTTGGGACCTTTCTTTTTGTCCCAAAATGTTACCAAAATCAGTTTAGACTTCGATATTAGTAAATTATCAATCCTAGGCTTTGGTTTTCTTTTGTTAAGCAATGGTTAGTTTGTTGACCACGATTGTGACGTTGGGTTACCGGTTATATGTTCCGGTTTCGGTATACCTTCATCCGTATTTTAGTAAGTTAGAGACAGTTGTGTAGAAGATAACAGGCCCATCCCAATAAAGGCCCATGTACAGCCTCGCACACGTGGGATATACTCAAGTTTGTATAGCCGTGATTAGTAGCTGATTTCTCTCATTCCATGTATATGAAAGAATATATCCTATCCTATCCTATACATGGAATGAGAGAAATCAGCTACTAATCACGGCTATACAATCTTGAGTATATCCCACGTGTGGGAGGCTGTACATGGGTCTTTATTGGGCTGAGCCTGTTATCTTCTACAAGTAGAACTCATTCATAGCTTGTTGGAGAGCCCACTTATAGCTTGTTGGAAGGCTTTATTTTTGAGGCTCGATTTATACTTTGCACAATTTCCTTTTGTCATACCATGTCGTCATGGGTATCAAAGTTGGCACCACTCAATTTTGGATCCCTCAAGGCTAGTCCAAGCTAAGTGTGGATTTAGTAAACTCACTGTAGTAGTCACGTTGGAGTCACCATTGGGGAGAATTTAGCGACATGGTTTTCCATTTAGTGGGATCTATGTGAGAAGCCCCATGCCATAGTCACGTTGGAGTCACTGTGATGTGGGGAGCAGATTACTAAGACTTGTTTTACAATTTTGTCTTTTATGAATCCATTTGTTTATCACAATTCATGTATAATCTGCTTAGTTCAGTCTTTATTTTCTTTCATATAATCTATTGTCATTATTATTCCATTTTGGTGTAGTTGTTGATGTTATTTATTTTGACCACATTACTTTGTCTATCTTTAGACTAATACTATGCTTGGTGCTGTAGGTGACGACACCGCTCCCTTTGAATTGGAGGATCCTGTGGTCCAAGAGGAACCGCATGTCTATGTTAAGTGGAGTGCTAGTGATGTATTGTGCAGTTGTGCTAGCGCTGAGAACTAGTCACCCCTTTCTTTTGGGGTTTTTTTTTTTTTTTTTGGGAAACAATACTTTTGTTCTTTACTTCCGGACCTTGTTTTGGTTGGCCTAAACATACTGGGAATTGTAATTTAAACTGTTAATGTTTCTTTTGTAGCATCAATTCAATGTTAATATTATTTTAGAAACGCTACGAATTTGCTGATATTTGTCTTATTATTATATTTTCTATTGAGCATGATTTAAAAAATCATCCGAGTCCGACTCGACTAAGACGAGTCGACTCAGACTTGGCACATACTGAGTCAAGTTGCATGGGACTCAGACTCGAATCATGCGACTCGGCTGAGTCCCATGGGACTCGGCCCTCCAACTGAAGTTGGAAATCAGCCCGACTCGGCCGAGTGCCATGCGACTCAAACTTGGCCATGAACGAGTCGAGTCCAGGGTCCAATTTTTTGAACCTTGCTATTGAGTACCGTTGAGGTCAACATCCACCCTCGCTCCTGAGCGGTCATAATTGTGGTCGAGCCCTTGCCCTCACCATAAAACTATTGTTGTGCCGTTTCCTATCACCAATTGGTTTTGGGATAAGTGGTAGCTCAATGGGGTGTAAGATCCTACAAGTGGTATCAGAGCCTGGTGGGTCGGGTGTTCGAATCACGGGACACGCGTTTTGCGAGTTCGCAGTAGGAGTCGCAGCGGGTGTGCCGCTCCTGAACAGTCATAATTGTGGTCGAGCCCTTGCCCTCACCATAAAACCATTGTTGTGCCGTTTCCTATCACCAATTGGTTTTGGGATGAGTGGTAGCTCAATGGGGTGTAAGATCCTACAAGTACTTTATACAAGCTTCTGCAATTGGAAATCCAGATAGGCAATTCAGATGTCTATTGGGTTTCACATCGCAAAATCCTGTGAAAAACAACTGGCTTCGGGGATAATTTAAAATTAGCCCCTACTTTCCTCGGGCTTCACGTGCCCCAAGACGTCCTTATGTAAAAATGTTTTATCATGTGGACATCCAAACGGGTCCTAAACTCAAGGCCTTTAAACCAAGAGTCGAGACTTTTCATATGAATATACTCCAGTCCCAATTTCGATACTCATCTAGACTATATCCACTGTTGAATTTTAAATTTACAAATTTTATTGCTTTTCCACCATTGGCCTTTGGCCCTTAATGTCTTAAAACATATAATGGTCAATGAAGCTGATTTTTGCTCCACCCTATCAAGGGTAATCTTTGAGATATGTGTAAATATAACCCTCCCATGAATACCTGGTTTTTCACTCTTTTTATCCTTCATTTGTAATAGGTTTTTACTGCATATCCAAGCAGGACTGAATCAAGGTCCATGCCTTCAACTTGACTCAGCGACCTCGCTCGAGTTGTGGTTGCTGCCTTTCTAGCACTGGGAAGATCAGCAGTTGGATCCACCCTTCAGAGAGAGGACAAACAGAAGAATCCAAATCCTACAGTGAGTTCAAAATAAATTTCCAATAGGATCAACCATTCTACACATGCAAGTTAATAATCTGTAGAGCATTATCCATCTATAAAAAAAAAAATGTCCTTCCAAATTCCAGCAAATGAAGCATCACAACATCCATTGATCGTTTTACATTCTTGACTTGATGATTCAGAAACTGAGATAGATTAATGCTCAGCGATTCATGCACAGTAGGGTTGATTCATCCATCGCATCTCTTCGGAAGTGGACACTGAGGCAGACAGCTGACGATTTGTATCAGCAATTAATAAAACAAGAACTCCAGTTTCAATTCATGAAGATCTTAACCCAGCCAAATCTTCTGCGGTTAGATTTAGAGAGTCAATAGATCCTTTCCTAACTTCTTCCCCTCGAGCAGCCAAGAGGTCCTCAACACTTCCCGGTTCTCCAAACCACCCAAGCCTATCCGCAATTAGATGTAGATTGCTACAACCTCCACAGCGGACCACCACGACTCCTTTCTCGTATGATTCGCGACAAACCGTTTTCACAGATCTCGTTTCACAGACCTTGCAAGTAAATACCATGGCAAGGTCGTGTCTCTTGGATGTTTTTAAGTTTGACAGGGCTTTGTACTCCACAGAATTGTCACTGGCAGTCGCTTCAAGCACTTCAACTGAATTTGAAACCGATTTTGAGTCATCAGACGAAAATTCATGAGATGCTGCCTCTTCACCAGCATTATTATTAGTTGGGTCTGTTTGTGTCTGGATACCTCTCCTCTTTATGGTTTCCCAAAAATGTATGTTTGTGCTCGAGGAAATGTATGTAGGGGGAAAAACTGGCCTTGCCGAACCTGCAACCAACAGTACATTTGTCATCATCCTGACCAACAGTACATTTGTCATAATCCTGACGTAAAGGGTTTGTTTGTCAGCATAAAATACATAGGAATTCAATCGTCAAATAAGCTCCACCTAAGTATATTCTTAAAAAGATGAAGATTGAAGGATATGAGGTGAGGGTTGAGGGGACCTTGACTTTCCTGGGACTTGAATTACTAGGGTGATGGCCGGGTATACATTTCCCATCTTCCCTCCATTCACGTCAAAATAGTTTAGAACGAAGCTGGGAATAGCCATCAGAAAGAAACACGATAAAAAGGAAATACAGCAAGGAAACAAAGCACTGGTCTTTATATATCACCAATACATCCATCGAGATAAAATAGGAAAAAAAATGTCATTGGCAGTCTAGAAAGAGTTGTGCACGATAGAATTATGGTTTGTAACAAAATAAACACAGAAGCAACAATATGATCTATGCAACCAGCAAGGAGCTTTACATCATGAATAATAAGTTTTAGCAATAAAACTCAGGTCATCATCCTCATCCTCATTATCATTTATCTAGCTTTGACTCACAACATTCAATTATATAATTAGAAAATAAGAAGATGGCAGATAATTCATCTGCAAAGCCTCAATAAATGATGGGAGGTCCTTGCAATCCATCCAAATATTCATGAATCCCAAAGAGCAACCACTTCACAATTCTAAAAGAGAACACTCAAGTTCAAATTAACCATTCATCTGAATTGATAGTTTTCTGATTAGGTGGGTCCACTAGACAGATTAGGTCATCCAACGATTCAAGTAAACAGGAAACTCCGCAAGTTAACTAGACCAGTTAGCAAATAAGTTTTAAATGCATTTTAATTATAAATACTACAATATAATCTTATTTTGAAAAATCCATATAAATTGCAAGGAAAATATTCTCTTGCACACTAGGCACCTGTGCACCGTGCATCACAACTATGTGTCACATGTATTTAGAAGTGAGTCCTGCCTCTGGGACGGTTCGGATGTGCAGTGTGCAGGTGCATGGTGCGCAGGTGACTTGTTTCCTAAATTCCACGTGATGGTAATTGTTTTCCTAAATTCCACGTGATTGTAATTTTAATTTTCATTTGTATTTGAGTAAATTTGAACTTCCAATTTATTAGTGTAAGGCTTAGTTTCAGTTCCCTCTTTTTGCCCCATTTTTTTCTTTTTTAAAATTTAGGATGCAAATACCCTTGCGTTGACCTTATTGACTCTGCCATACCAAGACGAGTCAAGCTGAGTTGTGAGTCAACCAGGTTGATCAACCAAGATTTGTAGTACCTTTGTTCAAGATGATCCAATCACCTAACACATAACTGGGTTGACTCAGTATGGTTCATACTTCATAGTCAACTAATGCAGCCAGATGGAGAGGGGTATAGGACCAGCCCTAAGCATTGCACTTGAGAATAGTCCCAAAAGAAAATCCCATTTATTTTTTTCCATGGTTAATTTGATTAATAAAAGCAAACAGTACAAGAGTTAGTACTGTCTTGGAGATTAGTACTAACAAGCTCAAGACATGAAAACTGGAAAACAAAAGAGAAGCTAGAACCCAAAACCATCTAGCAAAGGCCCTACTTAAGAGAAGGCCAACTATTTCCATTGATACACTATTTGATTTGTGGAATATCCTTTAAAGGACGGATTGATGGACACCCAGAGAGCCACTAAAAAACTTAGTTTCATCCGCCAATCTGCTTTCGCTAGATGCTATCCCTTCAAAAACACCTTGAGTTTCTTTCCTTCCATATCGTCCAAATCACCGCTAGAAATGTCAACCTCCACATCTACTTGCCTCTTGGATCTCCGATTGGAGCCTTCCAAGCTTGAAAAAGCTCGAGGATAGAGCTGGGGAGGACCCAGCAACAGTCAAACCACCTTACCACTGTCATCCAAATAGATTGAGCTGTTTTGCAGTTCAACAATAGATGGTCCACGGATTCCTCATACCTTAAGCACAAAGGGCAGCCATTCACTATAGTCACCCCTCTTCTCCTTAAGATATCCATAGTAGGAATTCTTTTTCTTAGAGCCAGCCACCCGAAGACGATCAACCTCGGTGGAGCCTTCAACTTCCATATGCTATACACCACGCTCCTCTCCCTTGGATTGTTAAAAATAGCCTTGAAGAAAGAGGAAACTAAAAAGGTTCCGTCTTTTGAGGCTTCCCACACCCTGGCATCTTCCCCACTATCCGGGATGTTTATATCATACAGGAAGTTTAGGAGAGATGTAAATTGAGATTCTTCATAGTCCTTCGGGTTCCCTCTGAAAGTAGGACACGAAACCACCTGCTCTCCAATTCTATTCATACAAGAATTGACTTTTGCTTCCTTGTCCGTCGCACATTTAAATAGGTCCGGGAATTGAGAACTCAGTCATTTCTCCAGCCCACCGATCTTTCTAAAAGAGGATCCTCTCCCCTGATCCAATTTGGTATCGAATGTTCTCCATGAAGAGGTTCCTAACTGAGAGGATTCCTTTCCATATTGCACACGAGTTTGTTGGGGCTTTCTGGACTTCCCATCCATGTCTCGAAAGATTATATTTCCTTTCCAGCACCGCTCTCCAAAGGCCATCTGTACCATCTCCTATCCTCCACAACCACTTGCCCATTAGGGCTCGATTCATCTGCTTAAGAGGCCTGATTCCTAGACCTCCTTCTTCCTTTGGTTTATTATGAAAGCCCAATCCACCAAGTGAATCTTCTTCTGGGAACTACTTCTATTCATAGTCATCACCAAAACCAGTAGACAGCAGAAGCTGATCAACATAGCAAATTTTTATTGTATTAAATTGGAAGTTTACAAATGCATATAAAGACCTATGTGACTTGGTTTCTAAGTCAAGATGTTTCCTACTGCTCCCAGCTTTGACCACCTCTCATTTTCCAAATTGTTTCTAAAACAAAGTAAACTTCTCATGATTTCACTAGCTCTCACTAACATGAACAAAAACAACTACAACTTGAAAATAATAAAAACAAAATAGTAATAAAACTTCTAATCCCACTAGGACTCTTGAAACTTTTAACTTAGTATGCTGCTGCAGTGGAAAATGGGGCCTAACTTCTTCAATGCTTGTCACAATTCTATAATATAGGACAATCATCAGGAATCCATCTGAGTGCACCTAATTTGTTCATTTTGACATTGTTTTGCCCGTATTTTAAAAACAGGAAATTCTACTCTAAATATTTAATTAACATGGGTCTCTGTATGAATTTAGCTGTGGGTCCCCCAAAGGCTAACTGTGGGGCTCACTTGGATCTTCTAAGCCTCTTGGATCTACACCGTAAATGGATTACAAAAACTCAGCCTTGTAGGTGGAGTCCTTGATCTAGGATGGGTCTCCTTCTTCTCTTAGCTACTTCGTATGTTAAAGGCATCAAGCGTTGAAGGCATCGTTGTGAATCACGCTCCGGGAGACAATACCTTATACTCTGCGAGCATCTTGAAACCTGTAACTTAAACATTGCAGTTGCAAGCTGCAACCATCAACACAAGGACTGACAATTTGAAGGAGAACCCGAAAAGGGAAACAAAATTGAAGTAAGATCATATAGAGTTGAATGCATTATTGCATAGCATGAAAATTTAAGGTTGAAATTTCATGGATACATGATCTAGTTTTTTTTTTTTTTTTTTTTTCTGGAATAAAGAAGGCAGATGCATTTAGATCAAATATATGGAAATTCTGGAAGCTTTGTAAGGATGACTATATTTTTTTTTGTTCTAAGGGATAGAAAGGTGTGTTTTTTTTTTTTTTTTTTTTCCTTTTTTGCCTTTTGTTTTTGAACAGAAGATGTTTCAGCTGCGATGAAGGATTTGACTGGGAATACAGTACAAGGGGAAAAATTAGGTGTAAGAGTCGCCGTATTTGGATCTGTTAAGAAGAGTAATGACAAATGACAATAAAAACTTGAGGAAGATAAAGGAGAAAAACTCAAGTATTGGATGCAACAGATACAAGTAATACAAGTGTTATTGACTTATTGATGCTTGTAGAAGTGTTCTGTGACAGAATGCTACTGTGAGGCAGCTTCAGGAAGAAAGGTCAAAAGAATATGTCGTGATGAACATTATAAATTCATAATAGAAAGTGAAACTGGCTGCAAAGGTTTGTAGTGGGGACCATATTTGATGATCATGAAAGTTTTTCTGAAACAGTTAAATGATATAACATATTTACTTTTTAATTTTTATAGAGGGTTCGGAAGGGAGGAGAATCAGACAGAATAAGGTTTTACCAGCCTAAGGAGAATCATAGGATAAGGCAGCTGAATGGTTTGGAACTAAGGATTTTGAGGATAGGTCCTGCATACGCTTCTAAAATTTTGTCTTTAGGATAGGGTAAGGTTGACGAATTAGGGTGACAATTGCCAGTATCATTTGTCGGCCTACAATGAGGATAGTCAGGTTGTTTGCTCATTTTGGAGGTGCAGTCGTGGTAGATAGACAATTTATAACTGGAGAATCTGGATTGAGGCAAAGGAAAGAGTGCTCGTCACTAAAAGCAATGTGATTAGGAACAAAAGGAAAGCTAGTTTTTTTAGTCACTTGTTCCCAAACAGTCTGACTGTTCTGGATATATTTCCAGACCGATTTGATTAATACATGTGTGCAAGCTAGATTCGGAATGATCTTTTTTCTTTTTTTTTTTGGGTGGGGTGGTGGGGTTGATGTTGCAGGATGAGTAGGTCAATTTTGATGTGGGCGTGCACAAAAAGTTGGTGACCATAAGATCATTCTAACCCTACATTTAAGGCCTTCAAATTGAAATAGTTTTTTTTAACCATTTGATGGACTCCAGAATCTCACCTCTTTTTAATGATTAGTCCAAGGGGAGAAAAATTTGGATGAGTGTCAAATTGAGCATGGTACCAATTCATTGGAGGGCAGTGAGTGGAAAGGATCCAGATTGATCATAAGGGAGGCTCACAAGCTTAAACAACTATTTTATTTAGAATAGCCTGAACATTTTAGAAAATTTCTGAGATAAAACAAGGTACTTATATATAAGATGCACCCCCCACCCCCCAAAAAAAAAAAAAAAAAAAGGAAGTACAGTGGATTTCTATTGGTTCTTCAAAAATATCAATACTACTTGTGATTTGGGTGCATAAACATTCAACTGAATGGTACCTCAACCACTGAAGCAATTTGATCATTTACATGAAGCCACTTTTCCCTATTTTGGTCTGTTTATCCCCACATGATTTATATATGCTCATCGATTCAACAAAAAAAAAAAAAAAAAAAAAAAAAAGAACACCTCTGATAAACCCACTACAACATCCCCAAAAAAAATCAATAAAATCTCATGAAACAATCCAGAGAACTGATTTTGCAAGAGAATTTCACTTCTTCATCAAAAATCAAAGAGAACCCATCAAAGTAGAAAAAACACCCATTCAATCAACTAGATTGCAAAACTACAGATAATAAAACCAACAAAAAGAGCATAAAGACATGAAATAAAACAGGATGGGATTTAACGAAACACCTATGGATGTCGTGGGCGATATATTCCTTGAGATGGGAACTTGAATGAAGCTTAGATTCCTGTAGATTCTCCAAAGATTGAAAGGAGTTCGTGATCTGGGTATGATAGAGAAGAGACAACCCGCCATTGCCGAGTAACCTTCTTAGCAGAAAATCCTTCGTTTTGTAGCAGGCACTTTCTTGCAAGCGGGTTTAAGGCGGGAAAATTTACATATAAACCCCTGATTTTTCAGGGATTCACAAATGACCACGTGTCTTCTTCTTGGGTTTATATGTAAATAGGAGGACCCGTCAACCCAACCCGAAAGTAGAGGATTAGGGTTGATTAATCCTTTTGGAACTTGGGTTGGGTATGAATTGACAATTATGAACTAAATTATTAACTTGATCGGGTTCGAGTTGATTATATATGTATTGTTATTTGATTGTTAATCTGACTTAAATCAAAACCAATCCATTGAAATTGGAGTATGACTTGTCAATCCAACATCAATTGAATATTTTAGTTTATAATTTAGGTTGAGCCTATACATGCTACCCATGACGTGATTGGCAAGATCCACTGCATTTGTATAGAAGGTTAAAGTCTTTCCTTACACTTAACCTCATTTCAAATGGATGTAAGAAAAATTGAGTCCTTGTCAATATAATATTAACATCATTTAGGATAAATGCAAGGGGGATTGCTTCGAGGGAATATTATGAAAAGACCATTGACTCTTAAGTCAATTTAATTTGAATCAAGTTATGTCTAAGAAAGTTTTCATACTTTTATTGTAAAGAATGTTGGACCCATCCAGTGATAAAAAAAATGGCCTCTGATTGAGAGTTAAGGTGGTTTAGCAAGGTTTTCAGACTATAAGAGATGGTTATATATTTGGGAAAAAAGATTCTAGTGGTCATGTATAATTATCAAATATTACAGTTGATGTAATTTAATTCCATTTTCACAGGTGCACTTATTGAGCACTTGACTCAATCATCCCTGCAAGCAGAGATGGTGGGCTAAGACATCCACTTTGGTAAAGGGCACCAGGTTCCATAAATATCAATATATTTGGGCCTAACTTGAAAATAAGGAGCTTTAAATGAAAAAGCCCCCTTACACCCTTAGTAGACCAAAAGGGACAAAAAATTTCATTAATAACCAAATTGGACTTCCCGCCACACTTTTATCTTTTTTATACCTTTACCCTCGGTTTATGGGGGGGGGGGGGGGGGGGGGAGGGAAAATGGGGGTCTTAGCCCACCTTAAGGGACAGTAGACCAAAAGGGACAAAAAATTTCATTAATAACCAAATTGGACTTCCCGCCACACTTTTATCTTTTTTATACCTTTACTCATTAGGGGGTGTTTGGGAAGGGGGGAGGGAAAATGGGGGAGGAGAAAATGGAGGGAAAAATGAATGGTTTTCTATAAAAAATTCCCCCCCCCCAAACGAGGGGGGAAAATGAGGGGAAAGTGATGAAAATGACTAAACTGCCCTTTTACTCTAATTGATTTTTTTTAAACAATGGTAAAATAGTCTTTATCTCTGTACCTCACAAACAAACAAAATTATACTTTTTCACTTTCCTTCCCCCTACTTTTTTACTTCCCAAACAAGATGAGGGAAAATTAATTTTCCCTCCCCTCCCCTTCATTTTCCTTCCCCCTCAAATTTTCCCTCCCCTCCCCTCCCCTCCCCTCCTCCCTTCCCAAAAGGAGGGTTAGGGCCTCATGGGTGTGATGTCGCTGCTTATTTTTACTACCAGATATATACCGACTCGAATTCCCTTTTGTCATTTGTCATTTGTCATTTTTTTTTCGTCTTAAAAGAGAGTCTCTACAACCTTTCAATCTCAGAAGCCCTTTTGGCTTCAATAGATTTGTTTTTGCAAACAAAAGCTTTTTTTGAACTAAAACTTGGAAGATGGACTCTACTATAGTGGTTCTCATGTATTTCTTTTATTCATATTTCGTACTCCATTAAAGAGTTTGTATTCCATACTATAGAAGTTGATGGAATAATTTTCCTTTCTTTAATGTCATAGTGGGTCCTTTGTAGGAAAAGGGAAATTGGCATTGGCATTGTGCAAGATATGCAATAGCTTATATTCATCTATATGTGTAAAAGCTTACATACAAATGTGCCATAGCCTGCTATGAGCATAGATATCGTTGCTCGTAGCAGTTAAAATGCACTGAATTTATGCCACTCTAGGACCGACTATCGTGACAATTAAAAGTCACCAAATAGATATCAATATGGGACCTAGAGTGTAGCGAGCATAGATATCATTACTTAAAATATTTAAAAGTTCATTAATAGATGTCACTCTGGGACTGGTAGCCTGTGTTGAGCATAGATATAGCTACTCATAAGGGGGTTTGAAAAAAAAAAAAAAAAACCTTTGACATTCGAGGATCATTACCAAAGTTACATTCCTACAATCATCAACTGAACTCAATCTTCATATCTAACCAAGCTAATAAGCATTCCTACAATCTTTATGTTTGATTATTGATGTGGCTTTATGTTCCCAAATTGCCCAAAGACTCAACCCTTAGTTTCTTTGTCCACATCTCGTCTTCCCTCCCTCTCACCCGACCTCACTTTTCATTTGAAATTCACTATCGCCCCCTCACTTCCCATCTTCCCCATCAACGTTCCCTTGCTCTCTTCCTCTCTTTCGCGTCTTCTCCCTCTTCTCAAACTCATTGTCAAGGTATGTTTTCTCTCCCTCTATATCTCTCCATCTATCATTCATTTTGGTATTGGATGCATATGAGAGATGAATGTTGGCACGAACCTCTCCATTCCTCTTTCATTCTTTTACCAGCGAACTCCTTTTTTTTTTATAAGTTCATGATCGTTTGAATCTCCAGGGCCGAACGAATGTGCTTTGTTTAGTTAGATACAGTCGAACAAATGTACTTAGTTCGACCAGTGAGGGTCGAACTGAACATTTCCTTTTAATTTGTTGTTATTTTTTGGTTGGCTAACTTATATTGATTTTTTTACAATCAACTATGGACGTGCCCAGTACTTCGAGAGTTCGGCTTGCAACATCAAATAGGAAACGACGCACTAGATGCGTCACGGTCACCCTAACAGACAATGAGCAGCTCGAGGATGTGGAGGTTATTGTTAGCCCCAAGTACGAGGCCGCGATTGTAGTAATAACCGGTGAAACCGAGTCAATCCACATTGAGTAATTAATCGGGTAAAACCTGTTATATTAAAAAATTAATCTAGCCTATGAAAAATCTATATAAATAAATCTCTACGAAACTAAAATTGAAATTTTATTACAAATCCAAATTAAAAATTACAATCCCAAATAAAAAAATTCCTAATCTAAAAATCCTAATCTAAAGGCTGCAAAAACATAAAAGACATCAAACCACCAATTGCATAAAAGCAATTAAATCATGCATTAAAAATAAAAATCCATTAATAATATCATTTAGAAATAAGGATAAAAAAAATTCTAAATATTCTTATTATGGGAAATCACAACATTATATTGGCAAAATTAATAAGAGATTGCAAAAACACCGCACCAAATGCGTACTGTCACTACCAACAAACACGCGATGCCGATCCAAGGCGGGACACCTTGACCTCACTACTTGAGTCTTTTAGATTAAAATGAACCAATAAACTAGTAATTCCCCAACATTAATCAAAACTAAAAAAAAAAAAAAAATCTTTCCTTACCCTAGATCGAATACATCAAGAAAATAGGACTTGCGTATAATCCCATCTTCAAGTCTTCAATCCTTCACCAAGGGAAAAGTAGATGGCTGGTTGATGATGGAGCGACAACAACGACGACAGCGGCGTAGAAATCCAAGTGGTGGTGTGCCTTAGGGAAGGCATTGGATGAAGTAGTGATGGAAGAAGGGAGATGGAGAAAAGTTAATGGAGTATGTGCTGGTTGCTGGTTGTCCAAGGTGCTGTGTTGATCTCCTTCCTCACGTACGTCCAGCCCTTTGTGCTCTTTTTATATTCCTTTGATGGCTTGTGGTCCATGTGGGATGGGCACAATTTGTATAATGCATGACTTGGATAAAACCAAACAATGGGCGTGCATGTGCAATGAACCACCTTGGCTTGAGTTATTTTCTTACTTCGGAAGATTTCAAATTTGAAATCTTTTCTTGATTGGAATCCAAAATGTTGAGATCTTAGGAAACTTGGTCTCTTTTGAAGTTATCCCCAACTTAAAATTGCTTAGTATATCCACCTATTAGTCATCTTCTTATCTCTAGCAATTCTCCACATGGGCCCACATGTCAACTAAAAAATTTAAATTCTGAATTTTAGAATTTAGTCTTCAACTGGGCCCCACTTGGATTTTGAGACTTTTGGTGAGTGGTCTTGGACGTCCATGCCTTGTTGCATATTTCTCTTTGATTTGAAAGTTATCAAATCTTGGAAATTTGTTTGATTGAGATCTAGTTGTGGTGACATCTTGAAAAAAAAATTTGGACTCTTCATAGGTTGAAAACACCTTGCATGGGCCCACTTTGATTTGAGAAAATATCCAAAAATGAAATCCCAAAGTTTGCAAGAGAGATGGGCCCCACATGGGGCGTGCAGCGTTGGAGTCTCTTGTGCTTTAAAAATCCACTCCCACGGGATGGGTCCCATGGGTGGCTTCATCTTGAATTTTTTTTCTTCCTTCTTTTCTCTCTTAATTTCTCTTCAACGGGGGCCTCAAAATTCTATTTTTTTTACTACAAAAATAAAAACAAATGTCAAAGAATAATCTATTCATATAGGGAAGGAATGATGCAAGATGCGGGCCTAATTCACATTAAATAGATGCATAAAATGTCACCATTTTATCAAATTTTCTTTAATTAAATCCATGGTGCAAATAAAATTCATCATTTCATGTGTAAGTAAAAAGTAATGAGAAATTTGTGACTTTCAATGACAAAAGTAGAGAAATTCATGATTTTATGTGAAAATGTAATTTTTGAATGAATTTTGACTCGAATTCAAACTTTGATTCCCATAAACATAAAATCATGATTTTTTTTTTTACCAAAATGGTCCATGGTTTGATGATTAAGTCCTTAATTAATTCTAAAATGATGATAAAATTATGTATTTTTAAGGACGTATCAAGAGGACACTATAGTTTTTCCATGAGGAACCCACCACTGAGGCTAAATACAAGGCCGCAACATTTCCTAGGGTGTCAGTCAATTTTAGATTGCAAAAAAGTTCCAAGGCATACATTGCTGCAACCATTTGGCATGAACATGTACTCTTAATTGATTGTAGTGATATAATTATTTGTTTTATTTACTAATTTATGTTCCTTTGTACTGCAGGAGCTTCCGTCACTAAAATGCATTAACCATGGCCATACAATCAAAGAATGGGTAGTAATTGTTGGAGGAGGGCAAAATGCAGTGTTCAATAGTTTGGTTGCTCGGTCAGGGTTGTCTCCACTGATTTCCAATCAATTCATAACTAGGATTCAAGTGACAGGTAAATCAATATCAGCTACGAGTTTTTCAACTGAGAGGGCGGGGTCACTGGTGACAACTGTATTATGAGTGACATCCGATAAGGCACATCAAGAGTCGTCAGCTGTGCGGGGTTATTCAGTGAGGTTGGAGTAGCTCAGTGAGTTATTTGGAGAGGTATCTGATATAGATCTAGAGCCACAAATTAGGTGCGCAGCGAGAGCATATTTGTTATACATATCGGGCTGTACACTTTTCACTGACAATTCCGGCACGCAGGTCCCAGTGATCTATTTGAGTTTGTTATTGGACTTTCATGAGGTGCGTACATATGCCTTGGTGTTGCTCTATTGGCATATCTATATTGACGGTTGGGATTTGTTACCCGGTCTATCGTCAAGCAGATATCTGGCTATTTGACCTTACTGGAGGCTTGGATATATGAGCATTTCAAGCATTGCAGACCTACTCCCAACCTCCAATCATGGAAGACATGCCTCGAGTGCATCGTTGGGTTCCCTAGAGTGATTTTGGAGATGTCATGTCTCTTTTACAGACACATCAAAAGGCTCTTGACAGTCTGATAGCTCATGAGGTAATATGGTTATACTTCTTGTTAATAGCATTCTATTAATCATGCTATCATTTTATTTAATTGATGTGCCTATTCACTTATTTGCAAGTAGTGTGGGATCTTTATCGTGAGCACAGGGCTGCCCATCCATTCTATCAGGTTGCTTATTACACTGTCTGCTTGAAATGTATGGCAATAGTTGAGTCATACCATCATGATAGGGTATTGAGGCAGTTCGGTAGGATACAAGTGATTCTTCTCTCTCTACTTGCTCTGATCCGTGCCACGTGAGGTCCCACTGCAAATTAATATCGGATTGTGTATGAATACCTAAACCAAATATGTAAGAGGTGGCACAACCACATATTGTCTCCGATCGAGCGTAGTGTGCTTGTGGTCCATGCATGAGATTGTGTACTCGGATACATGGATTGGTGTGCGCAAGTATTTCATCCGACTATCCAGAACCCAAATTATCACTCCACATATGACCCATGCATGCAGGGCTCTCAGGGTAGCTCCACCATAAACCCTCGATCGGCTGGTATGGTTAATAAGACCAATTGTCTTATTCATGCTATATTTTGATCGTAATAACACTAATCGAACATTGATTTCTTTCTTGCATTTTCCATACATAGCTTATTGCGAATGTGCGAAGCATCATGCGACCGATCCTTCGAAGGGGATATGATATAGTTCTAAACTTGGGCGAGCTATACTTGGCTATTGAGTAGGTGGACAAACTGATGGATGGCTAGATGATGTCCAGCATTCCATGTCCTATACTGTAACACCCCAAATCCTGGAGCTCATCAGAACCCGGGACATTGCTACAAGAAAATCAAGATCACCACATAAATCAAGTTATGACAAAGAATTGAGCAATGCTTCTAATTTATTTAAGGAATCAATTTGAAAAGAAGAGAAAGTGATAACAAGTATGCTAACAAAAATTCTTAATCCCCCCAAAAAAAAAAGAAAGAACAAGTTCAACATTATTGAAAGAAAGTAATCCGTCTTTAAAATCCTTTATATCATTTCAATACAATTGTAACGCTCTCTTATCAGCCATGTAAATTGAAATCCAATGGTTGATCTCCAACGTTGCCAAGCTCCCCCAAATGACCCGCACCCGAAGTGGGGCAAACCACTTATCAGAAAACCGGTGAGCAATATTCTAAATACACGAATCACTTAATAACATAATCCAATAACATAAATAATAAGTAAAACCCATGAATTGATAATGGATGTCCTATAGAATTTCTTTATCATTTAATGAGATTTCATATTCTTCTCTTAGTTTTAATAAGTTCAATATTCACCATTATGGGTCCTTATAATTCCATTGAACTCCATCAAGAGAGTTTCGGTGTTATCAGTCTCTTCCAAAGGAAGTCTTTTCTATAAGTTATTCCAAACTCCCCCTTAGGAGATTGGTTCAATAATCACTGATTCAATCCCTGTCCACCTTATCACTCCGTACCCACAAGAGGTTCATTGATCAATCAATATTCAAAGTATCTGTCTGTACTAATGTTCCAAATGCGGAGTCATTGTCTTGAACCATGTTTATAATAAAATGTCCTAATTACATTAGGAAGTGCTCCTAATTCTTTCATGTTTATTATGCATGTAGAAGAACTATTATAGTCATATTAATTATTTTGATGTAGAGCTAGTTCCACATAATTGGGTTTATATATTTGTATTCCCCACTCCAAATTCAAAATTTGGTACCCGCCTATGTGGCACTACCCTTATTCTTTAATACTAAGTCTTCATTACAATTCCAATCATTCTTAAAAATTTCAGAAGTTAAAGAATGATCCTAGGACTTAATTATTTGTTTCAAAACCATGTACCATGGTGTAGGTTTCATAAACATATATCTATATGAGGTAACTCTAGGTCATACAATTAATCAGGGCCTATACTAGAATTTTCAGAACCATGAACAGAATCTTAAATGGTTACCATTAGTTTATAATTTCTGTGATAGTAAAGGGCTGAAACGCAAATTTATGCACATGATAAACATAAAGGAATCTTTGAAAAAGTCAAGGAATAGCCTGGATCCATGTTGAAAATATTCAACATAGCAACTTAAAACAATGGGAATGACGATACAGTACTTTGCGCAGTATCGTCATTCTCAGAAAATTAGTCTCACGCCCCCAACACTTTGAGGAAAGAAACGGTTGGTCCCAAGTGGCCCGATCCGCGTGGGTCCAGACCATCTTGGTCTACCAACAGGGACCAAGAAGATGGCTGGTCCTGATCATCGATCATGTGGGCCAGTGGGTCCCACAAGTCTGATTGACTTTGTGATATGAAGCCAGTACTGCCGTCTGAAATTTCTTTTTCTTCCCTGTTTATTCATCTTTCTACAAATTTTTTCAAAAGATGGAGTCCACACCAATATGAATTTTCCCATTCTATCATATCACATCAGATAAGAGAAATTTCAGCAATTTGTAACGGTAACAGTATTATTCAAACAGTCATTAACAGGTCCACACATCTAGGCAAATGGTTTTCAGATGGTGGGGCCCTCCATGGTCCAACTCACCTGGGACTTGGTCCACCTTGGTCACCCATCAGGGGCCAACCAAGTGACTGGTCCTGATCCTTGATCAGGCGGACCAGTGGGTCCCACAACCCAATCCACTAAAAACCCAAAATTTCAAAAAATGTCGATGCAGGTGTTTTTAGATTTCAGATGAGGGCCAGATGGGGCCCAGTTCCAAATGGGTCCATCTCTACTGTGGTGGCCCAAGGGTCTGCTTCTAGATCTCTAGGACAGATCCATGATCAAGTGGGCCACATGGTCCCACTATCTCAATCGACAGAATTTGTCTCTGTCGACTGGGTTAGAAATTCTAGATTTTCTGTCTTGGATCTCCATCAAACTATCTCTTTTGGAATGAAACAATAACCTGTTGTTTTACTAACAGGTAAGCCTTCATCATCTCATCAATCTAAGGAGTTATTCAATAACTAACCACAAATCTAATATGAGGATTACAGATTTTGGTCAAACCCCTTTCAGATCTTCATACCAAGAAGAGAATGGAATTCTCCTGATTTGTCAGTGATCAGATTCCTTTCTCTTAGATCCTTTTGAATATAATCATTACTAGTGAAACAAACAATAAACCTATATTTCTCTGTATATTCAGAAATATTACTCAACTCCTCGTATGGCAGATTGTGGCACGGTTGATATGAGGTCTTGAGTATTGCATCCACTAGATCCTCCGGTTTCTCCCTCCCTAATATCCCTTTTTGCTGCTTCCTAAGAAAGTTCATCTGCACTCCTTTCCACTCCTCTTTAACTCAAAATGAAACGATCAAAAACAATGCAGAAGGCAAATACAGGTTCTTAAATTGTGTTTGGGATAAAATTCGATCTCTAATATTTGGGAAACCTCCATGGGTATCAGAACGGAAACCTCCTCCCAAGGAGATGTCATTCTAACAATACTATTTTCCGAAGGAGATGTCGTTCTAACAACCCAACAATAAAGGGATTGCTATTGGGTTGTTAACAGGCCAGGATTAACCAATGTAGTCTAACCTAACCCACATATCATATGGGTCGGACGAATATGGACTTGATTAGGCCCAGGTTATTACATATACCCAGGCGAAGACACACCTGCAGCCGCAAGTGGGAGACATGATTTTTTTTTTTTTTGGTGTCCAAGGGACGCATGATGTGTTGGTGTTTAGTGATCGACACTTAAATGTGCAACATTTAACTGCAAGACTACGGTGTCGTCAAGTAGTAAAGGACTAAAGAGTCCGGATTATCGATCCTACGGAGAGAGGATGGAAGACGCATTGAATCCAATTTAAGTAGAATTAAACTAAGATATAACTAATGTAAACAATTAAAGTGAATAATTAAAACTACTAAACTATGTGTGAAAAAATGAAATTAAACTAATTAAAATGTGAAACAAAACTAAAATAGCATCTAAACTACTCTAACTAATAATTTAAAATATGAAATTAATAAGATCTAACAAACTACACTAAACTAGTGGATGAGTGGTGGTGGAAATGGAAGATTTAATGTGAGGATGTGGTGTGAAATGTGTATGATTCTAAAAATCTAGAATTGAAAATAACAAATTAAATAAATATTAAAATTAACAACAATCAAAATAGAGATTAGGCAATCCAAAATCCACTAAGTATGTAATTAATTCAAACAATGCATGTTTTAATTCAACTCCCAAATCCACAATCTAATTAGCAATCTCTTGCCTAATTAGATTGGATGATATAGCAATGAAGATCAAAGTAAAGAAAATAAAAAGCCAAAATCCTAGATCATCATCTAGCTACTGTAACAATAATTCATCAAAATTAAGCTACAAAAGATCAAAGACAATGGCTCTAAAGCATGCTATGTGAGAGAACTTAATCCAACTACAAAGCATCAATTGAGATTATCCAAGCATCAAGTGTAGAGATAGAGCATGAGAAATGAGAGAGATTAGTACAATGAGATCTAAAATCTACTAATCAATCAAGGCACAAGTAGAGAATTTAAACTAAAACATGCATGTAAATGAACTAATCACATTACTTAGCTTCAAAAGGAGAGCCTAATCCAAGAGTTTTAGTCACTAAACACCATGAAAGAGCTCCCAATCTTCATTAATGATCTTCAATTACACACACTCTCTAAATTAGTTACAAAGAAGCTCCTAATTACAATCTAAAAATAAAAATAAAATTGCAAAATGTACTTGCCAAAAGATCTCCCATTTCTCTCTAGAAAAACATTCCAATTTATAGGAACATTGGAGGCTTTTGATTGGTTCATTTGCTTTCACAACAATTTGTAATTATTGAGATTTGAACCCATAACCTATTCCATAGCAACCCAAGCTCTAACCAATACACCAACTAATCATTTGTGTTAGAAAATGACTTCTTTTATCCATAAAGTCTTCTCCTCTTATTTTGGAATTCTTCAATACTTCACCAAGATTTCTTGATGTAACTTTTTTTTTTATTGAAATCTCTTCTTGATACCTTGAAATACTACCCGGAAGGTTGGGGTAGTCGCGAGGTTTACCTATACAAGAGAAATTACATAATAATGCGCTATAAATAATCAGATTTATGCATAATAATCCGATAATCTACTAATGTGATAGAATGATAAAATCTTCGTGTAAAGCAAATGATATGCATATGAGATGCCGATAAAACTAGAATTAATGAGGGGTAAAATATGCAATATTTAACACTCATCATTTAGCATATGTGTTGGACGGATTTTTTTTGGTTGGACACCTTTGATGTAAAACTTGTTCACTTTTTCGTTCTATTGAATTCCATATAGATGTGTTGGATGGATTCGTATTAATTGGATAAATAAGTGTTGGATTCTATTGAATTTGGTTGGATACATGTATGACATGAAAACTTTAAATCTGTCTAAGAGAATGAAAAGTTAGCGAGCAACTTTAAAAATAACTGAGAACATTAGAATGTATTAATCGAACTGTTCGGCCCTGAGTGGTCGAACAGTTCGCAACAGAACACTCGAAAAAAAAAGGTCAAAATTTTGGATTGCGTCCCTTTAGCTCACCAAAAGATCGTAAACCATGATTTGCTTGTCCATTGCTCAAGAATGACAAATGAAACTGCTTGGGAGGCGAACGAATGAAGATGAAGAGAGACATGAGTGAGAAGAGTGACAAATGCTTCACAAGAAGAGTGAGAGTTGAGTGTGAGATGAATGCCGAGAGAATGGAGAAAGAGCAAGAAAAGTAAGGGATGAATGTGAGAGTTGAGGAAGGAGAGTTGCATGATTCTCTAAATGGGAGGAAAAACCAAATATTTGTGGGGGGAGTGTACAGAGAAAATGGATAACCCTTGAAAATATTAGTGATGTCCAATTTAATCATTTTACAAATGGATATCCTGGTCTAAAAAGAAGAGAGCTACTAATGCCACGACCCAAGCTTCTCTTTCCACCTAAAAAAGTGTTGTGAAAAGAGAAATTTGGATTGCCGTGTTAGCAGCTCTCTAAAAATAAAAGGGAAAATGACTGTACAGAGGTTCCAAAACTCAACATTTACACGAGACCAGACAAAAGACTACAAATTTCCTATGAGAAGATCGTACATAAAGGATGGACAGTTTTACTCTTTATTCTGCGATATCGTAGGCCCATAAGATATCGCACCATTCGATATCCTACATATAGGATATCTCCATAAAATTTTCACCATTCTCCTTTCAACCTAGGTGAAACAGGGACAGAGATAATTCGGTAAAAACCCCTTTTTACTGTGATCATCTTCTTATATCCTCCAATGGTTTTTCCTCTGTGTTTTTGTCATCTTTTTTATATTGATATTGCAGGAACTTATGTACAAATTTCACTCATTCCACCCATTCCATCCAATCACACCTATAAATAAACCACATGTTTTCATTTTCAAGCCTCCACCTTTTTTTCCATCCATATAAAATGCACATGGTTGTGTCCAATCACTACTCATTTCACATGCCAATTGTTACACATGTACAAATTCCAATTCCACCTGCACACATCCACTTTGTGTTTATTATTATTATTATTTTTATTCACTACTTCACCACTTCCAAGCTAACCCACAAAATCTATAACATCAATTTAAGCAAGCAAATCCAATAGCTCAAACGTAAATTTGAGATTTAGATCCAAGTCACCTGGCTGAGGACTGGTATGAAGGTAATAAGAGACAACACCATGTGAATACATGGACAACACAAAACCTCTTCCGAGCTTTACATTCTCCCCTACCATGGCAGCCACTTCTGTAATTGCACTTTGTACTGTAGTTTCCCCACTTAGTTTGGGGTGATCTAAACTAACCTTCGTGCCCTGCCAGGTTGACGAAGCAATTTTGTCATGAGCCTCTTTTTATAAGTAATGTGAATCAAACCTGCACCCTTAGAGATGGAGAACACAAACAGTAAAGTCATCCCAAGTGTATCATATTAATGATAATTGTAAATACCAATCTTAGAAGATATTAGTGTAGCAGTAATTAGATGCAGATAGTAGATTAGATTGATTTAGTTGTAATCTTTCCTAGATATGAACAACCTTGATTGTAGCCCAATTGGATTCTCTTGAATGCCTATTAATACTTCTGTGTTCCACACATTGTGGAAGACAATGAGGGCTCGCTATAGCGAGCCTCATATTCCGCTGGGCTCGCTAAGGCGAGGGTCTCGCTGTAGCGAGCTTCTGGCGAGATTTTCCTCCCCCGAGGGTATTTTCGTAAATGGATTAATGCGCTCTGATTTTCTCGTAAATGGATTAATGAGCTCTGATTTTTCCTACCCACTCCTGCTCCCTTTCTCCTCTCTGACTTTTCCTGCCCACACCTACTCTCTCTTTCATTTCCTTCTCTCATTTTCTCAGACTCAGGTATGATCATCTTCTCTTCTTCTTCTTATTATCTTTTTTTTTTTTTATCTTAACCATGCAGTTTTGGTTTTCTTGGATTCATCCAAAACCTTATGGAATTGGCATTTTTTTTTACAATGTGCACGAGGAAGGAGTTCTCTTGAGATCCACTCATATCTGAACATATTTTGAAGGTTGCTAAAAGCAAAAAAAAAAAAAAAAACAAAAAGGAAAAAAAAAAAAGGTTCATTAACAACATTATTCAGGCATAAGGCCCAACAACCTGATGCTCTAAAAAAAAAAAAAATTAAGGAAAATGAACTTTCGAAATTGAATGAAGGTTGGGTGGAAGTGCATGTGATTCCATTTTGGGTGTTCTCCATTATAACGGTAATGGTAATATTCTATCGGAACTCACAAGCCAAAACGGAGAAGATGGAAACAGAGGTCTTCAGTTCGGGGAAACGGAAGTCTTCAGTTCGTGTTATTTGGTGGGGTGGGAGTAGGTCAGAAATTATATGAGATGTTTTTTTTAAGGCGGTCACACGTACAAGCCAAAACGGAGCTCTGTAGTTTTTGGAAACAAAGGTCTCTACAGTTTTTGGAAACGGAGGTCTGTAGGTGGTGTAAAAAATGAGTTATATATGAAAATAAGTAATGGTGCGATATCTTACGAGCATAGGATATCAATCTGTGCGATATCCTACAAGTCTAGGATATCGAACGGTGCGATATTCCACTGGCCATGGATATTGAACCGTGGGATATCCTACATCGAAGGAAAAAGGGTAAAACTGTCCGAATTTTCTGTACGATCTGTTGGTGGGTAATTTGTACTTTTTCATCTTGTCTTGGATAAATATTGAATTTTAGGTCGTACGTGTGGTCATTTTCGCAAAATAAAATGGGATTTGCTCATAACAAAGGGGGGGTCATTTTCGCAAAATAAAATGGGATTTGCTCGTAACAGGGCAGGGTGGGTGGGTGGGTGGGTGGGGGGTGGGGGAGATCCTCTGTATAGACCAAACACGGAAATGCCATTTAGACCGTGGGGCGTGGGGGGTGGGGGGGGGGGGGGGGAGACCGGGATCCTCTGTATAGACCAAACAGGGAAATGCCATTTAGACCGATCAGGATGACGCATGGGTGACACATGAGATTATTGATTATTGAGTTCAAAAATACAGCTATCAAGTAGAAAACAAATGTGCAAACAGGAGATCCGGGTTCCAGTATGGGTTGTTGCAATACCAGCTGTCAAGATGATCTCACGGGTAAATGATTAACGGACCCACTTCAATTTCGTGTAAATTCGAAATGCTTACGTGTGCAGTTTGGGTAATCTAAACTTGTGTGTTTTTGAGAATTTTTAAGGATTTTGGCGAATTGAAGAAAACAAAAAGGTATTATGTGCTACATTT
Source organism: Cinnamomum chago (assembly GCA_038049695.1). Taxonomy (NCBI): domain Eukaryota; kingdom Viridiplantae; phylum Streptophyta; class Magnoliopsida; order Laurales; family Lauraceae; genus Cinnamomum; species Cinnamomum chago. The sequence goes on along the minus strand of CP142458.1, from coordinate 57,405,791 downwards.
ATCCGAATTCATAACAAATCTCGATTCTCATCCACTGTAAATCATGTCCCAAGATTGAGATTTTGACTTTTGAGTCATTCATCATTGCATGCATGAGAAGGAGCTGTGATTGTAATACAAAACTAATATTTTTGAATTCTAATCTAGTGTCTGTGATGATGGGTCATGGGCATCATCAGCTTCCCGGCCGTTCATGGGGCTGCACCTTGTTCACTCAGATCGCTCTTTGCATCTCTCTCTACATGGCCTTTTACATGGGTGACACTCTCAAGTCTGATAAGAACAGACAAAATGCAGGAAGAGATCATGACCTCTACTTTCTCAGTGTTTGTGGGGGTAAGAGGCCTCTGGAACAACAAACTCATCTTCTCAGGCTGGTAACTTTCTTGATTACTTCAATGTATTTCCCTTTTTTTTTTTTTTTTTTACATTTGGGTGTGAGTTATGCATGAGGTTTTCTATTCTTTTTGTTTATTGGTTTGTTTTGGGTCCTTCTTATGTTCAAGGATTTTAGTTTCTATTGGTTGGGTTGCTTGTTATTTGATATTTCTTGTTGATTTTTTGCAAGGAGTTTTTTTTTTTTTTTCATGATTATTTGGTAGTGCTTTTGTTGTAGGGTTTTAGTGCTCTCTGTTTCTATCTAAAAGCTTTGGTCTTTTCGATAAGTATATGAATTGTTTATTTTTTTTTTTTTTTTCTGTTTGTTGGTTTTCTTCTATGCTTATTCAATTATCTGTAGCTTCTAGTTAGGATAAATATTTCTTATGTTTTGGATGCTTTGGTTCTGTTCTATCTCGTACTGATCTTTATTTATATTTTTATGGGTGTGGTTGTTTTTTGTGTTTCTCAGGTTCTTTGTTCGGGGAGAGTAAGATTGCGTTTTGCTCTCTCCTTTTTTCTTTTTCTGTGTGATCAAAGACTTATTTCTTATTGTTGGTCTTGATTCTTTCTGTTATTGTCTGCCAAATGTTTGGGATATTTCTGTACTATGTATGGGATTTAGATGCATACCTTCTCAGTTCCTGAAATTGGTTTTTTGCTTCTTGAGCGCGTGAACTTCTTCCTTCCTTCAATGGCATTGACTTTTATATTTTTGGGGCATCTGTTTGTAGGATTTTGATTAATCTGTTTATAGTTTGAGAAAGGACTTTTGGTGTTATTAAGGAGTTAAAAATATTTATTTTCAGGGTTTCCTTTCCAATCTTGTATTTATTGGCTTGTGAGCTAGGATTTTTTTTTTTTTCTCATTTTATGGTTTGGGTGTTGTTAATATTAGAGAATATCAATCACAATATGACTTTATGCTGATTTTCTCATGCCCCACATTGTATCTTATATCATAGCTTAATTCTTATGTTCATCAGTCATCGCATATCTTGGATGATTTTCTTGTATCTTTACTTGGCATGGATATCAGTCATACAATTATAAAGGTATGATTAAACACTATAAAAAGAAATCGATATATTTGGCCTCCTCAAGTTGGGTTCTCACTCTCTGCAATTGTTTTTTATTATGTTATGGTGTTAGAGCTTTAAGAATAGTTGTCTGATTGCTAGATCCCACCTTCTTCAGTACTTTTTCTTCAAAATCCAAATATAGTCATAGCTACTCCAAACCCTAAACAGCATGGGCTCATCTTCATGCCCCATTATCATATCACCCACATCATTTCCATTAAACTAGACAGCACAAACTACTTTGGCAATCTCAGTTTTGACCTTTACTCCACAACAGTGGTATTGGATATGTGAATGGGACTATAAGATGTCCCGAAAACACTTTGTCGATAAAGATGGCAAGATTAAGTCAATACACCATACATTATGTGGCAAAAACAAGATTAAAAAAAATCCTTGAATGGGCTGAATGCTAGTCTTGCAGAAAGTGTACCACAAGTTGTTGGCTTTACTATTCTCATTCTGTTTGGGCCACTGTTTTGAACTTGTTTGCTTCACACTTACAAGCCTTTATACTTCTTCAACCACGGTTTCAGCTCCAAAAAATGAAGACAAGGTTCCTTCCTATTTCAGATTATTTGCAAAAAGCAATATTAGTAGCTGACAAGCTTGCTGCTTCAGCACAACCAATTACAGAGTCTGATCTTATTCTTTGTTTTCTTAGTGGCACGGGACCTGAATATTAGGCCTTCATTACATCAGTTATGACCCGATCTGATCCTTTGGCCTTGATGATCTTCACAAGCTACTATAAAACCATAAACCGATATGCCCGTTTGTACCTGTTGACCCCCCACTCCATCTACTCTCGTCACTACAGTGGCCATCTAAACCAAATTGTGAATGTCAATCATAACATGCCGTCATTGTTGTCATCCTCATCATCATCAGATCCTTGTCCCACATGTGGGGTCTACATGAATTCTGTTTTTCCATTCTAGTTGTCATAAGACAAATTCTCGGATAGGTTGAACTTCTGAAGATATATCCTTACTACTTCCATCCATGTCCTTTTCACCCGACCACTTTTCCTTGAGGGGCCATCAACCTGCATAGAGAAACCTTTTCTCATTGGCATCATTGTTGGCCAAACTGTCTCAAATGAGTCTATTGTAATTTATCATCTATTGATGTTGCCCTTAAATGCTCCTGAATTCGCTCATTTTTTATTTTATCTTTCCTAGTTTTACTAGACATTTATATCAACATTCTCATATTTGCTACACTCATTTTTTTACGTGTGTTGTTTCCTAATTGACCAACATTCTGCTCCATATATCATAGTTGGTCCTATCATTTTCTTGTGAAAAATATTCCTTCATTCTTGTTGGCTTGCACCGCCACAAAGTACTCCAGAAGTAAGTCTCCACTTCAACCATCTAGCTTGTATCCTATGTACGACATCCTCCTCAATCTCCCCATCTTTACTAATTATAGAGCCAAGGTATCAGAATGACTCTTTGTGGTTTCTCTGAAGCTTCAATTTCGAAGGAGTTACATCTATCTACACATCCCTACTGAAGTTGCAATTCATATGTTCCATCTTCATATGCCTTATTGTAAAGCCATTGGATTTTAAAGCCTCCGTCCATTTCTCAAGTTTTGCATTTACTCTCTCTCTTGATTCATCCTCCAACATTATATTTTCTACAGATAACATATGTTGAGGTACATCCTCTTGAATATGGCAGTTAACTCATCCCCAATTGGTGCAAAGAGATAAGAGCTTAATGTTGACCCCTGATGAAAACCTATGGTCACTGAAAATTCACCCGTCTCTCCTTAGGTGGTTCCCACACCACACTCATCATCGCGCCCTCATACATATCTTTAATGATGTCATTATAACCCCTTCAGCCACTCCTTTTATTTAAAATTTAAAACAAACCAAATCAAATTCTAGGTACCTTGTTGAAGGCCTTTTATACATGGATGAAGACCATATGAAGATTTTTCCTCCTCTCGGTATTTCTATTATTTAATCGAGAAGAAAACTTCTATAGTTAACCTCCACGACATGCAACAGAATTGACTATTAGATATCTTGGCCTTTTATCTAAGTCTTTGCTCCATTATTCTGTCCCATAGTCTCATAATATGACTCATAAGTTTAATCCCACGATAATTGGTGCAACTCTGTATATCTCCTTTGTTCTTGTATGTAGGCACAGCCGCACAACAATACTTCTCCATTTAGCCGACATTTTCTTTGTCCTTAAAATCTTATTGAAGCGCCTTGTTAGCCAAAATCCATCCGTATTTCCAAACCTTTGTTGGGATGCTTTTTGAGCCCATTGTCTTTCCTATCTTCATTCTTGGTAATGCTTTCTTTACTTAGCCTACTCGAATTCTACGGTTTACTTAGGCTACCCTAATTCTACGGTAAAAGGTGTATCTTGCTAACAAAATATCCTCTTGTTCCTAATTTTCCTACTTTGTTAAAATACCCTTTCCACGTTTCCTTAATATTTCTGTCCTTCACTAAAACCTTTTGGTCATCACTCTTTATTCACTTGACACGATTAGTGTCGGTACTTTTCCTTTCCCATCATTCTTGCAAGCTTGAAAATATCTCTCTCCTCTTGTTCCCAATTTATTATATAGGGAATTATATGCTTTGAACTTTGCATCACTTATTTCATAACTTTGTTTTTTTTTTCCTAATACATTTCACAATTTTCCATGTTCGTAGTCTCCTTCCAAACTCTGTAGCAATGTCGTTTCTATCAAACAACTTCCTGAGCCACTACATTCCACCACTCAGTTTCTTTATCCAAGTTTCTTTGGTTTCTTCATCCAAGTTTCTTCTCCCTTTCAACATTTAACTATTAAGCACCTCTTTTGCACCCCTTCTAATACAGTCACTGCCTTTTCCCAAATATGTTGGGGTCAGCTACATGATTTCTGTTTCGCCATTCCAGTCCAAATTCTTGAATAGGTTGCACTTCTTCAAAATTATCTGTACTACTTCCATCGATATCCTCTTCGGCCTACCCTTTTTTTTAAGAGGCCATCAACCTGTGTAGAAGGTTTTCTTCATTGTGCTGTTGTTGGTCTGTGTTGGACATGTCCAAACCATCTCAAATGAGCTTCTCTTAATTTATCACTTATTGGTGCTCTCCCAAATTTGCTTATTTCTGATTCCGTCCTTCCTAGTTTTACCACACATCCATCTTAATGTTCTCATCTATGCTAAACTCAGTTTTTGCACATGTTGTTTCCTATTGGCCAACATTTTGCCACTTAGGCCAAGCTGGTCTAATCGCTGAAATTGATGCCGTAACTTAATTTCCACAAATTGAGAACTTCGAACAACACTAATTCATACTGTGAACTTGGAAAGTATGGGTTTATTTCATTTTTATGCCCATCATGCTTTTGTTTCATTTTTGTGTTCATGGATTTTGAACATTCCTTTTACTGATGAAGATGGAGAAGGTTGCCAAGATCTACAAGGTCAAGTTTGTGGTGAACATCAGTGAACATGGGGAGGATGACCCATTTTATCAGAATGTAAGGTCTTCAATTATATGAACGTTGAAATCCTTTTTTATGTTATTTATTTAATTATTTATTGTGCCTTTTAAGAACTTGTATTCTCCAAATTGCAAACATTTGAAAATTTGAATGCTGGTAGAATAGAAGCAGCGCTTATCCATTCTATACGTATTGTGATCATTTGGAAAAATTATTTTAGCACAGATTACTGAAATGAATTTGGGTAGAAAAGCTAGAAAACAGTATCCTACCTGATTGATTTCAGGTTTCTGTTCCACTGCAAATTTACAGTGGAATGGGTTACTGTCCATATTCCATACTGCTAGAATATTTAAACCTATTGTGATTTTGCGCCATACAGTGGCGCATTTATATTTTATAAGACTTTTAAGACTTCTATCTTGAACATATCAATGTTGGTAACAGTCACTTTAAACACCATTTGGTTCAATTTCTGTACTGTATCAGTCAAATGAATTAGGTTAGCTTCAATATGAGTCAATGCATGATTTTGCAGGGCACTTCGAATTTCCCATCACTGAAGGTTCCCTGGTACATCATCCTTTTAGTGAAAAATTGCGTAATTTGGGTACATTTGCATTTGGTTTTTTTTCTTTTCACACAACTACTTACTGAAAACATTAAATCTGAATTGAGATGTATGTGTAGGTATACTACTAAAACTTCTCAAGGAGAAGGAATTGGCTACTTCCTGGAGCAAATCATGTTGCCACATGGGCAAATCTTAGACATCATTGGCTTGGACACAGGTTCTTTACATGTAAGAAAATTGAGAATTTCTATTTAGTTATTTATTCTTTTGTGTTTATCATCCCCTTTGAATTTCCATTTACCATATAGTTTGAGTATGTTTTGTGATCTATGTAATGAGGTCATGATCGCTTCAGGTTTTTTGTAGTGTCCCTTTTGGATAGGACATGGTAGACAACTTCTGGTCCACTGCTGCTGATCTCTGGTTTCATTGCATGGATTGCACATTTTGTTGCATGGTCGTGTCAGATGCTAAATGTTTTGCGTTAATATCTTAAGAGTAGCCACAAGATAACCAGCATCCTTCATTTGTTATTTACTTCAAAACTTGCCAATTTACTTCCACTTTCATTTTGGACCCCTTCACATAGAATCAAGGACATAAAACCCCCAATTACTAATGTGGAAGTTCCTATGTAACGCTTTGAATGCCAAAACTAGTTTGACTCATTTGTCTAAATAACCAAAATTTCAAACAAGTCGTATTCCAGCTAATTAAAAAAATAACCAGGAACAAATTAATAATTCCCAGATATATCACTTTCAAAATCCAAGTCAGCATTGTTTACATCAGGTTGGAATAGTGATTCTATAATTGTCTATCATGTGACATTATGTGGCTTGTATTCCTTATTCCATTTAATGATAGAATCAATTACGATTTGGCTAAGTATAGAGAGAGTTTAACTTCATACACCAAGGTCTGAAAGATTTGAATTATGGGCCTGGCTTACTATAGATTTATATAGTGGGACTCAGTAAGCCAACTCCAGATTTATGAGGCTACTTTTGTGATGATGGTGATATTACATTTTCTTATGATATTCACCAATATTAAAATGCGTAGAGTGCAACAATTCTCATGGACAATCGATTTTGTCAAAGACTCGCACACAAGTTTCTTTCAAATAACTTCAAGTTGGATTCTTAAAGTCAATGATCCTATCTTTTATCACAATTAAGAGTCTTAACCAACTTTAAAAAATCATTTTAAATTACTTATAAATATATGAGGATTTTACCGGAAAAATCCCATTAGATTCATTGTAGATCAAAAAGGACTTAAAAGATATGAAATGACCGTAGTAGTCACAGGGGCCCTTTTCGATTCATTTTTTTTGTTGTTTCGCCGAGCGGCGATATCCCCGCTCACCTGCATATACAAGCGGGGATATCCTCGCTCGTTTTTTCTTTTTCTTTACAGTTAAGCGGCGATATCCCTGCACACTCGCATATACAAGCGGGAATATCCCTGCTCGTTTATTCTTCTTCTTCCTCTTCCTCCTCCTCCTCCTCCTCCTTCTTCCACCTCTACCAACTAATCCCTTACCCCTTACATCCAACTTTATTGTCTAAGATCCAGCTTGGTCCTCAAAATCTTATGGGTTCTTTTCTTTTCTGTTTTTCTCATAGGGAATTCTTAATAAAGAGTCCTTCTCAAACTCCTAACCTTTCGTGATATACATGCTTCATGCTTCCAACTGAACCCCATATTACCTCAGCCAGGTCATTCCATCCTTGAGAATGGTGAGATCAATAATGAGGGGACTGCCAAATAAATTGACACCAAACTCAATTTGACTTTCTTTCAAAGTGGACCTTTCGACTTTCCTGGGCTCCGTGGTGATGTTGAAACTCTTGAGCGACATGTGTTTGGTGGCCTGATCTATTTCCTTGATTCTGCATTTGAAGAGGTGAAGAACGAACTTTTTCAAGCTTTTGGCATGCTGTCTAAACATGACAGGCAACTGTCATTCTATCAAAGGAAACCGGCAGATGGGTTCTTTGAGAAAGAAGCTTCCAAGCAGAAAAATGAATCAGACTATACTGAATTTGCTGGGAAGTATACGGATGTTTGAAAGATTCTTACTCTGTTCAGGTAGTCTATGGTCTGTTTCAAGAGTTTTTGGCTGAGATGGTAATCGGAGTTTCACTAATTGAGATGTAGAATGCATGTGCTTTTGTTCTCAATGGTGATCGCTGTTAATGGATCTTTTCTTTTCTTTTTCCCCACTTTGTTTTGAACTTTTTTGTTTCATATATGTTCCAATGGATCATTGAGTGGGTGTTTGTACAAATTCGTCTCATTTGCTTATTGGAAAGGTGGTTCTGTTTCTGTGAATGAGCAAGCCTGTTAACAGCCATGCATGCAGGAGAGAGTTGAGAACCTGACCACTCAAAGTGTCCTCTTTGAAAGAGAGTCAAATTGAGTTTGGTGTCAATTTATTTGGCAGTCCCCTCATTGTTGATCTCACCATTCTCAAGGATGGAGTGACCTGGCTGAGGTTATATGGGGCTCAGTTGGAAGCATGAAGCCTATATATCATGAAAGGTTAGGAGTTTGAGAAGGACTCTTTATTAAGACTTCCTTGTGCGAAAAACAGAAAAGAAAAGAACCCATAAGATTTTGAGGACCAAGATGGATCTTAGACAATAAAGTTGGATATAAGGGGTAAGGGATTAGTTGGTAGAGGTGGGAGGAGGAGGAGGAGGAGGAGGAAGGAGGAGGAGAAGAATAAACGAGCAGGGATATTCCCGCTTGTCTATGCGAGTGTCCGGGGATATCGCCGCTTAACTGTGAAGAAAAAGAAAAAACGAGCGGGGATAGGTGAGTGGGGATATCGCCGCTCGGCGAAACAACAAAAAAAAAATAAATTGAAAAGGGCCCCTGGGACTACTACGGTCATTTCATAGCTTTTAAGTCCCTTTTTGCTCTATAGTGAATCTTTTAAGTAATTGTTTATAAAAATAGATAATGTGCAAAAATAGATCCAGGAGATAATAAAGCACAACAGAAAAGCATTTAGATAGCAAAGGAAGAAATGGCGTAATAATATTGCAACAACTGCGAAGCATTGTTTAAATTATCATTGTATTCGATATGTGCCAAATACTGTTATATTGTTCATTTTAAAGAATCTTTTACAATATGTCAACTGCACTTGACCATAGGTTGCCTTGATTCTTCTTCTTTCCTTTCTTTTTCTAAAAACTTCTGACTTTTTTTGGCCTACCCTCAAATTCTCCATCGAGTGGCTTTTCAGTTGCTTTGCAGCCAAAAAAGAAAAGAAAAAGTTGATAGTATTTCTAATTCATTTTCCAGATGAGATCTGAAGCTCTAGTTGCATCTCATGTTGATTTCTTGCTAAATTGCAAAAGAATTGTATTAAGAGAGGAAAGGGGCATACAAAAATACAGCCCCCCCCCAAAAGAAAACAACAGAAACCCAAAAAAATACAGGCCAAAAGAGAGAACAGCCATCGTTTGCAACAGAGCCGACTGATGAAAAATACGGTTGGCTCATTTTTTATCATACCTTTTTATGTAAAATACAGTGCCAACAGAACCAACAGAGCCATCAGGTGCATTTCATCTTGATTGAATTTGAATTTGGTTGGCTCATGATCATTCTTTATAATGAATTCATTTTATTGGAAATCAATGTAAAACAACCGTAGGCTCATATCTGTTTCTTATCAATTGATGTAACTTACAAATTCTTTTAGGACTTTTTACATAGTGAGCAACTAAGCAACGTCAAAAACAATCAGTTGCATTGGCTGAAGACATTGGCACTAAGCATTAGTAAATGGTAAGCCATTTTATTTTATGCATTTTATGTTTTGTTTAGCTCTTAATTTTTTTTTTTGAATTTTGAAGATTATAATATTGTTAAAATGGTGGCCTCTTTCTAATTATTGAGCTAGTCATTATTGATTATGGGTTAACTCATACTTTAAATTTTAGTAAACAAAACTTCAATACTTTCCTTTATCTCGTAAGTCACAATTGCTTTAGTTTTGTTTGGGGAAATTTTCATATAACCATTTGCCTATTTGATATTTATAAGAAACGATCTCTATTTTTGGTTTTCACGTGCAATCACCTACACTCCTTTGAAATTTTTGGTTTACCGTTTCTGAAACCATTATACTAATATTGAAGCCATGGTTTTTTTATTTTATTTTTTATTTTTTATTATTTTTTTATCATAATCCATGGGTTTTGAAGATAATTTTGACTGGGAGCTATATCCATTCTCTACAACTTTCACACATTCTCCCCTCCACTTCCAATATGTAACCACCCAACACTCTTCTTCCCACTTTTCACTCTTCCGCAACAACTTTATTTCTATCCCAAATCTCATATATCCTCTCTTTATCTATTCTTCTTGTTTCTTTCTACTACTCCTTGCCCATTTCTACTCTACGGACTCTTGGATTGACAAAAGAGGTATTGTCATAATCTTCTCTTTCTTTATTCTCTTCTTAATTTTATGTTTCTTTTTAATGAACCATAGAACATATTTTTGCAGTTATTGGTGACATGCTCGTGGTAAGCATGGGTTGTTCTGCTAGTATACAGTATTCAATAAGAACTTGGAATGATTGGTTTGAGTCATCATGACTGGCCATGTTATGCGGAATAGGGATCGAAGCGGTGCTGGTCAGGGTAGATGGAGTCGAAAGGGCTTCACACTCGGAGTTCTCAGGCTTCACACCCATAGCATCGCGCCATTCCCATCGCAGGAGAGAATGCAGAAAACAACTGAGTTCTTTTTCTTCATTAAAGCAGTCTAAAGTGATGTAGGATAGAAAATGACTAACTTGAATGATGCAAGTTGAGATCAAAGAAATAAATTAACAATTATAATGGATCTCTAAAATTAAGTTAAAGTAATTATGAGAATATCCAAAGCCTTATCACAGTCCTGCAGTTAGGCCTCGCAAAGAACTGTGAGATCTACCAAATGGAAGGGCAGAACTTCCACTTTGCCTAGGGATTTGCCAACTTCAAGTAGATTGTCGTGGTCCTTCGAGGATTTTGATAAAAGGCTTGGTTCAAATTGTTTAGCAATGGATACTATGAATTAATGCGGCAAAAGATTGAAAAATCAGATTTATGAAATCAATTCCCACAACTAACTAGGCTTTAAATAAAATTCAGAAGTGAAATAGAGGCATTTATGGGCTAAATGAAAGGGGGAAATGGAAAATTGGGGGCCAAAGTGGCTCGGCCCAATTAGAATGGGTTGGACCAGGTTCGGCTGGGCTGGTTTGGCATTAGAACTAATCTTGACCATCTAAATTCCAAACACACAGATAGTCAGGATTAAAACATCCATATACTTAAAAGACATAAACTAAACAATAAATCTGAAAAAAGTGCTTCTACAAAAAAAAAAAAAAAAAAAAAAACTCTGAATAAAATAAAAAATAAACAAAACTGAATGGGATGGGCCCAAAGGACTGGTTGACCCATGGATCGTGTGTCTGTCTTGCGTCAGCTTTAGTTTTTTACGTTTTGGAAGTAGAACAAAACAAGTGCACCCAAAAGCCCCAAGATCTTGATAAGATGATTTCATATGAAATGATCTTTCAAAAGAGTGATTTCAGAAAGAAAAAATAATTGTAATACAGCCGTGTAGTATTGCAGAAAGAGAGCAAAGGCAGTTTGCAAATAAGAAGAGATCTCATTCACTGTAAATGTTATTGGCTTTGAATATTTAATTTAGAGGAATAATAGTCCTTATAAGTTATAACTCAATAAATCAAGTATTGACTTATTTTTTAGAAAAAAAATGAAACTCTTGCCAAAAGGTGGTTTTTATTTATTCCAAGATTTTAATTTCTTTTTTAGGCTTCCATCCTAATTCTCAGGGAGAGTTAATTTTTGTCAATCAAAAGTTTTCAGGAAAGGTGGGGAATTTAAGAGGTCCCTACCTTTCCAAGCAGATAGTGCTCATGGTTCACAACCATACCTCTACACAAAATTTGGCCTGGTTTTCAACTTGCACTGGATGCCCTCCTAGGCAGAAAGAGAATGCTTCAGTATTTATGCCTATAACCCAAATAAATTCATCCCAAGAGAATGTGCATATAGATTTTTTTTTTTGATGTGCCCATTTGAGACATGAAGGGGCCAGGTTCTCCTTTAATTTTGAGAGCTATGATGGAAGAGCTTTTCTCTTCTATCTTTTATGACTTTTTTCATGGGTGTAATATATTGCTTTCATTTAGTGAATCAGTAACCATTTGTGTCTGAAAAAAAGCCCCTCTTAGAGATTGAATCACATGGCTGCCGGAGCTTCTTTGAAGTTTTATATATAGGAGAGAGCTCTTATAGGATTGGCCAGTTTCAGGAAAATTGCCTATCCATGTTGGGACCCCAGTAGGTATATAATACAGCTCTGGTCTTGCATCCATGTAGAGGGTATGCTATGGATGTACCAGACTTAGAAACTTCGTTATTTAGAGAATCCTGACCACTAGATGGGGTGAACTAGAATTTATTGATGGCTTCACATCATTATAGGAACTGTCAGACCTGGTTGTTTGAGCCATTTATGAAACTGGTTCTGAATCCATGCTGATTGGACAGTGGACAATCCTAACCCTTGCATTAATGGATTTCAAAAGTTTAGTAGAAAGGACATTTTTTTTTATTTTTTATAACGATCAAATTTTAGTAGAAAGGACATTGCAGGAGCATTTTCAAATTACATCTTAAGACAATATGCATAAATGATGTTTAACCCGCAAAATAAAAAAGAAAAAGGAAAAAAAAATCATTTGTGTAGGGATATTAGAATACATTTTGTTGTAGGATGGATAACCTTATAGCATTAACTTTTACAATGAAATCTTCCCAATATACAGCCTTGATTTTTATTTTGTTCAAACCAGGCGCCTAGTTGTTGGATATCATCCATTGTTAGTTTGCAAGGAGCAAGAGCACACGATATTAGACATAAAGGTTTCTGAGTCCGTACACCAGATCTTCTTACAGTATCGAGTGGTAAGATGTCATCACATTTTTTCATTTATTCGCAAAGGATGATACCCAGAATTCCTATCTGCTGTTAAATAAACCCATTAACCTTTCCATTATTTTCCCTAGAATGCATATCTGAGCAAGCAGGGTTGCAGTGGTCGGTACATCCGTGATGAAGGGATCACATATATTGGAAACCCAGATCACAGAGACAAAAGCCATATAGATCCCTTAGAAAATGGAACTTCTAGCTCTCTTAAGTGAGTTTCTTTTTCCATGCTTCAAATAGATATATTTATTTCCCTCCAATTGATTTTATAGCGTCTTCCTTGCTTGAAAGAGATACAATTATTTCCCTCTCTCCAATTGATTTTCATGGAATGCTCCTTTTTTCAGAGGCATGAATAATGATGGATTCCTTCTGCACAGAGTTAGCCCTTTAGAAATTGTGAGTATTGTTTCTTGACCATCTTAATGCTTTCTATGATTGGAGATGTATGCTACCTATGTCTGGAAGGCCAACCTTTTCAAAAGTTTCCAGTTTCCATCTCCTCCATCTGAATATTTCAATATCTGGAGGTAATCAAATCTAAATCTTGCAATATCTCTGCTGTTGGAATAAAACATCTGGCATTGGAATAACAACAAATATTATCAATAAAATGTTCCAAGACATTTCAATATTTGGATTGTTTGGATGACATCCTTATGTTCCATTTTATTCTAATGTCAGGTCTCCTACTTTATTGACTCCGCAAGCAAAGTGATTTTCAAGTCCTCGCTTCATCAATGGGGGAGAGAGGTCATGTGAATTCTCATCAAGCAGTCATTCTTATTTGTTTCCATTCTTGGTTAGTTAGACCATTTATTGTTTTATTTTGATTTGGGTGAAATGCTGTTTGTAATATTGTACTAAACTTTTGCAAGTACTGAATAAAAGTGTTGTAATTCTGAGAAAGGCTTTCGATTTGAGTTGTCTTTTCCATTCTATAGCTATTTTTATGCTTCTCTACTTCTATAAAACATCTCAACCATTCCCCTCTGTCAAATAGTCAAATGAAAATGATAGCGAGTAGAAGGAAAGGTGCAGTGGAGAAGAACATAACTTGTTACAAGGAGCAAGTGAGAAATAATCTAGCACATAACTAAAGAAAAGCAAAGGTAAAGGTGGTGGCCTTTTACATTGCACATCATACTCCTCTTTTTAAATTCTTAATCGTATTGTAATGGCCATCCCATCCCTTAACACTGCATGAGTAAGGCTGAAAAAATCGATAATGCGTAAAAAATGTTAATAACATAATGACAAGAAAGAAAAACAGTTGAATATGTGGACGAAAAGTAAGAGATAATAAAGCTGAGAGTGCACTGCCCAGAGAGAAGAAGAAAGAGAGCCACGGAGAAAGAAAAATCAGCAAACCATTATGAAAACTCTCTGAATTCATACTTCTATACTTTGAACTCAACCAAGTATAAAATTAAATCAAATGTAACTAAAAGTAGACTTTCGTATAGAAAGAAAACAAAATCACTAACCACTTTATCCAGACTTTCTAATCTGATAAATGGATAAATAAAAATCTTAATTATCATATAATTATTTGCTTAAGAAAAGGTCCACTGCAGCAGTTAATGACCTGTTAAAGTTTGTTCAAATTCTCCCTTTCGTTTTGGCATTGATTCTCCTATTCACAGTCACTTTTATCCCTCAGGATCTAGCAAAAAATTATTTATATTTTTTCCATAGGGTCCGATGTTTCTTGGACAAGGTTTTCATGCTTGATTCATCATTCCCTCAAGCATGTTTCTCTGATTCTTGAGAAATGGGAGACGACATTTGATGCAGAAGCAAAACGGGAAATTTTAGAGGATCTAGCCATAAATCAGGCCCCAAAGTATATTTAGATCCATTTGATGAACCAAATGGGGTCTCAATCCACAATGGCCTGCTCAAGTGGAAAGGCTTAAGATGCAAATTGAACTGTCCAAATAGGTCCATATGGATATTTAAGAATATTGAATATATTGTGAGATCAAAACAGTCCCTAAAAAGTGGAATGCCTAGTAACGTGCACACCTTCATATTCTCTCTTGATTTGATTGTGTTTGGAGACTCTTCCTTCGTATTTAAGTGCAATTAAGTCTCCTTTCTTGAGACGGCTTGTATGCTTAAGAGAAAATTAAAAATTCAGGGTTCTAGCTTTATCAGTTACCATGTGGATTAGCATTAATACCAAAGCAACAAGACACCCAAAATGGAAGGCGTGCTGTGTGTCGTTCATTCTTTGAGGGCTTGTTACTTTTATGATTCGGGTGGAAGAAAAAAGTACACTTTAAGAAAGAATCTACTGTGATTAATATGGTGCAAGTGGTTGGCATCTACAAGGAAGCAAGTGGGGCCCAAAGCCCCTAGGAATTTCCAACGCGCATAGGATTTTGTTTTTATAATTAGGATTAGGATTAGTATTAATGGTTGTGATTAAATCATAGGTTTAGGGCTTCTTTTTCCTGGCAATAGCATTTGTATGTATATCCATTATATGGAATGACCCGTTTTGCTTGGTTATATATGAAGAAGTTGCATTGTTGCACTCTTATTTCTTCTCTTGGTTGAGCATTTCTAATTGGATCAAAGATCTAAGGTCGCTTTCGTGATCAACAGTAAGTGAATCCCTATTTTCTCCTCGATTGATGTTTGATTCTTGTTGATTGAAGATACGCAGGTTGAGTTCATAAATCAATTGGGTAATGATCAGATTTTGGCTTCCTTGACCAGGAAATCGAAGAAAGGACCCTAGGGAAACATTAAGGGGTGGGAACTGGACAGTGGGAGAACCCAAAAAATGAGAGGAGGCTTACCTTTTAAAACTTGAAATGGGGAAGTAGGTTGTGGTTGTGGACTCCGAGCAGCTTACCTTTCTAAAAGGAGGAAAAGAGGTTGCTTCCTAAAAGGAGCCTAATTTTCAAAGAGGTAGTTCATTCCAGATAGGAAGAAGCCAAGAAACTAAAATAATAATAAATAAATAGCACATTCCAAGTATCCAAATTGTGATATGATTATTTCATTATTCAGGATATAATATTATTATTTGAAAGAACCTCTTAAAGTTGCAAAATATAATGGAGGGCCCAAACACTTCATAATAATGACAGAGGACCTCTGTTCCATAATATCATGGAATAACCTGACATTCCATAATAACATGGAATAATCTATATCCAAATTTCATGAAGACGGCCATTCCATGATATCATGGATTAATCCAACATTCCATTCCATGATATCGTGGAATAATCCAACATTCCATGATGTCATGGAATCAGGGCATTATTCAATGGTTTAATGGAATGTTGAGTTATTCTATGATATGTCGAGTAGGGTCCGCTGCCATCGTTCTGAAGTGTTTGGGCGCTCCATAGTATTTCTCAACTTTAAGTTTTTTTTTTCCTAAAAAATCATCATCATCATCATCATTATTATTATTTCAAGAGTTGATAGTACCAAAGATAAATGTTTCATTAACAAGATAGTAAAGTAGATAATGTTAAATTTACAATGAAAAATTTCAAGTGTCTTTTGTGTATGTACAATGATTTGGATGGACTGGACCTCATACTATGCACATTTGGAGTAATTGAGCAGAAAGCATCTATGTAAAGTTTTTAATTTGAATTAAATCAGCTTCTTCTTTAACATTTCTTAAAATGTACTTGGAAAACTCACTAACTTGAATATTAGCTGAATTAGACTCAATTCATTATAATTCTTTGTTAAGTAACCTTCACCTCACACGCTAGGTCTAACTGGATTGAAGACACATTTTGTGTCTAGTTAGTTTTGGGATGCACAGTTTAACCTGTTAAATTTTATTATTTGATCTTTTCATCTTTGCAACGTGAACAGGTTAATTTATGGATTGTAAATTACTGAGCATCCTTTGGGGGTAATATTTGACCATGCATGGTCATCAGTAGGAAGTGGGAAAGGAAGGGCCCAACATGGTTGTCAATGTTCAAGAAACCACCTATATTAATTTATGACCATTAGATTGAGGGCTTGCAAAATATCGATTCGAACAAACTATGCTAACATGTTAATTATAAATGAACTTGAGCTGATGGACGTCCATATGAGTGATTTTTGGCCATATATTTATACTGTACCCTTTCCTTTGCTTCTTCCACTATTATAAGTGAGTCCAAAAGAATTTCTTTGCTCTGAGAAAATAAGTTCTCATTCATCACTCTCTGCTTTTCTCCTTCTCCCATCATGACTATTCTATGTTAAAATATAATCAAAACAGTTTGGGAGGAAAGAGGAAAAATTTAGACCACTCTCAATCTTCTACTCAATTGGACCTAGAATCGATCATTTACTATATTTTGCATTTCCAGAAAAGGAAAAACTAAAGAACATTAAAGGTTTGGAAATGCCAATCCAATGACCACATAATTCAATTTTACATTTGCATGTATCATCTATCAGTGGTAGCTCAAAGACATGAAGCTGAACACCAACATCACTAGACAGAGGCTCATATTGATAGTAACAGTTGCTTGGCCACTTGATGTACCTGCTTCCCCTGGTGCTGGTGCAACCTTTTTAACGGACGGCAAAGGTGGATCGATAACATTAGCAACAGTTAGTGCTGGAGCAGGGGGCTCAGAAGGTGGGTAAAGCTCTGGTGGAACCAGGGAAACAAGAGAACCCGCTTGAGCTGGTAAGATGGAATATGGTGCATCATCAGCAGGATGGAAACATGGACTCCCTGCAATACCGAGATATATCATTTTAGTGAGCAACTAAAAGCATTTGTATGAATGCAAATATGAAATATGTGTGTTCATACATGAAGATGCATTTGTAAATGAGAGGAGATCAGGTGGTGAGTCCTTACTCATAAATTTAGTTGCAGTTGCTGGGAATTCTGTCATGATCCCATCAACTGTTAATGCATTGGTATATGTACTGATCTCCACCATTGGGTCTGAGAAGTAGTCAAATGCAATTGCTACGTATTCATTAATGAGTGTAGAAACATAGACAGAGATGTTTGCAGCATGCATCTTATTGACAACGTCAGTGAACCCAGTGATGAAGCCGTTTTCTGTAATTACAATGGAGCCTCTGGCGAGAGTGACTGCATTTGCAAAGTGCTTGATTTCTTCCACTGCTGGTTTAGGAGCATCACCAATTACTTCTTGTACCATGAGAACTCTTTTGTAATTAGAGAACTTCTGGAATGCAGAAAGAACTGATGTGTCATCTGATTGGATCAAAACTTGTTGAGTTGTCTCTTTGTCATAGCCAGCTTTGCTCAAGGCGCTAACAACTGCATCGGTTATGTCAAGTCCCTTATTAGAGGCTAGATAAGCAGCATTCTGCACAATCAAGGATCATTCAAATTGAATCAGTACTTGTATTGATATTATTACATACAACTAGATTGTGTACTCTTTAACACAATCTAAATTGTATGGTGTTTACTGGTTAAGCATTCAGTAGTTTGCAATGGATTCAAGAGCCCTTTGTATTGAATCATTTCTTTTGAGGTATTCAAAATGAGATCATTCCTTCATTAAAAGGCTACCAAAGAAGTCACCTGTATATTGATCAAGATCCCTGGAACAGCCTTCCCCTTTGCAAAGTCCAGGAAGTCTGAGAGTGTGAAGAATTTTCCCTGATTCTTGTAAGCTGGGTTTCTTTTCAAATCGGATTGTGCTACTGGGCTTATCATTTCCGCTGACAGAACCAGGTTTTTTCAACATTAGTAGAGTGTCTATCATATATATGTCCAAAAATTTCAGCAGTTCCACATCAGTGATGACATATTAGTTTCTAATCAGTTCTCTTTTATATAATGATGGTGGTCCTCATTCCTAATAAAGTCCATACATATGCTTACCAGAGGAAGAGACAACTTTAGCAACATACTAGTTTGTTTTGAACATAATCAGTAGCTACATATTTGAATCTTCACTTCATTGTAGTGTGATAATCCATTTATGAACCAAAGTTCTCTTTCATGGAATATAGGATGACTTCTTCGATTCTTGAGAGGCATGATATGGTTGTGATGTATGTAGAATATAGAGAAGAAAAAGACATGACCACTGACATCCGCCACAGGGTAAGCCGCCACTTCTCTGGCTTCCATGATTGATTCTATCATAGAGGCCCACGATAGACAATAACTACCCCCGAACACAGCTTACAAGTGTCATCTTTAAAAGAAAAAAAAAATCTAGCTTCGGTTGATATAAGAACCTTTGCAATGCTATTTGTCATTCTTGGAAGTAACTCAGGAGATTCATGGTAACTCTACTCAGAAAGGCTTGCTTAAAAACACCGAAAAAATAAGAAGAACTTCTGTTTCTGGAACTTAAGTAGAAAAACCTGAGTACAGGGTTTTTGAGTGGATTAATGTTAGTACCTATTTGACACAAATGCTATTATGTAATTGGGGATCTTCTATTTTCTTTTCCTAATATAGTTTTGGAATATGGAAGGATCAAAAATCGAATAATGCGTTTTTGTAGGTAATCAGATCAACCTGAAAAAGCTAAATTCTCTTAACAACCTATTTTCTTTATTTGGTTAACCACTCATTCACTGCTATTAGACTCCCTGAGAAACCATTTCTTATATATACTTCTTTACAAGATAAAAAATATGAAGAACAAAGTTGTAGAAAACGCTTACGTTTCAAGCCTTGAATTTCACTCCATGTGAGGTCGAATGAGAAGATCCCGCTCTTCTGTTGAATCTCAGGTACTGTGGTAGAGCGGGATATGAAAGCAGTCATCACCGTCGTATCACCCATGAGGTCGGCTGAATTCAAGCAGAAGGCTACTCCATCTTTACTCATTTGAACCGAGCAGTCGATTATGTCTGCCCCATCATCCACTGCTTGCTGATAAGCAAGATCAGTGCAGCCAGGGTAGATACCACTTGCTCCATTATGAGTTATGATGAGTGGTTTCCCTACAGTGGGTGAATCACATATGCAACTGTGTTCAGGATGTCCATGAGTGGAAAAACCAACTCTGTGTCAATATGAAGCAGGAAGAGCACAGGAGGAAATGAGGGTGGTGTTACAAGTTACCTTTGGTAGGAACAGTGCTGTTCTTGTTTTGTGCAAAGCAAGCTGCACCAACCAGGAAAAGAAAATATACGCATGAAGTTGCAGGCAATGGGTGATGTATGGAGAATATCAAAATGCAATAATGGAATGATGGCAGCCATGCCACAACTGATGGAAAATCTATTGAGGATAGAATATCTCACCTAATGCTCCTGAAGCAGTAGAGGGGAAGTCTGTAAGCACACCATCTACAGAGAAATCAGGATTGTCAATGAACTGCAAGTACTCAGCTGATGGATCATAGCTGTAGTTATAGCTTCCTGGATTGTCATTTGCGAAACCTGATGCAAAGACTTCGAGCCCTTGTTTATGAGCATCCGCCACGAGATTAGTGTGAGGCTGTAGATAGCCTTCGTTACTAACAGGCCATATATATTCCTTGGGAACAAGAATTCCAGAAGCAAATGCCTTGATCGATGACAAATTCTCCAAAATGGAGCTGTACTTCTGCTTAGTTGAAGGTTCTGTAGAATCTGCCTCTAGAAATTGAAAGATGAGCTTGGTTTTGCCTTTCCTGAGCTTCTCATTGAGACCCTTCAAGAAACCGATTTCTGGAGAAGAAATGTAATTGATCCTCATGTGTGTTGATGCATCTAATACAAATGCTCCAATATCAAGTTTGTGTTCCTTGAAGAACATGTCGTACTGCATTAGGTATCGAATCAGACATCAGATTCCCAGCAAGTACTTATGACTGATGAAGAGAGCATAGTTAAGATATCATCATCTTCTTAGCATCCCATGCTGAAGATCGATCTTTTTAATAAAGTCGTACAAAAGTAATCTCTCTAATGATAAAAGATCATATTTATCAGAAAGAATTAATTTAATTTTTTAATAAAAATAACCTACATACCTGCACATTCAACCACAATTTAGGCGGTTTAAGTCCCATAAGATCATCAATGGTCATCATTGGCAGGGAAGCATCGAATATACTTGGCCGAGAAAAGATGTTTTGAATTACTGTGGAAAATTTTGTAATCAAGCATTATAAAGCCAGTCAATCTAAAGTCAAAATAACTCAAGCAAACAGGACAATCTCTTCAACAATTTCTTTTAGAATTCTTGAACCAATCATGAGTTGTTTATGATTTGTGAGAGATCATAAATAAATAATAAACGATAACATTTGAATCAAATCCCATATATGATTAGAATATTAACTTATTACTTGAACTGTTATGTGTCCAAAGATAAAAATCTTGGAAAAATTCATGTTGAACTAGCACAGACCAAAAAAAAAAAAAATAAAAATAAAAATTTCAGTAACAATTATTATATATGAAGCGAATTGATTTCCAATTCGATTTTGAGTCTGATTACTTATTTGATTTTGACCTCTTCCCTATTTTGACTCTTTTTAAAGACGGAGAGTGTTCTAAAAACAGTAACTTAAAGACGGAGGCGGTTATGGAGATTTATATCAATTATATCATTTATAATGCAATAACCCTTTTAAGTTACTATTTTTAGACCACTGTCCGTCTTTAAGAAGAGTCAAAATATGGAAGAGGTCAAAATCAAATAAGTAATCAGACTCAAAATCGAATTGGGAATCAATTCACTTCATATATAATAATTGTAGCGGTTCTTAACCGAGTCCAAGAACCAAAAAGGATTGATCTAAGAATAGTTAGGAATAATGTTTCCAGATGGATCATGAAATTCTTATAGCGGAAATTTATAGTGGTTGTATTACAAAAATCAACCCATTCGCTCCACTGGATAAAGTTTGCAATCTTATTTGTAATGCCTCAATAGGTGGATGCATAAAGTTGTAGACTTTACGTATATTAAAATGTAAAATTCTCTTATATTTGGTGCTATTGTTAATGCAAATAATCAGAAATATCAGATTTAAGGGCTACTTCAGATGTGGCTGAACTGGAGTTATAGACTTCGATGTGAGTGGGATAAATCTTTTGTTAATGCCATGGACTGTGGCTTGCAACTCTCTATAATGCATTAAAATATAAGTAATCAATTGCTCGAGAAAAAAAAGGAAATCCTTATTCAACTATTAGCCATTTGTTGTGGCATTAGCATCCTCAATAGCAAATCATCACTTACCATACTAAGCACATTCAGCATTGTTTGTAATGGGTTCTGCTGTCAAGAGTAGATTATCCATAAAATTGTCTCAGAGGACATGTTTGGTGACAATCTTAAACCTATCATTCCTTTGTCGTTAGGTTTCATCCATGGTTTCAAGTAGAGAGTCAAATGCTATATATGTTTCTTCAGAAGCAAATGTGTATGTATTGACTATATTACTGTATTGACGACAATCTCTGCATTTTAAATAAGGTTGTAAATATTAGAAATGGAAAATCCTAAAAATTGTATTTCATATATACATAAATCAATTATTTCTGATTACAATTATGAACATCAAGGTAAAGATATCACTAATTTATAGTTTTATAGGTTTTTCTTATTTTTAAAATATTTAATCTTACAACTTTTATTGCCCGTGCTTAGCACGGGGGCATTTTTCTAGTAGTATATAATTGAAATAAAAAACAACACTCATATGTTTAAAATTCAATACTAGTGATTCTGGAATAACTATCTGATGCTTTAAGCTATATTCATGAACATTAGACACACACACAGACATGATACACATAAGCAATGTACATGCACATTTAGCAGATGCATACTAGAAACTGCAACTTACATGTAACATTGGAAAATATTTGATCCATAGTAAAATCGACCGAGAACCACCCACTAACAGGCTTTCCATTTACAGGATAGCTTTTCTTTCCCTTTGGAAAGATATCTTCTATAGTCGTCGAATTGTCGAGCCTCAAATCTGTTCTACAGATGCCGACGCCATCTTTCATCAATTGTAGATCACAAAATAGGCCAATACCCCCAGATATTCCTGTTGCTGTCGCGAGTTGATAAGCATATTCACTAGACTCAGGAAAAAGCCCTGAATATCCCCCCCGTGCAATTATCAGTGGAGCTTCACCTGAAATCACACAAAGAATAGAGTTTCATACAGATTTTTGTTTTTGTCAATGATTGAAGATTATACAAGTGAATGAGAATGTAAGTAATGAAGACCAAATGCAATCCATTAGTACAATCAATTGCATTCCTGCATAGGCCAAGCCTTTCTCTGAGCTTCTTCTGGAACAGTGTCACTAGTTACTGCTCTTCATTCCGCATTATTATTAAAGAAATGTGATCAGATTATTCCCTATTCTTGCAAAGGCGCACAATAATAGTATTCCTTCTAACAAAATCGATGATCTTGTGAACAATACGATCGATGAAGTGCGTACTTAAGTTGTGCTAATTCATGGGAGGATAGTGAGTGTAAACGGATAAGATTGATCATAAATGAGTCAATAGCGGCCTGACTGATTTGGCTATTTGCATCAGACCCAAACCCATTTATATATATAGTGGATGGTGTCAAGATGATCTAGGCCACACCTGAATATGACCATCCTTGGGCAAAAGTCCAGAACAAAGGAACTTAAAAGGTATTCAAAAAACAAAGGAAAAGAGAAAATCAGATATTCCTATAAAAATAGTAGGACAACAAATAATACAGTGATTAGAAAGGGTTAACAAGGCTTCTACCGCTAAATGTCGGCCATTTATGTATAGATTTTCGACCAACCACTCCATGGAGCAACAAGAGAATGAAGAACAAACACCGCACCATCTTCTCCCACTATGCAATTCTGTTCGAATGAAATCGAAATATCAGCGAATATGATTTAATCAAGAAATTCATAAATCATATTTTGGAAAAATATCCATGGAGTGTAAAGATTAGTCAAAATAATAGTTAAACTTACCTGTGCAAATTTCCAAATAAAATACAAGCATCAGTAGTCAGTACCCATAAATATGATACAGTAGCCTAGAATAGGGTAAAAAGCAGAAAGCAGAGAGTTTGAAACCAAGTTTTACATTGAATTGAATATACTTAATTGAATCTCATAACAAACATGGATCATTCAATTAACTCTGAGAATAAAGGAATGGAAACTACAAGAGTTGCTTAAACACCCATTGAAGTTATAGTAGTCATAGTTACACCTCTCTACAAATGGTGGGCCCATGGTACGGTTATACAAACCATTGATCTGATGGGCCCCTGCTGAGGATGTGGTTCCATGATAGTATCACAATCGAACATTTAACAGCCTAGAAATAGATGGTTATGGAGATAATGTCTAGGTTATAGTATTCTGGAATGTAAGGTCATATGTTGGACTATCACAATTCTACATCTAATCTGATAGTTGTTTCGGTGCTTCTATAGTCCATGATTTGCCAAAAGATGGACAGCTTGGGTTCATTTAACATGGACCCATTTATTAGTTATACAAAATGGTTGCATCAACTTTGTCATACCATGAAACATGTATTGTGTGTGTTGGATCACATTAACATTATGGTATATTAGATATGGCCGGATGAAAGCATGAGAACAGATCTAAGGCACCCATTTTGAACCCCATCATAGATGGTCCATTATTGGTTTACAATGGGCCATTTGAAATGGGCCTGCAGGCCTAGTCTCAGACCTGGAAAAAATGCTCCACATTGGCATGGGATGATGGCATGAACATCATCCAGATGATCATGACCTTTTCATCTGTGACCCAAATAGGTGCTTACGGAAGCCCAACAGATGGATATCGGAGGGATATCTTCGCCATACAGCATCCATGTTGGAGCCCATCAGATCAATAGTCTAGATTTTTAATGCCTTGGCTTTTCTGGATGCTTATTACAAACTTCTCCTTTCAAGCTCTACCGTAGTTTTTCTTTCTACGACCATAAACACCATTTAACGTTTCCTTTCAGTTCAAAGCAGAATTTAAGATGTGGGAGTTCAAAGTAGCAGTTACATGAAATAAAAGAGGTCTAATGTGTTACATGAAATGAAAGAGGTCTAATGCCTAGAAAACCGTAGCATTATTAATGTTCCAAATAAGGAGTTTAAGGATTAGACGTAAAGTCTCAGCTTCAACTTGTGTTTAAAATTTAATGATGTTTGATATCTGGATACAACACCACAAATATAGAAAATATATTGGAAAATTGAGATAGCATGGAATGAGAATTGGGATAGTGATAAATCTGACATTATTGCCATATTTCAAAATATCACCATTAATAAGAATATTAAGATAATTTTTAATTTTTTTGCATTATCTGTTGATATATATATATATATATTGTAGTATTTGTAGGACATGCTCAAAAACTGTGTTTTGAACCTTTTCCTCCATTTACTTATTTTACTTATTTATTAATTTTTTACTTTGTCTTTGAAGATGATCTGAGTATATTTAGAAAATCTGCTAATATTATTGGTAAGAAAAATCATCCCAATATTATTCTAGTAACTAAGGGTATTTCTAATTATCATACCTCACATTTTGAGAAAAATCACTTAAAAAGTAATAAAGGAGTTAGCTGTAATTTCGAAGCTTTACATATAATCCAGTGTGAAAAAAAAAAAGTCCGGCAGTTTTTGGAAAATATGATGATATTTATATCAAATGTATTTTATAGATAATATCATGATATTTTCAAGCGATAACATTCAAAAATAGAAAATTGGTAAAAAAATACTTTTCAATAGCATTTTGTATTTTCTTTTGTATATGGAGGACTCTACTTATACACCTAAGCGCTCACAATCATGTGACTCATGTCTTTGATTAGCTGAGTTACAGGTAGGGATAATGATATTTTATATTTGCTAGGTTTTTTTATAAGTAAAAAGATAATCTTTTGTTGAAATTAGACTAACTGGAAAAACCTAGGTTAAAATGTTTAAAAGAAAAGAACTAAATTACTGAGTTCAATGGGAAATGATGTTTTTCTATTGATAATGGATGAGGGAAAATTGAAATTGATTGCATTCAAAGGTAACTTTGAAAGAAACACAATTCTTTTAAAATAATTAAAAATTTAAAGAATTCATTTTATTGCAGATTTTAAACAATAAAATAAGCTAAGGGTCCTTCTTTGGATAAAATGAGGCTTTTCTAATTAAGTAATTGAAAGATTAGTACGATGCTAGCTGTCCATTCTTCTACCCAAAAACAATGATAAAATAAAAATAAAAATAGTGAGCCAATTTTTTTTTCTTTTTTCCCTGTCCATTTGATCGCCTTACTAGATAGTTTAAGATGATCAATGAAGCTGATTTTCATGAAATGTGAATATCTACAATAAAATCACTTATATCCAGAGGAGTTGGTAATCTCATCAAATTGGGTTGGTCGTCTGTACAAAGACTAGCCCATATAAGAAAAAGAAAATTAAAGAAATTAATTTACAATTCCAATCAGATGTTGCATGTTTTCTGTAACTTCATTTTTTTTTTTTTTAAATATCAAGCAACCTTTCTTTATAAGAATTTCAATTTTCTTGCCCTTTCCATTGCTTATTCAATTTATGCATGGAGAATAGAATCATTTGAATGGTCTTAGCACCTCAATATTCAGACAACCGAAATAAGAAAATAGATCAATTTACGTGGAGACAGATTATAAATTGACAAACACCATTGCCATCTAATGTATTCTTTTCCTTTCTGCAACAAGGGTAGTAAAGAAGCAATATAAGTTTCTTTATGTTAACTAGAATATTTGCAAAAGAAAACAAGAAATACAAAAACTACTAGTAAAACATTAAAAGAAAGCTTTTGTTCAATAGTTAAAAAAAAAGGCAAAGAAGACAAAGAAGACAAAGAAGAAGAAGAAGAAGAAGAAGAAGAAGATGATGATGATGAATATGAGTAGATTTCTTACTTGGAATTTTAATCAGTTTGATGGTGAGAAGAGCATTCCCTCTCAAGTTCTAGGAGAATAGAAACTCTCAAGGGAATGGAAGTTTGGAGTGGCAGATGAAGGAAACAAAAAAGAGATGGGCTTCTCTAACTATTCTCAGGGAAGAGCTTTCACTAACAGAAAAGGACATTTCATTGGCTTCCCCATTTCTTCCTCCCAAGACCAAATAACTGATTAACAGATTTTCCAAATGAATGGGTTTGCAGGACACAGGTGTTAGAGCCGATTTATAGCTTTAACAGATTGCAAATCCAATGGCCAAGATCGATTATGATACGTACAGGTGATATCATGAATTCTCTTCTCTATTCATCATTTACGTGGATCTTGTAATACTCTAGTACTTCATGAAAATAGTAGTGTTTTTTAGAACATAATATATTTGAAAATGTGGCTCCTAAGCAAGAGATTTTTTCCCAAGGTCTTGATTGTTAGGGCGTTTGTATTAGATGGGAATTGAATTATATTCAAATGGGCTTCAAGTAAGGATTAGTAATCACATGACAAGGAGGCAGGAAGGAGTTGGGAGGCTGTAAGGTAGAGATGTAATTGGAACTTTGATTTTCTTATGATTTAAATTCATTGTTGTAAATTTTGAATGGTTTGGACCGTTGGCCGAACCAACTTGTGTGAAGATTTTGGTTTCCAGATTTTGAACTATGTCGATCCATTTCAAGCAATAATTATATATATGGAAAAAAAATATTTTTAATTTTTATAAAATATACGGAAATGAACCCTTATTATATGTAAACTATTGAATAATTGCATGCCATATCATGTGTTGAGATTTGATAATGGCTGTCTCATTTCAAACTAGCAAAAAAAGCCCGAGAAATAAGAAATTATATATTTACAAAAGTCTTTAACTTCAAAATGATTTTTTTAGCATTGTTAGTTATTTTCATTCATTTTGAGGATATGGAAAACTATTAAAAATTAAGAAAGAAAATTATTTTTAATTAATTGACATTTCCATTACTATTCATTAAATGGCATTTTCATTAAAAAAATTAAAAAAAAAACTGAAAGAAAAATAAGAAAGGAAATGACAAAAGTAAGCAAACGATATTGAAAAGGAATTAAAAGAAGAAGAAGGGATAATGAAGAGAAGGAGATGCACTAAACGATAAAAGGAGAGCAGAACTGTTAGATATTTAGATAAATTTACAAGAGTAATGGAGGGGTCATTATTGAATAAAATAGAGAGAAGTTACATAACATATTGATCAAAATAAATTGAGCGGTCAAAATCAATTGAACAAATTGAGGCCCATGCTAAGCCTAGTAAAAAAAGAAATTCCAATTTAGTGTTTTCCTTTAAATATTGTTTTATAAAAAATAAAGAGAAAGAACATAAATATATTTTCTCAAAAAAGGCCCATGCTAAACTCCGGCCCAACTAATATTATCTAACTTTGAAAAAACTAATATTTTCTAGCTTTGAAATTGCTATCAAAGAATATAAAAAAAAGATCGATGATATGATATTTGAAAATTATATTTATATAAAATTAAGAAATTAGTATATCTAAAAATTGCTAAGTGTTTGTGGATGCTTGAGTTCGAGTGCCAACTATAATATTTTAATCATAGGAATGCCCTAACATGGCCCAGTCATATAATATTTCGACATGAATATAAAATAACTTTCATATTCTATATAAATTCATAATCGAACAAACAGGCCATGAAGAAACATATCTAATTCCTAAACTTTGGAAGAAAGACTTCTGTTCTATGAGTTAGAGAGCCACATATGCAAGTTAGACTATTTTGAAGGGCCTTTTTTCTTTAATTTTTTTTTCTCCTGATCCTTCCAGTCCAAATCTACTATAAGATCTTTCGTCGAAATTACCTCAAATTGAGTGCTCCGTAGAGAAGTTTATGGTTTTGAGTCCCACGAAAATACAAACAAAGCCCACAAAAAGACAATCTAAAAATATATTTTGAGATCTTAAAATGAAATTCACTAAGGCACACACCTCAACCAATTTCGATGAAGAAAAAAGCCTATAAGAATATGAAAGAATTGAAATCAAGCAATTTCACAAGTATGGGTCATTATCGAAACATGCAAATTGCATTCCCTATAGAATCAAACTTTTGTCTTGAAAAAAAAAAAAAGTTAGCTAGGTTCTCTACCTACATAAAAACCATAAATATATATATATATGTAACGTATAACAGGTTCTCTATAGTTATCCATTCCTTATCCATTGCAACTACCATTGAAAATTGCTGGCTAACATAAGGGAGAACTCAGGAAACCAAAGTGAAAAAATGAATTTAAACTGACAATGAATTTAAAACTGTGTATATGTAAAACACAACAGGTTATATATCTACCATCATATGTGTTCTTTATCCACGACACGTACTAAGAAGAACTGCTTTTTTTTTGCTAAATGGCAAATTGGAATTAAGAAGGAAGGGCAAAGCCCCCAAAGCAGAACAGAGGCAGCCAAGCTGCTACAGGGAAAAGCAGAGAAAGAAAGAAGACCATAAGAAAAGAAAAGAGGAAGGAGAAGCCAGGATCAGTCCCGGAAAGCAAGAAAAAGAAAGGCTAAATGGGAATTCCCATAGCTACCAGGATGGGGTGGGGAGACAGCACTTTTGCAGTGAAGAGCATGCCTTTAATTCTATCCTTGAAGATCACTTTGGCTCTCTCCAAGGAGGGAGATATGGAGAGGTGCTTAGAGTTGTTCCGGAGAGACCACATAATTGAGATAGCTTGGAAGAAAATGGCTGCTGCACAGGTCCTTCCTTGGGGATCTCCAGCTGAGAAGATAGCCTGCCAAATGGAAGAAGCAGCGAGGGTTGAAGGAGGAGAGATTCCACTACTGGAGAGCAGCCAATGCCAAAAGGAAGAAGCCATCTCACATGAGAAGAACAGGTGGAGCTCGTTCTCTTCTTCTTTGAAGCAGTTGAAGCATCTTGAGGCCAAGCTGCACCCTTTTGATTTGGCCCAGCTATCCGTTGGAGTTCTTCTGTGGAGAATGCGCCAGCTGAAACAAGCAATTCTAGGCTGAAGGAGAGTATTCCAGACCAGGTTATGCCAAGGGACTTCAGCTGCAGCAGTCCTTATGGAGTTCCAGGCTACCTTAATGGAGAAAGCTCCTGTGGAACTCTCTGGCCATAAGAGGGAGTCAGGAACATTGCTAGCCTCTGGGGGGATGGAGATGAGACTAGTCACTTTGGCCATAAGAGGGAGTCAGGAACATTACTAAGAAGAACTGCTTGCTAGCTAGCTTAAGAGAGGTCAAGAAACTAAGGTGGATTCAGCAACATAAAATGAAATTAAAGAAAATGAATTCAAAGCCATCTCTTAGCTGTTTTGTAAGAAGAACCTTCTTATATTGGAGGGAAAAGTGTGGGGTTTCAATGGAGTGAAGACAAACAAATGGAGATGAAGAATGCTACGAAAAAGACAAATAATGGGGAGTTGTAGGGAAACTTAAGCCACCACTTTACAAGGATTCTTTGTTGGTGAGGAGGATATCTCCCGTGACATTGAAGGCTGTGACAAAATTTTCAAAAATAATAATAAACACTATATTGGAGAGAGCCTAATATACCTTTAAACTGACATTCTGTTGATTGGATTAGGAATTGTCATGGGAGAAATAATGACTTCAATCGTTTTACAATTGAATGAGTGATGATGAAGATGAGGAAGATGGGTGAGAATGAACCTAAATTGTTGCACAAGATGAGGAAGAAGGGTGAGAATGAACCTAGGTTGTTGCACAGGAGAAAGTGGGTTTCACGAAGTGAAAGGTGAGTGGCGTTAAAGGAGATCTCATTGTATTGCCTTCAAGAATATTAATGAGAGATTAAGGCTGATTTAATATGGTTAGGATTAAAGCCAGTTTAATATGGTAAGGAATAAGAATCTAAAATGAAGAGGGGCGTGGGAGGGGTCAAGATAAATTTGGAAAGTCAAAAGATATAAGAACTAGCAATTGAAATCAGCCGCTTTCATATATAAGAACAAGCAAAAGATGCCCGTGCTTAGCACAGGCAATATCATTCATAATATAAAAAACATATGAAGAATCTAAAAAATTATAATAAGTTTAAAATAAGATAATTTTTTTATATATATATTATATTTTGATGGAGAAAATATGAAAATTTCATATTACGTATGGTTTTGGTACTAAGTTGGTCAGGTTATGGGTGGGTGTGAGTTTTTGGACTTTAACCCAAGCTAGGTTTGGTTTTTTCTTTTCTTTTGTTTTTTTTTGTTTTTTTGTTTTTTTTTGTTTGGTTTGCCTTGCCCCATTTATTACTTAGTAAATCTTTCATTGCAAAGTTATAGTAGCACTGCGGCAAGGCATTGGATGCCAAGTCTAGCTCTTTAGATCATGGGTTTAACTCTCAATGACCACAAGTGCAATTTTTCCCAAATTCAAAATGAATAAAGGATTATACCTTTGGAAACCCAATTTGTAACCCATACAAATCACCGGGTATCCTTGGGATCACAAACCATAACATTATCATAGGGTGGGTCAAGAAAGGGATTTGGGTCAGCCTAAATAGTAACTCTACTCAACCCTTTGCCATTAGGTCAAAAATTAGTTGGAGTCTATCAAAATCAAATTCACTGATAAGTCTCTTTCATATCCCATGTTAAGCACACGCCATAATGAAAAACATGCAAGTCATTCATTTCAAAATGGTTTTTATTGTTGTTAATATATATATGGTTGTTAAAAGAGAATTAAGAATGAAAATTATTCTCAATTAAATTACAACAATGTTACTATTGCCCATTAAATGTAATTTCCGGTCAGAAAAGAAATTATGAAAAGGAATTAAAAGACGATTAAGAATGAAGTTAACAAAGAAAATCATAAATGTAATTAAAAGTAATTGCAAGAGAACAAAATTAGATGTGACGATCAAAATTGCATTCCAGAATATATTATAATTGCCATTACCATTCTCCATTAAATGGCATTGTTGTTAAGAAAGTAAGCTAATAAAATAAATACAATTAATAAATAAAATTATTTAAAAATAGGCAAACTTTGTATCAATTATTTTTTTGTATAAAATAATTTTAATATATTACATAAATCACTCTGGTTCGTTTGAGATAGGAAAGGATGAGGGTTTTGGAGAGGGAAATGGATGGCTTGAATTAGGCCAAGGCCCAAAGTGGATTTCAGGACTTTTATAATTTATAAGTGGAGCTTTTTCTCAAGGACACGAACGCCTTATATCCTTCAATACATATTGCCGTATATATCCTTTGCCCCGCACTTTTTAAAAATCCCTTTTTTGCAACCCATTTTAACGTGGATTCTTAGAAATTCAGTTCCATGCAAATAGACAACCCCCAAGCAATCCTAATGTGTAAAACAAAAATAATAATAAAGAAAAAAAATAAAAAAAAGAGTAAGAAGAAAGAATAACCTCAAAATTACAATGGTGCAATATGACAATCACAAAGAAATATTAATAAATATGTAAGAAGTTTTCATCTACATCTGATGCAAAAATAAAAGCAACCAAAGAACTTGGAAGACCATTATATGTTCCACATCGAACTCAAAAAAATCAACTGATCCTTTTGGTGTGTCTCTCTCTCTCTCTCTTTCTATATATATATATGGAAGTGCTCATATGAGAGCATCTCTCACCTTACTATGAGAGATAAAGGTGGGGACCCTTATATTTAAGTTGTTGACATTAGATATAGATGTGAGAGCCCCCGCCTTATCTCTCATAGTAAGGTGAGAGATGCACTCATAGGAGCACCTCCCATATATATTAAATAAACAGAACCATAACTAACAAGGAAGAAATCTTAAATTATTTGAAAATGAAAAAGACCTTGGAACCAATAGGGGCAAATCTCAAGCAGAATATGTTAAATAAAAATATCAGGAATTAAAAATAGTGCACTAAAATACTCCCTTTGGGATATCCTACCCCTCTAAATAGAAGTATATATTTTTGATATTCATAGGAACTTACAGAACTTACTTTCCAAATAAATAAATAAATAAAGGAATATGCTTTACGTTTTTGTTGTCTATGTATATATGTATAAAGCTAGCGTCAGTTCTTACCTGGCTACCCGGGTTCAAACCCTTGGAACGCCACCTCTTTCCGCTTGTGCGAGCTCTTTTCTCATTTGTGTGTGCTTTCTTTCCGCTTGTATGAGTCTCCTTCTCACTTGAGTGGGCTACTTTCTCGTGTGGGTGTGGGCTCCCCCTTGAGTTTCAACCCCCTTGGTTGGGGTAAAATTAAATAAAAATAAGCTTTTTTTATTTTTTTACAAAAGGACCCCTATATTTCCACGAAATCTCAAAAACACACCTATACTTTCTGGTTTTACTAAACCATCCCTAGACTAATAGTCAAACTCAATGAGAAAATAAACCTGCCGTTCCCACTCTCCCTTGCATTTATTTAAAGAGGGTTGCTACCTACACACTGCAAATAGCTCTCCACACACTGCATTTAAAAAAAATAATAAAAAAGTTCCTAAACTACCCCTATCCCTCTCCTTCCTTCTCACTCCCTCTCCTTGCTCCGACCACCTCTGCCCGACCCCGTTGCTCCCCCGCCACCGGCAGCCCCCGCCCGATGTGATCCCTCTCGCTCTCCTTCCTCTCTCTATCTCTCGTTTTGTGGATGGTGGGGGCAGGGCTGGGGATGGGGATGGGGATGGGGATTAAGGCAGGTGGAATAGAGAGGGAAGGGCTGGGGATGGGGATGGGGATGAGGGCGAGTGGGGACTACCGGAGCAGGAGAGGAAAATAAATGGAAGGGTGGCGGCTGGCAGGGGAGATGGGGCTGCGTGTGGGGGGTGCCGGAGTAGGGAGAGGAAGAGGGAGATGGGGCTGCGGGTGGGGGCTGCCGGAGCAGGGAGGGAGAGGAAGAGTGAGGGAAGGAGAGGGATAAATGTAGTTTAGGAATTATTTTATTTTATTTTTTTATTTGTAAATGCAGTGTGTGGAGAGGTTTTTGCAGTGTGTAGATAGCCACTCTCTTATCTAAAAGTCAAAAATGACCCTTTTAACCTTATCTTCTTTCTCATATCTAAAAGAGGAAGTACACAAAAGACGAAACCCAAAGAACGAACTATCATCAATGCGCAACCCTCTTCTCCCTACTCAACATCAGATGCATCACTCGGCCCAAAAAGCCAACCATTGATTTGCTAAGAATCTATGAAGGATTCACTTCAGCATTAAGATTCATCACTCCCAACGCAGAATATTCTGTTGGATTTTTCTAAAACCAAATAATTAAAAAAATAAATTCCAAGAGACATTTGAACGTGTCTTTTCAAAATCAAGTGTTTTGTGCCCTTTGGATGAGATGTGTCTTTTGGGCCCATTTCAGTGGATGTGACCGAATTTCAAAGGTTGCTTTCAAACATTATAAACTGAGGTTATTTGAAGTTTTCCAAAGTATTGAAGAATATTTTCAAGAAGATCCAAATGAGTATAATGTAATATTTTCATAAGCATATTGTATAAGAGTATTTTATTCTCTTTTATTCTTACTTTGATTTTAAGGGCAATTCCATATTTCTGATTCTAGTGTGCAGGCTTCAAATCAGAGTTGAGTATTGTATCCTGGGGACATAATCTCATCAAAACAACCTCCATGTGGGAAATTGCTGTCTTTAAGAAAGCATCTTAATTGGTGTGCCTTGCCCATTTTTCTTTTTCTTTCTTATTCAATTTCTCACATTCACTAACATTCACATTATTCATTAATTATTTATACTAATAGTTTATTTGATTTTCTGATTCCACATTTTCCGTAAGTAATTTTCCCAACATTTTAAAGACAGCAAATTTCCTTATCACGAAGAAATGTTGCAATCATGGGAACAACTGTTTCTGATGCTCATCTTTAGTTTTGTATAATTCAAAGGAGCAATGATATTCATCTCATTATGGCACATTTGTCTAACACCACAGAAAAGTCTGCATACCTCTTTTTTTATATTCCTTTGCAGAAACACCTTTTTTGATAACCCCACCTACCAATGCCAAAGCATGTACGGTTTCTGCACCATTGTGGAAACCAGCTGGTTCTTGCAACCTTACTTTGAGGAAACTGGCACCTGACTGCAGAAAGGGATAAGTGGAACATTTTCCGCTTAGTTTCTGTGGAAACAATGCTACTTTAAAGATGCCCTTGGAGTGCTTCATTTGACTGTCTATCTGGTAGAATCATGCTGTCACCTTCTGTCAATTAAAAATCTAAAAATAACCTGTATCTTTTTTGATAAATCACCATATAGACATGATTATTTCATGGTGCTAATTCTCTTTAATCATTCTGGTTTCACTGCATCTGGATTGTGGAGGCTGCCTACAAACATGTATGTAGTCTCTGTCCATCCGTGAGGCTAGCATCCGTTTGATCCCTTAGTTTAAAAGTTGTAGAACAAATATGTATCAAGACTGTTAACAATGTCAGAAAGGAAGAGTGGTTCCTTATATCCAAGAGATGTGTCTCTTCTGTAACCACCCTTAGTTTTTAAAAATAAAATACTTTTTAAATACCCATTCTTAATACCTATTAATTCAAATATGGTTGATTTCTCTTGAGAAAAGGATATGCCATCATTTCCATTTAGTAGGCCAATGATGACTAAAAATGCATTTGAGGCTCTCTATTTATGGCCAAGTTTATTTTTTTATATACCTTTGGGTTCTTTATTAGTTGTCCAAAAAATTTAACTTCATTTATTTTACTTGTTATATGTGGGATCTTTAACTTTTGAGTTAACACATTGCATTATTTGCAAATGGAGTTTATTAATTTAGAACTATATTTTTGCATTTGGCATTTTAAAGATAATTATGTAGTCATTTGATTTGATCCATTGGTGAGATCAAGTGAGATTAATTCATCTCTTTGGGCTTAGCCATTTGAAATAATCATAAATTAATTTCTGGTTTACAACATTATATGTTGGACTATGTGATGTATATTTCATCGTTAATTATTTTTGTGTACAACTTGAGGCTAATATATGTGTTGAATTATTAATTGGAGAATGAAATAATGATGCTTTTCTTGTGGTAGTATTTCTTTTGATGATGCAGAGTAGGTATCTATGATTGGATGACTTTTTTGCATTTTGGATAGTGCATCATCAACATCTTCCATCAGATGAGTTTGCAAATCGTGTTCACTACATCATCGATCAGGTCACACATGTGGATGTTACATCGTCGATCATATCACAGAATCATGGATACTGCATCATCATCCATTGGCTTAGAGTACAGAGATATGAATAAAAGAAAGTACGAAACAACCAATTGAGGGACTTCATCAACAAATGACAAGGGATATGGGTAAAAATTGAGGTAAATAAAGTATAAATTGGGGTGAGTACCCCCATTACTTCTCAATGTGATATTATATCTCTAAGATTGAATCTAAACCTCAAGGGAGATGAGTTTACCGACATAGAGGGATGGTCTTGACCGTAGCTTACTCTTAACTTCTAAGTTAGAGTTCAAAGGAAATTTAGTTAGATGTACTTTCCACTAGAGGGTATATTGAGATATATATTCCTCGCAGTGCGCATTTATTTGGAATTAGTGGGGGAAATTGATGTGTTCCAAATTTGCCCATCTCTGAGGTTCGTGTACTATTTAGCTTTCGCCTATGTTAGGCTGGACTTTTTAGTCCATAATAGACTCATGGGTTAGTTCGGAGTGAGCAAAAGCACTCCTTATGGGTTTGCCTTTGCGAATGTGGAAGTCATTGGCCGCCTCCCATGGGTCTTGTCGGTAAGACTTTAGAGCATTCGCTAAGACCAGGATTAGCGCATGGCCTATGAAATAGCGCGGTGTGGAGAATATGGATGCCCGACCATATTGTATAATGTGAATATTTATCGTGAACTTCACTAAGGTCACTCAATTTCACACTAAGGTTTTATGATACATATTCTACCTTCAGGTTCAAGGGACATCCGCCTGTGAGGGATGCATTATACAGTTTTTAGTTATTTTATATTATTATTAATTATTTTTAAAAAAAAGTGTTTTTAGAAAAAAGTGGGGGATTGTTGGATACTTTCTAAAACCAAATAATTTAAAAAATAAATTTCAAGAGACAATTGAATGTGTCTTTTCAAAATCAAGTGTTTTGTGCCCTTTGGATGAGATGCGTCTTTTGGGCCCATTTGAGTGGATGTGACTCAATTTCAAAGGTTGCTTTCAAATATTATAAATTGATGTTATTTGAAGTTTTCCAAAGTATTGAAGAAGATTTTCAAGAAAATCCAAATGAATATAATGCAGTATTTTCAGAAGCAAATTGTATAAGAGTATTTTATTCTCTTTTATTTTTACTTTGATTTTAATGGCAATTCCATATTTCTGATTCTAGTGTGCAGGCTTCGAATCAGAGTTGGGCATTGTATCCTAGGGACAAAATTTCATCAAAACAACCTGCATGTGGGAAATTGCTGTCTTTAAGAAAGCATCTTAATTGGTGTGCCTTGCCCATTTTTCTTTTGCTTTCTTATTCAATTTCTCACATTCACATTATTCACTAATTATTTATACTAATTGTTTATTTGATTTTCTGATTGCACATTATTCGTAAGTAATTTTCCCAACGTACTCGTCCAAATATGAAAATATTCAGTCCCTATTATTTTGGATCTTAGCCTTTTGTATATAGCCATACTTGAAATCAATGTGAAGACGCCACTTTTAGTTTAATATATACAAGACGGTGATTTGGCGACTGTGACGATGATGCAGGGGCTGTCCCCCAGCCCTTGCTCATCTCTCAGCCCCCTCCTCCCATTCCTGATCCCCTTTGCCCCAATCACCCTCTGGATTCCACATCTCAACCAGGTGTCCCCATCTTGGCCTCTGAAGCTCATAACATTCTGAAGTTAGAGTTGCTGGCCTTCCCTTACAAAACCTTTATGTAGATCAATTGCACAAGCTCTCAGCCCTATTGGTCAAGGCTCAGAGCAACACTGAGAAAAGCCCTTTTTCCTATAGATCATATGCCTCTCTTCTCTCTCAACCGTCCCTAGCCCCTCCTCAATCGCTGCCTCCTACATCTTGGATCGATGGGAAACCCTCTGTCCAAATCCCAAATGACATGATCTCATCTAGCAAGGAGTCTTTCTCCTTTGCCGCTATTGGAAGATTTGAAGGGAGAAGACCTTCCCTGGAATGGGTGGAGCAGCACACTCCCCAATCCTGGAATCTCCCCATCAGGAGCTTGATTTCCCTAACTGATAAGGGATACTTTATCTTTAGATTTCATAGTCCTCAAGAAAGAGACTCTCTACTCTCTTCGTCCCCTCTCTCCCTTGGTCATAGAAAGCTTCATCTTCTTCCTTGGTCTCCAGGTATGGATTCTTTCACCTAGCCTTCTTTAGCTCCAATCTGGATCAGGCTCAAAGGGTTACCCTTTCACTGTTGGAGTCAACACATCCTCTTCTCCATAGCCAACTCTATTGGTAACCCCATTATGGTAGATAAAATTACTGCATCCCAAAGATTATTTTCTTATGCTAGGATTTGTGTCGACCTAGACATAAAAAAACCAAAGCCCTCATATGTGTTAATAGATTTGGTAGGTGTTTCTCAGGTGGAAGTGGAAATTAGCTATGAAAACTCACCTTGTTCCTTTTGTCTTGGCTATGGTCATGGAGATGGATTGTGTCAGTTTAATAACAAAAAGGAAAAGTTTGGGCTCAGACTCCCTCCTCCTTGCAGTGTTGGTCCTGGTATTCTTCAAACTCCTTCAACGGCTAATCAGAAGCCCCTAGCAACTGAATCTTCACCCCATTCCTCTCAAGAAGGGTTGTTTTTTTTTTTTGCTAAATTGCAAATTCAATTAAGAAGAGCAAAAGGAGAGACAACAGCCAAAGAAGGCAATATAGAAAAGAAAAAGACAGCAGAGGAATGGGAAAAACAGAGCTTTATCTTATAATAGGATAAAGCTGATTACAGAGAGTGAAGAAACAATCTAAAATATGACTGGAAAAAGAAGTAAACAATTTGCTAAGAGAAAGAGAAGCATCTGCCAAAAAGAAATTAATAGCTGAGTCTAGAGAAGGAGCCTTGTTGTTGAAGATAGCCAAGTTCCTAACCTTCCAAATACTAAAAATTGCAATGATGAAGAGGGCACCCAGACCCTTCTTAGCTCTGGAGCAGGAGTTGGAATAGAAAGAGTCCCATTTAGAGGAGACAGAGCTGGAGGGGAGAAACTTGAAGTTCCCTTCATCTACTAACTAGGCCGAGAAGGAGGAGGCGAAGGGACAGACAAAGAACATAAGGTATGCAGACTCTTGATGAGTGCCACACATATAACAAAAAGATGCCAGATGCACTCCAATAGATTGGGCCCAAGCATTGGTGGGGAGTTTGTTATGGAACAATTTCCAAGCAAGACAAGTAGTGGAAGGCTTGAGAAGACTGTTCCAGGAAAACTTGGACCAAACTCTGGGGAGATTTCTAGATCTGATGGACTCCCAGGCTGTTGCAAAAGAGAGTTGGTTGGAGTTGGAGCTTTACCAAATCAGCTGATTAGGTTCATCAACAAGGGAGAAAGAAGCTATGAGGGAGGAGGAGAAGCAGATCACCTGCTAAGGAAAAGAAAGACTTGGAAGCCTCTAATGATTAGAAAAAATAGCGTGCACAGAATCTAACCCAGGAAAGTTAACCTCAGGAAAAATCTGTGCCAAGGAGAGAGGGCCATGCCATTTGTCATGCCAGAAGCTCGTGTTTTTCCCATCTCCTAAAAGCCAGTGGCTGTTTTGAAAAAGGAATTGAGAGCTTCTCTTGATAGGCCTCCAGATGCAAGAACCAGAGACTGAGGAGATAGGATGCCATGGAGAAAAACCCTTGAAGTATTTAGCTCTAAACCAGCTTGCCCATAGAGAAGTGGAGGAGAAAGCAGCCCACCCAAGCCTAACCGAATTGGCATTGATCTTTCCTCTCGAGAAGTTATGCCTACTCATCTGCAGTAGAAACAATCCATCTAGCAGCAAAGTCTTGCCCTGCAGCTTTAGAGTCAATTCGTGTGGACGACATTCACTCCCCTATAGCCTCTTCAATTGATCTTGACAACCCCTTCTCTGTGCTGGAGAAAGCTACCATGGTTGATTTTTTTCCTCTTCCAGATCATACAGACATTACCCCCCTTAACCCTATTTCTCCTCCCCTTTTCATTAGTGCATTGGCAGACATCTCCAATAACTTATCTGTTGATCTTAATATCCAGACTAAGACATCATCTCCGAAATCCCAATCCATACTGCCTCCCTCCAAAGCCAATCCCCAAACTCTAATTTGGTCCCCCTCTTCTGCTAATTTTGCATTTGCTACCTTGCCCCTAAAAGAGAAAAAGAAAACAAAAGGGAAAAAGAAATACAAGGAAATACAGGACATCTCCTCTCTTAAATCCACAACTGGCCCCAACTCTTCATCCTCTCTCCATGTTTAAAGCTCTATTGGAATTGTAGGGGTATAGCAAATGCCCTAACCTCCAGATCTTTTCTCTTCCTGGTTAAATCCCATTCCCCTGACATCATTTTTCTCTCTGAACCTAAAGTGTCTTCTTCCCAAGCCCTTTCTCAGAAGATAGAACCCCTTGGCTTCTCCTCATTTTTCTCTAATACCTCCCAATCCTATGCTCCTCCTTCAATCTGGTGCTTCACCTCCCAATGCCTCTTTTTCTATGGTTGACTACTCAGCTTAACACCATCTGTTTCGCTCAACCCCCCCTTTAA
Organism: Cinnamomum chago; assembly: GCA_038049695.1. Classification (NCBI taxonomy): domain Eukaryota; kingdom Viridiplantae; phylum Streptophyta; class Magnoliopsida; order Laurales; family Lauraceae; genus Cinnamomum; species Cinnamomum chago. Next base: position 57,365,533 of record CP142458.1, on the reverse strand, counting down.
TGGGCCAACTGCTTTCATTACTGGCATTTATGCTTCAACTTCCTTCATCCAAAGAAGATTACTCTAGCGATATCTTATCTCCCCCTCTTTGCTTAACCAGACTCCCTGGGCAGTAATTGGTGACTTCAATGCCGTTTCTTCAGCAACATAAAAGCTTAGTATTTATCCCATCTACTCCCCTGCTACTTTTGACTTCAACAACATGATTGCTTCCTCTGGGCTTCTGGATATAGGCTTCTCTGGAAATCAATTTACTTGGTCTAAAAATAGCTAGGCAAGGGAACTCCTATGTTGCAGCTAGGTTAGATCGGTCCCTCATCAACCAAACCTAGACTTTCTCCTTGCCAGACTCCTTCCTTTAGCATTTAGTCAGACAAAATTCTGATCATTGTCCAATCCTATTTTCAAGTCGCCCTCCCATTATTGCTAAATATATCCCTTTCAAATTTGAGGAAATATGGATCGGGCATCTAGGTTTCAAGGACTGGTGGCTAAGGAGTGGAGTATTCCTACCTATGGCAATCCTCAGTTTATTCTCTGGAAGAAGCTAAAGTCTTTGAAAATCATCCTTAGGTCTTGGAACAGGGAAGTTTTTGGAAACCTTAAAGCTAATATCTCTACAGCAGAGTCCTCCATTCTGAATTTGCAAGCTAGTATGGATGCAGACCATCTTGACTCCACTAATGCTGCTCTCAGGATAGCCAAAGGTTCTCTCCAAATCTGCTTCAGGCTGAAGAAACCCACTGGAAAAAAGAAAGCTAGGATTGAATGGATGAAAGAAGGTGATAGGAATACTAGTTTTCTCCATCTAGCAACAAGAGTTAGAGGATCCAGGAATTGTATTGAAAAGATTGATTACAAAGGAAATATTCTGGAGGATCACCTTCTAATCAAAGATGCAGTCGTTGAATTCTTTTCAGATGCTTATAAGTCTTCCTTTGGATAGTTGGATCCTGAGCTCTTCCAAGTCAACAATGGACGGATATCTACAGTTCAGAATGTAATGCTTCAATCCATCGCCTCCAATGAAGAAATCAGAGTTACTGTTTTCAGCCTCAAAAGATCCAGTTCTCCCGGTCCTGACGGCTTTTTGGGGATCTTTTTTTGTCACTGGTGGGATATAGTGGGTGCTTCTGTTTAAGCTGTTGTTTAGAATTTTTCCAGCTCTAAAAAGATGTGGAAAGCTTCAAACTCTTTTTTTCTCTCCCTTATTCCTAAAGTGGCTGCTCCTTCTTCTTCTGGAGACTATCGCCCTATAAGTTTGCTCAATTTCATTTACAAAGTTTCCTCTAAGATCCTTGCTTCAAGACCGGCCTCTATTTTTCCGGATCTCATTTCCAATCATCAAGTTGCCTTCCGTAAGAAGAGAAAGATGCAGAATCACATAGCTTTGGCGCATGAGATGACTCATAAACTTCAAAAGGGAGCTAATGGTAAAGGTATTTGTCTTAAGTTGGATATTTCCAAAGCAATTGACAAATTAAATTGGTCCTATCTATTTAGAGTGTTGGAATTTTTTGGTTTATGCAATACTTGGATATCTCTCATTAGAGAATGTGTTTCTTCTCCAAAATGCTCGGTTCTAGTTAATAGAGAGCCTGCTGGCTATTTTGCTTTGGGGTGTGGTCTTAGATAGGGTGATCCTCTTTCTCATTACCTTTTTATCCTAGCAGAAGAAATCCTCGGTTTAAATATAGTGAAGCTGGTTAGCTTAAAGAAAATCACCCCGATCTACATAGCTCCCTCTTCTCCTTCTATCTGTCACTTGTTGTTTGCTGATGATATTCTTCTCTTCTTTCAATCAACGCTCAGTAGTAAAAACACTATCAAAGGAGTCTTGAATTCCTATCAATTGGCCGCTGGTCAACACTTCAACATGGAAAAGAATAAGGTGCTTTTTGGTAATAGGAGGCAGTCTTTCAAAAACAGGACCTCAAGGAGTTTGGGCATTCCTCAAGATACTTTTCCAGAGATATACCTTGGTGTCCCTCTCTTTATAGGCAGTCCTAAAGCTATATATTTTGAAAGTTTAAAGGCTTCTTCAGGAAAAGATTGGCTGGCTGGAAATGCAAGATGCTTTCCTTTGCGGGGCGGGTGATTTTGGTTAATGTCCTCCAAAGCTTTCCTATTCATGTGTTACTTGTGCTTCCCATCCCGAAGTCGATTTGCAAATTCATGGAGAAATGGATGACGAATTTCCTTTGGTCAGGAGGTTCTCTTCAAGTTAAGAGAAGTCTCATTAGCTGGCAAACAGTTTTTCTCCCCAAGTTAGAAGGTGCTTTGGGTTTTCGTAGGTTGCAGGATTTAATCAATGCCGGTATGGTCCGCTTAGGCTGGGCAACCCTCTCTTCCTCCTTTATGTGGGCTTCTTGGTTCAAAGCTAAGTATTTCAAAAGATTTTCTCCATGGCACCAAAGCTCTTTAATCTCAAGCTCCTATATTTGGAGGCATATCAAGAGGATAGCTCACTTCCTTTTTCAAAACATTCATTGGAATCTGGGAGATGGGAGAAATCTTAGCTTTTGGCATGATAAATGGCATGGTCCGCTTTCGACGGCGCACTAATTTCCGGGTATTTCCCTCCCTTGGTTTGATATAGTTCAAGGCATTTTTAACAACCCCTAGTGGTTTTTAACTTTTGATCTCCCTCAGCAGGTGGTCTCCTTCTCTTTTTCTCTTTTGGTGGACTTCTCCAGCTCTAATGTTCTAGATAAGGTGATTTGTTCGAGCTCTAACTCTTGCCATCTTTCATTCCTTGTTGCTTGGGACTCAGTTAGACTCAGGGGGCATCCAAGAAGTTGCTCCAAGTTTGTCTGGAATAGTCTCCTCAAGCCCTCATTGTTTGCTTTGCTTGGAAATTGTTCCACAACAAACTCCCCACCAATGGTTGGGCGCAGTCTATTGGTTCAACTTGTTAGGATTTTGAGTGTTGGCTAAATTCATGGGTTGGACAAAACTCTGGGTCTTTTGAGTTGTTATTATTTATTTAGAAAAGGCATTTGAAGATAGAAGATTGGAAGGACACAGAAGAATAAAGTCTTAAAGAATTAGAATAAGAAAGTTGGAGAAACGTGCTGAAATTTCGGATCAGTCCAGAATGGTCCGCTCGAGCGGTACAAGCTTCACTCGAGCGAAGGCAAGACAGAGAGCCCAGTCGCCTGACAAAAGTGTATTGCGCTGAGATAGAGACTCATCCGTTCGAGCGGATGATGGGTCCGCTCGAGCGGACATGGCGGTAGAGTCCTAGGAAAACTAGAAACTAATTTTCTAATTGTGCCCAAACTTCTTGTTTTAATCCTAATGAAGTTAGGCAACCTTAAGCACGACCTAAGGGCTATTTAAAGGACTCAAGGGCTATTCTAAAGGGGGACCTCACATCTCAAAGTTCTGAGTTAGAGATTATTATTGAGAGAATTCTTCTCTAGAGATTTATTAAGAAGTTGTGCTGACAAGTTCTCTAGAGCCAATTCTTTTGCATCCTTTGTAGAAGATTATCTTCTTGCGAGAGGACTTGGGGAGTCAAGTGCTTGATTGAATCTGTTGCAATCAACGGCGTGAATTAAGTCCTTGAAGCGTGAAGTGACACAAGGTAACTTCAGTCATTGGATAAGGGATATCTAGGGAAAAGATCTGAGTTTCTTGTAACTGGGAGATTCATAGTGTTTGATTTGATCCAGTTCGGGTCTGTGGTTTTTCACTCGGTTAGGGTTTTCCACCTTAAATTTGGTGTCCTTGTGGTGTGTGCACGTTGAGTTTATTTCTGCTGCACATTGTTTATTTCTGCACACTATTGGATTGATTGATTGCGCAGACCGATCTAGAGATCGCGCACCCCAAACTTTTAATTGGTATCAGAGCGGGTTGCACTAACTTGTTATGTTCGATCCTAAGAGATTTCTAGAATGATGCTCAAAAGAGAAGGGACATTAACTTCCAAGCCTCATTTGTTTAATGGTTCTAATTATGCATATTGGAAGTAAAGGATGATTGGGTTCCTTAAGTCCATTGATGGTGATGTTTGGGACATTGTTGAGGAGGGCTACTCTAGACCTACAATTGCGGTTAATGGACAAACTGTTCCTAAACCTAAACCCCAATGGACTAAGGATGAGAAGCATACATCCAATTGTAATAACAAGGCTGTGACAATGGAGTGTCTGTTGATGAGTTTTGTAGGATTTTCACTTGTAAAATTGTAAAAAAAGCAGGGGAAGTCTTACAGACAGTGTATGAGGGTACAGACATGGTGAAACAAGTTAAATTGCAAAGGTTGAATAAAGAATTTGAAACCATCGTAATGGAAGAAGATGAGACCTTTGATCAATTTAATGCAAAGCTAAATGAGATTGTCAATTCCGTTTTCATTCTGGGGGAAGAAATACTAGAACACAAGATTGTCAAGAAAATTCTAAGGTCTCTATCTTCAAGGTTCGATTCTAAAGTTGATGCGATTGAAGAAAATAAGAATTTGGATACCCTCAAGGTAAATGAACTGGCTAGAAATCTTCAGACATTTGAAGTAAACCGTTTGAATAAAGGAAAATTAAAAAAGAAGGATATTTTTTTGAAAGCCATCTCAGAATCAAGAAAGAAGCATGCAGAGAAAATCGAGTCTGATTCTGAATCTGAGGCTGAAGATGATATGACTGAGTTTATGAAATGTTTCAAGAAGTACATGGAGACAAAGTGAGCCAATAGAAAGAATTACAAATATGAGAAGAAGGATCCTGCAAAAGGGAAAAAGTGTTTTGAGTGCCAAGGCTATTGTCATTATGCTAATGAGTGTGCCAATAAGAAAAATGGTATAAAGCAAAAGGCTCTCAACATAACTTCGGATGAAGAATCTTTTGAAGAAGAAAAGGAAGAAACAAAAGATCCTGAGGATGATCCTTTAGATAATGTGAACGGCAAGTTTGTGCCGTTCATGGCTGAGTCTATGTCTGACAATGATGCTGCTGAAGATAATGAAGATGAGATGTCAGATCAAGAGAAAGATTGGGAAGAGCTATACAATACTATATATGTTGATTGTGTCAAGATGACCAAGTATGGCAACAAAATCACTATCAAGTTCAAGGCTGCTCAAGAAGAAAATTCTGCACTGAAGAATAAATTAGAGCAAACGCTTAAACATGTTTTTCTCTTGAAAAGTCAAAAAAACTGTTTGGCTGGAAATTTGACTACTGATTATCAATGCCAGTATGGTCCACTTAGGTTGGGTAGCCCTCTTTTCCTCGTTTCTGTGGGCTTCTTGGTTCAAAGCTAAATATTTCAAAGGGTTTTCTCCATGGCACCAAAGCTATTTAATCTCAGGCTCCTGTATTTGGAGGCATCTCAAGAGGATAGCTCACTTCCTTTTACAAAGTAGTCATTGGAATTTGGGAGATGGGAGAAATCTTAGCTTTTGGCATGATAAATGGCATGGTCCACTTTCGACAGCGCACCAATTTACGGGTGTTTCCCTCCCCTGGTCTGATACAGTTCAAGGCATTTTTAACAACCCCCAGCGGATTTTAACTTCAGATCTCCCTAAGTAGGTGGTTTCCTTCTCTTCTTCTCTTTTGGTGGGCTTCTCCCTCTCAATGTTTCGGATAAGGTGATTTGGTTGATCTCTAACTCTTGCCATCTTTCATTCCTTGTTGCTTGAGACTCAGTTAGACTCAGGGGCCAGCTTAGAAGTTGGTCCAAGTTTGCCTAGAACAGTCTCCTCAAGCCCTCTATTGTTTGTTTTACTTGGAAATTGTTCCACGACAAACTCCCCACCAATGATTGGGCGCAGTCTATTAGTGTTTAGCTGGAGTCTACATGCTACCTCTGTGGTAAGCACCAAGCATCAGCCTTCAGCCTTTTCTTCCTCTGCCCCTTTGCTTTGCTCTTTTGGGAATGGTTTAAGCTCAAAGGAAACTTCAGTGCTCCTCTTGCAGTCACTGCCTATTCTATATGGAGCTCTCTCTCAGCCAGTTTTTGTTCTAATGCTACAAAGGGCCTAGGTGTTATCTTTCTGGTTGCTCTATTCAGTTTGTGGAAGGTCAGGAACCTTGTTCTCCAGAGCAATTTGAAGCCTTCAGAAGAAGCTGTTATCAATTTCTTCATGGCAGATGCCTCCTACTCTCTTGGTAAAATGACTTCCTCTTTTGTTAGCTCCTCTTTAGATTCTTTCTTTGCTTTATGTAATCAGCACTATCCTAATTTGAGATCGATAGTGGGCTGGCTTTTCTGTTGGTGTTTCCTTTTGTTCTTCCTTTTGGCTGTTTCTTCTTCTCTTTATCAATTTAATTTTGCAACTTAGCAAAAAAAAAAAAAAAAAAAAAAAGCCATACTTGCCATACCTTAGAGATCTTATTTATTTATTTTTATAATTTTGGATTGCTTAACAGTGTGGAATTGATGAGCGAGACGTGTTCTTGGTTGGAGATATGGGAAAGATGTGGGAAAAAGAAATCTAGTGTCAAATGGAGTTTGTTTTTTGTTTGATCCAAGTTTTCTACTTTTATTCATACATTACTCTAATGTTTGTGGTGTGAAACTTGATGTTTCTGCACTCTTAAACATCCAAGTTCAGGAAGGCACCTGGTAATTAGTGGGGCTATTAGGCCTTAAAAACTGCCTTACGTTCTCCAGAAAACTCCACTTGAAAAAGTGGTGCGGGTAACTCTAAATCAGTTCAGGTTTTAAGAGACAAAGTATCACGTGCATTTAGCTATGTACTAATTGGCCTTTAAAATGAACATAAGCAATACAAATTTTCCATCCGGCCACATTAATTGAAGTGAGAATAAACCCCAACAGGACAACTGCTACATCTTAGCAGTTTCTCAAACTTGACTATCTATACTGGGGCCTACCAATTGGAATCTACCGCTGATGAGTGGCTTGGATCTTGCACAGGTCACATTCGCCTATGCGTAGTTAGGTTAGGTGTGTATAGTGAGAGCAAACCTCTTTCCTTAGTGCTTATCTAATCGTATAGGGAAATTAATCAAAGAAAAGAAATCCCCGTGTCTTTATATGGGTTGTTTGCAAAAAAAGAATTAGAAACGATGGGTGAATTCTCCACATTTCTTCCCGCAACTAATGTCTGCAAAGAAGGCGTGACTCCCTGTGTAAATAATTCTTAACGGACAAGGTTTAAAATGGTAAAACAAAACAAAATGGGAAGAGTAGGAACGACTGGTTTGTTTTATTTGAGCTTGATTTTTAGTCAAGGGATACTTTAGTCAAATCAAAAAGTTCAGGGGTGTTTTTGAGGTTTAATGAAAATATAGGGGCCTTTTTGTAAAAAAAAAAACTCTAAAAGTAAAGCCATATGTTTGCTTTTTTGGGAACTGTAGTTTCAGTTCTTCCATCAATACAAATTAACCTCCAAGCAAAGGGAAAGAAGAAGAAATTGTGCATTAAGTTTCTACTATTTTTTATGCAACAAAGATAACAATAAGAAAACTTTGAAGATCAACATGTGTTTGAAGATTGTCATGTGGTTCTACGTCAAGTTTATATCATAGTTGTTCATGATCATTTTGCTTAGCCCACGCGCGTGCGCACATACAGAGTCTAAAGGGAAAAATCCTAAATCATGTTCAATAGGAGAAACTTGGAACCAATAAGGGGAAATTACAAAAACATGTTTGATACCTCTAATGAAAAATCAAAACTTGTGCATTAAGTTTCTATTGGTTCTTACACAGTCGACAAATAAATCGAAGGATTCTGAAGACCCATGTGCGTTTCTCCACATCAAGTTCATATCATAGACGACCGAAAGATTCTTCTTGCTGATGCCGTCCTCGAGCTTCATGGCAAGGGAGGAGGGCTTGCTAAGGGAAGTTGGTGGAGTTAATAAAATTTTCAGATTATGAAATGTGATCTTCAACATCTCCTCCCTCTGCACCTTCATCAAATATATATCCTGGGTTCTTGGTATGAAGGATGGAGAGGGAGAGAGACTGAGTGGAGGTGAGGCTACCCAGCGGACAAAATTGGAATGAAAACAGAAAGGGGAATGGGGTAGAAGAATATGGGAGGCGTTAAAGTTATTTAGTGTCATGAAAACGTTTTTGAGCTAGAGACAATCAAATTAGTTTTAAAATGGTTAAAATCAATTAAACGAATTCAGTCTGATTTCTAATTGAAATCAGTCCCTCTCATATATATATAAATAAATATAAACTAGCAAGAAATGCTCGTGCTAAGCCCAGGCCCAAAAATAGGAATATATTAAAACTTAAGAGTTGTATGTGAAACATTATTGAAAATAAAATAAATCAATAGTAAAAAATACACTCTTTATCATTCTCAAGATTTATTAAGATAAAACTGAGTTGGTTCAAGAAATGAATGAAAATTATTTAAAATCTATTAAAAAAATTTATGACAAAAGCAAGTTTTTTAGTAAATTTTTATCAATCACAAAATGCATTTAATTGAAATTTCTAGTTCATGCATAAAAAAGATTCTAATTTGTTTAAAGTAAATATCTATTAGTCGTTAAACTTCATTTCACCTAAATAATTAAACTTTGAAAATAAAAGAGCTTTATTCATTAATCAATAATTTTTCCTAAAACCTAAATAAAGAAAGACAACTACAAAGTAAAAGAAATATAAGTTCACCTAAATGGTGAAAAGTAATTGTAGAAAAGAATTTGAGCTTAAAAATTCAAAAACTTCTTCACAAATAAAATACTTTTTCTAAATAAATTTTAAAATCAACTATAAAATAAAAATGATTAAGCAGGAAAAGCATTCAAAAGAATAGTCTGATCTATTCAAATAGTTAAGTACACATATCAAAGCAAGTTCAAGAATAATCAGATTGGTGAGAATCCACCAAAAACATGAATAGGACAATGATTGACTTCTTCTAATTAGTATTGGGTGTGACACCCTTTGGAGATTGGTATGAGGCCAATACATGGAGAAAAAATATTCATACAAGCAAATGGCTTATTTTACACATTTTTCTCCCATGACGCCTATATGTTTGAGCAGTATAGAGACCCAAGAAGTTTCAACCATCAAATGCTAAGAATCTTAATCCAAACATCTAAACAAATCCCCAATCTAATTAACCAAATCTATTGGATATTTAAAAAAAAGAAAGAAAAGAGAAACACTTCATCAACAAATATAAAAACACAATAGAATTTAACCAAAACTCCAATTAAATAATAAGAAATTCAGGAATCACTCGAATCTAAAGAACAAATTACTCAATATCAAATTCAACGTCTCAAACGAACCAAAAATTTGGTCAGAAACATAGGCATTGAGAAAATGGATGGAACTGCACATCTAATTAGTAACAATTGTTTGGCAAACTTTCTTCTTTGTTGAGATTAGAGGCCCGAGAATCGAGCTTCGTGGCTTCAACGGTTAGATCTACAGAGTGCTCAACTCAATTATCTTCTCATTTTCTTTTTTCATTCTTTCAACCCTTCCACACATGGTTTAAAATCTCGGTCTCGGTCGCGGTATCGGCCGGGCTGAAAAACCGATATGATATCGGTATCGGTCGCGGATATTGGTCCGTCGCGGTCATCGCGGTATGAATTTTTTTTAATCCAAAAAAATTCCCAAAAATATCCAAAAAATCCAGAATATTAGAAAATGCTGGGAAACTATATTTGTTTCCATTAATAACAACAATAAATCAAAATCTCGGTCACCTTAAGTTATGAGTCCTGTCTGTGTCGCAGACAGCAGTTCACTGTCTTTTTTTCAGTATTTCATATAATGCAAACATTATTGATGCTCTGCTCATGATCAATTTATTATTGTCAAATATAAGAAGATCAAGATAACATATCAATCATCATTTAATACTAACTTAATCATCAAATAAAGTTGTGAAATTCAAGACCCTAAAGATTAGTGAATGAGATAGTGAGTTAGTAACTGAGATAGATAAATCATAAAGCACTTGGGCATCAAAATGTTCATGGTTTACCTGAAATTAGAGGGGACTAGTGGAGAGTACTAGTAGAGACTAGAGAGAGACGATGAGTATGAGTGTATGACAGATTGACAGCCTAATACCAAGTGGAGTGTCGCCCTGGCTCGATATCATCATCATCATCATTTCTTCGGTATTGGCTAAAAAGATATGCTCCATACTGCTGTGCAGCACTAGCACTACCATATCCATAACTATTTCATGTGGATTGAGATGGCTGGTTGTAATAAAATGGCATGAAATAGTTATGAGGGGCATAAATAGGTCGTCGAGAAACTGGTGGGGGAAGCCTCCCTTGCTCAATTAACATCTGTTCGATAGAAATAATCGGTGTTGGTGAAGGGGGTACCCAATTAGGGTCATATGAATAACCCTCATGCTGTCCATACATGGCACCTTGTTGGCCAACATAATCCCCATGTTGTCCATACATGGCACCTTGGCCAACATAACTCCCATGATGACCATGAGTAGCGGCGCCGGCGCTACTACTACCCCTTGCCTCAGTCTGTCCAACATGTCTGACATAGCTACGGCGAGGATCTAAGTCAGTAGCATGAGGAAAATGCTCAACTGTCTCATAAGTGACAGACTCATCATCTCTATAATGACCCTCATCCCCGGGAGAGTCAGGTGGAATTCCTGCTGATGATGAAGAAGTAGAAATACTTGACTCACTCTCTTCATCCACCTCCTTTCCCCTTGGATGTCAATCTATTTCTTGGTCTTGTGTGGATAAATGAGAATGTGCTCCAGTTTCTTTCACAATTGGAAGATGATGTAGTTTGACTAAGGACTTTAATAGCAATCGTCCTTAGTGCAGGAGCACTCTCTCCATAATTCAACCACCATTCAGCTGAAAAAAAATAGAAATAATATTAGAGTCAATAAAAAAATAATAAGTCCTTAAATAATATAGAGATGACATTACAATCAATACCAGGATAGGTCTGTGTCACAGCTCTCCGCGCGGTCGTCGTTCCAAAGCTTCCGGCCCGTACATTGTAGATGTCAATCTGAAGATATTAACGTAGAAAAATAAATTAGAGAAATTACAATGTTATATACTTTTTTCCTTAATTATCCTACATTCTTACCTGATTAGTAGCCCAAATTGCTTCATCTGTACTCTCTATCAATCTTTCAATTACCTTTTTTAGTCTCAAACGGATTTCATTAGATATATGTCCATCTGTAAATTGGGGATTAAAGAAGTATCCTGTAACAGTAAAACCAATGAATTTTAGTCATTGATAAATTAATATAGTGAGGACTGAGGACTGAGGAGAGAATGGATAGTTGAATACAACAATTCAAGTATTAAAGGATATTTTTCACTTACCGGCAATGTGTAAATCATGTTTTAATTGTCGTCCCCATCGATTGTCGATGATCTTCCAAAACTTTTTGTAATATTTACAATCTCCTTGAATGACCAGCTTTGATCTCTCCATGGCCTCATGTAAGAAGCCCATTGTTGGCTTATCATCGCCATCAACCAATCGAAGAACCTTTATTAGGGGTTCAAAAACATTTAAAACACCCTTCACATGAGGCCAAAACTTGTTGGACTCAATTGTTTTACATACTTCAACAGTAATGGGACTTGGCCTTTTTCCCCATTTTGAATTCATGAATTCATTTGATTTTATCAATCGGAGAAATCCTTCTCTATACTTGTAAACACTTTCGATAGCAATGAAGTGGGTGGCAAATCTAGTGATGCCAGGCCGTAGTAATTCATGGTTGTCTGTATGCATTTTCATCATGGAAATGAATCTATATGATTGATAAAAAAATTTGGTGATCTTCTTTATCTTACCAATCACAAACTTCATGACTTTTCCTTTTGCAATATCTTTAAGCATTAAATCCAAGTAATGTGCTGCACATAGAGACCAGAAAATCCTTGGCCTTTGTTTCATAAGCATCGTTCCTGCAGCCTTCATGTTTGCAGCATTGTCGATAACAACCTGAACTACACAATCTGCCCCAACTTCTTCAATCACCTCATTCAATAACTTATTAATATATTTTGCATCTTGAATGTAATCAGTTGCATCAACTGATTTGATAAACACCATGCCCATAGATGAGTAGACTAGGAATTCAAGAGATGACGGTGTGTGATGGTCGTCCACCCATCGCACATTAGTGTGCAACCTCTTTCCTTCCATGCCCATTTGAAAGTTTGCACCCAAGCCTGCAACTCTTCATACTCTTTCTCAACACATACATGCCCAATCTCATAAGGGGTAGGTGTCTTTATACCTGGACCATGTTCTGCAGCTGGATCTAACATGATGGTGAAATAAGGAGATGATGCCTTGTTGGGAGGAATGCCTCCATCCAAAAAAAAACTTCCCAGCGGCTCTCACTAGATGTTCTCTTGCTTTACCAAGCCTGCCCTTTAATGCTTTCATAATGCTGGGCTGCTTTGATGTTGGTTTTCTATAAGCATATGGGTCAGTTGGCCCCACTTGCTGAGGTGCACATGTAGGAGTTCTTTCAATCTCCTCAATGTCTGGATCTCGACGGGGTTGTTTTTGACTAAATGCCCGACGCAAACTTGCTCCCCTAGGTTCGGATGACCCACCCTGCTCATATTGGCTACCTCTAGAGGTTGCTTCATATTGCATTCTTCTTCTCTCTTCCTCCTCCTGAAGTGACCTAACACTTTCTCTCCTAGCCGTCCTCATTTCCGGGTCTTCATCGTCATCATCATCGGAGGAACCGAATACTTCTTCTCTACATGCATCAAATTCCTCAGTTCTTCTTCTTTGTTGTAACTCTTTTTCTTTTTTTTGCTGATGCATTTAGGAGCTCCTTCATTTCAGCAGTCACATTTGGTGGCACTTTATGACATTTTATCACATGTCCCGTAACATGCCCCAAATGTTGTTTCAATCGAGTAATCCCGCCATTGAGCACTCTTCCACAATAATTACATTTCACTCTACTTTTGCTTCCAACTACTTCACCATGGTTCCATGCCGGATCTATTTCACGCACCATCTTGTTCCTATAAAATAAGAAATTCATGCAATAGTAATACACTAATACTCTAACAACAATTATTTTTAGGAAAAGTCAAGATTTAATAAAATCATTTTCAAAAATCCTAAATATATAGATATAGCATAAAAGTATGTAGATCAATCATTTACACATCATATAATGATCATGAATCATTAAAAGAACATATTTATGAAGAAATCCCCCAAAAATGATATATTATAATTCAAATATTAAAAAATCCGAAAATAAAATAATTAAAACAAAAATCTAAATCATGTTTATGACTAAGAGTAGATGTAGATCTATCATCTACACACTATTAATAAGACTTTGGTATCACAAATATTCTAACAAGTAACAACAATTAATTTTTGGAATTTTTTTTAATAAAATCATTTTCAAAATCCTAAATATATAGATCTAACATGAAAGTATGTAGATCAATCATTTACACATCATACAATGATCATTAATCATTAAAACAACATATTTATGATGAAATCCCCAAAAAATGATATATTATAATTCAAATATTAAAAAATCCGAAAATAAAATAATTAAAATAAAAATCTAAATCATGTTTATGACTATGAGTAGATATAGATCTATCATCTACACACTATTAACAAGTCATTAAGCCTTTGGTATCACAAATATCCTAACAAGTAACAACAATTATTTTTTGGAAAACAAAAATTAATAAAATCATTTTCAAAATCCTAAATATATAGATCTAACATAAAAGTATGTAGATCTATCATTTACACACCATACAATGATCATGAATAATTAAAACAACATATTTATGATGAAATCCCCAAAAAATGATATATTATAATTCAAATATTAAAAAATCCGAAAATAAAAAAAATTGAAAAAAAAGTTCAAATCATGTGTATGAGTAGATCTAGCATGAAAGTAAGTAGATCTAACTTCTAAATGAAGAAAACAACACAATTACACAAGTGAGTAAGTGACAAACCTCTATGCTTCATCTATTAAAAAAAAAAAAAAAAAAAAAACACATAATATGCTTTAAGTTGATTTCCTCTTACCTTAGATAATATTTTCTTCAAAAAATAGAAGTGAGATTTGAAAATATGCAAGAGAGATGGTGGCTGCTGCTATGGCTAGTAAGGAGTTGAGAAGAGAGGAGAAGAAGATGAAGATGGGAGAAGAAATATAAAAATTAGGGTTCTTAAGCTTTTATATACATCTCGGCCGATATATCGGCCGAGATATTGAAAATCACGTGATGAAGTTCATCTCGGCCGAGATGGGCCGAGATAATGAAGAAAAAACCAGAGACCGATATCTCAGGCTCGGCCGATATGAACCGGTATCGGCCGGTTTTTAAAACCATGCTTCCACGTGATTTAGATTTGAGAGTTTTATCTATTGGAAATAGTAGGTAAGAAAAAATTTAGGGAATTATGGCACGTATTGATGGAGTGTGTTTAAATGCAATATTGAGTTAGGAAAATAAACTATGTGATATTTTGATTTTAGTGGGAATCGTACACGAAGTTTTAAGGGAAAGAAACATGTAACATTTTTAGAGACTTTTGGGAAGAGATGGAAACCATGTGGCTGTCAAATTGGATGATTAGTAGGGGAGAGATTTTAGGAAGAGATAATGAACGAAAAGGAAAATGAAAGGGTTGATACAAAGATCGTTGTGAATTTAATTGGATATTAATTTAGAGAGAAATGCAGAAGTTACAAAAAAACACTGGAAAGTCAAAATCAATTTGGTCAGTCAAAATTAATTGAGTCTGATTTCTCAATTGAAATCAGTCTCTTTCATATATATAAACTAGCAAAACACACCCGTGCCAATATAATCCATTATATAAAAGATCTACTAAACTTTTAAAACTATAAGAATTTACAGAATGTAATACAAACCGCCCATTTGGTGCTTACTAAAATGGTATCACTGAATGCTACTGACCCCACTCCCCTTGTTGACTCTCTATCCCCTACTGCTTCTTCTTTAGAGCTCCACAAACCATTCTCCGTTCTGAAACCAGTTATCCAGGTGGCTCCTTCCTCCCCATCTGCCAGCCCTATTCCTACCCCCTTCAATCTAGTCCCCAAAGTCTCCAAAGAAACTGCTTCAAGGTTGATATCTCTAATAATCTCTTTATAGACCTCTGTTTATAGGAAGAGCCCATTTCCCCTACTGACAATCTCTTCATCCCTGCCTCTAGAGCAGCCCCCCAAGCCTTATTTTGGTCCTCCTCTTTTGCAAATCTGGTCCCAGTTGTCCTGCTTACCAAAAAGAAAAAGAAACCAAAACCAAAAGAGAAAAAGAAACTCTGGTTTGCAAAGGAATCCTCTGGCCTCAAATCCTCAACTGGCCTCCTTTCATCACCTCATCTCCATGCCTAAAATCTTGTTTTGGAACTGTAGGGGAATTGCAAACTCTCCAACTTCTAGGACCCTCATCTACTTGGCCAAAACCCATTCCCCTGACATAATTTTACTCTCAGAACCTAAAACTCCCAATGCCACTTCCCTGTTCCAGAACCAGGAAAGTCTAGGCTACTCCTCTTTCTTTTCTAACTGCCCCCACCCCCTCTGCTCTCTCCTCCATCTGGTGCTTCACCAAAGGTCCCCCTTCCTACTCTTTTGCCTTGGTTGACTTCTCCACCCAACACCTTACCTTATCCCTATCATCCTCCTCCAATTGCCCTCCCACATTCATCACTGGCATTTATGCCTCAACCTCCCCCATTCAGAGGAGATCCCTTTGGCAGTACCTGTGTTCCCCTCCCTTTCCTACCCACCTCCCTTGTGCTGTTATTGGTGACTTCAATACCGTCTCTTCTGCTGTAGATAAACTCAGTATCCATCCTATTAATTCCCCTGCTACTTCAGAATTCAACAATATGATGGTTTCTTCTGGCCTGCTTGACATTGGCTTCTCTGGTAGCAGATTCTCACCTGGTCTAATAATAGGCAAGGAAGGTCCTACATGGCTGCCAGGCTTGACCGCTACCTCATTAACCATGCCTGGTCCACCTCTTTCCCTGATAGTCTTCTTCAGCACTTGGTGAGGCAAAATTCTGACCACAACCCCATTTTACTGTCTACTCGTCCCCTAATAGTTGTTGATTCATTCCTTTTAAGTTTGAGGAAATGTGGATAGGCCACCCCTCCTTCAAAGATCTGGTGGCTACTGCGTGGAACCTTCCTGTTCAAGGAAATCCTCAGTTCATCCTTTACCAGAAGCTTAAGTCTCTTAAAATCAAATTGAAGTCCTGGAACAAGGAAGTTTTTGGAACCTCAAGACAAGCATCTTTGCTGCTGAAAACAACATCCTTCTTTTGCAAGAAAGCATGGACTCTGTCCCCCTGGGGTCTACTAAATCTGCCCTTAGCCTTGCAAGATGCACTCTCCAAAATCTGCTTCAAGCTGAAGAAATCCATTGGAAACAAAAATCCAGGACTAAATGGCTTCAGGAAGGAGATAGAAACACCAAAATTTCTCACCTTGCTGCTAAAATCAGAGGCTCCAAAAACATGATTGATAAAGTGGAATTCAAAGGCAACTCCATTTATAGTCACCCTGAGTTAAAAGCTGTTGCTGTGAAATTCTTCTCTGACATCTACAAGCCTTCTCCATCCTTATGGATCCTAGGCTCTTCCAAGTGCACAACAATAGAGTTTCTCCCACCCAAAACTCCATGTTGCAAGCTGTCGCCTCCAATGAAGAAATCAGAAATTCTGTTTTCAGCCTTAAAAAATCCAGCTCTCCTGGTCCTGATGGGTTCTCTGGCAACTTTTTCTACAACTGTTGGGACATTGCTGGTAATTCTGTTATTGTTGCAGTTAAGAATTTTTTCTTATCCAGAAAGCTCCTCAAAGCTTCTAACTCCTTCTTCATATCTCTCATCCCTAAAGTAGCTGCTCCCTCTTCCTTTGGTGACTACTGCCCTATTAGCCTTCTCAATTTCTCTTATAAAATTATCTCGAAGATCTTAGCTTCCATAATGGCTACTGTTCTCCCGGACCTCATTTCTCCTCATCAGGTGGCCTTCATCAAAGGTAGGAAAATTCAAGACCACATTGCTCTAGCCCATGAGCTTACTCAAAGCCATCAAAAGGGAGCTAAAGGCAAAGGTATCTGCTTGAAGCTTGACATCTCCAAAGCTTTTGACAAGTTGAGTTGGGATTTCTTATTCAAAGCCTTGGACTCATTCGGTTTTAACAGTACTTGGTCTTCCCTTATCTAGGAATGTGTGTGCTCCTCTAAAGGCTCTGTTCTTATTAACAGAGAGCCTGCTAGATACTTTGCTGTGGAATGTGGGCTTAGGTAGGGAGATCCTTTATCCACTTACCTTTTCATCCTTGCGAAAGAGATTCTCAGCCTCAACATTGATAATCCGGTTTCACAGCAGTTTGTGACTCCGATATACAATGCCCCAGCCTCTCCCCCCATCTGCCACCTGATGTTACCTAATGATATTCTTCTCTTCTTCAAAGCTCTCCCCAGGAGTATTAAAGCCATCAAAGATGTGTTGGAAGCTTATCAATTGTCTATTGGCCATCACTTCAATCTTAGTAAAAGTCATATCCTCTTCAGCAATAACAGACAGCCCTTCAAAGTCAGAGTTTTGAGATCCTTTGGCATTTCTCAGGCTTTTTTCCCGGTTAATTATCTGGGAGTTCCCCTCTTCATTGGCAGCCCCAAAGCTCACTTCTTTGAGAGTTTAAAGGATTCCTTTAGGCAAAGGCTTTCTGGCTGGAAAACGAATATGCTCTCCTTTGCTGGGAGAGTCATTCTTGTTAAACATGTGCTTCAAAGTCTTTCTATACACATCATGCTTGTTCTCCCAATCCCCAGCCTGGTCTGCAACTTCCTTGAGAAATGGATGAGGATTTTTCTTTGGTCTGGGGGTCCTGATCAATCTAAGAGAAGCCTCCTTAATTGGAATTCTGTTTGTAAGCCAAAGTCTGAAGGAGGGCTGGGCCTTCGTCACTTTCGGGATCTGATCCATGCCAATTCAGTCAGGTTAGGCTGGGTGGCTCTCTCCTCTTCTTCCTTATGGGCTATCTGGTTTAAAGCCAAATACTACAAAGGCTTCTTTCCTTGGCACCCTTGCTCTGTCTCCTCTGGCTCTTGCATATGGAGACCTATAAAGAGGAATTCACAATTTCTTTTTCATAACAGTCACTGGGTTTTGGGAGATAGGAAAAGTACTAGTTTCTGGCATGACAAATGGCATGACCCCCCTTTCTTTGGCACAGATCTTCCCCGAGATTCGTTTCACTTGGGCTGATTCTGTCCACGACTTCTTCTCTAACAACCAGAGGCTTCTGAACCTGTCTCTCCCTCAGCAGGTGGTCTCCTTCTCCTATTCTCTCCTTACCTCCTTCTCCCTGGTTGCTGAGCCAGATTTGCTGGTCTGGTCTAGCACTAATTCCAGCCATCTCTCCTTTGCTGCTGCCTGGGAGTCCATCAGATCTAGACGTCCCCCCTCTCCCTGGTATAAGTTTGCCTGGAACAGCCTTCTAAAGCCTTCTGCAGCTTGTTTTGCTTGGAAACTGTTCCATAACAAACTTCCTACTAATGCCTGGGCCCAGTCTATTGGTGTACAGTTGGCTTCCTCTTGTTACCTCTGTGGCTCTCACCCAGAAACTGCATTCTCTATGTTCTTCCTTAGCCCCTTCACTGCCTCATTCTGGGATTGACTTCAGATTAAAGGGAATTTTAAGTTTGGTCCTTCAAGCTCTGTCTCCTCCAAGTGGGACACCTTCTCAGCCGATTCTTGTCATAAAGCCAAGAAGGGCTTGGGAGCCATCTTCAGCATTTGGAAGGTCAGGAACCAAGCTATCTTCAACAGTAAGTCTCCTTCTCTTGACTCTGATGTTAATTTCTTCTTGATGGATGCTGTTGTTTCTTTGAGGAATATGTCTATCTCTTTTACTAGCAACATTTTACATTCCTTTTTTTCTCTTATGTAATCAGCCCTATCATTCTGTAAGATAGTGCTTGGATCCCTTTCTTTTTGTGGTTTTTTTGGCCTTTCTGTGGCTGTTTTTCTGTTCCTTTCCCCTTTTCTCTTCTTAATTCAATTTTGCAATTTAGCAATATATATATATATATATATGCTACCCAAAATAGCAATCAAAATCAACATTAAAGATCCACTCCAATAGTGTTCAACACAATGAAACTATGGCCATATCCATAAATGAAATGTCCATAAAATCTTAAATATCATAATGGGACCAGTTCTATCAAGTAGTTTGTACAATTAATTGGAAAATATCTTACCTCATTAACCTGTCAATGGAAGGAGTTAAGAATACCCACACCAAGCAGAGGCTCTCATGGTGAAATAATGATAACCATGATAATGAAGATATAATTTGAAGGGCATTGCAATAATGATATACGCTAACAACATAAAAGACTTAAACGATATAGTGGGAAGTAGGGTCTCATATGGCCCGTTTAATGTAACCACACCTTAAACACCAATTTACTTTAAACAAAGAACATTTATAGGAAATGGAGCGACACCTAAGAATACAAATTGATAATGGCCACATTAGAGCAACATTATAAAACACATTTAAGTATTTTTGAATAAGTAACAAGTCTGATATTGTCCATTAAGCTTTCAATTGATTGATAAAGTGCATATACAATAAGATCAAATCCTAAATTCTAGATCTAGGAAAGGATACAGTCAGGTAGTAAACAAATCAAAATTGATTCTATCCTGCAACATACATATTTTGCCCATGTAAAATATAAAAAAAGAAGGATTGCACAAAGATTTGTCTTCAAATAGGCCCAGGTATGCCTATGCAACCTCTCTCCAGTAAAGCAATGCAATGCATGGCTATAGAAATGCATATCAGTCTACAAAACACAATCATTAGCAGCATCAAAATCTAATGGCATATTCATTAGAGTAACCCCAAATACAAACAAAATCCCTTTTCAATCTCACCTTAAATTCCTAGGCAACAACCTTTCAAATGGCAATTTTTGTATAAGGAGCTTTGTGCTCTTCATAAGCTCAAAATCTAAAAACAAAAATCCTAGAATAGGTGCATGCATCACTAACATTAGCTAAGTCAAGTTCAACAATTGAAGCAAAAGAAACTCAAACAAAACATTCGGAGGAGCAATAATATTTAACCTTAGAATCCTAAGCAATTTCATGGACCAACATTTTGAATGGCATTTTTCAAATAAGGTGCTCTATGCTTTTATGATATTTATGGATCTCATGCATTGAAGAGGAAGGCAATTCATCAAACACATAATATTAAAAACAAGAGTTCCAAAATATAGGTGCATGCAACACTAACATTAGCCAAGTCAAGTTCAACAATTAAAGGAAAATAAATTCAAAGGATACATATTGGAGAGCAAAGTTCCAATGCGTTATCTATGCAGCTTATGTGCTCCTTTAGTTGCACGGGTAGAATTCCAAGTAGCCTAAACTGGCAAGAACTAAGTTTGTCTATGTCGAGAAAACTTTGCTATATTTTCCTTGTCTATGCAAGTGGGATAAGTCCAGTATTTTGTTAATTCCACATGTTCTAGCAAAGTACTCTCTTAACTGTTTGATGAATGTTTGTCAATGATAGCCAGATTTCGAGGCTTAAGATGGTAATGTGATTTCAGATTATTTAAACTTAAGATGGTAATGTGATTTATAGGCTTAACAGGATATGCCACGGATGTCGGTGGTGCTTCACCAAAGTACCTAACAAGTCTACAATCAACTCTAATTTATTCTTGTGAAATTATAAACAATAGGGAATAAATTTTTAAAAAAAAATCACATGCTTCGAATCAGTTCTTCTCTTAGTCATTTCCTACATAAATGGACAATAGTCATTTCCCGCTCTAGTTTTAGCAAAGTTTTGGGGAAAAATCATAAGATGATCAAGGCTCTCCTAAGCTCAAGCTTGGGATAAAATCTTGTAAGCTCATGCTTATGGGGCCTACCTTTGGACCATCCAAATGGACTAAACACATGACCACTCTAAATTGCACATGTCCACCAACTTTTGATCAGATCCGAATTTTACTAGACTGTTGGATCGACTATGTATCGATCCAAATGGACTATTAACCATTAAACTTTTGAGCCCATATGGAGATTATAGAAATCACGGTTGGAGCTGTTTTTTTGCAGAGAGGAAAATCTTAGGGAGTCCTTGAAATCTCCTCAACCCCCATCCCCATGTGGGTCCCCAAGTGGACCCCACCACACACTTGAGCTTATCTTATCCTAAGCTTGAGCTTAGGAGAGCTGGCCCCTCATAAGATATGCTCTAGTTCTGGCAAAGATCAAATGTCGAAATTAATCATGTAAGATTTAAAGAGGAAGCATCTCAATAAAGGTTACCTGGCACTTAGTTAATTCAAAAGGCACAAAACTAACTTTTGAGATGAATTAGCCCACCACGAATCCCCACACACCGTCAAGATCCAAGCAGACCAAGTTAACTAGGTTTGTGAAAGAAATAATTCTTTAAGCAATAATTGCAATGCTCTTTCCGAGCCTCAACTACGTCAAATCTAATAGACCTGAAAACCCAATGAACATATCGAAAAGTCGATGTCAAACAAAGAAAAACTGTGTAAATTGATGTGGAATAACATGGAGTAAAAGCTATAAAAATGAACTACCACCCATGTGCCCTATAGTAAAACAAAGACAAAGATACTAATATATACCCCATATATATATATGTGTGTGTGTGTGTGTGTGTGTGTGTGTGTGATGCTCCTATGAGAGATATCTCTCATCTTACTATGAGAGATATGGGTAGGGGCATTCACATTTAAGTTGTTGGCATTGGATATGGATGTGAGGGACCCCGCCCAATCTCTCATATAAGGTGAGAGATAACTCTCATAGGAGTATATATATATATATATATATATATATGGGCCATCTCTCCTAAGTTGAAGCTTACCTTATTCTAAGCTGAAATAGTGTTGGTTCCACAAATTAAAGTCGATTATCGTTATTTTTTGCATGATGATCGTTTCCAAAATCAAGATAAATCCAATCAGAACTGGATTCTCCAATTCCATCATGCAAAAAATAGATATAATCAACTTTGATTTATGGGACGAGCACTATTTCAGCTTAGGATAAGGTAAGCTTCAGCTTAGGAAACCCTGCTCATATATATATATATATATATATATATATATATATATATAGAGACCATGCATTAAAACACACTAAACCCAATTATCTATATCATTTGGCCATTAGAAAAACATAGGGCTAAAGTAAGCCCCCCGTGTAGAATGACGCTAGAATTTGAAATTGTTTGAACAGGCAACACCCATGACCAGTCTTTGTGCCAAATATGGTAGTGGAAAAGATAACCAGAGATGTAGTTTTGAGGGCCAAATTTTCATCATCAATCCAAGCAGATGAGTGCAAATTTGGGTGAATTCCAATCCATGAGGGTAATAAGTGTAAAGGGTTTTGGATTCATCATATGGTGAGCTGGGTAGGCCCACAGGTGGTCAAGTAATTCCTAAGAAGAATCAACTAATTCGATGGGAAAAATCAGGATCCCATCCGGAGGTAAAAGAAAAACCAAACTAACATTATAAGATCTTGTAATAAAAAGAACTAAGAAAAATCATAATCACGACCATGAAAAATATAGCATATTATCAGATCTCAAATAGGCCCCCCAAAAAAAGTAGAAGAAGAAATAAACCCATAAAAACAAACAAACCCATAACAACCTATAAAGATCAAAACCCAGAAAATCAAATGGCACAAATAGAAAGAAAATGATTAGGCAAAATCGATATTGCCTTGCATGGCAAAGAAAATGATGAGGCAAAATCGATATTGCCTTGCATGGCTTCCTGAGGGTATGTCTTGGAAGCCCATGCATCGGTTGAAAGTGATGCTGCTCATCAGACATGATTTCTCTTCTTCTCTCTCGCCTTTCTCTTTTCTATTTCCTTTTGAAAACTCTCTCTATCTCTTTTTGTTCTTTCTACCTAGTCAAATAAGTCATAAGAGGGAGATTGCAATAATCACATTGAAGAAAAAAGGATTCCGTATTTTCTAGATGCCAATCAAATGGGAGTGGAATCTGGTGTCTGAGGATGATGATGAAGCTAATGTTCGAATAAGAGAGATAGAGGAGAGAAGTAAAGTACCTTCAGTGGATTACAGTTTAGGAGTCTTTCCCATTTTCCAGGAGTTACAGTAAGCCCATTCCTCTCCCTTTCCCTCATCATTATTTCTCAAACGAGCAAGCATTGAGAAGACATTGAGAGGAGGTATTGATTCAAAATAAATTGGATAGTGAAAACCGATTAGAAGGTCGTTTCCACACGTGGAAATGAAACTGATCCTCTTAATGGCTGATATTAATAGGAGGTCAAAACTGTAGAGTGGTCAAAATCAAATTGAAGCTATTGACTGATTTCTGTAATTGAAAACAGTCCCTTTCATATATAAGAATTCTAAGACGTCATTTTACAGTAGAGTGCTCCATACTGCCCTGTCAACATGTTATAAGATTGTGTGGGGTCGTTTTGTAACCACAGATCAAGGTGGAGGCACTTCCTCGATCTCGGACTATCCTTAATCTCGGTATTGCGCAAGCTCGACAGCGGCACCATCTCAGTTGATCGTAGCCCCCGTCTTGGTGGCCACATTCATAAGCGCCCACCTCGGTCTCCACCTTCGGCCCGATCTCGGCCTCCTGTCACTCAGCCATAAATGCAGCCATAAATGCATTGCCATGATGGGGACGACGGACTGACAAATGGAGTGGGCGCCGGACCTAGATAAGTGGCACGCCTTATCTCAGGCTCACGTCCATAGGTGTAGGGAGATGGTCCGATGGGACATTCTCTTTTTACCTAACCCCACTCAGGAGAGAAAGGTACTCGTTGATGGGACTCCCTTTTCTTCCTGAAGGGTCCAATCCAATGATGACTCTCACGTCTATATATTGCATGAAGAAGAACCACATGAGGTACGCAACAAGTTTCTCCCCCACACTGCTTCTTCTCCCTCGATCATACTAACTCAAGCATCGAAGTGCCTTCGGCTGCCTACAGCCAGGGGCTCTGACCTTCATTTTTTCTTTCAAATTACCGGAGGCTTGATCCATTCCCCCAATCATCCCAAGATCAAAGGTTCAATCCTTTTTTAACTAAGTCCGTAATTTTTAGGCACTTACATTTGGCGCCGTCTGTGGGAACTGTGATCTTCACCAAAACCAAACCTGCAAAACCCATGCCTCCAAAAACCAGATACGACGGCGAAGGGTCCTCGAAGTCCTGGAGAGCATCATCCTTTCCTTCGGAACAACCCTCATTTCCGCCATTTTTGCAACCAGAGTCGCAACCTCAGCCGACTCGGCAAGTACCCTTAGTGCTGTCCGCTGGCGTTCGCTCTGCTCTTCTCCCCCCTCCGGGTCCGGCGGAGGTTCCCCCCGTCCCACAGGAGTTGCCAAGGGTTCCCCGCCAGAGAAGGTCCGAAGGAGAATCCGGTCCCGCGTGCGTGGAGGGTGTTGTCCAGTCGGACTCCTCGTCCCGACCTCTGACGACACCCCCCCATCGTGACCACCATCAAGAGGCTCCGCGCCGCTCAGGTAACCAGCCACCCAGGGGCCTCCAGCAGAATGTCTCCTCGACAGGTCATCAGCGACGGAACAAGACCACTGCCGGAGCGAAATCACGCCACTCTAATCGTCGCACTCACGACGACGACCAGTCTTTTTACCAGGCCCGCGAAATGAGAAATGACGACCCCCCGCTCAGAGAGCTCGATGCCCAGAATCAGGCCCTCCAAGAGAAAAAGGAGGGGATTCGTCGTCTCCAGGTGCAATTCGAGGCAAATGAGAGAAGGTCTCGTGGTCCGCCTCCCAGGTGACAGCAGACCCGTCAGGGCAGCCGGGATCTGAGGCAGATCCTTGATGATAGAAGGAGAGATCGCCGCGAAGAGGAGGGCTCGAGCAGAAGCCACCTACGTAGCAGCTTCGAGGGGACGCATCGCTAGCCGGAATCCCCGAGGCCAGAGAACACGACAGGCCTAAGGGAGCTGCTCGACCACTACGTCAAAAAGGAGGTCTAGGCTCGGATGGCCGAGATCGGTTTCGACCGAGACCAGGGAGAGGCCTACGAAGAAGAGGACCAGGGCACGTCCCCTCTCTCCCAGGAACAGGGTCGCACCCCGGGGTGTGGATCCAAAACTAACTAAGTTTGATGTTCACCGATCTGGCCCACATGAAGGTTTGAAGGATCGGTCAAGAGACAGCGAGCCTTGTCACCACCCAGTCTTACGGACTCACCGACCTTAGCCGCTTGGAAAGTTCAAAGACAAAGAAAAGGGGCTCATTCTCAGTCAGCGACCCAAGACTGGAAAGGTAAAACTCCAGTTTCTCCTTCGACCTCAGCCACTCACAGGTTTCGGTCATGTTTAAGAAATCAGAACATCCACACACCATTACAAAGAGGAAGAAGTGAAAAGACAGCTGGAGAATTAAAAGAAAAATTGTTTTTCATTGATAAGGATAGATAATTACAAGAATCTGTGCACTCTGGAAAAACAGAAAAATACATCGAGAGAGAAAAAAAAGACTCTTATTTGCTCCGGTTCTCGGGCGCCGCAGCTTCAGTCTCGGGCTCCGGAGGAACGGATGCAGCAGGGGCGCTTGAGGCTTCGGACGGAGGAACTATGGAAGGAGCCTGGGCCGCGTCGCCCCCGGCAGGAGCTGGGGTCGAAGGGACCGGGGCCGGGGGCGCTTCCCCGGTCCCGGTCTCTGGCCCTTAGTGGAGGAGGTCCCTGCTGAACTCGAGGAACCAGAGCGGGCGCCGGTGGAAGAGCCCTGGGCAGCGCCAGGTCCGCTGGGGGCATGCTTCGGGGCGGGGGAAATCCGACCCCCCCAGGATCATGGCCCCCAAGTTCTTCAAAGGAGGGCGCGGCCCGACCATCTCCTCTTCTGTCTGGTCTCGGTCCGAGGAATTGTTTGCGACTAAGATCGGGCCTTGGGGCTCCGTGGTCTGGTCGCTGGTCTCCGCAGGCACGAACGTGATCCCCCCCATCGGCTTAAGGGGGATCTCGGCAGTCTTCCTGGTGTAAGACTGATAACGCGGTTTGTACCCGAGCAGCGAGAAGGCAGCCCGATCGTTGTGAACATGGTAATCGTGGATCTTCGCGAGCCAGGCGTCGTTCTTTTTCCAACGGTCAAGTCTGGCGTCTCTCCTCCTTCGCTGAATACTTGCGCAGAGAAACAGAGGACATTAGCTAGACTAAATCAGCAATGAAACAAACACAAATAGGACGGGGAAGCGAGTATTTACTCGGAGGGGTCCCAGGTCTGCGCGGAACCTGGATTCTCCGCGCCGCCTCGGTCTCAGACTCCCCGAACTCTCAGTTCCCCGAAACTAGCAGGCGGACGTCCCTAGCGTATTTGCTTGAATCCTCCACTGCGTTAATCAAGGGCTGGCGCCTAGCCTTCACCCGAAGATAGTAAGTGTCTTCGCCCCCCACGGACTTGCAGATATCGTAGACATCCTCTATATCATGTACCCTGAGGTTGATATCTAGGATCTGGTTCAACTTCGCTATGCCCATTATTATTTTGAACCCGTTGGGCATCAATTGGAAGGGGCAGATCCACCACGTGCTGAGGCAGGATCGAAGAAGCGGGTGGACTGGGAACCTAACCCCACCCTCGCATACCAACACCAAGGGGAAGGGCATACACTTCCTGACCAAGGTAAAGCCATCCAGGAGGCCCTGGAGGTCGTCGGGCTTCACCTGCACGTCGGCTGGTATTTCGAACGCCTCCAGGGTTGCGAGACCCTCTACCCAATGGTTGTAGATTCCTATTTTCTAAAGGCTAAATGGACGGCGAGCAGAAGGCAGAGATGAAGGAGCAGGATCTAAAGAAACCTAAGGGGTGTGAGACCTTTGAGCAAAAGGAAAAAAGAAACAGAGAGGAAAACTCATAGAGAGGGTGTGACGGACTGCAAAGAGTGAAAAGCGAGAAGACTCCGGGTTCGTCGAGGTTCTATTTTGGGCAGAAAATCTCCTTCAGTAGGATCTCCTTCAGACGAAAGCTAGGGTAAGGGAAGAAAGGGAAGGGAGCGTCCCTATTTTATAGAGGGACGCCCCTTTTGATTACAATGCATTCGAAGCAGCGCCTCGAGCTCCCCACTCGCCTCTTCGATCCCGGTGAATGACTAGACAAAAGGTTACACGTGGCAGCGCCAACCCACTCCCAGCCACACCTTTGGTACGATATTTATTACCTCGGGCATACGGAACGACGTCCGCGTACCCATCATGGTGAGACCATTATGATACCGCATTTATTGCCTAAGGCAAACGAAAAGGCGCCATGATGAGGATCGTACGACAGCGAGATACGACAAGACAGGACCAGCACGTCCATTCAATCTTAACTCCCGACCTCGGGAAGGCCCAAAGAGGTTGAGAGCTAGGGGCAATTGTGTGAGGTCGTTTTGTAACCACGGATCAAGGTGGGGGCGCTTCCCCAATCATCCCAAGATCAACGGTTCAATCCCTTTTTAACTAAGTCCGTAATTTTTAGGCACTTACAAAGATGAAAAGTGCTATATCTTTTCTTCTTTTAGTATTGCAATGAGTAATGCTAAAGTTATGCTGTTGCAAGAAGGGGATATGGAGTGGAAGAACCAAGAAATTTGCATTGGGGAGCCACCGTGTAAAAAGGGAAAAAAAGAAAAAAAAAATTTCTAGGGGAGGCCAATGAATTCATAGATAATACCTAATCAAAATCAATAAAAAAAAAAATGGCTAAACCAATTGGAATCACCATTAATCATTTGAAAATATTTTTCTTTATTTCTTATAATTAAACTAGGTTAAACCACATGGTCAAACTGCTTTGGACCGATCCTCCACTACAATATGCCTTTCTTCTGACCCTTTTTAATTTTTTGCTCACCATCGTCATCATCTCTACTCTTGCCATAACACCCCTTTGCATCATCCCAAAACAGAAGAAGAAAAAACAAATAAAGAAAGAAATGCAAAGAGATGGATGATGCCTGAGAGGGACGGTAC
This sequence comes from Cinnamomum chago, assembly GCA_038049695.1. Lineage (NCBI taxonomy): Eukaryota > Viridiplantae > Streptophyta > Magnoliopsida > Laurales > Lauraceae > Cinnamomum > Cinnamomum chago. The sequence goes on along the minus strand of CP142458.1, from coordinate 57,337,476 downwards.
TGAGAAGACAACGGTGAGGTGAAGTGGGATATTAAAAAGTGGATAAAAAGACAAGAAGATTTCAACTGACACTACAATAATAGCAAAAATGTTGGTCCCACAATGTGGAAAGTGAGAGGTAGAGGAAAGTGTGAGTGTTAGAGATAGGGTGCAAGTTGGCTTGAGCCAAATCCGAACTCGATTTCGAATGACCAACCCGAACAACGGTGAAATTTGGATTTTTTTTTTTTTTTTTTGGGTTTTTGGCAGGTCGGTCTTGGATTTTGAAACCCACATGGAATTTATGTTTGTTCTTGGGTTTAGGGTTTGAGGAGGTGAATCCTTGGTACCAGACTTATTTATATAGTGCATAATATTATATGCATCCATTATTCAATGTATATAGTGCATAATTTTTAAAATTTTATGCCCTTTAAAGCAGAAAAAGAAAAAAAATATCTGAGCATGTGACCCAACTTGCCTTAGGTTTTCCCTTAGGCATTGTGGAGTGAAAAAAAGAACATGGCTAGGTTTTTCATTGTAGGCATTGTAGAGTGAAAAGATGAACATGGCTAGGTTTTTCTATGGGCCTGTTTCTTTGCTAGTAGAATTTAGGGAATTCTTGTATGGGGAATTTCTAAATTCTTAGACTTCGTAAAATTTCTAGATGTTCCCATGTACTTGAGCATCTGGAAATTTCACCAAAAGACAAAGGAGCTGGAATTTCTAGATTCTCAAAAGTCATTTGAGACATTTTAGGTGGTTTGGATTTTAAAATGCTTATGAAAAAACACGACATTTGAAAATGCTGAGTGACATTATGTGAAAAAAAAAACCGATATGGCAAATTCCTGTTAGAAATTCTAGTAAAGAAACAGGTCCATAAAATTCTAATGGGAGCAATTAGTTGGTCCTATATATTAAGTGTCTTGTGGTACAACTTTGAGCATTTGTCTTGCCATATATATGAAGAACATTGAGGGTAATTTATTCTTTTGCCTTATTTTGGAAAAAAAGGACTTCGCCCGTACCATAACATTTAGCTACAGACAACGCTTTGCGACAAAATTTGAAATAATTCCCTACAGGTACTTGTGCAGATTTTATGGACTAAAATGTCTTGACCATGCGATATCATATACCATGTTTTTGCGATTTTGCAACATTTTACTTTATGCAATATCGCACAACAGTTTCCCCCTTACTGGGTTAAAAAGGAATATATAATTTTATGTGATATCATAGTTTTCTAGATATTTTATTTCACAAAAATATAATACACGAGTGCATGTAGAAGATTATCTTAACTTTCGTCACCAAATAGGGCTATTAATGGCTAATAGTTACTGCACGGGAAAACTCCCAAAATAAATAAATAAATAACTAAATGAAAGACTTCTTTTGACTTACCTACACAATAATACGAAGCACTCAGTCATAAAAATGAAAAGTTATGTCATAGTAGAGGCAATATCATGAAAAGAACCTTGAGTTTTATAATTTATAATTTATATTTTTTACAATTATTGTAAAATCTTTTAGATTTTGACTTAAACAAGAATTGGGGAAAAAGGAACCTCCTGGGGTCACCAAGTTAACTTTATGGGGCTTTTCCTATACAGTATCAATAGCCGTCAAGTTTCGCACGTGGTGATCAAATTAGCAATATTTCTTAAAAGTTCTCTACACTAATTCATTTTTGCAATATCACAAAAGTTTTATTGAATTATGCGATATCGCATGAAACTATATATTTTGCTTTATATTTCAATGTTCTTTCCAATAATTCAACAAAGTGTTGTGACATCATAATAAAATTATATATATTTCTACTTAGGTCACTAAACACTGAAATCAATGACTAATGGTGACCGAACCGGTAAAAGCCCCAACCTTTTATTCCTTAGGGCATGTTTCTTTTGTGGAATTTTTAACAAGAATTCACCATGCTGATCATGCTAGGGAATTTTAGACATGATGTGACATCTTGTCCCCTAACATTTCTAAATGCCATGTTTCTTCTCTAAAATTTCTGAATTTCAGTACATGAAGGGTCTCAAATGACCTTTGGAAATCCAGAAATTCCAACTCCTTTTTAAATTTTGGTGGAATTTCTATATGCTCAAGCTCAAGGGAGCATCTTGGAATTCTACTATACCTCAGAATTCAGAAATCTACAAATAGGAATTCCTAGAATTCCAGCAAAGAAAAATGCCTTAGTTGTAATATGAAAGTTCCGTAGACCCTACTAGAATGGATGCTAGTCTAATTAATCAAACTAATCCAGCGGATATAACCAACTAACAAGATAGAACTAGCAAATAAATCTACTAATCAAACACTACAAGAAGGCATAAACAATTTTAGCGTGGAAACCCTTTCCAGGGAGAAAAATCACGATAAAAAAATCAAGAACTCATGAACAGATATATTCACAGCTCCTTTACCTCAGTTTGTACTTCGATCTAATGACTGTAGTTGTTCTTACACAACTTCCACTACCATGACTTCCACCGTGCACCGTTCTCCTTACTCGATCTCCTCGCACCTTGTCACACAAGATGATCAATCTTTTATAAGAGAGTAGAAGCAACAAAAAGATTTTAGAGCATCCATTCAGAACAACCTCTCAATGACTCTAGAAAAATAAGGAAATTTCTCTTAGGGTTTTCTAAAATCAAATCAAGAGAGAGAATTAACTTATTGTCTTTTTTTTTTTTTCTAGGGTTGAGATCAAATCCCTATAAATAGCCCCAAATTCCTGCCTTGTAGTTAGAACACAAATAAGACTCAAAGTGGGAAACAAAGTCTCAAAAGAAAACTAATTCGCATTAGGTCTAGAGACTTTTCCGAATTTCCTGCGCCATCCGATCAATCATACAGTCCATCCAATCGATCAGACCACCCAAAATAATTGGGACGTTTTAGCCATTGATGGATTGTACAATCGGTCCTTGACTGACCAAAATTTTGTCCAACTCATAAATTACCCAACATGGAAATACCTTCATTATTACCGATGACTAATGTTACCGATGACTAATGGTAACTGAATGGAAAAAAACCCCGACCTTTTACTCCATAGTTGTGTCCAGCCCTGGCCCCTGCGTATGGGTTGGCAAGCATAATAGGATCAATCCTTGTAATAGTGTGGACATGTCAAATCAAAAGACCTGCATAGTTGATCACTACTGTTCATAATTGGATGTGTCGTTATTCAATTCATTTTCAAATCTCTTCATAATTGGATGTGTCGTTATTCAATTCATTTTCAAATATATGCATTTTCCTGTGGAAAAACTTGGGTTTTACAGTCTCAATGTAAATACTTTCTCAACATCAATGGATAAATTTTGGATGGGACAAGTTTGAAATGATATGATAGTGATGGCGACCATGATGCTGAGGAAGATTACTCTGATGAACTTGGACCACTTTGGGGTGAACTCCCTATATTGTTCCTTATCCGGAGTGGGGTCCACCATTTTGATTGCTCCAATCCCCCTCTATACGACTATACTCATGGGAGAATTCCAGGAGAAAGCAAGGAAAAAAAAAAAACCAAGTGCAGAGAGATGGATTCATCACTTCTCTTCCTCTTATTCACTATCTTTACAACATCAATACCAACCGTGGAACCCAAATCCAATTCATATCCAATCTCCTTTCCAAGATCTTATCACCCATCTCTCATTCAAACCAAGGAACCAAGACCCAATCTCCCATTCAAGACCCACTTCTTCCCTCAGCTGTTAGACCACTTCACTTTCCTCCCTCAGAGCTATAGCATCTTCTACCAAAAGTACCTCATCAACTCAGATTACTGGGACAATGGCCCCATTCACAGAGCTCCAATCTTTGTCTACACTGGCAATGAAGGAGACATTGAATGGTTTGCTGCTAACACTGGTTTCATGCTTGAAATAGCACCCAAGTTCCATGCTCTTCTTGTTTTCATTGAGGTACTAAAAGAAAGAAAATGAGAATTTTAGTCTATAGTAGAGCTGAAGGATTATTGTGGCCTCTCACAAATGTTGATGGATAATTTTTTTACTTTCATTTTTCAGCACAGATTTTATGGAGAATCAAAGCCATTTGGGAAGGATTCTTACAATTCTGCAGAGACATTGGGGTATCTAAATTCCCAGCAGGCATTGGCTGATTATGCAGTTCTGATTAAGAGCTTGAAGCAGAACTTGTCTGCAGAAGCATCTCCTGTTGTGGTCTTTGGGGGGTCTTATGGAGGAAGTATGTTTTAAATTTTAATCATCATGGTTTTTTCTTCTCCTCATTTTCATTCTTCTTTTGGAATCCCTATAACATGGGGCTGAATCTCATATTGGATTTGCACTAAAAGTAAATAAAATTTACTATTACTCTCTTCTTTCCTAATTTTACTTCACCATGAATGTAACATCGAAGAGACAATTTCAGTTATTTAAGGTCTTTCTGGCAATCCTTGGCATGTGGAATTGATTTATTGTGTAGGATCACATCATCATGGTCTATTTTCCTTCTCTATGAAGAAAATAGAGGTTATTTCTCTGTTTTCTTCTCCATCTTGACTTAAAAACTACTTTTTGGGTCTTGTTTGTATTTTTTTTTGGGTCTGTGCAGAATTCAGATCCTTTGCCTGCCATTTCTGACTCTTTACTTTTTTAAAGAAAAATGCATACATGTGACAATTGCACTGCCTTTTGTCCTTTCCATCGTTTTCTTTTATACCGGCGGGGACGTTTGGCAAAGGCATTACAGTGGAATCTTCTCCATTTTTCGCATTTTGAGGATTTTCCATGTTTGGTTGGGAGAAGATTTTGAGAGAAATGGCATGAGTTTTCCTCTCATGTGATTATTTGCACAATCACTCAATCAGACCTCCTCCCCTCCGACCAAGTGATTCTGTGAATGAGGGGAAAGGCGGAGCTACAGTGTATGAACAGTGATTGAGACGTTAATGTGATCTAGGCCGGTTTTTGCATTTTTAATGCATCTTTTGAGTCCCATAATTAAGATCCAAACCGTTAGTAATGTTTAAACAATCCAAAACGGGGATGTCACCAAATTTCAGCCGTTGATTTATCTTAGATTTTGAAATATATGCAAAATTGTCCAAACCGTTAGATGACCAAATTCTCAGATCTGTTGGGCCAAAACCGGGATGGAGACCAGTCATTCTTTTCAATTTTCTGGTTTTTATAGGCCCCATGATCATGATCTGAACCGGTAGTTATTTTTGGAAGGTCAAACACGGCTACTTGACCAAATTTCAACCGTTGATCCTTACCATATCTTGATATATTTGCCAAAACATCTAGATACTAAAATATTAATTTCTTATTCTTGTGGGCCCCCTTTGCACGATCTAAACCGTTCAGATTTTCTAGATGACCACAAACAACTTCAAGGTGAAAGTTGAGGTCTTAATTTTTCATGGATTTTGAAAATTTTTATAAAAATGTTTATTACCATTGGATCATACATTTTACAATTTGTAGGAATCCTCCCTCCATCCAAACATGATACTCTCGCTGGGAATCCTACTTGAGGATTGTGGTCTTCTTTGGAGATGGAGAAAATCCTCTAAATAGAGGTTTCTTCATCATTTACCAAACGTAAGGTTTTATGGGAGTTTGAAGAGCGTTTACTTCTTTTTGAGTAGTAAATGCACTACTAAGTTAGATCTCTCTATATTGGACTGGCAGATTTTTAAGAAGTTTATGCCAGTGGCCACTTAATTCTATCCCTAGCATGTTTAGCACTTTACTAGTAAATTTAAAGTGAAGAAAAGCCTTCATTATTTGGATAAGAAAATACAATGGGTCATATCAAAAGTACACACATTTATAAATTTTTCACTTTTTTAGAAAAGTTAAAAAAACAAAATCCTTTGTCCACTAAATCGTAAAAAAAAATCGTCTTTTTCACACAGAAAGTAAAAAATACTCCCTATCAAAGAACTAAAAACAAAAAACTATCATAACTCTCTATATTTTATTCTTTCTTGATTTAATACTTCACCCACTTTACTTTAATTCACTGCACATCCAAACACTTATAGAGTAAGAAAATGCGGTTTGAACCCAAGACCTCAACAATTTACTAAGTACAGGAGAGATCACTTCGATCATGATCATCTGAATCTCACAAAGTTGCTGATTTGCATCCACAGTGGAACCCATCTCGGACTTGAATTTTATATATACATTTATTTGTGAACTTGACTTCTTGAACATATTTTATTATAATTTCAGATATACACCCATGTGCTCTTGATTTTTTCTAAAAAAAAAAATGTATACTTCTTGTTGATATACCTTTCAGTGTTGGCTGCCTGGTTTAGACTGAAATACCCTCACATTGCCATTGGAGCCTTGGCATCTTCAGCCCCTATCTTGCAGTTTGATGACATAATTCCATGGACAAGTTTCTATGATGCTGTTTCCAAGGATTATAAGGTTTGTTAGTTAGTGCTTGAAATGTGACAAAAGTTGTTGGGTAGGTTTCTTTTTATCTGCCATTTGTGTCAGTTTGGATGAAAGATACAAGCTCTCTTTCTTGGGTTTTGGGAGGATTCTGAAGGGACCATGAGCCATGAGCTATGCTTTCTGCAGGATGCAAGCTTGAATTGTTTTGATGTGATAAAGGGAAGTTGGGACGAGTTGGAAACACTGTCAGCCCGGAATCAAGATTTGGTGGCACTTAGCAGAACATTTAGGACTTGCAAGTAAGTATCTTACCAAAATTAAAAAAAGTGAATATGAAGACTTGATATATGTTAATTAGTCTCAGGTGGGTCACATAAGATGATCTAAATGTACCTTAACTTAGGGACCCCCTACTAATTCTTCTTAGATAGTGCAATAACATATCAAACAAGGCAAAGACTGCTAAAATATTCTTGGTTCCCTGCAGGAATCTTCAATCAGTTTATTCGGCAAATAACTGGTTATGGAGAGCTTTTGTTTATACAGCAATGGTTAATTACCCAATGCAAGCTAATTTCATCATGCCCTTGCCTGCTTACCCTGTTGAACAGGTATTCTTCTTCTTCTTGTTTCTTTTTATACACCTGATACCAAATTAAGCTTAATAAATATCAATTGTGACTTTGAGGAAATGTTCTTAGAAAAAACAAGGCTGTCAATGGGCTGGATTCTACCCAGACTCACCTGTATCAACTATCAAGGCCTGAGTCCTTTTACAAGTCTGAGTCTAGGTCATCTCAGATCTGGGTGTCTGCCTGTTTATGAAATTGGCAGGTTTGGTTCTAAACTTTTAAAGCCCATTGGTATATTTGGACTAAGATTTAGACTTTGATACTAAGTATGAATTTATTTAGTGGCGACATTCATGTGCACCCATCCCTCACCTTATGGTGAGGGACAAACTTGAAAGGGCTCCCCCTAGAGCCTCTATGAAAATGGGACTTCGGGAAGATGGGAAAAGACATCTTAGATGGGCCCATATATCAAGTTTGGGGTGAATTTCATGCCTTTAACTCCTTCATCTGTGGCCCACAAATCTAACAACTTTATATTAAAGAGAAAAATTTGACTCTGGACCCAACGGGTCTAATCCATTCGGATTAGTGAAAACTCAATGGGTTCAATGTAAGTCATAGGGTCCCATGTGTGTGGATGGTGGATCATAAAGTCAGCCCCACTATATTGTCCCTTACCCTAATATGGTGAGGGATGGATGCGCATGAATATTTTCCTTTATAAGATAATGAGAAAATCGTAAAGATATATTTATATATAATGTATGTGTATTTTATGTTAATTTTATCTTCACGAAGAAGAGGGTGTCTACCAATCTTTGAACCCTTGCCCTCTTTTGCTTGCTTCTAATCATGCAGCCCTTAAAGAAAGGTTGGTATGTTAGGAAAACTTTCACCTGCGCACAGTTACTCATCCGCACTGCACATTCGAACAGTAGCAGAGGTGGGACCCACCTATGAATTTCACATGCTATGGGTCCACATGTGCGGTGTGCATGCACGACACGTACAGGTGAATATTTTCCTAATATGTAAATGTTATTTTATTATGCATATGGTATACACACTATATACACCGTCCGGGCCTATTCAGGGTTTCACACCATAAACATGTGATTGGGCCTGACCCGTTGGACAAAAATGGATTCCAGGCCTGCCTAAACAGACTCGGATATGGGCTGGACCCGCTAAAAAATCAGACTCATTGGACAGCCTTAAAACACAGTGTCCCCCTAGGGATGATCATGAGCCATATCTGGCTAGGACAGGCTGGGCCGAAGCCTGTCTGACCTTAACCTTTTAAGTTATTAGGCCCAGTATCTATTATGGGTCTTTTCATGGGCCTTTATAGTCAAGCTGTGGCCCACCCATTTTCAAAAAATTTGGTTTCTTTTATGCTATATTTTCTTCTTCATTGTTTGTATCCTTCTGTTGTTGCAGATGTGCAAGATCATTGATGGATTTCCTCCAGAGGCTTCCAAGCTCACCAAAGTGTTTTCAGCAGCAAGCCTCTATTACAATTTCTCAGGGACAGAGAAATGTTTCAATATAGAAAATGCTACAGAAGCTCATGGCCTCAGTGGTTGGAATTGGCAGGTAAAATAAATCCAAAAGCATTGATTTTTTCAGCTCTGCACTTAAATGAGGCTAATTATGTAGGTTTTGATTAAATTAGCTAGCACAGTCCATGGGACTTTTGGGCTTGGCCCAAAAACCTCTATGACATAACCTGGGGCAATATCCAGTCCCTAATCCTGGGCTGCGTCGTGCAAGGTCGAGTCTTACAAAAGCCCATCTTGTAAATAAATATCAATGTTCAGATGTGCATCCAGATCATGAGCTCAAAGTTAGGTCCAGGCCAGCCTTATCTTTTTTTTCATGTATTGTATACGAGTGATTAAGTACCTTTTTATAAGTATTTATATCACAGATTCAGGTCCAGGTAGTGAACCTTATCCAATCTGGGTATGGGTATGACTTATTTAACCTGGACAACTGTAGGATCCTTTTTACTGATCCTCAGTTAATAAATAGTTCAAGCTTGGGTCTGGGTACACTATGGACCTGACCTTAAAGGCTTAACCTGCCCTTTTCATCCCTAATTACAGGGCAAGCTCTTAATTTAGGTTGTATTCAGGCCATACTAGTCATGTCTAAGGGATAAGCTCAAATAAGCCCTGACCCATCTCAGTTTTGGTTCTTTTTCTACCCCTACTAGAGTGAACTGTCAAAATTGTACACATTATCAGGATCTTAATATCTGTCTATCATCATTTATACTGCCTACAAAATAGGGCATCAGCATCATAAATAGAGGCACTGAAATTAAAAGTATAGTTTTTTATAAAAAAAAAAAAAAATTCTCTTCTTCTCACACTTTGGTGTGTTTAAACAATGGAAGACAGATATTAACAAGGACATCTTTTTTATATATTTTGTTATTTTTTATTTTTTTTGTGGCATGGATATTGTGGACAGGCATGCACAGAAATGGTTATGCCCATGAGCCGTTCTAATGAAAGCATGTTCCCTCCCTCAACCTTTGATTATAAAGCGTTTGGAGAGGAGTGCATGATGAAGTATGGGATTCAGCCAAGAGCCCATTGGATCATTACTGAATTTGGAGGCACTGTGAGTCCCTTTTTTTTTTTTTTTTTTTTAAATAACAAAAACATAGGTAAATGACCTGATTTAGCTATAGCAAAACTGAAACTAAATTGTGAATTGTTGATGATATCATTTTGGGGCCACCTTCGGTGAGCATGACAGATTCAGTTGAACCCATCGCTAAATTGACTCTAGTCAATTGGGAAAAATGCGAGTAGTCAGTCCAATGCTGATAATCACTGAGAGGGGGGAACAATTGGGTGCCTTCCGATGCACAAATGGCTGGTTTGGCTAAATAAATTGTGTTTACAAAAGGTGGATCCCACATTGTGGATTTCAATTGAATAAATTGGATCATTCTCTTAGTAATAAAAATTATACTGGTGGAAATGCACTTAGGACAACATATTGGATTCAATGTGGCCCCAGAATCATGCTGATTATGTCATGATTACCATATGCCTTGTGTTCTCTGATATGAAACCAATTCCAGTTATAAGTTAAAATGATACTTTAATGTGATACTTTGTATTTATAAGCTTTAAGATAGAAACAACATCTCCTCGTCATTGTCATCGTCATCATCATCATCAAAATCCCAGTCTTGTCCCAAAAGTTCAGAATTGGCTTTCATGGTTTCCATTTCCAGTGAAACCCTATTTATAACCATGTTTTCAGTAACTCCACAATTCCAACCAACCAAACAAAAAAAAGTTACTCCACAATTTATCATATTTTTTATTCACTACTATGTGTATTGTCCTTCCGGTTTCTCCTTTTCTTTGTTCTCCTTGAACACATAACCTTTCAACACATCATCTAGGTGCTGTTTTTGGTTTTCATATCTAAACCATTTCAAGCAAAATTTGTTGATGTTTTATTTTGTTGGGACCACAATTAGTGTTACTTTTACAGACAACACTTACTTCTACATAGACAAATTAAATAATTGGCATATGCTACATTTTTTTAAATAATTCAATAACAAAATATGATAATTTGGAAGTAATAAAATTGGACAAAGGAAACCTGTTTGGCCAGCTCTAGAAGATTTATGTTTTGCAACTCATGCTGGATCAATAATAATTGGTTATATATGTGGTATATTCACTTATATTTTGTGAAAGACTTAATGGTTCACACCCTCACCCTGTTTGATAGTCATGGCGTCACTAAAGGCTACCATGTTTTTTCCTAAAGAATGTGATGTTTTCAGAGAATTGAGCAAGTGCTAAAGAGATTTGGTAGCAACATCATATTTTCTAATGGAATGAAGGATCCTTGGAGTAGGGGGAGGTAAGGAACCATTGCTCTCTAAATATTTGATTTACTTCTCTACTGTTACAAGGAATTGCAGTTAGGGCCTATTGTTTTTATTTTAAAGTTCTTCTGTATTCCTCAAGTAACTTTTAGATAACTGAAAATTGTTTAAGATGAGAAACAATTTTCATTGAACAAAAAAAAAAGAAAGAATTATCCTTCTTAAAAAGGACAAGTATAGTGAAAATGACAAAATAAAGTTAGCTACACATGCGATCCCACCTATGATTAATCCAACAACCCTCACCTTAGACATGCCCTTGTGTATTGGGGTTCTCTTAAATTTGATCTTGATCTGAGTGATACACTCGAACCGAACTACCACAAGTTTTTACAGTTTATAAGGTAAAATCTTTAGATTTTTTCAAATTAATAGCTATAATCACCGGCCAACAACGATAATGATTTAGCTAATCATCATTTATGATGAGACCTTTCCATCTCACCCCAACCATTGATGATTCTTCCAATAGGCACCGCAGATAGAAATTTTCTAACCTTGCAATTGGCTTATATATACACTACATCAATCATCTGTATAATAGATGTTTACATGGCAATTAATCTTCAAACTCTTGTCGACTAATTAAAAATGTCACTTTCAGATATTGTTGAATATGGATTGAAATGTTTGGTTTCATGGGAAATACTGGCTTTGTAATTGCTTTTGGTTTGAATCTAATACAAAATGCAGTGTTTTGAGGAACATTTCTTCCACCATCGTTGCATTGGTCACAGAGAAAGGTTAGTAGCCCATTTATATTAGAAAACACTTTCTTTCCTTTCATCTTTATTCTCCTTTTCTTGACTACTCATTTACCAACTTTATAAAGGAGCTCACCATGTGGATTTGAGGTATTCTACCAAAGAAGACCCAGATTGGCTTATAGAGCAAAGGAGGAAAGAGGTAGAGATCATTCAGAGGTGGATAGATGAGTATCATGCTGGTTTTGAAGAGAATTACTGATCAATGAGATTTCTATTCAGTAAACATATGTCATCATATCAAATCATCATCTATTAAGAAGGGATAATTGATTAATTAACAATGATGGGGATTGTTCCTAATACAAATATTGGTTGAGACTAGTAACTTCAATCAAGAAGGCACTATAAGTGAGACAAATCTTCTTAACAGCTAATCGTATTGAACCTACAATAATCTATCTCAATGATAAGTCTCTCCTTTCTTACAACTTTTTGCTAAACTATAAGGCATGTTTGCATTAGAAAGGGACCCTTTAACAAAAGGATTATGTTTATCCAATGGATGGCTATCATAGTAGTGACTTTTTGTTTCTTTTTGGACGAGATTCCCTAGATTTTCCCCAAAATGAAAACACCCCTAAAATATTTCATCCAATTCTTGGTCTATTTAGTCCATTTCTATTAATTTCGGTCCATTTCGGTCATAAACTAAATAAAATAATCTATTTATTTTAAAAAATTTAATAATTATTTTATATATTTTACAAATATAACTATATTTTATATTTTTTCCAAAACATAACTTTGAAGTTTTTCACCAAAATTCTGAATTGGCCAAAATATCTTAGTTCGGTGGCCAAACCAAAACAAGCTTTGAAATAAAATTCATAAACAGGCTTTTCCAATTGACGCCAAATATTTGAAATCTTGTGTTGTTTAGGCTAGCTGATTATTTATTAGGCTTTATGTGATGGCTAAAAGACATTGTTTCCATATTCTCCCTCAATCACCTTAACATTGTGAGTAAGTGTTTCATTCTTTTGCCATATAGAGGTATGATTAATGTGCATGAATTGATGGGCTTGGCTGACGAAGAAAGAAGTTTTAGGCCATCAAATTGTTTTAGATATTGCAGAGTGCTCATGACGCTCTAATTGATCGATCAATTTCTTCACTCAAAGGGGATACTAGAAAATTATTCAATTGTCGCCAGAGTAAGTCAAGATGTAGCTAGCTCCATACATGAAAGTGGTCATGAGTAGATCTAAGACTCCTAATTCAAATGGTTTGTTATATATATGTTTTCACTAGTTGTATTTGTTAAGTAGACTGGTGTTCCACTTCCTAAAAGCTTAATGTATTGGCTAGTTGGACTTGGCATGAGCCATGTAAGGTCGCCAATTTGCAATTCACATGTGCCTACCCACACATGTCAAGTCGAAGCTTTCGGGATGTAATGGCTAGTCATACTCAACATGGTATTAGAACCATGCTAGCTAGGCCCTAGATTTTGGCTCAAAAGGTCCATTGGGCCCTATGAGTAGTTTTCTTGGGGCTTACTCAATTAGGGCTAATATCCTTATAAATACTCTCTTGGATTATTCTTTGTAAGAAAGTAAGCAAGGGAGCACAGAGTTAAAATTGTAAGGGGAGAGGTTGTGAGAGTGAGATTGAAATATGTGCGGAGAGAATAGATTAAGGGTTAGAGGGTTTGGAATCCTCATAACGAGTTGTCCAATTTCTTGCATAGTAAAATCAAGCATAACACTTATAGCCCGTGGACATAGGCAATTGCCGAAAAACGTAATTCTTTTGTGTCGTGTGGATTGCTAGTAGTTGTGATTGATCGTGCGTGTTTGCCCTAATTAATTCCTGAACACCTCGGGGAGGCATTTTCCCCGGGTCAAGTCAGCAAGCACACATAACATGAGTATGCACATGTGGGTTGTGAATTTGAACAATGTCTCACTCAAGGGGGTTGTTAAGTTGATTCGTCTTCCGCTTCCTAAAAGCTGATGCTTTTGGGATCTATGCTGGGCTTGAAAAGTAATGCAATGGTCTTCCACTCCAAGAGTATAATGTGGGATCAAAAATCTTTAAAGTGTAAATTCTCTAGAAGCCTAATGCAGAAATGACCCATATAACTTTATGAAACATCTTACAAATGGTTGTTAAGTTATGATTAATTAGAACGCTTACTTAGGAACAATGACCTTATCTTACAGGAACTTGCTTTAATTGGGAATATAGTTTCTACTTCTTGAGCTCTTTTTGAAGGCTTCAAAAGGCCAAAATGATGAAAATAATTCCCTTGGGTTTTGAATAGAACTTTCAATTTCTATACGAAACTTGGAACTTGATACTCTGCCTCCTTGATGATAATCAAGGATCAGCATGACATCTGACTGTTTATTACAATAATAGGGTACTTTTCCAAACATCATATTCTATTATGTCTGGCTTGAACAGTATTCTATTTGAAAGATTTGAGTAGATGAAAAATACTATGGGCTTACCTCGACAGATGAATTGATTCATATATTCCATACACGAGAAGCAATTGAAGTTAAAACATGAAAACGAAAGAGAGACACCCTCATTAGTTTATTGTTTTTAGAGTATCGAAAGCAAGCTTCAATTAGTAGTATTATATGTGAATATCTCCATATATGACAATCTCAAATCCAAACACTCTATAGTTTATGATATAGTACTATAAGTAGTTAATGTCAGCAACATGGATACCCCAAATCATGGACATAGAGATGATTAAGAACTGGTAAGGAAGTAGTGAGAAAAGGCTTGCACATTTTCTGGGTGCAAACCAATCCTCACATCAATGGCCCCTTCTTCATTTGGGCTTTGCATGAAGTATGCTACTTGGGGTAGGGGAGTTTCCAAAGGAGATGCATAGGCTGCATGTCCATGGCCAAAGTCGATGGCATGGAATGGCATTCTGGTCCAGTCGGAGACGATCGTGAGCTCTCGAAGAGGAGGGAGTGCTCTTTGTGGTGCCTCCAATGCCTCCAAATAAGCCCGCACGTAATCGTTGGTTATCAATCCTTTGGCTTCTCTAATCATCTCTACCAGAGCCTCAAGGGTTGTTTCCTCAAGTCTCGCAGCAGTGCAAATTACCGATGTCAGAACATATGCATTGCCGCTGAAGCCTTTGGGGAGTGGTGGTGTCATCTTGTTCCTTGTGTCAACTGAGAATTGCAGGCATATGTTCCTCTCTTTTTTCAATCCTAATGCCTTGGTCCTTGCCTGAAACAGAGAGAAGACACACACTAACACAAAAGGAGTATCCTCACATGAAAATGAGCCAATCACTTGGACCTCCAAAGATGTGTTTATGAATACAAACAAATGTGGATACATTTACTTTGATGGCGCGGTATAATAAAGAATAATACAGAGAAGGTTGGATATGTCATAAAAAGATGATTTCATCTTAATTAGGATGAAGTATGATTTATCATGTGATTAGAATTAGGTAGTCTCGAGTGTTTGTGGTTAGAGTTATCTTTTGATTAGGTGATCTTATTGTTCTTTAAAATACCAAATTCTTTTCAATAAATTTTCCATTCTGATATGTCAAAAATGTACTTCCTGAGGTTTACATTGCCGTTTCATCACAAATCCAACATTCTCTCCAATACTCTATGTTTCACAGAATACTGTGCAAACTGGCCTTTGGGGTAACAGTTTTAAAATGCATTAATATCTCTCTCTCTCTCTCTCTCTCTCTCTCTCTCCCTCCAACGCCAGGTCCCATTTGGAATGGTGTAAAAAAAAAAAAAACCAACCTTGTACGAACCATCATCATCACCACCACCATCAGCGGCCAGATCTTTAAATCCAACAGCCGGGTCCCATTTGGTCCCATTTGAATTGGTGGTGGTGATGATGATGGTGAAGAAGTTCAAGAAACCGTTGATCAAAGTCTCAAGAAGCCATTGATCAAGTGGTAGTCATGAAAAACAAAGGGTTCGGTGCATAATTTGAATAGTTTATTTCGGTAGAAAGGAAAATTTTCATTGAAGCCGACAAGCAAAATAGAGGGGAAAAAAAAGTAGTTGAAATACTGAAGGTGAGCGTCCAATATATATTTTATATATTGATCATACAGTGAAGTGAACCTTAAAATTTTTTTCTGAAACATGCATACTCTTTTTTTATTTTTATATTTATCAGTAACCGGATAATTTTATTAAAAACAAAAGGGAGATTATAAAAGCATCACAAAGATATGACATGCATATGTACATGTATAATCAAACTGCACAAAAAGCTCGAATGTGATGTAGAACATCACATGGTGGAAGAGGTTTCCGCCTTTTTTTTTTTTTGGTAAAGAGAAAGTTTTTTCAATTAGGAAAAGAAAAACCAAAGCGAAATTAAAAAATGGCATCCAAAAACTTCTACTTATTTAATTTCTTTATTGTCGTTCGTTTGCACTTGTTTAGCTGTGTAAATGTTAGAGCTATGTAAATAGGATTTTCTGTAATTCTGGTGTGAAAATGATGTGTACATGGTGCCACTTTCACATCAAGTCTTTACACTTTCTTGTGTATAAATCATTATGCACCTCACATCTCAAAGATGTATTGATACAATTACCATTTGCATTAATGAATTGGGGATCTCAGACCATAAAAGAACCCTTTTTTTATAGTCCATAGGATCCAAAATCGCAATCGAAGTTAAACCCCAAGGCTCAAAATTAAAGGCTTTAATTTACTTTCATATATTAAATCTTCATATATTTTGAGAAATATATGAAAACGCCCAAAAAAACCTAACCTTAATATGGCTCATGATACAAACCATACAATATTTTCATATAAATGATTAACCTCTAACACATGAAGCTTCACACCTCATGGACTTAGAGTAAAATATGAAAAATCCAAAAACAGCTAAATCTGATATCATTTACTCATGATAAAATATTGGTGCTTGCAAATAAACATGGTAATATAAATGTACCATGAAAAAAATCGATGATGTGGGTATTTTGAGGTATTTGACCCAATCGGCTAGCCCACACAAATACGCATTAGGCAAATCTAATCAAACACAAAATATGAAGAGCAAACCCACATCTTATGTGAGTATAACTCTACCAACTCTCAACCGAGAATTAAAAATGCAAATCCTATTTTTTATACGACTTGCACAAAACACGAGAACTTTACTATTTTAAGGAGACTTAGCAAAGAGGGGATGAAGCAAAATCCAAATCACGGATCAGTTCTCTATGGGTCTTAATATCTTATGATCTATATGATTTTGGTTCGACATTCAATTAATCAATGGGTTCTGATCATATTTGATTGTGACCCAAGTTTCCAAATTCGAAGTCACACAAACACATTGAGGTCTAAATAAGGGCTCATGCTGTTAATGGCTAGAGATTCCTGGCTATATCGATCTAAAGCTTGGCTCGCTTGTAGATCGAGAAAGATGGCTTCATCTATACAAGTGATCCTAAAATATGAATTATCTTGTCTCAATCCTAGCGATTTGGGTCACTAAGATGACACGAACCATGAACCATGAACTACATATTGAGATGTTTAATGCAGAAATAATATCCTCATTCTATTAACATATCCAACATTCTTTAAAATGCTTGTCTAGTTATATCAATACTGAAAGAAAAAGAACTAACAAGTATGTGTTCCTAACTAAAAATGGTGCTTTTCAAGTTATGAGTATTTCAACATTGTCAAAGAATGGAAGAATATAATACAAAGGTGTTGAGAATGGAGTTCCACTGAACTCAGTGGCAGAGGGAGGGGAGGTCGAAGAGGGCCAATATGCCTTTCCTTAGAAAACATGTGATAACATATTTAAAGTTTTTATGTTTATTTAAGTTTTCTACTATCTTGCCCCTCCTCCTCTTCTTTTTCATTCACAAAAGTGGAGAATTTAGGAAGTTTTTGAGGTTATTTTTGCCTTTTGCTTTCTTCCAAAAACAAAACCAATCATTTCTGAAATTTTAAGGAGAGATTTAAGGATAGTTGCAATGGATTAACTTGAGCAAATCACTTCTTATCTCCCCTTTTCTCTCCCTAAATAGAAGTTTGGATGGTTTATCTTAAAAAAAAAAAACCTTTTCTTTATAACTACTTGGATTTGAGCATTTTGGCTATAGTTGGATTCAAATAGGAGAGGGTCCCACCATATTTATATTTAAAAATATGATGTGTTCAATCTTATAGTAGGACCAACATCTATTTAAGTAAAATTTGAGAAAGATCGATCTAATTAAGAATATATCATTTATTTTAAGCAACATGGAATTTATTGATTGTTCAGCTCTCTATAACATTGTTAAATGGGCCTATCGATAGTGTGCTCTCAATTATCCATGCATGCCATGGGCATTGCGACCCATTTAATGACCACAATCAATCAATCAATTGATTTTCAATCATCTATGGCTACCATAGGAATCATGGCCCATTAAATGATGACAAGTAAACAATTATGATATTTTCATTAAAATATAAGGGCTACTTTGATTAAAGTGGGATACAACTCTTAGTCATAAAAGAACGAGTGATTATTATTTTGAATGGTTAGGATTATTATAGTGAGCTCTATTATTTTTTGCATTGTAAATGTCCTCAAAGTTTGAAAATTTAGGTCTTTAAGAATATTGAGGTATTTTTCAAATTTAGAATTCTTTTATCTATGCAAAAAAATAGATAAATTATTTTTTTAATAATAAATAAGAAATCAGTAAAATTAAAAATGTTATTGGTCGCCTCAAGGAAAAACAATTCGCCTTTATTAGTCGACTATTACTTGCCCCTCTTGGAAAAAAATCCTAACTCCGCCACTGACTAAACTCCATATATTTTGGGTTTTGTACTAAACTTAGTAAGGAAAATATTCTCCTGTGTACGGTCAAGAAATGTTAAGAGTTGTGGGTCCCACCTATTTGACGTTTCCTTCGCATGTTTCACATAAGAACTATGCACAAGAGACGTTAAAAATGGTGGGTACCAATTGTTTGGCGCCTCTTGTGTATGGTTTGCATGAGAACCGTGAGAAGCAGATCGGGTTTCACCTTAAACACAGCATGCGTTGGTGAGTGTGGAAATCTTTCCATATTAGGTGATACGACTTTGTTTTGGCGAAGTTGTAAAACATTGTCTATAAATGACTCTTATGCTCTCATCTTACTATGAGAGATAAGGTGGGGGCCATATATATATATATTTGTGATAATTACAGAAATTGCTTACCTTTTTTTTTTAATAATAACCACTCTAAATTCATCTAAATTAAAATATCAGTCAACAACTTTTAACCGACAATCATTGGCCAATTTTTGACACTAATGAAATCCCACATAATTTATTATGAAAGTATAGAACATAACCTTGGTTAGATTAAAAGGTCTTTTCTTCGTATTGCCATGAATTTAATTCAAATGAGGTCAGAGCTAAAGACTTTTTTATATAATTTTGGAACAAATAATTTTAGATAATTCCTTTTTCAATTGATGAAAATTCAGTCATTTATCAATGGCAAGGTAATAGGCCTATACTTAGGTAAATAGAGGAAGTTATTGTAAAAAAGAAAAACTTTAAGTGGTTAATTATATGTGATTTTAAAAATTAATATAGATGGTTATAAGTGAATTTCCCTATTGAAAATTGTGGTCGAACCCTCTCTCACTTCTCTGAGTTTTTATTTTTTAGTAGCTTAGGTGTCTAACTTTGAGGATAAAAAATTAAGGGCCCATACCAAAACATCTACATATTTAATATTGTCTGAATAAAATCATTTAGAATAGAATAGTGTAATGAAAAAATATTGTAATAATTTTGTGGTGCAGCAGTTTCTAAAGCAAATAACAGATTTTTAAACCAAGTTCTTTGGGTTAAGAAAAAAAAGAAAATAAAAGGAAAACTAAGTTTGGGAGATGCCGTAGATTATAATATATGTTCAGAATGAGGTTCTCAATTATATTTATGATATCTTTTTGTTTTTAATCTTTTCCCAGCTTTTGATGGGTTCTTTTAGTTTCCGTGGTAACAGGTTTTTCATGAATTTATGTTTTTACTTTTTTCTTATTTCAATTTTTTGTTTTTAGGCATTGGGTTTCTATAGGTTTATTTGTTTCTTCTAAGTTGTTTTTACTATTGGATTTTATATGGACTTTTGTTTTCATATTGTATATTTGTGGTGTTTTTGCCAATTTTATTTTTTTATTATAAATTTACTCTTCTGATTCAAAAAGAATGTTTGAAGCAAAATATTCAATTGATTTCAAACAAACTAAAGTACTCTCATTTTGAGATTAACCAACTATAATTGTTTGTTAGTATTATAGGTTTTAATCTTGATTGTAATATTTACCATCTCAATGTAATTTAGACTAATTATTATTTAAAATTTTTTTTTGTAATATTATAAATAATACTGCTTTTCCTAAGCACGGACATGTTTTGCTAGTAATATTTTAAAGCTATACATCAAAATAGGTTTCCTTATTAGATTAATCACTCATTCAATACCATATACTGCATAATTTGTCACTTCAAAATCCATCAATGGGGGCTATCTCTATGATCTAATTAACTATATAAATCCACTTTCCTCTCATGTTCTATCAACCCAAGGAAGATTTAGCTGCAATTAGTCTCATTAGTCATTCCCCATCATAAGACTGATCATGAGTCTACGACATGTGATCAAAATATATATCTTGATTTAGACATCATTAACATAATGGTTGTACGAACTTTGATTGGAGTAAGACTTCCTTGATGATGCATTAAGGTGGGGCATCCTCACCACACCACCACCACCAGTATAATCAACATCACCACCATCATAAAAAACAGCAATAGGCACAAACTCATCAGTATCACCAACATTGTGATCAAATCATCTCCCCCACGCCATCACCATCACGCATCTTCATTAGCACCATCACTATCATCACCGGCCATCACCACCACCACTACCATCACCATTAACACCATTGTCGTCATCGTCATCGTCATCGTCATCATCAACATCATGACCAAATATACTACTACCGTCATCCTCATCATCATCACCATGATTCTAACTAGTGCACTAACCTTCAAGAATGGTGAGAGGTGGTGGGTTTTTCTAAACCCTGTGTTTTTAAAGAATTTTATATTGTAGGAAGTTTTCTAGAGGGGACAAGATGTAGCAGAAAATCCTACTTTTTCAAACAACAGAAGCTCTTCTTCTTAGTTTTCTTCGGTTGCCAAACAAAGAAATTCTTTAAGTGTAGAAAATGAAAGATTATATTCACTCCTATATTATTTCTTATACTTTTTTGTGCATCCAAACAAGTCCAAGTACCTTTTGGGTGAGGAAGATTATTTATGATGATTAATTAGTATTACAAAAAATTACAGTTAACCATCAACCATTTTGGTGGTTACAAATAACCATTTTATATATTTTCTATTTTTACAAAATAATCACTTCTACGAAATCAAACTTGAATTCAACCACTTTATCGTTGATGAATCTAACTTTTTTTTTTCCTGGTACCCCAGCATACAAGGCTAGGACCCAAAAGAGCCCACACAAGTGGTAAGGAGAATTGGGCCACAAAGTGGAAAGAGTGGCGTACTTAGGGGTCAATTCTATATGGGCAGCGGGGTGACAATTGGGTTGCCAACCAATTGAGCAACCAACTTGGCAACCCCTTGTACTTGTCAATGAATTTACCAACTCACAGTCGGGGTTGCCTTAAATTTACCAAAAAAAATGAAAAACTAAGATATAACCACCTTCAAATTAAATCAGGTGTAGATCCTAGTTGATTTGAAGTAGGTTAGATTTAAGAGAAATTTCATCCTTTTAGGATGAAATTAGTGGATTTCATCAACAGGCAAAAACCTGCCCTTGACTAGAATTGGAAGTGACAACATCCTGGAAGATGTTCTTACTGCAACATTGAGGTTGTAGGTTCAACTCATAATACCAATAAAATTAAATTAAAATAATCAAAATCTGGAAATCAAGTCAACAGAAAATTAGAGGCAACCTAGTAGAAATAAACGGAGACTTAATTACAAGTTCAAAGAACTGAGAGGTGTAGACCAATAAAGACTTGAAATGAAGTAAAAACACATGTATGATGGCCAGTAAAAAAAAATTAATTTAAGTAGCGTCGAGTAAAACTCATAGAAACCAACCCTAAATAGATGGATATATTAATGGTTCAATAATGACGACGATGATTGTAGATCTAATTAGAATTATTATAGTTGTATATCACAAGGATTTCTTGATCAACATACAAAACTAGAAAGAAAAAGGGAAAAAAAACAAAAAAGTGAAGCGTTAAGAGTAATAAAATACTTGTGTGTCTTGCATCCATGGAAGGAAGATATAACAGAGGCTTTCACTCTGCTGGATACTGTCATAGTTTATAAACAATGGAATTTACTAGTTTTCATACTTTAAAATTTGTGGGCACTATCCCAAGAACTCCAGTTGTGAATGTGGAAATAAGAGACACATGGGAACAGAACTAACAAGTATGTTTTAGATTTAGACCAATTAAAGGAGTACAATTGGTACTGGAACAAAATGATCAGAGTGATATATTCATCTTCCAAGGAATTAATGATCTGAAAACCATTTGGACAGTTATATGAATGACTTCTCAGTAATAGAAATTTCAAACCTAAAAAAAGATAGGCCAAATCAAATGGATGAGTACTTCGAGCGCTAATTAATCCATTCTAAGCTCCATAGCAAAGAGCATCCATCTCCTCTGATACAACCAGGGTTTGATCCTTGGTGATAGCAGCCTTGATGATTAATGACCTGTGGGTAGTGTGGTTAAAGGACATGGGTAGATCGAGTGTGTGAATGGGTAGGTGAGTTGCACACCCGAAGCAAAAATTTAAACAAAAAAACTTATGGATCAATACCTCTTAAACCTTCTAGGTCTTAAAAAAACACCTAAAATTGTCACTGGAATTGCTTGACTCTGGCCCTTTTTTTTTTCCTTTGAAGATCTTAATTTAACCCTTGATATCACGGGTCACTGAATTGAACTATAGGTGGATATTTCCCATGATATTTTAGTTTTTTTTTTAATGAAATTTAAAAAAACTATGAAGTGAGCGATCTCAATGACTGATTACTAAATGTGAATTTTGATTTTTAAAAAATAATTTGTGGTGAAAGAAAATCTCACGTTTTGTTCACTGTTTTAGCCATTCCTAAGTTTTAATGCTTTCTGATAATATTTTCCATGCATCGGTTTATCCCATGATATAGTGGGTTCTTAACGAAACTTAAAAAAATTAGGAAGGACCTCAATGATTGATTACTAAATTTGAATTTAAAAAAATTAACTAGTGGTGAAAGAAAAATCAAGTTTTGCACACTATTTTGGCCATTCCTGGGTTTTAGCGTAATAATTATATTTCCTATGATATCAAAGGTTTTTCCGTCGATATTGTGGGTTCAGGGTAAGACTGTCAAAACTGTAGTAGATGCACTCCGGTGAGATTTTCATGTCTTTTTTAATTATCCCGTTGAAAATTATGTTTAAGACATTAGTTTGTAAAAATCTCGAAAAAAAAAAAAAAAAAGAAAGAAAGAAAGAAAGAAGACTTTGGAATGGATCTGCAACAATAGAAGTTCTTATAGTTTAAGAGGTTATATTTCAGAAGATAAAAACATGAAAGCAATAGAAAGGAAATGACAGGTGGGTTAGTATCTGAAGAAAACAATAATGTCAGAGAGAGTAAAATAGTATTAAGTGTCTCAAGGTGATTTTTTGTACATGACAAAAAGTAAATTTGAATGATTAGGATATTACACCTTAAGAAAGTTTACAACAGAGATTATGAATGCATGAAGATCAAACCCGAAGATAATCTTCCTCAAAGGGATGATCAATTGATCATTTTTTTTAACCTAGATTGATAAGGATAATCTATTATTAACTAGTCATATATCTATTTTTGGCTGTTCATATACGCGATGTTTATTGCAATGGTGTTTTTTAATTAAACATAGACTTTTACGGTTTACAAGATTCACCCATGACTACACAAGTTTAAAGATCCAGTTTCATGCATGTATTGAATAGTTTGCATATATCACTCATACATAAGCCTATAGGGAAAAAATTGTATTGAAACATATATGTGATTTGTGTGTTTCTTATATATATATATATATATATATATATATACATAGAGAGAGAGAGAGAGAGAGAGAGAGAGAGAGAGAGAGAGAGAGAGAGGGTTTACCTTCCAGAGATGGGCAGCTAGCACCTCAAACGAGGAACATGCATTGACATGCCTACCACAAATGACTCTCTTTTTCAAGCTATCTATCATTGCGCTTGTTACAGAGAAGGTCAAGAGCACATAATCCTCCTCCTGGTTTGTGCTTCCCATCCCAGAGAACTTACATCCACCAAGCATCCTATCAGTATCAACACTTTGTGTAGCAACTGCCTGCTCTATCATCTGGTGTAGGTGTTCAAAGGCCACCACCCTCGTCCCATGACTAACATCAGATCTATTGAGATGGACTTGAATTTGACTTTGACCAACCAACAGCCTACCCCTCTCATGTACAGGCCTAAGCAGCTCTACACCCCCAGCTACCCTTCCAGAGGCCGCAGAGGCCCATGTACTTAGGAAATCAAAGGTGGCGGGCCCATCAACGAGAGAGTGGCTTATTCCTATACCCACAGCGTATCCTCCACAACCAAACATGGTCACCTGCGAAGTCATTACAAAAACATGAGGAAGAACAAGAACACATGACCCAAAGAGTAACTTGGTTGGATGGTCATATGAGAGAGAGACCCAAATACTAGCATGCATGGTGTTCGGGGGGGAGAGTGACCCAAATATTAACCTTGGAGAGAGAGAGAGAGAGAGAGAGAGAGAGAGAGAGAGAGAGAGAGAGAGAGAGAGAGAGAGAGAGAGAGAGAGAGAGAGAGACCTTGATTATTATCAATAGAAATGGTTTTTAGACTATATGAGGGTGTTTAGACATAGATCAGCAATAGTATTCGATAAGTACCTAGCGTTTTTAGAAATGGTTTTTAGACTATATAAGGGTGTTTAGACATAGATCAGTAATAGTATTTGATAAGTACCTAGGGTTTTTACATAGTTTTGGCTAAAATCAGTGGACACCAAGAACAGGCTGCTTGCATGCATCCATCATCATCACCAAATAAGAAGAAGAACAACAACAAGAAGAAGAAGAAGAACTACAGTCAAATTAGATCGTTTGGGTTTTTTTCCAAAAAATAAGCATATTTGGTTCAAAATAAATGCTCATTACCAATTGAGAACAACAATGAAAAAGAAAGAAAGAAAAAAAAAAAAAAAACACAATCAATTTAGAATTTAAGTTGTTATCAAGATCATTAGAATGGATTACTAACAATCATTGAAACTATGACAAGAACTGCCAAGCTTCCATCCAATTTTCACCTGAGCAACAACAAGAGGCATCTTAGAGAAGTCCCCAGAGAAAACAGGCCTATAGACCAGATTCTCGTAGAACTTTTTGTACTTTGACAGGTCTCCAAGATCTGATATCTTCACCTGAGTCACTGCCTCAACCAAAACTGCACCAGCATTGTTGCATACCAGATCAAGCTTCTGATTGGTAGGGTTCAAAGCCAGCCTCCCTGCAGCTGGGTACCAGACAGACAATACCCCCTCCAAACTCACTTTCAACCTATTAAAAACAGACCCAACTGGGAGATTTTTTTGTGGGGTTGGTCTGTAGAAGAAGATCAAGTACATGAGCATTGGGCATTTTCTGTCTAGATTAGAGAGATTGAGGAGGTGGGTGTGTTGGGTTTGAGGGACAGGTTTTGGGTGGACAGATGTGGTCTTTGTAATGGAGACCTTGTGATGGTGGTCTGATTGGTGAGCTGCCATGGGGTTTTGTGGGTTATCTGTGATGTGTACTTGTTTTTTCTATTAGGTTGGCAGAGACAAGAGGGTTGAAATAGGAGAAACCTGAGATTCTTGTGAGGAAAAAGGTGTGCTGTGTAGAGTTTTTAAATGGTTATGATAAGGAGAATGATTTGGTCTGGGTTCTGCTTTTTCTTTACTGTCTCATGCATGGCACTATTGCTGTTGATAATATTCTCACTTCCACTCCATGCATAGTTAGGGTTTTGGTTGTTTTTACCTTGGATGGTAGCATACACTGCGGTAGCAGGAACTGATTCCATGGTCCACCAGATATGCCATGCATGGATCCATAAATATAAGGGCCCGCAATGTATTTAAAAATAATAATAATAATAATAATAAAACTGATACAGGTTAGTTTTACCAGGACCAAATTACAATATTACATGGTTAATTTTGGATTTTTGGACATGACTAGATACTATATTAGAGATAGCCAAAATTTTATGCATCGGCAAATATATTAGTACTGCACCAATATATCAAAGTGCTTAGGCCCTCTTTTATTAAGGTGTCATTTGGGAAGTCCTACTTTTTCTCTGTTTAACTTAAAACTAATTCAAAATGTTACGAGTGCTTTTGACTGTTTGTTAAAAGTTTTTATAGATGTTTGATTCAATTAGCTTTAAAACTTCTTACCTCATTTTTAAAGATGACCAACTGGTTGATTTTTTTTAAATAGACATGAATGCAAAAGGCAATCAGATAACTTTTTTCTCCTTCTTGCAATGTAAGAGGGAAAGGGGGAACCCACTGCACAAAAGAGGGACAAAGTCAATTAATACACCACCTCAGTAAGGCAATTAGCCATGCCAAGGCATATAACAACCTAACCTGCAAAGAGCAAAACAAAAAGATAAAAGATTAAAAAAAAAAAAAAAAAGGTAAGCTAGAAGAAAAACTATGAATCAACAAGCTGAAATATTAGAGACTAAAAGCTGGACTAAAAACTAACTGGACCCTTTTTGTCTTTTTTCTTAATAATTTTGTCGATACAACTTTTACAATATGATATGTTTGAATGTACTATTTTTACTTTATGACATTTTCCTATATTATTTATGTTAGATGAAAACTTTGACTGTACAATCTCACAATATAACAAGTCCTTTTTTTTAATAAAATCAAACAAATCAGACATCCTAAATAGTGTATTTGGGAAAAAAATCTAATTGAAACAACTATATTTTAAATAGATATATTATAATCAGCACCTTCCAAATAGATAAAAACGGAAGAAGAGAAAAACACAAGATTTTATATTTTTAATTGCTTTCCAAGTGCTTTAGATGTAAATAAAACAACAAAAAATGTAAAGCAATGATAATCAATTTACATATTCAATAATACAATTGGGCTCAACAAGTTTTTAAAACCATGTGATCTAGAATGTCTATTGCTCATTGCTCAATTCACATACACTCACCGCACTCCAGATCGAGCAAATACATACTAGGAATACAGTAATTAAGCCTTATTGTTTGCAGGGGAGAATTCTTTTTGGCCAAAATTTTGAATTCCCATAGGAAATTTTTAAAAAGAAGTATAAATTTTTTAGCTCTTTTCCACAAAAAAAAAAAAAAAAAAGTTGAATGATCAATTAGATATTTTGAAACAATATAAAACTTCTCCATAGTTTTCTCAATCAAGTCATTTTTTTGCGGTTTCCCACTCACCAGCAACATTTCTTTGAAAATGACTAAAATACCCTTATGAAAGCAAAAAAGAGGGTTTTTGTCTCTTGGAAAATTTTCAAAAATGTATAAATTTTTGGCTTTTTTTTAAAGTATATGAAAAATCGAATATTTCAAAACTGTTTAAAAGTTTTCTACAGTTCTTTCAATCACGTATGTTCTAATAGTTTCTCTCTAATCACGGGGCAACTATTTTGAATCATCATGTTTATAATTTATCGTTGTGACTTGAAGAATTAATAGCAATAACAATGGTTGTTAGGGCCACCGACATGGTTATTGTTGTTGAGGAGTGGGCTCCACCCGAGGAGAAGTATTAAAAAGTCTTTATGCTGCCTCTACTAATACCTTGAGATTTTAGTAAGAATGGTTGGTAAAAGTACATCAACTAGGTTCTACCTGAGGGAGAGTGTTGAGGAGTGGGCTCCACCCGAGGGGAAGTATTGAAAAGTATTTATGCCGCCTTATAGTTTTGGTTGGAATAGTTGGATGAAGATACTTAAGATGGTATCATAGAGAATTGGTCGTGAGTTCAAATCCCGGGAAGAACGACTCGGCGTGGAAAAAAAAGTGTGACGCCAAAAGTGTATTGACCGGGTTCCACCCGAGAGGGAGTGTTGAGGAGTGGGCTCCATCTGAAGGAGAGTATTGAAAAGTATTTATGCTGCCTCTACTAACACTTTGTGGTTTTTGTAGGAATGGTTAGGGAAAGAAATTTAAGAATTCCAAGTTGATTGTCTTTTATCTAATCTAAATATCTCTAATCAAATAATAAGAATATTTTTTTATAAAAGCAACGGTCCAAAGAGAAATAAATGTGACCAGAGGTCGGTGGGCCAACCATCCACTGTCTATGGATATGATATGGCCCCACCAACTACTACATTATATTATATGAATACACATGTGATCAATGGACTCGTAGAAAAAAATGATGACTTAGATAAACATCTAAGCCATATCAATATAAATCCATTGGTTGGGCTCATCTTTGAAATCAATACAAACCAATTTCCCACCTTCTATCATTGAGGAAATATTTTGTTTTTAACAAGAACTATATCTTCCATGGACATGTAAATGTTCTTGAAATGAGAAGATAATATACTTTAAATCATGTGCTTGGATGTTATAGTCTTGACAGCGGGCATAAATATTATCAAAGAGGGATTTTCTATAATGATAAAATTAGGCCTAGTGTCAGATTCAAGAGAAAATAATAGGAAGGACTTGATTGAAATAACTATGGAAAACTTTTTTATTATTTTGAAATATCAAGTTTTTCATATGATTTGAAAGAGCAAAAATGACATTTTAAAAGGCTGGATTTTTTTTTTTTTAATTTAAGCAATCAAACGAGGAACTCAAAATACTCAGTAGAAAAAATTGATATTTGATGAAAAAAATTCCCGATGACATGTATCACATGGATCATCCAAACAAACGCCATAAGGGCTGTTTTGACAATACATATTGACCTTTAATATGAGTTAGAAGCTGAGTTGAGATCCTCTGATTCTACAATAAACAGAAACTTGACCATGCGTTTTAGAGGGGCCCACGTATATATTAAAGTTTGAACTTGGCTCTTCTCAGATTTCAGTCTCATACAAGTTAGGCCTAGTGTCAGATTTATTATATATAAAACACATGAATAAGAAAAATCATATATTTTGTACATGATTAATTTGATGGTGGGCCCAACTCTTTCTTCATTAATTGAGATTTGACAACGTACATGTACAAGAGTGGGATCGCATTTGTTTTTTAGCACATCAAATTTTAACAACTAGGCTCTACTAAAGAGAGAACCAAATTTCTCATGATTTGATTCATAGGATCCAAACTTGTCATATATTGAACTTTGTCACCAGCAGCAGCAGCTTCTTCTTCTTCTTCTTCTTCAACAAACCCCGAATTCAAACACAAAAATAAATGCAAAAGAGAGAACACAATTTTGAGGCTTTCAATTTAAGAATTAAGATGATTTAATCAGAGTGATATTTGGCCCAACCCATTTCCCCAATGTCCCTAGACAAGCAAACTTTCTCTGTTAATTCGATGCATCCCATGCAAGTGGGTCTACACAGGAAGAAGCAATTTGTAGAATATCCAGGGTATGTATGCATGTTTTTGTGTTTTGTATATTTCTTATGATTATTTCAGTAGTCTCAAGACCAAATTTGTTATTGGAGGCTATCATCCAAGTCGGCCACTGTTAACAAATGGAAGCATAAAGACCTTGTGGTCGAGAAAAGATAAAATGGAAGTTTGCTTCACTGACTGTAAGTATCTAACCTTTGTGGATTATACTTCTTTAGCCATCTCTCTGTCTACTCCAATGACCTACTTTATTGTTTGTGGAGCCTTCCATAGTGTGACCAAACACGCTTATACGATGCAAATTCCTCTAAATTAACATGAGTAAGAGGATCATATAATTTTTATCTAGAGAATTTTGAAATTCATGAACAGTGTGAAATTTCTAAATACTCTTTTGTATTTGAGCATCAATAAATTCCACAAAAAGGCAAAGGGGCTATAATTCCTAAATTCTTAATGGTCATTTGAAACCCTTTTAGGCAGCTCAAATTTTGAAATGCTTGTAAAGAAACATTGATATTGTACGCGTGCGTGCGGAAGCACTAAAACCTACGATCAACAATCAAGCCACACAAAACAGAGACAAGGATTTTACATGGTTCAGCAAAATCACTTACGTCCACGACAAGAGGGCAATGACTCACATCTTGACTTTATTCAAAGTCTAGGATTACAAATTACATAATGTGTATATATATGTGTCTATATATATATATATATATAATCTTCGCTTTTTTAGCCCCTAAAATATCCACAATACAATTATCAACATACCCTTGACCCTAAATCCGGTAATTGGGTAACCCAATGAACCACTCCGGTAAATTCGGAATACAATACATAAACCCAACAGTCTCCACCTTGACTTGAATTCCATACAACTAGAGCCGGTAGGAAATATAACCGACAATGTCTTGCCGTACCTCATTGAGTAGTACGCAATCTCTTCAATACATTGACATGTTGAACCAGCAATACAAGATATAAACCCAACAATTCCCACCTTGACTTAAATCTTAGAACTCGAGCTATCAGGAAAATAACCAGCAATTCATTCTTCTAGTACCTCGCTGAAAGGTACGTCCCTGCACCCATTGTCACTGGGTACCGTCTTCACTCTTCACTGGCAAGTGACATGGGTTTATATCTTGTATTCCAGATTTACTGAAGTGGTCCATTTAGTTAGCCAAAGACCGGGCTTTGGGTTAGGGGTATTTTGGTCTTTGTAATGGGCTTCCACAGGAGCTAAGAAACAGAAATTATATATACAATATAATATGTAGCCCTAGACCTAAGGTGGTGGATTAGTAAAGAGAGTGAGTTCTCTTTGGCCGTAGTGTATGCACTCTACTGAACCACATATATCTCTTGTGTGTTTTTCTCTCTTCTTGTGTGTGGCTTAATTGTCGATCGTAGGTACTCACGCTTCTACACGCACGAGCACAACAAATGGTATTAAAGCCCCAACAAGGACATTTACAAATGACAAGGGACAATATATCACATCATGTCCAAAACTCCCCAACATGGCAAATTCTTGTCAAAAACTCTAATAAAGAAACATACCCAATATTTCACTTCAAAAGGAGTGTGATTCCTCATTTCATTGATTATGTAAAGAAAATGTAACTATAACTTCCATACGATCAATCTTATGGTTTAAATAACTTCCGTCAAATTTAAATTTGAAATTATGCATATGGAAAGGTTCCTATGTAATTGGAGTGAGTTTAATCACACTAAGGTGGGATCCACGTGAGATAAATCTGATTTTATCTGCCATTAGCACCATATTAATGGTATTAACTACTAATGTTTGTTGGTTTTAGAGAAACTCCTCCTTATGGACTTATTGTGCAATCAGAGCATTCAGAGCTTCATGAATTTATGTTTCAATGTAAGAGAGGAATCTTGCATAGGCCCTTCGCATAAGAAACCGAAATTCCATCTATTGAGGAGAGTCAGTTAATTTTTTTCCTTTACGTAAAAGAAAATGTATCACACCAAATAAAAGAGTAGTAAGCTACAGGGAAATTAGTATAATTCTCTT
Organism: Cinnamomum chago; assembly: GCA_038049695.1. Classification (NCBI taxonomy): domain Eukaryota; kingdom Viridiplantae; phylum Streptophyta; class Magnoliopsida; order Laurales; family Lauraceae; genus Cinnamomum; species Cinnamomum chago. Next base: position 57,306,030 of record CP142458.1, on the reverse strand, counting down.
CTCTATTATTGAATCTTCTCGTCGTACAAATGCACCCTGAATATGAATTAAAATGGTATAACAGAGAACCAAACGTGTGGGTGGATTTCTTATTTTTATTTTTGATAAAATTGTATGTACGTGGATTTAAAAATGTATTATGCGCCAAAAGAAGAAATGAGGGAAGTTAACAAAGCATTATCGACCAAGCGTTCAAATCCTTGAGTCTCTCACTCAAGCTTGCTTTGTAGGAGCTCAACTCAGCCGCGGAGGTCACTCATTGAAAATCTTAGCTACTCAAATGAACATCCTATTCGCATTTTAAAATTTTCCAAATTTTACTCTAACAAAAATTGATCCTCCATAAAATAGAGAATATGATTAATGATGTGATTATTGTATCCAATATAATTCTCTTGCTAATATATAGCAAATTGACGATGGCATGGAACCCTGAAGTCACTAGGAGAATTGGAGAAATATGATACATAGTGAATTAGGAAAACACTGACATGATTATTAGAGGCTTACACTTCAATAAATTACAAGGTTGCTAGTAGTTGTACTATATTAGTAGACCTTGGAAGCAAAGCTAAATAGAAAAAAGTGCTTCATTTTCTATGTCAGATGCTAAATTAGATCGCCCCAAGAAATATCACCATTATGGATCAATAAAACAATGTTGTGACACAATTTGACTCAATCATACAATCTTAGAAGACCAAGATCGAGGAGTTCAAGTTCCAAAGCAATTGAATCCAAAAGGGATCAAGATGTCCAACTCTAGGAATCTTCTTAATTGTAACTCTGCTTTTGTGCAGTGTAAAAGTCCAACAATATAGCAATTTTATAATGAATATATAGTTTGATGCTTCTTTGGCATAAGAACGGTTGATCCTATGATGTTGTGTTTTAAGGGATTTTTCCTCTATTATTAATAAAATCTTCACTTACCTTTCATATATATATATATATATATATATATATATATATATATATAGTTTGAGATTGATTGAGATTATACAAGTGTATTGCCTCTTTGAGTTGGCATTGAGCCTCTTTGATCCAAACATTCAGAGCCATCCCATGGGCCTAAACAGGCCCATGCCCAGCACAGTTGCAAAATGTATGTACCTCCTTGCAATAAATTTCTTGGAGTGGAAATAGGCCAGGCCCAGGCAATTTTAACCATTGGGCAAAACAATTAAGCCCAAATTCATCCCATAGGCTGTATGTTACAGCCCATATCTGGCCTAATGTGGGTTGTGCTCCAGTTAAGCCCAATCTCATGGAACCCAAGAGTACCCCTTTCATTAACCAGTGTTCCAGTCGATCATAGCACAAGAAGAAGGAAAGTAGCTAGATTGCAGTTTGCCCTTAGAGAGAGTCCAGACTGCCAATTGTGGGAGTCCAAACTCCACCAGCTGCATGCCTCTTGTAGAGAAAAAGTTGTATGTCAAACTCACCATTGTATCCATACAGCCGTGTGTCAGGCTGAATTAATCAGTAATCACATAGGAGGCCTAATCTGACGTGGGGAATCAGAGAAGTCCAATGTCTTGAATATAAATCCAACCTTTTAGCCTACTTATAAATTTAAACATCTCAAATAAAATGTCTTCTTGCGCATCGGTGCATCAGACCCTTTGAGCTACCACTTATCTCAAAACCAATTGGTATGGAAAACGGCACAACAATGGTTTTATAGTCTGTTGAGTGTGGCCGAGAGGAGAATTGAATCCCAACCTTATAAGGCTCTGATACCACTTGTAGGATCTCAAATCCAATTAAGCTACTACTTATCCCAAAACCAATTGGTGATGGAAAATGGCACAACAATGATTTTATGGTCTGTTGTTGGTTGTGTTAGGAATGCATTCGAGCATCACTCCACCACGGTGCACACGAGGGTTGTACCAGGGAACTAACAGTGGGGATTGGGGAAACTCTTTCCCTCGCTACAATTAAATCTCGGTTTGGTGTGCCCACTTTTTTGCGAGAAAAGCGCAAAAATGAGTTAAATCTTTTGTGATTCCGCTGAAAATCTTTTCCTATGGAGGATGTTGTTGGAAATCTTTTTTCGTGTAGAAGAGGAAAACGCCTATGGAACTGATTTTCCATGGACATACACAAATATACCCTTAAGAAACTACATTTTCATATGAACATTACATTCTTGAAGAAGAGAGTATAAGATAAACTTATTCAGAGTTTATACTCAACTAATAAAAAAGTCAAAAGTTAAACTTCATTTAATTTCAAACTTTCTGAACATATTTAACACCCTCCCGCATTCACATTGTGCATTCATGAAATTGCGATTGGTCACATTAAATCAAACCTCTTGTCTTTTAGAAAATAAAAAAAATCAAACCTCGTTTTCTTGATTGAAATCCAACTCCTATTGGAGTATTATTATTGTTGTTGTCGTCATCCTCGTCTGACAAACTACTGGAGCAGTAAATTTTATTCCGAAGCCACCACATTAAGCATCCTCTCTGTTTGGAAACTCTTTGATTCACAAACCTATAAAATAATAAAATTCTCCAATGAAATGTGACCAGAGACACACCTACGTGATTAATTGTAATGTTGAACAGACATAGGCTGCTCACATTAATTTCAAAATATGTCCATTGTACAACAGGGTGCACAATTTGAGCCATCATTGATCTTACCATATTGTCTAATTAGTGTTGTTTTTTTTTTTTTTTGTTCAAATAATTAGTTTTATTTTAGAATAACAGATAGTCACACAACAGATGAACAGTCCAATCATGAAGGTTGGGCCACAATGTATTATTGGGTGGACTACAACTTCGAGTAATCCTTAAGATAAGGCACCTTTCTTCCATCTATTATCAATGACAAATTGCAAGAAAAGGTTCAAATTGGTTGATGGGGTGGTTCAGGGTCATGCCATCAACTTGAGAAAGGAACAAAAGAAAACCCCATTTTTTTAAAGAACTGCATGATGGAAATCCAGCCACTTCTTTGTGGGTTTCTTCAACTCCCAATATTATTCTGATCCAAACTCATTTCTTGGAAATTGAAGACTTGTATCCTAGTACTAAATGAAAGTGAGAAAAACATGAACAAGCTTTAATTTAGAATGTGGAAAACAGTCCATTACAGAGGCAGGTATTCTCCTTTATTTTTCAAGAGAAAGAAGAGCTGGTGGTGACTTGGGGCATCAAAAGGTGTCTGTTGGTGAATAAGGTTGGCAAATGTGAAAGACCCCACTAGTGAGTAGGTTTTGGTAGAAAAAAGTATTGTTTTGTAGGTGTGTAGGTGGGCATGCGTGCAAATGAAGCCGGCCATTGTCTTATGGTCTCTACTTTTCCCAACACCTGCCCTTCTTTTATGGGACTGATCAGGCCCTTCTCCTTTCCTTTTTCCACTACCTTTTGCCTAAACAAATCAGTGGTGTTTAAGAAGTGCTCATTAAAATAAAGGGATGGAATGTATTCCTGTTGATATGATCCAAGCAAAATGGGTTAGCTTTGTTGTTTTAGTACACTGTTATCTTTGTACCAGCATGTATTCTCTTTTGACTTTGAAATGATGCAGGCATTTAAAAATGATAAACGAAAGAACTACTGCCAAGCACCAAGCACCAAGCACCGTGCCCGCAGCATTATCAATCTTTTAACTGTGGAGCCCATCTTAATGCTCATGCGAATGTTGGACCATTAGATCAGCTATGTATTTTTTCTAGACAGTGAAAACTTATTAGCCATTGATCAAGTAGTTAGGATAATAATTTAAACCTCCGTCACTATCACCGTCGCTGTACATGCGTAGGTGCATGTAGGGGGTTAATCAAAACAAAAAAATGTGCTCACCTTATTGTAAGCATGGGTGCTCATCGGAGGGGGCCAATGATAAAATTTCACCTTATTGCCTCTTTTCTAGGCACTTTTATTTAATAGAGGGGGCCACTTACGATCAATCCATCGTCTTCACATGCAGTTGCCCCATTGATTTTGTAGTGCTCTTAGTCCTAGTTTGATAATGATATGTGTGTGGGGCCCATCACGTGAACCAACTCCTTTCGGTTTCGGCGAAGCACGTCCATATCAGTCTCGGACATAGACCTATGTCACTTCGGTTTCGGAAGTAGATGCTGATATCGGGAAAGCGATATCCATTTCGGCTCGGCTACGCCACCCCGCCCAGTCTCGGCTACACAGACTATAACTGCATCCCTTGGCTACAGCCCCCATAAAGGCGGGGCCCAAGAAAGGGGTCCGATGGGACCTCAGCCGTCAACAGATCAGGGCAAGATCAGGCCCAATGTGACTGGCATTAAATGCAATGTGGGCTGATCGGACCCTCATTAAATGCAATGAGGGCTGTGATGGACCCTCATTAATGACTATGTGGGCTGATGAGACCCTAGTCACATCACGAGGCCCACCGGCGCAGGCGCCAAAGTAATCTCTCATATAAAGCATAGGACGACCCAAGATGGAGGTATGCACTCTCTCTTACATGCAACCCAGACCTCCCTTTCTCCTTCCCCTTCTCGGATCACTGCTAACTTGAGCGTCGGAGAGCCCTGCGCTGCCCCAGCCAGGGTCCTTTGACCGTTCTCTTCTTCCCTTTCAGGTTGAACAGACACGCAGCTCCTTCTCCGATACTTTGAGTAAGTCCTTGAAGGCATCCTAATCTTGTGAGTATATTTTTCTGCACTTACAATTGGCGCCGTCTGTGGGGACGATTTTTACAGTCTTCCCTATCACCATGACGAGGAGAGCTGCGAAAGGCGGAGAAGCATCCAAGACAATGTGTGCAGGACCGTCCTCCAACCTCCTCCCTGCCAAGAGGAGGTCTGGGAAGCAACCAGTTGCAGAGGACGACGCCGAACATGATCTCATCCAAATCAACGTTCAGGAGCGTGACCTTCGCTCGGAGTCTGCTCCCCGGAGGGGAGATACCCAGCAGCAGTCTGCAGGTCTCCTGATGGGTCGAAACCAGCGTAGTAAGTCTCCAATGGTCGACGGACCACGCCCCTTTGATCAGGTGGAGGATGTCGAAGACGCTGAGGATGAGGAGTACAACCCTGATAATGACTTCGACTCCACCCTTGAAGAGATTAGAGTACAGAATGAGGCCATCAAGAAGAGGGATGCTCTGATCCTCCAGCTCCAACAGCAGCTGGAAAGGGCTACGGGTTCAGCAGGACATCAGCAGCACTCTCAGCAGCTGCAGCGGTCGCGACAACAGCGCTCACAGCGACAGCACGAGAGGAGGATGTCTGGTGGCAGACGCCCCGACTCCCCCGAGAAGGACTTGAGGGACCATCTGAACAAGAGAAGGCTCGACCGAACTCGAGACGAAGGCTCGACCGAACTCGAGACGAAGGCTCGAGTGCCAGCCAAAGCTATTCAAGGAAGATGTCCGAAACCATTCAGGAGAGCAGGTATCATGATCAGGAGTGGTTGGACGAGCGCATAAGGGAAACGGTCCAGCGCAATCTGGAGGTGGCTGGTCTCGGCCGAGACCAAAAGGATGTTTGCTGCGACCCCATTGATATCGGCGCGTCTCCTTTCTCGCGCGATATCAAGAAATATCCCCTGCCAAAGAAGTTCACCGTCCCGAGGTTCGTCACTTATGACGAGACCTCGGACCCGGCTACACATCTCAGGCACTTCTCCCAGAGGATGTCTATATGGGGAGACGAGGGCCATCTGAACTGTCGGGTCTTCTCCTCCAGTTTGGGTGACCTCCCCCTGAAGTGGTTCTACGCGCTCCCGGAAGGGTCCATTTCGAGTTGGCAGCAACTCCAGCAGTCCTTTATGAAGAAGTTCCAGGCCTACAGGATCCTGCCAAAGATAGATGCAAATGTCATGGCCCTGAAGATGAAGCAGAGAGAGAGCGTCACCCAGTTCGCGAAGCGGTTCTGGACGATCTACAGCCAGATAGAAGACTCCAAGGACGAAGTGGTCGTCTTCGCATTTCGAAATGCCCTACTGCCGGAGAGTGACCTTCGCAAAGACCTAGCCAGGAACCCGGTATCCTCCATAACGGCACTGATGTCCATCGTCAACCGCTACATCACTCAGGAGGACGACCAGGTCCGAGCTCGGGAAAGCCATGGGGCTGCACAGAAGAACCGAAGTGAAAGGCCTCCCGAGGATAGGAGACCGTCCCGAAGAGACGAGCCCCGAAGAGATGATTCAGGTAGACGCCGGACGTCAGCTAGCTCGGCGGGAGCTCAGGCGTTCACCTCGGCGAAAGGCAAAAGGCCCAGGCTATCCGAAGACGCATATCGGGCAGTTAACACGATCTTCAAGGAGCCTATCCACCGGATCATGTACAAAATCAAGAAAAAGTCGTACTTCAGCTGGCCAGAGCCCATGCTAGGCGACCCGTCCATCCGAGACCAGACGAGGTTTTATGCATATCACAAGGAGGGCGGCCACAAGACCGAAGAATGCAGAATACTGCGGTCGCATTTAGAGAAGCTCGTCCAAGAGGGGTACCTGCAGGAATTCGTCAAGGCAAACACCAGAGCCGACACCCGAGCTCCACGCCGAGATGAGAGGAGCCATGACAGCGACGGTTCGGAGAAGATCATTAACGTCATCCATTTAGCTCCCCCGCCCAAGGGGAGTAACCGAGCTCGCACTGAGGCCAGGCAAGCCTCTCACAGCAAGCAGATCATGGCCGCCGAGCTCGGTCCAGCTCCGAAGAGGGCCCGGAGGGAACGGCCCGAAATCAGGTTTACGGATGCGAACCTGGGAGGGGTACAACTTCCCCACAACGACCCGCTGATCGTCACCCTGAAGTTTGATTGCTCAAAGCAAGGCGTGAAGAATTGCACCGTGAAGAAGGTCCTCGTTGACCCTGGTAGCTCATCCGAGGTCTTGTATTTCGATAGCTTCCGAAGAATGGGACTGACGGACAAGGATCTGCAGGAGGCCCGAATTCCCCTCATCGGCTTCAGCGCTAAGCCAGTTTATCCCAAGGGAAAGGTGACGTTCAAGGTCGAGGCTGGCGGTGCGTCTGTTGAGGCAACCTTCATGGTGATTGACGTACCCTCGCCTTACAATGCTATAGTGGGCAGGTCTTGGCTTCATAGCCTGGAGGCGGTCCCTTCCACTCTCCACCAGAAGTTGAAATTCCCTTGGGAAGGAAAGAATGGCAGAGTGGAAATCGTCACTGTCAAAGGAGATCAGCAGGCAGCCAAGCAATGCCTGACGGCCGTGGTATCCGGAGAGCGGAAGCCCAAGGAGGTTAATATGGCCGAGATGGAAAAGCGGTTGGAGAAAAAGCTAGACGAGGTCGGCCAGGACCCAGAGAAGAAGAGCATAGAGGACCTGACCGAGGTCAGGATCGATTCACAAGATCCGGACCGGTTCTTCTTACTCGGCAGTCAACTCGGAGAGCCAGAGAAGACCGAAGTGGTCCAGTTCCTGGTGCAGAACAGAGAAGCCTTCGCCTGGACGCCACAAGAGATGCCTGGCATCGACCCTAAGGTAATATGCCATAAATTAAATGTAGACCCTAATCATAAACCTGTGATGCAGAAGGCTCGCAGGACTGGGGTGCCGCAAACCAAAGTCGTGGTCGAAGAGGTGGATAAACTGCTCGAGGCCGGCGCCATTAGAGAGGTCCAATACCCGACCTGGCTAGCCAATACCGTGGTCGTCAAGAAAAAAACTGGCAAATGGAGGGTGTGCGTCGACTTTACCGACCTGAACAAAGCCTGTCCCAAGGACAGCTTCCCCCTCCCAAAGATCGACCAGATGATCGATGCCACAGCCGGAAACGATAGAATGAGCTTCCTCGATGCATATCGCGGCTATCACCAGATCCCGTTGTATGGGCCGGATGAAGAGAAGACAGCTTTTATCACACCCCGAGGGACCTATTGTTATAAGGTGATGCCGTTTGGGTTGAAGAATGCAGGAGCCACCTACCAGCGACTTGTCACCAAGATGTTCCGCGATCAGCTCGGCAAGACTGTTGAAGTCTACATCGATGACATGGTGGTCAAGTCCAAGCAAGCCCATACCCATTTGGCAGACCTAGCTGGAGTCTTCGCCACTTTGAAGAGGTTCAAGCTCAAGCTCAACGCCTCCAAGTGCGCCTTTGGTGTCGGTTCCGGCAAATTCTTGGGAAGCTTGGTCACACGCAGAGGGATAGAGGCAAATCCAGATCAGATCTCGGCTATCCTCAGAGTGCAGAGCCCCACCTCGGCTAAGGAAGTCCAAAAGCTAACTGGAATGGCAGCCGCACTGAATCGGTTCATCAACAGATCTTCAGATAAGTGCCGGCCTTTCTTTCAGCTTCTTAGAAAGAATTTTAAATTTCAATGGACTCCAAACTGCGACCAGGCGTTGCAGGAGCTTAAGGCCTATCTTTCTTCACCCCCTCTACTGTCAACTCCGGTCCACGAAGAGTTTTTGTATTTATACATGGCGGTCTCGGATCATGCAGTGAGCTCGGTCCTCCTCCGAGAAGAGGACAGGGTCCAAAAACCCATCTATTATACGAGCAAGACCATGATTGATGCCGAGACCAGGTACTTGCCTCTCGAGAAGCTCGCGCTGGCGCTCGTTAGCGCCTCGCGGAAGCTCTCTCATTACTTTCAAACACATACCATAGTGGTTGTTACGGAACATCCACTCAAATCTGTTTTCAGAAAAGCTGACTTTTCAGGCAGAATTTCAAGATGGGCTGTCGAACTAGGGCAGTATGAAATTCAGTATCAGCCCAAGACAACGATCAAGGCTCAGGTTCTGGCAGATTTCCTTGCCGAGTTTGACTCGAGTTCGGCACCAAGCCAGCTCGGCACCGAACTGGGGGGCAGGGAGCATGAGACGCCCACGGGCTCTGAACAATCACAATGCCAAGCCCTCACCCCAGTTTGGAAAGTCTTCGTTGATGGATCTTCCACCTCGAGGAGAGCCGGAGCAGGAGTTGTTCTCCAATCGCCAGAGAAACTGGTCATCGAGCAGGCTCTGACCCTGGATTTCAAGGCGTCGAACAATGAAGCTGAGTACAAAGCCCTTTTAGCCGGACTGAACAGCGCCAAAATCCTCGGAGCTCAACAGCTGGTGGTCTTCAGTGATTCACAGTTGGTGGCAAACCAGCTGACTGGGGACTATCAGGCTCGCGACGACCGGATGGCTGTATATTTAGCCCTGGCAAAAAAGCTTCTCTCCTAGTTCCAGATGGCCGAAATCAAACAGATAGGCTGAGAGGCAAACTCCCATGCTGATGCTCTTGCAAATTTGGCCAACGTTGTCGAAGCAGGAAGAAAAAGAACCATCGAGGTGGAGTCCTTGGCCGCATCCAGCATCGAGCTCCATCCACCTCGGGAAGTGTCGTGTATTGACCTCGGCCCGAGTTGGATGGACCCCATCATCGCCTACCTCAAGGACGACAAGCTACCCGAAGACAGCAGCGAAGCCCATCGAATCAGACTGAAATCAGCACGGTTCTGGCTGTCTCCCGAAGTCAAGCTCTACAGGAAGTCGTTCTCGGGCCCGTACCTCCAGTGTGTGCACCCAAGCAAAGTCGAAGATCTTCTCTTTGAAATACATGAAGGGATCTGCGGAAGCCATATTGGAGGAAGGTCGCTAGCTTACCGGGCTATCAGCCAGGGTTACTGGTGGCCATATATGCAGAAGGACGCGCAAGTATACGCGAAGAAATGCGAGAAGTGTCAGAAATTCTCCCACTCTCTCCATCAGCCAGCACAGGACCTCAGTCCGCTTTCTAGTCCGTGGCCATTTGCCCAGTGGGGGCTCGACATAGTGGGACCACTCCACCGAACTCCTGGAAACAAACGATGGCTGATAGTAGCCACGGATTACTTCACTAAATGGATCGAAGCAGAGTCGTTGTCCTCCATCACGGAGCAAGACTCCAAAAAATTCGTATGGAAAAACATCGTCACAAGGTTCGGTATCCCCAGAATACTGATCTCGGATAACGGGACTCAGTTCGACTCCAACCTCTTCAGAAGCTTCTGTCAGGAGCACGGTATCCGAAATCGATATTCCACACCGGCTTACCCACAGAGTAACGGTCAGGCAGAGATTTCCAATAAAGTAGTACTCGACGGGCTGAAGAAACGGCTTGACAGAGCCAAAGGAAGATGGGTGGAAGAGCTCCCGAGTGTACTATGGGCTTACCGAACGACCCCAAGGAGGTCCACTTCGGCAACGCCTTTCTCCCTGGCCTATGGGATGGAGGCTGTCATTCCCTTAGAGATCGGCCTTCCTACTCTAAGGTCCGAACTATTCGATCATGGCCGAAATGAGCCGCATCTAGCTCTGGAGCTGGATCTGGCCGACGAGCGAAGAGAAGCGGCAGCAGTTCGGCTCGCAGCCTATCAGCGGCAACTTGCCAGAGGTTATAACCAGAAGGTCAGGGAGCGGAAATTTTCGGTAGGAGAGTTGGTTCTCAAGAAGGCACTCCCGGGCGACAAGGATCCGAATCAAGGCAAACTGGCGCCGAATTGGCATGGCCCATTTAAAGTGACTTCCATCGCGGGGCGGTCGGCATACAGACTCGAGGATATGGAAGGACGGTCATTACCGAGACCATGGAATGCATCACACCTCAAGAAATTCTATTTTTAGTCTGCACTTGTACAATGCTCTTGGATTTAATAGAGATACACCCGTTTTTCAAGTTGAGGCAATCTGGTGGTCGATGGCAGTCTAGCAATGGTGTGAACGCGGATGATCGTCTAAGGATGGCACCCAGCCACCTAGACGAGAATCCGAAACGGCCAACGAAGGTTGACACTCAGCCACCTAGATGAATCCGAAACGGCCAACGATGAGTCTAAGGTTGGCACCCAGCCACCTAGATGAATCTGAAACGGCCAACGATGAGTCTAAGGTTGGCATTCAGCCACCTAGATGAATCCGAAACGGCCAACGATGAGTCTAAGGTTGGCACTCAGCCACCTAGATGAATCCGAAACGGCCAACGATGAGTCTAAGGTTGGCACTCAGCCACCTAGATGAATCCGAAACGGCCAACGATGAGTCTAAGGGTGGCACTCAGCCACCTAGATGAATCCGAAACGGCCAACGATGAGTCTAAGGCTGGCACCCAGCCACCTAGACGTGAAGACCGAAATGGCCCACGGTGAGACTGTCTAAGGCTGGCACCCAGCCACCTGGACGTACAGCCGAAATGGCCGACGGTGAAATCGTCTAAGGTTGGTACTCAGCCACCTAGACGTGAAGCCGAAATGGCCCATGATGAAATCGTCTAAGGCTGGCACCCAGCCACCTAGACGTAAAGGCCGAAATGGCCCATGATGAGATCGCCTAAGGATGGCACCCAGCCACCTAGACGTGAAGCCGAAATGACAGTTCCCGTTAGGGCATGACGGCTATGCTGCCGAGGCTAGTGATCTCGGCAAGGAACTAGTGCCAACGGCGTGTCCTATGTTAATCGCTTCTTTTCAATCCGAGCCTAGACACGTGGAATCGTGGAATCGTGCGAAAAAGAAAGCGGAATCATGCGAAGCGGAATGCGAAAATGAAAGCAAACGAGCCAAGCCACGGAGTAAATATAAACAAAAAGAGTTGAGCAAACTGAAATTTTATTGATAAATGCTTGTTTACTACACATTTTTCATCAAAAAGGGTGAAGATACATTTTTCATCAAGTCATCAAGAAGTCAAAGACAAAGCTTAGGAAGTCTCGGCCTCGGTGTCCTCAATGACAACTACTGCGTCCTCGACCGTCGCAACGGTTCCGGAGGTTTCCGGAACCGCTTCGCTTGAAGCCTCCGGCGGAGCAGGGATCTCTGGAGGCGGAGAAGCTGGAGTCTCTGGCGGAGGAGAGGCAGGAGTCTCCGGAGGCGGTGAGGCTGTGGTCTCAGCAGGAGATGGGGGCCGGAACTCAGGAGGATTCAGAAATAACGGGTGGTCTTCCGGGACCCCGTACTCCTTGAGCGCGGCCCGACAGCCGAGGTGGAACAGTTGCTGCTCAGCTGTGTCATCTGGTCAGTGTAGTTCCTGCTAGCATGTTCTGTTCCCTCGAGGAAGGCGGCGTCGATTTCTGCTTGTTGAGACGCAAGGTCCTCCTCCCTAGCCGCCTTCTCTCGTTCCAACTCGGCCGCCAGTTCGGCCGACCTCCTCATTTCGGCGACGAGCCTCTCCTGTAAGGTCAATGACTCAGCTTTAGTCTGGGAGAGCTTGCACACCGCCGAGACCACTTGGGCGTCCAGTTCGGCCCTTTTAGCCTCGGCCTCCTTCAACTCCTCGCTCTTGGCCGACAAGGCAGCTTCGGCCTGCTCTTTTTCCTCTGCCAAGCGGTTCAGCCGAGCGTCTTCCTCCGCGATCCTGTTCAGGACCAGCGGAAGCCTTTGAACAGCCTGCAAGAGATGGACGAGATTTAGCATCGCGCACAGAGAGCCTAGTATAATCGTCAGTCATAGATTCAACACTTACCAGGAAGGAGTGCTGCAGCGTTCTCATGAGTAGCTGAGAGCTATCCTCTGCCTGGTGCCTCTCCACGTCCTTGGGGAGCGCGCAGGCTCGGTAGAGAGCCGTAATCACAGGCGGGTTCCCCACGACTTTATCCTCAACATTGAGGGGCCTCCCCGGCCACAGCTCCAGATTGGGCTTGAAGGCCTCCGGTTCGGCCGAGACCACGGCGCGAGGCGACTCGGAGCGCCGATCCAGCGAGGCCTCGGACCGGATTGGCTCCTCCGCCCTGACCCTCTCCCTGATAGCCAGCGATTGCCGCGGCTGGTCTTCGCAGACAGGGGACTTCCCCCTTGTCCTCTTTTGAGGCCTCTCCCTCTCCTCAGCGGCGGGCTGGGCCTCGGGGACCGCCGGGACGATCGAGGTGCTAGAAGGACGGGCGCTGGAGGCGGCCCTCTGCTCGCCAAAGATGGCCGCTGCTAAATTGCGGGGTTGATAGGCTGGCCGACGCCTCTCCATCTCTTCGGAGTCTGAGAAGTTTTCGACCTCCCTCAAGTGATCGCTCTCGGCCGCAGCAGCCGACGAGGAAGTTTCGGCAACAGTGACAGGCCCGCTCGCAGCCTCGGCCAAAGCAAGAACTATCTCCCCAGGACGGCCTGACTTCCGCGTGTATGACGCGTACTTCGGCTCGTACCCTAGTAAGGAAAAGGCAGCCCTGTTGTAGTGGCCTCGGTACTGGTAGATCTTATCCAGCCAGGCCTTGTTCCTCCGCCAGCGGTCTAGGTTGGCGTCCCGTCTTCGCTGTTGGAGGCCTGCAGAAGAAAAGAAAAAGAGTCAGAATAAGAGTAGACCGAAATGCAAGCCAGAAATCCGAAACCTGGCGAAAGGGACAGGGCGTTACTCGGCGGTGTCCTGAATGTCCGTGGGACTTGGACTCTCCACGCAGTCTCGGATTCGGTTCCACCGAACTCCCAGTTGCCGGAGACGAATAGCCGATCATCCCCAGCGTATTTATTCGAGTCCTCCAAGGCCGTGATGAGGGGCGGACACTTTGCTTTAACACGAAGGTAATAAGTGCTGCCGTCTCGGGTTTTGCAGAGATCATAAACATCTTCGATGTCATGGACACCGAGATCAATTCCTAGGATCTTGTTCAGTTCGGCGACGCCCATAATGATCTTGAAACCGTTGGGCATCAGTTGGCACGGGCAGAGATTCCATGCCCGGAGGCAGGACCTCAGGAGAGGATGAAGGGGGAATCTGACCCCACCTTCAATGATGGCAACGAAAGGGAATGGCATCCAGCCCTGGCTAAAAACATAGCCGGATGACCTGTCGGAGGCTTTCACCCGGACGTCCTCCGGGATCTGGAAAGTCCTCCTGAGCTCTGCCAGGGCCGAAAGAGAGTCAATCCAATGACTGAAAGCCCCCATTCCTAAGTCTAAGAAACCCTAACAAAGCTCTAAAGAAGGAGCAGACAGAGCGGAAAGGGTGGAGGACAGGGGAAACCCTAGAAGGAACTAGGTCAGAAATGTAAACAAAAGAAGAGAAGCAGAGTAAAGACACTCACAGGCTAACGAAGATGGGGCCGGATAACGGTGTATCACAGGGCGAGTCGGTGGTTCCTCACTGGTTCTAGCAGAAGAAGTTCTAGCAACGAGAGTTCTGGCGAGCAGGAGTTCTAGCAGAGTCCAGATGCGAAAATGGTGAAGCGGAGTGCCAAAATGAATTTAAAGGACAGGGATGGGCGCCATCCCGGAATTCGAAGCGAAACGCGTGCGAAGTGTCGCCTCGGGTTGCAGCGCCCGCTGCCTCGAAGTGACAAGGAGGCCTTTCGAATGATGGCGCGTGGCGCTGATGGTCCGTCTCCCCACGCTAATCATAGTCTCCGCATTTATCACCTCCCTTATTACCTCGGGCAGGCGAATTGATGGCGGCATATACAGCCTAACTGTCAGAGCCCTTAATGAGAAGACGACTTCGGCATGCCAACTCAGCTCTCGACCTCGGAGACTAGAAAGCCCTAGAGATCAAGAGCTGGGGGGCTATTGTGTGGGGCCCATCACGTGAACCAACTCCTTTCGGTTTCGGCGAAGCACGTCCATATCAGTCTCGGACATAGACCTATGTCACTTCGGTTTCGGAAGTAGATGCTGATATCGGGAAAGCGATATCCATTTCGGCTCGGCCACGCCACCCCGCCCAGTCTCGTCTACACAGACTATAACTGCATCCCTTGGCTACAGCCCCTATAAAGGCGGGGCCCAAGAAAGGGGTCCGATGGGACCTCAGCCGTCAACAGATCAGGGCAAGATCAGGCCCAATGTGACTGGCATTAAATGCAATGTGGGCTGATCGGACCCTCATTAAATGCAATGAGGGCTGTGATGGACCCTCATTAATGACTATGTGGGCTGATGAGACCCTAGTCACATCACGAGGCCCACCGGTGCAGGCGCCAAAGTAATCTCTCATATAAAGCATAGGACGACCCAAGATGGAGGTATGCACTCTCTCTTACATGCAACCCAGACCTCCCTTTCTCCTTCCCCTTCTCGGATCACTGCTAACTTGAGCGTCGGAGAGCCCTGCGCTGCCCCAGCCAGGGTCCTTTGACCGTTCTCTTCTCCCCTTTCAGGTTCAACAGACACGCAGCTCCTTCTCCGATACTTTGAGTAAGTCCTTGAAGGCATCATAATCTTGTGAGTATATTTTTCTGCACTTACAATATGCACAAGTATGCACAATGTACAGTCATTAAACTTTGCAGAACTAAAACTTTTTGAAGTTCCGATTATTTGGCCAAGCCCAACATCCTTTGCATCACCAATTGACGTCCAAAAATATCTGCTTCCCCTACTTGCCACACATCCAAGTGGACCCAATAAATTGGGCCGGATTTGTTATGAGTTAGGGTAAATTTATTCCATACAATCTTACACAATACACCTGCATTATACTCACTAGCTGATCCAGCCTCTAACAAATTTAGAATATGTGAATTGTGATACCAAACCCGTGACCATGGTTGGTCAGGTTGATATGGGGTATCTGATACTCAATTTTAATTTAGAAAAAAAAATATTAAGTATTTTAAGAAAAGATTATTTTTATATATAACTATTAATCAATGTTGAATATGTGGTAAAAAACAAGTGGGTTAAGAATATTATAGTTCTTTCACTAATACTAAAACAGCCTTAATAGAGGTGGGTCAGGGTTTTACCTGTCTAATCCAACCCTTGCCATCCCTAATAAGAAGGCTTGATGAAAATGGCCATGGCTCAGTAAGATTTATTGAAGTCCTAGTAAGATTTATGAAAATAGATTGTGTTTTATTTATCTTTATATAATTGTATCCGGAGTTTTCACCTTCCAGAAGGCTTTAATCATTGACGTTTTGGTCTAAGTTGAGTTTTAGAGATTTTTCAAACTGTGAGTTCACACTTTTTCCATAGGACATGGTGTAGTGTTGTAGGGTTCAAACATAAGATTAAACATAAGTTTGATGATGGGTCTGTAATCTGCTGTGGGCCGGGCAAAGTGGATGAAGGATGCATATCAGGAGTGATGGAAAGCCCTTAATTCCTGGATGACTGCAACCCTTGATTTAAGGCCTAACAGTCTAATGGTCCTTTTATACAAAAATAAAATAAAATTATCCAACGGTGGATACAGTTCGGATCAGGGTCATCAGTGTGGGAATTGAAACAATTCTCAAGGGTGTATATATAGTTAGTACAAGGGAGTTAGATGGGTCTCACATGGTCGATATTTTGAAGGTCTTCTTTACACACTTTTAAATTGGGACCATGACACGACCCGAACCCGAAATTAGAACTAATCCGAGTTATTCCTGAGTCGTACTGTATACTTACTCCTGTGAATCTCAACGCATTAAAATTCACAAAGGATAATAATATACATTATGCGGAAATGTTCACAAATATACATTGCTGGTATCACACCAAAAGTTCTTTACACACTATACAAAATTCATCACTTGCATATTTAAATACAATGCAAGGATCAAAAGTATAAAAGTTCGATTCTCAGTCTTTTTCTATCATTTCCATTCTACTAGTCTTCCTGGAGGAACCGTGCCGGACGTTTCCGGTGGCGCTGTGGTCTCAGAAGGACTGGCAAGGGCAGCTGTGCCTGTAATGCCATCAATAACACTATGAATTTCACAATTCAGCAATGTATAAACAATTACATGATTTACTTGCTAATGATACACTTAATTCATTTCATTTCGTTTCGATTGGTTCAATTCCAACTCCAACTCATAATCAATAAGAGTCTTCTTATTTGGTAAACTACAATAGCATTTCAATTTAAATTCAAATTCCATTTCCCTCAAAGGAAAGGAATTTCTCTCCCTCAAAGGAAAGAATTCTCTCTTCCATACGGAAGGATTCATTTATTGTGGGACTTATCAGAGTCCGGACCAAGGACAACTGATATCACCACGGAGCTCCGGAACACTCCCAAATAATCTGCTGCAGCGGTAACAGCTCTAATGAGCTTAAAGAAATCACCATGTAGTGCCAGACTCATTACAATTTAACGGATTCACTTCAACATACAAACTCAAGTAAATAATACCATCCATTTAGGTGTTATACTCAGTTCTTTAATGTACGTGTTATGCTCGATAAACATTACAAGGTATATGTATTTTGTACATTAAAGTCTCTTTAATTAACACCCATGGAGGTAACATAGTATTAACAATAACCTTGATCTAATCAATAGGCTCCTTTCATTAAAACTCAGAAATTAATTCTGAAACTCTATTAATTTCGGTTAACCAAGCAATGTCTTATCGGCTAGCTTTAGAAGCTAATTTTTATTATCAAATTACAACTATTCGGCTTGGGTTAACCTTTTGGTTAACACTCAATTCATCTTGGATCTAAATCCAAGGATATTATTTCATAAAAAGGGTAATTAACTTACTACTCCGTCATTAGTCTTCAACCTAATTATGGACCACTTATATTCCTAAAACCATTAATTGGTTCAACTAGAACAACTTTTAGTTAAAACCTGTTATACTTATCCTCATATCCACTTCATCTTCCAATCTATGCTCACTAAGAGGTATATACCATTGGTTTCTACGTTCCAAGAGCTTTCCAACGATATATAGAACTCAAAAATCGGGCGTATGGGTCAAAAGTTATGGCCATTCAAAGTTGGCATTGTTGGCCCAATGGGCCGACCCACTCGGGCAGGCCCAATCCAGCTGGCCCATTTCAGTTTCAGGCTGCTGAAACTGATTTTTCTTCCCTTCTTTACATTCAATCCATCACCTGTAGCAAAATGGAACCTCATGTTCCCTACTCAATCATCATTTATACAAAACAATAACACTTCTATGCCCTTTCATCATCACCCAACCCATCTATTTCTTCAAACAATGATTCACATACACAATTCACTCAACTGTGTTTGATTCACATACACAATTCACTCAACTATAAAGCTGAATTCAGATTTCATAACATGCTTAAGAAGAAATATATATAGCAGCTAGTATTTACTCACTAATTCTTTATACTTGCCTTTTCTGCTGTAATTCAACACCAACCCTTTGTTTCAACCTCAAGTTGAGTCAAAATCACCAATCTCTAAGAACAAAACCGACCCACTTAATAACTGATGAAGAAGATGATGAAAAACTCTTGCAACCACTTGGAAACTTCTTGATTTCACACTGGAGAACCAAGAACGAAGGAAGCTAAGCTACTGTTGCTCAAAGTTGCTGGGTTAAAGACACTTCACTACATGCAGCTTATGTCTTTGACACATATCACACCTGTTTTGCATATTAACCCCACAAGTTATACTTATTTCTAACTTAAGTCACTTGAAGCCTCCTTTGCTTCAGATTAAGCTAAATGAAAGTGTGTCTTCTATAAAAGTTGGTGTACTCATCGAGATACACACGATGGTATCAATTTTCACCTCATTCGACGAAACACGCATAAATTCATATTTACGAAACAGTCCTTAGTTTCATCAATTTGAGTTTAATTTCAACTCAATCCAAGGGAATTCCTTTCAAATTCATTCCATTATGTATAAATCCTTCATATGAAACTAATGTGATCCATTTTAGTCCTTAATCTCGCTTAATTTAATTAATCACGTTTAAACCATGTTAAATCTCGATTAATTAGAGGTAATTGTGATTAACTCGGGTTGGAGTTTAACAGACCATCTGCAAGATCCTGGCCGTTGGAATTGAAGGCTATTTGCACTTTTGCAATTGTTAGAAGTTAATTAGGTCGTTTTTAAAGATTCATAGGGAGCGTATTAGACTAATAGTGGTTCGGAAATATTTCATAAAATTCATAAGATCAATAGATTGTTCTTTTAGAGGATGCTTGTGAAACACGGTGTGACTTTTTTGTAATTTGGTACTGCGTTATATACAAAATTTTTTCTAAAAGGGTGGGTAAGAACTACTTTTTCCCAAAGCTATAGTTCAGCAGTAGTTTGAATTCCCAAAGTAGGCAAAGAAAATTAAAACAAAACAAAAACAAAAACAACAACCATTTCTGAATTTTCAACACAGAATCTCAGTGTTATACAAAAAGCCCAAGAAATCAATAAAACTCTCTAAGTTTTTGAAAAAAAAAATAAAAACGTCGTCTAATTTTTACTTCATAATCCAACCAATCAACATTTGTTATATCCAGGGTCAATTGATGGTGGCGTCACTTAATTTTATCTATTTATTTATTTTGGTAGAAAATTTTCAATAGAAACGGTGAGGAAAAAATGTAGTAAATTGTGTAGCCCGTATGCTACGGGTCCCACATGAGATCAAGCAGGGCAGAGGCCTAGAGAGAATACAATCCCACTTAATGTAAAACTTGATCTATCCCCATAAATAAGACTCCCAATAGGATCCGTGGATATGGGTTTATTGGCGAAGAAGTCTCTAGTAAGTATGACTCTTTGGTACTTGTCTATATAAGATAAGGGAGCCCTTGGGTTGGATACTCTTGATTCCCATAGGTTAGACAAATGCGAAGAGATCCATGCAGTTTCTCAATTGCCGAAACGCACATAGTATTCCGGCCTCATGTCGAAGTCTCCATATCCAGATCCATAAAAAACAACAAGATAGGAAAATGAGAGACAACATCACAAGAAAATTAGGCACAATAAGTTACCGATGAAACAAAATGCCCCTGTCCTAATAACAACCTAAATAAGTTCCCATAACAAAATTATGCAGAGCTGATTCATGGTTCTAGGAATATAAGAAGTTTTATTTTGGTAAATAGGAATGTGAGAAAATTTGAAGAGATCAAAATATTTTTCCACTGGAACGATATCTTGCAAAATGGGATCAATAGACCAATTTGGGTCTCCTTTGATTGCACGAACAAGTTCCAAAGCATCAAACAAAGAGTGAACTTTAGGGAAGCCCCTCACCTTAGTTTTCAATCAAGGCCGATAAGATGGTGTCACTTTTATTGGAGTGGAAGTGAGGCCATCACTAACACCTGCATGCACAAAACAGTAGAGTCCAACGCTTGCAACTGATCATAAGTCAGACTCAACACAATAAGCCAAGGAGTAAAATCAATTTGGAGATTTGAAGAATCCCCTGAAGAGACATGTTTTTTTCCCCAATTGGTATCCTAGGAAAAGGAAGCTCACAAAAGTAAGAAGAGTGGCATACTTAGGCATCGATCCTATGTAGCTGATGACATTTAGGGCTGCCAACCAACTGAGCAACCCCATGTTGTCTATAAGGAGCCATGGTGTTCTTTACTGAGCCAAAAGTACTTAGAAAAGGAAATGGTATAAAACAATTTAAAGATTGTTAATAAAAATAGATTTTCATCTTTCTTCATTTTTGTTTTATAATTTTTAGGCTCCTTAATTTTCTTATAGCACAAGACATAGTGTATCGCTCATTGTTCTTACTAAAATACAAGAACAACTTAGGTCCCAAGTACCTAGGGAAAACATTCAAACTATGGCCGAGGAGTGTATAGTAAAGATATGGACTTAGCCAGACAGAATGACAATCAATTTCTTTTGGGCGTTAAATCTTTTGGATACAACTCTTTTGGAAACACGTGATCATGTAATGTGGACTCAGGCTGGGCTATCTTTTAGGCTAAAAAGTCTCAAGCTGTATCTTTTTGTAATCAAATCCCTTCTTCTTCAATGATAATCTTCGTTTTCCATAAAAAAAAAAATGATATGGACTCAGCTCTTTTCTCTCTACCATCCATTTTCATGTTACAGCATGTTTCTTTCTTAGAGTTTCTGACAATAATTTGGTTTGTTGGGGGTAATTTAGATATGATGTGATGGCTTGTCCCCTGACTTTTGTAATGTCATGCATGTTTCTTCAAAAGAATTCCAAAATTTCAACCACTTAAAAGGTCTCAAATGACCTCTAAGGTGTGTACACAGGCAGCAGAAAAGAAAAAACAATATTTCTTCTTCCATAACTCTTCCATTCCTACCTTAGAGGTAGGAACCACCTTTCCTTCCTATCCGCAAAAGATTAGGCAAAAGGGTAGCCTTTCATCATTGAAACGAAAGTGCACCAAATAACACGCAACAGAGATCCAAGGTTTCAGGTCCCATTTTCATCTTATTTTCAGCGGTAGTGTGCTTGCACAAACAACTCAGAGTTCCTGGAATTCCAATTCCTTTAACTTTTTGGTGAAATTTATGGATGCTCAAGTACAAAGGACGATCACTGTGTTGGAGTATTTACAAATTTTTAGATAGGAATTCACTAAATTCCAGTAAAGAAATATGTCCTACTTGTACTGAAGTTGATGGGCATTGAAAACTACACATGTCCTTTATGAAGAAGCAAGGGAAAACATTTCATTTCAAAAGCTGAATAGGAATCTAGTCATGAAGATTCGGATTCATGCAATACACGCTTGGTTTTAAATATAAATAACCCCGTATTAGAGTTTTTTCCAAATATCCAGCAAGCTCAAGTTTAATCCCGAAAATTATCATATGCCTCGGGAAGGCCTTGTACACCATATATATTTTTATTTTTGACCAAACTGCCCTCTACATGCTTGCGCATGAGTTACACGCCTCAAACGCATGTGCGAGTCACCCCACTAGAATAAGACGCAGGCGCATGTCTTGCCAAAGTACAGTAAAACTCTTTTAATATGCCTTAAATGCCTATGCACGAGTCTCCCACTGTCATAAGACGCGAGTGCGTATGTCAGATATAAGCATAGTAAAACCCTTTTCCCACCCATTTTAGTACTTTTCCCCTATTCTTTTATGAGCAACTTGTCATTTTGAAGCCATTCTCAATTTTTTTTTTAGGGTTCCCAAAACTTCTGCCATTGGATTAAGACAAAGCCCATATGAATTGATGGCCTACATATATATTACATAAAACTGCATGATATTCATGATTGGGTCGAAGTCATCAACTTAATATATAGTGATCTCTAATGTTATATTTGGTTAAAGCACATTAATCCAAGTAGGAATATCGAAGGGTTTTGATTGGTGGGGGGGGGGGGGGGGGGGGACACATTTTAGAGAAGCCTATATTTATCTAGTTGTCTACCTCACCAAGAAGTGAACCATAGGTTCAAAGTTGTTCACTTGATCATAGCTAGCACCTTTTCTCTTGTAATTAATGGCAGTTTGGAAGTTGCTATGGATTCCGTGGCACGGACGTGCAATTTTTGTTTTATGTGCTATGGTGTCCAAGTTTGATGTGTCCCAAATGCGATACATGATGGCTCAACCCATCATTTTAAACTCCAACCCAGATGTGCAATTTTTTGGATCTAGACCTCTCACTTCTCATTTTCAACCGGGCCAATTTACAACCATGTTGTTTTGAAGAGATCGCATTGAACGAATTACCACGCCGAACTTCTCCAACTTGAAACCATGCAGACAGTTGAGAAGGCCTACAAAAAAAATATTTTTTAATTGCCTTCAACAACTTACTATGACGAGCTTTTACAATTGGAGACCCTAAAAATGTTAGAGAAAGTTTGTAGAATGACGAGTGTCTTTACTGCACTTGAAATGGTAGTGGAAGATGTTTGCACAATTGTTGCTTGAACATGCACATGTTGCTTGTGTGCAGGGCAGTTTGGTCAAAAAATATAAAAATTTTGTATGAGGCATTTCTAAAGTGTATCATATACTTTAGGACTAACCTCAAAATTCCAAGATATTTGAGGGTTTTTTTTTTTTTTTGTACAATTGTCCCTTTAGAAAAAGGACAAAGATTTAAAAAATTATCTGAAAAATCTTAGAATTTGTGTTTATAGATATTAACTATCCCTTCTTTTTTTTAAGTGTTTACGCTACTATAAGATGTTGGTTTTGAACTGAACACAGATTAATAGAGTTCAAAGATTAAGATTTCCAGCAAGATTTAGAATTCAATTAGTTCTCCTTTATTCTTGACATAAAATTGAGGATGAGTTCTTCTTAAAAAAGAAGTTTTTTTTTTTTTAAACAAGGAGAATGATTAACCTGAGAAGAAGCTGTATTGCAAGCCTAAATTGGGCCATGATACAACCTGGTCAAGGTTTGCTTTCATATTTTTAATAAACAGGCATCACAAATCGATTTTCAGATGAGATAAAGGGTGCAGGGTAGTGGCAAATTTGGAGTATTTAGTAAGTTTTTGTTCAATTATATATGAAGGGTCCACCCCAGTACCCTTCCAATGAGTGTTGGGATTGGACTTTGAGAGTTGGAAAAAGGTTCTCTTCAGGTATTTATTCGTAGAGTTGAAAGGTTCTCATACCTTTAAGTTTTATAAGTCGGGGACAAATAAGCCAACTCACTCTTCTCCTTAATCCACATTGGCACTAGGAGTAATTCACAGTCTAAAACCTAAATTTATTATGTTTGAAAAAAAATCAAGGATTAATTGGCAAATAGATTATCAAGATTTCAAGGAACATGCAACCTCTCATTGGGTATTTGTGAGCCTCTAATAAATAATTCTATTATCATACTTTCTGATGGACATATAAATACATCTAACACATCCACCAACCAACTATGTATGTGAAGTGCACCGGATAAAATATCAAACCCCCATGAATTTGACCATTGTGTTGTTCAACATATGGCAAAAGCATATGACCAAATGGAATGTGATTTCCTTGCCAAGGTACTGGTGGCATACGGATTTCATAGTGACTTTATTGGTATAATTATGGCATGTATTTCTTCTGTCTCTTTTTCTATTCTTCTAAAAGGGCATCCTTTTGGTAGTTTTTTTTTTTTTTTTATCAAAAAGAGATCTTCAGCAAGGGGACCCCCTCTCACCTTCTTTATCCTAGGTGCAGAAGTTCTTTCTTGTTTGTTTTTAAAAGTAGAAAAATAGGATTTTATACATGGTGTTAAAGTGCCCAAAAGGGCTTCGGATATCACTCACCTATTTTTTGCAGATGACAGCCTCCTATTTTGTAATGCTAGTATCGACGAAGTTAGGGAAATTAAGGAGATATTAGACGATTATTTTCATTTGTCAGGCCAACTTGTTAATTTTGAAAAGTCAACCGCCTACTTTAGGAAGGGATCAGGAAAAATGTGATGCAAAGAACTATGAAAAATTCTAGTGGTTAGGAAAATGGGAGAAAAGGAAAAATACATTGGTATTCCTCTAATGATGAATAAAATTAATAGTTCTAATTTTTAGATTTAATCATTAAAAAAAAGGTAGAATCATGTCATGGCAGACTCCCCCTCCTATCTAAAGTCGGAAGAAATACTCTCATAAAAAATGTCGCTTCCTTTATTCTTGTTTACAACATGTTAGTACTCAAACTTCCACCTAAAACTAGTGACATGATCGATAAATTATTCAAAAGTTTCTTTTGGGGTGATTCCACTGGAAAAAAAAAAAAAAAAGAAATTGCACACCATTAAATGGAATGCAATTTGTAATTCTATTGACGATGGGGACTTGGGCATTCGTGAAACAGCTAAAAATAACTTCTCTCTCCTAACTAAAACTATGTGTAGATGTCTATCCAATGAAGAACTTGTAGGAAATCGTGTGGCCTACATGCCACGGGTCCCACGTCAGATCAAACAGGGTTGATGCCAATAGAAAATACAATCCCACTTAATGGAAGACTTGATATGGTCCTACTAATAAGACTCCCAATAGGATTAGTGGATGTGGGCTTCTTGGCGAAGAAGTCTTTAGTAAGTGTGACTCTTTGGGACTTGTCTATATAAGATAAGGGAGCCCTAGGGTTGGTATTATTCTATCTCACAGGACAGACAAGAGGCAAAGAGATTCACGGAGCTTCCCAATAGCCAGAATGCACATAGATCTCCGACCGCGAGTCGGAGTCTCTACATCCAAATCCATCAATTGGTATCAGAGCTAGGTACCGTGCATTTCGACTGTTTGGATCGCAAAGTCACGATTCAGATCAGCGTAGATCTAAGGCTTTCGTCGGACAGAGGGCTCCTTCGTTTTTGTTTTCTGCAACTAGTGGGAAGGAGGAAGACTTTCGATTTACTTCTTTGTATTGCCTCGTAAATTGCACAAAAGGGAGAAGCCACTCATCTCCTCGTGTAAGGCACCAGTACAGGCGTACAGCACATCATATTCTTTGTTTTCTCGTATCTCCTTGTGATGCATGCATCATTGGAGAGACGAGGAGATTTTTTTTTCTTGGCTTTTGAAAAGCAACGGAAAAAAGCAAAACGACATAGAGGACATCACTTGTCTTGCGTCTTGTCTTACCTTAGGTTTCGTGCAGCCACTTTCCATCGTTTTTCTTTCTTTCCCGCGAAAGAGAAGAGAAGCACCTCGTGATCCGACCCGACCCCGATTTAGTCCGATCCATCTACCAACAAGTGGAATACGTGCTGCTAACATAGGAAAAGTGATTTTTTTAACTTTCAAAACTCCGCATTGCAATATCTAGAGCATTCAGACTCCGATTGACGAACGATTTGGTTCTGCGGAATCCTTGTGAGCAAATCTACGTAGTAGCAGCAAAAGGAAGATGATCCACCGGTTCAGAAAAATGGTGATTCTTCTCCTTTAACAGTCAGTGGCATCTGAACCTCTTTTTTTTAAATTAAGTAGTAATTATGTCTTCTAAATCAATGTTGCATGATCTTGTTAAGGCTGATATTTTTAACGACAAGAAATTAGCCGTGTGGAAGCGTTGGATGGATGCATTACTGCACTTTGACGGCTTAATATATGTGATTGAATCTGATCCGATCTCCAAACCCGCTGATGATGCTCCTAAGGAAGATCATAATGTGCGTGAACAGTAAGTATTTGATAACAAATAAGCGAGGCAGCTTCTAGTCGGATTCATATCTAGTGATTTGGTAAAGCAGTTTGAAAACTTTAACACTGCTAAAGAAATCTATGACTATGCTATGGACAAATATGATGAAACCTCCAAATCTCACTTGATGGAGGCATTCAGCGCATATGTTAACTATAAGATGCCAGAAGGATCATCTCTAAGGGATTACATTGATCAAATGGCGGTTCGATATAGTAACCTCGCAGCCTTGGGAAAGGAAATAGACGAAGATCTTCAAATCATATACTTGTTAATGAGTCTTCCACCTTCGTGGGAGAATGTGTCTCAAACCCTTCACCTCCAAAAGGGTGTAACGCTCAGTGAGGTTGAAGCAAGGTTGCTTGTTTAAGGACAAAGGCAGGTTACCCGCGATGTAACACCTACATACTCTGTCATGATTGCTAAAATTAAGAATAATAATGGTGCGTTAACCGTCAATATGAAAAATAAAATGAAATTCAAAGGCAATCAAAAATAGAAAGGGCCTAAGAATGGTGTTTACTTTAACTGTGGGAAGCCAAGACACTTTAGTTCTCAATGCAGAAAGAAAATGGGTGAGAGTAGCCAGCAAGGTAAAGTGACCAAAGAACATCGTGATTATATTGAGATGGTCACAGAGTCCATGATGGTGGACACCAATGATAAGAATTGGTGGATTGATTCTGGAACCACTAGGCACATATCAAGAACCAAGGCTGGATTTATCGAATTCAAAGAGATGAAACCGGGAGATCAGAATATTTACATGGGGAATGAAACATTCTATGATATGTTGGGTGCAAGAAAAGTCAAAATTCCTTTACCAACTGGAAAATCCCTATATCTCTCCAATGTTTTCTTTGCTCCAACTATGAGGAGGAGGGTCATCTCTGTGAGCCAGCTGGCTATGAATGGATTCAAAATCAAATTTAAAGATAAAGAGGTTACAATTGGCATGCGCAGTCATGTTTTAGTCAATGGTTTTCTTTCTGATAAATTGTATTTGTTGGACACTCTTAATGATAAAATAATATCTAGTTCTTATTATTCTATGTGTGTAAATGTGTGCATGGATGGTTTGGCAATGTTATGGTATATGAGATTATGACACATTAATAAAAATAGAATAAGTAGAATGGTTAGGGATGGACTCTTACCAGATTTAGGTAAAGTGGAGTACCCTATATGTGACGGTGTCTAAGTGAAAAAATGGCCAAGAAACCATTTCCTAAAGGAACTAGAAGTTCAGAAATATTAACCATAATTCATTCTGATATTTGTGAACCATTGAATGTCCAAAACAGAACGGGAGAGGACTATTTTATCAGATTTATTGATGACTACATCATATATGGTTGTGTACCTGATGAACACAAACATGAGGCCTTAAAAATGTTTCAAATATATGCTGCTGAGGTCCAAAGTCAAAAGAGCAAGAAAATAAAATGGATTAAATCCGATAGGGGGTGAATATACCTCGGTATTGTTCAAAGAATACTATGCACGTGAGAATATCATTCATGAATATTCGATTCCATATACCCCACAACAAAATGGCATGACTGAAAGGATGAATAGGACCTTAATGGATATGGTAATGCCACTGATCAACCACGTGAGACTTCCGCTGTGTTTGTGGGGAGAAGCATTAAATACGACACAATATATTTTCAACTGAGTACCCTTCAAAAGTGTGCCCAAGACCCCATACGAATTATGGACTAGTACCAAATCAAAATTAAAACATGTGAGAGTTTGGGGCTGCCCTGTAAATGTCCTGCTACCACCATAGGAAAGATATAAACTGCAAGCAAAAATGAAGAAAAATTGTTCTTTCGTTGGCTACCCATTACATTCTAAAGGATATCATGTGTATGATCACGATAACAGGATAATCATGGAATGTAGAGATGTATTTTTCCTTGAAGATCCGACGGTTAGTCCTAGAGTAGAACCACAGTGTGTGGAATTATATGAAATCCCTAAGGGCAAGGGTTTTAAGCAAGTGGGGGTCCGACGGAGAGGACGTTGGACACAAAATTCCAGGGCAGGACCCACTTGAGGTGATTGAACAACCCTATGAGCCGATTGGCAAACCGATTCGGGTGAAGAAATTGAGAGTTTCTATATTAAATTGAGAGTGTGTAGTTACTTATATTTGTCATTATATGTGGATGACATTTTGATCGATGATAATCAATTGGAAGTTGTAAATGAAATTAAACAATGGTTAAAGTCAAGATTCGAGATGAAAGACATGGGTGGGCCAGCGTATGTCCTTGGCATTGAAATAATCCGTGATCATCTGAATATGTTATTGACTTTATCACAGAGATCCTATTTGCAAATTGTGTTGAAACGGTTTGATATGGCTATGTGTAAACCAATTGACACTCTCATGTACAAAAGCATAAAATTGTCCAGCGATCAGGGACCCACAAACGAGCAGGATAAGGAAGTGATGAGAATGAAACCTTATGCTCAACTTGTAGGCAGCATCATATATGCGATGCTGTGTACGAGACCAGACCTTGCATTCGCCGTGGGTCTCGTAAGCAGATGCTTACGTAACCTAGGATTATAGCATTGGTATGCGTTTAAAATGATTATGCGGTACATCAAAGGAACAGTGAATCTTTGCTTATGTTATCAAGGTAAAGTCCTGGAACTGCGCGGCTACTCAGATGTAGATTGGGTCGGTGATTTAGACCAGAGAAAGTCAACAACCGACTATATGTTTACCCTCGGCGGAGATGTAGTTTCTTGGGTAGCAAGAAACAGACCTCTATGGCTACGTCAACAGCCGAAGCAGAATATATAGCCTGCAGTATAGCAGTCCAGGATGCTCTTTGGTTAGAATATTTCCTAACTGATTTGGAGATAATTGGAGAAAAAGAGCATGCCCCAATGAATGTAGATAGCACATCTGCTATATCCATGGTGAGTGAGACAAAGTTCAACAGCCGATCAAAACATGTTGAAATAAAGTATCACTTCATCAGAGAAAAGGCCGAAAAGATTATATAAAAAAAATTTATTTGCCTTCAGAGGAATTGATGGCTGATGTTCTCACCAAGTCTTTGCCTGCAGTGGTTTTTGCAAAGCATGTGATGTGCATGGGATTGAGATATGTTTGATGCACATGGCATTCGTGCTAAGTGGGAGATTGTAGGAAATCGTGTGGCCCATATGCCACGGGTCCCACATTAAATCAAGCAAGGCTGATGCCAATAGAGAATACAATCTCACTTAATGTAAGACTTGATTTGGTCTCACTAATAAGACTCCTAATAGGATTAGTGGATGTGGGTTTCTTGGTGAAGAAGTCTCTAGTAAGTGTGACTCTTTAGAACTTATCTATATAAGATAAGGGAGCCCTAGGGTTGGTATTATTCCATCTCACAGGACAAACAAGAGGCGAAGAGATCCACGGAGCTTCTCAATCGCTGGACCGCACATAGATCTACGGCCGCGTGTCGGAGTCTCTGCATCCAAATCTATTAGAACTTCCAAGTACCAAGATTCTCAAAGCTAAGTATTGTCCAACCAATTCTCTATGGGAGGCATATTTTAAAAGGGCAATTCTTGGTTTTGGAAAGGTTTTGTGGAAGCAACTAATTTCATTAATGAAAAGATGGGGTGGGTAATTAGGAATGGAAACAAAATCTCTATTTGGAATTGTAATTGGGTCCCCATGTGAGGTGTCACATCCCTGACCAAGAATAACCCCCGAGGTGTAACACGCATACTCCTGTGAAATCATACCTATCTCAGGTCAAGTACAATATCAGGAAGGATAAAATTCATCATTCCACATATGAGGCTTGCTCACTAACACCTGTCAATCACAATTAATAGTAGAAGCATCTCTAATATGCTCAAAGTTGGTACCATTCCATGATCAATCCATTTAACTTTCCATAGTTACACAAAAGCTATTTACAATAACTACAAAAGTAGGAATTATAAAAACACACCCTACATAGCTAAACAAAAGTATTGTCCAAAAGTATAATCAAGTATATACACAAAAGAATAATTCCCACCAACTACATCTTCAACTACAGAAACTATCAAATATCCCAAAAGTGTCGCAAGTATCGCCCTCTGGTGGAAGAAACTATATAAGGCCTTCAGTTGCCCATTCCTCTAATCCTAGAGGAACCTCCTCGGCCTCCTCCTCTCCCTCCGGGGCCTCCTCAAGGCCGTGGGCTGCACCTAGATCTGTTGCACCAAGTGATAGTATCATGAATACGATGATCCAACAAGTATAAGCAATAATAATTTAGCACACACTACACCAAAAATCGAAAATTGGAACGGAAAAGCGTTCCTAATCCTCCCGTTCCTAATTCGTTAAACCGTTCCAATTTCCGTTCCAATTTGGTACCAACCGTTCCTAATCCAAATTGGAACGGAAATTGGAACGGTTTAACGGATTAGGAACGGGAGGATTAGGAACGCTTTTCCGTTCCAATTTCCGATTTTTGGTGTAGTGACATGTTGTACAAAAATCAAATTAATGACAATTGATTTAAAAGAGATCAACATTAAATCGAACAAGGCAATTGTGCGATAATAAGTAATTTATGCATTACAAATCAAATGATGAATAACATAGTAGTTGGCTACTACACTATGCTCATCATCTCCAATTAAGAGTTAGTCTAGTTGAGATGTCACCAGTGACTCGGTCAAAGGTTCTCCTTGCTACCCGATTATGGAGTTTCAGAGCTCCAGATGACTTACTATAGTAGCATCGAATAACTGAACCGAGTTTAACCCCATCGGGTATCATACAATCGAAGCTAAGTAGTGCTGACCCAATCAAATCAAATAATAATCGAGTTTGAATGAGATTCCTATTTTGTTTCATCTCTAATCGAATCGTAATTATTCATATGCATACTTACTCAATTGAAATCTCAATCAGAATATTGTAATAATTATACAACCAATATGAGGACAAATTTGGAGTAACTAACCGAATTGGAAATAATACTATTTATGCAATTAATTACTAAATCAGAATTTAAGGTCAACGATGAATTCCATTTCAATATGAAAATGCAATAGATTTAAAAGAATCAAGGTAGATTACTAGTCAACCCTAATCTATCTATCCACCGTCTCTCCCCATACAATTTGATGTAGTTTTAGAAAGTCAATGTATTACTATCTTAATTTGGTGTCACATTCTATGAGAAAGGTACATTGAATTTCTAAATCAACACCCATGGTGTGGTGAGGTGATAGACCGCTTGAATGATACACACGGGACAACTTCAGCCACAAGAGGTCCCTTGTGTGATGAAATTCTCTATTGGGCAAGTGTGATGGTTAAAGGGTCCATATTATGGCCTTACAAGGTCCTCCAACATAAAAATTCTCAAAGTTATAGTTGGCGGTCAACCCTCAGTTAGATGTCGGTTAGCCGAGTGCGGTTAACTGATGGCTGACCGAAGTCAGATAGTCAAGAAAAAGGCTCTGACCGAAGTAGTTTGGTTAGGTTCGGTATAATGTCGGTTAACCGACTCATGAAGTTTGGTTAACCGAAC
This sequence comes from Cinnamomum chago, assembly GCA_038049695.1. NCBI lineage: Eukaryota > Viridiplantae > Streptophyta > Magnoliopsida > Laurales > Lauraceae > Cinnamomum > Cinnamomum chago. The sequence goes on along the minus strand of CP142458.1, from coordinate 57,274,755 downwards.
TCAAGTTTCTATATTTTTGTTGCATTCTGCTTCTAGAACCGATCCTTGATCGAACTTTATGCGTTCAGAATATGGAATTTGCCCAGTTTAAGTAGATTTTCCACTTCTTCCATTGGTCATCTCTTTTCTTCATTCCAGGGCATCCTTTACCGAAAACCTACAATAAACTGAGCCTACTTGCTCCCCATTCTTTCATCCATTCATCTTTTAACAAATTAACAACTTCAAATTTTAATTCAAATCAAAACACACATCCATTTCAAATACATGACTAACTCATGCAAGAGGCTTGTGATATACAAAGAACTAAATCTAAATAGTGGAATCAACTGAAAATTAACATGCAAAAACTAATCATAATATACTTGCCTCAAATAGAGCTTTCCAAGACCCTTCCTACTCCCTTGGTTCAAAGGCAAAGAAACTCCAAAATATGAAAACCCTAAACCAAAACCATGCCAAATACTCATAAGGATGCATGCATGCAATGAGAATGAGCCTCTTTGACTCAATTACAACCCAATTCACATAATAGGTCTTGAGATCTCACATGTGAAACTAACTGGGAAGTTGAGGAGATGGGTTTTTGTCAAACTAAGGGTAGGGAAAGATGAAGGAAGTAAACAAGAACCCAATTCTAGTCTCTAATGGCACATGCACCCGCCCTTCTTGGAGTATTGAAGAGAAAAGAGAAAAGAAGGAAAAGGATGGAGAGGTTTTCCCTCTGAAAATCTAGAATGGTTGATTGAAGAGGGAGGGAGTTGATATACATAGGATATTTTCCAGACTTTATAAGAAAGTCTTTTTTTTTCCCATATTTACATAGTGAGTCAAATGGTGATTTACTTGGTCCATTTGTGATAAAATGAAATGGAGTTTAATACAAAAACTGATGTGCTCGTCGAGATACATGCGATGATGCTAAATGACGTGCATATGATGTAAAATGGAAAAATCCGTAATTACGAGAAAAAGTCCTTGACTCTACCTAAACAAGCCAAATCGGGTTCAAACTACCAACCCAAGACCCATGATCTAGTCCAAGAGCTAAAATAAGACTAAGTTACATAAAAATAGCTTAATTAGTATCGAAGCATAATTAAATTAAATAAAACAAAATTGATTATAACTAAACATGATTAATTTGGGTTGGGGTGTAACATGAGGGTGGTTTGAGAATACCTCAGTCCAAAATTTGTTAGTGATCTATGGGATTAACATAGAAGATAGAATGTGAATTTCATCAAAGAAGATCTCAACAATGGTGCTGATGTGGAAAGTATTCTTAAAACTCACATTCCACAATATAGTCGAGAGGACGGGTAAATACGGGCTTGCACAAAAAATTCGGTTCTATATACAAAATCAGCTTATAATATCATCTCAAAGGAAAATGGCTTTCTTCATAAAACCTCGATTAAATGGAGAGCATTATGGAGATTACCTCTTCCTCAAAGAGTCCTAATGTTTGGATGGAAATGCCTGAAAAATGGCATCCAAGTACGTAAACTACTATTTAGTAAATCTCTTTCTAAAAACTCCTTATACCCCCTCTGTGGGGAAGATGAAGAATCAGTTGAACATTCTTTGTTTATGTGTGAGGATGCAAGGGCTTCTTGGTTTGGATCGATATTGGGCTATCTTCCTCACAATATTTCCCTTAACTCAATTTCTAATTGGTGGAAAAATTGTGTGGAATTGCATGATCCTATTAGTCCATCTATAGATTTGTGGTGGGCCATTTGGAAATGTAGAAATGATTTCATTTTCAGAGGAAAGGAGATTCACCCTATAAATACTATAAAGGTTGCCAAAAGTATTGTCATGGATTCTAATTCAATGACATCATAAGTGGGAGAAATTGCAAAGGATTTTCACTATAAAGGATTGCCCTTTAGATTGGACAAAGGATTAGTTGTTGTTTTCTCTAATGTTGCTTTTAGCGAGCTTAATGGTAAAGTTGGTTTTGATTTTTTTTTTCATTTGGTTTAGTGGCTCTTTTGTAGTTGCATGCTCTCTGGATGGGTCAAAAAGTCTCTTCCTCCAAATTAGGGCTGCACAACCGGATTTCCGCTCCGGTTTTTGGACCGGAATCCGGTCCGACCGGATTTCCGGTCCGGCTTAAATGTGAGGACCGGACCGGACCACTTATAAGTGGTCTGGTCCGGTCCGGTCCAGTCTAAAACGGTCCGGTCTAGACCACTTAAGTGGTCCAGACCGGTTTCTTTTTTTTTTTTTTTTTCTGAGCTTTTATTTTATTTTTTCCTGATTTGCAATGGGAGAGACAAAGACGAAAGGGTCCAACTTTAAAACCCCTCCGCGATGAGCCATGGTGGTAACATGGAGAAACTGGCTTGGGTAAAGAACCCTCTCCAGTGTGAAGAAATCTGTTCTCGTATGGCAAATTCCCAATGTAACTCATTCCAGAACCCATACCCATTTACTGTTTTCCTCTGCCTGGGACTACTATTCTTCTTCGAAGTCAGGGCCCATTGCCCGTTGCTGGCTGCCACTGCTTGTATTTTAGTTATTTCTCATTCAAGCAGAAAACTTTGTGAAATCGAAAAACATCACAATCTGACTCCATCTTTTTAGGCACAGGTTGTGAAATCGAAAGCCATTAAAATGTCTATGCATGTATGAGAGTAACCACCAACAATTCAAAACTGAAAGAGGTAAAATAAAGGGAAAGGAATAAAGACAGGGGAGAAATTGGGGATTTGTGCGGAAAAACCCTAACCCTTACTTGAGCTGAGGCCTGAGAGAAGTCCTTACTCAGTTACTCCTTAGCCAATTTGCCGATTTGGAATCGCAGATGGCAAGAGTCGAATCGATTCGGTCCGAGATGGCGTTGGCCGTTGGCTCCAAAATGACACGAAGCTCTTTCTAGGAGATGGTTGGACTACAGAGCAGTAGATGGTTGAGCTATTCAAATGACTTAGGAATTTTGTATTAAAAAAATAAAAAATATAATCCGGTCCGGTCCGGTCCGGTCCGGTTTTTAAAAGGTCTGGACCAGACCGGACCGGATATAACCGGTTTTTCAAATCCGGTTCGACCGGTTTTTCAAATCCGGTCCGGGCCGGACCGGATTTGTGCTGTAAATACCACAAGTCCGGTCCGGTCCGGTCTGCGATCCGGTTCGGTTCAGCCCTACTCCAAATAAGCTGAAGCGAGGGTCATGTGATTGGCCTTGATTAAAACTAAGGCGAGGGGCTTCCCTGAAGTTCACATTTTTCCCGATGCTCTTAAAGTTGTGCGTTCAATCAAAGGAGACCCAAAGTGGTCTATTGGGTCCATTTTGCAAGACATCGTTTTGGTGGCAAAATCATTTGATTTCTTCAAAATTCCTCATATTTCTAAAATCATGAATGTAGTTGCGCATAATTTTGCTAGCTCAAACTTATTTAGGGGGTTGGGACAGGGCTTTTTGTTTCCTTGGTAACTTGTAATGTTGTCTCTACTTTTCCGTACTTGTTGTTTTCCATTGTAATGATCTATTGAAAACTTTATATAAAAAAATAAAAAATCACTAGCTCCAACCCATGTGCCCATTTAGGTGAGAGTTACTAGATAATATTCTACCCATCAATACTTTAACACCCATTTAAGAGGGCCCTACTAGATAAGAGATCACACCCATCTTATATTATCTACATGCAGCCCACTAGATTAAAGCCATTTACATGAGATCTACTAAATGAATTATCAACCAATGACCTATTATATGGAACTGCTAGATAAAGAATGTCGCCATCCATCGATAGATATATATATATATATATATATATATTATATACTCATTTGTAGGACCATTAGATGAATATCATGCACTTCTTACCTTTACCTAAATAGGGACCACTATGAGCAACCCACTTACCCACCTATAGCCTTCCTGTCCATTTACATGTGACCCACCACTTCTGTCCCATCCACCATTCTATAAGAACCATAGTTCACATATTTTATCAATGGGTCTCATGGTGGTGAATAGATACTAGTTGGATCTAGTGGGTATCATGTGGGTACAATATCATTTAAGAGGGCCATTTTCGTTATACTATTTATGTGATCCGACACTGATTATGTTATTTAAGCCCACCTTAGAATTTGATTTGAGTTATTTATGTTATTTAAGTCCACCTAGCATAATGCCCATGTTACTTTTTCCCTTTGTCATTTAGTGCGATTTAAGAGTACTTTTTTTTGTCATTTAGTGCATTTGAAGAGAACTTTTTCTCATTTTGTGGTTCTTACTTCAAATCCCTCATCTTTCTTTTTCGCCCCTCATCTTTCATCTTCTCTTGATTTAAAATCTTAATTTTGTTCATCCGTATCCATCATGCAAACAAACATGATCAGATTATCAAATTATCAGGCTAAAAACTTTCAAAAGTAACGAGGGATGGATGTGGTGAAAATGAAATAATAAGAACTCTCTGAAAAAATAAATAACTTTATGAACCCAATAGAGACTATTGGTAAAAGAGACAAAGGGTATATTTGTCATTTTATAAAAAAAATGAACTTTTACATATTACTTTCTCTTAATCATGTTTTCCACGAGTTAATAATAGGAAAAATCTCATAAAAGGTCTTAAGTTTTTGCCTTATTTCAAAAAAGGAGACAAGTTTTGAAACTTTTTAAATTAGTTCCTAACTTTTCCAGTAATTTTTCAATTAAAGACATTTGTCCATTTAATGTTTGTTATTTTTATTTTTTCCTTAAGTTTTTTAAAATATCAAAAGCACATTTCATTTAAAGCCATGAAATGGTTCTAGCAACCACTACATTCAGCCGATCGTCGTGAAAATGCTAGCTGCCCTCGATTACTGTGAGGATGTCGATGAAGAAAAGAAAGAGAATATAGAGGAATTGAAGGAAGATCTATTTCAATAAAAAGTAACTTGGATAATTTAAGAATCTTTAAGGAAAAGAGTTGTCAAAAATAGCTTTAAATGGATGAATGTCCTTAATTGAAAACTTTCTAGAAAGCTTAACAACTAATTTGAAAAGTTTTAAGATTTGTGTCCTCTTTTGAAATAATGCAAAAACCAAAGGCCTTGCATGAGATTTTCTCATAATAATAATATTTCTAAAGATGTCACATTAGTCGTTTGACGCTGGTCACTTTTTGTTCTTGTAAGTCTGTCTTATTAAACTATGATATCATGAAATCTACACTAAATCTAGGTCTGTTTGTTTGCCATTGGATAGAATAAAAGAGTTAAAAAAAAAGTAACTACAGTTGAGATTTTTACCTCAAAGCGTGTTTGAATGGAGCACAGGGGACAAGTGAAATAAAGCTGTCGGATGACGTGGTACCCCCCTTTACTATACTCAATCCATCAAAATTTCATTTCATCCAACGTGAATAACTTGCTTACTTTACGCCGCCTTCTTTTTTTCCCATGAAAGTTGCTACCCCTCACTTTCATCTTACTTTATTCTAACAGACCTAACACATGTAAAGTAATTCACTACTCATTTTATTTCAACCCACTCTACTTTAATGGTATTCATAATATGAGATTTACTCTACTCTTACTCGATCCCTCTTGGAAACAAACAGGCCCTAAATAAGATTTTCTTTTTCATCAACCCTACTTACCATGCTAGTCCTGCATCAAGGTGGGCCCAACAATTAGGCGTGCACTGACCTTGCACTTCATCACTACATACTGTCTCTACGCGCGTGGGGGAGTTGGAAAGAAAAAGAGAATGAAGCTGAGGGATAATTCCGAACCAAGCTGACCAAAAAAAAAAAAACTTCTTGTTCATAAGCTAGCTTAGCTCATTCTCTAAACAAGCGGGTAAACTATACTGAGCTCAAACTCACCATGGGTGAAGGTTCGAATAATCCAAGCAAAATTGGAAATGTGCCTATTGAAGGGCCTTCCAGGGGGAGTCAGGAAAATCCTCAGTGGCCCCAATGTAGTAGCGCAATTTCGAACCCTCAACCTCCGGAGTAAACCGTGATCCTATACCACCTAAGCTACCCCTCAAGGTTATAAAGACTATTCACATGATAACGTTGTGCGACCATTTCACACAGCAGCCTCTCACTATACTAGAAGATCTTTTGCAACAATCAGAATGGAAATCAACATTTTTTTCAATTCAGATGGATCCAACAGACAGATTTAGAGAATCTGTAGGAAAACATGCAAGCTAATAGCAAATTAGCAATGGGATTGAATGATTAAAGATACAAGATACAGATGAAGAAACAAAGAAAATACAGGATTTGCAAACTCTCGGAGTTCAATTAGGCATCAAATGGAGTTCAATGTGAGATTTCACAAACATGTGCTGAGGGAATAAACATCACATCCAATGTCTCCATCCGGTAATGCAACTTCATCTCGCTCCTGCATAACAAGAAATAGTCACAATTAGACTTTGCCCGAAAGATATCGAGATGGTGGATTGTGGAAAAAGAAACGTAAACTCAAAAAAATCAAAGGTTAGAACTTTTGTTTGGTATACAGAAGCAACTATGACAATACACCCAGATTGTAACTTCAGCAAGATACATTGCTAGAGACATCTACAGTATTACCGGTGTGATCTGGGAAAGAGAATAACATTTTGCAAGCCAATGGTAAATTTTACAGCCCAGTTAAAAAAAGATGTCAGATAAAACTTGACATCAAAGGCAGACAATTTTTCTACATATTTCAAGTATTTTGTTTCAGATTCCAATCTGTTATTGTCTATGATGCCTGGATCATTCACCCCAGCAAAGAACCAGGACTGGATATGACCTATGATACCCATATAAAGTAAGGATACAGTATTGATATGTAATGGGTAACAATTTTATTTAAGTTACTGATTTCGCATCCAATAGTATTGCAAACGATATGATGCTTCTTTTGACTATCCATGTAACAATAAATATGATACAACATGATTACAGGGCATGGCATCAATGTCATAGCAGAAAACAACAAAAGTTCTTATATCGAAACATGTAGAGGTATAAATCAGATTGTTGAAGCTGTAGAGGTATAAATCAGATTGTTGAAGCTGGTTTTGATGATAAAACACACTGTATCATTAATTAGTGTCATGTCCACATATGTAGAGAAATGCTAGTTATTGAGTCCATCCATTTAAATTCAAAACCATATCCGAGTCACATATGTTCACATATCTTCTTTACCAAAAAAAACCATATCTGAATCACACAAGCTATGACGTCGACATGGGGATATGGGAATCCAGGATGCATATCTGCATTTGATGAATCTAGTTTATTTGGATACAGTATCCTACATGAAATTGTATATTTGCTTCTAAGACTTCTATGAAAAACCTTTACTCTTCTTCAGAACATTCTACCTAATGAAGTATCACCTTACATTTTTATGTGGAAAAGTAGGAAAGCTAATAGGACTTCATGAAAAATATGCACTCCCAACAACACAATATGGTTCCCAAGACAGCACCTACAAACATGTGCAATATCATATACCAATACTAATACCCAAGCCTTCATAAGCTAAGCATATACAACTATTGGTCCACACATAATGCTCTGCATCTGTCATAAGTCCATGGTATATCGAGGAAGGTGTCTCCAGCATCCTTCAGCACATCACATGACACCCATTTTTTATATGTATCTATATATTTGATATACATATCTTTGATAGAAAAGCTGCATGGCACCTGTTTTGGATCTGCTCATCATCTCCATTAACATTGAAGAACGTACGACCAATGATGTTTGTCCATTATAACTTCCAAGTGATTACGATAGCGTCTGATATAATGTTGTCAGTGCTTTCACCATTATGATCAAGAAAATCTAACCACTTGGTATGTAGCAAAACATGTTTTCACGCCATTTGCATTGGAATAGTCAACATCATCCTATTATTTAACAAAAGAGTAAGCATCAGTCACCAGAGCAAAGAACAATTTCAATAATCTCTTCTTCTGCTTCAATGGTCATTCTTCACTATCTTCCTCCATTTTACTTGCCTATGTCACCTGTATAGGAGCTTTTTGTGGTTGTTTCGAACATTAGAACAGAAAAGATAGCATACAGGAAGATTTCTCGCTGCTTCTTCAGTTCATTATTCGTTGTCACCTCTGTAGCTTTATCTACCATCTGTAGCTTTATCTACCATATGGCTGCAATAATGCATATCCACAGAACCTTCCTGCTAGTGTCACCTTGTGACCATCAACCATGGACTTGTACGTGAATATATTTGTCAGACAAACTAGATGTCTATGAAGGCATGTTACATTCTCTTTAAGGCAACTAACTTGATGGGATAAGACTAAGATGATGATAATTATTAGAAAGTATTTGGAGGGTTCTACTTCGATCTTCCTATCATCTTCTAGGATAACAATTATAATATTAAAACACTGGTCCACAATTGGAGCCCCTAGATTTCTGTGATTTTGGGTATTTCTATTCTCGTGATGATTATTGACAGGGCAGTTTTCTAGATTTTCATTACTATTGAGCCCTTCTTGGATAATGCTAGTGGGTGCTTCTCAAAGTTGTGCCACAAATTCTTTTAGTCTAGCATATCCTGCTGTTTCTTCACCAGATAACCGATCATAACCCCTTCTAGTGTTTTCTAGCCATTAGGGTATGTTGTCTGAGTTGGTGACTCACTCAAGAGTCAATTTGTGCTTCTACATTGGGTTGTCTTCTTGAAGGCATTTTTTCAGCCAAAACCAAATAAAACCTGAAGTTCCGTAACTTGCTCACTATAACTTATGTAAGGAAAAAAGATGGTCCTGACCAAGTTGAAAATCAAAGGGGCAGGTCTGGACCTAACTCAGAACTTGGCTCCATTTTAACTAAATTCCAGATTCAAAATTCATAATATGCTCGTCAAGAATAACTTCAGTGAGTAGGCCAGTGCTGATGTGATGAAGAGATTGGAAGGCTGAACTAGTGGACCAAAATTCAACATTGTATTCAATTGCATGTGTTATATCCAAATAAGTCGAGGAAGAACACTTGCACTGCCAATCTTTTGACTAATGAAGGTTACCATTCAAGGAAAAAAAAAGATTACATTATAACGGAAAAATTCTCACAAATAGTTGAGAAACAGCACCCAATAATTTAAGCTTCCACCAGCTATAAATAAATTCAGCATGCAACAAACAGCCAGTGCTCGCATACTAAATGAAAGAGCAATAGATTCAATTGCCTATATTACAGACGGCTTCCAATTACTCAAAGAGCAGCTGTTTAACATCATACAAGAACTTCCAAGTGGGATCTAAGAAGAGAAATGACTGAAATAGACTCAATTCATGTGGGGATACAGTTGTGTGGATAACCAAATGTAGGCCAGAAATAACGACTGCTACACTTCTAGGCAACTGCTAAATGATGTAACCAAATCCAAAAGATATATTCTTCATTAAACTTGTCAGTTTAAACCTTGAAGAAGAAGCTGGTGGTAATCATACATTCACTATATCCCAGATCTTGCATGAAAAGGTTTACTGTTCATCTAGAAGATGAATAGAAAGAGAAAGGAAGAACCCGGAAACCCACAAGAAGAAAAGAAAAACTTCACCTGATGAGACCTGACACATAACACAGCAAATCTCTTTATCCAGCTACAGATGCAAATGCAAGAAAAAGCGAAAAGGCTATAAGCTTGTGTTCTGTGATTAAGCCTGTGCACAAGATGAATTACAAATGAAACTACAGGCAAGACCTCCTTAGGAACCAAATAGTAGAAATTTTATTACATGAGCAACCCTAATGTTCTGCTGTTAATAGTTTTTCGAAGAAAATTAAAGATTCTAATTTACATAGTAGTCTTACTTTAATTGGTAATTCTAATTAAGACCTATTATGTTAAAAATTGAAGGTTGATGGCCAACCAAGGGGAAGGGGTAGGCCAAAGAAGACGTGGATGAAGGTAGTAAAAATAGATATGAAGAAGTGCAACTTCTCTGAGGATTTGGCTCAAGTTAGATCGGAATGGACAAACAAACTTCGTGTAGCCAACCCCAACGTAGATGGGACAAGGGTTTGATGATGACGATGATGATGATGCATGTTAAAAACTGGGGGCACCATATCATTTCATATTGTATCCGGTACTCCATTTTCTATATGTAGGCTAGATATCCATCTACACTCAATTTGGGCAGAATATGCAGGCACAAGCTTAGGCCAACCCAAGTTGACCCTTACGGCTTACCCATACATGAGTATGAGACCTATGGGACTGATCATAAGCCTCCAAAGTCCAAAATCATTAAGGCCTCAGTCACAACATAATCTCCATGGTCTTCTTCCAGAGATGCCACTGACCCACATCAGTCGCATGATTGCAGCTGAGTAAGGTACAGTCATACAACAGTTTTTTCATCTAAAATCATAAAGCAATACAAGTCCCATGTAACATTTAGGAGCCTGATACACATACACCAGTGATCATGCAAGTAAACATCAAAGTCTAATATTTTCTAATATTCAGAAATTTTTGGATATTATTTTGAACTTTTTGCGGCACAAAACTCCCCTGATAATCAATAAGTATTGCAAATACTTAATGTGTATATCTATAATGTATCAGCCAATACATGGCTGATAAGCCTTTCGATACTGAAATTTTAAAGCCACTTCTACTATGGCACAGATATATGTAAGCACATTAGATGATATTTTTTTTCTTTTTTCACCAGTAATGATTTCATTGGACACTCACTACAGACACTGATTGTAGAGTAAATGATGGCAACAGATCTTCCAAGTTCAAAGTAAATGAGGGCAATATTTTTTTCTCCTCATTCATCAAGTCTCTACTCTTACAGATATGGATATCTGCATGCAATGTAGACAATTCATGCAGTGAGTACTTCAATGCATAAACTATATCCCAATAATAAAATGATAGGATAATCCTAATCACTTGATGAGGGGATTTTAGCACAAAGAATAAACAGCTACAGGAGCTTTGCCTGATAATTTTTTTTTCATAAAAAATCATCTTCTTGCCCGAAAAGCCTTCTGCTTGACTGGGCAGGATGGCCCTACTGTAGAGTTTTGGGCCATGGAACACTTAATATAGGACCCATGACCAGTTTAGCGCACGCGCTGATGCATTTGAACAGATTTGAGTGATAACTTGAGATGTAGAATGTGTTCTAGTGCTATATAATTCATTTATAGTATAGGATATTAAGAATTTGAGTACTTAAATTAAGATCTCTGAAGAAGTGTGTTTCTACGTATTTTGGCACATGCATGACCTATGGACCAGTTATTTCTCCCAAGAGTGGAACAACTATTTCTAATTACGTTTTCAGGATATATATACCTATTACTGCTTAAGAAGCTGCTCTTACAAGTTGACCTCAGAGGAGATTCTCAAACATATATCTAGAATTTATTTCCATAGATAAATATATAGGAATCATTAACAGAGGCGTCAATACATAAAAAGAATGGACAAGAATAAGGCAGGCATTCTAATAGAATCGTACACAGAAAGTTTAGATGCAACTTTACCCGTTTTATAATTGCACTCACAAGATCGTCGAATGAACCACAATAATTAGAATTAAAACCTCCCTGCAACTTTGCATGCTCCAAAAGGTATTCTTCATTCAACTTCACTGAGCCATCAGTAGACTTGTCAATTTCGTTCTGCATCTGATATGCAGCACTAGAAACCATTTGGTCCATTGCAGTCATATCCGTCTTCTTATAACAGAAAGGATTGGTTTGTCCTGAGTTCTGGCATAAGGTGCTCATAACACCATTATTAGACAACATAGAACTTAAATCAGAATAAAGGATAAGATTGGGATCGTGGACATAACCCTGTTTATGGTCTTCCAACTTATGGTTCGAAGCATAGCCCATATTCTGTCCAACAGCATTGTTCATAATTCCAAAGGTTGATAACTTTGAGTTCTGATCAATTTCACAAGACCCAGACCGAATGTTGACACCAAACGTGCTAACTTGGCTATGTGGATCTCTTCTTGTCATAGAATCATGAAGAGGAGCAGGTACCACACTGCTGGGAGAAACATTGAGTGAATTCATCTCAATATGTGAGGAGGCTATGGATGATATGTTGTCTCGCAGATCACCTGATGATGAATTATCACGATTAAATGAGGAACCCATGGATAATGGGTTTGCTGTATATCCACTTGATCTAACAGCATTTTGCCAGGTGTCATTGCATCTCCTCAGATCAGGCAGATTTGAAGAAACCCCAACACTCATGTCAAAAGGCTCTGGGTTCATTGGTGCCATTCTTACAGAAGTTTGGTTTCCTAATCCCCCACTCAGCATTGATTGTTGCTGCCCATGTAACAACAATGGGTTGTTGGGGACATTGAGGAATGAAGCACTATTGTTTCCATTAACTACTCCAGTATCAGGGAATCCAGCAACACCTGTCAGTTGTTGGGTTACCGAAAAAACTGTTGAGCTGTTGAGAGGAGATGACAATTCCCCGCGATGGGAAATGGGTCTGTTTTGTTGCAGTTGGTCAAGCTCCAAAGAATGTGGCATCCCTTGAAGCAAATTCACATGTTGAGTTCCATTAAGGGAGCCCCTCTGCAACTTCCCAATATCACTGATGGAATTGGTTGCATTTTGAGCACGGCCAAGTTGAAGCATTCCAGATGTAGAAAGGCCACGCAAAGCTAAACCAGAAGGACTGTTTAATCTACCAAGTGGCCCACCACCTTGAAAAGATGAAAGAGCAGTTTTCGGAAGCTGTCCTGATCCAGACAAGGCATGGAAATCTCCAATTTCATCCAATGAACCCATTTGCAAATACGAAAGATCTCTACCTCCTAAAGCAGCAGCAAAATTCGCTTGCTGGCTTGCCACATTACTGATTCTCTTCAGGTACAGCCTGTATTTCTGCAGTTTCAAGATGAAATATTAAAATTCAAATATACGATTAGCCACCATATTAAGCAAAGAACTACCAGTTCCAAAAGTAGAATACAATCATCAAGCCATAAGTGGAAGGAGTTTTGGGAAATGAGAATGGATATTACCTGAAGATGGCTGGCGACATTTTCTCTTGTAAGTTTTTCAACATTCATGAGATCCAGAATCCTCTTAGGAACAGCCTCTGTCGGAAAAAAAAAAAAGATTTAAGATATTTATAACCCCCAAAACAGAAATCCAGGTTGGCAGGCTACAAATGTATGGTAAAAATAAGCAGGTGAGGAACACCATTCAAAGATTCATGTTCCATACACAGGACGACCTAATTTCTGAACCAGGTTACCTTTCTAGTTGAGTCTGCAGATCTGCCTGTAATAAGGCTTGTCATGTGGTCACAATATGAAACCACTTTAGGGATAATATAAACAGACAGACAGACAGACAGAAATTACCGACATTGGGAGTACTTACTGTCAAGGCCTAATTGGTTAACAGCAGAAACAAATTTGCGATGCAGATCCACAGACCAAACAACCCTTGGCTTTTTCTGGCTTGACGGGTCTTCATTGCAATGCGCATTTTCTTCACATTCATCATCGTCATCGTCGTCATTTTGATCCTTCCTTTTCCTGCTAGGTTTTCCGCTCGGATCACCAGGTGCAGTAGCATGAGCTTCCCCACCTTCACCCATTCCTTCATCCAGTTTCTCAACATTGTGTGCACATCCAGAATTATTGTGATACTTGGAATCAATCTTCCTCCTCCTAATAACATGTTGCCAGATGTTCTTTAGCTCTTCAAACCTGACAGGCTTCAGTAAATAATCACATGCACCATGTGTAATCCCTTTCATCACAGCACTAGTGTCACTATTTGCAGATAACACTGCATTGCAAAGGAAAAGCAGTGGTAAGCAAGGTGACAAACTCAAAAAGGTAGTAACATAATGTGGCCCTTTGAGTTAATATCCAGACCTGCTATGGGCAATTTTCCATTCATTTTGAGCTGTTATGCCAAAAGCTTTAACCATGACTGAGTCCTACTACTAATTGTTAAATCAGTTCTTTAGTAATAAGCAAGCATCTATCGAGTAATAGCATTCTTATTAAACCAACAAATTTCTTAGTTCCAAAAAGAACTGTATTTTATAAATGATTTGATTTTATGCAAGAGAAATTAAGGAAAATCCAGGTCCATTCAATTGGAGAATAAGAGAAGGAAGCTCAAAGTTTTGTTGATAGTTTAATCTGAGAGAAATGAATAAAAGCAAAAAAATAAAAGCGATAAAGAAAACAGTGTATAGTTATTTGAGAATACGATCTAAGAGCAGCTTTGCAACACATATGCCAAGTGGCCAACACTCAAACATGTAATTGTTCATTATTAATGTGTGATCTGTGGCTTACATGAGGGGGTCCACGTGTGTGTGATTGCGTTGTAATCGTTGTATGATTTCTAAGTTTAGAGGGATTCCTAGAAATCAAGGATTTCCAAGTCGCATATTGTCTCAACGAAACTTAAGAGGTTATAAGAAAGAATGCCAATCATCAAGATGCGGATCCAATTTTTCTGGCAATTCTTGCATCTTAATAATTTTGATATTCATCGTGTATGACCCATCACTGAGCATGCACTGGACCAGAAATCAGGACACTTGAATCATGAAGATGGTCACGTGTAAATGGGAAAAATGGAGAGCATAAATGGCAGACAACCAAACCTCATTCACTGAAAATGTGAGGCCCACCTTGTGAAATGTATCATCTGATTCTGGGCCAGCACTTTCTCATGTTGGAACACACCTTATGAACAGATTGAATTTTGGACACTTGCCACACTACAACAAGTACAAAGATGCTCTCAGATCATACACAAGTATCCTATCCGGATTTGATCTTTCCAACTATAATACAAGGACACATACATATTTAGAAGTTTGACTGTATAATAATAATTTTCATATGAAAGTTTTTTTCTCCAATAAATAAAAGTGTAAACACTGCAAATATATACACAATACTTTCCCACATAAGTATTTAAATTTACTAGTACTATGGATGTATCACCATATAATGCTTTAGCAAGTTGCTGTCTCTGACACGTCACCCTCATAAAGATCACATAAAAGGATACAAAAAGACATGTTTCCATGTCCAAGTCATAATGTTATGTAGCTTTCTGCACATCAACCATGGATCCATCACAATCAATATTTCTTTTGTTTTTATACAGATTAATTTATCAGAAGAAAACAGAAAATCACGGAGGAAAAAAAGCATAGGGCAGAAACTACAAAGGATAAAACACAGGTACAATATCTCAGATCAAAATACAGGGCAAAGAAACAGATATAAGCCAAAGGAATCTCTGCCCAGTTGACAGCATTGGAGGATGACTGCCCCAGAAAACTTCAGATGAAAATTCTGAAAACTACTGAAGTTAGATATTAATAAAACCACAATCAATCTATGATTATTGGCAATATCACATGCCTGATATGGTTATTAACTGCAGACTTCATTGGACCAGATATGGATGCCCTAGAACTGGTAAAGTCAACATCTTTTAAGCAATCACATACTTTGGAAACAGTTCTTAATATTAAAATAAAAAAAAATAGGACCCAAACTCAATGTAAACAATTAGTTTATATTGTATATAATGATCCAAAAAAAAAAACTGTGTATGAATCACAATATGGCAGAAGAGGAGAACTTTGTCCTCCAATTTTGGAAAACAAAACCTAATTTTCTTCACTTATCCTAATTTTTAAACACATCAAAGTCTAGAGTACAAGGGACTCCAGTTTTAACAGATGAATGTAAAAAGACAATATGCAACACAGGACATACTTATGACAGGCAGGTCCATTTCCAGACCCACTAGCTCCAGAAGCTTAAAGCCATCCATGTCTGGCATGTGAACATCACTGATAACCAGATCATATTTATCCTTGTTCTCCCTCAACATCCTCAGAGCTGTGACTGCTTGATTTGTAGTTGTAACTGCAAAAACAAACACATACACCCATTTCAGAAATAAAAACATCACCACCACTACACAGAAACTAGACCCCAATGAAACAATTACAGAAATATGTATGTGTAGAAATATATAAATGAAAAGAGAATGTGAAATTGAAAAAAAAAATCTAAAAAATCTACTTTTTTTCCTTCCTTCCTCCGTTGACTTGAAAACACAAAAGAACACAGAAAGCCATGAATAGAAGCAGCGTCAACACCTTCAAAGAGAAATTGAAATCAGATGAACTGCAATCAGCAATGCAAATCTCAACAAATCATAAAAAACCCATTTCTAAAATCATTTCAAAAACATAAATTTCCCAAAAAAAAAAAAAAGCCACTCCAAAATCTGAAATCATCCCATACAAAAAAGAAAAATGCAAAAAAACTGAAGAGAAACAATAAAAAGTTTGTAAAAAGTCAAACCATGATAGTCGCATCGTCGTAGCAGATTCTCCAACAATTTCAAGCAAGTAGGATCATCATCCACAGCAAGAACACGCATACCGACCGGAAACCGATCGTTGGAAGCATCCTCTTCCCCAACACTTACCCTCCTGTCTTCCACTGTCATTTTCAACAATATCCCTTCAACCCCACCAAAAACCCAACACCCCAAAATCCTCAAAACTCCCCCCCAAAAAAAATTTTAAATCCTCTTCCACCACTCTAAAAAAAAAAAAAAACAGATATATTCTGTTCTTCTACTTCTTCTTCTTCTTCTTCTTCTCTTTAAAACCCAGAAATGATGCTACCAAAAGCACCAATCCAAAAGCAGAAGGGATAAAAGGGATAGAAGGAATAGAGCAACTGTAGAGGAGGAATCAAAGCAAATGAATAGTAGAGGAGGAAAAGAGTGAGGATTGGTGGAGAGGAATGTGCATTGATGTAGGAAAGACAGAGACAGCCAACTAAACAAGGCAGGAATTCAAATCATGAAATGAACAAGGAAGGAAAGACAGATTTTATGGGGTCGTTTTCTCTAGCTATTATTTTGGTTGAGAGAGATCAAAAGCAGAAAATTTTTCAGTGGGTTTTGGAAAGCTGTGGGATCGATGATCTATGAATGAAGCCTATACAAAGCCTATACAAACACAGCTAAAAAGAGCAGAGCCTTTTGTTTTGTTTTATAGCATGTTGTTTCTTCCCTTTTCATTTTTTTTCAATTGAATACAGCATAACTTACCAGAGGGCATAGTATGATGCACCGCAGGACCATGAGTATATTCTCGAGTAGTAGCTTTTTTTTTCCCCTCATCCGAGTTTTCAATTCTTTGGGCTGGTCTATTCCATCCGGACGGCACAAAAAAGAAGTCCGGTAAAACCCTTATGTTTTCTAGATAGTAGCACAAGTGGACTCAATCTTCGGTTCCGAAGAGGGGAACCGAGTGTCGATACCAAGACCTCAAGCACCGGAAGAGAGATGAACTGTGGTCTGACCACTCGGTCAACTCCTTGCAATTATCTAGTAGTAGTACCTAAATGAGAGGCAATCTATAACAGTACATGTGATTAGATCAACTTTTTTTTTTATCACTTGCATGTGGATACAACCATCTTTTTTCTAAATATTGAAATAAAGAGTTTTCCACTTTTTTAAGTAAAAAGACCTAATTTTATGTAATTGATGTGATTAGCTCATGTTTCTTTTTATTCTTAATCATTAGTGATTTTGTGTCTTAATTATGAAAACTTGGATAATAACTTAAGAGGGTTATCGTTATTGTCATCATCAAAGCCTCGTCGTAACTAAATTGTACCCTTTCAATAACATAAGAGGGTCAATATTCTAGTTCTCATTAAAAGCATAGATATTAAATTAAATTCTTATGAATTATTGATAATGTAATTCATAGAAAACAAATACTTGATTAGGATTGGTGAAACCTACATCATGGATCTTGAGTCAACGACTCAACATGGAGTTTAAACCGATAACTTCAAGAGAAACAACAAAAAAACAAAAAGTCGCTCTACTTAGTAGGGCTAGACCCAAAATTGACAATACAATCCCACTACATCTCCCAACCACCATCCTGTCCATTGGACAAATAGATTCCCAATTCCCACTATTTTGATGGCTTCAACCATTTTAAATAACCCAATGGTTGGGATTTGGGAATTCCCCCTTCTCATTCATTGAGAGGAGCAGCTTTTTATCTCAACCCTATCATGTTGAGACACACACAAGTCTCTTAACTTCCAGGAGAGTACAGTAACATTAGTGCTCCTGCGATTCATGTTGTCTTCCAACGACTTTGGTTATTGTTATTGTTAGCATGATTGAATCATTATCTTATTGATATATATGTTGCCAAGTATAAGAAAGAGAACAAGGAGGGCATTTTGGGAATATGGCACCAATTTCTATGAATGCTTTGGTTGCATGCCTTCTACTTTTTAGAGAGAGAGCCTGGAAACTGCAGTATTTTCAAAGTAGAATTGAATGGGAGAGATGAAAAAAAGGAAGTCCTTTCTTTTGGTGCTGAATTCTCTGCAGCATATGTCCTTAGGCTGTCTTCTGATTAAAAATTATAAAAAAAAAAAAAAAGCTTTCTTTCTTTGGCAGGGGTTGATTGATGATTATCCAATCCAATTCTAAGCCATTTGCTACTTTGGACCTGATTGGAGGTCAGATTCATCATCTCCTGTGGGTGAAAGTTGGGCCTGGGCTCATCTAACTAGAAAGTTTTCTGGCCCATTTGTTTACATATGGCAGCAGTCGAACGATAAGAACTCTAGAAGTCTAAGTTAATAGGTGGAAGGTTCAAACAGATATATAAACGCCTATCAAACTCATTACTTAGGCGACGTGGGATATGGGACTTTCCCAACATAGATCCATAAGTTAGGTTTGGTCCTTTATTAGGCCAATAGCTAAGTTGCTATACTTGAGCCCACGTATACACTTCCAACATAGTATATGACTCGCTTGGGCCAACATATTTCACAATGTTGGACATGTGACTATAGAAACTTCTCAAACCAGATTTTAGGTCTACTTTGAGAAATAGAGCAATGGGGCAACCCCAATTATAGACGGAATTATACTTGCCTTTCGCTCCTGAGTCCATAGGAATTATTTGGCTCAAATGGTTGGGACCTTGTGTTATCAAAAATAAAATAAAATAAAAAACGATGAGTTCACCTAGATCTAACCCAATTAGAGATGTACCCTCCCTTGATCTGAATTTTGACCTACATAAATAAACAGTGGGCATAGATCCAATTAAATAGATATGAATCCCACCATTGTTGAATGTGTGCCTAATTTACCCAAAACCAAGTTAAAAGAAGTCGGGCACTTACAACTTAAACTGTTCTAAATCTTAAATATCAATTACTTTTCAGTATTGATCTCATAATATTAAATATTGAATCCATATAAAAAATATTAAATATAAAATGTTAAGCTAGATATTGACTAACTTCAATCCTATAGCCGATCTCATTCATGGAGTCCCAAATCTAACCTGATGGGTCAAATCCAGTAAAAACTATCTTTTAATGAAAGACAAGAGGACATCAATTAACACAGGAAATTTAGGTATGGGAGCATATGCTGGACCCTTTTGCTTCCTTTCTATTGACACACTAGAAGTCATCAAATGATTTCAGTGCTTGTGTTATACAGATAAAATTTGGATGCTGAGAGGTCCAAAACCAATTGGATATGAATTGAAAGGTTACCACGTAAACAAAGTCTGTTCTTTTAGAGCTACCTTAGATTTCAAATACATACAACTTTCTAATTGATTTGGAGTCATTATAACACACATATGAGTCCATGTAGCTTACTTTCACTTCAAACTTGGAATATGTTGCACTTTTTCAAGAACCGTATATTGGGCTCCCTTTTAAGAAACCGCCCATACCACTTGCTCCCGATGACCTAACAGTCAATCTGAAATTTGCTCCACTGAATTTACCCTACCATTGAATTGATCACATTTAAAAAAAAGTTTATTTCGTTGAAATTAATTATGTATTTTAGATGTGATCAATCGGACAATGGTTTCCATCATAGGCTTAATTTGTAAATAATGAGCCTAATATATGGCTTTGAAAAAGTATTGACATACTTCATTTGCCCAAGATGTGCTCAAGAGACTTTTGTGTGCATCTCCTACATGAATCCCACCTATGATCAACTCCACTCCCTCACGATCTTCTCATTTGCTTCTCCTTTGATAGGGTTTTTTTTTTTTTTTTTTCTTTTTAAAGGAGATTGCTTAAGATAGATATGAAGGAAAATTGTGTGACCATCCTCCTTGGTAGGGCTGTGTGCACCCTTTTTGTTGTTGATGTTCTTGTTGTTGTTGTGTTGACTTTGATTTGGTTGTCTCCACAAGTCGTCTTGTCCCACGATGGAGCTCTGAATAGCAAGCCTCACAGCAGATTTTGTCCCTATAAATTTGTGTTCATCCGAATGTTCAAACAGGGCAATGGTCCACCGTGCCTATGTGTTATCCTTTAAAAAATTCTAATGGGGCTGGAAGGAACCTTTTGTATATATATTAGAAGAAAATGAGATTTAAGACTCAAAAAATAATCCTAGCTCTTAAGTTTTATGTATAAGAAATTAAGTAGTTACACATTTTAACAAAAAAAAAAAAAAAACCTTATTGTCAAAATCTTGATAAATTTGTGAAACAAGTGTCAAATTAGGATTAGTGTCCATTCAAAGAGGGGTTAGTTTGTGTGTGTGTGAAGGTGTTGGATTGATCAAATTGGGGTCCCTAATTTAAAAACCCCAAAAGGGGTGCCAAAAATAATGGGTTATCAAGAGACTTTGACAAACATGCACGAGCACGCACATGCACACACACCCCACCCATAGAAAGTCTGAGTCACTCAAAATAAACACCCTTAAAATATAAGAGCTATCACAAATTTTAACTCAATAGGATGTGGTCCCAGCTTAAAATTTAAGGGTGCACAAAAAATCTGCCGATCCGTAAAATCGAACCGATCCGATCCGCAGATTTTTAATCGAATTAAAAGTAAACGGATTGGTGATGGATTGAAAATCTTGTAATCCGTTAGCAACGGATTGGTGACGGATTTCGCCCTTAATCCGCGGATTCAATCTGATCTGATCAGTTGAGATTAAATATATATATATATATAGACTAAAGGGGTCTAAATATAAGTTAAGAGGTCCAAATATAAAAGAAGAAAGAACTTAATGGGCCAAAATGTAATTCACTTTTATATATAAGTATAACAAATGAAACCCTAGACCAAATTTCATCCTAGCCTTGAGAGCTTGCTCTTCAAATCTTCTTTAACAGTAGATTCAACAGATTGAACGGATCAAAGCGATCCAATCTGGTCCTCTACGGATCAAATTTGATCGATTTTGGTGACGGATTCCAAATTCATCAATCCGTAAGTAACGGATTGGTGACGGATTTGGCCTAATCCTCAACAATCCGATCCGTGTACACCCATTAAAATTGATCAGTTGATAGAAAATATAATAACACTATCTTATGCATTATTCATTAGTTACATTTTTTATTATAAAATGATCGAGTCCTACAGTAAAACTAGCTCATTTTGAGCTTAGATTTTTTAATATCTCCTACAAGGGGAGGACTCATACAAGGGGAGGACATTTATTTTGAATAGCTCGAATTCTCAATAGTTCAGCCGCATGTGGAGCATCCCTCCAACTCAAAATTATGTCAAAACCTCTTCTACTCCATTCATGTTGAGCCTATTTGTTTGCACCAAAATACATAGGAATTGTATGCAGTAAAAGGAAATATTTTTTTATTCACCTTTAATCTTCATTTCTAACTATTAATGATATCAATTTTTTGTATTCAGTTCTTATATATTTTTATTAATACAAACAAATAATCCCGTAGTTTTTTTTTTCTTAGGACTCCTTTTCTAGTAGTAGAAGAATTTACTCGGCTTCTTTCATGTGCAATAATTCTGATGAGAAGTCTTCTGTCCAGTCTTCTTAAGTTGAATACCAGGCACCTGGACATCAATTCACATGGACAATTTCTTCGTGTTCTTCATTGCAGTTGACCTCTCATTAAGCATCTTGGTGATAAGATGAATTTATAATAATAATCTCTACGATAGGATCCTCTTTTTCTTTGGCAAGATTACAACTAATACAAGACTAATCTAATCTTATCTTATCTCTAAAGCATATATATACTTATTAGCATGGTAAATATAGTTCCCCCACTGACCCACATAAACTTATGTTTTTCCCTTAATAGTCCTCAGTTTTACATGATTTCCTTAAACCCATGAAAATTCTTGTGTCAAATTGAGAAGGTATCATCAACTTTAATATGAATAGTGTGATCGTCATGTGAGAACTAATTAGTGAAAATTGTGAAATCACCACCCTGTTCAAGAACATTTTGAAGTAGGACCATAATGTGTTTTTTCATTCTTTTTTCCCTGGAAGATGTTTGAATTCTTCTTTCTTTTATATATATATATGGGGATATTCAAGTGAGGGATTCCCTCACCAAAAGGTGAGGGACACTTCTCTTTTTGGGATTTTTCAAGTACAAAAGAGAAGTGTACTATATATATATATATATATATATATATATAAAAGCACCATTGACTTTTCTAGACAATTTTCGTTGTGTGCTAAACATTTAAGACACTGCTAAAAATGCTTTCATTCTGTTCAACCATATCATGGAAATTGCCCACCACCACACTCATCCAACTATTTCTCACTATTGAATTAAAATAAGAAAAAAAAAAACCCGTAAGGTTAGACCTTTGCATGCCGGTCCTTTGACAACCAAGGGCTATGCCCTAGTGCTATGAAAAATTTTGGTTTTTTTTTCTACATTGGTCCACAAAAAAAAAATTTGAAAAATCCCCAATTTTATAGAAGATTTTACTTCTTTTTTTTAGTATAGTGCCACCACAAGGACTTCTTGTACATAGTGGCCCCTTAAAGGAAAACTTTTGGGACATTCGGCGAGAGGTCCCCCAACAATTCACTTTATGGCATTAGATCTACATTATTTTGTCATAGTGTGATAGGTCATTTTTTCAAATTTGAAGACTTAAAATCTCTAATTTACACTTTCTTCTTTCATAGTGTGATAGGTCATTTTTCCAAATTTGAAGATCTAAAATCTCTAATTTACACTTTCTTTAAATCATATCCCATGATTAGTGGGATATGCCATTAATAATGGTAAACTATCATTAATTGGCCACAATTAATGAAATCTCAATAATGAGATTTTCAAGTAAATTCTAAAAAAATGCAAATGAATTTCAAAAAATGAAAATAAATTTTAAAAAATATAATAATTTCAAAAAACACAATAAATTCCAAACGAACGCCGAGAAATTTAAAAAGATGCAAAGAAATTTTAAAATATCCAAATAAATTTCAAAAGATCCATGTAAAATTCAAAAGACGTAAATAAAATTAAAAAGCGAAAATAAATTTCACAAAACGCAAATACATTTGCCAAAACTACGATAAACCAATTTTCCAAATTTTAGAAAAAATTTCCAATAAATCAAGTATTTTTGTCAAAACTCAGTTAAATTTATTTCAAAAAATGCAAATAAACTTGAAAAGATACAAATAAATTTAAAAAAAAAAGCAAATAGATTTGCAAAAAAAAACACAGATAGTTCAAAAACTCAGTTAAATTTATCAAAAACTCAGATAAATTTGCCAAAAACTCAAATAAATTTTTCAATAACTCAAATAAATTTACCAAAAACTCAGATAAATTTACCGAAAACTCTAATAAATTTACCAAAAAATCAGATAAATTTTCCAGACTAGTTGTTTGCTTCCCTGTGTTCTATTCTGTGTAGAACTTCAAACTAGTGAGATTAACCGCGAATTCGAGCGTGGCGTTTGGCGATGGGCAACTCAGGTACTGGTGATCCTCTGGTCTTCTTCTGCGGCAAAGGTAATCTTATTCACACACAGAGCCCATCTTTTTTTTGCTGCAGCGGTTGTCTTCGGTACACACCAAGCAAGAAAAAACGAAACACGATCCTGTGTCCGGAATTTTTCCTAGGCAATGACACAAACCAGAGATCTTGTCTATGTTCCCTTGATCAATGCAGCCCACCTATGCAAATCCTGAAGACAAAATCTCCCTATGCTCTTACTTCGTTTTGAAAACGAGTAACACTCCTTGAATGACTTTCAACACATTGAACCTGCTGGAATGACTTTCAATAAAGATATAGAACGAGAGAGAGATGGAGGAAGACCAAGTAGAACTCCTTTAATGGCACTAAAGACAAAAACAAGTAGTCTTTTTTACCCAAAGAAGTCAAAATGAGAAACGACCTCCTTTTGTAACTACAGATGGGTCAGCGGCATGTAAAGATCAACGATCTTCTTCTTCCAAAGGGGGTTCTCCAGGACAAAGAATGAGAGAAAATGTTGCCCTATGAACAATGGCGAATGGAATATTTAAATTTTAAAATTCAAAATTTTATACCTAAACAGTTGAAAGGATAAATTAGTCATATAAATATGTGATGTGGTGCATCTAGAGACCCCTCGTAGAATATGTCCAACTGTGGACTATAAGCCTTAGTGAAAAAGTTGTTGGACTCAAGGCCTTACAAGTTCAATCTGAGGGACTTTTGGCTAATTTACCCAAAACTTTTTTATTGCGCCCTTATTGACACCCTAAGCTATGGTTTCTCTTTTTCAACTGAAGTAGTCTTTAAGAGATCTAAAGGCACCTACTCCAGGGGGTGGAGTACAAGATAGATCTCAATTAGATTTGGCTTATAAGGTTTTTTACTTTCTTATAAAAGTCAAGCTTTCAAAATGCTCAAATGCTAATGAGTATTTATGTTTTCAACAAGGAAAGAACATTTGGGATTTTCAGATATCCTCATGCCAAACATGCCCTTCATCTTAGGATGGAAAACAAAAAAGTTATGCTTAGTTTCAACCAAATTTTATATATAGGCCTGTTTGGTGTTTGGATTAATGGTAGGTAATTGTCGTTAAAGTATCAAATTGCCAATTCACACTGCGTGCTATATAACTGATGGGGTTTGGATGGTTCGTAACTGATCAGTGGGCCTCACTTTAAAGAAGAATCTTTTACCTAAATGATGAGACTTATTCTGTCTAATGATCGACCGCGACCGAATGAACTGGAATCTCTGCTCTGTAATATCGACTGGGGAAAGGGAGTTGCCGCCCGTCAAACGTATTCGAGGAACCCCGGCGAAACCCGAAATGGAAGGGGGGGTTTTACACCAAATTGCAATCCTTGGTAGAGCTTCTTTTTGATCCCCACTTATTTCTCGGCCCAGAGTCGAGAGCAGCCAGCCCAAGTTTTTATGCGGATGGCGGGCCTAACACGCTCAAGATACCTCGAAACTATAGGAAAGCTTTTTTTGAGGAGCTGATTCTGTTTATTCTTCCTAGAAAGACCAAGAAGAGTTCCTTTCAAGTATAAGATATGTCTGTGGGGCGGGGCTCATCTTCAAATGAAATTGGTCATTCAAGCGGCTCGATCTGGCCCGCCATATCTCCTTCTCGGCCTTTGTCCCCTTAGTTCAGCATCATCAGGGCATCGGAAGTAGTAAAGCCACTCCTTCTTTGCGAAGTCACTTCCTTAAGGCATGCACGAGAGCGTGAATGAAAGGCGGAGGAAATGGTTATGACCTCGCTGTCCCTCCCATTGCCCATCCCTCTCTTACCGCCTATCATTGGCGGCGGCTTTCCCTGTTCCATCAGGTGACTACTGGAGTCATTTCATTCCAGTAGTGAATGATTGGACACTTTATTCAATGCTGGGCAGGTTCCAGCTGGATGGAGCAAGGGCAATTGATTGGTTGATCCGGTCTGGGATTATAAAATAGTAGATCCTATTAAAAGCACCTATCTAATTTGAGAGCTTTGCGTGATGAATACCTTCTAAATGCTTTAGTTAGGATCTTCGTTGGATGTTGAAACGAAAATATAGATTGAGTTAGGATCTTCGTTGGATGTTGAAACGAAAATATAGAATGATGATATGATGATATCGTAACACAATATAAACAAACCATTCAGCCTATTTAGATGCACAAGAAAACAAAAGAAAATAATATTTTATAGAATATAATCTTTCATTTTTTAAAGAAGAAGATCTTGCGCGTTTGATAACGCAAGAAAACTTTGAAGAAAATATTAATTTCTTTCAAAAAGCTCATTTCTCTCCTATAACTCCTCTCCTAGAAAACTTTTTAAAAGATAAAAATCTTTTAAAATAACAATTACAAAGTGATAGAGTAAAGTAAAAACTTTGGTTCACCAAATCCATCATGATGTTTATGTTTACATATATAGTAAAGTAAAAGAAAATCTCACAGGAATGTAAAAGGTGAGGTAAAGCAAAGGTGGGATAAAGTACACGATGACGTAATGTGGGAAGAAATAGTAAAGTAGTTTCTTTTTTCTTTTACTTTGTTTTATCACATTTTATTGTAGTTTTTATATGGTAAATAAAAAGTGACTTGTTTACATGTGTGGTTAATTAAAATAAAGATAGATGTCATATCATGGTAAAAGCTGAGGTAAAGTAAGGTCAGATGTAGCATGTGGTAAAGTAAAGTTGGAGAGAGGGTTATAAAATAGTTGTTTTCTTTATTGATTTTACTTTACCATAGTTTTATATGATAAAAGAAAAGTAACTTATGGTAAAAGCATGAAAGTTAAACTTTATTTAGGGGCGGCCCTGAGTTTTCGGGGGCCCTAGTCGAGTTCCTAAAGTGTGGCCCTACCCTTATACCCACCGATAAATGATAAAAAAAAAAAAAAGACAAAATTTTTTATTATTTGATCGAAAATTAAGTCTAAACTCCTTACCTCCTCTTACCGAATCAGAATTGTGTTTCACATTAACCAATTAACACCAAAATTCAATTACAAAAACTAAGCACTACTGAAAAACTACTAGTCTTCTTGCATTTCTTGCTGCGAAATCACTAATTAAGTCTTCATAATCAAGCTTTTCTACCAAAGACTTTTCAATAGATAACATAGCTAATCCATTTAATCTTTCTTGGGACATGGTTGATTGAAGATAAAATTTGATCAACTTTAGCTTTGAAAAGCTTCTTTCTGCAGATGCAACGGTAACTGGTATAGTCAGCAGAATTCTGTATACAACCCATGCATTTGGAAAACAATTATCCCATGACTTCAAATGATTTAGCACGTCGATTGCTTTCTTTGCATTATCTAGTAAAAGATCTCTCATGATTCTTAACTCCGAAAATAAATCTGTCCCATCAATATCAGAAACACCGTCATGTTTCAAAAATTCTTCAAGATTGTTACAGCCTTTAAAGTATCTAGATTTGCAGACTTTAACTTCTCCAAATCAAACAAGAACCCAAAATCTTTTTCATACACTTCGAATTGCTCAAACCTACTCTTCAACGAAGAAAGAGCTTGGTCTACTATAAATAAGAAGTAGTTAACTCGAAAAGATTCTTCAGCTGATTGTGTCACATCTTCACTAACATTCTCATCGAACTGTTTTTTTCTACGAATGATCCACCTTTCACGGAAAACAGGTTGAATTTCCATCGTAGTTGCAATGTCCTTAGCTTCTGCCATGGCTTCTTCGAATCCAGATTCTCTATACTTTTCAAAAATAGAAATAAGTCTTTTCAATTCATGTATGGCCATATCAGTTTGCATGTCTTCAGTTTGAAAGTTTTTGCTGACAGAGTTATAACACCAAAAAGTAAATAATGCCAAATTACCATGGCAAGCAAAAACTCAAAACTTTCAATTTCATGTATCGCTAGTGACTCGGCTTCACTCTTTGTTTTAGGATTGTCACTATTTTCGGCCAAGTAAACCAAAGCATCTCTTATTTTCGGAGCTTGATGTTTAACTGCACGAACACTGTCCACACGGCTCTCCCAACGTGTTGCTGACAACGACTTTAGAGAGAGACCTGACTTGGGCTTCACATCTTTGACATGATCTTTAAACACTTTCCACCTCTTTGTAGAAGACGAAAACAATGAATAGATCCGTTGTACCACTCCAAAAAAGGATGTAGCTCTTGAACAAGAGTTAGTCATATCACAAAGAGCAAGATTCAAACTATGACAACCACATGGGGTGTACAAGGCTCTAGGATTTATTTCAAGTAGTCTACTCTGAACTCCTTAATTTGTGTTTTCCTTTCATATTAGATCCACTGTCATACCCCTGCCCTTTTATATCACCAATATCAAGAGCTCAAGAGTGTTCAAAACATTTTTGAGTGCATCAAATAGGCCCAGTCCTGAAGTGTCATCCACAATAAAAAAAAAATCCTAAAAAGAACTCTTCAATATTTGGTGCACTTGATGTAACATCCACAAATCGAATCACAAGCGACATTTGCTCTTCATGACTAATATCTGGTGTACAGTCAAGTATTACTGAAAAATACTTGGCTTTTTTTATTTTCTGGACAATTGCCTTTTTCACCTCACTTGCTAACAACTCTATCAATTAATTTTGAATCTTGTGACCAAGATAATGATAATGAATTTCCTTACTTTGAATGCACCGAAGGTGCTCTTTCAGTATTGGATCAAATTCATCAATCATTTCGATTATACTTAAAAAATCTCATTCTTCTCATGATAAATCTTCTCATTTTTTCCAAGAAAAGCCAAATTTCGTTTAGCAAGTGCTTTCACTACAGCAAGTATTCTTAATAACACTTGTCGCCAATGTTCCCTCTCTTTGCTGATTTCTTCTTGTACTTTTCTATCAATTGTTTCATTCTTGTCAAATCTCTTCTTTAGTTCATACCAACTATTCCAATGAAGAAGGTGCTCTGGAGATGATTGATGCTCTGAAAGCCTTCTACTTAGGTTATGCCAGTCACAATATCCTTCACTGTCCAATTGAGAAGTGTTCGCATGTTGCTTGAACAACTTACAACAAAAACAAAAGGCCTTATCCAAAGAAACAGAATAT
Organism: Cinnamomum chago; assembly: GCA_038049695.1. Taxonomy (NCBI): domain Eukaryota; kingdom Viridiplantae; phylum Streptophyta; class Magnoliopsida; order Laurales; family Lauraceae; genus Cinnamomum; species Cinnamomum chago. The sequence continues at coordinate 57,245,830 of CP142458.1, read as the reverse complement.
ATGAGCCATGTTCTATCATTTTCAAATCCATTTGGCATTATGCGAGTGTAATGCTTTGAAGAGAAATGTCTGCCAAGGTGATCTCTGGGAAAATCAGGATTAGTAATTCTTATAGGACCCTTTTCGACAAGTAAATCTCTATAATTTTGACCAATCTTGTCCCAATTTGCTGGATCAAAGTAGTCTACAGCCAAAACATTATCATTCACCAAAGGTTCAACATTCTCATTCACCAAAGGTTCAACGTTTTCATTCACCAAAGCCTCAACATCTTCATTCACCAAAGGTTCAACGCTTTCATTCACCAAAGCCTCAACATCTTCATTCACCAAAGCTTCAACACTTTCATTCAATTCATGTTCTTCATTATCATCGTCATTCCTTTCTTCAACATCAACCAAAGTTTCATTTGAACTTTCTACTTGTCCCTTTTTACCAAAAAACTTCAGTATATCTCCTCTTTGAGATTGAGCAACATCGTCTAATCTTTGTTTCTTTTTCCTTTTCTCAGAGCCAGAAGGATATTTTCTAGTCGGGGGCACGATGTAAGTAAAAATTCAGCAACAATGATATGATTAGACCTAATAAGTAAGATGTAAATAGTGGGTTTAGCTATTCAATCACTCATAATTTAAGCAATTGAGCAAGGATACCAAAGAAGCTTGTAAGAGAATCGGACTAAAGTGATTTAAAGCAATTAAGCAATTCAGTCACCCATAATTTAAGCAATTTAAGTAATTTAATTGCAAAAATCAATTGTTGAGATCTGTTTAAAATACTATACCTAGGAGGTTAGGACAAGATAAAGCAGTACTGTAGTAGTCTAGTCTCTTGATCCAACAAGGCACTACTGCAATTACATTCACTGCACACAAAAAAATGTAAAAAAGTTTGATAAAAGTATTTAATAAAAGACAAAAACGATAATAAAAAATTAAAAAAAATTTGGAGACAACTTGTGCAAAATGTCAACATCATTGAAAAAAGCAACAAGAAGTTGATGTTGCCTGTTGGTCCACTTGAAGAGGAGTAAAGATCCCTTAAACAAAAGATAAAAATAAAAGATAATAAAAAATTAAGAAAAAGTTAAAGACAACTTTTGCAAGATGTCAACATCGTTGAAAAAAGAAAGAAGAAGTTGTTGTTGGAGTGTTGGAGGTCTTGAAGAGAGTAAAGAAGCATTAAACAATAGAAAAGTAGTAAAAAGTGAATAGAATAGAGACAGTAGAATGAGAATAAAGAGGGCAGGGGAGAGAGAGAGAGAGCCGACGGTGCCGACCTAAAAAGAAAGAAAACAATAGAGAAACCAGAGAGAAGCGAGAGACTGATCGAGAGCACTGAGTGGAGAGGGAGATGCTGCAACTTGCAAAGAGGGAGACGCTCACGCTGCAAACGAGACGACGCCGAGGGACCTGCTTCTTCCGGCCTGCTGGACTTCTTCGGTTCTTCCTCTTTCTTTCTTTCTTTTTTTTTATGGCTCAGCAAGAATGATTTTCTTCCTTTTCTGCTGCTGCTTCTTTTATTCTTTTCAAAGGTTGAGTGGCTGAGATAAATGGGAGTAATTAGGGTTTTATTTGTGGGAATAGCTTATTTTGGGGAATTGGAGTATTGATTGTAACACATTTATCATCTAAACATTGATTTCTTTTTTCAAAATTAACCAAGTGCTACAGTGGCCCACTGTCAGTGGGTCAAAATTTTAAATTGAGTGGGATAATTTTTTTTTTTTAATATTATTTCACATCTCAATGGGGTCAATTGACCCCACTAGCGCCCTTGCTTGGGGGCCCCCAGCCGGTCGCCTGTGTAGGCTGTCCCCAGGGCCGCCCCTGACTTTATTTTACTACATTATTTTTTATTCAGACGTGGTAAATTACATATAAATTAAAATATTTAATAAAAAATATTTTTATAATGTAATTTACTTTAATCATAGCACCTTCCAAACAACTCAATTTAAAATCTGTAATATTCTTCAAAAATCGCCAAACAGTAAAAATATTATACTATTATAATGTTGCGTTATTGTATTCTATATTATTCTATTCTTGCTATATTTAAATCTATAAATATTTTATTCTGTAGACATCCAAACGGGCCCTAATTCTCCATATTCACATTGTTGTGCGCATGTGTGCGGAAGCATAAAATCTGCGATGGAACAATCATACCACATAAGAAAGACTAGAGGATTTTACATGGTTCGACAAAACCGCTTATGCACACAGCAAAAGAGCAATGACTCACATCTTGACTCTCTTCAGAATATGGGGTTACATATTACATGTTGTTCTAAAAAAAAAAAGCCCTGGTATAATGACCAAAATACCTATGACCTTGAACCCAATTCAACAGACTGCTCCGGAAAACATTAAATACATGACATAAACCCAACACACATCTCATTTGACGCCATATCCCTTCCACCTTTACCTCTCCATATTATTTATTTATATACAGTGGGCCAGGCTGGATTGTGTCAAGCCCTAGCTCAGCCCTCAGAGTTGCAAATTTTTTAAAAACGAGTCCTTCACTTCCGATTTAGAATAAGAAGAGAAGCCCTCCCTTTTGCAGGCTTTTGACACGATGGGTAGAATAGAGCCCTCATCGTAGTTGTCAATTCTATTTGGGTTGTAATTTTGGTCTAAGCATCCAAGATATAATATTTTGGTATTTCGAGATTTCGGCGAATTTTTTTGTGGTAACTTTCTCGGAATAATAAAAGTTAAGAATATATATTCATATTTTTAAAATAGAAAAATAAAAATAAAAAATAAATTATGCATGTTTTCTTATATGAATATTGAACATAACATTAAAAAAATAGCGATAACTGTGATACAAGTCAAAGTAGACCGGTATGGAACAGAATTGAAACTGAGTTTCTTTTTTTTTAACCCCATTCCCTTTTGATTGAAGGATCAAAACCAGAAATTTAGGTCTTTCATGACCCTCATCCAAAGGCCTGATTAAACAGCCCTGACTTGATCAAAGTTGTCTATTATTGAAAATCCAAGCCGCTCGATGATGTGGTCCTGGTCCCGATCCCTCAATTTATCTCGCGGACCACAAGGACCACTATCATGGCACGTACGGTATCCATCCCTTCATTTTGCTGATTCTGCCAATCCCAAGCACGAGGAATCCTGTCCTGTGCACATCTTTTTCCTCCTTTTACTTACCACTGAGTCGCCTTCTGAGTTCTGACCCGGCAACAGCCGTTCTCGCCACGTTTCAACACCCAACTGGCTGGATCTCGTGCATGTGGGCCCCACTGGCAATTCAGGGCAGTTCGCGAAGGTCACTGTGAAAATGACGCGTCCTGCAGCGGAGTCCCGCGATGACACGTGGACTGACAGCACGGCCCCCTGAGGACACGCCTGAGAGGCGAAGGGAGGATATTCTCCTTTCGTGCTGTGGGGCCCACCTCCATCTTCTGTGGCGCGAACACGCGCGCGTGCTCCCGCATCATGTGCTGAACCCCTGCTACTAATACAACAAGAGAGGGAGAGAATATAACACACAGAGCCCAGAGGCCATGTAGTCCACAGACTCCAGAGCTCTCTCTGTTTTGGTAAGTATTTATTTGTTTAAGGAGGAAAAAGATTGGTTTCAGGCTCAGAGGAAAAAGGTATTAAAGAGACTCCTTTTCTCTCTCTCTTTTGCTTCCAGTTTTGTTTCAAAGCAAATGCTCCATGGTCGCCGGACCACTGTGATTGGTCCTCCTTATTCATGAAATATGTCCTAAAATTATCAAGAATAATTCCTGCAGAATTGTTTGTATGGAAAATGATACTTTCAAATTGATGATTTTACCTCTAAGTCGTGCGATATCCCAAAGCTATAAGATAATGCACCCTTCGATATTTTAGGACTATAGGATATCATATAGAATTCATATTTTCTCACCCTTTTCTTTTATTGGAGACAGAATAAACACATGTTGCTTTTCACCAAAACTAGTAAAAGAACAGCAGTTAAAACCATTTTACTAAAGTGGGGGTGAATATTGTAAGAGTTTTATTGATGAAAATAAAATAGAGTTTTGAATTAGGAGTTAATATGTGCGTCTAGGTTTGGGTGGGAAAGGGAGCTTCTGTGATATCCTATAGTAGTGCGGTATCACATGGTGCATAATATCCTACAATCTAGGATATTGCATGATTTAAGAGTAAAATTGCCAATTTTAGGGTGTCCTTTTATATACGAAAAACTATGTAGGGATTATCTAATTTTCAACCATTTTAGGGGGCAATTGTTAGGTACAAAGGCAGTGCGGTTATAATGCTTTGACACCATCAAATCTACCCACTATTAGGTTGGCTGGTGTTCCCTCGGAAAGCATTTGAACTTTTTATATGTTATTATGGTAAGATTAAAACTTTTGAACTTAGATGCTTTAAAATCAACCTTAAAAAAAAAAAAAAAGGAAGAATAAGCAATGGCTGAAGTGTGTAACGGCTTTTCTATGTTACAATTCTCTATAATATCATTTTTGATAATCTATTTTATGCAATATATATAAAGCTGACGACTTCATTTTTGGGAGATTCCATTTTTACTATTTGATAAGCAAAATAGTTTATTTGCTAAAATTATTTTTACTTTTTTTTTTTTGTGTGTAAGATTGTAGAAAATGGTTCTCTACATTTTGAGTCTGAATTTCTTTATGTACAATTTTCAAAAAAAAAGAAAAGAAAATGCATTCCCTTATATAAGTAGAAACCACCAAAAATGTTTCCACGAAAGCACTCACACTTCAAAGTTATTTTCATTTTTCACCGACAAATTTTGCAATGAGTCCAAAATTGTCCCAGCATTTTTTTTTACATATTTTGTATGATTTTTATGAAAGCCAGGGAATGACCCCCATATGTTTTTGTGGAGAGGACTTCAAGTGAATCCATCGTTGAAAATATCCCGGCATTTGTTGGGCCTATTTATTTGCATTGAAATACATAAAATTTATGCCATAAGTAGTTAAAGATGATGATCATAGTCAATCTCCAAAAATAAGTATTAAAGAATCTTTCGATTTATTTGCATTGAAGTACATAAAATTTATGCCATAAGTAGTTAAAGAAGAAGATCACAGTCAATCTACAAAAAGGAGCATTAAGAAATTACCTTAGTTATTCTTTCATAAAAGGAATGGCTATTTGGTAGTCATTTTTCAAATTTCAGCATTGGCCTTCATTTTCAGCTACTTATGACTTAAATCATATGTATGGGTGTAAACCGGTTCCTGACAGGTAGGGTCTGGACTAGTTCTATACTAGAACTGGGATAAAAAGCATTAACCCATATATGGATGGTTTTTGTTTTAGAACTATGACGCATTTTTCTGAACCGGATCTTGTTGGAGTACCAAGTCCGTTGCTTAGTTATGTTTTTATTTATTCTTTTATTGAAACATAAAGCATAATATTTTTTTTTTCTTTTGGGCTAGAACCAGTACAAAAAACTTAACTTTCCTGGTGACATATAACATAACTACTACATACTTTTATTATTATTTTTACTAGAACATAAAATTTTTTTATTTATAAAAAGATTTACATGGGTCCACGTGGTTCAAGAATTGAACTGGGCTCCGGTCCAAAAACAAATTACGGAACCAAACCTGATCGCATATCGGAACCTAAATATATAAGGTTTTATACCTGGTTTTTCCTAAGTTTGAACCTCTGGGTTGTCAAAGAATTAGGTATTCATTTGTATCTCTAATCATATGTATTAGATTTTTTTTTTTGTATCATAATGTAAATAAATAGACCTTTATACATTATTTGTGATTTTTATGAAAATTGGGGAAATAACTCCTTCTTGTTTTTACAAAGAGGGAGATGTCTAAGCTAACAATAGATTGCCAAAAAATTTCCTTTGTAGAATTCTGAGGCTTTAAAAGACTTCAATGACTTATAATATTGGAGAACAAGGGATTGTCTTGTTGGTTGGGCACCCCATGGGAGGAAGTGTTTTTTTCTTCTTTTTTTTATAGAAAAAAGTATTAATTACAAAAGAGAAGAAGAAACACAATAGGTGGGTGCCCTACAAAGAAACCAAGATGCCCTCTAGCCACCTTAGGAACTCCCCAACCCAACCAGAATCAAAATTAGATGACAAACTCAATTTATCCGAAGGGTGGGCAACCACATTAGAAGTCCTAGGAATATGAGCATACTTAACAAAAGGAATGGACTTAGAAATGTCTGGAATTTTAACAACGATTGGAAGGATAGACCGGTCTTACTTGTTGTTGATTGTATCAATGACCTTTAGAGCATCCGAAAAAACCTCAACTTTTTCAAAACTTGTCCAAGTCAAGTTTCTTAAGGTAAATGTGATCGATTTTACTTCAGCCTGTTAGGTTTTTATTATGTTGGCTAATTCATGAGTTGGACAAAACTATGGGTCCATTTGAGTTGTAATTTTCTATTTTATTTTAGAATAGACTATGGTTGAGTCGCTGGAAGTACTGAAGTGAAGACTGAGAGTTTTGGTGCCTACAAGCCAAAATCCAGAATGCTAGTTCGTTATAGCGAACATAACTTTAATAGAGCGAAGCAGAAGCAGGCCGGGACCAGAGACAAGATTCGCTATAGTGAGTATGGACAGGTTTGCTCAGTTGGATCCGAATTCTATGTTAGAATTTGAGACAAATTGATATTCTGATTGGATCATTACTAGAAGTCTCTTGCATAGATTTGGGGCTATAAATTGGGGGTTTCTCTCTACACAAAAACACACACCACCTCTCTCAATATTATGAGCAAGAAAGATTTAAGAGAGAGAATTTTTCTTTAGAGCTATTATAGAGAGATTGTTCTAAAGGGCTGCTCTAGAAGGTTTGAAGCCCGACTTTTTTGTAGAAGACCGGTTCATCTTGGTTCTCAAGGTGATTCAAGGATGATTAAGCACAGAGAGTGGTGTGCGGCGAATAGTCATGACAACGTGGAGTTGTGAAAGAAAAACTATAGTCTTTAGGTCGACGTACTGACTGAGATAAAGGAGTTGTGAGTATATCTTGTAACCACTCAATAGTGATTGGTTTTTTTTACGTGTTTTTTCTCCTTAGATAGCGTTTCCACATTAAGTTTGTGTCTGCCTTCTTGTGGTGATTGTTTGGTAGATAGTTTTGTTAATTCTATCTTATTTGGTTGATTAAAAAAGAGAAGAAGATACACAATAGGCGCCCTACAAAGAAACCAAGATGCCCTCTAGCCACCTTAAGAACTCCCCAACCAAACCAGAATCAAAACTAGATGACAAACTCAATTTATCCATAGGGTGGGCAACCACTGATGGGGGCTCCGACCTTTCGTCCTCTCCTTCCCACCCTTGGGGTTGTCGGGACTATGGCGGAGGATGAAAAGCGAGTCATCAACGTTTTTTGTACGGGTATGCCAGATTTTCCATTCTACTTGGAATTTGAAATGGTGATTCGGAGATTCACCTTCACAAGTAGAAAGGAAATCAATTCTTCTTTATAACTTTCCATTGCACATATATTTTAAGAAAGAGACACAATTTTTTTAAATGCAGTGAGAGGCGATTTCATTTTGTTTGCCGTGAAAGGCGATTTGTACTGTAGAAGGCGATTTTGTGCCGTAGAAGGCGATTTACAAATCTTATCAATGAAGAAAGACAAGAAATATGATTTTTGTCTTTTTACAAATAATACAAAATACAAAGAAAAATGAGAAAATGTATCTGACTTCTTAGGAGATTGCGGAGACTCGTTCAGATCGACGGTCGCAAGTCATGTATGGACTTTGTCATCGTCCTTCAGATGAGAACGCTTGATGCTTTGATTCTTTGGCTTGGCTTGGACCTCGGTTTCTTAGAGGATAAAGACCAAGGGGAGGTCCTATATCCAATGAAAAACCGAGTAAACGGGCTAAAGAGCCACGTTTAGGCCATGTTGGATAAAAGGAGAGAGGAGACCTTGGGGGGGGGGGGTGGCCCACCAAGGGACTTCGATCACCTTGTGGTGTTTCTTCCGCAGCAGAGTAGCAGAGTTTCTTCGAAGATTCTTCGGGATTTTTCTTGAAATTTTTTGGACGGATCCAAGGTTGGTCGAAGGTTCTTTTTTCTTGGAATGACCCCTTTTTAAAGGCTCTTGGTAGCCATGGGGTGATTTATGAGATTGATGGCCCATGATAAGAGGAGTTACAAGTTTTAATTCTTTGATTTTGTAACTCCTTTTTCTTGGATTGTGATTGGCTGATGGAGAATGATGGGCATTTAATCGCCCTTAATCTCCATGATAAGGGGAGTTTCATGGTTTTAATGCCATGATTACTTGGATTTGTAACTCCCATTTGCTTGATTTTGATTGGGCCGTCCAAAATAATGAGTTAATGACCGTATTAAGTTGTCATAAAACGGGTCATTAACGACATTAAGTGGTCACCAAGGCATTTGAAGAGTCGCGGGCCGCGCCGCGTCTTTTGGAATTCTTCTTGTGATGACCGCCGATGGATCCGCATGTTGTTTGATGTCGGATGGCGATGCAACTTCAGACATTGGTTGATACCAGCGGGCCGGTGACATCTATCTTGTCGATTTCTCGATCGGTTGGACATAAAGTGTACTTTCTTGGTCAGCCGGTTGACGATCTTGGAGCGATCAATGATGATTTCATGCTCTTGACAGCGGATCTGAGATGTTGATGAAGATCAGTCGATTTCGAGCATAAAAAATTAAATTTTTAGGAAACCACAGGGCCTGGAACTCCCGAAATGAGAAGAGGGCGGAAAACTGGCCACACGGCGACAAATCCGGGGACCCAGATTTCCATGGTCGCCGGCGACCATGGGCTGGGGTGTGGTTACTGGCGACCATGGGGATTGTCCCCTTTTCGGTCGCCGTTTCTCGGCCCTTTTTTCGTCTTTTTTATGCTGTTTTCTCTTGCATTTTTCTTGACATTTCTCCTCATTTATTGGCTTGATTCTCCTAAAGAAATCCTGATGAGAAGCTGTGCAAATCGGAGCACAAAGTTTCCTATTTTTTGGAAAAGCCGAAAACTTTGTAGCCGATTTTTCGTCAAGAGTCGAAACTAGGTCAATGATGTCGGAATAACCTGAAATTTGAGATGAAGCCTCCTGAGCAGTAGATAGGACCAGCCATGGGCTTTCGTTTGAGTTTTGCAGCTGTGTGGGGTCCCGTCGCCAGTAGACTTGATTTTGCTGCGGGGAAGATGTCGCTTGTTGATGTGCGGTCAACGGATGTTCGATTGACTTGAAATTTGACAGGGAGCCTATTGGAGTCATTTTGAGACGATCCGTTGGCTTCGATTTGGATGTCATGGTCCCGATGTGCTCCTCCGCCGGTAGCTTTGATTTTGTTTAGGAGCATCAAAGTCGGGTCAAACGTTGTCGGAATGACCTGAAATTTGACGTGTAGCCCTTTGGAAGCATGTTGAAGCCACCCATGTGTTCCATTTGATGAGTAATAGTCCCAGTGGTTCTCGCCGCCGAGAGACTTCATTTTACTGCTCAAGGGTTGATGGAGAGTCAAACGTTGTCGGTTTGACTTGAAATTTGACATGGAGCCCTTTGGAGGTATTTTGAGACCATCCGTAGGCTCTGATCGAAGTTTTAATGTCTTTGACACCGCCACCGCCACCGCCAGGAGCGCCTATTCAACTACCGGAAGAGTGAAGTTGGGTCAAATAATGTTGGAATGACCCGAAACTTCATGTGAACCCTCTTTTGGCTGTCTTAAAGGATCTTGAATTTTTTGTTTGATTCTAACAAGATTTGATGCTTGAAGCAGCATTGTCTGTTTTGTAGTAGGATGCGGCTTCGTGTGGTTTCTTGATGTTGAAGATGCGAAGTGACATTTTTGGTGTCAACAACCACATTAGAGGTCCTAGGAATATGAGCATACTTAACAAAAGGAATGGACTTAGAAATGTCTAGAATGTTAACGATTGGAAGGATAGACCAGTCTTACTTGTTGTTGATGGTATCAATGACCTTTAGAGCATTCGAAAAAACCTGAACTTTTTCAAAACTTGTCATAGTCAAGTTTCTTAAGGTACATGTGATCGATTTTACTTCAGCCTGTTAGGTTTTTATTATGTTGGGTAATTCATGGGTTGGACAAAACTCTAGGTCCATTTGAGTTGTAATTTTCTATTTTATTTTAGAATAGACTATGATTGAGTCACTGGAAGAACTAAAGCGAAGACTGAGAGTTTTGGTGCCTACAAGCCAAAATCCAGAATAGCGAACATAACTTTGCTAGAGCGAAGCAGAATCAGGCCGGGACCAGAGACAAGGTTCGCTATAACGAGTATGGACAGGTTTGCTTAGTTGGATCCGAATTCTATGTTAGAATTTGAGACAAATTGAGATTTTGATTGGATCATTACTAGAAGTCTCTTGCACAAATTTGGGGCTATAAATTGGGTGTTTCTCTCTACGCAAAAACACACACCACCTCTCTTAATATTCCGAGCAAGAAAGATCTAAGAGAGAGAGTTTTTCTTTAGAACTATCATAGAGAGATTGTTGTAAAGGGCTGCTCTAGAAGGTTTGAATTCCGGCTTTTTTTTTAGAAGACTGGTTCATTTTGGTTCTCAAGGTGATTCAAGGAGGATTAAGCACAAAGAGTGGTGTGCGACAAATAGTCATGACAACGCGGAGTTGTGAAAAAAGAACTATAGTCTTTAGGTCGACTTACTGATTGAGATAAAGGAGTTGTGAGTATATCTTGTAACCGCTCAATAGTGATTGGTTTTTTTATCGTGATTTTTCTTCCTAGATAGGGTTTCCACGTTAAGTTTGTGTCTGCCTTCTTATGGTGATTGTTTGGTAGATAGTTTTGCTAGTTTTATCTTATTTAGTTGATTATTTCCACTGTGCATTGGTTATTTGGATTAGCTTACTCATTCCATTCTAGTAAGTAGCAACTTTCAATTGGTATTAGAGCGGGTTGCACTATTTTATTGTGTAGATCCTATATATTGCTAGAATGGATATCTATAGTGAAGGTACTTCAACCAATAGGCCACCTTTGTTGGATGGTACCAACTATGCTTATTGGAAAGCCATGATGGTCGCCTTCTTGAAAGCCATAGATTTAAAAGTTTAGAAATCTTTTATGAATGACTATTCCTTGCCTACTTGTACTGTTAATAGAGTAACTGGTCCCAAACTTGAAGAACGGTGGTCTAAGGAAGAAGAATTGGCTGTTATTTACAACTCTAGGGCTTTAAATGCTATTTACAGAGGAGTTAGTGTCTGATTTTCGTAGAATTTTTACTTGTACAACTGCAAAAGAAGTTGGGATATTCTGCAAATTGTGCATGAGGGTACTGACACTGTCAAACGATCAAAATTTCAGAAGTTGTATACAGCCTTTGAAACTATTAAGATGGAAGATGATGAGACATTTAATGATTTTAATGCTAAACCAAATACTATTGTCAATGATGCATTTTCATTGGGAGAACCAATCCCTGAAAACAGAATTGTCAAAATGATTATGAGATCTCTTCTAGAAAGGTTTGATGGAATGGTTGTGGCCATAGAGGAGAATAAGAATTTGAATACTCTAAAAGTCGATGAGTTGGTTGGCAACCTACAAACTTTCGAAGCAAACCTTTGGTCTATTGGGAAATCACAATCTAAAGGTATTGCTTTGAAAACTTCCAAGGAGTCATTCAAGAAAATTGCAAGTGATTCAGATTCAGATTCCAAGGAAATTGATCCTTAAGTTGCTACACAATTCATGAAACAATTCAAGCTTTTTATGAAGGGGAAGAAAACTAATTGGAAAATCCCTAAAACTCCTGGTAAGAAGAAATCTTTCAAAGGGATTCAATGTTATGAGTGTCAAGGATATTGACACGATACTACAGATCGCGGAAATAGAGAAACTAAGAAGAAGGCTTTGAATACAGTCCGGGAAGAAGATACTTCTAATGAAGATGATGAAATCCCGAGTCTAACAAATCCGACACTAGCAAAGGGGAGTTTATTGCTTTTATGGCATCTACAGGTTCTGCCACTTCCCATGTTTCTTCTGATGATGAGACTAATAATGAGGATAATGAGTCAGACCAAGAACTAGATTGGAAAAATGAATATGAGATTGTTTTCAAGAAGACCATGAAGATGGTTAAGGTGAATGAAAAGTGGCTATTGATTCGAAAGCGTCTGCAGAGCAGAATTCCTCCTTCCTTGAAAGCTAAAGTTGCTGAAGATCTTGCAAAGGTACAACAATTGGAGGATGAGAACAACAGAATGGCTGATAAGCTAATTGTAAAATCACAAAAATGTGACATACTTGATTATGATATGAAGACTTTGAAAGTAGCAAATGCTGATATGAACGGAAGACTTAAGATGGTTCTATTTGAGTTAGATATTACGAAAACTTCATTGAACATGATGAACACTAGATCGAAAAAGCTTGATGTCATCTTGTGCAATAAAAAGGCTAACATACACTGACAAACATGGCATTTGCAACGCAGACGGAGCATCCACTTCGAATGTCAAATGTACAAACTGTCTTGTTAAAAGCTCAGTTGATACTAATCATGTTGTTAATGTTACAAACAGAGCTACTAAAAAGAAGAGTGTGTCATGTCCCGAACGAATTCCTACTTGTCATCACTGTGGAGTTAAATGACACATTCGGTCACGTTGCAATAAACTGCGAAATTTGCCAAATCAAACACAATGGAAAGTGCATAAGTCTAAGCTAAAAAAGAAGAATGCCAAAGCTATATGAGTCAAGAAAAGACCTTCATTCTTTATTGGTACACACTTTGCTTAAATATCGAAATATGCAAGTGTCCGTACCAAAGCTTCATCACCCTTGATGTGAATTTAAACTCAATCTTATGTACAGCTGTTTATTTGAGGCAGTGGCAAGTACAAGTCGAATCCCACAGGGAGCACTACTGAGTTAAAATTTAAAATATGATTTTTTTATCAATGATAATGACAAGAGAGATAAAGAAAAAAAAAGACAACATTAAGATTGAGAAAATTCTAGATTTAAAGTGCAGCAATAAAATATGAGAAAATGCATATCAGAATATCATGAATCCATTAAGTAGTCCCACCATCATTCTATGCAATAGATAAAATAAATTTGTCTAAAAAATTCTTCAAATCAGAAACAAATCAATATTCATGATTTGGATACTTTGTCTACAAAAGGGCACAATTTTTCACAATTTATTTAATGCAAAAATCTCATTCACCTAATGAAAGTATGAACTTAACTAAATATCACATATTAATCAAAGATAGATTATCAAAGAATTTCAATCTAAGAATAATCTATTAAGAAAACATAAATGATTAAAGCATTGTCAAATAAAAAAATTGAAAAACATAGGCTGTCAATGACAGAAGGCGGATTTATTATTATAATCAATATGCAAGAGACAAAAATATCACATAAATTAATGATGAGAAACACTTAACTTCATCTAACATTCTGATCCAGGGATCTACTCCTCCATTGCGAAAGATGTGATTTTCATTGAGAACTTCATGGCAATTATAATTTTCTCTCACACTCTTCTAACCTAGTTTTGAAACAGGGCCCAGAATACCAAAAAATAACTCTTAAATTCTATTAATTAGAGAAAAGATGAGAAAGATGAGAGAGAATAATTATGGATGTGCAAGGGGAGGGAGTGACTCTCGTATGCTACCTTTTGGTTATCTTTCAGATACATTGAATCTGGACACCTTCTCTGCGGATTTGATTTATCTTCATTGATAAGGTATATCTCTTATCCTTTTTAAATTTGAATGAGGTGGAAGCTTCTGGATGGCTTGGCTAATCTTCAGATGAGGTCTCACAAGAGATGTGCTGCAATTGATTATCAACGGTGTTGATTTAATTGTAATCCCATCTAAAAATTAACATGAAAATCTCCGGATCCATAACTTTGTCAATATAGCTCTGATTTTCACATTACGAATATCTACTTTTAATAAGCTTTTCAATAATAGGTAAATTTCATCGATTCGACGGTCAGATTGAAAGTTATGGCCATTTGAAGATGAGTTATCCTGAGAAAACTGTGATTTAACTTTTAAAATTTGATTTGCAATGGATTCTATCTCTGTACAACTTTCATTTTCGGAAGGACATCAGATGTGGATGATTCAAACTCTTCTTCTTTTGTTCCAATCAGAATTATACTCTTTGAATTATCCATTAATAATTTTAAATTTGCAACTACTGCGGACCCTGCCATGTGGGACATTTTATCTGCTTGAATAGTGGGTCCTATGAGAAGTCTTCTACTGTAGTTAGGACTCTTCAACTGACATGATGAGTGAATCCCTCCTTTGATTGATTTGCATATGGCTTGTGTATGGGGTCCAGGTGGTGAATTCTTCAATTTATTTCTTTTCAAGTTTCAATTCAGCAATGTGGGGTCCATGATGACTATGTGTGCTTGAAAGTGGGATCCATGACAGAAGCTTGCAATTTTCATTTTCTGCACATTCTAATTCAACGCATCAAATACTAAAGAGTCCATATTGAAGCCGGACCCATCCGGACAGAGTTCTACTCCAACTGGGATTCTTCGGAGAAAATTTGGAAAATATTCTAAGTTAATGCATAAAATGTATGAAAAGTATGAAAATTCAGATTCCTATGTGAAAATGCATGAAATGATGAAATTAGATGAATAATGATGCAATTCACCTAATTAAACCCCTAATTCATCTTAAAATGATGTGTAAATGTGTAAATTCATGAACTCGACAACCCTAATCTGCAAGATCAAAGCCCTCACCCCAGTGCTGATACAAAAATCATATTGAGGGGGAGTCAAAATTAAGGGGGAGTTATTGCATCCAAATTGAAAAAAAAATGCTTGAAGATACTTGTTTGTCAATTATGGATAAAAAGTGAGAGAAATTCAAGCCAAGCCAAAGACAGTGCAAGATCTACTGGTGTTGATATTTTTTGTGTTGAAAATTTAATGTATTTTGGGTTTTTCTTTTGGGTAGATCATATATATTGTCCTAAAAGGCTTTGTCCATAAATTGCCAAAGGGGAGATCTTTAGGATTTTATTGTGTTGGCTAATTCATGGGTTGGACAAAAATCTAGGTCCATTTGAGTTGTAATTTTCTATTTTATTTTTTAATAGACTATGGTTGAGTCGCCGGAAGAACTGAAGCGAAGACTGGAGAGTTTTGGTGCCTATAAGTCAAAATCCAGAATGCTAGTTTGCTATAATGAACATAACTTTGTTAGATCGAAGCAGATGCAGGCTGGGACCAGAGACGGGGCTCGCTATAGTGAGCATGGACGGGTTTGCCTAGTTGGTTCCGGATTCTATGTTAGAATTTGAGACAAATTGATATTCTGATTGGATCATTATTAGAAGTCTCTTGCACGGATTTGGGGCTATAAATTGGGTGTCTCTCTCAACGCAAAAACACACACCACCTCTCTCAATATTCTAAGCAAGAGAGATCTAAACGAGAGATAATTTTTCTCTAGAGCTATCATAGAGAGATTGTTCTGAAGGGTTGCTCTAGAAGGTTTGAAGCTTCTACTTCTTTGTAGATGACTGATTCATCTTGGTTCTCAAGGTGATTGAAGGAGGATTAAGCACGAAGAGCGATGCGCGGCGAGTAGTCGTGGTAGCGAGGAGTTGTTCAAGAAGAACTATATTCCTTAGGTCAACGTACTGACTAAGATAAATGAGCAATGAGTATATTTTGTGAACGCTTAATAGTGATTGATTTTTCTCCCTAAATAGGGTTTCCATGTTAAGTTTGTATCTGCCTTCTTGTGGTAATTGTTTGGTTGATAGTTTTGTTAGTTCTATCTTATTTGATTGATTACTGCCACTGTGCATTGGTTATTTGGACTAGTTATCTTATTCCATTCTAGTAAGTAGCAACTCTCAATTGATGGGGGGACTATAAATTGTCTCTATGAGGATGCTATTTGTCTCCTTCAAGATAGAAGGGGGATTAGGAGGGTGCCCCCTTTATGGATTGAGTTATTCTTGGCCTTCGACAAAACCCACTAAGTGATAAGAACCCTAGCCATGAGGCATCAATCGATGGGAGGGCTAGATTGCGTATTAGGTTCTATTAGTGTCTCTTTCAAGATAGAAGAGGGATTTTTGCGTATTAGGTTCTATTAGTGTCTCCTTCAAGATAGAAGAGGGATGTTTTTTAGGGGGTGGTGGGTGCTATAAATTTTCTCTATTGAGGATGCTGTTTGTCTCCTTCAAGATAGAAGTTATAAATTTTCTCTATTGAGGATGCTATTTGTCTCCTTCAAAATAGAAGAGGGATTAGGAGGGCTCCCCCTTTATGAATTGAGTTATTCATGGCCTTCGACAAGACCCACCAAGTGATAAGAACCCTAGCCATGAGGTATCAA
Source organism: Cinnamomum chago (assembly GCA_038049695.1). Classification (NCBI taxonomy): domain Eukaryota; kingdom Viridiplantae; phylum Streptophyta; class Magnoliopsida; order Laurales; family Lauraceae; genus Cinnamomum; species Cinnamomum chago. The sequence continues at coordinate 57,229,430 of CP142458.1, read as the reverse complement.
TCGATGGGAGGGCTAGATTGCATATTAGGTTCTATTAGTTTTTCCCACCATTCAATGATCGTTAGAAACTAATTACTAGTGTGACGGATCCGAAACCAACCTAGCATGATTACAATGTAATATAATATGCATAACAAATTCTTCCTCATGTAGGGAATATGGGATCACCTAAGTTAAATTTTGAAAAGTGAAGCTTAGCCGAGATGACCTCCTTTAGGCATTTCCATCCAAAAAGGAGAATTATTTAGGGAACAAGGACTTTCTACAATTTTCGCCTGTTAATTTTGAGAGAGGAATTGCCACTACTGGCAAGATCCATACACATAATCTTCTAAGCAGTTTTAGTGGATAATTCGCCATTCTTGGAAAAAGTCCATGCCTTCATGTCAGATTGTTGGCATTAAGGAATATGGATTTTGTAGGATCTTACACCCTATTGAGCTACCACTTATCCCAAAACCAATTGGTGATAGGAAACGGCACAACAATAGTTTTATGGTGAGGGCGAGGGCTCGACCACAATTATGACCGCTCAGGAGCGAGGGTGGACGTTGACCTCAACAGATTTTCAGATATTCTTCACAGCTCTAATATCATTGAAAGTACGTATAATTAGATTAGTATCCCATCTATTGTCAATCCAAAGATCCTTAATAAGAAGATCTGAAAGCCTTATATAAGTGGAAGGACTCCTCAGCCCTTCTTCCAAAGGGACCCGTTTATTTTTCCGGACCAAAATACTTTCCTCATTACCAATAACCTAACCAATATTATTGTTAATGAAGATAATAGCTTCCACTAAGCCTTTCCAAACCCAAGAATCACCTTTTAATGCTTAGCATTCCAAAAATTAAGAACTATTTGGGCATTACTTGACCTTAAGAATTTTTGAGACAAGTAAAACTTCATTGGTAAGACAGGCATCTCTAACAAGTCTTAGCTTATAAGGCCAGGTTGTTCTTTCTGGAATCCCTCAATAAATTTGCATAATTCCTTCCAATTTATGGTATTGACCCTCTTGTGGTTTGCATCTTCACCCCACCAAAAACTCGTATAGAGCTTGTCTAGAATCAGTGGTTCCTAGGGAGTCTTATAAGCATGGACATGTTCTAAACTCAGATTATTTGGGCTGCTGGTTTAATAAGAGTGCTTCTCCCAGTGTGAGATTGGGTGGGTGTTTTATAAGATTGAATTCTATATTTGATGGGAGCAAGTGTTATTTATTTAGACTATGATGCAGCGATCTGAAACCTGGTTTAGCCACCATAAAAATCCAAACCAAACACTCAAGCTGTTCGGCCTCCAGTACAATTTTTAAATCAGATTGGATCAGTAGAATTTCAAGGATGCAGGAAGTCAGAGCTTCATTCAAATAGTTTGTTCCTTAAGCTTAGTTACAATCACTACAGATATGATACATGTATGTACAGCTATCTGGGATTCATTTCCCAGTTATTATAATCAAGGGTTCTATATACATGTGGGTTATTCTCAAATCTGCCCCTTCCTTTTATTTCAGTCTTTTTTTCATGACTCCCCATTTTTAATGTTGGGCTTACCTTTGTAAAATCTAAGCAATTATTACCCACTTTGAACCCGAACCATCCCAATTTGACATTGATCAGACCATTAACGACTGTCTAATTTAATTCACAAAATAAATTGCATTAAGGAAACCACTAAATTTTGTGGCTTTAAAATTGAATGGAAGGATTATCTGATCAAAGTGATACTTGGACCACCCTCTATCCTCATTATCCTACACATTCCATGAGCCTTTGTGAGGAAGATGGATCTAAAGTGGGCCCAAACAGTAGGAGAGCATATTTTAAAAGTGAGCCCGGATTGACACTCCCCCATGATGTATATCAGTTTGGTGATTGATGTGGATGGATTGAGTGATGGCCCAGCAACGTGCACACCAATTTGTGTAAACCTAACATCAAAGTAGTGGGATTGCTGACACCACATGCTTAATTGATATTGTTTAATAGCTGAAATCTTCAACCGGCCTCTGAATACCATTATAAAACTATTGATATGTATTAATTAATATGAGTATGTACTATATTTTATCCAGGTTAGAGCTGTTAAGCTTTCATTGTCATTTACATATAAACACTTGCCCTTTTGGATATTTATAAGCAATCACCTCTAATTTTAGTGTTTTTTTTTCTCATGTACAGCCTTTTTTTGTAATCCCATGACAATATCAAACAGCTACTTGGGCCAATGGTCACGCCCATATCAATATAATCTATAGCTGCATATTTCTTCACCAACACTGCATTCTTGTAACATTCCCACAGTCAAATATTAAAATAGGATACTTGCATTGCCAAATACACACGAGCTGGGAATCACAGGGTGGATGTTGTGAATAGCACATCCGCTCCCAACAGTCTCCCCAAAGGATGGATTCTTGAGTGGGTAGATTTCCTCACTCTTCTTTGGCCACTAGGAGAACTTGGAAAAAAAATAAATAAATAGATAAGTCTTTTTATTCTATCCATTCACGAAAGAATAGTCATTTGTCCTATCTAATATCATGAAATTGACGGCCAATAGATGTGAGAGAGTGGACAAAGTTTTTGACATTTGTTAGGGCTCAAGGAAAGAGCAATATAGAGAGCATTAGAGAAATTCTCATGTATGGGAGTTGTACATCACGGAGGTGCTGATGAGTCATGTTTGAACAGAACTTGCCTTGACCCACTTTTATTAGAGACAAGTTTGGTAGTGAGTTGGTTAGATTTCACCCCGTGTCAAGTATGGGGTGGGTTTAGATTTTGGTTGTGTTTGACCTGTCCGGCCCCATTTTTCTCAAACTTAGATATTACTAACTTTTTAAGGGCAATTTCTCCTACGAGTAGACTCCTACTTCTAATTTGCAATCCAGCTCGTAGGTTGAAAGTTCCGTAGAACCTACTAGAATGGATGCTAGTCTAATTAATCAAACCAACGCAGCGGATGTAACCAACCAAACAAGAAAGAATGAGCAAATAAATCTACCAATCACAAGCAAGACACAATATTTAGCGTGAAAACCCTTTCAAGGAGAAAAATCATGATTCAGAAATCAAGAACTCGCGAATACTTAAAAGATATACTTACAGCTCCTTTACCTCAGTCAATACATCGACCTAAGGTCTGTAGTTGTTCTTGCACAACTTCTTACTGTCACGATTTAACCGCCGTGCACCGTTCTCCATACTTGATCTCGTCGCACCTTGTCAACCAAGATGATCAATCTTCTACAAGAGAGTAGAAGCAATAAAACCTTCTAAAACAACCATTCAGAACATTCTCTCAATAGCTTTAAAGAAATAAAGAAATCTCTCTTACGGTATTCTAACATCAGATCAAGAGAGAGAATTAACTTCTTGTCTTCTTTATGGTTGAGAGCAACACCCTATATATATATATATATATATATATATATATATATGTCCAAATCCATGCGCAAGACTCCTAAGGATAATACAATCATAATAGGAAGTCTTTTCAAACTCTTTAGATAGAGTCCAGATGGAATCGGGCGTGACCGCCTGTTTGCTATAGTGAGCAGAGTCCTCGCTATAGTGAGGGTCCTCTTTGGCCCCTAGCTAGGTTGGAAATTCGCTGTAGCGAAGTTCATGTTCGCTATAATGAACATGTGTTCTGAAAAATGGCTTGAATAACTAAGAACTCGCTCGTCTTCGCTTCAGTTCTGCAGCGGCTCAAACACAATCCTTTCTAAAAAAAAAAAATAGAAAATTACAACTCAAATGGACCCAGAGTTTTGTCCAACCCATAAACTAGCCAACATTAATAAAATCCTAACATAGGTCCCACTTAAATATCTACTTATCAGTGGGATTGGTGTACATGGAAACGTGTCCTTATCATGGGGGGAACCAGAGGGGGGTTTGGGTTGTTGAATACTCCTTACAGTTAGACAGATTTTCATGCATTTTTACATTTGGCACTATGGCCCTCCAAGAAAGATTCTTTAGTCCTGCCCCTACTCCTTATGCATGAGTGTCAAAAAAGGAAAAAAAAAAAAAACCTGTGAAATCATTCTAGCCCTTGATTTAATAGTCATAAAGTTTAGTGGTATTTTAATCATAAATTTCTTTGAGACTCAATCCAATGTTGGAGAAAGGTTTGATGAGAATGAAATGGAGGCCACTGCCCGATCATGGGAAGATAAAGATTGTGAAACGGCCTGCCTTGATTAAAGGTTGGCCCAAGTGGGCGATGGATTGCAAATATAGTTGCTCTTAGGAGAATATTTCTCAACTTTTTAATCAATGTAAGATTATAGTATCACAGGTGGTAGTAAACAATGCATATCATTTCCTAAGTCACGGTTTTGATTCTCTTTGATCACATGTTCCTTTTTTAAATTTAAAATGAAAAAACATCAATTAGGAAATCCAACCTAACCCATATTGGTACTTTTGAGTCGGGTTTGGCATCATAAATCATAGAGCCCTCATGCATCAAGGGTGGGTTTGTCATCACAAATCATAAACTCATTATAGGGCTGGTATAAGGAAGAGGAAGTGCCATTCAAAATGGCTTGGGTCAGCCTAAATCCTAACTTGTCCCAACGCGTTGCCATCTTAATACAGTCGTGTAGGATTTTTAATCCTCATCGTCGATAATAGTAAAACTCCTGTACATCAAAGGCACTGGCCAAATATATGCACGAAGTCTCACAAGTCACACTCCAATGGTGGCATGCAACTAAAACATTAGATGATCATGTTTGACATTACTATGAGAATATTTCATTCTGAGAATGAACGAAGAAAAACTTGCTTGGCATGAATTTTATGATAGAGAGAACCTAGAGGGATAAAAAGATGAGGGAGATAGAGAGGAAGAGATTTTATAGATGCACGCAAAAAGGGAGAGCGTATGCCTGTCAACAAGCTTTTCTTTATTCATTTTCAAAATGAAACAATATTCCTACGGTGATGCCAAATAGGACCTTAATTGACATAGTTTTCTTGCCAGTTTTATTTCTAAAGGAACTATGAATGAAAGGGCACATGCTCTTAGTATTTGTAGTCCCACTGGCATCTAGACCAATGTTTTAAAAATTGGACCAGAGAGCGTACCAAAGTTGTAACTATGATAAATAAATGTATAAACCACACTCCAATGGCACAACAGATCGGTGACCTGAGATAGTGGTAACTATGATAAATAAATATATAAACCACTAAATCTCGTTTAAAAATAATATAAGATGCATACTTGTAAGTTCCCTGATCAATTTTTTTTATCGACAATTGGGTTGATCGATCATTTTTTTTTTCACTAAGAGTTGACCACGGTGGAAAAATCAGTTGGCCAAAGTGTTCCACGATCTATATCTATTGTCGACTATTCCACTTTAGTGGGAGTGTAACTCTTAAATCCCACGCCTCTTATAAAGTTAAAAATAAAAAAATATTGAGGCAAAGAACTTAATGATTTGTTTAAATCATAGGGATAAGAGAAAATGACAGAATAAACAACCTCCTCGATCAGACACGGAGATTATAACCGTGGATCCGGAAGAGGTAAGTGAACTGAATTGGCAATGCCATTGTAGATTTTCCATGTAATAAAAATAAAAATGCGTGATGGTGGACCAAACAAGTTCAATCACCAATTTTTACCTATTTTGACCGGTTGGCTTGTATCCAAGCTTTTATCTAACCAGATTGGTGAAGCCAACAACAAAAGAAGACTTTATGATCTGGCTATCTAAAAAAAAAAATAAAGAAAAAGAAAGTCTGTTGGGTGTTATTAAATATTTGATCAAATATCATTAAATGGATGGTCGAAATCATTCATTTCATGACTTTAGATAGATATTGGGTGATAAAATTCATATATTTAACATAAGCTAGCAATGACACTGGTGAGAAATGATTTTTAGGGGTAGCATCAATAGGTGATAAAATAAGAAAACTTATTTGAGATAGCTTGTACATGTCTAACGCAAGCCAACAATGACACTGATGAGGAATGATTTTTCTATGCAAGTTGATGGCCCACCAAGGAAAAGGGGCAGGCCAAATAGGATGTGGATAGAAGTAGTAACAGTAGATTTGAATAAGTGCAAAGGCGGATAGATCAAAATGAAGAAACAAAATCCATGTAGCCGGACCGAACATAATTGGGACAAGACTTTGATGATGATGCTAGATCTAAAACCGTCGTATATCTAATAATCCCATAGGCCCATTACATTTGCAAGAGTCCTATTTTAATTAGTAATTACATCATCGCGAAAGCTATTATTGTTTCCAAAGTGTTTTTTAATTAATAATTCGGTCTTATATTGATTAATTAGGTCCTCTATTGTTTTAGGTGCATGATTTTCTTTGCTACTTTTCAAATGGACACATAGTACAATTTGTAAGGCCACCAGCCTGCCAAAAACAAGAGTCTTTGAGATCTAATAAACTAAAAACAATCAGAGTTATTAGATTTTGATAACCATCCAAGGGCACAAAATGGATGGTGGAACTAAAAGATTTGGCCATTACTAATTAATCATCCATTTTATAGCTTAAATCAAATGCTCATTAATATACGACAGACCTGATTATTTTGAAGTTGGCTAGGCTTTAAAGCTCTCTCGTGCTACAAATTCTATCAGTTCAATTTGAAAAGAAGCAAACAGTATCTTATTACTAAAGTCGTAGAAGGTCTGATGTCAAATTGAATAGAATCATTAAAAAAAAATGTTTGAAAACCATGCGGTTTCCGTCTAACAGTAACTATTAGTTAACATAGCGAAGATCTCAGAGTTTGTGGGGCTCATTGGCCTAAATAAATATAAGATGATTTTAGGATCTAACAATCTTTAAAAAATCAACTCCATTTGGTATTACTGGCTATTTCATCTAAGACCAAAAAAATGTAAGCTAAGCAAAGTATCTTGACCGTCCACTTGATAATCTTCGGTAAAAAAAGCTAAAAAGCATCAATGGATCTAATTTTGAATGGTTTGATTGCAAAGCTCTCATGTCTAGTAGGCTAGTGGGCCCAACAAACAATGTGGGGCTGCCATTCTTCTAATGTAATTCCTTTTTCAAAGAAACTACATCAGTTTCTTGAGCTTGACTCAAATTTAAAGAAGGGTTTGTTCGTTCTACTTCTCAAGCATATAATATGAGAATTTTTTTGTGGGGCCCAATTGTGGGCTCCATTTGGGGATGAGACCAAGGGGGATGGAAAGATCTATTTGAGACCACCTCAAGTATCAAGTTTGACCCCAAACCCATGCCCCTAACCCCTTCATCCATGACCTACAAGTTTAATGACTTCATATTCAAAAAAATATTCAACCCTCGATCCAACGATTCAGTCTATTTAGATGTGTGTCAATCCTTGGGATTAGTGACTATCAGGGGGTTCTCTATTGGTTGCTAGGTTTGGATGGGTTGCTAGTTAAGCCCTGCAAAAAAATTCTCGTATAATAGTTTTCACTTGAATATTTCCCATTGGTATATATTACTTTTTAAAATAGAACACACGGCCCCATTTTTAGGGCCCACTAGCCCTTATAAGATAAGGGATGTCGCAACCCAAAAACTATGCCACTTGTTCTATTTATAAAAGGCTTGTAGAGACTAGGATGCCTATACTGATTATAGAACCAAAACTAGGGAAGTCCAAACATGGAGATCCTGTTTGGACCACTCAGGGGGTGCCACATGTGGGGGAGATGTCATACATCTCATTCCCCCACTTAAAAAAAAAAAATTTTACTTCTAATGTGGCAAACCCTATTTGGACCAAACAGGGGTCCAAACAGGGGATCTTCTAGTATATCTTACATTCTCCTATATTTTGAAAAATAATGTAAAAAGAGAAAAAATAATCTAATCTTATTTTTCTCATTTTTCTGCACTCATATGGCCACCCTAATTCGTTCAATTCAATATTCTTATACAAATAATAAACCCCTATTCACGAGGTTTCATCTCTTAATTCCTCATAGAATTTAAAAATTATTATTAAAAAAACACTAAATCCAGCCTTTTGGTTTTTTGCACCTTGTGCACCATTCTCATGTGAAGAATCTTTGGGGTTTTAGTGCCCACTAAATTGCAACAAAAGTTAGATAGATATATCACTTCTTCTTCCTCTTCGTGTCTCATATATTAATTTCTTAATTTTCATACATCTACAATCTAGTTAAAAAAACGAGCTTGAAAATGACGCTCCTTACCACTTAGATAAGGAGCCGTTCTCATATAATATGTTTAACACAAGTATGTTGCACATATGCGAAACTTACATATATAAGTTATATGCATTTCAATCAATTACATAGCCCATTTATATGGGAAACTACATATGTTATCTAGTCACTAATTGGACATGTAGTGGACATTCAGCCCAATGATCCATCGAACCCGGTAGGATCTAGGGTACGGTGGACTTCTTTTTACTCAGATTTGCAAATGAATGGACCTGAAAAATGCAGATTTGGACCCACTTTGCAGGGGCTTTGGTTAATAATTGGTCTAGATTTGGCTCGATGGGTCTGGACCCGATTAATAAACGGTTCTGATCTACGTCCAAGAGGACTTCAACTAATTCGCCTAGTTTAATTTTGATTATTTTTTGCATTTATTAGTAAATATAATTGAAAGAAGTTTAACTTAATATATTCTTAAAATGGTGAATAATCATTATACCTGTTTTTGGGCTCCAATCCATCATAAAGCTGGACCTAGAGTCAGGTCTTGGTCCATTAGGTTAGACCCATGAATATTTGAATTCATGCCGCTTGAGTTAGAGATGGATTAGGTCCAATCTCCCTCCAACCAGAACCTGACTCGATGCACCTCCTAGGACTTAAATAACCATCACAGGCTAGAACCACAAGTCATTAATGCCGGCTAGGTTGAGTGTTTAAAGTAGACTCAAAATTTGGTTTTCTACATCCCCCAATGTACGGAAACAGAGGCTTAGATGATCACATGGGGCCCTTGTTCACCGTCCAAATCGAGTGCATAGTCGATCTAATGGTTCAGTCCATTCTGACGGGCCAATAATAGGGCGCACTTAGGTGGCGGTGCGCTGTTTTTGTCTAGCTTATTTTGTAATCTTTTGGAAGCCTAAAGGGTGGGGTGTATGTCTATAGATCCTTTTGTATGTCTCTGTAATGTTTGTGTCTTTTAACATATATCTCCTATTTCTTAGCAACAACAAAACGAAAAAATGTTGATGTTTGAAATAAGTTGTGACAACAATGGGGCAGGTGATTGTGAGTAGGCCCAACCTACTTTTAAGTTATGGTGAAACAGGCTACCTTCTGGTTCCTGTCTTTCAATGCAGATTTAGATATTTGGATGTGGGTTTGTTGTCACTTTTGTTGCATCCATCTGGATCTGGGTACATGTATTCTCTATCTTAAAATCTGGGTTGACCTTCACCCAGTGCAGACCCAGCCCATTTACAGCTTGTCTAGATTAGGGGCGGGTCGAATTTAGTATGGGTCAGTTTAAACCTATGTCCAACTCATTCCTTTCCCTTCTAAAATGATGGGAGTTTTACTTACAAATAAGTAACATTTTCAATCCTATTTTATCCATAGCTGGAGTGTAACAATATTCTTAACCATAAACGAAAAATGGAATGTAAATGAATTACAGGGTAATTTTAGACTGATGAACATATATAGAGAGAACCCCATGCAAGAAAACAACAAAATTGAAAGGAAATTCCACAATGAAATATTTCTTCAAAAATAGCACTTGTGAATTCCAGAGTTCTTATACAAACCTTCATTCTGGCTGAGTCATACATCATGTCATCTCCAGCAAGGACATATAATTGGCAAGACACTTTTCTAAGGAGATGGATGATTGGAAAATGGTTGCTTCAATGCATCTGGAGCAAACTTCTACATGTTATCTACCATTTCTCCTGAACATGGATCAGAAAAGAAGCTTGGTTGCATCATACAGGGTTGTAAAGAAAAGAAGCAACCTTACCTTGAAGATCAACCATCTCTAGACATCATTTATATAGTACAACAGACCAGGTTCTTTTCTTTTCTTTTGAAGGGAAATAATTATTTTATTGCAAGATGAACATAAAGTTCAGATTAGGAAGTAACTATCATGAGTTTACACTTATCTGCATAATCCCAGGTGGGATTTAGATACAAAACTAGTAGTTGTTAGATGTAGCTTATCCACAGGAATGTTAGAGATTGGGTGATCACTGAAATGGGACGCCAGATGGTTGGCCATGCTTGCGACTGTGTTCCTCTCATTGATGTCTCAAAGGAGTGTCATGATCTTGGAGCATGAGTGACTGGTTAAAGCAGGGAGCCGTCTCCTGGAAGAGAGTGGATGGAGAGGATTGGAAATAAGCCAACATGTCAGCAACTGTGGGGGGATCTTCTGCGAAAAAGCTAATGCACCAGTTGGGATGGAGCACAGCAGTTCAAGTAGACATTGTTCAGTCCAATTAATTCCACTGCTAATCAGCCCAAAAGTTGAAAAATTCTCCACTAAGAAAATAGCATTTCCCTCAATCTGGACATGGTAGAGGTGAAACTAAGTAGTCGATATAGATCTGATCTCCCTTCAATAATGTAATATATACCAGTTCAAAGATGGTCATGTAAATAGTCATTTGAAAGAAATTTTCAGTGAGGTGGACAAGGACAGAATTAGCTTGCACTGTTTGTTTCATTGGTGCTTGCATTTGGTAAATTGCTTTCGTTGGAGAGAGAATTTTTTTCCATAGTATTCATAAACTTGCGCAAGTACTTGATATACTCAGGATAACTTTCCAAGTTGTTATGGCCACCACCTTTGACCCATAGAGGATCATACTTTTCCTTGGACAGTTCCCACAGGCGTTTTCCATGAGAGAAATCCACTATTTCATCATCTGTTCCCTGCAATGATCACGTTAGTGAGTAACAAACACAAAACAGACTACAAACTTTCTCCAAAGGGATGTAGAGATGCAGATTTCTTGGTATTTAGAAAATATAAAAGACTACTCAATTTACTTGGGAGATACCATGTTGATTCAATAGTCTTCCGATTGAACAGGAGAGTTTGTGCGTCCATTTAAAATATGAAATGGAGCATGAGTGGAGAGGCATTATTTTATCCTAGCAAAAGGATATAAATGATGATGCTTAGGAATGTCAGTCACATGCACATGAAGAGTATCACAACAAATAAACGGAAAAAAGGATGGGCACACGACCAATGTTCCTATTCTACAGAGACTACTTGTATACTGCTGGAGTATAATTTTTATGTTGTAGTACAGGGCAAGGCATTGCTCATTTTATTTTTACTTCATTCCACCTAGGTTAATTCTCACTTAACTGTAAGTGAGGGTTAATTCTCACTTCGGGGGTGTTTGGATATAGGCAAAATAATAATATTACCAAATGTGAATATTGTAAGATTTTATTATCACATAATAAAATAGTGACATATCATAATACTGTGTCACGGTGTTTGGCAATATCTACAAATTTCAATATACCTTTAAAGTGTTTGGCAATTTATAAAATTTTCCCTAGATTATGCACCCGAATAAGAAATGAAGAGAGAAATAGAGATTATTGACCTAATGGGAATCCACTAACTAGTAGTCACACTCAAGTAATCTAATATTGGTAACCATGGTAGGACCCATCTAATTAAAAAATCATTGTACTATATGTTAAAAATCACGACCAATATTGTTTAATCAATGTGGGCCCACTAGATATTGGTAACCACAATGTAATACATCCAATGGTAATTATGCAGGTGCCCTATCGAGTGTTAGACAACATTGAGGAATCCATTCATGAAAAATCAATGTGATGTTAAAACTAATATTAATGATGCTAATAATAGTAATCACTAGAGGACCATTAAACAATGGGACTCATTTAATGACGGCAAACAAATAATTAGTCACGAAACCTAATGTCGGTAGTACAGGACCCACTTAATGTTGGTAATCATGGTAGAAGTCACCTAATGTGATATTTGTAGGACCCACCAGTATTAGTAATCAACAAGGGAACCATGTAACTATGATAGGGCTATGAGGCCCATATAAAATTTATAAACACTGAAGGGCCCATCTAATATTGAGTCCTAGTAGAATTGTTCTAGAAGAGACCCTTGTTTTGGGTGGTTACAAAAGCTTTGACCGTTATTTTGGATAGTTTTCTTCCCGAAAGAATATTGTTATACAGCATAAACTTGAATATTTTAATATGAAGGTTTTTGTAAGAAAGTGAGATATTATAGGATACATTCTAAGTTATCCAAATACCTAGTTTTTAGGTGTGTAGATTATATTCTACGCTAGGAGATAATATAGCAAAATCTTTAAAAATATATGGTTTCCAAACACCCTTAACTGTAAGCGAGGGTTATATTTGTAATTATCACTTAACTGCAAACTTTCTTTGGATAAATGTTTGGCATGTTGTTCTGCAAAAAGCACAAAATTACCTTTTCCTTTAAGCACATCACGTGCCACGGCTCCATTCCACTTTATTCACTCGGATATTTGGGGACATGCACCTATATTAAGTAGATGTCGTTTTAAGTTTTATATTATCTTTATTGATGATTATTTCCACTTTACTTGGATTTACTTTCCTAGATCTAAAGATGAAGCTGCATGTGTTTTAGAAATATTTTACAACCATGTTTCCAGACAATTTGATAAAGGAATTCGTGTAATTCGCACAGAATCAGGGGGGAATACATATCCAATACCTTCCAATCCTTTCTTAAATCCAAGGGTATCAACCAATAATGGACCTGTCCATATACACCTGAAATAACAGAATGGATTTGTTGAATGAAAAAACACCAACAGTCCGCACCCTACTCCTAGACTCACATGTTCCTAATACCTTTTGGTGTGAGATTTATCACACGGCTGTCCATCTAATCAATCGTTTACCATCAAGGATATTATTAGACAAAGCACCTTATCATCTTTTGTTTAATTCCTCCCCGAACTACAATGCCTTACGGGTCTTCAGTTGTCTCTATTTTGTATATTTGACCCCAAGTCCCAATTAAAAGAGCCAAGCTTTCTACTCATGCAGCCAAGCGGTTATTCTTAGGATATAGAGATCAACAAAGGGGTACGTGTTCTATGATCCTGCTACCGAAATAATTCACAGCTCTAGCCATCTAATGTCTCTTGAGCATGTGTCATTCTATTCATCTTCTTTTATCTCTAAGATTCCATTCCTCACTTTCCATCAACAACTTCCTCTCCAAAACCCCCCATCTTAAAAACATATTCGTGTTGCCTCGTTCCTGTACCTATGCCCCCCTCTATTTCCTCTAAGCCACTTGGTCCAACAAAGGAGACTGCACAAAGCGGGCCATTAAGAAGATCCACTGGTGTTTCCAAACCTCCAAATTGATATACTCTCGCAGCAATGGAATCTATTCCGATTCGCAACTCCTATAAGGAAGCCAGTTCAGATTCTAATTGGCAAGATGCAATGACCGAGGAGATTGTGACTCTTGAAACAAATCAAACTTGGGAAGTTATTTATCCTCCCTTTGGTGTATCAATCATTGGAAGCAAATGGGTCTTTTCTGTTAAATTACGACCCTAGGGAACTCTAGGCAGATATAAAGCCCGCTTAGTGGCATAAGGGTACAGACAAGAATATGGGATAGATTACGATGAGATGTCTGCTCCTATAACAAAAATGACCACAGTTAGAACCTTGGTTGCGATGGCTGCATCTCAAAATTAGGCTCTTAACAATTGGATGTAAAGAATGCATTTTTTCATGGAGATCTTCAAGAAACAGTTTATATGAAGCCTCCACCTGGGTACTCTACTCTTAGATTTGTGTGTTGAATACGGAAGTCTTTATATGGTTTGAAGTACGCTCCCAGGGCATGGTTTCAAAAAATTTATATAGTTCTTCTCCAGAATAAATACAATCAGAGTAGTTATCATCCATCTTTCTCCGATGGACACCTCATGGAAGCACTATACTACTACTGTATGTTGATGATATCATCATCATAGGGAATAATGAAAAAGAGATTGTTGCTCTCAAAGCAATGAAGATATTTCATATGAAAGACTTGGCCCTCTTTCTTATTTTCTAGGGCTTTAACGTTCTAAATCCTTGGATGGCATATTTCATTATCTTTGCATCAAAAGAAAAATACTAGGGACAAAATCACCATGGCTCATTTGACTAATAAACGGATTGCTGAAACTCCATTGGAATTGAATGTTAAATACAGTTGCTTCGAAGGATCGCCATCTCGGGATGCTACTATGCACCGGCATTTGGTAGGGGATCGTATCCATGTGACTATGACCACACCTGACATTGTTCATGCTATACAAATAGTCGGTCCATTTGTATCTGAACCCCACCTTCCTCATCTCAATATTGTACATTGAATCATTCAGTATCTTCGAGGAACAATTGACAGAGGCCTCCTGAACTCCTCTCATTCTCTGCTTCAACTTAATGCTTCTGTTGATGCAGATTGAGTAGGCTGCCCAGATACTAGACGATCCGCTACAGGGTGGTATATGTTCTTAGGACCGTCTCTCATTTTGTGGAAAGCAAGAAACAAAAGAGAATTTCTAAGTCTTCTTGTGAAGTGGATTATCGTGCAATGTTTTCTGCCACCGGTGAGATTGTTTGGCTTCAGAGATTATTGACTGGTTTTGGTGTTTTTCTTTGCACACCTACTCCTTTACATGCTGACAGCACTAGTGCAATACAGATTGCTACTAATCCTATATTTCATGAACAGACAGAGCATATAGAGGTCGATTGTCACTTCAGTACAGATTGGTATTAATCCTGTATTTAATGAACGGACAAAACATATAGAGGCCAATTGTCACTCCATTAGGACCTTTCTAAATAAGAAAATCAGTCTTCCCCATACTCCGCCTCATCTCCTACTAGCAGATTTCTTCAACAAGGGGTAGACAAGAGCACGGCATGATTTTCTTCAAGACAAAGTGTTGCTTCAGTCTCCTCCACATCATTGAAGATCAGAGATACGTTTTCTCCAATGGTTCACCATATCCACTGAAGGATCACCTTCTCATATGTACACTACGAGCATTGTAATATTATTGTAGTACAGTATCTTTGGTGACTAGATGATGAGTAGGATGATATCCTGTTAGCAGATTATTAGCATTCATTGTACACTAATATAAAAGAGGATGAGGATAGTGTTGACAACCACCTACTTTAAAAGCTTAAGCTTTTAGGGGTCATTTGTCAATTTCACATGTGATGTGAAAATGCTTTACATACGTAAATGACCCACATTTGAGTAACTTGCATACAAATGCCTCACGTGTGGGTTAGATTCCACTGTTTGTTAATATCATAGCATTTCACATGCGCATCTATGAACAATCCAATGGTTCAATGGATTTCACAAATTTCTCAAAATCAATGATGAGTTAAGAGCTGAAATTTTACCTCAGACAATTTTGGCCTTCTAAAGATAATCAACGGTTCAGATATTGAAAATGGGGCACACAAAATCCTAGAATGGCAGATTTTAGGTCTGATTCTTAGCCCTTTTTGATCTTATAAAGAGGATAGATGGATTTCGGTGCCCACATAAGTAAAATATTGAAAAAAATGGACTAGAATTGTGGGATGTTATAAGCATGTCATTTACATGGGGATTAATCCAACGGTTGTATGCTTTTTTGAAGATATGATATCCATGATGAGTTAAAATGTAAGATTTGACCCCTTAGCCATAATTTCTCTTCCAAAGAGACTCAAAGGCCCAGAAAATGAGCCCCAGAAAATCCATGATTTCAGATCTCTGCCACTGGACTTTCTGTAAATATCTCAAAATAGGTGACGGATCAACGGCTGAAAATTGAACCCCTGGCCATGTTTGTGCTTCTGAATTGGATGAACGGTTCTGATTATAAAAATGAGTCCCAGAGAAAGCAAAAAATAAAAAAAGGTGGACTACTTCATATTGCATTGTAGCACTGCCTGTCTACAGTACCCCGCGAAAGTGTTTCACACCCCCTTAGGTGTGAAATTTATGGGCTAAAAAACAGCCCTTTTACACACCATTTGCAAATGTACTTTATGCATCTCATGCATAAATCAGCCCAAACAAAAGTGACTGTGCGTAACCATTATGCATGCGAACCATTTACATAAGTAAATGGCTGTAAACAAACAACCTGTTGAAGTAAGTGGTTGTCAACATGGTATCAGAGCCGGGGGTAGTGTGTTCGAATCCCTGGGGTCATGTTTCTGTCCACGTTGGTTATCATTTGGTGTGTTTGTGTCTATGTATAGAGCCCCACACGTGAAGGGGGTTGTCAGGACCCTTTGATATACATTATTCTGTCGTTCACTAATAGCTTGAGCTTTTGGTGTTTCTAGTTATTAAAATGGTATAAAAGAATAGATAACACCTCACGATGTGCAGAAAATTCCCACCACACTTTGCCGCAACCACCCCCCCCCCCCCCCCCCAAGTTTATTAATCACCATTTGTCTTGTAGAGTTCATCACATTTGCAACCCTCTCCTTTTGAGTCTGTGTGTTCCAGTCTCTAAGAGAGCAAAACAATGATGGTGAGATTACTACAGAAGCGCAAGAGGCAGGCATTGGATTCTCAATCGAAAGCCTTTGGGCCTACCTTAGATAGCCTTGTGAGGGATGATTTTATAAGTTCATATCATGACGGTGTAAATTTGCAATCAGTGGGTGGACTTGGTGGGAGCATTAGTGGCAAGTTAATGGATCTTTGAACTATTTTGGATATGGTGTAGGTCAAAAACTCTTTGACTACTCGATAAATGGCCATGAGATGGAGTTAAAAGATGAGAAACCATACTTGCAAAGGACCGGCCAAATGAGGATTGACAAATGATTCTCAACATAGAAGAGATCTTTACAAGTCTAATCACCATCTATAGAAGGTCTGAACAATGGATTAATCAACTTGCTTAGACGAAACAGGGATGAACCTAGTGGCTATAGCTTCCTCAAACTTGATCAGAGAGACAGGGATTGATGTGGAGCGCGGGTACCAGGTGTGGGGCAGGTAGAGGCGGAGAGATGGAGGGTGGAAGGGATATGTCAGGCTTTCGCCTTAAAATTGGCACCACGCCAAACTCCCCATCACAGGAGAGGAAGAAGAGACAACTTGGGGAGACCCAAAATCACTCATAGAAATTTCATTAATCAATAACTAAAGCCAAATGAGGCATTACAATGCTTAAATAGATAAAAGACTCACCCTAAAACTAATCTAGACCATTCAAATGCAATGATGGCTAGGATTAAAACATCCACCTAAATACAACTTAAGACATAAATAAATAAATAAAACTCTAAGTAGGCTAAGATAGGTGGGCTAGGCCCAAAGTACTAGTAGAGACAGATGGGCTGGGCCCATTGGCGGGTTGACCCATAGGGGACCATAGGTCTGTCCTGCATCAGGGGTGCCTCAAGGGTTTTGTCTAATTTAAGTATACAAAAAGCTGCAACCTAGTGCTTGAGGGGACTATTCTCTTACGTGGACCTATGATTTTTGTTTGAGGGGGGTGGACCCAAATAGGTAGTTGGGTTTTGGGGGCAAAAGCAGGATATTCATGTGGGTTTTGGGGGCAAAGGTAGGATATTCATGTGGGTTTTGGGGGTAGACCTAGGATTTTCATGTAGATTTTGGAAGCGCCCAAGAATTTTCATATGACTTTTGGAAGAGAACCTAGGTAGGACGGGGGAAACTGCCCCAAAAAGTATATATGTAGGTCCACCCCTGCGCTTAGAGATCTCAAACTTATCGGAGAGATAGGGGTGCCTAAAGGTTTTTGTCTAATTAAGTATATAAAAAGATGCAACCTAGTAATGCTCAACATGGGATCAACTTTTACTAGTCAACAAGGTTTCTTAGGGATGCACTGGAATCAACTTTTACTAGTCACATTCGAGGTGGGATTAATGACACTAACGTGGAATTCAAATAGAGAATGCTAGAAGTTTATGGGGTCACCAAAAGGAAGATCTAATCACTAGTTACCATGAAGCGAATAAAGAACTCTCACTCTGAAGATCAAATAGCTTTTGCTGCTAGAGCGAATGAAGGGGAGAAGCGACTCATCATAGAAGCAGTAGCTTATGGTGCAAAGCCAAGCCTAAAAGTTTGACTTGGTGTGGGAGGCCAAGCAGTATGAGCAGAAGGAGGCAAGCAAAAGGAGGGAGGCATTACGGCCCAACTACAAGACTACGATTACAAGAAGCAAAGTTTCATCCACTACAAAAAAATCCGCCTTAGCATTTTCCTTCGCTACTAGGATAGCATTGACTCTGCCCACCCCACACCAAACCCAACCTTATATGAAGAAGATCAAGAGGGGCCCAAAAGCCCTTAAAACAAGAACGGACTGCCTATGACTGTGGACCAGCGTGGAGACCTTTTAACCATAGAGACATGCATCAAGAGTTTGTAACAAGAGTAAATCGAGATCATGATATTATGCATTTTGGTGGTGGTAATCAAGGCTATGGAAGAGACTTAGGTTCAATGGCTCACAAAGAGAGATTAAAGAGACCTCCATTATCAAATTATGATCCAGATATTTCAGAATAGTCATGGACGTTAACGGAGGTCAAATGTGGAGGACCTCAGAGTTATAATCCTTCTGAGAGGACAACCAAAACAAACTATGGTACAGATGAGATAAATTGACATGGCTCTAGAAGTGAAATGACAGACACTGGGAGTACATCTAGACATTTCCAGAAGTGGAATGGAAAAGATGAGCATGAGAAGCAGGTTGGTGAAGACGGGGTTGGACTATCTCCATCAAAACAATTAGGTTTCAGGAATGCCCCATGTAAAAAGCGTGGGGAGGTCATTTCGTGGTTCACATAAAGTAACTTCACTTGATGCATTACTGCCATCTAACAATGTGCCGCGAAGCATGTGAGTAGTGAGCAAGCAAAATGCGAGCCTGAAAAGGTGGTTGAGACATAGAGCTTAAGAATTTCATAACTTGTCACAATTTTAACTTACCACACAAATTTCAAAGGGATCCCTAGATGATGGCATGGTGGTGCAAAAGCACAAGAAGCAGATGCAGTGGAGGTGCAGTGCCTCTTGTGAAGACTAATCCACCATAAGGCCCGCAGGAGTTTAAGCAAAGCCCCATAGGGTCTTCGTTCGGTTTTCTAAAGAGTTGAATAAGAATCTGGCTTAGCAAAGAAGAAACAGGGGGCAAGGAAAACACTATCTTGCTTCGCAATGCGTGTGGCAGCCTCTCAAAGGAGTTCGTGAACACACAACTTAGTGACTCATAAAAGTTCCATTGGAAAGGAGAATGCAAGCGAACAAGTGGTTCTTACCTATAAAAGAATGGAGGAGATACTTGGAGAAGTGGGATTTTGTGCAGCATCCAAGGTATACCTTGGGAAGCCCGCTAACTGACCATTTCAGTGGTGAGGTTCATGTCAAGCTTCTCTAGAATGCAAGAAGCAGAAAGGCTTCACAAATATGATGTTGACAACAAGCGAGGGAGAAAGGAATTTAAGCATATTTCTTCCGAAAATAGGAAGGCGGTGGCGAAGTCAGAGAAGTTACTGTCGGGAAAGCAAAAGGGCTTTTGTTGTATGGGTACATGGGGATCGCAGAGGACCTGCATAAACTTGACATAAAGACAAGGCCTTTGGTTAAGAGTGTGAAGCATATTGATGCCATTGAAGACACTTCCCTCAACTGATTGAGAGAAGTTTTGATGCAGATCAAGGCCTAGTGATGTAATTGGGCCTCAACTTTGATAATGGGTCACACAAGAAAGCCAAAAAATCCAATGGGTCCCTGAAATAATAATATTATGCCCACCAAATAAATCAATAGAGAAGAAACCAAAGCTGGGTTTACCAAAATGTAGGGGATTAACTTGTTCTCCAAACTCACACAAAAACTCCTAAATGCAGAGATCTCACCCAGATCAATCTCATGCTCGATCAAATTCAAAGCTGGTCTTTCAGCTTCAGTTCCACGAGAAGCAGCCCAATTAGAGCAATTGCTTCATGCCCACAAGAAGTCCAAAAAAAACCACACAAACTTACAAACTTAATGTTTCTCAAAATCAATTTATATTCCAAAACTTCCTGTCAAACTCGTTTACATCTCCTTTTAAATAAGAGAAAGACCTATACTACCATATTTTAAGGAAACAAATTAAGCTACAAACACATAAAGATAAAGTCCTATCCTACCATATTTTAAGGAAGCAAATCAAATTTTAAACTCATAGCGAGAAACTTCAACTTTTAAATGACATCCTAATCTTAATAGGAAACCTAAGATTAAGTAGTGACTTTGTTATCCATGTGGGTGGAACACTTCATGAATAGGACTTTCTTATCCACGTGCGTACTACCCACGATCCTGGACTTCGGTGGGCCCTTGTAGAGTGAATGGGGTGATGTGTTGAGTTCCTCCCCTCATAAGGGTTTTGAAGTTTAATGTTGATGGAGCTACAGGGAAAACCAGGGCCAATTGGTAATGAAGGGTGGTTCATAATAGTATAAGGAAAGTGCTGATGATGTTATGTAAACATATTGGTGTTTAAAGGGCTGATTGGTATTTAAGGGAGGTTCATAATAGTACAGGGAAAGTGTTGATGATGTTATGTAAACATATTGGTGTTTAAAGGTTCTTCGTATGTTTGTGCATTATTGTCAATTTATGTTAATTGTGCAAAGCAATTCATCGAATGCAATTGCTTGGGTTCGTCCTTCAATATGGGTCTGTGGAAGTTCCATAACCTTCTAAACCAAATCAAGGTGTTGCTCTTTTCGGTATAAATGGAGTTTAAACATATTTTGTGCTCCGCCAATGGAATAGCTGACTCTTTTGCAAAGAATGGGGTGGACCAATCTTTGCTACTTTTTTGTTCTGTTAGTAATCTTTTGTTTCTCACTATGTCCACCACAATCCATTTTGTTCTGTCCGCCAATCCATTTTGATTGGATGTTGTTGCTTATGTAACCTTTCTCTTTGATATAATATTTTGGTTACCAATAAAGGGGGAAAAAAAAACACAATGTTGAACAACAAAAGAAACTTCATTAGAAATAGAGATAAGAACAGCTCTGGTTATTAAAAACGTAATATATAACAGAGACAACCAAAAGACTAGTGCTGAAAAGAATAATCACAAAAAGTAGTCACAACATAACAAGAAGGTCACTAAGGTTGGCTCCATTGCTACAAATGATCCCCGGCCAAAACTTCAAATTTCTCATGTTTATCATGTTCCTTCTATCCATGAAGCAAACAAGTCTGTCGATAAATCAATCGTTTTGGCAGAGTTTGCACTGTTTATTGCAACTTATTAGCGTTAACATCTGTATTGGAGTGTATCGACTGATGTGCCTCAATACAATGCCCATAGGCCAATTTATCAGTCACATCAGTTGATGCCCCCAATATTTATCAAATGACCCCTTCTAAAGCAAAACCGCTCTCTTTTCTTATGTTTTGTAAGGGAAAGGTTGTGAATAGGGTTTTGTGTCTTTCTACTCGACAAAACCAACAATAAATACTTCAGTTTGAAGAAATAAAGTCAATATGCAACCCGTATGCAGAAGGCTTTCCTTTGAACTAAGGAAAACTCCGCATTTGGACTAATAACTTAGGTTTTTTTCATTTGTTTTCAGTAGGAATGATTAAAAAAATATCCATAATGCATTTTTGGAGTATAGATTTACTCATACATGCATTACTTAAGCCATTTGAATGTCATTTTGGAGTCTTTCTTATAAATGTGAGTTTGTGGGATTTTTAAAAACATAGTTATCAAATGTTGATCCAACTGTTTGACCATTAATAGTTTATTAGGTCTTGTTATAAATAAGTAGCACAAATATAGATGAATAAATTCATCAGTATTAGTCCTTTAAAATCGTGCAGCAATATAGATACAAACAATAGTTTGACTTGCTAATGAAAATAAACATCAAAATCATGTATTTTCTAATTTTCTGAATTCCTTGGACATTTTAATTTTTATTTTTTACCTCAAGTTAAATTCATGCCATTAACAGTTACGTATCACCACAACTGATCATATTGTTTAGGGGGGTGGCCAATACGCCATCCACAAACTCCCCCCAAATAACTCAACTGTGCACTCTATCAAAGCTTCACCCATCACAATATTCTCAATAATTGAACAAAATAAAGCAATATGCAGATTTCTGCTTATCATCATTGCAAACTTTCTTGCACCATCTTCCCCAATTTGAACTGAAATAGCAACTTCACTGTTCGAGTAATCTCCACATTCTGAAAGGTGTGTTGTATTAGATAGGTTAGCTGCCATTGACATGGACATATAAGTTGTTCCATATGATATTTCTTAGCATATAAGACTATGGCCAGGTGAAAGTTGGACTAGACAAAGGAAGAAAACCAATGGACTAGATAAAGGAAGAAAATTAATTTTCGTCATGCATATATATATGAGGAAACATCACCAACCAAATATATCAGAAGTGAACCAAATAAAAGTTATCAATCATGAATCATTCATTATCTTTTAGCATTTCAATTGGAGCTGAAAGCTACAGCCTACAAGCATCACTTCTCGCTAAATGGGAACTACATAGAACAAGTTAACATCATGGAAAATATAAGTTTTCTATCATAAAACAATTCACCATTTTTACTAATTTTAACCAATTGAAAAGTGAAACCCATGAATAAGTACATTCTTTACTAGAGGACTCCACAGAATAAACTCGATATATCCAAAAGTAACACATACCACACATAATCTAGAATACCATATTACCATACAGATACTATTAAACACTTACATGCATAACAAGGACCGGGCAGCAGACATTCTGAATTTTGTCAATGTTCTGTGGAAGAAAGAAAATTTCTCAATACATGAGTTTCTATTTGCGCTGAATCAAAATCAGAAGACAGAGGTGCGTTAAACCATACTTACTTTGAAAATGTCAAACCAGAAAGTCAATTTTACAGGATACAACACGCGTAGGCCCGAGAGAATCGCGCTATGAAGAACAACACCCCTTAGACCCTGCAAACGTGTTGCCAGGTGTAGTGTAGGTCCACTCCCAACTGATTGCCCATACAAAATGAGATCCTCCTCCCTTATTTTATACTCTTGTTTCAAACAATTGTGTACGGCCTCTATATCATAGTATGTATTGGCCTCAGATGGCTGTTGAAGAATCAGCAATTCAAGAGAAGAAATTATCAGGCAAAGGTGAGCAGGCTTCTTAGTCAAAGTTCAAAGCCAAAGGTGAACATTTCTGTAATGAATTACACAACAATTTTCTGCATATATTTTCTACTTTGGATAGAAATTGATGGATATAGGACTCTTTCTAGTTTTTGCCACAAATTACAAAGCCCTCAAGTTTTAAGAGGTACAGTAGTTTGCAAGGATACTGTATGTACGAAACCAAATTGATGACATATATAGCTCACCTTACCAGATGATGCACCATATCCTGAATAATCATAACTGCAAATGACAAAAGATTTCCAATCAATTGAAAGAAGTCTTTTGCTAGTAACCCAATCCCTTTTCAATTGAGAGAGAGAGAGAGAGAGAGAGAGAGAGAGAGAGAGAGAGAGAGAGAGAGAGAGAGAGAGAGAGAGAGAGAGAGAGAGAGAGAGAGAGAGAATACAAAAGGTTTATTTTGATTTTTTTTTAAATAAAATAAGAATTTAAACCATCTCAAAACCAGCTGCTAACCATATCTATTCCTTCCATTATCACTGAAGCTGAAAAGAGGGAAGCATATACAAATCAGAATGAGCTCAGGAAACAAACTCCACAAGAAACTATTTGTAGAAGACCATCATCACATCAAAGCTTGTCCCAACTATGTTGGGATCAGTTTATTTGCAGACAACCAATAGCTTCTAAAATAGCATAACAAAATATATAAAGAAAAGTTACATCTTATTCTGTGAAAAACATCTCTATCATTGAAGACCTATCCTATCTTTCTGAGTTGTAATTCGTAAAAGACCATATGAATCAAAAGTTTTTGACTAATGAAGTTTCAACGAATCAAACAATCACCATTTAAATGGAAATTCATGAAATAGTCATAAAATTGAGCTTGGACACATGTCATTATACCATCAACTTCATGAATGGAATATCACACATGCCACTCATTTCACATTGCAAAAAAGGAAAAATTAAGGATGAATATAGAGACAAACATAACGCATGCAAAAAGGAATTTAAAAATCCAGATGAGAGGCCATATAGCTCAACTTCTAAATCAATATGACAAGGGCATATAGGCCAATTTGGTTTGAGTCTTTGACCCCTCAAAAAGACATGACACCAACCTTTTATTGGTCTGTTGTGATCATTGCATACATGTGAATCGATTGGTCAACAACATTGGGTCGTATCACTACTAATAAACCTGCAAATTTTTGGAACAACTAATACACTCTGAGAATGTGACAATGTGGATACAACCCAACCGATTTAAAACCTGGTCGGTAAATTAATTTAAACAAGTTCCTAAAACACAAATGATATACAACCTTCCTTGAAAAAAAAGATACAAAACCTCCCCACCGAAAAAGAATAAAGAACATGTAATTAATTACATTGTTATCACCAAAATTATTGAACATCGAGCAATTACCAAGAAAACAAATGGAATTTTTTTAAAACGAAAAAAATCATCATACCATATATCTTCCGACCAGAATGAAGAAAGAAAAGGTGAGAATTGATTTCTTAACTGAAGTTTATAAGCGGCTATAAAAAGGAAAAGAAATAACTGCAAATGAAAATACAAATGAGCATTGAATCCATCACACCATAAACATTCCACACATAAAAAACCACCAAAGCGCATTCCAAAATCCACCAAAATTGAAACTAAAAGCCATAACCTAAAAGAAAAGTATAACAAACACGAATCCTTTCTCAAACAGAGGAATTAACCCACAGCAGTTCCTTCCAATGTTTCAAAATTGGCGGGAAAAGAAAATAAAAGATCCACCTCCAAAAAGTAACATCTAACAAAAACCTACATCCCAAAACTAAAATCAAACAAAAACAACACCTAATGCTAATGACACAACACCAATAAAACCAAAAAATAAAAATTAAAAAAAATTAAAAATAAAAAAAAACAAAACACAATTCCAAGCCTCAAAATTCAAAATATACATAAAAAAGGGATCAACATGCATAAAAAAACAATATTCAACAAAACCCACTTCCCAAAACTCAAAATCAAAACAAAACAAGACCTTCAGATATTGACACAACGATAAAACCCACATTCCAAGCCTCAAAATTAAAATCATAGAATCATCCAAAACTAAAATTAAAAAAGACCCAGATCCAAAAGACATTATCCAACAAAACCCACATCCCATTTCAATATAAAACAAAACAAAAAACAAAAAGATAGAAAATATCACCTCATGATGTTAACACGGAGGTGGGACCTAAGTTCAGAAAGAAGCTCCTTCATCTGACCCAAATCAGCAGCATTCCCATGAGAATACAAGAGAGTAAATCTAGCAGATGGGTATTTCCAGAAGGTGGCAACGATCTTATTACCACCCTTTGTTTCCAGAAAATGGGGGTCCATGTTCTTCTCAGGTGCGACACCGGAGAAGATAAGCTTCCCATTTTCTCCTTCCTCTCTGAAAACTTGATAGGTGGGTGGTTCAGGTGGAAAGAAGGCCAATCTTGATGCAATGGATGATGTTACAATGCCCATTAAAATGCAATTAGAATCTCCTTCATTATCATCATTCCATTTATGTTTATCTGCTCAGGTCAATCAAATTCAAATCCTCCGTCCCTCGCCCTCTCTCTCTCTCTCTGAACAGAAATTTCTCTCTAGTTTCATGAAACAATGGATTTTCTAAAAGAAAAGGGAATTTACAAATAGCCTCCTCTGTGTTTTTGGAGAATAGATAACCACCCATATTTTTATTTTTACAAATAACCCCCTTTATTAATCTAGAAATCTTGGTCAACACCTTCTTTGACAATCAAATTTTGAGGGATTGATGAAGCCTGAGATGTGAAAAGATGAATTTTTTTAACAGCTAAGCTAACCTTAATTTCTAAGGGCGCTACTGATGTTGATTGAATTGGTTCAAATTTAGTGGTCTTTTCACATTAGCACCTTGAATTCAAATGGAATGCTGACAATTTACAATCGACTTAACTGACTAATAAGAAAAATTGGTCATTGAGGTCAATGAGGTTGCCCAAGATTTTTAATTTAGTAGGTTGGTTATTTTTGTAATTATTAGAAAATACATTTGTTATTCATAAGTTTCCCTCAAAGAAAAACCCTTATCCTTTTGTTCTAATTTCAAAAAAGATCCTAAGAAGTCATTAATTATAAAATTACACTAAAACCTAATTAGAATTATTTTCATGCACCAGTGATGCTAGTGAATGGTTGGGTTTGTACAAGTCAAATGTGTATTGAATTTATGGAAAAACTTATTAAAGACCCCAACAAGAGTGAATCTAAATGGTTAGTCAAGAGTGGGTTTAAGTATTTGGGAGATAGTGATGTTAATATGATGCACCAATATAACCTCGAGGGGTGGCTCAGTTGGCTCAAGATCACAGTTTACTCTCGGAGGTTGAGGGTCCGCGAGTTCAAATCATAGGAGAAATAAAGGTCCTAGTAAAATTAGTTTATATTTTAGTGGCGACTTTTAAGATTTTTAGATTTTGTTGGGGGTTTTTTTAGATTATAAGAAAATATAGTGGCTTCTTAAGAAAGAAGAGACATGGACCACTAAAAGGAATTTTAGTAAAAGGAGTTACTACTAAAAGGGACCTGAATTTGAGCATCATGACAAAAAGATCCAACCTCTTTCATGGGTGTTCAGGAAGGAGTTTATTTTTCTTTCAACAATTTAATGTAACTTTATAGCCATCCAAAATTCACCAACAAATGAGGAATTAGACTTGGAATAGGGAGAACTCATCAATGACCCAATTTGACCAATAAAAACTAAATGGCTAAGATCATCTTATCAAATTAATTTTCATGCTATACTTCATTTCATGTATCAACAAATGTAAATAAACTTTAGCTGTCTAGACTGAAAATATTGTTGTTCAGATGATGGAGGGTCTAATTTTGTCCAATGGTTAAGCTTGTTGGGTTAAGGTCCTTGACAATTTTACTTCTTGGTCATCCAATTGAGGCTAACTAATCAAACGGTGCAAATAATTCAACCAGCATGAAATCTTGGGTTACAAAATGTTTAATGAACCTGCTTGTATTTGGAGTTGTGATTTGTGAATTGAGTTCCACTCCATGATCATTGTTTAAAAAACAGTAGCAAAGATGTACACTTTTTAAGACGACCCAAAGCAATTAAGCAGGGAATCCCAGATATGACCCACTGTTTGAATGGCCTGGATCCAACCCACATTGTTAGGGTTTTTAACCACAAGACTTTGGAACATGGGCATGAAAGGTGAGGAGGATATTGAAGTGGAGGGTGTTTTTGAGATACCATAACTACATAAAAGAAGAGAACACGCATGAGGGAAAAGGATCCGAACTTAGCGGCAGCAAATGCGAGAGAAAGGCCATGGGAAGAAAGGGAAAGGGATCAAATCTCGGATGAAAATTGTACGGTTGAGATTTGGTCAAAGATCAAGACATTCCTTGATTTACTAACTTAGGGGCCTGTTGATTTACCAAAAACATAAATAAAAGAGATAGAGAGAGAGAGAGAGAGAGATATTTACCAAATTAGCAAAAGAAAAGGTTATTGGGCCTGTTGGACGACACATTTCAGGCTGAGACCTTTGTTTGACACACATGCTGGACACACATGCCCAGGGATTTCTTTGGATCTTCAAGTCAAAGGTATCACACCTTGACCAATAATTAGGGGTGTAAATATGGGTGGGCGGCCCAAGCCTGGGATGGGCCAAGCAAGAAAAAACCGTGCCTGGGCCCGTTGACCAAGGCCCGGCCCGGCAATCCACACTGGGCCGTGGTGGGCCAGGGTCGAAGCACGGCCCGGCACTGCACGGTTAAAATCCGTGCCGTGCTGGGCAAGTGCCCTAGGCCCGAGGGCGGCCCGGCCCAGCACTAGGCACGGCCCGACTCGGCTTGTGGAAGGCCCCCAGTGGCCATACTTTTTAGAAAAACCACCCCCCCCTCTCAAAAAACAGTAAAATGTGATTTTTTTTTTACCTTTTTAACACCCCAACCCACCCGCCCCCGCCCCAAAAGCTATAAATGGTCAAATTGGGGGGGTATTGGTGTCTTTTGATATTTTTTAACATTATACCCCCCAATTGCTATAAAACAGCCATATGAGGGGGTATTTTATGTCATTTTATCACTTAGGAATTTTATAAATAGTCCTCATTCCTCTCATTTCTCTACACTCATCTACTCTCTCATTTCTCACACTTCCTCTAAAGTTCTAAGGCTCTAAGTTGTCTTAAGTCTCATTCTAAAGTCTTAGCTCTTTACAAAGTTTTCTAAGTAAAGAGTGAGAGCGACTTCAACTATGAAGGACTTCTCCATTAGCTCTCCCTCTCTCATAAATGTATTTATTATCTTTAATTTTTAGTTTTATTTAGTAATAATATATGTAGTAATATTATATATTAAGTCTCATCTTCTCCCCTTTCTTATATAAATTATCACAAAAAACACATTAAACATAATTATTTATTTAAGTTTTTTAAATCTTTTATTTAGTAAAAATGGCTGACCATCACAACCTTTCAACCTTGACTTCTTTCTAAATGAGGAAGATCCTGGATTTATTCATTTAGATTAAAGTCAGGGCATAGAAGTAGATGATAATAGTCCCCAAGATCCTGTATGTTCGGTTTCTACAACAAAAAAGAAGAGAAAATCAAGATTGACTTCTCTTGTATGGTCTTATTTTATTAAAGTTATTGTCCCAAGTCTTAAGGGAGGACTAGAGGAAAAGGCACAATGTAAATATTACAAAGATCTCCTCAGTGCCAAATCATCAAGCGGCACTGGCCACCTTAATAGACACATGAATAAGTGTGTGTGCAAACACACGAATATCGCTCACGATGGGGTAAGAGGTGGGATAATTCAAATACAACTTTCTCAAACAGATTCATCTGGTGGTTTAGGAGTTTTCAACTATGACCCTACTGATGCTAGATATCAACTTATTAATTTTATAATAGTTCCCCAATTACCATTTATACTTGTTGAAGACTGATCATTTGAAAGATTTTTGAGGTCTGCCTTTGTTCCTTCATGGTAGAAAATATCTAGAGTTACTGCTCGAAATGATGCAATAAAAACTTTTTTGAAAGAAAAAGAGAATTTAAAACAAGTTTTTGAAATTATACCTGGAAAAGTGGCTTTAACTTTAGATTTATGGACCTCTAAAAAAAATCTGGGGTACAATGCGATCACAGCACATTACATTGATAGTGATTGGGTGTTACAAAAAAGAATGATGTCGTTTTCTATATTAGAGTTCCCACACAGTGGTGCTAGGATAGGGTCCACCATCCTTAAAAAACTTAGAGAGTTTAAAATTGAAAATAAAATAATTTCTATAACTTTCGATAATGCAAACACTAACAATGTCACAGTAGATTTACTAAAACCTGCGATTCAACTTGATTTAAATGGAGATTTATTTCATAATAGATGTACATGCCACATCATAAATCTTTCGTACAAGTAGGGGTAAAATCTATTAGAGATGATTTAGAAAGCATTAAATGGATTGTGGAATACATTTTCGTTCTCCCTCGCGAAAACAATGGTGGAGGGATATATGTGTAAAGTTGGCTCTAAGACCAAAGAAAATATCACAAGATGTAAAGCATAGACAGAATTTTACCTATAAAATGTTAAAAGAATCATGTGCCTACAAAATGGCACTAAATCAATATTGTCCACTTTATTTGGAGCATGAAAATATTTTTATAAGTGATGATAGATGAACCCTTCTTGAGATAATAAACAATTTTTTAGAAGTTTTTCATAATGCAACATTGTTTTTTTCCAGGGGTATATTATCCCACATCAAATCAAGCTTTAGCCCATTTTTATGAAGCAAGTCTTACTTTTAAAAAGTACAGAGATTTTCAAAATTTTCAACTTATGTGTGTACAAATGGAGGCAAAGTTTTCACAATATTGGAGAATAACTCGTTTAACATTTTGTATGGTTGCTGCATTAGACCCTAGATTGAAATTAAAATATGCAGAAACCCTTCTTGATGAAGTAAACTCTAACATGAATCCGACTAATATAAATGACATGTTTACAGTTAAAATACAATTAGAAACACTTTATTTGAATTATGCTATCCGATTAGGTAGATCCATAGCACCCACGGTCCCAACAGGCCCTCCCCAAGTACATAAAAGGAAAAAGAAGGTAATTTGGAGTATTATGAGGAAATCTTACGAAAGTAACTCCTCTTCTTCCGGAGGACCCTCTTACAACCTTAATACATTAACAATGTACCTGGAAAGCAATCTTGTTTCAATTTCGGATGATGAAGAAAACGATTTTGATCTTTTGGCATGGTGGAAATCATTCGAAACTAAGTTTCCTGTTCTTTCCACCATAGCCCGTGATATACTACCAATACCAGTGTCTACAATTGCATCAGAGCAGGCATTTAGTGCAAGTGGGTGCCTTATTGACCCTAGGAGGACTATGCTTATAGAATAAACCGTTGAGACTTACATGTGCTTACGAGATCAGTATCAAGCACAAGATAGGGAACACCACATCGATGATGAGTTTGAAATAGAAGACGAGCTAGCGGCATTATATTTATCATAGTATAATTTTTTTTAGAATGCATAATAGGCTTTCAACTTGTAATTTATTTTTTAGAATGTATCATAGGTTTCTAAAGTTGTAATTCTTTTTTCATTTATCAGAAGGTTTGAATTTCATTATATATATTGATCTAAGTTCAAACTTGTGATTTTTTTAAACTTTTGTAACTTAAATTTCAAGAAAATACAATTTATTTGATGTATTTTTTCAAAACATCATTAGTATTATTCTACTTATTTATTTCTCTTAATTTCTTTATTTTAATGAAATTGGTCCAAGGCAAAGAGTCTAAGTCTCTAAGACTTAAAAAAATTAAAAAAATTTAAAAAAGATGAAAAAAGGGGAGGGGGATTTGTGGGCCGCCCATTGGCTACATGGCCCAGGCCCGACTAGGGCCCGGCCCAGCATTGCACAACTAGAGCCTTGCCTTGGGTTGTTTTGGGCTGACCCCAAAGGGTTGGGCCCGGCACAGCATGGCCCGCATATTAATGATGGGCCGTGCCGGCCTAGCCAGGGCACGACTGAGCCCTATCTTGCTGGCACGGCCCAGATTTTCATGCCTAGGTCCAGTATCCCAACATAGAAAAAGGAATCGGGCTGTTTGGATGCATCCAAAGCTTAGCTAACCACTTGTACTTCCAATTCTTTTATGCTAAGTTGAACTACAGGCCATGCATGATACTTCAGACTTTGAAAGTTTGGGGATGTGTGATACTAAGGTGGGAATACCATTCAACCATTAATGTGTTGGCAGTATGCATGTTACCCTTAGACAATGGGGTTTATTGAGTTCTTAAACTTGTGATTTTTAAGAGTTTAACCGTAAAGAATCATAGGTGGACATAAAAAATGAATATCAAATAACCTCCCTTTGGGAGTTGTTTGTCTTTTACACATACATATTGAAACGAGTTTATAATTATGTAAGTAAAATTTGTGAAAGTGAATCTTGCATATATAGAATTTAGATTCTTTTTAAAGGCTCTTATATTTTTAGATGACTGCAAAAAAGGCCCCTATCTTTTATGTTTTTATAGAAAGCCCCAT